>CM062925.1:116742312-126742312 GCA_031878705.1 Tapirus indicus
CAAATGATAAGTCATCATTACAGGTTCCTGGCAAACCATGATAACCATTTGGATATGTAATCAGGAGCAGGATGGTTTGTGAGCAAAAGAGCAGAGGGAGATAATGACCATTCATTCTTTCTTTTCTTTTTCTTTTGAGTCACAGACCCTTTTGAGCATATGAGAAAAGTTAGGAACTTTCTGTCCAGAAAAAATGGGTATTTTCATACCTTTCTTCCTTCCTCTTTATCTTCCTTCTTTCCTCCCTCTTTTTCTCCCTCCTTCCCTCCTTCCCTTGCTTCACTCCTTCTACAAGTATTTATGGAGAGCTGATTTTGTGTCAGACACTGATCTGGACCCAAGGACAGAGTAGGGAAGAAGAGAGAGAGGTTCTCCAATCTCATGGCACATACATTCTTAAGACACGGAGACAGAAAAAACAAGTACACCAACCGATAAACAAGACCACCTCAGGTCATTATAAGTAACAAACTGTGTACACAGTATCTTGCATACAATTTTTGTGGGGTTCACAGTCCTTCCATGGACTCTTCTCCCTTGCTCTGCAATCACTAACTTCTCTTGTAAACCAAAGGATAAGTGTTTAATATGAGCAGCGTGGATATAGCTATTGGTTATCCGTTGCTTTTTTCCGTATACTGAGTACACAGACGTTGACTGCTTTTTTCTTTTTCAATCGCGAAGAACAATTATGTGTAGTGTCATTGGAACTGACTTTCCAAACCAATGGAAGAGCATCAGTTCCTCACGAAATTTCAGAATGGACTGCTGCTGGTGAGGATGAAAATGTGCACTGCAAGGTTTTCCACAGCTTTATTTAAAAAAAAATCCCCCCTCCCTTAGGGAACTATCTACTTCCGCCTCTTAAAAAAATTTAACGGATCAAATAGCCATGGATTCACATTTTGAAGTCTCAGTTTACAGGAGACTCTAAGGACCTACCCTTTCAGCCATATTCTGAAGATGAGAGTGAAGGATGCATGATTTGCTTTGGAGAATTTTTTTCTCTTATGTCCTATGTTCTTATGTTTTCACCACAAATTGTACTTCTGGCCTTAGTTATTATGGCATCCTGTGGAGGATTTAAACATATACTTTGACTTTGGCAACATTTTAAGTCTTTCCATTAGGAAAACATATAACTTTTGCAAAAATGAAATGCAAATATCCATCTATCTTATTCCATTATGATACATGAGACGTAGTTCTAAACCTCTGGTATTTGTGAAGTATTTTATTTGGTAATACAAACTGTTACTCCATACCTGTTCTCACTTTTTGGTGCTTTATGGATATCAAGCTTTTACCCTTTCTTCAGTTAAAGGGTATTTTAATATCTGGCATGTCATGTTGGAGTGAATATAATCATGGGGTGAATATAATCTAAATATAATTATTTAGGGGTTGGTAAAATACAACCCTGTGGGTCAAATCCACCTATTTCCATGGCTAAATTTTTAGTGGAACATAGCCACACTCATTCTTTTACATACTGTCTATGGCTGCTTTTGTGTTCATTATCTTTCCCTTTAAAGAAAATATTTGCCCATTTCTCATTTAGAGGAAAAATGATTGTATCTTTTATTTCCTTGATAATCATTGACATAAATTCTATATTTATTATATGCCATAGCTTAGTGAATTTGCATGCCTACCATGGGTCAATCATTACCCCGGAGACGTGGTGTTAAACAAGAAAGATAAAAATCTGTGTTTATAGTTTAACAATACCTCTAAGATGCTTAACAATAAAAATGATGGCAAGCCCCTGAAACTGTGCCTAAGAACAAACACAGGTTTTATGCTGAGGTGACACAACTCAACGGTGACACTTTGACTTGGGGAAAACTGTGGGGATTTCAGAACTTTAATAATACTAGAGTATCAGAGTGCTATTATTGAAATATAAAATTGAGTCAATGGTACTCATAATTAAGACCAAAATAAAGTTTTAAAAAATTACCCATATAATTTATGGAAAAAAACATATCTGAAATTTCCACTTCATTTTGCCCAATACACCTGTGGCTAGGGTTGTTCCTCCAAAATCCCATTAACTCATTAACTAGGGACTTGGGGTTTTTGTTTACGATGATTGCAGTAATGCGCCTTCAGTAAGATCTCTCGAGTGTCTCTGTGGTTCCAAGGTCTCCTGAAATGATGAGAGTTCACCACAAACACGGCAATTTAATTCAACAAACATTTATTGAGGGCCTACCATGTGCAAAGCAATCTGCTGGTCCAGTAGGAACTACAAAGCTGTATGAGTGGGGGGGCTCCTGCTTTTCAGAAATTCAGAATATCCCAGTCTGAGTGATGGCTAACCAGAACATTCCATAACTTTTGGAGAAGTGTCTGGGTGTTGCAAAACTTTCCCAGGTCCTGCCAACTCCCGATCTCTTTTTACCCCCCATTCTTATATCAAACTATGTATGCCATTTTTGGATCAGGATCATAAAAATAAACACTAGTCTTCACAAATTTGGTTTAAATGAATGAAGGAAGACCTAAAGGGAAGTATAAATCTGTATTTTCTTAAAGAGCGTACAAATTAGATCACAACACTTGTGAGCTAGGAGCCTTACAGACCATCTAAAACCTAATCTCACACATAGTCTTAAAGTTTGCATCCTTCGAAAGAGCCTGTGACCCTGCCTCCTCTGTCCACCCCTCCTCACCCATATTGCACACAACACCCAGTTTCTTGGTGTCAGTTTTCACCAGCTGGAAAAGAGAGATAATAACAACTTTGCAGAGTTGCCAGCTTTAGTAATTCTAGTTCCTGGAATCAAGGACAGGAAGCCCTTTAGTTATTTGCACAGCCTAACTTTTCTAGCTTCTATTGAATAAATCATTTGACTGTCAGCTAATTACAGCGTCGGAAAGTTTACATCATTCATCTTTTTATGGCACCTCTTAATGGAAGACCCTGGCGATTAAGACTCTTGACAGTTTCCATGATACAAAAAAGGAAAGCTGACCTAGAGAAAGATGGGACAAAAGATGAATATTTGAGAACTTTTAAGCAGCAATGGGATCTTACACAGCAGCCTATTTAAAGTAGTGCTGATTAAGTTTCTGAAAAATGACCGAAATGTGACATTTGTCAGAAGCAATGCCTTATTATCGAACGAATGATTATTTTGCACTTACTACCAAGCACTCGCT
Organism: Tapirus indicus; assembly: GCA_031878705.1. Classification (NCBI taxonomy): domain Eukaryota; kingdom Metazoa; phylum Chordata; class Mammalia; order Perissodactyla; family Tapiridae; genus Tapirus; species Tapirus indicus. The sequence goes on from CM062925.1 coordinate 116,745,481, forward strand.
TGTTCTAGGTAACAACCCTAAGAGGCAGGTACTACTATTATGACCCTTTACAGATGAAGAAACTGAGGTATTGAGAAAATTAAAAGGGTGTCCAGGGTCTGATAGCTGGTAAGTAGTTGAGCCAGAAATTAATCACGAGGCAATCCGGCTGCAGAGACCATGCTCTTGGCCACTGCTCTGTTGACCTCACGCCTGCTCCCAGCCATCCCTTGACCTGTCAACTGCACACCAGCTTAAGCTTGTCGTTTTCGTGCAACGCCTCGAAGCCCGCTCTAGGTCCCGGCTCTCCAGTCCGGCCCAGGCCCTCCTTCCCCGAGGCCCCGGGGGCAGAGGCCCCGCTCCCGGCTGAGCATCCCGGGAAGCGGCGCCCGCGCCCCGCGGCCCTGGAAGCGCGCCCCCGCGGGCGGCGGGAACGCGGGAGCGGGGCGCACGTGCCGCCGGGAAGGGGCCGCCCAGGCCGCGCCAAGATGGCGGCGGCCGCGGCCGCAGCGGCGACGGTTGGCGGCGGCCCGTGAGGCAGGCGGGGCCGGCGGCGCGGAGGCGGGGTCCCGGGCGAGCCGCCCTGGGAGGCGGGGGCCGTTTCCATAGCGGCGGCAGGAGGTGTCGCGCCGGGGAACTTCCTGGTTCCCGGGCTCGGCTGCGCCGGGATCCTCTTGGAAGGGAAACAATGGGGCGGAGGGCACTGCGGTAGCCGCCGCCGCCGCGCCGGACCTGCTCGGCCGCCCCTCAGCCGCCGCCGCCGGGACCGTCCCGAGGTAACTTCATTTCCTCCTCTCCCGCCGCGAGTGGCCGGCGGCTCTCCCCGGGCTTTCCTCCCGGGCAGGGACTCCGAGGTGGCCCCGGGGAGCCGGACGCCGCCATTCCCGGACCTGGGGCGGTGGACGGGCTGCGGCCCCCTCCCGCGGCCCTCCGGGGGGACGGGCTCCGGAAACTCGTGTGGGGCCGTCCTGCCCCCCCGGAACCTTGACGGCGGGGTTCCGCGGGCGTGATTGGCAGGTTGGTGGGGGGCGCGGGGGGCGTGCGGGGAGGGTCTGCGGGCACAGCGCGGGAGGGCTCCTGGTGGCCGGGGAAGGGGGCTCGTGGAGGGGGGCGGGGAGACCCTTTCCCTTCCCCCTCCTCTCCCCCCGGAGCCGGTTTCGGTCCCCGGGAGACGTGTCTCCGGTGCAAGTTTCAGTTGCGTCCTGCGGAGTCCAAGTGGGCAGGACGGAGGCAAACTCCGTTCTTTGAAATTATTGCCTTGGTGCTGCGGAACTTGGTTTCGACTCGGCAGGGGGAGGATGGGGTGAGTGAGGGATTTGGAGAGCCTGGAAGTCTGTGCGCCTTTGCAAAGTTTGCAAAACAGTCTGGAGCCGCCAGCCGTGTGATGGTGCGGCATTAAATGCGTGGGAATGGTGTCTCGCAGGTATTTTAATGCCAGCAGATGTGAGGCGTCTATGCATCCGCGGGTGGACATTTCTATAAACTGAATATTAAACTCTCGCCGCCCCGCTTTCCCCCCTCACGTTAATCCACAGATGCTTTTTAGTTCAGTAGACTTTAACATGAGTTAAATGAGTCCCTTATGGGTCTGGGAAGGATTTTTGAGTTGGAGCGATACTCAGTCATTGGAAATAATGGGACACAAATGGAAAAAAAAAAAAAAAAGCTGGGGACACAATCTTAAATATTTTGCTTGCTGGAAGAAAGTGATTTCAATCTTGTATTATTCCGTTTATAAAGAGAATTAAGTCTTTGGGATTGAGTATTTTGTAGCTCAGAAAAGTTGGACAGAACTTGAGACATCACGCTGGATAACTCTCTCATATATTGAATCTCTGGGAAGTTCTGTCAGAGGGAAGTCAGGGTACTTTTTTTCTTTTGTGAAGTCATCTTAATAAGAATTAAATTAGCCAGCATCAAATGACCGGTGGTTTATTTGCTTTTATTTCTCACTCTGTCAGACCCCAAAATTAGAAAAAGTATTTCAGAGTTTGCTGTTGTTTTATAATTAAGTTTGTAAACGTAGTCAACATTACTTAAAATGGATGTTGATCATATGTGGTATTGTACATAGGCAGTTGAAATATGTCAAAATATAAAAGAAAAAATAATACTAATAAAAGTGTAAATTGATTTTTAAAGGAAAACCATAGTCTTCATCGCAAGTACAGGTATCTTGAGTTAACAGAAAATCCTTTGCTGATTATGTATTTAAAGAATTAGTGAGTTGTCACAAAGGCATTCAAAGAAGCATTGTTTGCCAAACATGAAGAATTTGGGTTCCGAGTCATGGTGTTGGTGCCTATTTACTGCTTGTAGCTCACCTGTCAGACTCTGGTGTACAGTACCTGTTTCTGATAAGGGGAGCCCATTACCAGTTATAACAGTGTCTTGACATGAAATAGCTCCTAGTGAGGACAGCTGCCATTGGTTAAAGAAGCCAGTAAGTAGAAGTGTCGGCTTTGGCACCATCTGTTAATTGACTGGTCTGTTGGGAACCAAGCCAACTTCCTGGCATGGCAGATCCAGTCTGGGCCTCCAGTGCCAAACAGAGGTTGCACTAGTCAGTCTTTGCTGCCATGTGCAGCTCTATCTCAAGTTACTGTTACATTTTGTAGCCAGTGAAAAAGAGGCCAGTAAATTTAATGTAGTGGCAAATTGAAAACAAACAAAATTACTTTGGTAAAAAGTGCTAGGAATGTTAAGGCAGTTTGAAGCTGGCACAAGATTTAGCCACAATATAAAACTTTGGGATTGCTGCTTCAGTTAGAAAGAGACAAGTGATTACATTTGCTGGTTTATGTTTGCAATTTCACTGTAACCATTCTTGTTTTGCTTTAGTGCAATGGTAATGTTACCAACAATACTCAGGCCGTGTATTACCAGAAAGTTGTAGTTTGTTCCTTCAGTGTGATTTTTGAAAGGTATATTGCCTCTTTAGATATGACTTATTTATATTTCGAGTTCCATTTGTTTTTCTTTAAAAAGCATCTCAGTTTTTACAGGGGAAGTCAACACAAAAATAATATTAATTTGAAAGGAATTTGATTTCTAGCATACTTCATTGTAGTAAGTGGGGATTAGACCTGGAAATTATGGTCACAAACACTTGGATTCTCAACTGGTCTATGCCATTTCCAGGCTATATTACTTCATGCAGATAACTTAGTTTTTAAAAGCTTGTTTCTTTGTAAAATTGAGAGGAATGATAAATTCCAATTTGTTCGTTTATTCAACAGATATTTCTCGAGTGCTTTCTGTATACCCCAAGACTGTTTTAGGTGCCTTGTTTTCAGCAATAGGTGGGTAAGTCCTTTTGACGAGAAGTACAGGGAGCTATAAAACCTGTAACTAGGGAACCTAACTTGATTTGGAGGTGTCAAGGCAAGCTTCCCTGTGGAAGTGGCTTGTAAGACCTGAGGATGAGGAGGAGATAGTAGGTGAAAAGGGGAAGTGGGTAGGTGGGACACTCTGAGGATGAGAGAAGGGCATGTATGCAGTCCCTGAAGAGACTGCTGTGAAGATTAAATAAGAATGCCGCGTGTATTCTTAGTGCCCCATCTGGCACGTAAGCCACCACTGTTAGTTATATAGAAGAGGCTCTTGGCATCATACTCTAGTCATCTGAAGGAAGTGGCTCAGTTTTATTCTGTAGCCATTATGGAAAAGGAGTCCATCTAGTTGACTAACCACACTAGACCTGGAAATGACTCGGCACACTTTGTTGTCTACTTTTATAACTCTGGCACAGCTTACTTGTTAGTTTCTGTGGCTGTAAAACTGGGATTAAATGTTAAATAAAAGATTCTTTGATTTCTTTATGGAGATACTATATGGTATCAGTATGGTATTTTGATAGCATTTTCCTTTGGAAGAGCTTAGACTACGTTATTTAAAATATCAGCTCCTCACAAAATAGTAGTAGCAATCCACCCTAAAATAAAAAATATTTAGTAAGTTGCAGGGAGTTTCATCTGCTTATAGGAAGATCAAGAGTGACTCTGGGGTTTCGTGTCTTGTTTGCTTAAGTGTTTTTGGCTCTAAAGAGGTTATTTAATTATTCTCTAAGAGAGGTACACATTGCACCTGTGTCTTGCTGACATAGATATGAGTGTAGAAAAAGTTACAATTTTATCCTGGAATTTTCCTTTCACTGAATTAGCAAGTGAATTAGATATTAGAGTAACATTTTTCATGAAATAAGGGAAAGAATATAATTTTTAAGCTTAATGTATTAATTTCGGTTAGTAATGTTGTATAGATCAGTAATGGCAAATTAATATTTTATTATGGAGTTAATGCAATATTTATAAGCCACTTGGCTCTCTAGGCTTTTTGTTCCTGTTTCTTTTTGTTTGGATTTGGACGTTTTAATGCTTATTAGCGTATCTGTGGTGAAATAAGATTTTGAAAAGTCAGGCACAATGGAAAAAAACTGAATAGATGTGGAGGTTAAAATTGATAAAAGTTAGGTATGTGTGCTTGGGCTAGATATTTTTGTACATTTTGTTGATGCCTATTATAAAAATTAATGAATTGGCATATAATAACTCTTTATTGATGTTAATATTTAAAAGTTTTAAAAATCTGTCTCATCTATTCCATGTTCCATTTTTCTCTTTCTAGCTTTGTTTTGGATTGACTTTTTAAAAAGTAATTATTCCATTTCCTCCTTTTTTATTAGCTTGGGATTATATATTCTTTCAGTGTTTGCCTAAGAAATTCTAGTATGTATTTTTGACTTATCAAAGTGTGATATTGAGACTTTCACTCTTTTTCCAGATAATGCAAGACCTTTAAAAACATTTAAGTCAATTTCCTTCTTTCTTTACCTATTTCGTTATCATGTTTTTAAATATATATGTATATTTTATTTTTTATTTTTATTTTTTTTTGTGTGAGGAAGACCAGCCCTGAGCTAACATCTGTTCCTAATCCTCCTCTTTTTGCTGAGGAAGACTGGCCCAGGGCTAACATCCGTGCCCACCTTCCTCTACTTTATATGGGACGCCGCCAAGGCATGGCTGACAAGCAGTGCGTCGGCTGGCGCCCGGGATCCGAACCTGCGAACCCCTGGGCTGCCAAGCGAGAACTAAACCTCTGCGCCACCGGGCCGGCCCTATATATGTATATTTTAAACCCCAAACGTATATTTCTTTCATTTTATGCTCTTATTATTCAGTTAGACTTACTGCATTTTCTTTTCTTTCATTCCTTCTTGCATTACTGACCTTCCATCTGGAATAAGTTTCTTTCTGCCTGAAGCATATCCTTTAGTATTTCATTTAGAGTGGTTCTAGTATTGACAGATTTTCAAACTTTTTGTTTGTCTGAGAGTGTTTTTCTTTCACCTACATTCTTGAAAGATACATTTTGCTAGGTATAGAATTCTAGATTGGAGATATGTACATATGTATTATTTATATATTAGTTCTTTGGAGAAGCGATTATTCTATATTTGGCTTTGTTTCTATTGAGAAGTCAGCTGCAGTTTATTGCTTCTTCATTGGTAATTTGTTTCTTAGGCTGTTTTTAAGATTTTCTTTTTGTCTTTGGATTTCAGATGCTTTTCTCTCTCTTTCTCTCCTTTTCTTTTGTGGGGCATTTACCTTTTGATGCTGTGACTTGGTGTTTTTCATCAGTTTTGGATAGTTCTCAGCCATCATCTCATCAAATATTGCAAGACATTCTCTTACTTCATCTTTCTGGGACTACAATTACATAATGTTAGATCTCACTGAATTCCCTGTGTATTTCACCTGTCCTCTTTATTTTCCATTATTTTATTTCTCTTTTGTTCTGGGTATTTTCTTCTGGCCTATCTTCCAGTTTACTAAATTCATCTTCATCTTTGTCTAATCTGCTCTTAAATGTGTTCTCTGGGTTCTTAATCTTGGTTATTATATTTTTCATTCTAGAATTTCAATCTCATCTTTTCGAAATCTGCTATGCCACTTTTTTAGTTTCTAATTCCCTATCAAAATTTTCAAGCTTTGCACATATCTCTTTGGACAGAGTAAGCATGGTAACTCTGTCCCAGAGTCCTGCAGGTTTTTTACTATGGTCTGTTCTTTCCTGAGGAGTCTCATCTCCTTGTGTACCTGCTTATCTTTGATTGTATACTATTTATTGTATTTGAAAAAGTATTTCTAGAAGTAATTATAGATTTAGGTAAGGATTTTTCCATTGCTTTTGCCAGGTATTTAGGATCACCTTTATCTAAATTGAGATTTTTTTGAGAGTCTATGCAAGGGCTGGTTTAGTGTACTTCTGTGTTATCCCTTCTTCTGGAATTCAGCTTTTTGAGGTTTTATTCTGAAGCAGGGGGTGGCTCCCCTAGTAGATCTTGTACTCTGACAACTTGTCTTCCTAGCCTGCAAGGGTGTGTAAGTGCAGTTTAGCCTCTCAGGCACCTGTTTTGATTAGGCAGATATTTCCAGGAGGAAAGAAGCCCCTGGGTGCCATGCTCCTCATTCTGGATTCCTGTCCCCTCTTGGATTGAGGCTGGTAGTTCCTCATTTTCTTGTTAGCTCTTTGATCTCCACCTCCCTTTTAAAATTAATGTATAATATATGTATAATAGTGTGCACCAATCTTAAATGTATACCCTGGAAGAATTTTTATAAATATAATTAAATGTGTAATCACACTCAGTTCAATATATAGAACATTTTTGCCACCTCAGAAGGCTCTGTCACTCTCCTTCCCAGTCAGTACCACCTTCCTCCCCTGCCTCAGCTAACAATTACTCAGTTTTCTAACACCAAGATTAGTTTTGCATTTTCTAGCTTTTCATCAAAATACTATCTACAGCATGTACTCTCTTGTGTCTGGCTTGTTTCATTCAACATTGTATCAGTGAGATTCAACTAGGTTTTGCATGTAGCAGTAGTGTTTCTTTTTTATTGCTCCTTCTGGCATCTAAAAAATTGCTTCAAAACTCAGTGACTTAAATGATGATGTTTATTTTCTTCATGAATCTTCAGTTTGGGCAGTGCTTTTTTCTGCCTCCTTTGGTTTCAAGTAGGACTGCTCGAAGGCTAGGCCTAGTGTTATTTGAAGGTTTGCTCACATGTCTGGTGGTTGATGACAGAACACCTAAATGTAGCCTGAGCGTGCTCACCACGTGGTGGCTGGGTTCCAAGAGCAAGCGTCCCACCCGCATGTGGTGAGGAGAGGGGTGGAGAGTCTGTGAGCCAGACAGATGCTGTATTGCCTCTTATGACTTAGCCTCGGAGCTTCCACTGCAGTCTATTCTTTGAGGCAGTTGTAAGCCTTCCCAGGTTCAAAGAAAGGGAAAACAGACTCCTTGATGGGGAGAAGCAAGATGGTGGAAGAGCACATGAAACCAGAAATAATGCAGTAACCATTATTGGAAATTATAGTCTGCCATAGTGGTAGCCTGTTATATGAATATATCATGATTTATTTATCCATTGTATTTTTAATAGACGTTTGGATTGTTTCCAGTTCTTGGCTATTATAATAAAGCTGCTATGAACGTTCTTATATGTGTATTTTGTTGGACATATGTGCTCCGTTCTTTTCAATATATCCCTCGGAATGGAATTATTGAGTAATAGGTAGACGTATATTTAGCTCTAGTAGTTACTACCAAATGATTTTCCAAAGTAGTTGTACCAATTTATACCCTCTGGTATTTTTAATAATTTATAAATATACTTAGTATATATTTTTTTGTCTAGCTGTTTATTGTCTTCAAGCAAGAGGGTTGATCTGTGATACCTGGTCTAGCTTTGTTGGAAATGCAGGTCCCTTATCTTGTCTTTTTTGTAACTTTTCATGTGTTTGTGTTTTACTTTCCCAGCTAGATGCTTAGTTATTGAAATGTAGGGACTAGGTAGAAGAGTCTGATTGTGAAGTAATAGACTAATTTTTAAAGCAACATTTTAGCATATGTATTCCAATTAGTGCTAAGAGTAGTTACCATTAACAGACTATGTTAATTGCTGAAGAGAAATTTCTTTTTGGGGATATTGAGCCCCATCCCTCATCAATTTATATCACATTTTGTTTTTGATCCAATGTTTTATTATCAGTTTGAATTCTAAGCTCATTCACCAGCTTGCTTGGGAAATGTTTTTCTGTTACAAAAAATTTTTCCTCCAAAGTTGATGATTTGCTGTTAACTGAGGATTGCCAAAAGAATGTCATGTAGGTTCTCCCCTCTAATTTAGGATTACCTGTTTTATTTTGCTGAGGAAGATCGTCCCTGAACTAACATCTGAGCCCATCTTCCTCTACTTTGTATGTGGGATGCCGCCACAGCGTGGCCTTCTGAGTGCTGCGTAGGTTTGCGCCAAGGATCCGAACCTGTGAACCCCAGGCTGCCCAAGCGGAGCACGCGAACTTGACCGCTACACCACTGGGCCGGCCCCTAGGATTACCTTTGATTACTATTACTAGTCATTTGGTTCACTGTTAATAGTCATTTTGACTTTCTTCTAAGGATCATTTAAATCTGGCCCATTTTTTAAAAACATAATGAACATTTTAGACTAGTTTATTTCAGTTCATACTTGGTTTACCACAATAATTTAGTTGATCTGACTTATAATACTAAGGAGGTTAGAATGTTTATTAGTTCATAAATCTTATTGTGCTAGAAAGAGAACTTAAAAATTGTGTTTCAGTTCCTTTATTTTATATAATAAGACCAAAAATGGATCAGTACTAGTACGTGTGTTAAATGTATAAGATATTTAGTTTACCAAAGCATTTTTTCCTGCATAATCCCATGATGATGTTGAGCAGTAGGCAGGTGGAAATTTTAACTCTCATTTTATGGATAAGGAAACTGAGGCTCAGAGAAGTGAAGTGACTTGATCTGAATTCCTAGAGCTGGCTAATGGCAGAGCTGTACTGTTTGCATCTGGGACTTCCTATATGGTGAATGATTTTCTTGCAAGGCCCACAGCCTACTATCAACTTGCTCCATTCCAATTTTATTGACATCCTACATGAATTTTCTTTTCTTCAACTTTTTCCTTTCTTCAATATGTATATTTTTTGGCCTATAAACTTATGCACTTTCATTCAGCACAGGGCCTTTGCATGAGCTGAAGCCCTTGACTCCCATCTCGCTCTGTTTCTCCTAGTGCTTTTGTCCTGAAGACATTCTGTTAGCTGCAGGCTGCCTGGGACCGGGTGTGTGTTGATTGTTGTATCTCAAGCCCCTTGAGAAGTTTTTGTTATGTTGTATGGCTGGATTAGTATTTATTGAATGGATGGGTAGATCCATTCTTGTGTTTAGAATCCAACTAGACATAAATTCCTTGAAGGGCTTTTCTTTATGATCCTCATGGTGTAGTGCTTATTATTATGGTTAGCAGTCTGGAATTTTTAGCTGACTTTTTAAATGATGCCAGGCTCCTGAAAATCAGAGCTACTGTATCCTTCATTTTAGCTTTTATCTGCAGAGCTCAGGCATTGTGTACAGTTCTGATAGGATGTATCAAGTGCATTAGGTAAATAGAACATGTAAACAAATTAGAAGCCACTTAGGCCCTGCTCCTGTGTAACTCAAATAAGTAAGGAAGCCTTGGAAAGGACATTTGTTTCCTAAATACCTTGCAATTGACATGTTGACCAGTGTAAAGCTACTAGAATTTGATAAGTCCTTCTGGAAACCTAACTTAAATTCTACCTGTCGAAGAGGAAATTAGACCTCATTCTTATCTGATGCTTCATTAACATACACGTGTAAACAAACAAGCGATTTCTCATCTTGCCCATCTCTGATCTTAGAAGCAGGAAGTACTGTTTTGATTTAGAGAATGGGATAAACAAACCTCCTTTCACTCCAGCAACGAAGATTTGCTTTACTTCTCTCAAGCCTGGAAACTACTTAAAGCTGTGGGTATTTCGCTTTGGGTTTCAAGGGGTATAAATTGTAAAGAGAGCTTTCTTCATAGAAAGCCCAAGAATTGTGAAAGCACAGTGGTGAGACCTTCTGTGTCAATGAATAATGATTTTAATATCAAGTAAAGTTATTTCTTTATCTGGAATGAGAAGACATTACCTGGGACTCCGCCCTGACATACCTATTTGAACTAATGAGCTCTGAATCTGGATTAAGAAAGGAAGGTACTAGAATTACTCTGATGTAAGTTCCATGGGGACAGGGCCTTTGTTTTGTTTATGGCTGTGTCTGCAGAGCCTCGAATACTGCCTGGCTCATAATAGCTGCTCAGTAAATATTTGTTGAATGAATAGTAAATTTGTGTATTATCTGTCTGTTTTAAATCTAAAAGCTGAACAATGATCATTTAAGTATTGTTTGATAAACCTTTGGGGATATAAATTTAAATTGTTGAGGCATCATTTCTGATACCTCTTGCTGATTGTGAGAAAGTCGCATAAAGCACATTGCAGAGCATTCATTCACTCATTGTCATTAAATTTCTTTGAGACATTTTAAAATGGATGCAGGAGAGTCCATTACATGTAAATTAACCACAGTTCACTTAGTCCCTTATTATTGGACATTTAAGTTGTTTATAATTTTTTTTTGCTGTTACAATAATACTTCAATGAAGGAAATTTTCTTTAGCGTTTTCTTGGGGTGGCAGTTCAACACATAGCGATTTAGCAAAACAGGATATAGGAATTTCTACTAGAAAATGAGCTTGGATTATATAACTGAAGGTGAGATCAGAAGCTTTAGTGATCCGACAGCACAAATGATACAATTCTTTGGGTTGGCCAGCTGCTTCTACAGTGTGGATAATGTGTAATCATCGGTCTTTTCACATGAAAGCTCTCTTGCGATTTGTAGTGGAACTGGCTATCACTTGTATTTGTCTTTTACTTTTAAAGAATAATTGAGTCACTGCAACTGTTTCTGCCTCTTAATTGTGGCTTAAAGATTATGAATGCATTTAACTCCTTTATTTATAATGTTACTTTTATTTATAATCATTTCTGAATTTTGTTGGAAAATTTTTGCTTTTTCATATTTAAATATTATAAAGTGTTACATTCATACAAAAGACATGTAATATGTGTTACATAAGGTCTAATATGATGATGTCTATGCTGTTCCCTTCCTCGGCTTAAGTGGTTGAACACTGCCAGTATCCCCTTGGATGACATCTCCCCACTACTACTCTGTCTTACTTCTGACCTGAGGAAGCCGTCTTCCTCAGCTTTGGGGTCTAGCATTCTCTTGCTTTTCTTTATAGTTACATTACACATGTATATATACCTAAACAACATATTGTTAATTTTACACATTTTGGAATTTTATATAAATGGTATCAATATATGTGTGTGTGTGTGTGTGTGTGTGTGTGTGTGTGTGTGTGTGTATAGGTGTATGTGTGTATGTAAATATATATTTTTTTGGTCATGAATTTAGTGAGTAAAATCTTTTAGTAAAACTGAAAATCACACATTTAGTTTGCATTTAAAGTTAATATCTTTACCCTCTGTATTAGTCATCTTTTGCTGTAATAATGCTGTGTAACAAACCACAGCAAAATTTAAGTGGTGCACACTGAAAGATTTATTTCTAGCTCACAGGTTCGGCAGTCTCTGCTGGGTCTGGCTGGGGTTGGCTGGGTTTGGCTGTAAGCTGTGGGTTGGGTTCAGTTATATGCCAGGTTTCTACTCATTCTGGGACCAGCCGCTACCTGAGGTGCAGTGTTAGGAGTGCACGAGAACACAGGCAAGCTCAGTGCTCTTAAAGCCTCCAGCCTGGTGCAGTGTCAGTTCTGCCCACATTCCAACATGTTGTATGGCCAGGCCCCCAGATCTGTGAGGTGGGGAGCATACTCCACCCCCAGGGAAGCCACGACAAGGACAGCGAGTGAAGGAAGACATATGAATAGAAGATAGTGTCTGCCACATCTTCCTCCTGAATAAAACTTGGAACATTTCCATTTCTATTACCTCCCTTCTAGATTACATGCTGTTTTTGTTCAGTATTTTAGCTTTTTTGGGTAAGTCCTAATTTGGAAATGATACCTGTAATATTTGTTTGCATTTACTCCTGTTTACAGTTTTCTTTTCTCACCACTCTTCTGTATTTCAGACCTTTTTGGTGTCATTTTCCATTTTTGTGAACTACAGTTTTAGAAGCATCCTTCATGAGGATCTGTTTACAGTATGTTCCCTCAGTTTGTGTCTGAAATTTTTTAAATTTTGTCCTTTTTCTTGAAAAAATAGTTTAGCTGAGTTGGGTATATAATTATAGATTAACAGTTATTATTCCTTAGAACTTTGAAGATATTATTCTAGTGTCTTCTGGCTTCCATTGTTGCAGTTGGTAAATCATCTGTCAAGTTTAATTGTTCCTTTGTAAGCAACTTGCCTTTTGTTTCTGGTTGCTTTTAAAAACTCTTTGTCATTGATGTTTTGCAGTTTCACTATGATGTCTCTAGGTGTCAATTTCCTTTTTATTTATACTTCTTGGAATTTGCTGAACTTGAATCTGTATATTACTATCTTTGATCAGTTCAGGAAAATTTTCTGCTATTCTCTTTTTGCATCTTGTCTCTCCCTCATTCTTTATGTCCTCTTTCTAAAACTCCAATTAGATATACATATTACATGTTTTAATCTATTTTTCATGTGTCTTACTCTTCCTATATATTTTTTATCTGTCTTCCTTTGTTGCATTTGGATAATTTCAGATCTATTGTCTGGTTCATTAATTCTCTCTAGCAATGTCTAGTTTGGGGAACTTGTCCACTGAATTTTAATTTTAGTTATCCTATTTTTTCACATCTGTTGCCTTCTTTTTTGCTCATATTTTCCATTTCATATTGTATTTTGAAACATTATTACTGTCCTTTCCTTTTTAAAAAAATTGAGATTAATCTACTTATTTCTGTTGAACCTTGCTTAATGCATAGTTTTAAATTTTGAGCTTATTTTTATTGTAACTTTATCTGTGGAAATTCTTATGAGACCTGCTTTAAGAGTGCTTTCTTCCAGAAGGGATTTGCAGTTGAGGACACTGTCAACCTAGAGCCACTTAATTTCTAGGCTTGAGATTTTCACAACATACAAGTAGTATGGATTTGAACTTGAAACTTGTGTGAAGGTTGGTTATGGTTACAGATTTCCATGGAATACTTCCCTTTCCCTCCCAAAACACAAATAAACCTAAACTCAGGGGAGAATTTTCCTTCAGTATCCCTTTGGGGTAGGTTTTTTTTTTTCTTTTTTTTCCAGTTTATTCTTTTTATTGACTATCTAGTCGTTCAGGGGCCAGGCTTTATGTGCTTCTCTGTATTCTGACATCCCATATTGTACAGTGTGAAGCTTTGGCTTTGTCCTGTGTGTGACTGTTAACACTGAAACCTGTTCAGCATCGTCCAATAGAATTTTCTGTGATAATGGAATATTATATATCTGTGCTAATACAAGAGCCAGTAGCCACATTTGAAATGTGGCTAGTACAACAAAGGAAATGAATTTTAAGTTTTACATGCTGTTAGTGAATTTAAATTTGAGTAGCTACCTGTGGCTGGTGGCTACAGTATTGGGCAGTGCAGCTTCGTTTTGGGAGACTCTCAGACTGCTCTAGGGCAGTTGCTGTGTCATTGCCTACTTCCCACTCTATTTGGACAAGCTCCTGTTCATTTGTTGTTCTCTGAGGATTTCTCTTAGTTGCTTGTGAACTTTGCTATCCATTTCAAAGTATCATTCTTGTATTTTATCAAACATTTTTAGGTGTCATGTAGCAAGAGGGTTCACAAGCCATTTGGACACAGGAATCTCAGAAACAGAAATCCTTGACAGCTTCGTTTTTAGTTGGAGAAGTACTTATCTTGAATGATAAAAATTGGAAAGTTCACAGCAGAGTGGTGAAAGTTCTTCAGGTGGAAACTGACTATGAAGTTAAAAATTATGAGAAAGAATTAATTAAATAATTACCTTGTCCCCCTTATTCTACAAAAAATTTAAGGATGCTAAAAGATAAAAATAACACTGTGGCTAGTTTTTAAAGTCTTATGCATCATCTTCAGTTTCTTGGTGCCAGTAAGTATTTTATCTATACAAGAGCACATGAATGAAAAGTATACATATATTTTGAGAGAAAAATATTTTTGCAAATAGATGGGAAAAAACCAAATGAGCTTGAGGGATCATAGAGAATGGCTAGAGAGATAGAAAAGGGCTTTTGACATTCAATGCTAAAAGTGTTTGTTTTGCTTCTGCATTTAACAGGGGCCTGTGTTGGTAATTTAGTTGTAGGGATTTTAAAAAACCTAAATAATGAATTCTAACTACTTCTAAGGTAGACACTTCTTTTTCCTCTATAGCCAAATATTTAATAAATGTGCAGTTGGTTTTTAATGTTTATTAATAAAAACATCTAGATTTTTTGTAATAAATTTCTGTTACTTTAGGATCCAGTTTTTTGGAACCATGAGTAAATTTGATTCTTTTTTTTTTTAAATTTGTATTTTTTCATTATGGTAAAATATACATAAGATTTACCATTTTAACCATTTTTAAGCATGTAGTCCAGAGGCATTAAGTATATTCACGTTGATGTACAACCATCACCATCCATCTTCAGAACTTTTTTCATCCTCCCAAACTGAAACTCTGCACCCATTAAACACTAACTCCCTATTTTCCCTTCCTCCAGCCCCTGGCAACCGCCATTCTACTTTCTGTCCCTATGAATTTGACTTCTCTTGGTACCTCATATAAGTGGAATCATAGAGTATTTGTTCTGTTATGACTGGCTTATTTCACTTAGCATCATGTCTTCAAGATTAAATTTGATTTTTTTAAAATTATGATTTGTGACGATTGGTGATCCCGTCAGCTTTTAGTGGAGACTGGGGTTCTTCGTGTGTCTTTTTTCTTAGGAGAAGTTATTATACAATGAAATAAGTTAATTTGGTCTCCTGAAAGAATATTTTTAGAAACAATAGAACGTGATACCATATGTTGTATTTTATGATTCTATTAAAGTTTTAAAATAATTAAAATTCGGGCTACTGAACTAGTTTTAGAATAGATTATCTGGTGTTGTAAAAACCAGAAATCCTTTTAGATACTTCCAGAGGTTTTAACTGTCTAAAAGTGGCAGAAATTATGTTTAGGCCAAGTTTAGTGCCTGCAGTAAAGAAAAGGATATGGTGGAGCTTGCTTTCCTTTTAACTTGACCCTGAGTTCCCTATTGGGATGGATTATCTTAGGCCTGTGTAGCCTTACCATTCATGCATGTCAAGTTTTGTCACAAAACTTGGAGGAGTCACTTGAAAGAACCAGAATTAGATTAGTGTGAGTATAAATTCTCATGCTGAGAATAAACAACAATGACTCAAGTTCCTGGAAAATGAGTTTAAAGGCCAGATTTTGCAGAAATACCCCAGTATGCCTTCTATGTGAAATTGTGGATTTAAGACAAATTACTTTTTTCCTCTTGGATAGTGTGAAAAACAGCAATTAAGATTTTTCTCCTTTCTTCTTTGTGTGTCCAGTGGGAAGGGATAGCATTTAGGGGAGGAGAAATGAATGTGAAAATTTTATCTTATGTGCTACTGAACAGCCTCCATGCTTCAAAGAATTGGTAGACTACCTACTTTGAAAGTAAAAGGGAGGATCTACGCTTCAAAGCTGCGATTAGCATAAAGAATCTTGAACAAGTGACTTAGTTATAAGTAGTTTAAAAATATGTTTCTAAGAACTACTCTGTGACATTTCACATTAATTCCTACACATGTATTGTTGCATATTTGTAAAGCACGCTTATCACCTCAGATGGTAAGGTTCTAAATCCAGTGTTTATAAGGTTTATTATCCTGGTATTTTTGAGTTTACTATTTTTAGTTCTGAGAAAACTCTTGATATCTTAGGAACTTCAGTCCTTGAATAAGGTTTTATTTGGCAACTTATAATTATGGGCAGGAGGGGTGCCCTGCTTAGTACAAAGTGCTTTGATGTTGCCATTTAGGAATTTTAAATTTAAGATAAAAACTTTGATATCAACAAGAACAAAGAGAAAAGTCCCTGGGCAAAGAGACTAGACTGTGCAAGTGTAAATGAACTATTAGTGAACTCCTGGGTCATCTGTGAACATTTAGTCCACTTGGTGTTTTTGTAATATGGGGTCGCCTTCCCATGTCATCCTTCAGATGCTTCAGGGGTCAGCATGTTCAACCTCATAGTTCCCTGGGAGGACAAACAAATCTAGTAAAGTCAGTGAAGCACCGTCAGGAAAGTGTGTTTATTGTGAGAAACTTTCACCATGTATTCTAAAACTAACATGTGGATTATATGTTGTTTTAGATTTTCCATACAACTTCTCATTTCCTTTGGAATAATTGGGTTATCTGGAAATGAAAAGCATCTAATAGTATCTCCTGCACAGATGAAGAAGAAAGCACGTGGGATGGGGATCAGGTGATTACATGGCAGCACTGTAATTATATGTCACTGCTAATTACAGTATGTGAACCATGCTGTGCATACAGATGCTGATGCAGTCTTTTTTCATTTTGTAAATTTATACTTCTCCTGTATATTACACAATATGAGTAAGGTATATAGATGGGGCAAGTGTTATTTCTTCAAAAACCATCACCCTAACTTAGATTAGTTTCAGAAGCAGAGGTCCTTAGTATTGTGCTATTTTCTTACTTGATTTAGAAAAGAATAACCATCACTTCTTGTGATTGAAAGAAGTAGCTTATCAGTTTATGCAGGAGGCTACATATGAGTTAGCACAAGTGTAAATTTTGTATCAAATCTGATCTTATCTGTGGAATTTTATATATTAGATTTGGGGAATCATTTGTACATCCATGGTTATGTTTAAATATATTATTAGTATTAGTTTATGCCTCACTTTATATATTAATCAAGAGAGCAAGATTTATAATGTAAATCTCAGCAAAGGGTTAAGTTTGTATTTATATTAATACAGGGTGATACTTTATGTTATACTCAAGAGAAAAGAACTAAATACAACATTTTCTATGTAGTGTTTATAAAGTATATTTTTAAAGTACTTTCAAAAAATTCCTTGAAAGGAAACATGCCCCAAAGGATTGGGTAGATGTAAAGGCATTGTGTTGTGCAAGAATTTTTCTTTCTACTTTTCTGTTTCCAATTTATTTTTTTAAATAATAAACTCATATTACTTTTATAATGAGGAAAATGCCCATTATTAGAGAAAGTCTATGGCAATAACTTTGGTGATCTTGATTTTATGGCAAATGTAAATCATTTATGTGCAACCAAAATAAATGTAGCAGGTGTGATATGCTGTATTTACCCTTGATGGAGTGCTTTCTTTCTATGTGACTTCTTCATTTGGGAGTGGGGAAAGGAATAAGTTTTTAGTAACTGAAGACAAAGGACACCTGTTAAATTTCTGTTTGGTAATTACTTTATACATATTATTTACTTTCGAGGTAACTTCTTACAGAAAAAGGAAAATATGGTATTCTAAAGGTTTATTGGTAATCTTTTTTTGTTTGTTTTCTGGTGAGGAAGATTGGCCCTGAGCTAACATCTGTTGCCAATCCTCCTCTTTTTGCTTGAAGAAGATTGTTGCTGAGCTAACATCTGTGCCAGTCTTCCTCTATTTTGTATGTGGGACACTGCCACAGCATGGCTTGCTGAATGGTGCATAGGTCCATGCCTGGGATCCGAACCGTGAATTCCCCGGGCCCTGCAGAAGTGGAGCGTGCAAACTTAACCACAATGCCATCAGACTGGCCCCCGTAAACTTTTTTATTTAGATGATGCCGAGGGGTTCTTTTGGAAATAGAAAAGTTTTGAAACTAAATTATTTTCCTGATTTCCTTTTAGAAAACTTTATTTTAAATACTGACCTTTAAAAACCATGATTTCTTTCTCTCTATTTTCTGACTAGGACATGTATTCCTCTGAGAAACCTTGGACAGCAGATTTTGGTTTAATATCTGATTGGGACAGCATACAGAGACATTTCCAGTCATGAGTAAGTGTCCTTCTTTGTTTCATTTCATCAGCCTCAGGAACATTGGCAGTATTGTACTTAAAAAAGGAAAAATTTGTTATTGGACAAACTGAAATTATGTTATTTCATCAGCAATTGAATAATCTGGTTCAACCCAATACTGTATACTTGTCTCTATTTAAACAAAGAGATACTTTTTGATGTTTGATTTATTCCAAAGAGTTAGATGTGATGGGGAAACCTGTATCGTTAGCTTCTTTTATCTTTTATCTTCTTTTATCTGTATCTTTAGTTCTATTATCTCAACTTTTCTGTTGACTAGCCATTGGAAAATGACTCTTAAGAAATATGAAGAGGGAAAGTTGCAGTTGACTGTAATTAGCAGAGGTTTTTATTGTGTGGAATTTAATCATTGGGTAAGATGGGTTAATAGTATATTTAATCAAAAAACCCCAATCTCTTTATCAATGTCTTTGATGGAATAAGAACCCAAGTCCATCCTAGAGACTTACCAAATTTGATGTAAATTTTATCTTCTCAGTTGTAAGGGGATAGATATGTAATATTTTCTCTCATTCCTATTCACTTCTGCTTATGAACAGGAGAACTGGATTTTACTATTTTGTGTTAACTGTTTACTTTTAGAGAGTGAGGAAAGAGTTAAGATTTTTACCCAAACTGGGATCCTATGACAGTTTTGATGTACTTTTGAAAAGCACAGGTTTTTTGATTATGGAAACTTTAGGATGGAGTGAGTATTTCCTCATTGGAATATAAGAGAGTTTAAAAATTTTCACATATTATTCATATTGATTATATTTACCTTAATATGAATAGAGTAGCTTTTCTCATCATCAATTTAAATTGGCAGTTGGTAAATGAAGTTGGTATTGTGAAATCTTTGAGTGCTTTCTACTAAGAATAGTATTGCAAGAAGTGGTCTTTGATTTTCTAGATTTTTCAGTGGAGTACTCTTTTGGTGGTATACTTTGAATAAACAAGGTCGTCGTTGATAAATTCAAATACAGATTAAGAAGGAAGCAGCTATTCTTATTTCGACTCCATTCATATGAAATTTTGTGAAAATGTTTACCTAATGTAAAGTGAGTGCCAGCTCTAGTCAAGATAGTAATATGAGTTCATGAAAACTAAGAGCATTTTAACTTAAAAAATGCTTACATTTTTGGAAATTTAAGTAATTTTTTTTCTGCTTTGTAATCTTAGTGTTCTGTTAGCATTATTGTAACAGATGGCAAGTTCCTTGAGGACAGGCTCCATGTGTCTTTCATTTTTGAATCTCAGTGTCTAACACAGTGTCTTGTGCCCTGCTGCTCCCCAAAACTCATAGAACCCTGTGAGGACGAAGGCAGAGGGAGGGATGGCTTGTTAGGCAACTAATAATAAGCATCTGAACCACATAAAATTTTTTATTTGTAAATTATAAAGGTTATACTTCATTTAAGATTTTTAATTGGTTCTTTTTTATATCCACTAGTTCTTTTCTCATTTCTGCTTGTTTTTATTTTAAAATTTTTTGCTTCTTTTGTTATTCCTTTATCTCTTTATAGATCTTTTACGTGCTTATTTTAAAGTCTTTCAGATCATTTGATAATTTTTTAATTTTTGTCTGCAATGAATTTATATTGTGGTTCTTGATACTTTTGGTGTTTTCATCATGCTTGGTAATTTTGCAGGCACATTCTGATGGGAGCGTTTTTTTCTTTCTCCTGTGTGTGTGTGTGTGTGTGTCTCTCTCTCTGTGATTTCCCCTGCTGGTCTAGCAGATTTGCAGTTGTCTCTGCCTGGCTATGGAGTTCCCAGATCAGAATCAGGTCTTGTGTTGGTGGATCAGAGCTCCAGCCCCATGGTGACGTTGGGGATATCACAGATTTAGTCACTGAGTCAGCTGGCATTAGGTCAGCAGCTTCCTAAGCTGTAGCCTCAGTGCAGTTAGCAGAAGCCTTTTCAATCTAGTTTCATAATCAAGGAGGAGTGCCACCCCTGTCTCTGGTTTTAAGCAAAGAGCCCAGCTACTGACCCTGCTTGTCATGCAACTCTTTTATGTACAGTTACCCCATGGGATCAACTTTCTGCTGCCTTTTCCTGCTTTGGGGCCCAGAGCCCAGCAGATCTCCTGGCTTCAGCTGAGCTCACACTTTGTGTTCCTGTTAGATTTCCAATCCGTAGAGATGTTTAACATGCTTTGGGGCACAGGTTTGTCATTTTGGTGATTTGTTTTTGTATTTTATCTGTAGCTTCTGTGTGTTTGTTGTGAAGACAGAGGAGCCACAAAGATTGAATAATGCTGCTGAGGGTTTAATCACTGGTATTACAGTAAAGTCCAAACTCCTTACTTCACAGTTAAGATTTTTTTAAAAATCAGGTTCTGCTTGGTTCCCTAGTTCCTGGAGTTCCTCTCTGTCATCCAGGGACCACTTACTTCGCTTGCTAGGTAGCCTCATTGCGTTTCTTCTCCATAGCACTCTGCTTGCTCATTCTAGTGTCTATCATTCTGTATTAAAATCACCTGCTTTTTCACTGTTATCTTTAGCTAATCTGTAAGCTCCTTGAGGGCAAAGACCTTTATTCCTACTGCTAAACACTGTTCCTGGCACTTAATAGGTGCTCAATAAGTAGTGCATAGATTTGGGTGTTCCTAAGTAACGTCCTTAGCCTGTGGTAGCTAGTCCATGTCTTATTATTTTTAGACGAAATTTGAGCTGTTCTCATGAAGAATGTGTGGAGTGTGGCATAGGGTAAAGCATTCCAAGTAGGCAGAGCAGTGTGAAAAAGGCAGAAGGTTTGGCTACACATAAGTGTTCCCGAGTAGTTCAACATTCTGCAACATAGAGATGGGGAAGGGAGACTGTGAGAGAGAGGCTGGAGGAGACAAAATCAGGGTCCAGGTCATACACATTCTGGGAAGTTTGGATTTGTCCCTTTAGGGCTTAAGGAACTATTAAAGGATTTCAATTAGGGGAGCAACTTAAGATTTCATTCCGGAAAAATTACTCTGACAAATAGACATTTTTGTTAGATATAAATTAAAAACATCGGTTATAGGCAGTATTTGGCTTTTCTAGCTTTGTTCTTTGTTTTCAGCTCTCTTCAGGCTCCCTTTGAAATAGACTTTGAGTTATCTTTCTTTTTCTTCCAATTTAATGATTTTCCATAGTGATAGAAATCATTCTTGAGGAGAGCACTATAACCATAGTGGTCTACGTTAAGCTGCAGTTTCTAGGGGGTTGTAACTTTTCAAAAAGGTGGGAACTGAGTATATCAGAGTTCCTCTTTCTGAAAAAAATATTGGAGAAGCATGATACAGGTTAAAAAATAGGAAGATATGCCATAATATCTGTTTCCAGTAGATAGATAGAATTTCCAAACCTAGATTTGGATGAGAATGATGGGTAACTAGAATTGTTTTCAATATTTCCCTAGAGATTAAAAGGTAAGTTGGATACTTGTATACCTGGGTGGGTTTTTCTCTGCAGGATTTCCTAACCCCCCCCATGTCATGAACCATGTAGGTAGGATGTGGTAGTAGTTGTACAGCGTGTGGGATAAACTGATGGAGCTGCCTGGGGCTTGGAGGCAACTGGCTCTGACACCTCAGGCCAGGCTGCCATTGTGCCCACCTGCCCTGAAAGCTGAGGGGATCAGTTTCTCTGCACACCCTGACACACCAGTTGGGGCCCCAACTATAAGGCCTAGAGAATTTGTTAAGTGCTTTAAGATGTTTTTCATCTTTTAGTCTAGATCTTTATATAGTCTGTCAATTTCTGAGGCTGAATATTTATCTTGTGGAAAATGTATTATATGATGCTACTATGATGTTGTGCATTTCATTGTGGATCATTGTGGATTGTTAACTTTATTACAATCTACAAAAAGCCTTTTGGTTTTCAGTACTTAAATTGTTCTTGTTTTTCTCTATTTTCATATTTTGCAATGTTTGGCATTTATCAGATTTTGTTTTATCAGATGGTGCCAAAGATGAAATAAAGTTGTTATATATAAAGTGTGATTGTAACTTGAAATGGATCTTTTAGATTTTTATTGGAGATTATAACAAGAGTAATCGTGTAAAAAGCAGTGCTAAACAATTTCTAGGCAATTATTTTGGTGGAATATGTTAAAAAAAAAAGAGCCCAAAAAAGCACCAAAAACCAAAAGTGATTATTTAGAGTACTACTAAATTTTCTTGTCCCAAGTTTTAAGTTTAAAAAAAAAAAACAAAACTTATCTGCTCTACTTTAAAATTTTAATCTTTACTTCTGTATTTTATTTCACTTTCTTCAGGAAAGTTTTGCTCCGTAACTAATTACATGACATGTTTCCTTAAAAGAGTCTTTCTAGATGTTGATTTTCTTCTGACTGGGCAATCCAGGAGTGAGTCTATTGTGTTAGAATGTTTGATCCTGCCCTTTGGCCTAAATAGTGGAGTGAGTTTTTAGAGGTCATTTCTGTATATGAGAAGTTTCTCATTTATCTGAGAAAAAAGTAATGGCAGTGAATAATTTGGGATGTAGTGTATTTGTGGCTTTCTAATAAGAGTGGATGTAGATATCTTCATTCACTACAGTAGTAGACTAAGAGTTCATACTGAAGTGAAGAACAATTTGTTTTAACGTTTGTTAGAGCAGATAATCTTATAAATAGTTGAGTAGATGGCTAACCCCCTCAGTGGTGGCATAAGGATTCTTTTAAGTCTTATTAAATAGAAAAATCTTGCAAAAAGTAGTGTAAGACTTTCCTCTAAGTATTGGCTAAAAATTTTCTCTAGCACAATAGCCTATCTAGATATATATTCTGTTTTATGGAATGGCTGTGTACCTCAGAAGCTGGGCAGGAGATGAGAAAAAATTTAAGTTGAATTGTGTTTTCTATACTGGAGTATCTGCATTTAACAGAATATTGAAAAAAATCCCCTTGTAAAGTGTAACAATTCATTTATTATATTAAGACTAATTTATGTTTCATGAATTTATATTATGGAATATAAAGTTTTAAATGTGAGCCATTCTTAAAATGAATGTATAATCAGTGATTCTTAATGGGGGGATGAATTTAGAAATGTTTGGAGACTTTTTGATTGTCACAGTTGCTGGGGGGACCTACTGTCATTTAGTGGGCAGGCGTCAGGTATAACAGTCCCTGTTGAGAAGCACTGTGTATAACCTATCAGAACTATGGCAGCAATAAACTGGGTGAGGTGATGAAAGACTGCCAGCCAAAATGGCTTCTCAGAAAATTTACTACATCAATTTCTTAGTTTAAGGCACTTCATTGTGTTAATACTGACCATTTAAAATGGAATATACTTTGCTTTTAGCTAATTTATCTTCTTTTTGACCCCTTGCTGCAGAAAAGTAATTCTTTGATACTATGGGAAATTATGAATTTAATGTAGCATTTCTTATAGAGCATATTCAGTTATAATATTTTAAGTTCTTGTTAGGAGATGGTTTGCATTTCAGTAGTGATACTTTCCAAGACCCCCCAGTGGATGCCTAAAACTGTGGATAGTACCAAACCCTATGTATACTATGCTTTTTCCTATACATTCATACCTATGATAAAATTTAATTTATGAATTAGGCACAGTAAGAGATTAACAACAATAACTGATAAGAAAATAGAACAATTATAACAATAAACTATAATAAAAGTGAATGTGATCTCTCTCTCAAAATATCTTTTTGTACTGAATGCACCCTTCTTCTTGTGATGATGTGAGATGATACAGTGCCTGTGTGAGGAGATGAAGTGAGTTGAATGATGTAGGCACTGTGACAAAGCATTAGGCTACTATTGACCTTCTGACAATAGTCAGAAGGAAGATCATCTTCTTCCAGACCACGGGTGATCACAGATAACTGAAGTCAGGAAAGCGAAACCTTGGATAAGGGGTGACTACTGTATTTTATATCTTCTTGTTTTGATACTTTTCCACACTGACAGCAAGAAATGTTGTAAAAATAGTACCCCAAATTATCCCCCATATACCTTTTATCCAGATTTTCTAATTGTTTACATTTTGTCCGTTTGATTCTCTCTTGCTCACTCTCTCTCACACACACACACCTATATCTATGCATGTAAAAGAAATTGATTTTTAATTAAACAAAACATTTCCTGTGAAAATCTAGTTTTCTTTTATTAAATTTTATTATTAAATTCTTAGTATAAATGTAAATTACTGTAGTAGTATAATCTCAGTAAAGCTCCTAAATTACTTTTGCTAGTTAATTCTAAAAATTTCAAACCGTTTACCAACTGTTGTTATACTATTATTGTTCAAAAGCCACATTATTTACATAGCTTTTGTAGGCTCATTATTAACATTTTTCTTTTAGATCTACAGTGTATTGCATAATATAGGTAAACTTGGTATCTTTTTTTTTTTTTTTTTGTGAGGAAGACCAGCCCTGAGCTAACATCCATTGCTAATCCTCCTCTTTTTGCTGAGGAAGACTGGCCCTGGGCTAACATCGTGCCCATCTTCCTCTACTTTATATGGGACGCCGCCACAGCGTGGCTGACAGGCAGTGCGTCGGCGGGCGCCCGGGATCCGAACCGGCGAACCCCGGGCTGCCAAGCGCGGACGAAACCGCTACGCCACCGGGCGGCCCCTAAACTTGGTATCTTAATCAACTTCAATTAAAATTTTTTAGTACAATACAAATCAGGATGATCCAAATGACTGCTATAATAGTTTTAAGAGACACCGCTCTTAAGGGGAGCTCATAAATTCCATTATGAGAGAGTAAGTTTTCCAGTGGCAATCCTCTTCAAGTTTCTGGAGTCCCAGAGACATGACTTCTTTAACGTGCCCCTCCCCCACCTTTTGCCTTAGAGGGACACATCTATTGGGTAAAATGAGGTATGCCCCTATTAGGCTAAATTAAGAAAACTCACACACACTTTTCAGGGTTTGGGGGCCTACTTTATTGCTTTTTGGAACTTGTGTCCTGGTTGCTTTCAGAAGTACTGTTGTTCCAAATGTAGGCACATATTCTCTGATTTATTCTACTTACTCTCTTGGCAACCAGAGTTAGAGGGGAATATATATTTAAAATTAGTACTCTTAAATATTCATTTTGTTATCTCTTTCATTAATTTCAGAAAATAGTGTTTGATTTTTACAGTTTTTTTCTTGACTCCGTTTTATTAGAACTGATGTACTGGTTTGAAAAATTGCATCTTGCTTACATTAACTTCTCTAAAAATGAATTTCTATATGAAAATATTATGGGTATGACTTTCAATATTTCTCCTTTACCAAAAGACATATAGTGGAAAGCACAGCTTAGTGAAATTGTTACTGCACAAAATTGGGGTTCTCTTGCCTGATGTGCATAAAAAAAGCCAATTTTTACGGCATCAGCTTTTGAGAAAAGAAATCAGCTTTATTGCTAGATTGATCTGCAAGGAGATAGGGGCATATGCTCTCGGATCTGTCTCCCCAGTCCAGGGCTTGGTACAAAATTTATGGGATGAAGGGCGGGGTGGTCTGCAGTGTGGAGATAGATGACTGGAGGTGAGGAGAAGTGAGGTAATCAGTGTTCCCCACAAGCATAGTCAAGCTTCCTGGCTCTTCACAGGGCGCTTGCTCACAAAATGGCGGCGTTACCATGATCTGAGGGTGGAGTCTTTAGCTCCTTGATGTCAAAAACGTCACTTATTGAGCATTTGCGCAGGCCCAGTTAATGGGTTGGTGGTCTCAACCGGCCTGAACTGGACAAGGTGTCTCAGTTCCTGAAAAACCACTTTTAATTTCTCTGTTGATAAGATGGGGGCAGTTGAACTGGTCCTGGAGGGCCCATAGTTACAATATTTGTTGTATGGTCTGTAACTAATAAATCTACATATAATTAACATCCATTTTTTTTTTTTTAAATAGTGTCTTGACAATATTATCACTTTTTGTATTAAACTCAAATAGACATTTTCTATTAAGGGCATCTAAGCCTGTCCATGTATGTGATGGATGTCATTGTATAGTTGTCTCCTCATTTCCCAGAAGTGTGAAATTGATATTAAAAATTTCCTGGCCTCTGTCTTTTGTAGGGGCAGAAAAATTCTCCCTTCTAGGTTCTTTGGCTGGCCTAATAATTAAATTCATAAAAGACAGATTAACAGGATAAAAACAAAAGTTTAATAACGTGTATACATCCTACATGGGAGAGACCCAGGAAAACTGAATAACTCCTCAAAATGGCCGAAGTTATCACCTTAAATACCATCTTCAGCTAAAGAAATGAGATGATGTTGGGAGTGAGGAGTCAGTTATGGGAGGTTACCAGGAAAAGCACGGTAAACAAGGGTCAGGTTGTTATGCAGATTTAAGTCCTTGCCTTCTCCATTGAGAGTTTCTAGAGATTAAGTCATCCCCCTCTTCCTGGTACAGACAGGGAGATACCCTTTCAATGGAGATTCCCCTTATAAATGTACATGTCTCTTACAAAAGGGTAACTTCTACTTGGTTTTCAGAGCTTCTCTCGTCTGCTGTTTTTTTTAAAAAAAAAACAGCTTAAAATAATTCTTACGCCAAAGGGGCATATATTGGGGTGGAAAATTCTGCTCCCCTTCACTTTCTCCCTCCAAATTGATCTAAAATAGTATTCGGTATTACATTTTTTTCTTTTTTGGAGATAGACAAGGTGACTATGAAAGTAATTCTTTCTAGCCTCTCTTTAAAGCTGTTGGCTAGAAATGGTCAAGGAATAGAGTGAAAACATGGTCCCAGTTCTTCCCCTTATCCCAGTCTCCTACTGTCACTCCAAGTACTGAAGCATAAATTAGTTAAAAAAAAAAAAGGCGGGGGGGCCAGCCCTGTGGCCTAGTGGTTAAGTTTGGCATGCTCCTCTTTGTCGGCCTGGGTTCAGTTCCTGGGCACAGGCCTACACCATTTGTCAGTGGCTATGCTGTGGCGGCAAGCCACATTCAAAATTGACAAGGATTGGCAGCAGATGTTAGCTCAGGGTGAATCTTCCTCAAGCAAAAAGAGGAAGATTGGCAACAGATGTTGTCTCAGGACAAATCTTCCTCAGCAAAAAAAAAAAAAAAAAAGCAAATACAGTATATGTTTGTATCATGATTGTGGTTCAGAAGTTAGAGGATCAAATGGAATTGAAAACTTCTTACATGAGTTCTCTCTTATTCAGGTTCAAAGTTCATGGTCATTGTGCAGGCGGTTGGTAATGGAGTGCTATTTTTCCCCCTAAATTCAGAAGCTGACTTCTGCTGGCATTACCTGGGTACCCTAAAGTTGTACCAGTTTTTTTCCTGTTTACACATTTGGAGCATTTAGGTGTTTAAACAATGGAATATAAAAAGATTATAGCCAGACACTAATGTACACTCATATATACATGTATATTAAATTGTGGAGCATTTGGAGTCACAGTGTCTTTTAAAAAATACAGTTGCCTGTTTCAGATTTTAGAAGAATGGAATAGAAATGGAATTTATTGGATGCATTAGTAAAGGTTTTGACACTATACAGTCAAGTACTGTGTTTGATCTCTTCACTGGTTAATCCTGTTTGTTCTAATAAATGTGAAGTAAGGTAGAATATGTTTGCTTGACTATAACTTAAATTTGAAAAAGGAAACATGTATACATATATTAAGTTTTTATGTAAACTTACAGTAGTTGGTCTTATGTATTTTTCTTAAGTAATAACTTTTTATTTCTTTTATATGATATGTAGATGTAGATGAGATGTGGATGAGATATGAGGTGTTCTGTGTTAGGAAGGGAGGAACTAAGTATTACCAGTGTTGGAAGAACATTGCAGACTGCTTACTTGTGACAACTATGGTACAACAATATTTGAATTTCATTTTCCAACCTGCTTAATTTGTTGTTTTAACTGTAATAACACAAGTTTATATGCTAAATGATTGATTCAGACTGTTATAATATGTAACACTAGTTACATATAATAGTAATACATCACTAAGATGTATTTCATTGCCATGCTTTTTTATCAAAAATGTTGTTTCTGGTGGCAGAAGTAACCTAGAAGCTATGTAAAAGAGAGTTTCCTTACTGTTGACTAAGGAGCCATCTTCTCAACTGCTGTTCGAGTCTCTCCTTTGTGAAGGAAAGATGCTTGCTTCTCCATGCCATGGAGGTTGCACACGGTCTTGGTCCAGGTTACCACACACAGAGGCAATAGGGCCGTTGTGATTTTCTTTTTTTTTTTTTTTAAATCAGCCTTAGATCTTTTGTGGAACTTTGTACCTATATGTACCTATCGGTATATGTATTGATATGTATGGGGAACTTTGCCCGGGACAGGAGAAAAACCCCACCCCAACTTGTAGGTGCCCAAGCTGATTTTGTTGAAAGGAACTTGGATCCCAAATGAGTCTTTAGTAGAAGTAACTCTGCACTTAAGAAAGCTGCTTAAAAATGTTTGATTTGTATTACAAAAGTGGAGTCATGACTTTCTTTTCCCCTAAAATGTGATGATGTAAAAATTGTTAGCCATCAGAGCTTTTAGTCTAACTGAAAAGATATGCTTTTCTAGCTCAGTGGAGAGCTGCATTTGATGGAAAATAGCAATGGTTAGATTTGCAGTTTTTCTTCTTAAGTTATTTTTTTCTTTGATTAGTGTGTCTCGGTCCTCAGCTGGTGAAATTTTACCTCTAATAGTATGAAATTCTACCTCTCCTTCCCAACCAGTCCAACCTTATTTTTTCTTTTTTGTGAGGAAGATTGGCCCTGAGCTAACATCCGTTGCCAATCCTCCTCTTTTTGCTGAGGAAGATTGGCCCTGGGCTAACATCCATGCCCATTTTCTTCCACTTTATATGGGACGCCGCCACAGCATGGCTTGACAAGTGGTGTGTAGGTCTGCGCCTGGAATCTGAACCCACAAACCCCAGGCTGCCAAAGCACAAACTAAACCTCTGCGCCACCGGGCCAGCCCCCCAATCTTATTTTTTCAATAGGATTAATTCTTTGTTTTATTTTTTTAAATTTCTGAATATGTATTTAAAAAAATACATATCACTTATTTATTTTGGAGGTAGGTTTTTTGAGGGTAGGTTGCATATATAATGCTCCTCTGCCCATTTGGTATTTCAGTATGTAGTTCTGAAGAACAAGGATATTCTCTTATGTAACCACACTAAAATGATTAGACAGGTAAGTTATGTTTATCTAGTCTACAGTCTTTGTTCCATTGTTGATAGTTTTCCTGATAGTGTCCTGTATCGCAATTTTGCTCTCCAGTACAGGATCCAGCTGAGTGTTATTCACACATTGCATTTAGTTGTCAAGTCTTTTTAGTCTCCTCTCATCTGGAACAGTTCCTTACATGTTCTTTCTCTTTCACGATAGGGTGTTTTTGAAGAATGCAGAGCAGTTCTTTTATAGAGTCTCCCTCAGGTTAGGGTTGTCTGAGGCTTCCTCTCATGGGATCCGTCCTAACGTGAGTGACTGGTTTGGGGGCATTCCTTCAGGAAGCCTATCTGGAAGAGAAAGGAAGACTGCCTGGTGCTCTCTCCATTTCTTCCCGGTTAGTTCTTTAACAGAAAAAATTCTTATTTCTTCTTTAATTGAAATAGGATTCAAATCTCTTGCAGAAGAACAGGATTTATTGTTCTGCTTGACTAGTTTCTGCTTTGCTCTTATTAGAAAAGCTTGAGAAAACTGGCAGTGAAATATTTTCCAGAATATGAGATGACCTTGAAAGGAGACAACATTTGGCTTTTATCAAGAGAAATTCCTTTTTGCACAATTCCTATTTTGAATTAAGTTGACAAAATCTCAAGATGCTGTTGAACAAATACTATGATGGTATAAGGTATAGCACTGTTGAATTTAATTGTTTTGTAACAATAAACCAGCTGCAGCTCTTCTTATATAAATTGAGATTGCTTTACTGAAGATTAGCCTTTTTCATAACCTGGTGCCTCTTTGTTCTAATAAATTTTCTTTAGCTAAAAATAGAATAAATGAACATATCAAGACTTGGATTCTCATTAGGTTTTAGAGATTTATGGGTTATATTAGATTTTAATGTGAAATGTCAGGATACTTACCATCTATAGTTATGACTCCTAAAAGTTTAATAATTGCAAGGTATATTGAAAGCTAGAAAGTTAACTTGGAATATTGCAAAGTATAAGAAATTCAAATCTTGCTTTTTAGACAACTTTGAGACACTTGATGCTATAAATTAATTTCCTAAAATGTTTTAAGAGTCATTGTGTTTGTCTGATTTTAAAGGAAATTTTAAGGAAGAGAATATATAACCTGTGATTTTGAATAAATAATAATGTTTTTATTTTAGTACTGTTTAGTACTAACAGATAGTTAATGAGTGCCTCCACATGGACTGCTGCTGTGTTGGTCTTTGGAGATATAGACAAGACAAGACAAACATGGCCCTTGGCCACAGAGCATAGAACTAGTGGGGAAGACAGATCTGCATAAGTAGCACAGCATTATTAATACAAAAAGAGAAATGCAGGTGTCTGCAGGAGCTGGGGGACCTATGCGCAGGGAGGGCAGGAAGACCTCCGTTAGGAAATCACAGTCCAGCTGAGGCCTGCTAAGTGAAGAGGAAGAGGGAGAGGGTTCTAAACAGAGGGAACAACATGTGTGAAGACCTGGAGATGAGAGGTTGAGATAAAGATGAAGAAATTAAGGAAAATTCAGCATTAGTATTAAGTAGGTGGTTGGAGGAGATTGTTTTGTAACTTAAATTTAGATGAACACCCCACCGTTGCCTCCAGTTTATACTTTATTTTACCTAATCTTGTTTAATCTATTTTCTTCGTCTTCCCCAATCCCCTTTTGTTGTTGTTATTTTTAAAAGTATAACCATAACATTAAAATAAATATATTTTTGGAAGTGGGGAAAAAAAGTCATTGGTAATCCCACTACATTAAAGCAGCCGTTCGCTTTTTTGCATATGACCTTTTGGTATTCTCCAGATAGAATGTTTTTATATAATCAAATTCATAGTGTATGTGCAATTTTATATTTGGATTTCTAACATTTGACTTGTGTTTAGACAGTTATATTTCCTGACTGTTTTTCATAATTATTATATTCCTTAGCGATAGTGATGCATCATAACTTATTTAACAATTTCCCTATTTTTTGGTTATTTAAGATGGTTCAATTTTTAAACAATATTTGAAGAATGAATGTCACTGGTGAATATACCCTTTTTCTTAAAAGAAAAAAATGAAAACTGGAATAAATTCCTTAGGTAGTATTGAAACATTTTTGCGTATGTCTTCCTTTTTTATTCCTTGATGAGGAAGATCAGTTCTGAGCTAACATCTGTTGCCAGTTTTTCTCTTTTTGCCGAGGAAGATTAGCCCTGAGCTAACATCTGTGCCCATCTTGCTCTGTTTTGTATATGGGATGCCGCCACAGCATGGCTTGATGAGCGGTGCATAGGTCCATGCCCAGGATCCGAACCTGTGAACCCCAGGCCACCAAAGCACAGCACGCAAACTTAACCACTACACCACCAGGCCAGCCCCCTATCTTCCTGTCTTCCTTAAAAGACTACACCAATTTATAGTTACTCTGGTAATTGGAGTATAAGGATACTAGTTTCACCATGTCTAGCTTAGTATGCTCAAAATGACATTATAAAGTTGCTTTCAGTTGCATATATTTAGACAGTTGCATATTTTTAGACAAGATAACTTTTTTTTTTTTGTGAGGAAGATTGGCACTGAGCTAACATCTGTGCCACTCTTCCTCTATTTTGTATGTGGGATGCTGCCACAGCAGAGCGGTGTGTAGGTCTGTGCCCAGGATCTGAACCTGTGAACCCCAGGCTGCCAAAGCAGTGTGTGTGAACTTAACCACTACGCCACCGGGCTGGCCCAGGATAACTTTTTAAAATTGTGGTAAAATACACATAACTTAAAGTTTATCTTCTTAACCATTTTAAGTGTACATTTCAGTAGCATTAAGTATATTCATATTGTTGTGCAACCAAACTCCAGAACTCTTTTTATCTTGGAAAACTGAAACTCTGTACTCATTAAACAACTTCCTATTCCCCTCCCCGCATCACCTGGTAACCACCATTCTACTTTCTGTCTCTGAATTTGACTAGTCTAGGTACTTCATGTAAGTGGGATCATATAGTATCTGTCTTTTTGTTACTGGCTTATTTCTCTTAGCGTAATGTCCTCAAGGTTCATTCATCTTGTAGCATGTGTCAGAATTTCCTTCCTTTTTTTTTTTTTTTTTGTGAGGAAGACCAGCCCTGAGCTAACATTCATTGCTAATCCTCCTCTTTTTGCTGAGGAAGACTGGCCCTGGGCTAACATCCATGCCCACCTTCCTCTACTTTATATGGGATACCGCCGCGGCATGGCTGACAAGCAGTGCGTCGGCAGGTGCCCGGGATCCGAACCCCTGAACCCCGGGCTGCCAAGCGCAAACTAAACCGCTGCACCACTGGGCCGGCCCCAGAATTTCCTTCCTTTTTAAAGCTGAATAATATTTCACCATATGAATTACCACATTTTGTTTATTTGTTCATCCATTGATGGATACTTGGGTTGCTTCCACCTTTTGACTCTTGTGAATAATGCTACTGTGAGCATAGGTGTACAAATATCTCTTTGAGACCCTACTTTTAGTTCTTTTGAGTCTATACCCAGAAGTGGAATTGCTGGATTATATGGTGATTCTATGTTTAAGTTTTTGAGGAACTACCATACTGTTTTCCACAGTGGCTGCACTATTTTACGTTGCACAAAGGTTCCAGTTCCTCCACGTCTTCATCAATATTTATTCTCTGTTTTTTTTGATAGCAGCCATCCTCACGGGTGTTAAGGTGGTATCTCATTGTTAGGATAACTTTTTTCATGTGCTCACTATTTACATTTTCTTTTGCATCATATTCTTCTAAAATAGTCTCTTTTTTCCAAAATGCTTATTGGAAAATCACAGATTCTAACTTTGGATGATGCTTTTGCATCTCCAAAAATTTATTACGAAGCAGTGTAGTTTTTATATGATTATTGGAATTTTATATGTTTCTTTTGGGACATGTGTCATTTCATGATGGTCAGAGGAAAGAATGAATAGTATGCAGAAAAGGCAGAGGTAGAAAAAGGGAAAGGTTTCAGAAAGGAAGGAAGAATGGACAATAATAGGTACCAAAGATCAGTTTTGCCTAAAGTACTATTCTGTCAAGGACTCTGTTGGTGTTCTTCCTTCTCTGTTGTAATTAATGTGTTACGGTGATTACAGATTTTATATTGGGGAAACTCTGGAGAGATCTCTTGAAATGTTACAGAGACTTCTGTGTTTATATACCCAAGCACTTTTGTGAATTCTGTGGAAATACCTATGTCTTTATATGTTATAAATGTATATATGTGTGCATATGAACATTTGGTCCTGCATGTGATGTTATATTGAATTATGATTTATTCCAAATTGAATTATGATTTATTTCAAAGGATAAATATAGACTTAAATGCTTTTTAATATGTATTTTTTATGGTAATGAATTTTTTGAAACTAATAATGTTATTTGACAGCTTTGTTAGAATCTGGAGTAGATCAGATTGCCTGGATGCTGTGTTTTCTTTGAGTTCTTGATTTTGAAACTAAAGTCGTATTTACATTTCCTTATTATGACTAGAAAGTCTCTTTTCCTTCTGTATTTGTGTGTTCATCTGCATGTGGCATTGGAAAGTCACAAGAGAGGTCATTTCTACACAAAGGAAAGCTTCCTTTAAAAATTCAAAATGTGGTATCAGAAATTGATACACTTATAATGTACACTTATAATGAACTGTGTATAGCCTTTAATTCACACTATTTTTCTACTTTAGGGCATACTCTCCTGTCATCATGTACTTACTTGCAGGATTCATCTCAACTGTAATTCAATAATTAGTTGTTTTTGGTAGAATGAAAGGAGGTTGATCACTCCTGTAATACCAGCAACTGGCATTGTACCTGCTGGGCATTGTACATACTGGGTGCTTAATGCATTTGTATGGATGAGCAAGATTTTATTGCCTTTAAAATGCACTTATGGTATACAGTTAGTACATTAAGAATTTCTAGATGTTGTGAAGGTAAATTGGGATTTCTTTTTATTTCCTGTGTTTGTGAATCATACTTTGCACATATTTATGGTAGTTGCCACTGAGCTACAGAGAGTACAAAAGTTTCCACCAAGCTGTAGAAGTTTCCTGGCTGCTTGTTATAAGCAAAATGAATTGCCCTTTGATAAAATATTTTTAAAAGTTGGTTGTGAAAAAACTGGTAACTTAATTACATTAATACAGGTACTTTTGTTCATAAACAATTACTGTCATCTGATATTCTTTGAGATTATGTGAAAGAAGAATAATGTTGTCATTCGTAAACATATTTTGTGGCTCTTTCTGATGCTGGCCCTGATATCAGTTCCCCTACATTAAACTCAGCACATATGGGGTTAAAACCAAAAGCACTTATCCTCTTTCCCTGCTTCTCTAAGTTACATTCATATGTAAATATCAGGGTTTTGTTTTTTTTTTTTAACCTTTGTATCTCTAAATTTCACAAGGCAAATGAAAGTTACAAATTGTTAAAGACCAATGGCCTCACCCTGGGCTGACACTGAAGTTTGGCTAGTTATGGGTCTTTTGAAGTTTTGTTAACAGGGAAACTGATGTCTAGAGGATATCAAGAAGCTGAAGCTCTCAGACCCCAACTTTTTGGCTTCCTGGCGCCAGGATCCACCGCCCCGTCCCTGAGGCGGACAACCGAAGACACCCACCTGTGCGTGCCCTTATCTCGCCATCCTCCCTATAAGCAGCTGCATTCCTCGCAACCATTAAAACCCCTTGCCTCCCATCTTTTGGGGAGACGAGACAGATTTGAGGGCTCACTTTCGTCTCCCGGCTGACGTCATCTGAAATAATAACTCTTTCCTGGCCATAAGCCTGGCGTTCCAGTTTTTATTTGGCCCCTCTTGTGTGGTGGGTAAAGAACCTGTGTATGTGCTGGTAACATTTCTACATACTACAACTTCAGGACATTTTACCTTCATATCTTCTTTGTTTTGCCTTACTTTTTTACTATGAAAAAATATGTAAAGATTGTTGATTAGCTTTTGACAGTGTTAATTTTTAAATAGCCAGTATGAATTATTAGGAGTGACTGTAAAAGTACCTGAATACTATTTGGACAAAATATTATAGATTTTAGATATAGAAAAAGATGTAGAGACAAAAGTCACAACTTTTATTTTTTATAAGCAACATGTATTTTATATTGAAGAGTTTGTAGAGATTGATTTTCAAAATTCTAGAACAAAGTGATTATATCTCACCTGTAAAATTTAAGTAGAATGACAAAGAAATGATGTATATTAACAATTTATTAACCCAAGAGGAGACCAGTCAGAAATGAGTTTATAGTTTAATATTCAATAATTTTTTTATTTGCAAACCAATTGACGTCTTGAGTATTTACAGATTAGTTTTGTCCCAAAAAGTGTGGCCTCTCACATTTTTTTCTTCTCATTTATCTACATGTTCTGAAAAAAATGACAGTAGTTTAATTCTAAAATATATTTCCAGGAAAGCCAAAAAAGTTTTCTGAAAAGTGGGTAGAAAACAATCTGAATTATTGCCAAGAATAAAAAGATGCTGGGTTGTTACTCATATGATCAAAAAATTCTGTGGACAGAGCACAGTGCAAGTAACCTTGTCTGTGTTTATTGTGTAAAAAAGATGTTGATGAAATATTTTTAAGTGTGAAAACACATATCAGTTCCAAAACAGCATGCATAATATTACCTCATTTTTGTAAAGATCAACAAAAAAAGTACATGGATAAAGTCTAAAAGGTTGTTAGTTGTTCTTATCTCTGTTTGGTGGGCCAAAGAGAGATTTTTGTTTTCTTTTGGCTTATTTTTGGTTACTTATTTTCTACAGTGAACATGCATTATTTTTGTAATAAAAACTATTAAAGCTGTGTACTGACAAAAAGAAGAAAATAGAGACCTTTTAAATCGTTTGTAATTCTTTAGGATTCTAGGGAGTTGGTTTGAATTATCGACAACATTATTTGTTATGAATAGTAGTGTAATTTTGCTTTAAGATAGTACTGATTCTCTTGTAGTTCTTTACATGTAGGGCCAAGAAAGATGTTCTGGTGAACTTGTTCATGGTTTTATTAAATAAATGAGAGAAAGAATGCAAATGAGGTCACATTCAATCTTGTTCTTTCCCTCTTCCTGTTTTTTTCTGAGTGAGAAATGGTGGGAAAAGATTTTTTTTCTCTGCCTAGCTGTTTTTTTCTTTACATCATTTGACATACAGTTCCTGTTATTGATCCCTTTTCCTCTGAAAGAAGTTGATTTTTGCCTTGTGTTTTCATTTGGAGAAAGGAAAACGGCATAAGTTGGAAGGTCTAAGTAGGTGCCGAGACTGCTTATATTTCCAGCCTATTGTTTCTCTCTCTTTGTTGGTGTCTCATTCTAGTTCTCTCACAGGCCTTCTCCCTTGTATCCCCTTCTGGGAATGCTGGATTTGGAAGTGATAGGGAGGAAAAGTAAGTCAGCGGTTTTGGGGGTTAGCCAAAAGTTAGTGGTTTTGGGGGTGGCCATGTGTAACAAAAATACAAATGTAGAAAACAAGATGGAGGTGAGAATTTTTCTGTTAAAAAAAGAACCAGCTCACAGCTGTTTGCAGACAGCCCATTGCAAGGGAAACCATAAGGTTTCTTGTCCACTAATCCACATTGCATCTCTCATATATATAGGCAATTAATATTTTTGTTTTAAGCACTCTCCCTCTAATGAAACTCTGTACTTTTTGGATTTGTCTTTGTATTATTTCAGATAAAGTCTGAAGAGTAGAATGTAGATTAAATATATATTATATATAGAGTTCCTTTGTCATTTTTTTAAGACTATTTTTTAGAACAGTTTTAAGTTTACAGAAAAGTAGAAGGGAAAGTACCAAGAATTCTCTTATACCCCTTCATAATACTCCTCACGTTTCCAGTTTTCCCCATTACTAACATCTCAGGTTAGTGTGGTACATTTACTGCAGTTGATGAGCCAATGTTGATGCATTATCGCTCACTAAGGTCCGTAGTTTACTTCAGGGTTCACTCTTTGTGTTGTACATTCTGTGGGTTTTGACAAATGTATAGTGACATGTATCTACCATTATGGTATCATACAAAGTAGTTTCATGCCCTAAAAATTCCCTGTGCCCTACCTATTCATCCTTCCCTCCCTCTTCCCAAATCCCTGGCAACTGCTGATCTTTTTACTGTCTCCATAGTTTTGACTTTTCCAGAATGTCATATAGTTGGAATCATACAGTATGTAGGATTTCAGATTGGCTTCTTTCTTTCCCTTAGCAATATGCATTTAAGGTTCCTTCATGTCTGTTTGTGGCTTGATAGCTCATTTCTCTTTAGCACTGAAAATATTCCATTGTCTGGATGTACCACAGTTTATTAATCCACCTACTGAAGGACAGCTTGATTGCTTCCAAGTTTTGGCAATTATGAATAAAACTACTCTAAATGTTCATGTGCAGGATTTGGTGTGGACATAAGTTTTCAGCTCATTTGGGTAATAACAAGGAGTACAACTGCTGAATTGTATGGTAAGAGTTTGTTTAGTTTTGTAAGAAACAGCCAAACTGTCTTCCAAAGTGGCTGTACCGTTTTGCATTCCCACCAATGACTGAGAGTTCCTGTTGTTCCACATCCTCTCAGCATTTGGTGCGGTCAGTGTTTTGGATTTTAGCCATTTTAACAGGTGTGTAGTGGTGTCTCATTGTTGTGTTAATTTGAAATTCCCAATGACATATAATGTTAAGCCTCTTTTCATATACTTATTTGCTATCTGTATATCTTTTTTGGTGAGTTGATACAGGTTTTTAAAACACCAAAATATAATTTCTTCTTTTTTTAAAACAGTAGTAAAATGTGTTCTCTGTCGAAAAATATAGCAAAAGAAGAAAGTAAAAATTCCAATATAATGCCACCATTCAGAGGAAAAATCATTGGTAATATTCTGATACTTTTTTCTTTGTGCACCCGTCTTTCTCTCTCTCTCCCATATATATATAAATAAATGGCAGCAGTGGAGTCATAATATTCTATATCTTTCATGTTCACTTATCCACATATAGTTAGCTTTTCTTATGTCATTCTTCTAGAACAGTGGTTCTTAACCTTGGCTGAATATTAGGATCATTTGTGTTGTACATTCTGTGGGTTTTGACAAATGTATAGTGACATGTATCTACCATTATGGTATCATACAAAGTAGTTTCATGCCCTAAAAATTCCCTGTGCCCTACCTATTCATCCTTCCCTCCCTCTTCCCAAATCCCTGGCATTATTAGGATATTGGATCATTTAATGTTTTAAAGTTTTCATAAGCTGAAAACTTATGTCCACACCAAATCCTGCACATGAACATTTAGAGTAGTTTTATTCATAATTGCCAAAACTTGGAAGCAACCAAGCTGTCCTTCAGTAGGTGGATTAATAAACTGTGGTACATCCAGACAATGGAATATTTTCAGTGCTAAAGAGAAATGAGCTATCAAGCCACAAACAGACATGAAGGAACCTTAAATGCATATTGCTAAGGGAAAGAAAGAAGCCAATCTGAAATCCTACGTACTGTATGATTCCAACTATATGACATTCTGGAAAAGCCAAATATTAGGATCATTTAAAATTTGTGATGCTCAGCCTGCATTTTAGGACGATAAAGTCAAAATCCCTGTGGATGGAACCAGGCATCATATGTTTTAAAACTCCCCAGGTGATTTCAGTGTGTACTGAAGATTGAGAACCATCAGTCTCAATCCTTAAGAAAAAATGTAATTCCCCAAAGGTTACCTAAAACATGATATCCTTTTTATAAAGTTCAGAACAACCAAACAGCAACACAGGAATGTGTGTGTGTGTGTGTGTGTGTGTGTGTGTGTGTGTGTCTGTATGTAATTTTATGTATACATATGAAGTCAAGGGGATGATAACTGTTGGATTCAGGATAATTGTTACTTTGGGTTGAAGCAGGGGGATGAGTTGGTGGTTGGGGGGACCAAGGTTAAGTGTAGATTATTGTGAGGGTCCTAGTTTTTTTTGGGTGGTTGCTTTCTGGTGTTTATTAAATTATTAAAAATAATTAAATAATTGAATGAATACATAAAACTGGGCCATACGTGGACCAATGATAAGAACTAAGAAGTATGATTAAACCAATTCTTTGTGCCAGAGGCCCAATAAGGAAAAGTATTAAATAAACAAAACATTCCATCCCCATTGTAAGTGTATCCAGTGGGGTTTAAATAGCACAGTGGTTTGATACCCAATGTCATTCATTTAAAAAATGAACAAGCTATTCCTTAGCAGCTGGAGATTTTACATACTTTCTTTTTTTCCTGAAATTATACACCCATTCTGTTTTCCTCACAAAGTTTTATCCTAATGCAGTTGATCAAAATACATATATGATACATTTTGATAAATAATCAACTATAAACTAATATTTTATTAGAAACTCATACCTTAATGAATGGGCCTATGTTACTTATCATGCCGTACCTAAAGGAATTGTTTAATTACCACCCCCCCACCCCCACGATTTTACCTTTTGGAGCACTCCATCATAGTAAGATGGGTGAGGGTTGGCCTTTTTCTTGTAAAATGGGAGAAAGGAGATTGTGTAAAGGGAGATGGGAGTGGAGGATCCAGCACATCAGCTTTAGACACAAGTACATGTGGAAGTTAAGGACCTGGAAATGTATTCTCTTAAGACTGTCCATGCCAAAGTAACCCCAGGGGTGTGTGTACTTTCAAAATTTGCATTCCAGAAGGGTTCAGAATGATCTATGGGGTGAAGGAAGCAAATATGAGAATGCATATGTATGTATGTGTATGTATATATACATACACAGAGTTAACTGATACACAACATATATACACATGTGTAATTCTTTTTACATTATTTAGCTCATCTTTTAAAATTACTGTTTTGTATGATTTAAACATATGTAAATATGAATACATATATATCCTTTATAAACAAATATACGTACATTGGAATATGTAGTCAGACTTTAACTTTTTGTTTTGAAATAATTTCAGACATAGGAAAATGTTGCAAGGAGAACACAAACAATTCTCATATATTCTTTTACCTTTCCCAAATGTTAACCTTTTGCCACATTTGCTTTCTCATTCTATATTAATATTACTTTATTTTTCTGAACCATTAGAGAGTAAATTGAAGTATTACCCCTAAGTACTTCAGGGTGTATTTCCTAACGTTCAGGATGTTCTGTTATATAACTACAGTGTAAGAGTCTTAGGAAATTAGCATTGATAATCTGTAGATTATATTCAAATTTTACCACTTGTCCCAAAATGTTGTATGTTTCCCTTCATCCATTTCTGTTTCAATTTCTAATCTGGGCTCGTGTGTTACATTTAGTTATCTCAACTCTTTCCTCTAATCTGTACTAGTTTCTCAGTCTGTCTTTGTCTTTCATGATCTTGACATTTTAGAGTACAGCTCAGTTACATATATTAGGATATGTGCTCAAGTGTTTTTTTTTTATTGAGGTCACACTGATTCATAACACTCTGTAAATTTCAGGTGTACATCATATTTCGCCTTCTGTAGAGACTATATCATGTTCCCACAATGAATCTAGTTGCCATCTGTCACCATACAAATGTGTCCCTTTACCGCTTTCACCCTTCCTCCACCTCCCTTTCCCTCTGGTAACTACCAATTTTTTCTCCATATCTATGTATTTGTTTGTTTATCTTCCACATATGAGTGAAGTCATACAGTATTTGTCTTTCTCTGTCTTACTTATTTGGCTTAGCAAAATACCCTCAGGGTCTATCCATGTTGTCACAAATGGCAAGATTTCATCTTTTTTTATGACTGACTAGTATTCTGTTGTTTGTACACACACACACACACACACACACACACACACACACACACACACACACACACACACACACACACACACACACCTTTATCCATTCATGCATCTATGAGCACTTAGGTTGTTTCCAAGTCTTGGCTATTGCAGGTGATGCTGCAGTGAACATAGGGGTTTACATTATCTTTTTGAATAGTGTTTTTGTATTCTTTGGATAAATACTCAGAAGTGGAATAGCTGAATCATATGGTAGTTCTATTTTTAATTTTTTGAGGAATCTCCTTACTGTTTTCCATAGTGACTGTACCAGTTTTGATTCCCACTAACAGTGTATGAGAGTTCCCTTTTCGCCACATCCTTTCCAACACTGGTTATTTCGTGTCTTTTTAATGATAGCCATTCTGAGGGGCATGAGGTGATATCTCATTGTAGTTTTGATGTGCATTTCCCTAATAATTAGTGATATTGAACATCCTTTCATGTGCCTGTTGGCTATCTGTATATATTCTTTGGAAAAATGTCTGTTCAGATCCTTTGCCCATTTTTAATCGGGTTGTTTTGTTTTTTTTGTTGTTGTTCAGTTGGATGAGTTCTTTATCTATTTGTCTTCTCATTTTGTTGATGGTTTCCTTTGCTGTGCAGAAGGTTTTTAGTTTGATGTAGTCCCATTTGTTTATAACATATTCCAAAAGATACTGCTAAGACTGATGTCAAAGAGCGTACTGCCTGCTTTCTTCTAAAAGTTTTATGATTTCAGGTCTTACATTCAAGTCTTTAATCCATTTTGAGTTAATTTTTCTGTGTGGTGTAAAATAATGGTCTACTTTCATTCTTTTGCATGTGACTGTCCGGTTTTCCCAACACCATTTACTGAAGAGACTTTCCTTTCTTCATTGTATATTCTTGGCTCTTTCGTCAAAAATTAGCTGTCTGTAAATGTGTGGGTTTATTTCTGGGCTCTCATTTCTGTTCAGTTCATCTGTATGTCTGTTTTTCTGTCAGTACCATGCTGTTTTGATTACCATAGCTTTGTAGTATATGTTGAAATCAGAGAGTGTGATACCTCCAGCTTCGTTCTTTTTTCTCAGGATTGCTTTGGCTCTTCGGAGACTTTTGTTGTTCCATATAAATTTTAGGATTCTTTGTTCTATTTCTGTGAAGAATGTCATTGGGATTTTGATAGGAATTGCACTGAATTGGTATACTGCTTTAGGTAAAATGGACATTTTAACCATGTTAATTCTTCCAGTCCTTCTGTGCTCAAATATTTTTACTGATGTAACGTGTGATTAAAAAAATGAGAAGAGAATGAGAGAAACAAGAAGAAGCTAATGGTTGCTTAGCAGAAGTTAAGGACCGACAGTAGTGAACCATTGTGTTCAAACTGATTGCTGTTCCTCTCTGTGATGATTAGATATGGAAGATAGAGTTGACTGAGAGGATAATGTCCTATGTATCCCCTTCCTTGCATGGAAAGAGGAAAATATCGGGAGAGAGCAAAGCTAACAGAAAGTTCCTTTCAAAAACATCATTTTTTCCAGAAGAGTGGAAATAATTTCTCAGGAGCTGGAAATGCAAAGAACTGGAAAATAAAGCCAGTAGATACTTAACACCTATTTCATGTTCAGAACTGCTCTAGGAAACAGGGCAAAGGATAGAAAGATTGGGGGAACTTGGTTTGAGGAGTTTGATTTAAATGTTGATTTGTCTATATCATGTCTTCAAAGGGACTCATGAAAGAGCCACAGTTTTGATTTGAGGTTTAAAATTTGGTCTTTGAGCCATCTGAACTCTTCCTTTGATTTAGTTTGCAAGTACAAACATGCTCTTTAAAGATAAGTGGTAGTTAGCATAATTGCCCTGTTTTGTCCTCCATTTGCAAATATTTTCTCACTGTCATGGATTTGTAGCACTGATGTCTTAAATTAACACCCATATGGAGAATACATTATGGGTGGATATATATGCATTTGTTATAGCACGTCTTCTTTGAAGAGCTGAAACTTCACCCTGAATTTTAAAACTAGACATTTTTACAGAGGAGGCTTGCTGTCAGAAAGCAGAAGCCTTTGCGTTTTGTATCCTATGTTTTACTTCCAACCTTGGTTGATTGACTGTGTACCTCAGTTACCCAATGAAAAATGGGAAAATAACTGTCTGGAGGCAAAAGAACTGCCTTTGATTTGCTCTGGGATCCATTATTTCATGATACATTAAAAATATCAAAAAATTTAATGGGAAGGAAAGAAAACTAGGAAAAGAAAGTTCGCAGTACAGTAAGGGGAACAAATTGCTGGTGGAGAATCACTTCAGTAAATATAACATTTAACCATACAACCTGAATGT
This sequence comes from Tapirus indicus, assembly GCA_031878705.1. Taxonomy (NCBI): domain Eukaryota; kingdom Metazoa; phylum Chordata; class Mammalia; order Perissodactyla; family Tapiridae; genus Tapirus; species Tapirus indicus. The sequence goes on from CM062925.1 coordinate 116,788,691, forward strand.
AATTTTTCTGTTTTAGTTAGCTCTGTAGGTTTACTTTGAAAAGGGCTGCTATGTGATAAATAGAACATGTAACAAATGTATTAAATATTAATTGAGCATTGTTGCAACTTGGCTGTTAAAGATGATATGGCAGAAACAGTGGTTATACTTGATTTGAAATTCTCTGGCCCGTGCCTCTGATGGTGAGACTAACGAATTTGCACACCCCTGTGGGGATTTGTAGTGTGCAGTGTGAACTTAGACTTCTCTTCCTGTACTAGGATGTAGAATGTACTTCGTGTACTAGGATGTGTGAGGAGGAGGGCCAGGAATTTATAGGATACTTTTTGAGGTACCATATCTTTTATGCAGATCTGGGAGCTGAGCAAGTTAGCTTAGAGTTAGCAAGATAGAGTTTTATTTTTATCCACATTTTATTTTCTGTGTTTCAAATATGAGGTTTTTGAGAAATTGGAAAAAAGTATTAAGGCTTTGACAGTGCAGGGTATTTTGGTTGACTACTGAGTGTGTTTTTAAAAACTTGCACATAGCATCTGTGATCCACTATAGGAGAATTTATAGCACAGCATTTTATTTTTCCTGTCATGACTTTTGTGAGGAAATGTTTTCACTATGCTTAGTGATTTACAGAAGATTACTCACATTTTGTTTTGTTTTGTTTATAACTAGTTAATGCTTTGCAAAGTCATACATTTTGGTCTTTGAGGATGGTGGTTTTCACATGTGCTGAAATCACTTTGAATCCATCATATCAAGAAGATCCAGCCTATCCTTCCGTTGTTTCTTGTTAACTGCTTCAGAGCCTTCATGGATAGCTAAGTAAAGCATTTTTTTCTCTGGAGTTGAACTGTGTTCCTGCCTGAGCTTCCTGAAAGCAGAAATGCAGTGAGCTCTTGGTGATGAAACCTGTTGGATTTCTGGAGGAAGCAGCTGGAGTCTTTGGCTTGTTAGCTAGCAATGATTCAAGTCTTACAGATTGTGAAGGAGCTGGTGACACCGTCGAGGCAAAAAGCAGCCACAGTGAAGGAAGGTAGGAACATCATCAGAACGGACAATTGGAGCACTTTAAGGCGTTGAGAGATTTTTACAAATATTGACCTAAAGAGCAGCTGTAGAAGAGGAGTTTTGAGTTATCATGTATGCTTTTGCTCTTCTGACATATTGTGGTATCTGAAAAGGATCAGGTAATAGCATAATTGTTAACACTGTTTTAAAATCACAAATTAGAAGCATATCATTTTATTAAAAGGTACGAAGAATAAGGAGAGGTTCCGACATAGCTGCTGCAACAGTCTTTTTCACATTGTAGAGATTCTCTTGCATTATGTATTTTGGAGGTAGAAGAAGAATTTATATAATCCCCTTTTCTTTTAATTTTAAAGTATAAATGTTCATGTCAGAAATCAGTGGGGAACAAGCTAGTTTTCTGCCTATAGTAGGACAAAAGAACTGGATGGTTCTTATTTGTGTGAATAGCTGATAGACTAATAGTTATAAATATGAGTTTAGCCAGTATATGGTAGATTTTATTGCCTTTTTCAGTGAATAATTACTTTGTTTATGATGATATGTTTAATCAATGCTGTTTATATTTAAAAGTGTCCTATATTTGTAGCCTGTATCAGTTTGGGATATGCTGAAATACATTTTCAAAATCTTTTTTAATTGCATGTCTGACTTACAGATTTTAAAATGAACTAATGCAGAAACACCTTTGAAAAAATACTTGTATATTTTGCTTTTTAAACATTTGTCACAGAAAATATCCAAAATGACAATTAGAAATTGATTGAAAAAATATAGGCCATCAACTAAGTTTATAATACTGGCAGTTTCACTAATTTTATCTATGGCTTAAAATCAGTTGATAAATTTATATGTGAACTTTTTCATATGTAAGATATGTTGCAGCATTGTCTTTATACGATCTGAATAGCATAAGTATACCTCAGATGATATAAAATATAGATTAGTTTGCATTTTTTAAAAACTTGATATGATCTGTGTTTAAAGTAAAGCTTATGAGATTCCTTAAGTCCTATGTAAAATAATTTAGGGTAATGGTATGAAATAATATTGTGACATCTAGTATAATCAACCATATTCAGAATATTAGAGTTGAAAGAAAGCTTAGAAGTCTTCTTGTCTATTCTCATTTTATGGAGGAACATGGTATTTAAATGGACAAAAATGAATCTCAAAAAGCAGAGAAACTATTATCATTTATCTTTGAAAATGTGATAGTATTATTTTGGATGCTTTACAGTTATTTACCTCCTGCTTTATACTTAATTTCTCTTCCCTTTGCTTCTGAAATAGAAGACTGCATTCCTAACTTTATAGCAGGATTCCAAGAATTAGGCATTCTTTAAAAAGCTTGCTATTTTTACTCTTTCTGGAGAATATAAGTTAGTTAATTTAATCCCAATCTGTGTGAAAATGTCAGATTCATACAGTTTGGCCTTTACAGACAGTCAGAATTTTTTTATTGGAATGTTTCTTCTAGTTTATATGTTTTCAGTCACAATTATAGTTACTTGGAATATACCCAGGAAAAGAATAATAATGTTCTTCTTGCCTTTCAAAATGCCATACACACCACACACATAAAGACACACACACACACACACACACACACACGCACGCACAAATAATGTAATCATACTTGGCAGAAAACGTCATGTGAATATAGAAAAAAGAGTACTAAAAGATACTATATACTAAGATAGTAGAATGGTTTTTGTTCTTAGATTTTTTTTTCTTATTTTTTCCGACAGAATTTTCTATGACTGAGGACAACAGAGGCAGCTTATACATAGATTCTTTTCTAGAAGCTTGTTTTTTCAACCCTCTCCTAATAGTTTTTAGTCATTTAGCTAACATATTTACGGTTAGTTTTATCCTTTTGAAAAATATTGCATTTTACCAATTTTTAATATTGATAAACTGCTTGAGAAAAGCAGAGTCCTACAGACAAATATAAAACAATGACTCATAAGAAGAGAGCTTTTAACTCAATTCTTTAAAATATGGTATGAATTTGGATACATGTAGAGAGAGCAACATTTCGATGTATTGTATTCACATTAATATTAGTAAATAATATGGAAGAATTGATTTGTGAAGGAAAGTATCAAAGTTGGGGATGAAATAATTATGATAAGTGGGTTGAGAAATTTTCATCAGTTTTCCTTGGTAATGAGATAGTCAACAAACTTAATATATTTTATTATAAGTAGGACCCAAGGGTATAGTTAAGAATTATTTTGGGAAAGAAGAGAAATTATGGATTATTCACAAATATTTTCCCTAAAATTTTCAAAATATCTGCCAGATCTGCTTTGTCATTTAGTTGAAGTATTAATCAAGTATCCCAACCTACCCAGCACTTAGTGAAATACAGTGCTAAGAGTTCATGTTAATGCTCTTTAAGGCACTTGGAATTTTGCAACAGTTAACATTATAAGAAAGGGAGAAAACTAGTAACATTACTTGAAGGGTAATTCTACTGGATCCACGGTCTTTTTTCTAATGATGCAGTGGGGAACTGATGGAAATGATTGACATTTGTAAGATAGTTGAAATGGATAGGAAAAGATACTTTGAATACAACCTTGGGCAAAATAAAGGAAAGCTAGGCAAAGGATAACTGGTCTTTGGAAAAGTATCCTTGCCTTATGGGAAAGAGGGTCAAATATGCATATATACATCATTCTCTCATTTATTCATTCATAAAGCCCTTATCAGGTGTCCACTATTTGCAAGTCACTGTGCTCGTCGCTAGGGATACAAAATAAGATATGATCCCTGCCCATGCCTGGGACATAGTAGACACTCAGCTATTTATTGAATGAGTGAATGGAGGAATAGACATTTGTTGAGACAGTCTAGTCTAAGAGGTATTTGCATAGTCAGGGCAGAATAGTGGGTTGTATGTTTTGCCATGAGGTCACCATGGGCAGAGTTAAAGCAGTTTAATCTTGTGGACCAGGGAAGAGGATAGGATGAGTGATTCTATGCTAAATGGAAAAATAAACTGTCAACAGTTTTCTTCTCGAATGTCCTGGTTAGCCTGCATCTGCAGGGCCAAGCTCAACTACATGGCAAGGCAAAATACCATTGAGCAGACTGAAGTAAAACCATACAATCTATTCAAATGTACATAAGGCACAAATGTAATCATTGTAGCTGCATATTATCGAAGAGCCTGGTTTTCTGCTTTAAAGGCCTTGTGTTTATTTGGGCAAAAATATTTTGAAAATAGTACATATTTCTCTATCTTGTTAAACAGAAGTATGCTAAATATAATTTAATCTTAATGATTCAGGTTCTTTATTAAAAACATAAAAAGTAAAACATGTTTATTAAAACTAGTTTTAAACTAAGAGTAGATTTAGAGTGAGGCTCTGAAGGTCTCTCCTGTTAGGGAACCATATGAGTTGTGGTATCTGTGCTAACCTTTTCATTCCCACTTTCATGCCAGAGCGCCTCTCCTCTAGATTTAAAATAGCCTCCTCGTTCATTTTATTTGATAAACATGCATTGAACACTTATCACATCTTGGATGCAAGAGTACAGAGATGTATTCTCAAGGAGCTCATGTGCAAGTGGTAGGGGGCAAAAGTTGATCATTACAACGGTAACATAGGTGTTGGAGTAGACAAGGTGCTGTGGGAACCTCAAGGGGGCACTGGCCCCAGTTTGGTAATTAGGAGAGCGAAGGAATTAAACTCTTTGGTGCAGTGACAGATGTGCTCATTTGAGCTAAGTATCAAAGGATGCATAAGAGCTAGCTAGCTAGGGGAAAAAGAGAGAGTGTATATAAGCATTCCAAGCAAAATAAATAGCAGACTGGAGCTCAGGTGCCAAAACATGAAGAGAATGATATACCATGTGAAGAAGGTTGGACATACTCTTAAGGTGATAGTGGGAGAAGGTGGGAAGAAGACTGCTCATGTTGTATTTGGTCATTTAACTCTGTATTCCATCCTTCCATTGCTATCTGAGATAGCTTTCTGAAACCATTTGCCATAAAACCTGGAATTTGGACTTAACCTGTATTTCTAGCTGTATCACTCTCTCTCTCCATGCGTGCTCTGTGCTAGCTGCACCAGAATGCTTGCTGTTTCCCAGATGTGCTGCCCCCTCAGGACAGCAAGTCCTCCCCTCCGCCTTCAACAATTACCTTCCTTATCAGATCAGCCTACAAGGCTCAAATGCCACCCCCACTAAAAAATCTTCCCGACTTTTTCTCCCCTCACCCTTCTAGGTCAGAATTAGTCATTCCTTTCTTTGTATTTACTTAGCATTTTACTTTTGCTTCTGCTCCTACACCTTTAAAATTCTACTATACATTATGGTTATATTTATTAAATTGACCATTAAATGTTAATTGAAATAAGTCTTTTGGGTTACTGTACATTTTTGCTTCATGTTTTTTAGCTGTGTTTTAGATAGTCAAGATTGTCATAAACTGATCTTTAGATAAGTGAACTATTATAGCTAATAACATAACAATGGACAGAGAAATGTGTGATTCCCCGTTGAGATATTTTGGAATGGTCTGTTAGATAATGGTTTTCAGCTTATATTTAAAATATACCCATATTTTGCTAGACATGTTAACTAATTAAGCTTGAGAAACTGAAGTCATAGCATCTAGTATACTTTATTTCGTTGTTTGTTTGAAGTTCTTTATGATTTACAAAGAGATTCATGCTGTTGACCAAAAAGAAAATACCATGGTAAGAATTATTTAATAAGTTGAGAGATGGCTGCTTGTGGCAAACACTGTTCATAGCCCACCCAATATCCATCCTCCCTTAAATATTAACAGCAGGACCTTGATTGTGTTTGGAGTGGTGTTATACTCAGGTAAAAAACCAGCCAACAAAGAAACTCTGTTTCCTGAGATACAAGCAAAAGCCTGCTGGAGATGTCTGGGAAAGTTTTGCTTTCTGGGACAGTTGTCACCTCCACTTCCTTGTTACGTCCCTCTTTCTACCTGGAATGTGAATGTAATTCCTAGAGTTGTAGGAGCCGTAATATTACCATGAGGACAAAAGCAATATGGTGGAAGAGAAACATTGAAGTCTGGTCTCTGGTGCCAACCATGAGACCAGTGAGCATTTGTACCAACCCTAACTCACCTCTAGACTCCCTGGATTATTACTTGCGGTCAAAGCAATCCTCACTAGTATGATATCCAATGTGATAAAAAAAAAATTTAAGACACAAGAATGTGTCTTGTAAGTAGTGGAGTCTTCTAGCGTGGAACTCAGACACTGTTACAGTGAACTTTGTTGTGTGCTGGGGCTGGGCAGTCTTAGTGAGGAGTAGACTATATCCTGAGGTCAGACAGATACGGCTGTTATAGTATGGTGGGAGGGGCGTTGGTGATTTGGGGGTCAGAAGTCCTGTGACCTAGCTCTGCCACCAAGTGACTTTAGGCAAGTCAATCAACATCTCTGTGTCTCCGTGTTTTCCACCTATTATATGATGAGGTGTTTTCTCAGATCTCATAGAGCACTGACATTCATCTTCTACTACTTTTCTTAAAGCCATTTTTGATTTTCTGTGGTAATCTTTTAAATTAAAATATCAAATTCATAATGTCTACCTGACTGTGTTACTCTTTCTACACACACACACACACAGTAAATTGGGTTACAGTAGTATTAGAAAGTTGTGTAATTGGCTTAATTAAACAGCTTTTAGACATTTTTCACAATTTACTGCTGTGTTGATACACAGTTATGTGCGTGATTTAATGAAGAGGAAAGGCAGCACAGAAGAGGCTAGTTAAGAGCATGGGCTATAAACAGGCAGATTGGTGTCTCCACCTGGATTTGCTACTCACTTATTAGCTGTGTGACCTTTGGTGAGTTACCTAACCTCCCTGTGCATCAGATTCTTATTCAAAAAGTAGGGGTAATAATAGTATGTACTTCACAAGAGTGTTGTGAGGATTGAGGTAAAGCATATAAAGGACCTACAGAGAGGTAAGCACACAGTAAGGGCTAAATGTAAGCTGCTGTTATTGTTTTTGTTATTTTTATTATTGTTATTGCACTCCTGACCTCTTAGATGGCTAATAACTTGTTTATAGGTGTTTATGTCTGGGACAGATTATAGTTCTGTGGACAGTGGTCTGATTCAGTATAGTAATGTTTATTAATCTTTATAACAGTGCGGTTCATGTGCACTTAGAAAACTTTAAGCAGTACATTTATTCTCCAAATTTAGATATGTAATATTTGAAGTCAAAATTGTGTGTGTTATGGGCAAAGTTAATTGATAAAGATTTTACCAAAACTTTGTTTTAGGGAAATATATTTCTATATAAAGATCTTAATTAATGACTAGTTTTTTTGTTTTGTTTGGCTGAGGAAGATTCACCCTGAGGTAACATCTGTGCCAGTCTTCCTCTATTTTTTAGTATGTGAGCTGCCAGCACAGCATGGCCACTAACAGAGCAGTGTAGGTCCTCGCCCAGGAACCAAACCCGGGCCACTGAAGTGGAGCACGCTGAACTTAACCACTAAGCCACCGGGCCTGGCCCTAATAACCTGTTTTACAAAATATCATTTTAAAAGAAAAAATGGGTCCATTTTATTTAGTTCATTGGCCAGTGTATTGTTGTCTTAACTATGGTAAAGAATTTTGGAAGTCAGGTGGTGAATTTTGCAATCACTCGTTGCTTGAAACTCTCAAGTATTTGAAAGGTTTTCTTTGAATTGTTTAAACTTTTCAAATCGAATGCACTGGACTCCCTGAGCAACATTCCTCTCTTGCTTGTTAGTAAGGCAGTACTCTGTAGTAGTTAAGAGTATAGTCTGAACTCTTTCCAGCATGGTACGCTAGCCACTAACATGTGCTTATTTAAACTTAAATAATTAAAGTAAAATAAAAAATTCAGTTCCTCAGTCATGCTAGCCCCATCTTAAGTGCTTGATAGCCACATCACAGAAAGTTCTGTTGGACAGCACTGCATTGATTGCATAGCCAGACTGCCTGGGTTCATATCTTGAATCCACTACTTACTAGTCATATGACCTTGGGCAAGTTATTTTATTTTTCTGTGCTTCAGTCTCATCACATGTAAACTTGGATTAATAATAGCAGGCAGAAGTTCTCATAAGTTGTTAATGTGGATTACCTGAGTCAACATTTGTAAAGTGCTTAGAACAGTACCTGGTACATAGTATGTGTTTGTTAAATAAACAAATCTGCATAGTGTTCAGATTTATTATGCCTTATCATTTATTAATGTGTAGTGATTATCTTTTTGTCCTTTATGTATCTTTTATTGCCCTTTTGAGAAAAAAATTGTATATACAGATCTGCCTGCGTGCATTTTTCATTTTAATATTTGACCACAATTTGGAATAACATTTCTGTCATGCACTCCAGCTTAATAATTCATTGTGCGTGCTCACTGCTTTCAGGGTGAAGCAGAGTCTCCTCTGTCAGGCATTTTGGGAGTTCCAGCCTGCCCTTCCCAACTCATTTCTCACTACCTTCCAGTTCTAGCCCTTTGTTCCATTTTTCAGTTAATCACTGCCTCTGTTGTTAATATTTAATGGTGATGGTTTCATCTCTTCAAATGGTATATAAGCTCTCCCAGAATGTGTAGCGTTATCATCCATGCATTAGTAAATGCTCAGGGTATGCTTGTTGAATAAAAGAATCTTCAGTTTTTGAAATGCAATCAGTATTTCTATTAATACCAAAACTACATTTGTTCAAATAATCTCTGAAGTAAAGGGAATTCAAAACCATCTGTGATATCAGCATCAGCAATGTGCTTCCTCCCTCAAGACTCAACTACTTGTCTTTATTTGTCTCAGTGGGTAGGGGTCTGGACAGCAGTTCTCATCACTCTAGGTCACTTCTCCACAACTTGGTGACAAGTACAGCACCATTTGGTGACATATTTGGTAATTTTCTCGATGACATATTCTTTTTTTTTGGTGAGGAAGACTAGCCCTGAGCTAACGTCCATCGCCAATCCTTCTCTTTTTGCGGAGGAAGACTGGCCCTGGGCTAACATCCGTGCCCATCTTCCTCTACTTTATATGGGACGTCGCCACGGTATGGCTGACAACCAGTGTGTCTGTCCGCGCCTGGGATCCGAACCTGTGAAACCCCGGGCTGCTGAAGCGGAGTGTGGGAACCTAACAGCTACACCACCGGGCCGGCCCAAGGATGACATATTCTTAAAGGATGCCCGTTTTATCTTGATTTATTCACTTCTTTACGTTATCTCCCATAGTCTTTGGTCTGCTGTTCGTTGCTTCTTTCTGTGTTTTTCCTGATTGTACTCAAATGCTTATCACATGAGTATAACAAAGGGAAAAAAGTCAATCAAAAGGAAAAAAATACCATCTAATATAACAAGCGAAAACGTTTTTATGTTTCTATAATAATGATTTCTAGGTATAATTTAGGTTATTTTTCACTTTAAACAGGTTATTATCTCCATATGAGAAAAAATGTTTAAAACTTTTTAAAGTTGACATTTAAACTGAGTTTTGGATTGTATGTGTTGTCCCAGATATATGTTGTGTAAGTTACCTTGTATTATGTTGATGGAGAAGAGTGGGTATTATAAAACCAGTAACGTGAATCACATTTATATACGGTCTTGCAGTGTAATTGGAGACAGGCAGACGTCTCTGAGGCGCTGATTCAACATGCTGTGTTGCTTTCTTATGTTATATAGAGGTAGCGTGGGGCATAGGTGGGAATTGGAAGGACAGTTACCAAGTCCTACCTAGCAATGATTTGGAGTAGCCCTTTGCATGTATATCTCTATTTATTATCCTCTAACAAATATACTTATGGTTACTTTTAAAGTGCTGTGCTGTTTATTAAGCTGCGAGCTTCTTGAGGACAAGGACCACAATCCCTTCATCATTTTGAGGAAAAGTTAATTCTGAAGAGTGCAGTGGTTCTTGAGCTTGCCTGGTGTTTGTTTCTCTATAGCTTATCACCAAAGTGATGAATGCACGTGTGGATAATAGATAATTGGTATATTTAATTAGTTACCTAATTACTGAGAGGATTCAATTCTTACTTTATATTATTTTATTACAGAAACAGACTGCCTAGTAGATATTATAAACATTCTCTAGAGAACAATTAGGTTTGCAATGAGTTATTTTACTTAGAATGCTACTTGGAATTAAATGTTTGTTTGTACCACTATCTTGATATAATTTAAATGTAATTTAAAAGTGCTGCAGTGTCTTCATGCAGATAACTTGTTACCCTTTAAAAATAGGCTGCTTAAGTATTGTTTCTTTCCCATTTGGCAGACACCAGATGCAGTGATTAATAAAGGTCATTATGCTACTTAGTTATGGAGAGCTTTTAATGACTATTACGTGAACATCTGCTGATTTCATCACTGCAGTTACCAGAAACATCCAACACAATACAGATGCTGTACTTTGAAAATCTTGAGTTAGGTTAATCTAAGTTACTACTTAAGAACATTTTAATATTCCTTTAAATTTTAAATAATTGTGAGAAAGTCCTTATCTTTCTGTAAAGTGAACAATCAAAAATATCAATGAAAAACTTCAGTAATGGTTATCCTTGATAATCCTGGCATTCTGTGCGCTGGACTCTCAGTGTCTAGGAGTTGTCTGTGTGCAGAATTGGGGGTGGGGGAAGCAGCGACTTTCTTGTGCATTCTGATTATCATCATGTGAAACCTTGAATGGAAATGTGGAGTTGAAAGGAAGGAAAAAGTTTACCCAGATTCTGCTGAGTGGAAGTTGAGAGGTGAGAAAGGGTATATTGTTGAAGGGGTTTTCAAAAACAAGGCCAAGTACTTTTTATTTTGAAACAATTACAGTGCTCACTTCGGCAGCACATATACTAAAATTGAAATAATTACAGATTCACAGAAAATTGCAGAACATAGTCCTGAGAGGTCTCATATCCCCTTCACCCGGTTTCCCCCAGTGGTAACATGTTACAGAACTATAGTTAAATAGCAAACCAGGATACTGACATGGGTGTCATCCACAGACTTATTCAGATCTCACCAGTTTTACATGCACTGGTGTGTGTGTGTGGTTATGCAGTTTTATCACATGTATAGATTCAGGTAACCACCATTACGATCGAGGTACAGAACTGTTCTGTCACCTTCAAAGCTACTGCTTTTAGTCACACCCATTCCCTTCACCCTCCTTGCCCTTCCCTAACCCCTTGCAACCATGAATTTGTTTCCCGTCTCAATAATTTTGTCATTTTTAGAATATTATATAAAGAGAATAATATGTTACTTTTGGGGGTTGGCTTTTTTCATTCAGAATCCATGCAAGTTGTTTCATGTATCAATCATTTGTTTCTTTTTATTGCTGCTGAGTAGTATTCCATAGTGTGGATGTGCCAGAGTTTGTTTAACCATTTACCCTTTAAAGGATATTTGGATTGTTTCGGTGTTTTGACTATTACAAATAAAGCTGCTATGGGCATTCACGTACAGGTTTTTGTGTAGACATAAGTTTTCATTTCTCTGGGATAAATACCCAGGAATGTGATTGGTGGATTGAATGGTAGGTAGATGTCTAGTTTTTCAAGAAACTGCCAAAAAACCAATACTGTTATTTCTCCAAAACTTATTTACTAATGCCTAATAAAACTGAGACACTGAGAAATTAGTCAATTCACATATGATTGTGTTCTACAGAATTCCATGTCTGCAGATGAGGAGACAACCAAGTGAACATTTGGCAGATATAACAGACAAGTTACAGAAGTACAAATGGGTAGTAACTGATGAGAAGATGTTGAATGGCACTAATAATCAGATGACTGTTTATTGTTAGAATGATGTTTAGATGCAAGTAATTTAAAATCAGGCAGAATAGCTGAAACAGTTCAGGATCAGGGGACTCAGTAGGACAGTTACAGTGGTCGAGTAATGCCTTGAGTAACCGAGCTCTTTTCATTTTTCTCCTCCACTCACACTTAATCTTTGTCCTCATGTTTGCAAGATAGCTGCTGCGTCTCCATCCTTAGGTCTAAGAGCCAGACCAGAAGAAAAGGCAAAGGGGAAATCAAGAATGGGTGTCACCTGTAGAAGGAAAGCAAAAGTTTTTCCTTAAACCATCAGCCAGAGCTGTGTCTCATGGCTGCTGCTAGCTACAAAGTGGCCTGGGAAGCAAGTATTTTCTAACTTGAAACATTCTTGCTGAAAAGATTTGAGGTTCTGATAGTCAGGAAGATGTAGGAATATTGGATAGGCAACTAGCACTGTTTGTCAGAGAATGCAGATATAAACAGAAATGAAATATCATGTGTGCCCAAGACTGGCTAAAATTGAAAATAGGAATAATGTCCAGTGTGATGAAAGAGGTACTAATACATTGTAAGAGAACAAATTCGTATACTTTTTTGGTGGGCAATTTGGTATTCTTTATCAAAATTAAAAATTGTGTTTCATCTGGCCTGTCAGTTCAAATGTGTGACTCTTTTCTGTAGAAATACTGTTTCTGTGTATGTGCACAAAGATCTTCACTATAGCATTGTTTATATAAAATCAAACCACTAGAAATTATCTAAATGTCTGTCAGTGGGAGAAAGCTTAATACATTATTAGGTATATCCTTACATTAGATTACAATAAAGCTAACCAGTAAAAATAATAAGCTTAATTTATATGAACAGACCTGGAAAATAGCTGTGTAATATATGTGAGTAGAAAAAAATTGTAGAACAATATGCGTAGTATGGTTCTATTGCCTGCCCTCCAATACATATGTATGTGTTTATATATGTGTTCTTGTGTGTATGTATATGGTATGATTACATCTGTTTTGGAATATGCAGAAGAGAAAGACTTTATATGGAAACACACCAAAAACAGTTAACATTGGGGAGTGGGTTTGGGAAGGGGGTATGGGGGAAGAGATTTCACTCTTTTTTTGGTGAGGAAGATTGGCCCTGAGCTAATGTCTATGGCAGTCGTCTTCTATTTTGTATGTGGGTCGCTGCCACAGCATGGCTTGATGAGTGATGTGTGTCTGTGCCCGGGATCCGAACCTGCAAACCCCAGGCTGCTGAAGTGGAGCATGCCGAACTTAACCACTATACCACCAGGCTGGCCCCAGCATTTCACTTTTCTTTATACACATCTGTATTACTTGAATATTTTATAAGCATATAGTAAGTGTTCAATTAGGAAATGAAGTATTTTATAATGGGATTTTTTTGAATGCTTGAAGCACAAACTTTTATATTTTAACTATTAAAATTTTATTTTGTCATTTTGTGCCATAGAGTATACTAAATATTTTTTCTTAGTAACTCAGGGCCTAATGAGATATTCAGGGCTGCTTGAATATATTCAAAATAGATTTAGATTAAATGCTTTTTAATTCTTCCTTATAAATTCTTTAACTTTCTGACTCCTTTAGGCAGACAGTTATTTCTTGTACGTTATCAGTGTATCTGCCTCTAGTAGTCCTTACTTTTTCTCATTTTCTGCTTTAATCTTTGACTTGGGAATGAGGCCACCATCAACCTGGTTTTAATTGTGTCTAAAAATTCTGAATAAAAACAGGATAAATTAGTTCTGAATGAAGGTTTTGAGAGACTTTGTGAGTAAAGTACACAAACTTTAATTTATTGTTGTTTGAATACCTCTTTTTTACTGTTTAGAGGCCTTTTTTTTTCCTTTGATTACCTTTGAGTCTTAGCTGTGTTTTAGTTATTTGAGAAGTTTGCTAAACCTAGGAATCTTTTAAAAACAGATAACCCAGCAGTGTCACTTTTTCTTTTAGAGAAACTTATTACAGTCATAGGGAGGGGGGGCAGGATGTTTTAGGGCAGGGTTATATAAGAAAAAAGCCCCAGAACCTTCAAATATTTGCATTTTCTTTCTGTTCCTTAACAGTAAAATGATTCTTTCTTGACAAGTTAATAATTAACCCTGTGTAATGTTGCGTCTAGAACGTACAAATCAGACTGGGGTTTGAATCCTGGCACTGATATGTACTAGCTGAGTGACCTTTCTCATCCTCAGTTTTCTTACATTTAAAAGCTTATTTTGCTTAATATTAGTAGGTATTTTGTGATTACCTAGATAACACATTCAGAGATTGCTATGAGCAGTAAGTGGAGATGGTTTATGTAATGTATCTGGCACACAGTGAGTACTCAAATAGTGACTGTTACTGTAGAAGATAATGTGCAATTGGAGATTTGCATAATGTATTGCGCTTTTTCTGAAGAAAACAAAACTTTTTATTTTTTCATTTTATTTTTATAGAATTATTGTCCTTAGTGCAGAAAACTTGGACAACACAGAACACACAAAAAGAAGATTTTTTAAAAATTCCTCTGAAATTTCCTTGCTCAGGAAAGAACTCTATTAATATTTTATTGCCTATCAGCCCAGTCTTTTTTCCATGTGCAAATGCTGCTTGCTTTAAAGACTTGATCCTAAATCCTTAAAACAGCCTTGCGTGGCGTGGTGGTATCTCAGTTTTACACACAAGAGAAATGAGGCTGTGAGAGAGGTTAAGATCAAATAGCTGATGAGTGGTAGAGGTAGTATTCCTAATCAGGACTGGTGCACCGTTGGAACAAGATGGTGCTCCCCTCCCCACCCAGTTGAAAGCAGTCATCTCTTTCCATAATCAGTTTACAGCAATTTGTGTTTATAAGATGTTTGCTCAAGGTTTAGGTTGTACTTCATGATTATTTAAGAATGTTTAAGAAAGAGAAGGAAGTTTAGGCTTAATGCATTGTTTTTCCATATGTTATTATGGTATCATGTTACTTTGATGATATGCATGTTTGGAGCTCCACAAATGTTAAATTATAATACTTGAGGTCAAAATGAGACTTTGTACTACCCCAAAGTAGTTACAACTCTCTAAGCTATAGAAGGCCTTATTACTGTGGTGCTTGGAAAGCACTATGTGTAAACTTTGGATGCTGGATTACTGAGTGGTTTGGAAAATTATCTTCAAGTTGCTGTTTTATTGTACTCAAAACATGGCTAGGTAAGCTATATCCCTATTTTTATGATATTTTTGAAATTCTAATTTTCCTTTTCATATGTCTTCAAGGTAAGAAGTAGAAATTATTTTACTTCTTAAATTAAAGGTCAGTAAATATTGCCTTTAATTTAAACATCCTAAAGCATTTACACATTTATTTATAACCTTCAGAAACTCCCTGAAAATCTAGTTTGTGTGTTATACTTTATATACTGCTTACACAGTACTTTAGGTACACACACAAATCTGTTTTCTTAGGGGAACTTACCTTCATTGCTCTATTACACTTGGACCTTTAGCTTAGGAAATTTGGCAGTCACTTATTTCCAATATTTGAAACTGTACCATCATGATTATAGAAGTATGTAACCAAGCTTGACTTAATGGCTTGTATTGCCTTTTTTTTTTTCAGAAGTAGGGTTTTTTTTTAAAAAAAATGATGTTAGTAGTTGATCTGAATGTGTCATCTAGGGGATTATAAAACATATACTAATAGTAAGCAAAATAAGCTATGGTTAATTGTAGATGTTATACTTGGAATTTTAGACATTGTCAAAACTCCAGAAAAAAATTCACTTTATTTGCTCTATATTTGTAGCAGAGGAGAGGTGGATCTGTTTGAGTTCTTTAGATATTTATACAGAACTTCAGTATGATGTAACTTTCAATTTGATTAGGATTAAGTGGATAGAGTTTATATAAAGTTAATGAGGTGAATTAGATGTGATATCTGTAGAGGTGTGGAGTGTTAAAGAGCTGGGTGTGTCTGGGGAAGAAGTACAGTGTGCCTTGATTATGGAGTCTGGGGAGTGGTAGGAGGTGTGTTTGGAATTCCACAACCACAGACTGGGACCAGACTGTCAAGGGTTGTTTTAGACACATTGGGATTTATCCTGTAGATATCCAGGTGTAGACATTCCAGAAAGCAGCAGGATATGAGTTTAGCATTCAGATAGAATAGAGTAGAGGGATATAGTTATAGGATTCACCATTTTGGAAATGGATGTAATCACTCATGGAAGAATTTGTTGAAGACAGGGAGAGGAGACGAGAGAGAAGTCAAGGGAACACTGAGCA
The DNA here is from genome assembly GCA_031878705.1 of Tapirus indicus. NCBI lineage: Eukaryota > Metazoa > Chordata > Mammalia > Perissodactyla > Tapiridae > Tapirus > Tapirus indicus. Next base: position 116,804,794 of record CM062925.1, read on the forward strand.
AAGCAGGCAGCCCTCTGCGATGATGGTGTTCTTCTGTACGTGGGCGTTAGTACATATACTTGCAGAAGTGGAGTTTAGTCGGGGGTGGGGGCGGGGGGTGGGCAGAGGGAGAGGGAAGATGGGGCCGGGGCTTCAGTCTTTTTGGTAGCTAAGCTGACCTGTTAACTTCCCAATAGGCTCTTGCCAACTTTTCACCCACTTTGTACCTCTGCAGCTGGCTGTGGCTGGAGAATACACCACAACCTTCTGACTAGTTGTGCTTTAAGTTCATGATCATGAAGTTTAGGTGGCTTTTAATGCTGCCTGGCAGTCAGACTGTATTATCCTACTTCATTCATGTAAGTGACTATCTCAGCATCCCCCTTTTTCTCAAACCTTCAACATCTCTTCCCCGTACCCAATTCTGAGCTGATTATTTTGTTTCTTTCTTTACTGAGAAACTGGAAGGTAATTGCTTCAATGGAGTAACAGACTAACACTGTCAAGAGTTACCTACCTCACATCAACTGAACCCATGTACTCTGCCTGTTGAACTCTCTGCTCCTTTGTTATGCTAGCCCCTCTCCTTGTGTGCCGAACCCTCTGTCCTCTCATCCACTCATAAACATTGCTCACTCAGCTCTCTATTCTTTCTCTTGTGTCTTCAGTTTTCCTCCTCTAATGGATCATTCCCATCATTATACCGGGTGCTGTTATTTCTCTCATCAAATGAAAAAATACTTCATTTGTCTCTACTCACCTTGCCAGCAACTATTCCATTTCTCTGTTCCCCTTTGCAGTAAAGTTCCTCCAAGGAGTGGTCTGTACTCACTGTCTTCACTTTCTCCTCTTCCTTTTTCTTTTAAATCCACTTTAGTCAGACTTTCAGCCCATGATTCCAATTAAACATTGGAGATAATCCAGTTTAAAATTTGCTTTTAAAATCATAAGTCTTATTTGAATTAGAATATGTTATTCACACCACTTTAAATTCCTGTGCTAAGTATATTTATAGAAATCTGTAGACTTTACCATCCATCTATAGTTGCTATGGTTGTATCATAAAGGTACTAAAAATAGTAACAAATTTTAATTGCTTTTGTTAAATATGGGTATCATACTTGCTGGCTTTGTAGTATTGGGCTCCATATGTCTCTTTTTGTGACTATTACTTATTCCTTCTTACTACTCAGAAGCATGTATGAAAACAATTAGCTTGCAAAAATTTAGTATAGAAAGAAAACAAAATATTTCAGCAAAGTTAATCTGATGTATAACTAATGATATCCATAATTGATAAGTTGTATGCTTTAGTTTTAGTAATCTGTTAAAAATTCTTTTGAGGATATGGAGTTGCTTTAGAACTCTTTTAAAATCCCCTAGTTATGAACCAAAAGGAAGTAGTCAGTGGGCTTTTTTCCTTCATGCAAGGAATATAAAAAATCTAGGTCCTCAGCTAGTGGTACCCCTGAAATTGAGAGCCAGATTGATGGGCTCAAAAGTATTGAATGTGATCAATTTGTTGTTAAAGAGAGGTCTAGAGGGGTCTAAGACCTTCCTGACCTCTCCCTACATTAAAATCTCCCATTGTGAGTGTGAATTGGTCTACTTTTCCTTTTAATTCTGTCAATTTTTGCTTTATATATTTTGAAGCCTTGTTATTAGGTTCATACTTATGTCTTCCTCACGGATTAACTCTTTTGTTGCTATGAAATGCTTGTTTTTATCTCTATTAATGATTCTTGCCTAAGTCTGCTTTGCTAATATGAGTACAGTGACACCAGCTTTCTTTAGATTCATGTTTGCATGGTATGTCTTTTCCCATTCTTTTTACTTTCAAACTTTCTGTGTCCATAAAGTTAAGATGTGTCTTTATATGTTTGATCTGATTATTTTTATCTTTTAATTGGGGTGTCTAGTCTATATATATATATATTACAGTCATGTTTGGGTCTAAATCTGACTTTCTGTTTCTATCTTCCCACCTGTTTTAAATTCTGTCATTTCTTGCCATCTTTTAGATTATTCAAATAATTTTTATTATCCATTCTCACACCTGTTAGTTTGTTGGTTATAAATTCTTTTGCTGTTCTTTAGTGTCACCCTAGATTGCATTATTCATCCTTGACTTATTAGAATATATTAGTGCTGTTACCCATTTCCCAGAAAAATCTAAGAATCCTAAAATACTTTAACTCCTTTAATGTCTTTAGGTATTATTCATGTATGTTTTAATTCTACATGTATTTTAAGCCCTATGTATTTAATATCCACATATTTCCCTTTTCCATTGCTCTTTATTCCTTCCTTCATGTCTGTTCTTCCATCAGGGCTCATATTCTTCTGCTTGAAGAACTCCTTATTTTAGTGCATGTATGCTGACCATTAAATATCTCAGTTGTTTGTCCAGAAATGTCTTTATTTTTGGATTCAATTTGTGTGTGTGTGTGAGGAAGATTGGCCCTGAGCTAACATCTGTGCCAATCTTCGTCCACTTTTTATATGTAGGACGCCGCCACAGCATGGCTTGATGAGCGGTGTGTAGGTCTGCACCCAGGATCCGAACCTGTGAACTCTAGGCTGCTGATGAATCAGAGCACACAAACTTAACCATTACACCACCAACCTGGCCCCTTGGATTCAATTTTGAAGGATATTTAAAAATTTTTTTGAAATTCTAAGTTGTTGGTTATTTTCTTTCAGCACTTTAAAGGTGTTCTTTCATTGTCTTCTGACTTTCATAGTTTCTGTTTGGAAATCTGCCATTAGATTTATTGCTGCTCCTTTGAAGATTATCTGTCTTTTTCTCTGGCTGCTTTTAAGATTTCTTCTTTGTCTCTGGATTTCAGAAGTTTTACTATGATGTGTCCAGATGGTTTTTCCTTTGTATTTATCCTGCTTGGGGTTTATTTTGTCTTTTGTATCTGTGAGTTACCATTCTTGCTTATTGAAAGCTCTTTAAAACTGCCTCTGGACTATTTTCTCTATCTTCCCTTTCTGGGACTCCAATTACATGTATGCTAGACCACTTCCTTGTGTCTCATGTGTCTCCTATGCTTTTTCATGTATTTTCCATTCTTTTTTCTCTTCTTGTTTGTCTGTATATTTTCTGCTGATCTGTCTTCTAGATCATTCATCTTCTCTTTAGCTGTGTCTAATCTGCTGTTAAGGCTGTCTGTGGAGTTTTTAATTTCAGCGATTGTGTTTTTCAGTCCTAGAATTTTCATATAATTCTTAAAAAAAATTCCAAGTCTTTGGTGAAATTCTCCATCTTGTCATCAGTTTTCTGGAACTTATTAATTACAGAATTTAAAAAAATCTGTGCCTGATATTACAATGTCTGTCTTACCTTGTGGGTCTGTCTCTGTTTTCAGTTTTCCTTTTTTTTCCCCTTGGTACTATTTCTTTAATAAGCTTGGTAATGTTTTATTAAATGACAGATTTTATATGTGAAAAATTTGTAGAGGTTTTGGATAAACTTTTAGCTCCTGGCAGGCAGTTAGGGAAGAGATAGAGCAACCTAGTCCATCATGTTTGAGCTGTTGCAAATCTGAATTTTATTATTTATAAGACCTTGTTTATTTCTAGTTCTCCTAAATCCTAGGGTATAGTCATTTAAGGATTTCATTTGAAAGTCTGGGGTGCCTACTAGGTTCCTGCCTCCTGGGTGTGTCCTGAACTCCAGTTTTTATCTTCCCAGGACTATGAGGCTGCCAAAATTCTGTTTAGCTTTTTAACTGCTGTTGCTTTTCCCTGCTTGGCTTCTCTCAGTCTGTGCTGCTTATGAATGGGCAAATGCATTAAAGAGTTAAGCACCTGAGATTGTAGACAGACTTCTCTTTGCTTTCTTTCTGTGTGAGATCTTGGCCCTCAGGCCCTGGCTGTCTTAGGTGCCCTGGGTGCCAGTGTTTGTCTTTCCAGCCCTGTAAGGCTGTGAAAACTGTTTGAGTTTTCTGCCTCTTAGCAGTGTTTATCTGGGGCAGGCAGTACTATTACTGTTTTCCCCCTGTGCACCCCTCCCTCCTCTTGCCACCCATCTTCCTTCACTCCTGCTGTCTGTAATACAAATGTGATGGCTAGAGATCCAACAACCGTCTTTGGACCATGAGATGACTTTGAAGATGGGAGCCTTAAAGAGGATACTGGAGAAGAAAGATTGAAGAGCCTGGAATCTGTTGACTCCAGAGTCCTCATATCACACCTGGATGACTTGGATCTAGATTTCCTAGACATCAGGAGAGAAATCACTATCTCCTCTTGTTTTTGCCTTCTATTTTAAGTTTTGTGTTATGCCCAGGCAAATCTAATACTTATTGATAGAGTGAGAGTTCAGTGAATTGATGTTAGTGTACAATCACACAGCATACTAAGGGTCATTAATTTTCAGCCTTTTGTATAGTTGTGACATATATAACAAATGACATTCACCTGAGTGAATAGTAGTCTCATGGACAGGTTATCTATTATTTACTTACTCACATGCTATCACTTTAATTCCCACACAAGGAAACATGGAAATCCAAGTTAGTGAGAAGAATGTTACTATAGAGAAAGACTTGAATTCAAGTGTTGTTGGTTATTGTTATTGGCAGGTTACTTATGATATACCTACCAAATGATCCCAATAGACCATAGTTGGAAATTACTGTATACTATCTTGAAACAGCATTTTCTTTCCATTCGACAAATATAATTCAGTGGACAAAATATGGTTATAGACTAATGTGGTAGTGGGGGAAATGAAAAAAGCAAGGGGTGATTGAAAAAAATATTTAGAAATTAGTGAGAAATTACATGTAGAGGGGTGAAAGAAAAAGAAAATGTTAAAAATAACACTAAGCTTTTGAACTTAATTAAGGTCTGGTATGGTGATGCTATTGGTAGAAATAGGCAAATTAGGAAGGGATTCCAAGCAAGAAAATAAATGTTTAATTACTTAAAGTTAAGAATGTGTTTAATTGGCATGCTTCCTCTTGGTGTGTATGAATCCTCTTCATAATGTGAATTGTATTACGCCAGTATAAAAGAATGTCTTTATCTTATTTCCACCCTAAAGGAAGTTATAGAACTTTACAACCCTTTGGTTGCAGTTGTACCCTTAAATATTCCATAGCCGCCCCTATCCATAGAAAGTATTTCAGGGACTAGTCTTAAAACCATTTACAATTCTAATGTATGTAGCAAACTATGACCCCATTGAAAACAGGAATTCAGCATAAAGCAGCATTATTTCCTTATCTTGACGAAGAGTATAATTAGCATCTTAGGACTTATGGTAGTATCTGTTCACATTTTTGAGGTATACACTTCCGAATGACTCACTGTCCTGACTCACTTGTTTAAGTTCACTGTCGTTCAAAAGCTCTTTTATTCTGCTTTTCTTTTTCTGGCTTTTATTTTTTTTCCCAGTGAATAGAATTATTGTAGTAAGTCTCACATTGCTGAATATAATCTTTGTGTTTTCCTAATTGGTGTGTATGTGCCACGCCTCTAGGCATATTCAAAGCTTTTACTTATGATGGCTGGCGTTTTGTTGTTTAGTCTTGGCAGGAGGTATACTATAGTGAGAGTTAGTAGTGTGTAAGAGTAGTGAGACAACAAGCTCTCGTTAATAGGATGAATGTATAAATACTATATAATTTACTTTAGTGAAAATATGTGACTGTTGTTTAGGAATGTACTACAAATTTAGTTGTACCCAATTAAAGCCTATTCCAGGAAGTACTATCAGGCCTACTAGATATTTCTGCTTAACAATTGAGCTGGCCCAATTATTTCAAAGAATATTTAATCAAACAAAATTCCAGGGAAATAATTTTAATAGTCTTTAGACTTTATGATAGGATCTGACCAATAATTTAAGACTAGGAGAATAGACCTAAACAATCCATTGTAGAAAGTCAGTGAGTTTTGCTACACTATGAATAGACATTAACACATAGTTACATGCACGAGATTTGGAGACACAGAGGCCTGGGTTTGGTTTGTGGCATCACTGCTTAATGGCTATGTAATCCTGGGCCAACATTAACCTCTCTAAGTCTCAGTTTTCTCATCTCAACAATGGTACCTATGTCACTAGGGTTGTGATTAGGGTTAACTTGTCGTTCATTTAGGCATTCAATAGATTTGTTGAGCATCAGTTATGTGTCAGGCATTGTACCAGGCACTGGTTTACAGTGGTAAATAAAATGACATGGACTGATCTGTGGGTCCAGTGGAGAAGACAGAAAATAACAAATAAACAAATAAAATAATTAAAAATTTTTTTTCCTATGAAGAAAGATATCAAGGTACCATAAAAGAACACCCACAGGAAGATCTCTCTGAGGAGGTAGCTCTTAGGTTGACATGGGAAGAGATGTAGGAGCCAGCTAGTCAAAGCATGGAGACGAGAATTCTAGACAGAGGGAGCAGAATGTGGGATGGCCCTGAAGGAAAAAAAAAAGAGGTGCTATTAGGAACAAAAATAAGGCCTGTGTGGTTGGAGTATTGCTTGCAAATGGTGAAAGGTGGGATAAATAGAGGGTCATGATCTGTGTGGTGCCTGGCCCATGGTACATGATTGGTGTTATTGCTATCTTTGTTATTATAATAATGATCCCTTACTTTATTTAGACGTTACTTTATGGGATGTCACTTAAAACCTTGAAGAAAGCGAATAGCTTCCAAAGTAGGTGTCACAAAGTCAGTGCGTTAAAACTCGTGTGTGCTGTTTAGAGAGGCCTTTAGGCCCTCACTCAGAGTTTGTTGTTGAATATTTTTCAGGTTGTTCACATAAATTTAGTTATTTGATTTTTATAACAGCCTAGTAGTGGCAAATTGGGGCATAAATTTAGAGATTCTTCAGAAATAAAATAAAAATAAAATTTAAAGTGATTGTTAAACATGTGAGATGATGAAATCTTTTTTTTTTTCAGATTTATTGAGGTATAATTTACGTAGAGTGAAATTCATCCATTTAAAGCATAGAGCTTGATGACTTTTGATAATTATATATAGTCACCTCACCACCACCACATCCTGATGTAGAAAAGTTCCATCAAGAATCCTAAAAATTCTTGTGTTTCTTTGCCCTGGCCACCAGCCTCAGAGAGCCTCAAAATCAGTCTGCTTTCTGTCACTATAATTTTGTATTTTCTAGAATTTCGTGTAGTAGGAGTTGTACATTATGAGGTCTTTTTGTGTTTGCCTTCTTTTATTCATGTTGTTGTATGTATTAGTAATTTGTTCCTTTGTATTGGTGAGTAGTATTCCAAAGTTAGGGATTAACCACAATTTGTTTATCTATTCACCAGTTTGTGGACATTGGATTATTTCTAGTCTTTGGCTGTTATGAATAATGCTTGTATGAACATTCACATAGAAATCTTTATGAATATATGTTTTTGTTTTGGGTAAATACCTAGGAGTGGGATTACTGGGTGGTATGGTAAAGTTCATGTTTAACTTTATAACATGTTCTCCTCTTTTCTAATGTGGCTGTACCATATTGTATTCTCGCTAGCTCCGGGTCAGAGTTCTGGAAGCTCCACATCCTTGTCAAACTTGGTACTGTCAGTCTTTTTAATTTTAGCTGTAGTTGTATGTCAATGTGATTTTAATTTGCATTTCTCTGAAAACTAGTCGTATTGAGCATCTTTTTATATGTTTATTGGCCATTTGTATATCTTCTTTGTGAAGATATCTGTTGCATATTTGAAGTGTCTGTTCAGATCTTTTGTCCATAAAAAAAAAATGTGCTTTTGTCTTATTGTTGTTGAGTTGTGAGAATTCTTTATATATTCTGGGTACAAGCTCTGTGACACAGTTGTTTTACAGATATTTTCTTCCAGTCTGTGGCTTGCATTTTGTTTTCTTAACTATATCTCTTGAAGAACAAGATTTTTAAATTTTGATCAGATCTATTTTAATTTTGATGAGATCTATTTTATCAATATTTCTTTTATAGTTTGTGCTTATTTTAGTTAGAAGAAATCTTTACCTAACCTAATGTCACAAAGATTTTCTCCTGTATTTTCTTCTGGAAGTTTCATAGTTTTTGCTTATACATATAGATCTATGACTTATTTCAAGTTAATTTTTGTGTACTGTATGAGGTAAGGGCCAAAGTTTGTTATTTTTTCTTCCTATATAGATACCTAATTATTCCAGCACCATTTATTGAAAAGACTTTTCAATATTGAATTATTTTGAGACTATGAGATCTTAGTATCAATAGAGTCATCTTCTTTCACCAAGAATTTAAGCCTGACAACAGAGCTTATTCAAATATAAATAAATCCGTCTGCAATCTTATTGGTAAGTATATGTTTTAGGAGATTGTGGGAACAATGGCAGGAACTGCTTTTCAGGGCTAGTTAAAACTAATAAGAAAGTGTTTGGTAATGTAGAAGTGATGGTAACTTCTTAGAATTTGTAAAATTCTAAGGAAGAAAATTCTGTAACCAGTTAGTGATGTATGATTGTCTTTAGGAAAGTGAATAAGAAAAATATTAGAGTAAAGGTAGACTTCCTTACATTTACAGGCTCTAAAAGGAGACCTGGATCAATAAAAGAAAAATCTGCAGTGGCTGCTGATTCTAATGAGAGAGAAGATAAAGGAATTTACATAAAACAAAGTAGCTGCTTTCGGTGCTCTTTGAATTTAAGGGCTTGAATAAAAGGTGGAAGAAAAGGCTTGCAACGAATAATGAAGGAAAGCGAGTAGTAAGTACCTAAAAACATAGTGTCAGGAAGGATCAAGCACAAATAAATTGACGTCTGTGGACAGTGTTAAGCATGTTAAAAACATCTTAAAAAACATAATTTGGATCCTGAAGATCAATAATGACCAGATAGGCCTGCTGTTCAGAGCAGGCCACATAACATAAACATGAGAGAGATAGCATATAAGTCACAGACTCTTTTGTTTCTGTGTACCTCTTTTTTTTTTTTAAGCAGAATTATCTTCAAACAGAAAAGAGAATAGACAAAAATGAGAAGTAATGGAAGCCCAAGGTAGCTTAGGAGATAATGAAACTCTTTAAGTTCAGGTCTTTAGGATTAGATGCGTTGTAGTCTTAGACTATTTTGGAATAACTGTGAATAGTCTTTTAAGGGTAATAAAACATAGAGAAGGTACCCGAAGACTGGACTCAAAAGTGGAGCAAGGGTAGATTCTGGTAAGTAGAAATGATTGAACTTCATGCTAGTTCTAATCAGAATTCTAGCTTGGTTTTATTAAATAATGACTTATAGTAGGTTTAAAAGGAAATGATGGTCTTTAGGAGCTTTTCTGGGTATAATAAAAACAAACTAATGCAACTTCCTTTTTTTGTTATCATTGAATAGACAACCTAAGGAAATGTCGGCAATAGGTTTTATTTGGGTGTTAGAAAGGTGTTTGATAATATTTAAATTAACTCGTTTGTGTCAATCAGAGTAAAGGGCTTTAACATTGTGTCTTAGGGTCTTAGCTCATTCAACAGTTTTTCGGTGGCTAAGATGAAAATTTAGTTGTGATCACTGGATTTATGAAGGAAGGGGAAGGTAAAAAGTTGATATAAATAGCTTGAGTAAAGTTATGAAATTAAGATTTACAAAGATCTTTACAGGCTAGAATAATGGACCAAAATGAGAAAAAGTTTTAATTAAAAAGGATAAAATGTCAGGGCCAGCCTGGTGGCATAGCGGTTAAGTTTGTGTGCTCCGCTTCTGCGGCACAGGGGTCGTGGGTTCGGATCCTGGGTGTGGACTGACACACCGCTTGTCAGCCATGCTGTGGCGGGGTCCCATATAAAGTGGAGAAGGATGGGCACGGATGTTAGCCCAGGGCCAGTCTTCCTCAGCAAAAAGAGGAGGATTGGCAACAGATGTTAGCTCAGGGCTGGTTTTCCTCACACACACCCACACAAATGATAAAATGTCAAGTTCTACACTGGGATTGAAACAGTTTCTAAGAGAGGATTGAGAAATTTTAATTAAGTATATGCTAAATACAAGCCCATTCAATTGACTTGCCAACCAGAAAAGAGAAGTGAATAGTTTGGTTGCAGATCAAGGGAGGTAATAGAGCTGTTGTTTTCCTTATGTCAGACCTTTTCTGGGGTATCATGTTGAATTTTGGTGTCAGATTTCAAAGGGGACTTTAATAAAATGTCACGTGTTGAACAGTGTGAATATCTCAATGATTTGTATTTATAGGCTTGTCTTGTGGAAAAGCCTAATTTGGTTTAGAACTAAAAGGAAGACATTTCTAATAATTAGTAGAACATTTCAAGATGGAATAGGCTGACTTGTGAGCTAGTGAGAGTTTCATCTCTGGAAGCATTAAAGGAGAAATTGAAACTATTGAATTAAGGGACCACTTATTAAGAATGTTATAGAGGGGGTGTCATCATTTCTGGGAGGAGGTTGAGTGAGATACACTTTAAGGTTTCTTCCACTTCCTTTAATTTTAAATTTTATTTTAATTTTTGTTTAGATACCTCCACAGCCAATTTTACCAATCTTGTCTTTAAGACTTTATTAATAATAAATGTTTACATAGCACTTAAAAGTTTTAAAATGCTTGTGTGAACTTGGTGGATTAAATGTGATGTTCACAAGAATTCTACAAGTTGGGCAGGAAATGTCTTACTATTTTTAGACAGCTGTATCTTAATGATTTAGAGTATGGGTTCTGGATTCCGGACCATCTGGGCTCTGCCACTTGCTGTGAGACCTTTGGAAACTTCTGAGTGCCTCGCTTTTCTCATCTGTAATTTGGTGATAATAGTGACTCTACCGTAGGGTGGTTTGAGTTTTGTCATTAGTGCTGTCAAGTAGATTCCAATTCCTAGCGACCCTGTGGACAGCAGAGGGGAACCCTGCCTGATCTTTCTGCACCATCCTCTCATCTTCCAGCACTGTATCAGCCAATGCTCTGCTGCTGTTCATAGGGTTTTCGTGACCAATTTTTGGAAATGGGTGGCTAGGTCCTTCTTTCTAGTCTGTCTTAGTCTGGAAGCTCTGCCAAAACCTGTCCACCATGGGTGACCCTGCTGGTATTTGAAATCCTGGTGGCAGAGCTTTCAGCATCACAGCAACACACAGCCACCACAGTATGACAGCTGACAGACAGATGGATGGTGTGGTTCTCTGACCAAAACAAACCTGGACCACAGCGGTGAGAGCACTGAATCTTAACCACTAGACAGAGCACCAGAGTTTACATATGATCATATGCTTGAGAATATCTGCTTAGAACAGTATAATATGCTTAGAATAGTACCTGACACATAGACATTTAGTATGTGTTAGCTAATGAATGCTCTTGATGTTGTCATCATTATTTCCGTTTACAGTTAGGGAGACTGAAGCTCATGCAGGTTGTGACTTGCTCAAGTTTACATCAATAATAATTGGCAGAGCAGTTAAGAATTCTGTGGAATTGGACAAAAACAAAATCAGAAATGGAGTAAAATTACTGGCATATGGACTAATTTTGTGAAACAGTATTGATTTCATTTTAATTTGTTAAATGAATCCATCAGACTATTGTGGAACCTATTGACTAGATTTTGGGAAAGCTAGAGTTTGCATGTGTTTACATATGTACACACATTCCAGACATAATTCAGTAGGAAAGCGCTTTCTAAAGCATATTATAAAGATAACCACATTTTCCAAAAGATTTATGATGCTTGATAGCATTTAAGAGGAAATATGCAATTAGCTAGTTTCTGTTGGCATTCCAGTATACTTGCCAAACAATTTGAGCTTCTGATTCGTAGATGTGCTTAGATTTCTAGAGGAACGTAAGTCAAAATGAAGGCGTTTCCTGGAAGAAAAATCCAAATTGGCTCTCATTTATAATATTGAAGTAAACAAAAATGATCTCACTAAATTTCTGTCCTCCAGATAATCACCTCTTATAATTAATTAAGTGCTCTGTTGTTTTCTAGGCATGTTAGAAAAGTTTGTGTTGTACAGTAGCAGAGTTGTCCCTGTAGATTGTGTGACGTGCTTTAAGAGGGATTGTTACTTTTGCCTTTCTCTCATTGCTGTAAGGGCCTGTGGTGAACATATCTCTTGTGGTAAAGATTGTTTTATTCATTTACAAGTTTGTAAACATCTTGAGGGCAGATATTTTGTCTTAATAATCTGTGTTTCTCAGTACTTGCAAAGAACCTTGCACATAGTGAGTCTGTGAAATTGTCAAAGCATTGATGGCTTCATTGGAAACCAAAGAACCCATTAGATTGGCTGTATTAAACGTGGTCAGATAAAGTAACTTACCATTCACAATGATAGTAATGTAATCTATTTGTCAGCAAGTTTACTAAAGTTATGTTCTTGAAAAGGACTTCTGTTGGCAAAACTGCAGTTGGCAAAATCAGTGTCATATGGAAAAGGAGTTTAAAGGAAAAAAATATCCTCTAAAAGGCTTTAAAGGTATTTCAAAAACACTATAAATGAAAGTCCCCTAAGACATCCATTTCAAAACAACCCAGATTTGTCAGTAGTAGAAATCTCCTCTTGTAAGTGAATTGATCAGGAAAGTTGTGGTGTGATCCGCTGAGGCGGATTGTCCTGTACATTTTGTTATTTGGCTTGTACTTATTTTTAAACTGTTTGAACCAGCTCTTAATAGCATCAAATGTAATGACTTTAGCATTTGTATTATCCTTTGTTTAATTTTTGCAGTTCTCAGTAAAGTGCTGACCCTTTTATGAATTACTGTGGTGGATAAGGATATATTTCCCTGGGCCTGGTTTTCTATTCATATATTGAGAAAGAAAAATGTAAGTGCTTAATCTCCTCTTTCTGCACCGTCACAGCCCCGCTGCCTGCATGGCCTGCTGAAGAAGAAAGTATTAATTGGTTTTCTTTTGGTCACAGGAGAGAAGTAGTTATGCACTTGGCATAGTTTCCATCTCTGAATTTATATTCTTCCTTTCCTTCCTCTAGAGCAGTACTAAAGAAAACTGGAAGGTGAAGGCGTTCTATCAGACAAAGCTGAGGTGCCCTTATACTTGACCCTCGTGATGTCTTGGATCACTGGAGGCTTAGATAAGGGCGCAGTAGAGAACAGACCGTTTGCTTGTGTAGTAGCTCTGTTGGAGTAGTATTAAATCTCCAACATTTTCCTGAGGAGGGATTTTTCTCCTAATGTTGTCTTTATAATTGTTAAAAATGTTATTTTTATATTTTGATAAGGTAGTACATGTACCTGTAAACAATTCAAGGTGTATTAAAGGTTATCCAGTGAAAAATAAGCATCCTTTCCATTCAGCCACCTAGGTTTAATCTCCCCCAGGACAACCACTGTTAACTTCGTGTATTTCTGTGCATCTCTAACCCCTAACAGTGTGTTATAGGCCCTGTTCTGAACCTTGCTTTTTTCCCTCCTTACTTACAATATGTCTTGGAAATGAATCCAAATCAATGCCTGATTTTGCTTCATGATATTTAATAGCTCAATTGATGGACATTTATGTTTCCAGTCTTTTTTGCTGCATTGTGAAGTTGGTCATGCTTATTTACTTATAAAAGAGGAATTTGGGTTGCTGTTATAAATGCATTCTATAATTTCAAATGGTTTCCTCAATGAGTTGGAGACTGTGCTTTCTAAGAAATGTTTTCCACAATGAGAAGGATGGCAGGTCTTTTATGTTAAACGTGTTTTTTATAGTTAATCTCCTCGGAGTATGGTGATATTTCATGTGGAAATTGGCATGTACTTGACGAATTCATCAAGTACAGCATTCTGGAAGAGGATTTTTTTCCCCCACTTAATGACTTCTTTAAAGAGTTTTACTCCTTGACTGCTGTATAAAAAATTAATTTAGAATCTGATTGAACCCATGTATAAATTTTTGGCCAGTTAGTTGAGGGTGAGTCATTGGGATGGGATAGGGTGTATAGGTTACAGTACAGAAACCTAAATGTGAATTTTAAGGATCTCCGGACAAGATGTCACCTGGAGCCCAGTGGCAGCCCTTTCCTCTTCTTTTATGCATCAGTTGCATCTAAGATTATTGTTTTTAAAAAAATCTTGAATATAATAGTGCAAGTTTCTTTGGAAACCTAGATTCTACTACAGCTGTTTTTCTCAAATATACTAAATTTGATTTGGAGAAGATAATGTATGTATATGGTAGATTATACAGATGTTTTGTAATATTGAAGGAATATATATTTAGATGTGCTTAAATTTGTTTTTAAAATTTGCTTTTTGAGCAGAATTTGCATCATTAAAAAAAGACTTAGCGGCCGGCCTGGTGGTGTAGTGGTTAAGTTCGTGTACTCTGCTTCCGTGGCCCAGGATCGCAGGTTTGAATCCCAGGTGTGGACTGAGGCACTGCTCATCAAGCTGTCTGTGGCAGCATCCCACATACAAAATAGAGGAAGATGAGCACGCTTGTTAGCTCTGGGCCAAGCTTCCTCACAAAATAAATAAATAGATAGGTAGGTAGGTAGACAGACAGATAAATTTTAAAAAAGCTTATAGTTGCCATTATCTGAGTCATTCAGTTCTGAATGACCCAGGTAGTAATGACAGTGATATATTAGTAGTATCAAAACGTGAGTTGTTAAATTTTTACTAAGTTTATTTTGCTTTCTTTATGGCTTCAAACTAATTTCTAAGCCCTAAATCTTTTCTTTTTCTTATTTAGCTGCATACACTTAACTTTTGCTCCAAGGGATTACCTTCTGCTCTAGTTGTGGTGGGTGGGATATTATGAAAAAAGAAGAGGAAGGAGAAATGATAAAAGTTTAAAGACCTATCTTTCCTACCTAACATGACTGTTGAGGTAGGTGCTATTGAAATAGCTGTACCTGTTGCTATGGACTCTAGCTTTTTAATTAAGAAGCTTTCTCTCCTTGTCCGAATGGTGAGTTTCTATCATTCTTTTAAGGCCAGTGTCAAATGTTGCCTTGTAGGTGAAGTCTTTCTCTGACACTGCTTTTTTCCTATTAGCTTCTCAGTAGCATTTTAAAGAGAAATCTATTAGTGGGCATTTATCACATTATTTACAGTTGATTCTTTATGTGTCTGACTCCCTCAGGAGACTGATCTTTTTGAAGAAAAATGTTTTATCCATATTTGTATTCACAGTAGCTAGGTACAGTGGCAATAAATGAATTAATGAATATCAGAAAACTTAATCCATCTCATTTTTCCAAGGGAAGCCTGATCTTCATGTTCTTAATCTGATTTTCATTCATTTATATGACTGATTACTAGGTATTCCAAGTGGAATTTGTAGGTATCCATATAGATAGGGCAGAATTATTTTGATGACTATAGATGACTTTCTTCAAAAATTGTTTTATAGCTCTTCATTTAAAACCTTGTAAGAAAACTGGAGAGAAAGTTTGTTTTTCAGGCAGCACACTGTTTTATTTTAAAAAGCTTAAAATGTTTTTGGAAAAAATTTTTAAAAATTTTCTAACTTATGATACCAATGTAATTTATCTTTATATTTTTAAAATATATTTTATAATAAAAGTAATATATGCCTATTATTGATCATTCAGAAAAGAATACAAAAGTGTAGGAAGAAGCTAAAATTATCCATATTTTCTTCTCTCAGAGGTTAAAATGTTCATATTTTGGTGCATTTCATTCCAGTCGTTTATCTGTTCATTGGGTTTTTTTTTTTTTTTTTTTTGGTTTGTTTTCCACAGTAGAAGATTTAGTAAAGCAAAAAATAAATAAGCTTAATTGTATCTAGTTGGATATGAAAACAATATTTAGCTGCCCCAATTTAACATTTGGAAAAATTTGCTTACTTGTTTGTAGTAATCAATACTATGAAAATTCATTTTATATCCTTAAACCTCTGTGACAGCTTTATGGTATCAGTGGAGTGAAACCTTGGGAACTTGGGTATCTGAAAGTATACAGACATAAGTAATTTTGGGAAGTCATCATTTTCAGATCTAGAATGATCTTTCTTTTTATTGGAGTAGGATATTCACTGTGGAAACACAACCAGCGCATGTAGGTTTGAGCACACTGAAATCAACTAACCCACTTCCTGGTTTCTGTACACTAGTTTCTTGGTAGCTTATACCTTATTAATTTAGAGGTGCACAGTCACATTCTCTCTCTCTTTCTTCCTCTCTCTCAACTTTTGGAGTGCAGTGGTCAAGAGGACAGACTTTGGAGTCCTCCGATGTAGGTTTGAATCGAGGCTCTGACACTAATATAGCCTTGGTGAAGTTGCTTGACCTCTAAGTTTCATTTTCTCATCTGTAAAATGTAAATGATAATAGGGCTGTTGGAATATTAAACGAGGTAATATATGTACCTGGCACAGTACCTGATGGATTATAAATGTCCAACAGTTGTGAGCTATTAATAAACAAACTCTTCTTCCTTCCTGAGTAGCCTTCATTTTCTCTATAGCTTTTCTGGCCTTTTTTCTGTTCAGAAACACCTCCTTGGCTTCCTGTTGGCTGGAGGGCATTTCCTTGGCCTCTTGTCCTTATTTAATGCTACTTTGAGGATCCCTGTTGACAGATTCTCTTGATAAACCTTTGTTCACTTGCCTGCCACTTCATTTATTCTAAGAGCATGTGGAGTGTTTAGAATACTGTGGAGAGCCACTGCCTTGGTCCCAGTGCCACTTCTGTGACTTCAGAGCTATGTGATCTTTGCAAGTTAATTAACCTAACAGTTTTCTTTTGTGATGATACCTCCCTCATAGGTTTGATGTGAGCACATTAAATGAATTAATATACATAAAATGTTTAGGTTGTGCAGAATAAATGCTAGCTATTACCTATGAGCCTGGCTCTTAGTTGGTACTTAATTCATCTAGACTCCTGATTAGTGACTACCATATCTGTATAGCACTTTTGATGTTTGTTATGGAAAATAAATCTTACTTATACAACATTAGTAACACAGATGCACATGTGAGATACTTACATATAATGTTCTTAGGGTTTGTTAGGTGAGATGTGTTGAATGCGACTGTGTGTTGTGAGAATTATGTGGTGCCATGCGTGGAGCTTAGGGAACTCTTTTTTTTTTTTTTTTAATGGTTGAATGAATGACAGCTTCAGTGTGATATGAGCACTTATATTTATTATATCCCAAATTGCTGGCTTTTGATGGCCTTATGTTCCAGTTTGAACCTAAGGGCCATTCAGGGACCAAATAATACTTGCATAAGTCATACTTTTGTTTATGTATTAATACAGTTGTTCCTGTGTGTGACTCAGTTGTTCTAGGTAATACTTAGTTTTTATTTTTGTATGCCATTTTGGGCACAGTTTGATTTTTGTATATCATTTTTGATTAGAAAAGTTATTATTGAGTTGACAATAGGGTTTACCAATTAGCTGGAATTAGTGGAATTAGTTATTTACTATTAGGGTGGCAGTCTATGAATTCTCTTCTATCCTTTTTGTCTTATATCTGGTCTACAAGAATTTGCTGCAGTTCCATCATTTATTGTTAATACCCATTGGACTGAATTCAACACAGACTTTTATTGTAATGAATTAACTGTACATGCTTACAATTCTGAATGAGCTGAAAGAGTTGTAAAAGTTAAGTAAATGAAGTAAATTCAACAGAATTCTTTCTATAATCATAGAAATTAATCATGAAGGCATTTGATTTAGTATCTACTAAAAGCATAAAGTATTTTAGTAAAGTTAACTTAGTATCCATTTGGTGATTATTCTATTAATTTTTTTGCTTTGTTTCTCAATCACTTCCTGTTATTATCCTAAAAATACAACTTAAAATATAATAGAGGAGGTACAATTGTTTATGATCATAAAAAATATTTCATATAAATGGTTTTTGGATTCTGTACACCACCATTGGTCTTCATTTTGCACAAATAATGGACAGTTTAATGTGATAAGATTGGAGTGCTACTGGAACCTAGAAAATACAACTGTTAAGAATTCACAGACATCACAGATAGATTTGTTGCTCAGAAAACAAATGTAACAACTAGCAGAGGTGAGAAGAAATATAAAAAGATCATCCTCTTACACTTCAGCAAAATAGCTTGGTGGTTAGAAACAGGGCTTTGAAGTCAGACAGTCTGACTTTAAGTCCTGCTCTGCCACTTACTTCCCATAGGACCTGAATGACTTAACCTCTCCACACCTCCGGCTCCCCATATGTCAGCTGGGATAGTCATAAAACTAACAGAGTGGGTTCTTGTGAGAATGATGTGAGATTATGCATAGTAAATGCCCAGCGTGGTGTCTGGCACATAGTAAACACTCACTAAGCAGGTTATAAAGTATCTGCCAACAAGAAGTTGTTACAAACCAGTCTTGTGTCATCTACTAAAGCAATCATACTGCTGGAAAAGCAGCTAAAGTGTAATCTTGAGTTTGCCAGCAGCTGTAGGCGGGGTTAAGTGAGTAAAATGACTCATATGCTTGTCTTGGTTCTAAGTATCTGTTGTTGGCACTTTTGTCATTCAACCCTGCCCCCAATTGTGGGAATTACACTTATATTCAACAACTAGTAATTATGTTTCTCATCAGTAGTAATGGTATATAAATATTGTTACATCACTTCATATCCTCTTTTTCTGTGACTCATCTTACACCTAAATGTAGGAGTTACTAGTCTGATTTTGGGAGTTCTAGGGAACCAATAGTGATGTTATTTCTTCTCCTTGAGAAGTGAGACACAGGAGACTGACCTATGGAGATCAAAATGGCTCCTCTCTTGGCTGATTGGAGGGCATGACAGTAGATCCGAAGTAAAAGGACTTATTAGCCGGTCTTGACTTAGACAGGCTTACCCAGTGGGTGACTAGCACAGCGGAGCTACTCCAGGCCTCCCCTCAGGACAGGTGCCTTCCTGCTTGGAGAGCAGATCAGAGGGCATGCACCCAGGGACAGCGTGGGTGAGAGAGAAAGCAAGGAGCTCAGTCAAGCCAACCCTGAGAGTCCTTCCGTCCCCATGAGAGGAGTGAGAGACGAGTGAGGAGAGAGTTCCGGAGTGTTACTCTAGCCGAAGTCCCTCCACGTGGACTTGAAGCATGATGGAAGCACACATAGCCAGTGAACACGACCTTCCAGTAAAGAAAGTGAGACTGTGAAGTTCTGTGAGTAGATTGGGGCAACAGGTAAAGGGAGAGAGTGAGGAGAAGAGTAGGTTGGAACACAGACAGAGCAAATCTCTGGTTTCCTTCATCTTTCAAGAGCCCCCTGCATGGATGCATGCACTCATTCATTCATCCATCACTTCATTCACTAATTCCTTAATGGATATGAAGGACTTGTAATAATCAGAAATGCTGATCAGAAATAGATTGTGACTTCTCTGTCTGAATTTTAGAGTCTTAATAAAATTTTAAATGCCACCTTGAAATAGAATTAAAAAACAGAATAAAATATATGAGAAAGCTACGAATCTTTAGCAAAGGTGTACTTTTTGCAGTGAAGGTATTTCTGGAAAATAGCTTGTAAATATAATTTTAAAAATAAATTGATATATTAAATGTTTACTTAGCTGAGTAATTCACATTAGTAATTAATTTTGAGTGATTTTTTTATCATTTTAAGAAATATTTGGTGAACAACTACTGTGTGCTAGGCATTGTGATAGATACTAGATATATCAGGATGAATGAGATACTGTCCTTTGTTCATGGAGATTACAGATTAATATAAAAGACATGTAAATAAATATATTCAATAAAATATTATGGGTAACAGATTGGAAATACAGTAGATCAAAAGAAGCAGTGGCCAGTTTTACCTTTATGGCAATGGGCAGCGGTAAGGCTGGTCATGTAGAAGCAGCCTACAATTCATGATTAAATTTGAGGAAAAAAAAGTTATCTTCTTTATTATAATGAGTCCTTGTCAGTAATTGTTTTTAGGACTTTAAAAATTATTTTGTTCCTCATCTTTCTAGAAATTAGGAAGTAGGTAATAGAAGCCTGCCGAAGAATTGTTGTTAAAACTATAATTTAAAATATTTTATTAGTTATAGAAATATTAAATATCTGCTTGATGCTGGGTGCACATTGTTTAAAATATTGGAGATGTGTCCTGTTTTTAAAGCTCTTAAAAATGTATGCTTTCAAACAAAACAAAACAAACAACCTACCAATTGTAAAATGTTGGTCTTTTTATTTGTAAAAGGAAGAGAAGAACCTGGAGAATTGTCAGGGACTCTATGAAAGGGGAGTTGAGATGGCAGTGGGGGGACTAATTGGAAGAGAAATCATGTGAGCAATAGATTAGAAACATGCTAACAAAAGAAGGCGGGTGGATGCCCCTTACTTGCTTGGACTGTATAGCACTAGTGCTTCTACAGAGGAAAGAGGGAGGTCAAGCTAGGAGGACCTTGCTGCATCTCTCCTCAACCCCACTCACCCTCCTTGCTTGAAAATTGGTCTTCTATATAAGAATTTGTTTGAAGAAATGTGTTCTACAAATTTTATGAAAAATTTAAAAATTGTTAATTTAAAGCATGATATAATAGAAAATGTTGATGTAATGCTGATAGTAATATAATAGAAATATTTTTAATGGAAAGGTATAAATCATATTTATACTGATAATTAAAATAAATCTAAAATTGAAGAGAATTTAGGGTTATTTATTTTGAATGCTTTTATTTTGTCAGACAATGCATATTAAACCAGAGGAATATGAAGATATACATGGATCCTCTTGTGGCTCTTTTGAAGAGGAAATCTGGGCATTTCTGAGGACTTTTGGGTTTATGGCTCTGGTTCTTTCATGTATTTAGCTTTCGACCTTTGGCTGTCCCTTCCTTGGTCATGGTTATTTATACTGTTTTTATAATTGCAGCTATGATCAGAATCTTTTGTTGTTGTGTTGTTCCCAATGAACATGAGAAAGAGGAAAGGAAACCAAATGATTTTTCTGATTGTTACACTAGTGCAAGAAGGAAGAAGGAGATAAATGGGTTTTTAAGGTTGTGCATTTTTTTGATAAGACATTTGTTTAGCATGGAATTAACTGAGTTATGAGAGATGGAAATGGGACTGGGCTGGAGTGCAAAGGAGTATTGGATTATAGATTCCCTCCCACTAGAGGGAACAAAAAAGGCAGGAGGAGATTCTGGGTCAGTTCTTGCAGGACCACCAAGTGTGCTTTTTGTTTTAGGATATCTTGGTATCCCGGGATGCAATTTCAGAATAAGCTTTCTCGGGGGGAGGGCAGGTATATGTAACTTCTGGGTGCACGTTTTTAATTTCATCTCACACAGAATGACCAGTTAGAATAAGTGGTATTTCAGATTTCTTGTGACTAAGTGCACCTTTCTTTATCTCGTTTGTTTTTAGTTATGTTTTGGTGTTGATCTGCTTAACTCTCCTCTGAGCATCCCTTCCAGCCTTGGATCTAGAGCATGGCAAAATAAATGCTGAAGTTTTTAGCAGTGGTGCCTGTTAAGATTTTACCATTAAAAAAATCTTTGTTCTTGATCTGTCTCTAGTCCATGGTATACTAAGAAAGCGATCACAAATAACTGAAACCATTGCTCAGGCACCATTGATACTTAGGGCCTCTTGGTTGAAAGATGAGATGCAATTAAGGAACTCAGATCACAGACATGAATAGCTTATGCAAATTGTTTCAGGAAAAAAGCATTTGCTGTATGAATACATTGAACTGGTAATGAAAACCGTCAGGAACTGAAACGTAAAGCAGCTTCAGGGATGGGCTATTCTGTCTCTTTTTTTTTTTTTAGGCTAAAAGGTCTGTCTGATGATGACTCTGCTTTGCTCTGCATGTCAGGTACTGTTTTCCTCTGCAACAGCTGCTTTTTCTCAGCTTACTGGTAGTTGTTGCTTCCCCATTTTTTCAGCTTGCCTTTGGTTGCCATTGCTTCTTAAAGCTGTTTACCTCATGGTGTTTCGTCTAACTCCCGTTGCACATTGACTCTCTCAGTTTATCCTAGTTCTGATTCCTGAGAGAGGACTGGTTGAATAAATTATGGTAATACATTAGGGAACTTCACAGCTGTGAAAAGTTTGACGAAGATCCACTGATGGATTGGAGCCAGGCTGAACTCTGCATTCTCTGACATCACATTGGTAGCTTGGTCGTTGGCCACCATAGTGGGAGTATTCGCAGCATGGAAATTGGCAGATGCCACAAGCCAGGGATCACAGCCTCTACTTCTTCCCTCCAAGAACTGGTTGCTGGACTTTTATTGGCACACCACTGGGTCGATCTGTAGGTTTTTATATGCACAATCTGCAAGGTGTACTGTTAAACCAAAAAGAGTAAGGTGTAGAATTACTTATAGAATGATTCTAGTTTTTGAATAGAAAAGGGAGATTTAAGTATACGTGTGTGTACATGCATTCGTGCAGGTTTTGGTATAGTGTGGAGAATATTTTTGGTAGGTAACAGTGGCTGCTTCTAGGAAGGGGACTTAGATTTGGAGTGGGATGTATGTATGTGTGCAGATCAGAGTTTAGTTTTAGACACTTTGTCTATATTGACAAATTGTTTGACATATTGATTGTGAACATTAAAAGCCAATGAAATTTTTACATAATCATAATACTGTCAATATCATTTACTTGAATGTCAAATATTATGATGAGCTCTGTAGGAAGGAAATATAATCCTCATGTTGAAAGTGTCAAGGTCACATAAATTCGCTTTTCCCATTTGCTATCAAATTCACAGCCATGCCTCTTTGTACATTACTTCATGTTTGACTGTGACTTTTATCACTCTCTGCTTTGCTTGTTCTGAGATTTCTAATAGTCCTCTCACCCTCTTTTTGGTGTCTTTTATATGTAAGCTTTTACTGTGTTGCTAATAATATCCATGATCTATCTGTTGCCTAGAATCCACTTTCTTCATGAAGACACCTTGTGTTCTGTATTCTGATGTAGGCTGGTTGCTTTCTAGGCAGTACACAGTTGGCATCTGGAAATGTCTAATTTTAGCCTCTTGAGATTTTTGTGGATACTGTATCTGCCCCTACTTTTCGATTTTGTTAACGAAAAAAATTATTCTGACACTTGTTAAAACAGTAAAGAAGACTTTATTCAGGACTATTGCAAGAGGTGTCAAGACTCTTGTAGTAGGGGAGAGAGATCGGGCTCAACTCCAAATACAGTAAGGGCGAGTGGGGATTTATAGCCAACGAGCAGAGTGAGGAATTCTGTGGGTGGAAAATTACTAAGAGGAGACATCAAGGGTAGGGGGATTCTTGCTAAATCAACTTAACAGTATTCTTGGTAAACGCAGGCAGGGTGATCAGATATCATGGGTGGGGGAGACTCTCCATAAACTGACTTAGCAGCATTCTTGCTACGACTGGGCTAGGCAGGCTGAAGACAGGAAGGGAGCCTAAGGTCGAAGCCTAGTTGAGAAGAGGGCTCAGAGGAGTTTGGACAAGGAGAGAGTCTTTGTCAATTCTTTTTGTTGTTGTTTTGTTTTTCTGTGGTATATTCTCAAATTCTTTTTAAAAGAAACATTACATAGGTAGTAAACTTTGAATCCTTGTGTTAGTTTCCTATTGCTGCTGTAACAAATTGTCACAAACTTGGTGGCTTAAAACAACATAAATTTATTCTCTTACAGTTCTGAACGCCAGAAGGCTGAAATCAATTTTACTGGGCTAAAGTCAAGGTGTTGGATTCAAGATGTCAAGTGTCAGGTGTCAAGGTTCCTTCTGGAGCCACTAGGGGAAAATCTGTTTCCTGGCCTTTTTAACTTCTGGAGGCCACCTACTTTCCTTGGCTCGTGACCCCTTTCCTTTCTCACATCACTCCAACCTCTTGCTTCCATCATCACATCTCCTACGTCCTCTTTGGAAGTTTTTGTCTCTCTTTTATAAGGTGCCTTGTGATTACATTGGGCCCACCTGCATGATCCGGGATAATCTCCCCATCTCAAGATCCTTACTTAATTACATCTGTAAATCTCTTTTGCCGTATAAGGTACATTCACAGATTCCAGAGATTAGGATGTGGATGTTTTCTAGGGGGCATTCTTCAGCTCACCATACCTTGTAATATCTAAAAATGTTTTTATTTTTTCCTCATGATTAATTGATAGTTTGGCTTTGTATAGAATTCCAAGTTTATGATATTTTTTTCCTCAGAACTTTGAAAATAGTGCTTGATTATCTTCTAGCTGATAAGAAGTTTGGTGCCAGTCTGATTCTTATTCTTTGGTATATGACTTGAAATTTTTCCCTCTCTCTAAGCTTTTGAGATCTTTTGCTTATATTGAATGGTACAACTGGCGTAAGCTGAGCATCAACTTAATTCATCAGTGTCCAGTGAAGTGTAATTAATGTTCATAAACATGCCTCTAACATGGCTGTTAATTTTCCAAGGCAGTTTCCAAATTGTAGGGCCCTACCCATTTAAAAGAAAGAAAGAAAGAAAGAGGCAATGAAGGGAACAAGGAAAGAATAAATAGAATAGAAAATGTCACAGTGCCGTCCTACAGTAGTTACACATATTGTTTCAGGAAACATTTGTTTTGCTTGTATATATGTGCTGTGTTTTAAAAATTTCTGAAACCTTCCAAAATTTAGCATGTATTTGCTTAGTCTGAAACGGGCTGAAGTTTTCACATTAAAAATTATCATTATAAATTATGTTAAGATATGTACTTGAGGAGAAAAACATTCCTACTTATCTTTAGTTTAATGTTTTAAATAAAAATTTTCTTTGTTGCTCCGTGGCATGTTCTATTAAAAGTAACAAGAACGCGGCTAATTTTGAAGTACAAGATGAGGGCATAATCTGAAGCTGCTTGGAAAGCCCTGTTTGTTATTAGATGGAATGCTGGGTGTGGGCTGCTGTGGTTCATACTTGGGATCTAGCCTGAAAGACATGTTTTTACCCTCAACAAATATCATCTTTGTTTGAATATCCATAGTCCGTGTCACCACAGCAAGGTCCTTTTTCTCCCTTAGAATGTATCTCAAATGTTTTCTTTCTTGTGCTTGTTTCACAATAGTTTAAAGTAGAGCTGCCTTCTGCTTTTCTGTTTCAGTTTGTTGCAGAATGTGTGAGGTAACACCTAACACTCTTGGTGTGCCTGAGAACTATAAAATAATAATGAAATCTTGGAATAGATAAGTTTACTCTATGAGGACTGAAGCGGTTGTTAATTCGCAAGGCCAGACTGGTTATCTAACAAAGGGTAAAGTACTTTTTAAATTGAAATTGTTGATTTATGTATATTTAACACTCATCTGTCAAAATGTACACTAGAAAAACTGGCGTGCTGTCAGTTTTGTTTTATTGGATTGAATTTGAAATTTAATAATTTTGGATTACAATTTGGGGTTAACTTGGTGATACTAAGTTACAATGCCTGCTTTTAAAAAATGTAATTCAGAAGGATACTTGATTCTTAAAAGTTCTTGTGTTTAAATGGAATTAGGGGTCTTCTTAAAATATTACAGTTGTCAGTTTTTAAAACACTTCTTAAAATGCTATACTTGTCATTTTCTTCCATAAATTTGTGTCCAGATGTGTTTCCCACGTACTTGAGTATTTAATCCAAACGTCTTTTGATCCTTACTGCTTAAAATATGCTGCTTATACTTTGAAACCTTGTTATATTAAATTTAAAGTCAATAAAAATAACTTGATTTAATTTGACTTGAATAATGTAATAGATTTTTAAAATTTGATAATGACATGTGATGTACATACCAAGTAACACAGCTGTCATTATTTAATAGGTGCCTGGAACTTTGTGCACACTTGCACACAGACACAGGACAGCTGTTGAGAGCCCTTGTGGTCAGTGTTTTAGGGCAAGCTCTTGGTTCTTGCACTGAATTTCTACATAAGCCATCAGAATGAAACCAAGGAGAATGTTCTAGTGTAATTCTTAATAAACTTCTCAACTATAGATTAGACAGTATGCAACATAATTTAACTATAGCAAATTCTGCATCAGGACACTACTTCTTACTCTAAATATGATTGCCTCTCAATTCAGATTGTTAAATAATGTCTTAAACTCAGTGTTGGGAAAGATTGGCGTTTCCATTTAATCTCTTCAAAGAAGCAGGTTTGGCTGTATTTTCTAAAATTAGTTTGACTTTAAATCGCTCTCTCTTTAGAATACAGATCTTCCTCAACTCATGATGGGGCTATGTCCTGATAAACTCATTGTAAGTTGAAAATATCATAAATGGAAAATGCATTTAATACACCTAACTTACAGAACATCCTAGCTTAACCTGGCCTACCTTAAATGTGCTCAGAACACTCACATTAGCTACTGTTGGGCGAAATCATCTCACACAAAGCCTATTTTATAATCAGGTGTTGACTATCTCGTAATTTATTGAATACTGTACTGAAAGTGAAAAACAGAATGGTTGTAAACATATCGGTTGTTGACCCTCATGATCGCGTGGCTGAGTGGGAGCTGCGCTCGCTGCCGCTGCCCAGCACTGTGAGAGAGTGTGGTACTGCATATCGCCAGCCTGGGAAAAGATCACAATTCACAGTTCAAAGTGTGGTTTCTACTGAATGCCTATTGCTCTTGCACCATTGTTACGTCAAACTACCGTAAGTCGGGACTGTCTGTACATTCATTAATATGACAAGATTTTCTCCCCGTGGGGAAATATAAGGATAAGAATTTGCTAAAGGAATTTAAAGATTTAGAACTTATTTATTTGATTTAGAGTCAAGTCAGCTGTTCTAATCATGTTAAAGTACATCATCCTTCTCCCATAAAATTAGGATACAATTTCATCCAGTTTCAGTACAACCTCTATTATATGGTTAGGTTTTCCTTTTAGTCGGGAAATGATCTGTGTAAAGCTTTATATCTAACAGTTTGCCACAATGATGTTTTCTTTTATCACTTCCCAGCTCCATACCATTTCCAGTTCTTGCCTTTATACTTTTCAACTTTTCATTGCTAAGTTGGAAATATAGTTGAGACTCCTACAACTGGTAGCAGGAATAAAGGACTGGTATAATATATATTCAAAGAAAAACCTCATCCATTGAATTTGGCCTAATCACCATGGAAATTCATGCTTAGCTGTTCTGATAATGGAAGTGGAATTTAATAAGTAGTCAAGTTTTCTAGTTTGAGTTTAATTTCTATTAATTTGCTTTCTCTACCCTTCTGTAGAAGTGTAAGTGTGATGTTTTAAAGCTAGGCAACTGAAGAGGGAAAAAGGAATTGAGACAGGTTCATAAGTCTGAAATAGGATAATGAATATGTATATAATTGAGTTGATTATCCCAGACTTCTGATTGCATTAGTTCACTGTGAAAATCTAAACTAGTCTGTACTTTTATTTTATTGAACCATTCTATTATTTATTCACATTTCCCCCAAAGAATAGCATATTGACATTTCGTAGTCTAACTGAGAAAAGCAGTGACATAAACACTTTTTCCCAAATAAAGTTTTAAAAATTTACAAACTCTCGTCTTGCTGTTTTTTACTATTATAAACAACCTTGTGCTTGTTTATTTCATTGGCATAAATCCCTAGAGGTGGAATTTTTTGGGTAAAGGACATGCCTGTTTTTAAGACTTTTGGTATATATTATCAAATTGCTTTCCAGAATGATTTTATACACTTATAAGTCTACCTTCAGACTAAGGTACTGCAGATGTCCCCACACTGTTGTCAACACTGAGTTAATATCATTGCATTTTTTGATCAGTCTGAGATAGGTGCAAAGGGATATTTTAAAACTTGTATTTCTTTAGTTTCTAATGAGTTTGATTTTTTTCCCGTCTTGGTTTTTTAATTTAGATTTTATTTTTATGAGAGCTATCCTTGGTTTAAGGATTCAGTAGTCTGTGAGACTTATTTTGAAAAATAGCTGACTTCTATACTCCTCCCTCCTCGCTGCCCACCCCACAGAGTAACCACTGTCCACTCCCCAGCCGATTCTGTTTCTGTTTACTTCATAGCACTAGAGAACAGGCCTGTGTTGCCACTTCTGGCTTGTGCAGTTTGAGGCAGTTGCTATTGGTTTCTTGCTTTGGAGGGTGAGGATCTGGTTTTCTTCTGTGTAACCAACCTCTGCTGCACACACAGGCACATCACTTCAGCTCTCAGGGAGTGTCTGACTCCCTTTCAGACACTCCCTGTGTTTAACCCCACCCTTACCTCTCCTCAGGAACCACCCTTTGCTGGACCTTTGAGGGAGGGGATTTAAAGCATCTCTGTGTTGTCATTTTAGTGGAGTTTTAGGAGGAGTGGATATAAAAGTGTGTGTTCCATCTGCCATTTTAAACTGGAAGTCCTTTTTCGTGTCTTTGGTAATCATTTTTGTAAAGTAATAGTTAAAATTACAGGCTATGAAGTCAAGACTGTCTGGATTTGAATCCCTGCTTTGCTATTTACTAGCTTAGACAAGTTGGTTAAAATGTCTAAACCTCATTTTCTTCATCTGCGTAATAGAATTAATATGATACCTCTTCTAGAGTGTTGTGAGAATTAAATGTGATAAGGCATGTGAAGTGCTTTTCACAGTATCTGCTGCCTGGAAGTATCTTACTATCTGCCAGGCACTTAGTAAGAACACAAAGGACATTAAGAACACTTAGTAAGAACACAAGACAAAATAGTTGTCTCTAGTAAGAACACACATATAGTTGTTGCTGCTATTGTTATTCTTGTGAATTTCTTGCTCATGACCTTTGCCGTTTTCCAATGGAATGCTTGTCTTTTTCTTCTTGATCAGAGGTGCCTTTTATACAGTCTGTCACTGGTCTTTTATTTTAATTTATGGTACTTGGGATATGTCATTATATCCCTACTATTTCATGTTATGATCTCTGCTTCTGTTGTCAGATTTGTGTTTTTGAGATACCTGGTGGTAATGAGAAAGAAGAGTGTGTGTGTGCGTGTGCAGTAAAACTGGAGATTATTATAGTAGTTGGGGCAATTGATAAGGGGGACCTGAGAGGCTAAATGAAGAAATGATTATTTTTATCATGTAGAGAAATAAATTTTTTTAACTCCTGAAGTATATCTTGCACTAGTGTATTTTGTAGATAAATTACCTTAATTTTCAAAAGCTTTCTTGAATGCTAACCTCATCATCTACCCAAGTGAATTTCATATGAAAACTTAGAGCTTTCAGTTTCAGTTTCTACTTTAATGCTAATTTTCATGAAATTAGATCCAAAATTGATTCTTGGATAAGATTTATCATATCCCCTAAGTTAATGCTATGTTAACAAATTTGCTTTCTTTTGAATATCATATGTAATATTGAAATGGTTGATATGTTGATATTTCAAAGTTGTAGTTACAGATAGTTAACTCATCCTTGTAAATTTATTTGATTTTGTCATTTTAGGCAGTATTGATTTATTGTACTATTTTTATTTGTTTTGTCTTAGTTTTATAATTAATTAACTTTATGATTCTTTCAATAACAGTTCATATAAATTTGGTCTCTCCATAGATTCAGACCAGGATGTAGCACTCAAACTTGCCCAGGAACGAGCTGAAATAGTTGCTAAATATGACAGAGTAAGTATTCATATTTACTCTTTGAGTAAGTTTTATTAGAAAAAACATAAAAATAGAAGTGGATTTGCTTTTTTTGGAGAGGTAAAATTACAGCAGCAGTTTGTTTACTTCATGTGACCATTGAAGTCATCTTTTTTTTCTGACTTCATTTCCAAATTTTCTCTCCTTCCTTCCCTCTGCTCCAGCCGCTCTGATCTCTTTGCTGTTCTTCCAGCACACCAGGGTTGCTTCTGTCTCAGGACCTGCACACTGGCTGTTCCTTCTGCCCAGAACACCTGTATCCTGGGTAGCCTCAGGCCTCATTGCCTCCCCTCTTTTAGATCTTTACCCAGGTGTTACCTTCTCAGTGAGATCTTCTCTGACCACACTGTTGAATACCCCCTCCACCCCCTAGCTCTCTATATCCCCTTTCTCTTTTTTATTTTCCACTATAGCATTTATTATATCAGCATACTTGATATCATACTTACTTTGTTTTCTGCTCTCACTCCTAGAATGTAAACTCTTTGAGGGTAAGAATTTCTTTTGTTTCATTTACTCTTGTATTCTAAATACCTAGAACAGTTCCTGATTCATACTAGGTGTTAAATAAATGTTTGAATACATTATATATAGAATTAAATACCCATTTTATTCATAATTTATATGTGCTATTAAAATTTTAATATGGATCTGAAAATTTGAGTTTATACATTATGTATAATCTCCATTAGCATTTTATCCTTATGTTAATTATGGAATCTGTTTTATGATGTCCTAGAAAAATCACAGTTGTTTACAATATACGTCTCCTTATTATTGCCTTACCTCTTAAGGTCTGTAATGAGTTGTTGCAGTGATTTATAAGTGTCAGGTTTTATATTTATATCACCTGCATGTAATTCATATCTGTTACTTTTGATTATTTGTGAGAATAACAGGAGCGTGAAATTACAGAAAGCCGTCTGGACTGTGCCCTGCTTCCAGGGAGGCATACAGACAGTGCTCAACTTAACAGGCTCCCAGAGTTCGTCTTTAAGTTGCTTGTTTGGAACAGCAGACAGTTGTTTCCTGTTATTGTGATTAGGTTTTAGTGTAGTCCATAAAAACCCAATTAATTTGTTTAACTGCTTAACTAATTTAAAACCAACAGAACTATCATTCATTCATGCTTGCATGCATTTTTTTCGCCCCCCATGCAATTAACCCTTTAGTGACCAGACTAGGTATCATGCTAGGCCTTGGGGATTCACAGTACACACATGAGTTACAGTAGTCCTTGCCCACAAAATACTCACAGCCTACTCAGAGGAGAACACATGAGCAGACAATTATAAAATGTACTCAGATGGAGGGGTCCACAAGACAGTTGGGCACTGAGTCTGAAATTTGAGGGATTGGTACAGGCTGTTACATTTGGGGTTCCTGCTCTAATCAGTGCTAGTTAATAGCCTCAGAGTAGAGTGAGAAGAGCAGAGTAGAGGACAGAGCTGGGCACCCCAGCAATTAAGAGGTACCCACGAAGTAGCCATCAAAAGGAGAATGGAAAGGGACGAGGAGAACCCAGAGAGGATGGTGTCATGGAGGTTGAGGAGTAGGAAGTGAGCAACACTGACAAGTGCACCAAAAAAAATCCATTAGATAAGGACTGAAGAGTGTCCACTGGATTTGACAAAGGGAGATCATTTTTGACCTTGGCAAGAATAGTGTCAAGTCTGATGTGGCTGTGAAGTAAAGAAGTAGAGAGACAAGTAAATAGCTTATTCTTCTGAGAAGTTTGGATGAAAAGGCAAGAAATACTTTTCTCCTAAGACATGTTCACTCTAAAATTTTAAAGTTTGGCAGTTTATTCTTGAGTGGCTTTCTTATCCTCCATTATTCCCTCTTGCCCATTTGTCTTCTCACAGGAACCCAAGTCTGATCAAGGCATCGCTACATGTCAGCTGTTACTGACATATAGTATTTTCCAAAGTTTGTAACTAGGAAATAGTGATTATATTGCCAAAAATAGTTTGTTTTTTAAAAAAAGTTAAGGTTGATAATGCCTCATTTCCAGGTTTTATTGTTAATACATAAAAAGTAACTCTTGTTTTTTGGTCTTCTTATTTTAAGAAATTATTCAATTATATAAATTCCCATTAACACCCTCCTTTGCCTGCTATTATAGGGACGAGAAGGTGCAGAGATTGAACCTTGGGAAGATGCTGATTACCTTGTTTACAAAGTCACGGATAGATTTGGCTTTTTACAGTAAGTTGCATAGATTGAAAGCTAGCTTTTTTATTATAATGTTTCTGTGGTAACCTATTATATTGATTTTCTTTATTTTTAATAGCATTGCTGTGAATAAGATTCCAGGACTGGTCCTGCAGTGTGCTTTTTGTTATTAAATTCCTGGCATTTTTACCCTCTTTGATTGAAACTGAACTATAGTTAAGAGTACAGTCTTTAATATTTGTTGTATTTTAGCAAGAACATTAAGTGCAATAAATGAGTTTATTAATAATGTAGCAGAATTAAATGGGAATGAATAAAAATCTGTATTTCAAAAATAATTATAAAACATTTCATTTTATATAAATGCATTTAAAAAATAATTAGCAATTAGAACTTTAGTGTTATGCAGCCTAAAAATGAGCAATGAAAAGAAATGCCATTGATCTTCCTTATAGTTGTAAATGTATTCATGTTATTGCTTCTCAAAATTAATTCCATTTATCCTGAGTATGTTACATAAAGAGTTGAGAGAGGTCTAGACCACTATAAAGTGGTTAAGTGATTTTGCCTGTTAAAAACATCCTGCAAATGATGTGAGTCTGCCTATTTTGGTTCTGGCATTGTTTAGTCAGATTCCCACAGGCTAGAGACTTCTCTTCGTCGTTGTAGTTTGTGTGGCTCCATATAATTTAGTGATTAACTTACTTCTCATTCAAATTTATGCTTTTCCAGTCTCAATTATTATAAATAGGAAAAATCCAGGGATTTTTGTTTTATGATATGTGATTAAAATTTGAAGGAAAAATACAATTTCTTATGCACTTCATAGCAGTGACTTGTAGTACTCAGACCTTGTTTTCTCCTTCTGTTCAGTTTTCTTGCATTTAGAAAGTATTTTGTTGTACCATGTTTTTCTCAGAGTAAAACAAGCAAACAAACAAGCAGAAACAGTTCTGGGAGTTAGAGAATGTATGCTCTTCTTGTGGCTTTGCTAGTCCCAGTTAACATTTCATGCCTCATCTGTAAAACAAATGATTAACTGCTCTAAATAACTTAGAGTATAGTTGAAGCATGAAGAAATCAAATGAGAGAATATTATATAAAGGTCTGGACAAATATAAGGTGTTATTATTATACCTAATGACATTAGCATATCCCAAATGTTCTCCTGAGTAGTTATAGTTAGAAGACTTTGAACTTGAACAGACTACTAGAGCAGTATTTAACTATGATGGAAATACTGTTCTTAATTTAAACTCCCACTTCCACTTTTTAAGTAAATCAAACTTGGCCGCAAATGTGGCAGGAAATGAGTACACATTTGTGTGTGTTAATGTGCAGATCTGAGTGAATGATGTTTTGAGGGAGAGTTTGAGCATTTAGCACTGTCAAGATCAGTGGGTCCCAAACTTGCCTGCATTAGAATCAGCTGGGAAATGTTTGTTGTTTTTTTTTTTTAAAAAGCAGATTTCTAGGTACTATCCCAGATTTTGATTTAGGAGGTAGGGTACAACGCAGCTGCTTTTGACCTCCCCAAGTGTTTCTGATGGGAGTGAACCTCTATAAAAAATGTTTTTATCATAAAATGGTCTAATATAGTACAAAATACATATGAAAAACCTGTGCATTCCAAAAGTATTCTAGTAATTACCTAAATTCTCTTTTCTCATTGAAACAACATGAGCTAGGTTCTAGCCCAACAGCCTAGCCTGTATTTGGCAATCTAAGATCGCACTCAGTTATTTCATGTTTTTTTACCCTCTGTGCTGAGATCCATTTGGCTCTAGTGGGAAAAAAGTTGGTCAATAATTTATCTTAATAATAGTAGCTAATATTTATTGAGCACTTAACTGTGTGCCAGGCACTGTTACAAGCTCTTTACATGGATTAACTCATTTATTCCTCTCAAAAACTCTTTGGGATAGGTACTCTGTCTTTTTTTAGGTGAAACTAAAGTGCAAAGAGGTCAAGCAACTTTCCCCAGTTGTGCTGCCAGTAAGTGTCAGATCTGGGATGTGGACCTTGGCAGTCTTACAGCAGAGCCAGTGTCCTGAACTGCATTATACTGCCTGTTACTGCTCTCCTGTATTGTTTATAAGAGAAACATAGAAGAAGCACTTTGAAATGCCTAGAAGGAAAATTGATGGGGGAAAAAAGAGTGCCTAAAGAGAAGGATACTGTTTAAAATGATCACTCTGTTGAGGTATACCAGATAGCTAAGCTCACCATTTTGAAAACAAAGCTTATTGGTATTTGTTCTCATACTATCACACTGTTTTTTGTTGTTTGTTTTTTTCACTCCATGATGCAGTCCTAAAGCAGACAGCACAAATGAAAATAATGAAGCATAGGAATGGATTTTAGTGTAATGTTAGCCTTTATTAAATTTCACTTAAATCAGTGATTTTGTTACTAGGCTTCATTTAAGTAAAACACTTGCTCCTGAGGTTGCTGCTGGTGCCTTTTATTGCTTGTCATTGTAGACTGGAGTTCTTTGAGCTGTTGAATGGTCACTTGGCCTAGGCATTTAGATACTGCTCCCTGTCACACTTTGATCAAAAGAGCATTTCGTTCTGCTCTCTTAGTTCTTTGCAATTTTTGATTGGTTCTGCAATGAAATTGGGTTTTAAGTGTCAATGTCAATCCAATAATAATGGCAAAAAAGTAACTTCGTAGCCTTCTCTGAAGGTGGCTGCCTTCATATCTAATTACAGTTTTAGTAACTTAAATTAATTGTTACATGAAGAAGGATGACAGTACAGGACTAACGTGGTTTTATAACAGATTTCACAATAAATATAAAAACTGTTGCTAAACCAGCCTGGCTTGATGCTGGAACAGGAATATCTTTGTTTAGTACTCAGAAATGTGGAGTTACTCCCAGTTAGAATGCCTGTAATGGAGTTATGTCTGGAGAATAGAGAAATCAAGCTTATTTAAGAAGTTAGAGAACTTAACAACATTTTTATCAAAAATAGTCATTGCTAGTCTACTCAACAAAGAATGCTTGGTATTTGGGTAATGATAGATAATGTTTTTAGGTCACAAGTTATAAATAGAAGAATTAGAAGGAAATCATACCAAAAATAAAGATAAAATTAAAACCAAGCTTCAGATTTTCAACTACTTACCAAAATGTATGTATCTATAAAGTTTAGCAGATTGTCTTTGGTTTACTATGACTATATAAATATTTGAAAGCCAGAATAAAGGTGTTTTTGTTTTTAAAGAATATCTGTTTTGATGACAAGGGCTTGAGAACTCTTTCTATACATCTAATAATTTTGACTAGCGTAAATCTAAACTTAGACAAAGTTTACTGCAAAAATAGAAATAAAATTTAGTCAATATATTCAACTTACTAATTTTAATAGGTTAAGTTTTAAGTTTCCAAATGGAAGTTTATCTCACAGTTACAGAAATACTCCACCTGAGCTATTGAAAAATTATAGGCACATATACTCTAATTAGCAATTCTAAGTTTAATAGCAGATGAAAAAATAGA
Organism: Tapirus indicus; assembly: GCA_031878705.1. Classification (NCBI taxonomy): domain Eukaryota; kingdom Metazoa; phylum Chordata; class Mammalia; order Perissodactyla; family Tapiridae; genus Tapirus; species Tapirus indicus. Next base: position 116,839,931 of record CM062925.1, read on the forward strand.
TCCAGTTAAAGTCCCTCTCTTTCTAGGGATGACTATGTTATTGTTGTTGTTTTTATTTACTGTGTTCACGTGAGGCATACCTTCTTGCTGTCAGATTGTTTTCTTTAAGCAGCCTCTAGGTGCCTCTTACCTTTAGAGGGCAAATCTTTGTTTTCTAAAGCAGGAGAAGGCAACATAAAGCAGGAGTTTTATAAAGCAGAGGTAGGCTCTTTCTGTAAAGAGCCAGATATTAAATATTTTTGGCTTTATGGACCGTGTGGTCTTTGTCACAGCTATTCAACTCTACCATTGTAGCATAAAACAACCACATACAACACATAAATGAATAAGCGTAGCAGTGTTCCAATGAAATTTTATTTACAAAAACAGGCTGTGGGCCGGATTTGATCTATGGGTTGTAGTTTGCTGACCTAAAGGAAGACTCTGTACTCACCCAGATTTTGGTCCTTCATTTCTTCTACTTGAAGGATATTTAGGTAGCAAGGTAAAGATGCATGCAGGTGTGCATTCATCCTTCCTTTCATACATTCATTCAGCAACATTAGTGCACTCCTTCAACATGCCAGCCACTGTGCCTGTGGCTGGTGTATTCTATTCATTGTGTGTGACTCTTGATAAGGTGGCAATCCCCTGCTTTCTCCTTGGAAGGCTGTGAAAATTAATGTATGCCAACACAGAGATTTGAGGAGGAAAAGTTCTTTGAAGATGAGTGTTGTACACACAGCAGATTTTCTATGAAAGGTTTTAGGTATGGAGCAATAATGCAAGAAAATCCATATAGGAAGACTTGACCACATTCTTGCTCTGTCGTCCATCTATGAAGTCTCAACACTTTTTACAGAATGCAACATCCATTCATGAAAAAACTCAACAGAATCGGTAGAGGGGGAATGTACCTCAACATAATAAAGGCCATATATGACAAGCCCACAGCTAACGTCATACTCAGTGGTGAAAAACTGAAAGCTTTTCCTCTAAGATCAGAAGCAAGAATGGGGATGCCCACTCTTGCCACTTTTATTCAGCATAGTACTGGAAATCCTAAACAGAGCAAGAAAAAGAAATAAAAGGCTTCTAAGTTCGAAGGGAAGAAGTAAAACTGTCTGTATTTGCAGATAATATGATCTTATATATAGACTCCACCAAAAAACTGTTAGAACTAATAAACAAATTCAGTAAAGTTGCAGATACAAAATCAATATACAAAAATCAGTTGCATTTCTATACACTAGTAACAAACTATCAGAAAGAGAAATTAAGAAAACAATCCCATTTACAATTGCATCAAAAAGAATAAAACACCTGGGAATCAATTTAACCAACGAGGTGAAAGACCTATACACTGAAAACTATAAGACATTGAGGAAAGAAATGGAAGAAGACACAAATAAATGGAAAGATATTCTGTGCTCATGGATTGGAAGAATTAATATTGTTATAATGTTCATACCACCCAAAGCAATCTACAGAATCAGTGCAAGTCCTATCAAAATTCCAATGACATATTTCACAGAAATAGAACAAACAATCCTAAAATTTGTATGGAACGACAAAAGACCCCGAACAGCCAAAGCAATTCTGAGCAAGAAGAACAAAGCTGGGAGTATCACATTTCTTGATTTCAAACTGTATTACAAAGCTATAGTAATCAGAACAGTATGGTATTGGCATAAAAACAAACACATAGATCAATGGAGCAGAATAGAGAACCCAGAAATAAACCCACACATATATGGTCAATTAATTTATGACAAAGGAGCCAAAAATATACAATGAGGAAAGGATAATCTGTTCAATAAATGGTTTTGGGAAAACAGGGCAGCCACATGCGAAAGAATGAAAATGGACCACTATCTTAGACCATACACAAAAATCAACTCAAAATGGATTAAAGACTGAATGTAAGACCTGACTCCTAAACTCCTAAAAGAAAACGTAGGCAATAAGCTCCTTGACATCAGTCTTGGCAGTGATTTTTTGGATTTGACAACAAAAATAAAGGTAACAAAAGCAAAAATAAACAAGTGGGACTACATCAAACTAAAAAGTTTCCACTCAGCAAAGGAAACCATCAACAAAATAAAAAGGCAACCTGTCTAATGGGAGAAAATATTTACAAATCATTTAACTGATAGGGGGTTAATATCCAAAATATATAAAGAATTTATACAATTCAATAGCAAAAAAGCAAATAATCCAATTAAAAAATAGGCAGAGAATCTGAATGGACATTTTTCAAAGAAGACATACAGATGGCCAATAGGTACATGAAAAAATGCTGAACATCACTAAAATCATCAGGGAAATGCAATTCAAAGCCACAGTGAGATATCACCTCACATCTGTTAGAATGGCTATCATCAAAAAGACAAGAAACAACAAATATTGGCGAGAATGTGGAGAAAAGGAAACTCTTGTGTACTGTTGGTGGGAATGTAAATTGGTGCAGCCACTACGGAAAATTGTATTGAGGTTCCTCAAAAAATTAAAAATAGACCTACCATATGATCCAGCAATCCTACTTCTGGGTATTTATCCAAAGGAAATTAAATCACTATCTTGAAGAGGTATCTGCACTCCCATGTTCATTGCAGCATTATTTACAATAGCCAAAACATGGAAACAACCGAAGTGTCCATCGATGGATGAATAGATAAAGAAAATGTCATACACATATAGACGCACACACACACACGCAACAGAATATTATTCAGCCGTAAAAAAGAAGGAAATCCTGCCATTTGCAACACCGTGGCTGGACCTTGAGGGCATTATGTTAAGTGATATAAGTCAGACAGAGAAAGACAAATACTGTGTGGTATCACTTATGTGTGGAATCTAAAAAAAAAACTGAACTCATTGATACAGAGAAAAGATTGATGGTTGCCAGAGGTAGGGGGTGGGGGAAATGGGTGAAGAGGTTCAAAAGGTACAAATTTCCGGATATAAGATAAATAAGTCCTGGGGATATAATGTACAGCATGGTGACTATAGTTGACAAAACCGTATTATATATTTGAAAGTTGCTAAGGTAGTAGATCTTAAAAGTTATCATCACAAGGAACAAAACCAAAAAATTTGTGTGGTGATCGATGTTAACTAAACTTATCATTTTGCAATATATACATATGTCAAATCATTATGTTATACATCTAAAACTAATACATTTTTGTATGTCAATTATATCTCAATTTAAAAATAAATAAAATAAATGCACATTAAAAAAAGGCTTGTATAGTAGGAGTTCAGATCATGGGGAGCATGATGGGAGCTACATAGGCAGTCAGATCCTGGTGGGGTTGTGACAACGCAAAAGGAAATGGTGTGAAATATTGGGCTGGAGGGAAATTCGACACAAGTTTGTCTACTCCTGGATTTTGCCTGAGGCTGACCTTGGTTGTACGGATATTCCTGCATCCCTCTCTCCCAGGGTTTTCAATAGCGTGGCTTGCCGTTAAGGTGGAGTGGGGTGCTGTGTGCAATCCTGTCTTGAATTTCAGAAAGGAGTTCATTCTGTAGGACCTGTCCAACACAGGCCATGTAGCCTGAGCAGATGATCAGCATTATTCCACCAACCAGTGCAAAACTTGGTTCTGATACAGTGTTGCAAGTAGGCACAATTAGGTTTCATAGTCTTATTTAGTAAATAGGAGGGCACCAAAGAAACGTACTCAGCAACTTCAAAGAACTTGTCCTGTGGTAGGCAACCATAGTTGGCACTTCATTTGCAGTCAGGAAAGTTCAAATGAGTAGTTGTGAGGATCAGCTCAAATTAGCTGTACGAAAGGTTGCTCTTGCCCAGGACAGCCCACTCACCCCAGAAATACCATTCTTGGTGCACACAAAAGGTGACAGATGTTCTTACTCTTTCAAAATGTCCCTGCAGACCTAATCACCTAGGAATTACATTCCAGTGATCTTGACAAGCCCTCTTCTGCCAGTAAATGAAGAATGGATAGGTGCACTTTTAAACCGGAAGTTATAGCCTGTACCATTCATACATCATTGGCCCTAGTAATCAGAATTACAAATTAGCAGGGAAATTTAGACTAAGAGTATAATGAAAGCTATAAAAAAAACCAAGGTGTCACATTCAATAAAGGTGAGTGAACATTTTACATTTTTTAAAAAAAGACTTCCTATATTTAATCCTCAAAGTTTCTTTTCTTCTTGAGAATTGGTTTTTCAGTCTTTTCCTCAGATGTTCCTGCACAGTTTGAAGATCTTGTCTACCTTAATTTGAACCCAGTGGGTTAGATAGTGCTGAACATCTCTGTGTTAGGCTAAGTGACTAAGTGAAAATGTTAGTTTTCTGATCTGTGAAATGAGGGGTTTGGACAATCTGAGATGTCTTTTGGCTGTTAGACTTTCTTGTCAGTTCTATTGCTATAGCTTCATGGCTCACCTAAGGACTCTTCAGAGTAGCAGAAGAGTGCCTTTAAAATACTGGTCTCTTGAATACTAATGTATTGGACTCTTGAAAGTGGTGTTATTTGGTCTCAAGAGAAACTAAGGCAAGAATATGTCCCTGTCATTGCCAAAACATCAATACTACCAAGATAGCAACTTGAAGCACATAACTTTGTTTATGGATAGCAAGTTGTTTTTATATTACTGAGAGTTAATGCAAGAGTCTCAGAATATTTTATGTTGGAGGTGATGTCACAAAATTACTGTATCAGAGAAATGAATTTGATCTTTTATTGGGCACTTTAGAAAAATCATCCCCGGTGAAGTTTTGGCAAATGAAGCTTTCTTTATTTACAGAATAAAACTTGAAGTTTCTTTTTAATTCATAAATCTTTTGGAGGCAGTTTTATTTCCTTAAACTATTTTTTTTCAACAATCATTTATGATAGACCGTCATTTGAGACAGAGAGTGGAGGTGATGGTCCAGAGGAGAGGTTGGCAAACTATGGCCTCAGGCCAAATCCGGCTCTCCACCTGTTTGTAAAATTTTGTGGGAACAAAACCACACTCGGTTTACATATTGTCTGTGTCTACTCTCACAATACAACACTGGAGTTGAGTGATTATGAAAAAAACTTTATTATTCACAAGCCTAAAACATTTACTGTTTGAATATTTACCTTTGCAGAAAAAGGTTGTTGACTCCTGGTCTAGAGCAGTGTTGTCCAGTAGAACTTTCTGCAGTGGTGGAAATGTTCTCCCTGTGTCCACACTGTTCAGTGTGGTAGCCTCTATCTGCATGACTGTCGCACACTGCAGCTGTGGCTAGTGAGGCTGAGTAACTGAATTTTTAATTTTACTTAATTTTAATTTACACTTTAAATAGCCACATGTGGCTAGAGATGACTGTTATGGACAGTACAGGTCTAGAGATTTGAAGGGAAGGGGATGTTGTGGTTACAGAATAGTTAATTGTTTTGTCCTGAATTCGGCGGAATGGAAGCTTATGTAACTCTTGTGATGACAAATAAATGGTTGTGCATAATATGTTCCTATAGGTTTATAATTTTTTAAAAGTTCGCTGTGATTTCAACTGTGTCACGTGTACTGTTTTTCCTCTGCAGTGAGGAGGAGCTCCCATATCATAACGCAGCTGTGGAACGGGTAAGTCCAGCTCTGCACTTCTTTATCGTTGCTAGTGAATGACATTTATCAGAGGAATGAACTCTACCACCTTTGTGATTTTGAGTGCCATATTATATGTAAATGGGGCAGTCATTGTTAGAATTTGACCCTAAATATATCACTGTGAGAAAGTAAGTAAATTAATGGTGAAATAATTTTAGATTTTATGGAACTTCTGATAGATACTTGAAAAAAAAGGAAAGGTAGCAATTATCAGAGACCTGCATTCTAGACAGGTAGTTCTCATCTAGGAGTGCTTCAGCATGTAGAGCCTTTTAAGAGCACAGTTGCTTGGGACCCCCTTCACTCTGCGAAGTCAGACTGTAGGTGGGAGCCCAGGAAGGTAATTTGTAAATAGCTTCAGAAGTGATTCTCATGCTTCTGTGGCTAATAAAGCACTGTTCTAGACCAGTGGCTCTTTGGAACACAGCTGTTCTATGAGGTTTTAATCAGATTTCCCAGAAACAACAACAACAGTTTGCTGCAGTCAAATGAATGTATTAGCTTTTTAAGGATTTAGAGAAGTCTTATATATAGCAAACCTGTCACTTTTTTTGGTAACTCGATGTTTCCTTTTTCTCCATTACACTTGGCTAGGGAGCTGGTTCCCTAGCTGGGTGTGCATGAAAGCTAGGGACTGAATGCTTTCAAGTTGGTCAGAATCTCCCTCCCCTTCTTCGTTTTTTCTGTACCAAAAATAAATTGTAGAATGAAAGGGAGGCTATCGATTGGGATTATTCTCAGTTTGTTTACATTTGATGGGGGAAGGAGGCTGAGTTTCAGATAATGGAGGTAAAAATGGAATTGGAATTTGAAAAATATTTTAGAAAATCTTTATAAAATAAAAATTTTATGAAGATAAAAACTGTAGCATATCTTTGAGATGTAGACAAAATTGCCATTTTCCGTATGTAGAGATCCCTATAGGTACTTCCTACGATTGAATTCCCTTGTGACTGCCTGATTCTCTCAGTATCCTAACCTTGATGTTTTGGCAAAGGAATTCCTTTCTTTCCATAGCTACATTATTGCATAGCAACTGTGTATTAAGCACTGGACTAGGTACTGCCTAGAATATTAGGATCAAATAAGACAAGAGTTTCTGCCTTTGAGACACTTACTGTCTGTCCAGTGACTAGAGGAAGATCGAGTGAGACAATGGGTGGGAGATTATTGGTGGCTTCTGGGAACCTAGTGTAAGTGAGATGAAATGGTTGTACTGCTGGTGGGGAAGGCAGATTTACTGTGGCTAAGGAATGAATGAGAAGGAAGTGACAAAAACAGTGAGCACTTTCTAAATTCTGCCTCTGGTGAACTTCTGTCAGTCCACTTGGAAATGGGAGCATAAGGATTTGTTTCCACACTCTGACTGTTCTCTCTCTTGTCTGGTGCCCTGGCTTCTCTGATCCTTGGCCCCCTGATACCACCACTGTGTCATTATCCCTCACCACACTCGTGCCTTCATTCCCCTCGCTAATTCTACTGTAGGTCGGTACAGTCATTCACATACACCTTGACCTCCCTCGCCTTTCTTTTGGGCTAACCAACCCTAGTTAACGCCGACTTCCTGCCTGCAGCTGCGTGGCCAAGTGCAACTGGGAGAAGACTCACTACCATGTCGGCTGGTTTAACTTTAAATTCATGATCACAAACCTCAGCTGGAGCATTACTGCTGCCTGGAAATCATATTGTTCCTGCCTAGTGAATTTCTGCTTCCATTTTTACTGTTGGAAGCTTCTCTTCCCTCCTTAAACCTCCACCATCTCCTTCTCTGTCCTCTCTCAGCTGATGTTTCTTGCTTCTTGTTTCTTAGAAGCAGTCAGGAGAGAACTTCCACGAGCTTCCACAGCCACACCTACCCACCTGTCCTCATCTGTGCCTGGGTGCTCTAATTACTGTGAGCATGTCTGTTGCTTGTTCAGGGACATCACTCAAGCTATTCTTCCCTCTCTCTCCTGAATTCTTTCTCTCTCTACTTGATTGTTCCCACTAGAGTAAAATCTATTATTACTCCCACTAAAAAAAAACAAACGCCAATCTTCTTTTGACCCCATTTCTCCTCAGCTGCTGCCCTGATTCTCTGTTGCCCTTACAGTAAAATTCCTTGAAAGATGTGTCAATATTCTCTTATCCATTTCTTTCCTGCAACTCTTTCTTGTGTCCATTCCTGTCAGATTTAACTCCCCACCCTTACTCCCTACTCCATTGCCATGATCAGGGTCTCTGATTACCTTTACACTGTTACACCAAGTGGTCAATTCTCAGTGGACCTACCGGCAGCATTTGACATAGTTGGTTACTGTCTCGTTCTTACACATCCTCTTTTCTTGACCTTCAGAACCCCATACTCTGCATATTCTTCTCTCCTCACTGGCTGCTGTTTCTCAGTTTGCTCTGCTTGTTCCTCCTCATCTCCATGATCTTACACTGGGTGCCCCGTAGCCCAGGCCCGGAACTTCTCTTTCCTATCTGTGTTACTTCCTTGGTAATCTCAGCTAGTCTCTTGGCTTTAGGTGTCAATGGTGTGTTGATGACCTGGCTCCCTGAATCCCAGACTTGTAGATCCTTGTATATGCATTTCAGTGTCTAGACTTAGATATCTGACTGACTTTATATACTTAGATGTCTAATAAATGTCTAAATGGGTGTTTCTGTTATTCTCTTGAAATCCATTCTATTAACAAACTTCCCTATTTTAGTAATGGGAACTTCTCACTTCTAGTTGTTCAGTCTCAAAACTTGTGAGTTATCTTTGACTTTCTTCCTTTCATACCCCACATTTCATCCGTCAGCAATCCTGTGAGCTCTGCCTTCAGAATGTATTCAGAATCTGAGGACTTCTCACCATCTCTTCTGCCACCTGGTCCACTGTAATCTCTCTTCTGGAGCTTCCAACTTCCTGCTTCTGCCATTGTCCCCACAGTCTTTCTGTTCACCAGAAGAGCCAGAGTGATCCTGTTAAATATGATCATGTCAGTCTCTGGTCAGAACATTCTGGTGGCTCCCCATCTTATCCACAGTAGAAGGGAAGGTCATTAGAATGACCTGTTGCTGTTAAGTCTTTCATCTCATCTATGGCCTTCTCTTGCTCACTCGCTGGCCTCCCCTGTATTTCTCGAGCATGCCCGCCCTATTCTCTCTTTCAGGCCTTTTGCATTGGCTGCTTCTGCTTCTGGGGTGCTCTTCCCCCGATAGGTACAAGGCGCAGTCCTTTGTTTCCTTCAGGTATTTACTCAAATGTCACCTTCAGAATAAGACCCTGCCTGGCAGTCATATCTAAAATAGGGAACTCCCTCCCCCACACACATGATAATTATCCTCTCCCTCCTTTATTTTCCTTTAGCACTTAACACTATTTGACATCCTAAATATTTTACTTCTATCTTTATGTTGTCTGTTTCCTTACCAGGATGTAATCTCTACAAGGGAGAGTTTATCTGCTTCGTTCGCTGTTGTATCCCCAGAACCTAGAGCAGCACACATAATATATGCTCAATATGTGGTGCCTGAATGAATAACCAAATGAGTATAATGACTGCTCTGTAGCACTAATTATGTTGCTTTAAAGACTGGCAAAGATTGTCCTTTCGAATGTTACAGTGTTCTTTATTTGAGAAAGCAGGGCGGGAAGAGTTGGAAGGTATCTTCTAACAAAAGATATCCACATTTGGCAAAATAAAAATCTGGCAACACAGTATTGACTTTTCTGTCCAATGCCGCCATTCCCCTCCTGTTTTAAAAAATAATTTCCTGGTCCAGAAAATCCAAATCTGGGGACAATTTTAGAAATGTGACAGTGAAGAAAAGGAGAAATATGAGACAAAAGCTAGTGGAGGATGCATGCTTGAGGGAGGTTATTTGTTTTTAAATTTTTATCTCTTTTTTTGAGAGACTTGTACAGTGAAAGACCTCCTACTTAATGCAATTAAGGTTATAATTAATTGGTTGTTTACTCCAAAGAGGTTAATTTAATAAGAAATCACTAACAAATGACCTAGGGACACATTCATAATTTAACATAGGACATCATTTTATATTCATTGTCAGTCTCTTATTGATAGAGATCCCACTATGCCTTTTGTACATAAACTGCATTCGTATTGCGTGACCTGCCTTTTACAGTTTTAGTTTCTTTAGAGTGGAATGAGAACTTTAGACACATGCAAAGCAGTCTGAGGCAAGAAACTTTAGTTTATCAAGATTTTCCCCAAGTTTTCTAGTTTAAGTTAGTTCATGTATTCTTCAGTGACTGCCTAGTCCTAATGGCCAAGCTCTGCCATTTCTAGGAAACTAATAAAAAATTCTACATGTATTGCTTCATTGAATAAAATCAGTGGAAACGATAGCCTAGCTGAAGTCTACAAGTGTTTATTAATCTTTACAGAGCATTCACTTGAAGCGTGCACTTCCTGACGTTTGGGAAGACTTGTACGCGGAGACACAGTCAGGTAATCATGGCTTTAGTTCCAGCTTTGCCAGTGTATTATTTTGCATAAGGTGGTCCTCTGTTTAAATCAGGGCGAGTGGGGGCAGTCCCTCATAAGAGGGTTAGTATTGATATTTGCAGAGTGCTTTGGATTCCCCCAAACAGGCACTCAAACAAATAAACACACACACTTATTATATTTACTCTGCAGAGAACATATTAATAATGGATAATATTGTTTCTTTGAGCTTATTGATGTTTTTAATAAGGAGGAAAGGATATGTAAAATCTATGAATTTTCAGGTATTCAGCTACTCCTTTATGTAGTGCAGTGTTTTGCATGGCTTACGGGATATTGGAGCTTATGTATATCTTTAAAAACTACACCTTAATGTTATGTGGTTTGAAATCTTACTCAAAATACTTGACCCATAGACTTTTCAATGTTGTTATTCTGTCATGACCCTTTCCTTTTTGTATTTCTTATCCTCTCCTGACCTCTGCTGGTGAGGTCTAGGTGTGCGTGACTTCGGTCAACTTCATTCTCAGTCAGGCATCCTAATATTCAAAAAGGAGAGACAAAAAAGTCATCCTAATATTCAAAAAGGAGAGACAAAAAAGTATCTGAAGACTTGAACTTCAGTAAAGTTCTAAGATTTCTTATTCTAAAAGAGAAGGCTGTTTAATATCCATCCATGCATGTGTTTATGTTTAGGCTTTACTATCTGGATTGCTCATCATGTTAATAGTGGGAGGAGCCTTGAACCCAGTTAGTTAATACTGTGTGGGTGATTCAACAGTTGTTAAATACTTACTATTCAGCTGGTCCTGCATAGGGTTAAAAATATAGTCTCAGATCACTGGAGGTTGAGAGGCAACAAAGAATGTATTGGTTCCAGTTTTGATCTTTACACCCTCCTTGCCCAAGAGGAGAGGCCAATCCTGACTCAGAGCCGGCATCAACTTAAGATAATCGGGTATCAGATTGCAAACTTCAAACAAAAGTTTAGTCTTTTCCTGAAAACAGCTCCTGAGAAGAAGAATATACAACAATGTACCACTTACATAGTCAGTGGAGGTAATGGAGAGATAGCAAAGGGAAAATAAGAGAGAGATTAAGACCTCTGCATCATTTTCCTTTTGATATATGTTCTGCCATTCTCAGAGGAGTAGAATTTTCTTATACTGGGATGTCCTATATGATTTTAAAAATTGCAGTGATGAGCACATCTAGTTCCCAGATCTTAGTTTTTGAATACCATTCCCCATTTAAAAGAACCACTGTTTCTTAAAGAAATGGCTGATCTAGGTCTAGGATAGAAAAAGTATAAAGTGAGCCTGAATTGTATTGTGCCAGATAGGGCATGGCTAAAGGATCCACTTGAAGGGGGCAGTCTCCAACCAGATAGGAGGCAGTCCAGCCAAATTTGGGACAGTTTGAGCTTCAAAAAGAAGAATGATGTTAGTGAATTATAACACATTGAATAAAATAGTCCTTTATACTACAGTGATATTAAAAGGGGGGAGGGGCTAGAAAGGAAAAACTATTTAATAGAAAAATGTAAGTTAATAATAGAGAAGGAATCATAGAATTAGGGAAGAACCCCCATCTTTACCACCATCAGAATCAGAGTTGATTCACATGGGGATTGTCAGTGGGTGACAAGACCACTGAGAGGAGTTGCTAAGGAACAAGATGTTCACACTGTCTCCAGATGTACCACACTGATTACTTTCTAGTTACAAAAGTGAATTTCTCTGTTAACTAACGCAGAAATTGGGTAAATACCACTCACCAGGGGATCAAATGTTCATCACTGATAGTGGAACAAATTAACATGGTGTGTCTCTGGATGTGATGCCATGGGAAGGGCACAACATCACCTTGGTCATATTCCTGCCAAAGTCTATGGGAAACAGACAAAGCCAAACAGTGTGGGCTGGACTCTCAAAATGTGTCAATCTCATGAAAGTCAAAAGAATGCCAGGGGACTGTTCTAGAGTAAAGGGACCTAAGGAGATGTGCCAGTAATGGCTATGCATGATCTGTGATTGGACTCTGAGTCTCCTGCCCACCCCACCCGAAGAAAAACAGCTATAAAGAGCACTTTGGGAACAAGCGGGAATTTGGTGTATGAATTATTACAAAATAATGAACCTATTTTAAATTTCTTGGGTGTAATAGCGGTACTGTGATTATGTAGGATAATGTGTCTTGTTCTTAGGTAATATATACTTGAAATATTTGGAGATGAAGTGTTCATGATATCTGTGATTTTCTAATAGACCAGCACCCCCCCCCCCAAAAAGAAACCCAATATAAGTAGATGAAAGCCAGCGAAATGTTAATAATTGGTGCATTTTGGTGAAGCATATATAAGTATATGGTGCACTGTTCTTCCCGCTTTTCTGTAGGTTTGAAATATTTCAAAATACAAATTGGGAGAAGTAAGATGTCTGTGTGTAAAGTCAACAGAGTTATTTAGTATCAATTTTGTATAGACTTCTAACATCAGTAGTCCTGCCTTTTGGCAGGATTTTGAAAAGTGTTGCCAACATAATGGGATGATATTTCTACCATTATGCTACATTAAAGATACTATTATAATTCACTTCTGGTTACTTCTGTACTATAATGATTGAACTGTTATCAAAAGTATTTATGATTTGGGTCTGCCTATTAATATTCATTCTCCTTCCCATGCCTCTACCTCTGGAACCACAGAATGCTATTAATTGCTTCCTAGTACTGTTTGCTTGTCTTTTCTTATGTAAATTATGTTTAACTTTAAAATGCTTATTTAAATTTTCTTATAAACAACTACAGTTTTGGGTGATCAAATTAAATGAGGAATATATGATATGATTCCTGTACTCAAGGAGTTCATACTTTAATAATATTAATAATAATAATATTTGGGCATTTAGGCCAACTAAAACACAAGTATTTGGTATTATAACAATAAATATAATAATTCTCATTTTATAGAGAAGAAAACTAAGATGAAGAAAGATTAAGTTACTTGCCCCAAATGAAACAGACAGGAAGAGGCAGAACTCAGATTTGAACTCAGGCCAACTGAGTCCTTAGTCCATGCCATGAAATGCTGAAGAAACAGTTTATTTTGCTTGGAGCATGGAAGCATTTGGGAAAGGTTCCAGACCTTTGACATTTGACTGGGTCTTCAGAAGGTGCATAGGATTTTGCGAAATGATGGTGAGGAAGAGTATCACAGGCAGATGAATATCAAACATTGGTCGGAGAGGCATGGAAATACATTGTGTCTTGGGAATGACAAATGGTTCAAGGTGGCCAGATCATAAAAGTAGCAGGAAGTGAAACTGGATGGTGAGTTGGGGCCATACTGTGAAGGGCTGTCTGTGTAGAAGTTTGAACTTTATTTGTAGAAAATGGGTAGCCATTGAAGGATTTTAAACTGGTATGCATTTAAACAGCTGTAGCAGTGTGGAGGTTGGATAGAAGACAGTCAGGGCTACCAGTGAGGAGTAACTGCTTTCATCTAGGAGTAAGGACTGTCAGAAGTAGGGCAGAGGGCATGATGGAAGCAAGAGACATGGAGGGGACCAGCAGAGTGTAGTTTGGGTGTGGGAAGGAAGATAAAAGGAAGACTGAAAGCAACTTAAGGTTCTAAGAACGTTTGATTGACTCAGTGGGTAGTGATGCTGTGAATTCATGTTAGGGAAGAGAAGGGTAATAGCGGTGTGTTTAAGGAAATAGTTTTGGAGATATTGAGTTTGAAATATCTGCTGAACTTCTAGGTCAAGATTCTAACTTGCTGTTATATTTTAGCTTGTCTTGGTATTACTGAGTCCATGACAAGATATGAGTCCAAAACAAGTCCTTAGCCTGTTTTTCTAGGACACTTCAGTTCACATTTGTCACATGTGTTTTCAGTTACTTCAGAATAAATTCTGAAATAGTTAGCTGAAGCATATTTAGCGATAAAGTATATTTTATCCATGGATTAAAAATTCATGAGTTGGGGAAAAAAGACATTCACATGCATTCAAGTCTGGTATAATTGAACTGAAAGCATTATGGAGTTAACATTTAAACCTGATTTGAACTGTTGATATATAATTTTAAAATCTTACATCCCGGGAGTTTTTCCCAAGGTTTATCTTTTTTTTTTTTTGCTGTATGGGAAAGAAAAGCATACTTAATGGTTCCTAAAATTTTATGTGTGTGTTTCATCCTTGCATGTGTGAATGTGTAACATTTAAAATAATTTTTATATATGATAAGCATTAGAATACAAAAGTGTTCCTTTAAAAAAACTTCTTAAAGTGATTCATTGATAATTCACAGTTATAAAAATGAAAGATCGCAAGAGAGCTGCTAGGTCTCAGCAGGGTTGTTCTCAGCAGAGTGTATGTTATTATACTCTTGGGTTGGCTTGAATTATTTGGTGTTTTCCTGTTGGTGGAGGAAGGGATTATGCTTTGAATAAGTCAGGGGAGGAAGTGCAGAAGAACAAAAAAATACCAAATGGCAACTTAGATCAATCTTAATTTTTCACAGCTTGGCCTTCTCTAAAGTCACATTTAGCAGAAACATTAATTAGATTTCAGTGCCCCACTGAGTTTTAGAATTAAACATATTTCTGGAACCATCTGCAACATTTTATCACTAATAATATAATGAAGAATATGCTTAGTCTTTTGAAGAATGGGAATTAGAATATCTTTTGCTCACAAGTCATCATCTTTTATTATAAAAACCCATCAAAATTTGTAGAAAGGATTAAGAAGTAATTAAAGAGTTTTAAGAATATGCCTAAAATAAAATTCTTTATTCTTATTGGTGAGAATCTTTTCCTAAATGCAGGATTTTCTGCTTCTTTTAAATGTAAAAATATTGGTGGTGGGTATATGCCATCTGCCTGTTTGAGACTGGATTGAAGACAGTCAGTAAGGAGCTGTTGCTGTCACCCAGGAACTGTGATTGCCTGAGCTAGGGCAGGGGCATGATGGGAGCAAGAGATACAAGATGTGGTGGCTAAGAGTGCAGGTCCCGAAGCCAGGCTGCCCAGCTTTGAACCCCTCTTCAAACTTGAACTTACTCGGTAGGGGAATTTGGACAAGTCGCTTCACCTGTTTGTGCCTGATTCCTTACTTGTAAAGTGAGGGTGATTATACCTACCTCATAGGGTTGTTGTGAGCATACATTTTGAGGATAAAATGTATCCTCAGGATTGTTTTCTTTCCTGTGTAATCTTCCCTTTCCCTTGCTTTCTATTCATATACTTACTACAATTACAGAGGCCTCCAGAAAAGAAAATGTGGGGATTGAGGAGAATTAACAAAATAGCAGAATCTCCACTCACTCATAAGAAAGAATTATGTTGGATTTTGTTCTCATGAAAATGAAATAATTAGGTGCCTCCTCTGTGCCCAGCGTTGCTCTAGGCGGTGGGGAAACAGTGAACGTCCTGGCCTTCCCAGAGCAGAGAGTGGTTAGGGGAAAACGTAGGTCAGCAGGTTTCTGAGTCCTGAACCCTGGAAGGGGACAGGCTCACTCACCCGTCACGGGCAGGGAGGTTGCCACAGACTTCTTGGCTGAAGAGGGTGTTTTTTCTTGCCTGAAAGGATGGAGTCCAAATGTGCTTTCTGAGGGTAGTCAGGCTCCCAAGAAGAGGGACAGAGGGCTGTACGTGCCCACTTCTTTTTTTAAATTTACTAATCAGGTAAATCACTCTACCACCTTGGGAGTGAATAAGAGATTGAACAGCAGGCCCAGCTACTTAGGGAAAAAATATCCCTTCTGGAAACCAAAGAAGTGAGGAGGAAACATTTTCCATACCACCTTCCCCATTCCCCAGCTTTGCCCTAAATCTCTATTTAGTGTGACATCCAAGACCCCCACCTATGTTTGAGCCTCGTCTCCTGATGCTGCCTTTTTTAGCCCCCTGTGGTGCTGAATTATCTCAGCACTACACCTATCCATGCTTAGAATGTTCTTTCCCACATTGCACTTGGTAAAAATCCTAATCATCTTCCAGTTCTTCATTTAGGGCTCATCTTCTCTGACATCGCTAGGTGGATTTAACTGCTCCTTCCATCGTGACCTTGCTATTACCCTTTCTGTCCCTGTGTCGTACCATCTGTCACAGTACTGTTGATTCCCATATCAGTTGCCCTTAACAGATGGTAAACTTTCTTTAGGGCAACAGCTATTATTTATTTTTATGTAATTTTTCACTAGCATAGTGTAGTTATATATTAATCACTCCAAAAATAAATGAATGCCCAATTCTCCTTTAAAAAACCAACTCTCTCTGAAAACATTAAGATGCTAGAATTCAGTAAAATGTGAAAAAGAGAATAAAATTTTGAAGTTGTGTTTTTGTTGCTTCATAAAAGATATTTCAAAATACTTTAAAATTTCCTTTTGATTTAGATTTATAGAATACACAAGGTTTTCAGTGATTAGTTTAAAAGTGTTGGAAAATTTGAATAATTCCTTTCTCTTTACCTATCCCAATGGAGCATCTCCTATGTATCTTAACTTTAGCTATGGAATACTGTTGATACAACTATAATATTATCCAACTTTAAAAAAGTTAGATAGGATATTTGTTATCTAATATAGCATAACTATTTTAATAGTCCTTTTTTAGCAGCATTTTCATTGACATTTTTTGTAATTTATAAGAACCTCAATTTATAAGCCTCAAACAAACAGTAACAATGCATTTCAATTTTATTTTAGCAAAAGCACCTGGAAATTGAAAGAACTACTAAATGGTTGAAAATGCTAAAAGGATGGGAAAAATACAAGAACACTGAAAAGGTAATTAAAAATATTGTTACTTCCTCATGAAACTATACAAGTTCAATACGGATTTTTTTACTAGAAGTTTCTTTAATTATAATAGTATTACATTCATCTTCTTTTATTAAATTTTAGTTTAATTTAATTTAGTGGGTTGCCTCAAATTAGGAGTCTTTATGTTGCAACAGAATGCTCAATTCAAATTGGTTTCAGCGATTAAGAGAATGTATTGGGTAGTCCAGAGGTAGAATGGGTTTCAGGAGTCAGGTTTTTTTTCTTTTTTTTTGGTGAGGAAGATTGGCCCTGAGCTAACATCTGTGCCCATCTTCCTCTATTTTGTGTGTGGCACGCAGCCACAGCATGGCTTGATGAATGGTGTATAGGTCTGCGCCCAGGATCCGAACCCTTGAACCCTGGGCCACCAAAGCAGAGTGCGTGAACTTAACCACTACACCACCAGGCCAGCCTCTCAGGAGTCATTTAATTCAGCTGCTCAATTATGCTGCCTGTGCCTTAGTTTCTTTCCATCTCTCTTCTCTGCCTTCTGCAGTGTCAGCTTCATGTTGAGGTTGGCCCCCTTTGGGATCAAAATCATTGCAGTAGTTCCAGGCTTCATTATCCACATGTCACATTGCTCAGAAAGAGAGAGAGAGGGCTGGCTTTTAAAAGCTTTCCCTGGAGCAGGAGCAATCTCATTTTCCAAAAGCTTCTAGAAAACCTCCCCTTAAATCTTTTTGCCCTGCATTGAGTTTGTGCTAAGTTTTAAACTAATTTAAAAAAATACACACATCTATTAATATCACCACCAAACTCATCTTTGGTATTGGTAACTGTGAAGCTCATAGTGATGGAAGTTTTCCAGAATTCTCATTTTTCCTCAAAAGGTCAAATGCTACCAGTGGCAACAAATACTGTCAGTTATTTTCCTTAAAGTGACAGGCTAACTTCATTTTTTTTTTTTAGAAAATGTCTTAAGTACCCAAATCTAAACAACACTGGTTGGTTAGTCGGTTGTTCTTTCAAATAATAATGGTGTTCCATGAAAAAAGCGATTGGTTCAGATCATGATTCAAACAGTTCTGTAAGTGCTCTTTCTTGCAGCCAACACTACTGCTTATGCAGCAAAAGTGCTCTGTGTGTACTTGGCATTTCATCACTCAGGGTGTTAGCAAGACATGTATTCAAGAGTTGAGATTTAACAAAATTCATCATTTCTACTGCTTCCTCAAGGGCATTCTTAGGTGAAGCCGGCTCTCTTTAAACTGGGAGTGAAGAACACGGTGACAACTGGCCCAGTCCTCCTCCTGTCTGATTTCTGCCAACGTGCCAGTTGTTTCACCGCCGTTGCTTTTCTCCTCTCAGTGCCAGAGTCAACAGAGTGAAAAGGCAGTAACATTTTAGTGTTGTTATGAAAATGATTCTGACCTCACGGACCATGCTTTGAAAACTGCTGACATCTAAGCCTCAGTTCTTCACCTGTGAAACGGAGCTCATAATACCCGTTTCAAAGGGATGGAGATTGAATGACTTAGCGCATGTAAAGCACTTGGCGTCGCACCTTGCGTTCAGTAAATGGAACTACTGCTGTTAGGTTTTTGAAGGAAGATTGGACAATAAACAAAGTTTAAAGGAAAAAAGAAATGTTCCATATTCCTACAGCAAAACACAACTGAATTAACTGTTAGGATTTTTGTTTATTTCTTCACATTTTTTTCCTATGTAATTTTTTTTTCCTTTTTGCATAGATATCATTTGTTGTATGTCAGCATTTGCCAACAAGAATTCCAGGGAGCATCAGTTCCTTGGGTTCTAACCGGTATTACATAGAAGCAGTATTGCCTAATGGGTAAGCAAGCAGCAGATGCTGGAATCAGACTATCCTGGGTTCAAACTCCAGCTCTGCTGTTGTACTAGCTGTCTAACCCAGGGGAAGGTATTTAACCTTTTTCTGCCTTAGTTTGCTCATTTGTAAAATGGGGATAATAATAATAATACCTGCCTCGGAGAGTTGTTTTGAGGATTAAATAAGTTAGTTCACGTAAAGCACATAGAATAGTGCCTGACGCTTAGTATGCATTCAGTAAGTGTGGCTTATTATTACGTGAGAAAAGGGCTCTCTGGTTAAATAGAGTTGGGAAAATTAGAGCTAAACAAAGTGAAGCTAGTTTTATTTACTATGGGACTCATCAGAGTCTTTAATATTATAATATGTGGTAGAAATTTTTAAGAGGGATCTAAAATTTCATGACACTTACTCAACCATAGAAATCTTTTTGTCATGGGAAATCTCCCAGGACTAGCATCACTTTTCTGTTTGAGCATCCTAAATATCCTTATTTATTAAAGTCTGTTAGACTCTTATTTTATTTTCATCAAGAGTGAGTTCATTTTTGTGTTGCTGATTTTATTATCTGTGTGTTTTAGCATTAGGTTGGAACTCACGATGTTAAGAGGAATCAGTTCAAAGCAGAATGTTAGTTACAATACCTGTGCTCTGGTTTACTATTTTGCTGTCTCTCAGACTGACCTAAGTTGACAACTACTTTACCTTATGTCTTGTGGAAAGATTGCTCAAGTGGTAATTACAGGATAAATTTCGATGCATTGCACCTATGCTTTCTTCTCACATTCAGTCTAATGAAATATTTGTAGAATTATATGGCTTTATGTTCTTCTCTAGTATACATATATCTGTGAAAGTATGTAAGCCTCTATAAAAATGAGCAATTCTGCTAGGCTATTATTCTGACAGCAACTCTGGCTAATGTAGTTCCCATTAAGAGAGATTTTAACAAAACTACTTCTTTGATGTATAATTTGAAAGCACTTTCCCACCACAATAATGCTAGAATTATTCGATGATATATATGGTCCAATTCAGTGTGAAATGGAATGCACCTTCTAAAAGAATTGCTGCTTTCAGTTCATACCTAGTTTTAAATTGCTTTGAAGTGAAAAGGTAGTATGTATTTTTCTTGTCTTCCAAGAGGAGGTGTAAGTTTTCCCTCCCTATATTCCTTATATAGTAGTAATCCAAAGAAATTTCTAAAAATATCTTGAAATAAAAATATAGCCCTGTTAGAGAATATTTGGATTTTTAGAATACAGGCTTTAATGAAAAGAAGTTTCCATTGTGGTGGTGTGTGTCTGTGTGTTCTCACAGTTCTCACTGTCCCCTATTTATAGTGGTATTGTAGTTTTAAAATTTAGTCCATTAAATGAAGCAATGAAGTTATCTCTGCTAAGTAGAGACTGGTATGGTTTAACTAGTCATGATATGATTGTGTCTAAGCTACGTCACAGCAGAGTACTTACTATAGATACACATATTTTTTTGTTGGTCAAATAACTGAATGGACCTTTGCTAGTCAAATAACTAGTGGACTATATTAGCCAACATTTTACTTTACTGGTGGGAAAATGGAGGCACAACGTTTAGAAATAAATTTTTCAAGGCTTTACGGCTTATTAGTGACGAGTAAGAGACCCCACATCCAGACTCCAGAGCTCCTTTATTTTACCGTCTTCTAGGCTGGTTTTCCCTTTGGGTCTTTGTCAATAAAAGGTCGGAAAGAAATAGAATGCAGTTATAAGAGGCAGTAGGGCCTTGTGGATGGCTTAAAATTTTTCAGGTCCAGACTCAGGAGACTTGTGCCTGTGTGGAGTCAGAGACGAAGGAGCCAGTGGATCAGGGCTGATTAAAGGAAAGGGAGAGGAAGTCAAGAGCATAAGCAGCTCAGAGAGTGAACTTTTGTTTCGTGGTGTACACTTGCAGTTTTCCAAGTTCCACAGAATTGAGCCAAACTTGCTGGGCTGAAAAGTTTACTCACTGGCAGCTGTGATGATGTGGACTGGCACATTTGTCACTATTTTGAAATCACTAAGGTTAGAAAGAAGTATTGAAAATGTTAGGTCAGTTGATGGAATTTTTTTTTGGTTGATGGATTTTTAAGTGTATCTGTGTGACTGAAATAGACTGCTTGATTCTATTGGCAAGTGAACAAAGATACTGGAAGCAAAAGGTAGATTTCAGGCAACCTTGTTTATTTTTTCTTCAGGATTTTATATATCATATCCATAAAATAAATTTGTAACAGAATTTTAAAGGTACTAATTTTCAAATTGGAATATTAAAATGTTAAAATTCAGCTATAGATGTTCTATATCATGGTTATTAAGACTATGGTCTCCGAAGTCCGACTGACTGAATTTCAAGTTTTCTTCCACAGTTTTTTAGTTGTATGACTTTGAGCTAGTTAGTTTACCTTTCTACATCTTCATTTTCTCATCTGTAAAATGGGGATGATAATAATAGTGCCTACTTCTTATAGGAATGTAATAATATTACAAGGAATAAATTGATCTAGAAACACATATGCCGGCTCCTAATGAGTAATCAGAAAACATTAGCGTAACTGCTGTTATTAACATTGTTATTACTGTTTGATTCATCTTTATCTTCACCTTCATCTCCACCCTCGTTTCTCCTTTCTGGCAAATTCCTACATATCCTTCAGTCTTGAGTTTGTTGTTATCTTCTCTAAAGGAAGTCTTTCCTAACTCTCATGTGTAGAATTCATGCCTCTCTTCCTCCATTATACCATCTCTAATACAGTCTCGGGATGAGAGCCATTCTGTTGGACCAACAAGAAGTTGGACCACCACTGCAGATTCACTGCCCTCACCCCCAACACCTTTATCCCCAAACTTTTTCTGGTTCCCTCTTAGAATCTCGTGTGTCCTACTGCATAAGGGCCTACTGCCCTCTGATACCAGTCCTACAGATTTGACAGTGTAGTACCTACCATTTTCCTTTCACCACGTGGCCCACCTCTGGGCGGTCTATCTCTGTCACAACTTCTCCCCTCAGGCTGTGATGCTCAGCTCTGATGGCAATTAGTGTATGTGACTTTATTTTATTATAAAGGATTATCTGTTTATGTTATAATTATCTGCTTATATATTTATCTTCCCTGCTACACTATGAGCTCCAGGAACTTTTTCATGTTGGTAGCCATTGTACCTAGTAAGTGGGCCACAAAGCAAATAGTCATTACAAAGTTTCTTTTCAGAATGAGTGAGTGTTTATTTATGAGGTGGGTTGAGCAGCTATCACCTTCTACTGATAAATTCTACTACTTTAATAAACCTGTAATCTCTAAGAGGCAGTGGGATTTGGTAGAAATACTCTGAAGTAGAGGTAAGAAGATGGAATTCTTTGACCTAGGCAAGCCACTTCTCTGTGCCTTGGTTTCCTTCCATTTAAAGTGGAATAGCACTTGCTCTGCCTACATTACAGATTATTATAGAGAATATGAAACACTACTTTGTCAGTTGAAAGATTCTCAACGAACTTAAACTGGACTACTGTTCTGGAGAATAAGCAAATTTTCTTACAACTGTTGTGCTTTGGTATAATTCCTACTTTGCTTTACAAAGTTTCCAGAATTTCTACAATAGTTGAAAATTTGTGAGGAGAGTTATGGTACCATAATGTCAGTCTGTCACATAACAGTATAGGTGTTTGAAAAACAGTGAGCGTAATTTAAAATTCAGATTTTAGGGTCTCATAATTTGATTCTTTTTCTACCATGTGTGACTTTGTGTACATGTTTTGTTTTGTTACCTCCTACAGCTTGAATTCCAGATACATCCTTTTTTGTATTCTTTTTAAGTTTTAAGTACAGTTTTATTATCATTATTTTAATGCTTTCTGCTCTTGGATTTCCTTAATATTTTCTGCTGCATGTATTTCAGTAAGTCCAGTTGAGCAAAACAATGGATACTACATGCACCATGGTCTTGGAAAGATGGTCTTTGTTTTTTATAAAACGTAAAATCAATATCTTTTATTAACTGGTAACATCTGTGGGTGCCTTTGGGCAATTTATTTTACCTCTAGGTGATTCACTTTCAACAGCTGTAAAATTGAGGTAGTAATATTTCATAGAATGGTTGATATGATTAAATGAGATAAATATCTGTAAATAGCTTAAAATAGTTTCCTGCACATAGTGAATGCTCAGTAAAAGTTGGTTGTAATTGTTGCTGTTGATGATGATAGTGACAGTGTATAGTGTTGCTTTATCACCCTTTTTTTTAATATCTTTTTTTTTTTAAGGAAGGTTGGCCCTGTGCTAACATCTGTTGCCAATTTTCCTTTTTCATTTTTCTTTCTCTCCAAAGCCCCAGTACATAGTTATGTAATCATAGTTGTAGAGTTGTAGCTCTTCTATGTGGGGTGCCGCCTCAGCATGGCTTGATGAGCGGTGAGTAGGTCCATGCCCAGGATCCGAACTGGCGAACCCCAGGCCGCTGAAGTGGAATGTACGAACTTAACCACTATGCCTCTGGGCCAGTCCCCTGTCACCCTTTTCCATATGTGCCTCATTTTTCATTTTAGCCCTGGAGTAGCACTGGAACCATTGACTTTTTATCTCTACCTCTATGAAATTTCTCGATTATTTCTTCTTAATTTAATCATAATAATTCGACTGATTTTTTTAATTTTACATTTAACTTTAGGATGAATAATGGGCAATAATTCTGAATACAGAATTGAATGAAAGCAATAAAATAATGTCTAAAGTCTTTTCAAGTAATATACTTTAAGAAATACATGTCAGAGCTCTTATTTTACTCATGGAAAACATTAGCCTACTGGAGATTCAAGTCCATTAACCTGTTTACCTGCCATCATGTTCTACTTGACTATTAAATTTCACTTTTCACGTTTGCAATAATTTCCACACTTTCTGATGTTCATATCAGATGCTTACAGTACAGCATATTTATGCTAGAAATTTAGGAGATAATTTGAAGTTACTTTTAGTGGATGATATCCCTCTAAAAAGTGCTGTTTATTATAGTTTTGAAATGAATATAGATGACAAACTTTCTTTAGGAAAATAAATCTTAAATTTACTTTGTTTTTTCTTTTTACCATACTCAGTTTGCAGTTAATGGTGGTAAATGTTTTAGTACATGGGAAATGTTGCAAGTAGCAGAGTCTAGTTTACACAAAACCTTTCTGTATAATCTTCTTCCAGTTAGAGCTATAGCACGAGTTAAAAACTTTGATGATTCTAGTCACTGTCTGCTAAAATGTCACACTTGAGGCATATTATGTTTATATCTAAAGAACAGAACTGAAATTATGTAATTATCTAATTGAATCAACTTCACAATATTTGCTGTTTCACAATAAAAGTTTTTCTACACTGTCACTCATTTTAAACCACATAATCAAAGTTTCTTAAGGCTACATCACAACCTAGTTACTAAAGCTTTAGTTTTAAAAAATCTAAGTAGAGCCAGCCCTGATGGCCTAGTGGTTCAAGTTCGGTGCTCACTGCTTCGGCAGCTCAGGTTCGCTTCCTGGGTGCAGAACCACACCACCTGTCAGTGGCAGTGGCTGCCATGCTGTGGTGGCGGCTCACATAGAAGAACTGGACTGACTTACAACGTATGCAACCATGTACTGGGACTTCGGGGAGCAAGGGAAAAAAAAGGAACATCTAAGTAGTATAATAGGAAAAGTTGAGTCGTTTGTAGCTCATCAACATTTCAGTTATTAGAACTTGCATCTTGTTTTCTTAGCCATACTATTTAAATATATTACTTTGATTATAAAGGTAATTAAATACCTAGTCTTACCTCCTTAAGGTTTCTGCCATAATTTGTTTAATCATTTCCTTGTTTGGACATCTGCTTTTAAGTTTCAAAGTTTTATTATGCACAACTTTGTAATGACTATAATAGGTTTGTATGTTATTTTGAATAATTAGCCTTGAGGAAAAAAATATAATTACAAGAAGAAGAAAAAGTATATTGAGTCTTAAGATTCTTAGAGTCATCGCAGTGTACTTTTAAGGACCCAAAGAGCTGATAATACTGCGGATTTATGCCTCATTTCATTCAAAAGTGATGGCGCTCCTTCTTGAGGGAGATTTATCACTAT
This sequence comes from Tapirus indicus, assembly GCA_031878705.1. Lineage (NCBI taxonomy): Eukaryota > Metazoa > Chordata > Mammalia > Perissodactyla > Tapiridae > Tapirus > Tapirus indicus. The sequence goes on from CM062925.1 coordinate 116,864,708, forward strand.
TTTTATCTGATCAGGTAGGATCAGTGTAAGAAAAGGATGAAGATTTTCCTGAAGAAACTATGAAGAATTAAAAAGAGGGAGAGTGAGTGAGTGTGTGAGCGAGAGAGAGAACTGAAGATTGTGGGTGGAATTAACTGAGTTAGGAGATAGAAGGGAAGGAGCTTGTATGTTCTACAGAGCCCCAGAGAGAATGTGTTGGGAAAGAGATTAATGGTAACAGCACTGTCTACACTCCATGAAGACACTTTTGGCACAAGGCAACGTTTTTGCTATTTGGAGCCCTTTAGTTGTATAGAGAAATAGGAAGAAAGTGTGTAACTAGTTAATTATATCAACAGGGAAAGTATAAATCAGATGTTCACAACTTAAAAAAGAACACTGATTATGCTTTCATATTACTTAAGGAGCAGCTTTGTAATGGAATGAAAATACTGATGTACTAGGCATCCTTAACATTTTCTTATTTATTCATTCTACCTTTCTGTGTTTATGTCTCCCTGTTAGGATCTGAGAAGTAGAGATCAGAGGATCCAAATGTGCCATGTTAAAATGTATCAGTTCCATGGATGCTTTGAAAATAAAAGACTAAGAAATATTAATTAGTTTGATTTAAGGGACTAGTCTAAGTTTTTGTCAGTTTATAACCTTCAATTTATGTTTCTTTGATAAGTTTCATAGGAGAATTTACAAAGGCATTCCACTCCAGCTCAGAGGGGAAGTCTGGGCTCTACTTCTGGAGATCCCTAAAATGAAAGAAGAAACAAGAGACCTTTACAGTGTGAGTATCTAAAGCCAACCTGTTATTTTGAAATTGAAAAGCAACATCCATTTCTTTTAGCTTTCAAGGTGATGTAAGATATACATATCATTTGAAGTTATATAAAAATTTATGACATTGGGTTTTATAGGCCTATTATTTTTTTCTTTTTTTTTTTTTTTTGCTGGGAAAGATTCGCTCTGAGCTAACACCTAATGCCAACCTTCCTCTCTTTTTTTTTTCCTCCCCAAAGCCCCAGTACACAGTTGTATATTCAGTTGTAAGTCCTTCTAGTTCTTGTGAGCTGCTGCCACAGCATGGCTACTGACAGGTGAGGGTTGTGGTTCTGCGCCTGGGAACTGAACCCAGGCCACCGAAGCAGAGCACGCTGAACTTTAACTGCTAGGCCATGAGGGCTGGCTCCTATTATCTTTTTCTTGTTTTCTTTGTGGCAGCTTAAGTCCTGAATTTTAAACAAATACTTCAGTAAAAATGTTATTTTCTTTATCAGTCAATAAGTATCAGTTGCTCTTCAAATACTTGAAATGATCAATCAATGTTGGGACATATTTGTAAGGAAAATTGACTAACACCTGATTGTAGCAGCCCATTTGCAATGTAGTATTAATAAAGAGATTTACAGTGTCATTTTTAGAATTTATGGGAAAATAACAGCAGAATTCAATTTATCCAACAGCTGCCTGTATGTGACTGACTGTTTCCTTCTAAGCATGAAAAAGAAGAATTTTTCCCCAAGATTATTAGGGTATCTCTAGGTTTTATTGTTTGTTAATAAAAAGTTAAACTTTTGACTCAGTGATCAGTAATGCTTTCCTAAAATTAGCTAATGCGTTAAATTTACCTCCTTGCCATCTCAGCTATACCGTTTCTAAACCTAAATTTTATATTAACCCTTTGAAAGGAATAAGAAACTTATATTTAAAAATTGCTTTGAAATATGTTCCTCAGAAAATGTATATAAATAGAAAAAATAGAATAAAATGGATAAAAGAAAAGTTATTTATAATTTAAACCCAATACCAATTATAGAAGGAGCTTGGGCATACTCTTGATATTTTCTTTTTCATATATATATATATAAAGTTTAGAAAATATAAAATTTCATCAAGATGAAAGGTAATAAATACTGGTTAATTCAAAGAGTTACTTATTTTGTGTGACTAAAAGATTTTTAAAATTAGCTGTTTGGACCCTGCACAGACTATGAGTTTATATCTCAGGATTTTAGAGTTTTAAATTATTTTAGATTGTTGATTAGATATTTGCTTTTAGTGTCATAGTTTTAGAGCCAGTGTTGAAAATGTTGTCTGAGAGAACATGTATAAAATCTAACTCCAGCACCTAGTACAGTGTGCCTGGCATATGGTAGGTACTCAGTAAATAGTCCTTTACTTAATGAAAGAAGAAAATTACTTTTCTTTAGCATGCTGTATTCGTTTCCTCAGGCTGCCATAACGAAGTACCACACACTGAGCCACTGAGTGCCTCAAAACAACAGAAATTTATTCTTTCACAGCTCTGGAGGTTAGAAGTCTGAAATCAAGGTGTCAGCAGGACCATGCTCTCTCTCAAGGCTTGAGGGAAGAATCTTTCCTTGTCTCTTCCTAGCATCTGGTGGTTGCCAGCAGTCCCTGGCATTCCTTGGCTTGAAGCCGCATCACTCCCATCTCTGCCTCCTCCTTCACATGGCCTTCTTCTCTGTGTGTGTCTGTGTCTCACCTTGTAAGGACACCAGCCATTGGATTTAGGGCCTACCCTAATCCCGGATGATCTCATCTGAACTTGATTACATCTACAAAGACCCTGTTTCCAGATCAGGTGAACATTCACAGGTTCTGGGTAGACATGAATTTTGGGGGGACACTGTTCAAACTCGTACACATGCTAATAGTAGAACTCTGGTTTCAGTTATATTTTAGACTTTTTCTACATAGAATAAAATTATCCAGGTACTGGTTAATATGAGGGAACCATTTAGTAAAAACCAATCATACAATAACAACAACAAAAGAAATGACTTGCCCATCAGTACTTTCAAGCTTCTAATTTTCAACACTATCATAAACATTATTTTTACTGTGAGTTTCCCCAGCATCATTAAATTGTCTTCCTTTCCCAGTCACTCTTTCCTACTCTCCCTCTCCAAAGATGGTATAAATTGTTCTCTTCGAGTTGGAAATTCAGTAGGAATAAAACTACCTTTTCTTAATCTACTAAGATTTTTCTAACATGGGTGAAATTGTCCTGGCTCCCGAGCTGCCGCTCTTATCTACTACGTCCTGTTCTTTTAATTTTATCTCATTGTTATTTGACTTTCTTGCATCTAGTGATACATTAAATATAAAAATATTTAAAGAACAGATACATACAGATTATTATTTTTAAAGCTAAATTTTTGTAATGTCTTCTGGACTAACTTTTGTCAGAGATAGCATATAATAATATTTTAGTGGTCATATAATTCTAACACAATAGTATAAATATCTTCCTTTGTCTCTAGAACTGTGAAGTGTACTGTGGTTATTCTTCATGTTTTTTTTGTGTGTGCAAGGAAGACCAGCCCTGAGCTAGCATCTGCTGCCAATCCTCTTTTTGCTGAGGAAGACTGGCCCTGGGCTAACATGCGTGCCCATCTTCCTCTACTTTATATGGGACGCCGCCATGGCATGGCTGACAAGCAGTGTGTTGGCCGGCGCCCGGGATCTGAACCAACAAACCCCGGGCTGCCAAGCGCGAACTAAACTGCTGTGCCACCAGGTTGGCCCCAATTCTTCATGTTTTGAAAAGCTGCAGAAGCTGCCCTTCTCTGAGCTTCCACCTCAAAACACAAATAGACACATGCTCACAAAACACTTAACATACACACACATATTCCAGATAGCCTAGTTCTTTCACTTTTAGCTTAAGTCAGGAATTAACAGTTATATTTTTTGGATTGATTAAGGCAGAAATAAATATTACCAGTACTTGGTAAGTGAGTCAGTATGACATATGTATATAGATGCTTAATTATGCTTAAGCATGTAATTTCCCATCTGGTTAAACTTGAGAGATTAAACATACCGTTAGCTCCCTTCCTCCTGAAATGCCACTAAGTTGACAGCAGAGTTTGTAAAAGGCAAACCTACAAGGAATAAGGAAATGGGAGAAGAGATAACAGCTGCCAATTTTTGGAAACCAGAATTCAGACAAACATTTAGTAAACCTAGTGAACCTGAGAAAACTAAATCCAAGCTGGCATTGGGAAACTGGAGAAGCAACCTGATTTATATCTCAAAATCTTCAAAAGACTTGGTCATTGCCAACTCCAGGAACCTCTGAAAGTGGAGGTGAAGTGAAAAGCAGTAGAAGGGGTTCAGAGTCTATTGCAGAAGCAGTTAGAGCCACTACAGCCTGCTCCAACCCTGGCACGAGACTGGAGGTTTACTATTTGGAGAGGATGAAACAGGGGACCTCTGAACTGGAGAGAACTCAGACATTGCTGAGAGTGGGGCTGCTGTAATGAAAGCACAGAGGAATTGAATATCCTGAATTTGGGGCATTCCAGCCTTTTCCTCCACTCAGCTCCCAGAACAGTGGCAGCCAGGTGCTTGTCTTACTGATGGGAGATCGGAAGAGCCTTCTCTAGGGAATCTGACCAGCCTAAGAATATAAACCAGAGATTCTGACTTCAGGGGAACCCCAGTGAAACTACACAGCAGGTTGCTCTGCAGTGAAGACACAGTTGTGAAGCCCCACATCTGCACACAGAGCTTTCCATCAGCTTTTTAGGGTTCTGCTTAAAATATAAGCAGACGGTGAAGTATTGCTATTCATTTGAGGAAAGGAGCCAACATGAAAAACCCACAAGAACAAATGGAAAAAAGCAACTTGTAAGAGACAGACTATAGAGCAAGACGAAAACTTAAAAAATCTCTCACTAATATCTTCAGAGGGATCAAAATATTGCATCCATAAAACAAGTATAGAGTGCTCTAAAAAGGAACATTTGAGAACAACAAAGAGTTTATGAGTATATAAAATAATAGAAATGAAAGATTCTAGAGGAGGGTTTGAAAATACCAACGGAAGGAATTTCCCAGAAAGTAGATGATGAAGTCAAAGAGATGGAAAATAATAGAGAAAATGTAAGAAAATTAAATGACAACCCAGGAGATCCCACACTGTAATAATAAGAGTTCCAGAAAGAGAAAACAAGAACATGAGAGGGGAGGATGAGGAAATTGACAAAGGAATTACTGAAGAAAATTTCTGAGAACTAAGAGATGTGAATATGAGTATTTAAGATTGAGAAGATTCATTAAGTGCCAAATCTTGTGGATAAAAATAGATCCAACCAAGCACAGAAATGTGAAGTCTTAGAACGTGGAGAGAGAAGCTCCTACAAGCTTCTAGAGAGAAAAAGCAGATGTCATATAAAGAAACTAGAATTAGAATGGCAACACTGGAAGCAAGAAGACAGTGAAGGCAGTGCCTTTTGAGCAAAAATGTTTTCCAACTTAGAATTCTAAAATAGCCATAAAGTTAAATAAGAAGGAAGAATTATCAGATGTTCAAAACGTCAAAAAATTTATCTTCCATACACCCTTTCACAGGAGCTACTGGAGGAGTGCTCCTCCAGTGCAAGGGAATAAACCAAGAAAGAAGAGGTGAGATCCAGGGAACAGGGGACCCAAGCAAAGGAAGGCCTAACAGATGGTGAAGGGGGACCCCAAGACACCAGCTGTTCAGCAGCCCCAGATGTCAACCAGCTAGACTGGAGCAGGTCAGATAGCTCTGGGAGACATCTGCAAGAAGTTGAAATTGGGAGAATGTGTATTCTATTTCAGCATCGCCAGAGGAAATTTATGCAACTTAAAGTGAGTTTGGGATTGAATTAGTGATGTAGAAAATGAAGCCAATCAAGAAACAAGGCAATGGTTAGCTCCAAGGAAAACAAAAATATTGTGCTGGAAAGAAAAAAGAAATCATAGTGAACTGCATGGCTCAGCTGTGAAGAGCTTTTACGTGGTCTTAGCAATGCAAACTCCGAAAAGTTCTCTATTCCAAATTAAAATCCAACTGTATTGACAGGATAGGAGGGAAAAGGTGGTGGGAAGAGGGAGAGGATGGGAGTAAGAGACGGGGGCGTGGATGGGAGAGAAACCTTTCATTGTGTGCCTTTTTATGTTGTTCTCATTTTTGAACCATAGGAATGATTTTCCTAAACCAAAAAAAGTTTTATGATGAGAATTATTTTACTATTTGTCATAGACTTTTCAACAACTGATTTCCATAAAAATATGCTTTCTTCCCCTCTCTTTTCTCTTCAGAAATTAAAACACAGAGCACGGGGTTGTTCACCTGATATCAGACAAATAGATCTCGATGTCAACCGCACATTTAGGGACCACATTATGTTTAGAGACAGATACGGCGTCAAGTGAGTAAAGTCTGATATTATGACATGTGAATAGCATTTATAAATAGTCTTTATCCAAGTTTCTGTTAACTTAAAATGTGACTGTTTAGAATGTCTTGTTGAACTATCATTTTGATTCAAATCCTAAAGATTTAAGCTTTTGCAGATCATTTGGTCCATGTAATGTGAAACTTAGGATCTAAGTTAACTTAAATTTTTAACCTTTGACGTGGTAGGTGCTGTAAAATTGGTGAAGAATCCTTTTATGATCTGGGAATTCTTAAAAATGTAGTAGATACTTTTATTAAAAGTCTTAGAAAAGAAATTAGAGATTGTGTTACTTCTTGAGAACCGTGTCAGTGACAAATATATTCCTATAAACTTGACCCCATGCATAGATGAAAGTTAAAAAAATGAGGAATGAATGAAATTACTACAACAGTTTATAAATGAAAGATACAGTTTTGCTGACATCTGTATCAGCTTGGGTTCAACCAGAGAAACAGAAACCAGCAGGAGATGTTTATTAAGAGATTTAGTGTGAGGAATTGGCTTACACAACTGTGGGGGCTGACTGGGCAAGTCCAAGTTCTGTAGGACAGGCCATCAGGAAGGGCAGGCTGGGACTCTTGGGCACAAGCTGAGCTGCTGTCCACAGGAGGAGTTTTTCTTCAGGGAAGCCTCGGATTTCCCCTTACAGCCCTTTAACTTGTTGAATCAGTCCTATCCTGATTCAATAAGATTATCCAGGATGTTCTCCCCCACTTAAAGTTGACTGATTATGAATTTTAATCACATCTACAAAATACCTTCTTTCCGGCAACACCCAGATTAGTGTTTGAATAACTGGGATTGTAGCCCAGCCAAGTTTACGCGTAAAGCTGACTATCACAGTCCACCCTTGTCAACATAATTTCCAGGTAAAGTCATACTTCTGCTTAGCATGATACAACTGTTCTGCCTGGGACTCAAAATACGCTAATCCATGAATATGCTAATCCTTGCCCCACAAGAGGATGCAAAGTCTTTGGGTGATGTTCACTCTTCTGCTTTGATATTCTGTAACCTAAATACTGTGATGTAAAGTTTACTGTTATTAATATATCTGATTAATATAGCTAATATGTTAGATAAAAAGGGAAAAGAGAAAGAAAACAAAATATTTTTTAATATATATACAAACATTCATATCAAAATAAGAAATACTCATAACAAGTATAATCATCATTTCTGCAATTGGGCATGTGATCAGAGCTGGTTTATAACTCCCTTTCCACTACCCATTCCATATTCCCTTTCCCCTTGGCCAGTACCTCAGCTGGTTGTAGTTCTTTTCCTGGCGGGGTAACCTTAAACCTTATTCCTGAAGGCTCTGGACCGTTAGCAGTCCTGCCTGAATTAGATTGTTGTAGTTTTCCGTTGACTTTAATCATAATGCTTAGTTATCCTAAGAGACACCCTAAGTATTCTTCTGTGTACTAGACATACTCTTCCTTACACCCGTTGTGTAGCATCAACTCAGTTTTCCCTTAGTAATCAGGATCAATCACTTTAGCCAGTACGGTCACCTCCTTCTTTGCCTGTTGATTCAGAAGCATGAGGAGCCCAAAGTGGTTGGGTGACAGTCTCAAATTCCAGTGCAGTGGAATCATTGTTGTGTCTCCTGGTGGAAGCATTCCTCCCTTTGGAACTAAGACCTCTAGACAGCAGAGCCTAAGGTTGACGGGACAGGAAGCAAACATTTTGCCAGTAGACAACTAGGGATAATAGTAGGTGGAGCCACTCCCACTTCCTCCCCTTGAATCTTGGACCCCTGAACTCTGGCTATGGGAGAGACAGCACCATATATTGGAGGTTGATTTAGAGCATATACAGCCTCCTGGAGGATGTTGCCCCAGCCTTGCAAGATATTACACCCAGCTGGTACTGTAACTGAGGCTTCAAAAGGCCATTCCATAGTCCTATCAAGCTAGCTGCCCCTACGGGGATGATTTTATAGTGAGAATAGTTCAATGAAAGAGCGCAACAAATTTAAGAGCTTGTGAAGCCCTTTGTGTTTTTTGGTATACATTCTTTCTATCAGAATGAATGTTATCTAGCCTTAAATTTAGACCATATAGAGTATTGTTTAAATTTGAGCTTGGGGTCATTTCTTTGTTACAGTAGTAATATTATCTGGATTATCTATTTATTATCTAAGCAAACTGTCACTTATTTTTTTAGGTTTCTAATTTTAAAAATATGTGAAATAGCTAAATTGTGTTCAATGTAATCTTTCTTTTCCCTAGGCAGCAATCCCTATTCCATGTTCTTGCTGCATACTCTATTTATAATACGGTAAGTTGGAGCGTGCTTGCCCACAGCTCTTTGAGTTGTATTCTGAGGAAGTGGAAAAACTCTTTTGGCGCTCCCTATTCAACAAGACCCTTTGGGGCCACATTTCTTCATCTCAGGGCTGGATGGTGTCTGCAGTCCCTTTCAGCTCTGTCGGTCTTTTAAAGCCTCCTATGGTAACCCTGGGCCTCAGAGCAGGGCTGTATGCCAGTGAATCCCATTTCATCTCTCTCTCTCCAGGTTGTTTTGTTTTTATTTTAAGCAAAGGACTGGGAATGAACAGGACTGAAAGGACAGGAATTTGGCAGCTAGATTAATTTTTGCTTGACTCTTGGTCACTCTTCGTTGCCCCTGGGAGGTTGCCTTTCAGGATCACATTTTATCTTCTTGGTGTGGTCCAGATAAGATACCATGTGTACCCACTGGCTATCCCCAGAAGTAGGCTAAAACCAAACTTCTTGGTAATAGAACACGTTCTTAAGGTATTTATCACTTTGAGGGAGATGATAATTTGGGGAAAGATCGATTAGTGTTGAACTTAATATGGATGTTAAAGAAATGCTTTTTGACTAAGTTCCAGGGAAGACAACCTTGAACCTTGGGATGTATAATTTCTATTGTAATTAAAACCTTTAAGTTACAAGAAATTTACTCAAACTAGGGCAAGTTAAAAAGAAGTTTATTAAAGCGACATCTCATATACTTGGACCTCATGGGAGCTGGCGCTGGACAGTGAGAAGCCTTCTGTGAGAAAGATAGCTACACTTTCTGTCTCTTTCACTCTGGGGCCACGTGGTAACTCTGATTATCTCTGTCAACTGTTTGTGCCACTGTTTCTCCAGATTGCTTTCTTTCCTTGCTTATCAGTTCTTCATGGCTAAAATTGCACCCACAGCCTCAGGATGACCATTCTGTTGAGGTACATACCACCCTCTGATTACAGTCTCTGTGGCTTTATTCAGATTTCCTAGAGAGAGTTTCTGATTAGTCAGTGCAGCCAATTAATTGTTCCCCTGGGGTCAGGTGTCCTCTTCCGCTCCATCAGCTTTGGTTCGTATGGCAGAAACATGAGTCCCTAAGGCCAATTATAAGCAGAGAATGTGGGGAGAGTGGGCAGTTCTCAGAAAGGGGCTTATGCTGCATGGGTATCCCAAAATGTGTCTGTATAAGGGTCCGGAAATCTAGAAGAGACAAGACAGCAAATGGGAAACTGTAGGAGGGGAGAGATTAGCCAGCATCTGAGCAAAGAACAGGAATGTTGTGCTGAGAATCATACATAAAAAACAAACAAAAAAATGGTTAGTGCTCTTTACAGAAGGTATAATGGTATTGAACAGGGGACACTAAAAATATCTGTAGGTTTAGACTTTGTTCACACTTCTACATTTATTCTTGAACACAAATTTATTCATTTATAGTATGTAGCTCAATGCTATAAAGATTGTAACATTTATCTATAGAATTGCCCATTAAATAATGTGTTTAGGCGTTTTCTGATTATTTCGGTTTTTTATATGTGCATATACATACAACTTGGTCTTAAAATCCTGTTTCTTTGTTCTCATTTACTCTTCAGGAAGTTGGATACTGTCAGGGGATGAGCCAGATCACAGCTTTACTCCTTATGTATATGAATGAAGAAGATGCCTTCTGGGCCCTGGTCAAACTATTCTCTGGCCCCAAACATGCCATGCATGGTAAGAAAACCCCACAGTTTGTCATAAACAGTAAACAAGGGAGGGAGGAAAAGGTCAATTAAAACAAAGTCAAACTTTGAAAGATGCTTGGTAAAGTGCAAAAACTTAATGTCTACAGGCATTTTAAATTAATTGTTTGTTTATTTCTTATTTCATTCTTCTTTATTCAGCTTTTCTAAACCTTTCTGTTCACATTTATGTTCCTTTGTGTTTACCCCAAAGTAAACTGTTGGCATTTTAAAATTCTTTCTTTACTGGCCCCCAGTCAGGAGAAACTAATTTAGGTTTGGAGGAATTTAGGAAAAGCTGTGTTATTGGGAGAAATAAAAGATACCTTTCGATCAAAACTTTTAGACAGTCATGCAATTATCATTTCAGGAAATGTTTACTAGTGACTGGATATTGTGATGTGTAAGTCTTTGTCAAAGAATATTAATTGAGAAATGGCACTTAGGTGTTTAAAGGAGAGGTACATAATAATTAAGTAGTTTTGTATTTCAAGTATGTTTTAGCTCTTTCAGCCATTAAATTGATTTCCATTTTACAATAAAAGGCTGATGACACGTTCTGGGCACTTTATTGTTTACTTTTTAGTTTATTTTATTTATTATTTCAAAACTTGCATAATTTTTTGGTTTTCAAGTTAGAAGATTGTTTTTAATAACCTTTTCCTTATATTTGCCAAGCATATGCAATAAACTTTGAGAGAATTTGGATTGCAGCTTTTCTTGGAAATAAAAATGGCATTTGTCTGTCTAATGCAAAATTATTTTCCCAGTGCCATCCATGTGATATTACCAAATTAAGAACAAATTTTAACCTTAATCACCCAGAGAATAGATCATCTAAGTTCTATTTTTGAATATTTAAGCCTTATGTGGTGGGGAACCTGCCACATGTTTAATGTGATATTTTAACATTTTCAAAATTATGACCATAGTTTACTAAATTTTACATTCTTACCATGTGGTTCTTGTGGTGGTATTTTGTGTGTGTGTGGTGTGTATGTGCATGTGTGTTTGCATTTGGCAAACTCCCTCAGTGTTCTTTGTGAATTTTTTTAATAAATACTATCTGCCTGATAACTGTTTCTGGACACTTTGCATCCCATAAATAGAGTCCAAAAGTAAGACACATTATATTGAACTGCCATCCAGTAGACAGTATCATTTAAAAAGGCATCTTGAAGAAAAATGACTCTTCCTTATCTATCTTTATTTTGCTTTACCATAGGATAGTGTGCTGATATATGTTGAAGCACAATGGAATGTTACAATTTAAGTAGTACATAATTATGTGGGAGACTGCCCATTTCTTTTAAACATACCTGATAGCTCACTTTCAGCAATTATTGTCACCAGTCTAATCAATATTAATTTTACTGTCCTAACATTTACAGTTACAATGCACTTCAGGTCATTATTATGGGTAAGTTTGTACTTAGAGATATTTGTTTCTAAGTCTGCCTATGACATTTTATAACTAAGGTTTACCTCGGTTGTTCTCCGCATCTCCTTTATGAAAGTGTTACCACTTACAAATGTATAGAATAAAGTTGAGGGCTGAAGAAAATGAGATTTAAAGTATCAAGTCTGGGATATCACTGAAAAGTGAAGAAATGTTAGGTATCTTAGCATCCTTGAGCTAGTGTTTATTATTGAGGGGCAGTGCCTTTTTCAAAATAAGACTTTTTCTTGAAATTCTTCCAATTCCCATTTCTATCAAATTGACCATGAAAGTGTCATAGACAGAGAAATATAGATTTTTTTAATGAAATTATTTCACTGGAAAATGTTCCTAAGGGAGGAATAGAATCTCTACCTCTGGAAATTTTTACACATACCTTAGAAAACTGAGGATTAGTTAAGAAATAGTCCTTCCCCAAAGATTTTAAAACAGAGTTTCCTAGCAGTGTGTTCCTTGATTGTTGAAGGAACATAGTGACACTTTTTGAAAACCGATGTTCCATGGGGAAAAAATGGACTCCAAGATCAAGTAAGTCTAGGAGACTGACTTAAACAAAAAACCCCACCAAGTTTCTTTAGTATATAAAACAACTTAAAAATATTAAGAAGCTCTTATGCATCATGAATATGCAAGTAGTGTATATATAACATACAGTATTTCCCCTGGATCCTTTTTTAAAAATGTAGGACATCTATTAACATATTTCCAAGTTACATAGAACTGAGGTTGGAAATAACTAATGTGGAGAAATCATAAATCCATTGAGTATATGTCGTTTTTAATGGATTGTGTAGAATATCTGAAAGGAAACTTGTGAATAAAAACAGATGTAAAGTTCCATGAGTTAAATACATAAAATTAATATTAACTTACCATTTACAATTAGTTACTTCCTAGAAATTGTATACATTATATTGTATAATCAGTTGGAATAAAATACAATTTTTTTTTTTTTTTTTGTGGGGAAGACCAGCCCTGAGCTAACATCCGTCGCCAATCTTCCCCCTTTTTTTGCAGAGGAAGACTGGCCCTGGGCTAACATCGTGCCCATCTTCCTCCACTTTATATGGGACGCCGCCACGGCATGGCTGACAGGCAGTGCGTCGGCGGGCGCCCGGGATCCGAACTCGCGAACCCTGGGCTGCCAAGCGCGGACTAAACCGCTGCGCCACCGGGCGGCCCCTAAAATACAATTTTTGATATAACATTGATCATACAATGCCAGGATATTTTAGCTGATGTTAAATATCACTTATGGAAAGGATTTAAAAGTGATAAAAACTTTGGAAGCATGATACTAATGAAAGTGTTAGAGTAAACCTGAAGGTAATAAAATGTTTGTTATGTAACATATTGATAATAAAACAAAATAAGTAATCAAAATTAGAATAACCTATAAAAATTTGCATGTATGATATGCTTTAAGATACTTTAAGAGAACAGATAATCCTAATAAATGGCTTCAGTTTCCATTTTTCCTTAGCTTCTTAGTTTCCCTTTTAATTCAGAAATATTCTGTCCTCTTTCATATTTTTAGAAGGTTATAGGAGATCTTTAGCAAACAAATACTAGACTACAGGTTTCATTACCCAAAGCTTATACACAATTATTTCCTTGAGAGGGGAGGAAAAATATTTTGGCAACTACTGGATTTTTTGTTGTTGTAAACAACATGTTGTTGTTTGTTGACAGTTAAAAATGAAAGAAATATGTTGCATTTTAAAATAGGAATTTTTATTGGTATTATTTATGAAGTATTGTTTTTATGTTTGTATTCTAGGCTTTTTTGTCCAAGGTTTTCCTAAACTCTTGAGATTTCAAGAACATCATGAAAAAATACTGAATAAATTTCTGTCCAAGCTTAAGCAACACCTGGTAGGTAGATGTGACATTGACTTATACCCACTTACACTAAGAATAAATTGAGTGCAGCTTTTGGTCTCAGCTACCTTCTTGGTTTATAGGGTTGTCCATTTCATTTACTATGTAGTTACAATTCCCGGTTGTTTGAAGAGCATTAGATTTGTGAAATTTAGTATTGATGAACTATCACAGCTCTAACTTACATAATCAGACTACTTCTTTGAAGATGATATGTACAAACAATACAGTTTTTAAGGACATATGATTTCTCCGTAATTGTGGATTTTTTTTTATTGCTCAATAAATATTTTAAGGGTCAAACTCATCCTTAGTGAACCGTATATATGCTCTACTGTAAAACATGGTAGTTTAGTAAAGTAAAGCAAAGACAACTTCACTGTGAAATATGTTAAGGAGAATCAAAATACTGTATTACAATCCTATATAAGAAGGATTTATTCTTAGGGTGATTTCCAAAAGTAAAATTGAGGGAGACAGAGAGAGAGAGTAGTAAGAAGAGAAAAAATAGAAATTCTCCAGCGTGGAAAAGATCTATAATGAAATGGTTTTATGTTTAGCTTTGACAGCTGCTTCCAACAGCCTTCCTTACTTTTTGTATTATATTGTCATATTTTGTTTGCTACAATCCAGAAATTGTGAAGTCTTTTTTTTTCAGGATTCTCAAGAAATCTACACAAGTTTTTACACAATGAAATGGTTTTTTCAATGTTTTCTTGATCGTGTGAGTATTTATTTACAAAACCCAATCGTAAAATTATAAATATCAGACAAGGGCAAACTGTTCATCTTATTTCTGTTTTGTTTTTAATTATAGACTCCCTTTACACTAAACCTGAGAATATGGGATATCTACATCTTTGAAGGAGAACGAGTTCTTACTGCTATGTCTTACACAATTTTAAAATTACACAAAAGTAAGAAAATGTTTAACTATAAAGATTTCACAAAGATCAAGGCCTATTTTAACTCTGATTTCTCATTCCCCACCCAACTTCAAATTCATTTTGTTTTTGTAGCGGTTTTAAACAATTCTTGAAAATCAGTGAAGAAATTTTCAGTTGGTAATTTACTTTCATTGCTTCTTTCTCATGACTGGAAGCTTACTACATTGCAGAGGTCTCTATATCAGTTTCCGTCTCACACTTAAGCAGTAAAATGTGGTGTGCTGGTTTCACTAATGATGATATTCTTACTAAGGATTTGTTTCCCTGGGACCCACTCTTCCTTTTCATCAGTTTGAATCTCAGGTTTGTCGTAGGAGAAGAGAGAGACCAAAGAAACTAAGCCCCTTAATTAAAAGCCTAGAGAGCACATTTTCCATTACTGTTTCCTTCATCCAGGAAAAAACCATCCAGCTCCCAGGTGTAAAGTGGAGATGGGGAACTTCCAGCTCATCTCTCTGCTTGACAGCATTGTGGGCTCCCGGCAAGACAACGTCTCTAGTCACCTAAATGCAACAGGCTTGAAAAAGTCTTCAGTTGTAATATTTCAAAGGCTCTATAAATTTGATGTGCTATGCCTTGCTTTAAAAATCAAGAAATAAGAGGGTTTTTTTTCATGAATATGAAGGACCTTATTCATCTTAAAGTCTCAGTTCAGCCTTTAAAATTAGAACTCCTCATAGTAACTCCTCTTGTAGCTATGCAGAGAGGAGAATCATTGAAAGCTTTGGGACTTGGTGTAGCACTTCTAATCTAGGTTATACAACGCTTTTCAGTTTCATTGATTACTCTCTTATGTTATTCTTGAATGATTCATCTGTTCAGCTTCCCAGCTAAACTATAAGTTAATTGAGTAGTTGGGGTCATGTTTTGTCATTTTTCTCCGGGCTGTGCTTGGCATTGTTATAAGTACCTGTCAGGTGCTTTAATGTAAGATTGTTTGATTGCTTACTTGAAAAGCGTGGACTTGAGCTTGTCCAAACTCGAGATAGGAATCAAAACTCCCTTTAAAATCATGTTTGTATTGTTTACTCTGAAAGAAAAGGATTCAGAAGTGTGGTTCATTTCGCTTACACCCAATCCTTACTCCCCCAACACACAAAGCAGAGCACCAAAACAAAACAATTGACAATGAATTATCTCCTATGACTTAGGGTCTGTCGTGTAACCATGGGAAATCAGTCAGTCTCTCTCCTTCCCTCTCCCTCTCTCTCTCCCTCCCCCCCCGCTTCCCTTCACCCCTCTCCTGGACTATGAATTGACCAAGATATAGGACAAAAGTATTCTTTTTATTAAGATATATACCTATTATTTTAATGTTCCCTAAACAGTGAGAAAGTGGAAACATGATGTTATATTTCTCCATAGCTCTGTTCTCCCTCTTAAATTATGTTTTATTTATATGATTCTTGATTAATTTTGACAAGTGAAGAGTTTCTTCACCTTTTGTAAATAAACTTGAAGTGTAACAATTACTTTATATCCTCCCATATCATTAGACTAAATAAGCTATGGAAAAAAATCTGTCTGCTGCTGTTTTTTTTTTTTTTTTCTTAGTTAGGAAGACAAAGCTCAAAGACTTACATGAAGTTCAAAAACTGTGTCTGGGCACCTTAACCAATAGTTAGCTGAAGCTCCTAAGTTTTTTTGTTGGTTTTTCCTGATTGTCTTAACAATATTTAGAGACATTATTACTGGAGAGTCATCACACGCTGGTTTTAAATAGTAAAAAAATTAGTAACAACCTAAATGTCCAGTGTTAAAAGACTAAGTAAATTACAGTACAAAGACACAATGGACTCTTATATAGTTTTTAATAATGATGGTGTAAAATCATATTTGTTGAATTGGAGATATCAATGATATACATTATTGAGTGGGGAAACAAGTAGGTGGCTAATGTGGAAGGTATAATTTATTTTTTAAATTGATACATATATGCACACATCTACGTGTAGGGCAGTAGCTAGTGGGAACTTAGCTGATTTTTACTTTCTGCTTTGTATCTGTAATTTGAATTTTTTCAATACAACTAATTTCATAAATACTAATAAAATTAATAATCCAGATGTTTTTTGGAAATTTTGAAACAGTAAAAATATAGACCTGAAAGTGGATTTGTCTGCGGTAGTTGGAGCTCCAGATCAATAAAACAGGAAGTGCTCATGTCCTCCTCGGTGGTCTTTGTGTCTATTGTGTCTAAGGTTAATATTCATTAGGGCTACTTGCTCTGGGTTAATATTAATACCTAGGAATGGTTATTCTTAAGCCACCGAGAAGATATTTAGCAGTATTCACCTCTCCTTGCCCCTGCCAAGAGGACCTGCTTTTCTCTGTGACTGCTTTAATATCAGAAAATACTTTTGTCGTATTGAATTTCAGTGATATTTACAATGCCATGTATAAATTGTATGCTGTGCCCTTTTAAAAAAATAGTATACCAGAACAGAATACATTATCTTCTCAACCTAAAGTAGCTGTTGACTCAGCATTTTTATTTCTTTCATCCTTTCTTAGAACATCTAATGAAATTGTCTATGGAAGAACTTGTAGAATTTCTTCAGGAGACCCTGGCAAAGGATTTTTTCTTTGAAGATGACTTTGTAATAGAGCAGCTTCAGATTTCTATGGCAGAACTAAAGCGGGCGAAATTAGACCTTCCAGAGCCTGGTAAGAAATATCCAAACACTTTATATCATAATTAAGGTTTGAAAACACAGCACAATTAACATGGGCCATTTCTGTTTCAAAACATAAGCATTATACATACTTGTAATGACATAATGTAGATCAGTGTCTTATCAGCTGCTTATGCCTTTATTATTTTAAGAAAAAGCAAATAAGCTAATTAAATCTGCCTATATTAATGAAATCTGCTTCTCCTAATAGAATAACTGTACTGTCCCTACTTCAATTTAGAAAGTTGCTTGACAAATATTGTTCAATAGAAGTAACAATGGCTGGTGCTTTAAACTAGCATAACAATAAGTACTTTTTATTTTCATCATCTCATTTTGTAAAACCATATGCAAAGTAAAAGTCCCATTTTATAGAAGAGGAAACTGGTACTTAAGTGCTTAAATATGAAGCTACAGAACCAGCAGATAGCATTATTGACACTAGTGTACAAGTTTTCTAACCACTAATCCAAGGCTCTTTGTAGTATCTTACAGTGTAGATAACATATTTTGTTCACTTATTTTAAAGTATCTTCCAGCACCTCCTGTTAGGTTTCCTGCTAGGTGCTGTGCAGGGAATTTAAAAACTGAAAAGAAAGATGTGCTTCTTGCTGTCAGGGTACACACAGGAAAGACAGAATTCACACAAGTGATAACATGTAGACTGTGAATGGGGTAATAATAGAGCTGGATACAAGACAAATGGAGAAAGATCAGAGCAAGGGTAGGATGAGAGGGAAGAAAAAAGAAAGTGTAGAAAGGTCACAGTAGGAGTAACTTTTAAGAGTTTTGACCAGATGCTACTTGCCACAGTATATGATTTCTTGAGAAAAATGTATTTTTCACCCTTTTCCTTTCTTACCTTTGTTGCAGTGGATGGGTGTGGTAAGGGAGCAGGGAAGTGGAAGATTGTGCAAGAGAGATGAAAAGTAACTGAGATCAGTTATTTGTGCCTTAGGTAGAGCTGGATGTAGCATTTCCCAGTCAGTGTGGCACGTACTTGGATGTCTTCTTGGACATGTGTGTATAGAACAACAAGCAGGCATACATTCATGGAAAACACATCTTTTTCCCTTTAGTAAAAACCAAGATGCTCTGCTTTTAGTTACTTAATTGTGAGGGGTCTAATCAGTGTTTCTCTGAGGTTTGTTCTCCATCATCAAGATTCACTAGAAAACAAACCCTTCACAGCAATAATTGAGTGTGAGCATAGGCCTTGTGAAACCATCCCCTTTGCTAAGTGAGGTCAGCCCTCTCTGGTTCGGTATAATAATGTCCGTTTTCTACTAATTCTTTCCTGTAACAGGGAATGCATTTGGAACAGCAATGACTAACTATATTCTTGCTACATTAACATTTATTTTTAAATATCTTGCCTGCTTTTAAAAGGAATTTAAGACAAATTTTAGTAAAAGACACATATAGAGAAAAAATATGTACCGTATAGTAGAACTATTTAAACATAGGAATAAAATATCAAGACCTGTGTAATGGAATAGGATGATTTAACATCTAACTAGCGGCTGTTATTTACTGAATCCTTACTATGTGTCACATCCTACCTGCACCGTCTCACTTAATCCCTAAAAATAACTCAGGAAAAAGTACTCATCTGCATTTTACACATGAAGGAACTTAGTAATAGTGGTTCGTAAGATTTTTTTACTAGGAAATAGTAGAATGGGGATAGAGAGTAAGGCAGGGGGATAAAGGGAGAGGGAAAGGTAAGCAATACCAGAAACACTGGCTCAATTTTGTTCTGATTATAACGGCCGTCAAGGTAGAATGTGTTAAGGCAGCTCTGCACTTCCTGGGACAATGATCAGTCTTTCGTCTGTATTTCTACTGCTACAGCATTTACCTTCTGGACGTTCTGCCCACAGCCTGCCCACTGTCATCCTCTTTAAATTGTTGTAAGCTATATATGGAACATTAAGATAATCAAATGAACATTGTAGCCAGAAATTTTAATGTCATATCTATTGTTTTTTTTTTTTTGTGAGGAAGACCAGCCCTGAGCTAACATCCGTTGCTAATCTTCCTCTTTTTGCTGAGGAAGACTGGCCCTGGGCTAACATCCATGCCCATCTTCCTCCACTTTATATGGGACGCCGCCACGGCATGGCTGACAGGCAGTGCGTCGGCGGGCGCCCGGGATCCGAACCCGCGAACCCTGGGCTGCCAAGCGCGGACTAAACCGCTGCGCCACCAGGTGGCCCCCATATTTGTGAGCATGTTACTTCTATTTGACTTCTTGTATACTGCATCAGTTTGCACTCCCACCAGCAGTGTGTGACGGGGCCTGTTTTCCTGCACCCACACAAACATGTGGTATTGTTAAATTAAAAAAATTTTTTTTTCTGGTTGGATGGAGTTTTCCATTGTTTTGATTTGCATTTCTTTAATTTCTATTAAGTTGAGTGTCTTTCTTTTATATTTATTGGGCATTTAAATTTCTTTTTCTGTAAACTTATGTATCTTCTGCCCATTTTTCTATTGGTCTCTTCATACAAGTTCTTGGTAAGGTAAGGAGATTGGCCAGTTTATTATATATGTTGTAGATACTTTTCATGTAGGATTTTAAAATTTTTAATCAGTCTTTTTCTTTATGGCATCTCCCTTTTGCATCTTACGTAAAGAATTTTCCACGTGCTGAATGAAAAAATTTTAATTACCCATATTTTCTCTTATAACTTTTATGTTTTTATTTTTTATGCTTAAATCTTTAGCCCATCTAGAATTATTTTTTCTTTAAGGGGAGAGGTAAGGACTCAGCTTTGCTTATATTCTAAATAACTAGCCATGTGGCTTAACAGCTCTTGAGATTTGAAATGCTGTCTTTATCATATAATAAAGTCCCCCAAAATGTCTACATCTATATCTTGGCATTTTATTCTGTTCCATTGATCTCTACTTTTCTAGTTACAAACAATTTTAATATCTATTAGGGCTAATTTCCCCTCATTTTATATTATTTTGTCAAGTTAGCAAAAAAAGAATCCACTAGTATTTTAGTTGTCAGTGCATTGAATTTAAAGATTATTGAGAGAAAATTGATATTTAAAAGAATGGGTTTTTCTAAACACAAGGTTTTACTTTTCAGTTGTTCAAGTTTACTTTAACATCCCTCCGTAGAATTCATTTTCTTCATATGACTGTTACACGCTACTTATCCACCCATCCCAACTCCTATTCCTGTAGGTAGTTTTATCTTCCTTCTTACTATTATATGTTGAATCTTTCCTTCCATTTTTTTCTAACTGGTTAGGAAAACTTTTAGCATATTTTTTTTCAATTTTTTTTTATTATGGTAAAATACACATAAAATTTAACATTTTAAGTGTTATGTTCAGTGGTATGAAACACATCCATAATTTTGTAAAACCATCACTACCACCCATCTTCATAACTCTTTTCTTCTTGTAAAACTGAAATTTTATACCCATTAATCAAGAACTCTTCATTCCCCTCTCCCCCCAGCCTCTGGCAGCCACCATTCTACTCTCTGTCTATGATTTTGACTACTCTAAGTAGCTCGTAGAAGTGGGATCATACAGTATTTGTCTTTTTGTGATTGGCTTATTTCACTTAGCATGATGTCATCAAAGTTCATCCATGTTGTAGCATATGTCAGTGTTGCCTTCCTTTTTAAGGCTGAATAATATTCCTTTGTGTGTATAAACCACACTTTGCTTATTCATTCATCTGTAGATAGACCCTTGAGATGCTTCCATGTTTTAGCTATTGTTAAATAATGCTGCTATGAAAATGAGTATACAAATATCTCTTCAAGACCTTGCTTTTAATTCTTTCAGGTATATACCCAGAAATGGAATTGCTGGGTCGTATTGTAATTCTATTCTTAATTTTTTGAGGAATTGCCATACTGTTTTCCACAGCAGCTGCACCCCTTTCACATTCCCACAGTGTACAAGCAAGCGTACAATTACTCCACATCCTTGCCAACACTTGTTATCTTCTGTTTTTTTGATAGTAGCCATCCTGACCAGCGTGAGGTAGTATCTTATTGTGGTTTTGATTTACATTTCCTTAAGGATTAGTAGTGTTGAGCATTTCTCATGTGCTTGTTGGCCATCTGTACAACTTCTTTGAAGAAATGTCTATTCAAGTCCTTTGCCCATTTTTGAGTTGGGTTGTCTTTTTGTTGTTGAGTTTCAGGAGTTCTCTCTATATTCTGAAGGTTAATCCCTTATCAGATATATGATTTGGAAATATTTTCTCCCATTATATGGGTTGCCTTTTTTCTCATTGGTATTGTCTTTTGATGGACAAAATTTTTAAATTTTCGTGAAGTCCAATTTGTTTTTTCTTCTGTTGCCTTTGCCTTTGGTGTCGTATCCAAGAAATCATTGCCAAATCCAATGTCACAAAGCTCTTGCCCTACATTTTCTTCTAAGAGTTTTATCGTTTTAGGGCTTACATTTAGATCTTTCACTCATTTTGAGTTAATTTTTGATTTTGGTGTTATATAAGGGTCCAACTTCATTCTTTTTCATGTGGATAACTATTTTTCCCGGCACCATTTGTTGAAAAGACTGTTCTTTCCCCATTAAATGGTCTTGGTACACTTGTCAAAAATCATTTGACCATGTATGTGAGGGTATACTTTTGGGCTCTTTTTCTATTCCATTGGTCTTAAAGTGGATGTCTTCATGCCAGTACCACACTGTTTTGATTACTGTAACTTTGTAGTAAGTTTTGAAATTAGGAAGTGTGAGTCCTCCAGCTTTTCAAGATTGTTTTAGTTATTCAGGGTCCCTTGAGATTCCATGTAAATTTTAGGATGGGTTTTTCTATTTCTGCAAAAAGTGTCATTGGGCTTTTGGTAGTGATTTTATTAAATCTGTGGATCACTTTAGGTAGTATTGACATCTTAACAATATTAAGTCTTCCAATCCATGAATATGAGCTGTGTTTCCATTTATTTATGTCTTCTCTAATTTCTTGCAGCAATGTTTTGTACTTTTCATTGAGCAAGTCTTTCACCTCTTTGGTTAATTCCTAAGTAATTTTACTCTTTTTGATACTATTGTAAATAGAATTGTTTTTGTAATTTCCTTTTCAGATTGCTCATTGTTAGTATGTAGAAATACAACTGATTTTGTGTGTTGACTTTGAATCCTAATGGCTAACCACAGTGCCATTATCAAACCTAACAAAATTAACAATATAATTCCCAAATATTATCTAATACCAAATCTGATAGGACAACAAAAAGAAATAGACAAATTTCATGATTATAGTTGGAGACTTCAGTGTTTTTGATAGGTCAAGTAAGAATATAGTTGACCTAAACATCTCTATCAATCAACTTGATCTAATTGACATTTACAGACTACTCTGCCAAACAAGAGCAGAATGTGTGTTTCAGAATATGTATTCTTCTCTTGTTCACATGGAATATTCACCAGGATAGATCAAATTCTGATCCATAAAATAAACCTTAAAAGCTTTAAAGGCAGAAAGATCAAATGTCAATAACCCAAACTTTCACCATAAGAACCCAGAGAGAGAAAAGCAATTTAGACCCAAAAGAAGAAGTTGATTGATAGTGATGTTTAGGTCAACTATATTCTTACTTGACCTATCAAAAACACTGAAGTCTCCAACTATAATCACGAAATTTGTCTATTTCTTTTTTTTGTCCTATCAGATTTTTTCCCAGCCTCCCCAAACCCACAGAATTTGATCACCGGTATTTTGTGCCTGAACCATACCCCCTGCGTGCTTCTGTCCTCACACGTGTGGTGCTCTACTGCTTGTGTTAGTTTGATGTCTGCCTTAGTCAGGGAGTTCCCTGAGGACAGTGACCGTGTCTTTGTATCATCAGCACCTAGTACAGTGCTTGGCTTTCAGTCGATTTTTTTTGTTGTTTTTTTGCGTATGTGTGTGTGGAAGACTAGCCCTGAGCTAACATCTGTGCTCATCTTCCTCTACTTTATATGGGATGCCACCACAGCATGACTTGACAAGCAGTGCGTCTGTCCTAGCCCAGGATCTGAACCTGTGAAACCCCGGGCCACCAAAGTGGAGCACACGAACTTAACTCTTATGCCACCGGGCCGGCCCCCAGTCAGTATTTTTTAATGAGCAACTGAAGGCGTAATGTGTTTTTTAGATAATAAAAACCTACTGTTACAAAAGGTTAGCATGAGGCAGTTTTTTAAGGTGAGGGAACCATTTTGTATCCTGACTGCATGCACACACACACACACGTCAGTTTTATTGTATGTTAGTTAAAAAACCTCTGTCCCACTTTTTGAGAGTTTTCACTTCTGTTTGTTTATATAAACTGATGTTACTTACACATGTTCAACATTTTTTACGTGTGTATATGTGAATTGAAACACTAGGAAACACAAAGTGTAGATTTTAAAAATTATTTCACAAAGATCTATTGAATTTATTTGCAATTACATGGGTTTGTAATGATAAATGTGTTTAAATACTTGTCTTCTTTCTGCTCCCCTTATCCTTCAAGTGTAATCTAGTGGGGAGACAAGTCAAGCCCGTGAGCCAAACTACGATACCTTTTCAAAGTTGTTTCACTATCATAGCTGTGACCTAGAAAGTAAACTGTATTTCTTTTCATCATCTTGTTGAAAGCTATAATAATGTTTGAATTGTATTTTCTTCTGGCTAATGGTACATTAAACGGAAATAAAACCGTCTGATTTTTCAGATATAAATTTGAAATCAGTAATTTTGTGATAGTATTTTAAAACTCAGTAGGACTTAACATTTGATCTGGAAGGGAATAAGATGACTCTTTCCCAGAATAATTTTCCTGACAACAGCCCCACCATTTCTTACAGAAAACTGTTAGAACAGTCAGAATGACATGTATTCTGTTGTTGAAATGTAAAAGTAGAATGCTGCTCACAAGAGAGAGCACTTAGAGCACTTTCCTGTAATTATATATCTCGTTGGGTGCAAAAAACTGTTAATGCCTTCTGAGGTAATTCATCCGCAAGGCTTGTAGTTGAGTGTAGTGTCCACTGGGTGGTGATAGAGACCTGAGTAAGATCAAAGATGGACAAGCCTGAGGGGACTTAAGAGGGACTCTTTTTTTTCCTTTATTTTTTTAGGGATGGCTAGAATATTCTTTTGTTGACTTGTTTTTTTAGAAAAATAGTTATTTAAGAAAACTAGTAAACAGTTTTGCCTTTATTCTGAAATATATCAAATTATATTTCCTTTTTTGAGCACAGTATTCTAATTGTTGGCACTGGCATAAAAATACCACTTTTGTGATGGAACACTGGTGAAAAATATCATTAATGTGGTATTTTCACAAAGGTGTCCCTGGTTATATCTGATAGGAACCGTGGTGCTTTCCTACCCTCTAAGGAGTGGGGCAGCCATTCTTCTTTTAACCTGTGTTTTCAGGGTGAGGAGGGAAGAATAAAATGTGAGGCATGGAGCTAGAGTGAGGTGAGCAAAAACAATAGTATGTCTATTGAGAAGAAGTCCAGAATGAAAGTATGGATAATAAATATGAGTACTTACTGCCTATTACAGCCATCTGTTTTGACATCGATTCTGCTTGAATCTTTTAGTTACACTCAATTGCTTAGGGGTGAAAGAACTTAGTTAGTCCAAAGAAAGGCCAAGTCTAGCAGTAGTTGTGTGTGTGTGTGTGTGTGTGTGTGTGTCTGTGTGTCTGTGGCAGTTCAAGTAGGTTAAGATGGATCTAAGAAGAGATTGTGCAAGAATGTTTAATGCTTATTTGGATCTACTTTATGGAAAAGGGCTGAGAATATTTATTAGCACATGAAAATATTACTGGTAATGATGGCATTTGTCCTTCTTATAGGGTCTACACAGTATATCTTCAGCTCAGTGAAAGTCGAATAATTAATCTTCAAAAAAGAGTCACCTTTATAACAAAGTCAGGTCAATTTTTCCTCCTAATTTCATAGATCAGAGGTCAGAGTGCCTGGGCAGAGTCCTTGAGTTTTGGTACTGCTGTTGAAGTTGAGAGGCCTCTGCCCTGCCCGTTTGTTAGGAAACGTGGGCAAGTCCCCACTCAGACGTGAGAGTTACAGCCTGCCTCCAGGAAGGGAGCTGCTCCCTCACAGGTTCCCTGTGACCATCTCCGTTTTCCGTCTTCGCGATCCTAGTGCCTTCTCCTCTGGTCCTCTCCATTATTCACCTACCCAGGTCTCTCCTCCTCCCTTCCTTCTTTCTTCCCCTCTTTTCTTCTCTGGTCCCTTCTTTCCACCTCTTCTCATTCCTCCTCCTCTTGAGAGACACAGCCCTCCTCCAGATGAAGTTGCCCTGAGGGCCCCTGGGGACCTTCACCGAAATGCAGACAACATGTGTGCATTTGATCACTGTTGAGTCACTGAGAATTTTATGCAATTCAGAGGCGTTTGGCCAGTTATGGGAATAACTTGTACACGGCATAATCCAACAGTGTCATGAGTCAACAAGTATTTATGGCTGATGGGTGTTGATGCTGAGATCGCGAGCCATGCGTTAGTTCCACTTGTTAGTCTTTAACATGCTCCCTGGTCACAAAACACTATAGAAAGTAGGTGTGACCGGACACTGTTTGAAATGAAGCAGATCCCAGCACTGCAGTCTGGCCCTGGGACCTGTGAATATTCTTACCTTTCACGTGCAGGGCCTCCTAGCCTAACTTGTGTTACTGTCCTTAAAATTGGGAGGAATTGGGTTTTTTAAGCATTTTAGGAGGCTTTTTCTGATATCTCTCTCTACTGCCTTTTTCAAATTGCTTTCCCTCTTCCACACTTATTGAAAATCTTTATAGGGGCAAAGAGGCCATATCCTCCAGAAGTCTTGGTACCTCTGAGGTGTTCGCCATGTACCTCTTTCAGAGTCCTACTTCCTAACGAGAGATTGCCATTTAGGAATTAGTTAGTTACAATGTCATTTTGTCTGCACTGGATTTTTTTTTCTCCAAACCCTGCTACATCTAGTTTCTTATCTATATAGATCTTGGGTACTTATAACGATTATGTTTCTGTACTGTTTATATGAACAGTGTGTCATTACTCTAATTCATATTAATTATATATGAATGAGTGGACATTTTGTCAACACATTACTTGTAATTCTATTGCTATTTTAGATACTATAGGAAGGAATACAAAAGTAGTTGAAATCACTTTAAGTAGGTTATTTTCTACTAGGGGGAAAAGGAAATGTATTATGGGCTACCATGAAAGAACTTTAAGATGCTACTTTTTGGATATTTTAGAACAGTCACATTTTTTTTTTTTCCAGTGTGGATTTTGGCCTCCTGCCCATTTGGTAAATGAAACATGCTAAAATTTTCTTTTAATTCTATATGTGTAAATGCGTAGAATATTAGTCTCTTCCTTAGAGAAATTTCTGTATTGACTTGAATATAAAGTAGTGTTAAGTATAAGGTGAATACTTTTCTTACCCTTTATACTGAAAAATTAAATCTCCCTCATGTGTATGACACATACCTTTCCATTTTGTTTCATGCATGAAATTACCACTTTGGTCTCTCCATTACTTCCTTCTCAATGTTTTTATTCCTTCTTCTGAGAAATACATACCTTATATCCATAACCCTACATTTTACTGTGTGTCCTGTTAGTCTTGACCGATATGTGCCCTTTATGTATCTAACGGATTTCAGAATGAAAATCTATGGATATTAGAATGTAAGAACAGTATGTGATATGGCATTATTTTCCCCAAGATGTTCCATTTTCTCTCTTAGTCCTCTTTCCTCCCTACTTTCTTCCTTCCACCTCCACTCTGAAATATATATTTTTTAAATCTCTTCCACCGCATTGGTCCCTTATTAAACCCCATTCTACTCTGTTTCAGTTAGTACTAACCTAGACTATTGCTTCAATTCTGGGTACCACACTGCCGAAGATGCCCCTTCGTCTTGCTTGTCGTCAGTAAGTAGCTATAGCTGAATGTCTTTGGAAGATGCCATGGAAGCCAGCCTCAAACTGACCATCTCTAGCAATAAGTTGACCACAAGACATAGAAAATGTCATGTAGGAATCTGCAAAGTAATGGAGCTCTAGTTACCCCTGTGGATCTGTTACTGCCTGTGTCCACCTTCCACATTTGTTTTGTTCTGTTATCTGTTTGATGTAGTTGCATAAAATAAATGTTAATTATTATAGTTGGTTTTAATACGTTGTTGACATTGAAAGTGTGCTGTGTGCTAGGATCATAAAAGCAGATGATCATAATTAATGAAATATGTGACTTTTTATTTACTAACAGAAAAAGGCAATCCATAAAATTTGTGTTTAGTAAAGCAAATCAATTTTAGGATTTAAGATGTAGACCTGAGGGTGGTGTCTTAGTTCAGGCTGCTCTAACAAAAATACCACAGACTGAGTGGCTTAAACAACAGAAATGTATTTTCTCACAATTCTGGAGGCTGGCAAATTCAAGATCAAAGTGTTAGCAGGGTTGATTTCTTCTCTCCTTGGCTTTAGATGGCCATTTTTTTGCTGTGTCTTCACATGATTTTCTCTCTGTACCTGTCTGCGTCCTAATCACCTCTTATAAGGACATCAGACATACTGGGTTAGAGGCCCACTCCAGTGACCTCATTTAACCTTAATTACCTCTGTAAAGGCTTTATTTCAAAATACAGTCATTTTCTGAGGTAATGGGGGTTTGGGCTTCAACATATGAATTCTGGGAGACACAATTCAGCCCATAACAATGAGGTATTTTTAAGGTGCAGACCTTGCTGAAGAAGAGAAAAACACAAATTTGTTCTCTGTGTGTCCAGTCCCACCTCAGAGGAGCCAGAGTGTGCAGCTCTTTATTAGCGCTGCCATGTGCCAGGCACTGTCCAGTACTTCACACATTAATCAAGTATTGGTCTTTCTTTCCCTCTTAAGTGTCACCTCTCTCTGGTATATTTGGGAATTTGTCCTGGCAGAAAGAGATGGGTTGTCCCCCATGTGATCCAGAGCTCCCTTTGTGACCACCACTCCTCCAACTGGCTGTTTCTCCCTGCTCTGCCAGGGGCCACTCCTCACACCACTGTCGACCACAACTTGGAGGAACCCATGGGCTGCAGTCCCTGTGGTATAATAAGGCTACTTTTTTAGAAGCCTTTGCAGAGGGAGAAGTAAACACCAGGCAGATCCCACCTCTCTTTGTGGCCCCATCCATTACTTCACCCTGGAGAGAGGTGGGGGAGGGGCACTAATGCCTTCATGAGGTCTCTGCCCTCGTGACCTAATTACCTCCCCAACCCCATCTCCAGATACTATGACATTGGGGAGTTTCAACTGTCCATAACAGGCAGCTAACCTTTGAAAATGAAAACATTTATTTCAAGTGAATTTAGTTTTCATGAGCTGTGAATTGATACAGATTGAAACATTGAAAACAGGATCTGGGCATGTGCAGTCTGGACTAAGAGAAACTTGTGAAGCTTGCTTTCACTGATGGATTGGTGTTCTTGGAGTACACATGCAGGTTGCAACAGCAGTTCGTTTTGAAATCTGTTCCATTTTTTTTGTTTAATACTGCTATGGAGAATTTTTAAAACATTTTAAATTATTTCGTATGAACTAAAATGTTAGTGGCTCTCTCTGCAGGCTGCCAAAAGCCACTGAGTGGTGGAGAAGGGCGGCCGCTTAAAGGGTTCAGCGTGAGAATCTCTACAACCAATCCCATTTTGTCTCTGTAACAGCACTTCTTACAGGCGTGAAGTAACCACTCTCTGGGCGCCACTGTTTTCCTTTGCTTTTTAGTGGTTGTTTTTCATCAGGTTCCTACTCACCAACCTGAAGAGGGTGTTTTGATGATTGGCTGATATTGTTATCTGATGGAATATCAGCCAGCCATTGAATTAGCCATTCAAATTACCTTAGAAAATTGTCAGAGTGGGGACTGAAGGAAAATACATAAATTCAGTTTTTCTATTATATAGGTCTTTATATCTTCTTGATAATTTGTGTTTGTTGGGGTTATTTGCGTACAGGGAAGAAGGAATTCATATATTTTTCTGGGAGTAAATGGATAACTATTTGTAGAGCTGATTAAAAGTTTTGGGGGGCACTAGATGGATTTTAATTTTATATTTATTGTTAGTTTTTAACCTGATAGGCTGAATAACTGCTTGTGAGTATTCTTGACTCAGGCTGCATTTGAGTCAGCTTTTTTACTTCGATTCCAGATATTTCATGTGACTAGTCAGAAGCTGAACTGGAAAGCTTCAGATTATTTCACATACAACGTTTGTAAACAAAGAAAACTTTTCTTAATGACAAGTATTTTAAAGTTTGGGTTATCACTTAAAATAATTTGTCTACATATCATAAAATGTCTTTATTATAAAAAGATATAAGAACAGTGTTGGTTATGCCAACCGTTACTGGATGGTATCTGTCTGTTGCCCACTTTAAACGGAGTCATCCTTTACTCTGCTCACCCTCACAGTTCACATCTAACCTGTGAGCAAGTGTGTGGCCCCTACCTCAACATAGACCCAAGAAGCAACCTCTTCTCGTTACTTCCATTATAGTATAGTGTAGGAGTAAAGCGTGAGGGCTCTGGAATCAGCTCTGGGTTTGAATTCTGCATCTGCTGCTTATTAGCTGTGAGCCCTTGGGCAAGTACATCTCTGCCTCGGTTCTCTCTTCTATAAAATGAGAATAATAATAGTGACCTATGTTATATATCTGTTGGTAAACACTGTGTGTACAGCTCTTTGAGCAGTGGCTGACAATGGTAAGTGCTTAATGAGTGTTAGCTATTGCTGTTATTGTTATCATCATTATTATACAATCTAAGTCCAACCCACCATTCAGAGTGAACTTTATAAGACAGACATCAGATCATGTTACTCTCCTGCTGAAAAGCCTCCAGTAGTTTGCAGTTAACTCAGAAAAAAACCCAGAGTCCTTCGTGTCGTCTTCAAGGCCCTGTGTGATGTGCCTCTTCTAGTCCTCTCACCTCGTCCCCAGCCGTTCTCCGCCTGTCTCCCACTCTAGGCACAGAGCGCTTTGTTCTTGCTGGAACCCTTCCCTGCTCTGTCCTGCCCCACCCCAGATCATTTTGATTGCCTTATCCTGACGCTGTCTTCGTAGCTCTCTGCACAACTAGTGCCACAGGGACAGGGCCGTCGCCTTTTTGTTTAGTCCTTGCGTTGCCAGCACCTAGAGCAGTGCCTGGCTCTGGTAGTTGCTTGATAGGTGTGTGTTTGTTGAACGGATGAATGAATGAAACACCTGGTAATTGCCAATCCTAATGATTTGTGTGCTTTCAGATGTATAAAGAGCTTGTACAAATATTGTCAAAGTAAAGTTAAATTCAGGTAAAACCATCGAAAGTTTCTGTGGAGTTTAACGAACATGGTGAAGTGGAAGAAAACGTGAACTGGGAGTGAAAATCCTGGGTCCTGGTTCTCCTTCAATTTCTGCTGCTCAAGACCACTTAGCTTCGCTGAGACTCTGCTCTCCTGTCTATAAAATGCAGGCAGGACTGGGTCTCTTTGGAACGTAGGGCTCTGAGAAGCTGCCCAGTTGAAGAAGAGGAAAAAGGGGTGATTGGGAGGCACCCTGAGCCCCTTCACTTTAACTAGAGCAGTTTTGTTTATATTGCCTTTATATATTGGGGTTCCATATGAAATTTGCTTGGAAAAAACAAAGAATCTGCTTTTTAAAAGTTTAAAAACCACTGAATTAGAAGAGCACAAAGGTTACTTTTAGCTCAATAATTCTGATTCTGGTAGCTTAACTGTTTAAAGGATATTGTTTCTTCATCATTCTCTGCTCCCTCCCCTCCCGAAGAAAAGCTCATTTAAATACAAATCAATAAATTCCAGAAAACATTACCACTTTTTGAATTCTTCAATGTAAAAATCCTTTTTTAAGGAGCTGGACTGGTGACATAGTGGTTGGGTTTGCATGCTCTGCTTAGGCACTGGGGTTCGCAGGTTCAGATCCCAGGCAGGGACCTGCGCACTGCTTGTCAAGCCATGCTGTGGTGGCATCCCACGTATAAAGTAGAGGAAGACGGGCACGGATGTTAGCCCAGGGCCAGTCTTCCTCAGCAAAAAGGGGAGGATTGGCAACAGATGTTAGCTCAGGGCTAATCTTCCTCACCAAAAAAAAAAAAAAATCCTTTTTAAAAATATGTTAAAGAAAATTATGAAATGTGGATAAATAACAAAATCATCATCACCGAGGCTGTGAGCTACGTGAAAACAGAGACCATGGCTGTCTGCTCACTGCTCATGTGCACATTGCTTGGCACGGTGCCCCAAGCAGAGCTTACTCTGGACGTGAATGGATAGGTGGATATTTGAAGAGAGCAACAACTATTTTTAAGTGAGAATATATTATTTTGTAATAACAGGTGAAAAACACGTATCTTAAACCGTGGAATTTTTACAAGTGAAGTCTGTTGTTTTTTCAAGGTATTTACTGGGTATCTGTATTGTAAGAGATCATTTTTAAACACTGTTTACTAAATGGCCAATTTATTGCACCTTCCTTTAATTCCTCATTAATTTTCTGATGTTAGTTATTTAAAATATAAAAGTATCCAATGTAATTTTCTCTTTGTTTTTTTATTCTTTTTCTCTTTTTTTGTACTTAAAGTTAGGGTCTTTTTAGAATGTTAACTTTGAAATAGAGCCATGCTATTTCTTTTTATCATGAAGTTATACTGTGGAATGTACTTAAAATAATAATAAACTATTTGGGGACAGCTTTGAGACCACAGTTGGTTATCAGTTGACTTTTAAATTTGGCAGACCTGCTTGACATTGATAGGAAAAGTTTTACTGAGTTTTCAAAACCATTTTAGTTGAGGTAGGCTAACGTGAAAGTGGTGTAATGGTGAGACATTGAACTACTGACCTGCAGGATGATTTTAGGACTAGAAATGAGAATATCAGCCTTGCATTCTTGAAAAAGCATGTAACAATATATCTTAACAAAATATAAGAATTGTAGGTTACACAACTGTATGAACTTTACTCATCAGGTTACAAAATATTCCCACCTACATATTGCCTAATAAGATTTTGAGTTTTGGTATGTTTTAATATCAGTTTCTCTAAAAAATGCTTCTCTTAAGCCACTAAAATTCTGTGGTGTATATGTATGTATATTCATGTTATGAGAGCACATATGAAAAGTGTGCAATTATTCATAATGTCATTCTTATATTTGATACTATTTACTGATGTATTTATGTTACTTATGAATGTATCTTTCCCTTTAGGTAAAGAAGATGAATTTCCAAAGAAACCTTTGGGACAACTTCCACCTGAATCTCAGTCTGCTGGCATTAGTCACCTGAGCAATGGACAAAGAAGTGTTGGCAAGTCAAGTCCTCATATGAGCAGCAGAAGAGAAAGTGGCTCATCACCTCACAAAAAACATGAGCATTCCCCTCACCATCAAAGCAGAATTGGTACACCAGAGCGAGTAAGGCAGCTAAGACGGAAATCAGTGGACGAGGATAGTAAAAAGCTTAAAGAAGAGGCCAATTTTCAAAGAAAACTTCCATTGGGTCCACAAGACAATTCCAGGCAATATAATCATGCAGCTGCTAACCAAAATAGCAATGCCACTTCAAACATCAGGAAGGAATTTGTGCCCAAATGGAATAAACCGACAGATATTTCAGCTATTGAAAAAACTGCCAAATATACCATTGAAGGCAAAAGTAGCAGATCAACACATCCCACGCTTACAATCACCATCCCTAGTTCTGCTGATGCTCGGATATCAAATGTAAGGCAAAAGATGAAGGTTTTGGATGCTGATGAAGGGAAACGTGGCTCTAATGCATCACAGTATGATAATGTACCTGAAAATGAAAATGGCACTTCCGTTGAAGGGGCTCTAGAAAGGGCTTACTCTCAAAGTCCAAGGAATATTGTTTACTCTCATAGTCCAAGAAAGCATGCTGAGCCAAGTTCCAGTCCATTGAAAGTATCAAACAAGTTTACTTTTAAAGTGCAGCCTCCAAGTTATGCAAAATATCCATCTCAAGATGGGGAAGATCGCGGGACAGTGCATCCACCATCTTACAGTAATCCCCCTGTTTACCATGGAAATTCTCCAAAACACATCCCTACTGCTAACAGCAGCTTTGTGTCTCCACAGCTTTCCCCAGGGACTTCAATGAATCCTTCCAGGAGACCGTATGGTTCTACTCTTTCAATCAGTACTTCTCCAGAGAAATCTCACAGCCGCCCAACTCCTCTTGTACTACCATCTAGTCGAATAGAAGTTCTTCCTGTCGATATTGGTGCTGGGGGATATTCGGGCAACTCGGGGTCCCCAAAGAATGGAAAATTCATCATTCCTCCAGTGGATTATTTGCCAGATAACAGAAAATGGCCAGAAGTTAATTATACATACAGACCTGAGATGTATGGACAATCGTGGACTCGAGATCCTAACCGTAGCCACTTAAGCAATTTACCAAAATATTCTGCCTTTCAACATGTATCCTTTCAGGACCATAACCTCCCAGCAGTTTCGGTAGATAGTGCAGTGCGATGTAGAACTTCACCAGCTTTAGAAGATGCCAGTTCCTCTGGGTATCAGTATTCAGGGCCCTCGCCTCCAGGATATCACTACAGAAATCGGGATGGGCTTTCTATTCAAGAGTCAGTGTTGCTGTGAGAATTCGTCTGTACTTGCTAAAGGCAAAAGAATAGAAATCATGTGAAACCCACGTTGCTATGTTTATAATTGCCAAAGCAGTATTTTATACTATTGTAAGCAACTCGCACAATTCTAATAAGAATATATGGAAGTGTTTTCATCCTCACATGGATGCTGCTTAAGATGAGCATTTTAAATTGTGTCATCACTGAACCGGTTAAAAGGAATTTAACATGAAAACATAGCAATAGCATTTAGGGATGCACGCACAATAATAATTCATTACTCAGTTTCATTTATATCTTCAAAAGCTGAACGTTTTTACTCTATTAGCCCATTCTATTTTGAGTAATGTTACAAAGCACTGAAAAACTGTGTAGAATAGATCTTTTTAAGGCTGTATGTAGTGTATGTGTCTTTTAACAGATATTATAGGCATCTATGCATACACATTTGAACACAGAACTAAAGAAACATTTAAAAACTACTTTTAATCTAGATCCATGGAATAATTTATTATTATTAACTTGTTTTTTAGTCAAGTTTTTTTTTTCCTTATGTTTTTAACCCAGATCCTAAACTGACTTCAGGGTTTGCCCTGACTTAATTTAACATCTCACAGAATGCTCATCATTCTCATTCAGTTGCTGCCATTTTCTTTCAATCTGAAAATTAAAGACATTGGAGAGAAAGGCTAACCACTTAATGGTGCTTAAAAATCAGGGCAGTTAAAGTAAGTTCATGGCCAAAGGTGCAGTGCTCAGTGTATCCATGTGCACAAGCTCAGCTTTAGTGCATCTGTGCCCTTTGTTCTGGTCTGTCTCTTGCAAAGCTCAGAGCAGAATGTTCCTTGCCAGATGCAAAGGAAATGCTGTAATACACTCTCCAGTGGATGTCAGCAGGAGAAGTTGCAAGTTACTGATCACCAAGCACTCACACAGGGCAGCAGAACAAACTCCTTTGAAATTCATTTGAATGCAGGATTAGCAATATGGTGACTTCTTACTTCTGCCCCTCAAATTCCTGCAGGGCCTCCCCACAGAGGGCCCTGGGGTGGTCATTTACATGGTCTTTTTCTGGCACTCATTTCTTTCCAGAATGTAGTCGATGGATATTGCTGCACTTAGGCCAGTAAATTATCATTGTGTAAAATTGTAAAAAGTGAGCCTAATTATTAATAGGAGTCTAAGATTTGGGGTTTTTTTTTTTTTTTCCAAAGTTTGACTTTCACGCTGTCAAAAATCTTTTCTTCTTTTTCAGTGAAAAAAATTCAGGTTCATGGTAAAAAATTAGCAATGTCTTTAAATATATTCAATTACACTACAATTACCAAAACACTGACAAAGTTTTGGGCATTGCAAGAAAGTCTAACGTTGTATTTAATTGGAGAGCTTGTCTTCAACATGACTTTGCTCATATTTGAATAGTAGAGAATAGAAAGCAACATCAGTGGCTCTTCTTGTTGAAAGTTGGAGCTTGAACTTTTCAAGGTACAGAAATATGTCTTTTAAAATGAGAGTAACATTTGTTTAGCTAGTGAATGTGACAATATTTTTATGTATATAATGAGTCTAATGTAATTTTAATCAACTTGGTAATGATGTTATTAAATGGCAGAAGAAATGCAGTGTATGAGCAGCCAAGCACCACACTGCAGCTCCAGCAAAGTCCTAGCACTGAGCTCTTGATTCTGATCATGTGGGAGCTTGGAAATAAATGTGTATAAAGATGTAGCTGAGGATATTAATTCCGATTTTTAAACCATGATTCTGTGACTTGTAATAAACCAAGCTGTACAATTTAGTTTATGATAGCAGCATCTGGGCTGCTTCAAAATATATATATCAACAGTGGTAAATACTGTAGATTTATATATATATATATATATATATATATATATATATGCAAAATATATGTATACACACACTATTTTCTTATGTCATCTATGACATTTTTTATCTGTATACTTTTTTTGATGTGATTATTTTTAACATGCTAAAAGTAATAAGTATATTTTGTTTTGTGTCTTTTATGTGCTTTTTTTCATATGGCAAAAGTGCTGCATCTCTGCTGCTTCTGAAGCTAATTCTCTTCTAACTGAGTAGACCGGGCCCAGTGTGTGCCTTTATATAGATCAGAGTTCTCTGTTATGTGCTTGATTAATTTCCAGTAGTACTGTATTTAGAACTACATCACCTTTCCTTTCTTTTATTTAATCTGCCATTATTAATAGCAATAAGATATTATTTCCAGTCTTCCCTGTTATAATATGTAGCTGTTAGTTTTAAAGTAGAAAAATTAATTTTTGAAGTTATTTTGCCACCATACAATTTACTCTTTCAAATTATCTTTTAGTAAAAGAGAAATGGTGAAATAATGATAAAAGATGAAATAATATTGGTAAAGTGGGTTAAAATATATTTATGAAAAATGTATTTGGTAAGGATTTTCACGGTGAGGAGATTGATTTTACTCTGTAACCGCACGTCCATGGTGTAAGTGTTTTGCCATCATTAAGTCTGTCCTTCATAGCTGTTTTGCCTAACACAATAGGCACTTTGGTATAGTTTTTATTTTTTTAATATTTAGTTTGAAAAATTAAAGAAACTAGACCCAGAGTCTCAAAGGGTTTTAAAACTTTAACTCTTTGGTGCTTATGTTTCTTATAGGATTTTTAAAAGATGGACAGCCTTTTAAAGCTGGGAGACACAGTATATATATATACACATATGTAAAATCAGGTACCAAAGTATTGTAAAAGAGGAAAAAACTTTTTTTCCTTTTACCCTTCTAGGTTCTCTGGCCCTGTAAATTGGACTGACAAAAGACAGATTAACAAGAGAAAAACAGAGTTTATTAACATGCATCGTGCATACCCAGTGATGAGTCACTCAGAAGTGGGTAGACATGGGGTCTATATACCTAACTTAGTAGGGAGAGAGAGAAAGGCACTTATGGAGAAGCAAAGGACTTTTGGGAAAGATAAGTGGGCCCTTAGGAAAATAGATGGCAGACCTGATAGTTGGTGACAATGTCTGGGTGTGGTGCCAGAAGAGAAGATTAGAGTTGCCCTGGGAGGGGATTTGTGACAAGTGAGTTCTTAGGGGAGGCTCTGCTTTTAGGCAGATAAGGGATTTCAGGAACTCAAATGCCTTTAGCTCAAAATCATTGTTAGGCCAAAGTGGCATATTCTGGGGCAGTGTGGCCTGATCCCCTTCAGCATTAATGATAGAATGTTTCTTGAGAGAAGGAAAAGGAATTCAATCAATATGACATTTTTGGAGGAGAAAAGTAGCTGTTTACAGGATGTGATGTGATTGTTTTAACTTTTTTCATTGTAGAGTTTAATTAGAAGATTCTAATACCAAATTTTATGTCATACTCAGTGTAACTTTAAAATTGAGTTTCATATTTGTGGCCTTTCAGATCTCTCCCTCAGAGCCCATTATAATGCAAGCACGAGAACAGTACCTAGTCAGTACTTTGCTGAGATCTCTTTTCATTTTCATGATTAGAGAAGAACATACCATATCCACAAATAGGGGTTTATTCGCAGAGGACCTATAGCTTAATCTGGAAATATTATTACTCTCGATTATCTTCTAGACACACACCTTTATTTTAGTATGCGCTTGATTGTGGGTTAGGTTTATGGTTTTGTGATTTTTTTTGTTTTAATTGTCCTTTAATGGATTTTAAATATCCATTTCTAATATAGATATTAATGCTTATTGACTAGGTGGTTTTAATAAGTCAAACTTTACTTTTACATTGACCCAAGGTATTGAGAATAGGAAGAAAGGATTCCA
Source organism: Tapirus indicus (assembly GCA_031878705.1). NCBI lineage: Eukaryota > Metazoa > Chordata > Mammalia > Perissodactyla > Tapiridae > Tapirus > Tapirus indicus. The sequence goes on from CM062925.1 coordinate 116,902,337, forward strand.
TTTAACATTTATTTATGAATTGTACTTTCAGAAGGATTTTCAGTTATCCATAAATCTAAGCATAACTGCCACCATTTTATAAATAAGAACACTGAGAAAAATAGGAACAAATTTTAGATTTCATAGGAATGGATCTCTATCTTTGCTGCTCTCTAAAATTATCTGGGGAACTTTTAAAAAATGTTCTCCTTGGTTCCCACCCTGGGCCACTTAAATCAGAATCTCTGGGGTGGAACCCAGGCATCAGATAATTGTATTTTTTTTGCCTATTCAGTCAATTAAGCTCTTTCAAAAGTAGAAATCTCTCTAAAGTTGATTGTCTTATATTCCCACTATGAGCCATCTCAAAAACACTTAACAGATCAGTTTCGGAGTTTAGAAACTCTGATTTCAGGTAAGTTAGGAAAAGTTCCACTGGAAAGATTCACATTACTTTTGATGAACTACTGACAGCTGTAGAAAATATAAATGGCTTCAAATGGAAGGTGGCGTGACCCTGTACTTTCTCTCATTACTGCTTACAATAGTTCTGCAAAATAGGTAGAGCCTTATTAAGAGTTCCATTTTCCTAGACAACCCCTGTCATTTTCCTTAAGTGACGTGCTAACGAAAGGCTGGAGCTGTTGGGAAGCCTAAGTGCCTTTTCCCTATGTGAGGAGCTGAGGAAATGCTGCATAGTCTGGTCATTCACCTGACCGGTCAACTTTTTATTGAGCACCTACAATGCACTAGTGGTCCTAGGGACTGTGCTGGGCTCACGCTTCAAGATAGGAGACATGTTCTGGAATCTGTGTCTCAGTCCCGTGTTGGAGATACGCACAGGTGATTATTACAGGCACAGAAAGGCCTCAGCTCAAGAGGGTCAGGGGAGGGCGTGGGGGGGGAGTTGCCTCAGCTGAGCCTGAGGGGATTAGTAGAGTCGACAGAGAAAAGAGAAGGCAGGGGCATTTCCACAGAGGGGATGGCAAGTGGGCAAGTTTGCCGCTTTGACGTGTATGTGGGGTGGAGGTGGGGGTTCCACAGGAGGCCAGGTCAGGGAGGGCCTCGTATCCCATTGAACTGGAGGCTGCGGAGGCTCGATGTGAGGGAGCCAGCCTGGACGACGTTAGGAAGACTGCTGCAAGTGTTCTCTCTGAGAGGTGCTACAGAGCTGAAGGCCAGGGAGGAAGTTAGGAAGAAAGGGCGATTAACTTGAGAACTAATTACTAAGTAAAATTGGAAGACTTGACAACTGGTTGAATGTAACCATAGTAATCATAATACGAAAAATAGCTAACATTACTGAATGCTTACTGTCTGGCACTCTGCTAAGCATTATACCTGTATTACCTCATTTAATTCTCACAAGAACTCCATGAAGTATGTACTACTATGATTCCCAGTGTACAGATGAGAAAACAAAGGCACACAGAGTCGAAGTAACCTACCCCAAGTGACACAGCTCAGAGGTAATAGAGCCAGGGCCTGAATCCAAGCCATCTGAATCTAGAGCCTGTGCTTCCTTTCCCTCCCCCCAGCCCAATGATTTTAACAGGTATAATTTACCTACCATAAAATTCAACCATGGAAGCGTACACGTCAACGATTTTTTAGTAAATTTACAAGGTTACACAACCATTAGAACAACCAATTTTAGAACATTTCCATCACCCCACAAAGATCTCTTGTGCCCATTTACAATCAATCTCCATTCCCGCCCCCAGCCTCAGGCAACCATTAATCCACTTTCTACCTTCTGATTTGCCTTTTCTGGACATTTCATATAAATGGAATCAGGTAATATGTGTTTTTTGCATCTGGCTTCTTTCACACTTAGCGTAATGTTTTTGAGGGTCATCCATGTTGTAGCATGTATCAGTAGTAACTTTCCTTTTTCATCGCTGAATAGTATTCCATTGTATAGCTATGTCACATTTTGTTTAGTCACCAATTAATAGACATTTGGATTTTTTTCACATGGTGCTATGACCATTGTGTACAAGTCTTTGTGTGAATATGTTTTCATTTCCCTTGGGTCTTTATCTAGGAGTGCTATTGCTGGCTTTTATGGTAAGTCTATGTTTAACTTTTTAAGAAACCGCCAGACTCTTTTCCAAAGTGTTTGCACCATTTTACATTCCCACCAGCAATATATGAGGGTTCTGATTTCTCCACATCTTTGCCAACACTTGCTATTTTGTACTTTTTGATTATAGCCTTTCTAGTGGATGTGAAGTGATAGCTCATTGTGGCTTTGCTTTGCATTTTTCTAATAGCTGATGATGATGAGCATCTTTTCATGTACCTATGGGCCATTCATATATCTTCTTTGGTGAAATGTCTGTTCAAATCTTTTGCTCAGTTTTTGATGGGGTGGTTTTTAAATTTTTGAGTAGTAAGAGTTCTTAATATATTCTGAATACAAGTCCTTTATAAGACATTTGATTTGCAAATATTTTCTTTCAGTCTGTGAGTTGTCTTTTCAGTTTCTTAATGGTATCTTTTGAAGTGCAAATGTTTTTAATTTTAATGAAGTCCAATTTATCGGTTTTTTTCTTTGTGGATCATGCTTTTAGTATTGTATCTCTCTGCCTAACCCAAGGTCACAAAGGATTTTCTCCCATGTTTTATTCTGGAAGTTTTATAGTTTTAGCTCCTACATATGGGTCTATGAGCCATTTTGATTTAATTTTTGTATGTGGTGTGAGGTAAGGATCTAAATTTATGTGGATATCCAGTGGTCTCAGCACATGTGTTAAAAGGACCGTGTTTTCTACAACTGAATTGCCTTGGTACCTCTGTCAAAAATCATTGACCATATATATAAAGGTTTATTTTAAGTTTTGAAATCAGGAAGCGTACATCCTCCAACTTTGTTCTTTTTCAAATTGTTTTGGCTCTTCTGGGTCCTTCGCACTTCTATATAAATTTTAGAATCAGCTTGTTAGTTTCTGAAAAAAAAAAAAAAATCCTGCCAGGATTTTGATAGTATTGTTTTGAATCGATAGATCAATGTGGGAAGAATTACCATTTTAACAATGTTGAGTCTACCAGTCCGTAAACATAGAATGTCTCTCCATTTATTCTGATCTTCTTTAATTTCTTTCAGCAAGTTTTGTAGTTTTAGAATATGTCTTGTACTTTTATGTTAAAATTATTCCTGAGTATTATATTTTTCTTGCTGTTGTGAATAGAATTGTTTTCTTCAGAGCCTGTGTGCTTAAACATCATATTGTACTGCTGAGAGGAGAGGAGCGGTCAAGGTTGATTTCTGCAATTCCCAGGTTGGAAGGTAGTCTGGATAGCGGGGCTACCATCTGATAAGAAGAATTCACAAGAAGGTGCAGGTTGAGGTTTAGTGAGAAAATGACTTCTGTTTTGACATGTAGAATATGAGGAATAGGGAACTGACAGATGATGTCAGTCTGATAGGCAGCTGGCAATTCCAGAGAGATTTGGGACTTGCCAGCATGTAGGAGGTAAAGCCATGGGAGAGCACTTGCCTGGGGAGAGGATGAGCAAGCTAAGGTGAGGGAAAGTGTGGGGGTCACTGACATTTAAGGGGTGCCGGAGGGAAAGGAGCGCATGAAGGACTCAGTGAGTATAGTCGGGGACTGGTTCCACAATATCTGAACGCTCAGTGATTAAAGACTGAGCTTTGGAGTCTGACTCGAGTTTGACTTTGCACCAACGGGCCAGCCACTGTTCTCGGTCCTGGTGAAATTGTGATGTATCAAGACAACATCTGTGTCCTCATGGAGCTTACGTTCTGTACCACGTCCTCATCTGTACAGTGAGGACTGTGGTATTTGTGTCGTGAACTTGTGAGGATTAAATGAGTTCATCTCTGTGAAGTGTTCAGCACAGCGTCATCACACAGTCATCGTTTGGAATGTTATCTGTAATCACGTCGCCACAGTGCTAGGTCTTAGTGACCAAGAGGACATGGACCTTGACTTCATGGAGCTGGGAGGGTAGTGAGGAGCGTGGAGGTGAACAGCAGTACAGTCACACAGGACACACAAGAGGGAGAGCACAGAGGGCAACAGGAGGTGATGGTGCCCTGGGGCTGGAGGAGTGGGAATTCCAGGAAGAAGGAAAAGAACAGCAGCATCAAATGCAGCAGGATGACCCAGGGACCAGGACTGAAAAGACAGTGTGGATTGCCGTCATCTGCTGTCATTCCTAGAGCCACAGTCAGATTGCAGTGGTCATAGGCAGGCACAAGTGGGAGGTGATGCGGCTCTCTCCAGAGGCTGAATGAAAAGGGGTGGCAGTGACTGAATAGTAGCTGGAGGGAAGGATGGTCAAGGTAGGGACTGGGGGGAGGGGTGTATTTACCTGTGAAAAATAATGCTAATTAGAAATCAGTTTTGACCACTCAAACATTCTCAAGGACTTCCACAAGTCAGCCCCTGGTTTTATTCCAGCTTGTTACTTCATGTATTCTTGAGAATTAAAACACCAATTATTAAACTTTCTGTAATTCAAACTTTTCACTTTAATTTGGAGGAAAATCAGCATAATCGGAATATAAAACAGGCTGCATTAAGAAAACTCATAAGTACTGCCCAGGAACATCGACTTTGTAGAGCAGTTCTTAAATTTTGTGGCCACACATAGTACACGAACAGGAGATGTGCAGAAGACGGAGAGGTTGACTTCTCTGTCGGCTAAATATGAAGCAGCAGTGACCTGCAGCTCCCCGAAGAGCTGTATCAGCCTTGAGTGAGTTAATAAGCTCTGCCACAAATTCGTGGTGTGACTTTGGGCAGATCCCTGGGCCTCTCTGGGACCTCCCTGGTTTTCTGATCTGTTAACTCTGGAGGTGGGAAGGGGAGTTTGAAAGGTTCTGCCCCAAACTTAAGTGGAGGGTGCCCCGACCTGAGGCCTATTTGTCTGCCTTGTGCTAGGTACCTTGTCAAGTGCCAGGAAAACAATGGTGAACAGAGGCCCGAGGGTCCCTGGCCTCCTGGAGAGGATGGTCTGGTGGGGAAGGTGGATGTTAGTTATGTGGTTCCTGCCACAAATGAAGACCCACGTCGTGGCAAGGACCGGGAAGGAGGAGAACCCAGTACACTCAGCACCTATAAAAATGACACACATGAAGATGACGCTGAGAAAAGATGTGGCTTCAACTGGACGTACAGGGGAAGTAGCCACGACCAGGAGCAGAGGAAACTGGCCCAGAGCCATGGGAGATGAGGCAGCTCTCACAGTACAGCCCGGGAGCGAAGACAGCAGAGTAGCAAATGCTGATGGGAAGAGCTCAAGTTGCTAACGTGAAGACTGTTGAGTTGTCAGCCGAGTCTGTACCTGTGGATAACACCATTTGTGGAGGTACTTCTGAAAAGGAAGGACAACGATGGGCCTGTACACGTGCCGTCTGGAGGCCGTCGAATCTGCACTGTTGTCTGAGTTTGCCACTTATCGGCAATGTGACCTTGGGCGAGTCACATTCGCATTCTAAGCCTCACTTTCTCAGCTATAAAATGTGGGCGTTAAAGCTAGAGGGGATAGTGGAGATGACCTAAGAGTGGACCTCAGCCGTGGCTGCAAATGAGAATCATTTGGGAAGCTGCTAAAAATACTGATGCCCAGGCCCTCCCCTTGCCAATTAAGTCAGAATCTCTCCAGGTGGGGCCCAGGAATTAGGGTTTGATTTTTTTTTTAAGTTAAACACTATACAGCCCAACGTTCCATGATTCTATAATCTATCCCTTAGAACATAACCATGTAATGCAGTTGCATAGGAATATACTACAATCAGAGCCTCTGGCTTGAAATGTGAGAAGCTATGAATGACCTGCCTCTGTTGACAAGTAAAGTGTTCTGACCACAGAAGAAAGGAGACGTCACTCTCTCCACCTCTATTTCTTTTGTCCTCTAGCTCCCATATCATTCTTCTATTACTATCCAGAAACCACCTTAAAATTGTATGGGTGGGTCGGGGTTGCCCGATGGCATAGCGGTTAAGTTCACATGTTCCATTTCGGTGGCCTGGGGTTCGTGATTTCAGATCACCACTCATCAAGCCATGCTGAGGCGGCATCCCACATAGAAGAACTAGAAGGACCTACAACTAGGATATACAACTATGTACTGGGGCTTTGGGGAGAAAAAAGAAAAAGAGGAAGATTGGCAACAGATGTTAGCTCAGGGCCAATCTTCCTCAAAAAAAAAAAATCGTATTGGGGATTTTTGTTTAGAGGATTGAATGGTGTAATGGAAAGAACACAGGCCTGAAAACAACCTTGGAGATGAGTCTCATCTTTTCCTCTAACCTTGCTGGGCCTCCGTCTCCTGAATAAAATAGGGAAAGTGAGGCTTCACTGCAGGGTTGCTCTGAAGAGTGACTGAGATCAAGTGCATGTGGTACGGTGCCTGGGACATGGACTCGATGAATGTTAAATGATAAATGTAAATGTGTAGGGAAAGAGCTAATATTTATATTTAAAGAAATTTTTTTTCCTTTTAGACTTGTAAAGTGCCCCCAAATGGAATGTGGGCAAAGAATAGTAAAAGAAAATGTACAGATAAAGAAGTACAAAGCAATTAAACATATTCTACATCCTCGTTAATTAGAGAATTTGAAACTGAAACAGTGATTGGCAAAGACAGTTGGCAGAAAGAATGTTCATATCCTGTTAGAGGAACGTTGCATTCCAAAAATGTTCCACTTACCAGTATCAGCATTTATATATCATATTCTTTGGCCCAGAAATACTACTATAAACAGAAATACACGTGGAAAAAGAAACATGGAAAAGGATGTTTGTTGCACCATTGTTTGTAATAGAGAAAAATTGGAAATAACCTGAATGTCCTTCAGTAGAGGATAGGTTAAATTACGGTATAACCACATAAAAGAGTACTGTTCACACTTTAAAGGTATGTAGGTAGCTTTATATGGATTGACATGGGAAGATGTCTGATTTTTTGCTAAGTGAAAACGCCCTCGGTTGGCTTTCCAGCTTCTGGCTTCGCCTCAGACCAGCCTTGAAGCAGGGCTCAGCACTGCAGTGTTGAAGGTCATGAGTGGGATGGGGATGGGGGTTGCTAGACATAGGTGGAAGTTCCGTTTGCACAAAGGCTTTGAAGCCTTTTAGGACAGACGGTGAAGAAGGTTTTAGAACTGACGGGCAGGTACCTGGAATGTAAGAATTAACCACCTTGGAATAAATCAGGGAGGTAAGGAAGAGCAGAGACCCCTAAGGTGTGTGTGTGTGTGTGACCCCTAAGACCCCTAAGGTGTGTGTGTGTGTGTGTGTGACCCCTAAGACCCCTAAGGTGTGTGTGTGTGTGTGTGTGTGTGTCCGTCCCTAAGAGGTAGGTGTGTGTGTGTGTGTGTGTGTGTGTGTGTGTGTGTCCGTGTGTGTGTGTGTGTCCGTCCCAGGTAGGTAGGAATAGGAGGTGGGAGGGAAGTATATTTTGAACATATACTCCCCACTCGGGTCCCCAGGTAGGCTTTAACCAGGAATGAGCATGGCATGGCTGTGGGTGGAACTCAGCAAATGCTGGTCCTCAATGGAGGCGGGAGGCCGTTCCCTCCCCTTGAACCATCTTGTTTGTTCCCTTACTGTTCTTTCAGTTGGGGGAGGAAGGAGAGACAGGAAAATCAGAGAGGTTCCTGGGGGCAGCCCCGAAAGGCAGCAGGTGGTCACAGGCCAGGGGCCCTGAGACCAGAGACACTAAGTAGAAGCCACCCCCTGATTGCCCAAGGCTCGTGTGGCCTGGGGATGAAAGGGTGCTTTCTTATTTTTATTATTGAAGTTGAAGGCCAAGTTGATGCCCAGTGAATGAAAGTTAGAAAAGCAATAATAACTTTTTTGAAAGGCAGAGATCTCAGAAATATGAAGACCTGGAGATATGGGGGAAGGCTCTTCAAGACTTCTATTTAAAAGCCTGTCTAGGAAGCCAATCTTTTCATCTCTGGCCAGCCCAGATCAGAAACGATGGCAGGTGTTTACTGACACCAGAAAGGGGTAGGGGAGGTTTTAAACTTGGACTTGTCTCATCTTTTTAAAATCACTGGATGCTCCATTAGTCCGGGATGGCTATTCCTTTGGATTTCATGGATCAGTAAAATGTTCTCCAAGATTTGAGGCACTGTCATAATTGTCCATTTTTATTTTGTCAAATATGTTTATTAAAAGAAAAATAATATTGTAACCCAGGAAAATGAAGAAAGAGCATAAGCTCAGAAAAATGAACAGTCCTTTAAACTGAATATAGTTACCCTTTTAAAAATCCACTATATTGACCTTTTTTTTTTAAACACCCTCGTGACAGACTGGTGAAAACTCTTTATGGCTCAGCCCTGGCGCACACATCAGCATTAGCATTTAAAGGCCACTGAATTAGTGTTTGTTTCAGGACCAGATGATATGATTGGATTATGTGGTTTGTAGAAAATTAAATTCTTTAGCCAAACCACATGCTAAGCTTCTGCCCAGGATCAATATACTATTAGAAGTCCTGGAAACTAATAAACATACCATTACTATTAACTTATAGATAGGTTGTTGGCAAATAACCTCAGAGAGGGGATCCAGGCTTGAAACAGCTTTTGTAACTCCAGATGGAGTGTGCGAGTTTATCAGAGTCCTGAGAAGGGATCTGTACGGTGTATAAAAAATATCCACTATATCTGTGAGTTAAATCCAAGATAAACTGAGAAAAGTGTAGGAAAGTAGAACCTAATTGAAGCTGATACAAGAAATGATGACTCATGCAAAGAACTAGATGTTCATTTACCACGAGGTGTGTGGGTGTGAAGCAGGGACAACTCACCTATGCAGAATCTGGTCACCTGGCAGCTCCACCTGAGGACAAAGAGGCCAAAAGGAACCCGGCCTCACCAAACGAATGTCCTGCACTCAGGGTGGCAGAGCTGAACCGCTCAGGAGGACAGACCATCCGAGTCCAGGAGGCTCACTTATGTCCCCAGTGGTCTCCAACCAGGCAATCCCCAAAGCTCTCCCCATTTTGTGATGGGCAGTTTACAGATGAAGAAATGAGCCCAGAATGGTCCAGTGATTTGACCTTGGGCAAACGACCCGACCTCACCTTCCCCCCCACTGCTGCTCCACCCACAGCAGTTGGAAGGGAGCAAATCCACAGGTAAGAAGGTAAACCCTATGTGCGCATCCTGCCTGCAGTGGACAGCCATCAGCCTGAGAGTGAGAGAAGAGGATAGAAACCTCGTTACTTGTACAACCAACCATCCAACGAACCCAGGGGCAAATACTTAAGAAATGATTTTTTGGCCCAGTTAATATGGGTGAAAAGAGCTCAAAAAAGTTTCAGGCTTAACTGCATTATTGTGTGATGATGTCCCTGGATCGCTCATACTCATCCATCATTCATTTCACACAGTGTTATTGAATGTCCACTGGGTGCCCGGAAGTGTCCATCAGAATAAAGTTACACTTTGTGTGCTACACTCCCAATTAAAAAACCAAAAACCCTAGTTGAATTCTTCAGTAATACTTGCCCGGATTATTGTAATAAATTTCTACTCAACCCCACAATCTCAAATCGTACCTTTAAAACCCAACTTGGATTATGTCACTTTCCTGCTTAAAAACCTTCAGTGGCTCCCCATGGCCATCAAATTAAATATGCATCACTCAGCTTGGCTTTCAAGGCTGTCACACATATGCCGTGAACTTCCTTTGCAGCAGGGATTTCCTGTCTGTGCTTTCTGGGGCCCCAGGGCCTCCTTGGAAATGACTCAGTGGGTTTGGGTATAGCAAAGCTGGATGTTTGTGTGAAAATAAGTAAGGGGCTTTGCTGGCATAAGAGATCAGCAAAGAGGTACAGCTGGACTGTTAGCTTTGTGGGTTGTAGGTTTCAATAGCTTGGTCAGTGTCCCAAACTCCACAGTGCCCTGCCGTGGGTAGACAGTCTTCCAATGCCCCCATGAAGCACATCACCTACCAGGCTATTGGCAAAATTACAAAGCGTGGTTTGCCTTTAGTGTCCCCCACACCCTTCCTGTCTATTCTCTATAGCTCTGTACCTCGCTCCCACATCTAAGACTCTTACCACCTGGTGTCACTTGTCTTGCAAACCCCAGCATTATATTTCTATTTAAATGAGGATGTCAAATGTCAGTTATAGGTCTCTATCCAGGAACCCAGATTTTTCATAGACCTCACCCTTCTTCCAGTTTCAAGTTACACAAAATTTTTTAGGAAAGTGTTCATTTTAACTGGAAGTTGGACTGTACCATCTATTACCCAGGTCACTAATTCTTAAACCTTCAAGTGCATTCAAATGGCCTGGGGATCTTGCTAAAATGCACATTTGATTTTGTAGATCTGCAATTTGCTCTGAGATTCTCTATTCCTTATAAGCTGCTGTGTGATGCTCCTAGGCTGGAGACCATGCCATGAGTAACAAGGATCAAGGCTAGGCATCCTTGAAGAGCAGTCAGGAAGAAGTTCAAGTTCCCGAGCCCCACCCTCCATCATACCCACGCCAGATAGCTTCCGGGGCCAGAGGCAGCTGCCCAGTATGGCTCATGAAGCACTTAGTGGTTTGCCTCTGCAGAGCTTACGGACATAAATGAGATGGCTGTATGTATTCTTCCTCCAGTCTCTGCAGAATTATTTGTTTCACAGGCCTAGACCCTTTCAAGGCTCTAGTCTGGCTGTTTGAGACGATGCTTCTCATCTCCAGAAGGCAATTGAGGTTCTTGAGGGAAGAGGGTCAATCGTTGCCTTTTGGGGTTTCCTGGAGCAGCTTCCAGCAAGTGAAGAGAGGCCTGTGGACATTTTCTCCTTGGTACATTGTTTCTCTTCCTACCACGCATGCAGCCAGGCCAAACCATTTTAGCAACAGTTCTCAGGTGGGAGACACCCACCCCTCATTTACTTCTGTATGTGTGTTTCTATGGGAAAGGAAGATAATGAAATTTAGCTTAACCAAGCTGTAGGTTGGAAGTTATAACCTACCTAATTTCCTAATTAAGCTATCAATTAAGGCTGTGTCTATGCCACCTGCTATGCCTGGGCCTTGTGCCACGTGGTAAATGCCAACTCTGACAAACCCATCCCTACAGAACCCAGAGCTCCTGACACATTTGTTTCCAGTAAATCTTTACTCATTGCGCTCCTGCCTTCCCCGTGGCTTTCCCCTAAAGTGTTTCTTGAAGTCCACATTGAGACAGGTTGCCCAACCCATTTGTCGTGCGTGTGGGGTTATGGAATGTTGGAATTTGCCAGCAGACTTCATCTGGGCCTTTTGAGGGCTACACCTTCCCCACAGAGAACATTTGGAACAGGAGCCAACTGCCTTTCTTGCCTTAGAGGCCCTGAGCTTCACCCCAGGGAGAGGCATAAGGTATAGAGCCCCAAGAGAAAAAAAATGGAGTCAGAGACACAGAGGAAACGAGGGCCCTCTGAAGGTAAGAGCCATCGCAATTTACCTTGTAACCTAGATGGATGTTCAATGAGCATTTGTTGAATGAATAAATGAGTGAAAACAAGAAAAGCAAGAAGGGAAAAGCTATCATATATGACGCTAGGGGTCACCACTAAATGCCTTAGTTTCTTTCCTGTTTTCCCACCAATTACTCACAAGGCTCTTGACTGAAACAGGGGGCCTGTGGAGACATCTGTGATGTTGCCCTCCTGAGAAGGTGAGAATCACTCATTCCGGGGGTTGTGGCAGGTTCTGAGCTGTAGAGCAGTTGACCTCCTTCTGGCTGTAGAGCTCATGGATTTGGTCCATAGCAGAGCCTGGACTAAAACCCATATCCTGTGACCCCTGACCCAACATGCTTTCTAATCTGTCAACCTGATGTCACATCTAGGAAATGGGTACCACCCACGTTTACCCCACTATGAGCGAGCTGTGGCAGTGAATTAACTCGGAGACCTGCCACTGACTGTGCCCGAGGGCCTCCCTAAGAACGAGGATCCCAGAAAGACTTGACCTCCAAACCTGCTCTACCTTTCACCTTGGGCAAACTTCGTTATCCAAAGAGGTTAACTCTGCCCCCATTTACAAATGAGGATGATGCCTATGATCAGTAGAAGTGGGAGCCACTCACTATGGGTGACTCTGCTGTACTTCCACAAAATGAAAGGTGAAGGGAAAGGTATCTGAGGGGCCGCCATACTTCCCTTCCCTGCTGAGGAAGTACAAAAGATCTCTCATTTTAGCTCAGAAACCAAGCAAGGATCTACACATGATCAGCTTGGATTTTTTTTCTAGGTCATTTGAGGCAAAGAAGTAGTGTACTGTATTCCCTTCCTTTCCCTCCTTCCCTTCCCCCAGTGGACATTCACTGAGCATTTGCTGTATTAGGCACCGGGAACACAGCAGCGTGTGACACACCCCACACCCTCATGGACCTGACATTCCAGTGGGGGAAACCAACAAGACAAAGTCAATACATAGTAGGGTAGATGGAAAGGAGGGCTACAGAAGAAATTAAAGCATGGGAGAGGGAAAGAGAGTGTGGGGAGGGGTTGCAATTTTAATTAGGATGGTCAGTGAAGACCTCCTGGAGAGGTCGACCTTTGAGAATAGACTGGAAGGAACTGAGAGAGCAAGCAAGATAGTCTTTCAGACAGAAGGAATAGCCATGTTCTGAGGCAGGAGTGGCCCGGGGTGCTTGAGGAAGAACAGGAAGGCCAACGATGGAAGCCATTGGAGGATTTTGAACAAAAAAGTTGATGTGACTTCTGTTGAAACACAATTCTCCTGGCTGCTGGTTGAAAAGCCAGTCAGGGTAGTGTGGAGGGCAAAGGGCAGAGGAGTTAGTACATCTTGGCTGTAAACTCAGGGGAGGTGATGAGAGCTTGGACAGGGTCAGAGCAGTGAGGGGTGAGAAGTGGTCATTTCTGAATCTATTTTGAAGACAAAACAAAAAGCTCTGGGTTGGATGTGGAATGTGCAAGAAGGAAAGGAGACAGGGACAGCTCCAGGTTTGGGGGGTATTTTTTGGTTTCTTTTTGGTGAGTAAGATTGGCCCTGAGCTAACATCTGTGCCCATCTTCCTCTATTTTGTATATGAGACGCCGCCACAGCATGGCTTGATAAGCAGTGCATAGGTCTGCACCCAGGATGGGAACCTGCGAACTTGACCACTATGCCACTAGGCTGGCCCATGGGGTTTTTTTTTTTTTCAGCTGAGTAACTTAAAAGATCATGTGTCATTAACCAGAGTGGGGAAGATGTGGGAGTAGCAGAGGGGCTGTGAAGAGCTCAGTGCTGGGCATATTAAACTCATGATAACATGTAATAAGGATAGTCTACATTTATTGAACTCTTGCTGTATGTCAGGCCCTGGGTGAAGCGTCTTACATATATTGTTCCATTTATTCCTTACAACAGCACTATTATCTTCTCTATTGTAGAGATAAGAGAATTGGTAGTTGTGCCCATTCACAGCCTTCCAAGACGTCAAGCAACAAAAAATAGATCTCTCTTGTTTAATTTTTCTGTCCTCACTGCACAACGTCCTGGTTGGTGTTGGCTCATCACAGCGACAATGAAGATATTAGTTTCCTCCTGGCTCCTGCCGAATGGTGAGGGATTATCAGCTTTGTTCTGCTCCTGGAGCCTCGTGGACACCCCATGAACACAGGGGTGAGTGAGAGAGCGGCCACGCGGAACCTGTCGGTGCCGGCCACAGGCCTGCATCAGGGGCTCCCCACCTGTGAGGAAGAAGCAAGGATGAAATCTCAGGGTGTGCCCAGGGACGGGGTACGTCCATCTGCCGGGCTTATGGTAGGGAGAGCAGAGCTCGGTAACCCAGGAGAACGGAGTGTTCAGTTAAGTGACCAGCTGGGCTTCATAAGTAGAAGCATCTAAAATAGAAAACAGGAGTCAGAACGTAGGAGGTGAGCAGTGTGAAGCAAGGTGTGAATGTGGGGGGGGGGGGGTGGTGGTGGGTAGTTCAAGGCTAAGTCTGTGGGACCAGGTGTGCTTTGGTGCTCCTTTGTAAGGGAGCCTTACTAACTGGAAAAGTCTCCAACAGGCCAACGGTGTGTGCTGAGAAAAAGAGAAGCAGAAAGGGCTTCAACTGTACCCCATTTAAGAAGTATGTTAGTTATCTATCGGTGAGTAACAAATCACCCCAAAACTTAGCAGCTTAAAACAACCATGATAACTTATTATCTCTCACAGTTGAGGAGCAGCTGGGACATCTCAGAGGCTTCTTCACTCCCACATGTGGCACCTAAGCCGGGACACCTGGAGCTCCTCACCCTTGGGCATTTCTCTATGGTGGTCTCCACTCCTGGTCTTTCCAGCATGGTGTCCTCAGGAGAGTGACACTTCTCACCTGGCAGCTCAGGGGTCCAAAGCTGTGTGGCCCCAGAGAGAGAGACACGCAGGAGGAAGCTGTACTCCTTTTCTGACCTAGCCTTGGGGGACGGGCAGCCATCTCTCCTGCTGCAGTCTGTTAGAAGCAGGTGCCCACAGCTGGCCCTTATTCACCAAAAGAGGGTCAGACTCCACCTTCTTTCTGGGAGGTGTATCCAAGAATTCGCTGGATGTTTTATAACCACACAGAAGCCTGTGACATAGTCTAGGGACCTCCTAATTCTATCCCATGTCAATGGAAAGTGTCTCGATGCCTGTGTCATCAACTAGGTGCCTCGAGAAACTCAAAGGTGGGTTGGCAAGCAATTCACTGTTTTTCCAAGTTGTTTCTTTTCCTTTTGTATGTTAAGGAGATGTAACCACCACTATCCTGAAATTGACCAAGTGAGAAAGTCAAGGGAGATGTAACCACCAAACATCCTGAAACTGACCAAGCCTCACTCCAAGAGCTGCACCCATGACCTTTGCCTTATTTTTAGTGCAAAGATCTCTCCAGGAGGAGCTTAGACCTCATTATGTGGAAGAATGTTCTCCAACTGAGCCTGTGCAGGCAAATACCCACCTCTCCCTTTTGAATATTCATTTCCCAACTGAAATAAAAGTTCCTGCTTCCCTTTGTTCAGGGACGCCATGACTTTGGAAATGATTCTTCATGGCCTCCTATTTGCTGCAAATACACTTTACTTTGTGAGACAACTTCCACTGGTGTTGAGTCTTATTTAATTCACCAGGAGGTGAGCCCACTCGGTTTGGTAACACCTGCAATGGCTAGCAATTCCTGTCGGACACATGGAGGGATAATATGACGTGCAGACAAGTGGCTACATTTTCTGAGACTAAATACTATATGTCTGTGGGGTCCTCAGGAAAACCCCAGGCCCAGAAACATTTTTCCTGTGAGTCAGAAGGGCCTGTATCAGAGTATGTAAAATAGTAATCCCGCAGGGATACAAAGTAGTGTTAAAAAGGCAGGAAACAGTAGGGAGATTGAGCAGTAGACGAAAAAACAGTGGCCTTGAATTTGGTGTGCCTTCGATTTGTGATACAAGAGCAGAAATCCTAAGTCTTTGAAAGACAGTATTCTGGGCTGACTATAGCCAGTTGCCTCCATGACTGTTAAAACCAATAGTGAGCTGAGTCTTGGCACAAGCAGACCTCTCATTCTACTGACCCCAGTGTGCGTGGCACTTGGGGTCCCGTGTGTGGAAATTGGACTATGGATAATTGTTTTGTTAGAGGGGAATGGGGAGGTTTGGTGAATTCAAATGTACTTCAAGTAGCACATTCAAACGCCTCCTGTAAGGACATTGATTGCACCATGGGATGTTCGCCTGATGCCAACTAATTAGGAAAACCTATTCTGGGCCTAGCACGAGAGAGCCCAGGGAAGGATAACTGGTGTTGCCATAGCTGGTGTGCTGGAGTCCCCATTACAACTCGTAGTCTCCTTACACTTGACTGAGTTTATTCCACGCACAGACTTCTGCTAAAGGCCACCATGTCCCAATGCGCTAGGCAATTGCCAGAACGTAGTAGTACTAACAGCTGGAATTATCTGCTGCAGCTACACAATTAAAGAGGAGCCTGAGTTCCACCGGAAGCAATTCCTTGGACCGTCTGGCAAGGTCTGCAAATGGGTCCGGTCACCTCCATTGCAGGGTTGACTCGGTCTGGCAAAGACTCACCGACACTAGAGAATTTTCCACTTTGGGTCCAGCATTATGGACCAACTTCTCCCGGGCTGGGAGATTCCTGTGAGGTCTGACCTCAAGCAAGTGTGTGATTGGTGGGATGTAGTTTGGCAAATGTTGCAAGTGTAATGCAAAAATAAATTAATAAGCAAACAAATTAAAAAGAGAGTGAGCAAACAAGTTTGGAAAACTGAATTCAATAAAATTGTTTTTTTTTAACAGGATTTCTCAGAGCCTGTAATATGCCACCATGCATTGTAAATGTCCGAAAGAATGTGTAGCATTTTCCACACCTTATTTCACCAGGGGGACCATTTTCTCATGATCAACTTGGGTGACTCAGTATTCCAGTGACGACTCTGGGATATGCTGTCCTAGACCCGACCTACTTAAATTGTGACCCGTGTGGACCTGTGGGCTGCAACGAGGTTAGTACAGAAGTTGAGAGTAAGCGTTTACAAACTTTTATAGCAATTGGACAGAGTAATCTTTTCGTCTGTCTGTTGAGCCTAATAACAAAGTCGTGGGGCTTATATTTTATGTTTCTTTGTTGGATTAATTTCATGTTCCTAGTAATTAATTTTTTGAGTACAAAAAATATCCATCTGCAGCACACTGAAATTTTTTTAAAAAACAGTCCTTCCCCTCATGATTTGAGAGCATCCCCATCAACCCCCCTGATCAGATCTTTCTAGAATCAGACCAAGAGCACAAAGATTATCCCAGACCGACTCTGACAACCTTCCAGCATCTCCTCCCCCTGCAGCACAGCCGGCCCGCCCGTTATCATTTCTTTGTGCACCTGTGATTTTCTAGTCTGAGTGCAGAGTCTCAGACCCAGATGCCCCCAGTGGTCCATCCACTCCTTGTTCCAGAACGAGGAGCCACAGGATGCCACCTTGTCCGGAGAGAAGTTCAAGAGGAGAAAGAAGCAACAGCCATCACTGTACAATCCACCTGCCACGTGCAGCAACGCTCACGTGTTGCCCCCCTCTGCCTTTGAGAACACTGCTGACAGCTCTTTGAAAACTTCAGAAAGTATGACAGGCTTTCAGGAATGGTGACTTCCCACCCAGGCACTGAGGCATGGGAGGATTTAAGCAGCTCGGTTCACACAATGCTTGGCTTTTGTTCTCCCTGCTGGCGCTGGGCATGTGGGTTTTCTCCCCCCAGCTTTCTGAAGTGTTCTCCAAGAGAGGACTGCAGTCTTTTAAAAACAGTAATTTTTGTAACAATGGCAATTACTTTAGTTGGAGTTCTTTAAAAGTCGATCCTTCTCGCCCACCTCCTCTTAAGACGTGAATCAGGTTCTGATCTATTGCGTTCCTCCAAATGAGCGCGGTATTATTTCCTCTTTATACCTATTAATGGGCATTGTAGGAGGGGAGTCAAAAAACTTCCAAAAGTCGCTACTTTTCAGTCTAAAATAATTACAAGTAATTTTTCTTTGTTTCCAGGTAATGGTGGATAATCAGCTTTATGTATAGAAAAATACGCACATTGTATACGGCGGGGCTCCCCATGAAGGCCTTTCACAGGGGATTAGAACTCTTACCATCCCACTGCGCTCATTTCCTCACAAAAGCCTTCTCCTGCTCCCCAGCACCATCGATGTGGTGCTTACGTTTCTGGGGGCCTTGTGTTGTTATTAAGTGACAGTAGTCAGCCCTGCATAGGGCTTTTAAGCCCCAAATAGCTGCATTCTTTAGAATAGTTGTTTGAGCTGCTTGACACACCCCAGGAAGTAGGTAAAATATCATAGCCTTCACTTTGTGTGTGAGAAAAGTGAGGGACAAGGGGACCAAACTGAAGGAACCACACGGCCATGGGGGGCGGGGTGGAGGGGGTTCAAGGTGAAACCCGCAAGAACCAGCCTTCCCTCATGGCCCATCTGGATAACCCTCTTCTTACATGTGTTTATACGATTTGGGGGAGAAACGGGCTAACTCTTGGTTCTTAGAATCCTATTTTATGTTGAGTTTTGATCTCCTGGTTAGTGTTGGGTGAAATTGCAGTGAAATATGTTCATCTCAGATATCTAGAAAAGAAGGGAACTGCCCCTTGTTTGTTTTTTAGGAAGATAATAAAAATAAATGTTTCCTCCACAATTTCCTTCCTTCCTCTCTATCATCTATGTCTATAGATATCTATCATCTCCCTATCTATCTTTCTATCCACTCATTCATTAACTCTATCTATCCATCATTATCTGTCTCTCTCTCCCCCTCTCTCTCTATTTTTCTGTCCATCCTATACCTATAGCTATATCTGTCTATCTCTCTATCTCTCTCTCTATCTACCTACCTGCCTACCTATCCATCCATCCATCATTATCTATCTATCTATTTATTTTTCTATCCATGCTATACCTATACCTGTGTCTGTTTATCTGTCTATCTATCTATACATTGTAGGGAGGAAAAATTCTCCTCTACCTTCTTTAGGTCTTCGATTGAGTCTAAGAATTAAATGGACAAAGACAGATTAACAGGATAAAAGCATACAAGTTTTATTAAATTTTTACATGTTCATGGAAGCCTTTACAAGATAATGAAGAGCTGAAGCAGTGACCAGAGGAAAGAGCTTTTATATCTTTTAGACAAAGAAACAATAAATTTGTGAAGAATTGACAAGACAAAAGGGTTGGGGCTGGGGGAAGTAAATTGTGAAGAGGTAACTAGGAAGATAAAGGCTAGTTTAACAAGGTTTGCTTGTACAGATCTCTTGGTCCCAAATTCCCATCTTTGGTGATAAGAACGTCTTCCTTCCTCCCAGTACAGGGAGGGCACCTTTCACATGGGAGTTTATCTCCTGCTGTCAGGAAGAAAAAGGAGGGTCAGAGTGTCCTTCTTACACCTGCTGTTTCTCAAGTGCCTTTAACTCAATATAATCAATATGCCAAAGCAGCACTTTTTGGGGTGACATGTTCTGAACTCCTTCACCATCCATCCTATACCTGTATCTCTATCATTTATCTATCTATCTATCTATCTACATATCTGTCTATCTATCTCTCTATCTATCTATCCATCATCTATCTTCTATCTACCTGCCTATCCATCTGTTCATCCATCCATTCATCCATCCTATACCTCTATCTTTATCTGCCTGCCTCCAATCTATCCATCATCTATCTCATTCATCACATGTCCAGGTCTCACCAGTCTGTGACCACCAATTAAGTCACCCTTCATCTTTCCAGGAAGTCCCCAGCTGCTCGTTAATCTTGTAAATCATTAATCTTGGGTCCCCTCCCTGCCCAGGGTCTCAGTCCTCCTGAGATCTCTCAGGGGTCTGATTTTGGCATTGTGGTATCTCATATATGCTCTGTCATTGGGCCAGGTCACTGTCTCCCCCCTCAGGCTGCTGTCCTCACCAACACACTAGTTTTGGCACTTGGCACTGCATTTCCAGTAGAGAACAGGTTTTTCTCTTAAATTCCTCCACCATGACATAAATGAGACTGCTGATGAGCTAGGGAGAAAGGAGAAGGAGGTACAGCACAGATAACTGATAAGCCTACTGATGTGGCTACCCTTAGAGCCTCTAGGCGGCTCTGTCCTTGGGGTCCTTTATAGGGCTCCCCACCTGGCCTCCAGGTGGCCCTCATAGGAAGGAGAGGTCAGCCCCTCTCCTGGGAGGGTTTTGTGCATGTCCCTGATTCAGGACCCAGCCCAGCTGCCGGGAGGTCCAGAGTGGCCTTCTCTCCAGTAATCCTTACTTCCTGTCTCAATACCAGCCTCTCCCCAGGATGACCGGCAACAAAAATGGCCCCCGTGTTCAAGGGATACCCTCCTTCACCTCAGGAGTGCTCCCTTGCCTTCTGCTCCCTGACAAGACTGGCCCATCAGATCATGACTGTCCAACACGAGCACTCACTGGGCCTCAGCCTTAAAAAGTAAGCTTAGGGCCACAGCATTCTGGAAGGCTGAGAGACAACAAGCCCCACCCAGGTTCCTGCTCTGAGCTTCATGCCTTCCCTGTGGTGGAATTCTCCGACCCAGCACTGGCCTCCTTGCTCATGCACGACCCCAAAGTCTGCAGGTACACCCGTGGCAAACTCATTCCAAGAAAAGAAACATTCCTTAGCTGCTACCTCACCAATTAATTTTTTTTCAGAAACAGTTCTGACTCTGCCATTTACTCTGCACAGAATATGGAGCTTCTCAGCCTCAAACATCCTTGTTCAGGCCAACGGACTCAACAAGAAGCAAGGTGAGTATTGCCTTTATAGTTAGAAATTTATTCATGGAATGGTTCTTCCCAAAACAAAGAATCTGCCCCAAAAGTGAGTTCAAAATTCTCCCTTTTGTCAAGTAAATACTGCTTGCAGGTTTTAAATGATTTCTGAAAGGTAACAAAACAAACGTAACCCCTGAATCCTTAGTTACAGCCCGAGGTTCTATGTGGGCATCCCATTTCTCTCCTTACCCACCCACTCATCCTTCCTCCTACCTCTGTGTCATCTAACAGCTAATCTCCCTGCCAAGGTTGCTTTCAGACAGTCTTTATGTGGTACCATGCTGTTTACCGGTGGGAGCTCTCTGACCCCATGCTCTACTCCGGCCATATTGGCCCTCTTCACCTGTTCATTTCTGTCCCCTCTGAACGGAGGGGAAGGAGGCCATGTTGCACATCCAGTTTTAGCTGGGATGGACGGCTAAATTCCCTTGCATTGGAAGCAGTTCGTCAGGTGGGAGGGAGTTCCCTTTCTCAGTTCCTGGTTCACATACACTCATTAAGAAAAAGTATTTAAAACTTGGACATGAAGAAAAAGGATGGATAGCATGTCATTTCAATGTCAAAATGGGCATCATTTGATAGGTCTGCCCAAGGCTTATTTAATTATCTAAGGCAGTAGTTCTCAACTCTGGGGCCCTAGGGGACATTTGCAATGACTAGAGACATTTTTGATTGTCATGACTGGTGGGGAGAAACGGGTGCTACTGACAACTAGTGGATGAAGGCCTGAGATGCTGCTGAACTTGCCAGAGAGCACAGAACAGCCCCTCACAACCAGGAATTATTCCACTCCCTGCTTTCTGTTGATTAAAGGTCCTGGACTGATAGAGATGAAAATAATTTCTATCTGGAAGAAAAGATAACCCCAAAGGTTGCAGTTTATTACTTTGTAAGACATTAGTCAGTTTTGTATTATTTTGTATTAACCTAGCACTCAAATTCTAACAGTCCTTCATTAAATTGCTTATAAACATCACTTTCCTCAAATGCTCTTTGAATTATATTACTATTTCCATCATAAATTAATGAATTGAGTGAAGTATTTGACATGTGTTCATTTCAGTCCCATAATAGTTATCTATTGCTGGGTAACAAATTACCCCAAAACTTAGTGGCTTAAACCAATAATAAACATTTATTATTTTACACAGTTTCTGTAGGACAGGAATTCAAGAGCATTTTAGTAGAATGATCTAGCTTGGGTTCTGTCATGAGGTTGCAATCAAAATGTCAGCCAGGGCTGCAGCCCTCGAAGGGCACTGGAGGACCTGCTCCTCAAGACCCCAAGAAAGCTCACTTACGTGGTTGGCAAGTCAACGCTCACTGTCGGCAGAGGCCTCAATTCCTCACCGTGTGGGCCTCTCCACTGACCCACTTGAGTGTCCTCGTGACACAGCAGCTGGCTTTTTCCAGAGCAAGTGATCCAAGAAAGAATAAGGGGAAGCTGCCATGTCTGCTAAGACCTAGCCTTAGAAGTCACATACTTCAGTTCTGTGGTATCCTATTGGTTATCCTAATGGTTACATGGGTCAGTACTATTTGGTGTGGGAAGGGACAACACAAGGGCAAGAATTCCAGAAGGTGGGGATCATTAGGGGCCATCTTGGAGGTTGGCTACCACAGTCCTCCCTCTGTCCCCCAGTGATTCATGTCCTTCTCACACACAAAATGTGCTCAGCCTCTCCTAAGGCCCCCAAAAGTCTCATCCCAATATAGTATCAGTTTAAAGTCCAGAATCTCATTATCCAAACCAGGTCCTTATATTGATGAGGCTCCTTGGATGTGGTTCCTTGAGTCTTCAAATCCAGTTCTTTTTGATCTGAAATTTGTGAACTAGAGAGACAACTTATCTGCCCCCTTCCCACACCCAACAACATACAATGATAGGACAAGCATGGGATAAGTGCTATAGACCCTCCTGCTCAACAGGGTGGAAATAAGGGATGCACAGAAGTCACTGGTTCATAGCAATTCTGAAATCCAGTAGGATACAAATTGACAGTTCCTGGGAATAATTTCCATGGCTCTTGGCTTCACTGTGTGGGCTTTTGTTCCCTCCCTCGGAGTCATCCTTCCTTTCCCTGTGTTTGCATAGTTTTCTCAGCCTGCTTCCCACCTATGGAAGTTTTAGAGTCCAAAGGCATCTTTTCCATCTGTGCTGTCTGTTCCTTTCAATCCAAGCTGTCAATATTCCTTCTAATACAATTGTCTTAAAAATTTCATAGGTGTGCTGTGAATCTTATTGGGGCTCACTCCATTAGAAAAATAGCCTCACCTGCAAATATCTTCAGTATAAGTTCTTTCTACTTTGGTCTTCTGCTGAGAAGGCTGAGGGACAATGTCCTTAAGCTTCACAGAAGCCCTATTGTTTGAACAGTTCTCTGAAGCAATGCCTTATATCTTTCTGAGATCTGAACAACGAGTTTTGCCATCTGTTATGGACTAAATTGTGTCCCCCTCCAAATTCATATGTTAAAGCCCTAACCCCCAGTGTGATGGATTTGGAGATCAGGCCTTTAGGAAGGTAGGTAGATTAAATGAGGTTGTAAGAGTGGGGCTCTAGTCCAATAGGGCTGGTGTCCTTATAAGAAGAAGAAAAGACACCAGAGCTCTCTCTCTCTTTGTGCATGCACAAAGGAAAGGCGTGTGAGGACACAGGGAGAAGACAGGCATCCACAGGCCAGGAGGAGAGCTCTCACCAGAAACTGACCCTGCCAATGCCTTGATCTTGGACTTCTAGCCTCCAGAACTGTGAGAAAATAAATTTCTGTTGTTTAAGCCCCAGTCTGTGGTTATTTGTTATCTGTTATGGCAGCCCGAGCAGACTAAGACCAGTCACACTCTTGGATTCGTCTTTAGACCAGATTTTCCTGACGGTGCTTGGTACTTGATTTTTCCTGGGAGCCCTTTCTTAATGTTAACATCATTTGCCATCTGGACAGGTTAAAAATTTTCAAAACCAGGAAGTTCTGGCTTCTTTTTGTTTAAAAATCCTTCCTTTAGCTCATCTCCCTCCTCTTGCCTTTTACCAGAAGCAGCAGAAAGAAATCAGATGGCACCTTCAAAGCTCTGCTGGGACCATATCCTTAGTGACCACCCTGTGCGTAGGGTATGTTTTCTACTTTCCATATTATTTCAGGCAACAGTGCTGGCAGGCTTTCTCCACTGTTACATAACTGTTGCCAATAAGATTTTTCCTTTTCCCTTTAAGCCCTTACCCGAGGCCTCCTCAAAGACAATTGTGCTCCTGTAAACAGTTCTCCAAGGTTCTTCAAGTTTTCACTGACACTTTCCTCAAAGTCCTTCTAGCTTCTGCTCACTACCAGCTTCCAAAGCCACAAGGAAACTTTCCTCTAATATCCCCAAACTTATCTTGGAGCTCTTCTCAGAAAACCCTCTCCCACTCTCTCCCTGAAAACCCTCCTTCCCCTCCATCCCTCTTCTTATTTCTTCTCTCTCTTTTCCTCTCTCTGTCTTTTCCTGGGGGGGAGGGTGTGTGTGATTAGTTCCTCAAACTTTACTCTTCTTGTCTTACACAGAGATCACAGCTCTTAAACTTTTGGCCAAGAATTGAAGCCACTGGAGGTGCATGTCTAATGTGGCCGAGGTGGGGAACCCTGACTAGTAGGAGAGAGGGAGCATTTGCATCATTGGACACGTCACACCATCATTTACAGCCTAATCATCCAGGTATCATTCTAGGTGCTGTTCCGTCTCCTTCCTTCACAGCCTTATGGTGCAGATTTACTGATGAGAACATGGAAGGTCATGTAATTCTCTCAAGGTCACATGACTCATGGCACAGCCAAGCCTTGAAAACAAATCTTTCTTGGAAGCCCATGACATTTCTACCACATCAACAGCAGGTTGTCTAAGAGGGTTCCATAGTGTTTGGTGAATGAATGAATGAACAAATAATGAATGAATGAATGGATCCCTCTAAGTCAGCTCTGCCACATATTAGACTTTATGGTGGAAACACCAGGGGGGAATTCTGATAGATGGGTATAAATGCACACTGCTGTCCTCTGCAGGCTCTTTTGACCAAGAAGGGCAGCTCAACACCAGCGACTGATTAAGGCCCCTGAGGTTGACCAAATGTACCCTGGGGGAGGCGCACAGAGATCAACTCCGATGTCCCATCTCCATTCCCATCGAAATGTGAGTCCAGGAATTAGCAAGGAGCCTGCCACATTCCAGAGCAGGGGCTACTGCCACCATAGCCACCAGTCCTCCACTCCATCATGCAGCCCTTGGAGTCCCAAGGCCCGAGCCACCTTTGTACATGGCAGTCAGAGGGGGCTGGCACTGCCCCATCACGGCCCCTGCTGGAAACAGCTTCCTGCCCCTCCTGTCTGCAGGAGGGAGCAGCACTTGCTCCCCTGACCAGTCTCTGAGAGCAGCCTCAGCCAGAGAGGGGCCGGCAGGGTGGAATTTGTTCATCCGCTCTGTCTGCTCCTACCACTGTGGAGGGGCCATGACATAACCCGCTTGTGTATAGCAAATAAATCTGTGCGAGTTTTGCTAATATTGGAATGGGCGTACATGGGCTTTGGAGTTGCCCAGATCATGGCTAGCTGTGTGACTGCTGGCAGGTGATTTAACATCTCTGAGCCTCCCTGTCCTCATCCACAAAATGGGCTGCCAACCTCGTAGCAGTATTGTGAGGGTTAAATATAAAGCATTTGGTGCCACGTTGGATAAGCTGGAGGTGTTCAAAAATGTAAGTTTCCTTATTTAGGAATAAGGAAGGAGGCTTTTATTTGGGGAAAAGTGGAGTTTATAAGTGTGAAAAAAATTAGATAGCTTGTCTATATTAGCTCCATGTAGAAAAAGATACTGCAAGACCCCCGAACTTCTATGCCTTCCCCACCGCAAAGGACAGTGAGAGCCCCCCCCCATCTCCATCAGGTGGTCCTCAGGCCATGTTGCTTGCTTGGTCCACGTTATGGACTGAAAGTTTGTGTCCCCCCAGAATCCATATGTTGAAGCCTAACCCCCACTGTGGAGGTATTCGGAGGGGGGCATTTGGGAGGTGATGAGGTGATGAGGGTGGAGCCCCCATGAATGGGATTAGTGCCCTTATAAAGAGACCCCAGAGAGCCCCCTCAGCCCCTCTGCCACGTGAGGGCACAGTGAAAACCAGGAAAAGGGCCTCGCCAGACACAGAATCACGTGGACACAATCCACATGGCTAATTTGAAACCCTAATTTCCTGACCCAATATTCCTGTGATTTAGAAGCAGCTGCAGACTTTATTATGATTTTTGGAAAAGCTACGTTTAATTTATTGTCTCTGTGCCTCAGTTTCTTTCCCCGGAAGGTGGAGGATGAGACCTGTTCTCAAACGGGCCCCTCTGAGGATGACGGTCCATAATTCTGAGGGCGCAACTGCCTTCAAATGCCTTCTCAGTCTCCTTTTCCTTTGGCCCTGACTTGCTTATGTCTCCATCAACCCCTGGTGGCACGAGCACATGACGAGTGCCCGGGAAACTCTCGGATAAGTTCATGTCTCATTCTGCCTTATCTTTATGACGACCCCCCACCACCCAACGCTGCTGAACCTGAAGCAGAAATTCCCATTTGCCAAGCTCTGCCTCCGTCCAGTAGCTTTAATAAAAGCTTTCTCTCTCCAGACTCCTTCAAGGCCTGGTTTATATGCATTTTTGAGCCCTGATAAAATGTGTCTTTGGGCACTAGATTGGAAAAGTGTGCTCACAGCGAAAAAGAAGATGAGAAAAAGAAAGGCCCCCCCCAACAAAAAACCCCTCAACTCTAATTCTGTTACAACTGATCCCTGAAGCTTCACTAAGCTTGTGGTCTTGACATGCAGCCCTGGGAAAGGAGCTGAGTGGCTGTGGTCTGGGTCTCGTGTCCTGTTGAGACCCAGCAGGAGGAATGAGTCATGTTAATTCTGTCCGACTTCAAGGGCCTCATTGTAATTCTCTACAGCCCCCCCTCAGAGGTCCGCAGGGAGAAGAATGTTTGTAAATTGAGGACAAAACCTTGGTCCAGGCCAGCTTTGGGGTCTTTGTACCGGCTCTCAATAGAGAAATCCAGCGTTCAGTGTCCGCCTGTCCACATGGACAGCCTTCCCCATGAACGTCGCTGAATGCAGAGACCGGATGAGTGGTTCTCTTTGCCACAAAGCACTTTGTTCCTGAGCTGAATGTGAACTTTGTGACTTAGGGCGTTGTGCGTCTGCATCCCCAGACACCCATCGCCATCCTCCCCCTCCTCAGAGGAGAGCATCTGTGGGCCTGCCAGTCAGTTCAGCGAGGGCGCTATTTGATTGACTGACCAACAAATGGCATCGATTTTGTGTTGCAGCACGTCCTCCCTGTTCAGCTGGATGGAAGCTGCCGACTTCGCTCAGGGCTTGGGGGAACCTGGGTGCCTGGCAGGCAGCTGCCCCTTGGCTCCCGTGAAACGCTGGCAGGCGGAATGGTCTCTGCTTCTTTCCTCCAAGCATCTGTTGATCTATGTCCTTCCGGACGCAGCTCTGTCTCAGCAGCAGCTTTGGGTTCTTATTTATTCATGTGTGTGTTCTAAGAGCCCTGTGCCATTGCCAAAGGCTATATGGCCTCTTAAAGTTTCGGAGCCTCTGCTTTTACGGCCACTGTTTGTGGAAGAGAAGTGCTGTTTGGGGAAATGATCGCTTTGCCTCCTGACTGGATGATGGATGAAGGATTAGATTTTCCTCTTTTACTTAGAGCTTGAACACAACCTGCGCGTGTGCTTTCCAGTACCACCAGCTCTCCCGAATGTTCATTCATTCGTGCCTTCATGCATGCCTTCTACAGGATCTACTCTGTGCCAAATTCAGTGCTAGGCATGAGCTACATTTGTGTGAGTTATACTGAATCCAGCAGCACGGATGCAAATGGATGCAAATATATACATCCTCCAGGGCAGTGCAAGCACTCTCTAGCCTGGGCTCTCGAAGGAGTGTTAGACTCAGGATTGGGTCTGTTGACGGCAGTCTACTGAAGAGCTATGGTGAGGAATCAGGGTGACCGCCGTCAGTGGGTGAAGGGAGCTCAGAATCATGCAGGCCTGTCTCGGCCTAGTCCTGCCTGCCAAGCTTTGAGGAGCTACGGTCACAAGGAGCAGGAGTAAACGAGGAAGCAGCTCCCCATTGCACGGTCCTTGCGCGAGTGCAGGTCTCGCTATGCAGGTCCATCTGGGCAAAGCTGGGTTGGATTCTGCAGGAGCCTGTCTCTCTCCTGCAGCCACAGTTTTGAAACATAGGATTTTATCACCTTCTACCCTGGTGCCTCGTGCAGGATACCAAAGCCAAGCACACCCAGGTACTTCTACAAGGAGGAGAAAAGAGCATGGAGGCTGGGCTTGGCCATCAACCCTGTCCCATCAGAGACTGAAAAGAAGTGTACCTGGTGTCCAAACGAGCAGTGACCCCACCCGCCAGCACACGCAGCCCCGTCTGATGCTGCATGAGGCCAGGCGAGAAGTCCTCATCTCCCTTCTCCCCAGAAGGGAGAGGGACAGTGACAACTCTGCCTCCTTCTCGTTACTCCACCAATCCCTTACCTCCCTGCAGGATCAGTGAATTGGGAAGGTCAGCCTTGTCCCCCTGAAATAGGTCAGGATGGGACATTAATTGAAGCCAAGAACACACTTTACGTTAGGCCCCGATCCCCAAGCCCAGCTCCATATCAGAGAGGGAGACACCGTGACCATTCGACAGCATTGCCCAGATGCTGTGCCAAAACAACAGGAACCCCTCCCATTTTTGTTTCACCAGAGAAACAAGACCCAACAAATAAAACCCCTTGTTTCAGTTGTTATCATCTCACAGCCCCAAATCTGTCCTTACTTGCCCTGCCTGTGACACAAGAGCCGGACCCTGTAAACATTTTTCCTTGGATGGCTGGAGGAATGTTAGCCTTCACCAACAGAGGGCCACAGAGGGACCCCACTAGGCCAGAGTGACAGGAAGACATTTCCTTCCTGGGTTCTGGCCCTCCATTGATATTAGTCTTCAGTGCAAGAGCCTAGGCCAGCTGCTCCTCAGCAAGCTTCTTCATACCAGCTGCTACGTGTCCCCTGGGAATCCCAGCCTTGGGGTGGGGGTGGCCCCTCTCCTAGTCCTTGTTCCTTTATGTCCACTCTCTCTCCACCAAGATGTGGTCATGCCCTTTAGCAACTGCCACTTCTGGACCCCTTCCAGTCCCCTTTTTTAATAGTTACCCACCCTCTACTATTTTAGTTTATAGTTCTTTATATTAAATTTCCCTGATTCAAATAACCATGGCCCTCTATTTTGTCAACTTAGAAAGCAAATTTTCCTGTTATTTTATCTCAGAATGAGTTTATTCAGGAATAGCAAAAAGAATTGCAATTTGGGATTTGCAGGCTATGGCAAACCATACGTAAATCCAGAAAACAAAGGAGATGAGCTGCCTTTCTAGAGAAAAAGGGGGAGTAGGGAGGGGCTGTTCTAAATGAAAGTCCGTTGGGGGGAAAGTAATAGTTCAGGGCAGTGATGGCTTCTCATTGGCTGAGCTGTTGCCGGGTGGGGAGAGAAATCTTCCTTCAGTAGTTAAGTAGTTTTACTTCCCCTGGAAGATGCAAGCCCAGGTCTCCTCCTGTTTGGAGTAATTGATGATGTATGATAGGGTGTGAGAGCTCCCCCTACAGGCCCTCCTGACTCCGATTTAGTTAAGGTTTCTTTTATTAATTTCCACAGTCTCTTCTGACTGGACCTTGACTGATATTTAGCCCTCCCTTTACTGCAGAAAAATGAAAATCCAAAGTAAAACCCTCTCCTTTAGAGAAATTAAACCCTCAAAGAAATTACAGCCCCCAAACTTCTTCCCTCTTATTGCCTCTTGGATGTGTTTGGAGTAAGCTGATGATTTAGACCACAGGGGATGGAATATGGAGACAGAATTGGACCACGTCTTTCCGCTGGGGTTCTGAGCTAGGAGCTCAGTGTCTGGGGCTGAAGGCTTGTTATCTGCCTGTCTGGTGGAGGCTGAGGCAGAATGGGGCCGTCAGAGGCAAGGTGGCACAAGGGATGGAAAGACCCCTTGTACCATTTCAATCCATCACTCAGCTGAGCCCCCTTCTTCAACACCAGCCCCTTCCTTCCTTCCATACTTCCTTCCTTCCCTCCTTCCTTCCTTCCCTCTCTCCTTCCTTCCTTTCTTCCTTCCTTCTTTCAATTTTTTTTAAATTGAGGTGAAATTCACATAATGTAAAATTAACCATTTTAAAGCGAACAATCCAGAGCATTTAACACACACACAATATTGTGCAACCACTACCTCTATCTAGTTCCAAAACATTTTCATCCCCTCAAAAGGAAACCTCACACCCACTAAGTAGTTGCTCCCCATTCTCCCCTCTCCCCCAGCCTCTGACAACTGCTAATCAACCTTCTGTCTCTACGGGTTTGCCTGTTCTGGATATTTCATATGAGTGGAATCATACAATATGTGACCTTTTGTGTCTGGATTCTTTTCACATGAAAACTTAATGTTTTCAAGATTCATCCACATTCCTTTTATGGCTGGATAATATCCATTGTATGTATATATCACGTTTTGCTTATCCATTCATCCATTGATGGGCACTTGGGTTATTTCCATCTTTTGGCTATTATGAGCAATGCTGCTATGAACATGTATGGACATGTGTTTGTTTGAACATGTTTTTAATTCTCTTATCTGTATGCCTAGGAGTGGAATTCTTGGGTCATAAGAAAACTCCATGTTTAACTTTTTGAGGAATTACCAAACTTTTTCCACAGAGGAGTTGGATTTTCATAACTTTAAGTCAAAAGAGCCCTGACAAAAAACAATATATAAAATTATGAGTTTTGGTCTTTATCTCTGTCTTAGTCAGCTCAGGCTGCTATAACAAAGGACCATAGACGGGGTGGCTTACAAACAACAGAAATGTATTTCTCACAGTTCTGGAGGCTGGAAATCTGAGATCAGGTGCCAGCGTGGTCGAGTGAGGGCCTTCTTCCAGATCACAGACTTCTCGCTGTGTCCTCACATGGGGGAAGGGACTAGGGAGCCCTGTGGGGTCTCATTTATAAAGGTACTGATCCCATTCATGAAGGTTCCACCCTCATGAACTAATTACCCCAAAGGCCCCACTTCCTAATGCCATCACTGTGGGGGTTAGGATTTCAACATATGAATGTGGGGGACAAGTTCAGACCATAGCAGTCTGAGAGCCATGGGGGGCCACTGAAGGGTTTTAAGTTGAGAAGTGATGACATCAAATCTGTGCTTTAAACCACAGCTCTGGCTACACTGTGGCGGGAAGATTAGGGAGGAGAAGCACAGACGCAGGGAGACAGGTGTTTAGGAGAGGCGTTCAGACCCCACAGACTAGGGGAGCACTGGTGGGGGAGAGAGGAGGAGCACGTCCCCTTATCCTCCTTCTGTGCCGGGGGGAGAATAGCCCTCAGATTCCAGAGCTGAAGCTGCGCTTGTTGGTGAAGGCCTCACGGGGTGGTGGTTAGACGAGATGGGCCCTGTGGTCAGGCCATAGGTGAACCACATGCTCCAACATTTACCAACTGTGTCGCTTTGGGTCATTCATAATTGCTTTATGTCTCAGTTTTTGCAGCTGAATTGGGGATGATGGGATAACCTGCCCACACACAAATGAGATGATATATGTAAAGTATGTGGCACATGTGGAAGGCAGAGGGGTCTCCCCCACAAAGATGTCCCTGTCCTAATCCCTGGAACCTGTCACTGTGTTATGTTACATGGCAAAAGAGACTTTGCAGATATAATTAAGGCTGTGGATCTTAAGATAGGGAGATTATCCTGGATTATCTGGGTGGGGCCAATGTAATCACACGACTCTAGTTATGGGCCGAATTGTGTCCCCCCCAAAATATATATGTTGAAGTCCTAACCCCCGTCACCTCAGAATGTACCTGTATTTGGAAATAGGGTCTTTACAAAGGTGATTAAGGTTAAATGAGGTCACTAGGGTGGGCCGTAATCCAATATGATGGTGTCCTTATATGAAGAGGAGATGAGGACACAGACACACACAGAGGGAAGACGGCCATCTACAAGCCAAGGAGAGAGGCCTCAGAACCAATAACCCTGCCCACACCTTGATCAGGGACTTCTCGCCTCCAGAACTGTGAGAAAATAGATTTCTGCTGTTTGAGCCCCAAGTCTGTGGTTCTTCGTTATGGCAGCCCTAACAGACTCATAACACCCCTGGTTCCCTTGTTCATTTTGGTTTCACTTTTAAAAACAAAAAAGAAACAGAAGACTAGAATCAGCATTGCCAGTGCCCACCCGTGGACTTCACTGCTTTGGCGGTTCCTTGCTGTCTGTCTCCTGGCAGTTGTACAAAAGGGAAAGGGGAAGCTGTGGCCACAACCCTTAGGAGCCCGTAAAGCTCTGCCTCTTTAGAATTGGGCTTTCGACAGCCCCAGTGGGGCATGGGCTTCTCCTCATGTGACTTTGCCCACCAGAAATGAAAACACCTTTGTTGATCCCAGAAAAGATCTCTCTTCCCACCAAAGACAGATTCCTGCCAGCTCGTTCTGACCTCACCTAAAGTGAGGGCTCTGCTACTACCCTCTGTGGTCATGTGGGCAAGTAGAGGTCTGAACACAAGGCCCCGGCCAGCACTGTAGCCTGCACTGTCCATTGCATGCTGATCCCAAACACTAGTACCCGTGTAGACACTCCCTCTGCCTGCTGAAGCATCTGAGACAGAGTCCACCCCACACCCTCACATGTCAGATCTTGTCACATTACCCAGTTGAGGAAGTGGCAGTGATTGGGGTGCCCAAGGCAGCATGTGAGAGGAAGAGAGGGAGGGAACAAGTGGACTGGGGTGTCCTGGCCCAGCTTTCCCACTGGGCAGTGTGGAAGAGCAAACGATGCTACACCTCTGAAAACAACAGTCCTGCCACTAGTACACCTGGCCCAATCAGTGTCCCAGGATCTGGCTGCTTAGGTGGCCACCCGTGTTCCAGTGGCGGGAAGGAGTCCAAATGAATGCACTGGGATGCAAGAAGACAGACTTGGAAGGGGGTGCCTTTCAGGGCAAGAGACACCCATCAGCATCAGTTTAAAAAATGGAGTGGGTTTAATAATAATGACAGCCCGCCCCTGTTGGAGGTTATTATTATCAAAAACCATAAAAGCCAGTCCTGATAGCCTAGTGGCTAAAGTTTGGTGCTCTCACTGCTTCAGCAGCCCAGGTGTGGTTCCCAGTCACAGAACCATACCACTTGTCTGTCAGTTGCCATGCTGTGGCAGTGGCTCACATAGAAGAACTAGGACTGACAACTAGAATATACAACTATGTACTGGGGCTTTGGGGAGTAAAGAAAAAAAGAGGAAGATTGGCAACAGATGTTAGCTCAGGGTGAATCTTTCCCTGCAAAAAAAAAAAAAAAAAAAAAAAACCTAAGACATCCATTCATTAAAAAAAACAACCCATAATATATGCATATGACTGTGCCATATAATGCCAGGTCCTTTTCCCCCTTTTTTCTTAAAGCTCTGAAATTGGTGCTGTGTAAACTGCTGGGTCCGGGTGATAGTAAGGATTTCTTCAAAATAATCCACTCAGGAGCCATTCAAATGTATCCTACTTACACAGAGCACCTTCTGACCTGTGACTTGCCAAATGGGCACAGCAGGGGTGGCTAGACGGTACTTTCCATCCCCAGGATGAGGATAACTGGTCAGGGTTGCATTTCTGGCTCCTGGGAGGGTTACTTCTAGCCAGGATGTGGACGGCCTGGCCTTGGAATGGGCTGGCCCTTTAATATCTTCTTTGACATAAAGTCCAATGACTTTCTTTGATATCAGTTGTCACTCATTTAACCTGTCAATGACAAAAGCCCCTGGGTCAAATTGGAGAATTTTATAATCTCATCTACCCAGCTTCAGTGTTTATGAGTTTGTCCTACAAAGGAGAGGTGGTGGAGAGTGGGGGTAGGTAGAAACCCTGCTCCTTCTGCTTTAGAGTCCTTCAGAGACAGCAGAATTGATAGAAAGTGTGCCAAGCAGGGTGTGTCTTGCTTAGAATTATGTTAAGTTGCAAGTAACAGAATATCAACTTAAATGGCTTGAACACATACAGGTTTACTTTTCTCACATAACCAGATGTTCAGAGGTGGCATTTGCCTACTGGTTTGCAACTGGTACTGGTTGCCACTGGTTCCACTAATCTGTGATGCTTACCCAAGCTCTTTCTTTGCCTCGTGGATGCTACAGCTCCAGACATCATGTCTGTGTTCAAGGCAGAAAGAAGGGAGGTAAGGAGTAGAGCCAGCCGTGGCTATCCCTTTAGTAGAAAAAGTGAAAGTTTTCCCGGAATGTTCTCAATCTACTTTTGTATAGGTCTCATTGGCCAGAAGCGAGTCACAAGGCCACCCCTAGTTGCAAGAGAAGTTGGGATCGAGGAACAGGATCGTTATGATTCATTATCTGGTGCTGGGCCTGTGGCCGCCATGGATCAGGAGGAAGAAAGGGAGAATGGATGGCACATAGGCAACTAACAGGTGGCTTTGTCTGAACTTATTTTGAGAGTTACACCTCCACACAGAATATTTGAGAGTAGATATTTAGAGATCGGTTTAGGATACCATCTTTAGAGCAAACAGGGTCTTTTTACCAGCCATCTTACACAAAGTTGTTTCTACAAGTGACATTATTAACATCCCGGCCAAGCCGCCCTGTGGTTTGACCTTTGCTGTCCAGGTTAGGGGAAACTGCTGAATCCTCTATGTTTACCAGCCATTCTCTTCAATATGTTTGAGCATTTGGAAAGGAAATAATGCAGATTGGTCTGAGGTTTCAGGATGAAGTTGCAGCTATGAAGGAAGGAAGTCCTTGGGGAACAACGAAAATCTTTTCAGTCCCTCGGAAGCCTCTGTTGGTGAGAGGGCCTAAGGGCGGGGACAAGTGGTGGTTGTCCTTGGTAACCAAGGTGAACTTTATTCCTGATTGGGTAACCGGGTCTGAAGAGGGGAGGGCAGCCTGGCGGCCATGCTTCTATGTACATATTTTTTTAAATTACACAAATGGAGAGAAAACAAAGGTTAGGGGCTAAGAGCCCATGGCAGAGGGGCTGATGGGTGTTTCTCGGGAAAGAGACCTGCAGAGCCTCCACGAAGCTCTGCTAATTATTACTTGGCGAGGCAAAGGGAGGCCCCTTTCCTGTGTGGCTAATGGAGAAGGGATCCAGTACGAGTGAACGGTGCTCCTGCAATTTCTCTTTCTCAAAAAATTCAGAAAGATTTTCCACCCAAGATAAAAGTTAGGTGGTGGTCTATAAGAGGTAGAGTTTTTAGTGAGTTGACACCACATTGTTCTCGTAAATAAAATCTATGGTAAGTTAACAATAATATATGTTTATTTATTTATGTTTTTTAAAAAGTAGTATTCACTGGCCCATAGGTTTTCTAGTTCTCTCATCTTTTCCGGCGGAAGAGGTGCTTTCCTTCAGACCCCACCTAGCGCCACCTAGCGGCCAGTCCGTGCATCGCAGCGTCCAGAGGGAACTGCTAGTTCGTCGCCTGGGGGCGTCCCCACCAAATCCAGCTCTTTTTAGTGATAGAAAAGACAGAAAAGCTGATTCCCGCCTGGGCCTGGCTCACCCAGCATTCTGATTTTTGTTTATCTTATTTCATCCGCCTCACTTGCCGGAGACTGGTTGGCGCCCTCCTCATCATTCAGCAAGCAGGGCTTGGGCCTCTCTCCCCGACAGCTGGGGAAACGGCACGTCCCTGGAGAGCTGGCAATTTGTAGTGCCCTGAAGTACCCCTCTCCCTCAGATGGGAGTCGGTGGAAAACGGAGCTGAAGAAGATAAAGCAAATTCCCAAAGTGGGGCGTATGGGCCTGGATCAACCCGACAAATCGAGGAACTGCAGATGGCACTTTGTAAAATGGCTGTGGGGTAAAGGAATCCGATTTCCTCGTGGGCAGGAGGGCCAGGGCCTCTTCACACAGGTATCTGCTCAGGATGGAGGAGGTGCCAGCAAGTCAGCCCAAGGTGGTAGTGCTGATGTTTCAGGAACCAGAACTGGGTCTGTTTCTCTTACATCCCATTTGCCTTATCTTGGTACATCAAGAAAACTGTCTTTTCCTACTGGTTAGTGTGAATTAAGCCATTCTTGCTTCCCTTGACAGAATCATCTCAAAGTGATAGGAAGCACTTTCCCTGTCTTGCTGTCATTGCTGCTGCTGGCTCAGCCCAACAACTTATCAGCTATTATGTGAGGCTGGTTATGTGATAACCGGCTCCCTGTGCCCTCCCTCCCATCCACAACCAGAGTGGAAAGTCTGCATATAAATGTGTGTATCAATATATATATATTTATAAAAAATATATTTATAAATTTATAAAATTGGCTTATATTTATAAAAAGTAATGATAAACCAGAAACTGCAGGGGTGTAGGGGACAGGGAGAGAAGCTTGGGTTCTCTGTCAGGGCTGCCTGTGGGACTGGATGAGAGCAGTCCCTGTCCTGGCCTGCCTCTGGCAGCCTTCCCTGTGGGCTGAGTAATCCGCAGGGGCAAGTGAGATGGAGCCAACACCCTCCTTTCTAGATCATGAGATTGGAATTTCCTGCCCAGGTGGCCTCGAGCCCACTTGGAGGGCCTGGGCAGGCTCCATCTCTGGGCCCTTCCTCCCGAGGGCCAACAGCTCCACAGGTGTGCACGCCTGTCAATGTGAGGGCTGACCAGGGGCTGGCACATCTGTGTATGTGTGTACAAGGCCCCTTGTGGTGTGGGAATGTGTGAGGAACGGAAGAATGTGAAGTACTTGTCTAAGAAGAGGATGGGACATATTTCTATTTAAGAACTTTTTGGCTCAATTTATAACTTTAAAATAAATGCACTTGTGGGATATGGGGCTTCTGTCCGTAACCTTGCCCCCGGGCCCAAAAATGTTAAGGGCAGTCTACTAACTTCACCTTGTTTTGTATATTTGATTTTGGAATGGTGTAAATATTTTGTAGAATTATGAAATAAAATTAAATTTTAAGAAGTCCCTAAACATAGAAAGCAAAATGGAACAAGTGAATGGAACTGGGTTTTGAACTGGTGGCATAACTCCCCAAAAAGGAGCTCTTTCAAGTGACTATAAAATATGATCATTTGACATCTCTAGTTGGGCTGTATTCTGAGGACAAAAAGAACATAAAACATTTTTTACAAGTATATCCAGTAATTGTATTGTTTGTGGCAGCGTCGGGCATTTTTATTCTGAAACTATTGTGTGAACATTGTGGGATAAAGCTCAGGTGTTCTTTTGTTGGTGTCATCGAGGACCAGAACACTTGGCACAGGAGGAAGGAAGTACAGATGTACGATTCATGAGTTAAATAAAACCCCCATAGTCCTGAATTGGAAATTCTCATAGGAACTCATGTATTTTATCTTATAAAGAAAAGTATTTCATGGTTTTGTCTAATAAAGAGGCTTAGAAACAACAAATACCCCCAGAACCCAAATAGAAGTGTCTAAATATTGAAACCGTTTCCCTCCAAAAGGAACCAGGGCTGATTCCCAGTTTGGGATGGGATATGTTCTAGATGAGCTTAGACGATCTTATCGTTCCAGAAAGCAAGGAAGTTATCAAAGATGCTGCCATCGGTCACACTAGAGGGACTCAGGAGCCAAACCGAAGAGGCTCCCACTGCTGCCGCAGGTTGGGGACCTGAGGGCTGTTTTAGGGAATGAAGGATAATACAGTTGCCCCCCAAATTTAGTAACTTTCAGTCCGTTTGCTTCTGGTTCACTCCATGGACACAAAATCTACTCAAAAATCTTTTCTGGAGCCAGCCCTGATGGCCTAGTGGTCAAAGTTTGGCATGCTCTGCTACAGCAGCCCAGGTTCGGTTCCTGGGCACAGACTCACACCACTTGTCTGTCAGTAGCCATGCTGTGGCGGAGGCTCACATAGAAGAACCAGAAGAACTTACAGGTATACACAGCTATGTACTGGGGCTTTGGGGTGGTGAGGGAAGGGGAAAAAAAAGGAGGAAGATTGGCAACAAAGAAAGATGTTAGCTTAGGGTGAATCTTCCCCTGCAAATAAAAAGACCTCTTTTGGACACAGTCCTTAAGCCTGATCCTAAGTCTTCTTTTATTTAATGGCTTACACTGCCAACTCCCTCTTCTTTATTTTAACGGTGGCTTTCTTGAAGCCATCTGAAATGACACGTTTGAGTGGAAAGCAACATCCTTCATCTGACTATTGCTTCCAGACTGGATGGATCCTGTTGTCTGGCTGAAAAGTCTCCATAGGGGGCCTTTTAAGAAAGCTCTGGGCTTGCAGCAGGAGACACTGCTATTGGGGTACAGAAGCAGCTGGCTTTTCCAGTCACTTAGGCAATTTTGATTGCAGACCACAGGCAGAGTAGCCTTCCCTTAGCAGAACTGTATCCTTCCATCTTGGCTTGCAAACTTACCTGACTTTGTGCCTCTCACAGTACCTTGCTAAATGCATCAAGGAACAGCCAAACACACCAATATTGTAAGTGTTTTTAAGTTATTTTTCCTAGAACTACAGGCTCTTTAGATACCTGGCCTGCCTTCCAAGTGAAGACAACTGATTTGCCAAATATTTTGCCACATGATGACATGGATCACCTGCTTTCCAGCCCAAAATGTGCACTTTCTCACTGCCTGCCACCCAATTGCTAAGACGATGCTGTATAATTTAGTTTTTAGTATGACAGCTCCTCCCTTCCAATATTAATTTCTGGATTAGTTAGGATACAGGACAAGATGCTGTAACAAAAGATGGGGCTCAAAGGAGATAAAATCATATTTCTCTCTCACATAGTAGCCCAGAAGTGGTCCAGGTACCCAGGCAGCTCGGCTCCACAAGGTCATCAGGGGTCCAGGTCCTAACTGTTCTTGCTCTTCCAACCCCCGAGGTTGTGCTTTCTGACTGCAGGGTCGGATGTGGATCATTTCATCATATCTGCATTCCAGTCCAGGGGAAGGCAGGATTAGAAATGGGGCACAAAGAATTTCCTCATAAAAACAATCTGTAACTTGCCCAGATCACTTCTGCTCATAGTCCACTGGTGAAAATTTGGCCACATAGTCACACTGGTGACTGAGTCTGGGAGATGTAGTTTCTAACTGGGATGCCACGTGCCCAGCGCAAAATCAAGGGATTCTCTTACTAAAAGGAAGAAAGGGAAAATAGATACTGGGGTGCAATTAACTGTGTCTGTCACACCTAGCCTGCTCTTGGGGTTAGAGCTCACCCCAGGGTACTTTTCCTTAAATTTCCACTGTCCAGAAGATAGATATTTTCTGTACCTCAGAATCCCGTCACATGGCTGATGATTTAAGTCAGATCATTAGAGTAATGATGATTGGAGTAATGATCATGAATTGGAGTGAAGTCCCTTCTTCTAGTTGGCCGCCCTGATCCAGATTCCCGGCTGCCCTGAGACTGGTAATAGTGATCATAACAGACAGCTACCTTTATTGAACATCCATGTTGTAAGAGTTATTCTTTTAAGTGACTTAACTTGCATTATCTCATTGAATCTTCACAAAACCCTACAAGGCAGATATTGAAATGGCTACACTCTATATTAGGAGACTGTGCCCAAGACTAATTTAGAGAGCTTTCCCACCAACCTTTTCTCCCCAGGAGTCCCCATCCTAGGTGTCCAACACAGTCTCCTAAAAGGACATGAAAAGCTGCCGGTTATGACATGACAAGAACACCCGTGAGCCTGCTAAGTGACTCTAATTACCTTGGACTTTGCTGCAGGATCAATATCTCTCAGAGACTAATGATCTCCAGAGTGGAGACCAGGCACCTCGGGGTGGGGTGGGGTGTTGAGATGACTCACTGGAATGCAGGAAGACAACTTTAGAACTTTCATCTGTACTATATATTTTTATCTTATCTCTAAACATTTCTATTGGGTGTATGTTTTATGACATACACACTATAATGGGAACAGTAGTGAATATAATTAATAAATAAATATACAATATGGAAGTGATTACTAGACATTTGAAAATGATGAGGTGTATGATCCAAAAAGCTCGGGGACCACTGCTGTCCACTGCTGCTCCCCCAGCACCCACAGCCCTCCCACATCCACAGTGGAAGGAGGAGTTGACGGATGTGAACTTCTGGGGTGAGAACATTTTGTACACAGGCCAGAGTGTGTAATTCTGCCTAACACCCCACAACAGCTGGGAAGGCGTACTGTCTCAACCCATCCCAGGCAGTATGAGCTTTCTCACAGCCAATTACAAATCCATGCAGAGCTCAGTGAAGGTGTAAACCATTTCTCGAGGCTCTCCTGGGGCCTCCTTTCCAGTGTGCAAAACGTGCCTCCCCAGGGCTCCTTCTCACTCCTTACATCTGTCTCTCGGAAGTTTCCATGCTCAACCTTATGCTATCCTTTGTAGATAAGTCGGCAAGTCCCATTTGCCTGGATCCCAGAATAGTCTGATTAGATCACCAGCAAGACCAGCAGGAATATCCTTTCCTTGCTAACGTTGATCCCCTTGTAGCATAAGTCACTGTGTTCTGTGTAACAGTGGGGATGAGTCCACTGCTGCCCCTTGTTATGAGCTGAATGTGTCTCTTCCAAAATTCACATGTTGAAGTCCTAACCCCCAGTACCTCAGAATGGGACCTTATTTGGAGATAAGGTCTCTACACTTTGATTAAGTCAAAGTGAGGTCATTAGGGTGGGCCCTAATCCAGTCTGACTGGTGTCCTTATAAAAGGGGAAATTTGGGCACTGATGCACACACTGGGAGAAAGCCATGTTTCCCATGTCAGCATGCAGGCGGAGACCTACAAGCCGAGGAACACCCAAGATTGCCAGCAAACCACCCGACTGTGGGAGAAGCCTGGAACAGGTTCTCCCCACCACTCTGAGAAGGAACCAGTCCTGCCCGCACCTTGATCTCAGCCTTTGAACTCCAGCACTGGGAGACAGTAAATTCCCCTTGTTTCGGCTGCTTCAGTTCTGGTGCTTTGTTATGGCAGCCTTAGCAAACGACTACACCCTGCTCTCTGGGAAATACCTGCTCTGTGTTCAGTTCATCCATCTCACAAGGGAGTGAGAGCTTCCTTTTGCCCATGTGCAGAGGGTGTCCAAGGCCCATATCTTCTGCTTATGCGTGTCCGGGCGGTGAAGTGGCTCCTGGGAGCCAAGTCAGTGGAGGCAGCTGTGCCCCCTGTTCTCTGGTCCTTCATGAGGAAGGCTCATACTCTCCCTCCTCTGGATCCTCCTCCGGACCTTCCTCCACTCTAGTTCACGCTTAATTGCCACCAGCGCTTGCTCTCTCCTTCCTGCAGGCCCTACCTTACTCTCTCCAAGTGGAAAACCTCCTAATAGTAACTGAGGTTAGTCTCTTATCTGCTAGCGACTGGCCTAGTCACAGAAAAACTTTGTCCCAAATCCATGAGGACTTTATTGTTCGTGATTTATGAAGATATTCAGAACATAAAGACTCACACAAAAGTATAAAAACTAAATTATATTGAGTTTTTTTTTTACAGTCTACATGGAAAAGGGTGGAATAACACAAAACCAGACTGCCTCAATAATTGAGGATACAGGACCTCCGTCCTGCGCTGGGCTGTCCTCAGTCTCTCTTTCTGCATCTCTTCAGCGAGCCTCCCCACTTTTTCAGGGTAGAGTCAACAAACATGTCACACAGAACCTTCCAGACTTAAGATTCTCAACTCCTCTAATTGTTCTTCGTGGGTCGTATTTCTAAATTCTCTGAGACTTTCATTTTCTCTGAATCCTCTCTTTTTTCTATCTGCTACAACACAGAATTCCAGCACTCTCTGATAAGGAAAAATCTTAGCAATCCCATCCGTCCCATCTTAGAGGGGCAACCGGAGTGGGGGTGAAGGAGAAATGCTGAGTCCAGCCCATTATCCCAGAGCAGGTACTGAGGGGGGGAATTTGGACCTCATAGGTAATAAATGGATAATTGGCACACTGGGAAAAAATTGTGTTTATCTGCAAGATAGAATGATATGAAGTAATTAAAAATTATGTTTTAGAAGACTATTTAATGCCTTGAGAAAATCTTCCTGATGTATTACGTGAAAAAGCAAATTACAAAAGCAATCAGTACAGTGTCATCCTAATTTTATAAAAAGAGCAAAGCTCTTCAGTTAAAAAAAAAAAGAGTCCTGAATGTCGTCTCCTTCTTCCCACTGCCTGTCAACCCCCCTGCCATCCTCTCCCCTTATTTGGTTAGAGGGAGAATGTGAGAAAAAGGTCAGGCAGGGAGAGTCACCTCATGTGTTAGAGAAGCGATGATTTTAATTCCTTTCCTGTCATCTGCCTCATCCCTTACCCAGCAGGAGCTGGGGGAATGTGCAGGGAAATTATTGTTTCGTTAAGTAAAATCACAACCAACAGACACTCATCTGCCCCTTTGCCTCTCCTTTTGGCTTTCAAAATTCCCCCAGTGATACTGGATTGGCCCCTCCTCAGGCCCAGGAGAACTGGAAAGAATGTGTACACTGGCTTCAGGAAAGGGCGTAAGAAAATATGATTCCCTTTATTATGCAGATCAGCACGGATCAGTGTCCTCATGAGAAAGGGGGTCCGTGGTCGACAGCCCTGGTTAGATCAGGTTTCCGGGATCTCTTCGTTGCTGGGCTTCTCAGGGTCTCTGTGTGCCCTGGGAATCTCTATATGGTCAGCAGCATGTCCCAGCTTTTATTTTAATTCATGTGTGAGTTTGCTTTGTGGAACACAGCTTGGGAAATGCTGCTATAGAAAAATAGGAAAGCTGTCTGCAAACATTTTTAAAGCTCTAAATATAAAGATGCCCTTGATCTCATTACATCTTTTCTTTTCTTCTGTTACACACAAGTGTTTCCTCATAAAAATATCATTGCATATGTATATATATACACATATACACATTCATATACATGTACACACACATATAAATACATACACATATGTTCACACATGCATATACAAATATACATACATGCACACACATACATACACGTGCATGTACACGTGTACACACATACACACATAAAATACACAGAGACATATACACACATACATATACATGCATATACACACATAAACATATACCCACATGTATACGTGCATATATACACACACATACACATATACACACATACATGTGCATATACATACACATTCACACGCGTATACACGTTGACAAAGATCAGAGGCTTCTACGCCATAGTGGCAGCAGCTCTCATCTCCTCTCTTGGGGTGAAATTACATATGATTTATTTCACCTGTGTGATTTTCTGTAATCTCCCAAATGTCTATGGTTATTGATTCCTTTTGTATTCAGGCAAAAATAACCATGAAACGCCTTCTATTGTTTTCTCATTATGACGTTTAAAACTGTCTTCCGAGCGCCCCTCTGAAGGAGGCAGGGCACACGACCTCATCAAGGTGACTGGGCAGAGGATGTCCCCACATCAGATTTCTTGATGAGGCAGTGGCGACGCATATGTCAGCGGGGGAGGGTCCTCTGACCCGCTAATGGGCTGTGTACTGATTCGGCAGGACCTGCTTTCCTTTCAGGGGTCACTCTGGTGTCTTGTCAGCTGGTGAAGGCCTGACCCTCTCTGACAATTATTACTTCATGTCAAAAGGCTGCCGTGCTGAGCTGTCTAAATCTGACAGGAGAAGATGGAGCAGCCCCATCAACTCCAGGCCACGAGGCTCCAGTGGAGGGTTAGAGGTTCCAGAGTTTTCTGTGTAAAGACACAGCAGCCTCTTCCCTGTGCTCCCTCCCAGCTGGTCTCCCAAATAGACTCTCACCAGCCTGCAGCTTCTCTCGTGTTGGAGCAGAGGCCTTCAGACAATGGCACCATCTTGGGGCCTGGGTCTGCGCCCTGGAAACATGACCAGATGGCCCTGGTCTGCCGGCTCATCATCTTCAGGACAGACAACCTGAGTTTCCTGGAATTTGTTCAAAGAGGAAGTGAAAAAGGATTCTCTCTCTCCCTGTTGTGAAAAATGACCTATTTAAAACCCCAGGTTTTCTGCAGTGATGGTTGTAAAATAATGTGAGTGTACCTAGTGCCACTGAACTGGACACTTAAAAATGGCTAAGATGGTAAATTTTATGTACCTGTATTGTATCACAATTTTAAAAAAGAAAGTCCTTGCTCTCAAAGGGTCTATGTTCTAGCAGGGACGTTCATATTCCAGAGGATTACATTTAATTTAGAATTTAGAGTGGTAATTTAATGCTCACAACAATGAGACCGAGGCTCCTCGCACAGACGCAGAAACACGTGCCCAAGTTCGCACTGGGCCTGCCTCCCCTTTGGGTTCCTCCTGCGCAGACTGTCTCAGTTTCCCTTACCACTTCTCACGTGGTATAAACTGAGACTCCACCACAGACTTCCCAAGGAGCTTCTTAAGTTGCGTTTTGCCTTCAATCATCTCTTCCTGCCCTTCTGGCCCCCGCTGTCTCCCCACGCTGGGCCTGTTCCCGGCGTCTTGGTTTCAGAGTCAGAATCTCCATCCTCTCCTCCTCGGCCCCGTCTTCAAGAAGCCAGAGCCTGGAGCTTTGGAGGTGCCCGCTGGGAGGAGGGGCCCAATTGGCCAGGGCCAGTGGAACCGGAGGGTCCTTGTGACCTCAAAAGCCCCTCCCCACTGGACGCAGAGCTTCATGGGGACAGGACCCCAGACCCCCTCCACCCTCACCTCTTCCGCCCACTCACCATCTCCTCAGGCTCTTTTCTCTCTCCAGGGCAGCACTTTATGTTCTTTCCATCTCCTGTGTGCAGACTACCGGATGCAGGACACCTGCCCACAGGGTGCTGTTTCCTCTACTCCTTGTGGTCACAAAGGGCAGTCCTGATGGGAGACGGACTGAGCAAACTGTGTCCCCTTTGGGCTTGCTGATTTCTGGATCCCTCAGGATACTGACGTCATAATCACCAGCTCTCCCTCTCTTCCTGTCCCTGGACTCTGCCCTCCCCAACCCTGTGGTCCAGAGGCAGGCCTGGCAGAAACCACACAAAAAAGGCCAGGGATGGTGGGCCCCATAGAGGCGCTGGGAGGCCGAGGTGGAGGCCTTGCAGGCTCTGGACCTGTGGCTCCCAACCCACCGCCCTTAGGATGGCCTGGGTCTTTAAAAACCTTGGCACACAGCTCCCTCCTTCCTGAGATTTTTTTAAAAAGCTCCTCAGGGAATTCTGTCAGGCAGCTGGGGATGAGAACCGTTGATTCACAACCTTGACTGCACATTTTAATCAATGGGGGAGCTTTAAAAAAAATACTGATGTCTGGGTCATTGTTTGCCGCTTGGGCTATGGGGTTTCCAAAAGGTCCCCAGCACATGCTGGGGCAGTGGGGCTGAGGGCACTGCCTCCATTGTAAGCCGGACTGTCGGCCCCCTGAGGCTGGGGATGTCTGCCGGGCCGCAGCATCCATCAGGCACGTGCCTCGGACCCTTGACACTTTCAGGGGTCCTTGACAGTGGA
Organism: Tapirus indicus; assembly: GCA_031878705.1. Classification (NCBI taxonomy): domain Eukaryota; kingdom Metazoa; phylum Chordata; class Mammalia; order Perissodactyla; family Tapiridae; genus Tapirus; species Tapirus indicus. The sequence continues at coordinate 116,947,089 of CM062925.1, forward strand.
TTTTCATTTAAAATCTTAATTTTCATTTCTTTTAAAATCAGAAGAAAAAATATGAACTTGGAGGTTGAAGAAAATGTTGTCATATATACTATGAATATGTTCATCTTTGTACCAACACATTCGTAAAATATAATTTTTAATATTTTTTTGGAGGAAGAGCCCACGAAGGTCATCGTGTGGCCCCGCCCTCTGCTCTCTGTGGTACCCCAGGGCCCTGTCCAGGGCTTTGCACCCGGTGGCACTGAATGAATGAGGGAAGGGACTCAAAGGATTAAACAGCTGTAAGAAAAATAAAATGCATTACGATGGGGATGCTCGTGTCAAGTTTTAGAGAACTCATTCCACTGGCAGAGCTTAAAGGATGGGGCAAGATCAGGCTGGAAAAGATACAGACTGAAAGTGACGTTGAGGAGGAAGCTGCCTACGTATGAATAATGTAAAGGGCATCTGACAGGAGGAGAGTTGCTCTGTCTCCCTGTCTCTGTTAAGTCTCTGTGTCCCGCTCTCTCCACAAGAGCTACAAGCCTTATTCAGTTTGAAGCAGAAGAATTTAAGGTGGATGTTTGGGGAAACTTCTGGAACCTATGACTTATCCAGCACAAGACAGGATTATTTGCAAGCAGGGCTTGGTCCAGATGGGGCAGGCAAGGAGCTCCCTCGCGCTGGGCATCTGCAGGTTTTGCCCTGTAAGTCTGGCACCAGATTCATCACCTGCCTCTCCCTCCTCACTGCCCTGCTTCCGGGGGTCACTGTGGCCTGTCCTGGTTGGGTGATGTTTGAGATGGTAGGTGGCCCTTTCTGGGATTCTCTGAGCCCGCCCAGGGTGGAAGCCGGGTGTGATAACTTTGTGAGGTCCATTCCCTGGGACAAGCACAGCCTTCCTGATGATCCACAACAGAGGGTCCTGGCCTTTGGCTCATTTAAAGACAATTGAAATTAAAGAGCTGACAATAAGAGTTTCCTGGGCCCCCAGCAGGAGTGCACTGCGCCCATCCTTGAGCTTGGATTGAGCTTGGATTTCCGTGGCTCCCGGCGGGGAGAGGAGCTCTAAGAATTCTGTTGTCAGAGCCTCCAGGAGGCCTGGCCCCAGGACCCCCTGCCTATCTGAGGTGGCTCTGGTGCCCCAGTTAAGGAGCCTGTGTAGGGCGAGCCTGGGAGGAGAGGCTGCACACACGACCTGTCCCAGAAAGACGCACAAAAGTACATTCTATTATGTTAGAAATAGAGAGCGGTTCACAGGCTTTTTGCTAAAGGCGCGTGCACCAGCTTCTGTGCAAACCAGGCCGCCCCCGGAGGGTGGGCGAGGGCGAACCTCCCCGGTCCCAGCGGCCTGCAGGGCGGGCGCAGGGCCTCCACGAGGCTCGCTGGCAGCTGGGGCAGGGCCGCCGTTGTCACGCCCCCAGATGCTGCTCCCGTGACAAGCCTGTGAAGGAAGGGGGCTGGCGCTTTCAAGTCGCTGTTAGAATGCAACCTGGGGCTTTGTGCGCCGCTATGAAATGCTATTATGGAATCGTACGTGGTGATTAGCGGAGCTGCATCCCTCTCTGGGAACCTCCTCCTGCTCTCAACCCCCACAAAGCCCTGACAGTGGGCCGCAATCTGAGCGGGGCCACACATAAGCTGGTTCCAAAGAGGCCTCACCTCAGCGCGGCTGCTTTAATCAGTGAACACCTGCAACCCAAACGTCCGCAGCCCGCCGGGATGTCCCCACGCGCTCCACCCATTTTGGGGGGGAGGGTGACACCATTCCTTTAACACCCCATAAAACAGCCTGAGATCCTATTTACACTCAGTTGTAGAAAGAGTACAGCCCATCCCCACTCATTCCAAAGGACACTTTCCTCTAGAATAATTGGGGTTGTCTCCCTTCTGCTCCAGCGACAGCCATGCTGCAGCCTGCCTTTCCAATGCCCCTGGGCACAGAGCTACCAGCTGGGGGACCCACTTCCTTCGTTCCCTGGAGCAGATCGGGCATCTCTCTGACTGCAGGGACAGCAGAGGCGGATTCCCCACAGAGCTGACAGGCAACCACTTAAAATGCAGCCATCGCTGTCCTAAGGGGCCCCTGAGGGGAATTTCCTCACCGGCCATCTTCCCCTTGGGGTGCTGCCCAACCCCTGTCTTCATCCCAGGACTCCCCCAGTCTCTCCAGTCCTCCAGGGAAATTCTAGTGTTAATGCTGGAATGGATCTTGCTTTTTGATTGAGCTTTGAACCCTGCATAGGCTAAACCCCTTTTATCTGGGTGACACCTTTTGAGGGAAGGAGCAGGCGTTTCTTTTAAACCTCAAGACCCAAGAAAGACCACTGAGGGTCTTTGCACCTACCCCAGAGCTCCATTTTTTTCTCTCACCTGGACTTGCAGTTCTTTCTTTCCTTCTACAGAGCAGTGAATGGGATCTGCCTATGGGCTCCACCCTGAGACAGACTTGGGGTCCAGGGAAGGACCTGGGGTGGACAGCACGTGTCATACTTGCCTCTCTGGATTTTGAGGTGCCTTGGGGCAGTCTGTCAAGTCGTCGGGCGGGGTTATCCTGTCTTGGGGAGCAGAGGTCATCCTGCTAAATGTTCTTACTCATCACGACTCTGTGGGCTGGTTCTTCCATGGAAAACTTCTGGGCTGAGTTCATCTTTGGTTTCAGATCTGGACAGGGAAGCTTTTCCTAGCTGTTTATGGCTCTTCTCTGTGTTCCAGATGGGGTCACATCTGGTTTGGAAAACTGAGACCTCCAAGGAAACCATCAATTGGATCTCTGTAAAGATCAGAGTCCAGTTGTCCTCCCACATCCTGGCTGAAGTCTGAGGGGGAGCAGAGCCTCAGGGACTCTCTGTGATTCTGAGTCAGAGAGGCCAGGCCAGGCGACTGGCTTCCTGCAGGGTGTTGGTCACACACGCACACATGCACGTGCACACAGAGACACACATGTATGCACGTGCACACACGCATACATTCACACGCACGCACGCAAGTGCACACCCACACATATATGCACAAGCACACCCTTAGCTGGTCCTGCCACAGTCACTGTCACACGCATAGATGGGGTGCCCAGGGATCTGTGTGCAGACCAGTCCAGCTTCAGAAAGAGCAGTTCTTGAAGTGTATTCTGTCCAAGTTTGTAGGTGGTAGGTGAAAATGGCTAAATAGCTATAGCCCCCTCTTTTGTGGGCAGGCAGGCAGGCTTTCATGGAATGGGAGGAATCTGAGGTCTGAAGGGGTTGGGGAAGCAGGAGAGTCTGAGCTGGGTCTTCACAGATGGGTAGGATTTGAATAAACAGAAGGACGTGGGTCATTTAAGATAACAGGGCAGAGTAAATCAAGGCTGAGGGAGTTGGCTGTGGTGACAGCAGGCTGGTGGGACCAGAGTGGCAGGTGGATGGGGGAAGCAGTTGTAGAAACAAGACTGGGTGGATAAGTTGGGTCAGACTACAGGGGGCTTGAAAGTCTGCACAATGGGGTGGATGTTAGGAGCCACTGATGTTTCTTGAAAAGAACAAGAAGAAAAAGAATGGATATTGACATGAACTTACTCTTGGTCAGATTCTAAGCCAGGCGCTTGACATTTATTTAATCTTTACCATAATCCTGTAAGGGAAGACATTATTATCCCTATTTTTACACACGAGGCCGTTGAGGCTCAGAGAGATGGTATAACCAGCCCAGGTTGCACAACTTGTAACCCATGTGGCCAGTTTTCAAACTCAGTTCTCCCCAGTTCCAAAGCTCATGTTTGTTCCCTGTGTCACACTGTCTCCCAAGAAGAGAAACAGAGCTAAAATTAATTTACGGGAAGATTAATCTAGCTGCAGTGAAGACATAGACAGATTGGAGGCTGGGGTCAGGGGACCTGCTATTGAAATAAACAAGAATGAGATGAATGTACAAGATGAGCCTGGAAAAATCTTGTCACACCAGAAAACAAGGAAGCCATCAAAGTGGACACAGGAGCCAAAGTGGTTCCTACTGGCCAAAGTTGAGACAATTCAAATGTCAATTAGGATAATAAAGGCAAGGAATTGACTGCAATGGATTAAAATACATGAAATATGTTGAAATCCAGGCCTTTATGATGGTAAAAATAAAATGCTCATTGGTCACTTTTGGAGAATGAGAGGGAAACAATTCATTCTTTGGAAAACTGATACAGGAAGGGAAAGTATCAAGCATTCCTCTGCTTTTCCCGTGAAGTTTCTCTTTCTTAGGAGCATTTGAGCTAATAAATGAAGAAGGAGTTATAGAGTTAGAACATTGCCAACTGACAACCTCTCATGAATGAGCGGATCTGGCATCAGTGCCTACTAACGCGGCAGAAAGGGCTAACCAGATGCTGTGTGCCTCCTGGTGGAAGGAACAGTGCCACCTTGGATGTTTCTCGCCAAAAATAATTGTACCTGAATCGGATTAAGTCTCTAGATCTAAAAATCAATTTACAGGAAATTCAAGGGACACGAATGTTGCATGACATCGTGGGGATGCAATCAGCAAAATCCCGACTATGGGGTCACTGACTGGATATTTGATAATATTCAGAAATTGATATCGTTTTTTAAAGGAATGATAGTGGTATTATGGATGTGTGTGAAGAAAGTTCTGATCTTTTTGAGATACCTTCTGAAATATTTATGGATGAAATGAATTGATGTCTGGGGTAGAGCTTGGTGAAAGGACACGGGGTATGGATGAAACAAGACCGTCCGGGAGTTGAAAATTGTTGAATTTAGGTGATAAAGGTGCATTAAAGTATCTTCTCTGCTTTGGTATATGTTTAAAAATGTGCTTCAAGTGGGGTAATGATGTTGCTGCGGTGAGGATGGAAAAGCAGTGCACGAACGAGGCGTTTTTAGAAGGGAAAGAGGAATGAATCAGAGCTGGATCTGGAGCGTGAAGGAGAGGGAGGGGCACGGTTAAGTGTAGTAAGCCCTTGACCCCCACATGCAAGCTGCCAGGAACCTGGCCTGGCGTGACCCAGGCTCCCAGGAGCCAGGCCTGACTGCAGACAAGCTCCTGTGCCTTGGGGAGCTGAGAACTGCTCCAGCCCAGCTAGGAGAATTGTCCGCCAGTTCTTAATGATCTGCTCCATATTCCTGGCTGCCAGTTCCCCTGCTCTGTAAAGACTCCTGGATCCCCCCAGGCAGAAGCCATCATGCCCTCCTCGGGCTCCCCAGGCTCCTCACTCAGACCTCCTCCTGGATCTCAGTCTGACCTGCATTTCAGTGGTTGTGTTCAGTCCATTGTCTCCGCTGCCATGTGTCCCCCTGGGGCAGGATCTACGTGGGAGCCCAGAGCCCTCCACATGGGAGGCCTTCAAAACCTGCCTATTGGATATGAGACGGACTGCCCCCTTGTTCCCCTGGCAGACAAGGACGGTCAGGCACAAACTAAAAGCAGAGGGTGGAGGGCTGGACAAGAGGAGACAGCCTTGCCCTTCATGGGGTCTGACATGGCCTTCTTCACCATGGCCAGGACAGGCTCAGCCAGAATCCCTTAGCTGTTGCCATGGCCGGGAGCTGCTCCTCTGAATCCCTTTCTCAGAATCAAGTACACCAAGGACCTAGGAACAAAGTGATCCCCAAGGTGCTTCCCATCAGGTCATGCTGTGGTCCAGGTACCCCACATGTGCTGCACTCTGCTCTGGGGGTTCAGAAGGTGAGCACCTCCATGACGGACAGCTGACTGGGGCCACATTGTCCTGGGAACCCGAGGAGAAGGTCCAGAGGTGGAGAGAGCTCAGGCCAATGCAGTGTACCCTGGAGGTGCACCAGAGAGAAGGCCTGGGTGCCACATCCTAATCCCCCCTCTGCTCAGATTTCGGGGAGCTGGGCTGCCGGTGGTGGTGCTCGTGCTACTGAGCCCTCTGGACTCCCTGGGAGTGCTGCTGTCTTGGACCCATTCCAAGCTGCGTAATTACATTCCACGCGTTAAACTCCCTTTGCAGTCTCAGTTGGATACTGTTGTCATTGGATTTGCTTTTCGAATCGGCTTTCAGAGTGACGTCTGCAGACAGCATGCTCCTAGAAGCTGTCTCGCAAGGTGGGGGCACAGAGCAGAACCCCAGGCCTTGCTGACCCAGGCTTCAGGAGCTCCTCGTCCTGTCCCCACTGCTGGGGGCCGGGAGCCCTTGGGGACAGATGTTGGGGGATGGGATGAGGAGGTGCTGGGGGCCTCCCTGTCTGCTTGTTATGCTCAGCTCAAGACAGAGTGGCTCTCAAAGAGGGCAGAGCAAGCAGGGCTGTGGTTCTGAGCAATAGACATGTGGTGCAGGGTGACCTGGGCAGGCCAGCTGTGTGACTCTGGCAGGGTGTGCTGTCTCAATGGGGTACCTCTGAGGTCTCTTCTCATTTTAACATGATGCACTTCGGAGTCTTGGAATCGTTTCAATACGTGAGATCAGGTCAGTTACCTCCAGGCCAACCATTTAGAGGCAGCCTACCAAGGCACAGGTGGCTCCACAGTAGCCAAGTTGGGGCAGAATGAGCAGAGCAGGGGCCTTCTGCAGGCAGAACCTCCTAAGTTTGAAGGACCAAGACAGCATCCCTCTTAATAATGGTCAAACCTTCCATAGCTGCAGAACCTTTCTTGAAACTCTCGTCTGTAAGAGAGAAAATTGGAGCTGCTTAGTAGAATCTCTGCTCCTTCTCCTCCTGGTTGCCCTCCCACCCTCATGGGCATTGAATCTGATAAATAAATGGCAAGCAATAGGATATATTGGAGTATATGAGGAAGCCATTTGGTGTAAAACTAATTTGGCCTGGCCTTGTTTTTCTAAAAGGGCCTGACTGGCCTTTGAACATGCATTGTATATCTGCTTTGAGCTTTTACCATGTTCCAAATGCCCTTAAGATAAGGATGCAACTTCCCCCACATTGGCATTTCCTTAAGGATAAGCATCTCTCCCAAGGCTAGGATTTGATTGCTCATCCTGTGACCACCCAACTCAAGACAGCAGACCTGCCACCTGCTGTGCCCATCAATGGCTGTGCCGACAGGGCAATCTCATGACTATTGTAAAAAGGACATTGCAATCATATGTGATATATGCTCTTTGATGGTATATAACCACTCTGTACACCCCACTTCTTTGGTGCCCTTCCTTCCTTGGGAAGGAAGACCCCGGGCTATATGGTCCTCACATTTGGCTCATAATAAATTCACCCCAATTTTGATTTGTAGATTGCCTATGGATTATTTGTGTTGACAAATCACACGCTCGTTCAGTGTTGTGTAGAGGCGCAGCTCATGCAGGGTTCTGGGCAATGGTGCATCCCTAACCATGTAGGCCCATCTTGGAATCCTGGGGCTCCTCAGAGCACAACTTGAACCCACAGACCTAGTCCAACTCCTTCATTCTGCAAGGGGGAAACTGAGGCTTAACGTTGCACGTTTGTCAGGGGCAGAACCAGGACCAGAACTCAGCCCTGGTTACCACCTGTCCAAAATTCTCTCCCAGCACAGCCAGACCACTCTCTATCTGCTACTGCAGGGAGGCGGAGGCTCTCACACCTTCAGGATGCCCCTGCAGACTGGTTGAGTGGAATGGAGCTGACCCATGTGGCTATGGAATTATGGACATGCGGGGGAGCAAGCTGCCCGAGGGCCTGGAGGCCAGGAGAGGTTAGTCCCCATGTCTGTGCCATGTGACAGTGCAAAGATGGTGTCCAAATCTAAGAGGAGGAGGCTGGCTCCGCTGCAGCCATTCTCCGGAATGTCCCTGAGTCCCTGCAGGCAGTTTGGACAGCATCTGGAACTGGGGAAACCTGCTTCCTGCTGACCTAACTGGGATGTGGGCTGGAGGCCTGGCTGTTCATTCTCCCAGAAGGCAATCTAGCGTTTTTCTCCCGAAATATTACTGTATACAACCCCCAATGTATCAAAACCAGCCACCGCGATGGGAATGGCAAGTACTTCATAGCACCGGGGGCCCTGGGAAAGGAACATGTGGAAAACAAGAGAAAGAAGGAAGCCAGAGATTAGACAGAATCCCCTCTCATCCCTCTGAATTAGCAATGGGGGAAATAGGCGATTACCTGGAGAGCCATTTGTGTGGGTCCAGAGGGGTTCTCTCTCAAAACAGGTCTCTATAGCTGCTCTGTGCAAAATCATCAGTAGTGATCAAGGCTTGGGGTTAACCACTGCCGTCCTCCTACGTGTCTAAATTTAGCTCCCAGGTGCTCCCAGGAGTTGTAATGAAGAGAAAGGGTAGGAGTGAAGACTCAGAGGCCACATGCCTGGGTTTAACACACTGGAGTGATCTTGGGCAAGCCACTTTACTTCCCAGAACCTCAGCCTCCTCATCTATAAGATGGGAATAATAGCAGTGCCTAAGTCATTGGACTTTCTTGAGCATGAAATGAAGTAATCTGTGTAGGATAGCAGAGTGCCTGGTGCAAAGATGGTGCCCAACAAATGTTAGCTTTCTCATATTTTCTTCAATGTGATTTATTAATCAGTGACGTTCCTCTAAGATGAGTGGTAGGGCTCCAAGAGGTCCTTAGGACTTAGCAGGGGTGGGGGAAGGAGTAGGACAGATGGGACACAGAAAGCATGAGAGTGGGTGGGGGCCAGGGAACAGGAAGAGGAAGCCTGTGCTGTTTCCCCTTGGTTACCACCCCCCTTCCCCTGTCTGGTGGTTGTAAGGGGATCTGCTGGTGTAGTAGGAGAAGTCTGTGGGTCACAGGGGCCTCCTGAACCCTAGCTGTGTTCCCTCTGGTTGCCATGGTGATGGCTGTCTCCTGGTCCCCCATTGTGTGATGTAACTGAGTTGGCCAAGGCCATAGGTTCTGAAACTTTTGCATCCCACTTACAACCCCACACCCCTTTCCTCAAATGGCAGGCTTTCAGGATTCTTGGCAATTCCTTCGTGGGTTTGGTGATGGATGGGAAGCTGGGAGGGAGGGAACTTAGGCGTGTCATTGCATTGCTTGGGTCTTCAACTGGCCCCAAAGAGGCACCTCCCAGCTAAAAGTGACAAGAAGCACTGATCAGGAACTGAAGTGGAATTTGGTCAAGGAGTCCCAATTCTCTTTTCCTGATGTCACTTGCCTGCAGAAATGCTTCCCACCCTGGTGGGTTAGGAAGGCTGGAACTATGAATCCATTTGTTTTCATCTGATTTAGTGTGAGTGATTTTAAGAGGACCAGTTAGAAACAGTTCACCTTACATGTGCAAGGTGTTTGACAACACTTCTTTGCAGTAATAACTATTCTGCTGTCGTCTTTTAAGGAAAGTCTTGCTGGTCTGCATGCTATTAGGGGCTGGTCTTTTCTTGTGCCTGGAACCCCCAGATCCAATTCCTTTGCTTTATTAGATACCACTTTCCTAAGGTGAGATGATTTCTAAGCAAGTAAAGGTGACTGGAGGCGGGCTGGGGCTCAGGGTCAGACTGGTGGGCAAAAAGGGGTCCTCCCTTTTCTCATGGCCCCTGGCGGCAGTACCAGTGGTGTCCCAGCCCGGGAAATGCTGAGCCCAGAATATTTCCTATTTTCCAGCAGCTGCAGACATGTCGGGGCCAGCCCTGCATACATGGTTGAATGCTAGGAGCATCTTGGTAAACTTCTGATTTCCAGTTTTCCAGTCACTGTCAGATTCTTCACTGTCCCTGGAGAGGGTGTCCTTGTTCAGACCCTGTGGGTCATGGGGACAAGTCAACACGAACCAGGCTGTTCCTAGAAGATTTCACTTTCCCTGGCAAATAGCCCCCACAGCTTCTAAAAAGCCTCTCTGGCTCCAGTGATCTCACATGTCCCCTGCCTACCAGTGAGACTAACCATGGAACTTTCTGGAATAATAAATTCCAGAACTCTGGACTTTGGTCACTAGGATCACAAATGAATGTCTCTTCTGTTTATAACCGCCACATCCAGGGAAATCCATTCTTCACGCTCCAGATCTCCCGTGGTCAGGAGAAAGTTTTTCCAAAACACTAAAAACTTTGCAGCTATAGTCAATGACCTTTTCCTTCCTGTTTTTCTTAAGTGAAGTAGTAGAGGGGCTGATTTCTGTCCTTTGCTTGCTCATGGGCCGTTAGCAGGAGGAGATGTTCCGTTCTCTGAGCTCTAATGAGCCTAGTAACTGGAGAATGTGGGGGTGATTTAATTTGAAATTCAATGGCCCAGTTATTCTAGTGGGCTTTATTCTGGACCCCAGAGCCACAGAGTGGGGGTGTCCTGTCGTAATCAGATTCAGTACCTGCAGTGGTGTCAAGGAGGGCCCGAGGCAGGGAGGGAGGAGGAGAGAGTGGAGGAGAGAGGGAGGAGAAGAAATCCAGCTCAGAGGAAGACTGCCTGTTATTTTTGCTTGTAACAACAGCCCTTACAATTACCCAGGCCACGCAACAGTTCCTGCCTGCTCTGTGGTTTTCAGCCTTAGGGGTTTAATCACACTCCTCCAGCTTTTATAGTTAATTCAAAATGTTCTGGAGAGAAAATTTGGCTTGCCTGTGGGCAGCTTGATGGCCTACTTCCACGTGGCAATAGGATGCTTCCTGTCTGCTGGTCTAGATACCAAATGGCCAAGGGGCACAGGTGGCAATCTGAGGACAAATCTTATACAAAAATAGCAGGCCTCATTTGTATGTCTGTCACCAAACGTGCTGGGTATTCACTCGTTGGTTCATTCTTTGTTAATTCATCCATTCAACATACATTCATGATCTACAGAAAATTCCCTCTACTGCAGCCCTTGCACTGGGATTCCATGGCTTTGACAATAGGCTCTGATTGCTCTTCTTTTCCTCCTTCATTTGTGTTAAAATGGAAGAGGTGTCCCTTGTCTTTCCCAAGGCCAATGCTCCTTCTTGCCCCCTCAGGATCCCACGTTCCTTCTGTACTGACTCTTTCCAACATCACTTAAGTGTGTTCAAACCTTTTCCCTCTTAAAAAGTTCCTTTGAGATCCCTAACCTCTCCAGTTGTGACTCCTTCCCTCTCCTCCCGTTCCCAGCCCAGCTGTGCCAGGATTGTCCCGCCACCTCCTCTTTCTGTGGAAGTTTGCCTTTCAACCCTGACCCCCTGAAACTACACTGAAAACTGAGACTGCTGTCACCACGGCACCGCTGGCCCCTGGACAGGTAAACCCAACAGCTGCTCTCTGTCCTTCCTTGTCTGACCATTCTGCCCTGTCCACACTCCCTCTGGGAACACTCTGGTCCCCTGGCTCGGGTGATGGACATGTTCTCTTGGCTTCCTCACCCCTTTCTGCTTGTTCCTTACCGACTTTTCTTCTTCTTCCTTAAATATCAATACTTCTGGGCTCTGTTCTGCCTCTTCCTCTGTCCCCACCCCCGTGGTTTCAGTTTACATTCACATCCCAATAACTCCCCAGACCTGGGGTTCCCCTCCTGGGCCGAGTCACCTTCATCTGCCACCTGGACTGCCAGCAGCACCTTCTCTCTGAACATCCACCTTGTTCCTCCAATTCTTTTTCCACAATGAAACCAGAATCATCTTTCTAACATGCAGTTTGCCAGCTCACTCTTCTGCTTGAAATCCTTCAGTGATCTCAGGGTTATCTTTAAGATAAAGTCTAAAATATTTAACCTGACTTACTAGACCCTTCATGGTTACATTTGCTGTTCTCCAGATGTGGGTTTTTTTTTTTTTTTCTAGAATGCTCTTTCCAAGGATGGGTACCTGTCTAGCAACTAGTAGGCTGTTATGGGCTGATTTGTGTCCCCCCCAAATTCATATGTTGAAATCCGAACCCCCAGTACCTCAGAATGTGACTGTATTTGGAGATAGGTTCTTTAAGGGGGTAATTAATTTAAAATGAGATCATTAGGGTGGGCCCTAATCCAATTTGACTGTGTCCCTATGAGAAGAGGAGATTAGGACACAGACACACACAAAGGGAAGACCATGTGAGGACGCAGGGAGAAGACGGCCGTCTACAAGCCAAGGAGAGAGGCCTCGAGAGAAACCAACCCTGCTGATACCTTGATTGAGGGCTTCCGGCCTCCAAAATGTGAGCAAATAAATTTTTGTTGTTTAAGCCCCCCAGTCTGTGGTACACTGTTATGGCAGCCTAGCAAACTAATACATAGGCTTTAAGTCTGTTTAAATTTCACCTAGTCAAGGAGGCCTTCCTTGACTCACCTTCATAAATTCTTCCCATACCCTCGATTTCCTTTTTGTGACACTTCTTATGTGCGGAATTATTCTTCAGTGGCTGTGTTCCTGGCAAGTCTTTAAGGTTCTATGACATCAGAAACTTGTGTTTGTCCTGCTCATGGCTGTGTCCCATGCCTAGCACATTATTTGGTATCTAGAAGATATACCAGTAAGTATTTGTTGCATGACTGACTGAATAAACACGTGAACAGATTTTCAGGTATTACTAGGAGGATCCCCTGAGCTGGAAGACCTCCCACTTCATGCAGGCTGCACTGACCACAGATTTGACTGGCTGTGAGGAAGGCAATGGGAAACCTTGACCCCTTGGTCTTGTCTAAATCCTTTGCACTACTTCTTGTTTAGAAGTAGAGTGAAGTGAAAGCAAAATTTTAAGATATTCTTAAAGGGAATTGGAGTATGGACTCGATAATCACATCCTATTTGAGCTCTTTCATGAGGAGCCTACCTGGAAAAGAACAGATAAGAGGCAGGTGTTAATAGAGGAGAATGGACTTTGGGGAAGTCATGAGAGGGCGCTGGGGTAGGGTTAGGAGGGGAAGAGAGTTCACCTATGTCTCATTTCCCCCCAAGTTTTCCTGGAATAAGGAGGGGTCCAACGGGTTGCTTCTATTTGGTAGCTATTGAGTGAGGCAAAGATGTGGAGGGAAGGATTCAAGAGGGTTCTGAGAAAGGCAGGAAGCTAGATATGAGCTGGAAGCAAGGCCACTCCACCAGCTGCAGCGTCTTCATTACTGGGCAGTGGCTCTTCGGCGTGCAACACTCCCCGACCCTGACCACCGAAAGTAGCCCCTAGCCTCATTATACCCTCATTTGCATGGAGGTTTTGACTCCCCACCACCACCCTGGGGGATCACCGCCATGACAGTTCTGGAGATACCTATGTAAGGAAAAAATCTCCCCCTACCGACGTGGGGGTGGAGACAATGCCCCAAGTGGTCCATTTTCCAGGATGTTCACCCGTCCCAGGATCCAATCTTTAAAGACACTGACCACCACAACTTCGGTGCAAATGCTCACCTCGAGCCTGCCCGCCCCTCCCCTTGGGGGTGTGCTTTCGCTTTACTAATAAATCCTCCTCTGTTAAAACTTCTGCTGTGTGTCCGCTCTCAAATCCTTTTGTGTCTGTGGACCAAGAACCTGGGCCTCACCGCACCGATCCGACTGGTGCCAGTGATGGTTCCACGACACATACCTCAGTGAATGTCTGGTTAGACCAGGTTTCTCCTTGCAGTGACAGCTGAGAATGAGGGAGCACCAAGCTTCCCGAGTACAGGAAGATAAAGAGGTGTCTCTGTTCTTCCTTTTCCCCTTTCAGGAAGCTTCCCTCACCTAACCTCTTGGGTGCTCCCTCTAGCTCACAAGCCCTCCCTTCCCTGAATCTGCTCCCTCCAGGGCTGGGCTCTCGTCCAGGTTTGCAACACGTAGCCCCCTTCCTGCTGGTACTGGAGTGAGGTGGGCTTGTGGGCCAACCAAAGGCTCACTCTGGGGGAGTTGGACTTGGGAGTCAGAAATGGCTAGCTGGCTTCTGTGTGTGGGATATACGTGCACGATCCTAACAACCATGAGGTCTTCGTGTGCAGTGTGTGGGCTGAGAAGTGGAGGAGGCCAGGCTGCAGAGGGGGGGAACCAAGCAGGAGAAGCCGCTTGCCGCCCCGCGGGGGGTGGGACGGGGCAGGAAAAGACTGGGAGTGGTCTGAGTTTCTGAAGAGTTTCTAGGTTCTTGTTCTAGAACTTTCCTGAGCCCCACCTGAGTGGATTTCCATGGGTCACCCCCTTTGTCTTTATAATCCACCCCCTTTTTCTCTTAAGCTGGCTTGAGTTGGTTTCTCTAACTTGTGACCCCAAGTACCCTGCAAATCTTCCCCTTCTCTCCCTTCACCTCTGTCTTCCTCTCCCCTCTCCTCTTTTTCTCCCCTTCCTTTCTAGTCATTGAGCCTAAAGGGAGGGGAAGTGTTGGGAACGGAAGGCTCCAGGCTGCACAATCAGCTGTCCTTCTCTCCTGGGTTCCTCTAAAGCCCGGGGGTTCAGTTCCTCTCAGGGTCAGCCATTTGGAGAGGGGCCTTCAGGCTCTTTTCTTTGGCCCCCCGTTGGTCACATTTCCAAGTCTAGATTTGCCTTTTGAGCTGGGAAATGTATTTTTCTTGTGTTCCCAAGTTCAAAACCACCACCCTAGCAATGGCAATAAGCACTTGTTTTTATATATTTCTCTATGGGGCCATTTTCACTTATGTTTTTATATGTATGGCTTTTCCCCAACAGATCCTAAAAGAGATATTTCCTCCTACGGAGGGTCCTATTGTCCTAACTGGGTAGAAGCAACACAGCGTGCACGTATGTATCTATATTATATATAGAAGAGAATCACAGTAGCGCAATTTTAATGAAAGAGCGAGGAAATAAAACACTTCACTGGATCAAAATTTCTAGGCCCTATAGTTCATATTTGCTAATCCTCCTGGAAGAAAAGCGACACTGCCATGACTAAGGCATGCTGAGTTTGGCCTCTCTTTATTGAAAGTGTGTGTGTGTGTGTTTTAAGGATTTTAATTTGAGCAACAGCACCAGCCAGTCTCACTTTAATTACAGTCTTCCATTTCGGTAGCTAGCTGTCCCAAGCTCGAGAGAGTCATAGGGTGAAGTGACAGCTGGGGACAAGCAGGAGAAGCCTTCTTTCCGGGAGGATTTCAATTGCTTTTATCTAGTTTATTTTTTCCTTTTTAGTAAATGTACATTTAAAATATAGGGTGAACAGTTGGGTTTACGGAGCAGTGCTTGGTGTGAAAGCCTACTATTATTTATTTTTTCCATGACAAAACTTCCTTTGAGTCTTTGTCGTGTGGGTTTCCTGCCCTCCCCACACCCCCGCTGGCTTGCTGAGTTGCAAGGATCAAAGATCATCATACAAATGGAGAAAACAGGGACACAAGCAGGGCTGGTGTTGGTAGTTAACAGGTCAACATGCCATTGGGTGCTATCGACTGTCCCCCAGGGATAACTGTCCTCATATTCATCACCCTGCCTCTCTCTGGCCCCAGCTCCTCCTGAAGAATGTCTTCAGGTCGCTTCCAGCATGGCTGACTCCATGGTCCATCCACTGGTATCGCATGTTGGCTGTCCCTCGTCCTCTGGCCCCAGCACATGTGGGAACGGCCTCCATTTCTATCCTGCGCCAACTTGGGCGCAGAACTCAAAAAGAATTCCCTCACATAATAGCAGTAGTGAACCATGCAGGATTTACAGAAGCTCTCACCGGGGGGCAGATACAGGGCTTTCTATCACAGCAAACTACTTAAAGATCCACTTCAGACATTTGGCTTCTCTAAAATCTTTTCTGAGTGTTTTTCTATCTTCCTGTCCCCAGGAGGTCTCTGACCTGGATGGCTGTCCTCTCCTCTTTTATGCAGAGCAAAGCAGCTTTGCTCCAGCTTCTATGCCCAAACCTGCACCAAACCCCTACACAGACCATAGCAAAACAAAGTTACCAGCTTAACTAGACCCACTTTCCATAAAAGGCAGTTTTATGATCATCTCTGACAATTATGTCACTCATCATAAGTGACTTATCAAAATATTTATTTCAAAGAGATCTTTTTCTCTGCCTAAAAGAAATAATCAAACAAATTTTTTTATTATTGACTTTTTAATTGGTGCTTGTAAATGTTATGTCATATTTCACACTCATTAGACTCCTTTCCTTTAGGTTCCCATAAACATCACACTGTCCATTAATGTGTTCAGGGAATTCTTTTTACTACCCTCTTTGTGCCAAGCACTGGTCTGGAAAGCTGGCTGGGGCAAGCGTTAAGGCGTAAGGGAAGAATGGAAGAGAGGCCATTTGGAAAGAGTAAGAGATGGCTACTAGCCCACATCTGAACTCTAACTAGCCTGCCTCCTGCCTGGCTTCAAAATCCCATTGCTTTCCATTGCTTACAAGACAAAGCCCACACTTCTCCACCTGGTGTGCAAGGCCCTCCGCAGTCGGGTATCAACTGAACTTTCAAACCTCACCTCCTTCCACTTCTTTGCACTTTAGCCAAAGTCAGTATTCTCATATAATGCCATTAATTGGGTGTTCTTCAATATGGTTGCTTAAATTATTGGTCTCTAGAGTGCTCTAGGGTCTTGGAACTAGCTGAGACTACTCCCCATTCTCCCAGCCCACATCCCATCCATGGAGGTCAAACCCTTTGCAGCTGTGGGAGCCTAGTCTCCTGGGCCCTGCTCCCAGAGGCCTTCCCCACCAGCGGGGTTGAGTTGGAAACTGTGCAGCCCTGCCTCCCAGGCTCTCTGGAGGTGTGTGTGAATAGCTAAGGTCAGAAGCCATGGTGTTGCTGGATGCTGATTCAACTATATCGCTGGAAATAACGGTTAACACCGGAATGGATGATAATTTGTCCCAACAACCTGGGCCATGTTGCCAGCCCATCATGGTGTGGCACAGCTTCTCTCATCTTTGTGCCACCTCTGGGATTCCTGGCTCATTATGACGTACCTCACAGGCGCATCTGTCCTCAACCTGTGTCAGAGGATCAACTCTGTTGGGTCCTACAGTAGAGTCTGGGCAAGATGCTGCTTGGGAAGGACCAGAAAGGGGATCTTGGGACCTAACATCTGGCATGGCGGGGCACGTCTTCTCTCTGATTTGCATCTCTCTTACCTCTAGCCCCACAATCCAGGGGATTGGGCACAGGAGCTATGGGGAGCTTTGAGTCTCACTGAGGCCCGGTCCACCTTGTTCCGACCTGTGACACTAACCTATTTTCAGACTGACCCCCTCTTCCCCAACACCAAAGCTGTTATATGCAGTTCATCTTTAACACCATCCTATCCATATAGAAATAACCAAAAATGGGAGGATGGAACCATGAGTTGGCCTGGCTCCCTGTCCTAGGAGGTGGGTTTGAAGCTTCCCATCCCCAGGCTATTTGGGGCAGCTACTAACCAATCTCTCTGTGACTTTTCTCTTTTAGTCTCTAAGACCTGAGCTTACAGCGTTATTTTCTTTCTTTAAAATTTCTATGGCCTCTACTTCCTCCTCCTCCACCCAGACTAATCGTGAAGATTCTGGAAGGCCCTCAGGCAGTTCATGAAGCCTAAGGTTGTTTGTTAACACTGTGAATGTCTCCAGAAAACTCTTGGCTGCCTCATGCTGAGACACTGGACAAGCTTTCCCAGACTTTCTACCTCCTTTCCAGTGCTTTGTCCACAAATCTCATCTCTGACTCAGGGGTCTTTTCATCCTCTTTCTGCCAGGAGGTAAGAAATTTAGCTTGGATTTTCCCAGAACTTTTTACTCCAACAGACCTGCCTCCCCTTTCTGGAAGACATCTTTGCCTGAAAGTTTTGGACCAGATAAAAGTGCTCACACTCAACTCCCAAGTACATTCCAGAGCCAAGTTTCCAGCTGCCCATACCAAGTCCTTCTCATCCTGAGAGACTATTCCAATCTCTTTACCACACCCCTGGACACCATAACAGCTCTGTAGTGTGGCAGGTTCCACCTCTGGCTCTGTGGGACCTAGTTGTGATTCAGGCACGGCAGGACCTTGCATCAAAATTTGGAGATCCAAGATGGTGGCCTCTCCCAGTTTTCTCATGTCACCCATGCTCCTTATTTTTTCACCCAGCATGTGAAGCAAAGAGTGGGTAGGAGAGAGCCCAAAGGACTCTACCTTGTTATTTTTTCAGTCACTGAAAGTGACTCATAGCCCACACTAAAGATGACTCTCTTGCTTAGGTTGACTAGAGCTGGGGGTTGGGACTTACTCTACGCCCTTAGTTGTGACCAACTTGGCCACCATCTATCTCCCTAAAGCGAACACTCATGAGCACAGGAGACAACAGGGTTTTCAGATAGATCATAAGGCCTTTGGTGAGAAATCAAAACTTCAAAGATGGGAGGGTAGAAGAAAAATTAGGCATTAGACACTCCCCCACTCCTAATCCTGGTGTAGCAATCTTGTGTCTTTATATCATCCAAGATTGTGACCATCTTGGCTTAGACCTTTGGGATGATCCCAAGTAGATACCCCCTTGGCCAACACGTGGGACCCTCTCTGCTTTACTAGCTATTTCTTTCCTTCCCACACAATTTTTCTGTCTTTTTGACTCCTCTTCCCCAAGACCCCTTCTCCTCCTTCTCCACTCCCCACCCCCAGCCTCCAGCAGAATTTGAGACATTTCAGGATTCTTCTGCTGTCTTGTGAGTGTTCACCGCCTCTGGATACAGTCATGAGCCAGTCACACCATCCATTCTGCTGCTTGCTGGAATGAAGAGGCGGTGGTAGTGATTTTCTGCTCTCACTGTCATCTTTTCCTGTTATTTAAGTTCCTAAAACCAATCAGACATCTCAAATTGCAAGGGGTGATTGCTGCCACAAGTCCTCATCGGTTTCACATTTGCGATTCAGAGCCTCTCTGCTAACGTCACATTGACCTTATGATGCTATAAAAAGTTCTCCACAACCATCCCCCTCCCCCACTTCCTGACTTTGGGTTACCTTGCAAAGCCTTCTTCCATTAATTGGGCTCTGAAGGGACCCATGCTCAGCCCCTCTCTGGCCATAGGAGAGGGGTGAGGGTTGGGGCCAGGCAGCACTGCCACACTTAAGATAGGAAGTGACTCAGAGGTGGTCTCCTCTGAGACCTGCCATTTTACAGACAAGAAGCCCGAGGCTCAGAGTGGTTAAGTGACTTGCCAAATCCTACTGTCAACACATTAGTGGCAGAAATGGGAGTGAAATCCCATCCCATCTGACTCCCCGGCCAGTGCTCTTTCCTCCCTCTCCCCCTTGCAGACAGGCACACTTCCTGGGTTGGGGCAGCACCTGAAGACTTCTAACGAGGTGGAGTCCAGCCCTCCCACACCCCTGTCATTGGGGCCTGGCCTCCTCTACGACACCTTCATGGGGGAACGTGCCATCTCCAGAGGCAGCCTACGCATCTGTGTTGAACACTTCTTTCCTTTATTGAAATGAAATTTGCCTCTCTGTTGCTTCCACCCAGAGGTCCTGGTTTGACCTCTCAGAGTCCACACAGAGTTACTTCGATCCCTCCTACGGTGATGACAGTTCTCACGAGAAGCTGGCAGTCTGTCCCTTTTATTTCCTCTTCTCCAGGTGAAACAACCTCCTATGATTCTGACACCAATTCTGATGTGTGTTTTTTTCCCACACCACCAAGCAATGAACCCAGTTCCGACACTATTTACCTGGAGATAGTGTCAGATCCCACAGGTTAAGCTGTCAGTCCCACATGACTGGCCCCCCTGCCCCCTCCACACACACATCAGATGCCAGTTACAAGTCCAGATTGTCGTCTGTGACTCTGACCAACCAGCTATAGATTGGAGGTTCCTATGACCCACTTTACCAGTTCAATTAATTTGCTAGAACAGCTCACAGAACTCAGGAAAACAGTTTACTTTCTAGATCGCCAGTTTATTATAAAAGGATATAACTCAGGACCAGCCTGATGGAAGAGAGCCTAGGGCAAGGCGTGGGGAAAGAGTGTAGAGCTTCCATTTTCTCTGCAGGTGCCACTCTCCAGCACCTCCTAGAGGTCACCAACCCAGAAACTCTCCAAACCCATCCCTTTGGGTTTTTATGGAGGCTTCTACTTAGGCACGATTGATTACATCATTGGCCATTGACGATTTAACTCAATCTCTAGCCCCTCTCCCCTCCTCAGAGGCCTGAGGGTGGGACTGAAAGTTCCAACCCTCTAATCACAAGGTTGGTTCCCCTGGTATCCAGCCCCCTGTGCTTAGGTGACCTAGGGGCTTTCCAACAGTCCCCTCATTCATATAACAAAGACTCCTTTATTGCTCTCATCACTTAGGAAATTCCAAGGGTTTTTGGAGCTCTGTGCCAGGAACAGGGATGATGACCAAATATGTATTTTTTATTATAAATCACAAACTCACAGACCTCTATTGTGGGAATTGTCCTCTCCAGAGGTTCCCCTTCCCTGTCCATGTGGGGCTGAGATCCCGATGTGTCTGGTGGGCACAGAGTACCCAGGATCACATGAGTCCCTTGGTGGTCACACTGCACTGCCCTCCGCTTTCAGACCACCCCAGGGCAGCTGAACAGAAGAGGAGGCCACCGTGCTTGGGACTCCAGCTCCGGGGGGCTGCCAGCGCCTGCCATCGCTGCTTCCCAAGCTGTTGCTCTGCTCTGTGCGGCGAGGAGCGGAGCCAGCCGAGGAGTGAGCCTGGAGTCAGACAGAGATCCAGATGCCAGGGCTGGAAGCAGGAGAGGAGCTGTGGCCAGCGCTTGGCATTTGGGGCAGCGGCTCAGCCAGCCTGGCTCCCGGGAGGAGCCCCAAGGAGGGGCCTGCTCCTGGAGCAGACAGATAAAGAGGTGAGCGGGGAGCACTCTCCACACGGCAATTAACAGGCAGAGGTGGCACCAAGTGCATGTTTCAATCGTGTGGTTGGGGCATGTTGCCATCCAGGGCGCTCAGGCTCCAGAGAGGGCCCGCAGCACAGTTCGCACAAAAGGTTGAGCAGGTGGTATTTCTGGTTGAAAAGCCAGTTTTTGAAGAGTGATTTCTCAGCTCCTCTAATTAAGGAGCAGAGGTTTCAGATTGCCAAATAGACTTCCCTCTCACCCAATGCACAGTTTCGTGCTCTCTTGCTCCCTTCCTTTTCATGCCGTTAAGCCTTTTAAAAAGATGAAGAAAAAAAAAATAAGATAAAATAATAATAATAAGCCTTTAAGTAGGCTTCAATTTTCAAATTTAATGGGAACGCATAGGGCTGAGCGAGGGGTTCCAAGAAGCCCCCAGCCCCCATCGCTTGCCTTTGGAAAACACTGAGCCCAGACCCTCTCTCCCCTGGTCTCCCCGCTAGAACCATCCTTAAACACAGGCTGGATGGTTTCACTGCTCTCAAAAATCCCAGGGTCCCCAGTTCCCCATAGGGGAGAATCCAAATGCCCCACCCTAGCATCTGAAGTCCTTCGTGGTTTCCCACTGTTTCAGGTGTCGAACAAGGAAAAATTCACTACAATTCAAACGGCAGATATTTCTTTGGGCAATTAGAATTGCAATTCGGGAGACAGATGCAGGTAGAAACCCAAAACGTGTTCCACTAGGACGTAAAAGCCAGGGGCTTTTAAAGGCAAAGAAGGGAGGTTGTATTACAAAGAATTTTAATTGGAGTTGGAGGCAGAGAGCTGGTCTTGGCTAAACACTGATTGACTATTGATTCCATCTTCAGAAAGTCCACACTCCTCAGTCTTTGTGATCGGGATGTGGTTCTCCTGCTGACTTCTCAAACAATTGCTCGTAAGACAATAGCCGTTTTGGGCCAGTCCAAAGGTTTAAGACAGCAAGGCAGTTTCTCTGGAAAGGCAGCTCTGACTCCATTTTAAAATGGCTCCACTACAGTCAGTTTTGACACAGGTCAAAACAGGCCCAGTTTCTAAAGGAACATTTCCCAGGGGAATGTGATGTTCTTGTCCTCCTGCCCCTTAGGGACTGGGTGGAAGCACAGGTGTCTGTCTTTGTTCTGGAGTCGAGGGCCCAGCCCGGGCAATGGCCAGCCTTGCTCTGGAGCACCTGGCTTTCCCGCCATGGGCCTCAGAGTCATGAAGTGTCAGAGCTTGGTCTAACCTGGTCACTCTATAAAGGAGGTAGTGAGGTCCAGAGAGGGCAAGGGGCCTGCTCCAGGTCACACAGCCAGAGAGCAGGGCCTGAGCCTCACATTTGGTTTGCCTCTTCAACTCTCCTCTCAAAGTGCTGGGAACAGAGTGGTTACTCTCCTAAATGCTGCTTTGTTGGTGAATATCCCCTGACTTCTTTCCGCTGTCTCTTGTAAGGGGAAATGAATTCAGCACGAGCAAATCTTGTTGGAAGAGAGACTCATGGGGAATGGGAGAGAGGTGTTTTCGTTCCATTTCCCTGGTGGCCTTTGTCCCGTTCTTGCTGATTCCAGAGGTGTTCCCTTTGCAGCCTTTCCCGAGGCCCGGCTGGGCTGGGTGGGCCGTGGTAGCCCAGACTACTGCTCCTGGTGCTCATGGGTAATTATCTCCCCATAAAAGTGATGGATGGTCCCTTATCAGACTGTAAATCCGAAGCTAAGCAGTTTCTTCTCCCTCACGTGCAAATCAGCTCTTCTCTGCGCTGTGGCCCCATGGAGAAAGTCGCGTGGGGCTGAGCTGATGTGAGTGGGCAATGCAGCCACTGGTTCCAGGATTCATGACTTTAATTACTTTTCTTCCGGGGGCTGAGTTTATTGTGGAGGCTGCAGGGCCTGTCGATTCCTTCTTCCCTTTCATGTGCTCACCCCATAGGAGTTCTAACAAGGAGCTGATTTTCCAGTCTCATGAAAACAGCACGTTAGAGCGAACAGGGCCCAGGGAGAGCATCTGAAACCTGGGTTCCCCGAGCATTTGTGGAAGGCCCACGGGCTGCGTGCGAGTCCCTAGGTCTGTGTTCTAGTCCCAGACCCATCCCCCGACTTTCTGTGTGATCTTGGGCAAGTTGTTTGACTTCTCTGAGTCTCACCTTTCTCCTTTGTAAATCTTCTATTATCCTCGTCCTGCAGTACAGGAACTGACACAGTGATTGGGGAGCACTTGGTCCTAATAGGTTCTACTTATGGAGTGCTCACAATGGGCCAGGCCCTTAAATGCTCACAGTACTCTCACTTCCCCATTCAACAAACAAGGAACCCAAAGCTCAGAGAGGGTCAGTGATCTGCCCAAGATCACACAGCTAGTGAGTGCAGAGCCAGCACTGAAACCAGGTCTGTCTGAGTCCACGGTCAGGGTTCTGAACCACTGGACTGAACTGCCTCCTGGAACTGAAACTTTAGCTCTTCAGTTTTCCGCATCTGAAAAATGGAGCAATAATGCCAGTCTCTCCCTTCCTCACACAGATGGTCTGAGGCCAAGGGGACTTGAAGGCTCTTTGGAGGAAAACTCCAAATACCTCAGTTTTACCAGACCCCTGTGATGATTATTTCTCCACCACCAGGTTGCCTGGCAGGGATGGAACATGGCACAGAGTGACAGTCAATGGCCTGGGATCCCTGCCTGGACCCCTGGGTCATCCCTGCACAGCTCTACACTAACAGAGGAAAGCCCCTTAAAATGTTCAGCTTCGGATTCCTCATATAAAAAATCAGGAGATTTTAGAATATGTCGATGCCCAGGCCCACCCCAGACCAATGCACTCGACCCATGAGGCTGGCATCCTGCTTTCATGGTGATTCAAGTACGCACAATGGGGCCAGCCCGGTGGCTTAGTGGTTAAGTTCTTGAGCTCTACTTCGGTGGCCTGGGGTTCACAGGTTCGAATCCTGGGCGCAGACCGATGCACTGCTCATCAAGCCATGCTGCAACGGCGTCCCACATACAAATTAGAGGAAGACTGGCACAGACGTTAGCTCAGGGCCAATCTTCCTTACCAAAAAAAAAAAAAAAAAAGAAATACACAGCAGCTGAGAACCACCAGCCCCATAATCTCCAGGGTCCTATCCAGCTCCAAATATCTATGTTTTTATAATTTATTGAGTGTCTACTATCATTCCAGAGTCAAGTTAATTTGATATATGATCTACCCTTGAATTGAATTAAAGCCAACATTGAGAGTGGAATAACAGGTGTGGAGTGACTGTATCCTGAAGGCTGGGGTTTGGAAACAGGTGTTCCTAGTTTTAGTCCTGGCCCTGTGCCACCCGCTTTCCCTTTCTCACTCCATTTCCACATCTGTCAAATAGGGTATTGCTTCCTCAACAAAATTTTCGTGAATGTAAAACCCAGGTCGAACATCTAGCCATGCAACCAGCTCTGATTCATGAAGCCAGCAAGTTTGGGGCTGTCTCCCACCACAGAATCTTCCTCTACTTTCAGTTTCTTTAGTATCTCATGGTACGTTTATTTCGGGTTGAAATTAATTTAAATTCTGCATGAGATTTTTTTAAAAAGTAATTCATGATGTAACCACGGGCCCATTTAGAGCCAGTTCGAACAGACCCCGTCTCTTATCAACAAAGTGATTAAGGATTGTCTTTCAGAAAAACTGCAGAGTCACGCAGCCAGGGCATGTGCAAAAGAAGAAATCGTGACCTGACACGACCTTGGAACCAAAGACCCTCCTCCCCACAGAACCCAAGGACTGGGACGTGACCAGAACTTGAAAGCCGGACTCTTATCAGAAGCGAGGGGTCCCTCATCCAGGAAGATCTGGTGTTAAAATTCCTCCCTTATCTCATGCAAAAATATTTAGAACCCCATCATAAATGTTTAGAGTCTCATCATAAATGTATAAAACCTTACCATAAATACCTCAAGCCCACCAATCAAGAACCAGTCCCACCAGCATTTCTGCATGCCAATCTTTCTCCCCAACCTCTTAAATTTTGTCCCAAATCCTGAACTGGGGAGACAGATCTGAGGGCACACGCCCCCTGTCTCCCTGGAGATTCATCTCGCAGAATAAACCTGATTTCTCCCCTTAAAGGCTGGTGCCATAATTAATTGGCGTGTTTATGCGCATTGGGCAGAGAACCCCAATTTTGGGGAGAAATGGAAGTCTCCCTGGAATGTCACTGAACCAGTCCTTTTATTTCCAACCAAGAAGGCTGGGCCCTTGGTCACATGCCCCCTAGTGGAGGCAAATGTTTCACAAGTTGGCAGAAGTGGGACAGCAAGGGCTTTGGGGTCTAACAGACAGGCTCAGATCCCACTCTGCCGCTTAGTAGCCACGAGACTTTGGGGATGTTACTTAAACTTTTGAAACCTTCGTTTCCTCTCTGTAAAATGGGAATAAAATGACCGAACTTGGGAGGGTTCTGTGAGAAGATAAATTGACGTGACTCTATAAAAACTCTTTCCCTCCCTGGGGAACTGCAGGAAGTGGTGTCTGGCTTCCTCAAGAGACTGCTTGGTGCTTTAGAACCAGAGCCCAAGAAAAGTGCTGCTTGGTGGCCCATCCTGGTTTCTCTTGGGGGTGTGGGAATCAGAATTGTGTCTCTCACCCCCAAAAAGTGTCTCTTTGGTTTGATTATTTTATTTTATATTTTTTGGTGAGGAAGACTAGCCCTGAGCTAACATCCGTTGCCAATCCTCCCCTTTTTGCTGAGGAAGACTGGCCCTGGGCTAACATCTGTGCCCATCCTCCTCTACTTTATATGGGACGCCGCCACAGCATGGCTAGACAAGTGGTGCATTGGTCCGTGCCCGGGATCTGAACCTGCGATCCCTAGGCTGCCGAAGCGCAGTGCCCCAACTTAGCTACTACACCACTGGGCCAGCCCCTGAGGGAAAATTTGATCTTCCCCCTAACTGCCTAAAAGAGTTCAAGATAGAAGGCCCGTCCTAGGACAGGCCATCACCAGAGATAACTTTGGGTATTGGTAGACTGGAAGGGTCCTTGCTAAACCCATTCTTATCAAAGTTCTCTCTAGAGTCACATTGTCCATAGATGGCCCAGAAAAGGTTTGTTTGTCAAACATTTGCTTTTCCATCTCCATGTAAATTGCCTTCCTCCCCTTTGAAGTTCCAAACTGCTACCCCCAACATCCTCCTTTGTCTTTAGCTGAGGATAGTATTTAAGGCAGTGGCTTTGGCCATTTGGGTGAGTTACTCAGTTTTCCTGGGCTTCTCTCATGTATACAGGTTATTAAACTTTGATTTTCTCCTGTTATTCTGTGTCATGTCAATTTAATTCTTAGACCAGCCAGAAGGACCTAGGGGATAGGGGAATGGTTCTTCCTCTCATACAGAGGCTTCCTGCTGGCTGTCCTCTGGTGCCGCTCAGATGCCCTCACACCCTCGCAGCTGTCCCAGACCCACGGCCCCTCACACTCACCTTTGAGCTCAGCCGTGCACAGAAGCATTCTCCAGGCTGCAGTCACTGTAAGCCACTTCTAATTCTTCCTTCCAAGAACATAACACTCTTCCTCAAAGTAAACAGGGAATGCAGATGAAGAGCAGAAATTCTTAACAAGTGCCCTGACAGCTACTACCCGATTTTTTTCTTTTCTTTTCTTTTCTTTTGGTGAGGAAGATTGGCTCTGAGCCTACATCTGTGCCCATCTTCCTTTATTTTGTATGTGGGATGCCGCCACAGCATGGCTTGATGAGTGGCGTAGATCTGCGGCTGGGATCCGAACCTGCGAACGCGAGCCGCCAAAGAGGAGTGCGCCGAACTTAACCACTACGCCACCAGGCTGGCTCCCCAGATTTTTTCTTGACCAGATGTGTCATTCCTTTCTGTCCTTGAGTGTTCATTTGTATGGAGAGTTCTGCTTCAATTTCACTTTTCTTCTGGGTGCAGCCGAGAGGCTCCCCCAGAGTTGCTGTTGTGTGCTGTTCTCGATGCATTTCCTGGCCATCTCTGCCTCTCCTCCCCACCTGTCTGCATCGCTTCTCAGAGGGCAGGCTTGGGGGCTTCTATTCTCTGTGCTTCTGTGCTCTCTGCATGGCAACCAGGTGACTGACCCCTCTTTAAAGCTCAAAGGACCATTGCTTAAAGCTTTTTCTGAAAACCAGGACTCAAAACAGCACCCTGCCTATGGTTGAGCTACATGATTGTTCAAATGATGGAAACCTTAGAAAATGCCCTCTCCTTGCACAGCCTTTCCCACGGATATTATCCTACCCAGCTAACTGAGGAGGTTGGACGCTTTGAGCCAGCTTCTCTGTGGTCTATGCCTCTCCGTTGTCCAGGTTTATATAATATTCAGAGTTTAGGCTGAATATTATATAAACTCCCCCCCACCTCCACCCCATCAATCACAGACCTGGGGAGGGTCCATCACCAAGGGAAACGGGCCGAGCCTGGCCATTTCCCCAGCTGTGGATACAGTCCTGGAAGGACCCCATTTTAGCTACAGCACAGCAGAACGGGACGAGCAAGGACAGTGGCTGCTGTCCCAGCACGTGTGTGGCACTCGATGTCTTCAAGCCTCAGTTTCCTTATTGAATATGAGGACAAGAATCATGACCCAGAAAGCCGATCAGGCAATGGAGGTAAACATACACGACGACTGCACATAGTGGGAGTAGTGAGTTGAATAGTGTCCCCCCAAATTCACATCCACCTGGACGCTCAGCATGTGACCTTGTTTGGAAATAGGGTCTCTGCAGATGTAATTAAGGTGAGGATGGAGATGAGATCATCCTGGATGAGGATGGGCCCTAAGTCCAACGAGAGGGTGTCCTTATAAGAGACAGAAAAGGACACACGGATACAGAGAAGGCTGTGTGGAGATGGAGGCAGGGATAGGAGGGAAGTGGCCACAAGCCAAGGAATGCCAGGAGCCAGCAGAAGCTGGAAGAGGAGAGAAAGGTTCTTCCCCAGAGCCATCGGAGGGAGTGTGGCCTGGCTGGCTCCTTGATTTGGACTTCTGGCTTGGAGGGTGACTGGAGGGAGGATCCAGCTGGGGGCAGAGAGCTGAGCTAGACAGCAGAGTGGAGCCAGGGCTGGGGTGCAGGAGTTAACGCTGCAGGAGAGTTAACGTGCCTCATTCGTCTTTGCCATTCCTCCCCACACTGACACACTCCCTGGGGGTGGGGGAACACAGAGTGACTTCCGTAGACTCAGAAAGCCTGTGGACTTCCCAGAGACTCCAGGCCCTCCTGAGCCAGGTCTGGAAGATTTTCAGAACCTTCTGTGGGCTTCACCTCTTACCTGGTAGGAGCTCCTACCTCTCTGACCGACTCTGGTGCTCTGCCCTCCCTCCCTCGGCTCCTTGCTTTCTTGGCACACGCCCAGCCTGCTCCCGCCCCAGGACCTTTCTCACTGCCCCCCTCAGCAGAAGGAAGGCTCCATGAACGGGGTACTTTTCTGTACCCACTGCTTTCTTCTGGCCCATCGTGGGTTCTCAATAAGTAGTTGCTGAATGAATGACTGACTGCCTGACTGGAACTTGGTTCCACGGAGGTTTGTCAGGATGGGTTTCAGGAGTGTGCCAATGGCAGTGATGGACTCGTTTACCGCCTCTCTTCCCTGAACCCTTGGGCCAAGGGGCGCTTTTGTGAGGAGATGGTTCTTAGGATAGAGAAGAAGGGGCACAAAAGAAGGGCAAAAGAAGGTGTGCCTGATGCCTCGAACCTTGTAGGTGGACAGTAGGTAAGAACAGAGGATGCTTGGTCCATGCAGCATCCCAGTCCAGTCAGAGAGGCCAGTAGGGGCTGGGGTGCCCCTGGCAGAGGATGTCATCTTCCAGAGTCACTGCAGCCCCTGGGAGCACAGCTGAGCGGGGCCACAGCTAGGAAGGCCTGACTGTGGCAGGTGAGGGCTGAGCAGCTGGGGTGGCGGTGGGGGGACGGTCAGGAGGGGGTGCTCAGCTGGCCCTGAACCCCTCGGCTGCCCAGTGCTCACCAAGCGGAAGTTGACAGAGGTCCCAGTGCTGTTTGCTTGGCTACAAGGAGCCAAGATGTGGGGACCCCAGGTAATGCGGGTGTGTTCTGACCTTTACAAACCGCGGACACACAGTAGCACCTCCCCGGCGCATCCCAGCAGTGCCCTCAGTGTCGAAGCTTGCTGGCTCCAGACTTACATGGTGAAGACCGAGGTGTCTGGGCTCCTGCCCCTGAGGTGGTTACAGCAGGGAAATAAGGGGTATTCCCCCTTCTGGTTACCGTGGGGCCAGTTGCTTGCACCTCATTTGTGTCATTTCTACGGGTCTCAGAAGCCCAGGGTCATCCGCCCTCTCCCTGGTCCTTGTTACTCTCTTCATCTTCAAGGGTTTGGATCTCAAACACGGGACCACCTTGAACGGAGGAGGCTGGAAGGGCTAAATCTCCAGTCCCACTGAGAGCTGCCTGCAGCAGCTCCTACGCCCACCAGGGAGCCAGACCAGGGCCCGGGCGCATGGCGCAGCGGTGGGAGACCTGGACCTGGGCCTTCCCTGTCCTGGAGCAGCCTGCTCCGACCTCAGCCTTCCTCCCCTAGGATCCCCACCCCCACCACCCCCTCACACCTGGAAGAAGCCAGAGTCAGGAGGAGCAAGGAGTGAAATGAGGCTGGAGCCCCGGTGGCAACAAGACCCCCCAGGAGTCACACCAGGCTTGCAGCTTTCTCCTGGAGGCAGTGGTAAGCCAGTGAATTTGAGGCGGGAAGTAATCATGTCGGATTTGCCTTTCTAGAAAGATCGCGAGGGTGGTGTGGAGGATGGATGGACACGGGGGCAATGGAGGGCCCAGGCAGGAGCCCGGTGAGCACTGAGCGGAGTGTGGCCTCGGTGGAGACGAGGAGCAGAGGGAGTCAGGTGACGGCCACTTCCAGAGGGGAACGCGGACAGGACTCGAGGTGCAGGGGACAAGGCGTGAGGTTTCACACACAGACCT
Organism: Tapirus indicus; assembly: GCA_031878705.1. Taxonomy (NCBI): domain Eukaryota; kingdom Metazoa; phylum Chordata; class Mammalia; order Perissodactyla; family Tapiridae; genus Tapirus; species Tapirus indicus. Next base: position 116,976,522 of record CM062925.1, read on the forward strand.
GGAGCCTGTGGATACCCCTCCTGGATAAAGGGGGTGCATGCTGACACACATGGGCGCCCATAACTACTAGCTCGAGTCCCTCTTCCGGATGCACACCGGGAGCCTCACCTGCACTGTGTCTGCGTGTCCCAGCCCCTCCAGGCCTGGGGTCTGCGGTGCTCCGTCAGCCCGGCACCCTCTTGGACTTCGTTTCCCATCTGAAAATACTGCAGATGTCACTGATCGGCCACACAACACTGTGACTCTAACTCCACGTAATGTGTAATGATAGCAACACAGCCTCCAATTACCAAGGGCAAGTAGCTGCAAAATAATTATATGATTCTTTGTTACGTGGAGGGTTTTGGGGTTTTTGCCCCCCTTTTTAAGCTGATTCATTTAAAAGCACCAGTTGGGTGGGTGGGTGGGGAAAGCAGGTGGCAGATGGGTGAAAGCAGAAGAGAGAATGATGAGGGAGTTCAGCATCGTCAGGGCTGCATGTCGGGGCAAGTGGCCTGGATTGGGGTGACGCTTATCTGTGCTCCCCCATTCTGTCTGCTGCCTCCTCCAAGCCCCGTTGGCAAAGAGTATCATTCCAACTTCGTGGAGAAGGAAAGGAGGAGAGCCAAGCGGGGCTGGTGCTGCGAGGGGTGGGAAGGGTCAGGGAGATGGGGTAGGAGTCGGGGAGGAGGAGGGGGTGGCGGTGGTTATTCCTGGGGGGCTCTGGAACCACCATGAAGAGGAGCAGTGCAATGGCACCTACACTGTGTCCTCAACATGCACCCCCAGCTCCTCTGTCCCATCCCCTCACACGCTTCCCATGGACCCTTCAGCCTGTGCAAAAGCCCCAAAGGCTGATGTGAGAAGGGGACCTTGGTCTTGTCATGCAGCCTCAGAAACAGACAGGAGGATGCACAGTCCTGGCTCTGACCACCATCCTCTGTGGACCCGAAGGTGGAGAGGGACAGTCCAGCTTTTCCGTACACAGGTGCTCAATGGCTCAAGGTCTGTGGCATTGTGTCCCTCCCATGCTCCCTGGCCCAGGCAGCTGCTCTGCCAGTGACACCTCCATTGTGGTCCCTGCCAGGCTCAGCGATGCCCCTGCCCACACTCATGCAGGCACCAAGCTGCCCTCTGCATCTGCCCAGCTCAGGATGTGCACACAGTAGGTGGCCGATAAATGCAGCGTGGCTGGAGTGTTGGACTGAAGAGGGCTTTGGCTTCAAGAGGCAGGGAACCCAGTGGGAGAGGACTGAGGGATCCCCCTCATTCTCCAGTGGGGGCCAGGCTGCAAGCAGTTAACAGAGGCCAGCCTGTGCCTCCGAGATGGCGTGCAGGGACCAACATGTATGAGTCCTGTGCTTCTTCCACAGGCCCTCGGGCCATCTTTGCAATGAAATTGTCTGCCCCACACTCTCATCCACTTATTCGCACTATTATTAACTTGCACTCACTTGACATAATGCTTCTGAAGGGTGTGGGCAGCTCCCTGCACAAGTGTGCACATGGATCCTTTCTCCTCACCTGGACTCTGTAGTGCTCTCGCCACCGTGGGATCCCACGTGCCCAGCCAGCATTCTGTTCACTGGGAACAGCATCTTGTGAATATCCTCAGACACGCAGGGCAGCCACTGTTGGAAACTCTCTCTCCCTCACACCCATTATGGTTTAGATTACAGAGCAATTATCCCTCCGAGCAGCTGTGTAATTCACAGGTCACATCCATTCAGCCTGCTAATGGCGTTCAGTGGACCCACACTTAGCAGGGCCCAGAAAGTCAGAAACAGGCCAGTGCAGTAGCACCAGGACCCTTCTTGGTGCTGTGAGGAGTGAGGGGGAATCCTCTTGATTCGGACTTCCAGGTCCACGGAGGGGAAGGTGGGGCTGGGGTCCAAGAGGAGTTTTCCCCCCAGTCTCGTGGGTAGCAGGCTGTGTGGGCCAGATACCCTCGGCATGCAGAGAGCACCCCACCTGAAGCAGGCAAGAGCCCTTCGTCTGGATTTGGGGTGTCATAAAACCAGCTCTTTGAATGGCCCAATTGCTTATTTGATTGGGGTGCAAGATTCCATTTCTAGGTCTCTGGGGGACAGAAGCCCAGAAATAATGACATCAACATGGCAATCGAAATGGGCTCCCCGTCCACACAGCCATCCATCTCTCTGTGGTGGGAGGCTGATTGGGGTATTTGGAGTTCTAGAGTCGAAGGTCTGCAAGGCATCTGAGTCATCTGTTTGGGTTTAGTGAGTCTAGAACTTAATTACCCGAAGGGAAGGAAGCAAACTGACAGTGTACTTTTCAACTACTTTTCCCTCAAAAGCATAGAGAGAAAAGTGAAAGCCCCTTTTCACCCCCAGCCCAACCCTACTCTCCCACAACCCCAGGAATAATCACCGTTAACAACTGGTGTATATACTTCTTTTATCTGTACATAGAGAGATAGATAGAAATATACATGCACACATATAATTCAAAAAATCACCCAAATGGACTAATACTACATATTGTTCTGTTGATTTCCTTGTTTTACTTGACAATATATGGTAGAGATCTTTCCACGTCACCATATATGTGTGTTTACATCATCCTTGCTAACCACTACATAGTATTCCATTGTGTGGCTGGCTCATGATTTGTGTTACCGCCCCCATAACATTTGTTCAATTTTATGCTATTACAAATGATCCTGTGGTGTCTGGGAATGCATTTCCCTGCAAGTAATAGAAAAAATCTGACTATAATGGCTTAAACAATATTCTTTCCTCCTTCCTTCCTTCTTTCCCTCCCTCTGTCCTTCCTTCCTTCTTTTTCTTAAATGCAATGAGAAGTCTGGAAGTAGGCAGTCCAGGGCTGCTCAGGGATGTTTTTCTGTCTTTCTGTTCTACCCTCCTAGTGTATGACTTTGGTCCTCCTGGTCAAAAGATGGCTGCTGCAGCTCCGGGGTCTGCTCCTATATTTCAGCTAGGAAGGAAGAAGAGTGAAGGTGAAGAGTGAAAGCCAAACACTTTCTGCTTTTGAGAATTTGCCTTTGTGTGTGTATGTGGGGGGTATGGAAGGGTAACCCTCTACAGGGACACACCTCCATCTAAATGGCCAGACATGGTCTGGAAATGGATTAATTTAATTTATAGAGGAAGGCAAGGAAGAAGGTGGCTGGAATGGTATGTGAGCCAACCTCAGAATACACCTGCCACAGGATACGTGTGAAGAGAGCTGTAGGAGAGATTCCTAGGATTGGATCTTTCTTTCAGCTTCAGCTGTTTGACCTGGCACTCAAGGTCTAAGATCGGGAGTCTTGTCTCATTCTTTCCTACATGTCCCTCTGGCTCAGCACACCCAGTTTCCCAGCTTCTGAGCACTGGGATATCATGTGTTCCGTTGTCCCCCTGCATTGGACCCCGCTCTCCTGGAAGGCCAGTGCCGCTTCTGTCCAGATCCATCCTCCTCTGAGACTCAGTCATATCCTACATCTTCCTTGAAGCATGCCCCGGCCAACTCAGCTGGGCAAAGTGTCTTCTTTTGCCCAAACAGAGAGTCTGTCTGTTTTTACTCTCAGTCGTCTTCCCCCGCCCATCTTTCCTAGAAGTATCCCCAGGGATTGTTACCCCGAGGAATTAAGGGGAAAAAAGATCAACAGAGAAGAGAGGGTCAGGCCCCGTGCTAGATGCAGAGACAATGCCTGCCACTTGTAGACAGGCGGGATCTATGCTCAGTCAAGGCCTCATGGCTTGTGCCTGAATTCTGGAGAAGGGGGGCTGCCAGCAGAAACTGGGGGAAGCAATTTCACTGAGTCTCTGAAGGGAGACGAGGTGGGAGTTGGGAGACGAGGTGGCTCCTGGGGGTGGAAAGTGACCTGCTCCATATGGACTCACTGCAGGAGGGCCTGGGAGCTGCAGGTGGCGTGAAGTGGGAGAGGAAATCCCCTGTGAGAGCCCCGTGGGTTCCAGCACCAGCAGAGTGACACGTGGGAGTCCGTGAGCTGCTGTGACCTTGACACAGACATCGGAGGGAGCCCTTGGTGGCAGCTGGAGCTGGTGCAGGAGAGGTGGAAAATGGCCAGTTTTGGTGGCTGGAGGATGGTGCTCATGAGCACACATATGAAATTCTCTGGGTGGTGTGTCGGGGGTTGCTCGGGCCCTGGAAAGGCAGGTGGGGTGGAGCCAGATAAATCCTGTTTTATAACTGGTACATTGATTCTATTTTTTGTTTTATTTTGTTGTTGTTTTAATAAAATTTTTATTTTGAGATCATTGTAGATTCTCATGCAGTTGTAAGAACTAATATGGCGAGATTCCATGTACACTTGATCCAGTTTTCTCCAGTGGCACGTACACTTGATTCAGTTTTCTCCAGTGGCAACATTTTGGAAAATTATAGTACACTATCACTACCAGGAAATTGACATTGATCCCATCCTCTGATCTCGGGCAGATTTCCCAGTCTTACTCATTTGTATGTGCATGCATGTATGTATTTAGTTCTAGGCAACTGATTCTGTGTTGTTTTTTTTTTAAATACATATGCAGATGTTGTCTTTGCGTCTAGATGGTAAGTCCTTTGAGGTCAGGCTCTCGTTGTCCCTCCAGCCTCCTCCTAGTGGAGTGAGTTGCCTTCCTTATTACTTCAGCTACATTTGCAGCCAGGTTATTTTGGAGGGGACCATAGGAAGCAGCATTGCCTGAAGCTTGCCAGTCTACTGGTACCTGGTTTTGATGGTTTGGAAGCATCTTTTGAGTAGATGTGCCCATAACTCTTTCCAAGCCTCCATTATTGCCTTCCTGCTCCCTCGAGTGGAATTTTGGAGCTTCCATGGTAGATTTCAAATTATTTTCTAGGAAGAGTTGGCCTTTCTTTCCTTTTTTCTCTTCCTGGTAATTTTTCTTGCCTCCTGGCTTCGGCCTTGCTGTCTTCCTTCCACAGATATTTTCTGAGCTCACAGTGATTGAGAGGGAAGGTGTCAGACTGCAATCAAATCCTGGCTCCACCATCTACGAGCTGGCAATGTTGGATGAATTACTTGCCCTCTCTGTCCCTTGGTTGTCTCATCTGTTAATTGGGGGATAACAGTCATACCTATCTTGTGGGATGTTGGCAGGATTACATGGCTTCCTACATGTAAAATGTTTGGAATAGGTGATTGGCACATAGTAAGAGGTAAACAACAACAATGGCAGCTATTATAATTTAGCATGGCAGGTATGGTGGTCCCTGCAGACATAATCAGCATGATCCCTGCCTTCATGGAACTTATAATCTAGAGCTACAAGTGCAACCTCAGTTCGCCGGCTCAGCTGATTGTGATAACACAAGATTCCTGCTTAACTGGGTACAGCAAATGGCTGAATCCTAGGAAATGTGATGTGAATTGACCATCATTTAACACACTTCACCTGTGATTGAGAGACATTAAATTTGAAAATCAAATTTTATTTTATCTGAGTAAAGCATGCACATAGTCAAATAAGTCAAAATGGTGCCAAAGAGTTAAAACAGAAAAAACTGGAACATTCTAGCTCCTATTTCCATCCTATTCTCCTTTCATTCTCTTTACTGTTTCTTCTAGTATTTAACACAACTTTCCTAAACAATGTATGTATTAGATATGATGCATCAGTTTTGTGGAAGATGAGGATTTTTACTTTCTTACACCTGTCTTCTCCTTTCCTATCCTCCTACTATGGTTAAATCACATTTTTTATTAGATCCTTATTTCATATTTTTTATTGTGACTATGAATATTGTTCAGTGCTAAGTCAAGTGATGCACCATGACAATATTTTATTTCTTTTTTGTTTTGTTTTTTTTTTTTTGTGGGGAAGACCAGCCCTGAGCTAACATCCGTCGCCAATCCTCCCCTTTTTGCTGAGGAAGACCGGCCCTGGGCTAACATCCGTTGCCAATCCTCCTCTTTTTGCTGAGGAAGACTGGCCCTGGGCTCACATCCATGCCCATCTTCCTCTATTTCATATGGGACACCGTCACGGCATGGCTGACAGGCAGTGCGTCGACAGGCGCCTGGGATCCGAACCCACGGACCCCAGGCTGCCAAGCACGAACTAAACCACTGCGCCACCGGGCGGCCCCAACAATATTTTATTTCTTGTTCAACTTTTATTTTTCTTGGAGTTAATAACTGCATTATTTTGTCATCTCTTTAAATTCTTCCTTATCCAGCCAAGGACATAATTGAGAGGCAGTTTTTTTGCTAAGTTCTATTCTATTCCTCGAAAGTTCAGCTTTCCCCAACTTTCGTTTTCTGTTTAGGTATCTCTCTTTCACATTGAAGACATTCCTCTGATACCTGGTGATCCTTCACAGCTGAAGAGCCTTCCTATTTAAGAGAAAGGTACAAGAAATTGATTGGAGCCCAGTGTGCACGTGGGGAGCTTATTGTCTTGGAAGCTATACTGGAGGAGGAATGGGTGGTCAGCAGGCTTTTTCCTGGGGGGACCCTTATGTGTCATTATCTGTGGGCCTTTCTTTCCTCGGGGGTGTTTCAATTTCTCCAGAGAAGGATCCTCCAGTTCCCTGACTGGGAGTGTGATCCTGTTTGCTGGAGTTCTGGAGCTTGGAAGGAGCAGAGGGCACCCGTCTTACTGTCAGCGTGCAAGCCTTCATTTAATTTCCCGTGTCCAGTCCCAGGCCCTCCCACCACCATCCCCTCACTGTCTGGCAACTGTGAGTCCCCCTCTCTGGTTCAAGGTCTTAGCATTCTGGGGGTTGGGGGGTGGGGGCGAATTGGTTGCCAGACTCGGTGGGGTTAGGGCCCAGGAGTCTAAGTTCTCCTCCTACAGACTTCCAAGCAATCTTCCTGCTTTTTCCTTTCCCTGCCTTCAACTGTACCTGTGCCCTAGTCCTGGAGGCTTTCTGGGCGTCATGGTAAATCTGCTTTCTTCTCAGCCCAACTCTCCACTGTAGGCTCATAGGTGTGACCTTCTCGTTCCCAGCTTGGTCATTTCCATCTGCATTTTGCCTTCATTTCATGTCCTTCTAAGTTACAAAGCTCCTTTAGTTTCACTGAAGATAAAGTCTGTATTTCTGCTTTTTTTTTTCCCTTTACTATTTGGGATGAACTTAAAGAGAAAAGTCGACAGAAATGTCTTTTTTTTGTATGTGAGGAAGACCAGCCCTGAGCTGACATCTGTTGCCAATCCTCCTCTTTTTGCTGAGGAAGACTGGCCCTGGGCTAACATCCGTGCCCATCTTCCTCTACTTTATATGGGACATCACCACAGCATGGCCTGACAAGCGCTGCATCGCCAGCGCCCGGGATCCGAACCGGTGACACCCAGGCTGCCAAAGTGCGAACTAAACTTCTGCGCCACCGGGTCAGCCCAACGGAAGTGTTTTTATCTGATATCTTGAAACTAGTTGGAAACAATATTAAGCGGAGATCTCTGAAAGATAAATAGTCCTTTATACATCTAGGTAATCTAGAACAGTTCTTTGAATTTACCCAGAGCTGTAGAGAGCTATTGCTCTCTATTATCTGGGAACCTATTGCTCTGGATTCCTGAATTACTGAGTTTGATGTTGGTGTGATGCCACCAGCCTATAATAAGTCCCAAGGAACTCATTGTTCTAAGTCCTGTAAGGAAGCTTTTGAGGACCTTGATCAATACTTTAAGTGGTATTCTCCTGCAAGGATCCTCAGGAGGAATGCCTTTGTCTTATCTTTGCATAGTATCCAGTTGTTTTTAATTGAGTGATTGGTTTGCTTTTACTTTTTGATCTGGATAAGGTTCACTTATCCCATTGGCTTCTAGATAGCTCAGAGCGCAATTTTTGGCTTGCTTTTAGCAAGCATGTAGAATTAATTTTGTGTTCTAGTCTCATCTTTGTTGGCATTTTAGCCCCTACTCTTATTTGCCTTTCTTTCTTCTTTCTCATCTCCTCCTAATTCTTGTCGTATTCTTCTACTTTATGTGTTGGTTGCCAATAGCTTTAAATCTTTTCTGTATCAAACAGTTGTTGAAATAAACAAGTAGTATGTGGACAAAAGGAATTAATGAATGTGTAAATATCCATAATTTGTATTGTTTGGTGTATGCCCTCTTTAGTCACAGATTTAGTCATTTCTTACTATAGGTCTAATTTAATCCTATCCTTTTACAGATGAGGAAAGTGAGGTCTGGATAAATTAAATGATTTATTCAACATCTCTCAGGAAATTAGTGGCAGAGGAAGGTCATGTACCCAGGGCCCCTTCCACGATTCTACTTTGCTACTTCCTAGATTTTGAGGAACGAAAAGTCACTCAAGCTTCTTTGACCCTAATCTGGAACCCTGGTCTCTGGACTTCCAGTTTTGGGGTCTACCCACTTTAAGATACAGAGCCCAGAATTTCCAAAGCTTTGTTGTCTATGGATTTAATATATTCTAAGTGTTGATTTCCCACTTCTGTTCTCCTTCCCCAGACATCAACTCTTTGCCTTTTGATCTAATCTGGGCATATACATGGGATAAACACCATGAATCATGGATGGAGCAACTCATGCTGTGAGGCCAGGAAAGGTAGCAATTTGCCTAATATTCCTGGTGGCTCAGTTGCTATTTTTTCCTCTAAGGGATGTTTCTACTGCTTTCGTGTTGTCTAGTGTTGATAGGATCTGGAGTGGGGGTGGGCTTAGTCTCAGATTTGTTATTGTTACAATTTTGAGTTATCTTTGACTCCCTTCTCATCCGTCTGGTCTGCCTTCCTCATTGAGGGAACTGGAACATGACAGGGACATTACCCAGGTCCTTCCCAGGCCAGGTCATCTTATTACCCATCAAGGATTGTATTAGTTTCCTATTGCTGCTATAACAAATGACTATAAACTTAGTGGATTAAACAACATAAAGTTATTATCATTCAGTTTTGGAGGTCAAAAGTCCAAACTCAAGCTCATTAGGCTAAAATCAAGCAGTTGGCAGGGTTGCATTCCTTTGTGGAGCTCTAGGAGGAATCTGTTTGCTTGCCTTTCAAGCTTCCAGAGGCTGCCCACATTCCTTGGCTGATGGCCTCCTTCCATCTTCAGAGCCAGCAATGGCCAGTCTTCTCACATCACATCACTCTGATGCTGACTCTTTTTCCATCTTCCACACTTAAGGATCTCTGCGATTACACTGGGCCAACCCTGATAATCCAAGATAAACTCCCTATTTCAGATCAGTTGGTAATCAACCTTAATGCCATCTGCAATGTTAATTCCCCTTTGCCATGTAATGTAATGTATTCACAGGTTCCGGGGATTAGGATACGGACAACTTTAGTGGGCCATTACCACAAAGATCATGAATTCTTTGAATACTAAGTGCCAGGCACTGAGCGGGTAATATACAGAACCTGGAAGGAAGCTCAAAATCAATTTGGCCCCATTCATCTATTCATATCCCCCACTCACCCCTACTCCCAAACTTACTCCTCTCCATGAATTATTTTTCTAAATTGTGGAGACAACAACCCACGCAGTCATCCTAGTAAGAAACTGTGGCATCATCCTCACCTCCTTTCTCTTTCCCTTATTACCTCACCCCCTCCAGCCCTGTCTGCCTGTTTTCCCTAAGTATGTTTCATCTGCACCCTCTTCTCTACCCCATCGCTCTGGTTCAGGCTCAGCACTTACAGCTGGACAACTACAACATCTTCCCAGCTGGGTTTCCTGTCGTCACACTGCTTCTTCCAATCTGTACTCCACCCAGCATCCAGAGTGATCTCTTTTTTTAATTACAATTTTTATTTTGAGATAATTATAGATCCACATGCAGTTATAAGAAACAATACCGAGAGATCTGTTTACCCTTTACCCAGTTTCCCCAGTGGTAACAGCTTACAAAACAACAGTACAAGGTCACACTCAGAATACTGACACTGAGAAAGTCAAGATATGGAACAGTTCCAGCACCACAAGGATCCCTGTGTTGTTCTTTTTATTTATTTATTTTTAATTGTAAAATACACGCAACATAAAATCAACCATCTTAACCATTTTTAAGTCTACGGTTCAATGACATTAGGTGCACTCACATTGTTGTGCTCCGTGACCATATCCATCAATTATTTTCATCTTGTAAAACTGAAACACTGTACCTATTAAACAATAACTCCTTATTTCCCAGGCCCCTGGTAACCAGCATTCTCCTTTCTGTGTCTATGAATCTGACTGCTCTAGGTACTGCCTGTAAGTGGAATCATACAATATTTGTCCTTTTGTGACTGGCTTATTTCACTTAGTATAGTGTCCTTCAGGTTCATCCACGGTGTAGCTTGTGGCAGAATTTCCTTCATTTTCAAGGCTGAATAATATTCTACTTCAAGGTGTATGAATATACCACATTTTGTTTATCCATTCGTCTGTTGATGGACTTGCATTGCTTCCCCCTTTTGGCTATTGGGAGTAGTGCTGCTGTGAATGTGTGTGTTCAGATATATATCTCTTCCTGTGTTGTCCTTTTGTAGTCACACCTTCCTCCCTTACTCCCCACCCAACCACTGGCATCCACTAATCTGTTCTTCATTTCTATAATACTGTCATTTCAACAGTGTTGTATAAATGCAGTCACACAGTATGTAATCTTTTGGGACTGGCTTTTTTCACTTTGCCTAATTTCCTAGATATTCATCCAATTATTGTGAATATTAATAGTGTGCTCCTTTTAATTGCTAAGTAAGAGTGATCTTTTTCAAGTATACGTATTGGATCACGTTCCACGGTTTATATCACCAGGAGCATATGGAACGATACCCAAGCTCCTTGCCATGACCTCTAAGGCCTGTTGGGATTTTTAACCCCACCTGACTCTCCAGCCTGAATGTCGTCCACCCTCCAACCTCGCCTCACTCATTTTGTTCTGTTCACATGGGTTTCTTGATAGTATATGAATACTCAGAGCTTTTCTGCCCATCCTTCTCTCCCTCACCCTGACTTTGAATTTACTGTTTCCTCTGCCTGGAATATAAACAATAGCAAACATTCATATAGTCACTACTATGTGCCAGGCATTGTTCTAATTTATACGCATCAACAGATTTAATTCTCACCACAACCCTATGAGGTAAGTACTATTATTATGCTGTCTTATAAATGAGGAAACTGAGGCACAGACGGGTTATATAAAACTTGCCTCAGGTCACACAGTGATTAAATGGCAAACAGAGCAGGATTTGATTCCAGGCAGTCTCTTAAACCCCAGGTTGCTCAGAATCCGGCACTTTCTTGTCACTAAAGCATCATTTTCTGAGAAAGCCTTCTCTAACCATCAAGTCTCAACCAGCCCAATCTCTCATGTTGCCATAGTTTCTTTTCTTTTCTCTACGTTTTTATACATTTACTGCATATTAGTGGATGCATACATTATGTGGTATTGTTTTTTTTTTTTTACAAGTTTTTAAATTTTAAGTAAATGGTATTCTACTATATGTATCATTCTACAGCTTGATTCTTTGCTCGACGATGTCTTTAAAATTTATATATGTTGAAGATGTGGCTCTAGTTTATTTATTTAACCACTGAGGGGTATTCCATTTTATGATTCTAGACCCATAATCCATCTATTCTCTTGTTGATGGTACTATAGATTCTTTCTAATTTTTTTCTGCTATAAACAATACTGGAATGAACAGTCTTAGACGTGTTTCCTGGGAGACATGGGCAAAAACATCTTAAAGTCTATACTCAAGAAGAAAATGCCTGGGTCATAGGTCATGAGAATATTCAACCTTACTAGATATTGCCAAGTTTCTATCCAAGGAAGATTCTACCAGTTTATTCTCCCTCCAGCAATTTGAGTTCCTTTTTCACCACATAAAAGAATCAGATTTTTGTTCTGAAAAGATCGCTCTGGTTGCAAAGCAAAAAGTGAGTCAGGTGGGGGTTGAGGTGGTGCAATAGGGGCCAAGGCATTTGGGGAGATAAGAGCTGGGCCAGCCTAGCTTCCTCAGCTTAAAACTTGTAGGGGAGAACTTTCTGCACAACAAATGCTATGCTGCCTGTTCACATTCTCCCTCGTGTCAGTGAGCCGGCAAGAATGGAATAATCTGCTTCTCAAGAGTTATCAATCAAATAACAAATTGTGTGGGCAACCGAACTGCTATTCTTTGTAGAAAATTATTATTTATTTTTTATTTAATAAAACTCAAGGCTGAGAGCGTGCTCCATTGTGCCCTTCTGCAGTTCTAGTGTTTTCCCTGCTTTGGCTCAGCCCGGGTTGTTTGTTATGCATATGTTGTATTGCAAATGTGGGACAAATGAAGCCGAGATATCAAATTAATACTGTGATCTGTTTTTCTGTTTTGTTGCCATAACAATCTGTGGCTCTTGAAGCAAAGAGAAAATTAGAATTGTATTAAAGGTGTTTACACCATGTACGCTCCATCCTGCATTATTATTTATTGCTATAATAAGTGTATTTAACATTTGCTTAAGGAGGGTTAACTGCTACTTCCTTTTGCTTGATGGCTTTTCTGTTCATCCTTCCAATCTGACTTTGCTTTTGACCTTGACTTTTCTTGTAGTTCTGAGCAGGAAGAAAGAGGGAGTGGCGGTCAGGTGCTTCACGACGTCATGACCACTTATACTTATCCCTCCCCTTCACTCCCCAGTCCTTGGAGCTCTTTAAAGTCAAGAGTCTTGGTTAGAAACAAAACAGGACCTGGAGTAAGTTTTCCTTCTTTCTTTGCCCCATTCCTGCCCTCTAAACCTGTATAGGAGACCCAACCCATCCTTTGGAAGAGATGAAGAGAAGCTGAGGGGTCTAAGAAAGGAGAATTGGAGGACTTTATGCTTCAGAAGTGGAGTGGAAATCAATATGGCAAATGGAGAATCAGGGGGCTTGTCGCTTGTGATCTCTCTCCATTCTACTCTGTTCCCAAGGTCAAATACTCAACTGCTTCTTACAACCCCAGTCGTCGCAGGCTACAGTCTGCTGGGCCACAAGGTGGCTGAAATGGTGGGGCTGGTGTGGTGGAAGCCCCTCACTAACCAGATAAATTTACCCACATGGATGCCCACTTGGGACTGTCTGGTGTTGTAAGTTCTTTGAAGGTAGGTCCTATTCCTGGTCCATTTATCAACCCTCCATTCCTAGAATCATGCCGGGCACACACGAGGAACTCAAGAAGTACTTCATTCACAATTGTTCACATCATTGTGGTAACGGACCTAAAGAATATCCTTGTAGTGAGGGAAGACGTGTTTCAAGATGTACAACTCTTGGAGAGTTTTGCCCATTTTAGAGTGTCTGTGGCTCCAGAGACAATAGAATGAAAAGGGACGCTTCTGATCCTTCTTAGAAGAGTCCTCTGTGTGATCTGTGTCTATTTTCTTCTTCTTTGTTGGGGAAGAACATGTGCAGGGTGGGGTACGTGGGGGGTCTCCACCTAGTGACTATGCAAAAAGATCAGAGTCACAGATGCCCTAGGTAACAACGGATTTTAAAAATGTCCTGCTATTGTCCTTTACTGCTCAGGGGACCTTGAGTCAGGTCTAAAGCCCAGGGCAGCCTGAAGGCCCTTTCTTGTCTGAGTCTGTTTTTGAGCACAAATGACTCAAACATAGGATGGTCCCTGGTTATTTCAGCAATATGGGCAAAAAGCCCATTGATGCTAAGAAATATCAACCTTTCTCTCAAGGCCAAAGTTATTTTCTTTCTCAAATTCTTGCACACGGGTGCACACACACACACACACACACACACTTAAAAAGAAAGGATAAAGAGTATGAAAGCAGGTTTGGAGGTCCAGGTTAGTGCGTGAGCAGTCACAGTAGGAGGCAGCTGCTTGTGACCATAGCAACTTCGATCCCGAGGGAGAAGTGTGAAATGGAAGGAATATTAATCAGGTTGGTGGAGGGAAGATGCTGGCGGAAAGGATGGGAGTGGCAGGAGGGTCTGAGGTGGTTGGGTGTGGTTGGATTTGGGTGTATCTTTGGAAAAAGCACATCACATCTTTTAGGTGTCCCATGTCTTGTGGCAGAGCCCTCTCTTCTGCCTGGATGCCCATCCTAAATCCCAGGGCAGAGGCCCCCTCTACATCTAGGGTTGGGATGGACCAAAGACAGACATGAGGCAAGGTGCAGTCATCCCCAAACACCAACTTTTTCCTTTTTGCTGAGGAAAATTTGCCCTGAGCTAACATCCATTGCCAATCTTCCTCTATTTTGTATGTGGGTCACTACCTCAGCATGGCTGATGAGTGGTGTAGGTCCATACCCGGGATCTGAACCCACGAACCCAGGCCACCAAAGCAGAGCGTGCTGAACTTAACCACTACACCACGGGGCTGGTGCCCCAACTTTTTGGCTTTATGAATAATTTGTTTGAAACGTTCCATCTTAGTCACATTCTCTCTCCCTCACACATTTCTGAGAAGGGTGAGTAACCACAGTTAATTCCTTTATCTCATTGGATCTAAATTGCTTATAACTGTCACATCCACTACTTCAATGTAGTCACCAATTCTGACTGTAAGGGTTAATATTATAGTGGGTTTGTTTCCTTGCCAGGCCCTTTACTGAAGTGTGGAGATGTGAAGTAACTTGTCCAGGTTCACACAAAGAGTAAATGCCTGGCTTCAGAGCACTTTGCAATTCTGCTTGCTTAAACAAGCATCAGTGTGACCAGGGATCACTGGAGCTTTGCTGAATTTTATTTGGTTGAATTCCCTTGTGTCTACAGGGTCTGAATGTCAGTGACTGAAACAGTGACAAGAGAGCAGGTTGCAGCAGCTGTACTTGCAGAAATGTGTGCTTCCTACCTTACATAATGTATGACAGTTTTATTTGTTCCAGATCATTCCTGACAGTATCCAAGTCCATGTATTCTGCAGATAAAATTCCCGTTATGCTTCCTTTAAAAATATTCGTGAAATGTGTGCATTTTTGTGTGGGAAAATGATATTGTGAAATATTAACAATCTCCCGCCTCACAAGGACACACACACACCCCTTCTACCCCATGGCACTACCCTGATTGAAGGTACCAGAAAACAGGCCTCCACTTTCCCAAAGGAGGGTTGCCAGACTTAGCAAATAAATACACAGGAGGCCCAGTTCAATCTGAATCTGATAAACAACGTATATTTTTTAGTATAAGTATATCCTATGCAATATTTGGGACATACTTACACTAAAAAATTACTTGCCATTTATCTGAAATTCAACTGCAACTGGGTGTCTTGTATTTTCTCTGGCCACCCTACCCCAAAGGAGAACTAAATCAAAGAATAAAAGTAATAAATTCTTGGCTTTTAAGTTTAAAAACTGTGGTTTAGTGTAAAATAGAAATACTAGAAGACTACTTGCTGAGTCAATTTTATTTTTTTGCATGAGAAGAAAAAAAACTCTGGTGTGGGGAAGGGGCAAGGGCTGGAGCCAGGGAAGAAACAGACAGTGGTGACTGTAGCTGTTTCCTACACCTCTCTTTGCTCCACACACAGCAATGTTACTGCACAAAGCGCACGGCCTGCTCGCCGCGAGACAAAAGCCAATCGTCAAGAGGCAAGATGGTGGAAAAGAAAGGGTAGCTTATTACAGCTTGCTAGCAAGCATGAAGATAGCCAACTAATGTCTCGAAGAACCATCTTACAGAACAAAATCAATCTTTTTGTTGATTTTGTTATATAGGATGTTGATTGTTATATAGGATGTTGATATAGTTGATTTTGTTATATAGGCCAGTTATATAGGAGGCTGGTCTCCAGGTGGGGGGGGTATCTGGTCTCAGGGTACCACCAGGTAAGCCACCCTGACATATAGATATAGAGTTTGAGGGAAGCAGGACTAATAAAACCTAATATCCGCATTTACCTAGAAAACCTGCAACTGACTAGACTCCAGGTGAAAGTGAGAGGCCCAATGAGATGTTGTGAGTGGAGGTCCTTGTGCACCTGAATTCGTGGTGGGAGACATTTGCATCTGCCGCCTGGGGGAGCAATGTAGTCCTGCACACCAGCAAGGGTTCCACCGGCTGGACAGTATTGCATGCGGCTTTCGAGGCTGGGGTCTCGTCGGCCGGGGTTAGCAGATACATGGCCGATGCCAGCACCCTTCCCCTGCCCCCTCCTGCCCCCTCAATACATCAGAGCACTCTTCCCATGGCCCTGGCCAGTGGACTCTGCCCCTGGAGCCACCAGTGCTCACCCAGTGGGCAGTGGGGATGAGCTATACTTGGCCTCCTGATCCCGCTTTCACCACCTGTGGGCCAAGATGGTTGTCAGGGGAACCATGGAATGTAACTATTGTGCCATTTACTGGCTGTTTGGCCTTAGACGAACACTTCACATCTGAAACTCACTTTGCTTGCCTATGAAATGGAAACAATAATGCCCCCTTCACTGGGTCACTGAGGATCGAATGAGTTGGTGTATAGAGCCAATATAGTGCAATGCCTGGCACAGAGCAGAGGCGCCTAGGTCAGCGTTATGGGGAAGAAGCCATTTGTCTTTTCCCCGCCGTCTGACTGCATCCTCTCCTCCTTTCACACTCTTGGTGCCATCTATCCTATTTGATTAAAATCACCTCTCAAAGGGCCAGTCAGGCTTCCAGGTGGAACTGTCATTGTTTAACCTCTTCCAGGATCGTTGCCCGTTTGCCTTGTATCTAATTCTGAAATGCAGGGATTCAGTTTCTAAGTGGAGCTTGTTAGGGAGGAATTTTTTTGGAGCAGGGAGCCCTTCCCCGCTGTGGGAGTCATGGCAGATGGCAGGTGCAGTCTGAGAGGAGGGAGGTGGCAGAACGCTAGGCACTGGTCTGGGCCCTGCTCCTGGCACAAGGTGACACTCTAGTATCTCCAGCAGTTGGCCCGGAGATGCCTGGGTGCTAGGAGCTGGCGGGCAGCACTCCAAATGGCGACCCTGTGGATTTTCAGGGTCACACTGCAGCAGATGTCTATTCTTGGCTGGGGCAATTAGCCTCCAAGTGGAAAGTCAGCAGGAAGAGAACAGGCCTTCACGCAGGGAGGGACATGGCTGGTGTGCCTTTGGTACTGTTTTCAGCTGCAGGAGAGGGAAGGCAGCCCATTAGATGAGCTAATACACCTGGAGATTTTGGCTGATCCCGGTGGGGATAGAAAGAATCAGGTCGAGGCAGGAGATTTTGTTGTGGTGGGTTTTGAGACAGCCATTTTGACGTGGGCATGGCGAAAAGGAAAAAAAAAAGTGTTTTTTATTACCAAGTAATGTGTATGTCAGACGTTGCTGACCCTTAACCCATCCTGAACTTCATCCTTACCCCTGAGCTGGGGCACAGTTAAGCCAAGGATGGGATAAGGGTGTGAAGGGCATCAGGGACAGGGTGAGGGTTTTTGAGCGTAATAGCTGGTAATAAAATGAATGTTGAAAATGTATAGGCTTATACATTTAGCTATGTCAGTATGGTCCTGTGTCAAGTAGCCATTTCAAATACAGAGTTTCATGGATGAGCCTGGAGCTTGCCAATCCCCTGGCCAGCATGGAAGAGGAAGAAGGAACTAAAATTGTGTCCACCTGATGGAAATCCCAGGCTTCTGTCGTCATGTGGGGAGAGGAGGCCACTGGGGCAAAATGGGCTCTTGAATGGAATATAGCCTCAGGATGTCACACCCCAGCTTTTCCAGAGTACTCATGCTGATCTCCTTTAGGGAGGGGAGAAATAAAAGCCCATCCTGTGTCTTATTCAGTACAGGCCCTTTTCCCTCCTGTTGACATTCTTGTAGGGTGGACTCCACCATGCCTGTAACTCTAATGACCCCCCATTACTCATGCCTCCCACATCTGTCTCTGGCCCCTCTTGAGATCAAGACCAGGAGAGATTTGAACGTGACATGAACCCATTTAATTACCCACAACCCTCCCAGGATATGCTTCTACTCCTTCTGTATCCATCTCAAGGCTATTTGCTACCATCTTTGGCCTTCTCATCCCCTACACCTAATTATTGTCCTATTTTCTTTTTTGCCATGTCTAAACTTTTTCTAAATGCCACATCCGATATTTTGCTATGTCTGAAATACCTTTTAGACCCGTTTTCTTCTTCTCTAATATGACTGCTCCTGTCTTCTCTGCTTACCTGAACTATTATAACATCCTTGTGCCTAGTTTTTTCCTTTTTTACTCACTTCCCACACTGATCCGCTGATCCTTCCCTGGTTGATTTTAATGTTTGTGCTCCTTAATTCCTGTGGAAGTAATCCCAGAGTCCCTAGTTTGGAATACAGGACCCTTAATAATCAAATGTCAACCTCATTTCCAGTACACCCCCCATCTCCCAACTTATACAGCCCTCTAGTCAAATCGAGCTGCTCACGGTTTCCCAGCCAGGCCAGGTCTTCACTGCTGTCATTCTCCACGTTTCTGCTTGGTGAAATCCTACCTGCATTTTAGGATTTCTGTCAATTTGGCTGTGGATTCTTCCCTGAAACCTTCCTCTTTATTAGAAATATTATTCCTTCATTTCTCTGGGCTCCAAAGTCCTCGCTTGCTCCTTGTTCAGGACTTAATATATTGTGTCATAATTACATCCCTTCTCTCCAACTAGTCTGTAATCTTCGCATGGACAGACAGGAGCCCCAGAATTCTAAAGGGCTGGATTCTCTACCAGTGTTTCCCAGTCTGTCTTAGAACATTGGTTCTGCTGGATGTTAATCAATGCTTATATAGTGCTTATGGTGTTATAAATACTGTTGTAAATTCTCGGAATGTAGGTAGGTACTGTTATTATTATATCCATATAGGTGGACCTTTGCGGGGGGGGGGGCGGTGCAGAGTTTTTCATATGTTAATGCACATTGTCAATTTCCAAGAGGAGGTTGTAGTTAACAGCATTTCTCACATCTTCTTGGCTGCCAAACCCTATTTTTCCCTGTAGATTATCTTGCAGATTCTTCTCTGCAGAATATAATTTGGAAAACATTGCTTTACATCAGTGTTCCCAAATTCATACCACGCTGTAGGTTAATTAGTTATCCAAATTTTAAAGTGGACAGTTGTAATTATAAATGTGTATAGTATGTATTTATATTTATCACGTTCTTTTTTGCCCTCAGTATTATTGGGTTGTAACTGGCATATATCACTGTATAAGTTTAAGGTGTACAGCATAGTGATTTGACTTACATATATTGTGAAATGATTACTGGAGTAAATTTAGTTAACATCTATCATCTCCTTTAGATATGTGAAAATAAAAGCAAAAAGAGAAAAAATTTTTTCTTTGTGGTTAAAAAGTCTTAGGATTTACTGTCTTAACTTTTATATATATCATACAGCAGTGTTAGCTATGTCATGTTGTACATTACATCCTCGGCACTTATTTATCTCATAACTGGAAGTTGGTACTTTTTGACCACCTTTCTCCAACTCCCACTCCTCCCCCCACCTCTGGTAACCACAAACCTGATCTCATTTGCTATGATTTTGGTTTTTCTTTTCTTTTTTTTTTTTTGGATTCCATATATAAGTGAGCTCATACAGTATTTGTCTTTCTCTGTCTGACTTATCTCACTTAGCATAATGCCCTCAAGGTCCACCCATGTTGTTGTAAATGGCAAGATTTCCTTGTTTTTTATGGCTCAATATTCTGTTCTATATATACACACCACAAATTCTGTATCCATTCAATGGACACTTAGGTGGTTTCCATGACTTGGCTATTGTAAATATGCTGCTATGAACATAAAGGTGCATATATCTTTTTAAGTTAGTGTTTTCATTTCCTTTGGGTATATTTTAAGAAGTGGAATTGTTGGCTCATATGGTAGTTCTAGTTTTAATTTTTGAGGAAGCTCCATGCTGTTTTCCATAGTGGCTGCACACCAGTTTACATTCCCACCAACAGTGCACAAGGGTTCCCTTTTCTCCACATCCTCACCAGCACTTATCTCTTGTCTTTTTGATCAGGGCCATTCTAACAGGCGTGAGGTGATATCTCATGGTGGTTTTGATTTGTATTTCCCTAATGACCAGTGATGTTGAGCATCTTTTCATGTACTTGTTGGCTATTTGTATATCATCTTTGGAAAAATGTCTACTTGGGCTTTTTGCCCATTTTTAAATTGGATTATCTGTTTTTTTGCTACAGAGTTGTAGGAGTTCTTTATATATTTTGGATATTAACCCCTTATCAGATATATGGTTTGCAGATATTTTTTTCCCATTCTGTAGTTGTCTTTTCACTTTGTTGGTTATTTATTTTGCTGTGCAGAAGCGTTTTAGTTTGATGTAGTCCAGCTCATTTATTTTTGATTTTGTTGCTTGTGCATTAGGTGTAATAGCCAAAAAATCATTGCCAAGACCCATGTCAAGGAACTTTTTCCCTGTGTTTTCTTCTAGGAGTTTCATGTCTTACATTTAAATCTTTAATCCATTTTGGGTTAATTTTTGTGAGTGTTGTACGATAGGGGTCTAGTTTTATTCTTTTACATGTGAATATCCAACTTTCTCAAGACCATTTATTAAAGAGACTGTCTGTTTTCCATTGAGTATTCTTGGCTCTCTTGCAAGATATTAGTTGACTGTATATGTTTGAGTTTATTTCTGGGCTCTTGATTTTGTTCCATTGATCTATTTGATTACTATAGCTTTATAGTATAGCTTGAAATCAAGAAGTGTGATTCCTTCTGTTTTTTTCTTTTCTCAGGACGGCTCTGGCTATTTGGGGTCTTCTGTAGTTCCATATAAATTTTAGGATTGTTTTTTCTACTTCTCTAAAAAATGCCATTGGAATCTTGATAGTGATTGCATTGAATCTATAGATGGCTTTTGGTAGTTTTGACATTTTAACGATATTAATTCTTCTAATCTGTGAGCACAGGATACCTTTCCATTTGTTTGTGTCTTCGAATTCTCTCATCAATGTCTTGTAGTTTTTAGAGTACAAATATTTCACCTCCTTGGTTAAGTTTATTCCTGAGTATTTAATTTTTTGATACTATTGTAAATGGGATTGTTATTTCTTTTTCAGATAATTCATTGTTAGTGTATAAAAACACTACTGATTTTTGCATGCTAATTTTGTATCCTGCAACTTTACTGAATTCATTGACTAGATATAACTTTTTTTGTGGATTCTTTAGGATTTTCTACATATAAAATTATGTCATCTGCAAATAGAGACAATTCACTTCTTCCTTTCCAATTCTGATTCCTTTTATTTCTTTTTCTTACCCGAGCTCTGGCAAGGACTTGTAGTAGTACTATGCTGAATAGAAGTGATGAGAGCAGGCACCCTTGTCTTATTTCTGATCTTAGAGGAAAAGCTTTCAACTTTTTACCATTAAATATGATGTTAGCTGTGGGCTTATCATATATGGCTTTTATTATGTTGAGGTACATTCCTTCTCTACCTAATTTGTTAAGAGTTTTTATCATGAACAGATGTTGATTTTCTCAAATTCTTTTTCTGTATCTATTGAGATGATCATATAATTTTTTTCTTTCAATCTATTAATATGTATCAAATTGATTGATTTGTGTATGTTGAACCATCCTTGCATCTCAGATATAAATCCCAATTTATCATGGTGAATGAAACTTTTAATATGCTGCTGAATTTGATTTGCCAGTATTTTACTGAGAATTTTTGCATCTATATTCATCAGGGATATTGGTCTGTAGTTTTCTGGTAGTGTCCTTTTCTGGCATTGGTATCAGGGTAATACTGGACTCATAAAATGAGTTTGGGAGTGTTCCCTCCTCTTTGATTTTTTGGAAGAGTTTGAGAAGGATTGGTGTTAATTAGTCTTTAAATGTTTAGTAAAATTCACCAGTGAAGCCATCTGTTCCTGGGGTTTTCTTCATTGGGAGATTTTTGATTACTCATTCAATCTCCTTCCTAGTAATAGTGTATTCATACTTTCTATTTCTTCATGATTCAGTCTTGGTAGTTTGTATGTTTCTAAAAATTTTTTCATGTCTTCTAGGTTGTCCATTTGGAGTATAATTGTTCATAGTCATCTCATGATCCTTTGCATTTCTGTGGTATCAGTTGTAAAGTCTCCTGTTGATTTGGGCCTGCTCTCTTTTTTTCTTGGTTAGTACAGCTAAAGGTTTGTCAATTTTGTTTATCTTTTCAAAGAACCAACTTTTAGTTTGGTTAATTTTTTCTATTGTTTTCCTGTTCTCTATTTCATTTATTTCTGCTCTAATCTTTATTATTTCTTTCCTTCTGCTAACTTTGGGTTCAGTTTGTTCTTCTTTTTCTAGTTCCTTAAGGTGTAGAGTTAGGTTGTTTCTTTGGATCTTTCTTGCTTCTTAATGCAGGTGTTTATTACTATGAACTTGCCCTTAGAACTGCTTTTGCTGCATCCCATAGTTTTGGTGTATTGTGTTTCCATTTTCATTTGTCTCAAGATAATTTTTTATTTCTCCTTTAATTTCTTTTTGATCTATTGGCTGTTCAGGAGAGCATCGTTTAATTTCCATGTATTCATGAATTTTCCAGTATCCCTCTTGTTATTGATATCTAGTTTCATACCACTGTGGTCAGGGAAGATACTTGGTATGATTCCAGTCTTCTTGAATTTGCTAAGACTTGTTTTGTGGCCTAACATGTGGTCTATCCTATAAAATGTTCCATGTGCACTTGAGAAGAATGTGTAATCTGCTGTTGGATAGAATGTTCTGTATATGTCTGTTAGGTCCATTTGGTGTATAGTGTTGTTCAAATCTGCTATTTCCTTATTGATTATCTGTGTGACATATCCATTGTTGAGAGTGGGGTATTAAAGTCCCCAACCATTATTGTATTGCTGTTTATTTCTCCTTTAGCTCTGTTAGTTTTTGTTTTATATATTTAGGTGCTCTGATGTTGGGTGCACAAATATTTACAATTGTTATATCTTCTTGATGTATTGACCCCTTTATCATTCAATAATGGACATCTTTGTTTCTTTTTACCATTTTTAGTTTAAAGTCTATTTTGCTTGATATACGTATAGCTACCTCTGCTTTTTTTTGGTTACCATTTGCTTGAAATATCTTCTTCCATCCCTTCACTCTCTGTTTATGTTTGTCTTTAAGGCTAAAGTGAGTCTCTTATAGACAGAGTATCATTGGATCTTTTTTTCTTAAATACATTCAGCCATTCTATGTCTTTTGATTGGAGAATTTAATCTGCTTACACTTAAAGTAATTATTGATAAGTAAGGACTTACTGTTGCTATTTTGTTAATTGTTTTTTAGTTGTTTTGTAAATCCATTGTTCCTTGTTTCTTATCCTGCTGTCTTTTTTTTTGTGTTTTGCTCTCTGTGGTATCAGCATGCTTTGACGTCTTTATCATGTTCTTTTGTGTAATTACTACAGGTTTTTCCCTTGTGGTTATCAGGAGGCTTACATAAAATATCTTAAAATTATAACACCCTATTTTAAACTAATAAAAATTTAACTTCAATAGTATTCCTATGCTTTATACTTTTACTTCTCTTCCCCCTCATGTTTTAGGTTATTGATATTACATTTTACATGTTTTTTATATTGTGTAACAAGTAACAGATTATTATAGTTATTGTCACTTTTACTGTTTGTTTTTTAACTTTTAAACCAGAGTTGTAAGTGAATCACGCACCATCATTACCATATCACAAAATCTAATTTTGACTATATATTTACCATTACCAGTTTTATGCTGCCTTCTTGTGGGTTTTTTTTTTGTTTTTTTGGTGAGGAAGATTTGCCCTGAGCTAACATCCATTGCCAATCTTCCTCTTTTTTTTACTTGAGGAAGACTAGCTCTGAGCTAACATCTGTGCCAGTCTTCCTCTATTTTGTATGTGGGACACCTCCACAGCATGGCTGATGAGTGGATTAGGCCCATGCCCAGGATCTAAACCTGGGCCACTGAGATGGAGCATGTGGAACTTTTTAACCACTCAGCCCTGGGGCTGACTCCCTTCTTATGTTTTTATGATGTTAACTAGCATCTTTTTATTTCCAGTCAAAGAATTCCCTTTAGCATTTTTTGTAAGGCAGGTCTAGTGGTGATGAATGCTCTCAGCTTTTGTTTGTTTGGGAAAGTCTTTATCCCTCCTTCATTTCTGAAGGACAGCTTTGCTGTGTCTAGTATTCTTGGTTGACAGTTATTTTCTTTCAGTATTTGAATATGTCATCCCATTCTCTTCTGGCCTGAAAAGTTTCTGTTGAGAAATTCACCTATAGTCTTATGGGGGCTTCCTTGTATGTAACTTCTCTCCTGCTGCTTTAAAAATTTTTTCTTTGTCTTACTCTTCACAATTTAATCATAATGTGTCTCGGTGTAGCCCTATTTGGTTTTACTCTATTAGGGGTCCTTTGAGCCTCTTAGATCTGGATGTCTATTTCTCTCCCCAGGTTAGGAATTTTTCAGCCATTATTGCTTTAAATATACTTTCTGTTGCTTTCTTTCTCTTCTCCTTCTGGAATTCCCAGTGAATACAGTATTGGTGTTACATAATGATGTTTCAGTCAATGATGGACCACATGTATGATGGTGGTCTCATAAGATTAGTACCATATAGCCTAGATGTGTAGAAGGCTCTACAATCTAGGTTTGTGTAAGTATACTCTATGATGTTCACACAACTACTATATTGCCTAACAATGCATTTCTTAGAATGTATCCCCCATACTGTTTCTTTTTGTTGTGTCCCATAAGTCCCATAGGCTTTCTTCACTGTTTTTCATTCTTTTTTTCCTTTTTGCTTCTCTGACTGGATAATTTCAAATATCCTATTTTCTAGTTTGCTGATTCTTTCTTCTACATGGTTGAGTCTGCTTTTGAAGCTCTCTATTGAATTCTTAGTTCACTTATTGTATTTTTCAGCTCTAGGTTTTTTGTTTGATGGTTTCTATTTCTTTACTAAACTTCTCATTTTGTTCATGCATTGTATTTCTAATTTCATTTAGTTGTCTGTTTTCTTGTAGTTCACTAAACTTCTATAAGAGGATTATTCTAAATTCATTGTCCGACAGTGCATAGATCTCCATTTCTTTAGGGTTGGTTATTAGAGCTTTATTAGTGTTTTTTGATGGTGTCATATTTACCTGATTTTTAGTGATCTTTGATTC
This sequence comes from Tapirus indicus, assembly GCA_031878705.1. Lineage (NCBI taxonomy): Eukaryota > Metazoa > Chordata > Mammalia > Perissodactyla > Tapiridae > Tapirus > Tapirus indicus. Next base: position 117,001,493 of record CM062925.1, read on the forward strand.
CTTACATTGGTATCTATGCATCTGAGTAAGTAGTCTTCTCTTCCAGACTTTGCAGCTTTGCTTTGGCAGAGACAGTTCTTCATCAATCAGCCCAATTTGGGTTTCTGGATGTGTCTGCTGGTAGTGTCCTTGAACAGATGGGGCCTGCTATTAGGGTCTATTTTTGGGTTAGGCAACTCTTTGAGCTCTGAGGTTGGGAGTAGGAAGGTGTGCTGCTGGCTGAGAACAGCTGCATGGGACTCTTGGCTTGGTTCCCTGCCCAAGTGAGGTAGGATGGGCTCTGCAGTTGCCTGGATTCTCTTGTCAGGCTTAATAGGTGTTCAGGGCTGGGTACTATACTCAGCAGTAGGTTGGGCTATGAATTAGCTTCCTTGCTCTTTGGAGACCCAAATCAGGCAAGAGTGTGCACTGAATATCCTGGTCAGGTGAGGCTACCAGTTTTGCTCTGGAGAAAGGGAAAGCCATGGATTGTGCTCTCTGTTCAAGTGCTACTGTAAGCAGAGCTATTGGATGGGCTATGCAGCTTCCCATGTGCTCTGGTAAGGTTCCCTGATTGGGCAGGCTGAAGGCTGTATTCAGCAATAAGCGGGGCTGTGAATTATTTTCCCTGCCTGGGCACAGCAGGAGAAGTAGTCCAAGGCCACTAAGGCTCTTTGATTGTGGTCTTGACTCAAGCTGACCCATGCCCTGAGTTCCTGGCCAAACAAGGCCAATGGCTTTGTTTTGGGGGTGATTAGCTTTGCTCATCTGCCTCTCAGCTCTAGTGTTGCTGGGTTACATGACAGCTTCCAGGTGTTCTTGCCAGCCCTTCCTGTCAGGTGGGGCTGGTGGCCACATTCTGCAGCAAGTAGGTTGATTCAGCTCTCTTGCCTGGGCGGGACTGGGAGGGCCCACTTCAGGCAACTCCCAAATTTTCCCAAACAGGCTTTTTGGTCAGTAGGAGCCAGGAGCCAAGCTCTGCAGCAGATGGGTTGACTCAGCTCTTCTGCCTAGGTGTGGGCAGACCAGGCTCCCGGGCTGGCAAAATTCCTCATCTGAGGACCTGAATCAGGCAGACCTGCGCCTTATTGAGTGCCCTGGTCAGACTGCGCCACTGACTTGGCTCTGCAGATGAGCAAAGCCACTGGTTGGGACGGCTACTTGGGCTCTACAGGTAGGAACTCAGTCTCTTAAGATCTAAGTGCTGGTTGTTGGAAGCCTCTCCCCACTTCTCTGTTAAAATCAGATTCCCAGTGGTTGAGCCCCACAGATTCCCCTGTGATTCCTGTGGGGCGAAACCAGAGTAGGGCCTCCCATGATGTGACCCACAATGTGGGGGTGCTGGATGTCATCTCTGGGCTCTCTTTTGCCACTGAATGAACTGTAGGCTCAGGGGAGACCTCTCAGTGTGGTGCTGTGCTGACCTGTGGGAGGGGCACACAGTCAGCGTTTGGCCATTCCTCTAACCCTCTAGTGCAGTCTGTCTTGGTCTCTGTGATGCAAAGGGTGCTTCAGCCTCACTCCCGTGTTCTAGGATTCTTTCAGTGGTGTCTTGTCCGTGAATGGTTGTTAGTTGTTGTTCTTGTGAGGGGGAGTGAAGTCAGGAATGGCTTATGTCACCATCTTGGTGATGTCACTCCTATCACATTCTTTAATGACAGAGTTCCTCGTATTTCCTTTTTGGTTTGTTCTAGCTAACGTGAGTGGACTGCCTTTCTCATCTTTTCATCTCAGGGAAGGGAAGTTGAATTGGGAATCTCCTCCTCTGACACCTGCTCTGCAGAGGGTGGGACACCAGGGAAAGCTGGCAGGTGTCACCAACATTTTACTACAACTGGGCTGAAGTTGAAACTAGGAATAGGGGTGTAGCTATATAGCCCTATAGGAGAAACTGAATGGGGCACCTGGATGGTGGAACACACATTCACAGTGGGATGGGAAGGTGGGCAGAGTGGGAACTGGGTGGAGAGCAAACAGGTGGAAGGTGACTGTACTGTCAGCACCACAGGATATCTTCTCATGCCATAGACGCCATCCCTCAGTCCCACAGAGGCTCTGCCTCCTCTTACCAATCTCCTCCCAACCTCATCGTACTCCTTGATGAGAAGGCTCCCATTTGATTCAGGTCATAGTTTTTAAAGAGATGAAGTCATTGGATGGAACACATTACGTAGACTGGTAAGAATGTGCCACAGTTGGCCAGTTGGGAAATACAACTCTTGTGCAGATAGGGCCACTTTGCTCAGCTCTGCCCTTCTTAGAGACATTGGTGTGGAGAAGACTAGGGCCAGCTTCTCCATTCCCATCAACCATAGTATTTCCTTCTCCCCCGGGACAGACCTTTAAGCTCTAGCCAGGGGGACACTGAGTAGCACTGAGCTCAACCAAGGACTAGAAAGTCTGAAAGAGATGCCACTTCTTTGTAGATCTTCAGTACATAATCCTGTGTGCGGACTGTGGTGATTCAGTGTCTCTTGTGGGGAGAGAGTTTTTTTTTTTTTTGTCTGGACCATCCACTCTTACCAGTTTGAAGAGTTTCTCCTTACTTGGCAGATATGCTAATTATGGCAAACTATAGGAGGCAGGATCGTATATTACTTCTCTTTGCACTCCCAGCCCCTACCAGAATGCCTCGCATGGGAAGGTGCTTGATACATGTCTTTTGAACAAATGAATGATTAGTGGACTATGCACTCTCCCTATGGTAGCTATTGATAAGTTGAGACACATGGATTCCAGTACGTTTTCTGGATGCCTGGAGCTAAATGTCATCCCAGCCGCAGCATAGACTTTTTGCCTTTTCAAGGCTGTTCTAAGTACTCTCCTGGTTGTGAGCTGGTCTGGGCCCCATCCTGCTCCAGGTACTAACTTGGCAGGTTGAACAGTAGCTGCAACTGGGAGAGAAGGCAAAGGGAGTTGACCTACTTCTCTGGAATCCCTTAGAACCAGGTGCCTTTATTCATAGTTTTCTATTGCTTTGTACTCAGTTCTATGGCTTTTTTTTGTCTCTTAGATGTTAAAAATTTATCTAGGGACAGTCCCTAGATATAAACTATTCCTGAGAGCGGGCAAAATTTGGCTTAAAAAAGATGACAATACACCCAAGGTAGCTTGACCTAATTGTAGGCACGTCCTTCCATTGAGGACCCAGTAGCTGACTCTCTGTGGCAACAAGGCAGAACCTGCATATTTGGGACTCACAAGCAGAAGAGTGTTCTTTCCCATCACCCCGTGTCCCAGCCCTCCTGTAGTGGCTCCTGACTTTTGTCAAGAGGCCTCGTTTCCACCATCCTCCTTCCATAGCATAATCAGACCTCTTGCCACAGATATTTCCTGAGTTGTTGTCCATTTAATAAGAAATGCTTTTCTCTAGTCCCAGCAAGATCACCTGCTACATTCATCCATCCATCCATCCACCCATCCTTCCACCCACCCATCCATCCATCCCTCCATCCATCCACCCACCCACACACCTATCCATCCATCCATCCAACATTTTTGAACTCTGACTATATGGCAGGCACTATGTGAAGCACTGGGGATCCAGTGATGAATGAGACACATTCACTTCCTTCAAAGAGTTCACACTCTAGCTTGGGAGACAGACAAAAGCAACATGTAAACAGCACACAATAAATAGTGAATGTTATGATGCATCATGGACAGAGAACTATGGGAATATAGAAGGGGTAGAAAGATGAGGGAAGGAGAGAATGACTCCAAAGACAAATATTTGTCACAAGGCTTAGGTAAATGGTCTCTCTCAGAGTTACCCTCTTCTAAAGCAGTGTAATTTTTGTGCTTTTAGTAGCAAAATTGTCTTTCTAAATAAAATTCTACACGGACCTCTGAGAAATAAAACAAGGAAAAGCAGAGCTCCTTTGGTTCAATTAGGGGTGGGGCAAGGGTGGGGGCGGTGGTCTAGAGAGCTCTCTGCTTGACTACATCCAGGCTTCTGAACCCTGACCTCTGCCCTAGGTGGTCAGAGATGTATCGATTCTGGTTACTGCTGAGGACACAGGCTTGCTTTGGAAGGGCATGGAACCCACAGGCTTGTCACAGGCGAATCTCCAGGTGATTTTGTCATTCTCACCCAGGACCCAAACGGGAGAGCTAGAATTTTCCTTTGGGGAAGAAATACCTACATATAATACTTTGAGGTAGGAAGGGGTGGGTTAGGTGAGGAACGTTTCCCTCTCTGAGAATGGAGTTAGTCGTTGGTCCTCATGACTTAGGGCAGGACTGTGTGGGTGTGCTAACGTCTATAAGGTGGGCATGCCTCTAGTGAGAGGAGAAGCCTGTTCTGGAATTTGTTAGTGCAGAGATCTCTGCTGGAGGAGCTGTGGTTTCTGGTCAGACCTTGTCTATAGTTGTCCAAGGAACCCAGGGAGAGCTGTGGGGCTCTCTGGGGATGGCTGAGAAGCCACCTGGAGGGAAAAAGTAACAGACCAGGCCAGCAGAGGGGAGCTCAGCTGACCATGTCAGTAGACACTACCACTGCTACTAACTGGTTGACCTTGTGAGGTATCCTGGTTTAAGTCTTCTGTATGTATTGGCTTAGTTAATCCTCGTAACAACCCCATGCAACAGGTATTACTTTTACCCCCATTTTGCCAACGAGGAAACTAAGGCACAGAGAGATGACACAGGTAATTAGTGGGAGAGCTGGCATTCAAACTGAGGCAGTGTGGCTCTCCAGAGGATGCTCCTGAGCACTTTCTATACCTTTAACACCAGCTTTGTGATAGAAGGATCATGCAGTGTCTCAAAATTGGAGATTCTTATTTGGGGCTTTAACTATAATTGACCAGTTGCAGAACACAGAAAATGGCTTTTACATTTATGTATTTAATATATATACATTTTGTTTTTAAAAACATCCTCTGGATGTAGGTCATTAGAACTTGGTGCCAGGCTGCTTTTTTGCCCGGTAGAGAAAGGTTAAAAGAAATGCTGTGTTTCCCATAAAGCAGCCCCTGCCTGACAGACCCTCAAGCAGTCGCTCTGAGCTGGGTCTCCCAGCACGTACCTTCCGGCTGCTGAGTTCAATAGTGGGGACCACTGAATTGGGGCTGCAGACTGAGAGGGGAATATGTCGGTTTTCATTTTCTTCCCTGACCCAGGCTCAGAGCTCTCCTAACCCATTATTGCTTTGGATGTGTTCTCTTTAAAAAAAGAGGATGCTTTCTAGCTATGTGACTGATGCTCAAGGCAAGACTATGAAAAAGTACTTCCTAGGGCACCTCCATGTGAAGGCAACTCTTCAACACCTGAGCCCAGTTCATGTAGACCAATGGTTTTCAAAATGTTAAACTTCTTTTCTTTTAAACAGAACCTCTTTCCTCAACCATGCATGGCCCCAGCGAGTGCAGTCTATCTAGGCCCTTTGATTCTGCTACCCTTGGCTATGTCTCTCTCTGATCCCTCACTTTCACTAGAAGTTTTTGGTTTTGGTGACAAATGTATGAGTAGGAGATTTGAGCTGGGAGGAGGCAGAGACTGCAAGAAGAATTCTGATTATCTGTGGATTTTCATTAAGCGTGCTCTCTCTGTACCTCATTATCAGGGCTAAGATTTGTTTCACAGAGGATTAGGATGCCTGTGCCATTTTGCAAGTAGAATTTTAGGAGGTAGAATCAAACATTAAGCAAGAAAAATAAATCTAACATAAAACCCCAAGGCAAAAAAATTCACCAGAAAACGCCATTCTGTTCAGATTTATGGCCCGTAGGAAAAATTTCAAAAATGTTCCTTCAAAGGGCCAAGCAGCAGGCCTCCCATTTAAGCTTTGCAACTGTTATAGGCTGTCTCTCTCTCATATTGCTTTGAAATTTTACCCTTCTCATCCTCGACGATCAAACGCCTCTCGCTTTCTCTCATTTTGCAGCCCTGAATAGAACCGCCATTGCTCTCCAGCGGGGTACAGTTTCAGTGTCACATCGTTTTGGAAAAGCACTGATGCAAACCAGCATTATTCTTGGATCTGCCTTTCTTTCTCGTCCCCTTTCTTCTGAGCCTGAAGAGATCACATTCAGAAAGGCAGTTGGGTTTTCTTGGTTAGGGCAGATTCTGGATGCTTTTCAGGGGTCTTTTGGTGGTGAAGGGATGGCTCCCTTCTGCCACCCACAGTGCCCTGGGTAGAGATTTGCCATGGTCATCAGTAATGGAATGGTTTTCCAGATGTCTCTTGCTAAAATGCACTCAGAAGAACTTCCCCCCACTCAATTTTGTTTCCAAAGTCAATTTATTGAATATTAAGTCATAAAGCCAGTGATATAATTTTAATGAAAAATATCCTGTATCACTCAAGACTTAAAAGAACAAAAATACCCCTTAGAAACACTGCTTTGAAAAATAACCACATTAACTTTACACACAAGAGTCCTTTCTTAAGCTTTATTTAAGAAATCGAGTACTATATAGTTCAATATATATAAGACACATCCAGTATTGTGTTCCTGATAGCAAGTGCATAGATTTTGTTAAGATATCATTTTCACTCGATATAAACGTTTCATGGTCACATGAAGATAATAATCCCAGTGATTTTGCCCAAGCATGGAGGAGAAAACAGAACACAGCAAAAAAAGTGAACTACAACAGAGATGAAAACGAAACAGCGGATTAGCAGAACAGTCGATTCCTGATAAGTGAATAAGCTGATTGTTTGGTCACAATGTTTTTATTCACTTATCAGGAATGATTCACAGTACATTTATGTTCACTGTGTTTCCTAGCCTGCCAGCTAAGAGTCCCTGCCCATGGGTTGCACGTAACTGCTGTGGGCTGGGCAGACGTGTGGCTTCCATCAGCAAGGTAAACATTGACAGTTGTGTCATTTCCCAAGGTGGCCCGTGCACGGCAAACAGACCTTGCTAACACTGCAACAGTGTTTTACAGAATCAAAATGGTAAGTATGAATTTAAGCAGGGACCAACTTTATAGTCATCAGTGCTTGAGGGAACTAGTATTTTTGTCCCCTTCTTTGGAGAATTATTGTTATTGTTGTTTTCCCAAACAACAACAAAAAACTGGCTTTGTCTTTCCCTTCTTTTACTTAGCATGAGTATTTTGCCTTGTGCCAAATGCTGGATGTATATACTTATATTACTTATATATTTTAAAAATAAACACTTGCATCTTGGAAAGAACTGGTCACCCTCTTTCCCCCCTTCTCCCCTCCCTCACACCCCCCCCACCAAAAACATAAAAAAAGAAAAAAAGAAATCACACCTGCAGCCGTGTTTTCCCACTAACGTGAAGCAGTGGGTTTTCAGAGGCAAACTCATGAAGGCTATGATGAGATTTAAAGCAGAAGTATTGGCAAGAAGTCAGCTCCCATCCGTGCAGGTTTGGAGCTGGTGGAAGTCACTCACCGAGATGTTCGGCCTATGGGGGAAAGAACTCCTTTCCTCCACCTCACCAGACTCCTCTGTGCTGAGCCGACTAGAAAAGACAGCCTAGGCCCAGAGGGGCTGCGGAAACCAGAGGGTGGAGGCCCGAGCACCTGCAGGGAAAATCTCATAGGCAGCCAGAAGCTGCCAGGCGCTGTGTGGCCTGAGTCAGAGCTTGTGTGTCCGAAAAGTTGGAAGGAGAGATAAGACATAGGGAGCAAACGTCAGAGGAATCTTTTAAGCGCACTTGGAGATCAGTCCGATTCCTGAGCACAAGAGGGGCAGAAGGGGGAGCAGGGCCTGTGGCTTCCGCTTCAGAGGGTGTCTAAGGAATCGTTTTCTCTGTGACTCTCTTTTTGACAACTGGGGTTGGTGTGATAGCGGGGGACAAGGCTTTTTAAAAACGATACGTTCATTCAGGAGGGAGTGTGTGGATGCATGTGGCTTTCTTTCATTTGGAAATGGACGATGCGTGATGAAGACTTGAGCGGGAGAAACTTGACCTCCTCCCCCTCCCACCGCACCCGACTGAGCAGACCTTCCATTTGAGCCCTCGGAAATATTTCTTTTCTCTTCCATTAGTTTTAATAATTAAAGATGCTCCTGGATTCAATTAGCTCTTAAAAATAAATAATTCAAGTTACTTTTCTATACGTATCTATTGATGGATGGCAACACAGACTTAAGTTGAACCTTTTCACATCTTCTATTCACCAGGTAAGCTTATTTTTTTCTTCCCTTGAGAGCTCACCTCTTTTAAACACGTGATTAGTTTCTAAGAAGAGTTTGACTATAATGGTATGCCTTTGGACTGGTGGGTAGATAGGAGAAACCCCGCTCTGCTGCTTCTCTTCTTAAGTTTATTAAGGTTATGCAGCACAGCAGCAGTTGGTAATGATAAGAACTGCATGCACATACCCATGCGAGATGGGGAGAGAAGGTGGTGAAATTTACCAGTGTGGTCAGAAGACCGGCGAAGGTCTTGGCAAATCCAACTCTGTAGGCAGTTATTTAGATGAACCATAGAAAAAAGTATAAATCTGGGAAGCAGTAGTTTAAATGGGCTGTTGGACAGAAATCAGAGGTGGCTGATGAGCAGCTGCCCTTTCCCCCAAATCAGATATTCACTTAGGTGGAATCGACTGTATCTTCTACACAACACAGAGAAAAAAGACATACGTGCAACAGTGAGGTGTGTAGATGTATCACCAACATATAATGACTACTAACAATACAACACGCAGAGAGAGACACAAGTATTAGGAAAATGGTTTAATATTGGAGACAGAAGCAAAAAACCGCATCACACAATAACATACGTTACAAAAATAAGTTTGACTGTTTCAACTACACGGTTATGTTCACAATGAGGACAGAAGAATCAGAAAAAACTTTGTTCTAAACAGCAAAAAAGCAAACCCCTAAAGTTTTAACTAATACATTTATCCACTTAAAGTGACTGAGTACTTCTAAATCTAATTACCTTATTGTGTAACTGCACAATACAGAATAAAAAGTGAAACTTACCGCTGTATTTTAAGACAAAATTCTAATGCTAGATATAAGCAAAGGGAAAAAAGAAATCAAGCCAAAGTTTTTAATCCTCAAAAGAAAAGCAACTTTCTTTCTATCAACCAGAAATCAAACTTGAAATCAGTCATTGTCGGGGGCCCACGAGAGTAAGCCACAAAAATTTCCATTTTTTTTTTAATCTCCAGTATAAAAAGTTCCACTGGTACAAAATGCATAAGTACAATCAATTGTAGAAATAGGAAAGCCTGCATTTTTTTTTTTTTTGGCTCAAATTCCATCAAACAACAAAATCCAAATGCATCAATAAAACAGAAACAATACTCAAATGGTCTTACAGTTTCCACTAGGTTGCATTAACTTTGGCTTTTCTCAGACAATATTTAAAAACTATTTTTTAATTCTAAACAAAATGATATTATTAATCTACAAACAACAATTCTCACAGCACAAAAAAAACACAAATACATTTTTTGTATGACATTATTGAAAAAGGTAATGAAACTACAGGTTTTTTTAAAATTTTATTTTTTCTTGTTAATTAGCACTTAAGATAATAAAAACAGAAACAGTAAAATGATTCCAGAGTAGCACAAGCCAAAGAACTATAACCCCTATGGTGAAAGAAAGATGAACTTGTTACACCTTTAAGGACTGCCATTTTATCGCAATTCTCTAATTTAGTTTAAAAACGACTATTCTCTACGCTTGATTTTTAAAAAAGCAGTTTCCCTGTGTTGTTTTTCTTCTGGCACGGGCCCTTTGCACCCTTGCAGCTTTTTCCTTTTGCTATTAAAAGATAAAGTGACTAAAAGGACAACTTGTCTCTGAGGAGGGTTATCTTTTTAACAATGAAACATGCAAAAAAAAAAAAAAAAAGAATGGACTTTCCCTCTAAATGGACTGTCTTGGTTGCCTGCAAAATAAGAAACAGCTCCAAGTGCCCACGCTGAGCTCCACACCGGGGAAGCCGCAATAAGGTTCCTCCCGGGTAGATGCAGATGGGTGACAGGAAATGAGGGCAGTTTACTTCAGGGAAGAAATGGGAAAACACTGGTTTTTGAGATTTATGTATGATCGATAAATGAAGAGATTCTGAATGAATGAACAGTCTTCAGAAATTCAAATGGTGCTCTCTTGCTCCTATGTATGTATCTACACACCATCATATAATATACATGAGAGACGTGTGTGATAACTTTTGTTCTTAAGCTGATTGCTGCAGGAAGTACAAAATAGCCCTCGACGATGAAGGAAGGCCCCAGCAGTAGTAAACACGTGTGAGGATAATACAAATCACTTCGTTTAAGTGCATGTGCTATAGGAAGGAAACTTGTTTTTTTGTGGTTTTTTTTTTTTGCATCATTAGAGGCCAGTCCTTTCCATCCCAGGGCTATCACATCCACACACATTAAACCAAACAGGGTGGTGAGTGGGAAAGGGAGCCAGCAGTTCTGAACTCCGCCAGAGACAAAGAAGCTTCCAGGAAGGCAGGAGTTGGTGTTGGGGCTCTAGGGATGACATGGGGGTTTGTCAAGACAGCAAGGGATCTGTTCACATGAAGTCAAAGTAATATGGCACTTTAAAAAGTGACAGCAGGAACTGGTGCTAGGTATTTGGTCAGTAACTGTGATAAAGAACTGAGTTTTACTTAGATGGTCAGTCAGTCCCCCTTAAATGCATTTAACTGGGAAAAAAAAAAAAAAAAACAAAACCAAAAACAAACAAAAAAGCAGGGCTTCTAACTCCAGATAACTTGCTCATTCAGAGGTGTCCACTGGGGTCAGAGACTCCCCAGCACAATGGCTAATCGGAGTATTCAAGAAACAAAAGCAAAAATCCCTCCAAAGACTGTCGTTTAACTGGAAGGTATATGAAAATATTCTATAACTAGAACATACCACACTAAACCTGACCTCAAAAGCATCCATTTTAAGGTTTATTTAGGTGCTGAATCCATCTACCATCCTGCTCAGAAAGTTTATCCAATAAACTGTGTTAAATTAAAACTGAAGAAGGAATTCCAGCAGCAGATTAAGAATTCTTTTTAAAGAAATGACCAGAAATAATCAAAAGTAAAAAACCAAAAATGACGCAGGGAAAAGAAATTGGAGAGGGTTCAAGTCTGTTTTTTTCCCTTCAGATTTGCCATGTGGAGTTTTTTCCTTCTGGATCTCAAACCAAAGAATAAGGAAGTAGTAAAGACAAAAAACTCAAAGAGAAGATATATGCAAGAAAAAAAAAAAAAATCCAAATGAGAAACACCCCTAAACAAACTAAAATGATGACAGTATAAAAAGTTATCAACACTCCCGATAGCTCTGGGTAGAAAGGGTTAAAAGTTCAAAACTTTCTCACCTTAGAGGTTTCCATATATTATGAAGAAATACGTCGTGAGGTCGCCATCATGGCATTGATGTGCAGAGTGGTTAAAAAAGTGGGACATGGGCACTTATACAATGTCTTACAAAAAACATCATAGAGAAATAACAGACAATAACAATTTCAGGCAACAAGACCACAGGATAGCAAGTTAACAAACTTTGTAACCTCTTTTTTTTTGTTTTTTGTTTTTTAAATATTAGGGATTTATACAAAACACATAATAAAATACCCATGTTATCAAATTACTTCTCACAAGAAACACACTGAAGCTCTAGGAAGGAAGTACCTTTGGAATTTGGCACTATATATTTTCACTTTTTTTCTTTAAAAGAAAAAAAAAAATCACATTTTGCTGAACACAAACACATCTAAATAGTCCACAATAAAAAAAAAATGACATCAATGCTTTACAAGCCAACACAAAACTTATTCTGGAATAGGTTTTTTTTTTTTTTTCCCCCTCACATGAAATTTTTTTTAAGCAAACACCTTTTTTTTGAAATTCTTTTTTGTTTTAAGTAAACCAATTCTAAACTTGTCTTATCAACAAAGAACATTAAGACCATAAAGACTCATGATGAAACCACAACTTAATTCACAGAAGCACCAACGTAACACAGTTTATAGTAACCTTTCTCCTGTACATTGAAACAGTATAAAATATAGGTAATTTCATGTGCATTAAACCATGGATTGTCTAACTGTGAGTCAGTTCAGCAAAAGGTGACACAAATAGGTAGCATTTGCCCCAAAACAGGGTAAATATTTTTCTTATACTAATCTACAAAAAGTGGTTCTATATATATATCTTAATGAGAAAGTGAGCCACCTAAAATGGCCTTATCAAAAAACTTTACACTGCCTGAAAAATGTAAAAACTATTACAGACCTCTAGAGACTTAAAATCAGACAGTTTTTTTCTCAAACTGTTTTTGGAAGTAGTCTGTTAGAAACCAACATTCTGTGTCCCTGGACACATATTGCTATTGTTACCAGTGACCGGGAAGAATGCCAATCCCTGTATAATACTTTCAAGTCTGTTTTATGAAAAGAAAAAAAAAAAAAAAGAAAGAAAGAAAGAAACATTTTTGCCACAGGTTTTTTTTTTTCTATAATTAATTTGTCTAATAATAAATTTCAGTCTTGCATGAATGCAGCAATGTTTTTCACATTGACTTCCCAGAATTCATAGCTAGATGAGGTCACATGCAAATTTCAAAGGTCAAACTAGATCAAAGGTCAGTAGGAGAACCAAATATGATGTGAGGTCAGAAAGACATCAGAAACAATGACGGGACGATGAAACTTTTTTTGAGACGCCACAGGGACATGCTAGGCAAACGGTGACCTAACGGGCATGAAGATGTCTAGGGAGAAAACAAGGGAGAGTAAAAAGTTACACAGAATCTACGCAGCAGCAACAAAATCACTCTTAAGGGTGCAGAAGAAAAACTAATGCAAATCTTAGGTCATTAGGGAGTCTACGAGCCATTCACATAATTTGCATTTCTTACAGTCTTCATCCACAGGACAATGGAACCCCAAGAGAATCCATCCAGAGAGGGAGAGGGGATGGATTCCAGGTGTTTTGGGGTGAGGGGCTGGCAAGGGACAGGGGAGAGGATCCAGTTTCAACGAATGTAACATACGGGGAAAGTCAGACGACTGAATTGTAAACTAGATAATGGAAGTTACGACAAAATAATCAGACAGATACAAAGAACAAGAGGATAAAGAATGAACTTTAGGCCTAGGGTTCAACGGTGAAAAAAAGCCCATTCCTAGAACGATTCCTCTAGACACTACTTCAAAAGGATCTAGCTACCACAGAGAACTGCTCTTTCGGTACCCAATAAGTTAACAATAGGCAATAAATAACTTCCATTATTTCTGAGGCAGTAAAAATTTTGTACAAAAATAGAAATGCTTTTTTTACAAATAAAATTTACAGGCCTGTGGCTTTCTTTTTTATTTATGTATTATTTATGTATTATTTATTTATTATTAAATTTATCTTTCAAGAAACATCAAGTATTTTCACTCATTTTTATTTTATTTTTAAACCCTGTAGCTTTAAGAAACAGATCTCTAAATCTTTTTTTTTACATTAATCCTTTCTAAAAACTAAAATAAAACAACAAAATAGACAACCAGTGTAATAATCTGACCAATAGTCATGTTTCTTTGAACCCTAAAAGAAAATACTACTTATTAAGACAAACCAAATGTAGTGGAAAGACGTTTTGTATTGTTTTAAGTGCTTCTCCTGGCTTTTCTCTGGAGCTAGGCCACCGCCTTAACCTCTCAACAGTTGGCGCCCTCCTAGGGGGTGGGCGCAGACGGGAGGGGTGAATTCTCCAGGCAGTGCTCTCGGGGTACCAGGGGTCTAAGAGTTAGAATTGCACATTAGCCTTTGTTTGCCTTTCAAATTCTCAAGATGTCATTTATTTTTATCTGTGCATGTGTGTTTTTTTAAGAGCAAAAAATGAAAACAAAACGAAAAAAGTAGAAGGAGATTCAAATTTCAAAACAAAGGAGAATACAGTGGCACAACTGGAGGAGGAGTCTACTCGATAGAAACAAGGTAGCCCAAGTTTTAATGATGGCGAACTGGGTGGGGGGTGGGAGTGGGAAATGGAGGCCTTATTGTAAAAATAACCGTCTCTCTTGGTAAAAGTTGGCCATGTTGTCCTCCTCTGCCTTTCCTGTTGAGAACAGGCCGGCTCGTGGGACTTACCCTAAGAAAGCTAAAATAAGAGCAGGGAGCCTCTGGGGCTAGGATCAGTAAGGTTTGCTGTCGTTTTTGGAGCGCTTCAGCTGGACCTTCAAACGTTTCATGCCAATCTGAAAGCCATTCATAGCCTGGATAGCAGCTTGCGCAGACACGGGATTGTCGTAGCTAACAAAACCTGCAAAACACAAGGGGAAGGAGGGCGGGAATCAAGATGGAGGGGCAGCCGAGCAGAGAAGGGGGCCGGGGCTTCATGGAATAGCGGAGAGTGTAACTGTAAATGGGAAGTAGCATGTACCGACCCCATGGTCTCAGTTCGACTCTACTAAATTCACCGTGTGCCTGCCATGGACGTACAGGGCATGTTTTAGGGGCAACATTGGAAATGTCCAGTGAGCAGCAGTGAACAGGCTGGTTGGACTGGTAATTTGGTATCAGAACGTGATACCCCTCCCCAGAAAGCTAAAATCTCAGACTCCGTTGTTTGAGCGTTTACTGATTTCAGGCAAGTCAGTTTGTGTTTCAAGCCCCTTAAAATCCTTCTGAAAGAAGCCCTGGTACGGAAGTGAGTGCTGCTCATATAAGCAGTGGTATAAATATTCAAGGGCTGGAGGGTTTCCCAGAGGCTCACATGTCCCCACCAGGTGAGGTTTAAAGGTAGGATCATTAAGGGAAGGGCTGGATGACAGGGTATGCGGCCAAAGACCCCGTCTTTCGTTCCAGTTCTCCATCCATATTCACGGAGCCCACACCTGTTTGGCTGTAGGATGGGGTAAGTTAGTGAATTAACTGGAGAACAATTTTGGAGTCATTATGGAGAGGAACCAACAGACCCAAGGGAAATACTGGGCCTTTCTCCTTACCTCAACTTCCATTTTCAAAGCTCCACTGAATTCAACAGAATGGAAATTGCTACCTTGTATCCCCACGAGTCTTGGGGAATAAACGGTCTAAACCGCCCAGGGCTTCAAAACATCCTCACAGAGTTCCCAGTGTCTTCTCTGTGCCAATACTTGCCACCAAAATGGCAGGGAGGGCATGCTTTTGAAAAAGAACCAATGATGCTCAACAAAGACCCAGAAACCGAATTCTGATCGCACAGTTTGTTTTAACACAGGGCTGGGGAGAGAGGAGCTGTAGGGCAGTCCACGCAGAGCTTTCTTTAGTTAATACTGATGCAAAAGCATAGAGCTTGTACAGTTCCTACTTACTTTTGGATCAAAAGGAAGCAATTATACTGATTGTATTTCAGTTCTGAACATCAGAGGTTCTATACTGTTTCTCCATCTATCTACTATTAAATTTAAAGCTAAAGAGAAAATTCCTTTATAAACAAGAGGAGGAAAAAAAGGACATAAACATACTTTCAGCTGGTAAAATTGAGCATATAGTCTAAGGCAGAAAAGCCTCTCACAGGCCGGCGGTATTCAAAATGGTGGTTTAAATTTTCATTAAATCTAATTCCCAATAAATGTGATCCTGAATCATAGATTTTTGCTCTGATTTTCTCCTTTCCCTCTGGGTCTTTCTCCAGAAGTAGTAAGATGATTAGAGAATGGAAATGGGTCAAGGGTGAAATGGATAATGAAACCTGGCCAAGAGGCTCGAATGGGGTACCACCTTATGACTAACAATCCAGCAAACCTGGGACCACAAGAAATTAGGCTGGCTCATTGAGAACCCTAGGTGTGGGATGCTATAGCTTTTAAGAGAAATTGAAGACACAGTCCATAATGCTAAAGACAATTGTCTGCTGACTCTCATCGCTATAGCTTGCATTACTATGAACACATTGGTTAAGCAGTTTGTGGGCTGATAGGCTCTCTTTTCAAGGCATTAACTATGTTTTCAAAATCAAACCATGAAGCACAGTCCCTTTCCAATCTCCAATAAGCCCAGGACATTGTTTAGCAATGAGGGATATAAAAGTCTGGCTCAAAACCTTATGCAGGAAAGCTCCCAAAGGTAAGCTCATGCTGAAACATGCACATACCCCATCCAACAATGTACTTTCCATCGCACTCTCTCTGAGCTGCTACAAGGCAGTTTATAGACTCGCCACGGCAGCAGCAATAGCGTAATGGGTTCAGACTGACAGTCTTTCCTCTTGGGTACAAACAGTGACTTTAAGTGGCTGACATACTTATTCCCCTAACAATAGACGCTTCAGGACTTCCTGGGTGATAGCACAGAAATTAGAAAGACGTTATGATAATGGAGTTTTAGAAGCCAAAACATTCTCTTTAGACTGGTTGCCCATTACCAGTCAGCCAAGGACTAAGTTGGAGTTTTTGGCTGTGTGACAACCACACCATGTTTTTCTTTATGCCACACAATTCTAGTTGTATTTCCTCCGGCCCATATCTATTCTACTTTATTTTGTTTTATGCTACTGTTACTACCTACTACCAACATGAATTATTAAACTGGAGGAGTGATTAAAGCAAATGTTCTATCTCAGACTGGGCCAGAGCTTGCAAGCGAGTAATACACACTCTGAACACTGCAGCTTCGAAACTACTTTGGGGACCAAAAGAGTTTGAAAAATAAAACAAGAAATAGATGTAGTGAACGCTACCCTCCTGCTGTAAAACATCAGTGCACGCAGTGAGCTTGCCTTACTCTCTCAGGGACTGAAAAACGCCCCGGGAGGCAGAGTCTGGGCCGCTTGAGGAAGGAGGGCGTGACGGCTTGGGTGCTGAGGAGCTGGGTTTTCCAGTGTTCTGAGAATACCTGCACACTCCTGAGCTTTATGTTCACTCAGGGAGTCCCTGCAGATCCTATCATCCCCAATTCTGGCTCCTGAATCCCAGCACGATGCAGCGCTTTGCACGAGATACATCAACCACCCATCCCTGAGCTCGAGGAGCTGAGTGTGGTGGCAGCCTGACCACATCCCTGCTGGGAAGGTTAGTGCATTTGTGAGCATGTATAGATGCTCAGCAGACCCACAATACAATGTGTTACTCACAACCACAGTGTCTGAGTTATATTGAACCTGGAAGAATAAGGAATTGGTGGCAAAGTGTCTGCAATGCTATTCTCTATCAGGAGAGCCGAAACTACAGCCCACTAGCTGTGTATTCCCATCTTCAATCTACGGGGCTTAAAGAAACTGCTGTTGCTCTACAATGAGATTATTAGATATACGTAGGAAGACACTTTGATAACACAGTGCACATTACCTAATGTATGGGCATTTAGTTTAATTTCCCAGATCCTTCCTTTTCAGATAGTCCTTTCCTCTTTTCTGATTAAATGACTTTGCCCAATCTGCTTACATGTATCCAGAAAACCAGGAAACAGAACCACACAGGGAAAGCCCTATCCTGACTTCTGAAATATTTGCCATTTACATTTCCTTCCCATGACTCTTCACTTGGGAATGTACTGTAAAGTTCTAGCTTGGTTTCTTTTGCATACCAAAGCACTTGCTCAGATTGGTCTGTTTGTCAATGAAGACTTTAGCAGAGATAACATTTCCAAAAGGCATGAACATCTGCAGAATGTCCTGGTCTCCAAACTCCTGTGGAAGGTGGTAAATAAAGAGGTTTGCACCCTCTGGACCTAAAGAGGAAAAAAAAATCAGAGTCAGGAATTCTTCACTTCTTAGTTCCCACAGCCTCTTCTTAGGAATGCTTTAACAACAGATAGGCTAAGCATTTGGCCTTCCCTCATACTAAAAGAGGACGAAATATATGGATATATGTCAAGCGCTGGTATGTCTTTTAGGAAAGCAATCATCCTTCAGATTTTCCTGATTTCCAAAGAGAGATTGGTTAAGAATGGTTTCTTTTTCACTGATAATCTTCTGTAGGTCACATCTGCTTACTGCACATTGGCACATATTTTCAAACTCTTCATGGGGGTGAAGGTGGCGGCCATGGGGTAGAGTGGGTTTTTCCTGGGTGGCTGTGTTTTGTAGTAAGAATACACTGTCTCTCGGAGGAGAGAGTGTCCCGTGCATTCTAAGCAAAATTGCAGCAATTTAGAATAATGGATACAGCAGTAATGCTGCTTGGATTTCTCAATCATTTACCTAATTATCCGTCCAGTTTTGATTTGCCAAATCTCTTTAACACACAGTCTAATAATCATCTTTATTAGAAATGACTGGCAATGAATCAAGGCAGGGAAAAGCAGGTAGCTAGAGTTCCACAACTGTGGTAGGAATTATACCACTGGGAATTGGCCTTGGAAATGAGTGCATGAGGTGAAGGAGCTAGTCAAAGACTAGGCCAAGCCAAGCTCTTCACTTTTACCCACCACTTTCCAGAAGATACTAGAAGCATGGGGAGAATAGGGAAGATCTTAGCTATACTGGTTGGAGAGGTAAGCTCTCTTAAGTTCCTTCCCATTTTATTCTCCCATCTCTCTACCCACCTGTGCAAGAACTACCTGAAGGTTAAAAGAAGCAAAAGAGGAAAAGGAATCCAAATGACCTGATGGAAGGTAATCATCTTCTCATATATAATAGGCAAGAATGCTTTCATGTCGAAGGGTGCTAGGGGTAGTTGCAGATCCTTCCCCAGATGGTTCTGGAGAGGCCCCAGGGTGGGATGCCTCTAGGATGTTGTGGCATGGTGTCTGGGAGGGAAGGGAGCTCATAAAACTGGTGAAGTAATCTATGCAGCTGGTTCATGGCACCTTAACTGGCATTCACAGGAGAGGAACCAGGACTGCCTGCCCCACTGGGTTAACCCCAGGGGAGAGGGTGCAGTGGGTTCCCTTGACTGGGGGGAAGGAGCAAAGAAAAATAAACTGGGGTAAAAGGAACTTTGTAAAAATAAAATTAACATTTTGCAAAGAAAAGTCAAATCAAGTTTCTTTCCACAAAAACAATCATAAAAGAAAAAAAAGTTCTAATAAATGAGACTTCACAAGGGAGAAATCTTGATGCAAATTTTTGAAGCCACAGGGATGAAGCATTTCTTCCTTATTTAAGTGTCTACTTGACTACTTTACTTTTTATATCACTCTCAATGTCCATGGACACATCCGCATTCCAGTGCAAGGGAGGCAATCTGTAGTTAAAGGGACACAATTGCAGGGCTTGGGTCCCCAAATGTTTCCTGGTTTTAAAACACTTAAAAAATCAAAATTTAATACGAATAGATGCAAAACCAAAACACTGGAAATGGATGTTCTGAGTGCTACATGTCATGTACGTCCTTTGCAATATGTATATTGGGCAAATTGGGTACTGCCCAGATTTAATGTTCCTTGTAAATAAAAGATCCAAATGCACAAATGAGGATTAATGGGACCCAATTTGGATCGTGAAGTCATCTCACCTCCTGAAGCCTGTGGAAAAAAGGCAATTTTAATGCACTACGACAGATTACTGGCTATGCCTGGATAATCCTGGCATTCTAGAATGCTGTACATTCTGAAAGTATCTGTGCCAGATAGGGGGACCAAGAAAATATGAAGACAGGGAAACTCAAGGAGGCTTTGTCCTTTTATTCATTTTTCCAGGGAAAAAATACCACCAGCATTTCCTATGTAGACCCCCCCCAGTTTTCTTTCATCACCAGGGAACAATCTGATTTTGCAAACTGCCAAAATTTTTAACACTAAAATGAGAAAAAGGTGATTTGATATGGAAAACCTCTCTTGTATGCAAAGAAGGTGGTTATGACCATAGATACCAAGGGTAAAAAAAAACCAAAAAACGTTTTTTGAGAATTCCACCTATGTATCCTCCTCACCTCTCTGTTTAGTAAAAACCTGCCAACAAATCATGTATTCCTCACGGTTCTCCTAGTACATGCTATTTTAACTTGTTCCAGTTCTCTGTGTTATATTGTTGGTCCCAGCTGATTAGGTGTTCATACTTTGCATCTCACAGGTCACTGATCTAGCATAAAGCACTTGGGGTGTCTGTGTTAGACTGCCAGTGCCTGCTAGCTTCTTGTTTGGTATGCGGAGCCTGTACCTACTTGTGTGTGCGTGACCTGCCTCCTGCAAATAAAGGAAGATGGGAAGGTGTGAAAGAGGTCAGAGGATATTCAGGAATGGCAGAAAAGGTGGTCACTTTTCCCGGATTTAGAGTTGTAGGGATGCCATAACCGTTCTGAAGATTTAGCTGGGAAAAAATTAAAACCAATTTTTTTACAAAGTCAAATTGGCTCATTATCCTGTGGCTAAATATGCACCAAGTATATGACTAAATACATCAAGTTGACTTTCAACTCTCTTGACTAAAGCATAGAACTATAGAGTAGAAAATCTCAAAATCTATTTAGTAGTGGAATTCATTATGGCTTTTTTCCAGTATAATTTGCCTTTTAAATTATGTCTTAGTAAAAGTCATATTAAGATGGTTTAAATTCTTCCAGCACACATTAACTGGGCAAGGAGATCAGAAGAGAGGTATGAGAAGGTGAGAGATGATTAAAATAACTGAACACACCAAAAACACCAACAAAAAATATCAAAAGCCCTAAATGCTTTTGATGCTACTGGAAGCCTGCATACCTAAATATAAATAATCTGGAATTGGCAATTGTAATTTCCAACTATTTTACATTAATCGCAGAGGGCTCATCACTGCACAAACCCTAAATCCCTAAAACTCAAGGCATGGAAATTTAGGGCAGTGGGCTGGGGTGAAGCAACTGAGAAAAATACTGTTTCAGGGCTCAGACTTTATCCTTAAACCACTAAATTTTGAGTCTGTTGGCAACTGACTGATATTTTCTAGTGACACAGGCTACAGGCTATAGAGTTTGTAAGGCCCTGCTGGATAATGGAGAGGTGACCAACATTCTCTAAAACGCATGTGAGGGAACTGGCTTTTATGGTCTCTTCTGAGGACATCATTATCTTACAGGAGCCCTCCTCTCACCCTTGTCACCACGGTAGACCCCAAATAAAGGGACCTCAATACACTCGTTTCTTTGGGAAGTGCTGGTGTTTATGATGTAGGGTCTCCACACGTCTGGGGAAGTGCAGCTGTCTGAACAGTTGTGTGTGTTTAAAAATATCTACAGTAACAGTCAACTAAGAGTAAAGAGAAAGTTGAAATAATGAAAAATAACTTAGATTTTCATATATCTTTCATTTTTAATGAGCTGTTATTTAAAAACAGAAAAAAACCTTTTCTTTTTTCCCCACAAGTTTATTTAAAGCTGTGTCCCCTTTAAAATTCACTCTACAGAGTAAAACTATTTTATCTCTTATAGAACACCATGTTTAAAGTCAAAGGATTCAGACAAAAACAGTTTGCAAGTATGGGGTGAGGATAAAGGAGAAGGGAAAGAAATCAAAGAAACTTCTTTAGCAGTACTTCTCTACTCCAGCTTCTCCTCCCATCTTCTAGACAAGTCATGAAGAGAATAAACATCATGCTGCAGATTTTGCTTTAAAGCAGCTCCAGTTAAGGAGGAAGAAAGAAAAAGAGACGCGTTCTCCCTATTTGGACTAGCTCATTAACTATTTTATAATTAGCTTTAATTTATTCTTAGCATTAACTTCCTGACATTTATTTGCTTTACTGGCAGAGAAGCAAGGCCATTGATCACGTATTTGCCTCCCCAGAAAACCCCCAGTTAAACAAAGACTGAGTCAATCCTTACAGTGGATTTTATCATTAACCCGGACACCATCGCCTACTGAGAGGCACGCCACACAATCACAGGGGATGTGGACTCTGAGAAACCTGGGACCTGCCAGGGAGAGCACTTCACCCACAGAGGACTGTATCAGATCATCCCTCCCACTACCGAGGACTTTATGTGTAAGGGGAGAAATAATAGGTGGTCCATGCTGATTTGGGAGAGTGGGTTCCTGGCAATTTTTTGATGGCAGCAACGACTAAGTAATTGTGTATAAGCACGCAGTGGGTGAGAAATCCATCTTAAAAGGTAGATGAAAAATGAAATCAAAAGATGAAATATAAGACTGATGAATAGGAAAGAAGATTGAAACCAATGGTTTAGGCTTATCAGGTTTCTTAAAAAAAAAACATGAGTGCTAGAAATAAAACGATTTTTCTTATGATACTGGCTCAGTCTAGTTTCTTCGAAAACTTGCTCTAAAGGCGGATGCTGCCCGTTGGGCTGGTCCCACCAGCCGTGCCCCGGGCTGCGGGGAGGCACGTACCTTCCTTCTGGCTGCCCGCAGCGCTCTGCTGTTGCAGCAAGCTCTGGCTGTACAGAGTGGGCAGTGCTGCGGCTGCATACTGCTGAATCCCTGAGTAGGCCTGGGTGAGGGCGTCCATGGTGCCCGCCGTGCCATTCGTCAAGCCCGTGGCGCCAAGTCCTCCATTCAGAGCCGCCATACCTGAGAGCATTTGAGCAACTTTACAAAAAACCCAACAATAGAGAAGAGAAATAGCACTTTTCATTAGTGCTTTCCAAAGGAAGTTAGAGAATCATTTGACACAAGTACGACAGCAAGTGCATGCAGCTAGCACACCAATTAAACTGACATGAAACTAAAAACGAAACTATGAAGTAATAAATCATAATAACGGTAAACACACATACAACAACCAACCACCCCCCCTCCCCAAGCAATGACAACCCTCACTCCCTAGGCCAGTGATCACAATTCAGACGCACTACAGCTAGACGACACATCTTAATTCCATGCGATGTGCTACTGGCAAGTACTGTTGTTATCTTTTTGAAATAAAAGCCTTCTTCTTCTTAAGAGCTTAGAAGCATGTAAAAACACATTAGTGGCAGAGGCCTGTAACATCTGTACGCTTAAATCCATTTACTGGGCTCTTTGAGGAGCCACGGGATGGCTCAAGGGGTCGAGGGGGAAAGGATAAAATAAAACTTCGCTCCTGTAAGCTGTCAGGTGAGGAAGTGGCACAGAAGACAAGCCTTGAACTCAGCCATGCAGTGAATTGGCAGTTCCACTAACTGGCTTTCCTGAACAGTTGAGGGCTGTTGTCAGGGCTAGGACCTGAGGAAGAGCCTAGCAGATTGAGAATGAAGCCTAGGGAAGATGTGGACCCTTCCTCTAATGACAGAGGACTGAAGTTGCTTCTTCAGCGTGAAAGACTAGAAACAGAACGGGGCCACTCACAGCAGCAAATAGACACCCACGGGAATATTAATCAGTGCCCATGTCACTGGGTTTCTGCCAGTGACAGAGCTCCATGTCATGTTTTTCAGTCAACTGAAGTTGACACTCACGTCTGGAAGCTGGGTCTTGGCTAGTAGCTGATGTGGACTGGATGCCGGCCAGCACACTTTTTTGATTTTTTTCCCTTGTATCCTGGCTGCTCTTTTGCTCTATTATGGTTGCTGATTGTGTCACATTTTCCCTGAATATTGAGTCAAAACAAGCAATACTTTATAGAGTGTTAACTTTCATATAAACTCAGGAAATGGAAGAGGTGATATCATAATTGCCTTTAGTTCCCTTTTAGGATTAACACATTTAAAAAAAAAAGCCTGTTTCTGGGAAGAACTTACTGAAAACATTAGGGCTATTGATTAGGACGATCAAAATAGCAAAGATAACGGTGAAAAAAATTGGTAAGTCTAAGGACAACAGACAACAAGTAAGATAAGGAAACTTAGAAGTTCTACAGAGGAATCTAATACCTCAACACTCCCATCAATGTTTTGGCTTGCCACCTACAGGAAATAGAGGAGGTGGGGAACGCTTTACTTACTTATTTACGTGCTTCTGTTATTTTGACCACTTTCTCTCTTAGATTAAAAGGACTACATACAAGACAAGAATTAGTCATCCAAATAAGTGCTGTTAAAGAGCTTGGAAATAGTTTGTCCTCCTAGTTACTCTAAACAATCCCTCAGACACCAACTAATCACATTTACCTCGTGCCTCCTTTCTTCTCCAACCCTGTTATTCTTATGGCTGCTGAAGAGGTAGGGAGTATTTACTTCTCTTTTCCCCTTTTGGTCTATTTCATTCTCACCTCCCAATATTTGTGTGAATGCAAAGAAACATCAATGTTTCTTTTCGGAGACAGGGTGTAAAATAACCTGGGAAGAGCCTGGCACAGTTGGTAAGTGCCGTTGGTTTCATTTTTGTCAGCCTGTCAATAGGTGCTAGGGATACAGATGATCACATCATGGGCTCAGCCGTCTGGAAAGTCGGACTCCCATGTGGGAAGAGATTCTAGTAGGAAAGTGAGCAGTGACTTGCCACTGTGCTTACACCCCAAGGCGTATGGTTCCAGGTGTGCATGTCGGCCGACAGAGCTACGTGGAGCACAGCTGTGTGACAAATACGGGCTGAAGACAGAAGCTCTACTACGAGGACTGTCTCCGGGTCCCCCTGCCATCAATGGAGTGGTTGAGCGCACGCATCTCCATGGCATCTTGTCAGCTAAGGGCCTTGGAGTTTTCAGGCCCTGCCACGTACCACCCTTAGGAGTCCCTTCCTGTGATGTGTAGCTTCCACAACCTGGCTTCTCCAGAGGGCTACACGCACAGGTGGTATTTAACTGCAGTGGTCATTGGTGTCCGACTCCTTCGCTTTGTGGCCTTTTTTAAATTGTCCAGGTTAGGAGAATTATCTTTTTACTTCTAACTCTTTCCCCCTTTTTGCCCATTTCTTTTTTTCTCTTGAAACACAGAAGCAGAATGAACTTCATGCTCCCAAAAGACTAGTTGGATGTTTCAGGACTAGAGTCCCTGGGAAGCTCGCAGTTCTAGCAAGTGACATGCCAGCTACATCCACATGTTCTTCCTGTCTACACTGCACAGTGGCTGGTGGGTTTTTGGACTAAACCACAGGGCAAATCTGCTTTCTGAAGGGTTCTGCTTGCTTCAGCTGATTCTGTGTGTGTGAGAGGTAGTCATGGCTGGCCTTAACCTGCCTGGGATGGGGACAGAGATGGTTGAGGAGGCAGCAAGTAAAAGGGGGTGTTGATACCCAAGAGGGGACTAGTCAGGGCCTCTCCAGCCCAAGGCTTTCCTCCTCCATGGTATAACCATCCTTTTGAACAAAAAAATAAGGGTAAATATTCTAACAAGTACAAGTGCATTGAGAATATTTAAAACCAAAACAATTCCGGAAAATCTGAGGAGGGTGTTTGCCAAATCCAAGGTAGAACAGGTAGTAGATTACCCGGTAGAATCTGAAGAACCATCAAAGGAAGATTTCAACTTTTGAGAGTTAGTTACTCCTGTGAATTATCTGACGTTAGTCTATAAAAAATAATGATTATAGCAAAGATAACGCTTGTCAATTCAGCTGTTGGTATCTGATCATATCTAAAAACTTTGGGCAGTAGAAACTGAGGTTTAAAGAAGGTTAAGTTGAATGAAATGCTTCCCCTTAAAAGAATAGGGCTTTTCTTTGAAAAGGCCAAATGGATCAATCATTCCATCCCATTTAATCTGACTCCCATGCTTGCTATTTGATGAGGAAGGCTGGCACAAAATGGCAGGTGAGGCAAAGCTCAACACGGGAAGGTCTTTACCAATGGTCTAACAATAAAGTTAGTGCCCATCCTGACTACTAAGTGTTTTCAACCTAATTGCTCTCCAGAGGTCCTCAACTTATGGAGACCCAAGGAGCAGTGAGATTCCTGAGCAAATCTGTGAAAATGACATAGAAGGACTAGCCCATAAACATGAGCATGAACACTTTTTGTGGCCACTGTGAAGATAGTACTAAAAATTAGAATTGGGAGAGAGTACTGTAAGCAAACTACATTTATTTGCAAGCCACTCTGCTAGGTTCTATACCAAATAAAAAAAGAGAGCAGAAGTGAGGAATGGATTAATACATTCTCATAGATTTGTAATCTATTTACTGAGATAAGTTTTCCCTGGTATAGATGAGGTATATCCTTCTAAGCTGCAAGCTGATAAGGAGAACTTAAGTATAAAATGTCTGAACCAGGGTAGATGAATATGAATATGGACCATTAATTAGTGGCATTCATACATAAGCCTGTGTTAATATGGTCATAAGCGTGTGTGAGGTTGTCTGTGCTTGTGTATGTATCCAACTACATATATCTTTATATATTCCAAGAATACAGATTAAAACAGTAATTTCACAATGCATATAAAGGGTAACAAGGCACAATAATATGCCTAAGGCAACTTCTTTTTTCCTCCTACACAAAATATTTCCATAAACACTATTCACCAGGCATTTGTGGCTGGTTATATTTAGACAATCATAATTTTAAGCACTATATGGGAAGCCATTTGGAAGAATTATGCCATTTAAACAAGGAGAAATAAGGACATATATTTAAACAGACAAAATCAGATATAGATTCTTGGGTGGACATATCCGGAAAAAATATTTTCTTCACCTTAGTTCAGATGTTAATAAATGAAACATGCCTGGAGAACCCTCAAATGATCCAGAAGTGAAGGCTCTTTTAGTGAATTACCCACATTCCTTCCTTCTGATCTCGCCGGATTGCTGCTTTTAGCTTTAGGATGCTGTACTTTTTTAGTCCCGCCTTTCATGAATGTGTAAAGGAAGAAAAAGGATATCAAACTCAAACAGTTTAATTTAGCTACTTGTCTACTAATCAAAACTTCATTTTGAGGGGGAAGTGAGGAGCCCTCTAGCAGAGAAGAGGGTAAAATTTTCACAAAGACGAGTTTGAGAATTAACTGTGGATTCCATCTATTTTTTCCTGGCTCCTTTGTCCACGGAAAAAGTGTTGGATCTATTCAGAAAACCAAAAAACTCTCCTTATGGTAGCAAGTAATGGTTCCTGGGACGGAGTGGGGTAGGAGATAGCAATGATATGGAAACGTGGCCAACTATTTTAGAAGCTGCCTCTCTCCAGGTAACCATTTCTTGACTACTTCTTTGAGAATTATCCAGTAGGACAGGTAGCATCCTCATGTCTGTTGAGGAAGAATGGTCTGAAAGAGGACACTCTATATTAGGTTTTCTCTTGGTATTCGAGACGAGAAGCAAATATTAGCTCCAAGCCCACGCTGGGATTGTTAAATAGTTCTGCACTATAACACTGACCAAGTCAGAAGGGATGTATTTTTGTTTGGGCATGATTTTTGGTTTAATTAAACATTTTCCTGGTTTGCACTGTCTGGTAGGGGTTATTTGAAATTAGAAACATTCTTAATTTCCTATGAACTATACATACTTAGATCAACCCAATGGCAAAGAATTCAAAAAACACAACAATTGAAGCCTGTTGTCCTTGCCAGAAGCAAAATTTGTATAACACAGACCCCACACAAGAACTAGTCACGGGCCCTCTGCCATTCAACACAGTCCCTCTCTAGTCCGTCACGATAACGATGGGAAAATCCCAGCCAAGTACAACAGAATAGGATGGAGAGGTGGGACCACACAGACAAGAGGACAACACACAGCAGTCAGGAGCACATGCTGAGGAGGACAGCCATTCCCACTGGCCTGTTACTTTGCAGACCAAGGACAGGAAGGTGATCAAATCAAAGTCCTTGTTTTAGGGGAACTAGGTCCTGGGGCAAGAGAAGCAGCATGAAGGGATGTGCGCACACACACATCCGCCCCTGGGGGAGGACAAGTGGGTTGGAGCATCTGCAGAACAAGGTCAGAAACAGCAGTCAGGGCAATGAGGCTCCTCCTGGGCTGCTGGGAAGGGGAGCTGGAGGCAGTTTCCCTGGAATAAAACATTCTGCTGTCACGTAGTTACCACTTCATATACTATTTGCTAATCAAGAGCCATCATATCTGGAAGGAAAAACCTTTTTCTTCTTCTTTTTTTTTGGCCTATGATCAGATAAAACTCAGACCAAGTTTTTTTTTCCCCCCCCAGAGCATCTGAATAAAAGGATTAATAAAACCTGAAAATTTCCCACTTCTAAATATATGATTTATTTTCTTATCAGTCTTCATTTGAATGAGCTCTAGGTTCTTTTTTTTACCAAATAAATTGCAAGGTATTCTTTTTGAGCTTTTCAAGTATAGAATTATTGGGATTTTTTTTGCTTTTTAAAAAAACTGTACTGCCTGATCACCCTTTCAAAACAGTTCACTTATCGAATCATGGCTTAAAATAGGGCAACTTGCCAAGGTCCCCTTTCTTAAAGCTTAAAATGGGCAGGTATTGGGTTGCCCAGGCTGCATGGTAGGTAACCAGGCCCCCAAATCAGAATCTCTTTAGGCTGTCACGGACCTGCTGGGCTTGGCCACTGGCAGGCACCCAGCGAGGACGGAACTGAGGGAAAGGCAAATGAAGTGTCTCCTCTGTGGGTTGAGGATCAGTTTCCCCCAGCGCAGGAGCCAACACCAAGCACGAGCCTAAAATATATTTATCCTCTGGCCGGGTACTATTCCGGCCAATGGATAGTAGATCTAAAATGTCAGAAGTGGGTAGGCTGTGTAGGACAGAACCTAGAGCTGGGTGGTGAGTCCTTGAGTTTCAGAACTAAGTAATTCTGTAAGTGATTTGCCTCACTTTGCTTCAACCCGCCATGGTAGAATAATGCCCCTTCGGAGATGCACTGCTGTAGACTGACTCATCATGCCTTTGGCTGCTTAATAAAGACTCCAGATGATGTTACCTCCAGCAGTGGCTCCTCTCCTTTCAGCTGTATTTCCTTCTTTCCAGGGCCTCATTTTGCCTCCTACATAATGGTCATGAATCTTTGGGTTTTAGAGCCGGAGGGCACCTTTAAGATCATCTGATCCAGAACTTTCAATTTTCAAATGGGGACTCTGAAGCCCAGAGCGGGGGCAGTGATTTGCCTAAAATGTTGCAGGTGACTGGTAGCAGATTTGGAGACGGACACACGCATCCTGATTTCCAGTCCACTGATTTTTCTACTATAACACACCACCTCTCACAAGAACAGAACAAAACAAAACCCCTTGAAACCTGCCACTATCTGTCAACCACAGAAATCCATGGAAGAATACACATACTACATACTAGAAAAGACTCCAGGGGTGCTGAGGGGTGGGTATTTTCTGAGGCAAAAGAATGCAGATGGCGTTTGCCTATCAAAGCATGCGCTCCTCCATCCCAAGTTTTAGTTCTCCTTGTTACGTATCCTTTTTAGGTCATCTCTGGCTGACCATTTTCTGTGGAGAATTTGGGGGAAGGCTGTCCACCAGAGCAGCAAATACTCACTGTTTATGGTACCTGCTAGTGCATTAATATTATTCAGTCCAACAGTGGCTCCCGCCAGTCCTTGCAGAGTCCCAAGAGAGGTCAAAGAATTCATGGCTGCACCAGCAGTGGAGTTGGGGGTTGAAGCAGCCACTGAAAAACAAAAGGGAGACAGGAGAACGGGGAGAGAAAGAACAAGATGAGTGAAAGCCAACTGGCCTGGAAAGTAATCTTCCACAGCAGACCGAGAGGGGAGTCGTTCAATCATCCAAAGCCTGGCAGCCCCACTCCTGTGTTTGGTGTGAAAGACATGGGATCGTACTTGTGGCAATTTTGACAATTAGATTTGGTGATCAAAAATAATCATCCAGCTCTGTTTTGCCCGTACCTCGAATATGCTCATTGCTGGTGAGTACGGGAAAATTCGAGAGTAGGAGGCCTATCCTGGGTAGGCTGATCCTTCCTTAGCCCCACTTTGGGGGAGTCTCAGTCCTTGAAGCCACCTCTTCATCCACGTCAACAAATTACTGGCACAGAAAGGGGGAGGAGCGGGAGAGTAACATGGCAATTCCTGGCTTTCTTACTGTTTCTGCTTCAGACTTAGCATTTTCTCAATGCAGTTTTGGAAAAAGAGCCATCTTCCCGAGTTTGACAGACTTCAGGACCCAGGTGACGGTGGTAACAGAGTGGGTGAGTGAGATGAGGTAAAACCATTTTGGCCCAAACTCTCCTTCCTCTGTTCCCCTGTGACCCTCTTAAATAACAGCTTTACTGGGATATAGTTCATGTATCATAAAATTTACTCCCTTTAAAGTGTACAATTCAGTGGTTTTTAATATATTCACAGAGTTGTACAACTACACCACTATGTAATTTTAGAAGATTTTTATAACCCCCCAAAGAAACCCATACCCATTAGCATTCATTCCCCAGGCTCCCCTCTCCTTCGACACAGGTAACCACGAATCTATTTTCTGTCTCTATGGATTTGCTTAGTCTGGATATTCCATACAAATGGAATCATAAAATATGCGACCTTTTGTGACTGGCTTTTTTCACTTAGCAAAATATTTTCAAGGTTCATCCCTTTGTAGCACGTGTCACTACTTCATTCCTTTTTATTGCCGAATAATATTCCACTGTATGGAAACACTACATTTTGTTTATCCATTCATAACTTGTGGACATTTTGATCGTTTCCACTTTGCGCCTATTATAAATAACGATGCGGTAAACATTTGTATATGAGTTTTTGTGTAGACATATGTTTTCAGTTCTCTTCAGTATATATACCTAGGAGTGGGATCGCTGGCTCATATGATAAATCTGTGTTTAACATTTTGAAGAAACACCAAACTGTTTTCCAAAGTAGCTACACTCCCTGTCCCTTTTACATGTATAACTGCTTCTGTAAATAACATTTCAAGTATCTTACATTTGTATATATTTGCATAGCTTTACAACCTGCTGACTTTTCACATATATCATCTCACTTTATCCTGCTGATGGAGGTAAAGGCTAAACATAACTGACCACTGCTAAAGGAAGCACTTGGTCCATTTCTAGCTGTGACATCACTGTGTATATGTGAACTTCCTGGCCATCTACAATGGCCAGGAACTTCATCATTCTTCTAGAATATTCCTGCCGAGCTGGAGCTCATTCCTGCTCTGCCTTCAGAGATTACACAGCATTGCTTGCAATGCACTTTGCTTGGGATCCCTTTTGGATGAGGCCAGATCAAATGCCTAAAAAAATGAATTCCCCATCTTGTCACATTTCTGTCCATGTATGGCATTAGCTTCTGACACCTCATAATATGTATGTATTTTCTTTCTCTTTTTAAAAGAAAATTATACATAATCAAATCACTGTTTCTAGTCCTTTTGTATTATGAAACTTTTCAAATACACACAAAAGCAGAGATAACATGACAAATTCCCATAAACTCACATTAGATTCTAAAATATTTAAGAACCAACCTACCCCCCTAAGTATATTCTAAAGCAAATTTCAGACCTTATGTCATCACCCCTACATACTTCAGTATGCACCTCTAAAAATAGTGGACATTTTCTTTTAAACCCTCAAAACCATTATTACACCTAGCAAAATTAGCAATAATTCTTTGGCTTCATTATGTGATAATATCTTGTTTAGGATTTTTTCATCTGTGTACATGAATAAGATTTAGCTTTATTTTTCCTTCTGTATTGTCCTTAGTTTTGCTTCCAAGCTTTTGCTAACCTCATAAAATGACTGAGAGATTGTCCTTATTTTTCCATTTTCTGGAAGAGATTGTATAAGATTGAAGTTACTTGTAACTTAAAGTAGAACTTGACAGTAAAAATGATCTGAACCTGATATTTCTTCATGGGATGATTTTAAAACACTGATTACATTTCTCTAATAAATAGGATTATTCAACTTTTCTTTTTCCTCTTGAATCAGTTTTATTAAGTTATAGCTTTCTAGGAATTTATATATTTCATTTAAGTTTTCAAACTTATATTGCTATAAAGTTATTCATAATATCCTCTTAATAAGTTTTTAAAATTAGGAACATTTAGATGCGAAAATCTTCCACTATAGTAATGCTGTTTCTCCACGTAAATATGTAAGTCTTTATAGAATATATCTTGAAGCTATGTTTCTACTTGCATAGATGTTTGTAAATTATTATATCTTCTAGTGAAATAAACTTTTTGTGGTGATCTCTATTTCTAGTTTTACCTTGAAGTCTGTTTTGTATAATGTTAAAAAAAAAGGAGCACCAGCTTTTTTTTGTTATTTGCACGGCATATCTTTTGCCATATTTTTACTTTTTTTTGTCTGTATTTTGTCTTATTATATTTGTCTTACTATATTTTAGCTATATCTGTTTTAATCAATATATAAATAGTTTTTCCCCCATGTAATACAGCCTAATGATTTAATGGTCTTTTAGTAGAAGCATTTAAATTTTGTGCTATATGTCCTGCCTATATTATATTTTTTCTCTTTTTTCTCGCCTTCCTTTAGGATTATTTGTAGGTTTTTTTCATATTCCATTTTCCCCCCTCTACTGCTTTGGAGGTAATGTATAATACTTCTGTTCTTTTATCTGTTACCATAAAAATTTTAATAGTCACATACAACTTATGAAAATCAGAGTTAATCTTTATTCTTCGCCAGAACATTTCTCCACTTGTGTATGTACCTAGGACAATTTCTAGAGACTTTAAGTGGTTGATTTTTATAATTTTCATTAGTTATGGTTGTTTCGCTGGGGAAAGAGTCCACAGATACCCTCATACTACCATTCTAGAAGTACTTCCCTGGTGTCACTTAAAATTGTGTAAAAATTCTTCAGGCCTTTATTACTGGCTTAGAATCAGAGCATGCATTAGGAACAGTTTTTACCCCTTACTCACTGGCACAAGAGTCTGGTAAGGGCTATCACGTGCAGACTGACATCAGATATAAATGTATTTCTCCATGGGAAATATCCCAGATGGAGGGACTTCTGTTTCTGGTAGTTAGGTGGACTAGGTTACCAGAGAGACTCTCCCACTGAAAAAAACTAGAATCCTTAATAAGATATTAAAAAAGTATTTTTAATCACATCAATAACTGGCAATTCAGTAAGGAATACTCAGAAATCAATGACTTAAGTGAAAGGGGGAACCCAGAGAAGTAAGTAGCGCACTGAAGGCAGCTTTCTCCTTAAGGGCATTTGGTGAACCAGATAACTTTGGGCTTCAGTTCTCAAAGCCTCCCAGGCATAAGAAATACAAGAAAGTCTAGGGCCCACCTGAGGTGTAGCATCTAATAGGAGACCACCCCACCACAAGCCCAGAACCCCAAAAGGCTAAACAATCAGCGTAAGGAAGAACAAGAAACACTCCCCCTTTGGAAACTATAAGGAAAACTGCCTATCTCAAAACTTAGTGCTGAGTAGGGCGAGGGGAATTTCCCTCTGATAATGTGAAACAATAAGCCAGCCCTCACATGAGTTTGCAACCCAACTTTATTTTATCTGAGTGATCAAAAACCGTCAAGCCATGAATTTTAACTGGTCCCCAGCTTGTACTTTCCTCCAGCACCTTGCAGAATCAAATACAAGTCATCCTTGAAAGGGCCTATTTTCAACCCAAAGAATTCTAAGAAAGTTCCAAGACACTTAAGCTCACAATCAAAAATCACAAAAACCAAATACCAAGAGTAAGAAGCAGCAGAGACAGAGTTAGACAGACACCATATTTAGATCCACCAAGACTTCAGATATTGGAATTATTAGCACACAATAGAAAGGGAGTACATTTAATATGTTTGCAGAAATTTAGAAGGGTTTGGAAAATGAAAAAAGTGATTATTAAAAATGACCAAGCATACTGATAAAATTAAAGTCCTAGAAATGAAAAATATCAAAATATAAAATTCAATGGATACATAGGTTTAACAGTATATTAGTTCCAGTCAAAGAGAATTTGGTGAGCTGGAAGATAGATTTGAGGAGATTATACATAACTGGGAAACTGAGATAGGAAATATAAGAGGTCAAGTGACATGCAGTAGGTCTAACATATGTCTATCTAACATAGATCTAACATATGAAGTTCCTGGAGGAAAAGAGAGAATGGGGAAAAGGCAATATGAGAAGAGTTAATGACTGAGAATTTTCTAGAACTGATTAAAGATACCCCCTGCTCCAAATCCACATATTCAGGGATGCCAATGAATTCCAATCAGGAAAAATAAAAAGAAATACACAATTAGATACACCACAGCAAAAAATGCAAAATACCTAAGACAAGGAGAAGATCTTAAAAACAACCAGGGAGAAAAAAATACCCTCAAAGGACCACAATTAGACATCTCAATACCTGACATCTCAATAGTAATAATGTAGGACAGGTTAGTAAAAGGTGCTGAGATAAATTGTCAACCTAGAATATCCAGAAAAATTTAAATAGAAAATATATTTCACAAACTAGGACAAAATAAGTAATTTTCACACTAAAGCTAAAAGACTTTTTTCACCAACAGACCCTCAGTAAATGAAGTTCTATTGGGTATACTTCAAACTAAAGGAGAAACGATCTCAGATGAAAGAAGAGGGAATAATAAGCAAAGGAAGTGGTAAATATGTGGGCAAATCTAAGTAAATGCTATATAAAATAATATATTGAAATAAAAAATAAAAACCCAGCTAGAACTAAAATACATGACAGCCTGAATATACCACACAGGGCTGAGGAGGAAGGCTCTTCTGAGTTAAAGTTTTGAAAGGTCTTTGAGAGAAAAAGAAAGTTCTCAAGAAAATTCACCAAATCTCAGTAAGGACAGCAGGAGTCTGTGGCACTTACTCCCTTTCTACTCCTCCTCCCCCCTGTCCCCCAAGCTCAGTGTAATGAAATGATGGTTGTGGCCAAGAAGATGTGGGCTCTTTCTCCCCACAGCTCCAAATCTAGGGCTATGGTTTCTCCCAGGGAGGGGTAGACCACTGGCACTTCTAACAACCATCCCCTGCCCCTAGCTGTCTCCTGCAGAAGCTCTATTCCACGCCAAGAAGTGTGGGAGTCCTTTCCTCAAACCAGCTTCTACTCATAGTGTGGAAGCTCTACCCCAGGCATGGAACTCTGAGAATTTTGGGCCCAATTACCCTCACCCCATCTTGCTTGTAGGGTGAAGGTTCTATGACTGGAGAAGCAAGCCAAGAAGATCAGGTGCTACTGCCCTCACAGAGCATCCCTCTTATAGACCAGAGGCCACTTGAAGCAAAGCAGGTCACTGTCCCTGCCCTCAGCTCCAGAGAAATGGCACAGAGGTTCTACCCACAGAGAGACAGAAGTCCTAAGAACAGAAAGCTCCATAACTCTCCCTAAGGGGAATGAATTTAAGGAATGGCCTTGAAGACTTTCCCTAGGAAGGGGCCTGACTTTAACTGAATCAGACTGTGGGGGCAATTTATGCCCCAGGGCCAAAAACAATAGATCAAACAACTGGAAATGAGTGGAGGCCAACAGCTGCACATAATAACAACAGAAACAGAAATTTAACAGGGAGATTGGGTAGAGAGGCAGTCAAAGACAGCCATTTGGAAGAATTATGCCATTTAAAAAAGGAAATATAAGAATGTTGCTCACAGCCTAAGGCTGTGCCCTCTAAGGAGTGGTATCAGAAGCATACTGTAGGGGAATAGACTTCACTGAATTAATCTAGCTAAGTCAGTGAGCAAAGAATAAGAAGCCAGGTTTGGTAGAGGAGGGAGAGTGAGTAGGATCAGTATCCAGAATTGCTATATTATCTAAAATGTCCAGTTGTCAACAGAAAATTATGGGATGTGCAAAGAAATGAGAAAGTGTGATCCACACACTGGAAAAAAGCAGGTAACAAATTCATTTGAGAGGGCCCAGATATGGTACTTAGCAAAGATATCAAAGCAGCTATTATAAGTATGTTCAAAGAACTAAAGGAAACCATGCTTGAAGAATTAAAGAAAGGTATGACAACAATGTTTCATCAAATAAAGAATATCAATAAAGAGAGAGAAATTAGAAAAATGAACAAGATGGAAATTCTAGAATTGAAAAGTAAATTACGGAAATGAAAAATTCACTATAGGGCTCAAGAGTAGATTTGAGCAGACAGAAGAACAAGTGAACTTGAAGATAGATTGATAGAGATTATGCAATCTGAAGAATGAGAGAAAAAAAGAACAAAGAAAAATGAACAGAGCTTCAGAGAAACGTGGCACATGACTAAGTACACTAACATACATGTAATGGGAGTACCAAAAGCAGAGAAAAGAGCAGGAAAGATATTCATAGAGATAATGACTGAAAAGTTTCCAAATTAATCTATACATCCAAGAAAGTCAACAAACTACAAATAGGAAAACACAAAAGAGATCCATTCCCAGACACATGATAGTAAAAATGCTGAAAGCAAAAGATAAAGAAAAAAATCTTTTTTTTTTTTTTTTTGTGGGGAAGACCAGCCCTGAGCTAACATCTGTTGCCAATCCTCCCCTTTTTGCTGAGGAAGACTGGCCCTGGGCTAACATCCGTGCCCATCTTCCTCCACTTTATATGGGACGCCACCACAGCATGGCTGACAGGCAGTGCGTCAGCGGGCGCTCGGGATCCGAACTCGCGAACCCCGGGCTGCCAAGCGCGAACTAAACTGCTGCGCCACCAGGCGGCCCCGATAAAGAAAAAAATCTTGAAAGCAAGAGAAAAAAAAATTCACCATGTACAGGGGCATCCCAGTATGATTAACAACTGACTTCTCAGCAGAAACAGTGGACCAGAAGGCAGTGGGATGACACATTTCAAGTGCTGAAAAGAAAAAACTATGAACTAAGAAGCTTACATCCAGCAAAACTATCCTCCAAAAATGAAGAAGAAATAACGACATTCCCAGATGAACAAAACCTCAGAGAATTTCAGTTTTCTGCTAGCTGATGTGTCTTACAAGAAACACAGGCATACCTTGAAGATATTGAAGGTTCGGTTCCAGACCACCCCAATAAAGTGAATATCACAGTAAAGTGAGTCACATGAATTTTCTCTCTTCCCAGTGCATATAAAAGTTATGTTTACACTACAGTCTATTAAGTGTGCAACAGCATTATGTCTAAAAAAAAAAAGTACATATCTCAATTAAAAAATACTTTATTGGGGCCAGCCTGGTGGCGTAGTGGTTGGGTTCACGTGCTCTGCTTCAATGGCCCGGGGTTCACGGGTTTGTTGGATCCTGGGCGTGGACCTGTGCACTGCTTGTCAAGCCATGCTGTGGCAGGTGTCCCACACATAAAGTAGAGGAAGATGGGCACCGATGTCGTTCCAGGGCCAATCTTCCTCAGCAAAAGGAGGATTGGCAGCAGATGTTAGCTCAGGGCTAGTCTTCCTCACCAAAAAATTTTATTGCTAAAAAATGCCAACCATCATCTGAGCCTTCAGCAAGTTGTAATCTTTTTGCTGGTGGAAAGTCTGGTAAAAAAACGCAGTATCTGAGAAGCACAATAAAGCTAAGTAGAATAAAATGAGGTATGCCTGTACTAAAGTAAGTTCTTCAGGCTGAAAGCAAGTGACCCTGGACAGTAATTCAAATTCACACACACACACGCACAAGAACACCAATAAAGGTAATTATGTAGGTAATTGTAAAAGACAGTATAATTGCGTTTTTCCTTTCTTCTCTTAATTGATTTAAAAATCAATTGCCTACAACAATAAAAGCACAAAGGACGTGGGTGGGGGGACAAAGTTGTACTGGAGCAAAGAAATTACACCAGATGGTAACCACAGAAAGAAATGAGAACCACAAATGGTAAATAAGGAACTTACAAACAAACTCTATACCTGCTCTCCTTTCTCCCTTCAGTTTCTTTAAAAGACATAAGACTGCATAAAGTAATAATTATGACAATGTATCATGGGTTTGGAGCATACACAGACAAAACATGTATATAAATAATAGCACAAAAAGGGGAGGAGGGAGAGAGTTCTGTAGGAGGAACATTTCTGTACCTCACTGGCGTTGTTAGGATAAATCTGAAGTAGATTCTGATTAGACAGGGTGTATATTGTAAGTCCTAGGGCCATCACTAAGAAAATAAATTTTAAAAACATTGAAAAAATCATTAAAGAAATTAAAATGCTATACTAGAAAATATTCACATAATGCAAAATAAAGCCATAGAGGAGAAAGAGAGGAACAAAAAGACATGAGACCACAGAAAACAAAAAATACAATGTACAAACTTGCAACTAGTAGACAAGTCCTGGAGATCTAATGCACAGTGTAGCGATTACAGACAACAGTATTATATTATAAACATCAAACTAGATAAGACACTAGACCTTAATTATTCCCACCGCAAAAAAGAAATGATAATTATGTGATGTGATAGAGGTGTTAGCTGAGAAGGACAGGAAAAAGTCGCCTAGCTTGGCCGCACAGGTACTGAAAAACGAGCCCATGGCTCTCAGTAACCCATCATCACAATTTCATGATCCCCTTTTAAAGACAGAAAACTGGAGGCAAAGTGGGGTTAGAGTTAAGACTGAGTGTTTCAGACTCAAACTCTTTCCTCATCTCCCCAGGCTTCTGTTTCATCATTTTTAAATGGAGGGGAAAAAAACCCCCAATATCCAACTTATGAACTTGGCACAGTAGCTGGTACCATTTGGAGATTTTTAGATCATCATCAATTACTGGGTACAGGTTGAACTGAAGAGGAGACAAGTCCATATAGAATCTATTTCATAAAACAAGAGAAAAGGAGATAAGCTTTTCTCCACTTTCAGTCTAAACATCTTCAATTATTGGTGATTATATAGCCCTTGGTCTTGTTTCTGCTGGATGACCCTCTTCTACCTCACAGGAAATTACAGTGAGGATCCCATGTCCAATCTCTAGGCCCACAGCTGCCGCCTGCTTGCACGCTCATCCAGAGACATCCAAAGCAGCAGGAAGCAGACGGCAGTCATCTACTCCTAGCTAGAGCTGCACTCAGGGGCAAGAGGGAAAAGGAGCTGGATGACATCAGAACAGGCTGATCTCACGTTTCGTGGGTGATTTTTCACATCCTTCAAGTCTGTAACATGGGTTTGAGGAAGAGGTGGTTGAAATCGTACTCTGCTCTTTGTGAAAATTCACAATCACAATGGTGCACGGTGAGTTGGAGGGAGAACTCATTAGAGACAGACACACATAACACACGAGCCCAGAGGAAGCCCGGCTGAGGGGGCTGTGGGAGAGGTGAGGACGCTGGGAACCCAGTGGGTCCATTTTGTCACTGATAATAAAGAAGCAATATGCAAATGAGAGGTCTCTTTATGTCTTGGTTTCCTATTTATTTAAAAACCCAGGGAGACTGGCTACAGTGAACTGGACTGAAGGTAGTTTTCTGATCTCTTGTGCTATTCTTGAATTGTCCCGGTAGAAGGTGAGAGGGTGAATAGGAGGGAGAGGAATCAAGCATGAGATTAAGAAAAATGAACTCAATAACCTGCCTCAAAATGAGAAGATTCCACGTACTCCATATCTTTGGACAATACTCTCAAAATTCACCCCAATTTGAGTTTCAGTTGGAAAAGATATCCCAATTACGTATCTAGCTGCCTTTAAGAACCTTTTGAATTCTAGCAAGTAATCCATTTAAAGCAAAAGAAAAACTCACATTTGTCACACGGCCAACCTCAATCAAGTACTTCAAAACTCAGTATTCAACAGATGCACAATAGAGAAAGAGGCCCTAGACACAATAGACAGAGACAAATTAAATGCCACCAACACACACATATTTTCCTATTTCTGTGTTGGCAGACTGGCAAGATGCTGCCTTGGGTAATTGCAGTCTGCCCACCTAAATTCCCCTCAGTCTCCACTGAGAACTGTATCCTTCCCTTTCTCAATTAAACTGTTTACAAAATGCCACAGGAGCATTTTGGGTGGAGATGGGTGGTAACTAAATGTTGGGTCATCATCGCCCACAGCACGTCTTTCAGTAGGAGGCTGTTCTGTGCAAATAAGAGGTTGCACAGCATGTGGGGGGAAGCAGAGCCTGCCTCACCTTGCTTACGTGGTGGCAGATATAACCTGTCATAGGTCATGTTCATGCCTGTCTTACCACTGGTTAAAAACTACCAACCAGCCCAAAGATGTTATGACCAGCTGGCTAATCAGGAAATAAAATGGCCATGCAATAAACATTAGCCATGTTTTTATTACCTCACATGGCAAACAGTTCTGTGCCTTTTTACGAAAAGATGCGGGAGGGGGAGAGAGGGTGTGTCAGAGAGTGAGGGGACCTAGTGGGAAAGGGAGACTGGTGGTGGGTGAGGACGTGCCCACTTTGACCTGGTCACAGAATGTCTTTGCTCATTTGACCAGGTTAGTTCATTGTTGGAAAGATTCCAACTCGGGGATCCCCAGACACCTCTCCCAATCTAAGTGATAAGATGGGCTCTTTTTCCTCAGAGCTGTGCTATGTCTTGGATGAACAATATATCCAGAAGAGTTTCTTGGCCCAGGTCAAAACTGCAGGTCACAGATGCACTGCCTAGGTCATTAGGTCCCTTGCTATGCCAGGGTGAAAGAAGGAAGGAGGGAAGGAAAGAAAAGACAGAAAACAGTGCTAGAAATGCCCTGGAATAACTGCTGTCCAGTATCTCAAGTAGAGCTGAGAGCTGGGCTCACCCACCCAGCTCAAGGATTTGTTTCTCTTCCTTAATTCCCATCAACAATAACAAATAACAAGTCTTTCATACCTATTCTTTCATTTCAGGTTGGATCCTTCCAGGCAACCCGTGAACTAGATAGGGAGTCTTTTCTCCACTTGGAAGGTGAGGAAGCAGAGGGTCAGAAGCCTGAATGGATTTGTGAGTGGTGGCCCAAGGAGGGGAACCAGCATTCTAGCTGTGTGGGCAAGTCCTTGATGAGGAGGCCAAACACAGTCTGCCATCTAGATATACGACAGTTGTGGGAGAAGGGCTATTCGGAAAACTTTCTTAAAGCAACCAAATAATAAGCAAGCCTAATCGTCCCTAAATTTAAAAAAATGTTTCATTTTTTTCCTTTTTTCACATTTATTTGTGCCAGAGATAAACGCGTATTCTCTTTGTCAGCTTTCCAGTGAAAACGGGATCTATGCTTTCCTTTTCAGGAAAACGCCCCTCTCTCTGCTGTATGGATAAACTGGGCTACCCACCCTCCCAGCCCGCTTGAGCCTTGATTTCCTTTATGGGAGGAAGGGTGACTAATCTGACTGAAGAGACTGGGAAGGACATGACATCCACTGGGCCAGGGGAGGGACCACTGAATTGAAAGACAAGACACCA
This sequence comes from Tapirus indicus, assembly GCA_031878705.1. Taxonomy (NCBI): domain Eukaryota; kingdom Metazoa; phylum Chordata; class Mammalia; order Perissodactyla; family Tapiridae; genus Tapirus; species Tapirus indicus. The sequence goes on from CM062925.1 coordinate 117,042,374, forward strand.
GTGGGTGCTTGATAAAGGCCTTCCTGTTCTCTGTTCTTTTTTTGTTTTAACTTCTGCATTACTGAGTAGGTAGATGGAGCTTATTTGGGTCCTGAGGGCTATATTTGGAGAGGGAGGTAAAAAATTACTACTATGGTCTCTGTGGCATGCAGAATAACGGTCCTCCTAAACATGTCCATGTCCTAATTCCTGGAATGTGTGCCTATGTTAGGTTACATGACCAAGAGGAATTAAAAGTTGCTGTTCAGCTGACCTTGAGATGGGGGGATTTGCCTGGATTATCTGCATGAGCCCAATGTAATCACAAGGGTTCTTATCAGTGGAAGAGGGAACCGAAAGAGAGAACCAGAGAGATGGCAGCATGACGAGGACATTGCTGGCTCTGAAGATGGAGGAAGGGCCATGAGTCAGTTGCTTCTCAAAGTTGGAAAAGCAAGGAAATGGATTCTCCTCTAGAGCTTCCAGAAAGGAATGTCCCCTGGGGACATCTTGATCTTAGCCCAGTGACTATGTTGGCCTTCCAACCCACAGAATTGTAAGGTAATAAATTTGTGTTGTTTTAAGCCACTTAGTTTGTGGTAATTTGTCACAGCTGCAACAGAAAACTAATATATTCTCCAATTCAGTTTTATCAGGAATAAAGCTAATAATGATGATAGCTAATATTTATTGAGGGCTTGCCATGTGCCATTCATTGTTCTAAGCACTTTACGGGTATTAGCTCATTTAATCATTTACAATTATCCCATGAGGTAAAATAATGGGTGGAAGGTCACACAGGTCTAAGTCATAGAGCCAGGATTTAACTGAGCTCTCTGCTCCCATAGAGCTAACATTATGCTGATATTGAACTGAAATTCCCATTTTGCATCTTGCACTTATCTTGTGGCTACTGTAGAGATTTATGTACAGAAGCAGTGAACTTGCAGTCATTCAGATTCATCCTTAGTTTTCTGGCTCTGTCCCTTCCATCTGCAATATCTCGGGCAGTCTGCTCAACTTAGCCAAGGCTTAGTACTGATCTGCACAATGGGAATAATGTGACCCACCTCTGCAAATTGACATGATAATCACATAATCAAATGAGGTGGCACTGATATCTGATGCACAGTAGGTGACCAACAGACATTGCTGACAGTCCATATTTGAAGGATAAGAATCTGGTTATTCTGTCCTCGAAAGGAGGAATTACATTCTTTTTGTATCATTTTGTAACACCTGACATGAAGATTCAATATTTTTCCCCTAGACAGGCAACTGCACGGATGATGACTGATTCTACAGCCTTCATCATCAGTCTGGTCATCAGGAAACTCAACCTGCAGATACAGTTTTGAGAGTGTCTGGAGGTGGGTGTCCAGGCCTGAAAGTCAAGTGAGACACAATTGATAAAAAGGTAGAATTTAGCCTTGAGAATAGAAGACTAAGAGAAGAAACAGTCTTAGGTCTTGACATCAGAAAGACAATCTTTGTAGCTCAAGAGACCAAAATGAGGATCAGTAGGTGAAAGCTGTAAGGAGGCAGATTCATGTAAAGGAGAACTGTCTGTGGATTAGAAGTCTTCCAACGTGAGCCGAGCTGTTCAGACGCATGTTCTCCCTGTTTGTGGAAATATGAAAGCAGAGGCCCCCAGATGGTCACATCTTGGGGTTTCTGCAGACCTTGAGGCTTGATGGCCTCAGAGGTCCAATAAACCAACTTTTGAAAAGCTCTCATTGTTTCTACTAGTGCCAAATACATGTTGGCTGTATCTCCTGGCAGAGAAAACAAGGGCTCCAAGAAGGCAGAATTTTACTGGTTTAAGGCAGAACTTTGGTGAAGGTTCCAATTTTCACTGCCCACAGTATAACTGAAATATGTGAATACCCCACGTCTATTTAAAGACTGCAGACCAAAGGGCTCTACATAGAGCCAGCCCTGATGGGCTACTGGTTAAAGTTCTGTGCTCTCACCCAAGGCCCGGGTTTGTTTCCCAGTCGCAGAACCACACCACTTGTCAGTCAGTTGCCATGCTGTGGCTGTGGCTCACATAGAGAACTAGAAGGACTTACGACTAGGATATACAACCATGAAGTGGGGGGCTTTGGGGAGAAGAAAAAAAAAGAGGAAGATTGGCAACAGATGTTAGCTCAGGGCGAATCCCTCCGTGCAAAAGAAAAAAGGGGGTCTACATAAATACAAGCCCAATCAAGCTTAAGATGTAATGTAGTTTCTACCTCCTCCTTTCCCAGGAGGAGCAGCTGCTCCACTGAGCACACCCAACTCAAATCCTAAGTGACTGAATCATGGAGAAAATGATCACCAAGAAAAAGGCCAGACTTATGTGGCGTAAACTCCCTCTGATCTGGGGCCCAGGGCTGCTGAGATGCTCTGCTGGCCATTTAGTCAGATGGTTCTGTCTGCTGGAGGCAGGGACCACATTGCCCCTTTGAGGGTACAGTAACCATACACAAATTTAATAGAGAAAAGTCACTTTTTTAAAGTTATAGTCTAGGATCTCCTGCATCAAAATCACCTGGAGGTTGCCTTGGACCCACGGAACTGAAATCTCTGGTTTTGGGGCCCAGAACTCGGACTGAACGTGCCCTCTTGGTGCATCTTTTGCTCACTAAGGTTTGAGAACCACTGGTCTCAGGGATGTCCGAGTGCAGGATTGCCAAATCCTGTCAGGGCTGCATGTAAAATTTAGTTTGGGGAATGAGGAAGATATGGTTCTCTCTTCCATATAAAAAATCCCACCAGAAGATAAGCTTATTCCAGAGCAGGAGTTCTGCCTGTCTTATTTCGGAGAAACTACAAGAGTGACTGACACATAATAGGCACAAAGTAAGTATTTGCTGAGTGAATAGATGAAAATTCTACTGAAGGCTGCAATAGGGACACTGGACTCCCTGTCCAGTTTCTCCTAGGATGAGGCCAATCTGTAGGCCTTAATGTGCTGGACAAAGGGCATCCCATTTCATTTTATGCTGTGTCCTCACAGAGGGCTCCTAACAACACACCTGAGCCTAAGTGGAAGACTCATCGAATCGTTCCTTTCGGCTCAGATGCCAGAGAAAGAGTGTGGATATTCTAAAAATAGAATTGGCAAAGCCAATTCCTCCTTGTCACCAGGATAGGAGCAGAGATACCCTTCATTCCTCTGACGTAACTTACACAGAAGGAACCAGATGCCCACTCTCAGCCTTCCAAGGTGCCCCCCTGTGGACTTCTCTGTGAAGGTTGCAGCATGCACAGGGCCAAGTTCAAAGAGCAGCCATGGTGACCTCATCCTCCCTTTCCCTTTAATGGGAACCAGGGACACGCAAAATAAACACTGGGTTCTTTCTCATTCTTTGTAGAAGGTGGGATGATGAACAAGATTCCCAACTTGGGGTGAGGTTGACTGCTGAATGTGGGGAACTTGGCTATCCCTCTGTCCTTTTACAGATTCCAGATCCACCAAGAAAAGGAGAAAAAGTGGCCATTAGGGGCTATCAACCGCTCACATCTACCACTTCTCCATTTAAAACATTCTTCCTACACCAATGCTGCCCTTTCTTCCTTGTCTCTTGTCAATGTATTAGCAGGTCATGTCCAGCGTAAGTCCATTCCAGAAACAACTGTGCTTTCTAGGAACCAAATGCATCAATTTCCTTGTACTAACCCTCTTCCCCACTTTTCCTGGACAGCAAGAGATTTTTTTTCAGCTACAACAAAACAACATTAACAGAAGACAGCAAGAATCTGCCTTCAGTGCATTGATTACACACTTTCCATAGAACAATTAGATGGTGAAAGCATAGTGGCTTTGTGGTTGAGGAAATAAAATAACTGCCAACAGAGAAAATTGCCTGCATCGACCAACATACTTAGGACACTGGAGCCTGTGGTTGCTGTTCTGCCTCAAATAAGCTTGGATGCTGTATTCCAGCAGCGCAGAGAAGGCTGAGAGGAGGTAGAATAATTAAGCAGTGACGCAGGCACTATCATTAGCTAATCCTAACCCTCTGGCATTAACAAAATACAGAATGTCTCTTCTCTCATGGGGTCTAATTATTCCACAATAACCACACCTCTCACTTTAATTTATTCCCTAAAAGTTTCTTTGGGGTGTGGGGAGAGCAGGGATGACAAGGTAAGAGGAGGCCATTTGTGTTGAAAACTGTGTTAAAAGGTTCTAAGGTGTTCTGATCCCACTCCTTGACAACCTGTAATAGGCATATCTTTTACCCCAGAAACATCTGTACGACTTTCTTCTTTCACCACTTCCAACTCACAAGGAGACTGGTAGATCACTTGGCTTGGTGCAACATCAGGCCAGACAGTCAATACTGGTTCTCTAGAAGATGCATAACAGGAACACTCAGAGACTAAAGGACTAGATGAAGAAACTTCCTTGTTTGAACTCTTGAATTCTTTTTTTTTTTGTGAGGAAGACCAGCCCTGAGCTGACATCTGTTGCCAATCCTCCTCTTTTTGCTGAGGAAGACTGGCCCTGGGCTAACATCTGTGCTCATCTTCCTCTACTTTATGTGGGACGCCACCACAGCATGGCTGACAAGCGGTGGTTCAGTCCGTGCCCGGGAACCGAACCCGTGAACCCCGGGCTGCCAAAGCACGAACTAAACCATTGCGCCCCTGGGCTGGCCCCAAACTCTGAATTCTTTTGAGGCATTATTCTCTGATAGTAAACATGTTGGAAGGTGAGAAAGTGGTACAGAAATTGAGGTGGGCGGTATCATATTCTTAATGTCCCAAGTAGTCCTACTGTGTTCTTCACTTTAATTTTCATTTCCAAATGCTTGTTGGAGCTCTCCCCAGTTGATATTTCTAAGAAAGAAGTCTACTTCATTGGTTGTCAGTAACCTACTGGGTACCTTTACCTTGCCTTAATTTTAGGATCCTCCCCAGTCCCATCAAGGCAGACACAAGAATGAAAGTGTAATCTGGGCTACAAGTTTTAAAAAGTCAGTTTATATAAACTTGGTATATATGGATCTAACAAGAATGGAGCAAAGGAAGAGAAAACTGAACTTTTTCCTTTCCAATGACATTGTGCTTATAATTTACCAAAATAAAAGTAAGTATCTCCCCTTAGCTGGCCCCAATGTTTGTTTTTACAGATGGTCATGGGCGCAGATGGAAAAAATGTTGATTTCCTCACAAGGGTTCCCCAGGAGTTCCTGCTTTTGAATATTTCATGGTGTGGTAGAGTTGACCGTCGTCTCATCTGTTTCTAACAACCTGTGTTCCCTCAGCAAGTCATTTAACCTGTTTCCTCATCTGGATCATGAATGAGGCACCTGGATAGATTATCTTGACGATTCCTTGCGACTCTAAAATTTGATGATTTGACCAGACTCCAGACTCTGGAGAGAAAGAATGAGGAAAACGAACTTGTGTGGAAGCAAGTGCATCACTGGGAGGCAACTGAAAACCTGTCTGACTCCTGGTCTCCTGGAAAGGGGGCAGTTTGCCCAAACGGATAACACACTCAGTTCTAGGGGGCAGATTTCCCTTTGGATAATATGACACCAAGGTTGCCAGGGTCAGGAGAACATCCAGCAGAGTTCTAGGTTTGAAAAGCTGTGAGCTGCCGGCGCTGTCTAAGCATGCACTTCAGCAGGTGGGCACCTTTGCAAGTGGCCAACCACAGAGCACAAATCCAGTGTGTTGCCTGAAATAAAAACAAATGACTCTCCACGGGCCTCATGGCTTGACTCTAAGTGCTGATAGCGACAAGGAAATCCTGCCCGGTCAACGTCATCCTGCTCTATGTAATCCAATAGCGCCATTTTGTCTTTGGTAAGTAGGGTGTGTTGGTTCTATAACCTCAAGTCAAATTTGAGGTACTGTGGGAAGTTCACTGCCAACTCATTCAGCTAAGCCCCAAAGCAGAAAGAAATACAGAAAGGGTCTACTGCCTGCACTTATATTCTAATATTTTTAGGAAAGGTGGGGAGATATTCGTTTTCCAAAGGCAAGAGGTTCAGAGAAAAATATCACTGGATCTTATTCCAGTTTTAACCTTGTTTCCTCCTGTCCAGAGGAGCAGAATTTAGTATCACTACAAAATAATGAAGTAATATTTCCCAGATGATCCTTTAATGTTGTCTTAAAAAAAAAAGCAACAGTATGCATTCTACATACAGGTTAACCTCAGTATTTCAATAAGAAAAGTAAAGGGAACAATTCCATTTCACAATGGAGAAAACTGAACAAAGAACGATTAAATGACTTGCTCCAAATCAGAGTCTTTCACCTCTTCGTCAAGAAGTCCACATCTTCTGGAAAGATGAATTGTAATCGCTATGTTCTTTAGATTATTTTTTAAACCTCTGCCCTAGGTATGAACTTTTTTTGTTTCTAGCCCTAGATATTTAAATTCTTGACCTATGTGTGGTATTTATATACAAATAACCTTTTGTCTTAAATTCTTTACATCCTCCCAATCCCGACCTCCTTCTGTTCATATCTCAGAGGTGAAGCCGTTCCCTCTTTTAAGGCTACACCATCCATTTACTCAGCATTTATTATGGGTTTACACCCCATCACATATATGAATATGTACGCCCAATGCTGGAGGAGAGCAGGAAAGGCAAGACAAGGGATGCTGTCCAGGAGCTTGGTGGCAGAACCCCCCCCCAGCACGGAAGACAACCCATGACAGACCCTTCCATGCACTGCTCCAGGTGCCATAGGAGAGGCAAAGAAGAGGGTTTGATTCCACCCCTCAAAATTCCTTCTGACTTCAGTCTGTCAATTTTCACCTATTTCTGGCTCCATCCTTTAATCCTTTCTTCTGGCTCCTTCTCTTTAGCCTAGAAATATGTCAAAGTGTTTTCCATCTTAAACTTTCTCCTCCCATTGACTCTGCTACTTTTATACATTTTGTTTTTTAATCACTAAATTCCATGAAAATGTCATACATATTCTCTCCTTCAGTCTCACATCCCTTTTCTCTCACTGCCTCCAGAACTGTGACATCTACTCCACCACTGCAGTGAACTGGCCACTCAAGGGTGAACCGATTATCTAATGGCTCTCACCTTTATTACTTTCCTGCTTGACACTCGGTTGTTTTCCCTGACACCATGGCTCCCCTGGCAGCTCTCTTAGCACTTCCTGGTTCCCTCTGTCTGTCCCACAAAAACAGTCATCAGCCAAGGCTGGACATCAGTCCCTTCTCTGTTTTGTTTGGCCATTCTAGCTAAATGATCTCACCCATCATCAAGCTTACATCAGCCTGCCTCACCTCTCTGCAGCTCATTCTCAGTCCACTATTCCAGCTCCAATCTCTGTGATAGACTCGAGGGTCAGATATCAAACTGCTCTTTGGATGTATTTAAATGGAGGGCCTGTTCACGTGTGCTTCAGCTCAACATGTGCAAAATCTAGTCATCTTCTACTACAAACTTTTCCTTTTCCTGACTCCCCTCTCTCTACCAATGAAAACACTGTGCCACTGGTCCCCCAAACTAAATATGCTTCCATCTTTCTCAACTCCTTCCCTTTGTTCTCCCTCCCATCCAATCATTACTCAGGTCCCATCACTGGCACTCTTGTGCTCAAAATCCTTCAATGGCTCTTCGCTGCCTGCAAGAGAAAGTCCCAGCTCCTTAGCCACGGCTTTCAGGACCCTCCCTGGTGGTTATTTCCCATATGTCTCACGCTTGTGAAAAACGAGATGAACTTCCATTTGCTGACTCAATCCTTTTTCTGCATTTTCTCATGTTTGACACATTTGGTGTATCTTCCATTCCATTTCTATCTTTCAAAATCCTACCTAGTCTTAAAATTTTTGCTCCCATGTCAGCTCTTCTACTAAAAATTTTGCCCATTTCCTCAAGGTAGAATCTCTCCTGTCACTGATACTTTGTACCTTATCTGACCTTCCGCTCTTCAACTAGATTGTCCAGGCTGGTGCGTTTTGCTTATTTTTTGCACGTGGCCACTGCATCTAGTTTATAGTGGTTCATGGGATTAAACTACATAGGAGCTAAACATTTCTATTTTGCTGCTTTCAAGTCTTATAACACGGACCTTTGATCATAAACCTCTGGGAAGTCATGACTAGAATAAAGTTTTGTTGCTTTTCCCATCCAGTATAAAACACAATTAAGCAATTAATACATGCTTTTTACCAGTGCTAGCAGTGATAACACGGTTATATCAGACAGCAAACACAGATAATTTAGTGGGGAAAGCAATCTCGTGGAGTGGTTGTGTGCTATAGAAAACACACCTGTGAGCTCAGACACACATCACAAGGGGATCTGACGTGGATCTACCACACGAGGTGGGAGACTGTGTGGAGCAACAGTGACAGTGAATCACTAACACTTGGCATGGCATCCACTCCAGAGCCACCAAAAGCAAACACACGAAGAATGAGAGCCAATATCTAAAAATACGAAAAAGCGCATCTCCCCCAAAATGAGAAGAGAGCACTGAGTGAGTGACAGCCCTAAGAACCCATGAGAGGATCTGTCCGCCAGTGGGCCAACAAGCAGCACTCAGGGCACAGGTGGAACCAGCCTGCATAAATCCGAGCGTGGGCTCTGCTGCAGAGTGGGGACTCATAAATATCTCCCCCGCCTCAGCTGGGCAGCTTTATTAAGCTTTAAATTAGTTCAGGACTATTAAGAGACTGCAGTCCGCTCTAGGTCAGGGGCATCTCGTCAACTGCGCGGGCTGCCCATCCACCATGCATAGTTGTTCTGATGGCAGGAGCTGAGGACCCTCTGGCAAATCAGGACACTCGAATGCATTAGAGAATTAGCTGCGGTGCTGTCTATTTGGACCAACAGACTTCTCATTTTCTTGATGCTAAGTGAAATTTTAAGGTAATTTCACATCAAAACGCCCAGCACATGCAGGGGCCATCAAACCTTCCTTGATTGGGAGTATTTGCATGCCTTTTTTTTTTTAAAAACTCTGGAAGCAGGATGATCAATGCCAAATAAAGAATCATTTACTAGAAAAACAAACCACTCCCAATTATTAGTTTTTCCAAAAATATGTTTTAAATGTCGACAAACTTTTGAAATACTTGGTTTTCACGGAGCGCTTCTGCTGAGAAGCTACAGAACAGAAGTGCCAAGTACCCTTCTTTTTTTTGGTCTTACCATTTACTAAATCCACTCTAACAGTGAAGACGCCTCTCAGAGCCCTTTGTTGCATTAAATGTATATAGAAAAATGAAACAGCTTACAGAAAAGGAAGAAAGTAGAGAAAGAACATTCCTCCTTTCCCCACCTTGGTCTAATTCACACAATTTTAACATAAGGTGTACAAAAAAATTGGTTATGAAAAGTTTTTTTAAAGAGTGTAGAATTATAGTTTATGATTAAAGGCTAAGCAAGTTGTTTTACTATAGTGGGAAGTAGTAAAATATTTTTATAAAGTTAATGCTAGAATATAAGCTACATGAGGGCAGGGATTTTTGTCAGCTTTGTCCACTGATATATTTCAAAAGCTTAGAATTCCAGGTAGATAGTAGATGCTCAATAAATATTTGTTGAATGAATGAAAAAATATATCAGGAAATTATAGTCACTATTGTGACATTTTACTGATGGAACATTTTACATGTTTGACTCCATTAACATTGATGAAAATAAAGTAAGCCCCATAATGTCAAAAACAAGTTAACATGGGGAAGGAAACCTACTAGAACAAGAGCACAAAATGTTGAAATTTGCAGGAAATGAGCAAAGAATGGGATGTCAGTTCTCTTTCTGAAGCAATAAGGGTATAAAGCTGTCTGACGGATTCAACCGCACAAATAAATAGCTAATTTGAACCACCTGCTTGACTAAAACACTTAAAGTGTAGCTAATGAAGGGGAAATGGACTGTTTTGAGATTTACTACTTCTCCTTGATAATAAGTATTGAAAAAAAGATGGGTCTGCGGAGAGAAATGGGAGGGTAGGAGAGCCAGGTAATTGTCAAATGAGTAACTGGTCCCTGAACTAATAAAATGCCAAAGTACAGTATAAGTAAAAAAGATCCTGAAAAGTCAAATGGGATCTTACTTTACCTAAGCAGTGTAGGCACCTCAGGGCTATGTAGGGTTAGGGAGGCATACATAATTAAGGAGTGCTTTTTTTTTTTTTTTTTTGCTGGGAAATATTCGCCCTGAGCTAACATCTGTGGTCAGTCTTTCTCACTCTCTTTTTTTTTTTTCACCTCCCCAAAGCCCCAGGTCATGGTTGTATATTCTAGTTGTAAGTCCTTCTAGTTCTTCTATGTGAACAGCTGCCACAGCATGGTTACTGACAGACAAGTGCTGTGGTTCTACGCCCGGGAACAGAACCCGGGCTGCCAAAGCAGAGTGTGCCGAACCTTAACCCCTAGGCCATCAGGGCTGGCTCAAGCAGTGCTTTCTGAGGATGATCTTTCAAAAGCCCACATTAGAGTAGAAGTTTCTTCTGAAAATTAAATGCCTTTATTTGATATGCAACTCTTACTTATCCTATGTCATGATGCCAGACCATTTTAAGAGCCAATCTTTGTAAAATTATTGGAATAAAAAAACTGCTTTAGGTGACTGTATTCTAATGTAAATTAGAATTGATTCATTCTTCAGAAACCTGTCAGACCTGAATATTCACCTCTGAGGTGTGGCTGTTTTTGGATTACTCATGAACCAAATCATGGGTCGTCAGGTGGGTGTGCAGTGAGCTGTCAGACATCACCATGACAGGCTCGGGTCCCTTCTTCGAGATGTGCACACTGTACTAGACTGAATAAATGGCTTTTAAACATTTGTCTTAGAGCATTTTTATTTTGCTATTCGATTGAGTTAAAAAACATTTGAGGGCCTCTGTGTGACGTATTGTTCCAAATGCAAGGGTGATTACAAGTAAATCAACTGTTCCTACTTTGAAAGAACTTACTATCTAGAAGGTGAGAGATAAGGCATGTACCTAAACAAGTATCCCACAAAGAAAATATGTGGAGTGTTTTAGTAGAAGTACGAAGAGTGTTCTTGGGTAGCACAGAAGGGTAGATGGGTGGCATTTATAGAATGCCTCTGCCCCACTCAACACTTCAGCTTTCCCTCCATTTCTCCCCTCAAGGAGCTCCTAAGATAGCTCCTTATGAAGGAGTCTGCATTTGACCCAGGTTTAGAACAAATTAAGTATTTATGTTAGAAATATAATGGGGAAGCGATTAATTCTTCCTATAAGGCTTCATGGTGGAGGTGGCATTTGCATTGATTCTTACAAGGTAAGTATTAGAGTGTTAAAAGCAATTTTTATTAATTACTATAAAACATTTTTTATTGTAGCTTAATTTATAGTAGTACAAACTATACTTTTGATAAGGTGCATTAAAAACACCAATTTTATGCCTGTACATTAATCTTCTAAGCACCAACACTGTAACAAATTAGTGATGCAGAAGATTTTCACAGGGGGAGATGGGGAGAAGGCATTCCAGGCAGAGAAGCCAGAAGAAATAAAGGCAGAAACACTGACAGTGTGTTTGGGGAGGATGGAGAATTACCTGATTTGGCTGGAGAATTACCTGATTTGGCTGCTTAGGGGGCAGTGACAGTTCTGGCATGAAAGGATGAGGCAGAGCAGGGAGCACCCTGGATGCCACTCTAAGAAGTTTGTTTTACTCTAGTCTAGAGTGAACCACATGGAAAGGGTCTGAACAGAGCTGTTCTATTTTGCCAACAGTGTGCAAAATGGACGGAGGGCAGGAGCAGACGGGAGGCTGTTCTGATTGTACAAAGAGCTCCATCTGGGTAGTGTCGATTGGAAGGGAAAAGATGTTTCAGAGAGAGAACCGACTGGATGTGGTGACGGATGACACGTGTAACTGACCCGGAGCTGGCTGTACAGATCATTTCAGTAAGAGAGATGAAGATGATCTGAGGAATGGGGCCAGGAGGCAGGAGGAGAACAGGTTTGTGGAAGAAGTGTAGTTTTACACTTCCTGAGGTTGTGGGATCACTGCAGCATCCTGGGGATGCTGGGCCTCTCCCAGCACCTGTTGTCGGTCTGTCTGTCCCTCTTTCCTGGCCCCGTCAGACTCCACCTGTGTTACCGACCCTCGCATGGAGAGGGCATGGCAGGGCCCAACTCATTATCATGTACTTGCCCTGCACCAAGTAGAAGGCTCAACAATGTGGGTTAAATTAGCCTACGCATCACACCTCTTCACATGATGCCTGTTCGGGGGGTGGGAGCAAAAGCCTCCTGTAACACTGAAAGGCTCTGGGGTGACTTTGAAGATAACTTCTTGTTTCCCAAAGCTCTTCTGTCTGCTGCTTTTCTCCACTGCTGCCCTGGTGGCACCGGCCTGTGACAGTGAAGGTAACCATCCACTGGTCCTTCTTACGTGAGGAGCCCAGGAAAGGTCTGACCCACGTGAAAACATCTCCAGTCTCCATTAACCTCAAATAGTCTGCCAGGAAGCTTAACCACTTCCTTGCAACGCTCTGTCTGTCACGGCCTCCAGGAGGCAGGCAACATCTTGAAGACAGGGAAAAAATGCTGCCTAGGATTTAAGGTGAAAACTATTTGAAAAGCTAACGGTGGGAATGGAAAAATGCTTCGTAGCATCTTAAAATACCTCACACTATCGAAAGAAATGATCTATTATCCTGAAGTGTGCACTTGATTGAGTGCACTTACAGAAGCATTTGGAGAATTTAAAACACCTTTAAAAAAAAAAAGAAAATAGAAGGTCAGTGGAATAATGTGGTACGCAATATTATGTTTTCGATAGAAAATGCCAAAGAAATGTTCGTATGTGGTAATAATAATGTTCTCTCCCAAGCTCTTAAAATTACCAGGCAAAAACAACAAATCTACAAGTTGGGTAGAAGACAAATATTATTATCTTTCTTTAAGACCTAGCTACACGCCTTACAGATAATTTGCCTCTTTATACCAACACTGAGACATGTTCCTCAAAAACAGGTTCAAAATTGGGTAAGTAGAAATGACCCAAGAATTAATTAACTAAATAGGAGTCTGAAGTAAACAAAGAAAAAATTATCATATCAAAATAAAAGACAAGAAACACAATTAAATTAGGCTTCAAAAGACCCGTGAGAAACTCATAAAAGGCATAATATGCATTTACCTGGTTTTTATTCTTTCATGATTTAATTTCTAATTTTATTCACTACCATCTGATAATTGCATGAAACACTTATTCTAACCATGGGCAATTTAGACTATTTTAATTTTTATTTCAAGGCCATGAGACAAAGGAACCTCTTTATTGCCTAAGGGGATTTTTTTTTATCAAAAATTAAAGCTTAATCTTTCATGTTTTAAAGCATAGACTGTTTAAAATAATTTATAATAATGCCATAGGGAGACTGTTCCTGGGTATGCAAAATTGAAATGATAAATTTATAATTATTAAAAAAAATTAATAGTTTGGGGGATTGAATTGTCCCTTTTCTTTCTAGATGGATTTGTCTGAAACCAAGGTCTGTGCAGGTAGGGTGGGATGAAGCTTCAGACCATTTCACAGTTTGACTGGACTTGTTAATGGTACAAGAGTAAGCCCTGTTTTTTATTATTAAAAAAAAAAATAATGACACTGGCCTGGGGAACGGCTTCCTACCCCTTTTATTTCATGGAAAATTGCTCTGATGAAGTGGAGAGTCATGAATTCTACAAACCACATTTTCTGTGACTTTGAAAAAGTCCCTGATGGAAATTAGACAAATAATTTACTTTCACTTAAACGCCAGATTTTTTTAGTTACACTTAAGAAAAATAATTGAAATGTAGATTTAAATCGTTTCTGCTGCTACACTTCAGGATTGTAATAAAATACTTTCAGCTATTATGCAAAGCATTCCTCAACAGAGAAGAGAGAAATCACTCTCAATACCTCAGTTAGCAGAATTTACGGAAGGGTAGAATGCCACTTAAAGAGAGAAGGGAAGGACACTTCGCCAGTGGTGGGTTTTGACAGGAGCAGGAAGAAAGAAAATGCGTCTCAGGACTCATTTTCCGTTTCATTAAGATCTCAGGAAGAAACTGAGATGGTCAAATATGTTTCGAGTTCCTTAAATACGTACTTTGGCTATCTTCCTAGGCTGTCTGAGTACCCGCATTTTATGAAGGTTACAACATATCTGTGCTCCTGACCATACTGGATGGAACTGACGTGGATCCATGGACAGGGACCTCACCCCTCACCCTACCCTCTGCCCTCCTCCCTCCGCTCAGCATCATGACTGCCTTGGTAGTCCTGGATCACACCAAGCTCCCTCCTGCTTTATACGGCTCTGTCCTCGGCCTGAGTGCCCCTTCCCTAGATAGCTCTACATGGCTTCCTTCTCTTTATTCAGGTTTCTGCTCCAGTGTCACTTTTTCAGGAGAGAAGCCTCCTTCAGTCCCCTTCACTCTCTCCACCTTTTTCTGTCTGATCTCCCTTCACAGCAGCTGCCGATCACACACAGAGCACACGCTCGGCTTATTGTCCAAGTTCCCCTAACACCTGGGAGCTTCATGAGAGCAAGGAGCACATCTGCTCTGTCCCCAGCACTGAGCGCAGTGCCTAACACTAGACAGCCCCTCAATAACGATCATTTATCAGTTACGTCGTCTACATTGATCAGCTTACGTCCTCGTTTGCACTTGGCTTCTTAAACTGACCAGTCTTCTCTTAAAGAACGAAATGTTCGAAGATTAATTCTGATTCCCTGGAACCAAGGCACATTCCAGCCCAAATATCACAACGGAAGAATATATTTTAGTCAAGTCAAATGATCCCTCAGAAGCAAACAACAGACCACATACCCTTAACCAAAATGTCCATTTAGGATAGTGGTCTGCCTTTGGAATAGCAGAATAATTTTAACGGAACTACATTACATATACCAAAGTTAGATTTTTTTTTAAGGGCTGATGGTCCAAGCTGTGGGCTCTCTGGCTCCTTGCCATATGAGGAAAAGATTTTTACATAAGAAAAAGAGTTTTTTCTCCATCTTGTTACCAATGATTTGATCATTTTCTGATCATTTCTACTCTCAAAAGGGAGAGAAGATGAAGGCCAAGGTTGGAAAAATGTTTGCCAAAATAAAGTTAATATTGCTTTCTCTTAAAAAAAAAAGGCTAATCCTCTTCATTTTTATATAAACAAACAAAAAAAAGTGTTCGGATTTTTGACTGATTTTCGTTTTTTTTGCCCAAACATAGTTAAAAATATCAGCTTCTGACTAAAGATGCAATAAAATGTGTGTATAATACTTTGTGCTCTTTTAATGTAATCATTTCATAGACCTCATAGGGGAGATAAAAATTATTCTTTAAGAAAATATTTTTCAATCTGATTTATAAGACATACATTAGAGTGGTAAAAATTTTAATTTGTTTTAAAGAAAAATCACTATTATTTTTATAAGGGGGAATTTACCATGTCAAAATGTTTATTTCCCACAAAAGGTCACTAAAGGATTTATTTAAACAACAAGTTTATGTATTATTGCATTAGAGCTATAACTTAATTTGTTGAAAAAAAATTCAAGTTGCTTTTTCAAGAATACTGTTTATTGCATAAAATGAGACCCATGTATAGTAACGGCACATTTTTGAAGACATTTGAAGAATGAAATCAATGCACCCGTGTGCTGTTGCTATGAGATTACCACACATTAAGGATAAATTTCCCAGCCTCTCCTGAACATCTGCTAGGTGTCTCCCTCTAAACTGTACTCAGAGGGAAATGTGTTAGATACACAGTGTTTTATAAACAAACCCAGGGCTGTTGCTTTTGAGCGTGCCACAGGTTCAAAGAGTGGGCTTCACCGCTCCTTGAAATCCAGAACCTTCAGGAAGCTGGTCTGCAGTGTGCTGTAGCTCTTTCCTTTCCTATTTTTTCTGAACGAAAACCCCTCACTATTACATAAAAGTTTTTTTCAACACGTAGCTAATATTTGGGCATGGCCGATGGAGGGTCATGGGACTTTGAAAGTTACAAGGGAGCTTGGCGATTGTCCAGGCCAACTCCTCCATGCACCAGAGGAGGAGGTGAGATCATCTCTCAAGGTCTAGAAAATTCAGAGAGGAAGAAAAGCCAGTGAAACATTTCTTAAAAAACAAACCACGGTATCTAAGCAACCACATTACATCTGGCTTGTATGAAGAGAAGAATGGCATCTGCTTTTGAATAAGGCAACAAAATTTCTGAAGAAAAACACTTTACATTACATCGCCCAGAACATGACCATAAATGAACAAGGATGGTCCTCTCCAGACGGTGGATTTGAAAATCAAATGTGAAGGATGGAGCTGGTGTGAAATGTAACACTGGGAGATTTAATAGAGAATTCTTAAATTACTTTAAAAAAAACAGGACGAAAAAGCATGACTAAGAGATTGGGTTCTTCATTAACGGTGAGCACTTAATGAGGACTGAATGGACAACATAGGCGTTTTTTACACAAAACCAATGTGTGAGAATCACTAACACGGTGGATTCCCTTACAGAAGACTTTTTCCATTTTATCTCTGGAAAATCACACACACACATTCAAACTTTGTTTCTTAAAGAAAATTAAATAAATGAAACAGCCCTGATGCCCAGTGCAGGTTCCCAGGCCCGGTCTGGACACGGCCCCCCTGTACTTGGCACCCAGGTGCGTGCAGACCTGTGTGCTGCTACCCCTCGTCCTCCGATGGGGAGGAGCCCTCCTTACCGGGACTGGTGAGGGCTCCCAGGGCACTGCTCGTGGTGGACAGAGGATTTGCATTGGTGGTGGTGGCTGAGGTCTGGGCCGCGGCTGCAGCCGCCGCCAGCGTTGCCAGATTCTGTAACTGTAAAGCATTCATGCCTGTGGAGGGAAGAGATGTGCAACGTCAGCCATAAGCCCACTTCGCCGGCTTCCAACCCAGAGAGGGCAGATGACAAGAGCAGAAGGCCCTGCGATGGCTCGCTCGCCTGAGCTGCCGTGGTGACTCCTGTGACACTGTAGGTCTCCCCAGCCGAGTCGCCCCACTGTGGGCTGCCTGTCCTAATCCAGGGCTCTCTTCCCAGCTGCCTCCTCTCAGGGCTGGAGAGGTCACTAGAAAAGACTAGCAGGAGATTTCTCTATGTGGACTGGCCTTCTACCAGTCCTTCCACCATGTCACTGTCAAGAAACAACAAGATGTGGACGTGGATGGAGGAAGGAATGGCTTCAGAGTAAATGCTCAGTCCCTAAACTCCCTGCTGCCTGTGTAAGCGATTACAGAGGACATGATACTTCATGTGAAAAGCTCTTGCTCTCAAGTTGAACTGATATGGCTCCCTGGCTCTGCCACTTGACCCGCTGTGTGACTCTGGGCAAGTGACTTAACCTCTTTACGTCTTGCCTAGTGAGCAGTGGTATTAACTGTATCTTACCTGGAAGGGTTGCTGTGCAGATTAAGATGATGAATGCAAAAGATGTAGCATGGTGACTAGCGCAGTGTAAGCACCCAATAAACGTTAGTGACTGTTGTTGCTGTTATTATTATTGCCACTGAACTTCTCTCTCCAGACTACTTCTAAATGTGAACTCTAAAATGTATCCTTAGTAGGAACTCCAATAATATTTGGTGAATAAAAGAATGAATGAATAAAAATGGCAGTGGCTTAATGTTTTTATTTGTATTTGCCTTTTCAGGGTATTTGTATTTTAAGAAGGGACTATTTCTAACCAGAATGAATCTCTGGCTGGTGAAAATTAAGAGTAGCTGAGAGAAATGACACTTTGCAAGAACACGAGGGTGGGATCAGCTGAGAGACCTGGGGGACGACCTGTCACGGGCAGCTGGCCGTGCCTGGGGGGCTTGGGTCCAATGTCTCTGCTATAGGGACTTTTAGTATCTTTTCTCCTCCCCCTTCTATCTCGCTGAACATTCAGAGGTTCTCTGAACACTCAAAGTCTTTCCTCATGATCCATTCACACTAATGTACATTTGGCAAGCAGAAAACAATGGTTTTCTCTTCATATGGAGGAATTTTACACAGAAAGATATTGGAATTAAGTAATGAGCTTAATTTTACCTTCTTCTTATGTCTCAAATCCAGGTACTTAATACATGTCTATTAAGCAAATGTATTCTGCTTTAGAGACAGTGGCCTGATAACAGCTTCCATATGTGGTGAGGCTGGGGGAGAGAATGTTCTAGAAGTATACCTGCAAAAGTCTCCAGCCCCTGGTGCAGAGCCCTCAGCCTAACCATGGCTCAGGCCATGGCCGCTGAGCTCACTCGTCCCACTCCTCCACCCTGGCTGCCTCAGTCAGGACTTATTTCTACTCAGAAAAGAGTTCTTGATGCCTTTGCTGCAAAATGGCTTCTCATTTTGCTCAAAATGATCCTCTGTCTTCTTCCAGGAGACACCCAACCCTGATGGCTCAGGGTGCAAGCCAAACACCTGTTTTTCAAAACCCACTTAGTCCCTGGGGATGCTTAGACGCAGGACACAAGCATTTGTGGAGTCCTGTGACTTTAACCCAGCTTTCTCAAGCAAATGCAGCTGGTAACCAAGCTTTCTCTCCTTCTCTCTGATCAAAGGTCAGACAGGGTCAGCTTCATGAGAATGTGGAGGCTGAGAAAGCACTGGTGTTATTTCAGGTTTACTTAGGAAAATGGAACTGGGGGGAATACGGGAGCAGCATGCCTTCAAGTGGACCCACCTGGACCCAGCAAGGGGCTCGACTCCTGAAAGCAGCTTGAACCCCTTCCCACTTGAGTGTGACAAGAGCCCCGGCTTTGAGTTATGTCACGGGGAGTGAGGAACATTTGTACCGACCCATCTGTCCCCTCCTGGCCCTCTTGTGACCACCGTTCCCTCTAAGGTTTTAATGACGTAAACCAGATGACCAGACCACATCACCAACAGATGGCTGCACACACAAGCAGAGGGTTTAGCACTGAAATTAAAACCCACCACGCACGTCTGGCCCTGAACGTGCCACTCTAAGCTCTAAGCAGAGCCACTCTCCTAGGCCCGGGTGTGAGGGTCCTCCCCCAGAACATCTATGATCCACCCGGGCAGGAGCCATGGCACCAGCATGGCAGAATTCCAGGGCTGGAGGGGCTGAGCCCACTTATTTGGGTCAGAGCCTCAGGTCCCAGGCTAAGCCCTCATAGCCGATGGCAGTGGACCCTTCCAGGTCTGGGCCAGCGCTCCTGCCACACCTCACAGCCTCCCTCCGAGGAAGATTGCGAGTCTGCATTTAATGCATGTGCCTTCTGCAAACTTCTTCATCTCGTTTGTAACTCTTCTGGCATTCATCATATCCCACTTTGACATTATTTGTATGTATTTCTTACTTTCATAACTAGACACTAAGGTCCTTGAGGACAAAGATGTTGTCTTATTCATTTTCCAGTCCACCTAAACACACACATACACTGCTGTATACACAGCAGGTGATGGATGAATCTACGTAGGATGAATTAACAGGGTAACAAACAGTATGAAATTTTCATCAACTGCTATAAAAAGTACCATCCACAGACACAACCAAGTTTTCAGTTTTCTCCATTCTCTGTTAGTTCTGCAGTATTTACAACAGCATCAAATATTGACTGTTCCCCTCAATCATTAATTAATCCATTCTACAAATATTTATTACAACCATGCATATTATCTCACCCACCGACACTCATTGCAGGCCTGCAGACTAGCTGATGACACTCAGTCCTCTGTTCTACTGCCCTCTCCCCTAGGAACCCAGGGCTGAGGCCTTGTGTGTCCCTGCTCAGGGCCTCCTCTGCCTTTCCCCTTCCCATGCTTCACCACCTGGGGGGACCTTGCCCTCCTGTTCAGCCTCTCCCTGACTCCGCCTGGAAAGGCAGAGGGATTGCAGCTCTGGGGCACCAGGTTGGGGCGGGGGCCAACTCTGTTCAACCACCACACTGCAAGGAGAGGAAAAATATGGGCAAAGGAAGCGGAAAGGAGAGGC
The DNA here is from genome assembly GCA_031878705.1 of Tapirus indicus. Taxonomy (NCBI): domain Eukaryota; kingdom Metazoa; phylum Chordata; class Mammalia; order Perissodactyla; family Tapiridae; genus Tapirus; species Tapirus indicus. The sequence continues at coordinate 117,062,281 of CM062925.1, forward strand.
CACTGTGATCCACAGCATCGGAGGGATATGGGGAAAGGGAAGAGGGGAAGGGTCAGAAGGAGAGAAGCAGCAGGCAGGAGGCCCTGTATTTGCCTGCCCATCTGTCCATCCATCCATCCACTCACTCATCTGTGTACCCACCTGTCTACCCATCTATCCATCCAACCATTCCTCCATCCATCCAACCATCTGTCTGTCTGTCCATCCAGCAGTTACTGAGTGGCCATGATGGGCCAGTCCCTGGGCACCACACTGAGGATTAAGTGGAAAACAAGACAGTCCTTGCCCTCAAGGAGGTGGCTGTATGTTGGAGCAGAGAGCCAGGGACTGGGGTGTAACCCTATTTCTTCAGTTTCTGGAAACAGGCCCAGACTCCTAAACTCATTCTCACGAGTGTTTGGTTTGATGAGGATGAGAGAGAAGCACAGGGAAGCACCAGGCAGCTGAAGAGCTGAAGGAGGCGGGGTCTTCACAGGAGGATCACGCCGGTCCTTCTATCCTAGTCCTTTCCCGTCCTTGTGTGCTCACCCTGGGAGGCTCTCAGGGCACCCCCTCTTCCCCACGCATTCTCAGAAATAAGTGCTTAGCACTCAAGAGGGTAGACGGCTTCCTTGCCAACTTTTCTGGGTGAGGGCCCCTTTCCCAGCCCTGACCCCCATATTGCTGCTTTTCTCAACACAGAGCATCTCTGTGTTCATCCTGTCCTGTGTTCCTAGGGCCTGGAATGTGTAGCACTCTCAGCTGGTGACAACAACCGCCATTTACCAGGAAGCAGCGCGGGCTGATCAAGAAGAGTGCAGGCCCCGCTCTCTAACACCTGGGTTCAAATCCCTGCTCTGCCTCATCTCCTGCCAACCTCCCTCGCTTTGAGCAAGCTGGCTTAACTGTTTGTGCCTCGGGGTTCTCAACTGTGAAGTGGAACTAGAACAGAACCCACCTCTCAAGGGCTGAGATTAAATGCGTCAATACACGCGAAGCTCAATGAACAATGTCTGGTGCAGAGGAAGCTCTATTAGCTGGATAATAATTGCAATAATTTACCTCAAATAATGATAATAGTACTAAACGAAAAGTATGTGCCAGGCTTGCTTCTCACAAGTGATCTTTCATTTAGTTTTCAGAACAAACCCATACGATGTGGTGATTGAACATGTTACAGAGAGGGGAAACTGAGGCACGGAGAGGTTAAAGCTCTGGGTAAGTGGAGGCGAGTTCTGCTCTCCCTCCCAGCCAGTGTGGCCTCCCCATGCATGTTCCTTCTGTCCTCTTGGTCTTGTCTGAAGCTTTTCTTCCCTCCTCCTCCTCCCTATCCTGGTCTCCGTTTACGTCACTAAACTTCGCACCTTGGAGAAGTCGAGGGAGGCTGGGAGGGAGTGGGAGGAGGGAAGGGTGTTAGAACACGGAGCTTCAGAGGAAACGTGGCTGGGGCACCAGGAGGAAAGGTTCATCGGCTCCTGACATTTGTGTATAGTGGCCTCGCTCACTTCCACAGGATGTAAACCGAGAAAAGCTGCAGGTGGAGGGGTTTGAGTCCACTGTGGCCAAGTGGGGGTCCGAGGGACACATCAACAGCAGCGCTCTCTGCTCGGTTTGTGGGCGCTCGAGCCCCGGAGTGCTCGGGCCGGAACCTGTGATCTTGACTTCACCAGGAGCTAAGAACCGAGGTAACCAGTAACTACGTCGCAGCTAGGTACTGTGTCTTGCTCTCTGCGTCACTCAATCGGTCCTTTAATTTCTTAATGTGATTTCCGTTTCCATCCGTTACCAGAATCCCAGACATCAGAGATAACTGGACTCAGCTTCCTCTGAACAAATGGACCCGAGGCCTCTTTCTTCTCCACGCCGAGCATGTGGTGTGGCTCTTACCCTCCCATATGTTTGTCACCTTAATTCCAGGGTTCTTAACTGGAGGTCCACTGATGGCATTCAGGGGGCTTGTGAACTCCCTGAAATTTTATGAAGAAGTGTGTGTGTGTGTGTGTGTGTGTGTGAGACATGAGCACAACTTTTTTGGTGCTAGATCCTAAAAAGCTTAAGAACCTCTGATTTACAAAGATAACCTAAAAGAGATGCAAGTCCTACTAGAAAACCATCGAATGAGACGCCTGGGGTTGGGGTGGTGATTATAACATGAGGAATTAAGAAGAGATTTGAGCTGAGGAGTGACGACCAGAGAAAAAAGAATGAAAGAAAACAGCTCTTTCTCCAGTTCAGAACAGAGACGAATATACAAACAAGGCATGGAAAGAAAGCCAAGCAAGCCAGAGATTCTTCGAGAACATCCCAGCTGACCACGCTGAGGCTGGACGAGGAAATTCCAGGCATCAGGCACGCGGAGATCCTAGAGGAACCCCCAGTCATGAGGGTCCCACTGCGGCCTGGATGTAGGCTGTGGGGCAACAGGGGCACCTAATGTCCTGCAGTGTCCCCGTCTGTCTTGCCAGGCGGAGGCCCAAGGCCAGTTCTCTAGTCCGTCCCTCCAGGAAGCAACTGTCCCTGCGAGCAGTGAGGACGTTCCCGCACCACGCCCAGGCCTCCTAAATGCCGCTGATATCTCATCTCCTGCCACCCTCATGTCACAGGAACAATCCCGGGGTGTGTTAGACCTGTGGCAACTTTCACAGGCCAGGATGTTTCCGGACCCTCAGTGCCAACAGCACGTCCTCGGTGATGTGTTCTGGCTCTTGCTGTTCCCAGTGCGCCCAGGGCCAGGAGTGTGGGCATCTCACTCACCATCCCTTCCTATTTACGGAAGGGGACTTGGGGACCACGCTGTTTCTGGAAAAGGCATTTGCCCCGAGTCAGGAAAGAAGCTCAGGAAGCTAGGTGAGGACACGCTCACACACTTTCATTCTCTCCACCCTTAACTGTACCCGCCTTCTCGGGCACACAGCATCACCGTCTCCTCAGACCTCCACCTGCAGCGCCTGCTTCTGGATGGCACGGGGGCCTGGCCTTGGCTGAACTCCAGCTGTCAGTCACCAGAGCCCAGCCAACACTGGCGCCCCACAGGCCATCTCCGTGGGGGGCTTCTGCTTCTGCTCATGTTGAATTCACATTTCTGGTTCTTTGTCCCTCTTTTCTTTTTTCTTTGGGGGTGTGTGAGCACATTCTGTCCTTTCCTCTCTCCCAGCTCCTCTCTTGGGCGCCTCCTGGTTTTCCACCCTCTCAGTCCCACCTTCCCCTTCTCTGGGCTCCTACACAATCCTCCAGAAAGGACACCAGACGGAGAGCAGCTGCTGCCACAGGAGAAGCTGGTTCTGGCTTGGCAAACAGCTCTTTTCTGAGAAGAAAAACAACCACTTTTAACCTCACGAAGCACTCAGCTCCGATGGGCACCCCTCAAACCAGGGGCAATAATCTGGGTGACTAGAAATGCAAAACATTTAAATAAGTTTTATGAAATCCAACAGTGTGCCAAGATGGCAAAAAAAGAGGGGAATACATGGATTAAACTTTTCATTTATTATTTGGGAAAAAAAGATCCTTCTCAAAACGAAGAAGAGATGTAGAAAACAGATGTGTAATATGCCTACTTAAAACTTAAGATTTAAAAAAAATTATTTATAAGGAGAAGGGCATGAAAATTTAATTTAATGTTCACCTTAGGTAATTTTGTGTCTTATTGTTCATAGCAATTACCATAAATCTGCATATCAATAAGCGAGAACAGATGTCAGTTGTTACAAGTGCTTGCCAATCAGGTCTGTTAAAAAGTGACAGATGGGTGGTTATGGAACATTCTCATAAGGCCTATTAGCACATTCGCAGGAAGTGTCTAGTGGGGAGGGTAAGAGACTCGGCCTTGGGAAGAATTTGGGATTTTTGTGAGTCTACGATGCACAGCTCACAACTCGAGTGTCCCAGTGAGAGATTCTCAGTGAGGTTTTTGCAAACATCTTCTCTCTTTTCCACGTGTCACAGACATCTTCAGACAGTCTTCTCTGGGAACGGATCTCAAGTTGATAAAAGGATCACTGTGTTGTTGTTTTAAGTAAATATCTGCACTCTGCAATTTTATCGTTACTTTTAAATTTCAGACCAGCACCCTGAAAGGGAATTACTACAGCTTCACCGAACACCAGAAGCAAAGTGAAACAGTGTCCCCTGTTTATTAGCAAGTATACTCTTCGTGGCCATGGTTTCATAATCTCTATCATCTCTTGAATCACAATTCTTCATCCTAGGAAAAAAAAAAATTCCCCTAACAGAAACAAGCCACTCTTAATAAATTTGAAATGACGTCCATAATAAAGGGAGGCAGTTTTCTTGTCACTGTCTCTGAATTGCTTTTTTGAACAGTTTTGGGGCGCTCTCTGCATTATTTATCTATGGCCCGTATTTGTGACTTGGCCTGTTAAACAGTTTGTGGAGGTGAGTCACTGCAGCCTGTGTGTACAGGAGCATACTCGAATTTGCTGAGACGTGGAACTCTATTTTACAAGCTTTGGGGCAATAGAGAGCTCAGGGTTGGGATGTATTTAGAATTTGGATCTGCCACTAGCTCAGTGACTCGAGCCAAGTTTGTTAATTAACCTTTCTACTAAGCCTCAGTTGCCCCACCTGTTAAATGGGATACCAATGGTCTCTACCTCATAAAGTTGTGGTATTTGAGGATTCTGTATTCTAATCCATATAATACCACTTACTGGCGCTGTGGGCTCACATACGTTATTCAATCTTTCCATACTTCCATTTTTCCACTTGTAATGTAGTTACAAGGTGGTGGTTTTGTCCTTGGCATGCTGTGAGGATAAACTGCATGATTACTTCAAGGCACTCTGTTAAAAACAAAATTGTAAAATACTACCCTTGTTTTTCTAAGATGATAGTCTTTTGGGATGATAGTTGTTATAACAAAATTAACGACCAACAAGCCATTCTTCCCTTATTCCTCCTTCTCCAGGAAATATCCAGACTTGGAGCCCAAGTTCAGACCCCAGGTTTCTGAGATTTCAGAAATTCATGGAACAAATACCACAGTCGAGTGAGACATGCACAAGTTTTTAATAGACGTTTGAAGAGGGAAAAGAAAATCAATCAACTTCAAGGATACACAAAAAGTATACATAAGCTTATAAAGATTTTTCCTAATCTATTTTCTGCTTTTAAATTCTACATTAAGTAAAAGTTCCCTTTTGTAAAATCATGAAACACATTTGAAATTATTTTTAGTTTGAAAGGAAAATAAGTTTTTTTTTTGGGAAAAAAGAAGTATAGTCGATGTCTCATTCAGTTTTATTGATGCCACTACTTAGTAACTTGTCATCTAAAATTTCTTTTTCTGCTTCTTTTTTTTGGCTTTATTTTATTTTCTTCTCAAATAGAAAATGTTTTACTCATTTAAATGAGACACTTTAGACTCTGGTGATAAACTTCAATCTCCTGAAGGAAAGACCATTTTAGGTTTTGAGGGTTGTTCGCAACAAAATATTATTGGTTTCAGAAATGATATTTCACTCTTTGGTGATGGATTTCCAAGTTGGATTACTTGAATTTTACACATGGAGTTTATTATATGGTGCTGTAAGACACGAAAATTGCATTTCAGTTGTGTAGGTGCCCACTCGAACTATGCTAGAATCTCAACCACTCAACAAGTGTTTTAACCTCAGGTGGGGTTTGGGATAAATGACATCTTGTGTTCCTTCACATCACTTCTACCGGATACTTTACGTACCACGTGCTCTGTAACATGTTTGATGTTGTACAAACCCTCTATTTCCAAATCCTTGACAACTCATCTGTGAAGATACTGTCATTAGTTTATATAATGTTTTTGGCTAAGACGTAAGGCTAAGGCCAAATTCTTAATTCAAAAACCAGGGATTTAACTTAAGCTCCATTGGAACATACCCAAAACATACATTTGGGTTTCTTGGTTTATAAATTTATTCACTCATCCACTCAAGAACAGTCATGAGCACCTCTTGGAGAAGTGAGGGCTGAGTTCATCAGCTCAGGCCATGCCCTCTGGGAGCACGGATGATTCGGGACTTTTCAGAAAAGTGAGGGAGGAAGGTAAGGAAGTAGGGGGCTTTGGGGGAACGCAAAAGAGAGCACCCCTCCCACATTTGGGGAGTTGGGGAAGCTTCCCTAGGAAGTGACCTCTTTACCAATCCACCATGTTCACTTTATGACACTGGTCTAGATGACTGGCAAAGACAAAAGTCAAGCCCTACTTCTGGGAGAAGATGAAAGAGCAGGTGGCCACATAACTTGACTTTATTGAAAAAAGAAATATCCCAAACCACAATGCTTCCAACCCTTAGGAAGATGAGACTTGATTATGCATATGAATGAAGGGCACCCTTTATAGAAATCGCCAAGCAGACACAGCCCTGACGTCTACATCTTTGTATTCCCAATATTCATGGTGATGGTAGACAACGGACTGCTCAGCATCTGATCTCACAGCCTGTGCAGACTCAGTGTGCTGAATTTAGTATGTTGAAGGTTCAAGAAAGGGGTGTTCTGGAAAGCCCAGACATTTACAGAATGCCTTTAAATTAGCCATCTGCTCTATGCACCTTCTAAGGTGACTCCCAGATACCCTTAGTTTTTAAATGAACACCAGAGCATGTAAATGCTGACATCTTGACCTGGAGTTGGTGAGGCAGAGGCACACACGGTCTAATGAAAAATGACAGGGCACTCTGTCCACCCAGGAAGACTTGCTTGGCAGTAGCCTCCGGACCCAGTGACCTTCTCTGCATAATTCAACCATGGGAGTGGGAGCGCCTGAGGCTCCCCCTAAGGAAAGACCCTAATTTCGGACCTGGGTGGGTCCACGCTATTAGAAGAAAAACAAATCTTGCATCGCCAGAAAATGTGACAAATCTTAGCATTTCTTTTAGAGCTTACAATCTGGAGGTTTTCTCTTTTTAAAACACAAAATTGCCTGAATATTTCACTTATATCTCTCCAATTCCCTTCACAGAACTAAAAATAAATTAACCATTCAATGCGATTCTTAGCTCCAAGGCCAGCTTCCCAAACTGTATTCAGAAAGACACTGCTGAATGATTTAACTACTCATCTGAACATACATTTTTTTCTAATAATCCAAAAGCTGTATTACAACAGAACAAGCTGGTGGTTCCAGTAGATTTAAAGCCCAACGAATAATTCAGCAGTGTTTTGACCCCAGGCCAGTATGTCCTGTCAGACAACAAGTTACCATTAGCCCCTGAGGCCACGATGGAAGGCTGGGCTGATGACCACAGAACGCGTGTGAGCAGAAACCCACGTACGCTCATCGAAAATCTTTCCAGGTCCATTCAATGTGAAATAAGAGAAAAACCAAGGATATGTATTTGGGAAAAAAAATGGGAAAAAAGGAGTTTTCATAGTGACAGAAAAAGAAATCTGGCTTTTATTCTGCACATTCAGGTTTCATTTCATTGACTTACGGTGTCCTTGATTAAAACAAACTGTGCTTGATTCTAACGTGCCAAAAATCTGTTCTTCTCCTTGCCCTCTCCCCTCCCCTTTTTGGAATCAAAGAAGGAAAAAGCTTCCTCGCTGTTCCTCACGGCAGGTTAATGGCACCTGCGTTCTGATATGTGGTGCAGGCTGCCTTCCCTGGCCCCGTGGTAAGTTAGGATACCAGCCTGAAGGTGACACAGCAGGAGTGACCTTTCACTAATCACTGCGCCTCAGTTCCTACTGACACAGCTCATTATGAAAAGAAATCCTTCATGAGCTGGCTTTCAAATCCAGTCACACTTTGATTTTCTCAACAACAAAGATTACTCTTTCACATAAAAGCGTCCGATGCACGATTCTGTCAACTGGGGTACTAACGTAAAAAAGGCACCCTGTGAATTGTCTGTGGTTATCAAGGGACGGCAAGCTGTATCAAAGATAGGCCTGCAATCTTGGCTTTCATTACGGAGGTCAGAACATTTTTACTGACTGCCTATTATTAAAATTTTAGAGGGCTGTCAATCATTTTGGCTGCCCTGGATATAGGAATCTTGTTGGAAATGCCCCAGTAATCAATCCCATCAAAAACAAAACAAAACAACTCTTGAGTATACTACCCAGGAATTCTCAGCCTCCTCATTTCATAACTTGGAAATGCCAGAGGTAGGGGAACAGCTTCAGAGCAATCGACTCTAATTTTAACACCTAAGCCAGAAAGCAAAGAGGACGGGTAATGACTCTTTGTTCTTCTGTTTTCCTGCTTCTTTTCTTTGCCCTCTGAACCCACCCCAAATTCAGACAACAGCATGGTCAAAAGGAAAGGTGTGTTTCAGAACTTACCAGCCATTTGCTGAATACCACTGAATGCACCCAGGTTGCTGGAGGAGGTGGCCTGCTGCAGAAGCTGCAAATGAAGGTCAGAGGGTACCATCAAAACAACGTGGAGATGAGGACAAAGGAGCTTCCGAATTAAATTGGGGGCACATCCAGTCTCCTTTACATTTATATAATTGGTTGCTGCTGTCTATTAATGGACTGAAGGTTCCCCGAGTTGGGGCTGTAAATCCATATTAATGTCTAATCTCTATTAAGATACTCAGACACTGGGGAAACTCAATAACACTGCTGTCTTAAAACAATTAATCAATTTACTCTTTTTAACAAGCAGGTGTTAAATCCACTGAAGTCAAAATGGCGTGACTAATGCTATCCCTCTGTAGCCTAGTAGTTACTGTAACTCATCTCTGTCAATCAAGGCCCATCCCTCGGTCTCTTCCACTTTCCTTCACAGCTCAGGTTTCTTCATCCTTCATTAGAACCACATGGATTCACTGACTCTTGGGCCAACAGAGAAATCATCACAGTAACTACAGACATAAATGTATCTATTCACAGCGGTACAGTTACAGCTGTGACTACGTGACCGAGATAATGGCCACCCATTATAAGATGGTCTTCACTGGCAGAGAGAAACATACTATTTGTCAAAACTTAAAAGTAGCTGGTGCTATGTACGTTGATGCTATGCATTGTAAATGTTAGCATCTTTTTTTTTTTTTTTTTTTTTTTTGCTGAGGAAGATTCACCCTGAGCTAATATCTGTGCCAATCTTCCTCTATTTTGTATGTGGGTTGCTGCCACAGCATGGCCGCCAACAGATGAGTGGTGTAAGTCTGTGCCCGGGAACTGAACCCAGACTGCCTAGTGGAGCATGCTGAACTTAACCACTAGGCCACGGGGCTGGCCCCAAATGCTAGCATCTTTTAAAAAAGAAATTAGTGTACCTGTGAAAAGGTCTCTGCATTTTTGCCTAGAGCTTTTTTTTTGAGGTATTTTATATATATTTTTCTCTTTTTACCTTTGGACCCCCTTCACCCATTTCTCCCACACGCACCTAAAACTTTCAAAACCACATTTCCCCCCGCTGTGGAATCAGTGGGTTCCACAAGGTAAAAGCATATGGCTACTGTTTTAAAGTATTCCTTTGTTTGCCTAATTCAAAAGAATTATAAGTTAACTTAGGTGCTATTCTAAGTGTTTGACCAAACTTATTGATATTCTCTTTTTGGTAAGGTAGATCAATATAGACATAATTTGTATGTGGGAGCAAGCACATAACTATCTCCAAACTCAAAAGTATATGCATATCATAAAGCATAGATTTACCCAATTTATTATTTAAAAATTATTATTAGGATACTATGTTAGGAGGTACAAGATGAATTCACTATCTTAAAAATAGCTTTCAGAATTTATTTGGAGCTCTGCAGAACATAAGGTGGAACACTCTCATTCCTCTGGGTAAATGTAGGTCTCTTCTGTCCAATAGGGAGAAAACTCCACGATGCATATGACTCAAAAATGGGCATCTATCAGTTGACTTAAAAGCTCCAAGTGGAATATCAGTGGCTGATTAAACCTAAGTCTTAGGTACAATGATACTGTGGGGATTAACATTAACAGGTTCCAGAAAAATGTTTGTAATATTTGCTTATGCTTCTCATCTCATTGGAATGTTTCCTGGATATTACACACACACACACACACACACACACACACACACACACACACACACACACACACACACACACACACACACACACACACACACACACACACACACACACACAAAGACAGTGAGGAAGAGGGACAAACTAGGGGTTATCCATTTTGATAGAAATCCCTTATTTTGGTTTGATTTCTTGGGATTCTCATTCTCTTGTGTTGTAAGCCCTTCCACCCTCCTCATATCAGATACTTTGAAAAATTAAATAAAATTAAATTAGCTTTGAAGATATTTTCAGGAATTAGTAATACCTGAGGTATGTGGAAATACCTGGATTGTCATTAAACTATTACCCAGGACTCTTTCCACTGATAACCATTCTCTGATGATCCAGAGTCAGAATCTACCCCTCAACACACAGGTAGGGAATGCCTTAAAGGCCAAGGGCTCTCTCAAAGAAAGGGACTTCCAGTTCAAAGGGGTAGAGCAAACATGGCTGAGCAAGAATGGAAGCCCACGGTAGGTGAAGACACAGTAAAGAGTGTATAAAAATGTATTTTTATAAATGTGTCTGAGATTAATTCTCTTTTAGGATACAAAAATAATTTGCAGATGAGATCAAAGAAACATGTGCCAGAGATTTTTGTAAGCCGTGGAGCATGGGAGATGGACCAGAAGACCGGGGACAGACACATGCATCTTGGTTTTCAGAAATGGTGGAGCGGGAAGCTGGATTCTTAGAAACTATGAAAAGGTGAGCCTGGCATCAATCTCTGATAAATACTCTGGTATACGTAATTAAACAGATGGTCTATAAACAACTGAAAAGCCCAAGTTTGTGAAAAGCAAATTATTGTCAAGCTAGACTCAGTTCTTTTTCCATAAAATTTCTAGACTGGCAGACCAAGAAAAAGATATGGCAGAGCACATATAGATTTTAGCAAGATATCTGATGAAATTTCTCATGGTATCTTTGTGGATATGATGGAGAGAAGGCGAAAAGATGACAGCAAACTCAGTCAGTGCTTTATCAATGATTCAGATGAAGACAGGAGAAGCATGCTCCTCCTTCATTAACCAAACATCAATTGAATAGCTATTATACGCCAGACGTCACTAGTCACTGGGGGCGGGTGGGTGAAAAGAGGAATAAGAGCCATAAGAGAACATGCAGAGGGCTGAAATCCTGCTCGCCCACCAGCAGCATGATCTGGGGTGAAGTTACAGAAGCTCTTGGAGCCTCCCATTCCTCAGTACACCAAGCAGGATGATCTCACCTTCCAAGGCTATGGGGGGCAGGGGGGACTACCTTACAGAACAGTACAGGTTCTGCTACAAAGTAAGGCTCATGGGTCATATTACCTGGAGGGGGACAGTTAAAATGTCAAGTGACAGAATTAGGACAACACACACACACATACACACACACTGACAGAGGCTGGAATAAAAGGCCTCAATATGAAATTATATTAAAAAATGTGAAGTCCAGCATTTAGGTTCCAAAGCAGAAGAATGGGGGAGAGTAGCATGGTTTTGCAGTAATTCAAGGAAAAATAAATAAAAACTCACAGGAGAATTAGCTGCCTTCCATCTTGTATGTGGCATGGTTACCACAAAATGCCACTCTCAAACTACATGACGATATTTTCAAGTCCACACTAGGGGTCACTGCTCCGTGCTGTTTAGATCTTACTAAGGGGATTGTCTTAAATTCTGGTGGTTGTATTTTAATGAAGACACTGACAGAGTGAAATGGGCAATGTGAGGAAAAACAAGAAAGTGAAAGTTTAGAAACAATGCAATGTAAGGGATGGCTGAAAGAATTGGGTCTATTCGGCCTGAAATAGGATCTAATTTTTTGGTTTCAAATAGATAAAGAAAGAAACATTAGACATCATCAACATAGCTCCTCTGGGAAGACCCAGGATCACCGAACGGAAGTTCCAAGGGGATTTCATCTGAGGTCCCGGTGTGGGCTGGACTAAGCTGTGGGGTAGTGAGCGCTCCACCCACAGCTGCCTCAGTATCGTTAAATAATCATCCACCAGGCGTGCTGTGCCCCTTCTACTGCAGGATTTTATGATGCCTCTGAAACACTGGTTAGAAATTCAGCCTTGTGGGACTCTGTTCTGTCTACATCAGGCAGGAATTAAATTAGTCACATCCTCATGCTCATCAATTGAATTTGGAAAAATATTCTGCATCAACGCTGATTTCAATAATTTCCTGAGATTCAAAATGACCTGAAAATGAATTCTTTAGCATCCTTAGGGGACATGTAGGTTGTGAGAGTTACAGTGGGTGTGCTCCCCTCTCCTGGGGACCACACGCTGACTGGCCGTCTGCAGCACTTACCGCCAGGTACTGTGGGGTGAGTCCGCCCAGACCTGTCAGGTTCCCCCAGGTGGCAGTGTTGAGCTGTTGCATCTGCTGTGCCAGCTGCTGTTGGAGGCGCCTTTGCTCTTTGTCCTTCTGAGTGTCAGCGAACTTCACCACGATGGGTGAAGAGCAGCCCTGTGGTCAGACACAGCGGAAAGTGGAGAGGGAGTTACAGCCTGGTTGAATCCTCTCCTGATACTCAGCACTGGCTCTAGCTCTCTGAACTATCTTAGAGCACATGGAATGGTCTGCAATGGTTTTAAATGGTTTGATATTCCTTCTTCTTCTCTTAAGAGTACCATCAAGAGAAAATTCCAGATACTGCCATTGGTTTCTTTGGGGATCTGGTGGTCGGTGAAGCCATTTGCTTTCTTGCTCTGATTATTAAACTGCCTCTCCTTCTCTCTTCCTTCTCGTCTTCCTTGAACCATCCCAGGACCTCCTCAAAGACAAGAGACCTTAGCAGTGTTCTTTAATTAAGCTTCCTGGTTCACTTGTCTGAAAGATGGACTTGCCTTTGTGTGTCTGCCTGTTTCCATGTGTGATCAAGGGACAAAGAGGGGGAGAAGTTGTAATGAGAGTGAAAACACCTCTCATTCATTTATTTTTTCACTCTTTCCAATGTTCAGTTATGCATTTTTGAACTCTGAAACTACGGGAATCATGAGGATCCAGCAATATAATCGGGAGTGGATTTCATTTTAGGAACGTGGATGAAGGAACGAGATAATCAGAGAACATAAGTACTGACCAAGGTAATTGTTCTCATGTTTTCAGAAAAGTCGCTCTTCCTTCCGTATCACATCTACTCCGTATCACATCTACTCTACCCACAATCCCCAGAGCAACTGGAAACCAAAAAAATCAGAATTCTAGTCGAAGGAGATTATCTTAAATGGCAGAGGGAGGATTCTACTTGGCTTCCGTCCTGAGTGAATCTCACCATTCTAGGAGCTTCTTTCAGTTTTCATTTCCTTTAAACGGCAAGGAGCAGGGGTAGTGAGTGAGAAATGGCCAAGGGTTATATAATAGGACGAATTCAGGTTTGAGAGAGAGAAAATCATCAGGGAGTCTGCGGGCCTCACACTTCAAGCATGAAGACTTCCCTTTGAAAGCACCGTTTAAACATTTGCCACTTGGTAAATACTCAGCAGAAACATGCTCTCCTCCCTCCCCACTCTCCTTCTTAGTATAGCTGGTCTACACATTTCATCACAATTAAAGCTGCTAAATTTTGCTGAGGTAAAAGAAGTAATTCTACCCAAGTGATTAAAAAGAAAACTTTCATTGAAACTCAGCATGATAATAGACTTCTCTCTCTTCTCAGAAATTTTATATTCCTATTTAAATGAGCTTTTCCCTTCCCTTGGGGTCATTTTTCTTTCTCCTAGAAAACAAACTTGCTTTTTTTTTCCTCATCACCTTGGGTAGTTACTGGGATGTAGCTATGAATACGTGAGGCTATCGTGTCTGTTATTACCAAAAAACTGTGTGACAAGTGAAGTGACTGTTTTAGGGTTGAACTTCCAGCCTTTGGGTCTTCGGCTCTGATAGCCACAGTCACAGTACAGAATATTAAACTGCATAAAAGTAATAGTTTCACCATTTAAAAAAATCTATACTTCATTTTTCTTCATCTGCTCCAAATTTCAGCACTTCATACTTTAAAGAGAACAAAATACTTTCAAGATGGAAATTATATAGAGAAGGGGTTTTGCATGGAAAAGGGTTGTTATTTTGTATCAAATTTGTTCCATAACAAATTATAGTATTTCCTCCTAACAGTACACTTACTGTTGTTTTTTTCTTCTTTAAATACCAAAAAATGATAGAAAAGCAGAAAATTAGGCCAATGGATTACAGCTCAGGAATAACTTGTTTAAACCATGAAGGGGAAAAATGGGACGGGGTCAGAGTGGAGGAAAGTGGGGAAATAGAAGGTACAATATAAAAATTAATTATTTTGAAGAACGTGTTCTTTTAAATTTTCACATTCACATCATTTTGAATTCGACTCTTGGTTAAAGATATGAGCCAGAGTCCTGAAAATAACAATTAGTTTAAAAACAGCAACAACAAACTTCAGTTGTACAACTATAACGTGATTGCATAATATATACTCTTCTATTTAAATGTCAATATTTTTGAATTAAACATGAAATTTAAGTGTCTGAGGGTCCCTTTGTTTAAGCATGGATGTCCAGATTTAAAGACAAGTGCAAATTTGATTTTTTATAATAGAGATATAAAACAAAAGATCCAGGATTTCTTAAGAATAAATATGCCCCATTCTCTCTAGCAGATTCTTGTCATTCTGAAAGCCTATTATTTCTTGGTTCGGGTTCATACCCAGTTCTGCTTCATGTTCTTGAGCTCTGCTTCTGTAGGAACACAGAAGAACACAGGCCCCCACACCAGCATCTCTGTGGGTTTACTTGGGGGGCCCTGAATGAAGGAACTGGGGTAGCAGTATTTCTAACAGAGCTGAAAGGATTTAGGTTAAAAACTTATCTAAGGTGAGATCAATTTAGGTACAAATCACTAAATTACTGGAAATGAAATAATAAGAATGAAACACATACATGGAAGATAATAAATACAGGTAGAGACTTTCTTTTTCCTAATAGCATTTTCATTTTAATCTCCAAACTGAAATGTAGCTGGAAATCAGACTGATCCACAATAATGGAGCAGCCTAAGTTAGGAGAAATGGGAACAAAAACATTGTCACATATGTAAATGCATGTCGTACAAGATTAGATTGCTAGATATTTCAGATCCTGCTAATTATTTCCTATCATGGCCGATTTTCACCTGAGCTTGCCTTCAGGTGGTGGGGGAGGGGTGTGAGTGTCTTAAAAATGCATTGCACTGAAAGGAAAGCACAGTGATTATATAAGATATGTTAGGAATATCAAAGTCAAAATGAAGTTCGAAAAAGACAATAGGCTTTGCAATGCTGATATCAAAACTCAGAAAAGTACAGTAAACATTTAATGACAATGCCATGCACACTCCTTTCCCCCCTTCCACCCACCTTGTGGCTCGCTATAAAAAAATCGCCCACAAAACATGACGCATAATGATCACTTAGCTCCCAGCATGCTTTGGGAGATGCAGCATTGCAAAAAACAAACAAAACAAACAAACAAAAAATAAACCCCCCAAAAAATGGAGGTGAAAAAAGCTCAATCAATAAAGAAATGTTGGCACATTAAATAAAATTGAAAGTATTTTTTTTTCAAAAGAGGAAAAACATAACTTCAGATAACACCACAAGGCCACCTCCAGAAAAGATCACCCATTCACAAAGATACAGTATACATAATACAGCAGAACATGCACTCCCAGATGGTTCTATCGGACAATACAGAATAAGTAACAGCATATCACTCTCGGAATGCTTTTGTGCAAAATTCTGAAGGGCCGTGACCCAAATCACAGACTAAACGTAGAGGCCCATCTATCTCCATGTGTGGGTGAACACCCAAACCAGTGTTATTTATCTTGCCCTAAGGCCACTATCTCTCATTAGGAGAGCAAATTTGAGCCTTTATGTTTCTTTGTTATTGTTCATTTCTTCGTAAGGAGACAAATCTACTTTTTCAGGGGACTCTCATACATCAACATTTTCACTGGTCCGATGAAGTGGGAGACGTATTAACTTTCTCCAACATTCTTGATTAAAAAACACAATTCTGTTTGACTAGATTAAAGATAACTTGACCCCACATTGAAAAAAAAAAAAAAAAAAGAAGAACCCTGTGAGTTAGCACAGGGCAGGCTGCAATTTGGAGTTGGGGCTGTTCATCTTTCTTCCACACCACCCCGGGCTGGGGAATGTATTTGGTCCTTTAGGTACAGAACGATACGTGGCTTAAATTGCATCATGACTTTACATTGCAGGACCTGGGCCACTGCAATTAAAGGCTCAAAAAATAATGTCGAACAAGCGGAAGGTTTTACTAAATGTATTTCAAGTCATTAGGGGAAAAATTCAGAGAGAGAAAGAGAGAGAGGGAATAAATGCGAATGAATGAAAAGAGAGATGGTGAAAGTTGACATCTCTGATTGTCACGCGAACAATCCATACAGGAGAGAATCGCTTTACCATTCCCCATCATTTGCACAAGGAAAACAAAGAAAGGGCAGATGATACAGTACCTCCATGGTCTGAGACTGATGCATGGCTTTGATTGCATTCTGTGCCATTGCCCTTGTAGAAAATGTGACAAACGCACAGCCTGTGGGAAACAAGGGACAGGGAGCAGGAAAGACAAAAAAACAACAAGACAAAAGGGTTGGACGCTTGTTAAACCAACACAATCTACGAGAACTGCCACAAGACGACACTGTTCTCAGTAGTACATAAAAATAAACAACTTCTCTCTTCCGTTTTATCTGATTTTGCTTTTTACTCGCAGTGCTGACTTGCTAATCTGACCAAAGCAGAAAGATTTATCTATTGATTAGTTTCTTTTTTTAAATGGAGAGAGGGGAAGGGAATTGGGTACTTTTTTTAGCCACTGGGGGTTTGAAATGAGCAAGATCTAGTTTGCATTTTCTAAAATAAAAAGTTGCGATTTTACATTTTCTCCTTGGCCGATTATCTTTACTCAGGGCATCCACACATTAAGAACTTTGTATTTCAAATTTTAGCGTTGATTTTTAAGCAGCAAATAAATAATAAAATCCTCCCACCGAGGGCAAATTAGCAAATAAATTCCAAGAGCTTCACGTGTCAGCAAATAAATATATCTAATCTCTTCTGGGTAGTTAAGACATATGTATGTATAAATATACATTGATGCTATTCAAATGCAAACAAATATACCAAATCCTGCGCAAACTATTTAGTAATTATTAATTATGAACAAAAACAAATGCTCTATTACTTTGAGAATATTCAACAGTGCATATAAAGTAAAATTTAAAAATTTGCATCAGCTTCCTTATTTGTATAAAATCTTCATGACTTTTGCAAGTTGCAACTTTCTGATATGTACCAGAAATTTGACCTAAAGTCTAGCACACCCAAGACAATGTACATTTCTCTAAATGTCTCCTGTGAGACCCATCCAACTTCCCAACGCTATTTTGTAAAATAACTCGAATGTATACTGCCTGCTCCTGCCCCTTACAGCAGCGTTGGCCACCAGGCAGGTCACTTCTCCAACTACACGGCTCATTGCCCTTTTCACTAATAAAAACAGTGCCTTCTGAAATTTACATTTTATTCATCATGCAC
This sequence comes from Tapirus indicus, assembly GCA_031878705.1. Taxonomy (NCBI): domain Eukaryota; kingdom Metazoa; phylum Chordata; class Mammalia; order Perissodactyla; family Tapiridae; genus Tapirus; species Tapirus indicus. The sequence goes on from CM062925.1 coordinate 117,079,842, forward strand.
CCTTGGGCTTCTTGGAGAAAAAGACTGTGAAATTAATGCAGATTCAGGCTGATTTTATAATCATACCACAGCACACTAAAAGCTTAGCTAAAGCAACGCAGACTTATTTCACTTATGATCTCTAATGACTTTAAAAGTGCATTGATTTTCAGCTTCTTTAGACTTGCACAGTTTGAACTTAGGTATCAGAGAATAATTTAGTGTTCCACTCAATTTCCTCAAGACATTATTATTATTACTACTTAAAAGATTTCCAAATGAAGCAGATCTAAACACTGAGAGACTACAGCCTGTTGTCATCTCAGAGTGAATGCGTGAAAGTGAAATTCTGGCTTTAACAACGCGAGATTGTCACCCCTGTGGCCGGTAAGCCAGATAGAATGTTCTATACCCAAACAACCAGCGGATTGTTTGGTTTATGTAAATCAATTTGTGAGCCATAAAATACATTTTCTTCTTTTGCTCTGCATGTGTTCCTGGTGAGATTATCAAGTCAATACTGTATTAGCACCTTTTCATCAAACAGCAGTAAGAGAAAGCAACGCCTGCCCATTACCCCCAAAGCACAACAACATTCAGTCATGAAAATAAGTCAATGCATTTTTTTGCATCATGCTGTAATTTTTAATATGCAAAACTCTGAGTACATGGGAGGTTTATCTCACATTCACCTTCCAGTTAAGCTGGCCATATGAAGCGGGAAGTCTAGCTGCCTATGAATGTCAAGCTGTTTCATATAGTTCTTTGACATTATAGCAGCTGGTGAAGCTTACTATTTAAACATGCTGCCTGACCCTATACTGGCGGTAGCTTTTGTCATCAATAAAGTGATCTGGTGGCCTTCTCTAAGGCAGCTAGATGATGTGTGTAATAAGGTGTGAGACAGATGAGGGTACCTCTACTGAATTCCATATTGATACTCAGCTTTAAAATTATAGAGTCCCAAATTAAACATCCGTTTCCAAGTAATATCTCTTCCAAAACGTTGTGATTATCACTGACATCATTAACAGAGGAAATAACTCAGATTTTTCTTTTTCCATTTCTTGAGACTACAATGGAGGCAAAAGTAAATAATCTCATGGAGAGATATTTGAAACTGTGAGGGCCTGGACTAACTCTGCTTTTAATAGTCAAGAAGATTGTTGCATTCACTTCATTTGCTCTTATTACAGCCACGTGCCAAACTGACAGTTTCCAACTGGAGGTTAAGAATGCATAAAAAACATAGAAGTCAACAAAAATCAATAAGGCATAGTTCATGCATTTACCACAATTTTGGAACAAGCAGGACTTTTCTAAGTAACTTAGTGAGGAAGATAAAGCAATTGAGAGGTCTCAAAAGAAAAGGTCTAGCAAAAGAACAATAAAACTATATCTCTATAAACTTGAACCATTGCCCTTTCCTCTGTAAAACCTGCAATTAAAAGCACTACTGATGCTTCTAATTATACAATCCTTATCCCATCCAAAAAAATGATCTGACAAATCTGATGACTTCTTTAACCTTTTTCTTCTGTTGGCCATGGTGCAGGGAGAGAGAACTCATCTCCTTAGGGGCTCTGTCAAGTTCTGTACTGTGCTGTGTTCAGTCACTTAAGAGAGAAAATTACTGTGTCATTTATAAGGTGAGAGCGCATGTTGAAAAATTTTACTCTCCATGCCACTTGGGATGAAGTTAAGCAACTGCAGAACCAAATGTTTCATGGATTGGTAGCTTGTTAACCTTTATAATTTCTCTGAAACAAAAGGTCATGGTACAGTCCTATGGCTAGATTTTGATATTCTTTTCAACACCACTGAAAACACTGTGGTAGCTTTAGGTCGAGGCCTCAAATCTGTGGCTTTTCACTAACATAGGGTCACATAAATACCACCGAGATTCGCTGCTGGCTGCTTCTACAAGCCAACTAGACTAGCCTTTCCATTGGACAGAAATAACTCAGGTCATAACTGTCCCCTTCTTCTACCCAAAATGAGCTTCTGGATGCAGTGCAGTTCACTGGGTCTTGACAGGACAACTGCTCTGATTTTGTAGGGACAGCCCTCAGCTATTCTAGACTGTCATAGGGTCAGCCCTTAACTATTCTAGACTGTTGTAGGGTCAGCCCTTAACAGGTCTAGACTATTGTACGTGCTATCTCAGCAGTCAGTTCTCTGGCTACTGACTAAAATGCAGAAGAAACTAAATTCTAGGGGAAAAAACGATTCCAAGTACCCAAATAATGAAGCTCCATTTTTGGGGGGGTTAGTTAAGGTAGCCTGTATACTACTGTCTTAAAGCCTCCAGACATATAGTAGAATATATAAATAAATAAAAATTCCATCTGTAAATGTGGCCAGCCTGTAATTTACCTTGCAATTATTTATTGTCTCCACTTTCAGAATGTCAGAGATTGCTAACAGAAATGAAAGGAGCTGAATTCCTCTCATTTTGGTGAGGCTGCCTTCTTGCTGCTAAAACAGATAAATGATTGACTGGGGAAAGGTTTCTCAAAGTAATTTCCTCCTACAGACAGGATCTAAGGAAAGCACGCAGCCCTGTCACAGAGAAGATTTGGGAACATATGTATTACACCTGTCATTTCAAATGAAAAGATCTCTTAACTCAGGTGTTCTACCTTTTCGCCTGGCTGCAAGAGAATTTTGCGAGAACTAGATGAATTCTTGCTCTGCACTAAAAAAAAAAAAAAAAAAAAAAAAGTGCAGGCACTTTTACAAGCCTAGACAATGCCTGGGTCTCTTGCTTTTCTGCTACTTCTTTGAAAGAGGAGCAGCAATCTGCTATATTTCAACTGAAAGAAGCATAATTTAAAATAACTGGTGCAGCATGAAGGAGATTTCAACCTATGGAAAACTTGTTTATAAATTCCCATTCAGCCGAAGAAAGATCTTAATGCAGCCAATGCTCCTCACTGTATCTTTTTGGCAGCGGTAGGGTTCATTAAGCCTATGCGATAATATAATATTGGAGCATCAAAATGAAAACTCTAATGCACCATCCCCAATGTTGGGTTAGTTTATTTAAAATTGGCATGGAGAGATCATTTGTCTATGGCACGAAGTTGAACGCAGACTAGGGCTTAATAGCTGGCAAAATCTCATTCCTGAGATGAGATTGGAAGACTGTATTCAGAGCAAGATGTCAAGATGCAGTTAATCTGGGAGGCATTTCATAAAAGTTTCCACATATCTAAATGTTTAGGTACCATGTGTGCAAGACTAAAATATCACAATCAAAACGGAGTCCTCTCTGTGCACGTTTTAAAAGTCAGAAGCCCTACCCTGATATTTCTGATCAGATTTAACAAAAACAAATGAGGATTTAACGGCTAAATCCATTCTGTGCTCACCAACATCCCTGAAAATATTGCCAATTCATCTCTCAAGGGTTTTGGCAGGAGAATGTTGGAACACCATAAACACAGCTGGAATATTCTTAAACAAGCAGATAGTTACCTTAAATGGCAGTGAAGATTTGACTACAGTTTATGGGAAAGAAAAATGAAACTTCTTCATTGTCTCTGAGTTACAGATATTCAGTTGTCATGGTGCAGAAACCCTGCAGATTGTACCCAAATAGTCCATTCTGACTATGGGATTATGGGTAAGTGAAAACATGTGTGTTTTAGGAAATCAACATGCTAAGGTGACACTGTCAAATAAATGCATTGGCTTAGAAGCCTCAAGCTTTGATTCTGAAAGCAAACATCTCATTCGACTTGCTCTGTGTGGGTTCCTAATCTCCCGCTTGCTCTCTCAATGAAGGCTCAGACAGCAGGCCTGGGAGGGTGATCTGCCATTGCAGAAGGATTTGAGTATCGGGAAGGTGCTTGAAAGCAGCTCAAACCAGGTTTTCCAAATTAGAAAAGACAGCAGAGTGGATTACTGCCCCCAAAGGGGACAGTGCATGTTCAGATGTGGGCATGGGGCCCAAAGAGATGCCGAGTCCTGGTATTTGTTCAGTGGCCTCAACATCCTTGGCAGGTTCTGGGTGCTGCCCATGCCCAGTCGTGACAATTTCCTGGGGGGCGGGGGGTTTATCCTGGAATGTGGCACAGATCTAGGTGCTGGTGAGTAACAATGGGACTTTCAGAATAGTCTTTCTTGCCAATATATAGATTATAATTTTTTTTTTTAAAGGCAGTGATTCTAGTTGAAAGCACAGCAGGGCTTCACAAGTACAAAGTTGTGGGACCTGGTAGCCCACTACTCTCATTCAGTGGGGGGTACTGAATCAATAAGCCTGGAGGAACCTCTGCTTAATACCTATCAGGGAGGAATTTAAACTACGGATGTGGCAGAGAAGAAATGACCCTAGAAACCTGTGGGGGAGGCTGCCATACTAATTCCCTTCTTTGTCTTCATTCTCGTAGCTGAACCTGGCAGTAGCAAAAAAAGAAAAATGAACCACCCAGTGGTACCTCTCCCTGGCCATAATCAAATGGTTTGATTCGAAACTTTTTTATTGACTGGTTTAGTAGTAGAAGGTACTTTTCAGAGTAGCTGAGCTTTCATTTCACTCAATTTTTATATATTTATTTTTTTATACAGCTGAGCCACCAACAGGCACTGAGACCAGAAATGCTGAGTGCCCTTTATCTGTAGTGCCACTAATGGGAGACACTTATTAATATTTGATTGAAAACGGCAATTCTTTAATGAAAGCAAAATAGTAGCATGAAAGAGAATTGTTCTGTGAACAAATACACTGATTCAGGAGCAGTCCCCTGTACCCAGGAGTCCCTGGGTCCTGCTAATTGGAAAACCTACCACTGTCTGTCTTTATATTTCAGAACAAATGGTTACAAATGAGTATTTTCTTTTTTGCCATGGGGAGTTCTCATCAGTTCACCAGAAATTACTTTTGTTATAAAAAAAAGGGGGAGGGCAGGGAGGAGTTCTACTCTTTACATTGAGCCAGTATTTGCATAAAGTATGAAGAGAGTACTCCCACAACTTGTTTCAGAAATAGGGAGCTTCTGGTGTCCTGCGCTGGTTAACCAACCAAATGGCAGATCAAACGAGCCAAGTTCTCTTGCCAAGTACTGTGTCCTGCTCTTTCCTATGAAAGTTTTGGCTGCTTTAAAAACTTATGCTCAAGGAGCTCTAGATGCTACGGGCCCCAGAGCTATTCATTACTGTCCCCACTGGACAGATGGAGGAACTGAGAGGGAGAATCATTCCATGAATCAGCCCAGCCCAGCAGTGGGAGAACAGAAGTCAAGAATTCATACTTCACAGTCAAGGACTCTACTAAACCATACCGACGGTGTGCTTGTCCCCAAATCTACCACATCGGTAATTTAACGATGCCCTATGAGATAACAGGGCAGCTATTTTGACTGCTGCCATTTTCAAATGGGGAAACTGAGGGCTAGAGCTAGGAACATGAATTACCTATGGTCACATTTCATGTTGAAGAAGTTCTAGGACTGCACTGTGGGGTCACTGACCGCCAAGCCACTATAAATGTCACTATGAGTTATACTGAATTAAAGTAATTTAAGGAACTTTCTTTCTGTTCTTCCTCTGTGCTATATGCCTTGGCAATGATAACACAGAAGTGGGGACTGAGAATAATAACAGGAGAGAAAGATGGTTCTAATTACTAAATTGGCAGCAGAAGAGGGACTGCAAAAATATTGTCTTTCCTCCATATTTTATTTTTCGTTTCATCACACTGCCTTTTCCCATGGTCTTAGTGTCTCCTGGTTTGTCTGCCTAAGTGGGCATACATCTATCATGACTGCGGTAGGTGGACGGTCGAATGTGATGAGAAGCTCTCGTGGTGTGAAACTGCTAGGATGGCACGGAGGGAAGCAGGACAGGAATCCTAGTATCTTTCTGCTTGTGAGGTGGTACAGGAGCCAGGGGTTGTGCGGGCCACCAGCACGATGGACTCTTTGGGTGACACTAGTGATGGCGCAGGTGATAAGCTACAGATTAGTCTGAGGCACTGGGTCTGCTATTTACGGATCACACTCAGTATTGTGTCCTGCTCAGCTTTTAGAGGGTCCCATCTCTTTAAGGAGGGCTAACCACCACCAGTTTCAGAACTGTTAGAGAATGCATCGACTGTGATGGCCATGCCTCCTCCTTTCTTTTTTTAAACCACCTTCAGGAGAAAATATAGGGATCGCAAGCTTGGAGTCATTCCACCTCCTCCTACTTTTCCTCTAGACTCCCTCTGTTTTGGGGGTCTGGAGGTGGAAGCAGGTGGAAAACTTTTGTTCTCTGTGCCTTCGATTCTAGGAGCTGACATGAAGCTTTCTGTCTACAAGTCAAGAGAACAAATGTTCATCTGTACATGGTGCTGAATTTAGGTAAAACCAGGGAGATTGATGAAAATTAATGCTTTCAGACTTAAAGCCCAACCTTTTCTTTCAACCTTTGGTTTGGGATGGCAGTGCTGTCCCAGACCAGACATTGGGAATGAAGACGTTTCTACTGAGCCCCATGGAAATTGCCCTGATAACTACAGTTAACAGAATGAAATCCTCTGCATGTTGCAAAAATACTGATTTCTTAGAAGGACTGAAAAATATGTTTTACATATCTGCTTTCACTCTGGCCTCCCTGGACTGACTGAGGAAACTGCAGTCACGGATATTAACACTCAGTGACAAGCCTTCTGAGTGGTTTAAGGAAGGAGGTGTGTGGCATTGTCAAAGAGGGAGGCCAGCATGGAAAGAGAACAGTTATTTCGAGCTACTTTGTATAGCTGTTTGCAAAAATACTGGTTTTCATCAATGCCCTGGGCCCCAGCCTTTGCTCCTATCATGATGACAAAGAGGAGCCTACAATCTTCTGGATGAAGTTATTTCTCTGTCACTTAGCGGACTCCCTGTGCTCTGGACTCCAGGAGTTTTGCTCTTTGAAATAAAACCCTAACAGCCCGAGACAGGCCTGGTTCCTCTGAGTCCATATCTCTCTGCCCGACTTGGGGACACCAGCGATTTTTCTTGGTTTACATCACTGGAGGCCCATCCCTTAACATTTCTCTCAGGCAGAGGCAAAAAGCCCGAAGACTAAGATGAAAACAACAAATACACTCGTCCTCCACCTCTCTCCCTCACTCCCCCCAAACCTACTTTAATTTGAGACTGAAGAGGGCTGGGGAGCGACAGGGCAGCCTGTCGGCCTCCTGTCTGACAGTGAGCGCCTGAGCTAATATGTTGGCACCCAGGCCTTCTCGACCGGAGAAATAAAAGGTGATCATTTCAGCTTCGGTGAAAAGTTCATGTTGGATAACTTCATCACACGGGACGTATTACAGGGTAACCTCTTGCTGCGTGTGGTGCCTACATCTACCTTGACTGTGACACAGAGCTCCAATTAGCACTTAAGGGAAGAGACTTTATAGACAGCACTCACCTCGGCTCAGCCCGTCGGGTCCCCGGAGGATCCGGCATTCTTCTATCTGGCCAAATGGAGAAAACATCACCCTGATATCATTCTCATTACATTTCTTCGAAACCATTCCTATGAACAATTTTCTGTCTTCCACAGCTAGGAGATAAAAATAACGAATGAGCAAAGGTCACTTCATCCTCTTCCTCGTAATCAATGCTTCATTCCCACATCAAACCGGGTCCCAGTCACGTGCAACTGAAAACGGGTCCCAGGGCTAACTCTTCAGACGGCCAGTCTCTCTCCCTCCTCCACACACATCATCCTGCCTCTGCTCTCCCGCCTAGCCCTTCCCAAACACTCAACTCTGTGTGAGCTTGTCCTTACGAATAAAACACCTTCATGGGACACGAAACACTGCAAAGTCCTTTCCCCCCATTTGGAAACTCACAGTAACGTGTTTACTAAAACGTTCAAGTTCGTGTAATTGCTAAACACTATTCCATAGAGATATTTTGGGTACAGATTTTCATTTGGTTTTTTTGTAGATGTTCTTTTAACTTGAGTGACAGGGAAAGAAAAAGGTCAGGAGAGGAGAAACGACAGGAACAGATGTAGCGGAATAGTAAACAAAACTTTTAACAAAGCGTTCAACAGAAGAAAACATTCTCCTCTGATTTCATATTGCTTCGTCCCCACTGATCGAGACAAGAATAAGAGATGAGAAAGATGCTCATTTCTCCAGGTAGCCAGTCAGTGACCTCCTTTCTGTGGCCTGCCTGTGCAGCCTCACCAGGACAGCACATGGTCTACGTGTTACAAATAAGAGGAAGGCAAGTCCAGTGAAGAGAATGGGGCTACAGCAGCCACTTGAGAGTCATGTCGGGACGGCCCCAGGCTCGGGTGACACCCAGAACAAAAAACGATCATGGAGGGAACAATACTATTCCACTCACTTGGAGGTAGGATTCTTGATGAGCAGAAATGCATTTTTGGGTGTCATGACAACACGGGCACGTTCTAACCTTCCAAGCTGACGGGGGATGAAGGTTAGGGAAGGTTGACCGTTGATGACCTGGGAGATTGTCCTCAACATTGACATGCTTGTGCTCAGGATAACTGGCCTACACTCAGCCTCAGAGGCACGATTATAAAGGATTTCAGGACAGTGTTCAGAACTGTTTTTAGGGGAGAGCAAGAGATTGTCATAGAAGCCCTTAGGGAGAAGTCTTGCTTATTTCCCATGTTTCATTTCAATCTATCTCTTAGAATGAAAAATAAAAAGATAGTTGGCTGGACCAGCACTTCAGAAAGTCCTGGCTTAAGGGAAGGGCTCTGTCATACACCGCTTATGTATAAGCCTTCATTTTCTATCTGTGGTATAATCTTGTCATCGCTATTTAACGGGCTTTTATTTCTGTTTCCCTTATTCTTTCCCTGGACAGCAGGTGTCTCATTTTCATTTAACCAACAAGAACGTATACTAGACTTTCTAGGGCCAGTTGCTTTGGCCAAAATACATGGCCTATGCCCTCCAGGAGCTGGGACAGAAGATCCGTTCATGAAGTAGTAATGTAACACGGGGTGGTTTACTCAGAAGCAGCGCTGACAATAGAACTCGGTGGGAATGGAAAATTCTATCTGTGATGTCTATCCACTACAGTAGCTAAAGCCATGTGTGGTTCCTGAAGACCTGAAAAGTGGCTAGTGTGATTGAAGAACTGAATTTTTAATGTGATTTAATTTTAGCTAATTTAAATTTTAAAAGCCACATGTGACTACTACATTGGACAGTGCAGTTCTGAGGGGCTTAAGTGAGATGGCTACAGGTTCCTAGTCCTAGCACCCCAGACTGGAAGTGAGAGACTTGAAAGACGTTTCATCTAACTCTAGAAGAGATCCAAGGCCCCGCAGGGGGAAGGGACTTGCCTAGGTCCTTCAGCAAGCAGGGGGCCTAACCTGGACTCTGACTCTGTAACTTACTCCCAGCCAGGGTTCTTCTCACTCTACTGTGCTTCCTGCACGTCCGGAGGAGGCACAGGCTTAGAGAAGAGAGCGATGCTGTGATTAGGGACCTAGGTCCTGGTTCCAGAGCTGCCATTATGTTGATGCATGACCTTGGATGAGGAGCTGACCTCTGTGGACCTCAGTTTTGTCATCCATAAAATGAAGGTTTGAACTCTATTCTTTTTCCTTTCTCTCTTTCTTAAGTAATGGAGAGAAGGCAGCCGAGCTACATGCTTTGGCTGACTGCAGCACTTGGGGGTGGGGGAATGCTGGAGCTCAGAACGCCTTCCATCCAGCCTCTCTCCACACCTGCAGCAGCTCGTAAGACAGTGTGGAGAAAGGCCGAGGCTCCAAGGAACACAGGTTGAAAACCACCACTCACCGTACTTGTAAACTATGACTTGGGCACCAAAGTGTGTGAGAAAGGCTGGAGGGAAGATGTAGGATCTAAGCCGGCCTTTAAGAAGCGTGGGCGGGGTCTGGATGGGACGGAGGAAGAACATACTCACTGGGCAAGGTGCAGCATCAGGAATAAGTAAGGACTGACTTTGGGATGGATGGAGGAAAGCAGCCTGACTTTAGCACACTATGCACCATTTCTGCTTCATCTGTAGAGAGGGGCTCAACATATGAGGAAGGCAACAGATTTTCTCGAATACCAGGACGACCACTAGGATGCTGGACTCTTTACCATGTGAGGATTCCAGTGGCCCTGAGAGGATGCGCATTCCCTTGACCGGGAAGGGGAAAGGGCTGGAACTGACTGAAACAGGGCAGAGTAGAGAGCGAAAAACTTTACGTTGTAGGTCTTATTCCCCCACAACTTCCCTCTCATCTCTGCGACTCCTACCCAGAGGAAGCTATGGCCAATATCTTTATGAGAGTAAAGAAAAAATTCCCGTTGTTTTTCTTCTTTTTTTGAAGAATCTGGTTTTAGTTCTTTTAAACAAAAGCAAATGATAAATTCCCAGTTGGTCCCTGGTTTCACTGGTAAACCTATAATTATGGTGTTTGGCTAAAACAATTTGCCGGTTTAGAGCTTCAGGGTGATGCTAGAGTAAACTAAACAGGCAGCTTCTGAGTAAGCTGGAAAATGATTTTTTTCCTAAGAATCATATAAAGAAAATGGAAACCACTTATAAAGAATCCTGACTTCCAAGGTATCAGGAAAGGTAAACACACACAGGCAGGGAGACGGATGAGAACTCTCACTTTTTTCAAGAACCAGCATTAGCTAAGGAAAAAAAAAAAAAAAGGAAACCTACACCATCCTTATGTTATTCAAAATGCTAACTTCCTTCCGCATGTGAGTGTATGTGAGTGTGTGCTGGCACCTGTGCACACATACAAGAAGCTGGATGTTTGCATGCCTTTGCTCGCCACCGTAGCTCTGTGGTTTTAACAGTTGGGCCCTGTTTGTTTAATGGCAAAATGGGGATAACTACACACACCCAGCTTTCCTCTCCCTTGAGTTTTCCTGATTTTCCAGTGAAAATTTATTCATAAAATTGATTTCTGGGATGCCTGGTCTAAGGATCCATAAACAGCTTTGTCAACATTTTAAATAAACATAATTATCTTGAATTCACTTAATTTTTTCATCCATTTTTGATGGATTTCTTGGTGGGTTTTTCCTAAGTATTCACAGGCAGTAAGTATCTCATCATTTTTCAGTCCAGAAGAATGCTGATTGCTTGAATAAACCTGCTATGTTCAGAGTATTCTGCTAAGTGCTTTAGAGGAATTAAAAAAAGATAAAGATAAGGTTCCTGCCCTCTAGCGAAAAAGTCTATTTTCCTTTGGGACAACCAATGAATGAGTGAGAAATACTTTTATATACGAAGTGATGCACAGGTGGGGTCACCATCATCAATAACAACCATAGCAGAAGTGAAAGGTGTTCCGTACCAGCGGCCATTTCCAGTTCTCCTTCCACGGTGTAAATGAGAAAGGGTTAATATTACAAGTGGGGACTTTTTTAAGTTCAGGGACTAGAAACTTCATCTTAAAAAAAAAAATCCCTAATTGTAAGTCTGTGCTAACACCCTGGTGTACAATCTGTCAAAGTCACACCTGGATTCGGGGCGGCTTGAATTAATTAACAACTTTTCAATGTGTTAGTGCTAACATATGGCATTTAATTACTGCCTCCAAATCTGTGAGTCTCTCTACTCTGAATTTCAAAATTATTTCTTCATCTTCCAGTAAATCGGACAGTGACTGGATGGGAACACCCCGAGATTCCTATCTTTACTGGAAGCTTGCAGGTCGTCACCCTCCCTTGACAATATTTAGTTAAGTCGACTCCTGCAAGCTCTGAACTTGATGCGTGCACACCGGGGGTTTTGGAGGCCTTGAGAAAAGAGATAGGGGCTTAAATGGCATTTCTGGATTAGAGGCTTTAAGGACCCCTGACAACTCAGTGAGGCTGGAGGGTTAAAGCAGGATAGATATATGCTCTGTCTACAGAGTAAGAACAATCTTCTCCACCAGGAGAATGACATGCGAGGGAATACTGGCTACAGCCACTGAGACCCCCAGCACAGAACCAAAGGCAACTTTTATGCTTTTCTTTCTCATCACTCACTGCTAGACAAACTTCAGATCCAGCAACTGCATTTCATTTTCAATCCTGCACTGCTGGTATCTTTTTCTGCATAACAACAGATGATTAAAGCTGGAAAACAGGCCCTTGGATGGGACACAGAATGAAAGAGGGTAACCATGTTTGTGCTAGTTTACGCTGGTGCCTGAAATCCACACCTCCTCAATGTGCTTCCTACTAGAACTCAACTATGTGCAATGGAAAAATAACAACAAAGTTGGATTCTGTTGCAATTTGGGTATTTATTCAGTGTGTTGTTCTTAAAGGCCTCAACATTTTATTGCTAATCCAGAATGGGATTTTTTTTTTGGACACCTGGCACAGAAGCACAAGGGCAGGAAGTAAAACGTTGGGAGTTTGCATAAATGTGCTAGAGGCTGCAGCTTAAATCAGAGTCAATTAAGAGGGCAGGTTATAGGAAGCCATACAGATTCTGGAAGCCCGTTCAGTAAACACGAAAGTGCAGGAGAGCTCTAAGAGCAGACTAACATTTCTCGGCTCACCACAGAAGTTCCCTTTGTCAGAATCTCTAGATGGACGAAGGTTTGCAAAAGTGATTGCTTTTCTGGAATCCATTTGTCCATCGCTAATTAATCTGTGATTAGCAGCCCTTTCTTGCTCAGCAAATACAAAGTTTTAGCAATCTGAACATCGTGATGATGAAGACAGTAACTATCTAACTGTGATGAGTCCTTTGTGCCATCCATAAATGTCAGCAAACTCGATAAAAGTGCAATTAGAGCTCGTTAGATTTCTTTCACAACTACAGGAGCTATTTAGAGCATGTGAGCCAAAGAAAGCTTTGTGCTCTTTGAGCTTTGGAAACTATGCTTACCTGTCAAAACTGCCATGTGAAATCAGAAAAGGCTTGCAGCTCTTATCACGTGCTTTGGAAAATTATACACGTCTGCTGATTCCTCAGTCAGGTCCAAGGAGAACCTTGAAACCTGTTCACGTCTGTGCAAGGTGAAGCTCCACGTAAGCCTCCATAAAGAAGGACGCTTTAAAAGCAGCTTTCAGTCCATTGACACTTTCTGACTTTTTTTTTTTTTACTGGAAATTCAGAAAATGAAGTTCAATCTACAAAGTAAAGGGAGAATGGACCCAACGAGAAGGTTTGGGATCCTTCGGGTACAATGAGAAGGTTTTGGGATCCTTTGGGGTACAGATCTATGCTTTGGTGTGAAGAGCCCAAGGCTAGAAAAGTCAGCCTCTGCTGCTGAGAATGCAGCAAATCGGCTACCTCAGCTAGCCAGAGTTATACTAATAACTTAGCAAGGTGAATATTTACTATGTGCCACGTATGAAGCTAAGCTCTTTAGAGATGTTACCTGACACACTCCTCAAATGACTTTGTAAGGTAGGTGTTACAAGAGGAGTTCAGACTACAGACTACCGAAGCCCTCTCTCATAGGTGGAGACGAGGAGGCTGGCTGGTTATGGAACTTGCCTAAGGACACAACTAACAAGCTCAGGGCCAGGGGTCAAGTCTGGGCCCTCCAAAAGAGTTTTTAACTACTACCCCGAGTTGCTTCCTGAAAAATTGCATTTTTAGGTACTCTCTCATCTTAGTCAAATAGCACCCAATCCTGCTTGTCTTTTGAGATCTTGGAAACTTGGGGGTGCCCATGGAAGTTTTATTCTGTCATTGTGGTTCTAGACCCAAAGCAAACATCACCCTCAGTGTCTGGAGCAGACACTGGACAGCAAAGGCAATGGAACCTTCTGAGATCCCCCCGGCAGCTGTCCTGTGGCCAGGATGCTCTAAGTCAGGGTTCACGCCTGCGCAGTAGAAGATGCAAAAGAAGAGATCCCTTCATGGTTCAATGATTTGGGTATTTCAGGTCAAACATTTCCAACTCAGTTGTCTAATATGTCATGTTTTTGTAACTATGACCTAAGGTTCAGAAATGAGACAAACCCCTCTCCACAGACTTTCATTGTCCTGACACCATTTAGAGAATTATGGGGCCAAAGGACACGGGAGATCTCTTGGTGGCCAGAAGCTCCCAAATGACTTTCACTGACAGGATTCATGCCACAAATACAAGATTCGTCTCTCCTGTCTGCCACGAGGAATAGAACAGACTATAAATATGCACCTCTGAAGCAAATCAGCATGGGTCTAGGGCTTTCTGCATGGGTAGACACACTCACTGCAGAACCCAATAAGGCCAGGAAAAAATCTGGGTGACAATAATAACATTTTATAGAAGTGCTCTGTCATTTACAAAGCACTGTTACTAACATCTTATATGAGTCTAAAAAAAAGCCAACCTATGCGAGGCCATTACCATTATCCCTGTTTTATGAATGAAGAGATTAAAGTTCAGTCTTTAAGCGACTATTAGATACTGACAGACAGTCTACTGATTTAAGTAAGTGCCATGAGGTCAGGGGCAGTGCTTCTGTAGTCTTTTCTTCTTCATCTTTTTAAAAATCATTGCTGCTGCCCCAGCACCCAGCAACGTGCCTAGCACACAGTAAGTCATCAACGAATAACTGTGAATAAAAGGATGATGTGACTTGACTAAGGTCCCGCAACAAAGCGGTGGCAGATTTTAGACCCTCTGACATCAACGCCATGTTTGTGATAAAGTAGTGTAGGAAAAAGGCAATTAACTCTCAGAGAAGTGTGTGGTGGACATGAAGATGGCGAGAAACCACCGAAGTCTATTCCAGACAGACAGATCAAGTGCTGGCAGCACCATAATGCTACCTGGAATCTTCTTCAATACTTTCTAGTCTGTGAAGAAGCCAGAAAATGGGAGGCACTACAATTAGCAAAAAACACCTTGTGGAGAGGTTTAGAGCCCAATCATAATTTACATTTGCAGATATGCAGATCTCCAAGTGCATGGCTTCTGCCCTGATTACTAATTAATAAGGTGCAGAGCTGCCCGTAGAAGGAATCCGTGCTGATTATGTCAGCCTTGTGGGACAGGGAGGCCCTGAGGTCTAAGACGCTAGAAGATTCCTTTAACACACATTTCAGTAAATTCAAAGAACAAAACAGGGACGACAGTTTGTATAAATGGAAGCAAAAACTTAAGAGAGAATTGTGGCGATCAACCCTCTCGTGTCTTGGAGAGGCAAATCTCAATTATTTCGTGGACCTCATCAAATGCATATTTTTGCACCGAGTCTAAGTTTATTTAATCAGCAGACTGAATTCTGATGCAAATGCATGGGTACAATTTAGAGAAGAGTGCCATAGACAGTCTCCAAGCCAGAGAGGAGTCAATGCAAAGCAGAAAAAACCCTAATTCTCAGTGGGAAGCCCCTTTCCTCCTCATCTCTGCACAGTAGAAGGTCATTCCTTACACAAGAGCCAAAGACCACAGGGTCACCATACAGAGCAAGTCCCAGACACAGGGACACGGAAAACCATTTCTTGCAACATCTTTGCAGGTCTCTACACCAGAGACAAATGAGGCAGGAGAAGTTCACGTTTCTCCAGACACGCCAGCTGCACTGGAAGTTTCCTGGAGCAGCTCTCTCTACCTTTCAAAGAGGAAAAGCAATTGGGGCTGACTACCCCCCCCCCACCTGACTTCTTAACTTAAAGAAACAGACACGAAATGAGACAGTCGGTCACCACCTACCGTTTGACTTTTCACTATCTGCAGGTTTCATCTGAATGGGATGATGCATCTAAAAACACAAAAGTGAGAGAGTAAAGGCAGATTGAACAACCGTATAAACAGTCTCAAAATCCCATACTATTAAACTTGCGTACTGATATTCTTATGAGGGCACATAAATAATAACAACACTGCTCCCAGTGAAAAGTAACCACATTAAAATGCAAGCCAGTGTTTGATGTTCAGGAATAGAACCTGTTTAAGTCACGGGGCCCTGGGACACAGTATTCAAAACCTTGGGCTTTGTAGTCAGACCTGAGTTCGAAATCTGGTTCTGCCACTCAGCATAGTTTCTGTCTTTATCTTATAGGTAATCCTGGTTCTGCCATTGACTATAGATGGCTATGTGATCTTGGGCAAGTGTCCTGACTTCTCTGAGCTTTAGTTTCCTCACCTGTGAAATGGAGATAGCGCTTCCATAGTAGGGTTGTGAGAATTAAATGAGAAGATGCACGTGAAGTGCTTATTAAACGGGGCACAGAAGAAAAAAAAAAACTATTCTTATTTTGTATTATTACAAATTTACACACAGATTATCTTTGTTTTTCCTCTGGCCTTTCTTAGGTGTCACAGTCATGAGTAATCTGAAGATCTAGCAGTTGACTGATTTAGGCACCATTATATAATTTTGATTCAACACAAAGCATGGAATAGGAATGCAGAGCCACTGAAAGAATGGAAGGAAGAAGGGAAAGAGGGAGGGAAGGGTCTTAGGATTATGTTTGGCACGTGTGGGGCAGCAGGAAGAACCTGAGACAGAATGGAGCCAAGACCCCGAATCGGGTTCTCTGTGGCTCTTTTCGTGATGCCCATCACACCACTGTGCGCATTCTGCAGTTTACTCCAAGTGCAGAATGCTACCACCATTTCCAATTAAAATAAATTCCTCAGACTACTTCCAAAGGTCCTCTTGCTTCATATTTCATCATACCCCAAGGAACACAGAAGCCACAGGGTAGACAGAATCACTGGCTGTGCAAATGCTTTTATTATAATGGGTCCCATTCTCTCTGAACCTTTAATTTCCCCGGTGGACTTCCATCACTTGCAAGCCACAGCTCTGGGTTTTATCTCATTGAAATGAAAGGGGAATGGTACTTGGCTCTGGCACTTAAATGATGGGAAATGATTATCTGGCAGTGAGGACCATGTACGTCTGACGCCTGCCAGGGTCTTCAAAACACGAGAGGAAGAGGAAAGAGGGAGTACCATCAGGGGCCGAGAGGCTAAATAATTCAGAGCTGCTTCGTTTATTCTAAAAGGCAAGACACTCTTATGCATAGAACATAGGCCTTGAGATGTGGGGTCTACTTGTATTCCCACTCCATTCATTAATGTATGCAATTTGTGGAGGAGAGACTAGAATGAGAATAGACTGTTTAGGGGTCAGTAAGTAGACTAATTTCTTCAGAAAAGACTGGAATATATACCTAAAAAGCAGGCAGAATTAAACTGTGGAAACCCTGAATTGGGTAAGAAATGTGGCCTCTATCCTATAGGTCATGGAGAGAATGACCAAAAAAAAAAAACTGGGGGGAAGATGGACTGAGTCCTTGAATAAGTTATCCTTCCAGCATGCCTTTATCTACTCACTCAGCAAATACGAATGAAGTACCTACTATGTCCCAGGCTCTAGGCTAAGAACTGGGGAACAAAGCCCAAGTGAAGATGTTGAGACCCTTTGGGGGCCCACTGTATGGTGGGGAAGATTGACATGCAAACAGCCCCCGAGCAACATGGTCAGTGCTACGTAGACACAGAAACAAGGTGCTGTGGGAGCCCAGGGGAGCAGGCACTTCATTCTGCCTGGTGAGGCAAGTGAAGGCTTTGCAGCAAAGGTGAAGTCTGGAGTCCTCAACGCCAAGTTGGACTTGCCGGCAGAGGAAGGGGGGATGGCATTTGAAACTAATGGAATATCCTACACAAAGACACAGTGGTGAGAAAGAGTATAGTTCCTCCTAGCAAGGGGTCCAAAATGTCTGTGGGGAAGCACACGAGAAGAGGTTGCAAAGATTGTGGGCGTCCAGGTCTCAGAGGATCTTGTATGCTGAGGAACTGAAATGTTGCCTAAAAGTCAACGGTCAGGTGTAGGAGATTTAAGTAGCAAAGGCAACAATACCAAACTTGTATTCTAAAAAAGTCATTTTTGGCTACACTGGAGGATGGATTATAGAGGAGAGAAGGAGGAGGCAGGGAGAATAGTTAAGAGGCCACTGCAAACATCCATGTGAAATGGAAGGTCTAAAGGTCAGAGGTAACTGGCTGGATGTGGGGATGAGAGGGAGAGAGAAACCCAGCCCTGGACAACTAGATATATTGTGGGGTCATTGCCCAAATAGGGAAAACATAAAGTAGTTTTGGGGGAGACTGATGAGGGCAGGTCTGGACAGGCTACATTTGATGTGACTGTGATGCAGACAGAAGTTGGAAATGTGCGCCTCAAGCTCTAGAGATCGCTCTGGGAGGTGGCAGCAGAGGCCATAGCCGTGGATGAAACTGCGCAGAGACAGAATGCAAAGTCAAGAGAGACAAGAGCCAGAGGCAGACCACAGAGAATATCAGAAAGAGGAGGCTAAGAGAGACAGAGCAAAGAGCAGTCAGAGGAGCAGGAGCGACTGGTCACACAGGAGCTATGTGGGGAGAGCTTCGAGAACAAGGCGGTGGTCAGAGCAAGTGCCACTAGACCCTACTGTGAAAACGCCCAAGTATCCTTTTGGATTTGGGGATAAAACATTCTTTAGGGAATTTATCAAAAGCAGTTTCTGTGGGGTGGTTGGGGCCAGAATGTGGGGAGTGGGGGGAGTAGCAGGAAAGATGAGTGGATATGATAAATGCAGACAACTATTTCAAGAAGATTAGCTGCAAACGAGGGAAGATAGGAAGGTTGAAGGAAGATGGGGTGGAAGATGGGGGTGGAGTCTTTCCTTGCCAGGTAGAAAGACTTGAACAGGTTAATATGCTGAAAAGACTCAGATGGGATTCACAGATCAAAGGTACAGGAGAGAGGAGAGAAGCATAGCTACATTATGTACGGGATACAGAAATGAAGTGTATACGAGTCCTGCCTGCAGGGAGCTTACAATCCATCACGGTGGTTG
This sequence comes from Tapirus indicus, assembly GCA_031878705.1. NCBI lineage: Eukaryota > Metazoa > Chordata > Mammalia > Perissodactyla > Tapiridae > Tapirus > Tapirus indicus. The sequence continues at coordinate 117,098,549 of CM062925.1, forward strand.
ACATGCACATATATATACAGAAGAGGAAATGTGACCAACATCAGAAAAGGGGCACAAAGAGCTACAAGCATTCAGATCCATCTGTGAAGGGCACGGAGGTCTGCAGGAGGAATCTGGGAGCCACAAGGACACATTCATTCACTCTAAAGCTGTGAAGGGCCTTGGAAATCATTTAGTCCAGTGCTCTCAATTTACAGGTCTGAAGGGAATAAGTGGTTTCACTAAGGACATACAGCTGGTTAACGGCAGAGTTGGGATCAGAAATCTAAGCTCCCTGGTCTCACTCCAGTGTCAAGTCCCCCATAACACATTGCTTCTCCACAAAATGCCCAACGTGGGACTTGGACACACGAGCCTACGATGAAGAACCGCAGGCTTCCCTCGCTGAAGGCGCCTGCAATATCCCCTTCGGTGAAAGCAATCTTCCCCGCTCTCAATTCCCATAACCCTTCATCTACGGAGCTTTATGACGCGTATTACACTCAGACTTGACTCTTGGTTTTCTTGCAGCTGCTGACAGAATCAGCTCAGTTTCTGACCTAAGACTATCCAGAAGGCTCAGGAATGAAATAGTGGTCGTAATAAAGCAGGTACTGCCACTGCAGACTTGAACTTTGTTTGCGGACCAGAGGTGGAAGAAGTCAACTTCACAGAGATCTGGATGGTCTGACCATGGTGAATTCTGAGTGTGGGTATGCTCCAAAGACAATTTAGATAATGTATGTAAAGCACTGTGACCTTCTGGGAGAGAGGTGTTCAATCAGTACTGTGATGGCTCATTATCACGAGCAATTCATTTGAGTTACAAATTTCTGATCAGATACAGGATGTAAATGTCAAGGAAGACAAAAAAAATGGTTTGGAGGAGTTGTTCTCATAATGTTGTTTCACTTCCTCAAAATCTCATGATTCCAAGAACTTGGGGAGATCTGTTGAGTGGAGTAAGGAAGTTATTGTAAAGCAGCCAACATTCTAGTTTAAAGTTTCAGGTTATAATAAAGGGATTCTTTCCCTGTAACAGGAAATGGTTTCAAAGATTTGACCCAGTGTGACTCTAGGAATACTCACTCATTCACTTATTTCTGCCTTTGCCAGACATTGTTAGATGCTGGGGATACACGGATGGAAAAGAGTTCTCATCGTGATGGAGCTTGTAAGGTAGTGGTAGAGACAGACAACCCTTTCCCACAGGATGATGTATGCAGGGTGGGAACTCAGAGGAGAGAGACCAACACGGACGAAGGAAGGGCAAACTGGAGAAGGCATCTCAGCAGAAGCCATGTTTGAGTTCAATCTTGAAGGATTCTTAATGCTAGTCGTGACAGGAGTCAAGGTCATTTCAGAGAAGGAACAACATATTCGAAGGCACAGAGTAAGAGAAAGTAGGTCATGTTGTTACTACAGAATGATGATAATGACATTCTAACCAACAGAGGAAGCAAGAGAAGTCTATAAGATTCTTCACCAAACACAAAATACCTAAAGCACAACAAGACGAATAGCGAGGGATATATTTATGGATCAAACAATTTCAAGTATGAAGGAAACAATGCAAGTCTACTCAACCCCGAATTAAAACTGCCCTAGGAACCAGGATTGGCAGCAGTGACCACACCTTCACCACCTTCCTCAAGAACTAAAGATGAAACCTGTGTCAGAACTGCTGCTTCTCAACGCTGCTTCTGTCCCGACTAGGGAAACTGGCCATGTCCACTGACAGAGTTGGGTGGGACAGGAGACTGGAGCTCCACTCTGTGCTCTACACTTGGGGGTCCCTGGTGGCAGAGTGCTCGCCCCAGGGAGATGGAAAGATCAATCACTTTGGAAATACATCCTGATCCATGGGAGTAAATTTGACTTAACCTATCTCATCAAGTTTACATTTCTACGAAGAAAGCCTTCTAAATCCATTTCCTTGAAGGTCTGTATGACTGTTCATGAATTTCTTTTTCATTTTTATTGCAGACCGACATTTTGCCTCAAGTTACACATTGAGGTACTGGTTAACTTCTTGGTCTCTATTTAGCCCTACTTGTTTAAAAACAAATGAAACCTAACAGAAGGGGAAATTTTAAGAGCCCCCTCCCTCCAGGGTGGAGGGGATTGAAGTCACGCATGTTCCTCAGAAATTCGTTGTTTAACTGTGGTTCCATCTGCATATGAAGCATTGCATCACACACAGAGAAGGTGGAGACTCTTAGAGAAGGGCCCCGTGATCACAGCGCACCGAGGCGCCACCATTTCCTTGGGGTCCCATCAGGCTTTCATAATATGAAAAGCAGGCTGCTCCTCTCTGCCCTGGGCAGAGCTGCCATCCACGCCGCCGCTCTTGTGGGAAGCTTCTGTCAGTGCTGGAGCACACCAGCCTTCCAGTATAAAGCCTCACCCCTTATCCTCCCTCCTGATGAGTCAGTGGCATTTGGCCCTCCCTCCCCTTCACCCCCCGTATACACATAGGGCCCCAGAACTGCGTTTTCCAATGCCTGGTCTTCAGAATGGCAGATCTCTGATAGGACCTGACGCTCCTCACTCCTAAATATGTTGACCTTCGATTCGTCACAGAAGAGCCCAGCTGTGGCTCATGAAAATGAAAATGAGGATACGAGTTTGGAGCAAAGCCATTACCCAACGTCTACGGGGGTAACAGCACTATAGGGAGCTGCACATAACCCTGGCAACAGCTGTCACCGCCTCCATTACGAGTCCTATCATGTCACAGGGACAGAGATGAGGCTGGGCCACTGAGCACCAGCATTCAGTAACCGTGCTCTCTAGAGTTCCCATTACAGACCAAGTCTGCCGCAATTCCCCCAAACCTCTCTGCCTTAGTCCTGTGATGAATACGATTCTGAGTTTAAACAGCCAACGTTAACACAGGCCGGGGCTGGAAGATGGAGGACCCGGGGGAAGGACATGGTTACGGGGAGGGTGACGCAGCTGATTTTGCACGCAAAGGAGAACTCGTGTTGAAACTCGGTTTAACCCCAGCCATCACCAATTGATGAGTTAACCACCTTTAACACGAGATTCAATAAAACATGCCATTTCTAACCTGAAATGGGTTTTACAGAGTCACTGTTACGCATCTCATTATTAAACCTATCCTGACCCCTTGAGAGAGCAGCCGCGATGGCACATATTGTAAGCTTACTGCCCATAAAATATTTAAAGGGAGAAAAAGAGTGGAGGGAGAGAAGTGAATTCACAAAAGAGCTCTAGGCCAAATGAGAAAATGGAAGGATTCCAGCCAGTAGAGACAAACTGGAATTTTTCTTTCACTCCACGACAATGCAAATGATTCACGCAGAATACTTCATATTTTGCTGTACAGTAGACTATGAAATACTATACTTTCTGAGTTTTTCTCCAAAAAGTTTCATAAATGGCAAAAATAAGTTTCAAAAGAATTGCCACCAACTGGAGGTAAACCATCCCCCCAAATGAAAGTGGATATATTGTCAAGGGTTCTTCTACTAAAGGAAGGAGCCCGCAAAGCTGTATAGGCTGGCTTATCTCTCTGGGTAGGTAATTGTGCCATTTCAGTCGCTGTTACATTATCCTCTGCACAAGGGAGATTGGGAAGAAACAAAGGTAGCTTTAGGAATGTTGACTTATCAGTACTGAACAAGAACTTCTGAATTTCTCTGATTTTTTCTTTTTATGGTAACAGGATGGTAAATTCGCTAAGATATCTTTAATAGAATGACACTTCTACAAGAACGTAGACAAAAATAATGTGTTGGATCAGTCAAAACCAGCTTCTATCAGTGGGACAAAGTCAGAGTTGGAGCTCATAGCTACACCTGTTAAGTAAAGTGGAGACTTTAGACAATTTTTGTGAAAACTGAGGATATCTTCCCTTGGCTCTCAATTTTCCTGTGCCAAGCATTGTTGCAGGCTCTCTAAATGTGTTAACTAACACAACTGTCACAACAACTCTGAGATAGGTATGTATGAGGAGCCAAGGAAGAGAGGGAGAGAGAGATTACATAACTTGGCCAAGCCATATAGCAAGTCACTAGAGGAGCAGGGATTCAAATTACGGACTGTCTGAGGCCGGAGCATAAGCCCCCACCACTCCTCCATACTGCCCTAGCATGTATCTGGACAGTCGTGCTGCACAGGAGTTTGGGGTTTCCAAGAACCCATAAAATTACTCAAATTTTCCTCTTCCATACTAGACATAAAGACTGTCTCAATCTTAAGATTTCTTCCCAGTTAGAAACTCATATATGAATGTGTGCAGCATACAACACATGCACATATAAAATATTTTAAATTAGCCTCAGAACAAAAATTATTGTGTGAGTTTTCTCCATGAAAAAGGCAGGAAAGAAATTCTAAAAGGCTGCAGTGATTGAAAGGAAAAAAACCCATTGCCTTATAGCCATATTAGGGAAGTACAGCCCGCTCCACACGCCACTGGACTGTGAAGGAACTGTATGTTCCACTCTGGAGGTTCCATGCTAGTTTTTCTACCATCCCTACTGGCCCTTCTCAATAAGACACACAGAATGGAATTAGAGGGGCCGGCCTGGTGGCGCAGCGGTTTAGTCCGCGCTTGGCAGCCCGGGGTTCGCCAGTTCAGATCCCGGGCGCCCGCCGACGCACTGCCTGCCATCCACGCTGTGGCGGCGTCCCATATAAAGTAGAGGAAGACCGGCACAGATGTTAGCCCAGGGCCAGTCTTCTTCAGCAAAAAAGAGAAGGACTGGCGACGGATGTTAGCTCAGGGCTGGTCTTCCCCACCAAAAAAAAAAAAAAAGAATGGAATTAGACTCTGAGCTTTGTTTCATGGGGCAAGCCATCTGAAATATTCTACACCTATGATGATGAGAAGCAAATTGGTGATGAGCAAGACTATCAATTATTCCATGAGTCAATTAATCATTTTGAGTCACTGACATTAATCGATCTTACATTTTGTGGTTTCTTCACAAACTGTTAGTGCAAAAAAGTACATTGGAATCTATAAAACGAGTCAAAGTGTGAACCACTTATTGGATAAGCCAGCATTTACACCAGAAGGCCCTGGTATTTGTGCAATGACTGGATTGTGCAATGCCTGTTTACCTGAACACTGCTTTGGAAATTCTGGAGAAACCTGAGTGCAGAGTTGCCCTCTGAAGATGCAGATTCCTTGGTGGAAGCAGAGTGCATGGGTCATCTATGCGTTGAGTCACACTACTGTCCCAAATTGCTCTTTTGAGCATCACCATTAACTGAGTAACGTAGTATGTACATAGAACCCTTTTGACCAATATTTGTTGATAAATTCTTTTTTTAAGGTTTTTTTTTTTGCTAGGGAAGATTCACTCTGAGCTAACATCTACTGTCAATCTTCCTCTCTCTCTCTCTCTCTTTTTTTTTCCCCAAAGCCCCAGTACATAGTTGTATATTCTAGTTGTAACTTGTGGTTCTTCTATGTAGGCCACCGCCACAGCATGGCTACTGACAGGTGAGTGATGTGGTTCTGTGCCTGGGAAACGAACCTGGGTCACCGAAGCAGAGTACGCTGAACTTGAACTGCTGGACTATCAGGACTAGCTCACAAATATTTTTATAAAAGTTATCTAAGCCAAGAAAAAAAGGAGATTTGAGTGCGACGACATAGAAGAAATATAAGTTATTCGTTTTCTTCCCGTGGCAAATCACAGCCAGAGGAAAAAACCCATAGTGGAAATAAATTACTATTTCTTCCTAACAGCTACAGATACATGTGATGTGCTTTAAACACTGAAGGCACAAAAAGTGCTCAATAAAGTTATTATTATTTTACATAGTAGAAGAGTTTCCTTGAGGGAAAAAGGACAAGGTCCTGTTCGAAAGCTAAGAGAATATACAGGTGGCCTTTCTGGTCACCTGGGAAGTACACAGCTATATTGCTCAACTCCCAGCTTTTTCACGTATACTAACACTCCAGGGAAGGAGAAACACCTACAGAACCCAGGATTACAAATCTGCTTTGGCTTATCAGGTTCCAAGGCAGCTTTCTTTTTTGGTGAGGAAGATTGGCCCTGAGCTAACATCTGTGCCAATCTTCCTCTATTTTGTATATGGGATGCCACCACAGCATGGTGTGATGAGCCACAGGTGTGTAGGTCCATGCCCGGGATCCAAACCCCCAAACCCCGAGTTGCTGAAGCGGAACGTGCAAACTTAACCACTGCACCACCAGGCTGGCCCCCAAGGAAGCTTTTTTAGCTGTAAGGACCCTACGTATTTACATTCCTGTTACAATCATGTGGTATATACTAGAGGGGGAAAAAAAACAAGCAATGTAGCCATTTAGTCCTGGCAAAAAATAAAATAAAATAAATAAAATATTGCAGGAAAATGAGATTACTCTGGGTGGAATTCTACGAGGGAATTTGGAGTCTGTTATGGTGATTAAGTCATCATTTCTGACAGATGACTCTAATCAGCTGTCAAACACCATTCCACAACCCCATCTGTAACTCGGCATCCTCGTTACTCAGCCTATGTTACCTTCTGTATATAAAACACATACAAACAAGAGGAGCTACGGCCCGGCATTTATTATACTCATTAGCTATGATTAGGTTCCGTGTTTTCATACTAAATAATAACACATGCTTCCATTTTGCTTTATTTATTCTTAAAATTAGAAGAAAAATGAATAGGCTCAAAATAGGAGGCATGGAACATGAATGAAAAATAATTGTTGTAACAAAGTGCGAGCGTAATGCTTTTAGAAGCATTGCTATTCAAGAAGAATGTTAATCCTTTCTTAGTTTCATTTTTCTTGGGATTATTATAGTATATTACTTAGGTAATCTATGGTGCTTTTTAACCCTCCAGTCAGATTTGGTGCCTAATTAGCTGTTATTTCAGTAGAAAGTATTGTTATTGTGTTGAGCAATGTTATTATGAACAGAAAGCAATTTCTCTGATAACATTTCATTTCTTCCCTCTCTGTCACTGTGTCTTGAGGATATAATAAACAATTCAACCAGCCAGTTGAGCTCCCCCACAAATTTGGTGAAAAGCAAAGCAAAACTAGTTAAAACTAAAAAATGGTACCTGGGTATGTCTAGAATCCTGTTTAGATCTATATGTTTTAATGACAAAAAACTGGAGGGTATAACACAATTCTGGAAATGGAGATAAATGGAAAGACTCAATGTAAGAAAAACCTTGTAGAATTATAGAGCTGCTGAGACAATATTATGACAGCCCCAAACACAGCAGAACACCACACGAGGATTTTATGTGACAGTTGTAAGATCACAATCACTACTGATTGATGAGCCAAAATTAAGAGAAAGGTAATGATTTGCCCTTATCACTAAGTGGGAAATATAGAGATAGCCTTTCTAACCATGATTTCTTTTTGATTGTGGTGCTGTCTTCCAAAATCAATGATGGATGCTCCAAGAGTCATCCTTCCAGATGTTACCCAGATGCTAAATTAGACATGCTTCCTAACTGAGCCATGCAAAATACACGCTGAAAACATAATGCCCGACCTAGCCCTTTAGGAGTGGTTTAATGACCTGGCGCTTCATTTACATTTCCAATACTATGATTCTATAGGCCACAAACTTAGGCTAATCTCATATTTTAAGACAAACGAGTCTGGTTTAAAAACAAATTGTCCTTTTGACATTAGTCTCTGCTCATAATGACTACCTTTGGGCTCAGTTCTCACACAGCCTTGGAATAAAGGAGAATCCAGCCTGCCAGGCTCCTGGTGGCTCCTTCCCCACACCAGCTGTTTTCAGGTCGTTCACTGTTGCCCAGTTGTCAACACCCAGTGGACTGAGATGAACCAAGCCCTGCATGCTGGTGAGAGGTTGGCATTGCACCTCCCATGCTAACCTTGACTCCATGCCTGTTTTGCTTAACCAGGCCTGCTGCCTGGGTCCACAGAGCCTGTTTATTCCCTGTGTATCCAGTTTGGAGTCCTAGCCAAACTGGGATTGTCTCCTCTCCTGGATCTTGCCGCCTTCTTTCCAGGGCTCCACTGGGTTACTGATAATCCCCGGTACTGCTTCCGGGAATTATCTTTACTGAGACTCTTTCAACCACACCCCCACCTCCTCCCCATAGGAAATATCCTTTGGACAGTGAAACCTGCCCAGATTGGACTTGAACTTCTGTCATTCACTGGAAACTTCTGGTGCTGGACTGAGACTGCTGCTTACGAAGCATCATCTATTGGTGGGAGCAGTGGCTGGGTCTGCTTTCCCAGACCTCTCACAGAACACTCTGGCTTGGCCCTAAATTTGCTTACTTTTCTTCCCCTTGGAATTCTCAGTTTAGATATATCTCTGTTATATTTCTTTTGCTTCTTACAGTCCTTTCTATTTCCATTGCTGCTACCCTTGTTAGCTCTTCATTCCTGCTCACTCAGATTCCTGCAATGGCCTCCTCACCACTTCTGGTTCTTATCTCCCAAACCATCTTATGCACCACCGCTTTTTTAATCCATCTAAAATTCAAGTCTAATAACTATTCTTGCCTGCTCAAAACCTTTCAATTATCTGCCAAATTAAATTCCAGCTCCTTGGCCTGTCTTTCAAGGAACTCCATGTTTGACCTCAAATTACCTTTTCAGGAGTATTTCTCATGATTGTTCTACATTTCTCTTCTATTCTAGTCAAATTGGACAGTTCCCTCTTACTGGAACTTCTGCCACATGCTCATCTACAAAAAGGCGTAATGACCCTTCTCATGCATTTAAACACACTATTTCCTTTGCCGATATAACTGTTGTATATTTGTTACACAGAAACACCTATATGTCAAGTTATTAGGTTGAATTGTGAAATAGCCATTTCTGTAGATTAAAAATGGTTGAATAGTGACAACTTCATATGGTGCAAACTCATCTGTTGCAAAGCAGTGGAGCTGCGTTATCTTCTTTTGAGATGACTCAGGAAAAGCCTAAAAAGTTCAATGCACATAGGCTATCTCCATTATAAGGTTTGGAGAGCTTTCCAGTAATTCATCTACAATACTGATAAGTTGTATGAGTTAAATCAAACATTAACTTGATGATGTGAAACAACACTACTTTCTGAATCAACTGTGGAACTGATGGGTATTTTGTGCACCACACAAGGCGCACTCATCCATGCTTAGTAGCTTCGATGCTCTGTTAAGATTAGTGATGCTGTATCCAGTAATCTCTAGTTTCCTTTCAACTTCAAGGCAAACTAAAGTTCCAAAGAATACCCCTCTAACAAACAAATCTTTAAAACCTCCGGTTCAAAACTACCTTGGAAAATTTAGGATAGAGGCGTTTCATCAAATCAACAGGAAAGCACCACTGAATTTCGTATTCTGATGATCTTTCTATAGCTTAGCTTCTGAGTCCTGAGTTGAGTTGCTTTGCCAGCCACGTTTATTAATTAGTGTCTAACATTTCCATCTCTCTGCAAGTTGCAACCTCTCATAAAAAATGCATGATTTGATTGGCTTAGGAATGACAACTTCATTTACAACAGACAAATAAACACCTGCCCCTCACTGCGCAGTCCTTATTTATTTATTTATTTAACTACCTCCATGGCCTTTGGGATTTGTACTAAGTAAGTGAACGAAAGTAGATAACTAGTACAATTTTCCTTTAGTAATCATGTTTAAGCAAAAATGATTAAGGAGCTCTCCTCTTTTAAACAAATGAGGCTGGCTGAAAAAAAAAATTAGTCCCTACTAAAAATAGATGGCGAGTTTGCAAAAATGCCTTAAGGGCTATTTCCTATTACCCATGTTTAAAATGCAGATCTATTAAACATCTGAGTAAGACATCTGATATTGTTTTTAGCAGCTATATTTATTCATCTCATCTTCTACAGTAGCACTAAACTTTGGTTGTTATTTTGCCAAATGAAGATCTCTCCTTCCGTGCTGCTAATTCTTTATGAGTTTAAGTTTAATTTCTCATTCTGATTTCCACCTTCCACTCTAATGTGTGAGATCGTTTACCAACTTTGGAAATTACTTGTTGGCAGAGCTTAGGGAAATTATGACTGTTCAACTGTTCTATAAATACCCTCATCCCAAAGCTCAGCCTTCTAAAGATCAAATTCAAGGCTTAGGCCTTTAAATTTATGGCATGTAACCAAAATTTAAATGGCAAAGGTAGACTTAGAAAGGAGATACATGAAACAGGAATATTTTATATTACGGAAATAAAGTAAGAACCTTTCATTGACCAGCGCTTGATCTGCAATGGCAAACCTTCCACTTCAATGGTTTCTTACTTCTCCAGGCTGAATGAGGCCTTGAGAAACTTGGGCTACTTTATGTTTGTTTTGTAGTGGAAAGAACATCACAGTTGGCATCATAAGGTCCAGGTTTGAATCTTGGCTTTGTCAGTGCCTACAGTCAAGCCCTTTGACCTCTTTAAGCCCCAGTAAACTCACATTTGAAGCACGGATCATATCAGAAAACTCGTCGCATGGCATGGGTCCATGTCTTACCCTGTGCTTCTAGTCTGTAGAGTAGGGCCTGCCTGACCTGACCAAAAGGACTGTGATGGAGAATCAAAGTACTGAGACCATCCTCCCACTTCCGCTCTACCAGTGTGTAAAGAACTCTTGAGATGGTTTTATACTGAGAGTGTCTATGAACAAATGCTATCCTTGGGAGTCCATTTATTCAACTAACGTCTGTTGAGCAGCACCTATGGTGTGAGGCATTATGCTGGGCTCTGAGAATGTTTCCTCTCCTCAAGGAATCTGGAGTTCAACATGGGAAAGATGGAGAGGTAAACATTCAGGGGGAATAAAATCCAGCAGGTGACAGGATGAGTTTTAGCATATGGATTACAATGAAGGAATATTCGATTCTACCTTCCTAGAAGCGTGAGACAGCACTTGTGTAGTCTCCTGTGGCTGGAATACGACATGTGAGCAAGAGTGTCGTAGAAGCTGAAGAGAAGGGAAAGGACACTGTATGAAGTTGAGATCTCACCCTTTAGACTCAGCAGTTCATCCTTGTTTCTGCCATAAGACACAACACAACAGTGTTCACACACGCCCATAGCGTGTGAGGGAAATGCGTAACTCCCAGGGACTGTAATTCTGCCCATCCTCTCCCACTCAAGAAAGCATTTGAGGTCTAACAAGAACAGTTATTACAGGGATAACTTCAAAAATCCCCTGATCCCTTCTATGCTTTTATTAGCTGTGATGACAACTGATAAATTCCAGCTGATAAAGACGGCAGAATTCTAGAGACGCTGCAAAGGTAGAAGACAGGATGTCCTCACTCATTAGAAATGGGGTGTGGAAGGAGACATATAGGCAGAGGAGAAGTCGAGGATGATTTCAGCTTTTTGTCTTGGTGGGACCACCCATCCACTCAGGCAGGTCATACACAAAGAGGGCCTGGTTTGTGGTGGGAAGATGACTTTAGTATTGGAATTTCCTGTGGACCATCTGGATGGAACTTTCCAATATCAGGACTGGATATCTAAGTTTGGGGCTTAGCAGAAAAGTCTGATTTCAAGATCAAGATTTGGGAGTCAGCAGTCTACAGGAGGTAGAGGAAACCATGAGAACAAATGGCAGAGGCCTAAGGAAATCGCGCAGTATGGGAACAAAGGGGTGAAAACAGAACCTCAGGGCACATAGACGTTTAAGGCATAGTTCTTTGCTGATATCCTTATGACAAACATCAAATTCCTTTTTTATTGAGGGAAAGTATGTTGTTAATAATTTCTCTTCATTGTGTAGTGAAGGCCCTGGGAAGGCACATAACTTGAGATGTCTTTACACATTCTCCTCTACACTCAGCTCTGCTCCAATCCAGCTTCTTCAATGTTCCAAGCTTTGGCCAATCCAACCTTCCCTTTTATAAATCAATGTTGGGCCTAGCCAGCTGGTGTATTTATTCCTTCACTACTTAGAATTTTACTAAAGTCTATGTTAAATTTTCTCTTTCCCAATAAAGCTTTCCAAAGTTACCACTGGAAATATTTAATATCGGCATTACAGTAAAACTTGAAGAGCATATCGTGTTTAGAGAAGAGTCAAGATAAAATGCCTATGAACATACCCAAAGAATCCAAACTATAACATCTGTCCAACCAAATGCTGTTAGAGAGACTAAAGGTCAGGGTTCACACGAGACTTTGGGACGCTATTCTGGGAACCAGGCACTGGGCACAGTCGCCTTTGACAGACCTGCCTCACATGAGATCCCTGACTTGTATACAAAGTGTTCTTCCATTTTCCTTTTCCCATCCATGAATGTGAGTGGCTATTGCCGGTGAAGCAAATTATGCAGAAATATAACATGGGTGTGTCCTTAAAATCAGTACAGCATACTTCTACTTAGCCATAGTCCCTCCTAGGAGGAGTGACCAAGATTGCCACCAGGACTGAAACATCCTTAGTATTGTTTTCCCTCGTTTCCAAGTGATAAGGAGATTTCCCGGTTGGTCACCTGGGTTGAGACTTTAAAGCTCATTTTCTCTAACGATCTGATGTGCTGATTGTGATCACTGGATCCTGCTGCCTTGTGACTTACTGACTTCCGATTCTTTCCAAGACCAAGGGGGAGAGGACTCAACTCATGTGATGCAGAGGCACAGTGAACACTGATGAGAAATCAAGGTGTATGAATCTCCCAAAATACATAATTAACAGCAGAAGCTACTTTTTAACCCCAAATCTATTAATTTAGCTCGAATCAGATATTGAAATATAGAAATGGGTAGAGGAATGTGAGCATGAAATGCATCCCTGTATACAAACCCAGCCGATAGGATTTTTTTCCTCAAGAGGTGGTCATTTGGTTGTGATGAGCAAGATAAACCACCAAGTATTGGTGTCACTTCCAGAGGAAGCCTGGTAGTTTTTCTCTTCCACTCGACGTACTCCTTCTGGATCTCTTTTCTGCTCAGTTCTAACGCACCATCAGCAGGTACTGCACCCCGAATTTGCTCATTCTCTGGGCACACGCCATCTCTTGTCCTGCCCCACTTCGCCTCCTTTTCTGTCTAGTTCCTCTGTTCTTTCTGTTTCTTATTTGGTCAACGAGCTGCAGTTCATGCTGGTCTGATAAGCAACAGCTGTGACTCAGGCAAATGCTGGCCATGAGAAGTTCTAGTTTTATGCAGCAACAAATGACTCTGTGCTTATGGACTGCTACTTGTTGTGCTTCAAGTGATTAGGACTAACCCGAAATGTGAAAAACATCTCCAGATCCACAAGAAGTAAAGATGGAAAACAATAACCCACTCGAGGGGAAATCTCACAACTACTGGGGGCAGATGACAATCCTTTTAAATTGCAGAAACATACATACATAAAGCATCCCTTATTAGGAGATAGAATACCTATCCTAGCATTCATGTGGTGGTTAAATTTTCTTTGTCGGCAAGTCTCTTAAGCTGTGATATCAAGAGAAACAGGATAATAAGCGCTTTGCTTCCATGGTAAGGAATTATAAGTCCACGAGTGATGAAACAGCAGAGACTCTACAAGCCTGTGGTTTCGGCAAGGTGGGACTGGGCTGCTGAGTATTACAGATTAACTCTTTGTGACAGAAAATTGCTCCTCTTGCTGTAGAATTAGCTTATTCTGGCCAGAAAAACTGTGCTTAAAATAGCACCCACTCCACTCATCCTCTTACAGACTGGGATGTATTAATTCTACATAAGTCTCATTCATGTGACCTTTTCAGCAGGTCTTAGAGTGTTGATGGGATGGAAAAATACAGTTGCCCATATAAGGATGCTGGAAAACAAAAGACCTCCTCACAGGCCCACTTACTTCTTTACATCCTTCTTGACCTGTCCCAGATGGTCAGGTCACCCCAGCGCACCTTCAGAATGTCCACAAGGAAATCAGGGAAGGCGGCAGCACCTCTAGTCCACAGAGGAGGTGGACGTTGGCGCTTAGATGAGGGTACATATCCTTTCGGTGGTTGCAAGAGGTATGTGTGCACATGCATTCAGAGCTGTCTTAAAGTGAACTGCAATCGATTCCCAGGATAACAGCACTGGTGAGCCTGTTCCCACAGAACAGTGCTTCTCAAACTTTACTGCGCATACGCATCACCGGGGATCTAGTTTCAATGTAGGTCTGGGGCAGGGCCCGAGTCAACATTTCTATCCCATTCCCAGATGATGCCAATGTTGCTGGTCCACGGACCACACTTTGAGTAGCGAGGCTATGCTGTACTTGTGGGAGGATAATCAGCAGGTAAGAGCACCCCGACGTGTCCAAATCAACAGTGAAAGAAAGAAGCACGTTAATCACCACCACCTAACCCTTGGGGGTTGATGAAGACTCATTCTCCTAACGGTGGTTCTCAAACTTACCTCAACACTGGAATCATGTGGGGAGCTTTAAAAACACGAATGCCAGGCCCCCTTTCTGAGAGATTCTTATTTAATTTGCCTGAGGTGTGGCCTGGGCATAGGTAGTTTCAAAAGCTGCCCAGGTGAGTCTGCTGTGCAGCTGGAGTCGTGAATCACTGCCCCAGCTGAAGACGCAAATGGATTTAAATATTAAGGACTTTCCTTTTTCTTCATCCATTCTTTATAAATTCGTCTAGTTCATATATCATTTTAGGTAAATGGCCAGGAAGAATATTATTATTATCTCTCTGGGTCTTTCTCAGAAAATGGAAACGAGAAAAAGGAATCACCATGTTCAGCCGCCTCACACGATAGAGTGTAATGCCATGGACAGACTGGTAATTTGGGCTGAATTTCTGATTCTTTAAAAGGATGTGTTTGGCATAATCTTGTAGAGAAATTGTGGGGGATGATGTGCTGAAAAGAGCAATAGGCTCAGAGTTAGGAGACATGAGTTGTCGTTCCACCTCCACCATGAAGGGGCTGTGTGACCTTCAGCATGTCACCTAACCTTTCTGGGCTTCAGTTTCCATGTCTATAAAGTGAGGAGGTTGGACAGCAATTGTTTCTAAAAGCAATTCTAGCTTCTCTAGTCCGTGATCTATGATGAGATCTGGTCTATTTTCCTCCACATGCCCTCTCTTCCTCTGCTGACCCAGAGAACAACATTCAAATAAACAGAAACCTACTGAAATGAGCCAGAGAACTGCCTAGGCTTGTCACTCTTTCTTTTATTTTCCTGACTGATGATATTTAGCTTTTGTTAACGACCTCCAGTGGTTTTATATCTGGGCAACTCTGACGCAGGAGTGATTTAGGTAACTCAGTAGTTGGGATTCTCCAATAAATGATTCAATGGTACTTGTGAATTTTTTTAGGCATCGTGATTACAGTTAATGCCTCCACAAGCTGCAGAAGAAATATCAGAACTCACCAAAATTTAGGCCAAAGCTCCTCTTCCTATTTAAATGATAGCTTAAAAATATTAGTAAGTCATCAATCAGATATGAGCAATGGATTAGGATGACAGGGTGAAGTCAGCCAGAATTAGCTGACCACTGTCTTTCACATCACACTTGCATCTAGCTGCAGTAGGTCAATTATTACCCAGAAGAGATAGTCACTGATGTGCCAGAGAAATCTTCTCTAATAGTCATAGGTACTTTTACTCTCTTGGGTTTACAATGACAGACTCCTAGTTGAAAAGGCAACCAGAGTGGGAAAACAAATGATGACTCACTGTTTGATTATTCACCCCATAGTATATTATTTACATGAGCTCAGGTGTACAGAAAGTCCTTGGCACAGTGCCCAAGACATAGGAGGCACTCAATAAATGTGAACTATTACTATTATTCTTATTAATTGAACATTTATTTCCATTTGGTTAAAATTATCTAAATTCTGAAAGCCATTGAAAAATATCAGTCATGCAGACAAAACGTTTAGAGAACCAAAATTTGCTAGAAACATAATTCTCCTGGAGTTCTACAACTACTGTTCTGACTTTATACCTACCAGATAACGTATATGCATTGACAGCAACTAGTTTTCTATTTCCTAATCCATGACTTTTTGACAGTTCATCTATTGTATACTGGACCGCATATACCACTTAATACAAAACATCTGGCACAGTTTCCTGGTATTTAAACATATGCTCTTTTGAAGGAATTACAGTGCAGTCTATGTGCGGGCAAGTACATAAAGCATGGAATTTCACAGCCTGAATATACCTGATGGGCCCACAGTCACTAAGTTTAACATTCTGGGGGGGAGGTGAGTTTCCAGTGAACATATTCTTTGCTCTTACTTGGTCCTTCTTGTCCCTGATGGAGGACAATCATGTAGGAAGCAGTGGCCGAGAGATCACAGAATTCCTGGTCTAACTTCATGTGCCAACAGTCACACAGCATCCGAGCTCCTGCTCCCACAACCAAGACGATGGCAGAGGTGATGGAAGTCTAGGCCTCCACAATGCATCCACTTATCTATGTTCATATCTACAGAGACATCACAACTTGACTACACAGAATTACCCACAGAACTTGCCCTAATGTCTTAGTCAACACTTTGGCCTTTGATCCTAACTCACAGAGCAGATGGCTGGATGGGGACAGAGAGAGAAGGAACACTTGACTCCCTGGTCTCCAGGTCAAGATCCCTGCTGCCCCAGTGTCCTTGCCCTCGACTTGGCCGTGGCCGAAAGAGCATCAGTCGCTGTTCAGTGAGACTGCCACAGGGACTGTGCACAATCCTGATGTGGGGTTTGCTGCATGTATTCTTACTGCCCTCATTTGTGGAAAGAGTCCAGTCCCTCCTTTGCAGAAGCAGAGGATTCAGACGCCTAGACGGTCATGCAGACTTTACTGCTCGGACCCTAGTCTCCTCACCAATAAAACAGGGGGAGCATAGTTCTTCTCCAAAAGCCCAGGTCTCTTCAGGGGAGCAGGGTGTGATGATGGAGGGTAGGCTGGAACTTCTAGTTATTTCCCAACCTTAGTCCACGGCCGCAGCCTGCTTTCGGTCCTGCTGTTTCATGCTTCAGGTTGCAGGTAACAGGGTTTATGCTTAATCTTCCGAGATGAGGAGATGAGCCCAACCCCCACTCAGCCCTTCCCTTCCCAACAGACACAGAGCCGAGATGAAGGTGGGAGGCCAGCTGGATGGGGACGGGACATTAGAATGCAGATTGTGGATTGGGACGGAAAGCCTGTGGATGCAGATAAAGAAAAACCACCCTAATAACATGAATGTTAATGAGAGGATACTGGTAAAGCTACACTCCTCTGAAGAAAGGTGTTGCATTTATAATCATTTTTGCAAGGCAGTTCCTCTTACAGTAACGACCGCCTTTGATCTGTAGCTCCCTCTCAGAGAGCCTGGTGTTAGCAACCTCCTCCTCAAGTTACAAGCAAACACCTTGCCTCACTCACCCAATGTTGTGGGGGACCTCTGCCTGTGTAAGAGAGCATGAGCTGCACACCACAGTGCCCCATGCTCATGTGGCATCAGGACTGACTCATGGGGGAGGAGGGTGCCTAACTGACCTCTAGGTAGGTCTACCTGGCAAAGCACCAGGGCCCAATGCTCTGCCCCTCGGATGAGCTCACCACGTGACACTGCTAGCTGCAGGAGTCGAAGAGCTGAGGATTTAGACTTATTTTATGACAGCTCCAAAGAGAGCAAATGGTGTAATTCTGAGCTTATCAATGAAGCCATGAAAATGAACACACTTCCTGCTGGAGGTCTCCTCAAACAGGGGCCTGGCAGGGCCTGGACCTATAAGCCTCCACCTATGAAGAGTGGACTGGGAAGTCCTTATGCATGAGAGGCCAAGAAGGCTGGTTTGAACCCAGCTGTCTGTCAACTCACAGTTACCAGCTGTGTAACCCTGGACATGTTGCCCCTTTTTAGTTTCAGCTCCCAAATCAGTAAATGGGGCTACATGACCCATGCCTTGTGGGGTTGTGACAATTCAAAGGAGTATAGTCCTAGGGCCTCCATATAGTGCTTGAATGTGGGCAGTCAATAAACAGTGGTCACTTTTGTAATGATTTTACTGTAGTGCTGTGTTGGCCTCCCGAGTCAGGGTCCCCACTCCTTCAAATGTGATGAAGATCGTGCTGAAATCCACCGTCAGGAGGCCAAGCTAAGAGCTTTAGCAACTGTGACTTCAAATTCTAGTTCTGTCATTGCTTTTCGAGGGGAGGTCAGAGAAGTTAATTTAATCTTCCGGCATCTCGGTGTCCTCAGTATAACAAGGTGAACGCTATCAATACATCACTTGAAATATTTTTAGAAGGGATAACAAACAAACAACACCATAAAGCCATCGACAAACACAGGTGACTCACTTATCCATGTTAACTGGGGACGGGAATCAAATAGATAAAGGAAATCCACCAATAATCCTGAAACCTCATTAGGTTAAGCACCCTGACTTGTCAAACCAAGGGTATAAGCAAGGAATTAGACAGACTTGTTTGAGTTCATCACCTTCCCTTCCCTTCTCAGTTCCCTGGTGGAAAAATTATGAGCACTCAACTCCCTGTTGGTCCTCAACAAGAGGGGATGCCGAGGCGTAGAGAATCTTAGAGTGGATGGTCAAACTTTGAATGGTCCAGATTTGTCTTCACAAAGTTACTAACCAATAACTGAAGCAAGTCAAGTTGTATCTATCTACCTCCCGATCTAAAGGGACAGCTAGTTTTTTAATTAAATAGGACATTACTGTAGGCAATGCATGGAAGGTGAAGAACAGTTTTGCAAGACTGGAAAGGACTCTAAGAATCATTTAATCCAACCACTTTGTTTTGCAAGTGAAGAAAGGAAGGAATTTCAAGTGTTCTGAAGTGCTGGTGGAGGAGGGGACGAACAGTGTGAATATGTGTTTTGAGTGCTGATGGGAAGTAAGACAGTCAGGAACAATGAAGTGTACACAAGAGAACATTTGTCGCAGTGTCCCTTTCTGCAATCTCCTGGAGGTACTGGTTACTGTTTATCCTTTCATCTCAGTGACTTGAGGGTAGTGAGAGCAGTAAGGACATGGTCCTGAATATTGTTTTATTATCCAAACAACTTTAATAGCTTATGTCATAACACTAATGAGACTTCTTGAGCACCTGTGTACGACAGTCTAGGGCTAAAACAAGCAAAAGACACATGAAGATTCTTTTCCTGCCTCCCCTGCTCCTAGAGGCCAGTCTGTTTCCCTTGCACTCAAGGCCCCGGGATCTGGCCCAGCAGGAGGTTCTGAGATTTCCTCTGATCCTGGCCTCCACTTCCTCCAGCTCAGCCACTCTCCACTTCTCGGTGGGCGGGGCTCCTGGGAGAACTCTCTCCATACCTATGTCACACACCCTTTTGAGGCCTCGAGCTTGAGGCTATGACCTGGCCAGCCCACTTCAACTGGACATAGTCTCTGGAGCTGTGTCAAGCTCACGTGCAAAAGATTCAAATTCTGTCCAATAGTATTTTTGGGTGATGAATTGTCATGGAGACTGCATACTTTAAGATAGAATGGGGACAATTTTCCAGCTGCATTTCAAACTTTTCCCCCTTCCATCTGACTATCATAGCCCCTTCCTCTGCAATTCCATCCAGACCTTTAATCAAATTCATGAAATTTTCTTTTCCATGATCTTTTGAAATCTTATCAACCTCTTGGGAACTGAGGTCTATATAAGTGAACTTAATATTCCCAATTTAATCTTGAAATATCAAAGAGAAATGATTTTCTCTGAAATCTAACTATTCCTTCACTTTGCCATCCTGCCATCTGACCATCCCCTCACGTGTTAACAATGAGATAACAATATTCCTCAAACAATGACACAGGGCAATTTTGCAAATCTGGCCAGGCACCTGTGCCAGGTCATTTGCACGCATGCTCTCATAAGCCCTCACTACAGTCCCACCAATTAGGTATGTCGTTGAGACCACATAGTTTGCAAAACAGTAAGGCCGTCCCACTGAGTTCCATTACCAAAAAGGGGTGTAGCCGCTCACTGTGCTGGTTGGGCTACTTAGCTCAGTCATTTTCAACTTTTCACCACTAAGGATCCCTCATTAATTTCCCCCCATAGACTTCCTTGTATTGAATGGGCCATATTTTTAAAGTAACTAGTGTTTCATTTTAGCTAATCAAAGCCAAACATCAATAACTGCCAATCAAAGCTACTGAATTGATGGAGTGCCAGTCCAAAGCAAAAGAGCCCACTATTCAGGTGGTAAGTAAAACTTTATGGGGGTTGACATAGACACTTTCCAATGGCCTTTTATGAAGTATTAAAATACACTTTCCCAGATCCCTTGGGATTCCCTGCAGACTGGGAACCACTGGGCCAAGGGTTTCTTCCATCCTTCAACTTTCTCTCTCGGGTCTAAACCAATGAGCTAGCCAGCAATCCTGCCACACCTGGTTGAGTCCCATTTGGGGCTGCTTCTACACCTTCAGCCCTTCTCCCCCGGGATGGGCAAAGGCTTCTGCACCCTTTAGAGGAGCTCCTCCATAGCCACACACTGGGACTCTCCATCATAGTCCTTAAAAATGTCATCTTAAGAACAAAGTCCTTACTTTTTGTTTGGCTTTTATTTCTGAAAGACTGAGTGTTTTACTAAAACAACACAGGCAGCAGAGGATTAGTTGCTTTGGGGCCGTCCTATAAGGCCAATTATTTCAGCCCAAGCCAAATTCTGCAAGTGTACATCTGAAGAACGTACACCAAATAGATGTCCTGATTTACACATTCTGCAGCAAATACATTTTATATTTTGGGTCGCAACCCCAGGAGAGTTCACACCTACAGAAACTGTCAAGTAGAAACAATGTCTTCTAAGCACATTTCTTCAGAGACTCAGAAAGCTTTACATATATTATCTCATTCAGCACCCACTCTTCTGTTAAGAAGGTGGAAGGCAGGGATTATCATCACCAAATGGCAGTTCTCAAGTACCCTCGCACATGCACTATGCATTAGCCATGATCCTGATTGAAATAAACAAACAAACAAACAAACAAACATAAGAATTACACAGTTCATGAAGCCTAAAGGAAGAAAGTTGACTACACAGTAACTAAGAGTATGCTGGCAGGCCAAACAGAAAACGGGACATTAAGCTGTATTTTCCCGTATTTATCTGACTGAACTGATACCCACATGTGCATGTGTGTGAATAGATATCTATCCGTAGGTATAAAGAGACACACACACATCTACAGATCTGTGTATGTGAAACAATTTACATCTATACACACACATAATAACAAATCTACATTCATCTTATATTTTGGAACATTTGAAATATTTGTGGGCAGAATGACCGTTTTTAGAATAAAACTTGACTCCCCTGGAAATATTTTATGAAACTAACCCACTTGGTATTAAATATCCAAGAGCTATTTATTAAATATTAATCAGGTATAGGCACAGTGGCTGGCTTTGTCCTGTGGTGACTCAGTTATAAATGGCATGACTGCTACCATATTCCTTGGTATCTAGAACAGTGCCCGGCAAACAATAAAAATTCAATCAGGGCCAGCTTGGTGGTGTAGTGGTTAAGTTTGTGCACTCCGCTTTGGCGGCCTGGGGTTTGCGGGTTTGGATCCTGGGCGTGGACCTACACACTGCTCATCAAGCCATGCTGTGGTGGCATCCCATATACAAAATAGAGGAAGATTGGCAGAGATGTTAGCTCAGGGCCAATCTTCCTCTCTCTCTCACACACACTCACATACACACACACACACACACACACACACAAATCCAATCAATATTTGTTGAATGAGTGTGTGACTATTCTGTGTGTTCTACATGATACACAATTTTGAGGACTCAAACCTCTTTGTACAGATGTCTTGGCTGTTTTTTCCTAATAATTTTAAATAAAAGGTGTCTGAGAAAAAACTTTATCTAGCTTGGCCTAATTAGGCTTCGATTCAAATGGGATGGTTTGGGGGAAATTTCCATGACATGATGAGAAGGGGTTTGAGAGATTTTATGACAGAAATAATGATGACGATGATAATGATAAAATAATCATCATGGCTCTGAGAACAAAGGCATTAAATACATATTAATAATTAGAAGAGGTGGTTCAAAGAAAATGAGTACCTCAAAATGCATTACAATGGGTAAATTGAATTTGGTCCCAGTGAGAGCCAAGCTGTTCTGTTGAAAGAATATTAAACCCTAGCATCCCACTATTAAAGGACACAGGGGGACAGCTCTATGGAAGGTTGAGTTAAAGGCCACCTAGGAGGAAAAAAGTGCCTACCCACACAGGTAAATTATCTCTTCCAGGGCAAGCCAGGAAGGGGCTTATTCACTTTCTGTGGGTGAACACATTTGTCCCAAGAGGCCATTTTATTTAAAGCTTCTTCCTACTGGATCAGGCTCATTTGTTTTTATATCTCAAATCTACGTGTAGTCCTCGCGCTCACAATGTGTGTGTATTATAAAACACCTTTCAGTATGCCACTGCTAAGATGGAGTGTTCTAAACAAATGTTCTCTTAGGGCAATAACTCCTTAATATAAACTGCATTTAATAAAACTGGCAGTGATGCTAAAAAGAAAAGAGGAAGGCATATTCAGAGAAAATGTCTGGAAGAAATTTGCAATTAATATTTTACAAGACATTTAGATTCTGCCGATTCCTCTTTGCTGTTAAAATTTAAGAGCTTTTTCAAAACTGTATTCCTCTGTTATTACATCCTTAATTAAATTAATTTATACAGTGAATGCTCTAATGATACTGCTGTAGATTTTCAATCAAAAAGCCTTATTGCTAGAGACAATATGTGTTAAGACCTTGAAAACAGAATGACATACGGCACAGTGTTGTCACTGGCACAGGGATATTTGGCCCTGACATCTGATTATTGAAAAGATTGTAGTAGTTGTTCTATGCCTCAATTAAGGTCTTCATTTTATTTTTTAATTAAGCTAAATTAGGTCAGTGACAACAAAATGAATCTTGCAAGCTGCCTTTATAAGGATTTCTCTCTGGGAAATACAATGGCGGACAATGACATTTCTATTGAATAATTCTACCAGTTAGGTTGTGCCTACCTGAAATCCTAAGCAGAGGAAGTGATCTCTGAGGCTGATTGGCTATATCGTCAAAACAAAGGCAACCAAAATTTGTCCAAAAACACAAATGGCTCAGCTGTAGAAAAACTCTAACAATTATGCACCAAGCCCAATGGCTCATCAAGGAGTCCTTCCTGGGCAGGCATGGTCACAGTACTCTCTTCTGGCTATGGAAGCATTACTCTCTAGGGATCTCCAGGGTGTGTGTGTGCATAATCGGTATAGCTTAGTGGCTGGGACATAGTAGGCACTCAATAATCATTAGTGATTTGTTAATCTAATGAAATGTCAGTAATAAATAAGGCACTGCTACCTAAGATTTGATCTGCTGCTTAAGCATCAAGCCACTATTTCTAGAAGAGAACATAATCGAACCAGGGAAATGACCCTAGACTCTCATTCCTTGCTCTCTGTACTGAGCTGTCGAATTTGCTCCCTTTATTTCTAACATTTTATTTCTAGTATTTATGTTGAGCATTTCAGAGAATGTAAGACCAGTGGTCTTTCTCAGTTACATGGTAAGAGACTGGCTTGAGTGATGTGTTCTTAATGACTTTGCATTGCTGAGTAAGGCCCTGATCCTTCACCCTATTCCCTACCACCTTCCATGCAAAGGGTCTATAATCCATACACGACATGAGAGGAAGAGTGCCTTTAAATAAAAATCTAAGAGCAGACACATTCAACAAACTGCATAACAAATAGTCCCATCAGCATTTCCCCCCTCCCATTCTAACCAAGTTCTTCGCTTCCCTCAAGAGCGAAAGATGGTACTGAAACATTCATCAAGTTTGGTTGCATGATAAAAGTTCCATATGATACAAAACATCAGCTGCAAAAGAAAAATAGGAAAAAAAAACCCCCAAATACCCAGCACTATTTGATCTTGTTTTAAATGGAAAGTTTTGGACACTTTAGAAAAAAAGGCAGCAAGTGCCTTTTTAATGGATTTTATCCGCAGGAAAATGATTACAACCAGAAAAGCTTTAAAGTGTCAGCTGGTGATGCATTTTTCTGTATCCCTTTTATTTTTATTCAGAAAGAAATTGAAGGCATATGGCAAAGTGTATCATTAATTTCTTATTAATTTCATAATATGAAGGCAACCAGTTAAAATAGTAGTGCTACAACTTTAAATTACTGAATTCACTTGGTATTTAATGAGAGATTTAGCACAGCAGGGTTTCTGTTAAATTAAGTTGTGCCTTCACATCACAGTGGGAAAACAGGTGTATATTGGTTTAGAATTATGGAAATGTTGACTAATTCCAAGGCTTGTAATCAAACAGCAAGGCACCCTGTAATATTTTTTCCCCAAGAATATGCATTAATCTTTTATGTCTGGTCCTATTTCTTCCTGTCCACCAAAAGCTCAGAGCTGAGAGGAAACCTCTCACATGTTTTTCCTGTCGCTGTTAAGGGTGATGTTTATCAGATAACGCTACACACAAATTCAAGATGTGGAACTCTGTTCCCATTTACCTAATTTGAAATGCCAAATATGGCAACAGTGTGTGCACTGTGACAGCTATGCGCCTCCAAATTTGACTTTTCAAATTTTCATTTAACCCACCTCAAGTAATTGGGCATATGAAATTGAACTGGATAAAAAGAAAACCAAAAACAATCCACAAACCATCTTTTCCAACCCCAGAATTATTGTCCTTAAAAATGGGTCTCCAAAATCACCATTCTTGATTTCTGCATGCAGGGTTTTTAGGGAGAAGAGAAAGACATGTACAATGTTTTTTTTTAATAGAGAAGATGCTATTTTTTGCTAAGAAAAGGGTCAGAGAGCAAGATGTCCCAAACAGAAGCATATTCATCAGTCACTTGCATGTTTTTCAACATGGCCCATTCATCTTCTTAACTCTGCACTTCTATAGAGCATCTTCATGTATGCAAATGGCATGTCAGGACCTGTGCTTCTAGTGGAGGGGACAAACTCAAATTAACCAAGTTTTGCATTAATTTAAAATAGGATGTGATTTGGCATCAATATACCCTAAATGCTAAATAACAAATTCACTTTCTCAAGTATTTTTTTTAAACACCCATAGAAGGGATTTTGTGTGCTAATTACTGTAAAGTATTTTCTTTCTTTCTTTTTTTTTTTTTTTTGCTGAGGAAGATTTGCCCTGAGCTAACATCTGTGCCAGTCTCCCTCTATTTTGTATATGGGTCACCACCTCAGCATGGCTGACGAGTGGTGTAGGTCTGTGCCCAGGATCCGAACCTACGGACCTGGGCCACCGAAGTGGAGTGTGCTGAACTTAACCACTATGCCACTGGGCCGGCCCCTGTAAAGTATTTCTTTTTAAGAGAAAGAATATAAAGATGTCTTTGGGTTTGATTAGGAGCCTGGGAAATAAAAGTTATTTTTTTCTGTAATTGACTGAGATAGGAAATATTTGCCTTGGTTGCTTCATTTGATAATATCACCTAACACCGCAACCTCCTAGAATTTACATGGAAAAAACTCCATTTATATGGAAAATGAAGCTGAAATAATATATTTATTTTTTAAAGTCATAGAGCAAAGCACTTAGACCTACTAAAAGCTGCCTTACTAAAACCACCTTAGAAGTTTCAGGGAGAAGTAGTTAAATTGGGAGGGAGAATTCTGGTACCTCCCACCTGCTTTTTCAAACCTTCTTCTCTTTGACTTGCTCACATGAAAAGGGGAAAACCAAACGTGTGATTCAAGACCAAGGTTCATAATTTATGACTTTTGGGTGATTAAGAAGCTAATATTTTGAAAACCTTTTGTTGAGTATCTTGCCACTACAAATATTATAAAATTCTCAGTGGACCTAAGGTGAATTAAACACACGTTATCTTTTCTGGGGGTGATGGGGTATATAATGCATGTGTTAGTGTGTACACAAAAAGGGGTGTTTGTGTACATGTACAGAGACAGCTAAATGACACAAAGTTAGAACTATACCCTGAAAACATTAGGGGCATCATGTTATCTTTCTTTTCTTCTTATCAAACCAGGTTTCAGTAAAATCATTATCATTGTACTGTTTACCACAGGTTCTTCATTATAACCAACGCACGATCATTATGATGTTAAATTAACTCATCACTGATGATTGGGTCAAGGGAAAATATCCAAACAGCACAGGGAAATTTATGCTAGTGTGCACTATTTAAAATTGCCACAAACCCCCAGAAATAATGTATTCCAATCAAGTAGCGATATACAACATCAGTTCATTTCTAGTGAATTGTGCTAATCATCAAATATTACTGGGAAGGAAATGGAAAAAAAATGGTAAGCTTTGTATTTTCTGTTCTCTATCAACATGAAGCCACAAATTGGGCATTAAAACATTGACTTTGTTAACCACCATTGACTGTTTAGAAACCATTAGGAGGTTTAATATTATGGCTGTACAGGGTACATTTTGTCCTTTCAACAGAAAATCTAAAGACTAAATTTGAAAAGGGGCTCCTGGTGAGTAAAAGCTTTTCCTTTTCCATTTGCTTCTCTTGTGTGTGTTGGTTTTTTTTTTCCCTTTTAAAATCAGCCCACCCAACACTCTTTGGCAGCCATGGTGATCCAGCAGGGTCACTCTGATTTTCTAACCAGGGGATACGCTATTTGAGAGCTCTTTCTGTCAAGCGTTAATGTCAGTACTTCTTTCTGGGCTGGCCAGCTGGTTTGGCTGCTACAGGGGGACAGAGGGGTCAGCACACACTCCTCAAAAGACCAAAGTCATTTTTGGCACAAAGAGCCCATAACTAGAACCTTCAGTTGAAAGGACCATTTTCAAGCAATAAAGTGATTTTGGTACAAAAGTAAACCGACTCACCCCAGGTAAAGTTTTAATATTGTGCAGCGCATTCTGGGCCTCAAGTGCAGCTTTTCTTGTATAAAATGTTACGAAACAACAACCTACAGAGAGAAATGAAAAGGTTTTAGAAATTTCTGTGAATGCCTTGCTTAGATATAATGGAGACTGTGTCGAACAAATAATCTACTTAAAAGGATGCACAATTTAAAAATAATAAAGTGTATGAGCACAGTAATAACATCTCAAGCATTTACACAGTGCCTTTCATTCTAAATCATATTTATTAGCTTTCCCCGCACTGGAGATCAAGTCATAACCGTGCACCAACTACCTGGAATAGAGCTCTTCAGGAAAGAGGGTGGGAGGTGGTGGGTGAGTTGTTAATGGGACTTGTGGTGGAGCAACTACATAAAGAGAAGTGTTTAATCACAATGACAACAGAGGAGGCTTACATTAACTATAATTTTCTTAAAGGTTATCTCTAGAACATTACACTTTTAAAACACTTTCTAAATTCAAAGGTTTATACAACTGGATTATAAGCTTCTTGAAAGTTAGGATAGCACTTTATTCTCTTTTGTCTCCACCATAGTACATAATGCAAAGTTCCGTAAACGAGACGCTCAATATTTATTTGCCAAAATGAAAGACTCCATTTTAACCAGTTTAGAAAGTAAGTTACGATATGGGCGGGCACGTGCTCAAACAGATGTTTGCAGACTCTGTGCCATGTATTAAATATGGCGGTGGCTCTTCAACTGGCAACCTCTTGATTCCTCATTTCCAAGAGCTGATGGGAGTCCAGGCTGGATGCCCCTTCAAGAGAGGTCAGAAAATATCTTCTTCCCAACCAACTCCCTCCATCAAAGAAAATGATGTCGAAACCTCACACCATTCCTTCTGCGTTCTGAATGTTGGCTGACCCCTTCTTCAGCCGGTAGCTAAAGATACTGGTTAACGTATCTGGTTAAACCAGGTAAAGATACTGGTTAGCAATTTGTTCATTCACATTCAGTTTCTTACAACAACCAGGCTTGGAAAAAGAGACAAAAACTTTAGAAACATATATTAAAAAATGCTGCCTCTGGCCTGGGCTGTCTTTGGTAAGTTGGGCTGAGAAAAAAAGTGGAGAGAGGCACTCATCAAGATTGTACATAGTTTACCCCAACTTCACTAAGGGATCCTAATGCATGGAGAGCCAGCGAGATGAGAAGAACTTGGAGAGGTCCCCATATGCCAAGTACAGCAAGAAGCATGAGAGAAATGCACGGCACTTAGGCATCAACATTGGTTCTATTTAGGGGAATGATGTAAATGAGACCCGGAGCAGAAAAAAAAATGGCACAGTGGAGAGCAGGGAGTTGGCCCACAAGCCATCGAAGGTTTAGAATCATAAATTGGCCTTCTGATTTTTTCAAAACAAAAAACTCATTCAAAGGAGTAGAAAAAAATAAAGTACAACACCATTCATACAGCATTCCTAAATACATCTAAGATGCTTCCTCCTCATTTGGAAAAGAAACTTGGAATCTTGTCATATAGCTGATTTTGTTGGAGTCTACCGAGATTAAATATGCAAAACTTTCACCTTCTGGACAAAGTAGAGTGTGATCACAGCTTCTTGGCATTTAAAAAACTCCATGCATTCAAGGATTGGAAACCCTTAAAATACATCATATGCATGATGGAGGAATTTGAAAATTATGACGTTTCTTTAAGGAATCACAGATGGACAGACTGATCATTTTTATATGAGCTTTTAACTTCAGATTCTGACTTCTTTGACCAGAGTACATTTGGCCATGCTGCCTGACAGTAGATTTTTTTTTTTTTTTTTAACTGAACTTAACAAATTAACATGTGATTTTAGCTTCACTGGCATAACATAAGTCCAAGAAAAGCTACAGGAATTGCTTCAGATCAAGGAATAATTTTAAACAAGAAAGTCAAGTCCCGGCTTCCAGTAACCTGTTGTAATCATCCTAAGAAGAAGAAAAAAACCAACTATGCTTTACTAGACTTGGTATAGAAAGAAAAACAGGAAAAGACATAATCTTTGCCTTCTAAAAGCTTCTAACAAGCAGATTCTCAGTAAGTTCTCCTTTCCCTCTCCTGGGCTTATGGGGTTGGCTTCTGGATAAGGAATCAATGGGGAAGCTCTGAACTTCAACCTCAATAATCAAGGCTTCAAAGAAGGGGCAGAATCGGATACTTTCAAGCACGTGGATTTTGGGGTTGTGATGCTTATAAAAAGATTTAGGGATGGAGTAGAAGTTATAAGGCAGTTTGCTTGCCTGGAAAGAAGGCAATTAAAGAAGAATAAGCTCAGGAGATGAAAAACAAATGCCACTCTGGCCATGCTCAGAGTTAAGAAGGAAAAGTCTAGGTTGGCCTAAAAGAGCAGTGGAATGACAGGGGAACTGAAAATGGAGAACTACACACAATGATAAGATAAAAGTAGTAAGGAACAAAGATGATGTAAACTGACAGACTCCTGGATGTTGGGCCAACCTGAAGGGCTTTGACCAACATGCGGTAGCCTCAGGAATAAAGAATCCTCCCCTGCCTTAAACACCCAAGCAAAATCCCTACCATTTCCCACAGCCTGAAGGTCCACCAGGATAGTGTAGTTCATTTCCTTTTTAAGTATTAAAATGCTACCCTTGGAGAAGGTAACATTTAATTGTTCCTAGCTATTTACCTCTTAGTATGAACTTGGCAATGTAAAGTGATTTCCTTTTGAACAAGTCCTTAGTGAAGAGAAGGCAGTTTATGTGTGTGTGTTTAAAGAAATCTTTTTTTTGAGAAAGGGCAAGTTTAAGCTGATGTCTGGGCAGTATAGGGCAGGGGTGAAGAGGGGAAAGGAATGAAGAGAGGAGTCTAATGCACAGAAGGGGAGATGGGACGATACCCCAAATTTCAACTCTCTCGGATTTCATCCGGGGCCCACACAGCCTGTGCAACTGACATGGTGAAATCAGCGTTTGACCACTACAGGTCCTCTTCAAACTATGCATAGCTCTCAACTCTTTTACTCTAAACCTAAAGGTTTTTTTAAAGGTTATGCCAAGATAAGCTCTAGTTCCAGCTGTAACACATAGGAGAATATCCTGGATGGCATTTGATACGCTTTCCTCACTGTTCATTGACCCCCAACCCAACAGCTCAGCTCCATAAGTGTCATGCTAGAACCTCTGAAAACAAAGTATCCCATCTCCAGGTGGGCACAGCCCCATGACTTGGGAGCAGAGCCCAGGCTGCATTTCTGCCCCTACTTGTAGCCTCAGCTGGGCACCCTCATGCAATGAACAATTTGTACAAAAGTGGGGATTCTGGGACAAACAATATTATTGAGAAAATCACCCCAAGACTCTTCTTTTGGTTTCATACATTTGATTCCTGAGTGACTCAGGGGAAAATATCTTACTTCTTTATACCTTAGTTATTTTAGTTTTATCACCTCTAAATCTGTGACTAAAAACTAGGTCTGCAAACAATCCTCCCAAAACTATACGGATATATAGGCAAGGTGCTTCATTCAGAACCAA
Organism: Tapirus indicus; assembly: GCA_031878705.1. Taxonomy (NCBI): domain Eukaryota; kingdom Metazoa; phylum Chordata; class Mammalia; order Perissodactyla; family Tapiridae; genus Tapirus; species Tapirus indicus. The sequence goes on from CM062925.1 coordinate 117,128,837, forward strand.
TTTTTTACAAGTCAAAATTATTCTTTACCTTTTGTGGGCTAAAAGTGTCTTGCACTTCATTCAGCATGCATACTTAATTCACTTAATAAAAACTGTGTTTGATTAAGTTATCTTAAAATTTGCAGGCTAAATACAGAACTACAAATTTAAATAGTCACCTTAGAAAGAATAAGAATGGTTGGAAAGACTGTTGTCTCTGTGAGTACTCTCCCAGCTAACAACCACAGTCTTTTTTATCCATCTATCACTTGATATGCTCACTTAAAATATTAGGTTCATGGTTCAGAGATTATTTCAACAAAGGAAGGGAGAAATATCATTATTTGCTCTGATATGGTAATTATCATGGCAAAAGGTCAGGGAGTTACTAGAGATCCCAGAAAACCCAGGAATGCTCAACAAGGTTGGAATTTTCTTTCTTGCCTCCCCGAACTGCATGCACAGCTGTTAAGGGAACCACCTGTCTCTTAGATTTCCCCACGCCAGCTGTAACTCAGGTCTGAAATTTACTGGATTCATTTTCAGGTCAGCTGCAACACCAGATGGCTCAGGTATCTCACTGGGGGGACAGGCCTCCCTCTTTTTGCAGGTTCTGTTTCAAACATCATCGTAAGGTGGGTAGTTAAACATTGACAAGATCCACAGGTGCTCTTCCATGGTCAGTGGTTACCACAAGCACCAGAGGAGACAACCCTTCCGGCTTCAGTATCACTCCTGGAATCCCCCTCTCCCTGCTGTCCAAGTACTGCAGAGAAAGGTCCCGCCCCAGGTCAAAGATGGGAAGTGACTGGCCAGGGGACTCCAGGGGATCAGCAGAGGCTAATGCCGTTTGATGAGTCAGGCGCTTAAGCAAGTCTTAATTCTCCTATTTCTGCTTAATGCTGCTAATTTTTGCTGCTTCACATTTTTCTACTTGGCCCATTTGACACAGTCTAATAAGCACTTGCTCTTGACAATTCCTGCTACCTTCATACACTCATTTAGGAGTCTCTGGCAGTGGCAGCAGCCAGCTTAGACAAGATAAACATGGCACTCTGTATCGAGGTTACTTTACGGTGTCCCACTTTTCAACAGTTTCAATAATTCATTGCATCAGTAAGAGCTCTGAATTTTGGAGTAAAAAAAAAAAAATCCATCTTTCATGCATCTATTTATCAACCCCATCCCATTACTCCTCACCAGGGCTTTTTAAATTCACAGGTGAAACAGGTTCAGTGGTAATACATGAGAGGTGATTCTAGAAACAAGTATCAGTGTCTTAGGCCTACACAGAGCCTACCATGTCCACTATTGATGACTTCTTTACTGATCACCAAGAGATGCTGATGAGTCTGTACACACCTTAGGTGGGTAATATACTAAAGCTTACTGGCCATAAACATCTCCCTGTGAATTCATTTTGCTGCTTCACTTTGAACATCTAGCAGAGCCCCTAGGAAGGCAACGTAAGACAGATCAATTCTGATGGTAGAGAAGGTCTAGAGAGAAAGATCCTGGGGTGCAGAGGGCCATCTGTGAAGTCCGACCAGAGCAAGCCCTCGCAGTGAGCATCTCCGGGTGGTCAGCGAGCAGCAAGTGGGTCAAGGGGACTGAGGGCCTTGACCGCCCAGATTCCTACAAGTTGGCAACTTCAGCAACCCAGTTGCGTATGTTGAGCTTTTAAAGCAATGTGTAATCAGTATTATAACTGGGCGATATAATGAGACCATTTTGTATCAGAAGTTGAGAGGGGCAATTTCCAGAAAGGCTAAGAGCTCCATATTCCAAATAGGGTAGATGGTGTCTGACTATATCTCTTCACAGTAGTTTCTGCTGTCATAAGAGTTCCCTCAGGTATTTCGCCAGCTTAATTGCTGAAAAATTTGAGACACAGTTATGAGGTTCTTGTTGTTTCCAAAGATAAAGCTCAAAGAAGACAGGCCAATGGTATCTAAACACACACACACACACACACACACACACACACACACACTCACACACACACACAAACAGTAGTGTATTTAAAATCATAAAGACGACACTCAACTTTACTGAAAGACTCTAATTTTAAATGATCTAGTAGATTTATCCTCAAAGAAACCATCTGGATTATCACAATTCTTTTCAAACCACAGCTGTTTCTCTTGAAAATCTTTACTTGGAAACTCGTGGTAATAACACTCACAGGAAAGAGAAACTGCGCACTTACGTAGACATAACCAGTTTTATCATGGCTTGCCTTGAGTAGAATAGCACTTTATTTACATTCTTCAGTGTGGAGGGCAGTGTAGACACAGCCCTCGAGAATGATACTAAAGATTAGATCTTAAAATTAGTTCTGCCTTTAAGAACACTGACCCCATGCTCATTAAGCAAATTTCCTCTGAGGTTTCTAAACCTTACCAAATTGGGGAGGAAGGAACTAAGGTTTGATGCTCTGGAGACACCATTTTAAAAAGGCAGTTTCCTTTAAGTCTTTGACTCTAAAAAAATGGACAATGAGGCCGTTTTTACTCTGTGTGTTTGTTTTAAAGAATCCAGGTATAAAGACGGGAGGTCAGTGACTTGAATGGTTTTCAGTTATTGAGATAGTCACTTGTCAGCTGTAGGGTAGAAATTTCAGATCACATGCCAACAATTTACACTCTCAGGGGCAAAGGAAGCCAGCCCTACATGTGGCAGGTCTAGAGACACATTTCTCATGACCTCCTGGAGCCACCAGCCTGGACTGAGGATAAATTTTCCTGCAAAAGGTGATTTCACAAATGGGAAAAGGGACCTTTTTGGAATGTTCTGGTTCTAACTGATAATTCTTTTTCTGATGCTACTCTTCAGTAATATCTTAATATGGAAAATTGTGGAACATCTTCTGAAATTAATAACAAGCAAATAACTGGCCAACTTGAGGATGGAGGAGAGAAGGTAAAAAAGTGATTTCCCACAACTAGCTAAGCTGGCCAAATAAAAAGTATTTCGAGTTCGGAGCTTACAGTGTTGTGCACGTGAACACCCGTCTCCCCCAAGTGAACTCTGCCCACAGGGTCAAGGGAGGGGGTTGTCCCTGTCTTCAATGCCATTCAACATCTTAAACATAAGAAATCCACATTACTTTGTAAATCTCAGCAAATGAACACTTGAAAATAGCCACAGAACAATCATCTGATGATTGAACCCTGTACTTATTTCTTTTAAAAACAAAGTAATAGCCCTGGCAGACAGATTCAATTCAAGATATATTTGAATTCAGGGCGTCAACAAAGTCATCATGTTGTGAACTGAAAATTCCTTTAAAGGGTGCCTTTGAATTCTAAGGGGCGGCCAGATCAAGAGATTAAGGCCCTGGAAGGCTGAATTAGTGAACTCGCTCTGGTTTTTTTCTTTCTGTGAATGAAGCTCTCTTTTGTATGCACATTTGTAAGCAAAGCAGATGCCCTGCTCTCCACAAGTGGAATTGCAATTGGGATCCTGGCTTCTTGTCAAGCCAGTAGCAAGCACACCAGCCAGTTTAAGTCAAAAGAGGACATACGCCTCCATCCTTGATTCCCCTTGTAATCTATTTTCTTCCTCAATCTTAGCCGCTATATAGAGAATTTAATACTTTTTTCAGAGTCCAAAGGTTGTTGATCTAAGTGGTATGTTTTGCGCTCATGTGACTCTCCCACACACTGAAGTTTCGACTATCAATCATTGGCCTCACCCCTGCCAAGACCCTCGGCTTTCAATTTCTCCATAGCAGTTCAAGGTTCAAAAAACCCCATCAAAAATCCCCTGAATTAAATGTTTAAAGAAAGCTTAACACTGACCTTTATAAAAAAGAAGTAGTTTTCCAGTGGTCTAAAAGGCGACCCTTAGCGTCTTGAGGAAAAAGACAATGACAAAATGCCATTCTTCGAAAGTACACAGATGCTTCAGGAGGCAAACCGGTATCCTAGAAAAGCAAGGATGTATCCCCTTCCTCAGCCCAAAGTCCACCCACCAGGAACTGGCGCGGCCAGTTAAAAACTGTGTCAAATGCATCACATTCACTCGTGGTCTCCACGGTACTACGTGTTTAAGCCTTCTACTCTGTCCTCAAAATACGGCTTGCTTTAGAATAGCACAAGATGGACTTCTCAAGTAATGCTACCGATTTCACAAGCTCCACTTAAAATTCAGTCCCCTTGCTGCTAAACACATGTACGTATTCCTGTGTACAATTTCCTTTTTGTGACTCCTTGAACCTGGGTGCAGCACCAAGATGGCTCCAGTGACATAAACTGAGAGATATGAAGGAAAAAAAATGAAAGAAGCAGGACCAAAGCAAAAATTAGTTCTGGGAAGAATCTGCAAGAAGATGAAAGAGTTTTGTTTTGCAAGCCCCTCATACCCCTGTTTTTTTTTGTGTGTGTTTTTTTTTTTTTTGCTTTATAAGTGAAACCAAGAAAAAGAAAATTAGAGGAAGTTAACGTGGCATAGCTTTCTCTTGGCTTCTATGCCCCTTTTGTAGAATCACAGAATTTTACAATTAGTTAACTCTGCTGACCTAACTCTCCACCCACCTTCCATAGGGTGTTAGCAGACTGACTGACCACAGGCACACAAGGAGCTAATTGCAAAAGCAAAACCATTCCAATAATTATTAGTTGACAGGACCCTTCAAAGTCAACGCCTATCATAGAAGACGCCATGAACCACCCCCGAAAGGTTCTGCCTTACTCTGCAAGATCCCCAGAACCTCCTTTCACATCACCAAAAATGTCTTTTTATAACCTAAACCTCTCCTATTTTAAACTTCTAACAGTCTCCTAAGACAAGCCTTTTTTTTCTCTCCCTGAAAGTGGGACTTCCATAGAAGCTGCTAGAATAAGAGCTACCCAATGCCAATGCCACATCCTGTAGAAATCAACTTTTAATGAAACTGTATCCAATTAGCTTAGTTTTATAGAGTTTGATATAACTGGCACCCTGATGTAAAAAGTATTACCATCTGGCCACCACCTAGGAAGCAGAGAAACAGTGCTGCCATCCTGCTTTCAGTGCTTGAATTATGAGGATGCCCTGGTTTGGACTGCCACATGCCATCCCAAGGGAATCCCCTGGGAATTTCACTGACAAAGCTGGAGCTGTACTTCTTACTCCTGGCTGCCTGGGGCAGGGGTCTCCTATGTTCCTCCAAGAATCTCGACTCACATTCCCAGCGGGATTACTCCTATACAGCAAATCTGAGCCAACTTTTCAGCCTGGCAGAGAACACATCTCAAGAGCTCCGTGCAACCCTGCACCCTTTCCTCAGACTCCACACCTGACACGCTGTGACCACATTCTGTTAATTGGCCACAAGATCTAGGCTACTGCCAGCCTCCTGCTGCCCTGGGGACTTCTCTTGGAGGAACCATCTCCCGAAACTCCTCTGGCCCTGTGAAGACAGGCACGCTTTCTAAATCTTCTGCCAGGAAAATTGAGTTTCTTTCTTTCTTTCTCTTTTTTGACCTAGATTAAATCGACCGCATTTTCAAGCCTTTCAGGAAAGCAACCGAGGACAAATGAGCATGGCTATGTGTGTACTGCAACACTTCTTCGCCCATTATCATGTAAATCCCAACATGAGCAGGACATGGACAGAACACATGTCAAGGGCAAAATTGCAGGGATCTGCTTCTTCCCCTTCCCTGGGCCTCTGAAAGAAGTCACTGATGGCAGACCATATGAAACATCTAATAGCTGTAAAACTATCCGAGGAATTTTAATGTCACCCTTTCCCCTGATAGGCCAATCGCTGCATTTAGCTGTTTCTTGAACACTCCCATTCTGGCTCTAAGCATTGAAAGTGGGTTTATGGGTGACAAGTGTTTGTCAAGGAGCCATGGGGGACAGGATGAAGGAAACAAGCAGTCTCCTTTGTTACAGAAAACATCATTTGACCTTTGGAAGGCAAGGTATTAAGCTAACTGTGGATTTTATTACATTTTTATTTTTTAAATACTAATTCTAGACTAGGAGGGAGGACCATATTTTTTCCTCTAAGTATAAGAAAAAAATAACATGATAAGCTAACTAGAAGGCCATATCAAGACAGTCTCCTTAAAGCTGGTGTGACTGGTCCAACTCCCTGGGCCAGTCGGTCTCCCAGAAGTCTTGGTGGCAGGGCAGAAAGGGGTAGCAGTGGGGATGGTAGCAACTCCAAGGGCCCAGTGGATAGAGCAGGACTTCCGGCTGAGTTAACCAAGCTGACTTCACATCGATTAAGGAAGGTGACCCAGGGTTAAATGTGGGAGAAGGCAGTTCTATCTTGAATCTAATTAAAAAGGATTTAGTTTCTAAAGTACTAAGGGACCTCATTAAAAGGAACTTTCTAATAAAAGGTTATTTCGTAGTATGCCTTCTCTTGAGGATAGGATGGCATTATAATTAGGAGCCTAGTGGTTGTGAGAGTAGGTTAAATCATATCTATTTTCCCATGATTCTCAATTCAGCACACTGGGGTATTAGATGATTCTCAGCCAGACCAGTCTGTCAAGGTCAACTCCACTGTCCTGCTTTGATGGGGTGGCAACTCGCATTCTCAAGACTATGAATACAGGCCCCTTATTGTGAGCTTGAGTCAAATACAGCTCAGCTCTGCACTTCACCAGCACACATCACTGGTATCAGTGGTGTTCTAGCTTTCTCTGGGCCTCTTCTAGGTGAGGCTGAACTCTCATAAGAGGCACTTCAATCCAGAGTAGAACCAAAGTATTTTTTTTCTGGAATTGGAGTGCGGAAAGTCGTATCTACTTCTTCACTCTGGTCGTTACGGTCAAAAAGAAATGAAGAGGCAAACCCTTTGCTATAGAAACTGTATTTTGGCTTCCATAAAGATCTGTACTTATTTTAGACATTTTCCTGCGGTATGTGAATCTAGAGACGGATATTTATGGCCATTATAGCTGCCTCACCCACTCCCACGATAACTAAGTCATCCTTCATGTGCATGGAGATTGGGGAGGAAGATATTTTTACAAATTGCTTGGAACGGCAGAACGCCTATAAGAAATGCACTTTCGTAGCCAAGTATAAATTGACGTTCCTGTGATAAAAGGCAAGTATCCTTAGTCCCAGGGTTCTCAGGGCAGAGACTGTGACAGTTTTCAAAGTGATACTGGGTATTTCTCTCCTGCTTCATTCATAAAGCTTCACAGTGAGCAAAGTAGTTGGCCGTTATCAGCATTTCAGGCTGACTCGGTGTTTGACAAATTTCTTAACCTCTTTAAGCCTCTGTTTCCTTATTTAGAGAATGGAGTTAGTGATAGCAGCTATGTCATAACCCTATTTATGAAAATGTATAATACAGTTCTTGGCATATACATCAAAGTGCTTAATAAATGTTAGAGATTATGGACCATCTGAAATTTGTTAGGTTCCCCCATAAAGCCCCATGTCCAAACAGACCCTACGCACATTCCCTATGAGGCAGGTGAGGGGCAGGAAGCATCACCCCGATCTACAGAAACACAGCATCAACACCACCGCTACGATGTCGCACTGCTCCCTGCCGGTCTCTGGATGGAAGGGAGACAAGTGAGCGTCTTTTCTAAGTGATGACCACACACCCGTTAATAGGGTTTGGAATTGATTTTGTTGTCTTGCTTTCTGAAGTAATTACTCGGAACCAGCCAAGTTCACCCATTTGCATGGCCTTTGAGTGCTATGAACATCCATTTACATGGCCTCTAAACAGTCAATCCATTTTAATGGAATTGTTTTGATGACTTTCCTTTTCAGGGTATAACGAAATTTTCCCCAGCTGTATGCTCAATGGTACTCCCCCCATGAGGTGAAAATTCCCTAAAACAGTTTGTTATTTGAAATAAAACCTGTTGCTGTCTAATGAGCACCCCCAGGTTTCATTACTATAAAAGGGGTCTAACCACAAATTTGTCACTTCCCTTTACTTCAGCAACAACAGAGGAGGAAAAAAAGCAGCGACCCTGGGCTTTGCAGGAAGAGGTGGCACCGTAAATGTCTAGGATCAGGAGAGGAAAGGGAGGGAAACATCAGGAGGAGAACCAAGGTCCATGTCCCCTAAGTATTTTGGGGCATCCCCTGAAATTGGGGTTCCCAGCAGCTGGATTTCATTTTGAGAGTTACCATCACACGATGATAAGACACAAGAGAAAAATCACTGACCACCTGATAAATTGCTGTCTCTTATTGTAGTTCGGTTGTTGCTTTATCATCATGCTTCCTAATGACACGGAAGCTCTTTGAGGGCACAGGGCCATGCTGAAAGGGTTCTTGGTTCCCTTGAAAGGCACAGCATGGTGCTAGGCATCTAGGTGCTTTGTAAATACTTACTGATTGACTGTCCTCAGGGCATCTTCCCATCTGCTCACCCCAGAGCAACATGGTTTTCTTTTAGACTTCATGTTCCACCAGCCTTTCTGATTTGAGCTTCTAGTGGTAAAAATAGTCCATGCGACACTCTTCAGTCCATTTCCTGAGAAACGACTCTGGTATAGCTGACCCATTTCTAACCCAAGATAAGTGTGGTTTGATAGGTGAGACAGATTTTGTTCGATCCATTTAGTAAGACAATGTATTCACAGTGCCAAGCTCAAACTCTGGCATACGGAAAACACTACGTAAGGACTGACTTCTTTTCTTCCTTCTACTGTACGGTGTAATTTAGGTGCCGTGAAGGTTTCCTCTACACCCAGGGTGATTAAGAATTCATCACCCAAGTGGGGACATTTTGGAAAGTGGAAGGCGTAATACTAGTAATTATTCTGGGACAACAGACGAAAACCAGGGCCATCGTAGGCTACGTAGACCCTTCTAACTCATTCTCTCTCCTAATCCTTTTTTTCCTCCTTTGAGCTTCATCCTTTTAGTCTGAAGCCCAGATGTATATTCAAATAAAAATTTCTCAGAAGAAACAACACTATGATCTAGCTTTCCAATGATCTACACTGAAATCAATAAATCTATGGCAGCAGGCTTTAATAAGAGTTTATACAGTGAGAACCTGGGTGCTGGGCCATGAGGTAGTGTCACGACAGAGGAAGAAAGTCAGCAAAATAGGGTGGCTGGGGGAAAGGAACTTCACTTGTATCGTAATTTTGACAAGGGCTGGTTCTGCTTTGACTGTGAGCCACCTTAAATGCCAGACTGAAGAGAGTCAAGACCTTAGCGGCCATCTAGTTTAAGTCCCTATTCCCAGTTAGGGAAACTGAGGTACAACGTGGTGTCTGGACAGAGTCAACCCTGATAACTGACAAGGCCTGTGCCCGCCTCCAATTAGGTCGACTCAGCCTTGCCGAAGGCTGCTGCACTTCTTTACTGTTCTCAATCTCAGCTCAGATATCTACTGAGCACAGCTTCCCATTTTTCAGGAAATTAAGTAAGTATAACTGATTTGGGATACGAGAAAAATATAATCCAGTCCTTGCACTTGAGGTGCTTAAAATTTAGCTGCTGAGTTAACTGCTCATTCGTTAGCAGGTAGAGAGAAGATTCATCTTCTTGGCCACAGAATCTCTCCCTCAAAAACCTCAGAGGGAAAAGTGAAATATTTCCTTGATTTCAAAATTACAGAAAACTCTACACGCCACACACTGATTAGCAGCCGTTGGGTTTCACTCCAGGAAGAACATGCCATTTATCAGCCTTCCCCATGCCACACGCACACCGAAGCAGTATTTGATCTAAAAACTTTCATTTTTCTCAATCATTGCCAATGACACTTATTCTTCTGTTAAACCCTTGGAAAAAAGAGAAAAGAAATACCCCGCTGGCTCCCATTCTGTCCCCAGATGACTGGATGAAGATGGATTTCCAAATCTTTAGCTCTTTTGGACTTAAGGGCCACTGCTTGGTTGGATTTCTCTCTCTGTCTCTCTCTCTCTCACACACACACACACACACACACACACACACACACACACACACACACACTTTGCACTGAGCTAAAAGGCTCTGGGCCACAAAGATCATTTACACACAAAGCCTCTGCTCTTCTCTGTTGTTTCCTAATGTGCAGATAACAAATGATAACAATACTTCTCTGTACTTAAAAGAGATGTTCTCCTACCACTAAGGGTCTCATGGTTAGTTCTACATTTTATTCTATCACGAGAAGATCAAGAGCTCAGGCAATCCCAAACAGTGACTATCCCAAATATCTTTTAAGTACGTCCTGGAATACTTTTTATGTTAGTGAGAGGAAGACTTGCCTTCCTCAACATAATTGTCTTAGGCTAACATTAAAGTTGGTTGGAATTCCCTGAGCACATTCCAACTTGTCGAAAGGGACGTGGTCCACGCGACTGCTGGGTAGCAAGGAGAAAGTAGTCTAGGATTCCAATGTGCTGTGAAGAGCAAACGAAACAAAAATTCCACACATCTAGTGTCATTCTTCTGGCATGTTCAGAAGGCTGGGTGGAGCAGCTTTCCATCCTTCGGTTTTGGACAGAGGTCACTGATAAAAAATTCAACCACTATTTGTCCAATATATTTATGATTTAATTTCCATGATGGTAAGCTTCTAAAGGATTCAACATTATGAAAGGAGGGAGAAGAAAAAACTCCTAAGATTTCATTACTAGTCAATCTTATACACTGACCTCTGTGTTAAAGAGCTGTCATAAGGTGATATATTCCAAGTATCTCATACAAAGCATAAAATAGCCCTATGTCAAAATGACTGGTAAACTTGGTCAACTGAATGAAGCAATGAGCCAATTCAAAAAAAAAATTCAAGGCCTGGCCCCGCGGCCAAGTGGTTAAGGTTCTGTGCGCTCCGCTTCAGCGGCCTGGGTTCGTGGGTTCGGATCCTGGGCGTGGACCTACTCCACTCATCGGCCATGCTGTGGCAGTGTCCCACACACAGAATAGAGAGAGATCGGCACAGATGTTAGCTCAGGGCAAATCTTCCTCAGCAAAAAAAAAAAAATCAGGTTTGAACAGATGTATTAACGTTACATGGTAGAGTCACAGTATAATCTTGTCTATACAATGAGGCCTTAGCCAAATTCTAAGACTAAAGATAGCTCAACAAGGGTTCCAGGGGTTCGGTTTCATCCACCCAGTCTGCCACGACTCCCTACAACATAGGAGTCTCAGTCTAAAACTGCAGCAAATGTGCAAAATACCTTTCCACAATTTAATTACATCTTAAAACAGTGTTTCTCAAACTTTCCTGAAGATAACAATCACCTTGCGTGTTTATAAAACAGAGATTCTTGGAACCAACCCAGGGTCCTATTGGGTCCGCACTTTCAGGGGAAAGGCCTGGTACTCTGTGTAACAAGTGTCCACAGTGATTCTTATCCTCTAGAAAGTCTGGGAAACAGTGCGACAAAAGACACCTATGGCAGAGACTACTCGCTGTCCACTCCAATCCATTCTCGTGTCCCACAGCACCAGGGCTGTAGCCGAGCGCACGGCGAAACCACATTTGCTAGGCTCCTGCCACGTGACTATATCCATTCTAAGGGAATGGGAGTACAAGGGATATTTGATGCTTCAGGGCCAGGGCTTTTAAAAGAGCAGATGTGGGGGCAGGCTGGTGGCACAGTGGTTTAGTCCGCGCTTGGCAGCCCGGGGTCCGCAGGTTCGGATCCCGGGCGCCCGCCGACGCATTGCCTGTCAGCCATGCCGTGGCGGCGTCCCATATAAAGTAGAGGGAGATGGGCACAATGTTAGTCCAGAGCCAGTCTTCCTCAGCAAAAAGAGGAGGATTGGCGACGGATGTTAGCTCAGGGCTGGTCTTCCTCACACACAAAAAAAATAAAATAAATAAAACAGCAGATGTGACGCCTCTATGTAGTCTTTCCTTTTCTTCTGGATGGACACAGATGGCAAAAATAGCCCCAGGGGAAGGTAGAGCCACAAAGTGAAGAAGGTTGGATCCCTGTGGAGGAAAGCTGCCCACCAACCAGGACACCCACAGAGGATTACTGACATGAGCAAGAAAGAAACTTCCACTGGGTTTTAAGTCCTAAGACATTTTTGGGGTCTGTTTGCTACAGTGGTTTCGTCTATCCAGGTTACTACCACACCTAGTGGTCAAAAAATACAAAAATATAGTTGAAATGATGGCAACTCTGAGCGTGTCAGTGCCTTGCCTCACACTTTTAGCACGTTTTCAGGGTACTGTCCAAAGTGTCTACATTAAAACCACACCAGAAGGATCGAGTATGTTTTAGAATGTGGTTTCAGAAAACTGGAAGTTGGTGGATGGCTATAGAGAAATCAGGTAGATGACGTGATTTATACCTGTATCTAACAGTTTCCTGGTAAGACAATCTTCTTTTTTTGAAAAACCACTTGGCAAAATTGACTAGATTGAGAGGAGAATGTAATTCTTGATCGGCATGTCTAAGATTTCAATCCTCATTGATAAGTAATTCTTAATTTCATTTGCTTATATGGTGAGATTTAGTCCACAAACAAAAGTTATCTTTTGCCTTCTCTTTCAATCTGTTCTCCCTTCTTCTTTGTGTTAGCATTTCTGAAAGCGGTGATCCAGTAGTTCAGACCTATCCCCCTACTCCTTGCCTCTACTGCTTCTCTAACCAATTAGCATTCTCAAATGAGGCTGGGGCCCAAACAGGGGGCGCTGTGCAGGTGGGTATGGAAGTCTGACCTGGAGAGGTCTCAGGGGGTCCGGACCAGCTTGGCCATGGAAAGAGGCAGTATCCTGTCCCATTTTCCTGGGGTAAGTTACGAGCTAGCAAGTGATGTTTTGGTACCTGAGCAGCTCTGCAATTGTTTTAAATCCCTTCAAAGAATTCCTGAAAATAAGCAGATGCCCCAATAGAACACAGTCTAGGAGAGATCAAAGTGTATGCTATGAAAATCTAGGGAAGAGATATTTAATAAATTCCTCTCTTTTCTTTATCCCCCTTGGTTGGGATTTCATGTAAATCTAAACAGGTGTACAGAATACTAAGTATCTTTGCTCACAGAAGACGCTTTTAGTCTTTTAGCATTGTGATATAGGAACAAAGAGAAATTAATACTTGGAACGGAGGCAAGGATGAGGTTGAATATGAGAGAGATACCTACATACAAACATGATGGCTGAACAGTTTGTAGGCAGAATGGAAATCATACAGGCTAAGTGGTTCTTGCAAACTATTTGTAAAACTTCTCTAGTGGCCCCTGAGAGTTAATATACTCCCCCAAACCTCCTATCTGACCACTAAGGTGATATCTGGAAAATTTGGGTGAATTTATACATCATTAACTTTCTTCGACCACAACTAGAAATCTGGAAGCCCTGTCAAAATCTGTCCCTGGAATATGTGCCCTAAAATATATTCTCTGGAGCACATCTCCCACGACCCAGTTTTGTGACATCGATGCCAGAGCATCTCTAGGTCCTGGCTGCTCTGGAAAGCTCCCACGTGAGAAATTCAGGCCACACAATCAGGACACATCTAGGTTATCTGAAGCCTGAAGACTCTGATTGGTTTTATCTCATTAGTCTTCATCACATCCCTTATTCTGTTAAGCCTTCCTCAGCACAGCTTCAGAAAAGCAATGAATAGATTTTGTAGAGTTAAAAAAAAAATTCTAAATTTCCAGCCATCAAGGCTAACTTCTTGCCTGCCAGCAGCTTTTAAAATATTGATGGCTCTTTCCTCATAACAGACAAGCTGAGTATAGTCTGAAGGGCCTGCTTTTAACTGTGACTAGAAACGGACTTCATGTAATTAAATATATTTTTCAAGAGAAGGCACACTCAAAAGGGGGTGGGCAATATCCATTGACCGCCCTTTCTAGGCCCCATCTATCTAATCTAGACTCTAGACAGTGCAATAACATATGGGCCTGCTCTGCTCGCAAGCTTGACATCCACTTCCGACAATTTTAGTTAGGCAGCAATAGAGAGCAGGGTCCATGTTCAAGGAGTGACAGAAGAGTTTGGTGGAGGGATACGAGTCTGTTTGGAAGTAATCTGCTATATATTCAAGAGGGAAAGAAGAAGGGGCAAAGAGATGACTAGAACTGAAAACATCACAGAAACAAATAGAAAGCATCTTGAACTGTCTTGTTAACCAAATAGCTTCTCACTAGTTTCCAATTAAAGATGTTGGTGCCAGAGATAATATTCTTGGGTTCTAATAAAACTATCATTTCTTCCTTGATAATCTGTCACCTGTAAAATACAATCATACAACTGTTCGTCATGCTGTTTCCAGCTCTACAAACCCCTGCCCATAACATGTCCCTGGTTCCCCAAGAGATAAACTACTCTTGGTCCACAAGATGAGAATTGCCCCATAATGCAATTCACTATATATATGTTTGTTCCCTATTAACTTTTTCAAACTCACATTCTACTTTCAGTTCAAAGACAGGCTGTGTAATCCAATCAGCAGACCTTTCCATAAAAGATTTTATTCTGAGTCTTGGGTCTTCCTTGAAACATCAATAAGTCATCTTTAGATTACTGCTAACATCTTTGTAAACAGGAATAATTATCCCTAGAGACTACATAGTTTATGGGGAAAAAAAAAATCTATAATGCTTTTCCTTCAGATGAGCTTTGTAGAAAACTCTAGGTTTGAAGTCGACCAAATGACCTCTCTCTTTCAGGTCTTCAACAGCTGGCTATGAAAGGAGAATATTAAAAAGTGGATACTGGTCCAGAATTGTTTTAAAATTCACATAACTTTAGATATCTTTTGATGGCTTTCCGAACAAAAGAAAACTCTAAGTGTCAACATCCTTATTTCCAAGGGGCCCACCTGTGTCTAGATGAGTGAATGAAAGTCTAATCAAGTTTATCTGAAAACAAAAGATCAAAAGCAGAAAAAGACACTGACAACAGATTAAGTGGTCTGTCTCTCAGGCCTTGCCCTAAGCTTTCAGGCTTCTAGGAGGTCTGACCATCACAGCCCATGTTTTTCCCTCTAAGAAGATAACAAAATAGAACTACCCAATTCTGGAAAAGACTTGCTGAATGCACTTTTTATCAGTCTCTGCAGTCAGCTCCCATGTTTTAACTACAGCAGAATAATTGTTTTTGAGATTGTACACTGCCATATGGAATAAGCTGTAACATTAAGAGATAACTGACTGATTACACAGCCATCATTTAAACATTTCATCAGCCTTAGGACAGCAGATAAAACAACTATTTCATGTGTACCAGCAGGTTCCAGATTAACCCTGTGGAGTTAAAAACCATGGAACCCAATATCAGCTGATTCCAATTTGAAGCAATAAGTCACTGGTGTGTGGTGACATAGTTACATGGGGTCTGGTTACCAGGTGACAGTTACTGTACGTTTTAATCCAATTTCCGTATTAAAAAAGAGTATTCTGCAACTGCCTTGAAGTTGCCACAACAATATATTTTTAAAAGAGTAATAACGAAACATAAAAAATATCCTTAATAAAACTGTCAGCATTAAAAGAGAAGATTCCTCATAAAGATATGAATGAAAATCAGCGGTTAATATATATACCAATAAAGTAAGCACGTGGGAATTGGAACCGATTTTGTCTACACGCACCTAAATATCAGATACCCATTGGGGAATAAAGATTGAAGACTCATTCCCCCGCCTCCCGCCACTGACCACGCAAGTCAAACAGAAGAGAGATGCTCTTCAGTGTATCGAGCGCGGCAGACCAAAGGCCAGTCTGTGTTACTTCCACTGTGGATTGTTTCAGAGAAAAGTGGCTCATTGAGAGGCGGCCAACAAATGGGGCTGCTCTCCTTGGACATATCAGACAACCTGGCCATTGCACTGTATTCTGGAGAGTACTGAAAATGAATTTTGTTTTCTTTTTCCCCTGTGACATTTGATAAGAGACCCTTTGATACCCTAGTATCTATTTTATGGAAACTGAAACTTGAGATGAAAATGGACACTACTGAAGCCACAACGCCTTCTTACATATGAGGACGGATAGGAAAGGAGGTGCTCTGTGTTGCAACGGAAGGACCCTGGATTCGACAGTCTGCCTGGTGTAACTGAAAGAGCGCTGGCCTGAGTCCAAGATGGTGGCTTTTGTCCCAAGTGCCCTAGCTGGGGCAAGTCACTGACCTCCTCCAACCACAGATTCCTGTTCTTGTAAAATGAAGATGCCAACCCCACCCTGCCCACTCACAGAGCCCTGATGGAGAATAAATGAGAGGACGATGTGAAAATGCTCCATAAACAGATGGAGTCTATACAGATGGAAGTTATTATTACACAGGGTATCAAAACTCTCTAGTTTATAAACCGAGATCGGCTGTAGCAGAAGCTGAGCAGTTTTTGGCAAATTACCCTCTATTTCTTCTCTTCCTCTACAAAGAGGCTAACTATGCTTGTGAGCTTCACAGGGTTACTGTGGGATGATTGGTGTAAACGACTCTAAATTACATATTCATGGATTTATATGATACAGCTGCTAACCAATAAAAATAGCCCAATTATGAATTCAAACTACGTGAAAATGTAAAGGATAAAGTCATTGTCAAGGGGCTAATTTTTTCCCATGAGGTGCTGGTGCACCATAGACGTGGACAAGGGTTTAAATGAAGACTCTGCTCTGTCACGTTTAAGAAAGAGCATCAATATCTTGTGTGACTACATCTGTGAATGAAGACTTTCAAAAAGCCATTATTTTTTCAACGTAGGTTGATAATAAGGTTATTTTTCTACCCCCTCTTTGGCACAGCTATAACGTTCTTGGCCCCAAGTGGGAGGCAACGTGGAACAAGGAATCAGAAGATAAGTGATATATAGCATAGCAGTGCCAGTTCATATAAAATATTCCCAGATTGGAAATGGCTGTTTATTGTCTTAGTGACTGTGACTCCCTTTTTTTCTTCTTTTCCAGCAAGCGTAGAGTTGGGGTGCCAAGGCCTGCCAAAAGAGCTTGGTCTACAGCACCTAGGTAATGGTAAATTAATTTTTGTCCTAATTCCAATCAGATGCCAGCTAAAACGTGAAACATAATTTATCTCCGGTCCTGTTTTCTCCGGTGACACTGCTTTCCACAAGCATGGCTGTTGGCCTGGATGGATGTGGCAGGTGGAGAACCAAGTCTGATGATTAAGGAAGACTAAGGAATAAAAAGAAATGATACTTAAGCACAGCTATCAGGACCTGGTGATGTGACATAGAAAAAAGCACAGAAGCTGGGGTCAGGGAATGCCAAATTTTACTCACTGCCATTCAGAACAACCTACTTACTGCCCGCTAAATCTCCTCTTGGTGCCTGGAGTGTTTCTCTTCTCTCTGGTGCAGAAAAATGAGCTACATAGCAGTTAACACTCTCAGAGAGCACTTTGGGGATATTCTATGAAAAGGACAGTAAAAGTGCCAAGTGTCACATTACTCTGTTGTAATAGAGTGGGAAATATTATCACACCTAGAGGTGCGACAGGAGTTGAGTATAAGTTCATAGTGGAACACTGACAATAAAAATCGTAGATTTCTACAGCTTCCGAAAGGGCACTTCAAAAGCTCCTTCTGAACTATGCAAGGGAAAGGCCTCACTGTCCCCATTATACTGAGATGGGACTAGTGTCACAGGAGGACTGAAAGTGGCCCACTGAAATTTAAATTCAAAGCAGAGGCCATCAAGGTCAAAGCTCACCTCCATTCCTTCCTGATATTATGGCTTGTCCAGCAAAGAGCCATCGGTATTTCTAGAACCCATATGGCACTATAAAACATGAGGGCTTATTATTTTCTGTGAAATAAGATAGCAAATAAAAACTGAGTTGAACTTCTCCATGGTAAATAATACCCATGGGTGTTTGCAACCAATGTCACTTTCTTCCAGATTCAGAAACTATCTGGCTCTGTATCTATTGAAATTCAACATTATATTCCTAGTAAAATAGCATAGTATGTTAATATATCATTGATCTTTGCTAATAATAACAAAATGGGTGTTAGGAAGAGTTTATTTCAAGGATCCAGGCAGTTTCTCTCAATACAGTTCACTTTATTTTTCCTCCTACCCTTCCGTGATTCACGTTCGGACCTTGAATGTTTCAGGGTCCCCTCTACAGAAAAAGGACTTAGTGATTCTAAAGGGCTAGATGAAGGGAAAGGTATATAGACATATTTGAGTTCCTGGGCAAAGGCCAATTTTCTCACTTTAAAATTTTTAATTTTCTCATTTCAAAATGAAAACTCAATTTAAAAATCTTTCCTGGGGGCCGGCCCCACGGCATAGTGGTTAGGTCCGCGCACTCTGCTTCAGCGGCCCAGGGTTTGCGGGTTTGGATCCTGGGTGCAGACCTACACACTGCTCATCAAGCCATGCTGTGGTGGCGTCCCACATACAAAATAGAGGAAGATGGGCACGGATGTTAGCTCACGGACAATCTTCCTCAAGCAAAAAGAGGAAGATTGGCAACAGATGTTAGCTCAGGGCCAGTCTTCCTCAGTAAAAAAACAAACTTACTTTCCTTTTTGAAGTTCAAAGTAAAAAAAAAAAAAAGTGAAAAATTACAAAACAGAAAAAAGCACCCAAATGAGAGTCTTAAGATCGTGAGTGTAGCCCCCAGAGGACCAAACTCCTAGCCATGTGACAGTATGTAAACTGTGTTAAGTCTGTTTTCTCATCCACCAAATAAGGATAACTAGCTTTCTCAGCCTCCTTCCCAGGATTATCCTGAAAATTAGTGCTTTATAAATCTATCAACGCGAAGTACTATACAAACGTGTGTTTTAACATTTCTTCAAAAAGCTATTTCATTAATAAAATAATACAAACATGCATACAATCAGTGTCTTGAAAGATCATATTCTCTTGGTTAAACCCGTATTATTTTTTTTCTCACAGTAAAAACTGTACTGGACCTTCAGAAGGTGTTAACGCTTCTGCTAAAAATTCACCATTAGGTCGAGTTGATTCACCCCTCCATCCCAGGCCAGGGGTGCTTTGCTGAAGCTGCCCCAGCCCCAGACAGAACAGAGAGAGCCTTATCAGGAACACAGATCTTAACTCAACTACACCCCAAAGGAGAGAACCTTCTTTTGTTAATGCAGTTTGCAGTTTGTGGTGAAATTTCCTTCTGTACTCTTTTAAATATAATTACTGCACTTATCTTGTCACTGTGAAATTTTGGGGTTCTTCTCTTCACAGTCACATAAACCTGTGATTTCCTGCAGACCCTTAGTTGTAAGATTTTGAGACTGAAATGCACGACCTTATCCATCACAATCATTCTTTTCCCTACTCCTGTATTTGGCACTTGTCTCCCTGAAGGAGCCCGAGGGGTTTCCAACCAGGAAGCAATTATTGCTGCCTGAATCCCCAGGCCTGGAGAGGCTGGCCGGGCTTCTCACAGTCCACAATAAAACCACATTCTCCCGGGAAAAGGCTATTATGATATTCCACAGAAAAGTCACTGTAAGCCCAGTGAGAGTGTGGAGACTTGGAGGTGTCTGTGTCCCAGGCATGAACTACTATGTTTAATTCTCACTAAAAATGGCCTGCGGTGGGTGTGGAAAGCAAGGCTGAAAAAAAACAAAACAAGGTCACGAATGATTACAATATCTTGACGTTAGCAGGGTTAAAATTCTCAGACATCGCCAAAACGAGTGGAAAATATAATGACAGCAACATCAAACCGAATTTATTTAGGGGCTTGTACTTTCTCAAGGCATCCTTGCCTCGTCTATCTCGGTCCTTCTGAACTCCTGCTGCACATTTCAATTTTCTCATTTCAAAATGAATCACCTGAAAATCTTTAGATGCTGCCTGGGCCCGTCTGCAGAGGAATTAGATCAGAATTCCTGAAGATGGAGTCCAGGCCCTGGTATTTTTGTTTTTCAGTTTCTCTAGGTGATTCTAACATATAGACAGGGTTGCAAACACTGCATCTCCTTTGAGTCTCAGTCCACTTTGTGAAAAGAGCTCTGAGAGGGTGGGCAACTTATTCCAGGTCACACAGCAGATTAATTCTAAGTCTGGATCAGAACTCAAAGTCCCTGAGGCCTTTCAAAAATAACATGGCTCACTTGTAACTGTTGTAACAGACTGTCGTGGGGGTGGCTGTGGCTCTACGAAAGTACGGTGACTGACTTCCACGGAATCCAGGCTCTCCCGCGATCTAGTCCATTGGTATTAGTGGCTGACAAAGCCTCCCCTCCAGTGGTCAGTCGCATGGTGGCAGGACCACGCAGGACTGCAGTGGCACACTCTGCCTCAAGGCTACTAGCATGTGAGAAATGGCTTGCTGGGACTCAAAACCAGCTGGTCCCCATGACGCTATTGGAATGATGGGAGCAGCGTCGTCGATGCTTCTAACCGCATCATTTTCTCTCACCTGTAACCTTGCTGGGACAAAGGGGTGCAATTTCAGGACACGGTGCATCCTCAGGGCCTGGAGCTGGGGCACTGTGGGATTGCACGTGAAGAACCCCATCGAAAGCACGACTAGGCCCCAGCACCCTACTTAGTACGTCTGAGTTCGACAAGATTGCAGCCCGAGGGGCCGCACAGCTGTACACGAGGGACAGCTGGCTCCTTAAAACTGATGGACGTGCTTACATATCTCTGGCATGTGAGGCCAGAGATGAGCAGATGACAATCCCTCACTGCTAATTGGCCCTTCTGAGAAAACAGCAGTAACCCAGAAAATGATGCTAACTCAATACCTCCCCAGGAAAATTCCCTGGGTTGTCAAGTTTCTAAGAAGTCAGAAGGGCCTGGGAATCTGCATGTGAGGGCAGGGACGGAGTGCAATATAAACCAGAGAAACAGAATTTGCACACATACATCCCCGTGCTCCCTTTTTACTTGAGATTTATTTCTCTACATTCAGACTTCACATAATCGCTTTACTCAGAAAGCAAAACACTAATGAAACAATCATGAACTATTTTTTACTTACAAAAGAAGTCTGATGATTTGGGAAAGATCTCAGCTTTGAAAATGAGGAAGCTTGGGGAGTCCACACCAAAAGGAAATACAAGGGCAGGCAGAAGGTCACCCAGAGCTCTTGCTCCCCAACACCGTCACTCAGGAACTTTGGATTTTGAGATGGTGTCCCCATTTTGTGCCCCTTGATGGGTCACTTTCCTGAGATCACTAGGTTGGCAGCTAGCATCCCATGGCGAGTCCTGGTCCAGAAGTCCCTCTCTCACGGTGCCCAGGGATACCTCCTAAGACTACGGTCTCAGGGTTCTTGGGGTTCAGCCTCTTATAAACATGAAGACAAGTTGAGATAAACTAGACACTGCCCTTTCCCCAGCCACCCTGCCCTGTTCACTCTCCAAGCCCTTATCTGGGCAGGATTTTCAAAGTAAAAAGACACTCACCATCAAGCTGAAAAATGAAAGAACAAGACGAACATCTGTGAGTGTCCACTATGTTACAGGCACTTCTAAACACATTAGGCCCCAGTTATAGATGAGAATACAGATTCAGAAAGGATAAGCAGCTCACCCAGCCTCACACAGCTAGTAAGTATTGGAACTGGAATTTAAACCCAGATTTACCTATAATCTTTTCATAAACATGGCCAGGACTTCAAAGGATCTTTTTTCCTTTTTTATTGTGGTAAAATACATGTAACTTAAACTTTACCATTTTAACTACTTTTAAGTGTACGGTTCAGTAGCATTAAGAACATTCACATTGTTGGGTAACCATCACCACCATCCATCTCTACAACTCTTTCATCTTCCCAAACTGAAACTCTGTACCCATTAAACACTGACTCCCCCTTGCCCCCTCCGACCCCAGCCCCTGGCAACCACCATTCTACTTTCCGTCTCTCAGAATTTGACTACTCTTGGCACCACATATAAGTGGAATCATTTCAATGGATTTTATAAAGAGATAGAAAACCCAGGGAGTCAGAATTTAGTTTTGTGCTTTCTCCTTCCTTGAATGCTTTCAGTATTTCAGACAGATTTTGGAAGACAAAAGCTCCCTTTGCCACTTCCATGGTCCAGTCTACTTTGTGAAATTTTTTTATTTTAAAGAATAATTCTTTTGAGAGGACCTCCCACTGAGAGTTAGTGCTGTGATTAAAGAGCTATTTCTTGAACCAGGTACAGTACTGGGTTGTGGGAATACAAAGATAGCAATATAAAGATCCCTGCCTTTAGAGTCATTCTTTAAAAGGGACAAGGGCAATTCTTGTTTGCAAACTGAGACACAGAGAAGAAAGAAGAGATATATCAGCTAAGTTAGGAGCAGGGCTGAAGCGTCCTATAGACAACTGAATCTCCCCAGTTACTTTTAGACTAGGACATTCTTTATCATTGGGCTTAAATTTCATCAAAACCTAGTCAGTGTTCATTCCCAAGATTTCCAATAAATGTGTGTTGAATAGACATGTGCAGATTGCTTTAATATGTACACATTCTATATTTCTAAGATCTAAGATCTTCAAATTAGTGATCTAAGATCAGAAATTTTGTCCTAAAGGAGTTATAGATAGAAGAGATAAGATTTGTATGTAAATGAGTTAATACATGTTAGAAGGTGACAGATTGAATAAAAGAGGTATATATAAGTCTTTACAGGCATTTGGAGAAAAAAGATTATTTTTAGCCTGGAGATTTGATAAAACTTTGTAGAAAATGGTAGTTCCTGAAGGCAGGCAGGCTGTTGAGAGAAAGAGATGGAGTACTGGAATTCTACCTTATAAAGAACAAACCTATAGGAATGAAGATTATGAAGGGAAATAGAAAAAACACAGAATGGTTTATGGAAGACCCAGAAAATATGGCCAAGGAATCTGGGCTTTCCTTACTAGGCAATATGGCGCCACTAAATGTTCATATGCCATAATCAGTACCGTGACTCCTCTGGATATGTAGGAAGGCACTGTGAGAAAAGAATCAGGGATAAGAAGTACAATCTGGAAGAGCAGACCTCTGCTTCTGGTCTAGATGGATAACCTTCCAGCTGGAAAACAGCTGACTGCCCTACATAGTTTCCAGGCCACAACACAGGGAGAGAAAAGCTAGGTGGAATCTGGGAGACATTCTGAGTTGAGGATTTGGAGCTGAGAGTCTGGGGAGGCAAGAAGGCAGTTAAAATTCTCAGGAAAGAGTACTGGTGAGGTGAGAGCTCCATAGAGAGAACCCCAGAGATCTGTAGAAGATCCCTCTGGAGTATTCAGTAGACTACTGATGAGTGCATTTGAGTAAAGAAATTACCAAAGACCAAGGGAAAAATAAACCATGTAAAAGGATTAAAGTCTAAGAATAGCACTGTTTCCACCACCCAGACTAGGAAAACCCATAATTCATGGCACATTGGGTAGAGAACTCAGGAAGGCCTTACCTTAGAAGAAATAATTAGCCCTAGGCTGGGTACTGCTCCAGACTTGCTTAATACATCAAAAAAGCAAGACTGAAAAGTATTAATTGCTTGCAAGTATCTTAACTGCATTGCAGAACAAAGTCAAACATTTTTAGAGGAATACAAAAATATCCAGCACCCAATAGGATGAAATTTATAATGTCTAGTATCTTGGTATTCAAAGGTTTCCAGGCATGCAAAGAATCAGGAAAATGCTGTCCATAGAGAGAAAAATCAACTAATCAAAACCAATCCAGAACTAACACAGATGTTAGAATTAGCAGACAAGGAGATTAAAATAGTTATTATCTCTGTATTCGGTATGTTCCAAAAGGTAAGTAGAGACTTGGAAGATATAAAAAAGACCCAAAATGGACTTCTACGGATTAAAAACTATAATGTCTGAGATGGAAAAGACACTGAATAGGATTAACAGCTGATGGAACATTGCAAAAGAAAAGATTACTGAACTGTGTTTCAAAATGAAACACATAGAAACAAGAATTTAGAAAAAAAGAAAGGCACATTAGTGAGCCGTAAGACAACGTCAAGTGGCCAACATGTGAATAGTTGGAGTCCCCAAAGGAGAAGGGAGAGAAAGGGGACATAAAAAATGTCTGAATAAAGTAAGGGCTGAAAATTTTCCAGTTTTGATGAAAACTATAAACACACAGATCCAAGAAGCTCAATGAAGCCCAAGTACAAGAAATATGAGGAAAACTAAATCAAGACACTTCATAATCAAATGGCTCAAACCCAGTAATAAAGAGAAAGATCTTAAAAGTAGACTGAGGAAAAAAGACTCATGCATGGAGAAACAAATATAAGGAGGACATCAAATTTCTTATTAGGAACAATACAAGGGAGAAGACAGTAAATCTTTAAAGTGTTGAAAGAAATGAACCCACAGATACAGAGAACAGATTGATGGTTACCAGAGCTGGAGGGGAGGGCGGGGGGGGGGGTGGAGGGGGAAATGGGTGAAGGTGGTCAAAAGGTACAAACTTCCAGTTATAATAAGTTCTGGGCATGTAATGTACAGCATGGTGACTAAAGTTAACAATACTGTATGTATTTTGAAAATTGCTGAGAGAGTAAATCTTAAAAGATCTCAACTAAAGAAAAAAACTGGAATTATGTAAGGTGATGGATGTTAACTAAACTTACTGCGGTAATCATTTTGCAACACATACACATATCAAATCATCATGTTGTACATTTAAAACTAATACAACGGATATGTCAATTATATCTCAATAAACCTGGAAAAGTAAAAAATAAAAATACTAAAAGAAAAAAACTGTCAACCTAGAATTCTATACAAAGTGGCAATATATTTCAAAAACAAAGGCAAAATAAACATTTCAGACATACAAAAGGTGAAAGAATTTACCAACAGATGACCTACTCTATAAAAAATGTTAATGGAAGTCCTTCTGGCAGAAGGCAGATGATACTAGAAGGAAATAGAATTCCACACAAAGGACTAGAGAACACCAGAAATAGTAACTACATGGGTAAATATGTAAGATATTTTTCTTATTACTTAAATCTCTTTAAAAGAAATCTGACCAACCAAACAAAAACTATAACTATGTATTGTGGGGTTTATAACATGTGTAAAAGTAAAATGTGTGACAATAATAGCATAAAGTCTGGGAGGGAAAAAAATAGAAGTACGCCACTGTAAGATTTTCGAAGTAAATGTGAATTGTATGCTGTCCTTTGAAGGTTAACTGCAATAAGGTAAAGATATATACTATAAACCCTAAGGCAATGCCTAAAATAACAAAACAGTTATAACTAATAAGCCAATAAAGGAGATAAAATGGAATAAAAAATAATCTTAAGAGGAGGGTGAAACAGAGGAAAAAGACAAAGAACAGATGAGAGAAATAAGAAGCTAACGGTGAAATGACAGACCTAAGCCCAACTTTATCAACAATCACATTAAATGTTAATTATGTAAATACTTCAATTAAAAGGGGAACTAGTCAGAGTGATTTAAAAAGAAGACCCAACTACTTGCTAGCTACAAGATGCACTTTAAATATAAGACTACAAATAGGTTAAAAGTGAAAGAATGGAAAAAAAATACATCATTATAACACTAGTTAAAAGAAAGCTGGAGTGGCTGTACTAATATCAAAAGAGATTTTAAAGCAAAGAATGATACCAGAAATGAAGATCATTTCAAAATAATAAAGGGGTCAATTCATCAAAAGGACATAAAAATTATAAACATTTATGCACCAAATAACAGAACTTCAAAGTACATAAAGCAAAAACTGATAGAACTGCAAGGATAAATGGAAAAATCCACAATAATATTTGGAGATTTCAATAATTGATAGAATGAGTATATGGAAAATCTGTAAGGATACAGTACATATATACAAGACTATCAACCAAATTGACATTTGTAGAACACTCAGTCCAAGGACAGCAGGATACATATTCTTTTCAAGTACACATGGAACATTTACCAAGATAGGCCGTATTATGGGGCATCAACGAGTCTCAACAAATTTAAAAGTCTTCAAGCCATTCAAGGTACATTATGGTCCCTAACCACAATGAAATTAAATTAGAAATGAATAATAGAACAATTTCTGAAAAATCCTCAAATATTTAGAAACTAAATGGCACACTTTGAATAACTATGGGTCCAAGAAGAAATCAAAAGAGAAATTAGAAAGTATTTTGAACTGAATGAAAATGAAATGATAACATATCAGAATCTGTGGGATGTAGGTGAAGGAGTTAATTATGGGGAAGTGTATACCATTAAACACTTGCATTAGAAACGAAGGAAGATTTCAAATCAATGACCTCAGCTTCTACCTTAAAAAACTAGAAAATGAGAGCAAATAAACCCAAAGTAAGCAAAAGAAGTAATAAAAATCAAAGCAGAAATCAATGAAATAGAAAACAAATACAATAAAGAAAATTAATAAAACCAAGGCAAATTGTTTGAGCAAATAAACTTGAGAAACTTCTAGCCAGACTAAAAAAAAAAAAAAAAAGCGAAAGCACAAATTATCAATATCAGGAATGAGAGAGATGACATCATTATAGATTCTACAATATTAAAAGGATAATAGGAGAATATTATATGCAGTTTTATGCCAATAAATTTGACAACTTAGATGAAACTCTCATTCTCCAAAGGAGAGAAACTCAAGAAGAAATATATAACCTGAATAGCCTTATTGGTACTCAAGAAATTGAATTCGTACTTAAAAACCTTCTCACAGAGAAAACTTGAGCCCCAGATGACTTATGTGATGAGTTCTACCAAACATTTAAGGAAATAATAATACAACTTAACACAAACTTTTTCAGGAAATTGAAGAGGGGGGAATACTTCATAACTCACTCATGAGGCCAGGATTACATTAAACAAAATCAGCCAAAGAAATTAGAAGAATGCTACATAACAATATTCCTCCTGAACACAAATGCAAAAATTCTAATAAAATTTGAACAAATAGAACCAATAACAAAAAGATTGTCCATCATGATCAAGTGGGATTTATCTGCCAGCAATGCAAGAAATGACATACATACGTAACATACAATGTCAGAAAGCAGATCAGTGGTTGGGGGGAGGGGGACAGTGAGGTGCTTTAACATGGAAAATCAGTCAATGTGATTTTCCATATTTACAAACTAAATAGGAAAGGTATAGAGTCATCTCAATAGATGCAGAAAAAACGTTTGACAAAATCCAGCATCCATTCCTGATAATTATTCTCAGAAAAATAGGAATAAGGAGGAAATGTTCTCAACTTGATAAAGGGCAACTATGAAAAACCTACAGCTTACATCCTACTTAATGGTAAAAGAGTGATTTTCTTAGATCAAGAACGTGATGATAACGGCTGCTCTCACCACTTCTCGTCAACTCTGTACTGGCGGTTTCCGTCAGCATAAGAAGCAGGACCAAAAAAAAAAAAAAAAGCACTTACGTTGAAAAGGAAGTAAAACTGTCTTTTTGTGTGTGTGTGTGACTGTAAGTTAGGTTTTCTTGGATTCAAAACCCAAAGCACAATCAGTAACAGGACAAATTAATATGACTTCATGAAAATGAAAAACTTCTGCTTTTAAAAAGACACTGTGACGAGAGTGAAAAGACAAGACACAAGACCGGCAGCAAGTATTTGCAAAACACCTACTTCATAAAGGACTTGTATACCGAGTATATCAAGAAGTCTCAAAACTCTTCATTAAGGAAACAACTCAATTAAAATTAAATGAGCGGGGCCGGCCCAGTGGCGCAGCGGTTTAGTCCGCGCTTGGCAGCCCGGGGTTCGCGAGTTCGGATCCCGGGCGCCCGGCGACCCACCGCTTGTCAGCCATGCTGTGGCAGCGTCCCATATAAAGTAGAGGAGGATGGGCACAGATGTTAGCCCAGGGCCAGTCCTCCTCAGCAAAACGAGGAGGATTAGCTACGGATGTTAGCTCAGGGCTGGTCTTCCTCACAAAAAAAAAAAGAAGAAAAAAAAAATTAAATGAGCAAAGATGTGCACAGACGCTTCATCAAAGATATACAGGTGTCAAATAAGCACATGAAAAGATGCTCAGCATCATTAGCCATGTGAAAATTAAAACCATAAGGACATACACCACTACACAACTATTAGAATGGTTAAAATTAGAAATACTGCTTATACCAACTGTTGGTGAGGATGTGAAGGAGCAGACACTCTATCCTACACTGCTGGCAGGAATGTAAAATGGTGCAATCACTTTAGAAAACAGGCAGTTTCTTAAAAAGTTAAATATACACCAACCATATGATTCAGCCATTCCACTCCTAGATGTTTAGCCAAGAGAAACAAAAGACTACAAAATACTTGTACATGAATGTTCATAGCAGCTTTATTCATTAATAGTCAAAAAGTAGAAACCACCCAAATGCCCATGAACAGAACTGATAAACTGTGGTATATCCATTCAATGGAATGCTACTCAGCAATCAAAAGGAGTGGATTACTGATATAAATGACCTATTGATATTGTATCTTGAAATAATTATGCTGAGTGAAAGCAACCAGACCAAAAAAAAGCCCAGGCCTGTAGTTACATACAATTCTAGGAAATGGAAACTAACATACAGTGACAGAAAGCACATCAGCAGTTTGGCAGGGGGAAAGAGTGAGGAAGGGATTCTTTTACAGGAAGATGAGGAAGTTTTTAAGGTGATGGATATGTTTATTATTTTGATTGTAGTGATGGCTTCAGAATTGTATACATGTGTTAAAACTTACCAAATTTTACACTTTAAGTATTTGAAGCTCATGGTATATTAATTATGCAATAAAGCTGTGAAGAAGACAAGACCATTTGAAAGGCTACTTCCAATATTCTAAGAAAGCAGCACAAATAGTAGCAGTAGTAGAAATGGAAGTAATAGCTGTAAGAATACAAAGACTCAAATCACAAGATTCAGGTGTGAAGGCGTGGAGAGGCAGGAGTCAGGGGCAATGAGATTGGTTGACATGAAGGAAGGTGGTCCCACTAGCAGTAACAGGGACGACCAAAAGAAGAGTAAGTAAGTTCAAGTTTTGGACATGCTGTATGCTGGCAGAACTCTCATTCCAAGATGCATTTAAAACCAGGGACTAGAAATCAGAGGCAAGAGACACAGCCTTTGGAATCTCCACACTGTCTTCAACTTCACACTCCTTCCTCACTCCCCCGGGGCGGATAAATTTTCCTGTTATAATCTGAGTCCTGGAAGGAAGAAAACCCAAGTCTGGAAGCCTTCCATTCACCTACACTTGACCTTCAGGGAGTTTCCAGGATCACGACCAGAGATAAAGAGCTGTCAGGTCCTCACCTCCCAGAATTCCAAAAAATGCAGTCAGCTAAGTGGAGCTTTCATAGCTTCATGACAAGGTTGTGTGTACTGGCACCAGGTGAATCAAGTGATGTATGAAAACTCAAACGGACAAGGCAATGTGCACCACAGGATCTAAGAAACTAGAAATGGCTGAGACCTCTGAAGTCATTCTCCCTCCCTGCTCATCAGCCCCTGCCAGAATGGAGTCGTTCCTGAGAACTGCAGTGTGGTTCTTCATGCCAGTGCCAAGGCAAACATCTGTACGTCTGGCGGGGTTTCAGGTGAGCACGTTGTGGAGAGGGCTCAGGGCCTTTGCTGGCAAGAGACTCCAACTACAGAGGGAACTGTTTTTCTCCTTCCTTATTTTATCTTAAAAGTCAAAGCTTTCACACTACAGTGACACCCTAAAGTGCTTCTCTTCCTTCCGCTGCTTCGGTTGAAACAATATTTTTTCATGCTCCATAGAGTGCCCACTGGCTGGTTCAAAACCAGGAACGCAATGGGGCGCTCCATTTCCCCATGCCAGGAAAAGAAAAAAAGGTAGAAAAAGCTGGTGGGAAAAAATATCCCCTTCTCTCGGATGTTTTGCAATCACTCACTCAATAAATGTGTATTACAGTGTTAAGGCACTGTACTAAGTTCCATGAGGTTCTATAAGGTAGACCAGTTGACTAAAATTGCTCCTGATTGCAAGAAGCTTCAAGTTCAATAAGATCAGTGCACACCCAATTGTACCATGGCACAGAAAGCATTGTGCATGGTGTGAAGGGTACACAATGCCATAAGAGTTTCAGTGGAGTGGGACATTATTACTCTTTGATGGAATGTCCAGAAGGAGCCTTTTAAGGATGAAACAGCATTTGCACTAGACTTTGAAAGGCCAGGATATAAACAATCAGAACTGGGAAGAAGAAGAAATAATACCTCCAGGTAGAGGAAATGGGCAGGACTCAGGCATGGGAGCCAAAATCCAAGGAGTATTCAGGGAATAATTCAGTACCGTGCAACAAACATTTATGAAGCACCTGTTGGTTACCATGCACTGCGCTAAGGGGTAGGCATACAGAGATGTCAGACAATGCACACACAAAGAGTATGCATTCTGAAATGAAACAGACAACTTTAGTATAATAATCATAAATGTCAAGAGTGCCGTAGGCACCCCAGAGGCAGGACAGTGTAATAATGGTCGGGAGCACGGATTCTAAAGACAAACTACTTAGGTTCAAATTCCATGCCTGCCACTTATTTAGATGTGTTTGTTTCGTAGGTTTCAGTCTTCTCAGCTGTAAAATGGGTGCAATAAACAGCATTTGCCTCATAGGATTGTCGTGATGATATACTTTATAACAAGGTAATGTTCATTAAACCCTTGGCATAGGACCTGGCACACAGCAAGCACTCCATGTAAATATTAGTTGTTATTATCATTATTGTCAATACTACTGAGCACTGATCCTGCTTTTAGTGAGAGGCTGATCTGTTTTGAATGCTGGCCGTATGCTGAGGTGTTGCTGGGAGACAAAGTTAGGCTGTAATGGCCACCCAACCTCGCTGTGCTGCGGTTTTCTCATCTAGAGGAGATCTGGAATAATAAGAGCTTACTCCGGGCCAGATGCTGTTCCGAGTGCTCCACATACACATCTCACTGCATCTGCTCAACAATCCTATTCATTTTGCAGATGAAGAAAGTAAGGCATAGCAGCATCAGGTAACTTGCTCTCAGTCACAAAAAAGCAGGTGGAAGAGGTGGGTCAGAAACTAGGCACTTGATTGCCAAGGCCCGTTCCTAACCACTGAACCACAGTGCCTTTGCTTCTACCACTGTCCAATTCCACCCATATTTTATTGGAAGTTGGCATTTTATTCGGTAGGCAAAAGGTAAACAAAAGCTCAACATGGCATGGAGATGAACCTCGACCGGGAAAAGCACATATCGAAACATCATATCTCATTGGTGCGGGCGGAGTTTTACAATTTATACAACTTGCGTTCGCTTGATCTATTTTTTTTCCTTCTGGCCCCAGATTACTGAGGACTATAAACAGGCTAATCAATAGAGCCTCATGTAAGGAACACCTCAGCCCTGTATATTTGGGGGTGCTGACAGAGATGACCTGGGGACGAGGGGGACAGAATGAAAGGTTTATGTTTCACAACAGTGCTGAGGGCTAAGGTGGGCACAGCCTTTCCCAACACCTAATAAGCGTTACAAGTTGAAGGCTGGAATTTTAGTAGGTACCTGGCAGGATGCTGTACAAGTTGGACAGCTCTGGGGACAAGAAGTCCCCTATTTGTACACTGCTGCTGTTCTTAATGTTTAATGGGTCAGAGAGCTTTTAGGGAAAAAGAGGAAGAATGTTACAGACTCTCCATCACACACACAAGCACACACACACACAGCCCCTGTACACCTCATACCACCTCCAATAGACTGAGCGCCCTGTGGACATGCCACACCTTTTGTCTTTGTATCCCCATGACGCTGCACACTGCCTAGCACGTAAGGCTCTCAAAACATAAGGAAGAAAAGCCTCTCTCTGCTTCTTGCCAGTAACTCTGTAAAAATGGGGAAGTTGGTGTTGGATCTGGCATAGGTGGTATTCACTTCATTCATTCAATCTGCAGGTAATTTTGAATAGGCCAGGCACTGAGCGGGGCACGGGAATTTCAGAGATACGAAAGACCGTCTTCTAGCAAGCAATCTAAACTAGTTGCATGAAAGATACTTATGAAAATAAGTGTTAAAATTCCAAAAGATTTTCAAAGTGTGCCTGGAGCTTTGATTTTTACAGTACAGTACTGTCTGTGCCTATTTTTATTTGAATGAATGCCAGGAAAGAAAATGGGAGACCAAGGTGTCTTTTGAACTCCATACACAATATTAAGGCTTAGATTTCAGGTCATATGGAACACACATGGTTTAGGTAAAAGAAGTGGAAGCACTAAAATTACTCCGAAGGCTGTGTTAGATTTTGCGACGAGATCAGCACTTTTCCCCGGCATTATCAGCCTTGCTCAAAATATCACTTAATCTTTGTCTCAGGCCCCTCTTCTCTCAAACGGGGGCCATTTTCCTGGGGGCGTGGGAGGAAGTGGCCGGAGGGCAAGGAGGATGCGATATGGCTTAACGGTTTCCTCACTTTGAAAGTGTGCTAAAAATACAGCGTTTTCATTGCCAATATGGGATGGAATATGTGTCAACACGGCATTTCGTGTTGCTAGGGCAGTCCAACCAATAGTTTCACGTATCCTCATGCAGCACTTCAGCTAATGCAGGGAAGAGAAAGCCACAGAGTGGCAAGCCCTTATCTTCTGAGCTTTCTTGGCATGGCA
This sequence comes from Tapirus indicus, assembly GCA_031878705.1. Taxonomy (NCBI): domain Eukaryota; kingdom Metazoa; phylum Chordata; class Mammalia; order Perissodactyla; family Tapiridae; genus Tapirus; species Tapirus indicus. Next base: position 117,161,247 of record CM062925.1, read on the forward strand.
TCCTGAAGATACAGAGCAGGCCCTCCAACTCCTGATTAGTCTAGGTTCAACAATCAAACTCTGCCATTTGACGAAGACCCTTCCTTTCGCCTCTTAAGCTGTCACAGTTTGATTTGCCTTGGAGTTTCATTTGTGGTGTAAAAGCCTTACATGTCCCATGTAAAAACTGTGCTCCTAAGTAAGGATTAGAGAACAACTAAGTAGACAGGAAAACCCAAAAGACCCGAATTTAAAAAAAGTGTCTCTAATTTATTCATTACCTTTTCTTAAGTCTTTTCCTTCCTTCAAAGAGATTAAAGCAAAGTCTTGGCTCTTGAAAGCATTGCCTTTGCAGGGACGTGGGCTTGGTGGAGGGACCCCACCAGTGTTCCACCTCTAGAGTGGAACACAACCCATATTGGACTTGCAAAACAGCTACGACCCATCACCATCTGGCAGCTGTATGGTGGTTTGTGTAAAATGAACTGGTGGTCCCAATCCAGTTCCCATTAGACAGATGTCCACTTCACAAAGAGAGCATCACACTCAGCAGCCTGCTTGGCAAAGAGGAGAGAGGACTGGGCATGGAAATCGCATTCACTTGTTTTACTGAACGAGGCTGCTTACTCAGTCATGCTGAAGCGAGCCTGAGGGACCATGGCAGATAGTATGGCAGCAGCTCTGAGAGGAATATTTTATGTTTATTGATCCATCTAACCCCTTACAAAACACCTCAAAGCACTTCTCAGATGTCGTCTCTCTTATCCTACAGAGAAGCAATGTTCTTCCAAACTAGGTTTTGGCTTATTGAGCCACACCGTGGTTGTCTTCTAAGACCACCACCAGGACACACTGACTTCGCTCAAGGATTGATGGACCTTGCAACTGCCCATGATACACTCTCTTCAGCTTCTATTACAGTACTAGAGAGAGCAGAACAGGAGAAGACAGAGAAAGGTGTTCCTTAACTTCTCCAGGGTTAATCAGCATTCTCACCCCAAATGAACAAATTATTCTTGAATCCTAAAGAGAACGGGCAAGAAAAATGGTCCTTTACCTCAAAAAGTCCTCTCCACTGGGACAACTCATGAGCATCTTTTAGAGGATTAAAAACACAAAAGTCCTATTTGCCATTGGCCGTTGAGGTATTTGATTCCATGTAGAGAGTGAAACTAAGTGGGTCTGTGTGCTCCCAGCCTAACGGAAGTGTGAAGAAAAGGTATGTCTCCAGCACAGCAGGAGTGTGTAAATGAAGCAATGCTGTTTCACTGATTTTTCTTAACTCATGCAAACAAGTTGGTTCACATCCTCTTTTTAATAATTCTTTTTAAAAATTCACACACAGAAACAAACAAAAACCAGACTAACCTGACTTGGAGAATCTTTAAGAAGCAACACAGAAAGTGAAAAATAAGAACTTTACATCTTTTATTAGGTTACATTAACTATATAACATGCTAAGAAAATCTATTCAGAGTTGGTAACAATTAGTACAAGACTCCTCTACTAAACAGAATTTAAGTCCCCATGGAAGGATGCCTCAGTAATATATTTTTTTTAGAGAAGGATGTTAATGTGTATGAAAGCTAATGTTAGTTAATATACTCATTTCCTTTTCCAAGTTGTGACTCTTCTAATAGTTACCTTAATGATACTGTGTCCAAAATGAGCTGCTCTGTCTAGGCTCCTGAAACATGTAATGATTTGGGGTAGAGTGTAGGGGTGGGTTAAGAACTAGCCTCTGTGTGAAAATGATCTTGAGGATGGTTAGTTCAGGATGCTTAGAGAGTCCTGCCATCAAACTCGATAAACTCCACTGGTGGTCACAGAACACCTCTCAAGTGCCAACCAACCATCTTCAAAAGTGAATGCAGCCGGTAAGGAGACAGGCTACGTAGAAGAGAAGGAAGGAACCGCAATAAACATTGAAAAATAACTCAAAAAGTAACATATCGTTGATGGCAGTTTAGTCGCAATGTCAACATTGAACAAATCATACAGAAAGGTCTGTGTGCCAAAAAAAAAAAAAAAAAACCCAAACCAAACCTGAAAACCCTCAAACAGAAAGTCTAACACAATACTAAACATAGTCCAGTGTGCCGAGTGATATGATGTAAGGCCTATAGTTATCATACAGTATCTGTGGAAATTTGGGCCAAAGCAAGATAATCACACATATAATTATTCTGAAAGAGTCTGCTGTCCTCAGGGCCAGGGACACTAGGTTCAAGAACTCTGAATAATTACGTAGGTTTGGAATCTACAGGAGGCCCTCTATAGTCTCTGACTCTGAGTTTCAAATATTTGTTTTACCAACTTTTACACTCTTGGCCCACAGAACATTGATTTCTATAGACTGTCCCTCCCCTGCCTCATTCTACCACGTTCTCCTCTTTCCCCCATATGATGCCAATTTAAATTGGGTGTAAAATTTTCTAGCAAACTAGTTAAGAAGCATTAGAAGGTTTCCATGCATGAAAGTTCCAAAAAAACACCCCTCCAAATACACACAGTTTACAAAATCAAGATACCATTACTGCTGCTGCTATTTTTTCACTTTTGTCTTCTACTCAGTCCCCGGCATATGCCAAGCACTACACGAGGCAATTTATATTCAATATTCTATAAATAATTTATTCCTCAGACCACTACCATGTAGGCAATAACACATCCATTTGAAGAAACCGTGTTCAAAGAAATAAACTAACTTCGAGTTACCACGAAGTTTGAAACATGCGTGTGTGTGGGTTGTACACATCTACGCACACACCTCCCATGAAGGTTAAGGCTATTAGTCACTCTTTAGTGTCAACTGGATGTACACCCATCAGGTAAGGGCCAGACATTGTTCTGCAGGACCTTGCCCTTTCAGTGTCACTGAAAGAGGGTGGTAAGGGCCAGCTGGCGCATTACCAATGTCTTAGTTATGCTAACAGGAGTGCTGCAAACTGCACATCCTTGGATTTAATGGAGAACCCTCGGAAAGGTTCATTTAGCGAAACTTTGGCCTCTTCTTGTTCTAAACTCCCTACAGGGAGGAGAAAGAAGGAAAACTAAAAATGAAGAAAAAGGGGGAAGAGGACATATGGGGTATGCTGCTGAAAGGAAAAACGTCAGACTACCATCACATGACCTTGGGTTTCCCTAACGCTCCCACTTCACCTTTACCGTATGAACAGCACAAGAGTCTCTGCTCATGGGCCCTCTTGAGTGGATTCTCCAAGAGACAACCTACACACATGCACGCACACACAAAGTGGACACTGCTAACCCAAAGCTGGCTCTTTTGAAATGTCAAAAGAACTTATGGCTGTCCTCTCTTCGATACCACTCCATTCTTTGTCCTTGTGGGGCAAAAAAACATGGCTGTTCACCTTTATATTCTCAGCACTAAGTACAATGCCTTGCACACAAAAGGCGCTGATAAATGTTTATTGCCACGTGACTGGTGCTTTGGTAAAATACTTTGTTAGCTTTCTGGGCCACATCTTTCATCTTTTCTATTTTACATTACATTCAACATTAAATGGGACCCAGAGTGTTCAAGGCTACCCTAAGTTCCAAATCCCTGTTACAAAAGAGCCAGGCACTAAGCCACATGAGAGTGCTGGCCAGAGGTCCACTCCTGGGGACTGTAAGTTAGCTGCCCCCACCATCTCCTTAACTTTCATCATGTTCTCTAAGTTCACCATCTCTTCTGTGTCAAAGTTTGGCTCAAACTCTACACTTTGCCTGCTGTTCCAACATTTTAAGTATACACAGCCAACTCCTGGGGTTTAGCATTAATTGAAAGAGCTCATCTATATATAGGCTCACTCTGCACTTTAGCATCTTCAAAACTTCAATCATATTCTCTTCTAACTTTTTTTTTTGAGAGCACAATCCCTCTTTTTACGTTTGCTACAGCTTTTCCTTCTTTTCATTCTTGTGACTCAACGCTGTCAGGTCTTTTAAGTTGACCTCCTAGATCTTTCCATTTGGGCTCACCTTCCTAGACCTTTGCGATTCAAGCTGCTCTCCTTTGGAATCCCTCCATCTCCTTGATATATCTTCAATAACATTTCCTAATACTGGGCACAGTGGCCTATACAGGAGTGAAAAAGTTCTTCATGAAACATGGTGAATTACTTCTTCCTTAACACTTGGTGTCTGGTACCTTCATTTGTAATGTTTAGCATTCTGGGGGCCGTTTTGAGCATCTACTTGTTGAAGGCCTTATTTCTTATGGTCCTCACCCTCCCTAATGTTTTCATGCCTTTCTACATGTCTGTGATGCATAGGAGTTTTCACTGAACTATAGGAGTTCGGGAAGCATTTTCACCTAAAACTAAAAAGAAAGCAACAAAAGAGCAGCCATACATGGACTTAGCTGACAAAAGACTCTGAACACTGCAGACGACACTGAAGACTACTGTGAAGAAACTGGTCTCGATCCACGTGCAGGTTAGGCTGCAACCTTGTCCTACATAGGCCTAACACACCCCAAAATATTTTAGAATGATCAGATTCTGGGTCAGTTGAAGCATGTGATGAGTGGATATTCTCCTTCAATCCTTCAATTCATTTCTATAGTTTCCATTTATGATCCTCTAATGGAAAAAGAGAAATTACACTCCTTTATGCTTCAAACTGATCACTGTCCAAAGTATATTTCTCCAATTGGGCTTCTCCAGTTTGAACGAATGCCAGAACGTGAATACTGGGTTAGGGGCACCTTTCTCAGTCATTTACATAGAAAGTGAAAAAATATTGATCCTAACACCAATTCCCGTGGTGTTTCAATTGCCATCCCCATTCTCCCAGACCCATTAGTTTTTACCATTATAGCCTGCCCCTGTTCAGCTACTAGCTCCCTTTTCCATTTATAGCAAAACCTGCTTCTTTGCTTGCTACCTGTGTCTGTCCACGTGACTCAGTGAAAAAGAGGCCTTGCGAAATCCACGTTCATCATAATCCATCGTTCCACATATGCCTTTTTTTCTGTGTTCCCTTCTCTATCACATGTACCCATCAAAGCAGATTTGAAAATATCCTAAGACATTCAAGACTCTGACTCTTTAATATATTTAATTGGTCTAGTTCACTGCAAATTTCTCTGGTGTGATACCTAATGTAACAGTCAGATATCTAATGTGTAAATGATTTTCCACTGAATTTCACAGTATGGCCCAGAACATTTTCAATTCTCTTGACCAACTGTCCTGAAAGCTAATGTGGTAACTTCCATCATTTCTCTTACCAGAGTATATAAACCCATATCAATCTGTGCCTAAATCACATTATTTTAGCTTAGTTTCTACTTTCTCCCATTTGGCCAATTCTCTTTTCATCCCTTTTTAGTTTGCAATGGTTTTGAAGATCCCAATGACTGTTCTGCATTTATTCATGGTACATCCTGGCATGCTTATGTCTGACTGGAGGGAGAGTTGTACTAGTAAGAGATTTGGGCTAGCCAGCGTCAGAAAACAAAACATGAGAATGGATGGTCTCAGGATCAGTGAAATCTGATCAAGGAACAAAGAATCCAAGACTTCATGCCTAAATCTTGTTAGCATCTGGGGCCGTATGTCCAAGGATGAAAATTCAGTCTTTTAAGAATCTACAAACAAAAGATAAGCAAAAGGGTACTACTTGTGCTAACATCATTGTACATTTTATCATGGGTGGAATTACTAAAGATAATAAACTTCTTCACAAGGTATGCAACAATTTATATTTTTAATGCTGGCAATCTGAATACTTCTAACAATATAACTTAGCTATGGTTAATTTTAATTAGAAGCAAAGTTTGAAGATGGAAGAAAGTAACCCTTTCAAACAGACTGCCTGACTATCTGGGGTCTCTGGAGTGGAAGTGAGTAAGGGAGGGTGGTCATGCTAACCCAACTCGGAGGCAATCCACATGTGTTTCAGAGTAACTAACAGTATGGCCTTAGAGAGAACACTTCTCTTTCTGGCTAGGAAACTGGACTGCTCATTTCCAAAGACTGGTTTCATAATGACCCACAGTATGGTGACCCACACAACTGCATAACCAGTGGTAGAGCATCTCTAATGTGGAGAAATCTCCTTGGGTGCAAATAAAAAGGCAAGTAAGACCACTAGGCCGGCAAGCTATAACTGAATCAATGGGAAATGCGAATCGCGAGATCACCTAGACTTAGTTTTTTCAGTCAACCTGCAATATGTATTGGAGGGATTCAAACAGACATAAGCTATGCCCTGGGTTTACTTTTCATGTCAAATTTCTACCAAAAAGTTTGTTCTGCTCTCATCCAGAGCCTTTTATTCTTTTGCTACTTTAATTCCAGAAATGCCAATCTATCGGGACAAGAGGACTGGGGGCAAGCAGATGTCCCAGACAGGGGAGAAGAAAACAAAATGGTTAGAAGCAACCTTCAGTAATTTCATTTCTTCTTTGATTCTGGCTCTGTGTGTCTTCTGTGTCTTCCTCTATCCCTTTCGTCCTCTTTTTCCCTCCAGAGATGTAAGGATCAAAATGTACCCAAGATAGATATTATCTGCTTGGGTAGAATCCAGCCTTTGATATAAGCAACAGAAATTCAGTGCTGTGCTAGACAGGCACAGTCCAGTCTCTCAGCATCAGACTATGGGGTATTTAAAGGGATTCCTTCCCACTTTATTTAAAGGAGCCTTATTTAACATTTCTCTCTCATTCATCTCAATCAGTTCCATGAGTGCAGTCTGTGTAAGTCAAAATAATTTAAAACTCCATTTCAAAAAAATGAATTGTTAAATTTTTTAATATGATCATATGATATAATGAATGAATCCAACTCTCACAAGGAGGATGTGAATAAGGATCCCTGCCTGCAAGAACATGAAAATTATGACTGTATTTTCTGTTGATCCTGTAGGATCTCACAGTCAGCCAACAATGAAAGGATGTCAGAGTAAGTTCCACAGTCATTTCTATTAATATAAAATTAATGCAGGATGCAAGAATCCTTCCTGTGGGCCATTGAGGCAGCAATACCAAAACTGGGGCTGTCTCAGAAAATCTAGGGCAGCAACCCTAGTTTCAAGAAATTTAGGGCAGAAATCCTATCCTCTACTTGTGTGCATTAAAATGTAAAACTGGTTCATCTTCCTGCATTTTGAATTCTTTCTCAATTACAGATTTTGAGATGACATCGCTTAAATAAACTGGCTCCCAGTCCATTTCTATTACTTAAGGGAAGTTTCTGACAGACATTTTAGGAAGAAAGAAAAAACATAAAACATGAAAACGAAACTCTCTGCGCCCACCCCAGTCCTCCAACGTGATTCCTTTAAAAAAAAGGTTGAAGGTGTCCTCTAAAAACCTTTTACATTTTGAAGAAGAATAAAGTTTATAAGATTATCAACTCTCTTTAGCCTAGACGAACAACGTTCACATTTGTTCTCTCACTGAACGTGTGACACAGCTCTGAGGTAAGAATTATTGCTATTGCAAGGATAAAGAGATACAGCCTGGCTCTCTAAACTAGCTTGTGATAGCAGATACCAGCTCTAACTCTCCTGACTACAGGGCCTGCTCTCATTCTCCCATAGCACAGAAGAACCTTCTGGACTCAGGGCTGTCCTCCTGCCCAATTTTGAAATAAGTAAAATGAGGCTTTGGTGCCTTTCGCCCTTCTTCTTCTCCTTTCTGCCTCTCCCTGTTCATTCCCTGGACATCTAATCTCATTCTTCAGTGAGAACATACATTTTCCACTGTACTGAACTGGGAAGACATCAGGACAAACTTAGATTTTATTAATGAATTCTTGAAGACTGAAGTAAAAGCTTTAAGAAGGAAAGAAGCGACTCATATTCTATCATAGTCTAAGATCAGCAGAGGAGGGGATGAGGATCAAGTGACCCAAGGTGAACCGCTGTCCAGAACAGTCCCCAGCGTCACCCTAACTGCAGCCTGACAAACGAGAAGACGAAATGGCACCAGCATCGTAATCACTACAAAAGCTGCTCTTTTGAAACTTAAAGGTAATGACCCTTCCCAGAGGAGACATGAATTTAACTTTTGTTCCACCCAGAACACTCTGGGCTCTAAGCACTGGAAGGGCTACAGCTGCACAGCAGTTACACCATGACCTTTGAGCACATTTCTAGAAAAAAGGAAGTTTTGTTCTTCAGGCCTGTGGCATGTAGAGACAGTTGATACAAGCTACTTCCCATTTCTAGTTCTCTTTTGGCTGAGAAGTCACTAAAGAGAGACGTAAAATGCGACCAAGGAGGCATTAGGTCTGTTTCTACCTTCCAATCTCAAATGCTAAAGAATTTTTTTTCCAGTTGCTTAGCACAGGTTCCTCAGTTTTCCTTCCTGTTTAAATTAGGATAACAATAACTAATTGTATGAGCTTAGAAAAATGTAACTAGCATTCATTATAGAGTAAGCTTTTTCAGGGTGCTATGATCCTAGGTTATAGTTTTGATTAAAACTGAAATATCAAGAGTGATGATCCAAAGCATACAATTTACTTCCCACTTAGAGGTTCTGTGGTCTCACTGAACACAGTCTCCATACTTGCCACCTCTTCCCCTGCACCTCATTCACCCTCTCCAACCCCTCAACTCCTCCTTCTTCTCCCAGACCCGCCTTTACCAGCTTCCCTACCTTAGATCTCAGAGAATGTTCTAACGCAGTCAATACCCTTCCTGATTGACCTTCTAATATGTCTGTCTTGGTTATCACCAACCCTCGGTTCCCTATGATTCTGCTTTTCTGTTCACTCACTGATGGACAGTCACAGAACCACAACCATTAGAGTCCGCTCTAAATCGACACAACCTAAGTGTAACTGGGCTCTCCTGCTGTTCAATAATCCTGCCATTCTTTCCTCAATTGGATTTTCCAAAGCAGTCATTTTAAGCTTTTCCCATTCTCCCGTAGTCTTCAATTCCACCCAGCCTTCTCAGAGATGTATTGTCTACTAAGAAAACCACGGGTACCTGTATTGTCTATTTCCCTCCACGCTGTGTTGTTATTCTCTCTCAACTGTCCTGCTGAGTCAGATGAAGTATCTTTCCACCTATGTACAGGTGCTCTTCAGCCACTCCTGGTGGCTTCAAAGACCCTGATTCCTGTCTGCCTTATACTTTCACTCTCTCCTTTTGCTCTACCTTCTTATCTTTTGCTTTCAAACAAAAAGTTATATCTAAGCTCTCTTTCCTTTCATGATCTAACTACTAGAAAGGGGGGTCTCCACTCATAGCTCCACATGTATACCCACACAATCCCTCTCCTGACGCTGACCTCCACCGTCCTTCTGAAATGCTCAAGTCCTTCCAATCACCAAATCTAATGGCTTTTCCTGGCCCACATCCTTCTTGATTCTTCTGTGGCACCTCAGACTCAACACAATCAAAACTGAACTTAATATTCCTCTCCTTCCCTGTTCCCATCACTGCTGACTGCTTTCCCATTTCTCCTAAGTAAGTCAAAACCTCCTGGTCATCACTGCCTCAATTTAGTTATCAAGTCCTCTTCCTTCCACCACTGTCATGTGTGTATCGCTCAATTCCTTCCTCTGCATTGTCATGACAGACAGCATCCCTGTTCAGGCTCCATGTACTTGCCAACACATTCACCAGTCTCCTAGCTTCTTTTCCCCTTGCTAAAACACCTTTCACAGAGCCTCCATTGTCTAACAAATAAAATTAAAATATTTTATTCTGAGAATTAAGGCCCTCTAAGAACTGGTCCTAGCCTTTATTTCTAAGCATCGTGACCTTTCTCTGTTCCACTTCATTTCATATATTTCACATTTCCTCTGAACTCCAGAAGAATTCATAGTTCCCAGAATTTGCCCTGTATTTTCTCACCTCCATGCCCGAATCAGGCCACTTCATCCCCTTGTAATGTTCAACATTGTTCTTTACTTATTGAAATCCTCTTTTCCCCCAAAGATTTGGTAAAGATGCCATCTTTTCCTATCTCCATAGCTGCAAGTTATTCATTCCTTCCTTGAACTTCTAGGGTTCAGATATGCTCATCTCTTTCTTACATACTCTTATCTCGTGTTCTTTTATATTATCGTTACCTGTGTACTGGTCTCATTGCCCCTATTAGATGTGAAGTCCTTGGAGACAGTGATGATAACAATAACTATAATAATAACCATCATCACAAGGTCCTACCATGTTCCAGCTCTGGTCAAAGCACATCACTTCATCTCAGAACCCTATGAGGACTGTCTCCACTTTCAGATGTGATTAAGTAATGTGCTCAAGGCCAACACCCAGGAAGTGGTAGAGCCAGAAATTGAATTTAGGCTCATCTGACCTGAAAGGCCATGCTCTTAACTACCACCTGGTATTTCTCACCACCCACAGACTCGATCAAAAACCAGTGAATACAATATCCTCTTCATAAGTCTTAGTAGGTGGGATAGTTTACTTAGCTAGGTTCCCCAGGGTTGCCAAGCCTGCTTGATCAACACATACATTTGTAGGGAGAAACTGACAGCTTAAACTCTCACTCTTAAAGGATGATTTCAAAAGCAGAACAAAGTTTTTACACCTCAAGACTAAATAGAATATCAGATGCAAAGTGAGAGAAAACCCCAATTCACTTGGATTAGGTAATAGCCTGATTTTGTCTTTCCTTGGAACCATCGATATCAGAAAGGCAATGAATCAAGGCCACTCCAAAAGCCTTACTTAGATAATTTAAACCATGTTTAGAAAGAGCCTCCCAAATTCTAATGTCTGAAGCTCTGACATCAGCCCTGAGAAAACATGATAATTGTACTCTGCTGACAAGAGTCAGGACCAACATAAATGTGAAGTCTTATTTTACATATGAACAGGGAAATAACGTATGGCACACGTAGGTATCAGTGTAAAGAAAAGTGTTGGTTGTTGCTGTCTATATGTAAGCAGCTAAGGGCTGTAATCCTCCAAAAGGAATGTCATTATACAGCTCAATCCCATCACAACAAATACCGTTACAGCAGGGATGTCTGTATAACAAAAACCCTTTCAAGCTTTGGCTGACAGCCCACGTTCTTCAAGCAATATTTGATGTGAGACTTGGAGTTCACAGTAACGGGAATTGACCTATATTTCCAAAGGTAAGATTTGAATGATTTCATCTCTAACTTCTATCCCACGATACTATAAATTGGAGTGATGTACAATCTAAACCCATGAGTATAAAAAGTAAACACAAAGACAGGAATGAAATCGACCCTGCCCTTAAAGAGCAAAATTCTTTCCTTTCACTTGGGGAACACTTTGGTCAAGGAGAAGCTCTCTGACCCAAGCCCTGAAATGGAGCAGATCAAGGCTGGTTTGTGGCCTTATCTGCTGAGAGGCAAGATGGCGTAGCACATGAAGACAGAAGGACTGTGCTCAAATCTCTACTCTGCCACTTACTAGCTGGGTAAACTGGGCTACATTTCTTAATTTTTTCTCAGCCTCAGTTTCCTCATCTGTAAAATGTGACTAATACCATCTACTTTCAGGATTTCAGTAAGAACTAAATGAGATAACATATGTAAAGCTCCTAACATAGGAGCTGGTACATACCATGTGCTCAAAAAAGTTACTCATTGGGCCTCCCTTTCCCTCCGAAACTCTGGGATTATGCAAACTATTTTAATGAAGTTATTTATAAGATCTAGTAAATGAAGTGAACGAAATGTATATTCTTAAATAGCCTGGTAAACATATTGCTCAGAGGAACACTGGGGAAAAGAGAGAAAATGGTAGAAGAACTAGGCCATGCACATGTACTTACTCGACTGAGAGAAAAGTCTTTTTGGCTAAGGCAAGACATGTGTAATCAAAAGCTAAAATGCAAGTAACTAGGCATCATAACAATAAATGAGCTCTGATCATTACATCAGAGGTCATTTTCAAAAATGTTGCAAAACTGAAATTTGGAGGCATATTTCCCTAGTCAAGGATGAAGTGTGGTTAGTGCTCTAAAGCACTAGTTTACTTCCTCTGGCCTCGTTTTCTGTGGGTACCATTCTAGATGGTGGGAGGGCCCTTATTTTCTAACTCCTTAGCTCCAGTCCAGTGCTTTATACTACTTTTCCTCAGTAGAATACTGTGGAAGTTAAGTATTAAAAAAATTCTAGTCTTCTCCATTTAGAAAAGAATATGATCAATAAAGGTTCTCAATAGTGCCCTAATTTGTGAAGTTTTTAATCCTACTGATTTTTAGATACCAAATTTTCTATTTTTCAAATTATGAGACAATCGAGTTTGTGGTGACAAATTCTATATGTGTTCTTTTGAAAATACTCCAGTTATATGATATGGTTTGAGACAGAAAACAAGAGTCTTATGAACATAATCTGAAGGCATGTCTGTTCACTTTTATAAAATGAATGTTAGTCAAGGGTTTTTAAATTCCTTAAAAGGTTCCAAAAAGTCTTATCAGACCTCAGCAACTATAAGGAACAAGAGATGGCCCAACATTTCTCAGAGTCACAGAACATCAGAGTCTTAACAATTACTTAGTAGTGGTCCTTCACCTTGACAGTAAGGAAGAGGCTCAGAGAAAATTATGTACCGATATTCATCTGCTCAACTAAAATACATGTACAAGCCAAATCAACGAGCTTGCAGGAGCTCTCACGAGAAGCCTCATAGAAATAAAAAAACAAGCCAGACAGAAATACGAAGGTGCAGAGAAAAAGGAACTGTGATACCCACATAAAGATGGAGGAGCCCTGGGTAGAAAGACCAAGAGATCAAGAACAGAGAGAAAACAAAATTACTAAGGCAAGGTTAAAACATCGACATAGACCGAATGGTAGCAGCAGAGAAGATATCTTAAATTCAGTCTGCGCAGAGCTTATAAAGGATGACTCCCATACACAGAAGCTTTAACCTGGTACAGAGGTTTCAGGCCTCTCTCTGTTTTAATAACTGTAACCCCCCATCACCTTCATCTTAAAATGGAGGCAGTAACAACCACCAGATCGTACACTTGAATCTTAAGGCATAAACCACAAGCATTTTTAAAGGTGTGCTAACTATTTCAGGCCACTAGGGTGCTACTTCCTGCCCCAAAAGGCACATTTCACTTAATGATCCTCACCTAGACTCCAAAAATTGATGTCCCTCTTAAAAGTGTACCCTTTATTCCTTACACCAGTGGTATCACACTAACTGTTTATAAGGCATTTCAGAATCCCCACAGGCTATGGAAAAGTGAAATGCAATTGTAATTACATGGGTAATAATAGGAAGGCAGGGGTAGAAAGAGTTAGCTCCTGAAACGCAAGGCTGAGAAACACCATTCCTTAGAGAGGCAGTCACTCCGACGAAGAGCCTGCGCTGCCTAGAAAGTGACCTCAGGAGAGCAATCACGCGCCTGGACAGAGGCGCGGCCGCTCGCCCTCCCTCCGCTCCTCCCTTCCTGGTCCCAGGCCAGCTCGTCCACCTGTCCCAGAGGCAGGCGGGCGGGGGCGCAGGGAGGAGCCGGGCTGACAGTGGGGCACAGGGGCAGAGGGCCAGCTCCCACTCGCAGTCCTCCCTCCCGCGACGCCCAGGGATGCCCGCCACCTGCACCCCCACACCCCCACGATGCGTCCCCACTGTGTGTACCTTTACTCTGGGGAGGGTTCTGACTCCGGTCCCGGAGGACGTTGATCTGGTAGACGGCTCCGTAAGGCTCAAAAAGTTCTTTCAGCTCCTTTTCCGACCAGGACCGGGGGATCTGTCCGACAAACATCTTAATGGCATCTGGGTCTGGTTGGTCTGAGTGATCCAAAGCGCCGTTCATCTTGTTTGCTGTGCCGTTACTGTCAAAAAGGAACCGGGAGCCAGAGTTAGGGCTGCACGGTGAGGGACAGCAAGAAAAAAATAGGGGGGGGGGTGAGGGCGGGGAGGCGGAAGGAGGAGGAAGAGGAGCACGGGGCAAAGTGCCTAATGAGTCGTAGAAATTTGATGAACTAAAACAAAGCACAGGCACCATTAGGTTGCTCCTTGGCGGCAGCGGCGGCGGGCTCTCACTGCAGGCTGCTGTTCAGCATCGGCGCCCGAGCACAGGGCAGCGCCCCGCCGGCTGTCACCCGGGGCGTGGACATCTTGAAACCCGGCTTGGGAGGCAGCTGCAAGTTAAGTGCAGGTCTCGCTCTGCAAGGCTGCCATCAACGTATCCGCAGCGTTATCAGCCCCACACTGGCTCTCGTGTGGAAAGAAAGGCAGGGCTGGATTTCTGCTGGATTTCCCCCCTCCAACCCCGCCCTCTCCTTTTTTTGGAGGTTTTTGGAAGAGAGGAGAGAGGTGGTAATAATAAAGTCACATGAAAAGAAAATGAAACACTTGGCAGTCCGTCAGATGACTAATGCAAGATGCTGGTGATGAATTTACAGAGTGTGCGAGGCATCCATGTGTGCATCAAATTAGTACGTTGTTACTGCTCAGAATGGAAAGTGCTCCAGCAATGCGGCTCGGTGCAGCCGATTGGCTGTCCACGCTGGAGAAAAGGGCTGGGGCCGGGAGGGGGCTCCCATCTAAAAAGCACATTGTTTATGGGACCCAGGCACAAAGGGTTTAATTCAAAGAGGCAAAGGCAATCTCAGAATTGCCTGCTTTGTGCCGGAAAAAAAAAGGAGCCCCAGAAAGTTGAGTTCCCACTAAAGGACACTGAATATTTCAAATCTTTCACACTCCATAAATTGCTCTCTGTATATCTGACTTCCAGATGTTGCACTTGAGTTCTAAACAATCACACGTTTGGGAGAGAAAAGAGAGAAGTCTGCTTTTTCTTCTCCTAGCTTCAGTAAATATTTGGGTCTGATACAAAGAGCAAGACCATAAGCTTTTACATATCAATCTTCCTTAATGCTGTTTTCCAAAACCCTCATTTGGAACAGAGAATGCCTGTTTAGAACCTACAATTCTCATCACCTTCATGTAATACGATGATGAAGGTGTTCATTTTTCACTTGGATCCCCTCAGTTTAAGCTGCAGTAAATAGTAAAGCAAAACCACATACCCTTTTCATCTTTCCTGCTCCTAATGCACCCTAAACCCACCTATTCTGCCAAGTGACAAGGCTGAATGCCCTGAACAGCATTCACTTGCAGTACTATGCTCTTGGTTTAGCTTTTCGGCCTGTGAAAATAAAATGCACCTAAATGAATGGAAACCGGGCAGACATAGTATCTACAGAGCCATGTCAATGACTGTCCCTCAGCCCCCAGCCCAATGGGGCAGAAACGTCAATAAGTGGACATATGGACTAAAACTTCACTACAAATGGCAGGTGTCATTTCACTGTAGCCTTGGGGTAATAGTAAGAAGGTATTCAAGGATCTTAAGCAGGGTTCCTTATTTGGTTAAAACAAACAATCAAAAAATACCAGAGCACCTTAAATTGGCTATGGCCCTCGGCTAGTACTGAGCCCTTGGGGAAAAAACAAACAAACAAGACACTGATGGCTAAAAAAACAAAAAAACACCTACAGAAAGGAGAAATTTTGAATTCAATTTAATCCAGAGAAGAAAATGATGGCAAATATTCTTCACTAGGTCCTGGCTTCAATTTCTACTTCTTCTTATCCCTCATATTTTACCATTTTATTTTTTATCCTTGAGATAAACAATCAGACTGTCTAACTTGAAGCACTTTCAGAGCTTTTTCTAATCAACCTTATTGTTATAAAAAATGTTCTGCTGAATAAAATATTGAGCACGAAATCTTCTTTCAACAATTTAGGTGTAATGTAATGCTTGTTTATATTACAGCCCCATCGTTTATCTTGTTCTTATGCACCTATATTTCTTTTCAAATCACCCTTTGAGAATTCAATAAACACTTTTACCCCATGGAGCTGACTTCGGCAGGGTGGAGGTGGCAAAGTCCCACGCAGAACAGAATGTAGTGTTCACAGCTCGTTGAGAGCTGAGAGTGTGGCAAGACTTATTTCTGGGACAGGAAGGACTTGTGGTAACTGCTGTTGACAATCAGCTAGAATGAAAAGAGGAAGGCATTGCCACAGGTCTCAGCTAACAGGGAACGGAAGTTCAAAAAATGGGGCTGTTGCATCTTGTCTGTACAGAGCACAGTTAACAACGGAGGAGTTAGGTGACAGTATACTAGTAAACTTAGAATTCTAGAGCAAGCATTCCTTAATGTCTCTCTAAACGAGGGACCATTTTTACTTTCTCAAAAAATACATACTCACTGAGGCGCATAATGGAAGGGAAACTAAGCAGAGCTTACACCTTACGCCTTTGGTCTTTATGTTGGCGAGTGCATATTTATAATCCCTCCCCCATCAGCTGTCCTTCACAGATGCCTCAAGACCTCTTATCATCCTGAAGCAGTGGGGTGCCAGGGCTCAGGGCATGGGCTCTGAACCCTGGCACCACCACTTCCTAACTGTGCTACTCTGGGCCTCAGACCCTTCATCTGTAAAATGGGAACAATAAACTCCATCTCACAGAGTCACATGCTTAGTACAGGACATGCACAGACTGAGTCTAATAAGTGTTAGCTAGTTCTACAGTTAACCCCTTATTTCCCCTTGTGATGCACAAGTTGTATGCTTGAGCTGAGAGTGAACAGCCCCTGGCAAATCTATAAGACAACGCCAAGAGCAAGTCCTAATGCCAAAGAAAAGGCAGCACTAAAAGAAACACACACACACACACATTTTCCTCTTTCTATCTGTGGAAAGGAGGGGGCAAAGTGCTGAACTTAAGAGTCCCTGAAGACTACTTTAAAACCCACATTTTCTCAATAATCACATAACACTGTCTGCATCTCCACAAATTTCCTTCTTTTCTATTCCCACAGGGTCGCATCAGTGAGTGCCTCTCATTCACACCGACATCCTCTCCCAACTACTTGCCATTTTGCCAACGACTGTTCCAAAGATTTGCATCAAATGCTAAAGGCATGACAGTCCCTTCCTTAAGTAAATCCAACAATGTCTAATTGTTATACAAATCAACAACAACAGCACATCTTCCCCATCAAAGCTTCTGTGCAGGACAGGTGGTCTTACCCCACAACAGCCTGGTTAACTTTCTTCTAACGTATGTAAGCTCCCCCTTCTTTGGACTCCCAACTTTCTTCGTGGCTGATGTTCATTTCTAGTGGAGACTTACTGACTTCGTTGGTCCTCATGGGGCTGTAAGCGCTGACACTTTTAAGGAAGCCAGAAATTATGTGTCCAACAGTTAAACCTTCGGGGGTACTTACCAGAGGCCATGGAGAGCCAATGTGCTCTTCACAGAGGAGTAATTATGGGAACAGATACCCCAAATCTAAGCATGACTCTCAGTAAGGTCTTCTATTTATGAGAATTTGATCTCAGGCTTAGAAATTAGACTAGCTTGCTTCTCTGCACTCCCCAGCCATCCTTAGCATCCACTAGAGTGCAGGAATTAGATTCAAATTCAACTAATATTTACTGAGGGCCCACTGTTTGCCAGAAAACTTTGCCAGGTACTTGACATACAATACCACAATAGCTCCAAGAAATTGAAATCATTATCCCCATTTTGGAAATGAAGCAATTGAGAGTCACGGAGGTAAAGTGACTTTTCCTATGTCACACTCCTATGGAGAGGTGCCTGCAGAATCTGGACACAGCAAGATGCAACGGCCAACTGTTGTTGCTTAATATTCCACAAACTGGGTTTCTCCAGGGCGATGTTTCCTGTGGACTCAGTAGTCACTTGCAGGTCGGAGACACAAACACATACCTCACTGCTGGCACCTCATTTACAAACTACAACAGGATCCTAAGCACTAATTCTGCTTTTGCTCTTGGCAAGGAGCCAGCTATAAGGCTCCTGCAGGACAGATGCCATATGGAATCGGACCACAAGTCAGAGAGCACTAAGCCAGCAGGCATTGGTGCTACCAGTCTCAGAGCCAAGACGAAAATATAATGACGTTTGGGAAAAAAATGAGAGTGCTTACTTTTTGCTTTTAGCACAAGCACTGACCTACTTCCCTATTCTATTTTCGAGTAAAGAGAAGTAGACCAACAGAGGATATGCAAAATCTTCTGAGGTTCCTCTAAGCAGTAAAATATTATAATAATTGATTTGGTGGATTATTATTGTTATTAATTCCAGGACAATAAGCTTATATAAGGTCCAGTGAATTGCAGGTTTCCTTTTGGAGAATGGAAACAAAAGAACTGATATTTCTATTCATTCCTCTTGTTCCTTGGATAGCAACTTTCTGCACTGTATCTCCTTTATCTATACAAAAGGAAGAATAACAAACTTACAAAATGGGTATGAGACATGCCAAGTGGCTACAAATAACTATATTAATGCTGAAAAAAAAGGGCATACTATGCCACCTTCAGAAGATATACCAACCCCAAAACAAAGATGCATTGTCTTGCAAAATTTTGTATAAAGATAGCTAATTTCCCTGGTAGTTATCAATAATCTTATTATTCCCATACTTTTTATCCATCTTACTTTTTTTTGTTTCTTGGAATATCCTGTATCAGTGCTGTCCAACTTTGTGCAGTGATGGAAATGTTCTGTAATCCGCACAAGCCAATATGATAGCCACTAGTTACATGTGGCTACTAAACACTTGAAATGTGGTGAGTCCCACTGAGAAACTGAAATTTTAATTTTATTTAATTAATTTAAATTTAAATAGCTCTAAATGCAAATATACTTTTAAAAAAAACTAATTAGAGTTGAGATTCATCAAAACATAGTATTTCATCAGGAGGCTGTTTGAGAAAAACAGGAATGAGGAGCTAGAAAAATGACACCATACTTGAAACACTCAACAGCAGGTCAGTGGGACAGTGGGCTGGCCAGCCTGGGTTCTTGTCTTGGCTTAGCATTAAATTAACTGTGGGATCCCATGCAAAACATGTAACCACTCTGTACCTCGGTTTACCCACTTGAAAAACAAAGAGAAGAATAGCTCCCATCTGGCTCTTAATTTCTGTCATTCTATGATCATGATTTGGACCCGAATGATGATGTATGGAGAAGATAATTTAGATAATATGACCAGCTACCTGAAACCTTGAGGTGATTCCCCATCTGTGTCCAGTTTAGCCCCCAGGGCTTACAGGTGACTAAGGCATGAGCCGGGTGGCTGATAAGGTATCACCTACACTGTGGAGAGTAGCCTGCACGTTCAGACAGAACTGCTGAGTGGCTAGTGGCTTGGGGTTGCTGCCAGAGCATCATCTCTCTCAATTTGTGCCAATTCTTCCTAATATCCCAACTGCAGTCCCATCATTTCAGTCAGCGGACAGGCTGCTCTTTCAAAGGGCTTGAGAATTGTTTTTTAATATCACTTGTACTTAAGTAATAGCACACAGGAAACTGTCCAAGACTGAGCTGCATGAGGCAAAAGCAGAAAGAACCTGGCGATAGGCCTCGTGCCTTTTGGCGGGCAACAGGATGGGCATGAAATTCAGTAATATTAATCTTCTACAATGTCCATGTTGTTGTTGACTATTTAAGAACAGAATTCTTCCTCAGTTGACGTGGCCCCTGGGGTACAGCATCAGCTGTTTCCCACACTACACTCCAGAGAACATATCAGAGACTCAGGCATGGCCCCACTCAGGCGTTGCAACCCTTTATTCTAACCTACCAAATCCTCTCAGTTCAGGAGAAGAAATCAGCTGTCATCCAACCTCAAACTCTGGGAATTGCATCTTGCTTTGAAAATGCACCACTTCAGGGTCACCATGAAGGAAATCTCCATCTTCTGCGACTGCCTTTCAACAGAACACCTTTGCCACTGGACTGACACAGCTACGTCTTAAATTTTAGCGGCCTCCTGGGTTGCTGAATGATTCTGGTAAACTTAACAAAACTCTATAGATATCAGTTTTCTCATCAATAAGACAATGAAAGCAGTGATGTTCCTGTATTTACCTAGAAGGTATTGTTACTGTTTATCATATGTAGCCAAAGTTTTGTAAGTCACGGCCACACCAATTACGGAATGAGGCCCCAAATCTCTGAGGTGAGACCTCTGTAGATCAACTGGTGAAATCCCAGGAGATTAATTTATTTACAATTCGACCATTTGGAGAAAGGCTTTGCCTCCTTCAGCTACTTAGATACTTGGGCCAGTTAGTTTGTGCTCCTCTAAGAAAAGTTCAAACACACACACATGTAATATGCTCATCCTTGTGCTTGACAAAATTTGAAAAAAAAATTTATTAAGGACGTAGAGGACATCGACTTCATTTACAGATGACTAGGAAAGAACACGTTTGTGACGGGCATTCTGTTGGATTGCTGGAGTTAGTGTTGGATTGTATTGGGATGGAGGTCTCAAAGCCATACCTCTGTTGACCAGCTGAAATGTCACCCTGACTCGCAGAAATCTATTCCTGCAGAAAAGGCCAGAGCACACAGGCATTTGGACCCACCAAGCAAAAGGGAAACCTTATTACCTTCTCTCAACTTGACTGCTAGTAAAAAGCAGAAAGCTGGAAACCCCCCACAAAGAAGTAAATTTGGAGGCATCGGCAGTACCTGGAGCCTGAGCATACAATAACCCTCGCTGAGAAGGCAGTGAGGCAGTGGCTCTGGATTGCCCCTGCCCAGGGAACTCATTTCGTTCAGTGATTTATCAGAAATAGTTCAGTGGACTTCGGAGCAGAGCAGGAGGCATTTGCACAGGGAGAGGTTTTTTAGATGAACTGTTAGAAATGGCAACGGGGAAACAATAATCACACAGAAGATTTATATCAGGCTTCACATTTTCAAAGTGCTCTGGGAGCTCACATTAATTAATCCTTACCCCCACGGCTGACCCCACTTTACAGATGAGGGAATGGAGGGGAGGGAGGGGCAATCTGGCTCTGGGTAGGCACCCCTTCTAGGTGCCCTCCCAGTCTGATTTCCTTGCCTATGGCTAAATGCTGCAGAATGCACCTGTTTGCTTGGGCAAGTAATTGTACATGGCCCTTCTGGTTGATGAAGAAGACACTGGTTTGCTCCTCCATCAATTAAATGAAATGTGAATCATTATGCAATGAAGAAAAATGTGGGAGAAAACTCAATAAAACCAGAAAACTGGTCACAACATGGACATAGTGTCACGTACCCTGTACCAGGTGTCGGCAACTGGGCTTCTCAAAGAAAATAACTCCTGCTTTCATTGCTGGCTAAAATATTTTGCCAGGACTTCTTTATGCAAGAGAGAGAAATCAGGGTGGATTCACAACACTCTCCACTCATTGACGAAATACTGGTGGTGAAAGTGGATGGTTCACCTTTGTGGGATTTCAGACCCACCTGAGGTTTATTCTCACACCCAGTCCTTTACTTTCCTTCCTCTTACACAGTTATTGAAGACTTGCTTTATGTCAGGCACGGTGTTAGGTGTGAAGAAGGCAGTTGAAAGACATGTAATTTATTCCCTGAGCCACTCATAGCCAATGAGAAGAGACAGACATAGGCACAACATGAAACCAAAATACAAAGCCATGAGGCCCAGAAGACAGCAATACAGAAGGGCCCGAGGTAAGTCAGCAACAAGTGACTCACTGGGCCACGGGGACTGGCATTCAGCTTTCTAAACCACATTTCATCCCCATGGTCAAATTTTTAAATAGAATCTGAAAAGATCAGAAGCAAAGGATGATAAATTGTACCGTTTCACTGAGTTGGCAATGAGATGGGAAGACAACAACTGGAAGAAAAGTGCGGCTGTAACTAGAGTCCCGAGACGTGAGAGAAAGCTGCCCAGGTGCCGCCCTTCTCCCAGTGAGCACGCGCTGGAGACAGGGGACCTGAGCCACGCTGGAGACAGCACCACACAGACCCAGGGCTGGGATAGCCACCATGGCCCTTGCACTAGGGGGCAGAGCCCTGTCCCCCATCTACACTCACCATGCTATACACTGGGAGCCAACTTCCATGGAAGCCCCTTCCATCCCCACTCTGACATCGGGCATCTGGACTAACACCTGTGGAGGTCACCCACTTCCAATGTTCCTGTCATTCATTAGCACCCATGTGAAAAATCACTTCCCTGGTCTGGTCCATTCAACCCTCCAATCTGTTCTTTAGCTACAGCTGACAGAAGGCTCTAGAACCACCTCAAAGTCAGGACATCTAAAAATAATCTTCTCCTCCAATTAGGTTTCAAGTTCAACTTCCCTGTTTTTCCTACTGACTTAAACCGCCCTCCCACCCACCCCTTAAATCTAAGAATGGGAACAATGTCCTACACAGAACACACACATAATACGGCTTTGCTGCTAGCCTGCACCTCTCCCTTCCTCCGACCGCTGAACCTACAGAAACAAGAATCATCTGAGCCCCCAATCAGGTATATGGTGAGACCGTGAAATTCTTTTTTTTTTTTTTGGTGAGGAAGATTAGTCCTGAGCTAACATCCGTTACCAATCCTCCTCTTTTTGCTGAGGAAGTTTGGCCCTGAGCTAACATCCATGCCCGTCTTCCTCTACTTTATATAGAATGGCGCCACAGCATGGCTTGAAAAGCAGTGTATTGGTCCGCACCTGGGATCTGAACCTGTGAACTCCGGGCTGTCTGGAGTGGAGTGTGCAAACTTAACCACTATGCCACTGGGCCAGCCCTGAGACTGTGAAATTCTTGATGACAGGTGCGTCTCAGTCATTAATTCAGTAAGTATTTATGAAGTGACCCCACAAGCCAGATATTATTCAAGGTGCTGGGGATAGAGCAATGAATAAAATAAGGTAAAACTGCCTTATGGAGCTTATATTCTAGAGGGGAGCATAAAATAAGCAAAATAAGTAAATCTTCTAATAGATTAGGAGAGAATGTCAATGGAGAAAAATAAAGCAGGGAAGGGAGAGAGAGTGCTGGGTGCAGAGTTGCAATTTTGAATCAGGTGTTCAGAGAAGGCCTCCTTGGGGAGGTGAACACGGTGCCTTGAATTCCGTCTCGGTATATCCTCAACACACATTTTCTGAATGAATAGATTTAATACAGCGAGAAGTCTTAAAAGTTATAAAGTTTAAATCACATGTTACGCAATTTGTCACCACTATTACAAAGAACCATGTTATCCCAGCTGGTATTGTTCTACAGAATCTGAGGGTCAATATATCTATTAGCAGTGAGTCACTGAGATGCCTGCTTTCCTCTAAATGCCCACTGGGTCCACTTGTCACCACACAGCCCATCCTAATTCTGGCTATCATCTTGTTGTGCCCGAATCCTTGCAAATCCGTTCAGTGGGCTCTCCTACTTTGGACAGAAGGAGAGATTTCACTGACCTTTGTGCTTGCCTGGCATTCAAAACTTGATCCATTCTTCCGTTAAATATTGATTATCTGTGCATTCATTATTCATTTTATCATTTATCAATGGCAAAATTTAATCTCAAACTGGTCTCTCCTTGGCCTGCTTTTGGCCTACCTTCCTTGGTTGTAAACTATGTGTAATCAAGGAATACAACTTAAATTGAATGCCAGCCTAAGAGATGCAGCCAGCAGGATAAATTTTGATATAAATGCACTAGAGATTACTAATGCTACTATTTCCTTTCACTGATCTGGAAAATCAAAAGTTGACAGTAAATAGGAACTAATTACGTCATATTAATGATAGTAGTTTAGATCACAAAACTGAATCCATTTGTCAAGAAAGATATGTATTTCTGTAGCCTAACAATTTATTAGGTTCATATGTATTTCTTTTTTCTGATAATGCCTTCAAACTCACATGTTGGTGAAATGCCAGCAACAGAACTAAGAAAAAAAAGACCCCAGAGCAGTCAAAACATATGTCACCAAGTTCCTCCCCTTTAAACCCTTTGGGGAGGTTCGAATCCGTTCCTCAAAGATTTCTTATGTTGATTCTTCACAGCGTTGATGATCTGTCTTTCAAACCCACAGGAGATCAGAAGTTGCAAACGAGAGAGTGTGCAATAGGTGGGCCCATGGAGTGACAGCCAACACATATGAGAATTTGAACGGGTCCAGCAGTGGAAAGCCTACTCATAGCTAGGCCTGACATATTCTCCAGGAGTTCCCAAGGACAGCGGCACAGCAAAATAATTAACTTGCATAACAATAATCTTGTCTCATGTAAAGGGTCACATTATGCTCAATAAATTCTGTTTAAGCAGGCAGGGAAATATATAATTTATTGTCCAGAATTCCTTCAAAATGAGACCATAAAGAGAATTGGTGCCTTAAAGGATAAGCTTTCAACTCTACCGCAAACTTAGCTAGTAAGACTGACATTCCCCAGTGGCTCCAAGTATCCGAGATTTTACTTTCTCAATCTAACACTACACTGAGTATCAAAATTCAAGATTTGTGTACCCCCTACGTTGTTGTCATTAAATGTAGCAACCGATTCTGCAGAGACTCTTCAGCTTTTGGGGGGTTAAATTTTACTATTAAAGTATTCTGCTCTGTTTTTACCTGCCTCTTATTATTGTTTTTGTTGTTGTTTGGCTAAGAGAAGTGAGGGAGGTAGGTGGGGACCTGGGGAGGGATGAGTTGTTTTCTTTTGGGAGCCTGTTTTTCTAGAGTAAATAATGTATCACTGATCAAGAAGTAAACTTTAATTCTTTCTCTTCAAGACATCACAAAAGATGATATTTGAGGTTCAAAATTTGGAAATAAAAAGCCCGGAATAGATGACTGTGATACCATTCAAAGGACTAGTGATGAATTTTCTAGAATCTTTCTGTTCTGACATAAGAAAAGGCAATGAGATATTCTACAGTGATTGCACTAAACTCCTAGATAGCAATCCAAAACATTTGCCTCTCTGATAAGCCTGCTTAAAGAAACTTGCAAAAGTAATGTTAAGGAACACTGCCACGTTTGTATAATTACTCAAAGAAGACTTCCAGAATTCTATGCATGTCAGCTCATTGTGTGTGTTTCCCGATGATACACACACGTTTGTTTGTCATGCTATAAACCACTCATCTAAAGGCAAAGTCCAAATGACATTGTACTTTGCTAGTTTTTAAATTCCTAAATATCTTAAGATGAAATCAATAGCAAACACCACATTTTGATTTGAAAATTTATAGGCTCTCTCGTTCTCTCTCAGCATGTCATAAATTCCAGTTAGCATCTTAAATCGCCAATTAAAATAAACTTTGACATTTAATTTGCTTTTTTCTTTAAAAACACCCCATCAGATCTAACCCCCTAAACAAACAAGAATAAAAATAGGATTATGTGCTAAATTATAATGGCTGTTATTCTAAGAGGCTGAATATCATTATATCAAAATTCCCCATAGCTGATTTTTTAAAGCCATTTCTTCATTTTTTGACACTACATCTGGCACAATGAATACAGATGATCACTTGTTTATATATCTGTCTAACTGCCTTTCCCAAACACAGCCAGATGGAGTCTTTCAGAATCAAATTAATTTCAGATTAATTCACTCTGGACCCACTCCAGTCTCATGACTCTTGGCTTTGAGGCACCAACCAAATTGATGTGAAGTCATGAACTTAAATGAGCACAGGTTCCTCGATAGCAAGGCGGAAAAGAGAGTACAAGTCTGTGGTTGCTCCCCTTCCCAGAAAGAAATCCATTCAGGAACCACAAGCTGCCACTTGAAGGCCTGACCGACATTGCACAGTGTCAAAATCATCCAGGAAGAATTTCCTTTTGGATCCAAATAGGACCACGTTTCATTTTACATCCAATATGCACAATGCCTTGACATGATTCCAGTACAAACGAGTGACCTAATTACTAACATCAGAACCAACGATATTATGGTCAACTTGCCATATATGCAGGGTCTGGGCTGACCAGTGATGCAAGAGAGTTAATTCCAAACATCCAAAGTGCATATTCTCTCTCCCTAGTTGGAGCTCCTGGAGAAACTATAAACAAATGTAACAAGGCTTTGCATGCTGTCAATCTCGGTGGATGCCTTTATTATTGTACTTGTTTCAATTGCAATTTGGGTTTCCATGGAGACGTAACAGTCAGCTCGAGAAAATTATAAGATAAATGTCAGGCGGTGATAACGGTGTTAATGAAGCTTCGGTGACAAGCGGCTCTCTGCTTCAAATAACAAGCTTATTTCTATTAGCATATGTATAACCTGTCAAAAAACCTGGAAGAGAATATTAAAAATTAAATATCTATCTATCTATATTTAAGAGAGAGAGGGGAGAGACCCCTCTGGAGTGGCTTAAATTTGATGGGGCAATCTCAAGAAAAAAAAAGGGGGGATTGCTGGTTTCTTGGGAAAATTAGGCACCAGTCATGGCTCTCAACGATGCTTTAGCTGACATCCAGAAATGCCTTACTTCACCCAGTAATGGATAGAATTTTTTGTTATAATGTGGTTAAGGTGATCTGTTTTGTTTCCGGAAGCTAAGAGCTCAACTCACTAACTCTGACTGTGGCAGACTGTGAGCTTTAGAGAAATAAATGCTACAGCCAACCTTATGGTAACTGGATTGACACCACCCACCTCCCCCCGCCCCCACTCTAGGTGGCTGAACAACTATAATTGGATTGCTAGAATCCAGAATCCAGAACCATCCTTGAATAGTCTACAGCCAAACGTGTGCAACTGAAATTTTACCAGGAAGTATCCATCAGGTCAAAAAATTGAAAACTATGGATTTATCTAACTTGGATGCATTTTGAACACACAGGTTGAGACTACGGAATCAAGAACTATAGCACATTTCAAGGTAAGATTCTACAAAAAGAAACTGAAGGGAAAATAAGCTTCCTTTTACTTGGAAAAGATGACTTAGGAAGGGAACAAAATTTTTATGTTTTTTTCAAGGACCCTGAACAGTTAAAAGGGTGATAATTCTGCAAATCAAAGTCTCTCCAGAAAGACCGAAGACCTGTACATATGAATTTCTCCTTCATAGTTAATGCTCTTTGACCTTGCCATAGTGTCCATTATTATGTTCATTCCACCATATTTTTTCCTTCATTTATTTAACTGTTTATTGAATGTCAGGCACTGTGTTCATAACACAATGATGAGTAAGACAATGCCACTGCCCTTATATTTCTCATTGTTTAGTAGCTTGTACAACCAAATATCCAAGGTCTTAAACACGGTGTAACAATGTTTTTTTCTATGCAATTTTGATCCAGTTTTGTTTGTTTTATACAGCAGTGTTAACTATAGTCACCATATTGTACATTACATCCCTCATACTTCTTTATCTTATAACTGGAAATTTGTGCCTTTTGACCACCTTCCTCCAATTCCCCCTGCCTCTGGTAACCACACATCTGATCTCTTTCTATGAGTTTGGTGGGGTTTTTTGTTTTTTTAGATTCCACATATAAGTGAGCTCATACAGTATTTGTCTTTTTCTGACTTATTTCACTTGGCGTAATGGCCCCAAGGTCCATCCATGATGTCACAAATGGCAGGATTTCCTTCTTTTTTATGGCTGAATTAGATCATTTTGAAATGATTACATGACTATGCTTTTCTGAGGCAAGGCAACTCTTTTTGCTACAGTTCTATATTGAGAACAGCTGACTGCTCAAATCCTTCTCTACCTACCCTGTCTTTGTCTGCCTGGGCTGCTATAACAAAAATACTGTACACTAGGTGGCTTATAAACAACAAACATCTATTTCTCACATTTTGGAGGCTGAAAAAATCCAAAATCAAGGTTCTGGCAGACTCAGTGTCTGGTGAGAACCCTCTTCCTGGTTCATATACGGCCATCTTCTCATTGTGTCCTCCCATGGTGGAAGAGATGAAGCTCTCTGGGGTCTCTTTTATAAGGGCACTAATCACATTATGAGGGTTCCACCCTCATGACCTAATCACCTCTCACCTCCTAATACCAATCACCTTGGGCATTAGGTTTCCACATATGAATTCTGGAGAGGACACAAACGTTTAGTCCATAGCACACTCGTTACCAGTCTTCACTCCTTTCCCCAACTCCATTGTACAGGAGGAAAATTAATGGGGTCAAATCCAAGGTCTAGGATATAACTGGGCCACGGTGTTAGGGTAGGAACTTTCTGTGCAGCTTTTCAAGAAGCTACAAGTTCTTGTTTCCCCATAAAGCATTTCTTTTTCTCTCTGGAATGCTCCCTTGTAACTCCATATGGCTGGTGCAGAATGTACGGGCTGCCTCCTACTCCGAGGGGTGGGTGCCTCTCCCATTTTTACAAGATCTAGCATAGCCGAGTGATATCCAGAGGGGAGTGTGAAAAGAATGAATGGCTTAGCCAGATGCTCTGGTTTTGAGGAGAGAGGCTCAACTACTTTTCCTAGGAGCCCTTCCCTGCAGTCTTTCCTCCTTGACTGAATTCACCATGACGACGTGAAGACCCAGGGATTCAATTTATGGTTTGGTCCAGAAGAAACCCCCTCAGGCCTCCTTTTAGTGTAAGGCTTAGCTCACAGGGCACAAAGACCTTTTGGCTCTCTTGTGGCCAAGCCAGTTCTCCAGAGCCAGAGGTTCCACATTATGGCTTGTGGCCAGACACAGCATCCTCAGTGCACAAATTACGGTACATGTGCAGGAGTGGTAAAGCTGATAGAGGATTCCAGAGTTCAAAATCCTCTCCACCTCACTCAACTACAAGGACTTAATTTATGCTTACCTCAAGGCAAAACAAAATATACAAAACAAACTGAAAACTATCAAGAAGAAGAAGAAAACCTTAAATATTGTCACGTACTCTCATACTCCCCAATCTCTTTTCCTGTTATCCCACCCATGGAAAATATATGGAAGGAAACACAATTTAAGAGCACACAAAACCCAAGACACTGGCCACATGATTCTTTAATAGGGCCAAAATGGTTATCTGAATCCAGGGAATACACAGGAAAATTCATGACGTTTAAGTGTAATAACTCAACTTGGACTACGGGACCTGAGGCTGAAAACTTCTCAGTTGTAAATCAAGCCCTAATACTATGTTACTAAAAACTGGGTGAGGAGCATTTGTGGTCTTGGAAATGAAGAGATGATAAACAGCACATCTTTGTCTAATCAGTTAAATACACTTATCCTTTTAGGAGCTTTGTGTTAATTAGGACCCCTCATTTCCTTTTGCTCCTGTTAAAACTTTTCATGATTTCACATCAGTCTTGAAAGGTGTTGGGGAGTCAAATATAGAAACTGAGACATCACCTGCAATTACTATGGTTGGTATCTTCAAAGTATTGAAATAATTACTGTTATCTTTAATAACAACAACACAACGCATATTACGATAGTTCTTCAATTTTAAAATGACAGCTCTAAACTGGGGCAACCAAAATTACAATCATAATTTTCCGGAATTGACAGTATTTGCTAAATAGACTCCTTGAAGAGAAGGAGGTTATACACGTGGGAAATAAATAGGAGACGATAATTTAAGTGTGGTACAGCTTTAATGTGAGTTCAAGAGAGAGCTGAAAACAAGTTCCTGCCCAGGTTGTTTGTTTTCTCCGTGTTGTTGTTGAGTGTTGAGGGGTGCGACTACATGTGGGCAGCTCAGTCCTTGCTGATCTGCAAGCACAGGGTCAGTGCTGAACACGATTGGTATAGCAACGCCTTCCACTTTGAAAGGTGTTATAAATATCTTTTAGATCTTAGGTTTGTGTGTTTGTAAAAACAATGTTATAAGGGCAACCAAATCCAATAAACTGAAGAGGACTTCTGGTATTAATGGAGTCATTTTTTATTTCCTCCCCAAAGCACTAGGACATAGTTGTGTATTCTACCTGTAAGTCCTTCCAGTTCTTCTATGTGAGCTGCCACCACAGCATGGCTACTGGCAGATGAGTGGTGTGGTTCTGTGCCCGGGAACCAAACCCGGGCCGCCGAAGTGGAGTGTGCCAAACTTTAACCACTAGGCCATCAGGGCTGGCTGTAATGGAGTCATTAAAAGACTACTATGAAAGAAGACTTTCCACAACAACGTTGAACAGATAGTAAGCTCTTCTAGGACTTGGGATGACAGGGTTCATGTTTATATGCTGGAAACAGTGTCACAGAGTTAGGAACTATGACAAAACCAAGATTATAAACCACAAAAAATGTGATACCTGGGATCTTGCCTTCAGCTCTGTGTTTACTTTGAAAGTTATGATCTGCTTGTTTGTTTTGTCTATGAAACTGAGGAAAAGAAAAACTGCTTGGAAAGATGTATGTCGTATCTCACTGAAAACAAAAAGGAAACAAACACTACCAATGTTGAAACCCCAAAACTCACCAAGGACAGGATGACACAGAAATATTCACCACCACCACCCAAACTGCTATGAAAATGATTTTCCTTCCCCTCCCACTTATATGGTATCAATTTTGGAAACCACAGTTCCCTTGGGAAACATAACTATGCGAGGTTTTCTGTGTCCATAGCATTATGAATATATTTAACAGCAGAAGGGCATTTGGAGTTACGGAGATCAGCTGACTCAAAGTACACCTGAGTGAATGAGTACCTTAGGACAGGGGGTATTTGTATCTGGGGAGAATCTAAGACGATGAGGTAACTTCCTAACTACGCACTTACAACTGCACATGGGCTTTGAGATCAGCTTCTTTTTGAGGCTTCCACACAGAGGTTTCATTAGCAACCCAAAGCATCGTGATCTCTACAGACAGCTTGGCAAGGTTCCATCTCAGCACACAGGGACCAGGAGTGCAGAGCACAGAAAGATCTAGAAATAATAGGAACCCAGATGTGTCCTGGAGCCACACTCGGAAAGTGCAAAGCCTTGGTGTTTACTGCAGGCATTGCTTCTGGAAATCCCACCTCCTTTGGCCACGATGCTTATCTTCATGTGTATTGTAGAACGGATTTCTTCTTCAGGAACTGTCACCTACATGACGTAAAACCTAACAATCTGTGGGTTCAGCTGTGTGGGAAAATCAAATTACATCAGCTGTTGAAGGCAGGGGATCTCCTTAATATGCATGTTAATAATTTAGATGTGGGAGGGAAGGATTGGGCGTAAATGAGTAGAAAGTTTCTCTGGTAAATGGGTTACTTGTGATAAATGAGTTCTAGCTAGGAGGCAGTTCACCCATGAACCCAGAATGATGAGATTTACTGAGGCAATTTTTAATGCACTAACTGGTCATTATTGACAGGCTACTAGGGCTGTTTTTTGGTTTGTTTTTTAAGACAACAATCGATGCAAACAAGGACAACTAGCTTGACTGGCTAGAGGGAGATATTGCTTCCCCCCCTCCCCCTTAATTAACAATAACATTCAAAACCTTGACAGAGAATAATGATGAAATAAATTATGGAACCACTTATGTATGAAACCATACATTATTAAAACTACTCTAAATGGGTCCTTAATCTAAACAAAGATGGTCATTTTAGGAAGCCAAGCATCTCAAGAATTAGAAAGGACACAATGTTATTCTGACCCAAGACATAAAAGGTGTGTCACACTTTGCCAGTTGGCCCAAGTACCACCTATCCTTGACTTTTATTAAAATTCACAACTGTCTCTACTGCTGATTGAGTCTCAGTTTCACTTATTTACAGCCCTATATTTCTGTTGGTTGAAGAGAGGAGAAAGAAGCATTTGGGGCAAAATTCACTTCCAATATTTACACTTTACCTATTCTTACCCGTCAGCAAAAGCAATTCCTTCTGTTCTATCCTATGTAAACGAGTGTCAGGAACACCTTCTGCAAAATCTGAACAATGCACATCGCATCACGGTGCAGGATTCTCTTTGCTGCTAAAAATATCCATTTTAGTATGGTTGGAATACCTTTTACTTTATTAATTTTAATACAATGGACCTTCATGACCAGTTAGGAAAAGCAGAGGAACCCCTTCCTTATTAGACCAAGTCCTGGCCGTACAGGTTCCACTTTCACAGCTGCTTAATTTACACAAATAAACAAGAACGTGTGTTTTTTGGCTGCTCTGGTGGTGCCAAGCTCTAATCCTCTTTTAACGTAAAATTTAACACATGTATACTATTTCTGACACCATCAGGCCAATCGTCATTCTGATGTGTGGCTCTGTATGGGAGCGAGAACCCTCTGTGCTCCATGACCACTGCCCCTGCTGGGAGGAAGGCAATCTCACCGTGTGTGTGTGTGCGCGCGTGCGTGTGTGCACGTGCCTGGACACAGCTGTGCTCAACAGTTTTACACACTTGTGGTCAGGTGTTCATAAAAATGCATTTTCGGGGGCCGCCCGGTGGCGCAGCGGTTTAGTCCGTGCTTGGCAGCCCGGGGTTCGCGGGTTCGGATCCCGGGCGCCCGACGACGCACTGCCTGTCAGCCGTGCCGTGGCGGCGTCCCATATAAAGTGGAGGAAGATGGGCACGGATGTTAGCCCAGGGCCGGTCTTCCTCAGCAAAAAGGGGAGGATTGGCGACGGATGTTAGCTCAGGGCTGGTCTTCCCCACACACACACACAAAAAAAATGCATTTTCAAGTGACACAGTGACTTGAAATCTCCACTCCACGCCGCGGAAATAATTATAATGAGAGCCATTTTCTCCTCATAAAATTAGCCAACAGTGATTATATATGTTTCTATAACTTAGAGTCTACATTCACTGCAAGAGAAATCCATTTGCCTTGCATCTACTGCCATGTGATTATGAAACACTGAGCTCAATCGTTTTAACAGGCTTATCCTACTTGACAAAGACATCCTGGTTTGTATGCATGGGGGCCATGCTCAAAAAGGCTTATGGGGACAAGCTTTGCACAAGCATTTTAGTTTTTAATGACTACAGAAGCTCTGGGGGCTCACCGTATGAAAAGAAACAAAAAAGGAGGGAAGTAGCATCGTTTTTTAATTACTTCTACCTCTGAAGCTAACAATCTTAAAAGGAAAGTTCTTTAAACATTCAGAAACCAACTAAGATGCAACCTTTTTGACTTGGCCAGCGACCAGTTTTCTGTTGGTACCATTACTGCCAGCATCATGATGATTTCTCACTGAGAAGACAAGGCCAGAGAAAATGAAAAGTTGCAATTCCTCTCCCCAAGGTACTCTCCAAGGTCACAAAAACAAAAACCTGAAAATCCCAAGCAGTAGTTTCTCTTGAATCCATCACTTCCTGTTCATTCCTATGATCATCACCCTAGAGTATCTTTATGTCTAAGCCATGTGCCTGGGATAAAGGGATGGATGGACGGACGGATGGACGGACGGATGGACGGACGGATGGACGGACGGATGGACGGACGGATAGATCAAATAGATGATAGATCAGAAAGGATGGATCTTAGTTTAGATACTAAGTACTAATGACTTCTAATAACTTTTATTAAGGCACCATTCAATCTGAATACCAACTTGTAAAACTACATTTACCCTTTTGGCTCCACCCTTTTCCTTTAAATAAGCACATCCAATCTGATCGAGTTTTGTCTTCATGTGCCACGGCCTTGGGCTGGCTGCCAAACTGCCTTCTTTTTTCACTTAAAACATCAGGGAGATGAGACAAAGATAACATTATGTGGATAAACACACTGAGGGATGTGGCTGTGGGTTGTAAATGGAAGATGAGCTACCTAAGGACATTGAGAGTCAAAGTGCCTCTAGCCTCAAAAGGAAAGAACCCTGAAAAGACCTCTTAGATTATAGGAAAGATTCCATTATTTAGGAATGTGACTAGCAACAGTTCACAGACAGAGCACATGAGCATGTGGCCATCGGGGAACGATGGAATGGGCTTCACTGATCCAACGATATTCTTCTCCAATTCACTGTGTGTGTGATTTCCTTCAGCTAGCTAAGGATGAATGGTAGATACACAGGCCACACAAGGGATAATAATAAAGTAGAAAAAGAAAACGTTAATGTAACAAAAATGTTCCCTCCCTATGAATCCATGTAAAATACTACCAAATAAGGTACCATTATTTGAATCACTCATTCATTTAATATTTATTGAATGCCTAGAAAATACTTTAAAATATTCCTAGGAAGTGAAATGAATGGAAAAGAGGGAGGGTTTGATGCTAGCCAGACTCAAGTGCAAATCCCAGCTCTGCAGCTTTCTTGCTATATAATCCTGGGCAAGTGACCCAGAGTCCCAAACCCTTCAGAGCGAGAATGAGCATGATGAGGCTGAGTTCTGTGCTGTTGTGAGGATTACTCGAGATAATTTGAAGGTTTAACAGCACTTGGAAAGAGTACAGGCGCTTTCACAATGTTCTTTAAGTAGAGTAATATCTGAAAAGTGGAAAAAAATGCATAAATGAGTAAAGAATAAATGTTTCTCATACAAGGTAAGCAGCAGTATGGAAAAGCCACTTTTTTTTTTTTTTTTGCTGAGGAAGATTTGCCTTGAGCTAACATCTGTTTCCAATCTTCATCATTTTGTCCCTGAGCTAACATCTGGGCCAATACTCTTCTATTTTGTATGTGGGTCGCTGCCACAGCATGGCTGCTGAGAAGTGGTGTAGGTCCGTGCCTGGGAGCCGAACCTGGGCTGCTGAAGCAGAGCGCACCAAACTTAAGCACTAGGACACAGGGCCAGCCCTAAAAGCCGCTTTTTAAATGGAAGCCACATGGCCACACATGATCCCAAGCACCCAGAATGCTTATTTAGCTTAACTAATATTGGTAAAGGAAGGATGCTAAAGGAAGAAAAATAAGCAACTTCTATACAAACTATAGAGGCCTGGCTGGATTTTCTAAACCCTACTTGATTTATTTGTGGCCATTCCACATTCGGGTTAAAGGGAGTTCACTGCTTCCTCTCCTCTCTCTATAGTCACCATGCATCTACCCACAGTTCACTTCCTCTCTCTACATCCTGCCTCAGCATCTCCACCATTCTTCAGTAGCCAGCTTGAGAATACAGATCTCCCAGAACAATTCTCCCCTTTAATATCTCCACCCCACCGATTGGCTCCATGCAAACAATTTCACCTGATTCTCATATTAAATGTAATCACTCACCAGGCAATCGGGTCTTCAGATGTGGGAGTCCTACACACAACCTGCTATTATTTGCTTGGTCAGCACAAAATGAGCCGCTTATGAATCCCGATGCCCCTGAAAACCTCTCTGAAGCACAGCCAGCTCTTTCAACGATACAGAAAACTATCTCTGCCACACAGATGCCTGAGACTCATTTCTAGACCAATTACAGGACTGGAGCAGCAACAATGTTTTACATTTGTACTGTTTTGTATTTTTAGCCCCAGCTTTTTCCTTTTGTGGATTATGGTAAATACAACATTTGCTTCCAGAATGTGGGACTTGCTGGGATCATAAAGGAAAGTGCCTAACAAGCAGATTACCTTTGGCTATTGCATTATAGGGATGCAGACAGTTACGCTAAGTGGCTGGATTTAGCCATATTCAAATTCTATTAAGCTGCTTTGCCTTCAACATAGAAATAAACAAGAGCCTTAGTGCCAAGAGTCTATTTTCCACTCCCAGCCTCACAATCAGCACATCCCTGGGTGGGCTTCACTGTAGGGGAGAAGACTCTTTAAAAAACAAAAAAGAAAATAGCCAATGTTTCTGTAAATTTGTTCCTGAAGATTCCTCCCTTCCTTTAAAATTTTGCAGTCTGCTTTCTCAACATCAAGCTAACAAAGGAGTCTGGAATGCAGTAAAATAAGCACTATCATTCTATTGGAAAGTACACACTGCCCATTTTGCAGAGCCAAATATTAAAATTTTTGCAGGGAGTAGTGTGTTTCTTCCTGAGCAGATGACATTCCTTATGACTTTATATCCTGTGGCTAAATCTATTATTAAAATATCAAACTACAATTTGTATATCTTACCTAATTGCCCAACTACACAAATCATTATGAGCAGGAGAGACAGTTTTTTTCCTCTTTTTCTCTCACTCACAAGCCTGCTGCTTTTCTGACCTTGTCATAAATTAGCGAGATACTGAGTTGTAAATGGAGAGCTGCGAATGTCTTTCTGAGGCAATTACAGTGAAACTTTGTTCCAACATTATGAAACGTGGCATTTTCACTAGATAATGTCCATATTAAACACGCCAACCAGAGGCCTAGAGAGTGAACCTGGAAATGAAAAGATGTACCGTGGGGCCAAGCATAAACTGTGGAAATGCTACAAACAGCTCAGCTCTCAGTCCATATGGGAATGCCACCGATCTAGGGCAGTGCTGGGAATGTCTTATATTATTTAAAGAGCTGTCTCCTGAAAGTCTGTGCATTTTATTTAAGAGTTTCTTTTTGAGGAACAAGATAAAGACGTTTCACCACTCAATTTTTTTTTTTTTAAAACGTATAGCCTTTGAAGAGAAATAATATATTTTCATAAAAATGACAATAAATCTCAAAGATGCAGCTCCAGACTTCCTAACGTCAAGAGATGTTCGGTGAAACATTGAAAAGGTTAATAATGCAAGGCCTAGACTGAGACTGATGCCCTTGGAGGGATTCTGAAATGGGGAATATACAGCATAAAACATTGCCATGCGTGTTCAACTATGTGTGGAACTAAAGTAACCAACGTGAGGAATGCAAGAGAGTAGAAATAAGGGAAGAAGGGGAAAAAATGACACGCATATTAGAAAGCTTCCAACTAATTCCTCTGGGGTGAAAACCATTAGAGGTGCAGATATCCTACATGCTGACGAAGGTAGGAGATGGTAACGTGAGGGAAGTCAGCCAGGCCAAAACTACTGCGAGGCGGAGGGAAAAGCACGTATTGAAATCTTCAGCTGTGAACGTGTTTTGCTGCAAGTCTCGAGCACTTCAAGGGTTTGAGGATTTTCATTATACTGGAATCATGATTACTAAAAGAACCGCTAAATAGTTCATTGAACTGGGTGTCAGGATCATGAAGAGGTGATGGAAAGAAGACCCTTAGGAATTGGTGGGCTTAGGGGAAATGCCTCTACCATTTCAAATACTGAAGGGATGTGGAACACTAGAGTGACAGTTAGAGGCCCAAAAAAGAAGACAGGAAGAAATGAAGAAGCAGGAGGGGAGAGAGGACACACCTTGGGTTCACTGTAATCTCTCTGTAACTGACCTGACCTTACATCTCACCTGCCCATTCATTCCACGCACCACTGCCGAGTTCTTTTTCTGATTACATATTTCTCAGGCCCTGTGGTCACCACTCCCTTCAGCACATCCCATATACGTTTACTCTTAACACTCAAATTCCTCACCTTTGCATCCAACCTATAATTCCAATTCTTTCTCTCTTTGCTCTACAAGAACCCTAGGGCATAAGCTTTTATATCCTGTCATCTGCCTCTGCACATTTCCTCATTCACTTCTACACCCTAGAATTAGCTTCCTACTCCATCAAGATGCAAATTACCATTCAAGACACAAAGAGTGATTAATTCTTCTCTAAACTCACCACATAGTTCTTTGTCTGTAGGAGCCTTCTGATGAGTAATCACATTTTATGTAATCTCACATATTTTCATCTTATACAGTTACCTAATTATTGTATTACTTAACAAGTGGGAGAGTATGGCATAGTGGCATGATCTCCTGCCTATGAGTCCAAAGACTGTTACTTACAAACAGGGCCACAGAACATAGATACATCTGGGCTACCATCTTTTATGAAAAAAATGTCGGCTGTAATAATGTGACATATCACAGTGGTTTTAAGGATCAAAAGAGATATTGTATGTGACAGTATTCTGCCAACTATTAAAAGACTCTATACTATACCTATGTGTTCATCTTTCTTCCCAACTAGACTCTAAATGTCTTGAGGGCAGGAACCAGCTCTAATTGTCCTTTGGATTCTCAACTTCATCTATCAAGGCACATGAGGATCTAAACAAATGCAACAGAAACTAAATAAATATGCAATGAGTCATTATTTTGCACTTCCAAGTCAACAGCAAAGGGCCCGAGGAACCAAGGCCTGTTGCTTTTGAAGGTCCCTGTACACTAGGGTTGTCTAGCCTAGACAACACTAATTCATTTTCCACTTGGCTCCCAGAGGAATCTTTCAAAAATATAAATCTGCCTCTATTGCTCCAGCGCCTTAAAATCTTTGAAAGCTCCTTTAGATACTCTTCAAGCTCTTCAGAATGATTAAGGCTTTTTAGGAGCTGGCCTGTGGCTAACTCCATAGCTTGGCTTTTACCACTCTACCCCTCAAAGTCTCTGCTCCAGCCCCACTGGTTCCAGAATGGACGGAACTCACTCTTCCACTGTCCGCCAGTGTGGGGCTGCCTCTCAGCTCCATTCATTTGGCCAAATCCTACCTGACTTTGAAACACTCCTCAGAGAACTCTTCTCTCCCGCCTCAGTCCCTAATTCCAGAATATGTCAGGAAGCACTCTGCTCAGGGCCAGAGCACCGCATATGCGACTTAAGACAGTTTGCGTCCTGACAAAGGGGTCATGCCTTCAGATTTTCATTCCCAGAGCTCAGCACAGTGCCTGGCACATGGTGAGTGTTTAAAAATTTGTACTGAATGAATGACTCTAAGAAGGAATTAAAAAAAATAGTTAGGCAAGTCTATTTTTAATGCAAATAAGCGATGGGCATTATTTCAGAAAATTATTATAATTTAACAAATGTGAAGACATTAAATCTCAAAGAGCTAAATTTATGTGACAAAACAAACACAACTCAGTATTCTGTACATTTTTTCAACATATCAAAATACTTTTTTCATGATTAAAAGTATGTTCTCATAAAATGAAATGAGTCTTGTCAAAGTGGATACAACCACTGGAGAAGAGTGTTGCCTGAGGCTAAAAGGTAGACCAGGGTGGAATGGACGACTATTCCACATCCACGGTACTTCATAGATAGCTGAAATGGGCCACTCATCAAAAGCGGAAGTCTAAAATATAATTCCTATCCTTTCGGTTACCTGTAACAGGGGAAGAGTAAAAACCTACCAACTAGATTTCTTTTAAGGCAAATTTAGTTACTGCTCAGTATTTCTCATTAACTGATTAAGCAGGGAGGTAGTGTTCCAATATATAACGTTGGGTTCACCATCCCATAAAAACCAGAAAAGTCCAGTTTTACTTTTACTGTAAGTAAATTCCAAGAAACTGTTTCTGACTTTAACCTCCTATAAAATAATGCAGATGTTGGGGGCCGGCCCGGTGGCGTAGCGGTTAAGTTCGTGCACTCCACTTCGGCGGCCCGGGGTTCACAGGTTCGGATCCCGGGCGCGGACAGACGCACTGCTTGTCAAATCATGCTGTGGCGGCGTCCCATATAAAACAGAGGAAGACGGGCACGGATGTTAGCTCAGGGCCAGTCTTCCTCAGCAAAAAAGAGGAGGATTGGGAACAGATGTTAGCTTAGGGCTGGTCTTCCTCACACACACACAAAATAATAATAATAATGCAGATGAGAAATTGAAGGTGGCTTCGCGTAGACTGGTAACAGCACTGATGAAGAGCAGTGAACTAATTAGAGGGGCAGAATGGAAGGATTTATTGAGCGATTGGTATACACGACTTGAGGGGGTGTTTGTTGAATAAGATGTAATTGGATGATGAGGCCTAATTTAGGGTGTTGGAAATGGAAAGAGGGGGTAAAGAATAAGTGTTTGTAGAACTAGAACTGACAGGATAAGGCAAGTAACTGGATGTGGGGGCAGGAGGAGAGAGAAGAAAGAGGTAAAGATTTGATAGATTTTATAACCTAGAAGACTCAAGAGGATTCCTCTTAGCTCTGTAACAGTCATGGCACTCAAAAAGAGCTGCTAGAATAGTCATGGGCAAATGTATATATTAACTGCACTGAAATAATTCACAAAATTTGGTGATAGTTAACTTCTTCCCTGTAGGTTTCACTTTTACATAAAAATCACGTAATCTGCATGGAAGTTTCATCCAAAAAAGTAACTGAAATATTTATAAGGAAACATTAATATGGCCCCTTTTATCACATAATGCCATTAATATTAATGTAAGTTTTTTTAGTCATTTAAAAATATTCCTCAAAAAGTAGATACATCGTTCAAAATTAATCCTGATTTTTAACAGCATTTCTTCCATCACTCTTTTTAAACTATTTTAAACTATATTTTGCAAAGATAAGCCTTCTTGAAATGTAATTTTTATAATTTAAAAATTTACAGTTTTTTAACTGTAATTTACAGTTACAATGAAAGCGTGAAGATTCATAAAATATATAAAAGGATTTAAAGATAACAGCAAGCTACAAAATTCTGGTAACGTTTTTTCACTGTTTAAAACTGTACTGATTTCGGCATAAACTCAGCATTTATTCTTCTCAGTTTCCCTACAAGTAATGCCCTCAGAAGCATTATTGTTTCTATAGATACTATCTATAAGGGGTGGTTGAAAAATTCTCAGTGTGATGATAGTAATTCATTTTCATGACTTAAGTAATTGAGCCTATCTTTAGACTTATTAATTATAACATTATACTGTATTTCCAAAGGAAAACAATAAAATATAACCACTGTAATGATACTGTAAAAAACAGTAATTACATATTAACTCCCATCAGCTCAGTCACATACCATTGCACTCAATATACAGTGCAGGCTCAGCTTACATGACAAGCACTGGCTTTCTTAGACTTAGTAATTTACGGCCTTAAATGACAGCACCGAAGCTTCCACCTTAAATCATTACAAATTGTTTAGGAGGGAGAACGTGGCTCTGTTAACTTGCTCCAGAGATGGTCTCCTATTGAACACATGCCATTCATTTCAGCATCCTGGCTCCCTAAAAGAAAACAAGGTTTGATGTACGCTCAACAAACGCAGCTCATGACACCTGCCCAAACCTTTCTAAAATAGAAATTTGGCAGCATGTATTCAGGCTACTCTTTTCTGTTAGGTTATAAATTCTTTGAAGGCCAGGTTCATTTTGGTAACCACCACTGCACCCAGCATCAACCCCGCACAGTCTACACTCAGTCTGTGTATCTGGAGAGTGAATAAAATCTCTAAGGAAGAAGTGACATTGTGATTTACAAGAAACATACACTTGGTCTTCCTCCCCTTTTCTGGCATAGAGCTCCTAAAACCCTTGTAATTTCCTACGTGATGAGAGCACAAAGCTGTCATTTGCTATGTTAATGAGGTGACTTTTGGACGTCACCTAAGGATGGGGGCTGGTTGCCAGGAGAACCAACCACGTGATTAGAGGGTTGGAACTTTCAGTCCCACCTCTTGGCCTCTGGGGAGAGGAGAGGGGCTGGAGGTCGAACGACTCACCAATGGCCAATGATTTAATCAATCATGCCTGTGCAATGACACCCCCATAAAAATCCAAAAGGATGGGGTTTGGAGAACTCTCGGGTTGGTGAACACGTGGAGATTCGGGGGGTAGTGGCGTGTCTTAGAGCATGGAAGCTCCACACCTCTTCCCACATACTTTGCCCTATGCATCTTTTCCATCTGGGTGTTTCTGAGTTATATCCTTTTATAATAAACCAGTAATCTAGTAAATAAAATGTTTCTCTGAGTTCTGTGAGCCGTTCTAGCACATTAATCAAACCCAAGGAGGAGGTCATTGGAACCTCCAATCTTTAGCCGGTAGGTCAGAAGCACAGGTGGCAACTTGGACTTGTGATTGGTTTCTGAAGTGGGGGTCGGGGGGCAGCCTTGTAGGACTGAACCCTTAACCTGTGGAATCTGATGCTATCTCCAGGTAGGGTCAGAATTGAGTTGAATTGTAGGACACTCAGCTGGTGTCAGAGCATTGCTTGGTGGTGGTATGGGGAAACGCCCCATCCCCACATTGGAACTGGGACCAGAACTCCTACAAGGAGATGTAGGACAGGACTGGCTGCTCAGAAGTTCCCTGTGCTTCAGCTTAACGTTGGGCCTGGATGGTTAACAGCTACATGTGGAACACCCAGGAAATGTCATTGAGCATGGCCATGTCTGCTCTGGTGCCTTCGGCCTTAGCCTGAGGGCAAAGATAATTCCATTTTGTGTCTCAGTTTCTTTTTAAGAAATGTTTCTAATATTTAACGTACAAACAGCTCCAAGAAACAACAGCTGCTGGGAAGTAAAAATTCCATCACCATTACTGTCGATATTTCAAGGCCTCTTTTATGGGCATTGTCATATTCTGCTTCAGTACAGCTTTGCATTGTGCTAATTTTGTTCAAATTATT
The DNA here is from genome assembly GCA_031878705.1 of Tapirus indicus. NCBI lineage: Eukaryota > Metazoa > Chordata > Mammalia > Perissodactyla > Tapiridae > Tapirus > Tapirus indicus. The sequence continues at coordinate 117,203,183 of CM062925.1, forward strand.
TCTACCATCCTAAATTGAGCATATACTGGTTGGTATAAGCACTATGAATTACTAAATAATACATTTGTATATTCAAGCCCTCCTTTGGGTATATATTATAGGGAAACACAATTGAAGCTTGGCTCCACAGTTCCAAGATTTTGGATAATTGAAAGAGTATGGATAATTCTACTAAAAAAAATGTTTACCCACTTGCTGAAATACATGTAGAATTAGGATGTTGGAAAAGGCCAGTAAGTTATTTTGTAGAACCTAATTTGTCTTACTCTTTAGGGAAAGGCAAATAAATATACAATGGGCTCTTCTAACTAATAATGATGATGATAATCAGTCAATATTTACTGAGAGTTTATTTTATGCCAGGCCTTTGGGTAAGTGCTTAACATCTATTAACTTAATTAATGTTTTATATATCCCTATTAGATACATACTATATTCAAGCCATTTTATGGATGAGAAAATTGAGTCTGAGAATTAAGTTCCCTGGCCCCACAGTGAAGTGACAGAGTCTCGACATGAACACAGAGCTGACTCTGAAACCAAAGCTCTTATGCATAGTACTGTACTGACACAGCCTCCAACTTCTGGGATTTGTAAGCAACCAACTCCCAAAGAATGTACCTAAAAGTTGGAGTACTTAAATCACAGAGGGGTGATCCCACGAGAGCTACTGAAGAGTATTACAGAGCACATTTCTAAGTCACCCTAATCTACTGACCTCTTTAAAACTCCCAAGAGAGGATATTCCAGTCTTCCCTGCAAAGCCAACCTATAGTAATCTCTAATATTTCAAATGATCACAAAAGTTCTTACATCATAAATTTTAGTTGAATGTATTATATTTTCTAAGCATGGCTTCTTTCCCCTTGGATTTTTCATATGTGTGTGTGTATGTATACAGATATATATATATATACACACACACGTATATACATAAACACTCAAACACATATGCCCTGTGTGTATGTATCTGTATGTATGTGTACATACAGGCACACATATTCAAACTAGGTAGCATTCTGAGAATTTAAAAAATGTCTATTTTATCTGAATATACCTCCAAATAATTAGGTAGTTAACCTTTGCTATATTGTTGGATAATATTAAGTCAGCAGAATGATATGCTATCTAAAGCAGAGGTGGCCTCTGTTTCAAAAATTCCAAATATTCTCTAGTGCAATAGGGACTATTTTAAGATATTTAATATAATACATTTAAAAAATTTTTTTAAATATATTAGAAGTAGGATGGACTCAGGATGGGGGAAAATCCACCTAGAAGTAGTATAGGAAAGAAAGAGAAACACCCAAGACATTGATAGTTATTGTTAGAACCACTGACTTAGCAATTAATCATACATTAGACTGTGGTTTCTTTGTGTTGTAGTACTGAATTATTTGACTCCTCTATTATTTAACTTTTCATATGCAGTTTTCCCAACTAGACTATAAGATCCTTGGAGCCTAGGAACCATGTTATAATTTCTATCATCACAAGTGCTTAACACGCTATCTTTCTCCTAGGAACTGAATAAATATTTGTTAATTGTCTGACTGATTGAGAATGTCAGCTCCAGGTTTTCAGACATCTCTCTGAACCTTACATCCAAGGCTGAGTCACATTTCTAAACAAGTATAAAGCAGCACATTCAGGCTCCACATCTGTTTCCGTGCATCTTTCTATTCCCAGCATGTAGTGAAGTGCCTGGTACATTACAGACCATAATAAATATTTGCTGAATGGATGCAACTCTTCTCAAAGGGCCAAGAATCACCTGGGAGCTTGGTAGAAGTGCAAAATCCCAGGCTCCACCCCAGAGAGTCAGATTCCATAGATTCAGGGAGAGATTCTGGAATCTGTACCACTGCCCCAAGCAGTGCTGGTCCTTATAGACCTCAGACCACACTTTGATAAGCATCAACCTTGTTTGTCTGCTGCCAGGACTTCTGGGGCAGGTCTTTGGTCAGGGCAGCCCATGCTATTTGATCAAAAGGCAGGAGAGCAGTAATGATGAATTTCACAAAGGGAAGACAAATGAGGAAGTTCTAAATGCACGCGGCAGCTGAGAAGATCCCTCGCTCTATGACCTAGAGTTTTATCATCTCTTGAGAATGAGGGAAAAATGACTTTGGATGTTTAGAACATTTCTTAGGCAAGGGTCCTTCCAGGAGCATATTTCATGGGCACTGATAATATTATTTTCATTTTAGAAAATCTGTTTGCTAAGTTGTGAGCTACAGTGGAGTCAAGTTGGAAGAAATGCGTTTTTAATATATGAGAGTCTGATATTTTTGACAAACCAAAAAAAAATATATAATGTAAAAACCATGCTCTTGGTCCAGGCTCCTGACCTCCGGTATTTCATGTCATCTACGAAAAAAGACAGGTCAAGGAAGGGAGAAATTGCTCAAGAGGCATGCAGGTTAATGTAGAAGCTGCATATAAATTATTTTGAAACAAGTACGGAGACATCAATGGCACTGGGGGAGAAAAATTAGGCAGTATTTTAAGTGAAGAGAGGGCATAAAATAAAGTCACGGCACATTAAACCAGAACTGGCTGGCGTCGTAGTCGACTTCTTGGGAGGAAAAGCGCACAGGAGTCAGGGGCAGGACTTCCAATGTTCCTCAGGGTGTCACTCACTCTCAAAGCATCAGTCAACATAAACACCTAACCTTTCTGAATTCTGGGAAGCTGCAGAAATCGGCATTTGAGGATCACACGAGAACCTAAGATTTCAAGCAACACTGATGCTACGCTAGGCACTGATTTGGGTTACATCCTCTCAAGCCACTGGCCAGAGCTATTTCAATTACTTAAAAGGAAAGTGTTTCCATTCAAATTACAGACACGTGCCCTTCTTAGGTTTCCCAGGTGTCCCCACCTCATCCAACCAGGAGCATTCTCTGCGCATGGCTGGAGGCTGTGAGGAAGGACAAGTTACCAACAGATTTCTGATCCCCTCCTGTTGCGCTACTTTTCAGATCCCACTGCCAACAGAGACATGAATACTTAGAAACAAGTGTTCATTCCGTCAGTCCTCAGCAGGCATTACGGAAGGTCTGTGACATAGCACACACACTTTTCAAGGTGCCAGGACGGTGGTGAACTAGAGACACTCAGTGCTTGCCTTCACCGACACCCCTACTATGGAGGACTGGCTTGCCCATGGGCAACTACAAGAATGGGAAAAAGCACATGACGCCTTGGGAGACTCACAGTGATGCCCAATCAAACCAAAGCCCCATGCCTTTGATCAGGTAAAAACTAGTTCTATTTAAAGCCTTCCTTGTGGCCATCTCAAATTCCCAATGGGATGCGTTTTCCCAGGCAACACTTGACTATCTGCTCTTTCATCGCTGGTGCTTTAAGAGCACTCGCCAGCAAATCCACCATACCTTTCTACTACGAGTGAGCAGAACCATGGGATCTAAACACAGCTCTCTGAGCAGTAACTTTAGACTCACGGGAAAATGGGAGAGGCAAAAGCTCCCATTGCAACGGAGACCGTTTCATTAGACTTGCAAGTTGGGCCGGACCGCAACACGCCCTGAATTCAGGCAGGAGAGAGGGGAGGACAGTGGTATTCATCTCTCTATAAAAGAGTGAATGACATCCTTAGTAAAACATATGCAGGTATCGCTGTGCTACTAATTTTACATTCTACAGGAAATATCCAATAAGATAAAATTGTAACCAAAAAATACACAGAGAACCTGTTTGTGACAGAAAAGGCAACTGTGAAACCACAAAATTTGTTGCACAAGTATCACGTTTTGCAGCCTCTGCTTCACACTTGCTCACTTGGGGAGGGGGCATTCTTTACAGATTTCAAAGTCTTTGCAGGTTCAGTCCTAAGGAATTACACCTCTTCTTCTGTGTCTTTTCCCAGACCTCCGAGGAAAACAGAGTGGGTGAAGGAAAACCAAAAAGTCAGGCAGAAGCTACAGGGTGAGGAATCGTGTCCAGCCTAGAAGTCACCTGGCCCTTTTGAGATTCCGATTTCCTCTGCAAAGTAGGGTTAATGAGACTCACTAGACTGTAATGAGGATTAAAGACATGATAGAAATGTGTCTTCGAGTATCTAACACACATTATTTCCCTTTTGTTTTTAAAGAATGTTTGTTCTTTTGTTCAGACCTTAACAACATAGTCTATATCTTGCACACATATGTACAAGACTTCCTTTTCACAATTATCATTACTATTATCACCATTAATTGTGGTATCATTGCACAAGCCCCTAAATTGTGAAATGTTAAGAACCTTATATTTTTATTGTTCTTCTTGGTCCCAAAGTAGAAGCTGTTGGATCAAAGGATCAGTATGTCAATGGAGAAGGTCAACATTTGAATGAGGGATCAATATTTCAATGGTGGGAGTCAACATGTGAATGTGGGCATCAATATTTGAACAGGGGCACTTAATGGCTCTAGCTTTCTAGATTCTAGTTATTTCAAGAATTCTGATCTAAGCTAAGAAATCCAGGTTCTTGACATCTGCCAATTCAAGGCTCCAAAAACTTGTTGTTTACCTGGCCCCTTTCTTCTTTAATGGTTCCTTGTGCACTCAAGGATCTCTTTAGGAGAAATTAGATGTGTTCGCCTTCTTTCCTAGACTTTTACATTTCCTACTTTCCTATTTAATGATGGAAAGCTCGTTGGAATTCTAGAGTACACATGTAGCCCCGGGTGTCTTCCTTAAGCTCCTTCCTCTAGTTTTATACTTTCAAACCATAACAGCACTATTTAATTAATGACATTTTCATCACTCACATTTGGCCCAAAGTTTCTGCCATCCCTTTCATAATTCTGTAGCTTTTGATATAAGTAACCACTGGAACCACCTCTCAGATTATTCAGAATCCTTATTTGTCCTGAATGAGGCTGTGAAACTCTACCGGTGCCTGAACAAAGCAAATTTCATTGCACAAATGACCAATACTTTGCAAATGACCAATACTTTGAACGCATGATTAACAAAAGCCTAAGGGTCCCCTTGGTGGCCCTGTTCTTCTGTGTTCTATGACACCCTTTGGACGTGTGATAGATAACACTGTCAGTTTTTCTCCTAGGCAGGCATTTAGCATTGCTTTTCATTTAAGTCTTCTGCTAGTGGAGAGACTTTACTGCTGTCAGATTGCATTATGGGTATTAGATCTTGAATGAGCTGTAACTTTCTGCAACTGAAAATTTATAACACAAAGACAAGTTCATTGGGCCCTGTCATCATTCAATACACAGTCCCTTCAGTATTCAGGATCACGTGGGTTTCTAAGACTCTACCTCTATTGTCCACATTTGCTGAACTAGGAAAGTGGTTTATTTTCATTCCTTGGCTGTGCTCTTGAGCAAATTCAGCTTCATTGTGACGAAAGTATGTCCACATTTCCATCCCTTGATAGTCTACCCTCTTGTATACCAGCTTTTGCCCTCTTAAAAGCATAACCTGCTTGTAAAAACTGGTACGAATGGAGAAATAAGATAATTATTAAAATCTGCCTAGAAGCTCATTTTAAATATTAGATCTTTAGCAAGAAGTAAATCTTTTGCAAGAAGTAACATGGATGATCTTTCTTTTCTCTTCCTTATTCTTGACAACACACTGGTGGACGCATTCAATTGGCAGCGAAATTCATAAAAACAAAGCAGGAGGGAGTGAAGCAAGGGACCGGGACAAAACAACAGGATAATCTGAGGGTAACTAAATTGCACACTTTTGCACACAGATATAAACTGAACTTTTTGTTAAAAAACAAAAAGTTTGAAAAATCACAAATCTTCCACTTTTTAAAAAATTAGTTTTATCCATGAATGCAGACGTAAAACTCAATATCCGCCCAAAATATTACCCAAAATCTGCTATGAATTTAATCTATGAATTAGCAAAAAACCAATTCTTTCATTAAGAGTGCCGCCTTTTATGTCTAACCAGCTGCAAAACTAGATCCCTGGGCCAACCCATTATAAGATCTTCTCTTTTTCATGGAATGTTCTCTTTCCCTAAGAAATCACCAAGGCCAGCTGCAGCTAGCTGCAAAGTATAGCTTATATATAGCATTTTGTTCTTCCCGGTCATTACATGGCCGCCTATGGCTGCCACCACAACATGGCTGAGCATATCTCATCCTGCTTCATGGATCCATATTAATGTAGTACACTGACGATACTGGGGAATGGCAAAAGAGTCTTCATCCACACAATGTGTGGTGGTTCTTATTTAATACCTTTGGACTTTACAAACCAGTTATGAAGACTGGGGTCAAAGTCAGCTTGCAGAACAAGTCTATTAAATCCAAGATAACTCCCAGCAGCTAAGTGGAAGCTGTTCCTAGCCAGAGTGATGAATCTCAGAGCTTAAAATTGGGCAGCAGAAGTCCTGCAAAAATGTCATGGCACTTTTTGTTTAGAGACAAATATACAATGCCCATAATGAGCCCCAGGGGTTCTCTTGCTTCTTGGTACAGCGTATCCTCCATGAAACTAAATGTATGAGAGCTGGCTTCCTGTAGGACATACTTAAAGGGGACTGCAATCTTTAAAATTGTCTTCTTGTTGTTAGCCTTCTAAGGCATCATGTCAGTACTATCCCCAACTCAGTTACCGTCCTGCCAAGTTTTTTTTTTTTTTTGTGGGGAAGACCAGCCCTGAGCTAACATCTGTTGCCAATCTTCCCCTTTTTGCTGAGGAAGACTGGCCCTGAGCTAACATCCGTGCCCATCTTCCTCCACTTTATATGGGACGCCGCCACGGCATGGCTGACAGGCAGTGCGCGTCCGCAGGCGCCTGGGATCCGAACTCGCGAACCCCGGGCTGCCAAGCGCGGACTAAACCGCTGCGCCACCGGGCGGCCCTGCCAAGTTTTTGAAGAAGTCAAATATTCATACTTTCAAGCTGTTTTACTGTGAACTGTTTGCATTGGAATTGCAATTTGATGCAAGTGATTTTAATTTATTTCACATTATTCTTTTGGTTAAAAACCACAACTTTAGGGGCTGGCCCGATGGCGTAGTGGTTAAGTTCACGCACTCTGCTTCGGTGGCCCGGGGTTCGCGGGTTCAGATCCAGGGCACAGATCTACACACTGTGGTGGCGTCCAACATATAAAATAGAGGAAGACTGGCACAGATGTTAGCTCAGGGCTAATCTTCCTTACCAAAAAAAACAAAAAAACCCCACAACTTACATGTAACAATGGCTGAGTTCGTCTTGGATGTTCAGTGAATATCTCTTTGATAACAAGCAAATGCACTAAAAGGCACTTTTAAGGGCTTCTCATATTCCTAATATTAGATGGATTACCTTTCTCTGAGTGTCAAAATCTAGTTGTATATAAACTAGCAGTGAAAAGGTAGAACAAAAAAAGAAACTCTGACATTTATTGGACTAATAACAGACTGGGTTTCAGAAATATTCCTTCACCCAACAGTTATTTGTTTAGCATTTACAAATATACATATACAAATGTATGCACACATACAAATATACATATACAATGCATATACATATACAAATATAAAAGATTATGCTAGTGGTGCTGTGGGGAATAAAAAATAAGTCAAATAGATCGCACTCTCAAAAATATGTAATCTGGTTAGAAATATGAAATGTTTATACTTCCGAATTCAGGGTCGTTAATACAAATATACATATATGTATACTACATATACACATATATGAATACAGATATACATATATACGTATACATACTTCAGATTTCAGTATTTTTAATACAAAATAGAGAGTGATAAATGCCTTAGAAGAATAAAGTGCTATGGGGTGTAAGAGTAAGAAAACTCCATTGTGGTTAAGTGAGCAGGGAAGAGGGGCAATCGGTGAAGATTTGATGGATACGATAGATACGGCTCCTACCTCCTCAGTGATCCCTTGAGACAATTTTGTACCCCTATGGTTTAGTATTAGGAAAATGTGGAGCCGTAACAATGTTGGCATAAAGTAAGCATTTGTACAATGAATGGTTGAAAGTATGAATGAGCACAGATGACTGAAGAGCGAAAATTTTCCCTGGGGTATAAAATACGCTATGAAGGCAAACATTCAGATTATTACAAAACCACAGGAAATATAAAATTCTAACGACTAATATTGTGCACATCACGAAATTTGCCAAACCTCAAAGCCTCTCTCTGCGTCCACAGATATGACTATTTTCTTCTGTTCTCTCACTAATACATCACATTTTGTGTATCAACTTCACTGATTTAGACGCAGCTCTGTGAACTCACAGCTCTGTGAATAATACTAATTAGCTGCGACCAGAATTAACCAGGGGAAAGGCAATTTTTTTATACACATCACCAATGTTTGCCTTTTCAAAAAATGGTTGAAAAGATGGCCCCTGTATTCTGATATAACTACAAATACATACACACGTGTATGTATATCTACTTACATGTATAATGTTATCTTGGAAATTTTTGGAGATATGTCCAACTCCTCTCTTACTCCTAGTTTGCTTAATATTATAATTCACTCTGCAAGGGCTCTATTGATATTTTTGTAAGTATACTGCTCCACTGTTGACATCTTGAAACATAAGAGTAGTCATGTGTGAGAGAAAAAGTACTTAACAGATGCAGGGGTGACACAAGGTTCTGAAAGGATTCAAGATTCCTTGGTTATTACAGAAAAAGCTGTGAAAGATGACGGAAATAAATATAGAATGGAGAATTGGAAATTTAGGGACAGGTATCACTCTGAGACACTGGTCACCACCAATGAATAGTCCTTAGGTGGCCACTGTTCTCCAGACAGTACATTTTGGTTACTCAAAAGAGGTGGAAAGTGGCTCAAACTGCCAGAGTCCTAGGATTTAATATTTTCTGTCAAATGGACAGAAAGATCTTATTCTGAGTGATGGAAAGAAAATTTGAGGAAATATACTGAACATTATAAGCGGGTGGTGACAGAGGAACGAGATGAATGGTTTACATTGGTAGAAGCCACACAAACCCAAAGGCTGTGATTTTAAAAACAGGAAATTAGAGTAAGCACAGAGTATTACTCTGTTTGAAAAATCGCAGACATATAAATTAAGTTGCCAAGGAAGACATCAAAAACAAACAGTATAAATGAGTTTTAGGAGACAAGCAGACACTTTAATGGGGGCAGCAGGAATTTAAGGCTCTGGTGACAAAGTAAAGAGGTGGGATAGCAAATCTGAGAGGTGACAGGCAGTGTGACAAAACGTTACCATCGCTATTTGAATAGCATCAACTCTGGACCACTGTGCCACTTTAGAGTAACTTAAAATGAAGAAGGCCCGTTATTAGATAATAGATCATCAGTTTATTAAAAAAGGGAGTGAACGGAGGAACTGAACCCCTCACAGGAGTATTTTCAAAATTTAGTTGTGTAGGTTGAGTTATGCTTTCTGAGCCATTCGGTTGCTTGCACAAAACTCTCATTTTTTACCAAATTACCCATCCTAAACCTGCCTCTCTCTATCAATGTATCATACTCAGGGGCTTTTCCCCTCTGGCCACATTATACACAACAAAGGTCGCTGAATAATCCTGATTCCTGGCTCACAAAAGGTTAGATTTATGTCCAAGCAAATTAATTTCACAACCAACAAGAGAAATGATTATCCTTTCCCTTCCTGAGCCCTGAGTGGATGACTGCTCAGGAGTTTGGTTTGCGGAGCACCTGCTGTTTAATGATCTGCACTCGGCTGGGACCCAGAGGTCCTCACACTCCATTTGTATAAGTTCTTGGCCATTTCCACTACTGATCAGGTCAATTTCAAGACAGAGCCAGTTGAACCTGAACCCATCTCCTTAATGGTGCAGCTAAGTGGTTCCCATTAGAAAGGAAGTCATTTAGATTGAAGTAACTTGTAAAACAATGTCATATAATAGGTGGGGAAATTCTGCTGTGTATCTACTTGTGATCTACCTGTTGTTCCAAGAAAGACAACTTCAGTCAGCATTTTCCTCCTTCATCTCGGTCTACAAGCAACAACCTCATGCTCTTCTTTAAAATGAGCTTATGTGAATCAGAGTGAAACAGTATGTTGTCCCAAGCTACAGAAAGTAATTATTACAGGAATTTATGAACGCGCATCAAAGGGATTTTGAATCTGTTAAACATCTTTTGAAATTTCATATATGATGACAGACTGTAAGCTCCACGAGAGGAGGGACGAAGAATGTCGTATGAACCACTATACACCTAGAACTTATTACAGTGCCTGGTACGCTGTGGGCTTTGACAAATACGTGTTGAATGACTGAATCAACAGATGAGTGATAATGCTTTATGAAATGTCCTATTTGCTTGACATAAATGATCACTAAATTTTGGAAAATTTTAAACACTGTCATTTAATGTTACATTTTAAAATGCTAAATCCGTCAGTTTTAGATATAAAAAACCCGAAGTGAATGACATGCACATTTGTATTGCAATTTATTTTCAGTGAAGCAACCTTTACTCCAACCCATTTTCCATCTTTATTGGGAATAAAGAAGCTAAGTGATACTATATTTTTCTCAAGTAAGCACAACAACAGTTGTAACCAATCTCATTTCACAGGAAAGTCATCAAGAATAATAAGCACGACCACATTAAGTGTGTGTAGATATGTATGTACACATAAATATCTGACCTTTCAGCATTCAGAGAGAGAGAGAGAGGAGAGAGGAGAGAGAAAGAGGGGAGAGATCCAGAGGGAAGAGAGAGAGGGCGAGAGGGAAGAGTGGGGGAGAGAGAGAGAGGGAAGAAGGGAGGAGGAAGAGAAGACACATCTTGTCTTCATGTTTCTGTATATAATATTAGGCTTTTAATTGTTTCCCTGTCTTCTAGCTTTGTCAGAAGTACTTCACCAGGGGTTCAGGTCTGGCAGAAGTACTCCCAGATTGTGACCTATCAATGTCCTCAACACTGGAGAAGGCTGACCACCGCGCTACATGACAGGAGTAGCTGGTTCTCCACGAAAAGCAAGTATCCCGCACTATTAAGGAATTGGCCCAGTATGGTTTTCAGCAGCAGAGACCTTACTGACATTACAGAGTGTCACCACCACACTCTTCTTCTTGGCCGTTTATCAAAACCCGGCCTCAGAACTGGGCTTCCCAAACACTACTGGGTACGCCTTTAGAGTCATGGCTGAGTTTTTTTGGACCATCACTCTGAACTCCTTTTTCACTTCTGATGGAGGCTGGATTATGCAGTGGCTAAATGACAGGAATTGGAACAGTGTCAGAAAGGACAACCATAAAAGGCTAATCAGAAAATGCTGGAAGATGGACAGCCTGGCTCATGAAACCTTGGTGGCTTGGTCGGTGGTATGTGGTCTTAGAAACTGCCTGTTTCATATGCCTGGAGGTGGCCTGGCAAAATGTCCTTATAGACAAGGACTCTTTAGAGACGAATCTTCCTGGTTGTGGAAAATGCCTTCTCCTTTCACATCTATGACTCACTCCACGGACCTGCAACTGGAGACGAGGGACTGGGAAAAAATGGGAAACTCCAGAGGTCAAATGGATTTGCCCTTGTTTTTCTTGTTTTTGTCTGCCACTTTAGGGAGACTGGTATTCAAAGTTGTAAATTTTGGTCCCAGTTGCAAATGTACGGCCAGGTCTTAGGACGGAGGCTGTCCCCCCTCCTCCAGGGAGTTTCCCTCCATCCCCATCCCCACCCTACACAGATCAGTGCTCCTGCCTCCAGCTCCCAAATATTTACATCCAAGATTATAAGTTTCCTGAGGATAAAAATTACATTTTGCTGGGGGGCCGCCCAGTGGCACAGCGGTTTAGTCCACACTTGGCAGCCCGGGGTTCGCGAGTTCGGATCCCGGGCGCCCACCGACGCACTGCTCATCAGCCATGCCGTGGCGGCGTCCCATATAAAGTAGAGGAAGATGGGCACAGATGTTAGCCCAGGGCCAGTCTTCCTCAGCAAAAAGAGGAGGATTGGCGATGAATGTTAGCTCAGGGCTGGTCTTCCTCACACACACACACAAAAATTACATTTTGCTAGCCACTGAGCTTGGCCACCATCAATACTTGATATGCACAAATAAAGCTTTAACAGATCTGCACGAGACAATTTTTTTTTCTCAAGATCGCTTGTTTTCAGGAGGCCCATTCCTCTTGGTTTGAAAGGAGCAAATCTAAGAGGAGAGAAAAGGAGGCTTTACTCCCACCTACAAGTTATCAAATTAGGATGGTTCTAGAATACTGTCTAGTGAGGAAGGGACCACTTTCTGAAGACATTTTGAATGACCAAAAATCAGTGGCTTTCTGCAGTCACTGTGAAGGGTACAGCTGGTTAGAATCTGGCAGAAGAGTCAATTGATTTTACCATTAGATTTTCTGACTTTGTCTAACAGGCAATTTCTGAACATCATAAAAGCCTTCTTAATTTGGCTCCGTATTGTGTAAAGCAGATGTCCCTGGTTACTAAACTGATTAGTAAGTGGTTTATATTATTCTAATGGTTGTCATCATTATTGCAAAAAAAAAAATAGTTGAGTGAGTAAGGCTGCAAAACAAGGCTGCTCTGCACAGGATGACAGGATGTCATATTCAGAAAGGATCCAGGTATCCAGCCAAGGCCCTGCTGCAGAGATCCATTTTCAAAAAACACTGCTCCAATGTTGAACAGTGCTATGCATTTAAAAAAAGAATGCTCCATTCAGTGGCTTCTTAAAAAATATGATGGAAGGCAGGATAGAAACCAAAGGAAGTTCCCAGAGATGCCTTAATCACCTCAAGTATCTCTCCCGGTCTGAAGTGCACCAGACCTGTCAAGATGGACTCACATTTGGCCATCATTCTAGGCTATTCAGTTATCTGGCAAATATGGACAATATAACACCACCCCATCAGTTTGTACAAGCCCTTCTTGGAGGAGTAAATTTCCTCAGTAAAAGGCATACTAATTGCCATGAAAGACATCAAAATCTTTACTCTCTCCTGACATTAGAGTGTTTCTCTTAGCATGCTGGGCTCTATGTACTCAGAATAAGACCTCCCAAAGGACTGCATCTGCAAAAAGCCCTGTGGGGGCACCCTCATTCAGAGACAGACAACAAAACCATTTTTCCACAAGTGAAAAGCCAAAGAGAGCAAGGAAAGACACTAACCTCTCAGCACTGGGCACATTTTCTTCATGGCACTCGTTGCAGTTGGTCATTTATGCTTATTTTTATGATTATTTGGCTACTGTGTGCCTCCTCTATTTGAGCATAAGCTCCATGAGAGAATGAACCAGCTTTGTTTTTGTTGATTACTGTATCTCCAGCATAACATGGAGGCTGGCAGCTAGTAGGGCCTCAAATATTTGTCGAGGAAGGAAAGGAAGAAGGAAAAGGAAGAAGAGAAAGGCGGATAGCAGCAGAGAGGAAACGCAAAAGAGAAAACGCTGCTTAATGACTGGGCATTAAAAGAATTTGCATAATTTCCCTCATGCAAATAGTCCATCCTACAAATACTCAAATGTCTTACATGTGCTATATATTCATAAGCCCACAGAGAGGGGCTAACCTCAGAAAATACTAAGATAGGTCTTAAAATTTTATATCAACCATGTAATTGGACCCATCAAGGGAGAAATTGGTTTTCTATGCCTGGAAATTGGTGGGAATTTTATTATTTCTGAATTTGCAAAATAGCATCTAGTTGAAAAGTCCAATTGTGTAGACTTATAACTTCTTGGACCCGATCTGGGTGTAGGTTGGCAATTTCTTTACCCGGCAGGAACACGCCTTGGGGTCTAAGTCACGGAAACTGTAGACACTGAGCTCATTTACAGGCTGCACGTCTACCTGCAAGTTCTCAGCGCGTCTGCAAATGGACACGCTTAAAAGCTGTTGATTTGAGAGGCGCTGGTTGGCCAATCCGGGCGCCGTCTGAACCGCACCTGCAGTAATTTTGCACTTCAAGGACTGCAGGCTTCAGACAGGAGCACCAGTGAAGTATTTGTAAGAGCCTCGGCGCTATCTCTAGTGCTCCTGCAGGGCTTGCTAGGGGCCTTTTCCTTTTCGAGATAGTAATCTAGGAGGACTCAAGGGCCCACACCACCAGAGTGGATGAAGGGGTTGCAAGGGTTGGAAAGGGGGCTGGAGGATGAATCAAGAGGCCCCAGATGCAGGAGGAGTGAAAGCGCAGGCTCTTCCAGAGTCTCACGGCTGAATGGAGCTCTCTCATTTTCCTGCAGATTTCTGAAGAGTGACAGCGCTCCCCGAGTGGGAGCTGGTACTTGCAGGTGGGTCTTTGGAGATGCTCGATATTTACAAGAATGTCAGTTTCAAAGATGGCTGGGGTTAGCACGTCTTTAAATAATATGAGGGAAGCTTGAAGTCTGATTTTCTCTCAGTAAATTTCCTCTTCTCCAAAATGGTGGAAGTAGTGGAATTAAATCCTGTTGGAACATTAAGAACCTAGAGCAAAACCCAGCAATGTTTTTCTTCTTGAAGGGAGGAGTGTAGGGAATGCAGACAGTCTTACCACTTGATAAATCAACTAGAGAGGAATATTTGCTCCCTGGCACTAATAAGCAGGTATCCTTTTCTTCATCAATGTGTAAATTAATGGCTAAATAGGCACACTTTCTGTCTGCAGCTGCTGATACTTCCTGGTACACAAACTCCTTGAAGTCAGTGTCCCCCGCACCTGGCAAAGGTGCCTGACACACAACAGGTGCCCAAAGAACATTTGCTGACTTGAACAACCCTCTCCTTTCACCTGTAGAATTAGCACTGTACCTGCCTCCAACCAAATTCTGCAAACAGAGGGAAAATTAACTGCTGGGAAATTGAAGCAAAGAACCCAACAAAATGGATTGTGGTGGTGTTACATGATTGTATACAATTATCAAAATTCATAAACTGAACCCATAAAACAGTAAATTCTACTGTATGTAAATAATACCTTAATAAACAAAAAAGAGGATTAAAAAAATCGAACAGCCAAGTAAGTATGAGCTCAGAATTTGAACCCAGATATAACCATCTTCTTGATCATTAGAATGTTCTAATTCCTTTGATCATTACAGGTCAGTAGGCTGAAGGTATTTTCATGTGTATATTAGCAATCTGTATTTCTTCTTCTGTGAAAAGCCTATGTGTATCCCTTACGCATTTCTTTTTTGGGGTTCTGAATTTTAAAATATAATTTATAAATGATTTTTAAATATTAAAGAATTTTAACTTTGTCAATAAAAAGAAACTAAAGATTTACAGTACAAACATGACATTTCTGAACAAGACATTTCTCCTTAAATTGATAGGATAAGTTATTAATGGTTAGACCATGTTAGAGGGAGCCATAAATTTTATTGGTGTTGTAATAGAATTTTTTTCTCCTAAAATTTTTTTTTTAAATGCTATGAAAGGGCCCATGAAAAGTGTGCTTGTCACATGCTTTCACAGGAAATTATATATGCTATCCTGAATCATAGGAAATTTCCTAGCTTGCTCTGAGGTAGTTAGTTGACATAGATTCTTCCTCAAGAAAGAAGGATGCTAGTAAAGTAAAATCTGACTTTTAGGAAGCATGTCTACTGAATTTCACCAACTCAATTTATTGCTTTATTTTATCAAACCCTCTGAAATTTATCTGTTCAAGTTTACTCCAGATATCTAAAGCTTCAGGGGAAATAATCATACCTCTGAACAATCACACCTTCTTTAATACAGGGAGACAGAAGGTGTCGAGGTTACACTGCCTTTCTGTGGCATCTTCTTACTGAAAAATCCTTAGTCCCCATCTAGTTTCAGCCTCATTTGTGTATCTAGTCAATCAAACGGTGGCTCGGCAAAGTGCCTTCAGCATCCCGTTCTGTCTGAGCATCTCCACTCACCTTTCCTTATGAAGTCATCCTCTGCGACAGGCAGGAGACCAGAGCTCCTCCATCCTCATTTCACAGAGAGTGACAGAGGAGTTAAGTGACTTGTGAAAGGTCAAATAACCAGTCATTGGTCAGGACCAAAATAGAATCGGGGTTTGCTGACCTCCTTGTCTTCTGCTCAAATGATTCAAGGACAAGAGAAGTGTAAAATATCACTACAGACTTTTGATTTTCTCATCCTTGAACAGGATGAGCCAAGGCATGTATCTGATTTAACATTTTTCTTGGACATACAAGTGAGAGGCTGTTGCATTGGTGGGGAAAATCGAAGGCCAAGAATCCAAAAGCTAATAACTTCAGCTTTTCCACTGACCAGTTATAACCTTATGCAAAAATCTGAGGCCACTGTGCCTCACTTTTTCTCTCTATGAAATGGGGACATTACAAACTACTTAATGAATATACTAATCTTTTAATAGGAGTAACATATCTTTGAGTATTGTTACTCAAAGCTTTGGGAATGGAAGATATGAATATCTTGGGCCTGCCAGTTACGATGAAAACAAGAATCAAGAGGAGGTGACATCCTGAAAACACGACACTGCACCTTGGATTAGGACTACTGAGAACAGGGATGAAGAATAAACGCACATTTAAGTGGGCTTTACCGATCGTGCATTAGGCATTGAGCCCTCAGTTTAGGCACTACTAAAATATATCACCTTTGCCATGCAAATCAGGCTTGACATAATTTAATTCACAGACATGCTTATACTTCTGCAAAACTGAAAAAAAAAAGCTTTTGATTACTATTTGTAGAGCATCTATCTAAGACAATTAAATGCTTCTGATTACCCTTTTGTTTTTTAAAAACATAGCAGCGGAGAGTAAACATTTCTATATAGCCATTAGAACAAAATGCCTTCTGAGGCAAAATGCTTTGAATACATTCTGGCTTATAAAAAATGTATAAAAGGCTAGCATGGAAAAGGCTGTGAGGCGTGACATGGCCTATCATGCTGTGCATGCATGAGTTAGCGTTTACACGATCAGAACCAGAAGCTAAGAAGAATACAATTCGACCTAAGCCTGATGCTTTGGAAGTTCAGTATCACATCACTTGGGGTCAGTGGCAGAGCCACCGCACCCTCTCTGCAGAGTCAAACATTTAAAAAATATTTGAGTGAATGTGTTATTTATCACCCAGAATGGAGACTCCCTTCTCCTTTTTAACGTGAACAAGGATCATGGTCACGTCATGATCCCACCACATCCCTGATCTTTGTCTTTATCCTAAATATTAAACAGTTAAATATAAACCCCCAGAGGTCATACAGCGTGACCTCCAGTCAGACCCAGGTCTAGAGGTGGCCTCCAGAGCACCTGCAGGGAGTCACAGGAAAGCTGGAAGTGCAGGAAGACAGCGAAGACTCTTGGGTGTTCTCATCATCGAGGACCACGAGTCTTTTTGAATGATGCCTAACCAGTTTCTATGGTGCTTTATATTTTACAGAACATTTTGACTTTTGTGACATCAACAGACATGTATGTCACTATACCCATTTGGCAAGAGAAAGTGACTCAGAAAGGTGACTCTTCCAAAGTCACACAGCTGGTAAATGTCAGAATTCAAAGAGAGGTCTTCTAAACCAGGACACTTGGCATTCAACCAAATCTCTTAATGGTCTTCATAAAAGATGTGAGTGGAGAGAGATGATATGAAGGAATAAAATACATGAGGTTAGAGGGACTCTCTGTCACTGGTGGTCAATGTGATTTACAAATCATGCCTTGTGTGACTTGCTGGAAGTACAGTCGAGTGGTTTGGGCATGGAGTCTTGAGCCAGACCATGCAGATTCAAAGCCAAGTTCTGCCATTAGTGTCTATGTGATTCTGGACACATTACTTAACTCTCTGTGCCTGACTTTCCTTATTTTTAAAATGAAGGTGATAATAGAACCTACTTCATGTGACTACTATGCAAATCAAATGAGTTATTATTTGTAAAGCATTTAGAATAACATCTGCCATATAATAAGTGCTGAATAAGCACTGGTTAAATAAATGAATAAATTATTCTACTACAATGTTGAGTGTTCTTCTCCAACTGGCATAAACAACTTACTGATGGATTTTTAATAAACAGACATCAACTCACTGGTATCTTGTTAAAAGTTTCTTTGGACTAATTCTGATACTTTTCTTTGCCACATGACCACCAACAACAGAGGGCCTCTTTCCTTATCAATTTTAAAAAGAAAAGCTACCACTACTTGACATCCAACCTATTCCCCTCACTCACCGGGGTCACCCTTCTCTCCACAGCCTGGAAAACCACGGACTGATTTTACCAAATAATTGCATCGATAGGTCCAAGAAATAAACTTGATCAGCTAAAATAGTCACCAATCCCACTCGTACCACAAGGGCATCATGGCTTGAGACCTGCAGCCCAGCTGGTCAGTTCTAGGATAGCCCCCAAGCCTCTGAGGCCTCACACATAGGGTACGTTTGCAAATAAACATAGAATTCTCCTTGAACCAGCCTAACAGACTCATCAGAGGAATCTCTGGATTTTAAAGGACATTAGGTCTCAAAAACTAACTCAAAGAATAGAGTGCTGAAAAGAATCTACTTTGGATAAGACCTGTCCATTTATGGCTAGTTAAAATTGCTATGGAGTGGTCTTTTGATCTTCTGAATGATGATCTGTAAATTTCTGTGGTCTAGAGTTCTTGCAGAGAAGCCATTCAAAAATATTAACTTATTTATTAAAAGGATTTTATCTTAGAATTACTAATGTCATCCCTCAGGATTAGGCCCATTTAAACAATTATTTGCTATTTTCCTGCATTTATCATTTGGAAACCAGAATGTCCTAGCACTAGGCTGGCTGCTATAGGGAGAAAGGTCCTTCATGCTTTTCCTTCACATACCGATTGTTAAAGCATAAAGGTCAGATATATTTCAAAGAGGGGTGGTATAAGATGTGAAAAATCAACCTATTCTTCACTCTATAATAGGTTGAAGACACATACATAAAATTGATTCCTATGAAAATTATATTTTTAATACTACTGGCAACTAGCAGCACCAAACTGGATTAACAGTGGTGATGAGTAACTTGGATCTACCTATATTTTCATCACACATTTCAGTGTTTTGTTTCTTAGGTCTATTGTTTTTCCTCTGTAGCTCAGTCAAGTGTCAGCTATGACTTTCTGAGTAGCTTTGAGTAATGGGATCAGCTAATGTTCTGTACATGAAGAAATTCCATATCATTCGCTTCTCTAAAAATACTGCTGCCTGCCACTGGAGCCAATCAACAGTGATGAATAGCCAAAGGGACAAGGAGGTCTCTAAATTTACTTCCTATCTGACAGCCCTTCAGCAGATATGGATAATGGATCCCTATGACTCACAAATGTAACCCCCTCCTACTACAAGCAAGCCCTTTCTTTTCCATTCAAGAAAGGGCAAGGATTCTTAATGACCCAATACGTTCTTCCTTTCCCCTTTTCAACAACCCAACAAAAATATGTTAAATGCCTGTATTATCAGGTTCTATGCAGCTGCCGGGTTGGATATAGAAAGCTGAATAAGATACACATTCTTTTAACCCATTAAAAATCCATCGTCTGCACTTTATGACTCTATCAGAATTAATGTCACAAGTCAAAATGAAGCTGGAAAAAAAGTTGAACTTGTGTGTATACACATCTCACAGACGTCCAGATAGATACTCATGTGGTTAATCTGCATATTGGACAATTTGCAACAAGTAGATCTCCACACATTTACATAGGGACAATTTGATTCTCTACGTGTATAATTTGGATTCATCCATTCAAAAATATTTATTAAGCCCCTACTATAAGCTCCACTGATGCCTACACTAAGTCATATGTTACAAGTTGGGAACCCAGTGGTGACATAAAATGGAAAGAAAAACAGAAAGTTATCTACTAAACAAATGACCTTTAAAAAAACAACAACATAGGGGCCGGCCCGGTGGTGCAGCGGTTTAGTTCGCGCTTGGCAGCCCGGGGTTCGCGGGTTCGGATCCTGGGTGCCTGCCAACGCACTGCTTGTCAGCCATGCTGTGGCGGCATCCCATATAAAGTAGAGGGAGATGGGCACGGATGTTAGCCCGGGGCCAGTCTTCCTCAGCAAAAAGAGGAGGATTAGCAACGGATGTTAGCTCAGGGCTGGTCTTCTTCACAAATAAACAACAACAACAACATAATTTTGATGTGTTGGTTGTATGTTTTGGCTAATCAGAGCTTAAAATTACATGCTTTATACTAAGATTATTGCATTTTCTGCTGTGGGTGTTGAGACAAGGTAATGGTCTTTCCAGACATCTTTGTGAGGTCTAAGACTTTAAGATACATTTAAATTTCTTAAGTCCAAAGAACTAAAGGGCCTTTGCCAAGCTATCACAACTAGACAATCATTTAATAAAAATATATACTTTTTCAAAACCCATCACTATCATCCACCCACTCGATCTCACACAAAGAGCTGTGTTTGCGATGAAATTCTACCCATGGGTCTTAACTTCAAGTTCTCTTTTGATTATGACTCTATGAGCATATAGCTAAGTAAGAGTGTTAGCAAGTTTTAAATAGCCACTAAGTGACTTGTGACCAATCCAAATTTGGTGTTATCAAAAGATTTGACATAAAATCGAAGACTGTCAAATTTTCTTCAACATGCTATATATTTACTGATACTATCAGTTTTTCTCATTAACCCCTTCACACCTGTTTTATCCTGGTATTTTACATAGATACTATTGGCCTATTATGCTTGTGGATATTAAGAAATTATTATTTCCGTGTTCAAAGCATTTTTAAAGGTCTTTTTGATCATTACTCACTCTCATCTCATTTATTGTTTTTACTCTCAATATGTTCTAAGAGCCAGGCCCTTTGCTGGACACTAGGGCTAAAAAGACAAGTGAGAAATGGAGAATCCTTAATTGAGCTATTATATCACATTTAAAAAAATTAAGCAGGAGAAACAGGGACGAACCTAATAATCAAAGCATAGAAGCATTTCCCAGAATTGGATTTGTTACGGGCTGTTTTTGGCCAATTACTATTTTAATTGAACCATCTATAATTCCTTACACTTACATTTTTAGTCCAGAGGAAGCCAGATACAATACATGAAGCCAGGAGTCAGCACATTTTCTGGCAGCAGAGATTCCCAAAAGTCTATCAAAATCACTAGAAGAAAGAAGGAATCAGGAAGTGATGGGACTGGAAAATGACACCTGTCAAATTCAGAACCTTGAATCCATTCCTTATATTCCTGGGCCAGTTGCACGGCCAGCTGACAAGCCAGGACCCCAACTCAGGCGACTCTGCACATGGGGGCAGGCTGGGAACCCAAGTCAAGATAGACTGTTGTGTTTAATAAGGGATCCTCAAGAACCCAGCTGCACCAGAACAGCAGAGGCCCTTTTCAGCTCTGATGTCAGCTCGGATTTATACCTGCTTCTGATACAGAACATTTATAACATCTAAACGTCATTTCCCTACTTTAGTACTCCATGTATATTTACAGGTGCAAATATGGAAGACCGCCTCTCCTGCCAAGCCCATCTCCACCTCTCAATCTCCAGCATAATTTTAATTAATGGGAAAAGTCCCTCGAACGGTATCATTGCCTTTCCTCCACCTTCCGATACATTTCTATATTCCCTTAACAGCCAATTAGCGATAGCATACAGAAGAATGAATCCTATAATATTCAGTGCCCCCAATTCCCCATGCACCATCTAGTGGTGATGATAATTATATTAATAGTAATGATGCTGATGACGGCATCCTCAATGAATTTAAAACACCTAAAATGGCCATTTTAACAGTGAGTGAAATAGAACCTTGATTTTCCTTTAGGAAACATTTCCCAGGAAACATAAAGTGCTCACTTTTCCTTGACAAGGATCACCAGGGCCTCTAGGTTAGAATTCAAGTTAAAGTCATCTATATTTTAAAATAAGAAGATATTGATTTACTGAGCAATTGAAAATTGCATTTCGCTGTTCATTGGCTTTCCAAGTCCTGTTAGTAAGACGACAAAGTGTTCTTGAAGTCAGGCCATAGGCTTCAGATATGGACTATACGTGTGGGAATGCAATGGTTTTACTGATTATGACTCACGTTCAAAATTATCTTCCATTATAATTTCATGCTCATGTGCCGTAGCTTTGTCTATAAATCACTTCTGTTGCCCATACTTTGCTTGCCTCATAGATGCCTACACTAAAATTGATTATTACTACTGCTTTCCCCCAAATATTGTTGTCCATAGTTTATCGATCCTTCTCCTTAAATAAACAAAAAGGCATCTCTCTGGCTATCCATCGTATATACTTCTTCCTTTGCTATTAAAAAAATTTATGAACAGAGCCAGCCCTGATGGCCTAGTGGTTCAAGTTCGGCATGCTCCACTTTAGCGGCCCGGGTTCACTTCCTGGATGTGGAACCACACCACCCGTCTGTCAGTTGCCATGCTGTGGCGGCGGTTCACATAGAAGAACTAAAACAACTTAGAACTAGGATATACAACCATGCACTGGGGCTTTGGGAAGGGGGAAAAAAAAAAGAGGAAGATTGGCAACAGATGTTAGCTCAGGGCAAATCTTTCCCTGCAAAAGAAAATATGTAAACAAACAAAAAACCCATAAATACAGCCCATTTTGAATCCTTCACTTGCATTACTGGTTGGAATATTGATGAACAAGTACTAGTTCAACCAACAGCTCTAGTCCTTCTCATTAATAATGTGTATGTGTGTGTATATAAAATTAGAGTGAGGGATACACATGCATATGTATTTGTATTATGTGTGTATGTGCATATATATATAAATATATATACTGCATGAGGAATATCAATTTGGCCTCATCTTTCTTCAACTCCTGTGGTTTCTAATTCTCTTTCCCATATCAAATAATCCATAATCTCAAATTTTGTATGCATCCCTAGTTAATGATCTCTTGCTGATGCTTTCCACTTCCTGTGACACATTGTAAAGAAACTAAAAAGCTTACTATCCCCATGGCTGAGATAAAGAATAACATGGAAGAGCCTAAAAAGCAAGATTTTCTTGAAAAGACATTACCATCCAATAAAAATGTGGTATGGAGAAGAGCGTCAGCTCAGAATACAGGACTTTTCTAAAATCCTGCTTGAGTACTCCATGTATATTTAAAGGTACAAATATGGAAGAGGTCCCCTTGAAAGCCAAATGTGGACACAAGAAATAAGCAAGTAAGTAGACTTAAAAAAAGCTACTCTGGGGTATCCTCAAAATACTTAAGAGTGTTTGCTTTACAAAAACCAGGCCTATCACATAGGATGCACTGACTCTTCTTGTCAGAAAATAGGTCTCTCCTACCCAAAACATTTGATTATTATAAATCAATCAAATTCATAAGATGCAACTTCCATTGCTTTATATGGGAAGTCTCTTTCTAAAATGTATTACCGTTGGAGGTACTGATTTGTTCTCCAATTGCTTGTGGAAACACTGAGTTTCAGTGTAGCCACCATAAAGTCAGAGTACTTTGCCTGTGCTACAGACACAGTACAGGAAGATTCATTCATATGATTTCAATCATTTTTCATCTATAACCTCTACGACATAAGGGCAAGTTGCTTAGTGAAAGAGAGAATGCTTTCCATCAGAAAGACCAGCATTAGAATCCTCTTCAATCCATAAACCAAGAACAGTTTCCCATTTAAAGAAAGAGAAAAATAAATCCTCTTTATAAATGAAAATAGCTTTCCCCTACAACTCTGTTAGGCTTTACTGGGAAGAAAAAAATTTCTTAGTTTATGAGGCAGATTTCATTGAATGTGGATCAAAGAGAAACTAAGCTTATTCTTAGGAATCGGCCTTAACTACACTGAGAAACACTCGGTATTAACAAAAGCATCAGAATACTGCATCCACTCTCTGTGGCTACTTTCTTTTCAGATATCACTAGATGACCTACCATCTAATGGATAGGTAAGTTAACAGTTTTGTTTGGTCATTTTGCCCATTTTTAACATGGAAATTTAAAAAAACAAATAAAACACTAAGCAGAAAGATGGAGATTAACATTAGGAGGCCCAGAGGGTTTTTGAGCTCCTGAGTAAAAAAAAAATCATTAATAAACACTATGTATTATGATTTCATCAAAAGATTTCAAATCACTTCCAAATGACAGCTCCCATTTTGGAGGCAGACGACAGAATGGAAAAGATCGAAGAGCGCATCCTCCCCAAATGTTCTACGGTGTGGGGAGAGGCTGAGCTGATTACCTTCCAATCTACCCGCCCCTCTCCCAAAACGCCTGCTACACATCCACGTAATTGTGCAGTTTTGAAAATAAAGATACAGTAAAACGTGCTTTGCTGTGCTGCATTCCCAAAGGCCTCAGGCCTTGTTAGTGGTGGTCAAGGTGTCCAAATGCTCAGGCGTTACATGATGAGGCAGTATCTAAGGTCAGGCTTGTGGCTCCTAGACATGAGTAGAAACGGCATTAGGTGAGATTCTCCCTTTGGGACGTTTGACTCTGGAATTTCAGAAGAAGTGGCCCTTTGTTGGTGCGCTGCTGAGAATGCCAACGACCTCAGACAACACCATCCAGATCATGCTGGCTGCTTCACTGCCTCCCTCCCTCAGTGAACAGCAAACAAAGTCACCAAGCCCCCCTCCTTCCCTCTCACCTCTGACTGGGGATGCTACCTTCAATTAAAGTTCTTCTGCTTCTACTTCATGGACTAACATATTTGTAAACCTAGCATATCTAGACCAAGCAAAGCAATAATGCAAGAGCCTAGGCAAGATTTGGTCCAGAATTAGGTACAAGATGGGAAAAGTGCAAGGGGTGGAATGGCTTCTTAAATCATTCATTCTTACTGTTCCACAATATTTTTTTCTGTTCCACTCAATGAGAGTGAGAGAGAGAGACAGGTTCTCACACAGAGAAACATATCCTTGAAGTACATCTAAAAACACAGTGCATCACTAATTATTAGGGAAATGAAAATCAAAACCACAATGAGATATCACTTCATGCCCATCAGAATGGCTATTATTAAAGGGTAAGAAATAACAAGTGCTGGGGAGGATGTGGAGAAAAGGGAATCCTCATACACTGCAGGTGGGTACGCAAACTGGTGCAGCCACTATGGAAAACAGTATGGAGATTCCTCAAAAAATTCAAAATAGAGCTATCATACAATCCAGCTATTCCACTGCTGGGTATTCATCCCAAGAACACAAAAACACTAATTCAAAAAGATATTGCTCCCCTATGTTCACTGCAGCATTATTCACAATAGCCAAGACTTGGAAACAACCTAAGTGCTCATAGATGGATGAATGGATCAAGAAGATGTGATATATATATGATGGAATACTACTCAGCCATAAAAAGATGAAATCTTGCCATTTGCAACAAGATGGATGAACCTTGAGGGTATTATGCTAAGTGAAATAAGTCAGACAGAGAAAGTCAAATACTGTATGATTTATAAACAAACACATAGACACAGAGAAGAGATTGGTGGTTACCAGAGGGGAAGGGGGGTGTCAGGAGGGTGAAAGAGGTAAAGGGGCACATGTGCACGGTGACGGATGGCAACTAGACTATTGGTGGTGGACACGATGCAGGCTACACAAAAGGTGAAATATAATGACGTACACCTGAAATCTATACAGTGTTATAAACCAATGTGACCTCATGCTTCAAGTAAGGATAACAGTTTCATGTCCCAGAAAAATTCATCTGTTAAAATACAAAACATCAAGAGGCCATTCCCGTCATCTTTGTTCCCCAGCCTGCCTCGACTCCCACCTGCCTCCCAGACTGGTACCAATAAATTCCCCTTTGCCACAAAAGAAGGAAGGAAAGAGAGGAAAAGACAGGACGGAAAAATACAAAACACCTGCCCCCAGGAGTTAAGGAAAACAACCAGCCTAAATAGCAAAAACCATCACTAAACGAAGTCATTAGAAACCCACAAAACTGTGACAGGTGGGAGTAGAAAGTGAGGCCCGAACAACAACCTGCTTTGCCCCTAGAGAGCCAAGAGCGGTAACCCAGAGAAGACCGGGTTGCCTGGAGGAAGCCTGGGTCACCATCCTACATCTGCCACTGGCGTGTGAGCACGTCGATCTCTCTAAATGTCAGACTCTTCTTGTAAAAATGAGAGCATGAAGTAGACTATATTTGAAGGCCCTTTCAGCTTTAAAACTCTAGACAGAAACTCCTTGAGTTCATTCCCCAGGTGCATGAGGTTCTAGAGCTCCTGGCACCTAGGATGCTCAAGTCTGTTTGCTGTCCTAGAAGTAGGATCCGAGTCCTAAACAGATCCATGGGTGTGTGGCAACTTGTTATATGATAGAGGTAGCGACACCAATTAGTGAGAAATAGATGGATTATTTAGGGGATGGTATTGTAAAAACTAGCTTACCATAGAGAAAATGTTGAATCAATACCTCATCACCATAGAAACCAAACAACCCCCAAAACCTCCCCTCCAAATGCTGTAAACGTCTAGATATGAAGTACCACACGAAGTTAACAGAAATAGCTGTTGGAAAATATTCTTGAGAGCTTGGGATAAAGAAGGATTTCTGAAATATGAATTTTTTAAGGGAATACATTGATGGATCTGCCTACAAAATAGGATACCATAGACAAAATGACAGAAGATATTTGCCATCTTTAAAAATGAACAAAGGATTAATATCCAGACTATTCAAGAGATCAATAAGAAAAAAGATAAGAAACCCAATGGGAAAATGTGCATAAAACATGAACAGGCAATTCAGAGAAGGAAAAACCCAGATGGCTGAGAAATATAAAGAGAAATTCAATCTCACTAGTAATTAGAGAAATGCAAATTCAAATGACAACGATACAGCTATCAGATTAGAACTAGAAAGCCAAACAGTGCCACCTGGAGATGTGGGCAAACAGCAAGGTTCCTTCGCAGCTGCTGGGAGGGTGAAGTAGAAAGTATTCTGGAGAGCAATCTTCTGTACTTGGTGAAATGAAGTGTGCTCGTGCCCACAATCCTGAGAATATAACCCACAGAAACTCGCCCATAAAGCCAGAGGAGGACACATATACTCATCACAGTACCATTTGGAATACCTGGGAATTGGAGGCAGCTTAGGGTGACTGCTACTAGGGGAATGAACGAATGAAGTGTGGAGGACTTAAATGATGGTACACCGCATGGTAGGCAGAAGCAAGGAATAACATGCACATCCAGCAACATAAGCAGCTCTAAAAGCAGCACTGATTAAAAAAAAAAAAAAAAAGGAATCAGAATCTATAATCCCATTTATGTATATTATAAAATTCATTCATGCAAATAAATTTTTTCAGTATATTTCACATATACATCTAAAGCAACATTAAATGCATTACAATGGTGACCTCTGAAGGGAATGGGAATGGGAATAGGGGCTGAGGGGGCAAACGAAATGAAATGAGAGGAGCCTTGTATGGCCAATGACAGTGATGTGCCATGAATGGAGAATGGCTCTATGAGCCACCCGTTTACCTGAACAGGACAGAGAAGAAGGAGAGGAACCAGAGAGGAGGGGAGAGAGGAAAACCAGCTGCAGACTGTCTTGCTTGCTTCTTTTGAAACTGGAATATGGACAGGATCAAGGGTTAAGAAGCCAAAACACTAGACTAAAAGACCTAAAAAGAGGATACATGAAGAAATTTCTAGAAATACATGTTTGGTGAAGATATAGCATGGCATTCAGTCAATAAGTGTTTATCAAATACTTGAAATGGCAGTAGGTATAGATTCAAACTAAAACTAGCCCTACTATGGACGTGTTGAGATTCCCACAGTCTCTGACAGGCTAAGCGCCTAAGCTCCCAGATCGACAGGACTACACTCGAGAAAGTGAAGGTGGCTCTTGGTGAGTGGGAGAAGATTCCGAGAAGCTCAGAAGTGTGTGTGGAGATACAGACACACATGTGCATATATACACAGATTTGCTTAGCCCAAACCAACTTTCCTTATCCTAGAAGGAGCGTGATGACCTGGAATACCTTCCCTTAGAGTGAACCATGGATCAAGTGAAAAGTCTGTTTTCAAGAACAAAGGTCACAAGCTGGTGGACCATGGGTTGACTCCAGCTTAGACAATGTTATTGCATTATCTGCCAATATTTAGGCTTCACTTGAAGTCTAAGATTCCTGGTTCTCATGGGGAAACTGGAAAAACCCAAGACAATGGGCCCCCATGCCAGTTTCGCCTGGAACTGCTAGAGCTGCCCTCCTACAGCAGGCGCCCTGCCCCCCTGCTCGCACTGTCTGCCAGGCTTTCATGGGCATCTGAGCTGCTGCCGCTGCCACTGCCACTGCTGCCAGTCACTCACTGCCAGGCGGGACAGGTTGCTATGCAGTCCCGAGCCGGAGAGGAAACGGATTGTTGTAACGGAGCAGGTCACAAATGGAAACGGCGTGAGTGTCCGCTTCACACAAGCGTAAGCCCATCTCAAGTGGGACACCTGGAAGGGCTTACTCCCTCTGGAATGCACCAGAACTACAAGGAAATGGGTCAGGGAAAGGCCAGTACTCCAGCTATCCCGTGTTAGGAAAATATTCAAGCAGATGAGGTTCCATAACAACCTTTCTGGAGGGAGGTTTAGAGGAAGCCTCAAGTGAGAAGACCTCTGCACGCCGGGCAGTGACAATCTTCGAGTGCCAGTCCCCCCTTCAAAGTAAATATAACCGTAATGCAACTCCTGGTTCCTGCCACGTACAGTCTCCTTCCATCGAGATGACATAAACACAAGCACCGATGTTGGCTCCATTCAATATTTAATTTATGTTAATTATCTCATCCTTGCTCAAAACATTTGCTTCGAATGCTCTGAGGATGCTGAGTCCTTGTCCCCATTCCGCAGTTTTACAGAAGTGGAGGTTTGCTTGTGGTCTAAGATTAATGTAAGTGCCAAGATGACTAAGTTCTGAGTTTAAATGTTCTTTTCCACTTAAGTCTGTCTTTAAAGTGCTAGTGCCTTCTCAAAATCACGTGATAAGGTGCACACATGGGATTGACAAGGACCTCATGTCAAGTCTTCGAAATAGGAAGCCCTGGTACCACTAACAATGTTCCATCAAACACAGTTAAGGCAATACTTGCATATGCTTTGTTTCCATTAAAAAGAATCTGCAAGTGAGCAACATACTATAGTCAGGGAATGGTAAGAGCTATGAATAAATCTGAAAACAGGGTGGGGGCCAGAGTGTGACTGGGTGTAATATTGTAGAGAGCAGTTAAGAAAGACCTAGCATTGGAGCAGAAATCTAAATCAAGTGAGGGAGCCTCCAAGCTAGGTGGATATCTGGGGAGGAGCATGTGCAAAGGCCCCAGGGCAGAGATGTGCTTTCGGTGTTGGAAGAGCAATAGGACTTGGAGGGTGAGTTAACTGACTAAAAGAACACGGGAAGAAAAGAATATACAGAGTGGGCCAAGGGAATGAGAGGATGAATTAGGTGATGGATACGTGGAGGTATGCAGAACCCAAAAGAAAATAGTGTCAACCTTTAGTGGGCAATTGAAAAACACAAGTGGAGGTCAAAAAAGGCAGCAGTTGAAGACCCATGCAGGAGTCATCTGTGTATTGCAGGTAAATAAAGTCGTGGCTGACTCATCCTGAAAGACAGCAGCAGCAGCAGCAGCAGCAGCAGCAACAGCTCACACTTCTTACTCTGTACAGGAACTATGGCGTAGTTTTACAAACACGCAATCTCCCTTCATCCCCACAGTGCCTCTCTGAAATAGGTATTTAATTATTCCATTTTCCTGATGAAGAAACTCAGCCCCAAGAAGCGAACTAATTCAAGGCCATATCTAAGAAACTGCAAAACCAGATTCAAACCCAAATAATCTGGCTCCAGAACCCGTGCCCTGAATCACTACCGTAGACTGTAAAAAGGATGATTTTTATTTTTTCACCCACTGCAAATTAGAAGATGTCTTGATTCATCTGGACTTAAAAGTTTTCACTTCCCATCACATAACCCAACTGGATATGGATTTGGATCACTGTTTCAATTGTGCTAATCATGGGGTTGGAAAGAAGATTCTTGGCCCAACTACATCTCAGTTGAACCAGGGTTTCTATCCCTTGTGGATCTTCAGAGAAAGTGATTACAAAACTAACCAGCAGTCTGCTCCAGCGTCGTACCATCACCCGTGCCTGCCACATGCTACAGAGCCAGTCTACATACAAACCACATACACTGATGCTAAGGCTCTGAATATCCATTGTTTTCTCCAGAAGACTCCCATACTTCTCCACTCCAAAAAGCATTATTAGAAAATCAACTGTAACTTGTTTCTAATTATTTCTTTTCCCTTAGTGCATTTAGTGATTTTTCTTCTTAGTTCAAGAGTATTTCTCATCATCCAAATTTCCTGGTAAGTACGCTAAGTTCATGAGGTAAACCTCATCAAAATATACTGTATGTTGTTTCCTGGAAGCTAAAACCCAGATTTTTTTCTTTAATCCAAAGATTACAGAGTTCGATCATCTGACAGAGGATTATACTAGTTCATAGCGCATGGCAAATGAACTTGAGGGGTAACTGGGCCCAGAGTTTCAGGAACAAATAACACGCATTCCCCTCAAAAATTACAGCCCACCGTCTGCTTCTGATGCCAGAAGAGAAACCCATGTATTTTAAAATCTGAAGACTCCTTAGTATAAAACAAGACTCAGAGAGCAAGACCGAGTTTAACTTGCTGAAAGAATCAATGGCACATGCATCTGTTCTATACTCAGCTATAGCAGAAACTGTTTATATAAAGTAAAGTTACTTCATGAGCTGAGAATTGCTTAGATATTTAAAATTCTTTCTTACCTCATACCCCCCAAAATAACCAGTTAATGCCTTTTTCTTTCAATCGATGATTTTAAAACTGGCATACAGGGGAAAATATCTTATAATCTATTGAGGGTCTATTTTGGTCATGGACTGAAAAGCTTAAGTCAACAATGACTGCTATTTTTATGAATTTATTTCTGCTTATGCAATGGACTCACTGGATTATAATCTGACTAACAGTGGGTGTCAGACTTTGAAACTCTGAAACATCCATGTGGTAAAGAAAATTGAGAGGGGCCAGTCTCTCTCTACCACTCTACTCAACTACAGGAGCTCCATGAAGAGCTCCACCATTATAATTAGTTCAGTAAAGGGCCTCATCGCTTCTGTGTGGAAGAAAAAACACTTTTAAAAATACATTTATTAAATCTGGACTATAACTTTATTATGGGAGTTTGATGCTTTCTCCCAGGAAACTGCTTTAAACCAGGATACCTCAGCAATAATGATATTTTCCTGTCATTACCCAAATTGTCAACAAAAGGGAAGATCATTATGATCCCGTATAAGATAGAAAGAATGGAGTAATAAACTAGATACATTCCCCACAGGATGATATTAAAGCAAAATTATTCCAGGCAAGGGAGAAATGATGCTTGGTGTGTAGAGGCTGGAAGTTTTTCTGTTGTGTCATAGCAGTAAAAATATACCAGTCAGCCACTCAGAAAGGGTGAATCCTCGCTGTTTAGAAAGCATAGTTGATTTTCTACAAAGATTAGATTATGATGTTGCCGACATCTGACTATGCCCGAATAAGTGGAAAAAGCCACACATTTTATTATCTAGGTTGTCAATTTCTTTGACCTTGAAATGCTCTCCTGTCTTAGGTTCTATGATAAACATTGTCCTGGAACTTTCCCCACTTCTTGGGAGACTCCTCTGTCTCCTGTACAGGTTCATCTTCCTCTTACCAGCTGATGAGTCGTTAGGCAATCTCAAACACACTCACGACTGAAATTATTCCTATAAACACAGTCACAATTTATACCTTCACCCAGACCTTCCCTGTGCAGGCCACATCTGTACATTCATTTTCCCGCAAACCCGGTTCCCCCCAGTGACTAGCTCTCTAGTTGACTACCACAGTCATTCATTCAAGTCGCAAGAAACCCTAGAGCCATTGTTTATGCCTCTCTCTCTCACCCTCCACATACGATCCATCACAACGTCCTATTGATTTCCCCTTCTAAATATCTCTCAAATGCCCAGTTAACAGAAATGTAGGATTCAGAAACAAAATATTTTAGAAACAATCATCAAGTCTCAGGATCTAACTAGATAGCACCAAAGGTACTTAGTAGAATAAACACCTCCTTTGCCTGGTGTTTTGACCTTTTGCCATCTACACTTTAATGTGGATTTCGTTTCACTGAATGAAACCTTCCATTTCATAGAAGTAAGAGAAGAAAACCAGACAGCTGGTATGTGAGACCTCCCCTTACAACAAACACAGAAGGAGAGTTAGCTTTTCCTGCCTCCCCCAAGGTACCTGTTCAGGGTATCTGAATGTTTGTACATATGATGGCAACTTTTTCTCTGCTTTAAAAATGTCTCATAATATAAAATGCTATGGGACCTCTTTCTGGACAGGAACACATATATTATGATATTCATGGACTTAGATTTAACGTTGAACTGGCGGTTGGGGCATAAACAATGGAAGATGAGTTGAGTATCACTTTTTCTTTTAGGGATAAGAATGAATTTCATGGACTTCTAAAAGTTCCTTTCTGGAGCTGGCCCAATGGTGTAGCAGTTAAGTTTGGCGTGTTCCACTTTGGTGGCTCGGGTTCGGATCCCGGGTGTGGACCTACGCCACCTGTCAGCCACACTGTGGCAGCCACCCACATATGAAGTAGAGGAAGACTGGCACAGACATTAGTCCTCAAGAAAAGAACAAGGAAGATTGGCAATAGATGTTAGCTCAAGGCTAATCTTTCTCAGCAGAAAAAAAAGTTCTTTCTTATTTCCTAGATGGTATAATCCACCTATATTTAATAAGAACTCATATCTGGCCCTGCACAAAGGCGGCCCCATGTCACTTACGAATAATGTGTTGACTTCTTAGGAATGGAAAAGGAGAGTTTCTACAATTAGCATCATCCTCGGCTGACAATCCACAGCACCAACTTGGAGATTATGCATTGTTAATATAAATTGTTTTTTTAAGAAAATAGAAAATAGGGAATTTCCAATTACAGGGATAACTATGTGATATATACTAAACTCAGAATGCTACATTAAAAATGGTAGCAACCTACCACTTTATAATAAAGGCTGTAGTTTACATATAGCAGTGAATAGAAATAAGATATTCCACAAAGAAAAGCCAAATATATAGGGGCAATAACACAGAAATGTGTTGACTTGAGAAATAATTTTACCTTATGATGAGTAACAGTGACTACAAAATTTCAGTAAAATTTAACTGATTACAGTGGTATTAACTCTATCATGACTAACCCAAAACAGAAACAGAAGGAAACCTGGAATTCTATGCCCATGCGCCAGCCCTCTTTTTAATCTATCTCTGAGATGTATTTGTCTTAGGCAGAAACCTGGTAAAAAGCCAATGAACAGAAAAAAAATCAACCCCAAGATAATTTTAAATGAGAAATAAAATCTGGAGGGAAGCCATGCCAGAATTTATTGAAAAACAGATTTTTCTCCTTCAAAAATGTTATTAAAAAATACGAATGTTTTCGTGACTTATTGCCAAGTATATTTTATAAGCTCTCTGCTACTCAGATGTACCATACTGCACAATGTGATGGATGGGGGCAATTAATCATTTTTACTGAAGAGCAGAACAGCCCATGGTACATACTGCTATTAACAAAGGTGAGGATATTCTGAGAGTCCGTTCATTTCCTCATAAAATCACATTTCACATTTCTCTTGGTTTTTCAAATAGTTCCTTCCGACTGACATACTCTGCAGGTCCTGAAGGATGGGCT
Organism: Tapirus indicus; assembly: GCA_031878705.1. Lineage (NCBI taxonomy): Eukaryota > Metazoa > Chordata > Mammalia > Perissodactyla > Tapiridae > Tapirus > Tapirus indicus. The sequence goes on from CM062925.1 coordinate 117,236,894, forward strand.
GGATTGTGGTAAAGAACTTGTCACAAGGCCCCTAGGATGACAGTCCTAATTCTCTGGCCAAACTTTCATCTGAAGTCATCCTTGTCTCTCAGACAGTACAACCCTATTAACATTTCTGTCCGTTACCTGCATTTTCAACCAAACAGAGTTTTACACATTCTCTTCCTGAAATGTACTCAAACTAAGAGGAAGAAAGAAGTGTGGGGAACTTGGATGCTCTCACCCCTGGCCAACTGCTCAGCTAGTACTATGACCCCGTGCAGAGTTTACCCTCAGTGGAGCCAGCTGTCCCTCAGTCCACAGAAATGAACCCCACTGATGAAGTACAGGGGGGCCCCCATCTGCAGAAGAGAAAGATCAGATAGACTAAGTGGGGAGACACTTAGTCAACAGTGTACAACAATATACTCATCACACATATCTGTACATATCATGGATTATTTGTCTAAAATAGAAAAACACCTCTCTCTTCTCCTCTATGGCCTCCTTCTTCTGTAATTCCTTTTCCAAGGCTAGCGTCTTCATTCCTCTCCAGTATACTGGGCTTTGAGCCAATGAGTAGCTCTTGCCGATCCAGGGGTGAGTGGGGCAGAGCAGAAGGGAGAATCAGACACATCCCTCTCTACTTGCTAAGGCTCATACACTGCAGTCTACGCACTTGGCTGAACCGGAGCCCAAAGTATGCTGGATCCTGATCCTTCACAGAAAGAAAAGGTGATAGATGCCTCTGAGGGCCTGTCTCTGTCCATGGAAAGGATGTTCTACTCACCAGCTTCCTGATCCTAGGCTTACACGGTCCGTTCAATCTAAAAATAGGCATATTAAATACACTTCACCATTCAAAAAGACAAAACTCAAACCTTCACTAACTCAGACTTTCTTTGGATAATAATCCTGAATTTGCTTTTCCAGGTAGTACTCGGGGACACTTGGAGTTCACTGACAAGGCCTCAGCGCCTCTGGTGAACGTTCACTGCTTGTCAGACTGTAACGACTAAGGCACAATCACAGAAGTGCAACCCCCAGCTTCATTTACTGTGTTAGAACTACATATTGTTGGTGGCAGCTGGGTTATATCCAGAAGGCCAGAGCCTGGAGGAGAGATCAGCCTTGCAGCCAATCTGGGAAGACCCCAATTACAGTGGCAGAGTTTATTAGGTGATCAGAGAAAGACCCACCATTCGGGGGTGTCCCTAGCAGGTGCGTATAGCATTAGAAAACCCCACAGAAACTCAGGTACCCAGAAGGATGGGACATCCTACATGTGGCACCTGGTCACAAAGAACAGAGGCAAAGACTCAGGTTTCAGAACTGAGGCATTAGGTCCAAGACAGTCAGACAGTAAGGGTGATGTGAGACCTAGCTACTGAATCAGAACACTGGACTCCTTGAAATCTCCCGGTCCTGGAGTTCAGAGTAGAGTGAAACCTTATATAGGAGTCAAGTGTTTCCAGATAAAGGAATAGAACCGAGCAGGGCATTTTGTTGAGTATTTTAATTTTCCCAGACCAGGTTTCCATCTCCCATCCATCTCTCTTCTCCTAAACCCTCAAGATCGGAAATTTATTTTAAAACCTTCTGACCTTCCTTCATATATATGAAGATTAGACAAAGCATTTGAAAAGCAAATGGAACAATTTTATGGATAGCTAGTTAAAGGAAAGATACATGAACATTTTTAAAGGCAAGTTTCTTACATTAACAATTCAACAAAATAATTCTCTCTTTGCTCTTTCAGTTTTTACTACAATGCCCTCAGACATATCATAAAAATGAATGGGAAGGGGCCGGCCTGGTGGCATAGTGGTTAAGTTCGTGTGCTCCACTTCAGCGGCATGAGGTTTGCAGGTTCGAACCCCAGGCGCAGACTGATGCACTGCTCATCAAGACATGCTGTGGCAAGTGTCCCACATACAAAAAAGAGGAAGATTGGCACAGATGTTAGCTCAGGGCCAATCTTCCTCACCAGAAACAAAACAAAAAAATGAATGGGAAGGTCAGCTCTACCTTTGTTCAGATACTTATGGGAAATATTATAAATCACTAAATTGCACTAGATAGAAAAATATTGTAATTGTCAAGTTAAAACATGATCAGGAGAGGGGCCGGCCCAGTGGTGTAGCAGTTAAGTTCGCATGCTCCGCTTCGGCGGCCCAGGGTTCACAAGTTTGGATCCCAGGCATGGACTGATGCACCACTTATCAGGCCATGCCATGGCGGCATCCCATATAAAGTGGAGGAAAATGGGTATGGATGTTAGCCCAGGGCCAATCTTCCTCAAAAAAAAAAAGAAAAAGAAAAAAGCATGATCAGGAGAATTTTTTGAGGAACAACAGCATTTCTCAGATGACATATTTCTGAACCAGTGATTAAAAACTTCATTTCATTCTTGGCTTTAACATCTAGTAGACTGGCATTCATTTGAAGACATAAGGAGCTAGTACTAAAGAAATGCAAGACAGAGAGGCAAGATTTGGTTAGTAATAAGCTTATTTCAGACCTCTTCAGATTAAGGTCAAGTATAAAATTCTCATTAGCTTCCAGTTGATTTAAATTCAGGCTGCAGTGATTTGAAAGTCACCTCCATCATCTGGGACCAAGAAGGAAAAGTGTGAGCAGGTCTACAGAGCCCAACAGAAAGGGTACCTGCAGTTTCCTCATTTACAAAAGATTCTTAGAACTCTTAAGATCTAAGGTTGTTGTTTTAATCTTTTCATTGAACTCTTTGAAAGGGGTTCCATGGAGAAACGCTTTGCCAACCCCCAGTTGGCCAGCCCTCCAAACCTATAGGCTGCCTTCAATTGGCACAGGAAACAGACTTGAGAGATGGCAGCCCTTTTCCCTCTTTGCTTGTTAGCTGCTTTTATTTTCCATTTTTACTTAAGATACTTAATTTGTTGTTAGTGATTTACTCTTCTCTGTAATTAGATGTAGCGATTAGCGAGCATCTTCTCCTCGGCAATGCAGTTTTCCTTGAACAGAAATGAGCTTAAGTCAACATTACAGTGGCCGCTACTAAGTATGTATAAGGATTTGTAAAGGGGAAAAAAAACAGCTAGATTCCCTCTCTTCTGCTTAAGCAATGCAAATGAGAGGTAAGGCAAAGAAAGAAGTAATTAGTAAGAGGGAGGCAACCAAACGGATATTTTAAATGCAGAATCCATTCATAACACAACACTTCTCAAGAGAGCTGTTCTAATAGATTACCTGGCTGAAATGCATTATTTAAGTCTCAGTTGTTTAGAGCTAGAAGTAAACATATTTCCTCTGCCTTTGGTGCATAATGCCTTTTCAATAAATGCAGGTCAATATGAGGCTTCTTATTTGTCTCTAAAAAATCAGATCTGATATCAGTACAAAGACAGGAGGACATAAAAGGGGCCAGTAATACCTAAGAATGTCAGGTAGATGTCCAAAGATACTTTCATGATCATATAGAATAAATGACAAATGATCAAACAAATTGTGAATACCAAGGAACTTTTTAATTAAAAAATAGTTTTACTCTAAAAATCAGGTAAAAATAAATGCATTCTTTTTCACAAGAGCGTTTCACAAGTGGTTTCATGACTTTCTCCCTGCTTCTAAGTGTTGGTTTCATATTTTGTAAGAATCGCATTTCAAAGTGTCTCCTGTCATTGTGACGAATGGTGAAGTCCGGCTTCTCCTACTGGAAAGCATCAGATGTCTGCCTCTGTCCCTCTCTCTTTCTGGTCTCCACACAAAAATTCCACCACCACTTCCTTCAAGTTGAAAGGCAGGAAGGCCTTTTCCAAGCTGAGAGGCTGTTTCCAAGTGACAACTCCTTGTCACGGTTAAAATGTGAGCAAAAGACACAGAGGTTTACACGCCTCTGGTAAACCTCAGCTGCCTCGACCCTCTGCGGGTCACGGATTAAAAAGTCCTTCAGTGGCATCCTGGTTCCAGGTAAACCATCACAAGCGAATGGAGAAAATAAGCCGAACACCGGAGAGCTGAAACCCAGTCAGCATGCATCATGGACGGTAACTCTGTGACAATGCTTGGAGATTTCAATCCAAATGACATAGTCTGGAATTATGCAGCAGACAACCAGACGGTTTGCTACTTCCCAAAAAAGCAAGGATTCTCATTTTAACGAGGTCACAAACTCCGCCTAATAAGTCTGCGTGAGTATACATACCTGTGTGCGTGCACATGCTTCTCTCCCAGGAGAAATCTCAAAGTATTTTGCTAACAAGCACAGGAGGAAACTCCACGTTAAATCCCCTGCACAAAGTATCACAGGGCAATGTATCAGGGCCAGTGCTGATCTTGGCGCTTAGTTAAAAATAAAAACGGAAAACCAACATAAATGCAATTTAAAAAGATGAATGATTGATAGGAATAATAAATAACTTTCAAGATCAAAAGCAAATCGAATCCAGTTATGACTCTACCCAAAATATCAAAACGTAATTATACTCTTTTCACACATCATTATTTGCCATTTTGGGAGATTAGAACGGACACATTAATTAATGTACAAAACGATATTCAACTAAAACAAGTGCAGCGTATCCTTCAAGGTTTTGCACTAGAATTCTTGCCACTGTTTATACCAAGAAGTCTCACACATGTTTATCTGATGTTTAAGGTTTATCTGCCAAGGACACAGTCTTCCTCGGAAGATTCAGAAACGAAATGACAGACACTCTGGCACGGACACATTGCCGACAGTCCTCTCCCACCTCCCTCCCTTCTTCACCTTTAAAACGAAATCAGCAAATATATTTAACATAGAGAAATGCCTCTTGCTTTCCTTTTGCTTGTTTCTCCTTCCAGAGAAAATGTTTTCAGGAAGAGGCTGGTTGCTATGGAAGCTTCATTGTCAACCACTTCAGTATTAGAAGGTTGGAAAATATTCTACCATTTCAAGTTACCTGATCCACTAAACATTCCCAAGTTCATTAGAATAAAAATGAGGAAGAGACAGACAAGGTGATTTAAAAAAAAATGCAGGGGTCGGCCTGGTGGCATAGTGGTTAAGTTCACGCACTCTGATGCGGAGGCCCAGGGTTCGCAGGTTCGGATCCCAGGTGCAGACCTACACACCGCTTATCAAGTCATGCTGTGGCAGGTGTCCCACATAAAGTAGAGGAAGATGAGCACAAATGTTAGCTCAGGGCTGATCTTCCTCAGCAAAAAGACGGGAATTGGCTGCGGATGTTAGCTCACGGCTAATCTTCCTCACACACACACAAAAAACGAAACACAACAAAACAACGCAGCTATTTGCCCATAAATGGACTGCAGAGCTTAGTAGCTGGAATCTTCATAACCAGGGCTGATTCTGACACACTTTCCTCCCAAAGCTACTCTTACAAATGAGGGCATTTTAGAAAAATAACCCAGATTTTCAGATTTCTAAAATAACTCACAGTTCTTGTCACTGTTATCCATTTAGTGTAAAGTTAATGCTCTGCAATTCAATTCAGTCAGGCAGCTAGGTCTCCAGCAAGTTCATCTGCCATAAAGACATGTTTTCATAAACATGAATACAAATAAAGCATTGGAATCCACAAAAAGCAGTTTTCCAAACTGGCCTGAAAAACAGAATGGTTTCCAACCTACCATTTGGACGTCCAGTCTCTGAAAACTCATGTGGACTGTCATGTGGTCGATAGGATCTCATCCTAATATCATTAGGAGAAATGAACTGGAACCAATTGTAAGCGGCTACTAATTGCCCATGACAATGATGGAAAATACTGACTCAACTTCAGAAGAATTAATTTAGTCTGAGTGGTAGAGATACAGTCTGAGGCTATCATAATTATATCACAGGTTGACCTTATTAATTAGCCATTCTGGGGTTCTAACTGTAAAACAGAGATGAGAAATGAGTTCACATTGACAGGTTGGGCCACGTTAACTGAACTGACTGGCTGATTCCATTGGAAGAAAAGAGCCTGGATAATGCAAGTAAAAAAGTTGTTGTTCCTTGATAAATTCAAAATTGTTCTTTGTTGCACATATGTAGATTATTATTAGCATCAAGTTTGTTTTGAAGGAGTTCAGAACAGGTCTTCCCAAGATGTGCCACTTTGGCACGTGGAATATTTTTGAGATAAAGGCAATCAGACCCTGAGGGTTCAAGAGAGGCTTTTACCTCTCCCTTAAAGAATTTAAATTGAGGGCCTTGCCCATAATAAAAGTTATTACCAGAAATAAATTTTTATGACCTATCTGTCTGGCAGGGCAACCCTCTAGTTACTGAACATCTGCTCTACTTATAGTCCTGTCAATCTCCTCCTCCCCTCTGAAGCCCCAGGCCCCTATCCCATTCCTTAGCTCAAGATGGGATATATACCTCATTTCACTGTTTTTGTCTCTGGCTCTCTCATGTATGTGGGGTTCCCGTACATACGCAATTACATTTGATTTTCTCCTATCAATCTGTCTCACGTCAATTTAATTCTTAGACCAGCCAGAAGAACCTAGACGGGTAGAGGAAAATTTCTTCCTCTCCTACAGTTTAAAAGTTTGCTTGACCTTTTGGAACAGTCTTGCTGTGATGCCCAATTCGATGACATTCAAGTAGTGATTCCCTAAAATTATAAAGATGGGATATGCATTATGGCTATTGGTTTGATTTTTAACACCTCTCATACTCTTCTTTCTCCTCTTCTCCCCTTCCCTTTGGCATACTCCTGGTTTTTACGGCATATATTTACTTCAAATATTGAAATAAGTTAAAATTGATACTAGTTTGAATTTCACAGTGAGGACAGAGATACCTGGAGGTAAAATTAATGTTGACTGTCAGGACTTTCAAGACTAAGCTCCAGTCCTGGACACAGTCAGTTGGAATCTGCGCATTAACTAATTCTCAAACACCAAACTGCTGCCATATGATAAGCACCCTCTGAAGAGGGAACAGGCCAAGTGTCCCACAAAATGACTGACAGCAGCATTAACTCCTTCTTCTGTCAAGGAAATCAACAGACCAATGGATACAAAAAAAGCTAGAGGAGACAATTGCAAGTGACCACATCATTTTGCATATATTGGCATGCTAATTCCCTGACAGAATAGGAAATTAAGACTGATGCCAATCATGAAGCACAACCTCCTGTCACACACACTGGAAGGGAGGGATTGCACTGGGCAGCATCCAAAATGCCAAGAAATGCATCTCCTCTTTAATTGAGAAGTGCAAGGCAAAGGGAAGTTGCAAATTCAGAGACGGCTGTAAAATAAGAGATGTGGGTCCCACGTGTGGATGGAAATTCATTCACCTGTGAGGTTGAGTATTCATTTATCAGTCCAAGGTGACATGGCCCGAAATTCGGGTACAAAAGGATGAAGTGGTATCCACAGACCCCCAGGCAAGAGCCTGACTCTGTTTTGGTCACTACCACCATTCTAAGGAAGGGAGCTGAAAGTTGTATTAAATTTCTTAAAACTTTTTGAAGAGTAGAAGAAAAAAACGTGAACACTGTGTAGTGCTAAGAAAAATGATCTAAAACTTCCAAAGGACAAGGTGCAGTGTAGCACAGCATGTCCTTACATTGTCAGACTGGGGCACTGTTTAACAGGCCTGTCCAAGGATTATTTAATTCTCTAGAACGGACATGTGCCTGATTTTGCTATTAAGTATTTGATTAGAAGTTGCAGGTTAACTTGTAGATTTATGTCCAGTTGAAAAGAATACCCCAAAGGCTATGGTTTTATTACTCTCTCGGACATTAATCAGTTTTATATATAATCAAGAAATTTTATTCTAATATTCTTTTCTAAATGCCTATGAATACCCAATTCTCAAATGCTCTTTAAACCTGTGTTATCAATTTATAGATTTCCTAACTGATTAAGTTAAATAAATCTTTGACATGCGTTCATTCTATGTTTGGTTGAGTTACCTTTTCAACTTTGAGCAAGTTTGACAGTGGTAAGCTCACTTTTACTCATTCAAGAGAATTTTATTGCTTACCTTTCTCTATTTTTCTATGGGTTCAATTTTTCTAGAGGTTAAATTTTACAAAATGAGTTCAGGAACTACTAGGCCAGTGGAAAAGAATTTTGGGGTTTTCCTCCATCTTTGATTTAACCTTTCCTTGTATTGCTTCCCAATCAGCACAGAACATGCACATTTGACTGCAGAAACCTGCATTTTAATATTTCCTCACAAGTATAGCTTAGCTACTTAAAAAAAAGCTGGGAAAGACATTAAAAGAAAAGGTAGAGCACGCTCATTTTCTCCAAGGGGCTGTGTCACATGATCATGGCCTCATTTTCTTGTAGGTTCTGGGCATGTGGGCCAGTGTTCTCTCAAGGCCAAAAGAGGTCGATTAACTTCTATAAAGGAGGCCATGTTTCTCACAAAAGTCTTCATTCCTTTGCTGAAGAGCTCCCCAGGGACAACTGCCTTACCCACCATCTCCTGAGAGGCAGGATTTCACTTCATGCCCTCAAGTGCGCTGACTCTACAGGAGTTTGTTAAAATGATGAAACCTGAATTTGGGGGGTGGAAGAGGGCAGTGGTCCTAGAATCATGTTGCTTTAGGGAGCTAGTGAGACAAAAAGTAGAATCCAACATTCATGCTGTGGGCTTACTGCTTTATCTTTTTCCTTGAAATCGTTTGCATTATACCTTTTTCCCTAAAATCATCCCATTTGAAAGAAATTAAGTTTCAGAAGGTAACGCAGATAATTGATACGTAACAGTCTACACATAACCTCAGACACATTAACTAAGGGTGATAAAACTAAGAAAGATGTTGAATGTAACAATTACATCTTCTAAAAAAATATGATTGCATTATAGAAAATTTAGGTAATAGAAGAAAACATATGGCCTCATTCTTCTAACATAAAAATTAGTGTTTTGACATATTTCCAGCCTGTATTTTTTAAGTTTTTTACATACATACATGCATATAATTTTTCCCTTAGAGTACATCAATTTCTCTTCTATAAATTGGTGAGAGTAAGGCCTAACCCTCATAGAACTGTTTGTGAGATTCTACTAGATCAACTTATGACCTAGCCAAGTTCTGGCAAATAGGAAAAATGGCTAATATTGATTGACTAATTATTATTCTAATTTTAAGTGGCTGTAAAATATTCCATTAAGTGGAGATGCCATAACTTCTTTAGCTCCTCTCTTATTGCTGGATATTTAGGCTGTTCCTAATTTTTCACAATCATATATAATATTACAACTTCATTACCTACATTTCGAAATTACAAACCAATCTTTTGGTGTTCTCTCAGATGAGTCTGTTAAAATGTCTGAATATTTAACTTATATATTTCTTCCTTAACTATGAAATACTAGAAGAAACACAGAAATTCATTTGATTTTGTTTTCATTGGGAGGGGGAGGAGAAATAAAGATGACTATCCAGGATAGGACACAGTTTACACTGCATTCTCCAAAAGTCATGAATAATAATTCTCTCAATCTGCAAAGAAAATGCTATTTATTCTTTTAAATATATACATACATAAAATCTTCTTTTTAACTTGCTAAGTCTCTGAACTATGCCCTTTGGTCCTTTTCTCTACTTCAGCAGAGTTAAAAGGCTCCTCAGGCTTCTACCTTTTCACCACCTACTTACTCCTTAAGCTTCTGCCATCCAGCTTCTGCCTCCACCAGCCACCAAAACAACTCTCTTCAAGATGACATATTACTTCTTTTTAAAACTCTTCCTTCAGCTTCCACGACTATAGTCTACTGAGTCTACTACCCCCTTCTTGGGCTCATCTTGCCCTTCTCAATGTAGGGACACCTGAAGGAGCTATGCTTATCCTTGACCTTCTTCTTGGCACAGCCCCTCTTCCTTGAAATTCTTCACTACCTCTAGTCTGGAGTATAATTCCTGTATTTTCAGTTACTATACCCTTTTTACCTCCAAAATCCTATAGGCACCCCAAACCCAGCAAGTGCAAAACTGAATTAGTCATCTTTGTTGCTGTCAACTGCCAACCTCCACTGTGGCAGACTGTGTTTTCCAAAGGTGGCTGCCATCATCATTCCCGTCCCGCATGCTCTTCTGAAATGTGACCTTGCCACCTCACCCCTTTGTGAGTGGGAGCCCCATTCTCTCCCTGTGAATCTGGACTGGCCTTAATAACTCTCTTGTAACCAAGAGAATGTGGCAGAAATGGCACTGTTTGGCTTCTGAGGCTAGTTAGGCCGTGTAGCTCTAACCTGGGAGTACTGGAACGTTCCCTGTACAGACGTGCGCTCTCTCTGAAGAGTGGCCAGTTCCGGCTGAGCTCAGTTTTTGAGTGATCCCAAGTCAGACAACTAAGATTCTCTCCTTGACCAAACTCTAGCCAGTCTCCTCTGAGCCCCTTTCTCGACTAGGCCTTACCTTGGCCTATCAAGACTTGAACAAACTCTACACAGTTTCTAATAGCTCAAGGCCACACCCCTAGGATCACCCTTCCCTCCCCCCAACACTTAAAGTGCCTACTAGAGAAAGCTCAAGGCAGCCAAAAGAATTTATTGTTTGTTCCAGCCAACACATGAAGATAGGGTCTCTGTCTCCCAGCCTCTGTGGGAGGGTAGGAGCCTAACTCCTGTAAGTACCCCTCAGCAAACCCAGATGGGTTTCACATGGACCAAAACCCTCCTTCCTGCTCTTTGTAATTTTTCACTCCCCTGACTCTACTGAACCCCTCTCACCCCTTCCCTAGTTCCTCACTCTCCCTTTAAGATGCCCAGTTACCTCTGTACAGTAAGAGTTCAGTTCACGCTTGACTCTCTTCCCTATCGCAGTAGTATATTACTGATTAAAATCTGTCCTGAGCACTTTAACCAGTGTCCAGAGTCATTTATCTTTGACACAGACATGTGAGTGAAGAAGCTGCAGATAATTCCAGTCCTCAGCCCATTCAAGAGTCACTTGAATCTTTCCGTCTGAGGCCCCAGACTTTATGGAGCATATCGCCATCACCATACCCTGTCCAAATTCCTGACCTGCAGATTCCATAATGATGTGGGGGATTTTTTATGCCACGCAGTTTGGAATGACTTGTCATGAGTTAACAGATAACTGGTACACCCAACAAAACCACCAATTCTGCATGGCTCCCCCTGCTGTCCAAAGCATGTGTCTTTGCACATCCATTTCCACAGCTGAGGCAGATAACCATTCTAAGAATCACGCACAGTGATTCTGCTTCTATGCTCTTCCTCCTCTAACCCATTCTGCATATTACTGAATTAATCTTTTTAAACCACAGGTCTCACCGTGTCATTCCCCTGCTACAAACCCTTTAATAGATCTCCAATGTCTATGGAGAAAGTCCAAACTCTTGCTTGGCATGCAAAGTTCTCCATAACTTGGCCTAAATTTACACTCGCTGCCTTATCTCCCATTTTACACTGCCTGCTTGGACCCAACTGGATTAGTCACTGTTCCCTTGGGATGTCCAAAATGTTTCCATGGCTTTGCCTTGCTCATGCTGTTCACTCTGCCTCAAGTGTCTTTTCCTCTCATGGCCATGGGTATAAGTTTATGCATCTTGAACGCACAGCTCTGCCTCACCCCAATGTCCTCAGCACTCATTACCTTCAATCTGCACACCTCACCTGTAATCTTGTACACATATTTGTTTTTGCATCTCGTCTCCTCTACTGGACTGCCAAATTCATTAAGAGCACAGATCACGTCTTGGACATCTCTCTATCCCCAGTGCCTAATACACTGCCTTGCAAATAAAGGGCATTCAATTTTTCTGTCCTCGCTGAGAATATATCAGAAGTACAGATTTCGTTGGCAGGAAAAAGTTTAATCATCTGGTCTGGAAATTCTTCTGCCTTAACATTTAATAAATACAAATAAAGTACAAGGTTGCGGGAATAACCACTTCCTTTGGAAGATCTGAGAAAGAAAAACTATTTCACTTTAAGTAAAAAGAGAAGTTTAGAGTGAAATTTTAATGTCAGATGCCTGGAGAAGAGGTCTGTAAAAGAACAGACTTTCGCTAGTGCTATCTAATAACGTAGTTGGTTTAAAAGGTGTGTGTGTTGAGTCCCTGTTTCTATGGGAATGTGTTGTGATAGGCCAATTACTTCTACTGAATGAATAACATGGAGTCAAATCCCATCCTAAATGTGGTGCATCTCATTCCAGGCCCTGCTGAAATGCACTGGCATTTCGATAAGATGGACAGGTGCAACTTGTTTTTGTATGATAAAGCCGTTTTCCACGTCAATCACGATGCCTTCAAAAAGGCGTAATTTAGGAGGGGAAGCCCGTTGCTAGTTTCCTTCACCTGGGCAAGTTTAATTAGCACTCTTTCCAGCACTCAGTTAGATACATAAGTTTTGCCCCTTGAAAAAGAGCTGGGAGTTCTTACATTTAAGATGATCTAGTGTCACCTTTTTAAAAAACACATTAGCTTCCATATGCTTATCCAAATATGTATGAAACACATCTACCATCACCTATAAACCCCTCCTTTTTGTTCATACTGTTTGGTAGCTGGCATCTGAAGAGCATTCCTCAGGTAATCCACCTACCCTGTGAAGATAGATGAATTCACCAAACTCAGCAAACATTCTGAAATCCAAATGCCAACTTCATAAATACATGCTATCATCACCGTGCTTTCTGTTTTTTCTTGGGTATTCTTCGTAAACTCCTTCTAGAAACTGAAACTGCACAATTCTGTTGGCTCCTGTGACTCAAAGTCTCTCAAACCCACCTCACAGTGACACGGTGACACACAAGCCAGCGAGCGTCTCCAAGAAAATCAAACACACCTAATTCTTAAAAACCCAGCCCTCGAAGATCAATTTCTCTTTCAGCGGTTGGTCCCTCATCTCCTCCTGCCCCTTTAAGACGGTACGAAACACCTTTCCCCAGAATTTGCAGAAATATATTTTTTAATGAAATTTTAGTTTGGTCTCGCCATGCAGGAAGCTATTACCCCGTTATCTTTATGTGCATGATTAGGAATAACAGCTGATTTGTGAAGTTATCTATTACGGGAAATAATCAAGATTAATGAGCCCTGTGGCACTTGCTGAATGCCTCGGGAGCTTTATTGCTCAGACTGTGCATTTCTCTTGTTGTGTTGTTGGTGCTGTCAGAGTTTTTTTTACAAATGCAAATGGAGACATGGATTAATTGTGGAAGGGGAAAAAAAGCTCTTTCAATGTTATCAAATATTTTGGACTGCTCAGTCCCACCTCTCCCAATGATACTGCTTTATTTTACATAATGATGCCGGAGTCTAGCCTCCATCCCGATTTAGACCCAGGGAGTGTTTAGCTGACACCCTCCGTGGCACATGGACTGTCCACTTAAGAGTCTTGTCCCAAAGTCAAGGTTTACCTTAGAAGGAGAGAAAAATATGGTTGTTATTGCTGTAAATGTCAAGGGAGCTTCAATCATTTGCTCAACCAGGAAGGTGCTGCTTTCTCCTCCGTGAAATTGCCCTCCAGCTATAGGGCTGTCATAGATAAAACCATTGCTGCCGTGCAGAGGTACCTTTGCTCTGAATGGCTGGATTGATCCAGGACAGTTCTGTACCCTACGCATCTCTGGAGATGGAACAGAGATCCAGATGCAAATGAAACTTCAGTAGTCCTGCCTCTGGATTGTACCCACTGTGTAGTTAATATGAAATTACAAGACTGCTTCTGATACACGTGATGGGGAGGTGGTAACAAAAAGCTCCCATTGGCCAGATTCCATTTGGGGGAAGCAAAAGAAGGTACTGGGTAAGGGCAAAGACCCTGAACCAGACTGCCTGTGTTTGAATCCTGGCTCTGCAATGTCCCCCATCCCAATATGTAAACTCCCTGTGCCTGAGAGAACCATCTATAAACTGGGGAAAACAACAGTACCAACAACAGAAAGTCGTCGTGATGGATTAAAGGAATTAACACATGTACAAGTGCTTAGGAAAACTTCACAAGCGTTAGCTACTATTTTTAAATAACCACTTGCCATTGGAAATGTACTTGAAATCTCCTGAACTCTCAATCCATGGTGTTCTAACACACTGGTTCAAATCTTTAAGTTCCCAGTGTTTTTCAATGGACAGAATGAGGGTGTAATGGATGAACCCTAAATTAGGAGTTAAAAGGTCTGGCTTCTAGACCCAAGTCAATCACTAACCAACTAAACAACAGTATGATGTTGCTCAAGGCACTGTATATCTTTGGGTCCAGTCTTCCTATCTCTACAATATAGAATTGGAAAATTATCTCGAATGTCTTCAATGATGTATCACACAAAGCTTTAGGTTATACTTGTTCTTTCCGTTAACTTAAGGGGAGGAACAGCACCAGGAGTAAACGTAAAATCAGTGAAATATACCTGAAATTTTATACGAATAGAAGGACACTCTAACAAAGGTATATTTGAATATTTGGAAGATTACAGTGTTACCAATTAATAAAGCCACAGAGTGCTTATTTGTAGAAATTTTAAGAAGTCAAAGCCTCTAAAAACATACTTTGCAAAATACAGGAATAGCAGAGTGTCCCAATAGGGTACTTTTAATGTGGTCAAGCCTGCATTTCCATAATGATACTAAGAGGATCATTGGGTTTATTTAAAAGCATATATACTGATGACCTTAGCAGTTAGACGATAATAGCCTTTTTGTTGAAGGGGTTATACTCTCGAGACCATCATTTTCACATTCTCTTGGCAGAACTTAGAAAATAATATTATTTTTTCTTTTATCCCTTTCCCAAGGATTTGTTAATTAATCATCAGGTAGAGTCTGAGATCTCTACACCAATAGCAAATTGGCTAGTTTCTAAAGTGATATATTTATTTTCCATTTAAAAACAGAAATTACTGGGGCCGCCCGGTGGCGCAGCGGTTTAGTTCGCGCTTGGCAGCCCAGGGTTCGCGGGTTCGGATCCTGGGCGCCCGCCGACGCACTGCCTGCCATCCACGCTGTGGCGGCGTCCCATATAAAGTAGAGGAAGACCGGCACAGATGTTAGCCCAGGGCCAGTCTTCTTCAGCAAAAAAGAGAAGGACTGGCGACGGATGTTAGCTCAGGGCTGGTCTTCCTCACACACACAAAAAATAATAATAATAATAAAAGCAGAAATTAGTGCTTGTGAATTATACAACTTGTGAATTCAAGAGTATGATTTCTTCATTTTTCTCTCCTAACCATACCCTTGACTCTGCCTGTAGACATACCATCTGTCTTTTTCATGCCCTAGTCAAATTCCAAGAAGTCATCTTCAACCTTTCCAAATGACATTCATTTCTCCCTTCTCAGAGCCAGAAAGCCTTTTACACTTCTAATGTAGCAGTTTGCACATCACACTTAATTGTGTGCTGGTGCATTTCATTCAGCCCAATAAGACCCTAAGCAAAGGGATCATCTCTAATCCATATTTATTCAAAGATGTAGTCAATTGAGTCTGTATTCCTCTGTCCAACAAGATCAAAAATATAAGGACTGTATCTTAATTAATGCTTGTTTCCACTACAGTTCCTGGCACATCCCATCCACAAAGCTGTTGCTCAATATAAATTGTAGAATTAAATGATTTTACTTCTTAGGGTTATATCCAACGTGAGAACAAGAAAGTGGATTCTTCTAGATTCTTCCCTCTTCTGGAGGGAAATGAATGATCCAACATCATATTTTCTTCTGCAAAACAATTATTTGCTCAAACCAACATGGACTAGAACTTCACAATGGGCTGGTAACTGCTCTGGACCTCTGACTGTGGGGTTTGGCCCCCTGAATCCAGAGAATGGTAAATAAAGTCTAAAATAGCCCATATTTTGGTTGAAGAGATTGGCCATGGGAAGCATGGAGTGAAAATGTGGTTACTCTATGACAGGCTGTTTCAAAGTCCTCTCTGTCCATTCTCTGATTTAATCCTTCCTATCACACTGCATGAGAAAAGCATCATCAGATCCCTTTTCAAGCTGAAGAAACTGAGGTACAGAGAGGTTAGGTGGCTAGTCCAAATAAGTGATAGAACCAACATTCCAGTCCAACCTGTCATACTCCACAGTCCTTGCTCTGCTAAACTTTGCTGGAGGGGGCAAATGACCAATGCACTTCTCATCCACTGCAGGAAAAGGGGAATCGGGCATACGGAAAGGAGAAGACGGGGAAAAGCAGAGGGTTGAGTTGAGGTCTTTGAGAGAGGGTGCAGGACACTACCTTAGTAAAAGCTTTCATGTAAAACTTGAGTTATTTTCCATCATTCATGGGCTGGTTATTTGGCACATTCTCACTCATGTCGATGACAGAAAGAAATACATATGACACTCACCAAACTACCCTTAGCAGCAGTCTCCACTGGCTTCTCCACCTCTGTTATTTAAATTCAATTATATTTAAGTTCAAGGGTTCCTATAAGCCATTCACAGAGCCAGTCGAGAAGCTGAAATACACATTTGTTTCCTATTATTAGGAATTTGCCAGTTGGCATGGCCCCCAATAATGGGCATCTGTCAAAATGATAACAGTCCTTTCACCAGCTCGTTTTTATTTCCCCAACAGAGGTGTCAGCTGTCAACAGATTCTGTGGTATGAACAGAAGGGTCATTTTGACCTCCGACCTCACTGCCAGTCAGGATGGAATAAAAATCACAGCCAAAGGAAACAATGCATATTGGGATGGGACCTTGGGGTTACGATTCATCCTCATAGGTGACTCTTCTGGGAAGGGAGAATAGGAACATTTTTCCTTGTATAAATGGAATTATCTGGCATCTATTTGGAGACATTAGTATAAAGTGAAAAACCTCATTCTGTTCTAAAGAATATTAAGACGCTAGTGATTTCACAACAACTAGTTATTACATGCAAAGGGGATACTGAACACATACTATCTGAAGAACAGTAAAGCTTTGATGTATTTGCTTGGAGATTTGGCTTCCTTCACCATCTACAACAAGCATCTTAGAGTCAGTAGGTTTTCCATTCTACCATGGATGAGACAACCAAGTCACAAACCGTGGAACTATTCACAGACTGCCATGTGCTTCATGCCAAGAGTGGAAAGAATTTAGTTTTCAGCTTAAATTTGGAAATGTGAAATAGTGGCTCTAGGGATCTGTAATCAGAAAATCATAGCATTTTTAGAACTGGAAGGGATCTCAGAGCTCATCAAAGTAATCCCTTCATTTTACAGATGAAAGAAGAGAGAGCTAGGCAGAAGGAGTGATTTAGTGATTTACACAGTTACTCAGCTAAGCACAGCAAAGCGAAACCTGGAACCCAAGTTGAACGTCTGACTCCTAGGCCATCGTGTTTTCCACTTTGCAGGGAAACCTAGCGCAAAAACTTGTCCACATCAGCCACCAATACTTTGTTGTTGAATAAATAGCTGAGCAATGTGGAAATCTAGAAATCCTGGAGTGAATAGAGTTTGGAAACAGATATCACCACTTGGGCCAGGTCAGGGAGATCATCTCTCCCATTATTTCAACAAAAGATACGAGTTCACCCATTGGTTGCAACTGGACAGATTTTCTTTAAGGTCTTCTGTTGGATGAAGCTAAAGCCTGGATATTGTTTTTTGGTGTGCCTTTTGGGGAGTAATTACCATTTTGAACTTCAAGAGAGCACTTGGGGCTTAAGGGGCTGAGGGTGGGTAAGGGAGTAGACAGGACCAGAGTCCAGAAATTGTGTTACCTTCCTTACTCCTCTCCTCCACAGAACCCTGGCTCCAACCAGAAGCAAGGAACCCAGAGCCTCAACGCCCAGTCCAATGGAATACTGACCATATGTGAGAAACTCGCCAAAATTACAGGCAAATTCAGAAGTCTCTCCATGGAAAGAAAAGCAGGCCAGGGTGGTGTGAGTGACTGGCCCCAGAATAAAGCTTGTTTTGGTTTTCTTCTCCATGAGTTCAAAATGTATGGAAGAAAATACCAATACAATGGAGAAATCAGAGTCCAGGGAAAACGCATCGGTAAATGACCAATGTGTCCTGAAAGCCTTTCTTTCCTAAGAAAAAGAATATCATGGAGGCCCAGTAGATACACACTGGAAACCCTTTAGCAATACTTATTTACCAGAATGGGCAAGAGAATGTGTCAAGAACTTCAGAGAAAATAAAACAAATCAATCAAGATACCCTTGTCCAAATTTTCATCTATTTCTAAATGAATCCCCCATGAGAACCTTTTCAGAGGTTCTAATGTGTCAATTTAATGAATTCTCTTATTTATTTTCTATCTCAACTCTCCCAGATTCTGGCTAGTATTTGAACCCATAGTGCCAAAATAGCAAAGGGGGGTCCTGAAGTAGAATTTCCATCTTTCCTGGGAACAAATTCTATCAGGAATGGAAATGCTCTTCTCCTAACATTCTTTAGCCAGTTTTTTAAACTCAAATTGTCCCAAGTATGACTTAGATCGATGTCAATTCAGAGAGTGAACCTGGATGCTAGTTAAACTTGAATTTTTAAAGGTACTCTTTCAATTACAATAGATTGAGACATCTATCCTCAAGGTTTCTTCTCCCTATTGGTCTTTTTGCCAGCCTAGTCAATACGAAACCACTTGGTAAAAGTTAGCTTCTTCAAAGCATCTTAACTTTCTAGCTGAAGCTATTAACATAAGAACTATGTCCTGCTGTAGGAAAATCCTATTCATAATAAAAAGGTAAATTAGTAATTCTCCTCTTTACTGAAGAATTTATAAGGTTGAGGTTGCCCCCTCCTCTAAAATAAGCACCTTTTATTTAAAGAATAATTTTATTATTTGAAAGTTTGATTTCTATGAAATGCATGCTCAAGCAACATTTCAGAAATTCAACACACCTATTTTTTCAAATAAATTTCAAACTAACTCATCTAACCAAGTCAGCTTAGAAAATGAAAACAGAAGTAAGCTGAAACAGCTGTAGCCCACTTGCCCGTAGGAGCTGGCAGCTGGCTAGACTTAATTCTAATGACAACAGACATGGATCAGACCACACTTCATACAATTTCCTTTTCACTAAGTGAACATTAGGACTTCAGTTCAAATTAAAGACTGTCCCAGCAAAGGCTGTCCAGCATTCTCTTTTACCTTCTTTGCCTTATCCCATAAGATTTAAATTAAGCACACAGATGAGCTTCTCTGAACAATACACAATGAAAAGGCCCTTCAGTATCTGACTCAGTGCCGTGCACAAATTACATTCCACAAAATCAGTGTTTGACAGGGAAGAAGGTAGTAGTCAACACATACAGAAACTTCCAAATCTAATACTGGCTTTGCCTGAAATTTACAGAGTCTAGAAGCCCATGCAGGCAGTGAATCCATTTTCTGGGTAATTTTGGATAAACTGCAAACTCCGTGCTCCCTGTCTAACGAAGAAATAATAGCCACAATCCACTAAATATATGTAATTGTCCACTTACTCATTCCAAGAACATTTACTTAGCAATCAGGATGGGCTAGGAAGCAGGCACTTACTAAGAAATAATCCATTAATGATGGTAAAAGACTTGTAAATGTACAGATTTATTTAAAACAAAGGAAGAAAAAGCAAAGGGAACATTAATGGGGTCCCCACTTGGAACTTTTACCCATTACTTAACTCTAATAATGAGCCTATATTATTTCCATTTTTTTAGGTGAAGAAATTAAGGCTGTGAAAGGTTAAATGACTTGCTTAAGGTGACACTTAATAGCAAAGCCAGCATTTGAACTTGTGTCTGCCAAGGACAAAACTCTTTCCATTCTACCTTACCAGCTCTCATAAATACAGTCATGCACCGCATGACGATGATTTGGTCAATGACAGATGGCATATACAATGGTGGTCCCATGAGATTAATACCACAGAGCCTAGGGGTGTAGTAGGCTATATCTTCTAGGTGTAAGTACACTCTATGATGTTCACAAACCACAAAATCGCCTAACGACACATTTCTCAGAATGCATCCTCATCCTTAAGTGATGCATGACTGTATAGACAAAACATTTACAAACCAGGGCACAACTGATGGTGGATTATAATCTTGATTATTCAGCCAGATTCATTTTTTCTAAGTGTTATGAGTCATACAAGTGGTTAGCAACTAATAGATCCCAAAGTAATGTTTCTTATTACTAATTGCTATTGCCATTTGCATTGTAATGTGGTAATTCTGATCACACCACAGTACAGACAGGCAACAGCAAAAATGAACCGAGAGAGGTCTGAGTGACAACTTCTCTTTCTATTTTGAATAGCTAAATTCCATTGATCTGCATTTCCCCCACATTTTTGTGGAGGTGATAGTTGTACATCGGCCCAAAAGCTCAGCATATGCTAAAACCGAGGTCTAAGAATGGATTATAAGGAAATTATGAAACAAGAGATTGTTTAGGTGATAGGACTTTATTGCAAGTAGATCCTAAAAACTTATGAAATTTACATGTTTTTCAGATGCTCTCCCCTCCCCCCAGTTACTCTGACCAACTTTAAGACTGTTTTCATTGTTACTTCTAGGCCAATAAATGCAGTGGAGCCTTAAAACTGCAGGGAGGTAAAACAGAGGAAGAAGGATGGTTTTATTCATTCAGTACATGAAGGACATACACTGCTCTCACACTCTAGCTGTACACACAGAATACAAATAATGGTTGAAAGGAGAAGGCGACCTGATCAAGTGAATTAATCAACTGTAAAACAAATCTCTTTGGGTCCAAAAGTGTTTGCTTACTTAATTCTTTAATCATATCACCTTTATACAAAAGATGGGAGTAGTCTGATTTTCTGAATGAGAGAAATGGACATGCCCAAGAGCATCATCACTCCCAGACTGTATCTTTCAAGCATCCAAAGGTTTACAGTCTTTCCTGCATAGGTCAAGACTACATAATAGGTGAGAGAATACAGAATTGCTGCCTTGGATTATTTTCATCTTTTCTGTAGGGAGTGTATGAAGAGAAGGAACCACCCATACTTCTGTAATCTGATAGAAATATTAATTCAAGCTTTTATTGGATATATAACACTGTGGTGTTACATTTCTACCTCGCCTTTCTGAGTACATAGTGAGTTTGTAGGGGGTATAGATAGATTTTGGTAGATGGAGGATTCAGAGGAAGAAGAATCAAGATAAATAAAACTGATGACTCTAGAAATGGGTCAAGAACTAAAGTAAAGACAGTGAAAAATACATTTAAGGAATCCCTTTCTTCCAGGACTTGGGGCCAGGTTATTCTCTATGGGCACCCTCAATATAGACAGAACTTGTTCAACTCCGGAAAAGCAGTGACTTCGTTCCCTTTACAGTCATTTTCTCTGAGCAAAGAATAAGTTTATGAAAGGTAAAATTTGTAGCACCCAAGGGGGAAATGTTGAACTCTGCTTCCCATTACATACATTCCCCACAAACTCCTCTTAGGATAGTACAAGAAGGAGCAATTACAAAGAAACTGGAAGACGAAATTAGAAGAAAATTTATTCTGATGCTCTCAAATACCTCTACCTATTCGACTCTGGAATTGCTCTCCAAAGGAATGCATTCAAAACTTAAATGATGAAACATTGAGTACTGTAAGAAATTACCTTGAACTAGCAGAAAATGGTCTGCTCTAGACTTAAGCAGGTCACTTCCCAACGCTAATTTGTATTCTTCATTCCCTTTGGTGTGCTTTTCTCAAGGATTATTTGGGGCTTTAGTTGCAAAACTCCTAATATGCTTTTATAAGTATTATTTATGTCTAAGTGTTCATGTAGCAATGTGAACGTCAGACAATTGTCTTCCTCCTCCATATTTTTCTTCTGCTCACACAATTTTCTAGAGCTATGGGACTAGAGTCCATAAAAGCAAAATTACTTTTATGTTTATGTGTACTGTATGGTTAAGATTATGGGTGAATTTTCATAATTCATCTGTCAAGAGGCTCACCCTAGACCTCAATATATCTCAGAGGGCATCAGAATTTTGAACACATTCAGCAATAACTAACTTTCAAACTAATGACTTTCCAGTTTCAACTTTCAGTTTTACTAATAGAGCTAATAATACATATTTTTATATGGCTCAGAGGACTCACATCATTTTCCAGGCGACAGAAGAATATATATTCACAGTGGTGTATTTGGAAGATGGAAGTTTCTAATGCCGACAAGTTAACCTAATTACTTTTGATATTTTACTCACATTTACAGTAACAAGTCGTTAGTTATAAAAGCCTTACAAGAATACCTTAAAAACTGGACTGATCAGAACTGACCCACTTGGGATTGCTTAGGATTTTTTTCCAATGTAGTATTTCCTTATTTCATCTGAACTTGGCATTAAGAAGAAAATATTAGCCATCACAGTCATTATAAAAACTTTAATCAAACTAAAACAAGCAAGAGCCAGCCCTGATGGCCTAGTGGTTGAAGTTTGGCGCTCTCACAGCTTTGGTGGCCCAGGTTCAGTTCCTGGTCATGGAACCACACCACTTGTCTGTCAGTTGCCATGCTGTGGTGGTGGCTCACATAGAAGAACTAGAAGAACTTACAACTATGATATACAGCTACGCACTGGGACTTTGGGGAGGAAAGAAAAAAGTAAGATTGGCAACAGATGTTACCTCAGGGCGAATCTTAAAAAAAAACAAGCAAAGGCGAAACCTTTTGGCGTGATATGTTGAGGGTCAGCACATATTTTTCCCATCTTTTCATAGGTTGTTCCTACAACCATTCTGTACGTTAAAAATCTGATATTTATAATGATAACCCTAGGCATTGTATGCATTACAATCCAAAGCGACATTAACTCAGCGTTAATGGTTTTTAAAACTGCAAAGGACTTGGGAAATTACCATTTTATAGGTGAGGAAATTGAAGCCCGGGAAAATAAAATGACTTGCCTAAGGTTACTGAGCCTTAAATGACAGAGCAAGAATTCAAAGCCAGAGCTTACCTACAAGTCCGAAACCTCTTTCACAGCCTCTCTCTTTGACTATAACCTGTTTTCTGTAAAGCTACATGCTGTCAATAATCGAGGTAGATCTGCAAGGGAAGGCGTCCTCTGGTCCATCCCCTGTAAGCCTGAAATTCTACTCTTGACTCCAACGCCTTGATTTGTAGAGCTCAACCTAGGTAATTTAAATTTTCCTCAGACTTAGGAAGCTGAAAACAGATAATGCCCACAATCCAAGCAATGCATCTTTGTCCCATCAACTTGTACTTAATGAATCCACATCATTTTAGCATACACCAGAGAGAGGCTAAAAACTCCATCTCAGCTACAGCTAGCATTCTTCTAAAAGAGAATGCTAGATGCTATGTGTTACATTGCTAACTCAAACTTTCCTTGTTATCAATCACTGCTTAACTTAATTCTGGGTTGTAAAACATTCTTATAAGGCTCACCTACAAAACATCCAAGCACTGAAAAATAGATGTGGATCTAAATCTGTCCACAGATATTAAAGGAAGCAGTGCAAACTTAAAGCCCGCAGGCCACATTTACTGCGCTCCTGCTGTATAATATATCAAGCCTACCTACTTGTAATGCAAATGCATCCTCCCAGCATCTGCCTTTTCTTTCCACTATCCAGAGGAAAAATTCTGTCCTTTTCTGCTTGTTGCTATATCTTGGACTATCCGACTCAGGATTCTAAGATAAAGGCCCCATATAGCATTCTCTTTTATCCTCCAATATTCTTCCTAAATCAGGAGGAGAGTTTGCTGTAGTTAAGTTTGGCATTTCTCCACCCAGCCAATATTGTCAGCAAGCTTCCTCTGTCTCTGACGATATATATTCCATCAACTTTTTTTTTTAAACTTCTGTTTTTTTATGTCTATCAGCAATCCAACTGGACCTTTTTTAAAAAACAAGGGATTATGACTTTTCTTTCTGAATAATTCAAAACAGATTTTTTAACACAAATTAACGCTCTGAAATAATCAGTGTTTTCTCACACAAAAAAGTATGCTGATCTATCCTTTTTAAAAAGCTTTTAACAGAAACAGGAAGAAAAAGAAAAGGTTTTTCGTTTTCTTCTTTCTGAGATGTTAACATGAGCAGTAAATTAAAGATTTTGGTTAATTGAGATTTTGCTCTAATCTAGTAAGTTTTTCTTGCTTAAAAAGTTTCCAACCATCATTTCATAGTATCTGCTTGCCTGGGTCCTTTGTGAATGTCTCTCTTCATTCCTAAGAATTCTTACAGCTGCTTGCCCCCCAGTTCATCCCTGCTGATGGACATCACCTGCTCTGCTGCAAATATTTTTATCCTCCAAAAGACAGGTCTCTAGTAAACGCTAAACCAAATGGAAACAAAGGGGAGAGAACATACATTCACCTTTTGGATCTTGGACATCTGAATCAATAACTTATGTTCGCAGCATTAATCCACTTTATTCACACACCAGCCTTCTTATAGGTCTTGATAGATAGAATAAAACACCTCTACAAGACTGGTTCTGAGGATCACATTACCATCTCTTACAAACTTTCCTGATCACATCTTTCATGTATCTATACGCTGGGACCCCACACTTAACTGAATTTTTAATCCTTAACAGGTGTTGTGTAATAGAATGTAATCTTTTTATCAGGCTGTTCTCACACTAACCTTCATTTAATTTTTTCTATTTAAAAAGTATGTGTGTGTGTGTGTGTGAGTGAGAGAGAGAGAGAGAGAGAGCGCGAGCGAGTGAGAGAGATGAGCTCGGAGAATGCTGAAAGATGGAGGTAGAGGAAGTATTATGCCTCCTTTCACTATTTTGTAGAAGAAATGGAAACATGTCTTCAGATGACTTACGAACATCCCTTACAAACGGGCCCTCCATGCTTCAGCCACTCAGAAGTAGTCACAAAGGAAGAAGGGAACAATCGCGTCACCCTCAGCAAGGGGATAGCTCACTCACTTTTAGGGCCAGGGATTAGGACAGAGGAAGATCCTCCCATAGTAACAGCAGCAAACTAGAATATTAACAAAAACATCTTTCAGTTCCCTTCTGAGTCAGAGGTTTTTGTGTGTGTGTGTGAAGAAGACTAGCCCTGAGCTAACATCTGTTGCCAATCCTCCTCTTTTTTTGCTGAGGAAGGCTGACCCTGGGCTAACATCCGTGCCCATCTTCCTCTACTTTATATGGGACACCACCACAGCATGGCTTGACAAGCAGTCCACACCCGGGATCCGAACCCACGAACCCCGGGCGCTGAAGCAGAGGGCACGAACTTAACCGCTACGCCACCAGGCCAGCCCCCTGAGTCAAAGAGGTTTTTAATAGTCCAATTGGGAACCTACATGTTAACCACTGCTATGAGAAAATAAGTTCCAAAATTCAAATATGTGACTTGAAATGAACTTCTGACTAATTTGCCATTTAGAGATCATCAAATTGTTTGCTTTAGCTATCTGAACGTAAGAAGAACCCACAGTTCCTATCGCTGGGCAAAGTAACCAGTGAGTCTTCACTAAAGAAATGGATGTTTTCCTAGGCAGAGGTTCAAACAGAACTATGCCCATTTGCTCATTCAGATTTGTAATGCATGACTCATACCTTCTGTGGCATTCAGAACTGCCACTGCTCCCTCAACTGCATTTGTTATATTTTTGAACCACATTCTTTGTCTCCGCTTAAAAAGTGTTGCCAGTAACATCAGTTCACAGAGTGACCACAGGAAACAGGGCATCTTTTAGCATGTTTCAAAGAATAGCAGGTAGTTTATTTCACACCCAATATTCATTAGGGAAACCAAAGAACACTAGCCAGACATGGGCTGGAAATCTTTCCCTGTAATTCCATGTTGCTTCTAAGGCAGTGCCAAGATATTTTGAGAATGGAGGCATTCATTTCAATGACGAAATTTTACTTAGGAATAAGCTGACATACTTTCCAAGAATGGAGAACTAGGCTAGACGCCAAAGTCACAGGAATTTCCAAACTTTGGCTATTTTTTAAAAACTCCCTTGAACAGTAATTCCCACCCTTTTTGAACATATTTTTTTAAGTCCCCCTCGTGCAATGATAGTTGAACTTTTGGTATCTGATGACTAAGAATATACAAAAAAATACAAAGTTTCTTTGAATTTAGTAATATATCTCAAAATTATTTTTTGTTTTACTGATCAAAATAGCAACAAAATGAATTAGACAAATAACACACACATACTCACATATATTTCACTCTATAGACAATGCTTAATGTGTTCCAAGATTTTAGAACTTCTTGTAGTAACTTTCTCTGCAGTCCCCTCGGGGACCTGGGGCACAGAAGCTGAAAATAATTTCTCTAAAATAGTCTTTCAAATCCCGAGCTTCCAAGTTCTATGACTCTTATAGAAATAGTCTCCCAATTATTTTACATTTGGTTATGTTGTGAAAATATTTTAATTAACTGCCAAAATAATAAATGTAAAGAAATCCTGAATTAAGTAACTTTGCTTCACAAAACTACAAAAGTATACCTGCGGGTTTCATGCCACCCCTCTGGATCTGTCACCTTCTCTTACCTGACCCAGGAGAGAGCCTGCCTCTTCTGCAAGGTGGGGTTATGAAGATCAGCACGCTGCGATGTTCAAGGCCGTTTTAATGCCATGATAATCCCTAACCAGTGAACCGCAGCTGAGTTAAATATAAACCCATGCCACCTGAAACCAAATAGTCTGCATATCAAGTGTCTAGGCACAGTGCCTGGTATACAGCAGGTGTCAGCAAATTTGACTAGTCTATAACAATTACAAGCTAGTCACTCACTAAACTTGGATATATAATAAATGCAGGAAAACCTCCCGGGCTGATATACATTGCCGAGGTTCCTAAAGCTCACTGGGTCCCCCTTCCCCACCAAAAAAAACCTTCCCAGAGGAAAATGCTACAGTAATGTGAGACCAAATTGTCAAAGTTTAAAGGCTAGTTCGGTCCACAGGAAGAGCTATCTGTGAAGCATACTGAATCACATCGCGGGTGAGCATGGGACTGTATTCTAAACTTCGAGATTTTTAAATGTTTTATAATTAAAGTATCATGGCTATGCTTTGGTAGATTAACATTTTAGCATAAGTATATTAATATTAATTATAATTATATAATATGCAATTTATATAATTTGTATACTACACAATTTGTAATTTGCGTTTATATTTTGTAGAATACATAATCTGTGTAACATATAATTATATTAATATACTTTGTTGTCAGTGCCATCAAGTCAATTTTGACTCCGAGTGACCCCGTGGATAGCAGAGGGGAACCCTGCCCGTTCTTTCTGCGCCATCCTCTCATCTTCCAATGCTGTATCAGCCAACGCTCAGTTGCTGTTCCTAAGGTTTTCGTGACCAATTTTTTCAGAAGTGGGTGGCTGGGTCCTTCTTCCCAGTCTGAGTCTGCAAGCTCCACTGAAACCCGTCCACCATTGGTGACCCTGCTGGTCTTTGAAATCCCGGTGGCAGAGCTTTCAGCATCCCAGCAACACGCAGCTGCCACAGTGTGACAACCACAGATGGTGTGGTTCCCTGACCAGGATGCAAACCCAGGGCCGTGGTGGTGGTGAGAGAGCCTATTATTAACCACTAGCCCACTGGGGCTGGCTATTAATATACTAATTAGCATAATACTTCAACATAGTTATTTTAAATATGTTATTTCCATTTTTTCTACGTTTTTAAAATGAATTTTATTAGATTTCAGGGACATTTGCTTCCACCCCCAGTTAACGTACCTGATTTATAATGGGAAAACAAAATTCACCTAAAAGAATATCACCCAAATGGATGTCCCAAAGTGAAAGTGATACTTGCTAATTCAAGGCATCTTAAACTGAAGAGTTATCATCTGCAAACTCCACAGAGATGGAAAACTACTCTTGCATATTGATGGCAGGGGTTGCCTCTCCACATACCTTCGTTTTAAAATTTAGAGGAAGCGAAGATCAGGCTCTGGAAATAACAGCAACATCATTTTGCCCCAAGGCCCTGAGTCTGAACACGACCCAGGGCGGGGTGGTCTGTGCTCAGAGGTGAGGCTGATGAACAGTGGAGCAAGGGCGTGGCTGCCCTGGCTCTGCAGAGGCCAGGGGTCATCCTCCAGCCTCACAAAGTGGGCACAGACATTAGAAGATTATGCTGTGCTCATGGTCTGGGCAACATGAAGAAAACAAATTCCCAAATCCTGAACACCATTTACTGTGATTGTGACACCAAAACCTTCCCCTCGAGGCAAAGAAACACCTTGTCACAGGCACTTAGAAGAGATTCTGCCAGTTGCCATTAGAGATACAGAGAAGGAACAAAACTCTAGGAAAAAAAAATGCACAATTCTTTCAAATTAGTGCCTTCTACAGGCTGAAAAAGCATATTAAACAGACTTTGATCCTGGAGAAAAACTGACAAAAGAACAATATCGCTCTACCTCGCCTCCATCAATTCTTTTTTCTGTCTTTCTTGGAAATGTGTAATCCACCTCTACACACACTTGGTCAGCGTGATCCTATTGTGAAATTGTAAAATAAAGCGTGGAGGCCATCTCTAAGCCCGTGGCTGTCACCATCAACGCACCATTTCTATTTCAATGCAGGACCGACGTCATTATAACGATGCTGGTTCTGACTTCTGTTCATTTATGGTTTTCCTTCTGTAGATGTCAAAATACTTTACCAACATGACGTCATTTACTCGGGACTTAACAGGGGTGAGATATGCAGAATTTCAGATCTGGTTTTGTTCCGCCTCGGGGTCACGATAAATTGCCAAGATAACAGTATCTAGGGTGATGAGGGAGCCAAACAAAATCCCATATCTTTACATGTTTCCAGAGCCTCTGGAGGTAAACTCATTTTATTATTTTCATTTTTCAGAAGGACTAATTCCAGTGCCAAGACAGTTAGCAGAAATGTTACTGAGGCAACAGTGGGGAAGAAGGACTGATCTTGAATTGGTTCTGCACTGACAGGTTGTATGAATATATTGCCAAGAACAATAATAAAAAGAACCCCAAGAATTTGGGTTACGATTTGAAAAAAATCTCTTGTGAAAAGCAGTTTGTTATTTTCATAGAGATGTTATCCTGGGTGGAAGACAAATCTGGAAATGTGGAGTCACCTGAGCTGGAAGGTTTGAATTCTGGTTTTCCCTCTTCCTAGATGTTTGACTATAGCAGGAAGTCACCTTCTCTGAATCTCAGTTGCATCATCTGTGAAATGGAGGGAATGAACCAACTTCACAGGAATAAAATTGAGACACACATGTTGGTGCCCAGTCTAATGAAACTGCATGCCTTTCACAGCTTGACGACAAGAATCAGTGCATGCCCCAGCTGGGGGCTTGCTACAAAACAAAACCCCCCAAACAGCCAGATGGAATTCGAGGAAACTCTTGACAATTCAAAAACATGAGCATTCAAGTCTTTAATAAAGGTAGAACACTTGGATTTAAATGAGAGCAGAATTACCGTTGATAAATAAAAACATAAACAAGATGAAAGTAAGTCCACTGTTGTATTTATCATCTGGCCAATTTGATATTACTGCATCTTTCTCCCTACTCCTCAAAGAGCCAAATTTCTCACAACAGTTCTCTCTGCTGTCTCTATTTCCTCACCTCCCATTCCATAGCTAGTCCCAATCTGGCCTGTAACCTCAGCACTTCGCTGAAATATCTAAGCTTACCCCAAATCTCCATGTTGCTAAATTCAAGAACAACTTTTTTCTTTAAGTTCATTCTTATTTGACCCCCCAGCAGCAATCAATGCTATGGACCCCTCAACTCATGGCACATTCGCATCCTCCATCTTCCTTCACACAACACCCTCCAGGTTTTCTTCCACATCACTGGTCCTCCTCAGTCTCCTTTATACTCTTATCTTCTTCTTCAGGGTCAAAATTATTGGTAGTCCCAGAGGCTGAGTTCTGGATCTTCTCTCACTTCATCCCCTCCCCTGGCTGATTTCACTCTTGTCCAAGATTTTAATAACTAAAGATCTTTAACCAAACTAAATGTAGATGAATCACAACTTTAAATGTCCAGCCCAGAAATCTCTTATGAAGTCTAGTCCCACATATCCAACTGTCTACTTGATATCTCATCTTGGATACTTCAAAAATCACCTCAAACGCAGCAACTTGTCTTTGAAATACAAGTGTGTTAACACCTGTCCTCTGCCTAAAACCATCTGTTGGCTTTCCTTGCTCTTAGGATCAAGACAAAAATCCTCCACAGACCTACAGGGCATGCGTCGTGTGCCCTCACTCCTTCTCCAGCCTCATTTCAGTCTGCTCTACTGCCCTCGTTGCACGCCAGCCACATGAGCTTTCGTTTATGTCGTTCCTGAAATAAATCATTCTCTCAACTACCTCAGGGCTTTGGGACATGCTGTTCCTTCTACCTGAATTTCTCTTCCCTCACATTTTGCCTACTGAACCCCGTGTCTTCCAAGAAAAGTGGTCATCACCATTTACCATCTGTGTTCAACGGACCCTTTTAATTCTTTTAAACTTTTTTGGGAATGAATTTAATGAATAATTTACCTAAGAGTAAAGGAAGAATGGACACAATTTTATTAGAAACAACTTTATTAATAAGAACTTAAACAGCAAACCCATATTTGTATTCCATATTTTCCTGGCTTTGGAGGTACAGACACCCAAAATGGGCAACATCCTTTGAATGCAACTGACTGCTCATCACTGTCTTCAATGAACCTGGAACATACCCATCTTGAAAATGCTGATTCCAGGTTTCAAATATATCTCCACTAAGTTCTACCTTGTTATTACTTCTGGTTATTCTTGCAGCTGCATCATCAAAACACAGTATCTTTGAACATTTTGATGGCTCATAATTTTGCTGACAAGAGGACGGTCATCTTCTTGGCTTAACTGTAGAACACTTTCATTTTTAGATTTAGTCACACCAATGAGAATGACAATCCAATGATTTTATTTTTCATTTCGACATCATCTATTTTTCCCAACCACCTTTGTGTACACATGTTTGTCCACTTATGAACCATATGAAGTAAATTTTTGGTGCGTGAACAGCTTAAAAGATGAAAGAGTATCGTCACACGTCCTTTCAGCAAAACGGGATGATCTAACTTTTTGCTGTAATAAGAATGATGAAGTTCTTCCTAATGAATGACTAAGAATACCATATTTGCTTTTCGTTCTTTGAAATATATTGTTGACTAATTGATTCCTGGGTTGGGAAAATTCATCTAGGATATCTTTATCTGAAGAATCAGTCTGAGATTTCACTTATACAATTTCCCCATCACCAGTAAAGTCTAGAGTGCTTCTATATGTTTTTCTGCATTTACCTTTTGAATCATGCAATAATCCTAAGATGCCTTCCTCTATCAATTTTCTTCTCTTTGCTATATCATTGGAGAAAAGGTAAAATTCTGAATGCTCAAATATGTTCAACTAAAGGTTTTAAAAAAATAGGTACAAAAATAGTGTCTCGAGACTTCTTTTATATCTTCTTAAAAGATGATGCAAAACTGTAGGTAATGCAATAAGAAAATTCAAGGATAATAGTGAACATTAATTTCACTATTCTATCATCTTTATAGGTGATCCCATTATTCTTTGCTTATCTTACTATTTTTACTATCTTAGTCTTTTTTTTTTAGCATGGTTGGGAATAATTGATGAGTAAGGATGAGCACATTCTAGATGACAAAATAGCAAAATGTTTCAAGATACAGGAAAGATCAGATCACTATGATCCTACAGTTTAGATTTCCAAGAGTCCAATGGAACCATATGGTAATGGTAACAGAGAATGAGTTGTTTTCTGCTTTAAATGAAATAAGTAAATTCTCTTTGTTCCTGGGAAGACCTCTAAGAAAGATAACATTTATGAAATAGTAATCTGTAAAAACAGTTAAGACTGCTCAAAAAAGAAATTCCAAAACCAAAATGGGATCCAATGGACCCTGAGAGTTCATTGAGGATTAAAGGCACATATGCACATGTATGATATCAGTACTGTTGCTACTTTTCCCAGGGAAGGTTTTCTGGATCTCCCTAACTATGTCAAGGTTCCCTACTACATATGTTCATAACATCATTTTCCCCTTTCATAGCACTAAGCACAGTTCCGATTTGACATTTATTGGTCTGATTAGTATGAGTATTTAATCAGTGTCAGTTCTCTCACAAAACTGTAAAGATTATGAGGGCAGAGACTATGATCTCAATCTCTAGTGTGTTCTTGGCACCCAGGATCAAGCATAGTACACACAGGAGGTTCTCAACAGGGATTGTAGGGAAATGGATCTAAACTCAGTTCTGCTTTTATCTCCACACTATGTGAAGTGACTGTAATCGCCCATTACTGCTTCAAAATTTTTCCCTTTTAAGATTACTATATATTTTCACTCTCCCCCTCACCCTACCCCCAACTGCATGGCCCTTGACCGTGGTCAGGGAAAGAAATATTTACTACCTCCCTCCTGGGGGCAGGTAATTTACATTTATTGTTTTTGTTTTAAGTTCTCCAAATCTTGCAAAGTGAATGTTACTATTCTCACTTTACAGATGGGAAACTGGGATTTAGAAGGTTCAATAACTTGCCAAAGGTCACAGAACCAATAAACAGGAAAAAAGAGATTCAAGTTCGTGCCTGATCTCACTCTACCCTGTGATCCTCTATTCCATCCAATGAGACAGACACCAGGGAAACGTGTTCTGTTTCTTTTACAAGGATCCAGAACATGGAGCTTCTTGCTTGGGAAACAATGTGTACTGGGTGGTGTCATTGAAAGGTCTATGATTCAATTTAAATCAATATTTAGAATTGGGTTGATTTTGTTTTTTTCTGTAAAGCTAGCATTCTTCTCACCTCGTGTGTGGGATCTTATTTAGAAGTGGAATATATGCCACCGAGGCCCTGAGCAGCATTCTCATTTTCCTTGGAAAATAGAAAGTCAGCTCCGCTATATTAATAACAGCAATGTGCTATAGATATTACACATCTGTGGGGAAGTTTTCCTTAGCAAATTCAGAAAGAAAGTTCCCCAATGAAGGATTTGCCTTTTACCAGCACCTCAAAAATATATTTCCACTAGCTATCATAATGCTTGCTTCCATAAAATATAATGACTTAAAGTAAGCCCAGTGTTTTTAAATCTGTCAAATATGTACACATTTATGTACTCCTGAAGAGAGGTTATAATGGCTTCCTCCTTAGAACTTATTTCACCTCATACATTTCTATTAGACGCTGAGGTGCCTCCTTTCAAAATGCAAAGGCAAATTCATGAGACAACATTGTTAATAGCCATAAAAAGGTTAGAGTGACATTAAGTGACTAATAACTGGATGTAGGAGGGAATTGAGAGTGAAGAGAAAGTCACACATTCAACTCCCTCATTATGATTTCCACCTGTAGGCAAAAGGATCTGTCACGCCACATGACAGTGACTGCAGACCCGAGAGGAGTGTCACCCTGATTGTTCTGTTTACAACCCAGCAACATCCACGCCAGCGTCTCAGTGAGGAGGGGTCCCAGCATCAGCTGGGGTTCTTTGTTTACTATATATACACAGGTCTCTCTGTTTCCCTCCATCCCCCCCGTTTCTAGAACATAGGAAATTGTTATCACTGGGAGATCAGAATTTGATAAAATCGCACAGATGACTCTGACACAAGCAATAGCTCCCTCTCCTAACTCCTTGGCAGACACGCCAAGATCCATATGGTGCAGCCCATGTGCACCCCCAGGTTTGCCTTAGATCGGCCCTCAGCCAACCAGGTCTAGGGAGTGGCAGGGTTAGGGGGCCTGAGGCTGACGAGTGAGTGGGCTGTCAATAAGGGGTCTGGGGATGACTCAGGACAGGGAGGCATGAGTGTGGTTTTACTACTGTGGGTTAAGAGCCAGGATTCTGAAGAAAACCGCCTGACTTGAATACTAACTCTGCCACTTGTGTGGCCCAAGGTCCTTGGGTAAGTCATTTATGCTCTCTGGATCTCAGTTCCCTTACCTAAAAAATGGAGATGATAATATTGACAGCTTAAACTTGTTGCAAGGGTCACAGAGGTTAATCCACACACAGTGATTGGCAGTGTACCCCACACAGCCCACATGAGCCATTGTTGTTATAATTTTCAAAGAGATAAAAATGAAGGAAGGAGCACGTGGTTCCAGAAAAGATATGAAATTTAAGGGAAAAAAAAAGTAGTTGCCAAAACATCTGATGGGTGCCAAGGCACACAGTGAAGCCGGATCAGGCATTCCTCTGCTCAAACACTTCCAAAGGCTTTCCATGTCATCTGGAGGGGAGCCCAAGTCGTTACCAGGCGCACCAGGCCCTACGTGGTCTGGACCCCCTTCACCTCTATGACCTAATCTCTTACTAGTCCCTCCAGCCCCCTCACTCCCACAGCTCTAGCCACACTGGCCTCTGGCTCTTCTTGCAACCTGCCAGGCACACTCTAGACATTTCTGTTGCATGTACCTTCTGCCTGGATTGCTTACGCCACATGACCATCTGGCTAAAGCCCTCATCTCCTTGCTGTTTTTGTTCCCATATCTCTTCCTTGAAGAAGCCTATCCTGATATCTGATTTAAAACTGCAATCCTTCCCCACATCAGCTCTGGCAATCCCAATTCCCCCCACTCTGCTATGTCCCCCCCATGGAATTTACCACGTTCTAATGTAAATTATTTGTTACATGTAGCGTCTATTTTCTATTTCCCCTACTGGATTGTATGCTCTGAAAGGGCAGGGGCATTTGTCTGTCTTGTTCACTGATGCTCCATAAATATTTGTTGAATGAATAAAGCCTGAACTTACTATTTTAGATTTCCATTAAGGTTTTCCCTACTGGCGGGAAAAGGAAAACCTCCTCCCCACCCTTTTCCCATTTTGACATGGATACATCAAAACCAACTCCTGGAGCCCCTTATGATTCACATGATCCAGGAAACCTCTCCCCATCACGTTAGATTGTTCACTGGGTAGTTAACTAACTCGTGTAATGGATTTATTTCTACCCGTATCTTACCAAAAAGAATCTGAGATAGTTTCAGTGGTAAGGAATTACCCTTCAGCAATATAGAAATTTACTGTCAGATCTACTGGAGGAAACCTGAAGGGAACAAAAAGATAATCTCACATTTTTGAAAACAAAATCATGATTAAAAAATAAACACTTGCATACACAATACAGAGTATTAGTTTCTAGGACAGGTACAGATGCTCTGGTAATAGCAATGGTCGTCAAACGTGTGGCTACCCCAAAGTCCCAGCATACATTGACCATCTCCAAAGAGAAAACCCTCTTTAACAGAAGGTGTAATTCGCAAGCTTTGAACAGAAAACCAACCTTAAAATATATAAATTGCCTAATTGCCCAATTCCTTTGATACCAAGCCACTTCAGGCTAATAGAGATGAGCTTTAAAGGATTACCAGGGATAGTCCAGGTGACAAATTATACACACATCTTGAGAAAGAAATATTCCTGGAATTGAGGCCAGGCCTGCAAAGGTTTTGCAGTATTTTTCTGCCTGGTCTAATTTTAGATGATTCTCTGACCACTGGAGAGTTTGCACTATGCCAGGTTTAGCCAGCTCGAGCAACAAATTTTCATCTCTGTGACTGCTGGTCACGTTATCTCATGAATGAACTGCTATTTAGGTCAGTGGAGAGTCTCTGCCTAATTGAATGTGCATTTTATCTCTGGTGTTCATGCTCTATATATCAAGATTTTAGATACATATCGGGGGTGGGGAAGAGATAAAATATTGGTGTCAGGATGCAGAAGGGACTGATAATTATACACAGTTTGAAGCAGAACAATTCAAAATACTGGAATAATTTAAGGTCTTTCATTCTTGAACGATGGGTTTACCTATAAATTGAATCATTCTCATTTAATTGATATTAGTTGCTTATCTACTGCTTCTGCCATAGTGTCAAACATTTTGTTTTTAAACCAAGAAATATTTGATTTTAACTTTGAACCTTAGGGTTCTAGAACAAAAGCAATGTACCATTTGTTACTTTGTAACAGGCAAAAAAAAATGATTCCTTGGTTAAATGACCACAGAGCATTATGAAGTGCACACAGCAGAAAGTGACTTGCTGAAAATAGCGAATTAATCCAAATACTGACTGTGGTTGAGGAGAAACAAAATCCACAAGTTAGAAAAAGTGTCCAGCATTATGAAGCGATTCTGACAACCTAGCCTACACCCGAGAACGAGGTTAAATCAATGGAATGAGATGATCCTGTTAGTGTTCATACATTGAGAAGACTCAATAAATAATCTTTTGCCAAAACCAAGAAATACAAACTCCAGGAGGAGGGGATCAAGTGCTTCCCCAGCAGGTGCTGGAACAGTGTCTGATACACAGTGACCCTTAAAATATTTGTTGAACAGACTTATGAATAAAGAGTTTCCTGTAGTTCAAGCGAGTGAATACACCTCTACTGGATGAACGCTGTTCTTCAGGGGCTCCATCTGATTATTTATACAGAAGGCAAAAGGCACAAATCCGCCCCCGCCAAAAAACCAAACACGTTCAGGCTCCACCTTTCAGAACGTCTGATCTACCTGGTTGGAGTGGGACCCAAGCATCAGTGTTTTTAAAGAATTACCCAGGTGATTCTACTGTGTTGCCAAAGATGAAAACCACTCATATATACAACACTGAATTCTGAAGTCTAAACATTTTTATACAATAATGTTTTATCTATTTTGACAAGCAAAACAAAAAAGCAGTATCCTTTTTCATTTAAAGACATCTGCCACACTTACGTAACATTTTGAAAGAATCTGAATATTCAAATTTAAAATAAGTATAGTCTAACATTTTATTTCATATCAAGTCAAGAAATAAACTTTATATCTATGATGCATTAACTAAAAATGTGATCCCAAATTACCTGGAAATAGAAATGATATGCACCGTGCCTGGCACACAGTGGTATTTTCAAATAAAAACTGATGAATAAAGTCCTACAGTTTAAATGTTGACATTTACATGTTTCTGTGCCTCGATTTTACAGATAAATCTCAAGTGTGGTGGTAACTGTTTGACCGTCTCAAATCAGCATTTCTCGTTTAACGGTTTCAAATCACCTTACAGGTATCAAATGGGGAGTAAATATGCGAAAGGCAGCCCCCTCCTCTACATGTAGTATCTTCCTAAATATTCTATCTCAAAATACAAGAAAGGATGGCACTTGAACTCTGAGAGTGGCAAAGGAGAGTTAAAGGCAGCAGATTTGAGGCTGTGAAATGCAGAGAACATTAAGAAACCCCACCACATAAAATATTTCTAAATTATACTTTTCCTCTAACTATTCGATTGGAATGACCAGATCTGGCATGGGGTACCCCCTCATTCCTCAGGAGGTGCAAAACGCCTTTTGGATCACGAAGGCACCACTTATCGTGGTGGGAAAGCAGCTCCACGGGCTGCCCTATGCTGGAGGAGTTGTGAGTGAGGTTCATGCGGGACCTAGGGGCTGAACTCAGTTACCAGGCGTATTCCCTGTCATCGGATGAGCCACCTCCGAGATCA
Organism: Tapirus indicus; assembly: GCA_031878705.1. Classification (NCBI taxonomy): domain Eukaryota; kingdom Metazoa; phylum Chordata; class Mammalia; order Perissodactyla; family Tapiridae; genus Tapirus; species Tapirus indicus. The sequence goes on from CM062925.1 coordinate 117,274,286, forward strand.
CAGGGCTGTTCAGGGACTTGATGAGACAAAGTGGAATCTGACCCTTCAAGTACTGCGCTCTTGTTCACAGTCAGTCACCAGCCCATACGCTTGCACTTGACCAGATCTCTCTTTCCTTCCTCTTCCATTTTGAGCACAGGCCTCTGATTTCACAGATGAGCATTTCAGATAAGCTTTTCAAGGAAGAGAATCCAAGAAAAAGAACTACGGCCAAGTCAACTGTTTCTGAGTATCTACTCTGCGCCAAGCTGCGGCATCTGAAGGTTGAAACCTGTACTTAATCAGATTAACTCAAATAATTTCAATGCTAAGGTTCAATGCCCTCGTTTAGGTACCTTGTCAGAAGAGGGAAACAGGGCACATTTGAGAGATTCCAGATAGTCAACAAGATGGGTTTGGAAGGCCTTGAAGAGTTAAGTTTCCTTAATTGAAAGGACGCTGGGATACTCTTACAGTGCCTGGGGCCAGGCTTCCCTCTGGCTGATACAATTCCCTGCATTTCCCTCCTCTGCGGAGAGCTGTTATCTTGGAGCATGCAGCTACGTGCTTATTTCAATTGCACAACTCTTTTCTTTGGGCTCCTTGCCTTCTTTTCAAGGGTTTAAATCCTTGATGCAGAGAAATGAAAGGAGGTCACACGGGCTGGGCTACATGTTCACCATTCCACCTGAGTCCTCCTTCAAGCAGACTCCGCCTTCAGAAGGACGCGCTAAGTAAGCACAACACTTCCCCCCTTATGAGCAAAGGGCCCGCTCTCCCCAGCACCTGGGCTCTTCATCGTTTGCTTTCCACTTTAGCAAAATGGCTCAAACCTCCCCAAATTCCTATGAAGCAGGCCAAATTGGTAAGCCCAGTGGAAAGACAAACTCAAGCACAGGATCGTCACCCTAAAATAGACATTAGATTCGAATCAAATCAGAAAGTCAGGGATTAAGGATCAGAATACCTATTATTTTAGCTGACTCATTAAAACAGCATCATCATGGGGTAAAGCCACATGACAGAACAGAAAAAGCGGTGAATGAGGGTCAGAACACCTGTGTTCTAGGGGCGGTGCTGTGCACTGGTGTTGGGCTCTGAAGGACTCATTTCACCTGTCTATATCTTCATTTTCTCGCATGCAAAGTACAGCAAGCAAGGCCTCACCCAACTGGCTCACATGGGTGGCTGAAAAATAATGCTCTATCCTTTAATACAACACATTAAAACAGAGCTCTTGAAGCCAGTAGAAGTGAAGTGGGGAAGCAAATAGAGAGTAACTCGCAACTCCTTTAAAACTTTTCATCCAAGAACCATACAGGGGAACAGGTGCAGCTGGATACATCCCACCTACAGGACAATTTACAGTGTTTAAAATGTTACTACATGCTGAGTTCAGGCTAACCTGGTCTCTTGTTTTATTTATCCTCTTCTGCCTTGCATTTAAATACTAAAACCTAACCAGGGCATGCTGAATTCTTCAGGGTTCTAAGAGAGGGAGTTTTAATGTTACATTTTGATTTTTTTTCCTTCAGATAATATATTCCCATTTGGTTGGGAATCAAGTTACCTTCACTTCCTGCGGCCTCCTTTTTAATTCCAGGCAATCTAAGACATAGACCAAAAAAGAAGAAAAATTCCACTTAACATATCTTGCTAAGAGTAAAAAGTATGAGTCTTGCTAAATAGAATTGTTCTTTGTGGTGGCCTGCTAGCAAATGTCAGAATCTTGTTGAATGTGGTATCTTAAAATGTGTCTTTCTGGGGCAGCCCTCTGGTGTGGTGGTGAAGTTTGCACGCTCTGCTTCAGGGTTCACAGGTTCGGATCCTGGGTGCGGACGTATGCACCACTTATCAAGCCATGCTGTGGCAGGCATCCCACATAAAATAGAAGATGGGCACAGATGTTAGCTCAGGGCCAATCTTCCTCAGCAAAAAAAAAAATATATATATATATATATATATATACACATACACACACACACACACACATATATATATATATATATATGTCTTTCTGATAACTGGGTTCAAGGAATGACGCTGGAGTTTGGGGAAGAGCAGGCTGTTTAGCTAAAACCTTTTGTGCTTCCTGTATTCCCCTAGTAATTGTCTCCCGATGATCAGTATCCCTAGTTAGGTTCTCACACTTAAATGCCAGCTTCAAAGACTTTATCCAAAAAAAAAAATAATATTTCACTGGCTTTGAGCAACATAATTAGTGTTTGTATCCATAAAGGCCAGGCATTCTTGGATTAGCACTTATTCAAATGAACTCCTCCCCCCACAAGGCCCTGTCTGGGACTGCTTTGTAAGAGTTCCATGGTGAGTTGCTGTTTATCATGCCATTAACTTGTTTTTCCTTTTTCCCTTGTTCTCTCTATAGATTAACATTTAGCAAAATGAAAATTTCCTCCAGGTAATTACCTGGCTGTATTTCAAGGCATTCATAAAAAGTACCATTCCCTCTGGCGAGGGATTCCACTCACAGGGCGCCGGAATTAGGGCAGTGGGTTGGGGAACTGACTCTGCTTCCTCTTCCTGGGCTGGCGGCCCTCTCCATTCGTTAGCCTCTCAGAGGCCCAGAAGCTGCTCTCACATCAGGGGCTCGTTAGCTCCAGTGGCATCTCACTAAAAGTCGGGTCTGGTACCTCTTGTTCTTTCAGGACTGTGTCTGCTGCCTCTTGAGATCGATTTTTCATCAGGGCAGACTGTTTCCCTATTACACAGATGGTTCCAGAGCCTACTGGTGCGGCTGCTCGCCAACTGTCCTAGCACAGCTGCCCCCAGGCCCACCATGCCGGATTCAGTTGAGAGCAGGTGACTGGATACCTCACTCAGCTGGTTCAGATCCCCTCCTCCTCCTGGGATGGAGGGAAGCCCCCTCCAGAAATGCATGGTTAGGAGCCTGGCCTTGGGATCTGATTGTCCTCCTATGGGCCCCACCCTTCACTCTACATAAAACTCCCCTAATTCCTATGACTTCTGAGTTTTGTGGGGTTTTTGGTCTAAGTTTACAGAATCATTCCTAATGATTCTGTGCCCTTTCAGACTTCTAATTTTTTTCTTTGACTGGAATGCCCTGGTTGATCAAAATGATTCACTTCTACCACTGTTTCTTAGAGTCTGCACCCCTTCTGAGATTAGTGATGTACGATTTTAACAAAAATGAATCGTCCAACCCCAATTCCTCTCAGATGTTTTGTGATGCTTCTATCAAGAAATAAATCAGCACCCTTGGCAAATGTTCCATTCCTACTGGTAACATTTATGACCCTTGATTCCCTTCCTATACAATTCAAATGCCTATCCTTCCTGCATAAAGGTTCCTCAAAGATCTAACTACATTCCCTCTCTTCCTCTACACTTCTCTGCACGTGTCTCTGTCTTCCTTTCTCTCTTTTTTTTTGCATCGAGTGCATTTTAAAGAATTTATGCTTATAATCGCATCTTACACTTCTCTTTATCTTGTACAGAGACTGTCACAGCATTGAGGGTTTTTTTTAAGTGTAATAAACCATTATTACCCGATTCATTACAAACCACAGAGCATGCTATTAGCCACCTCTTCCTGGCTATGCATTTTAGAAAAGAGAGAAGATCTAACCATTAATTCTAACCATTCATATCCTATAGGAACAACAAAGCCCCGTTTATAGGATATCATAAAATAATATGGAGTGTGAAAGGGCATATTCTATACACAGAATGATTTATATGATTACAAAATGCATTTTCAATAGGTTTATAGGATTGCGGAATATAAGGTACCACAGTACACAAATACTCCTACCTATAACAAAAAATCCCCAATTTCCTACACAGATTTTTAGTCTATACAGGAGCTCAGTATTCTCCATTTTCAATGGACACACACGCTGAAACCAATTCTGCTTAAAACAAACAAAAACTCTTTCTAAATGCACTTCTTGGATTTAGGCCACTGTCACAAAATCACTACTCTTCCGTGTGTCTCCCCTGGCTGTTTAAAGCTTTGTTTTCAAACACAAAAGCAGATTTGAGCATTGCTTGTAGTGAGTGCTGTAGACGGGATTTAAATAATACAGCAGTTGGGACTGAAAAGGAACCTTTAGAAATGGCTAGATAGGGGATAGTCCAGATGGGGAGAGGGAAAGGAAGCAAACATTCACAGACAAGAGCTTTCAAGATGGCGGCCGGCGTTTGCGCAGGTTTACCGAGTCTGCCATGCTTTCCACATGCTGTCAAGTGTTTGGGTGAGCAATTGGGATCAAAACTAGGTCATATTTTGCAAGAACCTTTTATTTTTCCTCTTCAGAGCCCATTCCGCAGAACATCAGGGTTAGAACAGATCTTAAAAACCATCTAAGACCAGTACATCCATACCTCTCACCCACTCAGGAGCACATGAAGTATGAGAGCACACGGATGACAAGGAAAATTTTAAAAGGAGAAAATGCACTTATGTGAGTTTGCCTTATCTGTATCTCTGTTACAACTACTCCATATAAAATGATTATATTTTGTCAGCTAAATAATTTCCGTTATTATTCTTTCTTTCAGTTATTCCAATTCAGAAACTTGGTAGAAACAGGAACTTGTCCTATTTATAAAGTGCTCTGATGACGATGAAATTGCAGTACTAAGTACAGAATAATAATGGATATCAACTTGGACTGTTAAAGGCCTTCTACATATGTGTAGTCTACCTATTTGTTTTGTGTAAATGTGTATCTGTCTTTCGGCTATATTCACTCTGCGCTAGTAAAGTACACAGGGAGAAAAAAAAGATGAAACACGAGTTAACACCTTTCCCATTTTTTTCAGTTATTCTGGGCAACTGGAAATTTGTATAAATGCTACATAAACACATGGAATAGAGGTTATGACCATTATGGTAATAGCCACAATTCAATCAATATTCACCACCTACTATAGCTAGCTCATGGATTTATATCTCATAGAATACACTAGAAAAGGGAGTTTATAGTCTTCCCTTAACAGTATCTTAACTCTCTTGTCCTGACCTTCATTTGACCTTCACGTTTCACGGAGCAGTGTCAGTCCAGAGTTTCCTCCAGTCCACTGTGAAATGAGATCAACAAGGACAGTGAAGTAGATTTTTCACAAATTAAAATTAAGTTAAAAGTTCTATTGATCACACTGAGATTGTCTCCTACTTCTTTTAAAAATTATGAGGAAAACCTATCAGAGATTTTTTAATGTCCTTCCTCGTCAAAATAAAATCTTGGCATTTTATGCATGTCCCTCCCAGCCTAAGAACCACGACCCTAAATATCAAACGCCTCTTCCTAATGACACTGCAGTAGCTATGGGATCATACGAGAAAAAGAAAGATCAAAGATCAAAGCATTGGTGAACGAAAGGCAGAATGGAATGAAAGCCATGGTACACGTGGCTGTAGACCCCATGACTACCACTATATAAATACACACCAGCTTTGTAGGAATCATCATAGAGCATTTACAGCACAATATCTACATGCCAGGCTCTGTGCTGATTTTTTTATATCTATTCGCTTATTACTCCTCACAACTGAGGAGCTGAGTTCAAGAATTTGTTGCTTTTTAAAGACATTAGCCGTTACACATCAAAATTAATTGTGGCTACATTTCGGCAGTACCAAAATGGCATATTTTTCTTTATTTTCCAAATTATCCAAATGTAGTTCCATTATTTATAACACTATCATTAACAAAAACTATAAACAAAACTGCCAAAAGTATATTCAAGATGAGCTAATATAGAGAGACATCAGAGGATGTCTATGAATGAGCAAATAAATTGGTTCAGTCTTTTTTTAAACATGTGCTTCTTAGAACAAAAATCACAGAAATTTGTTGATGCAAAAGAAGAAAATTCAAAAGAAAAAGATAACAACATGAGATATGTCTCCTAATGCAGCCTCATCACATAGTTGAAATTGATTTTGGGTGTATTTGAATGCATTTTATTTCCTTGGATGTTTCTCAGGTGAAAGAAAGGACCAATGGCAATTTTAAGGACAGGATTCATGCACTAGAAAAATTCTGAACAAGAACAGAGCATCCATCCACTTAACTGAAGAGATGGTCTATTGAGGAAAAACTAATTAACAGTTGATCCAAGGAACAAAAGAATGCTCTTGTGTGACATTTTCTTGGGAAAGTGACTGTAATAATAATAATAACGTCCAGAGAATATGTCACATAATTACAGTGTTTATGGTTGATAATTTAAAGACATAGATGAACTGGATTCTTCTGAAGGACTGCTTCACCCTGTAAGAATACAACTTACTGTGTTATGACCTTGGTTTTCCACAAAATAAAAATCTCTGAAACAGTAAACCTAACACTACAAGATTATACTGAAGAAGAAAATGTTTTTTAAAAATAACTCAGGCTCTAGTCAGGAAGGAAGTTAAATAAGATAACGTGGAAGGTCACTCAAAGGACAGTAACAAGCTCTGAAGAGTCAGTATGGAGGGGCCATGTGTTACAGTGAGAAAAACACTAGGTTCTGAAATTAGAAGACATGACTTACTAGCTATAGCACCTGAATCCACTTACTTCATCTTCCTGGGCTACAGTTTCCTCCTGTATATCCCACTGTAATAATAGGACCGCCTAATTCACAGAGTTGTTGCTTGGATCCAACAAGATACTGGTTGTGAAAGAGCTTTCTTTGTAAAGGATCCTACACTGTAATTGTCAGCGAAATTAATAAGGATCCAGAGAAGTGCCAACTAACAAGACCATTAAATTATGTAAAGTGAATTATATTCTCTCTCTCTGCAGTTCCTTTTTCATTTTTAAATATGGCACTGCTTGGTTCTGAACAGGGTAGAAGTCCATTTGATAAAGCCGCAGGACAGGCCCCAAGGCCCTTGCAACAATGATCACCTCCCGAGGAAATGTGCACCACACTTTCCAGTCTGGTGGTTTCTAAGGCCAAAAGAGAGTTTGGTAATAGAATAAAGAAATGTCTATCTTAGGTGTTTGGATCATGCGAGGCTGGATAACAGTAACTAAAAACTAGATTATCTGAATTAAATTTTCCAACATCTTTAAAAAAAGTTAATGGTCTCTATTGGTTACATCTTATGAGAGCTCCCCTAAATGGTCTACTGACCCAATTTAGCAAAGCAGAAAGTATTAACAACAACAAATACACACACAAACACACACCCAACACACATGAATTTTAAACATCTAGGAAGCAGTTGGGGTCACTAAGTTGTATAGTAACCCTATATACTAGGCAACCTGACGGTCTTTCCTATGAAACTTCAACATCTCATCCCCAGTGAAGCCTTGACCAGCTTCACCCCCAATTAAATCAAATCCCTTGCTTATACATCTTAAACTAGCTTGTAATTACATATTTGCGATTATTTGATTAATATCTGTCTTCCTCTCAAGTGTAAGCTCCACGAAAGCAGTCATCATAACTGTTCTGAATCCCTGGCACTGAGTGTGGTGCCTGTCACTTAGTAGGTGTTCAATATACACTGAATGAATAAATCAATGCACTATCTGATCGGGGAGGCACTGGGTTGAGTTTCATAAGCATGTACTGCTTAATTAGGTGGTTATTATGTTTTATCTAAGCTAGCTGAGTGAGAGAAGCCAACCCAAAAGAATATAGGCTAGGCTACTGATCCTGCTGGATTTAAATATTTTCCATAAATAATAAATGGATAATTGAAAGAGAACTGTATCTGTTTCAGTTGCTTTCAATATTCAAATTGTAAGTAAGCATTTCATGTGAAATGCAGTAGAAAGGATGTTTTCAAGATAGCATCCACATCACTGTATGGCCTCCACTCAACTCAATACAAGTTCTCTTTCAAGAAGGCTCTAAAAGGCTAACCTTTTCAAGAAGGGTTACCTTTTTAAGAAAAACTAGAAACCAGAGACTCTGGAGATTTAGCTCTCCCAGACCCCAAGCCTCCTGCGTTTAAGAATGCCCCTGGATCACACAATGTACTCATTCCGCCTTCACACTTTGAGATCTGGCTGCTGAAAGCAGACAGAGTCCTGGGGAAGAGGCAAGGTTCTGTGGGGTTTTGTTCGGCTCTCCTTCCCTCACAAATTGGAGCTTTATGCAGAGGGAGTCACGACACGGGCAGGGAGAGGCGTGTTCACTGGTCTGGTGGGTGAAGAGCGGGGATGGGTAAGGGAGACAGAAGTTTGCCGAGCTCTGAATGCCAGAGAGGCAAGGGTAACCACTGGTGTTCTGAAAAGAGGCATGCCCCACTGGACGGCCTTAAGAAGACTGATCTGGCCATGCTGGGTGGAAGGGACTGGAGCTGGGCACAACAGTCCAGGGGACAGAGAGGCAAGGACTGATGGGACACAGACTCTACAGAACAAAGTACTCAACCCAACACGAAAGAAAAAACAAATGGTGGAACAGAACATATATGAAGTGTCTTCCCATAGCTAGGGTCAGTGGGAAGTGCCCCCCACCCCCACAGTAGCTGATCCAGTCCAGCAGAACCAAATTAGACCCACCACCCCCAGCTCAAGAAAGGACACATTCTGATAACACACACATCTACTCGCCACAGTTTCCGCCTGTTTGTAGCGTCAAGCACCTCATGCACCTTCCAGAAGGATCTGAAACCCACGCCCAACAAGATGCCCAAACAATGTGCTGTAATCATTTTTAAACGTTGTGTTTTCTTTTACCATTCAAAAGAGATGAACACAAACAGGATGCTTTTAAGCCCGTGACACTGGATTTCTCTGACAACTGCAGGGGCAAAGAGTTTGGGACACAGACAACGTTCTGTTCTGAGAGAGCCACATTCTCTGTGGCTCATTAACTTCTCCCTGTGCCATTCGGGTCCCTGCCCTCAGCAGGAGGTCAGTCTGTCAGGAAACCCAGAGGGAGCAAGGGAGGTGCAGCAGCCCGGCTGAGCAGCAGATGAAATCACTGAAGTACTGCCAGCGTCTGTGGGCCCTTGGAGCTCCCAACCCATATGTGGCATGTGGGACCAGTGGATGTTTGTTACACCTCTGAGGGAGCACAGGGGCACAGAGACCCAAGAGGACATCACCAGCCCTCCGTATTTGCCACATTCTCCCAAGGTTCTGTTTATGATATTCTCTTCTCCTCCCAACTGTGAAGGGGCCTTCTGCCAAGGTTGTCACATTTAGCCTTTTCCTCCCCATAACATCCGGACTGCATACACAACCCAAAGGAAAAAAACCTACCGGCTGAAGGAGGCAGGCCAGACCTCACAAGTAACAGGAACTCATGGCCCTTTCCATTCAAAAATCTCTAAGTATGTACTGGAAGCAAGGGGTGGTGCACGAAAGGAGCAATGAGAAATGAAATGGTAAAGCAAGTTTTATTGTTTGGGAAAGGAAAAAGAATGAAGAGATCAGAACTAAAGCAAAGGACAGGAGAGAGGAAAAAAAAAATCAAGCTGGAAGGAAAAAGGAAAGGGAACGAAAAGCACCAAATAAAGGCAGTTTATTGAGTGATTCAGAGTAGCGAAAATCAGAGGTCCAGGCTCCCAGTGTTTTCACAGACTGTCCTTAACTTCTCCTCATCTATTTTTGCCATAAAATGATTGGATACAAGCAGGGCATCCAGACGAACATAATCCTGTTGACATCAGAATGCAGTAGGGAAGTGATGATGGAATCCAGCACACTTGGACACGCTGTAATCTTCCAAATAATTGAAACATTGCTAAAAGTCAAGTTGCTGGGACTCTCAGTCCAGGCGCCTATCTGCGATCCAAAACTTGGAAGTTGTGGCGGAAAAGAGCAAGAGAGAGGTAGTTTCGAAAAAATTTAAAAGGCACACAAACAAGTGCAGCTATCAAAAATAAGGCTGAAGTTTGTTTGTTTGTTTTTCTCAGCCAATGAAAAGCAGACTTGAACAGAACAGTTTGTTCGAGGACATAAGAACGCGCAGAAAACAAGAACCGACTTCCTTCTTGCCAATTCTTCATAGTAATAGGTTACACCCAAGATCCCACTCAATTCTGTACATATTTTGCAGCTCCTCTGGCTTCTAATACGTGAAGGCAGCACGCAGAGACAACGAACTGGCTGAAAAATACCTAATTTCTGTTTTCCTGACAATTTCAATGATGTTGTACTCTCTGCCATTCATTTAAATTAGGTATTCTGTACTCAGAACATTTACATGCAACACATTGATGTGTGTGTGCGTTTTGGAGTTTTTAACCAACTAATTCATACACCTACACGCCTAATTACAGTCAGTGAATAAGAAACAGATTGGCTGAAACAGAAAATGACAGTGCTCTGTAATATATCACATTTAAAAGTTTGGATTGCCCCTCGAGAAGACAGAGGAAGACGACGTTCTTGAATTCTGTCTTCAGTGTTTTATGGATGTGTTTTCACAGCTCAGTGGATCTTAACAAGCACAGGATCGCTGTCAAATGGGGGTGATCTAACTCTTTCCAGATGCCAATACTCCTCACGTGGGGGGTGGAGGTGGGGGTAACCTAGAAACCAAGGATTGGTGGCGCTGAAACATTCACTGCCACAAATAACCACCCTGAAATGGAGTTAAACTGCACAAAGTCACTGAGAATACCCCGTGTTCAGAAAACCAGCAATCTCTTTATAAAGTGCATGGCTGCTTTCATCTTTTGCCACTTTTACACAGGCACTATTGAAACATCTAAAAATGCATATTCTGTTCATTGCCAGTTTTTAAAAAGCAGCAATAGCCCAAACCCAAAAGAAAAAAGAAGTCAACTTTTCTATTGTCAGTGGTGCTAATAACCTACAACTATAAAACTCCACTCTTGCCTTCGACGGTGTCGGAGAGATTAATAGCCTCCAGAGTTCAAACTATACTTCCTTGCATTTTCTACTGACTGAGAAAAGCGACATGCCACGCAGAGTACAGTCATGCACCACACAACGATGTCTGTCGACGACGGACTGTATATGACGGTGGTCCCACAGGATTAGTACCATATAGCTTAGATGTGTAATAGGCTATACCATCTAGGTTTGTGTAAGTACACTAAGACGTTCGCACAACGACGAAACTGCCTAATGATGCATTTCTCATCATGTGTCCCTGTCGTTAAGCGACACATGACTGTAATGGTAACTGGAATACTGCCTTGGGGGGTGTTCGGGGAGGGGTATGTGAGAACAATGAACTTGAAAGAGAAACTGACAAGCAACAATTCTTACATTTGGATATATGGCTTCGTGGACTTGTTTAAATTATGACAACTGAGTCTCAAATTAATATTAACTTGAATTTTCCGCAATTTAGAAAGTTGACATTTGGGAGGAAAAAGAAACCAACCAACCCACGACCTTTTTGCAGTATTTCAACCCAGAAGTACATTTAGCAACAGAATGCTGGGTGAAGTAGGCAGTGAAATTTTGTCTGAACAGAAACAATATAGAATGAAAATGTCTATATTCCAGAAAAATTTAACCAGAAATCAGCAGTTGGGACAGGCACTGAGATCTTAAGTAGTGACAGAATTACTGACAAACAGGATCTCTTTAGTACTTGAAATTTTCTAAAAAGAATTTCCTTTTTTTCTGCTTCAAAAAGGAACCAAAATTGTGTTTATCTCATCTGACTGCACAGAAGAGAGCAGCTTTCTATATCCTATACCCCTGAGGCTTCTTTAGGAATCAAAGATGATGATACCACATGAGGATTTTCACACAGTACTTCTCAAATCTGTTCTGCAGTGACATCACAGGATGCTCTGCCAAAAGCTTCCACGGCCACAGAGTCTAGAAACATCCCTCTCTTCTATATCCACAACGCCTAAGAGCCATATTAATGATTCTGACAGTCCTGAATTAAAGAATTAAAGACATCTGTTTAACTTTGTTTAAACCTACATTTGTAAGCTTTCTTTCTTTTTGTCATCCAACATCCTCCTAGTGTTCCATGGAACCCACTTTGGAAAACGCTAACCTAAAAACTGAACCCATGTATTGGCTGAGCACAAACAGTGAAAATTATACTTAGAAATTCAGTGGGAAAGACCTTGTAAGTGGTAATGAGTCAGTGAAAATTGAAACTTACAGATTTTTTTTCTATTTTAATAAGGGAAAACATCGCTTTTCTCTAAAATTTGTTGATGCTTAAATAGGAAGGGTTTAAAGGATGTGCAAACCCCCTACCCCCAGTTCTTTTCTGCTGAAGAAATACCCAAGTGCTCACATTCAGAAAAATGTGAGGGAAATAAATGATGAATTTGGCAATATAATTATTCCAAACAATCCTTCCTCCACAAGCCCAATTTGTTTTGTATCCCGTCTCTCTAAATCTTTCTCTTCTCCCCAGTGACTCAATCAAATGTTAGCTTAGTGGAGGCAATTTCAATCAAATTTAAAATTTCAGAAAATGAAGCAACAAGCCAAGGGCTTCGGCTTTATGTTGAGAGAGAGAGAAATGAGATTAATGATAAGGGACTTATAAAAACTCTTTGGGAGATGCAAGAATTACCATGCACGTATCAGTCCTGAGGGTTCTTTGGCTATTATTAGTGTTCTGTCTACAATGAGTCAAGAAAGGAAAGGGTAAATGAGGAGAACCCTGGAGTCGATGAAAACGATAGTACATTAGGGACACAGAAGCCATGAAAATTAGCAGTGAGCCCACATGCCCAGGACATAAAAGAAATCAGGACAGTCTTAATGAGAATCAGGCAGTGCGCCTAATGAGAACCTTAATATACTTTATCTTCCCTTTATATTTCATTTTGGTGTCATTAGACGCAGTGAACCAACAAGTATTTATTGAATGCATACTCTGTGCCCAGCTCGGGGCCCAGCGCTCTGGGGAGATCTCCAATGGCTTGCAGCCATGGTTTGCAATGTCTGATTTCCTGACCAGCAGCAGCAGAATCACCTGGGAACTCGTGAGAAATGGAAATTCTCACCCCCACCTGGGACCCACTGAATCAGAAAGTCTGGGGAGGGGCCAGGCATTCATGTTTTCAACCAGCCCTGCAGCGATTCTGATGTGCAGTGACGTCTGATAACCACTGGAGCACAGTCTAGGCGAGGTGGCATGAAACCATTAAACAGCAGCAGATGACAAAAGGGAGTTGGCAAGTTTAGAGAACTCAGTCAGCCTCACAGAACGTGCAAACTCTTTGTGATCAAGTCTGAGTTTAAAAACAAACCCAGGGCATTTAAAATTCTATTTTCTCTCTCTCACCTCCACCCCCAGAGGCATAGGTAAGAAGAGGAAAGGATGTGAACTTCCATTTTAACAACTAAATGAGCATATAAGCTAATGGGTATTCTGCGTGTCTTGGCCAGATTCATTGCTACAGAAAGATCAATTTTTGTTCTCTAAATAGGCTATAAACATATATGGTACCTTAAGGGGGTCTCTATCTGTGTTATATTTGTTATTTTCAACGAGCTGAATGAGATACAGTTCTGGGGGAAAAAAAGCAAAGGGAATACATTTGCATTTTATTGCTCTATTTAAAGCCCTTTTACTGCTCTTTACCTGACAGTCATTCTAGCATCCTTTGCTAAAGAATATTTCTTCACGCTTAGTGCACAAATGTTTTAAGATAACAGTAATCATTGCAGTTAACATTTATTGAGCATTTTATATTGTGCCAGGTACTGGATATGAATCACCTCACTTAATTCTCACAAGGTAGCTACTACCCATCCCATTTTACAGGTGAGGAAATGGAATATTAGAAAGATGAAGTCTCACTGTCCACAGTGCATTCCAGAATAAAGTTAAGATTCAAACTTAGGTAAACCTGACCGGAGAGAGCAAGTTCCTACCCATTGCATCATATTCCCTTGAATTCTTTAGTGTACTGGAAGGCGCTGGAAAATTATCTTCACCAAAGTTAATATGAGCCTCACAATTTTAATATATAGAAATAGTTTGTCAACGTCCCTTTTGGTATTGTGGTATCTTACCTTTTAGGTAAGATTCGCAACCACAGATTCTTACCCCTGGATATTTATTATAAAACTACTAGATCTCTATGTGCATATAAGTGAGATCCTTATTAGTGGAACCACAGTAATAAGATATTATTACATTACAATATTATATCCTAGGGTATTATAACACAAGGCCATTATCACGTACTTAGCTAATAGGGTCCATACTGTTATAATGTATTAAAACCAGATTGAGTAATAAAAATGACAATAATATAATCATAATCTTCAGTACTTGGGGGAAAAACATTCTTTAGATGAGGCCTCAAAGCACCTTCCTAGCATTACTGCAAGTTTATATATGAAGAAACCATGCTACAAAAGGCTTGCAAATTTATACATAAATATATGGAAGTCTTCTGCAAAATGTTGGGAAGATTAAAAGCTCACTCAATATAGGTTGGCAGCAAAAAGATTCTGAGTGACGCCAGGAAGAATAAAATAAGCTGCTCATTCAACATTTACTGAGTGTCCGGCATGTACGAAGTACTATTCCAGGCTATGAGGATGTAGCAGTAAACCAAAGACATGAAGTCTGCTGTCCTGGAGCTTACATCCCAGTAAATGAGACAGAAAATAAACAAATAAGCAAATAAATATCTACTATATTGTCACATAGAAATGCCATGCAGGACATAAAGGAGAGCTGAGAGGACAGAGAGGGATGGGGCTGCCATTTTTGATAATGGGGGTCAGGAACAGTCTTCTGATGAGGTGACATTTCAAGCAGACACTTAAAGGAAGTGAGGGTGTAAGCTAGTGCAAAACATCAGGGGGAAGAGGGTTAAGGACAGAGAGGACAGCAAGTGCAAAGAACCTGAGAGAGAAGGGCACGCTGGCATCCTCAAGGAGAGCAAAGAAGCCAAGGTGGCTAGAGTCCGGCAAGCAGAAAATGGGAGGAACTGAGAGCAATGGGGCAGTCAGGGGCTTTAGGACAGTGTAAAGACGTTGCATTTCTTTCTAGGTTTGAAAAGAAGCCACTGGGCTGGGGGGCGGGGAGGGCGGGGTTGAGCAGGGGACTGGCATGAGCTTAAGTCCAGTGAGAGATGATGTCCTGGTGAGATGACTGTGGCTTGGTCAAGGTAGAGAGAAAGAAATGACCCAAATACCAGTGACTATGTGATGAACACAACCAACAAGACTGGCTGATGGGCTGGATGTGGAGAAAGAGAAATTAAAGATCATCGTAGGTTTTTGCTCTGAGCAGCTGGGTACTATTTAGTGACATGGGGACAGGAAGCAGGTTGGGATCAAGAGTTTGGTTTGGGACAAGTGACGCTTCAGATGCCCACTAGACGTCCAAGAGGAGATGGGCAAGGAAGCCGTTGGCTACTCAAGTCTGGTGTTGAGAGAAAAGGTTGAGGTTGGAGACATACAACCGGATGTCATCACAGATAACGGAGAAATAAATGCTCTACTCTTATGATGGGGAAAAAAAGATAGACAATTCCAGAACAATTTTTTTTTTCCATTTTTTTCTCACTCAGGTCTCCTGAAACACAGTGTGGCAGAAAGAATGGTGAATATGAGACAGAAGACACAAATTCTATCCCTGGCCCTGCCCATGATGCTCTGGGTTCACCTTCTATATGTTTATTTTGTTGATGACAAAGGTAGGATAACTAAGAATGACACTGTGACAGACAATAACAAGTGTTGATGAGGATGTGAAGAAATTGGAACTTCATACCATACTGCTGGTGGCAAGGTAAAATGGTACCATTCACTTTGGGAAACAGTTTAGCAATTCCTCAAAAAGTTAAATATATAATCACCATATGATTTAGTAATTCCACTCCTAAGCATATACCCAAGAGACCTAAAAAAACATATTCACACAAACACTTGTACATAAATATTCACAGCACATATGGTTATTCGTAACAACTAAAACAACCTAAATGCCCTTCAACTGATGAATAAACAAATTGCAGTATATACATACAATGGAATAATATTCAGCCATAAAAAGGAATGAAGTACTTATAAATGCTGTAACACAATGAACCTTGAAAACATTATGCTAAGTGAAAGAAGCCAGTCACAAAGGTCCATATATTGTACGATCGCATTTATGTGACACGTACAGAACAGGCAAACTGACAGACACAAAATAGATGAGTGGTTGCCTAGGGCTAGCGGAATGTGAGGGAGTGCTAAGAGGTGACAATTAAGAGCGGGGCATGGCATTTCCTTCTAGGGTGATAAAAGTGTTCTGAAAATAGTGATGATGGTTGCACAGCTTTATGAATACTTCTAAAAACCACGGAACTACACTCTATGCCCTTTAAAAGGGTGACTACCCGGTGGCGCAGCGGTTTAGTCCGCGCTTGGCAGCCCGGGGTTCGCTGGTTCGGATCCTGGGCGCCCGCCGACGCACTGCCTGTCAGCCATGCTGTGGCGGCGTCCCATATAAAGTGGAGGAAGATGGGCACGATGTTAGCCCAGGGCCAGTCTTCCTCGGCAAAAAGAGGAGGATTAGCAACGGATGTTAGCTCAGGGCTAGTCTTCCTCACCAAAAAAAAAAAAATAATAATAATAATAAATAGAAACAAAAAAGCTTTATTAAAAAAAAAAAAAAAGGGTGACTGCGATGGTATGTGAATTATATCTCGATTAAACAAAAAACCAAAGAAACAAACCAGAATGATACTGGGGGGGGAAAGGCTGCTGGTCACAGTTTCTCAGATAAAAAGAAAAGAAAACCAGGTTGAAATCTACTGTTAGGAGAAACGTCGATGTGACCCTTTCAAGTCAAGAGGGACTGTTGAATCATTTGTATGTATGGATGGCCATGATGCCTGCCAATCGTGTTCTCATTTCCACCTTGACTCTGACCCTAGCTTCCAAAGAACTCGAACCTTCAAGCGCCCAGTTTAAAGTAATTCAACTCAAAGCAATGCTGCCAGACTTCAAAAAGCTCTGAATTAAATATAGTGTCTACTGTGGAATGATAACAGAAATAAGAAAGGAAAGGACATAAACACAAAATTTCCTTTTTTTTCCTCCAATACAAAACCAACCTCTTGGTAATTTTCTGATACATCAACACGGTGCTGAGCCCCCCACAGACTTCCTTTCCATTCCATTTTATTAATGAGATTCTGATCGTGCAAAAATATCACGGTACAAATGTTCCAGTCTATCCTGATTCTAACCATTGCTAACCACGTACTCAGAACTGTGTCCCCAACGAGTAGATCACAATTTTAGTAAAATCCAGACACAGGATGATGGGACTAATCTCAGAAAACTAGAGCTAGGTATGCACCAAATACATGAAAATCCAAATAATCCTGACAGACCTCTTTTTATATATAGTAACAGGACTGTAGACATCCAAATATATCAGCTTACATACTGTAAAATCACCAGGATGCATTCAATTCCAAAGGGATTACTGTTATGTCCTGATGGAAGCGTTACAGAGATTCCACTGGGTAAACATCATGGAAAGGGGCCCAGAGAGCTCTCTTTACATAAGGTAATTTTCTCAAGAAAATGGTCTGAAAAAAACAGAAGAGGAAAGTTCCTGTAATTTGATTGAGCAGAAATTACACAAGTGTTGAGAGAACTAAGAAATACGAGTCATATTTTTAATACGAGGGCTCACAATCTCAGTATCATCTATATCTGCAATTTTAATGTTATTTTCTCAGCCTCATGAAATAAGAGGGTTTGGGAACTTTCTCTGGTTCAGCTTTCCAAGTGCTCCTGCTCCAAAAAATGTGTGTTTATAGTAAACCACTATTCATAGCTAGACTGCCACCTTCCTAACTCGATCCACTTAGGAATGCAGACTGAGGTTCCTGGAGCTCCCTTTTGGGGTCCGCTTCTATGTCTTGGTAGCATCACTTTCTGTTATGGACAGAACATTTGTGTGTGTCCCCCCCACAAAAAAAAATCATATGTTGACGCTCTAACCCCCAAAGTGATGGTATTTGGAGGTGGGCCTTTGGGGAGGTAATTAGGTTTAGATGAGGTCATGAGGGTGAGGCCCCCGTGATGGGACTAAGATTAGTGTCCTTATAAAAGGAAGAGACACCAGAGCGTCTTGTCCCTGACATGTGAAGATACACCAAAAAGCCATTGTGTGCAAGCCAGAAAGAGAGCCCTCAACTAGCACCAAATCTGCCAGCACCTTGATCCTGGACTTCCCAGTCTCCAGAACTGGGAGAAATAAATGTTTGCCGTTCAAGTCACTCAGCCTGTGGTATTTTGTCACAGCAGCCAGAGCTGGCTGAAGCACTCAGTGCAGGAGGCCAGAAAAACAGCAACTAAACCTCTCACAGAGAGGGAGCTAATTAGCAGGCATAATACAGCTGGACCATGGAAAACCCTAAAAGGCAGAAGGTGAACTGTTTGGAAGAGAACTCACAAAACATGAGGCAAATAAAAAACTATTTTTTCTACAAACGGGGATACAACTTTGAGGATGCAGGGTTCACCCAGTAACTGGCACAGAGGCAGGCATTTAACAAAATAATTGCTGAACCAAGAAACCACCACCAAAATCATTACATATGGAAAAGAGACTGACCAACCAGACCAGAAGGAGAAACAGCTGCAACAAAATAAGTTACTACACAGGAAATACAGCATGAAATAGGTTTTTCCTGGTGGCTCAGAGTTCTAGTGCTCCATAATTAAAATTCCATACAAATTATACCTTTCAAGTTTCTATAAACTATTGTTACTTTTATTACATGATGCAATTTATCAGATGTGAAAATGTTATTACAGCCAATTAAGATCTTATCAAGCATTAAACATGTCGGTGTGTTTATATAACAGAGAACTTATTTTATTTCTTCGCCAAAACACTGTGTCTAAGTCTTGTAAATGCTTGTTGTGAATTATCTCTGTACTGTTGGAGCCAATTAACACGGAGAGCATAGTGAAGGCGTGGCCAGGTACGTGGATGCCACCCTTTCCTCCTTGCTTTGCACTGGAGTGGGATTCTTTCACTTCCTCCTGCCCCAGTCTCCCTTAGAATCACGTGGTCCCATGGTCAATGACAAAAAAATTATAAAATCTTTCAAAATCTACCATTTTCCTAAGAGACCCTGAACTCTCTGAAAATGGGAAATCTTCAATTAAAAATCAATTTGTAATAGCCCAAATACATATTATCAATACATTTCATTCTTCTCAATCCCTAGAATGTTTCTGAAATCCATTCTGTAGAAGTGACAACAATATTAGCTTAACAAGAGCATAATAGAAAAGGTGACACTGCTGTCCTCCCTGCCCTGGCCCCCAACATACACAACATTCCAAAGTCACTAGGAATTAAAAACATATCTCTCTCTGCATATTTGAATTACATGGGCCCACAGTCTCCCTCCAGGAGCACTGGCATAAAAATGTAAAATGTAATAAATATATAATTACCCCTTATTTTGTAATGAACTAGCCTGAAAAACTGATACATAAGTTCCTACTTCAATGACCAAAATTATGAAGCACACTTAACATTTATCTTCCACTGAGTGGCTTTAAATAAAGCTTTAAAAATAAACATGTGACTCAAAATTTTTTCTGCAATAATGTGCATTAAGAGGCTTATGAAGCCAACACAAGGAATAAAATGTGTATGTGGGGGCCAGCCTGGTGGCAGAGTAGTTAAGTTCACACGCTCCGCTTCAGCAGCCTGGGGTTCACAGGTTCGAAGCCCGGGCACGGACCTATGCACTGCTTATCAAGCCACGCTGTGGCGGCGTCCCACAGATAAAGTAGAGGAAGATGGGCACGGATGTTAGCCCAGGGCCAGTCTTCCTCAGCAGAAAGAGGGGGATTAGCAACGGATGTTAGCCCAGGGCCAATCTTCCTCACACACAAAAAGAGTTTATGTGGACAAATAAGGACCAAGTAAACTAGTCTCTCTTGACGAAAGTTAAGGAAGCCCACAGCTTAAGCACTGAAGTCCAGTTTAGGGCACTCTCTGTCCACGCTGATTACACAGCTCCCTGCCCTCGGCATCTGAATTTGAGTATTTCAGGAAGTCGTGCTGATGTCGGCTTCGGTGACATGCTTTCTGTCTCCACGTCCTACATCCTGGCATATGGCAGGTGCTCCATGAGAATTTGCTCAGTTCACTCCAACGCTAGCAATATTAGTTCTCTGCTTTTCTTGCTTTTTCATTTGATTTGATGTGCTTGCTCTGTGCCTTATGGAGTGCTAGGTGCTGTGGTCATAATGCTCACTTATCTTGGTGTCCACCCTTAGGGTCCTAGACTCTACTGGCAGAGACTGAACAGGACTCCAGATGCCGCCATTACACGGTAAATGCCCTCGGAGAGCACTGTGGGTTGATGTGTGCGTGCACACACACGGACAGGATACTCTGGGAGCACACAATACTTGGCTTAGGGTGGTGGGTGGTGGGTGGGGGATGGAATGAGACGGCCAGGCAGAAGGTTCCAGCCCTCCTCCATTTCCAAGAATTTGCAAAGCTTTCCATTTTTAATTCCAAAATCATGTTTAATAAGAGTTTCATTGCTGCTAGAAATGTTTTAATAAAAATGAACCTAACCAGTATAATTTAAAATAATTATCATTATTTCAAGCCCATACACGGGGTTCCAAATATTAAAATAGTTTTATAGGGGATTTTTATACAAAGGTTACAGCACACTATAAAGCCATAATCCTCAAGAGTGTTTCATCCCACCTCTGTTTGTAATTTATGTATGATATATAAATTCAAACATGTAAAATGTACAAAATCAGCACTGCAATGGATATTCTAAGTTTCACTCCAGAATTCATTTTTACAGCTGTATACTGCATAATATTGGTTTGATTACAGAAATCCTGTCAGAATTCCCACTGTCCCAGCACCATAACAACTACTCTTTTAATGCATTTTGGTAGAAGAGTAATCACTTTCTAATAGGATTATCTTCACACCTTGCCTAAGTCGACAACCATCCTGCATCAATAACTTAATAAGCACTACAGTCTGAAAGACCATTCAATTTCACACACCACATACCTCCACCAGAACCTGGCGAGGTAATACAGTGCAAACCACCTTAGATGCGTTCTTTCTAAAATTAGAAGCATTTTTCTCTTAAGAATACAGGCCAGAAGCTATGCAAGAGGACTCCACAAAGAGAAGCCGGGCACCGGTGGCCAGGAGGGAAGTCATTTTTCAAATGAGGCTGAAATGTCCCCCCTGGTATCCTGACCTGTGCTCATCCTTGCTGATCCCAGAGGCAGCCACCTTCAGGGACAGAGGGACATAGAGCATTGCTCAGGAACACTTTGGTTCCTCCGTTATTACCACTGAAGATGGTAGATTTATAATTTAACATGGCTACCTACCTGGAGTTCTGAGCACTGTAGAGCATTTTTACAAAATCCAATAAAAACCACAAATTAAAATCACTTCGGTTCTGCTATAAACCTCAACTTCCCAATAATGGGGGCTCTGACACTTTCTACTTTGCCACTGCTCATTAATTCAACCTATATCCTGACTCTCGATCTCTACCTTTATGATTTTCTAAAATTAAATTAAAAGTTTAGGGCTATGGAACAGAAGCACATCATGACACAACAGTCAAGTGTCGCAGTAAATCCACTTCAGAGTGGAGACTGAAATGTCAGCAAGTAACAAAATAGTCCAAGCTGGGTTGTGAGGTAACGTCATCTTGTGAAATACTGAGTCTAATAAATAAATGAGGAAACAACTCTCCCTGCTCCTTCTGTAAATTACCCTTCGTGGGATTCATGATGCTCTTAATGAGAGCAGTGAGGAGGAGGCCATCGGTGAGCGGACAAGGTCCATCCACCACCTCCCGTGACTGACTCTGAGCCCAGGCTACTGAGGCGGAAACGTGTCCTGGTAGAAATAACAGAGCAAACATTGAGACACAGCTTCTCCACTCCCCCATCAGCCTAGATAGGATGGTGGAGGAGATAAGCTTTCTGGAAAGGGACGGTTGAGAAGGACAAGCTGAGAGGTGAAGCAAGATGTCCACAGTCAGGAGGCAGGAAGAAGTGGGCATCGGGAGATGGTGGGGTGAGATATGAAGAATTAGGAAGGGAAAAAGAACCACGGGCCATAGAGGCCAGGTGAGGAGTTTTAAGGACGAGATAGTCAAAATCGCCAAATATCTAGAAGACATGCAATGACCACTTAATGACATAAAAGACACCGCACAATACTGATGCTCCCTCAGCCACCAGTGAGGAATAGGGCTGGTTTTAAATCCCCAGAGGGACTGTGGGGTAAAACTAGCAAAGGAATAGATCCAGGGGTACCACCTTCTCATCAGAAATTGATCTAAGGAGGTTAAACGTGTTAAGATACCACCAGATGGCAACACAGAGCTGAACACGATCCATTTACCTATCTAGGATATATAACAACACTGGATCATAGGAATGGCCACTATATCACTGGAATGTCTACTTTTATGTTTCATAAAAGATAAGATTAGAGAAATAAAAATCCGTCCCCATAGAAAGGTAAATATTGAGACTGAAGAAGCCTCTTGTCACTGTACAGAACAGACCCCTCAATTAGTATCCATACCTTTGCCATGTAAATGGCAGGGGAACGTAATTAACGATTAATAGAAGCTGCCCTCAATTTAAAGCCTCGAAGGGAAGTAATTAAATTTAGTCGAAGCTGTAGCCTCTAAACAAAGATACATCACACAAACACAAAAGGAAACACAGATTTGAATAATAAATGCAAATTGGAAACAAGGTTTGACGACAGGCTGAACAGAAATGATCCTAAAATTACTTTTCCTAAGAAACGCTCTGTTCAAGAGACTCGTTGATGAACCTATTTCAATGGAGGCCAAGGTTTGATATGAATCCTGGTTGACGTTTCTTGAGTACAACCTCGCTTCCAGAGTATTTATGCATGCAGATCAGACGGCTTCCTGCGGTTTGAATGAGCTGTACGAGTTACCTTTCATATCAGCGCAGATATACTTGATATATAAAGTGTCAACACCACTACCAGGGATGGAGATCGCAAACACGGCTCTGCTTGTTGGTCATGAAATAAAACTGCCGAGCAGAATGTGCGTAGCTCCAGAGGGTAAATTAATGCAGGCAACACGGATATCAGCAGTCTTTAAGCCCGCCTCTCTCAGCTTCTAACGGAAACATTTAGGGAGCAGAAGCGTTACATCTGGCTACAGCTGCACATTACATGGTCCATTGAGACTCAGATGCTGATGGCTGAACTGAATAACAAACAGCTGGGTATAAATGTAAAAATCAGGAAATCGATTTTAAACACACGTATGGCACAAATCCTCTGAAATTCTAGCACCGAATTGAGAAAGAGCAATTAGCACGGAGGAGTGCAAAAGTATCCCAGAGATTAAGATTCAAAAATCCACCTGGGCACCCTGGTGTCAGGACACCTTGGCTGGGCTCTTCTGTGACTAGTTCACGAAGGGCGGTGCGAGCACAAAGGCAGTGTCGTCAGATTATTTTCTGGCCCTGGTCACGCTCCAGCTGAAAGTTAACAGAAGTAACTGAGCTTCCTATTTGAGCTTTCCAGAATGGGGAAAATTTAACTCATGAATTTAACTGAATTGCACGGAAAGTCTCATCTCAGGGTCCTCCCACACTGAACCCATGTGTCAGGGGAAGGTTGTTCACACAGAGCTGTAGACAGGAATTTCCAGCACAAGAGAGCTAGGTTAGGAAAAAAATTTAAGTTAATGAGATCGCACATCCCCAAGTGCCCAGTGGGGTGCTAACACATTAGAAACACTAAATAAACTTTTGTTAAATTATGAATAACTTTCCTATTTATAAGGATTTAGGTAAGTAAATGGGTCAGAGAAGGGGGTTAGAAATTGCTTTGCCTGAACCTTTAAAAGCATGGATAACCATTTTTGTGGAAAGGTTTGGGTTAGTCCTATGTATAGATTTTTAAAAGCTGGCAAACACGTTTATGTTTAAGAAAGCTAGTGGTACAGGATCAGACATGAGAAGGCAGCCACATAATGTAGCACCCAAACTGGAACACTTTTTAGGGTGAAAGGGACACACTATTAACGACAATGCCAGGACAATAGGTATAAACGGGGAGTATGCCATGTAACCAGGAGATGTACTCACTGTATCTCCAGTACCAAGAGCATGAAAAAAAGCATGAGGTCGTATCTGCGATGCCAATTAAGTGGCTGCTATCTCATCGGCTTATTTCCACCATCCTGTAGATCAGAGTGTCTACTTGATTGCAAAGTTCCAGATCTAGTATAAATTAAAGAGCTCATCTGAAGGAATTTCAGGAAGCGAAAGGATAGACTAGATAAAATCTAGATTTCTTTGCTGGCACAATTAATTCTGTGGATCATGCCAGATCCAATCTGACCTAATTAGTAGTAGGACACTACTACTCTTGCAGCTTTTTTTGGTGGGAAAGAAATGCAATATTACCAATTTTGATGAATGTTGATTTTCCCCTGTCTCTCAAGCTACCTGGATTCTACAATCCAAATGGCGAAGACCAGAAAAGTGCTAATGTATATGCACATTTCCACCAAGAGACTGTGTTTCCTCCACTGTGTTCTTAGCCATCAAGAACACATGAAATATTATTTTTAAGGACTCTAGGGAGGATCTATATATAGCAAAAACAAAAAAACCCAAAAACTGAGGAGGCAATATTATAATATTACATCCTCTGATCTACAGGATGAAGAACGAAGTTCTTCAGAAAGGTAGAACAGTTCAATTCTTATTTCCCAAGAAGAAAATCCTTGATTAATTGCACACAGCCCAAAACAACACAATAGCATAGATCCTTCATCTTAAACCAGTGTTTCCCCAAAGAAGAAATAGACGAAGTCAACTGTGACAGACTAAAGCTCAGATGAACCAAATGTTTCACTTAAAGAATTGTTAACACTTTATAATATTGTGTAACATCTAGAACAGGCAGCAACTATCCAGTACATTATGAGACTCTAAATATTTGTGTTGAGAATGATGCTTAAGACAAGGTACAACTCTTGTTCACTGGCAGGCTTTCTGGGGTTTAAAAAAAAAAAGAAAAAGGAAGCTAGATTTCAGCACAGAAAATGTTTAGGTGGTTTCCACATGACAACAAAAGAACTGATCGATTCAGCCAAATAATAGGTCAGTTGTGACTCATAAATCCTAAACTCCTCAGCTGTCCAACTTAATTTTAACTCCACAATCTGCGGGACGAACTGTACAACTGCCATGTACTTTCTGACTGTGTTGTATTTACCACACCACAGCGGAATCAATTTGCTGTTGTCGAGGCAAATAAGAAACCCCGAGAATTAGATAACTTTAAAAGCTAATTTACTTTGGTTCTAGGCTAATTACATTTCTTAAAGTAAGTTTTGCTGATTGGTTAAGAACCCAAGCTATCACATAAAGACCAGGCACTTAGCTGGAGACATAAACACATAACCTGTCAAAAAAGTGCCCGGAACATAAGAGAGCATTTGTAATTCACAGGGGGGATTTATGAAATACACAAATTGAGTTGCCGACATTTATACCTTCCAATTGGGCGATTATATTATATTATGGAGACTGGCTATGTCTCAGAATTTTCACTGTAGAGGCCTTGTTTCAAAAGCTGCAGCAGTCCATTTACATTTTAAAAAAATGAAAAAATAGGCCACAATCCTTGTTGATGTGTTGTATTATGTAGAAGGCATTTTACTTGGACCCCAAAGTTATCTAATTTCAGCTTTAGGAATGTTAAAAGTACTGAATATTGCTGGTAATTTTCATATTACAGTATAAAGTGGTCTGTCCTAAACCCAATAATGTACATTTGGGTTTATAATTTATGTTAGAAAAGGTAACACAATATATATATTGAGGAACATCCCTTTCACTAGGTACACACCAGACCTAAATGGTTTCAACTGTTCACAATTTAACTGTGACCTGATAAACAGTTCTCTGATAACGTTTGTCCCACCTGTCAGGGCAGGACTCAACAGAACCAGGGGTGGTCTGTGGGTTTTCTGAGCAACCTTGGTTAAGCATTTGCTCTGCTCCTGTTTTGAATTAAAGTGTCACAATGATTTGTCTTTAGTTTTTCAAAGACTTTGAACTCTATTAGGGCCTGGAGAGTGAGTTGTGACACTGTGAAGCTTCATGTAAATGACAAATTTAATACCTGAAAAACAGAATAACAGGGGGCCAGGCCGGTGGCATAGCGGTTAAGTTCGTGCACTCTGCTTTGGCGGCCCAGGGATCACGGGTTCAGATCCTGGGCACGGACCTACACACTGCTCATCAAGCCATGCTGTGCTGGTGTCCCACATACAAAATAGAGGAAGATGGGCACAGATCTTAGCTCAGGGCCAATCTTTCCCAGGAAAAAAAAAACAGAATAACTACAACAGTGCCATCATAACTTCTTCCTCCCATTTTCTTTCCACCCAAAACCAAAGAACAGCTTCTATTTCACTGGTTCCCTGGATTTTAAGATGCTAATCAATGATGAGCAAAATACCAAGGTATAACATGTCAGATTCTCTTTTTTAAAATTCCAAGTATTTAAGCTCTCACCAAAATTAGAAATAAGATCTTATCTTGTGTCTAGAAAAGCGAAATTGACCAGGATGCTTTTCTTGTCCCATGGCCAGGCTCTAAGACCAAGGGAAGAGTAGTAGGTCCCCACAAGGGCCATCTTATTTTTTTAAATCACACCCTGGGTGGGAGGCAAGGCAGCCTGAGGACAACATAATGTCATAGGGATACAAGTACCTGCCCCGGGAAAGCAACAGTGTCTGTATCTCAATCACCTCTCTCAACTCAGCCCATCACGCTTGGATCTAAATCAAATTGTGGTTTCTTGTTTTACATCCTGGAAATAGAGGAGTTGTGAGAGGAGGTGCCACTGTAACCGAGTTGACAATGGAGTGAGCAACGCGCTAAAAGAGTAATAGCGTTTTCCTCCAATTATATGATCATCATCGGGAACCCAGCATTTGGACCAAGTGTTCAAACATCAGAGAATGGAGTTGGTATCATGTAGTTGAAAGCCGCGGTATTGGACCTTAACAGTCTGATTTCTGAAAGCCTTATAATGAGGGTGGAGTGGATATACATTCCATTCTTTGGCTGTATTTTTGTTCAACAAAGCCTGCAATTTTCAGTCACTTGAAAATGTAATTATAGATAATGTTTGCATCAGTAGCAAGAATACAATAAGCACACGGGATGAAAACTCCACTCAAATCACATCCTCTAAGGTTACGACACTTGTCTCCTGCCAGGAGTAAAGGCATTTCGACAAGCTAATATTCGGTACGAAATGGTTTGTGGGTTAGACCAACCCATGCATGAATTCTCCAACTTTTCTATTATCCCTTCCTTTACACTGAGTATCTACACAAGAAACAAAAATCGAGATTGGCTGAAAACTCAGAATCCTATCAAATGTTTAATGCACTTGAGCAAAAAGCTATGGAGAGATCCAAAGTGTACTGACACTTGAAATGGCCCGGGTACCAAACCTGAGGTGGTCACCACTGTGAATCATCTAAAATGCATCTGTTACCTTGCTCAGAGACTCACTTATTTTATTGCCTACTTATCTGGCCCACTTACGAAGAAGAGGGTAAAACCGCATGTAATTCTAGAATGGATACTGCATAAAGTCACTCACTGAGAGGGATGGTGGGAACTGAATCCACCTGAGAGCCTTTTTCTAATTCATGAGAAGGCATTCTATGGGCGAGAGGCACCCCTCAGAAAGGCCAAGTGTTCACCAAAATCAGATACAAAAATTAAGAAATTTGAAGTAAACCGGGGGGGCAGGGGGGGAATGCCAGGTGTCTAATGAAATCCTCAAAAGAAACCTCTTCATGAAATATACAGTTACCTTAAATGAAGAATAAGAATCCACCTTAACATTCAATGTTAATTGCTTCCTGATCTCAGCGGTAAGTGAGAATCTGCCTTGGGCATTAAGACATCCTGACATTGCTATGGTGCCCCTTTCTACTGACATCTCTTACATACTCAGAAATTGGTCTGGCTAGGAAATAAAATCAAGAACAAGCAATTTATGTGAAAGAGCACATAAAAAGCAGAAGATTAGGTCAGAGCTAAGAAACTACATTTCATACTCAGAATCCACATATTCAGCTGCCAATTCGCCAACATATCTAGAAATTCAACCTGTTATACTCCCAGCAGTGTCTAGGAATTCCTCAAGAGACAAAAGCAACTCCCTGAGCCGAAATATGAGGTGGGACGGTAGAAAACAGGCTCAGGCTGTGGACACAGAGACAGATGCATACGATCACCTCCTAGAACCCTCATTTGCAAAATAGAAACGATACAACTTCCCTTGCAAAATTTTTCTAAAGATTACCGGTAATTTATATAAATCCCTTAGCCTAATGGCTGCCCCATAGTGTATCCTACCTCAAGAACAGCTAATATCATAAAACATTTCAGAAAGTATGCCCACAGGAAGGCAGCATCCTTTAAAAGCATTAGTCATCAGAATTAGGAGAAACACACAAAAAAAGAAGTATTTAGTTGCCAAAGAATTACAGCTTCCTTGACACTAGAAAACATGTTTTGGCTTCTGGGTAGGCATCATGATTGTATTGAACAGACAACTAGAAATCAATTTGTATCAAAAGTATCACGTTCCGAGCAGAGCTGGAAAACAAGAGTTAGAGGCAACATAAAGGCCATCACGTGGCTTCTGAGGCTGACAGTAATCCAATTCTGGTCACTTTTGATAATAGCTGGGCACAAAATCTTGGCCCAACTGAAAGGCTGCCTATAAAGTTAATTAGACTTCTTTGACGCTGGGAAGATAAAATGTGCGGATTACAAAGTACCAATTAATTTGTACAGAAACATGTGTAGTATCTGTGCAGCAGGCCCCCTTCTCCAAAAATGTTGCCAGCTTTTGTCCATAGACCCAGTTTTCCTTCCCCAACAACCTCAGAAACTGCAGTCATCTCTGATGGCGCCCAGGTTCCCCTACCTGCAGAGAAGTCCCTGGGTCACCCTAACGCAAAGTGGTCTGTCACATGAGGCAAGGAAGTCTCAGTTTTGGAGGTCACATTTGGGGCCTGGAGAGTTTCTCACAGGCAACATCACTGTCTTGGCCAGAGGAGGTGCCCAGTGTCCCCCTGGCCTGTCACGAAGGGCATTCCTCAACCGATGGGCTCAGACAAGGCTTCAGGCTTCCCAACTGCATCTAATCATGTCTGATCTAACGAATCAAGTGACTTTAAAACATTAGGAGAGGGACTGGACCTGGGCATAATGGTTAAAGTTCAGCACACTCGGCTTCTGTGGCCCAGGGTTCACAGGCTCAGATCCTGGGCACCGACCTACACCACTCGTCAGCCATGCTGTGGCAGTGACCCACATACGAAATAGAGGAAGACTGGCACAGATGTTAGCTCAGGGCGAATCTTCCTCAAGCAAAAAGAGGAAGATTGGCAACAGATGTTAGCTCAGGGCCAGTCTTCCTCAGCAAAAAAAAAAAAACCCAAACATTAGGAGCAAATCTTCCCACTAAGGACTGTAAGCACCCTATCAACTATGTCAGGAGAAATAACCGCCTGCTTATTTAAGCACAAAACGAGAATAACTCTGATGCATCCTGCAGCTGGGCCCCACCTGGGTACACACCCTATACCCACTGTGCCACCTCATAAGGCAAAAATCATCGCTTTCTCCAAGTCATTTCCTCCTCCTGAGACTCTCCCGCTATATCCCCCAGCCACTTGCATCCTCAGCACCTAATGGGAGTGCAGGCGGCAGGGTCTACAATATTCCCCCACCACATTCATATCATCGAAATTGTCTGCATAACGGCTGGGTGTCGGCTAAGGTTGGCAGTCCCATGATGTGACGATCAGCCTTTGTATCACGTGGCTGATTCCCTTCCCATAAGAAAATCAAAATCTATTTCAGCCGGTGTAGAGACGGGCTTCTCAGAACGCACATTTGGGGATATTGGATGGAGATATTGCTTTCCGCTTCCCCCCATCCAGAAAGGAAGGTCTGACCACAAGTTCACAGTCAGAACATGGACTGCATTTTATTTCTCAACCATCATGCAGAAAGAGGAGAGCAAAAAAAAATCTGCCTTCATAACGTTGTCCTGGGGACTGAGCATTTTCTGAAAGTTTATATGGGAGCAATACAGCTTTATGGGTCTTTGGCTGAGACTTTAAAGCGTGAATGTTCTGCGGGAGAGACCATTAACTGGTCGGTCGTAATGAAGTTTCACTGTATTTGATTCTCGCAGGAAATGTAGGTGAACTTGTGGTCAGTTTGAGGTACCATGAAGCTACAAAATATTTAGGTTGTCATTCCTTTTCCAACATTAGCTTCACACTAATACTGTGGGACAGGTAAGAAGCATATCTTACTATCCTTATTTTTTAGATGAGGAATCTTGACAAGTCACCTGAGACTTCAAGCGGGCATGGAACAAACCAGAAGAGAAGCCAAAAGAATACAGGAGACGACTGTTTAGTAAAGGAGGCTTAACCTTGAAGAATGACCTTCCATCCCACTGCTGGAGAGACCCCAAAGCAACATCTGCAGTGATTCCAGTCTGCTACACACAAGCAGGTTCCAGTGAAGGGCAAGCATCCCCGACAAGCAGAAACAATCCAGGAGGAAGTTATTTCTAACTAAAAATGAAAACCCACACACAGCTGCTAGAATTGAAACGGTTTCTGTATGAAGAAAAAGATTTCCTAAATTATTCTTGAGAGAAAAGTAAATTCTGTAGCAAGTGCTCAATTAAGAGAAAAAAAAAAATGTGGGGCCAGCCCAGTGGTGTAGTGGTTAAGTTCGGTGCGCTCTGCTTTGGCGGCCTGGGTTCGTGGGTTCGGATCCCGGATGCAGACCTACACCACTCATCAGCCATGCGGTAACCCACATACAAAGTAGAGAAAGACTGGCACAGTTGTTAGCTCGGGGCAAATCTTCTTCAGCAAAAAAAAAAAAAAAAAGCTTTGCCTCTTCGTCTCATCTCCAACATGGTGTTTTGTAACAGATCTCGAAGACACCAGAAGTCAGTAAAAACACACTCAGAAGTGCTCCAGTGATACAGAAAAGGAAGAAATACTGCCCATCAGGAGACGCTGGAGGCAATTCTTTGACATTTAAGAGTAAGAGAAAAGAAGGGAAAAAAGGGGTCGGAAATATATGGGCTTTCTGTGAAAAGAAAAAGAATACTGACAGGTAGCATTATAACGTAAAACAAAGATGACTTCATATTAAGAAATTGCTTTGAGTGAGAGCTGCCAGGAGTGCTCACCAGCACTCTGCCTTTTCAGAGGACTTGTGTGTTGCCTTTAAATCCTGACACCAAGGAAAGACGGCTGGGTGGACAATGGGAGTCACGAGGAAAGATGCTACCAGCATGGACTGAAGGCAATAATTGCAGTCAGAGGCCTCCTGGTGACAATTTTGAGAAAGCAAACACAGCTGCAGCACAGCCAAATATAGCTGGCCAAGACAATGACATCCATAAAGTTAATCACTCTGAAATATGCTCCCCTTATGCTCCACCAGAAAACTCAACACCCCTTCTATAATGTAGGAAGTCAAAATACAGTTTGATGCAGGGAAACACGCAGGTGCTCCAGTGGAATTCACTACAAGTGACGACCGAGGTGTTCTGATCCTGCCCTCCTCTCTAGGCTCCAATTCTGAGAACTGCGTCGTGGACAGATGTGGCCCCTTCTCTTGAAATTTAGGAAACTGCTCGGAAAATGGATAATAAAATGGGCTTACAGAAGTCCATTTAATCTTAGAGAAGATTAAAATAAAAGAAACTGAAAAAGATGCAAATCAGGAAAACATAAGAAAGGCAGAAAGGAAACTTCAGAAACAGCTGTACTGTTTATGATCTAAAGGAATCTCGGTTGGGGTACACAGAATCAGGAGTGAAGAGTACTCCAAAAAAGTATAACTAAAATATACATTAGTCCTCTACCCAAAGCTTTCCTTCCTTATGCTTTTTTTATATCATCTTTCTCTTTTATTATTCCCCTATGATTTTTCAAGGAGAAAATGAAATATCAGAGTTCGACCTGTATTTGCCTCACTTGCGTTGACACCCAATGACTTACTCTGGAGATGCAAAGAGACAACAATTGGGTGTGAGAATGTATGTGTGTGTTTAAGTTGGTTTACACCAATTTACTCTACCCCCTCACAGGTCCATAAATCTCCTGTAGCTTTGGCCTTTTTAAGATGCTCAGTTTATGGGCTGGACTTCCATTAGACACAATCAAAATTTCAAGGACTCCTTTCAACAGCGACAGGAAGCTACGGGATAAGGAGATGAATCACATAAGACGGTGGCAGCAGCCAAGAAGGACGACGTAAGGAATTTGGTCTGTCCAGCACCAGCTGTGTCTGCCCAAGAAAATATCAGCGTAGGGTCTACTGTCCAGGCTTTCCTGTGGAGAGTCTTTCTTTCTCCCTACTCTAAACCTAAAAGATCTTGACCGTAGCAACATCTCAATTGCAAGAGAGAAACAGAAGGGGCCCCCAGGTCCAGGGACTCTACCACAAGGACAGAGAGGGCCGCTGAACTGGGAAGGGTCTCAGCTTTTCACCCAGTAAAGGACGACAGGATTATCAGAGTGAACTCTTCTCACCTTTAAGAGAAGCTCCTCTGAGGTTCTGGGGCAAAAAGCAAAACATAGTCCCGAGACCTATTTCTGAAAGCAGTGTGACTAATTTGAAGTACATCTTTAGTCAAGATGTTAAACTGTTATGAATCTGAAATTTTTCAGTTATGAAGGTAATAATCTAATAAATACATGTTATTCTGTGTGACTATTTCACAACTTTTATAGCCAAAGACCATGAAAGGGAAGATATTTTAAGAAAGTGAAAACTATGCCCAATAAGATGGTTTTCCACATATACATATTTTTGACACATATACATACATACGTATGTATATGTATACACACACACACATTTTATGCCTACTAACCACAGCCAGGTGAATAACAAAATATTTTGCTCTTTTAGCCTAAAGGACCAACTAATTTTATTTTGTCAGATAAATGTGGTACAACTTTCGTGTTACGGGGGAGACTAGGAGAAATGAAGACACAACTCATGAAAAAGGATATGCCTTCAGCATAAAAAAAAAAATCACAGAATTTTAGATCCTAGTATGGAAGCTGAAGAACGATTAACTCCTATGGTACTCAAAAAAAATTTTTTTTAAGCTGTGCAAAAGTTAGGTCAAAATGTCAAACAAATCAGCTGAAATTAATTGCATTCTCTCTGAACAGTGAGTCACCACCATCATCTGTGAAAGCAGGAAATCTTCAGTCCTATTTGAGCATATAAATGTCAGACACAGCAGCTGCTGGAATGGGGGAACTTAATTTCCGCGGTCATAAAAGAGAAAGCCGTAAACAGTCTCATTGACTAGACAAACCTCTATGACTTCTTTAATTACTAAGACTTAAAATCAAAACATTCCATATGCCCCCTATTTTTAAAGCACTATTACTATATAAGGAAGCCTGGTAAATTGGTCATCTATCTGCATGACTGTCACCCTTCTTTGATGGAAGGGGAGCACAGATCACTTAAACTGAGATTTCTTCCGAAGAGATTTCCTTATTTAAAATCTGACCATAAGTAAAAGGCCATATAAGTCTGGTAGAAAAGTTCAGAATAATAACCTGAAACGATATTTTAGTCTAAACGCAGCCTAAACCTAATTTGCATAAATCTTTAGGAGGAAAAAAACATGGGTCTAATACTTTGCTGGCAAGTTGACCCTGAGGCATTCATTCAGATGGAGTAATTAAAATTTAACCAAAATCCGAATTTGTACTCATCCGTCATTTTGAGAGCCATATGATTACATATTTATTAGCACTGCGTTTTAAATAGTAGCTGATTTGAAAGCACTCGCGGTATCTGAACGTGATATACAATCTGCAGTTCATAAAATAGACCGTTCATAAAAGTCCGGGCATAGCACCGTGAATGTGTAAATTTCAAATATGCTCACGAGGCATTTCCACCACAGAACTGGAATTGTATTTCTATAAAACTAGTTGGAGTAATCACTTTCTGTCCTGATTTAGGACAAATGGGAAGAGTGAAGCTGTCCAAAATCTCCTTAAATGTCTCCCCCTTCCTTTTAAAGTCCTTCAGGAGGAGTCTAAAGCTCACAGTAAATGAAAAAGGCACTCCCAGGAGGAGACTGAGGGTTCCATCCCTTCACATCTCGATTCAGAGCATGAGAATATTGGACGGCACAATTAAACAGTGATGATGCTAAAGGGGAATAATTATCGTACAATTACCTGAGAGCATCCCATTTACGGCGCTAATTAGTTTTTGTTTCCCACAAAGGTTTTTCCAGGAATGCACAGCTCCATTTCTCTTAGGTTTAGCAAGAGCTTTTTCTTAAGGAAAAATAAAAACGCATTTTCTGCACAGCTACAGAAGTGGCAGACTGCTGATGCCGGCTTCGTTATATCCCCAGCACCTCCCTGATGGTGGAAGTAAACACAAGGGCAGGAGAACTTGGAGGTGCTCACAAAATGGAAATCATTAGTACCTTCGAAACCGTCCCTTCTGCAATTCTGTAGAACATATATTACACTGAGAAATAGCCAATTCTTTGTGGTGGCCTAATCCACAAACAAAAAGCAAAAACGGGACCCTCCCGCGAAAAAACCAAACCCTGCAATATTAAAACACTAAATTGGAAATAAAGAATTTTAAGTTTGGGGGAAGTTCAGTATGGAAAGAGGAACCCATTAGTGACTTATTAACGTAGCTCCTTGAAATGTTGAAAATATCAGGTTTTCCATTGGAATGCAGATAAGATAAGGGATGCTTACAGAATTAACAGTTGTGAGGATTTTTTAATTCTCTACAATGACATCAGACTCCCCCATTGCTATCTGGTCTCCCGAGTCTACATGTAAGCCTCAACAATGAGCACTACACCCCAAATTTTGGCACAGTAGCTAGATCATACATATTCTGTGCTGGCTGTACGGCGTTCAAGTTCATCAGATTACTGTGCATGCAAAACACCACCTGTCTTTTTATGAGACGTGAATGAGTGTCTAGCTCGTAAGAAACAAAACCACAAGGAAGGGGTAAAGAGAAATGAAAAGTTTGGGGATTTACATGGCAAAGGGAAGGAGACTGCAATCTTTTCTCAGAGGCCAAAGACACTGCTCTTATGGCTCTTGGGGGGAAAAAGACTCTGAGATGGAAAACACTCTAAATGATCCCATGAAATCTTAATTACTGGGTTTATATCTGAAAATCCTATCTCCTTTTTATCTTGTCTTGCCAGGTTCTTGTTCCCTCCAGTTCACTGCATCCCAGCAACAGATGCCAAAGGCATCTCAATCCAGCAAATTACAATTAAATAGCGAGACTTAACAATTAAAATAATACCGCTAACCCAGATCAAAGATAACACATGTGTTTTAAAATGCCAGCGTGGGATGAGTTTTTGGTCTCAGGAAGCAGCTGATACTAAAATATGTACTGTTAACTGAGAAATCCCATCTGAAAAGATATTTTAAAATTTTTCCTTCAAGGACCATATGCATAGCCCTTCTTTTAGAGTCTTCTCATTTTCATTTCCTCTCATGACCATCCCAGAATCAGGTGACCCATCTCAGCTATCTCTGCATTGTATTATTTGTAATGGCATTTTCCAAATATACTTTAAATGTCATGTGGAAAAAAAAAAGGACCCCACTGCTTTAGACTTTCATCTTGCAGGTCCCTTGTAAACCAAAAAATATTTTTAACTAAAATATATTCTCGTTAGTTAATTAACATATGGAATAAAGGTGTGCATTTGAATTCAAATTCATTAATTTGAATCAAATTAGAGAATTCTGAATAGGTGATATGTATTTATTTCCTATAATGCTCATTCTCATGTGTCACAATTTTGTTTTCCTAACAAAAATCTGTCATATATTTAACTCACATTCTCTCTCCCCATCAACAAGTGAACATGCATTTACATAACACACACACACAAGCCAACCACACCTTTGCCATTTACTTCCTATGTGGCATGGACAAGCACGTAACCTCTTTAAGCACCATCTGTAAAATGGGTACAAGACCCACCACGAAGTCTACTGTAAAGGTTAGGGACAGTGTAAATAAGGTGTCCTGGCACAGAGCAGGCATTCAATTAATGACTCACGTTTTTGTCATTTTAGGGGGAAAAGGAGGAAGCAGTAATTACTTTGCCTCCCTGAAGGGGGCGCATTGCCCCCTAACAGTCTCAATCTATAAAACCAGAAGGTCTGATGAGATAATCTCCAAAGTCCCTTTCAACTTTAACAGTGATGTCCCCAGAACCACCTTTCAGTTTAATTAGGCATCAACAGACATTTTTCCAGTTATCCTAACTGAGGAGGATTTAATGAACATAAGGTTAATTCACCAAGTTGACGAATTTACACTCATAACTTTTCTCATTTTCAACAAGGTTACTTACCAAATGTGAAAAAAAAAAAAGATTTCATTTTAATTTGATAGCTTCTTCTCAGTATCTCATTCTAACATCACAAATCTGAACTAATACTTGTAAAGCTGCATTTATAGATTTTTTCCACCTGCAATTTCTCATTTCCAAGACAGTATTTTAGTTTTTGTTAAAAAATTCTAAAACATTTAAAAACCCTAAATGCACATATGTGATCATTAAAAAGGTGAAACAAAGGAGGAAACACTCATTCCTATCCCCAACCCAACACTAACTGCCCCAGTTCAATTTTTTAAAAATCAGTTTCTATTTTATTTTCATTATGCTTTGTTGCAAATGATATTTTATAGTACCACAAATAAAACAAAAATTTAATAGTTGAGATTATTTAAAAGGTCCATTTCCATTTAGAGTTTTGATACTGAACATTTAAAATCCCAAGATTTTGAAGCATATGTCCTAACAATTCTATACCACTACAGAGCCTTAAATGATCTGGGCTCTTTAAACACTGGATGGCTTGTGGGGCCATCAAGTGTAATAATTCATCTCAAAAGCTATCTGTTAATCTCCCTTGAGGACTCAAACATATTACATCTTGCAAACTTATCTAAGATGTTCTTGTGGGAAAACGCCATCAAAAATAAGTTCTACTGCTTTAGAAAATCAACACCAGAAAAGACCCCATACTTTACTTAAGTTCCTTAGAAATAGGCCAATGTCCAGCCGACTACAATTTAATCCAAATGGCAGTATACTATACATGACAATCAGCCCCCAAAACAATAAATTCGCACAGCTATCTTCTCAACTGTATGCATAGGGCGGTAAGATACTGCTAGGTGGGTTTCAAGCATTTTCAACTTGTCATGTGACCTCCCACACAGCTCTGTTCGCCAAAGACAGTCTCTAACTTAATTACAAACTATTTTGGAAAACATGCTACAGTATTTTCGGGGCTAAGAAGACACAGAATACCTCTCTTGGAAACAAATAATAAAATTATCGTTTACAAATCCCCTATTTTTCTTTTTTTTTAAAGTTCAATTAAGCAACGGTTGATAAATGCTAGAATCAATGAGTTTGATTCCAAAGGATATCATTTGGAAATAACTAACATCTGTAAGAGAAGAGGGGGAGAAGTTATACTAGGATTTGTACAGAAGACTCCGTGGCTAAGATACAAAGGCTCTATTGACAGCAAATAGTTTGAACAAGCCACATCTACCCACCAAACGAAAAGGACAAATTAAACTTTTATAATTTAACTGACAAAAGACAGCATCTTTCAGAGGCCATTAACATTTTAAATTCAGAGAACACTCACTTGCTAGATATATTATGGTCA
This sequence comes from Tapirus indicus, assembly GCA_031878705.1. Taxonomy (NCBI): domain Eukaryota; kingdom Metazoa; phylum Chordata; class Mammalia; order Perissodactyla; family Tapiridae; genus Tapirus; species Tapirus indicus. The sequence continues at coordinate 117,312,054 of CM062925.1, forward strand.
CCTGTAGCAGGTGACCATTAAGTTCAAAATCATGATCAATCCAGTTCTTTGGTTCAGCCCCAACACTCCTCTAGAGAGGATAAAACATAAAACTTTCAATAGCTAATGCGCAAACACGTATTATGTACCTATACAGATATATATTTTAAAGGGCACGGGATAGAGATCTTTTAAAACAAATATCATAGGAATGTTACTAATCAAGATTAATTTCTCAGAGGAAACTGCCAAAAGGAAATTCAATATTTTGATTTATAGGATTATCTTTGCTGAGACAATGAACCTGATTGTGTGGCCAAGCAAGTTAATATTCTTCATATCCACTGGAAGGACAATTCACATTTAACTGATTTTCACATCCTCCTCCCCCATTTTCTTTTAAATCCTAGGGGCTCAAAAAACCGGCCACTGCGGAGTTTCTCAAGAATCTCTCAACCCATAACATTTAACGTACTAGAAAAAGAATCTAGCTTCGCAGGGGAAAATTAGTTACCAGGGAAATGGATCATAAAGCTCGGAATGGCCTGAAAATCGCAAAGGGTACAGTAAGGTGCCAGAAAGAATATGGATGTTAAGTCTTAATAGTGTGTAAAACAGGGAAGATTTTATGTGTACTCTTACCAAGAATAACAGTTCTTTTTCCACTAGATTAATTGTAGCCTAGATTCACCATTAAATTTCTTGCCTGGTAAGAAAGAATTTTATACATTCCAGGTCTAAAACAGACACAGACCCTTCAGACCCACTTCTGGCAATCCTTTTTCTCTCTCTTCAGGTCTCCTTTTCACAACACAACAGCCTGAAATACAGGTTGATCCTACTGACTTGATAGTGCCTGAGCTAAGAGAAACTTTCCTATCACGACTAAGGAGCCAGATAAAAATCCGGCAGACTTTCTCTTCTTCAGGAATCCCAGCTCTCCACTTCTCCCAATAAACTCTACTCTAGTTTGACGACACCTAAAACAACCAGAATCACATTAATTATTAAATTATAGACTGCATATCAGACAAACCACCCTGATTACGTAAAAATTACCTCTAATTTCTGCAACAGAATTCACCTGGCTATTCTAATTCTTTATAATTACACCCCCCCCCTTTTCCCCTCCTTTTCTTTCCTTCCACTCTCCCATCACAGGAAAGGAATCTTAACAAAGGGTAAATCAGATGAGCGGATAATTTGCTAAGAAGAGATCTTTAAATGGGCCACGAGAGCTCTATCAGCCCCGCGTTTCAAAAGACACGAGCGTGCACGCGCACACCCCACCCCGGGCGCCGCGCCCCGCTCGCCGGTCCCAGCTGGCCAGACCTCACGCCCAGACCCCCGGGACCCCGCGTCCGGCTCGCCGGTCCTCACCCGCTGTCCGCGACCGGCTGGCTGGACCGCGATCCCCGCGCCCCGCTCCCCGGTCCCCGCCCCGACCCCGGGCGCCGCGCCCCGCTCGCCGGTCCCCGCACCGCTGGGCGCAGCACGTCAGGACACTCTCCCTCCAGCGCCGGCTCAGAGAGCCCAGGGAGGCGGCCGATCCGGAACCGCCGCCCGCGTTCCAGGGCGGAGGAGCGCCGCGCCCGCTCGCGCCCTCCCCGGGGCTCCGGGAAGGCGACTCGGCAGCGGCCGCCCGGCCGGGTGCGCGGGGACGGCGCCCCGGGGCTGCACTCACATTCTGTCGGGAACTAGCAGGCGGCCCTCGACCATCATGTCCGGGAGGAAATCCAGCTTGAAGGCAGAAGTCATGTTCGCGGCGCGCGCTCTGCGCTCGGGCGGCGGGGGGCGGCGGTGCGCGCGTCCGAGCGGCCGCGGGCGGCGCGAGACGGGCAGGGACAGGTGCGCGCGGCCTCCCCGCGGCGGCCGCCCGAGCCGGCACTTGTCACATTCTCTCCCCGCCCGCTCTCCGCCAATCCCCTCCGAAATCCAGTGCCGAGGCGACGGGCTGCGGAGCGCCAGGTGCGGCGAGCGGAGGCGGAGCTCCGCGCCCGCCGCGCCGCCGCTTAACCCCTGCGGGCCCGCCCGGCCCGGCCCCCGGAGGGAGGGACCGCCCGGGGCGGGCGGCGGGGGGAGCTGGGCTCACCATGTGTAAAAAGAGCCCGACTTTCCCAGGGTCCCCAAGCCTCCGGAGATGCAAACTCGTCCACCGCGCCGGCTCTGCCCTGTTCCTCTCCATCCCCCCACCCCCATTTCCGCGGCGCCTGGCCTGAGGCTGGAATAACCGCTCGTAGGTTTGGTGCCACTGAATTGCCAAAGCCTCGTTCACTTTCCGATCAAAACCCAACTCCGAAACCGAAAGCACAGGAGACGGAATCATCACGAGTGTTTGCTTAAATGCTCTTCGGTGTGATATGCTTGCTAGTGTATGAACAATAACTGAGATAGCGTTCGTGGCTTAGCCAAAGTAAATATCAGATAAATGGCCCAAGTGACATTTAGGGACTTATCTCAGTGCTTGAAGGAGAAGGAGGAATCAATCTCTGCACAATTATTTCCTTTTGTATCATCTTGAAAACGTTAAGTGTAAGGAACTGAAAATAAGAAACTAATAAAAATAAGATTTGTGACTGATTTACTCATAGGAATTGAGAAAAATGGCAAAACTCTTACAAATGAGTTTAATTTTCCCAAGTGATGTGCGAAAATTCTTGAAAGATAAGGACTTACATGGTGACATTCTAATTTAGCGTTCTCATTGTTGTTTGGTTATTTAGATAAAACCGAACTTTTCACAATGTCACAAGTATGTAAAACTTCTTAGTGGCATGTTTCATGTTCTAGAGCAACATCATAAATTGCATACTGGAAGTTTATAGTTTGCCTCTTTTGCTAATCATCACTTTTCATTTTAGAAGGACATCACACCTGGGGCTAGTCACAGTAGCTAGAGGGTTAAACTGAGTCACGTGCAGTAAAATGTATCAGGCGGAGTTAAATATATCACGGAGTTAAATGTATCACAGTTAAATGTATCAGACACCATAATATGGAGGGAGAAAAGATCATTTTTATCTTTTCTCATCAGTTTCTTGTGTGATAATGAGAACTGACTATCTTGAGAGGTTAGGCAGGAAAATAGATATTTATATACCAATTTTAAATCCAGGCTTGATGCATTGAGCAATATGGAGTAACGGGCCTCAAGTATTCAATTAAGTCCATATATACTTAATTGACTTGGTTTCCTTCTTCAACTGAACAATATATCTAGCTTTTGACCAAGATAGTTCGAATTCCAAAATAGTTAGCTGGAGGGCTAGGACTAACCTTCATTTTAAAATACTGCCTTAGGAACAAGCTCTAGGTTCATAAAGAATTGAGAAACAGATGCAATAAAATGAATTCTTACATCCAAAATGCCCCAACTTCCCCTACGACTAGTAAGGTGCATTTATTCCCTACTGCAGGCTGCCTTCGAAATTATAAGAATTTTGTTGGCCTTTCAATAATCATAATGAAGTAACTAGCTGGATAAACAAGATACACCTTGACAGTTCTTGATTTTCCATGTTATTTACATAAATCCCAAATGTATATAATGAGCTGACTATATAACAAATTTATCTTGCAAACAAACAAACAGGACCCGCCTCCAGAACTGAAGCAGAATGCAACCACATTCATCAAAAAGAAAAACATTTTGAAATCAGCTATGGAATAAAGCTCCACATATTATCCACATTCTATAAGGTAGAAAAAGCATCACGTAACACGTGCACTTCTGAAATATTTTTCTCTTTAATTGCATGTGAATTTGTTGAGAGAAGCTGTGGGGAAACCCTCACTGACTTAAGCCTTCTCAGCAGTTTGTTAAATTCTAGCCTCAAATCCCTTGAGGCAATAGTGGATTCAAAGCAGCTTTTAATCAGACTATAAGGAGGGTGAAGTAGTATGTAAGTAGGTCATAGAGAAAGAATTACAAGTGCATAGGTTTTTGTCTTATTTAATAACTACGGTGTACCAGAGTTTCCAAAGGACATTTGCTTTTGCCATTTAAAATTAGAAGCAAAACCACGATCAAATAGAAAAGAAAACTCACTCCTACATGGGATATAGTGATGATGAGAATGGAGGGAAGCTTATGGAGTGTAGCTGAGTTTAAATAGTTTGGCTGCCAAATACATAAATAATGTAGTGATTGAGTAGGCATTGATGTAGGTGCCAGAAAGAAACAAAATACACACACACACTCCCCATAGAGTTTTGTTTCTATGATCATGGCACATGCACAATAGCCGTTTTAAAAAATACAAAATTCTAAAGCTCATGAGCTAAAAATGAAAACAAAACAAACACACCCAGCGAAATACCACCTGATGAAAAGCTTAAATTTCTCATTTCACTGCTTTGGCAGAAGGGGGGAAAAAATCTAACAACAACTCAATGGGGCCCCTTTCTTAATTTTCATGCAGTAATGAGCCATCAGGTATCATGTTTTGGCAGTTGAAATTAGTTGGCAGACAGCTCCACGGGCCGCTGTCGAGCACTCGGGTTCAATGAAGCTATTTTGGAGCCAAGGATCTTATCAACAGCAGTGAGAGGGGACAAGACCATCAGCGCGCCCCTCTCTTGGATGTGACCTGGTTGGTGACACCCCTGTGTGCTGACATCAGCAGGGACAGGGCTGCTGGGAACACTGAAGTTTCCACATAGTTTTAGCTTCATTGTAGAAAAACCTTAAGCTCTTCCCTCAGCCCATCCCTCTACCTTCCCTAATTGTCTACTTTTTTTTTTTTTAATCAACTTGCTATTCATTTCCTAAACAAAAGGCAATTGAAGAATTGGAAGCACTTCAAGGGAAAGTTTCTGAATGACCTCATTTTGTGTGAGGCCTTCCAAGGCAATTGGGTGCACTGTGCTGTTTCAGCAACCGCTTCCCTCTCATGCCTCATCTCAAACTGGGTTTTCTCCACTGCTCATTGTTTGAGCGCTGAATTATCACTGGCATTAAAAAAACCCAAAAACCTCTCAATAGAACTGAGTGCTAATAAATGCATTTGTCTGTAGAGTACACACTGCTTGAATTGGAAGAATCCTATTCCTGTCATCCCACTCAACCAGAATATAGTCCCTTGATTATAGATCTTTCACCATTTTTGCATAAAGTTTATCTGTAACTTAGAGACTGGAGCCTGTATAGTGATCACTGTTTATAACCAGTTAATTTTCTTCTGCAGACGGCCTTGTATATTTCATGACAAATTTCCTTTTTTTTTTCATTATTCCCATGCATAACTTCACACATCACAATCTCTTTAAAAGCAGTCCACTGTCATCTCTGCAACTGTACGGATGCACCAGCAGTGCTCCGTCTACTCAAAAAGCTACCTTCACAAAAGGGCTTTTATGCCCCTCATTTCTGGCTCATCCTTACGAGCTAGAATCCAAAACATCTTTCCTCTATCACATTTTCAAATTCAAATTTTGTTAACATAGCTGTTTTAGTTCAAAAAAAAAAAAATGCCCAATGTGCTGAGAGCCATTTGGAGCAAGAAATACAGGCCCTATAAGGGGATTTCCCATCATTTCCAGCCAATAAATTTGAAATCCACATGAATTGTAAGTACCTGAGAGAGTATCTGACTTTGCTGCCATGTGTTTGTTCTTGGCTCATTCCACTTTCATTAGCAACTTGCAAAAATAAACAATGGTTTTTTTAATGTGTTTTAAAAAACCCCAAACAGATCCTTAAGTTCTACATTGTAAATATATCTTTTCTTAGCTCCAGAAAGGTATCCTTTAAAAAATATTTATATCACCATAAGTTTAAAATGATCACCCCAGTATTTCTCGCCCCAGTTTTGAAAGCTTCTGGAATGGCGACTTTATCACATTTCTGAAACGACTTCGGGAAAATTAAATGCCAACAAAGATGAAATAGTTATTAAACTCCTATTTTACATTTTTACGGGAATTTTAAGTAGGCACGCTCCCTTGAGAACAGCTGCTACTGGCTTTTTGCAATCTTGTGTTTTTCTGAATCTGTTTTTAATAGAGCAAAAATACATAATGGTGGATTTATCTTCCTTCTGAAGAGGCCCTCAAGCTGAAGATGGTTCTTTGTATACATACCTTCGCGCTCGGAAATGAGATGCCCCTCTAGAGTTTTTAGAAGCTTCCATTCCAAAGGGATGAAATGTTAATATTGAGGATCTGTAGGACCCGGATCCTAGCCAGCTCATCACTTCCCTCTCTAACTTGCCTTTCTCCTTTCCACCTTTTTCCATAATACCACGTTTTCCCCCCTCTCAGCTTTCTCTTTCTTCCTCCTTTATCCCCTTTTCTGCCTCAAATGGAAGCCAGACAATGCCAGAAGCTTTCCCAGCTGCGTGTCTGAAGACGCAGGTGACTATGACAGTGAAGAGAGCTGTCGTGGGTTGCTTATCTTCGAGAGAAATCACGTTAGCCTCGCCTTGACCAAGGCTGGTTTCTGAACTAGGAACAGCTGTCTCTGGAGGGAGCCGTGGGATTCCTTTCCAGACATGACCAGGGGGCGGGAGGGGGAGGATGTAAGACTGTGTCCCAGGAAGTGAGTAAATCAGATATGAAAATTGGGAAGGAGAAGAATGGAGAAAGGGTGGAGAGATGAGAAAGCCTTGCCTGTCTGGCATGGTGATTTGCACACGAAGGAACTCAGAAAAAACCTCCGAAGGAATGTTCCAGTGGCCTCTTGAAGATGCCAAGATTTGTCAAACTATCCCAGGTACCCTTATCTGGTGCCAGCCTGGCGGCAGGAAAAAAATATATACCTCTCAGAATGAGGTTTTTAGTTCCCTGGCAATCTGCCCTTGAACACCGCCAACCCCACAAAATGTTTTCCCCAATTGGCCAAAAGTTCTCATCTTACTGTCTTGTGTCGATAAATCAAAAAAGGAGAAACTGCTTGACAAAATCCAACAGCTGAGCAGTAACAGCTGGGTGGGTTTAGTAGTAGGCATAATGTTAGGTCCAGAGAGAAAGAAGCAACAGGTGGGGGTGAAGAAAAAGAAAAGGAAGTTTTAAGCCTTAGGGTGGGATTGTCTGAGATAGATCTTGGCGAGAATCAAAATCTCGACTTGAGAGGGTATCTCTTGAAGCATGACGGCCCCACTTGCCTGAGTGAGTGTCTCTCCCTTTTCTGAACAAATACATCTAGAAGAAGAGTGAGGATTAAGAGAGCAAAAGCTTGGGTTTCTGTAAAGCAGAACAGATGAACTACTCTACCCTCAGTGATGATGGATCCCTATCAGAGAGCTTTTGATACGAGGATCAGAAGTCATCTGATATGGGGCATGCAGACTAGACTCTAAGCCAAACGCTACTTTCAAACTAGTGCAAAAGACTATAAGATTTAAGAACCAAACCTATTGGATTCTGCATTTGATTCTGTCAAAGAGTTGATTGATACTGGGAACGTGTCATTTAATTTTCTGACTCATCAGCTAGACCTTTGTCATGAGAGTGGCCATCATTTCCTCTTAGGGATGAAGGGCTGAAAAATCAAAATAGCCCATGATCCTCAGATAAGAAGTACAATGTGTTAACCTAATTATTACTACAGCAATTATATAACCAAGCTATTAAAGTGACATGGAGGTTGAAAATGCATTAAGGTTTTGAGCACAGGAAATGTATTTTTTCCCTATAATAGTTCAAGTCTCTAGCCATTTTTATCTTATGATAGAAGTTTTTGAAAATCCCAAATGACTTTTTTGTTTAAATTTGCTTTTGATGCTAATTCCTATGAAGTCCATTAGGAAAAAAAAATTTCTTCAAAGAACTACCAAAAATCTTCATGAAAAAGCGGTGTAGCCATCTACCCAAGCTGAGTGGAATGTGTTCTATCTTGTCTTATCTCTACTGCTGAGTGTAAACCTTTATGTCACCCAATTGCTTAGTCTCTCCACACTCTCTGGAGGCTGATAGCGACATATGCCCTAAGAATATTCTTAAGAATATGGCAAGGTTAGAGAGGAGGAGAGATGTGAATGACATGGGGTCTGAGGAAGAAAGGTGATGCAGCTAAGGATTCTGTTTTGCTTTGTTTTAATAACAAAGGTAAATCCAGGGTGTTCTACGGACACTTTCGCTCTCCTCCTCACTCATCCATCCTTCAAGACCCCGTTCAACCCTCCCTCCTCTGCATTACCCCACCTAATACCTTCTTTCCCACTGTTCTACCTCTGTTTCATGACTGTTGTGAGCTTCTTGACGGTTGAGACTATGTCTTATGTATATTTGTTGCTTGATGGATTATGATTGCAGGTTGACATATTTTGGCCCCTTATGCAGATAAAAAGTCACATTTCAATTTCTTAATGCTTTAAAACTCTTTTCTCCTTCCAATATCTCTTCCCATATTCAGATTAAAGCCTGAGAAAAGAGAGGCACGGGATGCTTTAATTCAAAGACCCCATGAACCAGAAGGTGAACAAATGAGGATACAGAGGGGAGTTAGAACTCAGAAACAAAATCTGCTGTGATTTTTTCCTTTCTAACCGCACGGCTTACTCAGGGGCAAAACCAGGAGGCGTGTACAAATGGAAGTCCACGAAGGACACGCAGCACCAGAAGAAGACATGGCTTTCAAGTGTCAAATATTCAATAGTTACACTTTCCAGTTGGGCAGGGAGGGAGTTTGGGCGAGTCCTGAGTTGGAATCCCTTCCACTATGAGCTATGTGTCTATGGGCCTATTACTTACCTCTCTCTGTCTCAGTTTTTCATCTTTAAAATGGGAATAATATAACTACCACTAATTCTTGGATATCTGTGAGAATTAAGTTATACAGCATAAAGGAAACTACCTAGTGTGGTGCCAGGCATAGCGTAGATTGTCAATAAATTTTGGTTTTATTCCTTACTTCCAATCATAACACTCCCACCCCCCAATCTTTGTTTAAACCTGGAACAGGTGGGTGGGAAGGAAAAGAGAAAGCCAGTCCTAATCCTATAGTTCTTGTAGCATTAAAATTTTCACTGATACTTCTACTTCTAAGGCTAGCAGCCTAACCCAGGGGGAACAGGAAGGTTATAGTTTATGGAGAGCAGGCACTGAGCATCCTTGTGCTTGGGATTAAAAGCATCCATCCCTATTTATCAGCTCAGTTTCCAAAGAGGTTACTTTGGATGCTAACTGCTGCCACCAGGGATTCATGCCACCCACTTCCGAATCAGTGAGTTTTCACTTACAGAGATGGTTCCTAAATTTTCTCTGAATGAAACAGGTAAGCCATCTCACAGAACCCAAAAGAGAGCTGGGGTCCCAGAGCAAGAAATTCAAAAGGCAAAGCATGATAAAAACTATGACATTGCATGGCCTGCAGCCCTTATATTACTGGGATGGACAGCTTTATAGGAGGGCTGAGAAGCATCTGATCCTTTTGTGCATAAGGCACAACGGTGCCCATTCTGGTTGCTTCACACACCAGCTAGAAGCCAGCAATGCCACCGGCAAGTTTCAACACAGTTTCTGCCAATTGCAGCTACAACCTTTCTCAAGATGGGGATTTAAAAATCCACGAATATCGTAGGTTTGTGAGTGTTATAACTTCAAACCTCAAGCTCTTCTTGACTATGACCACAAAGTTTGTTGAACGGAACGATTTTACAGGAAAATTCTAGTTTTTATTCTTCTCTGAGGGCGTGCTGGTAAGTCCTGCTTCATAAACTCCAGTGATTCATCGAGATCTTAAGCAGCCAGTCATGGGCGGGTCAACTTGGAATGGGCTGAGACAGCAGCTCGAGCTGCCCTGGTAATACATGTCACTCTAGGCTGGTGTCATCCTCTCTCCACGGATGCCATTTCCCGTTAACTGTGATGGTCTTGACATACAAGAAAATGTGCTGGGATCAGTCACATGGTTGGAAGAAAGTGATGGAAAAGATAGACATGCCTGTACATGATAATCTCTAAGGACATCACATGAAGCAGAAGGCTGTGTTTGGGAACAAAGCATACCTCATCCCAAGTCAGGGTTAACTAGCGCATTTCTGAGTTGAGTGGAGGCTCAAACACACGTGCATACACACACACACACACACACATACACACACATTCTCTTACATGTACGTCTAGCTTCCATCTCAGTCCCATCTCTGTAGACTGTTGCCATGTGCTGGGAAGGGTGCTACACATCTAGGACACTTCATTTCAATTCTTAATGTGCTGCAGCATTAAAACCTCACATACACTTTCCTTCCTCTGACACCTTCTTCCCAATGTCAGTTAAGCAAAATGCCACGAATTTTAATCCTCTCTGAACCACTGCCTCGTCTTTCCTACAGAATAAAAGTCACTGTGAGTTAGAAAAACTCCCAAAGCCAATAACCATTAGAGAAGCAATCAATAGTTTTATGAAAGGAGAAACATGCCCCCCTCAACAAATCCCCCAGGAATTACCAAAATGTAGAAAGAAATTCAGTGACGGCTAATAAAGATGATCCAAGGCATTATTGCAACTGTATGGGCTGTACTTCTTACTGTTCCAAGACGTCCTGATAAATACTATGGAGCCACAGAAGATGCCCTAAACACACTGCCTTCTGTTAATGACTCTTACAGAAATCTCTATACAAGAAACTAAGCTGGATATTTCTAATTTCCTCACTACTGCGATTATGCCAAATTTCATCTACAAATTCTGACCCCTTAAATACGGAGCGATCATTCCCACATAACACTCTTCCTTTTTCATTTTTTCCTTTCTTTTCATCAACCTAGATGTTTCCAGGGCTGTGAGCAATGAACTTTCCATCAGCCACATTTTCACCTAATTAACCCCCCTGATTACAATAATTAGTATTGATTCACTCTTTGAATGACTTCCTAGGTGTTCAAGCACAATCTGCACTTGCTATAAAGTTCTAGATATGAATATTAATCCAGTGCTCTTCTTTGCTTTTCGGTCCCAAAGGGATATTTTGCAGTTGTATACACTCATATTAAAAAAAAGAAAAACTGTGAGGTTTCATTTTAACGAATCAAGGAATATTAATGCATTGAGGATACAGATCTCAGCCTGTGGTCTGCTGAACACATCCCGAAGCTCATGTGTATAGAGACTCAGGGTCCAATCGTTACCCTATTGAAAGGAGCCATTTTCCCAGTTTGAATCTCTTGCTATTCCTTTTCTGCAAGTCTTAGAATTTCTGCAAGGCTTAGAATTAAAATTTACTTTGACATTTGTTTAGGTCACTATCGAGGGGAATCACTGCACATAGAGGCTGATGGCAGGATACAGATTACATATCTTGTTTCTGTTGTGGAAATAGATGTAGACAAGTTTGCCAACTTCGGGCAATCTCACACCTTCCCCATCAGGCTAAAGGAAAAGATATCTGTATGTTGGATACTGGAATTGGGGGGGGTGGTCTCTGAATTCCTAAAGCCAGTCACAGATCAAACCACAGGAGAAGCAAAGTGAGAAGGAATTTTGTTCTTGGACAAAACTATGACCCCTGGGAATTCAAGTGAATAGATCACAGGTAGATAATTATAACTTAGTCAAAAATTCAACATGGAGGTTTCCAAGTTATTCATTTCAGTGTGCTACTGACAAGCAGTCAGGGAGCACAGGAAACTACTTTTCTCCCAAACCACCAAAAATTGCTTTGCCACCTTTGTTTTGGAATAAAATTTTCCCATGAAAGCAGAATCTAGGTGTGCTGGTCACAGTGGGCCAGCTTCAGATCTAAAGCTTCCCCAATTACCTTTTATGAGCTCATCCTAAAAGCAATTATTGGCATGCCCGATGGAATGAGCAGTTCAGATCCCATTGGAAGTAAGACAACATAATAAGGATGCATTTAAAATCCACTCTATTCACAATGGATAACTTTAAAAATATTATTATATTGCAGATACATTTTAGGTCCACCCAGGCTCTGAATATATTGTAAATAGAAAATCTATACTTGAGAAGGCAATTTATTTGGCCTATAATATTAATTTTAATAATTCTGAATTAACTAATTCATAGCATTTAAACTTAAGTTTAAAAAAATTGAAAAGCATGTCCAAACTGTAAAAAGAGCTAATGTTTCATAACTGTGTTTTCATAAGGAATACATTTTGTTCCTCATTTATTGGTAACATCACTAATTTGAACTACAATAATCCAAGAGGTAATATTTGTATCTAAATATTTTAACAAAAATTTCCCTTTAAAATGATTTCCCTTCTGTTCTTAAAAATTAGGTCCTTAATCTTTCTTTATAAATTTACTGATATTTTTCAATATATTGCTCTGACATAAACAGCTAATTAAGCAAAACACTAAAACATTAGATAAGATACATTCTTTAAGGAAACCAACCTTAGTAAGATGATTTTCATGTAAATCAATTACAATTTAATATTCTAGGACCAGTTCTTTTATATCTAGCATGAGAGTAAAAATGGTTTCAATATTTGAGAAGTTTGAAACAGATTTTTCCATTTTCTCTTTTTGAAGTCTTACTATTTTCACCTTAGAAACTAATGCTTATGTTATAAAATAAAAGATTTTTGAAGACATGAGAAACGTTTGCCCTGCATAGAAATGCATTTTATGAGCACATAACCATATATCAAAAATCAGTATATTCCATAGAGACCTTTAACTTAACAACTTAATAGGCTATATAATGATAGTTTGTGAACAAAATTATAAGGGCAAAAGTTCTCACTTGTCCTTGAATTTCTAAACTGTTTATCTACCTGGATGCCAAAAGAAGAGGTAGAGACTAGAAATTATAATTTACTTAAGCATTAGAAATATTCCTCTTAACTTCTCCTTCATGCTACGTTCCATAAGTCCACCCAATAGGTAAATTTTAAATCCCCCAGCATTAAATACTGTAGAAGCACGTCTGATAACAAGGTATTTACCAGAATGATAATGGTATTACAAGCAGCCTCAATCAATAAGTTTCTTTCTGTAGTTAACAGAGAGGTAAGCAATAAATCTCTAACTTAATCCACCCAACATTGCTGCAAAATGCAAAAGCCCTCTGAACGGTAGATATTAAATTTTTTAAAAGCACAAAACCACAAACAAGCAGTTCTAAAAGCTCTTCATTCTGTATAGTCTATACAAACAAGATTATAGCAGATAAAAAGGGTGTTGGGAAAGAAAAAAAAAGAGAGCCCTAGACATGCATTAAGCTAGTTTGACAGCTCCATTGTTCAACCAGTCCCATTGTCAGACCCAAAGATGTATTCAGTGCTCCAATGTCTGCTAGCAAATAAACAAAAGACTACATTTTTCAAAGCAGGATGCCAATTCTATCATAATTCTTTCTCTGCTTCCCAAAAGGTCGGTGGTGGCTCCTTCCTGGTATACGAGAGAATCCTAACACAGATGCAGGAAACAAATATTTGCTTTCAAGACACAGGGACCCAGGACGCCATGCATGAACAGAGGTCTTTAAACAGGTACACATTTTGGCAAACAGGATAAAGTGACTCAAACCTGGTAACCCAGAAGGACTATTTAGGTAGGCTAAGTCCAGATTAGAGCGATATTTGGGATGCAAGTCTAATATGGAGTCTCCTTAGCTCCTTTTCGGTGATTATTCCGTGCAGAGTGCATCATAATGAAAGAGGCTTAGACATTGCATAGGAAAAGACAAACCAAGAGCCAGATTCAGAGCCTTTAGAATGATCCACTGGCCACTCACAAATAGCAGCGAGCAAATACATGATATGCCTTCAAAAGGCAACTAGTAGTGCACATATAACTCGCACACAGCCGTCTTTTTCCTTTCTCTGGCTCGCTCGCTTTCTCCCAATCTCTTGGTCTCGATTTCGTTTCCCTCTCTCTCTAGATCCTTTTTTTTCCTTCCTAAGATAAGGAAGCTACTTGATTCAGAGCATGATTATTGCTTCAGTCAGCTCTAGAAACTAGAAAACCAGACATTAAAAACAAAGGACACAACAACATACCTTAAAAGCAGCTCCTCATTTCTCATAGTAACAGCGGATTTGGGACAGCGCATGCTTTCTACACTGATACACTGATAGTCTCAACAAAAGCCAGTTCAGAAGTACGCTCCAACATCGCAGCCACAGTAGCTGTTCACTCACGCGCCCTCTCTCTCCCTCTCCGTCTCTCTCTCTCTCTCTCTTGCCCCACTCTCTTCTCTAGTCAAATTCTGAATGGTGGAGCCAAGGGGCTCCTGCAGATTCACTAAGTAGAAATAATCCTCTCTGACAAGTTGTGTTGTCTAGGCATATTTTTACATGAATACACCGTGCTACCTATAGGAGTCTTGTTTGCATTCACTCAAGCCTGGCTGGTGTGCGTTCTCCTAATTACCACTTGAAAAAATTGGAAAGAAAAATAAGTAATTCATTTGCCTTTTTCTTATACATTTAAGAGTAAAACCAAGTTCACATTTGCTTTTTGCTAGCAACTCTCAGCATGCATTGCAGAGGACTGAGATTTGGACGGGTCAGCGTGCTAAAAAGGCTTTTTACTTCTCTTTTCTGGGACACTGAATTCACAGCTGGATTCGTCTAGTCCTCTCCTCTCATCCTCAGGAAGAGTGACAAGGTCGAGACCCTTAGCCCCACTCTAGGTCATGGACGCAGAGGATAGAGACTGGGGGACTTGGCATTGTTTTAACTCTGTGCGCACCAGAGTTCTTGGGAGATCAAAACATGATCCACCTGAAGCCAGGCATCCAAAGAGGGTGGGCGGTGCAAAGACTGTTCGGTCAGATTGAGGCCCTAATTGACACTGGAGCATCATCCTCAAAAGACCAATTAGATGCTCTTTTCCAAAATAAGAAAAATCTGTTTCCCTACTTGATTATCCTCACTGGGCCCAGCATATACAGTTAACCAGGGAAATACACATTGTACTTCTGTTTATTGGAATTAGAAGAGTTACATGAGGATTAGCCAAAGTAAACAGCAAGTTAAACACACACAGAAAAGACGAGATGCTATGGACAGAATAGTCAGTTGTCCAAAAGTGCAAACTAAGGCATCACTCCAGGAGGTGTGTCCTGACAGGAAGCCAAGAATGCTCTCAGCTTGGATGGAACAACGCAGAACACAGCCTGAAACAGATCTGAATCACTGAACACTGGTTTCCTTCCTCCCAGGCTCAGAGGACTTCACCTGTCCTCCGTCAGCACCACCATGCACCTCAGTAATAATGTGGAGTTAAAACATTTGTGGGGATAGTAGTAGGGTGGGAAAATAACGGCGTGCTCTATTTCCCTCCTGTGTGAAGACCTGTAATACATACCAATATCTTCCTAGTTCTCTGACCTCTGAACTTAGTCTTGGCCCACAGCTACAGAAATAGAGATGTTCTGGAGGGTGATGAAGGTTGTTTAATCTCTACTGCACAGTCTTGCTTAGTCTATCCATTGGACTGAGGACGATAAGCAATGGTGACTGATAGGGGTCACCATCCCTATTTCTGAGTGGCAATAAGAAGACGTGATGGATAACTCAGCAAAGGTCAAATAATGAAATGAGAGCCCTGTCTCTAAAACAACCATATTTTTACATTTTCTTCCTTCATTACAGCATATGAAAGTTACAGAGTGAATATACAAAAATGAATTACCTTGCCAGGGAAAGATATTATATAAAATCTAAGATGTTCTTTTGCAGGAAAATAAGCATCATGTAAATGAGTTTGGAACTAAAGAGACCTTGGAGAGAGAGAAATAGTTTGAGCCATCTCCCTAGTGACTTGTGGTAAGTGCTGAGGCAAAAGTCACTTACCCTCTCTGTGGCTCTTTTTGCCCCAGCAGTTAAATGGGGGCAACAAGTGCTAATTTGTTTTACAGCACCTGAAGAGGCTGGAATGAAACTGGGTGTGTTTTGTCAGTGCAAATATTAATAACAAGTGGAATGAGTGGAATGACATTGGCCACAGTTTTGTCTATTAAAGAAAAAAATATGCTGTTCAGACACAAAGCCCCCTTTTCTTAATATTTCCATACAGTTTCAAACGGGGGTGAAACTTTGAGGCAAATGATAGCATATGACAATAATGCATTTGCTTATCCATAAATAGATTCCTAGCATTGGAAGTCAGGGCTGCAGTATATGAAGCTGTTCTATAATGAAATGAATTATGGATCCACAGGAGTAAGAACTGGAATTGAATCAAACCATTAAATATTTTACATTCTCTCCACTTCCTTTTTAGTGGGGCCTAAACAATGAAAAAGCTATTGAGGTAGGAGTGTGGTACTTGTCCAAACTCCACTAAGATGACAGATTGAGGGTCTTACATCTGCCAGTTGCATGTGTTGAACTTGGGGTTATAAAGATGAATGAACAGAAAGAAGGTGTGTTATTATTTCTAACATCTACATACTGTAGAGTAAGTCCGACTCCAAATCCACGTTGGGTTAATCTTTGCACTTCTTGATCCACCCAATAGAATAACTTTCCCTTAGCTGATATTAATAAATATTTGCTAAATAAAGGAATGATTTTATTTTTAACTATTGGAACTCTGGGGAGAGGACCGTTTTCAAAATTCCTCTGTGTCGTTTCCTTAACAAATATGTGGGGAAAAAACACTTTATTCTGATTCAGGGATTCAGGTGGCACAGCCGACAACACTGAGAATTCCTTACAGGCTGTTATATTTTAAATTTCAAGACCTTTTCACATTTCAGCAGGTCATTTAATCCCTACAACAACACTGTGGGGCTGGCAGAGCTGGTACTGTTACCTTCTCAGCTGAAAAAGTTCAAGGGCAGAAAGATTGAGCGACTTGCCTACAGAAGGTGCAATAATGAACAAGCTTGGGAACTTAGTCTACCAACCCCTAGGCTCCAATTGTTTCCACTGAACAAAGGTGCGATCCGGTGGTCCTGCTGTGCCCAGGGCTCCACAGACACACCCAGGCAAGGTGTGGCTTCTTACACTTTTCTAATTCAATATTAACAACCCTAGAGGATGTTATCTCTATTACGAGAGGACAGATAATAAATTAATGCAAAATTGATTAAATGGTTATGTTTTGACTACTAGTATTTATCAATTCCTTTCAAAACTTTATTTCAAATGAAGGTGGAGTTGAAGCTAGACAGACTAAGCACTTTTGGGGATGAAATTTTTTTCTTTGAGGTCATCTACAATAGGAGTTAATTTTTAACAATCCTGCTTATTACTAAATTTGGTTTGTAAGGGAAAGTTTTTCAAAAGGATTATAGCAGTAATTAGCAAAGAGCAACAACAAAAACTTAGTTTATCTCAAAGCCTCCTATATCCAAAAAGTTGTTTTTGAACTGTATAAATTAAATTTTTTGCTAATAATGCAAACTTGGTGAGGGAAGAAACTAGAAAAGCACTGTAATGTTGGAGTATTGGGGTGAGCTTAGAATCAGCCAGATTCCTTGACCTTTCTAGATTTGGGCTTCCTAAGAATTTTTTCAAAGCTAAATTATATGTTCATTTCTTTATGTTGTAAGTAATTTCTAGAATAAAAAGCTAAATTTTAAAATGCAACATGAATGACTCCAACTTTTTCTGCCCTCTATGCCTTGTCTTTGCATTTTGACATTTACATTGCAAAAGTAATAAGCACCATTTCAATGGAAGTGTATAATATGCAGTGTGCTACAGACATAGGGGCAGGCAGTATGGTTTCCTTCTTTGATGAAGGATAGGACACTCCAAAAATCTAGCTTGCGTCTCAGATTCCCATCCCAAAAGAATAATCTTGGAATGTGCAGGTACCAAGGACATTAAATCTGTTTAGTTGCTTGTTTCAGATATTGGCTTAGTCCGTTCAGGCTGCTGTAACAAAATACCACAGACTGGGTGGCTTATCAACAACAGACATTTATTTCTCACAGTTCTGGAGGCTGGGAGGTCCACAATCAAGGCACCGTTCTAGTGGGGGCCCTATTCCTGGTTCACAGCTGGCACCTTCTTACTGTGTCCTCACATGTGGAAGGGGCGAGGGATCTCTATGGGGCCTCTTTTATGAGAACACTAATCCCGTGCATAAAGACTCTACCCTCATGACCTAATCGCCTCCCAAAAGACCCCACCTCCTGATACCATTCCATCAGGCATTAGGATTTCAACATTCAAATTTTGGGAGGATGCAAACATTCAGACCATGACAGACACCAAGAATTACCAGATCTAATTAGGAAACATACCACATTGTTATGAAAGATGGAAAGAATACACAGAGAATTCATGAAATAAATATGAAGCAATGACCGAGGTCTACAAGAAATAGATTTCCAGCATACTCAGTGAGTGACACAGAGTTAGTACTCAATAAAGTTGACAAGTCCATGTGCGGGTGGGTGAATTTCCATCCAGACCTGGTATCGAGCAGAAGACACCAAGTCCCTCTGACCATCTTTGTCAGCCTCAGAAAATAAGTAACTCATTGACCTTTTTCTTATACATTTAATATATATATATTAATATACTAGGGTCTCTATGGGCAAAATAGAGGAAAAGCACTGAAGTCTACACACAGGCCAAACCCAGAGCAGCACAACAGACAGGAGTCAGAACGAATGGAATACGAGGCAATCCTGTTCAGACTCAGTGCCCCCTCTTTCCTTGGGGGGAGAAAAACCTCCAAGCCAAAAGGATACAGGTATCACAGATCACAACCTGAAACATAAAACTGACAGTTGGTTTAAAGTAAAACCTCAGCAGCGTTAGCAAAGAAAGGGTGTGGTGGTAATCTGAGGATCTATGTAACATGAGTTCCTTTCCCTTGAGCACTCAAAAATTACCTCCAAGTCAGACTTTACAAGCAGGAGGCAGCTATCCCACTAACAAACCCAAAGGCCCTAAGTTCCAAAGGGACATTCCTTCTCTAAACAGCAGGATTATTTACTCATTTCAAAGTGGAGATGTTGACTAGGATGAGTGGGGTGTGGGGATGAGTAATTAGCAAGAATAATTGTAAAGCCCCTTAAAATTATAAAGTGTCATGTTTACAAATAAGTAGGTGTAAATAATAAACCATACAGTACTTAGAGCTCCAAGAAGCCACTTGAAAATAGGCACTAGATAAATTTAAGAGGTACTACTATAAAAAGTAATAATGACAGCTTGCTATAAAGGAAAGGGCCATGAAAGCAGACACCAAGAACTGGCTTTAGAGAGCTACTTCTGTGTAGGCAGAGAAAGGTCCGTTGAAGACAAAGAAAGTAAATGATTTCCCATGAAAATAGACTACCATAAATAGCCTAGTTGATGAAATAACTAACTTTGGTTTGTGAACTCTTATGACTTAGCAAATAACGTTCACAATTGAGTGGTCATTTTTGGCCTAAAGTTTTGCCAAAGGCCACTCTCGGGCAGATGGGAAATCTTGAGAAGGTCATAGGTCAATATACCTAAGTTAGGCATTAACGTTTGCACGTAAAATGGGCAAGTGTATTATTGCTATTTTTTTTTTTTTTTTTGTGAGGAAGACCAGCCCTGAGCTAACATCCGTCGCCAATCCTCCTCTTTTTGCTGAGGAAGACTGGCCCTGGGCTAACATTGTGCCCATCTTCCTCCACTTTATGTGGGACGCCGCCACGGCATGGCTGACAGGCAGTGCGTCGGCGGGTGCCCGGGATCCGAACCTGCGAACCCTGGGCTGCCAAGCGCGGACTAAACCGCTGCACCACTGGGTGGCCCTATTATTGCTATTTTTAAGACAGACACATGCGCACGCCTTTCTGCCTGCTCAGACTGCCATGACAGAGATTCTGCGACTATAATCCACGAGTCCTCAATGGACGTGTAGAGTTTGGTGCACTTGAGGATCCCTCTTCTTAGTGGTTTCAATCCTAGGGAACCCTAAGATGTAAACAGCACAACTGTAATGAAGGCCATGGGTGGAGCAGATTAGCCTTCCTTATAGGAAGGTGAGACCAAGATGGGGATTCACATGATTGTATGACAGAGATGAAAGAGAAACCCAGTGGTCTAGGAAAGACGGCTTTGAAACTACCACATCACAGTCACAGCTCTTGTGGAATATGCAGGTGCTTTAAATGTTACATCTCTTTACATATCACTCTCGGAAATGAAATTATCTACTTATTTACTTGTTGACTGTGTGTTTCCTGCTCCTAAACCTAAGTTGCATGAAAGCAGGAACTTACTTCATTTTATCGCCACTTTAGAACAATGTGTGGCATGTGGTAGACACTTAATAAACCCATGTTCAGTGGCTGAATTTCTCTGTGAAGCATTCTTCTTGTTAAATGACCTGACCTCAGTGGCTTACAGCTATATGACAGTTTGTGACGCTCAACTATGAGCAGTCATTAGGCTAGAACCTGACAGAGATAGAAAGAGTAGGAAGGCCCTGCCCTATTCCTGACTTTAAGGACTTTATAGATTCATTGAGATGGAATGATAAGTTTGTTGTTCGAGTAATTTTGCTGAACTCTAAAGCACCACTTATAGGGGTGCATAGAAAACAAAGTGATGAATGACGCATTTCCTTCCTTCCTTTCCATAGATCCTGAAGTTTGGGAGTCGATAAATTGCAGGCAGGTAGGACTGGGCATTGAAGATGAAGTGAGTGGACAAAACTTTCAGAATTAGGGGCAACAGGAGTTGAAGGGTGATGTTTGTGATGTGTTGGAAAAAGCAAGTGTCCTTCTGGGCAAGAAACAAGAATCGGAAGTCAGTCTAACTTCATGGATGAATTTTACTTCATGTATTTAATGCTTCATATATGTTGGTAAGTCACCCCCTTTCTCCCAGTGAAGTTCTACACTACTTCCCTCTCACCTCACTGGGATCCCCAGGGATCTACAGCTAGTTATTCTCTTATTAGTTCCATCCTCTGCCTGCTATTAAAAACAAAACAACAAAACAGTAAGAGCTATTAAACGCCACACATTTCCTTAAGTCAGTTCCTAATGAGATGTACCCTCACTTTTAAAAGTACGTTAGTTTGATTTGGTTTTACCTTGCAGGGCTAGACATTAAAAATTATTTTGACTTCTCTATTCCTATTATATATACAGTCATGCGCTGCATAATATTTCGGTCAACAACGGACCTCATATATGATGGTGGTCCCATAAGATTAGTACCATATAGCCTAGTGGGCTATACCATCTAGGTTTGTGAAAGTATACTCTATGATGTTCGCACAATGACAAAATCGCCTAATGATGTATTTCTCAGAACATATCCCCATCGTTAAGTGATGTGACTGTATTAATATTGTTATGGTGTATATGATAAATGTTCTAAGGACGTGACGAAGTCATGATCTTCAAAGGAAAGTTCCCAGAGGTCAAAGAGATGAGGCAGGAAGTAGCCTGGAGCTGAGGGAGGAAGGACATTGTACTCCCTACTAAAGACTGGCAATAGGAGGCCATGAAAGATTTTAAAGGAGCTCTGGCCCTAGAAAGAAAACCCTGGTTTCAGTATGGAGCAAGAACCGAGACTAGGGAAAGCCTGGAGTCACGGAGATAGCGGGGAAGCCACTGTGCGGGTATGACACGATGTGGCCTGAGTGGTAGGTCCATCTACTTGTGGACCACTGCCTATTTGTCGGGCTTCTTAGAGATGGTCCACATAAGATTAAATCACTCAGTTATCAGAGGAATCTAGTAAATAGATATTATCATCCACATCACACAAGTGAGGATACTGGGGGCCTGGGAGACGAAGAAAGGCCGGAGCTGACAAATGCACTAAGTGGCCAACATGGGAGTCAGGCTTAGCTCTTTTCACTCTTCCACCTTGTCCAGGCAGTAGCTATCTAGAGAGAGGATAAGGGGTCAAAAGGCATTTTAGTGCTGGAATCATTATATGGACAACTGAATGTGTGGAGTGGAGAAAACCAGAGGTGACGATAATTCTGATGTTTCTGACATGGACAATGTGGCAAATGATGAGACTGCTAGCTGAGATGGAAACCAGAAAAGGCAAAGTGGGGTAGATGGAGATGATGACCTGATTCCACTGGGGATAAGCTGAGTTTGCGATGCCTGCGGGCAGGGCTTCCACGTAGAGGAGGGAGTTAGAACTACTGCAGTGGGTGAGATCAGCCAGGAGGATATCGAGGGTGAAACCAAGAAACGGACCAAGACCAGAACCCCAGGGAAAATCACAGAGTGAGGAGGAGGTAAAGAGAGATGCTCCAGTAAAAGAGAGGGCCAAACACATTACTGAGGGGCTTAAACCTAGCCAGAGAGAGACAACACAGGCACATGAAGGTTTGAGGTACCTTGCTGTGTGTGGTCTCATGAAGTATTTGTTTGGATGCCAGATGAAAAGGCAGGGCAGTACAAATAAGAGGCAGGGA
This sequence comes from Tapirus indicus, assembly GCA_031878705.1. NCBI lineage: Eukaryota > Metazoa > Chordata > Mammalia > Perissodactyla > Tapiridae > Tapirus > Tapirus indicus. Next base: position 117,334,285 of record CM062925.1, read on the forward strand.
TGCTCAGAAAGTCTCAGGAATTGGTTGGGAACTGGGACAATAACTCTACAAGGCAGCAAGCTACTTCCTTGCCCAAATACTCGATGAACAAGGGGGTGTGGGCGGGGGTGGGGGTGACCCTCTAGGTCCCTGTGCTCGCTCTGGCCTGACTCTAACTGAACATTCAGCTGCTTGTCCTGACTTCTGAGAGAGAAGTGAAAAGCACCCAACTGTCCTTCACCATCTCCCTTAATGTATAACTAAAATAACAACTCGGCGGGGGGTGGATTCAGGGGCAGGGGGGCTGAGTCCAGCTTGCGGAACAGGAAAGCGCCAATGCAGAACAAGATCCTATGCTTCCAATAGGCTGTGTGGATCCAATACTCCGAAAAGCCAACAGCAAATGTCATTTCTGGAGGGACCCTTGAATTTTGCCAGATAAGGATTCCAAAAGTTATAAGGCACTCACTATAATCTCTAGACTTGGATAACATTTCCTGGGTCAATTGTTTTAAACTCTTTTAGTGAAATATCATATACTTAGACAAAAGTTACCCTGAAGCGTTCAGCTCCCTGACATATCCATGCTGTCAGTACCCAGATCAACAAAACCTTGTGTCCATTTTTAATCCCATAACCAAAGCGTGAGTTGATGAATATAAATATATAGGAAGTCGAAGCTTGTGAGTATAAGCTGCCAGGGAGACAATGCAAGTCAGTTGAACCACACTTTCTCTAGAACCCACCCACTTTTCCCCATCTACACTGCTAATTCAGGCTATCATAGTTCCTAAGGAATCTCTCCACCTCTACTCTCGCTGGCTCTGGTCACTGCTACATATTTCAGCAGTTAGGTCTCTAATATCAAACTATGGTCATAGTTGCCTCCTGCTTATACTCCATCAGTGGTTTCCCCTGCCCTTGGCTGAAGTCCAAGTCACATTACATGGTTCACAAGGCTTACCCCCATCTCCAACTTTGTCTCAGAGATTTTCTCACCTCCACACTATGCTCTTTGCACTATGAACCTCTTTCAAGTCCTCACATATGCAATCTCTTTTGCCCCTGTGCTTCTGTTCATGCTGTTTCCTACACCCGCAAACTTCTCCAATGATCCCCACCCGCTCACTGGGTTTATTTCTGTGTATCCTTCAGGACTCGGCTTAACCATCAAGTGCGGAGCACGAAAATAGGCACTCAAAAATACTTGCTGGCTGGCTGGCTGAATACATGAATAAGTCGAGGACATCATCTCAGTAGCAAAGGGAATACAAAGATGTCCTGATATGGTCCCAGTTAAAAAAAAAACAAAAAACCTGTGATTCAACAAGCCAACTAACTATACTTTTTGTTTTTGAGGGACTACATGTTAGTTATCTAAAATTGAGTTCAAAAGAGATATGGCCCCTGACTTCAGGGAACGTATGATCATCTTAGAAAGACAGAACTCACCTATAAGAAACAAAGAACAGTAAGTGTCTATGGGTGTGACATTTTATGAGCCATAAGAGTTCCAAGGAAGGAGAGATGTGAAGACTTGGCTGGAGCAATCTGAGAGCCTTTCATGGAGGGCTAAGACTTGAGGGACTATTGAAAGGTGTGCTTGCATTTGGAAGGAAATTGTGAGGATACCCCAAGAAGGGGAGACCAGGCTGAGGATAGTTCACATGGGAGACAGTGGAAAGAAAGTCTGAATAAAAGAGCACAAGTATTGACAAATGTGGGGAAATAAAAGAAACTAGGAAGAATGAGGTCAGACTGTGAATCCCGTAAACTGAGCAAAGGAATCTGGATTCAACATAAGAAGCATTGGAGATTCAATGTAATTTCTGGATCAGTAAATGAGTCTTCTCTCTGAATATGCCAATGAGAAAGCGAAAACCAGCTCGAGCAGCTGGTAGCTGACAGGTAGGCCGTGATGTTCCCAATGAAACACAAAGAGCTCTCACAGAATATAAAATAATCAGACTTCGAGACCATGGTGGAAGCAAGACTAAGACATTGCAACCACAAAATAATGAAACATATTCTTCTTTCAACTGCTTCTTTATCAATGAGGGATCTAGTTCTGTCTTAATCTTCCAGGTCTTTTGATAAAAACTACCAAGATGCCTATATTAGTCTACTCAGGCTGCCATAACAAAATACCAAAGATGGGGTGGCTTAAATAACGGAAGTGTATTTTCTCACAGTTCTGGAGGCTGGAAGTCCAAGATCAAGGTGTCGGCAGGTTTGGTTTCTCCTGAAGTCTCTCTCCTTGGCTTGCAGATGGTCATCTTCTCTCTGTGCCCTCACATGGCCTTTCCTCTGTGCATGCACATCCCTGGTGTCCCTTCCTCTCTTAAAAGGACAGCAGGCCTATTGGATTCAACCCTTAGGACCTCATTAACCTTAATTACCTCTGTAAAGGCCCTGTCTTCAAATACAGTCACAATCGGAGATACTGGGAATTAGGACTTCAAAATGTGAATTTGGGGGCAGGGGCACAATTCATTTCATAGCAATACCCAATACTTCTTGAAAACACTCAATCCAGAACTGACTACCACTTCCTTAAAACCTCCTTGGTATGCACACAAGCCCTATTTCTATAATAAACCCCATTCCAACTCCCTTTTCCTAAGATTCCCCATCATACCCCCGGTGTGCATCCATCCTCCTTTGCTGCAGCAAGTTAAATAAACCCAACTTGACTGCTGGTGTGTTCCCGGTGGCTTCCACACCAGGACCCTCCAGATCACTGAGCCTTGTCTTTCTCATGCTTTGTGCTTGTCTAGACTGCCACGCCTCTTCCTGGTTAACCCCTGCTCATCCTTAAAGATTCTGTTCAAATATTACCTCCCCTGAAAGCATTTCCTAATTTACTCTTTAGTGGAATTAGATTCCCCTGTAATGGCTCTGTAATGGGAGAACTCGGCTAGGCTGAACTACATTTCCCGGATTGTACTTCTTTTCTTTCTTTTTAATGTTTCTGGTTAGGAAAGCCACAAGGAAGACTCTTGGGAGATGTGAAGGACAGAAGAGAAGCAACGGTCATTCTGTAGCTTGCATACATTGTTGCTACCGTGCCACTCACCCCCTCGGAGTGAAGAAGCAGCTGGGCCTACAACTGCTCTGCCTTCCCCTGATCCCCCCTGAACGTCTCTGACTTCTGGGCCAGGTGTGTGTTTACCTCTATCACCAAGGTCCCCAAGACAAAGGCAACAAGAACTGACATGTGTTTCAGCCCATCCTTGAGGACAAACATTCGGTGTCTGTGGGTTCTAGCCGGCCCTTGGTTTCCTCCACTTTACATCTATTTTCCCTTCCTGACTGGTTGGCCTGTGGACCTCAAGTTCCAGCATGAGATGCAGAAAAACCTTACGGAGACCGCTTACCTACTGCCACAACTGTGTAGAGTCAAATCCCTGTAACAGCTATGGATCGATCTGTCTACCATCTATTTATGCATCAATCTATGTATCATCTATCTATCTATCTGGGTCTATATCTATCTATCTATCATCTATCCATGTATCAATCTGTCCATCCATCATCTATCTATCTATCTTCTATCTTTCTGTCCAACCATCCTTCCTTCCTTCTTTCATCTATCATCTGTCTATCCATTATCTATCTTCTATCATCCATCTTCTCTCTTTCATCTATCTCTCTCTCTTCTATCTATCTCTCCATCCATTATCTATCTATCCATCCATCCATCCTCTATCTATCTACCTATCACCTATCCATCTACCTTTCATCTATCTCTCCATCCGTTATCTATCATCTATTTATCCATCCATCCATCCATCTATCTATCTATTCATCCATCCATCTGCCACAACTGTGTAAAGTCAAATCCCTGTAACAACTGTGGATCAATCTGTCTACCATCTATCTATCTATGTATCATCCATCTGTCTGGGTCTCTCTCTCTCTCTTTATCTTTCTGTCTGTCCATCCTTCCTTCCTTCTTTCATCTATTATCTGTCTATCCATTATCTATCTTTTATCATCCATCTTCTCACTTTCATCTATCTATCATCATCATCTATCTATCTTCTATCTCTCCATCCATTATCTATCTATCCATCTATCCACTATCTATCTATCTATCAATCTATCTATCCATCCATCCATTCTACCCCCACTGCTTCTCTGGTTGAACCCTGACAGATATACCCCTCCTCTGAGATATTTCTCTGTACTTCCTCTAAATCTTGAATATACTTTTCTTGCACCATTTATCATACTTTATTGTCATAATTTGTGTGGTAGATTAGATTGTCTTGCCAATTCTTCATGCCCTCCTTCTATCATGTGAACTTGTAGTGCACTAGAGTGGGTGAAATATATTTCCCCACTTCATTGACATTGGGCTTGACAATGTGACTTGCTTCAGCTGTTAAAATGTTAGCAGGTATTATATTAAATGTGCCTGTGTAGTTTACTTTGGGTTTTTACGCTCTGTGACCTGCCATGAGAAAAGCATGCCCCAGGGAATCTGCTGCCCCTTCCACCTCCTCAGAACAAATACACATGGAGAAGATCTGAGCCCAACACACAGTCTGAAGCCAAGCACAGCTGACTCACAGCCTGAAAAAGTGCTACCTAGCCTAGATCCACCAAACTACAGTTGACCTGTGTAAGTGTAAGAATAAATGAGTATATTTGTAAGTCACTGTACTGTGGGCTCATGTGTATGCAGTCTTATTGCAACAAATGACTAGTTTATTAGTTTTATTTTTTGTGCCTCAATTAGAGTGTTGGCTCCTTGAGACTAGGGACCATGATGATAATTTCCTTATTTCCAATGCCTACTAAGATGCCTGATACATTGTAGGTGCTCAATAATGTTTGTTGCATACTAGAATAAATAAACAAATGACCAATGATCAAAGAACCACAGTGTAGAGAGGCATGGCACAAGGGGTGTTAGGAAGGAGAAATTAACAGAGGTGCATAGGATGGAAATAAGGGAAATGAGTCTGGAAGCGAGTGTAAGCATGATGTGGTCCCTGAACAATCATAGGATCAAAAGTTATCTGCTTTTTATTTTCAGATGACCAAAGGTTCAAAAGGCCACAGAGGTTCCATGTGACTCCAGTAATCTTCCAAGAGCATTTTTGTCTACTCCTAACTCTCACAAGTCTTTGGGGGCAGCTGGCAATAAAATGAGCAGTGCCTCTCTGTAGCCATGTATACTATTAGGGAAACGGATGAAAGATGAAAAGCCTGAACACCCTCCCCCCCAAAAAAATTCAAAAAGGCAAAATTACTGGGAAGTAAATCTTTCCTATTCTTCCTTCAGGTAACCTTGTCTCTATGTAATGATCTAATCTGATGTGGGCACTTTACGGCCACCTTAACCCATGGATCGTTTTTGTGGTTGTTGAAAGGCTAATGTGATGCCATATCTGAAGCTGTCAGTCTGGTCACTAAAGGTCTACACAGCCTCCTCTCCCCAGGGCAACACACTTGGGAGCTGAAAGCAGGTATCTGTAGCAGCAATCCTTCCAACTGAGACTGTTGTCACATTCCCTTAGAGCATGTGTCACTGGCCTGTTGTTAGAATTGCTCCTTCTACAGCTTGAAGGATGCCAAATTCATCAGTGTCGGCAGTTGAACTTTTCAAACCTTCTTCTTACGCCAAACACACCCACACGTATGCACACGTGCACATCCGACACCACAGATACACACACACATTCCACTGTGTTTTGGAGAACAAAGAGATAGTCTGCATTTTGTTTGGCGTCAATCATAACTTGAGATTAAAGCTGCTGTTTTATGCATTTGAAAGTAACACCCACCAAACTCATGCTTTCTCTGCCTAAGCTCTGAACTTCAAAAGGACTACCTCATAGGGAACACATGCACACACACCCCCAAAACAACAACACACACCCCCCCCAAAATAACACACACACTTACAAACTTCAAAAAGATGCTGTAAGCACCTGAATGCATTTTACTCCCATTTCTATAAATGAAGACTTGATGCCAGAAATCTGCAAGGCCATTAAGGTTGTACAAAGCCTTTGGGAACACAAACTGTCCCACGTGATACCCAAACCATGTTGACACATGTAGAAAAGCATGTCAGTTAGTGTGTTTATGAGCAACTTACTGCAACCTACTTCCAGGTGGAAACAAAACTTGTCGTGTAACAAGTATTTATCCAGAAATCTCTGGAAAATAATTTCCTTTTTCAGCCTATATTTAGCATTTTGCTACAAATGAAACTTATCAATATAATATACTGAATCCCCACTGAGCATATAATATTATACTATTAAAACTTTACCATTAAGATGTTCTTAATTTAGATGCCATTAACTCAGATTTAGTGATAATTTGGACATAGAATGTGGTTCTTTTAAAAATAATGTTTATTGTTTTTAATGATTATAAAAGCAATTCACGTTTACAGTGTTGCTTGGAGATATAGATAAGGATAAATAAGAAAAATTATCATCACTGAATCTGACTCGAAGAAGTAATTGTTAAACTTGGATACATTTCCTTGTAGTCATTTTCAATGCATATATTTCATCATTTTACATAAAGTTGGGGTTGTATTGATCATATAATTTTTAATCCTTTTTTTAAACAACATGAGACATTTTTCTCCCTTAAGTAATGACTTTTGAAAAAATGTTTTCCAAGGATTGTATGTTATTTCATTTTACTGATGTCCTATAATTTGTTTAATCATTTCCCTAAGATTGGATATTAGCGGTGTTTCTAAATTTTTACCTTCGTATAAAACATTGAGATGAAAAGTCTCAAACACGAGTGTTTGTGAGCATTTCTGATTTTCTTCTGAGAGAAGAGAACTTTGTTAAGTGTTAACATACATTACCAAATTGCTGTGCAGAAGATTTGCAATAGCTGACACTGACCCACAGGACAAGAGAGCATGTCCTCCCGTTCTCTCAAACACAATGACTCTTATTTAATTTTAAATTTGCAAAGTCATGAGTAAAACATGTTACTTCACTGTTTTATTTGCATTTCTCTCTAATGAAAATAAATATTTTCCCCAATGTTTATTGTCATTTGTCTTCTTTTATGAATGGTCAGTTTATGTGCCTTAGCTGTAAACTGGTGATTTTTGTATGGAGTCATAGCAGTTCTATATATATTTCTGTATTTTAATTCTTAGAAAGAAAGGATTTAGGAACTTATACATTTTTCCCAGATCATCATTTATTTTTAATTTAAAAAATTTTTTCTGGTACTTAATTTTAAAATTTTTATATAACTATGTCAATAATTTCCCTTATAATTTTATTTTTTACATCAAAGATCTTGTCTTCCCTTAAAGTGGATTGATCTTTACTTTTGTATTTTGTTGGCTTTTATTTTTACTATTTGACTCGTCTAGAATTATTTTGGAGAGGAAGCTCCCACCTGAGTTTTCCCTCTTTTACAAATAGGCAGTTTTACCAATATCATTTATTACATGACCCATTATTTTCCCAGTGGTTTTGGGGTATGATGTGTGTGTCGATGTACTAGATTCAGTGCTACTGAATCTGTCATTTCTTACATTGGTACCTCATTGTTTTAAGTAGGAAAACTTGGTAGCTGTGTTTCATAACATCTGGTATGACAAATTACCCTAATTATTATGCCTTCCTTTCAAAGGGAAATTCAAATTGAAGTTTAGAATAATCTTGCCCAGTCAAAAATATTTCTCCTGAGATTTTGATTGGCATTTGAACTGAACCCTTAGAGTTATTTGGGGAAATCTTTTTAGTACTTGCTCTTTCCACCTGTAAATATGGGTTAACTCTAAATTTACTAAAATCTTAATCTCTTTTTCTGTTAGGGAAGACTTAATGTTTTCTTCCAGTAATGTCCACATCTGTCACTACTGATTTTAAGAAAAGTTACTGATTTAAAACATTTTTATCACACTCTCCTTAAGTTCTTAGCGATTTTTAGTTGATTATCTCGTTTTTCATGTTTATATGCATATCATTTGCATGTGATAAATTTTTAATCTTTTTGTCTTTAATTAGCATATCAGTATTTCAGTTCCACGTCTTATTGCTATGACCAGAGCTTTCAGAACATTCTTTAATGAATGATGATAATTTGCACCATTGCTCATCTCTCATCCAATGGTTGGTTTAAGATGGCTGTCTTTTGTTAAGTTTTACAAGTTCCTTTGCATTCTTGGTTTTTTAAGAGTTTTTTCCTTCCATAAGAATAAGGGTTTAATTTTATTGCATATCTTTTGAGACAATTTTTTTCCTTATTGACCTACTGAGGTGATGTATTGTATTAACATATTTTCTAAAACAGAAAGGTCTCTTTATTCTTGGCACAAACTATAATTGGAGCAGGTTTCTTTTCATGTACTCCATCTTTGAATTATGTCAAGGGCCATAAGTCAAAACATCATCTTAACTAGAAATCTCAAAGAATATGTAATTCTTTTTGGGTAAAACTTTTAAAAGTAAATGATGGAACTTGATATTTTAAAGTTCAGGAAACACATTTAATACAGTTCTACTGTGACATATTTGTTTTCATTTAACATACTTCATTCACCTAAGTGGTATATTTATGCCTGTTTAGTATAATATTTACAAAAATAGTTTTCTCCCAGTTGAAGAATTGGGAAATTCTCCAATTTTAGGAAAGACTGTTTTGAATTAGTGAAGTTTTAGTGCATTACCAGAAAAGGAAAGAAATATCTCTGAAGATCACTTAGAATGTTTTCACCACTGACTGACTGGATATTTTAGAGTTATCAGTCATTTTGCTGCCCGTTCTTTACAATCAAGAGTCTTCACAGCCTTGCCAATCTTAATTTCCTTCATTAATACCTTGAAACACGTTTCAAGTAGCAGAATCAAATTGAGATGGCGGGATTTGAAAATTAAAGATCACCACCGCCAAGAAGTCTGTCCATGGCTGACCTTCAGAAAATCTCTCAGTGACTTTTAGCTTTTTCCCATAAAATAAATAATTTACACACTTCCAGAGCATTCTCTTACCATTTCCTTCAGTTACCCCGTGGATTTGTGCCTTCCTGCTACTGCTAAAAGTCCTCAAGGCAGGGGGCCTTCTCTGAGTGCAGAATCTCCTCTTTGGTAAACTCATATGTAGCCATTATATGGCAGTAGGAATGCAAGACCATTGGGATTCTGATGCTAACACATACTTCACACAATCCTCCCAGATACTCTGGCCACACTGCAGTAAGCTTGGCCTGGAGAGATCTGTTGAATCAACCATTACAGTTGTACTGTAATCACTTTATGTGTAGTTTGAACTCTTTGAATTCATTAATTCAATTCAATTTAAAAAAAAATCACTGAGTGGCTGTCATGTGCATGGAACTGTACTCCAGTATAAAGATACCCAATATGAATATAGGAAACTCCTTTCTTCTTCATAGTTAAATCAAAATTTTAATTTCTACTAATTGGGTATCAATATCTAGCTAATTTCAATATTTTAAAATCTACTTAAAAATCACCCAGCATCCTTTTTCACTTCTAATGTGATGCGTTTATCTCACATGAAGACCCGTAAAATCGCCCGGTGGCGCAGCGGTTTAGTCCGCGCTTGGCAGCCCGGGTTCGCGAGTTCGGATCCCGGGCGCCCGCCGACGCACTGCCTGTCAGCCGTGCCGTGGCAGCGTCCCATATAAAGTAGAGGAAGATGGGCACGGATGTTAGCTCAGGGCTGGTCTTCCCCACACACACACACAAAAAAAAAAAAAAAAAAAAAAAAAAAAAATCTATAAATTAAATAATAGTAAGAAAATGTAGCAAAGCAGATAAATCTTTGTGAGATTAATCAGACTCAAATAAAACTTGACTATATCCATATTATAAAATCTATTTCTTAGATATTAGAGGGAAAAATATCTCTTGGTACTTTGAGCTATCTCAGAGTCTAGCAAATTATGTGAAAATTAATCTTCTGAATTTTTTGCTTTTTTCATAGGTTGAAATACAGAGAAGATATTCTGTGTTTTTTAAGGTTTACACTAAATTAATAAATTCCATTGTTATTGAATGGTGTAAGGAAATGAAGAAAAGTGGGAATTAATTATCTATGAAATTTTTAGAAGTTCCACTTGAGAAAAAATATGTGAATGATTAGAATTCCTTCTCAAATGCAGTTATGTTTCTGTATTTTGATCTCAACATAGAAATTATTTTAATTGGAATTTCTACATGGTAAGTCCACAGATTTCCTGCGTGGTGGAGGAGAGTCCAAGTTTTACAAATCAACACAGCCTGCATGCTTCTTCTCTGGTTTGACAGGACAAGGTCAATGTCCATTGGCTGCCCAGGAATGGGGGCCAGCACCAGTGTGGCCATGTCGTGGTAACGTGGAGACCCAGCCTCCCGACCGCATATTTACCGGTCTTTAGAGAGATGAAGGAAAAGGAGACGGAAAGGAAAAATGAGGAAAATCTGGGCTTTCAAAATGGAAAGCTCTAACTCTTTATTTTATATATTATGACCATGAAGGAGAGAGGTTTAAAGGTCACTGTTGCCAATTCCAAATCTTACCAAGGACACTGCTTCTAGCATGAACCGAACTCCCACACACACCATCAAAATCCTCACAAAAGGAAACTTGTGCAAGATGATTACCAAGCACGTACATGGAGACAATGTGTTCTTTGTGATCAATTAAATTGCAAGAATAGTCTGTAGTGGGGTGTCTTACAAAGGGGTCCTTTCTTCTCAGTACTTTAAAAAAGGCAGATCTATCAAACTTATGATAATGCATTGCCATGCTGATTTAATTGTCAATTACAAATTACTTAAGTGTACTTTAATGATCTATATAAAGCCCTATTTTTTTTTACCTCTAATAGCTATTAATGGTTGTTAAAGAAAAATGAAACCACTTTACTGAAATGTAATGTGGGGGTCTATTAAGAATAAGTTTTCAAGATGATAAAATATCGCAAAAGTGTGAACCCCTGCACATTTTAATATTTCTGAGTCAATTTTCATTCGATTGAAAGAACGTTTCCTTCAAGTCGCACACAATTGCAGTTTAAACATAACATAACAGATATAACAGATATATTTCTAAAAAGAAGTGTAATTCACATTCATATATTTAAATAATATCTTATGTATACTAGAGGGTCTTAGTAAATAAATGAAATTTGCGGTGAATCCCTCTAAGAAAGAAGAGTCGTTTTGTAGGCAAATCATTATTTCCTAGTGTATCTGTTTGTAAGTCTGACTTTTCTGAATGGAGTTTCTTGATTGGAGAATACACCTGTCCTGTTCTAAGGACTGCTGAACACACACACCTGAAGATATCCTCAAACTGCTTCTTTCCCTCCCCTCTAGGATACCCACTAGACAAGGAGCTGCTATGAACATGAAATTAAATAGTATCAGAGTCAGAATAAAACAGCTTATGTCCACATAACCTGATTTAGAAACCTTACAACTATCCGCTTAACTTTTAACTGTAGACAGTTAAGCCGAATAGGCAAAGCAAAATAGCTAGTTTAGATTCTGAATTATTCTAGGTGGCCGCCTGCATGGATCATATTAAATAGATATCGAAACTTTATTTAGTTTTGTATTTTATGATTGGATGTGAAGTGTAAGAAAATGGAAAAGAAGAATCTGGAAAGAAGATGGATTTGAGAGTAAGACAGAGCTTGGAGTCAAATTCTGACTCAATGACCATCTATGTTTCCTTAAGCAAGTTTCTTATCTGAACCTATTTCCTTATCTGTAAAGTGGGGATAATGCATATCTCACACGCAGGTTGCACAGATAAAATAATTGAACAGATGTCAAGAAGCTGTCACATAACAGATACTCCAAAAGTGTTATTATTCCTTATCACAATCTCTCCAACCCCGAGGTCTTAAAAAAATCAGCAAACTCACATCTATGAGTCTTCCATTCTTAATAGCTCAGTAACTGAACTCATAGGTTACATGCAAATTGAAATGCTGGCTCTTAAATTCTTGAGGACAAGAATAAAAATCTACATTAAAAAATATGTATCTTCATAGCACTACCACAGCACAGGGCCTACATAGGCACTCAGTAAAAATTATAGATTGAATTGTTGGGTCCAGTAGAGGAACTATGAGATATATATATATATACATATGTATTTGCTCTTTGGTTCTCAAGGCTAATGTCATTTTTTAACAGTCTCTAATCAAGTCAACCAAGCAAACCATTAGGTTAGGAAGGGTGTGTCAACTTAGGTACAAGTTACTTACTGAATACCATCCTTCGAACACCCTTAGTTTATTTTACTATGATGTGTGTATATATTGGTACGTGGGAATGCATGGTATTTAAGTAAAAATGTTTAAAGTACATCATCCAAATGTATCATTAATTTTATTTAATATTTTCATTTCATACAAGCCCATGTGTCAGAATTTGCCTTCTGAAGAACTGGAAAAAATATAATGAAAAAAAGAACTTAAATCATTAAAAAAAAATTTAGTATCTCAGCTAACCTGCTGGATTAAGATGCAGCCTTCAGGTCAGTAAAGGGTTAAGACCCCATTCACCCCATCAATACAGCAAAACTTCTTTAGCATACAATCCTGACAACATACTTTTTGACAATTTAAATGAATAAATCCAGAAGCAGAGTATTCCCGTAAAATGTCAAACATGAAAAAATTTGAGGAAAGTTCTGGTAGACCATAAGAAATGAAAGTGACTTCAAAACCAAAAATCACTTTAGAAATTGAAGATTTGGGATCGTTATGAACAAGAATGGGAAAACTGGTAAGTGTTTGATAAATTAATTAGCTTTAAAATAGCTGTGGGAAAAATGTAATACTCAAGTTGCCCGAATGAATACGCCTCAGGTCATAAAATACATCTAGTCTGGAGACGGAACCAACTTCTTCCCTTCGGATCAAAGCTGAAAGTATGGGGTAATAAGGTGTTAGACATACTTTCTCAACATCCTCTGATTTGATGAGGAGCTCTTTCCTGGACCTCCTTCCTATCTGCTCTGGCCTCACCTCCTTCCTTTTGGGCCTCTAGCCTGGCGAGGCTGAGTTCTGTTCTCCCATCTCTTCTCCAGGGAACACAGATGTTGCTTGAGTAACCTCAGCTGTGCCCCCAAGATTGCCAGGTTCATAAATTTCTGAAGCAGGTAATGATTCATTTCCCAGGTTAGTTTGGAAGCTGGTTTTCTTTTGCTAGTTTAGAAATACAACATTAGGGGTATGCATTTAGGGGGTTCTGGGTCACTGTAAGACCTCCTAAACCTCTGATTATGATTTCTCTGTGACTCCAGGTCCCAAAGAATGTTGATGGCCAGAGTGCCAGGGAGCAGAGGAGGTGATCCACAAAGCAATTAGGAGCAGAGCCTTAGAAATGTGACAGACCAGGGTTTACATCCCGAGCGTGTGACGTCTCTAAGTCTCAGTTTTCCATTTCTACGATGAGAATATTATAATTTTACTTGCCTAGTGGAGTAGAAAGAATTAAATGAGGAAATGCATGAAAAGGGCTTGGACAATGCCTGGCATGTAGAAAGTACACAAAAATATTAGCTATTATTATTTCTATAATATCTCAGTGGAAAAGGATTAGTGTGGAACATAATAAAATTAGCCAAGTCCTAGAAAGGGGAGTAGCTATGGCCAGCCCTGTCCAAAATACCTACTTTTCCTAACAGTCTCAGTGAAAATGATGCACGCATGAACAATAGACCACTATGCATATATTTTTGTTGTTTATAAAATAGGTATAGAAACTCAGTATTTAAAACATATAGATGCCAGCATGGGAAGTACTTATTACCTTGTGCAAATTACTGTAGGTGCAGATTCTCCAACCTTGAACATATTAGACTCTATGCATCCTACTTCTTCCAGCTACTGGTTTTTGATGCAGCATCAATAGGGTATGTGAAGTGTGTGGTAAAAGCCAATGAATGTTTCGACAGATGGGTACAGTTTAGTGAGCTCCTTCCCCACTCAGCCTTTCAACAAGTCACATCGTTCTAACTTCCACACGGATTAAAGATCAAAGACCTTTGATTACAGATATTTTATAGATGTCTATATAATAAAGGACTCCAAATGAGAAGAAAGGAATGAAATAAATGGGAAACATTCATTCATTCAACAATATATATCGGGCACCTAATATATATCAGCTCCGGGAATTCAGTTGACATGTCATGAGGGCGTGAAGGCCCTGATGTGCCACTGACCCATAGTCTCCACGTGCTAGTAGTTCAGGATTTTATGACAACCTTTGTTGTAAAAACCTATGTGTAAATATACACAAATTAATATGTGATCTCATGCCAGGTAATGAGTACTGGAATTAAAATAAAAAGGAAAAGGAGGGCAAAGGTGATGAGAGGGGGTGGGTTGGGTTAAGGGATATTTTACATATGCTGGTAAAGGAAGGCTTTTCTGTGGGGGTGACATGACAGCAGATACTTGAATAACAAGTGTGTGTGGGGGGTGGGGGAGGAAGATCAGGTACCAAGACCTCTGAGGCAGGATCTAGTTGGCAGTTTTTGAGAACCAGCAAGATGGCCAGCACAGCTGAGCAGAGGGAGCTAAGCAGAAGGTGGAAAGTTAGAGAACTAGGCCAGAGAGTGTGGGCTTTGTAGGACATAGTTAAAATAGAGATATACCAGAGCCTAAGATCCAGGAAAGCTGTTGAAGATAATATTCCTTATAAAATAAGATGGATACCGTCTTGGGAGGGAAAAGAAAAAAAGACAGTTTCTTTTAAATAAACAGGCAACTCTGTGAAGATAAAACTCTATGATATGGGAAGAGAAACTCTAATGCACAATAAACTAGAGCACCAGCAGAGATGCTGGAGGAGGGAGAAAATAAAATTGAACCCAGGCTTGATGTCGTCCCACATGTCTATTTTTGCTTTTGTTGCCCGTGCTTTTGGTGTCATATCCATGAAATCATCGTCAAGACCAATGTCAGGAAGATTTTCCCCTATGCCTTCTTCTAGGAGTTTGACCATTTAAAGCCCATATTTAAATCTTTAATCCATTTTGAGTTGACTTTTGTGTGTGGTGTAAGATGAAGGTCTAAAAGCTTCTGCACAGCCAAGGAAACAATCAAGAGTGAAAAAGCAACCTACAGGATAGGACCAAATATGTGGAAACCATATATCTGACAAGGAGTTAATTTCCAAAATATATAAGGAATTCCTACAACTCAGTAGCAAAACAACTAAAAACCGGATTAAAAAATAGGCTAAAGACTTGAATAGACATTTTCCCAAAGAAGACATACAAATGGCCAACAGGTACATGAAAAGATGCCCAGCATCATAAATCATCAGGGAAATGCAAGTCAAAACTACAATAAGACATCACCTCTCACCTTTTAGGATGGCCGTCATCAAAAAGAAGAAGACAGCAAGTGATGGTGAGGATGTGGAAAAACTGGAACCCTTGTGCAGTGTAGGTGGAAATGCAAAAAAGGCGCAGCTGTTATGAAAAACAGTATGGATGTTCCTAAAAAATTAAAAATAGAATTATCATAGGATCCAGCAATCCCACTTCTGGGTATTTATCCAAAAGAATTGAAATCAGGTTCTCAAAGAGATATGAGCAGTCCCATGTTCACTGTAGCTATTCCCAACATCTAAGATGTGGAAACAACCTAGATGCTCATTGATGGATGAATGGATAAAGAAAATGTGTATGTACACACACACGCATGCACACACACACAGCAGAATATTATTCAGCCTTGAAAAAAGAATCCTGCGATACGCAACAACGTGGATGAACTTTGAGGACGTTATGCTAAATAAACCAGTCACAGAAGGACAAATGCTGTATGAGTCCACTTAAATGACGCATCGAAAACAGTCAAACTCATAGAAGGAGAGAGTAGAATGGTGGTTGCCAGGGACTGGAAGGAGGAGGAAGTGGCAAGTTGCTAATCCAAGAGTACGAAGTTTCAGTTGTGCAAGCTGAGGAACTTCTAGAGATGTGCTGTGCAATACTGTACACTACTCTATTGTACACTTAAAAATCTTTACATGTAATCTGTGCTTGCTCCTCTGTTGTTACTGCTCTTTGATATTTGAAGCTACTGCAATGTCTCTTTCTCTCTGTTTTTATTCTTCTCTCTTTTCTGTTTCTAGCAACTTAGAAGAAAGAAGTCAGATGTCTTTTAGTTGAATTATGGGGCATAGAATCCTGGTGTTTCCAGTGCTTCCTTAACACTGCCTTATTTATCTTCTTTTGCTTTGCCACTACAAGTGCTGTCAACATCCAGCCCTTTGGGGGTTGGCCCGGTGGCGTAGTGGTTAAAGTTCGTGCACTCTGCTTTGGCAGCCTGGAGTTTGTGGGTTTGGATCCTGGGTGCGGACCTATGCACCGCTTATCAGGCCATGCTGTGGTGGCATCCCATATAAAGGAGAGGAAGATGGGCATGGATGGGCATGGGAAGAAGGCCCAGGGTCAATCTTCCTCAGCAAAAAGAGGATTGGTAATGGATGTTGGCTCAGTGCTAGTCTTCCTCACCAAAAAACAAAACAAAAACAATGCCCTTTGACTTTCTTAAAATAACCATGTTAACAAAAATAATCTCTTTTTATCAAAAAGGAACTGGAGATGTAGTTATGAAAATCTTTGCAATTATAGAGTTTTCCTCTTTCAGTTTATTATTATCAATACTCCATTTCCCCCCATTTCAGAAGTTTTACCAAATATCTTCTGATGCAGTTCTGCTCTTACAGGCATCATAAACTTTGATTTGCTCTTTGGCTGAAGTGCTCTGCAAATTGTAAATTTATCATCCAATGTGATTTTTATTATAATTATTATTATTGTTAATGATTATTTAAGCAATTCTCACAGCTCTCCTCTATCATGACTTCTTGGATTTACAATTTGAGGTTTGCTGATTAGCGACTCCCTGGGCCTCATCTTATCTGGACAGTTGGAAGGCACATGTTGGGTGCCAAGAGAATAGAAAAGATGCCACTTACTGTGTATGCAAAACGTGGGTGTGCAGGAGGGACCCCCAATACACACCTTCTCGGGCTTTCCTTGTCCTCAGGCTGCTGTGTTTCAATCACTTTTACTCCTGGAAAATGGTGGCCAGACCAAACCTGGGGCGAGAGAGTGAAGGCAAGAAATTCAAGGGCAGAGAACTGGCTAGAACTTGAATGTTGGAGAATGGTTTCCAGGGTTTTGGAAATAAGAAGCCTGGAATACTGGAAATGGGCTATGAGGTAACCACGAACTGAGGCCTGCCAAAGAGCCAAAACTCTCTGGTTACTGACTTCTCAAAACGCATGAAAAATACTTATGTAAGACTCTCCCTTGCTCATGAATAATTTTAATTTTCCTCATTTGCATCAGTAATGCTGAAACTCTTTGGACGCTGGGCTTTTAAAACTGTGCCTTCCCACATGTGTGCGGCGATAGATTGTAACGAGTCTTCGAGTGGTGAACATGATGTAATCTACACAGGAATCAGAATATGATGATGTACCCCTGAAATTTATATAATGTTATAAACCAATGTTACCACAATAAAAAAACAACATCAATAAAAACTGTGCCTTTCTATTTTCCTCTTTTTGTCCTCTCTTCATATTCAGTTTCCAGGCTTAAGGTAAATACCTAGAACATAGGGGCCGTCCCGGTGGCGCAGCGGTTTAGTTCGCACTTGGCAGCCCAGGGTTTGCCGGTTCTGATCCCAGGCACCTGCCGACGCACTGCTTGTTAGCCATGCTGTGGCAGCATTCCATATAAAGTAGAGGAAGATGGGCACGGATGTTAGCCCAGGGCCAGTCTTCCTCAGCAAAAAAAGAGGAAGATTAGCAACAGATGTTAGCTCAGGGCTGGTCTTCCTCACACACACACACAAAAAACCAAAAAACAAAAACCTAGAACATAAGTGGTAGCAGTTGAGTTCTTGCCAATTTCTCTCTGCCCCCCTTTTCCTAGGCAATTGCTAGATACAGTTCTGGGAATTCCATTCATAAGCTTATATAATATTCTAGATTGTTTTCACTGCATACTTAGCATGTATGGTACAACTTCTGAGTTCTAATTCAGTCAGTTATTCTGGATGCTGATTTACTTGTAGTTGTCAATCTCCCATCACCTTTATGTCATGGAAATACACAAACCACCTCAGAGACCATGTGCTATAAGGGACACTTCTGTTTTCAGCTTCTTAATTTGCCACCAACCGAGGTTATCCATAAAAACATAAATAGAAATGAAAAATCTTGAGCTAGGCTACTTTTTGTTTTCTTTTTGCTAAGAAAGAATTGCCCTGAGCTAACATCTGCTGCCAATCTTCCTCTTTTTTTTGCTTGAGGAAGATTAACCCTGAGTTAACATCTGTGCCCATCTCCCTCTACATTGCATGTGGGTCGCCGCCACAGCATGGCTGACGAGTGGTGTAGGTCTGTGCTTGGGATCTGAACCTGTGAATCTGGGCTGCCGAAGCAGAGCATGCTGAACTTAACCACTGTACCATGGGGCTGACCCTGACCTAGCCTACTTTTTAACACAGCTTTTAAAAAGAAGCAAATCATGTCTGATTAACATTTAATCATTTTCCCCACAAGACTTGTACGCTCAGAACTGCAAGAAGACAGTGAAATGGTTAAACTACGACTGAGATGGATTTCGCAAAGCTTTAGGCTAAAATTGGATATTCGTTTTCTGAATAACTGAACAGTGGGATAAAACTGGTGTCTTGGGAAGTCTGGAAATGTTTCGAGAGCAGTTCTGTTTTGATTTTTGAATTATATAATTTTGATATGAGCAAGTATGGTGATTTCATAGAAATATTTTTGTAAATCTATTATAGACTTCAAAAAAGAATCATCTAACGTTAACTACCTTTCTCTGAAATAAAAACAACCCTTATATCTTCTTTAGTACAGTCACTTTTATGTAATGGCAAAATAGCAGCTAATATTTATGGAGAATTTACAGCACCAGGCACTGGTTTTAATTCTTTGTAGGGGACACATTTATTCCTCACTAATCCTAGGAGATGGGGACTATCGAGATCCCCACTTTACAGGGGAAGATTCAGAGCCCTGAGGAGTTAAACGTCATGTTCAAGGCCATATCGCTGTGAAGCAGAGGAGGCTGAATTTGAGTCTAATCCAATTCCTGGGCACATGACAGTGAGTTGCCAAGCAAACAATGATGTACCTGAATAGGCCCCATGAAGATAATGTACAAAATTCTTCCATTGTCCTTTAAAAAAAATTGCAATGTCTTCCACCATAATTCCGGAAAGGGATGACATTCAGAAAAATGCATTTTTTCTGTTTCTGCGCTTCAGAATATCTAAATCGACTCACTCCTAATCTTTGAAATTTGTACATTTCACACCAGGAAAGACAGTCAGAGAAGGGAACATTTTATTCCCAAGTGACATTCTGGGTTTAAATATCCTTCGCAACAGTTTTGTTTTGAAAGATCTGAGTGGTTGCATATGAACCAGCCAGATGTCAACGATGAGTCTACCATGTACAATATTCCCCGGAGGGTAAAAATATTCCTCGCTGATCAAGTATTTGGAAATACCACACAAACGCCATTGGACCTGCCGCATCACTAAGTGTCTGTGTAAACGTGTCTGAAATAACAGATGTTCTGGGCTCTTGCTGTTCCCTTTGAATAACAAAATGACTTGTGGGGTTCTGAGGTTCCCCTCACTTTTCCACAACAGTTGCAGAAAGAATCAATGAGTTTTCATCCTCACTTCCACTTCCTAAAGGAGCATTAGACACTGTGCAGGTCCTGGAATCCACCTGTGGATACTGGCACGTTTCTGTAGGTGTTCGCCCTTGGGAATCTGTCAATAGTTAGTCCAAATCAGGGCAATCCTCCTGACAGCAGGAAATTAACCGGCGGGAACTTGATAGGTGCCAGAATATCTTTCCAGGACACAGATATGTAGGTGGAATCTGCACTCAGAAATAACTCAGTGATGGGGACAGCAGAAAAGACTGTGGCTGAGCGGGGAAGACAGAGGAATGGTTACCCGGAAAATGCACAGTAAGCAATGAGAACTGACACATACATGATGGGAGCCCAGAGAAGGACCCAGGGTTGCAAATGAGTGGGATTTTGAGTTCCCTCAAGGGAAGAGAGGGGAAATTTCTAGAAGTCAGAACCTAAAAGGCAAGGGAAAATGACAATCAATATAAATGAATACCAACTATGGTTTGAATTGTAAGGTTAATCATAATGCTCATGATTAATGCTCAATACCTTATGTCTACAAGCACTCTGCAAATTCCACAGCCCCAGTAGGTGCATTGTGTCATTTGACTGATTAGAAACGTGGGAGTAGAAAGTGAAATCAGGTCTTGAACTCAGAAAAGGGAATAAAGGGAACAAAATTAAAAGTGATTCCAAATTCTCCTTCCTGAAACGAAAGGCATGGGAAAGGAGAAGGGTAAAATGGCTTAATGCAAAAAGAATCTCCAAGCCTGACATGAGATAAGATGTGTTTATTTCGTCAAGATAAATGCAGACACAAACTCTGCAGCATAGCCTTGTAATGCTGGGAAGGAGCATTAGATTGCAGTCAGAAGACCCAGTCTGCTCACTACATTACCAACTGTGTAACTATGGGCATGTCATTTACCATCTCCAAGCAGACGTATCCTCATCTGCAATATAGGAGTAATGGGATCTGCCTTCCACTATACACATGAATGCATTTATGGTATTTCTTGGCATTTAGGAAGCATGCAAACATGTTAGCTTGAGAGGCTGGCCCCATGGCCTAGTGGTTAAGTTCGATGTGCTCCACTTTGGCGGCCCGGGTTCAGTTTCTGGGTGCGGACCTACACCACTTGTCAGCGGCCATGTTGTGGCGGTGACCCACATACAAAATAGAGGAAGACTGGCAGAGATGTTAGCTCAGGGCAAATCTTCCTCAAGCAAAAAAAAAAAAAAAAATGAAGGCTGGCGACAGATGTTAGCTCAGGGTGAATCTTCCTCAATAACAACAAAAATGTTCACCTGAAATAATAATCAGATTCCTCTTTGTCAATCACTTACAAATGTGTCTCAGTATAACAAATTCAAGTCTAAGATCTCTGTGAGTTAGATGTTGTTTCCATTCTATAAGGAAAACTGATATTGGGTGGTTTGTGGACCTGACATTAGAAATTAGATTTTTGAGCTTCTAATCCCTGGATCTTTTCATTGGGGAAAATAAATCACAAGTAATATGTCCCAAGTTACATAGCTAAAAAAGGAGTAAGAGACAATAAAATGTGTTGTGCTATACATTTTACTGCCGATGAAGACTAAAAATTGCTGGCTTTCCTCTTCACCCTCTATCTAGTATTGAATACAGGTGACTACTATGCATTTTCAGATAATGTATAAATAGTTTTCAGCCAATATGGAAAGATAAGTTTTTGAGTCAGAACACTGTAAAATCACTATACATTTTGCCTTTGTGGTAAAAACAGAAGCTCAATTCTACACTGTGAACTGAAAATTAACTTCAGTCTTAGTTCATGAGAATTTGACTAGGTAGGGCCCAATGTTTCTTTAAGATGGTATATTCAATTTAGTTTCCATAGTTGAGAGTTGAGACTAGGGAAAATAGCAATACAGCGAGCATTTTTTTCTCATTTCACTGATAGCAAATTGCTATATATAATCTCATAGCCAGAGGGCATAGTTTAGTGCACTAAGCTTTGGGTTTGCTATGCCTAGGCTGTTTAAAACCTCAAGTTCAAATCCCAGCAGACTCTGTATGACTCTTCATCTCCTTGTGTTTGATCAATTACATTTCATAGATTTTTATTATGTGAGAGATTCAAATAAGGCTTTAAACCCGTCTGGTTTATCTTATGGAGACTCTAAATACCTTGTACTTCTTATTTATCTAAGTATTGAATTTCAGGCTTACTGCCTCTAATGCCTTCCCAGCACTTAGAGAGGAAATTATGTGAAAACTTTTAATTAAGATGAGAATATTTTGGTGGACTCATGAGCTATATTATTTATATATGTGATCTGTCAGTACTGGTGAACGAATGGGTGTTTGCTCCAGTCCACGAAGCAAAGATGAATCCAACATAATAAGTGATGATAACCGCCATTTATTGAATAACCACCATATGCTTGGCACTTAACATGAATTATTGCATTCAGTTTTCACGGCTCTCTTATAAAGAGGTAGATATTTTTATAACCAGTTTACAAAGAATTCTAAATGCCGTGTCCAAAGTTATACGAGCTGAAATGGGAGAGCTGGGATTTAGACAAAGGTGCGTCAGATCCCAAGTCCATGATGTTCCATTTATCCATGCTGCCCTACAATCACCATATGCCTAATTAGAAAATAAGAATGAAGTGTGGGGAAGGCACCAAAAAAGTAGTTGTCAAGTGACAGCCCAAACCAGGAAGGCATTTGTACCCAGGGACTCTAGGAAAAAACCTGGGTCAAGCTGTCATAATTTTATATCAAGAGCGTCTTTAAAGAGCTGGTGACAGATCTTCCCACTCATGCCGTGCCTCGTCCACATGGTGAGTAGGCAGGCTCATAGGCACCGTCTCCAGAAGAGCCCAGCGTGGGTGGGTGCCAGGGCACAATGCCCTTTAAAAATGTCACAGGCAAAGTTCTGACACTCAGTGGAATACGCACTCTGCTGAGATGGCATGTCATGGGGAGCTGGGTCCCCAGAAGTCATATCCCCATCTGGGAGTATATTCTGTTGTCTTCTGCTTTGTCTGACCATCTCCCTGGGTTTCTGTATTCTCTGCCATTAAAGAAACTCTCCATCCTCTGTTCGCATCTTTCCATTGATCACGTGATCATCCTGTTGGCATGGTCTTGCAGTGCTGACTGAATTGGGAGTGGAAGTCACAGGCAAAATTGGCTGTGTCCCCATGTTTTCTGGTGAGGGTGACTCTACGCATGCCACTAACTGATGCCATATATTCAGGGACAGAAACAGGTCAAAAATGAGGGGTGGGAGTGGAAATAATCATACCAATTTGAGATACGTTGAGTTTGAATTGCCTGAGGAGCATCCAGGTAAAGAAAGGAGGTTGGAGCATCCCAGTGGAGACGTATGGTAGAAACTGGATATGTGAGTCTGAAGTACACGGGAAGTTTGGGACCAGAGACCTAGACTGGGAATCATCACTATTGAGGAGACACTTGAAACCACACAGAGGATGAGCTCACCCAAGGAGAGAAAATACAGAAAGAAGAGCAGTGGGTCAAAGCAGAACTCTGGGAAATACCATAAAAGAGGAGAACTAGAAGGACAGCCACTGAGATCAGAGAACTAGGGGAGAACAGCAATGGAGAATCAAGTTTGAGGAACAGCATCCCCAGAGGGTGTTTCTACTCAGAAGACATTTCTGCAAAACATTTTGTTCTAAGCGGACAGTACAAACAGAAGCTTCTCAGCTGTTTTCCTCTATAACATTATATTTCAATTCTTTAGCTAAAGCCATGTTAAAAAATAATAGCAGAAATGGAAATTATTCCATTCTAAAGATGTTGTTTCAATCAGAAGTCTGCCCCACTTCAGTTGCTTGACGAAGCCTCATTGTTAGCCTATGCTAGAAAGTTCTTCCCCATCCCACACAAGTACTTGATCAACAATTCTTAGGTGGTGAGTTGGTAGCCTATGACACCAGTGTCAGCTAACATCCTATTGAAAACAGGACCGTTTGATGTACATATCTTTAATTGCCACAGACAATTAAGCTTATCTAAGGATAAGCGTCTTATTTATGTGGGAAAAGCCTATACAAGTAACCACACATGACTTCAGATGTAAAATGTAGGGAATATAGATTTATTAGATATGTATTCTGAGGCAAAGAACTATAGAGATCATTCCTTCCTTTTTGTATAGTGGGCGAGTGAATGAATGAGTGTGCGTATGACTGTGTGTGAGTGGGTATGTGAGAGACAGACACACAGAGCATGCAATATTGCATGTGCTTTTCTATGTGTAGCAAAATAAGAATGTTTGTTGTTTGATCATTATTATTATGAAAACTAAGGAGATAGACTGGTTGATCTACAGGCAATTAATTGCTCTACTTAATGGCTAAACCTCCATTTCACATAGGACGATACGCCTTCTTGAAATACTGGAAGCCCTTCCTAGTCACAGTTCTTAGCGACACCTCCAAGTTTTTGTTTCTCCTTCGTGCCCACCCCTAGCCTGTGACTTATTGGAATTCACTTCATGCCTTTTGGGGTTTGACCAACTCCCACATTTTGAAACTGTCCCTGGAGACTTCTGTCAAATCATGATCATAATCTTAGCTGTTCTTCCTCTCAGGAAAATCCAAGGTCTTTGTTGATCTCATTTGTGTACTATTGAGCTGGTTCATCTATTTTCATTCTGAACAGGAATAAAATGGTCTTTTGTTCTTAGGGTCATTATCTTATTAATAGTTTTAACTCCACTCGTTAGAAGTTTATCTATCTCCTTAATATCACAAATAGCAACTTCATCAGTAACGATTATGGTCTGATCTTTAGTCTATATATTCTTTACCAAGAAAAGTAATATTAAACATTAAGGAACTGCCCCACTCTGATGACTGAATGTGTTTTATCACTTTTTAAGCAAAATCCATTGATTTGTTGTGGTCTCCGTTACACGTTATTTTAAGCCTAAAAGAACAGAGCGAAGTGCGATGCAATTAGAATACACTGCATGTGCACCATCATGGGGGACCTTTGCATTTGTTAAGCTTTTCAAAAGTTATCGAAAAGAAATCCTGCTCCCTGTGCCCCCTCACCTCTTACAAACAGCATAAAATATACAATGCCCGTTGGGTTTTGGAAATCTCAACTCCTCATTTCTCCATTTCAACATCAGAAGAGACAGAGAGCGAATTATTTACATAATTTAAAATACAGCATGATATATGTATATTTAACTTTGGGAGCATCGCTGGGTGGCAGCTGGTATTCTAAACATCATCATGCATTCCACCCAGTGGAAGAGAACACAGATTATTTATAAAATGAAAAATTAGGTGCTCCACATTTAAAGGCCAAGATTTTTTTTCTAGGTCAAAAGAATGAAAATTTTAGCAATCTGAAAAAAAAGATGCACTGCCAATTCTTGATTATTCAGCAGCAATGATTAAGTTGGTGGTTTCTCCAGCCCTCCCCTCCCCCCGCCTCCCCCCTCCCTCTGGCTGCCAACTCCATGGCATTTTGTTCCCCTTTCATTAAGCACTGAGAGAAAAGTGAGGCCAGGGGGGTTCATTCTGCTCCTCTTACCAGCTCTTAATACCAGTCCAGAGGGACAGATAGGCTGAAATTGTAGGCTTAAAGTGAAATTTTCAGATCATGGTGGATTTTAATGACCTGCGCTCTCTACTTTCTGAGTACTAGACATAATGAAGCATTTTTCTTTTTTTTCTTTCTTGGCTTTAATAACCAACGTCACACCATTCCCATTTACCCAAGACACTTGGCTATTGGTCTATGTGGAGGGAACACACCTCACAGAACTCCAACTCCAAGAGGCGTAATTGACCACGGGCCCAGCTGCATGCCCTGAAATCCATCAGCACATTTGCTCAAGGTCGTGCTTCCCAGTGGCTATTCCCAGCCACTGATTGAGCATGGAAGGGATATTAAGGCACGCCTGTTCCTGGGAGACATGTCAAGTTTGGCTCAAGGACTACCCCAGAGGCCTTGTGGAATTTTCCTTAGACTGCACTTCAGTCTGGGATGCTTCCACCCAACCTTCCTTCCCTCAGGATCAGACATGCATTGCAGTCTGGCCCCTTTCTCAGCCTTTTCTGGTTCTTTCCCCATTTTCTCTCACTGGCGTTTCCCTTAATAAAATCCTCACACATTTATTTCCCTCTTGGTGCCCACTTCTCGAAGTACCCAGATGCATACACCTCATAATTCTGTGTGAAAATCAGGTATAAGAAAGTATGACTCAGTAATTGGTGAAATCCACCCAGGCATGTGTGCGTATGTTTACTCAGGAATTCCCTGGTTCACAAATGGCCACCTTGGAATGGCTGTTCTGGTTCCCAGACAATACCAGTCAGGTGGCTAGAAGAATTATATTTTCTTTCCGATTTGCCAGTAATGATTACTTTCTTCTACCCTCCCCTTTACCCCAAGATGGTAGAGAAGCCGCTGTTACCTGGGATCCAGTGTGGGTTCTGAGGCGGTTCATGCAGTGATATGGGGCTACAGGACCGATGCTAACTCACTGATGCACTGCAGCTATCCCAGCCCTATCTCTGGGGACCTGGTCCTGTCATCTGTCCATTTCCTCAAGTCCCTATTCCCAGACATCTTCTCTCTCTTCAACATAGAACACCAGCTCCAGGTGATTTGGCTTTTCCCCTGAAATGTAGGTGAATGGGTGTCCCCCAAAATATCTTTATCAGCTGTAAGTCCTTTGTAACTCTGCATAAGAAAAGGAAAAGGGAAGGATGGAGGGCATTGTAGGAAGCCTATAGGAGAATGTCAGAGAGGCAGTGATGCTGTAGTGGATGATGCTGACATATCTAAGTAGGCCTGTCCATTGCTGGACCTCCAGAAGCAAAGATGGGGATTATGAAAAAGAAGAGTAGAAATATCATCCATGGTTTATGCCACATGGTGGGCAACTCCCCCTGAGCTCTCTAGCCCCACTGTGCTATGCTCATTGACCCATGGAAGAAAGGCACATCAGTCTCCCCCGTCACTGTCTGGCTGACTAAAGGAGAAGGGCCAATGGAATCTGTGAGTCTGCTGCAGAGGTGGTGGGGATATTCCCACAACGCTGTATAGTGGACATCACCTGGATGTGCCAGAGAAAACTCAAACTTAGTGTGTCCAAAACAGAACTTCCGTCTCCTTCCTCCCTGCTCTTCTATCTGGGTACTCCATGTAGTAGGTGGTGATATAAACCTGTAAATCCTAACGTCTTCCCCTTAGAAGCCCAGTATTAGGACACATGGTACTATTAGAACTATCTTTGGGTGAATTATGAGTTAGAGAGATATTTGTTATGATTCTTATCACAATTCTTCTATGCAAAACACATTTTGAGTTCCAAACAACAGATTCCACATAAAGTGTGGAATATGATCCATTCATAAGTTGGGTAATAGCTGTGCTAATGATGGGGGATACATCTTCATTTAGAATTTTATCATTATCATTAATCAGTTAGAGTTATTCACTCATAGCCTGATATGTCTGGAACTCAGCTCGATCTCTTTCAGGTCTTTTAACTTGTGGGTTTAGCAGTAAGTTCCTTGACTACATTTGTTTCTATGAACAATGTTGCTTTGTGCTCTTAAATCACAACTGAAAGTTGGTACACAGCTTAAATATTATCAGATAAAATTTGGAGGAGACTTTAAATATTAATCTAATGCAATGATTCTCAAAGTGTGGTCTCAGGATCGCTGGCATCAGCATCATCTGCAAACTCATTAGAAATGCTAATTCTCAGCCCCATTGTATATCTCCTATATCAGAATCTCTGGGGGTGGGCCCAGAATTGTGGTTTCTCAAGCCCTACATGTGATTCTGATCCATGCTCAAGATCGGAAACCACTCATCTCATGCATCTACTATCTTTAGGCCAGGGATGACGTCCATCAGGAGTCATAAAGCTGTTTTAAGTGTCCTCAGTGTAAGAACCCCCACAGAGAGTACCAAAATAGCTCCAAGAATGAGTCTTGTCTTTTAAGAGTTTTCAGTCAAGTTGAGAAAACTCACACACATGAAATTAACAGAAAACTGACAGGACAATAAATAATTAAATTTGTGCAAATCAAACTGTACCACAGGGTATTCAAGGGAAAAGACCATATTCACTGGACTATATCTATTTGGATATGATTCTATATTTGCCTTTCAAATATATAATTAATATTCATGGAAAGGCAAGATGTTCTTCTAGTAAATGAGAAAGAAGAGGGCAAAGCCTTTTTTTCCTGGACCCCAAGAATTGGGTGAGGGGTAAATTTAATTATGTCTCTAAATTTGCTTTGTTTTCATCAAAGACAATGCCTCCACAGCCTTTCTCAGTAAACCATGCTAGTGTCTTACCACTGTGAGAGCTGAGAGTTTATTCATGCCCAGCTGAAATCTTTTCTTATTGACCAGAGAAAAACCCTCTTCATAGCTAATTCATAATGGACACTGTGAAACAGTGGGATGTGAGAGCATTTTGCAAAGTTTAAAACGTTATACGAAAGTTAGATATTTGTTATTAGTATTATTATTATTGTGTGGTTTAAACAGTTGCACTGGTTCTCCATGAGAGGCTTAATACTTTTTGTTGACTCTAAAATGACAATATGAGAAAGGAAGGTTCCCATTCAGTTTAAAATTTAAAAAAATCTATTTTCTTATTCCTTCTGTAGATGTGTCTGAAAATATACGACAGACGAATCAAAAGCCTCAGGCTTTCTTTTGCTCTCAAGATGATATGTTTTTAAGTTGCTGAAATGACATAAAATCAAATCCCTTTGAAAGGTGGATGGCCTCACATATAATTCTATAAACCTGATCCTAAAACTAAAAAAGGGAATAATTTGCTCACTTTTGGTGGTCATTAATTCTTTTAAGTTACAAAAGTACCATTTAGCAGATCACCTTTTCCAAGGCACTAAATGACATCGTAAAGGTCTAAAAGTATTAAATCACCTTCAAAAAGTGGTCAGTTTACCCCTTAATTACTGATAACAATCCAAATAGCTTCCATTTCTTTAGTGCTAGACTCTGATAAACATAAAGCACTTTTATAGACATTATCAAATTCACCCTTAACACGACAGTTAGGGTGGTAGAAGGGGAGCCCCCCAAAAAGATTTTAGAATTTCCCTAGTAAGGTAAAGGAAGACCATGGCTTTCAAAGATTTTAATTATAAATTTGTCCAATAATTGCAAAATAATATTATCCAAATGTTGCTATTTCTTTTTTATTGGCTGTGCTTTATGATGCTAAAGAAGACATCTAGTCGACTATCTCCTTGATTCTAATTTACACATTCGGGCTGATGGGGGCATATGGTATTAGAATTTACATTTTGTTCTGGATTAGAATTTAGATTTTGATGTAGGAGAGGATCTTTCTGAATTTTTTTAGACAACTGTGAATATAGTGGGAACTCAAGAACCTGGTTCATGAGGTGTCTCCAGGGGGTACGTGTGGATACTAGAATGAGAAAGGTTGAGGAGTCATTGCTGCATTTCGATTGGGATCAACATGGTCCGGGTGACAACTTCAGGAGGATAAACTCCTTTCTTCACCTTAGGTGGGCACCCTACCCTATTCATGTGACCCTCACTCTGACTTCAATTCGGCACTCTTACCCAAAAATCTTCAAAAGTCCAGTTCACAGGCTACCTTACCATTCTCCAATAAACCAAAGACTAAAAGCTTTCCCAATAGTAAAAATTCATCATTAAAAATATATGTAGGATATGACGGACCTATAAATAGAGGAATAATAGAGGATAGATAATAATCAATAATAATAAATAGAGGAATTATGCAGAGATTTTACACTGTCAGGTAAAAGCTAGCCAGTGTGTGCTTTCCTCCAACTTTCACATAAGTTTCTCCAGTTTTTGGCTTCATAGACTGCTTGTATATATGCTTCTGACAAATTTCAAGGAAAAGCTCTAAACTTTGATGGTGAGAAATGTTAGACTCCATTGAGTGGGCAAGGTTAAAGATGACAACTTTTAGGCATGGAATAGAAGGCAAATTTTTTGTTCAGTATTGACTAAAACAGAATTTACTTATAGAGAAGGTTAATCCATTTGACTTACCAAAATGGTATTTCACATTTGATTAAGACATGACACTTCGACCATGGGGATCAGAAGGCCATGCAATAGTGCAGAAACTACCACAGCATTAGCCAAGGGTTTGGATGACCTTTGGAAGGCTCGGAAGAAATATTAAATTCGGTCTTCTACTTTTCCCCATCATCTCCCCTCTTCCCTCCGTTTCCTCACTCTAGTTGTTGAAAAAGAGATTCTTTATATGGTATATTTTCTCTGTGACTTCAAGGACAAAAGCCTCTTATGGCAGAATTATGGTCTTATCCTATCAGAAGTAGTGGTTCCAAGAGCTCTTGAAAGCCTTGTGTGGGACTATAGAAAGGAAGAGGAGATAGAGCAGGGCTATAGGATTTGTACCCAGCACCCGATTTTGTTTCTTCTGAAACCCCACCCTGCAGGACCATGTGGCCTGTGGATTAAAAATGGCAGAGAAGAACCTTTTCTAATTTAGATTAGATTTTTGTTTTTCATCCATACTTGGATTGGAAAAAAGATCCGAGGGGAAAAAAAGAGGAAAATGTATATCCAGGAAGACAATGAAAGACTAACTTAAAAAGTCCAAAATAAGTAGTGTGGAAAAAATTTCAAGCATCTTTAATAAAAGTGAACCAAATCTTCTGTGTCGCTGGCACCATTGTTTAATTAGTCAAAGGAAGAAATTTACCTAGATGGGAATATCACACCTTCTTCCTTCAATACAGTAACATTTCACAATATATTTCTAGTTTTTCTCTTCAAGAAGTCAATATCACAAACTATAAATACACAGTGTAATCTTCTGCCAAAAAAATGAGGTCAGCTTTCCTTTGGGTCTCCTTTAAAACCTGAGATCATTATCTCTACTCCAAATTCCCTCACCTACTTAGAGAACTTACCTCCTCTCTTTTAGGGAAAAGAACAAGAGACTTTCAATTCCTTTGGCCTTCCTCACACCTGAAAAAATGACTTGTAAGAGGATCTTATTGGAATTCAAAGTCCATTGAGCAGCTGGGGGCTGTGCTAAAGAAACAGGTAGAGATATTAGAGCAATGAAGGAGATTCCTATCCTTGTTATGTTCTCTTTAATATCGTTAGAAAGAGAACGCTGTACTTTGAGAAATTTAGGAGCGGCGAGTCGTCTGGCTGGGGGCACAACTAGTTACAATACCTCCTCTAAAATGTGCCTAGTGTATTTAAATCTATAAAGCTAATGCCCAATTAAAAAGAAAAAGGAGGCAGATTCTAACTCATACCTATTAAGTTTGCTATAAAAAATAAGGACGGCCTAACTGCCTTGAGCAGAACAACCAGCCAGACAGAACAAGAAGTCTCAGCTACCCTGCTCTGTTAGGAAATGGGTTGTTGTGTCAAATCAAACACTCTGTTTAATAGAGTATTATCAAAAATACTAGGTATGCATTACCAATTTGCAAGATATGGAATACAACAAAATACACTTAACACTAAAACACCACTGAACATATTTTAATCTTTCTCTGAGGATTCAAGACATTTCAGAATATTTCATTGCCTCTAGGCCACCATTATGAATGTCAATTTTCACTATGCCCAGTGAAGCATGGTTATATCAATTAATAGAGGTTTCCATTTGACAGACTATTTTAACAACTAGCTTTAACAGTATATTGTTTCTACCGAGTGGGAACTAGACAAAACATGAATACCAATCAGTTGGACTTTTGCATAGGATGGCAGTCCATTGGTTGAGTGCCTCAAAGAGTACTGGCCTCAAGTGATCTGAATGATAAAGATCTAGGGAATGAAGACTCTTTGCCACTAAGATGGGTAGGAATGAAGAGAGAAGTACAAGTTCCTTCAATCCCTCCATCATTGTTCTTGCAGGGCACTGAACAGAAATCTTTCCAGTTGTTAATATCTCATGCTTCTGGGGCTCCAGTATCCCCAAGGAGGAGTATGCCACAGGCTGAAATGTTTGCTAAGAAGTTTAATATTTGGCTACAAAATTCGAACTGTACTATAAAGCCATCCTGAGTGGTTGGAGAGTTTTGGAGCCTGCAGCAGGAATCCTGACAACTTCATGTGTACGTTGATAACCACTCTGTTGGGATAAAATTGTGTTGATGCTAATCCTTTTTCAGTTTGGGTCACACAAGGTGACAGATACTGGTGCTAATTGAAAAGGAAAACGATAATTCAATGCTATAACCCTTGGCACCTACCTCATGCTTGTTCATCCAGAAGACTAAAGAACATTTTTTACAAAGAAAAATAATCTAAGGTAACCTCCCCTGGGGTATGGGGTCATTCCCTGTCTGTGAAAAGACTAGACAATACCTATGTGATGACAGCACCTTCTGCAGATGGATCAGAAATGTCCAAGGAGGAAAAATGTAATATTCAATCTTAGGAAGACAGTAGAACCGCACTGAATAATACAGGCTGGAAATTAAAGAATATTCCTGTAATCCCAGCTTGGTTCTCCATGTTGGACAAATCACCCAGTTGGAGCCTTATTGGTCTCCCTTGTAAAACGCATGTAACCTTTTTTTTTTTTTTTTGGTGAGGAAGATTGGCCCTGAGCTAACACCTGTTGCCAATCTTCCTCTTTTTGCTTGAGGAAGAGTGACCCTGAGCTAACATCTGTGCCCATCTTCCTCTATTTTGTATGTGGGACGCCTCCACAGCATGGCTTGATGAGTGGTGTAGGTCTATACCCGGCATCTGAACCTGTAAACCTGGGCTGCGGAAGTGGAGCACGCTGAACTTAACCACTACGCCACTGGGCTGGCCCCACAACAATTTTTTTTAAAAAAATTTGGTTTCTTCTGAGCAGAAGTCAGAGTATTTTAAATGCTCAGTAAATATTTATGGAAGATGATCACAATGTCCCATCTCCCATTAAAAGTACAATTCCATAACGAAACCAGAGGGCCATAATAAAATTGATGACTTTGATGACTGATATGCAGAAGGTCCCAGGTGTGAAGTGCCACAAAAGGTATTTGACTTAGTCTGTTTGGGCAGCTATAACAAACAGACCGTAGACTAGGTGGCTAAAGAACAAACATTTCTCATAGTTCTGGAGGCTGGAAGTCTGAGATCAGGGTGCTAGTAGAGCTGCGTTCTTGGTGAGGGCCCTCTTTCTGGTTTGCAGATGGCTGTCTTCTTACCGTGTCCTCACATGGCTGAGAGAGATCATCTCTATCTTGTGTCTTTTCTTATAAGGACACTAATCCCATTCATGGGGGCTCCACCCTCCTGACCTAATTACCCCCCCCCCAAAGCCCCACCTCCAAATTCCCATCACATTGGGGATTAGGGCTTCATCATATGAATTTTGGGGGAACACAAACATTCAGTCCACGGTAGTAGTAAACTGGATCTGGGACTTCTTGGGACTGGAAAAAGGTGTTGGCCTAGTTTTTGACATGCCAGTCAAGCACAATGCATACATACATAGTTGTGATATTGTGCCCTACTCTTTGTTTGCTTTCCAACATATTTGAAAGGAAGAGCCATGAGCTGGCACTTCAAAATGGAGGGTGGGGCAGTTCTGAATCAGAGACCTTCTGTCATAGTTTCACCAGGATGCTCCATGTTCCATGTGCTTGCTCGGGAACCTCAGGTTGGAGCGCAAAATATCTCGGGCAGATGGCTGGGTTTCTCACTGCCATCTCCCCAGCTCCACTGATTGTTCTGTTGTCCTCTTTTAAAATGTGGTTCCTTCTAGAAGCAGATGAATTGATACACAAAGTACTTCTGAGGATAGATCCCTGAGAATTCAGCTGTAAAGCCCAGGAGAAGCTCTATCTCTGGGAAGAAGCCAAGCACAGGTTTCAGTGGAACATCTTCCCCATGCTTGAACAAGTTTTTCTTTCTTGTGGAAACTTGTTCAATTTCCTCTGTACATCCTACTCTCTAGCCAGATGGTTAAACAAAGAGACATACATGCTTAGTTTGGTCTAAATATTTCTTCGATGAAGTACGGCTTTCAGCCAGGCTCAATCACTCCTAAAGAATCATTCACATTTCATCTGTCTCCTCTATCCCAGCCTGTGAACACTTCATGAACATTCCTGAAGTCCTAACACTCCTCGGAAACAGATAATGAAAAAGCCACACTAACAATAATTAGTGAAATGATTTTCTTCCTAACAATTGACGTAATTCTAGTGTTTAGTCTCATATAATATCGCCATGGGCATGGTGTGAAGAAGATGTACTAGAGAATGTGATCCCAATTGGGAAGATACGGGAAACTTAGTCAGGTTGTGAGTAAAGGGTTTATGTCTGCTCTGACCTCCAAACCAGTTTCTATCCACCAGATACCAACTCTTTTGAAGAATCATAATATTGAGAACTGTGAGAAGCTGGACAACTCGGTCAATTATTAGTCGTTTTACTGAGACAGGGAGAGCATAAGTCATCATTTAAAGTATTCTGCAGGTAAGAGGTCACTCACTGACCCAGACCTGGACCTGTTTCATTCGTTTCAAGGGAGAGAGAGAGACAAGCACTATTCGACAATCCACTAGGTCTGAACGGTTGTTTAAAGCACAACCTGGTTAATTCTAGTGGGATTCTTATGGCCTTAACTCACGTTGCCTCACAGGTGAATCAATTCATCCTTCCATATTCAAACAAAAGGCATTCTGGGATAACCCTTCAGAGAGTGAATGACTCCCTGAGGATACATACACACAAAAGAACACTAATTCTATCATAGCACTAATGTACCAGTACTAGTAATACAACTCTTTCAATAAATTAACTAGTACCTTAGGTCAGAGCTAAATACATAAACCAGTTTGAGTGAATTAGTGGAAAAACTGGTTAAATGTGAAAGAGGTTAAGAATTATCATAAGCGGAAAGTCAAGAACTCCAGAGTGCTGAGGCAAAGAGGATTCGGGGGAGAAGATGGCTGCTTTTAAATACTTTGAGAGCTGCCCTGTGGAAGATTCTCCACTTGATCCTGAGTGCTCTGCTCAGACAACAGAGCTGGGACCAGTCACGGAGGTAATAAGGAGGCAGAGTTCATCTCATTCTAAGAGGATCTAAGACTCAAGGGGCACCTACCACGTGTGAGCCACTTCGGTGGGAGCTTTTACAAATGGTGGCTCCCTGAACCTCCTGCCCCACAATCCTGTCCAGCAGATATCACCTTACACCATGGTAGGGAAGTTTAACAACCAAGGTTCAGAGAAGCTAAGTCACTTGCTTCAGGCCACACTGCTTATAAGAGGCAGAAATAGGATTCAATCCAAGTGTGGGCAACTCACAAAATCGTGTCCATTTGATGGCCCCCACCAGATAAAAGTAACTGCTAAAAAGAGAGAGAAATATGCAAGTCAATATAGCACCTACAATATTTTCTGCTCGTGATAGGAAAGCATTTTCTCTAAAAAGAATTTTAAAACCCTAAAACTTTGATCACAGACTTCTCCTGAAGAAATAGAGTGGAGAGACCATAAGCTTTCATTCTTCTTTCTTTCACTTCCTATTAAGGGCAGTTTTGTGGCAGCGATAAAGTAAAATAACTCAGTATTGATGTTCAGTAAGCACCCCATCAAACACAGAAAAAAAGGAAGAAGGATGTTGCTATAAAAATGTCTGTAAACTGATCCATCCACATAAGATAACTTTAAAAGCCAGGGCAAATGGGTTCTCAGTTGCCCTTTCTTTCTAACAAGTGTAATCTTTTCCTAACTTAGGTCTGGACAATTCCAAATGATGACTTGATTTGCAGTGATGGAGCTGGAAGGAAGCAGGGAGTTCTGTTAAGCGTTTAAACCATCGTCATCCTGTGCCCCTCTGAGCTTCAGTTTCCTTGTGAGTAATATGAAGGAAGCCCCGTGGTCCCTTTTACCTCAGCCTACATGAGCACTGGCAGGTCCCTACAACAATAGCCCAGTGTATTGTTTTATGATTGAAATTACAGTATATGAGCTCAGTATGTGGCTAAGAATACAGCATGATGGATAACAGCCCAGGAGCCTTACTTGGCCTTAGAGATTTACTTGGCCTTAAATCTCAGCCCTCACCCCATTACTGGCTGTGTGACCTAGGCAAATTATTTAACTTCTCTCTCTAAGCCCGAGCTTCTGCATCCGTGAAATGGGAATATTGACAGTACCTACTTCACATGGTTGTCTGATGGTTAAAGGAGTGAGTAGGAGGGTGTGCTATTGTTACTATTATTAAGTGGCAGTGGTTCTGATGCTCTGTGTATCAGCCTCATCCAAGGAGCTCTGAAGGGCCCACATGGAAGGCTCTATTCCCGAGGGTCGGATCAATAGATTTGGGATGGGGCCTAGAAAACTGCAAAGTCTGTGGGGGACCCTGATGCACAGCTAGAAATGAAAACTCCATTTCCGCAGTTCACATAAGGCCCCTAGAGGGAGGCAAGGCATACTTGCTCAGGATGGTTGAGTGAGAAGCAAACAAACTTTAGACCCAGACAGACTTGGGTTCAAATACTGGCTTTGAAATGTCTTAGCCAAGTGGCCTCAGGCAAGTTACTCATCTTGTCTGAGTCTCAGTTTTCTCATTTGTAAAATGGAGATAATACCATCTTTCTGAAAGTGTTGTTGTGAGGTTTAAAGACAGATCTATGAAAGCTGTAGCAAGCAATCAATAAATGATGCTTTAAGAAATGTATACTTATCCTTCCATGGATTGCTCAAAGCAGAAGGAAAGATAATAGACGTGGGGGAAGTGCTGGCCAAATGGAGCCTTTGGAACAGGAAGTTAATCTTCTAAGATTATGATATATGATATGCATATCATCATGATATATATGAATTATGATATATTTTTTAAAACAACAAATACATCTGTATGTTATTTTTTCCCTTTGAACAAAACATATTTATGTGCTCTTTACTCCACACTGCTTTTTATTTTATTTATTTTCACTTAACAATATATCTTGGGGATTTTTCCAAATCAGGACATAAATAAGATCCTCATTTTTATTCAACAGAAACATAGTATTCCACTGAATTGATGTCTCATAATTTAACCAGTCTCCCATTGAGGGGCGTTTAGGTTGTTTTCTAGCATTTTCTTTTACAAACAATGCAGGAATGGGTAACTTAAATAAATCTTTTCACACAAATGTATCTGTAGGATAAATTCCTAGAAGTAGAATTGCTGGCTCCGAAGGTTTGTCCATTTGTTGTTTCGTTAGAAGTTGCCAAATCGCCCTCCACAGATTTTGCATCAATTTGTACCGTGATCAGTAATGCGAGGGAGCCTGTTTCTCGCCCCCTCATCAACACAATCTCTTGTCAAACTTTCTGATCTTTGCCAATCCTATAATCAAAAAGTGGTATCTCATTGTCATTTAATTTGCATTTACCTTGTGAGTACAGTTGCATTTTAGAACAATTTGAATACCTTTTCCTGAGAAATAATTATTCCTGTTCTTTGACTATTTCTCTATTGGTTTGTTGGACTTCGTCATTTTGATTTATTGCCGCTCTTTACATAGTTGTCATAGCAGGCCTTGGTCTGTCATACAAATTGCAAACATTTTTTTCTAGTGTGTCATTTATTTTTTGACTTGACTTATTGCTGTTTTATTCTGTATTTGCTAGTTTTCCATGCAGAATTTTTCTTTGGAGTTGAATTTATCTAATATTTTATGGCTTTGGGTTTTGTATCACAGTTTTAAAAAAGGCTTCTCCACTCTGATGTTATCAAAGAATTCCCCCATGGTTTCTTCTGTTAAGTTTATTGTTTTATATTTTGCATTCAAATGTTTGATCCATTTGAAATGTATCCTGGTGTAAGGTATGGATATAACTCTTTTTTAATGGACTGAATTCTATTTCTTATATTTAGAGAACAATTTATAGGATATTATACGTAGGGCAAGAAAAAAAATAGCCTTGAAATTTCAAGCAAAGAGAAAATGAACAATTAATCTTGTTAGATAACTTCAATGGCTGAATTTCTTTCTGTTTTCCTGGTGCGGAAGCATACTCAATATTCTTCTCCCTCTTTTCAACAGTTGTCACTCATTTACTAAAAATATTAGTCTTCACAATGAATTGAATTAAACATTACAGATGGGAACAGTGAGTGAAAATTTCTGAAGATGACATGGGTGATGGGGCATTATTTTGCCCCTTTTCAAATGATCCTTTTTGTGTGGGCATCCTATCTCCTTCATTTCCAGTGCTTTAAATGCCTCAGTGCAATGGCAATACAATCATAAAAGCTAATTAGTAAAGATTTTGTGTCTTGTTAATGATGTACAATTGATTATGGCTTGAGGACAGAATAAGACTAACCATTCATCCGTGATGAGCATCGCATTTTATCTTCCCACAATATGTAGGTGATGGCATTTTTATTACTGTTTTTCTATTATGTAGACATCTGAACCGACTCACCAATCTGTTTTCCTCTAGCACCATCTTTTACTACCACCAAACCTGAGCCCTTTAAAAATATAGAGATCATTCTGGATGCCTGATTACAGGAACAATGAGGAGACTTAATTACACATGGACCAACAACTAGGGCATCGTTTCTCCACTTTATCTTTGCCTAATTTTTAAACTATACTTTCCCCCCATAAAGCCATAGGCCATAATTATGTTATACAAGTGCCTGATTAAAAATAACTTTAAAGTAGCCACTTAAATAACCGTAATCCTTTT
Organism: Tapirus indicus; assembly: GCA_031878705.1. Classification (NCBI taxonomy): domain Eukaryota; kingdom Metazoa; phylum Chordata; class Mammalia; order Perissodactyla; family Tapiridae; genus Tapirus; species Tapirus indicus. The sequence continues at coordinate 117,372,686 of CM062925.1, forward strand.
TTCTGAACCATCTCATGCTCATTAATTCTTTATAAGTAAATAGATGTAGCTAGACATGGATATGCATAAATGTTAAAATATTTATGTAGAGAAAGGAATAATTTACAGAGATTCTGGGACTCCCCAGTAAAGGTCACTTCCCAGGAGTTTAATCCCTGCCACTTTTCTCCCCAGAGTCCAATTTCTGTCTTTCATCTTCCCTCGCTGTTTTCCTTCTCTCTCTTTCTTTTTTTCTTTTGCTGAGGAAGATTTGCCCTGAGCTAACATCTGTTGCCAATCTTCTTCTATTTTGTATGTGGGCCGCCACAGCATGGCCGCCGACGAGTGGTGCAGGTCCGTGCCTGGGGACTGAACCTGGGCCACCGAAGCAGAGTACGCTGAACTTAATCACTAGGCCACAGGGCTGGTTCTGTGTCTTCCTTCTCTTGACAGTTTCCTTCTCCACCTTAAGAGGCTCCAAACTGGAAACTGTGTTCATCTGTAGCTCCTTTCTTTGGGGGATAGTTCAATACCCAATTTTTCAAAGGGATGGGTGTTTGGCTGGTCTGGATGGCACAGCTGTGATGAGAAAAGTACATAATAGTTGAAGAACTTCAACGGGTAAGGATTAAGAGTTTGTTATGACACAGTTCTTCCCTCAGAATGTGCAACCAATTCTGGCATAGTAATTCCCCATTGCTATTTCCTGACATTTGAAAATGTCCAAAGATATTCTCCTTGGATGCCTGCAGAGCAGCTCGGGGGCCTTCACTCCAGTGACTGAGGGCAGACACACCCCCTGCATGACACAGAAGACTGCTGTGGCTTGGTGCCATCCTGACTCTATTTGCCTCCACTCTTCTTCCCAAGGTGCCCTGTGGCCGGTGGGACAACCCCAGAAGCTTCAAGTGCAGAAGACGAAGGGGGAATCTGCCATTGGAAGAAGGCTTGGCAGTTTGACCATGGGACCTAGACATCTCTTAATGTAGAGTGCTTTCCTTTCTGGCCCAGGTCTGTTTGCTTGGCCACAGCTTCATTACACCTGGGATGCTGGGCGTAAAGGGGACAGATGTGCTGGTTGTGGAGGGATAGAACAAAGCTGGTCTCTTTATTTTTCCCCCTCTCTGTCTAGGCCACTAGAGAGTGTGATTTAAATGGAAAAGCATGTGCCTCCTTCCTTCCTCTCTGCCCAAGGGTTAAAGGGCGGGCTTTAAGAGGGAGACACCAGCTGAGCTGGAAAGACTGAACAGAAGGCATGGAATTGGAGGGGGGAGGGGGGCTGTGGTTTTCAACCTTCAAAACTAGTGTTCTCAGAGGAGGAAAACAGCATGGAGCTGTGCTCACCCACCCAGTCCCCCTTCTTCTTAGCCAGTGGCTATTCACTGGACAGAAACTTCTTAAAATTAGGGCTCGAATACTTGGAACTATGAAAAAGGAGGATGGTACTGGAGGTGAGTTCCCAGTAGGCTTGAAGAATTTGTTCTGATGGTTTTGGTAACTGGCTTTTAGAGATGCCAAGTGTCTAGCTAAATAGTAGGTGAGGAAATAGGGAGGGTCACCAATGGGACATGAGCTATTTTCATCAGTTACCACAATCCTATCGCAAGAGAATGACTGCTGCCATGTACACATCCCACAAAGCCAACATCTGACTATTGACAACTTTGGCTTACAAGGTGTTTTTCATGCAAATTCTGCTTTTGTTCAGCACAGGCCTAGATTGTAGGATGCCGTGTGTGACCTACCTTCATAAGAGGCCTTTAACAGTATCTCTTTTAACATGTGTGGATAGCTGCTGCTCTTCTGTCTTATATACTTTAACCGAACTTTTATGTTTTGTACTTGTGCCCCGAGGCAATTTAATCATAAAAGTTGTAGTTTTATATGCAAAAATGATAAATAAGTAAATGGTATCCAATTTCCAAAAGAGGGTGGCAACAGTGGGAAATCATAGGAACAGCCACTCTTCATATCTCCCTTGTGAAATCCCTGCAGTTTTTCCATACTTCCCTGAGTAGGGCAGTCCCTGGGTAGCATACTATTATTAAAGGAATCAGACATCTTCCCCCCAACCCATAAAATGAACAGAATGTTAAGGACCATACCCATCTCCCCTTGTGGTTGCTACTATTTACGGGAACACTGCGCGGTTCCTGTGGCCCTTTGTCCAGACCCCCATCTGAAATCCCAACTGGCTTAAGACTCTTGTCCCATTGGCTCAGATCCAGTGTTTGCTGGGACCACAGACAGAAGTAGACGATCCTAAACAGCTGTGAGTCACCAAGCTCTCAACATCTACAACACCTTTCTTCTGTGTTCCCTCATAATAATGTTCTCTGGGCTTCTAGAAACCAAAAGATACAGAACCCGCTCAGAATTACCTTCTCCAGCTCAAGCTTCCCGGTCTGTTCAAGAACAGGCAACGAAGGCAGAGGCACACAGAGCCTATAAACCAACAAAGGTGCACAAGTGTGGCCAGATACCCGCCCTCAAACCCCCTCCTGTAAATGGGGGTAAACTCAGGAATGAGGGGAGGGAGGCATGATGAGGTACAGCTCCCTGCATTGTCAAGGTTATTGGAGAAGCCCCTCAAGCAACCTAGGGTCAGAAAGGGGACAAATGCTCTTTCAGCATTAAAAAGTCAAAGTTCTGTTAACCTGAAGAATGTGAATCTCTTATGTAGACAAGATAAGGGTTTTCAGCCAGAAACTGATCCTTGTGGTGTGAACTGAGTCTGAATTTCTAGGTGGAATAAAAAAAAAACCCAACAAATTATCTGCAACCCTGAGTGAGAACCCCTCCTGCCACTCCCTTCCACACCATCCTGTCCCCCACTCTGGCACTCAACATCCCCTCTCGCTTGTCCATAGTGATGAAATGAGGCTTGGGAGAGATGCCTTAGAGTCACAGCCCACTTGGGAAGCCAGGCAGTCAACATGACACAAGCGGGGTTTGGGGACTGATAGATTGTTCCAGAAAGTGCAGGGGCTTTGGGAGTGGGACAGAGATTACAGGAGATAGAAAGCATGTGGAAAGGAGGTGGAGTTGGAGAAGGCTGGAGGAGGCAGCCTTAGAGAAGGAGGGAACACTCATGTGGGGCACCCTTCGGTTCTGGGAGGGGAGATTTCTCATCCTGTCTTAGTCCGTTCAGGCTGCTGCAACAAAAAACCACAGGCATTTGTTGGGCAGCTTATAAGCAACAGGAACTTATTTCTCACAGTTCTGGAGGCTGAAAAGTCCAAGTTCAAGGTGCCAGCATGGTCGTGTTCTCCTGAAGTCCCTCTTCACGGTTCGTAGCTGGCACCTTCTCGCTGTGTCCTCACGTGGCAGAAGGAAGAGGCAAGGGATCTCTCTGGAGCCTCTTTATGAGGGCACTAATCCCATTCACGAGGGCTCCACCCTCAAGACATAATCACCTCCCAAAGGCCCCACCTACTAACACCATCACCTTTGGGGGTTGGGGCTTCAACGTACAAATTTGGGGGGGCACACAAACATTCAAACCATAGCACATGCCAAATATTTTTCACCCCAAATTTCTTTCTCCTCCCCCTGGAGATTGTCCCCCTCCCCCTCTAATTCTCTTTGAATAAATACCGGCTTCACCTACTGTGTATATGTGCACGTGTTCATTTTGGGGAACTCGGGTCAAGGTAGTATTTGATCACGTAAAGGAGTTGCTCCCTCTTCGTTACGGCCAGCAGCAGGCTCCACATCTCTTAGATAAGTACAGAGAAACGAAGAATATTTGCAGCAAGCCAGAGCCAATGCCTGGGGTCGCAGTTTGAACAGGGGTTTGGTCCCACTAAGAAGGACCACGGGGAGTTTGCAAGGGTCCATGATTCAGGAGGTCAAAAATGTGATGGCCTTGGACAAGGTAGTTTGTTTGTCTTCGAGAGGGATGCGGGTGGGTCGAGAGTGAAGGGGAAGCAGTGCGGACCGTTGGGCAGAAAGGAAGCTCTGAAGCCTGGTGCAGAGAATGAGGCCCTCACTGGAGGGTGGCCAGACTTAGCCTTGGCTTCCACAACATTCTCAAGGCCCTCTGAAATGTTCTGAAAACAGCTAATTCATTTGGAAGAAGAAAAGGTTGGAGCCCACAGATGTATAAGAGCTTGATAAAGCATCAGAACATCAAATTTTATGGCCAACACAGAAGGTGCCATCACAAGACAGAGTGAGGTTTTGGCTGCAGCCCCCAAATTTAGGGACCACCCAAACCTTCCCTTAATGGACACAGAGCTCCAGGCCCGGCTCACAGGGCCTCCCTCTGAGGCTACTCCATTTCCTGCTTCTCTTCTGGATAAGAAAGACATTTAGTGGCAAGATGTAAACTTGCAAAGGCTCACCTCCTGGTGGTAGAGAAGATGAGAACAGCATGGGCTTGGCGGGGCAGCACCATCTGTTGCCAGTCTGCCCAAGAATATGGAATTGTGGGACCATGGCCAAAGAAGATACACCCAGGCTGTGCTCTGGAAGTGGTTCCCATAAGTCATTCCATTCGTGTTAACTTGCCCACTTTCTCGTTATGTGGTCTGATGGGGCCAGGATCCCGGGTCCCTACTAACTCTAGTCCCTTCTGAGCATTAGCCGAGAGGGACCAGTGCCGAGTCAGTGACTGGCTACTTTCCACTGCATATCCCGTGTGCCTTCACCTACAGTCAGGTGGAGGCTGGGGGTGAAGAGAAGCTGCTTCCGGCTCTCCCCAGCTGGCGAGGCCCAGTGCACTGAGCAGTTAGACTGTGTTCCAGGGCTTAGTGCAGAGTCAGGGGTCTTCTGTGTTATGTTAAGGGGTGGGCAGAGGAGAATATAGAGAAGAGGCTAGCACTCTCTGCCCTTGGAATTTTTCCAGTTTGAGAAGATGCCTCAATGGACCCCATGTCCTGTGCCACCTTCCAGCAGCTAATGGAGAAAATGAATATTGGGAGGTGCCGGTGTCTCCGACAAGATATTACACTTTGAAGGGCTTTAGGGGAGCGTGAGTAATGGCTCCTTAACCAGGTACTGGATTGTCCCACAGGGGTTATGTTTGAAACTATCTTTTGATGTGTGTCAATTTTGTGGCACTTCCATGAGTAATGTAGGACACCGCATATACAACAAAGGAAATCACATATCTGGAATCTACTTCTGCCCTGTGTACAGGCCTGTCCTACCAACCATGGGGAACCAAGTGGGGTATGAGGGCTCAGTGGGTATTGTCAAAGATGATCGCTAACCTGTCCAGTGACTTGACCTATGGCCTAAGGCAGCCCCATGAATGGATGAATGAATGGGCAGGTCCACTGCTTCCCTGAACCACAAGGGAGCACAGGGAACTGAGACATGGCATTTGGGAAGTTAGTGGACCAGATAATCAAAGCGCCAGAACTTGTTTAAACCAAAGGGCCTTTTGTTTGACACATAGAAACATGTTTTGAGAAGCGGGAGTTCATTGTCTAGAGGACCTTCAGAAAAGCAACTGCATAGCAATGGCTAGTTCGAGTCTGAGAGCAAAATATGATGCCTTGCTAGTCTTAACTACAGTTCTCATGGAGTCGTATACGGATTATGTGTGTGGAGACCTTTCCAAGTGTGGATTGATATTAACCTTCTACTTCTGTATTAACCAGGGTGAAATTGGATGCTGCCTTGGAGTATGTCGAGAGACCAGAATTTCAGCCTCTTGCGTCGGCCTGGGCTTAGCAGTAGAGATGCTGATACTGTTGTGGGTGCCCAAGCTGACACTGTTGTCCCAGGGAGAGAGAAGTCATATGGGAGTTGCTGTCTACTGGGGGGGTGGGGGTAAGGCCCAAAGTCTGGGGCTCCCTCTGGGGCTTTTTGTATGCAGTCCCTTTACCGGAATGGGACTGAGGATAGAAGCAAAGCTCAGTGAGAAGATCCAGAGCTGCAGAGAAAACTGAGGGAAGGAGCTAGTGGAGAAGACACTGGTTTCTTCTAGAGGCCTGAGGACTCTGGTGCTGGCAGAAACAGTCACTAGGGAATAGGAAATAAACCCAGGAATAACAGTTTCCTGACTCAGAATCGACTGATTTCGTCAACTTATGAATTCTATTCATCCTAATGCCAAGGTAAAGCAAACCAGACACAAAAATGAGAACAGAGAAAAACAACATTTATTTATTCAACAAAGATCTATGGAGCACCTACTACGTGCCACGTCCCATGCTAGGCCCTGGGGACATGGGAGTGAGCAGAGACACAAATCCCTGCCTTAGTGGAGCTGACATTCTAGTGGGAAGAGGTGGACAGATAAACAAATGAACTAGTCAATATATAGTATGCCCAGTGGTGGTAAATGCTACGGAATAATCATTGCTACCTCTTGTAGAGCTATGTGTCAGGCAGTGTTCTAAGCAGTTCACATATGGAAGCTATTCTGTCCTCCTACAACCCTATTATTATATCCCCATTTTAAGGGTGAGAAAACTGAGGCCTCAGGAGGTTGATGTAACTAGCCCAAGGTCATGCATCTGGGACACAGAGAGAAGCCAAGGTTCTCCCCCGGGCAGTATGGCCCCAGAGTCCATGCTCTCAGTCATCAGCGTATGGCAGAGGGAAAGGGGAAGGAGTGCTGGGGAGGGTTGGGGTGGGAGTGGTGATTTTAAATAGGGATGTCATGGAAAGCTTCACTGAGAAGGGGACATCTGAGGAAAACCCTACAAAGGGGTGAAGATGGGAGACAGGAGTCTATCGAGGGAAGATCATTCAATTGCAAGAGCCGGAGGCAGGAGGGAGAGAGGAACAAGGAGGCCAGAGGGGCTGGCCTAGCTGCAGCAGAGTGACCAAGGGGGACACCAGCAGGTGATGGGGCAGAGGTTACTGGCCAGACTGCAGAGGGCTCTGAAATGCTTAGAAGGGCTGGGGCTTTTAGTCTGGCGAGTCCGAGGGGAGGAGCCGCAGGACCTGATTTTTATATTAAAATCATTATTCTTGTTGCTGTGTTGGGAATAGACTAAGGAGTTCTGGGGTAGACAGAGGGAAACCAGGAAGAGGACTGTTGAATTCCCACAACCCAACAACTGCCTCTCCTGTCACTGGGCAATGGGGATCGGCAGCCGGACCTTCCAGCCTGAAGTCGTTCTGAAGTCTGGTGAGCATGTCCCCTGCGGACTGGCTGGAGAGGATGGGGTGGATTCTGGTCAATGAGGAAATACTAGTTTCCGTTCTTGGCTGCCTTGTGCTCACAAAGTATTGATGATTCATATTCTTGTTGACTTGTGTACAAGCCATTCGTGAATACGTCATCTCACTTATTTTTCCCCAGGGCTCTGATTCATTCTCCTTTCTCCAACAGATACTTCTACAGGGATAACTTTGAACTCCATAACTCCGCCCATACTTCTGGAACTTCCAAGAGTGCAATTTACGACTCCCTCTTTCTTATCCCACCAAACTCAGCTTCACAGCCTCCCCTCCCACACCAGCTCTTTCTCTTGACTGCTCTATATCTTGACCATCAGTCCCCTTAGTTTGGATTTTTTGTTGTAACTCAATACCCCTTTGTTGTTTGCTCTCCTCCAAATAATTTTGATGTCTATGAATCCATGCCTCTGAGATATATTTTCTTTCCATTTCCACCGCCACCATCTTTGTTCCAATTTCCCTTCTGGATAACTCTGAGGGCCTCCTAACTGGTTACTCTGTTTCCAGACTCGCCCCTCACTACAGACTCCTGTGAGCTCAGCCTTGCCCAAGGTGAGCTGTGATCTTTGCTTCAAAATCTTCAACAGTTCCTTGATGCCAGGCAGTGCAGACACAAATACCCCCAGCTTGGCAGTCAACACCCCCCACAGTATGTCAAAATCTATCTCCAGCTTTATTATTCCCTTGTATACCTGTACATATCTAACCAAGGCAGAGGACTTGTGAACTTTCTACCACATCCCGCACATTCCTGCCTTGTGCTCTAGACTCCTAACTATCCTCTCCCAGCTTTCTCCAACACCCTCTCATGAATACTTTATTATTCCCCGAACTGGAATCATTTTCTCTCTCCTCTAAAATGTCGTATTCTCTAAGCATTTGTGGTACAGATGTGTATATTTGTCCAGTTATATTACTTATGACCTTGACAGCAGAAAATGGAAGGCATTCTTGAATCTCTTCAAGTATCTAGCAGGCAGTACCCTAGGTGCTAGGTGCTCATGTATTCATGACTTTCTTTATTCCACAAACGCTGAAAGTCAGGCATTGTTCTAGGCACCAAGGACACAAAGGTAATAGGATACCACTTATCTCTTTAATATGCTTGTTAGGGATTCAACACAACATGAAATAATTTACAAATTACGGGAGTGGTAATCTGACCATCCTCAGTTAACGATTGTTTTGTTGTACCTTCCAATCCTGCCCTCATAAATCATGGTAATTACTTGGCAATCTGGCTAGGCCTTGTAAGGCAAAAGAGCTGTTCATGTCTTATGTCAAATGGTGAGCAGGGAGGGGGAGGAAAAGGGTAAATTACCTTGCCTCCCATCTGTGCCCAATCAGCTCTAAATCTCCAGGAAAAATGTGCTCAGGATTGCCAAAGAAAGATCCTTCCAGCCGTGCATCTAAAAGTAGGGTTTTGTGTAGTAGATAGGGGGCTGGCTACAGTAAGTGTGTAAGCACACCTGAAACTTGGTGTTGATCCTTTATGTTTGAGAGAGAGTGGGTGACCTTCTAGTAGGTTAAAAGGTTACCTTACCTCCCCCGACTACACAGAGCAAGCCGAGCAGGGCCGTGTAGGCCTGACTGTGACATGTGCTGCACATCTTAAAGATGCCCTGTGACATGGAGAACACCACCGTCTGCTCAAGCTCAAGTGTAATTCTGGTGTCTCACCGACCTCTAATGCAACAATGTCAAACATGCTGCAATTTTTTTTTTTTTTTTGGTGAGGAAGACCAGCCCTGAGCTAACATCCGTTGCCAATCCCCCTCTTTTTGCTGAGGAAGACTGGCCCTGGGCTAACATCGTGCCCATCTTCCTCCACTTTATATGGGACGCCGCCACGGCATGGCTGACAGGCAGTGCGTCGGTGGGCGCCTGGGATCCGAACCAGCGAACCCCGGGCTGCCAAGCGCGGACTAAACTGCTGCGCCACCGGGCCGGCCCCCATGCTGCAATTTTAAAATGTATTCTCACAAGGAGAGACTCAAAGATGGGACAGATGAGAAGTTGAAGTGCCCCTTAAAACTGAAAATGAACAAAATGTGTGGAGTGTGGCCAGCATACTGTAGTACTTAGGAGCACAGCCTCTGGAGTGGGTCTGCTTGAGCAGGAACCCCAACTCCACAACGGACCAGTTGTGTGACCTTGGACGAGTCACTTAACCTCTCTCTGCCTACCTCTCAACGAAGATAATAACAGTCCTTAGAGGTGTTCTTGTGAGTATTAAATGAGTTAGTATTTATAAGATACTTAGGATAGTGTCTGCCAATAATTGGCATCACATACGTGTTTTTTAAATTATATATTTTTCAACATTACCTTTTTTTAAACTTCATCATTTTAAGAAAAGAAAATAGGGCACGTAGGCCCATCAGTAACCTCACACAGCACAGGGATCCCTTTATGACCTCATCATTATTTGGAGCCAACTCTTGATTTCCAACAGTCTACTGAGCAGCCAACATTATTTGGAGGAAAAGAAAATGGGTAAGTTTTGTCGTACAGAGTAAATTTTTATACTTACTACTCTCTTAAATGGAAGAAAAACATCCAAAGAGGAAAAAAAAAATCTTTCCCAAATGATACTTGAATAAACCTGAATAAATGAAAGCTCTGTAGGTAATACAACCCTCTGGATAGGTACGACACAAATGGCACACCATTAATGAGTGTCACGTGCGGTCCTGTGGGGAGAGAAATTCCCCAAATTGGCCCTCTTTATGCCTTGTTTCCTCCTTTATGTGCAATTTCATCTTTCTGGGGGCTATATAAATCTCTCTCAGCCTGTATTATCTTCCCATTATGAGCGAGCGGCCATAATGACAGCCACCTGTTTTAATGACAGAGCCAGGATGTCATCATTTTCAGCAGAGTGTTGTTAATCTAAGTAACCTTTCCCTTCAGGAATGCCATCCCCACCCTCGTGCAGTTACGAGCCATTTCCGGAGCACCTGTTCCCCCTCTAGTTTTAAAAGGTAAATTCCTCCCAAAGGGGACCCCCTACTCATCCCCCAACCCCCTGCCACACTATCTGTATAAATCTTCCACTTTTGGTCGCTGTGGTTTTCTCAATCAAACCAGCAGGGGGGGAAAAGTGGAAGATGGAAACCTATTGTTTGAGAATGCACATTAACATACTGTAATAGTCCAGTCAGAAATTTGTCAACAGAGTTCACCGCCACCTTCCCGGGCTTCTGTCCTGGAACAGCTGCTGACAGGCCCTTGCGTCCCCTCCTCCCGGACATCAGGTGTGCGGCATCCACGGCTCCATGGGGTGTAAAGCCAGTGACTGCCATGAACACCGTTTGCCACTCACACACGTCCCGGGGCCCCTGGAGCCCTCGCCACCTCCAATTAGCCCGAGCAACATTCCCAGGCTCACCGACACTGATGTGTCAGCTAGGCACGGATTTTGCCAATATCAGAGCTGTTGTGACAAGCCCAGCTTTGTCAAGCCCATTTGGCTCTCAACGTGTCCGCAGTCCTCGAGACGCAGTGTGGTATCAACTGGAGACTCACAGGCCTCAGGTCAGGGGCCGGGTCCTCCTCTTACCAGCTCAAAGAGCAGCTGGAAGGGCAGGCAAGCCTTGTCACTATTCTCCCAAAAGGCTGTGGTGAGGCCAGGTGACATACGCCAGGGTCTGGCATGGAGCAGGTTCTCAGCACATGTCACCTGCTTTCCTCCTTCCCCTGAAGACCTAAGTCCTGAGCACCCTCCAAGGCCCAGGTTGAGTCCCACCTCCTCCATGAAGCCTTCCCTGCCTCACCAGCCCTCGCTGCTTTTCCTGGCCACACTAGGAGCTCCTTCCCCTCTTCCTCTTCCCCTTCTCTTCTTCGCGCTGCTATGCACAACTCCTCATCCCACTGCTGAAGTGCGGGTGACAAGGCAGGAGGGAGCTGTCCCATCTGCCACCCTCCAACCTTGTTCTTCCTACCCCAGTATCAGGCTCATTGGTGGCATCCTCCGCTCCTGGGCCATCTTCCTACTATTCTCATCTATTCTTGGGTTGAATGTCTAGGAGATCCATTGATGACACTCGTCCCACAGATTGATCTGAGTCCACACACGTCTTTTTCTCCTTCCATCCTGTTTACAGGGAACCGTTGGCTGTCCTCTCTCAGGCTAATCCTCCACCTGAGCTCTGGGTCTCATGCTTTCTTGCCTTCTCTGGGACTGCACCCCTTTTCTCCACCCTCTCTACTGAGTCCATCTATGCATTGAAACATGTGTAAGTCTCTCCTATCTTTAAGAAACATCCTACCTCAAAGTCCGTTATGTGCCATCAGCTACAACTGCCTCTCTCTTGTTCCCTTTGAAGGTGAGCTTCTTGAATGAATCTTGTAGACTTGCTCACTTCTAAAACCACTCCAATCTGGCTACCTTCTTACCTCTTAGGTCAATACTCGTGCTGGAAACAACTTCTTCACTGTTCCTTAGTGCAGGTAATTACTGAGCTGCTAGTCCAGGCTCTCTGCTTTTTGCATGCAAAATACTTTCCCCAGGTCAAATATGGCCCCACCCTTCAAAGATAATGTTTGGTAATGACTTCTGGAATTATATCTACACCGAGTGGAGAAGTGTTTTGAGAAGAAAGAAGTGGTCAATGGTATCAAACACTGCCAAGAGACTAAGCAATATGTCCACGGAAGTGTCTACACATGGGATTGGGTTGAGCTATACATGGGTTACTGGCAACCTCTGTAAGGTTTTATTGGTGGGGGTAGGGGCAAATCTCTCATTTTGTAGATCAGCTACCTAAACCCAATGGGGCAAAGCGACTGAAGAGACTCAAAGTCACAAACCTAGAGGGATCCAGTCTAGACTAGGGACTCTGGAGTTCCAGTCAAACTGTGCCCAAGACATACTGACTACGTCAGTTCATATTTAGTATAGACTGAGCTTCCCTTCTCCTGTGTGGGCAGAGCACTACCCTTTAAGGCATGGCTAGCCCTCCCTCAGATGGTCAAGTTACAGTCAACCCATTAAGGAGCCATCTTGGTGACAGAACTAGTTTTGGAGGTAGAACTAGTTTTTTGAGAATAGTGTTTTGTCCAGGGCACTAGAGTCCTTCTAGAGCATTGCAATATTTCCTAATCTAGTCCTAGGTCAGTTACCCTTTTGTTCCCTATCATAATTCGCTCATTCTAGTAAGAAGTGCACACACAAGTTTCTGCTCCTGCCATCTTATCTTGGTCCCAGATCCACATGCCTTTCTCCTTTCAGGGCTCAACCAAGTCTTCCTGCAACCCCAAGTGGGAGTTTTGCCTCTCACAGGTAGTCATTTGATAGTTATACTGGTCTTTTCACCCACTACAACAGACATAGGGTCCTGCCCTGAGCCTACCCTTGGCTTGAACTCTGGTTCTCCCTTGGCAATTAGGTGTCACCTGTTTGTTTTATGTAGCTATTTTGGACAGACGGAAAGTGAGTCTAGCATCCAAGTGCAGTCTTGGCATTAGTGAATTCCCCAAACATCCTTTTTTCTGGGGTAAATTTACTTCATAACTACCACCGTCGCCAACCAAAAATTAAATCAATAAATCAGGATGAGGAAATTGTCAGGAGGAGCTAGGAGTCCTGTGAGAAGAAAGCAAGTGTTTACAGGTTGAATTCCCACACCACTCTGTAACTGGCCTGCCACCCAGTTCCAGGGCCAAGGGGAGGCCCAGAGAGAGAGAGAGAGAGAGAGAGAGAAAGAGAGAGAGAGAGAAAGACAGCGTCAGGCTCCACAGGGCATGAAAACACTTCAGTATTCTGGGTCCATGTTGGCCCTAGTGTCTCTGTAGCACATTTCTCCACTCCTCCAGGAAAAAAAACAGTCATCATTGCCAAGTTCTTTCTGCTTGTGTTTTTGGCAAGGAATAAGCATTTCTAACTTATTAACCCTTCACTGATACCGTCAAACTCTGCATGCTTGATGCTGCTTTCCCACATACCCTTTTTCCTCTGGTGTGATTTCTCCAGAACATCACTCAGGCCCCAGAAAAAGAGACGAAAGGGCATTCTGACTACAAGTTATGAAGTTAACACAGTTGTCATAGTTAGAGAGAGTTGTTCGGTAGAGAAATGGCCTTTTGAGGTTTTTATATTTGCTGAATCAAAGAATAATCATGAATGCTACAAAAGTTAGAGATGATCAAAACCAGCAAATAAGCCCCAAAATGTTTATTTTTGGAAGGAATCCCTCCCTCCAAGCCTCCTTCCAACATACACACACACTACACCCACATATAAACACATTCAGATCCATGCTTGGATAAAGAGAAACACTCTCAGGTGATAACTATCTATTTGCATAATAACTACCAGAATAATAAATGTAAGCAATCACATGCTATTTCTAGATCTTTCTGTGCTTAGTGTCAGGTATTTGAAATATCTGTGTGATTTACAGAATGTTGTACTCTTCATTCAAATATGTTAGCAGAATACAAATAAAGTAACTTGTGTTGTACTGAACATCTCGTGATGTGCAAACATCTAGATAATTGAAGCAATCTTTCCATTTTTGTCTGGATGCTAGACATTTGCTGCCCTTACTTCAAACCTGCACTCCTCCTCCCCCACAACCAAGAAGCAAGTCATTTCTCCTGTTTTCTAGTCTAGGACTCAGCATGGATAATTCACACAGCTCTTCAATGATTCATTGATAACTGGGAATCGACTGGAACATTGGGAACTCAGATATACTGAGTAATCAAAGATCAACATACTGTTACTCTTTTAAAAAAGTAAGTGGATATAACTATTGATGTCAAAAGTTGAAGTCCCCTAGTGCCAGCCTTTAGAGTTGAGGTAGTTGATACACAGAGCTATTTGCTCTCTCATGCCTACCTTTTCTTTACTTTTCCCATCTCCTCATGCATAATAAATCTGGCATGCATAAAATTTAGATATTAGCTTGGGGACCTAAGTCAGGAGTGAAATACCATTTTCAAAAACTCTGTCTAATCTTTGATCTATCTGTGTTGTTGGTTGGCTACAGCCCGGGCTGGCTTTTCCAATTCTATTTAAATCATGCATTTTTCTCTCTCCCCCCTCCCTCTCTTCCTTCCTTCATTAAGCATCTGCTTCATATTAAGCGTCTGCTAGGTCCCAGGGAATACAATAGTGACCACACTGATAAGATACTGTCGATGCCCTGCTTTTACGCCCTCAGCTTGCCTAGAAGGTCATCTGCAGATATTTCCTTAGAAACTGATGGATTGCTGCCTCTTTCTGTCTTTCAGAGAGGGCTTTCTCAGGCTCTAGGAGTGCTTGGCCTGAGCATGGGGAAGACAGAAGTGCTCAAGAACTAATATCCCTGGAGTAATGTCAATCACTGAAGGACAACGCATTATGGAAAATACCACAGCTTGCTTGCCCTCATGGGACATCATTCCACAGGATCCCAGTGGGCTTGAGCCCCCTTGCCCAGGTAGTAGCCCACTCATGAGCATATGCTTTACTGGCTGTCCACCCCTCCTGCCTCACTCCCTCACTCCCTCATGTCCTTGGACTTCAATCCTTGTCTCAGGGTCTGCTTTGGGGGAAACTCATTGAACTTACAGGCTCATTGGGGAGACACAGAAAAGTAACTCCAAATTGTCACACAACTCCTCATTTCCAAGTAGGAAAAATAGCAGAACCCTGTGATAATTCACATCGAGAATCATCAAAACCTAAGTTGCCTGGTATGTTTGCAATGGTATTTTAACATATCCCTAAGCGTCACAAAAATCCATAAAGCATTCATTCAAATGAAATTTGAAGGACATGGAAAAAACAGGCATATTCTCTGGAAGAATTATCATGCAATGCCTTAAATATAATGCACCAGCATTTTTCCTTCTCTAAATTTAAAGATAATCCTTTGGTATTTGGGTCTTTGGACTGGCTGTGCCATTTAGCTTTTTGTTAAACCTGAATAACATTTCCTATTCTGCAAAATAGTATAATACCCTGAATCAAACCAATTCTACTTGGTAAACTTTACTTGAATGCTATTTTTCATCAACATCACATGTCCATTAGAAAAGAAAGAACAGCTGGCTTTTCGCTAAAGTGATTATTTTTCATTATTGAGTTCTGAATATTCAGTGTTACCTATCTCTTTCTCTCTCGTCATTCTAGATTAGATTGCTCGGTTTGCGTTAGTAGAGGGGAGAGTAGAGGGGATAGCGTGAATGGGAATGGGGTGAAAGGAGGGAAGCAATATTGCTTCTATAATACTTTTCAGTTTCGTATGGAAGAAACAAAACAAAGACAATTTTGACATCTGCACAGTCAATACATGTCACTTTCCAGGAATCAGCTATAGAGCCCGTGAACTGATTATAGTTTTGAAGCTGATTCCTCAATATAAATATATATAGTCATACTGTCATTCTACCTAAACTTACGCTGTCTACAGTCACTGATACAGTTGAAAACATCTGGGAACTCAGTTACTTGATATAAATAAGATTTCATATTTATAAAATAAAAACTTTCTAATAGCCAAACTTCTGGTCTCTCCTTCAATGGTAGCTACTCATCATAAACTCAGAATTGAAAGTCAAATCTTGATTGGGATTGCACCCTAAAGTCATACAGGCTCAATAACATAATATCACCTTTGTCTACTTCTTTTCAATCTACAGGTTTCTACAGTGGTTTTATAGTAACTCAAGAGTTTGAAAAGAAATTACCCCTGCACTGGCAGTTTCCAAAATGCTTTGTAGCATCCTCTGAAAAAGCAAATAGTAACAAGCCAACCAGAGATAAGGGAGAATAATATAAATAAAAGCATCGTATTCCTAAAGATATGGATGTAGAACTTGGAAAGTGCCTGTTACTGCCATCAAACAGGATGTGACAGGTGGCTCTCATGACCCTCTCTGCTCATAGGGATCCTCAGAACTCCCACGGCAGCTGTGAGAAATGCAGAATTTCAGGTCTCACCCCCCCCCCCCACTGACTGAATCAGAATATGTGTTTCAATAAAATCCTCTGGAAATTTAAATGCACAGTAAAATTTGAGAAGTGCTATTGTACAACGTGATATAACATGATATAAATGGAAATATTGGAAATGAAGTTTTTGTCTCCAGAGGTAGGTGGGGGAGGGAGATAGAAGTCACCAGAGAAGGGGGAGGAGAAAGGTACAGACAACCAGAAAGTGGTGAAAGGGGTTCCTGGCTCTATGGCCCCAAGAACAGCCCCTGAAATGATAACTGGACTCCATCCACACCAAGCAAATATTGGCTTGCCCAGCAAGTCCAAATTGTGTGGTTATGACAACTTGCTTTTCACTATCTGATCCTCAGTCTATTCATCTGTGACACAAGGAGGTGACACAAAATAAGTTCTATCTAAGCTCTAAAGTCCTACCATTCGACATGCAAAAATTACAGGCTAGGTGTATATTAGGAGGAAGAACATTCACATGACATAAGAATATTCACACAACTCTTATGCAGATTACTTTGTGATCTTGGATAATTTCTATGTTAAAAGGTGATTATTGCTCCACCGAGAGTAACCATTTCTTTTTTTAGGAAAAGCACTTATTTATTAAACACTTAGAAGTTTTTTTAATTGAGTGATAGTCATTTCTTTACCTCTGTTCCTTCTAAAGATCTTATTGCTTTTTTCTACTTTACAAAAGTCAACTACAATGCACATGTATATCCAAGAAGGGAAAGAACCCAATAAGAGCGGAAGAGGAAGAGAAAAGAGTGAAGTGTATAAGAGATCTTTGCAGTCATTGGCTTATGAGAAATCATGACGACCACTCTGACTTCATCTTGCTCTCCAGTCCTTTGTTCCTTTCACAGGGTCTCACTTTCCAATTCTAAAGTACTATTGTCCTTAATTATAGCTAGAAGAAGAAAGATAACTTTTTCACCCTCGCAAGCATCTCTCTATGATATTTGAATGGCCATGCACATTACAAAATTTAAAATCTACATGGCTTAACAACCTCTGGGCTGGAAACAGTGTATAAAATCTCCTTTATGACCTATTTTCCCTTAACTGTTACATCTCAAGTTGTCCCGAAGCACCCCCAAACTAATCTCTGCTCTTTTACAGGAAATTTTAATTTATAACATTTAGGCAATACTGGAGCTAGGTTACAAAATGAAGAGCTAAAATGTCACATTAAACTGGAGTTTCAATTCAGCCTGGTATTAAAGAGAAACTCTTGCCTCATGAAAGTAGAACTTGGATAGGACTCTCTCCACGGAATACTGTCAACTGCCAGGGCTTCAGGCAAGAAGTCAGAAAAGATGAAACTCCAGACATGATGGAATTAGCCAAGAAGTACCAGGCCAAGGAGAAAGGCCAAATGAGAGCAGGCAGTGTACACAATTCTGTTGCCAACAGAACCCCTTTAACAGTGTCATGTACCAAATTTTCATAGTGAAAGTCAAGAACAAGGTGGGCATTCAAAAGGGAAGCATAATATATATGCAAGTCATCCCAGAGAACTCCCTTTTTCATTCTTCTGAGAAATTGTCAGAATGAATTAGAAACCATTTGAGTATTGCACTTATCTCTACCTCAATATTATTTGTCCTCAAGGACTCCCTATCAAATTTGCATCTTGCCTAATCTGGCAAGAGATGTCGCCATGAAAGACAATTGCAAAACTCATTTGTGTGTACAAAATGACACAACTGAACTTCCGTGCAAACGACTCCCAAGACGCTTTATTACTAAACACTCAACCCTCCAGTTCCACATCCAAAAGTGCCCCTCACCCCCCCACCAGAAATGTTCATCTAGATGTCTAGCATTTGCATGAAACTCAATGTAAAATGACCCTCTTCCTGGCTCCACATTTCCCAACCAGCTCTTCCTCAGACCTCCCTGGTTTTTGTGGGTGACACCGTGACATTCCAGACTGGCAACTGGACAATCATTTGGATTGCTCTCTCCTTCACTGGTAGAGTTTGAACAACTAATATCGATTTGTTTTTCCCAATATTTTTTGTAATCACCCATTGACTTTTTTCTTTCTACAATGACCAGTCTAGTTCATGTGTTTATTATCTTCACTTAATCTATTTAAATAACCTATTTATACGAAAAATCCTTCTCTCCCAGTTACTCCTTAATTCACTGGGCACATATTTGAACACCTGTGGTCTGTAGGCACTGTGCTAGGTGTTGAGGATGGAAAAGTGAGCATAATGGACTTGGTCCTAGGCGTCAGGGAGTTTATGGGCTGGTGGAGCTCTTTTCATTATAACACATTTTGCAGGACACCATCAGAGTAACTTTGCTAACACACTTTTTGAATCATATACTTGTCCTGCTCAAATGCCTCCAGTGGCCTCCCCAAAACAAAACAAGCAAACCAAAAGCAAATCTCGTCCATCAGTTTAAAGCTTGCAAGTTGGCTTCTACCTACTTCTCTAATCTCATATTTCATTATTATCTCAACGAGTCATCTGGTTGAAACCAGCTGGTTGAATCTCCAGGATACTCCATATTCCTTGCTCTTTGCTTTGTTACTGCTGTTTCCTTTCCAAGAAGATCTACATCCTCCATTGTGATAGTTTTCTAATTGCCATACAAAGGAAAAAAATGTTCTCTCTCCTCCAAGCTTAAATATTCGGTCAATTTATATGTTACTTAATGTATTTAATAAAAATATTTTCAACTCATCACATGACAGACTTTGTGCTAGGCACTGGGATCTAGGGAAGAACATGCTTTCCCCTCCTATAATTCAGATTTCCACTTTTACATCTTTTGGTTCTTAAAGGCAGGGCTCATTGTAACTTGTATCCTCTGTCAGACCTCGTACATTTCCTTGTTCATTCGGGGGCTCATTGATGCGACTAGTAGCAATGGTACTGTTAATATCAACAGATTCATTTTAAAGCTTCATTATTTATTATGTCCATAAGGATCTTCATTATTCATTCAACATGTATTTAAACTGTGAACTAACCAAAGAAACCTATTTCACTGAAAGCCTAATGTGCAAATGATTTCTCCTTACTTTGGAAGGGGCACTTGGTGCACTATAAGGAATTACGGGCCACCAGGTGTCACTCTTGTAGATGTGGCCTGAGATCTACAGGTCTGAATCTGGGTGAGGGAGGGTCTCAAATGCTGTATTGTATTGGTAAAGCAGAATTTCCATTTATTCACTGGATAATCATGCTCCCTATCTGGATTTCTCCTCCGAGTCCTTTAAGTAGCTCAGCATTACTCCTCAAAGTTACATCCTTCCTCCCTCCCAAAAGCATGACAAGTGGAGGGTTAAGGATGAATAGTCAGGCTAAATGGTGAATTTATTTTCTCTGTTGGCCTGTGTCACTGCCTCCATTTGGTTTTATATAGTGTTATGTGAGTGTAATGTTGCTTATTTGAAAAATGAAAACAACATAGGATGCTTGAGTGGTTTGGGCCCAAGAGGAAATCTGTATATTTGCCAGAAAGAAAGAAAAGGGAAATCCGTAATAGAAACATTTACAAAATCTAACCTGAAAAGAGTTTTACAAGGTTTAAAAATATGTATGTATAAATGAGAATGCATTTAATAAATTTATACGCTCTTAGTAGCTTGAAAATTCCAAACATCAGTGGAGTCAAATGTTTAGGAAGGTACAGAAACCAAACCAACCCTGAACAGGGAGAGAAACTCTCCCACCTGGTGTTTTGTGAAAGTTCAGTGGACAGCAAAATCTGAAACCCTTCAGGGAAGTGAGGGGAGCTTTCCTCCTGACAGGTGTATGCTTTATACAACAAAGCAGGATTAAGTAAAGATGAGAAAATTGTATTTAGCATATAATTTTATCTTGGCAGTGTCCCTTTAAATACAAAAGAAAATGAATGATGGAAGGTTATGAAACAAAATTATTTACCCAGGGGGCTCTTAGGATGCTCTAGCCAGGATTCTCTTTCATTCTGCATTGGTTCTTCCTGCAGGCTGTGTGTGTGTGTGTGTGTGTGTGTGTATGTGTGCATGTGTGTGCAAATGTGTATGTGTGTGTGGGCATGCATCTGTGTGTGTGTGTGTCCTCCCTTTAATCCTCTCAAGTGCAACTTTTACATAGCAAATAAGGAATTCTAATTGCAAAATTATGTCTTCCACGGAAACCATTTTCTACTCCTTTGCTCTAGAAACTCTGAAGATATGAATGCTTCCACAAACAGAATGAATAAAGCCCCAATTCTCTACGGTGACAAATTCAGTAAATGGCAGGTTTTATCTTAAAGGAGTTCAACCGCTCACAAAAGCTCTCAAGTGCAAATAATGGAATTCTCAAATTGGGATAAATGTGCTCTTAAGAATTTTTATTTTGATCATTTATTTCAGGTAACACTTGTGGAAAATATACCATAACTTTGAATTACTGAGCAGATAAAGAAAATCTAAAAGGAAAAAAATTAGGGCAGGCCTTTATTAAATTTTAAAGTATGCCTTTGCTATACTCTTATAAAAAGCCAAATAGGGTATCAAAATCTCTGGAGATCACCAGTATAATTTCTTTATCATGTTCCATTTAAAATTTAATTATGCAGTCTACAACAAGAAGTATCTGAGCAGTTTAAATAGGTCATGCAGTGAGTAACTTAACAATATTCTCAAGTTTTCCTTATAAAGATGGTTCCTTTGATAGTCTGTTACACATCAGAACACTATATTATAAAACAAGTGTAATTTAATTCACTCACTATGGCTCTTATATACATCTATAAAGAATGAAATATTTTGATTTAGGTAATTTGGAGAATTAATGAAAACCATGTTCCCGATCGAGCTGCCCATGATAGATGGGCAGTATTTGCATATATATTTTCTTTGGGTAATTGTTATTTTCATGTATTATAGCAAGGTCAATGGACCTATAATATTTTTTATTTAATGATTGGGGTATTTTGTTTTAAATCAGTAATCATTCACAGCAAGGCAAAGAATCTAGCCACTGAATAATTAATATCTGAATTACAGGTTGATATGGGCTATGGCTTGATACTCCTTCATTGTCCACCTCAAACTTTAACTAGCATGCAAGTTTGATTTCCTTCTTATAAAATAACAAAGTAAACACTGTATTGAGTATTTTCCATGTATCACTTAATTTCATTCTCAGAACAATTTGTCCTATTGTTGCCCCCATTTTACAGATAAAGAGAATGAGGCACAGAGAGATTCAGAAACTTACCCAAAGTCACCGAACTGGGATTTGAACACATGCTGGAGTTTGACTCCAGAGCACATGGCCTGAACCACGTCACTAGGTTGCTCTTATAATGAAGAAAGCTTCTTGTCTTAGACCTGGATGCTACCCAAGTGCTGGTAAAAATAATTAGCATAAAGCTGTCTTTGATTGAACCACTATAATAGCTATGTGTATGGATGGCTTGCCGTGTGCCAGGTACTGAGCTAGATAATTTATGTGGATTTTCTGTTCCAGTGACACTATGGGATGGATACCGTAATTAGTCCAAATTTACAAAGGAAAAACTGAGACAGAGATAGTAATTAACTTGCTCAAG
Source organism: Tapirus indicus (assembly GCA_031878705.1). NCBI lineage: Eukaryota > Metazoa > Chordata > Mammalia > Perissodactyla > Tapiridae > Tapirus > Tapirus indicus. The sequence goes on from CM062925.1 coordinate 117,394,299, forward strand.
TTCACACAGCTGAGACACAGCAGACACAAGATTCAAGTGTGTCTGAGCCCGAAGCCCAATCTCCTAACCTCTGTGCTAGCATACACTCAACAGCAACAGCTCCACGTGGCTTGGTGACAGTCAAATTTAGGTGAATAACTTTCCAGCCAATAAGATGAGTTTTTCTGAGTGCCAAGAGCATACAGCAGTGAGCAGAATGGGAAGGTGAGAGAAGGCAGAAATCATACATCTGGTCTACCACTGGTTCTTTGGGAGAGGGCTTCTTCAATGCTTCCTCCCTCCCTCTCTATTATAGACTAAATGTTCGTGTCCATCATCTCCATCCCCCGCTCCACCACGGCAAAGCCATATGTTGAAACCCTAACCCCTAATGTGATGGAATTAGGAGGTGGAGCTTTTGGGATGTAATTAGATTTAGGTGTGGGATGCGGTGGTCGTGAGGGTGGGGTCCTTGTGATGGGATTAGAGTCCTTATAAGAAGAGACACGCCCCCCCCAAAAAAACATGAAAAGCAAAATAAGAGACCAGAGAGCTTGCTTTCCCCCCTCCCCCCAAGCCGTGTGAGGATACAGCAAGAAGGCAGCCATCTGCAAACCAGGAAGCGGGTCCTCACGCAGACAGAGTCTGCCAGCACCTTGATCTTGGACCTCCCAGCTTCCAGAACTTTGAGAAATAAATGTTTGTTGTTTAAGCCAGCCAGTCTATGGTATTTTGTTATAGCAACCTGAGCAGATGAAGACACTTTCCAATTCAAACTTTTATTCATTCATGCAAATGTCGATTCACTCAGATGGTCAAAGACTTATGGTATTTATTCAGGACCTACTATGTTCGAGGCGCTGCTAAGCATTGAAGATAAATGATGAATAACAATGGGATCTCAATGTGTTTCCTACTTAGTGGAGAAGGTATAGAAGTCTTCTGTTCAACTGCATTATCAGGTAACACAAGTGCTAAGGGTTAGCACTGGGGCTTTGGAAACTAACAGAAGGAGCATAAACCCTTCAGGGCAGAGAAGGCTTCATAGAAGAAATGGCATCTAAATGGTGTCTAGAACAGAGGTTGGCAAACCTTTTCTATAAAGGTGAATGGTAAATATTTTCACCTTGCTGGGCCCTATAGTCTCTACCACAACTATTCAACTGTGACATTGCAACACAATAACAGGCAAAGGAAACGTGTGAACAGATGGGTATGGCTTTGTTCCAATAAAATCTGAGAACAGGCCACAGGCAGGATTTGGTCTTCAGGCTATTATTTGGCAACCCTGGTCTAGAAGAATGAGTGGGAGACAGCTTTGGAAGGGAGAGAAAGAACAGAGAGATGACAGGGGATTTCTAAGGAGAAGGAGTAACAAGCATGAAGATGAGAAGACCAGACCTCAATTTTCTTATCTCTAAAATAGGAGCTCACACAGTCATCCAACAAATATCTATTGACTGCCAGCTCTGTTCTGAGTCCTGAGAATGGAGGAATAAACAAAAAGGGTGAAGGAGACACTGGTCTTGGGATGAAGGGAGGGGAGTAGATGATAAATAAATGGACAAATAAATGAACAGATAATGACAAGATAATGATATTGTATTGTAGGGACAATGCAATATGGTGACGTGACTGTGAGTAACTGTGTTGTGGAGGGGGCTACTTAGAATAGGATGGTCAAGGAGGGCTCTCTGAGGAAGTCAGAGGGAAGAAAGGCAAGAGTGTCAGGAACAAAGTAAATGAAGGGAAGTAGGAGGCGATGAGGTGGTAGGAGGCCCTTGGAAGCCAAGTACACTGTTTTGACTTTATTCCAAGCAACAGGAAACTATTGCCCAGTTTGAAGCAAAAAGCAATATGGTTTGATTGATGATTTTTTTTGTGAGGAATATTGGCCCTGAGCTAACATCCATTTCCAATCTCCCTCTATTTTGTATGTGGGACGCTGCCACAGCATGGCTTGATGAGCAGTGTGCAGGTCTGTGCCTGGGATCCAAACCTGTGAACCCGAGGCCACCAAAGCAGAGCATGTGAACTTAACCACTATGGCACTGTGTCAGCCCCTGATTGATGATTTTTTAAAGATCTTTTGGGCTGCTATGTGGAGAATGAATTGCAGAAGAGGAAGAGGGAACCCAGTTGGGGGCCATTTTAATAGCGCAACTGGGAGGTTATGATGGCTTAGAAAGAGATGGAGGAAGTGAACAAATTAAAGTTAAATTTTGGAATTTGAGCCTATAGGCTCTGCTGATAGATGGAAAGGCAATATCAGTGACTTTGGGTTCTCTTTTGAGCAGTTGGGTACATGGTGGTAAGGCAGGTGGGGGTGAGTCAAGAGTTCTTTTTCGGCTACCTCACATTTAAGATTATATATCCAAACAGAGAGGTTCAATTGACAGCTGGGTATTCAGATTTGAGCTCTGAATATCTGAGGAAGAAGTGGGGCTGGAGATATAAAAATAGGAACTATCTGCATAAAGATGATTTTTAAGACCGTGGAACTAGATGCAATCTCTTTCCACATCCTCTCCACAAGTGAAGAGAGAAATGGCCAAGGGAATCCCTGGCTGGAATAGTCTGAGGAGAAAATGAGAGAGGAGTGCTTGTGGCAGATACCATTCCTTAGGTATTTACAAGCCATTTTACCCTAGCCTGACTCCTACCTTCCTCCACTTCCATTATAAAGGCTGCAAATACCAGCCAATTTCCTCTCCCTAAGAGTTTAGGCATGGGCAAGAAATTCTTTCCTAAAATAGAGATACATGAGAAGAAATGCCCTTTTTCACTGGATGTGATCAGGTCTCCACGTGATGGCGGGAGCTGCTGCAGTCATGTTGTGATCATGAGCTGCACCATACCCAGTGTGCTGAGGATGGCAGAAGAGAAAGAGAGAATGTACCAGGGCAATGAATTAACCTTGGGCCTTCTCCATCCTCTTGAACTGTAGCTACAAACTCAATCTCCATTTTCCAGCCTGATATATCTACAGCTACACTATAGATACAGTGCATTTTAAATGGATTCAACATGAGAAAAGTAGTAAAGAAGGATATTGTAAGAGAAAGCTTCAAGCAGGAAAGAATTTAGTCACAGACCACGAGTGGGGGATGCATTGTAAAAGGTTAGGAGGTGGGATTGAGGGCAGGGAGGAAGACAGAATACATTTTATCAACTGCAACTGTGGCCTCAGAGTCAGTGTGCAGTCAGATGATTGGTGCTAGAAGCAGGAAATTGGGCAGTGGAAGGTTTGAAAACCAGTCACTCAGGCCAGAGGACTTGCCTTTTATTATTAGCCAAGTGGTGAATCTGAGAGAGGGGGGCTCTAGGGATTGTAAGGTCTGAGGGTACCATGGGGTCCTTTGGAACTTCAACTCTTTTTTTCTCCCCCAAATCCATTCTATCAATTTACCCAGATTATTCTTCTTAAGGAACAGCTTAGAACATTCCTCAGGTGAACTATATCAAAGACAATGACAGCTCCTCAGACTGGAGTCTAAACCATTCACATCAACCAGTCATCCTCCAAGCTCCTTTTCCCGCCTCCATCAACAACATAGTGCCACTTCCTGTTCCCTGCACACAGTCCCCACACACCTCCCCTGGGCCTCAGTGATGATGTTCCCTCTGTGTGGAGGGCACAGCTGCCTCCACTGCCACATGCTCAAACCTGACCCATCCACTCACATCCTGCTCAAAAGGTTGATTCATGATGCTGTCCTTGCTTCCTTGCATCAGAAGCGGCCGATCTTCCTGCTGAAATCCCTTAGCGCCTTTTGCTTGCTTATGTGTCTTTCTACCTTTCTTATGGCATTAAACACTCTCCACCCAGCACTGTGATCATCCGGACCTGCTACACTAGACTAAGCTATCTAGGGAAGGAGATGATCCGTTTGTTTTCTATCACAGAGTCTACAAACATCCTTGGCATATAGCTAGTACTTGATGGACCTTTGTTGAAGCAATGAATAAATGATGGTTTTGTAATATTGAACTGCACCAGGCTTGGATGCCAGGAAAGTTGGGCAAATTGTTCTTTCTTAGGAATTATACAGGAGACAGGAAATGTTTATCAGTTCTAGATTACTTAGTAACAGTTTGGCCTGAAAGTACCAACATTTATTTTTTCTTATTTCCCCCACCCCCCACCACCTAGAAACCACTTTTCTACTCTCTGTTTCAAAGTTTGCCTTTTTTTTATAGATTCCACAAAAAGTGATGCCATGCATGATTTGTCTTTCTCCATGTGGCTTATTTCACTTCAAAGTCCATCCATGTTGTTGCAAATGATAGAATTTCTTCTTTCTCATGCCTGAATAATCTTTCAGTGTTTGTCTATGTGTGTGTGTGTGTATCACATCTTCTTTATCCATTCATCTGTTGACAGACACTTAGGTTGTTTCCATATCTTGACTATTGTGAATAATGCTACAATGAACATGGGGGTGCAGATATCTCTTTGATAGCCTGTTTCCATTTCCTTTGTATACATGCCCAGAAGTGGGATTGCTGGATCATACGGTAGGTCTATTTTTAATTTTTTGAAGAAACTCCATACCGTTTTCCATAATGGCTGCATTAATTTACATTCCCGCCAACAGTGCGCAAGGGTTCCCTTTGCTCCACATCCTCGCCAGCATTTGTTATCTCTTGTCATTTTGATATTAGCCATGCTAACAGGTATGAGATGACATCTCATTGTGGTTTTGATTTGCATTTCCTTGGTGATTAGTGATGAGCACATTTTCATGTACCTGTTGGCCATCTGTATGTCTTCTTTGGAACAACGTTTCTTCAAATCCTCTGCTTACTTTTTAAATATATTGTTTCTGACTTTGCTATAGAGTTGTGTGAGTTCTTTATATAGTTTGGATATTAAGCATTTATTAGATACACTATGTGCAAATATTTTCTCCCATTCAGTAGGTTAGCTTTTAACTTTGTTGGTGGTTTCCTTTGTTGTGTAGAAGCTTTGTAGTTTGATGGAGTCCCACTTGATTTTTGCTTCTGTCGCCTTTGCCTTTGGTGTCACCACGATTTTTATTTTTTAATTTCTAAAGGTCTTTCAGAAGACAGCATTCTGTATTGAGGACAGTGAGAAAGAAGAGGTCGTCTTACCTACCATAGTCCTCCGCAGGGCACTGAACGCCTAACTTAAACCCCCCAACTAGAGCCACACATGGTGAGTTGAGTGGCAGAGCTTACATGGATTCTCTTTGCCTCCACCTTCTCCCCCACTGCTTCCTGGTCAGTCACCCCCGTACCTGAGAAAAACGGTCAATCAGAAAGTTCTGCCTTGCCCTTCTGCTACATGGAACCTCCTCGGCTTAAATTTCAGATAACAAAGATCAGTAATTTAAGACCAAAATTCCATAGATGAAACTGCAATGTAATGACTTTTATCTCCAATAGTCACACAAACCAAGCAGTTCTATTTTCTTGGTAGAAGGTCTTCAAACTGTAATCCTATGGGGTACAGTGGTGTTCTAGGAATTGGGAGTTCCATTGCTTAGACTGAATACTTAAGCTCCCCAACCCCCTCAAAGAAGGTGTAGAAAAACATCATGTTATATGGATTAAAATACAAGAAAAGAGGCTAAGTTGTTCTTTCATTATTTACTTTAACCTTTGGCCCCTGCCTCCAATGGTTTATGCTAAAATCTTATAAAAGATGGTACCTAATTTATATACTTAATTGTTTTAAGCTTCATTTACGGATACTTCATGTTTCCCAGAGAGCATCCTGACTTCTGGGTGTGGTGCTGTAAGAATGAGCTCGTGAATCTCCATAGTAATACTTAAGATACCTCTATTAAGGTCTATTAAATCGCTTTATTTTCCATACTGTTTAGTTTATGTTGAGAAACAGTGGACTATGTTAACAAGGAATTAAAATGCTCTCTCCTTTTCAAAAACAGCCACTAAAAGTGCATGATTACAGTAAAACCTCTGTTAATATAAACCTTGTTTATGCTTTTACTCTGCTATCCAAAATAAAGTGTTATCTCTATATAGGCGTCGTTTATATTAAAACCCCAGCTTATCATAATCAATTTAGTGCCTCCACTCCGTTTGAACAATTGGGCTTTTACCATGATTTAATTAAAACACATCTACCTAAACTAAACACCCTTCACCATTAAAAAAGTTCTTGAAAGATATACTTGTAATGGAAAAAAAAAAACCCCACAATTGTTCAGATCGCTAAGTTGTCCTTTGCTACAGCAAAATAAAAGTGAGGCATCACATGTAAGATTGAAAATGATCGTTTTCACAGTTCTAGAAATGAAAGCATACATCCCATTTCCAGAACACTTCAAGATAAAGAGGACAGCACGAGTAGTACCTGTAGCCAGCTTTAATATTTGTTTTAATCCCAACAAGATCATTGGCTTTAATATTTATAATATAATTACAATGCTTAGTGCATGTTGCTCATATAATCTAATTTTTTCTGGTGACATATTATTATTATTAGGCTTTAATTTCAGCAATGGCAAGGATTCAAAAACACATTTAGGTTATCATTAGTAATGAAAAACAAACCTGGTGCCTGTTCCAGCACCCTGAGCACATACCTCATTTCAACTTCAAAGCATTTTTAACTACCAAGACACAATCCACCGCTACAGGATTTGCACGTTTTCATGGAATATTATCAACCAGTGGCCAGCTCCTTTAAACTAATGCCATGTAAGGCAATTAAAGTTGAAATACTCCACCCTTGTGCAATATTTGTAAATGGCCTTTCAGAAAATTCCACGATAGTCAAAGCCAAGGAAAACCAAACCATGAAACTGCTATAAAATACCACTGCCTTCATTCTGAGCCACATATCACTAGTGAACAGTTGCTTGAATTTTCTGTTTTTCCTAGATGTCACAGGATAAGCACACTTTTATGACTAAAAGGATAAAAAACCCAAAGTGTCATGTTCTACTAATCATTAGCTGACAAACAAACAAAATAACTACAGGTGCCCTGCTCTAAATAGCACCAAGGTTTTCCGGGGCTCATTTGCACTTTCCCAGTGACAGGCTGAAGAAATCTGAGAAAAGGCTGGAAGCTGAACAACTGATTGAATTCTACAAGATTGAACAAACAAATGTTAGCAAAAGAAATAGTCTGGTTGCCAAGAGAAATATTCATCATGAAATAATTATATTATCTCATGTTAATGTGAGGAAGGGAAATAATTATCAATGGATATGTGCCAAACTGCCCTGGAGAAAGTCAAAAATATACCTGAGGCTCCATTAAGAACATAATTGGGAAAGAACGGACATATTATTTCTCACAACCTAATTGCCAAGCATTACAATGGCTGCAAATCACAGTTAGAATGGGATTGTTGTCATGTTTATTTTCAACATGATGCAACATTAGAAAAACAAAAATTCATGGAAAAAAATAAGTAGGCTCATTACTAAAACACTTCCCACCAAACTCCAGAAGAGTTTGGACTCTCCCTCGAGTAATAAACCAGTTACAACAGCAGATCCTTCACAGTGAATACGGGGACAGCTGGTTGCTATTCACAACACAAGGCTACTTAATAGAATTCAGGGTGTGCACCAGATTTCTCAGCCATCTGAGTAATCTTTATCTGCATGATTACAGCTCCGTGGAGGTCTCATCTGACCATACGAGGGTGGTCTGCTCCTTGGCCGTTCTAGAGAAGTTTGAACTTCACTCTTCATTCCATTATTTGGGGATTAACTTCTTCACCACAAACATGGGCAGATCCACAACTCTCTCCCTCTCCCTGAAAATGATGGATGCTTAGGTCTTCACGGTGGATTTTCTCCAGAGTGAAGGCACAATGACAAACTCAGTGGGGATCTATACACCAGAACACACGGATGCTTTTAACGCTGTAAACCGGCACACAGTTGAAATGTTTCATGGGGATGCTGGCCAAAGAATGAAGACATACAGTCATTTAAATATTTGGATCACAGTAAACAGTTTTTTGACAGTATTAATCATGATCCTATAAGCAAGGGTTTTCTTTACATAAAAAAAGCAACCAAATGTGCTCATCTCCTGTAACAGATGGTCACGATATGTACGTCCCCCTCTTCCCTAGCACTGTTCATTATCACATTCTCTTTGCTCTTCTTTTCCTTGTTCTTGAGAGTCTCCCGATTTCCATTTCCAACAGTTGCCAGGCAATAACCCATGCCCTATTCATTCATTCATGGACGCTTATTGAGCACCTTCAAAGACTAAGGCGCAATGCTAGGTGCTGTATGAAATGCCCAGTAAAATCGCTCTTAAAATATTGCCACTCTCTTTCTTTCCTCTAATAAATAATGGTACTCATTTTTGATGGCTAGTTGTCCATCATTTGCATCCTGTTAATCACATCTTATTTCACATGGTGACATAAAATATCAAAAATACATAAAATACATTGATCAATTTATATATTGATTTCTTTTCCTGGTGTAATATTTATATGAAGTATTTATTTAAATGGTGAGAAGAACTACAAATGCATTTATAGTATCAAAAGCATGATGTAAGCTCTTTAGAGAAAGCCGAGGATTCTTTCATAAATCTATAAATCTTTGAACATAGTAACAATCACGGATATCCTGAAGAAAGAAAAAATTCAGTGTGTTTTTAGATTGCTAATTCCCGAGAATATAATAAAGGAAGCAGCATGTTTACGATTTCTGGGAGGAATATAGCTCATAGATACATCTCCAAATATATGAAATAGCTTCAGAGGAATGAAAATGATTTCCCTAAGTCACGATGGACATCACCCTCATTACTTCTCAGTTACATCATGTATATGTGGCTCACACGTAGATTTTGGCACTGACGTAGTGAAATATGAGGTCTTAAAGTCTGATGTGAGGAAGAGAAAAGGAAGGCCTCTCCAGGAGGATACGGCACTTCTTAGGGTGTATCAAAAATCATGCACGGAATAAGCAAAGCTGCGCGCTCACCTTGGTAGTCTTCCAGCTAACTCCGTGGTCGTCTCTCTGGAGGAGAAAAAGAAGACAAGTGCCATTAGCTTATTTTAGTAAATTCTAAAAATAAGTTTAACAAAACCATAATATAATGCACCAAGGCATGATGGTATGATGTGCGTGCAGAAGATACTGTATATGCAGCTGTTTAGAAATTTCAAATTCATAACATTTCTGATTAATCCCCATAAACATTTCAATGGTTACTTTCAAAGGAAATTTTACACATATGCAAAAACCTTTGCTTTCTGGTGGTAGAACTTAACTGAGTTTAAAACGTCAAAATTTAAAAATGTACAACATACAGAAGGAAAATAGGAGGGGAAAAAATCCCAAACCGCCTTTTAGATATTTTCCAGTTAAATAAAGCACCCGTGTTCTCTTTCCAAGAATCATTTAGGAACAAACTCCTTTGAGGATGTGTCTTCCTGTTGATGATATCTGTCACCTGAGGTTCATGAAGGAAGACGTGCAGGGCAAAATCCAATACTTTTAGTAGCAAATTGTTGTTTTTAATTTCTTTGTTATAATTTAGCTCTACCAACTGGGATTGTTCAAGGCAGATGCTATGACAATTCAAATGGCACAATAGATAAGTCACTAATTGAAGGCTCTATGGCATATTAATAAGAATGACTAGAGAAAAATTTCAAAACTAACTTTTTCCTAATTGCAATATCGTGCCTTTCAATTCAAACATGTGTTCTTGGAAGTAATGGGAAGCAAGGAGGAGGAAGAGGAGATGGAGGTATAACACTGAGACATGTTAAAAGTGGAGGTGGGCTCAACTTGAGACTGAAGGATTAAAGGTATAATTCTTAGGAACAGTGGTGCATAATCTTCTTCGTGTCATGTAATCCCTTTAAGAATCTCAGTAAAGACACAAATACCTTATGTAGAAAAAATAACAATATACACATACATATACATACAAAATGTGGCGTACAATTGTGGATGGTTCATGAACCTCCTAAAGCTAATATGTCAACCTTCGGTTAAGAATCTCAGCTTTAAATTTACATTGTCTTTACTCATCTTGTCAACCCAAACAAAGGACTTCCTCCTCCATGAACTTTCTCTTGCCCTCCCGGCTTCTAGAACTCTCTCCTACCTATTGTCTCTGACAGTACCTGGGCACTGACGTGATGTACTAGTTCCCATGGAGCCATACTGCCTTAAAAATACGAGTGATTATAAGTTCAGCTTCTATAGAAATGTTCTTTCCCAAATAACCACATAATATTAAACCTTCAGCTTTTATTGCTATAGAAATTGGCTTTTGAGAGAATGTTTCTGTTTCTTCAGCAAAACCACAGTTGAAAGCATTGTCACACGTATTCATCTCTTCTAAGAATTTAGTGCCTTGCATAAGAAATTTCTCTTTCCAAATGGAATCTGGAATTGTGGGTACCCAGCTAAGAAGCATCACCCCTTTAGTCCTCCTTTATAACATCACAACAAAAATATCTTTTAAACTCTCTTTCATTATTTACCATTTTGTCACTTGAGACCAACATATATAAGTACTCAATAAATACTTGTTCAATTTGTAAGGAATGAATTAATGAACTTTTCTGATCTTCTTGTTGCCCTTGAGGGATAGATTTATGTTTACAGCTTACTCATAGTAACAGCAGCATCCCAGGGTTAAGATACAATTACCTTTCCTTCTTTCTAATCTTTAAACTCTTTATTTTTGCCTTCCAGATTGTACATATTTTAATATTATCAGTTCCTGTGGTATCTTTTAAAACCATATGAGACATACATTATAATAAATCCATTTGAATCATAGTAGAGTAGCGTTTCTCAACCTTGACACTAAAGCCACATCTTGGGCAGATAATCCTTTGTTGTGGGAGGTGGTCCTATGCATTGTAGGATGTTTAGCAGCATCCTTGGCCTCTACCCACTACATGCGAGTAGTATGCCCCCCTTGCCATTTGTGACACTCAAAATGTCCCCAGACATTGCCAATGTTCCCTGGGGGCAAAAATCGCCCTCATTGGAGAATCACTACTGTAGAGCAATAGAATGCAAGTGTCTACAATGGACCTCTGTTTCAAAGCCTTACTGGATTAACCCACATTCTTCATTCTCCTGGAGAACTATAGTGACTGAGCCCTCTCAGGAACACCTGGTTCCTTGTGGCTCCTGTCCCTAAGTTTGCATGCTCACCAAGACTATGTTGTGTTTGTTTCCCAAAACATTTATGTTAGTGGCACTCATTCTAGTTTTTAAATTTAATTAAACATGATGTAAAACCGATGAAATATGAGCATGGGAAAGTTCTTGTTTCTATGAAAACTAAGCTGGATTCTTTGGAAAGATTAAAAGCAACAAGTGGTTTAAGAAAAACTGATGTTGAATTAGGTCTAGGGGCAAGACAACTATAAAGATTGGGAGGAAAAAGACATGATTTTCACAAGTATCTTTAAGTTCTTGTTCCTCTTAAAAAATACTAGAAATTCCCAGACGGTGAATCATGGGTGTGATTTGTGCATGAAAGACAAAGCAGAACTCCATTTAGGAGACCCACACACTCAAGGTGTTGGCCTTACCTTTAAAGCAAAAGACAAATGCTGGGAAAAAGTTATTCTCTCCACATCGTAAGTATCAGCAGGGGAAAGTTATGTTTTACACAATCGTGTACTCAAAAATTTACATTAGAATTACAGACATTACTTTATAGGAAAAGTACTTTTTGGTGGACATGAATGAATGGATGAACACAGTTTAAACTACAAGATGTTACCTAAAAACTTGATGATTCTACTGGAGCAGGTAGCTCCACAATTAAAAAAAAAAAGATAAGAAGAAAGAACCACTGTATCTGACTACAGCAATGCAGTCAGGACTCACCAACCAATTGGCATTTTCGAGATCAGCAAAACATGAGAGCTTTTAAATAATGACCTGCTCATTTTACCTGTTTACTATTGCTAACAGGTGATCTGAATTATCCACGTTTTCATGAATTTACACCTTTTGTAAAGAAATCCTTGAGGAAAATAAATTTAATATAATATGCTATGCTTCATCTAAATGCTCCTTCAAAACCCAAATGAGAGAACTTAAAGGTGTCATACTGAAAATTTTTATGGCAGTGAAACTACTCTGTGTGATACTTCAATGATGGATACATGTCATTACACATTTGTCCAAATCCACAGGATGTACAATACCAAGAGTGAACCCTAATGTCAACTGTGGACTTTGGTGACAACCATGTATCAGTGTAGGTTTATTGACTATAACAAATGCACCACTCTTGTAGGGGATGTTGATAATGGGGGAGGCGGTTCTTGTGGGGGCAGGGATCATAAGGGAAATCTCTGTACCTTCCCCTCAATTTTGCTGTGAACCTAAAACTTCTCTGAAAAAAAAATCTATTAAAAAAAAGAGAAGGTGACATAAAGACCTTGCTTTTCTTCAGTGAACTTGTATAGGTTGCAACCTCCATTATTAACATTACTTTCTAAGCATAAATCATCTTCATCACTAATGTTTATTCATGCAACATATGCACCGAGTGCTTAAAATATGTTCAGCAGAAACCATGGTGGGTGTTTTCAGATGCACCACGAAGACTTAAACCCTGATCCTTGTTTCCAAGTGTTTACACTCCAGTAAAGGATATTATATAAGGTACAAAGTGGTGGATACTTTTTATTTTTCCACTACTAAAATCTCCTCCAAGTCAAAGACCATGTCCTATTCAAAATTTTGCCTGACACACACCAGACACTCAATAAATATGAGAATAACAGAACCATGAAACATTTTCTACGTGCAGGTAATTCCAGTTTCTTACATTCACTTTTGAAAATCCCTGTTGTAGTTATAGCAATATTTGGAGTTTCATTGCACTAATTTCCTTTCCTTAGTTATCATTACCAAGATAATCTGATTTCAAGAAGAGAGCGGAATGCTAAAAATTGAATGAAAACAATGACGAAAAAAATTACAAAGTGAAATTATGGTCCAAGAAATAGAGTTGTCCTAGGGGCTAAGAAGTCGACTGAAATGATGGCAGCTGTGCACTTCTGATAGGTGGCACATCCTATTCCTTCTGCCTCGTGGGGTCTCTCAGTCCCAGAATGTGATAATAATGCTGCCCTTCCATCTACAATTGTTGGATCAATCAATAATGCAAACCAACAAGACAGCTCTCTGCAAAATTTGACGTTGTGCTATAAATTCCATTTCATCAAAGGGGAAAAACAGAAGACAAGTACCTTTCAAAAGCAGACAAGTGTCCCGTGTGTATTATACACAGTTTTTGTAGATTATTTAGCCCTCCTTAAAAAATGACTTTAATTTTAAATGTGTAGAACATTCGCCAGTGCACGGAGTGATGCCAGCTTTTATCAGCTGTCTGAAATAGCCCTCTTCCTCGTCATCTCCTATCCTTTCCCATTCCTGAACTATGCAAACAGTTCTTTTTTTAGGAAGTGTTGAAGTGAGAGCACATCATCTATTTCTGTGCAGCTTGCCAGTTTCCAAAATTAGCCAACAACTATAAAACAGAAGACATGAGCCCCCATGCTAATTGTGTGTCAGCATGACAAATATTTTTAAGACCTGGAATGTTTCTCTCCAGTGGAATCTTTGATTCTTCCAAAAGTACAAAGACTTCTTTAAAATACATTTTATTTTTATTGCCTGTCCTGCAAATGATTTCATTTTAATGTTCTGGTTGTGAAAGGAGTGAGATTTTCTTTGTCTTAATTAAGAATGAAAGTATCACAATGAAGCAGATGTTTTCTTTTTTTTTTTTCAGCCACCTGGCTTTGGGGAAAATTGTGAGCTGTTAAAGTCGAATCTATTTCCAAATAATACATAGGCAATATTAGCATCGAGGCATCATTACAAATCCATATATTAATTCAGAAGTTAACTTTTCATTATTTATTGAGGTAACATTGATTTATAACATTACATAAATTTCAGGTGTATATTATATTTTGACTTCTGTATAGACTGCATCGTGTTCACCACCAAAAGTCTAGTTGCCATCCATCACCTTACACATGTGTCCCTTTACTCCTTCCCCCTACTCCCTTCCCCTCTGGTGACCACCAATCTGGTCTCCGTATCCATGTGTTTGTTTGTTTATCTTCCATGTATGAGTGAAGTCATACCGTAATTGTCTTTCTCTCTGACTTATTTCACTAGCATAATACCCTCAAGGTCCACAGTTAACTTTTTCTTATACAGTGAGCCTTAGCTCTGGGAATCCAAACACCTTAGAGATGAAAGTTTCTTCTCTGATAAAGAAAGACCCCACTCCTTCCCCTTGCTCCTTTCTCTCAGACCATTTATTTTGGCTCTTCTTTATTTCTTCTCTCCCACTTTTATCCCACTTAAATTTTCACTCACATGATCAAAATATCAGTGTGTGTTTTTCTGTGTGTATGCGCGTGAGTGTCTGCATATAAACACTAGCAATTATTCCCACGTGGTGAAATCTACAAACACACACACACACACACACAAACACGTACACTCACACACACATGCTCACATTTTGGGGCTCTTATTTAATACCAGCCACTATTCTAGGCCATTGACATGTGTCCACCCACTTAATCCTTATAAAAGCCTCATGAAGTCATCACTATGATTAAACCACAAGATGACGAGGAAAATGAGACAGAAACATGTTGAGTAGCTTCCCAAGGCCACTCAGCTAGTGACAGACAGAGCCAGGATTTGAACCCAGGCAGTCTGGCCCCAGAGCCCATGCCTTTGATTACTGCGCTACAATGCCAGTCAGGATATACAAGGTACAGACATGATATGTATATTATGCATTCATTCGTTCGTTTTGGGTTCTATGCTATAGCAGTGAACCAAAAAAAATGGCCTCACTGTTAGGAACTTTCTAATCTAGAAGGAGGAGATAGACAAAGAACAAATGAGCAAATGGATATTTATGACTATCTTACATAGTATACATTATGGAGAGGAATGAAGCAAGGTAGGGGATAGAACGTAATGGCAGGGGTATGGGGGGTATTATTTTCTACAGGGTGGGCAGGAAGGCCTCTCTGATAAGGAGACCTCGTGAATACGGGAATGCAGGAAACATGTCCACTTCTGCCCCCACCTTAACTGCTTACGCCCGTTTCTTTCCTTTGCACTATTGCATTTCATTCTTCTTTTCAGCGAATATTCACCGAGTACCCACCACGTGAAACAGACAATACTAGGTGTTGCTGTGGTTTAAAAAAATGATAGGCCATCTGGATCTGTACATTCAAAATGCTGACAAACTGAAAGGGAGACAAGACCCAGTCACTTAGAAAACTGCAGGTTTCGACAAGAGACACTTCACATCACTACAGAGGCTGGCCAGCCTCTCAAATCCACTCCGACGTGGAAGTGAATGAAATATCAGCCGGCAACATTCACAGAAGTGGTCTTGCCTGCAGCCCGACTTCACAAGAGGTACCACTCCAAACTCTTTCTGCCTAGCCTGCGTCCACAGGGATTAACCCTTCCACACCTCTCAGTTATAAAATTAAGTCTACAAGGTGGAGTTTTTCTTGCAACCACTTTTGGTATTCAGCTCAGGCTGAGGGTTGCCACTGTGGGGAGATGGAACTTCTGTCCACTAAATTCCTCAGGAAACAGGGATATACTGGGGGTTGAGGTGGGGTGTTTGGAATTAGCAACTCGCGTCTGGCAGCAGACACACATGCAATTTGGGTTGTCGGAAGACTTGCTGCATTAAGATTAATTTAATGTAATCACTGACCTATCCAGCCTCCTTATGAATAGGTGAATCTTATTCAGAGTCCTTGCTAAGATTTTTATTGGCTCAAGATTTCTTCAGATTGTTTCAGTATTCCTTCTATAAAACAGCCACAAATGTGTGTCTTTGTCTGTGTTCTTGTGCTCCAGTGTCCTGAAAATAAAATTGCCAAAGGTTTCTCTTAATCAGCTCTGCAAAACAGTCCATCTGGCCCCGACCTGTCATCTGTGAGGGCGACCACTGTTCAAATAGCACTTCTATCCCTCCGTCTTTTCAAGATGGAGCGAAGGACTTGTTTTTTTTTCTTTCAAAAATGTCATCTTGACACTTAGCTCAAGAAAGCACCTGAGAAGAGGGGGCTTGTCCTTGACCCTGCCGGCGGCATAAAGAGGAGGATGTCTCCCACACACTTGGGTTTACCTGTTAAACATCATACTCTTCATGCTTTGTGAAGCTACTGTGGTTAAATTATGTGATCCAGTAAAAACCTAAATAGGCCATTAGTAACAATTCCTGCTCATTAAAACTCACTCATTCAGCCTTTAGCAGCAGTGAATGTAACCAGCCCCGGAGGACAGTCCCAAAGCCTAGAAATGGCACTTGACGTTCCGTTACCAACTCGCACTCTCAGAAACGGAAACCCAAGGTAAAAACAAGAAAGTAGACAATGCACATGTAAGGCTGTGCGCATGTGTGTTTTTTTAAAACTTTGTTAACAAAATGACATTTCTCTCAAAAAAAGTGTATTTTCTTCAAATACTATGATTCTGCTAGGGGGAGGGGCTTTCAGATACTAAAAACCTCTGCATTTAATATTGCTGGATTATTGTGTTCTAAGCTTTACTGCAGTTCGTAGTGGGCTTCTTAAGGGAAAATATACCAAAAAATGATTAATCCAAAATAAACTTTTTTCTTTGATAAATCAGTTTAAAAGGAAGCCTATTTTACAATAATGCCTAATTTTTCTCTATTAGCTCCCAGGGACATAATATCACCATTAAGTCCTCTTAATGAGAGAAAATCATCCCCACTCCTGATGATTTCTGGATCAAAGAGGGATTTGCAAATACCAGCCTGCACTGTAATGTTTAACTAATGGCCTAATCCATCAACCGACAAGCACGGGTGTTGAGTTCGTTAGTATTTATTATTAGCATTTATTTATTAATTTGTTCAACAAATATTCCTACAGATCCTACTATGTGCCAGTTTCCCTGTGCTGGGGGTTGGGCAGGGGATAAACAAACATGGGCCCTCCCTCACAAGGCTGACCATCCAGTGGGGAAGCCATTACAACAAACTCTCACACAGAGGAAGGCCTACTTGTAAGTTGCAGGATGAGACTTCCTGAGCCCCATCTGGTGATCGTCCCCTTCTGTGGAAGTTTTTAGGAAAACAAATCCAGAGAAACTTCATTCGTATAATGACGCCAAAGTCATGACTGATGAAACAGACTTTAACAAGAGGAAGAATATTGTGTCTCAGAGATGCTGCCCTTTCCCAAAATCTAAACTACAAAAGCCACTGCCCAGTCTGAGATAGACGTGAAGAACATCATGCACTTTTCCAGGATGGGCTCTGGCCTGAGGGAGGGCATCAAGGGGCCAAAGACCCATGGGGCTTGGGGGTAGGAGAGGAGAGGGAGAAGAAGAAGATGGTGGCTTCTGACAACCACGGTCAAACTCCATATGGGATGAAGTGACTTAGTGAAAAAAATGGAGAGACGGGTTACACCAGCTCCTGGACTCCTACTCTGTTCCAGATTGGCTAAGAGTCTGATGACTCCCTCCCCTTTCACAGACATGACCTGAAGGCCCTGCCAGATGCTGGGTGCTGTGGGGCTTTGGGGAACATTAGCTGGAGCTTAGGACTCTTGGTCTTATTGGTTTCCACTCGATAACCTGAAGTAAGGGACACATGCTTCTATTTGGGGGTAGTGTAGCTGTGTCCTCTGCCAAACAGACAGCCCCTCAAAGGGCTTCCCTCTACGGGGACCTGGCCTTCAACCTGCAGTGGGGAATGGGGCTCAGGCCAAGGTATTGAGCCCCTCTTTTTTAATGAAAAAAAGGCACCAGAAATTCTGTCAAAGCTGACTCTGGCTATAGAGTTGAAAGCTTATAGCAGCCATCCACAGAAACTGAAAATTTATTAATAAATGTTGTTCTGATGTGATTTGGGGGAATCTTGGTTTTTCGTTTGTTTTTTATTTTTTACTTTTCAGAACAGTGACCATAAACACATCATAAAATGCTCCTTTCTCCTGAAGCTAAAGAACCCACTTCTTTTCTCCAATAATGTATTCATTTTTTAAAAAATCTACCCTTATACAGTTCTAGATGAGGAATAGGATGGCGTTATTATACCTCATTTCACAGATGAGTAAAGTGGGGCTCTGAGATGTTCGAGAGTTTGCCTTAGAACAGTCAGCTCAGGGACTCCTGCCCAGCCCTTCTGACTGCAAAGGCGGGCAGGGACATCGGAGGGATGGGCAGACACACAGAACTCCATCTGAGTTCTCAGCACAAAAGGAGGCACGCGATGAAAATTCTCCCATTCATGAGACCCCTTCGCCCTTCTTAAATTTACCCATTTGCAATAACGCGACTCTGAGAGCTTTCCGCAGAGAAGTAGTGAACGTGATTTTAGATCCTTCACATTTTCCAGGTCGCTTCTTGGACACTGCTGGGTAAATTAAATGTGGTATTCATTGCTACCTCTGAAAATTCAAATCTGTGTATTCAACCATGGTGGGTCACGTCCAAATCTCTGATTTAACAATTGCCAATATGTCTCTTTTGTGGCAATGGAAATTTTGAACCAACCCCAGATGAAATCTCCAACCTTCAGCCCATTCACGGATGACAATTATATCTCTACAATCACTAAAAAAAAAAAAAAAAAAACCCAAAATAAAACCGAAAGAAATGGAATCAACAGTGAAAGAGCTAAATTATAGATAACAGAATATTCATAAAACTATACCTCATCTCATGAATGTGGGTGCGCTGTCTGTACGCCAGGATTTCTTTAGCCACTGGTGATATTCAGCATATTGCAATTGAGTGCAATTACAGTTAGCTATAATTAAGAACAATTACAGCTTTTATTTCTCTACTTGTTCTTTAAAAGCACATTTGTAATAAAACTTTTTTTTAAAAGGTGAAGAATATAATTATACATCCTTATAACATCTCAAATAATTAGTTTGACTAAAGTTTCTTCTGGAGCAGTTTTCATTTTAACTGTCAGATCTGCCATTTATAGTCAATGGAACATACTTAAAAAAAATTCTATCATTAACCTTTTTCACCCCATATAGCTGTATATGAATTATTGGTACAAATTAAAGGTTTCAGTATTTAAATCTCTAGGGCCTGCGGAAAGCTATACAAAATTTTCCCTTTTAGTTGTGTACATGTGTGTATGTGCATGCAGACATGCAAGGTGTGTGCATGTGTGTGTCTTTTAATAAAAAAAGAAATGCTGTATTTATAGATGATGTTTTCTTGCTCGAGATTTTTGGAAAAATTGCTTGTGTTAGAAAGGTGTGTTCTTTAATTCTGTATTACAGAACACAGTCCTCTTTGTTTCTTTATTGCATTTTTATACAATGCCCAAATTATGCAGTGCCAAAACTAAGAAGTCCCTGGATTGTGACAAATCTCTGGAACACAGGGTCAATATCAGCCTAATAGGATCGGTGCTTAATTAGGATCAGTGAAATTCTACCTTCTCATAAATCTAGCCTCTAACTCAACTCCACTTTATCACTGTCTCCCCTCCTAGACTGTAAAGTGCATGAAGGCAGGGCTGATCTCTCGTCCATCTCTGTCTCCAGCCCCCAGAACAGACACTGCTTGTTGTAAAGAGCTCAATAAACTGAATATGTTGAAACAATGAAGAGGGTTTTTTCAGGTCTTTCCTTTTATGTTGGGAATAATTGAAAATTAATCACCTGAATGACTTCGAAGATAGAAGAAAATTAGGTAATACAACTCTGGAAATTAAGGATATTTTCACCACTTATCTGGTTGAATTAGCTGTCCTGGGAAATAAATTGTTAGCAAAGTCTGTGCACCTGAGAAAGGGGGGTTGGAATGGATATTCTTTTAAGGCTCTTTAAAACTTTGAGATTATCTAATCGTTTACCAAATTTAGATCAAATTTTAAAGGCAATTAACATAAGCCTAAAACGGGCATGTGTAGTTGTGTGTAGGGTGGATAAATAGCAACCCCATCCACAGGAGAGACCATTAGTGTCAAAGATACTAATACATTGAGACATTACTCTTATTAAAAATAATCTCAATATTCAAAATATCAAAATAGACTTGGATACAGTTTATATTGTGAAGTCTATCATTTACTCCATAACAGCCATCAATTACTATGTATTTACTATGTTTCACCTTGCTTAGCACTTTATATGAATTCTCTCTTTTATTCTCCACAACCATTAGTTATTATTATGCCCATTTTTTTCAGATAAGGAAACTGAGGCCCAGGGAAGTCAAATAAATTTGAATCCAGGACTGTCCAACTCTAAAATAAATGGTTAAAACAAGAAAACAACAAAACATGGCTGATCATGGTCAAAAGACACCAAAAATAGGATGATAATCTGGGTGGACCTCTGTCTACAGTAATAGCCAAAATGAGAGAAACAGGGATCTAAGAAAAAAGTGTCACTCCCCAATTTAAGTTTACTTATAGATCTATAGGCTTTCATCTTACAGGTTCTCAGACATAGATACTTTGAAGTCTGTATGTATCGAAGATGTTGAGAGCAGATATGCGAGTCACATGATATTTCTCAGGGTCAGGTCTAGGGTTAGGGGTTAGTTTGAACTATTTCTGGGTACCCACCCTCACCCAAATGCACAAGGAGGAGCTGCCATGGCTGTTCATCATAGCACGGTCTGTAATTGAAACAATCCGAATGCCCAGGAATAAGGTAATGGCGAAATAAACTGCTCCATCCACACAGTGGAACATCCATGAGCAGTTAGAAAGAATGAGGTAACGTTTTGTGTTCTAAAATGGGTAGAATCCCAAGGCATGTTCAGTGATAAAAAGAATAAGGTGCAGAATAATACGTTGGGTTTTATGCTGTTGATGTTAAAAACGAACACAAAACAAGATGTTTCATGGGTACATTTGAGTGTGGAAATGCGTAGATGCAGGCTTGGAAAGAAACACAGCAGGTGGATAGCTGGTGGCCTCTGTAGAAGGGGGGAGTGGTGGATAGAGAAAACTTCAGTCTTATGCACAAAATTTGTTTTTTTTAAAGGCCACCTGGCCAACTCAAGGGCCCAGAGGGTGAGGTGTCATTTCCAGGGCAGCAGCAGGGCATCCAGTTCTCCATGGAGAAAAGGCATCAGGGTGCACAAGCGATTGTGGCATCTACCGAAGGGCAGCAGGAGCTGGGCATGGACCCTCTGCTCCAGCTCCCAGGGAGGGGCTGCAGGCACTGGTCCAGGATGGGACAGCGGGTGCACATTATGATCTGTGCCGGTGACCTGCTTCCCACACATGACGCCCACCAGCCAGGCTGTGGATGAGACGCTTATCACACCCGCAGCTGGGCTAGGTCCAGCCACACCGCCAGCAGGTTGCTCATGGCTTTGGGATGTGCACAAGCCTGGGGATCTGCCTGCCCAGAGAAGGGTGAAAATGAGCCCAGGTTGCCTCCCCATCTGCTGTGCAATGGGCCTCCCATACACTAGGGGCACTAGGGAAGATCCCCAGGGCCCTCTGAAGACCTGCTCAGCAGCACATGGAGCACAGCTCTATGCCACTGTTCCAGGTTGACTTTCACAAAGTGCTGCCAGGGGCAGTTTGGGGGGACATAGGGTGGACACCTGTGACCAGAAAGTCCCATCTGAAGAAAGGACGGCTTATTCAAAAACTCATTTCACTTGATCAGGCTGGCCTAAGAGTATGTAGATAGATTCCTGAAAGGTGTACAAAACCAACTTTTTATGTATTGAATCAATTTTAAATGGCCTCAAGAAGCTTTTCTATTTAAAGGAGCCCTTTGAGGACTCTGTTTTGGTAAGGAATATAATCAATCTCTCACTTGTTTTATAAACTTGTATTTTCATAAATCAGATTTGCTTATTGGCAAGTTTGGTAATTAATAGAATTCTCTGTGGTATGGGTTAAGTAGAAAATAAGGAGTTATTTCTACTAATAAAAAAACAGTCCTAGATGACAACTGTGGCCTGGGTTCGATGATATGGAGTCATTTGCTTTTTCATCTAACATCCCGGGAGTAGAAAGGTTAGCTTTTTCTGAGGTGGCGGACTGGTGGAACCCTGGTGTTCCACAAATATTATAGAGAAGTTGTAAAAAGTGTGAATGGAACCATCTGAGCAAACATTGCAGGGGAACTATGTCACGTAGCTTATATGCGTAGTCAGGGCCAGTCTTACTCAGGTTAGGAAATGATGTTGGGGAGCTTCAAGGAAATTCTCACTTTCCTCTCCCTAACCTAACCTCCCAGAAGGCTTCTCTGAGAGCTGAAATTTCCCTCCCTGCCTTGCTCCCTCCCACCTTCCCTCCTTTGCTTCCTCCCCTTCTCTTCTCTTCCTCCTCTTCCTTTAGGAAGAGTTTCTGTCAGCTTTACTAAGGTATAATTGATGGACAATAAACTGTGTATACTTAAAGTGTAGGATTTGTTAAGTTTGACATATACATATACACATATGTCATATGTACATATGTATATGTACATATATACATATATATATACACCTGTGAAACTATTGCCGCCATCAAGATAACAAATATATCCATCAACCCCACAAGTTTCCTCCTGTCCCTTTGTAATCCCTTCCCTCCATCCCTCTCCCATCCCCAAGTAAGCACTAATCTGCTTTCTGTCACTCTACATTAGTTGCTTTTCCTAGAATTTTATATAAATAAAATCATACATTATTACTTTTTTTTGGTCTGGCTTCTTTTACTCAGCATAATCATTTTGAGATTCATCCATGTTGTAGCCTGTATCAATAGTTCATTCTTTTTTATTGCTGAGTACCATTCCATTATATGACGATGCCACAGTTTATCCATTCCCTTGTCGATGGGCATGTGGGTTGTTTCCATCTTTTGACAATTACAAATAAAACTGCCATAAACATTCAGGTACACATCTCTGTATGAACACTGTAAGATTTCCTTTCTCTTGGATAAACATCTAGGAGTGGAATGGCTGCATCATAGGGTGGGTGTATATTTAACTTTTTCGGAAACTGCCAAACTGTTTTCTAGAGTGATGGTGCCATTTGATATCCTCACCAGGAATTTTATGAGCGTTCCAGTACTTTCACTCTCACTATGATTTGATATGATCAATCTTTTCAATTTTAGCTGTTCTAATAGGTATAACGTGGTAGCTCTTTGTAGATTTAATCTGGATTTCCCTGATAACTAAGGATGCTAAGAATCTTTCCAGGTGCTCGTCTGACACCTGTATCTTCTTTGGAAAAGCACCTGTTCAAATCTTTTGCCCAACTTTGAAAAAATTGGGTTGCTTGTTTTCTTATTGTTGGGTTTTCAGTGTTCCTTATCAGATCTATAATTTACAAATGTTTTCTCCTAGTCTGTGACCTATCTTCATTCTCATAATGATTTCTCTCAAAGAGAAGATTTGGTTTTATGAAGTCCAACTTACCAACTTTCGGATCATTCTTTTTAGAGTTGTATCTAAGACATCTTTGCCTGAGAAGTCACAAAGATTTTCTCCAATGTTTTCTTCTACGAGTTTTATAGTTTTAAGTTTTATATTCAGTTCTGTGATAATTTTGAGTTAATTCTTTTTATATGGCGTAAGGGTCAAAGTTTGTTGGTTCATTTATTTTTTGTGTGTGGATGTCTAATTGATTCAGCACCATACGTTGAAAAATCTATCATTTTTTCCACTGAATTGCCTTTGCACCCTGTTGAAAATCAATTACTCATATATGTATAGGTCTCTTCCTGGGCTCTCTATGCTGTTCTCTTTATCTTCTTGTCTATCTTTGTGCCATTATCACACTGCTTGCTTACTGCAGCTTGATAATAAGGCTTGAAATCATATAGTGTTAGCCTTCCAACTTTGTTCTTATTTTCCCAAGTTACTTTGGTTATTTTAGGCTCTTCCCATGTCCATATGAATTTCAGTCAATATCTACAAAAAAAGCCTCCTGGGATTTTGATTGGTATTACATTAATCTATTGATCCACTTGGAGAGAATTGACATCTTAACAATACTGAATCTTCTGACCCAAGAATCAGTGTGGCTGCCCGTTTATTTAGGTCTTCTCTAATTTCTCTCCCCAATGTTTTGTGGTTTTCAGTGTATAAATTTTCACCTCTTTGCTAAGATTTATTCCCGAGCACTTAATATTTTTGATGGTATTATAAATGGTATAGTCTATAGAAATACAATTTACTTTTACGTATAGATCTTATATCCTGCCAAGTTGCTGAGCTAATTTGTTAGTTCTAGTAGCTTTTTTTGTAGATTCCATAGAATTTTCTGTATAGACAGTCATGTTGTTTTCAAATAGTCAGTTTCACTTCTCCCTTTTCAATATAGGTGTCTTTTATATTACACTTTTATGCTGCAGTCTTCCTTATTGTACTGTCTAGACTCTCTAATATAATGCTGAATAAAAATGGAGAAGCAGATGTCATTGTCTTGTTCCGATCTTAGAGAAAATCATTTAGTCTTTCACTATTAAGTACGATGATGGCAGTGAATTTTTCATATCAGATTGAAGAAGTTCCTGTCTATTCCTAGTTTTCTGAGACCCTTTTTCCAGGAATGGATGTTGCATTTTGTCAAATCCTATTCTGCATCTATTAGGTGATCATATGGTTTTTCTCTTTTAGTTTGCTAATATGGTGAATTACATTATTGATTTTCAAATGTTGCGACAAGTTTGCATTCCTGGCATAAAACCCACATGCTCATCCTGAATTTTCCTTTTTATATATTGTTGGATTCAATATGCTAAAATTTTGTATTGAATTTTTGTCTCTATCTTCACAATGGATACCGATCTGTAGTCTCCTTGTCATGTCTTTTTGTGATTTTAGTAATACGGTGATGCTGGTCTCCTAGATTGAGTTGGGAAGTATTCCTTCCTTTTTAGTTTTCTGGAAGAGTTTGGGTAGAGATTGTATTATTTCTACCTTAAATATTTGATAGAATTTACCAGTCACCCCCTCTGGGTCCAGAAATTTCTTGGTGAGAAAGTTTTTAACTACAAATTCAACTTCTTGTTGGACATAAGGCTATTCATGTTATTTCTTTCTTCTTGAGTAAACTTTAGTAATTTGTGTCCATCAAGGAATTTGTCCATTTCATCTTAGTCACCAGTGGGTCCGTAGCCTGCAAGCTAAGAGTGTTTTTTTTTTTTCCACATTTTTAAAGACTTAAAAAAATATGTGACATAGACCATATGTGGTCCTCAAAACTAAAACTTTTACTATCTGGCCCTTTACAGAAAAAGTTCGTTGACCCCTAACCTAAGTTTCAAATTTATTGGCATATAGTTGTTCATAATATCCCTTATTATCCTATTAAATATCTGTAGAGGTCTCTAATGATATCACATCTTGCATTTTTGATATGAGTAAATCATATTTTCTTTTTTCCCCTAATCATTCTAGCTAGATCTTTAGCAATTTTATTAATCCCAAAGAACCAGCATTGATTTCATTAACTTTCTCTGTTATCCTTCTGTTTTCTATTCCACTCTTTTCTTTGTTGTTTCTTTTCTTCTATTTATTTTGTATTTAATTAGCTCTTCTTTTTGTAGTTTCTTAATGTGGAAACTGAATTCATCGATTGAAGGCTTTTCTTTTTTCTAATATAGAGGTTTCATGCTAAAATGTCCCCCATAATACTGCTTTGGTGGCATCTGACAAATATTGATATGCTGTGTTTCTATTTTTATTCAGTTCAAAATACTTTCTAATTTTCCATTTGATTTATTTGACACTTGAATTATTTACAAGCATGTTATTTTAGTTTCAAATACTTGGAGATGTTCTGTTATTGATTTCTAATTCAATTCTATTTTGTCAAAGTGTGTGCTTTGTATCACTTGAATACTTGTAAACTCATTGAGACTTTTTTTATGGCCCAGAGTATGGTCTATTTTGTTAAATGTTCCAAATGCACTTGAAAAGAATATAAATTCTGTTGTTGGGTGTAATGTTCTATAAATGTCAATTAGATCAAGTTGGTTCAAGTGTTATTCAAATCTTTTATACCTTTACTGATTTCCTGTCTACTTCTATCAATTATCGAGAAAGGAATGTTGAAATGTGTGAATATTGTGCATTTGTCTATTTTTCCTTTCAGTTTTTGCTTTCACGTGTTTTGAATCTCTGTTATTAGATGCATAAAAGTTTAGGATTTCTATGTCCTCTTGATAAATTGATGAATTGGCCCCTTTATCATTATCAAATGAACTTCTTTATCCCTGGTAATATTCTTTGTGCTGAAATTTACTTTGTCACTATTAATACAGCCACTCCAACTTTCTTTTATTCTTGTTACCATGGTGTATTAGTTTCTTAGGAGTGCTGTAACAAAATACCAGAAAATAGTTGACTTAAAACAATAGAAATTTGTTCTCTCACAATTCTAGAGGCTAGAAGCCTAAAATTAAAATGTCAGCAGGGCCATGCTCTCTCTGAAGAGTCTATAGGGGAGAACACTTTCTTGCATCTTCTTAGCTTCTGGTGATTGCCAGCAATCCTTGGTGTGCCTTCGCTTGCAGTTGCTTCTTCACTCCAGTCTCTGCCTCTGTCATCACATGTCCATCTTCCCCGTGTGTGTCTATGTCTCTGTGTCTCCTCTCTTCTTCTTATAAAAACACGAGTCATATTGGATTTAGGGTCTACACCAGTCTAGTATGCTCTCATCTTAACTACTTATATCTGCAGACTCTATTTCCAAATAAGGTAATATTCTCAGGTTCTGGGCAAAAAGATTGTGAGGGGACACTATTAAATCCAGTACAGTCTGCCCTCTGGACCCCCCAAATTCATATCCATTCCACATGGAAAAATCATTCACCTCATCTCAACATCCCCTGAAGTCTTCTAGCATTAACTTTAAATCTCAAATCTCATCTACATCATCACCTCAAAAAAAATCCAAATATCATCATATAAATCATCTAAATTTGGTATGGGTGAGATTCTGCTTATGATTCCTCCTGGCAGAATTCCTGTCCTTGTGTGGACCTGTGATTCTAGAAAATAAGTTATCTGTTTCCAATGTACAATGGTGGGTCAGGCATAAGATAAACAATCTCATTCAAAAAAAAAGAGAGAAAAAAATTGAAGGAATAAAGGGGTCAGTGGTCTAAACAAGTTTGCAACCCAGCAGGGCAAGTTCCATCAGGTTTCAGGGCCTGAGAATAATTCTCTGAGGCTTGATCCACCTCTTTTATTCCTCAGCCTGGGAGGGCTGAGCCAACTCCTGCCTCTGGGCTGGCAGAGATCCTGTCAACCTCTGCCTCTCAGCCTGTGGAGGACCCATTGGTCCCTCCTCTGGGTCTTCCTTTCTGGCATCTGTTTATGAAGCTCTGTCCTCAGATCAGTCTTCCATATTCTTGAAGAGTAGAGCAGGTTTGTAGCTGAGTATTTCTATCAGCCTAATTCCTATCTGTAGAATCCCTGAAGTTTGACAGCCTTCTGCCATTTCATCCTGTCTTTGTTCCCTTCAATTCAAGCTGTCAGTGTTTCTGCTGATATAAATGTTCTCAAAAACTTTGTTGGTCTTCTGTGTATGTCATGGGTTCTAAACCATTACACAAGAGGATTCTCTATAGACCCTTCCAGATAACTCCATCTCTATTCCTGGCTTCTGCTGAGATGGCCGATTGGCTCCATGAGTCCCACACTTGATCTCTTCAGCAAAAGACTGTCCAACCACACCTTTGGCCTTGTTTCCAGAGTATGCTCTGGATGGACTGAGAATTTTCCCAATCATCAAGTGCTGGTTCCTTTTTGCTTAACAGTTCCTTCCTCAATTTATCTTTTTCCTCTCTCATTTTACTATAAGCAACAAGGAGAAACAAGGCCACATTTTCCACACTTTGGTTAGAAGTGTCCTCAGCTAAATATCCAAGTTCATCACTTATAAATTCTACTTTCCAGCAAACATTAGAGTGCAATTCAGCCAAGTTTTCTGCCACTTCATAACAAGGATTGCTTCTCCTCCAGTGTCCAATAACATGTTTATTCTGAGACCTCACCAGAAGCACTTGAATTTTCATATTTCCACCAACATTCTGTTCATGATGATATATGCATTCTCTAAGGTGATAGAAGCTTTCTATACCATGGCCTTCACTTCCCTCTGAGCCTTCACCAGGATCACCTTTATGGTCCATATTTCTACCAATAATTTCTTCAAGGCAATCTAGGCTTTTTTCTGTCATGCCCCTCAAAATTCTTCCAGCCTCTACTCATTACCTAATTCCAAGTCCATTTCCACATTATTAGGTATTTGTTACAATGGCACCCCATTTCCCAGTACCAAAATCTATATTAGTTTCTTAGGGCTTCCATAACTAATTACCAGAAACTAGGTGACTTAAAACAATAGGAATTTATTTTCTCTAGTTCTAGAGGCCAGAAGTCTATGATCAAGGGGTTGGCAGGGCTGTTCCCTCTGCAGGCTCTAGGGAAGAACTTCTTGCCTCTTCCTAGCTTCTCCTGAATGTGGGCAATCTTTGGCATTCCTTGGCTTGCAGCAACACCATTCCAGTCTCTGTCTCTGTTGTCACATGTCCTTCTTCCCTGTGTGTGTCTGTCTCCTCCCCTCTTCTTATAAGTACCCCAGTCATATTGGATTTAGGGCCCATCCTACCCAAGTCTGCTCTCATCTTAACTAATTACATCTGCAAAGATCCTATTTCCAAATAAGATCATATTCTGAGATTTGGGGTAGACGTGAATTTTGGGGGGATACTATTCAACCCAGTATACGTGGTGTATCTTTTTTCATCCTTTCACTTTTAACCTATTTATATTTTTATATTGGCAGTGCATTTCCTGCAGGCAGCATATAGTGGGGTCTCACTCAACTTATGGCTTATTGTTTCCCATTATTAAGACAACACCCTTTTATGTACTGTATCCATTGCCCTGACTCTTGAGGTTTTCCTGTCTGGCTGATGGGAACAGGCACTATTTACAGCCCTGTGTGAATGCCAGGCACTTTACTTCTAATCCCTTCAGATGATTCTTTCCCCAGCCTCCAGGAGTTTTTCCACATACATTGAGCTGATTAGTACTCAGCCAAGTATTCGAGAGGGATCTTCTAGAGATATCCGAAGTTTTTTCTCTATGTAGCTCTTTGCTTGTGAATTCTAGCCACCTTGGTTTTCCTGGACTCTTAGCTTGTCTCCTCAACTAGGGAGCCCACCTGTCTCCTCCTAACTGCTCCTCCACCATGCCCTGAGCCGTGGCCTGGAAATTCTCCCAAGACAGCAAACTGGGGCAATTTAGAGCTCACCTCCTTTGTTTCCCATTTCTTAAGGATTACTGTCCTTGATTGTCTGGTGTCCAGTGCCTTGCAAACTGTTTTTTTTTTTTCCCTCAAAAACATATTTAATTTTATACTCTATTTACAAAATCTATTTTATCCTTTTTAAAACTGGTTCATAACACAGGAAGATGAATCCAGTCCCTGTTACTTCATCTTGATCAGAAACAGAAATCCCCCAGCTGACTTTTCTTGAATTGGAAAATAAGCTTTCAGTTTCACAATTACAGTTAAAATTAAAACATGTAGGGTGGGTAACACTTTCAAATTCACATCAAAATGACTAATATGTCTTTCTTAAGAAAATAGCTTTATAGGGTAAGTCCATGAAGATATTAGGAGGTGGCACAATAATGTTGGTCAAGAGTCCGACCACCTGAGTTCAAATCTTGGTTCTGTCCTCTATCAGCTGTGTGACCTCGGGCAAGTTACCTCATCTTTGCACCTTGGACAAGTGTCCTTATCTGCAAAATGTAGGTAAATCTGGAGTCCTGTGAGGATTTCATGTGAAATATCAGATGTCCATACACTCAGTGCAGTACCAGGCACTTAATAAATATTAGCTATTATTATTACTTTTACTTCATGATATTGCCTGGAGACAACAGGTGTGAATGATGTAGGAAACATTCTTTAAAAATACAGCTTTGGGTTTCTCAGTGGGCAGGCATTTTCCAGCTTACAAAGAGAGAGTATGAAATTATATTAGATTTCCAGTGGATCCGCCATGAGAGTGGATTCACCACAGGGTAGGATAGGGGATTCACCAAGGGTAGCATGCAGAATAAGTTTGAGAATTGACTTAGTGCCATTTAAAAACATTGCACCTGACAGGCTGCTGGTTTTTAAATACAGATTTATTTTTTTTCAGGTGGCACATTTTATAGTTGATCACCGTAGATCACTCTTTCTAGTTAATTCTCCCCTTCCTAAGTTCAGACAGCCTTTTATAACCAACTGCCTATAAACCAGACCTATTGGTATGATTGAAAGTTGATGATATAAACCAGTAACCGTGAAGTCTCTATGCTAGAGGAATTTTCATATTATCTTTTAAACCGCCCCGTGTATCTGTGGCTTTGATAAAGAGGATCCACTTTAGAACAATACCAGGAAAATCAGGTTACTCTTAGAATCTCACTGCGTGGTCAGGCTGCTTACAATATCAAAGCTTAGCAATTTCAGACATTACATTAAAGCCATCGTGTTAGTGCTAGTGAACCGGTCAGATGATTCATCTCAGGAAATCCAGTAACATGCTACGGATGCTTATACTCAGACCCCAATTTTACTCTATTTGGCTCTTTATAATCCATTTTAAAGCTCACATTATACCTCCTCCTTGAGCTGCAAGTTTTGGTGCCTGGCCCAAAGATGTAAACTTCCGAGATTACCTCCAATTCTTTTGGCCCCAAGTGAAAAAATCTACCACTTCAACTTTCTTTGCCCAACGAGAATCAGGTTAAAAATATTTTTTGTTAAATTTTTTATGAAAAGTTTCAGGTTCTGACTCACATTCGTTACTGTTACAGTTAACACAGTCATTTGGGTCCAAGAACTCTGATTCTAGAAACCATAAAGGACACCCAGTGCTTATCTTCCTAGACTCGATTTGCTCCGGGAGCTCTGTGCAGTAGACCCAGGCCACAGTTTTAGGTCCTGCAGCCGTGTACAAAATGTAGTGTTATGAAGCCTCTGTACCTTCATAAATGTTGCATTCTGCTCCTGCATGACTCCTGGGTTTAAGCTGGTGGCTCCCGACCTCATGGCAGTTGATATGGCAACCGCTTGGACTGCAGAGTGACTGCTGGAGGCCTCAGATATCATGACACTTCTCTCATTTTAGGGCTGAAATAATTAAGATCTTTTTATATGTGTAATTGCTTCCAAGCCGCTCAGTAACTTGCTGTGTGGCCTTGAGCAAGTAATTTACCCTCTCTTGTGTCTCTGTGTGAAATGCCCTGCATCTGCAAAATAAGAAGAATTTTACTGACCTCTCTTATTGGGATTTGGGCTGGATTAATTTGTTGCTGTATTTAAAGGGCAGTTAATTCTAATCCTCGCTTCAAAGCAAAATGTTGGAATGTTCTGTTCTCCTGCTATCCAGGATGCCCTAAAGGAACCAGTGTTAGAAAGCAAACAATCAAGAGGAAACAATCATAAGAAAAGAACGGCTGTGAAAAATGACACCCACATTTTACTTTTTGACACTTCCTCAGTTCTTCTTTCAAGTACTATTACCTCCACCTGAAAGTAAAGAATTAACAGACCTAACCCTCCTCTGCAGACACAATATTTTCCTGTGTTGCCTTACACAATAACAATAAAAATCATCTCTATGTGCTTTTTATCTTCTCTGTTGCTACACAATGCTTTCCTCCACGATGGATCTACAAGAATGAGATTGGCAGTTTTCCAGTGAATTGGGGTGATATGCAGACCCTGACAGTGGATCCAGGCAATGACTAGTTCAAGTTCACTATGTGTCCCAGATAGTTCAAGTCACCTTGTGGGCTTATTTTGCCTTTACTATATAAGACAAATAACAACAATTCAAAAAACCATTAATGAGACTGTTTGGGGAATGGAACATTTTGATAATTTGAAATTTCTGTTTCCAGCCTTTGCAGCTGAAAGTGTTTTAATGATGAATTGATTCACGGGGAGTAACCACAGTCTACAGGAACTGAAAAGTGTGCCTTCCTGTGTGGATGGAGAGGATCTGAAGGGCTCTCACTCTGAACATCAGTGTGTGCTCAACATTAGGTCAAGGAGACGAGACAGAAATATTGGAGGGGGTGCAATAGAAAGCAAAGGGTCCTGAGTTCCAGGCTTTCTGGTTGGGAAAGTGGCCTTGGACAAGTGACTTGACATCTCTGGTCTCTAGGGAAACTTCCTGTTCTAACAGGCTCTGACTGTGACCCTAGAAATACCTTAGAAGCTGTTTGAACTATTAGCAAATCCATGCTAGTCACTTATTTTCTTCCTAATTGTGTCTTGCTCTCAAAGGTAGAGCTCAAGAAAACAACAAAAAACAATGTAGATAATTAAGAGTTTCTATTTATTTGGGCTCTAATTAAATAAAGATTTTATTGCATATCATCGCTTGCCCTACTTGATAAATGTCCGTGTCACAGAATAACACAAAACCTTTAAGACAAACACATTTTTAAGAATAAGCCTTGCAAACAACACCACTCCAGAGGGAAGAGTCAGAAGAGCTGCTATCCATCTCGCACTCAGTATGCATTATGTCACTGGGTCCTCCCAACAATCCTATGAGGATTGAAGGCCCAATATTAACAACGCTTTACAGATGGAACAACAGGCTTAAAGTGATTAACAGACTCTTCCAAGGCCATAGAGGTAATAAGTGACAGAACTGAGATGTGAAGCCAGAGGTTATTTGACCTTAAGGCCTGTAGCTCTGTAAATCCATCCATCCAGCTCATCTAGCTAATAAACATTGAAGCAGCAGCACAGAGTAGTGGAATGAACTAAAGCCTGGAGTTGGATCTGGGTTGAAGTCCCAACTCTGCCTCTTAACAGCTGTCCAAGTTATGTCAACAATGTGAGCAGCTGTTTGTTCATTTGAAAAATGGGAGGTATGATCCATACCTCTCAGGGTTGTTGTAAGGATGAAATTACAGGAGCTAATGCATTTAAGTACTTGGTATTGCATCTGGCACATAGAAGAAATTAGTAAAAGTTGCCTATTATTATTATTATTATTATTTTTATAGATGATGGAAGATAAAGCTTTTGGATTTTGTCATTTCCAGCTTTCAACTTCCAACACGAACAGCTACTCTTTCAAACCTCTTTTAGAGGACGGAATAGCAGTTCTCCCAGGGAGTTTGACTATTGGGGTTAGTTAAGTACTGCTTGCTCCCCACCCAAATGACCTGCTTCGGCTAAGGATTTATATCAGAGAGGGTTAACAACACAGTCAATTCCCAGTTGTTCACGCTAATGGAAAGGAAAAGCAATATGAATAATCCCAAACAGATAATCCAAAAATTATTTACATTTGTTCTGACTTAAAGTATGTATGTCTAATCTTCTGGAAATAATTTTAAACAAAAGAGAAAAATCACTCTGAACATTGAGCGTCCCCGCTATGCTCTTTTCCTTAATCACTTTCCTCTCTCTTTTTTGTTGTGGAAATGGAAGACACCACCTTGTGCACTGACGTGGAGAGAGATCAAAGCCAGAGTTCACCTCTCTCAGTAAACACCCTACCTCCCAAGGCAGAGAGGGATTTTTCAACAAATGGACAAATAGTAAACCAAACTGCATTCACGTTAATCAGATTGGGTGGAGAAATCAGGAAAATTATAAAGCAACATTTTCAAGGATTACTTGGAATAATGAACAATGGAATGTTATATAATGTTTTTTAATTTACAAAGCACTTTTTCCACAGTATCATCTGGAGCTCAGCCAGTCTCCTAAATTGGCCTAGTATAATGTGGCTGGTGAGTAGCAGAGGGGATGTGCAATTCCACGTCTTCAAACACTAAATCTGTGGTCCTTCCTCCATACTTCACTCTCCATGATGTGGACAATTAACTCCTGAGCAATTCAGACCTAGATATAAAGCTCTATGGAAATACTGCTGATTTCCAGAAATTTGGACAATTTGATTGGATGCTCCTCAATCTTGGTATGTCATTATTCTTATTCTCTTTGACTATTAATTTTTACTCTCATTTTGAAATTGAGGAGAAAAAAGTCATGAGAATTAACCACATCCATATGTCATTAAAATTCTATTAGTTGGAGTTTGGAAAAAAAAATCTCCTCCTCCTCATTTCGACCCCATTCTTTATTTCTCAGGAATCTGTATACTTTTGATTTTAGACTAGAAGATTAAGTTTAAAGTTGATCAGCATTTGCATAGGACCCTGCTAGCTGTAACATCCCCAAATTTATCGTGCCCAGGAAAGACTCTACACTCTAC
This sequence comes from Tapirus indicus, assembly GCA_031878705.1. NCBI lineage: Eukaryota > Metazoa > Chordata > Mammalia > Perissodactyla > Tapiridae > Tapirus > Tapirus indicus. Next base: position 117,428,544 of record CM062925.1, read on the forward strand.
ACTCTGCACTTATTGAGGATGCCAGATGGGCTGTTTACTTTTCTCAAAATCGGAACCAGGATTTAAATTGTGTTACTTTGAGGGGTTCTCCTATAGTATACCATTCCGCTGTATGTCCAGAGGGAAGGGGTACTTGATGCTTTCTTGGGGAGCAAGTACGTGGTTGGAGGTGGTAGAATCCAGTTCTCAATATCAGTGCTCAAGCACGGGCTAGATCTGAGCAATTACCCATTACTTTTATTAGAAAGCAAAAGTCAAGACTGACCCAGGACAGAGACCACCGGAGGTCATTTGAAAGAAAACTAATCACCTGGATCTTGCATGTTTATGGGTATCAGAGTCTCCTGTTCTGCCAGAGTATGTGCAAAACCTCTGATTTTAATGAAGAAACCACTCACAATAATACACACTTGCATTGAGGATGGCAAAAAAAAAAACAAAAAAGAAAAGAAAAGTATTACCTACAGTGATAAACATCAGCTTATTTATCACTATTTTGTACCACGCTGCCTGGAAAAGAAAAACCCCAGGGCCTGTAAGTAGAGTACAGTATATGATTTCTTTGAAACTTCATTACGTGTAGATTAACCCCTGTAAAATGCCTCCATCACATGGAATTACTGGGAAGAGGTGAAAACAACAAGAAAGCAAATCCATGGATTTCAGAATGAAAATCCCTTAGGTTTAGTTTCTTCTCTGTTGGATCTGCCCACATGAACATTTTATATTAGAGGATTTTAAGTTCCACAACCTTTTTCTGCTTTCTTCATCAGTGAAGATTTTACATTAAGAGTTTTACATTCTTGGACTAAGATAAAAAATACAAAGAGGGTGATGGGCTGTCCCTTTGACAAGCTGACGTCTCTTCTCTGGGCACAATTCATTCAATCAGTGAATAAGCATTCACTGAGAGTCTGCGATTTGCTTGGGCTGGGCAGGGCTACAAAGGTGAAAGTCACTTGGGGGTCATTGTCCAAAGAAGCTCACAATCTATGGGGGGTGATGCTGGGAGACAGGCCACGTTGTACATAAATAACAATGAATTGGTCATAAAAGAAGTACGTACAATGTGTTAGTGGATTTCAGAGAAGAGATACTTACTAGTTTTGATGACAGGTGGTGATGACCATTTGTTCTGGGTCTTAAAGGATAAGTAGGAGGTCACCAGCAGGAAAAAGAGTGTTTCAGACAGAGGGAACAGCTCAAAGCAAAGGCAGAGGCATAAAAAAGTTCAAGTCTGGGGAATGCAGGCTTTCCAGTGTGGCTTTAGTCATGAGTTCATGGAACACAGATGGCAGGGGCTGGAAGAGGCCTTTAAAATAAAAGGCTCTGCTCTCCACTTGTTACATGCATAAACATCAGAGTTCATTTATGTAACTGGTCATTACAGTGGTATGCTGCTCTACAACCAAATGATAATTTTTAGCTATGCTTCAAGTTATGCTTTGAGATGAAACTGCTCCCCCAACTTTTCCCCTAACAGACTTCAATTCACAGGAAAGCCTTCTCCATGCCCCTTAATACCCTGTGTGCACAATTAAATTTCCTTCAGAATGTTTCCAGTAAGCATGTTGTGCCTTGAAGGAATGTTCTTTATGCTCGCATCAAACCCGAGGTGTTTTTTCACCATTTAAATCTCTCATCATTTAGAAATTTAGTAACCCAAATAATTTGCCATTTCATCCATAAATCTTATGTACATATACAACTTGACATGCTAAACAGTCCCCTGCATACACAGCTGGAGCGTCACAAGTTGAAACAGACCAACTGCGCTTCCATCTTTGCTCCAAGGACTTTCCCAGACAATTTTTAATTTTTCAAACTTCGTGTTTTGCCAGAAGCTTTGATGTGTTCATTTCTAAGAAATAAAAGGACACCTAGAAAAATCTTTTCAAAGTGTGTATAATACTCTGGAAGTGTTCCAAAAAATATATACGAGCAACCAGTCCAACCTCCACCACGCGCACGTGGGTTTCGGTACTATAAGTGTTTGTTATTCTTACTGTAGAGAAGCCTAGCAAAATCAATGGAACAAGAGGCCTCGTTGATTCAACAGAATTTTACAAACTACGATCCTGTCATAATAATATGCACTGAAATGCCTGCCCAAGCTGCTTACATAACATGGCTCTTATCACATGAGATTTATCAGCAGCCACATTTTTCTTAGTAGTCTGGAGCCCAGTGAAGTCAATGGTGAGAGAGACCTATTAATCACAGTTGAACTTAGCGTGCTATCTGTGATACCTTGTAAAAAGGAGGGTGATAAAAAAGATGCATAGTGACACTGACTGTCAGAAATGCTTACGGGATGATGTGCTCATATCAGATGGCTTTGCAAGTTGGATTGGCATTAAATATTCCACAAGTGGAGTTTAGAAAAAATAACAATGCCACAAATCTGGGAAGGAATAGCTCTAGGCTTCTGCCAGTCCCCGGTTATTTTAGACCTGGCGATTGGGCGTTTAAGGCTTCAGAGAGGCTGCCGAGGCATCCATTCTAAACTGCAAATTCAGGAAGCTGTGACACTCAGACAAAAATTTGCACCCCGTCCCCCACCAAATTCCACTCTGTCTAGAAATGCAATTCCTATGACAGCTCCTTGCTTGGCATGCCACAAACAGCTTATAAATAATGTCAACATGTTACTCACTTACTTTTTTCTTTTTTTGTGTGAGGAAGATTAGCCCTTAGCTAACATCTGTTGCCAATCCTCCTCTTTTTTGCTGAGGAAGACTGGCCCTGGGCTAACATCCATGCCCATTTTCCTCTCTTTATATGGGATGCTGCCACAGCATGGCTTGATTAGTGGTGCATAGGTCTGTGCCCAGGACCTGAACCTGCGAAACCCAGGCCATGAAAGCAGAGTGTGCGAACTTAACCACTACGCCACCGGGCTGGTCCCTCATTTACTACTTTAATGCACAATGTTTGGCGCTTGCTCAGTTGTCAGACTCTTGTATAGTTGTGTGTTGCTTAAGGTCATGGACACATTCTGAGAAATGCGTCATTAGGCGATTTCATTGTTGTGCAAACATCATAGACTGTACTTACACAAACCTAGATGGTATAGCCTACTACACACCCAGGCTACATGGCACTAAGCTTACGGGACCACCATCATATATGAGGTCCATTGCTGATTAAAATGTCATTATGCAGTGTATGACTGTTTATCTCTTTGCAACAGTCTTATCTGTCAAGAACTGTAAATATCAGGAGGGCAGCCCCTCTGTCAGCACTTTGCCGGCATTCTGGATTTTGAAATGTTCAATAAGTGTTCTAATATAATGATGCTCAAACTTGTTTATGGAAGGCTCATCAAGCTATTGGGATTTTGCTGTCGCCCAACTTGGTATTCCTTGTCTTGGTATTCCACCTGTCCAGATCACTAGAATACCTGGGAAGACTGAGTTCTTTCTGGCATCATGAGACTTGGTAGGCAGGTAATGGCCCTCTGAAGATATCCACATCCTCATCTCTGGAACCTGTGAATATGTTACTTTACATGTCAAAGGGGACTTTACAGATGTGATTAAGTGAAGGATCTTGAGATGGGAGAATATCCTGGATTATCCCCGTGGGCCCAATGTCATCAGAAGAGTCCTTATAAAGGAAAGAAGGAGGCAGGAGATTCAGAGTCAGAGACAACAGAAGCAGGGTTGAAGAGAAAAGGGGATTTGAAGATGCAGCTCTGTTAGCTTTGAGATGGAGGAAGGGGCCAAGAGCCAAGGAATGCAGGCAGCCTCTAGAAGCTGGAAAAGACAAGGAAATTGATTCTCCCCTAGAACCTCCAGAAGGAATTCTGACCTCGAGAACTGTAGGATAATAAATTTGTGTTATTTTAAGCCATTAAGTTTTATTGATTTGTTGCAGCAACAATTGGAGTGAGATTTCTATTTTCCTTGCCAGGGGCTGATGGAGCCATTTTTGTGATTTTAAAAACTTTTTCTTTGATTTAGTTTTCCTCTTTTATGTGATTCTTTTTGTAAATTTCAGAAAGTCAGTTGAGGTTTTTATACAGTCCATCACAATAAAATTTCTATCTTCTGCTTGTTGCCTGCCAATCCAAAGCCTAGATTCTAGATTCAGACTAGAATTGTGCTTCTGACATTTCTCATAGAATTTAAAAGAACAACCATCTATCACTGAAAATTTCATTTTTGCTTCATTTTTTTTAGCACCTGTAGAAAACATTTTTCCTTTAATACATACCTTAGTGTGAAGCAGATACCTATATATCGTCTGTAAAGACCTATTATTTAATGTTAAAAATCGTTTACTTAGCACTTACCATGTGCCAGATATGGCCCCATAGGCAGAGAATGCAATGATTAATAACCTAAAGATTCATGCATATGCATGGATAATCACTTGATGCAAAAAAGACCAAGGGGCCCAAAGTAATACATAGTGGTACCGTGTATAAGTGAGAAGACATGGGGGGCTGGTTTTTGTTGGGAAAACTTTCACAAAGCCCTCATTTATTTAGATTTTTCTCAAGTTCTGGGAAGCATTATGAGTAAGGGGTCATGGTCAGGTAAGTATGAGGCATGTTCTAGAAATGGCAAGGGGTCAAGAGGTGGTTAAGAACTGTGTGTGTGTGTGTGTGTGTGTTTTGTGAGTGTAGGTGGGCAAAAGAGTAATACACATGAAATACATAAGAAAGGGTGGGATAAGCTCTGTTCATAGTCTTAAAACTCATATTAAAAAGTGTAGACCACTTCGTACATAAGGAAATTAAAAATGATGGAATTGTGAGGGCACCATGTCATTCAGATTTGTGTGAACTCAGACTTTGAGCTTCGGCATTTAAAAGCACTCCAGCGTTAGCAATGGGCAGCAGAACTGGGGTGAGAAACATCACTCGTCACCTCTGGAACAGTCAAATCACTTCTGCCAATGGCAGGCACGCATGGGTCCTACCTACCCAAAGCCAGCCATGGAGAATACACAGCTAGAGCTCTCAGTAAAATCCAACTGAGTTACAGTTGTTCTTCATAAAGTCGTTGTTACAGGGTTCTGAAACTGGAAAAGGACCTTCGAGATGATTGTTTACTCAGCCTTGGCTGTTTTCTTCAGTGTTCGTTTTTTTGGAATATAATGGAAAGAAAGAGAGAAGGAAAGATTGTGGCGTTCTTTGCGAATTCCTGAATCATATTCCCAACATGGAGGCGGGGGAGAGGGGGAGCGAGGGGAGGGGGAGGGGGATCACGGTGACCATGTCCAGCCCATGTCATCTCTTTCATACTGGCAGCAGGAGGACAATGTATTAGGTTAAACCACATGAAATCACCATTTTTGTAGGTAAAAATGGTCAAATATCAGCAATTTGATATGGTTTAACCTATTCTCCTCCACTCTCCCATTCCCCCTTGAGAACATTCTCCCCAGACACTTCGTGGTTCAGCGTCATCTCAACCACAGTGGACAGGGTGACCGAGAGCATCGACAGTAGAGGTAGCATTAGATGACCTTCCCATCACAGTGTCACACTAGCCTACCACGGACTTGTGGATGACACAACATGAGGAGCACACAGTTCATTTCAGTAGCATCTAGAAATGCTATTCTCGGCAGCAGCATCCATCATGACTAACGGTAACCTATTGGAAAGACCAACGGGTGCCAGTTCATATCCAGAATGCACATTTAAAATAGGAATCTTCTTACAATCTTCTTACAGCTAGGGGATCTCAACATAGCTGCTTGAATAAAACATTTTTTTCCTTATCATGCAGGAAATGAAATTTTAGAACATGAAAAATGCTGTACTTCAAATTTTACTTCTTAAATGCCCAATCTCTATGAGGAACTTTAAAGCTAGAAATAAACACGATAAAGCTCAGTTAACGTACAGTCTCATTTATTGTTCTGCAGTTTTTTGGATTTTTTAAAACATCCATTTGCTCCTTTAGTCAGTATTTAAGTTTGCAAAGCTTTCGGAAGGCATTCCTCTTGAAAAGTGACACGGATATGCATGCTCTCTATGAAAGGGTGAATGTGTCTGTTACTAGGTTAGCAAAATGAGAGCATTGGTGAGTATCTTATGATGGACTGTGACAATATAATGAAAATAAAAGTAATTTTACTCCCAGTGCTATCTTATCTTAATTAAAAAGCATGAAACTAACACTTCAAGAGATAGGTGGAATGACAACAAGCACCTTTGTCATCCTCCAATACCCAGAGTTTATAAACCAGGGGAAGATGAGCTTTACTATATAGTCATGACAAGATCATATTCCAGAGTGTACTTAGCCTGACGTTGCATTGAGAGGGCAAGTAAATGGTCCAATGCTTAGTGTTGTATCCAGAACATGATGGTTTTTATTCAATATTTTAAAACTTGGAATAATAGAATAATAAAATAATAAGAGTAGAATAATAAAATGCATTTTATTTATTTATCAAGGGCCCAAATCACAAGAAAACCTTCAGGGAGAAAAGTCACATGGGGCATCCTTGTCATTAGGTATAATAATTTTTCTCTCTTAGTATATTATAGAGTTTCTCTCATCAATGAAGGAATTGCTTTTTAGAGCAATAAAACCCAATGGAATAATTCAATTTGTTCATGTTAGCAGTGGGATTTTCCAATAATGAATTGAATTTCATGAGAAAGAGAGGGCACATTTTCATAGCTGTGAATGAGGATTAAACCAATATAAACTTCCTTCCCTGTTCAGGCAAGTAATTTAGTGACAATAGAACACTTTCCCTTTGTGGTCAAGTAATGAGAGTGGAGACGAATTTAAGAAAACAAACTATGAGGGAAACCACATTTCAACTCTGCTGTTCTATGGCCATTTAAGCAGCACTAGGGTCACTCCGGGGAGTTGTGCCTTTTTTCTTCTTTTCTCCCTCCCCTTCCTCAATGAGTTTTCTTGCTAATGTCTTCATTTCGAAGACAAGGCTGAAAGTGAGTAATAAGATGCAAACCAACAGCATTCTAAATGATGCTGCGGAGCATTCTGGAAGAAATGGGAAATCCAGCCAGATAAATGGATATGGCAAGAATAATTGTATTCTTCAGAATTATGTTGGTGAGCTGCTAGCTTTTTCAGGGTCACTTTCTGCATTTTTCTTTTGCAATATCCTTCAAAACACATTAAAAGATGCAAAAGTGAATAGCACTAGCAAAGTAAGCTATCAATTGAAAACATCATTAATCTTTGGGAAAAATTGCCCCAACTGTAAAACAGGTGGATCATACTGAAGAAAGAGTAATATCCAGTCATGCCTAGACTTCTGAAACTCAATAAAGTAGGATCATATCGGATAAATGACTGTTAGGCAGCAGCAATGTTGTGTGGCATATACCCAACAACTTGCTATCAAGCTGCAAACCTAAGAAAGGGATTCTAGCAGCACAGGTAGACTCTGAGAGGAGATGAACCTGTCAGTAGGCAAGCACGGGTATAGAAAAATCTTTCTTTGTTCGAGAATCAGCATAAGAAAACAAAACAAATATTGAATGTGGGGGTCTATGAAAAGAAGCACTAGCATAAAAGAAGGATCTGTTTTCCTATAGATGCAATGGAAGTATACATTATGCAGCATGGCACCCATAGGACAGTTTTGTGGTTAAGAGTGGGGTTTTGGAAGCCAAATTTCTGGCCTAGAATCCTAGCTTTTCCAACTATTAGTTATTTAGTCTATTGGGACTCAGATTCCTCATCTATGAAATGAAGAAAATAACAGTGCCATGTGGTGTGAAGATTAAATGAGTTAACACCCATAATGCCCTTGACAAAGGAAGTGTCCATGGTTTGCTGTCATTGTCATCATCATCAACACCGTGATCACCAGCATTATAGGAAACTGCAGACTATGAAACTCAGTGCTCTCTTAAAACATCAAAAAAGCATGGATTTTATGAAATAAGAGATTAAAATATTAGAAGGGAGGGGATCTGGACAAGGTGCGAAAAGGCAACTGATAGAGAAGAAATTCATGTAAGAAAATAAACACAAAACCCAGAGTAAATGAAAATGTGTATTCAAGACAAAGAACAAACAGAATTGACAGTGTGTAGGAAAGCACACCGATGCTGAAAAAATTCCAGATCATTTACAGGAAAATAGAGGAAAATAATAACTAAGTAAAAAAATCTGATAATCCTATACATAGCAAATCCACATTCCCAAGAAAGAAACCGGAAAGGAAAAAAAAAAAAAACAAAAAACCAGATAAAAAAGAAACCAGAGAGGAAAAAACAAAAGAAAACAAAACCACATTTCCATGATGCTAAGACAGTTTCCCCTCTCCCATATAGACTTTTTAATAGTTGTGAAAGCAGGAAGTTATTTTCTTATTGATGTGTGTATATAAATATATATACATACACACACTTATATATGTGTATAAATGCGCCTGTATATATACACACAAGAATATTATATATATACAATTATCAATGATATATATCATAATTAGTGACATCATAAAATAGAAAAAAAGATTCAGTAAACACTTTCTTGAGCTCAGAAAAGCCGGTGAATAGGAAAAGAATATTAAGTGTAAGGAGACACATACTAAGACTTTATTAATGTCCAGACTAAAGCAAAATATTCTCATTGCAAATGAGATTGGGAATTTAGCTAACACTTAACATTTCATTTCTTTAAAAAAGGAAAGAGATCTGAGGTACATACAAAAAAATATTTCATTATGTTAAATCTGGATGACAGGTTTACCTTTATCTAATTTTACTAATTTGGATGTGGCATAAATTTGAAATATTCCATATTTTAATAAAAGCAGGTCTCCCTTCGCTCAGACTTCTCTTTCTCAATTGTAAACTCCCCCCCCCAAAAAAATGAAGTCAAACTTTTTTTTCTGAAGGAAATAAGTGGTTACTCATGGATTCTGTGCCCAGCCAGATGGCTTTCAGATTTTAAGGCAACAGTAAGTCTTGCTTGGATGTGCAGGTCTCTGAAAATATATCATCTATGTACCAGTTCTAAAAATTTATGCAAATCTATTCCAGTTATAAGTGAGATGAATCAAAGGCAAGAACTTTAGCATGGGCAAGTCCAAGTGTAAAAAGTCTGTGGTGAGCAATTAAACAAGTTAATCTCACAGAATTACATTCAAATCAAAGTTGTAAATAAACGTGCAAAATCAAACACAAATGTTAAAAATAACTTTTGAAAGAAAATCCATTTACTATAACAACAAGCAATTTGGTAATACAAATTGTAACGTAGTAATAAACAGGTGTGGAATTCTATATCACACAAGGATTAGCCAGAAGGAGAATGGGGAGAAGTAAAGGCTCTAAATTTCTCATCACACATAAGGAGGAATTAAAAGAATGGTTCTTGAGTCAGGTCATTAGAGTAAATAGGGCTTTTCTACCTTCCAGAAATGTACCTTCCACATCACTGGAAAAAACTGAAAGCAAAAGAGACAAAAATTATGGTAATTGTGAGGCACATAAACGTGGAATATATAAAATAATATGACAAAAATCGAAACATTTTGGTTAAAGTAGAAAATCAATGTTTGAACAAGGTTTAAAATACCTTTCAAAGAAGACTCTTAAGAACTTAGTAAAAAAAAATATCCAACCAGAAGCTATTTTTAAGGGAAACGAAAGGACAGAAAAATGTTAAAAAGAAAAAAAAAAAAAGATGAGCTAATATTTACCAGGCAACCAAACATTAAAAATAAGAAAGCAGAGGTGGCAATAATATTTTAAGGTAAATTTGAACTCAGGACAAAAAACATCAAATGAGAAGGAACATAATTTTCATTATTAAAAGTTAAAATCCTTAAAGAAATTATTAAACATGTAGGTGACAATTCAGGTAGCATTTCACTGAGTCAAAAACTTAGAAATAAGAGAAAGGAACAAAAACAATTTTCTGTGAGAACTACATCTCTCTCAGTCTTTGACAGATGAAGAATAAAAAAAAGCGAGGAGTTAAAAGATTGGAATATCAATAAAATTGGACAGAATTGAACAAATGTATATCTAACTAAATTTATATTGTACAATGCAGCCATCATAGAATTATTGCAAAAACCTTGATCTGATAATAGGCTATCAAAAAATTTAAAAATTCTTTTTAAAAAAGGAATTGAAAAGGCCATCGATTCTGACCATAATGCAATAAAACCAGAAATTATAATGAAAATTTAAGCAAACATACCCAATCACTTGGAAGTCTAAAGCAAAATAAAATAAAGCAAAACAAAAAATAAATCTCTGCTAAATAACTCATACGTTAAACAAATAAAAATAAAAACTTTAAAAACTATTAGAAGAATTTTAAAAACTTTACAAACTATTAGAGAATAAAAATATTAAAATAGAACAGATAAAAATTTACAAAGGGGGTAGATTTATTAAACAGTGAATAAAAATAAGTGAAGCATCATATGTATGCGAGTAAGAAAAAGATGAGAAAACAGGAGGATATAAAAGATAATAGCAGAAATTATAGAAGGAGAAAAGAAAAATAAATTGAGAAATCAGTGAATGAACTGATTATTTTTGGGGAAAAAGTAAATCAAATCAAGAAAACGAAAACCACAAAGGCAACAAAAGCAAAAATGAATAAGTGGACAACATCAAACTAAAAGCTTCTACTCAGCAAAGAAAACCATCAAAGGCCGCATGTAAGAGACTGAAACTGGAGCCCTATCTTACATCATCCACAGAAATCAACCCAAAATGGATTACAGACTTAAATTTAAGACCTGAAACCATAAAACTCCCACAAGAAAACGTAGGTGGTAAGCTCCTTGACATGGGTCTTGGCAATGATCTTTTTGGATTTGACACCAAAAGCAAAGGCAACAGAAACAAAAATAAACAAGCGGGACTACATCAGACTAAAAAGCTTCTGCACAGCAAAGGAAACCATCAACAAAATGAAAAGGCAACCTATGGAACGGGAGAAAATATTGGCAAACCAGGTATCTGATAAGGAGTTAATAGTCTAAATTTACAAGGAACACATACAACTCAATAGCAAAAATAAAAAACAATAGTCAAATGGGCAAAGGATCTAAATAGATATTTTTCCAAAGAAGACATTCAAATGGTCAACAGGTATATGAAAAGGTGCTCAGCATCACTAATCATCAGGGAAATGCAAATCAAAACAACAATGAGATATCACCTCACACTTGTTAGGATGGCTATTATTAAAAAGACAAGAGATAACAAATGCTGGTGTGGATGTGGAGAAAAGGGAACCCTTGTGAACTTTTGGTGGGAATGTAAATTGGGACAGCCACTATGGAAAACAGTATGGAGGTTCTTCAAGAAATTTAAAATAGAACTACTACGATCCAGCAATTCCACTTCTGGTTATATATATACAAAGGAAACAAAATCATTATCTCAAGGAAGTAAAGTTTTTCTTTTTTCCTGAAACCCTCCAGTCTTTAAAAAATCCAACACATTTTTAGGAACTGATCAGTCCCTACTAGATGATTTGTTCCAGAGCACGGAAAAATACGAAGCTAACCAGCATATTTGGTGAAAGTAGCAAAAGTCTACTATCAAAATCTAAAAGAGGGGGAAAAAAATTAAAATAAAGACAATTCCCTTATGAGGATAGATGTGAACATATTCTAAGTAAAATGTCAAGAAATTACGTTTAATATACATTAAAAGAATCATAAGTCAAGAATTCATAGGGTTTGCAACCAAGAGGCAAGGATGTTAATATATTGTGTAATCTATGAATTAGTAGATTATATAAACAGGTGCAAAAAGAAAAGCTTTAGGTAAAATAGGATCAAAAGTAATCCTTCTTAACATGATGAAAAACATCTGTATTTCTTAAACCAACAATCCTCATCCAGTTTAGGTGAAAACCCAGAAGCACCGTGATTAAAATTGGTATTGTGCAAGAATTCTCTTAGTCCTGAATGGCCATACAACCCTCTCAGACCCTAAACACGTGCTGCTTTGCCCACATTTCTTCCCCGGAAGTTACCCTTTAGACAGAAAGTATGATTCAGATCTGTGTTTGGGAGGTAGGGAGCAAATGTCATCTTGTCCTCGTCTAAGGCATCTGTTTCCCCACCCCCTCACAGAACAGAGAGACTTATTTCTGCTTCTTTTGGCTTTGGTCTGGTCTGGTGGCAGCTCCCCTGAAGAATGGGAATGTTGGAGGATGTATAATATTGTAGGTCTTCCTTAATTTTCTCCCCAGTCTGCTCTTCAGGCTTCAAAGATTGTGTCCTCCTGTACAATCCATATGCACCCCGTATTTTAGTAGTATAGAGTGCAGCCAGTGTCTTTACAACCCAAATCTCATTTGAAGGACACTTCAGGTTAGAGTCACAGTTTCCTAAAAGGATTTGAATAAGGAGATATGCTCCTTTGCATCCTTCTTTATTTGATCATTCTAAGAAATGAGGCCCAAGAGTTTCTAGAGGATATTTATTACCCTCCTTGTCTCTCTGCTCTGAATATTCAGGCCTAAAAGGTAACCGCATATATCTTTCCAGCCACTTGTAAGTTAAAAGACAGCGGAAACTACAATACATGCCCTGTTAACAGTAGGCATGGAAGAAAATCTAACTTCCCAAACCCCAATCCATGTTTATCTCCCTGGTATGCATAGCCCGTTACAGTCTCCAGAGAACTTGTAGGAACCAATCCTTCCTCAATAAATAAGGAACTGCCTTTCCTTGTGCTACTTCTTGATTCATTAGTATATTCTTTTATTTAGCTTTCACAGACTTAGGATGTGTGGTCCTTGAAGATAGGAACCTTATCTTACCCTTCCTGACTCCCATTAGATTGGGCACATTTTATTCTACTTAGCAGGCTGAATAAATATTTGCTAAATGGATTTACAAATGAAAATTGAACTGCTTGAGCTCACCCCATGTCAGATTTCTCAGGAGGTTAGATGTCAGGTTTTCTAATTAGGAAGATGGTCATCTCTGTGGTGCCATTACTGTCGGACTAGATAAGAGTCCACAAAATGTGTGTGTGCAGAGGTGGTGGGTGGGTGCAGGGGGCAGCAAAACTATTTGAAAACAGTGGAATTATTCAACCCAGTGAAGAGAAGATTTAGGAACAGGATTACAGATTATGAAGGAGAGTTGGAGAGAGACAGCATTTATTTCCATGTAAAAGGTAGAATGGACAGGAAATAATGAGATTACTTTCAGTTGGGAAGAATTTGGATCAGGCAGAAGGAGACATTACTGAACGCAGTGTCAAAGGATTTAGACAGTTGTTCTACAGACTTCCTAGAGAGCTTTTAAAATAGAATTGCCATCTATGCATTCAGAATGGTTTAAATGCAGGACTTTCTAGGAGGGTATTGGTAAATTAAATGCCATATTTTATTTACAATTCTGGGAATCTATGAAATGAACAATGTCAAGAATGAGTTTTGCAACAACTCAGTTCTAAACAACTTAATTTTCCTTTTTGTTATTGTTGAGGATGATTCACCCTGAGCTAATCTGTGCCAATCTTTTTATTTTGTATGTGGGTCGCCGCCACAGCATGGCTGACAAGTGGTGTAGGTCTGCGCCTGGGATCCAAGAACCCTGGCTACCAAAGCAGAACAAGCTGAACTTAACCACTACGCCACAGGGCCAGCCCCTTGATTTTCTTTTTTTGTGTGTGTGAGGAAGACCAGCCCTGAGCTAACATCAGTTGCCAGTCCTCCTCATTTTTTGCTGAGGAAGACTGGCCCTGGGCTAACATCCGTGCCCATCTTCCTCTACTTTATATGGGATGCCGCCACAGCATAGCTGACAAGCAGTGTGTCGGCCAGTGCCGGGGATCCAAACCCGAGAACCCTGGGCCGCCAAAGCGCAAACTAAACCACTGCGCACCAGGCCGGCCCCTTGATTTTCTTTTTAAATGGATAGATCAAAGTGAACTTCTAAATCAAGTCTGAGCTTAACAGGTTGCATTTAAAAATCTTAGCCAGAGTGTGGCACTGCTTCTTCTGTACATTGGAGGGTTGTTGAGGGGTGGGTGCTTGAAGAGAGACAGGAGGTGCCGGCATTGTTTTCCTATCCTTGCCAGATGCAAGGAGTTGGATTTGCCAGGCCTCTTCTTTAAATGTTCAGCTGTGTTAGAAAAGTGACATAGTGTTTACTTTCCATTATGAGGAAGTACATTGCTGTGCGGACTTGGAATTAACTGTTTTCATTTGATTACCTAAAGGATAACTACTTGTGGGTACAATCTTCCTAGTTATTCCCCTGGATAGAAAGAGACAAGTAATTAATGGCCCCTTGTGCATTCTCGCAAAAACAAAATGGATGTGGACTAGCCTTGGAGTTAGGCATGTGAAAAGTAAAGGACAAATCTTCTTTTCTTTTTCTAGACAATGCATTCAAGGGCAGTGGGAGGGAATCAACGGCAAACCAGTCATAGCCCTTCATTTCCCCTGACCCTGATCTTGACCCAGGGCATGGCAGAGACAAGGAAATGCTGGGACCACGTTGTACCAAGTACAGCTGCTTTCACCTGTGTATTTGTGCAAAAGAAAATCACGTTTTCTGTCATCAACAACTATGTGATCTCAATTCTAATTGGAAATAAACACTTTATCCTCCACAGGTAGTTATGTGTTGTTACTCAGAAAACCCTCCACTTGCCCAAGGTGAGGAGAGTCTTGTTAGTATACACCACCATCTTGTGAGAACTTAGGCTGGATTCGAGGGCATTTGTACCGCTGTAAAGGGTGCTTACCAGGGCAGAGTCGCTAGTCTAGGCCTGCCCATTTGGACATCTGTATTCAAGATCTTTATGTACCATCTACTCAAAGAGGGGACAGAAGCCCTGAATCTCAGGCTTGCAGAGGTCAGCAGAGAGTGGTGTAGCACAGGAGTGCAGGTCAGACTGGAGGTTTCATTAAAGGGAACTGGTTCACACACAGAGAGTGTTTTCTCAGTGTCTTTCTCTTCCTTCCGGAGAGTAACTCCTAGTGCTCAGAGACTCACAGAAAGGTCTGTGGTTTATACCCCATCCATGGCTGGCCACCAGATTAGCCCCAGAGAAGGAACCCTCAAAGTAGCAGAGGACAGGGCAGCTCTTGGACCCAAGATGATTGACATTGACATTGGAATTCATATTCTTCCCTCTAGTTTAGGGATAAGGGATCCCAATATAGTCACATTGTGTGTGTGGCAATGGGGTGGGGGTGGGTTAATGGGTTCCTCACATTGGAAAGTATAGGGGGTGGTAGTCATTTCTGTGTACAGTTGGGAAATTCCTGCTGGCATGCCAGCAATCTCAAGCTTTCGGACTGCTTCAGCTTCCTGTGAAGGCGGGGAGGCCCAGTGACCTCTTCTTGGTCTACGAATTTTCTACCTTGGAAGATTGCCTCTTCACTGGCATGCTCTGGTTCAGGCTGCTGAAAAATTAGGTCTTTTCTGGTTGAATGAATAAAAGAAATGCATGGTGTCAACTATGAGAGGCCAGAAGCTATGCCAAGCCTATGCAATATAATATGTATGAAGTAGAATTGATGAATGAATGAATGAATGGAGAATCTATCCAACCACCACTATGGATGGAAGTAAACTGGCTCCCCCCATCCAACTCTTCCATTTCACTCATTGTCTCCCAGCCTTACCAGCTCTCCTTTCCCAGATTACAAGTAGATGAGAGATTCTTCTATCCATTCAAAAAATTTTTAGTCTAACTGCCTGGAGGGTTAGGATCAAGGAAGATTGAATTACTGCTTGTCTGGGTCACTGAAGTGGCCTCTACTTTGCCTATTCATAGTCTACATTAGTTGCTCACCTTTATGGAGTCATATCTGAGGCTTTTTAGACATACACTGGATTGGACTCTTCTAGAAGAAGTATAAAACTCCTAATATATAAGAGTAGTGTAAATAAACTTTGCAGATGCCACTCAGCTGAGTAATTGTGAGTTCGGGAATTTTTGGTAAGGACTTCAATCTCTATCTACACACATGCAACCACATGTACACATGTACACACACACATACATACACACACACAGACCAAACATTGCTATGTTTTAAAGAGCAGCTCTTAATCTTATATCTGAAATTTCACCTTCATGTGAAGGAATGCACAATGACGAATCTTTCCTGGCAGCAAGTTTGAGAAGCAGGAATGAAGCAGAGGAGAATGTAAGAGAATTAATCCTTTAAGTGGAAGAACATTCCCTAGAGTAGGAAACCCAATATATATAAGGAGGCCTGGGGTCAGTGAAGAGCCATTTCCATATTTCACAAGTTTGTCTTGCAGCCATCAGAAACTCTGAGTGATCACACTGTATTAAAACTGATCAGCCTCATAAAATGCAACCATTTTTGCCACATCTCATTTGTGGTAGACATGCTTGTCCACGCGTTTGAGAGTCTCCCCACTGTGAGAGGAAAGAGTCAGAGAGGGCACATATTATGCACCTACAGTCTAATCAGGGGCAGGAATCTTTCGGGCAACCTGGGGATTCTCTGAGGATTTAACTCTGAGGGTTGGGTGAAATCTCATCACAGTGGCCCATTATGAGAGCATTCCTCCAAAACATCAC
The DNA here is from genome assembly GCA_031878705.1 of Tapirus indicus. Lineage (NCBI taxonomy): Eukaryota > Metazoa > Chordata > Mammalia > Perissodactyla > Tapiridae > Tapirus > Tapirus indicus. Next base: position 117,445,060 of record CM062925.1, read on the forward strand.
CCTACTTCTTACCACTTGGCATTTCTCCTACCATATTATAGAAGTAGGCATTTCCCTAGCTGGTATTCAAAGGGAAAGCGACATTTGGTTCACTTCTAAGAGATGGATGTATGTGAGACTTTTTCGTGTGGCCCTCTGCTCAGATCCAGAGACTAAAATAAGCCTCAACATAAACCACAGGGAAGAGGCATAAAAATGATTCTCACCCTCATCTATGCACAACTGACACCTGTAAAGCACAATTGTGTTTTAATGATAACACTTTGGAATGGCTCAGGTAAATATAATGCCATATGCAAAGCTTTCAGATCCTCACAAATGCCACCAGTACTTATGATCCCTGTGGGTAGGTTTTCTCTTGCTGTGTTCAAGTTTGAATGGAATATAAATGCACCATTAAATCTGCCCTAGAAGTACAGAGAGCGGCTGTTGCATAGTTAAGTGAAAAAGGCAGAGTTTTATGTCTGGTAGAGCAGTCATCTTGTAAACAGCAAATTGGTAGAGAGAGGAAAGGGGAAGAGATGTATGGAGAGTGGCCTCAACAGGCTAGGCCGATGGAAGTCTGAATTCTTTTCTAAATTCCTTATAAGTAACATATTTTATCGAGCTTTTAGAGGAAAAATGCAGATTCTTTCCGAGGCTTAGAAATAAGGTGGCTGTCTCCAATCTCCCACTCCACCACGAACATCAAAGCTACTAGGATTCCCACCACCATCGTTAGTAAGAAGGAAAAAGCACAGAAAGAAGAATAAAAGTCATCTTTCACTATAGTAAACAAAGTGAGTTTAGGCTGTCACAGTGAGTGATGAATGGCTGTCCACCATTTTCCCAAGGAGAGAGAAACCAAAGATTGTGTATCAATTTTTATAATTTTAAGGCTGAAAGATAATAACTCTGCAGAAATGGAGCCGACTGTATAAAAATCCCCTCTGAAAATGTGATTACACATAAAAATCCATAAAAATGTACAAAGTGATAGATGAACCAAAACTAAACAAATGGAGTGTTTTATCCTTTTGGAACTGAGCAGAAGTAGCATATGTAGAAAGAATGATTTTATTTTGTATTTTTAAAAGAAATATTTGGAACTTAATTGAATTATCCTTGTGGTGGGAATTGAAATTTTCAGATGGAACATAGGGTTTTATTTTAAATTGAATTCTATATTGACGAAATGAAGAACGGACCATCAGTGAAATAGCAATAAAGTAGACACATTTCAATAAACTAAAAAAACTGAGCATGATGTAAGGTAGCATACTTTCTTCCCACATTGTCCTAACCCCCAAAGGGTCTCTCTTAACTATTCTTGAGAATTCTGGCAAGGAAATCATCTTTGATCTATTCTAATTAAATCCAGTTTACATCTGATATTTATTTCTTGAGATTCTTAAAACAAATCAAAATTAAATCCTTTTCTGTGGTTACCCTGCTAAATCTATCGTGTCCCCCACACCTTCAATTTCACATTATTAATGAATCTGGAATGTGTATCATGACGCATGTCTCCCTTTGCTTATTCCTTACAAGTTATCAGGTTAATCTCAAATTCTATATACCAAATCTTACCAACATATATTATTTTTTATTCACTTTAAGTTATTTTGTTGAAATTGAGCCTTCAGGGATTTTATGATGTCCCCATTAGGTATATTTAACCAACAGTAATGTATAATAACATGTGCTTAAATTTTTTGCACTTAGAAATTATATGAATAATTTGCATTTCTTTAATAATTATGGTTGATGGAAAAAAATGTCTTTTTCTCCTACAAACCTCTAAAAAGTTGCGTCGGAAGTCTTTATAAGCCTGCTTCTATTTTTCAACTCATGAATAACAACTACTAAGGACACCATTGTATAATATAGGTGAGGTATTTTCTTTTCTCTGCAGTGTGGTCAAGTGTATTGTAAATACAGTGGAATGGTTTTTAACATGCAATTTCAATGTATTTTTGTACAAGGTACAAAAAATCCAATCCAAGGTACAAAAAATCCAAGCATATTTATAGCAACTAGGCTTAGGGAATGTACAGATGCTGGGTTCATATCACGCCGGCAAACCTGTATTAAATGGTCACAAGGAAAAACAATGTACCACCTGCACAGGTCAACTTTGCTTATAGCAAACTGTTTCCTCCGCACCCTCAGAAAGAAGGCTGGACAAAGGAGCAAGGTTCTGAAAATCAACAATGAGGACTTGGGGAAAGAAGAATTGGACAGAGACTATAGGTTGGAAAAATAAATGCCAGAGTAAGGTGGAGGTGGGGAGATTAACAAGCCTTTGGTTTACTGCCATTTTCTTTAACCTGTGATGACTCTAAACAATTGGTTAAAAACCTACTCATGTTGTATAAACTTCTACCCCTCAGCTGCCCCAATTCCTGTCAAAAGAGAGCTGGTGAGAACAGACTATATGCTAAGAGCACGGAGGTACCTGTTATAAACAGTCTGAATTGCAATTCATCTTACTAAACACCTTGGACAGCATCCAGCTTGAGAATCATAAAACACCTTAGAATACAAGATGTTGTCACTGAAGAAGCCCTGTTTGCTTATCAAAAAAAAAAAAGGCAACCAATTAATAGTTTTATTACTAATACCATTACCCTGAGGGTTAAAATTAGGTTTATTTATTTATTTTAAGTTCAACCTGCTAAATTCCATGCTAAGACACAACAAGGTACAGCTCGTATTACAAATGAATAACTTAATTAAAAAACATTGATTTTGCTCATTGACTGCTGCAAATTTTATTAAATATTAATGATAACATTTTGTATTTTTTATACTAGTCATGAAAGTTTTATGTGCTCTCTCCCCTACAGCAGCCTTAGATTTTATGACAAAATCTTACACAGCTCAAAGAACAAACATAAATATTGCATGGGCCAGCTTGGTACAATATATGTGTGTACATAAGTCAACGAGTGGATGTGTGTACATTTACCCAAATATGCATCGAGTTAGGAGAGCTGACAACGCAAGCGACGGAGAAACTTGCATGGTTTGTTTGTGTTTTATTCTAACTACCAAGAAGAGTCACCCAGAAATTCTTGGAATGAGCACCCTGTGAGGTGGGACCTCAGAACCCTGTAACAACCCTACAATCCAAAACCCCAAATTCTGTACGTGTAATACAAGGCACAAGACATCTCTCCAGAAATAGCGTAATTTTACATGTTGCAAGTCCTCCATGGCAAGAGGCTTCACAAAATTCTCCTCTTTCTTATCCCTTGTGCCCCCAAAGCCAAAAAAGCCCACCAGCCTATGGCAGAGCCTTTAACATTTTGGTAGAATTTTCTGTGGGCTTATTTTACATTTTTATAGTAGAGTTGGCACAGCCTTGGAGTTTTATCAGTCTAAATGGACCACAAGTCACCCTTATCTTATTCCTCCAAGCTCTTAATGGGAACCATAAATGTTTGGAGTCAGCTGACAGCTGTGTGAAGTGAATCAGATGACACATTATTTGGAAACTTTTACTTAAAATTTTTGTAAAACGTTCAGCAGAACGTCACTACTTTGAACTTCTGCAGTGACTTCCTTTGCTCTGAATCTCAAAGTCATTTAGAAACAATTGAAAAGTTAATTTGTTTGAGTCACTTCCTCAAATCACCTCGGAGGTCAGAGGGACAGGTCAGGACTCTGAGTTATATCGTCTTTCCAAAACATAACAAACTTCCTTAGGAATACAATCATAGCAACCCAGATTTGAAAACAAAGCTTGAGTATTATTCAGTACTTGTCAAAAGGCTCCAGCCATACTCTACATAGTTTGCAAATGCCCTCATAGTGAAAGGTGAGGGAGGGAGAAAGGGTAGGAGGAATGCTTTCCTAAAGGAAATACTTCACCGGAAAAACATTAACCTTTTTCTAAAAGGAGGAATTAAAAGGCAGACCAGAAGATCTTTAAAATATATGCTTCTTTGAAATGCAAAATATATTTTTGTAAAACATTGATGGAAGATAATATGTGGAAACCAGTTTATTCAGTTTTGTAGTTACACATGATCCAAGTAGGTTTGGGTGTTTCAGCTGTGTATCTGCTACTCTTTGTGTACTCCTCTCTTGTCTATCCCCTTTCCCCCAATTACAACTGTCCCCCCCGAGCTCTGGGAAGTTGAACCCTAAGAAGGCATCACTGGGACCCATGACAGCTGGTTTCCTGTTGAGTTAGGCCAATGAGAGCAGCAGGAGATCTAAGGGTGGAAGGAGAGAGCGATTGGGGTATTTCTTCCCTGCAGCTCCCTGTTTTGGGCTGAGTTATCAAGTTTCTGGCATGTTTGCCTCTCTGGAAAGACTATTTTCTCTCTCTGCTCCTGGGACCTCCTTCTGCTTCTGGTGTTTGGGTTCCTCCACATTCCCTGCTGGCTGTACACCCAAGTGTACAGCCTTCATTAGAAGTCTTTTGAACCATCTGAGCTAGAATTTCTTTCTTTCCTTTCCAGCTAGGACTATGAGTAACAAGAGCAAAGAAATTGTAGCTCCTAGTAGGTGTCTTTTTCAGGCTGTGTTATGTAAAGAGCAACTCCAGATGTCAGGTCACACACAAAAAAGAAATCTTCTAAAGAAAGTGGAAAATATGCAACAATCACCAATCAACATTAGAATTTGTGCATACATTTTCCTGTCAACTTAGAGATATGCCAAATGCCACACAATGACATCCGTATTATTTCCCTTTCTGTTGTGGAATAAAGTTTCTTTCCCTAATGGTGACTACTCAGGAAAAACAAAACAAAAAAGCCAAAAAACCCCCAACATTTCTTTGCAATAGAGTTCAGCGCTAGACCTGAGGGCACATGCTCTGTAAGTTTGACACATTTTGAAAGGAACTAGTGTCCCCAACTCAGCTTGACTGTGAACTGGGTCTATAGAGCCAACTTTAGTCCTCCCAGGGAATAAATTAAATCTGCATCTTGACTGTGTTGCCTGGAAGAGATGTTTAAATTATTTATGTTGCAATAGCAGGGAGTTCTTTTCTCTGCAAGTTGGGGGTGGGGTGGAGTGTGTTCTGCCTCTTGTCTACCCCAGGCCACTGCATTCTTAAGTCCAGTAATGTCTAGAGAAAAATAACCAGGCTGGAGGCAACCAAGATATATTAACAAAAAAGAGGCAAGAAATCACTTTTCCCTGGTTGGAGACTGCTTTCAGGCTGGCACGGCTGCCACGCTGCTCTGGTTCTGCCTGGGATATGGCTGATGTGTGCTGATGCCTGGCTGGGGAAGGCTGGGCAGGTTATGGGCTATGGACCACACAGATTTTAGGTTGAGGTTTTGAAAATGGAAATAAGAAGAAACTCAAGAATGTGTAGAAGGGATTTGACTAATTTGGAAACTTCTGCTTCTGAGTTTTGGTCTTGGTTCATGTATATACTTGGTGTCAAAACAGCTTTACACTGAGAATGGGATGATCTGATTGGTTCACAAAGGGCTGGTTCAAGGATGAATCCCCTAAAGCTTCTCCGTGATTTACTGGTATTTTGGAAATCACTGAAGCACAGAGTCACATGGAGAGCCTCAATGGCGTTTCCATTAGGGTGAGTCTTTCTTATGGACACCTTTCGTTGTGCCTGGATGCCCAAGTTGCTTTAACATGGAAAAAAACCCCACAAAAATACTGTATAATTATAGAGAAGATTTAAAAGCACATACCCTGGGACAGCTAATACATTTACACATCAGGGGGAAGTTATCTCAATGACTAATAGCTGATTTTTTAAGAGATCCATTATGTAATAGGCCTGGTGAAAGACTACATTATGGAGAAGGGGGTGCAGAGAAAGTGAACACTACACAGAAGGAAAGATGGTGGATGCCGAAGACTGCCTACTTTGCAATTTTTCCTAAAACCAGGACTTAGAAAATGTTTTGTCGTACTTGCCTGGAGAGAGAGAAATCCTATCCTAAAATGTATATGGCAGGGCCATGTTTATTTTGATTTGTAAGGGACATTATTTTATCCAACTTCATTGGAACTGTAATAGAAATCAAATATCTTCTCTTTACATTTACTTTCTCTCTTCCTAGGCCACAAAGCCTTTTCTACACCTTATCTAATTCCTCCATATCTGAGTTAAGAGGCCAGTTTATTATCTCATTTTACTATTAAAGTGGGCATGGAAAAATTGGAAATTTTTGCTTTCCTAGATAGATAGAAAGATGGATAGATAGATAGATAGATAGATAGACAGGTGATAGATACATAAAGCACAGAGATATATAGTTTTATTTATCCTAATGTTGGTACGTGTTACTATAACGCTCTGACTTTTATGTGTGGTAAACATTAATTAGTTCTCTAGTCTAGAAAGAAAAGTGCTAAGTTTGGGGCAATATCTAGCATTGAAGATTGTACCAAAAATGCATATTATGAAGATCCACACACTTGCCAGCAGTAGCCACAAATTCTTCCCTTTTTTCTACTATGTTTAAAATTTTTTGTTAAAGTATAATTTATGCAGAGAAAAGTATACATAAGTGATGAATTCAGTCATCTCTATACTTATTATTTTTAACAACATAGATATAAGAGCTTGCTTATAGATTGAGGCAGGAGAGGAGACAGTAGGAAGGAAGGAGACAAAAACGAGGAGAATTTTAGTACTGGGGAAGATTGTAGGTATCAAAGATGGCTGCAATAATATCTCCCATCCCATATGCTTTTCGACAATATGACTTTGCTACTCCTCCATCAAGAGGTAGAGTTTATTTCTCCACTCACGTGCATCTAGGTGGGCTCTGTGACTGCTCTGACCAATAGAATACAGTAGACTGGACACTGTGTCATTTCTGGGCACAAACTTTATCTGGTTTGGTAGCTTCAACTTCCTGGCTCTTGGAATATTTGCTCTTGGTATGCTTTCTCTCAGAACCCAGCATTGGGCTGTAAGAAGCCAAGCCATATGGAGGGGCCACATGTAGGTGCTTTAGTCTCACCCCAGCTGAGCTCCCAGTCAACAGCCAGCATCAACTGCCAGCCACGAAGTGTGCCATCTTGGATATCTTGCTCTGTCAAGACCTCAGATGACTGTGGCTCCAGCCAACATCTGATTTCAATTGCATGAGAGAGCCCAGTGAGAAATGCTCAGCTGAGCCCAGTCAACCCACAGAACCATGAGAGAGAACAATAAATGGTTTTAAAGCCACTAATTTTGGGAGTGGTATGCTAACCAAGAACAAAAAAATTGAACAGGTACCAAAAGACAGATTATAGGAATTTGGCTTTGATGGGAGGAAGGCAGAAGAGAGGCAAAAACAAGCAATATTATAGATACATTTACAGACTGAATGGGTGAGAAATGAGAGGTGAGAATTTGGAAGCAATATCATTTGGTAAGAAAGAGAAAAAGATGGGCTAGTGTGTTTAAGAAAGGGATAGATATTTGGAATATCAGATATGTGCAACTGGAGACAGAACCCAGCAGGAGTTCACTGACATATTTAAAGGCCGTGCTGATGCTGTAAGCTATAAATTTGAAGAATACCATCTGCCTGGGGTAGGGATTTTCTCCATCTATGCTCGGCTGTCCAGGTTAGGAAAGAGAAGTCACATGACTGGATTGATCTTAGATTGTGATTTTAAAGAGCGGTGAGGAAGGCAGAGAGAGCAAGATAGCTGTGGGTTCTGGTAGGTATTATTTTGAGCAATGGGCCATGGACTTTAGCCTGTGTAGGGGAAAGGAAATGAAACTGGGAGAGATCTGATACTAGAAGTGAAAGAAAAGAAGATGCAGAAATTTGAGGTAAAAACATTAGCTATGTGAGGGCCGGGCTGGCCCGGTGGTGTAGCGGTTAAGTTCACATGCTCTGCTTCAGTGGCCCAGAGTTCGCAGGTTCAGATCCCGGGTGTGGACCGATGCCCCGCTAGTCAAGCCATGCTGTGGCGGCATCCCGTATAAAGTAGAGGAAGATGGTCATGGATGTTAGCCTAGGGCCAGTCTTCCTCAGCAAAAAGAGGAGGATTGGCAATGGATGTTTAGCTCAGGGCTAATCTTCCTCACACACACACACACACACACACACACACACACATGTTAGCTATGTGAAAGAAGCGATTGAGAAAGATGGAGAAATAAGTTTTGTTTCAAAAATAGAATATTATTGAATTCTTTGACGTGTTCGTATTTTTTATAACCTCACTAGTAATTGCGTTTGCCTATAAAATATTTAAAGACTAATAAATAAAAAAATCCAAACCAATTAACATTTCTACTTGTCATCAATCTGTAAACACTCCTGGATGGGAAGATGATTCACATTGGAGGGTGAGACTGAGGTTTAGTTTGCCCACATACAGTGGTGTGCTAGAGCCAGCTCATATCCACTTGTGAGAGCTGATTGCGCACATCTCTTTCTATATCTGTGGTCAGCGACATCACGTTGGTAGCTTGAAATTGGCTGCGGTGGGATATTTACACCACAAAAATTTGCAGATGCTACAAATCAGGGCTTTTGTTTCCCAGAGAGTGGGTTGTTAAACATTTACCAGCCCACCACTACACATTCCCTCCCTATACACTGTTTACCACAAGAAAGAGAATTTAATTTTGTACATTTCTTATAAATGTGGATCTATTAATTTATGTCTTATTCTGCAAAGGACATGAGTGGAAGATGATTTCACCATACTTTTATTAACTGCATGAAGCACAACTGTTGGATTCAAGATAAGTGATATATTCCATGTGCAGATATACTTCTTCCTCTTTCCTATGCCAGAACATTCCAAGACTGAAGGAAAAAGGCAGAAAATTAAGCTGAAGTAAGCAAAGTTCATCCATGTGAAGATGTAGGTCCCATAACAGCTATGGAATTGAAAAGAGGATTAACTGTGAAAAGATGATTTTAAGAGAGGGAAAGCTGGCATATTTTGGTCTTTCTTCTTAGTGAGCTTATGGGGAAGAGGAATGGAAGTCAGAATAAGAGTTCCCGTTCTGTGCCAATATACCCACCCATGCCACTTGAAAGTCACAGGAGCAGAAATCCACCCCAAGATGTCCATGTTCCCTCCACCTTTAGTTTGCAAAACTATAATATTGGCACTGAAAAGAATGCTAAATAAAGCAGTCATTCAAAAAACTTATTCATTTCCCCAATTTGCCCAATAATGTAGCTGGTATATTGCAATTTAGGACCCAAACAGCCTGATCCTCCCACTTCATCTTTTTGGCATTTTTTTCAGTTCAGCTTTCAAATACTGTCTGCATTTTTCTTTCTCCCCCATTTTGCTTTAGGATAGTAATAAAATTAACGAATTAGCACAATAGAAAGAAAAGGTTACTGGAAAGATGAATAAAAGCATAATCCTCAGAGGAATTCAACCTAGTAAGTTTGAAATAAGACACAAAAATTTTATCTGCGAGGCAAAGCAAACCTGGGAATTTTGAGCTGTTACTTAGTATACTAAACTCCATGAATATTTTTTCCATTCATGCAATAAAAACTTTCTGAGAATGACTTAGATGTAAATGTAAGGGTAATAAAGGTCTGTGTGACTCACGCTCAGAATTGCAATATAGATTTGAAAGGTTTCATTAAAATGAGGAGCATTTTTGCTTGTTCTGTTTCTACTAAATGGGAGCACATTAATGTATTTTATTTTGGGGAGAATTAGAAGAGATGAATATGTAAGAACTGGTGTTGAAATGCAGGGTGATATTTTTGAGACGTGCACTAAGAAACCCTCCATCACACTTGAATTCGGTTTTGTGACATTCTTTATCCAGGTGGCTTCAATGATAATCCCATTAGGCATTTGCAGGTGTTATGTTAGTCACTGGAAGGCTTCCTTCCATATTTTCCCTTGAATACAGTAGAAAACAGACCTTGTTTCCTACTGAGAATAGATGAAAAGTGAGGCACACGGTGAATTCTGTTTAATGGCTACTCTGTTTAGTGAATGAAAATTAGCTAACCAGGAAAAATAATTTTCCTCATTTTTCCTTCCAAGGGCACTTATTAAAATGGATGTTTTAAATGAATATGCAATGATACAGCAAATTAAGCTTGCTATATCAAAACAACACACTGAGATTTTGAAAATACCCAAGGTTCTTTTATTTTATATAAGGGGAAACTACTATATTGTGGATATATGTTATTTTCATTACTTCTAGATGATAGAATTTGGGGACAAGAAGGGGCTTTAAAATTTCAACAAGCTTTCCCTGAGAGAAAAATGACACGTGAAGTACTGCGGACATAAAGATTGAAGGTGGCCTATTATAGATTGAATGTTTGTTTCCTCTCCAAATCCATATGTTGAATTTCTAACCCTCAACGTGACGGTATTTTGAGATGGGGCCTTTGGGAAGTAACTAGGTCATGAGGATGCGGACTTCATAACGGGACCAGTACCCTTGTAAGAAGGGACAGCAGAGAGCTTGCTCTCTCTCCCCCATGTGGGGACACAGTGAGAAGACAGCCTTCTGCAAGCCAGGAGGAGAGCTCTCACCAGGAACCAAATAAGCTGACACCTTGATCCTGGACTTCCCAGCCTCCACGACTTCAAGAAAATAAATTTCTAGTGGTTAAGCCACCAGGTCTATGGTATGTTGTTATGACAGCCTGCACTAATTAACACATAGTGTCTGCCTTCAAAGAAAGTCTAGAGGAGAAAAGAAGTAGGAACACACACAATTTCAATAAGTATTGTAGCAGAAGTATGCATGTGGTGCTAATACAATGCACTGAGAAACGACCTAGTTCTTCTCTGAGATCTAATAGGTGACAAGCTGAAGAAACTACCTAGATGTCAAAGTGATTTGCCCAGGGTCAAAAAATGGTTGGTGGCAGATCCAGAATACTAACTGAGATTGTGTGTGTGTGTGTATTTATATGAATAAATACATTTTTAACCCATTGCTCAGTGAACTTTTATTGAGCACTTACTATGTGCTAACTACTATAATGGACATTTACATGAATATCTCATTTTATCTTCACAACTCCCTGCCCCCATTTGACAGATGAGAAAACTGAGGTTTAGAGAGATTTACTAACTTGCCCAAGGTCACATAGCTAGTAAAATCAGAGCCTGGCTTTGAACCCAGATGAATGAAAATGAATGTCTTTGGAAGGTAAGAAATGTAAGACAACTTGGAAGAAATTTAATCTTAAACAAATGATGATCAGTAAATCCCCAGCACCTTCTCACGTACTGTTAACATATATGAAAACACACAAATCATATCATTTCCTCATCAGTAAAATTGGGGTAATACCTTCCTCACTGGGTTAAGGCAACTCTAATGAAAATGTGTCTCTCTCTTACTCCATGTGGCCTAGCTGGGAGGAAGGATGAGAGTCCTCCTTGCTCATCCATACTCTTTCCAGACCATTACAAAATCTCTGCTACTTTGAGGCTCACAGTATTCGGCTACACCAGCCTCTCACCACAACTGGTGCCATCATTCCTCAGTACCCCCACTGTTGCCATTGTTCTAAGAAACTCTAAAGTCTGTTCAGATGACACACCCAAAGCTCTGGTTCTCAGATCTCGTCTGATCTCACCCTTGGCTGCCCCACCCCGACTCTACCGTCACACCTTTATCTCCGCCATCATGTCTGCAACCGCAAGTTCATGCACCTTATTCTCAAGGCACAACCTCCTCTCCTTCCAGCTTGGTTGCTTCAAGAGCCCCATTGAAATTGTCCTTCAAGTGGACGGAGAACTACTTCCCATGCACAGGATGCACTCTTCTTCAGCCTCTTGTCTTCACTCCCCTGTCCACTCAGCTTAGATTCCATGATCCCCCACCAGCATCATTCTCTTCATCTTTCCCTCCTTCCTTGTCATCTGCATGGCATGAAGGAAAAATTTCCTACTTACAGAAGCCCTTGCCTAGGAGGTATCAAACAGAAAGTTGTGTTTTATCACAACTGGTCCTAACAGCTGAAGCTCGTCAAACTTTGAGTGACCTGAACACCAGACTGTACTGGACCAACTTGAAATCTCTTTCCTGACTAATAAGCAACAAAACTTTAAAAAATTAGCCCTGTACAGACCTGTGGGCTCATTCCATTCCATCTAGAGTGCTAATTTTAAATTCTTAATTAGCATAATCACTAGGAATCATCCCACTCCCAATACCTAATGACCTCTGACGTTTTCTGCCAGGTAACTACTCAGAGTATTTCTTCACTGGTGTATGTTTTCTTGCCTGGAAGGTTGATAAATAGGCTTTGCATCTTTTTAAAGCCCTGGTGTTGTTTGGTTCCTTGACAATGGAAAATCCCAACTCTAGATAAGTTTAGTCTTCCTCCTTCTTTGGGTCTTGATCTGAACAGCTGAAAAATGCTGAACTAATTCACATATTGTTACATTATAATATGTATAAACACCACCCCAACTGAGTGGTTTCAGAAGATGGCTCTCCTGAAATTGTTGTCTTAAATTCATGGACAACTTTCCAGCTGCTCAATTACCAATTAAATGGCCTATTCTTCGTCTTCCCCAATTTAAGCACAGAAAAACTTAGCACTGTTGCCCACTCGCTACTACTTCTTAGACTTTTCATTTCCTTTGGCTGCCACGATTCTCTCCTCATTTCTTCTGAACTCTCCTTACATTATTTCATTTCTTCTACTCCCTCTTTAAATTAGAGCTCCTCCTCGTTTCCATCCCTACAAATTTTTCTCTTCTAATTATGTCCTCTCTCCATGGATCTCTACTTTTATGAAAGCAGTTCTCACAACTTCCAAGTCTAGATCTCCATACAAGAAATGTCTTCTGATTTCTAGACCTAAATTTTCAACTATCTATTAGAGAAACGCATTATGGCATTCTCTGAAGGAAGGAAGGAAAAGAGTGAGCCATGAGTACCTGTGCAGGGAAGGGGCCGTGAAGGTGGATGAATAGCTCAAGGAGGCAAGTGGTGGCAGTGGTGGTGGTACATGTGGATCATGTAGAGCCTCATAGGTCATCGTATTTTGCTTTTTACTGGAAAAATTTTGAGACTGATTTAGGCTTTAAAAGAATCACTTTGCTGCCAAGGTAAACGTATGGAGCATAGTTAGGAGGTGATAGCAATAATGCAAGCAAAAGGTAAAGGGGGACTTTTCACCTAAAATTCTTATGGGGTCTTGTTTTCAAGCTTTTTCTTATGACTTATCATAAAATTTCTGCATCTAAAATAAAAGAGAGGTATCATACTGTCTCTACAAATTACTACGAATTTCAACTTAATTTAACTTTGTAATAATTCTTAGTCCTAAATTAGAATGTTCCATTTTAACTCACCCTAAGTTTGGTCTTGGTAGTTAATCTGTCCTGGATCTGGTTCAACTCTTGGACTTTAGGCCGACCCAGTGTCCAAAGCCCTTAGTTTCTTTCAGCTTGTAGGCGATGGACATTTTTAGTTCTGGGAATCAGGCTGATGGCCTCCCTCATTTATTGTCCACTATTGAAGTGCTTGTAGCTCCATATAGATTTGTTAACTTTCTTCTCAGTCCCTTTTTACTTCCATATAGAAGATGAGGTTACATTAGTCAATCCTTTGTGGAGAATATACAAACTTTCCTTTTGTGTTCATGTTTTCACCAACCAGAAGAAGAGTGGAACAATCCTTCTCCTGATAGTTTCCTGACTTAGAGCTTATCTGAATAATTTTTGATACAATAATATTTAATTTAACAGTAACTCTAGCAGTGGCTTAGCAATCTGCAGCTTTTAACAAGTTAACTTTAGAATAAAATTATTCTTTAGAATTTGTTTTCTGAAAAAGGTTGCCTCCTTTACAAAGACTACAACACTTTTAACAGAGCTAAAATAAGGATTTTGAACATAAATTGTTTTCATGTGGTCATGAATATTTTAAATTAGAATAAAGATATAATGAATTTTACTGACATTACAGTCTTCATGGGAAATATTCTTCTTTATTTGAAAATATTAAAGCAGGCACTCTCAACTTTACATGGTGTGTGGATCTTAAAGCATGTCTGCAAACTATTGAACACTCCTCCCATTGAAAGGTAGGATTCATGTGCTCTTATCTTGAATTTGGGCTGACCTTAATGACTCTTCTTGTACCCAGTAGAATACAATGGAAGTGATCCCAAGCGACTTCTGAGGCTGCATCAGAAAAGGCCGAGGAGATTTTGCCTAGTTTTCTTAGGATGCTTATTCTGGGGTAAACCAGCCAGGTGTCACATAAGTTTGAAACGGTCACACTGGAAAGCCTACATTTAGGCATTCTTATTGACAGGCCAACTGAATTCCAGCTAACAAGTAGCATCAACTGCCAGGTGGATGAGTGAACCAAAATGGATATATACCCCAGTCCAGCCTTCAGATCATGTTGCAGCCCAGCCAACAAGAGAAACCCTAAGTGAAAACTTCACAGCCAAGTCCTTCTTGAATTCTAACCTACAAAATTGTGAGCAAAATAAAATAATTGTTTTAAGCTGCTAAACGTGGTGATAATTTGTTCACAGCTCATACACCAGAACACATGGGTATTAGAGCCATTACATGCTTAAGTGTCCTCTATTCATTGCCATCTGGTCTAACTTACAGTTTTGCAAACTACATATTAATGTTTCCAAAGAAGTATACTTTCACAGATAGAAGTCATATGTGAATATGAAGAGCTAGCTTTATTTTCACTAAAATGTCCCAGGAACCTTGTCTGTAAGCATTTTGGAGAGCTGGACACAATGAGAATGAAAAAGAAAATAGGTTCACTCTGCCAAGTCCTTTCACTAGACCTTTTGTTTCAAAAAACTTATTTCTAATTATATAATGGTTAGGGAGTCAAGGGCTTTTGTCTAACTTGGAGCATATTAATTATCTTCCTAGTTTCACAAACTCAAGGATGTAATTTTTGTCTGCCTTGGTCATGTCTTCTAGGAGAATCAAAATTTTTAAGAGATAAACTTTGAACATTTTCCACTTTAAAAGAAAACATTTTTAATCATTTCTAAGGCAGGAATTTCCAGTTCTTCTAAGATATTAATAGGTAAGAAGGGGGAATGGGGAAAGCACAGAGTTGTTGATCGGTGGTTAAAGTGACTGGATGCTGACTCTCCTGATGGACTTACCTACAGCCACTTTCAGAGCTGGGAAACATTCTGGGGATCAGCAACTTTTATAAGACTATGCCAATATACTTTTCTTTTATAAAAATGTACCAAGTCCTATCACATAAAATTTATCAGCTGAATAAAAATTGAGTTTTGCCATAGAAACCAAAGGAATAAAATTTACTTTTTCTCTTATAATTTTGATAACTTTTCATTCCTTTTTTATGAATCATACAATTGCCATCAGGAGACTCCGGTCAGAGAGAGAAGTTCTTTGAACTGGTGAGAACCGACATTCTCAAAGCCTGGGGATGTCTGTGGGTCCCAGACACCCTTTCAGGAGGTCTGTGAAGTCAAAACTATTTTCATAATAATGTTAACACTTTATTTGCTGGTTTCCCTCTCATTCTCTCATGAGTGTGCTGTGGCATGTTCTAGAGGCTGTGCGGTGTGTGATATTGCAACAGATTGAATGCAGAACTATGCATGAGAACCCAGTCATCTTATTATGTAAGATATTGAAAAAGTTTGCAAAAGATGTATAATAATGCCACTTTTATCACTGATTTTTTTCTGTAAAATATAACTATTTTATAAAGCCATTAACAAATAATAAATACGTTTTCTTAAAAAATTATTAACATCTAATGGATTTATTATTATATTGAATGATTAATAAATATTTAAAAATTTTCTCAGTTTTAGTTTCTAAAGTAAATATTGGGAGACATAACATATATAAACAAATACTCTTTGGGATCTTTGAACTTTTTTTAAAATGTAAAGGACTGAGACCAAAACATTTAAGAACTGCTGGGTTAGGAATTTACCCAAGAAAATAAACATTATTTCACCGATGATAACTAATAACATCTGTATTTCTAGGTAAATCAAAATCTTAGACTTCTAAATCAGAGCTATGTTGTAAATCTCAAAAATTCCAGTAAGAATCAAAAACATCATTGTGTAATGGACGGCCTAACTGAGCTACCTAGATAGGACTGACAGGTATTTGGAGCTCTCTGAATCAAAGATTCCAGTGAGTATAAAAGTTAGTATACGTGCGTGTGTGTGTGTTTGAAGAATTAGGTTATCCTCTCTCTAAATTTCTCTCCTCTTCTCTTTTCAGACCAGATAACAGAGTCATACTAGGGTGGCTATTCATCATTTCCTTGTTCACTTAGTAAAGTAGGTAACATGAAAAATACTCACATCCTTCTGTCGAAGGATTGTTAACACTCACTCCATTTAGTCTCTTGCCTCTTAACCAACAAAATGAGAATATTGAATCACTTTTGATTAAGAAACCCTGAAATTAGATTCTAATTAGGGTAATAAAAATTAACCACCCTGACCAACCTAAGCCTTCAACCAAGCCTTGATCCGATTATAAGTTTTAAGGAAATGTGCAATTTGTTTTTTCTTGTTTAATGACTTGCTTTCAGGTCTTTAAAATTACATTTGTAGCCAAAGCCAAGTGAATAAATGTGACCAAAAAACCCCAAAAAACAAAAAAGGAAGAAAAGAAAAAAACTCACATAACTTTCATAAGACTTCTTGAAACAGTCCAATTCTTAAAGTGCCTGCTCATAATTTTGAATTTGCTCTCTGAAAGTCAGTCCTTCAAAGGAAAATAAATATTTGCTTATTATTATCTGTTGGTTACTGAGTACTTTGTAGGCAAACAAAAATTGTACAAAAGATAAAGAAACCACAACATCCTAACCTAATATTAAATTATACCTGTATATATGGGCTTTATCAAAAGTTGTAAGACAAAAGTATATTCCTTCTTAGATTATAAAGTCTTCTGGTTTTCTGAATCTTTTGATTGAATTAAAGAGATAATGTTATTTAAATATTCTACTGAAAAGTAGAGACTGTACATTTTATGTACTTTTTAGAAAATATACTTATTCCTGCATTCTTTCATTCATTCAACAACTATTTATTGCCCAAGTCCTATTTGCCTGTACTGGAAATAATACACTGGAAAAGAGAGAATGTCACAGAGTTTATATTCTAATGGAGCAGATAAATTAATATTTAATATAATTTTGAATACTTACAAGTGCTAAGCAGAAAAATAAAACAAGAATATAAAGTGATGGGATGCTGAAGGGGACATAGTTAGGTAGGATGGTCAGGAAGGCCTCTCTGATGGAGTGACTGGGTAGATTGCAAATGGCCACACATTCTTTGTATCTCATTATGTCTGCCTCTTTGAAATGTAACTTTGCTGTTTCTACCATCAAAAGATAGAGTATATTTCTCTAGCCTTTGAATCCAGCCTAGGTTATGTCACTTGCTGTGCCAATGGGACATTAGAAAATGGGACATAAGCAGAGTCTTGAAAAGTAGTTGTACATGGGCTTTTCTCTCTCTTGCTACTCCTTCTACCATTTAACAAGCCAGGGCTGGCCTCCTGGATGACGATAAACCAGGTGAAGCGAGGCCTCAGGATCCCTCCAATTCCTGCTTGGATCTGTGGTTTTGTAGTTTTCATCATGTTTTGAAAAATTTCAGTTATTATTTCACCAATGGTTTATTCTGCCCTCACTCCCTTCTGGGACTCCAAATCACATTTAAGACTGCTTAAAATTGGTCCATAGCTCAACTGGGGCTCTGTTCATTTTTTTTTCAGTATTTTTTTTCTCCCTGAGTTTCATTCTGACTTTGGATAATTTCCATTGCTATGTCTTTAAGTTCACTGATTTTTCTTCTATAGTTTCTAATATGCTGTTAAGCTCATTTAGTGACTTAAAAAAAACCTTTAAATTTTAAATTAAAAAAAATTTTTCAATTCTAGAAATTCTCTTTGGTTATGTTTTATATATTCTATTTCTCTACTCATTACATTCATGTTTTCCTTTACATCCTTGAGCATATTTATACTAGCTGTTTCAAAGAAGTCCTTTCCTGCTAATTTCATCATCACTGTCACTTCTGGGTCTTTTTCTATTGACTGATTTTTCTTTTAGCTATGGATTACAGTTCCTTGCCTCTTTGTACATCTAGTAATTTTTGATAGGATGTTGGGCATTTTAATATTACACTGTTGTCTTTCTTTAAAGTCTGTTTTGGCAGGCAGTTAACTTACTTGTGGGACAGTTTGAGAGTCCTGAGATTTGTTTTTAAGCTTTATTAGGGTGAGTCTACAGTAGCTTTTATCCAGGGCCATTTTAGTCCTACTACTAAGAAGTAATCTTTTGGGCGTCTCTTTTGAATGGTTTGAGTGTTCAACAAGGTCCCTCCACTCTACCTGGTTGGAATTCAAACATCTCCCAGCTCCCTGAGAGCTCTGTACATTTTTTGCTTATAAGATTTCTGGTTGTTCTTTTCCTAGCCTAGTGGAGAGTCACCCGATGTATGAGAAGCTTAGAATTTGGCCAAAGACTCAAAGTGATTTCATGGATTTCTGAAGCTCTTTCTCTGCAAGCTCCTTTTCTGGTTCTCTTCCCTGAAAATTCCAGCTTCCCAAACCTCTCCTAAGTCAAATCTTTGTCTGCTCAACTCAGTGAGACTGCTGTTCTCTTCTTGGTCCCTCTTTCCTGTGCTTCAGTCCAGAAAGTGCCTCCAGGTAGAAATCTGGGGTGATCATGAGGCTTACCTCACTTGTTTCCCTTCTCTAAGGGATTAGAATTCTGTGATGCCTGTTGTCTAATGTCCTAACAAAGTTGATTTATATTTTTTGTCCAATATTCTAATTGTTGATGATGGGAGGGCAAGTCCAATATTAACTCCCCCATTAAGCATGGAAGTGAAAGTCTGGAAGATTATTATTTACTTATTTGTTTGAAGATGGAAGATATTATAGAAATGTTATATGCCAACAGGAATGATCCAGTTAGGAAGAGAAATCTGGTGATGCTTGAGAGAAATGATATTTCAGAAACAAATCTGTTGAGAAAGTGAGAATGGATATAAATTAGTGCATAAGCAGAGGGGTTGACTTTAATAATGAGAATGGGAATTTTATCTACTAACTCAGAATTAAAGTAAGATGCTAATAAAGTCAGGATAATAAGATAAAAATTGGTGTGTAATGAAAAGACTATTTCCATTATTTATTGTCTGATCAAATAATTTGAGGGAGCAGAACAGCAAATATGATAAAGCACTTGTTCTTTATCTTTGGTCAAAATGGAGTCAATTTTCCCTCCCAAATTTACAAATCTCTCAATATTTAATCTCCCTGTTCCATTACGCAAATACATTCTTTTGAAGATTTCTATATCCAGAGGGATCAAATAAAAGATTTTTAAAAATATTACATGTGAATGACTTGTTGTGGATGAATTCTGGGTTTTGGTCCTGGTCAATTGGTTACTTTTAAAAATAAAACATTAGCTTTCCTTTGTTTTCTAGTTAGGAAAACCAAGGCGACCTTGTGTGTAAAATGGGATTAATACCCACATAATAGGGTTAGTGTTTGGATTAAAATATAATATAATCAAGTTCCAATCTTACTTGTCACTAAAATATCAACTTTTCTCCTCCCTAGGTAGTAAAAGTCCTAGCTTACGTAGTTCTATCTTGCATTTATAAATTGAAGTTCTCTGGAAAGATTAACTAATTAGGAAGACAATATTAGATAACATCCACTAAAGAAGTCTAAGGAATTTTGTTCTTTTTTTCCCTTAAATACCCTTACTAGAGTTATTCTTAGATTTCGTTTCCCTAAACTGAGATCTCCTTACCACCTTTCCCATTTTTGTCTCTTTTCTTCATTGATAGATCTTCTGGGCCTAGAATCATGCCTAGAATATAGTAGGGAGTCAGTTAATATTAAGCTGGAATTAATGCTGAATATTAGTGCCTGTTAATACCTCCAAGAATCCTAGTATTCCATGGAACAAATTTTGGGAACTGCTGTCATGGAGAATAATTCAGTTTAAGTTAACCACCTGATTCTTTTCCTCTCTGTTGAGGCCTTCTGAAGCACAATGAATGGGAAGCTTTCTTTCTTTGTGTATGTCAGAAACAGCCTGTGTCCTAAGTCTGGTAGCTAAACCTTTTAAAGTCACAATCTGTGTAGGATTTATGTGCCAAGGATATTGAAAGGATTAAATCTTTCTATGCTCAGTTACTCTTTGGTGACAGGGCACTATATTTCCTGTTATCAGAGCCCCTGTCCTCGGCTCTCACTCTGGTGCCAATGGATTTAGATGAGCAGGCTGTGCAGTGCTGTTGTGTGTACACGTGTCAGCTGCAGGAAGTCCATCCTAGGTGACAGCAGTGTCACTTTGGTATCTCATCCTCTTTTACACCTGATCAAACTTGCAGATGAAAATGCCAAAGGCGCTTCTGAGTTACAAGGCTGGAGGAAGTGACTGGGAGAATAGATGCCAAATGGACATCTTGATGTGCAGAGGGGGTCTGAAGACCCTCAGTGTGAGTGCTGTGAAAATATATAAAGCTTGTGCATCATGCACAGATTCTCACTGCGGCTGGACTCCCATTGCACAAAGTGGTAACAATCCAGGAACCAGAGTGAGGCAAGTCGACCTACACTTACGACCCAAAGATGAAGTTTCCTAGAAGGTGAAAATGCACTTTGAGGGACTTTTCTCTGCTTGACCAAATTATACCCTCATTGTATTGGTGATGTAAACGTACTCATCCATGCTTGACAGGAGGACTCTGTCCCTAATTTTCCTTACCTGGATTCCACTCTCTCCCCACTCACGTATGATTAAATCCTTTTGTAACAGGGCCAAAAGTTATTATGGGTGAAAAAGTCTCTCTATTCTTTTTGTCTCCCAGCTAGGGGATTTGGATGGAGGTGAGGGGAGGATGGTGATATCTGATTTGAATTCAGATTTTTTTTTTTATGAGGAAAATTAGCCCTGAGCTAACATCTGTTGCCAATCTTCCTCTTTTTGCTGAAGAAGATTGGCCCTGGGCTAACATCTGTGCCCATCTTCCTCTACTTTATATGTGGGACGCCACCACAGCATGGCTTGATAAGCGGTGTGTCGGTCTGTGCCCAGGATCTGAATCTGCAAACTCCAGGCCGCCAAAGTGGAGTGCGTGAACTTAACCACCACACGACCGGGCCGGCCCCTCAGATGTTTTAATATTTATATGTGAAATGGAAAACAGTTGACAGAAAGATGAGGGGTGAGAATGGGTTTTGGATTGAGAGTTGAAAGTTAGAGGAAGAGAGAGAGTCCTCAGGTTTGCTGTGTAGCGGAGAAGTAGAGAGTAGAGAAATAAGGAAAGGAAATATTGTGAGTTATGAATTGAACACAATTTACTTAATATTTTGGGGGGAAGTGCAAATAAAACTGGAATCATTTTTGCCAGTAATTATTTTTGGTTCTTGGGTTGTGTTCCTTTGAATGAGTTATTGTGCCAAGAAGACACCATGTGGGCCCTGGGGTTTATTTGGGTTACGTTTGAATAGAATCAATTTCTTACCTGTGGCTTTTTAGCTGACTGGTACCTGTGTGCTCATTTCTAGAGTAAATGGCCACTGTGAAGGAGCCATTTGCTGGTTTGGCAAAACATCTTCTTAGTAGTCACAGCACATATATAACGTAACTCCTGATTCTGCCTTGGTTTGTAGTTTTTCATAGCCTGGGGCTAACAACACCTAAAACAGGTACAATGCCCCTAAAATGTTCCTTCAGTTGGACCAGCTCTGAACAAAACTAGAGCAGGCACAGACTCTTTTTGAACTACCACATTCCAGGTTCCATTCTCATGTTGACACAGAGCCCTCTTAAGAGCTTCCCAGACAAATCTGATATTAATATTTAGGTATTCGTGACTTGGCATTTTGCCTCTGCCAGAGAATGGGTATTTTAAAGGGACTATAACATGAGGGTTAATGCTTAACAGGAAAATATTCCCAAATGATGGAATTTTAGAAACTACACAAAGAAGAAATTTTGGGGATAGAAAAGTTGCCTTTCCATCACTCTTTTTTTTTTTTTTGCGAGGAAGACCAGCCCTGAGCTAACATCCGTTGCTAATCCTCCTCTTTTTGCTGAGGAAGACTGGCCCTGGGCTAACATCCATGCCCATCTTCCTCTACTTTATATGGGACGCCGCCACAGCAAGGCTGACAGGCAGTGCGTCGGTAGGCACCCGGGATCCGAACCTGCAAACCCCGGGCTGCCAAGCGCGGACTAAACTGCTGTGCCACCGGGCGGCCCCCTATCACTCTTTAAACACCACACTTCTTGACTTTTGTATATGTGTAAGTCTTGTTCTCCCTCTTAACATCCTTGTGGAGGCAGACATTCAGCATTATCAGGTCATCCAGCCTTCATTTCTCCTTTCTAATGGCTTCCCGATTTTCTCTAGGGGAGCCACCCCTCCTACACTGTGGGAAATTTAATGCAACGTTAAATTCCGGTGTCTGCCCCTCACTGAGGAGACCAAGAAGGACAGCTCCCTGCTTTCATTGTATATGGCCAGGAGGAAGGCACATGATCTCAAGTCCTCCAATAGGAGGACTTTTTTGCTGGACTTTGGCCCATGAGCAAGTGACATTATGACTGAAAAACACTTGGAGTGCGTTCCTGCCAGCCATCATGCCTCCCCAGCCACCTGTTCCTACCACGAGACCACTCTATCCACGTGGTTCTGTTTCCTAGACCTCCAGAGCTGCTTTTGTTTCTGCTCATTTCCAAAACTGATTCTGTCGCTTTCCAGTGGATTCTCTGAGCTCCCCAGATCCTTTCACTAAATACCCCATTTTGCTTACAGTAGCCTGATAATTAAGCCCATTCTTATTACTGCAAGCAAGACTCCAGTACTGATAAACTTGGAAAAGACAAATTTAAAATAACAATTAACAGTTGCATCATATGTGCACAAACCCTCCTGTGCCCAAGTAAAATTGAAATGTTAATCCTGTGTTCTAAAAAAGGATACAAAAATAAATTATTTGCCTCCTGTCCTGCCTCCAATGTCAGCTTCTGAGAATTGAAGACCTAGCTGAGGGTATTTCATCTCAGGGTGTTGTCTTGATATGTATGTGTATTTATTTAATTAAACTTTTCATTTTGAAATAACTGTAGATTCATATCCAGTTATAAGAACTAATATAGAGATCCTTTACCCTTTAACCATTTTCCTCCAATGGTAACATCTTGCAAAACTTGAGTATGATATCACAACTGTGATATTGATATTGATACAATCCATGGATTTTACTCAGGTTTCCTCAGTTTTTTATGCATTCATTTATGTGTGTATGTTTAGTTTCGTGGAATTTTATCACATGTGTAGGGCTGTGTATTCATCGCCACAGTCAGGATACGGAACAGTTCCATCACCACAAGGATTCATCACGTTGTCCTTTTATAATCACACACCTTTCTCATGCTCCTTTCTGGTCCCTAACTCTGGCAACCAATAAGCTGCTCTCCATTTCCATAATTTTGTCATTTCAAGAATTTTATATGAATGGAATCGTATAGCATGTAACTGTTTGGAATTGGCTTTTTTCACTCAGCATAATTCCCTTGAGACCCATCCAAGTTGTTGCATACATCAATAGTTCATTTCGTTTTGTTGCTGAGTAGTATTCCATAGTATGAATGTACCACAGTTGGTTTAAACATTCATCTGCTAAAGGACATCCAGGTTGTTTCCAGTTTGGGCTATTGCAGATAAAGCTGCTATGAACATTCATGTACACATTTTTCTATGGAAATATGAATTCCTTTCTCTTGAGTAAACACTTAGGAGTAGAATGGTTGCATCAGATGGTAGCTGTACATTTCACTTTTTGAGAAACTACCAAACTGTTTCTAAAGTGACTGTATCATTCTGCATTCCCACCAGTGAGGTATGAGCATTCCATTTCCTTCACATCCTCACCAACACTTGACATGGTCAGTTGTTTAATTGTAGCCATTCTAATGGGTGTGCAGGGGTAGCTCATTCTAGCTTTAATTTGGATTTCTCGAATGACTAATAATGTTGGGAATCTTTTCTGTGCTTGTTGGTCATCCACATATTTTCTTTGGGAATGAGCCTGTTCAAATCTTTTCCCTATTTTTAAAAATTGGGTTACTTGTTTTCTTATTTTTGAGTTTTGAGAGTTCTTTACATATTCTGGATATAATTCATTTATCAAAGATATGATTTATAAATATTTTCTCCCAGTCTGTGGCTTGTATTTTCACTCTTTTAATGATACCTTTCAAAGAGAAGACTGTTTTTTGCTGTTATGTTTTGTTTAATGAAGTCCAGTTTACCAACTTTTGGATCATAATTTTTGAGTCATATCTAAGAAATCTTTGCCTATACAAAGCCACAGAGGTTTTCTCCGATGTCTTTTCTAGAAGTTTCATAATCTTAGGTTTTATATTTAGGTCTGTGATCATTTGGAGTTAATTTTTTGAATATGGCATGAGGATCAAAGTTCATTTTTTGCATACGGATGTCTAATTGTTCCATCATCATTTGTTGTTTATGGTGGGAGGGCAACTCTGGTACCAAAAAGCTGCTATGAACATTTGCTGTGTGAACTTAAGTTTTCATTTCTCTGGGATAGATGCCCAAGAATGCAATTGCTGAATCTTATTAAAAACTGCCAAACTATTTTCTAGTATGTGTTTGAAAAAGGAAGATGTAAATGTTAAGAACTTGTATGAATTTGACTTCTGTTTCTTCCTTGTTTGTAATCTTAGGCAATTTACTAAATAGCTCTGTGCCTCAGTTTCCTTATTTATAAACTAGGGACGATACTATTGCCCACATCATTGGGTTGCTATGAGAATTCAATGAATTAAAAAACAAAGTGTTTAAAATAATGCCTAGCATGTAAGGCATGATCAGTAATGTTAGCTGTTATTGTTTGGAACTGGTGTTGCTACTATTATCCTTTGTGGCTGTCCAACATCTTTGAACACCCTTTCTACATTTTGGTAATTCCCCACATTATGAGATCCCAGAAAGAAGCCAGAAAACTTGCATTCCCATCTTTCCTTGCAGCTGGGATAAAGGCATTTGACTTAGGTTCTACTAATTAGGCATAGCTATAAAGGCCTTGGATTCAGAAGTGAGCAAAAAAGCAGATGACCATGTACCAGAAATTCACTCTTCCAAATAACT
Organism: Tapirus indicus; assembly: GCA_031878705.1. Lineage (NCBI taxonomy): Eukaryota > Metazoa > Chordata > Mammalia > Perissodactyla > Tapiridae > Tapirus > Tapirus indicus. The sequence goes on from CM062925.1 coordinate 117,470,166, forward strand.
TCTGGGGGCAGCCATAGCACCATTCTAGAATTCAGTCCTAAGTGACATAGGTACCAAGCAGCAAAGCATTGGTTTTCTTCCTGGAGAGAGCACTGTCTTTTGTTTGGGATTTTTTTTCCTAGTTATATAGGTTCAGAATGTGGCTGTCTGACCTTTTTGGAGATTATCAAACCACCTAATATTATTTAATAATTTCCCTTGCCACTTAAATTAGCCAAATTTAAAAAGCTGTGAGTGCATGTATGGCTTAAATAGATCAATTTTTTAGACATATATGCACATACAGAAAATATTTTTAGTCATATATAAATAGATAAAATATATATTTTTTCTATATAAAGGACATTATTGGGACAATTGGAGAATTTTGAATGAGGTAAATTGTATCATAGTACTGTTTCACATTAATTTCCTGATTTTGATAATTGTATAATGGTTATGTAACAGAATATTCTTGTTTTTAGGAAATATACACTGAATCACTTAGGAGTAAAGGGCATCAGGTCTGCAACTTATTCGCAAATGATTCAGAAAAAAATGTATGGAAAGAATGATAAAGAAATGTGGCAAAATTTAAGAAATAGGAAATCTGGGAGAAGGGTATATGGTATTCTTTGCACTACTCTTGCAATATTTTTTGAAAGTTTGAAATTGTTACAAAAAATAAAGGGTAAAAATTAGCCAAAGTAGATTTTATAATTTGTAATTTTGTTGTTTGTAATTAAGAATGTTACTAATACAGAAGAATCATGAGGAGTCAAGGCTGGAGATTGCCTTAGTCATCTTAGGCTGCTATAAACAGACTGGGGGGCTTATAAACAGCAGAAATTTACTTCTTACAGTTCTGGAGGCTGGAAAACCAGGATCAAGGCACTGGCTGATCTGATGTCTGGTAAGAACCCATTTCCTCTCATGGCTCCCTTCTTGCTGTGTCCTCACATAGCAGAGAGAGAGAGCAAGCTCTGGTCTCTTCCTTTTCTTATAAGGGCACTAATCCCATCACGGGGGCTCCACTCTCATGACCTCACCTAATCCTAGTCACCTCCCAAGGAAGGTCCACCTCCAAATAGCATCACATTGGAGGTTAGGGCTTCAACATATGAATTGGGGTGGGGGGACACATTCAGTCGACAGCAGAGAGGGACGCTGATCTCATGATTTTTCCCCTTCACCCCCATACCTGGATAGTCTCTCCTTGGGATCATGTAAGGGCAGTCAACAGCCATGGACTGGAGAAGGGAGGTACTTACACATGGGACTCAGATGCTACCTAAACCGTCATGGCGTCTTCTATCAGACTTCCCCTCAAACCCCATGCTATAAATCACCATTTTCTCGATGGCTGAAGAAACTCAATAGAGACAAATGAAATGGCTTTTTCAATTTACTTGATTGACAGAGCAGAAATAGGAACCTGCTCCTTTGATGTCTCTTCTCTGCCTCCCCCACTGGCCTGGGAGGATGACCCACTCCACACAAGGCCAAAACAAACACTTCCCCTCCTACTCTGAAGGGAAGAAACCGGCAAGATCCCACAACACCATGGGAGTCTTCCAGCCAGCGGGAGAAAACAGAACTCCTGACACAGCTAGCCTTCTGTTATGCATGGCTCTGAACTGCTTTAATTAAAGACTTCTGTCTTAATTCCATTCATAAACTTAAGCCAAACTTTAATTTCCCATGAAGCGCCTTCTGGTGAAAAGCAACATTCCTAATCGTTAGTAGTTTTTAAGTTTCACATGTCATGCTTTTAAAGAGTGTGATATATAAAATGTTTCCACCTCATATTCAAGGCACCTGTTACTAACGCTAAAGCTCCCAGCACACAAAGGAGAAAAGCGTCAGCCTGAACATTAGATGTACAAACTGGTCTCACTCCCTAACGTCAGAGCGTTTGAACTTATTCAGGACCGCACTGTTTTTATTGCAGTAAAGAGGGACTGAAGAAATCAAATAGGAAAGATTTTACCTAATATGCACTTGTTTAAAAGGGCAATTTCATATAGAAAAAGGAAATGAAATTTCCTCTAAAGGATTTAATCTGAACTGATATGCACAATATAGCAGGACATTGTAATCTCCGGTTATCTGATGGACTTGTATACCTGGAGGGTAAGAGAAAGGAGAGAGAGAGAGAAGGGGGGTGGGAGGGGAGGGGATCATCCAATACATGTGCTGTGATAGTCTCCTGGTTAAAAGTCAATTCTTACATTATTTACCTGAATGTAGCTTTTTAATGTAGTCACTTTTCCCGGATGTGTGTTAAATATTGCATCTTCAAATTTAGAGAGAATGCTATAAAATCTGGCTGCTCGTTAGGATTCCGAAGGGGCTTAAAACGACCCCATACCTGAGTTTCAGCTGAGACCCTGTGAATCGGAATCTCTGGGGGCTGCTGGGACCCAGGTGATTCTGTTGAACACTGAGGGCCATGAACCACTGCTTTAAAATATGCGCTCTGCTTTCCACAATAAACACTCTCCTAAAAACAGAAGCCTTTCAAAATTCACTAGAACTTGACGTGGAAAGTCATTCTACAATGATGCTTTTTCAACATGGAAGCTGTCCTCTCTTTCAGAAATGTGAATCTGAATTTTTTTATATTGTATCTGCTTCAAATCATGTGTATGTTTACAGACAGAGGCACCTATGGTAGAATGAAGGTGAATTTCTTCAACATGCACATCACAGGGATACCACTTGGACCTCACATTTACATTTTTTTTTCCTAAAACATTTTCTCATTTGAGCCTATAAAGTAAGAAAGTTCAGGTGGTATCATCGCTATTTTCCAGACTGATGAGGAATTGAGGAATGAAATGACTATTAAATGACTATTAAAATGATCTTTGTGACGGGACTAGCCTACAGTTTTCTTTCCACCTAATCCAGTGCTTTCCTTCTTCCACTTTTTATATATATATATACATATATATGTGTGTGTACTTATATACATACACATGTATCTATAAAGATGTACAAATAAATTTATATATAAATTACTTTTATATAACATATACTTCTATATAATAATATATAATATATAATTATATTTATATATAACATTTTACTGTATCTTCCACTTTTGTTTATATATATTTGTTTACATATATAAAATATATATATCTTATGCAAATAAAACTATTAAGTTAATGCTTAGTTTTTTTAGACCACCTTCTTCAACGTTGATGATGGACTTAGCTGTCAAAATTGTATGTCAAATATGTAGGTAATAAAAGAAATCACATCAGATGTATCTTTCTTAACCTTAGGCGAGCAGGTACAGGAAAATTGCATGAGGGAATTACAAACAGAAAACCAAAACCTGCAATCACTTGAAAGTGCTCAAATCTTATTTAAACAGCATGTACAAGAGTTTGGTGACCAAACTCAATTTTTATTTTAGGAAAACATAACTTTTCCTTAGATTGTTTTCAAACCTCATTTCAGCAAAATGGAGCTTGATCTTGAGATTCATATATACTGCACTCTGCTTGCAGGTATACCTACTAGGGCATCTTTCTGCTTTGTGTTAAATGTAAACTCAAAGCACAAAGCATCCATTACAGATCTGGACCATTCAGGCTTTCACACTGGCTTTGCATGTTACAGTCAACTCTGAAGGCAATTACTGCTTTCTCTTGCAATTTATGGATCCCTTCTAAATCTTTATCCCCGGTGATAAAAACATCAAAATGAAGACAAGCTCCTGAAAAGAAAGTGACAGGGAAACTATCACATACATAGATTCTTCTGGGACTTTTGGAAAGTTATTTGCTTATCTGAACGATATTTGCCAAGATGAAAAGACACTAGCAGATTCCTGCTACTCTCACTGACCAGGCAACAGCTGCTGCTCTGTTGATACAGGGAACATCTGTGAAAGATTCTGGGCAGCGAGTGGAAAGATTTCATTGTCAGCAAAAATGCTCTAGGAACAACCACGTCCTGGAAAGCACAAAGAAGCTGGGAGACAACACTGAAACCTTGGGTTTTGAGAAGGCCGTACTATATATAATTAATCATGAAAATGCCAGGTCTCAGCCGAACAAGAGGAGGGAGCAGAATCCTCACTGTGGAATAGTCCCAAAGGTTGTCAAAAGAAATGCCTGCTCCCATTTGAACTCGGGGAACACGGAAGAATCTGTTCAAATCACAAATGCCTAGAATAAAAGGGGCCTTGCAGGTCAATGAATCATCTTACAGACGGGGAAACTGAGACACACAGATGCACTTTCATCTTAATTTACTTTATTGAGTTAATGATTTGCTCATCACTGAACCAAATGGTGAGATAATATCCAATTTTATCTTCTGTTTTTAGAATCCCTCTTTGACACCTCTTCCCAAGGCGCTATCTTTCTCATGGAGGAAATAGCTCAGAAATATGTGGCAAGCTTTTAGCTACGACTCTGTGTGTGTGTGTGTGTGTGTTGTTTTATTACTTTATTTTGTTTTCAAGTTTTAGGGAGTTTCCACAGATGTCATCACGATAACATAGGGTTATTTGCAAAAACAATTCCCATTTTCTTTGGAGCAATGATCTGAAGGCTAATGGATAGAAAACTGGGATTGTGTTTTCTTTCTTCCTTCCTTTAAGAAAGCTAATTTGCACTTGGAAACATGTTTAAAACAGATTTCTCATTTGAGGCCCTACCATCTCAGAGACTCTGGTCATTCAAGCAAGAAAATGGCCAAAGCTATTTCCCATCTATGATGACAAAAGCCACTCATCATTAAATAAAACATTTAAGCAGTAATTTAAATATTACAGGCTATGAAACTGCTTAGGCAGTGAACAGGAACTGGAATTAGAAGACCAGCCCTGTCCTTGAGCAAATAATTAAAACCTTGTTGTTTGTCACTCTTGTCTACAAAAATGGAATGAAAATTCTGGTCATTCATCCATCTAGCACAAAGCTCTGAGAACTAATGAATAGTTACAAGGCTCTTTCTTGAAAGGAAGTCCTTGTGAGAAAGGTGAGCAGTAAATAGCAGCCATATTTTCCTGAGTTTCCAAGACAATTCTGATTGCAAATTTTCTGTCCCTTTGTCAGATCATATGTCAAGCTCTGGGCCAGATTTTTCTGCTAAACTTAATCAAACTCCCCTTCCTCGTGGACCTAAAACATAGTTAAAATTTCCCACAGTCAGAGAATCCCAAGAAAACTTGACAAAGAGTACTGAGAGACGAGAGGCTTAGAAAATTTCTTTAGTATTAGGCATAAGACATATGCTAATTTGCACGACTGATTTACAGACATCATAAAAGAGTCATTTGTCAAAGTTTCCCCAGGCTCTTCATTTTTCTGGGGATAAAAGTGCAAATAGCAGTAGAGTAAATTCTCCCTGGACTATTTCTCCCCACTTAGCAGAATCTTCTGTATTTTCCAAGTTCAGGTGTCTTTGAGAGTTCATTTTTTTTTAAACAATTTTATTCCAGGAGAAGGCAGCAAGAGATGAGCTGTTTTGTGTTTTAGCCAGAAGTATTGATAAAGACTGCTTATTTTTCTCCAACTTTTTCAGACTCACCACTTTGTCTGGCTCACAGAGGGATATGGATTGCTTACCACTAGGTCCCCCAATAAATGCGCTCTTGTATATTGGTCAGAGGTCACAGATTAGGTTTTATTTAACAGATAAATTTCATTACTGAGGATGAAAATAGCAGGACTGTGAAGCAGGAACAAGAATGGGATCAAAGAAGTAGGAAAGTCAAGTAATAAATATCACTAAGAGAATCCAGAATCCCAGAATCAGAAGGATCTTAGAAACCATCTAACTCAATTTTGTCCTGATTCATGATTTCCTTCCACAACATCCTCCATAAGCGGTTGTCCAGACTATTTTTTTTCATAGGTCTAATGCCAGGGAATTTACTATCATCACTTTTCAAGGATACTCATTTTCATAATTCATGGAAAGACACCTGGGGTGGATCCAAAGAGAAACCGGATCTGCAGTGTTGGGGGGTGATTTTGTTTCCAAGATCAAAACATGGTCACTGCTTTGTAGGCCTCTGTCAGTGATTGATAGATCAAGCAGGCAGAAAATCAGTAAGGATACAGATGATTTGAACAACACCATCCATCAACTTGATCTAGGTGACATATATAAATACGTCACCCAACAACAGCAGAATATACTTTCTTCCCAAGCTCGCATGGAACATTCACCAAGATAGACCACATTCTGGGCCATAAACACACCTTAAGAAATTTAGGTGAACAGAAGTCATGCAAAGTATGTTCTCAGACCACAATAGAATTAAATTAAATCAATAACTGAAAGATAGCTATAAAATCCCCAAATATTTGGAAATTAAATAACACAGTTCTAAATAAGCCATGGGTTGAATAAGAAGTCTCAAGACTACTTTAAAATAATTTGACTGAAATGAAAATAAAAATACAACTTAAGAAAATTTGTGGTATGCAGCGAAAGCAGTGTTTAGAGGGAGATTTGTAGCATTAAATGAATATATTAGAAAAGAAGAAAGATCTAAAATCAATAACTGGTTTCTACTTTTTGAAACTAAAGAAAGAAGAGCAATTTAAGCTGAAAGCAAACAGAAAAAAAGGAATAATAAAAAAAATTAGACAAGAAATCAATGACTGAAAATAGGAAAGCAATAAAGAAAATCAATGAAACCAAAAGCTGGGTCTTTGAAAAGATCAATACAATTGATAAACCTCTAGCCATGTAAGAACAAAAGAGAGAGGACACAAATTGGCAATATCATAAATGAAAGATAGGTCATCATTACTGATCCCATGGGTATTAAAAGGATAATAAAAGAATACTATAAACAACTTTATGGGCCACAAATCAGATTACTTAGTTGAAATGGACCAATTCCTTAAAAGACACAAATTACCAAAACTCATGGGAGAAACAGATAACCTAAACAGCTCTATATCTATCAGAGAAATTTAATCAATAATTAATAATGTTCCTAAAAAAGAATTAGGTCCAAGTGGCTCCATAGATGAATTCAATCAAACATTTATGAAAGAAACAATACCAATTCTCCACATTATCTTCCAGAAAATAGAAGCAGATGGAACACTTCCTAACTCATTCTGGAAGGTCAGCATTATCCCAATATCAAAGCCAGATAAACACATTGTAAGAAAGGAAAATTGAAGACCAGTATCCTTCATTAATATGAATGCAAAAATCCTCAACAAAATATTAGCAAATGAAATCCAACAATACATAAAGTAAAATACACCATGACCGAGTGCATTTATTCCAGTTATGGAAGGCTTAACTTAAGGTTCAACATTAAAAAATCAGTCAACGTATTCCACCAGATCAACAGGGTAAAGCAGAAAAATCATATGATCATATCAGTTGATGCAGAAAAAGAATTTCAAAGTTCTAACACCCATTCATGATTTTAAAAAAACCTCTGAAAAAAATAGGAATACAAGAAAACTTCCTCAACTTGATAAAGAACATCTACAAAAAAACCTCTGCAGTTAACATCATTCTTAATAGTGAAATACTAGACACCTTTCCCTTAAGATTAGGAAGAAGGCAAGGATATTTTCTTTCACCATTCCAATTCAACACCATACCAGAAGTCCTAGCTAATGGAAAAAACCAATAAAAAAAATAGAAGGTACACAGATTGGAAAGGAAGAAATAAAACTGTCCGTATTCACAGATGACATGTAGACGTGTACGTAGAAAATTACAAAGAATCTACAAAAATCTCCTGGAACTAATCAGCATGAATAGCAAGATTGCAGGATACAAGGTCAATATACAAAAGTCAAATTTTTCCTATTTCCTAGCAGTGAACAATTGAAATTTGAAATTAAAGAAAAATACCATTTGCAATAGCACCAAAGAAAATGAAATACTTAAGTATAAATAGAACAAAGCATATATAGGACCTATATAAAAAAACTACAAAACACTGTTGGAAGAAATTGAAGTTTTAAATAAATTAAGAGACAGTCTGTGTTCATGGTTTGAAAGTCTCAATATTGTTAAGATGTCAATTGCTCCCGACTTGATCTGTAGATTTAATGCAATCTCAGTCAAAGTCACAGCAAGTTATTTTGTGGATATCAACAAACTGATTCTAAAGTTTATATGGAAAGGCAAAAGACTTAGAATAGCCAAAACAATATTGAAGAAGAAAACCAAAGTTGGAAGATTCACACTACCCAATTTCAAGACTTATAATTAAGCTACAGTAATCAAAATAGTATGGTATTGGTGAAATAATAGACACCCAGATCAATGAAATAGAATAAAAAGCCCAGATATAGACCTACACAAATATAGTCAACAGATTTTTTTAAAGGTGCAAAGGCAATTCAACAGGAGAAAGGAGGGTCTTTTCAACAAATGGTGTTGGAACAGTTGGGTATTCATATACACAAAAATGAACCTAGACACAGACCTATACCTTCCATAAAAATTAACTCAAATACAAAACTATGAAACTTCTAGAAGAAAGCATAGGAGGAAATCCAAATGACTTTGGGTATGGTGATGAGGAGGTTTTTTGATACAACATGAAAGTCACAATCTATGATAGAAAAAAGATGGATAATTTAGACTTTCAGTTTGAGAAAGATACTGCTAAAAGAATGAAAAGACAAGCCACAGATTGTAAAAAATATTTAAAAAACATATACCCGATAAAGGACTTGTATCCAAAATATATAAAGAACTCTTCCATTTCAACAATAAAAAGCAACCCAATTAAGAAATATGCAAAATATATGAAAAGACATCTCTTCACAGAAGATATTCACACGGCAAACAAGTATACGAAATATGCCCAATGTCATCTGTCATTTGGGAAATGCCAATTAAAGCAATATGAGATACTACCATGCATATTTTAGAATAATTAAAATCAAAAGGACTGACAATCCCAATTGCTGGTGAGGAGGTGAAGCAACAGAAATTCTCATTCATTGCTGGGGGGGAATGCAAAATGGTACACCCACTTTGGAAGACGGCTTGGCAGTTTCTTACAAAGCTAAACATAGACTTAGCTTATGATCTAATAACCATGCTCCTAGGTATTTACCCAACTGATCCAAACATTTATGCCCATACAAACACCTGCACATGAATGTTTATAGCAGCTTTATTCATAATTCCACCAAACTGCAAGCAACCAAGATATCCTTCAATACGCGAATGGATAAACAAACTGTGGTACATCTATCTACTGGGATATTATTCCGTGAAAGAAAGGAGTGAGCTATCAAGTTGCACATACATGGAGGAATCTTAAGTGCATATTGTGAAGGGAAGAAGTCAGCCTGGAAAGGATACATACTGTATGAGTCTATGTGTATGACATTCTGGAAAAGCCAAATCTACAGATATAGTAAACATATCAGTAGTTGCCCAGGGATTGTGGTGGAGAGGTTGAATAGGTGAAGCACAGGGGAAGTTTTAGGGTAGTGAAACTATTCTGTATGATACGGTAATGGTGGGTACATGACATCGCATTTGTCAAAACCCCTAGAACTTTACAGTACGAAGAGTGAACCTGAATTTATGCAAATTAAAAAAAATCACTTTGGAGTTCAGGGAATCCCAGGATGGAATTCAGAATGTGATGAAAGAATCTAACTGTATTATAAACATATGAAACAACCTCACCAAAGGCAATGGGGGAAAAGATTCTGACCTAACTAACTTCAGAAATGAGTGGAGTCTATAAGACTAAAGGCAAAAGGAATTGTACATAAGCACGGTACTTTAGTTGATATAGTTGTTTCCCAGTGGAGCATAAGCATGGGTTAACATTCTGAAACCACAACATGGGTGAAATTGAACACTTAAGTAAATAGATGGTGTAAGGTGAGAGCCAGGTGTCTCACTGTTAGAGTGGGAGGTTGCAGATAAACAAGGGAGAAGGTAATGGATTAGAGTTGAAGACATCAGTATGAACTAATGTTTAGCTTAATATTGATATGAATAGTTACACATAGAAATATTTAGAGATATGTGTATATGCATGGGTTAATATATGTGTATATATTTACTTGCTCTGTAAGCAGAGAGGGCCTAGGTGCAATGACAACCCAGTAGCAATGAGCCTACCTAGTGACCTGATCTTGGTTTCTAATACTATTCTCCAAAAAATGGAACCGGGGCTGCTTAGAGAAATGGCTGAGTCTGTGGCTGGGGCAGGAAATATAAAGATGCACATGAAGCATCTTGTTTTTGAGCAAGGAAGTACTCAAAACATAACAAAACAAAACAAAAAGCCTGCCAGGATGGGGGTATGTCAAAGGACACGGAACACAACTGAAAGAGCTCCCAGTGGCCAAAGCTGGAACAACTCGGGCAACAAAATAAACGGTTCAATAACTAATTAAGTGGGAGAACAAGAGACAAATCTCACAAGGAGAAGAATTCCAAATAATTTTTGTAGATACTCTGCCCTCAAGTAGGTGGGGCAGAACTTTCCACTCCTTAAGTGTGGTCTGTGCCTTGTGACTTCTTTCTGAAGAGTACAGCATGGAAAGGGGGAAAAGTACAACTTCAAAGGGGAGAAACATGACAAGCACTAGGTGGTCAAAGTCAACATTATCGGTGACAAGCCATGTTGAGAGTATGTACATTGGATATGATGAGAACGGTGGCACTTTATCTCTGCGGTCTTCCTTCCAAAAACCCACAATCCCAGTCATGAGATAAACATCAGACAGATCCAAATCGAGGCACATTCTACAAAATACCTGACCAGTCCTCCTCAACACTGTCAAGGTCATCAAAAACAAGGAAACCTGAGAAACTTTCATTGCCAAGAGGAGACTAACGAGACTTGATGACTAAATGTAATGTGGGATCCTAGCTGGGGCATTGGAACAGGAAAAGGACATTAGGTAAAAACTAATCTGAATAAAGTATGGGCACTAGGTAATAATAATAATGTATCAATATTGGTTCATTAATTGTAACAAATGTACCATACTAATATAAGATGTTAATAACTGGAAACTGGATGTGGGGTATATGGAAACTTGGTACTATCTTTTCAATTTTTCTGTAAGTCTAAAATTATTCTAAAGTGGGAAAAAAGGTTATTAAAAGCAAAACAAAACACAGTCCCTGGATCAGGATCTTGTCACTTTGCCAGCATTTGTCCTCAGGAAGGAATCTACGGAGTGTATGGGTAGGTCTCTTCTCCTTGACACTGACTGCCAAATTAGGAATAAATGACTGGAGAATGTCACCACCAGCCAGACAATCAATACTGTGTACTAATATGTGTAAGATTTTGTGTTGGGAAAATGCTAAATGCAATGTCCACTGTAGTCCCTACCCTTTGGCAAGATAAGACTTGAAAGATAACATGAATCAGAGCAGTATTTGATAAATGCCACAACAGGGGTTATAGACAGAATGTGCTACAAAAATTCAGAGGATGAAAAGATCAGGGCAATTGTGAAAGATTCCACGTAGGAGCTGAGTCACAAAGAAATGAGCAGGGAATTCCTGGTGTAGGGATTTACCTGGGCAGAGGTGGAGAGGAAATAAAAATAGAATTAGTTCAGTTTGACCAGAATGAACTGTTCATATGGAAGACAAGCTGAAATTGAGGCTAGGAAATTTGGATTTCATGTTACAGACAGTAAGTAGGGAGCCATCTATAGTTTCTCACTAAAGAAGTAATTGGATTAAATAAGGATTTTAAGTAGTGATTACCTGCACACATTGTCTCTTTCCTTTTCTCCCATTTCAGTCCACGCCAGAAGGGCTTCTGCCCAGCCACCACTCCGCTGGCCATTGTCTTCCTCAGTGTTGTCATATCTCATAGTCAGGCTTCTAGTTTTAGCTCCAGTTTCTCAGCAGCATTTAAGTTACAATTGATGGCTCCCCCTTGAAACAACGTTTTCTATTAGCTCCTGTAATACCAACCTTTCCTGATTTTCTCCTCATGTCTCTGGCTACTCTTCTTTGCTGGTTCTTTTTTCTCTATCCAACCTCTAAGTGATGGGATTCTTCTGGTCCTCTCTCTCCCTTTTTTTCTTTCTCTATACTCTCTCTATGGCGTGGTTCACTTCCATTCGTTTGGTTTTTCTTCTACAATTTAAGTTTCTAGCCCAGAATTCTTCTGAGTTCCACTCTTAGAGATACAGTTGCCTATGTGTCACCTTTGTATGGATGCCTAAGAGTTACGTAAGAGCTATCTCAAATTTAACATGTCCAAAATGGTACCCCTGATCACCCCTTCCTCTTCCTCAAATCATCCCCAATCTTCCACATTTTCATAAATGGCACTACCCTCCTCCAAGTTCTATACAGAAACCTGGGGATCATCCTTGACTCTGCCCTTTGCCTCACCAATTCCTCTCTCCCCACTCCATCCAATCCATTAGCCTTTACTGTCACTTTTACTTTAAAAAATTATATTAAAGAAAATGTGGTATATACATACAATGAAATATTATCCAGCCTTAAAAAAGAAGGAAATCCTGCCATTTGCGACAATACGGATGGACTTGGAGGACATTATGCTAAGTGAAATACGCGAGACACAGAAAGACAAATATTGTATGATCCCACTTATATGTGGAATTAAAATAGTCAAACTCATAGAACAAGACAGTAGAATGGTAGTTACCAGGAGCAGGGGGTGAGGGGAATGGAGAGGTGTCAGTAAAAAGGCACAAAGCTTCAGTTATGCAAGATGAATAAATTCTGGAGATCTACTGTACAACATAGGGCCTATAGCTAACAATACTCTCCAGTTGTAAGATGAGTAAGTTCTAGGGGTCTAATGTACAGTATGGTGACTATAGTTAATAATACTGTATTGTACACTTGAAAGTTGCAAAGAGAATAGATCTTAAATGTTCTCATCACAAAAAAGAAATGATAATAATATGATGTGACAGAGGTGTTAGCTAATGCTATGGTGGTAATCATGTTGCAATATAAAAGTGTATCAAATGCACACATTGCACACCTTAAACTTACACAATGTTATATGTCAATTATATCTCAATAAAGCTGGAAACAATTTGCTAAGAGGGTAGATATTATCTTAAGTGCTCTTACTACAAAAGAAAAAATATTAAAAATAAGTAAATAAAAAGTTTTTAAAATTATCTTAAATTGTCCACTTTTCTCCATTGCCCTAGTCCAAGCCATTCTTATCTTTTGCATGAACCCCTGAAGCAGCCCCCAACTGGTCTTCCTACTTTTTCTCTTGTCTATCTCAATCCTTTTTCTGTGCCACAAAAAAATCAAGTCAAGGCTTGCTCTATTTAAAATACTTCTGTGGCTTCCTGTGGCTTTTAGGACAAAAGTCAAAAGGCATAATACACCCTGCTTGGTCTCGGCCCATCTGTACCTTTGGCCTCACCTTGCCTCACGTTTTTTCTTGCTTTTTATACTTCAGCCACACTGGCCTTCTTTCAGAACCTAAAATATGAATCTCATCACACAACAACCCTTCTGTCAATGGCCTCCAGCACATGGAACAAAACACAATGTCTTTGACATGAACTATAAGGCCTTGTATGGTGGGACACATGCTCACTTTTTCTATCTCGTGTCACGACACATTTTCTCTCATCCATCATCATGCAGCCACACAAGCTCATTTCTCTCTTGGGGCTTTTCATACGTTGTTGCTTTTGCCTGGCAACCTCACTCTTGACTTTTTACAAGATCAGCTCCATCTCAGCTTAAATATCACCTCTTGAGAGGCCTTCCCCAGCCACCTTATTTAAGTAGGTTCCTCGCTGTTCTCTATCCCAACACCTTATTTACATCCTTTGGAGCTCTATGGTCTTATAATTATGAATTTGTTTACATGTCTTTGTCTAACTCCCCTGCTAGTTCATAAGCTCCAAAAGGGTAGGACTATACCTGTTTTGCTTATCATGACATACAAGTCCAGGATCTGACACATGGTAAGGACTCAAACATTTAAAAATTAATCTGGTCACAAGGCACAGGTAGTTTCAAGATGCAAAGCAAAGTTAGGAGGCTGATGCAACAGTCTGGGTATTACATCCCTGACCTACACTCCTGCCTCCAATATAAGGGAAAAAAGGGACGGGGGAGAGACATTAAGAAGGTAAGATAGACAGAATTTTGTTATTAATTTGATAAGGTTGGAGAGGAGAGAGGAGAAGGAATGAAGATGATTCTAAGGTATGGAGCCTGGGCAGATATATTGGCCCATTACTGAGACAGGCCTTCTGGAGACGAAGCAGGATAAAAGCACCTCAGCTGTCTGCCTATTGAGAATCTGCACCACAAACTTATCAGGTTTCCTTTGGGACGGTTAATGAATTCTGTAATTGTATTACATACCACATAAAACCAAATTTCTGTCTTCAGTGTGAAGTTTAAGATGTCTAATGAGCTTCCAGTTATTGTGGAAAGAGGAAAGCCTTTGAAATCAAGTGAAAAATTGGGTATAACTCCCAGTTCTGCCACTCCCTGGGTGTGTGTCCTTGGCACGTTAATTCACCTCTCTGATTCTCAGAATCTTCTGTAAAATGGGGATAATAACTTTGAGTTGTTGTGAGAATTAAAATTAGGTCATATACAAAGCTTGGAGTGGCATCTGACACGTGGTATTGTGTATTCCAACCCCCACCTCGTCCTTTCTAATTCAGGTCTGTTCCCATATTTCCCTTCATCTTCTCAATTCAAAATCCTTGATTATATTCCTACCTAGTTTTGAGGGACAGTGTGAGAATAAATGAGATAATGCTGTCTGCTCCTAATTACCCACTTTGTAGCTTATTTACCGCAAGCTCTTACTCTTGGTTTGGCCTCATCCTGGCCCTAAGAGATATCTTGGCAGCTTCTTTATACTGTCAGTTGGTGTGTGCTGTGGAAAAGGAGTTCAAACTGAATATCAGTCTAATAAACACAGTCGGTAAGGGAAAATACCATGTACATTCCAAAATCAAGCATAAATGCCTTTTAAAATTATTTGTGGTTTTGAATTATGTCTGCTATTGCTTCATTTATGTTAACCAGGCTGATTAGAACGGGCTACATGCCATAATTCTGAAAAGATTTAATGCTGTTTGGAGAGAAGACAAAACCATAAGCATAAGGCATTATCACAAAAGTTTTATACATGAGAACAGATCCTCAAAAATATGAAGGGTAAAAAGTGGTTTCACTTCTTCGCGTTGCCAAAAATTTTTTGCTTCGCAGAACTCACAGTAAAAAATATCTATGTCTACCCTTCTGCATGTGTATTAGGCTCAAAAACTTCACATATTGCTAGTCTATGCAGTCAGCATGGAGAACTCCAAAATGGTGTCCTGGGGTGATTCCTACAGTTGAGAAAGCTAGATTCTACAACAGAGGCATCTCCTGCTTTACTGTTTTTAGTAAAAGGCTAAATTTGCATTTCATTTTCTCTCCCCTCCAATTCTAGTGCAACGAATACCTGTTCTCAGAGGTTTTTTTTTTAAAATAGTATTTCCACTTTAAAAACAAGGCACTAGGCAGGGGGGAAGTAACTTTGAAACAATTATCAAGGACCTCAGGGAGAAGATCCTGAAATCTGATGGATCCACAACTCTGAACCATGAACCATGTAGTCAACTGATTCATCACCAATGTCTTATTGAACTGATTCATCTGCATACCCTCCACAGAACTCTAATCACTTCTAGAAATGGTCACTCCCTCCTTTGTTCTGCTGTTAGAATGGGATTTGTCAAGAAATTGAGGTCCAATGTGAGACTACAAAAGATGGACTTGGATTATTTTCTTGCTTTTGAAAGTGATTCTTGTGCTATGGGTGATTCCATTTGTCTTCATGTCTGGGATCTTGGAAGAGCCCCAAAGACATTCAACTCTACCTCTGAGTAGCTCTAGAATTCCTGTGCTCAACCCATCTCTACAGAGTTCCCCAAAGTGTTGTTCACTCAAGAAATATTGATTAAATGCCTTGGGCACTGCACTAGTTTTCCTTGGGGGGACACTGACATGGGGCAGGTTGTCTAAGTAGAGGTCAGGCTTCCACTGCAACATCAGGGGTCCCAAATGCATCTTTGTGAGTCAGGGGTTTCCCTCGTTCATGGTAGAATGAAGTGTTGCCTCATATCCCCACCCTGTGGACAGGAAAAGTCCAAGAAAACTGAGCTTGTTATCACATTCTCATCCTTCTTTCAGACATTCCTTTAGGATGCATTGAATCACCTCTTTAGGCTAAGGGCCTTTGCAGGAAGCTGGCGCACATTAGCCTGTGCCAACCGCGTGGCACAGGGAAGACAGGAGTAGCTCTGTGAACCTTGTTCCAGAAGTGCCTTTGCTATCCTTTGTGTTAGCCGTGACCCTCAGCCAACCCTGAGGAGGTAAACACCAGGGAATCTGGGATCGCATTCAAGTATCTCAGAATGCTCATTACACCATCAGAAGTCAACACTGGAGCAATTTGTTCTAGAATAATGCTAACACACTTAAAATTTGCAATTGGGAATTTAATTCATCTCAGCATATAAGAACATTTCTTTCTTTGTTCTACTGGCTTCAGAAAAAAAGAAAAGTTCTTCCAGGATACCACCACTGCCTATTTCCAGCACTTTGGGTTTATTTAGGCAATTCTCATGTAGCCTCAGACAAGCCCAATATTTAAGCTAGGTCGGGGATCAAACACAGAGTTAAGAAAGTTTGGAGTAATCAGAAATTTGGGATTTGATATGGTGCTGTCTATTGTTTTTAACACATTAGAAAACAAGTTAGAGGAGTAGATTCATTGACAGATGTGTACAATTGTGATGAAAAAATAGTTTTGCAATATATTTGTGTTTTGCAGCTAGGCAACCAAAAATGACTAACACACAGGAAGTATGTCCCTGTGTGCTTCTTCTAGCCAAATTATGGGGATTATAAATCTCTTATTTTTTTATGCGAATATTCTGTGTAAAAGAAAAAAATTAAAAGAAATAAAGCCCCTTGAGTTTAGAGGGCTTGTTTTTGACTGACTTCTCTCCACAGTCCTATTATTTTCTTTCCTTAGTCTTTCTCACAGGGTATTAGGAGTGGGAAGTTCTGTAAAAAGAAAAAAAGTAGGGGATTGTAAGCTATTAATAAAAAAAAATCCTTCAGGGACCCAAGGAAGAATAATATAAAATGAGGAGTCAATCTTGGCTTCATTATGGAATGACATATTATATGAACTATGTTACATTTTTTTTAAGCTTTCAGAAAATAGACTGGCATTGAAGTAAAGACTATTGCTATAAAATAGCTGTGATTACATTGTAACGCAGACTCCAACAATCTGCTATAAATACTATTTGTATTATTACTGTAATTCTACAATAACTTCCTGTTGATCTTTTTTTTTAAAAAATCCGTGGCATTTAACAGTCCACAATTGGTATGCCCTTTGGAAATCTTTTCACAGCCTAGGCTAAACAATTGTCTTTATGTATCCAAGTGGGGAGATTTCCATTACTGTACACCATCCATATATTTTTAAGAAAGGAGTCTTATAAAATTTCTCAATATCATTGCTGTTTCTTGACTCTCAACTGGCTATAGTTCAGTTACCTTTCTATACTGATGTAAGCCAGGCAGAAGAGTAACTACAATCGAGTGCCAAATAAATGGTGATGGGGAGAAAGGAAAAGAACTTAGCCAATGGGTTACAGGTTGCTCCTGTTGGATTTTAGAAAATGCAGGTGTATGTTAAAAATGGCATTACATAAATTCCAAAGATTAACCAACTACTTGGAAAATTGAGGAACTCCATTAGAACATATGTATCACATTCACAGAAGTCAACCTCTGCAGGGTCAACAGGCAACCATTGCAGCTCTGCCAGGGCCATTGTGTGCAGTTCACTGTGTCCCAGTCACCTTAGTCCTCCCTTTTGCTTCTTATCTCTGGGGACGTTGGCTGCCCGAAGGCCTAGAGGCAGAAGTGCATTTTAAAAACTTTCAATAGAAAGGTACCCAGAAGAAATCTTTGTACCTTATACCCCAAAGCCTAGAAATGTGACAAACCAATTCCCCTGGATTAACTTCTGGTAAGGAATGAAGATATTTTAACCCAAATTACATGAAATTATTAAGGATTAAGAAAAACTACATATATAGTACATAAATTAATTAGAATCCATCAAAATTTCACATTCATAACTTCATAGAAAGTCACCTCTGGAAAGTACATTGTCCAGAAGTCTGCATGTTATGAACCTTAAAATGAATCTTGAGAGAAAGTGATATATCCAGTCAAGGTCTACAGTTTGTTAACGATTCAATAGAGATGAAGATGCAGGTTTCCTGACTCCTGGATTAGGCCTTGATTTCCAATCGAAAGTCCTTTTAGACAATTCTGTTTTTAATAAACAAATAATTATGACTATTTTTGTAAAACACGTCATTCTTTGCTGTCTTATTTTAGTTTTCATCAAAAATGAATCAAAAGTGGACAGCATGGGTAGGTTCAAAAGTCAATATTCAAGATAAATATTAGTCTATATTACATGGATGAAACAAATGTAAGAAGGGGGATTGATAATAATTAACAGTCCCTCAACACAGGAGATTGTCATTATGGATTTATTCTACGTATTATGACTTGTAAATCCACACTACAATTTTTTCCCCCATCTTTATCTCCTCTTCTAGACTTTGAGTTTCTTGGAGGCATGTGCTACCTTATCTGTGACTTAGTGGATGGTGATGGAAGGCATATATGTAGTTAATTGCCACTACTTCTTCATCTTCCCCTTCTCTTCATGCTCATGATAAATATTACTAACCAGGCTCAGCATCTGTTCCAGTGAGTCCATACACTTATTTGTTATTTAATTCATTTCAGGAATATTTATTGAATGTCCATGAAAATATCTCAGAATATCAGTCCTAGGCCTGGACATTCTTGGTCCTGCATATTGTTTGAAACATAACTGATGTTCAATAAATGTTGGTTTAACAAATGAATAAATGACTTACTTTTATTTACTTATTTGTTTATTTTTAATTATGGTAAAATATACATAACATGAAATTTACCATCATAACCACTTTTAAGTGTACAGTTCATTAGGTACATTCATATTGCTGGGCAACCAATTTCCAGAACTCTTTCATCTTGCAAAACTGAAACTCTATATCCATTGAACAACTCCTCATTCTCCTCTTCCTGCAGCCCCTGGAAACCATCATTCTACTTTCTGTCTCTATGGATTTGACTACTGTGAGTACCTCATATAAGTGGAATCATACAGTATTTGTCTTTTTGTGACTGGCTTATCTCACTTAGCATAATGCCCTCAAGGTTCATCCGTGTTGTAGCATGTGTCAGAATATTCTCCCTTTTTAAGGCTGAATAATATTCCATTGCATGTATATGCTACATTTTGTCTACCCATTCATCTGCCGACAGACACTTGGGTTTCTTCTAACTTTTGGCTACTGTGAATAATGCAGCTGTGAACATGGATGTACAATTATCTCCTTGAGACTCTGCTTTCAATTCTTTTGGGTATGTACCCAAAAGCAGAATTGCTGGATCATATGGTAATCCTATTTTAATTTTTTGAAGAACCACTGTACTGTTTTCCATAGTGGCTGCACCATTTTACATTCCCACCAACAGTGCACGAGGGTTGCAGTTTCTCCACATCCTCGCCCACACTTGTCATGTTCCATTTTTTTGAGAGTGTCATCCTCATGGGTTGAGGTGGTATCTTGTGGTTTTGTTTTGCATTTCCCTAATCCAAATTAGTTTTATTTTTAAAGAAGGTATTTTATTCTATTCTGGAGAGACATTTATACCAGTGAGAAGTGAGATTTGTAACTCACACTTCTCCACTCATGATTTGCATGCTTTGCTTTTGTTTTTTCATTTTTGTAATAAACACACATACATACCCACACATTTTTGTATAACAATATTCTCTGCATACAGGAAAATAAAATCAATGCCAGATATGACACGAGTACTTTTTAGAAGTATTTTAAAGAGTAAGTATGATTCCCAAGCATAATCCAGCTCCAGTGTGATACTCTAGGAACATGGAAAACTTCCATGTCTAAAGGAAAGGCTAACAAATCCACAGACTATTCTAGATCATCCTTGGTAGCTAGGGTCAAGGATATCGTGAATTAGAAAGAAATACAAATAAACTCTGTTTAGCTATTTCTTTAAACATTTTTTTCTTCCCTAATGCTTTTCCAGATTTCTCAGGTTGTAAAGACAAATGATTTATATTTTATTATTTTTTTCCCCTTATCTTCAGAAGTGGACATTACTTAGAGGTTAGAGTGTTAGTTTTGAAATAATTCTTAGCAAGTTAGTAAATGAGAGAGGCAGTGCAAAAATCCCTGGGTAACCTACTATTTGAATATTTAGCTCTTGAACATTCATGGGTGCACAGTAACATCTGTTCACAGGACTATAAAAATATTTGTAAAATGGAGAAGAACATGACCCTCGGTGGCCCAGGAATCTGGGTCAGGATACTAGAATTCCCTATTTAACTATCTACAGAAACAGTTTGATCACAACAAAATTTCCAGGAAATCAGAGGATTGTTTAGTCCTATCTGATTGGTCCTACACTACCTGGAAAGTTCCTTTACTTCACATTCCCTGAAAGGTCCTTGGGAAGGAAGTCAGGTCATTGTATTTTAGCCCAACTAGTTTTGACTCTGTGCACGGTTTGTGTCCTCATCTATAAAACAAGGGGTCTGAGTCTGTGGATTCTTAAGGCCATCCACTTCCCAACACTGAAATTCTGTAATTCTGCTTCTTCTGATTACTTTGCACAAACTGCCCTTGTGCCTACAACAGTGCAAATTCTAGACCCCAAAGGCAAAAATCCAAAACAGGGTCCCAAAAGCAAAACAACTTTAGTTTCTAGGGCTACTCAGGTGCTCTGGTGGATACTGCCATTTTCACTCTAAAAAATTATTTGTTGCTTATCTGAAATTCAAATTTAACTGAATGTCCTATATTTTTATTTGCTAAATCTTGCAACCCTGAGAACAGAGTCCCGTGGGTGTGAAGCCCATCTTGGTCATATGTGGATGAATAACTGAGCAGGTTACACAACCTCCACGCTCCTTGGTTTCCTTGCCTGTTGAATGTGAATAATAATGATCTTCCTCAAAGGAGGGCCAGCTCAAGATAAATGGGGACCTTGGGAAGACTAATGATTTTTCCCCCATCCAATAAATATTAGTTAAATATCTGCATGCAATTGTTTCAGTGAAAGTAGGAATAAGCTGTTTTATTTTAATAATAATTAATGCTCAAATAAGAGGTTTTAATTTATTAGAAACCAAACTTCTTATGGTCTGATTACTCTGACATCTGTTGGGTCCTTAATACGAATCTGTAAGGATTAATATCAGAGACGGCTCCTGACACAGAGCATCATTTTCATCATCATCACTTACATCATTATCATCAGAGGTAGAGAATATTATTGTCACTCTTAAAATATCTCTGTATGAATAACCTACCCCATAACCTGAAGATGGATTTACAAGCATCGTATAATCAGACCTTCAGATCTGAGAGATGATCTGGTCTAAGTTTATCATTTTATAGATGGAAACTGAGGCCCAGGGAGATTAAGTGATTTACTCAAAGTCTCTTAGCCAGGTAGGCGCACAGCCTGGGGTCCTCAGTACTCTTTGCTGTCATGTCATACGACTTTGAGGAAAGGTACACTAATGCTCTAGATATCTAGCTAAATGACATAATTCATAAAGGATTTACCCCTACAAAGCAAAAATACCAGGCATATTTGAACACATGTGCAAATATTAACTGTACCATTATGATAGTTTATAGCAATATAGAAATATTACTATCACCGTTGGAAGCTTAAAACATTGGCATCTTTCCCCAAAAAGATCCACTGCAATCATACAGGGGAACACCAGGGAGGTTGAAGCGAATGATCCTACTAGAGCCATCTCCAAATAAACGCCAATTTCCAGTTGTGAAACAGCTCAAATAAGTATCCAAGTCTCTTTGGAAACTATTAAGATGCTTGTGCAGATTAAAATTACAAACGCTTATTAAAACAGAATGCCCAAGAAAGCAGAGAAGACAAACAATGACACACAGAAAGGTCACTGCCTGATGAAATATTTCCATTAGGTGGCCCAGTTCCATGCTTTTCCCCTTAGTTTCCCTCTTAATCAGAGGCTAAAAGAGGCGTGAGTGAGTGCTGGAGAGTTAACTTTCCATGAGAGTTTGAAACCTTCAACTACAATTCATTGTTCTAAACATTTTCTTATGTTTTTTTGGCAGCTTGAACGTGCAGACACATATCTGAGCTGACCTCCTTTGGCTGAGCTTCGCTCCCGTCTGTTCAGCAACAGAGACTAGAGATTTCTGACGTTGCTTAAGAAAGTAGCCATTTTAAGTGGGTTTATACTTTGCATTCTTATTAAAAGTGTGGCTTAACATTAATGGTGTCAATGCTCCAGTGAGAGACTGTGCATAATTATCATCCCAAAGTCACGTGGAGCTAAGGAAACGGGAACATCTGACACGGGTGCTGAAGGCCGGCTTGAAGGGGATGTCAAATATCCTCAAGGTTAGTTTACTTTTATTCTTTTTCTCTGCAGAGTTTTGGTGGAATACCTCAGGCTCAAGATACGCCTTTGAACATTTGGGAGTTTGTGGATAAAACTGAGAGGTCAGAAATATTGTGAGAAATATTGTGCAATGAAACAAATGGAAAATTCTAGGAAACTCTGCCTTTGCTGGCCAAATAAATAAATAAATAACAACCACACACTATTAATAGCTTTCCTTCGTGCAGTTGACCCATATAACACAGCTCATTGTTTAGATGATAAAACAAAGGGTTTTCACAAAGTTCTTGCATAGATTTTAGCGTGCTAAACTTTCTACTTTTAAACTTTAATAACTAAGATTATTTGAATAATGGAAACAAATTCTAAATGGTATTTGAAAGGAAGATGAACTTTAATCTTTCAGTTGTGGTGAACTTCTATTCTATCAGCCATAAAACTCTTTCTCTCTCTCTCTAACTATATATATAATTATATATACGTATACAAAAAATAAATACATATACATTTATATTTTTTAATGTAGTTGTTCAATTGTCAGAAAATCTGAAATAAGCATAGATGCTAATGGTATGAGTTTGGGCAAGTTTTGTGCCTTGTTTTTCTCATCTATAAAATGGGGATGTGATGGTATCTGTTTCATAGGATTGTTGCAAGGATAGAATGAGATAATAGACGTAAAATGTTTAGAATAGGGCTTGGTGTATGATTATTATTATAATGGCAGCTGCTATGATACTTATAAAAGATTTATTAATACTGTTATCTCCACCACATTTAGTCTAGTATTTTTTTTTCTTTTTTGGTGAGGAAGACTAGCCCTGAGCTAACATCTGTTGCCAATCCTCCTCTTTTAGCTGAGGAAGATTGGCCCCGGGCTAACATCCCTGCCCATCTTCCTGTACTTTATATGTGGGACTCAGCCACAGCTTGATAAGCTTTGCATAGGTCTGTGCCCAGGATCCGAACTCACAAACCCTGGGCTGCTAAAGTGGAGCGTGTGAAATTTAACCACTATGCCACCAGGCCAGCCCCTTTAGTTTAGTATTTTTAAATGAATAAAACTGTTTTGATGGTTTTTATGTACATTTCACATAACTCAACCACTCTACCTTTTTTCTGTAGGAAAACACACACACACACACACACACACACACACACACACAGCTCAGCTAAGTCCCTTACTTTATTTCTCTTGCCTATAGTTTAAAAAGCATTATGTGCAGAGAAGAGGGAAATCTAAATCTGAAAGTTCATAGCATGAGACAAATCACAACTCCCCATTCCTAGAACCCAAATGAGGTTACAGTCCCATAACCAATTTCTGTCCCCGTAAGTGCTTGGATCCTAACTCTTCCCCACTCATCTCATGAGACTGTGCTGGAAACGTCTGTGAGTGCAGAATCAGTGCAACCAAAATGCTTTGAGACACTGCTCAGATATTGGATTTTGACTTAATAATAATGTAGTTTCAACGATAGTCTCATTATACATTTATTTTTAACTACAACTCTAGAAGGTACAGGCCATACCAATATATTTTTTTCCTCTATGTTTTGATGCACCAAAAAATGCTTTAAACAATGGTTTCTGATTGTGATTCCTTTCCCCAAGGAAACAACAGAAGAATAGAATTACATATGCCATTTTTAAGGCCCTTTTTCTCCATCTCAAGAAAATATCCTATTTTCAAGAGCCCACATATATCTAGGCTCTTACCAAAATAAGTAAATAATTTCTAAAAATTCCATTTTGGATTTTATGTGTCCATCATTGCCTCATGAGTGAAAATCCTAGAAATGTACAGAAATTTTCTTTATAAGTAGATTCTTTGAAAGCTTCAATCCTAGGCAAGCTATTAGGGCCAGCCAGCTGCTTTCCAATCAAGATGAAAAATAAAAATCTGTAATAAGTAAATTATGTGATTTTCTTTACTCCCAATGACTAGGTTTCAAAACTTACTCAAAAACATGTGCACGCACTCTCTCGTGCTCTTCCATATGAAAAGAGAGTAGGCAAAGAAACTAAATTGGGAAAAACCACTAAATCAGGTCTACATACAAAAATACAGATAGTTAATTGCTTAAGAAGACATCTTTTCCCTTGAGGTTCCTCAAATTGAGGTTTGCACTTTTTCTCACTGAATACATATAATTAATCTGTAGAATTTAATCCAATGGGGTTTTGAGGGCATTTTATTTTGAGTAAAAATAATGTCGTATCTAAACCAGTAAAGCAGCTTTGACTATAGACTTAAAAATACATGATTGCATCTGTGTTACTATTATTTCTTTTAAGCATTGTTTATACAACTCCCGTCCTTCAGGCAGGGAGACCCCTCCCCTCACCACAGGTAGGTAAGAGGCAAAGAGCTGTATCTTCATTTGTACAGCGGGAAATGACAGTCAGATGGCAGCAGAGTTCACATCACCGCACACCTCCTAGATGCCAAATGCTTTCCCAAGCTTTGGCGGTGCAAAGGTGGGTGAAGTCTAGTCCCCTCTATCAGACAGCTTGTTGCATTCCAGCCGCGGAGGAAACAAAGACTCTTGAATAATTAGCTATAGTACCATGTCATTCTTGCTGGGCAAATAAACAGGCGCTATGAGAGAACAGGGAGCCCCAGAGGCTTTGGAGTAAGGGAGAAACAAGATCACACTTGTCTTTAAGAAGATAGAGGCAGCAGCATCGTGGAAAGCTCTGGAGTCAGGAAGGAAAGTGGCAGTAAACGCTGTTAGAATCTAACAGCATTCGAAAGAAACAATGAAGACTTTGATTATGGCAGGAGCAGTAAGGATGGCAAGAAGGGTCTTAACTCAAGAGGTGCTTCCAAGGAGAAAGTGAAAGAATTTAATGGCAATTAAATATGTGTGGTGAGAGACAGGAGCTAAGCCATTGGTGACTGGAGTTTTTCAAGCCTCAGTCCTAGGTCCCCTTCTCTTTCCATGCCAATGTCACATATATGCATTCAACCACCATAAATGCATTCAATTACCTCCTTGACACACGATGAATTATAAAGAGATTTCTCCAGCCATCTCCTTGGAATTCCAGATCCATAGGGTCAACTCAGTGCTTGAGACGTCTTCTTAGGTATATTAGAGGCACCTCGGACTCAAGATGTCCAAAATCAACCCCAATCTGATTCTTTTGCAGGATTCAATCTAACTAAACAACACTCCCATCGTGCCAGAAACTCACGAGTCATCTTTGACACTTTCTTTTTCCTCACCCCCATATCCAATATCCCTCCACATCCTTAGATTTTACCTCCTAAATCTCATTTGAATCTGTCCACTTTTCTCCAGTCCCACTACTTATTGTCCCAGCCCAAACTACTGTCATCTCTGGCCTGGACATCTGCAATAGCATCCAAAGTGCTCATCCCGGATCCATACCCATTCTCCTTACTACTGCCCAAATGAACTTTCAAAGATGTAAAATCTCTTTGCGGTGCTCTCTCTGTTGAAAAATGTGAGTGGTTTCCATAGTTCTCAGGATGAAAGAACAAAATCCTCAGTGTGGCCCCAAATGTGTCCACATCTTTTCTTGCTCTCTTGGCTGGGTTAAGTCCTACATCATGTTCTGGCCTCAGTTTATCTAACTACTCTGGAGGAGGATCTTGTCTGAGGTCTCTCACTAGGTCAGAGACTGTATACAATTCTCACAGTGCTATGTACCTCTCTACCTACCCCTTAGCATCGATGCTCACCATTGAACTTTCCACCTCTAGCACAAGGCCTGGTACACATTAGATACTCAATAATTATTCAACTAAAAACAGACTAAATGAATAAAGAATAAGTCCATGGTTTCTGATGTGGAAGAACAGATAAAGTCATTGATCACAGTTGAGAATAGAGTAGGACAATGTGTAGAGTTGGGCAGATGGATTCTGTTTGGGACACGTTATAGACTTTTGTGTTACGTCTCCATTGGATAGTCGTGTAGGTAGTGGAATAGACAAAATACTCTCAAGAGAGAAGTTGAAACTGGGAGTCATGATGCTTGTGTGCTCGAAACTTTGCAGTGCTAAGGGGACAGATACAGAGGACAGTTGCAAGCTCCAATGCCTCCAGGGACCACCCAGAAAAGGTATGTGTGTGAAGTGGTGAGGTAGGAAACAAATGGTGGTGGGTATGATCGGGAGGATACATGCTCTGCTGTAAGGCATGCAAAATCAGATGAAAACAAATCATCCTATCAGCAAAACAGTACTTCTGCAAATTCCATTCAGCCCTCTTGGAGGGCTGTTTGCCATCTTGGATAGTGGAAGAAAAGGTCAAGGATAAAACCCTAGGTGTGCAGAGAAGAAGCCAGCAAAGGACATGAAGAAATAATGATCGTGGAAAAGAGAACCAGTGGAGTATGGTCTCTTGGAAGCCAAGAGAGGAAACTTCTCAAAGAGAAAGGGGTGAATCAACAGTGTTAATGCTTCTGAGAGTTCAAGTACAATGACGATTAAAATTAGGCTATTGGATTTGGAATCACTAACCTTCGAAAAAGCAGTTTCATGCTAAACTTACACTAAAGTCCATGGTTCCCAGCTCTCGAGCCAGGTTGATTTTGTCACTTTTTTCTACAAATAGGGTTACCACAGAGCACTGTTTCTGACCTTAGTTAACTCAGGTTCCCTTTTGCTAAACATAAGTATCTCACATTCTCCTTTAATACTATTTTAAAAATCCAAATAAAACTTAAAATATAACAAAAACCAAATCAAAGCAAGAGCAGTTTTGAATATGCCTCATAGGATCATAATTTGAATACCTAACAACCTGGAGGTAGGATAGGTTTTATCCCCATTTTATAGATGAGAATACAGAAGCTAGGGAAGGTCAAGGACTTACCAGGGATCACACAATCAATTAAATGCCCCGATAACCATTGGCCTGAATCTGGGCTCCTCCCATGTTTCTGTGCTGGATGCTTCGTGGTTAGTCTACTGGTCAATATGCTAGTAACAGTATCAGCCAAGCACACCTCTACCACAGGAAACACACACACACACACAGAAAGCCAAGCTGACCATGGTTCAGAAGTTCAACTTTCCACATGGAAGAAGACATGCTCCTTGTTGGAGCTATGAAGGCTGGGACCTTCTTCAGACTAGGAAACAGGCTGCCTGCTTTTTCCTTATCTGCTCCTGTAAGTAAGTAGCTTCTATGATCATGTCTTTAATGGAAAATGAACCTCATCTCTAGTGAGAAACCATTCCTTCTGGATGTGCTACTTGAGTGGTTGGGAAGCTGGATCTGCTTAAGCCCTTTGCTCTTGGCATCTGGTACATATAATCAACATGTCCTTGCCAATGGCACGGCTATCTCGTTTTGGCAGAACAGATGTGAAGGTCACCGAACATGATCCTAGCGGTCTCAAAAATGCTTATTAACACAAAACTAATGGCATATGATTACCTCTTAAAATTTTGCATGATAGCCTCAAAATATAGTTTCTGAATAGATGCTGCTGAAACAATTTTATTTACCCCAAAGTAAATTCTGGTAAGATCAGAAGTGTTTGGTTTTAGGTATAAGTGATAGTAACAGCAACACTAGCTTGTTTATCAGGTGAGTAAGTGAGAACTATCTGCCAGGGGGGTTATAAAGATGACCTATGAGCTTTACAGCAAACCATCAAGATGGGCTACCTCGGAGAGTTAATGCTTACCTAAGGTCACACAACTGCTAAATGGCAGACTGGATTTGAATTCAAGTCTACCTTGCTCTGAAGCCTGCTCTCTCATTACACATCAGGCCTCAGGAACAAATTAGAACAAGAAATGCTGAGGGGGGGAGCCGGGTCACTAATTTTATTATTTTACTGCATAATAATATTAATGCCCAAAATTCAGGACAAAGAAAGTCTGAAATAGACAGATGTGTCCATTTCCTCTCTTCTAACTCTGACTCCTGTGAAGTATCAATTCTCTTTATGCAATCTCTCCCCCTCCACTGCCTGCCATGTTTGTTGTGTACCATCTGGAAACTTCTGGAACCAGTTTCCAAGTCACCTGTCTGAATTGCTGACACCACATAACTCTGACCTACAGCCGTCCAATTTCCTTTCCCAACTCCCAATTTTATTTCTCAAGGAAGGGTCAGATTAGTGCATATTAACATATTTTATCTTTCCTATACTACAGGTTTTCATGTTGAAAACTCTAGTACAGACTCTGGTTACATGCTGTCTTTTTAAAAGAATATCTGCTTAACTTTATTCCAATACCTGAATCTGGAATCTACTAAACCCAATTGTTATGTGGAGTCACCTGTGGAGAGTTTAATGGAAAAGTAAGACAGAAAATTAGTACCATATGATTAGCTTGAGTAATACTAAATTTGTTTATCTAAGGCCCCTCAGAAGAATGGGCTGTATTTTTAAGATATGACTTATTTTCCATATCTGCACAGAGACTTGTCGCTACTTAACTGGACATTTAATTTTCTACTTACTCATTTTTCCCCTTACAGATAGCTCTTTGTCTAGTCAGTATGTGCATAATGCAGAGAAAAATAATTATAGGGAAAGGGACACAGAGAATGTCATAATTAAATCATGCATTTGTAAAATACACTCAATATACCCGAAACATCTTGATTGCTATAATCAGGTAGATTAGGTTTTCAGCAAATACTTTTTTAAACAAGGGTTTATCTAAAGTCAGAAGCAGAGAGGAATCACCTTATAACACAACATTAACTAAATTTGCCTCTGATTATTTTTAAAAACTAAGCTATAAAGAGAAATCAAAATGTAAATCAATGGATTTGTGAAATGTTAGGGCATCTTCTGTGACCTTCTAGAACAGGTTTATTTTTCCCTCGTTAACTCTCATTAGCAAAAGCCTCTGTGTGTACCAATGGACAATGCAGAAACTTACTGCCTCAATATATGGTTTAAACTTTTATTTTGCTGTTTGGAGATCAAAGTTCAGAGCAGATACTCTTGCAGGGGTCAATGAAAGCAAAAGATCTTTGTGGGAGAATGGTGTTACCACAATTTAAAAAATATTTGCTGTTTTTATAAAGGAAAAACATTCACTGTTTTTATAAAGAAGAAAACATTGTCTGCCAAAAAAATAAGAAATGATGATCAAAAGGGATTTAAGCCAATTACTGGGGCAAAAAACCCAAGCTATGAAATAGAGCGTCAAGGATTCCAAATCCTCTTACTCTCTCTTTTTCTACTTTATGGCGTTTGAAGTTTATATGCAAAATATTTCGCTCTGATCCCCATCTAATTAATGGGCTCGTTGAGAGTGCCAGTGATTCTGCTGATTTACTGAATGGTGACCTGCAGAGAATAAGCAAAAGACAAGGAAACCAATTTTATGGAAACAAACAAAAAAAACTACCTAGAGAATTAAAGCATAATATAGCTTTATCCTCTAGAGAGCTCTGCCTGATTGCAGACAGAGCTTAAAACCAAGATTCAAAGGCACAACACACTAGTTCTGTTATAAGAGTTCTGCCCAAGATACGTTCATTAAATGGAAAACCACCTTTGCTGCTACCTTCTGTAATTCGAGGAGACAGGAAGGCAGATACTAGTCCGGGAACAAGGGAAACAGGTTTTACCCTCCAACTCAGTTGCTGGTTTTTAATGAAACAAAATCCAAATTCTCAGGTGTGTTTTCCTCAAACACACTCACCCCTCTTTCAAAGATGAAAATTATAATCCTTCCTTTCCTGCAGAAATATTAATTGAGCAAATTATGCCTTATGCAGCACTGTTCCTTCCTGACAATTTCTATTCCTCATCACCAATGCCAGGTGCCCAGAGTGTAAAATCTACCTCCTGCTCCATGAGGGGACAGCAGGGGAAGGAAGAGGACAAAGGCAGCGAGATGGAAGGAACCTGATTAGAATCCATGGCAGGGCAGGTGCTCAAGAGGGCTTTTTGCCCATCAAGAAGTTATAAATGAAATTAAAGTCTTTAAGAAAGAAATTCTGCTTCAAACCACTTCCCACTCCAGTGGTCTTCTCTAACCCCTATTCTTGTATGATTCTTGTCTTATATAATTCTTGTATAATTCAGTCAAGGGAAACTGACACTTTCGATCTAGTAATTCAAGGGCAATTTACTGTGAAGTGGTAATTTATTAAGTAAGATTCAAGAGTGGAGAGAGCTCTCATAACCAAGAAGGAACTCAACTCATGCTCAAGTGTTCTTGACTCAGGTCTTCTGGACAGAACATGTGGGGCTTGATTTCAGTGATTCAGAAAGCCTCATTAGAAAGATCATCATCTTCTAACTCCCGAATTCTTCTATCCCCACCCCCGACTCCAAGTCACATAATTGAAAGTAAGTCTTAAAATGTAAATTCCCCGATGTCATATTATGTTGGTTTAAATTCATGGTAAGTTGTAACTGAGTGATCTCTCTGAAGAGCCTAACAACGCCGGAGGAAGCTGGGAAAGCCAAGTTACTTCATTTGGCCTGGGGCCAATTCTTAATCCTAAATCTCTTCAAAAATACTATTTTTGTTCTGTAGTGATTGTGGTGAATGGCCCATTGTGGTGGGGGCAAGGAGGATAGCAGGATACGTGGGCCTCTATGAGATGCCAAATCTCTGCTTGCTGTGATCATGCATGTATGCAATCTAGCATTCAATCCACGATGAGCTTTATTTTTGTGTAATAATAAAATGCATGGCCACATCCTAAAGAAGAGATCAATTTTGTGGTGATGAAGACCAGCAATAGTGGATACAGACCAAAAGCACCAAGAGTCAGGTTATATTTCTTAAGAAGTCATTTTCTGGCTCTCTTTGGCATGGGGCAATAAATGATCCCAGCTGCCTTCCTTCCACAGCTAATCCTTGTAGGGCAGCTTTTTCAAGGATCCCCTTTTCTTTTCTTCCCTACCTTGGTCTCATTTCATGATCTGTTCCCTTTCCCCAAAGGAATGAGTTCCTGTTATGGATTGATGAGATTCCAGGTCATCGTAAAGGACAGGTGGATAGAGGTGCCGGGTCTTCCTTAAAAGGTAAAGTGTGCTCTGCTTCTTGCCTCAGTATAGCCAAAGTGAAAGGCGATCTTGCATCAGAGAAAGTCCCAACTATCCCCCCTCACTCCTTGTATTTTCTCTCTTCTTCCCAGGGGCTAAAGCCCAGTACAGCTTAGGCCAGCTCAGTGCACAGCATCTGGGGAAACATATTCTCTCTTGCTGCTTTCTCTGGTTCAAGTTCCCTTCTGCTGTCCAGGCTGCCTTGGCTCTGAAAGGTCTAAAACTCAGTGGAGCATATATGGTTCACTGGGTAACCTACGAGTCAGCAGTCTATGGCCTGTGGGCCAAATCCACCTCACCGCCTGTTTTTGTAAATAGTTTTATTGGAATACCGCCATGCCCATTCATTTATATATTGTCTCTGGCTGCTTTTGTGCTACAATGGCAGAGTTGAGTAGTTGTGACAGAGACCATATGGTTTGTCAGCAAAACCAAAAATATTTACTAACTGGCCCTTGACAGAAAAAGTTTGCCAACCCTTGGTTTAGACCATTGTAAAATGGAGCTGAAATATTCAGTATTTGGTTACCTGCAGCGGAAACATTCCTAACTAATAGACTCAAGTTTCAATGTGAAACAGAACAGAAGTTATTTGGGACAATATAGATTAGATTAGGAAAAAATGAGGGTTCTACATAGTCCAGACCAACTCATTAAATTTATATTTGGTATTGGGGTTTTGAGCCAATGCTACATTTAATTATAAAGTATTACTTTGCTTCAATTTGTCATTGTCTCAGGCTATGAGGGTCTGGGTTTGGCAGAAGTGGCACTAGGGGAGGCTGGCTAAGTATCATACAATGTTCCAGCTCCCCCAGAGATTCTCAAACAAATGGTTTTTAGAATCCTTAGTTGAGAAATTGATGATCTCCATCTTGGTTCCTCCATCCTCAGTCCCTCTGAGAACTTATACATGAGGGGTGGCTATGGTCTACATCAGGACCCAAATATTCTGGGTTCCTGAGCATAATGCCATTTAATAGCACACAATCTTACTTTCCATCTGCGTGTAAAAGAACTACACTTGTTATGTCATTCTCGTGTGCACATTTCCTAAATACCTATCAGAGTAGGCCTTCTGATGGGGACATGGTTTCTGTTCTCATGGAAGTTACTCTATAACCCAAAGGAATAGACAAGTAAATCAAAAATACCATTCCATTCTGCACAGCAAAGGAAACCATTGACAAAATGAAAAGGCAACCTACTGAATGGGAGAAAATATTTGTAAATCATGTATCTGATAAGGGGTTAATATCCAAAATATATAAAGAACTCATACAACTCAATAGCAAAAAACAACACAATTTAAAAATGAAATCTTGCCATTTGTGACAACATGAATGGACCTTGAGGGTATTATGCTAAGTGAAAAAGTCATGTGGAAGATAAAAAACAAAACAAAGCAAGCAAACAAAACAAAACAAAAACAAACTCATAGAAGCAGACAAAAGATTGGTGGTTACCAGAGGGGAAGTGGGGTGGGGGAGAGGGTGAAATGGGTAAAGGGGGTCAATTGTATGGTGATGGATGGAAACTACACTTTTGGTGGTGAGTACACTACAGTATATACAGATGTTGAATTATAATGTTGTATATCTAAAACCTATACAATGTTATAAACTAATGTTATCTCAATTAAAAATAAATTAATTAATTAATTTAAAAAAATGGGCAAAGGATCTGAATAGACATTTTCTCAAAGAAGACATACAGATGGCCAATAGGTACATGAAAAGGTGCTCAACATCATTAATCATCAGGGAAATGCAAATCAAAATCACAGTGAGATATCAACTCACACCTGTTAGAATGGCTATTATCGAAAAGACAAGCAATAATAAGTGTTGATGAGGATGTGGAGAAAAAAGAACCCTGGTGCACTGTTGGTGGGAACGTAAATTGGTGCAGCCACTAGGAAAACAGAATGGAGTTCCTCAAAAAATTACATATAGAACCACCAAATGATCCAGCAATCCCACTTCTGGGTATTTATCTGAAGAAAATGACAACAGCAACTTGAAAAGATATCTGCACCTCCATGTTCATTACAGCATTATTTACAATAGCCGAGATATGGAAACAACCTAAGTGCCCATCAATGGATGAATGGACAAAGAAAATGTGGTATATACACACAATGGAATATTATTCAGTCATAAAAAAGAATGAAATTTTGTCATTTGCAACAACATGGATGGACCCTGAGGGCATTAAGCTACGTCAGACAGAGAAAGACAGATACCATACGATCTCACTTATATGTGGAATTTAAAACAAAAACAAAACAAACAAAGCTCATAGGCTCAGACAAAAAGAAGAGATTGGTGGTTGCCAGAGAGGTAGGGAGTCAGGGGTGGGCAAAATAGGTGAAGGGGATTAGAAGGAACAAACTTCTAGTTATAAAATAAATGTCATGGGTATGTAATGTACAGCATGGTGACTATAGTTAATAATACTGTATTGCATATTTGAAAGTTGCTAAGAGAGTAAGTCTTAAAAGTTATTACAGGAAAAAAATTTTGTAACTATGCGTGATGATGAATTTGCAATATATGCATATATCGAATCATTGTGTTGTACACCTGAAACTAACATAATGTTGTATGTCAATTATACCTGAAAAAAAAGAAACCATGTTCCACATAAACTACATCTCTGCCGACTAACAACTAAATGTGGAGGAAGTTCTAATGAGGCAAGTGGCGATTAGAATAGGGTTTTCAGGTAAAGTTTCATTCAGGAGCCCAAGTTAGAACAAACTTATTAAGCACATGTGTTTTCCTGGAGAAGAAGGGAAAAGCATTCCCGCTTTTGGGCAGGCAATCATGGTTGTTATGGTCAATCGTGATGCTAATGACAGTGGGAAAGAAATGTCATGTGCAAAGGCTCAGAAGAAGCATAAAGTTCCATTTGTAAATACCAAACTTAAATGAGGGCAACATTTTTCCAGTTTATAAAATCTTTCACTTACCCTCCAGGAAACATGATAAAATATAGAAAACTGCCGTTTCCATGGGCCTCTAACTATTCTTTCTGGCTTAGACATTTGTGTCTTTATAAGAATGAAAAACTAGTGCAATGAAAAACAAAATGGAGTTTCCAAGCCATGGTTAACTGAAGCACCTGCAACCTGGATTGATTGCAATATTCGGCCCCGTAGGACTAGTCATACGATTGTTAATGTTGGTACGAGTCAGCGAAACTCATCACTAGAACAGCTGATTTACATCATAGCCCTAGTTCAGGGACAGAACATCTGAAAACAGGTTTGTAGGTTAGTTCATCAACTCTACAGAAGGATTGGGAATAAAAGAGCCTGGAAAGAAAATGAGGATCAATACGAAGAGAATTGCTTTGCTGTGAGAAAAACTCGACAGTGCCGGAAAAGGATGCACGGTGTGGCTCAGAGGTGGGACTCAGGATCCTGTGGGAGCGTGCTTCTTTCTTCTGTCTCCCATTGATCACATAATTTTATAGATGGGGATCCTCAGATATAATCTGGTTCAATCACTCATCTTACAAATGAGGAATGTGCAATGTTCGTTCAAATGTTGGCTCGGCGAAGCGTGGTGTCTGGTGACACACAGGATGCAGGGGGACACAAACATGAATCGGACATGGACTTTATCTTCAGAGTTTATAGCCTACTAATGGAACTAAGATACACATAAACATTACAGAGTGGAAAATATGCACTTGCATTTGAGGATCTAAGGTTTAGATTCAGCGCTCTGAGCATTCAGCGGAAGATCTTCCTGTTGGGAGGCGGGATGGGGTGGGAAGGCAGGGGGGCAGATTTAGTGAAACGTTTTCAGGTGAAATCAGGAAGTATCAAACCTAGGTCAGGACTACGCAGCGCTGGAGACACAGTGGTAAACAAGATAGACAGTCCGTGTCCTCATGAATAATACGGTGTTTGGGGAGGGGAGATTTTTTTAACATAGACTTGAAGAAAGGAGAGTGATGAGTTGACCTCTTGAGGTACGTTCACCTGTGTAATAAGATGGAAAGGGGCAGGTAAACACAGAGGCTCTATATGAGAACAGACAGGAACCCAGACACCGAGTCCTCTCTTTCCAGTATACTCAATAGCATATGATTCTGGAACCTGGGGCTTCGAGCCTGAACACATATTTGGGAGAGTAGGGAGGTGAGTGACACATTCTGCTTTCTGTTACCAAATGATGGAACAAAAGTGGCAGACGATTCTCCCCTATTTGGGGAAAATATCTTCACTGTGGTCTCTGACCTTTGGGAGACATTACCAGATTACACAAGGAATTTCTTCTTGTGTTTCTCCTAATAGAGATTTCAAAAACTCATGTATTTGTTGGTTCTGTTCTTGATACTTTATTAGTTCAGCCCACTAGGGAAACAGTCCTGTTCAAGTGGGGGAAAAATAATTGTCAAATGAATATTGCTTTACTGATTATTTGTGTCAATGTGAAAACAAGTTATGAGAGTTGGTTTTTCTGAGTGCTGGAATGAGATGAAAATACAAAGGCAGTAGCATTCCAACTTATGGATAACAGGATTTCTCTACCTTACATTTTTATGTGATCTTATAATAACCTTTGTCATTATTAGTTATGTCGTGGTACATTAGTATGCTTTGTGAAAGATGGATTATTCTCCAATATAATAACTTATTTAAAAGGCTCAGGTCTTGCATTCACATTCATAAACATATAATTCATTCTACCTAGAGAATTATTACTGGATGTTCTCTATAT
Source organism: Tapirus indicus (assembly GCA_031878705.1). Taxonomy (NCBI): domain Eukaryota; kingdom Metazoa; phylum Chordata; class Mammalia; order Perissodactyla; family Tapiridae; genus Tapirus; species Tapirus indicus. Next base: position 117,506,460 of record CM062925.1, read on the forward strand.
TTTCATAGCATAGTCCCCCCTGCTCTGCAAAGGCTTTTTAAAGTACCCTGTAGTAACTGGGTCATGATGCTTCAAACTTTCCTATGGGAAAAGGAAGAATGATGTGGTACAAATTTTTCCCATCTGAGGCAGAGTTAAAGCAACATGCCTTGTCAAGTTACCTATGTCCCAAGGAAAGGTGCTATATCAGGACAGCATGTGGCATCACTTTTTTAAGAGCTCTGGTTCAGAGTTAGCAGAACCCAAGTCCACATTGTGGCAAATGGGAGCAATAGGACTGTCATCTACTACATAGGGTTGTTGCAAAGATTAAATGAGATACTAAATATAAAGCACTTAGCATCATGCCTGGCACATAGAAAGCATTAATAATTCTTATATCATCATCTAAAAAGACTAATCCCTGATCTTCAGAGGGCCTGCCTACTCTCAAGGGACACCAACAGATCTTCTGTGTAACCTCTCCCCACTCCATGCATCTCCAAGATGTCACGTAATGTAAGCCAAAGAGTATCTACACATGGCATTCATTCAAAATTACACAGCATGCTTTCCTTCGTAAATTTGGAATTCACCTCGGGAGATTTATCAGGCATGTGAAAGGGAAATGTCTCCTAAATGAGCTAGAGAAAGCAATGAAAAAGAAAGAAACAGGCCAAGCAGTGACTTAAAACATGTCAGCGTTTGGTCTATTTTTTCCATCAACATGTGCTGTTCTCATTAATGGGAGTTTCTCACACACTCAGTTAGGGACCAGGCAAAAGTGTATTTTGTTATGGCATTAAGGCTCATCCAAACATTTAAGGGATATGGTAAGCCATAAATTTTCTCCAAACCATAATCATCTTTGTGAGATCAAATGCTCATTACCTAAAACATCTCTGATCTTTGAAATAGCATCAAGCCTCCTTTAAATTTTTTCCCAATGATGAGGCAAGTTTATGATATGCACCTTATCATGTGAGATTTGGAAACAGCTCTCCAACTCTCTGTCAAAACCACGTCTATTTTCTTGTTGGTCAGATCATTAGCCTCGGTAATAGAAGAGAGGTAGACTATGGCCCATGGGCCAAATTCAGCCTGCTGCCTGTTTTTGTAAATAAAGTTTTATTGGATCCCAAGCTTAGTCATTTACATATTGCCTATGGCTACTTTCATGCTGCAATGGCAAAGGTGAGCAGTTGCAACAGAGATTGGGTGGCCAGCAAAATCTAAAGTCTTTACTCTCTGGCCCTTTATAGAAGTTTGCCAACCCCTGATCTAGACCATTCTGTTGTGTAGAAAGAATGAACTCTGTTTCTAGAATAGGTGTCTATCAGATTATCGGAGAATTTAAAAATTTTCCATGTTATCAAATCCAGACATTTGGCTGATTGAAACAGAAATGAGGAACTGGAGATGGGATTACTAAGCTGGGAGTTAGGAGTCATTCATTCATTCACTCATTCATTCCACATAATATACCACCATCACTGTGGTAAATACTGATGTTAGAATGTGAACAAAATACATAAAACCTCTGGCCTCATGTAGAGGAGGGAGACAAACAGTGGCCACTCATTTATTCATTCATTCATCTGTTATGTGCCAGGAAATATTTTAGGTGCTGGGTATGCACCAGTCAACCACACAAACCATGTGTTCTAACGGAGGAAGAGAAATAATAAATACGTACATCTGAAAATAGCAGGTACTGGTAAGTGCTGTGATGAAAATATTAGTTGAACCATATGGAATTGAGATTTTTTTTATAGACCAAAAATGGTTGAATATTGGCAATTTTATACGGCTCGACCTATCAGGGAGATATGCTAAACAGTGACTTTTGGATGACTTTAAATTGGGGGGTCATGGAAGGCTTCTCTGAGGAGTGACTTTTGAGCTAAGACTTGAATAACAAGCTGCACCCTGCCCTGCAGATAGCTAAGGAGAAGATTTCCAGGCAGGGAGAGGGAGTAGTTTATGCAAATACTCTAAGGCCAAAATAAGCTTGGCTTGTTTGAGGAAGAGAAGGAAGACCAGAGCGGCTGGAGCAACACTGGCTGTGGGGAAAGAGGGAAGAGATACACTGGAGAGTAGTCAAGGGCTAGGTCAGATGGGGTCTTGTAGGTTAGAATAAAGATATTGGCTTAATTTGAAGAGTAAAGGGGAGGCTTTTAAATACAAAAGTCACACGATCTGATTTATGGCTTTTGACATGTTTTATTCCTCTTGTGTGGAAAAGAGACTATGAGAACAGGAATTGAGGCAGGGAGACTTGTTAGGAGGTAGTATAGAGTTCTGAGCAAAACAAGCAGATAGCAAGGAAAGGTGGAGAAAAGTGGAGAGTCCATAGATGTTCAGGAGTTGAAATCAACGGGAGCTGGCGATACTTGGATGTCATTAAGAGGGAAAATGAGGGATAAGAGAGGAGGCCTAGTTTTCTAATCTGAGAACCTGGCTGGACAGCTGTGATTCATAAGCCTGTGAGCACCAGAAAAAGAACCAGATCTTGGGGAGACTATAGATACAGTTTGCAACCTGTTGAATTGAGTCATCTTTAAGACATCCAACTGGCTATGCTGAGGAGAAGTCTGGGAACTCTGAGGAGAGGTCTGGGTTGAGCTGTTCTAAATGGTGGGAGGACAGACAGGAACAGAAGGGGAGGTGGTAAATGAATCCCTCAGCAGAGAAGATGGAGTTAGAAGAGAAGGGGAGCAGAGACAACTTGTCCCCTTAATGAGTTGTGACTTCATCTAGTTACCTTCACCTTCTGTGCTCAATTTCCTCATCTCTAAATGGCAGAGTTAAACTAGATTTGGGGCTTTCTAGACTCTCCCACAGAGGTGATGCAGGGGCTGGGACAGGGGTAGAGGAAAGGTCAGGTATTCAGAGCTTCATCCCCTGTTAACACCCCCTCCCGGTCAACTTTTTCCCTCAAGTCATATCGATGAACATTAAATCTTGTATTAACCATATTGCCAGGTTTGTTTGTTTTATTCTTTTAATCATAGGTCTACTACATTGTCATTTCCTTTTACTTCTTCTGTGTACTAAGAACGTTTTTTTCTTGATTTAGCTGATTTTGATTCTTTTGAGTGGAGCTTTCGTGTTTGCGTTTTCCCCACGGTCAAGAGCGTAGTCTTACTGTTGATAATCGTTAGCATGTCTTTTGGTGGAAGTTGGGTTTCTTTTATGCCCCTTGAGGTAGATAGTGGTTAAAATAGCTCCATTCCCAGCCTTGATTTTTCCATTTGACAAAATGGACCTGGGATGGAGTGATGTCAGCTATACAGTTCTTGAGAAAAGCTTATGACCTGAACTTGTATCCCACCAGCAGATCGTAGCTTAAAACATTAAATTGTGGTGTAAGCAGATTTCAAAATTGTGCCTTACGATCAAGTTTCAGGAGCAACAGGTTTGGCAGAACTCCAGGCCGCATACCTGAAGCAAACATCTGAAAATATTCCAGGTTATGCAGGTTTGAAAGCCTTTCTGTGGTTATAAACCAAGCTTTCTGCTCATTTGTTAATCAGACAAGGGCAGTAACAGTGCTTGTTCTTTACCATAATGGAGTCTTTCACCTCTGGATTTCTAAAGCATTGTATTGACGTAACTCACGTCACGTACAACCCTATATGACATTAGCATACACATCTTCGTTCTCCTACTAGATTATTCCATTTATAAGGTCATGGTATATCTCTGTTTCTCCCACATAGGATAGGCAGAGACTTATTATTGATGAGTGAGCGGTTTAATAAATCAGAAGTGGCCAAAAGGATGCCTCATTGTAAACAATTAAGGAATTTAAAATGCAATTCATAAACACAACCCCCTTTATAAGTCCTTACTTCTGGAAAGCATTACATGCGATTAAAAAGCTGATGGAATAATGCTTGCCAAGAAGACGTGTGGACAGAATGAACTTGGTGTAGCCACAGTGGTCCGTGTGTTTGACCAAAATGTTCCTCTTTCCCAGGTCTTACCAGTCCACGTTGTGAAGCATTACTTACTCTCGCCATAAAATAAGCTTCACTTACGTCAGGGACACATTTAGGGGAAAGATAACATTATCACTGATTTTTAAATGGGATAAGACTCAGAATCATTATCTAAAAAGGCCTTGGGAAGGCTACATTTTCAAAATTTGTCATCGTAGTCACACATTCTTAGAGCCAGGGCCCAACTTATCCACTTGTGCAATACTATTAATAAGTTAATCAGCCCAAACAATTTTTTAAAAAACATTCTTAAGAAATATTTCAATTTTAGGAATAGGTTACTAATCCAATTGAAGAAAAGGAGAATGAAATTTATTCTAATAGCTGCATCATAAGAACGTCTACAGAAATACTTTACCATCTCTCAATTAAAAATAAAATTTAAACCTACAGATGGAAGAATGTATCACTGACAGACCCATAAAAATGTTCATGCTTTTTCATGGAAAAATTTGGGGAATTATTTAAAGAAAGCACACATTCTTAGAGCTAGGGCCCAACTTATCCACTTGTGCAATACTATTAATAAGTTAATCAGCCCAAACAATTTTTTTAAAAACATTCTTAAGAAATATTTCAATTTTAGGAATAGGTTACTAATCCAATTGAAGAAAAGGAGAATGAAATTTATTCTAATAGCTGCATCATAAGAACGTCTACAGAAATACTTTACAATCTCTCAATTAAAAATAAAATTTAAACCTACAGATGGAAGAATATATCATTGACAGACCCATAAAAATGTTCACGCTTTTTCATGGAAAAATTTTGGGGAATTATTTAAAGAAAGCAAAAAGATATACGCATGAAGTTGTCCATTGAGTTGTTGCTCATACAAATCAAGGACTGAAAATGATCTAAATTTTCAACAAACAGGTTAATTTAATAAAACAATATACATCAACACCATGGTGCTTTATTTAGCTATTAAAATTATGGTTATGAAGGGTAGGCAGAAACATGGAAATATGTTCGATGCTTAACTGGAAAATGATCAGATTATAAAATGGCATATACTCTATGATATACAACACGTATACATGTGAAATTCTAGACAGCAAGATGCAAGAATTAAAAAAAGAAGTTCCGTAAGATGGATATTGGCCATTTTTTCTATTTGCTTTTTTCTATAACGTTGTTGCTTTTAAAAATAATAAAATTGGAAAAACACTAAGAATTCCGGAGAGGGAAATAAGTAATAACTAATTAACACAAGATAAATGCCAGGAAAGAAGACCTAGTAACTTACACAGTTCTACTTCTATTCCTTATTTGGGTCTTGGTTTAGTTCCAATGGAACCATGTTTTGGGGTCGGTATTTGGGACAACATGACATGTGTAGAAACACTTTTAATAAAAATCCCTCAATTTAACATTTTTATATTTTTAAATTGCCAAAAGTGCTTTTTTGCTGGGAAATACCATTTAGTGTTGAGTTAAACCTACAAATTCATCATGAACTCTACCAAAGGAGTAGCTGAGACTCAAGTGGAGGGACTGTGTGAACTGTCACTTTGAGCTCCTCGGGTTCTAATTTTTCTGGGCCTCTGAGAGATGAAGAGGGCAGAGTTGACCTTTTTAGGAGCATTCAGGGAAAGACCTCATTTCATAAATTCTACGCAATCAAGGTCAGCTGAGTTTTTATATGACTAGCTTTGCCAAAACACTGGGTAGGAGGAGAGGTCGTAGGAGGAACACACATTTCCACAGACTCTCTTAAAAGAGGACAGGATAACGTTTTCTGGAAAAAGTTCACTTCTTTATCTGAAGTCCTGGAAAATTTGCCACATTCCCCCTCCTCTCTTCAGTGCCCCATGAAATGCAATAATAAATATGAGAACTGGTTCCCTCGAGTGAGCGAGTGTCAGGAATGATTTCAATAAGACCGTACTCGCTCATTAAAATGCGTCCACATTCCCCTCTTTTTTATAGTGAATTGAGGACTTCTGCCTCTCTTCACACATCTGCTGGAAGTTGTTTCCGTATCAAAACGGAGTATTCCTCTAAGCAGATCTGGATGTCACCGAAACCCACCACAGGCATTCACTTCACATCCAGCGCTCCTTATGTGAGGGTGGGGTGGGGATGGGTCGGGGAGGGACTTGGCCATCAACTGGAACAGCCATGGGAGAGAAAGAAAAGCAGGCCTACCTTAAAACTTTCCAGTCTTTGAGTGGATCCAAGTCAGAGATTAAGGAAACCATTGTCTAAAAGGCTGTTGAAGGCAATCCAATCCGGAGAGGAGGGGCTGAGGGGATGGATGAAAGGGAAAGAAACAGGCAGGCAGGCCAGCCGGCTCCTCGGCTCAGGCCTGGAGCAACTGGCTGCCCAGCAAGGCTCTTCCTCCTTCTAGAATTGATAAGCACTTGTCCAGGCTTTTCTCCACCCCCCAAATCAATCTTGTGCTATATTACTTCCCAGACCCAGCTCATTTCTCCACACCACCTTTTAAAGCCCTTGTAATCTGCTCCAACTGATCAAATTTGACCTTTTTGTAGCCGACTTTATTCCAAGCACAGCTCGCAGTTAAATCTCTCTTTATTAACACCGTCCTCCTCGGCTTTCTGTTGGAACAAACACAGATCAAGCCCGAAGCCTCCAGACTTTACCAGCAATCATTTACAGATTACAGCAAGCTGCAGTCCTCTCCTCCTTTGGGGCATTCCTCCTGCCTCCGAGATTTTGCTTTCATATTCCCGTCAGAACACTGGGTAGGCTGCTTTCTTCCCTTTTTTGTGGTTTGGGTTCTGGGACACTGGCATCGGGCTTAGAGCTTGCCTCAGAGGCTGTAACTACACGACTGTTAGGATTTGTTTTTTAAAAATAATTTGGAACCCGGCTGGTAACAAGCTAGAACTTACTGTGTATTTTCTGGCAGAGATTATGCTACACTGCTTTTTTTTCCCCCCTGCTTGCTTTCTTGTGTTTTTAAATACCCTGAAGCAGGGAGATGTAGCATCTTTCTAATCATTAAGAGAAAAGGGTGTGGGCTTTTCTCCCTCAACTTGTGTATCTGCCATCCTTTATTTAAAACCGAACACCCTTTCAATAATCACCTGAAACTGTGCATAGCAGATGTTAAAAAAATGTCAAGAGCAGGATTGTTTCCCTCGAGCCTCCAAGATTCTCCTGTCTATACTGATGTAGTTTCTTTGTGAGTGCACAGATTTCTGATTTCCTAAGCACCGCTTCTTAAGCACGGTTTTTTGCTCTCCCAGGTTCTAGCTAAGACTCTGCACTGGAAGCTCTGCCTCCTGTCCCCACAGAATCCTGTAATTAGATGACCTTTGACATCATCTGGTATAGCAGCCCCCAGACCAGGGTCTCTTGGGCATCGCGATTTTCATGACATCTCCGTGTCACACGAGCTTTCCTTGATATTCTCTCTATTTATATCAGATTCTTCTTTTTCTTACACTTATTTTAAAAGGAGTTTTTAAGATCATTACCCTACATGGAAAATCAGCTTCACTGGTCTAATAAAACAATTATTATTGTACCTAGACACATGGGCCAGCTAAAGGCACTGATCTAGGTCTTTTTTCTCTTGGTTGAAAAGAGAGTTGAGCGAGTGCTGGGGGTGTTAAGAATGTGCTTGCCCCGACCAGACACTTTCCCCACAAGCAAGAGTAAAGATTTAAAGAGAAGAGAGTGTGAGTCAATGTTCTGTAATGACCTTACCACCTAAAATCATCAGCCAGGAGGAAGGGTTCCAATTTCTCGCCTTGGGGCAGAAACGACCAAGAAAGAGAATCTCTGTTCTTTCCTGAAAGTCTCTGAGGGGAAAGATGTGGTGATAGCTTCTGGAAGCATGCTGCTTTTATTGTCAGGAGGTTCTTCTCGTCAACTCCAAATGCCCCTCACAGCATTACAAATCCATTCCCTATTACCATTTTCCCTAAGGCCCCGTCCTTAAAATAGGCAGCAACCTCAGCCTAGATGTGCTTTCTCTTTTACAGTCATATCTACTTTCCTTAATGGCTGTAAATGACTCTCTTCAGAAGTGCAACTATCTTTATGCTCAGATTAAAGAGAATTTCATACCTTTTACAAAAACCATTGTCTCTCTGGGGCTTCACGCTTCTTCCTGGGCCGTCTTTGCTGTCCCACTGTGGATCTTGGGCCACAGCGTAATAACGTGTAAACATTTACGTAACACTTCTAATCCCCAAGTACTTCACCAAATGTGGGTGATAATAATATTTGTGTAGAATTACCTCCAAAGGGTCCCGAATGTTTAGATAATTAATAAAATGCTTCTCCCTTTAGAAAGTTAGCAAGAGAAAAACAAAAGATTATAATGAAATAGTGTCTGTGACTCTAATGACATCATCCTTATACTGTTAACCCACCACACCCCTGAATTCAGATCTGGGGAAAGAAGGGAAGGAGTCCTTAACCCTTGGAGTTCAGGGTTCATGGGTAACAGAAGGAGGGACTTGGCTTTCAACCAAAGGACAAAAGGACGAAAGCATGCTCATAAATTACAAAATAATGTTTTAAAGAAATAGTCCTTCCAAAAACTTTTCTTTTCTTTTCTTTTTTTTTTTTTGCTGAGGAAGATTCACCCTGAGCTAACATCCATTGCCAATCCTCCTCCTTTTGTTTTTGCTTGAGAAATATTGGCCCTGAGCTAAAATCTGTGCCAATCCTCCTCTATTTTGTATGTGGGATGCTGCCACAGAATGGCTGGTGAGTGGAGTAGGTCCGTGCCTGGGATCTGAATCCACGAACCTGCCGCTGAAGCAGAGCACGTGGAACTTTAACCACTCAGCCAAGGGGCCAGGCCCCCCCTCCCCAATCTTTTTAAAGGCAGTAGAAACTTTCCATCAAATAAAATCTTGCACCAAATCCAAGTACCGAAATAGATAATAGTGAAAGTTTTTTTACCACGTTCTAGAAACTGTTCTGATTTCTTTAGGTGTGTTAACTTGTTCAGTTCTCATATCTAACTTGTTAATGAGGTAAGTTACCAGTAGCACCCCCATTTTGTTAGTGCACATGAGGGCATTTGGACATGCAGGAAGTAAGCAGCTGGCCTGAGCTCACAGGGCTAGTCATCCGTGGGGGGCAGTGTGGAACCTAGAAGTTGTGATTGAAGCAGAGTGCATCTGTTTGGGGTAGGACTGGGGCTGGGATCAGGTTGGGGAGGGTAAGAGGGACTTCATGAATCTCGTGCTTTCTCTCCTAAGGTGTCCTAGAGAAACCCTAGTGTTCAGGAAGACATACTTTGAAATCCACTTCTGGAAAGTATTTGGTGATGAGAGCGATAAAGGATCTTTTCAAGGTTGTGTTGAGTCCAAAATGGGCTGAATAATTTGCTCTTCTCTTTCTTAATTTTGAGGACCAAGTGTTTTCTGATATACACTGTAGGTTACTTCCATGCTTAATATATAGTGGATTTTCTTTTTCCCTTTCCCCTAAGCCTTCCATTCCCGATTCTGAACAGCTTCACATCAGATGGCTCTATTTCCTGCTAAGAAAAAGGCCATCAGAATGATTCATTCACCTTCATCTGTGAGGATGCTCACAACAATAAAAACAAACAAATGAACAAAAATACTGCCCTGTTCAAAACTGGGCCAACTATTCATGTATAACTCAGGAAAAGTAATGATAAACTTTCTATACATAAAACTCAAAGGTTAAGCTTAGCCTTGAGAAACTTGGGCCCCAGATATAATTTTCCTCCATGTCACTGTGTGAATCACAAGACTTAATTTTATTTGTGTTCTATTTCTCATATTTTGATCAATATACCTCTTTAAATCAAATTATTTTGTTGTTGCTTATAATGGCTATAATGGCTCTTCAACAGTTGGGAATCTTCTGAATGTTCCCTCTGTGTCAAAAAAGAATTGATCCATATAAAGCAACACTCATGAATTGTTCTACTATTACCAGCAACAAGGCTCAGATAACTAAAATTTCTGTGATGTCTCTCCCTCTTCCCAGGTACAGAACCCAAAACCAAAATCCAAATCCAAGTGAAAAGCAACCCCCCTGTTTGTACCTCTTTCATCCAAACAAACAGAATCCCAAGTCCCAAACCCCGTGAGCCTGTGGTTTCCACATGTATTGGGATTAGAGTCACCTCAGAAACAAATGAAATGCAGAATCTTAGGAGACAAGAGCAGTAACCAAGGAATCTACCTTTCACACCAGACCTGGTTGCTCACGGAACACCCTGGGAAATGCTGATACAGAGTCAGCAAACAGAAAATTGACCCTGGTCGTATAGCATCTCAGGTGGGTTTTCATGTGGTTGTGGACCATCTCATTGGAGCCAGCGGTGAAGATGTGTGGAAGCTCATGCCCTATGTTATAGAGAAGCAGGAAGCACCTAAGGGTGTGAATTTGCCAAAGAAGGAAAGAAAACAGCTGTTCTCCACCAGCGAGACATTAGACCAACTATTGAACAGCTTCAGAAAGACAGGTGTGAGGTCTCAGGACATTTCTCTCCTACAAAATATCTAACTTCCTGATAGTCAGCAATTTAAAAAAATCAGCCTTTTTGGGGAAAAAGTACAAAATTTTCTTAAAATCCTTTTTTCATTCTCTCTCCATTTGTTTCTAATTTCTGATTCGTAGGAATCTGATTATCCTAAATATATATTTTTCTTTTAGAAAGTCTTGCATCTGACTTATTTGTTCTTAATTCTGTTACTTCCTAATAAAGATTCTTTCCCCTTCTGCTTATCCCAGATTTTTCCTTTTGCTTTTTCTTGTTTACCAGCTCTTACCTCCTCCTCATGTGGGTAAGGTCTCCCTCTCCCTTTAAGAAATTGAAATGACTAATTGGAAATGCATTCTACTTCCGTAAAAGAAGCTTTCCTGGTCCTGTTGATGTGCCAGAGATTTAAAGTTGGCAGATGGAGTGAGCTCAGAAACTCCAGCACTTGTTCTTGACCCTGGAAATAGGATCTAGCTTTGCATGCTTTTCATAGCAAACCACAGTGTGCCAATGACGATAGACAAGGGTTGCCAGATAAAATATAGTGTGCTCTGTTAAAGCTGGATTTCAGAGAAACACGAGTAAATTTTCAGTATAAGTATGCCCCCAGATATTGCGTGGGACATACTTAAACTAAAAAATTATTTCTTTTTTATCTGAACTTCTACTTCATGTGTCCTGTGTTTTTATTTGCTAAATCTGTTGACTTTTTAATAAAAATAGCAACATCACTGTGATTATTTTTCATTTATGGAGGTCTCTAAAGGCATCCTGATATCATTGACTAGGCATCAAAATGCACTTACTTAAATGTTCCTGAACCCTTTTTTTGTGTGTGTGTTAGTTGTTATTAGCCAAACATCAAAAGCCCCATTTGAAGTTGCTTTTTCAACAAAGCAGCGATGTGATTAAAGTATGCCTATATCTTCCAATATTGGAAATTAGGAAATGCCCCACAACCTTCTTAAGACGGGCTGCGTGAATGCATTTTAAAGTGTTGGCACCATCCATGTGTTCGGAAGCACTGAAGCTGATGTTTTGTAAAATTTGGGAGCATCTCTGTATTATATTTATTTCATACAGAGTGACTTGGCAGTTAATACTGTTGCTGTGTTTCCATGTTTTGCACCAAGCATCAGCTCCTCCTGTAAGAAGTCTGCACCTGAATTGTTACCCGTTAATCTTCAGTTACATAAAACGTATATTGTACATATCCTGACTTTAACGATGTCTGTAGAGACAAACTTCAAAGATGACGTGTGTTTTTTCCTTTTTTTAGTAAATGAAGGTAACTTTAATGGAATTTCGAGTGCTTCCGTGTTTGGCTCACAACATCTAATACAGTGAAAAGCCTGTGAACAAAGATACGTGTTTTGTCAGTGACTTGAGAATTGCTATTATGGGACACTCAAAAAATTGCTATTATGGAAACCAAAAAAATTCTAAAGGGTCTCTAAAGAGACAGTTACAAAACCTGCTAAGTATAGGGAACGACCAATGTGTTATTCAGGGTCTACATACATTCGGAATATTTTCGATTGGTGCGAAGGTTCTCCTAACAGTTGGAAAGAAAGGCTTCTTCAGCCTTAGTCAGCTGAGCAGGAGGGCAAGATGGATTAAAGCAGGGGGAGGGGAGGTGTTGGGTCTTTGCCAGGCATATTTTAAAAGTGAGAAAGGAAGAGAGGGAGGAGACTCACACCCAGCCGGCTGCTTTTCATGCCATTCAAAGGAATCACAGGCCAAATTTGGTACATACCATGGAAAAAAAAATTCGAGCTTTAACTCCTGTACTGCCACAGAAGATGAGACTTTCAAAGCTGTGTAATGTCCTTCTTTTAATTTCCAGTCTGCCTTTGTTAGCATTCACGGCTTACACCAAGGGGGACAAAGGAATGGCCAGAAGAAGGATGTATTCTTCAGACAGTCCCTGTATCCCAGGCCAGGGAATAAAACCTGCAACATTGACCTTAAACTCTTGTTTCGTTTTTCTTTAAATGGTAGTTTCAGATTCCTCTGGTCTTTGTGTCTCTAAAGACAGGACTCCTTACTGGTTTTTAAGAGAGAAATCTGAGTTTTAGAGGAAAGTCAAACACAATTGCCAAGTTTTCAGTCAATGAAACCATGTCAACATCTGCTCACGGAGAGGGGCTACCTAACCAGGAACACTGCTTCTAGAATCACTATGAGAAAAAGATAAGCCTTCCATTATTTCCCCCGAAGAGAGAACCAGCAACCTAAGTGGAATTAAAGTGTGCAACAAATTCACTTGAAGACAGAGTTAAGTACTTAATAACTGGTTAATGTAATTCAAAAGGGGTAACCACAACAAACAAAAATATTGATTGCTTATTAATTGATTATATAAAGTGTTTATTTGGTATCAAATGACCCATTAACGTGCCAAACCATTTTTCTATTTGTCATGTAGATAAGGCAGTGTTTCTCACTGCAGTGAAGGACTACGTTTGTTTTTCTTCTCTTTTTTAAAAATTTTCAGTGCATTGTAAACCAATACTTTTCTAAAATACAATGAAATCGAATTACTAGAAAAACATAAACAAAGCAAATTCATACCAAATAGAAACCCCATTTCTTTTACTGTTGGATTAATAGACACAAAATTACTCTGTAAAATTGTTATGCATTTTTAACTCTTACTCCTAATTGTTATAAACAAATAATCCACATATCTGCATTGGTCTGCTTTCCGCACTCTGAATACTGATAAAAATATTCAAAAAAAAAATAAAATAAAAAAACAATTTCTAGAGACATTTAAAGAAAAGTTTTAGGATCTGTATTGAACTAATCCCTATGTGATCGAAGGTGAATAAAAACAATACCCATTTATATTGTGGACAAAAAGAACAAAAATAAACTAGTTTAGTAAAAAATGAAAAATTAAAATCAGTTAACTTAATAGCCACCTGATGCCAAACATTCCTAAAGTCACCATTTAATGAGAAATTTAAAAATCATTTATAACTACACTGATGCTTTAAAAACTGGGACTCAAGTTCATTGAAAATAATTCTTTGTTGACTGGCAAGTTTGGAAATTACTAACTGCCTGTGTCACAGCTCTAACTGGTTCCTCTAATTCCTGTTTTATCCTCCATTAGAAAGAGGAAAACAAAACACAGCTGCCAGTTTGCCACGATTTAAGATCTTTCAAGATATAAAAGTCCAAATGTACTCCCCAAAGATCACTTAGATTTCAAAATATTTGGAGGGTTCCTATTTAATTTCCACTCATGTACCTGAGCGTGTTTTCAGATCACTAAACAATTGAGACACAGTTATAAGTAGAAGGGCCTAGAAGCGAAAATAGAGGACAGTTGTGTTGATTTAACAAACCCATAGCACTGTTTACAAAAATTAACACACTAAATCCTCATAACATCCTATGGGGCAAACTCTATTTTTCTTTTCATTTTGCAGGTGAGGAAACTAAAGCACAGAGAAGGGTAAATGATTATTATAGAGAGTAGGTGGCAGAGGCAAGATTTGATATCAAGTGGTCTGGCTTTTAGAGTCACTCTCATTCCATACGTAAGGGGCATCTTCTAATTGATAGTCAGAAAGAAGGGCAAAGCATTTTCCAAATCATAAATGTAATTCAACTGGACAATTAAATTAATGAGCACCGTGATTTAGATAAAAGTTTCCCATGAACATATTTAATTCATAGGTCAAGGCAGAGGGCAGAAACCATATATTTATTCTTAGATCACTGAAGATCCATTGACCACCCATTCACCTCCCTTTAAAAACCACTTCTCTCAGTGCCCTTTCTGAGTAAGATAACTATGATAATATAATGGCGACTCCCTTGCCTTCATCCTTTTTTCTTTGTAAATATCCAACCCTAATTGGTCCTTTATAGCAGAAAACAACCCTTGCTCTAATCCTCACATATGTATCATTTATACATATTCTACCAGAGCTCACAAAGAGATCAAAGATCCTTGAGTGTGTAAGCAACAAAAGCCATACGAACACATCGAAGTCCAGAGGGAAATTACTATTTGCCATATATGAGGCAAAACCTACATGCATGTAGGTACAATTATGAAGGAGATATTCCCAAGGGGGGAAAAAGGAAGGAAAGAAGACATACCTTCACAATAATTATCATGGGATTCTATTGGCACAAAATTTAACAAATACATCACTGGAACAGAATATGGCCCTCACAGTATTTATACTATTCCTTGAATAGAAAAACCAATAGAGGATAAAGAAAAACTAACAGATAGGGAACTAGAATAATGACACAGGTAATGTCATTTGAAAAATTGTGGGAACTCTATGGAGGTAAAAATATTAGACCCTCAGTTCATATCAGAAACCAGAATAAATGTCAGCTAGATTGAAAAACTAAATGTAAAAAGTGAAACCATAAAGAATTAGAGGAAAATGTAGAGGAGACAAATCTTTGTCTTCATAATTTCTCTACTTTTAAGTAAAAGCATTATAAAAGGCAATTTGAAATAAAAGCAATTATTAAAATATGAAGAAAAGTTTTATATGTTTGAGTCCATAAAAATCCATTTATCAAAAACATCATGTATAACATTAAAATATGAAAAACAAATTAAGAAACATATATGTATCAGTAAGAGAGCAAAACTCTGTGGATATGATAAAAGAAAAAATATGGGCAAATGCCCAAATCAAAAAATGTACAGAAGAAGGAATTCAAATAAAAACATGCATATAAAATCTCTATAAGAATAAAAAAAATATTAAAATGAGATACAGTGTTTACCCATCAAATTCGTAAACACTTTTAAATGGTTCCATGTAATGGCAGAATGAGGTACAATTAAATGGGCTCACATATATAGCTTGTGAAGGTTTATATTGTTGTCCAGAAGGCAATTTGGTAATATGTATCAAACATGTTTAAATATTCTTACTATTTGATCTAGAAATTTCACTTCTAAAAGTTTTTGTTTTTAAGATTTATGTAGAAGAATATTAATCGCAGTACTAATTACATTAGTGAGCTAGTAGAGGCAACCTAAATGTCCAAGAATTTAAGGAATATTAAAAAAATATGTAAGAATACAGTGTGATAACTATAATATGAGGTATTATGAAGCCCTTAAAACCATGTTTTGGTGGAATAACTTTGAAAGGCTTTCAAAATAAAATGAGTGAAAAAAGCAGGACATAACATATTCTATATAATGTATTATCAATATTTTCTATTGCTACCAGGGATTGTAAACTCAATTGCCAACAGTCTACAGGGGTATTATAGTGAGTAAAGCTGGCAAGCTTTATTAAAATGCAACAATCTTCCTTTTTCCAGTTTTTCTGGAAACATTCAGCCTTCTTGGTCTAGATTTCTCTTTTACAATGATCCCCCCACCCCCATCTTTCTTTTTTCCCACTCTTATTGAAGACCAGCCACAGAGAAATATATCTCTTTTGTAAGAATGTGTAATTACCTGCAGTGGAAATTCAGCATCATTTTAAGGAACAGCACTCAGAGAGGGGAGTGTGGCTAGCTGGAGAGAGGAGCCTTCTGAGGGCAGGAGTCCTACTCAATCTATTCTTGCCATGGCGGAGTGGAGCCCCAATGTTGCCCAATCTTGCACTTTATTTGAGGATGATAGAAGTCTCACTTTTTATGTGAATTCTGATTTTTTTTTTTTTGTGAGGAAGACCAGCCCTGAGCTAACATCCATTGCCAATCCTCCTCTTTTTTGCTGAGGAAGACTGGCCCTGGGCTAACATCCATGCCCATCCTCCTCCACTTTATATGGGACGCCGCCACGGCATGACTTGACAAGTGGTGTGTCTGTCCGCGCCTGGAGTCTGAACCTGCGCAACCTGGGCCGCCTAAACGGAGTGTGAACTTAACTGCTATGCCACTGGGCCGGCCCCTGAATTCTGATTTTTAATTGTTGACTCAGGATTATTTACATATATACGTACATACACTGTGTCTAAGATTACACACACACACACACACACACACACACACACACACACTGTGAAAACCCAACAAAACACATTGAGAGGCTTCAAGTTTGTGACTTCCAACACTCACACTTACGTGCACGAATGCAGAAACAACTAGAAAGAAATACACAAAAATGCAATTATTAGCATAATTTCAATCATTTTAATTTTCTGTTCTTTATGCCTTTTCTATTTTCTAAGTTCTTTGCATGTATTTCTTTTTACAATCAGAAAATTATGATCTCCTCGCATGTTACTTTATCTATTTAGTAATCTTTTTACGAGATATAAAGTAGTTTTGAAAAACTGAAGGGTCCTATTTTGAAGTTTGTCTCTGATCTTATATTTCTAAATATGTCCACACATCTACATGGTTATAGACCATGTTCTTATTTACAAAATTATTATTTCCAAGCTGTTGGTGGCTTGTTTGAAAAACAGGGGTCTAAAAATTTGTCTCATTTTTCACTCCCTCACGGCTTACCCTAATCTTTTTTGGCCTAATTTCAGCTGCATTTTTCTTTTCTCTTTTAAATCATATCCACCCTTCTCAATTAGAGCTAGGTGATGTGAAGCAATTTCCTAATCCAGTGGTGGAGTCTATGGGTGGTACAATTTTGACAGATCACTGGCCAAAGTGTCTTTTATCATTTAAAATATTAGAACATTCCATAACTGTTTGGACAGGCGTGGCTTTTAAAACAGAAAAGAAAGCTTTAAGGTTTAAGTTAGCACTGCCATGTCATCTTTCAGACACATGCTTCCCTGGATAGTCACCTTACAAAAAGGGATTAAAAAAAGAAAAAGGAATGTAGCCAACAAGTACAGTATTCAATCTAGGAAAAAAGAATGTAACAGGCTCAGCCGATTGAGAGTTATGATAAAATAACTGGCGAAAACTACAAAGCTTTCCCTTTATGTAGGGACAAAGAATGCTTTTCACAAAGCTCAAAACAAATTAATTACAGAATCACTGCTGCACACATATAATAATCTTTACACACTTCCCCCTCCGGGTGTCTTCTGTTTAAAGGGTGAGGCTTCTTGGAAACAAGCTTATTTGACCATTTCTCTTGTTTATAAAGCTTGTGTTTTATGAAAATTGGGAAAACAGAGAGAAAAATCTGGATTTCATTTTTAACCAGCCATTGTTTTTTCTAATTCCTCTGTTTTACTGGAAGCATATTGTGTTTTTAAAAGTATTAAATAAAAAGAGAAAATGAGAATTGTTCAAATTATCATGACACAAAAACACGTATATCCTAGCTATTAGGCTAACATTATTGGACCAGGAAATAGTCTAATTCATTTTCAAAGCAAGGCTTGATATAACCTTTAAAATGAGAATAGTTTTTTTTAGTGTGTGATATCAAACCTTGAGGGCTTTCTTCCCACTAAAGCATTAAAAAGTGAGAATTCTGATTTCTTGTTGACAATGTTTAAATGAGTATGTCAGGTTATAATTACAAATGCAAGGGGGGAGCTTTTTATAACTGAATATTTAACACATATTAAAGTTATAACACAAACCACATAATGTAATTCTTGCCCCATTTTGTCCATGTTTTCTCTCTACAAAGTAGGTATCTCAAATCACTCGCTTGAAAACTTGAAAATAGTTTCTGAGATGACGAGTTTGCTATGAAAATGAGGGTAGATGACTCCATAGGCTTTTCTTTTTGTGTGTGTCTGTGTATGTGTGCATGTGTTTTAATAACATAATCTTTATAGACAAATAAAGATTGAAAAGAGTAGAATGTAAATATTTCCTGTAGGCGGGCCAGCCCCAGTGGCCTCGTGGTTAGGTTTGGTGCACTCCACTTTGGCGGTTCAGGTTTGGTTCCCAGGCACGGACCTACACGACTCGTCTGTCAGTGGCCATGCTGTGGCGGTGGCTCACATACAAAAAGAGGAAGACTGGCAACAGATGTTAGCTCAGGTGAATCTTCCTCAGGAAAAATAAAATCCTATAGGGACAGGGAATGGAGAGAGGTTAACTTCACTATGTTTATGATTTTCACTTTGCTTAATTATAGAATGGTTCTTTTTCCCATGGCACCTTACAAGTGATGTAGCAGACCATCTGATCAGCATGGAAATGTACTTCCCTCATCCTCTCCTCACTTCCCTGTGACCTTCTACAAATAAGGTGAGGCCATTTATTTTCTGACAACTTGATTTCCATTCTTTGAGTTGAATCACAGAGCATGGAAAACTTGTCATAGCAAATTGAGAAATATAGAAATAGTTCAAGGGTTTCTGCTCTACAACTTCCTTTTAAAAGAATTAACACTTTATAGGGATTTGTTTTTCAGATGAATCATAAGGTGTGATTGAAGACTTCTCATTGTCTAGATCTAAGTTTGATGATTGGCCAACTGTGTGCCTTTGTGATGTGGGGGCTTAGGGTCATTTTTTATTGCCTCCTCTAAACACCAAATATGACCAGAAATCCATAAGTGGACAGTCCAAAGGAAAGTTTTATTCCTGATAACACTTAAAATGGTACAAGAATCTTACATGCATTATCTCTCTTTTTTTTGTGGGGGGAGGTGAGGAAGATTGGCCCTGAGCTAACACCTGTTGCCCATCTTCCTCTTTTTGCTTGAGGAAAATTATCCCTGAGGTAACATCTGTGACAATCTTCCCCTGTTTTGTATGTGGGAAGCTGCCACAGAATGGCTTGATGAGTGGTATGTAGGTCTCCCTCCAGGATCTGAACCCATGAACCCCAGGCTGCTAAAGCAGTGTGTGAACTTAACCACTATGCCACCAGGCTGGCCCCATGCATTACCTCTTTCAAAGTGCACAGAAACACCATGAGGTATGTATTACTGTTGCCCCTGTTTCATGAATGAGGAAATGGAGGTAAGCCCAAAGTAGCACAAACATTAAATGGTGGAGCAGCAGTTCAAGCTCAATTGTGGCTGATTCCAGAACCTACACTTCACAAGTGATTCTCAACCTTGGCTGGGAGCTTTAAAATTCCAACATCAGGACACCCTCCAGACAAAACTGAAATAGAATCTCTGAGGGTGGCACCACCCAGGCATCAGTATTTTTAAAAACTCCCAGATGATGCTAATGTGCAGGGTGGGTCGATACCATTGCACTATATGGATGTCTTTATTGATCACCAGGAAGGGTCAAGATGAGGACTGGCTATAATTCAAACTCAAGGCGAGTGCATAGGGAAGTTTTATGAAACTTTGTTTTATATTTGACAGTAACCCTTCACAATGGTTTTAGCATTCAAATACAGTGGAATTCGACTTGAAAAAATTAAAATTATATAATGAAGCACTTTCAATTTCAGTTGTAAGTATTCAAGGATCCAAGACTGCCAACATGAAATCTAGCAGGAGAGGTGAGGGTATGTGGAGGGCAGGTACCCATACACCAACTTCCCATACAGGTGGAATGGGTCCAAGTGTGTTTAGCTAAATATCTCAAGCCATCCAAATCCCAGAAACATCGACCCGAGGGCAGCAAGTTTGAGATCATGACCTGCGGTTCTTGTTTTGCTTTAGAACAGCCCTGCTGGAGACTGAAAAGATTGTGTCTTAGAACTTCAGCTGTGGGGCATTTCAGGTCTTCCGGAAATAATAATATGTTAGTTCCTGGAGCTGCCATGACAGAACGCCACACACTGAGTACCTTAAACCAGAGACACTTACTGTCTCACAATTCTGGAGGCTAGAAGTCTGAGATCAAAGTGTCAGCAACGTTGGTTCCTTCTGAGGGCTGTGAGGGAGAATCTGTTCCAGGCATCTCTCCTAGCTTCCATAGCCTCAGGCATTTCTTGGTTTATAGATGGCCGTCTTCTCCCCACATCTTCACATCATCCTTTCTCTACATGTCTTTGTCTCTGTGTTCAAATTTTCCCCGTTTATAAGGACAGGGTTGTATTGGATTAGGCCCACCCTAATGACCTCATCTTAACATGATCACCTACAAAGACCCTATTTCCACAGGTACTGGGGAACGGACTTCAATATCTTTTAGGAGGACACAATTCAACCCATAACGAATACTTTCTACCAACTGAAAGAAGTTATCACTAACCAGAAATTGTGAAAATCTCTAATGAGAGGAAATGTCTTAATTTTTCAGAAAAAAGATAAGGACCATACCTTAAACATGTATAGGATTTTAAAGCTTGTAAAACAAATTCATAGACACTAAATTGTGATCTTCACAGTGGCCCTTTAGAGTTACTAAATAAATTTAGTCAGAGAGTTTAACTCAACACTTCAAGCCCACACAACCAATAAGGAGGGGGGTTCTTGGTTGAAGTGCAGTCATCCAACTTCACCCATGTCTACTGTTCTCCCCCAGAAAAGTAGGGGTCCAGCCTAACTCATAACAGACCATGAGGCATGATGGTTGGGAAGCCTGTTTACTGAGCTGATGTCACAAAGAACTTGAATAGTCTGGCCACAAGAAGGCAAAGCAAGGTGAATATATTCTCCCTCAGAAAGTGAAGTATTCAGGATGAAACACTGAGGAACAAAGAAAAGACAGTGCTACCACTTTATAGGTTTCCCATAGACACCGTTCGTTGGCAAGGGGGAGAAGGACACTGAAGACGAGCTTTTTTGGTAAGTTGGTTCCTTTTCACAGAATGCTTTCTTTGATGGAATTTCTTGATTTCTTGGTGTTTCTGTGATGACTCAAGATGAGTAGAATGTTTTATCAACAAGGCATGTTGCTTCTTGAAATCTGCTGAGCCCCAAGGGGAAGAGTTACTCAGAGTCTGTAATAACCCCAACTGAATATCCATTGACAAGTTAAGCTAATTAGAGTTGTGTTGATGTGTAGGATTCTAGATAATGGTGACATGAATAAAACCTTTCAATTCCACTACTGGGTATTTATCCAAAGAATATGAAATCAATAATTCAAAAATATTTATGCATTCCTATGTTCATCACAGCATTATGCACAATAGCCAAGATGTGGAAGCAATCCAAATGCCCATCAACAGATGAATGGAAAAAGAAGATGTGGTATATATATGTACAATGGAATACTACTCAGCTATAAAAAAGACAAAATCGTGCCATTTGTGGCAACATGGATGGACTTTGAGGGTATTATACTAAGTGAATTGCCAGACAGAAAAAGACAAATACCATACGAATTCACTCATACATGGAAGATAAACACATGGATAAGGAGAACAGATTAGCGGTTACCAGAGGAGAAGGGGGCAGGGGAGGGCACAAGGGGTAAAGGGGCACATGTGTATGGTGATGGATAAAAACTAGACTGTTGGTGGTGAACATGATGTAGTCTATACAGAAGCTGAAATATAATCAAAAATTACACAATGTTATAAGCCAATATGACCTCAATAAAAAAAACCCAGAACAAACCCTTACAGGTACTGGAGGCCACAGATGTTTGAGTTCCTTGGCTTTTGAAGTGTTTCCTTCCATTATCAAGCCACTTGCTTAGGTCAGGAAGGGAAGTGATCTCTAGAGTAACCGAGCTGTACCGCTGATGTGGCAACACTGAGAAGCATTGGGTGTCTATCCTCTTATTAAAAATGCCCAGAGTGAGTGTCTCCAGGAATCCTTTTTTCTTATTCTTGCTAGATATTCACATGCACAGAATTTGAGTGGGATTGGGAAGCACAAAATGACTGTTTGGCTCTAGATTCTATATTAAACAAAACAAACAACAAACAAAAGAGCCCAAGTATTTAAATCATATCAGATGTCCAAATATATGACTTAAAAGGCATCTTCCTCAAAGTAAGTGTGGGTTATCCCTCTTGAGAAAAACAAAAGAAAACAAAACAAAAACACAAAACTCTCTACTATCAGAAATATCAGGACTTAAGGTGGACAGGAGAGTTAGAATCTATCCCCTCTCCCTCCCTTCCCGTCTTACCTGCAATGAACTTCACCCTCTGATCCTCTGTAACTCCCAATCCTGACCAAACCTTTCCTCAGGGACCCACCAATATGGGCATTTGGGAGGGACATCATACACTGGAAAGTTGAAAGTTTTCTTACATAGCATTTAGGACAATGACTCCATTTTATAGAAAATGAAATTAAGGTGCGAAGGGAGAGTGTAGATCAGTGATTCCCAACCCCGACTGCATTTTAGAATCTCTTGGGGAAGCATTTAAAAAAACCAATGCCTGGGCCTCACCCCAGAATATTTGAATTCAAAGCTCTCTGAGATGAGATCATGAGGATCTGCTTAAAAACAACCTCCTCGGGTGAATCTGACGAAGACTGAAGTGCGAGAACCACGGGGCTCGATGGTCATGATCATCCAGTTTGTACCGGCAGAGCCGGGACCAGTGCTTGCTAACAGAAAGCCTCGTGCCACCACATGAAGCAAGAGGGGCAGAGGCTGGAGAAAGGACAAAAGGAAGCGAAAGAAGAGAGCAAGACAGAAGGAGAAGGAAGGAAGGAGAGAGAGGAAGGTTTGTACGAGTGGAATGGAAGACGCCAAAGAATAAAGGAGCCCACGGCTCCTTGAGTCGGGATTTTACATTTGCAAAGTGCTCGGCCTCCATTTTTATTCTTCTCTCCACATTAACTATGTGTTGCGGTTGCTTAGCTGACCGTGTAGGAAAAGACCATGGCAGAAAACCACGGCAGAACTATTCCGGCTTCTGAGTAGCAAACCTATTCCTTAACCGTAGTGATATTCCAAAACATGGGAGGATCAGAGGAACATAGTCTGTGAACTGTAACCCATGATACAAATGTAAGTTATGGAGAGGTGACGCGGTGGAGATAGGTGAAAAAAAGGCAAATGAAGAAATGGCGACTCACACTCGGTCAAATGCATACTCTCCTGTTAGGTTCTTTCCAAATGCCTCCACTCTGGGTCTGCACTCAGTGCCTTCCTTTGCTCTTTCTGTGATGACCGTTAGTGGACTTGTGTGTATACAAATTATGAATGGGAAATTTCATTACTAGGCTCGATGCGGGATCCAATTGGTTATCAAAACCTGTCATCCACCTTCATGTCTAAGCTCAGATGTCATCTCCTCCATGAAGCCTTCCTGGATTTCCAGCAAAAATTTTAGTTGTTCCCTCCTATTGCTCCATATATGCATCTCTACAAGAACCCACTGCTCTGTAATTACCTGTATATTGTCTCTCTCTCCAACAGGCTGAAATTCTCAGAGTTTTTAATTATGACTCATTTTTGGTTCTAAAACATGTATTCATACATTTATTCTTTTCACACACACACACACACACACACACATATATATATATATATATATATATATATATATATATATATATATATATAGTGCTCACCCATTATTAGCCAGATCCTATGCTCTGGGAAAGGCAGGGGATACAATACCATAAGGCACTCAAGTTCTATTTAGAGAGGTAAACAGGTAAATAGATGATTATTCAGAATCATAAGTGGGCAATACAAATCTCATATTTCATAACTCAAGTGTGTAAGAAATATGTCTTTATTTTTCTTTAACTTGCTTTTATTTTGAGCTCCCATGTCACCAGGGCAGTTCAATTAACTCTCAGTTAACGCTCAGTTAATTCATAATTTCTCCCCTTTTCCTAGGCTTGGTCTAAGTTCTGGGAGCTTAAATTTACAAAGATTTTGGAGGCAAAAGGGTCACCTGATACTTGAGCTACCTGTCCATGCATGTGTGTGCTTGGACATCCACGCAGAAAGGCACCAAGACACCTCACACTCTTACCTACGTGGCCCCTCCAGGTTGGATGGTTCTCTCTCTCCCGTCATTGTATTCACTTAAGATTCCTGTTGACCCTGCCTGTCACTATGCCCGAGAAAGTGGGATACATCCCCCATGGCCTGACACTCCTTGCCCCTCTCTAATCTCATGATCTCAATCATAGTTTTGCTGCTACTGTGCGGGTCTCCTTCCAAAAAATGAGTTATAGTGTCCCCCTCTCCTGGACCCAGCTGTGCCAATGTCTACTCTCATCAGGAGGCAGATTTTTTTTTTTTTTGCTGATGGTGTAAAT
The DNA here is from genome assembly GCA_031878705.1 of Tapirus indicus. Classification (NCBI taxonomy): domain Eukaryota; kingdom Metazoa; phylum Chordata; class Mammalia; order Perissodactyla; family Tapiridae; genus Tapirus; species Tapirus indicus. The sequence continues at coordinate 117,530,872 of CM062925.1, forward strand.
AGGGAAGAGGATGCTGTCTTTTCTATTTCGCTCAAAAATGTGGTCTGTGGTGCTATGATAGGAGCACATGGGAGGGAAAACAAGGGTTGGAGGTAGGCGGTGAGTGTGGAGAATTCTTGCAGGAGGTAACTCTAGGCTGAGACCTGAGGTTGCCAAAGAGAAAAGAGGTATGACCCAAAGACTGCTGTGCAGGTGGAGAGAAGAGCTCCGAGGGAAGTGAGAGAGGGGCAGTCAAGGGCCTGCGAATGGTTCATTACAGTTGGGCATATAGTTCGAGGCAGAGGAGATAAGAAATACATTTGGAGAGAGAGGGAAGCAGGGGCCAGATCAGGGAGAGCTATGAAGCCGTGTTGAGGTGTTTCACCTCATCTTCAAGGCAAAGGGGCCTGGGGTAGGGGACCACTTACAGATATTAAGCAGGGGAGTGAGTGCATGATTAATTTCCACTTTAGAAATATCCCCCTGACTGCAGTTGAGAAATGGACTGGAAGGAAGCAAGACCAGAGGCAGGGTGACCAGTTAGGGAACATGGCTTTGACACAGAAAAGGGATGAGAGAGGATCAGAATGAAGGCAATTGTGGTGGGAGGAGAGGAGAGGAGGTTGAACAGAAAGATGTCGTGAACATAGAATCAGGCTGAACTGAGCACATTATTGGATGTTGACGGAGAGGGAGAGAGAGGAGTCAGGTATGGCATCTCCTATTCATCTGGAGTAACTTGTTAGATGGGGTGGTATTCTTTCAGAGAGGAAGCGTAGAAGGAGGCAGTGCTTTGGAGAGATGCTTATGATGCGTTTGGGATGCGGCAATTTTTTAGTACCTGGGGACATCCATGTGAGGATGCATAGGGGCCAATTGTCCACACAGGCCCAGAGCTTAGGAAAGAGATTTGGGCTGAATCTACAATTTGGTTATCATTAGCACAGAGATATATTTAAAGCCTGTGGGGTAGAAGAGCTTTTCTTGGTTGGGTGTGTAAAGCAAGGAGAAATTAGGGCCCAGGATACAATACTGAAGAATATTAACTAACTATTAAGAGTAAATGGACAAGAGAATCTCACACAAGAGACTGAGGAGTCAGGAGTGGGTTGAGAATAGGAATTAAATTCTAAAGAGAGGGGTGTCATGGAACTAAAGGGACGAGAAGATTTAGGAAGAAGGGGTTGGGTGACTGGGCCAAATGCCACGGAGGAGAAGTGAAGAGAATGTGGCGGATTGTTGTCAGAAGAATAAGGGAACCAGAGCCAGAGGCCAAGGAGCCCATGGTACATAAAGGAGACATCATCAGATGATGTGGAACCCCTGCTTGAAACCCCTCATTGGTATCCCATCACACTTGGAGTAAAATCAGAAAGCCTCTCCATGACCTAAAAAGTCTCCATGATCTGTCCCTTGCTATCTCTATGACTCCATTTCTCCGCTTTCTCCCTTTACCACCCCTATAGCCACAGGGGCCTCTTTTCCATCCTTCAAATATGCCAAGATCATTCCTGTTCATAATCCCCTGCATCTTCTGCTCCTGTGCCTTGAATGTTCTTCTCCAGATATTTTCAGGCCTGTCTCCCCATATTTCAGATCTCAACGCAAAAGTCACCTCACCCGGGAGTCCTTCCTTGAGCAATCTAGAGAACGCGTCACCACTACCCAAGCTCTGTCACTCTCTGACCACACGGTCCTATTTTAACTTCTTCATAGGGTGCATCAGCTCTCCACATTTGCACATTCATTTATTTTTCTGTATTTATTGTATGTTTCTCTCCCTGGAGTGTAAGCTCCTTGAAGTCAGGGACTCCATCTACAGTGTTCGAAATTACATTTCTAGCACGTAAAACAGTGCTGAGTAAATGTCCAATGAATATTTCTTGGTTGATTGAAAAGTATTAGCACAAACACAGAAAATCCTTTAAAGAAGTTACCAGGCGGTGTTGAAAGCCTGGTTTAGATCTGGGGCTCTGAGGCTGTAATGGTACCAATCTTGGGTAATTCTCTCAAGGAGAGTTGAGAATGGTGAGTGCGGCACTGAACTGGAGTTGTAGTTTTGATGTGAATCTTGGGAGGAAACTGATGGAAAAGATGGGCCATGGGGTCTGGGCCATGTAGGAAAGACAGTGAAGAGAGGAGAGCACTCATTGACAGGGGAAAGTTCAAGGTCAAGGATGAAGAGTCACAGAATGGGAGGATGGGGGCTGGGCTACAAAAAACGCTGATGCACGTGCCCCACTCAATTCTAACACACAGCCGGGGTGGAAAACCGCTGAAGTCAGAGAACGAATGTTTCAGATTGACCAAGTTAAAACTCAGCATGTTGCTTAACATGTGAGGCTTACATTGTTCCAGTGGCTTCTTTTTGCTGATGCGACATGCTGAGCTTTAAATCAAAGGAATAAGCCCATATCTGTGTAAATGTCTATTGGAATTTTCAAGGTCATAATTAAATCAGACCACCACAATAATGCTGGAGATTGAACAACAAAGAGAAGCAGAGCCTTTCAGTTGAAGTGTTTCCATTTGAAAAGTTGTAGGAGAATTTCTCACTTTCGGTTTTTATACGATTATTTGTGTATGTATTAACGCCTAAAGTGATGGGCTCCTCAGAGAGATGTGCTTAGACACAAAGGACACAACAAGCCCCTTGACTGAGAACAGCCTTAAAAGGTGGGCGAATATAAATGGTGTGTGGTTATGTTTCCCTCCGTTGTTTCATATTCCTTCGAAATCTACATCGTGTTTGTGTTTAAAGAGATGTTCTATATATTTTGACAGCAAGTGGTTGACTCTGTTTATTGAATAAATGCCAAATCAGCATGTGTCAGACAGTTTAAACTACCTTATACTGTCTCCCCTATTCCAATTTCATAATATAAATCTTTAAAGGTATACCTTTTAATGAAACGTTATTCATGCACTAAATTTTCTTCTACTGTACAGAAATTAAAAGCAACGTTTCTCTGGCCTAGAGGTAACTTTTTATGACTCCCTTGGCATTTTCTTTTTTATCTTGATTTTTTAAGATGTTCAAATAAGTGAGTTTTCTTTTTACTTGACACATTTTCACATATGTTGCCTTGATCTTTCACATCTTTTACCCATATGGGAGACTTCCTCGGAAATAAAGGATCTGTGTTTAATTATCTCATGGGGACAATTTAAAGGGAAATCCAGGCTTCTCCTTTCTAGCTCTGCTTTAGGGAGAAATAAGAAGCAATGGTGAGTTTACAGCTTTTGGCTGTTGATAGAGATTTCTCACAGTTCCCTCTGTGAGAGTATTAACCCCACCTGTTCACTTGGGTACATCCCAAATTCATTGATTCAGACCCTAATTTGCGAACATTCAGATTGGGACTAGGCTGAAGCGTATGGTGTGTGTATCACAAAGGTTTGCTTAGCAAATTAGTAAACTCTAAAAAGATAGAAGAGATAGCATTTGAATTGAGACCAAAGTAATATTATGTAACTTTTAACATTTAAAAATTATTTAATGTTTATAGGTACATAATTTATATTTAATACTTGAAAGCTGAGTTTTAAAGATCTAGAATCACATAATTTACATTTTACAGTTGAAATTGGATTTAGAGAGCTCAAAAGGTTTACCCAAGATCATGTATCTGGAGACTGTCAAAACCAAGATGAGAAGACAAGTTTCTAGACTCACTGATGTGCCACACTGTCTTCTTAGTTATTCATTAGAAACTGGTCCCCAGGAAACTCTTTTGTTTTTGTTCTTGAATGTAATAATACTTCTCATAAAACACATTCTACAAGTCTAGACCTTTTCCCTAATTTCCCTTCCTGTAGGTCGGTCACATTAATGAGGGTCTACTCTATTCTGCTGCAGTGTAAGACATGTGATTATGAAAGTCTTTCCAGATAGATGAACCAGGAGAAATGAATGGCAAGTGGATGTACTTAGTGAATTTGCCTTACAGGGCTTGTTTAGTTGAAAGTGACTAAAATTGATATTTTGGGCACCCATCACTGGGAAGGATTGAAGGAAGAATTTTAGGAACCAGAATCAGGGGAAGGAATAAGGACTCAAACGTCATTTTTGCTTACCTCTACTTGGCTTTGTTCTATAAATAGACTCCTACCAACATCTGGGAAGATGGCCATCAGTGGCCTGAGATTTACACCAAATTAGCAACACCACTGTAAACACTGGCTTCCAAATCCATTTCTGAACCTCAAAAAAAGTCTCTGATTGAGTCTGCTTAGTTTATATGCTTCATTGTGTCCAGAGGAAAAGGACACCAAAGTTGCCCAAGTCACTGCAAGTTGGGTCAGGGGTGGATACAAAACTGGAAGATGGGTACAGAAAATCTTCATGGAGAGACAAAGAGAGTAACTACAGAAGTCAGTGACATATAGAAGAAGTTATTAATTTGAGGAGCTGGAAGAAAGCTCATCTAGTCCTCAGTCCCTCTTCCATTGCCCTATCTCATTAATGGAGGTGCTTGCAAAAATTCAGATGCCTAGTTCTCATCCCAGAGCGACTGAATCAGAATTTCTTAGGGTGGAGCCCAGGGGGCTTATTATTGAGACAGCACCACAGGGGACTCTGTTACATCCCTAGTTAAGACCACTGTTTTAAGTGTTTATCATCAGAAGTCTATTTTCTGGCGTGGATAACATATCAAGCATTCATCAGCCATCAATATCTTATCATGAATTAGTTCAACAGATTAGCCTAATTCATTTAGCAGGATTTCAAAACACAAGATACAGGATGAACACAATTTGATGAAGAAGAAAAGAGGAATTTGGGCTGGTACTAATGGGGCCTGGGGGTGGGGGTAGAGAGGTGGGATGTGGCATTATAGTGGGGCCCTGTCCAGTTAAGAATGATCTTAAACTCATATGTCATTTTCTGACCACAGTTTATTATTCCAGCTCTCTCACTTTCTTATTCCTATTACAACTTCTCTTTAGTCTCATACTTCTGGTTTATGATTTCTTCATTTTCAAAAAACTCATAGTGGCCTCAATCTTCTCCCCCACTAGCCTGGATTATACAACTGCTTCAACTATTTTGTAACCTCATTCTTCGAGTGCCTCCAGCTCACCAGACATCAACCCTAGATCAGTCCCATATTTTGCTTTCTTTCCTCATACTTGCCAGCTGCTTTTCACTCTTGAGGAAATTGTACAAAAATGCTCCAAATCATGGTATTTAACATGAGCTTGACCTCAAGGCTGTCCATGAACCTTTGATTTATCATGCCACTTCTTCATCTTATTACCATCAGAGACTAGACCATATCTGCCCTGCTCCCATCATGCCACCCACTCAACCCGCATGTTCATCCTATCCTTCACTTTTTACTTCACCGAGAAAATTGGGGCCACCTACCTCTCTGATTCTAACATTAAATTTATTAGCATCTATGCTTAGATCCCTACTTATGTCTTTCTCTTTATTCTCAGAAAATTAAGCATTCCACTCCTTGTTCATGGAGAGCATATCTACTCTCTCTTGACCTTCAAAACTCTTCCTTGGGTACTGTTTTATCTGTCTCCATATTCTTTCTCTTTTTCTTTGTGGCTTACTTTTTGTCTGCCCATTCCTTATACATTGGACCTAGTTAAGAATATATTCATGACCCATTCCTCTCCTCCTTTTAGATAATTATCTTGGGTGGTCTCATATATTCTTATATTTTTAACCACTAAATTCATACTGATGATTCCCAAATATTTCCAGCCCTAGCCTCCTTCCAACATTCTCTTGGATGTTGCACAGGCATGTCAATCTTAACACATTCAGAACTGATTGCATCCTCTTTTCTGCCAAAGCTATATCTCTTCTTGTATTCTCAGCCAAGCTAATTGCACCACATCTTCTTAGGAACCAAGTCAGAAACCTTCAAGTTATCCAACATACCTCTATTCACCTCAGTTTCTAGATCTAATTGATTATGAAATCTTGCTGATGTTATCATTTAAATAAATCGCTAACTTAGTTCTTTCTCCCCTTCTGTAACCACATTACTGGTTCAGACCTTCATCATCCTTTGCTTGGACAATTGCAGTAACACTACAATTAGCATCCCTGCTGGTATAGATTGACCCTCTACTCTTCAGCCAGAGTAATCTTTCTAAGAGGTAATTCTGATTGTTATCCTTTCTGCTTAAAATTTTACAGTGTATTGACATCGCCTACTGAGTCAAGACCTGGTTCCTTATTATGACATGAATGACTCCCCATGATCTACTGGCCATCAGCCAGTCACTGCACCACATTTTATGTGGAAGTAACATAGAACTGATTGCAGTCCTCTCCATACCCTGCGTTAGCCTCTGTGCCTTGATCAGGCGATTCTCTCTCCCTGGATTCTCTCTCTCTCCTTTCCATTGTTCTTTGCTGGACCAATTCCAACTCATCCTTGATGGCTCAGTTCAGGAGTCATCTTTTCCAGGAAACCTTGGTTGGTCCTCCAGATGAGAGGTGTCCCGCTTTTGTATTGTCTCTCTTGATAGATTATGAGCTTATCAGGACGAGGGTCACATCTTTAATCTCTACATTCTTATTCCATAGAAAATGCCAAGATTGTAAGAAGCTTGCAATAAACATCTGTTGTACTGAGCTGAGGGAGATCTTGGGGAGACAATCTCAAAAGGATAAAGAGAATACAGAAAAATTAGGAAGTGAGAAGAAGACAAAAACTCCCTTTGCTTATTTTATAATTTTGTTTATAGTAGAGCATGTATTTGGTGGGTGGAAGGAAGGATGGAGGGGAGAGTGCATAACTATCACTGCAGATGACAGCTCTGATAGGGATACAGACTCTAGTAGAAAACAAAAATCAGGAAAGAAAAAGTGGGATCTGGAGAAGGGAAATGACAAAGGTAGAAAGATCCTATATCAGACAGGCACCTTCTTCAGATCCTCTTGACCTTACTGGTTTCCAGGGCCTTTGGTCATTTGTTCCTCCCCAGCTTCTGCAAACAACTCTTCATGAGCTCCAGCCAAGTTCATGGAGCTTCAATCTGCCAACACTTTGTCTCTTATCTCCCACCCTGGGGCTGAGGTGTGAGATGCTCCCATGCATCAAGGGCCCATAGTCCACCATGGGTCAAGGACCTATGCATCTGCAACCGGGGAAGATTGGGAGGAACTACTTCTTGGGGAAAATCTTTCACCAATTGCATATGGGAGCTGGCAGATAAATTCTTACCACCTACTTCCCACAGATGGATTGTCTGAAGATGAAAATATTCATATAGCCCCTTGGAAGACACTCTCATGAGATAGAGTAATCCATCACGCTCAATACCGAGAGGTAGTCTGCTTACTAACACACTCTGGATAGGCCTCACTCCCTCTTTCCCTCATCCTGATTCCCTTGGATTGTACTCTCTAATAAAGTAGTAACATATATATTTTTACTAATTTTATTATTATTGCTTTAATCCCAGGCTCTACTTTCTGGGGGATTTAGGATGAGACAGTTGGTACCAGGCATGGACCTTGAAAACACACCCTCAGGATGGCATTTTGGAGAACTTTGATTTGGAATCAGGCCTTCCCATATCTAGAAGACATGACTAAATTACACGAAGAGGAGGCCCAGTGTACCTTGTCATCTATTTCCGAAGTACTGATACCTGTCCTTCAATGTACCTATGGCTTCAGGCATCATCTAGTGGTGGTGGTGGGGCTGCTTATGATCAGCTGAATGTGTTGGGACTGCTTTATAGTTCATTGATAGATTAGCATGATATATTGGCGCTAGTCAAAATGGATTAGTGCTACATTTCATCCCCAGTCAAGCATAACCCCAAAAGACACTAACTTAGCTGTTCCTATTGAGCTGATGAAGTGGCCTGAGATATGGATATATAGAAATTCTTGGTAGTGGCAAGTGAATAGGTTGGTTGGTCAGGACCTTAGAAGGAAAAAGATTGGAAGATCAGGGACAAGGAGGTCTGGGGAACACATATGAAGATGGGCATGTGTGAATGGGCACAAAGCATGCAGATCTTTGTGTCTCATAGTCATGCCCTCAGGAAAGCACTCACTGAAGTGGAGGCTCTCAAAAACCAGAGGGGCAGAACAACTCATTCTGTGATAACACCCAGCCTCTGCATTTTTGGCATCTCCTTGCAGGTGTAACAGGCCGATGAACAGAATAGCCATGGTAGCAGAGATGTATATTAAACATGAGTCCAATGGCAGGGGCTTCCTCTCGCAAAGAGTGATCTAGCTACTGCTACTGCTGAACACCCAGCTTCCCAGCAGCAGAGACTGATGCTGAGCCCTCACATGCACTGTTCCTTAAGGAGAAACACTTGTGCAGGTCACTTACAGTAGACCACCTCCATCCTGATGGAGACAGCAATCTGTCCTCTTCAGAACCCAGATATTCTCCATATATGGTTCACCTTCCCTCTTCTCAAGGCCTCAACCTATTGATCTATCCTGTACAAGATCATCTCAGACACATTTTATGACAAAGGAAGCACAACAATGGGCACATAGCAAGAGATTCCTCTCATTATTCTATGCAATGCATCACTCAGAAAGAGCAATGGCCTTATAGAGCATTGGACTGGACTGTTAAAGGCTCCACTAACGTACCAGCTTAGGGACAACATCCTATGAGTCAGTATGTGATCCTACATATATTAGTACACATGCAGTTCATACTAACCGGTGTCTGATATATTGTGTCCTCAATAGCTAGACTATATGAGCCTGGCAATCAAAGAGACAGAAATAGAATTGGTGCCTCGTTGCCATCATTCAATGACCAAATTATGGAATCTGTGTTTCATGTTCCTGAAGTCTTAGTTTCTACCAGGTTAGATGTTCTGGATTCCAGGATTGGTGGTTGGGACACTTCCTCAGCGGCACTTGGTTTTTCAGGTCAGTGCGCCAGAGGCCAATAAAGCAGTTATTGTAAATTCGTAGCTTAATCCTATCATGAGGAGCTAGGAGGGCTGCTGCACAATGGGGCAGGGAGAGTATGTCTGGAATCCAGGAGATTTTCTGGAGTGTCTCTTGGTGCTTTGGTGTTGAGTGATGATGATGAGAAATGAGCAATTGCAGCAGCTGCAGTCCAACAAGGAAAAGATAACCAGTCCCTCAGGGATGAAGGTCTAGTCAGTCCTCCAGATAAGCAACACAGACAAGCCACAGTGCTGGCTGAGAATAAGGGAAATCTAGAATGGGTGATGGAAGGTGAATATCAATCACAGCTTCAAGACCTACTGTAGGAGCAGGGGCTGTAGTTTCCTTCATTCACCTTTTAACTTTAAGTCCTCAGAGACTGAGGCTGGCTGCCACCTTGAAGGGGACTCTGGTTGGTTTTCTATCCCCTCTCAGGGTATCTCGTTCTTTCAGCAACAAAGCCCAAATGGGAAGAGGGGAGTCAATACAGTGCAAGGGGATGGAGCCTGACAGACTCACTGCCCCCGGGGCCTAGGCCACTGACTCTGGCCTACCCACTGCTGTGTAATCAGCTCTCCTTTGATTCTGGCCGACTTCACATAGGCCCAAACCATAGCACCTCATGTCATCGCACCAAACACTCTTGCCTCATGCTCTGGGCCCTCTGTTGGTGTGAGAACTGAAGCAAGAGAGGCCTTGAAATCTGCTCAGTGTCACACTTATGCAAGTCAGAAGTGTGGGGTTGTTATCCCAAGAAGTGAACTTTGACCAACAGGAAGTGAGAGCTGGCAGATAAGTTCTTCCTTCCTCCTCCCCCAGACCCTGGGTCTGACATTATAGTTGTTCATATGGCTCCTTGGACATCAGTTCTATAAGCTCAAGTAATCAGTGACACTCAGTCCCCAAAGGTGTCCAGCTTGGTAATGACCACTTGTCCTTGTGTTGGGTCCTACTTCTCCCCTTTGTCACTCCTCTTTCTCCTTAATCCTGCTTTCCTGGGAATGTACTCCCTAATAAAATCCTACACGTGAACTTTTGCCTCAGGCTTTGCTTTCCGGGGAGCCTAGCCAAGGTAGAATTGAAATAAAATTGCAGCGATTTGAAGCAGAGAGATCTGGTTTGTACAGAAGATCTAGAAGCAGATGTTTAGCAGGCAGTGGGGGTGGAGTAGATGTGCCTAGAAAGTGTGGGGGACCCTTTTTCTTCTGGACTGTGTTTTCCAATTCAAGAGATTCTGAAGAATTGGCATGATGATTTATAATATTATTAAAAAGACATTAGAAGCGTGGAAAAGTAAGATTATGAGACTTATAAAGAAGGGGGGGCCATTTTATATGTGGGTCCTCTGACATTAACACCTGGCCTGGTGCCTTGCCTTCCAGAGACACTGATCTCCAGGCTCATTCCTCTTTTTGGAGAACTTGGCCTTGCCTCTTCTTAGAAGTCACTTTGTGCCCTTCTATTGTTTGATTAGGTTTTCATGAGTGCTTCTGTTGGAGCTTTGAAATGTTCTGCCATAAGCATGTTTGTTTGTACTTCTTATACATGTGCGAACCCAGGTTAGGCAGGTAGAAATGGCTGAGTGTGAAGGCACAGCATACAATTCATGCCAATTCGCCAAATGGAATTTTTGTGGAAAGTACACCTTTTAAAGAACCCCATTCAAAGCAGCTTTGATTTGGAATTTTTAGAGGACACATGATTTGCCTTTCATATACGGACTATTGGGATTTTATTGTCAATATACACAAGAAAATGTATCATAAACAGCCTCACAGCAAAACATGTTAATCTTCCCGAAGTGTCCCACTGACATCTACTTTCCTTTTCTTCCTTTCTGAATTTTTACATGACCTCAGAGTTGCTCTGTTACTAATAGGAACGAATGGCTGAACGAACACTAAAAGCATGGGGCGCTGCTAGTCTGTGGGTTACCGGTTAAAACTCTTTCAGACAGCAGCACAGCGTGAAACACTAATTCATTACATCTACAATACCATATCCATTAGCGCTTTCTCATCCTGGAATTTAAATAGTCCAAAGCTCAGAGAGTCACTAAAGAGAGTAATTAATACAATAGCACAATTCTCCATGGTTCAGGTGATATGATGGACTGACTTACCTGTCACAAATAAATATTGTAGGAGACAGTCTCCTGTTTTGCATTTCTAATCGCCCTCCTCCCTCTCCATGTTCCAACATCCTCTTTCCAGCTGGATTTTATATTTTCGCCAAGTGAAAATACATCGATCCTCTGTTCCCATACTCACACCTCATTCTATTTAAAACAGCTCCACAGTTTGAATAACCACACAATTGCAAAAATGATGCACAAATGGGAAATGGTTTATATGTTTCAATTTCACCTGCCATTATCTACCCTTCGCCGCCTCTTCCCTGAAGGGGAGCAGAATTTGTCACCCCTAAATATGCCTCTTTGGCATAAGGATTATTTGAGGCTGATTATTTTAAAGAAACAGCAGACATAGGGAAAGCTCTGAAAACTGAGTAGCAGTTACCCTTCTGTAAGAGACATTTATATCTATATTTATAAGTGAAATCTCCATGGGTGAGGGTGTCTCCCTTTCTGGACCAGGAAGAGAAAAATGACTAAATATCCAGAAATGCTTGTCAGTGGAGAAGGTAAGGACTTACATCTGCATAACAACCACACCCTTGTCACTTACTGTGTTTTCCTGGTAACCTCCCATTCATAGGCCTCCCCACCTGCCAACATCTTTCTTTTGTCATTGGCTGAAGCTGGTACTTAAGGTGATGGCTTGGGCCATCTTTGGGAGTTACTCAGTTTTCCTAGGTCTCTCCCGTGTATACAGGAGGTGTACATGTTATTAAACTTCTGTTTGTTTTTCTCCTATTGATCCTTTTATTATAGAAGTCTCAGCCAAGAATCTAGAAGGGTAAAGGGAAAATTATTTTTTCTCCTCTACAATCCTCTTCCTCTTCTCTCACATCCAGGGCAGTTCTACAAAGGGTATACGATTCCTTATAATAGGGTGATTCAGTCCTAAGGCCATTTGGAGAGGGTTTCCTTGACCTAGGAAGCCTGCCCAGTTGTGTGAGGCAGAGACCCTCCATCTCACAATCAGAGACTCTTGGACTCTTTGAGATCTCAATTTCTAAATCCATTATCAAATATATCTCATAAGCAACTTCACAAGACTCACTACATGGGATACGGTTGCTTTTGTGCACAGTAAATAGGGGGTTAAAAAACTTTTGCAAACTGTTGGAATTGCTCAAATGACTTCTGCACAGAAGAAAAGCAGTTGCTCCACAAACACAAATTTTATACTTAGCAACACACCTTCCCATGCATTATCTAATTTGATTCCCATGCCTGCTCTCTAAGTTCAACAGGACAAGTATCATCATGCATTCATTTTTGAAATGGGCAAACGGAAGCTCAGAGAGGCTAAGAAGAGATTGTATATGGAAAATCTTGGATTAAAATCTAGGACTTCTAACACGAAGTTCTAACTTCTAACATGAAGTTCTAGTACTAACTAGAAACTGCAGCTCTAAAAATGTGGTTGTTCTTTTCAAATCTGTCTTTGCTTTATTCTTCTGGAATTGCTTGAGAGGCTAAGTGGTTGTACTCATATAAAAGCCCGCTGGCGTAGATATTGGATGTGAATCCAAAATTCCTGAGACCTGAGAACTACCCCCAAAAGCTGGAGGTTAGGCTTTCCCAGCACATTCTAGAATGTTGTCTCAGTTCCTGAGCACTAGTTTGAACTCTATCAACAGGTAAAAATCTATCATAGGTGACTCCTCTTCCAGGACTCCAAGTGTCTCTGTAGCTAGCATCTATTCTCTTTTTTCTCTTACACCAAATTTTCAGACAGATTTCCTACTCAATATCTCTATTTCCTCATTTCCAAGTCATGCCTCAAACTATTCCCATTTGACATTGGCTAGCACAGTTCATAATCAGATACAGTTACAAGCACTGACTTTCCTATTACTCAACTTAATGAATACCGCTCGGTCACCTTCTTAAATTCACCACAGTGGACACCCATTTGCCCCCTTCTTGCAGCATTCTCCTCCCACATTTCGTGTGCCTCAGTCTCCTACATAGCCTCCTACCTCTCTGGTCGTTCTGTTTCTGTCTCCTTTGTTGGATCATCCTTCTCTACCCAACTTCTAATGTTGAAATGCCTCAGAACTCAGTTTTAGGATCTCTCATCTCTCTCCCAATTTTAGGCCATCTCATCAGTTCCAGTGGCTCCATTTACCATCTATAGGTTCAGATTTTTCAAATTCATATCACCACTCAGATACCTTTTGTATTAGTCAAGGTTCTCCAGAGAAACAGAACCAGAGGATGTATATATATGTGTAAACACACACACACACACACACACACACACACACAAACACACACACAGGAGGGATTTATTGTAAGGAATTGGCTCATGTGATTATGGAGTCTGAGAAGTCCCACAATCTGCAGTCGGAAAGCTGGAGACCCAGGAGAGTCAATAGTGTAGTTCCAGTCCACATCTGAAGGCCTGAAAACCGGAAGAGTCAATGGTGTAAGTTCTAGTCTGAAAGTCAACAGGCTTGAGACGCAAGAAGATCTGATGTTTCAGGTTTAGTCCAAAGATAGGAAAAGACCGATGTTCCAACTCAAGCATTCAGGCAGGAGGATTTCTCCCTTATTTGTGGGAGGGTCAGCCTTTTTGTTCTATTCTGACTTTCAACTGACTGGATGAGGCCCATTCACATTTGGGAGGGCAATCTGCTTTATTCAGTCTACAGATTCAAATGTTAATCTCATCCCAAAATACCCAGAATAATGTTTGAGCAAACGTCTGGGCACCCCGTGATTCAGGCAAGTTGACACTTAAAATTAACCATCACAACTTTTCAGAAACTTATACCTCTAACTACCTATTTACGATGTTGACTTTCATTTCACATAGGTCCTTCAAATTTAACCTGTCAAAAAATCAATGTGTAATCTTTTTCTTCGAATTTATTCCTCCTCAAGTATTCCTGAAAACTGTAAAATGGCACCACCCGTTCAATTGCTTATGTCAGAATCTGACAGCCATCTTTCATACACCCTTTCCCCACATTCCCTCAAATCATCAATTCCAGCCAGTTCCAAATCTTAGGCTTTTGTTGAAGCTTCCTACTTCTCTCCATTTCTATTGTCACTTAATTCAGGTTGTCATAATATTAAGACTATTGACCAAACTGACCTGCAGGCTTCTAATTCCCACCAGCCAAACCCATACTTCATAATGAACTGAGAGATTTTTTAAAATGCTCACTATATCACGTTACCACCCAGCTTAAGATTCTTCTATGGCTTCCCATTGCTCTTAAGGTAAATCCAAACTCCTTAACAAGCCCTACAAAGCCTTGCACGGTGTGACCTTTACTGACATCATTAGCCTTATCTTGTCGATCTTTCTCATTCACTATGCCCCTGGGAGGTTTTTCTCAGTTCCTCCCACACATAGAGCTCTTTTCCTCCTCCACACTTTTACAGATTCTGTTCTTTCTGCTAAAAACACCCTTGGCCTTTTACTGCATTTACCTGGACAAGTTCTATACAGCCTTCAGGACTCAGCTAACATGTCACTTTCCCTGGGAAATCTTGAGTCTCGTGGTTAGGTGGACGTGTGCTCATAGCACCCTGTGCTTCTCCATTACAGCTCTAATCTTAGGCATCATTAATTCACTGCTTTTGTAATTATATTTAATGCCCATGTCCCATTCCAGGCTGTAAGTTTTATCCATCTGAATTATTTACATCTTGTAAGTTAAGCAGGGCACATACAGGGTATGAGCCATTTAGTGAATCAATGAATAATGACTTAGTGAACAAATGAATGAATGCAATGAATGAACCAGTGAAACGGCCGGCTCTTCCTACACAATCAGATACCAGACCAAGTAACAGTAGCAGAATCTCTTCCCCATCCAAGTTCGGTCTAGATCACGTGAAGACTCCAAAGGGCAATAATGGATGACTCCCAGAATCCCACATTCTTAGGGATAAAGAGGAGGTCTGGAGGTGCCAGGGTGGAAAGGGTAAGAGTCAGGAGAACAATGGTAAAGAAGATAAAAATCTAGCTATTTTAGCTACTCTTTATATTAGGAACAGCACTCTCTTTTCAAGAATATAGTTTTTCTTCTCTGTATGGTTTTCCAACAGATATATGTAGAATCTAGGAAAAACATGACATCTGACGTTGATACTCTTATTTTTTTCATGAGAAGGGGAAGATAAATATTTAGACTTATGAAACCACTGGAAGAAACTTCTATGACAATGGTGATTCTCCTCTGTGTTGCTAGGGCCATATGGCTCCAGCTGGGGGTGAGGCCCAGTGAGAGCCATTGGTTGGCTTCCGAGTGAGGTCACTGAGTTCAGCCAATACTTGCTGATACCTGCTTTATTGTAGGGTGCATGCATTAAGCTTGACATCTCCATCCATACGTTCTTATTTCATCTTGGTTTCATGGAGAATTATGCCTTTGGGACTTGGCTTCAGTGATGAATTTGGATGTTATGTTCAGGCTCAGAGAATGGATGGCAAGAACTGTGTTATGAAGCGATCAATGATTAGATAGCTCGTATCACTGTGAAGCAAAATCTGTGCCAACTAAGAATAACTTTGGCTTTTGGCAAGGTTCAAAACGTTCAGAGGACTGTCTGACAATTAGGAGATAGAGAAAGCTATCCAAGTAGCTTTGTTGAACAGAGTCAGTTTTAATCAAAGACAAATGAAGTTAGAAGACATGTGGTATTGATCTTAGGGAAACTGAGTGAGGCATATGTCAGGGGAACAAGAAATGTATGAAATACAAAAACATAGAAGCCCTTGTTTTGCACTGGGGGGGGGGGTGTTATTTCATTCCACACTATTTAAACCCAGTCACATCTGTCAATTATGCAATGGATGCCACATTAGAATTCTTTGTTTACAGCCATGTAATGTCTGAACTATCTTTTTCAATTAAGACACCAAGGTCAATGATACAGATAATTAACCCACTGATTTAGTGCATTAATTTTAAGTTCTAGCAAGATTCTCACTATCCAGCCTTGATATTCCTACTCCATGTAGACATTGGTACGAGGGCTGGCTCCACATGGGACACTGATGTAATCCATGGCTGAGGTTTTGTCTAGCAGCATCGTGTGTCTACTTCAAGGATGATGAATGCTATCTTTGTTCCAGGCAGGAAGATGTCATTACACGGGCTCATATTGCTGACCTCCCAGGGTTTCCCACTAAGTGTTGCCAAAGGGTTGTGGTGCTGATAATTCCTTCTAGAGTGCTGAAGAGAATAAAGCAGAGAGGCAAAGCTGATGAAAAGTAGATAAAGTGCCTAAGGTGAATTGAAGCTTAATATACCAAACAGCATAGAGCATGGCTGGGTTCTTTTCCCTCCTCTTGTTTTTCCCTTCCACAAGTGTAGTCAGCAGTCCAGTTGTTATTTTTGCTCTCTCAAAGCATTCTTCAGTCACTCAGATCTAGTCCTGTACTTCACCTATCAATAAAAAGAATTTGAAATCTTTCAACAGAGATATTATTTCTGCTTCAACTTATTTCAGGATGCCACAGTTCAAAATGAAAATCTGCAGATTGCTGATAGCTCTGCCAATATCACTCAGCTGCCAACAGCACGTTATTTGTGGTATCTATACATAGAGGGTAGGCATCAGAACCCATCAATAAATGGAAAGTCCTGGGGCTCAGACAATTTGGTTCTACAAGGGGCCTGATTTACAAACTTTGCTTCTTCATCACTGAAGAATTCTTTACAAGTTTTAAACTACATAAAACATAACCATCTTGTAACTGACTCAATGGCAGGATAACAAGGACAAGAACTGCACCTTCTATTTCTCTCTACGTAGCTTTCATTTTATGCTAAAAAAAGGAGTATTTGCCACAATGTATTGTTGTTTTATATCACAGGTGTATATTCAATCTCTTCAAACTATATGTTTAAAGACAAGTAGCTTAGTCTTGTATTTTTAGAAAATATTTCATAGTTGATTTCATTGGTATTTCTTTTTATTGTTAGGCTGTTGAACATCTTTTCATATGTTTCTTAATCATCCCTTTTTCTTTTATCAGTCATTTGCCTATTTGGTTTTATGGCCTTCCATATACATACATACATGCATGCATATATGCATGTTTGTGTATTTGTTGTTATCATTGTTCAATTTAGTAAATTCATGGTTTTTTTATTATGAATATTGACCTTTTGTCTAGTGATTAACAAAAACTATTGATTCCTTAAGTCAATCTGATTTATAGGGTCTTGATATTCATACTGTTCTAGGACAATTATTTCTAGAAAATTACTAATAATAAATGAATTTTAATAAAGTGGTAATTCGAGAAAAGAAAAATGAAAGAATCAATCAAAATATCATTAGTATCACCAGTTAATTTAATTGAATAAATATAACTGAGCCATTAAAGTCAACATATCAGAGAGACATATTCAATTCCTATGAGGTGCCTCTGAAGCTTAGTGAAAAATTATTAACAAATATGAAATAAATCTATGTGATATAGTATAGATTTGATAAATCAAGATCTAATATATTACTTTAGGAAAATTGAAAATAAAATCTCTAGTTGAAAGCTACGAGAGTGCTTTCTTGCAGGAGGAAAAATAAAAAACTCTACCCCAAACATAATGACTCTACCTCAAATAACTAATAATGGGACTATTAGATATTACGGGGTAATGCTTATAAGCAGAGATATTTTCTTATGGTATTCCTTATGAATGAAATGATGACAATGAAATTTCCTTACTAACAAAAACTATCATCACAATAGTGAGAGAGAACTATCATCTTTAGTAATCAGTGAGCTAAATTTTCTGAAACACTTTTAAATATAGACTGAGCACGTTTGAAAGGTCTGCTGCAGCTGAATTTTAAAAGACCTGCAAAGTATAGCCTTTTTCCAAAAGAACATACATAGAAATAGAATAAGTATTTTTTTCTTGTTGTTTTGTTGTTTTTTTGTGTGTGAGGAAGACCAGCCCTGACGTAACATCCGTTGCTAATCCTCCTCTTTTTTGCTGAGGAAGACGGGCCCTGGGCTAACATCCATGCCCATCTTCCTCTACTTTATATGGGACGCCGCCATGGCATGGCTGACAAGCAGTGCATCGGTGGGCGCCTTGGATCCGAACCCGCGAACCCTGGGCTCCCAAGCGCGAACTAAACTGCTGCGCCACTGGGCCAGCCCCAAGCATCAGTATTTTTGACGAATCATTATGTTCTTGGTATTATTTCAGGTATGCAGAATACAGAGGAAACATTATTCTTGATGTTATATGAAATGGACTCTTCTAAAATAATTTAATGTTTACTAGTTAGTCTCCCCCTTATAATATACCTGTGAAATTATTTTGGGAAGGAAGCATTTTATATTTAACGAAGCCAATGCATATTAATATTGAGCAACAGAGAGATGATCATTGGGACGGTATGCTTTGGTTCTACTTGGGGAGAAAAGACTTTTTGGAAAGTTGGAGCCGGGTTGTGGTTGGTTACCTGTCTAGCATATTTTCTCTCATTTCTTCTTCCCCAAAGAACCCTAATTTTGTTAAAATACCAACTTATTTTCCACTCAGCTCTGGTGTCTCAGGTGAATCTGAACCCACCCACAGTTCCAAAAATGGGTGTGATTGGTCGGGTTAAGTTTGTAGGAAGGGTCGTGTGCTGTAACTTGTCACAACCACACATGGACATCACTTGCAGGATCATCTTAGGAAAGTTCCTCCCTGCTGTTCTGAGAATGGTTACAAAAATGTCCCTTTCTCTTTCCCTTCGGACAATTTGTCCTATGCAACTGTTGGGCATGGAACTGTTGCTGCCATCTGAAGACCAATCTGAGGAGGAAGCCAGCAGACACAGGAAGGCAGAGCCAAATTAACTGCAGGAAAATGGAGCAAGGCCAGTAGATTAAGGCAAATCTGAAGGCTGTATTATCCCTGTGTTATTATTTCCAGTGTTTTAAGTCAATAGATGCTCTAATTGTTGAAGCCAGTTTGAGCTGGGTTTTCTGTTTCTTGCAACCAGAGTTATCCTAAATAATACCTAAACAATTGGAATATTAGTATACTATGAAGAAGGGGCAATAGAAGATAAATATGAGAAGGGAAGAAAGGCATGCTCTCATTTTAACTCCAAATATCATTTTTATAATGATAAAAGGTGATATTAATTAATTATAATAATTCTTCATATATCCTAATATGAAGGTTTTTATGACATTTTGAGATTATAAGTCTATATTTTATCACTTATTTTTTCATTTCCTTTTTAAGTTTTCATCCCAATATTGGTCTTTTGTAGACATGACCTTGGAATCTATTTAAAGTTACTGATTAGTATCATCTTTGAACCTAGTAAAGATGGTCTCTGCTCACAGGATGCAAATAATCTATTCGGGGAAACAAAGCCTCTATGTTTTAGAAAGCAATAATAGCTAACACAATACACAAAGTATATTCTTATTGTCAGTTGACTGAAGCAGAGAGTTCATAGTTCAGGAATTCAAGAGGGCTTCAAAGGATACGCAGAGTTCAGATTTGCAAAGAGGGCTGGGCTGGAATGAAGCAAGAGACGAAGTTTGACAAAAATGGTTGAAGACTAAGAAAACAGAGTTAAAGAATCTGGACTTAAACACATGAACAACAAAAATAGGTCCAGGACTAAGCACTCTCAAATGATCAAATTCTAAGACAGCAGAGTTCACTTGGAAGTCATTTCTTTGCGATCATGCTTACTTCTATTTATCACTTGAAACTGGTCTAGTGTCTTCATTTCTGCTCTAGCATCTGAAAGAACATGAATAAGAGTGTGTCTGCTTCATCATTGAAATGGTTAACTTAAAATCCTTTTCAAGTCAAATGTTAAAAGAAGCACAAATCTCCAAACAATCTTTATTTATATTTACTTTTAATAAGAGCTATAAAACGTGTCTCAACAAGCAGCAATTTAATTACATTGATGCTTTTGATCTGATGAGCATCCTGTTCATAATAAACCCTTACATATAAATATACATTGAAAACACAAATTAAGTATCCATGTTCAGCAATGTAGCCTGTTTTCTAGATGTCATAAATTTTGCTCTGGAATTAGTTGTGTAACCTCAGGAAGGGTCTATGTTCTTTGCATAAACTTTAGTTTTAATTCAGGAAGTCGTGGGCATGTGATTACATTCCCAAGGTAGGGATATCACAAAGAATTTGATAGTTTCAAAAGTCAACTGCTCATCCTGGGAGTTTTTCCAAAAGACTTGTGAATTTCTTCATATAAGAAACAGAAATGCTATCTCATCATAAGAAAAAAAATTGTAACTATGTGAGGTGATAGATGTTAACTAGACTCACTGGGGTGATCATTTTGCAATATATACCAACATTTAATCGTTATGTTGTATACCCCAAACTGATATAACGTTATATGTCTATTATATCTCAATAAAGAAAAAAAAGGAAAGGAACAGAAATGCTACTCTTATTTAGTTGGCCAGGAATGACAGCTATAATCAGTCAATTAACATGGTGTTGTGTTGCCCAATCCTTGACTGTATTTCTTTTTAGAGAGTGAGTTCACTTTTTATAAGACTCTGTTCATTAGCAAATTTCTGTAATGTTACCAGTGAGCAAGAGAAGAGGATGTTCTACTACTTCTAAGTGGATAGGATTGGAAGTGATGGTGGAGACTATTTTGAATCGCTCTTTCGGTTGCAGACTGGCACACACACACACACACAAATGCAAAGTAAAAGCCTACATACCCTCTTGTTCTTTGCACATGTGTGTGCATGCACACATGCAGAACTTTGGAAATTAGAATTCGTTTTTAGAGAGGAATCTTAAAAAGTGTGAACTTTTATTATCAAAGGGACATAAACTTCCTATGATATTGGCTTTAAATTTTATTTCATGTTGTGTCATAATATACAAGCCCACAAAATGCACAGAAACTGAAACAAATGTTTCACCAAGGCATGCTTGCCATTTTAATATGAGATGCACACAGAGAATTTTTTAGTCTATAATATCTTTCATTTAAAAATAAAAACGGGAATGTTGCAACCCATGACACTGATTTCACAACTCACTAATGGGTCACATCAGTTGAAAAACACTGTCTTTAGGTACATTAAGTAATGTTTGTGGGGGCTAGCCTGCTGGTGTAGCAGTTAAGTTCATGCGCTCTGCTTCAGCAGCCTGGGGTACACAGGTTCGTATCCCGAGCATGGACCTACGCACCCCTTGTCAAGGCATGCTGTGGCGGCGTCCCATATAAAGTAGAGGAAGATGGGCATGGATGTTAACCCAGGGCCAATCTTCCTCAGTGAAAAAGAGAAGGATTGGCAACGGATGTTAGCTCAGGGCTAGTCTTCCTCATGCGCACAAAAAAGTAATGTTCGTGGACTATTGTAACACATGTAAACATATGTAATACTGGATTGTAAATATGTGAACTAGGATTCTTCTGAACCAGGGATTACCAATAGAATAATTCTAAGACTCAGTATTTCATTTTTAATTCCTATAATGGTGGAAATATCTTTACTATCAGCACTTTCCCCCCTAGGCAATATCAATAAATTATTTAGCCTGAATGTTTTTAGATCTCCAGAAATATCTTGAAACATAAACAACCGAAGCAACTCACTCCTGACATGTCATATTTCTAGAGCCAACTTTATGTAAAAGCTCCAGCTGTCCATGTGCTCCTAGTGGCATCTCAGAGCATAGGAAGATTCCACAATGTGGTGGATAGATAGCAATGGTTGATAGTGACAGAAAACATCCTGGGAGTATCCATGCCCTGGAGTACAGAGGAGACTCTCTCCCAGGAGGAGCACAAGTCAAGGGAACCAGGATTAGGATTGGGCACAGGCCCTGTTGTTGCATATGTTGAAAAGCATCACTTCTTGTATCCACTTGAGTGTTCTCAGTTGGAGAACCAGTGGGCTAGGTAAAACCTCACCTTTGTCAATTCAATGACCTAAGCAGGTGATTATTTGTTGTTACTAGTACACCTTTTCTCAGCAATGATATTGGTCTATTTGATTTGGGAATTTACAGTATTTTAAACTTTAATCAAAGAAGATGAGGTCAGGAGAGTTGGGCAACAAAAGGATACATCAGAACTAGAACCCACACTTAAGTGTTTAATTTCTCACTCAATTTTTATTTTTATTTTATTTATTTATTTATTTATTTTGTGAGGAAGACCAGCCCTGAGCTAACATCCATCGCCAATCTTCCTCTTTTTTGCTGAGGAAGACTGGCCCTGGGCTAACATCCGTGCCCATCTTCCTCCACTTTATATGGGATGCTGCCACGGCGTGGCTGACAGGCAGTGCGTCGGCGGGTGCCCGGGATCCGAACCTGCGAACCCTGGGTTGCCAAGCGCGAACTAAACCGCTGTGCCACTGGGCGGCCCCTCTCACTCAATTTTTAAAGAAATTCCACTAACAAATTGGAAATGTGATATATTTCACAAATACACCTAACTTAAACTCATTAAAGCGTACTAGTAAATTTATTTTTCCTAAACCAGTGCAAGATTTGTGCTGATCTATCTCCATTTCACCTTACTCCTTTACAAGCAGGGGGTAACAATGAATAAAGCTTAGTCATGAAATTTGCAGCTCTAAAAGGGACGTAATTTGACTGATCAATATTGATACATACAATGCTCTGCCTCATCAGCATGAAGCTCTAGTCAAAGGAACTCTGGAAGAAAAGGGCAAAAGGCACCATCTGGATGGAATCACAAAATGGCTAATGCATACAATGACTCTTCTGTGGTGGTCTACTTTGCCCCTTAAGGACTTATGTTATGATTCTTTTCCCCTCAGATGCAAACTTGATTTTGTCTCACACATGGATTTATATTTGAATTGGAATTATGTTCTTTAACTTTCCAGAATGTTCACTCCTCCGCCGCCCCCCTAGAGTCAACTGACACTTTAAAACCTTCTCGCAGAACCCAGTGGACAGGATCTCCACTTGGTGCAATTGCTCGTAAGGCAGTGACACTTGTTTTTAACCAAAAGGACAAGGGAGGGGCTACTGGAAAATCTGATTTATAAACGGACCCCCAAACTGAGATTACAGAAAGATTTCCCATAGGCTCAACCCTCCAATATTTCTGAGAGAAGGAGATACTGTTAACACAATGGGACTGTAAGCCTGCTGGATTCTATAAAGAGCACAAGGAATATTCAGGGATTTCTAGACATCTGTGAAATGTCTTTGAAATCCTGAAACAATTATTTTGAGAAGTGATGTTTGTTATTTCTGTAGGTCTTTATATCTGCTTTAACAAAGGGATTTGGATTTTGTAGATGCTAGTATCTAAGTTGGAATAAGAGTGGAACGGATTTAGTGACTCTAGGGACCTTCCTCTGCACCCATGGCAACTACATGGGAGCAGTGTCTCACCAGGTCAGTTTCAAGGACGCCTTTATCAGCTGGGCTTTAATTAATGATAAATCAACAGACAAGAGAGGTGACAACCATTATATTCTTCCACCTTATCACTGGGGCTAGAATGAGTGACAAAAGTTTTAACTAAATATTAACTTTATCATCCTCAATTAACTTTATGTGAAGATGGAACACACATACACACATCTATTTGCACATATGTATTTGTTCATTTAGTAATTAAATCTTTCCAATTTCTTGTTTTATGTCAGAGCATTTAAAGGGGAAGGGATAGTGTTTAATCCAGATTAATCCAGTATAAACTTAACATTCTCCAATTGTCTTTTTTAAGTGTAAAATACTTAAAAAATTTTTTTGAATAAGATTGGCCCTGCGCTAACATCTGTTGCCAATCTTCCTCTCTTTTCCTTTTGTTTTTTCTCCCCTAAGGCCCAGTGCATAGTTGTGTATCATAGTTGTACAGTTGTAGCTCTTCTATATGGGACATCACCTCAGCATGGCTTGATGAGTGGTGAGTAGTTCCACAGCCAGGATCCTAACCAGTGAACCCCAGGGTTGCCAAAATGGAATTCGCGAACTCAACTGGAATGCCACTGGGCTGGCCCCCTTAAGTGTAAAATACTTGAAGGAATGCCTGACACACAGTAAGTGTGCAATAAATGTTAGTTAAGAATAACAATTCCACATAATATCTTATTTGCTTTCCCTTATTGAGAATATCTTTCTGATCTTCTGCACATTTTTCCCATGAGACCTCTTCACATGATACACTGGCTATAGCAACAGAAGCACTGATCTTGTCAGTGACTTAAGAAGAAGCAGTGACCCTGTTTTTCATAGATCTATTCTATACATTTAACTTGAGGGTAGGGTCTATCTACTTGGTCCTCCTATCTCCCCAAGTTCCCATCATGGTCCTCTTTTCTTGCAAGGAATTACTACCACCTTCAATTTAGAACTGTAGGATAGGCTCATTACAAAACATTTTAAAAATAGTTAAAAGCATAGAGTAAATATGAAAATCACTTTAAATCTTACCACCTATTGATAACTATAATTGACATCTTTACTAATTTCCTTCATCTCTTTCTCTATGCATATATTATCTTCAGTCTTTAAAGAAAATTGGGATTATCCTAAAAACATTCCCTACTAGCCTACTTTTCACTTAGACATTTTAAATATTATCTCATGCCATTAAATATTTTATCTCATGTCATCGAATATTTTTCAAAACTATTAGTTACAATGGCTGCTTAACATTCTTTTATATGACTATATCTTACTCAACCTTTCCTACTGTGGTAACCATTTAGCTTGTATCAATATTTTGCTATTATAAGTAAATGGTGATATTTTTTGCATGTTGATTGTTAGTAAACATTGTTGACTGATTCCTGTCACTCAGGTGTCATTTAATCCACAATTTGAATGGGTAGTATACAAAGCTGTAATTTGGTTCCTCTTATAGGAGCACTTAGTATCTCTCAGCTTGTCATGACATGTCTCATGACATGGCCTATCAGTGGCGCAGTAGAAGACAGTGAGTCTTCTGTGATGCAGCCAGCACTCTTGGCAGCTCTGCGTTGATTTTATATCCAGCCCAAACTTCCCCTAGATCCAGAATTACTTATCTTCCGTCATAATAGAACAGTGTATGACACATAGTAGCCATTAAATAAATATTTATAAACTGAATATCCAAGTTCTATTTGGCATTTCACTTGATTGTCTTACAGGCATTTCAAAATTAACATGCCCACATGCTGAACCCTTAATAAATGCCATGAATCTCCCATCAAACAAACAAAAAACCACCAGTCTCTCTCCCTCCTCGCTACCTTGGTAAATTGGGCCACAATTCACGCTTTGTCAGATCAGAAAGCTGCAAGTCATCCTTGACACTCTTAGCTCCCTCACCCCACATGGCAAGTCCTGTTGCTTCCTTTACAGACGACTCCAACCCATCACTTCTCTTCAGTGCCACAGCTATCACCCTGGTCCAAGCCACCATCAGCTCATGATGAGTCCTTCTTTCTGGTCTTCCCACTGCCATTATTGACCTCTTGCAGACACTTTTTTTTAACACCCTAAAGTATCTTGCCCCTCCTCTTTTGAAAACCATGCAACACTACTCCTTGCATTTAGCATTTTAATAGAATACAACCTCAGACTCCTTACCACGGCTTGCAAGGCACCACCTGATTTGTACAGAGGCCCTTTCGTAAGTTCCGTGGTGATTCCAATGTTTCTTTTCTCAGAATATTCACCTAGGCAGTCCTCTTTTGCTCCGCATCCCTCTCCTCCTTCCCTGTTGACCTTCACGAAGCTGGATCCTTCTTGTATTCACATCAAAGCATATGCCACCTTCTACAACACCCATCACTTTCTATCAATGTACATTTTTCATTTTCTTCACTGAACTTAGCAAATTTTCAAATACATTTATTTATTAGCTTTCTTGTTTATTCTTTGTCTCCCTCACAGGACTGAAAACTGCAAGAAAGCAAGGACCGTAGTATCTATTTTATTTATAGTGTTTTACTCAATGCCTAGCAAAGAGCTTGGCACAGAGTAGACCCTTCAGGAATATTTGTTGAAAGAGACATGACCTTAGGTTCCATCACCCCAGGGCACTAGAGGGATAACTTAGGACAACTTCCATCTATTGGTCCACCAGCTTGTAGGCTCCCAAGGGATGGATCTTTTCCAAGTTGGGCAACAGTAGGCACTATTGCAGTATTTTTTCAAAGCTTCCTGAA
This sequence comes from Tapirus indicus, assembly GCA_031878705.1. Taxonomy (NCBI): domain Eukaryota; kingdom Metazoa; phylum Chordata; class Mammalia; order Perissodactyla; family Tapiridae; genus Tapirus; species Tapirus indicus. The sequence continues at coordinate 117,557,029 of CM062925.1, forward strand.
GGAATATCCCTGAAAAAAATCTTGATTCCTGTTTAATAAATTCAACAAATAGTTTCTAAGCACTTACTTCAAGGTAGTCATATCTTATGGAGGTGCTGCTCTCTGAGGCCACCCAGCTCTCACTTAGAAATTAACACAACCATTTACTTCTCTCATACTTATCCGTTCCACACGTGGCAATAACATGAGCAAAGGCTCTGCTTTGCAAAACTGTTTAGACACACGATTCAGTGGCGATATCACCGTTATCTATTTTTGGAGCATTTGAGATGCTTAAATTATTATTTTAATAATTTAATAATATAATTATTTTATTAATTTTTATTAAGAATAGCAACTCTAAAACAAATTTCCATCCAAATCTCCAATTTTGGGATCTGAGAGATTCAGTAACAGGTTTAAAAAAAATCAAGAAACTGCTTGACATTGATTGTTGGTTTCTGTGCAGTTTTAAGCAGAAAGACATCAGAAGGATAATGAGAATTCTCTCTTACAACATGTGTTAGAACTTGTTTTTTGAATTTGGCCTCATTCAGAAGTTAAAGTTAAAATAATCCACTTAATCTTCTACAATTTTTGAATTAGAACTCTGTATCATATGGCTGATCAATCCCAAATCTAGGTCTCTTTTTTGGCTGAGCTTCTTTGACACAGCATCTTTCTAAGAGGCTGCCAGCCCTCATCAAATTCTTATATTCTTCATATGCAAATGGAATGATTCTAGCACATTTTGCCAAATAAACGCATAATTAAATATTAAACATCTGATTTTAAAAGTCTGTGTCAATGTTGTCCATACTCTCTGTTTTCAAGTTTTCTGCAGATTTACTTGTTGCCCTCAAAGAACACAGACTATTCAGTTTTCATAATAACAAATCCTGCTGCAGGATTTAAAAGTAAGCCAGTGAAAGAAAGCAGAGACAGGCAAGGCGATTTGCCTTAGATGAATGGTTAAGACTTAGGCGACACAAGGATTCATGCCCTGGACTGGCCATCTAATTAAAATGAGAAATGGCACAGGCAGGAGCTAAGCAGTTTAGGGAATTAATAATCAGACAAAATGCAAAATAAGGGCACTATCTTTTAGAATGTTCATTTCCATCTCTATGCCATCCAATCCACATGACAGGCAGGAAATAATATCAACATGATGCAGGCAACATTAAAAAATATTTTGCTCTCCTCTAGCACAAAATAGATGGGAAGACCAGATTAGCACCCCCGTTCAGTTATAGAAGTATTGAGAAATGATCAAGAGTTATGCGACTCACCCAAAGATACCTATGTCAAGGTCAAAGATAGGGAGTATTGATGATCGGCTAGTTCCATGGTCCTTTTAGAGGGGAATCCTCCATTAGAGAGAGATCGGCAGAAAAAGATCCATAAACAGTGAAGCAGAACAAAGATAGGTGGTCTTTGTGAGAATAGCTATACCCACTGCAGGGAAATGGAACTGGTTTAAAATTATACTAACTATTGGCAAGCAGGCCAGTTAGGAGGAGGTTAAACACAACACACAACTCAAACCCCCAGGAGGAAGCATGCTGCTTTGCTGAGAAGGATCTGCCAAGTTCTCCACTTCAAAGAGAGCTCAGTAGGGGTGCGGACGAAGAGAAGAATTTGGATGAACTTGTAAAAATGTTTACATGGATCTAGGAGAAGAGATTGAACAAATTCACATGGAGTAGAAAATTGCCTTGAAAACAACACAAAGAGATATGAATAAAGAAAGGAAAATAGTTTGTTAAGAAATGGAGGTGATGAAGCAGCAGCTTTGACCAATGGAGTGTTATTTTGCACATGAGTTCTAACCCTCATTCTGTAACTTTTCTGCTTGCTTGCTGAGTGATGATGGAAAAAAAAATCACAAGTAGGCCATGTTCGTAAAACAGGCTTCTTTGCAAATGTCTCTTCAGTTTTTATCAGAGTTTCTTTTTTTTTCCCTATAGATTTACATGGAGAAGTTTTGACGGATTTGACAGCAAGCACATTCTGCATATCTTTTATGGAAGAAGCTTTTCCCACAGGAACAAAGTATATTCATGTCTCTGAGTGGGCTTTTCTGAGCCTTGATGTTCTGGTTATGTCCTGGAAGTCTGGCTACGAGTGGGCTGTTTTGAGAACCCCATATACCAGGAAAGGTTTGTAAAATGAAAACAGGAAAGGTTGCTGCTAATCGTTTTCCAATTTAGGTAGAGAGTGGATTTAGGTAGGAAACGATCTCTCCCCTTCACTGAGAGCATCTCTCTGCCTTACAAATCTTGGTCCTGTAGTCAGAGCATAAGGGAAAAAGCAAATGACCATATTGGCCAATTAAATATCAGACTACAAAGGGCCCAACTCATAGTAGGTACTTAATAAATGCTTGTTGAAAAAAAATAGTTAAATCATAATAGACATAGATACAAACGTGTATCTCGAAGTCAAAAAAATGTGATGTCTTCTCATTACGTAGGCTTTGGGGAATTGGCATGGAGGGTGGGATATGCTTGGTTGGATGGAATGAGGGATGTGTACCACCTACAGTGGTGTTCAATGGCTAGAGATGGCTGGTATGGTATAGGATCAATGTAATCCCTTGTGCCAAATTTTCCTTAATTGGGAACAAGTAGATATCATAGGGAATTGGTTTGAAATGTACACTTTAAACACTTTTGAAATGCACTAATATAAATAAGTACTAAATTGCATGTACTATTATTGCTAATTTATGACCAAAAGATTTCTTCTTGTTTCTTGCAAATGTGAATAATTACATCTAGCATCTCCAGGCACTGAAATTATATGAATTTGAATGATTTAGGATGCACAATAACACTGATCTTTTTTAAACTCAAAGAGGGAAAAAATATGTGATTAGAAGAGAGTGTGGCTTCTAAGGCTATTCCCAATATATAGGGATGGAGGGAACTGATGACATTTGTACTTATTTATAAGGGTTTGAGATTTTAGAGTATCTTTGAGCAGCTTTGGATCATTCTCACTGTTTCAGATATTTGTAAAACAGTATTATCTGAATTATTTGGAGAAAAAATCCTGTTACAAACAGATAAAACGAAAAACTCTGGGTAGAACTCAATGCGAAGAAGGAAAAGGAGTTACTAAGAAAAATTTCACCTCTATATTTCACACTCTAGAATTATCAGAGATGACCAATAATGCTGGACTGGAGCATTTTACTTATATCAATATATTTATGCATCTATAAATCTATTTTCTCTCTAATTTCTCATTGGAACATTTGCCTTAAATAGTGTCTTTCAGAGTTTAGATAGTCTGGATGGTACCCAACCAAAGGTAATAATCCTTTGTGTGTGACATTCCAATCATTTCCATAGCAACCACTTATGGGTTAAGATGTCACAAAGAGGATTATGACTTCAGGTGTGGAATAAACAACAGGAATGAAACCTGACTAACACAAAGGTGCTGCCTGTGCATTAAATAAATGAGTAGGAAATAGACAAAATGGAACAGCAGTATTTTCCAATTACAAAATTCATTGCACCTTTAAGTCACCTGTCAGTGAAGGAATCCTCAAATGTGAGTTTGGGCAGATGGTGTCTTCTCATCAGGGGTGATAATGGCCCAACTATACGTGGCCATTTAGAGATTAAAGCTATTCTCAGTTTCTCAAAGGGAAGTCCTTTATCTAGCTGCATAACATGAAACACTTTGCAGAAAAATTGTATTATTGTGTGTACCTGTAACTTGTCATTTTTGTTTTTCATCAAAAATGCTCTAATTCCTTCCAGTCCAAAGAAGCGTGCTTGGCCTCTAAAGACGACCTCTTATTCCAAAGGAGACTGCCAGCTGCATTCACACACCAATCACAGTGGGCGTCCTTGGGTGCTTTCCAAGTTTGGAGGGAATTTTTGAGGAAAGACTAAGACTACTATGGGATCAGAGGAATCTGTGAACTATGGAAACATCTAAACTAGGAGATAAACTCCATGGGAGCCAACACCGTTTTCTTCCCCGTCTACCCACATGTAGTAGGTGCTCAAAAGTATTTAAGTCAATGAATAAATGAACATAGCAACAGATACCACGAGAGCAAAGACAGAAATGCCTACTATGTAACTTTCAGAATGTTTCACCACAAAGTTAAGATTCCAACCTCAAAGAACATAAACTTGAATCCTTCCTTCACAGGAAGCTGCTGCTCTCCTTTTTGGCTGATAGGGATCATAAATCTTGCCTTAATGTCCATTTCCAGTGAGGTCCAAGACCCTGGCTAGGGAAGAGAACATTGCCCTGGTTGTGGGGAGATGAAGCGAGAGAGGCAGGTAGAGAATGTGCCATACTGTGAGCCATAATAAGCACTGGCTTTGCCTCTAACAATTTCAAGTTAAAGCTTTTCTGTTTCTCCATAGCTAACTTAATGCTACATCTGTCCTCTAACCTGATTTATTCCAAATTGATTTCACCTGAGTGAAAATGTTCTTGTAAAGAGATAGTGAAGAAAGGGGTGTGTGGCCATACACCTTATCTTCATTAGGGATCCAAATGTAAGAATGAAACTGTACAAGCATTGGAAGAAAATTTAGGTGAAGTCCTCCTTAATCTGGGGATAAGGAAGGGCTTTTTTTTCACTATGTCTTAAAATCCAGAGGTCATAAAAGATTGATAAATTTGACTACATAACAATTAGAATATTTTGCATGGCAAAAACTTCCCATAAAAAATACCAAAGACAACTGATGACCTGGGAGACAATATTTGCAACATATATCATAGACAAAGTGCTAATATTCCTAATATATAAAGAATTCCTAAAAACTTAGAGACAAAGAATCAAAGACAGTAGAAAAATGGGAAAAGATACAAAGAAAATTCATGAAATGTGTATATAAAAGGCTCTTAAACATCTGAAAAAAAGATTAATATGTTTAGAGTTTAATCTTAAATTTTAAATTAAATTTTAATTAAAAATATGCCTAATATATTTCTAACCTATCAGATTAGCAATGATTAAAAAATATAATAACAACACATCCTGTTGTCATATATTACTAGTAGGAATGCAAACTGATATAAAAATTCAGAAGAGGAATTTGGTAATACCTATTGAAATGACATATGTGATTATCTTTTGACCCAGCTGTCCCACTTTCTAGGAATTTACACCTAAAACAATATGAAAATATGTATGCATATGATTATTCCTTATAGCATTGTTTATAATTGCAAAATATTGGAAACAACCTAAATACCCATACATAGGAGAATAACTGAATAAACTATTGTACAGCCACACAGTGGAGTACTGTACAGCTGTATCAAAAAAGAATGAGGGGGATTTCTGTGAACTGATATGAGGAAATTTCCAGCATATATTGTCAAGTGAAAAGAGCAAAGTGCAAAAGAGAATCTATAGTATGCTACCTTTATGTAAGAAAGAGGAGGATATAAGAAAATACACAAGTATTTGCTTATTTGTGTGAAAGAAATACAGGAGAGATAAACAGAAGCTAAAGAGATTGGTTTCCCAACAGAGGGTAGGTGGGAAAGGGGGCAGGAGAATGGGAATGGGGTAGTTTGATGAGGAGAGATTGACACTTTTCTGAGTATACTTTTTTGTATAGCTCTAACTCTTAGAACCACAATTTTGTTTCACATTCTCAAGAAAATTTAAAAACAATTTAAAACAAACCAGGATGTGTGGAAAGCCACGAAAAATATTAACAAAAACGAATGAACCTAGAAATGTGTTGTAAATTGATGACAGAACCACACCGAAGGGGGTGGGGAAAAAAAGAACTTACCAAAGTAACTTGGGAAAGCAACATTTTGATTGCATACGGTAAATCTAAAGACGAAAACAAAACAAACAAAAAACTCCCCACACAACTGTGTACAAATCCAATTAAATTTGTTACAAGGGTATGGGTTAGTAATTCTGAAACTAGTTTATGTGTTTACTAGGATTGAATAGATAAGTAAATACGTTGTAGATAATGAGGACCAGGTTCTTCACTGCTGGGGAAAGAAATTAGATGGAAATGAACTGGTGGTGCTGGATTGGAATCTATCTATCGTCGACCTATCTAAGCATGCAAATAGATGGATATAGAAATATAGCTGTTTGTGTGTATGGGTGGGTTGGTAAACATACACATATTTCCTAGCTTTGTCTGCTCAGAGGTCCTAGAAGCAATGATTTTCCAGTATTAACAGCATACCTTGGGTCTAGGTTTTGGTTTCTAATCATCATTTTCCAACAAAAGGGACCACTCCTTGGAGACGTGGTTGATTCTAGGATTGGAGCAGAGAAATACAAGAGGAGCCTGGAACATCTTGTGGTGCCATAAAGTAGGAATTATTCCAGAACAGATGGGGGCATGTTTGAAGGACAAAGGAGTCAATCCAAAGAAGTTCCTAATGGCTAAATCTGGAAAAATTTTATATATTTATATTTGTATATGGTTTATTTTAAAATAAATAGTGATAGTATTGGAAAATAACCCATAGAATGGCATAAGTTCATAATGATATAAACACATAAATAAGGGAGAAGGAATACATTTTCCTTAAGAATTCCAATTAATGAATATAGAAAGAATGAAATAGAAAAGTCACCCTTAGGCAAACAACACAGTTAAGCATTGCAGACAAGAGAAACAAAATGAATGCTAAAATTAGGGGGCAAAATCTTGAGGAGGAATCACGATATTTTCATAGTCTCAAAATATCTTCCCTAAGATAAGGAATTTCAAGAGAAAAAAATAGTAACTTTACTATACTAGTGGACACGCCTTAATCAAGTGGTGAAAGATAACCTCCCCGGTAAAAAGGCGTATCAACCTCATGATCACTCTAATAAGATGCACTCGGGGAGGCAATGTCATTTCTGTGGTGTTCTTGCCAAAATGGTTAACCTCCTTCTAATCAGGAGAAAATATCAGACAAACTCCAAGTGTGGGACACACTACAAAATAACTGCCGGGTGAGCTTCAAAAATGTCAAGTTCAGAGACTACAAGGAAAGACTAAGAGACTTGCAGAAATTGGAGGAAACTAAGAAAACAACAGCTAAATGCAGTGTGGGATCCCAGATTGACTCCTGGGAGAGAGAAAGAGCAATAGTGGAAAAACTGGTGAAATTTGAATATGGCCTATAGTTTTGTTGATAGCACTGTATCAGTGTTAATTTCCCAGTTTTGATCATTTTACCATGATTACAGAAAAATTGAGAATATAATACTAAGAATTCCCATATACTCCATATCCAGTTTCTCCTACTATTAATATCTTATGATACATGTGCCACAATTAATCAACCAATAGAGATACATTATAATTAACTAAAGTCTATACTTTATTCAGATTTTTTTAGTTTTTACCGAATTTTCTTTTTCTGTTCCAAGATCCCATTCAGGATACCACATTACGTGTACTTCTCATGTCTCCCTAGGCTCCTCTAGACTGTGACAGTTTCTCTGACTTTGCTTATTTCTGATGACCTTGACAGTTTTGAGAAGCACTAGTCAGGTATTGTGTAGGATGCCCCTCTGTTGGAATTTGATGATTTTCTCAAGACAAGATTGGGTAATGGCCTTTTGGGAGGAAGACCACAGAGGTAAAGTGTCATTTTCATAACATCATTTCGAAGGTGTATACCACTAACATGATTTATATCAACATGTTGATATCGATGTTGATCACCTGGCTGAGGATAGTTTATCAGGCCTCTCCACTGTAAAGTTACTCTTTTTCCCATTTTCCATACTTTACTCTTTAGAAGAAAGTCATTATGCACATCCCGGATTTAAGGATACAGTCTAATTTTAATGGTTTCAGAAATATGAAGATATTGCGATATATTTAACCAATTTCTTTTTTTGGTAAACATATAGAGGGTTTTCAACCTTTAATTGCTATAAACAACCTTGCAATGCATTCTAACCTAGAACATTCATTTCCTCCTGAATCTCTGATTATTTCTTTAGGATAAAAAGCAAGAAGTGAAAATTGCTAGGTCAAAGAATATGTATAGCAAGACTTTTGACACATAGTACAAAATAGATCTTCAGAATATCTGCGGCAATTCATAGTCCCACTAGCACGCATCAGCAAGAGCATGCCATTTCTTTATACAACTTGTATGTAGGTGGAATGAGCAAGTGTGAGGTAAGATGATGTTGGAGTGGTGGGCAGAGGCCCAATTGTTCAGGGTGTGCAAAGAGCTTGCCTTTTATTCTCAGTGTAATGGGAGGCCATTGGAAGCTTATTAGCAGGGGAGAGATCCGATCTGCTTAATGTGATGTGTGCCATGTCTTCATTTCTATAAATCGTCCATTAGATTATAGCTGGGTGTTTCTCTTTTGACCTTGGCTTGAGGTCATCAAAATAAAAAGGCAATGTGACAGATGACCCAACATTCTTTCTTATGGCAATCTACCTTGCCATCAGAGGGGAAATGCAGAATGTAGGACTGGAAAGAGAAGAGGGAGTGCCAAGATGATTTATTCAAAGGGAGGGGGTCGGGTGGCAGGGTGGGATGGGGCAAAGGATGGGAAGAACCTCCCCAGTGCTGAAGACATTCCAAAGGACTCTGCTAATGGATTCAACCTTGCCTACTGTACATAGTGTACTGCATCGAAATGAAAGGCAATGGGGAGATGAAAGTAACAACCCCCAGGCAGCTGACAGTTTTCTGCTAGTTTTAAATCCTGGCAGCAAATACATTACCCGGGATAAGGAGAACATAAGGTAGCATTGGAAAGAGCTGTTCAGAGATAATTCTGTGTGAGATGCTAAATCTATCTTTTGGTATGACTTGGTAATTCTTCATACAAAGATGTTTATCGCACTTGGGATGACAAAGGGCTGGTATAAAGTACTAGAATCTCCTAAATCTTCGTAGATTTTAAAAAATGAGGATTAAAGACAACTATGGGAACATTATATGAGCCATTAAACAGACCCATCAGGAAACTTTTTAAATGTTTAGGGAATAGTTAGAGGGGACCAACTAATACATTAAAGAACAAAATGCTAAAATTTCTTGCACTTTTTCTTTCTAACAGTCTTGCCATTGATTGGGACATATAAGTACCAAGGTTCTTTAAACACCTCAGGAGCAACCAGATGGCCTATCAGTCATAGGGCCTACTGAGATTTGGAATTAATCTTTACTTATTTATAATTTATAATTACAAAGATAGGGGCAGCTCATCCCACTTGAGTAATTTTCTTTGTGGGATTAAGTTGTGCCATTGGGAAAGCACATCGACTCTTTCAATCCCTAGAGTACTGGAAACTTGGAAGTCAGGGTACCACATCATCATGATCAAAATGAATATAGTCAATACTCATAGGAAACTACTGAACAGATTGGTCTTGGTGGTCTCCTTTTTAAAATTATTAAATCATCTTACTAACGAAATCCTACAAAGTTGATTCTCAGCATATTTTGGCCATGAAGAAGGCTGAAAAGACTGGGCCTGAAGTTTTTCTTTTTCCTTTTACTTCCCCCCAACTCAATCATCTCACCATATAAGAATGGCTTTGTGAGCCTAAACAAGCAAAGCCTCATTATGTTTCTCTTAAGTTAAATTATTTGTTACCATAGAGTATGTTATCAGGTGCTGATCTACAGATATTCAAATTTTGCCAGTTTGACATGCTTGAGACATCTCTGTAACCAGGTGTGCCAAACAGTTAGGAGGTGGGCAAAAAAAAAAAAATGAATAGAGATGATCTTAGCAGCAAGAAATTCTGAGCTAGAGAGTGGACTACACTCCTCACATCTTTATTTTAAAAGCAAGCAGGCTTTAACGAGCATTTATAGGAAAATAGCAAGACAGACAAGGAGAAAGCCCTGCCAGTATTTTGGACCAGATCCTTTTTCAGGGGTTTGTATCTTGTTGTGGCTGCTCAGAAAGAATCCAGGATGAAGAATGAAGAACAGATCCTAAGATGGCAGAATTTCAGGACTGGACTGGCGCTCAAGAAAATCTAGTCTAATTTCCTTTTTTTAAAGATGTGAATGATTAAGAACATTGAGGTTTGGTGACTTGTCTAAATTCATACATTAAGGGATAGGCAGACATTCTTTTAGCAGGTGTTTATTGGCTATAAATTGAGGATGTATTGAGAATTATTGAATTGTAGGCACAGAAGAGATAGTGGCAAGTAAGCTGTCATGCATTTATGTTTGCACTGTCACACTGCTTCTTTCATAAATGATGAAAAGACACAATATTGTTTAACTTAGATTAGGAAAGGCTAAGGGACAATGATTGTCCACAAGGATATGAAATATTCTGAGGAAGATGACCATTTATTATCACCATAGGGATGCAAACAAGACAAATGGGTTCATGTTACAGCAGAATAGAGTCCAGTTAGAAATAAGAAACAACTTCTTGGATGCCATGGTGATTAAGCATTGAAATTATCGAGGGACTTTGTGATAGTATAAAATGAAATAGATAGTCATTATTTTTCAACTCTAGTTTTCTTGCAAATTATTCATTTTGTTTCTCATGAGGTCCTGTTTCAATTACTAATTCTGAGGGTTTTAGTTGCAAAGTTGTTTTGGGTATAAAGCTTATCATCATTGCTCTCTCTGAGATGCTAAAATTCATAAAAACAATTTAGCTGCTTCTGTACTTCTCTGTTTATGCTGACTTTTTTTTTCACAATATACTCCTACACAGAAATAGTCTATGAAATGTGACGTGGATGGGATTCTGAAAAATTGACTGTAAAGTTATATTCAGAATTTAACTTTTAGCAGGTGTTTATTCAGAATTTAACTTTTTAATTTTTTTATCATTGACTTCAAATTAAAATATCGATGGCATACACCCATGGAAATCATTTGGGTCCTGATGTTAATAACAGTCTGTAATAATAATTCCCAAAGGTGGAATTCCCACTTTGCGCAAGATACTTTATATTTATAAATTCATATAATCCTCTCAAGCAACCCTGTTTTATACCTGTTAAATAAGAAAGAACTCAGAAGATAAAGGACATTGCCCAATGTCACACCCTAGTAATGGGCAGAACAAGGTTTGGAACCAGAGTTAGATTGGTCATGAGGGTAGTGAAGTCTGAGCTTCGGGGCCCCTCACTCATGGGCCCCTCCAGGGCCCTGGGAGGTGCCCCAGAAATGTCTTTATAAAAGATGGTGACCAACCATCCTGGTTTGCCTGGGACTAACGGGCTTATTGGTATGTAGGGCTTTCAGGGCTAAAACTGGGACTGTCCTGGCAAACTGGGATGGTTGGCCACCATATTATAAAGGGTCATATGTTTGTAAAAAATTTTGAAAGTAACGTATTATGACCACAGTGGATTAAGACAGCTGCCTTTTTCCACGCATATTTTCTTCCCCTTCATCTTACCTCCCCTCGTGTTATTGGAATAGCCCCACACAATTTTGGGTTCTTGCTAAGAGGAGGGGGAGCTGTGATTAGTGGCACGTATTTATGCAGTTCACAGTTACTTCTGTGGACAGTGAATTGTTTGCCAGTGATTCTGGATTAGGAATGGCTCACAGGACTGCTCCTTTGCCCACCTGGCCAACCCACCTAGCACTGTGACATGATGATGGACAAGCGTGATATAAATGCATCCTAATAGCACCCTGCACCAGAAGTATGTGGGAGGTGGAAGGAAAACAGGATGTGAAATGTATGGATCAAGAAGCTCTGCTATAGGAAATTCTTCCAAATCTCACAGCACATATCGGAAGGAAACTTGAAGAGGTTCTCCCAAATTTAACAGTAATCCTAAATATATACATGCTGTTACCAATGACAAGTTGTGAAGTTGGAAGAACTCACAGTAATAATAATAATCACCACCAGTTTGTGGTCAGTCACTCAGAAAGACTGAATTACCTTTCCGTTTTCTACGCAAAAAAGAACACAAGGGGGCCAGCCCGGTGGCATAGTGGTTAAGTTCACGTGCTCTTCTTTGGCGGCCCAGGGTTTGTGGGTTCTGATCCTGGGCATGGACCTACACACCACTCATCAAACCATGCTGTGATGGCATCCCACACACAAACAATAGAGGAAGATGGGCACAGATGTTAGCTCAGCAACCATCTTCCTCAAGCAAAAAAGAGGAAGATTGGCAACAGATGTTAGTTCAGGGCCAATCTCCCTCACCAAAAAAATCCAAAAAACCAAGATTGTTGTCATATCAAAAGGTGAACAAAAACTGTGCAGTCAAAAAAATGTAGGAGAAAGGGTATTACTGAGATATGTTAAATGGCTATTAATAAATATGTTATTTTTGTTGATTTTTTATGTTTTATAGAATTTGTAATTTCCTGTGATTTGTCATTCTAAATAGATACTTGCCTTTTTTTTTTTTTTTTTGCTGAGGAAGATTCACCCTGAACTAACATGCATGCCAATCTTCCTCTACTTTGTATGTGGGTCACCACCACAACCTGGCCAGTGATGAGCAGCACAGGTCTGCGCCCAGGAACTGAACCCAGGCCGCTGAAGCAGAGGGTGCCAAACTTAACCACCAGGCCACAGGGCCGGCCCCTAGATACTTACTTTTAAGCTGATTTTGTTTTTGTAATTTAGGTCCCAAAAAACCTAGAACCATCCCTAGATGGATGTAAGGTCTCAGGGGAGACAGATTCTACAGGCTGTCCTCTTTCTGCTGTCTCCTTTGGGCCCACTTTCCATTTCTTTACATGCTTAAAGTTTGTATCTTTGATGACTAAAGTTGGAACATTTATCTCTATTGACACATAGAAGGAGAGAAAGTTGGAAGAAAAAAATATAAATTATGGGTATGGTTATGGATCTGCTACATGCAGATCCAAACAAGAATAGCAAATCTCTTAGAGAAAGTGACAGGTCCAATAGACCTAGGCATAGACTTTACTTGTGGGCAAGTAGAATGTATGTGCTAAAAACGCTTTAGGCCACTTCTCCTTGAGGAGTGTGGTCCCCATCGCTTGACTGTTAGTAGATTGCACTCTGATGCTACTTTTTAAAATAAAGAAAATGGTCCTATAGTTAATTTCCAGGAGATAACTACTCTATGCTACATCACTTTCCTCATTGATATTCCCTTCTTAATTTCCATTGCTAGCTAATTGACCCCATCATAACTTCTTTCTCTTCATAGGGAGTTTGGGAGCGGGCTCCCCAATTCCAATCTGCCTGTTTCACACAGTCTGGAGGTTACCTATTTGTTCTGGTACATTCCTTCTTCTGTTCCTCTTGGGTGGTCTTGGGATGAAGTTCTGCAGTGTTGAATGTTGTATGGATATACTAAGTACACCATTTATTGCAAATAGCACTGTTGGTGGCAGCATTTTGAGGGGTACCCTTTCTAAATGATTTTCTTTTGGGAAGTGTTATTTTGACAAGCAAGGATCCTCAAATATGGACTAACCACATTTTATCTCTTATTTTACATTTCACACTGCATTTAAAAATACTAGTTCCCATATTTCCATAACAGATGCTAGAGAAGTTTTCTATCCACAGCTTTCGGAAAGGAATGTCACTTATGTTAGATTCTCTTTTCTTCTCTCTTTATATGATTATGTCATTTTTAAAATTAATTATGGTGGGTGCAATATAATGGAACCACCAATTCAATAATATTAGACATGGAAATTAAAAAAATATATATACCTGAATGACCATGATAATTCAGATGTTTATATCAAATCAGGTTTTTCTATATTGGCTAAGGAGACAGTGAATGAAGTTACTTAGATGTGTGTGTGTGTGCGCACGCGCGTGTGTGTGTGTGTAATTTTCTGCAGAATTATCCTTGTCTCCTTAGCAAATAAGCCCACTTTGCAAAGAGTTTTTCCACTGGAGGAAAATCTTCTGGACTACTGCAATATCTAATGTTCAGTCAAACTTGCCCCTTTGGGAATGGGATGGAGATTGGGAGCGACATTAAGATAATTGCAAAGATGTATAACGTGTGGCATTTTAATAGGAGAAGCAACGTTTCTTGGGAAATATTAGTAGCCACTCTATCTTTGCCTATTGTACCATCTAGAATAATCTCAGGGACTTAGAACAACAAAAGGTTATTTCTCATTCATGCATTATTTCCTCAGGTTAGCTGGGCACTCTGCTCCTTATAATTAACCTGGAATTCAGGCTGACAGAGCAGTTGGCATAAACATTGAGAGAGAGAAAGAACACTCTGCTGGGTCTCACGCAGCAATTAGATGGTCCAGCCTGAAAGTGATCCAGGTCACTTCCCCTTACAACTGATTGGCAGAAGTACTACTCATGCGGCCCCACTCAACTATATGGGGACCAGGAATACAACCCTCCCAAGTGACCGGAACATGCACAGGCAGAATTCTTTTATGAACAAGATTAATGATTTTCACGTGGGAAATATTTTAACCTTCCTTCTTCCATGTCTGCAAATATCCATCTGTATATTACTTCTACATATGTTTATTTAGTTACTAGTATATGCAAATTACTGTGCTAAGTGCCCGGGGACAGAATGGCGAACCCACTCTTGGTTCCCAAGATTGGTGGGTGTAGTGGAGGAAAACACCAGCGGATTTCCACAAGATACGAGAAGTCCCTTAGTAAACCTCATTGATGTTGAAATGTTCCAATGTTTCTACAATCTTGGTATATGACATGTTTCTTTATCTTAATCTATAGTTACTGAAGATTTGTAAAGTCCATCACCAAGCATTTTCTACTGCTTATATTCCATTACTCTGTCCTAGGCTTCAATGTTGAGAAAAGTTTGAGTCTATCTACTTTTCCAGCTACGGATGTTGTAAGTCTGAGACCCACTAGGAATAACTAACGTAGTTAGAATACAAAAGAAGATTAATTTTCACTAATTTTATTATTCTAGTAGTAATACACAACTTTTATAGTAATAACAATAAGCTTATCATCAATAATTGTGTTGATTATTTTTCATAGTTATCTTTAAGACTCATGTAATTCCACGATCCTATTATTATTAGGAATAATTCACCACAACTAGAAATACCTTGGAACATGGGGTTTTGGGGGCATGTTGCTTTCTAAGGAGAGAAACACAAGACAAATTCCCCTTGAAGTAGCCCTAGTGAGGGAGAACATGGCTTTATCAATCTAACCTAATCTACTCTACTCTTTCAAATCACAGACATGAGTTAAATATTTGATTGGCTTTATTTCTTTTATCATCATTAACCTACTTTATTTGGATTTGAAAAAGTCAGAAACTTGTCAGTATACTCATCTGTTAAATAAAGGGCGCAGTGATGGTCTTAGAACATTTGGTCAAAAGACTGAATCTTCCTCTTCTGGTGAAGACTGGTGTTTTTATCTGGTCCCCTCAGTTTGTCTGCATAATTTTTCCCCACAAATTGGTATTTAAACCTCAAAACCTTTAGCTAACTACATCTGTCATTGATATTTTATTGTTTAATTTTCTTTTTATGGAGCCAAATTACATCTCTCCCACATAGAGCCAGCACTTTACATGTCTAATTTGTCGACATGTTCTATAATGATAATTTCATTGATTTAGAAAGTGACATTATGAGCAACATATGTTCAGTTTAGCAGTAGACCTTGTTATGGCAATCAATTTTTTTCCCCTCCAGAACTCAACTATACTCCACATTTAGAGGCGGCAAAATAATTTAACCAGTTCATGTCCTTATGGTTAAAGAAAAAAGAAAGAAACCTACTGGTGGTATGCTTTCCTAAAAGAGTAAATTTTCACTCTGTGTGGTCTGGACGTGCATATATCACTACAAACCAGAGGCAGGTGAAAAGAAAGAAAACAGGAAAGGCGCTTAATAAAGTAGAAAATGACATAGGAGAAATGTTTGACAAAAGTCATGTAACTTTCTCCTACTCTCTCCTATTCACCATGCGACTTTAATCAACACCTCTACTGGGGACCTCCAGAGCAGCAGGTACTGTGCCAACCAATGGGCTGCTCTGGGAGCTTTTATGCCTCTGTACTCATGCTTATATTTCCTTCTCTACCACTTTACTTAATCTGAAGCAAAAAAAAAAAAAAAAAAAAAATCCTTCTCATATTTCAAGGTCCAGCCCAAAAGTCACTTCTACTCAGAGGCTCTTCCCAATTCCCTTCTCCTAACCCAAGTCAGCATTCGCCATGCCATCTCTACCTGTCCTTCGTGTGTGTGACCTCCTCCTCACTCTCCTGTAAGCAACTTGGAGGAAGATCTTATTTATCTTTGTGTCCCTATCAGCTCAGTGCCTGGTTTATTGTAGTGCTCAATAAAAATGAATTGGATTAAATGGAAAATATTTTCTATTTGACAAAGTTATTGTATACCATAAAGGAATCTTTAAGATGGCACCCTGTTTTTCTTTATAAAGCAGTCAGGGGCAGGTGCTCTGTGTTGTTGCTGATGAGGATTTCTAAAGCCAGCTAGGAGTTTAGTTCAATATCAATAGAAAGTGGAGTGGTTTAGAAATGATGTGGGAGGTATTGGGCAGGAGGTACAAAAACCTCTAATTATGTTAGGATAGTCAGCCACATTAGAAAAAAAGTGGCATAGGAAAATGGAAGCAAACAGTTTTAACTATTATAGGGACCTTATTTTTGCCTGAAAGTAATTTTTAGGATTTAATTTATAGTGGGGGCTAATCCTCTATAGCATTTACGTCTGCTAGACTATGCAGTTATGGTAGTCAATACAGCATTATTCTTAATTATAAAAGATTAAATTATGTTTTGTGTAGGATGTTTATAAAGGTAGGAAACTAGGTAAATACTCTAGAAATGTTTTTTTCAAAAATAAACATTAAAACAGAAAATCCATGTTCCAAGTCCATGGCCAAGATGGTGTAGACACATTTCTCCTGTGAAATACAGCTAAACACTCTGACACTATGTATAAGAAACAGACATAAGGAGACTCTGAAAGGTAAAGAGACAAAGGCAGTCCAGCTAGGCACCTTGGAACCCAATGAACAATATGGCAGCGAGTTCCCTAGGTTTTCTTTGTGCTTCAAATATCCCCAACTGGGGCCTGTGGAAGGTGACAACCCAAAAACTTCAATGGGAATAAACAAAAAATGTCAGAATAAAAGTCTGTTCTCTGGGCAAAAGACTAGGAAAGGAGCAAACTAACAAGACAGAAAACTTGTAGACAATAACCAGCCAAACACAATGGAAGAAACCCACAGCCCCACTCGCAGCCCTGGATGCCAGTTCTGTACGTTCCTCCCCAAGGAAGTATCACGCATGGAGTGTCGAAGCATACACCAGGAAACCCTAAAATCACACATCATTTAATGGTTATAATATCCTGCCAAGAGAGTCGTCATCACATCCTGCATTTACCACATGGGGACAATGCTCCTCACAGAGGTTGTATTATTGACCCAAGTTGGCAAGCTCATAAGTGGAAGAAATGGAGGTAGAAAACAGGTCTATCTGGCTCTAAGCCCATGCTTGTTCCATTTCAACACAGTCTTAACACTGCATCCAAGGCGGGAACGCAAGTTACTAGAGGCGAAATTTATTACAAGCAAGTTGGGATTTTCTCTGGCAGTCTAAGGAGGATCACCAGTGGTGGATATACATTCCATGAGGCGATAAAAAAAGAAATCTTTTTTGTTCTTCACCCTTCAATCCCGTACTGCTGTGGACTTTTTAATAGCTGCTACATTTCACCCCAGGTGATTGAATCGATCACTTTGATTCAGTTTGTTTATCACCCTGTCAAACAGGAGAATTACTCTATCCTCCTTTGATGGAAAGAATATCCCACATAAATGTAAGCACTTACCAATGTAGTTATTATTATTATTATTATTATTCCTGTGTGTGGCAGCTAATGAGTCACTTTTCAATTCATATCCAGAAACAAAAAATTGATTTTTTAATAATACAGAAAGCAAGCCACCTTGGGGAAATTATAGTCCGCAACTGAGCAAAGAATTGGAATTCTGGTAAAAAGCAAAGTAAATCCAAGAATAATTCACAAATGTTAGTGCTGAAATTGAACATGTTTCAGAGCAGCATAAAACAGGGATTGAAAAGTAGTTATACTAATCAGAATGAAATTTAAATAGAACTGCCATCTTGTACATCTTAGGATTAAACCAAAGATCGTACTTCCTTCAGAGCTTTTTGAATTTATACCAAAATCACTGCCACTTATAAATATCCCAACAGATAGAATCATTACATCGATTCCCTGGGGCCATTTTGAGCCATTTATATAGAAACTCATGGGCAAGAAACATTGACAGGAGGCAAGGATTTGAGAGAAAGAGATGAACAATCAGCATCTTTTCAGTGTGAATGCCACACAGACGAGTAAACCTGTCCGTATAATTAGGTTGTGGTTTAACCTTGCACTTTTAAAGCACAAAACAGTCAAACAATCCATGATTAAACTATAAATTCAATTTTCAGTTGAGGAAACTGAGGCCTAGAGAGATGAGATGACACCACCAAATTTGTACATCCTAGAAGGGGTGGGATAAAAATATGTCATGAATACCATCCAGACATTTTAATTTTTGTTTCTGATTTGCTTTCGCTCAAAAGAGAAGGAATAGAAGTTTTATTGAAAATACACAGAGATGAGGTGACTTAGCATGCTTGTAAATTTCAAGGATGGGGCCTCGATTTCTCTGCAGCTCTAAGACACCCATCATAGGGTAGGGCTTGGGACACAAGTGTGAAGAACTCAAATGTTCCTTCACTGCATATATCAATACATTGACTCTAGATTGCTTTGATTTAACAGATCAATATGTAATGTTACTAGTACTTTAAAGATCAAATGTGTTTGCTTTAAAAAAATGCAAACAGCCCTTAGTCTTCTTACTACCCTTATAGTGAACGATATTTAGAGCAACTATCCAACCAAGACATGAAGAATACTGCCAAGGAGATGTGATTTTAAATAAATATAACAAATCATTTTCAAATGCTTTGGTTGTTCTTGGAAGATATATGACTGCTTTTAATTCTCACCTCCTCTGGAATTCTCTCTTTTCCTCCCAGAATGGCACACAGGTGCTTCCAGCAGGTCTCTATGCTTTATTCCTTTATCCTCCCTAACATCATCAATTCTCTTTTCTATATAGGTAGTGTGGTTTTGTGCTTTAAAAAACGAGGGACTATATAAGATACAAGGCACTTTAGATGCCTTAAATAAGTTGCACAAAACTGACTCACATTTCAAGATAAATGCTAATTGGTGAGCTATCTGGAATTTCTGGAAGAATTTCCAGCAACTCAAATATTATTCAAATGATAATTAACTTAGAGCTGAAAACATATCTGCAAAATGCTGAGGAGTCTTTACCAGTCTCTGATATGGTGTCTCTCTTTTACTGGATCTATTTGAGGAGCCATTGAGAATTTCCTTTTTTAGGATGCTGGGTACACTGCTTAGAAAATCTTTTAGATCAAAGGCTCTCTTATTTCAGCTTACCAAAGTCAAGAAATATTTGACTTTTTTTTGAAAGAGCAATACTCACTTTTATATACTCATCGTGCAACCTTCCCATTAACACAGCAGGAAGAACAGCCATCTTGAGGAAAGCACAGATATAGGAACATAGTCACATTAAAAAAAAAAAGAGATGAGTTTAGGGCATGTTTAGTATTTCCAGTTGACCACAACTGGGTCAAAATCCTATCCCTTGCAGATACGGCTGACTTAAAACTCAGAGAAAAGACAAAACACATGCATATCATAGTACATAAGGATTTATGAGGAAGGGATTAATTTTGCAGGTAAGACTTTAGTATTTCCTTTTAGAAGAATCAAAATAAGATTAATATCAACACCCAAAACTGAGGAAGAGAAGTATAACTTCCTTGTCAGAACAGGAAGGGCCATGCTTCATTATCTCTTAGTTGGTCTAGTCCCTAAATCTCACTACGGCTGTCACCTTGCCCAAGTCAAGATAACCAAGATGGTTATTGTAAAAGGAAATATTAAAGCTTCTGGAAATATAGGGAGGACTTTCAATTCACTCATACAAGTTATTCTTAATTTTTATGGTCATCATTGGATGGCTGGTCACAGCAGATTGGGTGTCATTTATGGTTCATACACAGCAGAATCCTTCCCTGTTGAAACTCATTTGTTGGTGCCTTTTAAGCATTAAGCTACAAAATTCTATTCTTGAAAAAAGAATTTTTAATTACAAAAATAATTTTGTTATGAGAGCTTGGCTCTTAGTTAGATTTAAGAGAAGAAAAGAAAAGGGCATTTCTTTGTTGTCAATTTTTCAATTCGGGCTTTAAGGAAACTATGATAACTTATCTACTTTATTTCAGGGAACAAGGTTATTCAAGCTATGCAAATTTTTATAAGCCTACAGGTATTTCCTAGCCTTCAACTTCTTTCAGATATTTTTTACCATGTGCTATTCAAAGGCCTGCAAGTTTAATAAGACTGTATGTTTATACATCATTCTACTATTTTAAAAATCTTTCCCTAGACTATGCCTTGCTCAATCATCATTGGAACAGCTTGTTCAAAGGGCAGGATGGACTCTATTATCCTCAGTATACAGATGAGGATGCTCATTAATTCATTCATCAAACCCTGAACTTAAAGCACATGCTAGATACCATGCTGCACCCAGAGAGCATAGCATTCACCTGAAGTAATGAAATGAGAAGGACCCAGGATGAGAGGAATGCTGCTCTTTGCTATCACTGACTGTGGTTCGTGATTCTGAAGAGAAGGCAACTATGTAGTGAGAAGCAGATAGACTATTAGTTTATCTAGAGTGAATGTGAAAAGGTGATACATCTGTTGTCCACGGGAAATGCAAATTCTTTACAGAAATTAAAATTTAATTCAAAAACTATTCATTGCCCTCCATTTTCTAAGGATGATGCAAAGAAAGATCAGAAGGCGACAATGTATTGGTGAGCAGAGGAAGCATCAGCGAGTGTGGAACACTGATGTATTATTTTGTTCCAAAACTTCCACTTGGTAAACATTAATCAAACAGAACAAATAGTAGCTTTGAGTTCGACCGATTACTTTTCCTAAACAGACACTAAATATTTGATGGTTGGGTATAGATGGCTGTTCAATTCCAAGTGAGATTTCCGTGTAGATTAACAGGGGTAAAATGCATTAAGTATGGGTAAACAAATGATTAATATTTCAAGCCAGATCTACTTGGCTACTTTTATAGACTGACCTCACCCTACTTCAACACTTCTGCCCAAACCCAGTATTTGGCTCCTTTTTCCAAATGGCGCAGGAATAACTTTTCATCAAATGCAATGTATGTGACATTAAGGTTTTGAATTTAAAATAAGATATGCTTTTAAAAACTCATAAAATGCAAATGTTTATAGTCTCTGAGCAGAAGTTGCAATCTGTGTGAGAGTGCTTTCCCCACACTAAATAGACTAAAACATCACCTGTGTAACATGGCTTAATTATTTTATTAATCTGCGTTACCAGGCAGAACATTTTGTTTTACATCCAATGGGGTTTTAAATGATAGTTTTAGGATTTGAATTCATTTTTTTCCCAACTGGCCTTCCGAAGATTTTGTTTCTGCTTACTTTATGGTGCAACAGATGCAGAATTCAAATGTGGAGTGGGGGGATCAAAGTCGCTTTGCAACCTGATCTCATGCAAGAACCCAGTCAGGCTCCATGCAGCAGTTGCTCATCAAGATTACTTGGCCTCAACACCAGCTGTCCCACAATGGAGCTCTGTGGCATACCGGAAGAGCTTCGGTTTCCGTGCTAAAGGTTTGAATCCAGACTCTGCTGCTCACCACCTGTGTGAGATTGGGCAGGTTATTAAACCTCTCCAAGCCTTGTTGTCTCATCTATAGGGCAGCGATGCTATGTCATCCCAAGTGCATTTGTGAGGATGAGAAATAATACATGCAAAGATCCTTGTATGGCGCTTTGTTCATGGTAGGCTCTCAATGCATTGTAACTAGTGAAAAAAAAAGATTACTTGAGTTCAGATCAAATGACTGGACTCACGATTAATGAGTTACTTTGGATAAAGAGGTTTAAATAAGCAGACCTCAAGGGTACTCCTCAGCTCTCATATTACCTTCGAATTTTTCTATTTTTTAACCAAGAACATTCAATTAATATTTACTAGAGACTACAATGATCTAATCCTTGGCATTGCCCCATTCTTCTCAAAATCTTTGTGCCCCAGATTCTGTACCATTGGTTCTCCATTCACAGGGGAACAGGTATATGTGGAAAAATGAATCAGGGAAAGGAACTAGTATCTGAAGAAACTGTCTCATTGTGTGTTTTTTTTTCCTTCCTCAAAGCCCCAGTGCATGGTTGTATATCCTAGTTGTGAGTCCTTTAGTTCTTCTATGTGAGCGGCGGCCACAGCATGGCAACTGACAGATGGGAGGCATGCTTCCACAACTGGGAAACGAACCCAGGCTGCTGAAATGGTGAGACTGCTGAACTTTACCACCAGCACATCAGGGCTGGCTTGAAACTGTGCTATTGTTTATTAGCTGCTTTATGTAAGTGATCTCATGTAATCATTTCTACTACAATTATGTGGGGTTTCCAAGAGGGTGTGCTGCCGATGAGAGCTATCTCAAAGCATTGGGTGTCGACAGCAGAGTCAAAAAAGCAAGGAGGAAGCAAGCAAATAAATTGCAGACAGGGAACGTGCTTGAAGATGGTAATAGTCCTTTATTCTGTTTAAAAAATTTGTTTACTATACTAAACCTCTGAAATAAGTAGAATTATTATTATCCCAATTTATAAATGTTACTTGCCACATGTCCTACTCAGTGGTAAGACAGCGCTAGAGTCCCAGGGCCTCTGATGACAACCCAGTACTCACCATAACACTGTCCTGCCCCAGTTAATGAAAAGATGCCCGAGTGGATCCACTCGATTGCATAAAGTTGTATCCTTTTAGGACTGAACAGTATACCAAGAAATGATGAAATTCAGGCAGATGAGGGGGCTAATAACAAGGCTGTAATCTGTGACTAATTGGATGGGTCTCATTGGATTGGAAACAACTGCCTTTGTCCTTTTCAAGTTAAGCTATGGATGGCTGTCATCCCCACCACCCAAATCAGAATCAATAGCTAACATTTACTGAATGCTTACTGTGTGCTGCACGCATGTGGTGCTAACTATTTTACCTCTATCAATCCGTATAATCACCCTATGGGATAGGCACTACTTTAATTCCTCCTTTACAGATCAGATGAGGCACAGAGATGTTAAGGTCACACAGTGAGATAATAAGTGGTCAGGTCAGGAAAGTAGCCCAGATAATTTGGCTGTAGTGCGATCCTGAAGTTCATAGAGTTGAAGAGAGCACTTGGGCACCATCATACACATACAAAAACAAAATAAAGATTCCAGTAATTAATTATTCTGGAAAGAAGTTACTTACTTAGGCTTCCTTAGAATCAAAGAGTATATTTAAATAATTATCTTTTCTTCTTAAACTGCTCAGGCTAGGGGCTGGCCTGGGGGTGTAGTGGTTAGGTTTGCCCACTCCACTTTGGCAGCCTGGGGTTCATGGGTTTGGATCCAAGCATGGACCTATGCACTGCTTATCAAACCATGCTGTGGCGGCGTCCCATATACAAAATAGAGGAAGATGGGCACTGATGTTAGCTCAGGGCCAATCTTTCTCAGCAGGAAAAAAAAAAAAAATTCGGGGTTAAAGAAGTTGAGGAGTTGGTGCAGAGGGCAATCAGGTCCACTCTCCCAGAGTGACAAGTTCACTGCCATTTATGGGAAACCTGCTGGTCTGGCTCTTTCCCTAGGTGTGGGGAGGATACAGTGATAGCTGCCCAGGGCATGGTGTTGGGTGGCCTACCTTTGGTTGGCGTTAGTGACATCTAGGTTTCAGCCAGACTTTTCAGCAGGAGTATGGCGAGCCTCCCATAGACCTGTTGTTCCACTCAATGAATGAGGGAGGGAAAACAAACCCCACTGTTTCCCCTGAGCAAGGGACCCTTGAGTTCTTGCGTGACGATGATTGTGTTTGCAGCGACATGTTGTCTGCACTCCAGTTCTGTTTGCGCATTTAGCGTTGTGTTAATTGTGCAAACACGGGAAGGCAGAGCTGCTCCTGCTTGGCCTCTGAGAGCCCTGCAAACACTACCAGCTGGAGTGCAGGGATTTTGATGGTGTTCCTATCCCCTTGGCATGGCTGGGTCTGAGTGCTAGACCTCACTCTGAGACCAGCCCAATGAAAGAAGGAGAAATGCCCGCAGCAGTGAAGACAAAATAAGCAGAACAACTTAAAGGAATGTGATATTGATTAGCGCCACACAATGCGATGCAGGTTGATAGGGTCATCTTCATGATCTATGCTGCTGGGCACTTAAAGCGCTTCTATCACATAAAAACGATTGGTAAGAAGTTCTAGACTCATGGGCAGGGAAGTGCCCAAGAAGGCAAAAGAGTAGACAGAATAGATGCGTCTCTGTTCAGATTTACCAGCATTTTTTGCTTCCTGTTAAGAACAAGGAAGCACCCACATTTTCAAATGTGGCTCTTGGATGTGTTTACTGCAAATCTTAGAAACTTAAAAAAAAATTGAATTGGTTTGTTAGGCAAGAAAGCATCTGTAAGTGGCTTCTTTACCCTTTGAGATTTCATTTCCCATACTCTAGAAATAATAATTATCTTCTCTCTCTGTCTTTAATACCAAATATGAAGTCGTATAATTAAGTGAATGCATCTTGTCACGGGAGGAGAATAATCATAGTTCATGAATTTGATAGTATACCTCACCAGGAAACAGGATTCTGCCATCATTTTAATTATTTATAATAATTTAAGAAGCCTGGAGTAAGGTGGGGGTGAAGAAAGTTTTCCTAGCAAATTAATATTCACAAAGACACTAACAGTAACCTATAGAATAGCATTCCTTTTGGAGAGGATTGGGGATAAATCTTTTTCACAGAGCGTGCTTTGATGGATCAAATAGAATATCATATCATTTCTGCCCTCTTCTCTCAAGTGACCCGGGTTCCTTTTTCTTTTTTTTTTTCACTTAAATCATCACATAAAATAGGGATTCATTCATTCTGCGTTTTACTTCGTATAGGTCAACATATGACTTAAAAGGTAGTGAAAACTCTAAATTTGGGAGGCATGAGGTTAACTATTTTATACATAGAATGGTTCATTCCCATTTACGTGAACAGAGAGAACTAAATATAAATTTATTTTTCACATAATGGGCTGAAATTTTCTTTCATGAATAAAAGTAATGGCCTATAAAGTAGTTTAAAAAGCTATCCAAGAGGCTGTTTTGATCAGGTGTCTGTATTCGACTAAGATACATTATTTTCTTAATAAGTTTCATTGCCTTCGGTGACTCCTCTCTCAAAGGGAAAGAAAAAACGGTAAATTAAAGGTACGTGCTGGCATGTTAAAAAAAGTTCCATTGGCAGGACACAAATTATTTTATTACCACCCCAACTGAGCCACAGATACTCCACAATTCATGAACAAATGTTCCATTACTATGGAGTCACGCTTTTATTGACTGTTATAAAATCACCATTTGTATCTTTTTTATCCTGCTGTGTTTCTATTTTATTGGAAAAGTCCTGTAACAGGTATAACATCAGCTCAGATTACCAAGAAATCTATAAAATAGCTTCCTGCTACTACCTTTGGTACAGCTTGGAAGAATACATTATGATCCCACTGAGTCTCTGATAAAAACTGTAATTCACATGTCCACATGATTTATCCCTATCTTCTAGCATCTAGGCTTTATCTGCTCTATTAAATTATGGGAGCATTTGACTGGTATCGATTAGTTATGTTAGGCATAATTAAAGTGTCTGGGCCATCAAGTTTAGGTACAAACTTTGGACATGGTAATAAATGCAAAAAAAAAAGCAAAAATGTTGCAGGGAATAGGAATGTTCCAACAGTAGGTTATCTTTGCCAGGGCTTTGGTTAGAACTGACCACTTTGGTCTCTCACGTTTAGGTATGGTGACCACCTGGGGTTAAAATGAAAACAGGGAAAAGAGCATGACAGTAAACTTAAGTACTAACTCACTCAATTTTTTTAAAAAAGAGCAAAAAAATCCACAAAGGAATTCATTTTTAAATGATCAGTCTCAACAACTTTTACAAATAGTGAGTATACTATGATAGAATTTTCGTGAACTATTTGACCTATATCTTTTGAATAGTAATAGAATATCATTGATCAAAATTGCTCTTGAGTGCTGATGGTGATAGAATTTCTATCCCTGATCATATCTGTGGGTCAGCTAGGAAAATCAGCTGGATATATTCTTATTTCCTTCCACTTGTTTTCTGTTGATGTTCAAATAGAATTTTTCTAACTAAAGGGGAATGAAGTTTGCTTCTAAGGTACAGAGTGACCCATATCTGGACTATATCAACTCTAGCTGGTTTCAAAAGAACAGGTCACATGGCAGAGGTAGTGACCCTTCACCACAAATGGGGACATGCTAGAAGGTTCAATCTTCCATGGACACCATGGGATACCTTTCTAATCATCTGTTGCTTATAAATGCAAGTGACATGCTGGTGTTACATATCACTATTTCTACTAGCTTTGTGCTTATTATTTATGCTTCTCAGAGTTTTCAAATAGCTCAGCCCTTCTTATCCTTATAATAACCCTATAAGGCAAGCAGATAGATGAATTATTTTACTGCTGAGGAAAATGATGGTTATGTAATGGGACTAAAACCCAATCCCGGGTCATCAACTCTTCTACCAAAGAGTTTGTGACTAATGTGTCAGGTATGTTGGTTTCATGGAACAATGTTATGGTGATTTATACCCATTCTCTGAACCCACAGTCTTATGTAACATAGATTAATAAAGGGAACTATGATTTAAGACTTTTCATTATAAAGGTAGTAAGCAGTAAATATTGAAAAAGATGCTTTCATAAAAGAATGGAAAATAACCTTCATCCAAGAGCAAAGTTTACCAACTTGAAAGTTAAAAAAGGTTACTAAACACCGAGCAAAAGAGTTTTGATAAATAGGAACTTATTTCGAAAGTGCAATTTCATTGTCTAGCTTATGGGTTGGAGGCTGGAGTATTGAGCATTCAGTGGAGATGTAGAACAAGGATTGTTTTCTTCCAGTTACTGAGAAAGCAAAGGGTCCATTTTCTCTCCTTCCTGGCTTTTGATTAACTACCAATGTCCTGTTTTATATCATGATTTTATTCTTTAACATGATCCATGAAGTTCTTAAAATGCTAACTTACTTTCCTATTGACACATTGAATGATTTCAGAGATGCTTTATTTTTATTTCTGATAGCTCTTCAACTGGTTATGGCTTCTAGAACATGCACTTCAAATTCCCTTCTTTCTGTCATCTAGGTCCAACAATAATCTCTAAACAAACACTTAAAAACACAGGAGAGCTCTTTATAAAGTCACCCAGTGATGAATCTTTTTTATGGTGGAAATAAAACCCCTTTGTAATATAAACTATTCCCAATAAGTTAGATTTTTTTGGAAAATATGGCTTTTTCAGTGTTTATGTGTGTATGGTGTGGGGATGAGAAGAGGAAGAGCACATGGTAAATCTAAGCCAACATAATTATTTGTCAATTAAAATATAAGCATGTGGATGCAAAAGGGAGAATTTCAACAAACCCACTTTTGTATTTTGGAGAAGTTATTTTCCCTATGATTAAAAGATATCCCTTGTAAAGAACTCATCAAAAACTCCCTGTCCTTCTAGCACTGAAACGATTGTAATTCTGTCAACATGTCGCAGGGGCAAATATAACCTTCTTTTATTGTGTCAGCCTACAGGCATCCTTGATCTCAATTGGTGTGAATTTCATTTAATTGCCCGACTGTGGAAAGATGCAAGGTAGAGTCTGAATTTTTTCCCCCTAGTTCACACTTTCTTTTCCTCTTGAAGCTGAACATGTCTAACCAGCAGAGCTCCCTGGTTCTGATGGCTAGCCTCCAATTAGTTATCATTCAGCTACCATCCTGTTTTATATTTCAGGTCAATATTGGTAATTGTACTGCATGCTTCCTTTATTTTTCCAGACAGAAATTTCTTTTACCAATGATAATGCTGATGATGTTGGCAACAACAAAGTAATTATAGACAAAATAACAGTGGTATAAATGCAAAAAATGAACTTCAGAAAGTTGCCACAATTTAAAGGCTGCTCTTGAGGGAAATTCCATATTTTCTAGTGGCTAAAAATGTTTGATATTTTGATGGGTTCCATTTTTGGTCACCATCTAAACATTGCCTGACAGTATTGATCTCATTGCTCTGAAAGCATCTACACCTATATTGTCTTTTGGTGCTAGTTCGATTCATCCACAATGGCTCATCCTGTCCTTAACTAAATTGTATGAGTGCTGTCATCACTGGGTCTTAGAGGTAACCAAAAACATGAAAGCAGAACTGCATGACATACCAGTATTTGAAGCAAGCTATCTGGATACAGGAGTTCACCCAATTCGTTCATATATGGGCCTTGAAATCACTGAAGGGCAATTCGGGATGATCTGCAGATCTCAAGATGGAGAAATGCACCGTGGTGGTGGGCAGGCACATGACAGAGCCAAGCAGTTGGCTTATTAGACAGCATTTAACTCATCATGAGTTTTCCCCACTATTTGGATTACATCTGGATAGTCAGCCCACAAGTGTCTATTGAGCTTTTCTATGTGTCAGGCATTGTTCTAGGGTCCGGGGATACAGCAATGAACAAAACAGAGTCACTGCCAGCAAGGGGCGTGTATTATAGCCATGAGGGCAGACAATAGACATGAAACAAATAAATAAGATAATTTCGGGAATACATGCTATGAATAAGATAGAAGAGGTGAATGTTCTATTCAAATGTCTGGAGGTGGGGTTGCTTTAGCAGGTTACGAAGGCCTTTGGCGGAGCAACCACTGGAGATGGGACCTTAACAATGACAAGAGGGCACCTTACAAGGATTTGGGGAATGAGTGTCATAAACATAGGGAACAGCTGGCAATAAGGTCTTGTGTTCAAAACAAACCAGATGTGTAGTGTGCCAGAAGTAAGGTCAGCGGACAATTGTGTTGTGAGTGAGGGGAGGGGTGGTGAGAGGTGATGGCCAGGTTTTGGAGGCCTTGTAGATTTTAATCAGGGTTGGATTTCACCCCAAGTAGAATGGGAAGCAGACTATTTAAAGTTTTAGAAATATTTTTTTGACAGAGCAACAGTTCAAAAACTATTGCATTGATCCAGGGGGAGATGCCAGTTGTTTGCACTAGGACGTAAGAGTGGAGAAAGTGAGCAGTGGTTGGATTTGGAATATATTTTGGAGAGCTGGATATGAGTGTGGAGCAGAGAAAGGATGACTCATAGATTTGGGAGAGGATTGGGGGTGTGAGTGGACTAGAAGATGAAGTGAATACGGAGAACCAATAGTTGTACCTTGGCCATGTTAAGTAAGAGATGCCCATTAGGTAACCAGATTAAGATGTCAAGTAGGAGTTGGATATATGAAGACAGAAGTCAGTGGAGTGGTCTAGCCTGGGGCAATATATCGTTGATATATGGACTGCATTTGAAACCATGGGACTGGATGAGATCACACAGGAGGAGTGAGTATAAAGAGAGGAGGGCTGAGGACGGGGTCCTGTAAACCTCGAAATATTTATGGGTTTTGTAGAAGGAAAGATCCAGTAAAGGACCAAAAAAAAAAAAAAATGGCCTCGATGTATTAGGAAAACCAGGCAAATGTAGACCATGGAAATCAAGAGAGTGAAACGATTAGAGAAGAAGAGTGTCCTCCACCACAAGTGCTGCTGAAAGGTTGGGTCAGAACTGTCCACTCTGAAAATTCCTGTATCTTGTGAGGATGCAAATCTCACCTGATGGATCCACTTGTGTGTGATCTATAACGTAAGCCTGAACTGATCTGCCATTAAAAGAAGACTGACACATTTTCCCTGTTCTGATAGATTCTACTTCTTCGCATTTATATCCTACCGATCTCCAAGGAACTTCATAAAACTACAGAGACATGCTAGAATCTTTTGAGATGAGAAAAGTCAGAGATGAAGGGGCCCCCAAACTGTTTTATAAACAGGAAAATGAAAGCCTTGAAAAACTGAGAATTGTTTGAGTCAGGATTCCTCGGCACTCCTCGTGTTCTCTTCCTTGCTAATCCAGAAGTAAACAGTTTGCCATCCTCCCATGAGGTAAACCGGTGGTAGAATGAATACATTCATACTTCCCTCTACTCTCGTGGTGCACATGGTTAGTCATTATAACTAACCCCAGTGAGCAAATTGGAGCAAATTGGAGCTCCAGACTCTCTCTGCTCAGTGAAGATGAAGAGTGGACTCTGGATACCAGGCAGCGGATGCTACCCTGTGACTCAGAAAGACAACCCTGGACCAATACATCACGATGACTTTCACCTTTTTCTTAAGAAAAGAAACCCACGAGGTACACAATAAAATATAAATTCCATAATGTTGGAGTTCCTGGCCTAATGGGATTTCTTGGTTAAAACTTAGAGCAACCATGATGTAGTAAATTAAAATTTTCTCTTATGGCCAATAGCAAATCACACAATATGCTGTCTCTTGGGCATCAACATACAGCAGGGTTCAATGGGAAGGGGGGTGATGGTGCCCCCAGGGGACATTTGGCAATGTTGGTTGTCACACTGGAGGGCTGCTACTGCATCTGTGGGTGGAGGCTAGGGATGTTGCTAAATATCCCACAACCCACAGGACAGTCCCCTTAACAAAGAATCAACTCACCCAAATGTCAGTAGTGTTGAGGCTAAGAAACTCTGATATAAGGAAAACTCTAAAAACCATAGTTAATTCTCAGCATTAGCCTTAATTTTGAAATGGATTGAGACGACAGTCTTGTTTGTTCATTTTTCTGACTGTTAAACCATTATACAACAATATCGATGTCTCGGTTTTAGGCCATTTGTTTCACTTTCAAAAAAAGAAAACGAGAAAGGTATTCCATTAGAAATACACAAGAATGCCCATAGCTTTCCACTGATTCCGTTAATGCATTTTCGCATTTCTTGTGAAGTTTTTGTGTCACCAATGTTGCAAATGAAACCCCTACTACTCTAGAGACAAAATTTGACATTTTAAAGTCATTCCAAGAAAGGAATAAAAATGGGAAAAAAAATTCAGATTTTAAGCTCACCGGGTAGTGGGTAGCCAGCGCAATTGATTTTGAACCAAACAATTCTTTCCCTAATCATATTATCAGATCAAAATGCTACTTCTGTTGGACTCAGTTGTGCCCGTAAGACAGTGCAATACGTGCAGTATATGCTCAGTGTATGCTTCTTGAATAAGCAATGTTCACTGATTAAACCATGCTTTCTGTTTCCCTGTAATTATTCCTACTTAGAGATACGACACCCTGGCCTTAGGAAATTTTTGCCCGAGACACTAATTATCCCCAGACGACAGAGTCTCTTATTTCAAATTCATTTCTTCACCCCACTTTCTGATCCTTACAACTTCAACCCGCCTGAAGATTTTACTTTGAGAAATGCATTTTTCCTCCCACTGCTCTCTTTCAAATGTACTGTTCCTGCGCCCCACAGCCTAGAGAGGACCACTGTTTTTCATTTGCTATTTAAGGTATTCTTTTAGTGCCCTAAGCATCTGAGTCCTTGCAAAGTGGCAGGCTGGGCTCTGTGAGTTTTCATGACTGTATTGTGGAATCTCCAGTCAAAACATCGTTAAGGATTCAGGAATCCAGCCCAGAGCGAGGAGCCATGGAGAAAGGAATGGACAAAGCAAATGCTCTTAGCCTTGTTTATCACCCGAATACCAAGCCATCAGCTTTCCTTAGGGAGACAGATCTTCCTTCTAGAACAGTGTGACTTGGAGGGGAAATTGAGGATGATCTAACACATATTAAGCAATCACATCCCAAACTAGTAAAAAGAGTAAGAGATCCAAATTGATCCCAACTGATGAAAATTAAAAAAAAAAGTTGAGTTTTAAAATTTATTAAATAACTATTATTTATTTCACAATGAATGTAACTGAGTCAATTGGTTCCTTTGGACGTAAGACGTTTGGCCATATTCTTGCCCCTTTCCTGTTAAACAGTGATCAGATATGACTAAAGGATACAGCACACCTCCACTTGGATACAGAGGACCTGGGACAAAAAGTGTTATTTCAAAAATTGAGTATCTCAGAGGCTTTTCCACATTCTCATCAAGACTCCCATTATTGCTGGTGAGGCAGTTACTTCCTGTTCCCTAACTTTTTGTGGAAAGAAGTAGCATTCTTTAAACACAGGAATTTTGCTAATTTCAAAATTGGGAACAATAGTTAAAAGGAAAGAGGATGGGTGGGGAGAGATAAAAATGACAAAAACAGAATTTTGAGAAAAAAGAATGCTAAGAAATTAGGAAGAGATTTGGAAGAGGGCTAGAGGAAACTGGCAATTTCTTTTCAAAAGAATCCCTATACTCCGGGCCTATGTTCCTTCTGAATGTTAATTACAGTCTTTACCTTGGCATTTTGCTCTCATATCAGGGAAGCAATTACTGGCCTAATTCAAATTCATAGCAGCCATTAACAATGAACAAACAGATACATTATTTTAATTCCATTTGCTGCTTCCTTTCTGCTGATGTATTGACCCATGAAGCTTTGACTGGATATCCTGTAATTGGCATTTGGCAAAGGTTGTTATCATCATCATCCTTTTCATATACGAGTATTTATTAAGCATATATTGCATATATAATACCTTGCAAGGGCAGGCAGCTTAAAGACCACAGGCCAGAAATAGCCGTTGCCTTTACAGAGTTTTTATAATGATGCCTTCATTTTTTAGATAAAAATTTAGCCTGTGTGTGCGTGTGTGTTTGGAAGGGTCAAGGTAAACACCAATATGCTAACAGGATTATTATTTCTTAACTTAAATATCATTTTCAACCATTCTTAGTATATTATTTCAAACATATATGTTCAACTTTATTCTTGGCTCAATAATACTGTTTTTATCAGACTCCAAGGCAAGATCTCACAATGAGATAGAGTTAATAAAAAGAGAGGAAAACAGGAGAAGTAGCTCTAAAATGGAATAATCTATAACCCTTTGCTATGATTTCCTCTTCTTTCTTGAGTCAATGACTTTTCTTATCACAAAGCATCATAATCTTCTCCTTTCCTATTAGTTTTGCACACGGACGTGATTTTCGTTACGTTTTAATTTGGAGGTATTTCATCTGTGCCAAGACATTTGTTTGCTTTTCCTTCTTCGGGACCATTTAATGTCATTGCCCTGTGTCCCAAGACATTGGCCCTTGCACGAGTTAATTAGTTTGGCTAGAAACAGTGCCCAAGGCCCTCAGCACCAGGATAATCCCATGAGCTGTGGGCAAGTCGTTCACCTTCTTGGGTCTCAATTTCCTCATCTGTAAAGCAAGATGATTTTCTAGAGTGTCTTTTGGCCCTGAGATTTTATATATATATATATATATATTTAAAACATATCTCCATAGTATCTAACATGATCTGGTGTTTCCCAGCTCTTGGACCAGGCCTGTGTTTAAAGAATTCTGTGAAATATTATGCAGCAGGGACATCGTATCTAACAGTGCATTGACTTTTCCTCTTTAGTGCTCTTTTATTTTGCTCCCTGCCCCAAACACTCAGTGTTTTCATGACTTCTGTCCTTCAAATCAACTCCGAAAGCATAAAATGTTAAATCCTACCTTTTCCCTTGCTTGTGGCATATATTTAAGTTAGTAAGGATTAGGTCCATGTCCCTGAAGTTCTCTCTCTATGGGGTCTAGCAAAGTGCAAATTTAGATGCTTAGTAATAGTTAATAACTAATAACTAATAATCCAAACCTTACTAAAATCAATTTATAAAGTCTGAATTGTACAATGCCTACTATTAGGAGGAAATTATTGAAAAGGAGATTATTGTGTTCAGCCCTCCCACCAATGCAGGAATCCCATGTACACGACCGTTGACACATGGTCATCCAGTCTGCTTCTGCTTCAACAGTGACCAGTTGCTCACAGGGTCTTACGCTGGGTCATTTATATTTTTGACCAGCTCTGATAGTGGGAGGTGGGGGATTGTTTTCTCTAAGTGAACCAAAAATCTGTCTCCTTGTACTTTACCCAATTTTTCTAATTTTGCCTCTAGATTAACAAGGAATGCATCTAACATTGCCACCTTTCAAGTATTTAATGATAACTATCATTTCACCATTATCTGACACTAACTTCATTTGCATGACCAATTTTTCCTACATTAAATAAAGGAAAGAAATCTATTTTCACCCTGCCTGACATATCAAAAGCCCCTAATAGTATCAGATGGTTGTAGGCTTTTGCTGACATTTAATAAAGTGTCTGGAGATTGAGGGTACACACTCCATTGGAGAATTTGTAGATCAAATTGTGCACTGATTATAGAGTCTGGCTTCTGTAATTAGCACCCTAAAATTGAGTTATTGTTTATGTTTTCACTACAGCCTCATACTCAAAGAACCAGCATTTCAAATGAATTTGAATATTTAGCTTAGATTGATAAACAAGAGGAAAGCCAATTACACCAAGAGTCAGAACCTATGACTTTGGTGTTTACTCCAAGGATTGAGGTTCTATTGAAAAATTGGCTTGTTTTTGGAAGATAAAAGTCTGAGTTGTAGGCCAGTCTTGGTGGACCAGCTGCTCTCCTACTTGTAAAATTAAAGGCTTTCTGAGCTGTGTTTACTATTTTCATCTGCTTTTCCTTCTCTCCTTCACATCAGTAGAAGACATATAGAGAGGGAATTTTTGAGGGCTGGCAAATCCATCTGCCTGAAGTTTGGTAAAACTATAAAGTTTAAAGTTGTAAAATCTAGGTAAAGAAAGTTCACTGGACGATGTATCTGGAGATGCTTGAGTATTATTCTTGACCCTGCCACTAACTACCGTGACCTTTGACAATTCACTTGAGTTCTTTGGATCTTAGTTTCCTAATAGTACCTAACCTGAGAGGATCTAGTTGAGTATATTTAAAATCTGTTCATCCTCAATAGTGATATTCTTAAGGAAGGATTTTGAACTACTTGAGAATTTTAATACACGTACCCTCTTGCTTCCCATTGTCAGGAATAACTAAAGGTTGGTTGCATTTGGTTGAGAACCTGCTAATATGACTTAGGCATGTTCTTTCCATACCAGATGGAGGCCCGTGACTTGCATTACTGTGAAAGTAGAAGCTGAGAAAGAGTGGTGCTCCAAATGCTGAGTCCAGTATGAGGTTGGTGGGTTGAGGCTGATGATGGATTGACAACTTCTTTGGGATTTTGGTTACGTGATTGGCTCCAGCTAAGTTTGGAGTTGGTTTTCCTAAAAGATCTATTTGGGGAAGGAGATCTGAAAAAAGAGTTTTCTTTCTGCTATTTCTACAATTGGTTATGTGGAAGGTACTCATTTAATTTTGGTTGAATTGAATTCAGATGAATTAGAGGTAGGTCCTGAGAGAAAAATTTGGCAGTTGCTACTACTTTATTTCTAAAGGGGTAATCCATTTAGATAAAGTCTATTTCAGTTATTTAAAACAGTCACTGACTTGCAAAATTCATTTATAGATGGTCACAGAGTTCTTCCTTGATTTTTAAAGTTGTGAGAGTTGACCAGCATAGATATATATACAGATAATTGAAGAAGAAAGAAATGTATGTGTTGGGTTTGCCATTCTAATAAGAGAAGATTGACAAGAAGAATAAACATTGACTTGTATCTTGTGATAAATAAAATTACTCTTTTACTGCATCATGTTCAGGCAAAATTTATCCAAGTTTTTAATATATAGTTTCTCATTTGGTCAATGAGATATATCTATAATCAGTGTCAATGTCACTAATTTCTCTTGATTCCCTAATTCCATGTGGTATTTCACTTTCTTTTCCTTTCCCCTTCCCCTCTACCAACATCATTATTACTGTTTGATACTCCCATCTTCTCTTTGGAAAACCTGGGGTCTTGCTGTCCATTTTACAGGGTGAGGCCCCATAAATTCTACCATATTCTCCTATTTGGCAGATTCTATTTCTGCACATCCTTTTCCTTCCCATCTTTGAGTGTTCTGAAGGGTAGAGGTCTCCCTTCACACAGTGGACGCTCTTAGTTAAAATACTCCAAGTGGAGGATGTTGATGGAGGGCTCCAGGATGGTGAGATGGGTTGGAGGAATATCTGGACCAGGGGTAGAGGTATGAACAGGGAGAGGGGATGATGCAAACTTCTCCTGCATCCCTGACATCCATCCACTCATTCTTTCACCTAGTCTA
Organism: Tapirus indicus; assembly: GCA_031878705.1. Lineage (NCBI taxonomy): Eukaryota > Metazoa > Chordata > Mammalia > Perissodactyla > Tapiridae > Tapirus > Tapirus indicus. Next base: position 117,593,283 of record CM062925.1, read on the forward strand.
TCATTAAACAAAAATTTGGTGAGTGTCTACTTTGTGCCAGGTACTGTGCTAGGGACTCAGGAAAAAGATGAATAAGCAAATGTGGTTCCTGCCCTCATAGAACGGATGGTCTACATGGAGGATACCGTCAAAGCAACATGATTTATTACGTACTATTGGGGAAAGTGCACACAGAAGGGACTCCAGCCCGGGCTTGGCTTCCTGGAGGAAGAGTCACCTACTCTGAAACCTGAACAATGAGGCTGAAATAGTGAGGGGTGGGCGGGGAGGGATAGAGGAGAGAGAACTGCTCCAGACTGAGAGAACACCTTGAATAATAAGCAAATGAAGGAAATTTAAAACAGTGCAAAGCAGTTCATCCTGATTTCAATAAGGGAATAACAGGAGAAATCCAAGACGCTTTTGGGGGAAGATAGGATCCCAAACTCATACTCTTTTCTGATCTCCTACCTGCTACGTGAGTAAGTGAGAAGTCTGATGCTCCACCAGAGATTCTTGTGTATAATTTCAGGTGAGTTTCTTTACCCTGCACTGCCATTACTCCCTCACAGCTCCCCAACCCTACCCGGAGTTCAAACACAGCCTTTCATTCCATAACGCGAATTAAACGTTTTAAATGCAAATACTTCAGAGAGTTACCCCATTGCTAAGGAAAAGTCTCACCCTGAGCGTTCTCAGTTTCATATAGGGAAGGAGGCAGACTTCTGTACTGTAGTGAATTCAGGATACCGCGTCACAGGAGGAAGGAGAAGAAAATGATCTCACACATTCACACAGTTTAAGAGCTTCACAAATTTACTCTGTGGACATAGAATTGAACTATGTGGACACAAATTTAACTGTGGATATAGTTAAAGCTTCTACTTCTATGGTTAAGAGCATGTGCTGGGGCCCAATAGACATGAAGCACCAGGACACCAGTGTAGACAGTTAGCAAGATGAGGGAGAAAGAAGCCTGCCCACCTGTGAGTTAACTCAGCCCAAACTTTCCAGCAAAAGAGATTCATAGAGAAACTGGAGACTATATTCCAGTGCCATGGAGGCTGATCATCAGCCTTTTAATTTTGTAGTTTGAGAGAAAGTACTTGATGTATGTTTGATTATTAATTACTATATTATTGTTCATTATTTCTGAAAAGTAATAACATGTTTAATAAAAATCTGAGCTACAATAATGAAAATCATTTAGATAATTTCCAGCATTTCAACCTCCTGAGGACTTCAATTTGATTTCTAAAATACAGTAGAAACTTACTAATTCGGAGTAATGACAGAGGGCTCCATTGTGAATTACCAAATTTTGCAGATGAGTGGGTATGCAAACAGACAGAAAACATCAAGGAAAGTAAATCGCACAATATGCTTTATCCATTTGTTTTGACAGTGGTAGTTCAGACTTAACAGTCTATGATAAAACTTTCCCGTACATCAGCAAATGTATTGTCGCTTGTTTCATAGAGATAATGAAGTCTTGGTAATCAGAAATCTCACTATAGAACTCAGACATTAAATCTTTGCTCAGAGATAGCTTTGGGACTGCGGGGGGTTTCAAATAATTATCTGGCTTACAGAGTACTGAAGTGAGAACAATGGAAGATCTACTGTAAATGCAAAGTGAGGAAGAGAGGTAAAAAGATATTTTAATCCATCTTATGGTTGTCATTTAGCATTACTGTAATATTTTTTCTCTGCAAACACAGCTCTTTTGAGGCAGAAGAGATCTCATATATGTTCCCTTAACCAACCTCCTAGTCTACTACATTGCTGTATTGATTAGGATTTTTTGATTTTTCCTTCAAGAAAGAAGTCCAACTTAATGCATGCAATTCTCCCTTGTATGAGAAAGGGCTACCCATTTCTATGTGTGGAATGGGACCCTGGCCCAGGGGTAATGTTGGGATTTGGAAACAAATGCACCTAGATTTTTTTTTTTTTTTTGCTGAGGAAGATTGGCCCTGGGCTAACATCCGTGCCCATCTTCCTCTACTTTATATGTGGGACACCTGCCACAGCATGGCTTGATAAGCAGTGCATAGGTCTGCACCCGGGATCTGAACCTGTGAACCCCAGGCGGCCAAAGCGGAGTATACGAACTTAACCACTACACCACCGGGCCGGCCCCTGCACCTAGATTCTTATTACCCATCATTTCCTATCATCTCCTCCTCCTCTCCTGTCTATTAATCTTGATGACTGGTTCTCAACCCTGGCTGTACACTGAACTATGTAGGGAGCTGTTTAAACACACCGTTCCCCGTATGCAGACATTCTGCTTTAATTGAGTTGAGAGCCATTGCGAGACACTGATAGTTGAAAGGATCCATGTATAGCTTACGTTTTTGTGCTGCATCTTCAGTATCATATTCTGTGTCCTCAGTAGAGCCACAGTGGTGAGGATAAGTGTCGATTCCAGGGTTGGGTAGGGGACAGCCTCACTGTCAGGTGGAGGTACAGAGTAGAAGCACGAGCCTTGGAATTAGCGTGCTGGGTTCAAATTCTCACTCTACCACTACTGGCTGTGCTTGAAACTGAAATTTACTTAATGTCTCCATACTCAGGTTTCCTCATCTGTAAAATGTAGATGGTAAAAGTATCCACCTATAGGGTTGTGATTAAATGAGTTAATGTAAATGAAGGGTTTAGAATAGTTCTCAGCACATGGCAAGAACTGTAAACTTCTTAGTTGTTATTCAAAGGGATCTAGAGGGCAAGGACAGGTGAAGCAAGGTCCTGCTTTACAATGTCTGTAGGTTCTGAAAAGATTAGGCTGGGACCCACAGGAGATGGCAGAATTGCTGAGAGCTGTTGGGAAAAACAGGATGACCCTTTTGGGTAGACACCATAAGTGGTTGGAAACAGGGATGGTTTTATAGGATCTTTTATTTTTGCACCTATTTTGGGGGAGAGAACTTATGTTAGAAAAAGGCCAGGGGAATAAAATTGCTTATATCTGAAGAGAGGTGTACATGAACTCTAATAACTTCTGTTTGCCACCCAAAATGGATCTAGAATAGTTTACAGAGGGAAGACTAGTTCTTAAAAATGCTTGCTTATGTGTGGAAGGAACTATCGTAGAGATGTAATAGGCTTGGTTACATTAATATCCCCAACACTGACACAACTACAGTGATTCATTTCGGTTGGTAGGCGTGGGATGGGGGCTCCCGAAGGCTAAATTTCAAAAACTCATAGGTGAGAGACAAATAAAGGGGTGAGTCAAGTGAAAAGGAAATTTCCGGCAATAATAAAAAGTTAAGCATGCTACCACCATTCTTCTCTCTAAAGTTAAGTCCAGATTTATTGAGAATTTGTAAATTGTTCATTTTATGGCTATTTTCCCTTTTAGTGACAAAATTTACATTTTGGACCTCTTCTTCCTGTTCCAGACCTGCTTGTTTCAAACCAGGCAGGGCTCACGGAATAGAGCATATTTAGCACTGGCTTAAGCTAAAATGAATTAGGGAAGCAAATCCACTGCTCCCCTCAAAAATCAAACATTGTATACCAGAATCGAGTCAAAATGACTTTTAGATTGTCTGTTATTTGGGAATATCTGTACTGCAGCTCCTTCAATTACCAAGTCTAATTTGGAGTTGACTGCAAATTTAAGCACTTTTAGCCGGAGAAGTTCATGAGTCATTCATACTAAATCTAATTCATTTGTACGGTATTTCTTGGGCAAAGGTGGGTAGCTGGGGATGCGCCTAAGTATGGAGCAGAGGAAAACAATGCGAGAGACTTTCTGAAGGTCTCTAAGCAAGGTGGCAGCAGAGATGCAAAATAGGATGTGGGTCTCATCTCCACCCAGTCCTGCCTCCTGGTTTGCCTAACTTGCCTGCGGGCAACTTGTGACTGCTCTGGCCCCAACTCCCTCCCTCTCTTTGCACAAATACAAAGAGGCTATTTGAAAAAAAAAAAAAAAAGCCTGGGTAGAGCAGTGTTTACATGTATTATATCTTTGTGCATCCCCATATTGCGTGCATCCTGTGAAAACCTGGAGACAGTGGTATTTGGATATAATTGAAAGGGCGCATGCTAATTTGGACCCTGTGACAGCACCGTAACCAAGATTTACAGTTGCAAATGGCTGACAACTCAGCTATTGAGTGAAAAGAGGGTGATGGGAATCTGATTTGATGGGATGACCCTTCTGACATGTGAACAAAGAAACCTGCATATCTATTTTTAAGCAGGCTCTGGAGACTTCCAGTAATTGACATTTGGAGCTGAGGCACATACTTGCCCCAGTTCCTGGGGATATTTGCATCTTTTTCTGCATTTGGGTTTTGTCTGTCTAATTCTTCTGAGCAGGTTGGGAAGCAGCATTAGTCCCCTCATCGGCAGAAGGCTCACAGATGCCCTCCTCCCACACATGCTCACTGCAGCCTGCCCCTACCCTCTCTGGCTGGCGCTTCGAACCTGGGGGCTGATGTTTTCTACTCCAGGAAAAATGCAAAAACTTCTTTGAGCTTTTATGAGTTGCGATATCTGAGTGCCACCGATAAATCTAAGTTTAGGTTTCATAGTTATTGTTTACTATAGTAGGAAAAAGGGAGGCACTAGGATTGGATCCTTGAGTTAAGGTACAACAGAAGGAATAATGGAGCGAGAACTTGGTAGTGATCAGAATCGATTGCAAAGTCTGTGAATTTGGTTTTTGGACTTTCTCTCTGTCTCTCTTCCCTCTGTCATGGTGCTATTCATTTCATCCTACCCATCCTGCTATATTTGGTTTTTATTTTGTCTCTTCAAAAACAAAATCTCTTCCCATGACAGGAGTCAATGACTGATTCACACTGAAGTATAATCAACAGATGAGGTTTACGTGCTACTTCTTATAGGTGTTTCTTTTGTTGCTGTTGTTTTTGGCATTTTAATAGGGACAAAGCCTTTAAGCCAAAGGAGTAAACCTTTTGTCTGGGAATTTCAGATATCTAGTGGGGCCCGTCTTTTCAGTTTAAGGTGGAGGTTGAAGTTTCTTTCTGGAATTATTGAAATGTCAATATTTAAGTAACTAGATGGCATTTCTATTTCTATAAGACCATTCTCCTCTAAGATTGAGGTAAGAGTGTGAAATCTGGAAAATATTTTGAAGACACCATTCTATCCACAATCAGTTGCCAGAGCCATCATTTAGAAAACACAAATCTCTTCACTCCATTGAAAGCCAGAAACAGTTTATCATGACTCTTAGAATAAAGACCAAAATCCTTAAGACAGTCAGCAAGGTGCCAGGAGATTCCAGCCTTCTCTGGCAACGCCGCTTCCTCTTGCATTCTGAGCTCTTCCTACATGGACTTCTTCCAGTTCCTCAACCATGCAAGCCATTCTGCCTCAGACCACCACCCCCTCCAAACCAGGATGCCTGATACCCCCTCTGCCTGGAAGGTACATCCTCACCTCCCACTTGCTCTCCATCCCCCACCCCATCTGTCTATCTAGATAACTGCCAATCACCCTTCAGATATTAGAGCAAATGTCACTTCCTCAGGGAGTGTTTTGATGATCAGGTCCTATCCCCTTCTTATTTGCTCTATTCTTATCCATTACAGCGCTGAGACAATTTGCAATTATATGTCTATTTGTGCCATTATTTACTAAATGTCTAAGTATCCATCTCCACAAGGACAAGGACTGCATACGAATCACTCACCACTGATATCCCTTTTCTAGGACACTCCCTGGCAGAGGGACTGCAAGAAGAAGTGGTTATGATACCAATGGTTTATCTACAGGACTGACAAATTATATTGAAATCCTGAAAACCTTTGTAGAAATTCTCTCCTATCTTGGTTGAATAGTTATTATCATGATAGTTAATTTAGTGATCAGAAAGGAAGTAATTTAAATCGAGTTGTCTTAAAAACATGTATTATTTTCTTTGGTAAGTTTGATGTGTATGTGTGTATATCTATACATAAATAAAAGTGCAGCATAATCGGGATAATACTTAATTTTTCAAAGGATCTTTTGCCTCTTCTATCATATTTGCTCATCAAAAAAATCTCTGTGAGCAAATAAGGCATTTTATTGTGAAGAAATTAAGATATATATATATATATCTTACTATAGGATGTAATAGTAGATATCTACTAAAGTATATACACAATAGTGTATATCTTATATACTATATGGTAGATATAATATATATACTAATTATTATATATACATTACAGATATTGTATCTATGTTATGCATACAAATTTACCAGCATATTATATATATTTATCTAAAGCTACTCTGCAGGCTAGTTGCAAGGACAGAATCTATTACCGAATTTTATAATCAAGAGTGATGATTAAGATGATGATAACTCTATGTGGGCGTTATTGAAAAGACTGACTCCAGACAACCCTTCCTTCTGCGTTGGCGTGTGTGAAAATGTCTCTTTAATTTTTACACTGTCTTTTGCTGTTTGCTTGTGATAAGAAATAGATGGATGCTATGAGAAGTCTTTCATTGCCGACTTTTCCGTAAAGTGAGAGAGAATAAAACAAGTCAGTCGGGAAGCAGTTGAGCCCAAAATGTGTTTGTTGCACAAGCACATTATTGGACCAGAGCCCGGACCTGCAGTTTACTGAGAAGGCTGCTCCACAGTTTGGATGGTTATCCTGAAAACTAATGGGTATGTAATTTTGAGAAAACATAGGATTTCTCTTTAAAGTAGATAGAATTAGGAAAAACAAAGGAAGGAATGTTACATATGTGCCTCATTTATTTTGCATCAAGGACTTCGCTCAGCACTTTCACAGGTTTTATCTTTCTTACTTAACTCTCCCCACATCCTGAGATGTAGGTACTGTTATTGACATTTATGGTTGAAAAGTCAGTTGACTTGCATAACACAACAGGATTAGCCTGCATGGTGGAACGGTTCTACCACTCCGAGCTCCATGAATAATTCCACTGGCTTAAGATCTTCTCCTGGGGCCATTTTCCAGTTAAAGTGAATATTCCACCATAGATTTACTGTCCTATTAGATGAGTTTCTAGGATCTATGAAATGAAATGACTGGTATCATGCCAGGGCTTGAGGTTGCCACGCAAACCCTCAATGATGCCTAGAGAGCTGGTCTGTACACAGCTCCTGGTTCTCACGCCCTGCCCTAAGCCATTCTTGGGAGCACTGTTCATGAGATGGATTTTCTGTGCTCCTCCTTATTTGAAGCAGACAGCTGTCAACCAAGAGCTATTTTGGTAATTTATTGTCAATTCTCCACACCTCTGTCCCATTGGGAAAATCCTGCAAAAATCCACTACCATGTTGGTGATTCCCAGGCCTTGCTGTTGGTGTTGCTGTCCTGTCATTTCTCATTGACCACAATCATGTGTTATATTCACCTTTCCTCGAAACTCAATTGGAGGCTTGCTCTAAGTGGACCACTACTTCTCTTGCCTTGTTCCAAGGCAGGATGTCATTATAACAACATGTTCTAGTTGTGACACCAAGCATCTTCAATATACTTTATTATCTAATCCGTAAAACCACACTGTGGCATATGAAATATTGTGATTCTCCATTTTTCTGAAAAGGAAACTGAAACAACAAAAGAAAATTTCCCCAAGGACACACAACTTCAAGGAGGTTGATCTGGGATTTTGCATCCAGGTATTCTGTCTTTAAGATCTGCGCTATTGCCAACCAGTGTATACAGAAGGGATGCTTGATGGGACAGGTGGGCATTCTTGACTTAGTTTTCTACTTCTATTTTGGCAAATCAGTATATCATATGTAGTGTACTGCTTGAGCATAGATATGGATAACTCTTATTAAATAAGGTATATAGATAACTTTAACCACACAAAATTGATAGGAGACATACTTGTTTTGTGTAACTCACGCCTCAAACATAAGGGAATTTCAGAGTGCAGTATATCATTCCCTCAAGGGTGAAACCTGCAACTCAGACATTGTAATGAACCAGTCAAAAGAGGGAAATTTGCAGGGCCAGGCCTGGTGGCCAAGTGGCTAAGTCTGGCATGCTCAACTTCAGTGTCCCACATTTGGTTCCCAGGTGTGGACCTATACCATTTGTCTGTCAGTGTCTGTTATGGTGGTGGCCCACATACGAAAGAGAGGAAGATTGGAAACAGACTTTAGCTCAGGGTAAATCTTCCTCAACAATAACAACAACAAAAAAGGGGAAAATTGCAAAGTTCTGGAAACTTCAACAGAGAATCTTTTGGCACGGAGGAAATCCCTATAGTCTTGGAGGGTGATGATGGAGAAGAGGAGAGTTCAGAATGTGGAGAAATGATACTAAAAGAAACCACAGTATTGACCAGGACTGCAGCTCCTAGCACCTGTGCGTGCATATCACACCTCCTGCTCTGTAGAGCTGGTCGCTATTTAAACCTCATTCTCAGTCTTGCCTACTCTGACTCCTGCTACTAGAATCTGTCTGATGCTTAGACTGCTTTCAGTCTATACTTGTTGAATGAATCGACCTGGGAAATATTTTCTGTAGGATTTCATATTTGATTTCAATCATATTTGATTCAATTTGATTTGAAATTCAGTAGAAAAATGTTATGTATATAGATAGCATTTTGTTAGAATATATGTATTTCAATGACTCTGTAGCATAATGTGGAACCAACTTTCACTTCTGTTTAAAATCTTTGGCTGAATGTAGGGTTTTCTTTGTGGAGCTTGGGGTACACACTCAGTTCCTTGCTGATCTGGGTTCTTTGCAAATCTGTCTTGTGCCGTGGTGAGTAGCATGCCTCCTTGGGTGTTCACTAAGGAGCAAATTCATTGACATAAAACAATCCTCGAGTTACTTTTGTTAGTATCTTTAGCTTATATGTTAAGAAAATTTCACAGTAATATGAAGAATATTCAAATACTAGTTTTAATTATTCATGTTATGATTTTGTTAAATATACTTTTCTGACCTGATATGTTGCAAAGGTGATAAAAAATTATGGCACTCAGAAAGGGTACCTGTTTGATTAGTCTTAAGGTGTTGATTCACATTCTAGGAAAGCTAAATGCTATAAATCTTGTCAAGATGCTGTGGACACTTTAGTAGGCAGCACGTAGGAGCAACGCATTGAAGTCTCTGTGTTGCACCCAGGACTTTCTCTGTATTGGACATGCAGCAAATAGCCTATTGGCTTAGTCCACTGTGGTATAAAGTCACCTGTAAATTTGGGAATATAGTTAGCCACAAACAGGGGGAGCCTGGGCAGGGTCTGAGCAGCATAGGAGAACAGTAATTATAATCTGTTTGCATCTTTCTTTCTGAGTGTGGTCATGGGAGTGGCAGCTTTGAAATCTCATGGCATCTCTTTGTTGTTCCATAGGTGGAAAAAGCAGCTCAGGTGTGTTTATAAACAGGCATTTCATCTTCTACCTTAAAGGGTTTTGCAGAATGGGGTATCCCCATAATTCTAAGCTGAAGTTATAGGATCTACAGTTCTTTGTCTTGATAAGAGAATCCTTAGGGCATCTGCTGCAATGTTGAAATGAAAGTAATGAAGGTAAAATCCTAAATCCAAAAATAAAAAGCTCCAGAGTGAACATAACCAGCAGATTCTTACAACTCAGGGAATCATTCAATCATTTTGATAAACTCTTTCATGAGTGTTATAAATGCACGCAGCAGCCACAGTAGTCTTTGCTGGGAGTATGTGTCTTTAGAAAAAACATCTGTAAAGGTTTTAGGTGCTTCAATCATAGGTTAGAATGGAAGAAATGATTTTGCTATATGGTCCTTGGAAAAGGCCCATTGCTCCTCTTAGCAGAAATTCCCAGACATTCTGGCTCTTCTGATCATTTTTTTTTCTCCTGCTTCAAGTAGCAAATTGACAGCGGATCAGGGAGTGTAAATGTTGGGGTAATAGAAATTATGTAAATGTTGCATTCCAGCAAGACAAATTTCAACCCCTTGAGGTCTTTTAAATAGCATTAATTCTAGAAATTAGACACAAAATTTAACTTTTTCATGCTAATAATGATTTCATAAAGAAAAACTCGTTAGCAAAGGTGACAAATATGAAGTTCTATTGAACATTTAAATTCCAGAATCTCAGTGAATGCCTCAGGGAGATATTTACCCAGCCAATGACTCTCCGATGTTATTAACAAGTAATTTATTCAAGAAAGTCTCCATTCATGAGTTTACATAAGGACAATATCTACTTTACAAAGGCTTGTGTTCTCAGTGTAGCATATACCTAATTTACAATGACTTTTGGTTAAAATTTTCATTAGGTAGGTTCAATAGTATTTGATAATTTTAATTCAGTTTTATGAGATCCCAGGTTCCCATTTACAGGGAGAGAAAATGAATGCAGAGGAAATAAATTTTTAAAGAGCAAATTTATCTCTCAAATGAGCTCTGCTAATTTCAGTAGAAAATCGGAGGTGGTGGAAAGGTAACCTTTAGTATTTCTGTGGCAGTCCTTTTGGGCACAGACTGTGGGCATCCGTTTAAAAACAGCTCAGATCCACAGCATCAGTGCTTTGCAACTATGCCGATCTGTGCGGTGATTCTGCAAGAGACTCCTCTGTGAAATACCAGAATGGAAAAGGGACCCCAGGGCTTAAGCATAGGGTGTTTTCATGAACCCAAGGACAGGAAAGGAACAGTGGTTCTCAGGCGTAAATCAGGCCTAGGAAGACACAACCAAAAGAGATGAGAGGTGAGTGCTACAGGTTCCTAAAACAAGGGTTAAGGAGTATACAATTACCAGAGGTCAGGAATTTAGGTAGGAAAACCATTATCTAAGCTTTAATCAAAATTGTGAAATCAGGGCAGACTCAGAATCCCAAGTATAGGAAGATGAGAAAGCCACATTACAGCACCCGTCATTGGAGGGCAGACCGACACTGACAATGTGATGGGCAGTTTGCCCTGCTTGACTGGAGAAGGGATGAGTTAATGAGAGGTTGTGAAACACACACACACACACACACACACACACACACACACACACACAGGAAGTTAAAGCTTTTTCAACAATTAAGTTTCCTGTTAAAGCTACCTGATTTAGACTTCCATGGTGATAACTTCAAACTCCTTTCCAGCTAATCTGCAAAGGGCACAGGGCCATGCAAAGTGAAACACTCCCCCCATCTCAACAACAGATTGAAAGAATCTAGTGCTATTTGCCAACAATGAAGTCCAGCTTCTCACAGTATTGCCACGATGTGGGCAGAGGAATTGTAAACAAAATTCCCTGTCGCATCATGCAGCAGGGACCTGAACACGCAGCCATGGTCTGCAGAGACTGCTGTGATCGCCGTGCATGAAAAAGACCATAGAAGGCAATCCACTCCCTGCTCCACCATTACCATTCTGAACTGGCCTCTTTCCTCTGATTCTGCAAGTAAAGGAAGAGGACGGCGAAGCAATTACTCGGGGAATTTGATCCACGTAGAAAACCAAACTAGGTTCTTCACTTTCTAAATGTCCGTTTTTATTTACTAAAGTCTTACTTGTGTTTACTCTCTTTACTTAGCTCATGCAAATGCCCTTTGTCTACTTAAGAAACAGACTGGTTCACACCCATATCCGGAACAATCTTTCTTATCAATAGGGGTCCTGGGCTCTAAATGCAGCCTCATATTAAGTCAACATTCAAATGAACATCTCATGATTTTTTGAGTCTTGACCCCTGAGACATCACAAAAAGTCAAAAGCCCTATGTGTTAGTTGTATATGGACTGTATAGTCTGTCTAAAATACATTCTGCTAGTGTTAAAGTGAATCTACAGAATATATTGTGGGTGATTGTCATTGTCATTATAAGTTACAGCTCTGTATTTTATAGTATATAATGAAGTGAGATGATAAAAGTGACATCAAGCTTTGGATGTCAGTGTCTAAATCACCCATTTTATTCATCATTTGGCAGCTAAATGTCTCTTAAATACTGTGCAAAGTTTTATGATTTAATGTTTGCCTAAAGAACTGAAAGAAATGTGTTAAGTCGCGTTACTAAGCAGAGTCAGACTACACTGCATAAAACCATCAAAAGGCAGATGTTTCATACAAGCTTCCTTTGGCCTCTGTGAAGAGGAGAGCAGCGCCAAAGTTTGAGCTGATCCATCCACCTCTGGACTCCCCATTCCCAGAGGCTCATCAGATCCACACTGTGCACGGAGCAAATTAAGAGTTTACCTGTTTACCCACCCCTGAATTTCACTGGCTCTGACACCCTTTCAAGCTCTTCTTTTCTCCGAAGAAATTGATACTTTGGTCTCTGGTGGTCATTTGTGTTTAGCCTCCTGTCTTTGTTAGCTTTGCTGTGGCCAAAGAGAATTCATCATTATGTCAGAATCTTAACTCATAGCGGTTAAAGGTTCATGATGTTGCCTCCAGTACTGTAACTATCACGTGCCTGCTGGTTTTCTTGAAGACTCCGTAGCCTTTGAACCTTGTTTCTCCGATTTAGGAGCTTCAAAACAGGACATTCTACTCCTGTGATGGAAAGTGGCCTAGTTGTGACAAAGCACTAATTCTTTGTGATTTTTACTTTACTGACCCCTCTGCCAATGAAAAGGGCTTTCCATCCCCATGCCCCACACCTATCACTCACATGCCAAGTAAGAATAGGGCCATAAAACAGCTGCATCTAGTTTCTAAACTCACTTTGTTTTGACTCTGCCTCCAATGGATAATCCTGGTCCGTCCCCACGTTGATGGAGGAGCAACCCACTTTGTAGTGCAACCTCATGATTTTAGGAGATCTGTGGTGGTCCTATTACTCCCTAGAATGTTTGCCCATCCGTTGGCTCATGTTAAAACAAACATGATTCTCATCATCAGTGCTTCCTCCTTTTTATCCCAAGGCACGAATGTCAGGCAATATGTGAAAGTGGTAACATAGACAACTCCCTGAGATACTGTTAATCATACCTCAAGGTGCAGGAACTACATGAGAATTTTTTGTGGGAGTAGGAGGCCTTGAAGGTAGAAATTCTAAAAAGGGGTAGAGAAAGTGGGCCAGGAAAGAGGGAAGGATAAAAAAATTGAAAATCCAGAGATCTTGGAGACACTCTTGCCTAACAGTCTTTGCTTTGGGCCTTGTTGACAAAACTCTAGGGCTTTAAAGGATCAAAATTGCTTTTTGTCACCCTCTCAGTTAGAGAGGCTAATCCTAATCTTAATGAACACTCCTGAGCAATAAAATATGTAAAATATCTTCCCTCTCATAACCAAGCAGATCATATATGACCCAGATCACAACTACTATCCATATGTATTTTAGGATTAAGTAACTTTTTCCTTTCCCATCTGTGCTCCAAATCTGTGCCATATGTCACCTAACAAGGTATTTTCCATTATTCCTTTATTCAGTTCACTGCATTTTGTTCCTCTTGTCCCTTGAAAATTAGCCTGCCTGTAATCAGAAATCACTTCCACTCACAGTTCAGTGCACCTACCGTAGATGTGGCAAAGGCTTGTTTACGGGGCTGGTAATTGGATTAAAACATTGAAAAGAAACAGAAAAATGGAATATATTGAAAAAATTTAAAAATGCAGGCATGAAAATCAACAAAACCAAAATGAATTACAAAGTTCTAATAAATGAAATTGCTATTAATAGGAATCATTTATCGGTAACAATGTTCCAGAGTTTGTGGTCCTCAATATTCAATTCCAATGATATTTAAAAACCTAAGAGAAGGAAAAGGATTCTGAACAGCCTTTCTGTGAGGATGACTTAAAAATGGTTGATTAGTTTCTGTGTATCTCCGGGGGTGTCTTGAAAAATGGGCAGAGCATAAATCTTCACTAGGTCTGGATACAGAAATACTACAGGAGGAGAAGCACCCTGTGTTAAATTATTTAAGAAGGAGAATTAATTATTCTTTTAAATCTGGATAGTATTATTTTGATACTCAAAGTCATGGAAAGAAAAATTAAGAATGATCTCTTTCCACAGAGTCTTGCTGAGTGGTATGAACAGGTGGAAAATGACATTGAGAGTCCTTGGGCATGGTGCGCCATTTTGTTAATTCAGGAGTGATGGAGTCGGCATATAGTTAGCTGCTTCCAACCTCAAAACTGTACCCATAGCCCTTATTTCCTGAATATTCTTCCAATAATCTTATTCAAAATATTTTTTTAAAAGAAGCCAATGTTTTGGAAAAACAAAATAAAATGTCTTGCAATGAAACAAAACCAATACTAGTATAGGACTGGGAAATCAAATAATCATACAGGAATACCAATACCCAACAACAGGTAGGCTTTGATATAAATGTGATCCAAAGAGACAATGGATCAGACTCAACAGTAAACAAAATCCAGAAGAGAAAAATCCAAAGAGAAACAACAGAGATGTTTATCTGCTAGAAAGCGTAAAAAGCAGAAAATCAAATCCACATGAGTAAACCACCATCACTACCTTTTTAGCAGATATCTTTAAGCAATCCACCTTAAGTTGCAAAAGAGGAAGCTCTTACCTGCTTGGCTGGATCACTCCTTCTCTAGCTCTGTAGACCTAAAGGTGAAAAAAAAAGTAATTATGTTCAGTCCTTTAATTTGAGAAAGATATTCTATGCTAACATATAATTTTTAAAAATTGCTCATTTTTTTGTTAAAGAAAAAGTTGGAATGAAGGTAATGTATAGCAATTAAGCAAGTGAGATAAATTTTGTGTTATTTGCTCTTGCAAATTGCTCGTTGTGCTCATTGATCTAAAGTGAAGGCAAGAGGGAAATTTAGTTGTGGGGAACTTGTTCAGTCCTCACCGGAGTAAAATGATAGTGCTGCATAACTGATTTCTGATTTCTGCCACATTCATGCCAATAAGGTTTTTTACTTGAGTTTGTCTATATTATCTTGAGGATTTTGATATTTGATGGCTACCTTTTATTTTATCTACATCGATTGAATTGGGGGGAAGGAAGAGAATTAATGCCCTTCTTCTACCACAGAAATTTTATCTAGAGACCTAATATCAGAGGATTATTACAAGAATCTGCTTGGTCTCTTTTACTTAGGTTGTACGATCTAGAACATCAGCCAGTTGTTCTGGTCCAATGCTCACTGAAATCTATTGACCGCGTGTAACATTTTTATGTCTTGGCCAAGCAATGCAAACTAGGTTGTCAAATGTTTTAGATGAGTTGCAATTCATTTTCCTGGTTGTCAATAGTGTAAGACTGATGAATTAGGAGCAGTGAGGAATATTCTATTATAAATGGAAAACCTGAACCCAACTCTAGAACCACTGAATCCATTGGTCTAGCCAGAGTTTGGCAAACTATAGCTTATGGGTGAAATCCAGCCTGCCATCTGTTTTGATATGACTTGTGAGCTAAGAATGGTTCTTACGTTTTTGTGTTGAAAAAACAATAATATTTCATAGCATGTGAAAATTTTACAAAATTCAAATTTCAGTGTCCATAAATTTTTATTGGAATACAGCCATACTCATTTGTTTGCATCTCTGTGGCTGCTTTCATGCTACAGTGGCATTGCAGAGGTAAGCAGGTAAGTAGTTACAAGAGGTAAATAGTTGGAATAGAGAGGATATAACCTACAAATGCTAAAATATTTACCACCTGGCCCTTTAAGAAAAAATGTATTGACCCCTGGCTTAGGTTGATTTCGTCTTTTTTGGGGGTATGCAGGAGGCAATGTGATGAGATCCTAATAATTGAGGCTGATCAGTATAGACAGGTGAGTGAGAGCTTTTCAGACTATTAAAATAAAAAGAACTGTATTTTATTCTGGAGTCATTTAGGTTGCTCACCGCAGACCACGAGGGGCACACTCATGAGCAAATGGAGTCCTTGGCTGTTTGTGTATGAAGTTCTAGGCTGGCTTCAGTGCTGTACTATAGTTATTTATCAAATCCACTTTTTATTTTATAATAAGACTTCAAGACTCTCCTTATTTAATATTTGATAAGAATATCCAGAACATAACTCAATATGGAATAAGTAAAAAACAAGTCTTGAAAGAAGCAAAACACAATACATAAGTATGCATATAATGATTTATATGAAGTATCTACATGAAATTCAAAAAGTTCACGTAGTTATATGAAGAATGAATATAATACATATATTACTGAAGCATTTATAGGAAGTTCAAAAACATACAAAGCCAAACTATACTTTTAGTGAAAAGCTATATTTATATATGTGCAGTAAAAGATTAACTTTGTCCAAAGCCTGCCTTTGCCCTTGGCTCTTGGGAGATATATTTTAAACCCTTGGAATAAGAGTATGATAAGAGTATCATTGTTTACCTGGGGGCCTTGGGCTGCACCAGATAATCTATGCCACCAATGTGATTAATGGCCCCTAGGGGAGTCTTGGACTCTGCAGGATCAACACAACTTCCAGACAGGCTGGAGACAAAGGTCAGCCCTGCAGATGACCAACAATGTTTATGTGACTGAGCCCCAAGAAAAACTCTGGACACCAAATCTTGAGTGGGCTTCTATGGTTGACAGTACTGCATACATATTGTCACACATCATTGCTGGGAGAATTAAACACTGTCCACACAACTCCATTGGGAGAGGACCACTAAAAGATCTGTAGTTGGAAACTTCCTGAACCCTGCCCCTTGTGCTTCTTCCCTTGGCTGATTTTAATCTCCATCCTTTGACTGTAATAAATCATAACTGTGAGTATAACAGCTTTCATGAGTTCTGTGAGTCCTTCCAGCAAATTATAGAATCTGAGGATGGTTTGGGGGACTCCCTAACTTGCAACTGGTGTCAGAAGTGAAGGTGATCTTGGGAACCCCTGAAAACTGCAGTATATATACATTTTTAAATTTGTATATACAGTCATGTGTCACTCAGTGACAGGGATACATTCTGAGAAATGCATTGTTAGGTGATTTCATCCTTGTGCAAATATAGAGTGTATTTACACAAACCTAGATAGTATAGCCTATTACACACCTGGGCTATAGGGTGCTAATCTTATGGGACCACTGTCATATATGCAGTCCATCGCTGACCAAAACGTTATGTGGTGCATGACTGTACACATACATGCATACATATCACAAAAATCATGCTAGTGGTTACCAGGGTTGGGCGGTGGCATGACATGTGGTTTCTAGGATGGTAGCAATATTTTATTTCTGGATATGATGGTGGTTAAATGGGTATTAACATACAATTATCCTTAAGCTGTACATATACATTTTATACACTTTTCTGTATTTATAATATCTCAATATTAAATATGAAGAAAAAACTCTCCATACAGCATGTTACTTTAAATACACACACACACACACACACACACACACACACACACACACACATACACACTGGGTCCAGTGTAGCAACTAAAGCATTTAACTACACAAAAGATTACCATTTTCTCCTTAGTCTTATTACTCAAGGACTATTACCTATTTTTCATGAAGGAATAAGTCAGTTAGTTGTTCAAGGATTATATCATAATTCTCATGGTCATGTGATGAAATATTGGTTTTAATTTGTTTTATATGCTATTTTCTGGAGTCTTAGAAATTCTGTCCCATTGTTTATATGTGTATCTTAGAATCGACTATGTGATTTTTCTTGTTTTGACTTAGTTGTAGCAGAATGAACCCTGTCTGTATAGGTTAGATCAAACAACTTTGAAATCTCAGCTACCCAGTAGAGTCATATATGATCATAACAGTGAATGTAACTTCCTCCACGGATGAGAATTGGGATTCCTCTCCCTTTTCAGCACCTCTCTCAGTTCTGGCACTGACGTGTGCCTAGGTGAAGAATTGTAAACTGATTGATCATGAGAAGGATTGGAATCCATCAACAGTCAGTCCCCTGCACCCACAGAGATCCATTCAGGCCCAGTTCCTGGCCTTTTTGCAGCCTCACATGTCTACGCAGTACATGCAATATCGTTACGTAGAAAGACCATCATCATCTTCCAGGAGCAGCTGAAAAAAAATCTTATGCTTTCTTACAGCCAGATCATTGAATTTCTGTAGCAATTGCCAGTGCTTAGTGTCTGACAAAGCTGATTATAGCCCCAAAATAGAGATGTCGTAATATGAGCACAGTAAGGTAAAACAGTTTTAAGTATTCATTTAACTTCTTAAGGTATCAGATATAATTTACAGACCTTTGAAAATAACCTAAAAATCAACACAGTTTGGAAACATTTTTGCTAGATATTAGTCCATGGGTATCTCTTATAAAACAATATAATTATAGGTCACAAAGGGAAAAAGATGATCAAGATGGCTGGTACCTAGCTAAGTATAATAGTCAAGGTATGCCAAAGAAACAGAGTTTCGCTACAGACCTCCATCAGTGGCCTGCTCAGAGAGAAGGATATTAGAGACTGAAGACAGAAACTTACTGGGTCATCTTATAAAGTGATTGCCTTTTTAAAGTCACCCAGATAGACTGTCACAAGTCAATTCCTGGTAATTGCATTACCTGGCTTCATCTGATTTCATTGTTCATATGGCCCTAAATAATCAGGCCGCTCTCATTGATTAGTGGCTTGTTCTGGCCAACTGAACAACTCAATCAAATTGACCCCGTGGCAACTTGTTTCATTGTTTAGCAGATAGCAGTTAGGATTCCCCCAAAGCCTGGGTCAGCCATATTTGGGCCATTTAAACCACTAACCGTGAGGCAGCTTCCGAGCACAGAATATAGCTGCAGAGAGCAAACCACTGGGCGGCACCACTTCATGTTGTTGCAGGCAGAGCTTGGACACACTAACGGCAATTCTCAAATTTTATTGTGCATAACAATCATTCAATGGAACTTCTGTAGAAACTCTGACTCGTAGGTCCCGCTCCAGAGATGCTGATTCAGAATTCTGTGTTGGGGCCCCAGGGATATGCATTTTCAATAAGTACCCAAGTCATTCTGATATTGATGTCTCAGAGAACCATAGGGAAACACTTAGTTTCTCTTTGTCCTGCAGCCCAAACAGTTATAGCTGCTTCTAGTCTTCCAGAAGGGGCAGTTGGTTTCTACCGTCACCATATAATTCATGTGCTTAATGCCAGGAACTTTTAACAGCATGCATTCTGTGACCCAGCGTCCAATGGCCCCATCCACAAGCCATAAGACTCATTTGGCCATTGTATAAATGGTACCTACTTGGCTTCTACATAATTTTGAGGATGTGAAGGATGTGACCCTCCAAAGTATACTATTAACCTCATGTAAATGTATACTCTAATGTCAC
The DNA here is from genome assembly GCA_031878705.1 of Tapirus indicus. Classification (NCBI taxonomy): domain Eukaryota; kingdom Metazoa; phylum Chordata; class Mammalia; order Perissodactyla; family Tapiridae; genus Tapirus; species Tapirus indicus. Next base: position 117,612,436 of record CM062925.1, read on the forward strand.
CAGAGAATGATCTTGGCAGATTTCTTGCCCCAGACCGTACATTACTATGGTCTTCATTACCTTGCAGCTGTCAAATTAAACCATGAGCAGCTGGGTCGAACTGGTCTCCTTTTCTTTTTTTTTTTTTTGGACTATATTAAAAGACTTTATATTTTTAATAAATGGAGGCAATTAAAGGTTAAGTATGTAGCTTATCCAGCCCTTAGAATAATGACTAATGATGAAGACTGGCTCAATTTAATTCCCCAAATTTAAATTTGGCATTCATAATTATTAAAAGTCTAGGAGCTAAACTATAAGCAATCTATTTTATTTTTTGTCAATTTTTAATCAGAAGTTTGGTGTTTGGTAAGTGACCAGTTTTGTCTAACGGTCACAGCTGGGCTGGCCAATCAGTAAGGAAGTTAATACTCTCACTAAGAGCTCAGACTCGGATTGAAAATCAGTTTAATTTAATTCAACAAATATATGGTGAGTAAATGCTATGTTTAAGGTGTGAATATGACTCAGTCCTTGCCTGCAGGAGGACGCAATCTTAAATAAGTAGCAGTAATGCTATGAAAAATGGGTAAAATCTCTAAGAGGAGTTCAGGTTAAATTGTTTACGGTTCAGAGGGAAGGGAAATTATATCTTGTGAGGATAAATGAAGACGTTATGGAAGAGGTGGCCTTAGTAATGGCAGTTAAGCAGGGGATGGGTTGAGAAAATAGATAATCCAGTTTAGGTGCTCTGCAGATTGTATTTTGGGAGTGATAGCAGATGACAGAGCTGTAGGGTGTTAACCTTCTACGAGTTTGGGTCCTGACTCCTAGCGAAGCATTGCTAGTTTCAAATCAGGTTCCGTTATAGTGGTGGGAGCCAAGATGATGGTGTTCTGTTCCTGAGCTTTGTAAAGTCGTTTACTCTCTGTGGGTCTCAATTTCTCCACCCGTGCAATATAATACTTAGGATTTCTCCTTATCTCAAGGGAACATCAAAATAAAAACTTTTATTTGATTAGGACTTTACTTTTCACAACATATCAACTCCTATATTATCTCTTTTGGTTTATACAAGGAACCTTTCAGGTATTTGGGGCTGACATTTTAATCCTTATTTTACAGGCGAGGAAACTGAAGCTCAGAGAAAAAAAGTAAATTGTCTAAGGCCACGCTGCTTTCAATGAGAAAGCCACAATTCAAGTCCATGTCTACTGCTACCAAACCACTATTAAGCTGTCTCTCTTCGCAGTGAGGAGTGAATAAGGATGGATATAAACATATCCCTTAATCATAACCCAACTAATATTCGTGTTCAGGTTGCTAGATTTTTTTACATGTAACTTTTAAGAAAAAAAAAATAAATCATTAAAAGCAAAGCAAAGAAGAAGAAAACAACAATAAATAAAAGCTAGCATCAAAGAAAATAAAATAGAAATAGTTGGGTCAACCAGATACCAAGTATCTTTGATTTGATGCTTCATAAAATACATCCATTGTTTTTAGCCAAAAATACTTAACGTGAATCCATGAAGCCTCTAAATATACCTTCCACTTTATAGGAAACATGAGAGAGAGAGGAATAAGCCAAATGGCACCAAGAAGAAGCAACCAGTCAAATCCAGAAGGTAGGGCATTCTGGCAGGACAAGTGGCTTGGTTTCCTTACAAGATCAAGGGCATAAATTGTAGGGTGGGGTTGGGGAATGCAGGGAGTGGGGGGAGGGAGGGACTACAAAGGGGCATGAGGAGAATTTGGGGTGCTATCTTGATTGTGGTGATGATCTCACGGATGATTACACATGATAAATCTCACCAAATTGTGCCTTTTAAATATGTACAGTTTATTGGATGTCAACTATACTGCAATAAAACTGTTAAAAATGTTAACAGTTCGAGTGATTCGTAGACCTATAGAAACGCTCATTTGTAAATGTCTGGGTGTCAATGTCTCCTTCTACACTGGTGTTTTGTCTGCATCGTTCATTTCACCCTTTCAAACATTAGAGAAAATGAAGGACTGGCATGGCTGCTTTTGTGAATCTGTGCCTCTATGGGGCACCTAATTTGAGCAGTTAATGTAGTCAAAAGGATTGTGCTAGTGGTGAGAGTGTGCAAAAAATCACGGGGTTAGTTTAAAGGGTAAAAAGCTAAAATGAATCGCCATTCTGAGATGTTCAGAATAATCCCGACTGGAAAATGGTGTGGGCTACGCCCCTCGCAAGTGGAAAGGCTCAATTTTATTTCAACCTGACCTTCATCTGATTCCACCCTGTGCATTTATCCAGGTGTTCCAGTGGATTGGGGGCTAATGCGTGTGCACTGACAGACACACCTTTGAAAAACTGAATTTGCATAAACCCACACACAGCAGAGTGTTTAAAAGATCCATCCGTAAGCACAATATTGCTCCTGCAGATAAAAATAGAAAGGCTCCTTGAAATTTGAGGAACATATTCAATAGCTCCAGATTACATGCTCTTTAAGTTATAGGAAATATTTCAACATTGATTTATAGTTGTGACCAGCTTGGCAACTAACTATTCCTGTGGCCTTTTGTGCTTAAAAAAAAAAATCTTCATTTCAATATTTCGACACCTGAGAACATTAGCCCACAGTCACTAATACAATCTTGCAAGACTGTAATCTTGCAATTTCAATTACAAAATGGCTTTCACTTATTTGGAAGGAGATAAATGCATTTTGAATATATTATTTTTTCTAAAACAAATACTTGGTCGATTTTCACAACCTCTACTGATAGGCAGTCACTAAGATGGGAAGCTGACCCCAAACGATCTTCCTACTTCTACTGCATAACTTCACAAAAAGTCAGCTGTTTGAATAATAACTGTAACTGCCATAATGCCAGTGGATCAATTCATTTATTTAAATAGCATGGTGCCTTTCAAACTGACATCTTAAAACATTTCAGAGGAATGGGGACTCTTTGGCTTGCCCAGAATGCATATTCATTGTCCCTTCTATTATTCACCCCTCCATCATGTTCCCATCTGATTTATTTTGGATGGCCTTTGGCTTATCAACATATGCTATGGTGAGTGTGTGCATATGTATGTGCAAAAAATGAAAAACAATTCTGAGAACAGGCTACAAGTTGAACTAGACTCTTTCTTGCTGGCACACAACCTTCCTCCTCAGGTGGGAATCTTGCTGTTTCGGAGACAAGTTGTTTTGAGCTTTCCTTCCCTCCTCGTCCGCTACTCCCATTAATTTCTTAATTTCTTCCACTCTGCTCCAGGGGCAGACATGGTGCGGATTGCTGGAGGTCCCATACAGGTTGGAGGTGGAGCTGCCCTCAGTGTTTGGCTGCCAGGGCTGTGCTGGGTATTGATCACTGAACTGCCCTCCCCTGACTCATTTTTCCTGGGGAAACATGGAGCCAGCCAGGCCCTTCAACCTTGAACTGATTTGACTAGTGGAATCTACAAATGGCACACACTCAGTCGCTGGTGCTTGGCTAGGACATTTCACCTGGAATAGGGAAAGGTTAAAGCTCTGGAGGCCCTGAATAGAAAGAATGGAATGTGCACTGTCGGGTTGAGGAGTAGATTTGGAAACCCAGAAAATGACTACGAAACAAAGGAAAGCTAAGATGCCTGAAAGCCTAGCCAGGGTGGCAACAGAGCAGTGGAAGGATGTTCTCCCCTTTGCAAGCAGGGAGAAGGATGAAGCCTGCTGAGAAAATCTCCGAATGTTAGAATCACCAGCCCTGGCCGGATGGGCGAAAACTTAGCATAGGTTTCATGGACTTTAGCTTCATTCGCGGACCATCAATTGCTGGTGACTGCATGGGATAATCTCGTAACAAATAGCTTTTGGAGAATATACTTTTTCCTTTTTCCTTAGACTCTTATGACCTTTTTCTACCAAATGAGCTATTTGTGGACCTTAACATTTAGCAATAATTTACAAGATGTGCCCTACCTCCCTGGGCACTCCTAAATCCTAATTTTTATTAATAAATGATTTCCAAAATTATGCCATCATTCTTCTTTTAAAACTAATTTGCAATGCATTGAAATTGGGATCAAGTAAATAAATAGAATTATATTTTCTTTATTATAGCAGTATCACGTTTATTTTCTACTACAGAATGGGTGCTCTTTAGATAACAAAATTTTAAAGCCTGCTGGTAGGTTTATACAACCAGGGTAGACATGGGCCTTCCCCTGGGGGCCTGCTCCCCAACTTCTTGAGGATAGATAATTAAAGAGATATTCAAGCTATTTGGATTACAAGAAAAAAACAGAAATTTCTTTCTTGCTTATACATATGTTTACATATATCCATATCTTCTTATGCCTATTATGTACTTGTAATCCAGAGCCATTGAAAAGCTGATTTGCAGGCAGTTTTGCCACTTCCATGAATTTCTGGGCATAAGGTCTCTATTGAATTTTGATTTCCATGGTCTTTTCCACGGGCAGACATATTCCTTGGCCCTAGGAACAAGTGTTGACCTTTCAGCTCTTTTATTCCGTTTGACATTAATTTTTACTCTTTATTCTTAACAGGTTTTCTTTGTACTTAGGGAACAATACAGGGGCCCTGGGGGCCAAAATAAACTCGTAAAGTGCCCATGAATTTTAACCAAAACTGCAGCCCTACATGATTAAAAGCTTTAAATTCTCAAAGAGCAACATGATTAATCCAGGACCACAGTGCTGAGTGGTCTCACACAGGCTTCATTTGTTGGTATTGTTATTTTCCTTGGTTATATTTGATTTTTCGGAATGATGACGATTTTAGTTTGAACAGGTCATGTGACTCTCTCTCTGCAGTTGCAAAAATGTCTTAACTATTTCAATAATCTTGTAAACGATCATATCCGACCTCGTGAGGAAAAGAATGCAGGCGTGAGATATACAGATGAAGAGATCCACCTAAACCAGCACCTGCGGCTACGACCGTGAAGGCCAGCGCAAGAATTCTCTCCAGTTTATTGTGCGTTTAGCAGAACTGAAGGCGGATTGTTCAGGTGATTTTCTATCCCGGTTTGTTTTATATGCAGCTATTTTTAAAGATCTCTAGGATCCTAAACTTTTCCTTGAGAGCCCATCCCACCGTTAAAATAAAAAGGTACGTGCAGCAATTTCTAGCCAAACTCTACTTCTGCACTTTCTCTTTTGCAAAAATAGAGAAAATCCACTTTGTACCCTCTTGGTATTATTGCTTCAAATACCCAAGGGTTGCTGTGAGGGTAGTCTTTTAGCTTCACTTTTCCAGGTTAAAACACCTCTATTACCATTAATCTTTCATCACAAAGCTTGTTTCATAGCACATTATGTTTATATTTCTATATTCATTTTTTAAAACTTGAGCCCCAAACTGGTTGCAATAAAGAGTGTGACAATGAATATTGAAATTGAATAATGGTTTCACTTCTTGCCTTATCTCATTCTGAAGAGATAACCATTATTGTTACCATAATTATCTCAATATGTCTACCCTTTTTAGTTGCTGAAAATTGATCTCCTACTGCCATCTGCTAGGACCACCAAAGATGTGTGTTTTGTGCTTTTGTCTACCTCTTTCATTCAGATTTTGAATGGATTCATAATTTTCTGACTCTAAGGATGTTAATGTTTGTCTATCTTCAATGGGTTTTCTCCTTAACCTAATTTGTTTTGAGAGTTCAAAGTTCTTTGCGATAAGCTTGAGAAGGCTAAGTAAATGTAAGTTTTCAAAGTCAGTCTCTCTTTCAAAATGTCACTTAAAACAAAATGGATTTCTTTTGTTCCAGTAGGTTAACTGCTGGTAGTAAACTGAAGATGACATGCTGAAGAATCTATTTGTGCTCTAATTCCATAACATGTCGCCACTTGAGTTAGAAATGTAATAATATTTCTGCTACATGCTGTGATTCATCTCTGAGGGAAAGCATAGACATTCAGGGCCAGGGACATGAATCTCTGATATCAGTAATAAGTCATTTCAAACATAAAGTCAGCCTCAAGATACTTTTCAATGGGTCAGCCAATGGAGACTCAGCTTACCATCTTACCATGTAATTTCCTATATCCACAAACTGTCTTATTCTCTTTTCTGACAACTGGGCATTATGTGAGAAATAAAGAATTTTAGGTATTTCTTCCTGTCTGTTTTCCCCTTGATTCAGCTGTTGCCACAGACATTCTTTGGGCCACAGTTATTAAATGAATTGGGCAGCTTTAGTAGCCAAAATCAATGTCATAGTACTTTGAGAACGATCAAAATTTAAAGAGTTATGAGTGGGTTTCTGACGATCACTTGCTCTTAATCAGTGTATAAATACCCTAGATTTTTCTTGTGTCTTTATTCTTTTGGGGAAGCTGGAGAGGAGTTGCAGCTTATGACACTATTCCACTTGAATGGCCCTAAATATTAACTTGTGGCTGCTTGCTATTGAACAACCACAGAGAAATAACCAAGATTAATAAATGTTGCTCAATTTCATGGTTGTTGTTCTTGGGCAAGTTCTTCCTCACAGTATTTTGAGTGTACACAGCAGCTGCAAGCTTAAAATGAAAGGTTTCTCAAGTTCACCTCTTAGCCCCTGTAATATATCAGCTAAGCCTGCCTGAGGACTTCCTTCCTTTCTTGGATGGAAATAATAAACTATGATGAGTTCGCAACAACAGCTCTCGTTCCCACCACCATCTTATTTCTAAGAAGTGAAACAATAGCTCCTTATATTGCTGAGAATAAGACCCTCCAGAGCAGTGGAGCTCAGACTGAGATGCTGAAAAGGGGCTTTCTTCATACAAAGTGCCACAAGGGTCATGGAAAGACATCTTGACATTGAGTTGCCATGGATGCGTAACGATGTCGTAGTGACACTGCTCTCTTTCAGCAAGTGGTTAATGTACACTCCAATTAACACATCAGAAATCAAAACTATTGTGTCAAAAGATCATCTGGTGACTACTAAGCCCCCTTTGCCAATGGATGCCTCCACCATTACTGGTTTGGCTGGAAAGGAGATAATATTAATTTTTTGCCATCTTGTGACCTTTCCTCATTCATTTCTTTATACCTATTTCTGTCAATTTAGGATGAAAATATCCCTCAAAGAAAGACACCACTTGCTCCAAAGACCAGGTCCATGGAGGAGGGGTCAGTTTTTAGTGTGAAATGAGACTTAGGCACATGAATTTCCTTCAGGTCATGAATCACGTCCTTCCCCATATGCCTGCCAAGCCTGCTAGGCCTACAAATCTGCCCCATTAAGTGGTGACTGAAGCAGCAAGATACAGGGGTGAGCAGCTGAAAGATCTCAGAGAGCAGCCACACCATCCCGGAAGTGCAAGGTCACCAGGTAGAAGTTCAAAGGTGGCGGCCATTGTTGATTTTTACTCCTCGAGAAGTCATGCAAGTTTTCAGGCATATACTAGGCCGGGGCAGACTCTAATTATCTAGAGTCATCTGATCTAGGCCATGCAGGTGAGGCTTTCAGAGTAATGTCTGAGTGCATTTCTTTGTATGAATTGTTCTATCCTCAACAATGTAGGTAAATTGTAGTATGGAGAGAATTTATGTGTTCTAGTGATGGACCTGGTAGAGTGGATGCTTTTGGAGCTCTGCACAGATCTCCGTTACCAGGCTGGTGTTCACGTCCCCCAGTAGCTGTGAGTGTTGACTGTTAATGGCTCACAGCTGCTCTCTTCTCCAGTGAATTGCCCTTGGCCCCCATAGGAGCCACCACACCCAAAAGATGGAGGTTACTTCCTACATGTAAACTCTACTCTCCCGGAGGGAGGCAGTCTTCAGCAAATGACTGGCTAAACTGTGGGTCAGAGGTCCAGCTCTCCTACCTCAGGATAAGATGCTCCAGAGCTTTCTGTGGGATAAGGATGAGGCTGGGCTTCAGCTGAAACCACCTCTTTGCTTAGCTTCCTCCCTTCCCTACCCTGCTTCCCACTTCCTCACAGGTGTCTCCCACAAGCACTATCTCAGTATATCACCTCCACAAAAACCCCTCTCTTGGCCTCTACTACAAGGGAACACGACCCATGACACATGGTAACTAAGCCCACTATTGCAACGCACTAGCATCCATAGGGCAATTATGATGATTTACATATGTCTTGAACATTCTAAAATTTAGATGTATATTATTCATCTGGTAAAATGCAGATGTATGTTTACAATGTAAACCAGCAATTCCACTCCTAGGTATTTATCCAAGACAAATGAAAACATATGTTCACAAAAAGCCTTGGACCAGAACATTCAGAGCAGATTTATTCATAAAAGCCCAAACCTGGAAACAACCCAAATGACCATCAACTGAAGAATGGAAATATGAACTGTCGTGTGTTCCTAAAAAGGAATCCAACTCAGTAATAAAGAGAATGAACTAGCGATATGTGGCACAACATAGGTGAATCTGAAAAACACTACGCTGGGTGCAAGAAGCCAGGCACAAGAAAGTGTACACCCTATGATTCAATTTAAGTGAAAGTGTAGAGTGGACAAAACTAACCCAGAGGGATAGAAATCAGATCAGTGATTACTTTGGAGGGGGACATGGAAGTGACTGGAAAGGGGCAGGAAGGAATTTCTGGGGTGATAGAAATGTTTTGCCTTGGTTTGCATTCATCAAAACTGATTGAAGAGCACACTGAAGATCTGAGCGTTTCACTGTATGTAAATTACACCTCAATTAAAAGAAAAAGCAGATGTGAGAAACACATCTTTTTCTGAGTTTTATTTTGATCATAAACTTGTGTTGAACAGGGACAATGACAAAGTTAGCTCAGAGACGGACCAAAGTGATCGGTTGCAATATTTTAGCATCCCTATGTGTCTGTTCTATAGAGTGTTCCATTAGGGTTCAATTTTCTTCAGGTTTACTTTGAATTTTAAGAGAGAGAGAAAGAGAGAAATATTGTGATTCTCCAGATTGCTTAAAAAAAGGAATATAACATAGGTCATACTCTTTGATGACACTTTATTTGCAAAAATATAAAAAATTTCATCATTCATTCATTGTCTTCTATCAAACATTTGTAGTTTACTTATAGGTACTGAATTAGATGCTAGGAATATAAAGAAAAATAAGACATTTCCTCAGCCTTGAGGGATGTATTAAAGGAATTGATTGTAGCTATTACAGTGGTAGAATATTGGATGGACTATGGTAGAAGTAAGTATAGATGGTCCCTGACTTACAATGGTTCGATTTACAATTTTTTGGCTTTATGATGGTGGGAAAGCAATACTCATTCGGTAGAAATTAAACTTCGAATTTTGAATTGTGATCTTTTCCCGGGCTAGCAACGCACTAGGATCCTCTTGTGATGCTGGGCACCTCCCAGGCAGCCCCGCGATCATGAGGGTTAGCAACTGATATGCTTACAACAATTCTGTACACAGACAGCCATTCTGTTTTCCACTTTCAATACAGCATCCAATAAACTACATGAGACAGTCAACACTTTAGTATAAAATGGGCTTTGTGTTAGATGATTTTGCCCAAGTGTAGGCTAGTGTGAGTGTTCTGAGCATGTTTGAGGTAGGCTAGGCTAAGCTAGGATGTTCGGTAGGTCAGGTGTATTAAATGCATTTTTCACTTAGGATATTTTCAACTTATGATGGGTTTATCAGGACGTAACCCTGTGGTAAATCGAGGAAGATCTGTACTGTACTGGGCACAGCAGATGCTGAATGGAGGGAGATGGAGAAATCCATCCGGGGATTCCTAGTAAGGACAAGCTCCTTAAAGGAGGTCATGCTTGAAATAAGACACCCAAGTCTTTAGTAAACCACAAGAGACTGTGTGGCCCTGCAGTATGAGGAGGAGACAGTATGAGGACTCTGGATTTAGGCAAACCTCAGTCAAGACCTCTGCTCCAACACACTCGTCACTTTGGGCAATTTGCTTATCCTTCTCAAGGCTTCACCTCATTAGCTCTAACTTGGGATAATAATACTTACCTTGCAGTGTTGCTATAACATCATACCTCGCTATTATTATTATTATCGGGGAAAGGTGATATATTTAAGTCATGATCATCCATTAACACTTTGCTTTATCAGATTAGCAACCAAGTCTAATAGTAAGCAAAGATTACTGGTGAAATTCGATTTGGGAGGGTCAAAGTTCAAACTTGTTTTCTTGTCTTTTCCAGCTTCTAGAGGCTACCTGAATTCCTTGGCTCATAGGCCCTTCCTCTGTCTTCAAAGCCAGGTGAGTAGCCTTTTCAAATCTGTCTCTGACCTCTGCTTCCATTGTCCATCTTCTATTTTCTCTCTCCTTTTGTCATCACATTGCTTTCTCTCCAGTGACTCTCCTGTTTCTCTCTTATAAGGACCCTTGTGATAACACTGAGGACACTCAGATAAACGAGGAAAGTCTCCCCATCTCAAGATTCTTAACTTACCCCTGCAAAGTTCCCTTTAACATGTAAAGTAATATAGTCCAGGTGCTGGGGATTGCATGTGGATATCTTTGGGGAGGGGGCATTATTCAGCCTACTACAGATTACACGTGAGTTATCTTGAGACCATTCTGGTGAATCTGAGTAGTTGAAAGGCAAGGTTGGTGGGACTGAGTGGATTAGAGGCCAGTAGGGGCCAGGGAAAAGTCTTGCATGCCTTTGAGAGGAAGCTGGAATATTTCAGGGGGCCAGTTCCGGTTGGGGTGGAGGATGCTACGAAGGATCTGGGGACTGGAGGGGAGGCCATAACCTTGGAAGTCATTGCAACAGGCCGCCTGAGGTATGAACTAGGAAGTTCACCAGTTTCTGAATCTTGCCCCAAATGGATTTCATCCTTAATCACCATAATGAAGGAGGAGATTTGAAGAGAAGAGAAGAAGGGAAGGAGAGGGAGAAACATGGATTTTCTTATTTTTAGAGTTTTGACAGAATAGGTAATCACTAAAGGAAAATAACTTTCATGGGACTTATCTATAATTACTTTGAAAATCCTTTAAATATTGCAACACTTTAGGGGCATTTTAGACTTGGAAACAGAAATATTTTATTGAAGAGCAAACAATTCGCTGACTAACCTGATTGGAAGAAGATTCTCTCATTATGAAAACAGTGACAAATTACTTGTATACAGGGCACGATCTCCTTAATATGCTTCTGTTTTCTTTATGAATTGAGAGATTAGATGGGTCGAGAAGATCTTAAAGAACAAAACCCCTTATTATCAAGCTCTTGAGGTCACTTTATATTCAACAAAACAATTTGAACAGCATTTTTACAACAAGAGACTAGGTAGCTTATTAGAAAAGCTTGCTTTTTCTAATAATCAGAAGACAAACTTAATTTTTAATCATTCTTCTGGTGATCGTTCATTACTTTAAGCATCTCGAAAGGTAATACAGATTGATTTATGAGTTCAACATCACCTCTGGGTAAGATGCTACAGATGTCCCTCAAACCACAGAAACTGCTCCCTCATTTCGTTTGAAGATCCCTCAATTCTCCAAAAATCCTTGGCATTTTCTCTATATTATCCGGGCAAGATGTACAAAGTCCTAGAACGTGACAAGTGCTGGATACTAACCATCCAGACTCTGCAAAGAGCAAATTCTATTAGGCCAGTTAAAATGTTAAATACTTGACTTGGAAAAGAAGCAAAAAGGATCTGTATGGAGTATACTCACACATTCAGAAAGTGTAACAATATGGAATGTATTTTATAAGGTTAAACTTGCTGAATTTAAGTCTTTCTCTCTTGCAGAAAATTTGAAAAAATGCAGAAAAATAGGTCTAAAATACTCGAATGATAAAAACATCTATAAAATTGGCCAACAAGATAAGATTTTGGTTTCCCATTAGATGGATGCACAAAGTTGCTTAGATAATCTTTGGGAGATCTGGTCCTAGATCCAGCATGTGCAGATTTATTCTGATTTTCTTAATAAAAACAAAACATATTCATTAAATAGCTTAATGGATGATAGCACTTATAAAAATATCAGTATTATCTTGGATTCTAGATTTAAGATAATCTCAAAGAGTGGAGCTGTGGTCAAAAGAGAAACAATTAAGTGATTGTTTGACACTCTATGATGCAACATATACTTCAACTCTCTTAAGGCCCTAGTAGCAGAGGATTGGGATAAGTAAATGTGCAAAAAGAGGCCACAATGATCCTAGTGGTCCACAAGCTAACCATGTATTAGGTTTTTTTTTTAAGACTCAGTATTTGGATTTTAGAAATTAGGGGGCAAGTGTGGGAATATATTGCTAATTTCCTCCAAGTTTTATAGTGGAATGTTAAGGTCGCAACCAGAAATCATAGGAGATTTAACTTTATTTTTGATTTTGCAACTCAGTGTAAACCTGAATGGGAGCAGAAAGTTATAACAGGGCAAGGCACACCCTAAAAAAATTCAGCTGACCCTTCTGGATGTATGTACTTGTTGGTAATCATTAATATATTTGTTACAAAATTGCTCAAAAAATTCAAAAGACATAAAGGACATTATAATGAATGTCTTGTACCGTCAATCTAACTTAAGAAATAAAATGTTACAAATAGAACTGTAAACTTTGTGTAAATCTCACAGAGCACATTCTCCTTTCCTCTCCTCTTGTCCCTTGTCTCTCCTATGTCCCATATATGTATGTACCCTTAATGTAAATATAGTATTGTTTGGTATATACTTGAACTTTATATAATTGGAATCATATTACATATATCCTTTTGTTTTTCTTACTCAACTTTATGTTGTGGGAATTAATCATGGTGATAATTTTGCCTCTATTTCATTTCCCTTTGTAATTAAAAAAATAGCTTTATGAGATATGATTAACATACCATACAATTCACCCATTTACAGTATACTATTCAAATTTTTGTTTTTAGTATATTCACAGGGAGGTGTAACCATCACAGCAATCTAATTTTAGAACATTTTCATGCCTCCCCTAAAGAAACTCTGTACATATTAGCAGTTACTCCTCCTCCCCACCAAGCTATATGCAACTACTAACCTACTTTTTGTCTGTATAGATTTGCCTATTCTGGACATTTCAAATAAATTTACTTATACATTATTTGGTCTTTTGTGTCTAGCTTCTTTCACTTAACATTTTCAAGGTTCATCCATGTTGTAGCAGGTATTAGTACTTAATTCCTTTGTATGGCTGAGTAATACTCCATTGTATGGATATACCACGTTTTATTTATCCATTCATCAGTTGATGAACATCTGGATGGTTCCATCTTTTTGGCTATTATGAATAAGGCTGCCATGAACATTCACGTGTGAGTTTTTTGTGTGGACATATGTTTTCATATCTCTTGGGTATATACCTAGGAGTGGAACTGCTGGGTCAGATGGTAACTCTACACTAAACATTTTGAGGAACTCCCTAACCATTTTCCAAAGTGGCTGTGCCATTTTACATTCCTATCAACAATGTATGAGGATTCTAATCTCTCCACATTCTTGTCAACATTTATTATTTTCTGTCTTTTTGATTGTAGCCATCCTAGAGAATGTGAAGTGGCACCTTGTGGTGCTATTTCATTTTTGAATGCTGTATAGTATTCCATTTTGTTTAAAAAATATTCATTCTCCTGTTAATGGATACTTAGGTTGTTTCTTTTTTGCTCTTATAAATAATGTTCTGTGTATATTTTCACATCAGCTCTTTGTGCACCTTTAGGCATATATTCAAGATTGGAATTTCTGTGTTGTAGCATATGCATATCTTCAACTTTACGAAAAATTATGGTAACTATTTTTTAACTAAGAGTTTGAGTAAAATGAGTAGATTTAATACTCTGGAGGTAAGATGGATAGCACAAGTTTGAATGTGCTTAACAAAAATCATTTTGATCCTCTTACTAAGATGTCTTGCTCTTTGCATGCTATTCCTACATAAGTGAACGCTTTGACTGAATGCACACAATGCTTTCAACAGGGGGTTTTTTGTTTTGTTTGTTTTATTTTTGTTTTCAATTTCCTTTTATTGCCTCAAATTGGAGCTTTAATAAAATACTACTAAGGGACAAGGCTGTACTTTGCATTGTCCTTTATTATTCCTAGGATTCGGGAAAAGCATCTTCAGAGCCTTAAATAGTCTGAAAGTTTTCGGCAGATTGCAACGCAATTGGAGGCCTTGGAGCTAAGCCTGCGTCTATCCTTACAGAACGAGCAGATTATGGCAGGGTGGATATCTTTGTTGGGCTGTCTTAGGAATCGATCTAAACCACTGCTTAAATTCTTTTCCTGCAGAGATCAATGTGGAGGTGGCAGAAGTGAGCAGATGGACTCCCACAATCCGGGGCAATCTGAATGCAGACTCTCAGGCATTGGAATATCCCCGAAAGCAAGTCAGCACCATCAGAGATGTTCGGTTTATCTACACTGTATGCTGGGTCTTATACAGAGCTGGGAAGTGTGCAGTTAGGAGCCAGTGCTTTGGAAACCCTGGAGATATCTGGGCTTACAGGTGTCAGCTTGCATCTTCTAGAAGTGTAAATCATTACACCTCTAGATTCAACTCAGAATCCACTCTGCAAGTCTGTTATTACACAGAGGTGATTCTGAGAATTCAAACTGTTATCTAAGACAAGCTGTGCGGCTTCTGGTGCTATATCCCTCTCTATAGGATGTCTGTGCGAAACATATAAAAACAATCTTGGGGATGGTCCAGCTCGCTTTTTTTTCCCCGAGAGAAAATAGTTAGTAATATTGATCTGAGTAAGTATACAAGAGAAGAGACATCCTGCCGTCTACTTATAACAATGGCCAAGCTTCCCAACAGAAGAATGGAACTGCTTTTTATTCAAAGATAATGAAGGTGAGCATATTCAGAAAATGTAGTTACCTTTTATTTATTAGGTCATTTAGAAAAGGAAAGCGTCAACATTCTTGGCTATGAAGAGTATGTAAGTGTGTGAAGGATTATCTATGAGGATCTTTGGTTTCCCCAGAGTGAAAATATCAGAGGACAATGGTTTCTTTAGACATAGTATCTCTTTCAAAGATTAACAGACGGGAAATAAGTTTTAGCCCATCAGCTGAAAATATAGGACTGAAAGCTCAAGCCTTGAGAAGTTACAATGTATCATAAGAAAAAGTGAGGAACATGTAACATTTCAATTCCATGGCTCTCAAGGGAGGAGAGAGCTGGAGTAATAAGAAAGAGCATAGCTTGTAAGCGGCCTGTCCCCCCTGCCTTATTTCAGTCATTGAATCAAATGGAAAGCAGTTATAGTAATATTTTTGAGAAGATCAAATTTCAACTATAATCATTCTATTATTTTGGGATAAATAATCATGACATTTAAGGATGTCTTCCTTCGGGCTGCTGGGTAGTGTGGTCAATCATCTTGGTTATTAAGAAACAAAATTACAAAACTGGAAAATATTTTTCAACAGGCAGTAAGAGGAAATCAAAATACACACCTGACCCATTTAAATTACAGATCATTACTTCCAGAATGCCATGTATCATCGCAGGTAGTGGAGAAGGAAGGCTGCAGTCTGACGTGGTTCAGCATTGTGTTATGTATTCATTGTTGCAGCAACTCTTTAGCTTTGGCTTTTGAAGAAATGTGCATTTTTTTAACCCACTCCAATCCTCCCCGTCCAGTTTCAGGAAACTAGGAAGCTAGTTCATTCATTTGATAAATATGTACAGAAAGGCCAGACACAGCTGAGTGAAGAAACACACTAAGATGCAGAAGAGATGCTCCTATATCCAAGGACTTTATAGTCTTGTAAAAAAATGGACAGATGTATGACAGTAACAAGGACAAAAAAGTGGTCCAGGGAGCTATGGTAGATGAACATACAGGGAGAATGTTGAGCTTCCCCTGGGTTTCTCGATTGGATGCTGAAAGTGGCTACAGAAGGGACCAGGGCTGAGACCTGGGTGCAAGGTTTCTGGTGGAGTAAGTCAATACGGGTGTGGGGGACTGCCCTGCCTGGGCAGTGGGTAGTTTCTTTCATTGCTTCTGGGTGGCTGGTGGTGGGTAAAAGACACACTTTCATATATCATTAGGCCAATGAAGTTGGAAGCTGGAAGAAATTTTTACCTGAGATATGGAGTTAACACATTTGGGGTTGAATCCTGGCCTGTCACTAGTCTGTGACCCAGAGAAGTGAATCAAGCTGAGGACCAATTTCTCTCCTATAACAGTGAATTAATAACAAATGTCTCACCTCTTTCACCAAGTGGTGAAAAGGATCATGCTCCATGACATTCTAATGTTTTTCAAATTGGTGTTGTAGACCCTTGGGATCTTTTTGGACTAACAGTTTTACTTGAAGGTGAGTCCTTTAAAACATTTTAAACTAGAAAACAAGAAGGTGTATCATGGAAGATAAAAAGTTCACATGAAGTTTTAAAATACAGCAAGAGACAAAATATTTTACACCTGCCTGCCTTTTTGGGGCTGTGTCCCCACACCCTAAGGATATACATCCACTGTTTCAGGGAGGAAAAGTTTGAGAGTGCTGCTTATGGAGGCACTGGGTAAAATGTAGGGCACTGTGCAAATGGTGGTCTTGAAGATTTGTAACCATCATTTATTGATAGGCCATCCCCACCAAGCAAGAGCTACACGTCAGCTATAGAAAAATGGCTTTGGAATTTGGTGGCTAAATCCTACCCACATTTATGCTTGCATGTACAAACGGTTCTTAATTTGTTAAAAACACACAGAAGAGTTGAGATCCAATCAAAAGGCAGTGATAATGTGCATACCCACACATGGGGTGGGGTCTGGAATGTGTTCAAAGGACAGGAAACCTCAAGAACCAGGGTTAGCAAGAAACTCTTAGAGCAGGTGACACCTCACCTAAGCCCTGAAGGAGGCTTAGGGTTTAGATTGGAGGAGAAATGGGACAAGAGGAGTTGGGCGTGAAGAAGGGAAGGGGCGAGTGCCTGGGCTATGAGATATGAGAGGAGGCTCCAGGTTGACAAACTCAGAAATCAGAATTGAATCCAAGAAGCAGGGGAGAGTCAGCCATGTCGCAATGACCCTATTTATAAAGTCATGGGGAGCTATTAGATGGCAGGAAATGGGATTTATTCTTCAGTTCATCATCATTCACACCAGTGAAGAGGACTGAAGGGAAGTGGAACGGGCAGGACGTGGATAACTCATTGAAGGGCAGGGAGAAATCATTAACGTGGGGCGAATGGGTCACCCTTCTGAGTTCCATTTCTCCACTCTTAGCACTGAAATAGCGAGCTGACAAAGTGAGTACAAAGCAAAGCTGACGTGTTAGAGAGAGGCTCTTGGCAAACAAGTGTCGTGCACGTGCCACATAATAATGTGACACCTTGATGGCACCTGTTTCTAGTTGGAACATCCCGATTCAATATTTTATCACAGCTTGTCATAAATATTCCATGAAACAAAACTCGGGAAGTAATACTGGATTTGGATAATTTTTCTAGCCTCGGAAGTCGTGGCAGCGATTTTCATTTTCAAAGCATCCAATCTATTTCTTAATTATGCATGAAGACGGATGTGACTGCTATACTGTTTAACATTGTCAAGTGTTGGAGCGATGGAAAGAGACTTGGTTAAACAGTGTGGGAGCAAGGTAAAGGAGTGAGTGAGAAGTCCAGAAAAGCAAGCACTTTTTATGGGGGTGACAAATGACCGATGCATGTTTTATGGAAAAATTGTGAAATTCCCATCTATTAGATGTGGCTTTCATTTGCATGGGTTTGTTAATTTTCATTGTTCCCAGGAACATACTCTGCCTTTTTTCATGGGTGTTTACTGAATGGCCGTTGGGGAAATTGTGAGGTGAATTTTGATTTTCGTGGTTTTCTTCTTCCCTTTCTGTCCTCACTCAAGATGCCCCACTCTTTGTGGTCCTTCAACTGTAGATGCTCAGAACACCTAGGCGGCCTCAGATGCCCGGTCTCATAGGGAAAATAGGACCAACACAGCCTAATAAATTGTTAGCAACTTCATGGATTAGTCCTTATCTGAGAATATGCACATTCGAAAGGCAAGTAAGAAGTCAAGCTCCCCAGTATCCTAGAACAAGGGACTAGGATTAGAACATTTTGAAAGGTCTGAGTTCACATCCCTCATCACAGGAGAGTAAACTGAGGCCTCAGGAAGCTAGGGTCCTGAGGTCAGTCCCAGCCAGCTGGGCACAAAGCCAGACCAGAACTTGGTCACCCGACCCAGTGCTCTCATGGCATCTCAGACTGGAGTTGCGTCAATAAGAGAAAGAAAGTTTTGGACAGGAACATCTTTGCGTTCAGTCATTCGTCCACTCATAAAGAAGCGTATTGAGTGCCTGTTTTCTGCTAGACTCCGGAGATCCACAGGGAACAAGACGCTCTCCCCGCACTCTGGAAGCTTGTCCACTCTTAAGAAAATCACGTCTTTGTCACAATTAGGATGAGTGTGAATCAGAAGCAATGGCTCTCTATTTCAAGGCAAGTGAACGGAACTTCTCCCTGAAACCTTCCTTCAACCAGAGGGGATCCAACAGCATTCAACAAGGGGGGATTCAATCTTGAAGCCAACAGCAGCCCACATGCACCTCACAAGTGAGCTGTAGGGCATCCTACTGTCCTGAAAGAATCACTGTGCTTTCAAATGAGGCCGGTATCCCCAGGAGACCATTCACAACCCTGGCAGGACATTTTCATTTTCCGTTTGTTGTCACAGCTGCTGGTGGAGAGGAGCTCTCTCTCAGTGTGTTGGCTAACTTGACCAAACAGTGCCCTGATGTACAGTTGTCCCACTTTATCCGCCTGTCACTAGGATTTTCAAAACAAAGTGAAAAAGTTGAATTCCATCTGACGTATTCGAAATCATTGCGGATTTGTTGACATTCTCCCGCTTGTCTGGGTGGCAACTGTGAGATGTTCCAAAGTGCATTTGTCAAAAGACCCCACTGAGTGAGGGGGGCGCTGAGGAAACCAGGCGAACCCTCTGGAAGATTGTGGAGCCGAAAAAGGGCTTTTGTTTGATTTTTTTTTTTTTTTGGTGCGGAAGATTGGCCCTGAGCTAACATCTGTTGCTAACCTTCTTTTTGCTTGAGGAAGATGGTCCCTGAGCCAACATTGGTGCCAATTTTCCTCCATTTTATATGTGGGACGCCACCACAGCATGGCTTGATGAGCAGTGCGTAGGTCTGCACCCGGGATCTGAACCCGTGAACCCTGGGCCACCGAAGTGGAGCACACGAACTTAACCACTATACTGGGCCAGCTCCCTTTGTTTGATTTTTGAAACAAACCACCTCAGAAAAGAAATCCACAAACATCCCTCAGTATGCAGATGGCTTCCTGCTTCCCTTACCTTGTTCAGATTGATCCTGCCTCATACAAAACCACGGGACCAGATGAAGTTAGTTGATCAGCCCGCCTTTGCAGACATGGGTGCTGAGTTCCAGTGCCTGGTTCACTGTGACAGGCCGCTGGCTCCAACCATGGTGAACGTGGAATCGTTTAAGAGTAAAGCTGACACTGCTCTGTCTCAAAGCAGAAGCTCTAAAGTGCATGAGCACACACACACACACACACACCCCATGCAGTTTCCTAATTGAATCTAAAATGTAAGTGCTTTGCTGTTTAAAAGGACCTTGCTATCTTGATAAGAAAAACTAATGAGATGCCCTTTCCAGAGCCGGTCACACAATAGCCCTAGTGACAAGGACCCCTATCAAGAAATAAAGCAGGAGATAAATGAGATTTTTCTAATATCCATTTCACCCATTGTTCACAAGTGTCAGGCAGTACAGATTCTATTTATCATGGGGTAGTAGAGAGGAGACACGATTTTGTAAAGAAAGCCTAAATTGCAGCATCGTATTTTCAGCCATAGGTGAACCTCTTTTGTCCCCTGGTGGAAAACAAAGTAAAGCTTGGGTTTAGGGTGGGGAGAGGGGAGATGTCCATAATCTTGCATTTTCACCTCTGGGCTAAGGCAATATCCAAGAAATTATCTTTTGGAAGACAGAGGAGAAAGATATTATTTCTGACTATGGAGTGTATGAGTTTACTGTTTATAACCATTAAATTGTAACGGTGTCAAATGTTCAAAATTCAAATGGAGACTATGAAATTGTCACTTAAGACTGATCCAGTTTAGAATTTTCAGAGGCTAAAGTAAAATAGCAATATTTGATGTCAGGCTCAGAGGAAACCCCTGGTGTTCTCTTCTCTAGAAGGAACTCCATGGGGATCAATATTTAGATGTGGTTCCATAAGATCCATGATTAATAAAAGAGATCATTATGGGAGCCGGCCCCGTGGCCAAGTGGTTAAAATTCCACATGCTCTGCTTTGGCAGCCTGGGTTTGTGAGTTCGGATCCCGGGCAGAGACCTACTCCACTCATCAGCCATGCTGTGGAGGCATCCCACATGCAAAGTAGAGGAAGATTGGCACAGATGTTAGCTCAGGGACAATCTTCCTCAAGCAAAAAAAAAAAAAAAATGTAAGAGAACCAACGGATGTTAGCTCAGGGCAAATCTTCCTCACCAAAAAACTAATAAAATAAAAAATAAGGAGCATTAGACAAAATGGTAAGGCACAAGCCAAGAAAATATTGAAAACTCTGTGGTCCAACTTTTCAAAAATTTACATTTACAAGAATTACAGAATTGTCGGAAATCTGATCCTGCAAGGGGCTCACTCAAGTGAGATGTTGAAACACGGAGATGTCCTCTGCCAGCCCTGTTCAGCACTACAGCGAAGGCAGTCTTGTGATGGTTAAAACATTTTCTCATATTTTACATTTCAAGAGAACTTTCTTATCTGCAGAACTCAAAGGCTGTCCAATTCTCACAACAACTGCTGTTTACCACGGATGCAGATGAGAAATGTCCTTGTTCTTTGAGAAGGGGGAGCAGCCGCCAGGCTGGCTGAGAGGCAATCCATGTGGAGTGACAGCACTGGGTCAGATGGTCCGCCAGGCCTGGGGATCTCAACTTGCACCCCTGCCACTGGCTTCCTGTCTAACCAAGGCGGTGGGGGGGGGTCCCCATGCACCCTGCTGTCCACAGACCCAGTGGGAAAAAGGTTGATTTTGAGCCAATAATAATTTACTCTTCTGGGAACTCTTACTATACCATTTGCTATTTTTAGAGGAAGTATGCATTTTTAAAAGTAGTTCCTCTCCCAAATTCTTATATATTTTCATATTATTAGTGCCCTACAACATTGTAGAGATAAGCAAAGGAAGTGGGGGACACTGCAAATGCTGCTGTCTTCTAACAGATTTTCCTTTTCAAAAGAGCTGAAGAAAAGCACAAAGGATTCATTTGCATTTCAATAAACATTTTCTCTCCCTAGTTGTTTCCTTTTCCCCATTCCTCCTTGCTAGAAAGACATCCTCAGTCCGGCTGTGACATCATTATTTAATGAGGCCACCACGCAACACTCTAGGTCTGTTGGGTAATGCGGATTGTAAAGTAATCTGAGTTTGGCTTTGGGATTTTGCTGGAGAAATGATTCAGAGTAGGGTGGTTGGTATGACCTGTCCAAAGCCCCTTTTGCTCCACCACTATAGCAACAAGATATTGGGCAATAATTATGTGAAGGGGGTAAAAACCTGCCTCAGATAATAAATAGAAAAACCAACAATCCTGGGACTCATATGTATTCTTGCCAAGGGAAAGGGAATCGCCCCTTTCTGTTCTTCAGTCAGTGTGTAGCAGGCTTCCTGTTTTCTTTTTTTATTTCAGAATGGTCTTGATTGACTATTGAATAAATGAATAGATCAATCAATCATTTCCTGACCATCTACTGTCAGGTCTTCACTAGGCACTGAGAACCAGAAATAAAGGCAGTGTCCTTTCTCTCAAGGGTTTATGATCTAGTTTGAAAGCTTATTAAAATAAACAGTGTGAAAAATGATATAATAGAAAACAGAGGATGTGTCAGGAGAACAACGTGAGGGCTATCGAGTTGAATCTTGATATTTATCTTAACCCACTTTTATCTAAAAATGATAAGAGAGGATTGGGGTGAGTGATGTGAGAAAGCAAACTGAGATAATGAGAAATCTGTTTTAAAAACTCTTTAGCACTATACCAATAGTGAGAAGGAAAAGAATATTTACTATGTTCTAGACACTGTACCAAATATAGACATACCTTATGAAGTTTACTTCCTAAGAACAAGACAAAATACTATATTATTTCCACTTTACAGATGAAGAAGTTGACACTAAGTCGCTTGCCTAAGGTCATGCTAGGAAGTGGAGTTATACAATTTAAATCTCCATCTGTCTGTATACAAAGTCTATAATTTTTTGTACTACCACATACTGCCTTCCAAATGAAAATATTGTTGTTGATGAGCTCAGACTATGGGAAGTTGATGAAATTTTATATTTATCCAGAATGTCCAGTGAAATATGACTAAGAATGATGTACCACAAGTTTTCAACAGCATAGTTTATACTCTATTCAGAGATTTTTAAACTTTTCTTTTTCCCTAAAGAAGATATATCATACCTATGTAGTTGACTTCTAGCCAGTCAGAATCTCTTTGCTCCTCAAAGTCAAGGAGATGGGATTGGGTGGCAGGCAAAATGCGGAAGAAAACAAAGATGGCTGTGAGGTGGGCCATCCATTGCCATAACTGGGCCAATATACTTATGTAATGAATAGCAGAGTTAGAAGGAAAACGAAGTCAAGGATTTTATAATATGCTGTCAATTAAATATCTTTTACTTTCTTTCTTTCATTTACCTTTAGGAAATAATACAAGAATGGTAGCAAGAAGCATTGATACATCTGCCAAATTCATTCTGCAAATATTTATTGAGTGCCTACTATACTGGTCTTAGAAATTCAAAATATAAGAAATGATTCTCGTCCTCAGGGAACTCACAAGACTGAGTAAGGTCACTGTGTAAACATGCCGTTATACACTCATGCAATCCCTGCCATAACTGAGGAAGACAGATTTCTATGGAAGTACAGAGGAAAGACCCAAATCTCTCCTTGTTGTTGGTGAAGGGGAAGGTGATAATCGGAGAAGTCTAGCTACCACAGGGACATGACAGTCGGGGAAGTCTTGATGCACGGGTGTGAGATTTGGTTAGAGAAGGGGGTAGGTCTTGAGAGAAGGTATCCCAGGCAGAGGGAATAACAATATGGCAAAGACATATAGGTGAGAAACAGAATGACATCTTCACGAATTGCAAAAATGTTTGAAGCGAAGCATTTGTTCAACACCTAATATGGTCAAGACATTGTTAAGAGCACAAACATACAAAGATCCAACGAGGTCTTCATTTTCTGCATGTTTAATATCTCATTGGAGAGAAAGATATGTAAATAATGGTGTAAATAAAATAAAATAAATGAAGGCGTAATAAAAACAGCGTTAAATGGGGTGGAATTAGCATGCTGAGAGTGCAGAAGAAGGGACAATTAATGAAGGGATTGGGAAAGGCTTTTTGGAGGAGATGACATTTGAAATGGGCATTGAATGATGAAGAAGCATTTGTCAACAGACAGTTTTGGAAGAAGGCATTACAGGTAGCAAGAACAGCATGCATGAAGACAGGAAGGTGGGACCTATTCCAGGAATGGACACTATTCCTGTGGGCTGGAGCATGGCATACACAGGAGGGGTAATAAGAAATGAGTCTAGCTGTGTCCATTCCATCTCCTCCTACAGTCTTACTTTCATTGATTACCTCTAGTGAATTTTGTCTGCTTGGTATGGGCAACAGGAAAGTTCTCACATTTGGGAGTTAACTCCTGGAAAATTAATTCTCAAAATAAAATAGGTTTATTTTGAAATTTGGCAATTATCTGCCCCACTAAGAAGCTATACTAAAGAAACACCATTATCAAATGCTGACTGGGGACTGCCTACAGCTCTTTCAACATTTCAATAATGTTTTTGAAGGATTTTAAAGATATATATCAGGGCAACTAAAATCCATTTTTTTCTAAACTATATTGTAAAATATGGTTTGAACAAAGTCTAAGTGGAAATGGTGAAAATAAAAAAGTGAATTTATTATTTGCATCAATGCTTTGTGAAAATAGATATCTCCTTTAACTCTTATAAAACCCCCCTTACATTTTTCATTTTATATTTAGATTTTTAAAAGATAGGAACATTTTCAAAAAGGCACAAGTCCTGTAAATTGTGACCATTATTTTAGTAACCAAAGAGGGAACTCTCAAGAGATACAGTGCAGCTTGTGGTACAGTCCAGATTGGAAAATATTTCTTTTGTCATAATTAACAGCATGATATGCCACAAGCTGACAATAATATTAGCTATTAAAAATACTCAAAACACTTATGGTATTCAATTACTCAGAAAGAATTTCACCATGTCTATGCTAACCACACAATCCAGAACAACTGCACATTTTTCTAGGATATATCTTAGTTTGTTTTCTTACTATCATAAAGTGGTAGCTGGAGTCTGATATTAAAAGTTTTCCTTTGGATGTTTTCAAAAGAAAGAGCAAAACCAAGAACCAAATAGGATCTTAGAAAAGGAAATGTTAATTAAAGGTATGTGACAATCTGAACACTGGAGGTGAGGAAACAGGGTCTGGACAGCGCAGGGCTTCTCTGATTGTGGTGGTTGAGTTTCATAATGGGATGTTTACTTTGCCAGTCAGGGTGAGGTTGAAAAGTTTGACAATAAAGTAACATTTAGTTTCAATCCACATATGAACCAACTCTTTCTGGTCTTGAAGAGTTCTGCATTGGGAGAAAACATTTGGTCCAGAACGAACGGAGAATTTGGTCCTTTGCTAGTAGGTCTTGACTTGCTCTGAGGGAGATGCTATAATTAGGCACCTGTGCTCCTCATTAAACCCTTCTCATGGCAACTTCTTTAGTGAGCACCTACTTCTAGAACATCATGTGTCATAATAGCAATGGATGCCCTCCAAAATGAGTTAGGTGCAATGACGATTTGTCTCCAGATAGGCTTTTCTTTAAAATGTTACATTTCCATTAATGTCTCAAACAGAGAATCTGGAACTAATCTTATTCATGTTATTCATGACCTTCCAGTAGATATTGTACAGATTATTTCACAGTTCCAAGCTCTTATTACACCACAATATGACCGTTTCCTCCTCATTCATAAATGAATGAATGCATAGATGGATGAGTGAATGAATGGGTTCATGTAGGAATTGTTAATGAATGAAGCCTTTGATGATAAAGTCAACTATAACCCTGGAGCAGAGGATGTTTAACAGCAGAACTTTGGATACAGAAACGAAGAGGACCATGGATTTATATAAGCCTAGGCCCTTCAGTAATCAAGAGTGTCAATGATGCTCATCTGGGTGCATTAACTTATATAAATGAAAGAAAACAGCATGGTGGGTGTTGTTTTACTCTACATACCAGAAAGACTCTGGCAACATTGCTTACAATATTTAAAGATACTCCACTCTATCCATGTCAGTGCCCTTAATTAAACTGAATATTTCTCAAGATTCTGTTTTTGATGAACTATTCATCAGTTGAACTAAAGGGGAAACCATATATAATAACCTTATGATTTTTCTTTTCTTTTTTTTTAAAGAAGTACAATTTTAAACTATTATTGAACCTTTTAAATATGATACTTATTTTTAGGACCTCAGAAATTCTATTTAACCCCTATTCAGAGTGTGGAATTTAGTGTAGCTGCAACAAGGAAGCTTCTGATGCAAAGGATCAAAAAGAGCCAATGATGTTCTATCCAGGTTAATTTGAGAAGACCAGAGATCTCAGGACAAGTTCAAATCATTTGAGACTCAGTGTTAAATTGAAAGGCGAAATCAGAATGTTTCAAATAACCATTATGATCACATGCCCACTGAGGAAGAACACGGTTTTACCACAGCTGTATTTGCTGGGCATTCCCTGCTTTGAAATATCAAAGTGATGATGTATCAGAGCTCGAAAGCATTGTGTTCTCTAATTTTTGAGTGATGGCTACCAGAATCTTCTCTGACCACCTGCTACCAGATACAGTGCTGATGTGGAATGTTTCCCCTGCTCCAAGAAAAACAGAAGCTCCAAATGTGATGGCTGCAGGATGGATTTTTCCTGTGGCGGTAAGGGAGATTGCACAGTGCTGGGGAAATTGTGCTGGCCTGGGATCTAGGAAGACGGGGTTCTAGTCCCAATTCTACAACTGGATCAATACATTGTCTTCAGCTGAATGTCCCTGTGCCTGGGATTCTGGAACACGACAGTATGTTTAGAGGGGACACAATAAATCCCTACAGGATGCAGACTTGACTCAAACATTTGTAGCTTTCCTTTAGTAATTTACCTAAATTGATCACTCATGTGATGTAATGGAGAAAAGTGAATCTAGGTGGGCCAGGGCACTGGATTCTAATGCAAGTGCCACTGCCTATGAGCCATGTGACTATCAGATCTCTCTGAGCTCCATTTCCCTCATTTACACAATTATCATAATATCTAATGCACTTTCCAACTCGAAAATCTTTTGACTCATACATTTTGCTGATGTAGTCCACTATATATCTTCCCTAGGAAGAGATACATTTTAAAACTTATATTCTAATATGAAAATAGTACTTGTTTCTCTTTATCCTAATAATTTCATTGCCACATGTGCAAATGTCTCATCAGTCTAGGTTTCCAGAATTTAGTGAACCACTCCCTTCATAATCTCTCTCATAGATTATCTTCACATGAAGGTCTTTCTGACAATAGACATACAGTAGTCTCCCTTATCTGCTGTTCACTTTCTACAGTTTCAGTCACCCATGGTCAGCTGTGATCTGAAAATTTTAAATGGAAAATTCCAGAAATAAACAATTCATAAGTTTTAAATTGCACTGTTCTGAGTAGCGTGATGAAATCTCACACCACCCAGCTCGGTCCCACCCAGGACATGAATCATCCCTTTGTCCAGTGGATCCACACTGTACATGCTACCTGCTCATTAGTCACTCAATAGCTGTCTGGGTTGTCAGATTGACTGTCATGGTATCACAGTGCTTATGTTCAAGTAACCCTTACTTTACTTGATAATGGCCCCAAAGTGAAAATGGGTGCTGGCATTTCAGATATGCCAAAGAGAAGCCACAAAGTGCTTCCTTGAAGTGAAAAAGTGAAGGTTCTTGACTTAATAAGGAAGGAAAAAAAATCGTATGCTGAGGTTGCTAAGATCTATGGTGACTTTTATTAAAGTATATCATTATACTTGTTCTATTTTATTATTAGCTATTGTTGTTAATCTCTTACTGTGCCTAATTTATAAATGAAACTTTATCATTGGTATGTATGTATAGGATAAAACATAGTATATATAGGATTTGGTACTATCTGTTTGTTTCAGGCATCCACTGGGGGTCTTAAAACATATCCCCTACGGATAAGAGGGGACTACTGTACTTAAATGATTGACCCCGTGATGTTGAGTAAAGACTCTCAAGCAATGGGGATTTCCATTTTCTCAGAAATTACAAGGAAACTGACTATTGGGCACCTAGCTAATGGATTATTGTTAGTGGGCTTGCATATAACCTCTATGTTTGTACTTGGTGATGAGAGGGGAGATTGAGGATGCCATATTTCCATAGCATTTTTTCCATTTAAATTGCCCGATGCAGTAAACACACAATTATTGTGATGCAGCTCACTGACTTTCTCTGAAATGATATATTCTGCTCTAACACAGGGCTATTAACAGAACAGAACTGTGAATCTGATTTTATGGCTGAACTCAAGGCTACTTTAAAGAGGAGAAAGAAAAATGCTAATATATGCAGCAGAAGGTATTTTGAATAAATATCTGTCATATATAGTTAAACTTGTGCTTCTCTGGTGTTAATTACAGCACAATCAGAAGAGAATAGAGAGGAAGGTATTTGTTGCTGGTTGAAAAGCCAATATTAGCTCTGTTACAAAATAAGTCAAGTGAAGTAACAATTATATATTGTTTTGATCATGCAGAGAATTCTTTAAAACAGATATTTTCTTGTGTATTTATTATTGATCAGAAGAGAAGAATTCAAATAAAAACTTCGACTAATTGGCCATTAAGATGGTATTTTGGAAGTGTTAAAAATTCATTCCTTCAGGTTCTTTGATATATTTCTTATGTGAAGAAGATTTCTGCCCAATAATCTTTTCTTCAGGATACTTGTCACATATATTTCTGTTTAGATAGACCCAAATGGGTCTGGGGAAGAAGGAAAGATTTTTCGAAAAAGATAATAGTCATTCTTAAGAAAACATGAGTTGTCAGAAATTATATTATCATAGTCACCACGCCAACCGCTAGGAAGGAAGGATCCAGAGCTCACATGGATGGTATCTGTTTACCAATCAACTAATCATCTTGTTTTTGGATAGAATTTGAAGAAAATAATGCCTAAAAATCTTTTCATAGGCGTGTAGTATCACTCCTTTCCTATGCCAGCATTTTTAATTTTGCTAATTACTTAGAGATAACTTGAATATGTTTCTTTTTCATGTTGTGGATTTGGAGGAGAGCAGATAGAGAAGGTAAAGGTACATGTATTCATACACCTACGTTCATTCCCCTTCTACACATATCTTTCAAAACAAAGATTTTATATAACATACAGACCTTAAAGGAAGAAAAGCTCTCTCCTCCCCCCCAGAGATATAAAGTTCATTTAGAATTAAAGAGAGAAAACATGGAAGAAAAATTCAAGGAGATAAATCCAATGGTGGAATACAACTAGAAGGTGGAATGGTCTCCTAGAAAAAACACTGATAAAGTGGTACCTGGAACCCTCCAGAGAGAAAGAGAAATGGGTTTGGAATCATTCCTCAGATATGTTTGAGAACTGGATTTTAATAGGATTTCTTTTAGCAAGATTTGAAATGCTTTTTTGAATCATGCACATGAAAATTTTTTCACCTGCAGGATAATAAATAAATTAAAGAGCTAATTCTGCTAGGGGCAGCTGGACAAATGATTTGCTAACTCCATCAAGGGACTTAAGGGAGAAGATACATTGCGTTATATCTGAATCACCTCTTTTCAGGGATGCATAGGATTACCCTTCTCTGCCCCTTGGATTGAGGGTAGTCACATCACTTGCTTTGAACAATGAAATGTAAGCAGAAGTGACTCAAGTGCCTTCTGGATTTCAATTGATATTCTGCTCTTTGTCTGTCTCTTCTGTTGCACGGCCTTCATGGAAGTGTGTGCTAATATGAAGGTGCTATAAGGGTCATGCCACCTGGAGTACCGAGCCAACACATGAAGGATGGCTGTCCTGAAGAACCACCTGGACCCACAGCAGAACATGGTTGGGCAAGAAATGAACTTTTGTTGTGCTAAACCTCTAAGAATTTGGGGATGTTTGGTATTGCTGCATAACCTAGCTTACCCCAACTAACACAAGCTAATAACCGAATTAAGAAGGAATAT
Source organism: Tapirus indicus (assembly GCA_031878705.1). NCBI lineage: Eukaryota > Metazoa > Chordata > Mammalia > Perissodactyla > Tapiridae > Tapirus > Tapirus indicus. The sequence goes on from CM062925.1 coordinate 117,641,752, forward strand.
TTGAAGTTGGTATGTTATTTACTTGCAAAACACAGGGAATCAGCTGAAAAACTACTACTATGATAGTTCAGTAAGATGTCTGATGCAAAATTAATATACAAAATGAATAGCCTTCATATATACATCCTAAAAAATATAAAAATATGATAGAAGAAAAATTTTTATTTACAATCACATCCCAAATTTGAGAACATACCCAGGATTAAAATTCATGAGACATGTGCATAACGTATAAGAAGAAAATTTTTAAACATTACTAAAGAACTCAAAAGAAAACTTGAACAAATATAAAAGCATGCCATGTTCTTGGATAGGAAGACATAGCATCATAAAAATTTAAAGAATCTTATGTTAATTTGTAAATTTCATGTGATCCAATTAAAATATCAAGACAAGTTTATTCTAGAGTATATATAGTAAAATAAAAAGCAAAAATTCCAGCAAAATTCTAGGAAAGCAGAGTAATGGAGAATAGGCTAGCTTTACTTCTTGCTTAAATGTATTATAAAGCTACACTGGTAGTTGACTAAGCAGACAGACAATTGGAACAGAGTAGAAATTTATAAATAAACCCAAATACATAAAGAATTTAATAAGTGATAAAAGTGGTATTTGGAATTGGTGAGAAAAGATGTAATATTCATTAAATAACCAATGGATAGGTACTGTGAAAAATATTACATCTCTACCTTGCTCCTTACACAAATATACATAGCAGAAGAATCAAATTTTTGAAGGTCAAAAAAACTAAAATCATTAAAATACTAGAAAAACCAAAAATTTCAGAGTCGGAAAGGTCTCTTTAAGGTGACATAAAACTCAGAAGATGTAAAAGATGAAAATGAAATATTTTAGTTACAAAAAAAATGAAAACATTTTCTGTGTGACAAAAAAATCACAAAGACAAAAGTTAAATGACACAGTATAAAAAATATTTGCAACTCATATGACAAAAAGTTATTATCCTTAATATGAAAAGACCTATAAATCAATATAAACACCAATAATCCAATACAAACGTGAGCAATGGATATGAAATAAAGCACATAGAAGGGAATAGAAACATACAAAAAAGATACCATCCCAGAGAAATGCAAGCAAACACTCACCGAGAGATCGTTTTCACAGATTAGCAAAGATCAAAACAGCCTACAGTGTCGATGAGGATGTATAGGAACTCGCCTGCATTTCTGACGGTTTAACTGATAAAACATCTATGAGAGTAATTTGGCAATGTCTATCTACCTTAAAAAAATTCCCATAGTCTGTGAACCCTTAATTTAACTTCTGTAAATTTGTCCTACATATTTACTTACACAAGTGGGAAATGAGTTGGGCCCAAGTGCAGCCCCACAAAGAGTTTCTGTAATAATAATAATATTGATAATGATAATAATAATAAAGATTGAAGAATGACTTCAATGCCCATAAAGAGAGAACTAGGTTAAAGAAAGAATGGCATACCACACAGTGGAATACTATGCAGCCTTTATAAAGAAAAAGGCATCTCTATATGTACTAGTATGGAGTGAGCCACAAGGTATACTGTGAAGTGAGAGATGCAAGGTTCAGGTGCAGAACACTGTGGATCTTATGCTAATATCGGTGTATGTGTGTTCATCTGAGCATATGAGCATAGTGTTATTCTGGAAAAACATCCTAGAGCCTTAGCAATAATGGTTGCCTCTAGGGACAGTAATTGGAATACTCAGTTCAGAAGTAGGAAGAAGAACTACCTTTCTACCTTATGAATTTCATACCACGTGTTTTGAATCATCTACTGAAATCACTGAAATAATTTATATATATATATATATATATATATATATATATATATATATATAATTTTCTGAGGAAGATTTGCCCTGAGCTAACATCTGTGCCAATCTTCTATTTTGTATGTGGGTCGCTGCCACAGCATCGCCACTGAGAGGTGGCATAGGTCCGTGCCTGGGACCTGAACCCAAGAACCTGGGCCTCTGAAATGCAGCACATGAACCCAACCACTAGGCCACGGGGCTGGCCCATTTGAAATAATTTTTCAAGGAACATTAGCAAACACAGATAAACAAGAGGAAGCCTTAGAGATTTTATGGGGGTGCAGGTTCGCTAAGTGCTAGCAATTCTAACAGAACGGTGAAAGACAAATTGCGCTTGAAGGCTGCTTATTCACAATCTAACTGCCAGATGACAGGGCACTTCTACTCTTCTCTCACCTCTTTCCTAGTAGGTCTAGATTATCTACTCTTCCATATAGCAGAAGCTTATACTCTTCTTTATTTTTTATTTTAGGGGAAAATTGGAAATGGAGTTGTGCTTGCAGAATATACAATGTGAGACTTCTAGAACTAGTTGTGAGGGGCTGGCTCCGTGGCCAAGTAGTTAACATTCCATGCACTCTGCTTTGGCAGCCTGGGGTTTGTGGGTTTGGATCCTGGGCACAGACCTGCTCCACTCATCAGCCATGCTGTGGCGGCAGCCCACATACAAAATAGAGGAAGATGGGCACAGATGTTAGCTCAGGGACAATCTTCCTCAAGAAAATAAAAAGAGGGAGATTGCCAATGGATGTTAGCTCAGGGCGAATCTTCTTCACAAAAAAAAAAAAAGAAAGAAAAAAAGAATAGAACCAGTTGTGAATGTCAAAGAAATCCCTGGATGAGCCAGGTGATTACTTACAAGGTTGGGTGATGAAGATAAAACCCATTTCATTCCTTGCTGCACCCCCACCCTCCATATCTATATCTCTAAGAAAGAAGAACATGCCACTTTGCTCCACTGTGTGGAAGGTAAGGATCAGATTTGTGTCTTGAAATAAATTCAGAAATAATAACTTCTCCACTTTGTTATTAGTTATGAGAATATAGCCTAAAACATTCTGGCATTTGAAAATAAAGCAGAAGGGGAAAGCTGGTATGTGGGAGCAAAGAGAACTAGCAGTTAGAAACACCTGCTGTGTGGTGGGCATTGTGCTAAGTATTTCACAGAGATATTTCATTTATTCTTCACAACAACACAGAGAAGTATGTGTCATTAATATCATTTTAGGCATGAAGAGAAGTACAGTCTTGCAGCTGCTAAGTGCACTGGATTTGCATTGCGCCAGAGCTTTGGCCATTATCCGGTATCTTTCTTCAATACCTTCCCATTTTCTTATCTCACATTTTGTAGAACATCATCCTTCCTTCATGAGCAGAATTTCACCTATGCTAGGGAACATTTTGATGTCAAGGACTCAGAAGAGGAGCTGAAAGTCAAATGTGGGGGCTCTTACAAAAAAGAAAAACTATGGTGATTCACTAAAATCTCAACTCATTCACATTCCAGGAGTTTAGAGCTTCCCTCATCTTTTCCTCAAATAAAGAAAGACTTATGTTTCTTATTTTTAAGCACCTTAAGTAATTTTACTATCAAGTTTTAAGTCATTTCTTAACAAAATGATTGGTGCTGGGATGACAGTTTATCTTTGCTTTTTGAGGGCTTCTGGAATTTTCTAAAGCTAACATTCTTCAGACTGGCATGCCTTCCAGAGACAGATGTGAAGTGTATTTCTAGGTTGGAGATGGTAGGTTAGTCCCAAGCCCTTCAGGTCACTTCTGTGCACACACAGTAGAGTATTAGATCCAAACTACAATTTCGAAATAAGTGTACACGCTTTTAAACCAGCTTTTTCTTTAGGCCTAGTTTAGTTGGTTCAAACTCGCCATGGGCTTGGCTTTGCTCCTAATGAGGAAAGGTGCCTTTGTTAATTCTAAAGTCTTCCATTTAGAAACAAAGTTCCAAATGTCAGGCTGAATCTGGAAGTGATTACTCATAGGAATAAAACATGATAAGTACATATGGGGATGAATGCTCACAGCTGTGTTTTTTATTAAAGAAATTCAGTGAGAAGAGTTTTAATGCTGCGTTATAGTTGAGAATCTTAAGGTGTATAACATTGGCAATTCCAAATTAGAGCTCCCCTGGCAACTGTCACGCTGTGACATCACATTTTATCTAATGAGGCATAAAAATGTACCCTTTGTGCACTCCACAGCAAATTCACGTGTAGGGGGAATAAGCGTTAACGGGAGAGTGGGAGCCATCTCTTTGGAATCTTAGCTATGATGTTTCAGCTATGTAATTTCTTTATTTGCAGCTATATTTTCTGCAGTTCTTATAATTCCATAATTCTAACGCACTGCATATGCTTTAAGTGTTAGAGAGACGTTCGTCAATTGCTTTTCCTATTCCATTTTCCCCACTCTCATTAATTTTCCTCCCAATCCATAAGATCTTCCTGAGTTATTAACAGTTCTATGTTTACGCTCGTCCAAATCTCACTCATTTTATGAGCTATTGGCTTAATGGCTACAAAATGTTTTATGGGATCAAGTGACAATCTCTACCTAGTGGAACTCATTTCAAGTAGTCACTAGAGTCCTGTCACATTCAGTCATGATTTTGGCTTCTATCTTTCCACAGTGAGGGGACCAGTCACTGTTGAATAGAGAGCCAGACGGTGGGTGTAGGGATTATCTTTCTTCCCAGATAATACAGAATTCCTTGCCTACATTTAGCACAACTCCCACTAAGAAAAAGAAAAAGTTGGTGAGGATTTCAGACGCTTGGTGGTCTTTACAATCTCTCCTTCTGAGTTTCAGAAGGTAATCGTGTACTTGCAAACGCTCTTACATTCAAAATGTGAACTGAACGAATGTTAATTCCTCAGTTCCTTCCCCCAGACAGTGCCACACAGATGGGCTGATTAAAATCATAGGTCTGTGTTAAAGGAACATTATTGCATTAGAGGAAGCATTTGGGGAAAGTGGGCGATGGATTGGGAAAAAAATAACAAACAAAAGCAGATGGAGTGTCTTGCTCAGCAAGATACTATTCCATTATTCTTTTGTTATCTAGCTTCTGAAATGGGAGAATGTAGAATAATAGTAGGTACAGATTTTTCAGTAATAAAACATCAGGTAAAAGTCCTTCAGGGCCAAGACAACTAATAGGCTATTGTTTAAAGGTTTACAAAAGCTTGATATTTTTGTCTTCATTTGTGCTTTGCAGTGGTTTGCTTATACAAAGAGCTACTGCATAACATGACATCATGTGCAATGTGTCCAGAGTGCCCCCCAAAATGCCTCCAATTTGTATTTTGAAATGGAGTATTGTGGGCACTCCAACATTCTCACTAGAAAACATTTCACTGGAAGAGTCTGCTATCTGTAAGCACACTGGTTCTTTTGTTGGAGACAGTGCTATTCCCAAAGTGTCTTGGTTTATGTAATACAAAAAGAATGTAGCTCAAGTAATAATGATTTAGAAGTTTATGTTGCAGAAAGCATGGTAGTTAGACATTTATCTAAGATGATGCAAAGGGAGCCTTAGTTAAACTGAAGCAAATCACATTTTAAAAAGAAGGCTAAAAACCGTTTGCAGATTTTCTGGGCAATATAAGGACCCTAACATTAAAAAGCAAATGTACCCATTAGTTCAATAAATTGTAAACTGGATTCCAGGAATAGGAATGCCTTTTATGAACACAGTTTCCTTCTAAAACCATGGGGGAAAAATTATTAACTTGAGGCTACCATCAGAGGATGGGAAAATGAACCAGAGAGAGTGGACAAAGAAGATCAGCACTGAGGAAAGTTTGGGGCAGAGGTCTAAGGTCAGGGTGCTGGAGAAGTTTGGGGCAATTACCCACTAGAGTCCAGGAACTGGGACTTACCCAACTCTCTAGGGAGAATGGACTACCCTGTCTTCACATCATAGTCTATTAATGCCATGGGATGGAAAATATGGGTCCTCGGGACCGGCCTGGTGACACAGCGGTTTAGTTCACGCTTGGCAGCCCGGGGTTCGTGGGTTCGGATCCCGGGTGCCTTGGCTGATGCACTGCTTGTCAGCCATGCTGTGGTGGCGTCCCATATAACGTAGAGGAAGATGGGCATGGATGTTAGCCCAGGCCAGTCTTCCTCACCAAAAAAAAAGAGGAGGATTGGCAATGGATGTTAGCTCGGGGCTGGTCTTCCTCACACACACACACACACACACACACACACACACACACAAAAGGTCCTCTCTACTCTTTAGAAGCTTTGAGGTCTTAAAATTAGAAGGTGATTCTCTTATTAATAGTCATGATCCTTTTCTGGAGATCCTCTTCTCTATAGCCATGAATTTATGGGAAGGCTGCCTGGTAAAGAGGAAGGTTTCATAGACACATAAGTTAGGGTGTTTGCCACTTTTAGCCCCGTGACTTGGATAAGCTACTTAATGTCCCTGAGACTTGATTTATTTGTCTCCAAAATGGAGGTTATGCTCCCCACTTCATACACTTTTTGGAAGAATTGAGAAACACACACACAGAAAGGATCTAGCAGAGTGGTTGGCATATGGTCGGTGCTCCATAAATGGGATTATTCTTTGCCTCCCTGACTTCTGTTTCCTTTTCTGGAATGGGAACAGCTTAGTCTACACGACAATAAAATATTTGGTTCTCTAGACACAAAGATCTTCATAAAAGTCTTTGACGGTGCCATGTGGAGTTTACTGCTTTTAAGAGGGTTAGATAAGAATTGGGCATCCACAACGTCCCCAAAAGTATGTTAAATACTAGGAGTGCAACGATGAAGAAATTATATACACGTGGTTCTACCATCCTGGAGCTTATATTCTGGAAGAAAGTGAAAAAGAATCCCGTTTTTAAGAGGTTATATGGAAAGTTTCCTTCAGTGGGCAGAAGCTGAAGCGTTCTGAGACTGCAAAAGACCAGGAGGCCAGGGAGAGTGTTGGGTATGTTGAGTCGGGGCGGGAGCTGAGTTGCATCACATGTGTTCCTCCCTGCTCGTGCTGCCCCAAATGTCGCCATCCACTAAGATCATCGGTTGCCTGGAGGCAGGTGGTGAAGCTCAAATGAGAAAACTTCTGTGACAGAGTATTGGGATATATAAGGTATTAGACAGAAACGGACCACTTTAGTTATTTAGGGCCCCGCTTCGGCTCCTTGCAGGCCCACACTCTAGGGAGTTGTGACCTCCTGCAGGATCTCTCCCTGCTCTGCCCTCAGATGTAAATCCTTTGGGCACAGTGAGGACTCCAGGAGGCAGTTCTGAGACCACTCACTTATTTATTAGCCAACGAGCAACTAAAAATGTCAATGACATTGAAAGATTATTGTAATTCTAATCATTCTTAAAGAGTCCCCCTGCCCCAATCTGCACTCTACCCCTTCCCTCTGAAGGTATATGCATTTATTCAGAGATTTTATTTAAAAGTATGAGGCATTGAGATGTGATATGTTACAGACCTAACTCTAGCAATTCTTCCTGTGAAAGCAAGTTTGTTCACCTCCTTTCAGGCATAAAATGAAGCTCTTTGGGGGGGCTGTGGAGGCCCCACATACATTTTTATTGGGTGATCCTGGGACTAGGATTCCTCCGACAAATTCTTTGTTCAGTTACAACAGCCATTTAGTAGGGGCTTCTTAAATGACAGGGACCTAGAGTTTGGAACTAGAGGGTCTCTCCAATAACTTGTGCTTATTTCACAAAACCCCATGCTAGGGTTTAGAGAATGCTAAAACAAACAAACAAAACCTAACCCCCTCCCCAAACCCTCTGAACTCTGTAACACCTAACTCTGTGTTGACAGAGAAAAATACTGGGCATCTTAAAATTCTATTGTAAGCAGGTGATTAAGGATTGATTGATTTTTCAGGATTTGAGGACTCCAAAATTAATTTACAAGAGACAGCACCTTTTAATAAGCTGTCAATAACGTACACCAAATAGAAAATATACCACTGCCTGCTATCAGACCTAGCCAGCTGAAGAATTATTCTGCTTCAACTCAATAATATAGGAGCCCTTAAAAGCATGACTTTTAAGTTCTAAAATGAGAAAAAAAGTAGAAAGAATAAAAAATCTATAGCAAAAAGACAAAACCCTAGAGAGAGAATTCAAGAAAATCTGTGTATTTGTGATCTATTTTTTTTCATTCCCTTATGAAAGCGTTGTCAGGAGTTGATGGGTCTCACATGCATGAAGCTGTGAATCACATTTAGGGAATTTACATGCTGTTAACTGCATATGAAACTCACTTAAGTTGGGCAGATTCACTGCCCTAGATCAGTCTTATTTCATTTATTCTATACCTATTACTAATACAAATTCATTCTAACATGAATACGTGGGTCTTGACTTGGCAATAATCCATTCCTTTCGTATGAGTGACAGCCCTGATGTAATTCCTGAGCTGTTTGACGAGGTGTGAATCTGCAGCTCCAAGCCGGGAATATACTGTAAATCAATAAAGCAACTAACGCCTCACAATTGGGTGCAGGCACGCGAGAATATCAGCTTAATGAGAGTAAAGTCAAGGTGAGAAAAAGTCTACATTAGGTTTTTATTTTGGTTCAAGTTAGGAGCAAATACTAGAATGTTCTTCTCTTTCAAGGTGAAAGCAGGACTTCAGTGGTAGGGAAACCAGATGTAACTGTACTGTCCTAGGCTTGAATCTTATTAGCAGACAACTTGGTATTTTTAAAGAAAAAAAATCACATGAAATAGATGCAATGGCTAGAGCTTTCAAAGAAACAGACGAAGTGAATTAAGAAAATCGTTCTGGCTCAGAGACACTTGGATCCATCTTGTCTCTTGGGGCTTAGGGTGACGCTGTGGGTGCCTTGTACGTTTTGCACTTCTTCAATAAAGAATGGATAAGAAGTCCAAGTGGAGAGCTCAGGCTAAGGATTGAAGGGAAGGATGCAATGAAGAAAGGGAAGCTCGAGGAAGCTGGCCCTATAAGGATGCTTTCTAAACCCAGCCTGAACTCTAAATGTAAGGGGTTTTCACTTTGGCCCTGAGGCTGTCTCATTATGGGAAAAACCTTGCTGTTCAGAGCATCAAGATTTGAAGTTTTGAAACTTCACTAAATTCCCAGCGGATCCAGCAAAGCATGGTGCTCTTTGTTCTTTGAAAACAGAGGACATTATTACTGGGCTTCCAACACATGCGATGTTGCCTCATGTGTAAAATGGGATTAATATTAGTACCCGCTAAATTACCTTATAAAAGGTTGCCACAAGCATTAAATGAGTTAATTCATAATGGCAGCCTCACATAGTGCAAGGTCCATGAACTTGAGCTGACGTTTCTGCTGTTCTTGTGGTTATTATGGTCATATTTCCATAGTAAGAATTTCCATCAGTCGTGATACTTAGAAGGCAGGCAATTGACAACACAGCAAGCTGAATAAAGGCCAAATGGGGGAAATTTTTAATTTGTCTATCAATACTATACCTACAGAATTAGTGAAAAATCTCCCACCTCCCCTATATTTTTACTCAACTGCTGTCTAATTAAACTGAAAACTAGTCATGGAAAACTTTAAGGGAAAATGAAGTCACAAAAGGGCAGTCCAAAGACTGAATTTTTTAGTTATTTTATATTTTATTGTTTTGGTAAACTTGAAGAAGAAATATTCCCCTTAGACTTGCCAATGGTATTACTGGTAAAGGATGCTAGCAGAGTGGATGTATGTGTCTATGTGACATCTTACTTTCTCATTAACAACAAAAGTGGCAGAACCAGGACCTTTCCTCCTGCCATCTGCCTCTTTGTGTCCCTGAATTTGCTCTTTCTCCCCTCATTCCCTGGAGGGTGATGATTATCTGCTAGTTCTTTCAGCAGTGCAGAATTTGTCTCAAAAATCTCCGTGCCCAGGATGATTGTCTTAATTTGTCACATTCCACGGAAACATCTGAGTATAGTATGTTATTCACAGATTTCTAGATCTATTGGGATTTGAGACTATCCCCCAGGGTTTTCTGCAATCAACATATATAACAGCATCAGGACTAGGTTTATATGCTGAAAACACGGTGCAGCATTAATTTGGGTCATTTTTACAAGCCATTATGCATTGATTGACCAAATTAGCTGAATGTGATGTGAATTGATTAAGATCGCTAGATTTACTAACTGACTGTGCCAAAACAAAAATCCTTTTGATTGTGTAGATACAGACCAAATCTTTTAAGTGACTAGAATAATGCAATGCATTATGGAGCTATTATGTGTGTGCAGTGACTTAATATGGCTCACATGTACTGGACAAGTGTGAAAGGTTAAAGGTGCTAAAAGGCCCTTCTGGTTTAAAAATTGATATGGGGCAGATTTCTGGTATGGATTGTAGAAGTTTGTACACAAGCTCCACTATGGTCCATGTCAACTGTCACTAAAGCAGAGAAGATGGTAAAAATGAAGCAATGGCCATGGAGGAAGGGACCCGTTTGTTGCCCATGGGAATATTCTTCCTAGTGCAGGCTGCCTAGTACGTACTGTTCTTTCTCATTGCAAGTCACAGAGATAAGTGAAAAAACCAAAACAACACTGGATAAATAGTCATTGGAAATGCAGAGGCCAGAGCACAATCTGGAAAGATCTGCTGAGTCCATTTTATCAGAGTCTTATCAGCAGGCACTCCCTCTTCTTGGGTGTGGGTTCAGCTCATCACTCTGCAGTCCAGTTCCCTGGGTTCTGGGCCAAGCTCACCAGTTTCACTCATTGGCTGACACTGGGCAGTTTGCTTAACTTTTCTGCATCCCAACTTCCCGATCAGTAAATTGGGTATCATAGACCCGATCTCATAGTGTTGTGTTCAGCATTCGATGAGATAAAATTTTGTAAAGCATTTTGTACAATGCCTGGCACATTACAAATCCTCGATAAACATAAGCTCCTTTTTATCCTTATTATCACTCTTATTTCAGAATCTCTTCCCCCTTCATCATTCTCTGGTTTGTCTTGGCTCCTCCTGCTTCTTAATACTCAGGCTCAGGTACGCTTCCTCCGAGATCCCGAGATCCCGGAGCCGCTGGTGCTGGCATGCTGTTTCCAAGAGGAACTTCCTGTTGCAGTGGCTTTGGGTTACATCGTGGCCAGGGAAAATGGAGAGACAGCCAACACTGCCTAAGGGAAAGAGGCTTGATGCCGTTAAAATACTGCCAGTGTGACGTAATTTCCCACTGCTAAGACTAGCATCTTTGCAGAATCAGAATACCGTACTAGTAGAGATAACTCAGTAAATTAAATGATTACTCCTCAATCAGGTTGCAAACTGCCCTTTTACTTTTAGTAAAATATGGAGCTCTTTCCTGACGTGTGTTTATGACACAGATTACCCACATCTGCTGCCCTCTGTTCTAGACACTCCGCGGATAGGTTTCGGACTCTGGCACATAGAGACAGCCATGCTATTATTCGTAGGAGCGGCTTCCACAGGCTGCATCTTCCACGTGAGTGAAAGCATTTCATCAATTGTCGTGTTGTTTAAAGCAAGGGTGTTTACGGCTGTCAAGAGGGCTCCAGCCACCTACTTCAAAACCGGGTACACAAACGAACATCTTGCCTGGAGTCCACTCCTTCGTCCTATTAACTAATCTTTATCGCAACTTCGAGATGCTCAGTGCTTTTTCCAGTCCATGGCAATAACCTTGGCATTTTTCAAGAATCAGTCCACTTTTCAGGTGCTTAATCCTTCACTGAGATACAATAAAAGTCTTATACTGGTAAGTCTCAAAACCAAAAATATATTCATTTGAAATCTGCTTCTACGATTATCTCAATCAGAGAATGCACTATCCTTGTGGTGATTCATCCTGGTTGCACTTCAGAGTCACCCGAGGTGATTTTACTAGGACTCCTGGGCCTCAACCCTAGAGATTGTCAACAGGTGGGGATGAGGCCTAGAAATGGGCTCTTCTGGAAACTTCCACAGGGTTTACAATGTACAGTCAGGCTGTGAACCACTGTGCTTCATTTTGCCCCTCTAAGTACCCTCATGGTCCAACGTGACAAACTTCTTTTAGAATTTAGGGCTGAGGAAATGTTCTTTCTAATAAAGACTCAGCTTTCTTTCTTTTCCTAAATAGAGAGACTTACATAATGCACTTTATTTCTTATTATACCTGGTATAAGAAAGTTTAGATTAAATTTCTGGTTCAATCACAGAAGCCGTCTTAGCTCTCATGACAAGTAGATTCGATGCCGTCTCTTTGACTTAATTTTAATATCTCTCATAAATAAATTTGTTATATCTCATTGTGAGTTTCTTCAAATTCTCGGGGGAGGTGCTTCTTGTCTCTGCTCTTCAATTTTCTCAACTATAAAATGAAGGGTGGAAACGGATTAAATAATAAAATTGTTATTATATTATTATGTCTGCTGTGTTTTGAATGCCCGATGTACCAGGCACGGTGCTAGGGAATTTATGTATGTAATCCATGTCAGTTGCCCTTTCCTCCCTCAGGAAGGGGGTAAATTTGGATTCAGCACCCCTCCCCCACAACCCATAACTTACTCAATTCCCTATCAGGAAATCCAGCCCTCTCAGTGAATTCTGTGCATTCTGAGCAGGAATCTTAGTTCTCACACACATACACTATTTCCATTTATAAGAATACGCAGCTTTGACCCAGATGCAAAACTCAACTTTTCTTCCAACCTGCCATACCAAGTTCTCTCAAAAAAAGCTTCATGAACAAATTAGCTCTTCGCCCAAAATTAAGGAGCTGAGGGTGTTAGTCTGCGTGTTCAACTGTGTATTAGGCCTTTTTGATCTGAAAAGTTCCGTTTAGCCACCCAAACAAGGGAAGGGTTGGCCCACTGGGTATTTCCCTAGATCTGGGATCAGTAAACTTCTGTCCAGGGCCAGAGAGTAAGTATTTTAGGCTTCGTGGTCATGTGGCTTCACAGCTACTCAACTCTGCCCTTATAGTGTGAAAGCAGCTGTAGACATATAAACAAATAAGCGTGGCTGTGTTCAATACAACTTTATTTATAAAAACAGGTGGCAGGCCAAACTTGGCCTGTGGGTCAACAATTGCCAGCCTGGCCCTGGAGTATTCTTTTTGATATCTTGTGGGTTTTTTCTCCCTTCTGTGTTTGTCTCGTTTTGCCAATCCTATTTCTCAACCCTGTCATCACCAACAATCCCATTATCTTTTCTGCCTATATAGAGAAATTCTATCTTTCTTCAGAATCTTGGCATCAGATGGTACCTAAGCCCCTGGGATCTCAACTCCTACTTCAAACTCTTATGAAGATGTTTTTCCAAGCAAAGATAATTCTCTTTTAGAAAGGATTCTCACGCTAATTGTTTAGATAATACAACCTTCTTTGCCTCGTTAAATTCCTGTCATCTGACAACAATCCTGTGAACCAGTGGTCAAAAACTCTTATGCCTTCGAGATCAGGTGGTGGCCAGGTAGGCGAGACCATAGGGAGTGGGAAAACGGGAAGTGAACTAAGAGGCATGCTGAAGAATTCACATCAATCTTTAAAAACAAAGGTGTTCACTGACAAACAAACCTATGGACCAAAGTTAGCCCGATGACCACCAGTGTGCAAACTGTTCTGTAAGGTGGGTAGGGATTATTTCTACACATTTGAAATTGAGACTCAAAGTCCAAGTGGTTTTTCCACAGCTAGTAAGTGGCAGAGCACTTTTGCAAATACTCATTGAAATCCTACTTACTATATGCCAAGCCCTGTGGTTGGCCTTGGGGATACTGTGACGGACAGGGGTCAGTTCCTGTCCTCAGGCAACATGCAGTCTAATGGGGATGTGAGGCCATCACAGTACTCCATGAGAAGCACCAAAATGGGGATTGGTTGGGGTGCTTTACATTCACATGGTAGAGTCATTGAGTCCAATCATATGTGGGGGCAGCTTCCTGGATGATGGATAGCTCACTTGATATGCAAAAGACCAGTGGGATTTCATGAGGCACATTTTACACTGAGCCCGAAGGTGAAGGGCCGGCAAGTGCAAAGGCCCTGAGGTGAAAAGGAGCATGCCCCTTTCAAGGAAAAGCATGGAACATTGAGTCAAAGTGGGAGAGTTGCAGGGGAAGAGGCTGGATAGAAAGAAAGGCCCGGGTCATCATGCATCTTGAAACGGGTTTATTCCTAGGGACATTGGGGAGCCATCAAATGGTTTTTATTTGTGTGTGTGAGGAAGACCAGCTCTGAGCTAACATCCGTTGCCAATCCTCCCCTTTTTGCTAACATCCATGCCCATCTTCCTCTACTTTATGTGGGACGCCACCACAGCATGGCTGACAAACAGTGTGTCAGTGGGTGCCTGGGATCCGAACCTGCACTCCTGGGGCTGCCAAGTGCAAACTAAACCGCTGTGCCACCGGGCCAGCCCCCATCAAATGGTTTTAAGTAACAACGTTACATTTTGAAAAGATCTTTCAAGCTAGATTATAGATAATGAGTTGGAAAGTTGCAAGCCTCAAAATCAGAGTGAGCTGTGGCGGCAATCCAAGCATGAGGTGGTGGTGGGCTAAAGAAAGGTGTGAGGTTGAGACAGCTGGTCAGAGTCAAGAAGTGTTAAGAGAGTGAATTGATAAGAGTTCAAGATTGCTTTGATTTACAGAAGGAGTCAAGGAAAGGAAGAAGTCAAGAGTAATGTCTAGGGTCCTTTCTGAGCCTTGTACACTCCGATTCCAGCACAGAAATTTAGTACCAATTAGAAAAGAATGGGGTGTATGGAATTGGACTATTACTGTAAAAGACATGCACTCTTTTTGGCAATGCCACTGCACTCTGGTTTATGGCTATTTAATCCCAGCAAAGCTTTATGCTTTGGCTCTCTCTCTCAGATTTCCCTTTCCTGTACTTTCTTCTCTCTTTTGGATCCATCCTCCTCCTTTCCAAGGCTCAAGGAAGTGTTGAGTCTCTGATGTTTTCATGTTTCCTAAGAGGAAACTAGGGGGAGCTGCTGCATCTAGTGGCTAAAGCCAAGAATCTGCAATCAGAACTAGGTTCAAAACCCAGTCGAGCCACTTAATAGCTGTGTAACCTTCGGCAAGTTACTTAACCTCTTTGTGCCTCACCTGCTTCACTTTAAAATGGGGTTAACAGCAGTCTTTCCCTCACAGTGTTGTTGAGAGCATTAAATGAGTTAACACCAACAAAAGGGCCCACACAGAGTGAGGGATCAATAAATGCCAGCTATTATTTTGGCATTCCATTTAAGCTTGACTTTCCCTCATCCCCATTTTGTACACCCATACTCCCAAAGTTATTATTTCATCCCATCACTGCCAAAACTCTCATTCTTTTAGAAGACATAGCTGCCAGAGATCTGGGAGATTTTTTGATGGATATGAATTGATATTGGCCAATCCAGGATTTTTCCAATTTAAAAGAGAACTTGGAGAAGAGGAAGCAGTATTATTGCTCTCATTCTTTTGGAGGGTACTGAGGAGATAAGACACTGTCTGCCTAAAGAGAGAGTGGTTTGCCTGCATTATGACACAACCGGCATAGCATAATTTCTCATGTCAGGATTACTATAGAATTCCATTCATTCATTCAACAAATATTTATTAAGCCTTTCGAGAGAACCTGACACCTGGAAGCAAACTTTATGTAACCCCTTTATTTTATATACCAAGCTGTGCCAGGAAGATTGAAAGACTTGCTAAAGACCAACATCTATTTAATGGCAGAATCATTTCTAGGACAGGAGGCCAAGGAATCCTCCCATTTCCTCCGAGCAATAGGTTCCAAATTTGCTTTGTAGAAGAACTTTTAGATAGTGGAAAAAGATTACTTTTAGTCTACAGAGTATTTTTTACTTTCCAAAATATAGTTGATGCTTATTTGTGGTAGTTTATTCTATAAAAGTTACTGCAAACACTGAATGAGCGAATACTGAGCCTTTGCTCCTAGGGGAAATGCATGATTAGGTTCCTGTGAGCCTCTGATCATAAGATCTTCATCAACCAACCAATACATAACCTTGTTTTGTGTGTTTAAAGTTCAAAGACACCTCTGTGTTTCTGTTTAAAGATGCCTCATTTAATATATATTATAGATTCATTAACCTTGAACTCATGGCCAACATCACTGTAACTCATGCCTGAACGAAGCTGATCTAACAGGTGTATTTTCTCCATAAGGCATATTACAGCCTTCTAGCCTTTAGGAACCCAAGGTGGCACTTCAGCACTATGTTTGGGGGGTCATTTTAAACAGCAAAATCACCAATAAAAAACACAAAAATGTGGCACAAAATAGCCTGGGAAAAGGACACATTACAGTATGGAAGCTAAAACAAGAAGCTATGGTGTCACCTTGTTCTGCCTCTGCTGGGAACATGTACATCCACTGACTCAAGTATTTCTGCAGCTCTATAAGTGTCCACAAGTGATTGCAAAAGTGCTCCAAGTATTTGGTGTTACAAATAAATTTTAGTGGGTAGGCCAATTGACAAATACGGAATCAATGAACATTGAGGAATGACTGTACTTTGATGCATATCTTGTCTCCCCAATAATTGCATTAAGTATTTTTTATCTCTACTTCATGGTTTTATAAATTACAACAGAGAATAATGAATTGGTCATACAGTCATATAACAAGGACTAGAACTCAGTAAACCTCATTTATTGACGGGAAGATGGCTCCTAGGCCTGGGAGTCAGGAGCCAGGCGACCGAATTGAACCCTTACTTAATTGAGCCTAGAGATGCCATCAAGCTCCTCAGAGCTTCCCTCTTCATCAGTTCCTACCACTTGATCACTACCCACCATTTTATGGTAAGAACTCTGTCCTGCTGTATAAGCACTTTGGTTTGCTCCTTATGCCTGTTTCCTAGAGAGTGGATTTTTCATTTACCAACTCACCATTGTCTGGGCTCTGGCCAACACTTGCAGAGAGAAAAATCCTGAATTCACTATCCAACTTCCAATCAGTGGCTTATAAACCTGGGTAACCTGCTTTATCTTAATAGCGTGAGAGCAACTGGCAAGGGCAATAGCATGAAGATAAGGCTGGACTCATATCTCTCCCTGTCAACAGGCCTGGCACCCTGTTCATTTTTATTCTTGAATAAGTGACTCGATCAATTCTCCCTTGTGGCAGCCTCTGTGAAGTTGTGGGGCATGTTAATCACTCACTATCAGTTCTGGCGACAGTGGAATTTTATAACTTTTGTTTCGTTTTGTTTAAATGGAGCCATTTGCCATAAGATGAATCTGCCTTTAAAATCAGAAAAACAACTTCTGCGGAGTCTGCCTTACAGAAGTTGCTTCTGGGGAAGAGACATGTATCACATTGGTTTCATAGTGGAAGCTTATGTCCCAGGGATGAGGAAAATGGCTTATTTGGAGGAATGGCGTGGGGGTGGTCATTCTTCTACTACTCCAGTAGAGTAGGAACGCCAACAGACATCTAACTGGTGTTAAATCCAAGGGCATAATAAAAATTTTCAAAATTACCAAAGGAGCAATGGGGGAGAAAGGAGACATCTGGTCTACCTAATTAGCCCTAGCGATCGCTTAACCCAGATCCTCAAATCCAAATTACTCTAGAAACACAAGCTCAGTCTCCTTTCCACAAACATTACTCCAGGTTACAGCCCATGCTCATGAATAGGACAGGAGGCCAAGGAATTTTGTTTATCTCCTCATTCTGACTTACCCTCTATTATACATTTGCTAGTGCAAATAATGACATTTAAACATTACACATATTGAGTGTAATAAAAAAAAGTCGGTCTGCATTTCCAAAAGAGCTGATCACCTTACAGGAAGGAGCAATAAATCTAAGTGACATCAACAAGATGAATAATCATTTTGGGCAGGTTATAGTATTCCAAAGCATCGTTTCTATTTTGCAGTGTGATTATCTCACCATAATCATACCCCTGTGTTATATTATTGCTCATAATACAAGTCCAAATATTGGATAGAAAAAGCTCTTTTTTTTTTAAAAGCATTTTCAGGGAGGATTAGACATTATTTGAAATCTGAGCAATAGCAAGCCTAACAGGAGATCAACTCATATACTTCCGCATTCAACAGTTTCAGAGCAGGCTAATAGTAATTAAGGGGAAAAAGTCAGGAATCTGCTACATTCTGCCATCTCCATAATTAAACAATAAAGCTACTATATCATTTCACACAGACATTGTAAATACTAAATTAAGAAGCCCCGTTGAAATGTCAGAAGCATTTTCTTATGAGTTTATATCAGCCATGTGATTATCGTATTGATTCTGCATGCCAATGAGATAACATTCCACTGTGTTTATTTTTCTCCCAATTGCCTTCCAGAAAGTAATAAAATTAAATCCAATATGATATTAAATGTAAATATGCATGGATATTATATGTAAATACCCACTTTAAACTCTCTTTGCTTTTTGATATTTTTTGAGCATAATGTTGTCAAGCAACAGTAATATTCCTTTCCCCTACATGGTCCACCCTCACTTCCAGTACCGGGAAAGAGAACACCCTTTGTAATTCCGCTTGACATTTGTTTCGTGATTTGTGGAAAAAGAAATACCAAAAAAAGAATTGCTTTTAAAAGTTACAGAGCTAAGAGTTTAAGAGTTTATAAGCTAAGAAAGTTTGATTTCCAACAATGTTGTCTTGAATGAGTGTTTGCTCTAGATGTCATTACACTGCTTTGCTTCTTCTCATGTTAATTTTGTTGTCTCCTAAATCTGTCGCTCATGTTAATTGGATAATCAAAACACTTGCATTCATCTGACTGTTGATTGAAATGTCCAGCTAGGACTTTGTCCTTGCAACTCAGACATCAACAAGACCTTTCTATTTGTAGAAAACAGGCTTTTTTATCAGCATGAGGTGACCAGTCACCTTTGCTAAGTCAAGAGGACTCAATATAAGAATCTCGCTCTGAAAGCACGGGCAAATTGGTCAGATGTGGGGGCCCCGAGTGAGAGTGACAAAGGGTATCACGAGGTTGGCAACAGAAGGGCGTCCAATAAAAATCAACTACGTTAAAGATGTTGTAACTGAAGTCTGGAGGAATTAAAAGGCTTGCTCATCATCGCTCGACCTCCTTCTATGAGCCTGTTAGTATCTTCTGTGGCAGAACTTCTATGTTGTTCCTTCTGTCCAGAAAGAATAAGCCACTCGCTTCTATCAGAGATTTGTCTCTGTTAATGACAATGATTTATTTGCCATTTTCTCTCTCTGGCTTGTATGTCCCTGCATCTAGCAGAGTTCTTGGCACATAAAATTCTCAATAATTTGGTGATAGGATGCTTAAGGTCATACAGCTAATTAGCGACAGATCTGAGATTAGAACTCATATTCATTTATGTGTGTTTTTCCCCTATTACTTTGTGCTTCCTCCTCTTCCCACAATCTATAGAAAAGCTTATCATTTCACAGTTTCCAGGGGAAAGTAACCAAGATGTGAAGGATGAAATGCATGATTGAATTTGATTTACCTATAAAGCGAATTGGCTTTTTTTTTTTTTTTTTTTGCCAGTGGGGCCTTTTTTAAATAGCAGACTTTAGTTTTCAGAACAGTTTTATGTTCACAGCAAAACTATGCAGAATGTCTAGATGTTTCCCATACACCTCCTTCCCCCCTGACACGACCTCCCCGGTTATCAACATCCCCCACCAGAGTGGTACATTTGTTACAATTGAGGCACCTACATTGACATGTCAATATCACTCAAAGTCCACAGTTTACATTAGGCTTCACTCGGTGTTGTATATTCTACGGGTTTGGACAAATTTAAAATGACATATTTCCACCATTATAGTGACATACAGAGTCGTTTCCCTGCCCTAAAAATCCTCTGTTCTTGGCCTATTCATCCCTTTCTCCACCCTAACCTTTGGCAACCACTGTTTTTTTTTTTTTTTTTATCTCCACAGTTTTGTCTTTTCTAGAATGGCATATAGTTGGAATCATACAGTATGTATAATGCGGCCTTTTTGCAGTTATTTCTTTCATGGAAACACCAGTGACCATAGTTTGGATAAAAGCCACTGTCACATTTTTGTGGGTGGGTCTATCTAATACTGTCATAATTAGGCTCGCAAGGAAGTTTTCATTTTTCCAACTGATTGTTTCTGCTACACAATACCATAACAAGTAGGTAGGGTGCTTCTTTTTCTCTTTTTCCTCAAATTAAATACACATTCATCTGAAATAATAGATCTCCTTGGAGTCATGTTTAATGTTTAGATCATGCTACAAATGAATACAGAATCCCTGCTTCCTCCTCCCCCTCAGTTATGATGGGCTGTGCTAAATTCATGCCTAGTCTGGCTTCTGACAAACAGCTTACCTTTACAAGATAGTTGGCTGATCATAAAATAGAAATATAAAAAGAGATTTTATATGTAAAATATTGTATATGTATGTATAATGTATACATATGTAACATATAACAAATTATTATACATAATAATAATTACCTATTATATATAATTATATATTATATATATATATATAGAGAGAGAGAGAGGAAGTGTGTGCATGTGTGCACATGCTCTAGTGTTTGTATGCAATTAAAGGGCCTCGTGAGTCTCTGGCCTCATTGTCATTAATCTCTAACCAAACCAGGAAATCAAGTTAGACATGGACAGAGATGAGTGATTTTCAGGATCCTTTCAGGGAAAGGACTTTTCAGTCTGCTAGGATTTTAGGGGCAGTAATTTGAAGTGATCTCCATTATGTTTTGTTATAAATATGACTTATTCCAACTGTGTCTTCAAGTGTTTGTGACTTATGAGTTCTAAAAGGCATTACTAATGCAACAATGGTGCCGCTCTTTCAAGTGCTTTGCCAAGGTTAACTTGTTGGAGGTGCATCCTTGCAGCTTGAAGAGGAAAAGTCAAATGAGATGATGCAGAAGAATGCAAAATTTCCTTAAAGTAACTCAGTGAAGGAAGTTAGGACACGTAAATGTGCATGATGTGCTGTCTCTCCGTGGCTCTCTCTGTCTGACTATAGGATCAGTCCCCTAGAAGGACTCGCCTGCTGCTGAGATCTTCTCCTAGTAGCTCCATGCAGTAAAGTGGGGTGCACAGGCCTCTGGCTGCCTTCTTGGCTCTGGCCATGTCTACAGGAGGTCAGCGGAAGTGCCTTCCTCCCGTACATATTAATTCAGAGAGTACAGAGTAATACACTTGACTTGTCCCCGCTACAAGGCATTTCCACCCTCTCCTTTCCAACTCACATCATAGTTGGATGAGAGCAGAACATAGCGGGTGTTTGGAAGTACTGCCTCCAAACCCACCAGCCTTGTCTCTACTCTCCCACTCCTGAGAGATGGAAGGGAATGCAGTCCTAAGGCCCCACGTGGTCGTTTTGCTTCCAGTTTTCTTTATTTGGACCAATCTTGACTTGCAAAAATGTCTATGTCGGCTCTATTGTCAACTTCATCTCTTTCTTCTTAACCCAGAATTCTATAGTTTACTCCCCACAACCACTGTAACTGGTCTAAAAGTGAGACATTGAGCCAGTTAACTGGTTTTCTTTATACCTACCAAATTATGAGCTTGACTATTTTTTATTGACCTTTCTGAATCCACTGTTGACTCTTTTGGCATCATATACACAAAAACCTTTATTAGCATGAAAGAACAGATTCCTGTAAGTTGACTGGAGTTGAATCAAAGAAAAATTTCTTTCTTAAAACTTCTAACTTCCATCTTAAAGGACTGTAAGTCTTTTAAAGATAAATGTAAGTCTGTCTAAAGATAAATTTAAGATTTTCAAGTTATCTCACATTAGTGAAAACAACTTGGAGCAATAATCATTTTAAATGAACCATCAAAAAATGTCAACTCTAAAAAAAAATATTACCAGCCACTCACAGAATAAAATCATATTCACACATGTTCTAAAATTTAGAATGAAAAATTTTGTTTGGCACCATTTTAAGGAAGCATTGAGGGAGAGGGAATGTGAAGATGTATCTCTACTTGTGTAGGAAGAATATTTTCATTTTTTTAAACCATAAATATCTTAAAGATACAGTTCTAATTAGTAATGCTGGGGGTTGTGGCACATTCAATCAAACTGTAGCACATTCATTTTAATGGATCTTATTTAACTAACTGAAGAAAAGCAAGGTTCACATTGTTGCTGCCTTTTAGTTGTGATCAAAATTCAAGGGTTTCAGGCTAAACTAGTTACCGTAATTGATATGATGCAAAGCAAAATATATTGATCCACGTGAATAGGCTCTAGATTAATTATCCTTTTAAAAATAATATTTACATTTAGAAAGGACCTCAGAAACTCATTGAATCCAAAGGTTAAAATTAATTTCCCCTCAACAATAGTGATTAACTGGGCTCCTTGTACCTTGAGTAGTTTTAAATTAAAGTCTCCGAGAAGCTTTGTAATGTTATTCCTCAAAGCATATCTGTGAGGCAAGTAGGTGAACAAGATGGCGCAGCCCATTATTTTAGCACATTGGCAGATGGAGAGAACTGAGTCACAAGCCAGTTGGGTGATTTGGCTAAAACCACAGCATCTAAAGTGATTACTGCAATCCTAGAATAGAGTTCTCAACTCCTACCTCCCATCTGTTCTTTAGAGAGAGTTAGGGAGCCAATTATCTGTTCTTTTGTAAGAAGAATCTATTGACTATTAGTAGGGATAGAGCAAAGTTTGCCTAGACTTCCCCACTTCTGCTCTTCTTATTCTTACTGCACCCCATCACTCCTCCCCACCCTCTTCGCTTCCAACCACGATATTCTCATCAGCTATTCAAAGCCTTCTGGTGTGATGCTCGGGGAGAGGGGTATGTGTACTCAGGTGGTAGAGGAGATCCTTGATAGAGGAAACATTTATTAACTATTTTCTCTGTTCTAAATGCAGCTCTGGGTACTTGGCACCATTTTTTTATTCCAGCCTCCCTAGAACTTATTGGAATGGGGCAATATTTCATAATGTACATGATAGATGCTACCTAAACAAATTGATGATGGTGGTCCTGGTGGCAAACAAATTAAGCTGGAATGTTTATTGAATCAGAAATAAAATACTGGATTCTGGCTTTGGCTGTTGCCACTAAACCTGTGTGACCTTGATTAACACATTTTTTTTTCTCTCTGGACTTTAATTCTTTCACCTGGAGTAGAGGCAGGGCGCAGTAGACTAGACGAACACTCAGACTGTGCTGACTCTGACGTTATAGGAGAATGTGATTGAAATTGTTCAATTAAGGTGGGAAAGATCAATGGTTCTCTCAGGGGAGATCACATTTGCAAGGCCGTTTTTCAATCCTAGTTCATTTAGGCCAGCGTTCTCAACCCTGGCCAGAAATCACAGTCATCCATATCCCCAGAGTGTTCAGAATTTCTAATACTAAGTCTGCTGGTCCCCTGGGTACCATAGCTACATTTTTAAAAAGAGCCTGAGGTGTTTCTGATAGGTACTTCTAGAGAGGTAGTTCTAGTTAAGAATCACTACTGTACACCGAGGAATTTCAGAAAATAGGGGAAGATATATGGCAGAGTCAAAGCTTTCCTGAGACTTTAACTCACACCATCTATTTGGTCTCAGTATGAGTCTAGACCTACCCATGAGGCAAGTGGTTGGGCTGCGGAGAGTTTGGGGAGCTGGAAAAGTATTGATTGTAGGATACAAGTTGAGCGCTGTCTGTGAGTTCAGGCCTCATTTGCTTTCATTTCATCCAAATCTTTTTCCCTCGCCTCCAATCCAACCTGGATAGAGTTTTAAATCTTTCCTTAAAGAACACCCATTAACGATGATGAAATAGTCTGGCTCCCAGATCCATTCAACCCCTCAAGCTCTAAGATGAAATAACAGAGGCATCAGCAGTGTCTAATTTTGTCTTTGGAGCTAATTAAGCATCCTGTGGGATGCACTAAGTCCAGGATGTTATTTTGCCTAAAGTAATGGACAGTCACTAAGGATGAATGATTTTGGGTCCCGGGGCCAGTATTAATCTGTTTGTCTTAAGGTAAACACATCTGGTGTTCAAAAATGCTCTCTCTCTTCTAAATCAAACAGCTACTTTAAACTGGAAATCCCCAAACGAATATCTTCTGCGCAATCCCATGGCTTTCCAGGATGTAACCAAGGTTATAACAAATGCTTTTCCTTGCTCAATTGATATTTAGACCTTTTCTTTGTTGGTATTCAAGAAAACAGAATCTTGTGTGGCTTTAAAATGCCTGGACTCTCATTTTCAATGCTTTTGGGCAAGTAGTTGAACCTGATTGAAAATGAGTCATTCACTAGTTTTAGAGTAGTTCACTTTTTACACTTCTCCTCCGATGGCTTGCATCTGAGAAAGAAAATATACCTAATGGTCTTGTTCTGAAATTAACAGAGAAATGGTCATTAATGCTTCTCCGCCTTTCCTTAACGATATTTTTCTTGGGAGACCTTTGTGTTTGGGGGGCTCCAAATCAAGACGAATGGAAACATCTGCTGCTTTTCAGAACGGGATTCAACCCATGCTTGGCTTTGAGATCTATCAAAGAATAAACCTGTAATTTCAATACTTGTAGTTTGAACCTACAAGTTACAAATGGAAGTCACAATTCCTGTGGCAGGCATTTTGTTAGGATGTCAGGTAGCTCATTTTGCTGCTGTTTCCTATTTTTAACATTCTCTTTACATAAATAAAATGTAACACTGTGAAAAATGAAATACCTTAACAAAAACACA
This sequence comes from Tapirus indicus, assembly GCA_031878705.1. NCBI lineage: Eukaryota > Metazoa > Chordata > Mammalia > Perissodactyla > Tapiridae > Tapirus > Tapirus indicus. Next base: position 117,666,249 of record CM062925.1, read on the forward strand.
TGATGAGGTGCACCTAAGAGCACTTAACATTATTCATTTCAAGCGGTTGGTTGATGCGTGATCTTTGCTGAATATTTCAGTGTTTTACTAAGGTTATAAACTGAGTAAGGAAATAAAATCGCTCTTGGTCAAGGATCATCTTCCAGCATTAAATAGCTTTTGAATATTTATGGGGAGCATGTAATACCATAGAGGTGTTTAAGGACCATCTGAGTAATATTTTTCCTCAGTTTCTCCTTTAATTCAAATAACTGTGGACTTTCAGATCTAGAAGGAACTTCAGAATAAGGTGAGGACAACCTTTCCCTAGGTTACACAGTTAAATCTTAACAGACCTAGTCTAAAACCTTAATCTGTTATCTTCCAGTCCTGATGTCCTTCCACAAAGCCATGTATCTATCTCTAGAGAGATGAGGAACCAGACTTTTCTAGGCTTTATCGTAGTTAACCCCTCTCAATTTTATCAAGTAAATTATTATTTCAGTACTTTAATTTTACTTTAGCAACTCCAGAGAGCTTGAAGATACAGCTCAAAAAGGGACCAACACAATTTATTTCCCCAAATCTCGTTTGGTTAAAACATGTTACACGGAACCAAATTTGTTGTTTTGAACTCCATACAGTGCTAGTTAATCTTCTCTTTCACGACCATAACAGATACCTGTAACTTGTGAAAATATGTGCCATTAGCCTGAAGAGTGGACGTGATGCCTGCTTGTACCCAGCTTATCATTAGTAAATCATGTCCAATTCAAAACTCATTCTCAACTAACCATGGGCAGTAGCACGATGTTGATTTACAAACGACATTCATGCTCAAAAAGGTTATGTAATTGCCTTTAAGGACTGAGATGAAAACTTAGGTCTTTTATCCTCTGTGTAGTGGATATTCCATCATAGTCTAAATCCTCCCAAGGACCCTCGGAGGAGTGAACCCAGCCAAGTTTCTTCAGTCACATTTTTCTGACTTAAACACAGATATCTCTGTGCTGCAGATATTCCACTAAATGTGTCCTAACTTGTAGAATCAACACAGCCGGTGAATCCTAGTAACCCTTTTGTTTACCTCTGAAAACCATATCTACTTAGTTTAAAGGGGAGAGAAGGGTTGGGACTGAAAGGAATGGGAGGGGAACGGAAAGGAGCACTCAGCACAACAAAACACCAGCGCCTTCCAACTGAGTCACATGCAGGGTTGTAAAATGACTTATAGCCCTGACCATGTTGGCAGAACATTCAGCATGGATCACGCATTTCAGGCACATGATGCAAATGCTTTTTGGCTCACGATTACAGGCTAGTAATTTCCGACGCTCTAGTGCTGTTCCAAATAATTCATTGTATTTGCTTTCTGTACTAAGTCCCTTGGACTGATTAAAGGAAACCTTCCAGAAGCATGTCTTCCACTTGCTATATGACTTTGCTATTTCTCACATGGCTGATGTGACCCTGTGTTCTTGCGCAGAGTTATACAGAACATTTGTGCACATGATCTCCATTTCCTGGAAGCTTCTCAGAGTAAGCCTGCTTGTATAATGTGCTCAAATTGGCCAGGGCGTGGTCCAGTCAATGCTTTCAGCTGATTTCATGTTTGACTATGTGGTAAACCACAGAATCAACCGTGCACTCTGATTTGACCAATAAGCCAGCCAAAAGAGTAATCATTTGGAGTGATTCAGCTATAAAGCAGAGGTTTTCTTGATCATATGGAAAATCCATAGCTTCATTCTACAGCTGGAATTATGTGTCTTTATTTGCAGCAATATTCTTAGGAAGATGCTAATGGAATAGTGATATAAAATATACATATTCAAAGGATAGACATCAAGAATATTTCCTTTTTCTTTTTTTTTTTTCTTTTTGGTGAAGGAGATTAGCCCTGCGCTAACATCTATTGCCAATCCTCCTCTTTTTGCTGAGGAAAATTGGCCCTGGGCTAACATCCGTGCCCATCTTCCTCTACTTTATATGTGGGATGCCGCCACAGCATGGCTTGACAAGTGGTGCGTATGTCCATGCCCAGGATCCAAACCTGTGAACCCCGGGCCGCTGAAGTGGAGCCTGTGAACTTAACCACCACACAACCAGTCCGGACCCAAGAATACTTCCAATTTTTATCAAGGGTAAAGGTGTCCTTATTAGTAATGATTAATTTGAACAAAAATATTTGTATTAACAAGGAACAAGTTAGACATGCTTATTGGATTATTTTTTTCTGTTACCAGATCAAGACTTCTGTGCTGCTGAATGATTGGATGCTGGCTGGAACAGGTAGGTAATTCTAGGCAAATCTACAGGAGTAGCAATTTGTAGAAAGAACAGCTGAGTAAATTCAATACATCTTTTTTACCTAAGCACTTATTTTTGCTTCTCAGCTTACTCACCATAACTCAAATAATGACTTAGTGAATTCTTCTTCTTCTTCTTACTACTACCACTATGATGAAGGATTTTAGAGGTCATCTCACTCTGTCTACAAGAGGTAAACCCATTGAACCTAATAATTTCAACATTTTTTACCCTTTTGAACAAGAACTTCTTTTTGACCAGAACATTTGAGTCATTAATTCCTAGTGAACTACAGCAAAAATAGTAAATATATAGAACCTTAAGCTAATTTGCTTTACCTAATGAGAGTTAGCCATTATTTATAAATCTTCTAACAATGTTTTAATTTATCCTTCTCTGAAGCATTCCAATCTTTATCAGTTTTAGCATGAAAAATATTAATTTTATAAAAGTTAAAAGTTTTCTTTTTAAGAATGATTTTTGTGTGTGTGACAATATCCCAGACTTTGGCTTCCTTACTTTGTGTCTTTAGGCAGTAAGAGATCTGACCCCTTTCTGTAGTAACACTGAAGACTTAGAGGTTTATTAGCAGACTATTAGAGAAAAGACATTTATCCTTATTTTATTCAGAGAATGGATTTTTTTTTTTTTACAGTAAAGTATTCCAAGTTTTTGTTTAAGTTAGCGGTTCAGTTCTGGTGATAAGATTAGCGATGAAGTGTACTTTTGTGATAATTATCCCCCTTTACACCTCACTCCCCCCAGATAAGAAGAGAGTTTAGACTGAAATGCATCCCAAGAGGCAGAAGACAGTGGCCCCAAGGTAAAAGCAATTTGAGCCTTCATCTCAGGCTTGCTTCCTTAGCTGTTCATTCATTTTGTGGCTTGAATGGAGAATGCATTGCCTAGGTTTGCAAAATATATGGAAAATAATTCTACCTCCAGTTCATTGTCCTCTTGGCTATTTTTCTTTTTGAAGCTGCATGGAACTATTTTGGGTCTTTCCAGCACAGTTAACATTGCTTTAAAACAGATTTAATCCTCCCTACAAGACTGAATTTCCGATTCTCCATCCAACAGAGCGGTGCACTATTAAATATCTACCAGGTGTTTCAATATGCGCACATTTATCTGACTCTTCTTTTAGTTAGAAATCATAGAAAATGAAATTGAAGATGTTTGGTTACGGTGTGATTTGATGAAAATACTGGTGCAAGGGCAGCTTTATGACTGCTTGGCAAAGGTTCAAATGAGATCCGAAATATTTTTAAACACAAACGTATATTCCCTCTTTGTGTGATTCCTTGATATACACAGTTTCATGTTTTAGAGGCAACACCAAATCTCCCAAACAAGCTCAGTTAGGAGAAGACAGGAAAAATTATCTGTGGATTATCCACCTATGGTTAATCCATTTTGTGGCTCATTTGTGACAAGTTGTTGAAAACACAAGACCAGCTCCCTTTGCCATCATGGATACTTCTGTGCTGCCTACCTCTTTTTAAAAAAAGTACATGTGCTCACCAAGTGTCAATCAAGCAAAAGCTAGCTGAAAATCACGTTAGGAAATAAAGTTCTCTTATCTCCCTCCGGCTTTGGAAAGGACTCATTGCTGAAATTATAATATATTTACTAATATTTGAAATCTCATCACCAGACCTAAAATTTGGTACACAGTAGACACTCAATAAACATGTGTGAAATGGAAATGAATTTACCCAAATATAAATGATTTTCAAGTCACAGTATCTGCTGCTTTTGGTTTATCCAGGTCATAATACTACTCCAACCAATTCAGTTCTATTCTATTTTTAAAAGTGATTGAGCACCAACTGTGTGCATAAACATGCGATCATTCTTTTGGGGTGGGGGGTGGTGACTAGATGTAAGAGTGAGTACCTACATTTAAGGATCTCAGACTTGAAGCCAGGGTTCAGTGACTTTGTGAAATGGTACAAGGCTAGCAGAGCCTTGAGAAATTCAGAGAAAACCCATGTACACAGCCCATCACAGTGGATGCAGCTGCCATTCCCAGGAACCAAGAAACCCAATGCTTAAGCCAAATTGCTATTAAGGGAATGCAAATATAGGAACTAAGTTTGTCTTTTGTTTGTAAGAGGGAATAGAGCACAGATGGGCTGTTCCTTAGATTTACAATGCAGTAAATTAGACATTTGAAAGGTTAGAGACAAGATGTTTTGAAGAGAAACTGACTGTGGTTTAACTGTGCCTCATTTCAGTACGGGCTTTCTTGGCCCAAAGTTAATGGAGTGGTCTGTCTTCCACTGAAATGTGCATTTTTGTGTGTGCTGTGCAGGTTTGGGCTATCAAAAGTGCTTTATGTGGCCGGCCCGGTGGTGTAGTGGTTAAGTTCACGCACTCCCCCTAGGAGGCCCTGGGTTTGCGGGTTTGGATCCTGGGCACGGACCTACACACCTCTCATCAAGCCATGCTGTGGCAGTGTCCCATATAAAAAATAGAGGAAGACTGGCATGGATGTTAGCTCAGGGACAATCTTCCTCAAGCAAAAAGAGGAAGATTGACAACGGGTGTTAACTCAGAGCCAATCTTCCTCACCAAAAAAGAAAGAAAAGTGCTTTATGCTTCCTGATTAAATCTTATTACCCTGACTGGAGATGCACTACAATTTTTACAGCACCATCAAAACCTTCCTCTCTTCTCCTTTGCTCTTGCTCCCCATCCCTGCTGCTCCTGCCAAAGCAGCAATGACTTGAAGTGACTTTCTCTCCATTTTCACTGGAACATGTTTTTGAGATTTGGGTTGAAGCACTATGGAGAGGTTGGGACTATCTTTCCCAGGATTTGAGCAGGGAAATCACAACCCCATTTGGTTGTGAAGAATGAAGAGGAGAGAGAGTTCTAAATGCTAGGATGTTGGCTGAACTTTTTGGAGCCAAGACAGCACTATTCTTCCTCATTTCTCCTAGTCTGGCTCCTGCTCTGGCCTCTTTAAGGCCTATTCCTCCGCCTCCACAATATCTTCCCAGACCTTTCTAATCCTGGAGTCAGTCTTTCGAGATCTGAATGCTGGTCCTACGACTTACTGTCTGGGTGACCTTGGGCAGGGTACTTCACCTCTCTGTGCTTCAGTTTGCTTATCTGGAAAATAAGCAAGTAATAATAGTACCTATTTCACAGGTTGCATAAGATTTAAATAAGTGCATATAAAATGGTTAAAAATGCCGTAGAGTAGGTCCTACTGGTTTGCTCTTGTTTATTTATTGAACCTCGTGTAACATCCTTTGAGAGAAGGATCTGTGTCTAAAAAAGTTTGACAATCCCTGCTGAAGTTTTGCCTCCTCCCTTGCTTTATGTGTTAAATAAATATATTGGTTCTTCTCCCTCTCAGACTATTAGGTTTGTCTCCTCTCCTCTATCCATCATCTGAATGAAAGCTTTTCCCAAAGGTCTGCACCCAGATTTCATGCTTCCTCTTGCACTTTGGGATTTTGTTTCCATGGCTACAAACATCATCACCGTGCAGGCAACTTCCATGTCTCTGCTTTTATCCAAATTATTTCTTTTAAAAATAATATAAGCAAAACTCCTTTTAATCCTTTCAGTTAAAAAAAGAATACAAAGTAGGCAACTGCACGTATTAGGAACAGCACTGTGGTCTCCCAACCACTTCGGAGATAGATCAGGCTCCTATGAAGAAGTTTAAAAGATAGACTTTGGTAATTGACTCCCTATGAATGCCAATTGAGAAAATAACTTTTAAATGAAAGCTTACTATGCAAACTCCTGTATCTTCAAATCATAAGCCAGCTTCCTCTTCCCTCACATCCCCCTCCTGGGATGCAGGAATTACTCTGCATTTTCCTGATGGCAGAGTCGCAAGTGTTCATTAGCCCCCACCACATTAGCTGGTAATAACTGTTAAGGATTTAATGGTGCATTTGTGTACGAGGTCAGCATTAAGGCATGCAAAGAAAGGGGGCAGAAATGAAACAATAAAAACGCCAGAAAAAAAAAAATGTGATCACAGGTGGCTTGGCAGCAAAGAGCATAGTGATAATTTTTCACCCTTTAATGCACGTTTTCCCTTTTCTCCTTTGCAGGCCTACCAGCCTAGAAGCTAACGTTTCGCTTACTGTCAACTTCCCATAGGTTTTCAGTCTTGATGGGCACACTTAATAATATCAATTGGAATTCAGAAACAGAATAAATTCTTTGTAATATGACTTTGTCTACTGCTAGTAAACACAGAGGTTGCTACCATTTATTGAGTACGTATTCTGAGCCAAGCATTGTGCTAAGTGCTTTGAGTCCACCATCTCATTTAATCTAAGTAACTCTGGAGGGATATACTACTATTATCTCCATTTTAAAGGTAAGGAACTTGAATCTCAGAGAAGTTAAGGGACAGCTTCTGGTCACAGTTTATAAGGGGTGGGGCCAAAATTTCAATTCAAGTCTCATCAAAAGCCATTGCTCTTAATAACTTTTCTATACTGTTGTCTTAGTCCATTGGGGATGCTATCACAAAATATCGCAGGCTAGGTGTCTTATAAATGGCAGAAATTTATTGCTCAGAGTCCCGGGGGCTGCAAGTCCACGATCGGGGTGCCAGCATGATTGGGTTCTGGCAAAGGCCCTCTTCTGGGTTGGAGACTGCCGACTTCTCATTGTAATCTTATGTGGGGGAAGTGGTGAGCTAGCTCTCTGGGGTCTCTTTTATAAGGGCATTAATCCCATTTATGAGGGCTCCACCTTGATGACCTAATCATCTCCCCAAAGCCCCACCTCCTAATACCATCATCTTGGGGCTTAGGATTTCACCAAATGAATTTTGGAGGGATACAAATATTCAGACCATGGCAATGGTTCTTCTAATTTATATTGGTTAATGGTTTTCATTCATACAGCAGTAAGCTTAAAAATCAGGCCCAAAAATGGGCACAGGAAGGAACAGAAGCAAAATACTGAATAATGCACAGATTAGAAAATCAGCCCTTGATTTCTCAAAAGTTTTTGTCAAAAGTTGGCGAAACCCCACAGATTGTTCAGCATGCCTAAGTTCTTTAGTTTCAGTTGTCAGTCTAAATAGTGTGCTCTGAATATCCATACACATTCACAAAAATTTACACAGGTATGGGTACCCTCATAACTATATGTGTATGTATTGTGATGCTGTAATGGGAACTTGGTGGCCCCTGACCAATGTGCTGTCAGCTACAGAGACCCAGGCCACTTCACCACACCCCAATTTCATGAGACAAGGCATTTGCTACAGTGTCTCCGTTTTGTGTTTCGATATTGATTATTACAGCTGTCCAACATGAGTCACAGCCATTGTAAATAACCCATTGCCAAGTCCCTGAAGAATTGTGGTAAAGGTAAAAACAGCGCTTCTGCAAGAATGATGAGTGACATAAATCTACAAAGGGCTTTTCCTGAGGAGGGACTGAGACCACATATAATAAATATATTCATATTTTATTCATGCCTATCTGAGATTCCAGAACACAATCTTTGGCCATATCAGTATCCATACTAAATATTCAGGTGAACTATAAGATTAAAATTAAATGCTCTAGAAGTGATTCATTCATTAGGACCCCTAGTCTCTCTGGACACAAGCTTTCTATCTGTTTAGGAGAAGGTATTAGTTGAAATGTTATTTAGTCAGGCACCAAGGGATTCCCTTTTAACTAGAAAGCACTGTATTGATACCCTCTTTGCACAAAAAGGTAGTCTCAGACTAGGTTCATTAAAGTAAAGGGCTCATACCTGGGTTTTATTGAGAAGTAATATTTATGTGTTAATCCTGGACACCATTTTCTTTTTGAATGCACTGGGGAATATTTAAGAGAAAATATTTGATTGGACAAATGTGCTGCTTTATCTCTAGACAAGTGTCAGGGTTATTAGAACAAGCACTTGAGAAAGATTGGAAAACATTGAGCATTGTGGTGGAAGAGGCCTAGGGATCAGGACACTTGAAATGTGATTTTAGTTAATGTTGCTACACTTCACTGCATTCGTTTGTCCAATCTTACCAATAATGTGGAATGAACGACAAGGATTTTTCAGAGGACTGTGTATCACATGCTGGTCCTTTAAAGTTAATTATAACTACGTCTAATATCGAAAATTTATTATACAAAATGTTCTTTTGGTCATTAGAGTTGATTTTGTCTATATCACATTCGTGCCTGCCTGAGAAGGATCTGGAAGCATGATTTATCATTATTATTCAATTAACCCAAATCTTTGAGTACTCTTTCCACAGTGTGCTGAAGTGTGCTGCTTGAATTTATTCTCTAGGAGCTTTTTGTATATACAATACATATGCAAAAAAAATTAAATAAAAAGAAATTATATTCTCCAGGCTGATTTAAAAATATTCCCATTGTTCAGAGTGATATATCCAAATGTACCATCATTCGGAGTTCGATGTGGACGATTACAACTCGCTGAATTTCCACATGCAAACTCTCCAACTTGTTGGCCCCCTCATTCTCTCAGATTGGGTCATCTATCTTTTTCCAAAATTTAAGTTACTGGGGATATACCTCTCTCTATCCTTGATTAACACACTCAAGAAACTCAGATTTGGGTTGAAGGCGGGAGGGGGCTTAAGTTTTATATTCTCCTAATCTGGATAGAGGATGTTCTGGGGTAACCCAACAGGTGACTGTAACATGGGAAAGCTTGGGGCATAGTTTGGTATTTTGGTAGGAGTTGATGTCTGAGTGGTGTTGGTCTCTTGCGTGAACTTTAAGGAACCACTGTAGTTTAGTGGGCTGAGGGGAAGAAATACTAGTGGGAGGGATCTGAGAGAAGTTACAGAGGAGATCTACGTTCACAGTAAGACTGCAAACTGTCATCCCTGAATCCCTTGCCACCTCCACACCTCTCAATGCTATACTTCAACCTGAAGAGAGGAAAAGATGGGAAATGCTCAAGAGGAGGAAGAAAGGACAACTGAGACCACGGCTTTCCTCCCCTCTGAGAAATGAGTAAAGAATAAGACAAGACATGCACACACATGGAGGTGCTAAGCGGGAGCCCACGCCAGTGAACTTCAAACTCTGTAAAACAGGAAGTTGTGAAGTGGCCGAGAGGATTTAAACTCCATCTTCTATGCTCCTATTTGCTCTGTAATACAGAACTGTGTGATACTACTGGGACACCTACGCTTTTTGTAATAGCAACTGGGTCTCCTCCTGCATAGACTGCTGCCCAGCCACCACAGCAAAGCAGACCCAAGCCTCATGCACACAATGTTCCCTGAAAGGACACCAAGCCATGTGTGCAATTCTGAGACAAAGGCAAAGAGTGGGTGGGCTGTCCTGGAATGATAATCTAAACCCAGGAAAGTGAAATTAAGTTTCCTAAATGCCTTTTTCGAAACAAACATTATTATGAAGACTTGAATTTGATATTGTTAGGGTTTTTTGTTTGTTTGTTTGTTACAGGTGAAAGTTGGAATCAAACTTCCTTGCCTTTTCACCAAGCTCAATCCTGTTAGCCTCGTTGTGCATGACACCAAAATGGAGCACTAATGATGATTTTCATGGCGCACTTTCAGCTTGTCATTATCAAATCTCTCAGTCATTGCAGCTAACATCACAGTAAAATCGTGCATTCCTTGTATGTCTTTACCTTGACTTGGTCCCCGCACAACTCCTGTGAATGGGCTCCCAATTACCTGGTGACTCTTGTGCTCCCTCCTACCCCCTCTCTATGTCAGCTTGTTAGCTTTGGGTCCTCAGATCTTTAGATTTTTTCATGGATAGTCTTTAAGAGGCTTGGTCAAGTCCTGAAATCATATGGGTAATTATATGTGAATATTTTTCATGGTGAGATGGCCCACGGTTTTCATCAGTTTAAGAACCAATGACCTAGTGGGTCAATATTTCTAGATCCTTTGCCCTGTCTGCTAGCATGTTTGGAAACTGTTCTGTCTGTGCTAAGCCAACGGCAAAGGTAGCAGCCACTTCTATTGTGCTGTCTGGAGGCAGTCCTCTGGATGTCCAAGCAGGACACCAGCCCACCCTAAGAAGTCTTCTGCTTGGAGGATTTGATGGCCTCCACCAGAGGAGAGATGGAACTCTAGTTGCCCTAGAATTCTGAGAATTAAGGGTTGAGAGAATCTCTAAAAGAACTGACTTGGTACCCAACACTCTCCCAGTAAAAGTTCCAGGGTTTTTAGGCAAAGCTGCCTCTCTCTTTTCTTCCTGACTGGTGAATTTTGATTCTCATCATTTGATTGGGAATCTGCAGCGCCCTTGTTTGGATAAGTCTTGAATTGCTCTTCCCTCCTAAAGGAAGCAAAATCCTGTCCCTCTTTCGCTAGGGTCCTGCTCTCCTCCCCTGGTTGGCCACTTTTGGTCTTCTCTGCATTTCTCCTAGCTTAGCCCCTTCTGATAGAGACCTCTGATGAAATGACAAGGTAAGCACTGTCTAACCTTTCAGGGAAGCTGCAGTCAGTTAAATAACACTGAAGACACCAAGGAATTCCAGCTGCCTACAATTCCTTGTTAGGGTTTGACTTTTACAGAGGAATAAGGCTCTATTTACCTCCCAAAATAAAATCCTTCAGAACCCTTGAGTACTGTTGGTGGGATTGTAAACTGGTTCAGCCACTATGGAAAACAGTATGGAGGTTCCTCAAAAAATTAAAAACAGAATGACTGTATGATCCAGCAATTCCACTTCGGGAAATATGTCCGAAGGAAATGAAAACACTATATCAAAGAGATATCTGCGCCCCTGTGTTCATAGCAGCATTATTTTCAATAGCCAAGACATGGAAGCAACCTATGTGTCCATTGATGGATGACTGGATAACGAAGTTGTGGTGTGTGTGTGTACATATATATATATATATGTAATGAAATATTATTCAGCCATAAAAAGAAGGAAACCCTACCATTTGTGACAACATGGATGGACCTTGAGGGCATTATGCTAAGTGAAATAAGTCAGGCAGAGAAAGACAAATACTGTATGATATGTGGAATCTAAAACAACAACAACAAATCAGAGCGGGGGAATTGGATGAAGGCAGTCAAAAGGTACAAACTTTCAGGTATAAGGTAAATAAGTACGGGGGATGTAATGCACAACATGACTATAGCTAACACCGCTGTATGGAATATTTGAAAGTTGTTAAGAGAGTAATTCCTAAGAGTTCTTATCACACACACAAAACATTTTTTTTTGTATCGTTCTGAGATGATAGATGTTAACTAAACTTATTGTGGTAATCATTTCACAATATCTGTAAGTCAAGTCGTTATGCTGTACACTTTAAATTTACACAGTGCTGTAGGTCAATTATATCTCAATAAAACTGGAAAAAATAAATAAAAAGGAAACTCTTTGCCTGCAAGTGTGATGAGAGTTTACAGTTAGAGTTTCTTTTCACATTACGCAATCTCATGGCTGAGCACAAATAGACTTGAAACTAATCTCCTAGTGTCTGTCCGATGGGTGCCCATAAGCCTACAGGTGTCTCAAACTCCCCTTGCATGGTCTCAGCAATTTTCCTTCTAAATAAGCTTTTCCTCCTATATTAACTATATCATTTAGAAGCAAGCAGTTCACCCAGTAACTGAAGCTAGAAAATCTAGAGATTTCTCTTGAGTCTTCTTTCTCCTTAGAGTGCCACATACAATCAGTTTCCTTCTTCTTCCAATGTTAACCCCCAAATATTTCTCAAACCTATCCTTTCTTCTCTGCTTCAACTATTATTGCCCATTTCAGCCTTCTATCATCTCTCACTTGAACTTCAGTATCTGGGTCTTAACTGCTCCTTCAAATCCTTAATAATGATAATAATAAAGCAATGATAGTTAATGTTTAATGAGTGTTAATCACAAGTTTTAGACTATAGACTAAGACGTTAGATGCCTTCTCACGCAATCCTCACTCTAGCTCTGTGGGAGTAGGCATTTGGTATTATTACCTCCATTTGACAGAGGGGAAATCTGAACTTGCTCAAAGTCACATATTTAGAATGTGGTGGAGACAAGATGAAAATCCAGGTCTGCCTGTCTTCAGAAAATATGCTTTTATCACAGAGTCTGTGATTTCTCTGAAATCATAGTTGCCTGGGTGGTCCACTTAAAATATAAATGTCTTCTGTTTCAAAGCCTTAAATGGTGTCCCATTTTCTCAGCATGTCACTCAAGGCCTACTATCATCTTACCCTTTTGTGGTAGATTGTTAGAGTACCTCACCTCCCTGTATCCATGCCCTTGATGATCCTCTCCCACATTGACTGTGGACTTGGCCAGTGGGACATTAGCAAATGTAATGCAAGTGAAGGCTTGAAAAATGCTTGCATCCTGGGCCTTGCACTCTCTTGTGGCTCTCTGGGAACCCCTTGCCCTCTATATGAAGAACCCAAGGCTAACTTCCTCCAGAATGAGACAGCACATCCCAGTTATCTAACTGACACTTCAGCTGTGTGAGCAAGGCCATCCTAGACCACCCAACTCTGGCCAAGCTGGCCCAGACCAAAAGAATTGCCCAGATGACCCATAGAGTCATGAATAAATAGAATGGTGATTATTTTCAGCCACCAAGTTTTGGGGTGGTTTGTTACACAGCAAAAACCAACTGATACACCAGTCTCCTCTTCTACCTGCAACTCTCAACACTCCTTGCCTGCCACTCTTTATCTAACAACAGCATTCTCTCTGTTGGCCTTTGATTCTTGCTCTTTGCCTTTGCTGGTGCTCAGCCCTCTGCTGCAAGTGCGCTTCCTCTCGGCCTAGTTAACTTTGACTCATCCTTTACTACTCAGTTTAGACTTTATCTCCCTATTACTTCCCTGACACTGCTCTCCTAACCTCCCCTTTGGCCCTTCATGCTGGCTTAGGTAGGCACCTCTTCTAACCATTCTCAAAATTCCCCATCACCACTCTTTTAAATAATGTTGTAATGGCCTGTTTATGATTCTACTCTCCTGCTAGATGTTGGGATTTTGAAGACACAGTCTATGCTTTGTTCTCTCCTCCCCACCCCACCCAGCATCTAGCAGAGTGGCTGACCCTTAGCCGTAGTCAATAACACTTGTTGAGTGAATTAATGAAGGAAGGAAAGAAATGAGGAAGTAGTCTGCCGCTAGCTAGGCAAAGGCCCCCCAGTCAGTTAAGTTGGCATTGACACTCTTCAATTCAACTTTTATATATCTTTGTCTCACCTCAATAAGGTATGAACTTGGCAAGAAAAATTCAGATGAACTTTAGGCAAAGAGGGTTGTGAGTAGCCAAAAGAGCAGATATCTCAGAGACTTCAACCATTGGGTTTGGATGATGATGCAGAAGAACGGAGGTAGCTAAATTAAACCCACAGAAAGTAGGTCCGAGGTAGATTATTCAACTTGTTCAAGTGTTCAAGATAGAAATCTGAATCCATTTTCTAACAGGTTTCCTATAACTGGTTAGAAAAGAGGAAAGGAGATTTTTTTTTTCCTTTCCTTTCTCCATCCCAAACCTCCTAGCATGCCATCGTAAAACTCAGCCTGAGACAGAGTTGATAAACTGACAGATAGTATCAAATGTCAGCCAGGGCTTCCTTTCCATCCCGAGGCTCTTGGGAACAGCACAGGAACAGATCGTTCCTGCCAGAGTATCTCATTATTTTAAGCAAATTGAATTTCTCATTGACTATGTTGAAAGGTTGTGTGCTAGTTATAATTACCGGTTTTACTTAATTTCCTTTTATAAATAGGTCGGTACTCTGTATTTGAAAGTAGTATGTTGATTACTGATTTTTTTTTTTTCTTTTTGGCCTCAGGGACTGTTTAGAGCAGAAACTGCTGACTGAGTGAATTTAATGAAACAAATACATGTTCACTTACAAGAGGGTGTCTGTGTGAGGGCACACACAGGCACACAGGTAGCAAATGCACACTGAGCCAGAATCATACGTCTGACAGAGAGTGCAGAAGAGGCTTTGTGTTCTAAATGCCGGGTTAGGCACACGGGAACTGCTGGCAAGGGAAGCAGCTCCTGGCTGTGGTTGTTGAGAGGCTGGGAAACGCTCCCTCTGCAGAGTTATCTTCTCTATCTGAACCGCCACATATTTCTACTCGTGGAAACCCTCTGGCGTAATGAAAGTCAGGTTCGTGAAAAAGGGCAAATGTGTTATGTGGGAAAGGGAACAGATCAGACTGCCAATTCTATAGTGATTTTCAATGAAAAATGCATTTTTTGGTTTTTTTATGAAAGTCATGCATTTTTTGTCAGAATGTTTAGAAAATGAAGAAATCCAAGGGAGAAAAATAATAACAATTATCTATAATCCCACCACCCAGAGATAACCACTCAAAGTTTCACACATTTTCTTTGAATTTATATGTGTATATATATACATATTTATGTATACATATATGTGCTCATATGCACAACTTTGTATCTTGTTTTTTCCACTAATATTAATATATTGAAAGCATATCTCTGTGTTATCTACCTTTCTAAATGTAACTTTTAATGATTAGATATTTATTCCACAGTGTGGGTAGACTTGATATCTTTAATTACCCGATTATTATTATTCATTGTCTCATTTTATTTCTTTATCATTTCTGATATTATAAATAATACAGTATTGAACATTTTCATAATTAATCATTCTGCATATCTTTCACTATTTCTTTTGGGTAAATTCAAAGAAATAAAATTTATGGGTCAGGAGATTGGAGCTCTTTTAGGTCTTAATACAGATGCTGAAATTGCTTTTTTAGAAATGTTGCATTAATTTATATTCACTTAATGGTAGAGAAGACTGCGTTTTACCATATTCTTGTGAACACTAGCAATTAAATATCCTAAAACATTGTTGATGTGATAAATGAAAAGGTCTATCTCATTGTTTTAATTTGCATTTCTTTTGCTCTAAGTGGAGATAAATAATTTCATTTGTCTACCATGGCAATTTACTTCTGCACTTTGCCCTAGAAGGGAATAGGGTTTGAAAGAATGAGACACAGACAAATAAGTTTTGATGGAAAAAGGTAAGAAAAGAAAGAGATGTGCAAAGCTTAGATATAGTTATACAAAAGAATTGGTTGGGGAATTTGTGAAGATTTTGACTTAACTGATTATGGAGAGGCCAGGTTTTGGTATTTTCTAAAAGTTTTGCAGGTAGATCTAATGTGGAACAAGGAGTGGGACAGAGCTTTGCCAGGAAGAGCAGGCCTGTTTGGGCTGCTGTGGTGTGATACCAAGAGAGGAGAAAGGTGGGACGTGAAGATATTGGGCTCCTCCAGGGCTGGTGGTGCAAGACAGTTACCAAAAGAGACCAGGGATGAAAACAGCCTAGTGCAATTCTACCTTTCAATATACCACTTATTCTCGATTTAGGGCTGATAATTCTGCCTTTTATTATAAAACATGCTCTCCAGTTGGGGCTGATAATTCAGTTTGTGAATTGTTCTGGTTCCTGGTTTTTCTTGCTCCAGGGTGAGTTTTAGACACTTCCTTGCTCATAAGCACCTCTGTGAAATGTTAAAAAATAATGGCTAAAACGGAGGGTTGGGATTATCTCTGGATTCCAAATCACCAAACTTTCTTGACCGCTGTTGCCACAAAAAATAACAAATTAATTTAAAGAATCTTTTTCTCCCCATTCCTCCACCCCAAGTAGAGAGAGATTCTAGAAGGATGTGTGTACATGTGTGTGTTTGCTCTTGTTCCTGGTGTGTCACACTTTGGGTCAAAAAGTGTTTTTATAGTCCTGGAGGTGAATAAACATCCGGTACTGTGGACTCACACGTGCTTACCCCTATGGGGATGTGGAAAGTCCATGAAGAGACGTGAACCCAGCTGCCTCTGAGTTGCCCACTATGATTGAAAAACTGCCTAGCCAGAGGTGGGGAACCTCAAACCCACTACTTTTAAGGTCCTAAGGACACTGCTCCTAGAGTCTGAGGGAGGTCTAGGACCTTAGCCAGTGTTTTAGAAGCCAGCACGATATACAGAAAGGAATATAAAACTCTGAGTCAGGGAACCTGCATTGTAGTCTTGCTTCTGCCACTGACAGGCTAAATGACTTTTGAGGACTCACCTAACACCTTCGGGTCTTATGGTTTTCTCACATTAATAATGAAGACAGTGACATGTTCTCCAGTGTGGTGGAAAGGACATATTCCAATCCCCAGCTGGACCAGGCACTAGCTCGTGGCCTGGAGTGATCACTGAGCATCCAGTAGCCTTAGTTTCATATTCTCAAATAGAGGTTAGCAGCATCAGCCACATCTACCTAACAAAAACGGTGGGAAGGTGTAGGGATCCAGTAAGTTAACGTGTATAAAAGCACAAGAGACAGTGTGGATTAATGAATTTGAAAGCACCAGGGAGAGTTTAAACTGCCATTTCAACAAAAGGGGGCAGTGCTCTGGTAATATTGGCATTCACACCAGAATGGGGTGAGGGGAATCTGGTTCAGAATCAGGTGGTCAAAGCCTGGAATACCCTGAAACAGCCAGATGGTTCATAATTCCATTAATGGCTTTGAGATAATATTGCTCTGCATTTTTAACTCAGGCCTCTATTGATAAAAATATGTCTCATGTGCTTCTTTAATGGTGTTCGAAATGTCAAAATATGTTAACTATCAAGACTCAATGTAATCACCTACAACCCCTCAAAGAGCTGCCCCTTGCTATCCCACCCACCCCAACCACTGTATTGAGCATTGCTGCTCTGAGGCAAATCCTAAGATGACAGCCACAGTTCCTCTCAGATGCTTCTGGGTATCCCATGATGGTGCAATGGTGCATCTGGACCAACTTTACAATCACAGAATTCGGGAGCTATGAGGTTCATCTGAAGTTTTGAGGAATAAATGCCTGCCATGGCAGTTAGGGACAAGGTCATTTGTCTCACTGACCTGCTCTTTCCTGCTAGTGAAAGCTTTCCAGGTTGAAGCAATTTCCCTCCTGTGACTCAAAATTCCAATAACAATCCTCAGACCCCAGGGTGTCTCAATCCTCTCTGAGATGTGGGAGAATGAATGGGTCACAGGGCCAGCAGCCCACGAAGAGACTGTCCGTTGCAAAACATGCACAATTTCAGGCCGGCTGTGTCAGTTAGTGGCAACGTTTTTATGATACTCTAGCATGTAATCTGTTAGAAGGAGGTCACGTCTTTATCTTTGACAGTTAGGTGAAAACAAAGAACTGAATCTGCACTTTTCCTCTCATTTCCTCCTCCTCAGGGTGAGTGGGGGCCAGATCACGTGTACTCAGGCTGGGACATCTTGTAAACTTTTTCTCAGGGCTGCAAATATCTATTCACAACATGCCCTAGGATCTTCTCCAGGAAGCCCAGAAAGCCATAAGCTAGTTTCCCATCTCAGCCAAGCCCTCATTTCTCCTCAGATTCAGCTAAGTCAGGCTCTTCAGTAGAAAAAATCATGGGAGAAAAAACCAACAAAAAAATAGAACAAGAAAATAATTGAGCTGGAAATCTCAGAATGCAACACTGTGACTAAACTGGATAGTTCTGATGTTTTGAGCTCCTAGGAACTTAACCTGAAAAGAGCCAAGGAAAAAAAATCCCTAGAATTTACTTATTTTTTTGTTTGTTTTTATTTTTAAATTTAATAAAGTGATCTATTTTGCACACGAGTCCCATGAATCAAAGTAATTTGGAAGAGTTCCAAAACCTTTAACAGTAACAAGGATTCACCTCCACCATCCATGGGCACTTACTTGTTTGGTAGGGGTTCTCTGGGCCCTACTTAGCTGTACTAAGAGTGATCTCAAACTCAAACACTCTTGGGTCCAGGCAGGGGCATATTTGAGTGAAATGGGTGAAGCAAGTTGGTTGTATGACAATAAAGTGGTGAGACTGGAGCAACTGATAAGGGCATGTCCTACCTACAGTTGTCACATTGAATTTTTAATAAATCCCATGCAGGCCATGCAAAAGGTTCATTTTGCCCAAGGTGGAGCCTGTCACCTTCTCATTTGGCTAGGTGATGTGAAATCTCTTTCTCCCCTCTTTCCTTCCATCCTCCATACAGTAGCATGACAAAGTGGTTAAAAGCACACGTGTTAGAACATTAATTATTCAGTGTGTAACTGTAGGGTGGTTACTACATGGCTTTGTGCCTCAGTTTTATTCATCTGTAAAAGGGCAGATGTGAAGAATGAACGAGTCTATTAAATGCTTACATCGGTGCCAGGTACACAGAAAGCATTATATCTATGTTTTCTTTTATTATTCCTTTACTATCCATTTGTAATTATTGAAGCACCTCTCATCTTCCAGGTATTATACTGGCTTAATTGGTAGCTTTGTTGATGGATCTGATATCAATCCTTTGCTTGAGGGAAGTGGGGGAATGAAGAACTAATATTTTTTTACCTTTTATGTGCTAAGTATGTTATGAGCTTTTCAAACATTATCGATTTAGTCTTCAAAGTACTTTATGAGATAAATGTTATTATCCCTATGTTTTCATGAATGTGGACACAGGGGAGCAGACCTCCTCAAGGTGACAAGACCATGAACGGTAGGGCTCAGGTTTGAATCCAGGTCTGACTCTGAAGCCTGTGGGTTTCAGACTTCTCCCAGGGTCTGAAAGCAGAGCAGGTGATGCTTATGTGACCACTCTCTCATTAATCATTCATCCTGGTGCTCCTTCTCAGCTGGCCCTGGTCTTGGCCTTGCTGTTCTTCTTTACACAGGGTTCCAGGCTCCACCACCAATCAGTTATGGTTGGCGTGAGAGCAGGAAACTATTTCCCATCCTGGGCATGTTCTAGGTTGCCTTAAGGGAAAATTTTGACCAGTCTTACAACCATTTTCATTGTAAAGATGAGAAATAGCCTTGAGTGAATATTAAGGCCACTGCCAACCTCTGGTTCTGTTCGCATTTTGTATTGTATTTGCATGATTCAGACTATACCCCTTTCTTCCAGAGGTCTCTTTCTTAGTCTCTTCATCAATCTATGGGCACATTTCACTTATAGACATTTAGAACAGGAAGGAACAGTAAAGACCATTGAGTCCACTAGCTTCCATATACAATCCAGTTGGTTCCTTTGGATATATGAGAACCACCAGAGGAAATTGTTAAAAAAAATAGATTCATGGGCCCCACTCCTTAGAAATTCTGACTAAGTAGTACTGGAGAGGGGCCCAGGAGTCTGTATTTTAATAGATTCTAATGTATAGACAAGATTAGGAATCCACCGATCAAACTAACCCTCTTAATTTCAAAGAAAAAGAAATGATTTGCCCAAGTTGACACTTCTAGTTTGTATCCATTAAACTAGGACTCAGCACTGCTGATTTTCAATTGAATAATTTTCCCAGTACACTGTATAGTGTCTAAAAGAGGGCATTGACCAAGTCTTTGGAAGCAACATCTTCTAATTCTCCGCTGACATTAAATTTTAGAATTTAACTCTTAGCTGTAAGGACTAGAGAATTGCTCAAAATCAACACATGCAGGGGAGCACACAAACATGTTGATTTCACCTGGGCAAGATGCTTATGAATTGGAGTGATCTCTGAGGGGGGTGAACTATGGCTTTTTGTTACCCCAGGGTATTTCAGAAAAAAAAATATTTTAAAAATAGATGGTAACTGGATTTTAAGAACAGAAAACCTATTTTCCCTGTTGCAAGGTTATGGTCTCAAGGGAGAGATAGAATAAGTGTAATGCATGCCTGTTTCAGAAAAAGATTAAGCAAAGACTGTCCGTGCCTCAGAGTTGTTAGAGTGAAAACATTTGCAGTGGAGAAGCTTAAAAGCATGTCTTATTTTTATTAGCATCCACTTTTCTGAAAGGCTAATTGTAAAATTTATAGAGCTAATTATCTCTCTAGATTAATATTTATGAACATACAATAGCAAATGTGAGTTCCAAGTGTTGTATTAAGCGTTGGCTTTTCTCCCTTCACACACACAAGCAAACAACAGATAGCTCAAGGTGATGTTAATATTCTCTCTACAATGTATGTAAACAGTCATGCTAAATTTTTCTTCCCGATTGTTGCAAATTGGTATTTACCCAGCAACTGAAAACTATTTTTAACAGTTAATACTCCTGAAATGTATGGGGACCTTTCTGCAATGTGACGAGGAGATTGGAAAATCAATTGCATAAAAACCCCCCTAATCAAACACCAAGGAGAGAGACTTTATTGACTCATTTGAACCACATTTTATTCTGATAAAAGAAAGCAAAGAGAATCAAAAGCACTTTGTTGTTCTTCCTGCACTTGGCATATCAAGCTAACGATTCCTCCACTTCCAAAAACAGGAGGAGAAGGTTGTGTTGTAAAAAAACACTGCACTTCCAAATAAATCCAAGTGCTGATTCCAATATACCCAGCTGAACTCCCAACTTTTGTGTATTGTATAAATCTTAGCTAGTTCTATTATCCACATAAAACATGAAAGTGACATGGCCCAGGTTAAAGAAAGATGTACAGAGGACAGGACGGGGAGACAACAGAAGCCAAGTTTGATGATAAATGAATGGCTTTGGGCCAGTCCTGAAACTCTGTATTTTAGTTTTCTTGTCTATAGACTGAGGGGTATTCTTCTATATCAGGAATTCCCAACCAGGGACTTGTGGTTTGGAAAGGGGACAATGGATGAACTTTAGGGATTCTCTAACTCTCCTGCCCCAAAACCTCATATAAATTTATCATATGAATCAGCACGAGTATATTACTAACTGAATATCCATTGTTTTCAACAATTCTCCAAGAGTTCCAGAATCTCAGAGAGATTATGAACTTTTGTACTAGATGATCTCTACAGTCCCCTCCTGTTATAATTATCTTTGATTTTTGCTGCATCCTTGCTCCAACCTCATGCTTTTAAGTTGCCCATCCTCAATCCTATGCATCTCAAACTAACTTCTCTCTAAGCTTCCTTCTTCTATGACTTTAGAACTATGCTGTTCAACATGGCAGCCTCTAGCCACATGGGGCTATTTAAATTTAAATTGATTAAAATTAACTAAACTTAAAAATTCAGTTTCTTAGTAACATTTGAAATATTCAATAGACTCATGTGGCTTGTGGTTACCATACTGGACAGCATAGATATGGAATGTTTCCATCATTGCAGAAAATTTTATTGGATAGCTTTGCTGTAAAGACAGTGGTTTTTAAGCTTTTATCCCAGGAATCCTACATTTTTAATAACCTCTCCAGGTGATTCTGATGCAGAGTATCTACACATCTTACTTGGAGAAACAGTGCTAAGGCCAATGCATAGAAGAGGACCAAAGACACCCTGACCCTTTGTTTTCAGGCCCATGGTGATGACTGTGTTATTACTGCTGATCAGTCTCTGTCATCAACATCCTAGCTCACTGTCCAAGGTGAGTAGACAGCTTTAGACTTCCATGTTGGTCTTGGAATTAGAAGGAATCTTTAAGGTTATCTAGTCCAAACACTTATTTGCTGCTTGAATCTTCTCTAGACAACTTTCCAACAAGTGCTCATGGAGTATACACTTGAATACGAACAGGGATGGGGAAATACCCTCAAGGTTGCACATTTGATCTGATCAAAGCCCCAATTATTTACTAGTTTTCCTTTATATTGAAGCATCTCCCAGGAGCTTCCTCTCATCAGTCCTAGCTTTCTCTGGTCAGAGCTCAATCCTGACTTTGAGTGTGTAAGGTTGACGCCAGCCCCAGTTCCTCTTATCCAGGTGTCATGCTCTATGAATATATATTTTATGGAAAGAAATGACTTTTTAGAAAAGAGAAATTTTTGGTGAGCTGCCTTGAGTGTGATGGGAGAGAATCTGGTCTCCAGTTTTGCCCCAGCAACCAGGTCTTTGGCTTTATTGGGAGAGGGGATTGTTTCCTCATTTTGAGCAACACAGAAGCAACTTCAGTTAAGCCTCAAGGGCCCATAGATTTTTGCATTTGAGTGGTTTCGAAGCTTTGGGGCACAGAGGAACCACATACTTGGCAGAGAAATAATGTTCCCACCAGCAGTGTTGGTAGATGTGAAGTACTTCTAATATGGGGCTCATGGGCAATGAAGGTGAGAGCAGAAAAAAACATGAGGGGGCAAATGGTGAGTACCTAGAAAACACCCTGAGGACACATAGACACAAAGAGGGATAAATCTGAGGGGTGGGACCAAACCCTGCAGTTAAGTAAGCAGGGAGGGGCAGACAACCACAATCCAGGAATTGATGGGACCTCATTTATAGCCTTGGGTTGGTGCTTTTAGAGACACTCAGGTTATATAGATCTACAGGAGCATAATCCTCTTTCACACAACTGCACTGCAAGACCTTCAAATATTTGAAGACAGCTTTCATTGACTCCCTATATCCTTCCTTCTTTAGGTTAAGGTCTATATTATTCTTCAATCTTTCTTGGAATTTTTCATTATCCTCTGAACACATTCCAGCTTGTCTAACTCCTCCTAAATTAAGGAGTCCAGGACTGCACGTTTTATTCTAGACGTGGTTTGATCACCCTTGAATAGAATGAAACCATCACTTCCTTCTTTCCAAGTCCCACGCTTCTGCTAACACAAATCTGAGATGGCATTGCCGCTTTTTGTTGAAGGCAGAGACTGGCAGAATATAGAAGAAGCTCATGACCCAGTGGTCTCCGTTCTTTCATTTATTTCACCTTGTTTCCTCAGATTTTAATGATTTTAGGGGAAATACCATGATACCAAGTCCTACTGCATTCCTTATATCAGCTATCATAGCTCAGAGTATGATGTGTACTCAACACAATGCTTATTGATTGCTTGAAAGTCTAAGAGAGAATATAGATGACTGAGGAAATTACAGAATAAATACAGTATGGTTGTTAATTGGAATTGAAATGGATTTGGAGAGCTAGTTGGTAAAAACATTCTAGGTAACGAAGAGTTTGTTCATCTACAAAGTAAGAAGCCTGGACTCCACAATCGTTAAGTTTCCTGACTCGTCTCAATTTATATATTTCTATTAAAAAATTTGAATCCCAGGAAGCCATCTGAGGTGTTAGCAAAAATAACATCAGCTTTTCTAATATCCTGGTTATCTAGGAATGATAGAATCTTGCCCAAGACACATAACCAAAATGTATCTAATCGTGGGTTTCATTAATATATTCAAATTCTGATAAAACATTTAAATTCTTGTAAGGGATTGCTGCAGAAACAATTACATCAACTAGTTAAAATAGCTTTAGTACCAGAGCTGGGATTCACAAGAGCAGGTTAGTATGCAAGAAAATTGGGTCAAGTGAAAATGAAATTTGATTGGAAAAAGACCTTCATGGGGTTATGTAGAGAATTAGAAAAATGTTCACAGGAATGAGTTAATCTTGCCCCTGCTGGTTGGAATACGTGACTCTTACCTCTAACATAAATTTGTGAGGGCATCTTAATATTTACCAAATCTTCAGGCTAGATATTTTCTTGATTTTCAAGAGGATTTGGGGATGGCTTTGTAGAATTAGTCTCTGAGATGCTCATGGCAGCTATTGCCAATTTTCTATCTCCATCTCAATCCTTCTTGTTGAAGCCTCATGTGGCTAAAATATCCGTTTGCCTGAATGTGGGAGGGAGACAGAGTGGTCTTTTTCTGTTACTTGTGTCAGTTTTTCTGAGCACTATTGGTGCAATTCCACCCCTGCCAAAGTCTTCTCATAATCTCTCATCTTGACTGTCATCTCGTATTTGCAATGGTCAATCCAAGTTCTAGCGCTTTGGGCTTCTCCATCCCCATACCCTCTTGACAGTGAATGGATCAAAATCGGCACTATTTCCAACTTAGCTTTCATAGAGTGTTCCTTGACTCAATAATTGGCTACTTCTAAAACTATTTTAAATACACAAACTACAGTTAAAGATTATACTTAAACTAATATCTGGGGAATAACTATTTGCAAATTGAATGAATAGGGTCATATCCTTGGTTCAGTTTGTGAAAACTACCCGTTTGTTAGCTTGTAAACAACATGTATCTTCCAGAACAATCATTATATGCAAGTACTGACATCCTATCCTTGTCAGGAGATACAAAATATATGTAATTCGCCAACATTTAAAAAATAAAGACACATTATCTCTGACATACAGGCAATGATGACCACACTAAGCTGGGAGGACCAACAAAGAGCTGTAACTATGGAAGTGTAATTGTGACCTGAAAAAAATCTGTTTCTCTAAAATTAGGACCTTCCTATGGACATTAGCCTAAGGAAGAGAAATTTATAAATGAAAATCATTCCCTACGACTTGCACTATATTTTCAGATAATTCTATTGGCTTCTGTAGGGTTTATGGCAGTCACTAGGAGATCAATTTACCATTGACTCAATTGTACAGTAAACATTTACCAACCCAACGGAATACAGTTTGTTAAGCCATTTCCATTGCCTTGTCTCTGACTCTCAGGAGACAGAATTGTCAAGAGGAGAAAGCTGGAAACTGGAAAATACAATAATCTACATTCTATTTTCTTGCATGTATTACGATCTGTGCCATGTATTAATTCATTAAAATCAGAGTTCTAGAACTGCCAGGGACTTTGGAATGGTTAGTTTTAGTCACTTTAGTTTAAATATGAAGAAACTGAGGCCCAGAGAAGTTAAGGAGCTTGCCCGAGGTCATGTAGTTGGTTAGTTACAGGATCAGAAATGCTTAGGCTAGTGGTCTTCTTGGTAACCCATACCACCACGTAAGCATGCAAAATGCAAATTGTGTTTACTTCAGAATGGGTTATGAACTTTGAAGAGTAGAAAAAGGGTTTCCTAAAGTCATTCCTGAGTCAATCCATGGAAGATATAGGAGCGGGAGTCTTCTTTTCAATGTATGGCTCTAGGTGCCAGGAAGGTTAAGAGATCAACAGCAAAACTGAGTAAACTTACCCTTGCAAAGTGCATGGATGAATCTGGGGAAAGTATAGATCCCTCCTCCCTCTTTCCCTTCCTCTGCATAAGGTTGTCCCCATATTGATTAATCCAAGAGAGATTATAGGCTTCTCAAATGGTTCAACCTTGCCAACTCATTCTCTTATTTTAAAATTCATATAAAAACCTATTTTGTGATGCGATAGTTTAAGGGGAAAACTTTATTTAGATTCATTTCCTTGTGTGGCAACTATCACCGCTGTGTAGAAGGAGAACATAATTTATGGTAACCTTTTTTGACGTGTTCTTGAATCCTCAGACGTCAATCCATATCTCAGGTTCTTTGTTATCTGTTCCTGTAATTCAAATCTTTCTTTTTTTCCTCCATCAGTATTCTATTTATAAGCCATTCCATCAATACCTCATTGTGGTTTGGGCATATCTTTTTTCCTCTGCAGCTCCCACTCAAAAATAATTTTGTTTCTTTCCCAGATATTTGGAACTTTTGAGTATTCTATAGTATCGGATAGTTAATACCTCCGAGAGGAGATTAAAAATTCCTTCAATATTCCAAAAGGAACAATATGGCACCAAAAGATGAACATTATTATTATTCTGGAGGCAGCATTGCCTTTGTTAAGAGACTGCCTATGTTTACCCTCTCTTAAAGATGCTGCCTCTTTTAGGTGGGAGGGAGAGTTTATTCTAGGTTTTATGTTTTCTTTTTATCTTAATCCCAAAGCTATGCAATAGTCAGAGGTGCTAAGGCCAATAACAAATGCAACACAATGAAAAATTCGTCTTAAGTAACCTCCTAACAACCTATACTGATCCTTGAGGGTCTTCTCAGACCAAGCCAAAATGAGGCTCCCATTTCCTCTTTAACTCAGAGGCTCCATCCCATGGAGAAAGGCAATGACATGAGAGCATTGAATGACAATAAATAAAACAACTGTTATGTGTATGTTTCTTCATGAGTTTAAATTACACATTTTTAGCCTTCTTGAATCTCAAACACCAAATCCATAACACTCCCTTGAAGCATTTTGTTGGGATTTGAATTTTTCTAGGTGTCCAAGAAATCAGAACCTCGAATAAACCTGTTATGCTCTTACAGCACTTATTTGTTCTTTCATACATTTGTTTCTTCGATCATTTATTAAACGTATGTTCTACTTGTGCAGAGAACTATAAGGCATTTTGAAGTTGTCAAAAGTAGGAAATATAGTTCCTCATCTTATACCTGGAGATTACAATGTCATTGAAGAGCCAAGATGTGTGTAAGAGAAACAGCTAATGGATATAAAAGTTATTAACCTTAATAACACATAAAAACGGCCCGGCTCCATGGTTGAGTAGTTAAAGTTCTGCATGCTCCGCTTCAGTGGCCCGGGTTTGCAGGTTCGGATCCTGGGTGTAGACATACTCTACTCACCAGTCATGCTGTGGCAGTGTCCCACATATAAAGTAGAGGAAGATTGGCACGGATGTTAGCTCAGGGCTAATCTTCCTCAAGCGAAAAAGAGGAAGATTGACAACAGACATTAGCTCAGGGCGAATCTTCCTTAGCAAAAAAATAATATTAAAAAATAACACATAAAAATACCAGGTAATAGAATGATTGATTGGTGTAGAATGAAATTAATCTTAGCGTTTATAGGAAGCTTTTATAGGAAGAATTAATATAAAAAGTTGAATGCCTAGAGCATGTCTGTACCCAGTGAAGGATGAAATATATGCATGAAATGTGAGCAACCTAAGTCATCCTAGTGAAAGGTGCAGATGCAGTGAAAGAATATCCAGAGAAGCATATGTGGTTAAGATGATTATATGTTGTGGTCACAGTATGCTCAAATGTTACTGTGCTCACTTTGTAAATCAATATTCCACTTGAAATAGTCTTAGAGAACAAACCCGGGATAGTCACTTACATTGGATTATTTCTCTGATGTATGAAAATTGATAAATTGACCTGTTGAGAACAGTTGAAGTCAAGTTTCACAATAAGAACAACATACAGATTTTCACTCCTACTGAAAACATCCGAAGAGTTGACCACGTGATTTCTCCACCTCCGTCTCCTCTCTGCTAAGGAAAAATAACCCATGGCTATGGAAGCTCAGCAAATAGATCTAGTCCAGTCTGGACAGACTTCTGTGTGTCCTGCAATATCCTCATCATTTACTTTCAGCCCAAGGCAGTTTGCTTCTTGCTTCAGGGCCCCTATTTTAGTCTTTGCTTATGCACTTGCTCAAAGTACAGTCTTTTGCCTCTGAATTTCTCTCTGCTGTGATCTGAAACTTCTGCTTTGATGGCTGCCTACTCCTTGTGTGATTAGTGTTTTCCTTCTTGCTGTGGTAATGGGAATGGATTTGCAAACCCCTCTGGGGATAGAATAGCCTCTTCCTGTTTGGTTTCTAAAGTGAAAACGGATCTCTCACTCACTCACGCGTAAGCAACACTATATTTCCTGTACCACACAGTTAAACATCTCACTGGCAAGAGTAACTCCGGTGTTAGTTTATTTACTTTATGTAGGTTATTCAGGATAACGCAGCATGTATTGCATCAGGAAGTGCTAAGTGGATGAGGCGTGAGAGAAAGGATCAGAGTGGACAGACTTGGGGAGACAGAGAAAGCATCTCGAAGGTGGTGAATTTTGCGTCAAGTTTTATAGCTTGGTGGAGGGATGGTTAATGGATATTCCAAATGAGGGGAAAAGCATGAGTAAAGGCACAATGGAAGCAATATACAAGTTACCCCAAGAAATTTACAGCAATTGCACAAAAGTAGAGTATTATTGTGGCACTATCAAGTTTTTATTGTGAGTTAATGTAGGCTCACAGGGTGACCATGTAATAACGGCTGACATTTATCAAGTACTTAGTAGCAGAGAACCAATGGGCTAATGCAGTGTATGTATTAGCTCTTTCCACTTTCACAATGCTTTGCAGTAGGCACTACTTTTGTTTACATTATACAGATGAGGAATCCAGGCCCACGTGCTGAAACAATTTGCTCGAGTTCATACATTCATACACGCAGACTCTGGGCACAAACCTAGGCAGTATGACTCGGGAGACCACGTGCTTGTTTCAAAGACACACCACCTCCTTTACCCATCCGCTGATGAATTCATCATTAACAACGCATTGACTAGCTAATTAAGTGCATCAGAAGCCTTTTCTGGGGTTGATTTCCTCCTTTATGAGTGCATAAAATGTCAAAACATGGGCCTGAGAAAGCAAATACTTATGCTCATTGTGCATCTTGCTCATCAGGCTTCTTGCTAAAGAAAAGACCCTGAACATTAATCTGGGCAGTCTCTGGTGCTGTGTGAACTACAGGCTTTAGGGAAAGGGGCAGTGGGGAGGAAACTTGAAGTTAGCTACACCCGGTCATCTGACCTTCCAAGTCCTTCACCTTTTCTTACAGCCTGAAGCCCCTGATTTGGCCTCTATCTCCCTGCAGGGGTGAGATAGGGCTCTTGGGGTTCTGGTCACGCGAGAAACAGAAAAAGTCTGGGGCTAAAAGGCCCAGCCAGATAAAGAAGCAGGTGGATGCCTATAAACGTTGTACTTTGCAGTTTTTGCAAAGGATTCAAACTGTAGAACCTTTTACATCAGTCCACGAGACCGATAAAATGTCCACTTTGATTTGATTTCAAATCGCCTTTGATATGATTTACTCCTCCAAGTCTGGAGATAATGCCTGCTCATGATTCTTGACATTGCCAGGGGTCATAGGATGCCTTTGATACTATTTTGAAAAATGTTTTTTGAGTTGTTGAGTTCTATGTAGAGTGCCCAACACTCCCAGCATAAACCAATAGTAAATTTTAATGTTTCCCCTTATTTATATAACTTAAGACAAGTGAATACTTTGTCCTCTGTAAGCCTTCCACCTTTCATTGTCTATTCTTTACTGAACCTGTTTTAATTGGATGTGTTGACCTAAAAAATTAAACACATGACTTTGGTAGCCAGAGGAAAGCTAGGCTTTCAATTCTTGGAATAGACTATAGCTGTTTGGTGTTCGTTCAGACAGAGAAATCACAGAGAGAGCGTATGCCTTCTGCATGGTGGTAGAATGGATCCCAAATTAGAAAAAAAAATATCCTGACATGGTGCATAAGACACTCAACAAAAGAAAAATCTGTCTGGATCAGATATTTTGCAAATTAAAATTTCTTTACATTTCCCCCAGAATGAATCTCCAACATGAACCGAGTTTTATCAGTACTTTAGTCTATGTGAAACACTGATTAACCAAGGCCAACAACTTTTGTTAAATGAGAAGAGAAGTATCATTTAAACACGAAGGATGCATTTGCTAAGATTTCTTCCATAATTTGGACCTTACTCTACATCGCGCTTTCTATATATTCTCTTTAACCAGTGTTTAATGCATATCAAGAATGAGTTAACGAGGAATGTGTACTCAAGTTTTCTTTATTCATGTTTTCTTGCCATTATTAGGAGCAACTGGCTCAGTGAAACACTGCATGCCAGGCATGGTGATCAACTGTGCTTCTATTTATTCTTCCACTGTTAAAGCTGTTTTTTTTTCCAAAGTTATTATATGTACTTATCATTTCTAATAAGAACAACAAAATAAAAAGCCATTTGCTTGAGATAAAACAATAACATACACACTGCCAGCTACTCATTTTGGGGTTGCTTGTACATCTTATTTTTCACAAATACCAGAACATTAGTTTGAGCTAAAACATCTTTCTTTCCTATTTTCCTGAAAAACACCACCATTTTCTTGATTAAATTGAACTCTCGTTTGACCCTTTTGAGTCCCTGATTTATTCCTTGCTGTCATCTCACTGCTCAAAATTAGTAACAAAGTCTGTTGGTTGATCATAACATCTTTCTCATTCAGTCACATATTCCTCACTTCTCTTCTTACCCCTGGAGTTGGCCGATATCTCTTCATGCCTAGCCCTGTACCACACCACCAAGAGTTTCATGCTTCCAATATCTCTTCTGTACAAACCTTCCTGTCGTCAGTTGGTCCTACACTGCTGCCTCCACAATATCATTTATCTGCCCCAAAGCCTTCCATTGGCCGAAAACGCCTATGGGTTAATGTCTTCGACATTCAAAGCCCTCCACTATGTAATCTTTATCTCCCATTATTCCCATACAAACACTTTTCTTTAAGAAAGTTGATTCTATAAAATATGACTTCTGCCTTTCGGTTTTCAAATTTGTATTCAAGCCATTTTTAACTTTCCAATTTCTCTTTAAAATACAGAATGTCTCTGAGGTTCTCTTTGACAAAATCAGATCACATTGATCTTTTTCACTCTGAACATCCACAGCAATTCTTAAAATAATGTGAGTAATACTTCTCTTTGATATTTAATATGTATTGGCTTTCATAAAATATTATATGTTTTTAAAATTTATATAAACTGAGACTCTGGAAAGTAGGGATATTGTCTTATACTTCTTTGTATTACTTGTGACACTGAAAACATCAGCCAAATGTGCAAGGAGCTCAATAAATATTGTGCTTGACTATTTTTAATCATGTGAAATCTAAAATACTTGATTAATCAGAATGTTGTCTTCCTTGTTTAATCTGAGCCTTATTTACAGATTTAAATTTATATTCAGATAGATTTTATCTGTATACTGTATGATGTTTGCATATTTTATTTATAATCGATATAAGTAATAAAAAATGCAGACACATATATTCACAGTGAGCTAGTTCCTGCTCTTATTTCATTGGACCGTAGATTCATTGATAAAGAGAATTCTGTAGCTCTTTGGTACAGATTACTTCCCCAAAGAATAATATCTAGTTCTATTTAGTCCTTGGGCATTCTTGGAATTGTAAGGCAAGGCAAATAAGGCATAAAAACACTTCCAAGAATCTTGAAATTAAGTCAATAGATTTAATCTAGAGACATCCAGAAAGAACAAAGGACGTCCATAAACATCAAACTGCCATTAATGATAAAAAATGAATTTCTAGATTCCCTTTATATTTAATTTAAATCTCTCAAGTAGGAACTCTTAAAAGATTCATTCTGCAGTGCGGTTCATTGGCCCAGACTCTCTTTCTCAGGAACTCACACTATACGTGTTGTCATTACTTTGGTGTGAAACAGAACATCACACGTTCAAGAGCAGCGCTTCATGGCCACAGCTAAGTTCTTTCAAGACACCCCACTCCACCAGGCTATTCTACCTCCTTCTTCTCATCCTTGTCATTTACAGATCACATTGTCACTCTCTTCACTCATTGAAGAGTTCGATTCCAGACCCTCTGCCTTCTCCACCATTCCCACTCGCCTCTCATTCTGAGGAATGGTAGAATTCTGTCACTTCCTACATCTCACTTCTAAATTTTTTTCCTCTGCCTCACCTCATGAGTCATACCCATGGTCACTCCATCAGAACAATACCTCAGAAATCTATTGCAAGGATCCACCATATATATCCTATCCTACCAGCATCCTGACTGCAACATTTCCTTGACCTCACTGAGACCTCCTAATGATCCCACGATTTTTGGATTATACTTACTGTTGCTCAGATGCCTTTGTTTTTTTATAACTCCATTTACAACCCATGGTCCAACCCAACAATACCATTATTATTACTCCCTGGTGTACACTCCCACCAACCCTGCCTCTCTTACCTGCTCTTGAATTCATATGGTAAAAGCTCAACTATTGACACTCTTTATGCCAACACTCAAGATGCCTAGATTTTGGAGAAAAAATATATTATTTGGGTGATTGGATTTACTTCATTTTTTTTTTTTTTTTACTGTCAATAGTGAATAATATTTACCAACATTTTCATCAATGCCTTACTTGCAGCTTTTTCTTTTATCCCGTGCCAACTGAATATGTTCACTTTTTATTCTTACCAAAGTGCATTCTTTGATAATAGTTTCTGTAAAGGCCTGTGGGTGGTAAACAGTCCATGTCCTTGAGTGTCTGAATATTTTGTTTTGCTGTCATTTAAAAAAAATTCTAGTCAATCTAGGCATAGACTTCTTGTTGCCATTTATGTTTTTTCAGTCCTCTGAAACTAGCATGATATTTACTGCTGATGAGGATTCTGATGGTAGTGTACTTGTCTGTTTCTTTCAAGTCATTTTTTTTCTCTCTCTAGAAGCTCTTAAGTTTTTAACATTATCCTTGATGTGCTTTTAGTTAATTACAACTCATCTCAATGTGAGTTTATTTTTATCTGAACTGCTTAGGAATCACGGTGCACTTTCAATGTATGAAAAACTACTTATCTTTTTTCCTTTTGCAAAAATCTCAGAAGTCTCCAAATATTGTTTGTCCATTATTGCCTGCATTTTCTTCTTCTGAAACTCCCTTTAGATGTATGTCAAAGCATCTCAAGCTATTTTCCATATCTCCTAACTTCTTGTTCACATTTTTAAAGTCTATCAGTGTTCCAGGTGAATTTCTCAGCACTATCTTCCAATTTACTAATTCTCTCCTTAACTATGCTAATTTTGTATTTATGGCATCTATTGAATTTTTTTAAAAATTTAGTAACCATATTTTTAATTCATACATTTTAAGTGGATGTCTTTCATACCCTCTTATTCTTAGCCAGTTTTGCTTTCACAAACTATTATTCTTTTAAAATTGATATTATTCTTTCATTTTTCTATTTGAACATTCTAAACACTTAAAACTTCACAAAAAATTAATTTCACCTGGAATAAATTTGTGTTCTATTTGTTGATTGTGTTGCTAACTTTCTTAGAAGAAGTTTAGGTTGTTAGGCTCATTCTGAATTGAAGTTTCCGTTTCTCACCTTCTCTTCACGAGTTCCAATCCAACGGTTGCCTCCACTCTTGCTTCCTGGATGCAAAATTTGGAAACAAGTCTTACAATGGTGTGTCAAGGCTCGCCAGACCACTCACTGAGCCAGGAGGTGATTTGACTCAGTTTCTGGCTCTGAGGACTTTGTCCTCCCCATCGCTACATCAACAGACGACAGCTCCCTATAATGCAAGACCTCAGGCTTCAGGTCAGCAACCTTTTCATGTTACAACACCTCATCATCGTGGATACCAGGTTGGTTTCTCACGTGCCATTTCTTCATCTTTTTATTTGGAGAA
This sequence comes from Tapirus indicus, assembly GCA_031878705.1. Taxonomy (NCBI): domain Eukaryota; kingdom Metazoa; phylum Chordata; class Mammalia; order Perissodactyla; family Tapiridae; genus Tapirus; species Tapirus indicus. Next base: position 117,699,482 of record CM062925.1, read on the forward strand.
GTTGAAAAGCAATCAACTCCTTCTCAGATGTGATTTAGATTCTGCCAAGTAAGTACATCCATGCTAGATTTGGAAAGTGCATGTGAGGTAGAGGACATCTTCCTGAAGCTTCTGTCTGTCTCTGTTACGTAACAAGAGCATAGTTTTCCTGAGGCAGTTTCTGGTGAACTTTCTCTTGATGTCCAGGGTTTGGTGCAGCTGCTGGCCTAGGATGGCTCCCAAAGCTGCTGAAGTTGTCGACCCCTTGTGGCTGATTCCATGCTGTTCAAGAACTCATTCCAAGATACCCATTCAGCCTAGAACCTGCTTCTTCAACTCTCCCAATGATTTTGTAAGCACCTGATTCTCTGTGCTTCAAGTCCTCTATGTTTCAAATTTCTAGAGAACTTTTTGTTTTTTCTGCTGAACTTGACTGCTGCACACACCTGAACCCCAGCTTCAAGAGTGAGCTTGAAATGAAACATTTTATCACTTATGCCAAGGAACCCAAATTCCCAGCTGTCAATGCCTGATTCTAAACCAATTACCAGCAGCCCCACAGTTTCAACCAAACTTATTGCCTCACTTTTCTCCTCTGTTTTGGGTCCATAGAGATGATTATTTTCTTTGTAAGCTCAACCAAGTCTTTTTTCTTTATTCTTTTTATATTTTATTTTTCACTGCTACAAGTTGAAGGAGAGGGAGTGATGTCAAAGCATAAATTTATTACAATATCTTAACCAGTAGTCACTTCTTTAAATTGGGTTTACTTGAAACTTATGGCCACAGGCTCCAAAGGGTACTCAATACCACCTCTTTCAATTCTACTACACTTTTGCAGTAAATCAACTTTTTTATTCTGCAGATTGATAACTTCAAAACCCCTCTTTTTTTCCCCCAAATATTCCCAGCTCCTCCCTCCACACTCTTATTTAATTTGTCACTGAGAAAACAAAAGCTATCAAAATGGAACTCCTTTCTATTCCTCATAGCAAGATTCACAGACCTGCCTGTGTGTGTGTGGATCTTCTTTGCCTTTCCTCCTCTTACATCTCAAGAAGGGCACCTGCTCTATCCAACAGCGAGCCTCTTCTGATCTGCACTGGATCCCATTCCATCTTGCCAACTCTAAACCAGGGGTCAGCCAACTTTTTAAATAAAGGTCCAGATAGTAAAAATTTTAGGCTTTGTGGGTCATAAGTAATGTTACAACTACTCAAGGCTGATGTTGTAGCGTGAAAGCAGCCATAGACAATAAATAACCAAAAGGCTGTGGATGTGTAGAACTTTATTTGCAAAAACAGATGCTGGTTGGATTGTGGGCCTTAGTTTGCTGATCCCTGATCTGGAACCTTGATTCTTGTTATCCTTTCTCTCCTGATTTACCCTTCCCTTCCTCTCTACTCATTGTCTTGCAAACAAACTTAAGAAAATGTCAGTGACCTTTTTGACCCTTCATCCTCTGCAGCTGTGGTCCTATTTCTCTCCTGTACCTCTTGGTCAATGTTTTCAGATGAATTGTTTGCTCTCATTCTCTCCATTCCCTCATCTTCTATTTATTCTTCAATCCTTTCTATTTGAAAGGGCTCTACTGAAAGTGGCTCTCTTCCTATTAATCCACATCTTATCACTCTATTTTCTTTATAGTACTAACACTCTGTAATTTTTGTGTGTTTTCTTTTTGTACAACTCCTTTCTCATCTCCCAGAGTGAAAGTTCCGTGAGGGTCAGGACCTGGTCTGCTTTGTTTATCACTTACTCACTGGGCACCCTAATTGCAGAAGTAGGATTTCTATAAATATCTGTTGAATAAATGAATGAATGGATACAGTATGCTGTTTCAGACAAAGTGATGTGCTGCCCAGATTTCCCTTTCCAGAATTTATTTCCCCAGATGCTGAGAGTGCTGCTGGCAAGTGCATCTTTGCTCATGCCTCTGCTGAAGGGAGCCACATTGCCAATGTCAGGGCCCCTCCCTGGGGAGGCCCCAGCCAATGAATAATCAACGCAGGAGTCACAAGGACCTGGTCCCCTTACCCAAACTCTGAAGGGTCATCCCAGCTTCAGAGCTCCCTGTAGAGTGAGTGGAAGCTTCTGTTGAGACTGCAGAAAAGCTCAGCTTCTCTCTCTGCAAATCCTGCTTCTACCCCTTCCCTTCTTTTCCCTGGATGTCCATCCCAAGTGCACCCCAGATAAATCTCCTGCATGCCAATCTCTATTTTGGAGTCAGCCTCCCCAGGGAACTCAACTGGTGACATTTGCTGAAGATTAATTGATCTGTAAATGGCAACTTGGGATTCAAACCAATTTCTCTTGAATTTTAAAGTCAATGCACTTCCTTCATCTGTTTGTTGGAAGTATCACATGATTCTCTAGTTTTAAAATAAACTCCTTTCCCTTCTTTTCCTTCTTCAATTTTCTTTACTGTTAAAACTGACTTAGACCAATAGAGGGAATGTTTATTTTACTCATCGAATCTATTTGCATCTATTATTTAGTTTAGAATAAATCTATCTAGAAATTGTACTCTTTCATGTATCATTAAGATGATCTTTTCTTAAATGACCACTGTCCTTCTGTTCATAATAATCCTCCTCACTCTTAGTAGCAGATGAGACCAATGTTTAAATATGCATATTTTGCATATGTATGTCTAAATATGTCTCTGAAAGCCAGAATGCCATGCATGCATGTTCTTTGGCTATAGCTTGTATAATTTGAGAAAGACTAAAAATATAAGTTGGGAGATGTGCAAGAGACATATTCTAGAGAAGTTGTTTATTTCTAAGAAGCTAAATCAATTTTCAGGAGTGTTTTTAAAACATCCCCAAATAATAGCCTTGGAAAATGGAAAGTCCTTTGGACTCAGCATAGAATTCAGCTATAATCCATTTATGTAAGTTATGGACAAAATTGACCAACCTGAAAGTTTACGAAATGTTATTCTTAATCTTCTTTTTCTGAAAGTTAAAATTCCCAAGTGCCTTTATTTTATACTCTTGCGGAAGGTCCTTAGAAGAGCTTGGCACAATCACTGCCAATTGTGACACATCTTTCCTACGTGTTTTCTATGGGAGTGAATGGGAAGCCCTGCAAAATCCTCAGGTCTTTGGGCCTCAGTTTGGTCACATCTGTATAGATTATAGTTCACATTTTCCCTGGGGACCTTCTTTTTCAATGATGTCTGTTAAGATCTTATATGGCTGTGCCTAGACTCTGAGTTCCTGGAAGGCAGGGACCATGCAGGTTCTGTTTTGTATCCTCAAGTGCTGAATAAATGCATGTCACATAAATATATGGGTAAGTATGTGTTGGGACACAGTTCTGTGTTATTTCCAAAGTTCTCTTTCAGATAGCTTCTAAAGCGTAGGAGATGGAGAAAAATGATGCAAAGGTATGACCATGTGTAATTTCCGCTGACTAAAACACAAAGTCAAGCATGGTAACTCAACTGCCTCATTAATTGCCAACCTTTAATTAAAGGTATCATACATCATTAAGGACTGAACCTAAGTAAAGTAAATGCAAACTTAGATAAACTTAGCTATTATCTTAATATGAACCTAATGTAGCTTGTTATTTAATGATTATACAAACAGCTCCAGAGCTGAAGATAGCTGATATTTCCTTTACTACCATGCTTATTAAAAGGAAACGTTGAAGTCCAAAATTCTTCCCTGGAGAGAAATTAATGCACATACACAAAGTCTTCCAGGGTGTTACAGATTCTTCAGCCGGAAACAGCCAGCCATGACCCAGATAGTCTTCTCATGGGGATCTTTTACACCTCTACAGCCAGGTCTTGCAGAAGTTAGAATCAGGAGCTGCATTTCTCATCCAGCACATCTGCTTGGGGCTTGACAGAATGAGGGTAATTGGATTATACCATCATTCTCTTTTGGACAAGCCCCTCTCCCTACTCATTTTAAAGCATTCTTGCTATCTATGTTTTACCTCTGTCTTCCCTTTGCGTATGTCTATCCCTGTGGGTTTATGATCACCATCATTACTGCTTAGCATTTCCAAACTCTCACCTATTGTTTATTTCACAGTCTCTTGTTACATAACCCAGGGAAGCAGGTCAATATTGCTATTAACATTTCCCAGAAAAATGGAGGAATAGGGCTGCAGGGACTTGTTTAGAATTGTCCCAGCCAGTGCATAGGGACTCCAAAAGCTCAGATAATAGCCTGCGCCTCTTGACTGGACCTCTTGACTCTTCTCCCCGCTCTATCGTCCCTCAAACCTGAGTGAGAATATAAGACCCTTTATCACTTTATTCAAGAGCATGGACTCTGGAGCCAGGCCCAGTTTGGGTTAAAAATCCCAATTCTGACTCATTTGGCTGTGTGATCTTAAGCAAATTTCTTATCTCTCTGAGTGCTCATTTCTTAATCTGTACAATGGTGAAAATACTGAGCTCACGGGATCATGATGAAATGATTAATGCAAAGCTCTTTCCACAGTGCTTGCAGATGGCATGTGCTCAATAAAAGTGATGCTCCTATCTGTGTATTCATTTGACTAGTTATTTCTTGTGGATGCATTTTATTTTGTTTTTTTTGTGATGAAGACCAGCCCCGAGCTAACATCCGTGCCCATCTTCCTCTACTTTATATGGGACGCCGCCACAGCATGGCTGACAAGCAGTGTGTCAGCGGGTGCCCGGGATTTGAACCTGCGAACCTTGGGCTGCCCAAGCAGAAACTAAATGGCTCCACCACTGGGCAGGCCCCTTGTGGATGTATTTTAAGTGCACCTTCTGCTTGTGCTCCTTGGCAGGAGGTAGGAAGGGCAGACAGATAGTGCAGAGGGTGATTCTCCGCTCCCTCTGGGTTTCCACTTTGGCACTCTACTTATTCTTTCAGAATTTATGTCTCTCTTAGAAGGGGAAAGGGCAAGGTGTAATGATTAAAGAGTCGGAAACAGATGAAAGGGGTAAAGTGGTGACAGAAATTATGGTAAGCACTTTGTCTTCATCCCTGGCCACTTCCACATAGATACAATTCAAATGATTTGCTACAAGAAACTATATCTTCACAAGTATGATGGCTTGCAATAAAGAGAGGAGAAGCAATACTGCACAAAGAAATCAAAACAATTGATTTTTTAAAATATTATTTTATTAATTTCTTATGCCCAGCACCAGTGGAGAAGACCTGCCTAGCTTAGCTTTTCCTGAGAAATGTGTTGATGTGTAGCCATTTCTGCTGGTGCATTTTTAAGCAGAGCTGCAGGGGATGTCATGTGTTGCAGTAATTGCCATGGAAACCATTGTTGTTGAATGAATGGAGAGGTTTTAAATCCTTGGTAATGAGCCTGAGAACCTAAGTAGGTCTTAAAGTTTAACTTGTTTGAAAGTGGTTCATGTTTCACACATAGATATGGGAGGCAAAAGGTGAGGGGCAAAGGATGGAAGAGAGAAATTAAAGAAAAAAAAGGCAAATAAATTTGCCTAATATCCTGTTACACTTCTAGCACTTTTTAACGAAAAAACACCAAAGTTGCATAGCATCAAGCCCTGAGCCTTGAGCAACATTGTTGTCTGTTGAACAAAGTGTAATTTTGATACATTTCAACTGAAATCGACACTTTCAGTTCACCTCTCACAAACCTCAACAAGTGAGAATGTTAAATATTTTTAAGGCAAGTAATTAATAGGTTTATCTGGATTGCGAGATCCTTGAAGGGGAGGGCTGAATTTTGTCACATTTGTACGACCCCAAACTGATAGAAGAACCTATCTTCATAGAATATACAGTCTCAGTACATGTTGTATATTTGAATGGTGATCTAGGAATGACCAGTGACCAAGGGATCGCACCCCTGCCATCAGCAATGTCCTAGGATCTCTCTTCTTCCTTTTCTTTTCAGGCATCTCTGAACCTGGCACCTTATCTCTCACCCAAGACTTTTTCAGGCTGGGTGTGCTCTAGGCAGGACTGAGGATAGCAGACTTGGAAGAGTCAAAGAACAAGGGCTAAAAGCCCAGAAGGTAAGTCTTTCTTCCTCCCAATGACCAAGAGGCTACCCCATCCAGCTCTGCCCCCTTATCTAGAGATAATGTGGCACACATACCTGGGCTTTTGCATAGAAGCTGCTTCCTGAACATTTACATGCTGAAGGGGATCAGGCCACACCACCCCAAAATATGCCACTTTGGCCTAAGAATGATTTTGAGCTGAAGGCATTTGAGTTCCTGAAATCCCTTATCTGCCTAAAAGCAGAGCCTCCCCTAAGAACTCACTTGTCACAAATCCCCTCCCAGGGCAACTCTAATCTCCTCTTCTGGCACCACACCCAGACATTGTCACCAACTATCAGGTCTGCTATCTATTTTCCTAAGGGCCCACTTATCTTTCCAAAAAGTCATTTGCTTTTCCATAAGTGCCTTTCTCCCACCTCCCCGCCCCATTAAGTTAGGTATGTAGACCCCAAGTCTACCATCCACTTTGAGTTACTCATCACTGGATACTGCGTGGTGTACATGTTAATAAACTTCTGTTTGTTTGTCCCTTGTTAATCTATCTTTTGTCAGCCCAATTCACAGGGCCTCAGCTGGAGAACCGAGGAGCATAGAAGGAAAAAGAATTTTTCCTCCCTCCCCTACAGTGGTAAGTTTGTCATTCTTGACAGGATTTAAGACAGAAAAAGAGAAGGAGGTGAGGAGGAAGGGCCCTAGGAAGAAATCTTTACATTCTGTCTCTTTATCTTTGTTACTTGTGTTTAGAAAAAGCATTAGAAAAACTTCCCAAGGGTTCCATGCTGCCTAGAGAAGTAGCTATAAGTCTATGGAGAGTCTGAGAGGGAGAGCCTTCTTGGCTGGAAGGAACATGATGGCGGTGGAGGGCCAAGATGTGAAGTCAACACCAGACCCAGAAATTAAAGGGCGGGAAATAAATGGGAAGGGAAGAGAAAGGAGGGAAAGGAACAATGCCATGGGAGGCTTGAAGGATCAAAGCCTGTGTGGGAACTTAACCAATGAGAAACTTTCCTTTCAAGTCACCATGTTCCTATATTCCAGAGAAAATACTGCATGGTCTCTAGGATGAATGCCCTGGAGCCAGATGGCCTAGGTGTGGGTCTTAGATGTGACATTACTAGCTGCAAGTTACTTAACTTCTTTATGCTTCAGCTTTCTCAAATAAAAGAAGTAGATAATTATACACATACACAACAAAATTACTATGAAGATTAAATAAGATATTATAGGTAAATCTTTAGAGAAGTACAAAAACATAGGGCTTTCAATAAAAAAGTGATCAATAAAAGTAAATGATTATGATTATTCATCTCTAATTGCACAGAATTGCTCTTTTTTGTGTGTGAGGAAGATTAGCCCTGAGCTAACATCCGTGCCCATCTTCCTCTACTTTATATGTGGGATGCTGCCACAGGATAGCTTGATAAGCGTGCGTCAGTCTACGCTTGGGATCTGAACCTGCGAACCCCGGGCTACCGAGGCAGGGTGCATGAACCTAACCACTACACCACCAGGCTGGCCCCCAGAATTGTTCCTTTTTATTCTTCACTGAACCAGAAGTTCGGCCGGGCTGTTAAAGTCATCATTCACAGTTTTATACCGTGAATCTGCTCTCCCTCTCAACCCCACAAGAGGCTTAGGGGAGGTGGAGAGAAAAGTGATGCCAGAGGGTGAGAGTGTTGCTTTAGTGCTATTTTAGAGCTATTACAGCTGGAAATCCAGCAATTCTAAAATCCTGCCCTGCAAATAGCCTCTACATGTGGGGAAATTCCCACGGGAATTCTAGGCAACAAACAGCAGAGTTGAGCAGTCATGTTGGTAGATTTGGAACCCTCTGATAAATGCTGGAATTGGAGCACGCAGCTTAGATTTTCTCTGCAGAGTTTAATCTTGGGATTTCCCCACTTTCTAGCTCGTCTCATGAAGGAATAAAGTCAAGAAGGTGGGAGCAAGATGGCTGTATCTGTAGCCAGATCCTAGGTCTTAATGCCACCTCTCAGTGATGTTGACCTCATCTGTCCTGTGGTAAAATGCAGCACATACAACTCCCCCATTTCCCTGTTTTATTTTTCTCCTAAGCTCTTATCATCTGAGATACTCAATGTTCTAATTATTTATGTTGCTGATGAGAATCACTCATGACTAAAATGTAAATTCTGTGCAGAAAGGAATTGTGGTCTGCTTCGTGCATTGCTTTATCTCAGCAACTAAAACAGTGCATGGGATGGAGAAGGCACTCAACACATATTTGTTGAACGAACGAAGTGGAAGGAAAGATATGGAACCTGTCTGCGTACCTCTGAACACATAGTAGCCATGCAACTAGTAAATCCCAGCCTGATAAATATCCTGGAACGCTGACCAATCAGATTAGCAAGTCTGCTACTAGGATTGGGTTGCAGTGTAGCTAGGAAGGTGAGAGAGCAAGTAGATGTGGGTCTGCTGGATAGACAAGAGGCTGAAAATTTCTTTACAAGTGTAAGGAACAAGTGAGAGAATCAAAGAAGTTATGACAGGTTAAGGAGAATTATCCCCAATCCCATCAGGGCAGGAAGGAGTATATGCTTGACCAAAGTTATGTTCTGGACTCATTTTCCCATGGAAACATTAGGTGGTTAGGCTGTTAGTAATTATTCAGTGTGTTTCAGAGGCATACACGATATTGCAGCAATGTGGAAACATAAATTCTAGGTTCCAAACAACAATAAGCATTATGTGTAGCATGCCTGTATTTGATTTATGCCTACCTATTGTTTTGGGGGGAAAGAAAAAGGAAAAGGAGAGCTATACACCTTAGAAAGAATGGATTCAGAATAAAATTCCCTTTTGGATAGGCTGTGGGCTACTATTAAGTAACAGCTACTCTTGGAAAGTTGACCCAAGTTTTGGGAAACCTGTCCAGAGTCATAATAGACATAAATCAGATGGAGGATTTCATGACATTGAGCCTTCATTCAAGATTCCCTTTACTTGTTTAATTGGTTGGTGATCCAACCTAAAGCAGTGTAAACCTAGCTTTGAAGCATATTTTTTAGATGCACAGAGAGCTAGCAGAGACTTCTAAACCTTCATCAAAGATCCTGGCTCAGGTTGTGGAGGCCTTAGGCTCATGGGGAGAGTGTGGCAGGTGATAGCGAGCGGCCCACATCTGAGCAAAGGGACTTGTGCTTTGCTCGTTTCTCCTATTATGCCACTGGCATAAATGCTACCTTGGAATTCCCAGGTAGGCTATTTAAATGGGTTGGAGATGCCTATGGTTTGTAATTAACAAAGGGTTAAGACAGCCCTCCCTAAATAACACTTTGCTGTTGGGGCCCTTCCTCCAATCTGCACAGTGTATTTCCAGTGTCTGATGGCCACTGATGCTGCTTGAGTTGATATGGTGACACTAATGTAAAGTCCGTCCTGTATTACCTACTTATTCCCATGCATACTTGATTTAAAAAAAACCAAACAAAATAACTGGTATTATTACTTTTTTGTGAGGAAGATTAGCCCCGAGCTAACATCTGTTGACAATCCTCCTCTTTTTGCTGAGGAAGATTGGCTCTGGGCAACATCCGTGCCCATCTTCCTCTACTTTATATGTGATGCTGCCACAGCATGGTTTGACAGGTGGTACATCGGTCCGTGCCCAGGATCCGAACATGTGAATCCTGGGCCACCAGAAACGGAGAGCACGAACTTAACTGCTACACCTCCGGGTCGGCCCCATAAATTGGTATTATTATTGAGCAGTTAGTATATGTCAAATACAGCAAATGGTACTTTTGTTATCTTTAATCCTTCTAAATTCTGTGGGGGTGTTGAGCTGATGAAGAAATGAAGACTCAGAAAGTTTAAGAACTTGTCCTGGGCCACCTGGCTAGTGAGTACTAGATTCAAAACCAGATTTCTCTGGCTACCAATGTCATTTTATTTTGCTACACTTCATTTATCCCGGGGGAAACATTGTATTCCCCAAATCAGCAACGACATGGTCAGACATGTTTAATATTGGTGGAGGAAGGGGATTTGAACTTCATGGCACTTACTACAATTTGTAGTTAGATGGGTGATTATTTACTTAAACTGCCTCCAGCAACATATGTATTTTTAAATTTTCAAGTAGCCACCTTAAAAAAGTAAAAAGAAACAGTTAAAATTAATTCTAGAAGTATATGTAATTTAATTTATCTAAAATATTGTTACTTCAACATGTAATCAACACAAAAATTATTAATGACATATTTTATATTATTTTTGTACTAAGTCTTGGAGAAATCCAGTGTGCATTTTACACTCACGGCACATCCCAATTCAGACTAGCTACACTTAAATCGCTCAGTAGCCACATGTGGCCAGTGACTACCTTCTTGGACAGCACAGATACAGACTGTTAAGTGCCATTAAAACGAGGACTAGCACCAAGCACAATGACCCAGAAGGTTCCCAATCTATATTTGGCATATGAATACTCTATGAATGAATGAACGTGTAAGTGAAAATAAAGATTGATACAAAAATGAAGATATGGAAACATACACTATTAATGATGTAATCCATGAAAAAAGTATGGTTTGAAAATTGTTTATCAAGGTCTTTTATTTGGCACATTTAAGTACAGACTACTATTGAAGTTAGGTACATTACTATATATGCATGTAATAAAATACCTATATACATAATATACATACCTCTATTTCTATCTATCCTCTGTCTGTCTCGCTATCTCTCTATGGAGAGGAAACAGATTGTGCACAGTCACATAAATCCTGGAAAGTCTGGAAATGGAATAACTCGGGCCAAGGCAAGTGTGAACAGCCAGGTAAGCTTCTCTCTGTCTGGTGTGCAAGATATTTGTTGTTGTAGTTAACTGAACTTTACTTTAAAGTCTTGAATTAACAGAGTTTGGAAGATGGATGTAAGCACGCGCGTGTGTGTGTACTTACGTGGGTAGGTGGAGGGGTTGCAGAATTTGACCCATTCCATGTACTAAATGGTGCAGGGTCTATCATACACTAAACAATGCGATCTATCTATAAACACTACAGTCTGGGTCATTCACAGGACAAATTGCTAATACATGGGTTATGTTTTACAACCCAGCAAATCCAATTTTGTATGACACTAGAATTATCCGCATGAGTATGAAAAGGTCCCAGCTCTGAGCAAACATAACTTGGGTTCACGCTTTTGTTTTCTGCTCCAGTACATTGGGCATCTGCTTACCAGTGATATGTAGACCACACAGATACATTTTTTTTTTTTTTTTGGTAAATGGCATTCAATATAGAATGGAGACTGAACGGCGGCCATAGCTTGGTATAGACTTCAGGTGGAAATTATTTTAACTTTGCCATAAATAAAGTAAAAAACAGACTAGACTTTTTGGTCTCCCATGCTTCTCTTTGCTGATGTAGCTTTATAAAGTTTCCTCTTGAGGTCTTACTTTTCGTCATCTAATTGTTAATAACCCTTCGATGTAACTTACCCAACCTTTGGGCGGCATTACTTCATATATCTGTACAGCAAAGGTGGTACCCTGTGGCTTGGCCTTGGCAAATTTTGAAGCAAGTCAATCTTTAGTGTGTTTCACTTTCCTTTTTCTAACTCCTTCATTCCTTGACCTTCTCCTTGTGACTCTTTTCTCCTTGTGACTCTACCTCCACCCCACTGCATCCTATTCTTTCTTATACCAAGTCTGTTCTTTGTTATACCAAATACATACATTCTGCTCTCTGGGGAAAAACCATGGATAATTCAGTTTGTAAATTCTCCTAGGATTATTTGCATCTTAAGCTTTCTATTTCACGGTGGAGGGAAACAAATGAATTTCAGGCATTGACAAGTGGTTGGAAGGGACGCATTCCTGGACCGAGTGACTTTGAGAATTGCATGAAACAAGGTCAGACCAGGAAAACGGAAGGAACATAATTCAGGGAAATAGTTACATAGATGATGGAAGGGCTGAGAAATAGGGCATAGTGAGATAACCCAGAGATCGGTAACTGTAGAAAACCGCTAGGACCTTTAGTCTGGTGGACAACTGAGAGAAGTACTGTTCTCGGAGGCCAGGGCTGGCGCCATCAGAGGGCAGCCAGAAGCAAGGCAGACCTGTCCTGCAGGAACTGGAACCCAGAGGGTACTGCCTTAGAGGAAGAGACTCACCCTGGGTCTCTCTTCCTGCCCTCTACTCCTTTACAGTGCCTCCCAATGGCCAAACACAGCCAGAAGTGGGCCTGGAAAAGAAAGACTGCAGGGCCAATGTCTCTGTAATTAGAGCAGAGAGGGAGGAGGGCAAGAGGGAGGTCTGAGAGCAAACACAGGCCAAGGATGAGCCAAGGTCATGGGAACCATGTGGGAGTGCAAGACCTGAAGTGTGGTGGGCACACACGTCTGGGCCAGATTCTTGTGCCAGGTGTCAAGGATAATGAGCTTCACTAATTCCCTCTCCTTTGTCCCCAGTATCTAATCTACTGCCAAATCCTGTTGCCTATACCTCCTCAGTGACTCCTAAACAGTTCACAGGTCTCCCGTCCTAACATTATCATTCTATCCAAGCCATCACCATCTCCTGCTTGGATTGCTGCAATTACTTCCAACCACCTCCCGCCATCCTCCAGATTCAGTCTATTCTTCACACGGGAGGCAGGACAATCTTCTCAAACTGTTAATACGATCACGCTGCTACCTTGTGCACGTTCCTTCAGTGGATTCCCTTTGTGCTGGGTATAATGACAGCTCCTTAGCAGGACTGGCAAGACCCTGTCTGGTCTGGTCTCCACCAACTTGTACAACCTCACCCTGCCCATATGCTTCCCCGAGCAGTCTCTGCTCTAGCTACGACGACCTTCTTCAGTCTTTGAACTTGTCATGTTTACCTCCTGCTGTAAGGCCTCTGCTTACCCTGCCTATCTGCCTCAAATGCTCGTTTGTAGGTGACCTCTACTCATCTCTCAGATTCTAACTCAGATATCATCTGTTTGGGGAAATCCTCTTTGACTTCCCTAACTAGGTTATCTCTCTCTTATCCTGATCTTTGAAAGCAGAGATCATATCCCCCTTCCCCGCTTCTCTCTATGGCATAGAAGGTGCTATGGACTGAATTGTATCCCCCACCAAATCCATATGTTGGAGCTTTAACCCCCAATGTGACGGTGTTTGGAGATGGGGCCTTTGGGAGATACTTAGGTTTAGATGAGGTCATGAGGGTGGGGCTCTCTTAATGGAATCAGTGCCCTTATAACAAGAGACACCAGAGAGCTTGCTTTCTTTCTCTCTCTACCACGTGAGGACACAGTAAGAAGGTGGCCATCTGTATGCCAGGAAGAGAACTGTCAGGGGGAACCAAATCTGCTGGCACCTTTATCTTGGACTCCCGGCCTCTGGAACAGTGAGAAATAAATGTCTGTGGTGTAAGCCACCCAGTCTATGGTATTTTGTTATGACAGCCTGAGCTGACTAAGACAGAAGGTGCTCAGTAAGTGAAGAATTAATGAATGAAAAATGTCAGGAGGGAAATGGCAGCCCAATAAGCCACATGCTCCCCTTGGGATGTGTGTCTGATCCCTGATTCACTTAATGTGAGGTAGTCTTTTCTCTTCTCTATCCATTATACAGGGTGTGAATCTGTTTTACACCACCCCACAAAACACTCAGAAGGCTTATTTGAGGTCAGAACGAACTGTTTCATTTCATGGCCTGAAGCCTTTTGCTTCTTTTTCCTTCCTGAGACAGTGGGTGTGAGTTTACACCTGGAAATAGGATCCACCCCCTGGCAGTATTGAAGGACAGGCTACATGAAGGTTTGTCCTTTAGAGAATAAATATATTGGGCAAATCCCTATTTATTTTCTGCTATTCTCAGTTAGGAAAAGCCGCAGACAAGAAGGATACTATGTATTTCACTTCCACGCATTGCCTTTCTTTACTTAAAATTCTTTATTTTCCCCCATCTATTCACTGCTATGTTACATTTTCTATAACAATGGGCTGCCATTTAGTTTCTTTCTCTAAGCCTCACCCTTCCTCAACCCAAGGACTCACCACCATGAAGGATTATTTTACAGTTTGGAAAGGCACGTGGCTCTCCCAAATGGACTTGCATTTGCACCAACAGACAACAACAGCAAAAGCCTCGTGTCAGAGATACAAGGCAACCTCTTTGTCTGAATCCACTCACTCCTCTTTTGTTTTCTTCCAGTGCTCACTGTGCATTACGTTCCACATGCTCTTCTCCGTGGCTCTGCAGATGTGAAACTTTAAATGCAGGGTATTTAAAAATAATAAGGACAAAAAAAATACCACCCTGAAAATTACAGACCTTCATAGTGAAGCAGCGCGCTGCTCCCTGAAGAGTTCTGTTTATCAGTTCAGATGGTTTATGTATTGTTGATTAGAGCTATCTGGATGATAGAGGAAGGGGGTCAGAGGGGAAGGAAGTTAAATGTCAACCCTGGAAAGTACCTGAAAACCAGCTCTCCTTGACTCTGTTCCTGTTCAGCAGAAACACGTGAAGTAGAGTTGTGTGCGAGGCCAAGATCTCCCACTGCGTGAGAATCTTGCTGTTAAGGAAGGGCCTTGTGGACAAGCACAGATTAAGGACATGGAAGGGAATTAAAATCAATAGAGCTTCTACTACACGCTAGGAACTAAGTATCAGTATATATGCTTGTGTCAGTCCTCATCAAAATTCTATGAAATGGTGAAATTGGCATTTACCTCTCCAGTGGAAGCTGGGGGGCACCACCCTACTGCCCTCTTTCAGGACCAAGGCACTCAATCCCCCAGTGGCCAAACTGAAGACTCACATGAGTGACCTTCAACTGTTGGAAGTCTTCTGGCCCAAGTGTACACTTCCCTCCTTTTCCTGGAGCATTATTTTCCTGGGGGCAACTGGTCAGTGTTGGGGGACAAAGACCCAGCCTCCTTGCTTCAATTTGGGGCAACTCTAAGGGGCCAGCCTAGCTCCAGAGCTCTCTATGGGATCAACTGAGGCCTCTGTTATGATTCTATTGCCGTTCAAATTCTCTTATTGCCCAATCCTGCTTCCCTCTTTTCTTTATGGGTTTTGCTCCTGAGACCTTCCCTTCCCCCCAGTAAATCCATTGCATGCACATAGCCATCTCAAAATCTGTTTCCCAGGGAAGCTACCTGTTGTGAATTGTGTTCCCCCAAATTCATGTGTTGAAGTCCTTACCCCAAGAATATGACTGTGTTTGGAGATAAGGTCTTTAAAGAGGTGGTTAAGTTAAAATGAGGTCTTTAGTGTGGGCCCTAATCCAATATGATTGGTGTCCTTCTAGAAGAGGAAATTTGGACATGCAGAGAGAGATACCAGACACGTGTGCACACAGAGGGATGCCCATGATGACACAGAGAGAAGGCGTCCATTTGAAAGCCAAGGAGAGAGGCGTCAGAAGAACCAACCCTGCCAACACTTTGATCTTGGACTTCCAGTCTCCAGAACTGTGAGAAAATAAATCCCCATTGTTTCAGCTACTGAAGCCATGGTACTCTGTTATGGCAGCACTAGCAAATTCATACACCACCTAAGACACCTTCTCTAACTGCCTCTATCTCTCCATCTTACAAATGAGAACCTGAGGGTCAGAGAGGTTAAGTAAGTTGCCTAAGGTCACAAAGCCAGAAAGTGGAAGAGTCCTGATTTAAAGTCCAAGTCTTTCTGCTACATGAGATGAAATCTAAACTTCCTATCGCCACCTGCTTATCCCTTTGTAACAACTATTAACCCTCATTACAGACACTCAGAACTAAATTAACACTCAATATCATTTAACCCCTGTCCAGAATGAAGTCCCCTTGTAACTGGGGAAAAAGCCACAAAATGCTATTTATTTCTTTTACTAATCATTAAAAATAGCATATTCTCCCTCTACACCAAACATACTTATACAATTCAAGGCAATATATGGCATGAAAAATAATTGGTGGGCTGTAAAATAGATATTTATTTATGAAAAGTATAATAACTTAAAATCATTCTCTGAAGAGAGATTAAGAAAATCTGATGCATTTTCTAAGAAATAGGAAATCATGATCTAATCTTAGCCAAGGGAAAATCATGGATCTACCCTGGAAGATTAAAGCTATTTATATTTAATTTTGCAAAATACTATGATTCCCATAGTCATAAAATAATAACAACTTCAATTTGAGTCTTCACAGTTCAAAAATGTCAAACACACCAAATTATTTCTACTATTAGGATATTTATTATAATATATATTCATAATTTAAAGTAAAACAGAATGACGTAAAGATTCGTCTCTCTAACTCTCATTACTCTCTGTATTTGGAAAGGTGGAGTGGTTATCTTGACGTTTAGGGAGGGTAAGGTTGAAATCTGAAGCTGAGACCATGACAGATTCCCTTCAGGAAGAAACAACAGCAGGCAGCAAATGCACGTTGCAGTAGACATTATAAATAGGGAGGTTGACAATGAATGACTTTGGATTGTATGCTAGGTTGGGAGGGATCTTGGAGACTGTTTAGTCCATTGGGCCCAGAGAGATTAAACAGCGTGTCCACAGTCGTGCTCTCATTAGTGCTGGAGCCAGGTCTGGAACCAATGGACCCGGCTGCTAATCCGGGGTTCTCTCCCCTACGACTTGCTGCCTTTTCTTTCTATAGAAGCTGAACTTAAAATGGTAATGAAATGAAATCCAAAAACAACCTTTAAAATAGAGCTGCACCTTTTATGAATGGTATTCATCTCTGCATGCTGTAAATGGGATAAATCTATGCATCATGCTTGTATTCTATGTCACATAATGCAATATTAGTTCTTCAGGGGTGAGATGATAGATATTTCATATAGGATGGAGCAAAATTTGCTCAACAATAAAGGTTAGAGAACAATAGCCCGATAATTTCACCTATTTGATGAATCAGGTGCTCAGAAAAATGGGCATTAAAAGAACTTATTGCTGAGATGAAAAAAAATCATGGCGCTATAAGGCTACTTGCACTCTTTGGTGTTCTAAGAACAAAGCAGTGATATTTCGTGGGAGAAGGCTGGCAGCGGTGAGATTGCCACAAAAACCACGCAGCTCACATGTGGGTAAGCGACTCCTAGTGACAAAGGAGGCAGCTGCTCTATACACTCAAAGAACGAACTGCATATTGAAAAGACACTGAGATATCAGGCTCAGGAGCTCCTGTGCTTTGCTTTTGTATGTCCTGTGGTACCCACTCGTGAGGCAAGCCATTTATCTCGTTAACGCTTTTGCTGGAAAAGTCAGTGGAAATAAAATCCCCTGCTGTCCAAAACATATTTCTGACAGTTGTAGAACCAATTAAGGTAATTGCTATGTGCTGTGGTAACCCAGTATACGCTCGATAGCCTCAGGTGAGGATGCAGCTTTGGTAAAACAATGACAAGCTTGTAATGGCTATTTCTTGATAGGCAAGTATTTGGGTGTTAGGATTCAAAACACTTGTCTCTCCAAGATTCCCTCTCCCCCACATACACACAAAATCATTTTTATCCATTCATGATTCCTTGAAAATCAAGTTTCAAGAAACCATCCAGAAAAAAAAAGTCTAGTAAGTACTTGTCCCTCCCCTCTCCTCATTTTTTTTTAGGAGGATTATGTCGAGTGTTCTTTCATGACAAAAGTTAGGAAAATAATTGACCTATAACATATAAATCCATCCATGTATGGTGTTCTTGACCGGAGAGTAATTATTGGGTGTAGTTGCCTGGGTGAGCTGGCTCCTTACCCTACAGTACCTGGCCACAAGGAGTACACGTGGCACGTGCTTTGACTCACACACTTATAACCAGTTTATTTATAATGTGGTCAGTTTACCATTAAAAATACAGGATTCATCTACTCAAGTGTCCTGGACTTAAACTCACCAGTGACCATGAAAACTCTCTGCCTCCACCTGGCCGGGGGCAGTCCAAATGAACCAAAATCAGAATGAGCTCTTGCAAAAGATATCTACCTGAAGTCTCCGAACAAAAGCATCTGTTCCGCTATTTATAGATACTTTATCAAAAATTCGGTGGGTATAATTAGCAATATACAGACTATTTGGTGATGACAGCCATATCATCCTGCACTGAGTGAATTTGCATAACACCCACCGCATGGTAATCTGTAGGAACGGTTTTCCTGTTTAGCGGCAATTTCGCAGATAACCGCCATTGGATACACAGCCCCAGTGCTTCTAAAGCTATTTTGAAATGGATTATTGGTGCCAGGCACCTTAAATATGAATAATTTTTTTAAAGTGCTTGTCAAATTTCTTTCCCTGATTGCTATCAGTGTCGTCCTATATCCTGAGGGGTTTTCAGCACAAGGTCTGTTCTCTGAACCTCTTCCTGGATTGTTACCTTCCTCCAGGAGCGCAGCCAAAATTACACACCTCCTCCGCGGATGTATTTCCACTTGTCTCCGCGCTTTTAACCATAGATACGGCCTTATTTTGATATGCTCTTCATTTAAAGGCTGCTTCTGCCAGAACTCATGCATTTGCTGCTATTATTTCTCAGTGTGCTGCAAAATGTCTCTTCCAGTGGCTTTGCTACTTCGCTCATCCTGAAAGTGTTTTCTTTTCTTTTTTAAAAAAATCACCTTCTATTTGTAGAGTCTCTTTTTCTTAACATAAAAAGATATATATATTTATATAATATAGATACACACATATACCCATATATTTTCTATTCTTAGGAAATAGCAACCCAATAAAAATTATGATAAAAAATTTGATGTCAAGAAATGTAAAAGGCATCATTTTATTTGTGGCTCTGTGTTTTTTTCCCCAAGCTCATTGTTGAGAATAATTCAGTGGGCAATCAACTGATTGTTAGTATGATGGGACATTTTCTTCACTAATTAAAACATCCTTTTTCTTGTTTAAAGAAATGCACTTGGTGTCATTTCTTTTGAAATGGGCCTTGTTTGCGTTTCTTTTGATTGTAGGCAGAAATCCAGTTAATCCAGTTATGGAATTACTAGCCATACTAGATTAAGTGGAATGTTTTTATCTAAGAGTAACTGCTGTAACCTTAGTGAGGATGTGTACTTGCATTTTTGTATATACACACACACGCATACACGCCTCCCTACATGCATCTCAATAGATCATGTCTGTCTTTCAAAATAAATCAAAGTATTTTGAAAGAATACTTCGAGGCAGAAATGGCCATCCTTATGTTAAAAATAGAAAGCATAATGGTACAGGTTTTATTGTGGTCTCTCATTTTATTCATCAAGTGTTCAAGAAGAGCTGAGGAGTTGCATGGGCTGATTGCTTAGTTCCATGTGTGTATCGAAGAGAAACAGAAAACCCATTGAGATGTGTGCAATGCAGTGATTAGGAATCCAGGCACTTCAGGCTTAAGAATCTTAAAGATGACTTCGGACAAAATATTTTCTTTTAGATGTAGAAACCTAGAAATTCATTCAAGGGGCCCGGAAAGACTACTGAGTTTATTTTGCCACTTTTCGCCAATAGAATATCAAATTAGGGAATTATCTTACATATGCTATTGAAGGGATGCTCAGATTGGTTTCAAAACTGGTTGGTGAGCAATCTCTTACACTTCCTTTTCTGTTACACGTGTGGCTTATTAAAGGAAAATGCTCTTCTCTCTGATGTCTATCTCCATAGTTTATCGGGAGAAGGGTTTGCAAAATTTTAGTCTTGTTCTTTGAATTTTCCATTCTTTTTTCTCCTATGTAGCCATCATTTTGGTGGATATTACTAGTAGTACTATAGTAATAATTTTCTACGTGGAATATTTTTATTTTACTTTAAAACACTTTATCTGTCTATGCACAAATCTATACAAAACTATCACACATATATTACATATGTAACTTTGTCAGGTATAACGTCCAGTGAAGCCTAGAGAGGGAAGCCATTTGCCCAGAGTCACTCCTCTAAGTAGTAACTGAGTCAGATTAGGACCCAGGTTCATGAAACTACACACTATCCTTGCTGTGCTGTATGTGACAGGACAGTCCTCATATCCGCTCTCTGTGACCTTTCCCTGGTTCCAAATTGCTCCCTGCCAGGAGGAATGAGTAAGATCATGGCCCTGGCCAAACACTCCGTGCCTTCATTAGCATTTTACCTACATTGCTAACGGGTAATGTGCTTCTGGGTTTGTGCTCACCTGGTGGCTGGAAGCAGCCATTATTTTATTTTGTATTGGATTCCAATTTTAATACTGGTCACTGGCATTTGTTACATCAGAACAATCATAGAAAGAATGCTGGCATCCCTTTAATCCAGTGTTCTACTCCTTTAATGTCTTTAGGACACACATCTGTAGTTGTTGTGGGTACATAATTGATTCAGGTCCCCAAATGCAAGCACTTTCATCTTAACTTTGTGTTAGAAAGAGGCAATAAAATCACAGCTAGAGCCATGTATCATTAGGGGCTCATGTATTTCTCAAGGCAAAACTCATCAGATGCTTCGTGTTGAATTTGTTTATCATTCACTCGAGTCAATGAAAAATGGTATCTCACACAAAAGACTGTAGGACTCTCTGAAGGCAGGGGTGTTACAGTCTACTTCTTTTATCATAATGAACACAGAGTTGGTTCTCAGGAGAAAATTATTGGCTAGCTGTGTTGTTTATATTTGAGTTTCTCTGATACATGCCTGGTCCTCTTGAAAATGAAACCATCTGTTAATAAAATGAAAGGTCGTAGGTTGCTGTGCAGGTGACAGCTGCTGAAAAGGGCCTCAGTCTTCAGGAGTAAGCAAGTTGACCAGGTCAGTCAATCTCCAGTTCACTTGTGCGCTAATTTCAAGATCTGTGTTTTAGCGAAGACAGAGGAAATGAAAAGAGAATATTCTCCCTTCCTTTACCAGCTAAGACGTTGGCCAGTCTTTGACGTTTACTCTGGGGGCATGATTAGGGATAAAACCAACAGTTTCTCTGCCCCTTGGCTCCTCACCACCAGGTAAATATTAAGTAGTGTAGGAGAGATCAGCACCAGGGAACTCAACAGACATGTCTTTGCCCGAAATCAAGACTTCAACCTAATTCACAAGCCTGCTTCAGTGAAAGAATCTGCTGTTAGCTGGAGGACTCCTTTCCAGAAGGAAGCCTCTTTCCATGCTGGAGGCAAATGAATGATTCTAGAATATCCTTTTATCTGAGAGACTGAATATATAAACCAACAATGGCCAGACCATATATAAAAATAGAACTCTGACCCACTATCTGCAGCAACCAGTTCAGGAAACCAACTCGTTATCTTCAGTAACTAGCTCAGGAAGCCAGCTATCTATGAGTCAGACTTGTAGGAAGTCAGATCACTATTTCTAGAAAATAGTCCAGGACGCCAAACAACAACCCTTATAACAATTGGCCTAAAATGACCAGGACATGGTCAATAACTGACAGCTTTCCTAATTTTTGTCTCTGCTTCCAACTCAGAACCAACCAGAGAAAGCCAAATATGAACCTCTAACTAATAGCATAGGATGTCTCACTTCTAGTTAGCCCACCTTTGGCTTCTCCATGGCAACAGCCTTCAATCAGGGCATCCCTGGATCCTGCCTTTTTTTCTTCTATAAGGGTTTCCTACTCCTCTCCTTGCCTTTGAATCTCAGCCAAAACACAAGAGAGAGTAGCTGACTCTTTTGCTATAGCAGGCTCCTTTGTGCATTCTCATTTGCTTGATCTTCATTTATTCCCACGTGCCCCAAAGTTTCTTTTCCCATCGTGTCATATAGAGGTTAAGGATGGGGCTCTAGAACCACACTTATGTGTGTTTGAATATAGGCATCAATACTTGCTAGCTTTGTGGCCTTTGGTAAGTTACTTAACCCTCTATGTCTCAGTTTCCTCATCTGTAAAATGAGGACAATCCAGATAATAACTGGATTGTCAAGTTAGATGACTTGACATCCATTAAAGCACCTAGAATACTATCTATTTTAAGTGCTTGTGGCAGCCATTTTTATCAGCCCTGTTAGAATTAAGTTCATTGTCCCATTGCCCCTTCCTCTGATCTGCGTTATCAAGTATAAATCTTAATAAGATATAAATCCAATCTGGGAGAGGCAGCCCTTGAAACCATTGACATTTATTCACAAATTAACTTGAATTAGTATATAAGATTTATTAACCTAGGAAGAGTCTTGGAAGTTTGACATCAGCAAGGTTTGAGAAAGACATTATACGTGTGGGTCTTTTGGGGTAGGGAGGTGGCTAGGAACTTCACTGGATGAACTCCGAAGTGGCAGGAACATAAGAGGACATTGAATTCTTTAGGATGTGTATGTGGTTGTGGGGGAGGATGCATGAGAATGGACACTGGCATCACGAAATCCATCCACTTAACGAGGACAGCATTTTCACCATGGATGCAGTCTGGGTATGTTTTAATTATTATTGGAAGTAGATGGACCCTTCACTGGAAGGAATTCAGTCCTCCCTGTGCAGATTTTCTATTTCTGTTCAGCAGAAAGTTATCTGAAGAATTTATCACTTGTAACATTCACCAGTTTAGACTGAAAGGATCAACCTTTCCCTTCCTGCTGTTCTGCAACCTCCCATTTAGCCGTGAATCACTGTGTGGGTAGGTCTTCTAGAGTTTAGGAATTAAAAAAAGCCCTTTTGCTTTGTCAAAAGGCAAACCCAGCTTACTTAGATGTTTTGCTGGAAAATAGGCAAGCCATGAGATTTTTCTTGATGGCTGCTGTGAACAGCCCCCAAAGCAAAGAGTTCCTGAGAGGATCTCAGTTTCTAGAACTGTGTGCAGGAGATAAGGAGAACCTGGATGTGAAAAGCCAGGAGCATGCGGTCCTTTGTCTCACATTAAATTGCACCTGTTCCTTGGGTTTTCAGTTTGGGAGATGTATTATGCTGTGTGTGCTGACACGCGTGCTTCCTTCCAGACTCTGCAAGGAAACAAGAATTAAAACCTCACCTTAAAGTCCTTCTTCACCTAACTGAGGAAGGTTGCCTCCCGCAAGAGAAGGTACAGGGTTCTTAATACCAACTCTGCTGTTCAGAATTGATCCACTGTAGCAAGAGGAGTTATTATTGCCTCAATGTTTTTTGGAAAGAGTTAAAGTAGTTTTAAAAAAACAAAGGAGCCAGAATATCCAGTTCTCCCTTTACTCTGTTGAAATAATCTGTTTCCGAAAATTTGTTTCCGAATATTTGCTAGAACTACACCTGGCAGTCTTCCCTGAGTACCTGAGGGAAAAGAAATAAAAATCTAGAAAAGATTCCCTTTTTTTAGCCTGGCTTATTTTCTTACTCTCTGCTTCAAGTAGCCAAGTCATTTACTTTGAAAGCTTCTGTAACTGAACGTGTGTATTTGCTGAGCTATTTCAAATGTGTTCTATTATGCCTCAGACTTTTTCAGTGATGGACTTTGCACAGAGTTCTAATGCCTGGTGGTACAATTTCTAACTGGGAGGCGTTCTCAATGCAAGCTGAGTAAAAGTAGTGGCACAGTGTAGGAATAAAAATAATCTCTTAAGAGTTGGAGTTCCAGAATTTTCTGTTTAGCACGCGGCCCTGGTTCAGGGAGCATGTCCTTCTATGTCTTGATGTTCCATCTGTATTGGGGGAGTGAAATACCTGTCCCAACTTCTTTTGCTGCAATTGGGATGAGTGAAATCCTAATGGGTGAGTAAATTCTCAAAGTAGCACAGAGAGGGAGGGTCCTGCTTCTTTGAAAGCCATAGAAATTCTCTCTAAAGTGAGTCAAGCAAACAGCCACCTTCTGCACTGGCTAACCCCATAGAGACCCCAGGCGAAAACGAAACACTGGTCCTTAAGGTTGATGGATGAGGATTGTGCTAAATTCCCTTACATCTATTATCTCTTTTGATATTTACTGAAACCCTATTGAATAGGTACTGTTACTTTTTCTTTGTGTAGATAAGAAAATAAGGCTCAGAGAGGTTAAGAAACCTTCCCTAAATCTCATAGCTATTCTATAACTCTAAGATCTCTATT
The DNA here is from genome assembly GCA_031878705.1 of Tapirus indicus. NCBI lineage: Eukaryota > Metazoa > Chordata > Mammalia > Perissodactyla > Tapiridae > Tapirus > Tapirus indicus. Next base: position 117,723,396 of record CM062925.1, read on the forward strand.
CTTAGCCACTTCATCAGTGATTCTTAAGAACGACTTTAGGGGGCCAGCCCCAGTTGCTTAGTTGTTAAATTTGACACAGTCTGCTTCGGCAGGCCGGGTTTGGTTTCTGGCTGTGGACCTACACCCCTCATCTGTCAGTGGCTATGCCGTGGCAGCAGCTCACACACAAAAAGAGGAAGATTGACAGCAGATGTTAGCTCAGGGTGAATCTTCCTCAGAATAAAAAATGAATGACTTTAGGGCCACCTCCCAGAAATCTGGAATGTGGACCAGAAATCAGCATTTTATAAAGCATCTGGATGATTCTACTATGAAGCAGTGGTCATCAGACCACTGAGAAGCATTGTACTATATTACTATTCACTGTCCGGCTGCTGTTTATTACATTCATTTATATCCTACTTTTTTAAAAAAGAGTTTGAGAAAGATTAAAGAAACAATGTCACCCAAATAAAAAGGTTAAGAAAAAAATACTAATGAAAAACAGAACTGATAAGGAGACCAAGAGAAAAATGTGCTTCTTTCAAGCTAATAGGACAGTGGGCAGTGGTATATGGTCAGCATGATTGACTCCTTTCCCCAACATCGCTTCTTCCTTCAGTAACTCCTGTGTGCTTAGCACATATTGCTCTTTCAAGGTTACCCAGTCTCAACACCAAACCGTCACTCATCTCTCTTCTCTTCTGCAGAATTTTCTGGGCTGGAAATTTGATCCCTGACTATATTATGATTAGGCTGGGCTTTTGTTGGGGTGCTTGAGGTTGACATTGAAGACAGATGATGGATGAAAGCCAGGAGGGCAGATAGAGAGGGAGATGTAGGGGATTTCACCATAGATGGGACCAGGCATAGGAAGAAACAAACATTTCCACAGCCTCTGTCAGATAACCCTCTCCTACAATTACTCTTATTTTCTGGTAACCACTCTCTTTCCTTGTCCTTTCATGCCTACAAGTGATAATGGTCCCTGCACTGCCCTTAGGGCTTATACATTAGAGGGCTCTGCTTTGCCCCTCTGGCCATAACCCTCCTCATCCCATGAAGAGTCCTTGGGGACAAGGCACCATGCCACTTGAAGTGCATACACTACCCCCTTCTAAATCAGGCACCAGGTACTAGGGACCCCAAAATTCTTCTGCACAAATGGCTCCAAGCCTAGTTGCAGGTTCTGCCAGGACTTTCCTGGGGTCGATCACACGTCCATAGTGTTTTCAGCCATAGGCTCAAGGAGTGGTTAAGGGTCAGCTGCTTGTGGGGGAGAGTGAACTCAGCTGGGATACGTGGGCTGGGTTGTCCAGACTCAAGCATGTGGGACCCCCTCATAGAACAGTACAGAGCTGGAGATGGGAAGAAAAGTGAGGGCCCAGGCTGATGGTGGAGGGTCAAGGATCGTTAGATCTCCCTACACCACAAATTTCCAGTAGAACTCGAAGGAGTCCCTACATTATAAATTCAAAGCCAGCGTCTGGGTCATCATGAAATGATATTTGTTAAGGTAAGGAGACAGAATGCATTTTATTTCACAGTTTTTTGCTTAATTTATAACTTTTAAATATATAGGCCTATGGGGGGGGTCTCCATTTGTGCTCTGGCCCAGGGCCTCACAAATGTTTGGGATGGGCCTGATGACTCCCCCTCTGTTGCTATCCCTGGGATTCTTCACAACGCCTTGTTAGTTTCCCTTAATGCTGCCCCCACCTTTCTAAATATTCCTGTGCTGGTTATAAAGCCATTGACTTAGCTCCAGAACTCACCCTCCTATACATTTCTTTGTGATACAGGAACTGGTTTGCATCTCTGCTAGGCCAGCCAGATCTTTGTTAGGTTCTTGCATGCTCTGGAGAGGCTGCAAGCGTGGAGGGAGAAGAAGGGATTTTCTCCTTGTTGGCTTCTTGTTCCCATCAGCATCACAACACCTTCACTTTATCACCTAGCAGTGTCATTTTTTCCAGTAGCAGCAGCGACTGAATTCAGTCTGTCTAATTTGCTGTTTTGTTTTTGAAAACCTGCAGAATCAGCCCCCTCAAGAGCCATCAGCACCAGCCAGTAGATCCCCGTCCTCAGAGGTCTGGTTCCTGCCCCAGGAGGCCCCCTTCTCTAATCTTCTACCTTTTAATAATTCTAATCGCTGCCCATAGTTCCTTTAGGCCAAGCTGCTTCCTGCAGCTCATTTATCCTCTGTGATTATTTACTGTTCTCTTTTTACCCTTTCAGTTACCCAGTAAGCACGTCCTCATGTTAAATTCTTTCTGTTGAAATAACTGGTGTGGTGTCTGTCTCTGACAGCATCCATCATCCAACTCTTTTCTATAGCCCTGCTTGATGGTTCCATGTATTGTCTGCTGGAAGTATCATTAGCCAAGAGGTAAACCAGGAATCCTGTTTCTGGAGTCACAGGTAGGGTGAACGATGAGTGAGTGTTCCCAGTCACAAAACGGACTTGTTATTTAGTCAGTGGCTTAGGATTCCTTAAATTCTCCTCAGTGAGGAACATTTCACCTTGAGAAAGAATATATGCTCAAGGGCCGATGCTCTTTCAAAATAGACAAAAAGCATTAGGAGGTACTTATGTGACCGATTCTTTTTGGTGGTTCTCTCAAACCATGTTTATGGAAAGTCCATAAAGTATCATTGATATGAATCACTCCAGTAAGACTCCAAAAGCATTCCTGAAGCCCTCCCTCCCCTGGCACAATGCTTATGCTACCACAAATTTCAACACAATCCCATTATAACATGACTACTTATCACATGAATTTGTTTATGTCATGGGTGTGGTGTAAGGCATAAAAGTAAGGCTCCATATTATGTGCTGCCTTGATATTTGGGAAAACCAGGAGGGCTTCAAACGGCCTAACCACAAGTTGTCCTCCCCACTTTGCTTCTACAGATAAGGGCCCCTAAGAAAATAACCTTCCGTACCAAACAGACTAGGCACAATTCCTGCTCATCCCTGAGTAGTACATTTCAGTTCTCTGTTGGCCGGCAGAATTACTCAAACAAGTCAATCACATCCTCCCATGGGAACCAGGGCGCATCTCACACTTTTGATACTACAAAGCCTGGCTCCCACAGCCCCTGGTTGTTCTGTTCCCAATGGCAACCACCATGTGGCCCTGTGTGACATGAGGCACCCTCCTCCTCCAGGCTATGAGTATATGTGATGAACAAATTGCAGTTGGCTTTATCTGTCTGGTGTTGAGTGTCATGTTCAGAGCCACCATCAGAACCCTAAGGCAGGGGTCCTCCCCTCACCGATGATGTGAACAGGAGGTGATTAAAAAGTGGGTAAGATGAATCTCTCCAAACGTGTACTAGGGCTGATATAATAGGATTTGGTTTACAGAAAATGTATTTTTTTCTTCTCCTGAAAACTTTTCTTAGTAAGGAGTTCTGTGGTAGTAAACTAGTTATTTTATTATATGTGCATGTATAGTCACAGATTTGTTTTAGCATTGTACTGTTTATAAAGAAGATCCTTAAACGTCTCTTCAAGTATGAAGTGTTCTACATCATGCTGAATTCAACTAGGAAAAAGAATTAAGTTGCCCCCTTTTCAAAGTGCATCCGTTCTTTCAGACCACAATGATGTACCAGGTTGACCTCCTGATTTTTTCCTAGAAATGCCTCAATGGCCTGAAGTTAACCATTTCTTAAAAATGAACACATTCTTTTCTTCTCAAAGATAGGATTTTACTTGTATCTGGTAAGTGATGGGGTGGGGAGAAAGGCACAGAACAACGGATAAGTAAGGAAAGAAAAACTGACTTGGAACATGAGGTCCATATTTTCAATCTAGTGAACCCTCATAAAATTTGTCTATGTCTCCCTTTATCCTTTCTCCCTCTGACTTGGAGGAAGATTCTCTTGTTTCCAAAGCTAATCTAACTCTCTATCCCTTACCTCATTTCCTCTTTGGTTCATTGGGCACTTTCTCAGTCAATTTCTATTTCTCTCTGAGCTCTTTGCCTCATCAACAAACATGCTCTGGTCTCCCAACTTTAAAAGAAGTCCTCAGGATTGCCTCAAATTATTGTGCTATTTTCACCTCTCCTTTTACCCCAAACTTCTTAAAAGTGTGTCTATACTTAGTGCCTGCTTTTTCTTACTCTATTTACTCCTAACCTCTTGCCTCTTATTTTTCCAGTCCTGATCTTTTTGACCACACTAAAGCATTTGGTTTTATGGTCTACTTTCTCTTATTTGAACACTCTGTGAAATGGTAGTGTCTTGATTTTCTTCCTATTTTCAGATTGTGTTTTCGTGGTTTCTTTCACTGCCATTGATTTTTAAATTTCTCAAGGATATCCTTAGAGTTATTCTTTTTCCTTTATATTCTTTCCTTTGGTGATCTCATTCACTTTCACAAATTCTAATATTATCTGTCACTGGCTTCCAAGTATATGTCTGTCTGCATATTCTGACTTTCTCCTGGACCCCAATTCCCCACTACCTGCCATACATCTTTTCTGGATGACCCACCAGCATCTCAGATTCATCATACCTAGACCCTAACCTTATTTATTTTTTCAAAGAGATCTCCCTATCGGGGCACAGTCTTTGTCCCATTATCTCTGATTCTATTTCTCCCTTATTTGTGAATCCTCTCTCTCTGTCAGAGTGGTTAAGCCATTTGCCCAAGGTCACCCAGCTAATCAGCTGGGAGTCAAGATTCAAACCACAGTTTGTCTGACATCACTACGCTGAGATTTTCCCTTTATAAATCACTCTGAGGTGAAGAAATTAATAAGACCTAGTTTCAGCTTTTGAAGGACCTATAATAAAGTTTAGGGAGTACTACTGTAAAAAATTAATGGCCCTTAGTAGATACTTAAAAAATGGTAGTGCACATTCCTACCGCCCCATAATAATCAGTAAAGGTTTGTATCATGATTATAAGAAAATTTTGTTCTGGTGCTTCCAAAATTTATATGCTCTGAATACTGGATGGTATGCCCCTTCCCACTGCCCCTTAAAATAGTCTTCATCAAAAGACAAAACAAAGTCATTTTTTGTGTGTGTGAGGAAGACCAGCCCTGAGCTAACATCCATTGCCAATCCTCCTCTTTTTAGCTGAGGAAGACTGGCCCTGGGCTAATATCTATGCCCGTCTTCCTCTACTTTATATGGGACACCACCACAGCATGGCTGACAAGCGGTGAGTCTGTTGGCTCCCGGGATGCAAACCTGCAAAACCCCAGGCTGCCGAAGCGGAGCGCGCAAACCTAACTGCTACGCCACCGGGCCGGCCCCCCAAACAAAGTCTTTTTGACAAACATTTATAGCTAAAATAATAAATGGCAACCTGAAATCAAAACACGTCTCTGTATTTAAGCCCATACTGTAAATCATACTTTCTACATTCAAATGTACTCTCTCTAATTAATTTCAGGTGTTTAAAGCTACATTATGGTAAGTTGTCATGGTTTCAAACAAGTGAGGATAATTTAGCCATCTGCACTATTTCTTCTCAGTTACAAACCCAGCATTCTGAAATAAGATGGATTTAAATCTGCAGAGACAGCATTCAGAGAAAGAACAAAGCCAGAAATGCTAAGTTCATGAAAATTCCCATCAGCCCAAACCTCCCGCCAATATTTGGAGGGTGTCTGCCTGAGGGTGGCTGGTTTACATTTGTGGTTTATTTTGACTGATTTCTTGCTTTAAGAAAATCATAGCACCATTTTTATTTTGTTTCATCTTGTATCATTGTAGCATCTAATCTCCCAATGATATACCAAGATAACTCAGAAAGCTCCCAGATCTCTAGTGAGTAAATGATTTTTTAAAATACAAATATGTAATGTCTAAAGGAGATGTAAAATTCACTAACAGGCAAGGATCAACATTTAACAAATCATGTCTAAGACTGACCTTAAAGTTGGTTGTATCCTATCTAGATATTAAGACCACAGCAACTGGAACAATGCTGTGATATTATTTGACTTGTATTGTGCTGCTTACAACATTAGGTTGTATAATCACAGAAAACTTTATCACAGGAGAGTACGCCTCTCTCCCTTAACTTGTGACTTCCACTTAAACTGTTAGGATTCCAACTGTGCAAATAAAAGTGCTGTTTTGGTAACAGCTTGTTGAGAGAACTCCATGTTTCCCCAGAATGTACTTGAAGAAGATTAATGAGTTCCACATATATGCCAAGTCAATCTGTTCCTGCCTGTCAATCACCATCCTAAGAACAAGATTCTCTATCTCTGCCAATGTGTTTTCAAACAGATGTGTGGCTTAAATTTTAATTAAATCATTGAAACAAATGATTACTAAAGACTTTCCAAATGTATGGCTTAGGAGTTTTGCAGTAGCATCAACTGGACTTTATTAAGGAGACCTTCCACTCCAGCACTTTTCAACCACAGCGGAGACGGTGACGATTGAAAAGACATTGCCTATCTTTGAGGACCTTGAGTATCTTTTACTACATTGACAGTTAGGCAAATTCAGAACACTTAGACTAAAAATATTGTGCCCCTCTCTGTTAGCCATCTTCATCTATGGATCTCCAAATGCTCAGTCAACTCTTTGCTTGCCTGCTTTCCCCATAAGGTAAAGTAGATGCAGCCATTAATGCAATTGCAATACTCTAAGAGGGGTTGGAGAGCCATGACATGATGAGGGCCTCTTGTGAATACAAATTGTTCCTGGTTGACCATGGGACCAAAGGGTTCTAACTACCTTCATGGTTGGTACATCGTGTTCTTTCTAAAAGTGATGAATTTCCAGTTAAACAATGTCTAAAAGGAAATTTTGGTACGGGTGATTAATTCTGATTCAAAATTTACTTAAAAAGAAGTGAGAAAAGGAATTGAACATAGGGGACCTAAACACCCGCCTCCTCCGCTTGCAGAATTCATGGATAAGGACATCTTAACTCTAAATGAAGAGCATCCCTTTCCTGGTGTCCCATGGACTGGGCAGAGCTGGCTCAATGTGGGAGTTTCAGGAGTGGCTGATGTTGGACTCCAGAGGTGCCTGAAGAGGTACCGGAAAGAGTGATTCACAATAGGATGTGAGGTCAGGATCTGGAGCATGTGATCAGGTATGAGAACCTGGTAAACAATATTTTCCTTTCATAGGACTGTTTGTGTTGTTTATTTTATCATTGTAAAGGCACTAAAGACTTTGGTTAATTACTCTATTTTGTTTTAGAGAGTGATTCTTAAACATGGCGCCCATCAAAATCACCTGGAGGACATTGGTAATGCAGATTCTCCAGAAGGTCAAGAGCGAGGTCAAGGAATCTGTATCTTATAAAGCATCCCCAGTTGATTCTGATGTACGTGGCTCTCATGTCCTACTTTGAGAGACTGTGGTTTAAAGGAATACCATTTTAGACTGAGATAATGTATGATCACAGGTGAATGCCAATTCAAATGCATTTCTTTAGAAGATGTGGCTAGCTTATTTTTGAAAGATCTGGTGTTGAAATTAACCATTAGTTTTTAGCTTGCTGATACTGTACAGGGTAAAAGCACATAGAGATACAGCCATGATTTTCTGTGCTCATATCAGCAGAAAACTACCACTTGACCATCATCTTAATTAGCTATTTTGCATTATAAATACTATGAACAGTCATCCGCTGCAGGTGTAGGCCCACCCTCTGGTTTACTGCTATGTAATTTGAAGACACGACATTAAAGAGACCATTCTATTTTGCATCTGGGATAAAAGAACAGTACCAATTCAACACTGAAAATAGTTTTTAATAAGAATTAGCGAATAGCATGCTGTATTTGCTGCTTCAGAAACCTTTCCTCATTCAATACACCCAGCCCATCTTAGCACTTACTGTTTTCAAACAACTTTGTAGGTAACCAGATATCAATATGTGATAATCGTATAGCAACTAAGAATGGTCCCCTCCCCATCTGCCCTAACCTTCCCTGCATTCTCAACCTGCAGGGCAGAGAGGGCTCCTAGATACCCAAAGGAGTTCCCCTGGATTGTATGTGTGTATTTGTGCGTGTATGTGTGTGTGTGTGTGTGTGTGTGTATGGGGGGGAGGGTGATGAGTAGGGAAAGGAAGAAAACATCCCTCTCATCTCCCAACGAGGCAGCAGAGCAGCTCTAGTAATTGTTCAGCTTCTACAAACCTTGGACATTGTGTTGATAATGGAGAATAGTCCTTAAATACCAGCTAAACCACAGCTTGGAGGTGTCGGTACTGCCTTGGGATCTGGTTCAGAGACGATGATGAAGACCCTCGGATAGAGTGTCCTTATTGTCCTTGCACTGGGATTCTTTAGTGTTCTGACTGAGACAGGGGTAGATTTCATTTACATTAGCAGTCCACCAAGGAACCAGATGCAAAGATGGCTGGAAGACATGTTCATAAAAATAAGTGATCACCAAAATATGGCTGGTAAATAGTTTACTAATTTTCAAGACTGATGTACAAAAAGAGCATGACAGCTGCTTAACATTTTATGTACAAAGCCTTGATGTGGAAGACTGACAGAATCTCCATTCACTAGAAAGAACACACCAGGCCCACTGTTTCTGCACCTCTGAATGTTAGCAGGCAGAAATAAATGTCTTGTCTACTAAATATCACTCATTAGCAGTATTAGACTCTGTCCAGGAGAGTGAAATGGACTAAATTGGCTATAATACTAATTTACATTGCCATTAATGAGCATACACATCTAACTCATAGATGAGGAAGTGCTATTGTACATCTAGCTTATTTCTATCCCACTCAGGCTGATAAGACAGTCTCCAGACAATTTTAATTATGGGCAATTTGTAGTAATAATAAGAGTTGCTTTTTATTAGATGCAATAAAAATCAATTCTTCATTCAATTACCATTCTTGGCTGTGCTATGATAGATACTCCTGGGTAAATACTAGTGTCAAAATAAAACTAATAATAATAATGATAAAGTTTTTGAGGTCAAAATCCTCCTTTTAAGATCAAAATATACTTCTTTCTTTAAATCCCTCCTATACCAACGAGTCATGAGTGAACTATCTGCACTCTTGTTTTACTTCTTTGGTGATAAAGGATCTTAAACAAATATTGCCACATACAATAGCACAAGTCTTTTCAGGAGTGTGAATGCCATGGTAATTATCATCACTCAGTACATAAAGGGAAATGGATCACAGGAGTGTGGACTGAACATCAATTCAGCATTGACACGGGCCTACATTACAGACAGACTCCTTAGTGCGGTCCATGGGATGCAATGGATTCCTCACCTCCAAAGTCTCCTGCTAATTTAGAGGGGTAGATTGGCATATTAATGTCTTAGGTTCAAGAGTCAGTTCTCTAGGGCGGAGCCTCCCTTTTGTTATGTAGATGTTCATTTCACAGGAAACCTTCCACAATAATATTAAACATCAACGTTAACTAGCTGCCCACATGACAGTGAGGAAGGCCAAGGTGTCTGCTGTCCCAGGATCACCTTGCTAAGCCTTCACACCTGCCTTCTTTTTGCCCTCCAGGCAATCTGTGCCTTGTATTCTTTATGTCTTCCATCTCAACAGCATCTACTCCCAGAGAGTTTGATGAATTCTCTTACCTCTTCCTGGTGCATTTGCTTTGTGACAACTTAAAAAAAGGGATAAATCTCAAATTGAAAATTTAAGTGTCTGTGAGTTGAAATCAAATCCAGTGGGGTGGTTTGGTTAGGAATGTTGCACGATGAGCTAGACATGTGAAGGCCTGGGGTGTAATCTGCAGCATCCACTAATCCACTGTGTGATCTTGGGTAAGTCGTTTAACTTCTCTGGGGACTGAATGACATAATATCTGAAAAATTCCTATCAAGCCTAAATGAAAAAGCTCTGTATACATGTCATGGAGTCAGTTTGCTGCCTTCCCTGAAATGAAAGGTTTTCTTGAGTGAGGATGATAGAGACAAGTCAAAGAATTGTCCTCCACTTAGGACTCTCTGTAGTGACTCCTTCATAATAGTTTGGCCCTGTCCCTGCACTTACTCCTGAGTGTGTCAAAACCCTACAGGAAAACAGCTATGTAAGCAATAGTACTTTTCTTCCTGTAAAGAACTATTGTCATGCATTGGAGGCAATAATTGATTCCTCAATCACTGTTAGAGATTCCTTGGGTGTTAGCCAGAGTACCCACTGTGGTCCCAGCCAGGTAAGAAGTTACAGTTATAAAAGAAATACAAGCATCATTTAAAAGACCTCAAGTATTGGAGTCACCTGGAAAAGTCAAATAAATTCCACATACTCTATGGTGTATCTTATCTTTAAAAGGAGCATCACACATCAACCCTTTAGCTTGGTTAATTAAGAGTAGGCCAGCTTCATACTCTCAAACGTCATTTGAGTGTGACATCACTGAATACTGCAGTGGTGGAAGATGGTCAGCCAAATGTTAAATGACTTGTTTTCTTTTATGTGAGTGTGTGTGCAAAGGAACACATCTGGATCTTCTTTTACTTGTAACGAAACCATAACATTTTGCTTGGATGGTTCAAAAGAAAATGCCACAGATGATTTATAAATAACTGCAGTACAAGTTTAATACAGCCTCCTTTGGTCTGGGCCTAGAATTTGCTTCTTTGCTCAGATGACAAGAAGTCCAGCTCCCAAGTGCTTGTCTAGCCTGTGTTTTCCAGAGAGAGTAGAAGAAACAGCTTTATTTAGACAGGAGCCATCCAATTTAAGTCTCATTATACATAGAAACAAGTACTTGTCTTCTATATGACATTTGTTTAGCAATTATTGAAGATCATTCATTCATTTATTCAACAAACATTTATTGAGTGAAAAAAGAACAGGAAGTGGCAAAGAGTAGAGTTGGTGGGTGATGAGCTTGGAATGGACTTGTGGAGTTTGAGATGTCTGTTGGTCTTCCAAATGGAGATGGCTAGCAGGCAGTTGGATATACACCTCTGGACCTAAGGGCTGGTTTAGAAGCCATCAGTATCTGCTGTGTAAGAAGTCACCCTGAAAGATTATGGGGGATGGCAAATAATGGTGACAGAGGGGTCTATCAAACAGTAACAATTAAAGGTGGACAGAAGGAGCTTACTAAGAAGTCATCAGAAACGTAAGAAGATCAGTCCCATTTGCTTCTTGGTAACATTCCTCATGATGTTTCTCCATATAACTTTATCTGAAGTTTTAATTCCAGAAAAGAGGTCTTCGAGGAAATTTTTACGTATTGAATCACTATGATTTTTGATTAGAATATTGTTTGGCATGTGACAGCCTATTATTTTTGATTCTATAATGTGTTTGCAGTGATAGTTGGAGGAGAAAGGGGTGCATACTTGGTTAATAAGCAGATTGAAAACCTAACAAGTCCATTAAGCAAATCTTGAAAAGCTTTTTTTAAAAGAGCCGAGCAACTTGGAAATACAGCACCATTTCAGAACTCTTTATTATTAGGGCTAGGACAATAATATTATCAGAAACATATGCACATATTCACACACATATACATCCACACACAACGACTTAGCACTCACTGTCCATATGAGATTTTTCTAGGCCTCCAGGCACCAAATAAGTGGTAGATATTGCCACTCTCCTGAAGAAACACACAGCCCATACTGCTAAACAAAAACTCATAAGTTTCATCCAAAGCTTCAAAACTACTTTGGTAATTTATTATCTCAAAAGCATATGCTCACATACTCAAACAGAGTATAAGGCATTATTTGAATACTGCTGAAATAGAAAATCGAAGATGGTGTTTGAAATCTCTTTAAAAAGCCACTTACCCATTCCTGAAGGTGTCAGTAAGAAAAATTCGATCACTTCTAAAGACTGTCTCCTAAAACATTATTTCTGAAAGCAAAATCTCCTTTGAAGCAACTTAAAATTAAGGTCATGGATTGCCTTCAATGCACTTGGCAGTTCCGTGTGCTAATCGTATCCAAATGGCCCAGTCCCTGGGTCTCAATCCCGTGTTAGCAATGACTGAGCATCTATTCAAGAGTCTGTCCATCCTGTGTTCATGCTAATCAGGGACTGTTTGCAGCCTCAAGATCTCTGAATCTCCTAGGAGATTAGTTTTCTTTTAGATTCACGTACACACGTATATAGAGAGACACACACATGTGAACACGTGCACCCAGAGAAAACATACTCTTTCAACCTTCTGTGATGAATTTTGCCCCCTGAAAAATGTACTTAGATCAAGAGCAAATTGTCTCTTGAGGGTTGCCTATACTTTGCCACTGTAGTTCTTTCTTATTCTTCCCATTTTATTTTGTTTTGATCTTTGCACATTTCTTATTATTTTAAGTACCAAGTGTCTATAGAAGACTTCATTCATTGAAAGCCTTTCCTGCTAAATAGGAACACACAGATTACATATCTCTGTGTACAACTTCTATTTGTCTGTGCAAAATTGAAACTAAATCTGTCTTAATTGTTAACATGTACCATTTATCTACAGAAATTCGTGGTTGTACCAACTTTGCTGGCTGAAGGACTTACACGGGAAGCTGGATGGTGCCATTTATAGGCTTAATATGCTCTTGTTGTTCTGTTTGACCAACCAGATTGAAGTTTGAAATCTTTCACTTACTAAAGGGAAATTGTGGGTAATTCCTGGGCTCCAGCGCTGGAGGCTCTGACCTCATTTCCTGCACAGCTCCACTGTGGAGACTGCATCTAGACCGTCAGCTCTGTCAGGGTAGAGACTGTGCCTTGTCGGTTTTGATTGTTGCATCCCTAGTGTTAATGAAGAATCATGTTCAATAAATATTTTTTAAGTGAATGAATGCTGAATGGATGTTGAGTGGATGCATGATCTTCCCAGCCCAGTCACAAGGACTGGCTTCTTATTTTGACTCTGGGCAATGGCAGCTTTGGTGGTAGAGGGTAAGGGGGTTTTATACTAAGTTATTAAGATTTCACCTTGTTATGATATGCTCCCCAGCAACATATAGTTAAGTGGATACAGCACTACAGTAAGATGCCTCCAACTTCTGGGGACGAGTCACCTTCTGACTGTTAATCAATAAAAGTTGACGTACAATGGATGTAAGTGGCCATCTGCAGACTAACCCACTCTCAGAAATGGTTTAAATGCATGTAGCTAAAGTGTCTAAAATGTTCCCAGATATCCATTGAAAGATATATCTATAGTCAAGCCTGGAGTGTTACTAAAGAATGTTGTAACCTAATAAATTGTATTACAACTCAATGCCCTGAAGTAGCTGCATGGTGCATATAAAAAGGGAAATTGGACAATAAGAGTCTGTCAGGGTTGATCTGTCAGGTCATTGTTGGCTGCCAGCTCCTCCCTGCCTCATCTCCCAGAGGTGGACTCGTTTGACTTTCCACAAGGAGGCTCCATTCTGCATGGGACTATAGAATTGATCCTTACTCTCAGCAAGGGAGATTGACACAGTTCCAATCCTTTAGTCTGGACCTCAACTTTGAGCATCTTTTCTGTTCGCCTGGTTCTGTCTTAAACTGAATCCAGGGCTGACCATTGTGCTGATATCATCCAAGGAAGAAACACAGGATATGATTAATAATAACCTCTGGTTCCCTATCAGGAATATGCTATTGACCCTTCCAAAATATGGACTTTGGAGTGTCCGATAGAATGTTACATGTTCTGTGGGAAGGTGGTTCCCAAGTTTGGGAAATGCTGCATACTACATCAAATTTATGTAGACTTACAATTCAAATCAGCATGTCAAGGACTGAGAAGTGATATGGTAAAAAAAAAAAAAATCTATTTTTCCTGTTTGAGCCCAACATTTCCCAAAGTTTGTTGAATGAATGAATAAAAAAATAAAATCAAGCCAGGCAGTTCTACTTCCTGGGTCGATGTTCACCTCCTACTGACAGTTAATTCAATGCCCCAGGCACCTTGGTACCAAGAAAAATTACTCCATAGAGTACTTGCAAGTATTTTGGCAAACAGACCCTTGTATTATGTAGAGAAGGACTCTTGGGGCCCATCTTGGTCCCAAGAGAAAGATTGCTGGGATTATTCAGCAGTATTTGTCAAGGTTGCAGCAAATGTGAGGGACTTGCTCATTTTTATCATCTTTACCCCAGATAAAAGTGACCTCACCAAGATGCTGCCACGTTGTGAGACCCTGGATGGACTGTGGCCATTCTCTTTCATTAATTGCGGCCACGTGTGGAACATCACTGCCCAGTTACACCTGTTCATTCCTTCTTCCTTATCTGGTAGTTAGAGAACGATGTGAAAAGTATGCGGAGCTTCATATTTTTTATTTGTTAAAGTAACACATCTGCTTATGGCTTTAAAAGAAGGTGGTATGGACATCCCAGTGGAGCCCTGGGAGTTAGATGTGGGTGACAAAAATCACGTAATAAATTTCACATATTTGCTTTAGCTAATGAATCAAAGAGGTTGCAGCAAAGGGTATGCAGCTTTGGATGAGCAAATAAACATATCAATGCAGCCGCTTCCCTTCCTCCTGCCATTCAAGCTTCACCTCCTTAGATCGGTTATGCAAAGGCGCTCAGCTCCAGGGAAGTTAAGAGTTTACACAATACAGACAATAATGGTACCTATCTTATCAGGTTATTGAGAATATTAAATTTAAAAATGCATACAAGGTGCTTAGCACAGGTCATGACACAGAGTAGGGATGCAAACTACTTTAGGTATTGTTAATTAATCTGAAAACTAAAGGCACAGAATCTTAACACAGCCTTCCAGGCCTTTGCCTCCCATATTACACTCTCCATCTGCAGCTCCCCAGGTCCAGGTCCATTCTAGCTCCACTTTTGCGTAAAGAACGCAAAGAGGTCGAATGCTTGACGTTGTACGGAGACACGGCGGCTCTGTTTTGGAATGTGGCAATTCCAGGGCCTCATTCTACGCTCCTGTCCACAGCGGCATCCTTGCCAGTTGAGTTTCCCTTACGTCCGTGCTTGGTCTTTAACTCACCTTAACCGTCACGCAATGGGGACACCTGTGCTCCTCTCCCAGGGTCAGTGCTCTTGTTTCCAGTCACTTCTTACTTCCTCTTGCTCAAGGCTGACCCTGCATCGCCTCAGACTCACCCAACTGAAATCTTCTGGCTCCTTCAACAGAATTTTTAACAGGAACTTGCATTTCAGAAACTCCTTGCATTACCACAGTGCTGTGGCTCTTGTCAGGGCCTGATGTGAAACCATCTAGCTTGACTAAGTAGTTACTAATCTGTTTGGTTTCCATTTAAACTCCTCTTTTTTCCCCCCATGTGCTCATTACTGTGGTTTATATTCAGCTTCTGATGATAACTAACCATTTTTGTGAAGCCTGGAGCATAATAGGTATTAAAAGCTCAAGCCTTCTGATGCATCTGCTATTTGTTTTCCCTCCCTACTAATTAGCGGGTCTACATTCTCCTTTGTCTTGTTCCTAATGTATTTGTGAAATATTGTCTGGCTGCCCTTTGTTTCTCTTGCTAGTTGCAGCTCCCATTGTGCTGTGCCTTTCCGGCTGTTCTGCCTGTATTACACAGGCCCTGCTCTCTTACCCTTCCCTTCAGCGGTGTGCCCTCATTTTCCCTCTGCACGTTATTTCATCCTGGCAGCTGAAAACTCAGCGTGGGTTTTGCTTTCCATAGAATCGCTAGCTGGGTGAAAGTTTGAGGACAAGCTCCTAAGCGCTGGAGAAAAGGAATATTTGGCTCTATGGTATCTAGTGCTTAGCACAAAATCTAAAATATTCCAGTAGGTTCCAGAAATTCGACCTACCCCGATCCAGCAGGCTGGACAGCTTGCCGTCGTGTTAGGTCACAGTCTGGGTGTTCTAAGGTATTCGATGGTAGACTGTGTTGACTTTGGTGAGAGTTGGACAAGGCGTCAGGTGTGAAAGGGGCTTTCATATCAGCTCTTCTTGCCCTTTGCTATTCCCACGAAAATTGGTAGAAATTTCAGGTTTCTCCACAGGTCTTTAAACACATGCTTACAAAGTTGTCTGGGGAAAGTCTAATGTTGTCATGTTGTTTTTAAAATGTGAAGCGGGCTCAAATCTTTGGTAGTCTATGGCCTGGCCTGGTGCCCTGAAAGATTTAGTAGACCCGATTATGAAGTGAAAAATAGAACAAGGAAGTCAGTAATGTGGTGCAGATTTCCTCAGCTGGTTGTAAGAAGTGGGGCCCACAAGACAGCCATGGCCCCTTTCCTGCTTAACCTTTCTTGTGCAGTAACCAGCCAGAGATTCTGGGCTCATCTAGACTGAAGGATTCCTTACTTCCCTTGGGCTACGAAGACCACCTCTGGTACTCTGGGGTAACTAGGGCGGCAGGGAGCCTCACTTACTCACCCATGTCTCAAGGGTGTCTCTTGAACTGGGTGTTTGCTGGTTTAATAGTCAACACAAGTGAAAGCAACCTAATGAACCTAACTGGGTCCAACTCATCATTCTCACCGGTCTTTGAAGCTGGGACTAGCCTTATGGTCTGGCCTAGCTTAGCATCTGGGAGGTGGTTTTTATTAATGGAACAACCGGAAATCATTCACCTGTAAGAAGGCTTTCTTGAGGAGAATGGTTCCTGACAGGAGCATTGCAGGCATTCTTGAATTTTCAGCACTTGGCTTTCATGGGATACATCCGTCAGGATTATTTTTCTTTTCTTTTTCTGCCACTAGGAAGTCAAATTAGCTGTTGACTTGTGAAGTTCCAAAGCTTCTCTAACGTTATCCTAAATCTAAATAATAGAGACACATCTTACATACCATAACGAAAACTGTCAAATGTAATGTTGGGGGTCATTTCCTTTATTAAAACTCTGACTCATTCACTCACGGTCTGAATTCTTTTCATGAGTTAGCCTAATATTAGGCTGTATTAATTTTAGAGAAGCTTTATCCAAAGTATTCAACGTCCCTATTTTAATAGGACTTCCCGAGCCTGCCTCGTTAAAAGATAATTGTTTCCAGAGATCAGTAGAGGCTCTGCTTCATGAACACATAGAATCTGCCCCCAAATAGCCAAATAACTTACCCAACTCCTGATACTTCAACAAACCCCATTTTTGCTAAATTCTGTTCCTAGTTTGCTGCTTGGCCCATCTCCCCCAAAATCCATGCCAGGCTGCCCTCAGATTAGTATTCATATCAAGCCCCAGATCATCCTATTTTGTGTTGTTTTATTTTTTGAAGGCTTCCTGGAATTCTGCTTATTTTTCCTAAAACTTGGCTCTTATTCATCCTCTTCCTGACTCTTTTTGGATTGAACTTCTGACAATTTTTTAACCTCTTGGAAAGCTCCATGGGGCTCACCTCGGGTGCCCGGCTCCCAGCAAGGTGCTTTTCTATCCACATGGAGAAATTGATTTCCTTAGATGGTGGCCTCTCAGCTGACTTGTCCTCTTCTGTGCCTTTGGAGCCTGGGTCACCAATAGAATGGTCCTTAAAAGAGGCTTCTTCTCTCTTGAGTATGGAGCTATTTGTCTCTTACCATTTTGTGGTGTGCTGTACCCACTTTGATGTCCACCAGATAAAAGTATGTGCCAACCTTAGGTGCAAATATTTATCTTCTTTCAGATTCTGTGCAATACCACTTAGTATTTAATTATGAATTTTACTGCGTCTCAGTTAATAGTTTGCAGCTCAAGATAATGAGAGAAAATTCCCACCCTTGTTGTGTTTGGAATCATGGAATCATTAGACTAAAAGAGCTCATAAACATTCTCCAGTACAATCCTCTCCCAACATCCATGAGGAGATCAGAGCCCGGACGGGTTAAGTAATTTCTCTGAGGTCACACAGTGGCAGACCAAGAAGAGGAAACATAAATCTCCTGTTTCCTATTGTAATCTTCCTTTATCACAGTTTCAGTCAGACACAAATAATGCACACACATGTCAGTGTGAAATCTGGGCTGGAGAAAGCCCAATGTTTGTCTTGGGGCCATTCTAGGTATAGTGCTGGGCCTAGGAAAAGAGTCATATTCTCATAATTGCTCGCAACAGTTTCAATTAGATTAGAATGAAAGATAAGGAGGCTGCAATAAGGGGAAGCATGATTGTGGGGTGATGGTAGAAGCTGGGCTGGGTGCTGTCACTGAGAGGCCACCTGGTCTATGAGTGACATAAAGGAGATGCTCAGTGTGATTAGCGTGTCCAGAGAGCTGGGCAGGTTTCACGGCAATAGTGGATGGTTATGACATGGTTTGTCACCTTTTCAATGGAAATAAAATACAATAGTGCCGGCGAGGCCATTGTATTTATATAAGAACCTGGCACATCCCAGGTGTGGGTGGCTGGAAAGCTGGCGAAGGAAATGCCATTTTATAAAGGATTTTCTAGCACATTAACCACATAATTCCTCAGCAGGATCGCAAGCTCCGTGCAAAGTGCACACCTCTCCCACATAATTGCCGTAGTGGGATTGCTTTTGGAAAAGCTTCAAACCTCTGGTTGAGAGTTATGGCAGCAGTTCAGCGCCCAGTGAGACTACGCCCTCATTGCTGCTCTCTTCGCCTTTTTAATGCTGCCAATCAAAATTACTTCCTGAAACTGGGCTAACTTCATGAGACAACTTGACATCAGCCCTCGCTTATGTCTTCAGTGCACTTGACTAAGGGATCCAGGCTTCAAATGTACAATACGGGCTCAGAGTGTCAGCCTGGACTCCAGGAGAGAGTCACATGTCAAAATATCATACTTCTTATTATACAAGCTGAGCTGACCAAGCTCCATATTGTGAAGGCTTGACAGCCTTCCTGTTTTTCTTACTATGCTCTCTTTTCCTCCTTCATGCTCAGAATTCTCATACCAGGAAGGCAAAAATGAGTAAATTGGCTAAAAGCATGGGCTCCAGGGTCAGACAGCTTGGGTTTGGAGGGAACCTGGTTCTACCTCTTACTCCCTCAGGCCAGTTACCACTCAATCTGGGATGCCCATATCTAAGTGCACGTCTCCTGAAGCTGTAGCAAAATTCAGTCACTGAATTAAGAATACTCTTGATAACACCTATCTATGACCACAGTGATTGGGGGCTCAGATGAGATAAATGGCATAAACTCTCAATAAAGGTTGGATATTATGTTACTGGCCCTTGTTTCACGGGAAAAAATTAATTGACACCTTAATTAATTCATGAATGTTTCCATGCATCTGTCCCAGTAGTTTTCTCATTAAACAATGAGCGAGGGTCGTGTATAAGATCATGGGGTTCTCTCAAAGGGTGAAAATGTGGTAGATGAGTGAAGAGGTGACCACAGCCTTCCAAGGCTAGGCTTGCTTGATCATGGTGACTGAAGATACTAGGCTGAAAGAGCCTTCTGAGATGAGTAGGGTGTGGTAGAACTAATGATTTTTCCAGGACCAGGAGGGGACTATTGTCTTCCAAACTTCAGAGGAGTTGGGGGAGAAAATGCAAACTCAGCAGAGGTGAATTTTTCATTTTTTTTAATGCTGCTGAATATTTATTTTCTGCCACCTTCTCTCTCCAGATCTATGGACACAATTTACATAGGACCCCCGAGGGTAATTAAGCCAGCAATTCCTTTGCCAGTAAAATGAGAAAAGCCAGCTCTCAGTAAATTCTGAATTCCACCACGGATGTTGCAGAAACAGAACTAAAAACAGCTGCAGTTTATCTGTGCTGCCGAATTGACTATAATTTCCTGCTATGCTTGCCCTTACCACCCAGCAATCAGTGTTCAGAAGTACAGAATCTTAAGATGATGAATGTTTTATTTCTTAAAATAAACAGTAGCAATTTAGAAACACATTTATGTATTTTCCATTTATTTTTTTATATAGGAAAAGTATATTGGAACCTTCCTTAGTGTCAAAATCCTTACATGCACTTGTCAAAAATATCAAGATGACAAGCTAATATGGAATTCAGACTTAAATAACAGACTTTTCAGAGAAATTCCATGAAGCTTCTGATTGTTTTGTTTGCACTGACTGAGCAATGCCTGTTTCTTAGTGATGGCTGGGTATTTTCAGGCTGTCAGATTTAACAGTCACACATACCAAAACTTAGTACTGGACCAAGAGGTGAGTTTTTTTTTTTTTTTTTTGCTTGAGGAAGATTGACTCTGAGCTAACATCCATGCCAATCTTCCTCTATTTTGTATGTGGGATGCATGGCTTAATGAGCAATGTGTAGGTCCGTGCCTGGGATCTGAATCCACGAACCCTGGGCCACCAAAGCAGAGCATGCAAACTTAACCACTATGCCACTGGGCTGGGCCTTGGTGAGGGTTTTTTAAAAGTTAACTTTTCATCCTCCTAGCAAATTCCAGTCACTGACTGAGTTTCCTCCGTTGGAGGGACTTCTCCAGTTAATAATCCACATGCATGCAGCCTTATTACATATCCTCATTAGAGCTGATTATTATGACTGTCTCTTATCAAATCTAAGATGTATGGATTTTAAGACACACTGCTATTTCATTTACCACTAAGCAAGAAAAAGTGCTGCCCACTAAAATGTGCTACATCATAGGTTGTTAAGATGTTTCCCCATTTCATGTTCAATGAGAAAAAAAAAGTAATCCTAGAATCCATGAAATATGGCATTTCCACTTTTCAGAGGAGAAAATTAGTGTAGTAATTGATCAAAGTTCAGATAGCCACTAAGTGGCAAAAACAGGAGACGAGAGTCTCCTGTTTCTGACTCCAGAGATCTTTCCAACTTTGCTTGTCTAGCATTGTGACCTTGAGTAGTTATGAATTCTCTCTGTCCTAGATTTTTTTCCTTCTTTGTTTAAAGTGAATTTAACAGAGATAATAATAGAGTATTAGTGAGGCACAGTGGGATGCTGGGCTAAAGAGGATTCTTTGAATTCACATTATCCTCTTTGCTCCCTTCAAGGTCACTTGATTTCTGTTTTACCAGACTGAATGACATTCACTTTTTTCTAATTATTAAATATAAATGTTCAATTACTATATAGTAGTGTTTGAAAATTGTGTAACAGTCGGAGAGATTTCGGCTCAATAGAATGACCTTTAGTCAAAGCAACTGAGACAATAAATGATATGATTCCAATGGAGGATTTGGGAAGATCTCGTATGAATATAACTGGTTTCAGTCCATACCATAACTGTGATTTCATGAGTTTCTGCAGCTACTATATGCCAGCTTCATTATATATGGAATCAATTGTGAGAACTTGACATAATGTTTTAGAACATGATCAGCGTTCAGCATCCCTACATAGAGCTGAGAGAGCACCCTGTCTTAAGTAGCTCTTATATTTTCAGATCTCCTTTCAAGTCAAAAAGCTATAGGCAAAGCATTTTGGTCCTTGCTGCTATTACACATTTATATAACCTGTTATATAACTCCTTGTTTGTTATCAGTGTTAATTAGCTGTGCTTTGCAAGGCATCCAGAGGTTATCCTGATTTTGCTGATGAGGAAACGGGGGGTAAGATTTATTTGGGAGAAGTCGTTTGAATCACACCAAATCAAACAATGGCAGTTTCAGGAAGTAGCATTCATTTCTTGATTTGTTAGTTCTCTGTTTAAGCCATGGATTAAACAATCCCTGGCTATTTGTTTCCTTTGGAACAAAACCACATACTATCTCTCTTGCCAGTGCAGCTCCCCAACCCCTCAACTATTCCCAACCATACCAGCTGCTCTCCTCATCATGTGGAGAATCTACAAGCTCATCCTACTCTCTTCCAGGACTATCTTAGGTTTCTGCTCTCAGCTGGGGCTCAAGGCGTCGCCCCCAGGAAGCTTTCTGGGTCGTGAAGTTTCCAGCACTTGATCATCCTCTTTGCCCTGTGCTTGCTACTTCATGTGTTACCATTCTTCAAGTAAATTCCTGAGAAGCAGGGACCACATTGCTTGTTTTTCTTTACATTCTACCTCATCTAGATGATGCTGAACAGGCAGTTACTCCTTGATAACTATTAATTCATAACAAAAGGCATATTTGATCCAGTTGATGATCATCCATCAGTGTCAGTTGTGTACTTGCCCGAACTGATTGAAATCCGATTCCATGAATGAATCAGTCTACAGCTACAGTCTAGGGCCAATTCTTCATGTAAACTTCTCCATCTATTCCAAATTGGGTTTTACCATCTCTCATTCCAGAATATTTGAAATCAAGAAATTTATATTTGTGTACATCCCCTGAGGATCTAGGGATAACATCTTCTTAAGCCCTCAGGGGTTCTATGTGCTTGGCAAAGAATATTAATGAGCCTGTCAGGACGGCAACCAACAGGAGTGGATGGCGTTAGGGGGTTTGAGTGGGTGATGGAAGTGGGACGTCTGCTGGCAAGAGAAGGGACCTAGGCTTGGCTTACATACATTAATTTTGCCCCTTCTTTGGAGCTAATTTAGAGGGTGGCGGGGTGTGTAGCAAGGTGGAATCTGAATGTTTATATGTTTTAAAATTACAAGTCTTTAAAGAAAGTAAATGCTTTATGATTTAGATTTATGACATCTTTTGGATTAAATGATAACATCACCTTGGCTATTTTACTGTAACTTGAACTTTGTAATATGTGTGGGTAGCTCTGTTAAAACAATCTTGAAACCATAGGATAAATTGGGGTTTCCGTATTCTTCTTATTTTTGGCATTCCATATTTTCTCTCTCTCTCTCCCACTTTATACTGAATGAAGAAGGAGGATTTCATTTAACTGGACAAAATATTTGCTCTTATGGATTGATAGACTTCATCTTCCTCTTATAAAAAGCTTTGAAATAGAAAGTAGAAGAGGGAAATCTTCTGACCCTAATAAGTTCATCACACCAGGATAAAGGAAACGCTTCTCTCAACAAATCAAGATCAGTAGGACTAGTTGTGAGGCTGGGATGGAGGCCAGAGTGTTGATTTGACCACCAATAAGACTAATAGCTGATCTTTCCACTTTCTGGTGCCAAAGGAAATTTAAAAAGGAACTAACGAGCCCACTGTAGTTTAACAGGGGGGTATGAACTGCCAAAAAGCGAAACCAAAATGTCTTTAATTGATCCTGTTAAGAGCTCCCAGAGGTGACTACACTGGACCTTTCAGAAGAAGGAAGGTCTCCTGTTAAATGTACATTGGCAGTAGAGAAATCATTCTTTCCTATAGTCATGGTATGGGACTGTTGACACTTGGTATCTTGCATTCAAATCCTGTCACTATAGATGCTGTCAATCAGAAGCACAAATATTTACTGAGTTCCTGCTATAGGAATAGAGAGTGAAAAGGAGGTGAGCCATTTGATCACAGAAAATTCTTAAATTGCTTGATTCATTTATACCCTGGAGCAAGGAGCTTGTTAGTTCATAAAAAATTGAATAACCAGAAAGAAAAATGAGGGTACCTTTGCCAGATTCCCATGGTCCTTTAGGAATATACCCGTTTCAATATTCTTGTATTTTGGGGTTACAATAATTCAAATCAACAGATATCAACAGACATCGAAGGCCTAACATTTACAATCTCTTGCTGGCTCTGTAAAAACTAGTCAGAAGAGAAAGACATGGTTCTTGCTTCCCAAAATCTTTTAAACAATTTGAAAAGAGAAACTATGAGTGCAAAGTATTAGCCTCAATAAAGAAAATAATAATAGCAAGCCTTTACGTGGCTCTTGCTGGGTGCCGTGCACTGTTCTAAGTGGTTGACTTATAGTCACTCATTTGATTCTTAGAACAACACTTGAAGTAGGTGATATTATTATGCATGTTTTGTAGATGAGGGAACTGAGGCACAGATAGGTTGAAACCACTTATCCAAAGTCTCATCGTAGAACCAGTGTCCCAGCTTGGGTGAGCAGCTCCATGTATTGATTACCACTCCACACACTGTCCGCTAGACAAAAGCCCTGTGCTACAGGGGGCTTCAAATGCTGAGTTTATTTATTGTCAGAGTCTGTTCTTATTTGTACTTTTTCATCTTTACAGTCTGTTCTCCAAACAGCAGTCAGAGAAATATTTTTTTTAAAAAGTGAACAGATCATATGACACCCTGGTTCAAAATCCTTGTATTGCTGCCCGTTCCC
Organism: Tapirus indicus; assembly: GCA_031878705.1. Classification (NCBI taxonomy): domain Eukaryota; kingdom Metazoa; phylum Chordata; class Mammalia; order Perissodactyla; family Tapiridae; genus Tapirus; species Tapirus indicus. Next base: position 117,747,302 of record CM062925.1, read on the forward strand.
TGCAGAACCTAATCCATACTCCCTCACAGGCTTATGGGGCCTCCATGTCCTACTGGTGCCCGCCTCTCTGAGCTCCCTTCTCACCTCCTCTCCCTTATCCACCTCCCCTTAGGGCCACTGGCCTTTCTATTCCGGGAACGTCCATGCTCATTCTCTCTTCAAGCCTTGTGCACTTGCTATTCCTTCTATCTAGACGGCTCGTACCCCAGATCTGTGCATGGCTTTCTCCACTTTTATTCAGATCTCTGCTCAGATATCACCTCCTTGGACATAATCTACCATGGTCATCCCACCGCCTAGCACTCTGCACGCCCTTGCTGCTATATGTCCTTTATGATGCTTATCACTATCTGACAATTCATTATTCATGAATTTGTTTATTGTCTGTCACTGCTATTGGAATATACGCCCCAGGAAGGGAGGGATTACATCTGTTTTGTTCACTGCTGCAACGCCAGTGATAAGAACACAGCCCCGCCCATTATCAGTGCTGATAAGTACTTGGTAAATGAATGAATGAATGAATTGATGAAATATCACTTTGGGGAAGATGAACTTTCTGTCAAGGTAAAAATAGGTTAAAAGAAGTTTTTGATATTTTATCTACCTCTCCCCTCGTTCTCCTGTTTTTCAGCTCCCCATCTCTAAACAACATGACCTAAAAGCACTGCTAAGAGCTTATTTTACTAGAGAAAGTTGCACAGGGGCTAGGAGCCACTGCCTTTCTGGAACAAGTATTAAAGGATGACTTTTCATCAGTGAAAATATCTAATTTTTATTCAGGATGATAGCACTTAGAGGTTTGTGAACAGGAGGTGAATATTGTGATGAAATGTACATCCAGAGGGATCATCAGTAAAATGAAGCCTCAATCAAGAAACACCTAATAAATTAATATTAAAGGCAATTACAGTTCAGAAAAGTATAATTTCTTTTCCAGAAAAGGAGGAAAAACATCTAGTAGTATAATGTACGGGCAAGAACAGACAGGTTCAGAAGCCAGATTCTCCCTTGGTCATGTCGAAGTGATGATGAAGATGCTAGACTTTGGTTGGAGAAACAGCACAAATCAAGTTCTTTGTCAAGATCAGTGCAAGGTCACTGGTGTCCCTCCACCTCCTAACTCATTGTTATGCACGCTGATGGGGAAACTGAAAACAATGCCTAATTCTTTCAGTACTCTAGGAATGTGTTCTTAAGATATCACGGAGGTTTTCTGTAGTGGCACTGCGGTGGTCACTGTCCCACTTTTCCAAGGCTGCAGTGGAGCTGAAATAGCAGCTTGACAGGACATGTGGTTAATGTCAAAGGAACTCTGCCAAAGAATGGCAGGAGAGTCCCAGAGATTATTCTCTAGAGTGAAGCTTTTCCCCTGGAACAGGCTGGAAATTATTCTGTACAGTAGTAGAATGACACCAGCAGGCATGTTGGAACTTGGACAGCTTACGCAAAGAAGACTGAGTGAATCCAGTTCTTTCCATCTCATTACAATCACCTCCTAATTCTACCAGCACCTGAAGACATTTATGAAAGGGAAATTAAAAACTCAGGCAAAAGAGTAAAAAATAAAGTTAAATGGAACCTGTAATCCTTGAGTGTATCTAATTCTGAGGAACTACGTATTTCTCAGTGAAGGAATGTTCTAGGCTTACCCACCCATAAACCCACCTTAGGATTCAAAACACTTGATCATTATTACATCATTAACTGAAAATATGCTTCTCTTCCTTTTAAGAAATTTGGGTGAAGAAAATATTGAAAATATAAGCAATTAGACCCAAATACCGCCAATATCCCTGACATTCCGCCCTGTGGAATATGGGGAAACCTCCTGAATAATTCCTAATTGGAACAGTGGTTCAGATAAATCTGACAGCACATTAAAGATGGCTTGGGCAGTTCAAGAGCATGCTGAGGTTTTCTGATCTAGGTTGTTTGGCTTAAAGATTTGAGGAAGCAAATAAAAGTAGCTGCATTAACGATTTTCTGTAATTATGTTCATACAGATTCTGGAAGTTGCTTATTAGGTCTGTCACTTTCAATCCATCTGCTATTTTCATGTTCAAGTAGTATGGTGAGTTGCTCAGTGGGGTTGGTGGTTTTCCTTTTACTCGCTAGACAGCATTGCACAACCATCCAGGCTTATCTGCTGGAGGCAGGATGCACAATTTGGCTGCCTCCTGCAAAGCACATGAATTTTTGATTTGCCTGGGTGAGACAGTACAGTCACCTCCTAGGAGTTCCAGTTTGGACCAGTTCAAGACTTAGGTAGTATTTCCAAGTTGTTCTGGGCTTAATTATTGTTATTTAAAATTTTTTTTTGCAAATGTTCTTTCCTCCAGTGCCTTATGTAACACATAAAACTAAAGGTAAATGTTATGGAAAGCTAGTTTTTTCCATTTTATTTTATCACCTGTCTAGTACCGATTCAGGAAGCTATAGACTAAGTTAAGTGGTGTCCCTGGAATAGGGCTTGAGTCCTCCAAACTTCTGCAAAATTTGAGGACTCTCAATATTAAAGATCATATCTGATCTCTTAGAATGTGCTATTTTTTTTTTTTTTTTGCTTGAGGAAGATTAGCCCTGAGCTAACATCTGTGCTATAATCTTCCTCCACTTTATATGTGGGGTGCTGCCACAGCATGGCTGATGAGTGGTGTAGATCCAAATCTGTGAACCCAGGCCACAGAAGTGGAGCATGTGGAACTTTAACCACTGGCCATGGGGCTGGCCCCAGAATGTGTGTGTGAGTGAGGACTATTGGCCCTGAGCTAACATCTGTTGCCAATCTTCCTCTTTTTGCTGAGGAAGACTGTCCCTGGGCGAACATCTGTGCCCATCTTGCTCCATTTTTTTTGTATATGGGACACCACCAAGGCATGGCTTGATGAGCTGTGTGCAGGTCTGCGCCTGGGATCTGAACCTGCAAACCCTGGGCCGTTGAAGTGGAGTGTGTGAACTTAACCACTATACCACCAGGCCAGCCCCAGAATGTGCTAATTTTTAGCCCTATTCTCTCTTCTATCTTTCTCCCCAAAGTGCTATTTTATACTGTCAGCCTTCATGTGGACAGAGGAAAATTGAATTCAAAGGCATTCAGAAGAATTCTACATTGATATTGCACATCCTGCTCTTCCTGCAACTTCACCTCGTTCTCACCCCAGTCCCTCAGTTTGCCATAAATTTTCAGTGAAGGTTTGGGATGCACTTATTTGGAAATTTTGTATCTGTTCCTCCTCCCTACCCACTAGATAACTACATGGGATTATTTAAAGGCATACTATATCCTCTGGATGATGCAGTTAACAGAACTTCCAACTCCCAAATCTAATTCCTAATATTTCGTGTACTTTTTTGCATTTGCGTCTGACCTCTTGAGACTTTGAGAATAATCTTTTCCAATTAGGCACAGAAGGGGCCTGAGCCAGAGTTTATTGGTTTTCCCCAGCTTGTTTTATTTATGTTATCTCATTTATACTCAGAGTTTAAATTTGCCAAAAGATGATAACCAGGAATTCCCTGTGTTTCTTATAACGTATACTAAATTAGTGTCATAGCAGGGACAGGGAATGATTCAGGAAGATGAATTGGCTGCTCGTTCTCTTTCATCTCGGCAATCGTGAAGCAGGTCCTGCAAAACAGAATGTCTAGCCTGTGTATTTTGCCAAATGGTTTCCATGCTTTCCTTCCCAATAGGGGTGGGGTGCAGAGAGGATGGGAGGGCAGGGAAGGTGACTCCTCTACTCAGCACAGTGCTGCTTGGAAGGAAAAATAAAATAAAACAAATAAGCCTGTGCAATTGGTGGCAGTGTCAGCAAAAAATTGGTGGATATTATGTTTCTCAAGATGTGGTTTCCCTGAAGTATTTCTGGATGTTAGTATGAGATCTGCTTAGATGCTGCCTTTCATGTTTTTGACTTAGAGTGCTATAGAATCAACAAATAACTATAGCCACGTTTTCAAAAACAGAAAAAAAAAAAAAAAAAAGAAAAGAGCTGATTTTAACGTAATGTTGAAGCCCTTGAAATGTGAGGCAGGGGCAGCTGAATAAGGAAGTGAATTGATTCTGGCCAATCTTATAAACTGAAAACCAAACATCCAAAAATCTCTATTATCTGGTCTACAAAGCACATCTTTTCTCTGGACCTCCACTAGGGAACATGGCTTTGATCCGTACAGATGTGGAGTGGTGTGGTGAATGATAGGTGCACCATGCATGCATTCTTCCAGAGCCCAGAATTAGAACTTAGGCTTCCAAGCTTAAATTCCATCAAATTCTGGAGTCTCCTCTCTTCCTTAATGAAAACTAGGGTGTGGTAGGGAATGAGTGACTGAGTATGATAGCTGTCTCTGGAATTCAAGCTGCACCAACTGATTTCCTTTAGCCACTTTGGTATTGCTTGAAGAGCATCAAATATTTGAAGAGAATTTGGTATTATTTAAAGAGGCTTTAAGTATCCTCACTCATTGCAAAATCAGTTGGTGGTTGAGATTCAACGTGAGTTGGAATTATTTATCATCAGCGACAGAAACACATGCATACGTGTTCACGTGCACACACATGAATGCACACACACATCATGCGCATTCTGTGAATTTGATGAAAGCTGGGTGAAAAGCAAAAACACAGGAGTCAAGAATAAAGAACTGATGACTTCTTCCTGAAGGGGAGTAGAACTTGCCATGCCAAAATATGCCTCTTTGGCCAAAGGATTATTTTAGGCTGATTATTTTTAAGAAACAGCAGAGCCAGGAGAACCTCTGAAAACCAAGTAGAAATTATCCTTTTGTAAGAGAAATTTACACTTATAAAGGAAATCTCAATTTATAAGGGTGCTTCCCTCTCTGTTCCAGGAAGAGGAGGATGACAAAATCTCTAGAAACTCATTAATTGAGAAGGCAGTACAGTGGGCCCCCACTGTCTAAGGTTTGCTTTCCACAGTTTCAGTTACCCATGGTCAACTGTGGTCTGAAAATATTAAATGAAAAATTCCAGAGATAAACAATTCATAGGTTTTAAATTGCACACCATTCTGGGTGACGTGATGAAATCTTGTGCTATCCTGCACTGTCCTGTCTGGGACATGAATTATCCCTTTCTCCTGCATATCCCGGCTGTATATGTTACCTGCCCATCAGTCACTTAGTGGCTGTCTTGGTTATCAGATCAACTGTAGGGCTATCACACTATTTGTGCTCAAGTAACCCTTGTTTTACTTAATAACGGCCCCAAAGCGCAAGAGTAGTGATATGCCAGAGAGAAGTTATTGTTGTTAATCTCTTACTGTGCCTAATTTATAAATTAAACTTTATCATAGGTATGTATGTATAGGAGAAAACATAGTATATATAGAGTTCGGTACTATCTGCAGTTTTAGGCACTCACTGGGGGTCTTGGACTATATTCCCCGCATATAAGGGGAGAACTAGGATAACTTAAATCTGCATAACAACCATATTCTTGTTTACTGTGCTTTTCCTGTTAGCCTCCCATAACTGACTACCCCCAACCCCCAGCATCTTCTTTTGTCTTTAGCTGGAGATGACGACTCCAGGTGACGACTTGGCCCATTTCAGGGAGTTATTCAGTTTTTCTGGGTATCTCCCACATACACAGGAGGTAAACATGCTATTAAACTTCTGTTTGTTTTTCTCCGATTAATCCGTCTTTTTATTACAGAGGGTATCTCATCCTAGAACCTAGACGGGTAAAGGGAAAATTATTTTTCCTCTCCTACATGACTCTGATATAGACAACCTGAGGAAATTTTTCTTCTTGATTTTACTGTTGCAAGACATATAACAACTGACTTATAAGTAAAACATTAAAAAAAATAAGTGAATACTGACTTCTGTTTCTGGATAGATGGAGTATATGTACTTTTCCTCATTCCCCATGCTGGAATCTCTGGAGATTATATATAAAACAAACATAAGAAGACTCTGATAGAGCAGACAGAAAATTACTAGATTTACTAGTTAATCTAATTAACTAGATTAACTCGACAGAAAATCAGCAAGGATATAGAAGAACTCATCAATACCATTGATCAACAGAATTTAACAGACATTTATAAAATATCCTACTCAACAACAGCAGAGTAGAAATTTTTTTCAAGTACCACCAAGGTAGTCCATATCCTATGGATAAAACAAATCTCAATAAATTTGAAAGAATTGAAATTTTACAAGGTGTATTCTCCAATCACAATGCAAACAAACTAGAATCAATTTCAGAAAGATAACAGAAAAATATTCAAACAGGTTGAAACTAAATAGCACACTTCTAAATAATCCACAGGTCATGAAAACTTCTCAAAGGAAATAAGAAAAAATATTGAATTAAATGATAATTAATATACATGTATCAACATTTGTGGGGTATAGCTAAAGCAGTGCTGAGAGGGAAATTTTTCGCACTAAATGCATACATGAAAAGAAAAGAAGTCTCGAATCTATAATCTAACTTCTCACCTCAAGAACCTGGAAACAGCAGAGCAAAGTAAATGCAAAGCAAGCAAAAGGAAGGAAATAATAAAATAAGAACATAAAACATTGAAATAAGAAACAGAAAAATAATAGAGCTTGTTTAAAAAAGACCAATAAAACTGACAATATCTAGCAAGACTGACAAAGGAAAAAAAGAGTATGCAAATTACCAATATCAGGAATGAAACAGGGGACATAACTATAGACCCTGCAGACGTTAAAAGGCTGATAAGGAAACATTACAAACAACTTTATACACATATATTTGACAACTTAGATGAAGTGGACCACTTCCTCAAAAAACATAAACCACCACAATTCACCCAACATGAAATAGTTTGAATAGCCCTATAAGGGCTATTAAGGAAATGAATCCATAATTTCAAAACTCTCAGAAGAGAAATCTCCAGGCCTGGATGGTTTCACTGGAGAATTTGGGACTCTGATATCAAAACCAAATCTGTAAAAAATAATTAGCACCAATTATACACAATCTCTTCCAAAAAACAGAGTAGGAGGGAACATTTTCCAATTCTTTTCATGAAGTTAGTATTACCACGATACCAAAATCAGACAAAGTTTGCAAAAAGAAAAATGCAAACCAATATCTCTCATGAATATAGACAAAAATCCTTAATAAAATATTAGTGAATAGAATTCAGCAATATATAAAAAGAATTATGCACCAAGACCCAGTAGAATTTCATTCCAGGGATGCAAACCTGGTTCAATATTTGAAAATCAATTAATGTAATCCATCATATTAGCAGGCAAAAAAGAAAAATAAAATGCTAATACCAACTGATGTTGAGAAAGCATTTGTCAATTATTTACGATAAAAACTCTTGGAAAAACAGGAATGGAGAGCAACTTCCTTCCTTGATAAAGCATTACAAAAAAACCTACAGCAAACATTATACTTCACTGTTAAAGACTGAATGCATTCCCTCTCAGATCAGTAGCGAGGCAAAGATGTCATCTCTCCATTTTTATTCAACATAATGCTGGAAATTCTAGCCTGTTCATTAAGGCAAGTAAAATAAATAAAAGACCTACAGATCAAAATGGAAGAAATAAAAGTGTCCTGTTTGTAGATGGCATGATTGTGTACACAGAAATCCCTACGGAATCTACAAAAAACCCCTGAGTGAGTTCAGCAAGGTTGCAGGATGCAAGATAAATATATAAAAAGTAATCATATTTGTATATACTAACAACAAACCCAGGGACACAAAATTGAAAACACAATACCATTGGCAATTGCTAAAAAGCAAAAAAAAAAAAAAAAAACCAAACCCCACTTCAAATAGTTAGATGTAGATCTAACAAAACATGTATGGGACTTTACTGAAAAATGCAAATGCTGATGAAAGAATTCAAAGAAGATCTACATAAATGGAAAGACATACTATAGTCGAGGACTAGAAAACTCAACATACTAAAGATGACAACCCTTCCCAAGTTGGCATATAGGTTGAATGCAATTCCTATCAAAATCACAGGTTTTATTTTTTGTTTGTTTGGGTTTTTGTTGGTGAGGAAGACTGGCCCTGAGCTAACATCTGTTGCCAGGCCTCCTCTTTTTGCTGAGGAAGATTAGCCCTGACCTAACATCTGTGACCATCTTCCTCTATATGGGACACTGCCACAGCATGGCTTGATGAGCTGTGCATAGGTCTGCGCCTGGGATCTGAACCTGCAAACCCCATGGAAGTGGAGGGCACAAACTTAACCACTATGCCATCAGGCTGGCCCCTTTTGTATATAAAGGCAATACTGTTCACAATTTATGTGGAAAGATAAACAGAATATCTACAACGATTCTGAAAAAGAATCAGTGGGAGGAAACAGTCTAACTGATTACAATATATTACATAGCTATGGTAATCAAGACTACATGACATTGGTGGAGGAATAGATGCATAGACCAACCCGGCATAGAGAACCCAGAAACAGACCCACACAAATATGCCCAATTGATTTTTGACAAAGAAGCAAAAGCATTAAATGGAGGAAAGATATGTTTTTCAACAAATTGTGTTAGAGCAATTGGACATCCATAGGCAAAAAAAGTGAACCTTGATCTAAGCCTCACACTTTGTGCAAAAGTTGACTCAAAATAGATCCTAGGGTTAAATGTAACATATAAAACTGGAGAAAATCTTCAGGATCTAGGGCTAGGCAGAGAATGCTTAAGACTATACCAAAAGCATAATCCATAAGAGGAAAAATTGATCCATTGAACTTTATCAAAATTAAAAATTTTTGTTCTGTAAAAGATCCCGTTAAGTGGATGTGAAAAGAAGCTACAGTGTGGCAGAAAATCTTTGCAAACCACATATTTGACAAAGTACTAGCACAACTAAAATATGTAAAGATCTCTCAAAACTCAACAGGAAAGAAACAACTCAAATATCCGAAAACTTTAAAGTGGGCAGAAAACATGAAGAGACATTCCATGGGAAAGGATATACAGATGTCAAATCAGTACATGACAAGATGTTCATCATCAGCCAGTAGGAAAATGCAAATTAAAACCAAAAGAGAATATCGCTATCTGCCTATCAGAATGATTAAAATAAAAAAATAATGACAAAAACAAATGTTGGGAAGGATGCAAAGAAACTGGATCACTCATACATTGCTGATGGGAATGTAAAATGGTACAGCCAATCTGGAAAAACTAGGCTATTTCTTTAAGAAACTAAACATGTAAATACCATATGACCTGCAATTGCACTCTCAGGCATTTATCACAGAGAAATGAAGACTAAATTCACACAAAAACCTGTACAGAAATGTTTATAGCAACTTTATTCATAATAGTTCCAGACTGGAAACCACCCAGATGTTCTTCAGTGCATAAATGGTTAAACAAACCATGGTAGTTTGGGACATAGCATGGAATACTATTCAGTAACAAAAAGGGATGAACTATTGATATCTGTAACAACCTGGAAGAATCTCCAGAGAATTATGGTAGTGAAAAAAGTAAATCCCCAAAGGTTACATACTGTGTGAATCCATTTATATAAGACTTTTTTTAAATTACAGAAATTATAGAAATGGAGACTAGATTAATGGTTACCAATTAACAGAAACCATGTAAAGGAAACATGGGATCTCTTTGTATTATTTCCTACAACTGTACGTGAATCTACCATGAACTCAAAATGAAAAGGTCAATTAAATGATAAAAAAGTAAGTGAATACAGTAAGTAATAATGCTTTGGGAAACAAAGTAAAATGGATTCTACCCAAATGCCACATCATCATTACATGGTGACCAAATGAGACTTGAGACAGTCAGAAGCTTCAGTTCACAGAGTTCAGTTCCCATGACACACGTAAATGTTATTGAAATGCGGTTCCCCATTCTAGTTTACATGGCGAGATTGTATTTCTCCGTCATGTTTCATGGAGCCTACACTTAGCAAAAGTAAAAAGAAGACTGACTTTGCCTTACCTGCACATATGTCTCTCTCTCTAGCTCTCTCTTTTTTTTTCCCCTGCAAAGCCCCAGTAAATAGTTGTACATTCTAGTTGTAAGTCCTTCTGGTTCTTCTATGTGAGCTACTGCCACAGCATGGCTACTGACAGATGAGTAGTGTGATTCCACGCCCAGGAACCAAACCTGGGCCCTGAAGTGGAGCACACTGAACTTTAACCACTAGGCCATCAGGGCTGGCTCCACATATGTCTATCTCTTGCCCTAGTCATGGTGTCTGGTGCCTGGTATCACCATTAATGGTTCAGGAATCTCCATTTCTACGCAGCATGATCCCAGCTTGTTTCCCTTTAAAAGACCACATTGCCGTTCTTTCCCTCCTTCCCACTGTTGGCCCAACTTAACCTGCCCATCCTAGCTACTAAGTCAACTCATCATAGCAGTAAATAACCAGATGTGAATTACTAGTAAGTTTAACTCTCCTTCTTCTAAAATATTATATATCTTGTATTTTAAAAGAAACAGAAATAATTTAAATGATTTGGAATGCTTGTGGAAGATCAAGCTGTTCATTTGGGGTGATGGTTGCTAAGGAGCAGGGAAGGGAAAATGAGGCCTCTCTTTGACTTCTCCCATCTGGATTTTAGTGAAGGAGAACGAGGCAGGGCTAGAATAATGCCAAGTGTGTGCTTGTCCTGCCCTTTCTTCCGTCTCCAACTCTGGCCCACCTCCCTGTGGTCCTTCTCTAATTTGTGAGTAAATTTTTTAATGAGACCATTAATTGTGTTGCATTATTTTCTGTGTAAATGTCCTTTTTAATGAAATGAGTTAATCACATTTTAGCTGCAAATCCCTACCTCCTAATTTTTCATGGATTTAATGCTCTCACTTGCGTGGCTTGTTGTTACACGGTGTTTTCCAGCAGCGTGCCTCTATATTAGCTGTTAGCTCTGTGACGAGAAAGAGGGTAGAGGAAGGTGAAGCTTGAATGTACTCTGCAAAATAACACGTGCCACAAAGCCATTGTCTCATGAACTTAGAAGACATTATGCATATATTTATCTAGTCCCTTTCATCTTACTGCAGTCTCCTTGTGCTGTGCCTACTTCCTCACCTCTTACTCTTTTCTCAACCACTGGCAGTCAGAGTTCTGCCCCTGGTAACTGAGCTCAAATGGTTCCCTCTTAAAAAACCCAAGAGGCTTGGCCCAGTTTTGCCATTATTAGCCAATCTGTGGCTTTTGGCCTGATCCCCCACCTCCTTACTTTTGGCTCTCTCCTCCCCCGATTTCATGAATGCTGCCCTCCTCTGGTTCTCCTTAATCTGGCTTGCAAACTGTCTAGTCATAGTCTGCCTTGGGATAGGTCATTGGCATTTCAAACTTAACATGTCCACAGCTGAGCTGCTGATTCTACCACAAATCTGCTCCTTCTGCAGCTGTCCCCATTTCAGTTAAGGGTGTCTCCAATCTTCTACTTGCTCAGGCCAACAATGGGGGAGAAATCCTCAACCACTCTTTTGCCCCCACCTCACATCTGGTCCATTAACAAACTCTGCTTGCTTTTCCTCAAAATGGATCTAGAATTTGAGTCCTTCTTACCCCCTCCATCATCACCACCCACAAAAATGCCACCTTCATCTCTTGCATGGATACTGCAATATACCCCAGTCTCCTCTCTCATCTCTTTGCTCTGCCCTTGCCCTTCCTCTCTATATTCTCAACAGAAATGGCAGAGTGATTGTGTTTAGTTGCAAGGCAGGTCAAGTCTCTGCTGAACACCCCCCAACATCTTCCTGCCTCACTTAGACCAAAACCAGTCCTCATGGTGGCTTGCACCATTGGCTCCCTCCATCTTTAACCCATAGTCCTCACTCTGATCCATCCACACCACCTCCTCGCTCCTCTAGATCATGCCAAGAAGGCTCCTGCTTGAGGGTCTGATACTTGCCATTGGTTCCCTCTGCAATGCGTGTCCACAGAGAACGTCATGGCTGACTTCCTTAGTCTGTCAGAACTCAGCAGGCTACCTTCTTCCCCCACCACCCATGTAGAAGCTGAAAACCCTTATCCCTCACACTTTATCTCTCCCATTCCTGTTTTATTTTTTATCAGTGGCACTTTTCACTATTCCACATAATATATATTTGATTTCACACTCTTGTTTAGCATCTTTCTCCTCCATTAGGCTGTAAGTTCAACGGACAGATATTTTTGTCTTTTTCTTTTTCATTGCTATGTTTCAGCACCTAGACTAGTGCCTGGCACATAGAAGACTTGCAGTAAATATTTTTGTGTGAACTGAATAAATGATTATTTTCTCTGTCCTTATGTCTCTCCATTTCTATCTCTCTTCCCTTTTCTTGTGTCCTCTCCATTTTTTGCTTTTCTTTTCTTCCTGTGCTTCATACATGTATGTATGTTCCAAGAGTTTCTCTTTGGCAATTTCATCTTTTCTTTATCACACTTCTTTTCTTGTTCCTTTCTTCTACTAACTCCCTTCCCTTTGCCATTGGCCTCTGCCTCCAATGCACTAGTCACCTCCCTTCCCTCCTGCACTTATTCCAGGCATCTGCCTGTAGTTAGGGGGGTTGCACACCCCAGATCCTGCAGGATAAGAGGAGCAAGGGACAGAGGGCACTTGTACAGAGAGAGTTTCAGTATTGTTCATCATAAAGACCTTTAGTTTCTATCTTGCATTATAGGAATAAGTGTGTATGTTCTCTTTCCTTTTGTCTGGTAACCTGCTTAGGGGTAAAAACCATACATTATTCATCTTTGCATTCATCCATCCTTCCTTCCATCTATCCACCCATGCATGCATTCACCAACAGATATTTGCTGTGTGCCCACTGTGTGCCAGGTCATGTACTAGGGCTCTGGGAATGGGAAGGTTAGGTGAAAACAGTGATGGCATCAAGAGCAACCAGAGGAGCTTGCGGGTTTCATGCTATGAAGATCATGGACACAGCTAAAAAGAGACCAATTAGGATACTACTATTGTAGTATAGGCAAGAAATTAAGGTCGCTTCTAAAGAAGGGGTGATATGGATGGAAATAAGTAGACAGGTTTGAGAGAGAGCCAATAAAATCCTTACAGAATAGTCATTCAAATGCATTTCCTGAATAAATGAAGCAACTTGATTTGTCATAGAAGAAAGGAAAATTCAGGATTTGGAATTGGACAGATCTGAGTTTGAATCCCTCCAAGCTCCTCTGTGTACTAGCTGTATGGCTTTGGGCAAATTACCTAACCTCTTCAAGCCTCAGTTTCCTCAGGTGTGCATTGGAGGTGTGGACAAAACCTACTCTGTAGGGTATTTTCAAGGGTCGAGTGAGGCAATGAATGTAAAGCGATTAGTACAAAGCCTGGCACAAACTAAGAGATCAATATGTTACTATTGTTATTAAATATTGTTATTGTTACTAAGTGATCAATATGTTACTATTTACATTATGGAGAATAGTATGGAGATTTCTCAAAAAATTAAGAATAGAACTACCAAATGAGCCAGCTATTCCTCTTCTGAGTATTTATCCACAGAACACAAAAACACTAATTTGAAAAGATACATGCACCCCTATGTTCATTGCAGCATTATTCACAATAGCCAAGACTTGGAAACAATCTAAGTGCCCATCAATGGATGAATGGATAAAGAAGGTTTCACACACACACACACACATATATATATATATAATGGAATACTACTCAGCCATGAAAAAGATGAAACCTCACTATTCGCAACAGCATGGATGGATCTTGAGGGCATTACGCTAAGTGAAATAAGTCAGACGGAGAAAGCCAAATACCTGTGATTTCACTCATATGTGGAAGATAAAAACAACAACAATAAACAAACACATAGATACAGAGAATAGACTGGGGGTTACCAGGGGAGATGGGGGGGCAAAAGGAGTAAAAGGGCACATGTGTATGGTGAAGGACGGTAATTAGACTTTGGGTGGTGAACATGATGTAGTCCACACAGATTTCAAAATATAATGATGTACACTTGAAATTTATGTAATGTTATAAGCCAGTGTTACCTCAATAAAACAAGAGTAACGAATATTTCCAACAGGTTAAAATATCACTCTACTAAACAGAAATAAATACATAGAAAATTTTATTTCAATTAAATCACACCCACTGTTTCCCGGCACATGTGGATATAAGGAGGAAATGCCTACAGTCCTCAGAAGGTAGATCAGGTATAATAATCAGTGAGCTTGCTCAGCTGGGACAGAAGGGATGGCTGTAGAATATAGCAAATAGAAATGCCCAATTCCTTCTCTCTTTCTCACATGGTCCACGGCCTTCTAAACATTGAGCAAAAAAGGCCACTTAGAGTCATTTTAATTGTAGTACTGTCACATAACAGCAGATAAGTACTTCGTCTGTCAGAAATTTTGATTTTTTTTTTTTTAAAGGAAGGAGAGAGAGCAGGAAGCACTCCAGGGAGTGACTCCCGTTGTATGTGGACCCTGCTATCTGCTCGAGCACAGGAGGCATGCATTAAAAAATGTGAATGTTTTTCAAGGCACCTGTGAGGTCCTTGACAGATAATATCTACTTTACTAACCTTGAGTACTGTACCAATTCTTAGTTAAGGGGCTATTTTGAGATACCAAGCGGAAAGGGTAATTTTCCTTTTACTATACAACATTAAAGATACACAGCTGTTTACCTACATGGCCCATAGCTATCTAATGTTCCAGACATAATGTGAACTTTGTTTTTTATTTTATTATCTACAAAGGGATAAATCTTTTAATGGGGCAAGGTAGACTTTGAATGCAATCCTTGATTGCTTGTAGACTAATATTAACTTAAAATAATTCAAGCAGATGGTATCCTAATCCACACTAGCTTGATTTTCTCTATTGTTGTTCAGCCAAATTTATATATTTTGTTGTATGTGTAGATCCATGATAATGTTTATCTAGGATATCAAAAGCCCAGAGTTTAAGCAGATTATGCTTTTCATGGATGCCTTGGACAGTGATTGTGACATTTAGATGATAAATCTTTGAGAACATGGACTGTGCCTTTTACATATTTTTATGTAGCCCTCTCCCCTCTCCCCATAGTCAAGTACAGGATTGAATGCATAACAGGTGTTCAACAAACCCTCATTGATTAGTTTAGTGTTTATGAGAACAACTTTATTATAGAATAGCATGGTGAGAAATTTACATGTGTATAAAATAATGGGCTGAAGAAGAAAATGTCAAGTCTCTCAATATAAACCTATTGCTTTCTTTTTATGTAAATCAGACCAAATCTATCAGATTTTTTGTGTATCAATCTTCCCATCTGTAAGAAGAGTTATTGGAAAGTGATTTGGCCCAATATTAAGAGAACTTGGAATGTACTGTGGTATCTCAGAATGCCCATTTCTTTGACTGGGAATGGTCAAAGATGCTGGGTTACTCACTCAATATTTTACTGATCGGTAACAAAATCTACCATAAGAAAATGTCCACATGTTATTAGGAATGGGAGTGCTTATACCAACCCAATTCAACTTGAAAGGAAAACATTCTTAATTTCAATATTTCAAAATCCTATTCCATTTATTTTGTGACAGTTACTTTTATATCGCTTTAAATGATAAATAGTAAACTGGACATGTAGTGATTCTAACAGAATGGCCTACATGGTACAGGACCGAAATTTATTCATTAGAGCTATGAAGCATCAGTTCTGTACCAGGCAAAGACTGCTCTGCTTTTGAGGCATTCACCCTATCTTGGGGGAGATATTAGCATAAACCTTTTGGAGATTTTGCTGTGGTAATGCCGTAGGGCCGGTGAGAACAAGAAACCCCTGGGTCCCCAAGGAGACAGCAATATATTCTGCTTTGGTTTGTCAGGGAGAGGTTAGAGGTAGGCTGGCAAAGTAGTACTTTCTAGGCGGAAGGAACATCATGAGCGAGACTTGGAGGGATGGGGGCACAGAACAGCTGATGGCTCATTAAGGAATTTGGGCTTCGTGCTGAAGCCGGTGAGGTTTGATTTATGTTATTGTGGTAAAGTATACATAACATAAAATTTACCATTTTAACCATGTATAAGTGTATAGTTTGATGGTATTAAATACATCCACATTGTTGCACAACCATCACCACCACCCATCTCCAGAACTTTCTCATCTTTCAAAAATGAAACTCTGTACTCATTAAATAAGAACTCTCCATTCCTCCCTTACCCCAGGCCCTGGCAACCACCATTCTACTTTCTTGTCTCTTTGGATTTGACTTTTGTGGTATCTCATATAAACGGAATCATATTTGTCCTTTTGTTACTGGCTTATTTCACTTAGCCCAATGTCTTCAAGATCCATCCATGCTGTAGCATGTGTCATAATTTCCTTTCTTTTTAAGGGTGACTAATATTCCATTTATGTATATACCACATTTTGTTTATCCATTGTTCTGTCGATGGACACTTGGGTTACGTCTACTTTCTGGCTTTTGTGAATAATGCTGCAATGAACATGAGACTTACAGATATCTCTTCAAGACAGCAATTTTGCTTCCTTTGGATATATACTCAGAAGTGGAATTGCTAGATGATATGGTAATTCTATGTTTAATTTTTTGAGGAACTACCATACTGTTTTCCACAGCTGCACAATTTTACATGCCCAAATGAGGTTTGATTTTTAAAGGATTTTAAGCTAGTGAGAGACTGATAGTTGGGTTTAGAGAGCTCACTGCCTGCCTGCTGTGTGGAGAATGGTGAGAGGCAGCAAGAATGGAGAAGTTAGGCTGTCATGTAACCAGCTTGGAAATGAGGAAGATGTGAAATAAGGCTGGCCCTTCATGGATGATGATGGATGATGAGCTGCAGAGATTTTTAGAGAAGTGCAATCAAGTGCTTAATGAAGTTACGTCATGATGGCATCACCGATAACCAGTCCCTGCCATGGGGGAAAACTAAGGAAAGAATAAATCCTCAGTTGTTAAATGAGTTCCCTGGCAAGGGGTGGAGAATGGAATAGCACAAGAAGTGGGAGAAAGGGAGAGAGAAGGGGATAAGAAACAGAGAAGGAGAGGGTGGGTTGGAGAACCCAAGGAAGGAAGGAAAAACGTCTTGAAGAAACTGATCCTGTGTATATATCTAAGAAAAGATGATCATATGGGCTTATATGCAACAGAAACATTTAAAAAAAATCATTAAGTTGTACTTGAGAAATGGTGGACAAAGCAAGAGGCAAGAGAGGTACACATGTTTCTCAAATAAGAGTGAGGTAGCTTGAGGACAGTCCAACTAGTTCCATCACTTTCACCACTGTGGCTTAACCAAATTGCCTATTTAACCAAGCAAAAATAACACATTGGTCTTGTGTGTGAATGTAAAACACACCTTTCTTTCAAAGGGTAGAGATAAGAATTCACATTCCAAAAGAATTCACAAATACTCCATCATGAAAGTAAGAAAATCAACATAAACAGTCCCGAGGAAATGGACTTCTTGCAGTTCAGCTGAGAAAATCCTAAGATTAGACATACAGTCCAGCTGACACCCATATTCAGGGAAACACAGGTCCGTGAGCTTATGTCTTTAAGAGTGATTAGAATGAGGATTATCTTCCTGAAGATATTGGAGAACAAGAGCAAAAGAGCACCAAATGAATTCAGAACTATTTCTAGTGCAGACGCTACTGGAGACCTCATTTAGTGATATTTTAGAATAGATACACTATGCAAACAAGTATTATTTCTGTGCAAGACAATTCTGCATTTATTGAGTGTGTCTGCGTGAAGTTTTTGAAACATACTGAATAAAATACATTGAATAGATCTTAATGTTAGTGAAAAGGGCTGGATTGAAGTACCTAGACGTATTGTTTGCTCTGCCGGGGAAGCCTCTGGCCAAGCAAGTTTCTTTAACCTTGACTTTGGGAGATAAACTGCCTTAGAGAAGGAAGAATCAAGTGGCGTTCTGGCTGTGATGAAATTTAAGTTTCCTATAGCCTGTCCCCTACAGACATTTAAATAGTAGTATTGATTTTCTTACAATAGTCACCAGGGAGCAAATAATGGCTAATTTTGTGAAAACTTCATACCATCTGCCCAACTAATACTGGATTTTTATGTGACCTTCTCATTTTCAGTTTGGGAGGTCATCTTTTGGAAGTGAAATATCTCAGGGTCTAAGACTCTTCCATTTGTATCAAAGTTTGTCTTCACTCCCAAGTAGGCTTTCTTTATTAATTCCCTTGGGCAAGTTGTGTCAATTTCTGCTTCGTGGTTTCCCCGTGATGACAAGCCTATTTACCTACCAGGATTCAGAAATGAGAAAGAGATGACTCTTCTCAGCCCAGAACCTTGCACTAATTTGTAACCTACCCACATATTCCTATGTGCTTCCCTTTCCCCTCTTCCTCTTTATTCCATGCAGTATGTGTTATTTTTTTTTAACATTAATGTGTGTGTGTGAGTAATTTCCAAGTTATTGTGTATATGCTCCCACCCTGGGTAGACAGATTATAATCTCTGGGATGACAGGGAAGGCACTTTCATTTCTTTCAAAATAAATTTTTCTTCTCCAAAATCACCAAAGACATGTTTGACTCCATGGTAAATACCCATTAGTGTGTTTGGCTGAATGAAGTCAAAAAAAGTAACCACAGTAAAGCTTTCTGGTGTAGACAAGGACATTTTTCAGAAAACAATCCTGTTAAAATAAATGGCAGATGTCATGCGATAAAGGATAAAAATGATTTCTACTCTTGGCAACTTTGCAAATCTTAAAACCAAAATTTCCAACTATAGTTTTTTCTCCCCATAACTTTTAAGGATAGGATTGTTTCCAATTTAGGCAAAATTGACCTACTCTACTATCTGGTGATTAGGCAAGTCAAAAGGTTCATGTTATTCATGTCTTACTATCAAATGGACATCAGCCTAAGAAATGGTGAACAATTTATTTAAATTCAAGTGTTTTAATAGTTTTTGTTTTTTGATAATATGGCAGGAGTAATTTCCCCCATGACGTTCCAGAGAACTTTATTGGAAGAATCATCAAATGTGATTTTTCAGATAACTCAGAAAGGTTTACAAGATGTTAATCATGCCATAGAACACTCTGCCCTCCTCCCTGGCACCTGAGTCTCTGTACCTGATAGTTAAAAAAAATGAGTGTTCCTTGTAAATAATGGCAAGTGTAGGGGAAGAGGACTGTCCTCTACCCACTCTGGGTCCTTTCTGGCTGGGCTACAAATTAAATTGACATGAGACCAAATAGCAGGAGAAAATCAAACAAAGCTTTATGACATGTATACATGGGAGAGACCAGGGAAACTGAGTTTCTAGACAAAATGGCAGAGGTCCTTCTCTTAAATAGAAAGACAAAGGAGGATATTGGGGGTTGAGGGAGTCAGCTATGGGGGATTACAAGAAAGGCACAGTAAACAAGAGTATGCAGATTTAAGTCCTCACCTTCCTGTACGGATAAGATTTTCTAGAGACAAGGTCATCCCCTCTTCTTCCTGGTACAGAGAGGGACACACTTTTACAAATGGGGATTTCCCTAATAAATGTAAATGTCTCTTACAAATGATAACTTCTACTTTTACTTGGAATGCGTTTAGCAAAGACTCTCCCAGTCTATCCATAACCAGCGTTAAAATCTCTTAGGCAGTTTGGGAGGGAGGTCAAAGTTTCTTTCAGAGTCTTTTGTTTTTGAAAATAATCAAGGTAAAGAGACACATTTTGAGGTGGCCAATTCCAATCCCCTACACAAGTGTCCTATATATATAAATATAAATATGCCACACCTTCCCCCGCAAATCTGGGATACACTCATGCAGATTAAAAAATTTTTAATTAAAGAAAATGAATGGAAAAAAGTTATTTTGTTGAAAGTATAGGGTCATGAGGTTAATTGAAATTGTCAATTTTGCTCCCGAAATCTTGCCATTTTGCTGACTTTCCCCACACATTGTTTTTAGGGACAAACCATAGAAAACATATTAGCACAAATTATTCTCAAATAATTAATGGACTACTTCATGATAAAATTTCTTCAGAATATTGGAAATCTCAAGAATTGCCTAAAAATTGGCAGAAAGTTTTGGTGTCTCAGCCTAGATGATAATCTTTAACTATAGTGGTTATTTTTACTTGACTGGTTTATAAAATTTGATTTTTATAAAGTCAAAATTTAATGAAATTGAGGGCATTTATAATATATGCTGTATACTCATTGAATTATGTGAATATTTGGGAGGCCCTAATTGAAAGGATTAGATAATGTGAATTAACAAATGAGTAAAGAAACCTGAAAAACACAATATGATTGGATGCTGTCAAAACAATAAATGTTAGACTGAGCTGACATTGAAAAATGTGTCTAATTTTTAAATGATCACTGGCAAGGATTCTCAGTATACTATAAATATACCTAGACTGTTCTAATTAAAATCCTGAAATCCTAGGGCCATTTGTCACTCTGGATAAAGAATCTGACAGGACTAACATATCTGGACTCTTTATAAGAAAGGTGCTTTATAGAGCTTAGGTGTCATTCTGATTAGGTTGAATTATGATTATCCTTCAATATTCATGTTCTGCAGAGTGTGGGTTGTGTGAAGGGGATTTTGATGAAAAAGTTGGTTTGAAAATAAGTTTTTCATCAGTGAAATGTAATGGAGCTTCCACAAGGGTTTTACAGGGCTGGGTGTCTGGGGTACATTCAGAACTGTGTTCCCTGATGATTACATGAAGATTTGACAGAAGATTTTCTCACAGCATTGCTTGAAAGTTAAGTTAGCTACCATCACGTTTCCCTACTCTCAATTTTGCCTCTTACAGCAGGGGAGGGGGTTCAGATGTGTCACCTCTGTGTCTTTGTTGGGGATTTTGACCCCGAACACCTTTCTCTCTACTGTGTGGTTTTTCCAAGCCTTGAAGGAGGGGAATTTAAAGATTTGATGTTAAACACAATCCTTAACTTTAACATCTACCTTAATTTACTAATTCAAATTAATATTACCTATTTCTAAGAATATGTCTGTTGAGTTTCTTTATACTGTATTCCTGTAGAAATAAATCTCTACGTTGAGAGACAGTAGAAAAAATAAATAATAAAAATGTAGAAATACAATAAGAGTAATAATATTTCCTTTAATTTATGGAGCAATAGATCTTTTTGTGCTTCAGTTTCTTATCTATAAAATGGGGATATTAATAACTATGTGATGATTATTATGATTTCCCACAAATGAGAGAATACTTGTAAAGTGTGTATGTAGCACATAATATATGGCCAAGGACTCAATAAAGGTTCAATAAATCTAGATACCAGGCACCAGGTTAAACATTGTCTACAAATCATCTCATTTTCGTCTCAATACAAGTCTATGAGGCAAGTATTTTTAGCTCCTTTCTACAGATGGGGAAACTGAGGCAGTGGGAAGTGAAATAATCTGACAAGGTCACACAGAGAATGAAAAACTCTCCTAGAATCTGAAGCATGGTTTGTCTGACTCTAGGTCCATGATTTTCAACTATTTAACTAGTTTAGTCATTTGTTCTGGTTGCTGTATGATTCCTTCTGAATGAGGACTGGGATTACCAACTCCACTTTATTGCATTGATCAGCAATATAATGAAATACGCTTATCAAATGCTTTTAAAAATAAATGATAAATCAAGTTGACTTACCAAAATGAATGTTTCATAACAGTAGACTATAACAGATTGATTTCCACTTTGAAGATTTTTGTCTCCCCACAAATTATTTATTGGAATTTGTTTATTTAATTAATAATACACTGGCTTTCATTATTATGTAAAAGAAATCATGCAATGAATGATTGTTAAATAAATATAGAGCCTTAAAAAATCATAAATAAAAGTTTGCAATCTTTGTATTACAAATACAGCTTAACTTCAATTTCTCAATGTTATGTTGAACTATTTGCTAAAAATATACTTTCGTATAATTTAAAGGGTTATGCATAAAGACCATCATTACTAATTCATTTGGTATTCATTATAAGACCTTTAATCATGATGCATTAATTTGGTATAAATGTGGATATAACATATAATTTCTAAATGATTCCATTATAATTTACCAGTTAAATAGTCTATTGTTATTTCAAAATCTTCTCAAATATTCATCAAAGTATAAAGTTTTGTTTCTTTATGAAACAGCCAAAATTAAGGAAAAAACCAAAGCATTTTCCTTTCTTCAGAGGGTAGATATAGTGACATAATATCTAAAAGAAGGATGGGATCCCAGAAATCATGAAAAAGCCAGTCTAAAACTACCCACAGTCAGTAACACAAACAAATGGACTGTTGTGTGTTTGATTTGAAATTTCTGGAGGTTAATGTCCAAACTTCGAGAACCACTCCAACCCACGAGAGACCAAACCAATCAGACTGAAGTTTGGCTTTTTCTTTCTTTTTTTTTTTTTTTTTTTTGAGGAAGACCAGCCCTGAGCTAACATCCGTTGCCAATCCTCCTCTTTTTGCTGAGGAAGACTGGCCCTGGGCTAACATCGTGCCCATCTTCCTCCACTTTATATGGGATGCCGCCACGGCATGGCTGACAGGCAGTGCGTCGGCGGGCGCCCAGGATCCGAACCAGCGAACCCTGGGCTGCCAAGTGCGGACGAAACCGCTGCGCCACCGGGCCGGGCCCTGAAGTTTGGCTTTTTAAATAGCTGAGACATAAGAGAGGGATGTTTTTGATTATACATAACCACCCAGCCTCTTTGTGGCTCTGACTTTTGACATGGTCACTTCGCCCTTCTACAGTTTAGACTTTACATCTGTGCCATGTGTGAGACACTGGCAACACATGCATAATAATAATAAAGAAATTGAAAATGTAAACCCAGAAGGGGTGTCTTGAAAGGAAAAAAGAAGACATCACAGCATCCCACATGTCGCTTTCTGAGACCCATTCCAGAAATCATGGGTGAAACCATCTCTACTTCTGAAATGGTCCCACCCTGACGGCTCCAGCTGTAAAATGCTTATATGTTCTCTAGTCAAAAGAAAAACAACCCTAGACACGCACTATGGGAAGGGAAATTTCATTTTATATTGGGGGGAATGGGGCAGAAAAACATAGTCGATCTATTTGTCATCTTGTTGCTTTGAGTTCTTTATAATAATTCCTCTCTGCTCCTGGTTTCCTTTTACTCATCTTCAGCAGACTGACTCCTCCCCATCGTTGTTGGATCCTTCTGCTTTTAACCTCCTGGCAACAGCTTCCTAAATTAATGTACAAACTCCAGGACAACAATCCCAGGGGTGTTTACCTAGATATTACTTTCTGCTTTTAAATACGATAGTTTAAAGATAGTCCACAATAACTAAAACAGTATGCAAAATGGTGTGAAATATGGAAGTTATTTTGTATAGAAGACAAAAAATACAATTTATTCCGAAAGACTCATCTGAGCTCTGATGTTGAGCAGACAAACAACGAAGTCACGGTATGAAAAAAATCATCGTAGGGGCCAGCATCGAAGCTTTTCTGTGTGCGTGTGTACATATTTGTGTGTGTCGAATTAACCAGTGAGAAAAGTTAAAGGTCTGAGTCCTTTGCTTCTGTGTTCACGGTGTCTGTGCATTGTCTTTCTTGTCGCTTTCTCTAGTCCAAATTTAGCAGCAAGGGGATTAGGATACTCAGTTGCCCACTACCACCTCTTCCACACACTCTTGGGGTCTCTTTGACCTTTCCAGGAGAATGAAGAGGAGAAGGCTGGAGAAGCTATAAGGTTTCTTCAATTTCCAGATGCTGTCATTCTACATTTCTGTGATTCTAATTCTACTCCGTGCTCTAATGGATGCAATTAACTCATTCTAAAACGGTGTCTTTCTTCGCATGGCTGCCAAGTATAGAATCTAGAAGTTTCTGATCATAAACACTGATGATTACGTGGTGATTTCACTTGCTCTCCTGTACTTCTCTACATTGGAATCTTCAGACTTTCTTTTTTTTACACAAATAAGCTTCCTATCTATCTTGATTATGCTGAGGTCCTGGAATTCAGCTTGGCACTTTTATGTCTCTTTCGGAGATGGACAGGACGGAGACAGTCACTTCAGTGACCATCGTCCTACCACTCTTGGGAGTGTTCTGGGAAGAGGTGCCATATAAATAAGCACAAAGCACTCCGCAAAGATGGTTGTATTCATTCTCATAACATCGCGTGAGGTGGGTGTGCTGTGAACATTGTTAATACAAAGCTGCCAGCGCCACAAATAGAACAGAGATGATTTTCTCTCACTGCATGAGGAATGACAACTTTTTCCTCACATTTCTAAAGGGGAGTTATCCACAGGATTGCTTTGTGAATGCCAGTCTATATGTATTTGTCTGATCGCTCACAAATTAGGCACACAAATGTGACCTAACGACTCGTTTGGAAGACAGGCAATATCCCATGCTTAAAAGTTTATACATATGCAGGTGCTTACACTGCAAACCAATTTGGAAAATGTTAATATGGTATACCGAAATAAAAACATATAGAACTGTTTATATAGAAGAGCATCTGGTGAACAAGGAAATGAATACATGTTACCTCTGGACATTCACACTGTAAATGTAGGTCCTGGCATTACTCATCATTGCTTTTAACATTTTAATAAAGATTATGCTGTAACAATATGAATTGTAGCAATAAGGCTCAGAAATGGCAGTCAGTGTAATTAAATCTATTATCAATGACTGAATAAGGAGCTGACTCTTATGTGAGGCCAATCCCCTTGGCAGACCATGTAAAAATGATTACTCGAGTGCCCCAGTGAAATGTCATAGTGTCCCTAGAGGAAAATTCCTGAGCACCAGAAAGAGTACGTAAAGAGATATAAAGTACAGGCTGCCCATAAAGCATCATCAAGAAGCCATCTAAAAAGAAAAATTCAACAAAAGGGACCATATTTCCATGGGAAAATACCCTCTCCCTCATGTCTGATTTTGAATGCAGGGTTTTAAAATAAAATCCATATCCAGAGAAGCAGATATACCGCCTGCCTAATTATTAGGTGCACTGATTAAGAATGGCATTATATGATCTATGACAGTATTTTATTTGGTATGTTTAATTTTTAGATAGACCTGTTGGAAGTTGAGTTAATTTTTGATCATTAAAATGTGCAAAAATGGCTAGTTGCATGTAGACAGGAGAATGGCTTGTATTCCTAACCCACCAAAAGGTCACAAGTATATTAGTTGAAAGCTATTTTAAGAGGAATAAAATTTCATAACATGTACGGAGGAAGCATTTTCTTTATAAAATACTTTGAATTGTTTGATTTGCTGCATTTTGGGAGTCCTTCTTTCATTTTCTCATTGGATAAACACAAGTCTAGGAACTAGCCTAGTAGGTAGAATGTACAAAAAATGAAATTGATCTTAGGAAGACCTGACTTCCATTTTCATTTCACTACCAAACTAAGGTGAAGCAAAACCAAAGACACAGATAGCAATCTTAAAATTGTCTTTATCAAACTGGTTGATTTTATTTATGGGCAAATAAAAATGACTTCTTAATATCTTGAGGATAATAACTGAATAATATAAAACTTGACTCACTCTTGGGTATGTGTATTCCCTATTTACATACTGAATTTATGTATATACAAAGACACTGAACTCCTATCTCTTATCAGGAACTGCATTTTACATATCCTATTTTATTAAATCTTCAAGGTATTTTCTGAAGGATTATTATTATCCTCTCCATTTTACAAATGAGGAAATAGATGCTTGAAGAAGTTATCCCATGATATTTTAGGTAGTGAGAAACAGAGTTCACTTTGAATTCAAGTTTGACTCCAAAGTTTATGCTCCAGTCTATCAGAGATGACCAGCCTGTTTACCAAATTGTCTCAATTGCAACTGTGGGCATTTAATTTATAGAGGTGACTGAGTGATGACATAGGTCAATGACATTGAAGGAGGTTTTTATGACAGTTTCCAAAAAAGAAGGCATGCCAGACCATGCAGGGCTATGTGGGGAAGCACCAGGTTTGGTCAGGAGGAGGAAGGAGCGAGAGGAACTCATGACCCAAAGCCTTCATTGTGTTTCCCATGGGAAGGAAGGTGAGAGGCAGGCTATGCAGCAGCACAGCCTTAGGACTGGATAGTATAAGGGTGGTCCCTAGTTGTCTGGTACCTGGCCCTGGGATGATTTGTGGAAGGGGAAATATCGGCTTGGTGTGTGAAAGGTAGAAAAAGGAGATAGTTGAGGGTGTGGACTCTGGATTGGTTGGTTTGCATATGAAAGGCATCCTTACAGGCATTATGGTCTGAATGTTTGTGCTCCCCTCCAAATTCATATCTTGAAATCCTAACCCCTAATGTCATGGTATTACCTTTGGGGGGTGCTTACATCATGAGAGTGGAGCCCTTGTGAATGGGATTAGTGTTCTTATTGAAGAGACCACAGAGAGATCCCAAGCTCCTTCCAACACACTAGGACAGAGGGAGAGGTCTCCAGCTATGAAGCAGGAAGAGGCCCCTCACTGGAACAAGACTGTGCTAGTGCCTTGACCTTGAACATCCCAGAATCCAGAGTTGTAAGCAATAAATTTCTGTTGATTATAAGCTACCCAGTCTGTGGTATTTTGTTATTAGTAGCCCAAACAGGCTGAGATAGCTGGAAAGTGTACTGTCTTTAGGAATTAGCTAGCTCTGGTAGGGGTAGTCTGTTGAGGATTAGCAAGGTCCGCCAAGATGTCAAAGCATCATAAAATACAGAAAATAAAAAAACACTCTTGTTTGAAAAAGAAAATTGTCTTTTGTATGAATCTGGTAAATCACGCAAACTTTACACTTGGCCTGAATATTCATAAATCAAATATTAGCGTATTTAAGGTCTTATGAAGTCCTACAGTAAAGTAACCTTTTTAACACTGTTTAACCCAGAGTTGCTTAAATTGATTTGACCCTTTGCAGCCAACACTTATTAACGTTAAGCAGAATGTTAATGTTATGAAACCAGTTTTTTAACCAACTTTTCTCATGTTTCAAATTGGGTGATTTTTATAAATCTGTTATTGAACATTAACCATAACACACATTTCACACATTTGTGCATTGGCAATGATTTATAATGTTCCAAAAAAATTACCATATGCATTGGGATATTTTGGAACAATTATTCTTCTAAACAGAATTTTCCCCATGCAATGAAAAGCATGAATATAATCAACAACTTCCAAAATGGAATTGTCTCCTCAAAGACATTTACTATGCAAACCATTTGCAATTTTTTTTCAGAGACACTGAGTATAAGTGCAAATCAATATTGTTCACCTACTTACAGCAACTCCTATAATGCTAACTCCTATATCTGCTTAAAAAGATAGGAAAATGATTCTTAACATTAATAAGTTTAAGAACATCCAAAACGTGGCTACAGAGGATTCAGAATCATGCGTTGCTAGAAATAACTTTTGCCTAAATTGGACCTTCTACATATGCAATGAGACCTGATTCTGTATTATTTCATGTACTGCTAAGCCCATGTTTCTGCCAGTGAATAATTATTTTATTAGAAGGAAAATGAAGCATAACATTTGCATGATTTCCCTCATACTACAGAACTGAGTCGACAATTTACAATTAAAAGAGGCAAAAAAATAAAATTATCACACAAAATCTTGAGCTCTGAAAACAAAGGAATGATATTGTTTCCCTTCTTCATTGTCTTTCCAAGTCTTCCTGACCCAATTACAAATTTTCCAGTAGTATCATATGTAACCCAAATGGCAAAGTTACTGGAAAAACTTTTAGTCCTGTCAAAATATCTGTAACTGGGAGGATAGCTTTGAGTGTAATACAACCCAACTCAGAAGGGAGAAATGGAGAATGGGAAAGCAGATTACCTCAGGTTTTGAGTTTAATTGTTGCTGAGAGAATTTTTGTTTTGCCGTGCCTTTCTTTTTAGGGTGAATTCTCTTTAGGGCGGTTAAAAGCGAGGGCTCACTTAACTACTTCATTTATTCATTCTTCATTCAATAAATATTTATCATGGGCCAAAGTGGCTAGGTGCTTGATGGAAGATAAAATGCCTGTGCTCATGGAGCAAATTTTAGAAGTGGAAACAACTAATTAGCAAATAAACAACTAAGTACATAAATAAATAAACATGAAAATATATAGAAATAAGTGATATACAGAAAAGTAACAGTTTGATGTGATGGCGAATGTTTTATTGGCTACTAGGGATTCAGTGGTCGAGGAAGGTTTCTCTAAGGAGATGATTATTTAAACTAAATGACAAGAAGTGGCCAGGGAAAAGAATTCCACTTCAATCTTTCTTCTTTCAAAATACAATGGGCAAGATTCCTCATTATCTGAATTATATTGAAGTATAGACAATAAAAAAAAAAGGTTATTGGTGCTTGGAGATGAAAAATAAGCTAATGGAATGTTTAGAAAACAGTTCCTAAAAGAACGATTTATTGGAATGTAGACGACTTTCTCTACTTTGAGTTTTCTTATAATATATAGCTTTTGTTATTCTTTCTAATTCTCATTTTCCAAAGCAGTTGTTAAGCAGCCATCTTCAAATGCTTAACTTCCATACAGAGTGAGTTTGTTCCCTCAATGTGGGATTTAGGAAACCTTGACCACCTTGTTCTTTATAGCTGTGATTCTCAAATGAGGTAGTATCTTGCTCACTTGGGGAGCTTGTTAAAATATGAGTGCCTCATCTGTACCTCCAGCGATCCTAATAAGGACTGTATCCCAGTATTGCTCTGACTTAACTTGGTCAGCAGAGCTTGGGTTGTGGGTATCTGCACGCAGGGAAAGGAGTTCAGTTAGGCAACGAGAGGGCTGGTTCTCCAGGAGTTCTGGGCTTTGAGCTAAGTTCAGGGAGATCCACCACACCAGGGGTTTTCTAAAGAGATTGATGTAAGTCTGGGGTCCTTCAGACATTACTCAGAGGCCCATTGGTTGAGGTTTTGGGCTCTCTTTCTATGTAAATTAGAGTAACTCATCTTTTGACTGTTTTATATATTGGGGCTACATATATGATTTCACTTGGAAAAAGTTTCTTCTTCTAAATAGATTAAACACCATTGAACTATGTAGTAGAGAAAGAGCTGGGAACTATATTTCCACTGATCAGGCAAAGTCCAGAGTCCACAAACAAGATTCTAGACACCAGAAATTATAGGTGAGATGCTGGGAACCAGGCCAAATCTATAGGTCAAGCTTGACAATGCTTGGTTAAGATGTTTAATGCACAGTTATATTTTCTTTGTACAGAAAAAGTTGAACAGGGTTAAATTATGATTAATAATAATAATAATTTCCATTTATTAAGGAAGCATTAAGTTACAGGATGCACACTTTATGCCATTTATTCCACATGATGAATCATCGAGGAAGGTGTTAATATTCTCATCTTCCAAGTGAATAAACTGAAGCTTGCAGATATTAAATAACTTGCCCAAGGTCCCCTGATAGATCTAGAACTTAAACCTAGATATGTTTGGTACCATAGCTCATGTTGTTAGTCACTACTTCCAACCAGATCATACCTTAGAACAAGCAGGCCTTTGTCTGTTTTCAGTGGTGAGAATTACAGAAAATTCTCACAGTTTGGAAATCAATCTAGATGAAGCATCTTTTATAAAGGCTGAGGGAAAGTAGAAAGAGGACACCTCTTTACTTCTCCATCTATTTCAGAATGGGAGAGGCAACCCTTGCTTGAAAAGAAAGGCAGCTATGTCAAAAATAAGGGCTGCTACAAGTGATTTATCAATGAGATAATGGAGGGGCAAGGGTCACAGGGCAGGGAGCATGAACAAAAGAAAGATCAGAAATCCTTCCAGTTTTACCAGACCATACCAAACAAAACCAATTACTTCAACCTGTTCTTCTTGCTTTTACCCTTTTATTGCTCCCAAACCATATGAAATATTCAGTAACTGCCAGTAATTTACACTTTACTGTGAATGTTTGAAAAGCTGAAACTGTCCTAGCCAGAAATGATGGAAGTCTGTTTTGGGAAATGTCTGGGGCTGAAGAAAGGCATGGTCAATTGTGTTCATGAGTTACTGAATTTCTTGTAGCCACAGTCCCTGCATGGCAGCCACTTCTGTCATTCTGATTTAATAATTTATTTAGAATTCCCTCTCATGCGGTATATTCATGGTGAGTCCAAATAAAACTCAAAAATCATCTTCCCTTAATGATTATATGACTCTATTTTTAGACTTGGGCAAATTTAGCGAGGGCTTTGTCTTTCATAACTGATTTTTTCCTAATCTAAAATTAGGTATAGTAACAATGCCTCAATTGCATTAGATACTATAAAGTGAAATGTGTACATAGGTCCTTCCTTCTGAATTTTCTGGTAAATGTTTGAATCTCAGTAGGCATAAACCAAACATTCAAAATGTGTAATATACTTTATGATGAAAAGGTGTAACTGGGTTGTAAGCTTCAATAAGTAAAACAGCCTAACACTGGCTAGATTTCAGCTTTTGGTGGATGGAAACCCATAATGTATTTGAGAACTGGATAGCATTGGGGTCTACAATGTTTCCATCCAAGTCTTGGATTACCTGCTGACAAAAGCAATATATATGTGCCACAGAACATAGTATTCTATCAGACAAGAGATAGAAAAACTTATGGCCATCCTTTTCCTTGAAGGACAGGTAAGAAAACTACTCATATGGTAACTGGTATCTGAGTGATATTTTTAATGGATGTTTGACAATGACTCAACCATAAGAAGACAGAATCAAAGTAAGCTCTGAAAGAATCTTGTCTACAGTGTTAAATTGTATTACAGATATTCTCAGGACAGAAAGAAATAAACTGCCACATTATACAGAATCTATTTTCCTTGGGGAGCAGTTATTGATATTCTTACTAAAATAATATGAGGAATGTAAAGACTCTATGCTATAGCTTTAAATATTGTAAATCCTATAGTTCAGGGATTGGCAACCTTTTTCTATCAAAAGCCAGATTATAACTATTTTAGGTTGTGAGTCACACACAGTTTCTGTCTCATATTTCTCTCTCTTCCCTTCCCTCCATCCCTCCCTCCTTCTTTTCTAATTTCCTTCTTTCCTTTCTTCCCTTCTTTCTTGCTTTATTTTGTGTGTGTGTGAGGAAGACTGGCCCTGAGCTAACATCCACTGGCAATCTTCCTCTTTTTTTGGCTTGAGGAAGATTAGCCCTGAACTAACATCTGTGCCAATCTTCCTCTGTTTTGTATGTGGAATGCCTCCACAGCATGGCTGATGAGTGGAGTAGGAATCAGTGAACCCGGGCTGCCGAAGCAGAGCACACGGAACTTCAACCACTCTGCCACAGGGCTGGCCCCCTCTTGCTTTTTTTTCGAACCCTTAAAAATGTAAAAACGTTCTTAGCTCAAGGACCATACAAATATAGGCTGTGGGCTATTAATCATATTTACTTTTTAGGGATTATTATGTAACCATAATCCTCTGCCTAGAAAATTGCTGAATCAGGAAGATAGGACCCGGTGCTATGTGGATGCAAATGTGATTGATGAGGTTTATAATTAAGAACGAATTTGCTCTAAAATTTTGGATGTCCGAAGGTTCACCAGATGTTTCCGTTTTCTCTGTCTACTTAGCTTTGAATATGACTTGGGCAAACCAGAGAGATGAAACATTTCTGGGCCCATCCATTATATTTCAACAGTCATGCAAAAACCCTTAGAATCAAAGACAGTGCCAATACAGTGTTGACAGAGTTGTAATTTTAGTTATGCATTATCTCCAACAACATTATTTTTTTTTCAAAAAAATTTTATGGTAGTTTTAGGTTCACAGTAAGAATTGAGAGGAAGGTGATTTCCCGTATAGCCCCTGCCCTTCCCCTCCCCCACACAGCCAACTTGTTATTAACATTCCCCATCAGAACAGTACACTTGTTACAGCTGATTAACCTACAGTGACACATCATTATCACCCAAAGTCCATAGTTTACATTAGGGTTCTTGGTGTTGCATAGTCTATGGATTTGGACAAGTGTATGTGGTCATGTGCCGTATAATGACATTTCTGTCAATGACGGATGGCATATATGACTGTGGTCCTATAAGAATAGTATCATATAGGGCCGCCCGGTGGTGCAGCGGTTTAGTTCGCGCTTGGCAGCCCGGGGTTCGCGAATTCGGATCCCGGGTGCCCGCCGACGCACTGCCTGTCAGCCATGCCGTGGTGGCATCCCATATAAAGTAGAGGAAGATGGGCACAGATGTTAGCCCAGGGCCAGTCTTCCTCAGCAAAAAGGGGAGGACTGGCAACAGATGTTAGCTCAGGGCTGGTCTTCCCCACACACACACACAAAAAAGAATAGTATCATATAGCCTAGGTGTGTAGTAGGCTGTACCATCTAGGTTTCTGTAAGTATGCTCTACGAAGTTCGCACAACAGTGAAATTGTCTAATGACGCATTTCTCAGAATTTATCCCCGTCATTAAGTAACACATGACTATAATGATATATATCCACCGATATAGTATCATACAGAGTAGTTTCACTGCCCTGAAACTCTTCCGTGCTCTGGCTAATCATCCCTTCCCCTCCAACACCTGGGAAGCACTGATCTGTTTACTATCTCCATAGTTTCGCCTTTTCCAGAATGTCATATAGTTGGAATCATACAGTATATAGCCTTTTCAGATTGGCTTCTTTCACTTAGTAATATGCATTTAAGGCTCCTCCATGTCTTTTCATGGCTTGATAACTCATTTCTTTTTAGTGCTGAATAATATTCCATTGTCTAGATGTACTACAGTTTATTTATGTATTCACCTACTAAGAGACATCTTGGTTGCTTCCAAGTTTTGGCAGTTATGAATAAAGCTTCTACAAACATCCACATGCAGGTTTTTGTGTGGACATAAGTTTTCAACTCCTTTGGGTAAATAACAAGGAGTGAAATTGCTGGACCAACAATCTTATTTTGAATATGTTTAATTTATGCTTTTTTTTTTCATCTTATGGGATGTGCTATGGAAATGTCCAATCAGGGGGCTGACCTATGACTGTGGAGTGGTCATTGTTCTTCACCTGATGGTTTGCCTCACAGTGTAGTTTTCCATTTTAAAGTATGTGAATTACATCTAGGCTAACTATTTTGAATTATTTATGTCTCCAATCTCCTGCATTTGTATAGATATTTGAGTTGGCCATTATGGAAACTAAATAAAAATAACATATTTGTTTAAATTATCTAGATTTCTAGAGTTTCTTTTCTTTTTTCTTTGGGTGAGAATAATTTCCATTATATTAATTTGTTTGTCCTCACAATATTCCTGATTTACTAAAGGAATACATATTTTAAAAAATACATTGGTCATCAAATGGGGCATCAGAAAAGAACAGTTAAGTTCCTTAGTCAAGGACACCTGTACAGACATATGTTCAGCCTTTAACATGGTCTAAGAGAACCTGAATATTAAAGGCCAAAATGGGGGCAACATTGACAATTTACTAACCTCCTAAGAAAGAACATGGGGAATATAGAAAAATCATAGCTCTGAAAAAAACCAAAAACTGTGTGGTTGAAGAAAATCCAAAGATTCTCATTAAAAAAAAAATTTTATAATCCATTAACACCTTGATGAGGAATTAATTTATACTTTCTCACCATAAAGTTGATTATCTGTCAGGGTATTTGATGCTTTTCTTTTTCAAAACTTGCATGCTAGCAAAATCATTTAATGTGGAATTTTACTTACTATAAAAATCTTTAGGTTAAAGACATTTGGGAGTAGGATGAGAGCATAGATACCCATTCAACTATTGATGTCACAGAGCCAGCAAGATGGGATTTCTTTGGCATCCCCCCTTTTTGGTTTCTGGAGATAATCCCCTTTTCCCAGCAGAGATGTTTATAGATACGATAACACTGTTAATAGTCTCACCTTGGTAATAAGAGACAGCCATTTGGTTAACCCTATGCCTCAGCATCAAACTTACTTCTCAAATACCTTCTTGATAGTAAACATAAAGTTGAATAATTCCTACCATGTGACCAGACCTACTTGAGGTGAGGGAGAGGGGAAGGGCTTATGATAAAGTTAGTCAGAAGGTAGAGCTGTAGGGTAATAAAAAAAATGTTCCCTTGTAAACATGAATGGCACGACATTGAAACAAGTCGAAACAATCACAGGATTTGGCCAAGGGCGATCTTGAGTGTGAGGAAATTTCCCAAGTTATTTTTCAATTGATTCTTACTAATCTCTGTTAACCAACTCTCTGCCTTGGAATAGGTATTCAAGAGAGCACAAAACCCCAGCAGCCTTGGCACTGGAAAGCAGCAATCTACGGTTAACTTTAGTAGAACCAGGTGCCAAAGCGACTCAGGAGTAATAGTATACAAAATAAGAAAGAATGATCAACAATCACTACAAAAGAAAGGGCTAAGCAGCATAAAAGTGGAACAAACAAAAGAAGAAAAGGAAGAAAAATGTCTGCTCACCCAAAGAAAAATGCACTCCCTGATCTTAATTGCTCAAAATTGGGAGTTTGAAGATTCATTATTTAAAAGTTAAGCCTTTTTATGCATAAAAAAATAGAGACAGAGTCTGAACAAAGTGTTAACAAGTAACCAGGAGCATTTCTTGCTAGCCTCTATTGCCAGTGAGAACAATGTATATTGAGCATATGAGTTAGGGGGCAAAATGTTTTAATTACAGCACAACGGATTCTTTGTCCTTCTTCCACCGATGGATTGAATGACACTTATTCCCCAGAAAGAAGCCCTCAAATTACATAATCACATTTTTGTTTCTTCCTGGATAATGATGTCACCCTGAAAAGTTGATCTGGATGCAGAAAGAGAAAATTACCTCTCTATGGTTTTTTTCTCTGAGTGGCCAAGCACAAGAGCTTGAACAGTTCTGCCAATAATTGACTTGCGACATGGATAACTCAATACTGCTGTTTTTACACAACTGCACCCATGTGCGTGAGGCAGAGGCAGACTGGTGTGGTAGAAAGGGTCCTGATCAAGGGGCCAGAGAACATGGGAGTAGAGCACTGCCCGAGGAAACCATCAGGAACCCACTGTGTGCTTCTGAGCAAGTTCTGTAGTCCCTTTGTGCTCAGCTGCTTCACTTTTAGAGTGACCACTACAATAACTACCCTACCCAAATCTGAGAGATGTATAGGGAAGTCATTGCATGTGTTTACAGAAGAGTGCTCTACAAATATAACTGTAGGGCATTGCTCAAAATATGGCTCATAAGTATCCTTTCCAATAAGAAAGCTTATGAACCATGTTTTGGAACGCTACTTTGGAAACTCCAACCCGGAAATCTTGTCAGTCTTCTCCATCTTTCCTATTGACTTCTATGTTGGAGACACCATTCTCAATTCATTAGCGAAATCCATCAGAGCCACTTCTGAGTGATGTCCTAAGGCTGCCCCCTTCTCATTACTTCTAGAGGTACCATTCTAGTTGTAGCCTCATCATTTGCTACAGAACTAAACCAACTGCTCTCCTTCTGCCATGTGTTTTTCCCCCAACAGTCTATTTTCCATGGAGCAGCCACAGCGATCCTTTAAAAGTAAAATCGGATCTTGTCATCCATCCGTTCAAACCTTCCCGAGGATTCCTCTCATGCAGAGAATTCTATCCTATATCCCCATCATGTCCTACAATGCCCCACAGTACGGGTTGACAAACTATTGTTTTTGTACAGCCTGTGAGCTAAGAGTGTTTTTACATTTTTAAATTGTTGTCGCATGAACATTATACACATGCAAATTTCAGTGTCCATAAATAAAGTTTTATTGGAACACAGCCATGTTTATTCATTTATGTACTGCCTATGGCCGCTTTCATTCATCTATTGTGCAGAGCTGAGTTGCTGCTACATAGACATTATGGCCCCCAAAGCCTAAAATGTGTACTATCTAGCTCTCCACAGAAAAAGTTTGCCAATGTCTGCCCATAGGGTCTAACCCCTCTTCTTTCCTACCATTATTCTCATTGCTATTCTGCTCCAGTCATACTGACAGCTTACTCTTTTACACTTGTTCTTTCTATAGTGCTATTTTATATGCTGTTTCCTTTTGCCCTGGGATACTATTTCCCTGGATATCCTATGACTTCCTCTCTCACATCACTGTAGAATCTTACCTTTTCCAGAGAAGTCTTCCTTGATAATCATATAGAAAATAGCACTGTTATAAAAATAAAAGTAGCACAGAAGAAATTTATCTTTAAGACACAATCCTGGTTTGTCTGAGTTCAAACTCTTTCCCTTTTAGATGTTAAATTTTTAAATTTTCATTTTATTGAGATCACACTGGTTTATAACATTGTGTAAATTTCAGGTGTACATCATTTTAATTGGACTTCTGTATAGACTGCATTATATTCACTACCAAAAGTCTAGTTTCCACCCATCATCATATATTAGATGTTAAATTTTTTAATGGTTAAAAATCAGTGTTAAATATCAGATATTTAATATTCAATGGCTCAGTGTAGTTTAGAGGACAAACTGAGAGTAAACAATGACATGTTTTTCTCTCTTTTTTTCATGTCTTCCAAGAGTTTAGTGTGTGACTCTGGACAAATAATTTAGCATAAGGAGCCTTAGATTTCCCAGCAATGACTTAATGATTATTCCCCTTGAGCTGCACAATAAGTATGATGGATAAACATAGGCATGCAACGTTTACATTTGAAAACGCCCCAAGAACAACCCAACATCCCTCCGACATATTATGGCATAAACCATCCTCCCCAGGATTTAATTCCCAAGATGTTTCCCCCCAAAAGTGGCTATCTTTACTAAATGACTCTTTACTAAAACCTGCAATGTGCATATCTAGCAATGGCACCTTCATTAGTTTCCTAGGGCTGTGATACAAAAGTACCACAAACTGGGTGGCTTCAAACAACAGAAATCTACTCTCTCACAGTTTTGGAGGCTAGAAGTTCAAAATCAATGTGTTGGTAGGGCCATGTTCCTTCTGAAAGCTGTAAGGGAATCCTTTCTTGCCTCCTTCCAGCTTGTGGTGGTTTGCCAGCAACCTTTGAAGTTCCTTGACTTGCAGCTGCATAACTGTACGCAGA
The DNA here is from genome assembly GCA_031878705.1 of Tapirus indicus. Classification (NCBI taxonomy): domain Eukaryota; kingdom Metazoa; phylum Chordata; class Mammalia; order Perissodactyla; family Tapiridae; genus Tapirus; species Tapirus indicus. The sequence continues at coordinate 117,784,321 of CM062925.1, forward strand.
GGCCTTCATTGTCACAAAGTGTTTTCCCCATGTGGCTGTCTCCTTAAGGATACCTACCATACTGGATTAGGGGCCCACCTTATGCCTGGGTGATCTCACCTTAACTCTACCAATTCCACCTGCAGTGACTGTATTTCCAAGGTCACATTGTGAGGTACTAGAGATTATAACTTTGACATATATATTTTTTTGGGGGGGTGCATAATACAACCCAAAAGTGCAATGGCAAAGATCTCCACTCTAATATATGTCTTCATAAACACAAGTAAACTGCTTACTCTCTTCAAGGTATATTCTTTCATGTGTATTTGCTGGTTGTCGTTGTAGATAACATTTATTTTGGAGAGAAAATCAACAAATTGTTACCATGATTGCCCCGTTTCTTTCGGTGGTATTTGCTTTCTCCTGATAGCTATTGTTTGTGGCCCTAGTTGAAGAATGAGAATGAACAACTGGTGACTTAACTGTCCACCTTCTACATGGATCTAACATACTTATGACCATCACTGGAAGCCCCATAGTCAGCTACAATGAGACCTTAAAATTGTTAGATTAGTGGGCTGGAATCTTGTCAATTAGTCCTAAAGTAGAAAAACAATCTTATGAAATGCTGTTCATTCACAGATCTTTTTATAAAATTCAGTGCTTCCAATTCTTAAAATGAGTGAGATGTGAATGTATTAACCATTTAATAAGAGAGTGTAATGACCACAGAGCAGGTTTACAATTGACATATGTGAAAAAGCCAAAAAATTTCTTCTTTGGACTAGTTTATTTCTTACTTTTATTACTTTTTTGGTGAGGAAGATTGGCCCTGAGCTAACACCTCTTGCCAATCTTCCTCTTTTTGCTTGAGGAAGAGTGGCCCTGAACTAACATCTGTGCCCATCCTCCTCTATTTTGTATGTGGGTTGCTGCCACACTATGGCTTGATGAGTGGTGTAGGTTCACACCCAGGATCCGAACCTGTGAATGTGGGCTGCCGAAGGAGAGTGCACCGAACTTAACCACTACACCACCAGGTTGGCCCCCTGTTTCTTACTTTTAAACAGTCACTGTGACATATCAGACACAGAAAATATGTCAATATATCTACAACAGGAACTTATAGTCATAACAGTGGATTTAAGTGGTTGTGCAAATCCTTATACAAATAACTATTATAAAAAGTAGATAAAACACAAAAAGACTCTAATTGCTTAAGACACTGGGATGTGTTAAAAAAAAACCGAAGGGAGAGTTTATTCTTGGAAAAACATAATCATAAAGGTAAGAATTGTGTGGTATTTCTCAATCTCCATGCTATGGCAGAGAAAAATGGTGGTGGAAAAACACAGCCTTGTCAGCAAATGTTTGCAGAAATCAGAGATTAGGGCTATAAAAGCACGTGGAGATGTAAAGACGAAGTTCTGAGAAAAAGGTAATTATGGAGGAATGAAACCAAAAACTCACAGTGTCTGCCTGACAGATAAACTATGCATGGTGAGGGGAAATTCTATAGGGCCTAGCAACAAAGCAGGAAGAGGTCAGAGAGGAATCTACTCTTGAAAGATAAAAGATGCATGGGCAAGATGTATAATTTTGCTGCTTTTTAAGCTGAATACATTTTCCAGTTGCATGAAACATAGCCAGCAGAAAGCTGAAGCCTCGGGGATTTTAAGTGTCAGAACTGAGATCCTAAGGATGTGCCAAAGAAGCTAGATGTAGAAGGAAATTCCTAGTGGCAAAGAAATCATGGAGTGAGCCCCAAAATATGAGGAAATCTAGTTGTCAAATTACATAGGCACAGGAGACACTTGCAGGAGGTCAAACTAATAGCAGTAGCATTGGAAAGCCATAAGAATAGACCATAGATGTTAGTAGCTGCATACTACAGAGAAGACAAACATTACAGTTCACGTCCAGGCAGATTAATTGAATATTGGAATAAAAGAGTATGAGTCTCAGAACACTACAGAATCCACTGTCACAACGACATATTATCTTCAATATCCAGTTTACAACAAAAAATTATTGAACATGCAAAGACACAGGAAAGTGTGACTCAAAAACAGGAATAAAGACAGTCAATAGAAACTGATTCCCAATGGTCTTAAATATTGGATTTAGCAGATAAAAACTTTAAAGCAGGGATTATAAATGTGTTCAAAGAATTAAAGAAAGTATAATGTCGATGAGTGAAAACATAAGAAAGTCTCAAAAGAGAAATAAATCTATAGAAAAAATAAAAATTTAACAACTGAAAAATTCAATAAAATTTAAAAAATAACTAGCTGGGCTCAGCCGCAGATTAGAGATGGCAGAATAAAGTATTACTAAACCTGAAGATTGATCAATACAAATTACCCAGTTTGAAGAACAGATGGAAAAGACTGAAGGAAAATGAATACAGCCAAAGAGGACTGTAGGAGAATATCAATCAAGCTATTATATATGTAATTGGAGTTCCCAAAAGAAGAGAGAGAGAGAGAGAGAGAGAGAGAGAGAGAGAGAGAGAGAGAGAGAGAGAGAGAGAGAAATGAGCGGAAAACAAATTTTGAATACATAATGGCAAAATATTCCCCAAATTTGGTGGAAAACATTAAATTCAGATAAAGAAACTAAATAAACTTCAACTGGAATTAAAACAAAGAAAACATTCCCAAACACATTGTAGTTAAACTGCTGAAATCCAAAGATAACAAACAAATCTTGAACTCAGTCAGAGAAAGCATACACATTAATGAAAGGTGAAGAACGCTGTAATTTACTGGCTTCTCCTAAGAAACTATGGAGGCCAGAAAACATTGGAATGACACAATAAAAGTGCCAAAAGAAAAAGGAGGCTGTCAATAAGAAATTCTATGTTTATTGAAGCTATCCTAACAAATAAAGATGAAATTAAAACATTTTCAGAAATGTTTTAGAAAGTGGGAAATAGAAAATGCAAAAATTCATTACCAGGAGAATCACTTTACAAATAATGTAAAGGAAGGTGTTCAGGTTATATAAACATATTTCCTTCTCTTAATTTCTTTAAAAGAAAAGTGATTGTTTAAAGCAAAATAAAAATACAAATTATTGATGAGTTTATACTGTAGGCAAATGTAATATATATGACAACAGTAGTTCAAAAGAGAGAAGGTAAATGGAAATATACTGTTGCAATATTCACAATATTAATATTAACTTTAAAATGTATATTGTAATTCCTAAGCAATCATGGAAAAGTAATTCAGAGAGCTATAACTATAAAACCAATAAATAAATTTAAATAAAAATTTCAAAAACATCTGATTAACACAAAAGAAGAGAAGAAAGACACAATTAACCAAAATAGAGTAATTCTAGAGAAAAGAGGGACAATTCATAATGGAAAAGGTCAATAGTAATATATGACAATTATAAATGTATATACATCTAATAATAAAGATTCAAAATACATGGAGCAAAATCTAAGAGAAACTAAGGGGGAGAAATAGACAAATCTACAGTCATGGATGGAGACTTTACGCTCAGTAACTGATAAAACAAATACACAAAAAAATCAGTGGGAAAATATAAGATCAGAAGGATATTACCAACCTAATGGCAATTATAGAATGCTCACCCAAGAACTGCAGAAAATACAATCTTTCTATGAACATTTGGAATTATCACCAAGTTAAGCCATATGTTGGTACATAAATTTAAAATTATGATATTATTAAGTTCTCTGACCAGATTGGAATTAAATTAGAAATCAGCAACAATACATGTAGAAAAGGTCTAGTATCTGGAAATTAAATAGCATACTTTTTTTTTTTGTTTTGTTTTGTTTGTTTTTTTTTTGTGGGGAAGACCAGCCCTGAGCTAACATCCGTCGCCAATCTTCCCCTTTTTGCTGAGGAAGACTGGCCCTGGGCTAACATCCGTGCCCATCTTCCTCCCCTTTATATGGGACGCCGCCACAGCATGGCTGACAGGCAGTGCGTCGGCGGGCGCCCGGGATCCGAACTCGCGAACCCTGGGCTGCCAAGCGCAGACTAAACCGCTGCGCCACCGGGCGGCCCCTAAATAGCATACTTTTAAAAAAAACATGGGAAAAAGAAGCAATTACAAAAGAAGTTAAAATTATTTTGAATGAAATAACTAATGACAATAAAATAAATTAAAATTTGTGGGATATAGCTAATGTGGTGGTTATATAGCTCTAAAGGCATATAATAATAAGAAACAGCTAAAATCAATTAAGTAAGCTTCTTGCATAGAAGCCAGAAAAATGGATCCCCAAAGATGTCTGTGCTCTAATCCCTGGAACCTGAAAATATGTGATCTTACATGGCAAGAGAAACTTGCAAGTATGATTAATGGGATGGACCTTGAGATGGGGAGATTACCCTGGAATATCTGGATGGGTCCAGTCTCATTGCATGGGTCCCTAAAAGTGGAGAACTTCTCCCAGTTGGGTTAAAGAGATGAGATGGAAGAATAAAGAAGGGAGATTTGAAGTGTGAAAGGGAATTGACCCTTTGCTGACCCATTGCTGGCCTTGAAGATTGAGGGAGTCAGCAAGCTAAGGAATATGATTGACTTTTGGAAGTTGAGAATGACCCTCAGCTGATAACCAGCAAAGAAACGGGGATCTCAGTCCTATAACCACGAGGAATGGAATTTTGCCAACAATTCAAGTGAGTGAGGAAATGGATCCTTCTCCAGGTCCTCCTAAAAGAAATGTGGCTCTGCTGATGCTTTGATTTTAGCCTGGTGGGATCTGTGTCGGACTTCCAATACACAGAACTATAAAGAAATAAACTTGTATTGCTTCAGCCACTAAGTTTATGGCAATTTGCTATAGCAAAAGTAGAAAACTAATAGATTGATTTTTAAATAAAGAGAAAACACAAACTACTAATATTAAGAAAGATAGAGGAGATACTACTACAGATCCTATAACATTCAGAGGTTAAGGGAATATGATGAACATTTTATGGCAATAATTGTGATAATTCAGATGAAATATACAGATTTGTTGAATAACACAAATGACCAAAGCTAGCATAAGAGGAAATAGAAAATTTAAATAACTCTATTTCTATAAATGAAATTGAATTTGTAACTAAAAGTCTTCCCACACAGAAAACCCAGGCCCACATAGCTTACTGGTATATTCTATCAAATATTTAAGGAAGAAAGAAATACTAATCCTACACAAAATCTTTCAGAAAATAAAGGAGGATTTTATGAGATCAGTATTACTCTGATAGCACACTAGACAAAGACATTACAAGAAAAGAAAGGTGCCAACCAGTATTCCTCATGAACAGAGACACAAAAATCCTTAATAAAATATTAGCAAATCAAACCCTCAGTATATAAAAGGACAGTACCCTTTCACTGTGAAAACTCTCAGCAAACTAGGAATAGAAGGGAACTTCCTTATGTGATAAAGGGTATACATAAAAAACCTCAACTAAAGTCATACTCTGTGGTGAAATACTGAACGATTTCCCCCTCAGATTGGGAAGAAGTCAAGGATGCTCATACTCCCAATTTCTATTCAAGATTTTACTGGAAATCCTAGCTATTTCAATCAATTAAGAAAAGGGATAAAAGAAATACAGATCGGAAAGGATGAAGTGTTTTGATATTTGAAGAGTTGATTATTTAGAAAAGTCTAAGAAATATATACGTTAAAAAATACCCACCAAACTAATAAGTGAATTTGTCAAGGTAGCAGGACAGGAGTTCAGTACACAAAATCAACAATATTTATATATAAGAGCAAGAAAAGTTGGAAGATGAAATAAAAATTCAATTCAATTTCAGTAACATCCAAAATATTATATACTTAGGGATAAATTTAATAAAAATGGTGAAATACTTGTATACTGAAAACTACAATCCATTGTTGAAACAAAAGAACAACTAAATAAATGGAGAACTAAATAAATGTTAATAGATGGAAGACTCAATGTAGTTAAAACGTTAGTTCTACAAATTGAACTGTATATTCAGTGCAACTCCAATAAAAATACCAGCAGGCTTTTTATTGGGGTAAAAATTTACAAGCTAATTCTAAAATTTACATGGAAATGAGAACAACTTAAATAGTCAAAGCAATTTTTAAAAAGAAAAACAAAGTTGGAGAACATACACTACCTGTTTTTAAGACTTACTGTAAAGCTAGGGTAACCAGTACAGTACAAAATCAGTGAAAGCATAGATATATAACTCAATGGTACAGAATAGAGATTCCAGAAAACAACCAACACACATACAGTCAATTGATTTTTGGCAAATGGTCCAAGGTAATTAAATGGAGGAAAGAGTTTTTCAGTGATGGTGCTGGAGCGATTGGATATCTGCATAAAAATAATTGAACCTTGATTTTTACCTCATACCAAACATAAAACTAAAATGGTTCATAAATCTATGTGTGAAAACTAAAATTATAAAACTTACAGGGGAAATCATAGAAGACAAATCTTTGTCATCTTCCAATAGGCAAAGATTTCTTGGATAGAAGACAAAAGTATAAACCATAAAAGAAAAAATATTGGCACGTTGGTTATATGGTGTGTTGGTAAATTGGATTAATTTAAATTAAAAAATGTTACTCCTTGAAAGACATCATTTAAAAATATATAGAAAGAAAAGTCACACACTGGGAGAAAATATTTTCCATATAGATATTTGAAAAAAGACTTCTATCAAAGTATGAAAAGAACTCCTACAACTCAATATTAAGCGAACACATAGCACAATAAAAAAAGATTTGAACAGACACTTCACAATAAGTCAAGCAGCGGATGAAAAGATGCGCAGCATTATTACTTGTCAGGGAAGTGCTGATTAAAACCATAGTAAGATCCCACCACATACCCATTAGAATGACTAAAACTGAAAAGATTGGCAATACCAACAGTTGGCAAAGATGTCCAGCGACTGGAACTCCCATGCATTTCTGGTGGAAGCATAAAATTTTACAGTACTTTTGAAACTGCTTGGTTTTTCCTTATAAACTTAAACCTATCATAAGACTGAGCATTTTCACTTTTAACTATTTGCCTGAGAGAAATGAATACTTACAGCCACATGAAGACTTGTATATGAATGCTCATACGGTCTTGCTCATAATAGCTCCCAAATGGAAACCCCCAAACTTCCATCAACAGGTAAATGGATAAACAAAATGTGGTATATTCATGCAATGGAATGCAACCTAGCAATAAAAAAATCTACTGATGTGTGTAACAATATGTATGAATCTCAAAGGGATTATGCTGAGTGAAAGAAGCCAGACACAAAAGAGTATATGCTGTATGATTCCATTTACATAAAATTTTATAAAATGGAAATTAACCTCTAGGGGCAGAAAGCAAATCAGTGGGTGGCCAAAGGCCAGGTGTGGAGGATAGGATTGACTGCAAAGGGACACAAAGAAACTTTTCTATGGATGGAAAGTTTCTGTATCTTGATTGCTATAGTGGTTTTACAGGTGTATAGACTGGAGAAAACTCATCAAACTGTACACTTAACCTGGGTGTAGCTTACTGTATGTAAATTACATATCAATTTAATTGATTGAAATCCTTACCAAATATCTTTCAAAGATATTTGAAATTAGAATTTGAAATTGAATTAGAATTCTGAGGACAGAATTTTTCTGATTCATGCCCAATCTCTCAATTAAATAGATCAGCTAGATGATCGGCCTAGCATAGTAAAAATACTCAGAAAATTGTATATTGTCAAAGTATCTCCTTGCCAGAAAAGCATGCCATCACATCTCTGTTTTCTTATATAATCTTTAAAAAGATAAATATTCAGAGACCGTTATCTCTCTACAACACTGTCTGCAGAACATAGGGCTGTTTCAATATACAAATATGGCAGAATCAAAGATGAACAAAAGAACTTGTTTTGACCATTTCTCAGTGGCCTGCTTACATCATCCTATAACTAGAAGATTCTCAGGAATGCTATTTGTACTGCTCAAGTGCTACTTTAAGAAGTACACAGAAAATGTCAGATTGTACCATGTGGTTATAAAACAACTTTAGTAAAATGTTTTTCAGTTCTTTTGAACTTTGCTTTCTTTTAGATGACTATCACTTATTAGATCAGCTCATTACTATTCAAGTCAACTACAGTTCCTTAAGAAAGTTCTAGAGATCCCAGGAAAGCCAGTTACAGTGTAAGAAAGATCTACCTTATTCCAGATGACCCAGCCCACATTCCAGTAGATTCTGCACATTTGTAGGACAACAGAAATCTCTCCATTACTGTCTCCTCTTAGCATCTGTCTCATGAAACCCAATCATTGCATTTTATCACCTCTGATTACATCTTAAGTCTCAACCTCTCTTTGTGTCTTCGTCTGCACCCTTGGAATTGATACTTATTTGGATCTTCTATTTTAGTTTTTGGCTGTCTCTGTTTCTGAATCTATGTTTCTGAGCCTCCCTGACTCCATTCTCCACATCTCTGAGCCAGTCTCCTGCACTTCTGCACTCAGACCAGAACATAGTCCTAAGTCTACTGACTAGGGTGATATGGACATTTTTTATAACATCCAACATTCATTAAACACCTGCTATGTGTCTGGTATATTGAGATACCAGGGATTCAGCAGTAAACAAAGTAGGCCAAGATGTCTGCCTTCATGAAACATCTATTTTAATGGGGAGAGTCCAACAATAAACAACAAAATATATGATACATTATATTAGAAGATGATAAGTTCTATCGAGAGAAATAGAGTGTGAAAGAGGATAGGGAAGGTTGGGGTGAGTCGTACTTATAAATAGGGTGGTCAGAGAAGGTGATATTTGGGCAAAACATGAAGGAGGTGAGCAAACGATTGATATGGATATCTAGAAGAGTGATCCAGGCCTGGAGAAGAGCAAGTGCAAAGGTCCTGTGGTGGGAGAATACCTGCTGTGTTCTGTGTACACATCCACAAGTGTGGCTGGGAGTCAGGGGGCAATAAGAGTAAGGAGAGAGAGTCACGGTCACGCGTAAGGCTACGTACATCCTTGTTGGCCCTGGACAGTTCTGATTTATGCTGGTTGCCCCATGGTAATTATTAATAGTATCGCCTTTCACTCTCAAAAGTGTCCAGCTTAAATGAAAAATTATATATTCACCTTAATATAGACTTGAAGGCTCTTGTACGGAATTGGCTTTTCCTCCAAATGAGATGGAAAGCATTGGAGAGATTTTTGTAAAAAGTCAATTAAATTAAAATAATTGATTTAATCAAATTGGTAAGACATGAATATGATATAAAAATTCAAAATGTACAAAACGGTGTATAGTAAAACACAAGCCTTCCTCTCACTGCCGTGTCCCAGGTTCCCTTCGTTGAGGCAAAGCGTTGTTATCAACTTCCAAGTTACCTTTATTTCAGTGTTTTGAGCACAAGAGTGACATACACTGATTCACATTTTTCAAGGACCACTCAGGCTGGGGAATTAAGAAGAGACTGGGGCAGAAGCATGAGACCAGTTAGGAAGTTATTACAATAATCTGGGTAAGCAAAGAACTTCCTTAACTCCACCACCCAGAGACACGAGGAAATAGAAACACATATCTTTTATTTAACTTTAGAAAGAGTTAGCATCTACACCTTTGGGTTAGAACAGTTTCCCTGAGCCTACCAATCTTCACTAGTGTCCTCTATAGTTTCTATCAGAGCACCTGAATTTGCCCTTCATAGCACTTAACACCACTTGTAATTATATACTTATTTTGTGTTCATTCGTTTAAAAATATCTCACATTTTTAGCTTCTTGAGGATAGGAGCCATATCTGTTTCTTTAACCAGGGTATATCAGTGTCCTTTAAAGAATAGACATTTAAGAACAGATTTTGAATGAATGAATGAAGAAATGACAAGCCCTTCTGTCTTGCTACTCTTCCGATAGATATAATCTAAGAACAACTAGTCTTCTCTCTGCCTCCTTCCATCAACTTGGGTGTCTAAAAGATTAATTAATATTTGGATGGGAATAAAGGAAAATTTTTTAAACTAATTTTACATGTGTATACACATCCCATGTACCTCTCCATCTTCTCTTTTGTAAAACCAACAGAAAACAGGAAATCAAAGAGGTTGAAAGAAAATAATAGGATTCTGAGATTTAGTATAACCAGGCATTTATATATTTACTCAGGAAATATAAGATGTCTGTATTAGAAAATTTTTAGAAATAGGTATTAGAAAAACTCCTAATTTTATATTTATAATATATTTTATATTATTAATGTAGGTTGTAAACTATGATTTTTTTGAATTATGTCATGACTCTAAAGTGTTAGTGATAGATACTAATAGACACATAAGAATATTTTTATGTGTTTAAGAAAAGCATTGCTACACATTTTAGTTTTAAGGAAATATTCTCTATATTTTCTTGGGTCCCATGGAGGAAACGTCTCAGCAGATGGTAGACCAGCATTCTTTATATACACTTACTGTTCTGTTGCAATGTTTCTCTCTAGTCCTGCGGGCATTACTATGTCAAGGACGGGAGAAGATGGCACGAAATCAAGGGAGTGGCCTAACCACGCATCAATTCAGCACAAACACAGAGGCTAGGACTTGTAGCTTATTAACTGATAATTCTTTTGTACTTTGTTTAAACCACTGGGCCACAATGCCCGCCCAAACTGACATTCTTCCTGCTCTTTCTTGGAAGTTACCCATCTTCAGCTAGACGGAACCAAAAAATTTTACTGTTGGATGCGACCACTTCCTCTTTGTAAAAATGAGGAGACAGAGGCCTAAGAAGATTAAGTAACAAAGTCAGTGGGTGACTGGGGATTAGAATTGATATCTCTTAAATCCAGTTCAGAGTTTCTTGCTTCTTCTCTTTCATAGTTAAAAAAATATATATATGTAGGTATTAAGACCAGCTGCATCAATAATAATAGTAATTTTTTAAAAACCCGGGAAATGGAAAATACATATGTGGCTATAGAAAAAGAACTGAAACAAATGTGGAAAGTGAAGAATATGCTGGTTTCAAGAGGTCAGAAACAACATGTTACAATTTCTCTTGATCCCAAGAGCCCGGCACAATGCTAAACTCATCACAGGCTAATTAATCAAATTACATTTTCTAGTCTACCACTTAGACTTCTACTACATTGTAATTCCCTTGATGACCAAGATATGGCTTTTTCATTTTTCAATTTCCCATAGATCTTGACACAGTTGATACTCAGTAAACATTTATAATAAATTGAGCAAATGTCAAATGTCGTATTTTCAGACAGCATTACTTATACCTTCATATGGCCTTTGTATTTTCATTCTGGCATCATATATAATTTTGTCTGTTTGTATGTCTGTGTGTAAAATAACAGTGTTTACTCTTTCTCTATGGTATTTTTTATTTCAACACCCGTGTAATTATAAGGTGAAAACTATTCCCAAATGCCACAAGAGCTAAATGGCAAATGCAGAACTACTGTTAAAGAATTTTGCTCTTTAAATTGTAATGTCATAGCACTTCAGCAAGGGAGAAGAAAAGCCATTCTGATATTATGTATGCTTAGATATCGGGATTTGGGGCTCTTACTCGTTCTTTTTCTATTGAAAAAAATGGATAGGGTAAAATCTAACTAAAGTAATTTCAATGTTATTCAATATTTTATTAATGGGGGAAAGCATCATTTTAACTGCAGCAATCTATAGAATTATGGACTGATTACTAGTTCAAATGACAGAGCCCTACAGTGAAACCCATAATTTTACATTACGTTCTGCAAGAGATGATAGCAGTTCTTCACATATAATGGTATTGCTAGCCCAGAATCTTGTTAACACTCATACCCTGAGAGGTTGGCTTATCCGCTCTCATTCTTATTTTGAATCAGAAAGAAATTTTTTCAAAGGTCTATTGGCCTCTAGTCTTCACATACAGGATGTTGGTCAATTATCAATTTTTGTAGAAGAGGCACCTTGAGTAGAAAATTTAAGAATTTAAGCAGAATAGTAAAATTACAAAGAAATGAATTTTTTTAAAAATGAGAAAGACAAGTGATGTGGCTTGACTGCATTTAGCTCTTTGCAGTATTTCTAGTCACTGATTCTATGGAAAGTAGCTACAGACTTAGTTGCTTGTTACTGGGCAACAATTTATTCCAATTATAACTGAAATGTTCCTAATAGACAGTTACTGGTGGATAAAAACATTTTTAAAATGAACTATTAAATCCATAGTATTTTCTCTTATTGTAAGAGGCAGAAATTATTCTAACAATTGACATTTTCTAATGTTCCGAGGTCTTTTTAGACATTTCAAGCAATCTGGGGGGCATCTGTGAGGACCCAAGGGGAGGCACGTTCAGAGCTATTAAATGTAGAAATGACACAATTAGAATAGCTACAGAGACTAGGGACCAAATGTTGCCCGTGTATGCAGTGCTACATTCTCTATCGGATGCAAATGGCATACAATCTTCAAACTTTCATAGGACAGTTTTTCTTTAGAAAAAGTTCTTAATGGACATCTGGAAACTACCTTCTCGTTTTGATACTCTCCCTATTACATTTTTTCCTTATTATCTATTAAAAAACAAACAAAAACTACCACAGTTTACAAACAACAATGGAGAACAGCATAAAATATCCCCTGATGTTTTATATGTGTTTTTAAAGGCAAAAAAAGAGAAAATTTTTGTTGCTAAGTCTCCTGACCCAAATCTAAGCAGACTCACTGACAAGCCAAAAGCTTTCCATACATCTTCCAGCTTCTGAAGCTAGATATTGGGAAGCTCAAATAAAGTCCATCACAAGGATATATCCTCAAAGCACATGTTTGGTTTGCAAGAAAGATAAGATTTCCATTTTTTTCCCCCTCCTTTATATACTGACCGTAGTTGAACATTGACACAAACAAAATTTACATGCATGGAAGGAATAGAAGTACATTGATTGCAGGAGATTTAACCTTGAGAACTTTATCTCATAGTCAGCAGTCATGCACTTTGAAATGTGTCTTAAATGATCTGATCAGTTCTAACAGTAGTAAAAATAGCTTGTTGCTGAAAATTCACACCGTGTAGCTTCAATTTCTCCCCATAACAGAGTAACAGGCAAGAACATTCTCAGTGTCAGTCCCAGGCAGAATATATAGAAATACTTGTTGAATTTAATTGAGTTGAATTAAAATTGGTCCTTTTAAAGAATAAAGTTAGCATCTCACGTTCAAGGTCCCCAAATGATCTAGGCTCTCCACGGTTGACTGTCTAATGAACTCCTGAGTAGTTACAGATGAAAGGGATTAAAATAACTTTACGCAGCACTCACTTTAGTCTGTTTCATTATCTGGACTAAGGAAGTCTATGATAATTACAGTGTTACTTAGGAAAAGTTTCATCATTGTACTTCCTGTTTGGTGATTAAACAACAAAACAGTTATGGTCTGTAACGACCTGTTAAAACCCATAACATCCCCACAAGGGAGTAACTCGGAGAACTCAAGAATTCTCCCTAACAGGACACTAAGATGTCAACCCTAAACGATCAACAATTCATTGCCATAGTGCGACAGTCTTAGCCCTGTTGCGACTGGCCAACTAGTCAGTTCGCAGAGAGAAGCATCATCAGGGAGCATAGGAATGCTTATTCCCCATTATAAGTATGACGCGAAGGTCGCATATCAGGCAATTACACCTTTTCATTACATGCTAACCCCTCACGGCAGGGAAGCCACGCTTATGAGTGCATTAGACAGACAAAGCCTTCAGCTCTTTAAAAAAAGAAAAAGCAAAAAAAAAAAAAAAAAGAAAAAAAAAGAAAGAAAGAAAAGAAAAGATAAAAAAAAATTAAATTCGTTTTCTTACCAGCACGTTGCAGCACCAACTCCCTCACAGAAATGTTGCCTTTATAGGTTTCTCTTTTAATTATCCTGGAAGCAGGGAGACAAAAAAAAAAAAAAAAAAAAAAAGGCAAAGAAGAAGAAGAAGCAGGGTGGTTAAATTAGCGTGCTGGAATCTTTTCAGTTTGTCGCAGAGTAGAAAAATAAAAAAGGAGAAAAAAAGCTCAGTAATTTAAATTTGCTCTCGGTTCAGGCTGCATCGTTGGGTCCCGCCCCTTCTCCCGCTGGGTTCCACTACCTGCAAGGCTGGAATTGACAGCTACCGTGCAAACAAAAAGAGGTAACGAGCATGCTGGGACCGTTCTGTCTGCTGTTGGGTCTCACTTGTCCTGACAACTGAAAATCACCAGTGGAGAGGTACTCTCCATTTTCAATTTGAATCATTTGCATGTAATTCCCTTCCATTTTAATCGATACACCATAGCTCATGACGGGGTTCGATTACTGTTTGGGTTTTTCTCCTTTCCTTTTTTCTTTTTTAAAATATGTATAATAATAACAATAGTTACTATGTTATTATTATTATTTATATTTTTACTACTATTATCTGTTTATTGCCATCCATTTCATCCCATCCTGTCCTGTTCTGTCCTCCAAGACACATTCTCTCCTGTCTTTTCCTTTATCTCATAAACATTGAAATTTCTAGGAATGATAGAAATACCGAGATTACCAGGGATTCTACCTCTCCCCTGATTTTTTTTTTTTTTTTTTTTGAGCATGTAGTGTTGAGAATAATTCAAGGGACAGAAGGGCCTAGGAAGAAGTTTTCAGAAGCACCAGAAACTTCGAAGAAGGATAAAATATTAAACAAAAAGTCACCGTACCCAAACCCAAAAAGTTTATTTTCATATTTATGAACTGGGAAAATAACTGAACGTCACTGAGATAAGTTTGGTCTACATTGCAAATTTAACCTAAGGTGTCTCCTATAGAAAACTACTTTAATTTTAGCAACAAAAATAAAATGGTTACTTAATGTGCAGCATACCGCCAGTTTGTAGCAGAATTAAGAAAAATAACAGTCCCTCTTTCTTTTGTTAGAATGTAAATAGCTTACCCAGAATTTACAACAAAGCTTTTTGTTGTTGTTTCTAAATGTTCTTTTCAGATGAGGGTGTTATAGACTACTTTGGCATTGAAGCTGTTACAAGCCTGCAGGTATGGGTTATCTACAGGTTTGTCTCTTAACCTGAAGTTCTATAATGGTATATAGCATTGGTTCTCCTAGCAAAGTATGGATTTTTCTTGGATTATCCTACTGCTCTAACATAAAAGTACCATGCTGATTGATGTGTCATGTCACACAGCTGGGGGCTGAGTGGTTAAGGGGTAAAAGATAAGTGTATTTTTTATATATATAAATGTATAATGTAAAAAATGTATATGGTTCTTTGCCAGTGGTTGAAAATATGAAAGAAAGTTACTCTTATTGACATGACAGCATTTAATCTACTTTTAATTGTTAGTTTTTGTATTTTTAAAAACATTTTTCCCTTATCCCTACCTCAAGCCGTTTAGACGGATTTCACTATTTCTGTATAACTTGTAGAATCCCTGAAAGCCAGGAATGGGCTTGACTTGATGGACTTCAATTTTGAACGTCAGATTTTCAAAAGAGAAATGACTAATAATATAAATTAAATAAATACCATTTAGCTTTCTAAACTGGTAAAAATTTAGCTGGATGCCAGACCTCTGTTCTGTCATTTGAGGTTTCATCATAAAACCAAACCAATTAAAAACGGCAAGGTCAGAGGAGGCAAGCAAAACTACATATATTCCTTGTATTATAATTTTTATCAGGATTATTTTTCTGTTAGCAATGAATGCCTTTGCTCAATTCCCACAAACAGCTATAGTGGAGAAAAATAAGGCCGATCAAGTACTCAAGAAGCCATGTTAACTTCCCAGGTAGTTAGGCAATCAGCTTTAATGAAACAGTGGTAAATTACACCAACGTGCTAATTATGGTACTTTGTCACAGCATAAAATGCAATAAAACCAACCCATGCCTTGCCTTGGAAAGTGTTATGCAAAGATTTTTCAAAAGATTTAATTGAAGAGAGATTTTATTTTCCCGAAGCATTCTGTAATTTCAAATGACTTTTCCTCAATCCTTTCCTTTTAAAGAAGAGGTCTAGAAAGATGCATAGAGCTGAAAATATGTAGAAGAAAATACATAGAAAAATATGTAGAAGAAAAAATATGTAGAGCTGAAGAAAAAGCAATGATAATAGCTTTTTAAAATTGGTATCTTACTTTGTAGTTACAAATTTTATGACTATTATGCCGATATTAAATACTTTGGGATCATTGTGAATAATATAGCACACTTACAACATGTTAGTTGATACACAAATATGCACAGAGAAGTGCATATTGGTTTATATTCTAAAGTCTCTGTTTTAAATGAAGAAGAGAGAATATTTTTATGGTTGTCAATGCTGAGTGAGTGCAATTAGCAGAATATCAGTCTTAATCAAATAAAAAATCTTGACATTGAACTTTAGAGAAATAATAGGCTGTAGGAAATGTATAAGCCCCACGTTTCCACTAGACATTTAACCTGTTACTTCAGAAGTTTCTACTTGGTGTTAGGGGACCAAGTACTTATTGCATATTTCATATCCCTGCTGGAAACAAATCACTTCAAAAATAGATATCCTACTGAATTGTTGGGGAATTTTGTGTAGGGATCCACATTTATATGGCTTTCAAGTTGTAGAAATGTGTCTCAAATAAAAACACTGAACAGGTTTATAGGAAATGTGTTTTAAAGAAATTCCTTGACTGGGTTTAATGTCATATACAATTTAAATGTTCATGTTCAGAGAAACTTAAGCTCAGGGTGGGAAATGCTAGTTCATTTTTTTGTGTGTGTCAAATTAATACATTTTTATCTTTTCAATTATCATTGACAATGAAATTTTTCAAACATTACATATTTTTAAATTATTTTATTACTTATTGATAAATGTCTCCTTCATTCTGAATCAACCATCTTCAGTGTGATCTTACCGTTTTGTCTTTGGGGCCACAAAACAACGCCTAAGGAACGATGTATTGTGACCCGGCTGTCTTAATGACTACAATAACCAGTGAATAATGGATTTTTTATTTCAATAGACTTCTGAGAAATTGCTCACATTTATTGTAACACTTAGCTATCATGATTACCCCTTTAAACTTGAATAATCAGAAAATATCTCACTGCTGTCATAACAATGGTCTACTACTCTTGGGTTGTCTTTTGAACCATGTTTCCATTGTTAAATCCATTTTATTAAATTTATGAAAAGTAAGTTATTTAAGTTTTCAAACACATACACATAGACACAGAATTCCTGACTTTAAGGGGATTTTCACAATCATTTCTTTGGGGCTAAGTACATGCAGAGCTGTGGACAGTTTAGCCTGGGTATTTAGATTATAAAGGGATCAACTCAGAAACTGATATTCGGCCTAGGATAGAACAAAGACCATAAGGATGCCTTAAACCTCCTAGGCCATTTCTATCCTGCTGCCATATTCTTACATAGACAGGCAGATATACCACAACTATGCTTTTAGATTGAATTCAATTCTGACATGTAAGGTAGCCCATATGTGAGTGGGCTCAAATGGCTAAATGTAATGTCCCTTTACTAGTGGTGCCAGGAACATGTGATACATAAAGTCTCATGGCATTTTATAATGAGAAACAATATTAATTTCTATTTCTAAACTGAAGGTGTACATTGCTCCTCTGACAGGCACAGTAAACATACAAGATATAAGCAGAGAATACCATAAGCCACAGAAAATACAGAGAACACGCAAGTGAGAGAGATGTGTAAAGACCTAGAGCGTTTTCCAGAAATGCACATTACTTGGTTAAACTGGCTGCTAGAATTGTGCAGAGCATGTTGGAAAGAAGCAAAGCTTCCTTACAAATCAGTTGATTAGAGACTGTACTTTGAGAAACTTTAAGTGAAGATGAAAGTCCAAGGAAATCCAATGCCTATAGTGACCAAGGTGAGAAGAGAATGACACAGGGCTTGTAGAATAGGGTCGGTAGAACACAGTCAGTGCCCGAAAGGAGGGGCGACTTCTCGCTTGGATAACAAGGGGCATAGTAGCACAATTCATCCTGAGGGCCTGCAGGGAGGCACACGTCTTGCATAGTGAGTGATGGTGAGGTGAGTTTGGGTGAGTTCCTTCGAGAACTCAGTTGGACAAAGTAGAGGAGATGGCCAGTATTTGGGTCTAGCTCTCAGGAAAGTGAACAGTGAAGAGACGATAATGATGAGCGTTGTGAACATACAACAGAAATGACGTAATGATGAGCTCTTCCAAAGAATGCCAAAAAATGAGAGAAGAATTCCAGGAAGGGCGAAGGAGGAGGTACTCAAGTGGCAGATTGAGTAGTGGCCTGAGAGGTGGGAAGGAACAAGATGGGATCAAAGAATTCAAGTGAGATAATTTGAACTACTCCAGGGTGTCAAATTCTGCAAATATTTCAAATATTTATAATCTGACCTGGAATAGACTGGAAAATGTTAATAAGAAATGGCAAGTTGAAGGCTATTGGCAGAGTAATTTCATTGTAGTGATGGGGTCAGTTGCCAGACAGCGTTGGTGAAAAAACGGAATTGCCAAAGGCTAAATTTCATGGAGTTAACCACAATGCAATTAAATTTAATGAGAACTTATTAACCATTTTACTGTGGTCCTATATGGAAATGGAATTTAGTTTAGGTTGTAGATAGGTATTAATGGATACAAAAGAACTAGACTTCAAGGTTCCTATTCTCAATCTATTTGAAATATATGACGATCTATTTGGAATATATACAATTTCACTGTAAGCTTTATGTCAGAAACCGTTCTGTCTCATGTAGAGAAAATTGTGATATGATAGAGAAGACAACAAATATAAATTCATATAATATGTTACCATCTCTTACCAATATATGGCATTCAATTTGGCAGGGACTATATGTCTATATAATTTCAAAGGAGACAATTTTATAGCATACCTAATAGGCTAAGGAAATGTTTACTGGATAAGTAAGTACGCAAACATGAAGTGCACTATAATGCACTTTATATTTAAACTAGCATCCCATAAATCACACAAGCCTAAATACATAATGTCGCTTCAAATGGTGCACTGTATAATTGTTCATACTGGTCTGAACTGGGATTATTCTATCCTTGTCTCGGACTCTTAGTTTTAGTCGTTGCTTATGATTTTTCTCAAATTAGAATCTTTATCAATTGATTTATTGGGAAGTTGAACCCTCCCATTCCATAGATGTGCTGCAAAATGCTCTTCAACATATGTCTATTTTCTGATACTGTTAGTAAATCTGAATAAAATGACTTGCTATTTTTGGCACTTGAGCAAAAGAATATAGCATTTCATTACAAAACTCATAATTTCTTCTCAAGCCACTGGTGAGAAAGTCCTTTTTAGGACAGAGTCATTTGTCTGAAACCATGATGTTCTGTATTTACAATAATTGGCATAATTCCTCTGTTTTATCTGTAGGAAGAAAAACAAAGGGGACGATACAGTGGGGAAGATTAGATTTGAATCCTGAAAATATTCTTTAATATTTTTTTCTGAAACAATTTACCACTTTCATTTAAGTTAAAGCCATTTCAAACTTGGGGATTTCAGGTACCCTTTTCCTGGACTTATAAATAGTAGTTTGCTACACAGGGCATAGCATGTTAAGATTTTCTTATTCATTTAGACAACAGTTGAACAATTGATAGTTACATCTTCAAGCTGTCTCTTGCTCCCTCTCCATTTTACATGACGTGACATAAACTTTCTAGAATTTCCATTTCTTGCCAAATACAGTCTAATACATACATATCATCGTGGAAGAAACAAAAACAAAACAAAATAAAGTAAACAAGAATAAAACTAACTATCCCCAAGCTCACTATTGTGAAAAGAAAATGTTTTACTTTATAATTTTGATGGAAAGGAAAGCCAGTATGTTCTCATAGAAATTTATGTGTTTTATGTTCCAAGTGGCTCAGTCAAATGCACATATGATGTGCTTAAATGATCATATGTCAACACTGCACTGAGAAAAGATGCCATGAAGATCCACGTGCAACTTTCTAAGAAGTTTGTGCCTCATCTTAGAAGCAATAAGAAGTCACCGAAGTATTTTAAGTAGGAGCAAGACATAAGTATGTATGTATTTGTCAAAGACAAATCTGCTGACAGCATTTAAAATAGGCTGAAGTGGTAAGAATTTCTTCGATAACATATTATCCTGATAATTAAATTAATTATTAATTATTTAATAATTTAACCTTGTTGGGTTGAAAAGGATTTAAGGTAGTTTACAGGAAAAGATATAATTCCACAATATAAAATACAACTTAATGATATGGAGGAGAGGGAAAAAATAAGGGTACAAATACAAAAGAAAATCAGGAATTAAATTAATGAACAAAATGATACTATAGTTGTACGCCCTTGGTAGAAGTAGGCTATAATTTGGTTCTAAGCTTCCCAAACAATGTGAAATAGAAAACACAGTTAGCTTCATGTATCACACCATCCATAAAATAAAAACAAAGCAGTTGTTTAGAGAAAAACAAATTTTTGAGATGAGATATTAGACAGGCATTTCTCTCATAGAGAGGTCCCAGAATGGTGTTTTAAACAACTTTCTCAACACAAACATTTATACTTTATATACAATCATCCTGATTTTGCTCATAAATGGGCCAAATTTCTTATATCAAAGCTCAAAGTGATTATAATTTTAGGCTGAAAAATAAATAATCAAATGTCCCCCCTAACCCCTAAAACAAACAGGGAAAATACAGTAAGCAATTAACTAATCAGTTAAACAAATGTTAAGCACCTAATTCATGCCAGGCACTGTCCTAGTCACTGGAGATACAACTGGGAATGAGACTCAGTATTTGCTTGCAGACTAGTGTTGATGAAGACAAGTTAACAGACAATTGCAATAGTGAGTGATGAGTGTAAGGATGGGGAAGGTATAGGATGATATGGGAAGACAAAGAAAGGATAGTTCTAACTGAGATTTGAGAGATGTGAGTTGGCTTCCAAGAAGAAGTGACCTCAATGTAGTGTCCTGAAGAGAAAGAAGAAACTAAGTGAAGAAGGGACTAGAGAAATGAGAGTAGATGAAATTGTCATGCTCAAAGGGAACAAAAAAGTGGACAACTTTCCTCAAATGAGTTAGCAGTTGTATCTCTAGTGCCTGGAATAGAGCAATCGAAACAAATTCCAAGCAATTCAGAAATAAAAATAAATAATCTCTTAACAAATGTTGATAGAATAACACTTCCTTAACACAGTTAATGTTATTTACCTAAAACTTATGAGAAGCATTATATTTAATGTTGAAACTCAGAAGCAGTCCCATTATAATTAGAAAAAAGAGTGACTTCTAGTATCTTGTTATTCAACATTTTCTTGGAGATTCTAGCCAATAGAACAAGACAAGAAAAAAGAAATAAGCAATGTATATTTTGAGAAGGAAGAGACAAACTCAATAATTTGTCTTATCTTTTTTCAAATAATATAATTTCTATAGAGAAATTATAATATTCTATAGAGAAAATTAAGAGACTCTACATATAAATGGTTATAACAAGATCATCAAGGTTACTGATATAAAATAAATATACAAAAATCAAGCATATTCCTATACTTCAGCACTAAACATAAAATTTACTGGAAAACACAGTGCTCCATATACTAGGAACAAAAGTGTGAAGTCTTCAGAAATAGATTTAACAAAAGTTGTGCAAGAACTTCTTGGACAAAATTATAAAATATTATTGAAATATATAACATAGGACATGAATACCTGAGTAATACAATGTTATAGAGAGCCAACTTTCCTCAAATTCATCTATAAATGCAAAGCAATTTCAATCAAAATCTGATACATTAGAAGCCAGGGAAGATCCAAAATCCATTGCTTGAGCTGTACACTAAGTTTTGTCTATAAAATAGAGATTTTAATATTAGAATCTTTAAATAATTTTATCACATTTAAATAAACTAAGGGGGAAAACAAAATTAGCATGTTAATAGACAAAGTAAAATTATCAAGACGGGCAGTTTAAAAACTGTCAAAATTTATTTAAAAATAGAGATGACTATAAGAAATATAGTCAACATTTAAATAAATATATTCAAAACTATAGAGTAGTGTAAGAAAATATAAGGACACACCTCACAATAACCAAAATCTCTGTATATTTTCCTCCTTCCCAGGAGTAGAGCTCTGTCTGGGCCAAGACCAGATTCTTAGTATTTATCATATATCCAGAATTGAAAACTCCCTCCACAAATAGCCCAGGTCCTCAAGTCACTCCTGAAAGTTGTCACCTCTTCAGAATTTGACTGTCTTTAGTCCTTACTGCTTCTACAACTCTGAGGTGTGTTTAAATACTTTATTTTTTATAGAAGTAACCTTGGTTTATAATATTATATAAATTTCAGGTGTGCATCATTATATTTGTGAATTACATCTTTGGGTGATTCACCACCCAAAGTCTAATTACCATTCATCACCATACACATGTGCTGTTTTACCCCTTTCATTAACCCCCTTCCCCTCTGGTAACCACCAATCTATTCTCTGTAGCTTTGTGTTTGTTTGTTGTTGCTATTGTTTTTTTATCTTCCACATATAAGTGAAATCATACAGCATTTGGCTTTCTCCATCTGACTTACTTAGCTTAGCATAATACCCTCAAGGTCCATCCATGTTTTTGCAGATGGCACAATTTCATCTTTTTTATGGCTGAGTAGTATTCCATTGTGTATATATGTATATACACACCACATCTTTATCCATTCTTCTGTCGATGGGCACTTAGGCTTTTTCCAAGTCTTGGCTATTCTGAATAATGCTGCAATGAACATAGGTGTGCATATATCTTTTTGAATTAGTGTTTCTGTGTTCTTTGGATAAATACTCAGAAGTGGAATAGCTGGATCATACAGTAGTTCTAGTCTTAATTTTTTTGAGGAATCTTCATACTGTTTTCCATAGTGGGTGCACCAGTTTAAAATTTTTTTTAAATAATATATCTGGCTCTTCACATTCTTCTCAATGGGAGGGTGTGCTGTGAACACCTCCATACTGCCTTTCCCAAAATATCATATGATTTCTGCTTATTGTTGAGTTTTATATAAATGATATCATGCTTTATTTGGTCTTTTGAAATTTGCTGCTGTACTTAGTATTAGATTTTGAATAAGCAAGGAGATGTTGTAGCTGTAGATAATGAATAGTCACTCATGAAGAATATTCCATTGTTAATACAACATAATTTATTTTTCCACTCTTCCATTGATAAGTATTTGGGTCATTACTGGATTTTTTGTTTGTTTTGGGTTACTGTAAAGAGTGCATATATCATATATTATCTGTTGCATATTTCAAGTTACTTTGCTATTATGAGAAGTACACACGCTCTGTTACATATTTCTTTCAGTTTTTAAACAGTATACACCAAGGATTATATTGTTGGTTTATAGGATACAAGTCTCATAAGTATGTACTTCCATGCCCACAATGGAGTGAACAGAAAATTGTAGCAACCACAGCAAGACAAGGGTGAGGCAAAGAAAGCCCCAGATCTCTCAGGGATGAAAGTACTGGTATCCCTCACCCAGCAAGCAGGCTAGATCGGTTGAAATATTGCATGAGGGTAGTGAATTTTAACATATATGTCTTAAGAGTTCCAGATGGTAAGAATAGAGAGGATCAGTGAGGGGCAATATTTAGAGGCATAATACAGGAAAATTTCTCAGCTCTTTCATGATAAAAAATATGAAACCACAGCTTTAGGAAGCACCCAAAGAAAATGAATAAAAAGAAATCTACAATGATACATAATGAAGACAAAAAGAGAAAACATTGCTAAAGGAGGCTTCAACTTCCAGCCATGATGCAAGAACTAACTGTTGGACTTACCCTCCTGCCATGAACAACTGTATAACTGGGTAAAATATATGAAACAACTGTGTGCAGACATGAGACCACAGGCATCTCAGGACTGTCATCCCTAAGAGAAGGGAAACAAATGAGGTGAGTGTCAAATTCACCCCAGCTCTCTGCCTAGAGAGACTCCCAAATGCAGCAGAGAAAAGGAGAGCTAAAGCAGAGCATCATGGCCTCACCGACATGAGTAGGCTGAGAAAAGAGTTCAAGACTACCGAAGTAGCTGAAATTTGCAGGATAGGTGGCCAGAAAGGAAGAGGCAATGGAGAGAGGGACTCCTGAGAATGTGTTCCTGGCATAAGGTGAGGGTGAAATTCTGCATCGCCTAGCAGAGAGTGGTTTCTGTAAGGTTGAGAGTGGAACCAAGAGATTGCACAGTTCTAGGAAATGCTGGTGTTCTGACCTAATCATAATGGAAGAACCTTGTTAATACCGTGGGCATTCAGCTGATACACCAGCATGGTTGTTACCTCTAAGGAGGTTGTTCCTTAGAGGTAACAACCATGCCCAGAAGTTACTGCAATGTTCCTTGACAAAACCTAAAACTAAGCTCCAACAAAATCAAGTAGAGACTCCAGTAAATTACCTTCCTGTTGTAACAAAACTCTCAAAATTCTTTAAAAACAGACATTAATCCAGACTTATGACAACTGGTCATCCACACTAAACAGCATTCTTGCATATTCTCCAGACATTAGAATGGGCAAGAAAAGAAACATATGTATTTATTTAACCCAAAAGAAGGCATGAAAAGAGAAACAATAGGACAACAATAGATGGGACAGATAGAAAATGAATAGAAAGGTGGTGGAATTAACCCCAAATATATCAATAACTACATTAAATGTAAATGAATCAGACACTCTGATTAAAAAGCAGAGATTGTCAGACTGTAAACAAAAGTAAGAACCAAGAAAATGCAATCTATGAGATTCACTTTAAAAGATAAGACACAACTAGGTTTAAAGTAAAAGGCTGACAAATGTATGCTGTGTAAACATTAAGCATATGAGAATTATAAAACATGAAAGCATATAAAAGGATAAATTTATATCAAACTAAGCAGATTTCAAAATAAGAAGTATTCGGAGAGATAAAGGAGAAATTTTTATATTTATAAAAGGGCAAACTCAACAGGAAAACATATAATCCTGTATAACAGAACTTCAAAAAACATGATGCAAAACTGACAGAACTAAAAACAGAAATAGACAAAATTCAAAGTTAGAGTTGGAGATTTTGACTCATCTCTCAGAAATGGTTTGAACAAATAGACAAGAAATCAATATGGATATAGAAGATCTGACCTCAGAACATTATACCCAGTAACTGAATAACACCCTTTCTTTTCAAGTGTACGTGGAGCAGTCACAGATATAATGCATCCCGAGCCGTAAAAAGTGTTAATAAATTTCAAAAGATTGATGAGAAAAAAATTATGAATATCAGGAACAAAAGAGGAGATATCACTACATATTTCCCAGACCTTATAAGAATAAGGCAATATTGTCTAAAACCCAATGTCAATAACAAGTCAGATAAAAATTTATAAATTTCTTGAAAAATTTTATTTACCTGTCACGAGAAGAAGTAGAAAACCTGAAAACTATCTACTTATTAAAATAATTAGAGTTCTAACACTATGTCTTCTTGCAAAGAAAATCCCGACCCAGATACACTGGTGAATCCTACCAAATGAATAATGTCCATTTTTACACAAAGTGTTTTGAAAATGGAGAAGGACAGCAGAACATCTTCCCAATTAGTTTTATGAGGCTATCATAACTGTAATAACAAAACCTGACAAGGACTCTATAAGAAAAGAAATGTACAGTCCAAAATCTTTTATGACTTAAAGATATACCTATCCAATTGCTCTGCAATTCAACTCCCAAGAATTTAATCAAGAAAAATGAAAACATATATCCCCAAAAGAGTTGTACTTGATGTTAACAACTGATTTATTCACAATAACCAGAAGCTAGAAATAAGAATATGTTTAACAGATGATGTATAAACAAATTTTGGTGAATCATACAATGGAACGTCAGCCCTGGTGGTCTAGTGGTTAAGATCCAGTGCTCTCACCACTGCAGCCTGGGCTTATTTCCCGGTTAGGGAAACACACCACCCATCTGTTGGTTGTCATACTGTCATCACAGCTGTGTGCTGCTGTGCTGCTGAAAGTTCTGCCACAAGTATTTCAAATACCAGCAGGGTCACCCATGGTGGACAGGTTTCAGCAGAGCTTCCAGACCAGACAGACTAAGAAGAAAGACCTGGCCACCCACTTCCAAAAAAATGGCTGTGAAAAACCCTATGAATAGTGGCAGAACATTGTCTGATGCAGCACCAGAAGGTGAGAGGATGGTGCAAAAAGACTGGGCAGGGTTCCGCTGTGCTGTCCACGGGGTCACTTGGAGTTGGAATTGACTCAACAGCACTAACAACAAAAAAGTTGGAAGAAAATGGAATATTAACTTTAAAACACAGAAAGAAAAGAATATGCTAAACAAATATGTAAATTTAAATTCTGTCTGTATAAAACATTATTAACGTCCAATTACTGAGATTTTCATCAAAAGTGAAAATTTAAATTTTAGACAAAAATAGTATGTATGTCAGGGGAATGATTAGAGTTAAAAGTCTACTTAGAGTCTTGTTTTCCAAAAGGGCTTTATTTTGATTTTTACCTTTATTAAATTTAAGCGTTTATGGAAAAATTTCAACACTAGTCACTGAAAAAAAAGGAAATGGAGAGCTTAAATTTCAAATCAGTAGAGAAAAATACGAAAAATAAAATAGGCAAACAAACAAAATAAAAAGGTTGTAAAAGAGGAAGAATTGTAACTGATATGTAGTGATTCCTACAATACATCCACAGTTTAATCACTTTCTGTATATTAACTAACTGAATCTTCACCCCAACTTTATGGCTTTACTACTATTCTCATTTTACAGAGTAGGAAAGTGTGATACATAATTTCATAAAGTTATTAAATGGCAGATTCAAAATCAGGTAGTTTCGTTACAAAATCCATTCTTGGAACCAATATTTTATTCTTCTCAAAAAAGAAGAGTAAAGATAAAAAGAGATGTAATGGAAGGAATTCCAAAATAACGACAATTATAATACATGTGAAAGAACTAAAGTTCCTGATTAAAAAGAAAGATTTTCAAGGGAATTTCAAAAGTTCAAAAAAATGGGATACAGCTCTATCCCATTATGAGGGGCATATGGAGAATATGAAAAGATGAAAGGAAAAAGGTAAAGAAAATGGAAACTAAAATAAAGTTTGGATAGCTATATTTATATAAAATTATACTTTAAGACAAAACGTATTGGGGATAGAAAGGATTACTATATAATAATAAAAAGATTCTATTTACCTGAAAGTTATAACTTTGTAAACTTGCATGTATTTTATAAAATAGGCCCCAAAATATAATACAAAAATGAATAGAACTGTTATTGAGGTCCAGCCCATGCTAATGGCGAATAAATGTTGATGAAGTCATTCAGACATGACCTTGAGCCCCAGGTTGGGAGAGTTTATGTTGTCCAATATTTTAATATTTTTTAATATTAATTATATATATAAATTACCATACGGTTTTAAAATATGATAATGGACATTCTTGCCAATAAGACCTTTCCTCATTGTTATTATTTTTGCCCTAAGTTAAATTTATAAGGAGGGATTACTGATTTAGAAGTAGTACACTGTTCTCAAAGTTTTGACAAATATTAGATATACTCCTAAATTTACTTCCAGAAAAATTAATCTAGATTCAAATATTGATATATGAGAACTTTTTAGATATTTTCATTTTTAAAAGTCTTTACCAATTTGACAGATAATATATAGTGAATATATATTATTTTAATTTTAATTTGATTTCTCGGTTATTTAAATAAGACTTTTTTCTTTCATACTAGTCACTTATGTATCTTGTTGGGAGTATTTTTTCATATTTTGCTAAATTTTCTGTTAGGATGTTCATGCTCTTCTTGACTTGTAAGAGTTTTCATACATTAAATATTTTGTAAATATTATTTCAAATTTTCGGGTAACTTCAGTGTTCTCATAGACAAGTTTCTTTTTGCTATTAAGAAATTCAGAAGTTTGATGTACTCAAATCTACCAGTTTTTAACTTTATATTTTTTATCATGTTGAAAAAAATCTTTCACCATTTCAAGATTATATAACAATTTTCATATATTTCTATGCTTGAAAATTAAATATGTGTCTAAGTAACTCATATTTCAGTAGAAAAATCACAATGAAATTGTAAGTAATTATAACTGAGTAAAATAAAACTATAAATCAATAAATTTACGAATCGAAACATATTGTCTGCAGTGATAATAGTAAATTGAGGGAAGCTGAGAGTCATGAATGCTCATACTAGGAGATAAAGCAAAAGAAAATATAAAAAAGGCAATAAATAAACCAAAGATTTAGAAACAAATGGACTAGAACATAAAAATATCACAGATGTTTTCAATAGTTGTTTTCAATTCAATAGTTGTTTTCTTCAAAAGAATAATAAAAGAGACAAACCTTTTATAAATTAATAATATTAGCAACAAAAAGGGACACAACTAGAGATAGAGAGAGTTAAAAAAATAACTAGAGAATACCATGAACAACTTGGTGACATTAAATTAGAAAACTTGGACAAATAGACAAAATCTTAGAAAAATATAAATTATTACAGAATGCTCATGAAGAAATAGCAAGAACAAATGTCTTACAATAACCACAGAAATAAAATTAGTATTATAAATAATCTCACGAAAAAGTCACCCAGCTCAAATGACTTTGCCAGTGAATTCCACAAAACTTTGAAGGAAAAGAGCATTTATTCTACCTCCTCCAGAAAATGGTAAAAAGTGAAAATACTCTCATTCCATGAGATCAGCACAACCTTGAAGCCAGTCTTAATTGTGATCATACATTCAAAACTTAAAACAGTCCAAAACTCTTAATCCAATATTGTGTAAAAAAGACCAAGTTATATTTATATGAGGAATGTAATCACCATATTAACAGATACAAAATGACATCTGTGTGATCATCTTAATAAATGTACAAATAAATTAATTTCAAAACTGGTTCAGATTTAAAATTCTTAGAAAACTAAGGCACGTCTATTAACAAAAGATAGCTTATAAAATATCATTCATTGTGAAACCTTTAAAAACAATCCCTAAGGAATGTATAATATCACCATATCTTTTCAGCTTTGTATTAGATGCTCTAGACCCTAAAAATTGAAAAGAAAGTAGATGTAGAGGTGTAAGAATGAGAAAGAAGTTCCTTTATTCACAGAAGATATGATTATCTATGAAGAAAATGGAAATTAACCTGTTTATTAATTATTAGCAATAATAAGGATGTTTGGAAATGAAACTGGCTAAAGAAATAAGTCAAACAAAATTTGTGCAAGGCAGGAATGGAGAAAAATGAGATGGTTTTATTGAGAGATGTTAAAAAAATCTAAATAAATAAAGAGATATATGTTCATGAATTGGAAGGATCAGTATTATAAATATTTAATTCTCCTCAGATTGCTCCACTGATTCAATGATATTTCCATCCAAATTCCAAAATTACATTATGTGGGACTTCATAAGTTGATTCTTTTCATATAGAAAACTCAAAGGCCAAAACTTGCCAAGAAATTTCTAATGAAGAATAAGATGTGTGTGTGTGTGTGTGTGTAGAGTTGCTTTACCAGGTATCAAGACCTATTATCAAGCATTAGAGAGTGTGGTATTGGCCCAGAGATAGAGAAACTGATCAACATAACAACATAGAGAGCTTAGAAATAGATCCATCTATTCATGAAAACTGGTGTCCATTTTCACACCAACTTTGCAGTGAAATAGGTCATTTAGTTCAAGCTTACATTCTGTGGGATTCCATGTCAGTAACTGAGCATTCTGTAAACCTTCTGAGGCGGTGCTTGCAGAAGCACTGAGAGTATGTAAGGGAAATCCATATTCTGATTGTCAGTTCTATTAAGAATGAATTACTGCCCCTCTGAGATGAACGGGTCTGATAGAATAGATTTTACCCCAACTGGCTGTCTGACCTCCTTGCATAATGGTCTCTGCTGCTGACAGTGTTGGATATTCAGAAACAGCAAAAGATAGTTGACAGAGCCTGCCTGATTTCTCCCCCAAAATTCAACCTATCTATCTAGTTGTGTGCCTCCTTTTCCAGTAGTTTTTTCTTTTTTTCAGGGAAAGAGTCACCCTGAGCTAACATCTGTTGCCAATCTTCCTCTTCTTTTTCTCCCCGAAGCCCCAGTGCATGGTTGTATATCTTAGTTGTAAGTCCTTCTATGTGAGCTGCAGCCACAGCATGGCAACTGACAGATGGGTGGTGTGGTTCCATGACTGGTAAAAGAACGTGGGCTGCCAAAGTGGTGAGAGAGCTGAACATTAACCACTAGACCATCAGGTCTGGCTCAACCTTTTCTGGTAGGCTTTGATTGTTCCCACACTCATGGGTCCATCACATGTCTATTTTCCTCTTCTTTGTTTCCAATTTTTCAGCATGGTTGCTTCCAGGCCCTTACCAATCAGCCAAGTCATTGCTACAGCTCAGGTATTCATGTAACTGCTCACTTCATGTTGATTCCCTCTCCATACCAAAGTGATGACCAAGTCTACTGCTTGTAGCTCTACAAATATATTTCTTTTTATCATGGTTCTTTGATATCATCTCTGATTAGGGCTATAGTACATCATAAATCCATTCTCTGCACCAATATATTGAGCTAACTCATTTTTGAAGCAAGGTTAAGTTTTTTTTTTCTTTTTCTTTTTCTTCTTTATTAGCTGATTATAGGAAATGCTCCAGGAGGCCATAGTTGTGTGCTGGCGGAGAGACATCAGTGCAACATCTGTTGGTGATATGGATATCTGAGGCATCTGTTCTTGTAATTTTTGGGGTCATCTGCACCTGCTCAGGACAAATTATGAATGTATAATTTCCATTGTATGATGGATTATGACTGCACTTGTCCAACCTTGTAACTTGGTAAATCTGACCATACCCAGCTTATTATGTGCAGCAACATTTTTATAGTCAATGTCCCATGATTAGGTACTCATTGTCTAGTAGGGACAGGTAGCATTCCAGAACTGCTTCTCAAACATAAGGCATATCTTGTTTCAGAGCCCTAGTGTTCTCTGCAGTCACTCACCTATTGGAGATAGCCAGAGGCTTTAGGTAGTAATTTATCTACCACAGATACCTGTAGCACCATGAAATCTGCCAAGTCATGTCATCTGGACCTGTGGAAAGTTCTCTCTTGCAATTAAAATGGGCAGCCTTCTGAGTTACTCAATACATAGATCTGAGCACTAGGTACAAATATGGAATACGCTGCCTCCAAAATCCAAAGAAAACCACCAAGCCTGTGGTGGTGTCTCTCTCCATGACAAAGGGTATAAGTTTCAATGACTAGCCCTTTTTCTTATATAAGTATCAGAGCATGTCCCAGATTAATGGAATCTTATGAACATTATGAAAGTGGCAGGTGTCTGAATCTTGTAGAGTGCTCTCTGGTGTGTTATGAACATTTCCAAAGCATCCAGATCCTGATGATCTGCTCATCAGAGAATTTTAGTATGATATGACCAATGTGGTGGCCCAGAATGATGATTTATAGGTGACAAAATTTCTATAGAGTATATTGTGACAAAGAGTAGGAGAGCTGACACAGCCTTGGGGCAAGTCAGTGAATGTCTACTGCTATTCTCCCCATGTAAAAGCAAAATAGCTTTAATCCTCTTTACCTATGGATATTGAAAATAATTCACCATGTCAACTGACATTCACCATGTTAATAACCACATATCCAAAGTGCCAAAAATCTGTGATGATCTATCTGTCACATCAGCAGAGACTGGAGCTACAACTTGGTTAGATTTACAGTACTGCACCACTAACAGATATAATGCATATAATTTTTTTTCCCATAT
Organism: Tapirus indicus; assembly: GCA_031878705.1. NCBI lineage: Eukaryota > Metazoa > Chordata > Mammalia > Perissodactyla > Tapiridae > Tapirus > Tapirus indicus. Next base: position 117,816,187 of record CM062925.1, read on the forward strand.
GCCATTGAGAATAATAGAAGAATATGATGGGGGCCATTTGACTGGTAAGTGTTCCAATTCTAGAATCCCATCTTGAGTGTAAACTTTCCAGTTGGCTTAGTTTCTGTTCCCATGGAAGCAGAACATGAAACAATTACTTAAGTGCGTGTAGATGATTTGAGAGGTGTTCCCAGGAAGCAGAAATAGGAAGTGGAAAAATAAGATAGAGAAAGGATTCAATTAATAAAGGGTACATTAATTAGCTGTTTATGGCCATGGGCTACTGGCGTTCAAATCTTCTGGAAACTTTCTGAGGGATCATGTATAAAGCACACATTAGAATTGTCCCATGGGTTGTCCCTGAGAGTGTATATAATCCCAAATTTTGGGGTTTTGGTTCTGCACAGTTGAGGAGACTTCTGTGACTTTGGAGGAAGGCCTGAGGCTGCAGAGCAAGGGCACCAGAGCAAGATCTTGGGAGGTTGACAACATGTGGTGCCATAAAGATGCAGGCGTGGCTATGTGGAGATAATGTTGACTGAATGGCAGTGGCATGGTAAGTCACAAGCATTTGTAACACCCAGAAATGTGTACAAATGTTTTTGCAGTGTGAGGGTTCCCTAGGGTCTTAGTCAACCATATTGCACAGAGGCAACAAGAGTTATAGTTGTTATGAAATAGATTCATAAATATTCTGGATCTTCTTTCCATCTAGGCACAGAAGAAGATAATATTTTCCTGTCCTTTCTGAAATAAGGCAAAGCTACTTGACTTGCTTTGGCCAATGAAATGTGAATGAATGTTATATGTATCACTTCTGGACAGTAACTTTGAGCCAGCATGCTAGCAGCCATGTTTGCTTCTAGTGAAAGTGTTGATATGCAGTCTGTCCCTGAGCTTACTTCCTGCTTCAACTAACCTCTGTTGGCCATGTCCATGTGAGCAAGAAATAAAACTTTGGCTGTGTTAAGCCACTGAGATTTTGAGGTTATGTGAAATGTTAATATACCCAGAGACTGGCAAACTAGGTCCACGGGCCAAATCTGGCCCACTGCCTGTTTTTATTAATAAAGTTTTAATGGTACTCAGCCACACTCATTTATATATGTATTATCTCTTGTTGCTTTAATGGCAGAACTGAGAATGGCATGTGTGGCTCCCTTTTACTATCTGGCCCTTTATAGGAAAAGTTTGTTGACACTGGTATAACCTATTCTATCATGATACAAAATGAACAAAAAGGTCTGAAATTCAATATAGTCTCAAATAGATTAATAATGAGAATAGTTAGGGCCGGCCCGGTGGCGCAGCGGTTTAGTCCGCGCTTGGCAGCCCGGGGTTCACGAGTTCGGATCCCGGGCGCCCGCCGACGCACTGCCTGTCAGCCATGCCCTGGCAGCGTCCCATATAAAGTGGAGGAAGATGGGCACGGATGTTAACCCAGGGCCAGTCTTCCTCAGCAAAAAGAGGAGGATTAGCAACGGATGTTAGCTCAGGGCTGGTCTTCCTCACCAAAACAAACAAACAAAAAAAATAATGAGAATAGTTGTTTGTTTTTCTAAGCCACTGCATTTGGGATTATTTGCTATGCAGCATTATTGTTGTAATAGCTAGTGGATACATTGTATGATTTTAATTTTACAAAGTTCAAACATAGACAAAACTCATCTATGGTATTCGAAGTCAGAGTAGCAGTAGCCTTTGGGGGTTGTGACTGGAAGGGGCTGGTTTTTGATTTATGTGTGAGTTCCATGAAAGTGTTCACTTTTTGAAAGTTCATGAAGTTAACTTCTGATTTTTTAGTTTTTCTTATGCATATTATACTTCAAAAAAGTTAAAAAGAGGAATGAGTAATATTTACATGTATTTATATTGAATGATTTTCAAGATACATTATTAAGAGAAAAAGACAATCTGTAGAATAGTCAATATGAATGGTTTGCCATCATTTGTATAAAAATCAAAAGGTGGATATGTATACATATATTCTGGAATATAAGTAAAATATCTCTGGATTGATAAATGTAATTGCTTCTAGAGAGGATAATTGGGAGGTGAGAGTGGAAATAAAACTAACTTTTCACTGTAGAACCTCCCCTTGTTGTTTTTTTTTACTGTTTTAATATTTTTACCATGTGCACATAAATTTAAAAATTTTAAAAATAGCAAACTATAATTATAATGTTTATATGTTATGCTATTATCTATTCCTTCTATTACATGTTTAGTAGTTTTTAATTTTTATTATCAATGTTACTGAAATAACAATGCAATTAACATTCTTGTTTGTAAATCTTAGTCTGCTTCTTAAATGATTTCTTTAACATAAATTCCTAAAAAGCATTTGAGCCAGTCCAGCAATGAATAAGTTAGATGAAAATAGTAAGTGTTTTAAAAAAACTTTTAAATTTTGGATAAAAATTTAGAAAGTTTTAGGACCAGAATTTAAAAATAATTAGAGTTCTTTGGATGACTTATAATCATTTTGATTTATATCACTGTTTAATGTTGTTTAAAATTTGTTTTTATTGGTCTCTCATCTTGCTATTTAGCGTTAAGAGCATTATTTTGGACGTGTAAGCCTGAAGGGTGATTTTTGTGATGAGAGCATGAGTAGGGGGTATCATCTAACCACTTTTTAGTCTGTTTAAGAATCACTACACATAATCATTCATATACGCACAAAGGGCTGTACAAGTTTTTGGTGTAATGTGGTTTTATCTACTCTGAACTATATATCTAAGGGGCTTATTTTTCTCTTGGGTAATTTGGCTTCCACAGTAGGTAATGTGAATCAGTTATTTCTTTTGCCTCAATACGGTCTTCATTTCTTTAGTTGTGTAGAGGAAAAAGCAGATCTGACTGTATCTTTGGTAATTCCCATTACTGAGAGTTTCCTTTCCCATCTGTCAGCTTCTCTCCTCTTTTCACAGTTTCTCTTGGAAGAGAATGATACTCCTGTCATTTTAGTGATCAATAACTGAGATTATAAATCTTAATTCTCTTCCAGTGTTTTGCCAATGGAGTAATTTATTTCTGCCATGCATGTGGTCATGCCCTAAGGGTGTCATGCAATGTCTATACAATCAAAATATGTGGCATAAAATTCACTGCAGATTTTTTTCCTTGAAAAATAAAAATTCTCCAGATTTTAATGCATTAGCACTGTAGTCATCTTTGTTTAATCTTAAAAAAAAAAAAAGATTGGAAAAGCAATCAGGATGAAGAAAGCCCAGGTCTTTCTTCTCTTATTTCTCCTTGGGATCATGTTGTTAAGAATTTTGATATCCTTCACTTTAGAAGTAAAACAAAACTGAATATTTTTTCTCTACAACTAATTATGAACTTTCAGTGCAAATGGTGGTATTATCAATTCTCAAACACACTCTATTTAACAAAAAAACTTACTGAATGATATGGTTAGAACACAAGTAGCTAGTGTTCCTTCTAACTTAAGAAACTAATACAGGACATAGAATCATAGAGTTCTAGGTCTCAGTGCCAATGGCCCCATTAGGGATTTCTTTTGTGCAAGTCACCCCATCTCCCATAGAGTATGTATTAGAAGGAACTGGCCGAAGTTCTTACAATATTCATGTTTACAATTAAAGTTTTTGTTGGTTATAATATGGACACTAAAATCATGCTTTTATATTATTCTCAGGAATATTTGGTGGCAAGGAAAATTATACTTCCCTATAATGGCTTGAAGACTCTAAGAAGTAAACATTACTATGTAAAGCTTATATCCTTAGAAAAGATCTCAGTGTTAGGTGTGTGTAAGTCCCCTGTGTACATAAATCAGTAGAAGAAACTAGTTTGGGATACAAGGGAAAGACGAGGTAATTAAAAGAAAATATGGATTCCTGATGAATTTAAGTTGGATACAGTGATTCTTAGTGGAAAAGTCTCTAGAATTTTCTAGTAAGAGTCAAGGGTCTCAGAATTTTTAAGTCATTTGTTAGTTGAGTGATATTAAAATATAAAAGGTAGTTTTCTCCTATGTAAAATGGTGGAATTGGAGCCACCCCTGATGGCCTAGTGGTTGAAGTTTGGCACACTCTGCTTTGGCGGCCCAGGTTTGGTTCCCAGGCATGGAACCACACCACTTGTCTGTCAGTAGCCATGCTGTGGCAGCAGCTCACATGGAAGAAATAGCACTTACAACTATACACAACTATGTACTAGGGCTTTGTGGGCGGAAAAAGGAGGAAAAAAGGAAGATTGGCAACAGATGTTAGCTTAGGGCAGATCTTCCCTTGCAAAAAAAAAAAAAAGTAAAAATGTCTGTGTTAAATATTTAAAAAAAAACGGTGGAATTGGGCAAGATGATTGTTAGGATCCTGTTCTGATACAATAGTCTGTATGCTTTTTACTACATTAATATCCCTTGAGGCTGTGTACCACTTGTTGGGATATTTAAGTGCTTTGGTCATCTTCTTTGAGATTTTTCTTGTCGGCACAAATTAGTCTGTTTTGGCCCTAAAAGAGATGACTTAGAGAAGCATTTTAGAAATTGCAGTTTATGTAATTCCCAGTAGTTCTTTGGAAATCTCACTCTAATAATATTCTTTGACTCAAGCGATGGCATCAAATTATAAGTCATTATTTTAGCATAAAACTTTATCTTCTGTTATGCAAAGAGACAGATCAGCTCTGAAGCTCTAAAGAAATGCTGGTAGAACTGAAAAGATGCTCAGGCCTGTAATTCCTATACCATATGCATTTCTAATAGACCTACTTCATTCAGCTATATCCCTTTAGAAACATGGCCTATTACCACACATTTTCAGACATATCCAACGTGGCATCTACATGAGGAAACAGTCTATTGTATCGATTTGGGTAATTTTAGCTGCTTTAACAAATAACCCCCAAACTTTCAGTAACTCAGCCCTGCTGAGGTTTATTTCTTGCTCAAGTAACAGTGGAATGTGGACATTCTTGGACTATGTAAAACTTTCCTCCATGCTGTAAGGTAGGGACCTATTCTCCTTCCCACTTATAGTTCTGTCATCCTTCAGGCTCATACAGCTCTCTGCTGCCGGCCAACAGACGGGGGATGGAGGAAGCACACTGCTCCTTAACCCTCTTGGGCTGGAGGCAGCACACATGTCCTGCTGCTTTCGTTCTGGTTGTAATGCAAGGGCAGCTGGAAAATGCAGTCCCTGGCTGGGCAGTTACTTTCCAGAGTGACTCTACACTATGGAGGGGAAGCACGGATGTCAACAGCATTCTCTGCCCCATCTGATACATCAATTAATATTCGGAGGCTTGTGTTAGGTCTGTCCTTGAATGCTCAGGTCACTGTGTTTCTTTATTAAGTGACTACCCACACAGGGTTTTTACCAATTTCATTAAACCATAAATTGAATTTTTGGCCGAGTCCTGTCCCAAGATTGACAGCAGCACTCCTCCACTTATGACTTGAATGACTCTCATTACATTCATTACTAAAATAGGAAGGCATGCCAGAAGCAAAGTGGTTATTAGACAAAGCAGTCCTGGATGAATTTATATGAAGACAGTCTTTCCCAGCAGATTATTTCCCTTTTTGATTATTAACCCAAAGTTCCTGTTTAATAATGGAAGGAAGAACACTCTCCTTGTCATTGGGAGACCTGGCACTAAACCCTTCCCTCTTTTGACCTCAGTTCCTCACTGCAAAATGAAGAGTTTAGGTTGAACCATCTCCAAGTTATTTTCATGCTCTAAAATCTCTATTGAGTTTGATGGAAACCTGTAATCTTTCTTGCATACTTTAGGCTTTAGAAATTCTGCTCTTTCGTTGTGTGGTCATTCACACCAATGTTTTTATTCACACTGGCTCTGCTTGGGTCTGACTCTTTTTGCCAGTGTGATCTGTCAACCGCTTCCTAGCCCCCAGCAGCTCTGCTGTAGAATTTCAGATCATGAAGCATCCTTTCCAGCCACTATTTCAATATCTGGAATCTGGCCTTTATGCTCAAATTCATAACCAGTTTCTTGAAGTTTTATGTTCGAGCTTATGATAACTGAGTACTTAACCCTTTAAAATATATTCCCCAGCTAGATATCACTCTTTTCTCTTCGAATCTGATTTAATGCCCATGAACGTGATCCATTTGATGGGACCATCTGTTTTTTCCTTCTGCCAAAGACATTCTGCACATTTTGGCAGCTTCCCTAAGTGTACTCACTAACTCGTGCCAAGTACAGTTGGAAAGCTTCATGAGTCCAAACTCTGAAAACAACTGAACCAAGCAGTGTTCATCTTAAACTGATTGTTGATCTGTGGTGAGTCACGTAACCCTGGCCTATACATCTTAAGGTCTGGAAGAGCAGAAGGATAAGTTAGTGTGATATATACCCCCAATTGACAACCTAGAAGTTATTTAAATTTATAGAATAGTGACATTTATGAGATTTTATTCCCAGAGGTCTACACCTCCATTTTGTGATTCGCTACCTCTATCCACGTAAGTACTATTGTGATCCCTTTTGTCCACATAAACCTGTGCACACCAAGATAGAGCTGACTGGTTCAGAAGAGGGGATCTGACTCCTGCTGGCTCAAGCTCAGCCCTTCAGGAGGTCGGTGGATTTAGAACTCAGATGGTGTCTGTAAGAAAAACAGCTTGAGTGTTACGGGTCATTATGAGTCTTGTCATATGGACTACAAAAAGAAAGCATGTCTTCAATAAAAGAGCAGGGGCGGGGAGAGTGAGAGAGAGGGAGGAAAAGGGAGGGGAGGAAGGAGGCAGGGAAGCAGGAAGGAGAGGGAGGAAAGTGGGGAGAGAAGGAAAAACAGAGAGGAGGCAGAAGTACTGAGGTAAAGAGTTCTGATACCATTCCTGCGTCTGATTTTTCCTGACCCCAGCCATACTTCTCTTCTCAAATTCCATGAGATATCAAACTATTTTAAAGATAAACTCGCTCCTCCTTTTTGCATAAGCAAGTCATGTCACTTGTAAACTAAACATTAATGTATATATAGAGAGAAAAAAGAAAATTTAGTCAATATGAGACTTGACTCATATATTAACTATTGGCAAAGAATCCAAATTAAAAAATAAGATTTTAATCATCTGGAAGTTTGCTCTTCATTTAGGATCAATTATTCAAATGATGGAAGTTTTCATAGTTTACTTCTTATCTAAACAGTACATATTTTTCATATATCCAGATTCTGGAGCATTAATCATGAAAAATACTTACATCTTTAAACTGGACTTTAAACATTTCATTGGATAAAAGATGGAGATGAAATTAAGTTTTTCTGTTTTAATATTAAACTTTCTTAAAAGAATCTGACAAGTCTTACAAGTTACTCTTACTCAAAAGATTCTTATTATAGTTCTCATTTATGTAACAGAAAACCCACCACAAAATTCAGCATGAAGTGCAAGAATGTTTTGAGAAATAAGCTTAAAAAAGCTAGTGATTTTTTGTTTGTTTGTTTGAGGAGGATTGGCCCTGAGCTAACACCTATTGCCAATCTTCCTCTTTTTCTTTTTTCTCCCCAAAGCCCCAGTACGTAGTTGTGTATCATAGTTGTAGAGTAGTAGCTCTACTATGTGGGATACCGCCTCAGCATGGCTTGATGAGTGGTGAGTAGGTCCGCGCCCAGGATCCAAACTGGCGAACCCCTGGACACCGAAGTGGTATGTGCAAACCTAACCGCGACGCCACTGGGCCAGCCCCAAATCTTAGTGATTTTTAATGCCTTTATTCAATTTGTTCAAACTGTAGAAAAGAATAAGTTAGCCAAACAGGCAAGCATTATTCCTGACTTCTATCTTCAAAAATTCATATCATATCAGTGATGAAGTCTTTTAAAACTTTGTTACATATATAACACATCTTAAAAGAAAGTTAAACAAAATACTATCAGGGTCTTGGTATCAGCATCTAGGAAAACTGAATTTCAAATTAGATGCAAATGGGGTTTATGGATTATTTTCTGATTAACTCTTTTGACAGTGATTTTATAAACATTGATATATTTATGTTCGGATTATGGGGAACCTGTGAATATTACATTTTTCTTCTGGCTTTTGTTCCACTAAATTTGCTTGCTTTAGATTATAGAGCCATTTTAGGGAACGTGGCCTTTTCTTGGTGAGTTTCCCCGGGATCCCATGCATTGAGGTGGCAGTGTGTTGTGGTGAAGGGTCTCCGTCTTTTGAGATGGAGCTCTGTGTTGGAATTCTGGCCTCAGAAATCACTAATTGCTTGTCTCTGGGTGTATCATTTAACCTCTCCAAATCTTATTTTGCTCATCTCTAATATGATGACAATAAACTTAGACTTGAAAGCTGGTTGCAGAATGAAAGACAAGGGCGTGAAACACAAGATACACCGTAGGCAGTAAATAAACAGCTGCAATGATCATTCACTGGTACCCTCAGTCAGAGTCATAATTCTCTTTGGCCCCAGAGAAGTTTTCATAAGTGAATTGGATCATTCCATTCTTGACATCCAAGTGCCTGACTCCTTCAGTGCAAATGGAATAAGTTTTTCTCCTTTCCCAAATATTTCCATTGAATTAGTGATTTGCATAGCCCAGGTCTTGTTATGCTTATTATCCAGTCTGAGAGCAGATGATGCAAAGAGATGGAGCCTTTCTTAAAGCTGTGACGCTAGAGAAGCCTTAATCAGAAAGGCTCCCATCTTCTGGTTTCCTTGAGAGATTTGCTGAAAGTCACCCAAATACTTGGTTTTCTTTCAAAAATGTACTCTGTCAGCAGGGTTGAATTCTTCAATTTACTATCTCTTTTGACCTCCTATTACTACATATGTATTAATAAGGAACTGCTTTAGTCTAATAAGACTGCTGTAACAAAAACCATAGGTAAGGTGGCTTATAAACAACAGAAATTCATTTCTCGCAGTTCTGAAGGCTGGGAAGTCCAAGATCAAGGCTCTGGCAAGTTCTGTGTCTGATGAGAGCCCGCTTCCTGGTTCATAGACAGCTGTCTTTTCACTGTGTCTTCACATGGTGGAAGGGGCAAGGGAGCTCTATGGGGTCTCATTTATAAGGACACTGATCCCACTCAGGAGGTCCCCACCCTTATGACCTAATCACCTTCCAATGGACTCATCTAATACCATCACACTGGGGGGTTAAGATTTCAACTTATGATTTTTGAGGGGACACAAACATTGTCTATTGTAGGAGGGAACAAGATAGAAATAGTTAGCTTTTTGTCCCCCTTCAAAGAATGGAAGATATAAAAACATCATATTTTCATTTGGTCAAACAATCAGAAAGTAGAAAAATGCATATGCAATTTTAAAGAAGATTTTTCTTTTCTTTCCTTCTCCTTATAAAAAACAGCAACGTTAAAAAGAAAACTACATTCCAAATTGATGAATGAAAATAGCCTCTGAATGATGGATTAGAAAATGTCTTGCATTCATTCCATTAAAAAAAAAGCCTCATAGTAGAAAATAAATTTGCTCAATACCAAGGTTTTCAATTATTATCAAATAAAACATTTGAGTCATGTCTTTCACTATTAAAGTCAAGGAAGGCAGAAGTGTTGTGATTCATAGCAAGTTTAGCAGATTCTTGATGGCTGGCTTTATTCAAATTTATCATTGAGCATTCAAAAACAATTTTGAAAGCAAATTTTCTATTTCTTATTACATAAATCAGTGCAAACAAACCATCACGACTTTTAAAGTCTCAAACATTTGTTATAAATATCCACTCTGCACGTGTTTTAATTTTACTATTCCTTGGAGAGTTAACCCTTGATTTGCTTACCAAGAGCAAGCCAATCTAGAACAGTGACAGGCACTTAATGAGCACTCAAAACTATTTCTTGAGTTAAATTTATTTTTAGACTAGAAATACATATTTTGATCGTCAGTATTTGAAACATATGTTTTATCTCTACAGAATTTATCACTTGGCTCAGATATGATTATCTGCTTGTCTGTTTCACTAAGTTCTAACCAAGAGGATAGTGCACAAAAGTTAGTTGCAACCGAGAGAGGGAGAGTGTGGATGAGTTTTCATATTATTTCTCAAGTAATATAAAACCGGTGCTAAAACACCATGGAGCTTTATTTTTTCTATTCATTTAATGTATCAAATTTTATATGATGTAAATTATTTACTGGACTTTTAAAAAGTTAATCTCAACCAAGTTACATGATTGTAGGATATAAATACCACTCATTTCTTCCTCATATGCCCTATTGAGTTACTTTCCAATTTTACTGCACTTGCTCTTTCTTAGTTTCTGTTTGGTTCCTTTTACTTATACACCTTAGATCATGTTTCATTTAGTTTTAAAAATAACCCTCTCTCTTCCGATGAGTTAAAGACCTTGTGGATATCAACATGCTCCACTAAACCTTACCAATAGTTCACTTTTTGCCATTGGTAATTCAATAGTGTGTTATTATAACAACAATATTGGTTGTTCATGGAGGCATATAAAAGGTAAAATATTTAAAAAGCAATTTTTTGCTATTTTGAGAGTTCTTCAAATGCATATTCACATGGCCATTTTACCCTTTGCCCCATTGAATGGAGGTTTGGGGCATTTAAAAAAAATAACAAAAAGCAGCAGAGATAAATTTTTTGGTTTCCAGGGGAGATGCGCTTCATAGAGGCAAGCTGTCCTTGGAAGTTATTCATTCTTACCAAGTGCACAAGGACAGGGTAAATTGTTCCTTCTAGTACATGACAGTAGAGGTACAATTGAAATGTGAGGATGTGATGGTCAGGGTAAGGAAAGCAGATGGGTCTAGATAAACCACGTTGCTCAGTGACCAGAGTCATGGTTCTTAGCTTTTACAGATCTTATGTCAACCACTCACTGTATCAAAGAATCTGACTCACCATGATAGAAACCAAAGTTTTTGTTTTTCTTTTTAAGATAAGTGTATTTTTGTGACTTGTGTAATTTATGTAACTTATGTGATTTTTGTTAATGCCTCGTTAATAACTGTGTAAATTCTGTCATACCTAGCTTACTTATGTGTACTATTATTACCAGTTCATCTTTCATAATTGGAGAATCATTGTCAAGAGATATATTATGAGTCTTAAGGACTGAATATCCTAAACTACACTTTGATTAGGCCAAGGGATCAAATAGCAAAGTCTTGAGAAAGATTTTAATGGGATCACAAGAAGCATTAATTCAATGTGAGGAAACGGGGCCATCGCAGACTGAGGCAGTGCACCAAAAGCAAAGTGTGAAAGATGAAAAGAATGATTTAGGTTTTCCTAACTAGAGACAACTGTCTTCAAATTTGCAGCCCAAATATAAAGAGACAGATAAAGTAGGCACATCAATAGTAATAACATAGCGGTAACTGTAACAGCAGGAACTGTTAAAGCAGGAAGCCCTAGGCATGAGAAAGCTGATATGTATAAGGGCACAGAGAATCTGGGTGCATTTTATACTCATGATCTTTCCGGAAACCCTATGGGAAGAAGACAGCTGACAGGATGGGGACAGGTGGACTCTGAGGAGACCAGAACAAGGACAAAGACTGTCTCTTCCACTGAGTGACAGATTTTATGAACCTTTAGAATGCGTAACAGGCAGTTCAATGAGAGTTATATCTGAATTTCTTTTGAGTTAAAATTTAGTTTTTAGTAAGACTAAAACTTAGTGATTTGTTTTCTTATCTATGTCTTTGTCAAGTAATACTTTAAAAATCTCCAGTTATGAGTTAGGAGTTGAACAGTTGAACTCAGATGGATTCAACTGGTTACATGGTGATGACCAGGAAATTGAGTAGGTGTCAATTTACTCGAATCTTCAGGCCACAGTTATGGGCACCTGTTATGGCTGAAATAGGGAATTTTGGGGCATAGGCTTAATATGTATCCTGTCTTATGCTGCTAGAGACATATGCACACAGAGAAGCTTTGTTAGTCTATTTTTTTCACGCACATTTGTGTTATTTCATGAGAGAACCACAGTACACACACACACACACAAACTTGTCAACATCACTTCTCATTGAAAGCATTTCTTCTCCCTCTTTGTTTATGCTTCTCTTCACAAGAGAAAAAAAATCATGCAGGATAAAGCAACATTGTTTGTCAATCTATTTCAAAATTTGGGATCAGTCCAGAAAACCCAGGAGGAAGTACAAGTCAGCCACAATTAATCTGCAGAAAATCCACCCCATGTGACTTCCCCCCACCCCCATCACTGCTGATCTTTTCATGTATTCTTTATAAAGAATCCATTGAACTTTAATTAATATGAAAAATTCAGGTTTTCATCTGATTTAAATGTGAATGACATCATGCTGCTACTAAAAGTGGAACAAAAGGCAAGCATGGTGAAAATAAAACTTAAAACCTGGTGCCTGCCACCATTTTATTTTCTCACTGCCAAGTCGTCTCCAGCATTTCCATGACACATGACAGAGACACATCAATAGCATTTTCCAGGAATCTTGATGTCCACACCTATAAACAGGGACACACTTGAAAAATGTCTTTACACAGGAAAAGACATAATTCATATCTGTCAAATGAATCAGCTGTCTCTAGTTCCAAATTTCCAAATTAAAAATGACTGACATTACACAGTTATAAGTATATGATTCCAAAAGGGTCAGTGGGGTAAGGGGGAGGAAAAAGCCTGTAGAAGTGAAAACACACACCCCAACATCCATCTGCTGTTTGCACACATGCACCTTTCTCCTTGCATCAGTGAATTATTCAAAGTAGGCACAAATGTGTTGTTGGAAAGGAGCTGAGTAGCACAGGGTATCTTTCTCTCAGCTCCTAGCCATTAGCCTTCTGCTTGCTGTGGACCAGGCTGCTCTCACGTTTATGTATTCTGCTTTTTCAGGTGCATGGTACATTTGTCCTGATATTGCACAGACCCTTTGCAAGGACTGTGATCCTACATCCTGCTTCCTCCACAGAACATTGTCTACTGTTACAGCAATATACAAAGGCCTAAAGAGTGACTACAAGAGCAAAATTAACACATTTTTCAAATCAGTAAAATGTCTTGGGCATTGTGCTTCAAAAAGTTACAGTTGTCAGGGGCGGCCCGGTGGCAGAGTGGTTAAGTTTGCACACTCCACTCTGGCAGCCCGGGGTTCACAGGTTTGGACCCCAGGCGTGAACCTACACATAGCACATCAAGCCATGTTGTGGCGGTGTCCCACATACAAAATAGGGGAAGATTGGCACAGACGTTAGTTCAGAGACAATATTCCTCAAGCGAAAAGAGGAAGATTGGCAACAGATGTTAGCTCAGGGTCAATCTTCCTCACCCCCAAAAATAATAATAATAAAAATTACAGTTGTCTGTTAAAAAATGATTGAACCTCTCTCGCTTTCTTTGCCATCAGGTGTGCATGGTTGGCCCCCATGTCTTCTCACAAGACTTTCAGGATCAAGCAATTCCTGGCCAAGAAGCAAAAGTAGAATCCTCTCATTTCCCCATGGATTTGAGTGAAAACTGGTAATAAAATCAAGTACAACTCCAAAGGAGATATTGAAGAATCAAGGTGGGCCTATAAGGAATCCCACATGTGATAGCTCACATATTTATGATGTATCAAGGTCACTAATATCTTATCATATCAAACTGAAAAAATCACCACTATCTGGACAGTTGGACATGGTTTATTGGGAAAGTAATGATTTTTTTCTTTGTTTTTATACCTCTTTGCTAGTAGGTTGGTTCAGTAACAAATACGTGAGCTCTTTTGTTTGGAACACAAAAAGATTTAAAATTAGGACTTTGTTCCAATTTTGCCTATTGGCCTTGGTCAAATAGTTCTATGTACATCTACCTCTATTTCCCAGTATTGCAGCTTGAGAATAATATAGGTCATCTCTTACAGTATAAATGTAATTATTGATCATTTGAATTCTTAGAGACTCTAATTCAAATTTTAAAAATCTGAGATGGTGAATCTCATAAAACCATCTCAAATTCCGGTCAGCTTATTTAAAATTTGAAGCATCTCAACTTATTTTCAGTTCAATATCAACTTTTTTCCTCTTTTCTCTGTAATCTCTGATAAATAAAGGGCACTTTTCCATACATGTGCACACACATACAAACATGTACACACAAGTATGAAACTATAAAAAACCATGGTATAAATAAATGGCATTGAAATGGTTTGATTTTAATATAATCTTGTTTAAAGATTCCAGAGACGAGATTGACAGAGAGCTGATGTCCATCTTTGTTGCTGATTAGCTGGGGTCTTGAATTAAAAAGGTACAGAGTGCTTCTGACTATTTCCTAGATTTTTTTTCATACTAGTTTTGGTAAATTCTATGGACATTTAAGTGTGTTTGGTTTAGCCCTGTATTTCTATCAAAGCATTCAAGACCTGCAAGAACACAGGATAGTTTGGGAGGCTGGGGTTGGCAGACAATTCTCTGTGAGTCTCTGTCATTTCTGCATATCTTACAGATAGAAGCACTATCTGCTTTTGTTCTGGATTATCTATTCAAGGATGTTTGCCTGGTAAGCAGCCTTGGAAAACAGAGATGGTGTCTCTCTGCAGAGCAAAGGGCAGGTATATTTACTGCCTAGTATAATAAAGCCAATGTCTCTCGCTGGGGCAAACATCAAGCAGGCTCATTGCCCATTATAAAAGATTTGTGTTCTTAAACTCAGGGTTTCTTCCCTATAATGCTATGTGCTATATGTACAGTAATTACCTGGCTCTTTTTGTGTTGCCTTCTGGGAATTAGGGCGTGGGGAACTGGCACAAGAAATGCTGATGCTCTAACTCTGCTAGTACCGTGAGTAATAAATTTTCCTTTGTTTCTGACCCAGGAATCTTGTGTCTTATGCTAGCATCCTTGAAACTGTGTCAGGCTAACTTATTCACTTGAAAGTAGAGAAAAATCTCAGACTCTACTGTTATTGACAGCTGGGTATTTGGCCTAATACAACTGCTGATTTTGTACTTACTATGGCCCCAATCTTATGAATATCAGACAAGAGAGATATTTTCTTTGGACTGATACATCAGTAAGCCTATGCTATAGACCACGGATTGGCAAACTGCTGCCCACCTGTAGGCCGAATCTGGCTTGCCGCCTGATTTTGTAAACAAAGTTTTATTTGAACACAGCCATGCACATCATTTAATTGTTATCTATGGCAACTTTCATGCTACAACAGCAAAGTTGAGTAGTTGTGATAGAGACCGTAGAGACTAAAATATTTACGATCTGGCTCTGTAGAGAAAAAGCGTACTGACATTTGTTATAGATCAGAGAAGGCAACCAAAAATTCAGGTCATCATCAGTTGATTTAGGAACATTGGGGTAGAGAGATGAAAATAAAATAGATTTTGCATAACAGGATGAAAGAGAACTTAACAGTTAACTACAGGTAAACTCACTGACTATATATACTACACCTCTGGAATGTATTTGAGAAATATGTAAGCCACTACCACATGTCCAGATCCTTCAAGACTCAGTTCATCTTCTCTCTAAGAAGCTGACCCTGATTCTGTATTGGGAAATTTATTTTTTCTCCTCAGCTCTCCCATAACACTCTATCTAAACATCTTAACCAATTTTCTAGCTTATGTAATATGTACATAGACATGATTTCTCCTACTAGACTATACACTTCTTAGGGTGGAATCCATATTTGCAAATAGGTTAACAAATATTATTATTATCATCAGTTATTTCCATGATCTAACTTTTGAGATAATGATCCACCATTAGGGACCTAGAAATTAATTTGAGCAAATCCTTTTTTTTTTAAGTAGGAAGCACTAAAAGGGGATTTTTTTCTCCTGTAATTCTAAATAGCAAATTATGCCCTTAAATTAAAAAATTAAACATGTTCTAATCCACTGTCTTTGTAGAAGATTTCCTTTTCTAATTATACTTCTTAAAGTCTAATTGCATTTCCTTAGTTGGTGTCAACTTAATAAAGGAGGAGAGTGACATAGAATAGAATCGTTCCTGTTGGCAAGGGAAAGCATGAATACATATTGATCCTTCTTGAGAAGGTGAGCTTGGACAAGATACAGAAGGAGACATTGTTCTGAGATAGACATAACTAACTCGGAATTAGAGAAAGAGGGTGAGCCAATCAGTTCATTGCAAATTACATGTTACACAGTCATGGTAACAGGATTCAGCTAGGTATGAGTGGAGTACAAAAGGACTCTGGGATCAATACACAGAAGCAGATTCTTGGAGCAGGAAGATTCATCAATGTGTCAGGTGGTTATTGAGCTGAGTCTCTAGGGGAGACATTTCATGAAGAGATGACTGAACACCCTATAAGAAATTTACAATGTATAATAATAGCAACAACATTATTGAGTGCTTGCTAAGAGCCAGGTACTCTGCTAAGCAATTAAAATGTATTATCTCATTTAATTGTCACAAAAATTTTATAAAGCAGATCATTACCCTTGTTTTATAGATTAGGACAACTTGGCTTAAACAGGTTAAGTAAGGCTTAAGGTCACACAACTAGTAAGTGACAACAAGTAAAGTTTGATTCAAGTTCAAACCATCCAGAGCGCTAACTCTTTAGTAATTGTATTCCACTGCCTTCAGATGGGCAAAGCTGCTTCCTAGTCAGCCACACTGCTCCTATGAAGGAAAGCCTTAACCTGCAGCTAGACATCTATAGCTCTACTGGGAAGACCTCACTAAGATGCAGTGTTGAAATGAAGGGGTTGATCTACACAGTTTCAGGTACAATTTACATCTGAAGCTCATTTAGTCCCCTCTATTCTCAGTTACCATCAGACAGTAGCCATTCCTGCTCCCCAACCAACTCCATTTGCTGATAATGGTGTCACATATATTCACAGTTCAGATGTCCTTACTTCCAGCAATCTATTTCTTCACCGTTCACACTGGCAGGAAACGTATTCTAGTCTTATTGCAGGCCACACCATTAACATATTTAACTCTCTAGAATAAGGACAGGCAACCTTTGATCTAAATCTTTAAGATGTACTACTAATAATTTTTTAGGCAAATCTCATTATTTCTCGATGCTCTCAGGATAGTCCAACTCTAAAGTAATTATGACATATACCAGCTGCTGGTCCAGCGCTCGAGGGTTTCAGACAAAGGCTGGAACCTCTTCAGAGGAACCAGAGGCTTGAAGGAGGACAAAAGGCATGGTGGGGGGAGGAGAGTTCTCAGTAACTGGCACTCATCCTGGTTTTATCTTTTCATTTTGAATCATTTAGCTTCACTCCGATCTTAGAAAAAGAAAAAATCTAACTGAAAGAAAAGTAAAACTTTTATAGCCAACAGGATAAGAAGGTGAAAAAGTTTGAGCAAATGGAGAGAGAGAGACAACCTAAAGAAGAAATTCAAGGATATTGAAGAAGTATGGCTTTCATATAGAACGGAAATTAGAGGGTTTAAAGTGGAGTGAACTTGTTTAGTCTTATGTGTTTGCATAGATGCAGACCTAAGAATAATCAGATGCTAGAAGAGTCCATATTGGATTACTGTTGAAACTCAGAACATATGCTCATAAAGCTGAAACTTGGTTTTTTGGTCTGGCAGCAAAAGGCTACCGTCTGCTTCATGGAGAACAACCACAAAGCTCAGGAAACAAGCTTGCACGTCTCTTCGTAACCTATAGTGACAAGATTCATTTTTGACTTTTTAGCTGATCCTTACCAGCCTCAAATTCTAACAGAGTAAAACTATTATCAAGGGAAGAGCAAACAGGATATGCATATTTTACAAGGCTTCTCGCATTTTAGGTTTAGGTAAACAATGTGATGTCAATGGGAAATCAGGGATTGTATTTATTTCTGACAACCCTAATAAACTACCAGTACTTAAGGTTCAGGACTATGTATTACTTTTTTGTACCCCCCCTTAAAAGTACTTAGAAGAGTCACTAGTATATCATAGGAGTTCATTAAATACTTATTAAATTGAGAGAGTAGCATGACCTGTGTAAACTATATGTATGGATGCAGCTATGGTAACAAATATTCATAAACCTATGAGCAAGATAAAAATTATTCTGATTTTTTCCTATATCTACTATTCTATTTAATGGCCACAAGATAGACTCAATTAACTGTATTTTTACTACTTTCATAGTGAGGGGAATACCCCACTACAAAGTCAATACCAGGCCAATAAATGAATATTAGATCTTACCATAACATTGACATTGGGTTGATGCCAATTCTTTTTTGAAAACTGTCGAGCCATAAATTTTGTTAGGAAGTTGGCATAATTTATTTTGTTAATCAGATCATTCATATCCAAAACCAAAAATCACCTTCTTCCTGAAACGAGTGTCCTCTGTGTGTTACGTATTTCAGCAGTATCTCCCAGTTTACAAGGGTGAAATCTATGAGTCTTAGAAGTCTACCTCTCCTTCACTGTTCATCTCTATTCCATTCTGAATTCTGTGGATTTCATCTTCACTAAGCTTTTTGAATCTTTTACCTCCTTTTCATTCTCTCTACCACCACTCTGATTTAGACCATCGTTATTTTCTGACTTTAGCCATTGCAATAAATTTCCAGTTGGCCTTCTTGAGTCTAGATTCTGCCCTCTCCAATAACAGTTCTGCTAGATACATCTTTTATATATGCTCCTTTCCAAAAACAATTTAGTGACTCCTGATTGCCTAGTAAATAAAGTCCATTATTCACATATTTTTAAGAAAGCCTTTCTAAAAATTAGCCTTACCTTTTTCCAGTAACAAGCCCAGTGATTATGACCAACACCCATCACCTCTCAAAGTCCCATTTCCTCAATTTAAAAATGAGGGGGGTACAACTGTTTCATCTTTTGGCTTACTGCTTATAGGGTAAAATGTATATTGCATGTTAACTCCAATTTCTTGCTATTCTCAGACCATGATCTACACCAGAGGGTTCCTAAACAGTTTTAGGACATGGACCCTGTATGAGATTTTGATGAAAGCTGGGGACGCTCCCCACAGAAGAATTACATACAGAACTTCATGGGATAGGTGTGTGGACCCTCTGAGGGTCTATAGAATTACCCTACACTTTCTTCCTTTAGCATCTTTTTTTCACACCATTGTATGACCTACATTTTCCAACATATCCCTGGTAACTTTTTGAGAACTCATTCAAATATGGCCTCCTCCACTCTTTAATTTCACTGACCGGACATGAATGACCCATTCTCTAACCCTTACAGCATTTGTATGCACCTTTCTCATGGCACATATGATGTTCCACCTTGTATTTTAGCTCTTTGTGTTCTACTCCAATTCTTCTACTATGTTGCAAGAGCCTTGCAAGCAGGGCTGCTGTCTTATTCCCTTTCGCTTCCTCCTGCACCACTCACTCTACTCCCATCACCCTGATATAGAACTTGAATATCAAAGCTATTCAGTGAACATCTGTTAAGTCAATGAATAAATGAAGAGTTAGGGCAGCAGTTTAAAAGCTCTAATAACTTTTCATTTACTTGCGTATTGCTTTGTTCTTTAATAAAAGTAACTTATAAAATATCCTACCAATAAATAACTGGAAATAAAAGGTGAAGTTAGGCCATCTGGCAGTAGAACAGATGTACAATTTCACAGAATATTTCTGAGAGAGGCTAGATTTTGTCCATATTCTGTAGTAAAATAATGTTACTCCCTATGACACTAAGGTCAAATCTCACAACCAAGAGTTCTGTGTTACATTTGCAATACACTGTTCAATCTTGGAGGCCTACTTTTTTTTACTTGGAGAAAACAAAACTCATTTCCTCAGTTCCTCAAAGTGATTCTTTAAAGAGAAAGTGTTCATAGAGCACTTTGCAAAAGCACTGTTGCTTCTCAAGGTAGTGGCTATGTCCTGATGACTACATAAATAACCTTTTCTTACTACACACTTATTGCTCCAAGGGAAATAGTCCTAACACATTCCTTCCTGTTAGACTACACTTTTATTCCCACTCCAGTCACCCAAGAGTTAAGTTCTCTGAGTAAATGACAGTAATGTCCCTGATTTCCAGGTCTACAGACCATCACTCCCCTTGGGAACTGGATACACCCCACCTTAAAGAGAATCTATTTTGAACTCTTCTAAATTAGCTCATCAACATGTCTGTGACTATAGGAATCCAAAATTCCCACTGAGTAGGAGTCCTAGCTAAACTTCCCAGTCCAACATGGCTTTTAACAAGATGAAAATGGTATTCATTACATGACTCATGCATGCAATCTCAAATATAGTCACTGCCTGCATATATACTCTAGACATACTAATAGAAATTTTTAAAAATATATATTTGTACTAAATTAATGTGGTAGAATAATCTAGACACTCCCCTTTAATTGGGGATGGGGTTGGAATGCAAGCGGGCCATATTTGGAATAAAGATAATCTAATCAGAGCTCATACTTCTAATCTTGGTGTCAAGGAAAAAGCCATTGGCAGCTATGTGGTGGTTCTTTCAAGGTAAGGCAGGCCCAGAGAAGAATCAATGTTTCTTACAACAATATTGTTGTAGTTTTTGTTTTGAAGAAGGTGGATTCATGCTAACAGGAGGAACAGACTTGTCTCAAGTGAGATCAGGCTGTGCTGTCTCTGGGGAAATGCCTCACTGGCCTTGCTGAGCTGCACTGGCCCCCTAGGTCCACTAGGGAGTTACTCAGCACCGGCCTTGCCGCAGTGAAACTTGAACCGATTTGGAAATCACAAAGGAGAACTCTGAACTCTGTAAAATGGAGGCCTGAGAGGTGGAAGGAGGAGAAATGGTCTTGGTGGAAAAGAGCATTTATGAACACCTATCTTTGGATCTAAGAAGGAAACATATTCTTGGAAAGCCCAGCTGTCTATGATCCCCTTCTGAGACTTATTACAAGGGAATAAATAAGCTTAGTACAGCTCCTTTAGCTAAAAAAATGTAAATAAATATTGCTATGGAATGATTGTGACCCCCCCAAATTCATATGTTGAAATTCTAACCTCCAATATGATGGTATAGGAGGTGAGGCTTTTGGGAAGTGATGAGGTCATGAGGGTGGAGCCTTCATGAATGAGATCAGTGCACTTACAAAAGAGACCCCACAGAGTTCCCTTCCTCTTTCCACCAAGTGAGGAAACAGTGAGAAACTGGCAGTCTGCAACCTGGAACAGGACCTCCTCCAGAACCCAACCATACTGGTACCCTGATCTCAGACTCAGCCTCTAGAATTATGAGAAATAAGTTTTGTTAATTTATAAGGTAACCAATCTACGGTACTTTGTTATAGCAGCCTGAACTAAGATGACTACATATGTACATAAAGTAATATATATGCATTAATATTATGTAAACTATATATACCTTATCCTGTATTACTCTTTAGAGATCTACTTGACTGTTGACTAGAAAACTCTATGTCTTTCCATTGAATTTGTTTTGTGTTTAGTCTGAGCAGGATTGGAACAGCAGGATATGTGTGGGTACAGAATGGTGACCATTTCCTATCTCTGTCATCTTGCATGGCCAGGACAGAAATGAAAATCCACTGCCCCTGCTCTCAGTGAATAAATAATTACTAGGCAGGGTCACTGCAGGTGCTGGCAGCAGTAAAGATAAGACTCAGTCCCATCAGGTAAGGACTGCAAGATCAAATTACCCAGCAGAAAAGGAAAGGGCTTCCCATGCCTAGGTACATTGGTAACTTTCTGGACTGATGCAACATGGTTTTTCAGACAGGAGGAAATGGCCTTCACAAAGCTCTCCACCCAGAGCTTGTGACTGTGATACATTCAACTTTCATACAACTCCCCATTTCATACAATAGGTACTGGCACTCCCACCACTTCCTTCTGCAGAATTAGTTATTAAGGAACATTTCAGGGTTTTTAATGGAGCTCTGTGTGAGAGAAGCTGTTTCTGGGAGAAGAGCCTAAGCTTTAGTCAAGATGGTAGTGGGTTGTTTTTTTGTTTTTTACCAAGCTGAGTCTTGGCCCTGTGGGGTACAGGGGGACAAAGTGAGGACATGGTCCAGTCTGTATTCTCCTCTCCTGAAAGGTGAGGGCCACTAACCCAAACCCGTGAGGATGAGGGTCTGGAGCTGGCTTACTCACAAGCGTTTGTGTTCTATAGCATGTGCTTATGGTCAGAGACAACTTCCTCTCCTCACAAAATGTTCACATCCTTCTACCTCCTCCCTGGGCCACAGTGGAGCACAGCCCTGCATTCAGGAAAGAAAACAGTCGGGGACCTTCACTCAGGCGGCCACACATTTGTTTATTCACGAGGATTGATGAGGTTTGGCCATTTGGGCCCCATTCAACTATTGAGTAATTATGACCAAGAAAGACCTTTTTCCCCCACTCATATTCCCGTAACTGGTAAGCTCCTTGGGGGCAAGTATAAAGATTAGAAGCTGTCAGGGGTAAGAAGGGTAGTGGACCTGTGCCAGGTGTTCAGAACCCCCAGTTTACCAGGATAGTTGGGAGCAGCCCTCTGGCTGGGTTGACATTTTGTGACATTTTCACTTAGCTGAAGAGTTGCCTGTGTTTGAAGAAATGTAGTGCCTGAATGAACCATCATTATGGGTTGACTGGTGTTGCAATTTGGAAGAAGCCATCTAGTATTTAGCTCTCTGGTTAAAAACAAATAAAATAAATCACAAATGTAAATATTCTTTTTTTCTTTGGCCATTTAAAATTCTGTGTTTCTTTTGCAACAGGATGCTCTGAAATTGGAACTCAGCATTACTGAAAACTTGAAGGCTGGAAAAAAAAGAGACAACATGTTTTTCCAAAATTGCCATAAAGGTGTCTTAATGCTCTAGGGACAGAAGTGGCCATCTGTCTTATGGGCTGACTCTTGGGTCTGACAGAAGTTACTTTGGTAAATCCTCATGGTCAAACAATGTAAGATGAGGTACCTACTTATTTTCTTTAGATTAACTCTGGATTTTGGCAAAGTAATCTAAAGGTGAGTACATAAGACTGGGATATTATTAATTATTTAGTTTGTTCATGTAAAAGTATGTTCCATGGTGGGGATGGAGCAGTGATTATCACAACAGAAGAAAAAATAATGTGAGGAGAATTTCTAGTTTTCCAACTTTGTGGGAATGGACTTACCCCTCCCCTCCCCCTAGAAGCATACACAGACATCTCTATTGCTTGACTTCCTAAGTGCTTTAAGGAACACATTATGTGCCAGAAGAGGGGCCTGCTGATACTATCCTGGTACATTTGAATCAGCCACTTCCACATTTACTGTATCTTTGTGAAGACTGAAATGAACATAAGCGCCCATGAAATACATCACTGATACTATCGAATGCTCTGCCTTATCCAACTCTCCCTAGCCCAGAATAATTGCTCTCTCTTTTGAGCTGCTATAAGCCCTCATTTGGCACTCTGCATTTGAATCTTTTTATTTGCATGTGCTCTCTTAGCAACTAGATTGTAATTCAGCTCAATCCAATCCCATTCAGCATATAATATTTATTCTATACCTATTACATATCAGGGACTATGTGAGGTGCTGGTGATAAATATCCAAGACATGGTCCCTGGCTTGTAGTAAACAGTTTAGTATAGAGATGAGGAGGCTGGCTCATGATCCAAGTATAGTGGGATAAGTGCAACCATAGAAATATGGTCAAAGGAGCAGGTAGCAGGGCAGGAGAGTACAGGGCTGAAGGGAGAGGTGTCAGGAAATGGTCCTTAGAGATATGACACCTGTGATGGGTTCAGGGATGAGTTGAAGTTCCTTAGGCAGGGGTGGGGAAGTAAAGGGAAGGAAAATTGTGTATCAGGCAAAGGGAAACATGTGCAAAGGCTTGGAACATGTAATATTTGACCCATTTGGGGAAATAAAAGTAGTGAGCACGAATATAGAGCATAAAATTTAAAATAGGGGAGATCAGCAGGAGATGATACTTGAACTCAGACAGTTAAGGGTTCTGAACATTATGGCAAAGAGCTTGGATTTCATCCTAAGGTCAAAGGAAGTTATGGAATAGTTTGTACAGGTTAGCAACAGAAATTATTATTTTTTGGTAAAGTGTGGAGAATGGATCGGAGGAGGATGAAGATGAAGGTGTATGTTGTGTCCCTCAAATGTTTGTATCCCCTCAAAATTCATATGTTAAATCCTAATCCCTACTGTGATGATGTGTGGAGGTGGGGCCTTTGGGAGGTGATTAGGTCATGAGGGTGGAGCCCTCATGAATGGGATTAGTGGCCTTATAAAAGAGACCCCAGAGAGGTCTCTCGCCCCTTCTGTTATGTGAAGACACAGCAAAAAGAAGTCTATGAACCAGGAAGTGGGTCCTCATCTGACACATAATCTGCTGGTGCCTTGATCTTGGACGTCCCCGTCTCCAGAGTTGTGAGAAATAAATATTTGTTATTTAAATCACTCAATCTATGGTGGTTTTGTTATAGCAGCCTGAATGGGTTAAGATGGTGTATATTTTCTGAAAATTCAATAAGAAATGACTAAGAAGGCAGCAACTGGGCATAGAGAACTATTTAGGTGGCATAGCCTAAAGAACTTGATGAATGAGAGGGGTGGGGATGGGGAAGCATCTAGAATCATTCCCAAGTTTCTACCTTGGGTACCTTGGTTAATGCTGGCTCTGATACCAAGCAAGGGCTCCATATGCTTGCTGAAAGACAAAAGCCAATCTGCTGAGAGGCAAGGTGGTGGAGAGAGAAAACTTTATTTAAAGCGATGAGCTAGCTAATCAGAAGATGGTGGGCAATCATCCTGAAAAAACCATCTTAAAGGGGGACTGGTTTGGAAACGACTTATATAAAGCAAATGGGGTTGGGGAAGGGGCTCAGCAGTGTCAGGTGTTGGATGACAGCAGACCATTGGGGGCCTCTCCATAGACAAAAGTTTCAGATCTGCTGAATGTGACGTTCCTGAGGAATCTAAGAAAACATTAGTTATTTTCCTATCAGCGAGAGAAGGGATGGATTGGGCAGAGGACTTAAATCTGCTGATGAGCCATTCTCTCTACTGGTTACTGATTAGCTTGCCAACGTGCAGTTTCAAGCGTTTCTCCAAAGCACACTGTGAGAATAAGACGGGGGAGTTTTAGACATGGAGTCTCTCATGCTTACTCTGTCTTAGTGCCCCTAACAAGGAAAGAAATGAAATAAGAGGTAGAGAAGCTTTCTGGAAAGGAAAATAAGTTTCTTGTGGACCTTTTAAGTTAAAGTTTTGCCCATTTCTACTGGTGAGACAATCGGAGACAATTTCCCAGGAGGCAATCAGAGTGTAGGTCTGGAGCTCCAGGAAGAAGGCTGGGCGTGTGTCTCATCATCTGTGCGTCCCCTGAGCCTGCCACCTGGCCCTGGTGCTGCAGCTATTCATTCCAGGTCTTTGATGATGGCAGTAATTATGGTGCTAATGATGATGAATCGTTAATCAGATATGTACTTTCTTAGGGTCTGACATAGTTTAGGTAAGACTGAAGTTTTTCTGAGGTTGGGCTTAAAATAGTCTGAATGGTTCCATTAAATTTTTTGCCCTCTCTGTTGTGTCATTTCCTTTGATGTGTCCTTTGTTTGCAGCAGGAGACTCTAACTAGTCTCTCCTGGGAAACATGGGGGGTCCACGAAGTGATCTGATGCTGCCCACAGGGTACCATAGCTCCAGCTGTTGCCATAAGAAAAACAGCTGTCTCCAGAGCTTTAGCATGGCATATTCTCTCAAGATTGAAGGGAAAGAAAATATTGCTTTAAACATCATCACCCGCTAACATTAATCATCCTTTGCCTCAGGCACTCTACCAGGTGCTGTGTTATTTATTTATTTATTTCTCTATTCCAGTAGACCAATGACCCATCCAGCTCAAAATTTAAAACTTCCGATAGTGTGTTTGTATGTGTTGAAAATAAAAGTATTAATCTGTTGGGATAAACATAGAAAATTAATCCAAATTGCTCTGAATGCTCAACTGTATTTCAGAGTGACCGTTCTTACTGGTAAACAATCAACTGACTTTTCCAAATTAGATAGCTGCTTCAGGTGGTAATGGGGTATATAGAATTGTTTTTCAGTCAGTTGGCTATCAAAATGAAAAAAGGCTGCCTCCTTGAAGGTAGCCAGGAAAAGTCTTTTGTCTCATTGCACACTGGTCGGATACTCATGGAGCTAATATTGCACTAAGCTTCATGGCTTGGAGGCAAATGATGCAAGTCTAGATATTCCAGAGTTCTGGTCATGGCCACAGTCTGGCTTAGCCCTAAATCTGCCATCAGGCTAAACCAGGTGGATGGTGAGGGGTGAGAGAAGCAACTCAGTAGTCAAAGGCAGAGTTGCAATGTGGAAGCCAAACAAGGAAAACCAGAAACACGGGAGAGATGGGAAGGCTGGATATAGAGGGAAAAGAGGCAATGAAAAGCAACTTCCTTTACCTGATCACCCATGGTCCTTAACTGCTTTTGTCAACTGTTTTTATTTCCTTTTGTTGTTGGGGATTCTTGTTTGTTTTTGTCCTACTTATTCTCTACTTTCTTTGGGTTATTTTTCATTCCCTAGAAAATGATGATTAAAACATTTTATAGAGTAAGTACATTTTCTTAAATTGTTGTGTATTTATTGAATGCTTCTCAAGTTTTAAGTTGCCGGGTGAGATCAGTACTATGGGGATTCAAATAGATAGCATGCATTGTCTCTACCCTGGGTGGGATTTGTAATCTAGCGTGGAAGATGGAACATACACATAAATAACTACATTGCAAAGCAGAATGGAAAGAGTTAAATGTCTGAAAAGTAAAATGGGAGCCCAGAAGCAGAAGGAATTACTCCTAGAGGAAAACCAGAAAAGACTTCAATGGAGTGGCAACATTTTTAGCTGGGCAGTGAATTATGGTTAGTATTGCAGTAGGCAGAGGCATACAGGGAAATGCAAAGACTCAGCAGTGGCAAAGCAAACAGCAGATCCAAAGAGATCCTGACAAAATTATCTGGGTAGAATTTGATAATCTTAAAATCTTTAATTTCTTTTGCATAAGAATTTAATTTTATCATTCCAGTTATTTTCTCAGAAAATACTGAGACATTCAGTTAAAACCCTAAAAATTAAGTGATTGTGTCAATCCCAGAAAATGTTACTTTCAAACATTTTTTAAGCTCTGTAAATAAAATATAGGCTCAAGTCATGTTTGATTGACTTTGGATAGTTACAATCATGTTTACTCTTTCCATCATATGAGTTGAGACTTTATTACACATAGTTCCTCCATTGTTTACAGAGGAAACTACTATAATGGCAGTACAATATTTTTGCATTAGGAGTCCACCAAACTAAACATGACTTTATTTAAAAATAACTTTATATTAGCCAAATTGTAGATTATTATTTTTGTGCGTGAAACTGAGGGACAGAGCAGAGATAAGAAGTATATATCCATGTCTACCCTTCCATAAGTATATTGACCATTTGGATATCCCTTTTTGTGAAGTAACTGTTCAGTTTTTTGCCCATGTTTATATTGGGTTGCCTCTCATTTTCTTATGGTTTTATGAGTACTCTGTGTATTCTGTATATGGGTCCTTTATAAAGCAAATGTATTGCAAGGATGGTCAATTCTTATCTGCGAGGTTTTGTGCTATAAAGTCACTTTGAGCATGAATTAGTGAAGCCAGAACCAGTGCTCCTAGAGGAAATACAGGGTTAGGTTCCTGTGAGCCTCTGGTCACAGCATTTTTGTCATTTATGTGTTTTCTGTTTAAAAACATCTCATTTGATATACAGCCAGCAGTATTATAAGTCATGCCTTTGAAGCTTACCTAACACACATATTTTCTATAAGCTACAGAACAGCCTTCTTGCACTTGGGACACTAAACAGCACTTAAGCACTATGCTTGGGGGCCATTTGAAACAATAAGATAACAAAAAAAAATCTTAAAAATGTAGTACTAAATATACTGTGAAAAGGACACTTGTGTACAATATGAGAGGTGAAACAAGAATGCAGAGGGTCATTTTGTTAGACATCTGTTGGGAACGTGCACATTGGGTGATTCAAATTTTTTGCCATTCTGCATATATCTGTGAATGACCACGAAAGCACCAGGAGTATTGATTTGGGGGTTACACATAAATTTTAGTGAGTAGGCAAATTTGAAAAAAGGCAAAAAAGAAAATATGAAACAGGTGGGAGAAAGAAAGTTCAAACAATCCAAATATACCATTAACCATATTAAGTGGAAATGGATTGAATGCTCTAAGTAAAGAAAAATCAAAGATTCTTCAGGCTGGAAAACAAAACAACAATACATAATATCTAACTACATGCCTTCTACCAGAGACATATTGAAAATATACAGAAAGGCTGAATTAAAAGTATGCAGAAAGACATATGAGATTAATTCTTTCCAAAAGAACTTTGTTGTAGGCATACACACTATTAGGCAGGAAAGGATTAGTTTATAGGGAAAAAAAGGCCAATTTACCAGAAAACTATAATTTTTAAAATGTAGTGATCTAATATATAGACTCTAAATATATGAAACAAAAACAGGACTACAAGGATAAAAAGAGAAATTCACAGTCACAATTGGAGATTTTAACACAACTGTCTTAGTAACTGATAGAACAAGTAAACAAAAAATAAGAAAGAACACAGAAAATTTGAACATCATAATTATCAAAGTCGATGTAGTGACTTACATGGAGTTCTGCACCCCAAAACGGCAGAATACACGTTCCTTTCAAGTATACATAAAAGATGTACGGAATCTGATCATATGCTGGGGTACAAAGCAAGTCTCAACAAATTTCAAAGGAATTAAATAAGACAGAGCATATTTTCTGACTTCAATGCAATTAAGTAGAGATCTAAAGGATAATAGAAAAATCTTATGTTAGGAAATTGAGAGATATATGCGTAACTCATGAGTCATAGAAAAAAATCATACTGGAAACTAGAAAATATTTTGAAATTAGCAGTAATAAAATACCACATATGAATCTTTTAGAAACATAAATATTTTCGTTAGAAAAAAGAAAGATTAAAAATGACCAATCTAAGTCTCAATCTCAAGAAGGTAGAAAAAGAATAGCAAAATGAGTCCAATGAAAGTAAAACAAAAAAATTGAAGGCAAGAGTAGAAACTAATAAAAGAAGATCAACAAAGAAAAATATTCATTCCTTGAAAAGAAAGGAAAAAAAAAAAAAAGAAAACCAGAAGGGACAAGGTGGAAATAAAAGACAAAATAACTCTCTACAGATGTTGGAAACATTGAAAAGATAAGATTACATACAAGGTAATTATATGCTAGCACATTTGAAAATTAATTGGAAAATTAATTAAAGTGAATTGGACCATTTTCTAGAAAAATAAAAGTTCGAATTGGATGAAGCAATGTGGAGGTCATTGGTCATAGTAACAAGAGTAGTTCTAGCAAAGTGGTGAGAAATCCTGGCTCAAAGGAGTTTAAGAGAGATTAGAAGGAGAGGAAGTGGAGTTAAAACAATGCTTTTGAATAATTTTGTGGCACAGGGAAACAGACCTGGAGCAGTAGCTGGAGGGGGGTCAAGAGAAGGTATTTTTTTAACATGGCAGAAATGGCATCATATTTGTATACTGATGGCAATAATCTGGTAGAGATGTAAGAGAAAAAGAACAGAATTCCTAGAGGAATGTGCTTGAGAAGGCAAAAGAGAATGCAAAATGGGCTGGACTGCCTTCAGATAGGCATAAGGATTGTTCATCGACAGCAACATGTAGAGTGTGCTGATCCCAGGCATTGGTAGTGGAATAGATGTGCTGGTTGGAGTCTATGGGAATTCTCCTCCGATTATACGTTCATAGACAGGAAAATGAAATACTGTATAATGTAAACTCACTCCAAATTATTCTATCATTTAAATGTAATTTAAGGTAAAATCCCTATTTTAGAGTTTTAGTGGAATTTGATCCTAAATTTACTTGACAAAACAAATACCAGCCAGTTTTGAAGAAGAGAAAGGTGTGTGTGTGTGTGGGGGGGGAGTTATTTCCACATATCACTATTTATTTTAAAGCTATAGCAATTAAGATAGTTTGGTATTAGCACAGAAATAGAAAATAGACAAATGACACTCAGTGGAGAGGCCAGCGATGGACCCAAGCATATATGGGAACTTAATACGAGAGAGGTACTATTGTGCGTTACTGGGCAAAGAAAGTCATTTAGTAAATGATTTGGGATAAATGGTTACGTGTATAAAGTTTTTTCAATAGGTTCCTATGCCAGAGCAGACAGAAAAATAAATGCCACATGGATCAAAGACCTAAATGTAAAAAAAATAAAATTAAGACTTACAGAAGAAATAGTGATATACCTATTCTCCAAAGTCTTCGTATGAATACATTTTTTTCCCAGCAACTCTCTCACTCTCTGAGCTTTCATTACTCAGGCCCTAAATCCATTTGAATAATGTGGCATCTCTCACTATGGTCTCGTTGATGAAAAACAGTAATCAGTGGTTAATTGCTAAGAAAAACACTAGGATTTGTGGTGGCATTCTCTAATACTCTTTCTGCTCCTATCCAAGTTTCCTTCAGGTTAAATTTTTCTGAAATAAAAACCATACATATTTTATTTATCCTGTATATGCTACATAATCATGGGTGTCTAGATCTTATATATGATATAGTTTCTATTTTAAACATATTTTATAAATATATGATGGAAGCTTATATCAGCTGTATTAGCACTCATGTGAGTCAAAAGAAACAGGCATTCTTTTGTACTAAAATTCATTCACAGAACTTTCCTTTCCCCTGTTCAGCCTTTCTTTCTTCCTGTCTTTGGTCCATTCCTCGCCTGGGTCCATGCCCCACAGAGCTGATCCAAGCCTGGTGAGTCTTTGAAATCAATGGAAACTCTGCAGGGGAGCAGGGGAAGCTGAAAAATTAGACCTTTGTAATTCTTGCCTCTGCACTTTGCAGCGTTTGTCAAAATTTTTCGAATAGAGATCCAAACACTTTGCTTTGAATTTTGTGAGCTCCTTAGATCTCTGCCACAGACATTCTTCTCAAAGGACTTCCAGCCAGATAATGATCTCCTGAGACACCCACCTGCTCCAGGGCCACCCATGCCTCAGTGGGACTTGTTGGAATGTGCTGTTTGATTGATCTTTATTTCTGAGACTGAAGTTCCAGCTAAGAAACATTAAGGGCATCTAATTAGCATGAGAAGCACATATCGTCTTCCATATATGCCACTTTTTTCTTCTACATAATTCCAATCCAAAATTGGCTCACTCAAGGAGAAAACTGGTGAGTTTAAATGAAAACAGTGAGATTGGGCTCTATCATCACTCATCTTTAGCCATGGTTCATGCAGCTGGTCAGCTAATTCACCCTTTCAATCCTTCTCCTTGGTTGCCCTCAATATCCTTGCTGAATGTTTCTTTAAAGTTTCTCTTTGTTTGTAAAGTTATTAATAGGCCACCCACAAGATGTTCAGTAAAAGGTCTTGAGTCTCTCGAGCAGAATCGGGAGTAGGGTCAATCAAAACCGGGAGACATTATAGTGTCAAGAGTGGTAAATATGAACCCTTAAATAAAAGCAATCCAAAAGAGGTCATGCCACCAAACTGGGGACAAGTTTTGGGTGAGGCAATTAAGTTATTATGAATAATAGCAGCAAACAACAGTTGAATGTTTAGGGGCAAGGACATAGGGAGTTAGAGGCTGGATGTATTGAGATTTAAGCACGGACCCTTCAAACAGGGTAGAGAGGGCAGCATCTGTTGGTTTTTATGCTTGGCAGCAGTTACTGGTGCCTTGTCCTTCTACATCAGACACACAGGTTAACCTTTATTTACACAGTCTATATTCTCTCTCATAAAATTCACCCTACATGTAAAGGGAATTATATTAATATAAGTTATTGTTATCTTAATACTATTAATTATCTTATATTTGCCATAAAAGTTAAATGACAAAAAATATGGTGAACTGTGAATATTTAAATGCTGTTGAATTGTCTAAAATTTGGAGATGTCAAACCATAAGATGTACAACTTCATCAGGTAGTGAGGTCCCCATCACTGAAGGTAACTGGAAGCTGAATGATTAGTTGCTAATAAATGTTTCCATTGGGTGGAGAGCTGAGCCAGATGTTATCACTTATCATTTCTGTGAGCCAACCGTGTATGAAATATTGTTATGAATGTTAAAACTGTCAGAGTGAAGTTACTTTGCAATTCCACTAGTTTGACTAGTTGCTAATTAAGCAGCCTGTGTTGACCTGAAATTACGTATAGAATGAACTTTATGACTCTGGATGCTAGAAGGAAACAAACTCTAACACAGAATATAGCTGTAGTTAATATCATGGAAATTGAATTTCTAAGCAGATACATTTCATTCAGAATACATACTAATTTTGCATTTGAACTTGTAATGCTCCTGCTGTCTGAAATAAAGCAATGCAGAGTTTGTTAATGCTAAGTTATAGTCTAAATTATATATACACTTAAAAAAAATCAGCACAGGGGTGGTAAATGAATCAAAGTAGGGCTAACTTGAAGAGAATATGATATGAATAACATTAAAGCCTTTGTTGTTTGCAACTAGTGTTTTTATACACTATTCATTGGGTTCTGGTAATATGTATATCTACCTCTAAGTTTTTACTCAGGCTCTAAGTTAGTGAATAGATCCCATGCTTAAGACAATCATTTACTCTAGAATTTCTGGGATAGGCTTCAATTAAAATATTTTATTATTCTATTAAAAATTGTAATATCACAAAACTCCAACACGTTGGCATACTCACTGCCTTTTCTAGACTATCTATAGACACCTTTAAGTGAACAAAATATTGTTACCAGGTCATATGTTCTAACAGAGGGTTTAGAAAATATAATATCCATTTATGATAAAAACTCTCAACAGAGAGGGTACAGAGGGAACCTCCCTCAACATAATAAAGGCCACATATGACAAGCCCACAGCTAACATCATACTCAAAGGTAAAAACCTAAAGCTTTTCCTCTAGGATCAGGAACAAGTCAAGGAAGCCCACTCTCACCACTTTTATTCAACATAGTATTGAAAGTCCTAGCCAGAGCAATTAAGCAAGAAAAAGAAATAAAAGGCATCCAAGTTGGACAGGAATAAGTAAAACTGTCTCTATTGGCAGACAACATGATGTTATATATAGAAAATTCTAAAGACTTTACCAAAAAACTGCTGGAACTAATAAACATTCAATCAAGCTGCAGGATACAAAATCAGGACACAAATATCAGTTGCATTTCTATATGTTAACAACAAACTATTAGAAAGAGAAATTAAAAAACTAATCCCATTTACAATTACATTAAAAATCCAAAATACCCAGGAATCAATTTAACCAATGAGGTAAAAGACCTGAACACTGAAAAGTATAGGACATTGATGAAAGAAATTGAAGACACGAAGGAATGGAAAGATACCCTCTGCTCATAGATTAGAAGAATTAATATTGTTAAAATGTTCATACAACCAGAAGCAATCTACAGATTCAATACAATCTCTATCAAAATTCAAATGGCATTTTTCACAGAAATGGAACAAACAATCCTAAAATGTTTACAGAACCACAAAGGACCTTGACTAGTCAAAGCAATCTTGAGAAAGAAGGACAAAGCTGGAGGCATCACACTTTCTGATTTCAAACAATATTTCAAAGCTATAGTAATCAAAACAGTATGATATTGTCTTAAAAACAGACATATAGATCAGTGGAACAGAATAGAGAGCCCAGAAATAAACCCACATTACATGGTCAATTAATTTATGACAAAAGAGCCAAGAATATATAACGGGGAAAAGACAGTTTCTTCAATAAACAGTGTTGCAAAAACTGTACAGCCACTTGCAAAAGAATGAAACTGGACCACTATCTCACACCATACAAAAATCAACTCAAAATTGATTAAAGACTTGAATGTAAGACCTGAAACCATAAAACTCCTAGAAGAAAATGTAGGTAGTAAGCTCCTTGACAATAGTCTTGGCAATGATTTTTTTTGGATTTGACACCAAGAGTAACAGCAACAAAAGAAAAAATAAACAAGTGGGACTACATCAAACTAAAAACCTTCTGCACAGCAAAGTAACCGTCAACAAAGTGAAAAGTCAACCTACCTAATGAGAGAAAATAGTTGCAAATAATATATATGATAAGAAGTTAATATTGAAAATATATAAAGAACTCATACAACTCAATAGCAAAATACCAAACAATCCAATTAAAAAATGGGCAGAGGATCTGAATAGACATTTTCCCCAAGAAGACATATAGATGGTCAACAGATACATGAAAAGGTGCTCAACATCATTAATCATCATAAAAATGAAAATCAAAACCATAATAAGATATCACCTCACATCTGTTAGAATGGCTATCATCAAAAATACAAGAAATAGCAAGTGTTGGCAAGGTTGTGGAGAAAGGGGAACACTTGTGCTCTGTTGGTGGGAATGTAAATTGATGCAGCCACTCTGGAAAACAGTCTGTAAGTTCCTCAAAAAATTAAAAACAGAACTACTGTATGATCCAGCAATTCCACTTCTGGGTATTTATCCAAAGAAAACAAAGACAATAACTCAAAAAGATATCTGCATTCCCATTTCATTATAGTATTATTTATAATAGCCAAGACATGGAAGCAACCTAAGTATCTATTGATGGATGAATGGATAAAGAAAATGTGGAATACACAATGGAACATTATTCAGCCACAAAAAAAGAAGGAAATCCTGACATTTGCAACAACATGGATGGACCTTGAGGGCATTACACTAAGAGAAATAAGTCAGATAGAAAAGACAAATACCTTATGATCTCACTTATGTGTGGAATCTAAACCAAAAAACAACAGAAAAATGAACTCATAAATATGGAGAAAAAGTTGATGGTTACCAGAGCTGGGGTAGTGGGGCAAAAGGGTTGCAGGTAGTCAAAAGGTACAAATTTCCAGTTATAAGACAAATAAGTCCTGGGGATATAATGTACAGCATGGTGACTATAGTTCATAACACCGTATTGTACATTTGAAAGCTGTTAAGAGAATAAATCTTAAAAACTCTTGTCACAAGAAAAAAAAATTTGTCACTATGTGTGGTGATGGATATGCAATATATACATATATCGAATCATTATGTTGTATGCCTGAAACTAATACAATGTTATAAGTCAATTATATCTCAATTTAAAAAATCCAAAAATATCATCTTGATATCATCATTGATTAGATTGGATTTTCAAGAGAGGGGCAAAGAGGCAAATGTGTAAATCTTCTTGCATTCAAATTAGAATCCCTAATATAGGATTTAGAATGAAAATTAAGGCCTTATAGTTGGTGCTGATTTGAAAAAATACTCAGATATAGTTGAGTTAATAATCGACAGAAATAAAAACTTATAGATAAAAATAGTGTTTAGTTGAGCTGATAATAACACTCATTATTTCTATGAGAATGTTACCATTAACCTACTAAAAAAGTACACCTTTTAATTTCCTTTGAAGTCTGAGATTACTGATGGAGGGGACTGGAGGAGGCTGGAGTGACCAAAAATTTCTAAGTGGTTTGGGAGGGAGCAGATTGATTCTGACAACAGTGTTCTTAGGCAGAGGTAGGGAAGGTTTGGCACCTTGCCTCGATTCTTGCTATGAATTCTAGAAAACTCGAAGAGGATATGGGAGAGAGTGTCTTGGAATTAAACCAGGTAACACTTTGACCTTTACAAATCAATTCTTGTTATTGAGGGTATCACATTCATGGAATTCAGAAATACTGATTTTCCTTTTCACTTGTATGCCATTATTTGTCCTAACAAGTGTGTATTACATGTGGACTACATCAAAATTACCCTGATAGGCCCCATGGGAGATACAAAGGCATGTAAAAAAATAGCTTTGTGCCAGGCACTATTCTGAGGGGTTATCATCTGGTTTCTCATTCAAACTGCATAGGAACCCTATAAGGTTAGTACTATTTTAATCCCATTTTACAACTGAAAAAAAAAAAACTGAGGCACAAAAATGTTTACTCCAGTTTGTACAACGAATGAGTGGAAAAGCCTGTGTGCTCACTACTGTGTGATTCTGTCTCTCTATCGTAGAAGACACACACGTGTGTGTGTCACAATATAATCACAAATATTCATCATGGCTACTCAGATTAATGGTAGAATTGGACAACTATTGTATTCTAGAGCTGTATCTTCATTAATCAATCAGGGTTGATGAGCAAAAAGTTTATGACTACAAGATATACATCTTTGGTGCATACAGACAGACTTGGGGGCTCTTTTCTGAGCTCTAAATCTATGTATACAATTACTTGTGGGGCCAAACTATTGCATGTCCCACAGGAATCTCAATTTCATCATCTCCAAAACCCACCACATCCAGACCTGCTCTTCCTCTTGTAACCATGTTTCAGTGAACTGAAGTGCCATCTAAGCAAGAATCCTGAGTTGTCTTTGAACCATCCTTCTGACTTATTTTATGTCCAATCAATAAAAGTTCTTGTCAATTCTATCTTCCAATTATTTCTCAAACACTCTGTGGCAATTGCATTTTCCTGGAAGTAAATCCTGAGCTGGAGACATGAGTTCAAGCAGTTTATTCAGGGGTGACATGTGTGAAAGAGAAAGAGAAGGAGAATTGGACTGGAAGAGCCATTGGGTTGTGCTGCAAATCTGACACCGGTGAAAGGAAAGGAAAGAGGAAACAGAATTGCGTGGGGAGTTTCAGACACCAAGGCAGATCTTAAAAATCTAAGTCAACCCAGTAGGGAACTCAGCACTAAGACCCTTAGAAGAGTCCCATGTTGGGCAGAAATAGCCAAATCCTGGTGCTGTAGATGTGTCGGTCATTGGCTGGGCCTACTCTGGATGAGTGTGATCTCAATTCAAACTCTGCACCAGATCTCAAAGACATTGCAGCTAGAAGAAGTTGGCTAACTGCACTTCTTGCAACTGAATATCAAGTTCTTTCTTGACGATGAACCTGAGTGACACCTGGATGGCTGCCACATACCCCCTCTTCTTTCTGTTTCCGTTGTCACTGATTTGCTTCAGATCCTCACGATTTTCACTCAGATGACTGCAATGGTTTCCTGACTGGTCTGTTTGACTCTACCCTTGCTCATCTCAAATCCACACTCCATAATGACACTACAGTCATCTTTCTAAAGAGCAAACGTGAAAACGTAATCCCCTCTTAAAACATGTCAAATGATTATAACATCACAACATGACATGCAGGGTTCTTTGTGAGGGCTTTCCCGCTTAGTTTTAACCACTACTGCTCCCCACAACCTTCCCCCAAGAGGTCATTCCACCATCATCTCTTCCCATGAAATGTGTCCTGACTTCTTCAGTCTGCGATCTCTGTCTTTTGCTTCTTTATTTGTTTTTCCCATTAGACTGTAGGTTCGTCCAAGGCAGGAACCACATCTTTCATCTCTAACTCTCACTGAGTTCACTGCCTGGAACGTATAGCTCAATGTACGTTTGTTGAATGAATCAAATAATAGGGATGAAAGTGAATTTAATTGAAGATGAAGTCTCAAGAGAATCTACATATTCTATAACTTTAGTTTTATAATTAAAAAGAAAAATTACTGAATCTACCCCATAATCAATAACAATTGCAATTGTTAAAAATTAGTACTATATAATTAAAGACATGAAACATGTCTGCTTACATTTAAGGTGGGCAATACATTTGGGAATTTGAAAATCCTATGCTTAATTATCCGTGTTTTTGAGAATGCACGATAATTCATTTAGACTTGACTCTGTCAGTGCCATCCAATTTTATTTAGTGCCCTAAACTGTGGGCATCATGTCTGAGAGAAAATCACAGCATCAGACTTCTAAAGAGATGGCACATGTCAAAAGATGCAGTAAAAATTCTGCTTAATTAATGTGTTTATAAATCTCTGGTCATGAAGCAGAGAACAAATGTAAGTTTCTCTTTTCCCACATCATTTCTATACATAAACTTATATTTATATGTGTTCTCACTATAAGATATAAAAAATTCTTTATATTTAGATTTTTTCCAAACTTTGTCTTTTAGAAGGAAGAAAATAAACATATTTATTCTTTCTCTCCTTCTCTCTCTCCCCTTTTCTCCTTCCTTCCTTCATTCCTTCCTAGCTCCCTTCTTTCCTTCCCTCCTTTCTCCCTTCTTGCCTTCCCTCCTTCCTTCCCACCCTTCTTTCTTCCATTTTCTTTTCTTTAGAATAAGAGCACTAGCTGTGAGAAGAGAATGTACTGTTTCTCAGGTTGGTGACTGCATTGATATTTCCATTTTCACTTGTCAGCGTAAAATTCTCAGACCACATAAGAATGTCACTGGCAGATCTGAGGAGAAATGGAGTTATGGAGAGGCCAGCCCTGGAGTAAGGTTAAACCTTAGAGAAACTGTGGGAAGAGGAAGTCTTAGTGCCTCCGATGGCCTCTGCCTGGTTCATAGAACAGCTCTCGATCACTGAGAGTTGCATCTCCTAATATCACTACATTTGGCCACCCCCCGCTTCAAGATTTTCTATCCAAAGCCCACTGTTACATTCCCTTGTTTTTTCCTCCTCTACCAATGTTCTCACTTTCAGCTGTTGACTTTGACCTTGTAGCCCTATCAGATTTTTCAGTTTTCTATGAAATAGCCCTGGCATTTGGACACATTTTCAGACTTATTGCAATCCTGCACATTCAACAAATATCTATGAACATCTATTAAATGACTAGATCCACTTGGATACAAAGACAAATAGGATGTATTCCTGCCTTCAAAAAGTTCACAACCTGGAACCAAATATGGAAAGCATGCTTTGTAAGCACAAATTCAAATAATGGGCATATTTTAAAAGATCTCTTCTCACCAAGAGTGCATCTTAATAACATTAAATTTCATGAATAATCTCTCATACTACATTCAAACACAAGTAGGGAAAATTAGATCCATTCAGGTACAAATATATTTTTACTCCTAGGAAACATAGTTTATAAGTCCACAATATGCCCCTCTTGGCATAAAGAGCCAAAGAGAGGTGGAGAGTTGTTATTGTTTGTAAAACGAATATGCATTAAACATCTGCTTTATGTACACAAATAAGAAAAGACCCAATAAACAATAGAGTCTCCCCTGTGTATGCCTCAGAAATAAACTTTTATTTTGATGATGTTTGACTACACTAGCAATTTTGATATCCAACCAAGCTTAGCAAAATGGAAATTTTATCTGAAATGGATTTCAAACTAATATGCCTATTACGCCATGTCTAATATAGCATGTTCTTCTCTTATATGAAATACAATAAGACAGAATTATTTTCACAGAAGTCAGGTAATTTGCTTATATTCTGTAATACTTTTTGTGATTACAAAAATATACACCCACATGTCTTAAGGACCACTAATTTATTTTTATATAAAATTGGTGCTATCTCAATGACATAAGATAAGCATGGTTGAAATTATAACATGGAAAACAAGAATTTAGGTTTAAATATAAGTAATGGATTACTTTAATGTAGTATAGGATTGTTCAAGGTTTCTTAGACTCTCTGACATCAGAAATGTTATCATTGTTTGTCACAGAGATATAGTCATATATTATATAAAGGCAATAGAAATGATATATATTGCTAATTTTTGGTTTTATAACTTTAATTTGATGAATGGCAGCATGCCTGGAGTTGCCATTCATGTCGCTGACTCTTCAAACGGCATCACGTAAGATTGGGCAAGGCAGAGTCTCTGCAGTGTTCACAGCTGTTCTGAATGTGGGATTTAACTACTCTACAAATTAAGTTCAGATCTTTTAAAGAACAATCCGTACTAAGCAGTATGGGTGATATGAAGATAATAACATTCATTTGGCTTCTAGAATCATGTAAAGAGAAGGTAGAGACAGATTATAGTTTCTCTTTTCAAGGGCTACACATTCCTCTTTTTCGCTTCTCTGTAGGCTTGAGTTGCCCTTGTTTTGTGATGGCATCTGTTTTAACAGGAAGCATAGTAGAAGTGCTTTCCTGAGTGAGAATCTTGTCCCCATTTTGAGGTCACTCCACGGACTCCTGGATGCTGATGCTTACATGAACTCATCCACCTTCTGCTATGCCTTCCTTCTGATTTGCCCTGGCATCTGTTTATTCAGAATATGTTTACTCCTGTTGTGTCAGTCAAGGTCTCTGATGGACCACCTTGCCATGGTTTCTGATTATGAAGTAGCAAGCAACAGAAATATTAATTTACCAAATAGCTCCAGGATTCCTCTTAGACTGAGAACCATTTATGTTAAAAAAAAAATACTTTGATAAACTTCTTTAGATGTGAAGTTTCGAGGTCTGTGTGGCATGATTTGAAAGGTGACTGGTGGGGGAGAGTGCTAACAAATATATCTTGTACGATAAATTAACCGAACTTTTCAGTCAGGAATAAACAGGAGAAAAAAAGAGGGAAGTGGTGGAAGTGGTCTGTGAATCAAGAAGAAAGTAGAAATCTGTGGAGATGGGTGGTCCAAGGAAAATTCCAAGGGTCAGGGTGATCACATAACTTTTAAGACTAAAGATAGTCTAACATTCAATTTTTAGTTGTGTAAAGTACTCTAATATAAAAAGCTCCATCATCTCAAAATACCCATCAGCACCTATTATTCACAGAGCATCGTATCAATCATATTTTAGAGCATAAAAAACTGGAAGCAGTGTTCAGAATGGGTGTTGAGTAGGGCTACAAAGGGACAGCAGGTGTCGAGTGGTGAACTATCCAAAAGGTCAGAAATAGGAATTCAAAGACAGAGATGATTGGGAGCACAGATCCTGCTCCCAGTGAGTGCTGGAGCCAGCATATACTGGCCCATGAGAGTCAAGTGTTAAATTTGTAGGAATTTTGTGAGCCTGTTGTTAAAAACAGCCATTATTAAACATAAAATTATATAAATGTAATTAAATTAGTTATATTTAAAATAGAAGTAATAAGTATTCAAAACATCACTTCCTAATGATTTTACTATCTTTTAATGTTACCTATGTGCCTGAGATTATTTTTGTCTACTGCATCTGGATAGTGGAAATACAATATAATGGTGTGCGATTGTGTATCTCTTTCCTGAGTCAGTAATAGCATTTTGGTAGCTTGAAATTGGCCATGATGGGAGTATTTACACCACGAACACTGGCAAATGCTACAGTTCAGGCATTTTTGTGGAAAGCCAGATTGTTAAATATTTACCAGTAACCACTGCCCACTCCTCAGCTCACGTGCAAGAATTTCAAGAGATTAGGAGGTGAGTTAAGTGGCTCAGGGTGTGTTGGGGAAGAAATTAGAGGAAAAAAAAAATCTCAAAGGGCTGGGTAACCCCCAGTGAGAACTGAGTTACACATGAGTTTCATGACTTCTCTCCATACCTCATTCCATGGCTCCTGAATCTTGGATGCAAAGCTTGAGATTTGTGTTCTTAGTGCCCCATGAATCCCTTAGTGCCCAACTGTTCCATTTCCACTGAAACATCTTATTTCTAATCTTTACTTCTATTTTGGATTCTGAAGTGACATAGATATTTTTATCTCTTTCTGGGTCTATTCAGTAATGTTAAGATAAACTGTATTTCTGACAAAGGAGATGATAAATCTCTATAACTACATTATTTTTATGGTATTTAAAAAATCTTTCAGATTCATATTTTTTCATCATTTTCTGGCTCTACATTATATTTCTAAAATATTGCTTATTGGCTTTATCTTTGTTGATTATGTCATCCAGATAGGATACCATAAGAGTACCTACCAAATGTGTAATTATTGGAGCAGTTGTGTACCTCGTACATCATGTCCTCATCTCCTATTTCCACAGATTTCCACAGCTAAAGTCACTGATAACTTGTAAGTCCCAGCCTGCACTGTTTTCTGACCTTTGATGGAAGCAGGAAAGCTGCTCCAGCCTCCTGATATGATATGATTGTATACTGGGTAATTCCTGGTGGTTTAGTGAATCGATGACATAGTGTGGGGGTTGAGAGTATGGGCTCTGGAGCAAGATTGCTTGGATTCCAATCCTTGCCCTGCCCCTGATAGCTGGGTAATCCTGGGCATCTCTCAATATTTCTGAGACTTAGTTTCCTCATCTGGAAAATATGGATAACAGTGGTATCTACTTCAAGACTATTTTCGTTTCCTTTGGCTGCCATAACAAATCACTACAAACCTGGTGGCTTACAATAACAGAAATTTATTTGTTCACAGTTCTGAAGACCAGAAGTCCAAAATCCAGGCGTC
Organism: Tapirus indicus; assembly: GCA_031878705.1. Classification (NCBI taxonomy): domain Eukaryota; kingdom Metazoa; phylum Chordata; class Mammalia; order Perissodactyla; family Tapiridae; genus Tapirus; species Tapirus indicus. The sequence goes on from CM062925.1 coordinate 117,858,365, forward strand.
AGAAGAAACACATACTCTCTCTAGATGCTCTAGGGGAGATTCTATTCCTTGACTCTTACAGCTTCTGGTGGTTATTGGCATTTCTTGGCTTGTGGCTGCATCACTCCAGTCTCTGCCTCCATTGTTACACTGACTCCTTCTCTTCTGTCTGTCTCCTCTGCATGTCCCTTAAAAGGACACTTGTCTTTGGATTTAGGGCCCACTGGATAATACAGGATGATCTCATCTCAAGATCCTTAACTTAGTTACATCTGCAAAGACCTCTTTTTTCTAAAAATGGTAACATTCACAGGTTCTGGGGATTAGGGCATGATATACTTTTTAGGAAGCCACCATTCAACCCACTATAATGGGATTGTGAGGATTCTATGACTGAATACAGGTAAAATGCTTAGACTATTCCTTGTACAGAATAAATGATTAAATATTTCTCCTTCTCTTCCTCTCCTCTTACTCTGCCCTCCTCTTCCTTCTCTCTCTTCTACTTTTATTTCTTTTTTAATTTTTTGAAGCCTTATTATAATCACTAAGTTTAGTTCTAAGTACTTAGTTCTAAGTCACAGGATTCAGTTTTCACGCAGATCCTTCATTGCTTCCCAGCCAAAGCTAACTTTGGTTTTGATGTGGGGGTTTCTGGAGCAAAATTCTTCATTGTGAACCACTTGAATTCAAATGAGCATCTTTCCTTGTCCTTATTCAAGAGTATCTACCTTAAATTCTGCCTAAGAACACTGGTCTCCTACAGCTTGGTTGTCTTGCTCTTTCCAGTCTACTGTCCAGGTCCTGGAAAACTACCCCTGGCTCTCAACCACATCAGCCATACTTCTGAATGCTTCCAGCAATGACCATGTTTTGAAATAACTGTGCACTTTGGATTATGCACACTTACTCTTCTGGTTCTCTTTTCCAGAATCCAGATTCTAGATGTTTCTGCTTGCCTGACTTATCAGAGACACCATTGATGATCATGTTCTGAGAAAACTGTATGCTGTGCATTATGTATTTTGCCCTCCTGGCTTCTCTGCTGTCAGTTCCAAAAGAAGGAACAGGTAGTTTAGTTTCTGACTTATCCTAGCAGGTGAGCTGGGGCAACCCTGGCTTCTGTGATCCACTTCATATCTAGGGGCACAATGTGGAGTGGCCAAACTTAAGACACACTGGATTATTAACAGCAAGACTATACCAAAGTTGAGCATTTTGAACAGAGCGGTTCAATATTTTCTTAACATTTTGGAGGGTTGTACTGATATATGAGAAGCAAGAAGGAAATGGTTTGTAATAGAATATTTGAATATTCAGCTCTTCAGAGAGTCATCCATGAATTAAATTGGCAAGCATGCTGATTTTAGAGGCAAGTTAAATTTGACAACACCCAAATTCAGAGACTAAGAACCATTCCCCCCAATCCCCTGTAAAACTTAAGAACAGACCTCTCTTTTTTGAAAGAGATGGGAAGTATATACATTGCTTTATTTCAGAATGGTCCCAGTACTGCATAACCTATTTACAAATCTGAAAAGAACCCTGCTGTATTTACTGTCTCATGCTTCCACTAATTCTTGATTTTATACACCGAGAATTCACTATGAATGAGTTCTGACTTTTCAAGGGTTATCTCGATACTTTACCTGACATTCATATTGCTTTAAAAATAAAGAACTAGAGATCAAATTTCCTTAAGGGATCACGCCCTACTCCACAGAAATTACTTTAAAACAAAAGGTACATTATCTGAGAACTCCAATGCATTAAAAGGGATTGTAGTAACAGGAAAAAATGTGGTAGGATTAGCTCACTATAATATATTGTACAAAATTTTCAAGTTTAGTCATATTATACTACATTGAACTTTACAGTTTATTGATTTTCTGTACATTCTTGTTAAGATGGTATAATGGCCATTCAGAAAAGCTCCAAATTAAAAAACTAAAGCTAGGAAAGTAACTTTTAAAGTTCTACTAATTAAATGTCTTTTCACTGGGAGGTAGATTCCTTCAATCTGTATTAATTTTCTGGGCTGTTAGGAAGTTAAGGCCACTTGTTTAATGAACAGGAAGGTGTGATTTACTTCCTGCATCTGGAAGACAGCTTCAAAAGGAGTCTTTCCAACTTACCCCGTCATGAGAGCAGCAGGAAATTTTTTTTTCTGTAAACAGCAATAGAATCCTCAGAGTCCTGCCAGGACTTCAGAAATTACCATAGAATTTTTATCCTCTCCTCCCAAAGACATACCCTAGTTGTGATATCTTTATTATGTTCAGACCATCGACATTCTCCTAGGAACCAAGATTTGAAAGATAGTCCTTATTCCTCATCATTGTAACATTTAGGATATGGTTCAGCTGTGAGTGACCCCAAACCCTAAAAAAACAGTAGCTAAAAGCAATTAAAGTTCATTTTTCTCTTATGTTCTAGAAGTCTGGATTCAGGAAGTGGAGGGCTAGAATAGGACTCTGTGGTATTAGCAACCAAGGCACCAAGGTGCCTTCCATCTTTTTTTTTCTTTTGGCTGAGGAAGAATTGCCCTGAGCTCACATCCACTGACAGTCTTCCTCTTTTTGTATGTGAGCTGCTGCCATAGCATGACCACTGACAGACGAATGGTGTAGGTCTGTGCCCAGGAACTGAACTTGGGCCACCAAAGCAGAGCATGCCAAACTTAACCACTAGGCCACCGGGGCTGGTCCTGCCTTCTGTCTTTCATATCTCCCCCATCCTCAGCATGTAGGATTTGCCTTATGGTCTCAGTTAGCTGGTCATGCCCCATCCATCAAATCTGCATTCCTGGAAAAATGAAGATGCCAAGAAAGACATGCCCTAGTTTCCAGTTTTCCATGTAAGGAGATTGAAAGTCACCACTTCATCCTATCAACAAGAAAAAGCTGAACAGGCTGAAAAATCAACAACTCATTTGAATCCATAAGACAAGTGCAGACACAAGGCAAACCACTGCCCCCAAGATTGGAGAGACAGACAGGGAGTCATGGTTTACCCAAAAAAGAGATTCATGAGCAGAAACTGCTGTGGGAACCAGTGCGGGGTGTAGAAATACCTGAACTGTAATTGACAAATTACTGGAGGCTCAATGTGGACAAGTCAGAGAGTTAAAAAATCCAGGGGGACCTAGTCACAGGGGGACCACCACAATATTGTGAGATTTACCTCCAAGAGCTTAACCAGGTTCTCATAGTAAATATCAGAAAAAAAAATCTCATGCTTTCATCTGGAGTAGGAGAAAAGGAACCATTCTGGAATATGCAAAAGGATTCTGTTCTTCTTAACAAGGCCTGCCCTCAGGGGAAACTAGTTAACCAGAGCCTAACATGCTGGGCTATTATCAGAGACTAATGGACCTAGGGGAAGGGAAATACCCCACTCCAGCCCACTCTAGTCATCCTGTGAGAGAAAAAAGAGGAGGGGTAGAGGGAGAAAAAAACTGAGAAAAATTTGTCACATTCACAGTCCAAAGGGACAAGCTCACTAAAAGACTGGGACCTGCTCATAGGACTATAGAACATTTCCCCTCCCCCTCAACCTCACCACCACATTAGGAAAGGCCTATTTATAGAAGTTCCTTCTACCTGGTACATCATGTCCAGCTATCAAGAAGAAATTAGAAGGCATACAAAAGGCAAAAAACACACACTGAAGACATAGAGCAAGCATCATAAATAGATATGGCAAGGAGGTTGGAATTGTCAGGCTGGGAATTTAAAACCACTCTGATTAATAAGGCTAAGGGTCCTAGTGGAAAAGCAGACAGCATGCAAGAACAAGTGGGCAATGTAAGCAAAGAGATGGAAATCCTAAAAGAGAACCAAAAAGAAATACTAGAAATAAAAGAAGACTGTAGCAAATGAAGAATGTCTTTGACAGACATTAGTAGACTGAACTGGCTAAGGAAGGAATGTCTGAGCTACAGTACATAGCAATAGGATCCTCAAAAAAGCAAAAAGCAAAGAGAACAGACTAAAAAAACTAAAACAGACTATCCAAACACTGTGGGGCAACTACAAAGGTGTAACATACAGACAATGGGAATACCAAAGAAGAAAGAGAGAAAGGAACAGAAGAAATACTTGAAATAATAATGATCGAGAATTTCCCCCAAACTAATGTCAGACACCAAACCACAGATCCGAGAAGCTCAGAGAACACCAAGCAGGAAAAAGGCTTAAAAAATATACCAAGGCATATCATTTTCAAACTACAAAATATTAAAGATAAAGAAAAAATGCTGAAAGAAGCCAGAGGATAAAAACACCTTATATAGAGAGCAACAAAGATAAGAATTACATTCAACCTCTCCTTAGAAATTGTGCAAGCAAGAAGAGAGTGGTGTGAAATAAAGTGTCACAAGAAAAAAAAAAAGCCCACCAACCTAGAATTCTGTACCCTGTGAAATTATCCTTCAAAAATGAAGGAGAAATGAACACTTTGTCAAAGAAACAAAAATTGAGGGGATTTGTTGCCAGTAGATCTGATTTGCAAAAAATATTTTAAAAAGTTCTTTAGAGACAAGGGAAGTAATATAGGTTAGAAGTTTGAATCTACATAAAGTAAGGAAGAACACCAAAGAAGGAATAAATGAAGGTAAGATAAAAAATTTTATTTTTCTTATTCTTAATTGATTTAACAGATAACAGTTTGTTCAAAATAATAATACCAAAAATGAATTTGATTATGTATGCTTAGGTATATATCTTACGGGTATGAGTGTGTGTGTGTGTATTTGTGTGTGTGTGTGTATTTATACATAAGTGAAATGGATGGCAGCAATGATAAAAAGAGTGAGAGGGAGAAATTAGAATTATTTTGTTATTATAAGGTACTCACACTACCTGTAAAATGGTATAGAGTTATTTGAAAGTGGTTCTGGATTAGCTGTAAATGTATATTGCAAACTCTAGGGCAACCACTGAAAAAAGTGTAAAAAGAAAGTATAACTGATGTGCTAAGAAAGTAGAGAAAATAGAGCCACATAAAATGCTCAGTTAAAATCACAAAAGGCAGAAAAAGAGTGTAAGACAAAAACAGGAATAAAGAACAAGGGCAACAAATAGAAAACAGTAATGAATATGGTGGGTATTAATCCAACTCTATCAATAATCACTTTAAACATCAGTGGTCTAAATGCATGAATTAAAAGACAGATTGTCAGAGTGGATCAATATAAGACTCACTATATGTTGTCTATAAGAAACTAACTTTAAATATAAAGACATACATAGATTAAAAGTAAACAGAAGGGGGCCTGCCTGGTGGTGTAGTGGTTAAGTTCATGTGCTCCACTTTGGTGGCCTGGGGTTTGCAGGTTTGGATCCCAGGCACAGACCTATGCACCACACAAGCCATGCTGTAGCAGGTGTCCCACATATAAAGTAGAGGAAGATGGGCATGGATGTTAGCCCAGGGCCAATCTTCCTCAGCAAAAAGAGGAGGATTGATAACAGATTTTAGCTCAGGGTTCATCTTTCTCACACACATACACACAAAAAAGTAAATGGATGGAGAGAAATATACTATGCTAACACTGATCAAAAGAAAGAAGATTATTAATATTAATATCAGACAGAGAAGACTTCAAAGCAAGGGAAGTTATCATGGATAAAGAAAAGCCTTACATAATGATTAAAGGGGTCAATTCTCCAAGAAGACATAACAATCCTTAATGTATATGTGCCTAACAACAGAGTGTGAAGCTACATGAGGCAAAAATTGTAGAAATGCAAACAATAAATAGACGAATCTGCTATCATAGTTGGAGATTTCAACACCTTTCTCTCAGAAATGGAGAAATCCAGCAGGCAGAAAAATCAGTAAGGACACAGTTGAAGTTAACCGCACCACCAATCAACTGGGTATAATTGACATCTATAGATTACTTCATCCAAAAACAGAGAACATACATTCTTATCAAACACACAGGGAACATTCACCAAGATAGGCTACATTCCGGGCCATAAAATACACCTTAACAAAGTTAAAATAATAGAAATCATACAATGTCTGCTCTCAGACCACACTGGAATTAAACTACTAACCAATAACAGAGATGTAACCGGAAAATTCCAAAACACATGGAGATTAAACAACACACTTTTAAATAACACATGGGTCAAAGAAGACATCTTAAGGGAAATTTAAAAATATGTTTAACTAAATAAAAATGAAAACACAATTTATCAAAATTTGTGAGATGCAATGAAAGCAGTGCTAAGAGGAAAATTTATAGCATTGAATGCACATATTAGAAGTCATGATCCAAAATCAGTGATCTAAGTTTCCATCTTATGAAACTAGAAAAAGAGCAAATTAAATCCAAAGTAAGAAGAAAAAAAGAAATAATAAGAATTAGAGTAGGAATCAATGAAATTGAAAACAGAAAATTGATAGAGAAAAATCAATGAAACTAAATGTTGGTTTGTTGAAAAGATCAATAAAATTGATAAGCCCCTACCCAGGCTACTAAGAGAAAAAAAAGAAGACAAATTACTAATATCAGAAATGAAAGAAGGTACATCACTATAGATCTCATGGGCATTGAAAGGATAATAAAGGAATACCATGAAAAATTCTATGCCCACAATTTGATAACCTGGATGAAATGGACCAATTTCTTGAAAGACACAATCTATCAAAAATCTTACAAGAAATAATCTAAATAAGCCAATATCTATTAAATAAATCAAATCAATAAGTAATAACCTCCAAAAACAGAGATCATCAGTCCCAGATGTGTTCATTGGTGAATTCTGCCAACCATCTAAAAAAAATTATACCAATTTTCTAGAATCTCCTTCAGAAGATAGAAGGAGAGGTAATACTCCCCAACTCATTCTATGAAGCCAGCACTACCCTAATACCAAAATCAAGCAAACACACTACAGGAAAAGAAAACTACAAACCAATATCTCTTATAAACATGGATGCAAAAATCCTCAAAAAAATATCAGCGAATGGAATCCAACAACATATACAAAGAATCATACATCATGACCAAGTGGGATTTAACACAGGTATTCAAGGCTGGTTCAACATTCCAAAATCAATTAATATAATTCGTCACCTGAACATGATAAAGAAAAATCACATGATCACATCAATAGTTGCATAAAAAGCATTTGACAAAATCCAATACTTATTCATGATAAAAACTCTCAGTAAACTAGGAATAGAGGGGAACTTCCTCAACTTGATATGGAACATCTTTAAAAACCAACAGGTTACATCATGACTAATGGTGAGAAATTTGAAGCTTTAAAATAAGCTTCACTAAGCTCAGGAAGTAAGATCAGGAAGAAGGCAAGGGTGTTTCCTTTCACCGCTACTTTTCAACATCATAATGGAAGTCTTAGTTAATGCAATAAGACAAGAAAAGGAAATTAAAAGTATACAGATTGAGAGAAAGAATAAAACTGTCTTTGTTCACAGATGACATGATCATCAATGTGGAAAATAAAAAGAATTGACAAAAATGTTTGAAACTAATAAGCAATCTTAGCAAGATTGCAACATAGAAGGTTAAAATACAAAAGTCAATCACTTTCCTATACACCAACAATGAACAGGTAGAATTTAAAATTCAAAACACATTACCATTTATATTAGCACCCCAAAAAATAAAGTACTTTGGTATAAACCTAACAAAATATGATCTATATGAGGAAAACTACAAAATTCTGATGAACAAAGTCAGAGAATTAAATAGATGAAGTGATATTCCATGTTTGTGGATAGGAAAACTGAATATTTTCAAGATGTCAGTTCTCCCCATCTTGATCTATAGATTCAATGCATTTCCAATCAAAATCCCAAGTTATTTTGTGGATATTGAAGAGACAAAAGTTCCTGAATAGTCAACACAATATTGCAGGAGAACAAAGTTGGAGGACTGACAGTACCCAATTTTAAGACTTACCATAAAGCTACAGTAATTGAGACAGTGTGGTATTGGTGAAAGAATAGACAAATCAATAGAAATGGAATAGAGAGCCCAGAAATAGACCCACATAAATATAGTCAAAAAACCAAAGGCAATTCAATGGAGCAAAGAAGGTCTTTTCTACAAATGGTGCTGAGACAACTGGACATCCACACGCAAAACAATGAATCTAGACAAAGAGGTTACAGCCTTCACAAAAATGAACTCAAAATGGATCATACAGCTCAATATAGAACACAAAACTCTAAAACTCCCAGAAGATAACATAGGAAAAGACCTAGATGACTTTGGATATGGGGATGCCTTTTTAGATACAACACCCAGCACATTTTCTATGAAAGAAATAATTGATAAGTTGAACTTCACTAAAATTAAAACTTTCACTGTGCAAAAGACAGTTTCAAGAGAATGAGAAGACAAGCCACAGACTGGGAGAAAATATTTGCAAAAGACACATCGGATAAAGAAATGTCATCGAAAATATACAAAGAACTCTTTAAATTCAGCAATAAAAAAACAACCTGATTAAAAGATAGGCCAAAGGCCTTAAGAGACGCCTCACCAAAGAAGCTATACAAATGGAAAATTAGCATATGAAAATATGCTCCACATCATACATCATCAGGGAAAAGCAAATTGAAACAACAATAATACATCACTACACACCTTACAGAATGGCCAAAGTCTGGAACACTGGCAACACCAAATGCTGACCAGGATGTGGAGCAACAGGAACTCTCATTCACCACTGGTGGGAGTGCAAAATGGAATAGCCACTTTGGAAGACAGTTTGGCAGTTTCTTACAGAATTAAACCTACTCTTACCGTGAGATCTAGAAATCACACTCCTTAGTATGTACACAAAGGAGATGAAACTTATGCTCACACAAAATCCTGCACACAGATGTTTCTACCAGCTTTATGCACAATTGCCAAAACTTGGAAGCAACCAAAGTGTCCGTCAGTAGGTGAATGGATAAATAAAATGTACACCAGACACTGTAATATTATTCAGGACCAAAAAGAAATGAGCTATCAAGCCATGAAAAGATACGGAGGAACCTTAAATGCACATTACTAAGTGAAAGAAGCCAATCTGAAAAAGTTATCTACTGTATAATTCCAACTGTATGACATTTTGGAAAAGGTAAAACTACAGACACAGTAAAAAAATCAGTAGTTAAATAAGGGATAAATAAGCAGAGCACAGCAGATTTTTAGGCAGTGAAAATACTCTATAAAATACCATAATGATGGATACAGGTTATTACACATTGTCCAAACTAACAGAATGCACAGCACCCGAAGTGAACCATCATGTAGGCTGTGGACTTGGGGTGATTATGATGTGTCAATAAGGTTCATCAGTTCTAACGAATGTACCAATCTGGTGGAGGACGTTGATAATGAGAGACTATGCATGTGTGGGGGCAGGAGGTATATGGGAAATCTCTGTGCTCTCATCTTAATTTTGCTGTGAACCTAAAACCGCTCTAAAAATATAGTCTTAGTTTAAAAAGAAAGAGAGGAATGAAGGCAGGAAGACATGCCCCTATCCCCTCAAGTATACTCAGTGGAAGGCACTCATGACATATCTGGTTACATTTCTTTGACCAGAGTTTGGTCTCATGATAATAATTTTTTGCAAAGGGGGCTGGGAAATGTAGTCTTTATTTCTGGCAACCGTGTTCTCAGTTTATCCTTATCATTTATTTAGGTAAATTTTTTAATGTATTAGTAAAAGTTGTGTTTTTTAATTTTGCAATTAAAAGCAAAGAAGTTATGTAGTAAACAATACAAAAATTGCAAAATAGAAAAAAATAGAAACTGATGTTCTCCTAAAATTCTTCCTCATAAAGAAGCACAAGTACATGTTTAGGGTATATGCTTTTAATTTCATGTCTATGTAATACACAAAATTAAATACTTCACAAAATATCTTAGATTTTTTTCTATGTCAGCATATCCATAGGCACTATACTGATAATGTTATTCAATCTTGGTACCAGCATAGGGCAGGAGAAGAAATTGAAACAGAGTCTCTTCTGTTTGAGCCTTAGTTATACTTTATGAAATATTTCAGATTTGCAGAACATAAAGACATGAATAGTCAAACATAGCATGTGAAATATGTTCCAAGATCAATTCATACTTATCATCATCAGAGACATATTTCCTAGTTTATTTTGTTCCTAGTTTGCTTTGTTCACTTAACGCTGATAATAAAAGCCACCTATAAATTAATCTGTTCCTGAGTTTGCCAAACCAATGAAGATTTAGATTTAGATTTTTCTCCTTTCCTTATTTGGCTCAAATATTTCAAATCACAAACATATTCCTCTACCCTCTCCAGACCCACACTCATATTTAAATTTACCAGCTTATTGAGTTTTTCCTTCTATAGAACTTAAGGTTTCCATAACTGGAGCATTTATTTATTTGGACCAATTTATCCTCCTACAGAACTTACATGTAGTAGAGGGGGTTTGTCCCCCAGTAGAATTACTGAGAAGTATCTTTTGTCGTCTTTCTATGACCATATCAATGGTAATCTCATAGGATTTATTTTTTGTCTGAGATTTACTGGGTTCTTCTAAAGTAGTAGTTGTCAAAGTGTGGTCCCTGGATCAGCAGCAAAAACATTACCTGGGAAGTTGTTTGAAATGCAAATTATAGAGCAACTGACTCCGGGACTCTGGAAGTGGAGCTGAGTAATCTGAGTTTTAACAAGACTTTTAGGTGATTTGAAGCACATCAACGTTTGAGAACCACTCTGTAAATCAGACGATCTCAAACTTGGTCACACATTGGCATTATCTGAGGAGCATTAAAAATATTGATGCTTGGCTCTCAACCTCAGAAATTCTGAATTAATTAGTCTAGGGTAAGGTCAGAGAATTGGGAATTTTACTAGCTCCCCAAGTGATTATAAAGTGCAATCTAGGTTGAGAACCACAGCTCTAAATCATTTATAACTTCACATTACATTTGCCAACTCCAGGTTCTCTGAGCTTTTTTCTTTCCCTGAGGGGCTGTGCCATATAAGTATACAGCGACGCTATAGTGAATTAGATATTACCTTGTTGTGAGTGGATTTAGATATTAAATGAAATGTGACACTGCATCTTATCATTTCCTTTGGTTTTGTTTATCATCATGATGAGCCTTTGAACTTGAAGCTGAGTTAATTTAATGCAATGTTTCCTTTTGAATCTATTGGATTTTGTGTGTATTGGGGTGACATGCAAAGCGAACATTCTAAATGCTCTTCCTGTGATCTTTGGGAAAAGCACCAGAGGAGAAAGAGTGTCCATGGTACATTAACCATGTAAAGTGAGTTTAATCAGATGGAATTGATTTGTTTAAGTTACACTTACATGTACAAAAAGAAATGTTCTGGGCTAAATAAATTCAGTATTAAAATTGCCTTCACACTCCATACCTAACCAATTTTATCACCATATATGCTACCAGTTAGATGCTACTTGGGAAAGAAAATGTGATTCTTGAGCCAGCAAATGAAGAGAGATAGTAAGAAGTAACTTCTTCATGGTTTCAGTAGGGAGGAATATGTTAAGAACCTTTCTCTTTGTAATGCCAGACATGGATTAGAAGCACTCCCAACTTGTTTTGTAATGGACAGTGAATCACTTTCTCCACACTCACTCAAGTGTTGTGATCTTGTCTTTGTAAAACAAACGTCAGCTGGTGACATACCTCTTTTTGTTTTCAATTTCATTTTTATATGTGGAGAAAGCCCAGAGGTGACTCTCCTTTGTAACTCAGGCTTGACAGTGGGAGAGCCACCTTTGAAACTGGGCCTCCTAGTGTCTTTGAGATGAGAGGATTCTAGAATATTCAAGGCCAAGTGACAACATTTAACCAACAAAGGCAAGATGGATATAATTACTGGGACATGCTGCAAAGCCAGAATGGCAACCAGGGGATCTTGCAAAAATCTGTGGTGTGAGATAGATGGGCCAGCAGCAAGGGTACCACTCGAATTTATAACGATGACAAGAAATCAAGAGCAAGGAAGCAGGAGGCAGCGGTCAACTGTTGCAATGGAAAATCATGATCCCTTCCTCCCATTCCAGAGAAGAGCAAATTCTCAGACCCAGAGCCCATCTATTGAAAAAGAATGAGTCCCCAAAGGAGGGGCCCTGAAATGTCACAGAAAGTATATTCAGTACAATTGTACTTCCCCAATCCTTCCCTGGGGCCATTTTAAAGAATACATTAAGGAAAGGGGAAACCCAGATCTTTTGAGACCTGTTGGATAGATGATCTGAGCTGACACTGGTACCATAGGAAACAAAATGCCATCATGGTCCCTCTGTTGAAGTGAGAACCTACAGCGGTCAGATGATACATTGAGTGCTGGCCCAAGTTCATCTCATGTGGGTCTAATGCAGGAGTCAGCAAACTATGGGCCACAGTCAAATTCTTCTCACCATAAATTCATGTAAATAAAGATTTATTGGAACACAGTTGCCTTCATGTTTTTAATGTTTATGTCTGCTTTTGTGCTTCCACAGCAGATTTGATTAGTTGCAATAGATACCATATGATCTGCAAAATCTAAAATATTTACTCTGGCTCTTTAGAGAAAAAGTTTTTCTGACCTCTAGTCTAATGGGTCCCCAGATCTACTCTGTAGTTGTTTCCCTAGTCTCTGAGTGAATAATTAGGATGAATGTATCTAACAGCTAGCAGATTCCTGACACAGGTTACTTGCCTTGTGGAGTAAAGGTGTTACCGTAAGAAAGTCAAGTGGAAGCTCTTGAACATTCCACTCCCTACCAGCCAAGAAAGTAAATCAGAAGCAATAACACAAATCAGGTGGGATGGTATTGATTAGTATTGCCCTTCACAGTCTTAAAGTATGTAGGGGTGGTATTCCCTATTGTAAAAAATTTAATTCACTGGTATTGCCCCCCCCCCAAGCCATCAGGTTATGATAGATGGCATAAACTTAACCAATTATACTTAACCAATCAAAGCTGCCATGTAAAATATTATATTTTTACTAGGACAGCTAAATGCAGCCTTTGGAACTTGGTACGTGGCTATTCATCCTGAAAATGCATTATTTTCCATCCTGTGATGAAGACAATCAAGAGGGTCTCACATTCAACTAGGATGAATAACATTGCATGTTTACAATCTTGCCCCAGGGCTATGCTACCTCTCCTACTCTTTGCACAATGTAGTCCAAAAGGAACTTGGTCTACTTGACACCCCTTCATTACATTGATCTACAATATTGATGATACTCTATTAATCAAACCTAGACAGGAAAACCTGGCAAGTACTCTGGATGCTTTAGTGATACACAGGGCACTAGAGAGTGGAAGAAAAACACTATAATTATTAAGGGCTCATTCTCATGGAGTTTGAGTTTTTAAGAGTTCATTGGTCTGTGACATACAAATCCCCCACGGTGAAGGACATGCTATTCTACCTTTTAGCCTCTTTTACTAAGAAAGAGGCACAACATTTGAAAAGTCCCTTCTGATTTTGGAGGCAGCACATACCACACTTACTAATTCTTTTCTGATTCATTCATCGAATAACTCAGAAGGCTGTCCATTTTGAGAAGAACTGATAACAAGATAGGATTCTGGAGCAATTTTAGGCTGTGATACCAGATACAAGCAGTTCTCCTACTTAGTCTATGTAACACGGTAGGTGCAAAGATACCATAGGTATACACAGTGGATGTGATGGTTAATTGTATATGTCAAATGGCTAGGCTATGGTGCCCAGTTTCTTGGTTCAATGCTAGTCCAGATGTTGCTGTGAAGATACTTTTTAGATTAAATCAATATATTTACCATCAGTTGACTTTAAGTAAACCAGATTACTCTCTGAAATACGAGAGGACCTCATCCAATCTGTTGAAAGCCTTCAGAACAAAGATTGAGGTGCCCTGAAGAAGAAGAAACTCTGCCTCAAGACTGCAACATAGAAATTCTGTTGGAATTTTCAGCCTGCTGGCTGGCCTGCCCCACAAATTTTGGAATTGCCAGTCCCCACAGTTGTGTGTGAGTCAATTCCTTAATATCTCTCTCTTTCTCCACCTATTTGTCTGTGTGTGTATCTATCTGTCTAATCTATCTATCCATCTATCTATCTATCTATCTATCTATCTATCTATCTATCTATCTATCTATCATCTATCTATCTATCTATCTATCTATCTATCTATCTATCTATCTATCTATCTATCTATCTGTTCATCCATCCATCCTATTGGTTCTGTTTCTCTGGATAATTCTGATGAATTAAAGGGTGATTATGGACCCAATTCCAATGTGTGTGGTGGGGGTGGGTTTCCCTCACTACCAACAAGCAATTCTCAGGGTTTCTGATAATTCAACTCAATTCTGACACTATCTACCCAGAGATAGCATGAGATTCCACAGGTTAAGGGTTCAGGTCCACAAGACTGCCCCCTCTTCTGACACCAATCAGAAGTCCAGGGTATCACATGTATTCTGACAGACTGGCTATAGATAACAGGTTCCCACAACCCCCTACTTGGATTCAATTAGTTTGCTAAAGTGGCTCACAGAACTCTGAGAAATATTTTACTTATTAGATGACCAGTTTATCATAAAGGGATATAACTCAGGAACAGCCAGGTGGAAGAGATGCATAGAGCAAGGAATGGGGGAAGGGCGTGGAGCTTCCATGCTGTTTCTGAGTGTGGTACTTTCCCCAAATCATTCCAAACCCTGTCCTTTTGGGTTTTTATGGAGGCTTCATTATATAGGCATGATTGATTAAATCACTGGCCATTGGTGATTGATTCAACTTCCAGCCTTTCCCAGAAATTAGAGAGGAGAACTGAAAATTCAAGCCCTCTATTCATGGTTGGTTGCCTTGGCAACCTGCCCCCATCCTTGGGTATTTTCCAAGTCACCTCATTAACATAAACCTAGTTATGGTGGAAAGGAGCTTGTTATGAATAACTAGACACCCATTTCACCATCATGGCTCTGAGGAACTAAGGACAAGAGACCAAATATTATGACAAAAGATGGTCCCATTGCTCTTATGTCCAGGGAATTCCAAGGATCTTGGGAGCTGTAAGCCAAGAACCATGGGTGATGACAAAATATATATTTCTTATAAATCACAATATTGGACTGAGTAGATAAAGATGTGGACAGGAGAGTGGCAGTGCAGAACTATAGAATTCTGAAGCCAGGTCGTGCCATTTCAAAAGCAGCTACTAGCATGTTACTGGCCCCTAAAAGATAATGAACACTTAACCAGGCAATATTAATTAATGATGCAACCTGAGCTATCCATCATGAGTTGGTATTGGCATAACCACTAAGTCATAAGGTCAAATGGACACAGCAGTGATCCACTATACAATGGGAATGGTCATTCAGAGTTGGTTCTAAGCAAGTCTTGAGAGTATAAATAAATTACAAGAACAAGGGGTTCAGATTCCATTCATCTACCGACGTCACATCAATGCCTCACCTAGTTCACACCAAGAACAGCTGATAGGTAGATCGACTTATTTGTTAATACAAGCCAAGAAAGAGCTCCTATTCCACTAAAGATCTAAGCAGGGGTGTCCCTAAAGAACCGTGATTAGAGGAAATCCTCTCAGTAGGAGTACTTTGAATAGAGCATTTGATCATGAACTTTGTTTGGAGGGAGAAGTAGACTGAGATAGGAATAAATATGACTCTGTGGCAGTGGTGAATGGCTTGGAGATTAGAGACAAGGAGAGGTATATGGATGGACTTACAAGAGCAGACACAAAGTGTGCAGAACTCTGTGTCTCATGTCAATGCCAACCAAAGAATATTCATTCCAGAGAAAGAACTGAAAAACTAGCTGTATGGGATGTCTCATCCAGTAGATGTAAGCCAGCCTGTGTCTTTGGCTTCCCCAGTGTTTTCCCATGAACTGAGGAGTCAGGATGGCAGGGATGGAAGCTATGCATAGCTTAATTGGCATTAACTGCATCTCACCAAGTTTATTCTACCTACCATTGAAAGTCCTACCTGTACAATCCTTCACGGAGATGATCCAGGCATTTAGTGGTAGGCTGGTAAGATTAGACACTTTCTACCGTTCTATGATTCATTCTTGTTGGGAATGATAAATATTCTAAGTCTGGATTTGTCTTCTTTGCCTACAGTGCCTCAGTTAGCACCACTTTCAGAAGGCTCAAGGGATCCACTTTACAGCAAAGGAGATATGACAATGGGCATATGACCATGGGAGCCACTAGTCCTCCCTCCTATAAATTGCATTACGGGAATCTGACAGCCTGATACAGCAGTGGAGCAATCTTATTAGGGATAGAGCTAAGGTACAGGATGGAGATGACCCTGTGTGTTGGGGTGCTGTCCCTCAAGAAGTCATTATAAAGGGCTATGTCGCTGACAGCAATAAACATGGATCTGGGAACCAAGGGGTGGAAGTAAGGGTTGCCCACTCCCATTGTTAATTCTGATCAGCTCACCTGGAGACTTTGTGGTTGCCATCCATGAAACTCTAGGTTTTGCTGGATTGGAGATATTGATTCTTGGTGGGAAGGGAACACTTCTTTGAGGAAATGCAAAAAGAATTCTGCTAAACTTAAATCAATGACTACTATGTAGTCATTTAGGGCTCCTTGTGCCAGCAGTCCAGCAGGGGGAAAATGGAATTCCTATCCTGGCAGGAGTAATTGACCTTGATTATCATGAAGATATATGGTCACTCCTAAACAATGGGGGTGGGAACAAGAATGTTCAGAACCCATAGGAGTTAATGGGGTGCCTCCTGGTGCTTCCAGCCTGATGACATGAATGGCCAATGAAACAACTATAGCTCAAGAAAGTGCATAGTAACTGGGGGCTCAGATCCTTCAGAAGTGAAAATCTAGGTTACACCACTGGACAAAAAACCTAGACCAGCAGAAGTACAGATGAAGATGAGAGCAAACTGGGACGGGTAGTAGTGCAGGAAGATGATGAATATCGATTATGGCTGTGTAGTGCCATGGCTTAAACGTGAAACCTCCAGCTACAAAGGTTTATGGTTTTACTTTTGTTTGTTTTTTAGAACCTGTGACTGGCTATCACTTTGAAGCAGCAGAGACAGGACATCAAAACACTATGAATTTAACATGGAACGTAGGATTGTAAATAAATAAATTAACTTACTCTCTGGAAAATAAAAGAAGTGTATGTAATAATATTCGTCTCTAGAAAACATGTAACTCATTTCCTTCTCTTTGAAAATATACTGAATAAGACTTAAGAGGTTACCTTACCCACTATTCACAAAAGTAAATGTGAGACATCCTGATAGGCAAGAAACTGTGTGCCTGTATATGTGTGCATCCTAGTGCTCAATTATATTGGTGATTAAAAGTTAAGAAAGTTTCATCTGATCCTAAATCTTAGACCCTACCTAAATTCCTCCTGTTGTGAACTACACTAGCTCAACAATTGATTAGGGTTCACTTTATTTTCACTCCATATTTTTACACCATTACTAAGCTGTCCTCTGTCATCTCCAATAAATAATCTTAATTATTAAGCAAAAATGAAAAGAGTAGATTTTGTTCTGGGATTTCCAAGTCCCTGTCTCTACTACCTATCTAGACTGTTTTTGGAACTCAGAACCTAAGGTTTTTAAAAATACTTCTTAAAAGCCTTCAGATACTTATTTCTACATCCACTGCTCTTCGTATATACTGTCTCCTGAATTATGAGAGCAACCCAGCTGCTGGTTTATTGACCTGAGTCCCATCTCTCTCAAATTCAGCCTCCATACTCCTACCAGAGTATACTTTTAAAATGGAAATCTGATGATGCTGGTTTTCTGCTATAAATTTTCAGAGGCTCCAGCATCATCCTGTAAATTCCTCTTGGTTTTAGCCCCTAAAACACCTCGTCAGCCTCAGATGCTGCTGCAATTTACGTCTCCCTTTCATGTCTAAAAATGTACTCAATATCACAAAGCATAGCTTCTGTGCCACATCCATACATGCCAAATATATTGTCATTAATTAGCTATCTATCTTGCTTGTATGCTTTTCATGGGCAGTTTCCCCATTTCCTTAATGAACAATAATTGTGCACTGGATTGGGCCATACCTTGCAAAGATGCTAGCTGCCAGTAGACATTCTTGATACTTAAAGAAACCAGAGGAGAAGCCTAGGATGAGAGCAGTCAAAATACAATTGTGACAGCCACATGCAAAAGAATAAACTGGAACACTATATTAGTGTTATACACAAAAATTAACCCAAATGGATTAAAGACTTGAATGTAAGACCTGAAACCATAAAGCTCCTAGAAGAAAACATAGGCAGTAAGCTCCTTGACATCAGTCTTAGTGATAATTTTTTGGATCTGGGTCCAAAAGCAAAGGCAACAAAAGGAAAAATAAACAAGTAGGACTATATCAAACTAAAAAGCTTCCACACAGCAAAGCAAACCATCAACGAAATGAAAAGGCAACCTACCAAAACAGAGAAAATATTTGCAAATCATGTATCTGATAAGGGGTTAACATAAAACGTATATAAAATATTCATACAAGTCAATAGCAAAAACCCCAAACAATCTAATTTAAAAATGGGCAGAAGATCTGAATAGACATTTTTCCAATGAAGGCGTACAAATGGCCAACAGGTACATGAAAAAATGCTCAACATCACTAATCATCAGGGAATTGCAAATCAAAACCACAATGAGATATCACCTCACATCTGTTAGAATGGCTATGACCCAAAAGACAAGAAATAACAAGTTCTGGTGAGGATGTGGAGAAAAGGGAACCCTTGTGCACTGTTGGTGGGAATGTAAACTGGTGCAGCCACTATGGAAAACAGTATGGAGGTTCTTCAAAAAATTAAAAATAGAACTACCATATGATCCAGCAATCCCACTTCTGGCTATCTATCTGAAGACAACAAAAACTAACTCAAAAGGATATCTGCATCTCCATGTACATTGCAGCATTATTTATAATACCAAGACGTGGAAACAAAGTGACCATCAATGGATGAATAAAGAAAATATGGTATATATACATATATATATGATGTAATATTATTCAGCCATAAAAAGGAATGAAATCTTGCCATTTGCCACAACATGGATGGAACTTGAGGGTATTAGATAAGTGAAATAAGTCAGGCAGAGAAAGACAAATGATTATTTCACAATATATACAAGTGTCGAATTATTATGTTGTACACCTGAAACTAATATAACACTATATGTCAATTATACCTCAAAAATTATACAGTTGTGAAGAATGAGCTTATGACTACAAGAATATCTCATACTATTGTGGTAGACTTAATTAATTAGGAGGTAAGAGAGTCCAATAGCCAGCCCTGGTGGTCTAGTGGTTAAGATTAGGCCCTCTCACTGCCTCAGCCCAGGTTCATTTCCTGATCAAGGAACCACACCACCTGTCTGTTGGTCGTCATACTGTGGCAGCTGTGTGCTGCTGTGATGCCGAAAGCTCTGCCACCAGTATTTCAAATACCAGCAGTGTCACTGATGGTGGACAGGTGTCAGCAGAGCTTCTAGTCTAAGACAGACTAGGAAGAAGGACCTGGCCACCCGTTTCTGAAAAAATTGGCCATGAAAACCCTATGAACACCAGCAGAGCATTGTCTGATGTAGCATTGGAAGGTGAGAGGATGGCATGAAAAGACCAGGCAGGGTTCTGCTCTGCTGTCCACAGGGTCACTAGGAGTTGGAATTGACTCGACAGCACTAACAACAATGAAGATCCAATACCAGTTCATGAACCGGGCGGTATAAAGGTCCAATGAGACCATTGATGGGAATGGGGAATTGGAAAAGGGTATGCAGAAATCCACTCCTGAGAAAGGAATTCTTGTCACTTTTTTACCCACTCTGTTCATGTGAGCATGTACAAGATCTCACCCCAGTGGTTAGTACAGATACAAAAGGGGGCAATGGGAGAAGAAGCGAGGAGGCATGTGTCTATGAGGTTCCTGAGGCCACTCCAGCTGCACCAAATCACATTTTCAAAGGCAAGAATGTTCAACAAAATCCTCTAAGAGATCCTCAGAGATCAATAAGCACATTAGGCAAAAACAGTAACGACGATATTTTTGGAGATTGGTATATTAGATAAATTCTCACCTGATACTTTTAACCAGTTTGTATGACCGCTGATTTTGATTTTTGTTAAGACATAAAAATGTTGAGAGTACAAGCTGTTCCTTGGCCAAAGACGCAGTGGGGTCCCCAGCTCTGGAGTAAATGACCAACATCCCTGGATGGGTTCAGTCACTTGCAGCCTGCCATGTCAGCACGGTTGGCCATTTACAAACCAGTGGGGGTTTGTTACAAGTTTGTTTATCTTTCAATAGAACCACCTGCCTGGAGTTGAATTGTCTGGGCTATAAATAGAGAAATAGTGCACAGGATAGTTTTACCATTAAAGAAGAGAAGCGAATTAGATGGGGGTAGGGAGCAAATTCTCATTTCACTGCTTTATAGGAACCCGGGTAGGGTGTTGGGAATTTTTATCCAGTTAGCATTGCAACTGGAAAAGAAAATAACGTTAACAGTACTGGCATGTTTAAACATTGAAAATCTGCTGAATGTTATTTTATAATCTCTTGAGGTCAGGGAAGAAACTCATGGTGGGATATCAGCCTTGTCAACCCTAATGGCAGACTGATAATTCATAAGGCAAATCATTGTAGTAACAGCCTGAGGTTACTAGCAAGTAGAACATACACAGTTCTGCAGAAACCAGCTGGGTACAGTTCGAAGCATTCATAAGCTCTTTAGAATAATGCACTGTATTATTGGTAGGACCAAAAATGTCTCAATCAGTGCACATTTCTGTAACAAAGACCAAACTCTTAGCCTATTTGTTCCCGAAATATGCAGCAGACTATCCTCACAACTTTATGATGTAACTGATGTGAGAGATCAGGAATTTTTAAATTTAACTTGAATCTACTCCATCAATGATATTTATCAAAATTACTGGGCCAAACCAGACTAACTTTGTTTTCTGCTACAAGGCATCAAGACAAATTCATACAATTTATTTTTGTTTTGTAATTTTTTTATTTTTTAAATTTTTTGAGATTTTGGAATTTTGTTATTAGTGTCTTTGAATATTGTTTTCAATTTTTCATTGTGGTAAAATACAGATAACATAAAATTTGCCACCTTAACTATTTTTAAGTGTACAGTTCAGTAGTATTACATACATTCATAATGTTGTGCAGCCATCACTGCTATCCACCTCCACAACTCTTTTCATCTTGTAAAACTGAACTCTCTACCCATTAAACAATAACTCCCCATTCTTCCCTCCTCCCAGGCCAACCACCTTTTGACTTTCTGTCTCACAGAGATTTGTTTTCAAGGAAAATCTGCAGTGAAATATTGTTTTCTATCAACTTATCTACTTCTTTATTTTCTTTATTCTGATCAAATTTAAACATTGACAAATTATGATGCTCTGATAATGACCTTGCACTGAATTTTTTGTGTGTGGGAATGTAAGTTTTCACTTTGCTAGGGTAAATATTGAGAAGTGGGATCACAGGCTCATATGGTAAGTGTATGCTTAGCTTTATAAGAAATTGCCAAACTGTTTTCTAAAGTTTCTGTACTATTTTGCATTCCCACCAGCAGTGTATGAGAGTTCCACTTGCTCCAAATATTTGTCAGCATTTGGTATTGTCAGTGTTTTTTGATAATAGCCACTCTAATACGTTTATAATGGTATCTCATTGTGGTTTTAACGTGCATTTCCCAAATGACTAGTGATTTTGAGCATCTGTTTATGAGCTCATTTGCCATCTGTATATCTCCTTTGCTGAAGTGTTTGTTCAAATATTTTGCCCATTTTTTAAATTGGGATTTTTGTTTGTTTGATGCTTTCTGGTTGAGCTTTGAGAGTTCTTTATGAATTCTGGATACAAGTTCTTTGTCTGGATATTTTAATTCCTTTGCCTTTCTATATAAATTTTACAATTAGCTGGTGATATTCACAAAAAAATCCTGTTGGGATTTTGACTGGGATTGGGTTAAACTATTGCTCAATCTGGTAAGAATTGACATTTTAACAATATTGTCTTCAGTTCATTAAATAAGATATATCTCTCCAATTATTTACATTGTCTTTGATTTCTTTAATTGGTGTTTTGTAGTTGTTGGCACACAGATCCTGCATGTATTTTTTGGATTTATACCTAAGTGTTGTTTTGCTTTGGTGCTATTGTAAATATTTTAAACAATTTTGAATTCCAATTTTTCAATACTAGTATATGAAAATACTATTGATTTTCATATATTGACCTCGTATCCTGTGACTTTTCTAAAACCACTTATTAGTTCTCACCGTTTTTGTAGATTCTTTTAGAAGTTTTCAATATGCTTATTACACTGTCTACGACTCCCAGTACAATGCCGAAGAAAGCGTTAAGAGGACATTTTTGTCCGGTTCCTAATCTTAGAGGAAATTATTCAGTATCTCCCCATTAAGCATTTGTTAGCTATAGATTTTTTTTTAATACATGCCCTTTATAGGTGAAAAAATTTTCCTTCTATTTCTGGCTTGCTGGGAGGTTTTTGGAACTTATTGAGAGAATGATTTTTTTTTTCCTAAAGTCTATTATTATGGTAAATTACATTGATTGAATTTTGAATGTTGAATCAGTCTTATACTCCCAATGGGGCAATTAAATTTATCAAAATTAAGTAAATTTTTTTGAGGGGGGTAAGGAAGTGTCTCCCTGACCTAACATCTATGCCAATCTTCCTCTACTTTGTATGTGGGACGCCTCCACAGCATGGCTGATGAGTCGAGTAGGTCCACATCTGGGATCTGAACCTGTGAACCTGGGCTGCTGAAGCAGAGCATGCAGAACTTGAACCACTTGGCCACGGGGCCAGCTCCCCAAATTAATTTTTATATCACTAACTTTTTCATTCGTTTTCTAAAATTAGGATTTTATATATATATATATATATATATATATATATATATACACACACACATATCACCATATATATCACATAGCATATATATTTAGGATTTATAAAAGGTAGCTCACAACCAATTAATTTAATTTAATTTACACATCCTTAAAAATATCTAGCTCTATTTCTCTTCTAACCCAATCAATGTTGCCCATGTTTGATCCCACAAGTGCTTGATATTCATTTGTATACTAACTAATCCTCTCAGTGTGCATTTATTGAACACACGCTATGTGCTGGAAATGTGGGAAAGACTCAAATGATAAAGCTGCAACTTTGCTCTTTATGAATTTGCCCAGGCTTGAGGTATGAATAAGATGCTCTGGAAGTGCAAAGAATGAACATCTAAATCAGACTGCATAGTAAGTGAAGGCTTTTCAGAAGAGGTGGCTTGAGCTGAATTTTGAAGGGAAGGTCTATGTATATGTAGTATGCACTTTAACATTTCCTGCCCTTAGTTATCATTTTCTACCCAATGCAAGACCTACTAAGAGTGAAGTGGGCTTTGTATCTCACCTGCCTCGCTGCAGTTGATTGGATCAGAGGCACACACCTTCTTCGCCAATGCAATCAATCAACTGGCTGGGAGGAGGCATCTCTGTCTCTCCCCAGTAATCTGAAAGAGGAGGATTGCAGAAAGGACGGTCCAGTTTTGGTGCTCGAGGCTAAGGTAGAGAGGTTACGATAGAGACAACAAATTGGCTGCCACTTTTCGCCATGTGAAAGTTAGAGAATAAGCAGAGAAATCCAGCCTTCAGTGAAAGGAGGAAGAGAAGGAAGATACAGACCCCTGAGGAAAGGGGATGGAGAAACTGGGATCCTCAGAACTTGGTGGTTTTTCAGTGTCTGTAGGGTCCAGTTGAACTTCACTTCCTTAAGCTTATTGTATGACTTTCTCACAAACTTGACTTTTCCTTAGAGCTAGTTTGGGATGACTTCTGATTCTTTTTTGTGTGTGTGTGAGGAAGACTAGCCCTGAGCTATCATCTATCCCCGGTCCTTCCTTTTTTGCCAAGGAAGACTTGCCCCGGGCTAACATCTGTGCCCATCTTCCTCTACTTTATATGGGACGCTGCCACAGCATGGCTGACAAGCAGTGCTTCGGCTGGCGCCCGGGATCTGAACCTGCGAACCCCGGGCTGCCAAAGGGCAAACTAAACCTCTGTGCCACCAGGGTGGCCCCGACTTCTGATTCTTGAGACCAAAAGAGCCTTGATTGTATTAGAGATTTAATAGGAAGGGTTGAACCAACAGACCCTTGAGACAATGTGAGATTGATTGTGGCATCAGGGGGGAATGGAGCTGGTCAGGAGGGATGCATGTGAACCAAAGTTCTAATCTTCCATATCCTCTAAACCATGAGTAACAATTACTTAACCTTTTGGAATCTCCTTTACTCTTGACTTCAGGCAAGCAATCCTCATTTAGTTTCCTTCCTAAATATTTGCCTATTCTTTCATTCCTCCTTTAGTCTTTAGATCAGGGGTCAGAAAACTTTGTGGAAAGCCAGAGAGTAAACATCTTAAGCCTTATGGGCTATGTGCTGTAACTACTCAACTCTGTCTAGTCATGTGGAAGCAGCCCAGGCAACACATAAGCCAATGAGCATGGCAGTGTTCCAATAAAACTTTATTTATTGGCACTGAAATTTGAATTTCGTATTTTCACATGTGAAGAAATAATATTCCTTTGATTTTTTTCAACCATTTAAAAATTCCTGACTCACGGGTTGTACAAAAACAGGCAGGTCATAATTTGCCAACCTCTGTTTTAGAGGCGGAACAAGCACTATATTCTCACTTCCTCAGAAAGTCTTTTTCCTCTCTGCCTGAGAATCCATCTTTGTTCTTCTGATTAGATTTCTCATCTCATGACTGACTTTCAAAACCAGAAGTCTTAGATTCACAATCAATGTGTTATTCTCCTTGGTCTTCATATTCTATTCTTTACTTACTCCCACCATGTTTACTTAGACCATATCCAAGTGTATTCTAATTCTTTAGCTGTAACTTATTCCCTACTCCAACTTTCTTATACTTGTTCTATAACAATCTCTTCCAAGCTTAATTCGCCTCTTCTAAGAGACTCTTGACCCATTGCTAAATCTTTCTTTTCCAGCATGCCTCATGCTCAAATCTTTTATTTTCTTTTCTCCACCATGTCTTTGGCCTCTATATTTTAATTCAGTTTGATATACAATATGCATTTAAAATAACAAAATGTAATATAGGCAAATCTCAGAGTAGCATATAATTTTGGAAAATCAAAAACATAGGCACAGTGTACCTATTGGGCTTGGTTGGTTCACTAAAACTTTTTGATGAAAATATTTCCAGGAAAATAAATATTATTAATATTTAAATAATAACTATATAATAAATAAAATTATTATTCCATAACTGCAGATACAGAATGCATACTATAATTTATTTAATCAGTCCCTATTTTTGGACATTTTGGGTAATGGTGGTTTTTCACTTTTACTAATAGTGCTTTGTTGAAAACCCTAGTGACTGCATCTTTGTACACATCCATGATTATTTAACTGGAATATGTTACCATTATCTAATATCTCATAATATCTAATTATTTACCTAGAATATGTTCCTAGAGCTGAAACTGCTATATCAAACATTTTTCATATTTTAAAGACTGTCCATTCATATTCAAAAATTGCTCTGCAAAAGCATCTCACCAATTTTTACCTCCTGGAGTAACGTATTAAACAGTCAGTTTCTTCACGGGCAAACCAGTGCTGGGCATTAGTAATTTTCTTTAAATTGCCAAATTAATAGGTGAGAAAATAGTAAAATAGTATGGATTAAAAATATTAAGGGCTTTAAACATTTTCCTAACAAACATTTTCCAATTATTTTCTTAGTTTGTGGAATCCTTTTCAATTTTATGACTTCTTATGTTGCAGAAGTTTTTTAAAATTTTCGTGGACTCAAATATTTCATTTGCCAGTTTTTTTCCTCTTCAGTTTTCTGGCTTAGGTGTCATTTTAGAATGTCTCTTTTTTGTTTCCATATTATGTTTCTACATATTATGTATTTTTCTGGAATTTGTTGTTTTCATGTTTAAATTTTAATTGAAGCAAATGGTTAACTAGTTGGTTAACAATATTTATTAAATAATATTCCATTTCTTATTGATTTGGAATGCTACCTCTTACTTATAATAAAAACATCATTTGGGGAAAATTTTGTACTTATGATTTTTCCCCATTGATGTTTCTATATATTCCTGTCATACCCTTTTAAATATTACAAATATATAATATCTTTCAATATGTAAGAGTAACTTTCCATATTATTCTACTTTTTCTGGCTTCATATATGAGTCTAGAATGAATGGACAGGTTCTGGGTCAGACTATTCCATTGTCCATGTCGCCAAATCTGGTGTCAAGAAATAGAGTCATAGAAGTTCTGGATTCAAGTTCTCTTTCTGTTTTCTAAAGTAACCTCATTGTACCGTTGAAACTTCCTGTTACCCCCACACTAAAATATAAGTTTCTCAAGGTCCAGCACCCCATCTCACCCATCCCTGAGTCCTCTGTGCCCAGCTCAGTACTGGTACTGGTCCAAGTCCCTGATTTTATGAGGTGAGAGCATTGCTCAAAGGCACACTGCAGGTGAATAAGTTAGTAGAGAAAGGATTAGTTCCAGGTCTCTTGACTTCCAGTTTAGGGGTTTTTGCTTTGACTTTGTTTTTAATTCACTTGTATTTCTTATTTATCTCTGTACAGGCCATGTTTCTTCAAGACTTCAACTACTAAAAGAAAAAACATGGAGAAATATTTATTTCTTTCTACTGATTATTGAAAATGCTACAATTTCTGCTTTTGCTTACTTACGACATGGTTGCTTGTTTTCAAGGAATAAACTAATATGATTTAAGTGATCTGGGCATTTAAATTTATTTACTGTAAATTAAGTTTTTGGTGAAATTATACTTTTAGATATAGATATATTTTTAAAAGTCTTATTGTAGATCAAGATTATAACTCCTTCTTAAAGTTAAGTTTCACAAAAATGAACCCCTTGGGAGTATGTGAATCTAGCGAGTGTCTGGTACACAATAGAAATTCAATAAATGCAGTTAAACTGAACTGAACTCTCATTTTCCAATCCTGCAACTGATTTGATTTTTTTTTCCTATACACACACATTGTTTTGTAAGTACATAACAGATATTCTTTGGTGTATTTGTTAAATGTATTTGTTCAGTTGTCATAAGCCTTAATTTTTTAGGTAAAAATGTCCTACAGGGTAAGATTAATTTTTCAAGACTTGATTCAGGCATTGCCTCCCTCTCCTACATCCCTCCTGCCCTCCTTCCTCCAAATCTCCCTTGCTGCCTTCAGGCTAAGTTAGTTGACCCTTCTCCATTCCTACGATACTTGTTTATATTTCCATCCTGGGAGGTATCACTTTGCATATTTTGTATAATTATCTGTTTGTAACCATTACTCCTCTAGATTATTAATCTAGCACAGATTCTAAACTTAAAAGGTTGTCATAAACATTTGTTAATGAATGAATGTATGTACAGCATGTTGATTTAGAGCCAACCTAGGACTTGGGCAGACAGGTGGTTTACCAATGACTTTCAGATTTGAAATCTATTTTAAAAAATCTGAGATATTTATAGAATTTAATAAACAGTTGAAGCAAAAATGTCCTGTTAAGAATGTTTTCCAATCTTCTTTTAAAATAACAGTGATCAATTCTCTTCTTACACAAGGTGTACAATTCATGTTCACCAAACTAAACACCAAGACCCCAGTCTGATGGCATCTCTATGTGGGGATGATTGTACAAAATAGTTACAACAGGGCATGTCCTGAGTCTCCTGGACTTAAAGTCACCCCAAGTATATGGTCTTGTATATATAGAGACATATATCAGAAGGATGGAAATGCATTTAGAAATCTTCACGTTCTTTCTCAATATATAAAAATGTTAGTTACCATAGCAACAATAGATACAGATTCACTTATTCTCTTTATATTATAAGAAAAATAAGCAGAAGCTGAAATATTTTACAATAAACTGTTCCACAGATATCTAGAAGAATATTTTGGCAATCATCTAAGATATTTGAAAGAATATGTTAAAGTGGGAATAGAAGATTCTTTCTTAATAAAAACTCATTGAACTATTCACAAAAAACCATCCGGTGACATATATTTCCAAATAATATGAAACCTTCCAGTGTAGGATGAATAATATTTTGCTTTTGCTCTTTGGATCTGAAAGGGTGTCAGATTTATTTTAAGGGAACACTATCTGAAACTTAGGAATATGAATATTACCTTTTGAGTACTGAATGCTTTCCTTCTTTTATATATTATATCCAGTCACAAATAAGTATGTTTTGCATTTTAAATAAATAAGAAATCAATGACCAAAAATTACCTCGTTGCAAAAAATATTAACCATTGAAGAAAAGAAGAAGGAAACTCTCAAGGAAACACAAGAATTACAGCTACTGAAATGATAACCATACCACTATTTTATTGGTTAGGATGAAGAGTTTAAGCTAGTTCTTTAAATATTGAGTTGAAACACACAGATGGTGAATTAGGAGAGTCACCACGCAATATTGTGTTAAAAAATGTCCTGAAATTGTAGTCTATGCTTTGCTCTTGAGCTTTAAACATAGAGATTCACCTGAATGCTCAACTCCATTTGGCCGTTTCCCAGGCTCTGTGGCTGAAGTTATGATCTCCAAAACCTCAAACTACTTTTTCTCCTGGCTTCTCTATTCCCATAAATGGCAACACCACCCACCCAGGGTTTTAACCCAGAAACATCATGACCATTTTATACCCTTTCCTTCAGGATTCCCTTCTCACTCTTTCAAAACTATCCAATCAACTTCCAACTCATGATGATTTTGCCTCCTAATTCTCTCCTGAAGCTGTTGCCCCATCTTCTCTCTGACTATAGTTTTCCTAGATAAATCCCTCATTCCCCCCAACCTGGGTGACCAAAGTAGTTTCCTCATCGGTCTGTTGATCTCTCTCTCTCTCTCTCTCTCTCTCTCTCTCTGGTCTTGGCTCTTCATCCTCATCCTCCTCAAAGTGAGAGATGGCAGAACAGCTCTGATTTTAACAACAAACATTCATTCTATCATTTCCTCACCGAAACCCCTTAAACAGCCCCCGCTGACTAAAGACAAAGTTGAGACTCCTGCATCTGACATTTCCCTGGCTGCTGCCTTCCCTTCCACCCTCTCTCCTCCATTCTCCAAAGGGCTGCTGTCCTCTAGTAATTCCAAGCTGCTTGGCATTCACTGGACATGAAGGTTTTTTGCACCTCTGTACCTTTGCTTGTGCAGTTCCTCTTTCCTGTGATTTCCTTTCCCATCTTGTTCATCTGACGTATTCCTAGGCAGGCGGCATCCCTTCCAGGAAGCCTCTCTGACACCCTCAGATTGGTGCTCTTTCTCTCTGCTTCTGCAGTGATTGTTACTAACACGTACAAAAGTGCCCATTACCCTATCGAATCTTCCCTTTTGTCTTCACTCTATTGCAACCATCCTAAGGTTACGGACAGGTATTTCTCATCTTTGAATCTTCAGTTCCTGGCATCCAACTTCTCCAAGCACAGAAGGCCAAGCTATTAACAGGCTTAAATATCAGGTAGTGCCACTGAAGGTTATTAACATGATATTATTACTTCTGGTGTTAATTGCTGACCCTTTTTAAATGAAGGGGATATATTGTTAAAAGTTCTTACTTGACATCTCATTTTGGACCAAACTTAAAATGAAAACAAAACAAACAGAACCCTGGAACAAAAAGCAGTGAAAACTTGAAAAGGGGAGGGAGAATGCCATCAGAAGGTGTTGTCCACCTGCTCCTTGCAGAACAGATGAGAGCAGTTCCAGGATGTTATTTCTGTGTGCACGTGCCTTCGTGGGGGGAAGAATCACATGCTGGGTGGGCACACCGAACCCCAGAACCACACGGCATTAACCAGAGAATAGTATCTTCATTACTAAGTAACGAACTCACCCTTGACTAGTCTGTTCTCGGCTCAGGGAAGCACATTCCATCACTCCTTCATTTCACTGGGCACCATTTAATGTTTGAGCAGACATGGCCGGATGTGCTGGTTACATTCTACTCCAGAAACAGGAAGGCATTAAATTGAATTCTAAAGGCTCAGACGAGTAAGTATGCCTCACCAGGTACCTCCTTTACAACTAGGAAATGACTTAGGTGCTGGGGATCCCTCAGTTCATTAACCAATATGGGCTAAGAGTGTGTATGGGTACCTCTGGGTTGAAATGTTCAGCATCTATTCACACAATGGCCTCCCAAATGACACACATCTTACTTGACCTTTGAAAACAGAGGGACAACCAGATTCTGAATCTGAGGAGGAATTAAGGTTATCTATTACAGCTCTCCATACACCTGCTCGAAGAATACATTGCTGTGTGTGCAGGGCAGGACTGCGGGGCTGACTATTTAATGCGATGACCATACGTGCTTTGCAAAGGCAACTTGAAAAGAGGCATTTCAGAGAGCTGGCTGGTCTCTATGATGGCCTTGTAAATATCAAGGATGACATTTCCATTAAAAATGGTCCAAATACTTTCGTTGCATTTTAAGAACCTCAGAATACAGACAGAAAAGTGAGATGACTTTCTGTCTGCTCCAATTGCTGAGCAGTCACTGTCAAGGGCAAATATCCAAAAGGCTACAGGATATAATCTGATTCTATAGACTCCAACTGGTGATTGTAGAAATGTAATACTCATTATACTGAATTTTTTTTTTGCCTAAAAATGAATATATACATATATACTCTCCTGTGTAATAGTAAATTGCTCACTTTTAGGAGCAATTAGGAGAATTAGTACTGTGAGTTGTCCTTGCCAGTAACAGTAATAATAATAATGACATTTGCATAGCATTTTATGCTTCTGAAGCACTTTATCACTTTCTAATTTGATCCTTGCAAAGAATCTAACAGAGCAGTGACTACTACCCTCCTATTATTTTACAGAATGGGAAACTGGAGAGAAGAGTGATTAAATGGAAAAGTTAAGAATTTGCACTGAATCTTCTGATACTTAATGATTGTCTAGTTTTGAGAGTCATAGGCCTCTGAGTTAGGCAAAAATTTGGGATAGAAGCTTTTGCAAGAAAACATATGAATTATTAAAAACTCTCCTACATATATTCTGCTCAGAGTTAGCAAGAAAGTCACAATTTGACATGTAGGATATATGACAAGGGAAACATCATATGGTTGATCAAGAGAGCTGAGTGAACTATTTTGAAACTTAAACATTTCAGCTCAGGTATTGGCCATGGATAATAAATACAATCAGCTGTGGAGAATGAGAATGAATGTAAACTTGCAAAAAAAGGAGCTAAGGCAAGTTGACCAAGGACATACTGCTCCACGCTGACCTGGTGCAAAAGTCACGGAAGGTTCTGGGGTTTTGTGGGGTTTTGATAACCTTGGAACTATGCAAAAGCTGTAGTCAGAGTTATGATTACAGACAGCAGAAGAGAAGAATTAACAGGTGCTTAATATTATGAAGAGATAGCAAGCTGGGTTCTGGGCTTGGTTTTGCAAAGCACTGTTTCTCACACTTGAAAGTGCATATGAAGCACACTCAGATCTTGTTAAAATGCAGTATGTCTAGGGAGAGGCCTGAGATTCCGCATGTTTAACAAGCTCACAGGTTATGCCAATGCTGCTGGTCCACATGCCATCCTGGAGTAGTGAGAATTATAAGGAACCACACCAGAAACCCAGCTTTATTTTCCCCCCAGCTCAACCATTTCTACTTCTCAATTTATAAATGAGTTTACAGTTGTTGTTTGAGCACACATGGCCAGATGTGCTATTTACAGCATATTCCAGAGCTACGCACACCAGGAGCTAGGTTGTGGGGGCAGGAATGAAGTAATCTCCACTATTTTATCCCACCAACCATCTACTTTCTCCCTAAAGAAAATACATTTTAATATCTGCTACTCAGATGCCGGTATAATCCATTGGAGAGAAAGGGAAATATAAGTTATAAATGTAGAGGTTGTGTATCTATGAATTAAAATATCTTCCTGAAATCCAAAATGAGGAGTCAAGATGTACATATATTTCCTGGATATAAATGCTCATTCAACACATGGACATTTGATCAAAATATTTCATTTTCTTTCCTTGATATGGGGAAATGGATAGAGATACAGCCTGTGTAGGCAGTAGAATAGCCCCACGCCTTTGCATGGGCCTCCATGCTGGGACTGCACTCCTCTCAACCCCATCTACTAGTCCTACTCTTGTTTGAAGACCTTCTGAGGTTTTTTTCCAATTATTGTATATAATCGATCCTCATCATTCTTGATTCTATATTTGCAAATTCACCTACTCGTTAAAATTTTTTTGAACCCCCAACTCAATAACTGACAGTGCTTTCACCATCATTTGGAGATGTGCACAGAGCAGCAAAAAATTTGAGTCACCCAATGTCATTCCCAGTGGAGGTCAAAAAAGGTGACCCTCTGCCTCCTTGTTTCAGCTCTCATGATGTAAACAAGTGTCCCTTTTGTGGTCTATTGAATGCCACATTTTTTGCAATTTTGTCCTTTTTTGGGTGATTTTCCTGTTTAAAATGGCCCCCAAATAGTACTGAAATGGTGACTAGTGTTCTGAAGCATAAGAAGACTGTGATGTGCCTTACAGAGAAAATAGGTGTGTTAGGTAAGCTTCATCTAGGCATGAGTTATAGCACTGTTGGCTGTGAGGTCAATGTTATTAAATCAACAATATATATGAAGTCAGGTGTCATTAAAGAGAAATACACATAAAACAAGGTTATGTATTGATTGGTTGATGAAAATGTTGTGAACGGAGGCTTACAGGAACCCAACCCTGTATTTCCCCTAGGAGCAGTGTCTCAGTATTTGCTAATTCAGTACCCATGGTGACTTTACAGAATGTAACTATGGTGGATAATGAGACTCAGTTGTAGTTGTATACACTACAAACAAGTAACTTAAGATTAAACACGTGGGCTCTAGAGTAAGACTCTATGAGTCCAAATCCCAGCTTTACTATTTACCACCTGGGAGAGTTTGGGCTTCAATTTCCTCTCTTGCAAAAGGACCTCATTCATCAGACTATGGTGAAGTTTAAAGGAATTGGTGCACCCACACATACTCACACAGAAAACACTTAGAATAATCTCTGGCAGATAGTAAGTACTCAACAATATTAGCTGTCACTATTGTTTATTACTTTACAGGGAATGAAACATCAGAAAGCTCCGGGAAAGAGTAAAATATCACACAATAAGCAGCTGAGGTGAGATGGGAACATAGTTCTTCTCGGTCTAACACCAAACTCACAGGGGAAGCTCTCCAAGAGAAGAGTGAGAAGTGTTTAGAGCCTGTATGGACGGCTGGTCGTTGCCCTAAATATAGAGTTGTAGGCTATGTATTGAAAGGCACAATAGGATGGGGTCAGTCAGCAAGAGATAGGAAAAGGGGTGCCTTGAATGATTGCAGCCATTTCAGGTGTCAGATCTCAGACCCCTTGGTTTTGCAGCTTTTTATAGAATTCCTGTGGAAACATAATGGTAGACAGGGGTGACTGCAGTTCAGCATTTCAGACATATCATCTTTTCTCTATAGTGCTGCAGGGGTTATGCTACAAATTGAAAGATCCAGCTACATGAAAAGGAACTGACACATTGAGCCAGAAAGTCTTTTCTTGTGCAGAAAGCTCTGATCTTTGAGTTAGCTAATCTGGAAGGGGCGTATTTGACAAGAATAATTTCAAATTTTGCACTTGCAGAGATGGCAAGCATAATAAGGGAATTAGGACCACATCCGGAATTGATGGAGAAAAAATCCAAATGTGAAACTGGGATAAGGATGCCAAAAATTGAACATAGGACACTCCTAGTGCTTCACAGCCCTACCAGTAGGATAACTTCATGCTTGGAGTCCTTGGGAGTGGGCTCCATGGGGTTAGGGGTACTCAGAAGACACTCGTCTTAATCTCCACTCCCTGCACCATGGTAAGACATGCTCTCTTCACAACTTGCCATCCTACTCCAGTGAGTAGAGATGGTCCTTTGCTTTTAGAAGCAGCCGCTTAAAAATATTGATCCAGCTTTGTAAGGGGGAAGGAGCTGGAGGGCAGACTGCATGTCTTCTGTTATTCTAAGTTTTTTGGCATTGAGAAAACAGATTTCCCTAAGTATCAGAGAGAAAAGAGAGATCATTTTTAAGAAAGGAGATAGTACGATGAAAGAAGATGATGAGTAAGTGTTTTAGGCACACAATGGGGAGTTAAAGATAAAAAGAATAATTAATAGGAGTGTTAGGAAATCAACATGCTTAAGGAGAAGGAGAGAAAATTATTACTGTGAGGTGGGCATCCTGCTGGATACCACACAGCCCTTTGCTCAGTTAATGCCCCTAAGAGTCCTAGAAGGTAGCTGTGATTTTCTTCATTTTACTAGAAGGGAATCAGGCTCAGTAAATTTTTAAAACATACTCAAGGTCACATAGGCAGTAAATGGCAGAGGAGAGATTCAACACATATCTGTGTGGTTGTGAAGCTTGAGCTCTTTGCAACCAAAAATCACCACAAGAATGGTAATAAAAGCTTTTATGGAGCACTTTCTAAGTGCCGTGCACTGTTCCACAGGCTTTACATGCATTAACCAATTTCTTTTTCACAGCAATCTTAAGATTTATGTACAATTATACCCATTTCAGAGATGCAGAAACTGAGGCTTTGAGAAGTTAAGTAACTTGCCTAAGATCTCATAGCTAATAATTGTTAGTGCTCTGAAAGAAGACATATTAGAGGGAAGCTTGCCAGGGCTAAAGAGAGATTTTTACTAACATTTATATTGGTATTTAAGCAAAGCCTCAGTGTGTGTGGGTGGAGGGAGGTAGAGGGAGAAGCAGTGGTGACCGGAGCTGTAAGGAATGGGCACTTGGCTGCCATTAGAAGAGAAAATGAAGAATGAGTGAGCCCAGAGCAGGACTGGGGGAACAGTGCCAAATAAAGGAAGCAAGGAAGATCAGGACAGAATAATGGGGTGAAGCTGGGGAAGTGGAGAGGTGAGGAGGAGAGAGAGTTATCCCCGCCCACTGAGTGCCTCAGCTCAGCGGTGCTAGGTGCTACGTAGGACACTTGCCAGGAGCTGAGCAGGCAGGGAGTGAGTGCCTAGGAAGTTGTCTCACTGTGAAGCCAAAGAAGTGGATCTGAGGCCCACTCAGAAAAGGCCTCCATTTTTCCAGGTGTGAAAGAAAAGAGCCCAGGCTAGCCTGGAGGTTGGCAGTACATTTAGCAGGAGCCAAAGCCTCGAGGACCAGGCATAGGGACTTTGAAGTCAAGGATAGCAGGAGGGTCTGGAAGGATTCGTCTACTAAATAAAAGCCACACTCAACCAGGAGCAGCAAGAGGCAGGACCGGTGAGCCCCTCGACTGTTTGTTCTCCCTCCCATGAGTGGGCGCCCTGCCTGGATGCGTGCTGGACCAAAGGGATCCAGAGTTCCCTCCCTTCCGCCTGGGAGGAGGAGAAGGTGGAGGAAAGCTCTGATCCAACACAGAAACCTCAGCAGCAGAGATAGCCTGGTTTTCTCCCCTGAGTAGTGGCAACCGAAATTTAATCCTTGCTTCTCCCCCAAAGCAAGATGCTTCCTCTTCATTATTTTACCCAGAAAGGCTTTGTTTACCAGTGTCAAAGTGGAGTCAGAATGGTCTCTGTGCCCAGATGATTTATCCCTTTATACACATTTTAATATATTTCTGTAACTAAGCAAGTCCGTTTTCTCTCCAGTTCTCTAAATCCTGAGAAACGTTCAGAACCTCACTTTTCTCTGTTTCTCTGCTCCTGGGTAGAGGTGCATCTTCTTCAGATGGAGCCATGCACCTCCAAGTTCGATTTATTTTAAGAGAAAATTGCCCACCGTTTAGAGTAAATAAAGTTGAGAGTAGGGTTGAGCGACTTCATTTCCACTTCCCAGTAGAGCGACTGAAGAGGGAGCTTCCTTCAGCTTCAATCGCTCTTCTCAGAAGGTTTTTATTTAGCTTAATAGAAGAAAGCACAGTTTCTCGACCAAAGAGGAAGAAAATCAGACAAGGCAAGACAAGTAAGTAAAAGACATTTCAGCTCTGACTTTTTTCAAATAAATCTCTTCCCCCTCTCTTATTTTTATTTGTATTTTTACCCACAATCAGTTGTAGTATATAACATGAAGTATCACTGTATTAGGTAAAGATGTGGTGTACAAATGACAAGAGAAAAGAAGAAGGATGGAATGAAATGAACTGAAATATGCATTCAAAACCATTGTGGTAAATAATATATCTTATAAGAAATGTCCACAGGGGAGCTGGGATATGAATAGAACCCAGTGTGAAATAAGGTTTATGCCTTATTTTCTGTAGAAGCTGCTATTTCTGTGCCAGTGATCAAAGATGCTAATGAAAGAATGCACGCGGCAATGCCCCTTAGATTTCTGTCTTTCACGTGGCGTATACTGTATGTTACATAAGGAGTAATGGCATGTGTGCTCACTCTGCCCACCTACATGGTGGATTTTTTTTTTTTTTAAGGATTAAAGGACACCATCCTACGTGGAGCTGTCAGGCATCAGTCAATTTGGGTTGAAATGAACCACAGTGATCGACGCCCAATTGGGTTTAATCTGAAGGGAAACTGAAAATACTGTATTCCCAAGAAGTTTAAATAATGGCATATAAATTATTTATTTCCCAGGCCTTAATTCAAATAACCAATAGGACAGGAAAAATAAAAGAATAAAAGGTTGTGCATTGTATTTTGTGCAGTATAGGTGTCTCAACTTAATGAGTGTCCTGGATCCTAGTCTGCTTCTGAATATCACCGGGGGTGATTATAGCTTGCAAAAGTAGACCAGAAAAAGGCATGTCTTCCTATGTCTTGGGCTGTAATTAAAGCCACAAGCCATCAGATAGTGAAGAGGCCAGCTGCAGCCCTTCAAACCTTTAGTGCCCTGGCATTAAAAATAGATTACAGCACAAAATATGTACCAAAAATAATCCCAATAAAAATTTGCACATCTGATTACTATAATTGATTTTTTTCTTCTAGATATGAATAAATGACCCAGGCTAAATGCCAGTTTCTTGCAAAGAATTTCATTTAAGCTTCGCTGAATTGAAAAGGCTCAACCAGATTCAACATTTCCAACTTCCTAGCAAGTAGCAGAAAATCTACCTGACAGTTGCTATGGAAACACGAACAGGAAGAGCGAACCACCAGCCTATAAATCCACAGAGAAACCTTTCTTAATTGGAAGGCCTTTAACCCACACATTTTTCTCATAGCTGCAGAGCTTATTTCTAAAGAGATTATTAAATTCCTCAATTGACTTATGAAGGATGCTTCCCACTATATTACTGTGCTTTGGGTTGCTCGTTCTTTATATCTGTTTCCAAAATTACAAAGCAGACCAGGGATAATAAAAGTTAACACAGATGTTTCAATGAAAAATCCATATGATGTTCTGAAAATAACTTCAGTGGCAACGCTGAACAAAAAGGATTCCAATACAAGAACCAAGACGGTGTAGACGTGTTTGTTCAAAGCTATGTCTAAGTCACCAAACTTCTTCACACTCCCCCCAATTCAACAGATTAATTCAGGTCGGAAACCCTGACAGCATTTCCCAATGTTTAAGGACAGTGACCAAATCAGAAAAATGAGTAAATGAAGTAGTGGAATATGTTAATTTTATGCTCACTCGTGATTTTTAAAAATGTTCCTCACAATTGAAAGTAAATACTAACTAGTATGTGACTGACTAAACAAGAAGCAGATAGACACAACTCAGTGTCTCTGTGAATTTCAACTGGATTGAGGTAGTTTCAGTTGACTAACTCATTACTTGATTGAATTTTGCAATACAATCTACATGAGGAGCAGGAATTACGACAGAGAAGGTAGACTATATAAACCTACCCATATTCAGAGGCAACCTTCTCTCCTTCCTTCCTGCTGTATGAAAGAAATGTCCCTCCTCCTGGCCCAAGCTAATGCTGTGCTCAGATTCAGTTCCCACCCTCTTCAGCTCCCCTAGCCACCTTCCAATATGGATCATGCCTACAAATCCACAAAGCCCCCATCCCATGTTCCACTTTTCTCTCCTTTCAGCCTGGTATTTGGATGAACCTTATTCTCCTCACTGCCTCTATTTCCTTATTTTCTGTTTTCTCTAAAGCTCCCTTCAAGACAATGCCCACTCCTTGTCACCACACTCAGCCTTCATAGTCACTGACTTCTCCTCTGGTATGGCGGACCACGCCCATCTTCTTTATGTGAACTTTCCCTTTGTTTCCATTGTGTGGCGCTTTCCTTGCT
Organism: Tapirus indicus; assembly: GCA_031878705.1. Classification (NCBI taxonomy): domain Eukaryota; kingdom Metazoa; phylum Chordata; class Mammalia; order Perissodactyla; family Tapiridae; genus Tapirus; species Tapirus indicus. The sequence continues at coordinate 117,896,735 of CM062925.1, forward strand.
TGTCTTCCATCTTTTCAGTTGTTCATTCTCTGCCTACTTTGTGATATTCCTGGGGATCTTTCACAAACCCTCTTTCTCTTCCACTTTCTATCTCCCTGGAGCAACCTCCAACACTCCCACGGCTTCAGTTACCATCAACACACTAACGACTCGCAAATATCTGTTTCAATCCTGTTGTAAAAAGGAGGATAAAAGAATTTACCTCATCAGGCTGTTGAGAGCACTGGTGGCAACATTTAAAATTTGTCTGACACATTATCAGCACTCAGTGGAAATGTTAGCTATTATTAGTCTGTATCTGAGACAACAAGTGCAAAGCTGAACTCATTTTCTTCTCCTCGTAGTGTTTCTTCCCACTGGTTCCTTCCCAGTAAATCCCCTACTCATCCTTTAAGCCTATTTTAATCACCAACTCCACCAAAAGCCCCCCTTATCCTTTTCAGTCAGATGTCCCTCTTACGGGCTGTCAAAGCATTCTGTATTATTAATGGTCGTGTCCTACTGTATTGTAATTGCCTACTTACTTGGCCCTGCTCATTTTGAGAGGGCAAAACCGTATAGTTTTATTCACTATTTTATCCCCAACAAATATTTATTTGAGCCATGAGTGAATGAAACTGGATCAGTACACAAAATATGGCTATCCTGTGAGGTCTCTGGCTATTTCCTCAGTTTTATTCATTCCAACGTCCTTTTATGAAAATCTAGTCACTTATGGAAGTGTCCAGTATTACTTTGGTTTCAAAATTACATAGGATGACACGAAATTTTCAAGTATATAAGAAGGTGGGGGTCACAAAGTATGGGGGTTGGGAACCCGATGAAAGGTTAAGAGTATGATGCAAGCAAACATATGCTCATCTTCACAGGCAACATTTTTCCAGCATTCGGACTGAAATCCCTCTTTCCTCTGAAAAGTCTTACCTGGTGTCTATTCTGATCATTAATTGTAGAAATATAGTCTTATTTGAAGTTATTTGTGTAATGACGTGGACAAAAGTTTTCTCTGGTTAATGTGCCCGAGAGACATACACAGACCACTTGCTTTGAGGACCTCTCATTGCTGACATCGGGGAGCTGGGCAGAGACTCACTCAGTGTTTTCAGTCAATGTGTTCAGGTAGCAACTGAGGGAAAAGAAGTTGGGGGATGGGAGTATATGGCTTCCATCTAACGGTTGGTACAGAAACGAAAACACCTGAGATAAATATATATATATATATATATATATATATAGTTATGTCACTAACAATGAGCGTGGCCACAGCACAGTAGCTGGAAGCCCTGCTGATTTATGTGGATGATCGCACATATACACAGTGTGTACCCATTCACACACAAACTCCTGAGGCTGTCACTTTGTGGCTTACTTTCTCATCCAAAGACTCCTCCTGGGTTCTGTCTCACATGCTTCCAACTTATGACACTTCGAAAGGGTCAGGGTGGGACAGTTGGAGCAAACACAGTGTGTGTTACTCTGATCTCCTTACCCAATAGAGAAACTAGTGAGATTTCCGTGACTGTCCACTTGGGGAGGGTGTATGGCACGCAGGAGCTTTGATGTGCAGGAGGTCTGGTTCTGGATCCAGTTTTGTCTCTTGCTAGCTGGTGACTTTGAGAAAACTACTGAATCTCAGCTGCCTCTCTTGTGAAGAAGAGACAAATAGTACCAGCTTTAGAGGATTGTTGACTGAGTTATATAAGGTTATGTGGATACGATTGTTTAGGTTGATAAATGTTCAGTAAAATGTAGCTAAAGAAGGGATGACCCGTGTAGCTCCAGGCCACAGGAGGTCATCTCAAGTGAACATTGCTGCTAAACCTTCCCAGCGCTTTGATCAAAGGGACAGGTGGATGAATTAGCCCATGTATTGTTTTACCACCTGGAACATCACTTGGGATTTGAACACTAATAACTGTAGCTATCTCTTTAGCTCTGACCCTTCTTGGAACACATAATTTCAAAAATACCTTTTGCAGCAGCAGGTTTTCAACCCACTCTTTAAAATTCAGAATAGAAATTTTAACCTGTTTATTGAAAAACAGGAAATGTTAAAATAAATTTGGTGATATATCTGTATTTTGCAGGATAATTGTATATTGGACAAAAAGTGATTCTTTCATATAGACAGACAGTGGAGTCAATTTTTTTTTCAGTTCTGCTTTTCTCTAAAAAAGAAAAAAAATGCCAAAAGCATATGTCTAAACAAGAGCAAATTTGGAAGTTTGGCTCACTGATTTGGTTCACTCATCTGCATCCTACTTGTTGAGATTCCACCATGTGACATTTGGCACATATTTTCACATCAGTTAACTGATCCTCATGATAACATTCAAATATATGTAAGTTTTTGGATATTATTCCTATTTTTATAGATGGAAGACTAAAGCTCAGAGAAGTAATTTCCATAATTATACCAAGAATTAGGCAGCATCAAGATTCATACCCAGCTGTCTGGTAACAAAGACTATTGTTTTTCTTTGACATAACCTTGTCTCCTGATGTAATGACACTTCACCTTCTTGGTATTACAGTAGTTTTATAATCCCAGGGTTCTCTATTCTTTATTCCTCTCCCCTCCCTATTCCCCCTTCCCTCTCCCCTCCCTCCCTCCTTTTCTCTCTGTCTACTTTTTTTGCACAAGTATATTTCTCCTGCCTGAAATACCTTCCTTTCTACCCAATATTTAGTCATTTATTTAGTATGATAATTTATCTGGAAAGACTTTGGAGAGGTACCATTGCTGTTTTCTTCTTTAATGAAAGCGGGGAAAAATCCTTCTGTAGTACAGTAGTGTCATCACCCCTGGACTCCCCATCATCGTCCTCTTATCTCTTTCTGCTCAAACTTAAGCATAAATTTTAAATGTAAGTATGAGAGCTTACATGCTTTGTTCCCACTTTCTTTTTGGATTTTAGTTTCATGTCTACTTTGTATAAAGATAAATAAAATCATAGACTAGGAGACCTCAACATTTTAGGGATGTGAATTTTATCACAAATCCAAATTCCAGTTTATAAGCTTCAACATCCAACATTTCACAAGTGGAATTTTCCCCTAGCAGTAAATACAATTAATTTATATGCAATGCTATTAAAACTATTTTCTAATAGCTGACTGTATCACTAATGCAAGGAAACAAGTTAAGAGGACAAAAAATTACCACAGTACATAAGTTGGGAAACAACTTTTTGAGCAAAAGAGTAGTCACACAGCATACTTATTGGCCTCAGTTTACCTAGAAATCCACAATATATCCGAACAGAAAAAGAATTCTTCCTTTTATTAAACATCACACTGTCATAATTTTCTTTGCAGCTTATGCTTTCCAAACCCCCCATCGATTTCTAGTTCTCTAACTTATTTCTCAATGAGAACTTAATGAAAATGACAGCAGATATTGGAGCATCATCTTTACTTGTTAAAAATTATTGGGGAAGGCAACTTTTACCTTGATCTCTCCATTTCCTCCCCTTTCCCATGAAGGAGGCAAAGCCAAAAGCAAAGAATGTGACTGAGTAAGGCTATGCCGTGTTATTTAGAGAACTTAATGAATCAGATTCTCACAGTACATATGCCTCTCAGTTCCTTTAAGCTACCTGGGAAGCTATATTAACCCTTGGAACTCTATTCTCCCCAGTAGTGTTTATATTGCTTCAAACTGTTAAATTCTTCTTCAGCTGTCTTCAATAATGAGATGGGATAAGGAACTAATGTTTTTTGAGAATCACAGCATTCTAAGGAAAAGGGTCATTTTTAGAGAGGAGGAAAATGAAGCTTACAGATGAAGCCACTTGCTTGCAGTCACAATCCAAGTTAGAACAGTGATTCAGAGCCGAATCTTTCCACTGTACCATTCTGCTTCTGTTACATTACAAACATAATTCATTCTTTTAGATTAAAGTGAATTTGTGTTTTAAAATATATCTTTGGGTTCCAATTTTCAGTAATTGCAGAGTAGTGTGTATTGGACTAGTTCTCCTGCTAATAACAATTATATTTAAAAAGTGTTTGAAGGCACTGGAGAATGACCAAAATCAGGTAGAAATTGGAGGGGCCTGAAGGAAACCAGAGTGGGTGAGACCCAAGTAATATAGCTTTTCCCCTGAAGGGAATCCCCAGTCCTCCCAGCCATGGATGGATAAGATCTAAAATGCAGACACAGTTTGATTCACTTGATCTGCAAGAGGATGAAGTTTGGGAATGCAAAGTGGCTGGGAATTGAGAGGTGGGGTACTCTCCAAAAGAATAAAACCACAGAGGCAGAAGCCTCCAAATGGACATATAAACTCCCTTCAGATACTTCACACTTTTAACAATGTATGTGTCAGGAAAGGCACCAAGGAGCTCAGGGGAATATAGCCATTTAAAGCTCAGACAGCTAACAGAGATTTCAGCAGCTGCACACCACATAGAAGAGTGAATTAGGAATTTGGATCTCTTCAAGTTAGAGGGACTTGGTAAATATTTTGGGCTTTTCATTGAAACCCCAAAAGGATTAGGAGTACTATCCAAGGACTAAGGTATTCACACTAGGACTAATGACAAAACTAAAACAGACCCACTTTAACAAAGGTTAAAAACCGAGCTTCTACCAGTCCAAGTTGATCTGCAGCAATTTAACTGCTAACTAGAATACAACTTTTCAGATCCCTCAGAAATAGATAATAGAATCCAGAGTTTCAACAAGACATAATCCACAATTTTTTTAAAAGGAGATATACAAACAGAAAAATCATTCTGTAAAAATAGACCTACAGAAGAATGGTATGTAAGCATTAGCAGGCGAGGATTTTAAAAGATTTAGGATAAATACATTAAATAATTTACAGGAATTAAGAATATATATACATATATATGTATAAAATATCATAACAATAGTATAAAGGAAGGAAAGGATGTAAATGGAATTATACTGTTGTAAAATTCTTACATTAATCACTAAGTGGTATAATATTAATATCAATATGTATATACTGTAGTCCCAAAAGAAACTATATTTAAAAATTACACAGAATAGTTTGGATAAAAAGGTAGTAGAGGATTTGAAATGAATTACTAAAAGATATTTGATAAACCAAAATAAAGCAGAAAATGAGGACTAAAAATACAAAAATCAGAGAGGACAAAGAGGAAAATAATAAGATAGTAGATTTAAACCCCACCATATTAATTACATTAAATGTAAATTGACTAAAATATGCCTTTCACTTGTTATAAGCTCTTCCTCCAAATAGTTCAAGGAATGTTTGCAATAATTATCACAGGTTTGACATTTTTTAGTAACGACTTTACTGCTAGTAAATACCTACTTGCCAAATTCATGAATGGCTCAAAAACTAAGAAAGTTACCAATTCGATTTGTTGATAGAATCACTGTAAAGACATACCAACCAACTCTATCATCACCCTGGATCAGAAAGATAAGCTAAGTTTAACAAAATGAAATAAGTTACAGAGTGGAGGAGACCTAGATTAATATTAATTCATATGAAAAAGACTGTAAAGTCAATCTACTCTAGTAGGAAGTACATCAGATAACAGTAGGAAGTGCTAACTTAGGCTGCAATAATAGAACTGGGTGACGGGTTCCAGGTCAATGAATAAATCGGCCTTCTGGGCATCACATGGATACATCACATGTGCAGTATTGCATTCAATTCTGGGTTGTTTGAAGGGGGAGATTGCCAATGAGAATACAGTAAGAGGAGGATGAACAGAGTCGTGAAAGTCTAGGAAATCATGTCCATCAAAGATAAACCTGTTGACAAGAGGACAATTAAGCTGGAGAAGAAAAGCCTCAGGGAGATGCAATATCTGAAGGACCATCATGAGAAAAATGTTTTCTGTGTATCTCCAAATGGCTCCTGCCTCCGCTCTGTTTCCATAACATCACATAAACACAGTGTGATGCGTGGTGTCACAATGTGTGGCACACCACAGAAGAAGAAAGAGTCTGTTCAGGCATCAGTTAATGAGATGTGCTGCTTACTGGATCTGTTCTCTCTGGGTACCAGAATCTCGACGGCTAAATAATTATCATTCTTTTATGTTGGCCCTTTCCATAGCTATTAGTTCATTAATGTTGTGAAATATTTCTTACATATTTTTCAAAATGATGGATGTAATTTCTATGTATTGTGTGTGTATGTGTGTGAGATTTGTGCACATACATCCTCCTTTGTCTCAACCAGTCAGTTTGAAGGAAGTGACTATGATAACTGTCTGCGGCCCTGTTCTGTCTGGAGTTTCTCCTTCCCACAGTTGGATTCTACTTCTGTTCATCTTTTTGAGGACAGAATTAATATGGTTACTCCCTCCACTCAAGGCTCATCTGCAAATTCCGGAGAATCTCTGTCTTTATATAATTGTTTAAATTTCCAACATAAAGAATCCATATTTATATAATTCTAGATATTGTTTTCTACTTTGCTTTTGCCTTGGTAATAGCAAGATTCAAGCAAATGACATTTCCTTTTCATGAAGCTCCCATGGGAAAGGGCTTCTCTCTTGCAGTGTGGCAAGGGTGCAACTCAAGGGCCAGCCTGTCACCATGGAAACGCTAGCCCTGCTGTGTGCCAGCTGCAGGACCTTGGGCATGTTACTTAGCCTCTTTGTGTCCTAGTATCAACCTCACTGTGTTAAGTCAGTATTAAATGATTTAATAATGTAAATTGCTTCGAATAGTGCCTAGCATATAATAAACACTGTTATTATTGTTATTCCTTTGTGATACATCTGGAATGCCATCTGGTAAAAGTTTCTACATAATGTACTAGTCATCATTCAGTAAGCCACTGAAAGTAACATATTTAGGCAACCCCTTGGTCTCACAGAACAGACCTTCACTTTTTAATCATATCACACTTGGTAAATATAAATGTTATAATTACTTGTCCTCATGTCTATTTTCTCTACTAAAGAGCTTCTTGAAATTAGGGACAAGGTCCTTACATTAACCAGAATAGAATTAAAATATGCTCAGTACAATCTTGGATAAATACTTTTTGAAGCTAGAGGGAGGTGTCATTCATTTAATTTAAGGAAGAAGTAACAATACAAGTTGTCCAAGAATATGGGCTCCCATTTTATTAAATATAAAAGGCTAGAATTCACATATCAAGAAGAGTATAAAGAGATTCCAATGCTGAATCAGAAATTTAAAAATTACCCCATTTCATTCCTAAGATTCTATCATTTTCTCTGCTATTCCTTGAGTATACAGTTATTGAGCATTTATAAGTAACCAAGCATTGTACTAAGAAGTGGAGAAACAGCTAATAATCACAAGGAACTTTCTAGACTGAAGATAAACAAACAATTAAACTAAATAGCTTAAACTTTGATAGAGCTCATTACAGTCTGTCCTACAGAATCACCTGAAGTGAGGTCATCTGAGGAAGTAAGAACTGAGCTAAGTAATGGATGGTGTGGAACAGCCTGGTGAAATGGCCAGGATGGAGAAGGTCTTGCAGACCAGAGGATTAGAACATTCACTCTAATAACATATTAGGTGATGGGAGCTATGGCTATAGTCCCATTTCTCAGATGGGAAATTAACATATGGAAAAGTAAAGGGAATGTCTTGTTCTAAGGTTATTATTAACGATAGAATCACGAATAATATCCAGACGTTTTAGGTTCCATCTCCATTCTACATAGTTTTGTGTTTCCATAAGCACATGATAGTTTTAGAGCTGATTTTGCACCCATTCTAAGATTGAACCCTTTTGTATTGATTAGTCCTCATAATAACAAACAGCAATATATATTAATGTTCTTAATAAAAAATAACAATTTGAGTAATCCCTTCAGGAAAACAGGAACATTTTAAAGTTCTCCTTCTAACCTCCACTCACTTCTTAAAATTTGATCATTTTCCCAAAGGACAATAGTTTGAATACCCAGACAACTGAGTATAGCCTTTTCTTTTATTTCTTCTTTTGGTCTAGTTCAGTGGATATTAATCTTTGGGTATGAACTCCACTCTAGGCCTACATACAAACAAATATGCCATACACTATACTACATTTTATCGGTGATTTGGAAATTGTTAAGGTTAATTTGACTACACATAATTTTTACTTTATGAGCTAACATTAGAATGAAACCCACACATAAGATGTTTCTCTACTGTTCTGTTCTTTCAAATGTTAGCTATTTTTATTACAATCACCAAGCTTATTTGATGCTCTTTAGCTCTCTATTTCTATTGTAAAGTTGATTAGCATCATTTAATATTAAAATGATAGAAAAATTCACATGGCTAGAGTGTTTATCCTTAATGCCTTCCCTTGCCCCCTCTTGCTCTGCCCAAGTATGCTTTCCTGCAAATACCTCTGAAAGAACCCCATATAAAGATCCCTTTTGCAATATTGGCTCAACAGAAGGCCATTATTGGTAGAGATGGTAGTTAAATTCCTTTTTCTCAGCCATGACAAAGACCCAAATACCACCACAAAATTGGTAATAGGACAAACTTGGGGAGAAACACCAAATAAAGACTATCAAGAAGCAGACATAGCAAAACAAAAAGGATGATTGCTGCACTCCTCTACCCGTTCACATGTGGATAGTACCTCAACCCTTCCCTCCTGTGTGGATGGGTCTATTTTTCCCGCACACCATTTCCTTCCCTCAAGAGATGTCAGTTTCACTCACTTACTTACTTGTTTCTTGGAATAATACTCTGTAAGATCGGGACCATCTGGGATTTTCAGTGGCAGTTTGGCAGCTAGATGAACTTGCTCATTCAATACACACTGTGATGGCCTTCTAGTACACAGAGCTTGACAAGCTAAAAACTCTATTTCCAGCACTCTCTTACAGCTAGGGTTCCCAGGCGTGCTTTAGGTTCTGCCAATCAGATTCCCTCCATTGAGTCCTGAATCTGAAGGAGTCAAATGAGGACAGAGGCAGGACTTGGGGCATGTGTCTTGAGTGAACTGTGGAAAAGACAGCGTCGTCCTGGATTCAGAAAGTTTTTTGATATTTTCCTGATCCTAAAGCTTTCTGATCGTAGTAGAAGCAGTAGCACTCTGGTGACCCAGTTCTGCAATGTGGCTTTGGGAGTCATACCTGGAAATTCAGCCTAGAGTTTGTTTCTTTCCCCTCTGAACTAGTTTTAAGTCATTTAATACCATTTCTGCTCAAACTTCATTACATAAGAAATTTCCTTCTATTTAAACTATCTAAAATGGATTCTTTTCTTAGAAATTGAATCCTTACTAACATACTCTGAGAGGGGCACTCAAGCAGACCCCAAACCAAGAATTCCGGAAGGGACAGGGTTCTGAAAATTCTCTGTGTTCTTTGTTCGTAAATTTAGCACATGGTCCTTCTGCTTTTCTTGAGTCCTGAATGCTTTCATTTGCCTGAATTCCCATATGGCTAGAGTAGCTCATAGGTTTGGTGAAGAGCTGTATGTCTGTTGCTGGAAGAGTCGACACTTTCAGTTCTTTTCATTCATGTTAGGTACGGTGAAATATCATTTCACTGACATCTCTAGTCAGCAACTTTGCAGGTTTGGGGGTAGAATGGGACTCTCACGCTCAGCACTGGTGCTAGAGAAAACAAAATTCCCTCTTCTAATCAAGACCACACCTTAGCAAGTTCACCATTGCTTAATATTTTGAAAGGTTTCCTACTCACACACACAGTTCAGATGTACTACACGTAGCAGGTGAAAATACTTTTAAAGACAATTGAAGGCGTGAAATATTATTTTAAAAATCTCTCCTTGACTTTCCTTTACAACATGCCTCATTATTCTTTCAGTTGGGCAGTTATTCCTAAATACCCCTGATGCAATTTTATGTTCATTCTTTCTTATCTAGAACTCATTAGTATAACCTGAGGTGATCTGGGTTGTATATAAGTCATTTAAATTTGCATAATGAGCCCCAGTGCCTTTCTGGCATGAACTAAGAACCAAGGAAAAATTTGACAGCTTCAGGATAGCCATAAAATTGGTTCTTTTTGAGGGGGGGAATTCCTTTATAATCTTTTAACCAGGATTTGAAGACAATACATCCAAAGTGTCAGGAAAGACCAGGTCAATGACCCTTGATTAGTATTGCACAAAAGTTCACTCCAGGAGAGACAAGACATCACCTTTGTAGTGAAAACAGGTCTTCCTTTTACACATGATCTTTGAGAAGCCAAAAAGCTACATTCCACATAGAGCTCTAAGAGAGAGCTATTTCTAGGGCAGTCTCCAGGAAGAAAAGAAAGCTGATCTAAAACTGAGGGCATAAGCCCAAAGAGGAGGACACCCCAATCAGGTAAATTGCTACAGGAATTTAGGGCTTTGATGGAATAGCTGTAGTAATACATGCTTTGTTCTTTTTCTCCATAGCTAACATATAATGATCATAGTGCCCTGTATAAATTACATTCATTACCCTTTTGATCCTCACACAATCCTATGGAGTTGATGTTATTATTGCTGTCACCTTACAGATTATGAAATTAAGGCTTATAAATGTTTAGTAATTTATCTAATATCATACAACCTGGTAGTAGAACCAGGGTTACAACCTAGGCAACCTAATTCCAATGCATGAACTTCTGACTAATATGTCACACATTGTACTTGGGTCCTGCCATCTAGGGTGCTCACAGAACTCTATATGGATAATCTGGATCATTGAGGATATAATCATCAGACCTTAGACCAACACATTAACATGACAGCATGACAAATCAAGCCAAGCCAGGAGTGACAAAGCAAAGCAACTGTACGAGAATATGTCACAGAGGCCGTTCCACCAAAGGGCAATGGTGCACACTTGTGGTCCAAATCGATAGAGTCTCTATTCATGAATGACTTGGCCACTCCTTGGGAGATGTTGAGAAACTATTTTAGAACAAATAAACTATTTGTTATTATTTTTCTTTCTTTTGATTACACTTTCTTCCCATATATTACAGTCAGATTGCTTTAAACTGAAGTCTGTTAAAACTAGTGAGGGTATATTTCCAAGCTTTTGACTGTGAGTTGCAGTCAAAGGAACCTAAAAGACTGCATCTAATGTTATGTTAAAAGCATGATGAGCATGATGATATTCTGATTGCGATATAGCATGATGCAGTTGAAAGAGGGCAATTGTTAACTGGACAGTTCCAAATTTAAATGTTTATTCCAGAAAATACTAGCTCTGTGAACTGTGGTAAATCACTAAAAGTCGCTGAACTTCAATTTCCTCAAGTTTAAAATACTGAGGGGAAAAATAGTACCAGGGAGTTTGATAAAAGGATTAATGTATTAATATCTACTTGCATACTACTAGAGTACCACACTTAAAGAGGTGCCCCAAAAAGGGTCAGCTAATATCTGAGGAGATTAATTTTTGCATTATTTCCTTGCTTAAGAAGTCAGAATGAGGGGCCGGCCCGGTGATGTAGTGGTTAAGTTCATGCGGGCCATTGCAGCAGCCTGGGGTTTGCAGATCCGGATCCTGGGCACAGACCTATGCAATGCTTACCAAGCCATGCTGTGGCAGGCGTCCCATATAAAGTAGAGGAAGATGGGCATGGGTGTTAGCTCAGGGTCAATCTTCCTCAGCAAAAAAAAAAGAGGTCAGAAGGAATGGGAGGAGATAGGAGGTATTTTCTCTCTCCTATTCCAAACATGTAGCTGTGTTTTATTATTTATCTATTTTTGGTGAAGAAGATTGGCTCTGAGCTAACATCTGTACCAGTCTTCATCTATTTTGTATGGGGGACACTGCCACAGCATGGCTTAATGAGTGACATACCTCTGCACCTGGGATCTGAACCCGCAAACCCTGGGCCGGCGAAGTTGAGCATGTGAACTTATCCACTACGCCACTGGGCTGGCCCCTTTTGTCCTATTTTTTGAGTTACGAGGTCTTTGCCTTCAAATAGCTATTATCAACTTGTTGCTGACTGGCCAAAAATAGATTGGTAATTACCCAAAAGGCAACCTCCAATCAGACTTTTGTTTTGGAGAAGAGTCTGATTTGTAAGAGGTAGATGTGGGCCAACCCTAGGAAGAGATACTTTGGAGAGCATCCCCTCCATGGCAAAGTTTTGTCAGTTCTAATTCTAGTTGAGATTACGAGAACCCCCAGAAGGTGGCAGGACTTCAGATGTGGAGGAAGCGTGGAGGCCTTGAGAGCAGTAAGTGAGCTTCCGCAGTATGGAGGCCTGTGGAGGGGCTTACTCAGAGCACCAATGCCTGGCAGAGTTGGAGCCAGTGCCTCATGCAATAATGATGAGGATGGGCAATGTTGTAGATGCAGGACCTGGTCCCCACCCTAGCAATATAACCCGAGGATTCTTGTATCATTCAATGGAAGGAATGAAGGCATCCTGATAATGACAGATATCCATTTTTTTTCTCAGCCAGGAGAGTACAGTCTCAGAGTAGATTAAATTTGGTGGCGGGAAAAAAAAGAGAATGTCACATTCTTCAACATGTATCCTGTGGAATAACTTTTAGAATTATTAGAGTATGCCTGCATGGTGTCTGAGGTTTTAAAATGGCATAGGCTATTGAAAAAATTCTAAACATTGAGGATCATTTTCTTTTAGTGTTGAAAGGTTTTATGCCCACCCCTCCCCACCAGTTAAATAAAGGGTTTATTTAAAAAGATTAAAAGGAGGGAGAATTAAGGAACTGAATCATGAATAGTTTAGATAAGCTTTCAGCCAATAGGAACGAAGGCTTCAACTCCTAGATATTAAGGCAGAAGGAGGAGTAGGAAAGAAGCAAGAAATAACAATCGAATACCCTACTGTGTGCTTCGTATTCTGCTATGTGTTAAGGGACATAGACATTATGTCCCTCCACTTTTGCAGATGTGGAGAGTCTCAAAGTTTCCCTAAATTTGTCTATGTTCATACAGCTCATAAGCAGCAAAGATGAGATTTACGATAGTGCCTTCCCCTACAAACTATTGTTCTTTCTGCCACACCTCGCTGTCTCTCTAAAGTGTCAAGTGCTCCCTAAGGGAAAAAATGATGAGGCAAGTCTGAGATACTTCAAGTGAGCTTATTGAAATTTTATGTCACGTGCCTGTTAGCAGAGAAACTCTAATTTTAAATGGGCTGAAGGAATTTTTCGAAACAGAAATTTTTAGCTATGAGACTAAATTTTCAGGGACAAGAAACATGAGTGATTGGAACTAGGGATCATCCTAAAAAGCTTCTGTAGGTCTGACAGCATCCCCATGCCCTGGGGCAAGTCGTCTTGGGAAACAGTACTGCTGAGGTTTAGATTTTTTCAGCTCTCAGCTCACCTGCTCATACTGTCCACACCTGTGACTGAGCTCATGCCCCTCCTTTTCCTTCATTTGGGTGAGAAAAAGGCTTTAATTTGTTGGGGCAAGGATAAATTATAGGAGGACAATCCAGCTGCTGTAAATTACACATATTCTCCTATGTTGTGTCTCACACAGGAATAGGAAGTCCTATGATCTATCTTGATCAGAAGTTTCTTTTATTTTCTTGGAAATAGAATCTGTGCCAAATCAGCCACCAGACATGCCCTTCTCCATAAGGGAATTTAATCAAAGAGCACATGGAAACTGGGCATCTCACCAGTGGATCAGGAAGCACAGGCCACATTTGTCTTGAAGATTTTTTTTAATAACATTTCACACGTTAAGAAAAAAGCAGAACAAATGCAAATTTGAAAAATGCTGGCAAAATAATTATAGTAGTTCTTGAAATACCCAGAGAGGCTGGGTGAAAATTCAGAATGCTTATGTATGAAAAAGCAAAGCAGGGTTGCTAATTTTAGGATGGAAAGCATCTTTTCCTTGTCCTGTCCTCCAACCTCAGTAAGCAATATTTTCAGCAAGCAAGTCAAGTACAAAGGATAAATAGGCAGATGAAATAAATGAGAGGAGGTGGATGGTTTGGACTTCGGAGGGCAGCAATATCCCCATTCTACGTTTCCAACTATTCTGTGCTGCAGTCAGAGTGTAAACCAAAGACTAACAAGATACATAAAGCATGCACGAGTCGGTACTTCTGTAAACACAGAAGGATGACTGAGAAGCACAGATAAAATGCCATCCAGAAAGTCCTGTATCACTCTTCTTTTTCTTATTAAGTATATGTTCTTCCTCAAAATCATTAAGAAGCTAAAGACTATTTCTCGGCCTAAAATATCTTCCTTTATTTTAGACATGTCCATCTTTTTCTTTCTCTTTCCATAAAAAAATTGGGCCTCAGGGGCATTGAGTTGAGTAAATAATTTTTCAAGTCTCAACTTGGTCTCTTTGTGAGTCTCCTGTTCTATTTGATTTTTATTCCCCAGTTCCTTTCATTCCTCTCTTCCTCAAAGCTACTCACTCTGATGTTTTAAATATGTCATTTTATGCATGTGTTTACATATAAAAACATTTATATAAACATAAATGTCTTATAAACATATAAAAATTTCTATATATGTCTATGTATCCCTCTATATATGGATTATATATATATATATATATATCCTTCCTAATATGGGGTTTTGGGGTTTTTTGGTGTGGATGTATGTACTTTTAGTTTACATAAGTAGTATAGTGCTATGTACCTCACTCTTTTTTTCGTATTCTTTTCAGTCAATGTTGTGTTTTTTAAAAAATCTGTCCATGTGTTTTAGCCTGGGTTCTCCTGAAAGACAGTCTGACAAAAGCTTCTGTGCAGATAGTTTATTTGAGAATGACCCCTGAGTGCTAGTGTGAGGGACAAAAAGAGTGAACGGAGAAAGAAAACCTACTACATTAACACGGTATCGAGTCATCTCCACTGCTACCTATGATGGCCCCTGATCCCTTGGAACCTTCTTAGGAATTGTATGAAATGCATCTCAGAATTTTCTGCCCAGGAGATCAAAGTGGGAAGCCTTTATCCATTGGCTTTTGTCCTCCATTGGCCAAGTGGGGTCTCACAGGCACTAATTTCCCCATACTTTTGCGTTGACTTGCCTGTGTGCTGGGAGGACACAGGATGCCATGGGCATCCATACCACAGCTTCAGGAAGCCCCAGGGAAGGAAACAATGGTTTGTTGTATGGACCAAGGTCAGGAACTATCAGGTTACACCTGGACAAATCTCTTTGAAGTGCAAAAGTGGTTGCCACAGCAGTGACTGGGGTTCTTGGTAAGACCTACAAAATAGGGAGTGATCCCCCAGAAGTGTCTGATACACTAGGCTACTGAATATGAATCTATTACTATTTGGACCACTTTATATTTCACTGTTTGCATATGCCACATTTACTTATAGAGTCTCCTCACGTTCCTCTAACCCTCTACGACCACATGGCAGTGAGCATCCTCACACACAGTAATGCCCTTAGACTTAGGCACAGGGGCTCCTGTCCTGGACCCCAGGCTTCAGGCAGTGCTCTGCTTTGGAGTGCCTTGCTTGAAATGTTCTAAGTACTCCTATGGTGTCTGGGATGGACCAAGCCAGTAGTGCCATTAAGTTTGGTGCCCTGAGCCTGGACAGCGACCTATGTGGATCCTATTCCCCATTTCACCCCTTTGGGGCTGTTTCTGACTCTCTGCCCTGCATGTGAGGTTGGCCAGTTGCCCCAGGAAGCTCCAGAACTCACATCTATGAGTCTTCCCAAGGCCTATTGACCCATGCTCCATGAGATTGGGTCACCACGATGGTGGTTGACACACTAATTTTGGAAGATTCTCTAAAGTGACAGAGGTGATGACACTCATCCTTTACCCTGTGTGCCACACCCAACTCCCCTCCCTCCCACTGCTGGCATCCAGACTGGTCACTCCACCCCCTCCACAGGCTCTGCACATCAGGCAGTCCTCTATGGTTGGCCATGGCTGTCTAAACTGTTGGTTCACAATTCTAACAGGTCCTTCCTATCTATATCTTCTCTTGCCTACCATTGATATGACAGCATCATGCTCTCTCTGGTTGGCCTTAAGCAGTGACAGATGAAGGATGGACATTCCTTTAGAAAATGGTACTCGTATTTTGCTCACTCCATGGGCCCCTGGCCTACCTCCCACTGGTGGCAGTGTGTGGAAAACAGGTGTACAGTCAACGTTGAAAAAAATCACACCCCAGGAATACAATGATTATGGCCTTAAAATTTCAAGAGAACACATAGAGTTGGATGATGCATTGTTCTATGCTTCTGTTTTTGCTATAAAATCTCCAAAGTGAACTTTAACATGAAATGAGAACAAGTACTGTTCACATTGTCCTGCAAAATCTGGGTAAGATTTACATTTGTGGTCAGTATCAATGAGGTAGAGTAATAACCTTTGCTACAGTCTTTGGAAGCCAGTATTCATGGATAACAGAATGGACGATGTAGTGTATGAGTAATGATGTAACTAGTATTAAGTAATTAAAATTATGTAACTGCGAAGGCAAGACAGTATTATTTAAAAAAAAAAAAAACATTCCAAAGTGTCATGGAATTCTGAGTAATAACCACGTTATTCCTTTTTCTGTGGCAGGAGATAAGAGATTGGCCAGAAACAGCATGTTTTAATCTAGAGAACATGAAGAGATGATTGTTGGATCTGAACAAGAAGAGATGGTACTTGGACACTATGAAGAGTATTCACATGCACTAATTAGACAATAAACAGATATTTCAATACCTCTTCTTTACCCATTATTCTAAATCATCAATAAACCACTATACCTCACATGGGCACCTGAAATTTTTTTAATACATTTTCTGATCAAATTGTATATATAGACAAGGGTTCTGCCAAAAATATTTGTGTGAGTCTCACCTATCCTAAGAGTAGTCCTGTTCGTACATGTATCTTTATGAAATTGTGGGAGATTTTCTCTGGTATCTACTTAAGAAAGGTTTGCTAAATTGTAGCATATGCACATACCAGATGGCTTTCTAGAATAGCCACATCACTCTACACTTCTATCAGCACTGTTTGTGGTTCTAGTTTCCCTACATCTTCACTATTACTTATCTGATTTTCTAGTTTTTACCAGGATAATTGGTTTAAAATATAGCTTATTGTTTTAAGTTGTGTTTTGTTGATTAGTACTTCAGTAAAGCATCTCTTAATAATTCTGGGCCATTTGGTTTCTCCTTCTGTGAATTGTATCATCGTAACCTTTTCTTATGTGTCTTGTGGTTATCTTTCTTGCTGATCTAAAGAAATTTTTGTAGAGCTTATATATTAATCTCTTTTTTATTTCAGTTATTGGAAATATTTTATCCTAATTGATCACTCATTTGATGTCCTTTATTGAATGGGAATCTTTAATTTAGGTGCAGTAAAATCCACTAGTTAGTTCCAGGCCATCTGCCTGCAAAAATAGCGTTGTTAACCACTATTATGCAACCCAACATGCATGCATTTTCAGGTAACAGTCATGGCTGTTTTCACTACAACTGACAACCCCTGTGGACAAATAGGAATTAAAATACTTAAGTGCACAAATTCTAGTTAGGGGAATTTCTTGACTATGTCTGAATTCTATGAGGCCCAAATACCCACAAATCCCCAGAAGACTGTCAACACTAAATGTTCCTTAAGCCTGTTTTACTCAGCTAATCATCAATGTCTGGGGCTCCCTTGGTTGAGAGAATTCTCCATGGGTCTCTTGTGTTTCTGAATGTCTTGGAAGCAGAGGACTTTGTTCCTGATTATCTTTGCAAAGATGTTGTATAGCAAATAATCTTGGAAGATAGAGATAGTGTCTCTCTTTAGAGAAAATGACAAGCGTGCTTACCGCCTATTCAGAAAGATTTGGGTAAACTAAACTCAGCACTCTCATCCTCTAGCACAGCTCACTGTGAGTGCAATGCCACCAGGCCCTCTGCTCAATGACCTCTGGGAGCTGGGGCTTGGAGAACTTGATGCAACTGTTGTGATGATCATGGTGCTCATCTCTGTTGAAGAGTCCCACGTCTTCTGTGAGTTGGCATGAAACTGTGCTGGGTGAACTTGTTAGACTGTATGTAAGATAAGAATCCCACAACCCGTGCAGGTCTTGACATCTTTCCTAGCAGTTATTTCTCCACTGTCACTTGGTAATTGTCTGTCCTTCTGCTCTCATGATTCAACCATCTCCCCTAAAATCATCCTTTGTGTTTTCTTAGACTCATATTCTTAAATCATTATCTTCTTTAGTATTTATGACATCACACTCCCTCAGAGCTTACTTTTATCTCCATGGCTTTTGCTTTTTAAGTGTCTATAAAGTCCCCCCCTGCCCCGCCACCAACCACCAAACCTTGAAATGACTGGGCTCCCGGGGCATATGATCTAAATCCTCTTTTCTTCTTCCTCTGCATTCTCTCATTTGGAAGTGGCCTCATCTACAATCATTGCTGTAATTATTATCATGATTCATGGTTTTACCAACTCTATGCCCTCAGATCTCTCTTTTGGGCTCCACATCCAAGCAGACTATTGCCTGCTTAACATTTTCATCTGGATATCTCACAAGAACTTAAATCCAACAAATCCAAATCAGAACTAATGATTACACCCCCCCAACCCTACTTCTACAGGTTTCCTGTCTTGGTAATTGAATCATCATCTACCTAGTGATTCAAGCCCGACATTGGTATACTCACATTTAATCAATCATAAGGTCCTGTTGATTATATCGCTTAAATATCTTTTGAATCAGCCTGCTTGTCTCCATTTCCACTTTCCCACCATGTTCTAAGAAACAATCACCCCTCCCTCCATATTATCACAGTAGTTTATTGAATGGTCTTTCTACCTCCAGTCCTGCTCCCTGCCAAACCATTTTCCATTCCAGCCAGCATGACCTGCTAAAAGTGAAAATCTAGGGGCCAGACCGGTGGCCAAGCGGTTAAGTTTGTGTGCTCCGCTTCAGCAGCCTGGGGTTCGCTGATTCAGATCCTGGGTGTGGACCGCACTGCTCATTAAGCAATGCTGAGATGGTGTCCCACATAAAGCAACCAGAAGGATGTACAACTATGACATAAAATTAACTTCTGGGGATTCGGGGAGAAAAAAAGCAAAAAAAGAAAAAAGTGAAAATCTATTCATTTAACCTCCCCATCTAAAATCCTTGAATAGTCTCCTTCCACATAATTTCTAATAAAGTCCCACATACTCAATGATGCCTGTAAGACCACTGATTTTTCTGTGCCAGCCTCATCTCTTGCTACTCTTTTCCATACCTCCTGCACCCCCGCTCTCGAACACAATGTGCTTTGTCCCTCCTTAGAATCTAGGCAAAAGCTCTTGGTCCTACCTTGAATGCCTTCCTCCCTGTGATGAATTAAAGGTCTCACAATTTTTTTTCTCTTTACTTTCTTCTAGAGACAGAATTTATTTTCCCTCCTCTTGAAACTGTGCTGGAATATAAATGCTTTAAACATTTCTGAGTCTAAACCCTAAAAAACTCTGGTAACGTTTTCTTTTTGGGGTTTTTCCAAGTCTTGAGATGTCATCTAAGAAGTTGGACTATCTTTATGGAGAGATCATGTGGAAAGGCCACATGAAGAATCAAGACTTTGAAACTATGTAGAGACAGAGAGTAGCCCAGCCATCTCCGCTGACCCCAGCCTACAAGATATCCACAACGTAAGTGACAGACAGCTTAGATATTCCAGCCTTGTTGGGATGACCACTGATTGAAGCATCAACAGACGTCATATGGAACCGAAGAATTACCCAACTGAGCAGTCAACCACATAATCATGAAAGATAATAAAATGTATTTTGTTAAATCACTAAATATTGAAGTGGTGTGTTAGGCAGCAATAGAGGTGCCTTGTCAGAAGCAAGGAATACTATGACAATGATTAAGGCATTCTGTAAATCTACAGATGGTGATTTTGGTTGAAAAATTTCCAGCAGGTAAGGCAAATCCCTATCTAGAGCAAGTGACGATTCTAGTGAGAATAAACAATTTCCTCTTTCATGATAGAAATAGTTGAAAGTAATCATTCTGTCCTAGGTGGCTCTCTGGTGACCCCAGAGAATGGTACCATATTGGACATTCAAGTTTAGTCTCTGCTGTTGGAAAGTTAGACACTCAGAGGTAGCGCTATCCAGATCAGTTTTGGAGGGTGGAAGTCCATGTTGTAAGGCTTTCCTATCACTATGACCACTTTGTTCATGAGCGCACTGGGCAAAGACAAGGGAGGCTGGCAAAAAGTTGGCTTTCATGAAGTAATTGGCTTCCTACTACATAATGGGGGCAGGGAAGGATAAGTTTGGAATTCAGAAAATTGTCTGGAATCCCTAAATTATTTCAAACCCAGTATGATTTCAGGATACGTAGAATGCACTAGTCATCTTGGCTGTATTCATACTCTATTTTTTAAAAACAAGAATAAGTTATGTTTCATCAAGAACAATGCATATGGTTATACTCCAAAGGACTGACATCTTATGAGAACCTCTTTAGTGAGAAAAGAATTAGACGAGAAGATTGAGTCCTGACCTAACCACTTGGTAGCTGTGTGAGGTATAATTCATGTGGTTAATTAATTTTTATTGGTTAAGCATAAAGTAGACTGTGCTCTAAATGACAAGGCACTAGCATATGATTCAAGAATAAAAAGACACCTGAAATGATGGAAAGCTGCCTATAGAGAAACCAAAGATAAACAATGCAAATTGACCATAAATGAAGCATAGCTCTGCAAGAGGGCTCTTGCTGCCAAAATGTATGCAAGAATTAGGGAAGTGGCTTTAATACACATTCCTTTTTGAACCCGACTCCTTTTTTCACTGCCATCAACTTTCTCTTCCATGAGTGTTATGGAGTAATTGAGGGTGAAAAAATTAACATGAGGCTACAACCGGTGTATTATAAGAACAAGTCCTTAGGAAGTGTGATCCGATTGTTGGGACTGTGATAGCATAATCTCTTCCTTGTTCTTGCAAGTCTGACAGATAAAGTAGCTGAGATAACTTTAAAATATCTCGATTTCTAGGTCTCACTTATACTTCCAAAAAGGTAATGGCTGCCTAAATAAGATCCTGGAACTAAACAATGAGCAACTTAACTTCTCAAGTCTCAGTTTCTTTACATGCACTCTCAGGATTATACTGATTGTAGAGTGAAGTGTGAAGACTGAATGAGATAATGTCTAAATGGCATCTACCACAGTGTCAAAGTTTTTAAAAGATATATTAAAGAGAGAAATCTTAAAAAGTACTTATTGAGCCCTTAATGTATTATTCTATGAAAGTAGAGCCATTGAACAGACTCTGATTTCATAAAGTTTGCAAAACTACTTAATATAAATACAGTAATCTGTGGATTCATCACCTTGATAAATAATAATCTTATGCTGGTTGAAGAAGATCCTGTGAGTTTATGAAGAGCTTCCCTATACAAATGTATTGGCTGAATCTATGTATCTGCTGTAAAATACATAAAAAGAGAAATATAAACACCCTAAGAACATGGCATTTTCGAAGCAGAAGTTAAATCTAGTAGATTTTTCTAAAGCTTGAACATCTCATTTAAATAAAGCAAACATTTAACCTCCACATTAGACATGTAAACAGGGCCCTAATGAATCAATTAATTTCCTAATTTGTTTTGGACATCATTAAAGTATTCATCTATAATCTGGCATACATACATTTGGGATGACTGGTTACAGAGAATTCTTAACTGTGAAATAAATAAAAGGGTCAACTCATATTCTAAATTTGGCCTTTCAGAATTCATTTCTTTTTATTTCCAGAGTTTTGCCTGGGCAGGAAATGCTTTTACCCCCCTTTCATATGGAAATTATTTCCACAATATGCACCATCAATATTCATCAAGTATCACACCAATTAACAAACCGTGAATAATCTGGAACAAAAATTTAATGCATGAAAACCCACAAACATCTAGGTGGCTGTTAATAAGGCTGTGTTTGAGGTAATCACACACAAATTTAATTTTAAATATGCTTCCCTTAAGGAAGGGGTATCAATGTTAATTTAAGAATTTAATTTGTATGGTGTTTTAATAAAACGTCTTTCAAGAAATCTGCAAAAACATCATACCAGGAACTTTGCTTATGAACAAACATTAAATTTTCTTTTATGGAATGGAAATAGATTATTCCTTTATATTTATATAACATTATATAGCCCCTTTGTGGAGTTAACATAATCCTATAGTATCTTAGTATAAGACAAATAATACTAAGTTTTTGGACATATACTTCATGGAACAATTTTGAAATTAGTAATAAAAGAACATTTTTTTTTTTCAGTTTTAAGCAATATTAAAGCTTAGTCAAGGCAAATTGAGGTTGATCATTTCTATAAGCGAGCTTATCTGATTTTAAAATTTATACGCATTCTAAGTAGTTTTCCAATCTTAATGTTTTGAACTGGCAACTATTAATCCCAGATAAATTCATAATTTGTCTTTTCTTGTCTAAACTTGATGACATAGGAAGAAGGGAATGGCATCCTCTCCTGTACAATGAGAATACTCAGGTCTAGAAGACTCATGTAACTGTCCCAGTGACTGGTGAGTGGCAGAACGGCAGGGCTATGACTAGCTTACATTTCCTACTCTTACTAAGTTTTTTTCCTCTCTCAGTAAAAGAATAAAGTAAGGCCAATAAAATTTGAGGAGAGGAAATTATAAAAATACAAGCAGGAGTTAATTACATTGAAAATAAAGATATAATAGAAAGGATCAACATGGAGAAAGCTAATTCTCACCAAGACTAATAACAAAGTAGACAAATCTTTGACATAACAAATCAAGGATCAAAAAACAGCACAGATAAAGCATATTAGAAATGTAAAGGAGGATAAATTACGGCTAGGATTAATTATATTAGAAGTTTTAAATATTACAAGAGAAAATTCAAAAACTATCTTTATGACAAATCTGAAAATCGACAAAAATTGCCATTTCCTAGGTAATATAATTTACCAAAGCATACTGAAGAAATAGAAAACCTAAGGAGATGTATCATGATTAAAGATGTTCAATCCATAGGTAAGAATTTATCCCTCAACAACAAAAAGATCAATGAAAACAGTACAAGCCCATATGACCTTTTAGGCATCTTCTACCAAAGATAAAGGGAGAGAGAATTCCAATATCATACAAAGTCCCAAGAGCAGGAAAGAAAGGGGGACCACATCCTCATCCCATTTTATGAAGCTAATATAACTTTGTTAGCAATATCAGGTGAGAAAAGTATGAAGAAGGAAATCTACACTCCACAAATATCACTCAGGAACATAGATGAAAATACCTAAATAAATCTTAGCAAACCAAATCCCACAATGTGTATTTGGAAACATCACTCAGCTATTTTTTTATCCTTTCAGAGAATCTTTGCCTTTTCCCTAGAACATTTAATCCATTTGCATTTATTTGACTTCTGATTTATTTCTACCATTTGTATTAAATAGCTCCTACTTGTCCTATTTTTTCCCATCTTTTTGTTCTTCCTTTCTTGTGTTTTCATCCCATTGAATGAGTATTTTTTGTTTCTTATTTTTTCCATTTACTTGTCCTTTTTTTTTCTGTTCTCTTTTCTTTCTTGCTCTCTTCCATATTTATTGTGTGAATTTTCTTCTTGTTGTTTCATTTCTCTTCTTTTATGTAATTGGAGTGGGAGGCTACAATTTTCTACAGATTTTAACATAGTCTAAATTTTACAGGTTTCCTTACTCTACTCAGCTAGCTCAAGGACTTTAGAAAGCTTCAGCTCCAATCGACCCCCTTCCCAATTTATATGCCATTGTAGTCTAGTATGTTAGTTCCATTTTGGTTTTTTTCTTCTAAAGTTTTATTGATTGACACAGTCAATGTTTGTTTTGATTTCCCTACAAATTATCCAAGATCTTCATTCACCATTTCTTTTTGCATTTTAGACTTTCCATCTGAAATAATTTTCTTTGTGCCTGAAGTATTTCCTTTATGATTCCCTTTACCAAAGCTGAAGTTCTGCTGGTAGTAAATATCTCTCAGTTTTTGTTTGAAATTACCTTTGCTTCACCATCAAAATTGAAAGATACTTCTGATGGGTGTAGAAATCAAAGTAAACAGTTATATCCTGCACAAATGGAAGATGGTATTCAACTGTCTTCTAGCTTCCACTGTTGCTGTTGTGTAATCATCTGTCACCAGTGAAATGTCTTTGCAGGTGAAGTGAAATCTCTGACTGCCCTTAACACCTTTCACTTGTGTTCTGTAGCTATTTGGCATGTGTTTAGGCATGAACACAGGGGTTTTTCTCTGTCTCTCTCCCTCCCCCTCCTCCCTTCCTCTTTTCCTTTTTCCTGCTTGGATTTTGTTGGGATTCCAAAATTTGAAGATTGGTGAATTTCAACAATTCTAGGTAAATTCTTAGCTACTATATTTTAAATATTGCTTTGTCACTCTTCTCTTTTAGATTTTTCTCTGGAACACTGATTATATATTCATTATTTCTTTTTATTCTGACTTTTTTGTTTTAACCTCTTTTCCTTATTTTTCCATCTCCTTGTTTTCCTAGACTATTTTAGCCATACTCTTTTTGTGTTATATCCTATAGTTTACTAATTCTTTTGTCATATGTGTTTATCTGGAATTTAATTCAGCCACTGAGGTTTTACATTTTATTTTTTATTCCTTAGAGTTTCATCTACTGCTTTTAAAATAGTTTCATAATCTTCTATAGATTTTATTGTTTTCAAAGTTATATTTCCAGCCTCTCTGTTATATCTTTATATATAAATGTAGTTATAACTACATTTAGTTTTTAAAAATATTCTGTTCCTGAATGATGTGTGTCTATCTTTCTTTTCTAGTTTATGTTTACTTTATAGAAAATGTGCTACATTCTGGGAAAATACTTTGATATTCTAGTTTGTGATTGATTTTATTACTGTTTCTTTTCAGCAATTCAGTTCAACTGAGATTTTTATTTTCAAAACATATTTAAATTTCCATATTTCACACAAACCTCAGAAGGATATTAGGTAAACGTGTTTTGAGGTATTCTGCTTGCAGTGAAAGCATTGTTTTCGTAGGTGTCAATTTGTTACCCTTCTTTAATGATATTTGTTTTTTTGATTCTTGGTTACCGTGTCGTGTTTCTCTGTGGGATCTGCCTCACCAGGTTTAGCTGAGGTTGGTTCTGACTACAAGAGCCTGGTGATCGTGATGGAAGCCTGCCTTGGACGTACAGCAACTCCTCCCTCCTTGGGGTCTGGAGTGACCTGGGCACTGCCTCAGCTCTGCACTCAAGAGTCACAGCTGATGCTTGTTCATATGTGGACACACTGTCCCCTGCTCAGTCCAAATGAGTTGAGGTTGAATAAATCAATGGCTTATTGTCAGACTGCGTGTCCCCTTTCAATTTCAACACGGCTCCCTCCTGCCCCTGCTCCAAGTAGTTCTGATCTTTGAGCTTCCCTGAAACTGCTCACCTGTATGAGTTTTGGATTTTCATCTCCTCCATTCTTGTTTCTCTGTGATTCTGATCACACTTCACTTCTAGATCTTAAGAATTCCTTGGAAATTTTCTTCCACCAATGTCTTTCCTTATTTTCCAATGTGGTTATGACTTTATTTTCTTAAACACAATTTATTACCTGACATTTCACAGAGATATTGGTAGGAAGGGAAACTAGGTGCTTGTTTTCACTTTCCCATATTTTTTTTCCAATCCCATCCTCTGCCTTTTTCTTCTATTTCTATTCTCTCATTTGTTTAAATAAAATGATCATTTTAATTACTTAACAGCATTTGATATGTCACTGCAGCATCATTTATTTAAACATTCCCTACCATTTGATACCTCAACTGTTTTACTAATATAAATAACACCAGAGTGGACATACTGACATATTCACAATTACTTCCATGGAAGCATGCTGGAAATTACATTACTATCTAATACTCTTTAAAAAAACAAATTGAGAGGGTTGGTTGTACAGTGGCCAGTACACGTCAAATTTAAAGTTTAAGATAATGCTATGGAATGTTGCTCAGTCTCCTCTAAAAAGATACAAGAAGTGCAATTTTGGGTGCTTTTGCTGTCAGCCTATCTGTGACGCTGATTAGGAACAAATGACTGATTTCACCATGCTAAGTCTAACTAAGTTTCACACTAAGGAGAAAAAGTAACACTTCTGCCAGCTGTTTCAAAAACAGCTATGTGCTATATATAAGTAAAGAGTGAAAGGGGATGTCATCACTTTTATTTTTATACCTGATTTTACTAATGCTATTTCTGCATCTATAGTTAGCAAAATATGTAGTTAGAATACATGTTATCTTTCTACCTATCTATATGTGTGTGTGTATATATATATATGTATATATGTGTATATTATACAATTATATATTGTATATATGTATATATTGTGTGCATATATATGTATATATTATATGTATATATTACGAGGGGCTTGTGGCCCCCCAAAGCGCATATGGTGAAGCTCTAACCCCCAATGTGATGGTATTTGGAGATGAGGCCTTTGGGAGGTGACAAGGTTTAGATGAGGTCAGAAGGGTGGGGTGGGCCACTCATGATGGAATTAGTGCCCTTATAAAAAGAGACCCCAGAAAGCTTGCTCACTCTCTCTTTCTACCATACAGGATAGTGAGAAGGCGGCTCTCTACAGGCCAGGAAGAGAGCTCTCATCAGAACCCAACCATGCTGGCACCCTGATCTCAGACTTCTAGTCCTCAGAACTGTGAGACATAAATTTCTGTTGTTTGACCCATTCAGTCTACGATATTTTGTTATAGCAGCCCCAGCTGACTAAGACATATTTTGGTACAGAGAAGTGTAGTGCTGCTGTAATGAATACCTAAACATCTGGAAGTGGCTTTGGAACTGAGTAATGGGAAAAGGCTGGAAGAATTCTGAGGTCCATACTAGAAATATGGATGTTAACGATGATTCTGGTGAGGTCTCAAATGCAAATGAGGAACATGTTATTGGAAACTGGAGGGAAGGTGATCTTTGTTACAAGGTGACAAAGAACTTGACTGAAATGTGTTCTAGTGTTTTATGGAAGGTACAAGTTGTGAGTGATGAAACTGGATATTTAGCCAAGGAGATTTTGAAGCAAAGTATTGAAAGTGTGGCTTGGTTATTCCTGACAACTTACAGTAAAATGTGAAAAGAGAGAGATGAGTTGAAGAAGGAATTGTTAATTAAGAAGGGACCTGACCTTGAAGATCTGGAAAATTCTCAGCCTTTTCATATTGCAAAAAAATGAGAAAGTTTGTTCTGAAGAAAACACTAAGGGAGTGGTTGAAGATTTGATAAAGAGATCATGAGTGGAACTCATGAATTTAATAAACCAAGAATTGTGATGGGATTGTACCAGCAGAGACACTGCCAGTTTGAACGAAGGTGGTCAGAGAAGGTGGGACAGAATGAAAGAAGGTTGTCAGACTTCTTGGATTTTACAAGATGGGTCTATAGAGTTATTCAGCTGTGAACATCAGCTATCTTTCAAGAAGGGAAGAAAGATCCCAAAAGTGATTCAGAAATCATCAGGCTTACCACTCCCATCACAGAGCCAGAGTTCACAGGTCCAGGGAGCAAGGTTGCTTCCATCTTTATATCAGGCATGTAGGCAGAAGCCTCACAGAGAGCCACATGGTGGGGCCCTTGAAGAGAGCTAAGTGGGCTGAGCCCTGAGGGTGATGCTCCATTACAGCAGGCCTGGAGAGCAGAGCATTACAGCAAAGAGAATTATTCTCAACCCTTAAGAACTAATGGATTTTGCCTTGCTAAGTTTTGGACTTGCTTGGGACACATCACTCCTTCCTATTTCTCCCTTTTGGAAGGGAAATATCTATCTCATGCCTGACCCTTGTATTTTGGCAGCACATAACTTGTCTGGTTTCACAGGTCCACAGCTGGAGAGGAATTTTGCCTCATGACGGACCATACCTCAATTTTCCACCATATCTGATTTTAGATGAGATTTTGGACTTTAGACTTTAGAGTTGATACTGGAATGAGCTAAGACTTTTGGGGGCTGTTGGGATGGAATGAATGTATTTTACATGTGAGAAGGACATGAATTTTGGAAAGTTAGGGACAGACTGTTATGGACTGAATGTTCGTGTTGCTCCCAAATGCATATGTTGAAGACCTAACCCCCAATATGACAGTATTTGCAGATGGGGCCTTTGGGAGGTAATTAGGGTTAGATGAGGTCATAAAGGTGGGATTAGTTGCCCTTATAAGATGGGACACCAGAGAGCTTTCTTTTGTGTGTGCACACAGGGAGATAGTCACCTACGAGCCAAGAGAAGGCTTTGGAATGAAACCTATCTTGAGGGTACCTTGTACTTGGACTTCCAGGCCTCCAGAACTGTGGGAAATACGGTTCTGTTCTTTAAGCCACCCAGTTTGTGGTATTTTGTTGTTGCAACAGAAGCAGACTAATATAGTATGCACACACACATACAAATATATATATATTTTTTCTTTGACCCAAAATGGCAAGCTTCACAGATGCAACCTGATAAATTTTAATCCAAATCTTCAACTTTACAACCCAAGGATTCTTTCCCTCAGAGTGCTAAGAAAGCTTTAGAAAAATGTTTGTTTCTTCTTGATTCAGTTCCTGGGCCCTGGTAATACCAGTATTTCTAGGCTGCTGCCAAATAATTTGGCCTACATGCTACTATTCATTTTATTAAATCCTGTCTGCAGATGGGGACTTTAGCAATAACTTTACATTTCTTTTGCTCCATTTTCTGTTAGTATTATAAGTCTCAGTATTTTAGTGACCTAATGTCATACTTTTATTCTTGTCCAATGAGAATATTATAATTTACTAAGAGATTTTGGGCTTACATGGAAGATTTCCACACCTGCGGTCAGCCCTTCTCCACTATTTTCAGAACTTTTTTTTTTTTAACTGAAACAAAGGGATAATAGGTCTGTAAATATGATGACATCTCCAATCATTGTGCCGTATAAATGCTACATTATACTAGGATTTGAGAAAACACTATTCCAGCAGGAAGATTTTCTGAGATGAAATCACAAGTACAGAAGAATGCAGCTTTCAATGGGGCAGAAGATTAAGTACAGAATTTGGAACCCAGATCTCTGTTGGACTCCTGTATCTGTAATGGACTAGCCATGTAACTTTGAATGAGATACCTAATTTTCCTGACTCCAATTGTGTGATCTTAAAATGGGAATGAGTACCATTCCTTAGGGTCATTAGGAAGATAAATATACTTTCTGTGAAGTTCCTGGATTGATTCCTGGCCCTTAATTGGTCCCAAATGGCAATAGTGTAGTGGTTATTAATATTTTTATTGCTTCTGTTACTACTTTCACCATTATTTCCTTCTCTACCTCTAGCCCTTGCAAAATATGGACTAATTCTTATGTCTACTACTCACGTGCTCTGAGTGTCATTAATTGCACAGGATTCTCAGTCATTCAGAATTGGGCTACTTTCTCAGTTCTTTCATGCTCTGACCATGTGATTGTGGAAAAACTGTTTAGCTTCTCTGTGTCTCAGTGTCTTCATCTGTAAAAGAGGGAACAGTGACATCTGCCTTCTAAGTCACTGTGAGGATTAAATATAATAATGTATGTATGTAAATGTTACAAAGCACTGAGAATAGTGTTTTTAAAGTAAAGGCTTACAATAAATTATAGTTTCTATTAGCAATACTCAATATTATTAATTTTATGATAAATCCAAAAAGGAAAAAAAAAACAAGCAAGAATTTCTGGCAAAACCCATTTAAGATGCTTAAAACTCCTCCTGGTTTGTCCCATACCCATTCATTTCACAAGATTTTTTCTCTTATATACAAACTCAAAATTATTTTCTTTGTTTGCTTTATAAGGGAGAGATGTTACAGGGAGGAAATGAAGCAAATAATGCAACTAGAAAAGCTGTTAAAATGCACACCCCTAAACACATTTTAAAAAGAGATCCTAAACAACCCATTGTCCCCAAAGAAAAGAAAAGCAAACAGATAAGATCACAACATACACCATGAAAAAAATCCCAGAGTGAAAGGTAGTTATATAAAGAGCTAGTGAACAATGTCAGACTATAAATACATACATAATGTCATCATCCGCTGCTTCACTGTTAGATGTACTCCCTTCCAGATTGTTCCCACGCATCTGTTCAAGACAAAGCCACTGAACCTCTTAAATTACTCACAGCTCTTAAAAACATACACTTTGGGCTGCAATTTTTAAAATATTTAAATTTTATTTAAATGTGTTTAAAGGCGGTTTTATGTCCCTGAATTTGGAAGGAGATAACATATTTCCCATAACCAAACCGCTCTTAAACATTTAAGGACTTTACTGAATGCTAATTAAACCCAGAAAATATGTTGAAAAAAATTAAAATTCCAGGCTCATTTAAACCATATGTTGTAAGGTATTTTAAAAGATAACGAAGGTGTAGCAGGAGGCAGTGAAAAATTAACTAGTGGGGATTTTTATTTTGGGTTTATTTATTTATTTGCAACACCTTATTTCTAAAGACTCTGTATTTATGAATTTATCCAAGATGTTTTATGATTTCATCTCTAAGAGACTAGATTATATAAGTATTGGCCGAATCATCATACCCTAGATCACGATATTGAAAATTGTTCCTTCATAATCCAGGAGATTACTCCATTAATAATGCTTACATGCAGCAAGTCTGTTCTAGATTTTTCTTCATACAATCCTACCTCAAAGTTTTGCATGATATTTTCCACCTTTAATAAAGAAATTCTGTTATTTTGTGTATGTTATTTTATTTTTAATTACTTTAAAAATATTTAAGGGAGAAATTTGGTTCTGAATTTTGGCTAGAAAACTGGTTGATAGAATAAAACTATTTGGAGATATTAGGCTACATGTTATATTTTCTTCAGTAACCTATGTACAAGTGGCACTGATGAGGATCATGACTTATGAAGAATGACCTCCTCAGTAGACTAGTTTGCAAGGCAACTTTCTATTGATTGCAACAGACCACCATGAAGAAATCGAGTCTACATACACAATCCTACCTTTTTCTATTTTTCATCAAAAAACAAGGGATATGTTGACTTGTTTTCTCACCAAGGAATGGAGAGAAAACAGAGATGGGATATAGGAGATAGCTACTAGAAGCAGGTAACCAGTCTTACACCCCTTGTCAAACATGAATGGAGAATGACTCCAGAGATAACTAGAAATGCCAGGGATGAAAATTCATGTCTTCTTTCTAGTAAAATGCACTGTTTATAATCTATTGAAGACTTAAATTGGCCAGAAATAGAAAGAATCTGATGGAACTAGACAGAGGGCACAGTCAGAAACCTCAGAGCCTTAGAGAACATTGTAAGGAAGTGTCTGATGGCCCTAGAGAATAGGAACAAGGACACAAGTTGCGACCTTTTTCGGCTATGTAATTGTGATTTTGCTCTTAAAATAAAATCATATTTTTAACCAATGCACTATAATCAGCATATAAGAAACTGAATTATGTACTAGTTTGGGCTTTCTCTGATATTCACATTTAGTCAAAGAATTTAAATTGAGCTTCTTCAAAGCTGATGTCTCACTATTTGGTGGCAAAACCCTGAATTTTAAGCCAAATATCTAAGAAAAATTTGCTTCCCAAACTCAACATGCTGAGATAGGTGACTTCTGGGTAGAGAACACTAGCATTTTCTTCATTACCTTAATTATCCACCAAAACCTACTACAATATCCACAATGGGGATTTTTTTTAAGGCATAAGCCCCAAATGTTGCCTAAATAATGTGCCTATTAATGAGAAGGCTTTGGAAAACAAAGGGATTGTTTCAAAAGACTATGATAATGAGAATATCGCTATCGGTACTGTGGACTATGCTAACTAATTTTTATTGCATTGGGGGAAGTGGTAGAATGGAAATGAACACTTGCAAGCACAGTTAAGAGAATCTGGGAAAGGGAATTCTATGATTATCATAAAATAATCTCTTTTAGCTCTACATTATGATTCAAGTTGATTTCTCATCCTTATCAAATTTCTTAAGTGAATGTTAGGGCATTGATAGGAAAAGGGCAATGCCTGAGAACTGGACTGAAGATGAACGAGGTGGATTCAGATGAATCTGAGTATCCTGACCTCCCTCTAAATCCCTTAAAGCCTTCCTCACCAGCAGATACTGCTCATCTACCTCTTTCTGAGGAAGTAGCTTCTCCTAGTCTGAGGGTATTGTAGTGTCCCCACATTGCAAGGGAATGCTTGTCTCCAAAAGATCCACACTCACTATCCCTCAGGGTCTCCAGACCCCTACTAGAGCCAAATCCATCCTAACCAAGGGAAGTGAGTACTAAATCTGACCTGGGAGGAGTCAACTCAGACACTGAAAAAATTGCAAAATGTGGTTAGCTTATATCAGTAGAAATTAATATATATGTGCAGAAATGGAATATAAGTGTATTCGTCCAGGATGGAAGGAGAAAAGGATTGGAATGGCCAAATGTACCAATATGGGTGTACTAAGTAGGGATTCTGGATTCCATATGTTAGCCTGAGCAACTGGGAAAGGCCCTCACAATTTGCTCACATTGCCTAAAACCTGAATGTCATATTGGTCTACATTAAATGAAGTTGAAATGTGCAATTTCCTTGTTATAATGTAGAGCAATACATCTAAAGGCTAGGGAAACAGGAAACCTGGAGTGGATTTCTAATGTGTGACTGACTCACCCATCTCCTGGAAGGGCTCAGAGGATACTCTTTCACAGAAGCATGGAGCACTATTTGGTGATGGGAGCATCACCATTCTGAGACAGCTCTGCAGACATCCTCTGCAGGTTGGGATGATGGCAGGTCCTCTTGAGGAAGCACCCTGCTATGCTGTCACAAGTGACTACTCTCAATCCTCCTTTCCTTCTTCAAAAGGACCTGGAGCCATTAGCCTGAGTAACTGTGCCATTCAGAAAGGGAAGTAGGAATATTCGCGGTTAATGGACCCATACTCTGAGCTGGCACTAAACCCAAGGAAGTCTGTCAATCAAGGTAGGGACTTTTGAGGGTTGGGTGATAAATAAGCTTCAGGCCTGACTCTGTTTCCCAACACATCCATTGGGTTCACAAATTTATCTAAAGCTCATTTCCCATTTTTGAATATGCAGTTAAAAAAGAATACTTGACAAGTAGCATAATCCTCTCATTGGTTTCCAGACTCATACCCTTTTCTAAAACTGTCTGAAAATGTATCTGTGTTCACAGTCACCTCTCTTCCTCTTTTCAAAAGGAAAGCATAGCCTCACCCACACCAAATCTTATGATAGTATCCTCAGCTGGGTTATAAAATTTCTAGAGCAGTTGAAGTTATAAGTACTGGTTTGGGGGAGGAAGTCTTCCTAATCCTATAGGTCTTTCTGTCTTTTCCCGTCTTACACATATTCTTATGGGGATGAAGCTGAGCTCATGATACACATTCTGAATTTGGAACAACCAAAGCAGCAGAGTATAATAAGAATGGGTTTTCTAAATATAATTAGAACATTCTCATGAACCACATTTTTTTCAATCTCTTCACCTTAAACAAAACCAACAAAACAATTCCATGTGGTTTCTTTCAAATTGGGTATGCATAATTCAAAAAATAGTTGAAACAGTTAACAATTGGTGTCACACAATATTCCGATCACTAATCCATCCTAAGCTTATATAATATTTATTACATTATCTTAAAAATAACATGTAATGCCATATGTGAAAACTTTAAATATGCATGAGAACATACATGGATTTTCAGAATTCCAATAATGAGTATTCAAGCAAAAATTTTGCTATTTCAGATCAGATCATGGAATATCATTATACAGAAAGTTGAAATGCAAACAGGAAGGGGCCACAAACATTAAAAATTCACTCACCAATTTGGTAAGTGTGCATTCAGTTATTTTAGTACATCACTGGCACTCGAATCAAATGACAATGATGTGTTAAAATGCTAAGTTGGCTTTTTATTTTACCCTTTTCACCTCTACCTAATTATAAATGAGATGATTTGGAAGGCATGGAAGGAACTGGGAGTAGGGAAAGTGAGGGGGAGAAAAGGTCAAGATCGAAAGTGCTGGCAGCGAGCAGCCATTTCTACAAGTCAGCTTTAATGTAGATGTAATAGATTAAATGACAGAGGGCCCAGCAGCTGTTTGTGGACAGGACACTTTTTCAGCTTCCTCCAAAGCTTGGGGAAAGAGCAAATGTTAGTCAGAGGATTACAAAGTGGTGATATCTGTTCAAGTTTTTCTGACATAATCTGAGTTTAAGTCAAAAGGTCATAAACAGAAGATGAACAGCCTTTCTTAGTATATCAGAGTACTCATTATCATCAGTTGAAGTTGGAACAAAGTATTTTAAGGATCAATAATACAAGACATTATATTATTTTAGTCAATAAAAATAATGTGTCATCCTCTTAATGGGAGCATGACATGGAAGGGACCATAAAGATCTTCAAGGAAAGGTTAATTTTATTAGTAGTTAATTTCCCATATTGTGGGAAAATAGTGACCTATAGGGTGCATCTCTGATATATGAACACTCAATAACCATGCCTGCCTAGAAAATATCTCTGTAAGACACACAATCTCTGGCAAGGTGGACTCTGACCCAACACGGCATTTATGATCATAATGCCAGACTTGAGGTAATGCCATGGGCCCAGCCTCTCTCCCCCTGTAGCAAATCTGATCATGTTATTTCAAGTCCCACATGATTTCCATCACCTTTAGGATACAAACCCAAATCCTTAACACAACTTGTCAAGACCTGTGTATTTTTGCCCCAACTGATTTTCTAGCATCACCTGTAATTTCTCTCTGCCTTCTAGTAGAGTTCTTCAAAGAGTCCACCTTCTTTCTCACCATAATGCATTCCCACACACTGTCCCATCTGCTGGAAAACCCTGGCAATTCTACTTATCTTTCAAATTTTGCTTACACATTGCTCCTTGGCCAGGGATTTGTCCTCTCTCCAAGCCTTAATCAGGCACTACAGTAGACTCTCACGGTTTTTTCCCATTTGTAGCACTAAGCGCCTTTGTAGCTACTTGGTCCATCTCTGGCTTCCCTGCTAGAGCTCTATGAAGGCAGCGAAGTTGTCTTGATCTTGGCCATATCTCACAATAGTTTCTTGAGTATAGTAGGCACTAAATAAATACCTGGACAATGGTAAAAAAGGATACATTCTGTAGGCAACTGTATCTTTCATGATTTCTTCCCCCAGTTTTATTGAGGTACAGTTGAACCACAACAAGATTCAGATATTTAGAGTGCAAAATTTGATGAGTTGTAACACGTGTATACACCTGTTGCTACAGACTGAATGCTCATGTTCCCTCACAATTCACATGTTGAAACCTAATCCCCAGTGTGATGATATTTGGAGATGGGGCCTTTGGGAGGTGATTAGGTCATGAGGGTGGAGCCCTCATGAATGGGATTAGTGGCCTTATAAAAGAGACCCCAGAGAGCTCTCTCACTCCTTCTGCCATGTGAGGACACAGCAAAAAGACATCATCTATGAACAAGGAAGAGAGTTTTCATCAGACACTGAATCTGCCAGCACCTTGATCTTGGACTTCCGGGCCTTGAAAACTCTGTGAAATAAATTTCTCTTGTCTATAAGCCACCCCATCTACGGCATTCCGTTAAAGCAGCCTGAATGGACAAATATACCTTTGAAGCCATCACCATAATCAAGAAAATGAACATTTTCATCACCCTCAAACTTTCCTCATTCCTTGCCCTCACTGGTTCCTTAGGCAACCATTGGTCTGCTTGTTGTCAAATAGATTAGTTTGCATTTTCCGGTATTACATGTGAATGGAGTCAAACAGCATGTGCTCTTTTTTTGTTTGACTTCTGTTATTAAGCATATTTCTTTTGAGATTTATTCATATGGTTGCATGAATCGATAGTTCATTCTCTTTTCCTGTTGCGTAGTTCTCCATTGTATGGATATAGTACAATTTGATTATTCATTCACCTATTTCTGGACATCTGAGTTGTTTCCAGGTTATAACTATACTAATAAAGTTGTTATGAATATTCATGTGCAAGTCTTTGTGTGGATATCTGTTTAAATTTCTTTTCTGTAAATATCTAGGAGTAAAATGTCTAGGTCAGATACTAACTGCATATTTAACTTTTTAAGAAAATGTCATACTTTTTCAAAGTGTTTGTGCTATTTTATATTCCTATTTTCCAATTATATAATACATATAATGTTTATATATTATATGAGAATTCCAGTTTCTCTACATTCTCATCAACACTTGGTATGATCAGTCTTTTAGATTTTTGCCATTCTAATAGGTAGTATCTTATTGTAGTTTCAATTTGCATTTCCCTAATGACTAATGGCATTGAACATCTTTTCATGGGCTTATTTGCCCCTATATATCTTTTTTATTTTATTCATTTTTATTGTGGTAAGAATAGTTAACATGAAATCTACCCTCTTAATAAATTTTTAAGTGTACAATACAGCATTGTTAACTACAGGCACGATGTGCAACAGATCTCTAGAACTATATATCTTGTTTAATGAAATAACTGCATAAATTTTTGCCCATTGTAAATTGGGTCATTTATTTCATCATTTGAGTTGTGGAAGTTCTTCTTTATATTCTAGACACAAGTCTTTTATTAGGTAAATGCTTTACAAATATTTTCTCCCATTCTGTGATTTGTTTTTTTTGTTCTTTTAACATTGTTTTTTGGAGAGCAGAAATTTTTAATTTTGATGAAGTCCAATTTATCAATTTGTTTTCTTTTATGAATTATCATCTTAGTGCCATAGCCAAGAAATCCTTGCCTAATCCAAGGTCATGAGGATTTTCTCATGTACTTTCTTCTAGAAATTTTATAGTTTTAGGTTTTTTATTTTGTTCTCTTGCATACCATATTTTGGTCTATGATCCATTTTGAGTTAATATTTGTATATGGCACAATGAAGATATGAAATTTCATTTTTTCCTATGTACATCAAAATGTTCCAGCACTACAGTAGTCCCCCCTTATCCGTAATTGCACTTTCCATGGTTTCAGTTACCTGCAGTCAACCGCAGTCTAAAAATATTAATTTAAAAATCCAGAAATAAATAATCCATAAGTTTTAAATTGCACGCCATTCTCAGAATCATGATGAAATTTTGCACCAACCTGCTCCATCCCGCCCGGGATGTGACTCACCCCTTTGTCCAGCATATCCACACTGTATATGCTGCCCTCCCGTTGATTCCTTAGTAGCTGTCTCGATTAGCAGATCGACTGTCTCAGTACCACAGTTCAAGTAACCCTTATTTTACTTAATAACAGCCCCAAAGCACAAGAGCAGTGAGGCTGGCAATTCAGATATGCCAAAGAGAAGCCATAAAGTGCTTCCTTTAAGTGAAAAGGACCTTAATAAGGAGAGAAATTTAATAAGGAAAGAAAAAAAATCATATGCTGAGGTTGCTAACATCTATGGTAACTTTTATTACAGTATATTGTTATAATTGTTTTATTTTATTATTAGTCACTGTTGTTAATCTCTTACTGTGCCTAATTTATAAATTAAACTTTATCATATGTATTTATGTATAGGAAAAAACATAGTATATATAGTGTTTGGTACTCTCTGTGATTTCAGGCACCCACTGGGGGTCTTGGAATGAGACTCTTCTGTTCCCTTGATCTATTTATCTAACTTTACATGCTGTCTTAATTACTATACATGTAGAATAAGTTTTTAAATCAGGTACTATTAGCACTCTAACTTTGTCTTTTTTCAAAGTTGTTTTGGCTATTCTAGGTCTTCTACATTGCCATGTAAATTTTACATTAGCTTGTACTTTTCTACAAAAAAAAAAAAAAAAAAGCCTGCTGAGATTTTGGTTGGGATTATATTGAATCTACGTATCAGTTTGGAGAGAACTGGCATTTTAGCAATGCTACTCATTCCAATCCACGATCAAGTTACATTCTCCAATTACTTAGATCCTTTTCAATTTCTCTCAGCAAAATTTTAAGGTTTTCAGTGGACAGGTCTTGCATGTCATTTGTCAGATTAATTCCTAAATATTTTGTACTTTTTAATATTATTGTAAATGGCATTTAAAAACAATCCAACTGTTGAATGTTCAGGGCTAGTATAAGAAAATACAGTTGATTTGTACATTTTGATTTTGTATCTTACAACCTTACTAAAAAGCTTAAAAATTTTAGG
Organism: Tapirus indicus; assembly: GCA_031878705.1. NCBI lineage: Eukaryota > Metazoa > Chordata > Mammalia > Perissodactyla > Tapiridae > Tapirus > Tapirus indicus. The sequence continues at coordinate 117,934,879 of CM062925.1, forward strand.
ATTCTGGGAAAAAAAAATAGTGACATAGGAAATCCCATCTTCTCCATCCCCCCACAAAGATCAGTGATTAGACAGCTATCTATAAACGAAAACAGCTCCAGGAGAGTTCTAAAATCCATTTAGGAAGTTTTAGCAACACTATGGAACAAAAAATTTGAGAATAATTTCACAAGAAGAGATGGAAGACAATTTATTCTGCCTGCATCATCCCATCCCCCCAAGTCAGCACAGTTCAGCATCAAGAAGGAATTTCCCAGCTAGTAAGAGTTCCTCTCATCAGGAAAGGAAGAGCAACCAGCTTCTCTAGCCTCTCCAGGCACTGTGTGAAGGTCCCGCTTCAGTTGCACCCCACTCAGATTAGCGAAGAGAGCCAGCTGAGAACAAGCAAGAAAAGCACAGGCGATTGTTAGCAAACACACAGTGGGAGTCACTGTGGTTCACAGATACCCACCCTGCAGGCAAACTCAGCAGCCTCCACCAATGACGAAGTCACCAGCGGCTGGGCAGATCTCACCAGCTGCCCCACGGGAGTATTCATTTGCTAACACCAGCTACCTCAGTCCCTCCCTGCTCCCCAACTTCCCCACCCCTGATGGAACCTGGACGACATGGTACCCATCCAAGGTCTCTGAGGCTGTGCAAGTGTCAGACATTACCCGCCTGCATCCCTCCTTGCCCTGACCAGAGCCGGTGATCTATGTTCACAGCCTGCCTGGTCTTCTGCAGCTTCTTGACTGCAAGATACCAGCCTAGGTGCCCTCGGCTGACCCCCATCACTGTGCACATGCTTGGGTTAACCCTTCCAACTGTGCACCTGCATACCACCAGTATGATGCCTGTCATTGGCCTCTACCTCTGCACACACACACAGAGAAGAGAGCCTGCAGCTATGGGTGAATGTGCTGACAGCCAGGGCTGCAGCTGGGCCCAGATTAGGCCCTGCCTTCTGTCACTCACTGGCAACACTATGCCAGTGAGTGACAGTGGAAGGCTTTTCATGTCTGTACACCTTGCCACCATATTACTAAAGACCTATTTACAGCAGGTCCTTTTACCTGGTATAGCAGCCCCAAAGGCCCTGTAGATAGTCCATCCAGCTTTACTCCAGAGTGCCCCCTGCCGGTCCTGTCACTGGCCCTCACCACACTGTACACACTCAGGGGGAAAAATGTTTGGCCAGAGGAGAGCACACCAACATCCAAGACCCCACAGCTGACTGCAGGCCCTAAGCAGGCCCTGCGTTCTGTCACTGCCTCCACTGCAGTATGCATACCCAGAGGTAGAGTGTGAAGTCACAGGAGAGCATGCTGACACCCATGTCTTCTGCAGATGTCAGTGAGCCCATGGTTGGCCCTGGCCCTTGCTACCTGCCCTGACTGCCACCACTATGAGTGTGTCTACAAATGACCTCTGTCACTACACAGGCACCCACAGGCAAAATGTGTGCACCACTGACTCCAAACACCACTGATGCCTAATGGTCCCTAGTGACTGGTCCTTGAGTTGTCACTTAGGAGCCCAGCAGCACTTGTAGCCACTTTTCATGTCTGTACACCTCACCACCATATTACTAAAGACCTATTTACAGCAGGTCCTTTTACCTGGTATAGCAGCCGCAAAGGCCCTACAGCTAATACCATACTTAACAGTGAAAAACATAAAGCTTTCCTACTGAGATCAGGCAAGGCAAAGATGACCCCTCTCACCACTCCTTTTTCAACATCTTACTGGAAGTCCTTGCTAATGCCATATGGCAAGGCAAGGCAAAGAAATAAAAAGTATACAGATTGGGAAGGAAGACATAAAACTGTCTTTTTTCATAGATGACACGATCTTCTATGTAGAAAATCTGAAAGAATCAACAAAAAAACTGGAATGAGGGATTATATCAAGGTTATTGTACAATAGTCAATTGCTTTCCTATGTAGCAACAATGAACAAGTGGATTTTGAAATTAAAAATACGTTACCATGTTCATTAGCACCCCCAAAAATAAAATACTTAGATATAAGTCTAGCAGAATATATACAAGATCTATATGAGGAAAACTACCAAACTTATGAAAAAAATCAAAGAAGAACTAAATAAATGGAGAGCAATTCCATGTTCATGGATAGGAAGATTCAATATTGTCCAGATGTCAGTTCTTCCCAACTTGATCTATAGATTCAATGCAAACCCAATCAAAATCTCAGCTAGTTATTTTACAGATATTGACAAACTGATTCTAAAGTTTATTTGGAGTGTCAGAAAGACCCAGAATAGGCAACACAATATTAAGGAGAGCAAAATTGGAGGATTGACACTACTCAACTGTAAGATTCACTATAAAACTATAGTAATCAAGAAAGTGTGGTATTGGAGAAAAAATAGACAAATAGATGAATGGAATAGAACAGAGAGCCCAGATATAGACCTTCATAAGTATAGTCAACTGATCTTTGACAAAAGAGCAAAGGTAAGACAATAGTCTCTTCAATAAATGGGGCTAGGATGACTGGACATCCACATTCAAAAAAATGTATCTAGACAGACTTCACACCCTTCACAAAAATTAACTCAAAATGGATCATAGATCTAAATACAAAACAGAAAACTATTCTGGAAGATAACATAGGAGAAAAGCTACACGACCTTGGGTATGGTGATGCTTTTTAAGATACTACACCAAAGACACATCTGTGAAGGAAACAGTGGATAAGCTGGACTTCATTAAAATTAAAAACTTCTGGGGTTGGCCCCGTGGCTGAGTGGTTAAAGTTCCGTTCCCTCCCCTTTGGTGGCCCAGGTTCATGGGTTCAGATCCTGGGTGTGGACCTCTGTCACTCACCAGCCATACTGTGGCAGCAACCCACATACAAAATAGAGGAAGATTGGCACAGATGTTAGCTCAGGGCGAATCTTCCTCAAGCAAAAAAGAGGAAGACTGGAAACAGATGTTAGCGCAGGGTGACTCTTTCTCGGGAAAAAATAAATAAAATAAAAACTTCTACTCTGAAAGACAATATCAAGAGAATGAGAAGACAAGGCACAATTTCCTGGGAGAAAACATTTGCAAAAGACACCTCTGATGAAGGACTGTTATCCAAAATATACAAATAACTCTTAAAACTCAACAAATAAGAAAACAAGCAACCCAATTAAAAAACAACCTAAAGACTTTAAGAGACACCTCACCAAAGAAGATATACGGATGGCAAATAAGCAGATGAAAAGAAATTCCACATCATATATCACCAGGGAAATACAAATTAAGACAACGATGAGATACATTACACTACTATTAGAATGACCAAAATCTGGAACACTGACAACACCAAATGCTGATGAGGATGTGGAGCAACAGGAACGCTCATTCATTGTGAGTGAGAATGCAAAATGGTACAGCCACTTTGGAAGACTGTTTGGTGGTTTCTTATAAAGAAAAACATACTCTTACCACACAATTCAGCAATCATGCTCCTTGATATTTATACAAAGGAGCTGAAAACTTAGGTCCAAAAGTTTAAAAAACCTTCATATGGATGTTTATAGTGGCTTTATTCATAACTGCCCAAACTTGGAAGCAAGGAAGATGTACTTCAGTAGACAAATGGATAAATAAAGTGTGGTACATCCAGACAATGGAAATGAGCTATCAAGCCATGAAAAGACATTGAGGAAATTTAATTGCATATTACTAAATGAAAGAAACCAATCTGAAAAGGCTACATATTGCATGATTCCAACACTATGACATTCTGGAAAAGGCCAAACTGTGGAAACAATAAAAAGATAAGTGGTTTCCAGGGATGGGAAGGTGGGTAGAGATAAATAGTCAGAACAAAGAGGATATTTTAGGGCAGTGAAAATACTCTATATGATATAATGTTGAATATAATGATGGACAATGTCATTATACATTTGTCCAAACCCAAAGAATGTACTAAGCCAAGAGTGAACCCTAAGATAAACGATGGACTTCAGGTAATTATGACGTCTCAAGGTAAGTTTACCCTTAGTAAAGAATGTACATTCTGGTGAATGACGTTGATGATAGGGAGGCTATGCATGTGTGGGTCTAGCAGATATATGGGAAATCTCTGTACTTATCTTTCAAATTTGTAGTAAACATAAAACTGTTCTAAAAATATTAAAGCTTTAAAGCACACTCACAATTTACATTAGTTACCACAGAGAGGGGTATACAACTCACATTCTAAATAGAATCATCAATAAAGAGAAGTCACCAAATGGTGAACAAATAAGCCTGACTTTTCACATTAAGTGAACTGTCTTTTATCTAATTATTACATATACATAGAGTATCAGAGCTAATGTCTCTTTTTTTAAACCTGGCGTTAAGTTAGCAAAATAGAATACATCAAAACTACATTCACAATCTACTGAGTAAAACATAGCTCCTACAAAAGCGATAATCAGAGATCGAATAGATAAGAGGAAAACATTCTTCTTGATCAATATGGTAGAAGCAGAGCATATTGGAACAAAGGTAGCTTCTGCCAAATTCTGAGCCTGCTGATACACAAATTCATTTTCATACGCTCTTGAATTTGAAATAATAAGTTGGGGGGAAAACAGTAATAGAATTGGCACATCCTGATATCTGGGAAATGCCAATCACTGAAGAGAGTGAAGCCACTTTCAGAAAACGTGGAGGGTAACGACAACCTCACAATGACAGTCATATTTTCATTTTGTTATGAGGTTCTGAGAGTGCATGCGTGTAGTGGTAGTGATGAGGGACTTTGAGTTGCCAAGATTTCAAACAGTAAACTTTGATATTCTGTCCAGTTAGGTAAAGAAGTGGAGAGGGGAGGAGCGATGGTTTGGAGGCAGGAGAAGGGAAATTGACTAAAGCCGTTTTCAAATGTGTAGAAGGAGAAACCTTAAATATTTTTCTTCTAGATTCAGGGTAATTTATAGGTTAAATTTTGATAACTTTTGGGTTTTAAGAATTGAATTGTTTTTTAAAGTAACATTTTTTCTTAAAACACTTAGGTTGACCCAAAAGGAACCCCTGCCCCTGAGCTCCATAAGAAAATCAGATGGAATTATTTTGGAATATTTCAATAAGTGTAGGTTATTTCACTTGCCACAACTAAACACAATGTGAATGAAATAAAGCTTTGCAATGTGCAAAATAAACCGTATATAATTATTGCATCTTCCTATCATGGAATTTTAAAAAATTGACTAAAACACTTTTTAGAACAATTTTATATTTTCAGAAAAAATAATTTTTAAAACAGGTTTTATTTTTTAGAACAGCTTTATATTTACAGAAAAGATAGTACAGAGTTTCCCCATTACTAATATCTTACATCAGTATGCTACAATAAACAAACTAATATTGATGCATTATTATTAAAGTCCATAATTTACTCAGATTTCCTTTATTTTCACCTAATGCCTTTTTTCTGTTCCAGGATTCCATCCAGGAGACCACGTTACATTTAGATGTCAAGTCTCTTTAGGTTCTTCTGGGCTGTGACTGTTTCAGACTTTTCTTATATTTGATGACCTAAATCGTTTTGAGAAGACAGTTTAGGTCTAGTATTTTGTAAGATGTCCCTCTATAGGAATCTTTCCAATGTTTTCTCATGATTAGACTGGGCTATGTGTTATTGGGAGGAAGACCACAAAGATAGAGTGCCATTTTCATCTCATCATGTTAAGGGTACATACTATCAACATGACTTATCACTGTTGATGTTGACTTTGACACCTGGCTGAGGTAGTGTTCAGCAGGTTTCTCCATTAAAAGGTTATTCATTTTTCCCCCTCTCCATACTATATTCTTTGGAGGGAAGTCATTATATGCACAGCCCACTCTTAAGGAGTGAGGATTTATACTTCCATTCTTGAGGGTCATGGATCTATATAAGTTACTGGGAATTCTGCATGGGAGATTTGTCTCTTCTCCAGAATGTGTTTATTTACTTAACTGTTTATTTTTATCACGATGTATTTATGGATATTTATTTTGTACTTTGAGTTAAAATCTAACAATACTTTATTCTGTTGTTCAAATTGTTCTAGCTTTGGCCTTTGGGAATTCTTTCAATTGGCCCTTGGGTCCCTTTGACATACCCCCATCAATCAATGTGTGTGTGAGTGTGTGTGTGTATCTGTAAAGCATTTCTTTACTTTCTGGCACAATAAGGCACTCCAGGATCGTCTTGCATATTTTCAGTGCTAGAATCAGCCACTTTTCCAAGAAGTCCTGGTTCTTTTTATTGTATAATTAGAATTAGAAACCAGGATCTGGGTGCTAGGTACGCTTGTTCTTATTGGAGTGTAATTTCTTTAGGCTCTCTCAGCTCACAGAGCGACATAATATATGTATGTATACTAACCCTATGTTAGAAGTATGAATATTTCTATATGTAACCACCCATATCTATATTAAGCTAAATACGAGTATACCTTGAAGTCTCCAACTCTAATCCATTACAACAAGGATCGTCCTAGCCTTGTTTCCTTGCTTATCTGTAAATTCATATTTTGTTACTGAAAAACCTGGCTCCCACCATCCACCATCAATTTACTTAATCATTCAATTCCCAGTATACATGTATAGCAGTATCAGAATTGGCGTTCATACCCCAGTACTCTCATGGGAACATTATCAACTCTAGTACAGTGCTTAGGTGCAGCTCATCTGCCTTTAGTCTTACAGATTCTATTTAGTTTCAAAGTTGCTTAGGTCAGACTTTCCCCCCAACATGCCCTTAACTGAGGTTGTTTCATACATTTGAAATACAGTCGCATTCTCTTTTGACAGTCTGCATTCCTTCAAGAATACACAAACCTCCCATTTTTTTAAATTTACATACATTAAAGCTTACTCTGTTCTATAAAGTTCTATGAGTTTTGGTGATGTAAAATGTCACGTAGCAACCATTTCATTATCATATTGAATAGTTTTACCTTCTAGAAATCCCCTGTGCATCATCTATTTAATCCTTACCTCCTGTCTCCAACTCCTGGCAAACACTGATCTTTTTCTGTCTCTATAGTTTTGTTTTATCCAGAACGTCATATAGATGGAATCATACAGTATGTAGCCCTTTCAAACTGGCTTCTTTTACTTAGTAGAATACATTTACAATTAATTCAGGTCGTTTAGTGACTTTATAGCTCTTTTTTTTAGTACTGAATATTATTTTATGTTGTGAGTGTACTCCACTTTTTAAAATTCATTTACTTAGTGGACAGCATCATGTTTGCTTCTAGGTTTGGCAATTATGAATAAAGATGCTATAAACATTCATTTTCAGGTTTTGGTATGGAAATAAGTTTTCAAATAAATTGGATAAATACCTAGAAATGCAACTGCTGTATTGTTTGGTAAGACTAAGATTAGCTTTGTAAGAAGCTGACAAATTATCTTCCAAAGTCAATGCATCATTTTGTATTCCCACTTGCAATGAATAAGAGTTCCTCTTGTTCCATATTTCCAACAGAAATTGGTATTGTCACTTTATTTTATTTTAGCCATTCTGATAGTTGTAGAGGTATCTTGTATTAATTTGCAATTAAAAGTGATGTTGACAAATGATGTTGAGATTCTTTTCATATGCTTATTTGTCATCTGTATATCTTCGTTGGTGAGATATCTTCTGTTCAGATCATTGCACACTTTTTAATTGGGTTGTTTGTTTTCTCATTGTTGAAGTTTTTAAAATGGTGGTAAAAACACATAAAATTTACCATGTTAACCATTTCTAGGTAGTGTTAAGTATATTCACATTGTTTCACAACCAGTCTCTAGAACGTTTTCATCTTGCAAAAATGGAACTCTATACCTATTAAGCCAGGCCTGGTGGTCTAGTGATTAAGATTCAGCACTCACCACTGCAGTCCAAGTTCATTTCCCAGTCAGGGAACCATACCACCTGTCTGTCCATTGTCATACTGTGGTGGCTGTGTGTTACTGTGATGCTGAAAGCTGTACCACCAGTATTTCAAACACCAGCAGGGTCACCCATGGTGGACAGATTTCAGCAGAGCTTCTAGACTAAGACAGGCTCGGAAAAAGAACCTGACCACTCACTTCTAAAAAAATTGGCCATGAAAACCCTATGAATAGCAGTGGAGCATTGTCTGATACAGCACTGGAAGGTGAGAGGATGGTACAAAAAGACCGGGCAGGGTTTTGCTCTGCTGTACAGAGGGTGTTGGGAGTCAGAATTGATTTGATAGCACTAACAACATATCGATTAAACAACATTTCACTTCTTCTTTACCCCAGCTCCTGGCAACCATCATTATACTTTCTGTTTCCATGATTTTAACCACTCTGGATACCTCATGTAAGAGAATTATGTAGTATTCATCTTTTTGTGATAGGCATATTTAATTAGCATAATGTCCTCAAAGTTCATCTGTATTGTAGCATGTGTCAGAATTTTTTTTCCTTTTAAGGCTAAATAATATTCCATTGTATGTATATACTACATTTTATTTATCCATTCATCCATTGATAGACGCTTGGGTTCCTTCCATCTCTTGGCCATTGTGAACAGCCCTGCTATGAACATGGGTGAGCAAATATCTCTTTGAGATTCTGATTTCAATTCTTTGGAATATATGCCTAGAAGTAGAATTGCCATATCATGTGATAATCCCATTTTTAACTTTTTGAAGAATTGCCATACTGTTTTCCACAGTGGATACATCATTTTACATTCCTATCAACAGCACAGAAGTTCCCTATTTCTCCACATCCACCCCAACACTTGTTATTTTCTGATTTTTTTGATAGTAGCCATCTTAGTAGATATGAAGTGATATCTCGTTGTGGTTTTGATTTCCATTTCCACAATTAGTAGTGATGTTGAATATCTTTTCATATTGGCCATTTGTATATCATCTTTGAAAAAGCACATTCCAGTTTTGCCCATTTTTTAAATCAAGCTATTTAACTTTTTTGTTGTTGAGTTGTAGGAGTTCTTTACATATTCTGAATATTAACCCCTTATTAGATATAAGATTTGAAATATTTTCTTTCATCGCATAGATTGTCTTTTCACTCTGTTCATTGTATCCTTTGCTGCACAGAAATTTTTAATGTTGTTGTAGTACAATTTATCTATTTTTCCTTTTGCTGCTTGTGCTTTGGTGTCATATCGAAGAAATCCTTACTGAATCCAATGTCATGAAATTTCCCCCTATGCTTTCTTCTAAGAGTTTTATAGTTTTAGGTCTTCCATTTAGGTCTTTATTCCATTTTGTGTTGAGTTAATTGTTGTATGCAGTGTAAAGTAAGGGTCCAACTTCATTCTTTTTCTTGTGAATATCCAGTCTTCCCAACACCATTTGTGAAAAGACTGTCCTATCCCTGTTGAATGGTCTCGACTCCTTGTCAAAAACGTTTTGGCCGTATATGTAAGAATTTATTTCTGGGCTTTTTATTCTATTCCATTGGTCTATATGTCTTTCTTTATGCCAATACCACACTGTTTTAATTACTGTTGCTTTGTAATAAGTTTTGAAGTCAGGAAGTATGAATCATCCAACTTTATTGGGAAAGGCATTCTTGTGCATGGAGTATTTTGACCCCTACTTGGCTGCATAAGAATGAGCCTTGGGCCTGAAACACTTCCTTACCAAGAGAGAAAGAATCCTCACAGCCTGTGCTGGACTTATCACCTTCTGTGGGAATATCCTTGTTTCAGATTCAATGTATGTTCCTCTGTTCTGCTTAAGTGTGTGCTCCATATGGCATCTGGCCAACTCCACCTCTATATCTGTGCCCTGCGCAGGGGACAGACTCTGCTGCTGCAGCACAGGAAGGGTTCCTGCAGGCCAACTGCCCTGCATCAGCTGCTGAGAGGGACCCACTGGCAGTGGGGAACTGATGCCCACTACTAAAGCTGATCTTGCTCTGTCTCTTCCCTATGTGAGTAAAGCATTGTTCCATCCAGTGCTTGACTGTATTGTGTTTCCTTGGTGACTTCAATACCAAGATGCAGTGGGCAGAGTGCACAGACTTTTGCTCCTGATAATAGGAAACAGATGTCACTTGCACAACATTGTTCTTCTTTTGCAAGACTCTGGCTTTTGGGGATCTCTTGAGATTCCACATGATTTTTAGGATGAGTTTTTCTATTTCTATAAAAAATTGCCATTGGGGTCTGGCCAGGTGGTGCAGTGGTTAAGTTCTCACACTCTGCTTGTGGCGGCCTGTGCGGTCGCAGGTTCGGATTCTGGGCATGGACCAAGGCACCGCTTGTCAAGCCATGCTATGGCGGCATCCCATATAAAGTAGAGGAAGATGGGCATGAATGTTAGCCCAGGGCCAGTCTTCCTCAGCAAAAAGAGGAGGATCCGAAACAGATGTTAGCTCAGGACTAATCTTCCTCGCACACACACAAAAAATAAAAATAATAAATAAATAAATAAATAATGCCGTTGGTATTTTGAAAGAAATTGCATTAAATTTGTAGATTGCTTTGGATAGTATTGACATCTTAAGAATATTAACTCTTTCAATCCGTGCATATGGACTGTCTTTTTTGCTATTTGTTTGTATCTTCTTTAATTACTTTCAGAAAAGTTTTGTAGTTTTCAATGTATAAATCTTTTGTCTCCCTGGTTAAGTTTATTCCTAAGTATTTTATTCTTAGGAATGCTCTTATAAATGGAATTGTTTACTGAATTTCCTTTTTTGGATTGTTCATTTTCAGTGTATAGAAATACAATTGATTTTTGTGTATTGATTTTGTGTTTTGCAACCTTGCTGAATCTGTTCATTCGTTCTAATAGTTGTGGGTATTTTTGGTTGGGGGGGGAATGTTTAGGGTTTTCTATATAAGGTCATGTCATCTGTGAACAGAGATAATTTTACTTCTTTCTTTCCAATTTGGATGCCTTTTATTTCTTTCTCTTGCCTATTTTTTTCCCGGCTATTGTTAAGTTTTAAGAGTTGTTTGTCTATTTTGGATACAAACCCTCTATCAAGTATTTGTTCTGCAAATATTTTCTCCTAGCCTGTGGCTTGTCTTTTTATTCTCTTAACAGTATATTTTTCAGAACGGAAGTTTTTAATTAATTCCAACTTACAAATATTTTCTTTCATGGATTGTGCTTTTGGTGTTGTGTCTAAAAACTCATGGCCAAATCCAAGGTCAACTAGATTTTCTCCCATGTTTTCTTCCAGATGTTTTAGAGTTTTGCATTTTACATTTAGGTCTATGATCCATTTTGAGTTAATTTTTGAAACAAGAGTCAGATGTTTTTCTAGATTCATTTTTTTTTTTTTGGCATATGAATATTCAATTGTTCCATCACCATTTTTTGAAAAGACTACCTTTCCTCCATTGAATTCTCTTTGCTCCTTTGTCAAAGATCAGTTGACTATATTTGAGTGGATCTGTTTCTGGACTCTTTACTCCGTAGCATTGATCTACGTGTCAATTCTTTCACCAATACCACACTACCTTGATTACTGTAGGATTCTAGTGAGTCTTGAAGTTGAGTAGGGTCAGTTCTACAACTTTGTTTTTCTCCTTCAGTACTGAATTGGCTATTCTGTGTCTTTTGACATTCTGTGTAAACTTTATGATCAGTTGGTCATTTTCTATGAAATAGCTTGCTGGAATTTTGATTGAGATTGCATTGAATCTACTATTCATGGAATCTTAAAGGTAAAATATTCCTAATACACCTTTCCTACGGGGCATCAACATTTTACACATGACTAAACTAAACATCAGAGAGATTAAGCAACTTGCCCAATTGGATGCAACTGACTGAAGCCAGATTTCTGATGTCTTTATTTCAAGTCCACTATTTTCCACAATACATTGCCTCTGGTTTTTCCTTCTGAGGACACTACTTTAGGTCTTACGTATAAAATAATCTTTCTACAGAATGTTATTACACAAAGAATACAGAATTGTCAATTGCTTTTTCTATGTGTAAAATTTTAATGGACTCCTAAAAGAAATGCAGTGCATTAAACAGCTAAGTTATGCTCCTGTAACTAATATCTCCCACATCTCAGTGGCTTACAACAAAGAATGATTTTGGTCTAACGTTGGAAGTTTACCATGGGTTATCTTTGTCCCTTCATTCTAGGACCCATTCTAGGATGAAGAAGCAGCTTCTATCTAATACATCTCTTATCTCCAAGAGAGGAAAAAATGGGTGGAGAAACAACATAATAGTTCTTAAATCTTCTGCTCAGAAGTGGCACATATTACTTCCAATCATATTCAATTGGCCAAAGCAAGTCATATGGCCAAAAGTGACTTCAGTGAGGTGAGAAATATAATCTTGACATATGAATGGGTCTGGTAGGGCAGGATAGTGGATATTTTGGCAACAGTAAAACCTACCCCAAGTAGTACTGCCTGGTGGTTAAGACCACAGACCGGGGAGGTAGACTGCCTAGCTCTAAATCTTGTCTCTCTCAATTACCTGCTAGGTGACCTCAGGCAAATTACTGAACCTCTCTCTATATCAGTGTCCTCATTTATAAGATTAGGATAATTATATTATCTACTTCCTAAGGTTGTTTTAAGGATTAATTGGGATAATAAATATAAAACATTTAGCAGTGTCTCTGCCGCATGGTGTACTATATGTGTTCATAATTATTAGCAGCAGTAGTGGTATCCAAGTGAAGGCAACAGTTTCATTCAGCTGCGTGTTTCCTAAATATTTGCTTAGTGCCTGCTAATGGGAAGATGGTTGTCCTTTGTTCTTCGCCTAAAATATTTGTTTCTCTCTTTGAAGTTATGAAGCTTTTTTTTCCCCAAGTTAAGATTTATCCTTAATTGTGGACATATGTCATATTGATAAAAAGCAATGAAGAGAAGGCTTGGTAACAGAGTCATATTGTTTTATTGTCAAAATTTTCATAGATTTGTTTCACTGCCTATTAACTCAGAGTTTTCCTAAGTTGACAGTGGAAAGATTCATTCAGTCAATCAAATACACTTTGCCTACTCTGTGCAATAACCTAGGACTATAAAAAGTGAGATACTACTGCCTTTGATGTTTTTATTGTCTAATGAGGGAGACAAAATACTCTTACAAAGTACAAAACATTCTGGGTGTGGATAAGGAGTGGGAGGGAGAGGAGGCGAGGAGTAGTGGTAAATTAGATGTGGAGAGATCTATACGAACACGATTCAAAATGAAATTTAAGGTCCAACTGCAACCTGGGAAGATCCTCTTTTATTTAATGGAAGGAACTGCCTGGTGCAGTGAAAATATGATTTTGAGGCTACAAGGTAAGCAACAACTCATATGGAGTTGAAAACAATGAAGGAAGAATTTTAAATGCTTTGTTTACATTAAAAGTGAAACTTTCATTAACTTATTTTCTTATTTAACAAAGATTATTTTAATTTACCTTTGTTAGTTCACAATTAGCCTGACTGATTGCTCGTGGCCCCTAACGTGAGGCTTCTGTGTTGGCAGCTTGATATACTAAGGAGAACAGCAATAAGTAATACTGTACTAACTGTAGAACTTAAATAAATTGTATAATGCTGAGGTTCCTGAGAAACATTTGTATTTATTTTTCCAGGCCTTGGGTATTCCAAATGCAAGGCAGATTTTACTCCTTTCCCTCCTTTTGAGGTTGGAAATACCAAGGAGGAAGTTTATACGGTGCCTATTAAACTTGAGATTTCCTACCCTTTCTGGAGAAGAGTATAATTTGTTTCCTTATATCAAAATAAGACCAGAATTTCTGGATACCAAGACAGAGATCTGTCAGAGAGGTTAGCCTGCCCTAGCTTCCCTAGAAAATGCAGTGCCAGGCAATACAAAGTATTACCCCAAATCAGGACCAGCTACATAATTTGCGGGTCCCAGTGTAAATTGAAAATGTAGAGCTTCTTGATTGTAAATTATTAAGAATTTCAAAATGGTGATGGTAGAGCATTAAACAATTCATGGGAATCTTCCAAGCACAGAATCCTGTGTTTTTGCACAGGTGACACACCCACGAAGCCCGCCTGCCCAAGTTCTCTTCCTGAAGGTGGGATTTCTCAATTGTCTACATGGTCCTGGAGTCCAATGCCAACATAGCTCTCAGAGAATGGAGGTGAGTGGCAGAATTGCCCATGTTTTATGACAATCTCTATAGCTCTGTCCAAGCTATTTGAAACTTGGGCTTTAGGGAAACATTGGAGACCTCTTTATAGAAATGCAAAAGGAACAAGCAAGCATAATTTTCATAAAAGAGAGAATTAACTGGAAGAAATTTACAAACTTTTATCTTTTTTTTCATTGTTTAAATCTTCTTGAAGGGGGCAAGAAAAAAATTGCATGCCTTACTTAGGCAATAATTAAAATCTGTTGATTTTGTCTTCTAATGAGAAGAAAAAAATAGTATAATGTTGATGTATTAGTCAGTATAGGCAGGGTTATGCTACAGAAACAAACAGCCCTCACATTGCAAGGCCCTATTATAACAGAAGCTCTCACTTCTCTCTTACCCAGCGAGGTTACAGGTGACTCTAAAGGGCAACTGTCCTTCATATGACAACTAAGTTTAGTACTTAGTTCAAAAATGTATACAAAGGAAATTCATAAACTCATCATTAGAGCATAGATTATATACATAGGAGTGTCTTGCACTCAAACACATGTTCACTGTTCCCATAGTGATAAATTAGGTCTGGTGTACAATATTCAGGAATAGAACTTCACTTACATCTTTCATAATTGTGTCTCTTTATCCCAAACACTAGAAAACTACCCTACCAAGTTTTTATAGGAAAGCACAATTTCATTTCTCATGGTAACAGGCAGTGCAATTTTACATGAGAAAAAGTGCAACTATATCTCATATGCTTTTGCAGTCTGAGAATCTACTCATTCACTTTCTTTGCTCAAGTAAAATCAACACAGAAACCAGATGATACATTTCATTTCAATCAAGAGTTTCACAGAGCCTCAGAGACACAAACAACATTTATGGCTCTTTATAAGCTATAGTGTATAAAAACAAAATTACTTCAAAAACTCTATGTTCTTAAAGTTAAATGCAAATCAAATAGGCCCTAATCTACTCGGCATTTATCTAGTGCCACTTGCTGTAGAGTCTAGAAATTTAATATGATTATTTAACACTTATATGGCACTTTCTATTTGCTGTTTTTAAAAATCTCTCTGCTCAGTCATTTTTAATCTACTCCACTAGCTTTGACAGGTCAATTGGTCCCATTTTACAGTTGAGGATACTGTGAAGATTTGAAGTTTCCATGGCATCATAAGGATTCCGGATTTCAGTCTGCTGTCTGAGAATATGAGGCTTCTGTATTTCCTGCCAAGGCTGATAAATAAGCTTGGGCAGGAACCAAAATCTTGGACATGCCTCAAACTTTAGTTTAGCCGATTGGCTTCAGTTGGCCTCAATCCTTCTTTTCTTCACTTGATAACTGCTTGAAAAAATTCATATCTACAGGCAGATGCACCCCCCATTGGTTGTGTTAGATTAGCAGAGGTCTCTGAGTAAATAACATAATTTGCAAATTATGCGTAGTTCACAGAGATCTGGCTCCATCTTTTTCCCTCTCTCCCACTGGTTGGGAATCATGGGTGTGGCTTGACACCATGGTATAAAGAGATTCCATGAGACATTGAGATCAAGGTCATAGTTGATTCCACCACGGGAATCACATCACACATCACATTTTTGCATTTCTTATGGATTGCAAACCTGGCCATGGATGCTCAATGTATAAATGTATAATGTTTCCAAAATTGGTCCTGGACAGGGGCCAGCTCTGTGGCCTAGTGGTTAAATTTGGTGCGCTCTGTTTTGGTGGCCTGGGTTTGGTTCCCAGGCATGGACCTACACCACTTGTCTGTGGCCATGCTGTGGTGGCGACCCACATACAAAATAGAGGAAGATGGCACAGATGTTAGCTCTTTTTGCTTGAGGAAGATTGGCAACAGATGTTAGCTCAGGGTGAATCTTCCTCAGCAAAAAAGAAAAGTCCTGGACACATGTGGATCAGTACAATCTATTACCGGGACAATTCTGTCACTATGGTTGAGAAAACAACTCAAGGTATGTGAATAGAAATGCTCACTTCCTCTAAGAAACTTATGAAGTTCTCCTTGATAAAATTTTTGCTCTTTCCATCACTAGATTATAGCTCTTTGAACCTGCACAAAACTACTTTCACAGACTTTTTTGGATACAGACTTTATTCCTGTCTCTGTACATCTCCCTTTTGCAAATGTCCAGCACCCTGAGGTCAAGGTCTTTGCCTTTGTACCTTTAAATACATTCACATGAGCTTCCAATGCATGTATATTAAATATAATTTAATAACATCAACTTTTATTTCAAAGTTTCTCAACATTTTCTATTACTAGTAGACCTGTGTCTAGGTGTGATTATTTATATTAAAAATTCTTTTGGAGTAATTTTCTGACGCACTTCTAAAAACTCAGAATAAGAATTTTTACCGGTACACAGAGACACAAGAGAATCTAATCCTGTGCTTAGAATTAAATAGAGACTAAAACCCATACTTTTCTCAGGTTCTCTAGGACTCAGTATGTGTTATCTCATTTAAGAAGCTGCTGCAGGTATTCCCAGACAGAGTCAGTTACTTCCCGTGTTGTTACCATCCTGAAGTACTTTGAACTCTGCTGGAATTATAGCCTGCTGTACACTGTGTGACATTTATTTATTTACATACATAACTGTTTCTAAAGTGAGAATGTAAACTCCTAGACAGGGAGAAACTGTGCTTTATCTCTGTAATCCTAATGCCTTGCAAAAAACAATGTTTATAATGATGCTCAATATATTTTAATTATGCATAAGTCATTTAAACTTTGGGTATTAGAGACCGACATAGATAACTTCTAAGGCTACTTAAAGTCTATGACAGAACGCTCATAATAGATGGACTAAAAAAGATTTTATGTAAGGCAAGCAGAAAACCAGCTAGTTTCCTGGTATTTGGAACAAGATATGGAAACCTGACCAAGTAAAGGCACTAGAATAATATCTACCCCACAATTCCCAGGAGATTTCAAAGCAAGGTCTCTAGCAAATATATACCAGTTCCAACAGTCCATATGCTTTGAGTTCCTTTAGCAAGATTTCTTTGCATTTCTGATAGATGTATGGCTGAGGAACATGGAATTTCCTGAAAACTGTGGGGTTATGCTGTGTGGATGTTATCGCAGTGGATGGTGATGGCATAAATATAATTGATGCAATTTCAAAGATGCCACCAGAGAATCTTTAGGGAACAATTCTTTATCTCCTTTTACTCATCTCTAATTTGGGCTGGAAGTGATACATTGAAAAATAAGCTAAGTTGCTTCTTAATGTTTTTCTTTTTGTCATTGGTTGTAGCCTACTTTTGTCCCCTGTTTATTGAGAGCTCTAAAAGATTGGACTGATGTTTAAGTCTTAATTTAATTAAGTTTTAAATGGCAATCTGCTTACTCCATCTTCCTTTCAATTTGCATCAATAAGCACCTGCCAAAAGAATATTCCAAACCTGCTGGATTGAAAGTTTGTTTTAGTAATTATCGTGTCAACCTCAGCCTTTCTTGTTTTTCTTTTTTTATAACTTCTCCACCACAATACTTCCTATATGTTAAAGTGTCTTTGATTTCAAGAGTTAACATAAATACAAAAACAGTTTTTGGAAGAAGAAAAAAAGAAACATTAATTCCATTATAAGTCACATTTGATTCAGAAAAGTGAAAAAATAGCACATCTACAGCAATCCTCAGTCTCACTTGCATTTTATCTGGGATATTTCTGTGACCTCATACCAGGGTTGTCTTTCCTTTTTTCTTCCAAATATCCAGGAAATTCTCTAGGCCAGTGGAAGAGTTTCTAGGTCCAGCATACTATTGCTACTCCTTCATTCAATGCGAAGAAAAAATAATGCTCGTCTTACTGAATTTGAACACTTGTCTCTTGAACGCTGTTGAGCTATGATCCGAGATATTCATGTTTATCTCATAGACGTCTCTAGATTTCCTTGTCTCACACTGAAATCCTATTGCTCTTCCCCACTCCACTCCCCCAGTTTAAGACACTGGGTGAATTCAACATCTGTGTCTTTGTTTCTACTTCAGGGATGCTGAACTCCTATCCTGAAAAACATATTTCATTCTTTGTTGTTTGTTGGCCCCTCCAGATTCGCTCTACCCATCTCTGACCTGCTGGAGACTGACATCCCTGGATTTGAGCCCCCAGTCTCATTGTCTGCCAAGGACCATAGCTCCTACTGTATGGCCCTCTCTAAAGCCACAGATCTCACTACATCACTAATGCTCTCTCTTCTTACCCTCTCACTGTCCTACCTGCCCCAACCTGTGGCTAGCTCTAGGACTTTATCCCTAGGATACTTCACTAATTTTTCTTGATTGCTCTTTACCTAACAACATCTTTGCAAATGAACCTTTATTAAACTCTCCTCAATTACTGCATTTGAGTACTGTGCCACCTTTTTCCTGCCATGACCCTTACAATATACAACTACCCTTACACGTGCACACACATGCAATCATATATGTAAATTGATAAATAGATACAGTAAGACATAAGGTCACTTATTTTTAGTATTATAATCATTTCCACATTTTAATGCTGAATGTGTCTTACTTTTATTTAAAAAAGACCAACATGCATAATGAAACACAATAAAGTTGTGTGATTCAACACCAGCTTTTCTCCGGATACTACTAGCCAACATTTCTTTTCATCTCTAGTTAATTCCCTAGCCCATTCCACTGTCTGAATATTTTCTAATCTTCCTTGCATTCCCAAACCATCCTCCTCTCACTGTTTCCACACTCAGTGAGCTCTGATTTTAATGAAGAAAAGCAAATACAACTCATGTGAATTCCTCCAATTTCTATTGTTATTACTTCAAAACCCATAGCTTCAGTAATATTGTCTTTTTTTCCTGTCTCAAGAAATTTGAAGCCATTTTCCTTTCCAAGATTTACACCTGCACCTGAACTCTTGAAACCATCCACTTTTACATTCCGTAGGACTTGTCTCCACGAATTTCCTCTTTGATCTCTTCGCTCTTTAGTCTTACCCTCTCCACTGATTTTTATCATCTATAAATGTTCTTCATTCTCTGCCCTTATATTTAAGAGGAAAATGCCTATTCTCTGTGGTGCTTGTCATTCAACCCCTTACTGTTTTCTCTGCTCCCAGTCATCTATTTTATCTTCTCATTCTCTCCTCTGAAATTGTGCTTTCGCATCAGTGTCTTTATATTTATCAAATACCAATGGCCTAACTCTCATCGGTGGCACATGAACATTCTGAAAAATGTTGGGTTTTTTCCTGAATTCTTTTTTCTTGGCTTCAGCAACACTCCAGGCATCTTGTGCTTTTAATGTCCCTCTGGAGATTTCTTCTTGGGTTCTTTTGCTGATTCTTCTTCTTTACTTCCCACTTGCTACAAGCTTTTTTTGGTTTGCCCTCAACCCTCTTTTCTTCTGATTTTACACACTTTGGGGACTTAAACAATATTCTTCAATTTAATGGCCACAAGTTATATGTTTAGCTCCCCTTATACACTATATATACTAGTTCTCAACTATTTCTCAGTGTCTCAATATAGGAAACATGAAATTTGGATGTTGTTGTTTTGATGGACTTCTTCATTGTAGGGCTTCTTTGATGTAGCCTCAAAAGCAGACCATTAAACTTTACCAAGCTAAGTCTGCAACAGACCCTCTTGCTGATTCCCCATGCCGGACCCTAACACTAACCCCAAACTCTTCTCCGTGTTTGAGGCCATTCTAAAGTCTCACCCCGAAGCTCTTCCAAAATCATATATCTCATTATATCGTCTTCTAAAAAGACACGCAAATGTTGTCTTTTTCTTCAGAATAAAGTCTAAACTTCATAGTATGGCACCCAAAGCAGGCCCATGTCACATGTTTTATTTTTCAGTGTTGCCTCTGATTATTTACTTTTTTGTATCTTGTTTTCTAACAGTGGTGAACTGTTTGGCAGTTTCTGAATGCACCATGCACTTGCATGCTTTCTTTTTATGCTATTCTCTCAGAATGCTCTTTTCTCCCATCTATATTAGTAAAATTCTACTCATTTCTAAGGTCCAACTTAAATCTTATTAGTGAGAATTAAATACTCCCTTTTTCATACTGCTATAAGATGTTGTTTTGCAACCATATTCATTGCATATTTTTGGTATCCCTCCTTCGTTACAATGTGAGTCATGATTTCTTCACACTTTAATGAAAATATAATTTTGAGGTCATATTATAGCCAAGTTCTAAAATGGAGATGGAGAAAAGGGAAAAAAATGTCTAGGCCTAACCTGTTTTCTTATTAATTTATTTCATTATAAAGACTTACCTTTTTTAAGTTAAGTTTGTGCGAATAGATAGTTAACTTGGAGATCTTTCATCCCTTATTTGTCAATAATTACTCAAGAGCTTTTAACTACATGTTCTTAGATATATTCCTCTAATAATTATGTTTAGCCTTTCAACTTGCTTAGCAAACTACTTCTTCCCATATAGTACAAATGTAGACTTCAGAAGTGTGTCTCTCTATATTGCACCAAATTCTAAATTAAAAGTATCTAGATGAATGAGGATTTATTACAGTCTAATATATTTTCTCTTCATTTTTATGATACTGGAATACTTCTAAGGTCTTCATAACCATTAATTACTTTTATGCTTATGATATAGCTATGAGCTAGGGAGGAGAGAAACATTATTTTTCCCTGGTTTAAGCATAGACAAAGAAAGGGACAGACAGTTTGAGTAATTTGTTAAGATCACCCATGAGATAGTTTTCCAACCTGCATTACTGAGCTTTGCCCTACAAAGGTTGCTTTCATGTTGTGCTCCCACTCCACCAAATGGCTTTTAGATTTTAAAATATTCCAATTTAACCACTAATTGTGCTGATCTTTGCCAATATTCTCAAAGAGAAAATTCAACCAAGGTGAAAAACTGCTGAACTCATGTACTTTCCGGGTTATATGAAGATCATTTCCCCCAGGTGGTAAATTTTTGTAAAACAAGGTCCTCTATATTTGGTGCAAAAGTGAAGGACTTTGGTTTTCCAAGCTTGCCTTTTACTTAAAATGAGAGCATATGTAACCAAAGAAAACTTAGAACTGTGTGAGTGGTACATACTTAATTGAGGCTATTCCTACAGGCCTGAGTATCTGTTAATAGCATTTTTAAACCTGAAGAACCCTGAGCAGTAATCTTAATTCTACTCCTCAGCATGGATTTATATTTTTTCCCAAGAAATGAAGAGCAGCCCCTTCATCACCCTATTGTTCAGATTACATGGAATCTCATTTGCCTCGGCTGATCAGACTTTTAAGATAAGAGTTAATCTTTTAAAGTAGAGGGTTCAATAGAGCAAGCCAATGGGGACAGCCAAGTAAATTTCAGTATTGGGAATGGAAAGGAAATTGCCAAGAAAACACAATCCCCTGTAGATTCTCCTACCTGAAAGCCCAGCTCAAGATTTGAAACCCACCCAGCTGGTGGCAACAAGCCCAGAAAAGTGAGGAACCTGACTCCTCTAAGCCAAGAATCTCTGGAATGGAAGAGACAGGTAAGTGATGAAAAAGAGCCTCATTCTTACAGCACAGATGGCCACTGCCATCCCTGCCAAATGGCTCACCAGGTCTGACAAAGGAGGCAGGTCATCAAACAGACTAAGGCTGAAATGACTGTTCTAAATAGTACTGGAAATTGTGGCAGGGATGGGGGAGGCGGACAGAAGCAGAAATAGTCAATTTATGGAAAAAAGTATTGCCATCTCCACCTGGCAGCACGTCCTTTCGACATCTGCTTTCCTAGGGCTCTTGGATTTTCTCAGCCCTGGCAAGAGGAGATCAGGTGCTTGGGCAGATGATATACTTAGTTCCTGCTGAGAGGGAGGCCGAGTCGCTGTGCTTTGTCAGTTCCACCTCAGTGATTGATGGGGTGGTGGGAAAGTCACCACTCCATTGGCCCAACAGAGTTTTCTCCCTCCCATCAGAGAACCAGTCCTGCAAACAAAAGTGGATAGCATTCAAGAATTACAAAGGGGTGGGGAAAGAAGAGAAGCCACTGAAAATATAGGTGACAGTTTGCAACCCAGAACCTTCCCCATCAAAAGAGATCAATATATGTTAGTTTTCTCTGCTTTCCTTTTCAATCAGACTCTACCTGAGTAGGGTTATATATTCACTAATTTTTTTTGGTATTCACCCTCTTTTCCCCAACTTGGTCCTAATACTCTTCACATTTCTATATATAGGAAAAGTATCAGGGTAGGTCTTTTTAGAAACAGAACCATAAAATACACTCCCCACCCTATTTTGTCTTAATCCACAGGAGAACTGGGAAACTTCACATAGGGTTGATCAGTTCAATTTCCCAATTTATCTTATTGAACTACTTAAAACTTTTATGGGCTATTTGTCTTCTCTTTTTCAAAAGGCTTTCCTGAGGGAGGGTAATAAATATGGTTTTGCTGAAATGCTACTGTTGAGATGTCGATGGTCATAAGATCTCTGGAAGCCCTTTAACCATAGGTGAAACATTCCTAGGAGTATATATACCCTTTGATCCAGGAGTTCATTATCTAGAACTTTTCTCCAAGAGGGTAATCAGAGACATGCACAATGATTTATCTAGTAGGATATTCCTTGAAACACTAGACATAACCTAAATTCCAATAGGGTATCTATTAAATTAACTATAATATAGTTGAATGGCAGGTTTCTAAAAAGATTCAACCATTGAAAGTAATATTGTTGAAGAATATTAAATTATACCATTATCAGTCAGTATGCTCTTGGCATATTGTAGTTTTTTCTGGGAAGTGACAATATACAGGACTTTTCTTTTTCTCCTGTTAAAGTGTCTTCAACTTTTCTTCAGTGAATACGTATTTTTATAACCAGCAAGAAAATACACCTTGCCAAGTAGACTAGCAGGAACGCAGCAGTAGTGTACAAACCTAAACCTAATATTTAAAACATAATATTCATTTATGAAAAATGTAAAGTCAAGAGTTGGAGACTATCACAATTTGAAGGGTATGAGAGGAAACTGAAGCTCAAAGAGATGACGAAATTTATCTAAGACACAGCAGTTATGTAATGCTATCATCCGGGCAAAACTTCCGCTTTCCCGATTCGAAGGATTGTGTTCTTTCAACCGCAATGCTAAATTCAATCTTTTCCTTATTAATTAAATTGATAATTTCATACTCTTTTTCTTTTCCCTTCCTTTCCCAGAATTTCAATGATTCAATGATTTTTGGAATAATGGGCTCTTAAATATATTAATCTGAGTCATTTCTTGTCTGACTGTAGGAAGGAGATGCCAGTCTCTGACAACCTGCCTACATCCTATATTCAGGGCACCATCTTTCCATTTATGCATCCAAAGCACCTACCTCCACGCCTAACACAGAGGCATCTTTCAAATAACACCAGTAATTTTAATCAAAAGAATCAAATAATGACTTCAGATGTGATGCCCTTCTTGAGAATTCAGGTGTATTAGTTTGCTAGGGCTACCATAACAAAATACCACAGTCTAAATAGTTTAAACAATAGAAATTCAGCTTCTCACAATTTTGGAGACTGGAAGTCTGAGATCAAGGTGTGGGCAGGGTTGGTTTCTTCTGAGGCCTCTCTCCTTGGCTTGTAGACGGCCGTCTTCTTGCTTTGTCTTCACATGATCTATTGTTTGTGCATGACTAGGTCCTAATCTCCTCTTATAAGGACATCAGTCCTACTGGATTGGTGCCCACCCTAATACCCTCATTTTAACTTAATTACCTCTTTAATGATCGTATATCCAAATATAGTCACATTCTGAGATACCAGGGGTTATGACTTCAACATATAAATTTGGGGGGAATACAATCCAGCCCACAACATCAGGTTTTTGAGGAACACTGTTTACTGACACACAAGGAGCTGCTATATTTTTTGACATTGATGGAAGTGCTCCCTCTAAGAGAGAAGATGTTGTCTAGCAGAGCTAAGTATTATTTGGCCTAGCTTTTAAATGTCATCCTTGGAGATCAAAATCTTCTTTGAAGAGTGCAAGAATAGATAATATATGTATATTTAAATTTGTAAACACCTTCTTCAGGCCTCTTCTCTCTGAAAGAGATTTGCATGCAAGCACATTGATCTTCCTGGTGCCTCTCCTTCAACACAGTGTTTGTAGAAGGCAGAGGCTTCCAAGTGAATGGCAATTTACCTCATTCTCTGCTGTAACACACAGCAGGTGTTAATTACTTTGTTATTTCAATTGATCAAAATGCCCCTAATGACACAATGACTCTGGGCACACTTACCAACACTATTTCCCCCCCATATATTGAAAAGCCTGCCTTGAGTGTCTATTTGTTCAGCCAAAATTCTGTGTTCCAAATTGTTACTGGCTCATTTTTACCCAGATATGAAATGAATTCCCAAAGTTGACCCACAGACATGGATTTCTGACACTAACTGCAGTGAGAATATAAGAGGAGTTCGTGTTTATTCTATCCCAGAACAAAAATCATATCATACGCATCCCTAGAACTTGCCCCCCCATACAAATTGGTGCCATTTTACCAGTCCATGGGAAAAGATAAAAGGGCTTCAATTTCCTAAATAGTGTGTGTGTGTGTGTGTCCTGTTCAAATGCTTACCAAACAAAGCTAAGTTGAGGCCCCTTAAGATTTTTGTGATTTAAGTGCCCAAACAATGGTTCTTAGAGCCAGCTGCTCACTATAATAGGGGAGGTTGTTGCTGCTGCTGCTTTTATCCACTGAACAAAATGATTCTGGATTGATATTTTGTCCACTTTAATCCGAGAAAATATCAAAGGAAACTGTGAAAATTTGGTTCAAGTCCTTTGAATATAAAGCAATTAAAATTCAGGTAAAAAAAAAAGTGGTCCTGGAAGTAGTGAATCTAGGTGTCTACAGCCTTCCAACTGACCCTGTGACAACTGATAATTCCTGTTGTCACTCTGAGCCTTGGTTGTCTCATCTGTCCAACGGCAATCAGATACCACCTGATATTTACACGGTGCTTTCAAGTTTAGAAAACACAACGGATGTTTGAGGCTTATAGCTAATCAGCACCAGAGACAGGGAAGGTTTATTAGTAATGTCATTTACCATATGAAGATTCTGAGGCTCAAGAGGGTGACTTGTTCATGGTTACGCAGCCAGTGAGAATGGAAACAACACATGTTTCCTGAAGGCAGAGGGTAGACCAGATGTGCTTCTGATATCGCCTCCTGCTCCATGATCTATGGTTTTATTAAAAAATAAAGCCAACTTTTGGAAAGCTTGCAATAACCCAGCAAAAAGTACTAAAGCCAAATATCATTTACCCATACTAAAGAGATTCAAGGAGAACATAAATAATTTATATCTCCAGACAATACAAATCCTATTTTGCTTCCACATAATTTCATTTGAGCAAACAAAATAATATGTGTGAAATCATCTGCAGTGTCTAGTTTCTATTAGGTACTCAATATATGTTGGCTGAATCTAAAACTATTAAACCTATTTTTTTCTCATAAAGTTTAGTTTTTTGTTTTTTGGTTTTTTCTTTCAGAACTGTTCTCCTTTTGCATATTCCGTGAATCACTGCTTGAGGATATATCAGATCCCAGGAATGGAAACAGTTTTTGACGGAATCCGTTTTCAGGACTAGGACAAGCAATAGCTTCCAGAGCTATGTTGAGAACACTCTCTATTTCCATGAAACCTTATTGAAAACCTAGACAGAAATCTCAGGGTTCAGACTAAATAAATACTGTATGAGTGGGAAACTTAGATGAACTATCCTCGTATCTCATTGTTTTTGGCCTCTGAATAAATTAGGCTTATTGGTTGATATACTGCTCTGTAATTATTCCTAAGTAGCTTTATTTATGTGCTTTCTTGTAAGCCATTTTAACTTAGGATCCATTAATTCCTGTATTTTCTTTTTTTCCCACTAAAGCATGTGGCAAGAGGAAATGCAGGGGGCAGTATAAAGAAATAAAATGGGCTTTCAAGTTAGAAGACTTGAATTTGAGTACTAGATTCCCAGATTACCAGGTGTGTAACTATGGGCAATTCACATAGCCACTGAACCTGTTTCTGTTTCCAAAAATAAGGATGATGACTAAAATAATTCAATGAGTCAAAGTAGATGAAAAAGATCTGTAATGGTACAAGAACTAGATAAACGTAAGTTCCTATGTCAAACAAGCCCAAAATAGTTCATCTTTAAAGCTGTTTACTTTTGAGTGCACAAATATGTTATATTTCAAAGCATCCTTTGAAGTTTGACGTGGCCATATGACTGAGCTATGACCAATGGAATGGACAGAAATGACAGACAGGACTTTTAGGTCTACCTCATAAAAATATCCCATATGAAGGTCTCTCTAGGTCAGCTGGTTAGATATTGATGCCCAGAGTACCCTTGGAACCTATGTATTGAAAAACGGTAGAGCCTTCAACAGCCGGGGTACTTGAATAACTGCATGAAACAGTCTCCCTCCCATCCTGGTAACCGATGGACTTTACATGAGTAGGAATTAAAGTTCTATTGTGTCAATGAATTGATGTCTTTTAGTTTATCTGGTCCAGCATCTGGCATAACCATAACCAATAGAGTACTATTATTAAATGTTAGCCAATATCATTTTCTTCCAATATTTGTGGTTATTTTCAGCCTTTCTGTGTTGGCAGCACTCTTTCAAACACTAGAACTGTTAGTAGCACACTTGAAAGAATTAAAGAACCCCCAAAAGATACAAGTTGCCAATAACTATAGTACAATCACTCCAGCAGTATAACAGTGTCCCAGCATCTAAAAGATTGCCCAGTTATTGCACTGTTTAGTTGGTCAACCGTTAAACCTGTATGGTTGTTTGTGTTGTGCTGGCTACTTCCCTGATCTTGCTTTCGTATTTGCTCATGAGGCAAATTACCGCACACGCTGGTGACCACGTGAACTGTCTCTTAACCCATATGCAAAGCAATTTGTACTGTTCACACCACAATGCCGTGTGACCTCAGCAGCTCCATGGATGTTCTGAAAGATTTGCTATAAATATAGGGACTCTCAGTATAGCAAAAATATAGCTTTTATATTCATCGTAAATTGGCCTCACACCTGTCCTTATGTTTCTCACTGAAAGTCTAGGGCCTGAGTCCTTTAAGGAAACTCTCACTGAGTTTATGAAACCCAAGGGATACACATAGAAAATTCATTGTGGGATTGGCAGCTCCAGCGTGTTGGTTACTTCAAGGCATGGACCACAAATTGCAGCAGAGGTGATCAGCAAGGCTCTCCTAATTCATTCCATACCACACTGATCAAAAGATTATCTCTAGCACCCTCGCAGCTCTGCCAAGCTGTTTTAGTTTGCGATTGCTTTCATATTTCCTTTGAGCCTCTATCTTTTATCTTTTATCATGTTTTTGTGCCTGTTTCTTTTATCTTGAACACTTAACTTATGGCTCCTAATGCATGTTTATCTCTCCATATTGCCTTGTACAGAACCTGAACAAATTAGGAGCTCAATAATGGTCGATCTGTGATCTTCTGATGTGAATATAACAAGGATTGCCACCCCTTGGCACCTGAGCCATGGTTTCAAAGCACCTTTACATACCTTTCCCACCATAACTCTGTGAAGTCAGAGGGGCAAGATTCCCATTTACAGATGAGGGAACATAAGCAAAGAGACACCAATCACTTTTTTAATGTTTCCATGACAAATAAGTGGCAGATCTCAAATTAGCTCCACTCTTTCTGAATTTCCAATCTAGTGTTCATTCTGTTGAATCACAAACAGCAACTACAACATTCAAGGTGTTCTAGTGATCATCAGGAGATAGCCTTTATACTGAAGGGGCCACAGTCATATCGGTACCTTACAAAATAGCCTCAAGAATAAAAATGGTTAGAAAAAGAGAGAGCTAAGGCTTTTGCCCCTAACAGCCTATTTTGAGCATTTTTGAAAGAGTACTATTTCTGAAAACACCAGATTTCCTGGAATAACTTGATCAAACAAATGCAAGTTGGCCATGATGAGTAGGGCATCAATGGTTATTTGAGTCAGAGTCACAAGTTTCCAACCCAGATGTTTAAATTAGGCTTCACCTATTTGCAGAAAAGCCTTTGGAGAATCTGTCTAAAACTGAGAAGATTAAGCTGGAATGGGGTCCTAATTGAGAGAATTTAGAGTATTGAAGAGATTACAAGAACATTATATATGACTCAGCAGAGACTGCTAGCTAACTAGCCAAAAATTTTTGACCCCCTCCTTTGGGCCTAAAGCTAGATTATATCTCCGAGTCTTCCACGCGTTTAGATGTGGCCATATGAATTAGGACCCTCAAATGGGATGTAAGCAAGAATGGTATGTGCCACTTCTAGGTCTGGTCCATAAAAACCCACCAGTTGTGGACCACCATGAATTTTTCTCATAGTAGTTGCCTTAACCACAAGATGTAAGGAGCTTGGATCCCTGTATGATCACACAGAGGAGAACATTTCTGCCAACCTGACCTGGGTTTCTTTGTTACTTCACCCTAGCTTATCCTAACTAATACCAGTGGTCAACAGAATTATATTAAGTAGTGATGAAGATAGGGAAAAAAAAAAACTGGGGCAATTATTGGTACTCCTGAAGGATCAAGCCATAGAAAGGTAAATTTTCAAAAGGAAGTTGGTTGATAAAAATGTAGCATCATTTCAGGAGATTTCTATGTTACTCATTTATTTGAAGAATGAAGTATTACCATTTGTCACTCAGGCAAGTGCCTGATTTTAAAGACAAAAGAGAAAAAGAGATCAAAGTTGTATTTTCTTCCCAAATATCTCAACATTTAGTCTAGAACAATTTATACTGAAGTGTACAAGGTGCTCTCCAAAAGTAATGATCATGACTTCCTATGACTAATATGGGAGATTAAGAATGATTTATGACATTTATAAAAGGAATAAAATCAGTTAAATTTTGAATTTGATAGCATTGTATATCATATCTACCACATCTACTTTGTTTCATCTATATTCTATCTATCTGGCTAGCTAGCTGTGCACCTACCTACCTACTTAGCTACCTGTTATGGGCTCTGAAATCAGACTACCTGGGTTAAAAATCCAGCTATGTCACTCATTAGCTGTATGACTTTGGGTAAGTTGTGTAACCTCTCTGGTTTTCATCTGTTGTGAGATTAAGTGAGTTCATGCATGCAACGGTCGTGGAAATACACCACTCAGGCCTCCCACTGGAGGAAGCATAATTTACTGACAGCCCCAGCTGCTGACTTCCTGGATCCACCTCTGTGTTCAACAGAGCTACGAATGCTGACTCAATGCCTCAAAGACAAGGAACAGCTTTAATGGGCAACTTTGGCTTAAGGGATCCCCCTCATCCTAGCTGGAACTTTCTTAGAACTGCCCTACAGTTTGAGATTCTTCTACCCAATCTCCTGCATCATTGTCTAAAGGACCTCCTGTTTTCTTTGCTTTATCCCTCACAGCTGTATTCTCAATAAATCTCTTGTATGTCTAATCTCATCTTGGAGGGCCTACGGTAACACAATGCATGTGAAGGGCTTAGCACAGAGTAAGTGCTTGATTCGCATTGACTATTATTATTCATACTCTTTTTATTCATAATAGGAGATTCCATAAGCACAGTGGTAAAGTGGCAATCTTGGGTGTAGGGAGGACTCAGAGCACACATTCAAGATTAGGAAAAAACACATACAACTTTAGAAAATCTCATATCATAGTGAATATTATGATATTGTCACTTAAAAATAATATGAGTTATAAAAACAACATATAGGGGCTGATTTATAATCCCATAGTTTGGATTAATTTTTTAAAATTTATTTACATAAATTTAAAATCCTAATTTGAGAGATGTGGAGAAGAAAGTTTCAAGGATTAAAGCAAAAAGAAGTCTGGCTTATCGCATATTGAATATCTGAATTTTATAAAATGTACACAAATCAGCTCTTTCCCATATTTTTGTGAGTTCTGAGAAAAAGGAGACAAGATGAAAAGAATATGAATGAAAAATAATCCTTGATAAATAAACAAAGAAAATTGAGCATGATTTTCCATTTGTGAATTCTTCATACCAGACAGTCATTCTAATATTTATTGAATGCTGACCCTGAACACAGTATAATGCTATGTGATTTGGGGGGCAGATATTGGGGGAGAAGTCAAGGGATGAAGATTTATGATCCCTGTCTTTGGGCCACTTAAGTCTTAAATGAATCTCCTTATGTGAATACTCTACTAACGAATGATCATAAAGTGCAACCCATGTACAAAAGGGCTATAAAAAGTTGAAGAAGAAGAACAGTTCAACAATAAAAACAATATAGTAATTAGTACCATTTCTTGATTACCCACCATGTGTCAGGCATTTTATGTTATTCCATTAAATCTTCCCAAGAATACTGTGAAAGCTTCTCTGTTTTATGGATGAGAAAGCTAAGACATAGGCTAAATAGGAGACCCAGAATTTTAACCAGCCTTAATGGGGGCCAGGGTCTTTGTTCTTAATCACTGGGGCATTGGGAGTCCACAATGGACACAGCCCCGTAACCCAATCAAAATGACTTATTAGGAAAGACTATTTTAAGGGAGACAAATTTTGAGTAGTTAGTGTATGTTGTTGTTTTCACTGAAGGCAAAAGAGAAGCAAGTATTTCAAGTATGGAGTGGAGAAGCAGGAGCGAAGACACAAAACGCAAAGAAAGCAAAGCATGTGTACAGGAGAGAAAAACGGCCCAGCCTCTCAGTGTTAGAAGCTCTGTTTGCAGAATTAGAGAGATGAGGCAGCAGAGGCAGAGGGGCGTGGGTAATTGATGAGCAGCCTGCAATGCAGAGGATGCAGAGCTGACACCTGCTGTGTAAGGAACTCTGTTCTGGCAGTTGCAGCTCTTGGTTTAGTTATTTCCTGGGCCTGGAATCCTGGCATAAGGGCATGAGAGCCTGGTTTAGGGGCAAAACTCTGGAAACGGAAAGCACAGAGTGAATCAGGAAGAAAAAAACAGTTTACAAAGGAAGCAGTGGGCATAGCTGGGTGACATCATGTAAAGGACACATGAGGAAAAAAGTCAGCAACTGTCCATGTCAGCACTGGTTCCACGCTGGACAGGGGCATTATAACATCGGGAAGTCAGGATGGACAGAAGCAGTCACAAAACCGCAGCCCTGCTTTCGACATTTCTCAAAGGCTTTGGGTGGTTTATGTACAATCCTGACTGGGAACCGGAAGTTGGGCTGGATGGTCTCAGAGGACCCCATCCAGATGTAGAATCACCCACCTCAGTGAGTACCGGAAACAAAGGGAGCTGACCAGGATGCGACAATTGGGCATCTGTGAAACCTGCCAGAGGAGTCTTGCAATTGCTCCCACCCCATCCTTTCCAGAGCAAGAGCAAATTCCCCGTGAAAAATATTGGAGCGGCAGCCACCTTCTCCCTCGGTCCCATTGTGTTTTTCTGCAGCTCAAGTCGGCCTCAGCACTTGCAGCGAACAGTCGGCGGCGAAGCACACTGCTGCCACGCCACATGGCTGGCTAATCAGTGCCTATTATGTTGTAGAAAGCTGCACTGATGTGCCTCTTAAAATTTTACCGCTGACACACCTACCATCTGACACCGTACAATTAGCCCTGCGCTCTTGGAGCCCATGGTAGCGGCAATATTACCACATCAGAGAAATCATTATTTGAGATTCAGAGCAGCTCATGTACATGCAGAGTTCCTACATACAGAGTCCCTTCTACAGCAAGGGATGGAGGTGTTATTCTTTATATTGTAGAAAAGTGTTCATTTTCCAGAGCATTTTCTCTTAAGAAAACCACTGTGCTATATTGTCATATGATCCATTACGATTTACCCCACTGAGAAATGTTACCCCTTCTCTAGACTGAGGAAATAGTACCTTGCTGAGCATTTTTTATATGTTTGACTAGAGAAGAATATCTGTTTGGGGAGCTTGGTGACATTTCATTCCATCAGATAATCATATAGAAAACCTCCATGGCATCCCGATGCATTTTACATTCTCATGGCTTATCCTCAGGCCAATGTCCCCACTCCCTGCCAAACACACAGACACTCACATACACAGACACACACAGACACTCACACGCACAGACACGCACAGAGATAGACACGCAAAGACAGACACACTCAGGCACGTAGACATACGCTCTGATACACACACAAATAGACATTCACACACACAGAGGCCAGACTCAAATCCAATTCAAAATCGGACAGACAGGACAATACTATGAAGGTAACCTTCCAGAAAAAAGTGATACTCGAAGGTCTCTCAAGCATTCAAAGCAGGCAAGGAGCTGGGTATAAAAACAATGACTGGAATTCTAATATTAAAAAAAAACACGAGTTATGATATACCATGTGGAAATGTAGTTTTGAACAATGAGGACAGAGCATTGAAAACTTGGATTCTTAGAATATCCCAGATATATAATTGCTAAGGGCATGGTGAACAGCCGGTGGTCAGAAGTCTGGGGCAAGAGCTGTTCTGAGCTATACACTAAACCACTGTGCTTCCTGCAGCCTGATGCTCTGTGGAGGAGGAAATGTGTTTGGGGAGCCCTATTTACACACCACCCATTCCTAGTGGCAATGCAAACTCACTGGTGATGGGCGTCCGGGAAGCACAGGCAGGGAATTACGGGTTTTAAGATAATGTAAGATAACGTAAAATCTTCTCTCTGGTGCTAGTTTTTTAACCAGGGAATAAGAAAGTTTCCACCTTTCTCCAAATCTGTTTTTATCCATCTGTAGTCTCAGGAATTGAGACAGCTTTCCCGCTGCAACTTTAAAAAAAAAAGAAAAGAAAAAAAAAGAAACACCGAACCTCCAATACCAGAGCATTTCAATGTCTGTTTTCTGTTACTGTTGTTTTGGTGGTGGCGGGTCCCCTATTCTTTTTTCTACTTCAGTTCCTGTTCTGAAACCTGTGACATTTCTCGGGAATTGTCAAGGAACAGTTTTTGCTGAATTTCCAGCTGGAACTTTCAGGAATTAAAACGTCCCAATATGCCAGTACTCATGCTGTTTCTAGTCGTGTTTTGAATCAGATTTGACCAAGAATATGGACTTTCAGAATCTGGGAAAAAAGAAATCTTTACCTTGAAATACTCTGAAGAATTTCCAAATACCTATTTATTTGGGGTGGGAGGTAGTGGCTACTGGTCTGTTGAATATTGTGTATTACAGAAATGTCTAAAATAGACTTGGTCCCTATTTGAGTTGTGCCTCAGAAGTCACACCTGCTGATATTCCTGGATATCAATGATATACACTGATGTATGAGAGTATCTTAAAGCATAGGAAATTTCTTTTTCTTTTATTATGTCACAGATTCTCTCAATGTATAGGTAAACAAGCTTGAAGAAAATAATTGAATGTGAAGGCCTGAAATCAAAGTCAGCACATCGTTAGACGAGCTATAACCATAGTGAACTGCCATCCTGATGAGACCACCTGCTCCAGGCAGACAGATGGAGGCCCTATGGGGGTCATGGCTCCCCTTGTAAAGAAAGCTGGAGTCACATACGTGCACAATTTGGGCAGAAAAAAAAGACCAGGGCATTGACACTTCACAAAAGATAGCAGCGACTGTTAAAGGAATGTCAGCACTTAGCTTCCCGACTCCCTCTGCTCCCAATCATTTTTGGGTTGGGCAGTGCATCCTTCCCTAAGCGCATTTCACTAAGAATAGGATGAGAAATTAGCATTCTCAGAGGCTCCAGCAATCATGCAGATGGAATAAGCTGAATACGTTGTGTAACAAAAATAAAACACAGAGCGGTGCTTCTATTTGGATCCATACTCTCCTGATACAGTAGTGTTAGATTCTGGATTGAAGGTGGCACTGAAGAGGAGGAAAAAGGTGACGCTGAGAAAGAGGTTAGATGGGAAACAAAGGGGCACATTGGCTAGGAATTCTATTTTTAGGACAGTGTATGTGTGAGCTATACCATGAGGAGATTATTAGGGAGATATACTTAAGGAAGAAAATTGTAATTTTAGTTGTTTAAAAATTTGCTCTGTCTTCTAGTATACAAATTAACAAAATTCACATTAGAATGTGACTATAGAAGGTGGTAAAGTAAATCACCTCTTTGTCCTATACAAAGTATCGCTTTATTTTTATATTAATGTTTGAGTTTTAAAGACTGTAAAATCACTTTTCATTTATTCTGGAAGTCATATTTTCCAGTATCAGAAAAATTTTGATTGCATTTATTATATAAGCAATGGATAGACAAATTCATTCACCCAGTCATTCATTTCCTCACTGTGGAGCACTATCTTGCAGGCCACTGAGAATTACTGGTTCCCACCAACTAAATGCCTTGAGCATTCCCCAGTCATTGAAACAACCAAAAAAAAATCCACAAAACATAAACTTCCAATCATTTTCAAACATTCTGGAGAAGGAAGAACAATGCACCTTCCCTCCCTGCTTCCGGGTGGAGAAGTCTTGAAAGAGGCTGTGGGTATAAACCAAAACAAAACATAAACAGTTCCTAACTCCAAGGAATGAACAGTCTAGTGGGGAAATAGATATGCAAGTGTAATCATTTTATTGATGTATCACCATTCAGTCCTGTCATTTTTAAAACTTCTGTGCAATAATCAGTTTGGAGCCCAGCTCTTCTCTTCCCTGAGCTCAGCCTGGAGCTGTGCTCCCAGAGCCTTGGCATGAACACTGGGGTATGTGCCAGACAGCTGGGTGGCAGAGGCCCCCTTTTGTAATTGACTTCGCTGGTCTGGCTGGTTCTATCTGGTGCTGATGGCCTCTGCTGCAGGAATCATCTCCAGATAGGTGGTGTGTGTGTGATTTAGGGGGTGGGGGGTTGTTCAACCTCACTCTGTATGTCCATTGCTAAGGAACTCCCCTTTTGGGAAGCAGAAGTAACTCCCTTCATCCCTGCCAGCAGCTCATATTCCTAATCTGTTGTCTAGCTTGGGTTTCCCATCATTTGGCAGAGTAGCCATCTGAGCACCCCTATAGCTCATGGTCCTCTCTACCTCTGGGCTCCCCACTATGGAGAGTCCATTGTTCCTATGAGGAACAAATGAGATGCTCTTATTCACCCTCTGAGGACCACAGGGTACTGGGATGAAGTAGGGGTGTCCCCATACCCTTCTGAGATCCAAACTATTACAGTTCCTTCAGGCCCTGCGTCATGGGATAATAAAGGAGATCTCCTACATTCAAAAGTCGGTAGATCAGAAAAGGGACCACACTCCCCAACTTCAGGACACATATATCGAGCACCACAGAGGGACGAAGGGGACTGAACAAGACAGCTGGACCTAATTCTGGGCTTCTCAAATGCTCTGTCCCACTAATCCCTGCTCGGGAAGCAGCACTGAGGTGAGTCTGCAGATTCTACAACTCAGCAAACACTCATCCTGAGGAAAAGTTCTCTGTCTCTCTCTGTTGAGCTATAATAATCAGAAAACCCCACTGACAATGATTCTAACCTTTATTGTTTACCTAACAGGACATCCAGAGGCCAGCAGACTCAAAAATATCATCAAGCAACTAGATGTCTTTTACCACTTTTTTATTACAGATTTTGCTTTTGTCTTTATGATTATCACCTCATGGGTGCAAGACTCAGGATGAGGCGCTGTGTTCTCACACAATAGCATCCATTTGAAACAGTCAGCAAGAGGAGGGGACCAAAGGGTCTTCCTCTTATGCTGTGTTCACTTTTATCAAGGAAGACCCTGAGTCTCATTGAGGACTTACAGTCACATGACTAAGTCACATGACCACACCCAGACCAAACGCTGGCAAAGGGGAAGGAAATGACAAACCAGTCTAGACCCATCATGATTCATATTCAGAGGATAAGCACGTTACCACAAAAACTGAAGTAAAACCAGGATAGAATACTTTTAGATAGGAAGAAAGGGGGCTGTGTTGGTAGAGCACCAGAAGAGAAGTCAACCACATTCTCTTCTTTTAGGTAGGCCTGAATATCACGAGGGCTCCTCTTGGATTTCCCTTAACTCGGCTTCAGGAAGGGAAAAGGGAAAATCCGGGAGGAAAGGAAACATTTTATATGCTCTAATAGTTCTAGTTACTTCCTTCTTCTCAGGGTTCTTCTTTCATTGACTGGGAAATTAGGGAGTAGGTTATGAGGCTGCTCTGGCAAATTTTAGCAACATCTGTGGGAAAATGCCCAATCTTGAGTGCTAATAAATCTTCAGAGGTTCTTTGAATTTGGAATCACCCAAACCCATAATATGGGGTACCCTGGTCCTTATAGTTTTTAGCAGAAAGTTTCTGCACAGGAGAAAATTCCAACAAAATATCTTGCTAGATTTCAAAATACTATGAAAAAAAAGTGAATTGCTGTGTGGAAATACCTATAAAGTGTAGCACAAACAAATAGTACATACAAATCATGAGGTAGGATGCTACAAATCTGGAGTTAACAGTTCAAGGACTAAATTTCATTCCCCAATAAAATGAATCAATACTTAGAGAAAAGGATGATTCTAGGGCCAGGACTAGGGTAGGGAATACACAAGATGAGCCTGGAGTGTCTTGACATGGCAGAAAATTCAAGGGATGAAGGCATGTCAAAGGGACAACACAGCCGACCAAAAAGAGCTCCAAATGGCCAAAGATGGAACAATTTAAGCAACAAAATAAATGATACAATATTATATTATAACCCAAAGTATAAAACAAATATACATGAGTCCTTACTAATATAATGCAGAATTCCAAATATTTGTAGATACTTTCCCTTCTAGGAGGTAGAGTTTAATAAACCCCCTCCCCAACCCCCTTGAGTGTGGAAAGGTTCATTTCAAAGAATAGAGTGTGGAAAGGGAAAAACTAACTTCACAGTGGAGAAAGCTGGCTAACGCTGCCTTGACCAAGTCTCTACCAAGGTTAACTAAGTCATGTTGATATCACGTACCCCCAGATATGATGTGATGAGAGAGACACTTCATCTCTGTGGTATTATTTACCCAAACCTATAACCCCAATCTCATCATGAGGGAAACATCCGATAAACTCAAATTAAGGGGCATACTGCAATATACCTGACTAGGACTCAGAACAGTCAAGTTCAAGACAAACAAGTAAAGACTCAGAAGCTGGCACAGCCTAGAAGTAACTAAGGAGACATGATGACACAATGCAATGTATTATCCTGGATTGAATCCTGGAACAGAAAAATGATTTTGGGTAAAAACTAGCACAATCTGGATAAAATCTGGAGTTTAGTTAATAGTCATTTACCAACACTGGTGTCCTAGTTTTGTTAACTATACCAAGGGGAAACTGGGTGAGGGGTCTAGGAGAACTTGTAGTGCCATTCTGCAACTTTTTATAAATCTAAAATTATTTCAAAAAGTAAAAGTCTCTTTAAAAAAATCAAGGAGAGAGTGGAACAAAGTTTGGTTCAATGGTCTTATCAGAAAGGTTTTTAAATGTCATGTGTGAGACACTTGAAGTATTTTGTTTGGAAGAGAAACATGGTCAGCTTTTTAGTCTAGAAAAATTAAAGTGGATGCAGGGTGGAGGGAAGGATTGATAGGGAGCTGAGAGCAAGAGTCAGGAAGGGCAGTGTGGTGAGTTTGAACACAGAGTTTCAACAAGAAGGCTATTGCGACAGTCCCAGAAAGAAATCACATGAGCTTGTGTTGGAGTATGTGTGTGTGTGTGTGTGTGTGTGTGTGTGTGAATGTAACCATGCATGGCCAACAGCATCAGAACAAAGATATTTCTTGTCAAATGCTGAAAAGGGCAATATATACATTTTATAATAAGAATGAAACATAGATCATTGTTTTCATTTGGTGGCATTAGCTCTAATAGGATCCTTTCCATTGTTTTAATGCTTTTTAAAGAAACAGACAAAAGAAACAGCATCATCTGATTTGAAAATAACGCTGCAGATTTGGTATAAGAAAACCTAGATTCTGGTCGTCTATCAGCTCTTAGCTATGTAATCTTGGTGTAATCACTTCAATAGGACTAGTTCTTTTCCATGTCTAAAACAAGAAGATTGAAGTAGAATGCCTTTGATTTTTAAGATAGCTATCAGAAATGTTGCAATGAGATTGCTATATTTGGAAAATTATTGGATTAGAAAATGATTAATCAGGGGGCCGGCCTGGTGGCGCAGCGGTTTAGTCCGCGCTTGGCAGCCCGGGGTTCGCAGGTTTGGATCCCGGGCGCCCGCCGACACACTGCCTGTCAGCCATGCTGTGGCGGCGTCCCAAATAAAGTGGAGGAAGATGGGCACGATGTTAGCCCAGGGCCAGTCTTCCTCAGCAAAAAGAGGAGGATTAGCAACGGATGTTAGCTCAGGGCTGGTCTTCCTCACCAAAAAAAACAAAACAAAACAAAACAAAAAACAAACAAACAAAAAAAGAAAATGATTAATCAGTTTCCTCCCGGGCCTAAGGAGAGCATTAATATTTGTTGAGTGCTTACTATTCTAAAAATACTTTTTATCATTAATGATTTTTTTTATCCTGTGAAAGTAATGTTGGCCTCAACAACATAAAATTACTTCATTAACAAGAATTCATTTCAAACTTTGTTGTCTTATAAAGTTTCTATGAATTTCAATATTAAGATCCATGACTGCAGCATCTCCAAGCAATGAAACTCGTTTTGTAACTATGGAAGTGTTTGCAGTTCTAAAACTGTTTGTAAGAATACTTTTAACGCTTTAAGGCTTCTAAAAAAGAAGTTAACCATGAAAAAGTTAGACAACCTGTTCTGTAATGCATACTCACTAATTTAAAAAAGACGAAATGTTGATAAAATTTTATAAGTCTGAATTACGATTTTTGTGAACTATTACTAATACAAGTAAGACATTATTCTGTTAAGGCAAAAGTGAACAATTTAGCACATTTAAGAAAATTTCCAAGCTGAGATATTTGATATGATTGCATTGGGTCAGGATACCAAGTAAATGAAAGTTATCCATCAATTAATTACACCCATTTATATTTTTCCTGAAGGAGGCTGAAGCAAACAGGTTAATCACAGTGCTTACACTTCTATGACACATCTATTTTCTATTGCTTTTAGTTCCTAAATTATTTCAGATTAGAGTTTCTTTTGACATTACAAACTAACTTCTTTTGGAATTAAAAAATAGGTGGACAGAACCGATAAATATATGTGATTGTATTGAGTTTAATTGTATTTTATGGTCATAAAGGAGGCCTTCAAAAGTAACAGAAAGAAAATCTTTGCAAGATGCCTATCTTGGTTTTGTAAATAATTGCTACTATCTTCAGCAATTGTTGGAAGGAGAGAGTGCTTTGGCCTTGCCTTATAAATTACAGTAGTAAATCCAAGTCTGATCTGTCAGAAACCACTGAAGCTCATTTCTACTCAGCATTTATTTGGCTCTGTTTCAACTTATGCCTTTATTGAATAGTTTCTTCACTTTTAATTTCATGAAATTTAGAATGCTGAAAGCCCACATCAAGCATGAAAGAGAAAAAAATGATGTATGATTACAAATATAACTCAGCAGAACACACTGAAATTTGCATATGATCTGAAAAGGGAACTTGATATTTGAATGACGTATTCTGACAGTTTTAGAGAAACATAGAAGGAAATGGACAATCTGGGCATATCCTCATACCACATGTTAAATTAGTATGACATAAATATCCTCATAGTTTCAACTTCGCAATAACCCACTGCTTTTACCACAGCTTTCTGAGCCTTCTTTCTTAATTGTATCCTGTTCCTTCTATTAAACCAACACATACTTTTCAACTATTTTGAGAATCTTCCAAGTGTTAATCAAAGAAGAAGAAAGCCTCTTCCTCGGCAAGATGCATTTCTACGTGTTCCTATGGTGTCTTTTAGTCATTGGCATGGCCTTGACTTTTACTTTTGTATCCGTGACCCATATGATAAATGCCACCTGAGCAATAACAAAGAAGGAAAGAATAAATGGAACACAATATTAAAGAAGCATTTTAGAGGTATGTAAAAAGCCCAAGCAACATTTTTACTTTGTTTTCCAATATAACATCAGAACTCAGAGTCCTTGATCTTCCAGCCTGTTATTTCAGACCACTGAGCCATGTTGCCTCTCTGAATAAGTGGACAAAGCTTAGAAATGCCTTTGCGGTGTGAGATGACTTTGGAAAATACATTGTATCTAGAACAAAGAAGCAATGGTGCCTTTCTAATTGATCTCCTTAAATCTGAGGTCCACTGCTTTCATATTATTGAAAGACTGTGCGAAGATCCACTTCTAATGCTGGTAAAGCATAAAGATACAGCTGGTTTCAAAAATAAAACTTAAAATTCTGGATCTGATTTATACATGTACCCTGACGGTATAAGAAACTTTCATTTCAAAATTAATGCACAAGCAATTCAGTAGATTTTTCAAATGATTAAGAATGAATGTAACTCGTGAGTATGAAAAAATAAGAAATTAGCACAAAAACAATAGCACTGGTATATAATTATTTTTAATATATTAAAAGATAGTTGGTTAATATAGGGAGGTACTCAAGTCTTCCCTTTGACAGTCTATAAATATTAGTTTCTGTAATAGAATGAAGAATAAAGAATATTAACAAGCAGGCATTGTGGCTGCCCTGAGTTTGAAATTAGGAACCTATCCTTAGAGTCAGTGTTTTCCAA
The DNA here is from genome assembly GCA_031878705.1 of Tapirus indicus. Lineage (NCBI taxonomy): Eukaryota > Metazoa > Chordata > Mammalia > Perissodactyla > Tapiridae > Tapirus > Tapirus indicus. The sequence goes on from CM062925.1 coordinate 117,975,612, forward strand.
AGGGTACAACAATTAGCCTTGCCCTTGAACTCTCAGTAAATTAAGGTATCATCTCTTAGTTTCAATTCTCTTACCTGAGGTAGATATAATTCTTTACTGTCTTCAAAATATTCCTTATCACACATACTGACACTGACAAAAGTGTATATATTTGATTTTGTGGGAACGAGGGATCACACTCATTCTATAGAGGCTTTGATGCTATACTTCTTGTAAACAAATGTATACCTCAATTAACTAGATTTAATATTTATTTTCAAAGTCTATGATGGTATAAACTATAAGGTTAAACATTCAGAAGGAAATAATTTTGTTATCACTTCAAATGTACACATTGTTACAAACAAGCCTGTGATTTAGTTTCTTCAACTTTCTGCACAATAATTATATTTTAAGTAATAAAACATGTATCCTCCATATAAGAAGCACTTGCCTAAACTACATTTCTGTCTATCAAGTTGACTCCTAAAAGTTTTGGTGACATTTTTGTAAAGTTTGAGATTTCTTTTTTTTTCTATTACTGTCCAAAGAGTAGAATATCCAAAAATTAGAATATATTTTGGTAATTTTTGGTGCTTAATGACAGTGTAATATGAAAAAAAAATGCAGGGAATTTTTCCTATTAGTAGAATGAATGTCCAGTGTAGTTTCTCTCTGTGTGTTCCATTACATAGGTGCTGCCTGCTACTTTGACTTGAACTGAACAACATCCAGGTATGAAACAAAATGGTAAGAATTATACTTAGAATCACTCAACTGTGCTTGATAAAATTTAAAAATTTCAGTATTTGTCCTTCTCTGTCTGGCTTATTTTGCTTAACATCATACCCTCGAGGTCCATCCATATTGTTGCAAATGGGATGATTTTGTCTTTTTTTAATCTCTGAGTAGTAGTATTCTATTGTTTATATATACCACATCTCCTTTATCCATTCATCTGTACCAGGGCACATGGGTTGCTTCCACGTCTTGGCTATTATGAATAATGTGCAATGAACATTCACTCATATGTGAAAGATAAACAAATACATGGATAAAGAGAACAGATTAGTGGTTACTAGAGGGGAAGGGGGCTAGGGGTTAGGTGAAAGGGGTAAAGGGGCACATATGTATGGTGATAGATAAAAATTAGACCACTGGTGGTGAGCACAATGCAGTCTATACAGAAATTGATAAATAATAATGTTCACCCCAAATTATACAATGTTATAAACCTTTATGATTTCAATAAAATAATTGAAAAAAAATTAATTTCATTCACAAGCCCTCCAGAAAAAAAGTAAATAGTAATTTTGTTCAGAAGTCATTACTAGATGAAACAAAGCACAACTTCAATTGAAATCACACTTAGAGATAAAATAAAATGTTAAATATCCTACAAATAACAGGTTTCTCCAATACACTGTTGCCTATTCTAATAGTCTGTGATGACACTGAAGATGCAAAACTGGTTAGACTACAATGGTTCTCCTGGTAGTCCCTAGTGCTACTGAACAAGTTTGCTGGTTTTTCTCTTTGTGGACACACAAGGTTGCACTTCCCTGATCCCTTGAGATTAAGTGAGCATGTGACTTGTTTTCACAATGAGGCATGGGCACTGATGAATAATTGTCCATCTTCCTCTTCTGCTGTGTCAGAGATTGTGCACACACATGTTAATACAGAGGACTGAGTGGGAGACATCAAATGGAGGATCTCTGTCTTGGAGACTACGCATGACATAGGAGAGCAAGAGCAAGAAATAAATTTTTACTGTTTTAAGCCACCAAAATTTTGAGGCTGTTCCTTAATACAACACTATACAATACAGATATTCTGATGGATAAATATCATTTGCCTTAAACTGATAGCTTTAAAAAAAACAGCCTTGGAAGTTTTCTATTATGCAGATCAAGCAAATTCTTAAGATGTCCATTTATGAAGTTAATTCTCAAGGAGGAATGGGATCTCTTTTCATCTTCTAGAATACGACCAAAAATTATTCATGAGGACCCTGATAACAACAGAGAAATGGGTTACCTTCTTAGAGAGGTCACAAAAAAATTTACTGTTTTTATGTCACTCATTTACCTTTCTGAGACTTCTCAAAATCAACATCATGGTAATCTCTCTGTTCTCTCTCTCTTCCTTTCAATCTTCTCTCAAGAGTTTGACTAGACAAACCTAAAGATACATTGGGATGTGTTGCTACAACTTTGGAGTAGTATATATATGATGCAAATACCCACTGGAGGATCATTAGAAATAGAGAAACACAGGAAAAACTCTGATAGACTTGCCATAAGATAAAGATCTCCATAGATGAATGTAATTTTAGAACCAGAAGGAAAGGTTTTTCATGTGCAAATAAAAGCTTACAGAGGTCCCATAAAATAACACAAGGGATACATTTCACTTCTTTTAAAGCTTTGCCTCTGTGATATTTAATCCATACAGCACTTGAATCTAGAAACATTTCCTGCATTTTTGCAGATGACAATACTGTGGCACAGTTTTTCTAACTAGTTCATACTGGTAATAAACAACAGAGTTGGACTTCAAACTCAAGGCTGACCCCAAACCTCTAAGTTATACAAATAGAAGTGATCTTCTCAGTCCCTCCTCCCCACCCACAGAATATGGCTACTGCAGTGGGCTTAACAGAACCCTTGAGGGTTTCTAAATAACTTTTGAAAATTAATGAGCTAATAGAAACTCATACTTCAACAATTAACATACAATTTTAGAGCCCATTCCACTATGCCTCATAAGTGAAATTTTAGGTTAATAAACCTAAATACACTATTATCAATGGGTCAAATACTTTCACAGATGGCTCAATGGGAAAATCTATCAAGTGACTGTCATTTTCTGTATTGTTTGTAATATAAAAAATGGAATTTTTTCTATAATCAGATGAAAGTTATTTTGTGATGCATTCCCACTTAAAATAAGCAGCAGTGTGCTGTAGTATTAACAGCTCTGCTCCCATAAAGCATCTTTTCGTGTCGCACCAGGCAGGAGAGTGGAGGTCAGTGTGTAGATCTCAACTGCTATACTATTTACACTGGCTCCACCAAAATGAGGTAAAGAAACAATAAATGCAGTCCCCAGGAAGCTCTTGGGAATGCAGATGTAATTTAATCCTTTCATTATTAACCTCAATTTTTCTTCATAACCTCAACTGTTATCTGCAGGACAACCATTTCCACTCCTCCTAAAAACCAAACCCCAAACCAAAAATATCTCCTCCCAAGACCTTCCCTCAAGATGGATGAATTATTCATAGTCCTGAATATGTAGTCCACTTCCTCTGGTTGACCCCTGACTGATACAGCTATCTATCTAAATATCTATCTACCTACACACACACATAATATATATATATATATTATATATATATATATATGTATATACACATATATAATATGTAATTCAATACACACACATATATGAGGGCGGAAGGGAGAGAAACAGACAGACACACACAGATATTTATTACAAGAAATTTGGTTACAGAACAGTTGTGAGGGTCTGAAATCTGTAAGCTAGGCCAGCAGGAAAGGCATAAGCAAATATCATGGGAAGGCTCGAATTCACTGGCGTTGGTGGAAGCTACTGTCCACAGACTGAATTTTATCTTCTTGGGGAAGCTTCAGCCTTGCTTTTAAGGCATTTTTAATTGATTGAATCAGGCCCATACAGAGTATCCAGGATAATTTTACTTACTTAACGTCAGTTGATTAGAGATTTTAATTATATCTGCAGCAACACGTAGATAAGTGTTTGATTGTATAACTGAGTACTGTGGCCTACTCAAGTTGACACATCAAAAAAGCCACACAATGGAGCTTCAGACCACATATGGTTTGGCTACTTAAACTGTTTGTTTACACCTTTTTTAGCCTGACTTTAATCATTACTTGGCTATAGCAACACTTCAAATGCAAGGAGGTCCAAATGTCAAGGGTCTGAGCAATCGCAGTTGCAACTTTTCTTTCAGGTGGTCAAACATCAGCTCTCTACTTTTTGTGACAGCAAATATACTCAAGCTTTTCTTCTTATTGTGTGTTTGCTTCTTAAGGATTTAATGACCTGCACATTTTTATTAACATTATTATATAAATTCACTTAATTTCTAACTTGCCTTTATAATTTTACTTTCTCATATATGATAACATCCCCTTCTGATCAAAACTACACAGCCAGCTATAGGTAAAAGATGGACATGAGAAGTCATCACGATGAAATGAAGAAGGAGATGGAAAGGTATGATTAAGATTTGTAAGGTATTTTAAAAGTCAATAGTGTAATGAAAATATACATGGAAAATAGTTATTAACAAGACTGATTCATCAAAAACTTGAATCAGAATGTGCAGAAAAACAGTGGTAGAGAAATCATGGTTGTGAAGGACAAAACATAAAGAAACAACATATAAAGGGTTTGTATTTGCTTAAAGGATATAAGGAAAAACATTTGAGAAGAAGCAATAGTCAGAGATCTAATGGATGCAATATTACCTAAGTCAAAGAAAGATTTGTGTATGAAGATTGATAAGATTTATCATCTGTCAAGGAAAATCAATAAGCTGGCATGTACTCAGATGTCTTTACAAAAATATTTAAAGAGGCAAAGAAATAATCTTATCAACAGCTAGGTAGCAAAAACAAGCTACATTCAAGGAAAAATTAGGCAGGTCTCTCAGATCTTCATACATCATTAAATTTGAAAAGAAATCACAAAGGGAAGATATACAGTCTTTTGAGCAAAATGAATTGGAAATCAAATTTTATACCCATTGGATTCCATTTTCTATAAATGCATGAAAAATAATACTGTCAGTCTAATACTGTCAATCTGTTCTTAAAATAATAATTGGAGACTTCTACTGGAATATGGCAGGGACAAACCAGAGTGCAAAATCTCTTTTTTCAAGCTGATAAAATTACCAAAAAAGGTAAACTTACAAAAATGCACATCAGCAGTAACAGATCAAATGAGGGGTTAAAATCCAGTGCCAGATTTCCAGAACTCAGCTTGATAGTGTAACAGATACTAAGCTTTCTCTCAGTCTGGACAAATAGATGAAATAAGTATTTTCCTGCAGAGCAAGACCATGATTCTGAGAAGGAAAACATAAGAGGCATGCTTCATATCTGACCTGGCTTTGTACCTGGGTGCTTTCCGGACCACAGCGGAGGATGGTGGAGCCCAATCAGAACATGGTGATCTCACTAAGCTGAGGAGGCACTGAGGATAGGATAGTAGGCTCCTGAAACAGAATTTGTAGGGCAGGACTCTAGAGAGAGGGAACTGCACAAAACATATAGAATTCTTAGTGTAGATTTCCCATTGGTTTCCCTAGGCATACCAATGGTGAACTTTGTGAGGCCTAGTAATAATAAACTGCAGCAGAACTGGGAGATGATCAGAGATACTAGCAACTGCATTTTGTTGTGTGCCACTTGAGTTCTGGCCAGGCTAGCCAGAGTGGAAAGACATCACAGAGTACCATGGTCATTCAGTTGAGATCCCATAAAGGCCATCATGTAAGAACAAGGATCATATCTTAAATATGGGCCATATGGTAGGACTAAGAACAAAATCAAAATAGATCCTACCTAAAAATGAATACAACGGAAGACTCAGGATGAATACATATCCACTTGTAATTTACCTAAGTATAAGAGCAAAACTCAGTATCCTTTAATGGAAGACAGCACAGCTAAGGGATGCTCACTTTTCAACTATAATGTCCAGGATTGATTTAAAAAATTACAAGACAGTAAAAAAGCAAGCAAGAGTGTCCCATAATCAAGTAAGAAAGAAAGAAAAGCAACCTGGCAATATAAGCCTAATCTGAGAGGGAATTAGAAGACAAAGATTTTAACAGAGCTAATATAAATATTTTCAAGGATTTAAAGGAAAGTATATGATGAAAAATTAGACTGGGAATTATAGCAGAGAAATCAAACAATAAAGACAAGATGAATATAAATTCCAGAATTAAAATGTAAATATCTGACATTAAAAATATACTAGGGAAACCTAAAAACAGATGAAAACTGCAGAAGAAAGGGTCAATGAATTTGAAAGATAAATAGAAATTATCCCATCAGAAAAGAGAAAACTGAAAAGAAAAAAAAAAAGGGGGGGGGCCGCCCGGTGGCGCAGCGGTTTAGTCCGCGCTTGGCAGCCCGGGGTTCGCGGGTTCGGATCCCGGGCGCCCGCCGACGCACTGCCTGTCAGCCATGCCGTGGCGGCGTCCCATATAAAGTAGAGGAAGATGGGCACGGATGTTAGCCCAGGGCCAGTCTTCCTCAGCAAAAAGGGGAGGATTAGCAACGGATGTTAGCTCAGGGCTGGTCTTCCCCACACAAAAAAAAAATAAATAAATAATAAAATAAAAAAATAAAAATGAACAGAACCCAGTGATCTACATAACATCACAGGATCTAATGTGAAAAACTGGAATAGTAAAAGGCTAAAAAAGAGATAATGGAGTAAAAAATATATATAAACAAATAATGGCCAGAATTTCCTCAAATTAGGTCAAATATACCACCTTACAGAAGCTCAGCAAATCATAAGAAGCATAAATAGAAAAAAAAGCATACCTACACATATTAGAGTGAAATAGCAAACTGAAATGTATGGTGGCTGACTTTCCTTAGGAAAAAAAATGGATGCTAGAGAATAAGGCAACGAGATTACTAAAGTGCTAAAAGGAAAAATAACATCAGTCATTTCAAAATTTTATATCCAGCAAAAACGTCTTTCAAATATGATTCTGAAATAAATGTTTTTAGAGGAATAAAAGCTGAAATAATTTGTCACCTGCAGATCTTCACTATAAGAAATGCTAAGGGAAGTTATTCTGGTTAAAAGAAAATGATAATAGAGGAAACTTTGATTAAAATGATGGAATGAAGAACACCTGAGATAGCAAATATGTGGGTAAACATTAAAACAGACTTCTTTTCCTAACTTTTTAAAAGATAATGAGCTATTAAAATAAAAATAGCACATCACATTATCGGTTTATTACATATACATTAGTAAACAATATGACAAAAATAGCACAAAGGATTGGGAGTAATTCAAATTATACTATTGTATATTTTAGATGAAGTGGTACAATATTAATTCCAAGTGTATTCTAATAATTTAAGGACATATTTTTGAATCCCTAAAGCAACCACTAAAAATAAAGCCAAATACCCAATAGAGGAAATAAGGAAGAATACTTTACAAAATATTGATTGATTCCTAAAAAGACAGAAAAGAAGGAAATAGAGGCCAAAAAAGTGTAATGGAACAAATAGAAAACAGAAGACACAATAGTAGGTGTAAATTCAACCATGTCAATAATTACAGTAAAAATTCAATTAAAAGGCAGGAATTTTCAGACAGGAAATGTTAGCAAGTCCCAACTATATTTTCCTTTTTTCTGAAGTACACTCTGTAGAAAGCAATTTGTGAATATTAAAGTCTCTCAGTTTGTCTGAAAATACCTTTATTCTTTCTCTCTTTCTTGAACGGGGATTCATCCAGTACACAATTCTAGTCAACAGGTTTTTCCCTCCAATATCTGGAGGAAGCAATGAAGCAACATACTGGATAAGATAACTAAGAGGTTACATGGATAGAGAAGATTTAAGGTACTGCTCCAGGGACTAACCATATGTAAGTGAAGGAAGGAGGAAGAGAGATCTATAAAGGAGGCTGGGAAAGAGGAGGACCAAGACCACGTGGTCCTTAAATTGCACAACTTGTTAACCTTGGAAAGAGCAGATTTGGTGGCATGTGCTGATGGTGTGATAAATGAGCTACAGTGAATTAAAGAGTTTTGGGGATGTGGAAGAAAGCGGAGAGCAAATGTAGAGAGTTTATTTAGAAAGTTTAGATGTGAGGCGTAGGAAAGAGAGAAGACAGTTGCTGGACAAAGACTAGGGATTCCAGGAAGGATATTAATTCTAATACTATAGGAATTGAAACATGTTTAATGATTGGAGGGATAAGGTTAATGACAGAGAGTCTGATGATAAAGAACGGAAAGGGCTTCACCAATAATATACAAAGACTAGATTATAGAAGGTGAAATACCAAGGAGCAGGGTGAAGGCAGAATATTTGTTGTTTTTTTTTACTAAGAGTGTGAGAATTTGGCATTTACTATACAGAGGAAAGAAAAAGTAAAAACGAGGACGCCCAATAACAAGGGGTGGGGGCTGGTAAATAAGACGGTTGAAGCCCTTTAATTCCTCTCTATGGAAAGACAGCAGAGGCATCAATAGATTTTATTCTAAGTATAAATAAAGTATATTAAAAGACAGATGGTTGTCAGAGAATAGAATGCGTGATTTTTTGATTTTACAGATGACAAGCCTCAGAGTTTTTCTGTGGGAAGGGGTCTATTAAATAAAGGAGAGGAGAGTGTCATTGGAATTGGAAGAGTTGATGGAAATGAGAAGCCAGCATAATGCTATGCATTGAATTCTCCTGCTAGGATAGCTGTACCTCAGTAGAGAGGAAGATTGTGATCCAAAGTTTTCAGTGAATGAAAAGGTGGTAGGTAGGTGATCAAGCTGGACAAATGAGAGTTCTTGAGTCTTAAAGGAGCAAGGATTTGTACAAGAATATAAGAGACTAATTGCTAGGATTTTATAGTACCGCTGGATATTGAGATATTGGGCCAATGGAGGAATGATCAGCTCCTCCTAGAATGGGTGATGAAGGAGTGAATATGGACAGGCTCACTGGGTTTCAGGCCAAGGAGTGTAATCAACATGCTATTAGGTGGAAGACCTAGGAAGTCTGTTATGGGATTAAATCAAGAGTTGGTGGGACAATCTGGGTACAATGGAGGAGTGAAGATTTTTGTATCATGGATACCACCTCTACTTACCCAGTGGAAATGACTGCCTGGGAAAGTATGATAGACCGTTTCATGTTGACTGAGAAGATTAACGATATGAGTCATGGTCAGAATTAGCTGACTTTAAGGTTGTGGAAATAAACCCAGACCAGTGGTTCTCAAAAGGTGGTCACCAAGACAGCAGCATTGTATCAGCTGTTTGGGTCCCACTGCAAATCTATTGCAGCAGAAACTCAGGGTTGGGGCCCAGAAGTCTGTATTTTAACAAGCCCTCCAGGTGATTCTGATGCACGCTCAAGTTTGAGAACCACTGGCCTCTGCAATCCCTGAGTGGCTGGCGAGGGGGACACTGAGATCTCTTGTTTTATTTGTGGTTGTGAAAGGAACTCTGAGACATACTTTAGCAGATGGCAGCTGTTGGCAGTAGGTCAGGAGACAAAGCAGTGGATTCCTTTATGATCTTCAAGCAGAAAGTAGTAAAACACCTTATAAAATATCATCTATGGTAAAAAGCTTGACAAAGAACATTCATTTACTCAAAATATATTTGAGCACATATTACATGTCAGATATTATAGGCCGTGAGACCTGGAAATTAAACAATATGTCAATTAAAAAAACTCCTTATGTTCTAGGGGAGAAGACAGAGCATAAATAAATTATTACAACACAATAGCAGAGTTAACTGCTACTTTTTAAAAAGTGGGCAATGTGTATAATAAGAAGAGAACAATGTAAGATGTCTAGTAGAGTCATATGTGCTTTTACACAGTAGGTTACCATTGAGTTGGATTTTTTCTTCCAGCTGAGGAAGATTTGCCCTGAGCTAACATGTGTGCCAATCTTCCTCTATTTTGTATGTGGGTTGCCACCACAGCATGGCTGCCAATGAGTGGTGTAGGTCCACGCCAGGAAACCAAACCCAGGCCGCTGAAGTGGAGCATGCTGAACTTAACCACTAGGCCACAGGGCCAGCCCCTGAGTTGAATTTTTATTGAGAAAAAGTTTCCAAGTAGAAAAGTTGAGGAAAATCAGGTAAAACTGAATATGCAAAACCCAAGTGGTATTATAGGATATGGGATATGTGTTGGAGAGTGGAATATGTGTGTTTGAAGTTAAGTTTAAAAATGTAAATTGTGCCAGCATATGTGCCTAGCCCAGGCCTTCAAGTCACTGAAACCATCTTTTTTTTTTTTTTTCACTTTGGAACACTTTAGTTGTATTTTCTAGAAACAAAGATATTCTCCTGAAAATACAACCAGAACAGTTGGGAAATTAACACTAATACATTACTACCATCTACTCCCTAGATCCCGTTCAAAGTTTGTCAATGCCCTTCACAGCAAACAGACCATATCCAGGATCATGTGCTGCATTTAGTTGTCATTTCTTTTTAGATTCCTTCAATTTAGTTCCTTAGCCTTGTCTTCATTTCTTTGACTCACCCCCTTCTGAAGAGTGTGGACAGTTATTGTGTAGAATGTTTCTCAGCTGCTTTCTCCCTGATGTCTCTTTATGACTTGAGTCAGGTTTTGGCTCTTTGACAGGAATTTCACTTAAGTTATGTGGTTCTTCTCACTGCAGGTTATCAAGGGGCACACATAATTTTGATTTGTTCCCATCACTTCACCTGGGTGGTATCTGCCAAGCTTGTTTACTGTAAAGTTACTTTGTCATTCCTATGTGATTAATAAATACTTTGTAGGAAGGTTATTTGTAGGCATGATATTTCCCATTCCTTATCAAAATTTAATTTGTTCCTGGAGTCCTATTTCATGCAGTTTTATTCACTGGGTTATAATTTCTTCTTTTTATTTATTCTGATGCCCAAGTTGTCCTGTATTTAACCAGTGGGAGCACCTACCAGCTGGTCCCTGCGTCTTTTTACTTGTTCTTGCCATTCTTTGAGCACACACCTCCTTAGTTTTAGAAACAAGATATTCTGAGATCATCTTACAATTTCCCTGCCCCATACCCGGAATCGACATGGCTCCTTGTAGGAGAGAATGCTGTGTATTAGCCAAGTCTGAAAATGAGGTCTGCTCATTGCTATCGGGGTGTTGCTGCTCCCAGGCCCTCTCAGTGGGCAGAGCTAGGAAACATATCTGTGAATATCTCTGTGCATGTATATGCATATGTACATACTTACACACATTTACATCTCCATTCTGGATCTATCTGTATATATTGAGTTCACACCAACATCTCCAATTCCAATTCCGCATCACAGGGCTCATTCCGTTTTCCTTTTTCTTTTCCCTTTTCCCCTTCCTCTATTTGTAATTCTCTTCTCTGAGATTTATAAACATGACTCTCATTATCTTCATTTACTTATTTGATTAATTTTCCAGCATATACCAATCTCTGCACCATCAAACTGCCCCCACCAACCCCACCAGTACTCTCTTTACCCCACTCTGGCTCCAACACCCAGCATGGACCACCTCATCCTGCCTGGGCTCAATAACACCGAACTGGGCTGGTCCCTGTTAAGGAAGCCCCCGTCACCCTTCCTGAGCTCCAAATCTGTGGTGGGCAGCTTCCCCAGGGTCACCTTCCTCACCTTGTTCCAACAGCAGGTAACAGCCTCCCTCCCACACCCAACCCTGCACAGACTCCCTCCTCCCTTTGCCATGGCTCCCACATCTTGCCCCTGGCCCTCCTCCCCACACCTTGCTTGGATGCTTTCCTCATCCCACTAGGCTCTGACATCCTCAGGGGGCTGCCCCACAGTGCCAACAAGGCCCTCACATACTGAATCTCCAACATCACATGTCAGGCTGCGTGGCTCCTGCTCCCTGTCCATGCTCTTTAGGGCCCCTTTGCCTCCCAGGTAGCCTCACCTTGCTGGGTTCCAAGGGAAGCAGAGATAAATGGGAAAGTGAAGAAGACGAAAAGGAAGAGAATGAGCAATCAATATTTTTAAGTGGAGGAAATCACACATTGGATCTGAATTTTAGGGAGATGCATTTGAAAACAATAACAGGGCTGGTTCTGAAGCCATAAAACCAGTGAGGTCAGTTATGAGCAACTTGCATTACTAGAGTACATCAGACGATGCTGATATGGGTCTGAAATACAACAATGACAGCAGGATATTTTGTTTTTTTCATTTTTTTGGTGAGGGAGATTGGCCCTGAGCTAACATCTGTTGCCAGTCTTCATCTTTTTGCTTGAGGAAGATTGTCCCTGAGCTAACATCGCCCACCTTTCTCTATTTTATATGTGGGCTGCCACCACAGCATCGCTTGATAAGTGGTGTGTAGGTCCACACCCAGGATCCAAACAGAAGAACCCCGGGCCAACAAAGCAGAGTGCGCAAACTTAACCACTACACCATCAGGCCAACTCTGACAGCAGGATTTTTAAAAAGGAAAAAAGAAATATTTTTGAGTCTGAAAGAAACTGATGATTAATTAGGTAATCTGGAGGTGAGGGAAGTGAAGAGGTCATACTGACGGTGAGTTTTAGCTCTAGTTTGGGAATTGGCAAAAGGTGATATTCAATCATTTGAATAATCTTCTTCATCTAAATAATCCTTTCTTTCCCCGTTCTCTGATTTTTAGATAGTCTGGCCTCTAACCTTCCTTACAGTATTCTTTTAGATCTGTGCTCTTTTTTTAGACTCACACTCAACATGTTACCTCTTATATGTCCTGTAAATTTCTCACTATAGAACTCTCTGATCACTAAATATTCCCCGGATATCTATCTTCTCAAATGATGTAATCTTACAAAACTAGCCAAATCTTTCATTTTGTTCTTAGGGACCTTATCTTTTGTCATACTGTTTTCTTCAATATCATAGTAAATGATAAAACATATATAGTAATGAGCTTGACAAAGTATGTGTCTCCCTGACTTTAGTTCCATCAGAAATATGAATCACTAGTAGATCAAAATATCAAGAGAAAGCAGGGAAAGTAACAGGGCTAAAGAGTTATTTAAATTGTAGCAGAGTCAGCAACCATGAACTTGAATGTTATTCAAACCACTGAATTAAGCATTTCTCTACAAGAAAATGGCTTCTATCCAATTAAAAAATGGCTGGAGTGAACACCAAAGAGTCAAATAGAAAGAAAAAAATAGACCTTGTTTTGTAATCAAAGTTTTGAAACATGCAAGGGAAGGCAACCTTGTTCAATTTCTGAAAGTTGAAGTCTATATCACCAATTTCTTTTTCATTTCTTGTTCCTGTTCCAATATCCATAAGTTATTATCAGCAGAGGCACAGCCAAAACCTCTCAGTCATGGATGACTCCTCCTCACTGGAAGTAATAAGACACACTCAATTCCTTCCCCAGTGATGGCACTTTAAGAAAAAATCAGTTAATACATTTTGGACAGGGGAATCTATAGAATCTACAGAAAGCTTGGGAAAAAGAAATAGAGTATTTGTAACTTCCTGGGCTATAACTTGACCTGAAATATTAGTAGACATCTTTTCTTATTGCTTCATCATTCCTTGTTTTATTTTCAATTTTCTCCTGTTTAATTTTGATTTCGTAAGCCACATGACAGTACCTGACACATACGAAGTGCTCCTTAAGTGTTTGCTGCCTAAAGAAATTTATCATTATTTCCATAATTGTCACAAAGTCAGTATAAAATTCTGTTAATAATCAAGATAGGAGATTCTAATATGGTGGACCCCTCCTTACAAAATTGTTTGTTCATTAACAGAACTTATTGAGGGTCTTCTATCTCCAAGGCACTGGGCATTAATTTGGAGAATAAAAGGATTATTAAGGGCTCATCTTAAAAGAGTATTTAATATCATAGCAGTGATAAGACACGGAAATCAGCCTGTGTAGTAGAATTATGTAAATGTTAGAAATTTCTCTTAAGATATAGAGAAAGAAGAGAGAAATCAGTATAAGTTAAACTGACTTGAAAAGAATCATTACTGAGTGATATTTGCTTTAAAATACTGTATGTGCTGATCTGGATTTCTAAAAGAAGAGATCATAGTCTCACATATTCATATGCTCCACATATTATTCTTTCTTAGACTTAGTTATTATGTGAAATTTTTCCAGCAACCTTGCCATCATTAAATAACAATTTCAGTCAACAATGTGGTGTGATGAGTAGAATCGCTGTCCTGTAGTTTAAACAGAAATATTAATGAAAAATATCCAGACTTGGAATTCAAGGCCTTCCATTATTTCAATCCATCCTTCTTTTCTCACTCTATCATCCATTATTCCCTGTGGCAGAGATAATATGATGTGTTCAATACACCATTTGTTTTTACTCTTGGATATACAGGAAGACGTCATCTCTCATACCTCCTGCTGTCTATTGGTACCATGTGCTGAGTTCTGGTCAACGGAATGTGATCAGAAATGTTGGACAGTGCACCCAGGCCTGCCCTCCAAAACCTTATGAAAGATACCCTTTTTATTTTAATGTCTTTGATTACAGGCCAGCTCAAATCTTTGCAGAGATCCTAGAAGACGATGTCCTAGTAAAATGGAAGGACCCAGCATTCTTAGTCATCATGTGTAATGCTGCCTGCAAAACAATTCATGGAACTAGGATGTGAACAAGAAATAAAGTTTAGTTAGTTAAGTCACTGAGATCTGGAATTTGTGGCAAAAACTAGCATTAATTACCTTGTGACTTTCTGTGCATGCACTAGACTCCATTCTGTTAACATGGCATTCCTCACGTGTTCCTATTCTCACATACTCTTGTGACCTTTACCGGGGTTACATTTCCCAACACATCCACTTCCCAATATTCTGCACATATTGCCCCAAATAAAATAGTACCTTCTCATAGATTCTTTCTCCCTCTTCTCCAACTAGATGAAATCTCACACTCCATTGACCTTTTATAGTCTTTCTTCTAGCATTTATAGTTAAAATTTGCCATATGCTACCTATATACACATACCCCAGATTCTAAGTCTGTTTGATGGTGTACATTCAGTGTTGTATTATTTATTCTGTATTTCTCTACCGTATTGTTGCAAATAGGCTCTAAAATACAAATATTTGTGGAATTAGTACACCATATGGTTTGACTTAAAAATATGATAAAATGGATAGCCCTAGGGTTTTGACCCTCTTAAGCAACGTTAAGATTTTTAGGCTACTGTATAATTGCATTTCTGGTTGTAGAAATTATTAGAATCTTTTCTAAAGCATCTCCTTACAACAAAAAGAGTGAAGCAAGACTAGAGCTAACTGGGTGCTTGAAGATAAAATGAGGGATATGAAAACCATTATCATAATCGGAGGGAAGCCACCATAAAGATTATAGGGGAATCTGAAACAAGCCTCAGAGACACACAAAATGCTAAGACAATATTAAATATCCAAACATTAGCACCAGGGGTGTATAAAGCTGCAGTCTCCAGTACTGGGAAACTGGAATTTTTAAGTCACCTTTAAAAAAAGAGAAAATGTTCTATTTTTAGATTAAAAATATTGGATATGTTGTTTTTAGAAAACTCTTTTTTTGAGGTAAATCCTTGGTGCTGGTCTAAGACTCTTACACTAAAATACCTTACCTGCCCTTCAGGTCCTGATTTCTGTTTGGTGTCCAAGCTTCAGCTAGACCCACGGACATTTCTGATCCAGGCCTATACGAGCATTTCCTTGTTTAGCATCTTATTCAGTAAATTTTCTTGGTAATTTCAGTTGATTTTTTTTCTCCTGGATAATTTTTATCCCTAATTAATCCAATTCGGTTCTCTACCAAATTCATCTAAGAGAAGATTTTATTTTCTAATTGACCTCTCAACTCAGAAAAAAATACTTAAATACATTGGATATATTGGCTTTTTGCAACAACAGCAATTCAGTCCCTTATAACTAAAGCAATGGGTTGAGGACCCTGCCTCCTTCTTTCCTCCCCAACAGACACAAACATAGAAGGAAGACCAATGTGTGAGATAAGAAAGCAACATGGGACACGGGTATATTTCTGAATACCTGGATGTATCCCTGCTTCCCACTTGCTATCAGCCACTTACAACTTAGAATGCAAATACAAGTGGGTGAGACGGCACATTCCTTTAAATGCACATTTTTCAAAAATGGTAAAATGAAAGAATCTATGCTTGTCAAAAGAATTTCAGATATCCGTGAAGAGAGACGTAAAGTCTCTGGGTAAAAAGGAACCCCTCTTGGAACTCCTGTCATCAGAAAACAGGAAGCTACCAGTTTTTCAGACTCTCCATTAATGCATATATTCGTTTCCAAAGTATTATTTTACATTTTTTTAAACTATACACAGTCAGTAGCACCTCATATTAATAAAGGAGGTGACAATGTGCATGAGCTTTGTCATAGCATATTTGTATTAATTTTAGGTGCTGTGTTTTTACTTTGACTATGGAAACAAGTCTTTCCATATATATTCCTAAATTTGTATTCTTGCATGCACAAAATAACTTCAGCAGGTTTCACGGCCACTACAGGAGACAGGCAACACCCTTTAAATTATATGATCTCTAAATATTGACAGTGAAGGTTATAACATGAAATATATTTTTTCCATAAAAGACTGAGAATAAGCCACTGTGGATTGATCTAAGTAAAATTATTTCAAATGCCTTATAATGGCACCAAATTCTATAAACTTTCTCATCTTAAA
The DNA here is from genome assembly GCA_031878705.1 of Tapirus indicus. Classification (NCBI taxonomy): domain Eukaryota; kingdom Metazoa; phylum Chordata; class Mammalia; order Perissodactyla; family Tapiridae; genus Tapirus; species Tapirus indicus. Next base: position 117,992,079 of record CM062925.1, read on the forward strand.
GAATTCTAAGTATGTTAGATTAAAAAGTCCATTTCTATTTGGGATGAGAAGAGGCGTAGAAAATCACATTAATCTCTGAATTGTGGGGAAATGTGGAAATCAACACAAGATTCTTTTGTTAGCAAAGAACTCACCGTATACTTTTTTGCACAGCATCATGAACATCAAGCATAACTATAGTCCTAGGATGGATTCTTACGATAGATATTTTACTCCCTTGTATTTCTTAGTGCCAGAATCCCCAAAGTCTTGTTTTGGTTGTGAGGGACATATTTTATTCCCAGATAGAATTCTATATCAAGGATAAAATACTGAAGAAATATAGCCTAGGGCTTAAGAACCCAGATTCTGAAGTAAGATAGATCTGGGCTGGAAGTGAGACTTGTCCATTTTCTATATAACCCTTGATCAGTTACTGTGTGTCCTTTCACAAATCGTTTAATTTCTCTCAGGATATGTTCTCAGTCATTTGTGAAGAACAACAGTATCTTTCTCTCAAATTACTATCAGAATTGAAATGGTACAACAGAACATTTACTTCCGGCGAGGATGTAGAATTTTGCAGTAGAACAACACCCCCATCAGAAACAACTTGAAAAGCCAGATAAAATACAACAATCACCTGGGTAAAGTCATCACAGAACTGTGGAAGTAACGAGGACTAGAGGGACCAAAGCTATAGAATGGGGGGAACCTCTGAAAGGCAAGCTGAAAGTATAGAGCTGATTTTCTCTTGGGAGCATTTCCTGGTTCTTTATGTGGACTAGAGTCTGAGAATCTATATTTCCTTGTACACAAGTCCCCAGAAATTCCAAATGCTCCAGTTATTAATTGCTACTTGACAACCACCTAGATCCTAGTGGTTCAACAATCTCTCAAAAATCATTTATTGTACCCATTAATTTGCAATATGAGCAGAGTGTAATAGAAATGGTTTATTTCTATACCATACAGTGTCAACTTGGGCAGCTCAGCTTGGCCTGGAGGATCTGCTTCCAAGGTGGCTCTCTCAAATGTATGGCAAAGAGTGATGGCTATTAGCTGTGAACTCAGAAGCAACAGTTTGTTGGAAGACTTGATCTTTACACATGAACTTATCCATGGGGCTGTTTGGGATTCCATATAACATGGTTGCTAGCTTATAAGAGGGTTAGAAGAGATCTAGGAAGCTAAAATATTTCTTATGACCTAATCTTAAAAGTCCCAGAATGTCACTTTCACCTACTTCTATTGGTTAAGCAAATCACTAAGTCTAGTCTAAATTCAGGGAGAAGGGAATTGGATTTCAACTCTCAATGGAATAAACAGCAAAACATTTGTGATTATCTTTAATCTACTACATTAGGAAACAAGACCTTATGACTGGAAACCAAGAGAAAAACACAGAATGGGAATAGATCAATAGATGATACAGATATTGGAGTAGAAACAAGAATGTTAAAATAACTGTTATTAATATGTTGAAGACAATAGATGAAAAAAATAGAAAATAGAACAAAAGATTTGACTTGCCCATAGTAATTTAACTATTTTAAAAAATCAAGTGGAAATCTTAAATCTTAAAAGAACAATAGCAGAAATTAAGAAAGTAATATATATTCAATAGAACATCACACATACCAGAACATAAAACCGGTGAACAAGAGAATGGGTAATAGAAGATCTACAAACTAAGTGCAAAATAACTAAAAAGAATGGAAAACCACACTTAGGCCCATTTTTGTAAAACTGATGAGAAGCAAAGACCAAGGTGAAATCTTAAAAATAGCCAGAGGGAGAAAAAAAGTCACCTTAAAAAGAAGAATTTCTAACTTCTCAACAGAAATTATGGGACACCAGAAGACAATGGATAGACATCTTTTAGGTAGTGAAAGAAAATAACTGAAAACACAGACTTTTATACCAAAGAAAAATATTCTTCAAAAATGAAGGTGAAATAAAGATGCTTTCAGGCAAATAAAAACTCAGACACTTCATCGCCAGCATACTTGTTCTAAGAGAAATACAAATGGAAGTTATTTAGGCTGAAATGTAGAAATGAAGGATAAAAGGAAGAGTTATGGAAACAGTAAGTGTACAATAAACAAAGTGAATTTTGATGACACAAAACAATATTATGTCATATTAAATATTAAATTATGCAAAATTTTCATGGAAACTGCAACACAAGAAACGGGAGGGGGGTAAATGGAGCTAATCTGCTCTAAACTTCTGTTATTATTAGAAAAATGTAAAAATATTTTTTATAATGTAATATATCAAAGACACATGTTATAATCTCTAAATAGGCACTAAAAGATGGTCCAATATATATATATATATATATATATTAATTAAAGGGAAAATAAGATAATTTTAAAGGTTTCATTAGCCCAAGAATACTAATGAAAGATAAAATGAATATAAAGCTAGTGGGTCAAATTAAAAAAATACATAGCGAGATGATAGATATAAATTCAACTATGTCAGTAATTACCTTAAATTAAATGGAATAAATATTTCAAGAAAAAGACCAATATTTTCAGATTAGATTACAAAACAACATTCAGTTACATGCTGGTGAAAATATACCAACCTTACATATAAAACACAGAAATGTTGAAAGTAAAAGGTGCAAACACCAGCCAAAAGAAAGCTGATATATACTTACTGGAACATAAAACCTAGTAGATATTCAGGCAAAAAAAAAAATACTAGAAATAAAGAGGTACCTTTCACAATGATAAAGAAGTCAACCCACAGGGAATATTTCACAATTCAAAACTATTATTCACCAATAACACTGTTTTAAAACATATTAAAAGTTAGGTGAATTAAATGGAAAAATCGATAAATATAATCAAAAAAATCTCCAAATCATGGAGATTTGAATATACCTCTTTCAAGGGCTAGCAGAAAACATAGGAAAACATCAGAAAGAATAGAGATCCGAAAAATACAATTCAAAGTGTTTACCTAATTGGCATTAATGGAACCTTGTACCCAACAAATAGAGAGTTAAGTTCTCTTCAGTATATGGAATATTTACTAAAAAGGATTATATGCTGGGTCATAAAGCAAACCTCAACAAATGTTAAAAGACAAAAAGTTCAGATTACATTCTCTGACTCTAGTGGAATTGAGCTAGAAATTATTAAGTAAAGAAAGAAAGAATGAATGAATATAGACAATTCTCAATTGCTTGGAATTTAGGCAATACACGTGTAAATAACTTGTGGATAAAGAGAGAAATTACAAAGAAAATTCAGAAATATTTTGAGCTAATGATAAAGAAAAATACATCTGTGCTCAGAGAGGAATTTATAGTCTTATATTCATATGTTAGAAATAATAACAGTCTGATAAATCGATGATCTAAGTTTCTATCTCATGAAGCCAAATGAAAGAACAGCAAATCAGCCCCAAAGAAAGTATAACTAAGGAAATATGAGTAGAAATTAATGAAATAGATAATAAATGTATAATAGACAAAATCAACAAAGCCAAAATTTAGTTGTTGGAAAATATTTAAAAAAATCAATAACCCCCTATCAAAACTGACCAAGGTGGGTGTAAATAACAGATTAGCGATGAGAGGTTATATAAGGGGAGGGTATATATAAGCAGGAATGAAAAACTGGGCATCACTTCATCAGACATTAAATAGATAATAAAATAATACTACACTTTATAATACTATATATAAAATAAAAAATATAATAAAAATAAAATAAAACCAAGTCAAATCAATTCCATTTTTATAGTAATGTTTACATGGTGAGTATTTCCTCCTAACCAACACTAAATACCTCTCCGTGTTCATAATCCATCCAAGTCTTGTAGGGATAACTATATTTTTCCCCAGAATGTTAATATGATTTTATACAATTTGTTCTTCCTAAATCCATTATTCTTTTCTCCCTGAATTGACTAGCTTATCAGTGCTTTAGCTTGCTAAGCTTCCCCTCCTTAAAATAAATTTAGATACCTGCCTTGCTCAATCCAGCCCTCTCCAATAAAAGTCAGAACTTCCTTCTAAGATCTTCTCTGTAAATTCTGAAACCCCCCAGTGTCTAGCAGAAATTCCAACTCCTTCCATTCATATCAAAACCCTTATGGTTTCTAGGAAATGTCGAAGGGTTGCCCCTTCCTTCTGATTATAATTCAAAACTCCAAAAAATGTAACTGTTTCTGGCTCCATAGCCCGAGCAAAATGTCTTTGCTTTGAGCATCTCAGACAATTTTGTCTGTTCTGTTGTTTCGCTATTAAAAAATATCTTGTGGTGCTATTTGTCATTCTACATTCATACATATTCAGATATTTTTGTGTCATGTAGTTGCAGTGGGGGCACCATTTTAACCTAATTACATTGACAAGCCTCTGATCAAATAAATTAGCACTGTCATCTCAACTAACTGATTTGACAGAAAGTAAATACACATACCAGTGTGGATGTTGACCCAGGGAACCCTTCTCTTAATATGGGTGGTTATCAATGTGTTTTAGTGTTAATAAGCCTTAAGAAGTAGTAAATTTTCCGTATTTTTCTTGTGCCAAGTGATTTTCTTACGTCTGTTCTCTGTAACGTATTCTCTGAAACACAAGTGTTTCAAAATTTGCAACGGTAGAAAAAGCCATCTGATATTTAACTAGTCTACGGGTTATTAGGAGAAATTGTTGGTAAATGAAATTCTACTGCTCTGACCAAGGAAAACATTTGAGTTTGGGATGTAAATTTTAGCAAGTGTGTCATTTTTTTGAACAGATGTATAGTCTTCAGATCTTTTTTCAAGAAAAATCAGAGATATGACGTGATTGTTATAAGATCTATGTTTAACTGCATGTGCTTTATTTACTTCAATCTAAATGCTTCTCACATTGAAAATTTTCAATTATCACAACTTTCAAAAAGCAAATAGACTTTATTTTTATTTACTGGGAAAACTAGAACAATATTTTTTTCTTATTATCACCTTAATGTTTATAAATTCAAACTAGAAATAAGGTCAGAATACAGGAAGAATAAAGAAATGGAAAGATACTTTTTAATTTGTCAAGTTTTGAATAGACTTTGAGATCTTCAAAGACAGGGATTATGTTTTATTCATCTTTGGAACCCACACCCAGTCCAGTTATAGCAGATAAAAGTTTCTCAATGTACATTTGTTAACTAAATCACTGCATTTGTGCCTCTCCTCTGATCTTACTGAGGGCAATCACTGTAGCCCACTTATGTTCTATTCACATGTAGCAGGTAGATGAACATTTTATGTAAAGGTTTAAACATCATGGCCAGGGTTAAACACATCCTCTTTCCTCTGTGACCTTTCCCATATCAGCACTTTCTTCTGCTTGAGGGGCAGTGAGGATGGGGTTGAAAGAGGAGACTTCAGGATCAGATTGCCTGGGATCAAGTCCCAACTCTATTACTTACCATCTGTGTGAACTTGGGTACATTGTTTACTATTTTTATGCCTTTATTTCCTCATCTGTAAATTGGAATTATCATAGTAGTGCCTTTCTTGTGTGGTTGTTGTAACAATAATACATTTTTACATGTAAATCATTCAGCACCCTTTCTGGCACATAAAAATACTCAATAAGAATTAGCTGTTGTAAATTCTCATTATGTTAAAATGATCATAAATCTCCCAGTTAGCCAAGAATCAACTGCTAATCATTTGATTAACAATTTAAAAATTGATAAATTAGTGGTGCTGGCTCAGTGGCCTGGTGGTTAAGTTTGGCGCACCCTGCTTTGGCAGCCCAGGTTCACAGGTTTGGATCCCAGATGCGGACTTACACCACTCATCAGCCATGCTGTAGTGACGACCCACATACAAAATAGGGGAAGACTGGCACAGATGTTAGCTCGAGGTGAATCTTCCTCAAGCAAAAAAAGAGTAGGATTGGCAACGGATGTTTGCTCAGGGCTGATCTTCCTCAGCCAAAAAAATGGATACATTAGCAATTAATCGAGTGTCCAATTTTGTCAGATTATCTTTCTGCACCTGTTAAGATGATCATATTTTTATTAGACTTTTGGAATGGTGAATTATATTAATTGATTTTCAATATTCATTGATTATTGAGTCATTGTAAATTCCCCACTTAGTCATAGTAAATTATCCTTTCTATATTTGGCTTGATTTGCTAACATTTTAAGAAAATCATGAAGGAGGTTGGTTGGTCTATTGTTTTCTTTGAACATATTCATATGACTTTGGTATCAAGGTAATGCCAGCCTCATAGAATGAGCTGAGAAGTGTGCTTTCCTTTTCAATTTTCATGTCGAGTTGGTACACAATTGCTATTACTTCTCCCTTTACTATTTGGTAGAATTCACAGGTGAGGCCATCAAGCCCTGGGGTCCTCTTGTGGGAAGATTTTAAACTATAAATTCCATTTATTTAACAAATAAAAGGTTTTTCAGGTTTTCTATTACCTTCTGCATGAGCTTTGGTAGTTTGGGTCTTTCAAGAAATTTGTCCATTGCATCAAAGTTGTTAAATTTATTGACATTAGGTTATTACATTCCGTTACTAATTAAAAGGAAAAACATATTTCCTTTGCTCACAATACTTCTGACACCAAATATGTGGGACTTTTTTCCCCACACCAACCAGTTTTCCAACTCTCTGGACACCAACTGAGTGTCTGACAATTCAGTTATGACACTAACTACCCAGAGTTAATGCAAACCCCACAGACGAAAGGCTCAATCCCGTAAGACTGCCCCCCACTTTAGATGCCAGTCATCAGTCCCAGGTTGTCTCCTGTACTTTTGAGCAATCAGCTATAAATTGGGGGTTCCAATAACTCACTCCTTGGGTTTCATAATTTGCTATACAGGCTCTCAGAACTTGGGGAAACACTTACTTTCATTTACCAGTTTATGATAAGGGTTATAAAAAAGAACACAAATAAACAGTCAGATGAAGCGATACATGAGGTGAGGCCTGGAGGGGTCCTGAGCTCGGGAGTTTCTGTCCCTGTGAGTCCCTGTTAGAGTGTGCCATCCTCCTGGCATATAGATATGTTCACCAACCCAGAGGCTCTCCGAACTCGATAGTTGAGGATTTTTATGGAGGCCTCATCGTATATGCATGACTGCATACATGCATATTATTAACTCAATATCCAGCCCCTCTCTCATTCCTAGAGGATGGGGGCGGGGCTGAAAGTTCTAAACATGCTCCTAATACCTCTGTCATGAAAGAAATTACAAGTTTATCACAAATTTGAAATTACGATTATAAATTTAGGAGCTCTAGGAGTTGTATAGTTTTGTGTTTTAATTTAGGTATATGTCCTATTTTGAATTAATTTCTGTGAGAGGCTTGAGGTCTGTGTCTAGATTCCTTTCTTTACATGTGGATGCCCAGTTGTTCCAGCAATATTTGTTGAAAAGACTATTCTTTCTCCACTGAATTGCTTTTGCTCCTTTGTCCAATACAAGTTGACTATATTTGTGTGGGTCTGTATCTGGGCTCTCTATTCTGCTCCATTAATATATTTGTCTATTCTTTTGGCACACCACACCATTTTGATTACTGTAGCATTATAAAAAGTCTTTAAGTCAGGTAGGGTTGGTCCTCTGACTTTGTTCTCCATCAATATTTTGTGTCTGTTCTGGGACAATTGCATTTCCATTTCAACTTCAGAAGTGGTTTGTGGATATCCATAAAATAACTTGGAGAAATTTTTATTTAGGTTGTATTGAATCTATAGGTCAAGTTGGGAGGAAATAGTATCTTAACTATATTGAGTCTTCCTATACACAAACATGGAACATCTATTTCTTTATTTAGTTCTTCTTTGATTACTTTCATCAGAGTTTTGTAGTTTTCCTCATATAGATCTTACATATTTTGTTAGATTAGAACCTAAGAATACAATTTTTTAGGTGCTAATGGAAATGGTGTTGGGTTTCTAATGTTCAATTCCAAATTTCATTGCTGGTATATAGAAAATCAACTTCATATGCTGCAACCTTGTACCTTGTTTTAATAACTTATTGGTTCTAGGAGGGTTTTTGTTGTTATTATTGATTCCTTGAGATATTCTACATGGTCAGGACATCTACAAAGTTTGTTGTATTTCTTCCTTCTCAATCTGTATACGTTTTATATCCTTTTTTATTGCATTAGCTAGGACTTCCAGTATGATTTTTAATCAGATAGGTGAGAGGGGACATCCTTGCCTTGTCCCTGATATTAGTAGGAAAGCATCTACTTTTTCACCATTAAGTTTGATGTTAGCTATAGGCTCTTTGTAGATGTCCTTTATCAAATAGAGGAAGTTCTCATCTATCCTTATTTTGCTAAGAGGTTCTATTATGAATGGGTGTTGGGTTTTGTCAAATGCTTCTTTTTTTGTATCTTTTGGTATGATCATGTGATTTTTCTTCTTTATATGTTGATGTGATGAATTACACTAACTGATTTTTGAACATTGAACCAGCTTTACGTACCTGGAATAAATTCAACTTGGTCATGGTGCATAATTCAATTTCTACATTGGTTAATTCAATTTACTAATATTTTGTTGAGGAATTTGCATCTATGCTCATGAGAGGTATAGCTCTATAGTTTTATTTTCCTGTAATGTCTTTATGTAGTTATGGTATTAGGACAATGCTGATCTCATGCAACAATTTAGGAAGCATTTCCTCAGCTTCTATTTTCTGTAACAGATTGTAGAGAATTGGCATAATTTCTTCCTTACACGTTTGGTAAATTCACCAATGAGCCTGTCTAAGACTAGTGCTTTACGTTTTGAAAGGTTATTAATTATTGATTTAATTTCTCTAATAAATAAGGCCTATACAGATGGACTTTTTCTTCCAGTGTGAGTTTTTGTAGACTGTGTTTTTTCAATAAATTGGTCCATTTTGTCAAGATTATCAATTTATGGCCACAGAGTTGTTCATAATATTACTTTATTATCCTTTTAGTATCAATGGGGTCAGTAGTGATGGCTCCTTTTTCATTTCTAATATTAGTAATTTGTGTCTTCTCTCTCTTTTCCTTAGTTATCACGGCTAGAAGTATATCCACTTTATTGCTCTTTTTAAAGAACCAGCTTTTAGATTCACTGATTTTCTCTATTACTTTTTGCAATTTCATTGAGTTGTACTTTATTTCTTTTCTTCTATTTACTTTGCATTTTATGTGATCTTCTTTTTCTAGTTTCCTAAGGTGTGAGCTTAGATTATTGATTTTAGATCTTTCTTCTTTTCTAATATATACATTCTTTGCCATAAATTTCTCTCTAAGCATTGCTTTGGCAACATCACACAAACTTGATTCAATTTATTTTCACTTCCATTTAGTTCAAAATATTTTTAAATTTCTCTTGAGACTTCTTTGATTCATATGTTAATTAGAAGAGTTAATACCCAAATATTTTGGAATTTCCAGCTATCTTTCTGTTATTGATTTATAGCTTAATTCCTTTGCAGTCTGAGAATATGCTTTTATAATTTCTATTCTCTTACACTTGTTATGGTATGCTTTATGTTCCAGAATGTAGTTTATCTCGGTGAATGCTCCATATGAGCTTGAGAAGAATGTATATCCTGCTGTTGTTGGATGTAGTAATCAAAGATGTCCATCATATAAAGTAGATTGATGGTGTTGAGTTCAACTATGTACTTGCTGATTTTCTGTCTACTGGATATATCCATTACTGCTAGAGAGGTGTTGAATTCTCCGAATATAATAGTGGATTCATACATTTCTCCTTGCAGTCCTACCAATCTTTGCCTTACATATTTTGATGCTCTCTTGTTAGGCCCATACATATTAAATATTAAGTTTCTTGTAGAGTTGGTTCCTTTATCATTATGTAATGCCCCTCTTTCTCCTGATACTTTTCCTTGCTTTGAAGTTGGCTGTGTCCAAAATTAATATAGCTACATCTGCTCTCTTTTGATTAGTATTGGCATGGTATATCATTCTCTCTCCCTTTACTTTAAATCTATCTGTATCTTTTTATTTAAAGTGTGTTCTTGTAGACAACATATAACTGGACTTTTTTTAATCCACTCTGATCTCCGGTAATCTCTGTCTTTTATTGGAATATTTAGACCATTCACATTTACAGTGATCATTGATATAGTTGGATATATTTTACCATATTTATTACTATTTTCTATTCCTTGCCCTTCTTCTTTGTTTCTTTTTCTTTTTTTGTCTTCCACTCATTTCCTACCTTCTCTGCTTTTAGTAGAGCATTTCATATGCTGCTATTTTATCTCCTCTCTTAGTATATCAATTATGCTTCTTCAAAAAAAATTGTAGTGATTACCTTAGAGTTTGCAATATACATTTATAACTAATCTAACTCCACCTTCAAATAACACTGTACCATTTCATTGTCAGTGCAAATATCATATAACAGAGTATTTTCATTTCTCCCTTTTGTCGGTTATAACATTGTCATTCATTTCACTTATCCATAAGATATAATCACTGAATATATTCTTGTTATCATTTTAACAAATTTTTATTTGTTGGGTCAATACAAATAAGAAAATTAAAGATTTTATTTTACTTTCATTTATTCCTTCTCTAATGCTCTTCTTTTCTTTAAGTAGATCTGAGTTTCTGACATACATCATTTCCTTCTCTTTGAAGAACTTCTTTTAATGTTTCTTACAACGTAAGTCTATTGATGACAAATTTCCTCAATTTTTGTTTGAGAAAGTCTTTATTTCTCCTCAATGTTTGGAGGATAATTTTATTAGATACGGAATTCTAGCTTTGTGGTTTTTTTCTTCAACACTAAACATTTCACTCCACTCTGTTGTTTGCATGGTTTCTGCAGAGAAGTCCAATGCAGTTCTTACCCTTTCTTTTCTCTAGGTTCCGTGTTGTTTCTCCTCTTCTGACTTTCAAGATTTTCTCTTTATTTTTTAATTTCTGCAGTTTAAATATGATATGCCTAGGTGTATTTTCTTGGTATTTATACTAGTTGATGTTCTGTGAGCTTCTTGGATCTGCATTTGATGTTTGCCATTAATATTAGAAAATTCTCAGCCATTATTCCTTCAAATATTTCTTCTATTCCTTTCTCTCCTTCTTCCCTTTCTGGTATTCCCATTTGACATACATTACACCTTTTGTAATTGTCTCACAGTTCTTAGATATTCTGTTACATCTATTTAATTTTTTAATTTATTGAGGAATAATTGACAAATACATATATTTAAAGAGTTTGTGGTGATTTGATATACAAATACATTGTACAATGATTACCAAGATCAAGATAATTAACACATACATTACCTCACATAGTTAACATAGCTAACTCTTCTGTGTGTGTGAGAGAGAGTGCTTATGATCTACTCTCAGTAACTTTCAAGTTTACAATATCATATTATTAACTATAGTCACCATGCTGCACATTAGGTCTTCAGAACTTATTTGTCTTATAACTGAAAATTTGTACCCTTTGACCTACATCACCCCTTTCCCTCTCACCCTCAGCCCTGGGCAACCACCATTCTACTCTCTGTTTCCATAAAATTGGGGATTTTTTTGTCTTTCAGATTCCACATATAAGTGATAGCACACAGTATTTGTCTTTCTCTTTCTGACCTATTTCACTTAGCATAATGCCCTTCAGATTCAACCATGCTGTCACAATGGCCAAGATTTCTTTTTTATTTTAGGACAGTCTATTTAATTTATTTTTCTCTTTGCATTTCCGTTTTGTAAGTTTCTGTTGATCTCTCTTCACCTTCACTGATTCTTTCCTCAGCAGTCCATTGATGTGCCCAACAAAGGCATTCTTCATTTCTATTACTGTTTTGATTCTTCCTTAGTTTCTACCTCTTTGCCTTCATTACTGATCTGTTCTTGTATGATGTCTACTTTTTTTATTAGGAGTCTTAGCATATTAAACATAGTCACTTTTAAATCTTGACCTGATGATTCCAAGATCTGTGGCTTATCTGAATCTGGTTTTGATGCTTGCTTTGTCTCTTTAAATGGTGTTTTGTCTTCAGTATGCCTTGTAATTTTTGAGGAAAGCTGGCCAATATGTCCTGGGTAAAGGAATCTGGTACTGGCTCTAGTGGTGGGCTTCAGTTCCTGCACTTCTGCTCTAGGAAGCTGTAATTCTCTGTATTCACTTGTCTCTCCAATTTGGAGGCAGAAGTTTGCCCAGTAACCTCAGTTCTCTAGTCAATCTAAGAAGACTTGCTGATTTTCACCTTATCTTGCTCTTTTCTTGTTTTGAGGATTGGAGTGACTTTGAAGCTCATTACATATTGGACCAGAAAAAGTCTAGTTCAGTTTTGATTGATTTATTTTTCTCTTCTTTATGTGTCATATATATATATATATATAAAAAAGTAGATATATATTTTGCCTCTCTGCATGTTTGTTAATTTTTGAAAAGATGATAGACATTGAAAGAAGATGATAGACATTGTAGATTTTTCATTATTGAGTTCTGGATTATTTTGTATTTAAAAATATTCTTGGACACTGGTAAATTACTTAGAAACAGCTTGATCTTTTGATGTTTGCTTTTAAGCTTTGTCAGGTTAATCAGAAAAGATATTAGTCTCAGGCTAATTTGCCCCACTACTGAGTCACTACTTTAAGGTACTCCACCTGGTGCCCTGTGTATTATGTGGTTTTCAAACTCTTGACTGTGGTCCTGTATAAACTCCTTTGTGAAAGCCTACCCTTGTAGATGGTTCTTATTCCATCCTAATATAGTTTCCTTGCAAACACACAATGATCACTACTTATCTGAACACTTGAGGTTGATCCTCTGCAGATCTCCAGAGCTCCTTCTGCAGCTCCCTCCTCTCTGTGACTATGCCTTGAAAGCTCCAGCTGTCTTGGCCAACCTGAATTCCCAATTTTATGTCTTCAATTTAGGGAGGGTGCTGAGATCTGCTTGGGTTCCCCCTCTCTGTGCTGATTCCTATAAACTCTCTTTAGGCTGTGTGCTCACCTCATTTCTTCCCTTTTCTCAGACATTGTTAATTCTGATAATTTCCCTAATGTTCCTCTTTAGGGAACCTGACACTTTGCTTCTCCCTCCGAATTTGTCATCTTTTTAATGATTTTTCTTGTCCTATAGTGCAGGCTAGATTTTTCTAGGACAATGTTGAAAAGCAATGGTGATTGCAGGCATCTTTTTATTATCCAGTTTTTAAAGAGAATGTCTCTAATGTTTCACTGTTAAACATGATGTTTGTTGTATATTGTTGGTATTGATCATTACCAATTTAAGTAATTCCCTTTCTATTTTGTATTTGCTACAAAATTTTAAAATATGTAAGTTGAGCTTTATACACATGTTAATATGATCATATAGCTTTACTCCAGTCTCTTAATATTAAACGTTTCCAGTATTCCTTTAGTTAACCTTACCTAGCTATGATATAGTATTACTATTATTATTTGTATAATTATTTGTGTTATTATTTGTATAATGCTGGCAAGGATTTCATCATTCTTATCCCTGAATACCCCATTATACCTATGAGAATGTCTTGCAAATAATGACTATGAAAGGAATTTTAATGGATTAAATCCATTTAAATTCAAGTTATTTGAAATCTCTGAAGCAGCATATAAATTTCAAAACAATTTTTCAAGCTCTTCCAATTCCTATTCTCTATCTTACTTAATTACAGTCTAGAGTATCTACCATATGTCATTTAGGAAAAAAAGAATATTTTGAATGAAGGAAGCTAAAGGGAGGCAAATATTGCTCATAGAATCACTGAAGCATATACAAGATGACATCCCAGCTGCTAAGTTTTAGTTCAACAAATGTAATTTTAATGGGTCAGCAGCCTGGGCCTAACTAGAAACTACTGCCACTGTGAAGGACTTCACCAGTTTCATTCATGTTTGTGTATGGGGCTCTATGATGAGGCTTTTAAACACTTAACATTTATACAATAATATGATTGCTCTCACAAGACTTCAAACATACACACGCACACACACACACACACACACACCATAGGTTTTCAAGAATAAGTAATTCATTATGGTGCAACATCTTATTCATAGACCTTGAAAGCCAAACTTGCCCTGATTGATCTCTTTCTGCTTTATTCTGCTTTGTTGATTTTGTAACCTAGGTGGATTCTTCTTTATTCAACTAGTACCACCTTGTTCTTGTATAATAAAATCTACCTACTTTCTTGACTAATTAATGGAAATGTTGGGTGTAGGCGGTGTGGGAGTTGTGATGGAGGGTGAGAGTAGAAAAGATCTGCAGGAAATGAAATAGACTGCTAAAGAAACCAGGTCTTGAAACTTTTAGGAGATCTCATCCCTAAACTTGAGCTGAACTCAAGAAGTCATGGAGAAAACCAATTGGACTGTAACATATTTAACAAATTAACACATTGTTAAATATTCAAATAAAAACTCATTTGGCAAATCATGAGTTGGAAGCATTATTTACAAAGCGCCATAATGCATAATGGAACTTACCGAAGGCTTACTTCTTGACAAGCTCTGTGCTCAATATACCTGATTCACCTCACTGATCCTCCGAGTGTTGTGATTGGTAGGTAGCACTACTTGTATTTTACCAAGAAAGAAAATGAAAATACAGAAGTTTATGTATCTTGCCCGTAATTGCAAAGATAGAAGGTGACTGAGTGGCGACTGAAATAAAGATCAGTCTTATTCTAATATTGTCAATATATAATTGGTAACATAAATTCTTAAATACATTCCTGGCAATATAAAGACTTTAAATAACTATATTGGGTCGATGTGTTTTTTTGGTGCCCAGAAGGCTTGAAGAATTTTCACAGTGGAGATGCAAATAATTTTGGCCATTTTTAAAAATCATTCCTAGGATTTTGTTTTCCTACTTCTATGGTTCTTGTTATTTTAAAGCTGTTTTTGCACAATAGTAGCTTAAATCTATGGCTCTTACAATAACTTTGCCTCCCTTTGTGCTGATTGTGGATGCTCTGTTGGCATTTCCTGTCTGTTCTTCAATCTACAAAGGTCAACAGACCGAGATGACTGTTAGAGATCCGAGGCTCACTCTTCATTCTGAGATGAATCATTTTCTACGTATGATTGTTCACATTTTTATTAAGGGAACTGTATTTTTTGTGCCTGCATAGGATTTTTTTCTCTTTTCATTCCTGTGGACTTAAAATGCTTTACCGTAAAATCACACATTTCTCCCACTCGATTCATGTAATTTTTCTTTTTGAATCATTCTACTTGCATCCACTTGTCCTCCACACATAACTCAAGCTTCTTAAGTTTACCCTTAGTAATTTACTCACGTATTAATTTATTTCTATAAAATCTTTTTTTCTCATTTTTTCCACGTAGTCTATCACTTTAGTGTTTTCTTACTTTTTTTTCACCCGAATTTCCCTTCATGCCCCTTCATCGTGTCCTCTGGTCATCCACACAATATCCTTTAAATTCCCATCACAAAAATCATTAGCAAAGTCCTGATTAGCCTAAAACCTAAAAAACTGAGATCTCTTTTCTCCATGTTTTCCTGCTTAACGTGAGACATTTAAAAAATATAAAACAGTGGCCCAAAAATGTGTGTCCTTGTATCTGAACAGATTCAGTTTAACACTGTGTGTGTGTGTGTGTGCACATAATAAAGATGTGTCTAATTTCTCTTCTAATTGTTAATTCTGTTTCTTTCGAAATCTTGTGTCTATAGCCTAAGGCAATTCAAAAGCTAAGCGGTATTTTATATGATATAATAATTTCTGTTCATATTAGATTAACAGGTTCCTGTTTGATAAATAGGAGGAAGCCAGATGCAGTGAGTTCTACTAGAATAGAGGAAACAGAGATAATTAGTTTGGTCTATGATATGAGATGCTTTCAGCTTAACAGAAAAGTAAAAGAGGACTATGAAAATAAATACATCACTGAGCTGTCCATAAGTGCCATAAAGAAATGAATAAACCGATTTAGGTGAGGGAAGAATCCAAAGAGCAGTGGACATCAGGGAAGGTTATATGTAGGTAGTAACATTTGGGCTGTACCTGAAATGATGGTAAGATTCTGACTGGCAGCAATAGTGTGGAGTATACAAGCATGATAAACATACAGAGTCTGGAAAACATGGGCTATGTTTGCAGAACAGCAACTGGAGCCATATTTAATCGTCATATATATTGCAGTGTGGGAGGTAAGTTTGAAGGGTTAAGACAAAACCACAGGATAAGGGGCCAGGAATGAGGGACCAAATTTCTCCTTTTAATCAGTAAATAATAATAGCTGTGGAGTTTAAAATTGTTTGAAAATTTGAGTAAAGAGTTATTGTATCTTGTTTCATCTTTTCTTCTTCTGGCACTTAAAGAAAGGAGCGAAAATTTTAGCAAGAATCCAGAAAGTGTCAGTAATTTTTAACTGAGAGGGACAATGGAGGCTAACCTTATTGACATGTTCAGCTGAGTGACAGAAGAAACTGACACATATATGAATTGTGTGCCTGAGGTGGCCATGGAAAGAAAACATACAAGAGTGGATTTGTAGGAATAAAAGAGAGTCTCTCTTCCAACCTGAGTTTAGGATCTCTTGCGTACTTCCAGAATTTAGAACAGAAAGTAGCTGGAAAAGAACCTGAAATTACACATGCATATCTTTAAGTAATATTATTATGCATTCAAGTGTGTTTACAATTTACCATTTGGGATTGCTCAAACTATGCACCACTGTGACTTTGTCACCACCTGGTGACAGGTTGCTAAAATTTTAAATTTGTTTATTAAGCATTTATTTTAAAAATTGTGTGTAAAACTGCATCACATATACGACAAAGGAATCTGAAATCTGTGGACCAGGCATTTCTGTCACCAAAAGAGTATGAAGGAAGAATGAGCATAATTTATCATGACATCCTTTCTGCATTCTCTGATTCCATTTTCCACTGTTAAATTCCCTTCTATCGTTAAAAATTTGCAAGGCAAAAATCGGGGTTACAGTGAAGCAGGAGGTACTATTTCTTCTTGTATGTAACTAATGATCAATTGATAAAGATAGGGTCTATACATAGAAGATAAAATAATGCAGAACAGAATGATACTGAAAACAATTGACTTTTGTTGAAAAGAGGAAGATATCACTTTGATTGGCACCGGTAAGAAAAGATTCACAGAGAGGGTGAGACTTCAGTTGGCATTTGAAAGAGGACTTAGACAAATTTAGGCCATTTCAAGGGAGCATGAATGATAAACACACGATGTAGAGGTGGACATTTGTAACAGGACAAATGTGAGATAACTGAATAAGCTGAGTAAGCCTAGCTGGTTCCCATCACGCAGAGAAAAGAGCTCACATGACTAGCCCTCCAAGGAATGTAAATTATTGTACAACAGATACCTTTTTATTTTTTGGTGAGGAAGATTCACCCTGAGCTAACATCTGTTGCCAATTTTCCTCTTTTTTTTGCTTGAAGATTAGCCCTGAGCTAAATCATGCCAGTCTTCCTCTATTTTGTATGTGGGTCGCCATCTTGGCATGGCTGATGAGTGGTAGGTCCTCACTGGGGATCTGAATCTGTGCCTCTGAAGCAAGGTGCATCGAACTTAACCACTACGCCAGGGGGTTGGCTCCTTTGTATATTTCCTTTAATGTCAAATATATTGTTTTATATTAATTGGCTAATTGAGCAATGTTTGTTAAAATCAAGAAGGAAGGTATTGAGAGAAAGAACAAAGAAGAATAAATGAGATAGATCATATTTTAGAGGGTCTGGAATAGCAAAATGAAAAATATGAACTCATGTATCGTTTCCTTCTCACGGACAAGAAATCTTGCACTTGGCAATAAAGACAGATATAAGTGACAACTAGGCTATTATTCAAATTTTTGATAGCTATTAATTAGTACTAATTAGATAATGTCATTTGATGGCTAAAAGGTGACTTGTAATTCTCCACTATTTATATGTTCATTAATATATGTGATTGTGTCAATAATTGTATGCAGAAACATCTTACAAATTCCCCCAATGATTTGACACCCACCTGATTTGATGCCCACCAGAAGAAAGTCATCCATAAAGAGATGGAGAACCTTCATAAAGTGCAGTTGGGTTTGCATGAATACTTTAGGACCAAGGGTAAGTAAGACTAAGTTTCTACTCAAAAATCCTGCAAGTCACAATGAAAGTAGTTCTTCCCTTCCTCTCTTCCTGAAGTTTCATGTTGTAAGAAGGTATGCTGGGGGAGGCTGGGAACAGTAAATAAGGACTCTGCAAGCATTCTCACAAAAGTTCTGAATCCTCCTTCTACAGTTACAAGTATTTAAGTCTTACTTTCATAGTTTACATTTTATTAGAGTAGTACTTACTAAAGAGGATATGCAAGTATAATTCCTTCACGAAGAGGGCATTTTATTTATCTTGGTTAAGATGAAAAGGTTACTATTACATCTCAGAGCAGTCTGCCTGTCAGTTAGCATTAAATCCCATCTGGAAGGGCTCTACCAGAACTTCCAAAGGGAGCTTTGCAGGAAGATCTAATTACTTTTGACCCTGCTCACCTCCCCCTTCCTTCTCAGGGGTGGAGATGATGAAGAAGAGAGGCAATTTGTGCATCCTATAAACACTACATGTGTGCACATGACACTTTTGAGGAGGAAAGATACTGTGCTAATCAGTCCCCAGGTTTCCAGAACACCAATCTTCCAATCTAAACACATGATTTTTTCCTGGCATTTTTATTTTCACCATAACAATTGAAAAATAATTCAGCCACAAAGGGAAAAAAGTCTGTTTTGAACATAAATCTGCCCTTCACCAGCATGTTTCTGGACACTATCACTTGTACACCGAGGATCGGAAAGCCTTTATTAAGCTTAATTCTCTGTGCCTCAAACCATTCATTGAAGCATAGTCGCTTATTTTAAAGTTCAAAGACCAGTTCAATCCTTGTTCTTTTAGAATTATTCTTCCACAGTGATGTAAAACAGGAAAAAGGCGATCTTTCAATGTTCTAAGTTGGGTTCTTAAAGTTATTTTGTGCTTTATGCTTCAAATTGGAACAAATTGCCTCATAAAATATAATTCTTTCATAGAAAGTAATTATAAAGAATAACAGAATTGTCTACAATTATTATATTTTGAGGGTAAAACCAACAAATAATAGACTCCAAAACCAAATAGAAATACCACGTGGGACATTTTCTTTGGCATTTCCTACATATCTACCACCTCTGCTAAATGTGAAAAATAATCAACGTTTGGTATTAAATATTGGATGTGTGACATTAAAAGTCACATGTCATAAAGATGTCATTTTGTAGGAACAAATGATCTTTGGGTGAGTCACATAGTCATTCACCAAAACAGAGCAGTAATACCTTTGAGTGGACAGTAAAAGAGCTAAAGGCAGCTGAGAATCTGGCAGACAGTGGTTGTTGGACATCTAAATGTGCAGGCCGTCAGAAGAGAATTTAGGGGATTTCCATTCCCAAGTTTTGACCATTTCATAGATCTGTCTCTCCTAGCAAGAAACATTATTAATAAATATTAGGCTTTGATTAATAGTGTAAATGGCAATATCCTTCTAGATTACTATTAATCGAATTCACATGCTAATTTTGGCTCATAATTAATGGGAAAAGGGAAAAAAAGCATAACAATGGTTCATGCAGATAAAGAGATCTCTGTTTCCTGTTGAGAATGACACATTGGGTATAAGATGCAGAAAACATGTTATATAAATAAATGTAGAGCTGATGCCTTCATTTGCTTTAAAATTGATTATTAATTGTTTACTTACATCTATGGGATAGAAGACTTTCCAAAGAGCTCTGGGTATAACTTTTCAAACTGAGGTTCCATTATACAACTTTAGCTTCATATATAAATTTAACACAATTACAGGAAGCAAAGATAATTGGGGCAGAAACGTGAAAAAATAAATTGTGCAATATAATGGAAAGAAAATGGAATTTTTATAAGATTAATGTATGAAACATAAAACCAGCTTCCATAATTAGGTACTAATTAAAAACTTGAGGAACTGTTAATGAAAATACACTCCATTTATTAAGACTATATTATATAATAATCTTAACTATATTTTTCTTTAACATGTAAGAATGAGCTGTAGCCATTATCAAAAGCATATTTCACTCTATAAACAAATTCATCTACAGTGTCTGCTTTGTCACAATTATAATGAAATGGGTTAATAAAGATTTCCTCTTCTAACAGTAAATGAATGGAAATGGAATGAGCTGACTGTAACATTAAAACCACATGTACTGAAATGTTTGTTATGTTTATGCATAAATCCAACAAGACTAACAAACTCTACTGATCCAGTGTCTTGTCTGATTAACTTCCTGGAGTCCTTCCAATGCATTCATCTGTATCTACATAGCCCTGCATTTTGTCCCTCCCTCTATCCCTGTCTGCTGACACACACCTAAAGATTCAGATTTGTCTTAGGTTTTGTGATCAATTTTGCCCTGGACAAAGGACATATGAGGACTTTAACCTTGCAGTGTGGAATTGTCCACCAAAATTTTCAACAAGGTTCTTGCCAGATTAACTCCAAGTCAACTGTTTCTTGATCTTTATTGAATACTTCTTTGACTCCATTGGAAGTGATAACCATGACCTGGAAGTAATGTCACTGTTCTTAACTATTTCCCTAGTCTTTTCAAAGTCTGAAATCTGAGCTAGCTCTCTACTAAATGATGCTAACTCTCTGACTGGTTTGCCTCTGCAATGCAAGGACAGTTAATTCCTGACCATGTTATTAAGCTCTGACACAGATGTGTCAGAGTCTCCACTTGTTATCTTCACTCACATTCCTCTCACACCACACTTTTCCCTCTTCTTTGTTACTAATACTATTTTTACAGCAGTGTATGTTCTGTGAATCTCAGTGGGCCTTCCTTGTCCCTGAATCTCAATCATCCTTCATTTGGCACACCTATCTTTGATCAAATAGCAGTGCTAATGGTTAACATGATCATGAAATATGGCCAGAAACTGAAGACACCATTATGACAGTCTCTGAATAAATATTTGACCAATTTGGTTTCAACAGCAATTACAAAGACTAGCCTATGTCCTACTATTTAGAGCATCAGGGTCTTGATGTTTAACACGTTCTTAACTTTTCTTTCAGCAACAATATACCTAGCATTAATAATATGGGTGGCATTTCTAAAAAATGTCGAGACATATTGAATCATTACACAGAAGTTGTGTTCTATGTGTACTTTTCTGAATTTCAGACGAAGAAAGTAAAAGATTTTAAATCAGACAGCGTTGACATTTTCATTTATTCTAATGTAGTATGTTAATGAAGAAGCTCAATTTTAATTATGTATGTATTAAAATCATACTCTTTTTGTTATGTCTATGGATGCAGCTATAGTATCTATGGATGCTACATTTTTTTTTTTTTTTTTTTTTGTGGGGATGACCAGCCCTGAGCTAACATCCGTTGCCAATCCTCCCCTTTTTGCTGAGGAAGACTGGCCCTGGGCTAACATCCGTGCCCATCTTCCTCCACTTTATATGGGATGCCGCCACGGCATGGCTGACAGGCAGTGCGTCAGCGGGCGCCTGGGATCCGAACTCACGAACACCGGGCTGCCAAGCGCGGACTAAACCACTGCGCCACCGGGCGGCCCCTGGATGCTACATTTTTAATGGACTAGAATTTAACTAAGGAAAAAGGAACAAAATTCTATCAGCATAGAATAATGATGTACATACTTCTTGGAGTAAGAAAGAATGATGTTTTAGACAAGATGATGAGGACATCAGGCTATGAGAAGCTAAATATATAAGAATATTCTTAATAAGGAATATATTTTCGTTTATGACAATGTGATATACTGGATAACATGATAAAACTCCATTTACAAAGCAAAGAGAAATTATGAATAAATATACAAACATTGATTAAGATGTATATTTAAGATTCTATGAAAATAAGAGAAACCTTCAGAAGTAAAAAATTGAAAGAGTAGCAAAATAGATTGATAAAGAGGTTTTAATGGGAAGATTCCAGATCTTGATAACCAAGGAGTTAGACTTTTAATAGGCATGGGGAACAGAAAATTAGTACTTGGTCCTAGGTGAGGTAGAGTTGACATTTAGCTCTCCCCCCAAAAAGCCAAGGTTTGATGGCTACATCCTCAAAAAAAGTAGACTAGAAAAGCTGTCCGCCAGTCTAGCAGATGGAGACAACAGGGAAACCTGACCATCTTGGCCTGCTCTCTTGGTAGGAGCAATATGATCTACCTTGACAATCTGTGGTCTTAGACCTGTCATCCAAAAGGTTTGGGGCTCCAATCTTTCAAGTTATAGGAAACCTTGGGCTGGAAATTAACATTAAAAAGTGGTCCCAGCCTGAAAATATCCCTGAATAAATTGCTAGGAGCAAATAAAAACTTTTCATAAGGGAAACACATTCAGCTCAAACCTCAGAGTTAGCTAAAATTGATCTCACATAAGAAACATGATTACACCCCAATAACCTCATATCTGTAACCATTAGACAAAGACTATAAATAAATATGCTAAGTGGCAAAGACACAGGTATTACAATTTGAGGGAAAACAAGCCACTTATCAAAAGACCAAAATTACTTCAAAAAAGAACAAACAGGCACAAAGAAATGGAAATTATAGTCAATAAAATCAAAACCTCAATGGATAGTTATATAATAGATTTAAAATATTGAAAAAAATGAACTAGAAAAATATGTCTGATGAAACTATTTAGAATGCATACAGTAACAAAGTTCTATAGAGAAAAAAAACGTAGAATTTACCAAAGGAACAGGACCTCTTATATTTGTCAAAACTGTGGACTGTCCAGTGGCATCATCATATATATCTATAAGCTCAGATGACCACAGCACTAGACCTGTTCAGTAAACTTTTCAGTATAAGCTGCCGAGACGCTGACGATATTAAATCTAAAACTATCTGAAAGTGACGTCAGTTCTTGAAGTGATGTTTAACCTCAGGAGATATCTACCTAATGTAGTTATCAATTATCACGCCAACTTTAATATGTATAGCTGAGATTCTAGACAGACACAGAAGTGAGAAGAGAATACATGAGGGAAACACCATTTCTTAGGATGTGTTGTCATTATTCAACCTAGGAGGTGATTTGCAAGGCCTCTATGTCTTGACATCTTGCAGGATGTGTCCATGAATATGGAACTTAGCAAGTGTCCATGTTAGTCCATCTTAGTATAATACCATTCATTTTCTTTCACCAATAAATAGAGCAAATACGCATGTTCTTATTCATCATAATGACAGTAATGCTGAAGTAGCAAATTTCACATTGGTACTGTAATCTCTTTATTTTAAAAGGAAGAAAATGAACTCATGAAAACAAAAACATTATTCTTTATCTCTTTGGCATAAATTACAAATTGCCCAGAGGTGAAGCCTCATAGACTTATGAGATAAAAAAGGATATAAGTCATTTGTTATGAGTCTGTGACAAATATGTTCTCCATTGGCCTAGTTATTCACTGAGACATACATTGGCATATATTCCTCTACTTTAACTTATTCCATCAGAATAGAGGACATTTCCTAAAAATAACAACCAAAGGCTAATATTTTTCTTAGTGCAATCATGACTTTCATGTCAAAACTTAAAACTGAGTCTAGTTTCTGCAGAAGGTTTTAATTACAAGGAAACATGCTGACTTCCCCCAACCCCATCATGGTCTAGCCAAAGTAATGCCATGCGCCTTAGTTTTGTGCAGAAGCAAATTGTCCATTGTCTTTTTTT
The DNA here is from genome assembly GCA_031878705.1 of Tapirus indicus. Classification (NCBI taxonomy): domain Eukaryota; kingdom Metazoa; phylum Chordata; class Mammalia; order Perissodactyla; family Tapiridae; genus Tapirus; species Tapirus indicus. Next base: position 118,015,834 of record CM062925.1, read on the forward strand.
CCAGATTTTATTGAGGTGTAAATGACAAATAAAATTGTAAGGTATTTAAAATGTACAAGGCGATGATTTGATATATGTATACATTGTGAAAGGATTCAGTCCATTGAGTTAATTAACATATTCATCAGCTCATGTATTTACCTTTTCTTTTGCTGAGAATATTGGAGTTCTACTCTTTTAGTAAATTTATATTACACAATATTGTATTATCAACTATAGTTACCATGTTATATATTAGATCCTTAGACCTTATTCCTCTTATAGCTGAAAATTTGTACCCTTTTACCAACCGCTCCCTATATCCCCAAACCCCAGCCCCTGGCAACCACCATTCTATTCTCTGTTGCTCTGAGTTCAAATTACTTATTTATTCATATTCCACATATAAGTGATACCATGTACTATTTGTCTTTCTCTGTCTGGCTTATTTCACTTAACATGATGTCCTCCAGGCTTATTCATGTTGTTGAAAATGACAGGATTTCTTTCTCTTTTAAGGCTGAATAATATTCAGTGTTACATAATAAAAAAAAAATGGGCAAAGGACCCAAATAGACATTTTTCTAAAGAAGATATTCAAATGGCCAGCAAGTCCATGAAAAGATGCTAAACATCACCTGTCATCAGGGAAATGCAAATCAAAACCACAATGAGATATCACCTCATATCCGTTAGGTTGTCTATTTTCAAAAAACCAAGAGATTAATGCAGGTGAGGATGTGGAGAAAAGGGAACCCTTGTGCACTGTTGGTGGAAATGTAAATTGGTAGAGTCACTATAGAAAACAGTATGGAGGTTCCTCAAGAAATTAAAAATAGAACTATCATATGATCCGGTGATCCCACTTCTGGGTATATATCCAAAGGAAATGAAACCATTATCTTAAAGGGATATTTGCACTTTCATGTTCATAGCAGAATTACTCACAATAGTCAAGGTATGGAAACAATCTAAGCACCTATTGACAGATGAATGGATAAAGAAAATTATCTTTTGTCTTGATACAGCCATTCTTTTTCAGGAATTCAGAGAAATGAATCAGTGATATCAGGATTTGCCCTGAGCTAACATCTGTTGCCAATCTTCCTCTTTTTTTCCCTTCCCCAAAGTCCCAGTGCATGGTTGTATATCCTAGCTGTAGGTCCTTCTAGTTCTTGTATGTAAACCACCACCACAGCATGGCAACTGACAGATGGGTGGTGTGGTTCCATGACCAGCAAATGAACCCAGGCCGCCGAACTGGTGAGGGTGGCTAACTTTAACCACTAGGCCATAAGGGCTAACTCATGTTGGTCTTTTATAAGATAAAAACAACTATAAGAATATTGAATGTCTTGCTTCATAAGGCTTCTCCTAATACATATTATAGGGTAAAAATTACTAAAATGAAGTGCTGGAAGCTTAAGCTTTACTCATCCAAATTGAACTCCGATTTCTTGGTTCCTTCTCCTCCCTCACCAGTCATGTTCTTTGGGCTTATGAGCTACAGAATAAAGAAAAATTTCTTTATACAAGATAAAGAATGGGTTTGGGGAGAAATGACATGCTGGACAGGCCTGGGGAGAGAGGATTTCAGAAAGTTAGAAGAGAGAGCTGCAGTATGTGAAGACAGATTTCAAGGTGGTTGCTCTAGGTTAATAGTATCTTCTAGTGTTTGAAAAACATAATTAAAGCATTTGCCAAATTTCACCAAGTCTCAGTGGCTATTGATTAAGAGATATATCACTAAGAAAAGTAAATCCTGTTAAACCATGACATACTATTAACTGATTTTTAAGAGACCTATGAGGGTGGGAAAATGTGTGTCTCAGAGTAAATGAAATTCATTGTTAACTGGAAATCATTTTTGGATTATCATATTGTTTTCTTTCACAAGAACATCATTTAGAAAGTGGGCCGCATGGGAAGTGGCTTCATTCTCCATACTCCATAACTTTCGGGAAATCTGTTTTCCTCTGAAGATGCAGAATTGCAATGGGGAGTGGTGAAATGAACTAAACACCCCCAGGAGGAATTCTCAGAAGAAAAACAAAGACACACAAAGAGGAATACTCCCTAAGCAGCCACAGTCAGGACTCTGGAAAAGCATAGTAGGTGGAGAGTATTTTTGCCTAAGGGCATAGTGCAAAGTCATGAGTGGGAAAGAATTCTTTGAGGTTTTGGTGAGTCAGAGGGTCCATGGCATGGAGGGGTAAGACAGGAGGGGATGAGAGAAATATTGTTAGGGGCTTGGACTTGGAACCCTTAATGTTACTGCCCAAGGGGGGTTTGTCTATCCACCTCAAGATATGCCAATAGTCAAGAGGCAAGGAGGTAGGAGAGAAAGGACTTTTTTATTACAGCTTGCTAGTAAGGAGGAAGATGGCCAACTAATGTCTGAAAAAACATCTCACAGAACAAAGACTACAGGCCAGTTACATAGGCTGCTGGTCTCCAGGTGGAGGCATCCATCTGACCTCGACGGGGGAGGCATCTGGTCTCAGAGTGGGGCATCCATCTGTTCTTATTTCCTGAGAGTCTTTGGTTTTACTTGACATGCATCAGAGACCAGAGCAATGCCCTATGCCCTGATATTTCAGTTGTCATTGATGATGGCTGTCAGCGTAGACTTTCTGCCTAGGGGGTCATAACATTCCTAAGGAACTCAAAAAAACAAAGTTATCAACTTATAGCAGCTGGGAGGGGCCACAAAATCCACAGAGCATCTCTGGGTTAATCAGAGGTCATTCAAAGTTCCAATATGGTTTCTTTTCTACAAGAGGGCTTCCCCTATATAAACCTTGTGTTGAGCTGGTATCAATATCATTAAAGAAAAGACACTGAATTGTGGAATTCCTTTAAATTATTTTGTATGTGTTTTGGACTGTGCTTTTTCAAATGTGATGTCTGAGTTTCCATTTGCAGATCATATTACCAAAAAAAAAGTAAATTATTGCCTCTACCAAAATACATATATGTACTTACCATATATATATATATATATATATATATATATATATACACACACACACACACACATATATATATAAAAACCCTCAGAAATAAAGTCAAAGAAAACCTAGAAATCCAAGAGAATTTGTACAGCAATTTAAATTGTTCCTTTTTTATTTTTAATGCCTCCTTTCTATCTCATCAACTTTTTTACTATAGCTTTTTGTACTACAACTATCTTGGGAAATGGCCACATTTGCAACATGGCCTTACTAGTTTCAGGTTCAGTCATGCTGTTACATCTTGGAGTCAAAGGTAGGACAAGGAAGTCATGTGACACAAAGTCACCTATGATTACACAAATTTCAAATTTTAAGAATTATCACATCTTCCCCCAAAGAAAAAGAAGTCAAAGCATAAACACAAAACGCACCAAAAACAAAAAAAATCCAAAGTACAACAACAAAAATGAAACTGCAGAAGTCCCTTTGATAAGAAATTTTCACATATTGAGGTATGTGGGGTAACTATTCCAGTTGAAACCTGATTCAGCCTGAACTAAAGAAGCCTGACTTGTGGCCTGTGAAACATACATTGTACATCTGCTTTAACCATTAAGATAAGGATGCATTAAACATTACCTCAAAGTAAAAGAATGCATACCTCCTTTCTTACAATCTCAGTCCTCCTGAAGATAAGTTTCCTTTCCCAGACATCAAGATCATGTTGACCTGCTAATCTGAAACTAAATATCTCTTTGACAATTTGATGAATATGTATCCTGGGCATGTTTGATGTATGTTCTTTGTTCTAAAAAGGTATAAGACTATACTGAAAACCATGCTTCTCCAGAACACTTTCTTCCTTTGTGGAGACTGCCTTCCTGGATTAGTCCTCAGCTTGGCTCAAGTAAAATTCACCTATCGCTCTAATCAACAGAATGGTTATTGGTTATTTGTGTCAACACTTCAGGTTAACATAAACCTCTAAAGCATTTTAATGGACACATAGCCTGCTTTCAGACTCAACAGTTCTATTTTGTTGTTGTTGTTTTCAAAATGTTTTGTTTATTTTTAGTTTCCCTGTGCATGGTTGGAGCTGGGCTCCATACAATGGACCATGGGGGTAAGTAGACTGATGGGGTGGTATGCAAGGGGAGGGATGCTCCCCAACAGAAAGAAAGGGCAGAATTTGCAAAAGACCAGGGCTTGATTAACGTGATTACCAGGATCATGAATGCCTTTTCCCCAGACCACTGCCTCAGACAGTTCCTTCCTTCATTTGTTTCTCTTTCTCTTCCTCCTGCTCTTCCTTCTTCATGTCAAGTTTATTGAGATATAAATGATATAGAGTAAAATTCAATTTTTTCAATTTAAGCTTTTATGAATTTTGACAAACATACTATCATGTAACTACCACCACAAGCAGAATACAATAGAGCATTTCCATCACTCCCAAAATTCTCCTTTGCAGTCAATCCCTTCCCCCCAGGCCCAGCCCCAGGAAATCACCAATCTCTTCTCTGTTCCCTTAATTTTGTTTTTTCCAGAATGTCCTATAAATGAAGTAAACTTTTTGAATATAACTTACTTATCTTAACAAGATGCATTTGAGATTTATCCCTGTTATTGAATCTATCAGTTGTTCATTCATTTTTATTGCTGAATAGTATTTCATTATATGATATACTATTTACCAGTTCATGAACATTTGGGTTGCTTCTATTATTGGGCAATTATGAATAAAGCCACTCTAAATGTTGGCATGCATGTTTTTGTGTGGACAGATGTTTTTATTTCTCTTGGGTAAATATCTAGTATTGGGATTGCTGGGCCATCAAATGGATATATGCTTTACTTTATAAGAAACTTTCAAACTATTTTCCAGAGTGGCTGCACCATTTTACATTCCCACCAGCAGCCTGTAAGAATTCCACCTGCTTTGCATCTTCACCAGTACTTGACATCATCAATTTTCTTTTTAAGCCATTCAGGTAATTCTAGTAGGTGTGCTCTGCAAACAGGTTTTTGAAGATTATGCCTTAAGGAAAATCACAGGAAAGCAAAATCTTATCAATAAATGTGTGTTCTAATAAGGCATGTGCTGTTGAGTTACTTTATTTTAATATAATCACAAAAGATTATAAAGGATGAAGTGGAAATGAGATATGATATAGAGGTTATTATTGGATAATATTGGATGAGTGTTTACAGAAAAGGAGAAGGAAAAAATTGGAGATCGATTGTATTTCATTACAGTTATAAGATATCTATATGTTCCTTTGTGAACTTGGGTGCACTTTAAAATGACACTGAATTTAAAAATAATAATAAGAAATGAGTAATTAGTTCTTCTGCAACTTTTACTTGAAATCATTTTCTGAGTTATTAATGGTGATACTAATAGTGGTAATAACATATCTAACCTAAGAGAAATGCTTTTCCAGGAAAAAGAGTCATGCTAAAATTGACTAGTACATACTAGCGAAGGTGCCAAATAAGATAATTTACATTTCCCCTTCTGTTTTGCATCTATTAACTGAATTTAGAGCTACCATTCATATACATTTCTCAGGAAGGTATTATACTTATGCCAAATCTTCAGTTTTTAATAACATTTATTTTCAACTGCTTATTGAGATGATCTCCTGAAGCAAATAAGGTGAAAGATTTAATTCCTTATTGAAGCCTGAATAGCATAAGAGAATAAAATTCTACTCACATAAAACAAAACTTTATTGAATGGTCACAGAATACAAAATATACTCTTAATTTTGGCTGGTCATCTTGCAAATTTTGCAAATATTGTTCCATCTGAAAAAAAAAAGAACCAAAAACCCACCCTGGATTAATTAGCATCAAGCATCAGGTTTGTACGCCACAATGAAAATGTTAAAAATAATAACTTTTAAAGGCAAACTTGGGAATGAGATTGAGATAGCAGAGGCAGAAAAAAGAAAGTAAACTAGGAAATATAGATTACCAAAATTAGGTTTTCAAGCCCCAGTCAAACATTAGACTAAGAGAAAGTGGGGCCAGCCCAGTGGCCTAATGGTTAAGTTTGGTGCGCTCTGCTTTGGCCGCCTGGGTTTGGTTCCTGGGTGCAGACCTACACCATTCATCTGCCATGCTATGGCGGCAACCCACATACAAAATAGGGGAAGATTGGCACCAATGTTAGCTCGGGATGAATCATTCTTGGGGAAAAAAAGAAGGAAAGAATGTTTAGGCTCATGGCTCACAAGCTCTGCAGTCAGAAAGCAAAGTGCTAGAAGAGCAAAGAATGTCTGGAGATCTCAAATCTGACTGTGATGTAGCTGATTATCTAAGATAGGCCATGGAGTTTGCAATTGGATGGATCCAAGTTCAAATTCTGGCTCTGTCACTTATCAGCCATCTGACTTTGGGCAAGTTATGAAAATATTCCAAGCCTCAGGGTCTTGTTTTAGTAATAGGGTAATGCCGGCCTCATTGAATGAGTTAGGAAGTATTCACTCAGCTTCCATCTTTCAGAAAAGATTGCAGAGAATTGGTGTAATTTCTTCCTTAAATGTTTGGTAGAATTTATCAATGAACCCATCTGAGCCTAGTGATTTTTGTTCTGGGAGGTTATTAATTATCAACTCAATTTCTTTAATAGCTATAGGCCTATTCAGATTGTGTATTTCTTCTTCTGTGATTTTGGGTAGATTGTGTCTTTCAAGGAATTGGTCCTTTTCATCTAGGTTATGAGATTTGTGGGCATGGAGTTGCTCACAATATTCCATCTTTATTCTTTTGATGTCCAAGGGATCTGTAGTGATGTCCTCCCCTTCATTCATGATATGAGCAATTTGTGCCTTTTCACTTTTTTTCTTAGTTCACTTGGCTAGAGGCTTATTGATTTTATTGATCTTTTCATAGAACCAGCTTTTGGTTTTGTTGTAGATTTTCTCTACTGATTCCATTGATTTCTGCTCTAATTTTTATTATTTTTCTTCTGCTTACTTTGGATTTAATTTGTTCTTTTTTCTAGTGTTCTTAGGTGGAAGCTTATGTGATTAATTTCAGATATTTCTTCTTTTTGAATATATACATTCACTGCTATATATTTTCTTCTAAGCACTGCATTTTCTGCATCTCACATATTTTTGTTTTATTTTCAATTTCATTTAGTTCAAAATATTTTTAAAATTTCTCTTTGATTCATGTGTTCTTTAAAAGTGTGCTATTTAATCTCCAAGTATTTGGGGATTTTCCAAGTATCTTGCCGTTGTTGATTTCTACTTTAATACCACTGTGGTCTGAAAGCAAACATTGTATCATTTTTATTCTTCTAAATTTGTTAAGGTGCGATTTATGGTCCCAACTGTGGTCAATCTTGGTGAGTATTCCAATGAGAGCTTGAGAAGAATATGTATTCTGCTGTTGTTGGATGAGGTAGTTGATACATGACCATTATATTCAGTTGGTTGATGGTGCTTAGAGTTCTACTGTGTCCTTACTGATTTTCTGCCTGATGGATCCACATCCATTTATGATAGAGGAGTGTTGAAGTCTGCAATTAGAATAGTAGATTCACCTATTTCTCCTTGCAGTTCAATCAGTTTTTGCCTCAGATATTTTGATGGTCTGTTTTTAGGTGCATAACATATCAAGGACAGTTATGTTTTCTTAGAGAATTGACCCCTTTATCAACATGCAATTCTCCTCTTTATCCATGAGAACTTCCCTTGCTCTGAAGTCTAAAGCAGCTACTCCTGTTTTCTTTTGATTAGTGTTAGCGTGGTATATCTTTCTCCATCCTTTCACTTTTAAACTATACGTGTCTTTATACGTAAAGTGGGTTTATTATAGACAACAAATTGTTGGGTCTTGTCTTTTGACACACTCTGACAATCTCTGTCTTTTAATTGGTGTATTCAGATCATTAATGTTCAAAGTGATTATTGATATAATTGGATCCATATCTATGATATTTGTAACTATATTCTATTTTTCACCCTCATTCTTCATTTTTATTTTTGTCTTCTACACTTTTTCTGCATTTGTGGTTTATTTAAACATTTTATATTATTCTATTTTCTCTTCTTTTTTAACTTGTTCTAGTGGTTGCCCTAGAATTTGCAATATACATGTACAACTAGTGCAAGTCTGCTTTCAAATAACATGACACTGCTTCACAGATAGTACAGATACTTTATAATGCTAAAATATTCCTAATTCCTCACTCATGTCTCTTGTATCATTGCTGTCATTCATTTTGCTTATACAGAACCACATATATACATGCATACATAATTGAATACATTGTTTCTATTCTTATTTTGAACAAACTGTTCTATGTTAGAACAATTAACAATAGGAAAAATAACAGTTTTTATTTTACCTTCACTTATTCCTTCTCCAATGCTCTTCTTTTCTTTACATAGATCCAAGTTTGTTATCTACATCATTTTCCTTCCCTACTGGCAACAAATTTCCTCATTTTTTTATTTGTCTGAAAAAGTCTTTATTTCTCCTTCACTTATGTTATATTTTTAATTTTTTTGAGGTATAATTGACATATAACATTATATTAGTTTCAGGTGTAAAACGTAATGATTCAATATTTGTATATATTGTGAAATGATCATCACAATAAGTCACTTTTAAAGGATAACTTTGCAGGATACAGAATCTAGGTTGGTGGGGTTACTTTTTGTGTGAGCAAGACTACCCTGAGATAACACCTGTTGCCAATCCTTCTCTTTTTGCTGAGGAAGATTGGCCCTGGGCTAACATCCATGCCCATCTTCCGTTACTTTTATATGTGGGATGCCTCCCACAGCATGGCTTGACAAGCAGTGCATTGGTCTGCACCTGGGATCCAAACCTGCGAACCCCAGGCTGCTGAAGTGGAGGGCATGAACTTAACCACTATGCCACCGGGCCGGCCCCTAGGTTGGTGGGGTTTTTTCTTTCAGCCTTTAAAGTATTTCACACCACTCTCTTCTTGCTTGCATGCTTCCTGAGGAGAAGTCAGATATAATTCTTATCTTTGCTCCTCTATAGATAAGGTCTTTTTTCCTCTGGCCTCTTAATGGGTTTATTTCTTTATCTTTGATTTTCTGCAGTTTGTATATGATATACTTAGATATAGTTTCTTTGGAATTTATCCTGCTTGGTGTTCTCTGAGCTTCATAGATCTGTGGTTTGGTGACTGACATTAATTTAGGGGAACTTCTCAGTCATTATTTAGTCAAATATTTCTTCTGTCCTTTCTCCCTTTCTTCTCCTTCTGGTATCCCCATTACACATATGCTAAAGCTTTTGTAGTTGTCTTGCAGTTCTTGGATATTCTGCTCTTTTTAATTTTAAAGCTTTTTCAAATTCTGTAAATAAAACACTGTATCTGAAATTTAATCTGTACCTATGATTAATTCTGTGGTGTTCCATCTTAGCATTTTTTCATATAGTTGAAATTTTGGCTTAAAGATTCAATTTAAGTGGAAAAAATTATTTTTTGAATTTTATTTGTCTATTTCTTTCTCACTATCCCCTTTCTTCTCTAAAACTTTAGATGTTTCCTCCCCCTGATTGTAGCCCCCAGGCAAGAACTAGCTTTGGGGATTCTTCTCTGCAATGATATTGGGATATTTACATACATATTGACAGAGTAGATGCTATTTTTTTACCACTCATCTTTGTCTTCTGGCCTACCTGGGCCCAGAGTCTCCTATGAAGTCATGGACCCACATGATGGCAATGTTCCAATCTTTCTTGTATATTGTCAAGGACCACTCCAAGTCCTGGGTTTAAGTGTGGGTCTCCATCTTATTAAGCCATCTTGTATGAGCACTCTTAGGCTTTGTTCCCTGGTAGAAGCCCAGCTCTTAGCTGCCACTGCCCGCCTGTCTTATAGCTCTCTGTTTTCTGTACTCTTTGGATGCACAGAAATGTCTGTCTTGTTTATGAGGCTAGAGATATGATACTCACTACCTCATTTAGATTTTATCTATTATTGTTCTATATTTATATCATTTGGAAGAGAGTATGCCAAAGCATACATTTATTCTGCCATATTTATAAGAACTATTTCTTGCTGATTCACTAATTTCATGGTATTTCCTACCTCCAAAACTTTCGTTAGCTGATAAATTGACTGATCTAAACTCCCTTGCCAGAAACTCACAGATTTTTCTCTTAATAGTTACCTCACTAATACCCATGAGTCTTTCAGAAAGAATCTATTGTCAATAAAGAATTATAAATTCCATAGTAGATGGCAACAACTCTCCAATTCCTTTAGAAAATGCTCTTTAGGGGGGAAAAAGCCAAAAAAGAAGAAAAGGCCCCAATTTCTAAATGTAGCGATTTTAAAGAACCATCTAGCTTGTTAAAATGGAATCATAGCATTGCTATTCATTTTCCAGACTTGTAACTTTTATTGTCATCATCCTCATTAAATAGCATATAATTGAGTATTTCTTTGGTATTTGGCAATGTAGTAGGTGTTTTAGTATTTAGCTAAGGAATTAATGAACAGTGGAAGCAAATCAGTACATGAGGTTTTTCTCTCTCCAACAGATAGCCAAAATACACCCAGGGCAGCTTTTTGGAATTCAGATAGCCCAATACACTATAAAATATTGTTAGCTCCATCACCTCGGTGGTAATTATTGCAGCCCTATAACAGTGCATTTTGCATTGTTGGATTGATAATTTATTGAATAATTAATTCAACAGATGCTGAGTGAGCACCTACTTTGGGACAAGCACTCCATCAGATGGAGACCCAAATTATTTCATGCCAATATCTCTGATAATGTGTCTTTTTGCAATCACTCCTAATATCATGCCTGGCTTATGTTAAGTGCTTAGTGGATGTTTGTTGAAATTAAGGAGTGAGTGAATCAATAAATGAATAGAATTAAATGCCTTTTGAGGAGAAAAGCAATACAATTATAACATGCAGTTTTGTTCTTCTAATACAATATATTAACCCCTTAAATTTTTTGTTGTTATTATTATCATTACTTTTTTGCAGGGAAAGATTCACCTTGAGCTAACATCTGTTGCCAATCTTCCTCTTTTTTTACCTCCCAAAAGTCATAGTGCATGGTTGTATATCCTAGTGGTAAGTCCTTGTAGTTCTTCTATGTGAGCCGCAGCCACAGCATGGCAACTGACAGACAGGTGGTGTGGGTCCACTACTGGGAAATGAATCCAGGCCACCAAAGCAGTGAGAGCACCGAACTTTAACACCTAGGCCATCAGATCTGGTTTGACCCCTTAAATTTTTAGCCCAAAGTCATCACATGTCCACTGGGAAAAATTAACTTATGCATTAATTGCCCCATGTGGCCCAGCCTGTTTTACTGATCACCAAACTCACTTTCTATGTTTCTAGGACTCACAATGCAACCGCATTCCCTAACCTCCCCTATGCTTAGGGAGTTCCGACTAAAGCAATGTGAGCAGAAACCTTGTAGTATGTAGAAGTCACCACCCACACAAGATTCAGTAGACTCTCTTCTTTTTCCAATCAGCTAGAATTGTGAAAAGGTGGACGTGGGTACCATGTGCTGAAGAAGATTGAGAGCCACAAGGTAGAGTGGGAGGCATCTCCAAACCATCCCTTGGAGGAGAACCAACTAAGCAGAAAGGCTTGCAGTGGCCTGTGAAGTGCACTAGAAACAGACATTTATTGTGCTATGCAAATGAGACATTAGCCTTGATGTGTTACAGCTGTTAGTGATACCTTAATGGATCAACGCTTTTCTTAAGAAGTTCACATGACAGTGTGAGAATTGAACCATATGATTTCTTCATTATTATATGTAGATATTCTATCACTGCAAAGCTTAGCAAATAAGGATTAATATTTTTGTATGTATTTTTCCTTATTTTCTTATAATATACACCCGCTGGAGACTGAATTCCATAGAGAATTCCAAGGAAGTGTGCAAAATGAGAAGAGAGATTGACAATTTTATCAAGTTACAAGTACTGGTCATCTTTTGTTTTCTTTTTCTTTAAAAAAAATAAAATGAAGCATTACCAATAGCCCTGTCATAGGGAAGGTTGTGGTATTATAAAAGTATGTGCCACCAAACCAACTCAGAGGACATTTTAGTCCATCAAATTGCCATTCACCTCTATAAAGTTTGGTCATTGACTGAAAGGAAACTTTAGCAACAGTAAACTGCTTATAGGCATTAAACCTAGCATGGTGTTTCTTGTCTCTTTGCTTTTGCTCATACTATTTCTTCAGTCTCAGATGACCTTGACTGCTTTTTCACTTGGTTACTAAGTCTTCATTTTGCCTCTGGCATCACCTTCTCAAAGACTGATCCTCCTAGATTGAACTAAGTGACTTCTGTATTTAGGAATTTTCTTCTTCTGTCTCTCCCACACATCTGTAGGCACATCAATGGCAGGAACTCTGTCTTGCTCATCATTCAATTCCTAATACCCAGCATAGTGCTAGTTACGTACACTGAGCCTTAGTTAACATGTGTGCATGACCAAAAGAGCTACAGAATGGGAGGGATCACTTTTGACTGGAGAGGGATCAGAGAATGTGACTAGGGCAGTATAACATATCACCAGGGTTTTAAAAGACGGACTGGCTTTCCACAGTGTCGTGGAGAGGCAAAGAATCCCAGACAGAGAGAGAAGAATTAAAGATGTGGAGGAGCAATATAAATATTTAGGGAGGCTGTTGAGAAATACAATATGCATGGGATAGAATGCACATGTGTGTTAGCGGGACAGTTAAGTCTAGAAAGGTAGATTATGAACACACTGTGGAGGAACTTGAATTACTTGCCAAGTTAGACCATTTGACCTTCATTTGATTAGACTTGGAGAAACATTTAAAAAGATTGGAAGAGGAAAGTGGCGTTTCTCATTTCATCTAGGAATTATATAATGAGGGATTGCATTCAAGTGTCAGGATTGAGACTGAAAAGTGGGAGCGCATGGGACAGATAACAAAGTGGATAAATGGCAGGGCTCAGTGATAGATTTTAGTTTTTGGTGAAGAGGAGGCAGTCAATGAAGGCACCAAGCTTCCAAGTCTGGACACTCAGGGAACAATTGCCTTGGTGTATTAGTTGGGAATAGACTTAGCTGCAAGTAACAGGAAACCTAATTTCCAGCAGCTTACACAACTAGCAGATTACTTCAACATATTACAAGAAGTTTGAAGTTGAGTGACTGTTGACATTGACTCAGCCCCTTAACAAAGAGAAGACACAGGATCTATGTGATTCTCCTGGCCTCTCCTTCCTAGGCACAAGCTGGATGCTGAAGTGTTAGGCAACACCTCCGCATTGGAGACAAAACGTAGGGAGGAATGGGATTTCAGGAGCTGCAACTGTCCTTTTATATCAGAAAAACAAACATTTTACCAGAATTATACCTCAGCAAGCTTCAGCTGCGTTTCACTGGCTCAAAGTGTATTTTGGGGGCATACTGAGCTACAGGGGGAGACTGAACAAGCGAGTTTTTAAAATGTGTGGTCTTCAAGGCATAAAGCATCAAGGAAGAAGAGAGTTGAGAATGCACATTAAGCTAAATAGTCTACAGTGTCTACCGTAATAACTTAAGTGAGGGGATTCAAGTTTGAGATGTTTTCATAGGATGAATGTAATTTAAACAGAATTGACTAAGAGATTTCCAAGGACTCTTATAGATTAGTCAGAAATTCTGGCAGGATGTCTAGGTCTACACTAAAGTTATTTTTCTTTAAACTATCCTAGATGTTCCAATCAATCAGCCGGTAAGAGCATTAGTAAAAAGAGCAGAGGAGAGCTGCACTTGCAGGCTCTCTAAAGCATTGTATCCAATGTAAACAGAATGTGAGCCACACAGGCAATTTTACATTTTCTAGGAGCCATGTTAAAAGAAAAGAATAAAGAAATTGGACAATTAATTTTAATAACATATTCTATTATATTAACATACACTGAAATAGTCACTTCAATACATAACCAATATAAAAAACAATAAAATATTTTTATTAGTTTTTACCTCTGGTCTTTACCATCCTGTGTGTATTTTACACTCATAGCATATATCAATTTGGACCAGCTATATTTCAACGGCTCATTAGCCACTTGTGGCTAGTGGCTACTGTATTGGACAGCACAGTTTTAATCATTGTAAAAAAATCACAAGAAATGTCAATCAGCATACCAGCAAGTTATTTTATGGATATCAACAACTGGTTCTAAAGTTTATCTGGAGAGTCAAAGGATAGCCAACATAATATTGAAGGAGAAGAACAAATTTGGAGGACTGATGCCACCTGACCTCAAGACTTACTATAAAGCTACAATAATCAACACAGTGTACTATTGGTGAAAGAATACACAAATAGATCAATGGAATGGAATAGAGAGCCCAGAAATAGACTCACATAAATATAGTCAACTGAAATTTGTCAAAGGAGCAAAAGCAATACAATGGAGCAAAGACAGTCTCTTCAATAAATGGTGCTGGAACAACTGGACATCTACATGAACAAAAATGAATCTAGACGTAGACTTTACACCCTTCACCAAAATTAACTCAAAGTGGATCATAGACCTAAATCTAAAATTCATAGCCATAACACTCCTAGAAGATAACATATGAGAAAACCTAGATGACCTTGGGTATGGTGATGACTTTTTAGATACAAAACCAAAGACATGATCCACGAAAGAAATAATGGATAAGTTGGATTTCATTAAAATTAAAAACTTCTGCTTTGTTAAAGACAACACCAAAAGAATGAGTAGACAAGCACAGATTGGGAGAAAATATTTGTAAAAGACACCTCTCATGAAGGACTGTTATCCAAAATATACAAAGAACTCTTAAAACTCAACAATAAGAAAACAAACAACTCAATTAAAAAATAGGCTAAAGACCTTAACAGATACCTCACCAAAGAAGATATACAGATGGCAAATAAGCATACAAAAAGATGTTCCACATCATATGTCATCAAGGAGATGCAAATTAAAACAACAATTAGATATCACTATACACCTGTTGGAATGGTCAAATTTGGAACACCGATAACAGAAAATGCTGGTAAAGATACAGAGCAACAGGAACTCTCATTCACTGCTGGTGTAAATGCAAAATGGTACAGCCACTTTGGAAGATGGGTTGGTGGTTTCTTACAAAACTAAACATACTCTTACCATGCAATTCAGCAATAGTGCTCCTTGGTATTTACCCAAGTAAACTGAAAACATGTCTATACAAAAGCCTGCACCTGGATGTTTATATAAGCAGCTCTATTTATAATTGTCAAAACTTGGAAGCAACCAAGATGTCCTTCAGTAAATGAATGGATATATAAACTGTGGTCCATCCAGACAATGGAATATTACTCATCACTAAAAAGAAATGATCTATCAAGCCATGAAAAGACCTGGAGGAAACTTAAATGCATATTCCGAAGTGAAAGAAGCCAATCTGAAAAGGTTACATGCTATATGATTCCAACTATATGACATTCTGGACAAAGCAAAACTATGGAGACAATAAAAAGATCAGTGCTTCCCAAGGGTTGTGGTAGGGCGAGTAGAGAAGAAAAGGCAGAGCACAGAGGATTTTTAGGACACTGAAAATACTCTGCATGATAGTATAATGGCTGATATATGTCATTATACATTTATCCAAACCCATAGAACACCAAGAGTGAACCCTAAGGTAAATTATGGACTTTGGGTGATTATGACGTGTCAATCTAGGTTCATCCTTGGTAAAAAATGTGCCATTCTGGCAAATGATGTTTATAATGAAGGAGGCTATGCATGGAGGGGGCAGGGTGTATATGGGAAATCTCTACACTTTCCTCTCAATTTTGTTGTAAATTTAAAATTGCTCCAAAAAAATAATTTCTTAAAAAAAGTTACAAGAAAAGAAGAGAGAACAAAATAAATTAGACTAAATCTAGCTTAAAGAAATCCAATCTCAGCCTTTCTTATGCATTGATATCCCACAAAAACAGAAAGTTGGGAGAGTAACAATTTTCCTGATGTTTTCAAAATAGTTCCAAAATGGTCTGTCTTTGTTTCCGCTCATTGGGGAAGGAAGAGTTGAACAAAGCTGTGGAGACCACGATGGGTGGGCTGTTTCAGGTGTAAGCATTTCTCTTTAACAGGCAGCGGGATTGGCTGCCGATAGCATTCTCTTGGATTATCAGGTGAATTCAAATATTTTAGGCTGAAGATGGATATAAAGGGAGAGTCATCGATACTACCAAGGAAAGAATGGAAGCCAAGTAATTCCTGAAAAAAGCAATGCTTGGTGGACCGTAAAGTCTTTGCAGTTGAATTTGTCATGACTAGTGTTACATATGGTTTCCTATGAGGTCACTATCCCACTCTGCTGTCACTTGCTGGGATTGAAGTTAGCATATGTATATTTTTCCTTGCTGCAAAGGATTAGATAGGGCTACAGGAATGAAAATGGCTGCTCCCCTAAGTGACAGGGCTGTGCCCAGGAGCACAACCCTAGTGCATCCATGGAGCCATCAGAACACAGTGATTAGGGCACTAAGAGAGCAGGTGCTGAGGGTGCATTTGTCTGGGCCTCGGTCTGATGAGAATAGACTAGCCACGAGAGGAAATCTAGCTAGAAGTAATCAGACATGTCCTCCAGGAATGCCATTGCTCCTTTCTTCTTCTAGAGAAATCTGACTTTTCCTTCAAAAACCATCCAAAAAATATCACCTCTTCTGTGAAGCCCTCCCTGATTTCCCCAGGCAAAAGGTTTTACTCCCTATCCTTTCTCTCCTATACCACCATAGCTACAGTAAACAACTGTTATGTCACATGGATTTTAAAAAAATACCTGCTTACATTATATATTTTTAATTAAACATACAATTCTTAAGAGCATAAACTTCAGAATAGCTTCTTCAGCTATTGTCCTTGGACTGGTGACTATGTTGGATCTATTGTAGGCACTCAATAAATGTGACTATTGGTATAATTTTCCTACTTCTATCTAACTTCATAGCTTACAGTTAGGAATATCAAGTTTTTCATCACTAAAATGGGGCAAAATTATCTTTCCTACTAACTTAACAGAGTTGTGGTACAAATGGAGTAAAATGTCTATTCATGATAGACATTATATAAAGTATTAATTTAAAAGTCAGTTCTGCCTCTAAGAGCAACTAATTCAAGCAAAATGTTGCTATATCACATAATAATAATAGCAAACACTTATACAGTGCTTACCACATGCCAGGTAATGTAAACACTTTCATATTTTAACCCACTTAATTCTCACCACAGCTTTGACTCAGTTTCTATTATTACCATCTCCATTATGTAATTTAGAAAATGGCAACACAAACAGTTCAAGTCACCTGCCTAAACTTGTAGGCAATAGAGTTGAAACTGGGGGCCAACTTGCTTTAACTATACTGTTAATTGTCTGTTTGCAAAAGTAGTTAGATAATGCGTTACTAAAGCCCACCCTGTAGTTAACATCTCTGGCACTTGGGTCACCATGGTAATGGGTGGGGTGCTTAAGTTTTTCAGGAAATGAGAGTTGACTCCTTGTCCAGTTCAGGCCTGTTAGGACCACCAAGCCATCAACTGGGCCTGTGTGGATGACCGATAGGTGACTCTTTGACATCAGGGAGCTGGAAACTCCATCCTCAGATCATGCTAACACCACCATTTTGTGAACATGCATCCTATGAAGAGCCATGAATCTTGACTATGCTTGCACAGATCATCAATTACCTCACTTCTCCTTACCTCCAATCATCTATTCCCACATGTGGGACCACCCCACCCCTTTATCCCATAGATATCCCTAATCCCCATTTTTCAGGGAGGTGGATTTAAGATTTGTTCTCCCATCTCCTTCCTTGGCTGCCTTGTGAATAAACCCTTTCTCTGCTGCAAATCCCTCATCTTGGTGACTGGCTTTTTGTGGGAAGGGCAAAACAAACCTGGTTTGGTAACAGAGTTAGAGTCAAAGCAGGCATCCAGTATTAGACACTGAGCACTAATCCACCACAATATACCATCTTTGCATAAGCCTAATGGGATGGAGGGGAGGTGACAGTGCTTCCCAGCTGGGAAAGCTGGCAGCCCTTCATCTTATCACCACTAAATGGGGCTCCTGAGAAACCATCCCATTCTGCTTCCAAAACTCAGGAGAAGAGGAATGGACTCTGCATGCTAATCCCCAGAGGGGCATGAAGGATAATTTAGATAAATATCAGAACAGTGATTTAAAAATAGATATGAGAGAGAACAGGGCTATCAGAGGCTTCCAGGGTGGGTGTGGCTTTGCCTAAATGCTGTATGAGTCACAAGGAGTAAAACTAGCTGAGGTGAGTCAGGGTCTCCTTGAAGAATCTGTTGGGAGACTGTAGATGACACCAAGAAGCTTGAGTTTTGTTCGTGTTTCTGCAGCAAGTCGAATAGATTTTTCAATTGCGGTTTGTTTTGTGGAAAAGATGTATAATCTTAGAATACTAATGCTGGAAGTGACCTTAGCTTCGAGTTGAACAGCTTCATCATAAAGAGTCCATGCCTGGGGGGACAATGTATCTTTTCATGTTCATTTAGGTTTTTATTTTTATAATGACAGCATGTGGTAGAAATTCACAGGATCTCTGGGCTTCACCATCTTGAAAACTTTGCAACTTGCAAACTGACTGTAACAATACTTTCCTTTATGCAGCCTATTGAAATGGCCATTTGATGCGTGTTCAGTGAATTTGACAATTTAATTAAATAATTATAAATATTGGGAACAGATATAGAGGAATTACAGGTTACAGTTCTCAGTGGCATGACTAGGGGATAGGGTATGGAGAGATAGATACAAGGGAGATTTAGGCTCCAAGTGACTAATTTTTATCCCAGAAATATTGCTATGGTTCTATCTTTATAATTTCCCTTCTGAGATCATGTGGATTTGTGGATAAAAATATCCTATGCCATATGTGAGAGACATGTTGTATTTTAGAAATCTCAAGTGATATAGGTTTGCCTGTCAAATGAATGATATAAGGACTTCTAATTGGCACAAGAAAGCAGTCTTTTTCTTAAATTTTCTCCTCTGGCTTGAGCACATATGCTCAGAACTAGTCACATGTGTCTTATGCCTTTCTCTGCCTTAGCAATTTTTGAGACTCTGAGTTTTCTGCTTGGATGGTGTACACTTCTCTGTTCCTTATCAACTTGGCAGCTGAGCCCAGCTGCCTTCCCCTTAAAGCAAAACCAGAGATGCTGTACTGCCCTCACGCCTCTCCTCGTGGCAGCTAATCAGTCAAAGCTGATCAGGAACTTCTTACAGTGACATAAGGGGCTTACGTCATAATCACTGATGATAAAGCAACATAATAAAAATGGAGATGATTTTCTGCAGAACGAACAAAAGAGAAGGAATTTCTAAAGATGATGGCAAGTCTCCCCTGGGTCAAAGCTAAATGAGACAGTGATCAGAAGAGGATTTCAAAAGTCATTGCCTGAGTTCATAACATTGGCTACCTATACACAAAGACAGTTCCAGAATGGAAATCTAAAATATTTACCTGGTTTTAGTTAATAGACAATACTTCTCTGAAGGAGGAAAACTGCTAGAAAGAGATCACCCTTATAAATCACAGGGGAGGAAGTGAATGCCAAAAAATAGCATTTAGACACGATGGTTTTTACAATAAACTGAGTGCCATCTCAGAACCGTGAAGAGGTTCCCACCAACATTACCACACAGGGAACGTAAAGGTCACTTCCTGGAACTCAAAGAGCAGGAATATTAGTACCACGTGACCTTAGAGATTATTTTGTCCAGTGTTCTGTAGTTCATAGGGGTCATGTGACCTGCCCAAGGTCATAAATTTAGGTAATGGCAGAAATGAGAAGACTCTCATTTTATGACTTCAGCCCTGGGTCTTTGAACAATACACTTCTGTCTTTTGGTCAAATTGAGAATCCAAAGCCAAGATATAATTCTTAGAAACAAATTATCATTTACTTAGTGATATGGGTGTAAGCTATATTTTATGCCATTTTAGAAGCAGAGTGTGAGAATTGTCTTGTATAGACACCTCCGAAATTTTGCCTGGTATCCCAGAATCACTGGGACTTGACTTTAGGATGTTTTCACATTTTCTGACCCTTTCAGAGACACCAGGAAATATGTTTAATTCCCTAAGGTAAATGGTAAAAAGCCCAGACGTTGACATTTGTAACACTGACCAGTGCATGGCAAATGCACATACCACAGAGGCATGCAGAGTTCATCATTTCAACAAAAAATTGCCATAAATCAGTACATGCTGAAATGGTGATTTACTCAGTAGGATCCCTACATCACATAAAATGTGTAGTTTGATTGGCCAGAAAGTGGTACCTGCAGAACAATCCACATACATTGAGAATAAGACTTAGAATTGATGTGGTCTTTTATATTTTCAAAGTCTCTCACAATCATGCATTATTTAGATTCAGGCTGACCTTGGGAGCTGATGCCCCATGCTGAGCACTCTTTTGGGAAGAATGAAAGCCAATAATAACACACACCAGAGTTATGGGAGGTCCTAGCATCCCAACTCTGTCCAGGCCTCGGGTGGATCCCACAGGGGCCTTTGCCTACTCCAGACTGGGATCTTCATTAATTTATTTATTCCCCTAATACTGATTGAAGTCTGATATGTGACAGTCACTATTCTTGATGCTGGGGATTCAGTGGTAAAAGCAAAACAATAAGGTCACAGACGAGGTCTTTAGCTTCATTATGCTTACATTCTAGATGCAGAGGGCAGGTAATAAGGTCTTAAACACCTAAATGAGATCCTTTCAGATGGTGAAAAGGTATACAAAAAAGAAATCTGAGTAATGAGGTACAGTGTGATTGGTGGAGATGGGCAAGGGCCGCCACTTCCGTAGGTAGGGTAGCTGAAGAAGGCCACTTTGAGTAGATGACATTTAAGGTGGAACACATATGATGAGGAGAAGTCAGCCACAGGAAGATCTGGGGAAGAGTCCCCAGTGGAAGTCTTAAGAAGAGCAGGAGCTTGGATTGTTCCAGGAAAGGAAGAAGGTGGCCAGTGTGGTCGGTACAGAGAATGAGGGTATTGTAAACACTGGCTGGTTTTCAGCAACCTTCTTCCCAACATTTAGAGAATCGCTCACCTTACACAGTCTGGTGGAAAGCAGATCTGCCTCCTGCTATAGATACTAAGAACCTCAGTTTCTTGCTTTTGCAGCCTCTCTATGACAATGCCAAATAAGGTGGTGAGCAGAAGGCCGTGAGCATGTGTCCTAGGTCAGACCAATTGGACATACCTTGAATTTGGAGGTAGAAATGTAAGACGACAAGTTCTAGTAGTGGCAGGGGTGCCAGCAGAGGGTTCTAAGATGTAAACCAGGAGAGTCCACAGAGCAAGCTCTGGTATCCTGTGCTCAGGGAAGGCAGCAGATATGTCCCATGAGAATGAATCTGGACATTATTTTCATCAAGAGTCTCTCTGTTTTTCCCAGATTTCTCTGCCTTGTTCTCCAGTGTTTCTGGTAAGTCTATGAACACCCTAATAGCCTTCCCAAACCTTTATTTTCTGCCTGAATCATTCAGAGTTGGTTTGGTTGCTAGCTATTAAAAGCCTTTTCAGATTGACACAGAAATTGGTTCCAGAAGTGGTTGCACATAGCAAACCATCATGGAGGAGAGCTGGATTGGTTTTTTGGCTTGATTAGAGCTGAAGGCAATAAAAATCAGCTAGTATTAGAGAATCTGACCTTAGCACATCATGGCAAGCAGTGGTGAAGAAACTAATTTAATTATCACCTGTGGTCACCTGCAATGAAGTGTCATTGAAGGCAAAGCTTTTGGGAACTGAGTGGACTCTTCCGGGAAGGGGTAGCTGAATTCAAGGAATGAGGATTTGAGTGGCTGTTTCTAACGAAGTGTTGGTAAGCTAAGAAAAAGGACTGCCCATCTGAAGTTCCTAAGTTTTCCAAACAAGTTATAGACTGATTTTTTTTGTGACTGTGGTAAAAGGAAATTTTTTTTGTTGGTGTTAAAAGGGCCTTTCATTTCTTGATACATAAAGGCTGAAATATCTTTTTTCTTGCTGCACTAGAAAGGCTGATCCAATGGGCTCCATGATTATGAGCTCACTTAAATTTATAGTCTCACAATGTCTCCCATGAGAATTTTAGGACATTTACTAGGAAAATGTATGACCTTGAGAATTGGAATAGTATCCTAGGAAAGCTTGAGAAAATTCAGAGTTTCCTGAAGTATTCCTGTCCCCACCGTTGGCAGTACCCAAACACCCATTAATTCTCTCTGTGGAATGAGCAGCCTCCCTTCTCTTAACTGGAGTGACTTATTTATCCTTTCAAAGACCTAGGAATAACCTTATTCGTGATGACTCACAAAGGGAAGCCACCTCTCCTTATGCTCTGGTGGTAACCAACTTTCATTGTTTCAAGATTTGTGATTAGATCCAGATTCTACGGTGCCCCAAGAGTGGTGCAAGATCAAACTTCACCTTGGGAGGAGAAAGCTGACAAATCCCCCAAATTGTGAAACCTTTGTTTATTTATTTATTTTGTTTCATTTCTGCAAAAACCTGAGGAATATATGTGGAAATAGATTCAAGCAAAGAGGGTAAAGTGTTATTGTGGATCGGGCTGAATTTATCAATATAGATACAATGATCAGGGATTCTTGACTGAGTGTGCTAACTGGCATAGATAGACCTGATTCTACATTTTTGCTTGGTTACTTGAATGAATCCTGGATGTAATAGTGATTGTTTGTGTTTCTGAAGAGCTCCCAATATATAGCACCAGATTCCCCGCTGAGCTAAAGAGTAATCCTAGAAGGAAAGTGACAAGAAATTTTCATATAATGAGATATATGGGGCAGCTATTCTGGTTTAAAACTAATTTGGCTTCAACTAAAGAAGCCTGACTTGTGGCCTATCAAACAAACATTGTACATCTGCTTTAACCATTGAGGTAAAGAATGCATTAAACATTATCTCAAAGTAAAAGAGTGCACTTTATGAAGATAAGAATGCATACTTCCCCTCCTAAGACACTACTATTGGTAGTGCCCATGTTAGATTCTTGAAGATAAGTTTCCTGGACATCAGGGTCATGTTTATCTGTTAATTTGCAACTGAATACCTCTTTGAACCTTTGATGAATATGTATCCTGGACGTATTTGATGCATGTTCTTTGTTCTGAAAAAGGTAAAAAGCTGTACTGAAAACCAAGCTTCTCCGGAATGCTGTCTTTCTTTGTAGAGCCTGCCTTCCTGGGTTAAAATCCTCAGCTTGGCTCAAGTAAAACTCACCTTATCTCTCCTACCTATAGAATGCTTATTGGTAAATTGTGTCAACAGAAACAAAGGGTAAAAATGGAGGCCTACATATCACCTATCTAGACAGCTGACCTCCTGGTAGAGATCCCTAAGAAAAACACAGTTTTAGGTCTACTAGTCAGGTATGCTTGCTAACACTAATCCACCAGTTCACACATGAAATATTTTGCTGAATTTCAATAATATCTTTTAAAAAGAAATTTATTCTTCCTTTTGATTTATTGTTTGTTTTACAAAGAACAAACAAAAATAGTTATACTGATTATTACATGGTTATTCCAGAAACCAATTTTGTCATATAGAGGAGGGAGTGTTAATAAAAGATCCACTCTGGATACCAAACTTCTATTAGCCCTAAGCATGTCTCCATAGGGAAAACTAAGGTAGTAAACTGAGGCAGTCTTCATCCTGAGGTCCTAACACTGAAGAATGGGTGGCCAGGCTTTTCTTGCTAGGCCTCATTTTCTGGCCCAAATCTGAAAGACTACCCCCACTCCTATCCTCTTCTTGACTTACACCACCTGCCCTATGGCTCTGATCTGTGACCTATGCTTTGTAGAGGCCCAAGAGCTTTTGCTTAAATCACTTCTTGTACAGAAATAGGCACTTACTTGTGGAGTAAAAGGTGCAGTCAGTCCCCGAGGTCAAAACACCCATGGCTGATTTAAAGCCTCTTACACAAACTACAGCAATTTAAAGCCAATTGCAGAGCTGTAAGAAGCTGCCTGGGTCAATGTAAGTCTATACATAGCCTCATCAAAGTGCTTGCCCACACCCAAAGCACAAGGCCACCATCACAGAACCCAGCTCCACCAAAACCACACCCTGTCTGTATTTTGTGAACCCAGATTCTTTTCTGTTTAAAATGTCTTAGTGAAGGCAATATGCCAAAAATGTTTTGGAATTCAAGAGGAGAAATAATCCAAACATCCACAGAGAAAGGATTGTTAGAATGGATTTATCATTGCCTATCCGGCCACACACCTGAGACCATTCTGTGGCCCCTGAGAGGACCAAAAGATGGATTCACTCCAAAGTCTTGAGAATTACTTGTGAGAAGTGAGGGTAGGGAGCCAGCTCTTGGGAAGAACTTCCTGACTGTATTTGGTAGCTCAGAGCTGATGTTGCGTGAGAGACCTTGCTGATGAAATGGGCTTCCTGACTATCAGAGAAAGCAAGGTCCCAGGGTGGTGGAGGTCAAAAACTGGAAGCAAACTGGCAGAGGTAGAGGGGGGTGGTGACCATGACAGGCAGCAGTCCAACAACTCCCCACCTATTGACTGAATGCTCATGGGGTCCACAGCATCAGACAGGTGTATAACCCCACTGATGTTCTTCCACAAGATTTCGATAATGAGAAAATTCCACGTCGGCCAAAGAGCAGCCTGGCTTAAGACACCTCACTGAAGTCACAACTCCTCACTTAACTCTCTGACTTGAGTCACCTTACAAACCCGGAATAAAAGAAGAGCAACTCTGAGTAAGGGCTCTGGGATATCTGTGAGTTTTAGCCAGGATAACTGGATATTGGGGTGAGGGAAACATCCAGCCAGAGCTTTTGGGGTATCTCTGGGGGTCCAGATTGCTGTGTGATCTACTTACCAAGGTGTGACTCAAGGGAGTCATTTGATAGATTAAGTTTGGGCTCAGGTCAACCTCACAATAGCATCAGGGATATCTCAAACCCTTCCCATCTTTATTTCCTGAGTTTCCATTTGTAGAGTTGGAAGGGCTACCTTCAGCAATGGGTTTTGATCTCTTCAGCAAGGAGTTCTGATAGGAAGAGATGAATAAATACAAAACAGTACCTATTGCTGAGGGAACTACTGTGGCAGTGCCATCACCAAGGCCTTCAGAGAGGGAAGGTGACTAAAACCATCATAACCCCATTTGACTCTAGTTTGGTTGATGCAAAAGATGAATAGGTTTAGAATGACACAGAATTATGGTTCACTTAATTGAGTCATTATTCTAATCCTGGGCGCTTTTATCTTTATGATAAATCAAGAAAAGTCTTGGAACGTAGCATGCGTTCCTCATGTCAGTTCAGGTCAGGCTTTGCTGCCAAATGAGTTACTAAGATGTAACTTTTGTTTTGTTTTTTAATTTCATGATTGCAGATGAAAACTCTCTTCCCATGTACCCAGTTATCTGGTTATTTCTTCTCATTCTTATTCAAAGACATTACCTCCTGCCCATGCCTTAAATGCTGTCATTTCCCAGCACTGAATTCTAAATCCATTTCTCTCCTAATTCGATGCACTCCCCTTGGGTATTTTTATCCATTCCTCTGGATTCAACTTCTATCCTCCACTCATGAATTCCACACCTGTATCTCCCGTCGTCCAAGTATCTCCCATGACCATTGGTTCCATACACCTGATGGGATTTCAGTTAACTCCATGACAGATAGGTTAACCTCATCATATTTAAAATTAAACCTGTAATCTTCCACTCCAAACCTTCCTTATCACAGTAAACAGCATGCATATTCACACCAGAACAATCCCTTCACCCAGAATATAGAGAGGTGTGGCTAGCTGTTCAGAATCAGGAAGCCCGGGGTTCCCGTGTCTGCTTTCCTTCTAAATTTAGGCGTGGGATCTCGTGCAAGTCATTTAACATTCTTGGGTCTAAACTGTGTCACCTATAAAATGGTGTATTTTTAATTGAAAGGCCTAGGTTTCAGACGCAGCTTTACCACTTACTAATTATGTGACTTTGATCATTTTGTCATCTGTAAAATGATAATGATGACATAAGTTCCATAAAGTTGTTGGAAGAAAAAAAACAAAGGAGATAAAGATGAATGCATTTTGTAAAATGTACAGCACTATAAAAAATGCTTGCCATTATGATTATTATCTCCAAATCCTTTTAAAGCTCTAAAACTCTGGATCTATGGGTGTGGAAAGGAGCAATTTCAGCTATCAATCATGACCGGAACATCCTCTCTGAATACAACAAACCAACTGGCTATGTTATAAAAATCACGGAGTGGGCAGGTGTCTGTTTTCTCTCTTTTTTTAAATTAAAAAATCTATTTATTTAAAAAAAATTTAAATAGGAATTGTATATATTTAAGGAGTACAATATAATGTTTTAATATACATATACAGAATATAAAGATTACTACAGTCAAGCTAATAAACACGTCCACTTCCTCTAGCATTTACCTTTGTGTGTGTGTGTGGTGAGAACACCTGAAATCTACTCTTTCAGCAAATTTCCAGTATACAAGACAGTGTTATCAACCATAGTCATTATGCTGTACATTAGATCTCAAGACTTATTCATGCTACATAACTGTAGCATCTGTTCTCAATGAAAAACTTCATGAAGAAGTCACGAATCATGATTTATAACTCAGAGGCGATGGCCCCTCAGGTGGAAAGGAAAGAATCCTTAGGTCTCAACCTTTTTCAGCCCCACAGTGAAGCTTGTTTGGACCCAGTGTAATTCAGCACCAGCTCCCTGGGAAGTGATCAGAGGTGATTTTGAAAGTCAAATGTGCAAGGAAAGAACTTCCTGGGCAGAGTAACCCCCTTCATCTACCTCCTTCCTCCTCTTGAGGGCTTTCAAAGAGTACAGCAATTCCTTTTTTTAATTTCCTTAAAGTCTTTCTTTTCATCTGCAGCACGTCTAACTCTTGTCTCATTATAATTTCACTTATTTCTATAAAAGAAACCTGACAGCTACAGAACATTTGAGGGAAGAGTGGAAGGAGGGTGGGCGTGTGGGGGAGTGCAGAAGCAGAGGGAGAAAAAAAAAGGGACCTGCCCATTGCTGGGAGTCCGTAGAGCAATCCTGTGGGTGACACTTTCAGAAAGGCCTGTGTCTGAGCCATACGGCAGCACAGTCCCTTGGCATTATTTTCAGAAGGCACCTAGAGCATTAATAGAAAATGAGATGAAATCATAGCAGCTTAAATAGCAAAGAAGTAGCCCAATTTCCCCCTAAGTCAACTAAATACATAGTTCTTTTACAAGAATTCTTAACAGTGATGCTGTTATATATATATATGGCATCTACATCTCCGTCTGTGTTTGCTGCAACCCATGGTGTATGTTCTTACTGGAGGCAGCAAATTCTTACTAATTCTTTCATTCATTTATTCATTACCTCATTTCAAAAAGTGAGTTGAGGTTGTTATGGACTGCATATCTTGTGTCTCCTCTCCGCCCCCAAATTTATATGTTGAAATCCTTACCTCCAATGTCATGATATTAGGAGGTGGGGACTTTGGGAAGTAATTAGGTCGGGAAGGTGGAGCCCCCATGAATAGGACTAGTGCCCTCACAGGAGGAGGCCAGAGAATTAGCTCGCTCTCTTTCCCCTGTGTGAGGATACAATGAGAAGTCAGCAGTCTGCTGCCAGAAGAGGGCTCTCACCAGAATGCCACCATGCTGGTCCCCTGACCTCAGACTTTCCGCCTCCAGAACTGGGAGAAATAAATTTTTGTTGTTTATAAGCCACCCAGGCTGTGGTACATTGTTATAGCAGCCTGAACTAAGAAAGAGGGATACAAATTTCTACTGCTTTTACATAACTTGTCCTCGCTAATGAAGAGTTTCTAGTATGGAAGCTTCCTCAAACCATCTGAGAACATTAGCTGTCTCCCTATGGAAATAGAGAACAAAGAGCAAGAAAAAAGACTCCTTCCTGATAATAACATTCTGCTGTTCCCATAAACTTATAGTCTTTATGTTCTCCGTGATTCTACCAACCATCTAGACTCTACTACAGGATTCATTGCATATAAATCTTTTTGCAGGCTTAGTATGTTATAAATTAAACCCTACCCTGTTTTGATCACCACAATTGACATGAAATATGAAGCACAAATTCGAAATAAACACACTGATTTATCAAATATTTGAGGAATGGATTAAAAGTATGATCTAGATGACTTTCCTTGTGTTCGTATTATTAATGCAGCATAACACAAGTTTTCCCCATATTTAGAAGTAAAATAGAAAGAAACATACGTTTCTATACATTTGTGGATAAAAGCATTTACCTATGACTCATGGTTTCCCTGTAACTTTTACCGGCTTCCATAAAGTTACGTAAAGATAAACTCTCTTGAATGAACAATATATTTCCTTTTATAACTGATTTCCTCAGAGTTACTGCTGATCTTTTTTTTTTTTGATAAATTTCGGAGTGGGAAGAAGATGGGGTTTGACAGATACAGACAGGAAGCTGTCAGTGGTCCTTAGAAGTGGGAATAACTATGACAATACACATGAAGGCTCACCCATCTCCACTAGATTTAATAGGGATAATTTGACCCTTTCATATATTTTTAATTGTTATTCTTTCCAAAAGGAAAAGTCTATGCAGGTTCAGGTTTATAACATTTGAAATTCTCTGGTTTTTTTTTTTTTTCTGACTTGTCTTTGTGAGTCTTATCTGTACTTTTGTCTCCTCAGTTCTTTTAAGAATCATAATTGGTGTGATTATCGTTGCTATGAGAATAATTAGCCACAGCTTTTTGACACTCTAAATTGGGAATACAGAATTCTTAAGCAGTGGGGACGGAACAGCTAAACCATTCCACTTTGAAACTGAAAAGGGCTCTGCCGATTGAATTCAGGTGCAATGATTCCGAGTCTTTTGCAGTTTTTACTTAATAAGGCAGAGGGAGGAAATAAAGCAGCTCACATTTTCACATAAGAAACTGAACGGAAATCTCCTTAATGGGCTAATTGCCTGTTATGATGAATAAATAAAAAGAAGTGAGAGATAAGTATATAGAGAACCAGATTTTTCCTCACTGACTTATTCCATTGCCTTGGAAAATGACCGTAATGTTTTAAAAATTCAGACGAGGAAGCTATAATCATGATAGCAGACTTAAACAGTTGCATTACCCATTCTCCCTTCTACCATTAGACTGTGCTAATATTTGAATGAAATGAAATTTTCCTCCTGAGTATAGATAAGTTGAGGAAGCTCTGAAATACCTAGAGGGATAGCACATTCATTTACATAATCATAGGGTTATATTTTAGGTTTATTTTGATAATCCAGTGTAGTCAATTTTACTTTTTCCAACATTTAGATAGCTTTTTTATCTGAATCCAAAAATAATCCAGGAACATTGCAAGAATAATCAAACAATGAAGAAAATATAAAGAGGAAAATAGAATTTATCTGAAGTTCTTCCTTCCAGAGATTACTGAAATTCTCACTGTGGTTAATACCGTCTATAAATGAGGTCATGCTATAGATGATTTATAAACTACTTTTGCATCTGATAATGAATGACAGTTAATAGATACTGTAGAGTCACTAAAATAACGTGTTTAGTCCATCATAATAACATGCCATAATTTATTTGGCCCATCTTCTATTGATGGATACTTAATGCTTGCTCTCATGAACAATCTTTGAAAGAACACATTCAGAGCACACTCTTTGGGAAATTTTCTGATTATCCTTTTAAGGTGTAACCACAGACTTTGAGAGCTAGATGGGAGCTTAGAGAAGATCTAAGGGATCTAAGAATCCATCAAGCATTCAAGAGTTTAAAATATTTGCTCAAGGTAATAAACTTAATTAGTAATAGAGTCGAAACATCTATTTACTGAATGCACAAGATGAGCATAGTGTCCTGACAAGTACCATGGTGAACAAAACTGTAAATTTCAAGGCAAGAGCTCCAAACTTGCCATTTGGAACCTACCAAATCTGTACCAAGTAAACTGTGAGCCATATACAAGGTGCCTAATAATTAAATTAGAAAATTCCACTTGATACCAGAACTTTGACAGCACTGTCCTAACTATCCTTCTGCTCAGTCTCTCATTACGTCCATTCAACTTGCATCCTGCTATTAGTTATCAGTTTAAGAATCAAAGCTCTTTATCTCATAACCTAGTATAATCCTTTCTCTTTGTAACTACTGCTGAACCTAGGCACAAAATTAGCACACCTTGCTGATAGAATAATGAGTAAATAAAGAGTTCAGATACAATTCAATAGAAAATTGGAAGCTGTTATTTTTGTTGAGAAGATGATTAATGAATTAGAACCAGTTTGCCTTAAGAAGTTCTAAGCATGATGATTTAGAAGGTAAAAATGAAAGCAATCTTGGACTTGGCTAATGGCTGTGGGATTGTGGGGAAAGGCCAGCTCGAAGAGAGAATATGAGGAACAAATAGAAGTTCTACGGCATTGGGTATGCTGGGATTTACCCGGGAATAAACGAGAAGGAAGTGTTTGAACAACACTACGGAGATGATTCTGGGGACTCGAATAGTAAGAGCCCTATTTTTTTTTTTCTTTTATAAGTTATGAAAGCTGAACAGAAGAAATGCTCATAGTGAAAGTAGATGACTTCATTTTAGATTTGTGGAATCCGATTCCATTCTTTCTCAGTAACTCTAGTTCAACCTGTTCATTGGGCAAAGGATGCCCTGACGTGGGCCAATGAAGGTAGGATGTCATGAGATTCTTTGTCAAATATATGGCTGAGGTCATGTTATCTTCTGCAATGCCAACACCTAATTATTTAGTGACTTTCAAAAATAGAAACGAGCATTTGACTTGTAAATAAACATATATTTAGACTTTTAGCTGTTTAATAAATATTATCAATCTATCTAATAATCTATCTTTACATTTTACTGATCATATGGTTTTTCACCAATCTGTAGTTTTTTGTGGGGAGTATATGTGCTATTACATAAAATGTGTTTAGAATTGTATCTAGCATACATACAGTAAGTGTTCAATATATTGTAGCTATTTATAAATTCATTCAAGAAATATTTATTGAGCACCTATGCTGGATCAAGTGAGCACATACATAGTCGCCCAAATGTATTGCAATTACTTATGAATTCAATGTTCTCCTTAAAAAGAATCCTTCCTTCCCTTCCCTTCTGCCCCATCCTCCCTTTGACTTAGATGTGACTTGGACGTGGATGTGATTTTGACTTGAACTCCAAGCAAGAAAACACTGTCCAGCTTCAGGGCCTTTGCATCTTCTTCGCTATCTGCCTGGACAGCTCTTCCCCAGTCATTTGCAGGTCTCCCCCCTCCCATTCTTCAGATCTCTGCTTAGCTGTCACCGTCATGGTGTGGGCTTCTCTAACCCCTGCATAAGAACAGCAGTGCATCCCTTCCACCACCACCTGGCACTCTGATTCCTTTATTTTGTCTTATATATATATATTTTGTTGTCATAGCATTTTCATCACCTGACATATTTTTATCTTTTTACTTATTTCTTTTGCTCATGGCCCCTGCCCCTTCCCACCTAGAACATGGACTTTATCTATTGTAATTAATGTTGTTTGCCAGGCACCCAACACCCAGAGGTAAGTAGACAGTCAATAATTATCTGTTGAATGAATGAATAAAAGAGAAGAAAAAGAATGACAAGCATCTATTAACTGTCGTGGTGTGTCAGACAGTATGCTATGCATTTTGTATACTTGTTTCATTAATACTCAGAATAATCCTATGATGAAGTCTTTATTAGTGCCACTTTAAAATTTGAAAAAAAATGACTGTTATAGCTCCAAAAAGATGGGGAGAGTACCCTCCGCCTCTGGTCAGGAGGCAGGAATAAATTTTCACAGGGAGTCAGTTCTTCATAAAAATCCCAACACTGAGAACTCTGTACAATTTGTGTAGGTTTGATTTCAATGCAAAAAGATCTGTGCCATTGTCCCTTGGGAGGCTTTTGTGCTGGAGCCTACACAGGCTCCCCTAATGTGATTTGGCTTGGATTATGTACTTGTTAGTCAACTGGAACTTTTACATTTCATCTGGTGCTTTGCCATATAAATAACCCTGTCTCTACTCAACGCAAGATTATATACTAGCCTAACTGCCCTTTTAAATTAAACATTCTGAAATCAATAAGGCATCATTAAGGGTATACTGCCTGAATGAAAAAAAAATTCCTAAGGAAAATCTCTTTATGGTTCTTTCCAGGTGGGGGATGGGATGGGGACTAGATGTTTGGAGCCACCAGCTTGCATAAGCTGTGTTTTTATTTCTTCCTACAGTGTTTTGACATATTGATGAGTCACCCCAGAATGGCAAATAGTGGGTCTGACAAGAATATCCCAACTTCCCCCATTACTATAAAAACATCCATTAAAATATGTTAAATGTAGCCAAAGATAGAGAAGCTAAGCAAATGTGGGAGGGAAAAGGGAGGGAAAAAACAAAAATTCCATATTTGTTTTACAACTGAAATCAAGATAAATTATAGACATAATATGCTTCTTCTGTAAATTACAAGCATCCTGAATTGGCATCTCTTTGTCCGCATAGAAGTTTCTTTTCTAATGTAGAAGTGAGAGATGGCAGCTCTTCCTCCATAGGGTTTCGCTATATGACTTATATATACATATATACACACACACACATATATATATACACACACACACAGGAAGGAAGATCTCTGGTTAAAGCAGTCTTCTACACAAACCCATCCTAGTGAAAAGACCCTCATGGGGCATACTGTGTCCTCCAACAGGTATGACCAAACAGCCCCCTTGGAGTTCTTTCCATGGTTGAAGAAGTACCAAATTAGCAGTCAGTGGCAGAATTGACTATGATCTGATTCCTTATGTGTGTCCTTGCACATCATGTTTCCATATGTACACACGTTTCTATACATATGTCTTTATATGTATAATAGGTTCATACATAGGCACATATACATGTGTATACATGCATACATACGTATGCACACACAGTGAGTGGGGAGGCTATATGCTGCTATTCCTGATTCTAAAACACCATTATGCACTAAAATACATTTATTTCTCCTAATTCTGGGACTCTGTTTACACATTATATGATCACTCCCAAAGACTGTGGGCCAGTTGAGGAAAGAGATCATGATGTGAAAGAAATAAATGAAAAAAATAGATCAACAGAAATTTT
The DNA here is from genome assembly GCA_031878705.1 of Tapirus indicus. Lineage (NCBI taxonomy): Eukaryota > Metazoa > Chordata > Mammalia > Perissodactyla > Tapiridae > Tapirus > Tapirus indicus. The sequence goes on from CM062925.1 coordinate 118,049,017, forward strand.
TCCTGTAAATGGCCAGAGAGCCAATATATTCAATTTTGTTCTGATATAATTTACAAATAACTACCAACACCAACAAAGAAACTACAGTCAACCATGGCTAACACATAATGAATGAGTGTTAAAAATATTACACTAAGAGTTGCAAAGTTGCACAAGGGTTGGGCAAATAGAGATCTGTATATGGACGGGCTCACCAGATACTCACTGGGTAGAGATTTCAGGACTGAAGTATCAGAATTAGTGGAGTTATAACCAAGTGTTAAAAGTTTTATGTTCTATAATTATTAAAAGTTTGTGATTTTTCATTGTCGCAGAAATAACACTATGTATTCTGTACACATAGCTAAAAATATCATGAATCCGTCAGCTAAAAAACTGAGTTTTTCCATTGGAAATTTTGCCTACAATTGGGGAAAACTATGCAATTTCTAGACTCACCATATTTGGCTCTAAAATGAGGGCAATCTCTACAGACTCTTCCAGCTTTGACATTCTTTAATCCAATAATTCTGTTTCTGTGCACTTGGTCTAGATGAGAGGTAAAGGCTGAGAAACATTATATGGGAGAGAAAAATGATGTGATTTAAGGAAACTGTGGAAGAAAGAAAATACAAACATCCCCGGGAGAACAATTTGGAGAATATAAGTTTAAGGTGAAATATTAAGTATTTAAAATATTTTCTGGATCTAATCATATTCATCTCTATCCCACTTTCACTGTGTCCCTAAAAGAATGATGAATAACAGAGATGGTATCTCTTCCCAGAAGGATATTTGGAATTTTTGGAGACTTTTACTTTCCCAATATTTGTGGCGGATGCTAATTACATGGAATAGGCCACACAGGGTGCTAGATGTCCTATAATATGTGGGTTCCCATATCACATAAGGCTTTCTCATGTTCTCCTAGATATTTATGAAGATGAAAAGCCCACTTATAATTGAAACCTCACTCCATTTTACATGTAAATTCTACATTGTTGTGTGCTTTTCACATACACTAAATTTTACAAGAATGTAACTAACATGTAAATTGAGAAAAAAAATGTACTTTTTTCCTTTGGAACTTGTTCAAGAGTTCTCCATTTTCAAGAAATTGTGTCAACTATGACAATTACGCTTATGGCACTTAAGTAACCAATATGATGTACCTGTATTTGAGTGCATTTGAAACTACCACATTTCTGGTTATTCTACATATAGATGCAAGCTCCTGAATACTTCCCTGTGTCTTCTACAGTAGCCTGCCCAAGGATTTACATGTGGAAATGCATTTTATTTTATTAAAAATTGTTTTATTTGAATTGCTACTTTATATTATAGTTATCTAAATTTTAAAATGTCTTTAGGTAGGTTCTATAATCAATGAATTTCATTTAAGGATAGTAAATAGGCATTACAAAATAGTTTTTAAAAAAGGGAGCATTGGTTACGACAGGATTGAGAAACACCATTCTGGAATGTTCTTTTTCCATTAGTCTATCAAAATATTTTCCTTCCATCGTTTCTTCCAACATCCAGGACAAACGTAAATGATTACACTCAGAAATTCTGCTATCATCTCAAATCTCCAAGTCAACATGTGTAAAACTAAATGTAGGACCTCACCCTTCAATTAACTGTGGCTCTAACTTGCCTGCTTCTTTCTCTAGATTCACACTTCTTGGCATACCTTTGGTACATCTCTTTTCCCCTTTGATTACTCTCCCTGAGTTCCTAATAGGGGTTGCAGTTCAGACTCTGTTGTATCTTTTGTGCTAGTAAATATGGCACGGATGATGACAGATCTCATAGACCCTGGCTAGGAATCTTTAAGGGAGAAGAAATAGTCCATTAGGGAGTGTAGAGTTGCTCATGTTAAAAGAACACCATAGGAACGACTGGTATTATAGCCATTATGGCAATAAGGAACCAAAGTTTTAGTAACTCTTAGACTCCAGTTCCTGAAGATCCACACACTTTCATGTATACGTCACTGGACACTTAGATTGGGCCAGATGTCTTTGTTTTTGATCTTTTTGCCAACTTCCCATTGCACATTTTATTTGTAATAGCACCCCGGGAGTTCTGGGTGCCTGACACACACTGACTGGTTATGCCTCTCTCTTGACCTTAGAGTTTAACTCCTTTTTAAATGAAACTAGAAACTTTGAGGCATAGTTGGCATCAGGGCTAGCTAACTCAAAGGCTAAACCAGTTTTCTCAAAATATACTCTTATCACTCATCACTCTGATTGATAATCCTCAACCCGCAATTCTTATAAAAATATTTTTGACTTGGTTTCTGAGGCTGTTAGTAATCTTGTGCTCATATATCTAACTGATCTATCATTTATTTCTCATTCCATCTCATTCTTACTGCTTCTAAGTTGCTACAATTATTTCTAGTTCTAAGTCTTTGCTCATATATTTTTCCCACCTCTGATGCCCTTTCTTCTCTCCACCTCTCCCAAAAGTATTCTTATCAAGGATCCAATTAGAGTTCCACCTGCCCTCTGCAGTTTCCCCTGACTGTTGTATTGAGCATACCGATTTCCCTTTTCTCCATAAATTCCTTTGGTACTTACTGACATTGTTACCTGAATTACTACTTTAACTATTTATTCTATCTGAGACTTAATGTAGTAAGTTCTGGAAGGGTTTATACTTTTTTTCATGCTCTCTTAGTTGGCTCAGAGCTGGTAGTCAGTTAATATTTGAATACATAAATCATTGCTAAAATGAATAATTTTTAAAAGTCTGAGAACCAGAAAAATAAACTCAATCTTTGATGAAATTAGGAATTATTTCTAAAAACAAAGCATAGTATATGAAATGGAAATGGGTTGAAAAACTGATAAATGACTTACCAAACAAGAGGAAGTTTATATTTTTTGATTCAGAGAGAGATTTAACAGAGTGAATGAGGAGTTCAAAATGTTTGAAAGCCTGGGGAAGTGAAGGTCAGAGAAATCCATTACTAACTTTAAGGAAATGAGAAAATTGCCAAAATAAGGGAAAATCAGGACTCAACTGCCTTCAGCACTGAAGTGTGTGATTGTAACAGAATGCCAGGAAGCCACTGGATAAACTTCATGTCTGTCATATGCAAACCCCATGTATATTCCATGTCCAAAACTTGGACACGTGGCTCTTATTGGTGGAATCTGAAGAAGAACACCGATACTACAGAATTCTAGAACATGTAGTTCCCAGCAGGATCCCAGCCTCTGGTAGCAGAGATGAGCACCAGAAGGGAATGGGGATGAATGCTGGTTTCCAATATGTGCCTGTGTGCATGTCTGCAGGTAGAAGATTCCAAAGAAGGAGAAAAAAACCAATTTGCCTTGAAACCAGCAGAAGTGCTCAGGAAATTGAAAACTTGGGATGTAATGAAGTGAGTTGGGAGGATGAAAAAAGGGAAATAAAAGTTTGCGTGAGTGGAAATGCAAAAATGAGGCAATTACTTACTCCAGTAAAAGATTATAAATATATAAGTTGTATAAGAAGAAAACAGGAATGTGTGACTTAAAATATTCATCTCTAAAGAGAGAAAGTTGCTATTTACTGTATATTGAATATGACATATCAATATACCTATTACTTAGAAATTTGACAGTTTACTTTTTTTAGAAAAAAATTGTTAAAGAGTTAAAAGTTTCATATTTGGGGAATGGAGAGATGGGATAGGAGGATGGAAAGAAGAGACTAACTATTTAAAATATAATCTTTTGGTGCTCAATGGCATTTTAACTTTTATTTAATGTTACATTTACGTGTAATACTTTGATAAAATAAAAGGAAATTTAAAGTGAGAAAATTAGTGAAATGAGAAGTCAAAATCATACAAAAATATAGAAAAAAACAAACAGAGGGAACATAGTTTCAGAAGTTTAGGAGAGAAAGAATTAGGAAAACATTATTTGAGGATGTATTAGATAAAAAGAAAATAACTTGTCAGGGAAGGGAAAGTACAAGCTCGGCGTCTGCAGATGGTAGATTCTCGACACTTACCCTTTCAGAATCTAATTAATCTACTCTATCGGAACTTCACCGGGAGTCCGATTTTCAAAGGTATTGGGGAGTAGGGTCAATCAATTATCTGTAATAGAATCTAGTTCAGAATGCTCATGTTCTATAGCCATCATGGAGCAATTCTGTTGTAAGATTTACCAAGTCACACTCTAGCAAACAGTGAATATTTTAATTTTTTTTTGCCCTAAATCATTATTTATTTATAGAAAGATACTGTACTTCAGGATGGACTATATACACTACCTTGTTCAACTTTTAAAATTTACAGCCAAAGGGAATATTTCTTCTTCTAGCTTATGGGGTGGTTCATCTTAAAAGAAAACAAAATCTAAATATTTATTCAGTATCAGTTAAGTATAATACTTCAGTGGTTCCCCAATACTTCAGTGGTAGAGACTCCAAAACACAGAATGACCTCGAAGTCCTATGTAATCCGGGCTCTGTCTCTCTCAGTTCAGCTCATGTCATCCTCTCCTTCCTCCTAAACCAGCAATGCTCTTTTTCTCCTCAGAGGACTTTGCTTTTACTGTTTCTTATTCTGAATTACTGTTTCCCTTCGGCTTTGCCTAATTAATTCTTACACATCCTTTTTTTTTTTTTTAACATCCATTTTAACATTTTCAGGGAAGCCTTTCCAGGCCAACTTCCCCATCCCACACAGATCAGATTAGGTCTGTTGAGCTTATGTTCCTAGAACACCCTGTTGTTTTTCTTCAAAGCACTTGACATCATTTCTCATAATACATTTCTATCACTATTTGATTAAGATCTTCCAGGCCAAGACACTACAACACACTGCTAAGACTGCATCTGCTTTGTTCCACCACTGTATTCTTAGAATCTAGCACCAGAGGTGGCATATAGTAGGCATTCAATAATATTTCATAAATAAATGCATGAATGAAAACCTAGTTATAAGGTAGGAAATTGTCGAATAAGATAGGCCTGAGCAAATAAGTTTTATAATTATTTCATTATTTGAAAAGAATCATTATCCCTAAGACATACATTTGATTAAAAAAGGATCATAGAGTCATAAGATTTAAAAGAGAAATCACTCAGTTTTTTTTCTTATAAGATGTAATATCTAAACTTCATATTTAAGACACAAAGTAAGCATTCAAAATAGTTACACTTTTGAAATAGTAAAAGTACTTGTTATTACTGCAGTCAGTTCCTTTATGGTCTAATTTAGACCAAATTTAAGAAGGTAATAATGGAATTCCTATTACAGCACTCTAAAGATATAAGAGAAAATAAAAGCAAATTATTTTACTAAAATCTCAGTGCAATGTTACAATTGATGGTGGACATTTAAATGACATTTCTTCCCATAAAAAAATATGTAAGCAAAGTCTTTTAGGTTGTTGTTGATTCTTAAAATGCATGGCAATTTGTCAAACACAGTGGTTTGAAAATTACTCTGAAATAACATGAGTTTATGACTTTTGCTACACAGAGTGCTTCATGATCATTATTATGAACTTTTACATTAGTTTTCTTTCCTTAGAATGATACGTTATTAAATACTATAGAGCAAGAAAGGTAAGAGGAGAAAGAATGGAAAAACTTTATGAAGAAATGTATCTCTTCCTCTTGATGTTCAATTTATTCATCCATTATTTCATTTAATGTTAAATATGTACTAGGGAATATTTGAATTCCTGTTTTTTTTACAACCTACCAATTTAAAGTCCTTATATCATCACCCTCTACTACTTAACTGAGAGCATATTATGTAATTTTAAAAAAACTCAAAAAAATACTTTGTTAGTAGAAAAGTCGTAGTTCAATTGTCAACTGTATACATTTGGTCAATATACTAATTCCATCCAACCTTTAGTTTTCTCACTGGTAAAACATTGCTAAGATTACCTACCTCATGCAGTTCATGTGTGAAGATGAAATAACACATTAAAGCACTAGATACATAGTGAAGGGAGATATTTTGCAAAACTTTGAGATTACAGTTGTATGTTAAACGTGAAGGTTTAGGAATAAGAGTTACTTAACCTCTTCTGGTCCGCGGAGTGGTATAATTCTATAAAATCTTTTTTTAATGTTTGAATTTAAAGATTTCTTCTGAGGGACAGATATAATAATTATGATATTGCTTAATTAATTGCAATTTACATTTAATAATAAAGCTGAGGACATCTGCATTTTTGTTCTTTAAAACAGTACTTTATTTTAAATGAAAGATACTCATGGTACCCGATTTTTCTGATTTTCTTTAATGCTGTTTTGAAAGCTGTTTTAAAGCTGTGGTCAATAACAGAAGAAATGGTTTGTCACCAGCTGTGTTCAATAGCTGCAGGCCATTAAAATGCTCCTGATAAAATTCTCCTTTGGTGTATCAGGTAGTACATTTGTCACAGTGACGGATATAGATATAATTTATAGATTTCTAAGAAGCAAACAAGGAACATGCATAAATATAGACCTCTGCAGAAAGAAGACTATATAAGAACCAATGAGCAGATATATTTCCAATAGAGTCTTGTAATATTCTGATGTCTTCTTTGCCACGTTTAATTTGACAAAGGCTTTTAGCTTTTAGAGTTAATGTTTCCCATTGACTTCTAAAATTAACATTAACTTGGAGAAGGCAAAGACACAATAAACAGCATCTGTTTCACAAAGCTGCTTGGTGGATGAAAACTTGAAAAAATTATTAAGACTGGAGATTCTCTATATAGATATATTAACATACACACACATACACACTTTTACCAAGTTTAGGGCTAATTAAATCCACAAGTCTGTTTCATCTCAGCCACTTTCAAAATGGAGAAGTTTTCACATCTGTCATTTGTCAAAATTTATTTTAGTACCTGATAATTGTCTGGGTATAAATATGTAAATACAGTTATGAGATCACCAGTCAAATCAATTAGAAAACTTTACCCTGACTGGAGTGAAAGAGGATCCTGGGAAATAATCAAGATATATTGGTACACAAAACACAGTGCAGATGAGGCACAGAACTCAACAATTTACAATTTTTGAACTATTTCTTTTTTATTATCTTGAAATATCAGATGAAAGTGGGAATTTTAAGGCCTTGGTTATCTGAATAATTGCTTTGAATTTTTTTCATTGTGTATGTATTTGTGAGACACATACCTGCAAGAATCTAGAAGCATTCCTTGCATCATTAATTGAAAAAAAGAGGAGAGAAGCATCTAAATTATATTTCTCCACTTTTATTTGTGTTAGAATGCAAATCTGTTAGGTACCATTTTACCTCTATCGCTTGTCATCATAACTCAGTATCATTATCCCAACATTCCCCTAAATAAAATGATGAAAGAAAGAGAGAGAGAAAGGAAGGAAGGAAGGAAGGAGGGAGGGGAAGAAGGATGGAAGGAAGGAGGGAGGGAAGGAAGGAAGGAAGGAGGGAAGGAGGGAAAAATAACGAATCAATGAAGCTGATTTCGTTGTAAGTGGAGCTGCTTGGATATCAAAATACCCTTAAGAGTCAATTGTTATTCTGTATTAATCTAGCATCTATTAAATGGAAAGAGTGTTTTGGGTTGCTTTTTATATTTTAATTATTGGGAGATTTTTCTGGACATTGACTTTCTGATTATTGAACTCTCCTCCTCTATCTTTACTCTATTTACAAGTTTGATAATAATGTGAATATTGAAAAAGAAGTTTAACAATTTAAGGTAAAAATTTGAAATTATTTGCTTCAGGTTGACGTAGACAAAACTTAAAAATATATTAGAGTTGTTATGACAAAGGAAAATTATATATGAGATTATAAAAATTAGCAATGAAGGCAAATTTTAGTATTACAGAGTGTGAAAGATCCTGGAAAAGTCCTCAAAACTCATTACCTTATCTTGGGAGAGGACTTCATCAGAATTGTCCCATCCGAAGGAAGAGCAACTAACATACCCTTCAGTAAAACCTATAGCACTTCACAACTCTGTTGGAAAATTACTTATTCAAAATATCACATAAAAAAGAGAAATAACAAGTGCTTAAATTTTGTTTTAAATAATTTTTTAATGCACATATAAGTGCTCATTTTAAAAAGAGTATGTGATTGGATCATGGCTATTACAATTTGAAAGTAAAGTATGTTCAGATCTTGCATTTTTAAAATTTCAATATTTTTCCATTCACATCAATATTCAAACTCAGAAATACCCTAAATAAGATAATTAGCAAGGAATGGTAGAAATACGACTTGAACTGGCTTTAAAAATTAAAAAAAGACATTTATGTTTCCAATCCAGATGAAGTCACAGGCCAGAGTTTACCTTCCCACCAGAGACAAGTAAGAAAAAAACCAGACAAAATATAAGAAAAATGATTTAAAAGAAATTGGACATCAAGCAACAGAGGACAATGATTCGCGGAAGACAAAAAGCAAATGAGATGAGCTCTTGCCTTCCTCAGTTTATTGTCAAGCGAGTTTCCAGCAGCATAAGACAGGGAGCCACAGCAGCGCCCAGAGATCTCTTTGAGATGATATAAAGTTGGAATTCTGGTTAGGAAAGATGTCTAAAATTCACAGGACACAGGGAGAGGGCAGCATACATAGAGAAATCTTTCAAGATCTGCAGAGGATCCCCCTCAAGTCTTCAGAGGAACACTGATCAGTGAATGCATGCGAGAACATGAACTGAGGCTGGAGAAAATACCATGAAAAGGATTAGAAGGAAAAATCCCTAGGGCTCAAACCTGACTGAGGATAATTCCTTTTCCTCCAATCCAGAGCGAAACCTCATAATTCCCAGGGTATCACAGAGAAGTCGGGAAAGCTTTGTCTCAGTAGTGGAAGAAAGTTCACCCTAGAAAAACACTGCTCTGGGCTGACCTAACAAACTTGAAAAAGCAAGACCTTGAAAGGACCAATTTCCTAACAACTTAACCAAATCTCCCTAAAAATTCCCAAGAATATTTATAAGAATGCCAAAATATCCAGCACATAATGGGTAAAATCCAATAAAAAATTACTAGATATGCAAGGGAACCGAAAAATATTTTTTTATAATTAAGAGAAATGACAGTCCATAAAAACCAACACAGAAATGGAACAAATGATGGGCTAAATAGACAAAGAAATTAAAATAGCTATTATAACTGTATTTAATATGGTCAAAAAACTAGGAGAATGAATGAGGATGTTAAATAGATGCAAGAAAGATAAGGGAGGAAACACCCATATTTGAATTCTAGAGATGAAAACTACAGTGTCTGAGATGAAAAATGCACAGGAAGGGTTAACAGTATATTACACATTGTAGTAGGTAACATTAGTAAACTTGAAGATACAGTAATAAAAACTATAAAATGAAATAAAGAGAAAAAGACTAGAAAACAAACAAACCCAGAACATCATGATTTGTGAGACAACTTCAAGCAGCTCATTTAGAATCTTGGAAAAAGCGTTCCAAGAAAAATATTTTAAGAAATAATGCCCCAAATTTCCAAATTTAACAAAACCATCATCACACAGATTTAAAAACTCAATGATCCAAAAAACAAATATCAGAATAACAGCAGACTTATCAGAAGCAATGCCTGCCAATTGAAGGTGAAGCAACAAATTCTAAGCACTACACAAATCAGAACAAATTGTTTTAATCAAAACAAAGAAAAAAATACCCTAGATTTCTATATCCAATGAAAATATCTTCCGGAAACAAAAACAAATTATGTACATTTTAGACATAGAAAAGCTGAAAGAATTCAACCCCAGTAGAGGTACACTGTATGAAATATTAAAGGTGAAAGAAAATGGTGAGATGAAAATACAGATCTATACACAGGAATGAAGACCACCAGAGTTTGCAATTACGTTGGTAAACATAAAGGACTATATTTATGATTATTTAATCTCTTTAAAAGAGAATGGACAAAGAGAAGGAGAAGACAAGCCACAGACTGGAAAAAAATATTTGAGCACAAGATCTTAACAGATACCTCACCAAAGATATACAGATGACAAATAACCATATGAAAAGATACTCCATATTACACATTATAGGGAATTGCAAATTAAAACAACAATGAGATACCCCTACACACCTATTAGAATAGCTAAAACCTAAACCACTGACAACAAATGCTCGCAAGGATGAGGAGTAACAGGAATCTCCATTCACTGCTGGTGGAAATGCAAAATGTTACAGCCACTTTGGAAGACAATCTGGCAGTTTCTTACAAAACTAAACACACCCTTACCTTATGATCCAGCAATCACTCTCCTTGGTATTTACCCAACTGAGTTGAAAATGTATGTCCACACAAAAACCTGAGCATGCATGTTTATAGCAGCTTTATTCATAATTGCCAAAATTTGGAAGCAACTAAGATGTCCTTCAGTAGGTGAATGCATAAAGAAACTGGTACATCCAGACAATGGAATATTATTCAGTGCTGAAAGGAAATGAGCTATCAAACCATGAAAAGACATGGAGGAAACTTAAATGCATATTACTAAGTGAAAGAAGGCAATCTGAAAAGGCTACATACTATACGATTCCAACTATATGACATTCTGGAAAAGGCAAAACTATGGAGACAGTAAAAGATCAGTGGTTTCCAGAGGGTAATGGGGAGGTAAGGATGAATAGGTAAAACGCAAGACTTTTAGGACAGTGGAACTTATTCTGTATGATACTACAATGGTGGATACATGTCATTATACATTTGTCAAAGCTCAGAAAATGTACAAAACCCAAAGACTGTACAACATTGTTGTACGGACTTTGGGTGATAATGATGTATCAGTGTAGGTTCATTGAGTGTAACAATTGTACCACTCTGGTGCAGGATGTTGATAGTGGGGGAGCCTCTACATGTGCAGAAGCAAGGGGTATATGGGAACTCTCTGCACTTTCTGAAAAATTTTGTTGTGCACTTACAACTCCTCTAAAAAGAAAAGTCTATTTTAAAAAAGAGAGAGAATGGACTGCTTTAGGCAAAAATAATAATTGTCCGATGCATAACATATGTATAAGTAAATGTATGGTAAGACTTGTTCAAAGAACGGAAGGACAAAAATAGAAGTATATTGTCACAGGATTCTTACATGTGAAGTGATTATAATATCACTTCAATGTAGAATGTGATGAGTAAATGACATATAATACAAATCAAAAAGTAACCACTAAAAAATGCAACAAATAGTTATAGCTAATGTGGGAACAAATGAAATCAAATGCAACTTTGAGAAATACTCAAAAGCTCAAAAAAAAAAAAAAACAGAGAGAAATGGGAAATTTAAAACAAATAGAAATGACTTAAATCCAACTTTGTCAAAAATCATAACGTATGATATTATCTGTATATTCCAATTAAAAGGCAGAAATTATCATTTTGCCTAAAAAAAGGAAGGCCCTATTAAAAATTTACTTTAAATATAAAGACACAAATAGGTTAAATGTAAAAGAGTAAGAACAAAAATACCAGGGATATCACCAATGAAAACAAAGCAGGAATGGCTCTATTAATATCAGAGAAAGTAGAGTTCAGAGTAAATATTACTAGGGATAAATATGGCCATTTCAAAATGATAAAGGAGTCAATTCATCTAGAGGACACAGCAATACTAAATGATTATGCACCTGTTAACAGAGTTTAGCAAGTCATGAAGTGAAAACAGATAGAACTGTACGGAGAAATAGACAAATCCACCACTGTGCTGAGGAATTTTAGTAAGTGACTCTCAATTATTGATAAAATATATATACAGACCATAAGAAGGAAAATAGAAGGCTTGAACAATGCTCAACTAAGTTGACCTCAATATTTCATCCAAAGAATAAAAGAATCAATGAATATGAGAATCAATGTATTTATTCAAATATATGTGAAACATTTACTAAAAACAAAATAGTCTGGTCCATAAGACAAATCTCAATAAATGTAAAAGTACTCAAATCATATAAAATACATCATCTGACCACAATGAACTTAAATTAGAAATAAATAACAAAAAGAAAACTTGAAAATTAGAAATGTTTGGAAGTTGAATAACATACTCCTAAATAATTTAGAAGTCAAAGAAGATAAAAGTGGAAATTAGAAAGTATTTTGAAGCCGAAAAATAGAAAGAAAAAGTATTTAGTGAAAAACAAAAAGTTTGAAAGCAATATCTTCAGCTTCTACCTGAAGGCAAATTAGAATCAAAAGTAAAGTTAAATTAAGTCCCATGTAAGAAGAAGAAGGAAATAGTAAATTTCAGGGCAGAAGTCAATTAAATAGAAAACAGAAAAACAATGAGAAAACAAATAAATCCAAAAGCTAGTTCTTTGATAAGATCAATACAAGTAATCAACTTCTGTGTGGGAAACACAGAGAGAATAGAAAAATTATCAGTATTAGGGGTGAGAGTGGTGACATCACTACAGAGTCTACGGATACAAAAAACATAATTAGGAAACACTATGAACAACTCTATAGTAATAACTTTGGCAGCATAGATGACAAAAATTCCTTGAAAGCCTTAAACTAAAAAAGCTCAATCAAGAAGAAACAGACATCCACAATAGCCTCATGAGTATTATAGCAGCTGAATTTGTAGTTCAAAACGCTTCCAAAAATGAAAATTACAGACTTAGATGGTTTCACCTGTGAATTCTACAAAACTTTTAACAAAAAAATAATACCCATTCTATACAAATACTTCCAGAAAATTGAGGAGGTCAGAATATTTCTCAATTCATTTGATGAAGCCAGCATTACCCTGATACCAAAACCAGACAAGTACGTGGCAAGAAATTACAAGCCAATATCTCTCATGAACATAGAGGCAAAAATTTTAAATAAAATCATAACATATCAAATACAACAGTATATAAAAATGATAATATATTATGACAAAGTGGGAGTGTATCCCCAAAATACAAGTTTGGTTTAACACTCAAAAATCTATTAATGTATTCACCATATTAACAGATTAAGAAAGGAAAACCATGTATCTCAATTCATCAGAAAAAACATTTGACAAAATCCAATGTGTATTTTTGGTAAAAACTCTCTGCAAACTAGGAATAGTGGCAAATTTCCTCAGCCTAATAAAGAGCATCTACAAAAAATGTACACCTAACAATACACTTTATGGTAAAAGACTGAATGCTTAACCCCTACTATTAGGAAAAAGGCACTCTTACCACTTCTTTTCTTGCAAACAAGAAAAAAAAAATTAAATATCCAGTTTGGAGAAGAAAAATTTAAACTCTCTTTGTTTGCTGATGACATGGCCATCTATGTAAAAAAATTCTACAGAATTACAAAAAAACTATAAGTAATAAATGTGTTTATCAAGGTTGAAAGGTACAAAATAAATATACAAAATAAATTGTATTTCTATATAGTAGCAACAAACATTTGGAAATCCAAGTAAAAAATGCTACATAAAATAGTATTAAAAAATGACACTCTTCGTAATAAATTTCATGAAAATGTATAAAGCCTGTGCACTAAAATCTAAAACCTTCCTGAAAGAAAATAAATATGATTAAACAAATGGAGAGAAAGACTGTATTCATAGACCAGAAAATTCAATATGTTAAGATATCAATTCTCTCCAAATTGGTCTACCAGTTCAATGCAATGATAATCATAATCTCAGAAAGTTTTTGTAGAATATTTGACAAACGAATAATAAAATTCACATGGTAATGAAAATAGCCTAGAACAGCAAACACAAATTTGAAAAACAGTAACAAAGTTGAAAGAAATATACTACCTGACTTCAAGACTTATTATTAAGCTACAGTAGTTAAGAGAGTGTGGCATTGGTGTAAAGAGTAATAAATAGATCAAAGAAATACAAAGAGAAATAGAAACAGAATAGAAATAGAAACAGACCCGCACACATATGGTCATCTTAACAAAGGTGCAAATGCAGTTCAGTGGAGAAAGGATAGTATTTTCAACAAGGATAGTATTTTTCAATTAAAAAGAACGATAAATTGAGCTTTATCAAAATTAGAATATCTGTGTTTTAAATCACATGCTTAAGGGAATAAAAAGATAAGTCACAGACTGGGAGAAAATACTTGCAAATCACAAGTGATAAAGATCTTGTAACCAGAATATATACAAAACTCTCAAACCTCAATAATAAGAACACCAACAGCTCAATCAAGAAATGTGAAAAGGTCTTGCATAGACATTGCACCAAAGAAGACATGAGTTGCAAATAAATGCTTGTAAAGATGTTCTACTTGTTGGTCATTGAGGAAATGCAAATTGCTAAAACCACAATGAGACAACACCCCACACCTGCTGGAATGGCTAAAATTAAAACTGATTATACCAAGTGTTGATAAGGATTTGGCAGAACTAGAACTCTTACACACTACTGGTGGGAATGTAAAATGATACAACTACTTGGAAAATAGTTTGACCGTTCCTTAAAATGTTAAACATACACCTACCATAAGAATCAATCACTCTTCTCCTAGTTATTTGCCCAAGAGAAATGAAAGCATATGTCCAGAAAAAGACATTTTTTATTATAGTGATGGTTTCAAAGACATATACATATGTCAAAACTTATCACAGTGTTCACTTTAAATACACGCAGTTTACTGTATAAAGCTGCTAAAAAGATTGTTAGAATGTCTTATAAAGATAAATAGATAATAAACTTTGGAACCACCTACTTCTGCATCATTCATGGATTTGATATTAACTTGTATGACAAAGTAGGTAAGACCACATCACTAGCACCAGAGGACAATCATGCGTTATCCTTGTATAGCCAGTACCAAGAGTTTGGCTAAGATGGAGAGAACTGGAAGATACTGAAGGTGCAGTCAGGTGAGGGTCAGGAAGTTGACTGGGGATATAACCCTGTATTTAGTATTTCCAAGCACTTTGCTAGTTTGTCATAGAAAATTGAAAAGCAATACAGAGCCTAATTCATGCCTGCAAGGAGCCCATCAATCTGGGCAGATAGAGCTAAAATGTACAACACAGAGAGAGAAAATTAAGGGCCAACTGCGTGACAAGAATGATTTGTATACCAGACTTTCAAAAAGGGTAGAGAATTCATTCCACAGAAAAAGCAAATAAATAAAATAAGGGATGATTTATTAGTTGAGTTATGAATTGAATTGTTTGAAATTTGAGTAGTATTTATACAAATAGGGGTCGAGAGAGGAGATTGTATAGAGAAGTCAGAAAAGAGAAGGAGGAGGAGGAGGACACAGAGAGAAAATTGAATAGAACCTTCTGGTTAAAGTTGACTTTGACTATTGGGGAGTGATAGGCAATACATCTGAACAGGGCGCTTGAGACAAGTTTCAAGGCAGACAGTAGAAATTGGATTTTATCTGGCGGGTGAAGTCCTCCCAAATTCTTGTACAAGATGTCTAGCTGTAGTGTGTGGAACATCCTAGAGAGATGAAAGGCTGGAGGTCAGGAGATTGGCTCAGTGGCTACAACAGGAATCCAGGTCAGGACAGCATTGAAGAAGCCCTGGTCTTCACTAACTAGTATCAGTTAGTGATACTAACTGCAGATTCCCCAAAAGACCACCCAAACGATCTGCTGATAAAGCAAGCTAAGTTTCTTGCTGACAAATATTGTATGAGACCACTTCCTTACAAGATTTTTAGTCACTTCTCAGAGGAAGGAAGGAAGGAAAAGGCAGGATATTAATGACGTGTTGGTGGGGGAGAGGTGTCTGGAAAAGGTGTGTCTATCAGTGGTTTGGGGGGCTGCTGATAGGGCTTGAATATAGTTCATGATGCAATGGTGAGGAATTGATTGACAAAGCCAGGTGAGGGTTTTAAAGCAGTCTTTGATGATCTTAGTTGAGAAATCTATTGTCCTGGGGGCTTCTTAAACTTATCTATTGTTTGGACATATGGATTTGGGGGAAATTTCTGAAACAGTTATTTGCAACTTCATCTACCTGGATAAGAGTTTCCTGAAATAATAAAGGCATATTAATACATTAATACATGCAATTGGATAGTATATCATGTTAATATTGGCAGTAAAGTATATAGTTGCAGACTGTTTGGCTCTCCGTGGCGCCGTTAAGTAAAGGAAAGGATTACCTAAGAAACAATTTGATTTGGTGGCTGATTACACACAGGTACAACAAAAGGACAAATTAGGATGATCTGAGGGTTGATATTTTGAGAACACTGACCAAATTTTGATGTTAGAACCATAATTTAAAGGTAAAAGGATTTCTGGGCCAGCCCCGTGGCGTAGTGGTTAAGTTCATGTGCTTTGCTTTGGTGGGCCAAGGTTTGCAGGTTTGGATCCCAGGTGTGGACCTATGTACAGTTCATCAAGCCATGCTGTGGCAGCGTCCCACATACAAAATAGAAGAAGATGAGGAAGATGGGCACAGATGTTAGCTCAGGGCCAATCTTCCTCACCAAAAAAACCCCACAAAACACCCTGATTATTTAAAAAAAAAAAAAAGGTAAAAAGATTTCACAATAAGCATTGCAGATAAATGCTGTTGACAAATATTGAGTTTAACATTGAATTAAAAATTGAGTTTAGGGGCCGCCCGGTGGTGCAGCGGTTTAGTCCACGCTTGGCAGCCCGGGGTTCGCGAGTTCGGATCCCAGGCGCCCGCCGACGCACTGCTTTCAGCCATGTCGCGGCGGCATCCCATATAAAGTAGAGGAAGATGGGCACGATGTTAGCCCAGGGCCAGTCTTCCTCAGCAAAAAGGGGAAGATTGGCAATAGATGTTAGCTCAGGGCTGGTCTTCCCCACAAAAAAACCAAATTGAGTTTAGGTAATTAAAAGTCAGAATTCAATGCGTATTCACTAATATAATTACAATGCATTATAGTCACTTCAAATTATTTTGGAGACAAAGTAGGTATACATGAAGAAATAAAAATAAATGAATTGTGATGCAGTAAAATTCAAGTTAATTATATTGGTTATATGTTCATTGTAAGTGTTTGCATCCATGACTACAAAGTAGAATCTCTCTTCTTTGAATGCCTGGGTGACTATTCCCATACTAATTCAAAAGACTTCTGTTGTGTACTATGTTAACTATGTGCAAGACTTTTACTCCCCTAGAATTCATATTTCCCGTGGGTGTCAAAGAAAAACTACACTGGACAGAATTAAATAGGCGAGGAAGACCTTTTTCAAGAATATTGCAGTAAGGGATTGAAATCAAATGCAATTCCACTGAAACAAAAGGCAGGAGGATTTTTAAGCACTGGGAAAAGTGGTAAGGATATACTGGAGACTGTTGGGGAGGTTGATCAACGTGATTATGCCATCTGTGTTTGCTGATTGTCATTTATCAAAGTTAGGTTCCTACCCTCCCAGAGACTGGGAGATAGGGGTACTATCTCCTTCAATGGTTACATTTCTAAAAGATGGTTCCCAGGTTCTTGGGAAAGGCATTCCTGGGTTATAAAAGTGAAAGAGGCTGGGAGAAGATTTACATCTCTAAAGAAAAAAAGAAAAAAATTTACAGTTTCAAGTTTTCTAAAGTAAATGCTCTAAGGAAAGGAAGATTGGGGGCCTACAGACAAGAAGAAATCTGTCTACAATTTAGTCAAGTTGGGGGGAACGTTAAGACTCTCTTGGTGAATGGTTGAGACAATTGTATCCACCATTCACTTACCCCCTTTGGAAAAACCAATGCCTTGTGTATACCTAGTGCTCATTAAACATTTACTAGAACCACAAATGTTAAAGATGGAAAAGATCTTAAGATACATCCAATCTAATATCATCATATGTATATGCATTATAAATTCCTATACATAATTACACATATACTACATATGTGTAGTATACACATATAGTACAAAAGCTGGATATAATTTCTAAGCCATGCCTTAGTGCTAAGAAAAGTCTGTTTTAGATATTTAAGAGTATTTTTAAAAATCAGAATATAGGCTTTGATCTGACTGGTTTTTCCTTAGATCTTGAAAAACTCAGTAGATGCTAAAAGTTTAAATCAGCTTGAAAGATAAACATCTTCAAGGGTCTGGCTCATCCCAGTGCTATCCCCAAGCTTATTGCACTTTAGAACACAAAAATTCTTTATTCTTTCTTAAATTCTGCCTTCTTTCAGAAGTGATATTTTCAGTTGGTTACAGCTAACACAAATCAATCCATCCCTTTTAAGAATAGGGACATTGCAACAAGTTCTTTGAAAAAAGGAATATACGACTTCCCCAGTTCCTTTTTCCAAATTGCATTACTTCCCCCAATCAGTGAACTCTAACTATTAAAAAGTCTTGCCTGGGGCCGGCCCAGTGGCATAGTGGTTAAATTTTCATGCTCTGCCTCTGAGGGCTGGGGGTTTGAAGGTTTGGATCCTGGGCGCAGACCTATGCACCTTTTATCAAGCCATCCTGTGGCAGGCGTCCCACATAAAATAGAGGAAGATGGGCATGGGTGTTAGCCCAGGGCCAATTTTCCTCAGCAAACAGAGGAGGATTGGCAACAGATGTTAGCTCAGGGCTAGTCTTCCTCACAAAAAAAAAAAAAAGTCTTGCCATATGAACCTAATAATTGTATGTTAAAAATGTTTCAAAATCTATACAAAGCCTTTTTAACTATTCTGTTTATCAAGTTTTTCTTTTATGTAGGAAAGATGTCAATACTATTTTAAAGACCGAATTTATTGAAGCCAAAAAAAAATGAAAAGACTCCACCCTTAGGATTTACATAAAAAATGAATCATGCAAACTAACTCAAGTTTGCAATATTTGTAACACAAAGATTTCTGTCAAAAAAACAGTTGGAAATAACATGCTGTTTGCAATGTAATTGTTACTATTCACTAAAGCAGAAAAGGCGAATGCAGGGAACTCAGATGCTGACAGCCTAGTCATTTAAAACTACAGGTTGTCTCAGGAATGACAATGGTTTTGAAATTCAGCTCAACCCATGCTGAGAAGTTGCTAGCTCTAGATATTGGAGAATATTTAACACTTTAGTTGAATAAGATTTTCTCCTTCTCTTTTCCTCAGAACATTTCAACTAACCCAGGAAATTTTAGCCTATTTTTTTGAACTATATAAAATATTCAAATGGGCACTAGTCTTCTCTGCAGAGAGCTTCTGGAATCCGAATTTTTAATGAGGGTATTTGTTTAAATGTATATGATTAACAGAGCTGTAAAGCCCACAAACAATTTGTTTCTTCTGCTAGGGAAAAACAAAATAAAACAGAAATACCCAGCTATATGTTTGCTGTGTGTAATTGTTAATAGATCCACATATTTGCTTAAGTTTTTTTTTTGTTGTTCTTAAAACAATTTTAGTCTTTATTCTGAAGTTGGATTGCCCTCACTGGGGTGTCTTACCTGAGTGATTCTTGTACTTCTGTGTGTCCTTTCGTGTGCAGTGCTTGTCACTGACAAAGACTCTCTCTGACCAAGCTCTAGTCAGGCTCCACTGAGCCCTCTTCTCGACAAGGCCCTTACCTTACCTTGACGCCATCCTTGCTGGGCCTGCATAACTCAGGTTTAGCAAGAATCCTGCTAAGTCAGTTTAGGGAGAATTCCTTACCCTTGATGTCTGATCACTTGATATCTGATCGAATATACACCAGCTGATGTCTGATCACCCTGGCCTGCCTTCTGCAGAATCCTGCTGGGTTAGGTCAGCAAGAATGCCCCCCAACCCTTGATGTCTTTTCTTAGTCATTTCCCATCCACCAACGGACTGCTTCACTCTGTTCCGTGGCTATAAATCCCCACTTGTTCTTGTTGTATTTGGAACTGAGCCCAGTTCTGTACTGAGGTCTCTTTTCACCTATTACAATGGTTCCTGAATGAGATCTGTTTTCACCACTTTTACTGTCTGTTTTTTTTTTTTTTTTTAACACCCCCATTGGCAGCATTACTTTGAATGAATTCAGCTTCTTTGGACGCCCTCACTTCTGCTGGAGTTTCCCAAGGGTCTTCACAAACAAGAAGGTCTGAGTGGTTGGCCAGCCAGTCTTCAGCTCCTTTCTTTTTGACTTTGGGTTCTTCTGAGTGTACATAATGAAAAGAACAAGGAATGACAGTCCATTTTCTGTTTAACCTCCTCGTTCTGTGGTCCTTTTTCTTTCCTAACTTTTGAGCTCACAGCTCAATGACCAGAGAAATAACGCCTACTGACCACCTCCCCACTCATAATTTATATTATCCTGAATTTGAAGGTATTTTAGACATCACCCAATCCATCCATCCAATCTACCACCATTTTCCAAAAGAAGAAAGTGAGGCTGAAGACTTTGTATTTCTACTAAATGACAGTTTAAGATTAGAAACTGACTCCTTTTAACTTCAATTTAGGATTCTTTCTACTAGAGCATATTGCCTCATAAAAACTGACATTTTCTAATGATTTATACTCTTTTTGTTTTGTTGATATTTCATCCACTGTCAATGTACTGAATTTCCTTCAACAGTGGAACAATTCTTATGCTTGGTATTCCTTTCTCAGAGATGCTCAAATAGAACCTATGATGTCAGACACGTGGGAGTTCAAGGCCTGCTGTCCCATTTACATGTGACCTCTCATTCACTCAATTTTAAATCCATAGAAGAAAGATTGGGATATTAATGGAATAGCATTTACTTATCATCACAAGTTATAAATGTGATATTGTAATATCCCCGCATGAATTGTTATAGAAATCTTTGAATTAATTTCTGTGTATTTTAAACTGCAGCCCTCATAAAAATACTTATAAAACAAAATTATAAACAGAATCACCAATATACACTTTGGGGATGAAACAGAGCTTGAGCAGCACAATATATGTTGGCTCATGTCTGCTAAGAAAATCTCCCTCAAGTGTGATTGGATTTGCAAGTGTCGGAGTTCAAAGTTAACAGAACATGGCACTGACAATTTCTATAACACAAAAAAGGCTTAGCATACTACTTATCAGATCAAAGACAATGCAAGCTGGACTTCATCCTTGTTTTTAAATGTATACAGTAGTTTATAGAGAATTGAATTTTTCCCATTATTAAAATGGGATATTTCTGCATTTTGTAGTGACAGATTGTATTATATGATCAAACTCTTGATATCATTCCTTTTTTTTTTTCAGGAAAAACTGATCTTTAAATAACATTCAAAATGATTGGCATTGTTTTACAGATTACAAATGAGTAACTACTACCCTATGGAATTTATTTGAAAAGTCAAGTTTCTCTCTTACTGCAAATGCTGTTATTTATTCCTTTTTTTTTTTTTGTATACATCTTCTTGCCTTCAGCTAGTAATCCCCCTTTGAACTACCATAGAAACAAGCAAATATGCCTCATTAAACTTTCCTTGCAGGAGAAAAATTGAAAGAATTTTTAAATTGTAGAGTAGATAAAAATAAAACACGTTTCCTTTAGGGGTGATTAGATTGTCCTTTTAAATTCTTTAAGGAAAGGTACCAGAGTTGGCAGAAAAAAAAGGATCATGTGTTTTCATATTTGTGAAATTGTGACGATTTTTAAAAACTGATGGTTTCTTATATATCTGGAATAAATACTGAAAATAAACATTTTCAGTTATATTTCATATTTGGTATTAAATGGTATTTCAGATATATTGTGAAAGTCAAGTAACTATTTCTAATAATGCATAAACATAATTACAAGTGACATTAAAGAACTTCTCTATTAAGTTGTATTTGCATAATGCCTTTGGTTAAGGAGATGGGCTTAATGTTAAAAAAAAAAAAAGGCTTATTTAATTTTGTTCTAGAGAATTCTGTGAATTAGGGGATGGGCATGTTTCGTTGACAGATGAGACCAGAACCAGGTAGGACTGTAAGCTGTTTCAGACTGTGAGCAAAGCTCCTGGTGAGGAATTCTCTGGTCTTTTAACAGCAAAATAATAAAGAAAGCCCTTTTGTCTTCAAGACATTTTTGCTTCCCCCCAAATCAAAACTGAAATTGACAAATTCATTTTGTATTAAGGCGTAACACTTTCACATAGCTTGGAACTCAGGAGTGAAGAAAAAGGTTAGCTTTCAGTAGTCTTCATTTATTTCTTCACCATCAGAATAAGCCTAATGAATAAATCTCAGAATGCACAAATGGCACAGTTAGTTAGAAACTCTGCCTCTTTATTCTGCCAACTTGTATTGTGTACTCTTAACTAAGGCATCGACTATTAGGAACGTGTCCTGAATTAAACGTCCAGTCTTTGAAAAACTGAATGATGTTTTTAAAGGCACACTGTGAAGTGAAAGGAGATATTGATTTTTGTTGAGTTAGTATTTTGTACATTGAAATCCACTTTAACAACAGAAATCAATACATAACTCTTTCAAATCACTGTTTTGGAATTGTTACTGTTGTTTCTTTTGACTAAACCATGGATGCAATTCGTTTAGCAACACGTTAATTTCCTTTCCGTTTGGATTGAAAGGTTTCTATGTTAGTGATGTATTAATTGAGGCACCTAAAGGGTACACTGAAAACTCAGAGACATTAAGCAAACACAAGTGCTTTGAGGTATTACATGACAGGCCCCAAATACGATTTGTATGCAGCAATTAATCATCTGAATCTAGACAGTGTTGTTATGCTTCAGCAATTGGTGGCTATTTCCCGGGAGTTGGGGACCTGAGTTTTGTTCTCTTCCTTATGAAAAGGGCATGAGGGAGTAGGGAGTCATTATCAGATTACAGCGTTTAGGTATCAGATCTGTTCAAACCCTTAACTGGTCCCAGTCCACATACATTGCATTTTGTCTCAATAACCTAAATCTCAACCTACATTAATTTGAATACAGTAATTGAAAGCGACTGATAATGCCTAGAATAAATAAGCCATTCCAATATATTCAAAATTTCTTTTCCTTTCTCTTATATAGTTTTCTTGTTTGCCTTGTCTATCCATAGTCTCTAATTACTTGGGCCCTGAAATCCCTTTGCTTGGTTACAATATTTCTTACTAAGTGGTGATGCAATGCTATAATAACTATGTTAGATATATTACATGTATTATATATGATAAATATTTGATATATATGATAAATATGATGATCAAAGTTACATTGCTTTCCTTTTTTTTTTAAATTCAGCAATAGATTTCACTTCAAGTCTTGATAACAGAAGAAAAAAAAATGTACTGATTCTGCTTGTCATTTATTTTAAACTTGCAGGACATTTTCATCCTGAATTTTACAGTCTAATGACCAAAGGAGAATGTCAGTTATGTTTTAAATTGTTGCGCTTGACATCGCAAATCTGTACATTTTACCTTACAAATTTACTTACTTTCTCATATTTTGACATTTCTAAATGTAACAAGAGGAAGAGACACTAGCAGTCTACCAGGTTTTCCAGAAGAGCAAAATAATATCTTTACACCTATGTGTGTATATCAAGGAAATGTGCCTTTACGTGGAGTTACTTGATCTACAAGTGGGAAGTTAGGTGGTAAATAATGTTCATATACTAATTTTGACATGACGTCATTTGCATAACTAACATAAGATCTACAGAATTGTCCAGGTTCTTTCATTGGTATTTCAACCTCCATATTTGTGCGTTGAAACACACATGCATACACTGCATGAAGAGTTTAATTTGTTTTTATTACCAATATTTTACTGACAAAAAAAAATCAATCGCTTTAAACTGTTTTGATTCTGGATCTCAAATAGTAGAATAAATTCTATGGGAAAAGAAGCATGAGGACTAAGAAACTCAGAGAGAGATGATAGGGGTCAGGAAAGGCTTTATGAAGAAAGTGATGCCTGACAAAAGCGATGATTAGGCACATGTGTGTGGTGATGGATTGTAATTAGTATTTGGGTGGTGAACATGTTGTTATCTATGCAGAAATAGAAGTATATTGATGTACACCTGAAATCTATGCAATGTTATAAACCAACATTACTGCAACAAAAAATAAATTAAAAAAAAAAAGTGATGCCCTAGCTAAACATAGAAGAAGGAATTAGCCAGGCAAATGGGAAGGGAGAAACTGAGGGGATAATGGAGGGATATATTAAGTAGAGGGAAAGAGATTGGTACAAGGGAATAAGGCACGAAAGAGTGTAACCTAGGAGAGGGTGGTGGTTGGGGATGGATCTACATGAACAGGCAGGACTGACAGGGAAGATTGGAAGAGAAATTACAAGGAGTTTGAATTCAGAGTATGGCCTCTTCCTGGAAGGCCTATTTAGCACTTTCTGTTTGTCACATATTCACCAATATTTTAGCAATTGGCTACAGGGTCGTATCTTCTGCAGTGCTCTAGAGTTAAAATCCGTCCTCCGAGCTCCTGTAATTTTTTATTCATGCTTCCTGTATAACGTGGTAGAAAAAAATTCACCCAGGATGTGTTGAACCTGACCTGTTTCAGATTAAATTATTTGCCCATGAGATCTTTTCATGTCTGAATATACAGCTCCTTCACTCTTTAAAATTGTTGCATAGCATTCCATAACGTGGATTCATTTCCACAAAACTTCATTTACTCTCCATTTTTGTGAATGTATTTATTTGCCAGTTGATACTTTTATGTTCCTGCATTTCTGTAGTAATTAGTTAAGTTGAAAATTCTTTTTGACATTTATATTATCTCTTCTGTTATTTGCCTTTATACATATTTATCTATTTTCTACTGTGTGGCTTAATTTGTTTATTAATTTATATCTCTTTTATATATAATTAACCAATATAAATTAGTTAATTTATATATTTGTAATAGCTTATCTCTGTTTTACGTGTTGCAAATATTTTCTCTTAGCATGTTCCTTGTATTTTAATTTTATTTATGGCATATTTTGTTACAAAGATGTTTATATTTTGATACCACCAAATGTATCAGATTGATTAGGGATAACTAGGAATGAAAAAAATATATTAATCTTTTCCTTATGGATTTCATGTTGTGGATATCCTGTATTTTCTTCATAATAATTTCATGGATGTTTTATTTTGGCTTCTTTATTTTTACATTTAAGTCTAACTGGAATTTATTTTTTTCTTTGGAAAAAAGCCCTATAAAATTAGATCTTTATCTGATACCAAACGGTCAATTGTCTTAAAACCCAATATTGACTAGGCCATTTTTCCTTAATAATTTGTAATGCCATCATTTACACATTCCAAATTCCCACATATACTGCATCTACTTGTGGACTGTCTATTTTGGTCCAGTGATATTCCTGTCTATTTCTGCACAAATACTACATTCTTCCATTACTATAGCTTTATGATACATTTTCATATCAGATAGAGCAAGCATTACCTTACTGTTTTTCTTTTTCAAAATCTTCTTGGCTAGTTTTTACATTGACTATTCCACACAAATTTCTGAGTTAGCTTCACAAGTTCATGAAAAATTCTTTTTGAAATTTTTAAATTGAATTGCATTGCATTCCCAGATTAATTTGAAAAGATTAAAAACATTTAAATATCAACTCTTCCAATCCATGAGCATTCTCTCTTTCCATGTATTCAGATATTCTTTTGTACCTTCTAGTCATATTATATGGATTTTTTATAAAAGTTGTACACATTTCTTTCTTTCTTTCTTTTTTTTGCTGAGGAAGATTAGCCCTGAGCTAACATCTGTGCCAGTCATCCTCTATTTTTATGTGGGTTGCTGCCACAGCATAGCCTCTGACAAGTGGTGTAGGTCCGTGTCCTACGTAACCGAACTCAGGCTGCCAAAGTGGAGCACACTAAATTTAACCAGTAGGCCACAGGGCCAGCCCTCACATTTCTTGATATGGTTATCCTTATGTATTTTGTAATTTTGTTACTGTTATGAGTAATGTCCTCTTTACTCTTACATATGTCTAATTGATGTGCTAGAATATAGAGAGCTACTGGTTATTTTATATTGATCTTGTATGTAGTCACCTTACAGAATTCTCTTTGCAAGCAGTTTTTCCAATGGTGGATTTCCTATATGTATACAATCATAGAAATGCCAATTTTATCCCTGAAATTACAATTTAAAATCTCCTTTCCATGTTTTATACCATTTTGTGTAATTGTAAATATAACATTTAGTAACAATTGTGAAAACAGGTATCATTTTCTCGTTCCTGAGTGCAATGAGAAAGTTCTGTTTTCTACATTAGGTATGCTGTTTCCATAGGTTCTGATAAGTCCATTTTGTTGTTGGCTTTTTACTCTTCTCATTCTGTGGCACAGTTGAGGAAAAATGTTTACATCCTTTAAGCATTCTTCCTTAAATGAATGGGTACTTACTGGATGCTAGGATAAAAAGGCCATTTCTGGAGATGGAGGGTGATCTCTTTTATGGCTATTATAGAAAATTCAGGATGGCTTATAGGTACACTAAAAGGAGAAAACTCTTCTATTTTCAGCACCTGATACCTCTGATATCTCCCTCTTCATGATCTTAAGCCCACTTAAGAGAGATAAGGGTTAATGGTTTAAAAGATGATGAACAGCCAGCATATTTTTAAAGACACTGTAACAGAAACTACACTTAATGGGTTTTATTATGTAGTTTAAAAAGGAAATAGGAAGGCCTATGTGATTGAAGGGAGAATTGTTGAAGTATTTTTACTTCCAAATTCAAACTAAATCCACATTTATATAGCTCACTAAATGTAACATGTGCATAAATTTGAATTTATTTACACCATTTGAGTTATTTGAATTTTAATCATTTTCTCCACAAACATGTTATCTGATATTCCTGAGTTGGATTAATTTTTGACAAATAAGAAAAATACTTGTGAATTTTACATCTAGGGTTAGAAGGAAAGAGGGAATGCATGTGGACCTTCCAACGCATGGAGAAATTCAGCTCTGCAAGAAACTCTTTTTGGTTCCTATGATGGTGGGAAGAGAACCTGAAAAAGGCTAATACTAGAAAAGTGACAAAACTAACAATAGTGAAGGAAGGGCTTGTGTAAGAAAAAAGAAGACACTTTCAGAATTTCATTTAATGGCCCGAATTGCCAGAGAATAAAATATCTAATTTTTGTGACAGAGCGCAATGAAAACCTGGACTCAGGAGAGACCGGAGCATGCGTTGTAGCTCGTGGGCACCAGAATTTGAGTAGGTAACCACCTTCGGTCAGGGGGCAGCACTCCGTCAAGAGAGGACATGCCCTAAGTCAAATTGCTTAAGAACTTATTTTTCAGAACTCACCGGTAAGTTAATAATATTTTAGATGGAATTTGACTTTAGAATTCTCTCAGGAAAATGCACTGCTTGACTGGAAACAAAAGATAAGTACCTGGTTTCTTAACTCCAAGAAATTATAAATATTGTGTTTTCTCCTCCAAGCACAGATCTGACTGCTAAGCAAACAATTCGAAAAAGGAATTTTTTGGTCCTTGGCCTGATGGAAAGGTAATAGGACAAAGTCCTCTAGTGGAAAGGGCATGGAATTTTGATGTCCTTCTCACACAAGTTAGCACAATGACTTGGATATTTTGTAATTCCCTTTACTTCTGTGTCCTTTGGTTTTCTTAACTACAAAATGAATTAAGTGACAAGAGATAAAAAAATAAAATATTTTTTTAGTGCAAACCAGGCATTGAACAAATCAAATGTCCAATAGGTATAAACTCCTAACTGGTCTGGAGAACACAGGGATGAAGGATCTACCTGCTGTGCCTCCTGGCCTTCCCCCAACTTTGAGGCATTTCTAAACAAACTACACGTCCCTTTTGGTTCTCACATTCTATGATTTTGAGTTATGTGTCCTGGTGAGAACTATCTCTTATCTACAGTATTTCCTTAAATAGTCATGCTTTACAAATGACAATTCAGTACCAACCTTTCATTGATGCTCTCCTGTTAGACTTGGTAATCCTGGGATTGCCTTTCCCATCAGCCTTCACTTCAGGCTGTTCAGGCTTCATGATGCTGGATGTTGGCTGGAAATTTTTCACATGGGACTCTTGAAAATAGTCCATTTTTAGATGCCTTTGAGGAAAATAAAAACAAAAACAATGCAAGTTAATATTGAACAAGAAATATTTTAGTGTATCTCTGATCCCTCACCACCTTCTAGAGAAATCCCTGCTCCTAGGATGAATAGAAGGGCAGTAGTTGTCTAAATTTAAAACTAGACTATATACTCCCTGAGGAAAGGTAATATGTGTATCTTTCTTATCATTTAAAAAAATTATTTATTTTTTAAACCTCTTTACTGAAGTATGACTGATATACAAAAAGCTGTACATATTTAATGTATACAACTTGATGAGTTTGGAGATAAGTATACATCTGTGAAACCATCACCATAATCTATGCCATAAATAACCTTCACCTCCAAAAGTTTACTGCCACCTTCTTCTTATTATTATTATTTTGTAATAGGAACACATAACATTAGATTTACTTTCTTAGTAAACTTTTAAGAATACAATACAGTCTACTATGGTAAGTACACCTTACAGTAGATCTCTAGGATTTACTCATCTTGCATAACAAAAACTTAGTACTCTTTGACTAATGCCCCCCCATTTCTCCCTCCTCCCATCTCCTGACAGTCATCATTCTACTGTTTGCTGCTATGAGCTTGACTATTTAGATTTAGTACCATGTAGTATTTGTCTTTCTGTGTCTGGCTTATTTCACTTAGCATAGAGTCCTCCAGGTTTATCCATGCTGTTGCAAATGCAAGACAAGATAGAGTTTAAGTCAAAAACTGTCACAAGAAACAAAAAAGGTCATTACACAATAATAAAAGGGCTAATTCACCAGGATGATGTAACAGTTATAAACATATATGCACCCAACATCAGAGCACTTAAATATATAAAACAAACATTGACAACTCTGAAGGGAGAAACAGACAGCAATATAATAACAGTAAGGGACTTTAATACTCCACTTTCAATAATGGATAGATTATTCAGACAGTAAATCAATAAGGAAACAGCAGACTTGAACAACACTAGAGACCAAATGGACCTAACAGACATATATAGACTATTCCACTCAACAGTAGCAGAATATACATTCTTCTCAAGGACACCTGGAACATTCTTTAGGATAAATCACATCCTAGGTCACAGAGCAAGTGTTACAAATTTAAGAAGAATCAAATATTTCCAAATATCTTTTCCAACTATAATGGATTAAACTAGAAGTATTAACAAAAGGGAAATGGGAAATTAAACAACACACTCTTGAACAACCACTGGGCCAAAGAAGAAATTGAAAGGAAAATTATAACATGTTTTGAGACAAGCAAAAATGAAACACAACATACCAAAACTTATGGGGTACAGCAAAAGCAGTACTAGGAGAGAAGTTTACAGTGATGAGTGCCTACTTTATAAAAGAAGAAAGATCTGTAATGAACAAGATAACTTTACACCTCAAGGAACTAGAAAAACAAGAACAAAGTAAAGCCAAATTAGCAGAAGAAAGGAAATAATAAAGATTAGAGCAGAGATAAATAAAATAGAGAATAGAAAAACAATAGAAAAAATCAATGAAACTAAGATTTGGTTTTTTTAAAAAGATAAACAAATTGATAAACCCTTAGTTAGACTAACCAAGTAAAAAAAAGAGAAGACTCAAGTAAATAAAATCAGAAATGAAAGAGGAGCTATTCCAACAGATGACACAAATAAAAAGATCATAAAGGGCTATTATGATCAATTATATGTCAACAAATTGGACAACCTAGAAGAAATTAATAATTCTAGAAACATACAAACTAACGAGACTGAATCAAGAAGAAATAGAAAGCATGAACAGACCAATAACAAATAAGAAGATTGAATCAGTAATCAAAAATCACCCCCAAAAGTAAAGCTCGGGACCAGATGGCTTCACAGGTGAATTCTACCAAACATTTAAAGAAGAATTCATATCAATCCTTCTTAAACTCTTCCAAAAATTAGAATAAGAGAGAACACTTCAACTCACTTTGTGAGGCCAGCACCACTCTGATACCAAAACCAGACTAAGACACACAAGAAAAGAAAACCATCTTTTCCTTATCATTTTAATCTCAGTACTTATGCTCTTTTCTTTTTGAAGGATCCAGTATTTTGAAGGTCATAAAGTAGGTCACATGTGGTACAACCTCATTATTCTCTCTAGTTGCAAGAAATTACAATATGTAGTGTATGCAAATAGTGTTTTAAATGAATCAAGAGGATATCAACTCTCCTCCCCATCTCCAACACAGCTGAATGGATTAGGAATAATAGATAGCTGGCTAGAGGTATTAAATGGAGAGCCTTGGGTTACCTGATTTGAAAAGTTAAATCATGCTAATCATACTATCCCCTTCAGAGATGGGAACTCAGAGAGAGCATAACTCCACTTATGAGCACTGGAGTGTCTGGCTCCACTCAATCATTGTTGACAGAAAGTCTGTCATTAAAGAGAGTTGAGAATGTTATTGAAGGTAGGCAAAGATAATTTATTCAAGTTGGAAAAAACCCTGTAAATATGTTTCTTGTTTGTAAAGAGTTCACAGTATGATCTGGAAGAAACAAAATAACATAAAAATTACACTGCAAGAATAAAATTGGACGCTTACTTAACGTCATATACAAAAACTAATTAAAATGGGTCAAATGTAAGACCTAAAATTGTAAATTCTTAGAAAAGAACATAGAGAAAAACTTCATGACATTGGATTGGTCAATGAGTTCTTATACATGACACCAAAGGCACAGGAACAAAAGAAAAAAATAGAAAAATTAGACTTCATGAAAATTTAAAAAGAAATGTGCATCAAAAAACAATTTTAGAGGGGCTGGCCCCATGGTGTAGTGGTTAGAGTTCCGTGCACTCTGCTTCATTGGCCTGGGTTTGTGGGTTCAGATCCCTGACATGGACATGCACCCCTTGTCAAGCCATGCTGCAGTGGCAACCCACATACAAAATAGAGGAAGATTGCCACAGATGTTGGCTTAGGGCTAATCTTCCTCAGCAGAAAAAAACAAAAAATTCAACAGAATAATAAGGCAATCCACAGAAAGGGAGAAAACATTTTCAAATCATATATCTGATAAGGGATTAATATGTAGAATATACAGAGAAATCCTAAAATTCAACAACAAAAAACAAACAACCTGATTCAAAACTGGCAAAGCACTTGAACAGACATTTCTCCAAAGAAGATATATAAATGGCCAATAAGCACTTGAAAAGATGCTCAACATCACTAATCATTGGGGAAATGCTAATCAAAACTATAATGACATACTACCTCACACCCATTAGGATGGCCACTATCAAAAAACAGAAAATAACAAATGTTGCTAAGGATGTAGAAAAATTGAAACCCTTATGCACTGTAGGTGGGAATGTAAAATGGGACAGCCACTGTAGAAAACATGATTGTGGTTCCTCAAAAAAATTAAGCATAGAATTATCATATGATACAGCAATTCCACTTCCGAGTATATATTCCAAATAATTGAAAGGAGGATCTCAAAGAGATATTTGCACATTAATGTTCTTAATGGCATTATTCACAATAGCTGAAATGTGGAAGCAACCCAAGTGTCTATGGATGGATGAACGAATAAGCAAAACATGATATAAGCATACAGTGGAATATTATTCAGCCTTAAAAAGAAAGGAGATTCTGCAATATGCCACAACAAGAATGAACCTTGAGGACATTATGCTAAATGAAATAAGCCATCACAAAAAGACAAATACTGTATGATTCCACTTATATGAAGTACTTATAGTAGTCAAAGTCATAGAGACAGGAAGTAGAATGGTGGTCATCAGGGGCTAGGGGGAGGGAGAACGGGGATTTGTTGTTAAATGGGTATAGAGTTTAAGTTTTTATATGATGAAAAGAGTTCTGGAGATGGATGGTGGTGATGGTTGCACAACATTATGAATGTATTTAATACCACTGAACTGTACACTTAAAAATGGTTCAGATGGCAAATTTTATGTTATGTTTATTTTACCACAATAGAAAAAAATGGAAAAAATATTACACTGCAGTGTGACTGAGGCTAAGATCATGTGATGGGGGTTTGGGAGTATATGGGTAGGTCATTTAATCAAAATGGAGGGATGGAATGGGATTGATTACTGGCCTTGGAGAATTCCAGAGAGAGCAGCTGTTGTCTTACGTTACACTGTAGGCTAAATCTGAGAAGGTTTGCCTTTGCAATGTTTCTATGAAACGCTACGTGACAATTATTATTCTAGATTTTGGGAGGATTGTCAATCAGAGAAGAATATGCTTCCAATCCTTATTTCATTCACCGGAAATGTCTGCAACTTCAGGAAATAATGAGGTTGTATCACACGTGACTACTCCATGGCCCTCGGTGCCAGGGTGTCCTTTAAGAAAAGGAACAGCTGGAAGAAACCTTAACAATCATTTACTCTAACTCCCTTACTTCACAGAGAAAGGAATGAGCTCAGGAAAATTAAACAATTTAGCTAAGATCACAGGAGTTATTTGACAGCTGGATGTGTAAAGCCAATTCTGTAGCCCTAGGTCTACAAAACTTTCACAGATATGGCATATACTACAGCACATAGACAGCAAGATGTTGCTTTTAGACACAAGCTCTTCTTGCAGATTACATTTGAGAGCAAATCTTGATGATCTATATGACTCTGCCATTGATATATCTGGGAATTATCAAATTAATGGGTCGAGTCTGACAAAAGTAAAGTGTTGGTCTTGATGGGGTAATGTTAAGTAAGTGTAGGAGTCAAGTTAGTGTGGTGAAAAATAGGGTCTGTCTGAACAGTGACTTAGGACATCAGTGGTGCACATGAAATGACATAACCAATTTCTCTACTCACTAGGCCATAGGTAGCCTCCCAATCTATCACCGAATGATATGTTCTGCTCTCTGATTTCATCTACTTCTCAAAATGTTACTGACATCAAAGTAAGCCCCTATCTTTTCATGAGGGACCTCTACAAAAACTAGTCAGTCTTACTGATATATGAGCAAATATTCTATTCTTCTGGAAGAGACAAGTCATTTAAAAATCTTAAATAGAATCTGCTGTGAAAACTAGAATTGCTGCTTCAGGATATATCTGAGTCTTTGATATTATTACTTGTGTAGAGAATGCATTTTTCATAAAATATCATAGAGTGGAGCTGGTTTTCATCTATCCCTGGAAGAACAGAGAGCATATGAGTCACAGCTGATATGATAACGACACCTGTATTAATATAGGAGTGTATGGTACACTATAATGTGCTTGATCAAAATTTAACCACCTATTCTTTAAAAATATGATCAAAGCAAATGGGAAATAGGGATAAGGTAGAAAAAAAGTAAAAGATTAAAAAAAAAATCTACCAAGAACATTGCTTCTGGATGATTCCATCAGTTATTAAGTATAGAAAAAAACTGATATTGTTTCCTTTTATTTCATCTTTTACTTACTTTTCCATGTGATTTCTATAGCTTGTATATCCTGTTACTGCTATATTCAGGGATAGAGTGAACTTGAGTAATCCAGGCTTGAGGAATAAAGAAAGATGTTGGTAATAGTCCAAGGGAAGATTTGGACAAAGCATACAAATAGAATGAATGGAAGGAGTTTGGTAGAGGTGAGGAGAACAAGGAGGGAAAGTGGAGGGAGGGAGAGAGAGAGAGAAGAGAGAATATGCAATCGGTAATATTTATTTTCTGCCACCCAATCCCCAATGTAAGTCTTAGAAGTGGAGAGAATCTTAATTACTAGAAACTGAGATGTATAGAGAAGATTGAAAATGTTCTCCTCTAGGGACACTTACATTATTTTAAGATATTTACTTCGGCACCACTTTCAATTTAAATAACTGAATTTATAAGCTGAACAAAGATTCAAATTCAAGTGAGGGATACTAACATATAACAATGACTTTAAAGTCATTTTGTACCCGAAGAAAACAATATGCGTCATTTCTATGACTACAGGAGAGAAAGAACTGCTATAAGCTTTTGAGAAATGCCAAAAAATACGCTAAACATATATTTGTGTTTCATGTTTATGCAATCCCTTTTGCAGATGTAGTAAAATATTTTACAATACAAAATGTGAGCATTTTAAGTGTTGAGTATTGATCTTAAATTCCTCTTGCTGAAACAGAGGTATATTTCCTAATCATTTTATCTTCAAGTCCATCATTTTTTTATAGTCATTAACTCACATATTCAAAAATATATATTTACCTATCATTTGTCAACTATATACCATGTATTTTTCTAGATGCTGGCATAGACTAGATTTCAATGCAGACATTGTCCTTACTCGCACGGAGTTTGCAGTGTGGGAAGATGCAGGTCATTTAAGTGCCTACTGTATACAATACATCCTACACAGTACAAGAATTAAAATAGAATCATAAAATGATATAACAGAGACTTTAAGAGTCATCTCTTTGAACTTCCTACTGGAAAAAAAAGAGAGAATTGATTTCAGATTATACTTTGCAAGTGGTCATCATGTTTCTGCTTAAATATATTAGTAATAGGTAGCTCACTAATTTGCAGCTGACCTATTTTTTTTCTAGTTAGCAAATGCTTCACTATATATATTTTTGGAAGACTGTTGGTTGTTCCAATATCCGTTCTCCTCTAATTTTACAGGAATAGAGAGTTAATTGATATATGGCCATATAGCTGAATACTGTATTTCTTAGTCTCTGTTTCAGCAAGGCATATCCATGTGACTAAGTTCTAGGCAAATGAATAAAGAATAAGTGATGTATGCCATTTCTGTCTTGCCATTAAAACAACTGAATGTGCACTGTCCTGTATCTTTTTCTCCTTACTGCTGGTTAGAGATGTCAAGGACTGAAGAAACTATGTTGACTCTGGATTGAAGCCATGTATTCAAGATGGTGGGGTTGTTCCTTCAGTCCTGGAGCTGTTACCCTCAGTGGGAGAGAAATAAACTTCTGTCTTGTTCACTCTACTATGTTTTAAAATGTCTTTATAACAGAAATTTAGCATGTACCCTGACTGACACAATGATCACCTTGTAATTTCCTTTCATTGGTCATCCTTTTAAATATTTTACAATGGCTATAAAATCCCTTATTTATTTAAAGCATTTAACAAGTGTTTATTGGGTGCCTACTACTGCAGAGCACCATGGTAGGAACTGAGAATACAATGGTGAGTAAATTTTGTTCCTGCCTTCCAAGAGTGTAAAGCCATTAGAATGTGTGAATACGGATGGAGGGCAAGGGTGATGTGGCAGGAGTGTGGGATGGACCATGTGTTTGGGGCGGTAGGGGCAGCAATATAAACAAGAAGTTCCAATTCAATATAATAAACATAAAGATAGAAGAATCGTAAGAGTGGCATAGAAAACCATATGGAGGGCCCTTTACCTAAGCAGTAGAGGGCCCTTTACCTCCCAGTAGCCTGGGAAGAATTTCCCAAACAAAACATTTCTAGATGTTTCTACTGTATCTCAGATGCACTGTTTCCTGATCTTTCACTATTCACATCTCCCTCTGGATCCACAGTGTCGATTTGCTCAATAGAATCATGAATGCTATTAAATGAAGGATTTTTAATTTCCATCTGGGTTCCATGTGAATATTTGAAGCAGATGCTACCTTTTTGCTTTTCCACAAGCCAGGGTATATAGAGGTTAAATATTTGCCCCCTGAAAAATATCTGTATATTCCTTAACCTCGTCTTAACAGGAAGCACTACAAGTAGATACCTGCAGGAATGGTAGGATTTAATGGTGACGCTTGAACATATACGATGGCAAGACATTGCTTTCTATTAAGTATTTTATATTACCCCCCAGGTAGTAGGTACCCCAGGTACAAAACATGGGTTTTGTAGCTAGACAAAATTGGGTTCAAATCAGGACTCTTTAACTGATTAGCTGTGTACACTTGACATGACTGTTAATATTTTTAAGTCCTGGTTTCCTCATCTGAAAAAGAGGTTGAGTGACGATCTAATTTGGATCATCTGGCAAGTGGATGCCAAGATGGAATTAGAAGTGCAAGAGATTTATTGGTGGAGAGGTCTGTAAAACATAAAGGACAGAGGTAGCAGAAGTATGTGGATAAGGCCTTCTGACTGTGATTAGATCTGACACATGTTGGAGGAGAAGAAACAGGGGAGGAGATTGGATAAGAAGAGCCTCTGACTGCAGTGTAACTGAGAAAGTCTCACCAGGTCAGTGAGAGCCCCAGAGCAAACTGAGAACATTCTGAAGGAATATTTCACAGGAGAAATACAGTTACTCTCTTGCTACAAATACCATTTAATTCAAACTTTTGTTGTTAGGTGAAGATAGTTTAATATTTTATGACTGTAAGCAACATTTGCAAATGAGCACGGGAGTCCTAGATACACTACGATTTAACCTATCGTGAAGAGAATTATCAGGCAGAAAACATAGCTGGTAGAGGATATATCCATGGGTGGAAAAGCTTCTATAATGTAAGTGAAGACCTAGGTCCTTGTATAAGAGTGGCCTTGTACAACATAACTGAATTTTTGAAAATCTTCACTTATCACGACATGCTTCTAAAAGCAAAGTGAAAACTCTTTGAATACTACCAGTTTAAGTCTTTTATTTTTGTGAATGGATGTTGGAGTGGAATAGGGAATAAGAGTGCCTGGCAACAGTTTGTGGAAAAGGGCTCAGTGAACCTCCATTTTTATCTTTAATGAAATTGCCTTGAGGAGCTCAATAACGGTTTTTTTAGGTTCTTAATTTCCTGAAAAAGTGCTCATTTCATTCCCCTTATGTTTTTTCTTCTTCTTCTCCTTTATGACCTCATTAGCAATGAGAGTTAATTGAACACACCTTCTCTTAAAATGATAAGCATTCCCAAGTCTATTAGATTATCTTTAGGATTGATGGACCAAAAGGATTCAGTGGAATGTACTGTTTTTCCAGATGAACAAAAACTAAGGTTCAGTGATATTTTCTCCCACTGAAAGTGAACATGCTGTCATTGCTCACTCATATTTTAAAAATACCAACCCAAATTCTCAGATGATAATCTATGCTGTTTTCCCCTCAAGCTTATAGTAATGAGTCCATAAAATGTAGCCTTTTGGCTCACATATATACTTAGAAGCTAAATTATATCACAATCACACCATAATAAAGCCTTATAAGCAGCTCTCATGGAAAGTTAGAGTGAACTCTTAGGTCAGAGCTCTAAAGTTGCTGAATAATTATCTCATGCATGTAGATAGTATAATCAGTATTCAAGCACCAGATCCATAGGAAATAACATTAAGTGTGCCTTTTCTATGCTTTTGTCTCATGAAATTCTTTGGTACATTTCTTTTAACTCAGTTGTTTGTCCCTCCACATGATCAAGGATATTTAACATATGATGGTCCCAAATATAATTTGAGATATCAAGGAGACTAGATATATTTTCTATGTTTTGCCCACTCAACCCATCTTACAATTGCTCAGTTTTGGCTTCACTTAAATACACACTTAATTTTGAGAGAGTGGATTCCACCAGATTCAGCAAAGTATACTTCCAATATAGTATAGTGTTCTGGCTGGACTATCTGAGAATGATTCTGTTTCTAGTTATCATTTTTTATTGTTATTATTACCATTTATTCAGCAATAACTATGTATCTGATGTGGTGAGATGTACTTTATAGTACTACCTTATTTGATTCTCAAAAGAAAATGAATTAGGTACTATTGTCCCATACAAATACAAGAAATTGAAGTGTTGGAGGGTTAAGTAACTCCTCTAGGCCTGTTAGGTTTAAATCATGCTTCTCAATAACATACCATATTGCTTCTGCCAAACCTGATTCCATAAATTTATTTTACAATGACACATAACATATAATCAGGAAACAGAAACTTTAATGTATTCTGGTAGCTTCTACCAACTTCTTGAGTCATGTGTTCAGAAGGATATGCTGTCTTCTGAATCTTGGTTAAGGCTTCAGAAAATTTATGGAGTGAGACTGTGAGAAATTTTGATCTTTTAAGACTCAGAAGCAGAGTATTGGGCCCACATATCAACACAATGATAATCATTCACTATTTAATGAGGGAAAAACCCTGAGAGGATATTTTATAATTGATTAGGACATGCATGATTCATTTTGAGCTAACTTGTTTCACAACATATGCAAACTAATCTGGCAGCTTGCAAAGGGGTTTAATGTCAAAGGATGTACTAAAAAGGTATGAGGGAGAGAAATAGAAAGAGAGAATTAATCATAAAATGCTGGGCATAAGTGAAACGAACATATAATGCCCAAATCTTCTTTACAATGTCGGAAGACAAATAACAATGTATTGGGACAGACTTTACAATAGTGACTTTATGTAGAATTCATAATATAGAGTCAAATCTTTGTCACTATCTCTATCTGCTTGTTTCATAAGATTGATATCACGCACATACACACACACACACACACACACACACACACACACACACAGCCCTTCTCCAGGAAAGTAAATCTTATCTAACGGTTATAAAAATAATAGATAGGGAAAACTTTTTTTGCATATGTGTAGTCAGAATTAAATATTTTGAGAGAAGGTAGGGAAAAAACCAAAATGTTAGCTGATGGGCAAGCGAGTAGAAAGACATTTAAATTTGAGTATAATCAGTGCCAAAAAAATAGCGCTCACCCAGTACAGTTTGCATAAATCCTCCAACAAGTTGCAGAGGATGAAGAATAGTGGCTTCTGGATCAATGCACAGTCATTTAGTGGGCCGATCAAGCTGACAGTGAGAGTACCAAACCTGATACACATGAATGCCCAGGAAGAGTGTCTCTGGATGTGAGCCTGGTGTATGTCAATGAAACAAGAGTACAGGAGTTTCAAAGCAGACTAACAAACCACTGGTAAGCTTGTTTCTGCTACAAACAAAAAACCAAAGGCTAACTATGATCTACTCTTTGAAACTTGTGCTGTGGTACTAGTGGCATTTAAGGCACTGACCCACACATATTGGGTATGGTAGGAAAAATAATAGAGTCTGAGGCATGAGTGGGAGCTTGCATTGCATCTGAAAAAAAGTAAAATTCGTTTGAATGGTCACAATTACCTAACTTTTGGCTTATTATTGTGTATCTACTCTACTAGCTATAACGAATTTGTTAGGTTGGCCATTCAGCACTTAAACGACCTAAGCTTTAAAGCATTCTGTGGCACTGAGTCATCTTTATAATGAAGTCCTCCAAAACGTTGTGCTGTCCATAGTGCTGATTTTTAGAGGTATAAGCTAAATGCTTTAGGTTCAGTGATTTACAGCAAAACTTTGAATACCTTTAGTTTACACAGAGAAAATAATCCTTTTGCGTCTTAGTTAAAAAAAAAATACTAACTGATACAAGCCAGTGTTGTTAGGAAACTAGTTTGTATGTTGTGCCTACGGAATGAATGGGGTTTTCATGTTCACGTTATTCTTCGGTACTCAATAACTAGAAGGGCGTATAATTACCAACACTGAAAAATTATTTATTTATCTGGCCTTTGATCAACAAACGTTCAATTGTCAGTGGTCTTGGCAGTGTTAGGAATATACTGTCAGTGCCTTAAAAAACCTGACATAAATCCTTAGACTGTAGAGGCTGGGAAATTGATGTGGTACTTCCTGTGTTCAAGTCACATTTGTTCCTGCATAGCGATTGAACAGCTGGGAATCAGTCGGAATATTGAATTACATCATATGCACTAGTGATTTGAATGGAAATACGTCGCTCTTTAGCAGGTGGCGTACTCTTTACTTTCTACCCACTATATAAGCCATTTCACCATTCTTTGCAGGTCTCTGTAGTTGACAAATGTATACGATATGATAGGATCTATAAAAATAATCATGCCTTTATGCTAATAATCCCACTTCTGAGAATTTTAAGGATATAAATCAGCCTAGGCAAAACCACATTTGTATAAAGATACTTACATAAATATATAGTGAAGATTATACATATAATCTAATAATGTCTAATAATGGGAGAATTTATGTAATCAGTTAAGATATATAAACCAAGTAAATTATTAAGCATTCGTTAAAATTATTCTTATGAGGACTATAGAAATTTTGAAGAATGTTTATGCCATTTTAAGTAAAAGCAGGAGAATGTGAAATGTTATGCATAATTCCTAGGCAAATACATACTCCCAAATCTTTTTCTTTAAAACCACTGGGCTCTGAATTCAGGCTAATTAGATGTGAATCCTGGGTCATAAACTTACTCCCTATGGGATCTTGGACAAATTACCTATCCTCCCTGTGCTTTAGTTTCTTCAACTGTAAAAAGGAAGCTAGTACTAAATAGTATGACGTGTTGTTATCAGAGTTAAATAAGATGATACCTGTAAAGCACTTTGTGGAATAACTATCATAAAGCCAACATATAATGAACATTTACTTACTACCTTTTCAGTAATGAGGAACATGTATAGTAGAACCATTGCTCTCCCATACCTCACTGAGATATCACGAGAAGAAATAAAGAAAAGAGCAGAAGAGTTTGAATTCTGTGCAGGAAAAGTGTCAAATGCAAGACTATTATTATCCTCAGAGTAGGACTCATTGCTTTGAGTCAGGAATCATCTTTCAGAAGTCTGTATTACTTGAAGGAAACAGGATTAAATAATTGAGTGAGACCTTAAATATGATCAAAAGAAATAACTAATTCATGTCATTAAGATGAGAATACAACCCCCCATATACTCGTATATACACCCCATATACTCTGTTTACTTATATAATGCTATCATCCAACAACAGAATTTATGTAGAAAGCACTATTAGTATTAGCTCAAACATAAAAGTTTGAACGTAATAAACTCGCAATTATCTACCCTGACTTTTGCTCAGTGTCCACTATAAACATACACAAGTGACATCTCTCACCTTGAAGAAGTACATGGTTTTAAAGGTTAGTTAAGCATGACAAAGAGAAAATATCTAAGTTTGGGATGCTTCCAAGAGATACCAATAAATTTCCACATCTGCTCTATTATCTCAATTGCACCAAGAAACATTCCCCCGATTAGTTAATTAACTTTAAGAACAAACCAAATTAGTTTAAAATGCAATTTAAACGCAAGCCTATAAATTGTAATTAAAACTGCATGCTGTTGGCATAAATTTTTCAAAATATTTAAGGAGGGTGAATTTTAAAAGGACACACATTTTTATGGGAGACTGATAAATAGAGGCAAATTTATTCAAATGGTGGATTTTTAAAATAATATTTTAATTAGCCCTTTAGTCACAATGATTTAGAATTCTAGATAAGAAAATAGTATCTACCCGTAGATGATTAATGTGAGATTTCCTTGTGTATATCTCAATAATAAAGTCTGTTTTTCCTAATAATAAACTGATTCATTGATTATAAAAATAAAATATAAGTTGATTAAGCATTAATAACTCCTAAAAATTGCTAACAACACTAGTTTATAAACTCCTATGAGGCTACTGATAATGTGTTACTCTAACATCATTATCAATACCAATATTTAGTATTCATACATAGCACTGTTAATGTTAAAATTTCTTCAGCTTGTTCTCATGTGTATGTAGAGAACAGAAGCTTATTTAAATGTATTTATTAATTATAAATGAAATTAATGGCTTTATTCTCACCAGTCGTCTGTCATTAACAAGCAAATGCCTCATCAATGGAATGAAACCTGGAGAAGGAGGCTATTTTTTTCTTAAAGGAGGGAATATAATTCCAAAAGATGGAAGTATTTTTTTTTAATGTCTAGAGTAGAATGCTTATAATTTCAGGCAAGGAATGAACTAAATTAGATTCTTTCAACAATGTGGTACTCTAGGTGGATCAAACTTTTTGACTGATCTCATCATCCTTTAGAGCTAGAAGGAACATCTAAGGGATTTGGGGTACTGGAGGAATTTGATATTAAAAAATATTTATTTTATCAAAATGTTCCTCCTTATGTCTTTGCTGAATCTCTTCCTATTGCCACACAAAACTGTTTTTTTTTTTTCTTGTCCTGTCATCAACATCATTAGAGAACAGATGGACACCAGCATACTCGACTTAGACTTGAAGGAATTGATTGTCATTGCTCAGATTTTCTTTCTTCAGATAAAATTTTTCCACTTTTAATAGATAAGTGATAAGATTTTTAAGAGGCTGAATGTGATAAAATTCACCTGAAATCTCTGAAACTTCTGGTTAATTCCCTCTTTCAAATTTTGTTCATATGCTTTGTCATTATAAGAGATGTAGATCTCTTTAATCTGATAGTTTTTACTTGAATTACCAGTATAAAGTTACTTCTAGATGATTAATATTGTTTTATATATCATGCAAGTTACATGTTCCATCTAAAGAACATTAAAGAACTAAGGGAAATGGAGCTTCTTAAAAATAAAAAAAAAAAGAGCCAAATGGTAAAAATTTGGAGATGATATGATAAGGTAGGAAGGTAAAGTTTCGTCCGGGACCTGAGGGGTTCTTACTATTTAAGTT
This sequence comes from Tapirus indicus, assembly GCA_031878705.1. Classification (NCBI taxonomy): domain Eukaryota; kingdom Metazoa; phylum Chordata; class Mammalia; order Perissodactyla; family Tapiridae; genus Tapirus; species Tapirus indicus. Next base: position 118,091,368 of record CM062925.1, read on the forward strand.
TATAAGTGTTAAATACTATAAGTTGAATAGAAGGGTTCTCGGGAAGAAATCAAAATGAAAGAAATAAGGTAATGACTATATTATAGAAAAACCAAGAATTATAAAAAGAGAACCTCTTTTGTTTTAAGAGATAGTCTCCATATGGTAAAGAAATGTTCCATTGTAATTCCTAGTCTCAAGAAGCTAGAGTAGATAACATGCAGTATCAGTCAGCAAGAAGATGTATTATTAAATCCTCATAGCCTTTAGTTTTTACAGACTATTTTTTAGAGAAGTTTTAGGTTCACAACAAAATTGAGTGGAAGTTACAGTGTTCCCACATACCTCCTGCCCCCACACATGCACAGCCTTTGTCATTGTCAACATCCCCCAACAGAGTGGTACATTTGTTGCAATTAATGAACCTACACCGACACATCATTATCACCCTAAGTCCACAGTTTACATTAGGGGTCACTCTTGGTGTTGTACATTCTATGGGTTTGGACAAATTTACAGTGGCATGCATCTATCGGTATAGCATCATACAGAGTAGTTTCACTGCCTGAGAAATCCTCTATGCTCCATCTGTCTATCCCTCTCTCCTCATACTCCGATCATAGTCTTTTTAAAATTCCTGATTAATAGAGCGGAATTACGTGTGAGAGTACAAAGCATCTCTCCTCCTTCCCAGCAGGCACTGTCTGACTGTGGGGTGGGCACCCTTCACCATTTCTGCTCTGTATTATGACAAGCAGAGGAGGTTTTGCTCCCTCCTCCCACCCCAGAGTCATTGCCCAGCAGGCCTAGCTTTACAGGATCCCTACTTGTCAAGACATCAGATCAGATACCAAAGGCTCCTTTAGAAAGTTGTAGAGAATCTCCCTTTAATAAGTGCCCTCTAAACGTCTCCTATAATTACTGAATCTCTCCCCACCTCCGTCACAACCACTGAATCTTCGTTAGGTATTTTCTGCCATAGGAATATTTGTTTTGGGATTATTTTGCAGCTGTTTACAACTGATAATATTTAAAGTTCTTTTCTATTCACCGTATCAGACATACTTCTAGTTAGTTTAGGGCTTAATTTTTTTTTTTTTTACGAGCTGGAGCTGGAACTATACTTAACTATTTTCTACCTGATGTACTGACTGGATCTCAAGAGAAGATATTCCTTTTCAGAAAAAAAAAAATTCCAGTATACTAGGCATTTAGGCAAATAATCAAGACGTTCAAAAATGTGAACTGAGAACACAGGCATTACTCGTTACATAAAAGATGGTACACAGTGTTGAATAAAGCCGTGACATGGACTTTTCATGCATCTAAAGGTAGCTCATTTTGACTAGAGTGTGAGTTATGGGGTGAAGAGGGAAACAAATGCTAGCCCAAAACGGGCTACATATGTCCAAATTGCTCCCTAAAAAGTTGTGTCACTCACGCGAGATGCATATGAGAAAAGCCAATTTGTTCCTCGTTCAGAGCATCTCCCCTATTTATCTATACAACTAATAGGCGTTTTTCAAAATCCAGAGGTTTTATATCCTTAAGAAAATTCTCCGTTGGTACCTTAGCCCTAACTCAATCCTAATGATTACTGGACTGTTTATTTTGAAATTTATCAACATTGCTTGGTTTTGCTCAGTTTTGTTACGTATTCTTATATATGAACCTATTATATACATACATCTTTAAATTAAAAAAAAATTTACGTGTAGTACAATTGGTTCTACTGCATTCAGAGTAGATGTTCCTTCTTCCATATCTTTCTTTGGGAAATTATCCAGCCAGAATTGCTTGGTGTCTGTTTATATCATTTTCTACAGTAATCTTTTATGGAAGTGTATTGAACATATAGAAAGTGCACAAATAATGAGTATATAACCTAATAACTTTTCATAAATTGAACACAAATATGTAACCAGTACCCAAATCAGGAAATAAAGCATTGCCAACATTTCAGAAGTTCCTTTGGTCACAGGTACGACCTTCTCCTCAATTGTAAACAATATTCTGACTTCTGACACATGGAATAGTTTCGCCTATTTTTTTGAACCTAAATGAATAGAATCTACTACATAGTATGTACATTTTTGTGTATGGCTTCTTTTACTCCACATTATCCTTGTGAGAGTCATCCATATTATTGTTCATACCAGTAATTTGTACAATTTCCTTGCTGTATTGCATTCCAGTTTATGAATACATCTCATGGTAAGTAGAATAATGACCTCCCAAAGACATTTACGCCTTAATTCCCTGAAGCTATAAATAGGTTATGTTACAGGCAAAGGGGGATTAAGGTTGCAGATGGAGATAATGTTGCTAATCAACTGACCTTATAATAGGGCGATGATCCTGGATTATCCCAGTGTAATCCCAAGGGGCCCAATGTAATAACAAGGGTCCCATAAATAAGGAAGAGGAAGGCAGAAGAGTCAGTGCCAGAGGGATGGGATGTGAGAAAGACTTGACCGGCCATTGCTGGTTTTGAAGATGAAAGTGGGCCACAAGCCAGGGAATTTGGCAGCCTCTTGAAGTTGGAAACACAAGAAAATGGATTGTCCATTTTCAGAAAGGAATGCAGCCCTGCCAACGCATTCATTTTAGTCCAGCGAGACCCATTTCAGACTTCTGACCTCCAGAGCTTTAAGATAATAAATTTGAGTTGCTTTAAGCCATGAAGTTTCAGATAACTTGTTACAGCAGCAATAGGAAACTAATACAAAAACAATTTATTCTTTTGATGATGCCCATTTTAGTTTTTGACTATTATGAAAAATGTCTTTAATCAGTATGTTTGAACTCCTTTTCTGGTGAAAATAGGTACATGCTTCTGTTAAGTATATACAGCATTTATAAGAGAAAAATGCTTAATAATATGACGTATATATCTTCAGCTTTAGGAGACAGTGTCAAATGATTTTTCCAAATTTACATTTCCATTATAAGTGTATGAGAGTTCCCATTGTTCCAAACCTTTCCAAATACTTGTTATTGGCAGGGTTATTTTAACTATTCTGTAGGTCTAGAGTGATAACTCGTTGTGATTTTAACTTGTATTTCCATGATGCTTAATAGCTATAATAGTTACCTTAAAAGCTAAATACCTTTTCATATTACATAATTCATTTGACCGGAATAGCCTTACTTTTGTAAAGTAACTGTTGATGTCTTTTGCTCATTTTAAAAAAGCACTTTGTCAATTTTGTTACTGATTTTGTGAGGTTTTTGCAGATTCTGGATACAAATTCTTTTAAAATATGTGTATAAAAATCTATTCCCACTTCATGGCTTGTATTTTCTCTCCTAATAGTGTTGTTTCATGAACAGAAGTTCTGATCTTTAAATTAATACTTTTCTTCACAGGTAGTGTTTTGTTCTGTAATATTTCCTACTTCCTGCCAATAATTTTCCTCTAAATGCTTTATAGTTTTATCTTTCACATTTATAGATGTATGATATTTCTGGAATTGAATATTTTGTGTGCAGTAAGGTAGAGGTGAAAATTATTTTTTCCATATAGAGATCCAGTTTATCCAGTATCATTTATTGATAATGCCATCCTTACCCTTCCTACTGGAATGCTATATTTTTGATGTAACCAGTTACTGCTTGCAACAGTAATTGGCTGTTGCAATCATTCCTCCCATTGGCTGCTTCCAGTCAATGACCAAGTGTCACAGAGATACTGAGGCAAACACAGGACTCCTCTGACAGCCAGCCTTGGCTTGAAGATTCCTGTACATCTTTGCCCATCTCTTTTGCCTGAGACCTCCTGCAGTCTAGGTCACTTCTATCCAAGTGACCTTTTTCTCTTTTCTTTCACTAGGGGTCAGAACTGCATCCTGGTCTGACAACTTTGCCAAATTTCTCTGGCTCTCTCCCAATTTCCCTCATACAGGCATTTTCTCTAATAAGATACATGCTTAATTTCATCTTGGAGTCTGCTTCTCAGAGGATCTGGGCTAACATAAGTGATGTCAAGAGTGGTCTGAGAAAACAGGTGGTAAGACTGACATTTGGGATTGGCTCAAAGGTGGGATGGGGCCTGGATATAGGTAAGACAAAATGACTACTTAATAGTTAAAGATTTCACCAGTGGTGACCTGAGAAATTATCCCAGTGGAGCAGGGATATTGTTGTAGGCTCAATGATGTAGGCATTTGAAATATATAAAATAAAGCCTACAAATACAGTAGAGTTGGCTGTTTACCGCCAGGTTGTGTTGACTCCCTACAGAAGGATAATGAGAGACTGTTAATGGCTAAGTGTGAGAGCCAGAGATCCCCAGTGGTAGGCATAAAGGGCCCTTATCATCTGTACTGGAAGGGCAGACACAGATGAACAGCATGTTGAAGATTTAACTGTGAGGACAGATCTAGAGATGCTTGAATTCTCAGCTAAGACAGGTCTATTATGTGAACGTCAAGGCCTAGAAGGGAAAACCTGGGATCCTGAAAACTTGGAGGAGGCCATCTGAATGAATGTCCTCGAGAGTGTTGACTCTACCATCCCCCTGGACATTCTGGGTATGCAGAAGTGGGCCATCCTTCTCTAGTAATGGCTAGCACTTACACTGTGCTGGAAGATACAGCAGAAGTCCCTTTCCCACAGGCAACAGGTGATCCCTCAGGAACTGTCCCACCTTCTATCCTAGAGGCCAGGCTGATACCAAGGTTCAAATCCCAGTATAAATGCCCTCCCCCATGCTGGGCCTGAAAAGAGAAGGTATAAATAAAGAAATATAAGAATTAGATGGCATATACCAGCAGGATCCAGAGGAGTATTCCTGGGGTTGTATTTTAGGGTGCTTCATCAAGGAGGCCGGAATTTAAGACTAGATAAGCAAGAATTCACTAATTTAGGGGTGCTTCCTCAGGACACATGATTTACACCCTACAAAAGCACTAAGGAATTGGGCAAATCTGCTGTAGGGTGGCTCTTAGAAGCCTAGAAGAAACAATGGCCAACTATTAATAAAGTAAAAGTGCCTGAATTACCCTGGAAGATGGTGGAGGAAGGAGTAGAGTCTAAGGGAAGGGGATGTGACAGTGAATTTTGTTTGTCAACTTGACTGTTGACTTGACAGGGTACCCAGATATTTGGTTAAACATTATTTCTTGGTATGTCTGGGAGGGTGTTTCTGGATGAGATTAATATTTTAATTGATAGACTGAATAAAGCAGATGGCCCTCCCTAATGTGGGTGGGCCTCATCGAAACCCTCAAAGACCTCAATAGAGCAAAAAGCTGATTAAGAAAGAATTTTCTCTCTTTCTATCTGACTCTTCCAGCTGGGACGTCAGTCTTCTTCTGCCTTCAGGCCTGGACTCAAACTGGAACCAAACCATCAGCCCTCCTGGGTCTGGATCTCTCAGCTTCCATAATTGTGTGAACCAATTCCTTTTAACAAATATATTTTTATATCTATATATCCTATTGGTTCTATTTCTCTGCAGAACCCTGACTAATGCAGATTTTGGTAACAGGAGTGGTTCTAGAGGAACAGAATTTTAAGAACAAGTTTTCTGGATTGCTTCTGGGATTTCTGGAATTGGCTCTGTAATCTGACTAGATTTGTAGACGCTAATGATTCTATTTCCAGGAGTAAAGAGAGCACTAATGGTCCATGGTGTGATCTGGCAATAGAGACATGCAAAATATCTCCACTGGATACTCATAATCGACCACTTATAAGAAGCAAAAAGCTGTGTGATTGTGTATGTGTTACTTTTGGACATTTTTGGAAATCTCATGTATCTGATGAGGTGACTGGTTGCTCCTGATGCCACTGGAATGAGAAAAGTATGAGTTCAGGGATTCAAATACCTAGCTCAAGCTCCGCTTTTTGTTTGCCCTGAAGGAGATCCTTATTTCCTTCAGCTAACACTGCTGAAAATCTAATGGAGAATCTCATCCTGTGACTGGCTGAATTCTGCCACAAGTTAAACTGCCAGCCTCACAGGGCGTCTACTGTTCAGAACTATCTATAAACCAGACTGAATTTTTCTTCCCCAGTCAACTGCCATGAGAATCTGAACCACTTGTTCATGCTACCTACTTGTGCCTTTAGGATCTGCTCAAACACAAATATGTATATAAGAGTTTCGTTTGATGATGGAGTGCATCTCCAAAATCATGGTTCAGACAACTCAGTTTATGGTGGTCAACTTATATCACATGGTACATTGATAGCTCCTGGATAATCATTCAGTTTTCACCAAGGCCCAGGAGCAAGCCAGAAGCTGGTTTTCAAATAGTTACCTGAAAAACAGAGAATAGGGTTTTTTCTGAAATCCTAAGGTTTTTCTGTGATTCACCTATAGATCCCACTCCAGGCTCCATAACACATCACTATCTTCCAGACACTTCAAGCAATATTTGATATGCTTAGTCTCATGGCCTGTTTGAGAGGGTAGCTTTTGTGGCAGCCCACAACTATTTCAGAGCCTTCTTTTTCTCAGGGGTCCACTAAAAACTAGCAACCTTATAAAATACTCTGTATGTGGATTAGAAAATTGCACCCCACAAAAGTATGTAATCCATCAAAATTTCAGAGTACCACTAGACACTGTGCTTCCTTTTTTAGTGATAAGATATGCCAGGTGTACTAATGTGTCCTCTACCTTGGAGAGGACATCTTGAGATGCCCCAGGCCACTGGACTACTAGAAATTTCACCAAGGTGACGGGATCCTGATGTTTTGTAGTTTTACTTTTTCCCTTGCAATGAATATTTCTTACCAAAGTGTCTAGGATATTTCCTAGTTTTTTATCAACAGATATCATCATGATATCAACAACCATCATGATCTCATCAATGTAGTTGACTAGCCTGATTTCCTGTAGAATGGTTGGATGAACAATTTTTCTGCAGAGTAAATTATGATAGAGTACTGGAGGGTTGGTGAGTTAAGACTGCGAAGGTATACTGCTGAAACCAAACTGCTTTTCAAATATATAGGGGAAAAAATGGACAGATAAATACCTGCACACCAGGTATCTTTGTCGTTTTGCTCCCCAAAAGAAACTGCATCTGCTATAGTAGCTGCATCTCTGCCACTCTTTCAAGAATGTGGCATGCTTTCGATTTACTATTTTGGTAGATAGAGGCAGTTCGAGGTGTATAAACTTGACTTTTTCTATTATAATAATCCTCATTTCATAAGTGAGGAAACCAATATGGAGATTTTACCAGCTGCTGAGAAACTCTATCCCAACTGTATTTCAGAAGTGGGTAAATAACCATGGGGATTGTTCTGGTATCCCCCAGGCCTGCTGTGAGATAGACTGAAGTCAAAACTCTATTAATCACCTGAATCCAAAAGCCTCCACTCTTACTAGTAGATCACAATTACTTTGTGGCTCATGAGGATTTAGCATTAGTTCAGAGTTAGTGCCCAATAATCCCCCCACAGTCTTCATATTTTCCTTTCTCTAATACTTATTCATGTCAAGTTCCTTTGGGGCAAGTCTAGAGGGAAGATTCGCAGTATAAAGTGTAGGCATTATTGTAGGGTTCTTCAAGGGACCTCAGTCTTCATTAAGGAGTCCTTTTATTCAAGGGGTTCTAGGACTGTGAACTAACTAAAGTTTGGGAATTAGGGAGAGATCCATCATTCTAAATTGTCATGATTCAGGTCAGATCTTAATTAACTGAACCAAGAGATTTTTGCTTATACAAATTATATAAGACTTAAGTAGCAACAATTTTCATCGTTGAAGATCTCCAAGGATGAAATTATTCTGATAATTCCTTAAGTTCTCATTCTCATTACAGTAATAAGGCCCATTGTATCTCTATTGATTAAAAGCTGCCACTTGAGTTCTGTCCCTCTAGGATCCTATCATTGCCATTGGATTTAGGGAACCTAATTTGATGGCAGCATCTTCCACTCTAATTTCTAGTCTATGGAGAATAGCCACTACAGAGATTTCCAAAAACTAGTGCTCTCCTCACCAATGTATTTTTCAAAGTCTCTTTTCCAGAGGTATCCTATAGACTTTTGGGGGGTGAATAGTTAGGGGAAGGGGTAGGTTGCTCATAATAGATCCATCTCCTTGTTCCGATCTAATCTTTTAGATACTTTCATGTACGGTTTATAAATGAAGTTCTGTCATCACAGTTTCATTTAATACAGGCCATTGTTGGGTTCAGATTCATTCAACCTATTAAGCCAAATGCTAGAATCACTGCTAAATGTTCAAGCTAACAAATTGAATCTAGACTACCTAGTTAGTGCATCCATAGGAATAAATTTGTCTTGTCCCAGCATTATATTCACTCCACCTGGAGAATCATTCCCACGCACGTTCCTAATATTTCTGTGAATGTTAATTGGCAAAATCTTGCAAGTTTCTGAAAGTGCCTATAGTGTCTTTCCAGGTCAGGTCATACTTGGTATCCACACTCCTAGAGTCTTTTGGAATTTGAATCTGGTTATAAGTCTAGAAGCAATGAATATTGACTGGGGAGAGGGGAAGCTTGAGAAGAATAAGTTTTTGTTTGTTTGGGTTTTTTTTTTTTTCCGGGAAAGATTCACTCTGAGCTAACATCTGTTGCCAATCTTCCTCTTTTTTTTTCCTCCCCAAAGCCCCAGTGCATGGTTGTATATCCTAGTTGTAAGTCCTTCTAGTTCTTCTAGGTGAGCCACCACCACAGCATGGCAACTGACAGACAGGTGGTCTGGTTCCATGACCGGGAAAGAAACCTGAGCCACCAAAGCAGTGACAGCATCAAACTTTAACCACTAGGCCATCAGGGCTGGATCAATTTCTTCTTTTAACTATAACCATCCACAGAAAGTGAAAATAGGCTATCACTACTGACAACAGAAGGTAAGTAGAGCAGGGAGGGTTTCACAGAGTATACCCATATGTTCTGATTATACTTTTTTTCTTTTTTTTTTTTTTTTTGGTGAGGAAGACCAGCCCTGAGCTAACATCGGTTGCTAATCCTCCTCTTTTTTGCTGAGGAAGACTGGCCCTGGGCTAACATCCGTGCCCATCTTCCTCCACTTTATATGGGACGCCGCCACGGCATGGCTAACAGGCAGTGCGTCGGCAGGCGGGCGCCCGGGATCCGAACCAGCGAACCCCGGGCTGCCAAGCGCGAACTAAACCGCTGCGCCACCGGGCCGGCCCCTGATTATACTTTTTCAATCATTGTTGTAACTATTTGAAGAGATCCTACAAGGCTGTGAATTCACTTTGTGTTGAAATTCAGCAACTTGCAAGATCTAATGTAGGGTTGGTTTTTCAGGAATCTTGTCCCTACAGCTACAAGGAAGGATAAGGGTTCCTTTCAGAATGATTATAGAAACTTTCTGGTTCCTTACCCAGGCCTTGAGTTAGGAATTTAAAGTTCTGAGCTCATCATTTTCTTACTACCAGTTTTCTAGTACAATTAGAAGAAATCAAGCAACCTCATAGCCTTTATAACCTTTATGCCCACTATAATGTTTTATTGCACCAGCTACTTGATCACTCAAAGCTTTGCATAGCCATTTGACTCCATCCAGTGACAACTTAAGTGTTTTGACACTGTGTGCCGTTTGCTACCAGTGTTCCATTTATCACTATAAATGGAGTTATTAATGCCTTTGAGGCAAAAGAGATCGAAGAATCAGTTCCAAATTCCCATCCTTAAGGTTATGTTCCCCTGGAAGCACTTCAATTACCAAAACCTTTATCAGTCTGGGTTTCACTGTAAAAACAGAACTACTACCTGTGTGCTTTAGACTGAGTTCCATGGATTCAGAGTCTGAGAGAAGCATTCTCGTGCAAGTGATTGAGGGTGTTCTCAGGAGAAACTGCTAAGAAAGATAGAGAAGCAGGATAGCAGCTAGGGGAAGAAGGACAAGCAAAGATTTTTTTTAGCTGAAGTCTAGCCTTAGTTTAATACCACGAGGAATTCTTGAGCATGAATGGCAACATGGAATTGCCTCACCTGAGGCAAGGGGCCAAGGGTTTTGTTTCCTTGGATCAGTTGGAAAAAGGCCACCCTAGGAGTTTTTGGGTAAGGTGGCATCCACAGGTGATGGCAGGTCTTCAGAGAAGGGAGGAGCCATGAACCATTTGCCATCTACAGTCACGGCATATGGGGATGAGTGTGTTGACTCAGTAAAGGGGATCTGGGCAGATCACCAACAACATCTCCTAAAAAGTATTATGGGAATGAGGGAATTAATATGGGGAAAGGGTTTCCACAAATGTGGGAGGAGCTCCTGAATGAAGATAGAAAAAACGGTGATAAATCTCAGTCTAATGCCCTGGAGCAGGAAAGAATACTGCCAATATTAGAAAATTCTATGATGTATTGTGACAATGAAGTGTGAACCCGTGTGGAGGGCTGAAAGTCTGCTGCACCTGACTGCCATGATTTCTGAAAACTGGCTTGCTTCCCTTCTGACTTCCAAATCTCCCAAAGTTCCTATCTTTGGAAAACGATAACCTGGAACTCTAGAGGGAAGTGTATTCTGGAAAATGGGATTGTTGGTAATGGTGCTCATGTGACAGCAACCAATCCAGTACATATGCCAATTAGGTCAAAGTCCTCAGTCGTGTTTTCAGATCCTATATATCACTATTAATCTTTTGTCATCTTGCTCCATCAGTCATTTTGAGAGGTGTGTTAATATCTCCCACTGCTGTTGTGGTTTGGGGTATTTCTTCTTTTGGTTATATGAACTTTGTTAATATATCAACTTTTGTTTAATACATATCAAGGTTATGTTATTAGATACATAAAGTTCAGAATTATATATCTTCTTGGTACATTGATCCAATTTTATTATGAAATATTCCCCTCTATCTCTAGTAATGCTTCTTGCATTAAAGTCTCTTGTGTCTGTTATTATTACAGTGCTACCAGCTATCTTTGAATACTGTTTGCATGATATATCTTTTTTCCATCTTTTTATTTTAATCCTTCCTTTTTTTTTCCATCTTTTTGTTTTAATCCTTTTAATTTGAGGTGTGTCTTTTAAAAGCAACATTAAGGAAATCCATTCTGACAATCTTTGTTAATTGTACTATTTGTCCCATCTACATAAAATGTTACTACTGGTGTACGTGTGGTTATTGCTATCTCCTATTCGCTTTTTATTTATTTCATTTGTTTCAATTTCCTTGCTCCTTTCCTTTTTCATTCATTAATTAATTTTATTATTCTATTTCCCCTCTACTAATTTATTGATTTTAAATTAATTGACTATGCTTTTACATCACACGCTAGAGATTATAATATGTATTCTTAATTGATTACAGTTTAATATAAATTGCTATTTTTATCATTTTTTCAGACAATGTGAGAACCTTAGAACTCTAACTGTATTGTCCCCTCTCACATTTTCTGTTATAATTGTCTTTTTTTTTTTACTTCTATACCTTTACTTAGGTAGATTTTACCTGAAAAATCCTCATGTAGTTATTGTCTTAATTTTGTTATTTTTTTGGCATACAAGTCTATAGGTTTTAACACAGGCATAGATTCATGTAACAACCACCACATTCAGGATGCAGAACCATTCCATATCACAAAAATCTTCCTCAAGCTACTCCTCTGTCACACTCTTCCTCCAGACTCTAACCACTAAAAGTCACAATATGTTCTCAATCATAGTTTAAAAACCCACAAGACACTCTTATTTTTGCTTACACAGTCAATATTTATTTATATTTAGCCACATATTGATACTTTCCATTATATTTCATTTTTCCTTGCATTATCATTTTTCTATCTAACTTATTTGCCTTCTGCCTAAAGAACTGCTTTAGTAAATTTTTTTAAATGCATGTAGAGGTGATTTTTTTTTTCAGTTTTAATTTGGCCAAAATTTGTTTTTAAAATTTTTTGTTTTGCTTGTTTTGTTTTGCCTTCACTTTAACAGGATATTTTGGGGGGTATAGAAATAGAAGAAAACAGTCATTTGCTTTTAGCACTTTAAAGTTATTATTCTACTATTTTCTGGCTTTCATTCTTTTTTGAGTAGACAGATACCAGTCTAAATGTTGTTCCTTTGAAAGCAATGTGTCCTTTTTACTCTGGTTGTTTTTAAGCTTTCTCTTAGTGGTTGGTTTTCCTAAGGTTTATAAAATGTGCCTAGAGTATTTTCTATATTTTCCTTCTTTTGTGCTCTCTGTGCTTTAGCTTAAATATTTTTAACTGGTCTATCTTCAATCCACTAATTTTCTCCTGATTCTTATCTTCTCTAAAGTAACGTATTTAGTTTTTACTTTCAACATATTGCATTTTTCACTTTAAAAGTTGCTTTTAATTAATTACTTTGCATTCTTGTTATCTGGAAAAATTATCCATCTTAGCAATTTTTGTGTTTGGATCATGTGTGGGTTTGTTTCTCTTAATTGGTCTTTCTTCTGTTCCCAGTTCTTGGTATGCCAGGTAAGTTTTGATTGTGACAGATATCATATTTGATGAATTGTAGGTTGGGATGATTTTACCTGCCTCTCAAGAAAGTTTATTTTACCTTGTGATAGCATGTAAGTTCAGGATAGATCACCTTAATATTAGCATGGACACAGCTGATTCAGGACCAGATTACAGTTTTAGAAGGCTCTGGTTCATCTCCACGTTCAGAGTTTAGCTCTCCAAGGGTCTCAAATGAGAGCCTGGAGTGATTATTAGGCTCTTATCTTGGTCTTAATAGAAGGTTCCAAACTCAGTTGTTTCTCTTTTACACCATGAAACTATAAAAATCTCTCATCTGATTTCTAGTGTCTTTCTCCTTAGCTTCTTAGTCTCTTAACTCTGGGCATTTTAGGGATATGGCAATCCCTTGTATAAAAGTCTACTACATATAGAACCTGGCAACCATGAACTCCAAATTTGTCTTTCCACCTCCTTGAGATGGTCAAAAGTATTGCTGGCTCTCTGCTTCTTCACAGTATTCAGGTAATTTTTAATTTTCGGCTTCTAGCTACCTGCATCTCCATCAAGAATAGGCAAATGCCCTTGGAGGCAATATGGCTCTAAGAAGGTAGGCTCATATTCACCAGTTCTCTTTCTAATACTTAGGTCAAAATTCGTATTTCTGGGACTTGATGTGTCTCACTTGAATTTTACACCCACCACCAGCCAAGTAAAGTTAGAGCCCTTTACTGAAAGTTCCAAAAAGAGTGCAGCATGATTTCAGTTTTTGACTATTGTGACCCTTCAAGTCCTATTGCCTCAACAGATCTCTATGACGCTTTCAAACATTTTTTGTATGTTGTTTGGATTTTTATATTTTATATTTTCTATCTTACTGGGGGTAATGTGAGTCTTCCACAAGATATTACACTGTTGTCAAACACTGAAGTCCAGTCTGCACTGTTGAGACTATCAATATGGGGCCATGACTTTCTTGGCCAATGGTGGGCGGAGAAATCAACTGAGACACATCAAGTCCAAGAAATATAAATTTGATCAGGATATTAAAAAGAAAGTTTAAACCTGACAGCTGCCTAAAAAGATGACTCATTAATTACTGCTACTCAAAATAGCCAACTCATTCCTGTGAATTCTAACGTCTTGTGGTTATGGCTTATTTCCTTAATTGATAAGGAACACTATCTCCAAATTATTAATATATATGCCCGTGTTACCCCTAATCAGTTTCTACTGCTAACATCCAAGGAACCTAATAAATTCACTCACACATATATACTTATATGTATTTATCATATGTCTCAGAAAGATTATCAGGCTATAGAGGCAGGAAATATTTCTTTGTCTATAGGACATTCTGAAGCTTGAATATTATAATATCATACAAAGTAAACCAAAACTAAAATTCAGATAATCCTATAAAGTAAACCATCCATGAAAACAAAAGAAGAAATCAAAGAAATTGACTTATTGTGATCATTTAGGAACATGATTATGATTCATTCTAAAACATTGCCTTTCTGATACTAGTAGTCAAATCCAATCACAGTATGACAAATATATTAAATAGTCAATATGTGTTCAAAATTATGTTTCTACAAAAAAACAGGGAAAGCAGAATGACCACTTTTACTTTAAGAATGAGTAATTACTTGTAATTTAAAAATTGTTTCTAATGCTGTGTATATTTCATGCACACAGAGCTAGAATAGACTGCTGAAATAAAAGTAGAGATTTCTATAAACATAATAGGCTGTATTAAGCCAGCCATTATGTTGGATACGATTTCCATTTAATGTTAGAAATTGGCTTTTGAAGATGGCACTCTACAAATCAAAGCTTTCAATTTCTGCACCTTCTAAATTGATTAAAGTAGAAAAAGAAGTGTTAAAGAAACATTTTGAGAATATAATCATTCAAATCTCATTTTTTGAAGGGTAGGGGATAGGTAGTGCTTTGTTTTTATTACATAAGGAAAGGAAAAGGAATGATTGAGACCAGCAATAAAAAGATAACTGTGTCAGGAAGGGAAAAGTATTCACATTAGAGCTCTCTAGCCCTTCACTATTAGAATATAAATGCTACATCTTGAAATAAACTAGAAAATGAAGGTATATATCTTTCTCTTTAAAGTGCCAGATCAGAAGAGGTGAGCTTTTCTCTGAGAATCAAGAGAGCTGCCTTCTGAGGCTTCTGTGATCAAAAATGGGGAAAGCACCGATGTGGAAAGAGTGATATTTGAGTCTCACAAAACTGGTTTTCAGCACCAGTAGTGTTAATAGAAAGAATATCAGAAACCCCAGTGCTGTCTAACCTGTTCACACAATGAATTTTTGCATGGGCAGCTGGGGAAATCTGATTCTAAACTTACACAGGATCTCTATTCAGTAATATTTCCGGTACATGAATATACTTTATTCACGTAATTTTTGTTTTATTAAAGCAATAAGGGAGGATTGTTATTTGTAGCAAATTGGAGGTGGGAAAAGTAATACTTTGTGCTTTGATACTTTTTCATAAATGATTTCATCTGACCAGTGGCTGCCCCGATTGCTTACAGGATTTTATTGAAACTGCTTTAGTCTCTGCATCACACTTTTCATTTTAAAAATCCTTAGTGACTAGTACTTAGCATAAATTTCATGCTCAATAAATATTTATTAAATTAAGTAACCATTCTAGTCCTAATCTGTCTGAATACCAATAAACTGGTATAAATTAGGGTTAGGTCCACTGTTCTATAGATCAGTTAAAACATCATTTACTGGGTATGTGACCTTTACATTGAATAATTTACTTAACCTCTCAATTTCAATTTTATCATCTACCAAACCGTACACGATTGTCTTGTAAATTATAACATCACATCTATAAAGGACCTTCCACAAAACCTAACATATTTTATAGGCTATTGTTATTATTTTTGTTATTATTAACATTTGCAAATGACAAATGAGCCTTCATTTCTTAGATTTGTGAAATATTTTCCTCTTCATTCAATATCTTAATAAATGGTCATTCACAGGAAGCCAAATTTCAAAGTCCCAAATCATCATGGGTCAATTACAAATAGCACTTTGTTTCTTCAGTCATTTTTTTTCCCAAGACACAGACACAACTTCATTACTCAATTAGGCAGTTTTATAGGGTCTCTTTTTCCTGTCATCTATCTATCATGAAATTCCGAGGGCAGGGACCTAATTTTCAAATTGTTTCCCTGCTCATTAGGGCTTCTATTCATTCCTTTTAAACAGGTGCTCAGTGGTCAAGAAATGACACTGGATATTGTAGTGGTGGTGGTTGTTTTACCACTTCCAAGAATTGACAAGACAGAATATTTTCAAGAGGGGCTATTCAAGAGCACATTTATTTATTTTTATTTATACCATTTTGCTGCAGTAACTAAACTCATGAGAAGGCAACTGAGACTAATTGAACACTGATAAGGGGCAATTAACTAAGTACAGGGGTGTACTTAGTTTTGGATCATAATCTATTCATTCAACAGGAAATACTACCACTGGAAGATTATCCAATGAGAAAGTCACTGCACACATTCAGCCCATAAATGGAACCATGGTTGGTTTAATCCATGCGTCAGAATGAGCAGGTAGTTGCTCTAAAGCACATTTACAGATGAGTTTAAATGACTTATTGGTCACAAAGTGAGGAAAGCAATACTCATGCATGGAAAAGAAGAGAAGATGGGATAAAAATGACAGTATCGTCTTCAAATAATAGCTGCTACTGGCCTTCTTCAACTTTTGCCATTATGATGATTTATTTAAAGGAAGATATATTTATAGAAGATTCATATTAAGATGGGAACACCATTAAGTCTTTCATCTCTCACACTCCTCATTTTTAACCATCAGCCATATCCTATGGTCTATATCTACTAAAGCACTCATCTCTGTCTACACTGGCAGTGCATCATGTCTAGGCTCCTGTCTCGCCTTTGTTTCTACTTTTGTTCCATTCCAACCCATTCTTCTAAGTGTCAAGTAATCTTTCTAAACTAAAAATTCTTTTTTTTTCACCTGTTAAAATCCTTCAACCTTTCCCTATTTCTTTTGGGAGGATATTCAAATTTATTACTATAGCTTCTCACAATTGTGCAATATGGCCATATAATAATTTTTCTCTCTTCCAGGGAAAAATGAAATCAACAGATTGTAACTCTTACTTTGAAAGCAAGATAATCCAAAGAATTTGAATATCAGCACTGAGGAGAAGGAATTTTCAGTGTCTGAAAGCCTGGGCATCCTCTACTAAAAGTTTCTTAACTAATAATGTATCTGAAAGGTTCTTTGCCAATGTCTCTCCTCATTTGGAAATTATGCTTGCTTTTTTAAAAATGAGATATGTGTATGACTTATGTGTGTATTTCATTCATATTTCATGTTTCACTCACAGCTAGGCCTTGGTGTTCTCTTGTTGAACATAAATAATTTCACAGAACAACATCAGACAAGGCTACTATGGGAACATGATGAAATGAGACCAGAAACAAGACCAGTTCATATTTTTGTCTAATTACAGACATAAACAAGGTCACTGTGCACACAACAACACACTAAACATCCCCCACTTCCTGGCTAATATGAGTGACTGCTGCTTTTATATCCATTATGGCTTCAACCTTGCTCCAGTCTGTCATTTTTCTAGATAAGATTGATTAACATATCCAATCATAGAATTATCCCGTTTCCTGATATCACCCAATGCAGAGAAAAGCTCTACTTCCTGAAATCTTCACCAAAATGACCTAACCAAAGCCCAAACTCTTTAAGAAGTCCTTTCTCACACCTTCTTACTGAGATGCTCTATAGTTTCTCATGTTGCATGGCCTCCCTAGTTGTTGCAGTAAGAATGACACCCAATCTATTCACAACTATAGATGTGATGTGTTCCTGGTGGTCTTTCACTAGTGGGTAAATATACATATATACACTCATTGAATGGTTGAAAACACCTACCTTTAGGTGAGGAACCAGAAACTCCTTTGCTCTTTAAATCAAATTCCTTCTTTGTTTACTTGTTAAAGCATAGATATAACTTGCAATTATTTTCTATATTTGTCTACTTGTCTGCTTTTTCCCACTTCTACCAGTAGACTAAAGCTCCGTTAGGGGGAGTGCTATGATAGTCTTTTCCAGTTTTGATTCTGAGTGACTAGCACATTGCTTGGCGTAGAGCAGATGCTCAATAAACTTCTGTTGAATGATTGAATGAAAAAATATATAGCAGTAATTATTTAGAAAAATAATTCTATTCCAAATGATCATAAAATATAAAATACCTAGGAATAAACCAACAAGATAGTGTCCAAGACCTAAAAGAATAAAATAATAAAATTAAACTGAGGAACATAAAAAAAAGTAAATAATGGAAAGATGAAATGATTCTAGAACCAGAAGACAAAATTTAAAATATGTGAATTCTCCTTAAAAATGTATTAATTTATTTTTAGAATCTTGAAAATTAGATCTCACTAACTCACAGTGCACAGCAAAATAAATTTCAGAGTCCAAAATTTTAATGCCAAGGAAAAGTATCAATTTTTGGACAATGGTTATAATACATTTTTATTGAGTAAATTGCATAAACTGAAACTTAATGTACTTCTTAAACCAATGTTTTCTTAATGCTTTAAGAAGTAGACATAACGTTGTTGTGCTCACTTAAAAAATACATCTTAATATTTTTGCATGCTTTTGATCCTTTACCAGTTAATTTTTTTTTTAGTGAGCATCCTTCCAGATTTTTTAATAGACTTTATTTTTTAGAAAGTTTTAGATTTATGGAAAAATTACAAATATAGTACAAAGATTTCACATATACATTCAGTTACCCCTATTATTAGCATCTTCCATTATGGCACATTGTCACAATTAATGAACCACTATTAATACATTTTTATTATTATTAAGTCCCTATTTCATTCAGATTTTCTTAGAATTTATGTAATGTCATTTAACTGTCCCATCAGGATATAACATCATATTTAGTCATCGCATTTCCTTAGGCTCCTCTTGGCTGTGATAGTTTTTCAGTTTTTCCTTGACAGTTTTGAGGAGTATTGGTCTAGTATTTTGCAGAATGCCCCTCTACTGGAATTTGTATGATGTTATTCTAATGATTAGACTGGGTATATAGGTCTTGTTATATGTTTACATTACAAAATGAAAGTGCCATTTTCATCACATCATATCAAGGGTACAGTTTGTCAAAATGACTTGTGACCATTGATAGTGACTTTCATCACTTGGTTGAGGTGGTGTTAACGTCTGTTTTCCCTCTTTCTTTACTGCGTTCTTTACAAGAAAGTGAATGTGTACAGACCATACTTAAGGAGTAGAGATTTATATTCTCCTAGTTGAGGGCAAAGTATTTATATAAATTATTTGAAATGCCTCTGCAAGGGATATTTGACTCTTCACTCCCATCATACAGTATGTAGTCTTTTCAGACTTGCTTCTTTTACCTAAAAATATGCATTTAAGATCTTTTCATGTCTTTTTGTGGCTTGATAGTGATTTCTTTTATTATTGAATATTATTCTGTTATTTGGATGTACCTCAGTGGTATATCCACATGTCTATGGAAGAGTAATTTGATTGATTCCAGTTTTTGATGGCTAGGAATAAAGCTGCTACAAACATTCATGTGTAGGTTTTTGTGTGGACATAAGTTTTCCAATCAGTTGGGTAAATTCTTAGGAGTGCAATGATTGCTTGACTGCATGGTAAGACTGTGTTTAGCTTTGTAAGAAACTGCCAAGCTGTCTTCTAAAGTGGCTGTATCGCGTAAAGTTTTAAGAGTTCTTTGTATATGTGGATACAAGCCCTTTATCAAATGTGTGTTTTGAAAATATTTTTCTCCCCTTCTGTGGCTTGTCTTTTCATTCTGTTAACTACTTTTTTTTTTTTTTGTGAGGAAGACCAGCCCTGAGCTAACATCTGTTGCTAATCCTCCTCTTTTTGCTGAGGAAGACTGGCCCTGGGCTAACATCCGTGCCCATCTTCCTCCACTTTATATGGGATGCCGCCACGGCATGGCTGACAGGCAGTGCGTCGGCAGGCGCCCGGGATCCGAACCACCGAACCCCGGGCTGCCAAGCGCGGACTAAACCACTGCGCCACCGGGCCGGCCCCTGTTAACTACTCTTTTATGGAATAGAAGTTTTTCATTTTAATAAAGTACAACATCAGTTTTTTCTTTCATGGGCCGTGCTTTTGGTGTTGTGTCTAAAAACTCAACACCAAATCCAAGGTTGTCTAGATTTTCTTCTATGTTTCCTTCTAGAAGTTTTATGGTTCTGCATTTTACATTTATGTCTGTAGTAAAAAGTTGTTTCCATTTTTTGACTGCTGACAGCTCTTAAGACTTGCCTCTGTCTCTTCTCCTCTTTTCACTTATCTGGGCAAGCTGATAAGAGCTCAGTTCTCCCTACTTTGACACTGGCGAGAAACCATACACTTGCAAACCATACACAACCTCCTGCCTCTGTGCAGGAACCTTCAACCAACCCCACATCCTTCCACCATAAAAATTCCAATCCATCTCTTTTCCTGCTTTCTCAAGTCATTTCAACCCAGCTTGAGTAGCATGCTGTGCTCTGCCTTGAAAGCCTCATTATGTAAGGAATAAAACTTTTCATACCCTCATGGGGTGTGTGTGGTATCATCAGGCTTGACATCTGAGCCAAATTTTGGGTGGGGCCCTTCTTCTTTTATACAGGATGGTTACAATAATTGGTGCTGTGAGTGGGATGTCTAGAAGATGACCATGACCTTGGGTGGCTTTCTTTTCTTGCTTTGCCTTGCTAACCAGTTTTGCTACCTGTTGGCTTGCATGCACTGTAACTTGCTCTTTGAGCTGCACTGCTTTGTGATGCATTTTTCGAGTTCTCTGTTATAGATTTAACTGACCTAAGTCAGAAGTTAGGTTAACTGGCATTTCAGAACAGGAGTATGGGATTAAGGGCCTTCTTAAAGTGACCTAGAGTTGTGTGTTTTAACCCAGACCTATTTGTGTGTCTTAGATTGAATTGTTTGCCTCAATTCCAGCATAAGCGGTGACTAACGCTAGGCTCAGGGAAAGCCTCTTACCCTCTGACAGTTGGTTGTATGTTCCTATCAGATATAGGGCCCTGATATATAGAGCGCTCAGTGGAACAACCTTGTGGTATATAGATCAATGGGTGCTCACTTGTGTGGATGAAAAGCATGTGATTTGAAGACCAGTCTGTATTTGAAGATTTGAATCATTGAGGCCCACACTCCTAAAGGCAGACTGCTCACTAGGGCTCTACAAAACGTTTTGCTGATGCTGCTGTTACTTATATCTTTGTTGCAACAAGGATCTTTATCTTCAGAGTTATGGAGAGGAAGACCCATGGCACCCTTGTGGCACAGCAAAGGGGTTAATTCAAGTATGACTTAAATACAGAATCCTCAAGCCCTATAAAGCAACCTTAGCCATGGAGGAGGTTCCTGACCCTGATCATGTTGATTTGAAGCTCTCAGAATGAAGGAATTTATAAATATGAACAGGTAGAAAGGACTCTCTCCCCAAAGTATTCCTGAAACCACAAACACACAGACACACACACAGATACACACATACACACACACAAGAGGTAGAAGAAAAAAAGAAAGAAAGAAACCTGGAAACATAGATACAGAGGAAGGAAACACAACAATAACAAAATAAAACTGAGGTCCACAATTTGATCCAATTGTTAATCCAAAATGTACACAATAAAAAGATAAAAGGGCTCCGATTGGCTTTTACACATCAACATAGGTTCTGAATTAATTTAATATCTGCTGAAATGCACCAATGGCAAAACATCATGGCCCTAATCAACACCGGGGTTCAAATAACAGTTATATGTGGGCCTCCCACTAATTTAAACAAGGTACACCTTATAAACATAGGAGGGTTACTGGACATAAAATAATAGCCAAACAAGTATGCCTGATCATAACTATTGGAACTACAGTCTTGCCTAAATTTCCATGGTCTTAGTATCCATTACCCCAAAATATCTCATAGTGGGCATGGACACTCTGAGCCAATGATCAATATATTCAAATTAAATTAAACCTTTGGCACTCACAAATTGGCTTGGCAAAATGAGACCTCACAGACCACTCACTCCCTCTTCCAAGTTAAAATAGTTACTGACACAATGTAAATTAAAACAGGTACTTCAAGGATTTGAACACATAATACAAGACCAATTAGTGAAGGAGTGATTATTCCCACAGCATCTTTATGTAACAGCTCAATTCTACCTGTTGTTAGACTTGGAAAGTATGAATCGTGCCTCAGAGTGGATTACCACAAGCTTAATGCCATGGTTTCACCCATTAAGGTTCCCATAGCCAATGTCATTTAAATCAATGACTCCATCCAATTAGCAACTATTTTGGTAAGTATTTTGCTGGTATATATTTGGCTAATATGCTCTCTTCACCAGTTATCCACAGAGTACCTGAACAGCCCTGCCATCGCACACAGTCTTTCCAGGCAAGATCTTAACTGCACTTAACTTTCTCCGGGAGCAAAGGTATGACATTACATTGATGACATCCTCCCCCCAGGAGATTCATTTAACACACTCATTCAGGACATAAAATACTCACAGAGGAGCTCCCAAAAAGGGAATGACATCATCCTACACATAGCATGAGGCTTTGCCACTTTGATTAGTTCCTCAAAACTATTTGGTAAACATAGGACTGCTCCATCCATGCCACTGTCAAGGTACAGATATTGAACCGCTCAGGTCTTAGAGGGTTAAAACATGTCCTCATCTTTTAGGCCTTTTTGGAATCTGTAGGCAAGGTATGTTCATCATTTACAAATTTTACCTAAGCCCATTTATTCTGTTACTTGCAAATTGGCCCACCTTGAATTGAATGGAGCTCCCTACAACAAAAGACTCTAGAATCTGCACAAAATTGTAATACAATTGTGTCCCCCAGAGATTCCTTCATTATAGAAATTTTAGCAACCTCCTTTCATACCTTTTGGATCCTCTGGGCAACCCATGATACACATAAGTTGTCCATGGGCTTTTGTTATAAGCAACTACCCTCCTGTCCTTCTGCTCTATACCAATAAAGTGGCAATTCTGGTCACATACTGGGATCTCTGGAAAACAGAGGATTTCATTTCCTGAGTTTGTGATTCTCTTTATCCAGCTACTCCTACCTTGGGTCATGGAAGTTCAGTATAGCCACAGAAGCATCCTTGCTTTAGGATAAAGCCAAACCTGGGCCATCTGGCATTTCATTACCTGCATAAGGGAGTGGCCGGCCTTGTCCTCAGTCCCTTGACAAATACCATGGTGCTAGAAGAGGTCACTCCTCTCAGACTCCTTGGCTATCTGGGCAGCCCTTTGGGTTCAAATGAGTGAACAGCACTGGAAGTTCATACACTTAACAGATGGTATTGCCATTACTACATGTGGTGAACCTTGAGGAAGAACTGTTAGTTTTCTTCACTTAGGATGGCCCTAAAAAATGTCGGGACCCAAGGATCAGTACAACTGGTCTAGTTTGAAGCATTCATCTTAGTACTGGATGCCCTGGCCAACATTCAGCCTGATCTGCACATTTTTACAGGGTCTTGGGCCATTGCCAGTGGTCAGGCCATCTGATCTGGCCAATGGCAGCAATAACAATTCCACGTCTAAGTTGCCTCCTTTGGGGAAAAGAAATCTGGGAATCTCTTGTCTCACAGACACGCAAAATATAAACAAAGGCCATACATGTCTCTACATATGCTAAGACCATAGTACAAGACTTCACCAAAACATTTCTTATCCTCTTTGGAGTTCCAGATAATATTGTCAGTGATCTAAGCATTCATTTAACTTCTCAGAGCATATAAAACTGGGCTCTTAAACAAGACATTCAAAGGAACTTTCATCTCCCTAGTGGCCCCAGGCTGCCAGCCTCATAAGACACCATAATGGCTTACTTAAACAAATCCAAATTCAATTCAACTAAAAAATGGCATATTTCAGTCATCAGTTAAACATCAAGGGTGAATTATAATAGTTGGATTCAATTTTTTGAAGTTTGCTGACAGCAAAGACTCACCCCTCACTCTTCCCCTTCTGCTCCATATCTGAGCAGGCTGATAAGAAAGCCCAACTGCCCCCTCCTTTGGTACTGGCAGGAAGTTCAAACCACCCAAGCCCGTACCCATGTGTGGGAACCATCACACAGGCCCATACCCTGCTGCTGTAAAAAATCCAAGCTAATCTCCTTTCCCTTTTCTCTCAAGTCATTTTTGGTCCAGCAGGGAAGCCTGCTCTGTTCCCCTCCAAAAGCCTCATATGTAAATAATAAATAGTTTCATATTCTCTAGGTATGCGTATGGCTCCATCAGTCTTGACATGTGAACCAAATTCTGAGTGGGGGTCTGTCCTGTTTCTTCAGAGTGTCTACAATATGGTCTATGATCCACCTTGAGTTAATTTTGGGGAAAGGTGTAAAGTCTGTTCTAGATTCTTTTTTTTTTTTTTTGCATATGATGTCTAACACTATGTTTTGAAAAGACTGTCTTTTTCCACTGAATTGCCTTTGCCCCTTTGTCAAAGATCAGGTGACTATGTTTGTGTGGGTCTATTTCTAGGCTCTCCATTCTGTTCAGTTGGTATATGTGTCTATTCCTTTGTCAGACCATATTGTCTTGATTATTGTAGCTTTAAGTTTTGAAGTCAGGTAATGTCAATCCTCCAACTTGGTTCTTCAATATCATATTGGCTCTGCTAGGTCTTTTACCTTTCCAGATAGAATATGGAACTGTAAAATAACTTTGTCAATATCTACAAAATAACTTCCTGCAATTGTGAATGGTATTGCATTGAACCTATAGATCAAGTTGGGAAGAATTGACCTCTCAGCAACACTGAGTCTTCCAATCCATGAACAGAGAATATTTCTCCATTTATTTAAATATTTTTTTATTACTTTCATTAGAATTTTGCAGTTTTCCACACATAAATCCTGTACATAAGTATGTGTACCTAAGTATTTCATTTTATTTGTGCTAAGGTAAATGACATTTTGTTTTTAATTTTAAATTGCAATCGTCTGCTGCTGTTATGTAGACAATCAATTGACTTCTTGTGTTGTAACTTTATATCCTGTAACTTTGCCACACTTGCTTATTAGTTCCAGTTTTTTTCTGATTTTTTGAGGGGGAGTATTTTGTACACAGACAATCAGGTAATTTTAAAAAATAATAATAATAATACATTTTTATTTCTTCCTTCCCAATCTGCACATAGCTTATTTCCTTTTCTTGTCTTCTTGTGCTAGCTAGGACTTCCGTTATGATATTGAATAGGACATCGTTGTTCTTTTCCCAAGCTTAGGAGAAGAATATCCAATTCCTTACCATTAAGCATGACATTAGTTACAAGTTTTTTTAAAGATGTTCTTTATCAAGTTGAGGGAGTTCATTTCTATTCTTAGTTTGCTGAGCGTTATTATCACGAATGGTTGTTTAATTTTCTAAAATGCTTTTCCTGAATCAACTGATATTATCATATGATTTTCCTTCTTTAGGCCATTGATGTGATGTATTACAATAATTGAGTTTTGAATGTTGGACTAATCTTCTGTATCTGGAATGAATTTTACTGGGCTGTGGGTACAGTGATTTTTATACAATGTTGGATTAATTTGAGGATTTTTGCATATATGTTCATGAGAGATATTAGTCTATAGTGTTCTAGTCTTGTAACGTCTTTCTTTGGTTTTAGCATTAGAGTAACGCTGACCTCAGAGAGCAAGTTAAGAAATTATGTTTTCTGTTCTCATAAATTATGTGCTTTTGTGTTCTGGAAGAGATTGTAAAGAATTGATGTAATTTGTTCTCTAAACATTTGGTAGAATTCACCTGTGAAACTACCTGGGCCTTGTGCTTTCTTGTTGGAAGATTATTAATTACTCACTAAATTTCTTTAATAGATATATGGCTCATCATGTTCTCTCTTTATCTTTGTGTGAATTTTTGTAACTGTGTCTTTCAAAGAATTGGTCCATTTTATCTAAGTTTTCAAATTTGTGGCTGTCGACTTCATAGTATTATTTTATTACTGTTAATTTTTATGGGCTCAGTAGTGATGACTCCTTTCTCATTTCTGATATTAGTCATCTGTTTCTTTTCCTTTCTGTTTTTCTTAGCATGGCTAGATGTGTAAAAAATTTTTTTTTGATCTTTTCAAAGAACCCATGTTAGTTTTATTGATTTTCTTTTATTGGTTTTTGGTTTTCAATTTCCTAAATTTTAACCTAATTCAATATATAAATTATAAGAGTTTTTTCACCCA
Source organism: Tapirus indicus (assembly GCA_031878705.1). Classification (NCBI taxonomy): domain Eukaryota; kingdom Metazoa; phylum Chordata; class Mammalia; order Perissodactyla; family Tapiridae; genus Tapirus; species Tapirus indicus. The sequence goes on from CM062925.1 coordinate 118,117,099, forward strand.
AGTTATATTTTGGAGGCCTATGTATATTTGAAACTGAATTCCAGACATTAACAGTAGAGCCAAAAGCCATACCTTGTCCATATCACTGACATTTTTAAGCTGATTAGATATAGGTGGTAATCTACACAATAAGACAATCATTGACTCCACTAAAGTTTGAGAGTGGCAGAAATTACACCACAGAATGCATTCAGATTCAACACTCCAAGGACAAAGCCAAAGTCAAAGAACAGAATTTAGGCAAATATCACCTGAAATTAAATTCTGGTGCATCACTAGTCCCGTCCTATTTTGCTTTGTATCTTTAATGCTTAGAACACTATGGATACAATGGATAATACATACATAAATTAATGAATAGTGGGGGAATAAATTGTTATGATCTTTTCTCAAGAGCAAATTGGCAATACATTTTATGATCCTTACAATTTTCAACTTTATTGATTACAATTTTCAGAATATTATATACGAATTTCTTAATATTGTGTTCAAAGGTAAATATATAAGATATTAACGATAGGATTATTTATAAACATGAAATAATATAGACTAAATATGTAAGAATAGAGAAATGAATGCACATACCATTTGAGGTATACTAAGCAATGAAATATATCTTTCAAAATCATGATTTCAAAGAATAATTAAATGCATGAATTTGTCTTCAAAATAAAGATTCCAGGGTACAAATCTATAGAGGAAATAAGATCAACCTTTAGAAAATAGGACTGAAGGAAAAATGCCAACTATGTTTTCCTGAATAGTGTAATTATAGGTAATTTTATGAGGAATAAGTGCCCAGTTTGTGTTGGCTATTATTATTTTTATTAATATTTTTAACTTTCCCTTAATTAATTTCCTTTGTAAATATTCTAAATTAGGCATGCATTACTTTCATAATGAGAAAGATAGTCAATAATGCAAAGGGAGTATTTACTAATGTCCCTTTCTTCCAAATTTACTTCTTTACAAAACAACAAAAAAAGAGTAACTGTTGAGTTCCTAAGGTTTTTAATGCTCATGACTAGAAATGAAGTGTGTTATGAACTATATTTATCCCACATGGGAGAAAAGCTTAGCCATAGAAAAAAAAATTGGCAGGGAATAAGAATTTTTCCATTTCATATAAAATCTAACTGGCCTATTCAGTATTATCAAAGAGGAATCCTTAATAATGAAATAAATCAGTCTTTACTGTAATAAACTCTAGAGCAGGCTTCATACAGTTATCTATATTAAAACATAGCTTAATGGGAAAGCTAGACTTGTACTATGTCACCTGCAAATTGGAGCATCTCCCCTTCCTACTTTTGATGTGGGGCTCTTATTTGAAATTACTATTTATATTTTCTGTCCATGGCATTTCAATATATCTTAACAATGTCAAGGGCCACTCATTGTACCTCAGTGTCAGCTACTCAAGAGGGAACGGCCTATATCTTTGAAATGATAATGAGAGCCTACAACAAGAATTTTAAGTATATCACATAGGCTATAATTTAAGACAGAATATCCCAATACCACTTCTCAATATGGTGAAAAAATAACCACCATGCTAATCTGATATAATAACAAACATACACACAAGCTTCACTTTATTTATGAAAATATTATTTGTATTATGGAAATGAAATGGGACTTTGAATGTTTGGAGGAACTCACTCTAAAATACTAACGATTTGATGGAAATGTTCTTAAACTGTCATGGTGTAAGAAAAATAGATAGACTGCGATTGAAAAATAGCTTTCATCTATTTGGAATCCTGAGAGACACTCATTATTTGTAGTTTTCTTTTGATAATGTGATTATGAGGTTTGACCTTCTACTTAGAGATGAGAAAATCTAATCATGAGTTTATATTTCTTCATATTTCTACTAGTCAGAGTACTGCCTGAAGAGGGAAACTATGTAAGTGATTTCAAAATTATGGAATTTGACCTTTTTTTATTGCAAGGCTTAAATGTTGAGGCTGCACCTGCCTACTCAATACTCAAAGAGTTGCTTTTGGGACAAATGGATCAGCATGTTCCATGTCCATATTCATTGGTCCGGATTGGTGGCATTATCCTGCAATAATAAAGAATTCCAAAATCTCCGGACATTAATACAATGGTAGTTAACTACTTCTACAGGCAAGGTTTGCTGTGGGCTGAGGCACTCGCCATGACAGATGACCTCATGTGGTGGATCAACATTCCTTCTCCATGCCACCATGGACATTCATGATAGCCATGACAATAGAAGAGGAGAGGTAGAAAGTTTCATGCTTCTGCCTCAAAGTGATACACATCATTTCCACTCACATTTTTGAATGAAGATAGTCCCATAGCTATGCTTATTTCAAGGTCAGAATATGGAGGGAAAGTGGAAGTACAAACCTATAGTATACCAGGAAGAAAAAGTAAAGCAGAGGTGAATGCTTCTAATGTCTGCATGCCATGCAGCTGTTATTTGCCAAAATCCAGAAATAGTAATCATTGGTAAATAAAAATAGGCTGCCTTGATCAGTGTTTGCATTCCACAGAGGTGAGGCATCTAGGTTGTGCATGTGTGCTTTTATATGTTAACATATCTAAGTGAGATGGAGACAAACAGAAATGATTCACAAGCATGTGCTATATGATCCAACTATGAATATTACCTAGACTTTCTCCCTTATGAAAATACATACCTAGAAAGACTTTGCAAAAGTGACTATTCCCTTCAGTTGCCTGGTACAGGTGAAAGAGCACTGAGTTTGAAGAGAAACAATCCTGAGTTTTAATTCTAGATCTTGGTGTGACAAGTAGCTTTCCTACAGAATGTATTGAAAAGTTCCCATCGTACTGATGGAGAAACTGAAGCATCAAGAGAGGACACAACCTTGTTTGAGAGATACAGTGGTAGAAGTTAGAGCCCATATCAGCCTGACTGCTTATTCGTCTTGAATTAAGGCTCATCATTGTTTTATGTTTTTTGGTGAGGAAGATTTGCCCTGAGCTAACATCTGTTGCCAATCTCCCTCATTTTTCACTTGAGGAGGATTACTCCTGAGCTAACATCTGTGCCAATCTTCCTCTATTTTGTATGTGGGATGCCGCCATAGCATGGCTTGATGAGCAGTGTGTAGGTCCCTGCCCGGGATCTGAACCTGTGAACCCTGGCAACTGAAATGGAGTGCACCAGACTTAACACTATGCCACAGGGTCGGTCCCTCATCATTGTTTTTTAAACAGTTTAATTCAAATTAAGATCTCATCCTGTAATATGAAATAATCCATGTAAATACTATAAATTAATAATGACTTTTACTATAAAACACACTATAAAACAAAAAACATGGACAACTTAATTTTTTTTAGAAAATAAAATATTTTATAGCATAATAGTGTGTATCAAAAATGTATCAGAATGGGGATGGCCTGGTGGTGTAGTGGTTAGGTTTATGTCCACCACTTCAGCAGCTCAGGCTTTGCAGGTTCGGATACTGGGCGTGGACCTATGTACCACTTACCAAGCCATGCTGTGGCTGGCACCCCACATATAAAGTAGAGAAAGACAGGCATGGATGTTAGCCCAGGGCCAATCTTCCTCAGCCAAAAGTGGAGGATTGGCAAAGATGTTAGCTCAGGGTGAATCTTCCTCACCAAAAAAAAAAAAAAAAAGTATTAGAATAGAACATACCTCTCAGAAAATGCCAAGTTATAATTACATCCTGGTAGCAACTTCTACCATGAAAGTATCAAGATAACTTTTATTAGAGCATATAAATTATATCCTAAATTATGAGATATGCTCAGCACAACTGAATATGAGTTTCCATCACCTAATGAATCAAGTCCTTACTTTCACAAAGTATTATCCACCTCTGTGATTCTGAACAAAACAATTTTTCCACTGCCAACTTTTCTTCACAAGCAGTTAAATATTTTATGTGTTGTTAAGTGTTGACATAGGGTCAAAAGCTGCTAGCCCATCCAAGGAGTTACAGGTTAGAAAAAAGCACATTTCACATGGTGTTAATAGTTTTAGACCTGGAAGTTTTCTGAGCCTACCCTGAACTGTATTTACAAGTTACATGTATTAAACCTGCCTTTTAATTCTCATAAGGGTGATGAGATTGTTTTATCTATTAAGTTTTTAACTTTGACTCATGGCATACTTTCCAAACTTACAAATTTGTTCTCACGTCATATTCCCTGAGGCTAAAATTACTTCGCTGAATGAACCACCTCTAGGTTTAAAAGATTGCCTCAGTAACACGGCCAAATGGTTTACAGTATGGATGAAAAGATTTAAATTTTCCTTTCATGCTAGAATTATCAAGGAATTTTTTTAATTAAAAAAAAACCTTTTATAAATACTCTCTAGGAATCATCCACCTTTGGATACGCTTAAGCTAGAATGCAGAGGGATGAGGGACAGTGAGCGCAGATCTATTGAGCTCCTAGTTTTTATTCAGTTCCAAATACTGAGTGGTATTTTGTAAGCATTTCCCATCACAATTCTTACAAATACTCAAACATGCACACAGCTGTATTCATAGGTAAAATTAAAATTCAGCATTGTTTCTCTTCAAAATCCATTTTCTTTCCAATGCATTCAGCAGAGGAAGGGAAGAGCACACTAATAATATCATGATTAATACAACCACGGCTCCACACGTCAACCACAACAACTATGTAAACTTTAGAATTCGTACTATTGAGCTCCTACTATATTTCAGGCAATATATTAACATTATTATATTATATTTAACATGCACTATTTCTTTTAATTCTCAGGAGTCTATGAGCTAGGTATCACTATCATTTTACCCATTTCACAGATGAGAAAAATCATGATTCAGGGAGTTTGAGTTACTTGTCTAACGTTACACAGCAAGCAACTAAATTAATAGTGGATCAGGAATCAAAATCTAAGTCCATTTGACATCGAAGTTAAAATTCGAAACCACTGCTTAGCAAAAGTCAGAATTATAACTGACAAGTAGTCTTCATTTCCTCGCTTTAATAGTCACACAAAACTGAAAAACATTTGTTCAGCTGAACTGAGGTGGCTATTGTGGAGGCTGCCTATGAATAGAAAGAAAGTGCAACCCTAAATGTTGACTATCTGAATGAGAAGCAGAAATTCCCCATCATCACAAATGGTCATTATTTAAAGGGAAAAGGAGCATCAAACTCATTTGCAGGCTGTTTCAGGATCTTTTATGGCTCATTAGCTTTTCTCATCCCTTTCATTTCTGTTTGACTTCTCTGTGAACATTTGTTCACAATTAATCAAGCCATCCAGTGGGAAGGTCAGGGAGCGCGCCTGGGTTGACACAAACCTACCAGCTCTACTGTTAAAAACAACCCAATGCTCTTGTCCTGCTGACAAGTGGGTTTGGAGAATCTCCGTTGTACAAAAAGGCTGGCATTTTGCATTTTGGTATTCTGCGCAGGGCTCTTTTCGCTGGAGCATGACACCTCAGCAGAGACATGAAACTCATTACCTGTCCTTGGCCAGAGGACAGGTGGCCCATTTCCATCCTCTCAGTTCCACAGTCTCCTGCACTTTTCATACCTGACTGCTTGCTATGCTAGTAACAACCACCACTATTTAGTGCACACTGTAGCAGATGCTGCCTGTGATCCACCCACATCCCTCAGGCCAACCAAGTCAGTATATTCCGGCTGATGTCAAACTGCAGTAACTGCATTCATGCCTGAGAATTTCTTCCCATTACTACAGGTTCTTCTGCCCACATGCACTGCAGGCCAGAGGTGCCAGGGAACTCACGTTCTGTGAGTAGCCTGCAACCAATGACTGATGGAAATTACTATAGAAAATCCCAGCCCCCACAACTCTGAGCTGGTGTAATTCTCAGGGGGGTGTTCTACACTATTTCCTAAAGTTTCCCTATAGGATGAAAGTCCCACTGCCTGCTGTGGAAGTTGGCTTAACAACACACCCTGTATTGGCTACCTTCCCATTTCTATTATTTCTCCGTCCCCCCACTGGTATTCCTGATACCTTTCAAATAAAGTAATTGTTATTGAATCTCTGTTTCGGGGTCTGCCTTGGGGGAATCCCACAGTAAAAGAAGAAAAAAAAGTCACTACAATGTGCTAGCACTGTCAGTCACTGAGCATGCAGCAATGATTAAGAGGCACTCCCTTACTCTGGAGGACTTCACAGTTAGGAGTAGAGGATTAGGTCCAAAAGCATGGAAGAAGTTGCATTTGATGGAAAAGGCATTCCAGGCAGAGGGGACAGCATGAACAAAGGCATGGCTATGCATCAGAGCATGCTGCATTAAAGGCCTGTTTCCCTGACTCTCAGCATTCAACTCCAATTCATTCCTCACACAGCTGAGGAATTAATTTTCTTAAGAAACAACTGATCAAGGGAGGAGAAATGGTGACAAAAGAGGCTTGAAGGATGACAGTGAGACCAGACAACTTGTTAAAGTATTTCCTTGACGTTCCCCAAGGATTTAACTCAAGATCTTCCTTGAAACCCAAATTCACACATTTCAGTACAGCAAATATTGTTCTCAGCTACTAAATGGAAACAACAATATTCATCTTCCAGAGTTGTCATGAAAACCAGATGAGACCATGAAAGCTTTGTTGAGGTGAAAATGCTGAGAGGTCGGTTCCTCTATCAGAGTCTACTCACCTGTGATTAAAATAAGTGCCTCAAAAAATTCCAATTTACTACAGGCCATGGGCCTTTGGGGTTGCTCCCAAATATTATAACCATAGAATTGTACATCCTAACATTTGCCACATTTATTGAGGGCAATCTTGGGATGTTAATTCATCACTCATTCTCAGTTTCTCCAAATGTGACATTATAGAAGAGATATCGGTCAAGTCTCTGCTAACATTACACATTTTTGGATCTTTGCTAAATGTTGCAATCCTCCAGTGGCCATCCAGTGTCAAATAAGCTAAGTCTAAATGTCTTAGCCTGGCATTCAAGGCCACCCAATATTTTCCCCAATCTCCTGATGCATCTTCACCACTATCATTTTCTATAAGACAATCAAGACTCCACCAGTGAGAGTAACCAGCTCCTCACTTAGAGTGTCTCCACTCCCTGTCACACTTCTCTCCCTCCTCAAAGCTCAACTCAATCACCCCCATCTCTGCATCCCCTTTCTGTAGTCCTTCAAGTCAGTGGGATTGCTCCCTCCACTTATTTTTCCTATGTTTCTTGACAATGCATTCTAGGTATTTAAGTTCATAGCTAGTCTCCTGTACTAGAAGGTAAATCTCTGAGGGAAAATAGTATCTTACATGTCTCTAAATTCCCCAGAGCACCATAACATAGCACTATACACACAGTAAGTGCTCTTTGAATATTAATGGGAAAGAAATCTAATACTACTTTCATCTGCTTTCCTAGAATTCCAACAAAGTAGTGGTAATTTGGGGAGCCTTTTAGTTCAGTCTTCGCAAAAGCCTTTCAGACATGTAATTCTATCTTCTGATTTCCAAGGGCAGGAAACAAACTTCAGGTTCCTGGTCAGATAATATGGTACACACATTTTATGCTTTACTACCTTCAATGAAATCATCATATAATGACTGCAGCACAGAGCCTGGCACAGGAAAAGTGCTCAAGACATGTAGGCAGGTTTAATTCTCATTATCCTTATTTTTATTTTCCAGTTGAATGTTGAACAAATTTGATATTTGCATTAAAGGTTTTTTTTTTTTTAAGTGGCACCTCGAATGCCATCATAATAAGTGCATACTAGAAAGTGACTACTAGGGTCGTCTTGACAGGACATCAGGAATGAAGGTTTACGGTTTTCAGAGTATTTAGAGATCCACATTAAAAAGCCTGTTCTAACTTCTGGTTTACAGTCCAGCATGCCAGGAACTTGGAAGTTGCCACTACATCCTAACAACAAGTGAAAATTTGAACAAGCTGAAAATCAACAGCTCTTCATAGATCTCTCAGAGAAATGAGGTCACAGGGCAAATTGCTGCCACAAATTTGGAAAGACAGGCAGATAGAGAGAATCACAAATTATTGGAGCAGAAACCCATGAACAAAATCCTCTGTGGGAACCACTGCCGGGGTAGTGAAACCTGAACTGTAATTGATGAAGTGCTGGGGGCTCAGGGTGGACAAATCTGAGAGGTAAAAACTCCAGAGGGACCCAGTCATAGAGGAGCCCCTACACTTTTATGAATGTTACCTCCAGGAACTCTACTAGATCCTCACAGTGAATACCAGGGAGGGAAAAATCCCCTCGTGCTTCTGGCAGGGGGAGGGGAAAGGGAACCATTTTGAAATATGCCGGACATTCCGTTCTTCTTAACAAGGCCTGCCTTCAGGAGAAACTCTTATACCAGAGCTTAACCTACTGGGGTTTCATCAGAGCCTAACTAACCTGGGGGAAGGGAGATACCCAACTGCAGCACCCTCCAGCCATCCTGTCATCTAAAGGAGGGAGGAGAGTGAGAAGCACTGGTGAAGTTCACTGGCCAGGGGCACAAGAGAACCAAAAGACTGAGACCTAATCATAGGGCTACAGAATGCTTCTCCTTCACCAAACCTTACCACTTTAGTACTAAAGACCTATTTACTGCAGTTCCTTTATTTCTTTTTACCCACTACATCATGTCCACCTTTCAAAACAATTAGAAGGCATACTAAAAGACAGAAAAAAACACAGTTTCAAGAGACTGAACAAGCATAAGAACCAGAGTCAGATATGGCAGGAATGTTGGAATTATCAGAACAGAAATTTAAAACAACTATGTTTAATATGCTAAGTGCTTTAATGGTAAACTAGACAATATATAAGAAGAGATAGATAATGTAAGCAGATGGAAATTCTGAAAAAGAACCCAAAAGAAATGCTAGACATAAAAAAACACTGAAATAACAATGAAGAATGTCTTTGATAAGCTCATGAGTAGACTTGACACAGCTGAGAAAAGAATCTCTGAGCTAGAGAACGAACAATAAAAATTTCAAAAGAGAAAAAAGGCTGAAAAAGCAGAACAGAATAACCAAGAATTGTGGGACAACCACAAAATGTGTAACATACACATAATGGTAATACCAGAAGGAGAGGAAAGAAAGGAACGGAGTAATATTTGAAGTAATTATGATTGAGAATTTTATCCCAAATAAATGTCAGATACTAAGGCAGAGATACAGGAAGCTCAGAAAACACCAAGCAGGATATATACAAAAAAAAAAAACAAAACAAACTACACCTAGGCATATCATACTCAAACTTTAGAAAATCAAACAAACAAACAAACAAAAAGAAAAAATCTTGAAAGAAGCCAGGGGAAAAAACATATTATCTATGGAGGAGCAAAGATAAAAATTACCTCTGACTTTTCCTCAGAGACCATGCAAGCAAGAAGAGAGTGAATTAAAATATTTAAAGAGTTGAGAGAAAAAACTCACCAACTTGGAATTTTGTATCCTGCAAAATTATCCTGCAAAAGTGATCCTTTCTCGCACAATAAAAAATTGGGGGAATTTGTTCCCGGTAGACTTGATTTCCAAAAAATGTTAAGAGAAATTCTTAGCGAGAAAGAAAATAATGTAAGTCAGAAAATCAAATCTACATAAAGAAAGCATCAAAGAATGAATAAGTGAAGATAAAAGAACTTATTTTGATTATTCTTAATTTATCTAAAAGATAATCTATTCAAAATAATAATAGCAACAATATATTCAAATATATACATAGATGGAGGTATACACATACATATATGCTTATGTACAAGTGAAATAAATGATAACAATGATACAAGGGACGAGAGGGAGGAATTAGAAATATTTTCCAATTATAAGTACTTGCACTACCCATGAAGGGGTATAGTGTGATTTGAAAGTGGACTTGGATTAGTTTTAAATGTATATTGCAAATTCTAGGGCAACTTTGAAAAAAAAAGGAGGTATAAAAGATATGCTAAGAAAGGGGTAAAAATGCAATTACATAAAATGCTCAATTAAAACCAGAAAAAGTATGGGCCAGCCTGGTGGCATAGTGGTTAAATTCACATGTTCCACTTTGGTGGCCTGGGGTTCATGGGTTTGGATCCCTGGTGCGGACCTACACAACATTCATCAAGCTATGCTGTGGCAGCATCCCCCATACGAAATAGAGGAATATTGACACAGATGTTAGCTCAGCGACAATATTCCTCAAGCAAAAAGAGGAAGATTGGCAACAGATGCCAACTGAGGGCTAATCTTCCTCACCAAAAAAAAATATATAGTAGTGCTTAGAGGGAAATTTGTAGAATTGAATGTAAATATTAGAAAAACAAGAAAGATCTAAAATCAATAATATAAACTTTCACTTTAGGAAACTAGAAAAAAGAAGAGCATTCTATTGCTTTTGGATGGAATGTTCTGTATATATCTGTTATGTCCATCTGGTCTAACATGCTTAAGGCTAATGTTTTCTTATTGATTTTCTGTCTAGATGATCTATCTATTTCTGTAAGTGGGGTATTAAAATCCCCTACTATTATTGTATTGCTGTCTATTTCTATCCTTTACTTCCATAATATTTGCTTTATATATTTAGGTACTCCTAGCCAGAGCAATTAGGCAGGAAAAAGAAATAAAAGGCATCCAAATTGGAAAGGAAGAAGTAAAACTGTCAATATTTGCAGATGACATAATATTGTATACAGAAAACTATAAAATGTCCATCAAAAAACTGTTAGAACTAATAAACAAATTCAGTAATGTTGTAGGATTCAAAATCAATACACAAAAATCTGTTGCATTTCTGTATACTAACAATGAACTATCAGAAAGTGAAATTAAGAAAACAATGTGATTTACAATCACATAAAAAAGAATAAAATACCTAGGAATAAATTTAACCAAGGAGGTAAAAGACCTGTATGCTGAAATCTACAAGATATTAAGGAAAGAAATTGAAGAAGGCACAGAGAAATGGAAAAGTATTCCACGCTCATGGATTGGAAGAATTAATATTGCTAAAATATCTATACTACCCAAAGCAATCTACAGATTCAATGCAATCTCTATCAAAATTCCAAGGGCATTTCTCACAGAAATAAAACAAACAATCCTAAAATTTGTAATGAACCACAAAAGAACTCGAATAGCCAAAGCAATCCTGAGGAAGCAGAACAAAGCTGGAGGCAATCACACTCCCTGATTTCAAACTCTATGACAAAGCTATAGTAATTAAAACAGTATGGTCTTGGTATAAAAACAGACACATAGATCAACGAAACAGAATGGAGAGCCCAGAAATAAACCCACACATATATGGTCAATAAATTTTTGAAAAAGGAGCCATGAATATAAAATAGGGAAAGGATAGTCTCCAATAAATAGTGTTGGGAAAACTGGACAGTCACATGCAAAAGAATGAAACTGGATCACTATCTTACACCATACACAAAAATTAACCCAAAATGGATTAAAGACTTGAATGTAATACCTGAAACCATAAAACTCCTAGAAAAAAATGTAGGTGGTAAGCTCCTTGCCATAATTCTTGAAGATGATTTTTTGAATCTGACACTACAAGTAATGGCAAAAAAAGCAAAAATACACAAGTGGTACTACATCAAACTAAAAAATTTCTGCACAGCAAAGGAAACCATCAACAAAATGAAAAGGCAATGTACCAAATGGGAGAAATATTTGCAAATCATGTATCTGATAAGGGGTTAATATGCAAAATATATAAAGAGCTCATATAACTCAATATCAAAAAAGCAAACAATCTGAATTAAAAATTGATTAGAAATTGATTAAAAATCTGAATAGACAATATTTCAAAGAAGACATACAGATGGCCAACAGGTACAGGAAAAGATGCTCAGCATCATTAATCATCAGGGAAGTGCAAATCAAAACCACAATAAGACAGCACCTCACACCTGTTAGAATGGCTATTATCAAAAAGACAATAAAAAACAAGTGTTTGCGAGGATGTGGAGCAAAGGGAACCCTTGTGCACTGTTGGTGGGAATATAAACTGCTGCAGCCACTATGGAAAACAGTATGGCAGTTCCTCAAAAAATGAAAACTATAACTACCATACAATCCAGTAATTCCACTTCTGGGTATATATCCTAGAATACAAAACACTAACTCAAAAAGATATATGAACCCCCATGTACTTCGCAGTACTATTTAAGATAGCAAGATATGGAAACAAACTAAGCATCCATTCATGGATGAATGGACAAGAAACTGTGACATATGTATAGTGGAGTATTATTCAGCCGTAAAAAATGAAATCAGATTGGTGGTTGCCAGAGGCTGGGGGGTGAGGAGTGGGAGAAATGGGTGAATGGGGTCAAAAGGTAAAATAAAATAAAATAATGTAAAAATAAAAATAATACTCATAAAGCATTTGGTAAAAAAAAATAATAAATCCAAAATAAGCAGAAGAAAAGTAATAATAAAAATTAGAGCAGAAATCAATGAAATTGAAAACAGGAAATCAACAGAGAAAATCAATAAAACTAAAAGCTGATTCTTTGAAAAGATCAATAATATTAATAAGACTACAGTCAGGCTAGGAACAAGGTATGGATGTTCCCTCCAGCCACTGCTTTTCAACATTGTACTGGAAGTCCTAGCTAATACAATGAGACGAGAAAAGAAAATAAGTGATATACTTATTAATTGTGAAGTAAAAAAATAAACTCTTTGTTCACAGATACATGATCTTCTATAAAGAAAATCTGAAAGAATTGACAAAAAAACCTCTTGGAACTAATAAGCTATTATAGCAAGGTTGCAGGATACAAGGTTAGTATATATGTCAATTGCTTTACTGTATACCAGCAATAAACAGTGGAATTTAAAATTAAAAACACATTGCCATTTACATTAGCAACCCCCAAATTAAATGCTTAGCTATAAATCTTACAAATTATGTACAAGATCTATATGAGAAGAACTACAAAACTATGATGAAAGATAGCAAAAAAGAACTAAATAAATGGAGAGATAGTCCATGTTTATGGATTGGAAGACTCATTATTGTCATTATATCAGTTCTTACCAACTCAATCTATAGATTCAATACAATCTCAATCTGAATCCCAGAAAGTTATTTTGTGGATATTGACAATGTGATTGTAAAGTTTATTAGGAGAGACAAAAGATCCAGAATAGCCAACACAACATTGAAGGAGAAGAACAAAGTCAGAGAACTGACACTTCCTTACTTTAAAATTTACGGTAAAGCTACAATCATAAAACAGCATGGTATTGGTGAAGGAACAGACAATCAACCAATGGAACAAAGTAGAGAACCCAAAAATAACCTACATGAATATAGTCAATTGAACTTCGACAAAGGAGCAAAAGCAATTCAATGGAGAAAAGATTGTCTTTTCTACAAATGATGCTGGAACAACAGGACATCCACATGCAAAAACAAATGAATCTAGAATAGATCTTATACCCTTTGCAAAAATTAACTCAAATTAGATCATAGACATAAATACAAAATACAAAACTACAAAACCTCTAGTAGATAACATAAGAGAAAATCTAGATGATATTGGTTATGGCAATGACTTTTTAGATAAAACACCAAGACACAATCCATGAAAGAAATACTTGAAAATCTGGACTCATTAAAATTAAAAACTTCTGCTCTTTGAAAGACAATGTTAACAGAAGGAGCAGACAAGCGACAGACTGGGAGAAAATATTTGCAAAAGACACATAAAGAACTGTTATCCAAAATATACAAAGAACTCTTAAAACTCAAAAATAAAGGAACAAACAACCCAATTAAAAAATGGACAAGATATCTGAACAGACAGCTTACCAAAGAAGATATACCGATGTCATGTAAGCATATGAAAATATCTTCAACACCATATGTAATTAGAGAATTGCAAGTCAAAACAACAAAGAGATACCACTACACACCTATTAAAATGGCCCAAACCCAAAACATTGACAACACCGAAGGCTGTTGAGGAATTGGAACAACGGGAATTCTCATTCATTGCTGGTGGGAATGCAAAATGGTACAGCCACTTTGGAAGACAGTTTGGTGGTTTTTCATAAAACTAAACATACTCTTACCATATGATCCAGCAATCATGTTCCTTTGTACTTATCCAAATGAATTGAAAACATAAAACCTGTACACAGATGTTCATAGCAGCTTTATTCATCATTGCCAAACCTTGGAAGCAACCAAGATGTCTCCTGGTAGGTGAATGAGTAAATAAACTGTGGTACATCCAGACAATGGAATATTATTCAGTGCTAAAAAGAAATGAGCTTTCAAGCCATAAAAACACATGACAGAAATTGAAAAGCACATTGCTAAGTGAAAGAAGCCAACATAAAAAGTCTATATCCTGTATGATTCAACTATTTGACATTCTGAAAAAGAGAAAACTGGAGACATTAAAAGATTTGTTGTTGCCAGTGGTTAGGAGGGAAAAAAGGATGAATAGGCAGAGCACAGAGGAATTTTAGGGCAGTGAAAGTATTCTGCATGATACAACAGTGGTGGAAACATGTCATTATACATTTGTTAAAATCCATAAAATGTACACCACCAAGAAAGAACACTAATGCAAACTATGGACTTTGGGTAATTATGATGTGTCAACGTAGGTCATTGATCGTAACAAATGTACCGCTCTGGTGTGGGATGTTGATAGTGGGGGAGGTTGTGCATGTGTGGGGGACAGGGCATATCACGAGAACTCTGTACTTTTCAATCAATTTCACTGTGACTTTAAAACTGCTCTAAAAATTGTTTATTAATTTTTTAAAAATTCAAAAACATTGCCATTAGAGGGGAAACTAATTCCTTTGGTTCAAATCTGTGTATCTTCAAAATCTCTTAATAAAATGAAAATATGTTATTTGAGATAAAAGCCACTCACTATAAAATTAACAACATTTAACATATAAGCAGAGATTGATTTTTATTATATCATATGATTTGATTCCTATCCAGATTTAAGGGATTGGGGATAATAACCCATAATGAAATGGGCTCCAATTTCTCCAACTGGCCAAAGGAAGAACAGATAACAATTATAAGATTGCAGCACAAGGCTGTCCAAACTTAAATTAGTACTATTATGGAAAAAATTTAAAGTTTTTCAGAAAATTTATAAAAACCCATAAATTCTTCATGTTTAGAATTCTATGTATATGTTTCTTAGAGAACGGGTGCTGTTAGTCTGTTTACAGACTCTAACGTGACATGCCAGGGTCTTAATGTAATCCATTTTAGTACAAGTCTTTGAATAAAGGTGTTAGGAATCCATGCTTTATATTTTCAAGTTTTAAAAACTAGTTATTGTCTTAGTTGTTCCAACAGTTTTATTTAAGCCACTTTAACATCAAATGAGAGGAATTAGTTCCAATCATCAACAAATAGTTTCCAAGAACAAGTAGTTCTTTTTCTAAAGCTAAAGCAGGATTAGACAATGGAAAGATTTAAAGCAAAATTTGAAAATGAATGCTTTCATTTTAAATTTTCATTTCAGTACATGGTAGATTCATAACTTCTTTAAAGAATGTATTCTCAAATGACTCCACTTATAGATATTTACCTAATGTGTACATCAGTTATAATTTTATATGTGTACACTAAAATAGTATGATTTTTAAAATTTGTTCAAATATTCAGTAAAGAGATAAGTTTGTGCTGCTTTTACTAATGTGTGATCCTTTTCATTATTCAAATAGTGCTGAAAATAATTCATAGTTGTGGGTTTAAAAGATTGAAAAGTATGCCAGCAAATAAATATAACTTTTAGAGTAATATTTAAAAGGTTACTGCATGAGCAATCACATGATATTTACATGGTCTAATATTAAAAGTAAAGAATCCATTTCATTTCTCATCCAGGGAAAATTTAAGCTATGCTATTGACCGAAAGGGGAGAATTTTTTCAAGATAACTTGACACATCATAATGTCCTCTTTACTGATAACATGTTAGTGGCTGAAAAGGTGAAACTGTTTACTTAATTAGTGGGAGAAAGAGAGGTGTTAGATGTAAGTTTAAAATTATTGAAAGCCTGAGAAAACACATCATTTTGAGAGAAAAATCAAAGTATGAGAAATCTGTGTGTAAAGGAGTTGAAAAAAAGTGGAAAAATACTAGAACTTGATGAAAATAGTAAAGAAAGCAAAAAAAGTCTGAGATGCAGCAAAGAATCTGACCCCAATTTCCTCCCAAATTACTGAATTGTATCATTTCTGTAGCTCTGGATGACATACTCACTAGGGTGTTAAGGGATTAGCTAATGAAGTTACTGGAACACTGACAATTATTTTTGAAAAGGCTTCTAGAATTGGGAAGGTGTTATGTTAAAGAACTACGAAACAAAATAGAAGCAATTTTATTTCTGAGATTCAGAAAGCACAAGAGCAATAATCCATAAGCTTATTGGTCAGTTAGTCAAATGTCAATGTTATATAAAAAAGAAACAAAGAAAAACCTTCCATTATCTACATTATTCTGCAATTAAAAAAAAAAAGAAATTTCTGAGAGTCAGCAATCTGGGTCCATGCAGGAAACTAAAGATCAGGGAATTTTTATTTCCAAATAAATAGATCAGAATTTAATGTTTTCAGGGGTAGGGGCATGGGAGAAATATTGGAGAGATGATATTTTATTATTATAACATAAGGAGGGCCTGCTGTCTTGAAATTATTGAAGTATTTAGAGTTCACATTTGTTTAGGTGTGAGCATTGCTTCATGAGTCTAGAATTGGCAAGGCATTCAGGACAAAGAAAAATGATAAATGACATGACTCCATTTCAAGTGGGGAGGCTAAGACCAGAGGGACTGTAAAGATTGGCGTAAGGTCTGTTTGAATGTGATGTCTTCTCAAATGATCCAAGAATGAGTAGAAGCCAAACATTAATAACATCTGCAGATGACATGTAGGAGGGAGGTGCTATAAACACTGATCAGGACTAAGGCAAAATAACACAATTCTTTTAAGACCCACAGAGAATTGAAAAATAGGCAGGACATAACAAAAGAGGTCCAACTTCAAAAATATGAGCTGATGTATCAGGGGAAAATATTCTGAAGTAAATGCTGGCAGGAGAAAGTTTAAGTCAGAGCTATAGAAGGATATTTCCACAAAAGAACATTTTAAAAGATACATGCCTTCAAAGATGGCCTCTAGTTCGTCCAGTGGGAAAATCCCACTTTATGTACACCCTATTTTATTCAAAATTTAATATTTTAATAATTCTTTCAAGAAGGGTTAAGAGGAGAGTTTGTTATATTAAAGATGAAGATATTTTGCACAAACAATTTAATTGGTTGTTTTTGGGTTTGACACATTTCTCTATTACCTGAAAGATGCCCTATGCTGTTAAGATCAATACATAACTAAAGAATGAGTGAGGTAATCCATCCAACACACAGTTAACTGAGTACATATTATGTGACACATATGTACCATTCTAGGAAGTGAGGATAGTAGATGATTACCACATAGTCCCTAACCTCAAAAAGCTAAAAAATCTACTAGTATATAGTGGGAATGGGGGGGGGTATAGGTCAGATATCAGAGACGTTCATCAACCTATAAGCATCTTTGTGCCAACTGGTAGTTGACTCTTCAATTTAGATTATGGATATGAAGGAATCCTACTCTATAGATGCATGTGCTAATTTATGTAATTTACGAACATGAAATTAACCAAATACAAAGTCAAAATTTATACCACAGAGGGTAGTTCCATGTGACAATAAAATGGGTTAGGCTGAATATCTGCAGATCAGATTTTTTTTAAAAAAGTCATACTCTATTCCCAATCCCAAGATCCTCTGATGTTTCTACAAATAGTTTCTAAATATGATTGAGAATACTTTAGAAAGAATCAGGAAGTAGTCAAAGCTCTTACTCCTCAATAAGTTTTTGGGTGGGTGAAAAGACATGTGTACAATATAGGAGCCTTAAATTTGAAGTTAAGAGAACCTCTCTGTAAAAAGGGAATCACTTGTGTTCATTTTGCAAGGGTTATCACCTTCTTCTGCATATAAACCTGGGAATTTCCTGGCATGGGGGCAAAATTATTGACTCTGGAAATCTAGCATAATCCAGACTATAGGAACCAGAAAGGGCATCCTCAATTTTGTCAGCAAACTCCCCTTTCTTCCCAGGTCTCTTGGAATATTTATTTAGTTGGTGAATTTCTGGTTTTATTAAATTATTCTGAGCATTGGGAAGTCAGGGTCAGATGACTCCACGGGGCAGTCAGGCATTTCCCAGTAGTCAGTTGGCAACATTTTATTTTATGCCCTCAATCAAGCATAGAATGAATTTTATATGTGCAAATGTTCCTTGATTTCTGTATTATTAAAAGAAGAGTCTGTGGGGAAATAAGTGCAAAGGGAATTAAGTCTAGGAGATGTGTATAGCCCGTATAATTTGCCACGTACAAAGTCAAAAAGGTTAAGTTTCTGACTTTACATCCCAGTTTATTTACATCCCAGCACCAGAAATGGTATGTTTAGTTTACACAGATATTATCAATTTGACCATTTTGACATACATGCATTTGGGGATCACTTCTTTATGTATTAGCTTATATTTGTTGAGGATATCAGTATGAATGCACCTTTTTGTTAGGAGCCTGGGGTTGAGATGGAGCAGAAAACATATAAGAATAGAAACAATCTATTTCTTAAGCTCATCATGTAGTGGCTAAGAGAGGCATTACAAACAACAGCACTAATAATAATAATAATATTTCTCTTAAATTGCATAACAGATGTTAGCCAAGTGTTACAGGTACATGGAGGAATCAGGAATGCAGTCCCACTGTGGATACTGAAAATGGGAGAATCTCAGCTGGGCCCTTGTTTCAGCCATCAGGGTCCAATCAGGAGACAGAAATCACTCATTATTTTAAACAGGAAAACTTTAATAGAAAGAAATATTAACCATAAAGAAATATTACCTAAGGCACAAAGAAAAATGTAAAGAATACAAGAATAGCAGATATAGGGAGCAGTCATTATCCCCAGGGTTCAGGTAGATTAATTAAGGCAGGAAGAAATAAATCTATGAGAACCCCTCACCCTGCCTTTCTTGCTACCCTTGGAGTGAGATACAGACCTTCTTGAGAAGGTACAGCTGTGGTCTAGTGGATGGCAGAGAAGTTCACTGAGGTGCCACACCAGCAGAGATCATTACAAAGGCACCCTCTCGAATGCCAGAGTAAACCATCCATGGAGAGATGCCATGCATTAGATGTCACTGCAAAACTGAAATGGATCTGAAATGTTACCACCGTTTCTATTTACATAATATAATCATAATGAAAATAGCATAGAGCTTAAAGTGAGAAGACTTATGTTCAAATTGTCTCTCTACCTCCTAACAGATGGCAATTATTGACCTTCTCTATAACCTGGGTTCCTCGTCTCTAAATAATGCTATCCACCCTACTCTAACCTCACAGTGTCATTGTAAGGATTAAATGGTGGACTATCAGCAAATGTGCCACTAATGATAAAGCTCTATATAAACATTAGTAATAAAAGGAGAAGAGTAAATTGTGAAACCCTGCAAATCCTTCCCCGTGCCTTCACATCCACTCTGGAAAACCACGAACATCTTCACATTCATTCCTTCGTGGCAAAAGGACATCACTTCTCCATTTATGAGGCCCTACGTTCATTTCAGGAGGTCTCACTGCATCCTGCCTCTCTTCTCACCCTACCTCACTGAGCCTCTCACAGACCATACAGCCAAGCCTGAGAAACGGATGGACGCTTCACTGACCCACTTCCAATCTGAGAATGAGCTCACACCCTTTACCAGGCCTCTCACTAGAAAAACAGTAGCTAACATTTGTTTGGCACTTACTACGTACCATGAACTCTTCCCAGCATTCTCTATGTGTTTACTCATTTAAAAATCACAACAACCCTTTAAGAGAAGTATTATTATCATCCCCATTTTACAGATGAGAAAACTGTGGTTTAGAGTTGTTAGGATACCTTCCCAAAAGCCCACTGCCAGTTCGTTGTGTAGCTAGAAATCAAACCCAGGTTTGACTTTAGAGATCATGCCCTTCAGCTGTCCCCAAATCTGTGTCTCACCTCCACTGTGAACCTTGCACACATTCCATGAACCTGTTTGCCTGTATCCTTGAACCCTGGATGTTTTTCTTGAGCCATCCCTCCCCCTCAAGCAGTTAAAGCCATTCAACAGCTGACTTCTTCCATGCTGAGAGACTAGAACTTCTGCAGACGTCAAAGCTACCCCAGTAAGCCTAATTGTCTCCTGCAAAACTTGAGGGCTATTTCCACAGCCCCAGTCTCTCCAGGGACTAGATGTGATTGGGTATTTTATAACTTTAAGAGCAGTTAAGTGCAGCATGCTAGCATCTTTGTTTTTCTGGCTCAGTACCTAAGGTAGAAATCCAGAATCATCTGTCCAATCTCAAATTATAGTCTCTCCATTGTGTTTTGTGTTTCTCCTCTTCTCACTCAAACTCCCTCTCCAGCTTTTCTCTTGTGTTGTATGGAACCTTCACTAATATATTCCTTTCCATCCTCTCTTTCTTCGTTAAACATTCCTTTCACCTCCTAGTGTTGCCAAAAACTTGGCTCACTGCACAGGATAGAATTAATATATACTTCTGAGTGTCTGGTTTAAGGATTTCTCACCTTTGGCCTCCATTTCCAGATCATCTTTCCTCAATCCTTATGTAAAATTCCCTGCTCCTTTGCAGTATACATCTTTAGGCATATGGTACCCCCATCCCTTTTCATCATACAATTTGAAGACTTTGGTCACCATCCCTAATTTATTAAAGATTTTGATACCAGACTTCTGGTCTTCCTTCTGTCCTAAAGCTTGTCATTATCTCAAGGCAGTCCAATGTCTATCTAACACGTCGGGTCTTCTACAATGATCTCTCCTATTTGCTTTGGCAACTCTTTTCCATGGCCACATCTGAACCCAGTGGAATCCAGTCATTACTCAGGACAGCGAGTTTCACAGTACAATGATTATTTACACTGTGGAAAGCTCAGCATCAAACACTAAAAAGAAAAATTGCTCTGGCAAAATAGAATAGGAGATGTTTCCTCTTTGAAAGAAGGACATTTAATTGTCAAATAAACAGTTACTGGAACATAGAAAGCTTTTCCCTTACACCCAGTAGCTTACTGGGAAGAGAATAAAGGAGTAGCATATTCATACCCATATATTTTTCATTAAAGAGAAAATTAAAAACAATAACAACTTCTTATATTTACCAGGTTAAATTTGAGCCTGCTTAGAAAAGTAGGGCCTCTCTAGCAAGAGCTCTAAAAAACTAGGAGCTAAATTAAGATTCAGTGTTTAGACTACATCAAACTAAAAAGCTTCTGCACAGCAAAGGAAACCATCAACAAAATGAAAAGACAACCTAAAATTTGGGAGAAGATATTTGCAAACCATATATCTGACAAGGAGTTAATATCCAAAATATATAAAGAACTCATATATCTCAATAACAAAAAAAACTAACAACCTAGTTAAAAAATGGGCAAAAGATCAGAACAGACATTTCTCCAAAGATATACAGATGACCAGCAGGCACATGAAAAGATGTTTAACATCACTAATTATTAGGGAAATGCAAATAAAAACCATAATGAGGTATCACCTCACGCCTGTCAGAATGGCTATAATTAACAAGACAAGAAATAACAAATGTTGGAAAGGATGTGGAGAAAAGGGAACCCTCATACACTGCTGGTGGGAATGTAAACTGGTGCAGCCACTATGGAAAACAGTATGGAGATTCCTCAAAAAATTAAGAATAGAACTACCATATGATCCATCTATTCCACTGCTGGATATTTATCCAAAGAACATGAAAACTAGATTGTGTAAAGATACACACACCCCTATGTTCACTGCAGCATTATTCACAACAGCCAAGACTTGGAAGCAACCTAGGTGTCCAAGGGATGAATGGATAAAGAAGATGTGGTATATATACACAATAGAACACTACTCAGGTACAAAAAAAGATGCAATCTTGCCATTTGCAATAACATGGATGGACCCTGAGGGCATTATGTTAAGTGAAATAAGTCAGAGAGAGAAAGTCAAATACTGTATGATCTCACTCATAAGTAAAAGATAAAAACAACAGCAACAATAACAAACAAACACATGGATACAGAGATTAGACTGGTGTTTACCAGAGGGGAAGGGTGGAGACAGGAGGGTAAAAGAGGTGACAGGGCACATGTGTACAGTGATGGGTGGTAATTAGTCTTTGGGTGGTGAACACGATGTAGTCTACACAGAAATCAAAATATAACGATATACACATGAAATTTATATAATGTTATAAAGCAATGTTACGTCAATAAAAAATAAAGATTCAGTGGTTATAAGTTCTAGGCACAATGACCACGTAATTTTCATTGAATCTGGGAAAATTTTGAAAGAGAGAGGGCGCTGTGAATAGTTATGCTCTGACAACATAAACTGGGACCATCCTGAAAAAACTGAGACATATGGGCTAGACAACTTTTTTAAAAAAAGATAATGGTGTATTTATTATGGTCTTGAAACGTCCCAAGGTGTATACCCCCTCCCACTGGGCACCACAGGGACTGTGAACCTTGGCAACTTCATTCTCTCACAATGCATCGGTCCACATAAAAATCTTCACGTTACTCCCTTACTATAAATCTGATCATGTCACTGCTTTCCTTAAGATCCTTCAATGGTTTCTCATTATCCTAGTAGTTAACATGGCTCACAAGGCCCTCCCTAAATCTTCAGCTAAAGTTACTATTTTTATTACTTGTAGCCTAACACGCTGTACTTAAGCCTTACTGAACAGCCTTTATTTCTAAATCTTTGTTGTCCCCTTTACCTCTTTATTTTACATGGTTTTCCATCTACTTGGAACTATTTTAATTTCACCTTCTTCATTTGGTCAATTCAACATCCACCAAATCACACCTTAAACATCACTTCTGCCAGGAACTGTTCTTAGACCCCTGTCTGAATTGTTGTTATCTTGTCAATAGTCCCCCAGCACTATATGTCTTCTCTCAGAGAACCCAGTATTCTTCATTGATATTGCATATCTAATTTTGTCTCCTTCATTACAAAGAAAACTCCATAAGGTCAAAGAAATTTGTTTCTCTGGCACTAGATATAAGGAGGAGGCTATTGAAAGATTGATTAAGTGTATGAAACACACATTTAGTTGAGCATTTACTATGTGACAGACATTTAATCCTCTAAGTGGCCCTCTAAAAGAACTCTTATTATTCCTATTTTAAAAGTGAGGAAATAAAGGCAGGAAATTTTTTTTTTAATTTACCCAACTTCACACAGCTAGTAAGCAAAGCAGTCAAAATTGAAATCCCAAACATTTGAAGGTTTCTATGTATGTATGTTTTGCCTTAATTTGTGTTTGAAAAGGTTTAACTAGGAGTCCAAGGTATAACCAATTTGGTATAAGGCATAAACAAAATCAGTTCAATACAAAGTAGAATCTTCAAAAAAATGGTTTAAAAGGATGACTTGCCTTGCAAAGTAGTGAGCTCCCCAACACTGGAAGAGTTTAAACAAAGGCTAGTTAGCCTTTTGCCAGGGATATTTAGAGGGCATTCCAAAATTTGTTAGAAAGATAGCAAGTTGACTTGGTAGGACTCGAGTCCATGAAAATAACTGTGTGACACTTAAAGGGCAATTGAATGCCTGCTCAGCTCAGAGATGAAGCAGTCTTAAAGACGACCTGCAATTGTAGCACTTATCAAGCAATCTTCCACCGCCGTATATCCTACCCAATCGGCTGGCATCATGGACCTTCTTTCCAGTTAGTTTTGCCGACATCCAAACTTAATTGGACCCTAAATGTTTTCCCTGTAGAGCTCTTATCTTGTGAACCAACTGCTTAATCTATTTTGGCAGATCCAGGATTCATAGCTCTTCAGGGAGCTGTGAAATACTTTTTTAAAAAAGTCAGCCTACTCCAGTGGGACAGCCTAGTGACAGACTTCATTTTCTATTCTGACATTTTCCTCTTGCATGGTTATTATATTATTATGCAGCACTTTCTAATGTCTTGGAGTTTTAATGTCGTTTTATGTTGTTTGAGGATTCAGGATATTTTTGTCATTGTCTAACTAATCCAATCAACAGAAAGTATTAATGGCTCTTAAAAACTATACAATATAACACAACAGTAATATTTTTTCAAATGAGATGAAATATGTTGAGCCTTCAGCCATGTGGACTAATGGTAGAATTCCAGAGTGAAAAAAAGACTTTCCTTAAATCTCACTTCCTGTTACTGATTCACTGGCTGGAAAGAAATTCTTGGCAGGCAAAATATTCTATACTCTTCAGTGTGCCAGGATTGATTTTACTAGAAATAACTTATTGCTCATGTGATAATATTTCTGCTTAGATTTAGTACTTTTTTTAAAGGAAAGAGTTATTTTTGTTACTCTTTGAGTCATGACTTTTGGATCTGAAACATGCTTCTCTCCAGATACTTAAATCTGTGGGGAGATTATCATTCAGAGTTGAGTAGCTTTCTCTTTTGGAAGGAAACCAGAAAAAGTTACAAAAGTCAAAACCTATGGGTAGGAAACAGAGAGAGAAACAAGTATTTGACATGCAGCAAACTAAATGTGATGGATTGTTTTTTAAGATTAGAAATTGTACATATTTTTCTGGTTTTTTATTTTTACTTATAAAAGTACTTCATGATGTGACTAAATGTATGGTTTAAATAAACAGTATAAACTATATCTGAAACACTAAGTACATACAGCAAAATTATGATATAATCTACATTAAATAGTTCTAATTAACCCTAGGTTGGATCAAACTTCAGTTATTGTTTACTAGTACTTTGGAAATAATTGTTGAATGAACAAATGATTGTTCTAAATATTGAGCGTCAATTTCTTTGCTTTCATCAGCATTGCAGATTTTGAATAAAGACAGTCATGCTTAAACATAACATAAGTATATTCCATAAAACAAAACATGGGTGATGTTTGTAAAATTTAGCAGTCATATACAGTTTCCAGAATAATTTCCTGTTCTTCATGTTAGCATTGCTTGTTAGAATAAATTGAGGAGATAGTTGAAAAATGGAAAACAACTAAAGATGGGGGAAAAGTAGAATCAAAGTTGAAACCTAAAAATATTCTTACTAAAATTATTATTTTTAAAAACCAGAGAAAAGTAATTAATCTGGATTCAGAAGGCTTGTTTTGCCCAGCATCCCCTGAAAAATGTGCTATTTGAATTCCAGGAGAGAAATTCATATGTTATTTTCTCTCATTCTCCCAAATCTTGTGTCTGCTGAAGATCACTCTGTTGGGGAGAACCACAGAAGTGGGATTTAGGGATGGGCCATAAAATCCTGTCCTAAAGGGACAATAAGATTATCAGGAAGCGTTGAAAATTTCAGTCAGGATAAAATATTTCAAAATCTAGAGACCGCTGAGAGAGAATAATAAAACATTGACAAGGACTTATAGTATCCCATAGCTCATGTCTACTTCTTTCCTCTAAACGTTGTAGATTGACTATCTTTTCTGGACTCTTATCCAAGCCAAAGTTTTACACATGAGCATTGGAAACAATTCCTTTATTGCAGGTCCATTTTAAGCAATAATAAATCCATTTGTTTGCACAATCAGCCAACATCAGGCGGAAGACTTTTAGCCTCCCAACTTCCGTGGGTCTCTACTATGCGACCTATTTCTGTGTAATGAAGAAAATAGTATTCTGATAAAATTAAAAGGAAAGATCTTTCAAAAATATGGAAAAAAATAAACCAGTATCTTTTACACATTAAATTTTAGATTTTAATGTAATTAATATTTGTTATAAATACTTCCAAATCTTAAAATAGTTCAGTATTAAAAGAATTTTACATAAGTATTCTTCAGTCTTCAGGCAGTGCATGCTTTTATTTTATGTGAACTTTCCTGTTATCCTCCAAAGAGTGATATAGCAGAATTTAAGGAAGAATTATTTGTCTAG
This sequence comes from Tapirus indicus, assembly GCA_031878705.1. Taxonomy (NCBI): domain Eukaryota; kingdom Metazoa; phylum Chordata; class Mammalia; order Perissodactyla; family Tapiridae; genus Tapirus; species Tapirus indicus. The sequence goes on from CM062925.1 coordinate 118,143,110, forward strand.
TTATTAGAACAGTTTACAAGTTGGAAATTCTTGCTTCCAGTATTATTTATTACTTCTGTGTATTTGTTGGCCTCAACATGGATGCCAATGATTAGAGGAGCAGCCAATCTCCTTAAAGACACTCTGGGTAGAACTGTTTTATTTTACAGCTTACAAAATGAATGTGAACAATTCTTAAATAAAGTGATTATCACAATTATCAGAGCTATGACTCTAAAGGTTATGATATATTTTTACTTAGTCCCTATAGATATTCACTGTAATACATATATAGTATAGCAAAAGTACAGGAATGAAAAGAATGAAAGAGAGAGAGGGCAGGAGCAAACAAGAGTTCACATATTTAACATAGACCTACTTTTAATGGATTTATTATCTGAGATGTTCGAAAACCTTGGAAATATTGTGCCCTGTCTCCTGCAAAGAGGTCCTCAACTAAGGTGATTGAGATATTCCTTAGAATGTGGAGGAGATTAAATATGCCTGATTTGCCTAAGGTCTCCATATGTCCTCAGGTTACTTTCTACCTGTGTCCTTCCCAGGTACTGGGACAGTTCTGAATATATAAAAGTCCACCTCCCTCCTTTCCTGCAGTTATATGTGTGAAATATGTAAGCCATGGTTCTATTTTACGTTTTTATGAGATTTAACTTCTAGGGGCCTTATTTTCTCCCAGTTCGACAAGAAATAGCATGGTTTGGAAAAGTGAAATATTGCAAGAGATGGGCTCTAACTGTGCCCTTCCCCATATCATCTGTGGAAGCATTTGTGCAGGATCAGTTTTTTCCATTGTTATCAGAAATAGGTGATACCAGGAAAGGATCGAGAGGCTCCATTCTGCTTTCCAGCATATTTTAATGACCCCCAGGTCTGACGGCTCTCCAAGGTCTCGCTGCTCAAGACCCACACTGCACTTAGCTGGATGCTCTGAGGGAGGAACCATAAATACAAGATTCTAGGGAATAAAACAGTGTCCAGACTTGCAGTCCACAGGATTCCCAGAAAGCACTAAAGGAGACTTAAAGGCAGAAGAAGGTGGAGTGGGTGGCAGGAATGAAAATACTTGTTATCTTAGAAAGAAACTTGGGAGAAGCTATGACACAGTGTAGATGAATTTTATGTAAATATTATGTAAAAATCTCTCCCTGAATCCTCTACTCATGGAACTAAACAAACAAACAAACAAAAACCAAAAACAAAGCTCTCACTGCTTCACCTGTTGCTTACCTAACTACTTAGTCATAGTGCCCGAAGATCTACCATCATTGAGTCATCCCACCGGATTTTGAGAAACAGAAAAAAAGGCAGGGGCAGTGGGTATAAATTGTAGTTGTTTACATTCCAATCTGTTTTGTTGACTATGATTAGTAAATTAAGATTTAATGAGACGGAATGACGAATTTGTCTTCTAATGAATAGGAAGACGTTTATAGGGTGGAATTGATAGGAATGACTGCTGAACATGTGGGATAAGAAAGAAGGAGTTGTCAAATGTGAATGCATCTTTCCCAGGCTGGGCTTTTGTGTGAATCATGATTTTACATAGGAGAAAAAGTGATGTGTTGAGTTCAAAAATATAGTAAGAGCTTCAAGCCTTCCTGAGGCTAGTCAGTTTTTACCTAGTTCTCCCGTCACAAAGTTAGCCATAGTTGAGATACTTTATTACCTACTAAAAAGAAATTTTCCAAACTGTTAAGGAGCACTGTCTGAGTATTTCCAATCCTGTGACTAGAAATCACTTCTTAGAAATGAACTTTCACCACATGTTGAATGACCTTTTACCTTGTGCCCAAGCTTAGGTAAAAAATGGCAGTCAGTCCTACCGCCTACTATCTGAACTGTCACTGCTCTCGTCATGCACAAGATCTAGGCAGCAAAAGAATATCAGTGATTAAAAATAAACCAAAACCAATAAGAAAACAATGAGACTCTATCTTCTACTAAGTTAACTAAGAAATTCCACTAGTGCCTTTCTGGTCATGACTTTATTACATATACAGATAACACTGCAATTTGGGGACGAACATCTGTTGGGCTTAACCTGCAATTATGGCACCATATATTCAGCCTTGAAATCTCGTTCAGTGGTTGTCCAAACACTCCTTACGAATATTAATCATGGCATCCCATCCAACACCTGCAATGCTGACCGCCAGTTTATATTTCTTTGCTGCAGGACGTTGGTTGTAGTTTTCCAGTTTATCATATGCAATTTTGTAAACCTCTAAAAATTCTTTGTGGGAAAAAGCAAGTGTATAAATAAATCAATATAAATCAGCCCTCACTTTTGTCTTTGAGGCCAAACCCAGAGCTAGGAACACAGCAAATATCTATATCTTCACAGAAAAGATTTCTCTTTTCATTTTAATTGAGTCATGTGAAAACTTTATGCTCAAACAACAACCATCTGCTAAAACATCTGGAGTCGCTAGTTCTAGGGGAAGATTTGACATCTGAAAACACCTCAACCCCAACTGACTACTGTAGGTGATTCCATCTCAAGATTGGCGTTGTTCTCAAGACTAGACTGTCTAAAATCATAAAGTGAATGTGGAAGGTGTTTCCAGTCAAAATTTGGCTAACACAAACAAATTCTTTTACAATCTGTCAACTTGAGTCATTTTGTCCATGAAGGATACCATTTTAGGAGAAATTGTATTGCTACTATGGAAGACAATAATTGTATTGCTTTGCCATACCATACAGAACATAACTGGAAATGTCTTCATGGAAACATTGACTAGGTACTATCACATATCAATACTTGGAATATATTATGTGAATAACTGCACACATACACAAAGAAATATAACATTAGCCAGGCTATTCATTTCTGAAATTACCTAATTTTAAATAGGAATACTTGAAAACCAAAACATCTCAGAATAATTCCAAAGGAAAGGATTATTTTAGGTAGTTTCCTCTAAAATGTCTAAGTGATCCTCTGTTATATCAGTTTATTCAACAATTACACTCCTGTGCCAGTTATGCAAAATAAAATAGCTGCCATTTTTACGATAATGAATCTGTATTTACTTAAAAAGTTAAAAAAATTTGTATAAAGAAGCACCTTATTTAAGCTTTCACCATACATAAATAGCCAGTTTGAAATGAAGATAGAGATGATCAAGTATAAACATCAGTTATTTTTTTAAGGAAATTAGTTAAGACTACCCATATATCTTGTTATAGCCCATCCTTCTCACATAAACATAAGAGTCAGGGCCCCTGTATTGCACAATTTCAAGAGGCACATTATTTATACTGCAGTATAAGTGAATGGCACTCCCAGGAGTTGTGCAGTTCACAGCCTGCACGACCATACAGTGAAGTTCTGAAAGAAATCACTGCTGCTGAATGAGATCTCAGAACTGTTCTCAAACATGCCTGTTCAAATTTCCATATCTTTTATTATAATAAAACTTTAAAAATTTATTTATTATATACTTCTGGTCTGCTACAACCATAAAAGTAAACTACCATGAATTCCTGAGGTTTTGGGACCAGAGCCAGTAACTTATGGTCAAATTGACCAAGCGTTTTCTCTTCGAAGAGGTCAAATCAACAAAGATATGAAAAAACACCTTCTTTACAGCTTCCTAGCATATAGTCCTTTGACAATACCACCTGAAGTCATACTAGAGCTGCAGAGTAAACAAAGGAATAATTCTTCTCTGGTAATTGTTGGAGAACAGTCACCTGATAGGACTAATAAAGTTGTTCTCAAATTATGCATTTCAAACAAATTTCCAGATAACGCTGATGCTACCAGACCATACTTGGAGAATGACTGCTCTAGTGTAATACAGAGATCATCTAACCAAGGAGAATCCATGTGGACTGAAACATGTTAATATATGAAGATAAAAAGGATGAAAATTTTATGCATGGTATATTCCCATGCCTTGTCCGTTAAACTTGTAATAATCAATATTATTGACGGAAGCAAGACTGTTTGAAGTGCATAAAGTTGTGAACTGTGGTTGTCTTTGGGTATCGAGACCATGAAAAATTATTTAAAATTTTCCACTCCATTTTCCAAAGCTTAATACATTTTAATTATACAATCAAACAAACAGTAGCAGCTTTATTTTAAAAGGTGAGGAAATCAAATGAATATTTTTACATTTTGGGAAGTATAGGAACAGAGAAATTTCAGAAAGATACCAGGCATGAAAGAGGGTTAGGATACCCCTGGAAATAGGGCTCATTGTACAGCAGAGAGAAGAGGAACCCAGGCATGCCTGAAGAAAATTGCAACCAACAGAGGGAAACATTAGATATATGTATTTTAGTTTAAAGTGAAGGCACCAGGATGCTCCAACTCATGAATAGGTTTACCCTTTACATTCCTTAGAATTTTAAACCACATATTTCTTGGTGGGTAGTTGGAAACCATTGTGTATATTCTGTTATTATCATAATACTTCCTATATCCTGTTGCTAGATAATCTTCCTAAACTACAGTTCTATCCATACCAAAACCCAACTAAAAGACCTTCAGTGATTCCTATCATCCATCAAAAAAGTTCTACACTTTCTAGTCTACTGCGAGCTAATTCTGTCCTATCTTTATAGTTTTATCCCCGTGTACCAGCCAATTTGGTTTACTCACCATTCTCTAAAGGCACTTTGTGGTATTATAGCTCATTGCTTTTGCCCATATCATTACTGTGTCATCATACAGTCTTCCCTTTCTCTTCTCCATCTACAAATATGATCCATCTTCGATATATATTGAAAAATATATCAATTTATAACAACTCAACCATAAGTACTTGAATGATTTCTTCCTCCAAATTGTACCTGAAACTCATCATGTAAACTGTTTATTAAGTCATTCACCCCTTAGAGAAATCTAAAGATTGATTATATTTTAGAAATTTCAAAAAATGGATTTAGCTCCATTCAGAATTACTTGTCCCTTCACACCCACTTTGGTCACAAGGTAATCACTGTCATTTCATACATTTGATTGTCCTATAAACCACCTCCACTTTGAGGTGCTCAGGCAAGAGGAACCAATATTTCTCTCTTTACTTTGGGAGACCCTATACAGAATGGTTTAGATGAGAGGCCCCTTTGATCATTCTCTTATTTTGTAAAGCTAATCCTATTTTAACATATTTACAGATCTGTAAACAGTGTGTGTGTGTTTGTGTATATATATATATATATATATATATATATATAATTATAATAAACTTTTAAAAATCACATTTTGTATATATTATAGGAGTCTGCTAAAACTATGAAACTAAACTATAATGGGTTCTGAGAAGCCCCATTCTATAATGGGTACAAGAGCACAGATGTGGCAATAAGGTATCATCCAACTGACTGTCTTCTTTTCAGAGAAACTGAAGTCAACAAAAATATGAAAAGCACCTTCATTACAGCTCCACTACGCTATCTGTTGCCTTCCTCAAGGTCTTTCGCCTCATTATATAATCCACTGGAAATCTAACTCTTGTCAGGGTCTTTAGAGAATTGCAAGTGGCACCCCTTGCTCAAAGACTCCAGATTGAGAAATGTTGAAAATCAAAACATTTAAACAATCTTCTACATGGATTGACTAGGGGGCCCCAAGGAAGAAACTCACAATACTCTATTCTGCTAGAGGTTGGGTCCATTCACAGCCCCTTGAGTGAAGGGTGAGTTTTCACCACTTTGTTGGGCCTTCACATAGTGTTAAGGTGAGAAACTGCATGACTGCTTTCCTGTGATGTCAACAAGTATTTATCATGGGTAATAGGAAAAAGACCTGCTTTCACATTTCTCGTTAATATAATCATGTGGGGGTAAAAACAAGAACACCTTCCCACTCTTGCCATGACTCTGCCACTCCTTAGTTGTAGGACTTAAGCTCTCTGTGTCCTTTGTTCCCAAAACTGAGTTGCCTGGAGCAGTGGTTCCCAAATCTGGCTGAAGATTAGAGATATTTAAGAAACTTGTCAAAAATATAGTTTCCTGGACCTCACCTCTGGATATTTTTATTCAGTAGGTCAAGGAATCTGTATTAGAAGAAATTTCTCAAGGGGCTTTTGAAAATTATATTTGAGAGAATCACTGGTCCATATAATTTTTAGAGCCCCTTCAAAAACTTAAAAAAATATTATTTTTGTTTCCATTCCCTCCACCTCCCAGTAATAATGAAAAATACATTGTATGCACAGAGATGTTTGTACCAGCTTTATTCATAATTGCAAAACTTGGAAGTAACCAAGATGTTATCTAGTAAGTGAAGGGATAAACTGTGGTGCATCCAGGCAATGGAATATTATTCAGCACTAAAAATACAGGAGCTATCAAGCCATAGAAAGACAGGGAAGAAACTTAAGTGCACACTACTAAGTGAAAGAAGCTAACCTGAAAAGGCTACATATTGTATGATTCTAACAATATGACATGCTGGAAAGGGCAAAACTATGGAGACAATAAAAAGATCGGTGGTTGCCAGGGGTTGGAGGGTAGGGAGGGATGAATAGGGGGAGCATCCAGCATTTTTATGTCAGTGAAACTACTGTGTATGATACCATATCTTGTATACATGTCATTATACATTTGTCCAAACCCATATAATATACAACATCAAGAGTGAACCCTAATGTAAACTATGGACTCTGGATGAGGAAGCATCAATGTAGGTTCACCAGTTGTAACAAATGCACCACTTTGATGGGGGATGCTGATAATGAGGGTGGCTATGCATGTCTAGGGGATGGGGGTATAGAAGAAATCTCTTTATTTCTGCTCAGTTTTGCTGTAAACCTAAAACTGCTGTAAAAAACAAAGTGTATTAGAAATGCTTTGTACAGTACAATAGGAGTCAATGAACAGCCATTCATTTTGCATGGGTTTTTCGGGAAAGATAAAAATGATGCTGTAAGGAAAACCTTGGTTTTATTTTTTACGTCATCAGTGTCAAAGTCAGGTCCCTTCTCTACGTTAGAGAGAATAAACATTGAGTTAAAGCAAATGATCATGGTTGTCTTCTTCAATGTAATGAAATCATTCTTTACTATTCTAAAATAATCAGTGCATGCTCTAAGGAAAGCTTTCAGTAGCTTAGGCTATGAGTGTGAGAGGGAGGAAGAAAAGAACTTATTTTTCTTGACTCAGTTTGTTTGCCACTATAAAATTTAGTTGAAGGATGCTGAGTACTCTAACACTCTCAAGAGAAAGCACATACATTATTCTTAATCAACATGTAGAGAGAAAACACATCTCCCAAACTATGATATTTAAATTGTTCTTTTCTTAAAATGGTGCTTTTTCAGTCACCTTGGAAATATGTGCAAATGCAAATGCAAATCCCATATGCAATAATGATTTGGTTGAAACAAATGCTATTCCCTCAAGCTATGTTGGTTTGGGGGAAAAAATGACTCTTCTAATGGGGAGATTGCGATGGCTCTGCTCCTAAGGGAAAAAGAAAAAAAGGCATACAGATAAGATGATGTTCTTATTTATAACATGTAACAAGATACGTTGCAAGACACAAGCATCTTTCCGATGACTTATCCTGCTGATCAGAGTACAAAAAGAATTTATTTTCATAATTACAACAGATGGAAAACAATAAAATTATACTTCAGGCTAATGCACTCTCACCCTTATTATTCTTTTTTTGTATGTGTGTCTCCCCCAAAGCTATTTTATAACAATATAAAAATTGCAGAAATATGGCACCACAAAAGCCTGACCAGATTTCCTAATTATCTGTCATGACTCAAGACTGCAGTGAAAAATTAGCTCTCCTGGGAAAGAAAAAATTTGACGGAACTTAAAATAATAGAAAGAATCTTATGATGTCTTTCCTCAACAAGTTGAGAAAGAAATCTATCCATTTTTAGTAGGATTACCCTAACTAACTTTCTCTTTTCTTATTATATATAAGAAATATATATATATATATATATAATCTCAGCTACAGAGAAGGGTGCTAATCATATTGCTCAAAATATGACATGTTGTCATGGAAAGATTCACCCTTGTTTCATTAATTAAATTTTATTCATCCCCAATTCCATTCCCTTCTTATCTTCTTACCACGAGCATTAATTAATGTATATAATGAATAAAATGTGTGCACTTGGGAGATCTATCTTTCTATATCTATATCTATTAACACACTCACATCCTTTATCTCCATATTTCCCAGCCTCCCTTGTATTTAGATGTGCCCATGTGAGCAAATTCTGGCCAACGGAATGTGGGCAGAAGTAATATGCACCTGTCCTAATGTGCTATTTTTTCTCTCTATTGTCATCCTTTGGGTGGATAGCAACACATATGGTGACTATGTGTTGTCACATAGTCACACATTGAAGTCACACACTGAAGATGACAAAATCTTCATCAGATTGGGTCCTTGAATAATTGTGTGGATCTTAGAACCCATCTCCCAATACACACCAATGATTATACCCTTACATAAATAAGAAAAAACTTCTAGTTTATTAAGCCACTGTAATTTTAAAGTTTATCTGTATTCCATTTACCTCACTACTTATTTCACTATAAGGAACCATTTTATGGGGTTCACATGGTCTTTATGTTGCCAAACGTTTCCATCAATTTCTGTCTTTTGTAATTCAGGTAAAGTGCCAGGAAAGCCAGCCTATAGGGGAGAAAACAATAAGCCAACTGATATTTCCCTCTTAACCTGGCTCCTAGTGACAGTGTTGGATACTGGACTTCTTGAGCAGCTTAGATGTCCTATTGATCACTCATTCATCAACTCCACGGTCAGAGTACTGAGCCTGCTTTAGTAGCTTAAGGCAAACTACCTCAACCAAAATAAATTGTGGTAATGTGGTAATGTCATGTGTATTGAGTACTTTGACAGCCAGTAAGTAAAAACAAGTACCCATTTCAGCATATAAAATGCTACCTTGTTTGCAAGGGGATAAAAAAGCAAAAACAAATAAAAAACATTTTTAATAAAAGTAAGTCCTCTATCAGACTAAATCACAAGAGTTTCTGTCAGCGAACATCTACCCAACCCTAAATCTTTATTGTGCCTGAGGACTCCCAGATACGTAGACGATTTAGGAATGCACAGAAATATTGGACATGATAGTATTAGGGATCTCCATGAGTTGGAGCTGATAGTGTATTTATTTTTTTAATAGATATTAATTTCTAGGGCAGTTTTAGGTTTACACAAAAATTGAGCAGAAAGTACAAAGTTCTCATATACCTCTTCTCTCCCACATGCCCAGTTTTCCCTATTAACATCCTACATTAGTGTGGTACATTTGTTACAATTGATGAACCAATACTGATACATTATTATTAATAAAAGTCCATAGTTTACATTTAGGTTCACTGAGTTGTACAGTTGTATGGGTTTTGTCAAATGTCATGTATCCACCATTACAGTGTCTCACAGAACAGTTTCATTGTCCTGAAAATCCCCTGTACTCCACTTATTCATCCCTCCCCCTGAAACCCTGGCAACCACTGGTCTTTTTGCTGTCTCTGTACCTTTTACCTTATCCAAAATATCATATACAGTCATGCACTGCACAATGATGTTTCAGTCAATGACGGACCACATACATGATTGTGGTCCCATAAGATTAGTACCATATAGCTTAGGTGTGTAGTAGGCTATACCATCTAAGTTTGTGTAAGTACACTCTATGATGTTCGCACAATGACAGAATTGCCTAGTGACGCACTTCTCAGGACATATTCCCGCCATTAAGTGGCACATGACTGTAGTTGGAATTACAGAGCAAGGAGCCCTTTGAGTGGCTTCTTTCACTTAGCAACATGCATTTAAGATTCCCCCATGTCTTTCTGTGGATTGATAGATCACTTCTTCTTATTATTAAATAATATTCTGTTGTATGCATGTATAAAAATTTCTCTGTTCACCTATTGAAGGATATCTAGATTGTTTCCAAGTTTTGGCAATTATAAATAAAGCTGCTATTATTCATGTGCAGGTTTATCTATGGACATATGTTTTCAGCTCATTTGGGTAAATACCTAGGGGCACAATTGCTGGATGGTGTAGTAAGACTACTTTAGCTTTGTAAGAAACTGTCATACAGTTTTCCAAAGTGGCTGTACCATTTGGCTTTCCTACCAGCAGGGAATGAGAGCTCCTGTTACTCTACATTCTCACCAGAATTTGATGTTGTCAATGTTTTAGATTTTTGCCATTCTAACAGGTGTGTAGTGGTAGCTCATTGTTGTTTTAATTTGCAATCCCTAATGACATTTGATGTCGAATAGCTTTTCATATGCTTATTTAGCATCTGTCCATCTTTATGAATTCAGATCTTTTGCCCATTTTTAATTGGGTTGTTTTCTTATTGTTGAGTTTTAAAAGTTCTTTGTATATTTTGGAAACAAGTCATTTATCAGATACAGGTTTTTCAAATATTTTCTTCCAGTCTTTGGCTTATTCTTTTATCCTTTCAACAGTGTCTTTCACAGAGCAGATGTTTTTCATTTTAATGAAGTCCAACTTATCAATTTTTTTCTTTCACAGAGTGTGATTTTGGTATTGCATCTAAAAAGTCATTGCCAAATCCTCAATCACCCAGATATTCTCCTATGTTACCTTTTGGTATTTTTAATCTTAAAATTAGTTATAATTGTCATATCATTGGGGGAAAGTAGATCCATGAGTTCATGATTTACATACAATTTTGATTGTTTCATCACATTTCTGACATATACAATATTTCCCTACTCTGAGAAGTCATGCTGTGTTTGTTGAGAAGGGATGCATGTTTTTCTCTTGCTAGGCTAAATTTATAAAAGATTTTTCTGAGTCCTTAAGGAACCACTTGTGAGTGAGGCAGTGAACATTTATTCTTAGAAAGAGATGGGGAAGTGTGCCTTAGAACCATGACATTGGTCAGTTTATTCCTACAGAGCCATGGCCATTTTATATTTGGTTTATTGAAGGCTTCCTTTTATAAAAGGTGAACATATTCTCCCTGAATCAATGATTGACACTAGCAATGGATAAACTGCTGACATCTTCCCCAAGGAATAGCTCAAAGATTATCAGCCAAAGCTGGAGAAAGACAGAGTACACCTCCTCTCCAACATGACTCAAGAGAGGCAGGAAGTCAAGTTAAAGAGAGTGCTAACCCCTCTAGTAACAAAGAGTGTCTTTAAAGAGAAAGAGGCAGATAATAGCAATTGGAAAATTTCTATTCCTGGGAAGTTTATCTTTGAAAGTTGTGATTATATAATAAGGCATAGTAAGCTTAATTTTTCAATGTAGCCTTCTGAAAAGTACTGACTTTTCAACTACTGAAAGTACTGACTTATTTCAAAGATGCTGCCATTGCTTAAGACACTCTCAGAACTATCCTTTGGAACTACACTTTTCAAGGCATTTATAATTAAAAGAAAAATAATTCAACTTGCTCTTTAACCATGCCTCAAAATAGTGATTATCAGAAAAGAAATTAATAAAGTTAGTATTAAAATCTAAAATCAATAAATAATTAACTTTTCTCAGATTCAAAATGGAATAAAAAGAACCTGTAAATGTACAACACCAAGAGTGAACTGTAATGTAAACTATGGACTTTGGGTGGTTATGTTGCGTCAGTGTAGGTTCATCAGTTGTAGCAAATGTACCCCTCTGAGAGGGATGTTGATAATGGGGGAGGCTGTGTCGGGGAGGGCAGAGGGTATATGGGAAATTTATGTACCTTCCACTCAATTTTGCTGTATGGATCTATGTACAACCATATGATATGATTAATGTTTAGGGGAATTAAGTTATATAAATATATATATGAAAGTACTATTAATAGACTTATTGAGGCTTTATTCCCCACCAGATGAAATGACATATGCATTTTCCCTTCTGGTTCATCACATATCTTATTCACTTAATTTTTCCTTTTCACAAAAACCAAAAAGCATTTTTCCACCTCACCAGTAACTACTGTATGGGATAAAATTCCAGAGCTTTATCCCTCCCTTAAATAATTACAAAGAATCCAACATTCTGTGCTGTTACCTCCTCTCATTACAACACTGAGCTCTTCTCCTAATGGAGTCAGTGCTGTTAGAACTCATTTCCCTGAGGTCTACTTCTCCTTTTACTCTTTCAGCAGATGCCTCATCTCCCTCTCTAATTTGGATTATAACCCCAGGGGACAGGATTCAGTCTTACCCTATGCCAACTAGGTGTTCAATAAACATTATTAATTATTATTAAAATTCATAATGATGTCAGGCTTGCCCTAATCAATTTTAATTTAGCTTAATCTAATTCAATTAAGTTTAATTTAGGAGGTGCTTCCCTGATATATATATATATATTTTTTACCCCGATTTCCAATTTAGCTTTGCAAGTCTCCTCATTTAATTTTGCTTTTTTTCTTTTGGCTTCATAGACTTCTTCTATAGGCAAGAAGTTTTCTTTGTGCTATTGCTAAGGTGCATTTCATCTGACGAATGCTTTTAAAATATTCTGATTTCCTTGTCCATTCAGAAATATAACCCACAGTTTTTCAAGTTAAAGCTAATTTTTCTCCCGGTGAATTGAAAGAAGCTAACTAAACAAACGCACCTCTGGGTGGTCACAGTGAATGTCAGGAAGGTGGGAAGAAGAGCAGAGAGCCACTTAATTGTTTCCATGCTTTTGCGAAGGCTCTCTGTAGCAGTGCAGAAGATGGATTGAGCTGAGCAAGAGTGGAGACAACAAGATGTATTGGGAGACTACTGAGATAATCCAAGTTAGTGATGACAAGGGACTGTACAAAGCTCTAACAGAAAAGATATAGAGGTTTGGGTGTAGAAACTGAGAGGGGTAGAAAAAAAAGAGCAATTGCTGATGGGCAGAAAGTAGATCTGAAGGTGAGAGAGGGGTCAAAGATAACCGAGTGGCACTGCTGCAGCACGGGATACAGGAGGGGCAGCAGGTCTGTCGTGAGTCTGATGGTGTAAGCAGTGGGTGTGATTAATCTAAGAGTTGAAGATTTGGAAGAGTTGGGAGCCACCTTTTCCAAGGAAAGGATGGTAGCCTCCAAAGTGGAAGAGTGAGTAGAATACAAAAGAAAGAGGGCAGAGATTGTGAATATAGAAAATGACAATATTTAGGGAGACAAAGAAATACAAATCCAAGAGGTATACTGAGTAGGAGTGACAGAAAAATAGGACAATGAGGAAAACATCAGGTTATATAAGCCATCTGTTATTTCATCATTGGAAGCTCCTGAAGAGAGAACAGCATGTGATTTTGACTCTGTGGGATGTGGTCTCTCTCAGGAGAGAAACTAACTTACAAGGCACTATAAACAGAGCTGATAAATAAATGGCAAGCAATAGGATATATTGAAGTATATGAGGAAGCTATTTGGTGTAAAACTAATTTGGCCTGACCTTCTTTTTCCAAAAGGCCTGACCGGCCTTTGAATGTGCATTGTATATCTGCTTTGAGCATTTACCATGTTCCAGAGACAAGAACAAATGTCCTTAAGATAAGGATGCAACTTCTCCCACATCGGCATTTCCTTAAGGATAAGCATTTCTCCCTAGGCTAGGATTTGATTGTTGTGCTCATCCTGTGACCACCCAGCTTGAGACAGCAGACCTGCTACCTGCTGTGTCCATCAAAGGCTATGCCGACAGGCCAATCTTGTGACTATTATAAAAAGGACATTGCATTCATATGTGATATATGCCCTTTGACGGTATATAACCACTCTGTACACCCCACTTCTTTGGTGCCCTTCCTTCCTTGGAGAAGGAAGGCCCCGGGCTATATGGTCCTCAAATTTGGCTTATAATAAACTCACCCCAATTTTGATTTATAGATTGGCTATGGATTATTTGCATTGACAGGGCTGATGTGCATCTGAGGGAGTTTATTTACCTGGTAGGCACTGGTACATCTCTATAGTAGTTTGAGGTTAGTATCTCTTCTGATATATTAGCCTGTTCAGTGTTAAGTATTTCAAATATCACCCCTGACTCTAACTGTAGCTGCCTTCCATCCATCCTTCCATCTGCCCTGCCCATTGAGCTCGTTACTCCAAGAAAGCAGTTTCCCTCCTCTTGTTCCTAAGTAAGACAGCTCTAAAATATTTTGTGAAGGTGGCATGACGCACAGAATGAGGAATTACACACACTTGGAGTCCCACATATGCTGCTTATTAGCTTTGTGAACTTGGGTAAGTTATTTAAACTTTCTGAATTTCAGCTATTTCAACAAAAACGACAACAACAAAAAAGAAAATCCAAGAACGTTATAAATATTAAATGAGATGCCATGTACGAAACTATTTAATATATAACCAACATGATATAGGTACTCAATAAATGTTGATTTTTCTTTTTTTCTGCCAAGTCCTTCCTTGGCAGAAATACCAGGGTATTCCTGAATGCTAAAATGACTAGTCCTTTTAGGATAATTAAGGTCAGGGCTGCATTCTCTTCTTAAACAACTCTTTGAAAGAAGCAACAGAAGAGAATTAACACCTACATGAAACAATTGTGCTGCTAATCATTCTTTTTTACTTACTCCTATAAACTTCTCTTGCCTGTGTTTTCTTAAGCAATCTGGGTAACACTGAGTTTTTCATTGTTCACTCCTTCATCCATTTCAGCTGTTATCTCCTTACTCTTTAGGCGAATATACAGTGATGGCTCAACTGATGAAGTGTTGAAATAAACATCTGTTCATACACATCCTGTTAAAATGCAGACTAAAGCCTCAAGCATTTTTAGCTGACAAGTTCTCTGTACATATGCAGCATTTTACACTTACCAAGAAGAATTCTACGTGCTAAAAGCATGCGAAAATGTGATCTCCAGCACCATAACATATGAAAATTTTCCTTTGGGTTCTGTAATTTCAATGATGTTGTAACCATGTATAGCTATGATGTTATAGCCTAAATTATAAGGCTTTTGATCTTTATGTGAATGGTCATTTTGATTTAATTTGAATAAAACAAATTAAAAAAATTTGTGAATTCCAAAAGTGATGAACCTTCAGCTGGAGATGGAGTGGATGAGAGAATTAATAAGAGAAAGTTTCAAAATAAGGATCCCACTGGGCTCATCTACAACAGAGATAATGAAAGGTAGCAAGCAGTAGTGAACAGAGCAAGAGATTGGTATCTAGAATAGTGTTTTACTCCTGATTCATGGGTAAAAAGTTGAATTAGTGCTCTCGACTCCGCTATCAATATCTCTAAAATGTGGGTATTTGGATGTAAGAGCTCTACAAGGAAGCAACCTAGAGACACATGGAATATAAGAGGTAGTCAAGAAATCCTAGTTGCCCTCCTCACATTGTAATCTTAACATGCTATGATTTCAGAGCTATTAGTCACATACAAATGTTGGGATTTGGTTGACTCTACCACAATGCATTTAAACAGCAACTCCATAGGAAACATAAGAATTAACTCTTTCATCTTCATTTGTTACCTAAGGTCATTCATAGTAACAATTTTGAACGTAATGTTTTGGCTATTAAGGACATGCTCATATTATCTGAAGCCAGATTATAAAATGGGTAAGCTTTTTTTTCCTATAACATTATCAGAAATAACACTGCAGGTGGTCTAATTAATAGTTTCCATAGTAATGCAACCCCTAAACACTTCAGCTCAATTGGTAAATACTGTAAAATATAAAGCAAACATGTACAAGAACATGCCCATACATTTATTTACATTTATGTTATGAAGACACATAATGTGTGAGGTTTTGAGCAAGAAATAATCTAGACGTGGAGTTTAAAAATAGTCTTCAAACAGTGGCTGGCACAGGGCTTTGCACACAGCATAAACACCATTGCATTGACTTGGTTGAGATGAATTGGAATCACAGAACCAAGTCCTAGCCCAACAGGGAGTAGAAGGCTTAGGTTGATTAGCCCACTACAACTTTAAAGTTCAAAGAGAGATTGTGGGTGACGGCATCAAGGTTGATTGGTGGAGAAAGCCTACAAGGTAGTCAACAACAACAACAAAAAAAAGAGAAAACTTAATAACAACTGAAAAGTAAAATCAAAGGTAGTGCCTTGACCTGAGCTTACAGAGGCTGGGAAACTCAGCAATGATGTTTTTCACTTCATCCATAACACACTCTGTTCTTTGGTCCTGAAAATAGCATGTGACCTATGAAGCATCCTATTAGCTGTTTCAGGAAAGCACATTTTCTTCTGAAAAGAAATCGGTTTAGGAATCAAAGAAACAAGTACAAACACAAAGCCGAACACACTGGGGTCTGCATTGGGCACTCATTCAAAATGTCATGTCATTCGAACATGTCTCCAGTTTTTAATGGTGCTTCACTTGGGTCTAATCACATTCAAACCCTGCTGGGTTGCATGCTATTAAATGCTTTAAAAATGTATAGCCAAGACACAACTAAAATAAAAAGCTCATACAAGCCAGCAGCAGAAGCACAGAAAGAAGAGGCCTTTGGGATTCTGCTTTGCCTGGTGCAACCAGCTTACAAGGTCATCTCTGACTTCTTGTCCACCTGTGTCTCTCTTCTCTCATTGTTAAAATAAGAGTGATCATTAGAAATGATTGATGATCTAGGGCTGTCATATTTATTTTCTTTAAATTACTTTTAGGAGCCTGTTTTTGAAAACCAGACCAATAGCTCTTATTGTCTTCTTTCCTTTCCCATTACAACGTGAAAGACATTCCCAAACATTTATTTCTATGAGAATGTGAGCTGTGATATTTCTATATTTTCCAGGAACGCCGTTGTTCTGAAAAGTTTCAAATGAAAGGATGATATAAAACTTTCCTCCCAAGTATTTCAAGTGGTGAATTTTCTTGTTCTGATCATTTTAGCTTTGTAGAAGGTCATGTTAAATTGTATGTGTACATCAAACAGTATTATGTATCTTTAGGCAAGTACATAGGAATAACTGGTCCTTTGATTATTTTCCCCTGAAGTTTGAACATTGCTCATGAAGCATTTGCTATGTTTTTACTTTTTATTGTTGACATTCAAATGGAATTGAACTGAGAGTTTTCTGGTCAGAAGAAGAAAAAAGATAAAACCGATATAAGCCAAAGGAGCTTGTGATTGCGCCTGACAATTTCCCAATGTGGTTGCTTCCCCATCTCAACTGTCAGAGTGATGTAATCAGAAACAAAGCGCATTTTGTGATAAATGCCTTGGGCTAAATGTAGCTCGCAAAAGATATTACGGTTTTCCTCTCTTTTGCTTCCCTGAAAAAAAATCTTTATCTTGAATTGCCTTAATATTAGCTGATTCTCAAAAGAGAAAGGGGAACACATATACACATACATACTCATCAAGTTTGACTGAGGTAGCTAAGAGGTGACCACATTATGTTTTATTTTCCTAATCCCAGAACAACTAAACATCAACGTGTTTTGCACTGAGTAACCGGATGTGACATGAAATATGAAGGAACATATTGCAGGTGCAGACAGCTCTTCCCAGAGTAAATTAAAATGGCATAGGTTTAAAGAACACACTCCTGTAGGAGGCTGCATTCCATCTGCAGAACTCAATCTGTGCCACTGACAAAATAATCAGACACCAAGAACAAATCTGTGACCCTGTGAGTGCACTGAAGGCTGGAGTCCAGAGTCATTGGGCTGAACATATTGGTAGGCTAATGGGACACTTCAGATCTGTGGGTACTGGATGGGCACCCAGGACCTTGTCAGAGCTGCTAAAGGACCACACTGGGGCAACAGGATTTGAGCAGATCAAAGGGGCCTCTATGGCCATAGCAGTACTGATGAAGGGGTGGACACTATTTGAGATGAGCCGTGCAGGAGTCACAACAAATACAGTGAATGTATGTTATTTTCTGGCCTCAGTCCAAAGTGGGAAGCCCACCAAGCAGTAACAAATACCCCTGGATCAGATCAACAACCATTGAGCAATACCCTTCCAATATCATATGAAGCACAACTTTAAAACCACAGATCTGACATGTGCAGTGGCAGGACCACCTACCCGTCTCCTCCCAGTCAAATCCTCCCTTTCCCAGGTTAATTCTAGGTCAGGTGAGAACCTGGTCTGTTCTTTGTGATTTGTACAACTATACAAATAAACTATTAATCATTAGATATAAAGGTACAATGACATTTGCTTGAGGACCAAACTAGAAGGTAGCAAGTGGTGCTCAGACAGCATTTCGACAACAATCTTTTAGTGTTATACTAAAAATATTTTTTTTATTCAATATCAGGGAATACTGTCAGTCATGAAGCAAACATAAGGCCTGGTGCTAAATGATCTCTTACCTTTACTCAGCCCCACCCTCCAGCCCAGCAGTCTCTTGTTCCAGGGATGCTGAACTGCTTATCCCTTCCCACCCACCCCTGCTGTCCCTTTCTTACCCTAGAATGAGGACAAATCTTATTTAACTAACACCACTGTGACATCAGTAGTGTGAGATTCGAAGGCTGGAGCATCTTCTGAGATCAGCAGTTCTCAACTTGAGCAGGTATCAGACTCACCTGGAGGGCTTGTTAAACCTCAGAGCGCTGGGCCCCATCCGCCCAGTGCCTGAGTCTGTAGGTCTGGGGTGGGGCATTTCTAACAACTCCCAGATGATGCTGAGCCAGGTCTGTGATGATCACTCATGCTCTCATTGTCTCCTGCACTATGCTCTCCATTATATAAAAATACAATTCCAGAGCTGAGAAGACTGCAGAAAATATCTAGTTCAAATACCTCATTTTAGAAGAAACTCAGTCGCAGAAAGGTCAAAGAATGTGGCACATGCAATAACCCAGGTTGCCTGATTTCCCGTTCAGAGATCCTTTCATGGTGTCATCCTCCCTCACAGCTGCTTCCTTTTAATGTTTTCAGTGAGCTTATTTCTGAACATTCAACTTAATTTATATTGGCTGCATAAAATATTATGAGAAGCTTTTAAAAAGACTATGACTCCTCCATGTTAAACCCCAAGTCAAGGTTCAAACTCTCAAATTTATAATGATCATCTTTAGATTATTAATTTTTAAACTTCTTAATTTTATATGAATTGGACTATTCCTGGGTATTTAGTAGAGACCAAAACATTTGAATTTGTTGGGTCTGTGGGAATAAGGTTTACATTTTTTTTGTTGTCAGCAGCCTGTTCAATTCTGCTGTGAAAGAAGGCTAATACCTTTCTGAATAAAACTCTGAGACAACACATTTCTTTCCACTCGTGTTGAATTTCAAATATATTTTTGTGACATATCTCAGTCATTCTGTGTGTGTGAGATTGTGTGTGTGTGTGTGTGTGTGTGTGTGTGTTTGTTCTGGAAGAGGATTGGAGGAAGAGGTTGTAGGAGAGCCAGAGGGATGCAGCAATGCTGTCTCTTTTGTGGCTTCATTTTCCTTTCCCAGTTGACTGTTCTTGACAGATATCATTTCAACACTATTTCAATTTTTCCAAGACAGAGCTAGTTCCTTGCTTGTATTTGCAAACAAAATTTGAGCTAGATTCACATGATAGTGGAGAATGGATCACTTATAAAATACAAACTCAAATTGCATGGATGAAAGACTAATGGCCATCACCTACTTGAAAATCAACTTATAGATGGAGACAGTTCCCCATGTGTCCTATTCCAGATTGTTGACATGGATTTTCCTGTAGTTGTTCTTGGGAAGATAAGAGTTTTCAAGGAAAAAGTTTGAAATCAAGAATTTTTTTTTTTTGGTTTTGTTATTTTGGTTTTTGCTATTCTCACTTCCAAATCCTCCAAAGATGGATCTGTCCCCAATTTAAGAGAGGCAGGAAATAGTATACAAACATCTTGCCACTTGAGGTAAATATCTGGTACAGGAGAAGTGAGAATGGCAGCAGCAGGAATTCTTCAGAAAACAGGCTTCCTGGAACAGTGGCAGGTGTTTCCTCCAGGATCTTAAATACTTCCTTAGAGTTGCCAATTATTTTCAGTCCATCTAAACTACTGGAGCCCTTAGTTACCTGGCAGCTGTGAATAATATTCCTTTGAGGTTACCCACAGTTCACTACAGTGATTCAGATGCTAATTCCTGAAGCTCTCTCTCTTTTAATAAAAAGTTTTTAAAAGAAGAAGCATGAGGACTTCCTATGGTTTGTTATCTTATGGATTTTTAAATTGGGGCTTCTAAGAGGCAGAGGGCTAAGAGCAGTCTTTTTCACAGTGGAGCCTCGGGTGCTCTCAGGGTGCGAGTCAGTGTGAATGACCTTGACCACCAAGGACAAAAATCTGTAGTCAGTTTGATTTCACATCTCTGAAATTGTCTGGGGGAACGTAGAATTGCAATAATGGAAAGAACCTTGAGATATCATCTGGCTACAGACACCTTTGCTTATGGAAATAAATGTTTAAATAATCCGGGACAAATGTTGCCCATTTTCTTTTTGAAAGATTACAAAAATAATTGATTCTGAGTTAGTTCTATTTTAATAACTAATAATATGAATATATTAGAGGCATGGTGGCCCTTGGCCCCAAGGAAGCTTATAATTTTGTAGGAAAAACAGCCATATAACTCTTAACTTAATGTATAGGTAACAATTAAATAAATATTCCAATATAGGTAAAATCAGAATTCTATGGAAGAACAGAGGTAGGAGTGATTAAATTTACTCTGGACCATTGGAGGAAGGTAGAGGGCAGCATTTCAGCTGAACCTTTAAGGATGAAACTAGTCCTCAGAGGCAAAGAGAATTATGGGAAAGCCACCAAGATTTAGGAATCTACATGGATTTGTCTGGGAAAATGGTGAACGTAAACAGAGTGGAGAATTAAGCAGGGTGAAGAAGTGAGACTAAACTATTGGAAAGTCCAGTGTGAGCAAGACTTTGAATGTAATGCTAAAGAATTTGAAACTTACTCTCCAGGCAATTGCCATCCATTGACGATTTTGAGCAGAAGTGCAACACCATTACTATGCATTAAGGAAACTAGGTTGGTGCTACCTCCCTCCCTGAACTCATCTCCTACTACTTGCTCTCATTCCACTTCACCTCCATGGGTCTCCCTGCTGTTGCATGAATGCATCAAGTATGTTCCAATCTCCAGGCCTTTGAACTTGCTACTCTTTCTTCCTGGAAATCTCTTTTCCCAGGTATTCACATGACTTTCTCCTTATTCCTCCTCATCTTTCATTTCTCTGTGCAAATGTCACTTCGTCAGACAAGCCTCCCTTGATGACTAAAATTTCAACTCCCCCCCTGAATTCCCATCCCCCTTCTTTGCCATATTTTTTCCATAGTACATGTCACAGGTTACCATCTAACATACATTGTATAGCAACTCCCTACAATTTACTCTCCATGAGGGCAAGGATTTTTGTTCTGTTTCCTGCTTCATTCATTTTCTAGAACAGAGCTTGCAGCATGCTTGTTAAGTGAATGAAACAGAGACAAAGAAGGAATGTGTCTTAATCAGCTCAGGCTGCCGTAACAAAATACCAAAGATTGAGCAGCTTCAAAAACAGAAATGTATTTCCTCACAGCTCTGGAGGCTAGAAGTCTGAGGTCAGGGTGCCAGGATGGTCAGGTTCTGGGGAAAGTTCTCTTCCTGGCTTGCAGATGGCTGCCTTCTTGCAATGTCCTCGCATGACAGGGAGAGAGGGAGACAGCAAGCTCTCTCATGTCTCCTATTATAAGGACATTAATCCCATCATAATGGCCCCACCCTTATGACTTCATCTAAAATGAGTTACTTCCCAAAGGCTCCACATCTAAATACCATCACATGGGGCTTAATGTTTCAATGTACAAATTTTGCAGGGACACAAACATTGAGTCCATAACAGAGCAATTAGGGAAGAAAGAGGAAAAACAGGAATGTGATGGTCTCCGATTTCAAGGGAGGAAATACTTCGGGGCAGCAGTTAGCCAGCCCTCCTTAACCCCAACTGTCCTGACAACTGATAGTCCCAGAGGAAAAGGGGGAATTAAGAAGGATGACTACAACATGTCACAAGTTTAAAAAGCCCTCTAGGTGGAGGGAAGATGGAAATGTAACAAAATAGGCATAGAGGGCCAACTGGAAATGAGTAGAGGTGACATAGACAAAATCCCTACACTTCTCAAACAGCACTACTTGGGAAGGTAGAGTGACAATAAGCTAAGGGAGAGGAGAAAATCTCTGCAGGAATGCACTGCTGGAAGGCCTTGCCAACCTTCGTTCACTACCATGCGATAGAAAGCCTGGCCACGGGCATGATTCCCGGTGAGGGCGGTGACGGTGTAGAGGAGGTCAGTTGGACTTCCCTTGGGACCAGGTGGGAACACTCAGCACAAAGGTCAGAAGAGAGAGTACAGAGCAAAGAGAATTCTTTTTTCTGGGAAGTATCTGTGTTGCACAAAAACTAGCCAGCTGTGCTTCTCACTAGATGGGAAAACAGTAAATACCATTGCAATTACAAAAAGGCAAGTGGGTCAAAAAGAAGGGGCCGTCTTGCTGAGTAAGAGGAATTCAGCTCTCTGAAAGAGACCTACTGGATGAAGCAGAAAATATAGATTAATTCAGAGAAGAGTTCTAAAGAAACTTGGGAAAATATATCAATTCAACTACTTTGTCATATTAGAGAGAAAAATATTTGAGATTTGGAAGAGAAGACAAACTCAACTGCCAAACTGAAAATTGGGAGGGATACCACCCCAGACAGAAGATAGATAGGAGAAATGATTATTGATGTAGGTGATAAACTTTAAAAACTACCCAAGGACTCACAGGAAAAGGATGTACAGAAAATGTGAGAGACATGGGAAGTAAAACATAGAGATCCAATCTATATATAAAGAATTTCCAGGATTATAAAAATATTATCTTAAAAAGAATGGAAGGAGTAGTTAAAATAACTAAAGAAATATATGTGCATAAATAGTAGGGAGACTAATTAAATGTGGATCATAGTGAGCATGACACATCTCTCACCACTCTCCCCATCCCAGCACCCCAACTGCCACCATCTTGCCCTATGACCTCCTCTTTCTTTTGAGACTTCCCTCTATCCACTCCTCTCATAGTCCCTGTCTTCTCATCCCTTCTTCTCCAGGAATTGTATGTTATCTCAACGGGATGTTCAAATATGTATAGCATCACTGATGAAATAAGACAGAGGTGTGTAGTGTTTTATTATCCTAGATTTGTTACTTATATGTTAAACTAAGAATTAAGAGCTCTAGGTGTGCATACTTTTTTTAAAAAGATAAACAACCGAAGCTACCTTTCATTCACTGTTTTGAAAAGTGATCTTGACTTTAAACAAAACTAGAATAAATCAAACCATCATGCTGTATGCCTTAAACTTATACAGTGATGTATGTTAATTATTTCTCAATACAATGGGGAATAAAACAAAACAAGAAACAGCTCTTTGTCTAATGAAAATGACTTGGACACTAACGAAACTCTATTTCCTTCAGCTTGTAGGACAATGAGTTGGGAGTCTTGATCACTTTGTTCAAACTATTTCTGGATTTGGTCACTTTTATTTTTGTCTCTCCTGAGTCTCAGTTTTGGCCACCTGTCCGACTTAAGTAACTTTTAGACTTTGAAAAACTATATTGTGATCCTTGGATTAGAAACCACAACAAAAACAAGAACAACTGGTAATTCTTGAATTAACAAAGAAGATGATATTTCAGGGCCATACTGGACCTTGGGCACAGATGTCTGCTTGACCTCTCATAATCAGCTGTGGGCCTTGCCCAGCTCTGGGAAGATCTGTGGAACCCAGCTGCTGCCTACCCCTATGCTCACACCAACATGGTTTGGGGCCACTTAAGTCATCACATCCTTTGCATTCCTTGTTTCTCAAAAGACTTGTATCAAAGGCCTACAGTAGTTTATATCTATGGATCTTGTTATGCATGGTAATAATTCTCTGATAAAACAAAGCACTATGAACAAACGGAAGACATCCAAATGTATACCTAAATGCATGATATAGAGGAGCATCACTCCCTCAGCACCTCCCTGGAACTGCTCAGCCCTGCCCAACCCAGCCCAACCCAGCCCAGCTGTCTTCTGTCTAACTAAAAGGCAACATTTTGCTCTACTTTGAGCATGGGCAGTCTTCTCTAATAAGCAAAGGGATTCCCATGGGCACCCAAACAGTCACTTCTTTGTTAAGAGAGATTCTTGTTGAAGTAAAGCAATTTATTTTTGCTTCAGCATTCAGTGAAACAGATATGGAATTTAGTATAATATTCTTTGATTTTGTTATTCTCATATTTTCCCTTTTTATCTTGCACAGAAGAGGAGAGGATTGATAGAGTGAATTTTTCTTAAAACCCTCAAGCTATATCTGTCAAACTGTAAGCCAAATGGAAGTCTTCACCTAGCATATGGTTAAATCTAGACAAAGTCTATTATATAGTAAGTCTATTACATAGGGTCATGGAATATAAGAAGTACATGGGACCAGAGAAATCATACTGATCCAGTTTGCTCTTATTATCACTTTCTGGGTTTACTAAAAAAGAGATAAATGTGGTTCATGTTTGCTTTTGTCTTCAGATTTCAATTTCATCTCAGGATAATCACTGATAAATAATACACATAGTATTTCCATACATAATCCCTGTAGGTCTCTGTAATAGTCAAGGGTAGTATTATCCTTAAAACTTTTCCAATCATGCAAATCTACAGTGATTTCTTCTTAGATGAATAAAACATAATTTAACAAACACTTTTAGCTAAACAAAATAAAAATAACTTAAGAATCTAACCCCCCCACCAAAAGAAGACAAAGTCAAAGAAGAGTAGAATAAAAGAAACTAAACAAACCAAACAAAATTTATTCTAGTTTTTACCTGGAGTCCTGTATCTCTTGACTTCTGAGTTCCTGGATAGCACAGGTGAAATCAAATAGCTCTTTTGAGTGAATCCTTTTAACATTTTCTAAACTTTGTTCTGTAGAACAAAAATGCACCTCGAAGCATTAATAGATATTTTGTGGGAAAAAATGTTCCATGATCCAGTAAATTTTGGAAATGCTTTATGCTATACCCCCTCTTGGAGGAGGGCGTATTAAAAGCTCTGAGATGTCCTACAGAAATATGTTTTTATTTGTTTCACCCAAAGTTACCCACATTTATTTTACCATGGAACTCCCTTCCTTTTATAACGAAGGCCTAGCCTTTTAATAAGTAAAAATCGGATAGAAAGAGTGATTTAGATTTCTTTAAACAGTTGTTTATTATTTCAATATGTATTAAAATTGTCACTTGTATAACAATAAAACAACCACACATAACCAACTCCCTTAAACTTGGAACACTCATCTGCTTATTTATATCTAACTTGGTGCTGGCGTGATGATTTCACACAGTAAACTTTTCTGTGCTGCAGTGCTGATAAAGTTTAAAGACAAGCCTTTTTTCCTAATAGCATCTCTAGTGGTATTTTTATTTTCCCTGAGCTTCCCTGGTTCCCAGAATATGACCTTTGTCTATTTCTGTCTTTTGATGATTATGGGCATGAAGAGACTGAGATATGGAGGGTAAAAGATAATTGCCCTGGGCCACAGGAATAAGTAGTGACTAAGCGTAGAGGGAAGATTATACATCTTGAAATCTAGTTTCCCCTGGCACAATCATTACTGCTGCCACTGCCACCTCACGAGGTAAGGGAGCTCACTTATTTCTGAAACTAGTTAATAACAAAACAAAGCTCAAAGAAACAAACAAACAAAATCCTACCCCTTCAACCTTATTCTATTCCTGGCTAAGTATATTTGATACTACCAATTTGCATTCATTTTATTTGATTTATATACATAAGCCCAATCATCCAATTGTAGCCTACTTAAGAATTTTGCCTACAGCAAAACAGTTAGAATTCATGCCTATAGCATAACTGTAGCCAGGGGTGACTTGGGTTCTGATAATGTCAACATATTTAAAATTGCATTGACTGTTTCATAGGCAAGTCCAAATATCACCCAGGCTAAATACCAGAAGAGAGAAATAACTTGAGAATTGTTGACAGCTTTTGCTTATTTGTTTGTTCACTGGTGTTATTTTTGTCTGTGTGTGTGGTAGGAGTGTGTTGGTGCAAGGAGGCTATATTTTTCAGAGATCAGCACTTAAGGAGACTTGATACTGTGGGATGACTTTTGCTTTCTTATGAAGAAAAATTGAATATTTCCAATGTCATTTGCTTAATCAGTATTTATCTGGGGCATACACTTTTTTTATTAGCATAAGGAAGCTGGCAAACACCCCTATGGAGTGCTATCCAAGCCAAAGTTGGAAACTCTTCATGCTAGACATTATGGAGGGGAGGGAATGGAACACGACAGGCTGGCCAGCATAGGTGGTAGGCATCAGGGCAACAGGATTCTTTTCCTCTGAAACAAAGCAACACACATTTCAAGGGGCTGGCGTCTAATATCTTAGATGTTAGATTTGCCTCATGGCTTCTCAATCTCTCCTTTCACTGTGATCTGTGTTGGAAGTATGTCCTCCTCTCAGGAAATTCACAATTTCGTGTTTCCTATATTCTTGTTCCAATCCAATGGGGGAGTGATGCTTGGTTGGTTTATAAATGGTCATTTGCTTACAAGGACTAGTGACACTCAGTGCACGCCTCTTAGGCAAATATTTTTGTTGTTTTGTTAGGTTTTGCCTCTATGGGGTTGTATCTGCAGAAGCTCTTTCCTGAATTTTCTGAATTTCTGCTAACTGAATCTTTAGAACCAGATCTAGTGAGACCTGAACACCTTCGGTAGATGGACACAAAGGCCTTTGTTCAGCCATGGCAGCCCACGAATCACCTCTAACTTTCAGAATCCAGTCACGCCCCAACCAAGGCCAGGAAAGCCAAGAAAAACCAACAAACTCAAATACTTAAATTCACTGACAGCGTGTCTGGCATTCAGTAAATAGTTGTGAACAAAAGGAAAGATGCACAACCCAATTTTAGAGCTGCTCTGAATCTTTCCAGTTTCTTTAAGGGATGTGGCATTCACATTAACACATGCACACACACTTTAAAATAATGAGTCAGGGGGCCGCCCGGTGGCGCAGCAGTTTAGTTTGCGCTTGGCAGCCCGGGGTTCGCGAGTTCGGATCCCGAGTGCCTGCCGACGCACTGCCTGTCAGCCATGCTGTGGCAGCGTCCCATATAAAGTGGAGGAAGATGGGCATGGATGTTAGCCCAGGGCCAGTCTTCCTCAGCAAAAAGTGGAGGATTGGCAACGGATGTTAGCTCAGGGCTGGTCTTCCCCACAAAAAAATAATAAAATAAATAAATAAATAAATAAAATAATGAGTCAATTCGATACTCCATAATGAAATAAAAGGCCCTCCTAGACTATTTCCACTAAAAAAAAAAAAAATCCCACTTATTTTGATGGGTTATTTTTTAATACCCTTCTGCTCTTAAATAAATAACCCTGTTCAGTTGCAAACTGTATAACATTAATTAGCTACCCCTTATGTAGAGATTCTGCTTGTTTATTTATAGAATCCCAAATAGTGATCCATGTCCTAAATGGTTCACTCACTGTGTGAGTTCCAGGATGTCTACCACAGCCATACAATTTAATCACATGTATATTCTTATATCATTTAGGTAAAGGAGGATAGGAAAACGTCTGAAAAGTGGCATTCTAAATTATACAATCTCTTGAGGAGAAAGAAATCAACTAGTAGTTTCCAAATCAGTGAAATGAGAGTGATCTTAAAAATGCCCAAATGAAGTCCTGGATCTGTTTCCAGGGTTTTTTAACTGGAATCTTTAAAAAGTGGCAAGGGGGACTTGAGAAGTACTTGATTAGAAAGAAGGAACTAGATCTCAATCCCCCACACGACTGGGTCAGTAAGTACGTGGGATCAACAAACTGAAGTAAACGCTCAGCACTTTTGGACTTAGTTGTGAATCCCCACCGCCCCAAACTTGAAATTGAGGAGGCAAACAAACACTAGTGAAATGCCGCGGTCCACCTGAAATGCCGCGGCTGTCCTTGGAGTTGTTCATGAACCCTTCTGGGCAGATAAGGCCTTCCTTTCAAAAGAACATGACTACATAACGGAGTCTATTCATTTCTCCACAGCAGGGTAAAGAACACAATATTAGTGCCATATCATTTTTCCCCATTGTCTATGAAATATTTGAAGTGGAAATGGCTTCTTTCAACACCAGAGACCATGTGGGAAATGACCTGTGCAGAAGATAAGTTGACAGGCACGGTTGGGAATTTCATTACACCTTTGAATTTGACTGGCACGAATGGCTCACTCCAAGCTCTCCCTAACCTCTGGTGAGTGCTTGGAATTGAATCTGTAAATGTTAATCAATATTTCAGGCCTATTAAATAAAGAAAGGCATTGTGAAAATCAAAGTCCTAATGGCCAGTCTGGCTCTGTGAAGGTCTGTTCAGCTGTCAAAAGCATGATATCCAGCAAGAGAGAATATGTTTTAATAAAATTCTTTCAAATTTATATAAAATGCAATGTCTTTGTTCTACCACAGTATATATAATATCAGTGCCTTGGAATATTCAAACATGTTAAACAGGAATATACTTAGTTCTTTCTGGAAACTAATTCCTTTAAGCACACTGAGGGAAAAAAATATATCATTTTGAGATAATCTCATTTAAAATTTTAGCAAAGAAGCCATATCATACCTTTCATACATCCACTTCCCCCCCAAAATAGCAACAAAGTCCAGGTGTATGTAAGAGCTAAATGAAAAATACAAAAGTATAAAAGTATTAAAAGAAAATATATCCCTGGAGCTGGGGACACTTTCCTAAGATACAAAATTGAATCCGTGAAGGAAAAAAAAAATCTGAATAAATGAAAATCAAAACTTTCTTTATGAAGAAAAAAACTGTAATAAACTAAAATCATGCATTATCATGAGAAAAAGTATTTACAAACTATATATCAACCAAAGAAATTATACCCAAAGATATGTAAACAGTTCTAATCAATCAAATGAAATACAACTATCTCTTAAAAATAGGCAAAGAATTAACCAATTTATGCAATATAGAAAAATGAGTTAAATATATATAAGAAAATACTCCTCATAAGTAATTTTAACAATGAAAATCATTTAGTAGCAGTAAGTGCTAAGGAGAAATATAACGACACAGGGATTGAGGTTTGAGACGACTGGGGACATGTGTTGTAATTTTAGATAGGATGGCCAAGAACACCACTGCGATGCTATTTGAGAAAAACATCAGAAGAAAAGGAAACAAGCCATGTAGATATTGGATGATTGGGAATTCCAGATAGAGAGTGCAGTATAAGTAAAGATACTAAGGCTGGAACATTCCTGCGCTGTTCAGTGAACGCCAAGAACACCAATGCAGCTGAGTAAGGAGAAGGAAAAGGGGAGAGGAGGTCAGGGAGGCAATGCAAGTTCAGACAATGCAGGGGCCATCTGCCATCATCTGAGTGACATGGGAAGTCCATGCTCGGGTAAGGCTCTTACAGGGTCAACCTGTACCACACACTCCTGATTATTGTGTTAAGGAAGCCTGAGAGGCAAGAGCAGACTAAGGAGACCAGTCAGGAAGAGTGTCTAGCATCTTTGCTTGTGTGTTGCAACACTGTAATAGAAAAAGAAAAAAAAAAAAAGCACCTAACACTCACTAATATTGTCTTACAGATTTAGCTAAATTATGAGACTACAGAATATTATGTGGCTATTAAAAAGAATGAGGTGGGCATAGTCTGACTCACATGCTAAATTCTCAAGACAAATTTTTGAGTGAAAAATGTATTCACACTGATCCCATTTATGTAAAAAAAAAGCAAAAAATACAAAAAGCAAATGTGTTTATCTATATGTGTTAGTAATGAACTTTCCAGTTACATATACAACCAAGAAGGGGGAGAGGCAAGAGGAGTGGCCTTTACATTCCACTCTGTGCACATTCATAATTCTTGGATCTTATACAAGCATCTGGTTATTATTGTGTAATTTTAAATATCATACTTTAAAGAGGGGGAAAAGGAAATTGTGAATGCAACGTCTTTCTAAGTATGACTGCCAAAAATGTCCTTTGCATTGTGTCCTTGAAATTAAAATATCTTTACTTGTTCTATGACAGAGGAAATATTCTAAAAAATATGTCCTCTTTTTGTTATTATTTGGCTACCAAAAAGGAATTCTAAGGAAGGAAAGTCATCTCTAAAAACACCAAGACTCAAAATATAATGAATTTTCTATACCCTTGTAGACAATCTGAATTGCCAGTGGATAACCAGAACAGAAAGAGAACATTCCATGTAGCACATTTCTTTAAACAGATGGGTAACTACAATCTAGGTCAACTTTTTAGGTGGCTTTTTAAAAGTGAAGTAATTTTAGTACTTCAATTGGGCTAAGAGAAAAAAAAAATTGTGAAGGAATACGCAGGTTGTGAATTAAGAGTCAGCTTTTCTTGAGTGGGAGCTTCTAAAAGCATAGGTACATTCACCTGAACACAGAAACATCCAAAGTGACAAAGTCAATTCAGCATTTGACATTACCTTTTAGACATTTCAAATAGAAGTTTGAATATACATTGTATTTGAAAACCGGGTAACCATTTGGGGAAAAATATGTAAGAGTTCTATCACACACTTGAAGAAAAAATCAAGCTTGATTCAAAATTTAAAAGACGAAAATAAAATATTAAAATTACTAGGATAAGATATATGTGAATATTTATATAATTTTGATGTGGGAAATGTGTTTCTTAGCTTGGCACCAAAGTCAGAGACTAAAAAGGACTGGATGGATACTCTTGATTAAATGACACTTTAGGACTTGTACAATGGAAACAATAAAGGACAAATTAAAATGTAAAAAACATTTGTAATATGAATAAATATAAATAAATATAAACAAGTAGCTTTAGTATGTAATGTGTTCTCACAAAACAATAAGAAAAAAATGAGCACTCCAATAGAAAAAAATACACTAA
This sequence comes from Tapirus indicus, assembly GCA_031878705.1. Lineage (NCBI taxonomy): Eukaryota > Metazoa > Chordata > Mammalia > Perissodactyla > Tapiridae > Tapirus > Tapirus indicus. The sequence goes on from CM062925.1 coordinate 118,173,995, forward strand.
GGACATTAGCAGGCAATTCCCATACAAAAAAAGTAATGCAAATGGGTAATGAGTATATTAAAAGGATTCAAGTAAACCAGTAATAAAATTCAATTTCAAACAACAAGGTACCCTTTCACATCAGCAAAATCTGTGTGTGTGTGTGTGTGTGTGTGTGTGTGTGTGTGTGTGTGTAAGAAGAGAGAGAGACAGACAGAATGTAACATCTCAGAAACAAATTGTCTTTAGGTCTTCCTCTGAATAGGAAAATCTCACCAGCTTTTGAGTATGCTTATTTCTCCCAAATAAATAAATGATTGAATGAATAAATGCAGGAACGACTGAATAAATAAATCTCCCTTGTTCCTAATTTCCTCTCCTGCCAGTACCCTATCCTATTTTCTCTATCATTTGGTACACTTCTGAAAAGTTTTTATCTTACTGAACATTTTTCTTCCCATAAGTTTTGAGGCAGCACACACTCCTGGTTTTCTTCCCACATCTCTAGCGATGTTTCCTCTCTCTTTCGTTGGCTCACCACCTTTACTTGGCTGCTAACTGTGGGAATTCCTCTAGACTCAGTCCTGAGTTCTTTTTCTCTTTGCTTTATATTCTCTTTCCAGGCCAACGCAGTTTCATGACACCCTAATTGCAGGTGACTCCTAAATGTACAAGTTCAGTCTCTGAACATTCAGGTTTCTGGACTGGCAGATCAAAACTCCATGCTTAATATCTTCATTTGGACATCCCAAAGACATTTCAACTTCACTTGATCAAAACTAAATTAAGGGATCTTTGATCTTCCAATACTATCTGTTTCAGTGCATGACACTTCCAACCACTCAGTCATGAGAGCCAGAAATCCAGGAAATCATCCTTGTCTCTCTCTTCACCACCCACAACCAATTCATCACAAAATCCTGTGATTAAAGGATAAATCACAAAACCTCTCTAATATATGCATTTCTATCTTTATCATCATTGCCACGGTCCAAGCTACTATCAGCACTCACCTAGAGTCTTACAGTAGCCCCCATCTGATTTCCAGCGCTTTCATTCATGTGCTGTACCAGTAATGAGTGATATTATGAAAACATAGTGCATCATGCCAACTCCCAGCTGAAAACACTTTAGTGCTTCCCATTGATTTAAAATAAAGAATAAATTTCCTAACATGTCCTCTAAAGCTGTAAGTAGTCTGGCTCCTACTAAGCATCCTGCCATACCATATTTTCTCTGGTTTCTGAAGGCTGATTTCAGACCAGCAGCATCAGTAGCACCTGGGAACTTGTTAGAAATGTAAATTCTCACACCCCACCCAAACCTACTAAATCAGAAACTCTGGCGGAGAAGGAGGACCAACAGTGTGTGTTTTAACAAGCCCTCCAGGAAATTCTGAAGCATCATAGTTTGACAACCCCTGCTTCAGATCCCTGTGCTCCATCCACAGTGGCCTTTTCTTTTCCTGGAATTGGTCACGCTCCCTCCTACCCCAAGGCTTTGGCACATGCTGTTTCCTCTGCTTGGTATTCTTTTTCTCTGTCCTTTAAAATAGTTATCTCCTATTCTTTTTTCAGATCACAGCACATTTATGCTTCCTCAACAAACGCCCCTTTTGTATTCTCTCACAGCATTTGTCTCTTTTTCATAACATTCATTCAATTTTATTGTCAGGTATATTTTTAGGTGATCGTGTGTTTATTTTCTGCCTCCCTCAACAAAATGTAAGCTAGTGATGGCCAGACAGTGTCTATTATTGCTCATCATGGTACTTAAAGCATTTGATACATGGCTTGGCACAAACTAAAATATCAATAAATACTTTAAATGAATGAATACTGTATAGATTGGCATGTCTATGGACCTAAATGTTAATATTATTCTCCAGGTGACTGAATTATTTTCTTCTTTATGTTTTTCTGTATTCATGTTATCTTAAGTGAGCGTAAATATGCATTATAAACAAAAAAATGTATTCAAGGGGAAAAGAAAATGATACATTATAATTACATGTTAAATGTTCATAAAATTTAGACCCACAGATAATTTCTAGTTATAAAGAGAAATTTCATTTTTAATAGGGCATTTTACTCACCGTGATCATTAATTTTATGTGTCATTGGACCATGGGGTGCCCAGATATCTGGCTAGACATTATTTCTGGGTGTGTCTGTGAGAGTGTTTTCAGAAGAGATTAACATTTGAGTTGGTGAACTAAGGAAAACAGATGACCTTCCCCAATGTGAGTGGCATCAACCAATTCGTTGAGGGCTTGAATGGAACAAAAAGGCCCAAGGAAGGTTGAATTCACTCCCTGCCTGACTGCGGAGCTGGGACACCTATCTTCTGCCCTCACCACTCCTGGTTTCCAGGTCTTCAGATTTGGACTGGAATCTACACCATTGCTGTCAGGATCTCAGGCCTTCAAACTGTGCCACCAGCTTTACTAGGTCTCCAGCTTGCAGATAACAGGTTGTGGGACTTCTCATCCTCCATAATCATGTGAGCCAATTCCTTATAATAAATCTCATTATACAGATCTTCCTCGACTTACAATGGGGTATGTCCTGATAAACCCATTGTAAGTTGAAAATATCATAAGTTGAAAATGCATTTAATACACCTGACCTACCGAACATCTTAGCTTAACCTAGCCTACCTTAAACTTGCTCAGAACACTTACATTAGCCTATAGTTGGGCAAAATCATCTCACACAAAGCCTATTTTATAATGAAGTCTTGAATATCTCATGTAACTTATTGAATACTGTACTGAAAGTAAAAAACAGAATGGTTGTCAGTGTATTGATTGTTCACCCTTGTGATTGTGTGACTGACTGGGAGCTGTGCTCGCTGCCACTGCCCAGCATCATGAGAGAGGCTCGTACCACATATTGCTAGCCTGGGAAAAGATCACAATTCAAAATTAAAAGTACAGGTTTTACTGGATGAGTATTGCTTTCGCACCATCATATAGTCAAAGAATTGTAAATCAAATCATCATAAGCCAGGGACCATCTGTGTGTATATATATGAATATAATATATATATATATTCATTTCATAAATATATAATCGTTTCATAAAAGTCAAACTCAGTAGCATGGCTGAGTGTATTAGGGTTCTCCAGAGAAAGGGAACCAATAGGACATATACACTCACCCATGCTACTGAATTTGATTTTTATGAAATGATTATCAACTAGATATTTTTCAGACAAAGCGACTGTCTTCCCAACAGACATCAGAAGTTAAATGATTTAATACTTTGTAAAACTTCATTATGTATTTATATATACACATATATATAATTAAGAATATATTAGAATTATACATTATGTATGTAAAATTATATACATATAATTAAGAATATAGATTATTATACCACCACCCAGATAAAGGAACAAATTGTTACCAGCACCCCAGAAGACCCCTTCATGCTACTTCCAGTCAGTATCCACTAAGGGTAACTACTATTCCTGACTTTTTAACAGAGTGGATTGTGTTTTCCTACTTTTGTATATTTGATATAAATGGAACCAAGCATGTACTCTTTAGTGTCCAACTTGAACAGTATGTTACATTCACTCATATTGTCGTACGTAATTGTAGGCTATTCACTCTCAATGCCAAATAATATTCACTGTGTGAATAACCGGGACTTGTTTATTCATTCTATTATTGTTGGGCATCTTGGTAGCTTCAGGTTAGGCCTATTAAAACTAGTATGCCACTTAATATTCTACATGTGTTTGGACAAACATTTGCAATATTTCTGCTGCATATATACCTAGGACTGGAACTGCAGAGTCACAGAATATAACTATGCTCAGCTTTAGTAGACACCATCAAACAGTTTGGCAAAACAATTGACCCAATTTACACTATACACTCACCAGCAATTTGAGTCCTGGCTGCTCTACATCTTTGCCAATATTTCTATTTTCCAGATTTTAAATTTTGGCCCCTGTTGTGGTGAGTGATAGCTTAGTTTAGTTAGTGTTTCTTCAATAAATTATAAAGCCAAACATCTTTTCAACATTTAATAGAATTTTAAATACTGAATTCAGTTTTCCAGGGCCTAATTTTATAAATGCAAACAATGAATTTAATATGAATAATACTAATTCCTTAAATGAATTAAAATCACTAATTCCTTCTTTTTTATGGCTGAATAATATTCCACTGTGTGTGTGTGCATGCGTGTGTGTGTGTGTATACCACATTTTCTTTATCCAGTTATCCACCAATGGACACTTAGTTTGATTCCATGTCTTGGTCACTGTATATAATGCTGCAATAAACATGAGGGTACATACATCTTTTCAAGTTAGTATTTTTGTTTCCTTTGGATAAGTACCCAGAAGTGGAACTGCTGGATCGTATGGTACTTTCTTTTAATTTTTTGAGGAAATTCCATACTGTTTCTCATAGTGGCTGTACCAATTTACACTCCCACCAACAGTGCATAATATATTTGAAAGTTGCTAAGAGAGTGTATCTTTAAAGTTCTCGTCACAAGGAAAAAAAAATTTGTAACTGTGTGGTGATGGATGTTAACTAGACTTATTGTGGTGACCATTTTGCAATATATACAAACATTGAATCATTGTGTTGTACACCTGAAACTAATATAATGCTGTATGTCAGTTATATCTCAATAAAAATATCACTAATTTCTTAATGTATATATAGAGAGAATATATATCTAATCTGAATATATCTGTTTATATGTATGTATGTATGCATGTAGATGTGCACACACATACATACATATACATTTACTGGCATTTTGAAAAATATCTTAGTCAATTTTTTAAACCAAGACCACTTATGTTTCACCATTTCATTATTTCCAATAGTGTCAGGAGAGTATAATTATTTCTAACATTGAAATCCTCAATAACTTTAGCAATGACACCATCAGGAAAGACAACATCTATTCATTTAAAAAATTCCCGTTGAAAAGGAAACTCATTGCTGTCTTCTCTGTTATAAGTCTAGGAAGTCTGAGATGAATAGCCCCTCTCATTTAGCCCTTTTTTAGACACCTCATCTTTTATGGCCTCTAGGCAAACTCCAAGATTTCTTTTTTATTAGGCTACTGGAATTAAACTAGTATCGTGCATTGGAATCATTTTCAAAATTATAATGGACAGTAGTAAACCAAAGAGTTCCTCATATTGAGAAAAACTAGGGCAGAACTATATTTATATGACACTTGGAATATTAGATTGGGGCTTAAAATCATTCAGACTGGTTTCTTGTTTGTCATTAAAATCTGTGCTTGGGAATTACTATATAGATGGGCTAGTTTTTCTAACCTCTCCATCGGAAGATCAAAGCTTTCACTATTGTACTTATTGACAACAGAGCTGCAAATCTGCTTGGGAAAGTTTTTTCCAACTGCACTGTCTTAAAGAATTCAGCCTTCATTACCCACATTCCAACTGGAGCCCTGACTTTTACCTGGAAAAAATGCAATAGCTTTCTAATAGAGCTCCTCATTTCTATTTTTTTTTTCTTTGTTTTTTTTTTGTGAGGAAGACCAGCCCTGAGCTAACATCCATTGCTAATCTTCCTCTTTTTGCTGAGGAAGACTGGCCCTGGGCTAACATCCGTGCCCATCTTCCTCCACTTTATATGGGACGCCGCCACGGCATGGCTGACAGGCAGTGTGTCCGTGGGCGCCCGGGATCCGAACTCGCGAACCTCGGGTTGCCAAGCGCGAACTAAACCGCTGCGCCACCGGGCCGGCCCTTAATGTGTTCTTTTTTTGCTATGGTGCTGCTTTCAGGGTCCTAATGCAAAGCACGTGGGATTTGTCATAACCCACACTTTGGCTAGCGCTGTGTTCAAACTTTCACTCTCATAACACTGGGAATATGTCAAACAAAAACCCAAAACTTCTTAGGTGCTCAGATACTCACTGATCGTTTCCAGATTGGCAAACATCCCCAGGGGGAATATCATCCCCAAATGTCAGACTCGCTTCTCTGGATCTCAGCTGTCTTCGCCTAGATCTTGGCTTGAACAACATTTCCCAGGTTTCTTTAGTGGAAGAATTGTTCCAAATTATGGGCCCACCATTATAGGAAATAAAAATCCTTATTTACTTTCTAGAAAAAGCTTGGGAAGTAGGTTTTATTCTCTCCAGCATAATCAATCAAAAACTGAAATTCAGAATTTTTAAGTTACTTGCCCGAGGTCACACACTGGTAAGTGGCAGAGCCATCACTCAAACCATGTCTTCAGATATTTATTTTGTGTGCTCGTCTCTACACCTGACTTATTCCCACAATACTTTAGCTGCTTATTCCTTTGGTTATCTGTGTATATGTACAACCTCACCACCAGACCTTTCTCAGTTTTCCAAATTGTAGTCACCCTATTATGTGTCTTTATCCCATGTCTTATTTACCTTTTTGCTTATTTACCCAGTTTTTATTTTGTGCCCATTGTGAGGTTGGTATCATACAAGAATAAAATCTAGCAAAGTGCTAGATCTACAATAATGCCAATAAATATTTGTTGAATGAATATGTTAATAAATATACAGGATATAATATGATGAAGTCATTATTTTAGAGAATTATTCTGATTTTATGGAAGGTTTTCCCAGATATATTGATTAGTATTGTGAGATCAGGGAGAGGAGCTAGACAAGAAGGAGGATTGGCCAGGAGGGGCAATAATTAAATCATTTTAGCTTAATCTCTCGATTTGGGAAATGACAAAATACAATGGAATACTTACTCCCATAGGTCTCATGAGTGATGGGAAAATTAATAAACTGGTAGGCCAGATCACACATTCTGAAATTGTGTCAAAGGATGTCAAAGCAACTGGTTGATTTCATCAGCTCAGTGAACCATTCTTTCAATGCAACTTATATCTCATAATAAATGGATTTGCTTATTTTCTCTTGCTTTATTCCCAGCACCTGCTTTGGCCTTGTGTGTTCAGAGCTGCGAACTCCAAGTGTAATATTCATAATAGTGTATCCAATTTAAAAATCATATAGAGTATGAATTTACAAATTTCAACTTTCACTAATTTTTACTTTTTTTTAAAAAAAAGCTTATGGGAACAAATGTGTCTGAGCCAAATTTTTGTCATAAGACTCTTCCCTAACTTTCTCCTTCTGGTGAATTTAAACTCTTTTCCTCTAGGTATTTCAAAGTAATGTGTACTGTTCTAAAAATCAGGCTTTGTCTAATTGCAGACTTTCGTTACATCATTTCTGTTTGGTGTTGTTTTCTGCTCCAGTCTTGTCTCTTACTTGTTTTTTCCCTTTATAATCACACATATTTCCTTCCAAGATTTACTTGCCAATACATCACTACTTAATTCTTTCTCAGAATTCTTTGTTGCTTTATCGGATATTTGCACTAGTAGTTTGTTGATAAAACAAAACTCAGAAATCCAGAACACTCTAAGAAGAGAGAATTAAAAATTTTAATATATAAGAGTATCTTGCATATAGACGTGATAAATTTCTCGATTAAGGGATAGTCTATTTTTAGAGAAGGCTAAAAATAAGAACAATTCATTTGGAAAACACATATTGGTTTTATGCTAAATTTAGGCAAAGCTTTGATGGCCTGGATTTATCTGACTTCTTATTTATCCATCTTTTTCACATGACTTGCAGCAATGATATTCAAAGTGGAGAGTGTTCATCCTAGTGCGCCTACAAGGTGAGTCCTTGCTGTGCAGATGGCAAACATGAGAACACCTTTTCATATTTTTATCTTTCCTTTCATCCTTTAAATTTTTGTATTTTCTCTGTATTGAATACGAGAGATTACTGCATCTTTGTTCAATAGATTAAAAAACTCAAAGATCATGAAAACCATTTCACTTGGGTAACCTTCAGAATGAAGGGGCAGTTGTAGAATATTAACATATTTGGTAAAATTGTTTAAACATTGCAAGAGGGTTTGTGTCTATGTAGGAAGCATATTTTTTCGACTTCAAAAAGCTGTCAGAGGAACTGATAATGACACTTACTGTCAAACTTATCATGCCTCAATTATGTTAACACCTTCTTTTGAAGTTTTCTTTTTAACATGAAAAACACAATTTATTATAAAAGATCTCTGCATACACTGAAAGTATTCAAAGGCCTCCAATAGGCTGCTCGTAAGAGAACTGTAGGCAGGGAGAACTTTATATTCATACTGTGAGCAACTTAGTTTCATTTTGCTGTGAGAATAAATCACAAGAAAAAGTACACCTTGAAGGATGTGCCGCCATCATATAAGAATTTTGTAGTATCTGAAACAGTCCTTTAGAGGTTCCCTGAACATCCCTCCCCCATCTCCAGTAGAAGATTCTCGCAGGTCCTCAGGCCTGGCGTTGCCAGTTTTACTAATCCAATGTAGTGGGTTCAATTGTACCGCCTCTGTTTTATGCACTATTCCTGATCCTTGCTTTTCCAGCTTTGTATTGCTGCACACCATTTGCTCTTTTCTTATTCTGCAAGACATCTACCAGATGCTGGTGAAGACAGACTCTTTCATCATTGCTGCATTTTAAAGTTTCTTTCTCCTCCAAATCTTAATGGCCAAGAGGCTGAAACTATTGTTTATATTTAGATCTGTGCCTTTTCTATGAATTATAAGTATCTCTATCTATTAATACCCATGAGATATGCTACGTTCACCAATCAATGCTGCTCACTTTGTGTACCTATTTGCTGTACAGAGAATTCATGTGTGTGTGTTGTTACCCTTTTCTCAAGGTAGCATGTTGAACAGGAAGATTGTATGCACTCCCTTCCATTCATTTGCCTTCTCTTCACTCCCAGTTATGTTCTTCCTTCTCTTTCCTATTCATTGGACCACATTGATTGTGAATGTTTCTTCCCTATGAATCCTGTTCTCAATTGCTCTGGCAAGTCTGTATTCTCTCCTTTGTTATCTGATTTAAGAAGAATGTAAGTATATTAGATATAAGGAGATATTCCTCAAGCAAAGAATATTCTCCTCATATTCCCCAAGTTTAGAGAGCAAATATTGACACAGGACATTGTATCATAGTACATAATTGTGTTTGTGCTACAGATCATACAAATATATTCTTGTCCTCCTGATCCAAAGTTTTGCAATATTCTCATTTTGAGTTGGGAATAAGTGAATTTATGCTACTTTTCAAATTCAACTAAAAAGTATCACACCTCACAAATCTCTCCTTTGCCAGATTTTGTGTCATATCCGCCTTTTGGTAAAAGTAGTTGCACATTATTCAAAATAATTACATTTCCTGACACTCCAAGGAGCAAGCATTTATAAACCATTTTCCTGTTAGAATATCCATTTTCCTTTTGGTTAACCCCATTAACGTCTTGCAGTTGATGACTTCTGTTTTTATAAGTCTAATTCAGGTGTTACTCTCACAGAACAGAAATGACAAATTCTTAGCAAAGTCATCCTTTTTGCATCTATTGTAGATATAATTAATCACGATATTCTTTCACACTAGCAGAGATAGGTAGGTCTACAACACGACCTTGCTGGAGCCACTATCCATTTATCAGAGGGGCATGTAAATTAAAATTTATTTGCCATTTTTGCCATAGACCTACATTTTCCAAAAATTGATCTCCTGAAATTTACTAAATGCTAAAGTAGTATTTACGTTTATGGGTAAGGGCAACTTATGTACATATTAAGAATTTTATTCATTACATGTTTTTGAAAATATATTTTATATTCTAGGTTTGTAAATAAGTAGAAAAGAGGAAGCAAGAGTCTTTATTTCTCATAGTCTTTCCTATACTTTCTATCAGACTAGTCTGGGGAGATGCGAGTTTCTCATTTTTAAAAATTTTCCAACAGCAATTTAGACCATGGAGTGGACCACTAGACCCAATTTTCCTTTAAATTAATGCAAACACAAACATTGACAGTAAGCAGAACACTTGGATCTTTTCCTCTCAGTGTTTTCCTACCCCTCTTCCTTCTTCTTCCATGTATTCATTAAGAAGAAAAAAACTTGTAAAAATAATTTGACAATCAGAAATGAGTTTATGGTGACAAATGCTAATACCAAGTCAATTTTTTTCTCTGGAGTAGGTGTATTTGCTTTAGGTTATACAGCTATGAAACTTAAAATACAGGAACATCTGATGGAAAAGGGTTACCACTGTGTCATCTGGGACATGCTTTTATTTCAGCTTTCAGGATAAATTATAAGTTAGAGGAGACTAGAGAAATCCTTTAACTTCTGGTTTTCCCTTTTAGTGAGAGCAATCATGGAGAAAATGATGATCATTATCTAGGACACTCATTTAGATAACACATCTGCAGGAAGCAGCTCCTTGGCACATATTTTGCCTGAGAAAGAAAGGTCCAGTAGAACCCACCACACAACACTTTATTCTCTTCTCAAAGAAAAACACAGGCAAGCAAAAAGATTTTCACAAGAAGTTAGAGAAGCAGGGTCAAACTGCCCCAAAGGCCTTCACAATGTCCCTGAGGCTTGAAGTGTGCCTGCAATATTTGAGAGAGATTTTGTTATGAATAAGTCACCTAGGAAACATGATTATGGGTATGAACAATCCAAAAGCACAATTTATTTCCACCTTTTGAGGTTTTGTGTTGTTGTTGCTTTTTTTTTTTTGCAGCCCATTAGTACTTGGTGGCATGTGCAGCTTAGCAACTATGCAGGTATCCTCATCTCTGTCTTTGGAAGACCAATCTTGGGGACCAGCATGTTGAAAATATTCCTTTAGTTGGATTTGTTGGTGGTCTGCTTCAGTGACCTATTGCTATGTAATAAATAACCCCCAAACTTAATGGCTTAAAACAACAATGATTTAATTTTTTCTTATGACTCTGGGGGTTAAGAATTTGGGTAGGTCTCAGCTTGTCACCCCTTATGCCCCACCTGGTATGAGCTGTGATCACTTACTTGGATACACTCAGATAGAAGCTGGGCAGGGCTGAAAACTACAATAAGCTAATTTGTACTTTCCACATTCTACCTGGAAATCTCCTTAACCAGATTCACATGTTCGTTAGGTATATATTCTATATTTTTTATCTTCTATGTTATTTCGGGGGAATATCCTTTCTCTAGCCTCCAAGTGGAATTTCCTCCCTGTATTTCAAGCCCCCACTAACCATCTCCTCACTTTTTCTTGGGCTTCTACCCATCTCCCTACAAAGCCATTAGCACATATTTTAGGATTTCTGATTTTAAAGTGCAGATTCTTTCTACAACAGCTAGTTGGTCTGTCTTAAAATATATGCTCCTGTCCACTGTTCCCAGTGATGAGCTAGGGGAGAGGGTTGAGCAGCTGTCTTTTCAGTTTCTAGGACCAAGGAGCCTCCTCTTTGAGGGGCTAGAAGCCTGCTGCTGGCCAGAAGTTTGCAGGAGAGTTTGACAAAGACTGAAATCAGAAGAGAAAGTGTAAGGTCAGTCCACTGTGGCAAGTTTCATCTGCTTCAGAGGCAATGGGGAAGTTGCCACAGAGAACAGAGGGGTCGGAAAAACTCCTGATTTGAAATCCTCTTCTTAAGTCTAAGAAGAGAAATAAAACATTAGCTTTGCAATATGATGTATTCCAGTGAGACGCTATCATCTAGACAGTTCATAATGTTCCCACTCTCCTTTCCTCTTTTTAAAAAAATAGTATTATTGAGATATAAGATTTTTAGTGTATTCACTGTGTGGTACAATAATCATCACAATCTAATTTTAAAGCATTTCCATCTCCCCTAAAGAAACCCCATTCCCATTAGGTGTCATTCTCCATTCCCCTCCTCAGCCCCCTCTCTTCACCCTTAAGCTACCACTAACCTATTCTCTACATATATATTTGTCCATTCTAGACATTTTATATGAATGGAATCATACAATATATGATAGCTTCTTTCACTTAGCATAAGGTTTTTGAGGTTCATCCATATTGTAGCATAACTGAGTGCTTCATTCCATTTTATTGGTAAATAGTATTCCTTTGTATGGCTACACATGTTGTTTATTCATTCATCAGTTGATGGACATTTGGGTTATTTCCACTATTTGCCTATAATGAATAATGCTCCTGTGAACATTCACTTACAAGTTTTTGTATGAACATACGTTTTCATTTTTCCTGGGTAAATACCTAGGAGTGGAATTTCCGGGTCCACATTGTTGGCTATTATGATCAATGTAGCTACAAACACCCACGTGTAAGTATTTGTATGGACGCGTTTTCTTTTTTATTGGGTATATACCTAGCAATGTGATTGTTGAGTCATTTTTTAACTCTATATTGAACTTTTTGAAGAACTGCCAAACTGTTTTCCACAGCAGCTGCATCAACTTACATTCCTACCAGCAATGTATGAGGGTTTCAATTTCTCCACATCTTTGCCAATACTTGTTGTCTGGGTTTTTTTACTTATATCCATCCTAGTGGGTGTTAAGTGATGCGTTTTATACTGAAATTTTAAAAGTACTTTTTTCTGTCAAAAAATGAATGAGATGGTTCCTACTGTAATTAGATTAACTTCTGTAGTGACTCCCAAAATAACTTTGACTCAACAAAGTAAGGGTTTATCTCTTGCTCACATTGGAGTATAATGTGGGTAGCGAAATGGCAGGGTGAGCAGGAAATGGGGCTGCAGTCACCCAGGAAGCCTCTTCCCTATTACTTGGTCTGCCACCTTTTCTGCAGAGAAAGCATCCAGCCAGCATGGAGGGCTATTTGGGAAGCATTAGGTAATAGCTTATAAATGGCACGCACCATCTACCCACATTTCATTTCTCGGAATTCAGTCATCTGTATCACCTCATTGCAGGGAAAATTAGAAAACATAATCTTGTTGAGTGCCCAAAAGGCAAAGGAAATAAAGTTGAAGAACACATTAGGTTTTCTCTGCCACCACACACATGTTATTTGACTGAACAATTCTAGTTCAACATGTTCTTTCTATTCTTAAGTACATTGTCAACCATATATAAATATATTTGCAGGGAAAGATTCACCCAGAGCTAACATCTGTTGCCTACCTTCTTTTTTTCCTTTCCTCCCCAAAGCCCCAGTGCATGGTTGTATATCCTAGTTGTAAGTTCTTCTAGTTCTATGTGAGCCGCCACCACAGCATGGCAACTGACAGATGGGTGGTGTGGTTCCGTGACCGGGAAATGAACCTGGGCCACCGAAGTGGTGAGACCACCAAACTTTAACCACTAGGCCATCAGGGCTGGCTCCAACATGTTTTTGATAATAGAAACTTTGGTTTATAATACCGGCTGATAGAAATTCATTATGTGATCTTGGATAGTCGTCAAATGTTTCTGGTGATAATTCTTCATCCTTAAATTAGCTCTGATATTCACGTGACATATTCCCAATTTTTAACTGCCTTTTGGTGTAAAAGATTCTTTAAGATCCACATTATCATAATGAAATTTAATGGCCTCTGGAATTATTAAAGAATACATTGCACATGCTTTAAAAAACAAAATCCCCTGTGATGTGTTTATGTTTTTAAAACTCCCTAAATCTGGTGTTTAAACTATTATTATAATGGAAGGTAAGATTTCGTCCCCACATTTAAAGTTTATTGGGTTATTTCATACTGAACTGCTGTTTGCAATACATATTGTAACCTGATTGGGTCCATAAATACACTTACGAAGCTTTTAAACTGGTCTTATTGGCTTTATAAATACTGAAATCTTCCTTGGCATTATAATAGTCTGTGATGTAAATCTTGCATATTGAAATTTTATTTGCATATATATTGTATAGATCATAATATTATTGCCAGAAACCTATGCAGTAACTGTTGGACATAAATTTTGCTCTTTATATAAAGATTCAGATTTTAATTCTTTAAATTTAGAAGCTTTTTACTTTTAGGTAGACAAATTAAATTCTGTTTTTATAATATTCATGTGCCACACATAATCTCAGAAGTGTGTTGCACTTTTGTTTTGTAAAAATGTATTTTCATATTTATATTTCTGCTAGAATGGCCAGCACTTGTTAGTCCCTTCTTTATGATTTCTATTTTTATTATTTTATTTAAACTAGAAGATTTGCTTAATTTTTTGTTTTACCTTTTCTTTTTACCTTGTCTTCTCAATTCTACTTTTCCATGTTAGATTATACTCTCAGAACTTATCCAGATAGCAAAATAGTGATCCATATAAGTGTTGATAATTATGTAGAAAATACAGTGATGTGACCAAAGGCCAAAAAAGTAAAGGGAAATGTTGAGTTACTCCATAAACAAAAGTTTATGCTCCTGTATTTCATATGATAGTCTAAAAAATCGCAGAAGATAATACTGAACTGGAAGATGGCCTATAGTAAAGTTTACTGAACAAAAGTACTAAGCATTATTGTACACAATTCTGTGACTTGTAAAATCTTTTGCTAATTGATGTCCTGATAGTTTATAATAATATAGTATGGTTTGCACATTTTTTAATTTATGATGAACTTGGGAATCTAGAAGTATATACCTAAGAATTCTGAAAATTTTGGTTGTATTATTTCTTTAATGATTCATTCTCATTTGTTTTCCATGTCCTCTCTTCTATGATTCCTGTTAATGGGATGTTTACCCCATTATTTACATCCATGATTTGTATCCTTTTCTCCTTATTTTCTATCTTTGTCTCTCTTACTTTTCAAGAGCCTTCCTTAGTTTTATGTTACAACTCTCTTCTTAAAAGTGAGGGCACTATTTTTCTTAACTTTTATTTTGAAATATTTATAAACTCACAGAAGTTGCAGAGACAGTACAGGGAGGTACCCTTCACCCCGCTTCTCCCAATGGTTACATCTTATCTAGTTAAAGTACAATATCAAAACCAGGAATTTAGCATTGGTACAATGTGTGAATATAGTACTATATCATTTTACCACTTGTGCAGATTTGTGTAAATGCCAACACAATTAAGATACAAATTTATTCCATCACCACAAAGATTCCTCTTGTGCTACCTATTTATACCTATATTTACCCTCCGACTCACGCTCTTCCTCCCACCATCCCTATGTCTGGCAACCATTACTCTGTTTTCCATCCATATAATATTGTCATTTTAAGAATGTATTATAAATGGAATCATACAGTATGTGACATTTCGAGATCGGCACTTTTTAAACTCAGCATGGCAACCATCTAAGTTGTTGAGTTATTCCTTTTTTTTGTTTTACCACTTTTTTTATTGATGTCTTAATAGTTTATAACACTGTGGGGTTCTAGTTGTACATTTTTGTTTGTCCGTCACCTTGTGGATGTAACTCTTCACCCCTTGTGCCCACCCCCCACCCCCCTCCCCCTTGGTAACCACCAATCAGTTCTCTCTGTCTGTGTGTTCACTTATATTCCATATATGAGTGAGTTCATGCAGTGTCTGTCCTTCTCTCTCTGGCTTATTTCAGTTAACATAATACCCTCTAGGTCCTTCCATGTTGTTGCAAATGGGACAATTGTGTCTTTTCTTATGGCTGAGTAGTATTCCATTGTATGTATATACCACATCTTCTTTAACCAATCATCAGTCAAGGGACACTTGGGTTGCTTCCACTTCTTGGCTATAGTGAATAATGCTGCAATGAACATAGGGGTGCATACGCCTCTTGTGATGGTTGATTTCATGTCCATTGGGTAGATGCCCAAGAGTGGGATTGCTGGATCATACGGTATTTCTATTTTTAATTTTTTGAGGACTCTCCATACTGTTTTCCATAGAGGCTGCACCAGTTTGCATTCCCACCAGCAGTGAATGAGGGTCCCCATTTCTCCACAACCTCTCCAGCATTTGTTGTTATTTGTCTTTGTGATTATAGCCATTCTAACCGGTGTAAGGTGATATCTTAGTGTAGTTTTGATTTGCATTTCCCTGATGATTAGTGATGTTGAACATCTTTTCATGTGTCTATTGGCCATCTGTATCTCTTCCTTGGAAAAAATGTCTGTTCATATCCTCTGCCCATTTTTTGATCGGGTTGTTTGTTTTTTTGTTGCTCAGTTGTATGAGATCTTTATATATTACTGAGATCAATCCCTTGTCGGACAAACGATTTGCAAATATTTTCTCCCAGCTGGTGGGTTGTTTATTCATTTTGATCCTGGTTTCATTTGCCTTGTAGAAGCTCTTTAGTCTGATGAGGTCCCACTTGTTTATTTTTTCTTTTGTTTCCCTTGTCTGGGTAGACATGGAATCTGAAAGGATCCCTTTATGTCCAATCTCAATTAGTGTACTGCCTATATTTTCTTCCAGGAGTTTTATAGTTTCAGGTCTCACTTTCAGGTCTTTGATCCATTTTGAATTGATTTTTGTATATGGCGATAGGAGATGGTCTACTTTCATTCTTTGCATGTTGCTGTCCAGTTATTCCTTTTTATTGCTGAACAGTATTCCATGATACAGGTGTGCCACCATTTGTTTAACCATTCTCCTATTAAGAGACATTTTAATTGTTTCCAGGTTTTGGCTGTCATAAATAAAGCTGCTAGGAACAATCTTGTACAGCTTTTTGTGTAAACATAAGTTTTCATTTCTCTGGGATAGCCCAGGAATGAAGTCACTGGGTTGTATGGTAAGACTATGTTTAGTTTCTTAAGAAACTGCCAAAATATTTCCCAGAGTGGCTGTGCCATTTTATTTTCCCACCACCAATACATGATGGATCCCACTACTTTGCATTTTTTCCAGCATCTGATATTTTCATTATTTTTTATTTTAGCTGTTCTAATATTGTGTGACAATAACTCATAGTGGTCTTAATTTGCCTTTCCCTAATAGTCAGTGATGTTGAACATCTTTAATATGCTTATGTGGCATCTTTATATCTTTTATGTGATATGTCTCTTCATGTCTTTTGCCCGTTTTCTAACTGGATTGAATGTGTGGGGGTGGGGTGGTGACTGTGAGTTTTAAGAGTTCTTTATATGGCTAGATATGAGTGCTTTGTCAGATTTGTGATTTTTAAATATTTTATCTCAGTCTGGAACTTGTATTTTCATTCTTTCAATAGATACATCATAGAAAAAATATTGTAATTTTGATGGGTTTGAATTTATCGATTTCATTTTTTTATGGCCCATGTTTCGGTGTCTTGTCTCATAATGCTTCACCAAGTCCTAGGTCCCAAGACTTCCTCCTATATTATCTTCTAAAGTTTTATAATTTTACATTTAAATCTATAATACATTTTGAGCTAATTTTTGTATAAGGTGTGAGGTTTAGGTTGAAGTTCATTTTTATTACCTACAGATGTCCAATTGCTCCAGCACCATTTATTGAAAAAGCTATTCTCACTCCACTGAATTGCTTTTGCTCCTTTGTCAAAAATTAGTTGGCTATATTTGTGTGAAGCTAATTATGGTTTCTTTATTCTATTCTACTGACCTATGTGTCTATCCTTCCTCCAATAGGACACAGTCTTATTTACTGTAGCTACCTAATAAGTCTTGAAATTGGCTAAATTGATGCCTTTCACTTTGTTCATCTTTTTCAGAATTGTTATAGGTATTCTACTTTGTTTTCATTTCCATATAAATGTTAGTTTTCTTTTTTTTTTTTTTGTAGGGAAGACCAGCCCTGAGCTAACATCCGTTGCCAATCCTCCCCTTTTTGCTGAGGAAGACTGGCCCTGGGCTAACATCCGTGCTCATCTTCCTTCACTTTATATGGGACGCCGCCACGGCATGGCTGACAGGCAGTTCGTCGGTGGGCGCCCGGGATCCGAACTCGTGAACCCCGGGCTGCCAAGTGCGAACTAAACCGCTGCGCCACCGGGCGGCCCCTAAATGTTAGTTTTCTAAACCTATCAAAGACTATTTCTGGGATTTTGACAGGAATTGCATTAAGCCTGTATATCAACTTGAGAGAGAACTGTCATCTTTACTATGTTGAGTCCTCCAATCCATGAACATGGTATGTCTCTACATTACTTTAAATTTTTTTCATATCTTTCATTGGCTTTTAATAGTTTTCAGCATTTGGGACCTATACATGTTTTGTTAGATTTACTTATAAGTATTTTGTTTTTTCAGTGATTTTTAAATGGCATCATATTTTAAAATTTCAGTTTCTACATGTTCATCACTAGTATGTAGAAATAAAATTTATTTTTGTATGCTGATCTTGCATCTTGTGACCTTCCTGCACTCATTTATTAATCCGAGGAGGTTTTACAAAATATATGTGCATGTGTGTGTACATATATATATATTTCTATTTTTTAGAGTGGCTGTACCATTTCACATTCCCCCACCAATACATGATGGATCCCATTAATTTGCATTTTTTCCATCACTTGATATTTTCATTATTTTTTAAGCTATTTCATTATTTTATTTATTTATTTATTTCATGGGATTTTCTATGTAGACCATCATGTCATCTGCCAGTAGGGACAGTTTTATTTCTTCCTTTGTAATATTATTGTGCTGGCTATTATTTCTAGTACTATTTTGAAGAGTAGTGATGAGAGTGTACATAATGGTTCTTCATCTTATGGGGAAAGACTTCAGTCTTTTACCATTAAGAATAATGGTAACTGTAGATATTTTGTAAATGCTCTTTATCAAGTTAGGGAAGTTTCCCCCATTCCTATTTTTTTTCAGTTTTTTTTTTTAAATTTTTTATCTTGACTGTGTGTTGAACTTCATGAAATGATTTTTCTGTATCAATTAATATGATCATGTGATTTGTCTTCCTTAGCTTGTTAATATGGTGGACTACATTGATTTTTGTACATTAAATCAGCCTTGTATCCCTGGAATAAATCCCACTTTATCATGATGTATAATTCTTAATATATATTTCTGAATTCTACTTGATAATGTTCTGTTAAAAATGTGTTCATCTGTATTCATGAGGAATACTAGGTTGTTAGTTTCCTTCCTTCCTTCCTCCCTTCCTTCCTCCCTCTCTCCCCGTCTTGTCTTGTTTTGGAATGAGGGTAATTCTAGCTTCATAAATCATTTGGGAAGTATTTCCTCCTCTTCTATTTCCTGGAGGGATTGTGTAGAATTGGTGCTATGTCTTCCTTTACTGTTTGGTAGAATTCTCCAGTGAAATCATCTGGGCCTGGAGATGCCTTTTTTGGGGAGATCTTTAACTACAAATTCAATGTCCTTGATAGTTATTGGGGTATTCAACTTAACTATTTTATATTAGTGAGTTGTGGTGGCTTGTAATTTTTATGGAATTGGTCCATATCATCTAAGTTATGAAATTTAAATGTATAGAACTGTATGCAGTATTCTCTTATTATTTCTGATATCTGCACAATGTGTAATGATATATCCTCTTTCATTCCTAGTTATTAGTAACTTGTGTTTTCTCTTTCCCTGTTCATCCTGCCAGAGGTTTACCACTTTTACTGATATTTTCAAAGAACTAGATTTTTGCTTTATTGTTTTCTCTTCTTTTCTATTTTCAATTTCATTAATTTCTGCTCAAATCTTTATTAATTCCCTTTTTCCTCTTGCTTTCCATTCATTTTCTTTTTTTGCCTAGTTCCTTGAGGTGAAAGCTTTGATTATTGATTTGATACTTTTCCTATTTTCCAATGCAAGCATGAATTGCTATAAATTTCCCTACAAGCCACTGCTTTGGCTTCATCCCATAGAGATTATTTTTGTGTTTTTATTTTCATCCAGGTCATTATATTTTTTTATTTCCCTAGAGACTTCCTCTTTGACCCATGTGGTGTTCAGTTTGGATATGTTCCTGTTATCTTTGGGTTATTGATTTCTAGTCTGATTTCTCTAAGGTCAGAGAGAGCATAGTCTGTAAGCTATCAGTTTTTGTAGATAGTTAATATTTGCTTAATGACCCAGGGTATGGTCTATCTTGGTATATGTTTCACGGGCACTTGAAAAGAATTTGTTTTTTGCTGTTGTTGGGTGGAGTGTTCTATAAAAGTTGGTTAGATTCTGTTGATTGATAGTAATGTTAAATTCTTCTATAACTGCTGTTTTCTAATTGTTCTACCAATTGTTGAGAGGGGGTTACTGAAGTCTCTATAATTATGGATTTGTTGATTTCTTTTTTCACTTCTATCAGGTTTTACTTCACATATATTACAACTCTGTTGTTGGGTGCATCTACACTGGGATAGTTATATCTTCTTGGGAGATTGACCCTTTTATTATTAGGTTATGTTCTCCTCTGTCACTGGTAATTTTCTTTGATCTGATTGTCTACTTTATCTGATATTAACATAGCTATGGCTTCTTCCCTTTGATTAATGTTTGATGATATACTTTTTCCATCTTTTTACCTTTAACCTCCATATATCATTATGTTGAAGTGTTGATGACATATAATTGGGTCATTTTTTAAATCCATTCTGCACATGTATTTTAATTGGCATATTTAGACCACTTACATTTAATATAATTGTTGATATATTAAGGCTTAAGTCGGTTTTCTGTTTACTCTGATTTTTGTTTCTCTGTTTTCTTTTTCCTGTGTTCTGATTGCTTACTTGACCATTAAAAAGAATTTCATGTTGATATATCTGTAGTGTTTTTGAGTATATGTATTTGTGTAACTTTATAATTGTTGTTCTAGATATTATGTCATTTATTCATAACTTATAAAAGTCTTCTGGTATTGATATATTACCCACTCAAGTGAAGCATGGAAACCTTACTTCTCTTTATGTTTCCCAATAGAAAATGTAGTTTTCTTAAATATTACCTCCACATACTTTGAGAACCATATCTGACAGTGTTATAATTTTTGTTTTAACCATCAAACATAATTTAGAAA
Organism: Tapirus indicus; assembly: GCA_031878705.1. Classification (NCBI taxonomy): domain Eukaryota; kingdom Metazoa; phylum Chordata; class Mammalia; order Perissodactyla; family Tapiridae; genus Tapirus; species Tapirus indicus. Next base: position 118,194,723 of record CM062925.1, read on the forward strand.
ACTCAAGAGGAGCAGGAAAATCTATTGTACTTATCCATATTTTTGCTCTTTCTGTATTTTACCTTTCTTCCTGATGTTCTAAGATTTCTTATTTTATCATTTACTTCTTGTTTAGAGACCCTCCTTGGCCATTCTTTTAGAGTAGATTTGTTGCCAAAAAATTCTTAGTGTCCCTTCATCTGAGAATGTCTTGATTTCCCCTTCATTCCTGAAGGATGTTTTTACTAAATATAGAATTCTCAGTTGACGGTTCTTTTTGTTTAGCTCTTGAAAAACATTGTGGTGCTTCGTTCTGGCTATCATGGTTTCTGAATGAGAACTCCATTGTCATTGGGCTGGTTTTTTCTTTATACATAAAGCATCATTTCTACGGCTTCTTTTAAGAGTTTTCCTTTGTCAGTAGTTTTTAGAAGTTTCACTATCAAGTGCTTTGGCATGGATTTCTTTGAGTTTATTCTGCCTGCAGATTTCTCATCTTCTTGAATCTGTAGGTTTATACTTCTTATCAAATTTGGAAAGTTTTTAAGTCATCATTTTATTTTATTTATTTTTTTGCTGAGGAAGATTTGCCCTGAGCTAACATCTGTTGCTCGTCTTCCTCTGTTTTGTATATGGGTCGCTGCCACAGCATAGCTGCCAACGAGTGGTGTAGGTCTGCACCTGGGAACCAAATCTGAGCTTCCAAAGTGGAGTGTGCAAACTTAACCACTAGGCCACAGGGCTAGCCCCTTAAGTCATCATTTAAAAAAATATTTTTCAGCTTCATTCATTTTATCCTCCTCTTCTGGGATTCCAAAGACACAAAACTTTTGTTATAGTCCCACAGGTTCCTGAGGTGCTGTTTTTTTGTTTTTTGGTCTAAATTCTCTCTCTCATTTAGATTGATAATTTCAATTTTTCTCTTTTCAAGGTAACAGATTATTTCCTCTTTCCTCTCCATTCTGCTGTTGAGCCCATCCATTGAGTTTTTCAATTTTTATTATTGTATTTTTTTCTAAAATTTCCTTTTGGGGGCCGGCCTGGTGGCGCAGCGGTTTAGTTCACACTTTGGCAGCCCAGGGCTCGTGGGTTCAGTTCCCGGGCACCAGTGACACACTGCTTGTCAGCCATGCCATGGTGGCATTCCATATAAAGTAGAGGAAGATGGGCACGGATGTTAGCCCAGGGCCAGCCTTCCTCAGCAAAAAAGAGGAGGATTGGCAATGGATGTCAGCTCAGGGCTGGTCTTTCTCACACACACAAAAAATAAAATAAAATAAAATAGCCCTTTGGTTGTTCTTTACATCTTTTATTTCTTTTCTGATGATTTCTGTTTCTTTGCAGAGACTTCCTTTTTTTTTTCATTTGTTCAGCTGTGTTTATAAATGCTCATTGAAGCATTTTTATCATGGCTGCTTTAAAAACCTTGTCAGATAATTCTAATATCTATGTCATCTTAATGTTGAAACCTGTTCATGGTCTTTTCTCATTCAGTTTTAAATCCCCCTTCTTCCTTGCCTTGTTCCTGCTGAGGGGGGTGAAAGTACTGACTTTTCACTAGCCCTCCTCTGACACCACCCCAGCAGGGAGGGGAAGGGTACTGCATTACCACTGAATGGGGGTGGAAGCCTAGTCTCCCATGTGATCTCCCCTGACACTATGGAAGTTGGGAGCACTTTGTTACAGCCTGACTAGGGTAGAAGTCTAGGCTCCATGTGGCCTTTGCTGGCAGTGGTGGGAGTAGGACTACAGTTTTCCTTTGGTGTTTGTCTAAAGTAGGGACAGTTATTGTCTAAAAGTTTTCTGTTTTGTTAGGCTCCCTTTCTCCCATATTTTGGCTCAAAATAAAAGTCTTTTCTTGTTCTTTTTTTTTTTTCTGCACCTGTTGATATTTTCCAATTGCTGGCTTCTCTAGTATTCAGTCTGGGAAATATGAGACAAAAAGGAAATCCAGGAGTTTCATCACTATATTTTAACTTGGGTTCCAAGGTCCCTAGCCGATCTGACTTCTTTCTCCACCTTTCAGAGTCGTCCTTCATTTGTTTTATATATAATGTTCAGGATGTTTAGTTGTACTTATCAGGAGGAACAGGGAAAAGTATATCTATTGCATCTTCCTGGAACCAGAACACTCAAGTATTCTATTTTTAATTACCAAGAGTTTAGTCTTGCTCTCTGATTCTTTTTTTCCCAGAACATCTTATATTCATTTCGTATCTTATCTCTCTAAACAGTAATTATAGTTGACTTTTTTTAAGTTTTCCTTTCTTCCCACCATTTTCTATATTTACTCTAGTTTCTTTAAATTCTTTTCCCTCTTCTGTTTTTTCTATGCTAAAAATTCTGGGTATCCTTTTTTTTTTGGTATCTGTAATTTTTTTTCACATTATATCATAAGCATTTTCCATGTCACTACACACCTTTCATAATTATAATTTAATACTGTTCATCTACTTGTTCATTTCTCATTTCCATGAATATTTTAGCGTTTATAGCATTCTTCATTTCTTTTTTTTTAGAGCAGTTTCAGGTTCACAACAAAATTGAGAGCAATGTACAGAGATTTCCCATATACTCCCTTCCCTACATATGCATAGCCTCCCACATTATCAATGTCACTTACCAGTGTGATACATTTCTTAACAAAGATGAACCTACATTGACATATTAAAACCACCCAAAGTCCATAGTTTCCCTAGGGTTCACTCTTGGTGTCGTACATTCTATAGGTTTGGACAAATGTATAATGACACACTTTCATCATTTTAATATCAGTATTTTTACTGCCCTAAAAATCCTCTGTTCTCTGTCTATTTATCCCTCCTCTATCCCATAACCTCTGGCAACTACTGATCTTCTTATTGTATCTATAGTTTTGTCTTTTCCAAAATGCCATGTAGGTGGAATCATACTGTATGTAGCCTTTTCAGATTGGCTTCTTTCACTTATTAATATGTATTTAAGCTTCCTCCATGTCTTTTCATGGCTTAATAGCTCATTTCTTTTTAGTGCTGAATAATATTTCATGTACCACAGTTTATATATCCACATAATGAAGAACATCTTGGTTGCTTCCAAGTTTTGTCAATTATGAATAAAACTGCTGTAAATATCTGTGTGCAGGTTTTTCTGTGAATGTAAATTTTCAACTCATTTGGGTAAATATCAAGGAGCAGGATTGCTGGAACATATGCTAAGAATATGTTTAGTTTTGTAAGAAACTGTCAAACTGTCTTATCAAGCTGCTGTACCTTTTGCATCCCTATCAGCACTGGATGAGAGTTCCTGTTGCTCCACATCCTTGCCAGCATTTGGTGTCGTCAGTGTTTTGGATTTTGGACATTTTAATAGGTGTGATTATTTTAATTTGCATTTCCCTACTGACATATGTGGAGCATCTTTTTATATGCTTATTTTTCATTGTATCTTCTTTGGAGAGGTATTTGCTAAGGTCTTTGACCCATTTTTTTATTGAATTGTTTGTGTACTTAATGTTGAGTTTTAAGAGTTCTTTGTATATTTTGGACAACAGTCTGTTATTGGTTGTGTCTTTTACAAATATTTTCTCTCATTCTGGACTTGTCTTCTAATTCTCTTGACATTTTCTTTCACAGAACAGAAGATTTTAATGAAGTCCAGCTTATCAGTTATTTTTTTTTATGGATCGTGTTTTTGGTGTATCTAAAAATGTGTTACCATATCTAAGGTCATCCAGGTTTTCCCCTATGTTATCTTCTAGGAGTTTTATAAGGGAAATCTTTTTTTAAAAGTGAGACACTAAAAATTTGATTGAAATTTCTGTGTAAGTGGTTAAGGCTTATCTATCATTGGGTTTATTGTAGTGTGAATGTTGTGATAGGTTAGGTTTTTTTTTTTTTTTTTTTACTGAGGCTAAAACACAATCATTAATATATAGAAGTCCCTTTCTCTGAGGTGGTTTAGTTTCTCTAGTTAAGAAGAGCTATCATCCCAGCTACTTCTATTCTAGAAATGGGTAGAGCAAGAGAGCTGGGTGCCCAATTGTCTGTGTAGATTTTCAGTTAATCTTTATTTTCAAAACCTATCTCTTCTTCCCCATCTCTTCTACATGTCTTCTCCCAGGTCTCCTTACTATCCTGTCTGTGATATCACCAAAGTCTCAAAGTCTCTTTGCTCATTTTTTCCAGTCTCCTGCTAACAGAACGGGGGTCTGGTCTAATCATTCCATATCCATATTTTCAACCAATTTCTATGCTTTCAATTTAGCACCTAAACCTACTGTTCCTGGGGTAAATCTCCAATTCCTGAGCATTTGGAAGATTCTATGGGGAAAAGTAGATTTGCCTCTTATTGGTATCAACAATAAGTTACAACTTCCTCCTCTAACCAAGTGACTGATTGCTCTTCCATTTTATTTACATCTTGCAAATTGTTAAAATCACTTATCTGCTGTCATCTCTTCTCTTTTCCTCTTTGCCTTTGTGAATTTATGTCCTTATCATCTTAATGTCATTTTAATGTAATTTAAAGGAGAAAAAATAAGTATGTATGGTCACTAGGCCATATTAAGAAGTCTCACTTTACCACTGTTTACCTCTATATGATTTGCACTCTTTGTTAAAGATTTCTATTGGGTCACTAAATAGTTGATACTGTATGCTAAGTGAGGTTGATTACCTGTGATTTCCCTAGCTTGTCTGAATATATTCAATATATTTTCTTAATATTCCATGTTTGAAATCATTGTACTTTAATATATATTAAACTCTGTGTGAAGCTTCATGAATAATGTAATCACTGATAAATAATTGCATTTTACCTTCAAAGGACCAAGTGAACTTCAAATAGACACTAATAAGGTAGGACCATAAGTTCATTTAAGAATAAATTATTAAAATGAGGAAAGAAAAAACGATGACTTACTAATCAATTTTGAATCTTTCTTGGTAGTCATGAAGTATAGTGAAGAGTCACTAAAACTTTTACTAGGACTTCATTTTTTATTACTAGTTTGAACTACTGAATTCATGTGTTTATAGCAGTAATGTGCCTAAAAACACTCTTTTAAAATGATAGTTCATTGATTTACACATAATCCTACTTTTCTTAGTTCTCACTAGCCTATGGATTCAAATGAGCCCATTTTAATTTTAATGCACAGATCTTGCTGTTTTATTTCCCTTACTTACCTACTCAGGATTTAAGCCCTCTTTAAGGTAACTTCTCCTACCCCTTCAAATATTATTGGGCTATTTCAGGAGTTGAATCACTTGACCTTAGTATCGAAGTGAATCATTGCTCCTTACCCCCTTAGCACCGCTTCTCCTATAAATCACCTCTTCTGGTCTAAGTTCAGTTTGGAACCACAGCTCACTTTGGCCATTTAAGATTTGACCAACCACTATTATTTCTATGAGCCTTAGATATTTAGCTTTAGGTATCTTCTGTCCATGTGTTAACTGCTATATCCCAGTGCCACTGTTAATACTTGCTTCTGTCGCTTCTGACTCACCGCTCATGATTACCAATGCTGCAGCTGGCCCAGGGTCTATCCTGCACCACCTGTCCCTCCTCCTGATCTGAGCAATCCATGGGTACACATCTCTGCTGACTCCTTACCCACCGGAGCTGCCAGTTCTCAGTCTATGGTGAAGTAAGAAAGCAACGGATTCCTTCCCTGTGTGTTGAGCACTTTTAAGATTCCAAGGCGAACTTTGTTTGGTTTCGAAGGTGTTACAGAGTTTAATAAACGGCTTTCTCATTTCACTCATAGGCATTTTCTCTCTGTGGCTAGAAACACTTTTTATACGGCAGTGTCAGAATAGAATCAAGACCTAAAACCATCATTTCCTTTTGATCTTAATGTTCATATAGCAGTGGCTTTCACCTAGAGATAATTTTGCCCCACCCCCCACCCCGGGGACATTTGTCAATGTCTGGAAACACTTGTTTGTCATACTAGGTGGGGGAGGAAGGGAGTGTATAACTGACATCTAGTGGGTAGAGGCCAGGGATGCTTCTAAATATTCTATAAAGCATAGGACAGTTTGGCAATCCACAACAAGAAATTATCAATCTCTCTCAAAATGTCAGTTGTATCAGGATTGAGAAAGCCTGTCACAGAGGAATGGAATGGAATGGGCAGGTACACCACAGTTATGACAAAGTAATCCTGAAAATCCTTATCTCTCTGTGGATGATACAGATTTTTTTGCAGAAATGACAGCCTTTGGAAGTGATCCAAAGTGAAATCACTGTATACCCAATTCTGCTTTAAGCGTCAGAATGTGATAACAAATTTCCTATGTAGTAATGGCTGCAGAATTTGTGGAATGATATGAGGGAACACAATGGTCCAAATCCTAACTTTTTAGCAGACTTACTTCATTTAAATCTCTTTCGTGGACAAAAACATTTCCCTTGATTTTAAAAATAAATTCAAATAAAGGGAGGTAACTATAGGTTAATATCATAGAATAGTGACTCATATGCCTCCTTTCAGCTTTCTATGAAGGTGTAAATTTTTTAAAGGGTGAAAATGTACAAGAGCACTAGGAACAAAGGCTAACAGGAGAATGTATGGTAGCATCTGAAAGGATTTCCGCTAAGTGGGAATGGATTGAGATTGAAAGCAACAGCATATGAGATAGAAGACCCTGGCTGATGGGGAATGAATTAAATAAGCCTCTGGCTTTCTTTTACTGTTTGGCACAATTTTGGAGCACAGTGGCTATATCAAATAGAAATTCAAAAATTCCCATACCACTTCTGCCCATCTTCATGATGTGAGAAATAAACTGTGAAACAGTCAGAAATATGTCTTCCTTCTATACTCTCATCTCCGCCTACTTCAGCCTTTCTTATTTCCTTTCCATTCATAACTCTCAACATGCAGTATTGGAAGAGGAGTGGGGGGTGATAGCACTTTGCAGCCTGAAATGTATAGACACCCTTGCAAAATACTAAAGATAGAGGCAGACCTACAGGGCGAGTCCCAGAAGCACTGCATGCTTCTAGTTCTGTCATATATTGCATCTGGACAAAGAAGCACATGAGACTGCCTCTTTGGCAAAGAATTTGACAATCTGGACGTTAGCAGACTTTAATTCTGCTCAAAAGTATCACACTCGATGAGTTCCTCCTTGGTCGTACAAATTGTATTTAGTGTTGAGAAGAGCAATCTTCCACCTATCTAGAAGGAAAATCATGAGACATCTAAGTGAACAGTGAAGAAGGCTGAGAACATTTCATCTGTTGACATACCCTGGGATAGGGAGGGTGGTTTGTATTAGTTTTGTTTTGCTGCTTACCACAAACTTAGTAGCTTAAAGGAGCACACATTTATTATCTTACAGTCTCAAGGTTAGAAGCCTAAAATGGGTTTCACTTGGCTAAATTCAAAGTGTTGGCAGGGCTGCATTCCTTCTGGAGTCTCTAGGGCACAAATCATTTCCCTGCCTTTTCTAGCGTCTAGAGGCTGCCCACATTCCTTAGCTCGTGGTCCCTTCCTCCACCTTCAGAGCCAGGAGCGGCTGGTCAAGTCCTCCTCATGCTGCATCAGTCTACTTCTCTGCTTTTGTTTTTATGTCTCCCTCCCTGACACTGATTCTCCTGCCTCCTTCTTTCTAAGAACCGTTGTGATTACATTGGGCCCACCTGGTAATCCAGAATAATCTCTCCATCTCAAGATCCTTTACTAAATTACATCTGCAAAGTCCCTTTTGCCATGTGAGCTAACATATTCACGGGTCTGGGAATTAGGACTTGAAAATCTTTGGGAGACATCAAATGCCTACTACATAGTGCTTCACCCATGGATTAGTACATAGACAGAAAATCTGTAATCAGTCCCATCTAAATTAATCTACCTGAAAGAGCATCCACTGAGGAGAGTTAAATATGAATTCCAATTTCTCCTGCTCTAGAAAGAGTTAGCTGCACTTTCCTCCATGTTCGCATTGTTCTTTCACACTGTCTACCATTGCTAGGCCAGACAGTGCTTACAGACGGGTGCTGTAAAAGATACTCTGTGGTCTTAGAACATTCATAAATGGTTGCGACTCAGACTTTAAACAAAAAGACTCAGTGGCAACGCTTCACCTGTATTCTCTCTAGGCTTTCACTGTACTCCCCTTGACTTGGGTTTCTGACCAAGATGCGTTCCCAGATTGTTCCTTCAGCTCTTGTTCCTCTTTAAAAAAAATAGCAACTGTTTTTGAGAACCTACATTGCGCTGATATTCCTCCAAATATTTTACATGTATCATCTGATTTAAATGTCTTAAAATATTATAAGGTAGGCATTCTTCTCAGACACAGTTAAGAGACGCTCTACCTCCCACTCTGCCGTCCCTTGTGGATGCGCCCAGCGGAGACCGCAGTCTCCTGGTCTATCCAACAGGGAAGAGCAGCATCTGATACCAGGCACAGTGTGGATATTCAATATGTGTTAAATAAATTGAATGAAACGTTAATGTTTCATTTTTTTTCTGATAAGACTGGGATGGTGGGGCAGGGTTGAGTATTTCTATTTCACTTAAAATTCTTATCAGTCTAAAATCCTACCAGGAGATGTCATTTAATCAGAAGTGAAAAAGTTTGTGACTACTCTTAAGAATCATCATGAAGCTATGTCTTAATGTCATTTTAATTGGAATTTGTCAGTATATGCAAACTATACCTCTGAGAGTTTGGAAGCCCAAGCAGGACATGGATAACAACAACAAGGCAGAAAGAGAAGATCTTTGTTTTAGAAAAAGAAATCATAACACTTTTCCCTTGTGCCATTCTTCTTGCTCATTAAGTTCTTCCTCTTTTATTGCCTTCCTAGTCTTTGGTTTCTACTTGTCTGTCTATAGTTCTGGTGTGCATCTAGGAAATGCAGAACAAAATCCACTTTAGTGTCAGACAGACCTGGGTTCAAGTCTTGGCCTTGCCACTTACTGGGTATATCTCTGTGCTTTTGTGCAACTGCCTTCGCTACACATCAGTTTCCCCATTTGTAAAGTGGAAAGAAACTGTCTTGAGGGCTTATTTTTGAGGTTTGTGTTTATGTTAGAGAGTAGATGGTCAATAAATGCTAAATCATTTTGCTGATATTATTTTTAATATTGTTATTATTATAATGATATTCAATTCATTGTGTTTGAGGATCTAACAAGTAAGTATGTTAAGAGGTCTTAGAACAACACCAGGTGAAAAATTCATTTCATATAAATTTTAGCTATTAGTACTATTTTTTTAGCAATTATTATTTTATTAATATTGGCTTATCTTTGCTTCATGGTTACTGCCTGCCTTTTTAAACCAAAGTTTTCCCATTTCTTATCTAAGCAAATACCTAGGCTTTATATTCAATCTCCCTGCTTTGTGCTACTGGCTTGTTTCTCCTGATATTGTTTAAAAACCTTGACCTGATCAATTCTATCTAAGCCCATAATATCCAAAAACACCCTTCCACCTAAATAGCCTCCTGGAATTATCTTGACCTCTGCTGACTTTCCTTTGTTCCACTGTAATGAACACACCAGAATGACAATACTCTAGGCCCTATGAATATTATGAAATCATAAAGCCAAGATATTATTTGATAAGTTGTCAATCTGTGAACTAAAATATGTCTCTATGTCTAATTCTCAGGCCCTGATGCTCTAGAGCTGGGCATGATAAATATTTTCTGTAAAAGGCCAGATAGTAAATATTTCAGGCTTTGTGGTCCAGACAGTCTCTATGGCAAGTGCTGGACCCTGCAGATACATCACAGAAGCAGCCATAACATTTTGCAAATGAATGGGTGTGGCTATGTGCCAATAAAACTATTTACAAAAGTGACAGGCCAGATTTGACCCATAGACCATAATTTGCTTACCCCTGTCTTAGAGCATGCATTTTTTATCAGAGGTGGCATTACCCCAGTAGAGTATAAATTGGATCTTGGGGGGCTGCAAAAAATCTTACTCTTTATGCATGAGGCACAGATGTACAAACAATATAAAAACAGATTGTTCTGGGTTGAATAGTTGAATAGTGTCTCCAAAAATTGACCCCTACCCAGAATGTCAGAATGTGACTTTATTTGGAAATAGAGCCTTTGCAGATGTAATCAAGTTAAGATGAGGTCATACTGGATTTAGGGTGGGCCCTAATCCAATGATGATTAGCATCTTTAAAAGAAGAAGGATGTTTGGCCATAGAGACATGCACAGAGGGAAGATGGTGTGAAGACACACAGGGGAAATGCCTTGTGATTGGAGTGGTACCTCTACAAGCCAAAGAATGTCAATATTGCCAGCAAGAACCAGAAGCTAGGGAGAGGCAAGGAAGGATCCTCCCCTGTAACCTTCAGAGAGAGGATGGTCATGCCGGCATCTTGATATCAGACTTCTAGTTTCCAGAATTACGAGACAACAAATTTCTGTTACCACATACTTTGTGGTAATTTGTTATGGCAGCCCTAGGAAATTAATACACAGATGTATAATATGTCTATGGTATTAAAATTTCTAGGTGTATCATTTTCCTTACCAGCTTGACAGGGTTTCAGATGAGAAACAAAATTTATTTTGAAAATATTTTCTGCTTTTCTAAATCTGGCCTCCTTTCCACCCCTTCAAACACTGTTGATTGGATTTCATCCTCAATCTTTTTCTAGAGTTGTTCCAAATCCTAGGAATCATGACTTTCTACTACATAAGATGGATTAGACCTTTGCCCTGCCTTTATCTTCAGGGATGGAGACATGGAACAATCATAACTGAATGGCAGACCCAACATCAGAGCAGCTTCCTACTCTCTAATATGCCAAACAATTTGGCTGTTCCAATTCTAATTTCCAACAGCAGGTGGAATGAGATATAAAATAACTACAACAACCTCCAAGTTCCAGGACACTACTAAACTTGAATTCTTACTGTGGACCAGATTATGAACTAAATATTGTGAGCTCAATATTTTTAAGCCTGATTTAAAGAGAACTAAACTGAAGCTTAGAGATGCTAAGAACCATTCCCAAGGTCACACATATCTGAGTTGTCAGGTACTGATTGAATGCAAGTTGTTGTACTCTTGATAGTGTGTTACTTTGTAGCTGAGACCCACAGAAAAGAAGGATCTCGGGGATCCCCACCAAAATCTGCTACTGGAGGGGTTACCATTCTTTTAATTAGATGCTCATACAAGAATGGATGACACTCAGAGGATGAGCAAAGAGCTTTCTTACCCAGGAATTCTCTTGTCTGGTCAGCCGGGAAATACTTGTTGGCCAGCCACCCATGCAATTGGGAAAAAACTCACTCCAAACATCCCAGGTTGAGCTATCTTGGCCTAACTCTTGAGAATTCCTGTCTCTAATATCAGCCTTCTATACCGCAAAAGAGGCAGCATGATTTATTCAGTAAATGTTGATTAAGAGTTCTCAATATGCTAGGCAATCTTCTAGGCCCTGGAAAAATGCAATGAATTGAACAGAAAGACAAAAATCTGTTCTCATGGAGCTTACGTTATAGTCAGAGAGGAGTAAATAGACAATAAATAAAATAACTAAAAATATATAGTATACCATACGGTGATACTAATGTGTGTGGTTAAGAGCACAAAAGAGACTGCATGGCTCCACCATATACTAAGCATGTGACCTTAGCCAAGTCACCTTTCTGTACCTCGGTTTCCACATCTATAAACTGAAGAGAATAACAGAACCTGCCACACAGGATTGTTGGAAGGACTGATCAGTGGGAAGCACTTAGAACTCAGCCTGACACAAGAATTGTTAATTCTTGTATGAAGAAAAATAAAGCTAGAACTACAGCTAGGGAGCGTGGAGGTGGTGGGGATGATTGAGGACAATGGGGCTTAGATTTAGAAAATTCTGGTTTTGAATCTTGGTTCTGCCACTTACTCTCTTTTCTTGGAGAAGATATGTAACCTCTCTGAATCCCAGTCTTTGTGTTTTTTGTTTTCTTAGGCTGTAAAATAGAGATAATCATACCAACCTTGTGGGTTGAGAAAGAATGAGACGGATAGAATGAAATAATATTGGTAGTGCTCACAGCTGTCCTGGACAAGAATATGTAATTCACGAATCTTTGTTTTTTTCTTAATCCCTCAGCTATGGTTGACAGGGAGGTCTTTCCCAACCTCCTAGATGGGAATATTGAGAAGGCTGCTGGCATTCCCACATGGCCCAAGTTTCTCCAAAGAAATGTTGAAGGAGTTGATATCAGCACTAGTCTTTTACTTTCGTCACTTAATAGAGCTCTCCTCTCCAAATAACAATCTCTCAGAGTATCCATGACTATCTCTATTCCTGGGTAATTTGGATCTTGCAGTATGTCTTAGTCAGCTCATGCTGCTGTAACAAGAAAACCACTGACTGGGTGGCTTAAGCAACAAACATTTATTTCTCATAGTTCTGGTGGCTAGGGTGTCCAAGATCAAGGCACCAGCAGATCCAGTGTCTAGTGAGAGCACTCTTCCTGGTTTGCAGATAGCCGTCTTCTCCTTGTATCCTTACACAGCGGAGACAGAGAGAGAGAAAGCAAGCTCTCTCATGTCTTTTCTTATCAGAGCAGTGATCTTATCAGGAGGGCTCCACCCTCATGTTGTAATTACCTCCCAATGACCCCCTGTCCAAATACTGTCATGCTGGAGATAACGGTATCAACATCAGAATTTTGAGAGCACACAAACATCCAGTTCACAGCACATATGCCCATGAACCCTGGCTCCACATTCACAACCACACCACCACACATTGTATGAGTCTTGAATCTTATCTATAACCTTGAAACTACACAACATGACTACATGGCTTGACTAAATGGTCCAACACCAGAGAATAATTGTGGGAAGACCTCCTCCACACTGTCTGTTACTGCAGGGTAGTGTGAAGTGTCACTTCAGTGGGTTCAGCCACAAGGACTTGCTAAAATTCAACAATTCTTTTTTTAAAACAAGTCAACATACTTCTTTTAAAAGTGCCTATTTGCTAAACCAGTAATTTTCTTACCAAAGATACAGGTATCCTGTGATATAACCATTTCTTGTTAGGTCTAGAATCAGAAAATCAGCCATTATGCCTTCTTATATCTAAGTGGAGTGAACTTATATGTTTAAATCAGTAATAATGACAAAACACATAATTTGATTGTCCCAAAGTCAGTTCAGTACCAAAAAGAAAAAAGTTAACCACCCATTCCATCTTTGTCTCAAAATTGTTTAGACATCTTCATTAAATTTGCCCTCAAGGAGGGTTATATAAGGATAATGGAAAAGAAGAATCCAGAAAAGGTATGGACACTTTTGAATTATGTAGCGCTTAAATTTTCAAACACCTATCTAAATAAATCTTTTGAATTGTTCTTACCCATTTCACAATAGAACTCTTGGACTTACGCATATGAATCTGAGGCTCATGCTATGGCTCTCTGACAACCAATTTTATGTTCAGAAAAAAATATACACATACACAATTGATGAAGGCATTGACTGAGAGCTTATAGATAAAGTACTAGAAAATCTCTCTGACTGACAGAAAGTTACCTATTAATATAGTTAAAGCTCAGGAATTTATCAAGTTCATTGAGCTTTATTACTTTCATATTATGGTTTTTCTCAAATTTTAAAACCTTTATGACTTTATGTTTAGAAAAATGGCTATCCAATCCCAAAGGATGCCTATTTCCTACAACTCCTTCAACTAGTTCAACAGAATCTTTTCCTCAGCCACCATTTTGATTTCCCATTGATAGGGGCCAACTATTTGTGATGTAGGTAACCATGACCTGGTTAAGACAACTTATCAGTAACAAATGCTTTAGGCTCTTAGCAGCAGAAAATCCTATGAAGAGTAAAGCAAGAAAGGGGGTATTTTTCTTGATATAAAAAGAATTGTGGGGCCGGCCCGGTGGCATAGCGGTTAGGTTCGCGTGCTCTGCTTCTGGTGGCCGGGGGTTCGCAGGTTCAGATCCCGGGTGCAGACAGATGCACCGCTTTTCAAGCCGTGCTGTGGCAGGTGTCCCATATAAAGTAGAGGAAGATGGGCATGGATGTTAGCTCAGGGCTGGTCTTCCTCAGCAAGAAGGGGAGGATTGGCAAAGGATGTTAGCTCAGGGCTAGTCTTCCTCACACACACACACAAAAAAAAACAAAGAAGGAAAGAAAAGAATTGTGGGGTTAGTCTGTGGCTGGCCTTGAGCCTCTTTGTATCCTTGAAGACTGACTTTTAGTGTTCATATTGGTTGCAAGATGGCCGCTACAGCTCCAGATACCACCTTTGTGTTCAAGCTCAGAATATGGAAAAAGGAGCAGCACCAATACATTCCTCCTGCATTTGTCAGAAAAGCAAAAAGCCTTTCCAGAAGTCCTTCATCACATTGGCCAGAGCAGAGTCACATTAAATCATCATGGAAGTACCAAATACTCCTCATTGCCTTAATTTTATGTTTACATTTACTGTAAGAGTCTTCTACACATTCATGTTCCCATGAATACTGTCACTGGATAAATGAAATGTTTTCATATTTCCTGTTTGTAAAGTGCCTAGATGAGTAAGACCTGCAATGAGGTGCTAAATGAAGGGTTTTTACAAAATGTTGATAAATCAACAGAAAGAAATTCTAATCCAAAAAACAGCATAAGTAAAGCAAAAATATGTGAACAAACAGTACTTTTAGAAAAATGTCAGAATTTTGAAATGGCTGAAAGCAGAATCTCTGATGTCACTCTTACAGAGTTTAGAGCAGTACCTAGTGACCACCTTCTCTGGGCCTGGTCTTCAGTTTAAGCAGCTCCGCTCTTCAGTTCTCTTCTCTGTTCTGCTTTGAATGAGGCTAGCTACTGAATGAGATAATTTGTGGGAGGCACAGGGCACTCCATATTTTCTCCAACCCTTGAAGTAAACATTCATCCTTGCCAAGCACAGGAACATGGGACCTAGTGTTCATGTCAGAAATGTATTATATAATAACAATCAGTTCTTGGGTTTCTGCAACACCCTTTTAGCTCTTTGTCAATGCTTATGGTACAAATTTAAACAGAGATTATGCAAATACCTACGATACAAGGATGCCAACATAAATTCCATGGTGTTTCTCAAAGCAGAGCCAGTACCAGAAAAGATATGGCTTTCAGTTTAATTGCATTAAAATTGGTCTCTTTGGCATATTTTCTTGGAAATAAAATTATATGATTGTTTTTCCATTTTTTGGCAGAATTGCATATGATAGAAACAACTCAGCACTAATGAAAAAAGACCCAAACTAATTTCAGAATACTTCATAGATATTAAATACTAGAACTTGAATCTAAGTTCCATAAAATTGTCAGTGAAAAATATTGAGGACATAAAATTATAGCCTATATTGGATAAGAAATGAATCCTTCTAATAATTAAACTCTATATTGACAGCAAAAGCAATCTGTTCTTTTAAAAGGTATAAAGGACAACTAATCAACATCCATGTGCCCTTTTTATTCTTCTGACCATTTCTAATTTTTCTCTTCCCATATAGTTGTCTCTGGAAATATGTTTTACAGATATAATGGTTTGCACAGTTGTACCTTAACAGCCTAACACAGCCACGCACACAGACTTGCCAGTATACGTCAAAATGGCATTTCAGTTCTAATTTCTTAGGGTCTCTTTCTGCAACCAAACATAAGTCCATTCTTCATGTGTCCTTAGTAAAGCATTTAGCTACAAAGGTTCAGACTCACCAAGGAATTTCATGATAGAACGATAAGAATATCAAAAGATAAGAATCTACTTTTTTTATAATACCTTCAGAAAGACTTTCTTCATCTACAAAAATACCATCTCATGAAGAAAGCAAGCTCAATAGATCAAGCAATAGGTTATGCTCTTGTACAGCTCTCAGAATAGGAGGAACTGGCAGACAAACGTAGTAGCAATAATTTATGTTTGAAGCATGGATAACATGTGATTTTCTTCCTTTTTTTTTCCAAAAGAAAAAACTCAGCTGAGATTTCAGGGCATAGAATTGAAACCTTTTTTCTCCTGTTGGAAATATAAAGTAGAAATTGAGACAGAACTGTACCAACTAGGACACATCCCACCTCTTAGAGAAACAATTCCTTCCTTTACAAGGTCAGATGTTAAAATGCAAGCACACACACATATATATATATATATACACACACACACACATACATATTTTTGCCAAATGCTACCAAAGACGGCTGTTAACTTTATTTCATAAAAGCGCCTGATTTGTACTCTATCTGAAGGGTGAGGTGTCCTGTATGGTTGGATCACTCCAATATGTTTTGACTCATTCAGCAGGAGAAAATAAAGGAAAATTTTACCCACACAATGTCTTTGACTTCAAATCCATTTTCTAACCCTTGAAACTTCAGTGAAGTGTTTCTCTCATGTGCTGTCAGGGAAACCTCGCTGCAGTTACACTTCTAATGTCTGGTGCTGCTTCAGTGACAGGGTCTTGCTGATGGAACCATTCTAACTGAACTAGAAGGCATGGCCTCTGAGGCTCTGTGCTCGTTTGCTTGGTGACCCCCTCAACGAATGGCAAGGAATTGCTTGTTACTTTTCAAGTTTCTCAGAGACAGAGAGACTACCATAAGCTCTTGGGAGAAAATTTTAAGTGAAGTTATTTTAAAATCACCATAACTAGTCTATGGAAGATGAGTTTTACATAATTGTATCTACTGATGGTGCACCAGCCTGAGGCATTTACGTACGTGTGCACACACATACATACAGCTTTGCTTTAGTAATGCCTGGTAGTGTTACTTCAAATAGGAACAAACACAATGCCGATAATGATTTTGTGACAAAGAATTCTTTCCAATTGGTAATACAGGTAATTTATTTTAGGAACAGTGGACCATGTCCACTACATTCTACATTCCCACTGGAATGAAAGCCCCAAACGAGAATGTAACTTACAAGGAACCACAGACTCTTCTGTCTTGTTTACCATTGTACCAGCAGCACTTAGAACAGCAACTAGCACACAGTGGTTGCTCAGTAATCATGGACTGAATCAATGATATCACAATTCCACTAGTGAATTACCAAATCCTCTATTAAACTATTTAGGCATATGTTTGGTATTACTTGTTTTATTCTTCTTTATATGACTTCAGTACCTACAAGGTGAATTTCTTATGGTCAATTATGGCCTTGAAAAATACTTCTCTCTCAGTCTTTTGTTTTTCTGATTATTATTAAAATTCTTGTTAAAATGCATGCTAATTTTTAATAACAGAAAATCAAAACAAGTGAAGAATAAATATATTACTTTACTTTAAATATACTCTGCAGAGCAATATTATATTTTACTATAGAGCTGTAGTTGATAGTCCAGCTTTAAGACTATTCCTATGCGTGACATATATGAGTCCAGGCATAATGATTTTAAAGACAATACATCTCCACGTATTGATATATTTAATTAAAGATTCATTTACTCACTACATATGCATTGCTTACTACCTGTTAATGTGCCAGCATTGTTCTAGGCACCGAGAATATAGCAGTGAGCAAACTGATAAAACAACCTGCCTGCACAGAGCTTTCATTCTGATGAGATACAAGCAGTTAAAAATAGATTAAAAATCATATCAGGGGCGGCCGTGTGGTGTAGTGGTTAAGTTCTGCACTCTCTGCTTTGGCAGTCCAGGTTCACAGGTTCTGATCCCAGGTGGGGACCTATACCACTCATCAGCCGTGCTGTGGTGGTGACCCACATATAAAACAGAGAAAGATGGGCACAGATGTTACCTCAGGGCTAATCTTCCTCAAGCGAAAAAGAGGAAGATTGGCAACAGATGTTAGCTCAGGGTGACTCTTGCTCACCAAAGGAAAAAAAAAAATCATATCATATATTAAAAGGTGATTATTATCATGGAGAAAAATAAAGCCGAAATGGGTAGGTGGTTAGGCATCCTGAGAGGCTTACGATTTTAAATAAAGTGGCCAAGACAAATGACTTCTGAGCAGAGACTTGAAAGGACTTGAGAGAAGTGAAACAGTAAACCATGCAGATACCTGGGGGAGAATGTCCCAGGCAGAGGGAAGAGTAAGCATGAGGCCCCAAAGCAAAAATGTACTGGGCAAGTTCTTAGGAAAGTAAGGAAGCCAAGATGTCTAGAGCAGAACGAAAGATGGGAGAACGTTAGGAAATGAGCTCAGAAAGATAATGGAAGCCTCAGGGATGGCAAAATGTGATTAGATTCTGGACATTTTTTGACAGTAGAGTTGACAAGTTTGAAAGAAAGAGAAGAGCCCAAGGTGTTTGGCCTATGCACTGGAAAGATGGACCTGAAGTCAACTGATATAAAGAAAACCACATGTGAACTAGATTCGAGGGGAGGATTTTCTGATAGATTGAATATGGGGGTGGAGGTGAGCAAACAAAGAACATAAAACTCAATGGATGCATATAAAACTAAAGAGGGTCTAAATCTACAGAGAACTGCATTACATTCACTCCACTGATCGAGATTAATAATGTAAAAAACAACCAAAGACAGCCCTTTCAAATTATTTATATTTATTATTGAACTATTCAACACAGCAGAAGATTATGTAATATAATGTTATTTAATCAATGCAAACCAAATTTCTAATTACTACACACCACAAAGCACACATTTCTTTGCAGTAAGGATAGAAGGCCATGTTACCTTAATATCAAATTGAACGTCTATGGCGATTCAGTAGTCACTTGATGTATGGACGCTATTTCTGTTTCTAGAACCTGTAGACTGGATAATTCAAAAATTTGAAACTAAACTTCAGACATGATGATACTTTGCTCTTAGAGACTTCAGTGTGCATTCAGTGTGCATTTTCTAAGAATAAGGACAGTCTTCTACATACCCACAATACCAATATCACAAATAAGAAACATAATAATACCAAAATATTATCTAATTCACACTCTATATTCAAATTTCTTCAATTGTCCATAACTACTTGTTTGTTTATTGCTTCACCCTAAGATACAGGATCAAGGATCCTGCTTTACTTTTGGGCTTTAATCTGAACAGCTCCTCTGCCATTCATGGCACTGAAATTTTTGTAGAGTTCAGAGAGGTTGTTGTAGAATGCCTTTGGATTTGTCTGATTTCATCATAATTCTTCCTTGGCTTATATTCTGGCAAAATGGCTACATAGGTAACATATACTTCCCAATATGTCATATCAGGAGAATGATGCCAGTTTGTCTCATTAATGACAACAGTAAATGCCAATAGTAAGTGGTAAAGGTGGTAACTGTCAGATTTTATAATTATAAAAGTAACTATTCCTTTCTAGTTAGTATATTATTCATGGATTGACACTTTATGGATGCGTAAATATTTTCTTACCCAACAACTTCTCATCCAGTGCTCTTAGCAAACATTTGATTATCTGAATCATATTTCAGATTGGTAGTTGCACAATGGTGATTTTCTAATTCTGTCAGTCTACATTTATTAACTGGTATTTCTCTCCTTTTTCTTTGGTTCTACCACTATAGACTTCTGTGTTATAATCCATTAATACCACAATATTATTATTATTTTTTCATGCTCAATTTGTCAGAAAGTTGAGCATTGGGAGTCCTTCTAACTGGCTCATTCTCTTGACATCTCCTCACCAATTGCAAATAGTATCTCCAAGATTCATCTGGACATGGAACAGGCTATTTCTCCAAGGAGCCCAGATTTCTTATGAGAGAGAATTAACTTAGAAATCACAATCTAGATTTGTTTGTTAGATTTTGTGGACTAAGTGACCAAGATTAAGAGTTGATGGCCTGTGATACCATCACACTAGGGCTTTATGAATAGAGTTAAAAGTTTTAAGAAATTATGGGTTCATGTTGGTATCTCAACTTCAAATCCAACATCATAGGATTCTTCCTCAGTTTTCTACCTTTGAATCTTCCTTCTCCAATAGCAAAATTTCATTATATTCACTTATTTACTCTGTTTTAAAATACACAATAATAGTTTCAGAATTACTCATGGGTTATTTAGAAAAGTATTATTTAATCTCTGAATATTTGATGATTTTTTCAGATATTTTGTTATTGATTTCTAATTTAATTCCATTCTGAATAGAGGAACACCTTTTTTTCCTAACTTAATTATGCATTGTTTCTATTGCTATGTACTCAAGTCTACTGACATTGCTTCTGTATCTCCTCTTTTTTAAATCCCATCCAGTGAATTTTTAGTTGCATTGCAAATATCTCCTCGTTATGTTCATGTTTTCTTTTAAATTCTTGAGCATGTTTACAGTAGCGATTTAGGAGTCTCTGCTACTTCCATTATCGCTGTCATTTCTGGGTCTTTTACTACTTATTGATTTTTCCATGCTGAGTCACATTTTACTGCTATCTTTTTGTGCAGCATTTTTGTTTTTTGATGCTGATTATTGTGAATGTTACCTTTTTTGAGTGTCTGTATAATGTTGTCTTCCTTTAATGAAAAATGACATTGTTTTGTCAGGCAGTTAAATACCTTGCGGATCAAACTGTTCAAGTCGTCCTTTTGAGGATACTTAGCCAGGGTTTGGAATAGTCTTTACTAGAGAAAAACTTGAGTTCTTCTACTAAGTCATGACTTTTTCGTGCTGTCTATTGAATACCTGGGGTGTTCAAAAAGATTTCTCAACCCTGGCTTTTTGAATTTAAAGTGTCAGAGCCTTATAAGAGCTCTAGAACTTGTTCAGCTTACAGCTCTTCAGTAGTACTTTGCCTAACTATGTGGAGGGTCACTCTACACATATGCAGCTTAACATTTAGCAACAAACTCACGGGGGCCCTCATGCAAATGTCCAGAGCTCTTTCTCTGCATGGCTCTTTACTCTCCTGTAGTACGCCCTGAAAATTCCATCTGCTTCAGCCTCCCAGAATGCCAATCCCTCTCTCCTCACCTCAGTAAGATCATCAGGTCGTCCTTGAGATTCTTCTCTCTCCACACAGAAGTCTAAACTGTGCCTCCAGGAAGAAGTCAAGTGATCATATGAGTTGCTCATTTGTTTCCCTTATCTCAAGGATCACAACCTTAAGCTTCCTATTGTCCAATTTCTGAAAACACTTGTTTCATATTTTTTCCATAAGCAGTTGTTTAGGGTAAGGTATACCAGTGAATTTATCATGATCAGAAGTAGTTCTTTTTATACTGTTATTTTGATTTGATGTTGTAATGTTTTGCATTTGTAAACGTTTACATATTTCAAAATTCAAAACTACATGAAAATGTAAACTCATGGAAGTATCACTTTCATCTTTATTCTTCCATTCCTTTCCTAACTATCCCCCATAGGTTACCATTCTTATTAGTTTCTGGTTTTGCATTAGTTCCTCTTTTGTTTTTTTACAAATATAAGCAAATACACATTTTGAAAACTTTTCCTTTTTCTACACAAAATTTAGCATACTTTATATAGTCTTTGCACTTGTTCTTTTTCAGTTATCAATTCATGGAGATATTTTTCATTTTATTACATTTTGTATCTCTCTCTTTACATTTGCATAATATTTAATCCTGGTATATGCCATCGTTTATTCAACAATTGCCTCTCTAATATTTTGCTTGTATGAATAATGCTGCATATGTTGTCTTGTATTTGTGGAGAAGTATCTTCAGGTAAATTTCTAGAAATGGGTTTTCTGGGTCAAAAGGAAAATGCAAAACTAGTTTTGTTATATTTTACCAAACTCCCCTCCTTAGAAGTTGAACCATTTTGTACTCCCACCAGAGAAGTATGTCAGCGCCTATGTACTCATAGTCATTTAAGGATTTTTCTTCATATGTTATGGGAAAAATAGTTTATTATATAGCTTATTTGAAAGAACAAGTAAGTAAGAGTAGCTGGGAAATCATTGAAAATAAGTGAAACGATGAGGTAGAGCACTAATAGGTATTAAAACATATACATCTGCTATAATTTAAAAAGTTTGATTTTGTCACACAAATAGACAAACAGACCTCTATATAAGCAGTGACCCATAAAGATGAACATGGATATACCCTACTCTAAACAATACTACTCCTTAATGTACACCAGAACTAAATTGTTTTACATGTGTACAAGAATGTACATAGCAATGTTACATGAAATAGGCAAAATCTGGAAACATCCAAAATATATATTATAACAAAAAAATGTTAAAAAATTTATATGTCAGAGAAAATGAATGAGCATGCATTCATACATGGAATAATATGGATAAATCTTGGGAACAATAATTCAAACAATGTTAAATGAAAAACCTCAACTCAGAAGACTATGATGGTATGATGTCATTTTTATAAAAATGGGTTTTATATAAAATTCAGAAAAGTGGTTACCTTAAGGAGATGCAAGGAATCAGAAGAAAATATTCTGATAGGTTCATTGGCATAGATAATGATTTAGTTAATACATTCCATGGTGGGCTTACCAGTAAATTTTAGTATTATAGTTCATAATTTTTGCATATATTATATAATGGGCATTGCTACTACTTTACATATTTCTCTTCAGATCCCATTGACTGTTTATTTATGCTTCTTTTGAGGCTTTTGTATCTTATTGATTATAAAAGCTCTTAACTATACAAGATTGCCATTAGCTTAACAGAATCATCTTAGCTATATGCACAGAAGTGCCTGAGAGTTCATTTCCCCCTGGGATTGCTCTTAGCTAATAGAGAAAAATCAATAAAAAGAGAAACCAGTTCTATTGGACATCTCTTCTCTACCTACTTTGCTAGTTCTCTCTCATATTCCTGGCCTTCAATATTAGAATAGATTAGGCTCTCAGTCTTTAGTCTTCTTCCCTTTGTTATCTATATTCAGTACTTCCATGAACACATAGACTCTCATGGTTATATGATCACGATTCTCAAAATTGTATCTTTTGCCTAAAACTCTACAGCAAACTTCAGACTCGTTTATCTGACTGCCTAATTAACATCTCCTCATGGGTGTTTAACAGGCCCTTCAAATTCAACAAATTTCACAATGAGAACCTAATATTCCTCCTAAACTTATTCTCTTACAATGTTTCTATTTCAGTATATTCTCCCAGCTTCTCAGGCCAAACCATCAGAAAATTTTGGCACTTCTCCTGGGCAGGAAAGGGTTAACTCTTGAATCCAAGGTTGTTCAAATCCTACACATTCCAAAGAAAGGCTTGTTTTCAGGACTGGCCCTTGGCTGGCTTTTGGAAGATGAGCTCTGAGGTCTTGTAATATTCTGTTTGATGAGATTGTTTTTGTCTGCCTGAGACCTTGGGCCAGGATGTGCTAGTTTGACCAGATAAATTTGTCCTAACAATGTGATTTATGGGGTATTAATCAAGAGAAACAAAACCAATAGAATATATAGAGATATATACAAGAGATTTATTAATAGAAATTTACTCACATGGTTATGGAGGCTGAAAAGTTCCACGATCTGCCATCTGCATGCTGGAGAACCAGGAACGGTGCAATTCAGTCCAAGGCTGAAGGCCTGAGAATCAGGAGACCAATGGTATAAGTCCTGATCTTAGTTTGAAAGCATAAGAACCAGGAGCACTGAAGTCTGAGGACAGGTAAAGATGAATGTTTCAGCTCAAACCCACAGAGTGAATTCACCTTTCTCACCCTTTTTGTTCTATTCAGGCCCTCAACAGTCTGGATAATGCCTGCTGGCATTGGTGGCTGTATCTTCTTTATTCAGTCTACTAATTCAAATGCTAATCTCTTCTGGAGACACCCCTCACAGACACACCCAGAAATATTTACCAGGGACATATCAGCGATTCAAAGACTCAATATTATAAAACCATCATTCTTCTCAAATTGATCCATATGGTAAATGCAATCTCAATCAAAATCAAAGACCAAGAAGAGCCAAGATAATCAAGAAGAAGAAGAAGAAAAGTAGAAGACTATTGTACAATGAAATTATTATAAAGTTATAGAAGGATAGGCACAGTTAGAGAAATAGACTGATGAAACAGATCATCAACAAAGAGACTCATATATATATGGATATAGTTGTAATGAAATGATGGTCTGTTCAATAAATGTTGATTGGATATCCATATGGAAAAATGTCTTTTGGCCTATACCTCACACTATACTTAGGAATCAATTCCAGATGGATTAAAATCTAAATGTGAGAGATGCAACAATGAATCTTCTACAAGGAGAAAGTCTTCATGACTTTAGGGTAAGAAAAGTTGTCTTAAACAAGAAAACATTAATAATTGGGAAGAAATTAAAATTAGGAATGCCAATCCATCAAAAACTACCATTTATAGAGTGAAAAGGCAAAAATGGGCCAGAGACTTAAATAGAATATATTCAAATGGACAATAAACACAGAGTTTGGAGAAGATGTGGAACTGACACACTTACTGCTGGTGAGAAGGTAAATAGGTTCTACTATTTGGCAGGATCTACTAAAGCTGAATATAAACTTATTCTGTGACCCAGCCAGTCATGGGCATATCCAGGGAAGGGCATTCTAGGTAGAGGGAACTGCAAGTCCTTAGGATAGTTGAATACCTGATGCATTTAAGCAACAACAAAGAGGCTGGTGTGTTTACATTTTTTTTCTCTCAACTTGCTCCCATTAAAATGTAAATGACTCATAGAGAGATCTGACCTGTCTTATTTCCTGATGTGTTTCTGGCAGTTAGGCTTGTGCCTGGCATAGAGTAAAAGAGCTCAATAAGTGTCTATGGAATGAATGAATGAATGAGAGAGATACATCCAGTTTCCTGGCTTTTCATTAGCACATGTCTTTTATTAATGGCATAAATCTTTATAAGGGTCCAAATAATTAAGGGATGGCAACTTCCTCCCCAGGATCATATTTCTTAAAGTGTTTTTGGTGGAGCATTAGTTCCACAAATGATTACCCAAAACAGAGTCCCACAATCATATATGGAAGCTCTGCTTACCATGCCTCCCACTTGGAAAATCACACTGTTCTTTAGCATATTAAAATATTTTAAAAAGCATATAAAAATCTAAAAACATATGAAAATATAAAATACAAAAGGTACAGAATTCAGAAGTTCTGCAATATAAAAATACTACTAACTTTTCAAGTATTTCCCAGATTCATATGACTCTGGAACCCTTTTTGCTTAGTGTCTATTAACATTCTGAGAAAGCTAGCAGTCCACCATACGTACCTGGGGAAATTAGGAGAACACTGATAAACAAGCCTTGCTGTCAAGAGTTCTGTTGTGGCATTGCGGAGTAAAGGTCAAAGACACATCTAAGAAGAAATGTGTAATGTGTTGAGGAGTCCAGAAAACTCCTCTTCTTGTCCTTTTCCTTTGGCAAGGTTTTAGGTAAGAGCCGTATGGCTTAAAAGGGGGGAAATGGGTTAATGCAGCACAGAATAAAAAAAGGAATAAAATGAACATAGTGGCAGGATTCCCACAGGACCAGTTCCAAAACTCCTGTTGCTTTCAGCAACCATAAAAAAGTCTAAACTCAAAATGAAAATACCATGTTCCACTGAGACAGCACCAACTGCTTAGTATCATCTCCTACAGTCCTTGCCTAACACACAGAGAAGGCAGATTTTTTTATAGCTGTAATAAAACATAAAAGTAAGAACAAACAGGAGTGGGAGAATCACTAGCAATTACCCCGATATCTGAGTATTTGTTGTGTGGCTGAGAGAGCATTTGGTGATCCGATCAATGACTCCTATATTTCCCCTTTTCTCATAATGTGACTTTGAAATTGGTCCCAGATTTCACAAGTGCTCTACATATATTTCCAAGTCCAATATTGCCTTTTGAGATGTGACTCTGGTTGCATCCAGTATCCATGCCTTCCTACAAGATTAAGCATTCTTAATAGCCAGTTTCTCTACCAGAAAACAAACAAACAAACCTTTCTTTTTTACTCAGCATTACACAAACAAGTCATATCTAATTCTCTAAAGTGAAAGTGCCATAAAAAATATATACATATACATTCTTTCAGCTAAATTGGTGTCATAAAGCTGTATTACAAATATGAATAATGCTTTTCTGCAGTGATGTTTAGGGTGATACAAATACAGTTTAGAGACATTTTGGATTCTTCTACCTTTGCAGGAAAAGACATTAAAAGAAATCATTACTATATGTTATTGAAGATAAAACTGTTGGGTTATAGCATTTTAATATGGTGAACCTAGGCCATATATTGAAGCTAGCATTTATTTTATTGCTTTTGACATCTCTTGTTTAAAGGCTCTCAGAAATGAAAAATTCCAATGAAAGCCATACTGAAGTTTATTGATATAATCTCTATAAAGTAAAATCTCAATAAAAACTTATGTCACCTCATTTAATGAGAGGACAGGAAATGGAATCATTCTTGGAGGCATTTTTAAACGGTCAATCAGGTATAATTTAACTATCGCCTGGATATCTTTACACTGTTGGAGGTTATAGGATGTGTTTTCAGGAGACGTGTTTTGTTGATGCCTTTTTATTCTAAGGAGAACTTAATGACAGTTATTACAACATGCCACACTATGCGGATTGCACTAAAACAACTCAATAACATAGAGTTAAAATATATCTAGGATCTATAAAGAATATATTAATTCTCTTCCTATCTTCCTAAGTGTTGATGAGTCCAGAGAATTCTTCTTGTCCTTTTCCTTTGGCAAGGTTTTAGGTAAGAGCCACATGGCTTAAAAGGGGGGAAATTGTCCTTAAAGATCTTTATATGTTAGAATAGGTATGTGATAAGGAAAATCAATATATTATTAGAAGATCTGTAGAGAGCAATTGCCGTAATCCTATTAAATGTTGTATGTGTATTTTGTTGAGTTGTATTAAAGGTTAAGTGTGGAGACATAAACTTTTGTTTTGGCTTCTCTCATAATTTGTGTAACTATATGTGTGAATAAAACAAACCTCAGGCATTCCCATCAGTGAATAAGAATAACTTATGCTCTAATCGCATGGATGTTATGTTAAAATTTTTCACAAGTAACTTGAGGGAAATATATATGTGTGTATTCCATATATTAAATTTTAAAATATAAATACATATAAATAGATATAGACACACAATGCTAGTCAATATCAGTAATGTGTGTCCACTAAAATTTTAGAAAAAAACTCTTCCACAGTTTGCTTCCAGTCAAACTTATAGTGCCTTTATCTTTCAAATAGGTAATTTCATATTGACTATTAACTGGCTACCTTTGCCCAGTCAGGAGAGCTTCTCTTATATACCTGCCCAGTGATATCAGTATCTCCTCAGGATCTGCATTTTCTTCTCTCTGCATGTTCTTTCTGGACAATCTTAGCCACTATTTTGACAGAACAGTAATGTCTCCAACATTTCCTAACTAGATCCTTATGATGAAATCCAAACACCACTTTTCTAAATTCACCAGACAACTCCCTTTGGTTGTCCTATAAAGACATCAAATTCAATTTCTTACAACCAGAATTAATAAGGCAATCAGTGCTTGGCCCAGATATCAGAGTATATCCGTTGATTAGACAGTTGATGGGCTAGGGACAGCCATCTAGCCCTGCCTTCTAAGGGGAAGGTGGACCCTTCTGTGCTCCAACTGACTCATTAGAATGTATGCAATAAACATTTGTCCCTGAGTTATGTTACCAGATTTAGCGAATAAAACACAGGACTCCCAGTTAATTTTGCATTTTGGATAAATAACATATATATACATATATTTAGTATGTCTCATGTAATATTTGGAATATACTTATGATAAAAATGTTCATTATTTGACATTAAAAATTACCTAGGCATCCTTTATTTTATCTGGCAATCGTAAATCTAGAGATAATCTGTACATATGTGCTTGGGTTGGTCTCTAGGTGAAGCAGAAATGAAGAATGAAGTCATTAGTTTTCTTGGTTTGGGCTATAAATTGTGTTAACCTATATTTCAAATCCTGTTACTGTACTTTGTATAACTAAATCTTTCCTTAAGTGTTACTGATTAGTTTTTGATAACAGTTTGGATAATGGTTATGAAATATTTTCCATCTTAAGATTGTATTTGATTATTCAGGGAGGAATTTTATTTCCTTCCCCAAATTTATTCCTCTTTCAAGTTCATCAGAAACTGAGAAGGAGAAGCATCCCCAGCATATTTAACAATTTAACTCCATCACATTGGACATGGTTATTTCATAAACAGAAATGAAAACTTGTTGAAAAAAAATCTCAATCCTGACATTCAATTCTCTACATGTAACTTTAAAGAAAAATGTTAATATCCCTAGAATAAATTCAACATCTATTTCCTTTTTGTTCTTCATACACTATATATTTCCTGCCATCTTTATAACTTGTAATATTTTAATTATCATGCTTCCACTTTGGTTCAGCCTACTTACTCTAGTATTTGAATAATTCTCCTTGCAATAACTTCTTTAATACTTGAATTCAAATACTTTAGTATTTGAATAATTCTCCCCGCAACTCACACTTCTATAAAAAGTTCTAAAATTCTAGCCTCTGATGCTCTCCTCATCTCTGAATGGTTACTGTACCTCTAGCATCAACCACCCACATTAACATTTGAATCTATGTCATCATTGAGTTGTAGTTGCTTTCGCTGTGGAATCTTACTTGTACTACCAGTTTACAAGATCACTGATGGGGACTCTAAACCTTCTACTTATTATACACCACCACACATAGCACAGTGTCAACTCCAATAAATTCTCAATGAATGAGCTCCTTATTCACTTCTTGTGACCTTTTGAAATAAAAAAGCATTGGAATAAATAGTTAGGAGTCATATTTTGCTTTGAGATTATATTTACAAACATGTGGTAGGTACAAATTAAACAGTAATGCACCTAAACTACTGCTGCCTTGGTGTCTTTTCAGTGATTCTGTCATGTTGCTCAATGGAAGCATAATACACCCTGATTTTAGAAAAGTTTTGAAATGAAGAAAGTCTAAGAAAAAATAAAACACTCATAATTCTACTCCTCCACTCTATTCCATGTGAAGTAATTGACCAATTTCTTTCTTCTCTAAATATGCAATATTAAAATGAGAGTTTATGTAAAATTTTGAATCTGACTTTTTTTCACATGGAATTGTATTGTGGGCATTTCTCCATTTTATTAAATTATTTAGATACATGGGGCTGAATAATTGTGTAGTGATCTTTAATAAAGATAAATAACTATTATATATAAGATTTTTGAACATGTAGCCATAACTACAATTCTGAATAATTCTTTATGAGAATTAGCAATACCTGGTCAAAAGTCATGCTTTATTTAAATCTTCTGATGCATATTTATAAAATTATTTCCAGAAGCTTTGTGGCAATTACATTCTTATCAGTAGTCCATTTTAACTCAGTGTGATAAATAATATTTTTGTTCAAGGTTTATCGATTTTATATGTGAAGAAGTATATTACTTTTGTTTAACTTGAGTTACTTTGATTATATTTTAAAGTAAATGTACATTCACATGTTTTCATCACATTTTCTTTCTTTACTCTCTTTTTTTTTCGAAGTACTGTTAATTCCTAAGGTACAATTGAAATTTGGGATATTATTTTACCTTTATTTCAATGTAAGAGGTCTTTACAAGTTAATTAAAATCCTTGGCTGTGGTTAGTATTGCAAAGCATTTATATATTTCACATTAACTTCTTTTCAGGGCTTTGAAAGGGGTAGGGTCGCATGATGGTTAAGGGATGGTGGCCTCTTGTGTACCATGACCACTTGCGCATACAAGTTGACTTCTTTGTGCCCATGTTTTTCCATCTATAAAAGGAGGATAATAATAATATCAATTTCATAAGGATTTTTTTCAGGGAAAATTAGTGATACATACAGTATCTTAGAGTTATGCCTGGCATGTTATAGTTTTCAATAAATGTTATCTATTATTAGGCACACGATTTCTTTTAACAGCTTTATTGATCTGTTATGAATTATATACAATTCACCTATTTAAAGTGCACAAAATCCAATGCCTTTTAGTATATACACAAGATTGTACAACCATTACCACAATTTCAGAATATTTTCATCACTCCAAAAAAACACGTTGCAACTCTTAGCCATAATTCCTCAACACTCCCTAGCCCTAGACCACCATTAATCTACTTTTCACCTCTATAAATTTGCCTATTATAGACTGTTCATTTATATGGAACCATAAAATATGTGATTCTTTTTGTCTGGTTTCTTTCACTTGGCATATGTTTTCAAACTTTATTCATATTGTACCAGGTATCATTACTTAATTCCTTTTTATGGCTGAATAATATTCTATTGTATAGATATACTACATTTTATTTAGTCATCAGTATGGATATTCAGTTGTTTTCCACCTTTTGGCTATTATGAATAATGCTTCTATGCACATTTGTGTGCAAGTTTTTCTATGGACATTTTTACACTTCTCTTTGTTGTACTGCTGGGTCATATGATAGTTCTAAGTTTAATCTTTGAGGAATGGCCAGACTTGTTTACTAAAGACATTATGCTATTTGCATTCATTTGCATACATTTGCCATGTATGGGGATTCTAATTTCTCCCCATTTTTGTCGACATTTATTATCTTTTGTGTGTGTGTGTGTGTGAGGAAGACTAGCGCTGAGCTAACATCCATTGCCAATCCTCCTCTTTTTTACTAAGGAAGACTGGCCCTGGGCTAACATCCGTGCCCATCTTCCTCTACTTTATAGGGGATGCCACCACAGCATGGCTTGACAAGTGGTGCATCAGTCTGCACCTGGGATCCAAACCTGTGAACCCCAGTTCGCCAAAGCAGAGCATGCGAACTTAACCGCTTCACCACCTGGCCTGCCCCTATTATCTGTCTTTTTGATTATAGACATGCTACTGCATTCATCTCATTGTGGTTTTGATTTGCATTCTCCTCATGGCTCATGATGTTTATCATCTTTACATAGACTTTCTGTCCACTATATGTCTTTGCAAAAATATTGATTCAGATCCTTTGCTGAGTTTTCGGTTGGGCTATTTGTCTTTTTATTACTGAGTTTTAAAAGTTCTTTATATATTCTAGATACAAGTCCTTTATCCAATACATGATTTGAAAATATCTTCTCCCATTCCAGAGGTATCAAAATAATATCCTTTGTAGCATATAAGTTTTTAATTTTGATGATATCCAATATATATTTTTTATTTTGTTGTTAGTGTTTTGGTGTCATAGCTAAGAAACCATTGCCTAATCCAAGGTTATGAAAATTTAAACTGTGTTTTCTTACAGGAGTTTGATCGTTTTAGCTCCTACCTTTAGGTCTTTGATCCACATAATTTTCGTATATGGTTTGAGATAGTGGTCCAAATATATTCTTTTGCATGTGGATATCCAGTTGCCCCTGCCTAATGGTTGAAAAGACTATTCATTCTCCATTAAATGGTACTGGCATGCTTGTCAAAAATCAGTTGACTACAAATATGAGTTTATTTCTGGGTTCTCAAGTCTATTCTGCTGATCTATATGTCAGACTTTATGCAAGTAATATATTGTCTTGATTACTGTAACTTTGCAGTAAGATTTGAAATTGGGAAATATTGACTCCTTCAGCTTAGTGCTCCATCCATAAGATTATGTTTGCTATTCTCCCTTGATATTCCTTATGAATTTTAGTAACAGCTTATCAATTTATGCAAAGAAGATAACTAGATTTTAATGGGAATTGTGGTAAATTTGTACATCAATTTGGTTTGACAGTTTGGTTTCAACTAGAATATACGGCGATAATACTTACTGGAAGTGTGAAAAAAGATTGTAAAACCAGATTACATAGTATATTAGAAAATGATAACATATCAGTTCGCAAATCCTTCAGTGAGTACAGTCACCCCTCCCATCTAACAAAACCAAAGATTTACCAAGCTATGGTGAATATAAGAGTTGAGTAATAATTCACAACAGTCTTCTAGAGCATTATTTCTTTAGCTAATTTCAATACAACAGCTTGTTCTCTATCTTTACCAAACTTGTCATGTAATATCAGAAGTTGGAGGCAAAAGAAGGATCAAGGTCCTCCTATTCCACCCTCTCAAAAAGAAATAGTTATGTGATTCCTGGTGAGTATGAGTTTCTTCAAAATGGTGAAAGTTTTTTGCTACTTGATAGTGGAGAGCATGATGTGGACAGAATTTTGGTATTTGGCAGAGAATCTGGCTTAGATTTGGTGAAATATAAGGACTAGACTTGTGATAGAACATTCATATGTGGTCCAGGTTATATACTTCATGTTTCATTATGTCCTTTTTAATGTCATTCTTTTATTTTACTTTCATTATTTAAATTTTTACAGCAAAATTGCCTTACAACCAATTAGTTGTGTGACGAACATGTTTGTGGCAAAGATGCTTATGGCAAAGATGCTTATGGTGAAACTCCTAGAACTGCAAGATTATGTTATCTGAGAATAAAGGTAGTTTTACTTCTTATTTTCCAATCTAGATGATTTTATTTCTTTTTCTTGCCTAATTTCCCTGACCAGAACCTCCAATACAATGTTGAATAAAGGATCAAGAGCAGATATCCTTGCCTTGTTACTGATCTTAGGGAGAAAGCTCTCAAGTCTTTCACCACCAAATATGACATTGGCTGTGAGTTTTTAGATGCCCTTTATCAATCAAGGCAGTTTCCCTATATTTCTAGTTTGTTAAAATTTTTTTTTAATCATGAAGGAATAGTGAATTTTGCAAAATTATTTAACCATGTCTATTGAGATGATCATGTGACCTTTGTCCTTTATTCTATTCATATGCTATATTACATTAAATGATTTTTGGATTTTAAACCAACCTTTCATTCACGGGATAAATCTCACTTGGTCATAGTGTATAATCCTTTATATGTGCTGATGAAGTCGGTTTGCTCATATTTCACTGAGAGTTTTTGTGTCTATATTCATAAGATATATTGTTCTGTAGTTTTATTTTCTTTATGTCTTGTCTGGTTTTGATATGAGGGTAATAATGGCCTCATAGAAGGAGCTGGTAAGGGTTCCCATTTCTTCTTTTTTTTTGTAGAGCTTATGAAGAATTTGTATTAAGTCTTCTTTCAATATTTGGCAGTATTGACCAGTGAAACCATCTGGGCCTGAGCTTTTGTTTTTGGGCAGATTTTTAATCATTAATTAAATCTTTTGACTTTTTATAGGCTGCTATGGAATGAACCGTGTCCCCCTCTAGATTCATATGTTGAAGCCCTAACCCCAGATGTGACTGTATTTGGAGATAGAGACTACAAGGAGGTAATTAAGGTTAAATTAGGTCACAACGATGGGACCCTGATACAAGAGGATATATTCTTAGAAGAGACCTCTCACTCTCTCTCTCCAGGCATGTAAGCAGAGGTCACGTAAGCACACAGTGACATGGCAGCTGCCTACAAGCCAGGAAGAGAGGCCTTATCAAAAACCCACCATGCTGGCATCCTGATCTCAGACTTCTGGACTCCAGAACTGTAAGGAAATAAATGTCTGTGTTTAAGTCATCCAGTCCATGGTATTTTGTTATGGCAGCTTAAGAAGACTAAGACACAGGCCTATTAGAATTTTCCATTTCTTCTTGATTCAGTTTCAGTAGTTAGTATCATTTAATGAATTTATTCCTTTCATCCAGGTAATGTAATGTTTTTGCATTCAGTTCATTGTATTTCTTTATAATCCTTTTATTTCTGTCAGATCAGTAGTAATGTTCCTTTTTTCATTCCTGACTTTAGTAATTTGAGTCCTCTCTTTTTTTTTGGTCAGTTTATCTAGAGGTTTGTCAATTATGTTGATCTTCAAATTTTGGTTTGGTTGATTTTTCTTTATTGTTTTCTATACTTAATATATTTCCCTTATAATCCTTTTTACTTCCATTTGCTTTATTTGATTTTAGATTTCTCTTCTTTTTCCATTGTCTTAAGATAAAAGATTAAGTTGTTGGTTTGAGATCCTGCTTTTTTTAAATGGCTTACACCTATAAATTTCCTTTTAGGCACTGCTTTGCCTGCATAAGTGATGATATGTTATGCCTTCATTTTCCCTTACCTCAAGTCATTTTCTACTTTTCCTCATAATTTCTACTTTGGCCCACTAGTTATTTAGTAGTGTGTTGTTCTACATGTTTGTGCGTTTCCCAAATTTTATTCTGGTGTGAATTTTTAATTTCATTCCATTATGATCAGAGAACATAATTTGTGCAATTTCAATCCATTTAAATTTATTGAGGCTTGTTTTATAGCCTACAATATGGTTTGTCCTGGACGATATTGCATGTGCACTTAAAAATGTGTATTCTGCTCTTATTTGTGGAGTGTACCACAGATGTCTGTTAGGTCTACTTTGTTCAAGTCTTAGGTGTCCTTGTTGATCTTTTATCTAGTTTTTCTAGCCATTACTAAAAGTGGGGGTATTTAAGTCTCCAAACACTATTGGTGAATTATCTATTTGTCCCTTCAGTTCTGTTAATTTTTGCCTCACATATTTTGAGCTTTTGTTGTTAGTTGCATATACATGTTTGTAATTTTTATATTTTCCTGAGGGATTGACTTTTATCATTATAAAAATGTCCTTCTTTACCTCTAATAACCTTTTTTAAAATTAAAATTCTATTTTGCCTGATATTAGTATAGCACTCCAGCTTTCTTGTGATGGTCGTTTACATGATATATCTTTTTTTGTCCTTTTACTTTTCACTTATTTGTATGTTTGAATCTAAAGCATGTCTTCCACAGACGGCTTATAGTTGGATCTTGTTTGTTTTTATCCAATCTACTAATATCTGACTCTTGATTTGTTTCTACTAAGAAGTTAGCTATTAATCTTATTGGAGTCCTCTTATAAGTGATGAGTCATTTTTCTGTCTTGCTTTCAAGATTGTCTCTGGCTTTCAGCACTTTTACTATGATATACCCATTTGTGGATCTTCGTTTATTTATCTTTCTTGGAGTTCACTGAGATTCTTGGATACATAGATTAATATTTTTAAAAAACTTTAGGAAGTTTTTGTAGCCATTATATTTTTGAATATTTTTTCCTTTCCTTTCTCTTTCTCTTCTTCTTCTTGTATTCCATTACACATACGTTGGTGCACTTAACAGTCACCCACATTTCTCTGAGGCTCTGTTTATTTCTCTTCATTCTTTTTTCCCTTTGTTCTGACTGCAAAACTCCACTGATCTCTCCTCAACTTTGCTAATTCTTTCTTCCGCCAGTTCACATCTAGTAGTAAGCCCCTCTAGTGAAATTTTCATTTCTGTTATTGTACATTTAAACTCCAAAATTTCTATTTGGTTCTTTTTAAATAATTTCTCTCTTTACTGATATTACTTTTTAATGCGACAATGCCATCACACTCTCCTTTATGTCTTTAATCATGGTTTCATTTCTTTCTTTTAATGGATTTACAATGGCTACATTGAAGCCTTTGTCAGATGAATCTGACATCTGGTCACTCTCACCTGCAGTTTTTATTGTCTTTTTTTTCCCCAACATGTAGACTATACTTTCTTGTTTCTCTGCATGTCTCATAATTTTCATTGGAAAATAAACATTTTAGATGATATATTGTAGCAATTCCGAGTACTTGTTCCTTGCACACACATGCCCATCATCCCGCCATGACTCCAGGGCTCACGGTAACCCTAGGATGACAGTGGTTTTGGCAGGCCTTTTGTGGTTGTCTCTTTCCATGACCACACACAGCGATAAAGCCCCACTTACTGCCAACTGATCACTTTATTTGGCATAAATTGCTTTATAGTCTAAACCAAACAAATGAAGACACACGTGAAAAGACAGTTTCTGAGTCAGTGCTTGAGGTTTTTCCAACCTCAGAAAGACTCTTTCCAGTGTCTGTTTTCACAATTCTTTCTGGCAAACTAGCTGTCCTACAGTTTTGCCTAAACATTCAATGAATCAATCAGTTTCCTCTCAATTGCCTTTCACCACAACTTCTGTTGTTTTGAGAGTGCCCTTAGGCTTGAACTTGTCCACACTCTCAGTTCCTTTGGGAAGGGATTGAAATTCTATATTCATGGCCTGCTACTGCCACTGAATGAAATCTCTGAGCAAAGCCTCTGATCATGGGGGCAGGGACAATTGTGTGCTTCCTTCTGAGTGGAACTCCTCCTTAGGAGGTGAACATTTGGTGGGAGAGAAGGAGCAGCACAAAGGTCTCCTAGGCTCACCTTTTTTAGCCTGGAACTCCCACTCTACAAGCCAGAGCAAGGGCCATTGCGTCCTAGCAGGCTCAGCTCTGCTACACCCATGGTAGACCCTCTGTATCAGACATGGGGGCTAGGCAGAAGAAGGAACCCCCACCTCTAAGCTGCATTCTCCCAGAACTTAACCACAGCCACAGACTTTGGGGAAAGGATGAAAAGTGCTGATGACAATAGTCCTGGGATGATAGTCCCCCAACTGGGACCTGGGGGGTAGTGAGAGCCCATTGTTTTTGTATGTACCTGTCCGGAGAGAGTTTTCATCTTTTTGAGCTGGCAAGTGGGAAGGAGGGCATGGATCTTGGTTCAAATACCACAGACCCTTACTGACTTTTAATAGCTTTTCTTGAACAGGTTTTTTCATTTGTTGTAAGCTTAGGCAATTTAAGAGACTTTTTTTTCCACCAGTTTCACTGGGGAGTAGGTCCACAGAGCTGTCCAAACTGTCATTCCAAAAGTGGAACTTGAAATCTTCTTTTTATCTTAAATCTTAAAAATAGTTCCCTGATGAAAGACATTGTTTTCTCTGGTTTCAAACATCTCTTCAGTACAAAATTTCACAAAACAATGAAAATTGGTGGCTCCTAAGTTTCTATGTGATAAATTGTTATCCATTAGAAGGGTAATCACAAGGCATTTTCAGACATACAAGATAGAAAGACTGCCTACATATTCTTCCAAGAAAATGATATGAAGATTTGTTCCAGATAACAGGAAGATAAGTGAAGAGAAAATCTTGCTATTATAGGTCTGGTGCAGAGTATAAACAATGAGATGTAAATGATTAA
Organism: Tapirus indicus; assembly: GCA_031878705.1. Taxonomy (NCBI): domain Eukaryota; kingdom Metazoa; phylum Chordata; class Mammalia; order Perissodactyla; family Tapiridae; genus Tapirus; species Tapirus indicus. The sequence goes on from CM062925.1 coordinate 118,231,661, forward strand.
TGTTCAGTTTGTAGTAAACCTCCATGCAAAATTCTAATATAAAGGCTTATTGTAGCAGTTGAGGTAGTATTAATAGCAGTTCTCATCTTACACAAGGGAGAATTTTATAGATATTATTTCATTCTTGAGTTAATAATTGGATGAATTTTCTTACAGATATGTACATATACAAAATCTTTCTTGTTTGTTATATAAACAAGATTTTAATACGTGTCTTCTGCAGCTTACTTTTCTCATTACACAATGGCGCTTAGTCTTTCTACTGCAGTATATGTAGGCCTACCTCATTCTTTGTAACAGCTGCTTATCCACCGATTGTGTGGAGTTGTTATCCTATTGAAGTGTTTGTGCTATCCGACAAACTGTTTTCCTTGGAAGGTTGGCCTTTGTTATGGAGAACACCCCGGGAGTCTTTCAAAATTGTAATTTTCCCTCCTTCTGTCATAAACACAAAGGGATTTTTCTTGGAACTTCACTGTGAAATTAGACTCAAATATATCCTATCATTTCTTTATGAGTTTTTCATTTCCTATCTTTGCAAGAAATCTCTCGTGCCCCTAGACAGCACTTGTAGTTTGTAGATATTGATCTCTTTAAATTTTTAGGTCGTTTTTAGGACTTTAATACATTTGGACATTATGTTTTATGGCTATTCAAATGGGTATCTAGTTATTTTAGCAATATTTACTAAATTACTCATCTTATTCTAACTGCATTATACAATCATCTATATCTTATATTAAAACTGTATTTATTATTGAGCCAATTTCTGGTATTTCTATTGCTTTGTCAATTACTAGTCAAACATTATATTTATTTGATTACAGTAATTTTTTTCTTATATCTGATGAGGTTAATTTCTCCCAATATATACTCACTGCTATTCTTTTAAATATTTTCCTTGGTTCTTCTTGGCTACATTTATTTGAATTGGATTGGATAAGTATTATTGTATCATAAAATATTAAATATGTTCTCAATTCAACAAATGAAAACAAAGATATCCTGATTAAAATTGCATTAAATTTTATAATAATTTGGGAGAAGTCAATGTTTTCTTGTCTTTCCATCCAATCATTCAAAAATATGAAAAATGAAGTTGCTTACATAATCTAGATCTCCAGAATCGTGAAATGGGAATGACAATGGTCTCACTAACAATAAAACAATTATTAAGCAAAAATAAGTAAATGATAAAGAGAAGTGGAATGTCTGATGACCAGTTTGATGGCTGTGGGGCAAGGTGATTAAAGGAAAAGGAATTATGAAAGAAAGAAAAAAGAGGAAGGGATAATAGAGGATATAACCTACCCTGCCACTGAATCTCCATCAGAATACAGCTAGTTTGGTATTCCTTGAATATCTAAGAAAATAAATAGACCTGTATATTTATTTATATTTTAATATATTATGCATGTGTATATAATTATTCTTTTTATCACAAATATCTACAGAGGATGCATATTTGAGTTTACTTTTTACTGTGTATGGCAGAATTAGAAGAGGAAAGGACATCACTCAGAGATTAGGTGAAATTCCTAGAGAAAATATAACAGATATATGCTCACAATTAACTAAAATAATAACCAATTCATTTTATAGTCATTAAATAAATTGAATACATTGTTAAATATTTTTTCACAGATAAAGGAGTCCTATTACAACAAAATAACAACATCAATGACAACAAAACAAACAATAATAGAAATCCAGAAAATTCTTATGTTAGATATATTTTTTAAAAGTATCCTCCTCAACTCTATTTATGATGCAAGTGAATTTTATAACAGATTAAAACTGCTTTGGTACCAAAATAAAATTACATGCCAATCTCATTCATCAATGCTAAAGTAAAAAAAAAAAAAAAAGAATCTAAAAATGCACAAAAAGGTTATTACATTTTGACTAAGTTGGGTTTATCCTATTAATGATAGATGGTTCCATATTAGAATATTGATCAATGTAATTAACCACATTAACAGATTAAAGCTAAACAAAGCACATGATCCTTTCAAAAGACATAAAAAATAAAACAAAACCAAAAAAGCAAAACCAATAAAATCCATCCATTCAAGGGATAAAACAACTTTTAGCTAACCAAATATATGGTAGTTTCCTTAGCTCAATAAAAGTTATCTACAAAAGATTCATATGAAATATACTCAATAGCAAAATCTTTTGGGCAGTTATTTAAAATCAGAAATAAAATAAGGATGATTGCCGTCACTACCTCCATTCTGCATTGTGCAAGAGCTCTTTGTCAGCTCCCTAAGTTAAGGCTAAAGGAGCAAAGTATGTAATGATAAGAAAGATTTTATTTGCAGATGTTGTAAGTGTTTACATAGAATTCTATATGAATTCAATATTCTATAGAATTCAAAGATTCTATAAGACAAATGATGAGGATGATAGGGAGAGTTTGGCAATATTGTTGCATATAACATCATTTTGTGAAAGTAATCCGCATTTATAGCAGCAAAAGATTTGATTTTTATAAAATATAACTTATGATAGCACAAAATATATAAGGCACAAAAGTTATCTAAGTGCAAATAATTTTGTAAAAAAGAAGTTCAAGGGATAGATTTAAATCCCCCAAAATGAAGAACCATAGCACATTTATGAATAAGAAAATTCAATATTTCCTCCTTGTCAGTTTTCCCTAAAATTGATCTAGATTCAGTACAATTTCAGTCTAAATATGATCACAGTTTTCTATGGAACTTGATAAATTGGTTCTAAAATTTATACGGAAATGCAAAATTCTAGTAATAGCTAAGACCCTCTAAAGAAGAACAAGCTGAGGAATCTTATCCTCTCAGATATTAAGACTAACAATAAAGTTCAAGTTCTGAAGATATCTGAAATGCAGTAGGGTTAAACAAGACTAATGAAACTGAATAGAGAACTCTGAAGCAGACCTACAGATTTATTGTATTTGATAATTGGCAAAATCTACATTTTAAGTCAAAGAGGAAAAAAATAAATTTTTCTGAAACATTGATTATCTATGTGGAAAAATATGAAATTTAATCTCACCTCGAATTATATTCTCAGACAAATCCCTAGTAGATTAAAGATTTAACTATGAAAAACAAAACAAATTTTCAAAGATAATTTAAGACCATGTCTTCATATAATCAAATATCATTCATCACCATAAAGGGTGAAAATACTAGTTACACCCTTAGAAGACATTATTAAGAAAATAAAAGAACTCCGATGAATCAATAAGAAAGTGAAGAACAATCAGGTAGAAAAATCAGCAGAGAACTCAAATAGGCATTTTACAGGAGAGGAAATGGGAATCAACAATGTGAAAAAAGTGTCTACCTTATTATAATCAAGGAAATTCAAATTAAAACAGCAATATGTTATAATTTCATGCATATCAGATTGGCAAAAATAAAAATTTGATAATAAGTGTTGGATAGGATATCCAACACATATACTCTGTTGGTAGGAGTGCAAATAATTTATCTTTCTGAAAGCAATTGAGTATTCCTAAGTAAAGCTGAACATATATATACACTCTATGCCCAGTAATTTAACTATTAGGTGAATACCCTAAAGACATCTTTGTTCTTTTCCATCAAGAGACATATTCAACATGTACATAGCCACATAATTTATAAGACCAAAAGCCGAGAGCAATTTAAATGTCAGCAGTAGCATAATTGGTAATAATGTAAAGGAATATGATACAACAAATAAACTATAGTTATACACTTTATGATGTTAATATGATGTTAAAAGGAAAACAAGTCAGAATGTGTACATATATATATGTATACATTTTTATCTAGGTCACAAATGAGCAAAACTAAACAAAAAAGTCATCAAATTAATTTTTACAGAGAATTATTAACACAAAATCAAGATGGTAATTACTTCCAGAGAGGAAAGACTGGGATAAAATCCAAAAGATGCCTACAGGGGATTTTTCAACAATATTGAAAATGTTGTATGTATTTAGCTAGACATAATGCATGCACATGCATTTGTTGATTAGTATTCTTTATACTGCACATAAATGTCATATCAATAGGCCAGAATAAAACAATTATAATGATATTTTAAATGAAGTATGCCTTTCCTATTCTCACTATGTGAATAATATACCTAATATTTTTGCTTGGAATGAATTCTTTTTGGAGAGTTTGTTGAAACTACCAACAGAAAGATGTCTTGAACAGCCTGGAGTAGTGTCTTAAAGGGTGATGAGTGAGTTTGATGATAGGTGACCTTTAAATTCTTGTGCTTTTAGGGGGTTTCTGCCCTGATTCTACTTTGAGAATCTGCCAGAATTTATAATTCTCTTATACAATTCTTATCTATTTTTGTTTAATTCTGATATATCTTTATTTTATGAAGACCCCTGCCTCAAACATAGTGGTCTGCTGAAGGTATTTAGCCATCACTTTGGAAATCCTACACTAAATTATGAAGTTGTTTTGCCCTAAAGAGGCAAAGCAAGCCAGAGGAGAAATCCAATGCATTCTGAATCAAGAGACAAAACTGAGCTAATCACTTTAGATAGATATTCCATTGCTTGCACAGCTGGGCATAGTGTGCTCATTTTGTAAATATGCTTTGCTATTTTCTTGGTATTAGTCAGTGTGCTTGAATGGATTAGAAATTTGAAAGCTGCTTTGTCTAATGTCATGGTAAATTCGGATCCTGATATAAGAATGCTTATATCCTGATAAGAATTGATAACTCCCCCTGGCTTCCCTCCCCTGGTTTGTGAGCCAAGGGGTGAAATACCACACAAAGGCCTAAACTCAAGATTCTTAAGCTCTTGTAGCAGCTTGGAAATCGTGAGAAAGGTTTTTAATCCACTGAATTGAGGGTAATATTGAAGTCATTGCAGAGTCTGGCACTATAACAGAAGAGAGATTCAGGGACAATACATTCTTTCTTCTCTTCACAGAGGCTCCGCCTACAGATAACTTCCCGACCACCGATAGCAGTACAGCTTCATCAGGTATTCACCTAACATTTCTTTAGAATACAGGATAAAATTATAAAGATATTCTGAGTACTACATCTCTGATTAAGAGGATAGAAGATATTTAAAAGGCATTTTAGGAGGCCAGAGTTGGGTTAGAGGAAACACTAGGCTGTTCAGAGTGTAGGAGTTAGAGACAACTTTTACAAAACATCTGAATTGCCTTAATGGGTAACAATTGCCTTACTGATAACAGAGAATGTGTGGCAGTTTGCTTTTTCCCCCAAAAGGCCATACTAATATCTATCCACATGCTTTTCCAGAACCATGCCATGCCTCCATCAAAGGGTGGTGTCTAAGTCTCCTCCCCTTGAAACTGGATAGATGTTTGCGACTGCCTCCACTAACAGATACAGGGAAAGTATCACTATGCAACAACACAACTTTCCACCTGGCTCTGTCTTGGGATGCTCACCTTTGGAACCCCTGCCAGAAGAAGCTCAGGCCACGTGGAGTTGCATGTCAAGTAGAACAGAGGCCCCCGGTCCTCAGCCCTCTTTCTGCTTCCAGACAACAGCTAGTAAGTACCAACTTGTGGCTGTGAATGAGCCAAATTGGAAGCAGATGCTCCAGCCCTTAGCTGAAGCTGCCTTGGGCAGAGATGAATCTTTCCCACCAAACCTGCCCAAATTGAAAGTTTGTGAGCAAAACAAATGATTGTTGTTATTTCAAACTACTCAACTTTAGGGTGGTTTGTTATACAGCAATATATAACTGGAACAAAAGTCCACAAATTATGGCTGGGTAGGAATGAATAAAGTGGCACAGACAAAAAAGAGAGAAAGAAAGAAAATCATCGGATGGGCTCTGAAGGAACTCTACAATCAAAAAAGTTTAAGTTCTTCAGAGAAAAAACTCTGTGGGACGGTTGGAAGAGGTTATTCAAAGCAAGCTTTGAATTAAAAAGGTAATTGAGAAAATAATTAGATTATTAATTTATGCTTTACTGGAGTTTCTTTGGATGAATTGCTATCCTAAGTTCTCCTTTGAAGTAGGGATCACCAGTGCAGCCAAAGCCTTCTAGAACTTCTTGGCGAGGGAGATGCCAACAATTATCGAGACATAATAAAATCCTCAACTTCTGGAGGGCTGAAATTGTGAAACTGCTGAATATAATGTGTAAATAATGTTTACAAAAGTCTTACTTTATATGCACTAGTAATTTAGACATTTTTGTTTTTTTTATAATGTGATACCCAGACCTCCTTCCATTCTACTTGATTCAACTTTACATAATACATAAATGATAGAATGGAGTTGTTCTATTTACAGGTAGCTGCAAATGTACAAGATACGAGAAATAAAGAAATGTAGGGACAGGGTATCAAGTAGATCAATTACATAGGCACAAAATCAATGTCTCCCCAGTCACCCTTTGAGGGTTTTTTGTTTTAATTAGATTAGTTTAGTTTTGTGCACTAGTGGTAATCAAGGATTTATGCTGTTCCATCCTTGTTTTCCTGGCTGTGTAATGTTAAGATACAAGTGATTTTGGTGGCGCAGTCTAGTTCCATAGTATAGAATGAGCTAAATCAGTCTTCATGGGAATAAGCCCTTAATCTCAAAAGCATTGGCAAAGCCTTTTAGCTACCTGTACACACATAGGATTTTGGAAGGATCCTCGATAGAGTCAAATCCATTGTATAATATTCTTTTATTATGAGGTTACCTATTTCTCTCTCTCCCTATCTATATTTTTCCCATGCTACTGAACAGAAAATCTAATAAAAGATTACATTTCTTGAAAAAGCAATTCTTCATCCTCAAAACAAGAATAGAAATATGGCACATCTCACTAATCAATGTAATGTGATTGAACGAGTGGATGACTATAAGGCATTTTGGAAAAACACATTTGTGTACAATTGTAAACTGTGTAACATTTAGATGTGGAGCATATTGTTGAATCTACAAAGTGAGATGCTTTAAAATGGGTGTATTCTCTTTTTCTTTTAATTTCAGAGAGTGTCTACCTTGAAAAGTATTCATTGGTTTAGTGCAAGAGAGGTAATAGGAAATATTTTAAGTTTTAAATTGAGACAGATGTATATTCACACTAAACACTATAGAAACAAATTATAGAACAAAGTATTAGACATGTAGTCTGTTCACAATTTCATTTCATTTTCTTTTAAAATTTTGGCTAACTGAAGTCAACAAAAGTTCAGTTATTTGTGAATATTCATTTTCCAAAGGAAATGTGCTAAAAAATATTTTGTATATCTGTGCATTTTTCAAAAAGCTTCAGTTAGCTGATTTATTCATGAAATGTTGAGGGGACACAGACGAATCCCCAAAGTGATGCTAATTTTTAAATTAAATATACATAAATTAATCCACATAACTCTGCGAGCAGAATAATTCTAGAAAAGGCATAGAATTCATTATGAGCCATTAAAGAAGTATTCAATAATTACCAGCAGTGAGAACAATTTATAAAATAAACTTGCATTTTTTAATGTTTTATAATGATGAACCTTAGTTAGATTTAAAGAATCCAATTGCCTTTTGCAGTATTTTCTTAAAAGAATAATTTCAAATTTTCTGCTCTTTTTTAGGAAAAAAATTACTAAGCTTCAAGATACAGAACTTTGAACAGAAAACTTTTGACATGAATATCATTAAAGCTGAAGTTACCTTATAATCTCAGTCTTTTGTTACTTAAATAATTAAGTTGCTCTCATGGACTTGCCTAAAGAATATTGTATGAGTGAGCTTAAACACTGATTCACTTGCCTCCACCACAATGACAGTACATTTAATATCTACAACGGGCTACATCCTCTCATAGGTATGTTACATTACCTCAGTCACTCTGAGTTACTTCAAGAGGACTGTGAGCTAATCTCTGGTGCCTCCATTTGATAGAGGAAAAGGTACCATAGTTTGCTCTTTGTTAGAGGTCGGCAAACTATGGCCTGTGTTCCAAATTTGCCCACCACCTATTTTTGTAATTAAAATTGTACTGGAACATGGCCATGCCCATTCATTTACCTCTTGTCTATTGCTACTTTCTCTCTACAGTGGAAGAACTGAGTATTTGCAACAGAAACCATATGCCCTGCAAGGCAAAAATATTTACTATCTAGTCCTTTACAGAAAAAGTTTGGCTGATCCTTGCTCAAGGTCACCCAGCAAGAACTGCTTTTCAAGTGCAGGGTCTTCAGATGCTAAAGTCAGTGCTCTTTTCACTATATCATGATGCATGCCAAAGGAAGAAAAGTGTTAAAGGGGGAGGAGTAATCAATGACTTACCCATCTTTTTTTAGCTCTTTGCCTCGATGATGATCTATGAAAATAAAATGAGAGTTTTGGATTTAAAGTCTGTCTTAGAAATGTATCACCATTGTGAATCTAGACCAGGCAGGTAAATGTTCATGGACTCAGACACATCATTTAAAAAAAATGGGAATAGTAATACCTGATTTCCCTGCAGTCAAGGGTCTGCGATGGATGGGCTCTGTCTAACTCTATTATCTATTATTCTGTAATTCTGATTCCCAGCCTGTACCTGTGGTAGGTCTTATTCACTTAACTGGAAATGATCTAAAATAGTTTGAAATATTGTTTTCAATCTACAATGCAGATGAACTGTGCTCATACACACAAAGTAATAGATATATCACATTCTTATGACCCATAGTGGTTCATTCTGAGCAATTATGAAACATAACCCATAGTAGCTGAACAGAATACAAAAAGTATTTTTGAGGATTTTCCCAGAATTTTGTGAGGCCCTCTGGGGGTAATAGAATTCATATTTGCATAGCTACTGATTTAATGTTAGAGTCACTTTTACATATATTGTTTTTTTTTAATTACCCATAAACACATACAATATACAAACAAGCATGGCCTACTTAATGCAATTAAAATTTAATAAGGAGATACAATGTACAAATTATTATGCTAGGTGCTAGGCATCAAATGCTTATATTCTTGAGAGGAAGGCAGATAATGAAACTTTTTTTTTTTTTAATAATATTACACAAAAAGTTTTATAACAAAAGTAATTGGGACACTATGGCAGACCCATTTAAAGAACTTTGTATAGCAGATTTGGACAGTGAAAGGGTGGAATTGAGTCAGGAGAGCAAAGGTCTTTCAACCTCAGCAACTCAGCACTATTGACATTTTGGACTAGATAATACTTTGCTGTGCTGTTGTGTGCATTGTAGGATGTTTAGCAGCATCCCTGGCTTCTGCCCACTAAATGCCATTAGTAGCCCTATGTTCCCCAACTGTGACAACCAAAAATATCTCCAGACATGATCAAATGTCACCTAGGGGGCAAAATTGTCCCTGGTTCAGAACCATGGTGTAATGAATGGATAGGGATGTGCAAGGTCAAAAATGAATGTAGGAAATGAAATTAGATTAAATGGCTATTTCAGTCATTCAGATGAGAAATGAGCAGAAGAGAGAACGAGATAAGGGTATTTTTTGGTGGTAGAATATATAGCATTTGTTGGGTTGAAAGGGGACAGTAAAGTTGTTTCAAACCTTAGTGAAAAGAAGTATTACTAGGGGAGCCTGTTAGGAAGTCTAACTTACAGCTATTCTGATTCATTTGTATGAGAGGGGGAATATAGGTTTTAACAAACATCACATTTTGAGAAAACATGGATGTAAATAGTGGAATGCTTAGAAAACAGGGCCAGAAAAAGTGAGAGAGTAGCACAGTTAGAGGGAAACCATAACTAGAATGGTTGACCAAAAAAATCGTAGCAAAGTGGGATATACCCACTTTGAGGATTGGGAATATAGGAATAAGCCTATAATTAAAACAAGGGATACTTTCATAAAGAAGCTTACTGAGAAAGGAAAGGCAAGAACATGTCTATTTTTCTCTGAATGAGGGCATTTGCTTCTTTCTCAGAGGTAAATGTCTAGAGGCAATGGTTCATAAGATGCTTCTTTTTGGAAATCTGTAAAGTTATGTCATCTTAAAACTTGAGCCAAGGATTCTCCAGTCCTGGGTTACTACGCTGGTTTTAACAATGACAGGAAAAAATATATATAACCTATACTTGTCAAAAATGATAATATGTCCTAAGAACATTCTAATACATATGATGTGAGGTTATTTGGGGGAACCTTTTGTGTTCATGATTTGTAGGGTTTTAAGTTCCTATCTCTAAATGGCAACAAGAGGAGTGTGTTCTTCAGATTTGCTGGAGGGGTAGACTGGTGCTCTATCAGGCCCTTTGTCATCTGTGCTTACCGAGGTGGAAGCTGCTGAAGGCTTTAGCTTCATAGAGGAATTCCTGTCACAGACCACAGTGCCTCCCAGTACTTTCTATGGTGTATTGTGCATGGCTCATGTTCAAAAGCCTTGTGGTTGATGTTAATGAAATGAGATGACTTTGGAGAAGTACAAGAATGATAAAAATAATCTTAGAAATCTAGTGTTCTGCTCTTGTGACCTTAATTCTTGATTTAAGATCTCACTAGTCCATCCATAACACTAGCCCATTTATTTAGTACTTATTTATGCTAAATATTTTTTATATATTTTATATTTTAGGTACTTATATAAAAATATATTTTGTATATTTATTTATGCTAAAAATAACTCTTTTGTACAAAGGAAAGAGGGCCAATTTATTCTCCTAAAATTTTGACTGCAATTTTAAGAAACAGTTAAAGAGAAGAATGTTAAACGTTCTTGTTTAATGTTAACATTTTGTTCATTTGCTAATATTTAGTGAACTAGAGAAGCTAAGCTACAGAGGGTGGCATATCCACCAACCATGCATCTTCATTTTGCTGAAGAAAAGACACTGATCAAATTATATATCTTTTGTATTGTCTGTAATTTCTTTAAAATTCTTCCACATCTACAGTACATAATTTGTCTCTAAACTATAACCTAGTAGAATTTAGTCAACATTTGTACTCTAACTTGATATCCATATGCTGATGCATTAATGGTATTTTCATTAGCATGCTGGATGTTAGAAATTATTTTTTAATTGTTGAAATTTGGTGATGTTAAAGATATGTGGTTTTGATAGAAATATTGTAGAGGCACTACCATTCTGATCTGAGTAGTGTCTACGAATGTAAGTGATTCACATCCTCTAACCTTTGAAATGGGGGCTAGTTGGAATTCTCTTCTGTGGCCTGTGTGTAGCATTGGAGGATTTTATATTATGACTTGTACCAGAAGGTTAGTTGAAAGGTACCTAAAAGGGCTTCATTTTGCTTGTCTTTCCTTTGCCTGCATGTTAATAAATGTATGGATTTATGGAAGAATCAGTCTGAAACTTCTTTCTTTGAACTACAACCCCTTATAGCAAGGATGTCAGGAAGGAGAAATAACACTGTATTTCATTGATTCTAAAATGCACCTTTTAAAAATAATATAACATTTCTGAAATTGGGACATAGTTTTTACAGTCTTGGTTGGTTACATGGCAGTCAGGATATAGTGCTTGTTACTATCAATACATTCTGGCAAGATAGAAAAAAAGTGCCAGCATTTCATCTTGCAGAATAGGCATCAACCTGGAAATTAGAGAGTATAGTATAGACTCATTTTAAAAATGTTGCAGCAATATTCTTATTGGCACAGAGGATTATATTGTATGGAGACGGAAGAAAAAAAAAAAAAAACCACTGATATTGATGCTTCTGGGTCCCAAGTTGATTTAGAAGAGTTGAATTTTGAGTGTGAAGTTTGAGAAACCCCCTAATTAATGCATTTTCCTATACCCTTTAATGTATGTAAAAGAATGATATAATAATAATAGTAATCATTATAAACAACTCATGTCTAAACTAAGTAGCTCTTTGACTATGCATAAAATAAAAATTCTAAGTGGCAAGAAAGATTTGTTCTGCAGTGGCAGCAAATGATTTTTTTCTTAGCCTTACAAAAAATAATAGTTTATTATACAATGGATAGCATTTTAGAATTGATGAAATATTGTTACCAAGCCAGGTTCATTTTTGCCCGCCACCAAGAAAGCCAAACACGGAGACGACGAGATTGCAGCAGAGAGGTTTTTTTAATCACAAGGCAGCCAAGTGAAGAAACGGGACAATGAGTCTCAAATCCACTTCCTCGAAAATAGGGACTCAGGAATATTTATGGGGTGGGGGACAGGTGGTCTGTTATTAGCATGACCCGAGGGTGGAGTTTTTAGCCTCTTTATGTCAAAAGGTTGCTTAGTGGACATCTGCGTGGCCCAGTTGATGGGTTGGTGGTCTTAACCAGCCTGAAGTGGACAAGAGGTTCTAATTCCTGAAACACAGTTCAACCATCCATTTCCATGGTGACCCAGGGTCCAAGGAGATGTTATCTATAGGAACCCAGTGGGAGTCAGATAGCATATTGCCTAAATGGCACAGTTAACAATGGGCAAGGGAACAACTAAAAGCTATAATCAGTAATTGCAAAAAGGAAAATAAAACCTTAGTTACTAGCTACTTAATCATCAATGGCTAACTATTTGCTGGTTTCAACATGGTCATTTTCAACGGTGGACTTGTCTCAGTTTATTTTTTACAATACCCTGGTGCAGAGCCAGGGCAACACACTTCCTCTCAGAGAATTAGCCTGAAGAATCTGTCACTCACTTCTGGAAGCTCACAAACTCAAATTCCAAGGACACTTGGAAATAGTCTCAAATTTCCTTTCAAATCCTACTCTATTCCCACCCCAGGGCATCTGTGTGAACTTAGCCCCAGGGATAGTAATAGTTCCTCAAGGTAAATATGCAAATGAGCTCTACCCTGGGCTACACTGACTTGTGAAACAATTCTTCAAATTACCTTTAGGGTGTGAAGTTAAACAGAAAATAAACCCAGAAGGTTCATAGATTAAAAATTAAATTGTACCACAAAAGAACTTTAATAAATCAGAACCTTAAAAATTAATTAATTACAAACCTTTGTGCTTTAATAAATCAAAAGTTTTGTCAAGCTGAAGAAAATAGGAAATGAATCCAAACTACTGCCCAACAACTAATGTTTTTCTATCCCTCATATCTGAAAATATAATATGGGATCATTTTGTTGGATATCAACATTTAAATGCCTTTACTATAAGATGCTCCTTTTCCCCCTTATAAGGAAGCAAAATCCTGTTGTCATGTTTTGCTTTGGTTTCGGTATGAGAGTTTTCTTATTTTTCTCTCCTCTACGCCATTCCTCAGATATATAGATTTTACACAGCTTGTGATGATTAAAACATCGAAACAAAATACAAGCTCATAGGAGAAAAAGGCCTAAAAATGTTCCATTATTTAGTGCACATTTTGTTCAGACTAAGAATGAGCATGAAGCCATAAAATATTGTCCTGAGTCAAAAAGTATTGTAAAAGACACAAATGGATATTTCAAGATATTTTGCAGCAATTAGAAAGAAGTTGCTAAGAGAAAATATGCTGAAATTAGAAAAACCCTGTGTATCAACAAGGATGAACTTATATCAATTAAAACGTACTGCATTTTAAGTCAACACAACTTGTGAAAAATCTAAATTTACAAAGAAAAATTAGAGAACGAGCTTTGTAAATGAAGTCTTCAATTTCTCTGTATAATTTTTCATGTGCTAATTCCATAGAGTGTAATGTGGCTGTAGTCCAAAAAATTCCCATCAGTGTCATTCCTCGAAGACTGCCTGAGTGGAGGGACTTTTGAAGGAAAACATAAGAAAGAAATAAAAGGCTCCAGTGGAAACTAAAAGTAACTCTTGGAATTTCACACAAAAAGAAAATAAATAGGAAGTAAAGGATTATGAATTGGTAAGGGAGAATAAATGAAACTGAAACATCATCTCCTTCATCAAATTGGATGTGTCTCTGCATAGAATGTGTGTGTTTCTGGAATAAAAGTAGGCAAATTGCTAAAGGCATCCACTTTGCGGTTGGTGAATTCCTCCCATAAGCCCCTGCATCCTTCCTTTCCAATCTGTTCACAGCTTCCACAAAGAAAGGTCAAGAATACAGAAGGGCCGCGTGCTCAGTGAGGTAGTGAGTAGAGTCTACACTATCAATATTCACTAATGCATGCATGGGTTTGGGCTTTGAAAACTGAGCCTTTCACTCCCTCAAGGAGATATGAAAACGTGCCATGAAGGAAGTGAGAACTCCAGATGTAAACGTCATAAGCTATGTCATTTATTTATTGGTAGTATTGAAGCCCACCAACCAAAGGTGACCAGGAACATATTTGTAGTCACATAAAATTCAAAGTTGCGGGGGCCGCCCGGTGGCGCAGCGGTTTAGTCCGCGCTTGGCAGCCCGGGGTTCGCGGGTTCGGATCCCGGGCGCCCGCCGATGCACTGCTCGTCAGCCATGGTGTGGCGGCGTCCCATATAAAGTGGAGGAAGATGGGCACGGATGTTAGCCCAGGGCCAGTCTTCCTCAGCAAAAAGAGGAGGATTGGCGACGGATGTTAGCTCAGGCTCAGTCTTCCTCACAAAAAAAAAAAAAAAATTCAAAGTTGGTTTTATTTGGTTGCTACAGCAAGGAGAATACAATCTAGTAGAACCTTAGGAGCATCTCAGTAAGAGATGGCAAGAGCTCCTTACAGGGTGTGGAGCATGCAGATTTGTGCTAGCTGATTCTGAAGAAGGATTAGGGAAGTGGGATCCTATTCAGGACAGGATGCTGTCAAGAAGCAGGAACAATTCAGTAATGTGGCATTGCACTAAATTTTGTCCTTGAGGTATGAAGATTAAACTGGGGACTACTATTGAAAATGGTAAGGAAGTAGTGGTATTTTAAAGTAGGGTATGCTAGTCATTTGGAGGATTATACTTTGGTCTGGACTATGTTTTACCAGTCGTTATATAATATATACAATATTGGACATGTCATTATATTATATTAGAAACACTGCAGTTTGATTACCAGCGGGGCAGATTTTCATGTCCTCCATACGATAGACCAGAAAACATAATGAGGTTGAAGATTTACCAAAAAGCTCTATACATAGCTTACCTATTAACTGTTAATAATTAAAACAAATAGATGGTCACTGTGAATGAAAGCAGACAGATTATCCTGATAACACTATAAAATAGCAATAAATAAGCAAATATATGGCCCAGATTGGACCCCGTTCTATCACAGGCACCGAGAAACTCTGGCAGTCACAAGCCGAGTAGAAGAAGATCATCACAAGGTCACCAGGTAAGGCAGCCTCAATCATGTGGGATTTGGTGGCGAGAGAAGAATGAAGGGGAAGTTTAACAGCTTCATAACATTACCTGACACTGATTTGATAATAATTTCTGGAATTATGTTTTCTATAATTCTGTGAATATAAATGGTGTGCTCACCACTTTCTTTGAATGATAGGCATTCTTAAGTATTATGCATATGAAATTAAGAGAGATGTTTATAAAATCCTTGCTCTGGGCCCATGGAGCCCTTAAGAGGAGTAACAAGAGAATTAAGTGAAAAAAGTCTAGACACCAGAATTGGATTCACACATATCATGTATGAGACCTTGCCAAAAGAACTTAACCTTTCTGAGCTTCTGTTTCCTCACTGTAAAATAGGCATGGTAATAGATAACTTTTAGGATTGCTAATACTGTTATCTAAAATACGTGAAAATGCCTAATCCACACAAAACACTCAATTAGTGTGGGTAAATTCTGAATATGAATCTGATTCCTCTTGCTCCAAAAATTTACTTGCAAATTTTCACACTATCTCTTTGTTAACCAAGAAATACCTATTAAATTCTTGTGGTAGCAAGGTTGCAAGTAACACAAACAAATATAAATAAATTAGCCTTAGTCAAAAAAGAAGAAGAAGAAGGAGAAAGAAGCAGCAGCAGTGGAATCAATAGAAGGAGGAGGAGGAAGAGAAAGAAGAATAAAAACAATGGCTGAGGGTGGAGGGGAGGGCATTTATATGAAGCCTAGTGCTTCATTTCTGGGCAGTCAGGAGGCACTTAGAGATCTAGAACTAGGAATCAGCAAAGCCGTTAGGAATACAGCTTGTACTTTCTCTCTGTCTTGATTTTGCTTCTCCCTGTGCTTCTATCTTATTCATCTCTCTTTGCAACTCAATGCTTCACATTGTCTACCCAACAATGTCTACCCAGCAATTAAAAGACTACATATTCACAATTCAAGAGAACACCCAAATGTGTAACTATCATTCATTTCAGCTCCTCGGGGAAGAAAATTTGATTGCACAGACAGTGAGGCAGATGATGAGATATAAACATAGCAGCCAGAGGCTTAGCTTTGAGGAGTAAAAATTATGGTTGCTCTTGAATAAAGGATGTCTATATATTACTGGGAGTTGGAAAGATATAGTAAATGATGTTTACCATGAATATTTAGTAATAAATATATATTATTTTTCTAGATCATGGTGGCAAAATTGGAATTTAAATTTTGTTTTCATTTAAAGATTAATTTGACTAAATTATAATAGCTATCATTTATGAGTCCGTATTACCTATGGGGCAAGCATTTTTACAGGCATTATCTTCGTAATCTCCACAAACTCATGGGTAGCTACTTTTATTATTCTCAATGAGAGATGAGGACATTTAGGCTGAGAAAAGGTGTTCAAATTTGCATGCTTTTAAGATCTATAATTGAGAGTAGACTGACTCCAAACCTGTTCAAGAGTCTAAAATAGATTTCGGGCCTCAATATCAGAAGTATGCCAATAAGAATCTGAATGAAAATGGAAGACATTTTCCCTGGATAATGGGCATATTTTATTTTAAGACAAGGAAAGTGAGAGAAAATTATCTGACTTTAACAAATGTTTTGAAAGTAACAGCAAAAATGCTTCACTTTAATGACTATGATCAACCTTAAAATAAGAAAATAAACATAGAAATTTCAACCTATGATTTCAAAGACTCTCTTTACTTTACAATGTTTGTTAAGTTTTTAAGTCCTGAAATATACAATTTTAAATATGTCTTAAGATAATACAAAGACATAAAGAAGATAAAGTGCATTGTACTAATTCTTAACTTTATAAATTACAATTTTGCTAATGCAACTCAGAGTAAATTTGACAGGCTTGTGTCAGCCATACTTAGAGGACCATGTAACTAAGAGCCAAATCCAATTCTGTCCTGAAGGAAAAGGTGAAATAAAAACTAGCCTTCCAAAGGAAAAAAAAAAAAACAACACACATGAAACAGGATATAGACCGAGGATAAAGGTGACAAGGGCAAAGTCAAAAACAGTAATTATAACCTCTTGTAGGAGAACTCAGTTTGAGAGTTAAAACTTGTCTTACAATTTTGTGAACATGGAATATTAACCTGACATAAAGGGAAGCAGCACATCAACTTGTACTTTACAATTCAAACACACACAGATTTTCAGCAAACACATCTTCATACAGGAAATAAAAGAGCCCAGTTTTATATAGGTTGCAGTTCCTGAGCCAATTTTCTATAAATAATCCACTGATGTCAAGTGAATTACTGTCTTCTCCAGCTAAGGAAGCTGTAGGCAAACCTAGAAGCCTATTAAGAAGGAAATGACAATCTTCAGGCACCTAATTGCATTAGCTCATCACCAGTAAGACACCAGAAGTATAAAACTAATCTGACTGGGGATTGACTGGAATTGAATTTACTCTAGGATGTCTTTTCCTCTGTTAAAAGCTTTGCATGTTTAAGGAGAAAAATCTGTTTACTAGTTTGGTCAAAGGCAATTTTATTTTCTCTTTTAGTTAACGAGATAAATTTATATGCTTTGGTTACTTTTACTAATATTTATAAGAATAAGTATATAAAAGTATTTTTGGGAAAAAATTCATATTTACTAACTACTGATGAGTTGTTGGTGGCAGTCATAAATTACAACTGGTATATGTCAGTATACGCTGCCTCCATTGCAAAGCCCTCTCTTTCCCTACCTTCACACTGTCAAATCATTTCCTGTCCTCTCCATTGACCAAAATGGGCACTTACAGTAGCTGATGTGTTTCTTTTTTAGTCATCAACTAGCTATTGTCACTCGAAGCACGTGTGATCCATGCTATGCCCAGATTGCTTTGGAGCACGCACTTCTTCTTCAGGCTTCCTTCTGGTGCTGATGTGCCTTGGCTTCTAATAGCCCACGCCTGAAACTCTTTTAGGAGTCCTTCTCTTGCTCTTGGAAGCACCTAGCCTTCAGACCAAGAGCTGACCAACAATGGAGTTTGCATCCCGACCCCTTGAGGGATTCAGTTACAGGAGTTAGAGCATGAAAACCCAGCACCCTTTGCCCTAATCAGGAAAAATTCTCAAGCATGATTTATGTTCCAGGGCTCTCCTGCCAGAATCAGGCCGAGACTGGGATCTTACCTGAAATCATATCCTTGCCTGACTTCCTTTCCTTCCCTGCCCTGCATCCCCTACTCCCTAATGGTTTCCCTCAGAGCACTTCCTTAATGAATCACTTGTAGATGAATTCCTCTCTCAGGGTCTACTTTGGGGAACTTGACCTAAGATACCACTTTTCTCTCCTTTCTTGGATTCTTTATTATTATTCTCACTGATGAATGTATCCATTAGGTTAGCACTCATGTATTAGACATTTCTTAAACACTTAGGGTGGGCCAGGCAATTTCCTATGCTCTAGGAGCTTAGAGTTTATTGGGATAAAGAGGAAAAAAAGGGGGAGGGGGTTGTTTTTACCTATCCACAAAGCAACCTTCACCTACATTTCCATACCCATTTCACCTACATTTCCTGTCATGGTGCTCTCTTCCTAGGGTGCATTGCACTTGATTTACAAGTGTGCTAAGCAAGGAGCAGGATGTGGTTGGAAAATCTTGGCTTTTACAAAAGTGGACAAGCTAATCAATTCCTGAAACACCTTTACATACATTAAGTGTGAACCAGAAGGCATATATAGCACCCCAAAATCTAATATCTCACCTGTGTCTCTTAGTATATTGGTTAATTAAATAAATAGAACTGAAACTTGGTCCAAGTTGTTAAATGAAATTAAATTCAATATTCTAATTGGAATGTATTCCAAGTTTTTGCTAACAGCAGATCAGAGTAAGAACCATTATGACACTGGTAAATAAGAAATGATTTATTAACCTACAGATTGAAGTTAAATAGATATAAGAATGAGGAACCACTACTATTTTATGAAACATAACCATACATAGACAAGATAGAGAAAGATGCCAAGAAAAGGGTAGCTGACAAAAAAAATTGAGGGGGGTTATTAAATAGTAAAAGGATAATATAAGCCATATAGTTTCACTGTTAAGAATAGTATCCTTATTTATTATTATTATTATTGTTATCATTATTAATATTTGGCAGAGAAAATGGTTTTACCACATTGTTTTTTTCTCTTCCTGGACACACAAAAAGCCTCTATTTGCCCAGTTAGATTCAAGACCGTGTGGTTGAGCTCTGACCAGAGTTGTAGATGGAAGTGACTTAAATGACTTTGAGACTTAGTTCTTTAAAAATAGAGTTTAACACTAAAACTTTGCCTTTCTGTAGTTCATGATAGAAGAAGCTCAGAATTCTGAGTCACTGATAAAACCGTCCCCCCACTTCTAAACAATCTTTCTGAACCAGAAATACGCCTCTGTTTACTGAAGTCATTGAGATTTCAGTTTATTGTTTACCTAAGCAAAGTTTAGTCTATTCTAATATAGTAACCCAACTTTGGTAATATACACTTCCTTAATCAAGAAAAGATTGAATAGGCCCCTAAAAGTTTTTTTGTTTGTTTATAATATACAATGTATGTGCATTATAAAATTTTCAAACTGTAAAAGAAAGATGAAGAGTAAAAAACAGACTTCTCCTTCTACATAGGATATAGAAAGTCTGAAAAGAATATCACTATCAATATAACAATGATAATCAGCCAGGTAATCTACAAAACCATGTATTTTTTAACCCATCAGAGAACTAAGAATGCAAAGACACCAATGATCCAAAATCTAGAAAATGAAAGGCCCCTTCTAGAAGAGAAGATACCCATGCCTGCTGCCATCATCGTTGGTGGACCACTGGGAGCAAGGAGCTACCATAGATATGGATAAGGGTAAAACAGCTAAACGTTTAATGAAGTCTAAAGGCAAAGGATGAGCTGAATTAATAGTTTATGATTCAAATTCTTCCAAGAGAATTTGAAGCAAACTGCCAAATATTCTCCATGGGTCTTCACTAAGTATTCATGATGATGATTGGAGGCAAGGCAGAAAAGCTGAGAGACCTACCCTCACATGAAGTGTAGGTTCATGGGGCCTGCTGAATTCTGAGGGTGGGCAAAAGAAATCAGAGAAACTCTTTAGGCATTCTGGTTCTTAAACTGAGTAGGAGAGAGTGGTGGTCCAAACTTAAACACAGAAAGAAAAAATGTGTTAAAAATGGAAAAGACCATCCAAGATGTGTGGGATAATATCAATAGGTCTTTTGTATTTGTTACTGGGCTAGAAGGAGAAAAGATAGAAGGGGGGCAGAAAAAATATTTGAAGAAAAAATGGCCAACATTTTTTTCTTTAATCTGATGAAAGATATCAACTAAAGAACCAGGAATTTCAGCAAAACCAAAGTGGGAAAAATACAAAGAAAGCCATACCCAAGTATATCATCGTCAAACTGCTAAAAACCAGAGATAAAGGGCAATGGGGACATTCACCCTGAGGAACAACAATAAAAATGATGGTTGTCTTCTCCCCAGAATTAATAAAGGTCGGAAGATACTGAAATCACATGTTTAAAGAAAAAAAAGCTGTCAACTTAGCATTCTATATCCAGAAAAAATACCCTTCAAAAATGAAGGCAATGTATAGACATTTTCAAACAGACAAAAACTGAAAGAATTTATCTCCTGTAGATATAATTTACAAAAGGCTAAAGGAAGTGCTTTAAGCTTCTGAGAAATAATGGCAGAGAAATTCTTAGTTTTACAGGAAAGAATGGAAACACAAGAAAGAGTAAACATGCTGGAAAATATAAAGAACTTAAAATATTTCCCTGTTTTTATATGGATACCTTTAAATCTCTTTAGAGTGCTATTGACTGTTTAAAGTTAAAACAGTAAAATGTATTATGCAATTTGTAACATATTTAGAAGAAAAGTATATGAAAATAAGAGCATGAACATTGGGAGATTGGCGATTGGAAGCATACCGTTGTGAGATTTTTATATTTTTAATTAAGCAGTAGAATATTTTTTGAAGATGGACTGTGACAAGTTAAAGTTGCATGTTATGATCTCCAGAGCAACCACCAAAAAATAACAAGAAAGGCATAACAAAAAAGTTAATAGAGAGATACTCAGTTCTGGCTAAGTTGGAATAGCTCCATTCCATGCTCCTCTTACCACTTCCATTCTCTCTTACCACTAAAATATCCTAGCAATAAACAGGAAACAAACACAGGAAGACACTGAAACGTGGAAAGAAGAAAGAAGACTGACTAGGGACCTCAGGACTTTGGGAACGACATGCTATATCCCAGATGGGCACTGGAGACAACCTTGCAACCTGGAGCAGCCAATAGGTGGTTGGAACCACAAACAAAACAAAGCCCCAAGAAAAGCTTGCTCCCTGGGGCCAGCTTGCTTCCCTGGGGGGCAAAGAGTGGTTTAACAGAATAGAAAACCATTTTGGTGATACCCATTCTGGTCTAACCAAACACCAAAGTAAAACTTGTGCTGACCAGGGGCACCAGCACGAGTGATTGGGATGCTGAGCTTCCAGTCCCATCTGGCTGTAGTAAGAGGGGAAGTCAGCCCTCTGTTTCCTTCATTGGGATGGTGTCTGCAGGGTCTAGTGAGGAGCTGAACTTTTCCTTCATCCGAGGAGCACTGAGGTGGTGCAAGTCACTCCTCCACTCACCCCTCCTTGATGGTCACATCACCCAATGAGAAGCTACACTTCAGCCTCATCTGGCAGCAATGGGTAGAATAAGGCAGTGCAAGGTGATTCTGATTGGCACTCTGCTTCCCCCACACTGGGGCATCAGTAGAATCCAGAAGGATGCTTAACTTCTACCCTAACCCAGCAATAATGAAGTGGAATGAGCAGAGTAAGGCTCTGTTAGTTGGTACTTTGCTTCTGTCCATCCCCACTGGTGTCATTTGGGAAAAGAGGGGAAATGAGCTTCTCCCCATGTTTGACAGCAAAGAGTTCAAATGAGACAGTAGGAGGTCATGTAAGTCAGCATCCCACTTTGCCCCTACCTGTGTCAGCAGGGTCCCTAATGGAATGGGAGTTTCACTCTTGCAAAACAACAATGAGGCAAAATGAGGAGATGTGAGGCAGTACTAGTTGACACTTTATTTCTGCCCCACCTCCTGTGCCACTGCGGCCCAGTAGGGAGCTGAATATTTACCCCCACCCGGCAAGGTGAGATAGTGCCAGTGAGTGCTCTGCTTTTGCTGTGGTGCTATCAGCAGGCCCCAGTGGGTAGCTAAATATCTACCCTAATCTGGTCCTGCTCACTTCACCTAAATAGGATGATTACTTCCAAAAAAGGTTAGATATGATCCAGAGTCTCACAACGTAATACCTTAAATATCCAGTATACAATTGAAAATCAGTCATCATACCAAGAACCAGGAAAATCTCAACTTGAATTAGAAAAGTCCACCAACAGATGTAGCACAGAAAAGAGTCAGGTGTTGGATTATCTGTCAAGAACTTTAAAGCAGCCATCATAAAAATGCTTCAATGAGCAATTATGAAGATGCTTTTAAAAATGAAAAAAATAGAAATCTTAGCAAAGAAATAGAAGATATAAAGAAGAACCAAATGGAATTTTAGAAACTGAAAAATACAAAAAAAAAACAGAAACAAAACCTCACCAGTTGGGTTCAAGAGTGAAATCAAGACAACAGGGGAATCAGTGAGTTTTTGAGATAAAAAAGTAGAAATCAGCCAATTTGAACAAAAGAGAGAAAATACACTGAAAAGATAGGAACAGAACCTCGGGGATCTGTTGGACAATAACAAAAGGCTAATGTTCATATCATCGCAGCCCCAGAAAGAGAGGAGAAAAAGTATGAAGCTGAGAAGTATTTGAAAAAAATAATACCTGAAAATTCTCCAAATTTGGTAAAATAAATAAAACTATAGATTCAAGAAGCTTAGTGGATCCTTAACAGTATAAATCTAAATAAATCCATATCAAGACACATAATAATCAAACTTTAAAATAACTAATGACAAAGGAAAAACCTTTATTTAGAAAGAAATGAAACATCTAGAGAAGAACAATAATTTGAGTGACAGTGGATTTCTCGTCAGAAATTAAAGAGGCCAGAGGAAGTGGCACATTCTTTTCCTGTTTTATTTATTTTTTAATTAATAGAGTATTTTTAAGAGTAGTTTTAGGTTTACAGAAAAATTATGCAGAAATGGCACAGAATTCCCTGCCCCGAAAAGAATACAGTTTCTCCTATTATTAACATCTTCCATTAGTGTGGTATATTTCTTACAATTAATAAACCAATATTGATACATCATTATTAACTAAGGTCCCCCACAGTTTATGTTAGGGTTCACTCTTTGTGTTATACTATTCTGTGGGTTTTGACAAGTGCATAAGATCATTTATCCACCATTGCACTATCACACAGAATAGTTTCAATGCCCTAAAAATTCCCTGTGCTTTGCCTTTTCATCTCTTCCCCTCCCCGACGCCTGGCAACCACTGATCTTTTTATCTCCATAGTTTTTATTTTTCTAGAATGTCATACAATTGGAATCATACAGTATATAACCTTTTCAGAGTAGCTTTTCATGGCTTGATAGTTCATTTCTTTTTAGCACTGAACAATACATCTCATTGTATGGATGTACCACAGTTTATCCATTCACCAACCGAAGCACATCTTGGTTGCTTTCAAGTTTTGGAAATTACGAATAAAGCTGCTATAAACATTTGTGTGCAGGTTTTTGTGCATAAATTTCAACTTGTTTGGATAAACGTCTATGAGTGTGATTGCTGGATTGTTTGGTAAGGCTATATTTAGTTTTGTATGAAATTGCCAAACATCCTCCAAAGTGGCTGTACAACTTTGTATTCCCAAAACAGTAAATGAGAGTTTCTGTTGCTCCACATCCTCACCAACATTTGGTGTTGTCAGAGTTCAGGATTTTGGTCATTCTAACAGGTATGTAGTGGTATGTCATTGTTATTTTAATTTGAAATTTCCTAATGACATATGCTGTGGAGCATCTTTTCATATGCTTATTTGCCATCTGTATACATAGCCTCTGTTCAGATCTTTTGCCCATTTTTAAAACTAAGTTATTTTCTTGTTGAATTTTAAGAATTCTTTGTATAATTTGGATACCAGTCCTTTATCAGATACGTGCTTTGATAATATTTTCTCCCAGTGTATGACTTATCTTTTCATTCTCTTAACAATGCCTTTTGCAGAGCAGAAGTTTTTAATTTTAATGAAGTCCAACTTAATATTTTTCACGGATCATGCTTTTGGTGTTGTGTCTAAAAAGTCACTGCAATTCCCACAGTCATCTAAATTTCCCAATATGCTATTTTCTAGATGTTTTATAGTTTTGTGTTTTACATTTAAGCCTATGATCCATTTTAAGTTAATTTTTGTGAAAGATATAAGCTCTGAGTCTAGACTCATTTTTTTGCATGTGGATACCCATTAATGTTCACAGCATCTTTATTTATAATAACCCCAAACTGCAACCTAATGAATTCATAGGTCAAAGTGGAAGTCTCAAGGGAAATAAAACATAAGTAAAACTGAATAAAATTTGTGGGAGGTAGTTGATGCAATACTGAGAGGGAAATTTATTGCACTAAATGCTTATATGAGAAAAAAAGTATTTCAAAATAATAATCTAAGCTTCCATCTTAAGAGACTAGAAAAAAAGGAGCAAAATAAACCCAAAGCATACAGAAAAAAAGAAATAATAATGATTGGAGTACAAATCAATAAAATAGGAAACAGAAAATCAATGAAACAAAAATACTATTCTTTGAAAGGATAAATAAAAGAATATTTAGGTGTAAATCTAGCAAAACATATGCAAAGCTGGTATGCTGAAAACTGTAAAATGCTGAGGAAGAAATTATAGAACATATAAATAGAGAGCCATAACATGTCCATGGATTGGAAAACTCAACATAGTAAGTATGTCAATTCTCTTCCAAATTGATATACCAGTTTAATGCAATTCCTACCACAATCTCAGCAAAATATTTTGTAGATATAGGCAAATATATTAGAAATTTCTCATGGAACGTCAATGTAACTAGAATAACTAAAACCTTTTTTGAAAAAAGAAGAAAGTGGGAGGAATCAGTCAACCTGATTTCAAGATGTATACATAGCTTAATCAACCAAAACAATGTAGCACTGATGAAGCGCTGGATACAGAGATCAATGGAGATGCACAAATATGGTCAACTGACTTTTGTCAAAAGTGCAAAAGCAATTCAATGGAGGAAGGACAGTCTTTTCAACAAATGGTGCTGAAGCAATTGGATATAGATAGGCCAAAAAAAAAAAAAAAAAAAGCCCCGACCTAAGCCTCATACCTTATACAAAAACTAACTCAAAACGGATCTTAGATTTAAATGCAGAGCACAAAACTATCAAACTTTTAGAGGAAAACATAGGAGAAAATCTTTAGGACCTAGGATTCAGTGAAGAGTTCAAAGACATGACATCAAAACCATGAGCCATAAGAGAAAAAACAATCTATAAGTTGCACATTATCAAAATTAAAAACTTTAGCTCTAGGATATACCATGTTACAAGAATGAAAAGATAAATTACAGACTTCAATAAAATATTTGCTAACCAAATATCTGACAAAGGACTCATTTCTAGAATATATATAGAACTCTAAAACTGCAACAGTAAAAACCAAAAAATCCAGTTAGTAAACAGGCAAAACACATGAAAAGACATCTTACTAATGAGGATATTCAGATGGCAAACAAGCACATAAAGATATGCTCAACATCGTTAGCCATTAGATATAAATTAAGACTGCAATGAGGTATCACAACACACCTATTAGAACAGCTAAATTTTTATTTCAAAATTACAGTAGCAGCAGATGCTGATGAGAATGTGACAAATCTAACTTCTCATATCGTTGACAGTAACATAAGATGGTACAGCCACTCTAGAAAATAGTTTGGCAGTTTTACACTTTCCAGAGACCCCAGCAATTGTGCTCCTGAGCATTTAACCCAGGAAATGAAAACTTATGTCTACACAAAAACCTGACCATTAATGTTCAGAGCATCTTTTTATTCATAATAGCCAAAAACTAGAAACTATCCACATGCCCTTCAATGGATGAATGGTTAAACTGTGGCACATCCACACAATGGAATGTTATTCAACAATATAAGGAATGGGCTACTGATAGCACAACAACTTGAATGGATCTTCAGGGAATTATGCTGAATGAAGAAAGTCAATCCCAAAAGGTTACATACTGTATGACTTAATTTATATAATTCATTATTCTTGTCATGGCAAAATTATAAAGAACACAGTAGTGACTCCCAGGGGTTAGGGATATGAGGAGAAGGGGGAGGGTGGACTATAAAGGAGTAGCATGAGGGATCTTTGTGACAGAACAGTTATGTGTCTTGAATGTGGCTGTGGTTAAACTAATCTACATATGTGATAAAGTTGTAGAGGACTACACACATGCGCATGCGCACAGACACACACATGCATGAAAAACTGGTGTCCTCATTGGAGAAAACCAGATTATGGTTAGATGTGACCTATCCATTATTTTTTCAACTTCCTGTGAATCTATAATTATTTCAAAATTTAAAAAAAGTCAAAAGAGGACATAAAACAGAATATAAACAATAAAACATTAATTCACCCATGAGAAGACAGAAAAGAGAAAATAGAGAAACAAATAGCAGATGGGACAAATGAAAATCAAATAACAAAATGATAGATTGAACACAAATATTTTAATTATAGATATATGACCAAGTTGAGGCATGTTATGCAATACTATTCAGCAATATAAGGAACAACTTCTGATATATACAACAGCAGTGATGAATCTCAAAAGAATTATGCTGTGTGGAAAAAAATGCAAGACACAAGGAACAGTCTATGGTTCCGTTTGTTTGACGTTTGAAACCAGACCAAACTAATCTATGGTAATACAAGTTAGAAAGTGGCTGCCTGGGAGGGGGTATACTTGACTGGAAATGGGCATGAGGGAGCTCTGTAGGGTGAGGGAAATATTCAACAACTTGGTAGGTGTGTGGGTTTCACAAGTATATGCATTTGTCAAAACTAATCAAACTGTGCACTTAATATGAGTGCATTTCTATGGATGCAAATTATACCTTAATTTTAATATGTTCTTTAAAAAGGACTTTAAAAGTTTTCCCACACCCATATGAATCATTTAGTGTACTTCCTGGGAAGCCCACTCTCCATGCGGATATCACTGGAGCAGAACAGTCACATGATTTAGTCCTTGTGGGCACTTGGAACTTCTATCTCAAGGGCTTCGCATCCATTTTTCCACGACCACATGTTGGTCAGATGCTATTCAAATACTCCACCTTGTTTTAACCTTCACATTTCACAGAACAGACAAAATGAGGAAGCTCCAAAGTATTTTTAACCAAAGAAATGGAGACTTTACACCATTTTGAAGAACATTATAAGGAGAGTACTGATAACTTCTCCATTTCCTTAAGGGGTAAAATTAAAAAAAAAAAAAGCTTCAGAACACTGCAGTGGAAACTTCAATAAGATTATAGGAAACATTTCACTATCTATAAGGATATCAACCTAGTTATAATATTGTATCTATGAAAGGAAGCAAATATACTGTACCCAAAACCTATACTGTAAAGCTAAAATGTAAGGTGAAAGCCATCCTCTCAGACGCCACCTTTAACTCCTTAAGAATTTGTTTCCCATCATTTTAAGAATTGGTGCTGCATAATCTTGTCTTTTATTTACTTAATGTGAGCTGTTTTAGAAAACGATCTGTATGACAAACATTGGTTCAAATGCCTTGTCCTGTCTCTCCAATATGTTTTTATTTAACCTGACTTAAAAGACTAGAAAATAGTTCAACTAAACAACAAAGTGGACACAGAATATCGTCATTGGCGGTATTCATAGGAATATTATGAAAAGGGTATCATTTTCTGAGAATATTTGAAAATCAATAAATATGGAAAATAGTACTATAGCAGGCCCAGAGATGTCCTGCCAGCTGATTCAGAACTAATAACTATATTAAGAAGCAGTTCAAATCAAGCTCAAATAAAATACACCTGAGATAGCAAAAGAATCCAATTTACATGTGTGTGGCGATACCCCTCCAGATTTTGTCACACCCCAGGCTGTTTAAGCGTCAACTTCCGGTTGTTGCTATGTCCTCTGTCTCATAAATAGGTAATCAGTATTTTACTTTTTCCTCTTATGCATTTTAAGACATCACCCTCAGTACTGGCACCTGGCTCTGTTTAAAGCACATAAAGAAACAAGCCTATTTACTGAACAGACCTGTGCATAATCCAGCAACCAGTCTCTCCTGAGAATTCTAAAATGAAAACACAGATCCCTGCCTTCATGGAGATCAGCATCTTGTAGGAGTTCATAAATATTTTTGAAAAAGTTAGTGAATAAGTATCAGTTCTACAAAGGGGGAAGGGTGAACGAGAACTACCATTTATTGTTCATCAATAATTCCTGTACTCTGGGGTAAGCCTTTTACATATCATCTCATTTAAGCCTCAACTCCATTATTGTCTCTTCTTGGAAATGAATAAGGATACTCAGAAAACTTAAGTCAACTGTTCAAAGGTATACAGCTTAAGAGAAAAGCCATAACTCAGCCTCTAAATTTCCGACTCAGACTGCCACCCTATGATATTACATTGTTTTTGGTATTTAATGGTACTACAAAACTTGAGTCCAGAATCACGTTACTTCAAATTCCTTTGTTTTAACTGTTCATATTTTGTGTTCTAACAGCTCTTTAAGTTTTCCACCAGCAAAATTCAAACATCGCTTCCTCAGGGAAGCCTTCTCTGACATCTTACACTGCTCAAATCCTTTGATTTTATGCCCTCCTAATGCCAAATACATTTCCTTTATGCCACTTACTATTTGAATAATTTCTACCTCTTTCTCTCGATTATAAGCATGGGGATGGAGCATGCAATATGTCTGTTTTTGCTCAACTGGTAACTGCCGAGCTCATAGGGGCACTAAATAATAAACTAGAGTTATTGAATGAATGAACATTTTAAGGGGCACTCAGAGGGAAAATAAAATGCCTTAGGCCTAAAGCTGATAGCAAATGATAGGTAAAATCCTTTGAGGGGATAATTTAAGAGAAAGAGTTGGGTTTGGGAGAAGAGAAAGAGAGAGGCCACTGATGATTCACTAAGTAATTCAATGCATCTACCCACCTCAAACAAAGTCAGGAAGTAGGGTGATCTCTACGTGGATGACGAGTTGCAGCTTTCTTGATCAGCTGAGAGAGATATCCCTTAAAATCTCAGAGTTACCTAGACCAGAATTGTGACTCTATCTTCTCGCATTCCCAAACACTGAATTGAAACAACATTAATGAGAACACCATCTCTCAAACTTTTTCTTGAGTCAACAAAAAGTTCGATTTAGAACTAGAATTTTGAATTTAGTGAATTTTATAGATATAAGAAATAGTTGGACAAGGGGTTCAGCAGAGAGGAACTCAGTCCCCTTCACTCTTTCTTTCAAATTTATTGGGTGCTACTATATTCAGTGATAGAAGGAACTTTGAGAAAGACATGAGTTCACTGTAGATCCCAGGCAAGCACTAAAAGGGGATGTTGCACATGTGACTTAAACATGTTATTAAGTGATTTAAACAGAATAACTGTTTAACTCCTTCGCAACCTTTATTTTATGGTGACAGGGCAGGGCAAGTAAATGACATTTTTAAAGTTTTTTAATGTCTGATTTGTAATTAGAGTTTTCAAGGAAAGCTAAGTTTAAAAGCATAAACTATTGGAAAAACTTTGAATTGCCATCTAATTGTTGTAACCATATACATAGGTTCAGTCTCCTCAATTCACTTCTTAATTCTTTTGCATCCCCTACTAACAAGCTCAGCTCTGTCCATATAGCTGGTAGACAATAAATGCTGGTTTGTAAATGGGCACATTTTATTGCTACTTATGCTTGTCTGTGTGTATGTGAGAACATGCCTTGTCATCCCAAATAATCTCTAAATATGTAAAATGATTTTAAAATTTTAGAATAATACCATTTTTTTTATGCTGATGAAGATTTGCCCTGAGCTAACATCTGTTGCCCTAAGCTAACACCTGTTGCCAATCTTCCTCGTTTTGTATGTGTGCCATAGTTACAGCATGGCCACCGACAAGTGGTATAGGTCTGTGAGCAGGGAACTGAACCTGGACCACCAAAGTGGAGGCACCAAACTTAACCACTAGGCCACTGGGGCCCAATAATACCATTTTTTGATCCAAGATAATATATATTAATTGCTGGAATCTGGGAAATAAAGAAAATTATAAAGGAGCTGAATGTTTTCTGAGATATTAATCTATGTTTACTTTTCTCATATGTTTTTCCATTTCCTTTCTCTCCAGTTAAGAGATAAGAGCAACGTGAAACACAGAAACTGTGTTTCATGGCTTCAAGGAGCTACACAGGGGCCAATGCAGGCATTTACTATAATATTTTCTGGATTTTGTTTTTCAAAAATCCCCTTGAGTCAATGAAGTTGAGAGAAGTAAGAAACTGATGGAGCAAAGTAAGGAGAGAGAAGCTGCCTCCTGATGAAATAAGACTGTGGGTCTTGGCCCTTGGGGACCCAGCAACCTGCTCCTCAGCAAGGTGTAATGAAGAATCACAGCTAGATCCCCTGAAAGAGATGGAGCCCTGGGGTTCCCAGGCTTACCAGAGAGTTCTATGTGCCAGAAGAGCATAGAAGCCGGAGTGAAACACCAGCTTCAAGGGTCCCTTTTAGGCTTAGACTATGAAGATGCTTTGTCAGCAGAACACTTGGTTTTTCAACATCCTCCTCCCCACAAAAAGAAATATTTCCCTGATATTCTCAACCTTGCCATCTGTTCAGTAACAATTATGAAAATCTAGGAGTCGTCCTTGATTCCTCCCTTCCTTCATCCCACCAGTCTTCTCCCCAATCAACCCCAAAGGGAGTCCTGTCATTTCTACCTCTCAAATACATTTTTCCATCCACTTTTGTCATCTCTACTGCTTCTACCCTAGTCAAGCCACTCTCTATATTCTCTCCTATAGCTTCCCAACGTCCTCCATGCTAGCTTTCTGTCAACTGATTCTACAAGATAGATTTAATCCTGCTTTCACATCAGGCTTTGCCACATTCTATTTTCTGTCTGAGACAGTTTCCCCTAGATCTTCCTGTCAAAGGGATCTTCGTATTCAGTGTCTACATGTAACTTAACATCTTCAAAGAGGTTTTTCCAGGCCTTCCCAAGAAATCCAGTCCCCACTCCACTCGACAAGGCATGTGCCATATCTGCCCATAGGAATGACTTTTACTAAGTTTCACAATGTGCCATTTGGGCTCTCTGAACTAAAACTGAGAAAAAGAGAAATTCAGTAACTCACCTAAGATTAACCAGTTACTTGGTGCTAGAGTTTAGATTCAAAGTCTAGAAGAATTCCCATTCTTAAGTTCTACGCTATATACTAATGGGTACTAAAATTGTTGAAAGAATGAAAAAAAATGAATGTCAGCAGAAAGCATGATGAACCGGAAATTTCATTCATTTCCCATTTCTAGGTTCCATATTGGCTTCGTAGAGCCTGACTTTTTGTAGGGAGAGGAGGACACAATAATAACCAAGATAGAATGTCGTTGAAAATGGGTAGGATGGGATGTCAGAGTCAAATTAATTTTATTTAAAATAAATGACAAAAGTGATTTTTTTTCAAAAGACTTGAGTTTGTGGACTGAGATTCCAATCATATAGCACCTTTGGCTATATTCTTACACATTATTAACTTTGGGATTCCAAAATTATACTAATGCTATTATTCTTCATCTACCTCCCAAGTTTGTGTCCACACTTTTGTAATTTTTTTAGACACATGATATTAGACAGTTTAAGGATGTATATAAATAGAAAAGTACATCCCCAACAAAGTTGAACAGAAAAACTGATGATTGAAAAATACTCTAAGCCCAAAACTGCAGAATCCTGAGAAATTTGGTAAAGAAGACCCACATAGAATCAGGTAAGTGGTCTGCAAGTGCTTTTCCAATGGTTTCTATTTCTCTAGAATCTTCTCTGAAGTGGTGCTTTAGGAATCATAAATAACTTCCACCGTCCCTGTGAAGGACAGGATTAAGGCCCCATTATTCTGAGGAAATAAAGGCTTAGGCAGTTGCAGCAAATTATATGAGGCTTTGGCCAAGTGGCAGTGAAAATTACCTTCTCTGGTTTATAGTGTCTGTGGGCATGAAAATAATTGAGAATGGCTAAAAGTACCCAATAGCATGACAAAGTTTCTTTCTAGGAAACTAATTCAACTCTCAAGCCACATCATATTCTCAAAGAGCCTTTTTTTTTTTCTAGGTACAATCGGATTCTTATCCTCAAAAATAGACACAGTGCTCCAGAAATCCATTTCATTTAGGAACAGTCCTGCTTGTAGCACAGTTATGATGGTAGATAGGTGGCATATTTTGGTGCTCTGGATACTTTCTGGTGTCATTGACACATTCTCACTTCTGGTGTCTGAGTTCCATCCATCAACACCAATTTTATTATACAAAGCTTTCACGATTTTTCCCTTTATTTTGTCTCCCCCTACTCCATTTGAGAAATAATCATAGTAGCAGGGAGCATGTCCAGGCAAATTAGCTAATGTTGCAATTAATGTCCAATCATAAACTCAATAATTTTGTTTTTCATTCAGGTTGAAGTAATTCTTGTTCATGTTGTCATCATGAGTTCTTTTTAAAAGTGATGCTACTGGGGCCGCCTAGTGGCGCAGCGGTTTAGTCCGCGCTTGGCAGCCCGGGTTTCGCGAGTTCGGATCTCGGGCGCCCGCCGACGCACTGCTTGTCAGCCCTGCCGTGGCGGCGTCCCATATAAAGTAGAGGAAGATGGGCACGATGTTAGCCCAGGGCCAGTCTTCCTCAGCAAAAAGGGGAAGATTGGCAACAGATGTTAGCTCAGGGCTGGTCTTCCCCACAAAAAAAAAAAAAAAAAAAAAAAGTGATGCTACTGGTTCAGGGAGTGGCTGCAGAGGTGGTGGTGGTGGTTTTGGAGTGGTTGTGAAAAGTTATCCTATGTCTATTTGCACCCCAACAAATGTATGTTACTTGCCCATTGGATTTTTCCATTACTTTGTTTACTTCTGATTTTTTCCTCTACAGACATGCATTGCTTAACAACAGAGATACATTCTGGGAAATGCTTCTTTAGACGATTTCATCATTGTGCAAACATAATACAGTGTACTTACACAAACCTAGATAGCCTACTACACATCTAGGCTATATGGTACTAATCCCATGGGACCACCATCATATATGCAGTCCGTTGTTGACCAAAAGTCATTATGCAGTGCATGACTACATTAAGCAAACATCTTGCAAGATTTACTCTCCTTTCTTTCAACATTTATACACATTTTGCAGTCAATATTATGGCACTTACAAACTGAGGAATTAGATTGATGACTAACAAATAGGTATCCAATTAAACACTGATATGAAGGTATTCCTTACAACCACCATTCTTTCCCAGGTGGAAGTTAGCCCTCTTTTGTGGACCTCCCTACTCTGTACATATTTCTGTTTCTTCTCTATTATCACTTCTCATAAGTTTACACATCTATAGTTTACTATTGTCTTTGGTCAAAGGGAAAATAATAAACTGTTACAATTGTTAAAAGGGACTTTTAAAATTCACAGTCATTCTTAATTTTAAGAAGACTTAGGGGGCCGCCCGGTGGCGCAGCGGTTTAGTCCGTGCTTGGCAGCCCAGGGTTCGCGAGTTCGGATCCCGAGCGCTCGCCGACACACTGCCTGTCAGCCATGCCATGGCGGTGTCCCATATAAAGTGGAGGAAGATGGGCACAGATGTTAGCCCAGGGCCAGTCTTCCTCAGCAAAAAGGGAAGGATTGGCAACAGATGTTAGCTCAGGGCTGGTCTTACCCACAAAAAAAAAAAAAAAAAAAAAAAGAAGACTTAGCATATAGGAGTAGAAGGAAGTGACCTTAAAATTATTCCTTAAAATATTACCAAAAGCAATCAGTATAGAGTATGTTTACTGATATAATCATTTTATTCATAGTCTGGAACAAGAACAAAAGACATGAATTAATACTATCATTTATTTTTCTGGTTGTTCTAGGAATTCGATTAAAAAGGAAAAATGACAAACATGCTATTATTTTCAAATATTGTGTTTTGATACTGAGAACATGCAAGGCAATCTTCTGAAAAACATTTAGAAAGTGTACAAGTTTAGTGAGATGATGAAATTGCTACAAGGTAAATAAGAAAAAATTAATAATTTATCTATAATAATGCAAAAACCAGTAGAAAAATGTGATGGAAAAATAACATATTTACAAAAGAAAAACTAATTTGGTATTTAAAAAAATTCCAGAATCCAGTGGCAGTCAATTCTTTCTTTTTCACTATTTATTCAGGGGCAACTTTTCAGAGTTTGATACCCACTTTGAGATTCTGTTGATTTTACTCCAAGTATAGGATCTTTGCATTTGCATCATTCACAGCCCACCCACAAAGTGTTTTGACATTTTATTTGGTTTCCATAGTTCTTAATGATTTTAGGCAGAGCTGATGGGTTACAACAGATAGGCACAGGCAACTGAAAAATATAGATTTCTACAAGACCACAAGTTTTATACATATGTACATCCATGTATTTAAACCCAGTTCACTCTTGCAATTTCTCGTATCTTCTTAGTGAATGTATGATTTTCTGTGCTGTTCTTTGAATTTCTTTCTCATAAATCAACTTCTGATGCACAATTCTTTGAAATATAAAGACTTATTAGGACAAATTTCAAAAGGCGCCATGTGTGACATGCCAGAGACATGGAACCTGATTCGAAAGGGACTTGGAATCTTTTTATGATGCTAAATATAATTTAAGACACCATGTTGTTACTTAGGAGGAAGCCTTATTTATAACAGCAGTACCATGCTGCATAACAGATGCCAGTAGAAAGTGAAACTATGATGAAATTAATTTGACCTTTCTCAAGCCTGCAGAATGTAAATCAGATATATTTAATAAAGATCAAGTTCGCAAGAAATAGCTACAACTTCAGACATGTAAATGAAAGAAATGAAGGCAACACTTTGTACAGTTCTGAATATAGTCTAAATTAAGCAAAAATGATGAAAAATGTAGCTTGGAGATGTGCAACTTTTCCTCATTAGATATATGTGGCATACTGTGTAATTCGGTCATTTCACTGCATTTTTCAGGCCGTTAGGCACAGCACAGGTATCAATCTCTTGTGTATGTAACAAAAATGTAATTTTTGATGCCTAACTAGGATAACTTCATTAAGCAGTATTTTGGTATTTATTTGGGGATGATTTTGTCATCAAATCTCCTTTAAAGTCTATGATCTAATTTTTAATAAGATTCTGGGAGTTTTGAAATCTTTATATATGAAAAATGATAGAGCAATTCTTCCTCAAAATAAAAGCAGAATGATTGAAGTTTTTCTGGCTAGGAGAAAGGGCAAAAGTTTATTCTGAAGACAGAGATTTTTAAGATTAAAGTCAGGTTTGGCAGGAAGCCTGCTTTATTTTAATAAAGAATGGACAGAGGCCAAACTCATTACTATTGGAATACCTACCAGCCCCCAAACACACGAGAAAAAGTAGCAAGATGCTACATGCATTTTAGCTTGCCAAGACCAGGATAGAAAGGAATCAATTTCATCCATTCATTCTGTCATTCACTCATTCATTCAAAAACCAATCCCTACTATGTACAGACTCTAGAAAGTAAAATGAGTAAAAAGAAGATACCACTCTCAAAGTGCTCTCATCAGATTGTTTGCAACCATTTGCTTGCAACACATCTCTTTCAAATGGCGAAATGCTGTAATGATGGAATGTGTAAGATTCCAAGGAGCACAATTCTGCCTGTGGAATATCAAGAATGGCTCTTTAGAGGACCTGACCTAAGTCTTTGAATAAAGACATGAATTCATAAGGCTGAGAAGGGGAGAATGCATATTCCAGGCAAAGGAAAAAGGATGAGCAAAGGCACAGAACGTAGAGTGAGTATTAAGGGTCTTGGACATCATGCAATGGAGACTGAATTCTATCATAAAAGCAATGAAGAGTTTGAAAAAACGAATTAAGCCAGAGGAGCTATATGGCTATATTTGCATTATGGAAAGATGGATCTGATTGCAAAGTGATTCTAAAGATGGCATGGGGTGAGCAACAGTGAGAGCATTAGAGTCAGGGAGACCTTTAGGAGGCTGCTGTAATGAACTAGAAGGGATGTGAATTAGCACAGTGGTAATGATAGTGACGGAGGAAAGATGGATTCAAGTGATATTTAGGAGGTGTGATTAATAGGATTCGTGTCTCATTAGAAATATGGGAAATCAAGATAAGATTAACTACCATTTATATTGAAACACTCGGGTTTGGGAGGCCTGAAGGAAATCCAGTAAGATGTCCAGGAGGTTTCAGAAATAAAAGACTGACTGGGAAATATTTGGTCCAGAGATATAGTTTCAAAAATCATTGGCACAATCAGCTTTTTGAAGCCATAAGAGTAGATGAAGTAGCCCAGAAAGTGGATACAGTGTAGGAAAAGAAGAGCACAGAGACGAAATAAGGAGAAACAGGAATGTTTGGTTGCAGGGAGTGTGAAGTGTGGACAGAAGGAAGGACCAGTGAGGCAGTGGAAGAAGAAACTCATAGAAGAGAACAAATTTAGGGGCACCTCTCTGTGCCAGGTACAGAGCTAGGTGTTTCACACATAGGTTCTCATTACTGTCCTCAGTATTTGATTTCATCTTCACAACATTATGCCCGCTTTACAGTGACACTCAAGAGAGGTCGAGTAACTGCCCCTGCTCACTAAGTTAGCAACTGGCAGAAGCTGGATTTTAACCCAAGTCTGTCTGATTCCAAAAGCCTATAGTCATTTGGAATGAAATGAAATGTAGTATGCATTTTTGTTCTATGGGATATGTTAAAAATGGTCTATCTTCCCTAAAAGGGTATGATTTTGTGATAGGATGTATCATCTGTGCTAAAAATTATTGTATGGTAATATTTGTATGTTTTGAACTATGGAAATTTGAAATATTTTGTAAAATACTAATATAAACATTTTACAGATTCATTTGAAATATAAATTCCGTAATTTTTAAAAATTAAGAACTTCATAATTTCACAGTTAATTATAACCTGTGCTTCCATTTTTGTAGTTCCACTTTAGTTGGTAAATACAAATTCTGTTTTAGTAACATCCATTGTTAGTAGCTTGTGAAAAACCCTGTTGTTAGCATCAAAAATTCTAAGTTATTTTGGTCATTATTGTGCTGTTATTTGAACATTCTGTTATAATTTAAAATATTTTTAATGTCCTAGAAAAATATCTTTCAAACTTCAGTTAAGTTGTGGATCTTGTGTTGAAAAATAAGCTGGAAATCAGTAAGACTGGAACATAAATTAGAAGCAATAAAAACCCTCTGAAGATGGCCAAACATCTGCCATAATATGGTAATTCAGTAAAAAGTACTCTATGAAATATGAGAGATAATGTTGTGAAAACAGGCAATATTAGAGCAAGTAAAGCTTTACATTTGCAAAAATTATCATAAAACCAGGCAAAAATAATGAAAAAAATGTAAAAAAAAAAAATCTTGGCAAGTGTAACATAGCGGAAATGTGATCCTAAAGTGGGATTGTTAGAAATTAATAAACTCCTAAAATACTTTAGCCACTTTCACCTCCCTACAAACTTACATTTAGTCTTTGAAATTGGTCTTGAATTAAGTGTTTTTGCATGACCTAAATTTCCTGTATTGTGCCTGTCCTGTATTACAATCCATGGGGCTATGAACACAACAGTGTTGGATTTAAGAAGGTGATTTAAAAGGGGAGAGGAAGTTCCAACCAGAAAGGACTTTGCAAGGAGAGGAGTAGAACAGTAAGCGATTTTGTTGACAATGGAAGGCAGATAAGGGAATGCCAGAATGCACACAGGAGCATTGCTCAAGCATGCCCGTCTGCTTCCATGCAGAGCCTGTACTCCATATCCTCAAGTCAGTAGGTTCTCCAGGAAATTTCAAGGAGCAGACAGCGGCCTGTAGCTTCTTCTCTGCAGCCTCTCTGCACAGCCCTTAGACTAGTGTCTTGGGAGGCAGCCATTCTCTCTAAAAAGTTTGTTTCTAAAGCTAGAACTCAAAGGGATATAGAGAAGTCTTGATTCCCACTCAAGTATTGGCCAGAATGCTGGGGAAACTAGAACAACTAATTAATAATCAAATTCAATCAGCATCCAGGTTTCAACTCCTAACTGTCAGCAGTGACAGCTTTTGGATTTGGGGAACAAGTCAAAGAGTTTTGGGCACATCAACTATGAACTGAGAATTATTCTATGGTTCAGATTTCGCCAACAGTGTGTATACAACAAAGCGAATACTTGGCTTTGTCTGACTTGAAGCAGCTGAGTACTCATCTGAAGCTGAAAAGTTTTGCTTCTAATCAAGTGTCACCTTACCATTGTTGTGTATATCTCAGGTTTTACAGATTATGATAATGACAAGAAATCAGGTAAATTCACAAACCTGGAAGAGATCATTCAGGTAATGGATAAAGATTCTTCTCCATGCAATTTACAACTGCTATATCTGACTTTTAAATGTCTAAGTTCACATCCCATTTTATGATAGAAATTTATTATAAACCTTCCTCTTTGAAGAGATTGGTATTTTATTTTTAAAAGAACCATTTGGAAATGCCTGTTTCCTGTTTGAGCTACCTCAAAAATAAACAAAATAAAAGTTAATTTTTACTGGGATTTAACCTGATGTTTTTCCATAACCAAATGTCTTTTAGAGTATGTTCTATTATATAGATGCCAAAATAACAAAGAAGCTAAAATATTTGTATCTCCAAGAATGCAATCAATTTCTCAAACATTGTATATCAAAAATCCATTATTCCAGTCATGATTACCTGGAACTCTTGATGGCAGGGTCAAATATTGCAATTTTTTAAAAAACATAAAGTATGCTGTACCTTTCCCATTTCTCCTCATTTTTTTCAATATCTTCATCATTTTGAAAGGATCACGCTTTGAACAAGCAGCAGATGTTAATACAGAAATATAGAACATCTCAATTTTCTCACTGCTAACTCAGCTTACTGAGCCAATTTCACAATTCTCACATTCCTGAGTCCTAGGAGAAAATGCTAATTTAGATTGTTAAAATTGACACGGGTTAGGGTATAAAGGGTAATTAGCATAAAATCCTACACAAAGTGTTCTTAGCACCATTAATCAACACCCACCTAGGCATACACTTTTTTAGTCAGAGCTGATGTTTAACAGAGCTGAAAACTATCTAAAATATTCTCTCTAGTTAAGTAATAAAAATTGCAGAGTTTGTCCTCAAATCAAGTTTGAGGGTTTTTAAGGAAAGATACCTAATGTGCAGTTCAAGCATAACTTTTATTTTACACTTAAGAATTATTTAAAGCATTTAACGGTACTCTCTTGAGGAAAACACCTTTTAAACACTTGTGTTTTTGACATATCTGTGTCAGTGCTGTTCTGTACATGTGTTGTTATTGCTGAAAAGACTGATCTGTTTTCTTTTTCCTCCCTTGGTGCTTGCAAAGGCTGTTGTGTTCGACACCATTGTTCTAATTCTCAGTATGGAATGCTGCTGGTGTTTCTGCCTCTTTCATTTGCCAGACTCCTAAACCCAAAAAAGTCACTCTGGTCTGAATCTGCTCAGCAGGACAGAGGTGTTCTCGGTTCCTCAAAATTGGCAAGCCTGCTATATTAATTGAAGCTCCTTTTTTTTCTTTCCTTGCTAATGATGTGAACTAGTGGCAAGAGAACTGTCTTCCACTTAGACGAATGATTCAAAGTCACCTAACTTTTCTGCTCCTTAGTTTCCTCATTTGCAAAAGAGAAAAATGACAAAAATAACAGATATGACAAGTATATCAAAAACTACTTAAATTTCAGGGGCACAAAGTATATATGTCGCTGAGAGCGGGTCTATATATGCCCCTGGGGATACCAATGAGACCTATCTTTAGAAATTCTATCTTGGAGGCCCCCGATAAGGGAATGAGGCTGCAAACATGTTATATAATCCCTGGGGGCCATTTATTCTGCATAAGATAATGCTGCTTTGTATAAGATAGTGGTTAGGCACAGGGTATAGAAGCCAACAAACAGTCTCAGGGTAGAGATTGTTTAAAAAAAAACCCAGATCCACAAGATAAGTGCTCTGATCAGTGCTGGTGCTATTAAAACATACAGCAGGGGCACCTAACTGAAACTGGGGAAAAGACAAAGAGGAAGGAAGCAAGGTTTGGCCCTATGTGAGTTAAGAAAGTGAAGGGAATGTTCCTAACATTGAGAAGAGCATGTGCAAAGTTTGGGAAGAAAGAAAGAGCGTGGCAAATTCTAGGGGCTGAAACTGCAGTACAGTTGAAGTTGAAGCAGACAGTACAAAGTGGAAGTGGCCGCAGTAGAAGCTGGAGTGTCGGGTGATGAAGTGTCTCATGTACCAGATTAAGGAGCTAGACTGAATCTGAAAAGCAATGGAAAGTAAATGAAGGCTATTAAGCAGGGAAGTGCACAAGCACCCTTGTATTTTAGAAAGATCACTCTTACTGGAGGGTGGAGAACAGATTGCATCCCGGAGGAGACTTGAGGCAGGAGGTCAATGGGAAAGCTGTTGAAATGACCTCTCGTGAGAAACACCTGTGGTTGGAGGGCAGGAGTGGGGGAAGATGGAGAGTGGGGACTCATGGTAAGAATAGTTCACAGGTATTGAGTATTTATCACAGGCTAGACCCAGCACTCTCCATTTATTGTCTCATCAAATTGTCACACACACACAAATCCTATAAGATAGGTACTATTTTTAAATTTAAAGAAGAGGAAATTCAAGTTGAAAGAGGAAATTGGCTCAAACTCAGGCCTTCCTAAAAGGCTAAAGCTGGGTTTGAAGCCAGGAAGTCTTGCTCCAGAGTTCTTTGATCTGCCTTCCATACAAATTTAGGAGGAGGAATTGACAGTGCGCAGTGACAGACTGGTGGAGGTGGTAAGTGGAAAGGGAGGCAGAGGTCACAAAGATCAGCACCTGTGTTGTTAGGCAGTGAGGGAGGTAGTTCATTTGGATACTGAATGCAAGAGGAGATACGTGGTTGGTGAAGGGCAGGAAGGCAGACAGGACTAGATTAGTGGGCACCTTGAGTTTGAGGTGCCTGCAAGATATCAGAGTAGAAGGGCAGTTGGAAGGAAGGCTGGATCCATGTGGAGAAAGGGGTTTGGACTGGATGTGTAGATTTAGCAGTTAGTAGCATATCGGCATACTCCACGGGCAGGAGGTTGCAGAGGAAGGGTATGAGGGGTTAAAGGATAAAAGAGCCTAACAAGGAGCAGGTGTAGAGTTAGGAGCAAAACCAGGCGATTGTGTTGTTAGAAAAGCCAAGAAAAGTGCTGCTTCGTGATTGGGGGTGCCTGAAAGCATCCAACACTCCTGAGAGTTTAAGAAGATAGGAGAAGAAAAAGCAGCCGTCTGATTTTTGTAACAAGAGGACTTTTCCCAAAGATGCAGGACATAGTGGGCACACAGCATAGTGACCACACACAGGCCTTAACAACTGCTACTATTCTTCTACAGATGACACACTTACACAATTCTA
This sequence comes from Tapirus indicus, assembly GCA_031878705.1. Taxonomy (NCBI): domain Eukaryota; kingdom Metazoa; phylum Chordata; class Mammalia; order Perissodactyla; family Tapiridae; genus Tapirus; species Tapirus indicus. Next base: position 118,273,574 of record CM062925.1, read on the forward strand.
CAGATTAAATGATGCAGACAAGGCAACTGCTACTGCTGCGGGGCTGTCTAATGCCTCCTATAACATGTAATGTTCTCCTTACTCGTACTTCTCACTTGACTTAGAAGGACACAGATTCCTGTGCCATTGATCTTTGACTTAAATAGTTGGTAAAGCCATATATCCCTTGTGATTTACCAAAGTTACCACTAAGGCTAGGTATTTATTATAAAAGTGATGCCCCCATCCTCTCCAAAGGTATAATTTTCTGAAGGAGATATTGTGGCAAGAAGCTTCTTTAATGGAGAACCTCTGCTAAGAGCACTGATTTTATTCCTAAAATCCATATTAACTTTTGCTTTTAAATATACTATACTCAGAAGTTAATAATACTGAGGAAGTTTTTCGCTTGTGGAGTACTTTATGTTTTTCACAGCACTTTCACACTGCTGGTATTTTCCTCTAAGACGGTTCATGTGGGTAAAATGAAGTGGTAGGAGAGAAAGCAGTAAGGAAAAAAATCATGGTTTATATAAGAGTACCATGAAATATCTCATGTTTCTAATTCTTGATTTTTTTTCAAAATTGATTATAAAATAAATGTAATTTTAAAGCACCCTTCATGCACAAGGCTCTCAACCAATTAACAACTTATACAAATCCCTGTAAGGCTCTGTGGTAATACTCATTTACTAAAGGGAAATGATGAGTTTATACTACTTACTTCAGGTCATTTAAAATGTCAATGACAGTGGAGAAAGAAATCAGAAAGAATATGTTCCCAGACACTAGAATTATAATTTCTCCAAGTCTGAATCTTTTGATTTAACTCTTTTGCACAGAGGATTAACAGATTTAGTTTTCTCAGAATAGTGAAGATGAGATTCATCTTGTTTCTGCTCTCTTTGAAATTATGAAACCAAATTCAGTTTCACAGAATATTATTTGGAAGCAAATCAAGCCCATTTGCTATGTAAGGAAGTCTCTCTACGAGCAAATGTTCACAAGATGAATGTACAGATGAAAGACAAGTGATTTATTTTTATTTCATACTGAGAATGGCAATTTTAACTAGTGTGAATTTGTCCTTTGAAGGAAATGTAAAATAAAAGTTAAATATCTTTATAACTTTATCGATACATAAATAAAAATAAATAGTGATCAGGTTGATTTTGAGCAATGGGCCAAGGGTAGTAATCACACATTTCATTGTAATGTCAGTAGCAGTTTGTGAAAGATATACGTACATATAAGATTCAGAAACTACATTCCAATTTCTGTTGTTGAATGAGTTACACCTGGAATGCCATTCCATTACAAATCAGTCAAGCCTTAATAGCCCGAAACTGGGCATGAACAAGCTGAAATCCTACACTGGGAACTATATACCATACTCTTTTATAATAAATATGTAAAAGCAATACTTAAAAAAATAAAGAGTGCAAAGAGTTAGAAATAAGAATTATATCATTTTCAAGTTGGAAGGGATCTTAGAAAATATCTAATCAAAATCCTTCATTTTACAGACAAGTAAAAAAAGGTCCCGACTAGTGGTTCCCTACACTTTACTACGGCTCCTAAGGGTCTTATGTACATTCCAAGAGGAAAGCAACTCTGAAGCACACTGGATCAAAACAAGTATCCGACACAGAAATGAGTGACAAACAAAATAACGTGTTCTACGGTGATGATAAAAACAAAAAAAGTCCAGTTTCCCAAAGTTCAGAATGATCACTGACTCCATTTCTGACTGAAACCTGAGTAGGAAAGAAGAGAGAGATGAATGTGTGGCTGAGATAGTTTTGATAATACACAAATGAGATGCACACCCTGAAACACTGCATTTTTCCGTGAATCAACTAGATGTTTCTCACAGCAGCTAATCTCAGAATCTTTTTGCTATGATTATCATAAAGTCCTTAAAATCTAATTTATTATGGTAGTATTTAAAACAAGTCTTCTCAATTTTCATTTTAGACAGCTGTATTAGAAATATCTTCTAGTTTTTAAGTGGTTGGCAAAAAGCTGTTAGTACCTATCTTCATGCCATCCCAGAGATCTTATTTGCTTTCTTCTCCTAATAGCTCTCTCACTAATATTGTATCTTCCAAATTAGAAAAGGTGTAGATGCAGATATAGAAATGAAAGCCATCTGCTTGCTTCTCAACTTTGGTCTCCACCCAAGAAAATAAATACATTGTCTCAGAAGAAACTTTCATACTTTAAACCAACTTTGCTTGTTGAAAAAATGCTGCTTAATTGCTTATTCAATTTTTTTCTTTACTTTATGATTCATGCACTTTATGTAAAGCAAGTCATCTTCCTCTTCGATGTCTTCATTCCTTCCTTCTCCCCTCCTTCTCCCTCATCTCTTTCTCTTTCTCCTCCTCTCATTCCTCCTCCTTCTTTTAGAGGAAAGCATAATGTCTGCTTCCAATAGTTTATTCTGAAGATTAGAAAGACTATGACATTGGAAACACATCATAAAATACAAAGTTTTATACAATCTTGTGATATTTGGATATTAATGTGAAGTGGTGATATCTGAACATTTATCTTATGACCTGAGGATATCTGTAGAGCACACAGGCCCTTCTGCTCTTCCCCCACACTAGCTTAATTTCATGTTCCATCCTTACAGGATATCACCATTACTTGGGTATATGTCCTGTAGAATTTTTCCTTGAAATTGAACATGAGAATTCACCCAGCCTACTATGAAAAATAGTCTAACTTGACTATGTCTGCTTAATATCTAAAGAGAAATAACAAAAGGAAAAAAAAGGGAATCTAATCAGAATTAAATGTCTGTCTGCCTATCTGTCAATTATCCACCTACCTACCTATCTCTCTATCTCTCTACTCATTCATCCATCCATCCATCCATCCATCCATCCATGCATCCATCCATTCATCCATTGTCTATCTCTATCTATCTATCTATCTATCATCTATTTACCAACTTATTCTGGAAGTAAGGTTTTATACTGTGGTTCAACTTAAACTAGTCTCAGAGGTATGTATGAATAATCTAAATATGGTTAATCAGTGAAAAAAATCACTTAGGCTTACTTCATTTCCCAGGGAAAAGACATTAGGGGACTATGCAGCTTTAGCCTCAGAGTGGTTTGGTAATAACATTGCATGATTATGTAACCCTATATTAAAAAAAAATAGAACAACTTTTAACCTAGCAATTACACTTCTAGAAATGTAGCCCAAGGACATAATTATATTCATAAAGACATAGCTACAAGGGTGCTCATTATAGAATTGTTTATAGCGGCAAAAATGTTGGAATCAAACTAAATGCCCAACAACATGAAATGCATTTAATAAACTATGGTAGCATTCTGCTAGAAGAATATTTAACAACATGGAAATATCTTCACAAGTGTATTGTGAAATGGAAAAGCAGATTATAAAAATTTAAGGATACATGATACTAAGTAAATATACATGTAATCTTGCATTCTTCAACTTTCTCAATTTTTCTTCCACCTGATCATATCACTCCATTCAACAAGCAATCTTTAGTCCTCAGCTTATCTGATTTCTCAACAGCAACTGACACTATGAAGTCTTTCTTGAAAGCCACTCTCTTACGTTGGCTATACAATCCAACACTTTCCTTTTTTTCCGTTTCCTACAATTTTTTCAGTTATTATTATTATTAAGGTTTTGTTTTTTTAAATCAGTTTAGGGTTCACAGAAAAATTGCAGGGAAGACCAGAGATTTCTCATATACCCTCTGCCCTCCCCAGCAGCATCCTCCATTATCAACATCCCCCACCAGAGTGGTACATGTGCTACCATTGATGAACCTACACTGACACATCATCATCACCTAGAGTCCATAGTTTATCTCAGTTCACTCCAGGTGTCTCTTACCATTTTGACCACTCATTCTCTATGCCTTTGTCAGTCTTGATCTTTATCCCCTAACATTAAATGTTTGCATCCTTCTAGCCATAGTACGGGGCCCTCTCATCTTCTCATTTCATTCTCCACCATTGGGGACTATCTTTCACACCCTTGGTTTAATTACTATCTGTATACAGATAACTCACATATTTATAATCTTTGTCCCAACCTCTCATTTAAGCTAAGATCATAGGTCCAATAATGCAATTGTGGTATAAACCACTTCAAACTTAACATATCTAAAATGAGACATATTATTACTCCCTGAATCACCCACTTCAAACTGGCCACAACCTGGTTCTCTTTCAGAGACTCCTATCTCTGAATGGAACTGCTATCCATTTACTTATGCAAGATACAAAAATTAATGCTATTCTTAATATCACCCTAACCCCCAATAACAAATATTGCACAAGTCCTATTTTCCCTTCTAAAAATCTCTCAAATCAGTCCATCACTCTCCAGCATTGTCCTTGCCCTAGACTAGATAACTATAGTCTCAGTCTCACCTGAACTATTGTTATAGACTGTTAATTAGCCTACCCATATCCATTCTACCTCCAACTCATTTGTGTATACATAATCATGTCCTTGATTACTACACTTGGTGATTTCTAACTACACTTAGGTAAAGACAAGTCACCTTGATTCATGGCCTTATATGTATATTAGCCTCATCTAGGACCATGTTCTACTCTTTCTCCTACAGCTACACTGGCTGTCTTTTACACTCCCATATTCACTAATTCTACAGAATTTTTAGCATGCTGTTCCCTCTGCCTGAAACAACATCCTTCCTCTTTCCCCTGATGATTTGGTAAGAGTGAGCTAACTTATGTAACAAGCAACTCCCCCAAATTTAGTGGCATAAAAATATAACAGCCATTTTGGCTGGTAGCAATAACTAGTGGCTGATAGAGGTTATATTTTCCTGCCATTTGGCTCCACTTTATCTGTATGTTCTGAGTTTCCTTACCTATGACTCATGTAGTCCAGTCAACCTATCTGTCTACACTACTTCTGGCCTTACATCTGGGTTCCCAAGCTGTTTTGCCTAGTGCTTTCTGTATGATCCCCAAAAGCTAGAGTAGAGATTCAATTTTCAGCCATGAATCGTGGAATCTGAACCACTGGGTTTGTGACTGACTGAGGCCAGGAAACGTAGTTCCATTCCTCTTCTCAGGTGAGAGAATTCCAGGAAACCCTCTTTCTTTCACCAGTTTGTCTTTTGCTCTCCTTCATAAGCAGCTGTCAATAGTATGCAACTTTTTTTGGCCACAAAACAAAGCAGTTTATAGTTCTAGGCCTTACATTATAGAAGGAGTTCGATCTCTTGGAATGATCCTGAAATAAACAGATTCAGATAGCTAGAAGTGTCATAGGATCAAACTAATCTCTCAAAGAGGGAGTAAGACAAAAACGGGTCCAAGAGAAAAAGGAAAGTTTACAAAGTAGTCATTGTCATAGCTAATTTGATTGTTCTGGCAATCCGTTGAGGTTCTAAGTATAACTGTACTCCTGGGAACAAAGAAGTCATTTGTCCAAGATCTCGGCAGTAGTCAGTAGTATAACTATAGCTCCGGCCCAGATCTGCCTGACTCTATCTTCTGCACCACTCCCTAATAACTGTAGAGACTCTGGGAGGAAGTGGTCCTCCAGGTTTAGGCACTACCCACCACATTCCCACACTACTCAAGCATCAATCCATTGCACTAACTTTCAATGAGCTCTCAATTGTTAGGCATGAGAAATGTGGACCTTCCCACACCCTGAGGTTAAGAATCAACCTCATTTCTTCTGATAAGAAATTTCCTCCAGGTGATCTTAGTCATCAGAATCCTCTGCCTTCCAGTGTTCTCCATGTCAAATGAAAACAATTGTTGGCTTGTCAAGGGGAGAAATAAATAATAATTTATGAATGGAAAATGTGATCAACAGTCTATGAGGTTTCTACTAAGGAATAAATTTAAACGTTAACATTTTAAGGACTAGAATGCATCAAATTTGGAGAATAATAAAAATTGTCTTTTTTTAGTCATTTAAGGATTAAAATATATTAGTAGCTATTTATATAGGAAATTTTATAAACAGAAAACTGAGCTAAGGGCTTGGATTCGTGGTTCTCAAAGGCTAATGTATAAACTGGGGCCAGTTCATGGTAAAATTTTTACTGGCCTGCAATGCAATGACCAGAACAAATTAAGATATAAATAAAATAGCTCAGAAAATTTTAGTTTTTCATAAGACAGCTTGGGAAGAGGGCACCTGAGAGGTGGAGCAGGCAGATGTGGAGGAGATTAGGGGAAGGATAGGAAAGAGAGCCAACAACAGAGAAAGAACTGTTTACTGACATCTGAAATAATGGCATTTTAGTACTAAAAAATATCTGTATTTCAGTACTTCCAAAGAGTATGGTACACTGGAGCACTGAGAGCCCACTTTGCAACCACTATTATCCTGTAGTGATGATAAGGAATCAAATAACCTGATCAGTATTATGCTCAAGAAAGATAGAGGTATAATTGTACTCATGGGAACAGAGAAGTTATTTGTCTAAGCTCACGGCAGTAGTAAATGGTATAGCCATAGTTCCAGTCCAGATCTGCCTGATTCTACCTTCTGCACCACTCCCCAATAACTGCAGAGACTCTGGGGGGAAGTGATCCCTCAGGTACATATGTATTACCCATCACATCCCCTATACCACAAAATGGGGTTGGATAATTTCAAAACAATCATAGCAAGCTTTCTAGCAGTAGCTACATGAAAACTATAAAATTTCTTCAGCACTCTCCAGAATTAATATAAAAGAAAAATGTATAGAGAAAGATTATGAAAAATGTTAGCAGCTGATGAAGGAGTAGAATGGTTACATTCTTTGGAGTCAGAATGTACTGACTATGGAGTCAGAAAAGAAAAAAGTTTTATAAAATCTGATTCAGCTAGTTAAAGCTATGTCATCTCAGAATATTGCTTCCTTATTTTTGAGTTTCAGTTTCCTTTTCTTCAAAACAGTGCTACTTCAGGAATTGACTATGAAGATCAAATAAAACATCTATAAAGTTTAAAGTAGCTAGCAAATACTGGATGCTTAATAAGTATTTTTAAATAACTTCATACTCTTCTGAAAAGACATTTATCAATTTGAATATTTGTATTCATTTGACATATTTTTATTAGAAATCTAATAAAATTGATATAATATTATGAAAACTTTTTGGTTTTAAAGACATATTATTTCTAATCATATTAAATAATAGTATCTGCTCATTCCAGTATTAATAATTAATTTTTCCCTGGGCCAAAAGACTTCATTTGGTTGTCACATGTCTTGGAAATACTGGGAGTATTATGGGGAAAATGGGACTGATATAAAAGGAGTAAATCAGTTCAATTTCAAATGTTCCCTAGGGATCAAATTGATTATTAAGTAGTAAATTCAAACTGAAAGAAAATAATGACAAGATCAATCATATTGGAGATATTGCCAGTCTGCTCAAAAACTGAAGGCATTCGACATCCCAGTACATAAGGTTGGATGAGTAATTGTGCCAAGTGTCATATGAATGAGATTTCCAGAGGGACAAATAAGTAAATCCAAAAAATCAATGTGCCATGAGGTTGACATTTCACATACTGATTTCCCTAGCTCCTTTTTTCCATCTTTGCTATGTGGAAAGGAGTAGAAATGTCTTCTGACAGATGTCCACATATGTAGAGATGGACTCTTTCCCAGTTGAATTGGGGGCACCAGATACTGCCATCTTGGTTTGACTAACTAGATGCCAACCATATGCATACAATTGGAAAGAGGGAGCATGGGAAGACATCTGGATAATAGGAAGTGGAAACAACTCAGCTTAATAAAATTTTAATATTTTTGAACCAAGAACAGTGGCTCTCAAGTCCTTGGTCCTCCATTATTGATTCACTTTTTGACATCCAGTTTCTATGCACAGTTCTCATTTCGATTTGTCTAACCTACTTTTATCCTTTACGAAACAGTGATAGCTGACATATTTCTCAGTGACTCAGTGACTACAACAATTCTCTTCTCATCTCTCATAACTCCTCAGGATGTTTTCTTCTTCATTTCCTTTCACTTAGACTACTGATTTGTAGGGTCTTCTTCCTCCTCCCCCCATTTATCTACCCACCCACCCCATCTCATTACTGAATGTCACCCCACACCAGGGCTGCCTGACTAGTGTGGTGATTTGGGTGGCAATAGGAAAAACAGATAAAGATGAGATTATTGCCCAATATAACCCCTCCCTTGATAATAGTAACACTCCCCCCTCAACCTCATTTGTACTCTTTATTTTAAACCCTTGCCAGCATCCTGTCTGTGATGAAATGAAAATGAATCTTATCTCAATCTTTTGAGTGGCCAAAGGCCCACTTTCAGGGGGAATAAACATTTCTTTTAGCCTAGGGCTGTCCAATACAATTGTTTAGTGCCCCTTTTTATTTTCAAAAGTGTCCTATTTTGGAAGACAAATTATATGTATTTGTGCTTATGGGTGTTGTGCTTATAGGGTGTAAAAATTTGATGGGGAGGAATGAGTATGGAAAAAAATCATTTTGTCCCTTGTCTGTTTTGCATTACTAGCAGAAAACAACTCCATCAGTTTGAAAAGGCAGTAAGGAAGAGGAGGAAAAAACAAATGAACAACCACACACACACACACACAAAGCAAGGGGACCAGGTCCTATATCTGTATCCAGAGAAGGAAGGAACTCCTGGCCAACAGAAGCACTGCTGTGGCAGTGGAAGGGAAGCTGGCAGGTTAAATTCTACTTGATGGAAAAAAGCAGGGACATGAGAGGCAAACTATTCGGGGTCCACTGACTTCGTAACAACTAGAGGACCACAAAGACAGACAGGTGGAGGGAGGGGCTGAGCAGAGCAGGGCTCTTTGTCTGCAGGCAGTGATCTGTTTTCTATCCTTCCCCTTTAGAATTCAGAACCTATTTTTGCAGGAACATTGTTGTACATGGTGATTAAGTTCTATAATTCCATTAGCAGAGTACTAAGCTTCAGATACATTGGGCTTAATTAGGCTTTTATGGAAAGGCCTAGGGAATTAACCACAATGTATAACATTGTTCATTTGAGAAAATGTATTCCCAAATGCAAACAACTACTCAGCAAACAAATTTCTAGAATAGTATTCCTTTGAAAGTCATAGTTTAGAAAAGGGTCTGATCAATTCTTCTCAACTCAAGCTGCACATTAGAACTACTAAGGAGCTTTTAAAAAATACTAATATATGGGCTCCACATCAGGAGATTCTAATTTAATTGGCCTGGGTGAGGCCTGGAAAGAAGTATTTTTAAAAAGCTCCTTGCAGCTGGGTTGAGAACCACTGGGCTAGTAAATACTTCTTGGATCTATATTTGAGTAAGTGGCTCAGGACGGTTTGTTTACATTACAAAGGGGTCTTTTCTTCACAATAGGATGCACTTCCAGTTTCATTTTTCAATTGTTATTCAACCTAAAATAATCTCTTTAGCTGTGCCTTTTCAAAAAAGACATATACGTGTGGTGTAAAAATAACTACAGTAGTCCCCTCTTATCCATGGGATATGTTCTAAGACCCTCAGTAGATTCCTGAAACCACAGATAGTACCAAACCCTATACATACTATGTTTTTCCCTGTACATACATACCTATGATAAAGTTTAATTTATAAGGTAAGCATAGTAAGATATTAACAACAATAGCTAATAATAAAATAGAACAATTATAACAATATACTGTAATAAAAGTTACCATAGATCTTAGCAACCTCAGCATAGGATTTTTTCTTTCCTTTTTAAGTTGAGAACTTTTACTTTTTGACTTAAAGGAAGCACTTTATGGCTTCTCTTTGGCATATCTGAATTGCCATTATTCTTGTGTTTTGGGGATATAATTAAGTAAAATAAGAGTTTCTTGAACATAAGCATTTTTGACCACTGTTCTGATAACCTAGATGGCTGCTAATTGACTAATGGGCAGGTAGCATGTATATGCTATACAGCATGGATATCCTAGTGTTGACATAAATAATCCATAGCCAATCTATAAATCAAAATTGGGGTGAGTTTATTATGAGCCAAATTTGAGGACCATATAGCACGGGGCCTTCCTTCCCCAAGGAAAGAAGGGCATCAAAGAAGTGGGGTGTACAGAGTGGTCATATACCATCAAACAGCATTTATCACATATGATTGCAATGTCCTTTTTACAATAGTCATGAGATTGTCCTGTCGGCACAGCAATTGATAGGCACAGCAGGTAGCAGGTCTGTTGTCTTGAGTTGGGTGGTCACAGGATGAGCAATCAAATCCTAGCCTTGGGAGACATGCTTATCCTTGATGTGGGGGAAGTTGCATCCTTATCTTAAGGGCATTTGTTCTTGTCTCTGGGACATGGTAAATGCTCAAAGCAGATATACAATGCATGTTCAAAGGCCAAGTCAGGTCTTTTTGGAAAAACAAGGTCAGGCCAGGAATTAGTTTTACACCAAATGGCTTCCTCATATACTCCAACATATCCTATTGCTTGCCATTTATTTATCACTAGAGAAAGGGATGATTCAGGTTCTGGGCAGAACGGGGCCAAACTCTGCAAGATTTCATCATGCTACTCAGAATGGCATGCAATTTAAAACTTATGAATTGTTTATTTCTGGAATTTTCCACTTAATACTTTCCAACTGTGGTTGACTGCAGATAACTGAAACCCTGGAAAGTAAAACCTCAGATAAGGTGGGACTACTGTACACCTTTCCAAACATGCAGTTATCACTGAGTCTGTTAAAACTCCTAGTACACTGTTAAAAAAGGAAGTAATAAACACCGCCACACTGACAAGAGAAAATTTAATGAGATTAATTCTATATATTTGGAAGATTTCACTCCTTCTCAGTCCCCTCTGTCAGGATCCTAGCACAATTTTAGGACAGATTTGAGTCATGAACTGCTCTCTGAAGGTCCTCTGAGCAAGGTTATTTTTGCTCCAGCAGAGAGAGATTTATTAAGCCCACAAACTCCTCAAAGCTCAAAATGAAGAGTTAATTATATGAGTCAGCCTTTGCGTAAAACAGAGTTAATAGTATTATCTCCATTGGTGACATTCGGGCAATTCAGGCAAGCCCCATGGTCTCCCATCAATCCTATTACCGTCAGAAACAAGGTGGCTGAATGTTATTGGAATGACCTCACACCATGCAGGGAGGTCCTGTCTCATTTTGCTGTGGAGCAATCGTCTTCTGTTTTCTGGGTTAGCTCTCTTTCACCTTCCCTATCAAACACTTTTAGTTATCTTCTGAAAAATTTGCCGAAAAAGTAAAATTCAATGTACTGAAGTCTATTTCCCCCCATTGACTTCCATTTAAGTTAACAGCAAATTTATGTATATAAGTTTGGATTTTTTTTAAGCTCTGAAATAAATTATGAATGGTAAAGAAGAGGTGAGGTTCCTCTATCAGATTTCTTTCTCCTACATCAGATGCCTGTCAGTCACTCTCAGGCAGAGTGTGGGTAATGAGTGAACATAGTCACTTTCCCTGTATGGATATAAACACGTATGTATATTTCATATGTCAAGTTACGAAATTTACCTTTACAATTGTAAATTATATTTTGATCAAATTACCATGAAATATTTCTATTTGTTCAGTGCTCCTTATTTTCCATTCATTCTTAATATAACTGTAAATTTTACAGGATAAACAGATAATAAACAGAAAATAACTAGATCTAATTTTTATTATTCCTCAAACAGAGCTTTGTGTAGATAATTACTTAGTGCTATTTTGAAGGGTGCAGTGAACTGAACTGCATGTGTGTGATTTATTTGGTTCAGTTAGGCAGATTATGAAGAAGTATGATTCATTTGCTGAACAAATTTCTACTGAAAAACTACTGTGTGGCAGACAGGATTCTAGGCACTGAAGATAGACAAGTGAATAAATGAGTCAAAAATCCCTGCCTTCATGGAACTGATATTCTAACGTATACTTACAGTCTTGGGCAGGGCATATAATGTGCTCTTGACAAACTAGGTCTAAAGTTTGTTTCTTGAACCAAACTTCAAATCAATATTCATCCAAGCTAAATTTGTCTACTTTCTTCTATAGATATTGGAAAGAATGAAATAGAGGGTAAAGGATTTGATCAATAAAAATAGAATAATTTCACAGGATTGAGAGGTCAGAGGGAGTAGAAAATTAATGGGCTCAGAAATTATTCTCACTATACAAAATCATCTAATCCCAAGAGCTGCAGGATCAGAGTTGGCTGCTCAAAATTAAAAATATTGGAAGCCAACCCATTTTTAAAGTGCATTTGCTCATTATTAATCCATATGCATGCTTTTAAGAGTTCTACGGCAAAAGCCCAGTATTTACACCCTGTCTTGCACACTAAGTCATAATCACGATCACAGGATGGGGAAAATATATCTTTCCAAACTGGACAGCCAAGTATAGGCCTAAACAGTGAGTATCAAGAAGCCTTTGAAAGGTAAGTGAATGGAAAATTAGGTGGGAAAGAGCATGCAGAGACAAAACAGTACAAGCAAAGACTAACTGAAATAACTTTGCCTAATAACACAAAGGATAAACGCTAACTGCTGGCAAGGACCAGGCCATGATGCAAGTGTTGCTGGACAGGACAAAAGATGGTGGGGCCATTAAGCTGAAGAGAACACAATGACTTTGTGTGACTCTGAGGGAAGGAGGGAGGCTGTGATTAGGAAATGCAAGTCCTAATGAGATTTCCCAATGTGAACGTATTTCAACACTTTAAATTTGCTCTCATCTGCAAATATCAACTTTTAAGACAATGACCAACAGGCCGAGAGAAACCATTATCTCTCTCTAAGCATGTCTGAGTTACCACTCTTGATGATAATATAATACCTGGACATGGTAATCTATAAATTCTTCATATAAAATAGACTCTGAGTTTCCTGGGGAGAATGGAAGTGATACACATATTTTTTTGGTTCTATGTAGATTAAGACGGTCACATTGTAAAACATAACAGAATGCTTGTAAGTGGGACTTTCAGTACAGTGAGAAAAACCGCTACATTCTGAGTGATAAAACACCTTCCTCCCTAAAATGCTATTATTACAGCAACCAATGTCTTGCCAATAATGAAGAAAAATGCATTCAAATACTGTACAAATCAATCTTTTCTATGGCTGGAATATAGATATGGATGGAGATTATATTAGTCAACATCTTAAAAATAAGATACCTTTACAATGTATAGATAAAAACTATGGTGATGTATTCAATATAGAGAAGATTTAAACACTTTCCCCTTCCAGTAGAGTAGTTTCAACCAGTAATTTAATTTAAAGCTAAAATAAGTTTTCCTTTTACTCTAAGGTAACATCTGTTGCCAGTCTTCCTCTATTTTGTATATGGTTTGCTGCCACAGCATGGCTGAGTGGTGTAGGTCTGCCCCTGGAATCTGAACCTGTGAACATGGGCCACCAAAGCAGAGCACACCCAACTCAACCAATATGCCATGGGGCCAGCCCCAAGAAAAAATTTTAAGATGAAAACCTTAAGTATTGTATTGGATATCAAATAAGAGAAAAATAATCACAATATAAAACTTGAAAACTGCAACAAATTACATAGACACACAAATAAAATATGGGAAAATAGATACTTGTTATTTTGAACAATTAATTAAATGTTTCGGTATTAATAAGGGTGAAAATATTTTGAAGTAGAAAGCTTATCTTTTTTTTTGATTCTACAATATGCCTCCCTTAGTATAGCACATTTTTACATATACTACAATTTGAGTTACCTTCTTTAAATATTTTAATTCAAATATTGCAGCCTTAAAATAAAAAAAAGATGCAGAAAAATATTGGTTTTGCATAAACAATATTAAAATTTTTTTTAATTTTCTATCAAAAGTTTGATTTTTATTTCTTGATGCCAAAAACTCATTCTTTTTGTGTCTAAACCATCACTGTACATTTTCCATGGTGTAAATGTTTTCTAAACACAGGAAATACATCCTGGTGTGTCTTGAATGGTCCTATAGTTCTGATAATTTGTCATGACTTCCACTTTGTCAAATAGAGGAATCACATAAAAAATTATGTGTTCACTCAACCCAAATAGCACTGAACTTTGGGATACTGATAAATGTTTACAAAAGAAATTAGAATTATGATTTGTGTTTATCATTCTGGAAAACAGCACACTACACGTTTATAATACTACTATTAATATGAGCTAGCACTTACTGAGGGCAAAAATTTTAAGCTGCCATGCCTTGCCCATTTTACATCATTAAGCTACATATTATTGCCCCTAATTTATAAAGAAGAAAAGTAGAGCTTGAAAATGATAAGTGACTGAACCAAGGTCATATAACTAGCAAGGAGTAGAATGGGCATTTGTAGCCAAGTCTATCTGATTCCAGAGCCCATGTTAAACGGATGAATACTGTAAACAACTACCATAATATTTATGTTAGCAATATTGTGAATGAATGGAGGCATAGGAGAATAGGAGAATGTCATGTAGCTGTTTTGCTTTTCTAAATTCACAAATCTTGGTGTGACTCCAACTGCATTAATCTCCATTTAGAGTCTCCACTTCAGCTGCATGGCTAAAATTTAATCTAGGCACTTCTATGTATGCTCTGTGAAACTCAGCAATGTGCCTCCCACATCTATTTATCCTTGAGATTAATTCTAACTTCAGGGGTTTCTGCACTATGGAGACATTCATGGAGTAAAACAACACTGCTTGACCTTGATCCATCCTGTATTAGCTTTCACTGAGATGTATAATTGTTCCCTTGTGGTCTTTGGTTATTAGCACCAATATCCACTAGTTTCTAAATCCTGCCATGCCCAGTGAATGGACACTCTACCCTTTCACATCCTCTCTTCACAGACTTGACAACCCTTTGAATCCATGGCTCTCTTGTGCTATCTATCTTTCTGGTCTTTCTGGACATGAGAAATGTTTAGCTCTCGCCAATACCATGCTGATATGATGGGGCCCCTCAAGGTCTTTCTGTCTCTGCATCCGACACAGTGATTAATTCCCTACTAAAAGCCATGCTATTGTGGTGTAGGGCATGTGGGAAAAGCTGCTGCCTCCCACATTTCCAAACGGAAAGACAATATAATCTCTTCTACTCTTGGTTCTGCATAATTTAAGGAATATCCATCATCCTTCTCAGTCTCCTCCTAGAGCCAAACAGATGGGGAATGGTGAGTCCCCTATATTATCCACACCAGCTTCCAACTTTCTTGCATCTTCTCTAGCTGTTACTCTTCTCCCCCAGAGTGGAGCTTCATGTCTAGAACTCAAACACCACATATTTTAACTCCTCCCTATTTTACTGCTAAATGTTAAGTTTTTGAACTTAAAAGTACAAAACTTGTCACTATTGTTTGTTCTCTCATTCCACAGTGCCTAAGCAGGGAGGAAAGCCCTTGGGATACAAGTGAATGATGGGACAAGCTAATGTTAATGCATGCTTAATACTTCAGAAGTATTACCCTCCCCCCAGAGTAGCAATGTGCCTTATATACTTGACTGTGTTTGTGAATACATGGAAATAGTAAAAGGATTAGATGAAGAAGAATATTGAAGTAGAGTAAAGCAAAAACAGAAAGGACGAAAAAGTAAGAAAAACAAGAATGAAGATAAGGAAAAATAGAGAATGAGGCCAAAAAACAGAAAAGAGTACAGTGGCAGTAAGAAACAGTCAAAAGAGGAAGCAACAACCAGGGATGGAAAAGAAGGGAGAAAAGGTACAAGAAGTGATGGAAAAAGACAAAAAAAGGAAAGAAACGAGATGAAAGAAGAATGGGAGAAGAGAAGGAAACTGCAATGAAGAAGAAAGTGCAGAAGAGACGAAAAGAGAAAATTTTCAGAGGGGAAAAGCATTTAATCTTCAAATTTCTAACTTGCACAAATGATATAACATGGCAGCCTGAATCCATTCTCCCCATTCCCTTGGCCCCTCATAGTATGTTTCCTGCTTCTCAGCTGCATAGCCATCTATTTTAAGTATATACAGCTGGGTAAGTCCAAATATTACAACTTTTAACTTAAATTGCTGATCCATAATAGCTACATTTTTCTCTATTTTTTTTTTAGTGTTAACTGAGTTCCAGACACTGATCTAAAGTGTTTATGTACATTATCTCATTTAATCCCCATTCTTTTCTCTGCCTTACATATTGAAGAATTTGAGGTCCGAGTGACTAAGTAATTTGTCCAAGATTACCTAGGTAGCCAATAATGAGGTCAATATCCAAACAAAACAATCTAACTCCGGATTCTCTGCTTTGTTAACTGCTTAGCTACATCCTCTCACATACCCAAATCATTAAAATAAACAACCCACCTATCTACCTTTAATTTAACATATCAAAGAGTAATATAACGTTCGACTCAGTCTATGATTTGGACAATTGTTATAGTTTCCTGAAGGAAATTTGATTCTCAGTTCAAAGTTCCTTATTCTAATGGCCATATTCTGATCAATGGAATACATGCCTATTAAAGCAAATCATGGACAGCAAGTCATACTTGGTGTAATTAGGAGATGCTAGTTTATACTCCCAGAGAGAAGTCACATGTTTATATTTGTGCAAGACCCAGCATGTCTCCGTGCAGGTGGGTTTATTCACACGCTATCTGATGAGTCTAAAGATACTGCAGAGTCCTGAAGCTGAAATGGGACTATGGCAGGAAGATAATTCTTATGCCAGAAATTACAGCTGCTCTTTATTTATCATAAAGAAAGGTACTTGACAGATTTCAGCCAACCATCCAACATTCTTCTCAACAATGAAGAGATGGAATAAACATTTCCATATATCAGGTGAAAAAAAAAAATAGAAACATAGAAAGATTTGTGGAGTTTTCTCAAAGATATATCAGTGGCAGTGTTATGAAAATTTCCTCAAAAGTTCGTGACCTACCGTACATGTGATCTTTTTTCCTTTGTGTCTTCCAAGATGCTCCAATTTGAATTATATATTGTTTTTATAACCCTTATCTCATTACATATGGTTCCTTGAGAGCTGGGATTGCCAAACATTCAGAATCAGGAAGTCCTGAGTTTACTTTACCGGATACTATCTTTGTAATCTTAGGCAAGGTCCTTTAAGCTCTCAAAGGCTCACTTTCCCCATTTGTAAAATGGGGATAATAATAGTTATAACCCATGGTGTTATTATGAGGATTAACTGAATTCGGCATATAAAGTACCCGGTATACTCAATAAATTTTAGTAATAATAATAATACTCATTATTCTTATTGGTAGCCCCAGGCTTGTTACAATATCTTGCACACCAAACTCTCAATAATTGTTTGCTAGATGAATGAATCATATGATTTGAGAATAAACATTATATTATTATATGTACATATAATTTGTCAATTAAAAGCAATGATATAATATAAAAACTGAAACAATGTTTTCAAATTACACTAGGTTTCATCATTTTTGGAAAGCAAGTACCTACAAAACATTACCCTATAATGATTCCTGGCTTAATGCTTCTTCCTTCATTATATTAAAACTAAGGCAGAAAATGAAAGTGTTTAAGATGGTGGCAGCTCCAGTAATCTACAAGTTTCCTGCTACCTATGGAAAACTTAGAATGGATATTCTAATAAAATTATAAACCAATAATCAGGTTCTTGGTTGACTTACTGTCACTCTAGTCAGAGAATTTTATTAAGAGCTTCTACAAAATAGCTCTATTCTTTCTTTCCCATCCCTCTTCATAAATCAATGATGAGCTTAAGCTTAGCTAACTCATTGTGTGGTATTGCTAATAAACATTTTTGGTAAATGTATTTTGAACAAATCTATTCTGTTGAGCACAAGGCTAAAATTATATTGCATCAATCTACTAAAATTGAAAATCAAATCTCAAATAACTACATAATTAAACACAGTAAAAACTATTTTAATCTTAATGGTGCATCAAACATTCATTTTTTTGTAAATAATAAAACCTTGTTTATATCCAGTTAAACAAGACATCTACATTGACTTAAAACTACTTGGACTTTCTTGACTGATTTTTAACCTCTCAGTTTATGAAATTCTTTATTCTAACATGAATAAAGTATAATTAAAAATTCAAAACAAACATCATTTTTTTCCCAGCACAGCTGAATATTAGAACTATTTCCAACTGAGCTACTTATTGCAAAATTTTGACACAGTTCACTTTCTCAATCTTTGTGTAGTTTGTCACTCCCAAAAATTAGGCTCCTTGTTAACCATCTCTGCACATATTATAGTTTTAAAAAGTATACTGTGTTTTTACTATCTTCCATAATTGTATGAGGTTTTGCGTATCCTCTAATATGTCATCAATATGTCACCACGGCGTCTCCTTCATTAGGGTAGGGATGTATACTAACCTACTTCAATGATCAGGAAACTGAGACACAGCTTCTTCCAACATGTGTCAATTTGGGGAATACAGCATTTGAAGATTAGTACTTCCACAAAGCTGTATTTCCTCAAATTAGATGGCAAAAGTTATACATTAGGAACATTAATGGCAGTATTTTTATTGTATATGTTGATTTACTGTGATTCTACAGTTTATAAGGAAGATATCTTCTGTATTGTAATAATTAAAGTTTCTTAATGGGAGATGAGAAGACCTCAAATACTTGGATTTTAATTTCTATTCTGCTGGAAAGTTCATGTCACATTATTAATTTCTTTTCTCAATTATATTAATGCATAAAAATACTAAAAGGTTCTCTCCACCCCTTCCCAATTTTTATATGCAAGGCTTATTGAGTGATGATTAAGTTCTTGGAAGACAGACTGTTTACAGAGCAGAGGCAGTACTGCCAAATATAGGCTGCAGTGCTTTACATCTTATAAATCTAACAATGAACTGCTCAGTCAGGAAGGAATTTCATGTATGAATGGCTATCTGCATTGCAGGTCTCTTAATTGAGCCAAGTTCTCTTCCCCACCCTCTGAGGAAAAGACACCTCCACATAGAGGTTAGCTCTCGGCTAACAAGGTCACCAAATAATGATGCTAAACTAGATTTTCCTGTAATTAAATAATAACTTAAACAAATGCAAAAATAACCTCGGGCCCTTATCAACTGATCAAGGGGGGTATATGGTTTCAGAGCTGTCAGTTTCAAGACTCTGGTGATGGGCTAATTTCTCTGAAGTGTTGATTTGGTTCTTTTCTCTTGTAAGAATGTATAGAATGATAACCCAGCTGTGTCCTAACCACATGTTCAGATTCACACAAAAGTCAAATCAGCTTTCTTTTTCTAAATTACCTCCTCCCTTGATGTATGGACCTTATTTATAACCTCCCTTTGTGCAGCCATAACACTATCACACAGGGCTTAGTTTCTGAAAACCATAGCAATTGCCTGAAAATTGATTTGATGTCTTTTGCCCATCCCTCCCTTTGGTCCCTGAAGACATTTTAATATGAGCCATGACATTATGATGGATGAAATCTGGCATTTTACTGTAGCAATGCTACTCCCATGTGGAAAATAACAGCTTGTTCAAAAGCTGGTCTTCCAGCCAGATTTAGGATATACAGTAAGCCACATTTCCAATCTTCCCTCTTTTCTTTCCTTTCAAAATATCCTTCCTAAACTTCTTTGTGTTATCAAATTCTCCAGGTATCACAGGTTGAAGCTAATTGTAGGCCACGTAAAGATAGTGATAAATATGTCACCAAAAGATAGGGTTAATTGTGAACAGGAAACGATGTGGATATTTGAACACAGAATAAAATAATTTTCCAGTAAAAACTCTACCCTGCAAAAACACCAAATTTCTGCTGATTTATGAAGCAATTGTACCTTTTAAATATATACTGTAAAGCTGAGAAGAAACTGTCTCTTTAATGACAGTAGACCAGATTGAAAAAAATTCATTAAACTTCTTCCTTAACAAACCATGTGTTCTTATTCATAAACCACAACATTGTGGAATTTTTTTTTTTTTTTTTTTGGTGAGGAAGACCAGCGCTGAGCTAACGTCCGTCGCCAATCCTCCTCTTTTTGCTGAGGAAGACTGGCCCTGGGCTAACATTCGTGCCCATCTTCCTCTACTTTATGTGGGACACTGCCACAGTATGGCTGACAAGTGGTGTATTGGTCTGCACCCAGAATCTGAACCTGCAAACCCCAGGTTGCTGAAGTAGAGCACACAAACTTAACTGCCACACCACTGGGCCAGCCCCAACTGCAACATTTTTTTAAACTTTATATTAATCTCTACAGTCAACTCTTTTAAGGCTAATAAACACAAATGTATTTATAAATTCCCTAATTAAAAGGGGGAGAAAAGATATTTAAGATTCCACTAGTGTGTGCAATTAGTATCTTTTATTCAGTTGTTGGCATATCATGGGCATTGGTATTTTAAATATACTGTGTTGTAGGACATCTCTGAGGATGATGAACTGCAACCACCTTCCTATTTGTTCGGGGTGTTTTGTTTACGCCCATATCCTCTACTAAAATAGAATAGTTGGGCTTCCAGAAGATATATTACAATTAAAGCATTAGCAATTGAATACATGTAACTAGTATTTATGTCCTTCACTACTGGAACTCAATACTTATTTAAAGGTCTACAGCAAGTAGATGATTAATTATTACAGTGAAGGAAGTAGTACTGGTCAACGCGTGTTGAATTTAGGGGGCCTGACTCCCCAAATGCAGTCCTGATGCCTTCAGATCTGTTCCACCCCATTAGAGAACAGAATAGCTTCTATATTCCCCACGCTCGGTCATGTTTAAATGATACAATGAGGAAATCATTGTTAATAAACATGTACCCTGTGAATTACTGAGCCATATTCATAATCTTAATGTTCATAGGAGATTGAACTGAAGGTAAAATCTAGTTCATGACACTGACATTTTGTATTGGTCCAGTTTACTCTGTGTGCATTAATTTGACTTAATTTACTTTTCAGTTTCACTTTTATTTTGTTCACTTTTTGTAGCTACCTCCTTCAAATTCCTTTGACAACCTGAGAATGTCTTGCAGCTGAAAGTAATATTAATTACATTTCAAAGCAAACCTTTATTCATTTGGGGACAATCTGTGAAACAGAAATCTGTGACTGAAGCTGCTGCCAAGCCAATTACTGCAAAATAACTCAAATATGTCTCGACAGATTGCATTTTTCCTATTGTTAGATTGTTTATTCCGTAGATCAAAAGGCTACATTCACTTTAATTAAAATGAACTAACTCACATAGTTAAATATATCATCCATTCCTTGGGACTATATATGGGTTTATGTATAGACTGTGTATGCTAATGAAAATCTCTGGAATTTTTTTTAACTGTATAATTCTGTTTTTTTCTAGATGTTTCCAGGCTTTCTTTACGTCAAGGCATCCTTTGTATGAACAAGCCAGAGAAGAAAGAACTAATCAGCACTGAAGACCAGAGTGCAAGGAAATTATTCAGTGCTCAAAGAAATTCACCCTAGGCACACATCACATTGCATCACACATGCAGAGGAGATTGGTGAATTCCAACAAGTTCAGTGGGATAAGCACTTGACATTCAGATGCTTATCTGAACTTTATCTGAAGAATCCAGATTTCCTAGTTTCACAATACAAGGCTGGACATTTTTATTATTTATTTTTTTCTGAAGCTCTTGAAGCACTGTTGCATGGGGTTTTAGAAATATTTTCTGTTTAGGATGAAATAACATCAATCAATATATTGATCTATAGAAGAATATATTTTTAAATTTTAAAAATTGTGACATATATACACATATTTATATCTACAAAGCATTTAATGCATTGTCCTCTAATATTTGTTTTTGCAATATTGCAAATTAGCAATATTGTTCAAAAGCAAAAAGATGGCTTCACAGCCCCAAATATCATCATCTTTTAATTTTCTTCTAAGGATATATTTAGCTTTAAATATATGAGGAAGCACATTGAAAACATATAAAGAGTCTGCAAAATGAAATTACTATATGCTAAAAGGTCCCCTTTACCTTCAACAGTACCTAACAAAGGATTGTCTTCCACTTTAGGGGGTTTTGGTCATATTTAAGGAAAAATTCTGAGCAGTTCACTTTGGCAGGAGAAAGAATCTTAATGACATAAGCTCTGGGAAGCTTTAAACAACTGTGACACCAGCCGGCAGAAGAACAATAGAGAGTGTGTGAATAACACAAACTGTGCAAGAAAAACATCAACTCAGTAGAATTCTCTCCTCCTCAGTACACATGCTGGAACCCCGGGTCATACTCAGGTTGCTCTATTTGCCAGTAGAGTGCGTGAGAAGGGAAGAAATTCTCAACCACATATTGCCCTGGTTCTGAGCACTGTTGACCAATGCAGTCCCAAAGGTCCCTGGCTTGAGTGAATTTCAATAATCTGCACTCACTTGCTACATTGTTTGTCCCTCTTCCATTGCTGTAGATCGGGGCAAAGTTATTGGTCAACAGAAGGTTTGCATTCTATTCATTGTTCTGCTCTGGGCTTCTTCCCACTCCCGGCATCGCATAGACTCAGAGAGCTTCTCTATCTCCATTTTGCAGGGATGCCACCCAGAAACAGAAAAGGTTGATTCATCTCTCTCTCTCACTTCTCTGATATAGGACTGCCTTAGTCAGCTCAAGCTGCCATGACAAAATACCATAGGCTGAGTGGCTTCAACAGAACACATTTATTTGTCATATTTCTGGGGCTGGAAGTCTGAGACAAAGTTGCTGGCATGGTCAGGGTCTGGTGAGAACTCTCTTCTTGGCATGCAGATGGCCGCCTTCTTGGTGTGTCCTCACATGGCAGAGAGCAAGCCAGCTCTGGTCTCTTCCTCTTCCATCATGGCAGCCTCACCCCCATGACCTCATCTAAACCTAATTACCTCCCAAAGGTCCTCCCTCCAAATACCACCACACTGGGGGTTAGGGCTCCATCATGTGAATTTAGGGGAGACACAAACATCCAGCCCATAACAAGGGCTATTTTTGTTCTCCTTCCTTCTGTGCCCTCATGTAGAGCTATCCCACAGAGAATCTGCATATTCTAGTTCTGACACTAGCCAAATTTATCTGCTGGATCTGCACCTCACCATCTCTCTCTCTTTGGAGCTAGGGAATTGGAGAGAGGCTTTGAATCACATGTAACTCACTTGGATTTTTGAGATCTGTAGCTCTGGTCTAAGCAGTTCTGACACAGGCATCAACAGCACTCCTTTGTGTTCCTGATGGTTAATGGACTATTAGCAATATTCAACAATACAGAATAGGAGTCCAAGAATAATCCATCTATTTGGCAAAAAAAAAAAAAAAAATGATGGTACTATCAGCCAACTTGGAAGCAGACAGACTGTTAAATAAAATAACCTCTATTCTATACAAATTGCTAAAGAATGTGAAATATTTTTAGCTAGACTTAACTTCTCCCTTCAAAGTGCATATCACTCTTCAAAAATCCATTCGATCATTACAGAATCCTGGGGAAGGAATAAAAAGTTGGGAAGGTCATAAATAATGAATCTTAGGTTCAGAAAGACTAATCTAAAATATATATGTATGTATGGGTGTGGCAGTCATGGCCTTGCACTAGTCAGATCTCCCTTCAAGAGAGAACCTGCTAGAAGAACAGCTTCCTGCTGCTGTACCTGCAGGATCCATCACAGGGTTGAGGCTATAGTTTGAGTTGTGCTATAGTTTGAGTCTCTTCTTACTCCATCCTGTATTCTTTCCTCTCTTCTGTCACAGATGTCATACCAGCATTGCAGCTTGAAGCTTCTCGCTTGGCCACTCTTGCTCCTTCTCTCCTTTATCCTTCACAAAAGTTTACCCCACTGAATTTCCTATGCTACTAATTCCATCTTGGCATAGGTTTTTCCCAGAAGAACAGAATATATGCGAGTTGTGTGTATTCATATGTATACATCCACATATCGATACAAACACATATGCATGTATTGATATATATACACATTTACATATGTTTATGTATATGTTTATAGATGGACATATGTATGTGCTCACACTCACATAAATATAAATACACACTTATTTAACCGAACTTTCAAAACTTGAACTGACCTCACATAGATATGCTAAGAATATATTAAAGACAATATTTTTCTTTCGCTATCTTGATAAAGATTCTTACCGATAGGCAAGAAAGCATTCTTACGTGTGTGTAAGTGGATACATCATATTTATTAAAGGTGTTATTGCTTATATAAAGAAAGGCAAAGCCAAAACTAAACTCAAAACTTCAGTTTACATGACCAATATATCTATTCTACAAAAAAGTCTGGTTTTTGGTCTAGTGGGTAGGTATTCATAGATTTTTTTTTCATTTTTAATTGGTTATTTGTTGATATTATGCAGAGTCAACCTTATATAAATAATCTTTTACAAGGATATTACCAAGGACTAAGCCTGCACTAGAGGAAGAATGATATTTCTCTTCACCCAAATGGAAGTTCACACTTATCAAATTACTTTAAGAATCCTTCAATACATTGTCTTTGAGCATTCATAGAGTTCAGGCTAGTCATGGCATTTTCAGTCAATTTTATCTGATGGCATGTTAATAACCATCAACCTTTTGATTAAAAATCCTTGACTTTGAAACTACATTATGCTGAATTTCCTGAAACCAGCCAGAGACATTTTTAGTACCAAATGGGATATTTGGGGGGAGTCTTTAGATATAATATAATTCCATGATATTTATTTCTGTATTTTAGAGAGGCATTTACTGGAAATCTAACATAAAATATTTCTATAACTTGAGGATTGATGTGAAAATTAATTTTGATGATATATGTAAAAGCACATTTCATATAATTAGTTAATACATCTTCCTAAATGCATACCAAATCTTGCCTTCTTTTCTTTTAAAATGTCCAATTTACCTTTTCCTCTTTAACTCGTTCCATGAAAGTCCAGTCAAATTTTCAGGTTTAAAACAATTTTTATAAAGTTTGATTGTGCAATGAAAGAGTACATTAGGCAGAAGAAACCTTTTTAAAATCTGAATTTCTCAGGGTTTTTCCAGGACTGTTAATTCAATAGGCATGACTTGAGCCTGAGAAATTCTATTAGTCTTAATCAGAAAATGTTGCCCATATGTTGGTTAGGAAATATACTTTCTGAATATTGTACTTTTCAAAAACAGGAGAGAAATATATTTCATGTTATTTCATATCTTCAAAATGCCAAAAGATCTAAAAGGGACAGGTACTCTTTCAATGCCTGTTGAAGCATAAGTTAAAAGTTTTAATAGGGTATCTATATAAAAGCAAATTTGTTATCTTTAGTCCTTTTATTGATGCTGCTATGAGAGAAAAATATTACATGTTTTTCTTTTTCCTGATGCATTTTATTGAAAATTAGATTATTTTTACACATTAGCCAGTGGTATATAGTACTTGAAATTAAATAAAGTTAAAGAGAAAAAAAGCACAAGATAGAGAATAGTATAATGAGAACTGTCTCTCTTCCCCCCATGCCTTATTACTGACCTCCAGGATTCCAATGGGCTCCTTCTTGCTCTGAGAGGCAGCACTGTTAAGGTTGGTTGTTCAAGAGGGTGAGGTGAGCTAGTATGTATCGATCATAAAATATTTGCAATTTTTTGAGAGAAAGAGCATATTTTAAAGCTGATAAAACTCTAAAACTCTCTCTCATCCTGGACTTCAAATGGTTCTTCAGAAATGAAAATGCAAAGAATGTCTAAATGGAACATTGGGGTATCATTTCCCTTAAATTTCTGGTTTTTTGAAGTTATTGATAAATAATTATTGGAGCCAATCATGGGATAAATATTTGAAAAGTTTTGGAGAAAATTATCTCACCAGTTTCCTCATCCATGCTTGGAGCTTATGCCCTATGTAGCTAAAGATAGTTAGACAACTAGGCTGCCAGCCAGATATGGTCTCTGGAATTCTATGGATTGGAAGGCAGCAAAGAACCTAAAAAGAATCTGAACAAATGGGACTGAGAAACTAATAGCCCAGGCACAAATTCCAAAGACAGTTGTTTCATTCTATTAAGCATCAGAATCACTCAAATATCTACAGTGATTTGGAGAATTATCTCATGATGGTCTAAAAGGCCAAATCAGAGTGGGTTAAGCAAAAATATCTATAAAATCTCTGCCTCTTACTTCAATCCTTAAATAAATCTGGAGTCCTCTCTTAAAAATTATATAACACTATTATGGATTGAATGTTTGCGTCTCCCCCAAATTCATATGTTGAAGTTCTCATCCCCCAGTGTCATGGTATTTGGAGAAAGAGCCTTTAGGAGGTAATTAAGGTTAGATGAGGTCATGAGGGTGGGGCCCTCATAACGGGATTAGTGCCCTTATAAGAAGGCATGCCAGAGAGCTTGCTCTCTTGCTATCTCTCCACCATGTTAGAACACAGCTAGATGGTGGCCGTCACGAGTCAGAAAGAAAGTTCTCACCAGAAAATGAATTGGCTGGCCCCTTGATCTTGGACATACCAGCCTCTGGAACTGTGAGAAATAAATTTCTGTTATTGAAGCCACCCAATCTATGGTATTTTGTTGTGGCTGCCAAAGCTGACAAATACAAATGCTTTTCCTCCGTTTGGTTCACAAATATATATTTTTTATTTAAATTAAAGAAGAAATTCATATATTGTAGGTTTCAGCCATATTTATAATAATTCTTACTACAGTGAATCTTGAGATAATAAACAATCTGATTTTAGGAGCTTAACAGAACTCTTATCTATGTAAGCCTCTTTCTAAGGAAGGGGGAAGGGAGTAGGGAGATGATCAGAAAGGGCAATTATGCATATTCCACATATCATAATCAAAAAACTATCAGCCTCATCAAGAAGGCAGTTATTAGAAGGGATCTACAAGGAAAATTGGTAGAAGGGAAATTGCTTTGCCATCCAGATCAGTGTTAATGGAATGATGGATATTTTGGTTAGATCTCCCTCACATCCAAATGATATTTCCTGGAAGGTCTCCAGGCTCTTACAGTAAGTCTATAACTACTTTTTTCCCAACCCTGCTTCACTGAATGCTTCTCCTTGTTTACTACTTAAGCACGAATGATCCCCTGAGTTCTGTCCTTGCCAAATTCTTGCTATTTATAGCCCCGATATAAAAGGCTTAAAATGGTTAAACAGGGAAATCATATGCTACATTCAAGGGTAATATATCATAGATTAGCCTACATATAGTTGACTTCTCCACAAGGTAAAGGAACACTTTACCCTATATTTCTCAATCTTGAAAACTGTATTTTTCTTTATTTATTTGTCTATATTTCTGTTGCCATTGTCTAAGCTGACTAAGTCAGTTAAGATTCTTCAAGAGAGTAAGTGTATTCAAGACTTATTGAAGAAAGAGGTGATTGACTGTTTCACATAATGAGTAGACTTAGGGTAGGGTGAATTCAAACACAATGGGGTTCACGGCTCAGACAGGCATTTGGGACTTGATTTCGTTCTTCTGTGTTGGTTTCAAACTCCATGTACCAGCAAGATTGTGGCAATGGTGATTAAGTCCAGAAAGAGATGTTACTTGCCACTATTTCAGAGAGTTCAGCAAAATTTTCATGATGATTTATGATCTCTGAAGAGATAATGTGCCCATCTCTAAAGAATCCTTGTGGCCTGAGGGCTATGAGGCTCTGATTGATTGAGTCTGAGTGACATGTTTTCCTCGAGTTTAATGGAATCATATTGACTGAGAGGAGAGGACTTTCAAAATAAAAACCATCTGTTAGCAAAAGCAGAATAAGTGGATGCCTGTTGATTCTCGAACAAATATCTTCCAGAGCCCAAGGCTTTTTGCTGTCTTTTAACCCACACATTTCTTCCTAAATATTCCATAAAAACAAGTACCTTTATCTTCATAAAATGCACCCATGTCCTGCACAAAGGAGACAATGTTACTTCTCAGCTCTACGTTCAGGATCTTCAAGTAATGTACAGAAGTAGCTCCTGATGCACTTCATATATAGTGGAGAAGAGAGAAAAGAAAAACTGCACCACTGCTTCCTAGCTGAGAAAGGGAGGAGGGACTTTGGCTCACATTGCTTCTTGGATTCCTCTGGACACAAACAGTGAGAACCCACTGGCAATAGAAGGAGTTTCTTAAGTTCTCTCAAGATTTGCTCCAGATGCTGCTTCTCAGGGGGCATCTCCCTGGTCCACAATTCTTCCTTGTCATATGTGAGATACAATGTGGTTGTAAGACATTTTGACATACAATGGAAAAGACCAAAATTACCTTGGTTGCACTGAAGAAGTCAGTTGATACTGTGGACAAGAAAAACTATTATATGGGAAGAATAACTTGAGAATATCATCAAGAGTGTGAAGGGGGATAAGAGAAAACAGAGATAAAATACTGGGAGAAGTAAATATTCAGTCTGTGAATTATAAGGGTTTCTGAGGAACATTCGGAATGAAAAATATTAAAAATCAATTGAAACACAATTAATGATCAAATAATTAAAGGAAACTTCCCTATGTTGAAAAAGATTAATATATAAATAAAACCTTTTATTGAGTTTGGCAAAAACCAATGAAAAAATAAAAGATACATACATCCATGCATACTGGGAAAAGTTCTGAATTATAAGGATAAAGAATTGTACACCTAGGCATTAAATACATATATATGTATACACATATATATAATTAAACACTATAAAGAGGTTGGTCTCTCCTTGCTTGAAAAATGCAAAAATATAAATTAAGCTGCCTCAAACTTCTCTGAAATATAAAGATAGTGGAGCAGACTCAGTTTCAAAGTGGGCAACATGGATAGTGATCTAAGAATTTTATATTATGCTAAGGTGCCATTTATGTGTAAAAGTAAGTGAAAATAATAAAATGAGCATTTTAATCATGATAATACAAAAACTAATACTTAGAGCTCAAAGTGAATTAGTCTCTGTTCCAAAAAGTTCTTATGTACTGACACATTTAATTCTTACAACAAACCTATGAAATAAGTACTATTTTTATTTTAATTTAACAGATGAGTCCAATTCCAACAAAAGTTAAATAACTAAGGCCACGCAGCTAATGCATAGAGGAACTGGGATTTAATCTGGGTATTCTGGCTCCAGACTATATACTAAAATATAATGTTTGAGTACCAGTGTGTTTCTTTGATGTTTTATTCGTTTACCTGTTTTGATTTGTTTTAGATATATCCACCAAGAGCATAATCTTTGAGAAAGTTAAATTGCAGGGGTTTTTCCAAAATGGGTAGATAAACTGGTCTTTCTGATATTGCCCTCCTCTTCATAAAATGAGTAGAGCATATAATCAACTGATCTGACCCTATACTCATTTTGCTGCCCCCATAAATGATGCCACATGTAACTCCAGAGCAAGATTTACAGCCTAGCCTGTTCTGATGGGAGTCTTATCATTAGACTCAAAAGACTTCTATAGAGACTTGACCATGCTCCTTGATGCCTTCCTGGAACAAATTTTGACTGGGTCTCAACAGGATCAAATGTCAATCTAGGACCTAAAATAGGTGAAAGGTAGTTCCTGAGAAGTCCTCTATTTCTATGACTTTTGAATGGTGGAGAAGGATGCTACATGATGCAAACTATCCTACAGGGATGGTGTTTTTAATTGGAAAGTTTGTTTAAAAGAATTGATACCTGGAGTGTCCAATTTATTAATTTCATGCAGATTACTAAAGGAATCAGAAAATCTATCAGGTGATGCAAGGTCTAACTTTTCATTAGTAACTTTAGTCTGAATTGGACCTTTCTAATATACCCAGGAGAGAGGCAAAATGGAAGTCTTCCATTTCCTTGTGTATAAATGATTTTTTCCCAGTCTTAAACTCTGCTTCTAAGTCACTGCTTGAAGTGACTTCCTTCACTGTTCCCTTTTTAGAAATCCTAGATCAGCTAGATTAGAACAATAATGGGCATCTTTTCTGATGAGATTGTTTCCCTTCAAAATCTAAAATATAGTAATAATAAATATATGTGTTAGTACTCTTCCCCATAAGTTAATTTGCTTGCATCCTTTTACCAAAGTCTGGAAGATGAGGAGGAAATTAAATATATATACATAAGTTCTCTCTCTCCACACACATATATATATATACATGCACACATATATACATATGCATCTATGCATATATACATACACGTGCATATATATATTATTTTTAACAAATTACATGGAGAATTTCAGAATTTGATATACTGTGTATAATATACAGAATATATGTGTGGTTAAACTCTTCTGAACTATGATACCACATTACAGAACAAAGATATGTTCACATAAATAAATAAGTCATATTTACTTATGCTCATAAATATGCTCATAAATAAGCATAAATAAGTCACCTCACTAACAAAAAATGACCTTAATTAAAAAACTTGTCAAAGTATACAACGCTAATTAGAGACAGAAGCATGTTATATAGAAAGCACAAGAAAATTCCAGGCAGATATCTAAGGACAAGAATCAGGTCTAAGGAGCATTTTACTCTACAGGGTTTAGCCCATGCTTTGTGTGATGGAGGCAGGCAATACGATTACTTGGTTCCAATATGTGAGAACACACACCTGAGGCCAGGAAACCAACCCTAGATAATCTCAGTCTAAAAGGGTGGGAGACGGAAAATAGAAAGAATCCTCCCCAGGGAGGCATGTGCGATTTGAAAAACCATTTTCAAGAGCAGGTGGAAGACTCTGGCTGCAACATACAACTAGAACTTACATAAAACATATGTATGACTGCATTGCACTGCTGGTAGGAAGTAAGAGAACTCTCCAAGGGCTAAAGTGCAAACAAAACAACAGCATGGGAAAGAAAAATAAACAAACAAATAAAAACAGTGCAATAAAACAAGAACAAAACCCAACAATATGTTGTTTGCAAGAGACACAACTAAAATATATGGAAACATAAAGATGAAATGTAAAAGGGCAAAGAAAAAGTAGGACAATACCAACCCCAAACAAGCTGGTATAACTATCTTACTATGAAACAAAATAAATTGAAACACAAAATCCATTATCAAGAACAAAAGGTCACGCTAACCATTTTAAGTTTCATGCATCTAAAAATATACTAAAAATAGATGTAGCAAAAAGTGATACAAATGTAAGAAAAAATGGAAAAAGTCATCATCATAATGGGAGATTTCAACAACCTTTGAACAATTATTGGTAGGTAAAGCAAACAGGACATAATGATGTTATAGAAGATTAATTTGAACAACATAACTAACATGATTGACCTCATGTATATACTTATGACCCTGTATCCAATCATGCATATTCTTTCCACGCACAGGTGGATATTTACATGGCCACAGTCAGTCGGTAAATCTCAAAAGAATAGGTACATACAAAGACCACATTGTGATTAAGTTGGAAATCAATAACAAAAGTGACATTAAAAAAATACAATTGAGAATTTTAGGCTATGTAAATAAATAACTTGTGAGAAAAAGAAATAATCATAATATAAATTTTAAAATACTTTCAACTTTAACTATAATAAACATAGTTCAGATCAAACTTATGAAATGAAGTCAAAACAGGATTTCAAAGGACACTTAGGGTTTTAAATGTCTACAATGGAAAGGAATGAAGGCTGAAAATGAATTAGTTATAAAGTTAATATTTCAACAGAATAAATACAAAGAAAGTGGAAAGAAGGAGAAAATAAAAATAAGAACAGAAGTGGAAGAATAGAAAACAAACATACAATAGCACTGATCAACAGAGTAAATAGTTGGTATTTATAAAGACTAATAAAACAGACAAACCTCTAGTGAGATTGATAAGGAAACAAAATGCAAATAAACACTATTAGGAATCAAAAGGGAGGACATGACTACCTATACAGCAGAAATTATACAGATATTGAAGCATTTCCAGTTTCTTAATAGAGGATTATTAGGTAACAACAATTAATTATTTTGCTATAGACAACAAAAAGCCTAAAAGGAATAAAAACTACTAAACAGTATTCATGGCCTAACAAAATAGTAAGAGTCCTAAGCAGGAATTCAGAGAAGATAAGAGCTCAAAGAGGTGAGTCTGGGATGCTTCAGTTCCTGGAGTACGCCAGTCCAGGAAAGGCAACTGAGTCTTAGCCCCTTGCTGCTCATGGCTTGAGGCAATGGGGCATGAGTCAGAGTCCTTAGTCTATTAGGGGCTAAGAACCTGTATGTGGCCCTTCTCTGACTGGTATGCTTCATTCACCTTAGAGTATAACCTAGAGCTTCATTTTTTACACTAGGATATATGTCCAGCTCAAGAGGCATCCAAAAGGTAAACCTACTTGCTGGACACCAGATGCTGAAGGAACCAAGGTTAGAGCTTGCCACCCTCTAAAGCCAAAGATCCTAGCGTACAATCCCTGCTCTCTTTTGGCACCCAAAGGCTCCAGAGATTGTACTCTCAGAACTGGTTTGGTGACTCAGAAAAAATTCTAGGCTTGGTCCTGCCCAAAGGAAATAAAAATCCTTTCTGGAGGAAGCTGATATTACCCCAAATTTCAAATTATACATAAAAGTCATTAAAATATATTTTCTGTTGACTGCTGTTTTACAGAAATGTAATATCTATTTTTTTTGGTATATTAATCTTATTCTTACCACTTTCTAAAAGCCGCCATTAATCCTAAAATTTTTTGTATATTATTTGGGGTTTTCCAGATATTCAATATTTCCTTTGAATAATAGTAGGTGTATTTCTTCCTTTCAAATCCTAACACAACTATTTCTTTCTCTTGCCTTATTGCATTTGGTGAGATTACCAGTAAAGGACTGCATAAGTATCATTTTCTTTTTTATGATATTAAAAGGGATGGAAGCCTCAATTTACAATTAAAACTACATAGTCTGTGGGCTTTGATAGATATATTTTATCAGATTAAGAAACTTTCCTTTATTCCTAATTTTTACCATTATTAGATGTTGAATTTTATCAGTGATTATTTGTATCTATTGGGATGATTATACATTTCCCCCCTTTAACCTGAAAATGAGTTGAGTGATCTTACAAAGCCATGTTCTTATCCACCATTCTACTGCCTGGCTATATCCCATGTATCTTCAGTACCAAAGTGTTACACACTGAAATCTCGGTGCTTCCCAGAAAGCATGTTTAATACCTATACAAGGACATGGTTTTGGCATAAATAATTTTGCTTAGTTAACTCTTCTGCAAAAATGTGAGGTGTAAAACACCCCTCTCATTGAATCGGCAGGGTCGTAACATACTCAGATTTCACATGGAGATATTACAGAGCACAGATGCAGAACACAAATCATTCAGAATAAGAGTTCAGAGAGAAGAGTGGAACTATAGAGCCACCCACACATTGAGAGGGATAATCTATGCATAAGTAACTAGAGTCAAACAATTGACATGGCATAATCAGAGGGAGCAATCCTCCCCTAGCTACACAATAAAGCAGTATACAGAGTTACATTTCAAAAATCCACTTTTAATCATGGAAATAATATATGAATTCATTCTCCTCATAGTCTTTTGTAATATCACTCATCCAGTCTAGTCTTCTACCCAGAGGTTATCAAAGTAGCCAGTTTTGTGTATGTCCTTGGAGAAATTTTATATATAATGACAAACATATGTATATGCAAGAAGGTGTTGATTTGTGGAATCTAAAAGTGTGATTACTATATTGTACTCAACTTGTGTTTTAAACTTAAGTATATGTTTGGAGAACTCCATGAAATCTTATAGCTGCATAATAATCTTACTATGGGTGTTCCATAGCTTATTAGTGAAAATCATTTAGATTGCCTCAAGTTTTCACTATTACAAAGTACAATGAATTTCCTTAATCATGCCTCTGCATTACCATACAATTATTCTAGTATAGACATCTCAAAGTGGAATTGTTGAATTATAGAATTAGCACCTTTAAAATGTAATAGATAATCCTGAATTTATACTAATATACTAGAGAATCCATTTATGTACATTCTCATCTATACCTGATGTTATTAAACATTTGATTTTCTAAAATATGATAGTATAAAAATCTCATTTCATGGTTTTGATTTGTACTTTCTTGATTACTAGGAAGGTTGAGTGTATGCTATTTATTGGCTATTTTTGTTACATTTCCTGTGAATTGTTTTATGTCAAAATATTCCTTAATGACTTTTATGTTTTGTGTCATATTTTATGAGTTTTCCTATCCCAAGTTTGTAAACATAATTTTGTGCATACAATTTTAATATGTAGTTTTAGAGATTTTTAAAAGTATGTACATTCATCTTTTCACTTAGAAATACAGATTAACTAGAATATTTTTGAGTATTTTGAAATAATAATTTAACTCCTTTTTCCAAAGGTATAGCTGCTTGTGCTAATGCCGTTAATTCAATGATCTGTCCTATCACCATTGATTTGAAACTGCTCTCTGTATCACCTACTGAATTATCACACACATGCATCAGACACACAAACACGTTTGCCTATGCTGTAGACTCTATTTTGTCCCATTGGTCAATTTCTTCATTTCTGTCCTATAAAAAGATGGTCTAATTACAGTTGTTTCATAATATGACCTTTTAGGTTGTTCCAAAAATTTGGTAAATATCCATAATGTCATCAAGGATATTTTATTACACAGATCTATTTAAAAATACTTTTTCCAAATACCATATTAACTATATAACAAACTTTCATACGTGGTTATGCATTTCCTCCTCCATTTTATTTTGTCTTCAAGAGTATCTTAAGCTCTTTTTCTTTTGTATTTTTTAGAACCACTTCATAAATTTAAACACACTCAGGTTTTGACTGGAATCACATTCAATATACATATTGATTTGGGGAAAATGGACATATTTTACATTATTGAGCTGTCCAATATATGAATATGGCATATTCCATGATTGGGTTAAGTCTTCTCTGATTTTTCTCTCTAATGTTATGTAAATTTCTGTGTCAAGGTCTTCTATACACATTGTTGCATTTTATCGTACATATTTGATTTTTGGGGGCTGCAACTGTAAATTATACCTTATATATATTTTTTCCTATTCTATTTATTTATGAAATACAAGTAATTTTTATACTATCTTTTTGTTCTGCAAAACTGCTAAACTAACTTTTTTTTTTTTAAGTAACCAGGCATCCTGGGTTTTTTTTTTTTTTTTTTGTGGGGAAGACTGGCCCTGAGCTAACATCGTACCCATCTTCCTCCACTTTATACGGGACGCCGTCACAGCACGGCTGACAGGCAGTGCGTTGGCGGGCGCCCAGGATCCGAACTCGCGAACCCCGGGCTGCCAAGCGCGGACTAAGCCGCTGCGCCACCGGGCAGCCCCCTCCTCCTGGGTTTTGTTTGTTGGTTTTTTTTTGAGGAGGATTGGCTCTGAGTTAACATCTGTTGCCAATCTTCCTCTTTTTCTTTTTTCTCCCCAAAATCCCAGTACATAGCTGTATATCCTAGTTGTAGGTCCCTCTAGTTCTTTTATGTGAGAACCAGTATGTTCACACACAGGATCCGAACCAGCGAACCCCAAGCTGCCAAAGCAGAATGCATAAACTTAACTGCTACATCACCAAGCCAGCCTTTATTATTTTTAATAAGTGATCTATGGTTTATTTTTCATGATACGATCACATCAATTTGCAAATATGAATATTTTAATATCATACTTTCAAATCTCTATAACTTTGATTTTTCTTTTTTATTACAGTGACTAGATGGTCAATAAATGTTGAAAAGTTGTAGTGCTTAGAGAATACCTCTAGTATGTTGCTTGCTTTAAGTGTTTTTCTCGTTACTCTGTATTTGATTAAGGAAATTCACTCCTAATCGTAGTTTGCTATTTATTTTAAATAGAGAATTGATGCTGATTTTTATCACATGCTTTTTTCACCGGGAGAGATGATCAAATTATTTTTCCTCCTTAATTTGTGAATGTAGAGAATTATGTTAATAGAGTTTAGGATGCTGGATAAATTTTCACTTCTTGGATAAATCTGTTTGCTGGTTATATATTATGTTCTTCATATATTTCTTGATTTAATTTGGTAATATTTTGTTTACAATATTTAAATCTAATTTAATATTGGGATTAGCCTATAATTTTCTTTCTTCATTATACCCTTATTATGTTTTTACATCAGAGTTACTATTTCATGTTCTCTTGAACTTGTAAATTTGGCATAATTTCTTTTTAAGAATACAGATTAAGCCACCTAAGTTGAAGCTTTCTTTTATAGAAGGTTTTTATTAAAGATAGAACTTGTCTAGTATTTATAGCAGTGTCCAGATTTTCTATTATTTCCTTTGTCAATTTTAATAAGTTGTATTTTCTAGGAGTTTTACTATTTCATTTAGTTTTCAAGTTTATTGGCATAATTTGTTCATCGTATGCATTCATAATTGTTTTAATTTCTCTATGATCTAGTAGATAACCCTTTTGATTCCCTTTTTCTGTAACTTTTAACTTTTTATTTTAATCAATCTTTCAGAGAATAATTTTTTTCAGATTTTTCTATAAACTAGTTTTAACCTTGCCTATCCTCTTCTGTGTTTATATTTTATTCCTTTCTGCTTTTACTATTACTTTTTACTTGTACCATTTGATTTTAATTTATTGTTCATTTCCACCTTCTTAATTAAATTTTTGGATAATTTCAGCATTCCTTTTTTCTAAATAATATACATTTAAGGCTATCAATTTTCCTCACAGCAAAGCTTTAGTTGCACTCAAGAGCTTTTACTATCAAGTATATTCATTATCATTCATTTAGAAATATTTTATTATTTCTACTTTATTTCTTCTTTGAACCACGTAAAATTTAGAAATGTAATTTTGTTTTTGAATTTCAAAACATATGGAGTTTTTTTGTTTGTTTGTTTGTTTTGTGGGGAAGACCAGCCCTGAGCTAACATCTGTTGCCAATCCTCCCCTTTTTGCTGAGGAAGACTGGCCCTGGGCTAACATCCATGCCCATCTTCCTCTACTTTATATGGGACCCCGCCACGGCATGGCTGAGAAGCAGTGCATCAGCGGGCGCCCGGGATCCGAACTCGTGAACCCTGGGCTGCCAAGCGTGAACTAAACCGCTGCGCCACTGGGTGGCCCCCATATGGAGTTTTTTAAGTTATGTTTTTGTGGTTATTTTAGTTTAATTATGCTATGGTTAGAAACATGGTATGAACGTTTTAAATCATTTAATATTTGTTCAGACTTGCTTTGTGACTCAGCACATGATTAATTAAAAATGCTTATGTGCACTTGAACAGAATGTGTATTCTGTGGTTGTTGGATGTAGTGGTCTATACAGTTCCAATAGGTACAGCTCATTCTGTTGTTTAGAGCTCCCATATCATTATTGACTCATTTTGTTTGTTTGCTCTATCTGTAGGGAAAGTTGTGCTAAAACCACTCATTATTATTATGAATTAGTCTATTTCTCCTCATTATTAATCTTTGCTCTATATGATTTATGCTATATTTTTAGGCACATATAAAGCTGGAATTTTGATACCTTGTTGGCAAAAGAAAACTTTCATATTTATGAAATGTCCCTCTTTATCTCAAATAATGATTTTTGCCTTAAATCTTCCTTGTCTGGTATTAATATAGTTAAACCGATGTCTTTGGTTAATATCTGCAAACTATAATTTTTCCATACTTTTACATTATTTGTGTTTTTAATTTTAGATGTTTTTCTTCAAAGAAACACATGATGGGTTTGAATTTTTTAATCCAGCCTGACAGTCTTTATCTTCTAATTAAGACAGTCTTTCATTTAGAGTTAATGTAATTGATGATAACATTTGGGTTTAAATCTGCTATCTCACTATTTGATTTCTACTTGTCCTATTTTTTTTTGGCTTTTTTCTCCCCAAAGCCCCAGTAGATAGTTGTACGTCAGAGTTGTGCATCCCCCTAGTTGCTCTATGTGGGACGCTGCCTCAACATGGCTTGATGAGTGGTATGTAGGTCCACACCCAGGATCGGAACTGGTGAACCCCAGGCTGCTGAAGCGGAGTGTGCAAACTTAAGCGCTATGCCACTGGGCCGGCCCCTGTCCTATCTTTTCTATGTTACTTTTCTCTTCTTTCCTTCCTTCCTATTGATCAACTGAGGGTTTTTTTTTTTTTTAATATTGAAACTAATGGGTTGGTAGTTTTATATTTTACTGTTCTTTTAGTGGTACCCTAAAAGAATAAATATGCATCCTTGACTTATCAAAGTCTTTCTTGTCAGGTAATGCAAGAACATTAGAACACTTTAACTACATGTTCTATCTGCTAAGGAATTATGCGCTATTGTTTTTGTATTTTAATTCCATATTATAATATATTCCAAATGACGTTACTATTATTGCTTTACATAGTCAATATTTATTTAGATTTACCTACATATCCATTATTTTGTTGTTGCTATTGCTTTTTATTTCTCCTTACACCTCTGAACTTCTATCTGGGATCATTTCTTTCTCTTTGAAAAATACTCCTGGGTATTTCTTTTAGTATAGGTATGCTGGTGGAAAATTCTCTGTTTTTGTCTGTCTAAATATTTATTTTACTTTAATTTTGGTTATTTTTTCATGGTATAGAATTCTTGTTGGGCAGTTATTTTCTTTCACGGTCACTGTTCTGTTGTCTTCTGACTTCCACTTTTTCATTTGAAAAATTAGTTATCAGACTTTATGTCACCCTTTGAAGGTAATGTGTCTTTGTATTACTGGCTGCTCTAAGATTGTCCGGTTGTCTAGTTTTCAGTTGTTTAAGTAGCATATACAGAATTTTTAAAACCCTAATTGCCATTCATAAACATTTCTTGAATCTATGACTTGATATCTTTTGTCCGTTTGGGGAAAATGAAAACATTACTTCTTTATATACTGCTTTTGCGCCATTCTTTTTCTCTTTCTTTGAGAATTCCTACTACACAATTGTTAGATATTATCAGCCCCTATATCTTGGACCCTTAATTCTTTGCTTTCCTTCTGTAAGCTTCTCTGTGCTTTATTTTAGGACATTTTATTCTGACTTCTCTTTCATTCATTTATTCTCACTGAGTTGTTTCTTAACACTACTAAGTCCACCCCTTAAATTCTTAATTTTGGCTACTGTATTTTTTTTCCAGCTTTACCGAAATGTAATTGACATATAACATGCTGTATAAGGTATACAATGTGTTTGATTTGATAAATTTGTATATTGCAAAATGATTACCACCATAGCATTAGCTAACACCTCCATCACATCACGTAATTACCATTTCTATTTTGTGGTGAGAACATTTAAGACTTACTCTCTTAACTAAGTTTATAATACAGTATTATTAACTATAATCTCCATGCTGTATGGTAGATCCCCGGAACTTATTCATCTTACAACTGGAAGTTTGTATCCTTTGACCAACATCAACCCATTTTCCCCATCCCCCAGCTCCTGGCAACCACCATTCTACTCTCTGTTTCTATGAGTTTGGCTTTTTTAGATTCCACATATAAGTTTTAAAATTTACATTTCATTATCTCCTAGTTTCCAGTTCCCTGCCAACAGTTTTGATTCTATGTCTCATTTTCTTGAATATACCTTATGTTTAGCCATTTCAAAGTATTATCCCCTTGTAGAACTGTTCTTGTTGTCTGTTAGTTACACTTGGTTTTCAGTCATATTGTCTTCTATTTTCATGTACATTATTAGTTTTGATTGGCCATAGCATATGAGTAACTGAAGAAATATTTTGGGCCCTAGGATGATATACTTCTCCATAGAGAAATGCATATTTATACTTCTAGCAAGCATTTGGGGACACTATCTATCCTATAACAACTGAATTCAATTTAGGGACTAAAATGATTCAAAGGCATCAGTACCTCCTGAGGGCTTGTTTATTTCAGTACTGTTTTTCTAACTATTACATACCATTTTGGTATCCTAATCCAGGTCTCTGCAGGCCCTAGACACAAATTTCTGTCTCCCTATTTCTATGTTGGGTGTGATGTGTTACAGTGGCAGTGGTTTCTTCATGGTACTTCTATGCATGTGGTTTTGAGAGATGATTCTGGCTGCATAATTTCCAAACCTATTCTCTTCCCTAAGATATGTGCTACTCAATATCATAAATGCATTAATTTCCTACATATATTTGCTAGAGTTGGCTTTTGTGGTTTGTAACTACAAACCTGCTTGAAATCAATACATTTAATTATCTGTCAAGTATAGTCTCCATTTACTACCATTCATTTTTCCAAATTATTTCTTGCAATTCTTACTTATATTATCCATGTGAAATTCAAAGTCATTCCATTCAGATAATTCACAATTTAGGATTCTGACTGAAATTGTTAATTTGTGTAGGACTAGTGTTTTTAACAACGTTAGCTCTTTCCAGAGAGATGATATTTCTCTGTAATCACTCAGCCCTTTTCATTCTTCAATAAAGTTTAGTGATTATCTTCATCTTAGACCCCATATTTTTATTTATTCTAATTTTTTGGTTTTGATGTTATTAAGCTAAGGTCTTCTTTTTTCCCCTCTATTTCCATTTCAAAGTGTTTACTGTTAATATAGAAAGTCTGTAGACTTTTCCATATTTATTATGTATATGTAGGTACTTTATCAAAGTCTCTTACTAATTCTAAAGGTGACTGCTTGTTAGTTTTTAATTATGTATCTTGAGTTTTCTAGGTCTACAATCATATGTAGGCTTCTCTTTCTCATTACTGATTTGAGCAGAAATAGTCAAGTATTTGCAATTTTACATGGAATTTCAGACATTTCTGGAAAATATCCATCCTCATAATTAGGTAGGCTTCTTTTCTTTTTTTATTTGAAAAACATATTAAGAATGATAGCTGAGTTTTAGAAAATATCTATTTTGAAAGTATCTTTATTTTTTAAACTTTTTAGTATATTAATTTAATAAACTATAATACATTAACAAGTTTTTTTATTGAAGTATAATTGACATACAATATTATATCAGTTTCAGGTGTACAAAAAAGTAATTCAACATTTGACTACATTGTGAAATAATCACCACAAAAAGCCTTGTTACCTTCTGTTACCATATAAAGTTAATACAATATTATTATTGACTATTTTCCCCAGGCTGTACATTGCATTCCCATGACATTTATATTATAACTGGAAGTCTGTACTTCTTGATCTCCTTTACCGATTTTGCACCCCACCCCCAACTTGCCTCCCCTCTGGCAACCACCAATGTGTTCTTTGTATCTATGAGTTTGGGTTTTGTTTCATATGTTTTGTTTTTAGATTTCACATATAAGTGAAAACATATGGCATTTGTCTTTCTCTGTCTGACTTATTTCACTTAGCATAATACCTTCAAGGTCTATCTATGCTGTCACAAATGGCAATATTTCATTCTTTTTTATGGCTGAGTAGTAGTCCATTATATATATATATATATATATATATATATATATATATATATGTGTGTGTATGTGTGTGTGCATGTGTGCCACATATTCTTTATCCATTCATCCATCACTTAGGTGGTTTCCATATCTTGGCTATTGTAAAGAATGCTGCAATGAACACCACAGGGGTGCATATATCTTTTTGAATTAATGTTTTCATTTTCTTCAGATACATACCCAGCAGTGGAATTGCTGGCTCATATGGTAGTTCTATTTTTAACTTTTTGAGGAATCTTCATACTGTTTTCCATAGTGGCTGCACCAATTTACAGTCCCACCAACAGTGCACAAGGGTTCTCTTTTCTCAAAACCTTGTCAACACTGGTTATTTCTTGTCTTTTTTATAACAGCCATTTTGACAGGTGTAAGTTGATATCTCATTGTGGTTTTGATTTGCATTTCCCTGATGATTAGTGATGTTGAGTATCCTTTCATGTGCCGGTAGGCCATCTATACGTCTCCTTTGGAAAAATGTCTATTCGGATCCTCTGCCCATTTTTAAATCAGATTTTTGTTGTTGTTGCTGTTGTTGAGTTGTATGAGTTCTTTATATATTTTGAATATCAACCCCTCATTGGATATATGATTTGCAAAAATCTTCTCCCATTCAGTAGGTTGTCTTTTCATTTTGTTGATGGTTCCTTTGCTGTGCAGAACGTTTTTAGTTTGATGTAGTCCCATTTGTTTATTTCTGCATTTGTTTCCCTTGCCTTTGGAGTCAGACCCCCCAAAAAATCACTAAAACTGATGTCGAGGAGCTTAGCACCTATGTTTTCTTCTAGGGGTTTTATAGTTTCAAGTCTTACACTCAAATCTTTCATCCATTTTGAGTTAATTGTTGTATGTGTATAAGACAGTGGTCCAGTTTCACCCTTTTGCATGTAGCTCTCCAGTTTTCCCAACACCATTTACTGAAGATACAGTCCCTTCCCCATTGTATATTCTTGCCTCCTTTGTAAGCTAAGTTTCTTAATGTTGAAATATCTTTCATTTCTAGAATACTCCACCTGTTCATGGCATAATGCTATATTTATTGAACTTGATTTGCTCAAATTTGATTTAGAAGTTTTGCCTTTATATTTACAAATGGAATGAAATATTTTTATGTATCTTTAACATGACTAGAATTTAGAGATATGATCGGTTTA
This sequence comes from Tapirus indicus, assembly GCA_031878705.1. Classification (NCBI taxonomy): domain Eukaryota; kingdom Metazoa; phylum Chordata; class Mammalia; order Perissodactyla; family Tapiridae; genus Tapirus; species Tapirus indicus. The sequence continues at coordinate 118,316,107 of CM062925.1, forward strand.
AAAATGAGTTGGGGGGCCAGCCCCATGGCGTAGTGGTTAAGTTTGGTTTTCAGTTAATTTTTTAATGATTTATAGTTTCATTTTTATTTTCACTTTGATCCAAGAATTATTTAGGATGCCAAGCTGACGCTGGCTTTTGGGACCATAATAAAGCCACAAACATTAATATTACTTTAATGTTTGTTCTAGTAAGCCAATTGAAATAGGGTTGTCAAAATTGAAATCTCCCTTCCAGTTCTGGCTCCCAAAACTTAGGCCTTCCTAGTGTAAAGGGGATGGGGACAGGGGTGGAGGGTGAGGGTGAGGACAGACTTCTTTTAGGGGATTGGCAGTGTGTTCTTCCTCTGAGAACACTGGTGCCAGCAATCATAAGCAGAATCTATGTTCTCCAACAGGATTCCCAGACAACAGAATGCTTTTCCTGCACTCTTTTCTAGATAATTCAAGGCCTCAGAAACACTCTGATTTATTCGTGGGTCTAATATTAGGTTTCTGTTATTCTTCAAGTTTTTCTAGCCATGGAGTTGAGAGGTAAAAATTGTCATGAAATACATTCAGCAAGCTATCCTCAGTAATAATTCTTTTTTCTGAAATATTTTTGGAAACCCTGCTAATTATCACCCTTCCACTACTGTTGTCTTAACTGAAACCCTTATTAGCTCTATCTTGGACTGCTGAAATTATTTCTCAACTGGAGTATCTCTTGTTTGTATCCCTCTAAAACCAATCTGTCCCCCATACTCCCAAAGTTGTCTTTGGAAACACATATATGAACTTTATTGCCACAACTTTCCTTGGTTACCACTGCTTCCAAGATCACCATGAAGCCCAAATTCCTAAGGATGGCATATAAGCCCCTTTCAAACCTGGGCATCTGACCATAAAAATATAATCTGAAACTCCTCCATTCTACTTCCTCCTCCCAGGGGATCTATCTTCACCATTTTCTCTAGCTGGTATACTTTTCCACAGCCCATATGGTAAAACCCTAAATTAGTTGCTTTTTCCTTGAGTGACTGTTTCAGATTTTACTTATTCCTTTATTTTTACGAAGATAAGTTATGGCAATTAGACATTTTTTGGTAATAATTTGTTTCTGCATCTCCCTTTTTTTTTAATTGGCCTGGATGATCTTTCATGTCAAAAATCATGTCTAATCTTTATACGAGAAAGAATATACACGTTTAGAGCAATAAAATAATTTTGAATAAATTACAAATATCCATTTTATTATATTACACAGAAAATTTTCCAATTTTAGTTCTCTATATTTAATTCATTACTTCTCAAGGGTGGCAAAAATTTAGGGGCAAAAAACCCCATAAATTATAGGCTAGAGTGTAAAATGGTTGAAGAACTGGGATTATTTAATGAAATAAATATTTTTAATTAAAATCACTCTGCAAGAAGCCCATCATAAAAAATAATAAGTGATAATAATCAGCCATTTAACATGTAAGTAGCACAAAGGTAAATTTGTGACCACCACAAAATCTAGCAAGTAGGCCAAGTAAAAAGCTTAACTGGCTCCTAGCCAAGAAATCAGGCACTTATTTCCATATTGCTCCTGCTGGAAAAAAGATAAACATGAGAGCCCAGCATCTGTGTCTTGGAGTTGCCAAAAACATCCATAGAGTGACCATTCTGTTGGCTTAAATAATAAAACATATTGAAAGGGGGTGCAAAAGTAGACCCACTCCTGCATTCCCAGCAGGAGAAGAGGTGTGGGCCAAGCCTGTACCACTGCAATATAACAGCCAATTAGTTGTGTAATTGCATTTTGCCAATAAGAAGGCAACATTGTATTTGGAATACTGCAAATTTCATGCATCTCTACAGCATATTTCAATTTGAGGTACAGATGAAAATATCAATTTTTTGTTTTAGTTTTATTGTTAAGAAATAATTGATGACTTTAAAAGACAACTTAAACATAATGAAACAGGTAGAACAAACCACTATAATTAGCTTTAGTACAAGTGGACCAAATAAGATGGCAAAGAATTGTCATTGATCAATGGTACTTTAGGAAATTAGGGGAAAGATGATCTTGTGACTTTAAGTAAAATCTATTGTCTTTATTTGCATGGAGGAGGGAGGGTGATCTTTTATACGGAAGGATAACTACTCCTTGTGGAACACATAAGTACCCAGAATAAGGTAACATACAGAACAGAAGGCAATAGTTTTATTTCCAAGTGGAATTACCTTCATTTATCTTGTTTTACTCAGGAACCATTAAGGCAAAAGAGGAGTGGGGAGAAAAAGGAGGATGAGATGACAAGAAGTATAATATCTGGGAGTCACACCAAAAGAACAAATAATCTATCTAAATTTTGAGCAGATTTACATTTATCTGTAATCATAATTGAATTATTATACTAGAAATGAAATTAAGGAGTGATTTAGAGAAAATCTGACACATAACCTAATAAGGAAAATTTGTGAAACCAGGCACATTGAGAGAATCTCGTTATTTTTCAGATGATGTGGGTGGTATAAACCTATAGCTTGTTAACTGACTATTCCCTTGGGCTACAGTTTCCAAAAGTGTGGTCCACAGAACACTAGCTCAAGAATGTTGACATACCTCACGAATAAAGGGTTCTTCATCCAAAGGGGTTTTTTAAATTTCTAGGATAGACAAAGTTAAGTAGAATTATTAGTGTAATACGTTGCAGAACCATTAATATGGTAAGGTTTCAAAGGAGATTGAGGAAATAGAATTTCCCAAATTTATCTGACCAGTAATTTTCTCAATGAGCTTCTTACAGGATTTATCTTCCATGAAACAAATTTTAGGAAACACAATATTGACACGTTTATGGGTCCCTATTGCTGAACTTTTCAGCAATTTCTTATAATATTTTCTGTTTTGTGAGAGGTTTCTTTGCTTCTCAAGGAAAAACTTGCAAAGACTCTAGAAAGTTAAATTTGTATCTTTTGGCTAATGGGAAAAGTTTGAGTAAATACATATTTTTTAAACAATCAATACTCTTTTGTTCAATCTGTAGCCTGCCTTCCAGTTTGTATAAAATTTAAAAAGAAAAACAATGCTTTGTGTTTTCAACATCAATTTTCAAATTAACATGAAAAATTATGTTAAGGCTTTTAATAAGGTTCAAAATATTTAATTTCAATAGCTGACTTCTCATCAGACTCTACAGAGCCTAGAAGGTAGTTGGATAGTATATTTAAAGTGCTCAAGAAAACTGTCAACCAAGAATCCTATATCCATCAAAGCCATCTTTGAAAAGTAAAGATATTCCCAGATAAACAAAAACTGAGAGAATTCATTGCTAGCAGATATCACCTATAAAGAAATACAAAAGGAAGTTCTTAGGCTGAAAGCAAGTGACCCCAGATGGTAATTCTAATCCACATGAAAAAATACAAAGCACAGGTAAATTATGTACTTATAAAATACAGTATTAACGCATATTTCTTCTCCTTCCTTCTCTTAAGTAATTTTAAAAACAACTGTTTAATAATAACAATAGATAAGCACAGGTATTATTTTTTATATCCCTCCTTCGTATTATGCCTTACATTTCTAGGTCCACCTACCTTGGGTGCCTTCCATGACCAATTCTCTCTTCTTTCTCTTCTGTGTGTAATTGCTTCTCCTTTGGATAATTTCACTGAATGGGTAAACCTAGCCAAGTTGATCACATTTTGAAAATCGAACCAAGAAACCCCTCGATTCCATATTCCTACTACCTACCTTGGTCTTCTTCATTCACAACAGTGATTAGCAAAAGTTTTGTCTCTTCTTGCTTCTTCAGCTCTACTCACCTCTCAGTTCACATCAGTCAGCCTTGGCTCACATCACTACCAAAAGAGCTCTTTTTGAAGTTGTCAGTGACATGCCAGGGGAGGATGGACTGGGATGTGCTTAGGTCCAGAACGGCTCAGGCAAAGTCAACTCAGGACAGACTAGCCGCCGCCGAGACCGTACCTCCCAGAGGAAGCCCAATCTCGCAGGATCTCGGGAGATCTACGGGGGTCGGCCGCGGAGACGGGGGATGAGAAGCACTCGAGCGCCCTGCTCCGAAGGTTCCTCTTCCCAGATTCCTGTGTAAGGAGTTTGGCGCACACCGCCCATCACTCAATCCCTGATGCTCATTGACTCCTCCACCCCCGCCACCCCACCCCCCGCACCCCTAGCCCCGTCAGAGTCACAGTATGGGGGCCGCCTCCACCAGAGGCCTGGCCGGTGCAGAACGCGCTCTGGCTGGAAGCTGTGCACCGAAGGGACCCCCGAAGCCAGAGCGGTGAGTGACTGCGCATGCCCGGGCCGCAAAGCTGTGGCCTTCCAGGATCTGGAAGCGCCCAGGGCGGCTGAGCTGGCTTCTGGCGCGGAACCCGGGGCCCCGATCCGATGTCTGCCGAGGTCCAAGGCCGCAGGAAGCCCAACACGCCGTTCCATTCTGAAATCAGGGAATAAGGTGCGTGAGGCCGGCAGAGGAGCCCGGCTGATAACTCCTGGTGCTGTCAGCTTTGGCCTCCTCCCACGGCCCGTCGGCGGTCCTCCTCCTCTCTCTCCTCTTCCTGCAGACTTGAGTGCAGTGCCCTCCAAAACCCACTTGCCTCTGTGTCCACGCCAACCACGGACCATGTCACCCTCCACTGCCCAGGGCCTCTGATAGCTGCAGGGGCAGGGCTGGGTGCACGCAGATCTAGGCCCACAGGGCGCTGGCGGGCCTCCATCCTCGACGCTCTGGAGAGAGAGAGCTCACCAAGTCTCAGCTTCTGCAGGCCACAGGGCACCTGCCTCTCACTGGCACACCCCAGCCTTCCACAACGACGGCGTGACGCCCCGAGCTATGGCGGAGTGGACCTTCTCACAACGCGATCTGGGCAAGATGGCCTTCTCAGCACAAGTTGAACCCAAGGGAAAAAAGGGCCCTTGCTGCAGGAACCCAAAGTATGCTAACGAGTACATGGTCTCCGGCTGGTCCTAAGGCACCTTGGTCTCCCCACTCTGGACACGGCTCTCCATAACAGGCAAGAGACTCAGTGGAATAGTGCACTTAACGCAGTGCAAGAATAAAAAAAGAATCACACGCATACACACACAGAACACAAATACAGAAAAACCTCAGGCATATCCGCACAACCCTGGGGCCAGGTGTTCCTCCCGGCAGCTGCCAGGTACTACTAAAATAATTTATATATATATAAATAATAACAAGTATATATATACATATAAAGGCTGTTTTTCACTCATCGTTTAGCTTGACTTTTCAGCAGCATTTAACAATGTTGAACATTCCCCGTCTTTAAATGGTATTTTCCATTGTTTTGAAATTTTGACACTATATTCTCCTGCTTTATTTTCTCTAACAACTATGGTCACTCCTTCTCAGTGTCCTTTGGGCCATTTTCCTCAGCTGTTCAGGCGTCACTTTCCTCAAGACACAGCCCCAGTCATTCTTTTCTCCTTCCGCAGGCAGTCTTACCCCAGTGTCGTCATGATTTCAATAAGCTGAAGAGTCACATATGTAAATATCTCAGACATCACTTGAACCCCAGGATCATATATCCACTGGCCCGATTGCCGCTTCCACTTAGATGTTATGTCAAGTGTTATGTTATTGCCTGTCAGCTCTAAACTCACTCTTTCATGCTCGACTTTGTGATACTATGGCTGGGACTGTGAAAACCACATTTCTTCTTGGCCAACTGGCTTCTCTTAGCCTCTCAAATATGGGTATTAGAGGAAGACTGAAGGCTGAGAGGAATCTCAATCTTTTTTTGTTTCTATGTGTATGTCCTTCTTCAGTCCATCTTCTGATGGACTTCTTGCCTGAGGTTACTCTCTGTGTTGTTGCTTCTTCTCCCCAGCAACAGAGGTTCTTTCCTGTAACAGCGGCTGAATTCAGCTTGCATATTCTCCAGCAATTGTAGACAGAGCTTCAACTCACAGACACCAGAACCAGCTGCCAGTGGCCTCTTCTCAGAAATGTGTGTCATAGGCCTACGGGGGCCCCGTTTTTGAGTTTATCCCCTCCAGGCCAGTTGAGGTGCCTCCTCCTCAGAGATCTGACTTTGGGATTTGTGAAGGCTCTCCCCTAAGATCCTAGTTTTTCTTGGTGTTCCCTTTCTTCCCTCGGCTAGAAGGATGGCAGCTGTTCCTGCAGTTTCCACCTCTGTTATGTCTTAATTTTTTCTCTTTACTCTTTCATTTGTTAATAATTTTATACCTAGTTTGACATTCTTTATATTAAATTCTCTCTGTTGAAACTACTAGTGTGATTTCTGTCTGATACAGAATGCTTAATGTCCTACAAACTCAATGTTTCTAATCATGATCTGTCCTCAAAAGCCTGACCCTCTTTTTTGTTCTTTATCATAGTGAATGGCATCACACTAGTCCAGTTGTGCAAGCATGGATCTAGGATTCACCCTTGACCTTCTCCCTCTCTCTCATCACATCCTTGTACACAATCCATCAACAAGTCTTCTCAATGTTACTTCTACCTGTTTGGAATCCATCCCTTTTTTCCATCTCCACAGCTACCCCCATATCTAAAGCTATTGTCATTTCTCACTAGACTACAATAAAAGTTTGTTTATTGTTTTCTGATCCTTTTGAAACCCAAATCTGACTCAGACTGTTGAATGGCTTTTCTTTGCTCTAAGAATGGGACAAAATCCGCATAATGGTTACAGGGCTCTGCATGGCTTGCCTCCTCCCTTAATCCGCTCCTTTTCCTCCCATGGTTCTCTTTGCCCAGCTACGATGGACTTCTTTCAGGATTTTTCTCAAATTCACTATGCTCTCTCTTTCCCTAAGCTCTTTACTTTTGTCCTGTCTCTATCTGGAATATTCTCCTTGTGATGTCTCTTTTCTTATTTAACAATCACTCATACTTCAGAGCTCAAGTTGAGTTTTCTTTTCTTGGAGAAACCTTGCTTGATTCCTAGTCTAGATTAGTTTCTTTTGTTCTATAATCTCAAAGAATAAAATCCCCTCCATCATGACACATATCTCACATAGAACGTATAATCGCTGATTAATGGATTCATCTTTCTCACACAGTAGATTGTAGGCTCCATGAAAAAGTCTTTGCTAATCGTTGCATTCCCAGCACCTAGCGCTATGGCTGCAAAGTGATAGTTTTACATCAGATATTTGTTAAATAAAAGAGCATGTGAATTTATGAGTAAATATAATGTGGAAGCAGAAGTACCAGAAGCAGAAAATTCCAATAAGTAGTATTTTGGATAAATAGTTTATTTTCAACTAGTTTGTTTATATATATATATATAATATATGTAGTATATATATATTTTAGTGGTGAAATTACAATAGCTGGCCAATCCTCTAGGGGTGCTATGAGGATAAATGTGGATGTAAAGATCTGGTACATCTCGGAAGTGTAGTCAATGACAAATATGTTACAGTAGCTACCTCTATAGCTGAACACCTTGCCTACATCTTTACATGTCATTTACAGATGGAGAAATTGAGACCAAATGTACCATCACCCTGGAAATCTCACCATGGTTATGAAGCTAGATCTCTTTATTGTCTACTGGGAAAAGTATAATATCTATTAGAAAAAGAAAGCAATAATGTATCTTGGAGTTTATAAGGGAGGTGCAATTTCAAATATATTCCAAGTTTTCTTCATATTTCAAACAAACATTCGAGTACAAATTATGATATTTCATCATTACAAGTTTTTTTGTTTTCATTATCCAGACTCTCATACAGTTTATGTATACAAACATACACATACATAATACCTGTTATCCTGTTGGCCAGTATCTTGAAGTTTGAGTTCAATTTAGTTTCTCTTATGTTTTACTGATAATCTAAAATGTTAGAAGTATTAAGTTCTTTTTGTGGTAGAAAAAAAAAAAACTAAACACATTTTACATTTCACTTATAAAAACAGAGGCAAGAAACAAAACCATTAGTTATGTTTAATGTTTTTCATGAAGAAATATCACATACACAAAATTCACAAAGAATAAAAAAGATATTGGATCATTAGTTTTATGCCCTACAGGCAAGTTTCAAAACATGCCTTTCCTACTGTCCCTTTTCAATCTTTAAAGAGAGAGAGAGGGGGACAAAAATATATCTTTCAGAATGGTAAGCATTAAATAGGAAAAAATCTCAGACAGTCTCTATAACTGTGGTTTAAAATTACTTTGAAATAAAAAAATGAGTATTTCTAAGAGTTAGTCTAAGAATTTAAATAATATACAGTGCTGTTTGGGGAAAAATATTGAGGAGACATTGTACAGTACGTTTATAAGATATTTATTTTTTAAAGTTATTTTGCAATTCTATTGTTATATGGAATATTTAAACTAATGTTCTGAAAGCTAAGGGAATATATGTTTTAATAGTCTTCCCCATGTGGTGCATAGTAAATCAGACACATGTACTATTTTCTATCTTTTTGCAGGATATCTTTGATTTTTTTCCCTTTATCCATGCATTCCCCTGTTATCCTTAGGGAACTTTTCAGATATTATGGTGGGAGACAGCTGTATTGCTGAGAGACTAACATAGTAACATGGACCAACTAGAGTCTTGTGATTCCTGAATAATGATAGAAATAGCCCAAGCTTTTTGAAATATTTGTACCAGAATAGCTTTTGAATGCCCTAGTGAAAAATGACTTGTTGAAGGATCTGAGGATACCAGGGAGGAGGAGAAAAATTGAACTGGGGGCATTGCAAGAGCTTTGGTTAGGACTGAAAATGGAAGAGCTGTCTGTTTAGAGTTTTGCAAAAAGTCTTGAGTATTAGCAGCATCAATTTTGAAGGCAATGCCAAGTGGCTTTACTTCTGCAATTGAAAACACTGTCCCTAGGCCTATTCTCATAACTTATAGCTACATTTCATAATTTATAAAATGATGGGAATAAATATTCTAAATTATTTAATATTTATTAGATATCTAGATACAATATACTAAGCTGCTCCGCTTTCCAAATCATTTCATACTATAACTTGAACAGAGTGGATACACATGAGAGAAAGAATTAGCCTTCAAGCTGGAAAAAGATCAATAGGAAGGATTTATAATAATTTCTAAGGTATCAAGATTCTTCTTTTTTCTTGCCTGGACTGTGGCTTGCTAGCTAGAGCTCCAACAGCCCCTTGAGTTCATGAGTTAACCTCGGATGTGAAAGTCAATCACTAGGGATGGAGGAGCAGAAAATTTGAAAGAGCCTGGTCTCAGAACCACCATACCAGCCCCAAACTACCATACCAGCTTCCAGACTTCAAGTTACGGGGTAAGGGTAGGGGAATATTTGTGTGTGTGTGTGTGTCTGTGTGTGTGTGTGTGTGTATTAGTTTTCTAGGCCTGAAACTCTGGACTGAATGTGTCCCTCCAAAATTCGTGTGTTAATACCAATGTGATGGTATTAGGAGGCGGGGCCTGTGGGAGGTGAGTAGGTCTTGAGTGTGGGGCTCTCGTGATGAGATTGTTGCCCTTATAAGAGGAGATACCAGAGAGCTTATGAGGGAGCCCCCGTGGCCCCCCGCCTCTGCCATGCCATGTGAGGATACAAGAAAGTATTTATCAGCAAACCAGGAAGAGGGCTCTCACCAGGAACCAAATTGGCCAATAACTTGATCTTGGACTTCCAGCCTCCATAAATGTCTGTTGCATAAGCGCTATAGTGTGATATTTTTGTTATAGCAGCCCAAACTGACTAAGACAGCTAACATAACAAAATACCACAGACTGGGGGGCTTAAACAATGAACATTTTCTCACAGTTCTGGAGGCTGAAAGTCCAAGATCAAGGTGTTGGCATGTTTGGTTTCTCCTAAGGCTCCTCTCCATGACTTGCAGATGACTGCCCTCTTGCTGCCTCTTCACAGCGTCTTTCCTCTGTGTACGTGCATTCCTGGTGTCTCTCTGTATGTCTTAATTGCCTCTTTATATAAGGACACCAGTCACATTGGATTAGGGCCCATCCTGGCAAACTCATTTTAACTTAATCACCTTTTCATAGGCCCTCTCTCCAAATACAGTCACTTTCTGAGCTACTGAGGGTTAGGGCTTCAGCAGATACATTTTGGGGGGACACAATTCGGTCCATCACAATGTGCATACACACTCCTAATTTGTTTAAGCTACTCTAATTTTGGAGTTTTGTTCTTGGCAGTCAAGTCTAATTACTAAGTGATGCAAAAAGTACGTGTGGGCATATTATTTATAGATGTGTAGGTTAGCACCCCAAAAACTTAAGACAGAAATAACAAAAGACTTTTTTTCTGGGAGTTGAATCTGTTTGTGTTATAAACTTTTCTATTCTATTTATTTAAAATCATATGCAAGTATTATGCTGATAAAAAGCTAGTAAATTAAAAAATAACTATTGCTCAAAATTATCAGTAAGCTTGGTGGACTACTAAGCTGTGTTTCAACACTTTATTTTTAGGAAACGCAATTCAGTAAACATGATGTCAAATATTCTGTTATCTTTTCTTATGGTCAGTATATCTTTGTAGTACCTTGAAGAAAAAACAAATATATGTAACCTAAATATCTGATTCTAGTAAAGTGCCAGTGAGTAGAAAAATAGCCCATGAAGAGCTAGCTCATGCAATAAAAACAAACTGTAAAAAGAATGCAGGCATCACAATTTATCAGTAGTAATATTAAAAAACAAAAATATGTAAATTCTATTATTTTGGAAAATAGTATTATTGTTTTCTACTGACTATTGATTAATCTATGGATTGTCTAGTGATCATAAGGTAGTCTATTATTTATAGCTTCTTTTGTGTTTTTAATTTCACTATAACTGATATATCATCTTTTATTTTAAATTTTATTTTACTTCTTTCCTTGTTTAAATTTGAAATAATATCTGTTTTCCTTATTAATCAGAAACTGAATTAATTATATTATTTTTATATTTTATAGATTAATCTTCTAATTTCATTTTTATATTGTTTCCTCTATTAAACTATATCTTAAATTTGATAAAGTATCCTTGATGCAATGTGTCACTACACAAAATCTATTCAACCCTTTCCCTTCACTCTCTCCGTGTCCCCACAATCAGACATCCATGGGTTAAAGAGACAATGTTGTAAATTTCTTATTAAAGTCAGGAGATGTTGCTGTTAATAACAAATGAATACCTTAGCCCTTGTAAGCTCTGTGATTGGTTGCTTCCCTTGTTTTCAGATGTAATCCTCTACCATTTCTACAGATAAGGAAGCTGTGGTTCAGAGAGATTGAGAAGTTTTAGGTCATGTAATTTGTAAGTAATAAAAAGAAAATTCAGAATCAGAGGTTGGGTGCTAAAACACAAGATAAATAGCACTTACCCTCAAGGAATTTGCAATATAGTGAGGGAGACAGGAAGGTACAGTAGACTGTAGTAAACATCAGTATGAAAAAAGTTCTAGGAGTGGATGAAGAGCAGGTGATTTGAGTTTACTTGATAAGTGGGAGAAAGGAGTAGCAATGAAAAAATTCATGAGGGTGGGTAGCCAGGAACTAAGTGAAGTCAAGGACAACAGTATTAACAGAAGCTCAAAGCTTCATAAATAAATACCATCTTTGGACCAAAGAAAATAATTTGGTGCAGCCAAAGCATACTGTGGAGGGTGAAGGGGAGCAGAAGCAGATAAGATTAGAGTAATAGGCTGAAATTCTATCTAAATAAAGGCCATGCTAAGGTAATTGAACTTTTCATTTAAGCAAAAAGCAGCCTATGGGGTTTTTAAAAGTAAAGACAACTTGATTAGACCTGAAATTTATAGAGATAAATATAGTATTATGGAATGTAGATTAGAGATAGGAGAAAGATTGAATCGAGGAGACCAGTTAGTAGAATATGATAAGACTCACAGTATGTGATACAGGAGTCATAAACCAGGGCACTGGCTGGGAGAAATGGAGGAGATTGGAAATATTTAGAGATTGAACTGACAGGACTTGCCAATCAACAGAGAGAGAGAAAAGGGCCACGTATAATCCAGGGTGAAGCATGCACTGATGTCAGATATTTAATGGGGAGCAGGTTGTGGACACGTTGAGTTTGAATGCCCTCACGACTTAAATGCAGCAAAGTCCAGTAGGTGAACGTTGCAGAAGGCAGTCAGGCTTTAGGACTGACCATCTTATTTAAAACTGCAAACTCCTTGAAGCCCCTGGCTATATTTTCCTCCACTATAATGTGTTTCATTCATTCTAAGGCATGTTTCTTCACACTTGAACACCTCTGAAATTGAGTGTGACTTATGGTCTATGGAGTCTTACAATTTAATTGCAGATTGAATGTGTAAAACAGTGATGTGTCTCACAGTCAGTGCATCTTACATTTGATGAAACATAATATATGCTTTCCTTATTTACTTGTTTGTGACTCCCTTCAATAGAATGTAAGCTCTGTGAAGACAGTTTTGTTTTTGTTGTTGTTTTGCTTTCCATTTTGTTCAGTTCTGTATTTCCAGTGACTCGAAATGTGTCTGGTACACAGTAGGTGGTCAATAAATATCTAGTGAATGAATGAATGAATGACTAAGACTATTTCCATCAGTTGAATCCTAGGAAGTGGGTGTTTTTGCCAAAGGAGAGATTAAATACATGCAGGAAAATGGAAAGAACTCGTTGCTGGGAACTTTTGACAAAGTTCAGGAATTAGAAGGAATGAAGAGCTGGCCTATGTAGTGAAATCTGTATGGGAAGTGAGAGCAGAGTCTATATTTCAGGGAGGTAGCATGAAGAGACAGGTTCTTAGGTAAGGAGTGTGATATATAACATACCACAATCTGTTAGAATTCCTTTTAGAAGCCCTAAGCAACAATTTAGGGATAGTTTTTCCATTGTTTGAGAGAGATGTATGAGACAAATTTTATCCTAAACAAAAGAAAGAAGTTATCCTAGTTGCAGATTTGTATGAATTATAACAGGCTGGATAGTAAATTTATGTAATTCTGCTTTATATCCAACCTAAAGCTATTAAAACACATTCAAAAGCTACACACACACACACACACACACACACACACACACACACACACAAGTTAATACAAATAATTGGAATACAAATAATTCAAATAATTGGAAGTCTTTCTCAAGGGGAAAACAGTTTATGCTACTGCAGAGGATGCACTTAAAACCAGAAGTTACATGGGGAACATTTTGGCTCAAAAAGGGAAGAATATTCCAGTAACTAGAGCTGATCGTCATTGTCAAGAGCTGAGTAAAAAGGTTGTGAAATATTTAAGCAAAGGATGAATAGTACTTTTAATGGATGGTATAGGGCTCCATGCAATCTCTTTCACTATAACATGTTTCTGTAATGCAAAATAGAATGGGAAATGGTAAATTTGCCCTTACATGTGAGGGGAATGGTGTCATTGTACTATGGAGGTTGCATTGGTTCACATGTGATTTTTCCAAGTAGTGCAAGGTAAACTGAGGCAGTGAACACATTGGCCAGAAAAGAATAACATGTCATACACATCCATTTTCCTCTTGATCTTCCCCTTGGCTACCTTTGGCTTTGTGCTCTGTCTTTGAAGAACTCACTACACAGTTCTTTGTACATTTTTCTCTTGTCTCCATAACTCAGAAGTCTCAGCATTTCTAAGGGCTCGGGCAGTCTGTCCGTAACCTGTTTTGCAGAACATCAGGATTTTGGGGGAACACATATATCACATTATAGCATTGGATTAGGAGGTTGGAGAGATGGACTATAAAGTTCTCTCAAACTCAGAGGTTCCACAATTAAAGAAGTGCCTGCCTAACCAGACTGAATGAACATTAACTCTTGAAGACCAAAGAAATCCGGGATGACCGATCTTAATTGTTTTTCATTTGCTAAAATCTGAAAGTTAATTTTAATATTTAAACATAAGCTAATTTGAAATTTGATAATTTTATTAAGGCCATTTATAAATGAAGTCTGTCAGCTTCCTCTAAAAATAAACTTTACTAATCTATGCCCATTTCTATAATTTTAGGCTGACAGCTGTTAGTGCTTCTAGAAATGGTCTCAAATGTGTAGGCTGCTGTATACGACAGTAAGAGTAGTCCTGACAACTCTCTGCAAAAAACTTCTGAGTTTACTGAGGGAATGCTGTGAGAAGAGAAAGTACATGCTTCAACTTAAGGATCTATTTATTTGAAGGACATCAGTGTTTCCTCCAATATTAGTCCATTTTAAGTCCTTCCAATAATGCAGATATGTACAGATTTATCAGTCTGAAAACTTTGCTTTCACTTGTAATATTACTATCATGAGACGCCCCCCCCCACTCCCCCAAAAAATCTGAGTGCAACTAATTGCAGGTCAAATTCTCCAGATTAGCATTCAGGTACTACTTTACTAGTAGAATGTATCAGTTAATTTGTTTTGTGAGTCATGAGCTAGGAGAATTACTCATCTGGTGATATTGCAAAATGCTCACAGCCTGTAATGCTAAATGACTTCTTTATAGACTAGAAGAATTACCTGTTTTTTTTCCGGACATGCTTGTTTTTCTATCTTAGAACAACATGTGAATTTCTACTCTGCTCTCCTAATACACTGATTTCCTCTAACACTCTTTTGGGAGTGTTTTCCTACTTGTGGAATCCCTGTCTGATGGGAAATAATTACATTGGTGAACGAAAATACTTACCATGGAAAAGACTGCTATAATAGCATATCACCATTTGGTATGGTGGAAGCAACATGGGACTAAGTTGAAATCTGTTTCTAGTTCCACCTTTTCCACTTACTGGTTCAGTTCATTCTCTTTCTCTCTCTGGACTTCTGTTTGTTCCTTTGTAAAATGAGGTGAAACTACACTGGCAATTCTTAAACTGGGATGGTATCAAAATCAACTGTGCAGCTTTCCAAAAATAGACAAATAGGTCCCCTCCTGAACTTTAGGATCAGAGTCTCTCGTGGTGGGACCAGTCCAATGTATTTTTATAAAGTGTGTTGTGTCTTAATAATATGATATCACCGATATGATAAATATCAGTTACCCAAGTGTGACATTGGCCCCTCAAAGATATAGATGGAAATTAGAATCTGGAAAGGGGAGAAAATTTGTGGAGGGTTTTTTTAGAGAAAGCAGTCTGACAAGCAACATTCTCTTTCCTTCCATGGGGAAAGAATGAGCTGAGTTCCTTAACTGAAAAAGAATAAGCTTCAGCAAGGGCCTCAGAGCCACCATGGTCTTAGGTATGAGGGCAAGAAACAGGTGTGCTATGGTGATGAGACCACCATCAGCAAGTACTTCTGCCTTAGAATCAGCTTCATTCCAGAATGTGTCAGAGCAAAGAGTGGATTGTAGCGTAGGAAGAGATGGACATTTAAAAAGTCCACATAAGAACTCTGTTTGAGGAGTAAAGGGATTTCAACAGCAGGATCCTATGTGGAGGGATCTCTGGAGAACTTGAGTGGGGAGTAGCCAGCCTGGGGAACAGAAATTCCAGCTACTGTATGAGAATTATAGGTGAGAACACCGCATGAGAGAAAAATATGTCAGGCCCTGAGAACAGAAAGCCACTAGGTTAAGTGAGAACCACCTTCTCTCATTCTCTTCCTGCCTGAACCCTAAGCAAATGCTAATAGAGCAGCTCTCTTACAGGGGACGAGGTTATCTTAGAAAGTGAGCCAAATATTATTAAAAAGACAAGAAAAATCAAGTGTTGGAGAGAATGTGGAGAAAAAGGAACCCTCATACACTGCTGGTGGGAATGTGAATCGGTGCAACCACTATGGAAAACAGTATGGACATTCCTAAAATAATTAAAAATAGAAATACCATATGATCCAGCTGTTCCACTTCTGACTATTTATCAAAGAATATAAAAACACTAATTTGAAAAGATATATACACCCCCATGTTCATTGCCGCATTATTTGCAATAGCAAAAACTTGGAATTGACTTAAGTGCCCATCAACAGAGGAATGGATAAAGAAGTTGTGGTATACATATGTGTGTGTGTGTGTGTGTGTGTGTGTGTGTGTGTGTGTGTGTGAAATCTGTAACTCAGAGTTTTCACCCTCTTTCTCCTTTTGAGTTATCATATACATCATTTATTCATCTGGAAATTCCTGAAGTTGCCTTTTAAAATTTTATAGACAGAGGGTCTCATGTTTTCCACAGCAAAACAATAGTTTTAAGAACTTATATGAACTTAAAATAATAGTATATTTATATTTTGTTCCTAAAATGCAAACCATAAACTTCTTTTGTTTTAATAGAAGAAAGAAAATGTTGAGGAAAATGATCATGGTAAGTAAATCTGAAGCTAGAAATAATCTCATTCTAGTGTGAAACCTGATGTCCTGGTAAAAATTAAATGAGAATCCTATTTTCATCTCCTTATATTCATCATGAAGATTTGTCCAAATACATCAGTGAAATTTATTTAAGCTTCGTCTTATGGATCGTTTGTTTTTTAACCTTTTCAATGCTTTGGAATTGGATACATTTAAATATTGCAACAGAGCTTAAACAAGGTATTTCCAACTCCCCCTTTGCTGTTCTAGAAATGATTAAGGAGTGAGCCTGCTGAAATGGAAAACAGCCAGTGCGTTTCTGGCCAGATAAGTGAGAAGCAGTAGCAGCTGGTGAACAGTCTGCATTCAGGAGCCCAGCTGGACTCCAGGAGATATGGAAAAAGTTTCTGAGGGGTGGTGGTGGTGTGCCTTCCCGGAAAGCCTTTAAAAATCAGATGGACACCCTTCTGTCTGAGTTGGGAAGGCTGCTTTTCTGCCTGATGAATAGAAGATAGAAGTAAGGCATTCCTGCCAGTCACTGGAAATTTGTTGAGAATCTGCTATGTGCCAATTGATGGAGATACCAAATGGACAAAAGAGAAACAATGGTTGCTCTCCTGGGTCCTGAAGTGATTATAATTCTCTGAAATAGATACTCAGTAATGAATTGGTCTTTGGTAACAAGGACATCCCTCAGTCAGACATTGCTCTTCATTTTACTAAGTAGTAGAGTGCTAAGTGTAGCTTGTGGTTTTTGTTTTCTTCTCTGAGTTTCCTAAATCAAATTTCCGAAGTAATGAAGCTTGTTAACATATGAAGAACCCCTTAAGAAAACCATTTTCATGTAGACTTGATTCTCAGTTAAGGGTATTGTGGGAGAAGTGTTAGTCCATTAAGCTGCAAATCCTAAACTATTATAAATCTTTCTATTGAAGGAATATGCCTAGGGCTGTGCATATCTTTTTTCTGAACATGAAGAGATTTGCTACACAGTGTTAAATGAACCTCACAGGGAACCAATGGAACAGCAAATATCTTTCTGGCAGGGAAAATGCAATCTTGTAGAGGCAATGCTCCTCGACTCCCATAGTGAATGTTTTTTGCTTTGTAATGTTTAAAGAACCATGTTTTAAAGACAACAGGATCTGGAACTAGAATGAAGAACCAGGATGTGTAGTCATTAATCCTACTTCTATTTGGGGATGAGGGTGAATTATCAGATAATCTCAACCACTCTCTCACTCATGAAGGTTTAACAATACCTGGATCACTGATTGCAAGTTACATTTAAAAATGCAACACATTAGAGTATGTACAGCTTTGCTGTGAATCATTTCATTCTCTAATCTACAACTGAAGTTATCTAGATTTCTTTAGCTCCCAGCTATCTGAGAGAACCCAATATATTTACTCTCTGAGGTAAGATAAAAAATCATCTCACTTTTCAGTTATTGCTAAATACAGTTTTAAAATATAACATGTGACAGATTTATAATGTAACCAGGTACCCAAGAAGACAAAGAACGTGAACAAAAGATAGCAGAAACAATATATGATACAACTAGATCTTTCAGAGTTCTAGATATTGAAATTATAGACTGACTTTAAATTGTTATCATTACAGTGTTCAAAAGGATAAAAGACATGACAAATTTTTTTTCAGAGGAAAAGTAAAAACTATAAAAAAATAAAATTGTAGTTGTGGTACTGAAAAATAGAATAATTAAAATACAGCATCAGTGGGTAAATATAAACAGATTACAAGGAATCAGAGAGAAAATAAGAAATCAAAAGATAGGCCAGAAGAAAATAATCAGAATAAAAGGTGAAGAGGCAAAAATGTGGAAAATACGAAAGAGTTGGGATAAAGAAGATACAGGGAGAAACTCTAAGATTCGTATAATTTGAGTTCTAGAGAAAAGATGAAGAAAAAATTGGGATAAGAGTATTACTTAACCAAGATAAAGACTATCAACCTTCCAAAACTTATGAAAGATGGTATGTTACAAATTTAAGATGTCCTATCATCTCTGAGAAGGTTATGAAAGAAAGGAAGAAGAGAAGGAAGGAGTGGGGAGGGGAGGTGGGGGAAAAGAAAAAGGAAGAACGAAGTTTTCAACTAAGCATTTAATAGTAAAATTCCCCAAAACTGAAGACAAGGAAAATATCTTAAAAGCAGCCAGAGGAAGATAGATAAGTGTCAAATGAGCAACAATTTTAGTGTAACAGTTGACTTCTCAACAGAGGTAATGAAAGACAATGACAATGAACATAAAGCAAATAACTTACGAAGTATATTTCTCAGTGATAGTTTCTGCAAGAATGAAGATGATATAGACGTTTTTGGGCAAAAATGAGAGAGCTCATAATCAACAGACTTGCAGTAAGGGTAATGCAGAAGGGAGTTTTTAAGTATAGAAAAAAATCGACCCACATAGCATTTCAGAGATGCAAGAAGTAATGGAAAGCAACAAAAATGGTATATGTGTGCATAAATACAAATGAATATGACTAAAAAATACTACTAATATCTTTCAGCATTTAAAATATAGGTCTACAAAAGTATAAAATCAGAAAGTGGGGAACAGAGTGGTGGTAAATAGAGTTAGAGTTCTAAGTTCTTACACTGTTCAGGGCAGGATATATTGCAGATTAAATTTAGACTCTAATAAGTGACAAATGCATGTTGTAATATTCTAGGTAAGCCCTAAAATGGTTAAAGTGTAATTTCCATGTAAGTAGAGGGGAAAATGGGAAGTAAAAATACCCAATTAAACAGAAGACCAGAAACAAGAGAAAAATAATATAGAACCAATGAGACAAATAGGAATAGAGAAAGTTTAAGCACAAGATGCCAGTGACTGTATAAAAAGTAAAGGGGATAAATGTCTCAGATGAAAGATAAAAACCATCAGAATGAATTTTTTTAAAGCAAACTTTGTGGCATTTGCAAGTTATATATCTAAAAGTAAAGAATACATAAAGTTGAATATTAGAAGATGGGAAAAGATATAACATGCAAACAATAACCAAAATTAGACTGCAAATGTATTCAAATGTTTAAGGAAGAAATAATGCTAATATTAGACCAACTATTTTAGAGAGTAGAAAATCAGGAGCGTTCCACAACTCATAAAGTAACACAAGCCTGTCTCCTGTATTAACCTACACTCAAAACTCCTAAGCAAATATTATCAAATTAAATCTGACAATATAAATAAAATAATGCGATAGTTTGCAAAAATGACCGTAGTGCTTTGCAGCAATTCCCATCAAAAGGCAGAGCCTATTTTCCCACCCAGTGAAACTACGTTGACCCTGTAACTTTGTCCATTGAGATACTGGTAAATATGATGCAAGCAGAAGCTTAAAAAGCTCTTGAACATTGCAGTTTGCTACTCTTGTAATCCTGCTGCTATGTGAACAAACCTGTGTTTGCCTATTAGATGATGAATTACATATGGCCAAGTCACCACTATTGCCCTAGTTGACAGCCAGCCAACTGTCCAGTATGGAAGGTCATTCATGAACCTACAGCCCCTAGTCAAATTGAAAACTACCTGCAGACACACAAGAGCCCAGCTCAAATCAGCCAAACCCATCCCAGATCGGAACAACTCAGCAAATTCATAACCTAAATAATGACTGTTGCTTTACGCCACTATTGTTAACTGTTACAGGAATTATATCTAACCAAGTTGGTTTTGTGCCAGAAATCCAAAGATGTTTTAACTTAACCTCTATTAAAACTTATTCTATTGGCAAGGGTCAAATCAAAGCAAGTGTCACAACCATTGATTGAATTAATAAAACAATGAAACACTGAAAATATATCTTTCAAATTCATCAAATATCTTAGGAAGAAGAGATTAAGGATGTGGCTTCCCGTTGGGAATCCAGTTGACTATCTAAGATACAGTGTTGAGTTGAATGTCTAAAATAGACACAGGAATGAAAAAGCATAGAATTATGACATATCTCATAGCTATTAAAATGTGGAGCTGACACAAGTCAAATAGCGAAGATTGAGATTTTGAGATAGTCATATTGCTAATGGAATTCTGAGCCTAAAGAGAAATAACTGTTTGAAATTTGAAGCAACCCTTCAGATTCCCCCAAACTCTTATGAGCAGGGAGTTAGCTAAGAAAGTGCCTGAGCAAACAACTAAAGCATATTCTATAAAGATCTATTCTGATGAAGCCAAAGACTAGGATAAAAAGAAATTAAGGACCTCCAAGAGGGAGAATCTAAGGCCCATGTAAGATCATAGAGTAGAGATCTAATCAGGGAGCAGAATGAGAGTCTACTCAAATAATATTACCCATTCTAAAACTATGAATCAGTGATCTGTATATTTTTGCTTTTGTTGCCTTTGCTTTTGGTGTCAAATCCAAAATAATCAATGCTAATACCAAAGTTGAGGACCTTACCCACCATGTTTTCTTCTAGTTTTATGATTTTGAGTCTTAGGTTCAAGTCTTTAATCCATTTTGAGTTGACTTTTGTGTGGTGTAAGATAGGGGTCCAGTTTCATTGTTTTGCATGTGGCAATCCAGTTTTCCCAAAACCATTTACTGAAGATACTATTCCTTTCTTAGTTTAGTATCTTCACTCCCTTGTCAAATATTAGTTAAATGTATGCATGCGTTTACTTCTGGGATCTCTATTCTGTTCCATTGGTCTGTATGTCTATATTTATCTTAGTACCATGACGTTTTGATTACTGTGGTTTTGTAGTGTCATTTGAAATCAGAAAGTATGATTCCTCTAGCTTTGTTCTTCTTTCTCATGATTGCTTTGGCTATTTGGGGTCTTTTGTGGTTCCATACATATTTTTGGATTGTATTTTTTATTTCATTTAAAAATGCTCTTGGAATGTTGATATGGATTGCATTGAATCTGTAGATGGCTTTGGGTAGTATAGACATTCTAATAATATTAATTATTCCAGTCCATGAGCTTCAGGATAGCTTTCCATTTATTTGTTTCTTCTTCAGTTTCTTTCATCAATGTCTTATAGTTTTCATTGTAGAGCTCTTTCACCTCCTTGGTTAATTTTATTCTTAAATATTTTATTGTTTTTGATGCTATTGTGAATGGGATTATTTCTTTTATTTCTTTTTCAATGTTTCATTGTTAGCATACCGAAATGTAACTGATTTCTATATGTTGATTTTGTATCCTGCTACTTTACTGAATTAATTTATTAGTTCTAACAGTTTTTTGGTGATGTCTTTAGGATTTTCTCTATATAAGATCATATTATCTTCAAACAAAGATGAGTTTATATCTTCCTTTCCAATTTGTCTGGGTTTTATTTCTTTGCCTTACCTGACTGCCCTGCTAGGACTTCCCAGACTATGTTGAATAGGAGTTGTGAGTGTGATTGTCTTGTCTTGTTCCTTAGAACAATCTTAGAAGAAATTTTCAACCTTTCACCACTGAGCGTGATTCTCAGATTTTATTTTCCTTGTCCTTTGAAATCATGAAAGGCCATATGACAGTTTTGGTCAATGGAATGAGATTAGAAATGACATGTGTGATTTCCATGTAGAAGCTTTAAGAACTAGTGTGTGCTTTGCCAATTTCCTCCCCACTCTTCTCCACTGCTGCATCAGGCAGCACCCCAGATGGTAGCATGGTAGCTGCTCTGTCAAACTGTATCTTGGAGAAAGGATGACAACTCAAGTGGTGAGTCACCAGCTAATCTGCAATGGACATGAAGCATGAGCGAGAAATAATCCTTTGTTGATTTAGACCACTGAGATTAGGGAAATTTTGTTATCTTGGCATAAACTAGCCACTCCTGACTGATGCAAATCCAAATGTGTATCATCAGTAAAAAAGAAAAATAATTGTGTAATAATCATGCGGTAGAATACTACATAGCAATTAAAATGAACACACTTCCCAACAAAAGAATAATTTCCATAAACATAATGTCAAGCTGTATTAAAGATAACATTTTATACAATTCAATTCCTATGAAGTTTTAAACA
This sequence comes from Tapirus indicus, assembly GCA_031878705.1. Classification (NCBI taxonomy): domain Eukaryota; kingdom Metazoa; phylum Chordata; class Mammalia; order Perissodactyla; family Tapiridae; genus Tapirus; species Tapirus indicus. The sequence goes on from CM062925.1 coordinate 118,338,330, forward strand.
GGTAAAACTAGAGTATAGTGTTTTGACATGTAAGTTTACATGGTAAGACTATAAAGAAAATCTAAGAAGCAATTAACATGGTGGTTATGTTTAAGTGGTAGGGAACATTAAGTAATTGGCAAGGGGTATGAAAGGGGCTTCTGGCATTCTATTTCTTGATATAAGTGTTGGTTTCAAATGTATTTGTTTAGTGATAATTTGTTATACTGTGCTTTTTAAAATAATTTGAAAAAGTGATTGCATAGACATAGAAGGTATTCATTATATTAATTAGATTCTTACATTTTAATACCTCATCATTCTGATATGTCCCATTAACATAAGCAAGACCAAAGATGTAGATTAATCACCAGTGTTAACTTATAGACACATAAAGAAAGGAATGCCAAGCATCTCATCTGATTTTAAAATTACCAGTGATTTTCAAATATGTTTTTACCCTTTAATGATTGCTTTGAAGCACTAAAATAGATACTATAAATAAGATTAATATAGAGGCACATTCCCCATCAGTTTCTTTTAGTATACAACCAATAATTTTGAGCTGTTAAATGAAGAAAAGGTCACCATTTGTTTTACTCTGTTGACTAGAAGAAATCGATAATGTGATTTTTTTTTTTTTTGCAAACAACCAGTTGTCCCCCAGCAAAACTCTCAGAATATTATTTATATCTTCTTGCCATTTATATCCATTAGTTAATGAAAAACTTTGTCATGTAGGATTGTGACTGTCAGCAGCTTTCTGTTAAATTAACCATAAAGAAATGTTTTTCAGTGCACTAAAATAAAATGAACAAACTCTGATAACACCTTGGTCACACAATGAGAGTCAACTTCATAAATGATGCTCTGCTTCAGAAATGAGTCCTATCAGTTTCTCTTCATTCACAGCTACCCAACTTCTGAACACAGCATATATTTCTCTTTTCAGCTTCTGTCATTAACCTGAACATGCTCTGTTTATCCAAGAAGACTTATTTCATATGGCCTCATGGATCTACTCTACATATTCACCCTGTGTTACTAGTTTTATGTCTTTGTTTATATGCATCATATAAAAGTACATGTCCATTATTTTCGTATTACAAAATGGAATGGCAAGTATTTTTCTTTCATTAATGATAAAAAATTGGATTATCCTAGTGCAAATTAAATGATGATTTTATTTTTAATGATATATACCAAAACTATTAAAAAGTGAGCAATTGATTATAGGTGAAAGTGGAAGGCAGTGGTTGAATCCTGAATAGAACTGTAGGATATTATAAAAAGAATCAAGATTAACTCCAAATTTGTTTGCCAGAGTCACTGGAAGTATTAAGTTGGAATGGAGACAAAAATAGATATTAGAAGAGTAGAATGCTTGAAATAGAGGATACAAAAATGTTGCATATTTCCACAGTTATAGGGTTTACACAGGACTTCAGCAATAAGTGCCCAGGTTGGGGTGGAGAGCAAGACTACTGAAGGAATGTAGTTTAAGGAGGTGAAGGACTGGGTTATTGGAAGGATAATCTATATTAAGATTGAAAGTACCAAGAACTATGAAAGGAAAATTTTCAAAGAGAATGATAGTACACTAGGAGCTAAATTCTTTAAAGGAGAGGAAATCCCCTAAAGCCTGGAAGACCATTGCAACAAGGTGGCACAATGTGTAGTATAATTAGACCACATAAAATTCAAAGCTGGTTTTATCGGGAGGAGGAAGGCAGTCAAGAGGCAAAATGGAGGAAGGAGGATATCTAGTCCGCTCCGGGTCTGAGGTAAGAGGGGTGTAGGGAAAAGAAAATAGTCACTGCAAGAAAGTACTGTAGGAAAGTGAAGTACTGGAGAAAATGAAGGGATATTCAGAGAAGATAGGACATTTTGAATTTTGCTAATCACTGGCTATAAGGTCCAGAAGGTGCAGTGGAAGGGTGTCAGAAGCTGTGGAGGAGTGGAAGATGTGGTCAGCAAAGGGGTTGAACCTGTGTTTTCCACATAGGGTGCATATAGCATTTGAACAAAGAGTGATGAGGGATGTTCTGGGAGACCTTGGCTTCTTGGAGTGACTGTGATGAGATAAGTTCAGATGGTCTCTAGGTGTATAATTGTCTGAGGCTATGCATTTCTAGGGGAGGGGGTGGTGGGAAGTCTTGTCAATTGCACACAAAGATCTGGTTCTCCCATTTGACTTCTGCTGGGATTTTTATATTGACAAAAGACTCGTACTCCAAACATGGGTTCCCTATTGACTTCTGACCATGGTAGATTAGCCAACTAACTAACATTCATTCATTTAGTTCACAAAGTTTTTCTTTTGCTTTTTTTGAGTGTTCTAGGTGCTGAGGGTAGAGTGGTAAGCAAAAACAGAAAATTCCTGCTGTTAATTATGGAGCTTATATTTTAGTTGGCGTCATGGTGGTGGAGGTGGTGGTGGTTGAGATAAATTAAAGACTCAAATAAAAATAAACTATCAGATACTGATAGATATAAACGGAAAGCAGGATAGGTAAGTAAGTGAGAGACTCTCAGGGAGGTGCTATCTTAGATGGGGACGTCAGAGAAGGCCTTTCTGGAGAGGTGACTTTTAACAGAAAGCTGAATGAAGTGAGACGGTGAGCTATGTGAAATCTAGGATAAGAGCCTTGCAGCAGAGAAACGGTAAGTGCAAAAACCCCACAGCAGGAATGTGTTTGGCATGTTTGAAAGCGGCTATGAAATGAATGAGATGTGGCTAGAGAGGGTGATGAGGGACAAAGTGATAGGCTGTGAGTCAGAAAGGAGTCAGATTCTGTAGCTCAGAATTTCCCACTTTCAGCCCTATTGACATTTGGGACTGTCCTGTGCACTGTAGGATGTTTCTCAGCATCTCTGGTGTCCACTCACTAGATGCCGGTAGCACCCACTCCTCAAGTTGTGACAACCATAAATGTCTCCAGACATTGTGAAATTCCCCTAGGAGGGAGGTAAGATGATCAACATTGCCCCCAGCTGAGAACCACCACTTTGGGGTGTTATAAGCTAGGCTATAGAGTTTAATGGGAAACCATTGGTAGGTTTTGTGCAGAGAAAGGAAAAAAGGATGTCTCATTTAAATTTTTAAAAGATAACTCCAATTGCTGTGTGGAAAATTAATCATAGGGCATAAACAGTAGAAACAAGTACAATATTTAAGAGAGTCTTTCATTTTTTTTTCTTTTTAGTAATCCAAATGAACAAAATGACGCCTGGACTAGGATGGTGTTGCAGTGCATTGGCAGAGGTGAGGAGAGTGGTGCAACTGTGAGACATGGTTGAATGAGAATATCTTTTGAAGTTATGGCCAACAAGGCTCCTTGGCGTCTTTGGACATGAGTACTGAAGGAAAGCATGACTCCAAGATTTTTTTGTGTTTGAGGAAGATTCATCCTGAGCTAACATCTGTGCCAATCTTCCTCTTTTTTCGCTTGAGGAAGATTGTCCCTGAGCTAACATCTGTGCCAGTCTTCCTCTATTTCGTATGTGGAATGCCTCCACAGCATGGCTGATGAGTGGAGTATGTCCGCACCCAGGATCTGAACCCACGAAACCAGGTCACCGAAGCAAAACGTGCAAAACTTTAACTACTCAGCCACGGGGCCAGGCCCCAATATGTTTTACCTTAACAGCTGAGTATCATTTCATAAGTTGTGAATAACCGGGGAGGAACAAGATTGGGGTGGGGATGGAGGACAAAGAGATCAATTTAAGAGAAACCCAAGTGAGAAACCCAAGTAGATAGTTGCATATAAATTTCAGGAGACTAATGGAACTGGAGTAAATTTTTGGTGTATCATTTCAGATGAAATCTATATTTGTTTGCTAGAGCAGCCATAACAGAGTGCCACAAACTGACTTAAAAACAGAAATATGTTGTCCCACAGTTCTGGAGACCAGAAGTCCAGAATCAAGATTTTGTTGGCAGCGTTGGTTCCTTCTGACAGTTGTAAGGAAGAGCCTGTTTCATGCCTCTCCCCTAGCTTCTGATGGTTTGCTGGCAATCTTTGGCACTCCTTGGTTTGTAGAAGCGCCGCCTGGTTCTCTGCTTTGCCCTTCACATGTTTTTCTCCCTGTATTCATGTCTGTGTCTAAATTTCCCCTTTTTATGAGGACACCAGTCATTGGATTAGGGGCCCAGCCCACTCCAGTATGACCTCACTGTAACTTAACTAATTACATCTACAATGACCCTGCAAAGTTTAACTAACACAGTTAAAAACAATATGTGTCTCTATAAAATTAGCAACTCATTTGGGAGAGTACAGAAAGTTATTTCCAAATAGAGTCACATTCTGGCCTCCAGAACTGTGAGACAATGTATTTCTGCTATTTAAACCACCCAGTGTATGTATGGCAGCCCTAGCAAACAAATACAGGTTTGATCTGAAATGATATACTTTAAAATATGAATTTTGGGGGGATAAAATTCAACCCATAACCATATGCAACATTAATTTACATTACATATGAGGCGGTGGGACTTGACAGATTATCTGGGTGATAATGTAAAATATAGCAGTGACAGGTTTGAGAATGGAGCCCTCGGGCACACCAGAATGTGTAGATCAGAAGTTTGTGATCAGAAATAGACGTACAAACCAGCACAAAATTCATTTAAAAGAATGACCACAATATTAGAAGAAAAACAAGAGAGAGTGTTGGTCAGAAACCAAGTGGAAAAAGTGTTTCAGGTACAAGGGAGTGATCAATTGTGAGAAATGCGATAAGAATAAGATGGGGATTGAGAATGGCCTATTGGATTTACTAGGCGAGAGGACTTTGACGAGCCAGATAAAAGCATCTGAGATGAAAGTCTGAAAGAGTATAAAAGAGAAAATGAGATGAGATGTTGAAGAAAGTAAATATAGAAAAACTCTGGAGGAGTTTTCCTGAAGAAAAGAGCAGAGTTACAGGAATCAGTAGATTATCAATTTTTGCTAAATAATATCTCTATGGCTATACTAATTGTGTTCTAAAATCAGATGATTGCATTTTTATTTTTTATTCTGTCATTAAATATTTTATATTTCCATGTGTTTATACAAATTTCTAAGTTAATAATGTATTATCTGTTGTGATCATTTAATATAATAAATTATAATATGTGAAGAAAAGTTGCTTTCCATAATTTTAAGAAATAGCTTCCAATAATAGGTCTAAGTTTATTATATCTTTAACAGTTTCTCATTTATTCAACTAACATATAAAGCAACTTGTATGAGCCAGCCAGGTTAAAATGTTGAAAGTTTTCTTACTATACGTAAAATTTTAAAAGTACTTGAAAAAATATGCAACTATGAATAATCCCCTACTATGTTATCAGATATTTAAACATGATTTTATAGTACTGATATTTACATTTTAATTTGGGGATATATGAGAGCCCCATTTTGTAAAGAGATGACATTTACTAGAAAGATGATAAACAATGAATATTTCTGGCATAATTGCAAGCTCACACACTGAGTAGAGCCAAAGTACAAAGTTTAACAAGCACATTGAAAAACAGTGTGTGTCTCCATGAAATTAACAACTGTTTGGAAGGGTGCAGAAAATTAGTCTACAAGCCCTGCACTCATAAGCACAAGCAAAAGCTGGCTTACGTCTGCTAATTCCTGACATCTTATATTTCAAGTTATTTCTAAAATCATTAGAATTAGACCAAGAGATCATTTTGCTTCTCTAGCTCACACCTGTCTCTTGAACATTAATGCAACTGAAAAAGTTATGCTCTGATATTTTCTTCTTTAATTGAAAAAAGATACACTTGGGGCATCTTGATGCCAAGTTAATAAATCCTGAGGAAAGGATTTAATATCGGAAACGTGGATATAAACTCGGAATGGACTGAATTGGCTCTACTCTAATGAACTGTGACATTTAATTCATAATGGCAGAAATTGCAGCTTAAATCTTTGTTAATCAGAATGGAACTAAGTCACAAATCACTAATCATGACTTTCTCCTCATTTCCAAAAAGATTTTTAAAAATAATGCAAAGAAACTCACAGTAGGACACACTGGTTTGACATATCTGACATGCTTTTATTTAGCAGGGAAGGGAAGAAAAGAAGAGAAGAAAAATTAATCCCAAGTGAACTTTAAGTCCCTATTCTTACATAAGTGGCACTTGACTTTTTCTGTCTGTGCGTGTATGTATGGGAGTGTGAGTAATCAATGCTTTTAAAAAGACGCTATCAAAGAAAACACTTTCTAGCACAAAGTAAGTACATTCTGAGGAAACTGCACAACCTCTGGGAAACTATTGTTTCCCACCTTTTTCTCCTGGTTCCTTTGTATTGACCCAGCATGATGAGATTGCTTAAACTATCAACAGAAAAGAGGACAGCATCTTAAACACATAGCATTTCTTTGAGAATATGGGCAGCACGCACTGAACAGGAGCCCATCTATCAGCCGAAATTAGTCGTCACACTCCCAGATAGAAAAGAAAAGCTGTAAAGTTGAGTGTAATGCCCTTCCCCAAGCATGAAGGGCAAGATGCAGCCACCTGCTCCAAATTCAAGACTCTTTCCCCAAGTTACTGCATTTCTCCCAGGGCCTCATAAGGATTGTTAGTGACTTCAACTTTTTTGAATCAACTAAGGGAAAGTTATTAGTAAGATAGGAAGGTAGATTTCCAAAACAGCCCTAAAGTTCCATTTATAGAAAATGTTCCAAAAAGACAGATTCACAGAGGCCAGATCAGTGATTGTCTAATCTGGGATAGAGGGAATGGTGACAGACTGCACACCAGTTCAAGGGAAATGTTTGGGCTCATGGAAAAATTCTAAATCTGGATTGCAGTAATGGTTTCACAACTCTATAAATTTACTAAAAAAGATTGCATTGTATCCTGACAATGGGTGGATTTCTTAGTATGTGAAGTATACATAAAATATATATATATATTTGCATGTCTGTAGATTTCTTCAGTTTGTTAAAATTGTATATATTTAAATGCCTATCTTTCCAAATTAATTTGCTTAAAAATATTTATGTAATAAGAATAATACGTTTAATAAAAATAAGACATTCTCTTGTTAGTGGGAACAAGTGGCACTAATACATAAACCTGTTTATGAGTGAAAAATTTTACCAAAAATACTACTAACTTTCTTCATTCACAAACTGTATATGCAGTTGTTGAATGGCCAAAACTCATTAGAAAATGCAGTAATAACATGCTTTAGAACATGATAGCCAGCTGAGAATTAAAACATGGGCAGTGTATGCTGTCCTGAATATTCTGTTTGCAAGCCTTCCCCACCTAATACCACTTCATACAAGTTTTAGGCAAAATTAATTTTTTCATTTCTACATTTCAATAGCAATGAGTATGTGGTTTTGCTGAAATACTGATTACTCTACATTATAGTGGTTTGTCTTTTTCTTCACTGTATGCTTCGTAGGGCAGTGTCTATGTCTTATATTTATGTTTGTTTCCGTAGATTCTTGTACAGTATCTGACACAAAGTAGGCAAAGAATAAATGTTATTCACTATGTGTTTTTGTTAGCAATGAGTTTGGTTTCTCAGCAGTATAAAAAGGAATTGCACCATTAGCTCTTTTCCAGTTTTCTTTGCTTGAGTGAATAATAAGGCTCAATGGAAGACATCTCTTGGGATACTCATTTGCTTTCACATGAGACTGAAATAAATATTGAAATAAAGGTTAATATATAATACTGTGCTGTCTAGTATGAAAGCACTAGACACATGGCTATTTTAATATAAATTAATTTAAATAAAAATAAAAATTCAGTTTCTTAGTCACACTAGCCATATATCAAGCAATCAATAGTCACATGTGGCTAGTAGTCACCATATTGGAGAGTACAGATATAGAATCTTTCCATCATCATAGAAAGTTCTATTGGACAGTTTATGTAGATCCTCGTCTATATTGTGAAGCTGATCTGGATTAAAATTAATTGACTTTAAACCAGATAGGACTATCAACTCTAGCCATGCTGGAATACACTCCACTGTCCCAGACCAATAGGAAAGTGTTGAAGAGATGACAGATGTCATATTCCATCTTCTTTCATACTACCTTCTATTTGCACCATATAGTATCCAAAAAAAGTACAAAAAGTACAGGATAGGGGCTGGCTCCATGGCCTACTGGTTAAGTTCGGGGGCTCTGCTTCAGCAGTGTGGATTCGGTTCCCAGGCGTGGACCTACACCCCTCGTTGGCAGCAATGCTGTGGCGGTGACCCATGTACAAAAAATAGAAGAAGATTGGCCACAGATGTTAGCTCAGGGCAAATCTTCTTCAGCAAAAAAAAAATAATAAAAAAGTACAGGATACCTCTAAAATTATTAAGCAAATTCCAACTTTTCTATTAGAGAAGTTGATTCTTATCTCAAAGAAGTAAAGAAAAAATCGAGTTAGATAAATACTCCTTATGTATAGCTTCTTTTGGAAAAAATATAAAAACATGGCCCCTACGTATGCTGTATGGATAGAACAAGCATGATCAACACATTATAGAAGGCAATTTAAGAATGGATCTGTTCTTCTTTTGGGTAAATGTTATGAAAACAAGAAAGGGAAAACTCTGGCAAAAGAAACACGTCATGATTCGTTGAAGTTTTAAGCCCTTGAGGTTATTGTCATTGAAAACACTTAAAAAAAAGAAAACCCTGATAATTATATGGCCAGTTACATTTTGAATAGCTATTCATGCCAAGGCTATAAAACGGAGTAATCAGATCCTAGGCTACAGTGACAAGCTGATTGCCTACAGAAGGAGCAAAGAATGTTCTTGCTTTCTCTGTTCTTGTTTTCTCTAGCCAGAGTCATTACATATTTTTCTATATCTGAATAGAACCATCAGGTCATGACCATTCTCAGCTACAGGGTACAAAGCATTAAGGGAGACTAGTAGATTTACTCAAGGAGTATACAGTAGTCCCGCCTTATCCATCAGGGATATGTTCCAAGACCCCCAGTGGATGCCTGAAACTGCAGATAGTACTGAACCCTAGATACACTATGTTTTTTCCTATATATACATACCTATGATAAAGTTTAATTTATAAATTAGCCACAGTAAGGGATTAACAATAACTTCTCTTTGGCATATCCAGCATCACTATTCTTGCACATTGGGTCCAACATTAAGTAAAGTAAGGGTTGCTTGAACACAAGCACTGTGATACTGCGACAGTTGGTCTGATAACCCAGACGGCTACTAAATAACTAACAGGTGGGTAGCCTACATAGCCTGGATACCCTGGACAGAGGGATGAATCATGACCCGGGCAGAACAGAGTAGGATGCAGGAGATTTCATCACGCTACCCAGAATGGCACTCAATTTAAAACCTATGATTGTTTATTTCCTGAATTTTCCATCTAATATTTTTGGACCATGATTGACTGTGAGTAAATGAAACTGTGGAAAGTGAAACCATGGATGGGGGGACTGCTATATTTGGAGTACAAACCTTGAACTAACAGCTGGAAAGATTAAGATATGTACAGCATGTTTCAATTCTAAGTTATCTAAATTCTGTTCTAAGTAATAGAAATCATTTATCTCTAACTTTTTTAATCACCTTGTACACTTTATCAGCTCCATTTTATAGATGAATAAAACTAAGGAACAGAGAGGATGAATAACTTGCTCAGTCTTATAGCTAGTAAGTAGTGGCACTGGGATTGGAATTTAGGTCTGCTTGATTCAAAAGCCAAAATCTCCTTCTCTCTCTACTTCTTTGAGAGAGAGCCAAGAAATGTTTAGATGTTTCCATTTAGGGATAAGTATGTTATTTAAAACAGTTTGTGATAATTGCCATATGATTGTCAAAAGCTAGAGTCATACATTCAAAGGGGCTGAATATAGACTTAGTTCTAGTGTACCATTTAGGACTTCTGCCTCTGGCTCCTGCAGGTGTTTCACTGAGATCCCCAAAGACTCAGCCAACCATGAGGGATGTGGTAAAGATGACCACATCCTTGGCACCCACCTCTAAATATTAGTCTCCCATACTCCATTTGAGAGTAGCTTTTGCCCATCCATCTGTTTATTCATTCACTCATTTACAAAAATATATACAATGTGCATTTTCTGCCAGACACTGTTAGGTACTGGGGATCCAATAGTGAAAAAAAAATCTTCCCTTCCCTCAGACTCGCTCAGACCTTAGCCAAGGCGAGGCAAGATGTCCGACCAAAGAAAGCGGAAAGAAGTCTAAGTAGTGATCTCTGCTGGGATTTGTTCCCTTGACAGAAGATTGGCTTAGAATATTTGTTTTAACAAAAGACCTACTTAGATTTTAGTATTAGTTTGGCCTCTATTACATGACAGAAGAGACCAAAAAAATGACATCCTCACTAAACTATGTTAATCGAACAGTACCCATTGGATTTGATTCTCAGAAATGTCAGGAAATTAAACAACAGAGTTCCCACAGCAGCTCTCCAATAAAACACGTTGCTTGTAAGAGGAATCAAAGTAGAATTAAGAACCGTCTCTTTCCATTAGGTTCTTTTCTTCTACTCCACCCCCACTCCTTTCAGACTTTCTTCATTTTTGTATGCTTCCTTAAGAGCAGGCTTCTGGCAATATCTAAAACTGAGTTGGGATAAATATTATGGAGAAACTAAAAAGATAATACTTGTCACAAAAAGCATTTTATAGTCTGCACATTTTTATTACCACCATGCCTTTGCAAGCCAATAGAATTACTAATCATATGTAAGTAAACATTAGTTCTTAAACCTTAAAAATTATTTGACCTATGTCATCCAAGCTTTCTCACATCCCCCAAAGCCCTCCACCAATTACCTCTGCATTTTAAGTTTATCTGACTTGGGATATTGGACTTTGCAGTTCCAGGTAGAATGTTATATTCTCTGAAATCTTTCAAAGATAAAGACCATAAATCTTGCCAAAATAGTTCTAAGCCCTCCAATGATATTGAACCCCACAATATCTTTGTGATAGTGAGAATTGGAAATGTCCCTCCCAATTTTATTTTTTTTAGGTTTGTTGAAGTGTTATTTACATACAGTAAAATGTGCTCTCTTTAGTGTCTACAGTTATATCAGTTTTCCAAATGCAAAGTCATGTAACCATCACATTTGAGTTAGAGAAGAGTTCCATCACGCGCCAAAATCCACTCAAGTTCCTTTGTATGATTCACAACATACATCTTTAATTAACAGTTTGGCTTTAAATAGTATTATACTGTCTCACATGTAGTTTAAAACACTATAACCGTTTAATTTCAATTCTTCCCTTACATCTTTTGTGGCATTGTCGCCATTCATTTTACTTTCTGTATGCCATTAATCAACCATACATTGGTACATTGCTACTACTTTTGCTTTAGATAGGACAATTGTTTTTGTTTGTTTGTTTGTTTTGTGTTTTTGTTTTTTGATGCCTCTCTATTTTTATTTTTTAATTTATTTTATTGTGGTCATAATAGTTTATAACATTGTGAAATTTCAGTTGTACATTATTATTTGTCAGTCACCATATATATGTGCCCCCTTCCTCCTTATGCCCACCCCCCAACCCCCTTCCCCTCTGGATCCTATCCTCTTTTTCCATGTATTTGTTTATCTTCCACGTATGAAATCATACAGTGTTTGTCTTTCTCAGACAGGACAATTATTTTTTAAAGAATTACAGTAAGTAAAGTAATTCATATTTACTTTCATTTTAATTATTTCCAAGGATAGCCATTTCTTCATGTAGATTCAAATGTGTTTGATATATTCCTTCTGCCATAAGAACATCCCTTAACATTTCTTGTAGTGCAGTTCTACTGTGAATGAATTCTGTTAGTTTTTGTTTGCTTAAAAATGTCTCTATTTCTCTATTATTTTTGAAAAATATTTTATTAAATAAAACAATTCTAGAATAATAGATTTTTTTTCTTTCAGCACTTGACTTCTGGCTCTCATAGTTTCTAATAAGAAGTGGGCTGTAAATATTTTTTTTGTTCCTCTGTATATAACATGTCTTTCTTTCTGACTGCCTTCAAGATTTTCTCTTTAATTTTGGTTTTCAGTAGTTGGAATATGATGTGTCCAGGTGTGTGTGTGTGTGTGTGTCTGTGTGTGTGTGTGTGTTTGTTTACCGTACCGTGATTCTTTGAACTTTTAGAGTTGGGATTTTATGTCTTCGTTAGTTTCTGAAAATTCTTGATAATTGTCTCTTCAGATATTTCTTCTGCTCCATTCTCTCTTTCTTCTTGGATTCCAATTGCATGTATGTTAGACCATTGCTATGTTTGCAGTTCTTCAGTGCTCTCTGCTGTTTATTTTTTCCTGACTTTTGTCATTGCCTCTGCCATTGGAGACTTCCAGTGATCTAAGTGAAGGAACTGTCTGCATCTCCTCAAAGAACAGTGTCTGTTTTCTTTTCCCTTAGCTCAGCCAAGATCAAACTTTACCTTTGTTCTGTGGGCCGTGCCCCCTGCTGAGTGGATGAAGGCTTGAGTTTCATAAGGGGTACAGCAATGGTTGTGGCAGCGAGCTGTTTCCACAGTGGTGTTTGCTGCCTTCACTGAAGCCTGCACACCACGTAAAGTTTCTTTTTTGTCCAATTGTATACAGTACCTTTTCTCAGCAGCACTTGGTGTGTTCTGTGAAGAAGAAGCTGTAAGTGGATGTAAACTACCCTTGTGTCTGCAACTTTCAGTATAGAATACTTTCATGCTGGCCTTCAACAATTCATTACAATTTTACATAAATTCTTCCTACCAGTTCCTATGGCAGCTACAACTTTCTTTCATGTTCTGAGTCAGTGAGTCAGTGTTCACTTTTCATTTCCCCTTGTGAACATCTGTTTTTCCTTAGATTTCAGGGTTGTTGGTAGCCCTGTGATAGTCTTTGATTATTTCAAGAAAATGTATGCTTTCCTAAATTATCTGGCTTTTCCTTGTTGTTATATTGGGAATGACAGTCTTCCCAACTTTATACATCTTAGGTGAAAGCCTTTAGTATTCTCTCTTGACATTGTGTCTAAGTACTAAATGACTAGAGTTAGAGAATTTGCCTAGAAATATAACCATAAAAGTTGTTATGATCCATATAGTTTGGGGATTTTTCTGAATCCATTTAGTGATGTCACTTAATATCTGTAATAAGAGTTATGTCATCCTATCACCATGAAGAATATGGAAAACACGTAGGATTACATCTAGTTCAAATATCAGTAAATATTTAAATATTTTGACTGCTGAGAAAGTTCCAGTACATTAAAGTACTGTAGTAGCCTGAGTAGTTTGTAAATATTCACGACCAGACCAGGAACCTGGGCTATGTGTTTCAAAATCCTTAAGAGTAATCTCTTTTTTGAGTTATGAAGTTCCCATAATAGACTGCAATGGCAGCTTAGTATGCCCTATTCAGTTAAATGAAAAGAATCCACCCCAGTCATAGTCCTTACCAAAAATTTTTTTAATAAGTTACCTCCTTTGGGTGAGAGAAAATTGTCCTCACAGAGATTTAAGACCCATGATGCCAGAGAGATTTATAATTCAGTACAGAAACATTTAGAACCAAATCCATATTGTTAATGCATACTTTAATATAAAACTAAGTGCTTATTTAAATTTTATTTACTTGTAATGTTTAAGACAGTTCAGCTTGCTAGAGTTCTGGGGAGCCTTGTGATTCCAATTTAAAGTTGTTAGAAAATAATTGATCTAGATTTGCGATTTTAAGTAAAAATCTTATTAAGTTGAAATACACTGTTGAACATTTAATATAACTGGTTCTCTATACTTATAAGTTTAATTTCATAGGGCTAAAAGAATAATGAAGTACTTGGGAAGTTTTATCACTCAGGCCATTGAAGTACTTTAAAACGAAAGTGACTGCATTAAATTTATAAATGAGATTTAATTGTTAATGGCATATAATTAATTAAGCTTTTAAATGGGACCAAATTTAATCAGTGGCCTCTTAAAAGTGTTGGAATTTGCTAATGCATAACTATAACAGCATGATTTGTAACCAGAAGAAAAAATTTTAAAGAAGAATAAGTTTTTTGAATGTATATCTTAAATAAATTATATATTAATTTTTAAACAAAATAAAACAGAATGATCTTTTCTGTGCAGAAATAAGTTATGCTATAAGGCACCAAAAATCTTACATTTCCCAGTTCTAGAAAGAAGGACACTATTAGTAACAATTAATTAAATATATTATGAATTTGGGAGTGCTGGATATTAGTGGATACAAATAAGTATAAGTTTTTTAATAATTGGTGATAACAAGAAAATGTTAAAGTAACACAAGATTGCTATGTTAAATGTTTGATGTCATGTTATCTCATGTCTTGTTCTTAATCCATGAATAAATATTAACACCCAAATATTTCACTGTGTATTCCAGTGAATGCAGCTGAACTGATTTTAGGTGCAGATAGTTGTCTTTTATTCCATATTCTGAATAAAAGAGAGAAATTTATAAAATTTTGTGCCATCATAAAGCCATCATGACACTAACCATGTTAGATGTGGTTTGTCATTAGAATCTAGAGGGCCTCTATGTAAAATATCAAAAATAAAATTTAAAAAGATTAGTAGTAGTAGTATAATTGCAGATATGAAAAAGGAAGAAATAATTACCCTGTAGTCTTACCTATGTAATATTAACCAGTTTAATAATTTATAGTATATCCTTGCTGATTATAAATATATAAATATGTTTGTTAGTATGTGTTCATGTATGTGTATAGTTTTACAATAAATGAGATTATAATGTGTACAATCTGGTTTTTTGTTCTACTTTAGTAACTAATATTGTAGAAAAGTACAATTTTTCTGTCAATAGGCACACTTTTATAATCTCACTCTATCACTCTATGTATGTATTACTCACATATAACTAATTAGGTATTCAGGTTGTTTATTTTTAAACATTTTTAACTCTATACAGAAGTCTACAATATACATCTTGGTACCAAATGTTCACACACATGATCACAATTATTTTATTAATTTAAATGTATAGACATAATTTCTGGATAAAGGCAAAACATATATTGAGCAAAAGGAAATTTCTTATTACTTCTTAACGTCGACTCAATTTCCTCTATTCACTCCTGAGCCTGATCTAGTAAGTTCTGAACTTAGGATAGAAATTTGATTATTGAATCTTGACTTAACAATATTTCTATTTAGAACCAATGATCAAATTTCCTACTTCATCATACCTAAATAAAGGTAATAAGGGAAAGGATTGTGAAACACAGGCAAGAATTGTTCTGGGATGTTAAATCAAACTGTAGCACAGTGAAGGAGAAAGAACGACTCGGGGATCAGTCCTTCTTTAACCTTGCAACCATGACAATACCTTAGGTCGTGCACAATTCAGGCAAAAGGTAGCATCTGATGAAAGGCTAAAATTGTGATACTTGTTTCTTCTGATAGACTAACTTACTATCTGACAACATAACTCGTTTATTCTTTTAAAATACAATATCCAATAGCTCAGTGAAAGCTAGAGCTAAGATGTAAAGAATGCACAGTCCTGCAATCTCCATATGATTCTTCACATTTCTGAAAAGTCATGCCATACATAAAGAAGGATACCTTCTGCTTTAATGACGGAGTGTAAATACTGCAGCAAGAAACAATGGTCAAGAATTAAAATAAACTTAAGGGCGTGATGTGATGGTAGCACGGAATCACAGCTTGGGAGAGCTGTTAGAAATTTTTTGGTCAATTTTTACATTGATGCTTAAAAGAAAACTGTGATCATTGTTTGGGAGTGTAGAATAAATGAGGTAGTTGGGGTTGGAAGTATAGGAAAGGAATCTATGCAATACTAGCATAAAAATGTCCATTTTTCTTTAAAACACAAACTATGAATAAATGTTCAAGTTTTCACACACATGAATGAATTTTTATGAGAGTTATTGTTTCTCAGCTCACACAGCATAAGTGAACTATAAGTCAAGCACATTGTTAATTCTTGTCACTGATTCTTTAGCCAGAACTGACATTTTCTTTCCTCTCCAGCTCTAAAATTTTATATAATTTCTTGCACTTGGTCATACGTCTTCTGTTTCCCATAGTTTCCTCAGAGGATGGAAAATATATGAAATAAAGGGATATATAAATTTCAGAAATTGTAGATGGTATGGATGTGGGTGTGGGTGACATGTTCTCCAGAGCAAATGCATTTCTTAGTGTCAGACCTGAAAATAAGCAGATGAAATTTGACAGGGATCTGGGAATAAAATATATACATATTTATAAAATACATCTGTAAAGGGAAACACTTTAATATTTTAATGAAGTACATGAATCTGAAAAGGAGAGTATCAGATAAGGAATTAAAATGTGTTTGAAGAGGAGTCAAAGGCTATGGCTGGATTCTGGATTTCACATACTTCTATTATGTGTAAAGAGACTTTAGGATTCTGGAGCTAGTAGTTCTTTCAAGTATATCAGCTCTTACATGACAAGATAATTCTGAATACATAATTTACAGTTTGTTACAGAGAGACTCCAAATTGCTTTTCAGCTCCGTGTTGGAAGAAGTGTGGGTACACATCTGGCTGAAGAAGGTTGACTGAGAACACACACTGTTTGCCTCCTTTGCCACTGTAACAGCAAACCCCTTTACAGCGACAGAGACAATGCATAAAAAGGGGAGGT
This sequence comes from Tapirus indicus, assembly GCA_031878705.1. NCBI lineage: Eukaryota > Metazoa > Chordata > Mammalia > Perissodactyla > Tapiridae > Tapirus > Tapirus indicus. The sequence continues at coordinate 118,354,970 of CM062925.1, forward strand.
ACTTAAAATGTGGAGAAGAAAGAAAAAAAGATATCAGTGAAACGGCTCTTCTGAAAAATTTCTAGAAAACAGAAAGCAAATTAGACCGTAGTAATTGAAAATAGAAATGGAAACCATAAAGATGAAACCGCAACTCAGAGCAGACACAGGAAAAGCTAGAGTTGAAGCAGGAAACATCCTTCTCTGAGGTGGGGCCATGGGGAGGCTGTGAACTTGGAGTCCTCAGGCATAGAAACCAAGCTTTAGGAAAGACAAGTGTGGTAGAAATCAATGTTATCAATCAGTGCTTTCTAAATGAAATGGCAGAACAATTCAACCTGATCAACCCTATGTCTCTATCCCTCAGCATGTAACCAAAGTATTTACCCCCAGATTAAAACTGAATTATTATAATCTAAAAAAATCAAATTATCCTGAGAAGAGTTTGAAATTTTAATTGGTTTGGTGGCACTCCAGAGTAATGTCTTCCTTGAATTTTACATTGGAGGGTTTTGTGTGTTTGGAGGCAGAAGGGGAAGGATTTACAAGTTTTCATATTTGCTTTCTGCTAACACAAAATAAATTAGATCCTATAGTCTTCATGACTTCCAATATATAGAGAACTCAAAACCAGCCAGGTAAGAGACCTGGCAAGAAAACAAGCCTTTTACAGAGCATAGGCAAATCATACAAAGCACCTTCTATAAGCAATCTATAATCCCTTCTATAATCAATAATTTATTGATAATCTATAGTCCCTTCTATAATCAATAACAATTCAAAGTACCTTCTATAATCCCTTATTGTCAATTGGGTATGTACATGAGCACCCCATCATCAAATGGAAGTAGCATATATGCAATCAGGTTGTAACAGGTCCTGAAAGCATAAGTAAGTCTCATTAGCTCAGATGTCCATAGCCCCTACCTCTGCCACACTGCCTCCTCTCAGTCTGCACCTTCTGTTCTCATGGGGTGTTTTCTACGACCAAGAGACTGTGGAAGAAATAATATGGATCTGGTTTCTAGATGATCGTGCATGTAATACTGGCACTATCTGAAAGTGGATGGCCACATTTTAGCCTACAACTGCAGTCATCCTGATGCAGAGAGTAGAAGGAAAATTCTCTCAGTCAGCTGAATTTCAAAAAGCACCCTTCGGAATTCATTTTATCTGAAAGGAGAAGTGACCAGAGGCATGGATCTACAGCAGTCCACAGACAGTGGCTAATGATTTGGCTGGATGGTCAGGGATTGGAAGAAACACAATTTTGATAACAAAGAGACCTTGAAAAGAAGTGTTGGATGGATTTCCTCCAATACACACTGAATTTATTGCATGTGAACATCCCAGGAGAATTTTCAGAAGAGTGGAATTTTAATAATCAGGTGGGCAAGATAAATCATTCTGTTATGTCAACTTCTTTCCTAAGGCACCATTGTTCATAATCAACGAGCTAACAAACAAAGTGACCATGGGGGTGTGGATGGAAGTTATGCATCGACCACAACATGGACTTCCACTCATCAATGCTGATTTGACATCAGTCAGTGCTGACTGACCAACCTGAGGACAGCAGAGATCAATTCTGTGCCCTGATCTGGCACCTTTTTTCAGGGATATCAACCAGTCACCAACTGACATTGATTATTTGCACCATTCCCATCATGGAAGGGAACACTTTCTTCTCACTGGAACATACTCTTACTCTAGATATAAATTTGCTTTTCCTGTCAAGAATATTTCTCTTACTCATCATCCATAAACTTGTAAATCTCTTATTCACCATCATAATATTCCTCATAGCATTGACTAAGAAAAGGAAAGTTCTTTTAAAGAAAACTAAGTCTGGCAATGAGCCAATGCTTGTGGCATATGCTGGTCTCACCAGGTTCTTTATCACTCTGAAATGATGGCACTGATAGAATGGTATAATGGTCTTTTGAAGATCCAGCTACAGTGCTTTCTCACTGGCAACATCCCGCAGGGTTGGAACAAGTTCATGGGTCTGGGGAATCAAGAGTTGGAAATGGAAATGTTTCCTCTGTTACTCCAAGTAATCCACTAACAATTTATTTTTTTGCTTTCTGTCTCCACAAACCTGTGCTCCTATGGTCTAAAAGTCTTAGTTCCCAAGGGACAAAGAATACTACCAAGGGACCCAGTGATGGTTCCATGTAACTGGAGCCAGTGGGATGTGGAACGTGGAACCTAGTTGCCTTGGACTCCTCATGCCAGTGAAACCACATGGAAAGAAGAGGATTATTTTAATGACTGGCGTGATTGATCCTAACTACAAAGAAGAGATTGGATCACTGACACACAATGTGGGTGAAAGGAGTTGTATCAAATGCAAAAGATCCCCTAGGATACATCTTAGCACCCCCATGTCCTGTGATAAAAATTCAGGGACTAGTACAAGAAGATGAAGGACTGCAATTGTTCAGCCTTCAGAAATGAAGGTTTGGGATAACTTACCAGGCAAGGAGCCTTGTCCACTTGGCCGCTACTTAAAACCAAGTGGAGTATGAATGGGCAGTGGAAGAAGAGAGAGTGGAAGAAGGTCATATCAGCTATGACCTTGTGATCAGTTGTAGAAAGGAAGACTGTGATAGTTCCAAGTATTGCCTTCTTATTTTGGTACAAAATATTTGTGTATATGTTACCTAATTCTTTTCTTTTTATTTTTCAATACCCCATTCCCCTGTCTCCTAAATAAGGTGTGTTGATATTATTTAACCTTACATCTCAGGATTTATGTTGCAGGCTATCAAAAGCAGAATATAACTCAGATACAAGAGAAATCACTCAAAGCAGGAGAAAGTGAGACATGGGAGTTTGTAAATCATTTTTAGGAGAGGATTAGCGTGGTTTCATTTGTATGAAGGGTAGTTAGATTTTCTTAGGCAGAATCATGATTTTTCTACTGCCTTCATTAGGAAGTTAAGTATTATTAAAATGAAGTGTGCATAGATGGCATTTTGACAAGGAATGGACTCCAGTGGCTTTGTCCTGGGTCGATTTACCAAAGCTAAAATAATATTTTCCAGAATTTCTTTCCCTCTGTGGTTCTGATTTAGACTTGGTCACAAGAAAAACTAGTGCAAGATTTGGAAGGTGAAAGTCTATCAGCAGCCATGATGCTCTGAGGGCACCATGAAATTCATGGTTGCTGTGACTCATCTGTTCATCTTTTAGCCTGGGGGCAGCAGCCAGGCCCACAGCTCCTCTAATACCTGCATCTCATCTCCTGCCGCTTCCCTGAGTCCCAGGGCAGGTGCGCAGGTAGCCTCTTTGCTGGCCATCTGCATCTTTTGGTGTTTGGAGGTGGTGGGAAACAGACATGGGTTTCAGTTTGTCCTTGTGGGTTCCACTGGTTCTCAGGCATTCTGGTTTGTCCATGTGATTTTCAGTTTGTTCTTGCTGTCCACAAATGCACGTCCAGCTTTTCTTCCTAACCACGGCCCTGCAACCTCACAGCAACTTTACAACCACTACAGATGCAGAGAAATTAGCTTTCCACTAATTTCTTGACCAGTTCCCAGAACTGAATTTTGTAGGACTGACTTCCTATGCTAAATCTAACATTCCATATCACTCGTAGTGAATTTGCTTCCCTGTCAAACTGTAAATGATGTAAATAGTACAGATAAAAGTTTGCCTAACTTAAAAAGGGTGAGAAATTACACATATACAAACTAAGAAAACAATGAGAACTAACCATTGAAACAGAGGACTTTTTTTCTATTTCTTTTTAATTTTTTCCCTTCTTTATTGAGATATAATTGACAGATAACATTGTGTAAGTTTAAGGTGTTCAATGTGTTGAAATGATACATTTATATATTGCAAAATGATTACCAATGTAGTGTTAGCTAACACCTCCAAAAACTCACATAATTACCATTTATTTTTGGTGGTGAGAACATTTAAGATCTACTCTCTCAAAAACTTTCAAGTATATAATTCAGTGTCCTTGACTATAGTCTCCATGCCGTACATTAGATCTCTAGAACTTACTCATCTTATAACTAGAAGTTTGTACCTTTTCACCAACATCTTCCCCCAGCCCCTGATAACCACCATTCTACTCTGTTTCTACGAGTTCTGCTATTTAAACTCCACCTATAACTGATATCATACAATATTTTTCTTTCTCTCTCTGACTTATTTCACTGAACATAATGCCTTCAAAGTTCATCCATGTTATCAAAAATGGCAGGATTTCCATCTTTCTCATGGATAATATTCCACTGAATATATTAAATAACATTCCATTGTGTATACACACCAAGTTTTTCTTTATCCATTCATCTGTTGATAGGTACTTGGATTGTTTCCATATCTTGACTATTGTGAAAAACCTGCAGTAAACATGAGTGCAGATACTTCTTCAATATCCTGGTTTTGTTTTGTTTTGTTTTGTTCTTTTAATATCTACCCAGAAGTGGGATTGCTGGATCATGTGGTAGTTCTGTATTTAATTTTTTGAAGGACCTCCATACTGTTTTCCATAGTGGCTGCACTAATTTACATTCCCACCGACAATGCACAAGAGCTACCTTTTCTCCCCATCCTCACCAACATTTGTAAGAGCCATTTCCCGTGTTATGTACAGTATAATAATATATCATGCTCTTCCTGAGAGTAGAGGAAAGTTGAAGCATTTCTCTGTGTCTTCCACAGTGCTTTGAGTATACTGAGTGGGCATTTAAAATTATTTTTTGTTCACTGATTTAAGGAAAATATTTTAATGAAGAGTCAATCCCTTAATATGCTTGTACTTCAGCCCTAACAAATTTTACAATAGTAACCATCCATCTTACTGAGCCAGATTTCACTCTTGGAGCTTCTGAAACTACAGAAAAATAATACGAGCTCTTCATAACCTGTATTTCCCTTCGTTTTATGGTTTTTTTTTTTTTTCTGGATGTCCATAGCTCTCTCCTTGTAGGGTCACTGGGAGGCTAACTGCAAAAATGTGCTTTAGAAGTCCATGAACACCTTGGGCAAGGGCAAAGGAGATAGTGATTACTTAACTTCAAAGTATTACGGTTATTAAAACTCATATATCTTGTGCCATGCTGGAGGATAGTACCTAAAAATACAATTGATAGCATCATCTTAGCAGCAATTAAACCCTAAAAAGCACAATGTGAGCATTTTCATTTTAAACCCAATTGTATTTGCCATTGTCAATCTCCCTCAATTCCACACATGAATGACCTACTCAGTTATTATACACCATAGGGATGTTCTGGTCCCAGAGTAAAGAGTCTATTGGTGTACTGTAGAGAATAGATCAAGCGTTAATGTGTGACTGTGGCTCAGCTTTGCGGGAATATTGAATTCCACAAATGGAAGAACATTTTGAAAAAGCAGTGCAAGAAATTATCAATGACTCGAGGCAACAACCAGTTACAAAGAGGCCAGTGGTTTTCCTATACCGCATGCATTTTTCTTTATGTATTTTATTATTGTAAGATGTCATATGACATATGACAATGTGCGTGTCAGGCATTTTTAATTCGGAGAGAAACATAGCAGCAGCTCAAGAGAAAGGAAGCTTTCACATCATTTCTTTCGTGTTCCCTGGGCTGCAGTCACCTGCCAGACAGAACAGGATTCTGGTTCCTCCCATGCCTATTTACTTAGAAACAGGCCTGTCTTAGGCACTGCCAGCATTGGTTTTGCAATGTGCAGGATCTCCTCTTATTTAGGACCATCATAAACATTTTGAAATTGCATATCTCCTATCATATGCTTCCATTTCAAATAACTGCTTCACGACTCACAAAGATAAAACTCTTTGCAGACTTGCTCACTTCTTGACCTCCCAATTTCTTTTTCTAAAATATTATTATTTGTGTGTTAACAAAGGGGAGTACAGAATAAGAGTTTTTAGATAAGGATTTTAGGATAAAGTTTAGCTCACTGTACTTTCATATTTTCTTCCAGATCAATCACAAGTAGTGATATAAATAAAAACAATATTACTTATAAATGATGATATATTTTGCTTTCTGCCAACTCAATAAGTAAAACTTTTCTATTGACGTCAGTCACGATTTAGAGTGTGTTTTCACTTTTTGGCAGACTGTACCACAGAATCCCTTCAAATAGCAAATATTGATAATGCAGAATTTTAAAAGATGATTTAATTTGTAGAAAGATGTCAGGAATGAAGTTGGAATGTGCAATGTTATCTCTATGCTGAAGCCCACCATCCATCCTGGCCACACTGAACTTATCTTTCTGGACTGACATCACTATCTATGCAGCAGCCAGTGAGAATAGGAACCACGTTCCTGCTAGTAAAATAAGAAAATCACCTCCACTCTATTGCATGCAAGTGGCTCAGGCTTAGTGCCCTGGACTATATCTATAAACTTGGGTCCCAAGATGTTCATTCCTAATCTTCCTGAGGTCTTCATTTTGTTCTGGTTCTGTCAGACTTTCTAGTTATTTGCATAAAACCCTTATCTACTTCCTTCTGATGGTTTTCCACAATAAATTCATTTTCTCATGTGACATGCATGTATTGTTACACTTTTAAAAAATATAGATTTCTTGTTTTTTTCAGAAAGATTATAAGCTCCTTTATCATACAGACTATTTTGAATACTTCTATTATATTTTCCACAATTTTTACATCCAGAAGTATTCAGAAAAAAACGATTCATTTTTTTTATGTCTAATTAAGTCAAGTATATGTAGAGCAAGGCTTCTACCCGTGTTGATTTGTAATGTATTCCTCTTGGTGAGAAAAGTTTACTTTGTCAAATGCATCTTATATTTACAAACTAAGACTGATGTCAGAAAAGTCTGTGCAGATAAAAGGCTAGGAATAACAACAGTACATATTTCAGGTCATCCATCTGATGACAATGAGCTTCCCATTAAAATTATTTTCACCACTTTTGTATATTTCCTTTATGGCCTTGAAAATACGATAGTTTTTTTCTATAAGCTTTCTGTGTGACTTATCTACTTCCAAATTTTCATCAATCACAGATTTTAGCCATTGCAATGCATATTTTGTTGAATTTGATTTAATAATTAACAATATACATGTTGTTATTCCTCTTTGGTTTGAGACACAAGTGGAATGGTAGCATTTGCTTGGATTTGTCCCATTTAGAAGTCCTTGAGTGTTTTTGGTTTCTACATATTGGGATTGTATAAGACTTGGGGAATGAAGGCTATGCCTACATAGTTGTAAATACGTTAGATTTTTTTTCCTACGTTCTCATCCCTTATCTAAAGAAACAAACAAACAAAAATCTCGCCAAGTCTCATTACATAATCGATTTGCTAGTCAGTGCTTCCTGTTCAAATTGAGTCTCTCTTAAAACCATTTCTTGTTACCCGTAATCCACAAAATTAACAGCTTTCATTCTGTGCATTCCAGATTACCAAGTTATTTCTACCATCTTGTTCAACGAAAGTGTCAATCTAAGTATTACTATGACCTTGGGAATTTGCCTTAAATGATGTTTCTTAACTGTATATACTGAAACTTTAGGTCTTTTTCTTCCATGATAGAGCAGAATTGCCAAGCCCTCATCAATCTCTCCAGTAAATCTATTGCTACTTCTTAACTTACCCTGTGTCCTCTGACTCTTCCTCACTGCTATAATACCATGTTGTCTTTTTGGTGTAATGTTTTGGATAATCCCATATTCTCATCAAGATGTCTAGCACCTTTCACCCTTTTCATCAGACTTTTTTCTACTTATAATTTAGGACAGAATTTAGATACAACCTCGCCTCTGTAATAGGGACTGAAGTTATTAGTTTCTATACTCCCAGCATTTAGCAAAGAGTTGTTCAATGTACATTTGATGAAGTAGTTAATATATGTTAACGTTGCCTTCAGATAGAGTAAAACTTAAATGAAATAAAGCATCACGTGGAAGGGTAGTGAACAGTCCAGAATGTACAACCTTTCAGGGTGACAATATGTCTCAGCAGTTTTCAAGATTATTCAAAGTAAGGAGCATCTGGAACTCAATGCTTTTGAGACACATTGTACACATAATTACATCTGCCTTTTAATTTATTCTTGATTAAACTACACATTGTTTATACATTATGATCTCTGAGAAAGGGCAAATAAACAAGGTGAACCCTTGAGCCCAATGATTGCCCTAACTTACTGCCCAGAGAAAGGTTCTGGGCTCTATGCAGAGCCTCACAGTTTTCCTGGGTGGAGCAAATGGAGTGGGGTGTCTGGAGAGACAGAGGGAGCTGGAGTTATAGAGTAGAATACCAGTCAGGAGAGAGATGCACAGAGAGAGACAGAGAGCGCACGCTCCTGAGATCTGAAGATTGCCCTTCCAGTCTTCAGCTGAGTGCTGATCTAGTCATATATATGAGGACACTATTGGAAGCCAAGAAAAGAACTATCAGAAAAAGAGAATCATTACTGGGGCCTACGTAGGGCCAGGAATAGTTCATGTTTACATAAGTCACCATGAAAAATGTTTTCATTCAAAAGATGTTGGCTAGAGTAGCCAGAAGGGTATTGCCTTAGTGGTGGGATAAAATCAGACATGTAACTGTCATTCCTGAAGGGGAAGGAGGACATAGAAAAACACATTTGAATAAATAATGGCCAATAATTTTCTAAATATGCTGTAAACTATAAACCCACATTTTCAAGAAGCTCAGTGAACCTGAGGCACAAGGAATGTAAAGAAATCTACACCAAGAACCAGCACGTTAAGTTGCTTATAACAAGTTGTCTTAGTCTGCTTGGGTGGCTATAACAAAATACCACAGACTGGGGGCTCAAGCAATAGGCATTTGTTTCTCACAATTCTGGAGGTTGGAAGTCCAAGATCAAGGTGCCAGCGGGTTCAGTTCCTGGCGAGAGCCCTCTTGCTGGCTTGCAGAGGACAGACTTCTCACTATGTTCTCATTTGGTGGAGAGAGAGAGAGAGAGAGAGAGAGAGAGAGAGAGAGCTCTGGTCTCTCTTCCTCTTCTTGTAAGGTCACTAATCCCTTTTTGGGAGCCCTATCTTCATGACCTCATCCAAACCTAATTACCTCCCAAAGCCTCCACCTCCAAACACCATCAAAATGGGAAGTAATGCTTCAACATATGAATTTTGTGGGAACACAAACATTCAACTTATAACACAAGTGATAAAGAGAAAATTTCCAAGTCAGCCAGAGAGGAAAGAAACAACACACAGAGGGATAAACATAAAAAAATGGCAGAAGACTTCTCATCAAAAGCAATGTAATCCAGAATACTGTGAAGCCACATCTTTAAAGAAGTGAAGACAAAAACCCTTTCAACTTAATACTCTACGCCCAACAAAAATATCTTTCAACGGCAAAGACAAAATAGAGACTTTTTCTGACATACAAAAGCTAAAAATAGCACCAGCAGACCTGCATCAAAAGAAATGTTAAAGGAAGTCCTCCAAATGGATGGAAAGTGATACCAGATGGACATATAGATCTACACGAAGAATGAATTGCATGGGAGATGGTAATATATAATGGTGAACATAAAAAAAGGTTGTCTTTTAAATCCCTTTAAAAATAATAGATTTTTAAATACACAAATAACAATGTAGTGTGAGGTTTATACAATAGATGGAAGTAACTTTAATGATAATAATATCACAAAGCCCAGGAGGAGAACCATGACATGTGCTGTTGCAAGGTTCTTATGCTGTTTGTGAAGTGGTATAATATTACTTAAAGGTGAATTGTGATAAATTAAAAATGTATACCATAACCCCCAAAGTAGCCACTAAAAACAGGCAACACAATGTTATTTCATAAGCCAAGAAAGAAAATAAAATGGAATCATGAAAAATACTCAACTCAAAAGTAGGGGAAAAGAGGGAAAAGGGAATAAAAAACAGATGGGACAAATAGAAAACAGAGCAAGATGATAGCTTTAAATCCAAACCTGTGCTTGTAAGTGGTATAGACATTTGATCAAAAGAGAGATTTTTCAGATGGATAAAAAATTAACACTCAACTATGTGCTGCTATAAGAAACCTACTTTCACTATGAAAACACAAAGAGGTTAAAAGTTAAAGAATATAAAAAGATATACTACATAATCACGAGAAATTTGGAATCACTGTATTAATATCAGACAAAGTAGATTTCAGAGCCAAAAAAAAAAGTGGATCACCTCCCAATGACAAAGAAGTCAATTCATGGAGAGGACATGACAGTCCTGAACACTTCTGCTTCTTGTAACAAAGCCTCAGAATACACGAAGCAAAAACAAATTGAAGTGCAAGAAGAAAAATCCACAATTATAGTTGGAGACTTTAATACCTCTCCTTCAGTAACTAATAAAAGAAGTAGACAGAAAATCAGTAGGTAAATAGAATATTTGAGTAACACCATCAGCCAGCTTGACCTAAATGACATTTTAAACAGTCTTCCCAAAATAGCACAATATATATTTTTTCTAAGTACACTCAGATAACTTAACAAAATAGACATATTCTGGGACATATAACATTACAATAAATTCAAAATAATTTAAATCTTACAAAGTAGTTTCTCTTATAATGGAATTAAATTGAAAATTATTAACAGAAATATACCTGAAAAATACTTGGAAGCTAAATATCATGCTTCAAATAATTCCTAGATGAAAGAAGAAAATAAAAAGGGAAATAAAGTATTTTGAAGTAAATAAAAATGAAGTATAATATATCAAAATTTGTGGATTGCATCTAAGCAATACTTAGAAGAATTTATAGCACTAAAATGCTTAAATCAGAAGGGAAGAAGAGACTTGAATTAATGATCTAAGCTTCCAAATTAAGAAAATAGAAAAGAAGAGCAAATTAAACCCAAAGTGAATAGAGAAAAGGAAATAATATTGATAAAAACATAAATAATAAAAGAGAAAACCAACGGAGAAAATCAGTGAAACCAAAAGCTGGTTCTTTGAGGAGATCAGTAAAATCGACAAATTTTAAGTCAGACTGATCAGGAAAAAAGAGAAGATACAAAGTACCAATATCAATAATGAGTGACATGACAGCACTGCAGATTTTACGAATATTAAAAAGATAAGTAAATATTATGACGAACTTTGTGCCACCAAGTTCAAAGAACTTGGATGATATGGACAAACTGCTTGAAAGACACAAAGTACCAAAGCTCACCCAGGAAGAAACAGAAAACCAGGGTAGCCCTGTGTCTATTAAATAATATGAATTTGTGAGAGAGGAAAAATAATTTTCCCTCTACCCTTCTAGGTTCTCGGCTGAGACTCTGCCTGTAGTAAAACAGATTAACAGCAGAAAAACAAACAAATTTAATAACATGTATACCTACTGTATACATGGGAGCAAACCAGGAAAACTGAGTAACTCCCCAAAATGGCCCAAGCCATCCCCTTAAATAGTATCTTTAGCTAAAGACAAAAGAAAGATGTTGGGGGATGGGGCCACTTATGGGAGGTGACCAGGAAAAGCACAGTAAACAAGACTATGGTTGTTATGCAGATTTGGCCTTTCCTTCTCCATTGATAAGAGTTTCTAGAGATTTGGTCATCTCTTTCTTCCTAGCATAGCTGGGAGACCCCCATACAAATGGAAATTTCTCTTATAAATGTAAATGTCTCTTATAAAAGGGTAACTTCTACTTGGTTTTCAGAGCTTTTCCTATGTCTGCTGTTTCTAAAAGTAATCAGCCTAAAATAATCCTTATGCCAAAGAAGAATATTTTAGGGTGATATATTCTGCTCCCCTTCAAATTCAGTTAACTACCTTCCAGCAAAGAAAGTTCCAAGCAGAGATAGCTATAATGTTGAATACTTCCAGATATTCAAGGAAGAAATAATAGCTGTTAACCTTAAACAGACAGCCAGTTTTTTCTCCAGCAAAAATGGGTTAATTTGGGATCAGCAAAGAATTGCAGTTTTGGGTCTGCAACCATGGCAAGCTGCATGCAAGTGCCCAGTAGCAAAGGGAGAAGAAACTCTTCCAGAGCGGAAGAGGGAGTTGGGAGGGCTGTTGCAAACAAGGAGTCCATGGGAGGAGACCGGGCTTTCAAAGTGTAGTGCCTTTTCATTGACTGAGCTGTGATGGTCTCTCCTTGGCTAAGCTTCTTCCCAGTCAAGAAGAGGAAGTCCTTCTTCCTGTTGGGCTCTGCTGTTCACATAGGGCTTGAGAGCTCCCCCTTTTGGCCTCCCAACTCCGTTTAACGAGGTTTATGTTTATTAATTTCCACACAGCAAATCTATGTATACACTCCCAAAAAACTGAGAGGAGGAATCCCTTCCTACAATTCATTCTGTGAGACCAGTCTTACTCTGATACCAAAAACAAAGATGCTACAAGAAAAGAGAACTGAAAAAGCATGTTTCTTGTGAAGAATATCCATACCTGCTTTTTGTTTACATACACATTGAACAAGCCCAAAAGTATGAATAAATTCAGAGATAGGAAACCTTAACTGAAGAAAATTTCTAATTTAAGTCAATCTTTTCTGAAAATTAGGAAGAGACATCCAGGCTGCTTTCTGCAAATGAGCTTATTTTAAAGACAATTGCTCTAACCAAACACTTACCTGACTCATTTTCATGCAAAGATACAAGGGAAATTTTAGATGAATTATTACATTACTTTAATAGAACTGATGCCCAGGCTTTTAGGGAAACAGAGTTTTTCAAAGTTGTGAGGAAAAAAATGGTTTTATTTCATGGTTTAAATCTCTGCAATAGTATGAGAAAAGTGTGTTTAAAAAGAGAATACTGATTTAAAAAGTAATATGTTGTGATTATAAAATCGCAAACAAATCCTGTGAAACCTAGAAATAGTATGTGGAGAAATTATTCTATGACACTTTGGTGAGATAAAATTTAAAAAAACACAGAATATTAAAAAAATAAAAATGGTAGCAAAGATGAATAAAACCAAAATGCTGGGAAACCATAAAAAAAGTGTCAGTATATCTAAGGGCAGATTGACTTGAGACTCACTAAAAATCCAAAAGAAAGTAGAAATGGTTTTATTAAATCCAGGTGCAGAGCATGAATCAAATTGAGGTAGGGACAGACTTGCCACTTAGGTGGGTAGACGATCAAGTTAAGGAGTAGCAAATACATTTATACTTAATACCTCTTCATCACCCCTAGAAAAAAACACCAAATTCATACCCTGACTCATAAGGCCCTACCTGCTCCGTCTCCTGCTTTACATTTTAGTCCCATCTCCTGTCCTGTTCTTTCTTTTCTGGGCTCCAGCTTCACTCTCCTTCTTTCAGTTCCCTGAATGGAATGTACAGCCTCCCAACCCCTGAGCAAAGGATGTTCCCTTGACATCTACTGTTCTTCTCTCTTCCTCATTTCCTAATCAATCCTTGCATATCTTTCATATCCCAACTTAAGTGTTACTTGCTCCACTAGAGCAGGTCACCGCTGATATATAGTCTTTTTTGAATTGTGAGTTTCTTTCATAGCACTTATGGTAGTTTGCAGTTATATAAATTTTTGTAGGTATTTGATTCATAGCTGTTCATATCTTCTACTAAACTGTAACCTCCGTGAATGCAGGGACTGTATTTCTGCACTGTGTCTCTACCATTAAGCTTAGACCTGGCACAAAGTAGGAATTAAAAAAACTGTTTGAAACATTAATCAATAACAAGGAGAAGGGAGAGTCAAAGTCAAAATATAATGATCAAACTAGAATGAACAAAATGAACATAAAATGAAACGTTAAAGCCCAAGATAGACTGAGGCTGTAAGGAAGCATCTACAATTCTGACCTTGCTTGAAAAATGTCCTAAAGTATTGACGGAGTTGTCAGAGAGGCAGTGTGGTGGAGTGAAATGATTCGCTCTTCCCTGCACATAACTGGTGCATCATGGACTGACTTTCTTTTGTCTGCTCTATGCTGTTATTTATTCTTTCCTTTCGCAACGTCCTTTTCTTTCACTTTCCCCCAGCTAAGACATGGCTTCCAGACACTCAATAAAAGATAACGTCATGAGTAAATAAATCAGTGAATGGCAGTGGTTGAAGTTCCTGTCATGGCCATGAATGCTACTCAATCTAAGAAAGAGAGTTTTAGGCGAACTAATGATGTTGTCAGGATACACAACACTCCAGGAACCTAAAGCACAACTCAAGACTTTCAATGACATCATTTACTTTCCTTAATGGCATCAGCACGTCTTTCCACTGCAATGGCATTTAGCCATAAGGGTGGGTAAAATGGCTAGCTTAGAAAACATCTAGCTAGTTATAATAAAAGGTAAAAGGCCCCGTAACCACAGTCATTCTGTAAGTCTCAGGCACACAGATAATGTAACCTTGGTGCTTGAATAGTCATTGAAGGTCTCCTTATAGTTTGTTTAAATCCAAAACTTCGGGAAAAAGAATCCAAACCCTGAGTTCTTTTTTGTTACCTTTCTGATGTAATTTTATTGGCTAATAACCATTGGAACCCAAGCAGTCATATTTATAATAGTTAAGTAATAGACTATATCTTTATATAAATCTTTAATTATTTTCATCTTTATTATGTAAATTTGCTAAAAAGAAAAGAAGTGGACTTCATTTCCTCTTTATATTCTAGAGTCAGTATTGCTTTGGGGAAAAATTTACAACTTTAGGTTCATAGAAACAATATATTATTACATTATGTATTTTTTATTTACCATATTTTGCCATTTCAGAAAGTATGTGGGCTTCTTTTATACACATGTCCACTTGCATTTAACCATTTTTTCCTTGTTAGTAGAAAGCCCACAGTTGTCTATTATCCTTGACCAGATAATCTTCAGCACAAGAGCAACCGATACAAAGACCCCATGAGATATTTACCTTTCGTGGCTGAATGAAATAACCTTCCTTCTGGTTTTTATTTTAGCTGGCAGCATGCCTGGGATGATAGGTTCTATGTAGAGGTAAAATAGTATGGCACAGAGATACTTTTTATTACCTGCTTTTTCCATACTATATATTAGGAACGCAGAGTAAACAACTTTATGGAAACACCAACAACTTAAGCTGACACAGACCATGGTGACTTATATAAAAGCAACTTGTGCACAGATGAACTGCTCTTGAATACAGAAGACTGATTTCGGTCCCGGAGAGTCAGGATGGGAATTGTATCTGTGATAATAATGGCACAAGGCAGACAGAAGCTATTTTTAAAAGAACTGCCTGGAGGCCAGAGGGTGACTCCCGAGGGGAGAAAAAAATCAGCATTACCGTCTTCACTTCTGAGTGTGGAGCTCTGACTTTGCCAGCCTGCAAACAGTAAAAGCTAAACCTATTCGAATTAGTAAAATATGCCGCAGAGAATAACAGGGAAAATGCAGCCACGCTATTCTGTATAGTGCATCATCTGTAAATCTGTGGTCAATATCTGAGTAGCTTCATGTGGCAAAAAGAAAACCCAATACATAGAAAGAGAACTTGTAACTAATTATCCTCAGTCTATTGCATTGTTAGCAGTTATTGCCTCTGAACAACACATGCCCCTAACAACTATCCAAGTCATACATAATGCATGATAGATTGGAAAACACATGCCCAAACTAGTCATATTGAATCCACAACTCAAAATATAAACCCTTTGCTTATTCACCTCCCTCTGCTTTTGGGATTTAGGTTCTAATTTTATTCATGTATTTGCAAACAAAGCCTTATCTCTCGGTTAATATTCTTCAAAAGTAAAGATCCTATCTCCAAGCAACAAGAACAAACAAAAACAAAAAAATACTTCAGCCTGATCTAAACTGCTCTTCTTCCAAATAAGTTTAATTTGAAGTAATCTAATTACTCTATAAATGATCCCTCTCCTTCTGAAAGCTCACATCAAATAGCCAGAAACATCTGTGAACAGAGAGGAGAATCATCAAGGATCTAGGAAGAATTTCATAAACATTCAACAGTACAACATTCAACCTATGCATCTCCAGGACTCAGAGAACTGTTCATTCAATAGAGTAATACTCTATATTCAGTGCTAGCCTTCCTTCTCTTTATGGAGAAATCACTGCCATTAAAATGCTTAATCTCAGAGAAAAGGAAGTTGAGATACAGATATTTAAGCCGGCATCAGAGTCAAAAGCACAGATTGATAATGCCTCTCAGAGAAACGGTGCATTTAAAAGTCAGGCATTAAACACAGTTACTTTGTATATGATTCTGTTGTTCTCAGGGGCTGGATATAGTAAATGAGAAACATGACACCATCATTCCAAATCTTCTGCAGTCCAGTTTTCTATGCTGTTTTCACTCTTTTTAGTAATGAAAGGAAATTTGCTTTGTTTAAATTAGAGCATATAATAAAAATAAACATTTATTGAGTACTTACATTTTTAGCTTTAAAACACGATTTAAACCAATACACATCAAATATATAATTATTTGCTTTAAAAATCACATTATTTGCTAGTTACTGTCCTGTGTTGGTATTCATCACCTTTACAAATAGACTTCTTGAAAAAATGTTTCCATTCATTTACTCCAATTACTTGGTTCTTATTCATTCTTCAATCTATTACGGTTGAGTTTCTGTGGTCCAAACTAAAATCCAATGATCAGTTTGCCAAATAAAATTGATATTTCTAGATCCCAACGTGTAAAATATTACAAAATTACTACATAATTCAGGAATATTCTCTCATCATACTTGAACTTGTCTTGCCACCTTTGAGTTAAACACTATCAGTCATTTATTATCTATCTTCTTATCCACCAGATTATGCATTTGTGTGTGTATATGCATGATATAGGTAGATTAAACTGCTTTCCAGTCTTTGCCCTCTAATCACTTAACATATCCTGCAGCTCTGTCCATATCAGTACGTTGGCGTAGGTGGGTCTACTTCATTCTTTCTAATGGGTGTAGTATGGATGCTCCATGAGGTATGTAACCTCTCTGTTGCTGATGAAAATTTAAGTTGTTAACACGTTTTTATTTTTTAAAAAACATTTCAGTGAACATTTTTTAATGGAATTAGTGAGTCATAGGTAATGTGCTTCAAAAATTTATAAATACTGCCAAATTTCTACCAAAATCATCCAACAACTACTTCTCTCGTCAACAACATATAAGGATGCCATCCATATTCCTTCATCTGAAACACACTTCTTTCCTACTAACTATCTCTGGTGAAAAATATCTTCTACCACTGATTATTGGTAAGGTTAATCATCTTTTCATATATTTACTCACTATATGATACCGTTGCTTTCTACTTTGTCATCTTTGCAAAATCTCTTATAGCATGGTTTGCCCATCGAATTGAAGTTAATATTGGAGATTTTAACTTGAAGGAACTTAATCTTTTACCTTTTATGTATTGCAAATATTTCTTATGCTGTTGAGTTTTGAACATTTTAATGTTATACTATGTTTTACGTGAGTTTTTTTAATGCTATATAATTGCATCTGGCAATCTTTCCCTTTATGATATTTGGACCATGTGACTTGCTTCTGAAGATCATAAGGTATTACTTTATAGTTTATTCTACCATACTTCTAGTTCTTTAATCCATCAGGACGTTACTGTTACTCATATTTACGTATACACAAATGTATATATACACACATGTATATATATATATATATATACATGTGTGTATATATTTATATCTATATAAATTGCTAATCAGTGTTCTAATATTTTTTCTCCTAATGGAAAGACAATGTCCTAAACCATTCATTGAATTGTTTATGATTGCTTAGGGATTTTTAATATTATTTTTATTGTAAAAATTATTATAAAAATAATTCATAGGTCCTTTTATGAACTCTCCATTTTTTGTGCTGACTACTTGTCTGTGTCTGCATGAATATGAAATTATTTCAACTTTTGCATTTTGATAATTCATTTTTATAACTAGCAGGATGTGTCCATCCATTCTTTATTTTCCAACATTTATTGGTTCTTTTAATGCTTTTGTCTTCAATTTAATCTTATACCACTCACAAAAATTAACTTGAAATGTGTTAAAGACTTAAATATAAGACCTGAATTTGTAAAACTCTTAGAATAAGGTAAAGGGAAATGCTCCTTGACATTGGTCTAGGCAATGATTTTTTGGATATGACACCAAAAGCACAAGCAACATAAAAGCAAAAATTAATAAGTGGGAATATATCAAACTAAAAAGATTTTGCACAGGAAAAGAAACAGTCAACAAAATGAAAAGACAACCTCTGGAATAGGACAAAATATGTGTAAACCATCTATCTGATAGGAGTTAATATCCAAAATATATAGAGAACTCAGTACCAAAACCACGAACAATTTGATTAAAAAATGAGCAGAGATACTGAATAGACGTTTTTCTAAAGAAGACATACAAATGACCAATAGGTGCACGAAAAGGGGCTGAACATCACTAGTCATCAGGAAAATGCAAATCAAAATCACAATGAGATATCCTCTCACACTTGTTAGAATGGCTGTCATCAGAAAGACAAGAGGTAGTGACAATGTGGAGAAAAAGGAGCTCTTGTGCACTGTTGGTGGGAATGTAAATTGGTGCAGCCACTAAGGAAAACAGTATGGAGATTCCTCAAAAAATTAAAAATAGAACTACCATGTGATCCAGCAATCCCACATCTCAGTATATATCCAAAGGAAATTAAATCAGGATCTCAAATAGATATCTAAAATATCATATTTATTGCAGCATTATTCACAATAGCCAAGATACAGAAACAACCTAAGTGTTCATCAGAGGATGAATGGATAAAGATGTGGTGTATATATATATATATATATATATATAGTATATATATATACAATGGAATATTATTCAGCCATGAGTAAAAAGGAAATCCTGACATTTGTGATAAGATGGATGGACCTTGAGGACATTATGCTAAGTGAAATAAATCAGACAAAGACAGATAAATAGTGTATGATATAACTTACCTTTGAAATCTAAAAAGGTTAAACTCATAGTAACAGAGAGTAGAATGACTGTTATAAGGGGCTAGGAGGTGGGGGAAATGGGGAGATGTTGGTCAGAGGGTATGAACTTCCAGTTATAAGATGAATAATTCTGGAGATCTAATGTACAGCAGAATGATTATAGTTAATAATACCTTACGCTACACTTGAAAGTTTCTAAGAGAGTAGATCTTAAAAGTTCTCACCACAAAAAATAAATGGTAATTATGTGACATGATAGAGGTGTTAGCTAAGGCTATGTTGGTAATCATTTTGCAATGTATAAGTGATTACATAAACACCTTGTACATCTTAAACTTACACAATGTTATAAGTCAATTATATCTCAATAAAGCTAGAACAAAAGGAAAAACAGTACTGTTTCCTCAAAAAAAAAAAAAAAAAAGCCATAAACTCAGCTTCCTCTGGGTTTATTCTCTCAATTTGGAAGAAAGTATATTTACTAACTGGCTCTGAGATCTTGATCGAGATACAAGCTCTGTTTTTGTTTCCAAACTGTCTTCTTCAACTCAACAGATCAAGTCAATAAGGAATGCCATTGGATACTGAAAACTTACTGGACATGGAGAATACATTATATCCATAGAATAAACTGAAAAAAAGTCAATCCAAGAAATAAATTAAAGACAAATTTATATCTATAAAGTACAGAATAAAAATTTGTTAGTTATATTTATGTAGAATATTCTTTTGTATTATTTTTTAAATATAGCATTATTTGCCTTACTGTATCTCAGTCATTTGATTGATTTATTTTTAATTAGTTTACCCAACTGATATTTGTCAAAACAATAGAAAACTTCTATCTCCTTAGTCTGGGACGGTTCTGGAAGGTTGGAGTATCTGCTCCTGTCTATTCACTTTTTTGCTTACTAATGCCCTCCCCTCTTTCCCTCTGATTCAGTTTCTACACTCAGTGCCTCTTATGATGGCCCTGACTTCCATTGCAATGATGCTTGTTGATAACCTCATTCAAAGATATTCATTTCTCATTGTTTGCCTTATTTTTCTATAGGAACGTGCCCCTCTCTAGTTCACAGAGGGATCTCTAAGCCAGAACTGGGAAGCCTTTACTGCTAATGATTAAAATGCCTAATCAAATGCACTCCAGCCAGAAGACTCTTGATCTTATAAGTGGAGGCTTTGCTAGTCTCTGTTCTTAGAGCTCTGAGGAGGTGCACATGGCCAAGAAGCAAGGGTTCGGAGCATCTGAGGGCCATCCTTGGCCTGTGACGTATGGTCAAGTAATTACGAATAAATTTAAAGGAAGCTGTAATATTTCCTGTAAGACAATTTGCTCTGTCAGCTTCCATCCTCATAATATTACTGGCTACCAGATTAGGGCTTATAGGCTTATACAGTTCTTCGATTTGGGAAGTTTCCTGTAAATACTGCTTAGCTTATTTCCCATATCCGCATTTGCTAGGACTAAACAATTCATCATCTTCTACTTCAGATTCATGCATAGCCTGCCTGCATCCACACCAAATAACCATGAGCAGATTTGCTAAATGGATAAAGAAGGCTTCTTGCAAGGATTTCTCAAAGAATCAGGTGAAAACATTTAAAAGCCAACAGATTCTGTAAATAGGAATGTCAGTTCCTCTGACACCCCAGGGGATTCACACCCCTGAAGAAATTTGTAGATGTGAAACAGAAGCCCAAAGAGCCTTCAATGCAATGACAAAAACTGTCACTCTCCTTAAAACCCAAATAGGTGAAGGAAGTCGACTTTACGTGCTCTAACACACACACACAAAGCCAGTAGTATTGCCAAGTAGAGAATGACTGAGAAAAGTATTCTTTAGTTACATTACTTTTTCTTCCTCCTAATTCCATACACTATGATTTTATGGAAAAAGAAGAGGAATGTGTTAAGAAGGGATGGAGATGGTGGTAAAAATCAGAACCTTAATGGTTGTAGTATTGGCTTCTGAATGTTCTTCCCTATACCCTCCCAATTCTGCTTAAAAAGAGGTCCCAGGAAATGAGTGACCTCTGGCTCTGAGAAAAATGGTAAGGTTTAGCTTGTTTCTTCTCACCACTGTGCACTAATTCTGCAGAATTAGATAACAAAACAAGCTCTCACTGACAGTCTATAGGAAAGCAGAACTGTTCGAATTGAGGAGCAAACAGACAAATCCCAAAAGGGATTGTTTTTCCTTTCATTGACAGGATGGGAAAGGTTTCTTGCAATGTTGAAATAAAATGTTGAAAATGTCTTTCTTAAGAAGTCTACAGTGATATTTTCCAATCTGACTTCTATCTGCACAAGAATGCAAAATTTCTACACAGAACTGACTATTAATAGAACAAACAAAACTTGTTTGTTAAGTTCTCCTTTAGTTTAACCTTGTTTTTTAACACAATTTGGCAGCTTGCCTCCAAGGATTGAGAAAATAAGCCAACGATTTCCTTCCACAGAAGTCTCAGAAAGGGCTTTGATAATTTTTTGCTTTCTAGTATGCCACTAATAAAAATTAACTCTTTTGGGGGCCCGCCTGGTGGTATAGTAAAGTTCACATGCTCCGCTGTGGTGGCCTGGGGTTCATGGGTTCAGATCCCAGGCACGGACCTACTCACCGCTCAAGCCATGCTGTGGAGGCATCCCACATAAAGTAGAGGAAGATGGGCACAGACCTTAGCTCAGGGCCAATCTTCCTCAGCAAAAAAGAGGGGGATTAGCAGCAGATGTTACCTAAGGGCTAATGTTCCTCAAAAAAGAAAAAAATAACTCTTTGGGGATTCTTTAGAAAAAGCATTCTTAAATTATAGAGGTGTTACTCCAGGTTAGGATTTGTTTATTTATTTAGGTCTTAAATCTCTATAAAACATCACTCTTGGAAAATGTCAGTGTATTGATTATCTTCCTAAAATGATACCATCCCATTTTATTAGGCCATGCCTAGGAGGCAAAGAAAATTTATCTTATCTTATGTGACATTCAGAAAAACAGTCTAGAAAACTAGGAGAAAAAAACCCAGGAGCTATTTAAAGCAATGGTATGTGACCTTAATAATCATTTACATCAATTCTGCAACTGCACAAATATTTATTGGTCCTAAACTTTTGCATTAGTTATTAAAATCACTAAAATTAGACTAAGACTACATATTATATCATATTTCTGTAGTAACCGATACAGCTCCTTTTTAACCGCTGGACAATCAATAAATGTTAGCTTATGTCAGTTGTGGAAAGCTGAAAGAAAAATAATAGCAATAAAAATAATAAAATTGGAAATCAGAGTGTTAAAGTACTAAGCATGATGTAAATGATCAAAGTGATCAAGTCTTTACCTTTATGGGTCTGACTTAGTATTGGTGGTGAGGTCTTCTTTGGGGGTTCTGACAATCACAATGGATGCAGTAATGAAACAGTGAAGTGTTCCCAATAAGATGTGAAAGACTGTAATTAACTCTACCTGAATCTAAGATAGATCATGGCCCACCCACCTACAACCTTATACTGATATATCTGTAGCTTGGAATCAGAGACCAAGGACAACAGAGGAAATCCTTTTCACCACCAATTCCCTCTTCCTTAGCTTACCTTCTTGGCTTTCTTCTTTTTCTTTCTTTCCTTCTTTTTTTTTTTTTTTTTTTAATCAAATCATACAGGGATAGTTGCAAATTATAGACTCCTATAATGGTTGAATTGTATCTCCCCCAAATTCATGTGAACTTCATAATGTGACCTTATTTGGCAAGAAGGTTGTTGCAGATGCAATTAGTTAAGATGAGATCATACTGGACTAGGATGGACCTCCAATCCAACATGATTGGTGCCCTTATAAAAAAGGGAAATTTGGACACAGACACACATGCAAGGAGAAGCCCTGTAAACCAGCTCAGCTAGAGGAAAGGCATCGAAGAGATTCTCCCCACAGCCCTCAGGAGGAACCCACGCTGCCCACACCTTGATCTCAGACTTCTAACTTCCAGGACTGTGAGACAGTAAACGTCTGTTGTTGAAACTACTCAGTTTGTGGTACTTTGTTAAGGAGGCCCTAGAAAACTACTACTACTCCCTAGACATAGACTCTCTAGATCAGATTTCCCAAACTTACCTGATTATCAGAATTACTTGTGCAACTTTTAAAAATATAGATTCCAGTGGAAACTTCCACAGCTGATTCTGATTTAGTATGTTTGGGATGGGCCTGGAAATCTTTATCAAAACCAAATAACAAACAAACTAAAAAACTCCGGTCTGTGGTTCTGATGCAGAGTTGGATTTGAGAACCTCCACTCCAGGGAAACAGTATTGAAAGAATTTTTCAAGTGCCAAAAAAACTAGTTCTTGATTCTAGCTTTTCTCTAATTTACTTGGTGAGGTTGAAAAATTATTTTTCATTTCTGAGCCTCAGTTTTCTCTTCTGCAAAATAAGAAGATTGGACTATATCATAAAAGGCCGAAATTTGTGCTGTCATGAATATTTGTTCCTTATTTTCTCCAATAATAAGAATATGTACAGTGTTTCTTCCATCATCACGCATATGCCAATCAGTCACAACTGCCGTTCCCTATAGGTCAGGTTCCCCATGAAGTAGACTCTTAGTCAAAGACTTGTGTGCAGGTGGCTTATTGAAGAATGTGGAAATCAGGATGGGAAGAGAGAGAAGTGGAACTACCATGGAGTTGCAGCAGAGTCCTCAAACAATCCTTAATACACTTGAGCTCAAGTATGCCTTCAGAGACGTCTCCAGCTGAGGTGATGGGCTTGGGATTGTGGACCTCCACATTAACCAGTCCTTGGATGTGGGTTACTTTCAGAGAAGCTGTGGAGCCTGGGTGGGGTAGGTTCCTTCAGTTGAGAAGAATTCCTGGGGAGGAATCAGGGAGAGAGGACAGCAGGCAATAGTCTTGGCAGCTGGAGAAAGGAGTTCCTCAGTCCTGAAGATGGGTGGTCTCTGGGAGGCTCACCATAGCATTTACTACAGTTCACCTCTTGCACCATTTGGTTTTACTTGCTTTGTATATTCACTCTGTCTGAGGGCAGCTCCTCCAGCATTGGGTTTGGTCTCCCTTCCCAGGTAACTTAAAAAAGAGGAAATTTGGCTGGATGAACTATAGCCCTCAGCACTTGGAGCTTACAACCCAATACTTGTTATCTCTTCCCTCACTCTACTATCTTAAATTCTTCTCACGCTCAGCTACCGCCTCTGCTGGTCTATGTGGGATGAGCCTCTGGTCACCCAGCCTTTCTCAGGCCATGGCCACTGTACCTTCATAATTGGACAGAGGATATCAAGAAATGTCCTCGTGAATCACCCGGGTTCCTGAGTGATACAACACAGTACTCGCTGCCCATTGTTTTAAGATTATTTTCCTCACATTGGTATGTGAGTTTTGTATATACTTTTTATATTCCCTACTCTTTTTATAATGGACACAAGAATGAGACCTTGGTTACTATATGTTGAGCCTTCACAGGAGACACATTTGGGAATTTCTCCCATTATGCATTTCTCCTATGTAAATGTGAAGATTGTTGTGATAGGCTAGCTAGCTTCTTAATTTCTTGGAAGTAAAAGTGATGGCAGGGAGGCGACCAGCCTTGTGGCATAGTGGTTGAGTTCATGCACTCTACTTTGGCAGCCCGGGTTTGTGGGTTCAGATCCCGGGCAGGGACCTACACCACTCCTCAGCCATGCTGTGATGGCGACTCACATACAAAATGGAGGAAGATGGGCACAGATATTAGCTCAGGGACCATCTTCCTCAGCAAAATAAAAAGTGATGACAGGGAGCTAAAACTAGAGGACTGTGACCTGTCACATGGGAGAATTGCTTTCTTTCTTTTTTATATGATTTTTATCCAGAACTAATTTTGGAGCTAGCTGAGAGCTCAAGCACTATTTTCCATTGTGAAAGATAAAATAATATTAATTTAAAAAATTCCTAGATTTAGCATGCTGGATTACTATATTACTTAAGATATCCGAGGACCCAAAAGGGGCATAGCTACCAAAGGTCAGGTTCAGAGACTGGTAATAAACGTCATCATGAAGGTCCTTTAGACCATATATTTTAGATAGAATTCTCTATCTGGGCACCAGTGTCACCAATGATAAGGGAAAGTAAATGTGGTCCAAACAGTACACATATTTTGTTCTTTATGTTTTACTTGCTCTGGATTTGTGAAGTATATTCTGTCTTATGAACCCGCAAAGCCTTAGAGGATAGCTCTAATGATTGGTTTATCATTCTATCGTGTGAAGTCAAGTTTATTTGCAAATCTAACAAGAAAACACATGATTAAATGTTACCATAAACAGGAAATATTGTCCCTAGTGAAAATGGAACATCTTTGTATACACTGTCCTGATAATTTCTCTTAAGGCTCCTTACAGCATCTTACTAATCCTAAATTTCAAAACAATGGTGAATCTAGATCTTGGCCTCATGTGTAGTTGTACGGTTTCTTTTTTATGAGGAAGAGCTGCCGTTACAGATTACTGAACACAAATTACAAATGAGCTGTGTTCCAAAAAAGCCTTTGTTAATCAGGTATTTCATGCTCAGAACATATTTGTTTATAGGGTCAATTTTGTCTATACTGCTTTTATAAATCAGTTTTTATCAAGATATATTTTCTCACATGATTAATGATGTAAACATTATAACCAAAATACAGTATGTAAATAATACTATTTTAAAAATAAGAAACATTTTGTGAACTAAATTTTGTTGTAGTCTAATTCCAGTGTTGAGCTGCCATAATAATGGTGTTTCTTAGGGAAAATGTATTTTGAATTTCAAGTTGCATTGTCAAAAGAAACACATCTCCTATCCTTCCTTCATGCCTTCCTTCACTCCTTCCCTTCACTTTCCCTGATCCCCTCCTTGAAATTCTTCCCTCTCTTCTTTTCTTTCTTAAATATTTATTGAGAATGAATGTGGGTCAGGCCCTGTGATAGGCTCTGGGGGTACAGAAATGATATAACTTACCTTGCTTTAAAGAGCTCACAGAGGCAAGCCAGGCAAATAAATGTGTAAGTAAATAAGTGAGTAAATAAATAAATACTACAATAGTACAGTGCTATAAGAAAAATGTCAGAGGAAGATCCATAAAAAAAAAGACAAGGCAAACTTATTCTAGTCCTGCAAAACTTTACACAAAAAGGTAATGCAGTAACTTAAATAGTATGAGAAGAGTTTTTTTTTTTCTTTCCATGTGAGGAAATAGGAAAATAACATTACAGGCAAAAAAATGATCCAGTGCAGAGATGATAATACCAGTAAAGCATGACATACTTGGGAAATGCAAATTTCTCTTTGTCCCAGAACTTAACCCACAGTTGGAGAGGGATATGAGGTCAAGCTTTACAGGCAAATAAGCAAGATTGGATAGGTTGGGCTGCAAGGCAGGTTTCCAGGGTTTGATCCTATTGGCAAAAAGCATCAACAGAGTCATTTTTGTAGGAATGACAATATTAGGAATGGTGGGTGTGTGCGTGTGTGTGCACGCGTGGGAAAACAGAATTCAATGACAGTTATCAGGATGAGTTGTAGAGTTGGGGAGTTAGATAAGGTTGAAGGCAAAGATGCCAGTTAGGACCTATTTTAGAGTTGCAAGTAAAAAATTGTAAAAGACCCTGGCGGTTTTCTTTTATGAGGACTAATAATGTGGCAGTGAGAAAAGTTATAAGTCACGGCTTAGTCCTCATTCTAACTTGGAAGGCTGGGTGGATAGGGAAGCCCACATTCAAGATATGAACCTCAGAGAAGGAGCAAAAGCCACACTGAGACCCGTGGAGTTTGCAGTACTTGTAGGACAGTATCATTTGTATGCTCATTTTTTTTAATTGCAGGAAGTTTATTTTGCCCTGCATATTTTTTTTTTCTCGGTTGTTTCAGGTGTGTCAGCACAGCTGGGCAGCCTCGTTTATATCCCTCCGTGTAACTGTTGCTGTTTTGAAGGAGTGACACAAAAGGCGTGTAGCGTGCTTTATGCAATACTCAGCACACTTTGTGCAAATAGACCCGTGATACCTTTGGGTGAAGATTCCATCATGAGCCGCCCTGAAGTTGTCCATGAATGGACAATGACAGATTTTTCAGCAAGTTGTCACCTATTTTCCTTCCACTTTCTCACTATCATCAAGTATAGCACCTCTGACTTTAAAGTGTTTTTACAAATGGTAACTCACTTATCTTCACACCCTTCCTGTGAAATACAATTGTGATGAGAAAACCTGCTATATTTTAAGAGGCAGGTGAGGAGAGAGAAAAACACAGGCAAATGTTTATCTCTTTAGTGAGGATCAGAAGGGAGAATTATTGCAGGACTCTTCATCTCAGATCGAATTTTTTTCAGAGCCCTTCTTCTCCATTTAATTTCAATGTATTACCATCATTCCCTCACTACTGAGGTCCCTGAATCTCATCAATTTTATTAATTAAAAAAATTAAGCTAACCCTAATAGTTATTTATGCCAGAAGAAGGAGCATTTCTAAATGTCCTGACTTGATGTTCCTCCTATTCCATTTCAAACAAAGCGGAGGAAGCTATGTTCTTCCTGAAACCCTTGGGTGGCATCTCAAGTCCTATTCTAAGAAAACACCACCAGTTTATGGAATAGCGTTTTGAGGAAAACCATGGTAAGATAAGATTTCTAAAATAATTTATTTGCAAATTATTTGAGACATGTACATAAACAGCATGAGCTTTTTCAATTTATCTCCTTTATGAAAAGAAAAGTCAGAGCTCTGATGGGCTCATCTATCTTTGAATCCAAGAATACATCACTCTTAATGTTCTCATTCCAACAATTGCTACTGTTCAGAGTGCTGATTGACTCAGATACAATAGAGTTTTCTCAGTTCTTGTGCACCAGGGAACACATGTTAATTAAGCAGGCTGCAGATTTTCATATGCTCATAGAACTCGATTGTGCTGGCACACATCGGTCATTATTTCAGGAGTGACTTTCAAAACAAACATTGTGATCCACATTAAAGCTTTAAAACTCAGATATTCACCACGAGTGACTCACTTAGCAGCCTGAACGCAGCTGGGAAGCTGTCAGAACTGAATAAACAAAAGAGTGGGAAATTTGTCATCATAAGCAATAGTTCCTATTACTTAATAGTTTGAACCCAGGTTGGCCTGGACAGCCAGGCATGCTCAGTGTCTCAAAAAAGCTTGGGGTATCAATTAACCTCTTTGATGCTCTGTTTCCTCCTATGCAAATATTGAATATTTGGGTCAGCAAAATGTCTCAACAAAATAATTCATTTACCAGGGGCTGTTTTAGCTGTACATTGGATAGTAATTCTCATCTAGTTGACTTCCCAGCAACTCCTGTTTCTATACAGATGCCATCTCCCAGATTAGTATTGAATGTGATCAGAGTGACTGCTTGGCAGTTTTTTCTTGTAGATTGCACAAGGCATGTGGGTTTAAGTTTTCATATTTCATTTTATTGTGGGCCATAAAAACATTAAAGAAGATTGTACTTATTAAATAAATTATCCTCAAAATAGACCAATTAGGGACTGGCCCAGTGGCATGGTCGTTAAGGTCACATGCTCCGCGTCAGGTTTACAGGTTTGGATCCCAGGTGTGGACCTACGCACCACTCATCAAGCCATGCCATGGCGGCATCCCATATGCAAAATAGAGGAAGATGGGCACAGATGTTAGCTCAGGGCTAATCCTCCTCACCAAAAAAAAAAAAAAAAAAAAGACCAATTAGTAAGACCTTATTAATTAGCATGATGATTGCATTATTCTTTCCTGTTGTAGACTCTGACCTAGATGTGGGTTGAGGTTGTGACTTGTGACAACTATATATGTATCCAGATGTGTTTCTATACACCCAGAGAGCCTTAGTCTCATTTCGCTCACTATTGCTGTGCATTATGGAGTTTGAGCTAACTGCTCTCCTCCCATCCAAGACAAAAAAAAAAAAGGAAGCAAACAGTTCATCGAATATTTAGTAAGAAGTTTTCCATCAGCAATAACGTACTGTTTTAACTAAAACAGAAATATTAGGAATGCATAATTGTGGTGGATAAGGGATTGAGAAAATGATTGAATAAGCAAAGTTGACCTGAAGAACTAGATCTGACACCCTGGCCCAGGGCTCAGAAAATCAGTAGGAAGAGAACATTTAGAAGTAAACTTACTGTCTAAAGACCTTAGAGACTGTTAGCAAGTCTGGTTCAGATATATTTTTGGGCAGTTTTATAAATAGATGTAAGATGTTAAGGTAGCTGAAGCATCTGCTACTCTGTATTCCTAGGCTTGATAGAGGCCACAAGAAAGGAAAAGATAACTGAAAGATATATTAGAAAAATCAAATACTTGGCCTTTAAAAATGTATTAAAGTTTTTTTTTAACTATGAAAATACTATTTCTGCCTTTCTATTAAGAAAAAGATAACTTTTTAATAAACTCACACTAGTCGTACTTTACATTATCATATTTCCTCCGTGTTTTCCAAAGTTGTTTTTACCATGCAAAAGTGAGAAATGAGAGACGTGGTCTATCCTGTGTAGTCAACTTGTCTTTGATCTTTTACTTGTCTTTAGTCTAGCAAACTATTAATGTCATAATTTATTATTCTTGAAGCAATCTCACCATAAAATTTTACCATATTGAAGATTTCATAGATGTCATTTTTTAGACTCTAATCATTCAGAAATTAGATTAACTACAATAAATACCATTAAATATTCTAAGTAACACTAAATTCTACAAAGTAAACTGGTCCAGATGAGCTGAGACTCGCATACATTTCTGGGGGAAATGTAAAATGTTACAGTCCTTGTGAAAAATGGTTTGACAGTTTCTTAAAAAGTAAACACGCAATTACCATTTGATTAAGCCCTCCCACTGCTAGACATTTTCCCAAGAGAAATGAAAACTTGTGGTCATATAAAATACCTATATCTGAGTGTTTATAACAGCTTAATTCATAATCACCCAAGAGTGGAAACTACCAAGATAACTTTTGACTGGTGAGTGGACAAACCAACTATGGTACATGCATACAATGGAATCCTATTGAATAATAAAAACAGACTGTTGATTCATGTGAAAACGTAATCTTACATGCAAATTGCTAGGCGAGAGAAGTCAGACACAAAGGTCTACATACTGTATGATTCCATTTATATGACATTTGGAAAGGGCACAACTATGGGATGGACAACAGCAGGATGGATCAGTGGTTTCCAAGGGTTGGAGAGGAGAGAGGAGTTCACTAGGAAGGGACAGCACAACACAATTTACTGCATTTGTTTAAATGTTCTGAATCACAACTGTGATAGTGGACACACAATTCTATGCATTTGTTGAACCCATTAGAACCATAAACCACAAAGAGTGAATTTTGCTGTATGTAAATTTTTAAAATCAAATAGGATATGGGGAAAACCCAAAACAGAATATAGACTATACCAAATGAATTAACTATATTACAAATGAATAACAATAATACCCTGAAGAAGAATGTAGGAAAAAAGGAACCTGTGTAACTTTGGAAGACATTTTAATCAGGTAATGGAAAGTGAAAGACAAAAACTACTGTAAACAACTTCTCTATTCAAGTCAGAAAATTGTTTCTCACAGAAATATGAGTTAGCAATTCTAAAACTTTTGGGGGCACTAGGCTTGAACAACTAAGTAAATATATTATAGAAATTAAAGCTAGAATTCTTGCTGTTGGAGAAGGAAATTAAATATGAAAAAGAAAAAAGACAAGAATGATCTCTTTATGTTAGATTTGAATTGGAGGTGTTAGAATTAACTTACTTTTAAATTTTATTTATTCATTTATTTTTGTGAGGAAGACTAGCCCTGAGCTCACATCTGTTGCCAATCCTCCTCTTTTTTGCTGAGGAAGACTGGCCCTGCGCCCATCTTCCTCTACTTCATATGGGACACCACCATAGCATGGCTTGACAAACAGTGCATCTGTCTGCACCCAGGATCAAAACCTGCAAACCTCAGGCTGCTGAAGTGGAGCACATGAACTTAACCACTATGCCACCAGGCCAGCCCCTTAACTTACATTTTTAAATAGGTAGATAGATATGTACATACATACAAACATACATATATGCACGTAAAATATATATTGATGTGTATGGAAACATGCGTTAGTATAGACAGAAATATTTCCTAAGCTCTGTCAACAAAGGAAGTCTAGAAGCAATGACACCTCAATAGCAATGAGTGTATCATGCTGCCAGATCTTGGTTTCTAAGTCCCACTTGCCAATAAAACATACCTTGACATATTGGTATATTCAAATAAATAAATAATTGAATAAATAAATAAATGAAGAATAAGACACAGTTCTTCGTTATGAAGGATTTCAACTAATAAATGCAGCAGGAATAGAAAAATAGAAAATTGTCATTAGAATGCCAGAGTAATAATTATTTCAGGTCAGAATCACCAATAGAAACAAAATTAATGAGCAAAAGTTTTAGGAGAGACAGAACACTTGGAAGTCTCAAATCATTTATTCTTTACAATGGGAAAAAACATATTTTCAGTGGAGAAACTCAGCCGAAGCCACTTTGTTCAGATGATCAAGGTTAACTTCAACACTAATAAGACTTAGTGACATCATGTATGTCCTAGTATGATGTGCTTAGAGGGGCACACCACTTCTGCGGTATTCTTGTTAAAAATAAATATGTAGCCTCAATATGATAATTTAGTGAGATAATATTTGTCAAGTACTTAGAATAGAGTTTGGCACAAAGTAACCCCATTATAAGAGTTAAAGTGGAATGAAGGTGAAAAAATGAAAATAGAGTCTTAGAAACTGAAAATTAGTGTTGGATGGATAACACACCCACAGGCATGGTTTTAAAACACTTTACCCAGCAATATACAAACAAGCACAAATTAGCTTTGGTATAAAGAGTAAGTACTCGAAATGCTGAGTGAGGGAGTGATCCCAGTCAAGTGGTGTTAATCAGGAATGCCTAAGATAAATCTTTTTGTCCGTAAGTATTGTGTATCTGATGAACCTATCCTCAAGGGTACTTCATCATTTTTAATAAAGGCAAATTATATTTCATTTGTGAGTAGTTAATACATCTCAGTACTAATAGCAAGTGCAAGCAACTGCTTCACATGACAATAGCTGTGAACCAGCAGCTTTTGTCAGTTCTATAACTTAGTCAGTTGAATACACCCACCACAGTTGCAATTATCACCTCTTTTGGTGACTTAACCTCAATTCCTGATCTCTCTCACAACATAAAATGCAGTATTTCTACCTAGATAGCCTGCCAATGCCTTAGCTCTACAGATTTTAAATTAAGATTCTTCATATTGTCCTTAAAATCAGTGCTTCTCTCTACATGTTTTTTTGTCAGTTCCGTAGATGTGTGACATCACAGTCATTTTGGAAACCTTTTCCATTGAACTGAATTGGTCAAAAACTTATTATTGCTGCATCTATTAATTGATGAAAAAAATATACAGAACAGTGACTAGTGCCAGGCATTTGGCTAAATGCTAGGGATTCAACAAGGAATGAGACATTGTCCCTGGACACCAGGAAGTGTAGTGTAGACAGAGGCTTACTGAGCATATCCTCTCTTTCCCACTCCCCATCTCACTTGTGGTTAGGCAGGGCCATAGGACCTGTTCCGGCCAATAGGCAGCGGGTAGAAATAACACATGTTCCATCTTGAGCTGAGACAGTGAAAATCCCATGTACAATTTTCTGATAACTCTTGATACGTCATGGGGGCTGAGAAAGTCATGTTTTTGACAGACTGTGAGATATATTTGCATATAGGAGGTTTATTTGAGAGAATCCTCTCAGGGACAAAATATGAAGGAATGAAGGAATAAGGATTGGGCAGATGGAGAATAAGATGCATTGACAAAAAAGGCTTCAGCTGATCCCAGGGATCCCTGGAGTTTGGAGGAGTTTCAGGTTTGTCCCAGTTTGAGGCAAGGGTACTGAGCCTTTGTAGTCCTTTATCAACCAGTTATTAAATGTGGGCTGCTTCTGGGGCAAGGCAGCTACCTTTGGCCTAAGCCCAGGGAATTTATGAGCTTTGGACTCAGCTGTGAGTCTTCAGCAGGTAACACTCTAGGTAGATAGAAAAATGGGTGTTCTGGTACCGAAGGGGAGATATGGGTGGCACAACACACCAACTACTATATCATGAAAACTCCATGTCCCCATCTATCTTTTTGTTTGGGGACTCAGATCATACATATGTTGTGCTACTTGAAATTTCCCCACAGCTCTGTGATGCTCTGTTAATTTTGTTTCATTTTTTTCTCTGTGTTTCATTTCGAATAATTTGTATTGTCTGTCTGGGAGTTCACTAATCTTTTTTTCTGTGATGTCTAATCTACCTTTAATCTCCTCCAGTATATTTGCCATCTCAGGCATTGTAGTTTTCACATCTCTAGAAGTTTTGAGTCTTTTTTTTACATATTTTGACTTAACTGTTCAATCTTTCCTCTAGTTTCTTGAACATAAGGGATATATTTATAATAATACTTTTTACAGTACTTGATTATGTCATCTCTGGGTTTTGATTCATTGGGGTTTTTTTTCCCCACATTTTCCATTGTATTTTCAGCTTTTTGCTAGCCTGATTTTATGACAGATACAGATTTTCCTTATTGAGTGGTAGATATATTGGTATTCCTATAAATATTCTTGATCTTTGTTCTAGGATGGATTAAATTACCTGGAAAATGTTTGATACTTTCTGGTCTTGCTATTAGTATTTGATAGGCTGGAACAGAGCAACATTTAAACCAGGGCTACTTTTCCCCACTGCTGAGGTAAAACTTTTCCAAGTACTCTATCTAACATTCATTAATTATGAGAGTTTCTACCTCAGCTGGTTGGAAAGGAAACTGTTCCTGGCTCCCTATGAGCTCTGTGGATTATACCCTTTAATCCTTATATTCTTGTCTTTCCCTGCCCTCAGGGTTTCCTCACATGCATGCAAATGCTTATGAGAACCAACTGAAGCCTCGGGGGTCCCTCTGCAGACGTCCAGAGTTCTTTCTCTTGCAACTCTCTCTTCTCGGTATCCTGCCCTTGAAACTCTTGCAACCTTGGACTTCTTGGACTCCCAGCTCTGTTTGCTCAACTCTGAGTGACCATTAGGCCCTGACTGGGTTTCCCCTTCAAGGAAACTCTCTAGGAACCTCTCTCCATGCAGTAATCTAAGACAATTATAGAGCACAATTAATTTATTTCCATTCTCTCAGGAAATATTGTCCTCATCACCTGTTGGCCAATGTATTAAACTGTCTGGATTTTTAATAGTTTCAGGTGAAAGTGTAGACTCAATTCCTTTTACTCCACCTTGGTCAGACACAGACGTTCTTACTACATTTTTGAGAGGGTTTTACTACTGAGAAACCATAAATCAGGAATACAACACTCATGACTATTTGAAATTTAAAAGTAGCTTTTGACCTCAAATCTTTCTCAGTCAGGAAGTGGGTTCAGAAAACAGTGACGTCCTCGAGGAAGGAAAATTCACCATGATTAACTCAGACGCTATCAAAGAGGCTAAAGGTAAATGGAGACTCATCCCAAGGATGCAGCAAGAACCATGAGGAATAATGAACAAGGAACTTTCCTTCAGAAACCAGAATTAGAGCCTAATCTAGGAATATTCCTATCAGTGCAGAGAGATTCAAAAATTCTGCCCAGCAGAATTTCAGAATTTGTTATAATTCAGTGACTGCTGTGCATCTCCTCCTGTTCTTTTGGAGTTGGAGTGTTTATTGAGATTATCTTACCCCTATTCTTCAATTGTATGTAGATGATGGAGAGGACAGACAACGCTTTATTTTTCCTTTGTTTAAAAATTTAGTGGTCATCATCAAAATAAGTCATACATTGTCCTGCTGTAGAGCCTACCACAAATCACCCAGAGATCCAGAGATGGACTTCCATCTCAGCATAAATGGATGACGTTGGGTTGTCTTCCCTGCGAGGAGCTGAGCATGTTGTATATGTTTTACATAAAAGGAAGCAAAGCCAAAATTCATGACCACAAGGGCATTCTGAGGCAAAGACAGTGAGAGTCACCAAACAGTCCATCTGCTTAACAGAATTTCTCAGCCCCTTGTAGTTAAGTGAGGCTGTGTAACTAATACTTCTGCTCTCTATGTAGATTAACACATGTCTCTTTAGGCCCAAGGTAATAAAAAGTCTGTTTGCTATTCTAATCTTTGTCTGCCCTTGCCTTTGAGAAAGCCCTGTGTTTGAGATGGTGCAGCCACAAGATGGAGTCACTCTGTCATCATGGGTTTTTGAGTGACTCTGTAGAGCATAGTTCCTCTTCGGGCTGGCGTTAGACATACAGCATGGGTAAGAAATAAACTTTGTTGTGTTAAGCCATTGAGATTGAGGGAATTTTTTTATCATAGCAAAATGGAACCTAATCTAAGCAATAATAGATATATTACTATATGCAACTGGGGTATCATTAGTAACTATCATTAGTCAAGGGTATCAATCTGATTCAGTTGTTCACTTGAACACCATGCATACAAAAATGGAAAACTTCCCCCTCTTCCATTAGGAGAACCTGTTAAAGTCTCTAGCTTTCTTCTCTTTCCCACATCGAAAGATTTCCTTAACTTATATGTGTCCCTGTGAATTGTAAGAGGTAGACAGCCATATGGGATTAACCAGACAGTAACTAAGCAAAATCTTAAGATTCAGATGGACATTACTCCTATTAGGTAGTCATTGGACCAGATGGTGGAAGCTAATGAGAAGTACACATGTATTTTCATGAGTACTGACGATGGGTAGTGCTCACTTGAATGAAGGTTGGATACTTTCTGATGATGAAGGTGTTAGGCAGCTTCAAGGTGATTAAACAATATGTCCTCATGGTGATCCTTGACCTACCCATCCACTTAAGTCTTTCCAGGAAGCAATACAAGTTCCTCCTGAGACAACTAACCCAGAAGCCATCCCTGGCCCTACATTTCCTCTGGTAGTCCCTAATCTGCCTCCACTCCAGCATCAGGAAATTGATTCTGTATTTCCTTAAAAAAAGTCTCCTCTACCTCCTCTGATTACGTCCTTTTCTGTTCCTGTTTTTTATTCCTAAAGAGTTTTGTGGTTCATTAGATCTGAAGCTAGAACCAACCCTAAATTAATTCTCCTATCCTGAAATGTAAGGGAGCAGTGGGGAGGGAGATGTTTGTCCTTCAACTTGTTATAGTACAGCAAACTAGAAAAGTTAGAGCATTTAAATTTCCACATTCACATTGTTTGCCAACCAAGTGCATGTAACTCAAGCTCTAGATATCATGACAAAGATCAGTATAGTACCAAGTGACTGCATGAAGAAGGGCACATTGGTTTTTCCAGGAGAATCAGGAAATGCTTTACAGATGAGAGGTTGTTTTGAGATGCGTATTGGAAGATAAGTTCAGAAGACCAGCAAGAGGAGAAAGGGCACTATGGAGAAGGCCTTGTTAATGGGCTGTGGACCCATCACAAGTGCTTGATTTATGCCTTCTCCTTTAACCTTCATGACAACCCCAATACAGTTGGTTTTATCACCTAAATTTATTAACAGAGGCCTAAAGGTCATGTTAGGTATTCAAGATTACATAGTCAAGAAAGGACTAGGGTCTCACCCCAGGCCTGGCTGACTCCAAATCTTGTCATCTTAATAACTACACTACACTGCCTTGATTGTTATGAACCCACCTAGGAGAAGCCAAATTGAGAGAATGACCCACTCAGAGACCTCAACCAAGATAAAGATGGAGAAGAGACAACATATTGTAGCAAACAGAAGGATGTGGTTGATCTCCGCAAGAGTGATTTAAGTGAAGAAGTAGAAGCTTGGCTGTAATGAGCTGAAGAGTAAATTGATATGAAGTAGTGATAGAAATGACTGCGTTTCTCAATCAGGAGGATCCAAACTACATGATCACAGACATACATTCTCCCTTATAGCGATTCATGATACTGAGGTGGATTTGGAAAGAAGAGATGGCTCAGTTGATTCTGATACTCTCTGTCCTCTTACTAGCCTAGTTTGAGAACTACTAGTGCAGACTATTCCTACAAAAAATGTGTTTGTAAAGAGCAGAAATGGAACTACAGTTGAGGTTCCTATATTTTTTCATTCTCGCTTTTTATTTAATAGAATATATATGTGATTATTTACATGTTAAAGAAAAAGAAAAAGAAAAATACGTGGTGATTTTTTTGGTAATTAATACAATAAGGTCACTGACAAGAGGTGGTGTGACTTAGACTATGAGTGAAGTTGTCATTTACATGAGGAATGAAGCCTGTGTACAGAGATGGGAGACCACCCCCTTCTCCTGGCTTGCTTTCTAGTAGAAAATGGTAAGAGTTGTGAATTTAATATTTCTCCTGAACTTTCTCCACTGTTCTCCTGAACTCCCGCCATCCCAGTCTTCTCATCTCTCTCAGGACACATTGCTCACCTTACTGCTTTCCACCACCTGAAATTCCAGGATGCAGCTTACTCAATATGATGGAAAGGCTAAGAGAGAGGAAAGTGTCAGGCAGGCAGCACTCCCACTGTTTCTTTATACCACCACTCCATAGGGCTGTATAGAAATATGACATTTATTGGCAGCCGTGGTTAACTAGAAAGAATTACAGTATAGGGAAGGAAAAAAATCCTTAAAACTGTAATAAATATGACTTTTCTTGTTGTTCAAAGCAATACATTAGAAATTCAACGTCTTTACAGACAGTCCTCCGGTGGGCACACCCTATTTCCTAACACTTCTCCATCTGTTCTTTCCTCTCAGGAATACCTATTTCCCATTATTACCATGTGGTTCCCCATGCATGGAGTCACCTTTCAACAAAACCCTCCCCATAATTGTACAGATTAATATCATTCTCAAGAAAACATGTCTCGTAGTTTGTGATATGCAGTCTAAAGTAATGTTATGTGTATGTTAGTCATGGGGTGGGTATGGGGATGGTTGTCTTCGAAACTCCAAGTTCTGAAAAATTATTTATGGAAAAGGAGATGTTGGAAGAAGGGGGGCCTGTGAGATGTGGGCACTATAAATCTCAAGAGCAATTATATGCGGGTTTGAGCTTCTCATAGCCCCTTCTTACAGTGTGTGTTATAGAAATTTCTCTTTTTTCTTCTGATTATTTAGTGAGATCTGTGAATCCCTCTTTCTCACTTACACACATAGCTTTCCTTACTAAGAACAAACTTTCTCAGAGATAATAATGCCCATACCCAGCAGAAGAAAGATGCTTTTTCTAACTATTCAGTGTTTTACTATTTTACAAGGCAACTGCTCTCCAATAGAGAATGATATTGTGCACCAAAGTGTTAGTTCTTTCCTCTCCTCCTCTCTGACCCTGCAACTTTTATAATTGGGTCACTTGGGTGTCCAGGAGAAGCTTGATCCCCTGTACTGAGCCATATTTCTCTTAATAGAAACTATTGGCTGCATATTTGGGGACATATGAAAGGATTTACTCTTATCCTTAGCCAAAGGCTAGTCTTATTCCACATATTTGTTTGGGAAGAGGAAAGAGAATTATTGTATTTTTTTAGTTGTAAGAAGAAATAGGCCATTATATAAGAATTCGTTTGTAATTGGGGTACAGGAAGACAAATGGAGCTTTGACAGATGGCTGATATTTTCCCTGTTAAGTAAATTTGAGGTCATTGGCTAATAGTGCTATGAGGGATACTGGGTAAATGGTATAGAATAAAGTGGTGGACATTTGAAACAGTCATTGTGGGATATGAAAGTGGGAGCTGATAAGGTTAAAACGAGTTCTTCTAAATTGTCCTGGGGGGGGGGGGTCCAGTTGAAGGTTGAGATTATATCTCTCCATATATATTTGTCATGGCAATAGTCTACATGGTTGGCCAAACTGATCTAAGGTTAAGAGCTTGCAGGAAAGTAGCTTACAGACCCCAAAGTAGCAGAGGGATGAGGTTGCTGCTCAGGGAGTGATTGAGATGCTGGACATAGAGGACCTTCCTCAGTAAAAGGGAAGGGAAAGTGACATGTGTTTCATCAACTACTTCTTTTAGTCCCCCTGTGACTACCCTAAATCCTCTTGGCAGTCCTACCTGGGGGCGTTCACAGAGGCTTGTAGCCCACCACCTTCTGAACGTATGTGTGATAATGACAAACTGTGGTGCCAGGTTAATCTTCCTATTGTAGCATTCTAATTAGGAATTCCCCCTGCTGATGTCTTTTCTTTGTCTTTTCAATATACTCCATTTCCCTTATTTGCAACTTAAAACTATCACATGGATTGTATTGCTCAATAGAATATTCTAGCTTAAAGTTTGATCAACTCTATTAAATATGTCACTTTAGGTAAGAAAATATGGTTGATTCTGAATCTTCAAAGGAAATAATACCATTGATGTTGACCTCACACTTCTGATCTATTGGAGGACAGGGACAATGGAAGAGACTGGTTCTGTTCTGATGGACAAGGGAGATGGGCATAGAGTGCATATTAAAAAGTCAGAGCCCTGACCCTAAACTGGGGTTTGTGGTTGGTGCCAAATCCATCCCCCCATGTTCAGTACCTGAGACCTAACCTAATTTTCCGATGCCTCCTACAAATGCTTAGGTGGGAAAATGGGACATATGTAACTAGTCTGATCCACAAAGTTGTTGAAAGTATCTTGATTATTAGATTACACCCATTCTAAAGAGAAAGTGTAAGTCCCTTATATTTTTCTCCAGTGTTGAAAATGTTGCCCTGAGGAATGTTGTCATTTCTTTCTTTTCCACATACCCAATTAATCAGGATTCTTTTCTTTATTATAATTTTTAATAAGTAACTCTGTTAAAGAGCACCTAATTTAGATGAACCATGCTAATGGTCAAAGGGAATTGAAATATCGTATAAGTTATTGAAATAAGCCTATGGAAAACATAATTCATTATGTTCCTTTGCCTTCTGGAAAATCTCTATACTTTCTGCATCCACTCCATTTGGAATCTTACCTATTCTTCAAGGCTCAGCTCCAAGGTGACTTTCTGCATAAATTTCTCCCATCCAGACAAACTCCTTTCCTCCTTTCAACTCAGGTGACACTTTGTACTTTGTGAAACTAATGTAGTTTATGTTATAAAATATTTATTTTTCCAGGTACCTTGTCTCTCCAATTGCAAAATCATTAAGTACTTTACAGTGACACATGTAAACATTTATATAGAATTAATACCATTATTATTTTGTCTTAAATAAAGTTTTTATGGCTTCTCTATTTTAATCCTTGCTACAACTCCATGTCTAGATATTATTTTCAAAGCAATGATCATTGTTCCCTATTTATCTTGAATCTGTAGAGTAAAACAGTCATGGGCTGTCTTCCTGGATCTAAAACTTATTAGCTTTGTGACTTTAGGCAAGTTCCTTAATTTCTTTGAGTTTTATTTTCCTCATCTGTAAAAGCATAATATTTATATCTTATAAGTCATATATATTTGTATATTTACAATTCATCATTGCTGTAAGAAGTGAATGATTGTTTATATATGAGATAACATGTAAAATGCGTACAAGTGAGGTTTCATGTAATTTCTAGGGACCTCTGGGACACAGTTTGAAACATTTTTCACTCTACATATTGGGACCCCACCAACTTTCAAAGTAATGTCTACTTATACTTGACTATTCTCAGGTAGGGAACCTGCCAAAATAAAGTATAAGATCCTGGACACTTGTACTCTTTCTTTTTGGAGGAAGAGCAAATCTCTGTCTTAGACATCCTAAATACAAAACAGAGCAAAGTCAAACAAATTAACAAGTGTGTACATGTACATGATAGGGCCAAATACTCTGGATAGATGTGAATGTTATGAATCATGAGATAAATATCAGTCATGAAAGAAATGTCAACACGAAAGACATTATCAATAAAACCACTCATTTAATAAGTTCACTAACATAACAAATAGACACTTTTATGCAAGTGTCAAGACAAAACAGACATAGCGATCCTTCCAGATTCTTCTCAACACCATAGAGAAGGAGATTACAGATATTACACAAACAATACTAACTTGTAAGGGGAAGTCTGTCCCTCACTGTGGTCATTTTAACCTCTTTAATCATGTCTGTCACAGGAAAGAGAGCATGTCAAGGTACAGGGTCTGGAGCCTCTAGTAATACCATGGGTATGACTGATGAGCAACGCTTTGGCGTTTGAATATTAGACTCATTTAAACTCATTTTCAGGGGGGAAAATGCTGTTTCACTTGGAGTAATGAAAGCCTCTGCTACTGGCAGTTCAATAGAGAGTGGCTAGTGACATAGGTTTCACAGAGGTCAGCTTATATTGGAGAGCAGCAGGCCACAACTGATATTGATTGAGATGGACATCCATATCATGATGACCTAGATAATTTCTCAAGACAAAAATATTTTATTTGATGCATTTGGCATTCCTCCAGCCTGAAATCATGAAAACAATAGTAACATTACAAAGGATGGCAAAAGCTAATGTTGCCTCAATCACAAAATTATTGCCAAATGGAGCTATATCTATGGGAAATTAAATAATGCCATAAAATATTTGAAGTCAACACGAACCAGAATATGTAGTTAGAAACACATAGGGATTTTATTAAGCAAAGTAATATATTTGCTCACAAGTATTCTCATATTTATAATGTCTTGGAATGGCAGACATAGGAATAGAGAAAAAGCACAGGATTTTGATCCAGATAGAACTTGCTCCTGTACCGTTTCCTAGCTGTGTTACTTTTGGAGCATTCTTTGATAAACATGACTGTTATGCTTCCAGTTCCTCTTTTATAAGATGGGAGCAAGATTCCATATTGTGTTGTTGAGAAAGAGATGACAAAGCCTTGATATGATCAACACAGTGCCCCTGCATAGTAGGTACACAATAAATGGTAGATTTTCATGATTAATTTTACTATAATGATGATTAAGAAAAAATCCATTGTGAGTTCACAATAACTTTCTGGCTTTTGATATTAAAATTAAATATTACCTTAAGAGTACCATGAGAATCAGGTTCAGTAGGGATGATTTCCTAATGTACTAGATAATAATTTCCATTTGGAATTAAGAGAGATATGTTCCCACCCTCCTTTATTTTCATGAACCTTAATGATTTAAATCACTTTTGTATGAGCTAAGTGTCCTTCTCTGTCCTCTTAGAAAACAGAAACAGTGTGAGTATTCAGTTGTAGTTAGGTGACATGGTTATATTATCAGAAATTAGGGGCAACTTTAAGAGACAACAGGCACTTCTACATAATTACTCTTAGAAATAATTATTTAAAATGAAATATCCCAAGATCAAAATAATGTTTGGTGAGTGTCCTTCAGCTTCGAGTTAAGAATTCCACAGAATAAATCAATCCATTCAATTACCTGGAATTACTTTGCATAACCTGTTTATTTTAAAGGATTAAACCTGGACAGTACATTATTGGAAGTTACATGTTCTCTAGGTGAGTCATTCAAAGTATGAGATTAGTAACACTTCAATAGTTTTCAAGTTAATGTTATTGCAACCTTTTCTTAAGGGAAAAAAACATGGAGGCCTTAATTGTCCATTTGTCAGTTTCTTGGTGT
Source organism: Tapirus indicus (assembly GCA_031878705.1). Taxonomy (NCBI): domain Eukaryota; kingdom Metazoa; phylum Chordata; class Mammalia; order Perissodactyla; family Tapiridae; genus Tapirus; species Tapirus indicus. The sequence goes on from CM062925.1 coordinate 118,397,480, forward strand.
GAACTTAGAATTCCTATGTGAGAACGCTTTAGCCCTGCTCACCCACCCTGCCCCAACAACTCCTCCAAGCTTAAATGAGTTGTCCAGGCATGTTTTTTGACCCTTACTTGGCTGTTTGTAAAGCCAGGCATATAATCTCTTAATTGGCAGCACAGACTTTTATCTTCCAGCTACTATACAATACTTTTCAATAATGTTCATGTAAGACCATTTGTTGGACAATTTATTTCTTTAGATACTATGAATTGTATTACTTGGTGAAATCAGATTATTATAAGTAATGTATATGTATACTTTATTCAACAGAAGATGTTAGTTATAGCTCATAACGTTTATTTTTGGATTATATCTCACATCTGTTTTAGAAATAGTTTTAATTCCTCTGAACAACTTACGTACATTTGTCAGTCAAACTAAATTATGTAGCCAATGATATTTCCTTTCTTGTTTTGATTATTAAAGTCTCAGAGCAAAGTTTGTGATCCACAAGACTTTATGACATGTTTTTGGCTGCTAATCTTATCTCCAGCTTCATCTTATTTTTCTCACTCAAAAAATCTTCTTTTTGTTTCCTCGTATCATATGAAATTTGTGTAAGCAATATCATGGTAGCTATGGAAATGCATGGCTCTGATCTCCCAAAGAGTCGGCTGAGGGTGTGTAGTTGATTGACATCGCTATGGATCTGCCACCATTCATGTGGAGACCATGCTTTCTTCCCTGGGCAGGCCTCTTGAGGACAATAACTAAGCAAGGTGGAGGTATTAGTGCTGGCCCATTCCTACTGGATGCAGGACACCTCTAGAGGGCCACTTTGGCTCAGGAGCCCCAATCAGCCTGACTCAAGCTTGTTTCAAGGTGTGCTGCAGTGAGAGACTCTTCTTGCTCCATCTTTCTCTCCTCCCGCAGCGTAATGCTTGAAGGTTCTCACTGCCTTATCACCCCTCCCCTTTGCCTTCACGTGAGTTTCTCCCATTATATCCTCTGAACATTTAATGCTCTTGATGTCGGCTTCTTAGAGGACCTGAGTTAACACAGGTGATACCAGGAGTGGTGTGAGCCAACTGGCAGGAAGATGGTGTTTGAGAATTAGTTCATTCACTGCCCAAGTAGCAAAGAGAGCACCATTCCAAGTGCCTGAAATAAGATGAAAATCTGATTGCTAAAGATTTCATGAGCCATAACGTGGAAAAACAGGGGAAATGTCCTTGCAGATGGAATGATTCAGGCATTTGAAAGATATCGGGGAAACAATGCCCATAAAAACAGCAAAACTGGCAGATTATCACCAAATGTATTGGCCTTGTGGAGGAATAATGAGAAACTAAAGGCTGTGAACAAATAGTTAGAGGCTAATGTGAAAGTCAAGCGGGGCTTTTACTAGTTTTGAAAGAGACCTTTATATCCTTCAGTTGAAGAGCAGACTTGGATGAGAAACAGTGTTAGAGAAAAAGAGGGACAAATTCCAGAGACCCTCCATAAGGCCCGTCTGTTATGCTAAAGTCAAGGCTCTGGTTGGGAAAATGTGGAACCCTAAAAATGGAATAGGATCATCTGGATGAATGTACTTGGGGATTTCGATTCTGCAGAAGTGACCCACTTCTCCCTAGTAGGAGCTAGCACTTTCCCCCTGTGAACTGATAAAGAAGAGATCTTTTCCTATAAGGCCACAGGTACCTCTCCAGACCCGCCTCCTTGTTATGGACTAAATTGTGTCCTCTCCAAATTCATATGTTAAAGCTCTAACCACCAATGTGACTGTATTTGGAGATAGGACCTTTAAGGAGATAATTAAGGTAAACAAGATCCTAAGGGTGGGGCCTAATCCAATAGAACTGGTGTCCTTGTAAGAAGAGGAAGAGACATCAGGGAGGTAAGTGCACAGAGAAAAGGCCACATGAGGACACAGTGAGAAGGTAGCCATCTGGAAGCCAGGGAGAACCTGCTGACACCTTGATCTTGGACTTCAAGCCTACAGAAGTGTGAGAAGAAAATTTCTGTTGTTTGAGCCACCCAGTCTGTGGTATTTTGTTATGGCAGCCCTAGCAAACTAATACACTCCCCTATGACTCTGGCTTCTAGGCCCATAACTAGGGTTACATCCTAGCATGATGGGACTGAGGATGTGTTGGGCATGGTAAAGGAGGAAAGAGATTACATGCTGAGGGAGACGGACGAAATCACTAGTATATATGGGTAGGACCTGGGGAATTTTGTGGGTACTTGATCATGGGAGCTGGAATGAAGACTGCATAAGCAAGAATTCATTGACTTGGGTGCAAGTTCTTGGGACACAGGATTTAGTACCCTGGCAAGGACCCCAGGATATGGAGTAAATTCCCTGCTAGGGTGACTTTTAGAAGCCTGGAGAAAGTATAAATGTCCTTACTGAAAGAAATAGCAATTCCTAAGTTGCCATGAAGGAAGGTAGAGAAAAGTAGAAAGAGGCTGAGAAAAGTAGGTATGCTGGAATGGACGTATTATGTGAGAACAGATTTGCCAGAGAATTATGTATTATGGGAGGACCCAGAGGACACACTATTCACCAAGACCAGCAAAAATGGGCTGTGAAAGGGCGTCAGAATCACGAAAAATTTCAGCAATGGCTCTCCTCTGCAGGCCAGGGCTGAACTTAGGAGAGACAGTCACAGGCTGTCTCATTGATGTCCATGAGTAGGATGTCTCCTTCCTGCCCCCATTGGGTTCATAGTCTTAACCATTGGTCATTTCCCCATTGGCTGAGTGGCTAACAGGAGCAAATAATATATTTGGAAATTGGAGTAACTTCTCATATAGGGTCTTATTGTAGTAGGGAAGACTAAGCTAAAACCTCTGAGATAGCCGTTCCCCCATTCCAAGCCAAGATAGTAAATCCATAACAATATTTCATCCCGGGGGATGACGGAGATTACTGCCACTATTAAAGACCTAAATGATGCAGTGTTGATGGTTCTTAATCCACCTCCATTTACATTTTCCAGTCTGGTTCCTGCAGAAACTGAATAGATCCTAGAGAATGACAGTGATTTACTACAAGCTTAACCAAGTAATAGTTTTGGTTACAGTTGCTGTGCTGTGGTTAGAACAGATTAATAAGACTTCCAAAATGTAGCTTGAGCTGTTGATTTGGTGAATCGATTCTATTTGAATTCTATTCTATTCTATTTGAAAAGAGGATCAGAAATTATTTGCATTAATGTGGAATAATGAACAGCATTCATTTATAGTTTTGCCTAGGGCTAGATTAACTCTCCGTTCCTCTGTCATAATATTGTGCAAATAAATCTTGACCACCTGGCCATCCCCCCAAAATGATGTATTGATCCATTACACCGTCAATGACATCATGCTTATTAGGCAGGATAAGAAATATGGCTAGTGCTTTTGAGGACTTTGTGAGACACATGTGCTCTATTAGGTGGCAAATAAATGCTGTGAAGATTCAGGTACCTGCCACTTCAGTTAAATTTTTAGCAGTCCAGTGATCAAGGGTTTATCAGAATATCCACTCCAAAGTAAGAGACAAATTGTTGCATCTTGCATCCCTTACCATAAAAAAAAGAAGCATAGTGCCTACCTAAAGAAGTAGGCGTCTTCAGATTCTAGAAATATTGCTTTCATCCATAGTTGACTAACCTGAAAGGCAGTCAGCTTTGTGGAGCTTGTAGCAGGGAAGTACCCTGCAGCTGATCCATGCTGTAGTGCAACCAGTTCTGCCACTTGGGCCATATGTTCCTGCAGACTGTATATACTGGATGTATCCTTGGTGTGAAAAGATGATGTGTGGAATTTCTGGAAGGCCCCATTGGGAGAATCATAATGGTGGCCCCTAAGATTCTGGAGTAAGGCTATGTTATTAAAGTGGGGAATTATACACCTTTAGAGGAAGAACTCTTGGCTTGTTACTGGCCCTAATAGAGACACTTTACCAGGAGGCAATAAATGATCATGCATTCTTACTTGGTCATTATGAATTGGGTTCTTTGCGATGTAAAGACATAAAAGTAGTTGGGTCCAACAAACATCCATTGTGAGATGGAAAACATACATTTGATATCAAGTGTGCTAAGGACTACAGTACATGAGTAAGCTGCATGAGCAGGTAGCCCAGACCCCCTTAGCACCCACCACAATTGCACCAATGCCCTTTCCCAATGTTACATCTATGGCTTCTTGGGATTTCCATATACCCAGCTGAAGAAGAGGAGAAAAGTTTAGCTTGGTTTATGGATGAGTTGGCTCAGTATATGAAAATGACAGTGCCAAATGGACAGTGGCTACAGTGAAGCCACATTTAGGACGACCTTGAAAAATAGTATAGGAGGGAAAACTTTACCAATGGATGGAGCTTTTAGCAGTGTGTAGGTCATCAGCTTTGTGTGGAAGAAGTGGCCTTAGGTTAGAATATATACAGATTCCTGGCCAATGGCCAATGGCCTGCCTAGCTGATCAAGAGCCTATAGGGAAAGGACTAGAAGATCAGAGTCAAGAAGGACTTAGGTAGAGGCATGTGGATAGACACACAGGAATAGCTTGGAAATGTATCATATATTAATGCCTACCCAAAAGCATTCACCATGAAAGTGGCCCTGAATAAATAAGTAGAGGATGTGCTTGGCTGGTTCACATCAGTCAGTCTTCATCATTTATCACCCTGGAACTGGAACACTGGGCACATGAAGGGAGTTGCCACAGCGGTAGAGATAGAGGCTATTCATGGACCCATCAACATGGATTCTCACTTACTGAGATCAATCTAATTACTACTGCCCTTGAACTTCTGACCTGCCAGGGACAGATATCAAAGCTGAGCCCCCAACATAGCATTATTCATTGAAGAAACCAACCAATCACTTGAAGGCAAGTTGATTCTAGTGGACCCCTTGCATCCTGGAACAGTCAGTGATTCATCCTCACAGTGATAGATATCTATCTCTTCTGAGTATGGGTTTGCCTCTTCTGCCAGCAGATCCTCAGCCAGTTCCAGTATCCAGGAATATAAGGAATGACTGACCCACAGGGATGAAATACCACACAACATAGCATTGGACCAGGAGATCTATTTCCCACTGAAGGAGGTGCATGAGTTGGCCCGTGAACAGGGGCTTCACTGGTCACGTTATGTACCATGTGACCCACGGCCTTTTAAATCCTTCCACATTTTCTGCCTAAATATGGTTGACCAACCTTCCTCAACCAAGTAGAAAGGAAGGCAGAGGGAGGCTGGCAACAGGCACGAAACTCTTCATCATAGTTTGTGTTAAAATCAAGTGAGCCAAAGAGATGTGGCCCCATGTATACAGGTGACAAGCCAGAAAAGGAATTTCCATCTGCAGGTCTTAGGAGCATGTGATAAGCGGTGAACATGGATGAATTATCATTAGCCTTAAGGGTGGGCATACCTCATCAAACTCCTGGGAAAAATCAGACTTCAGGGTTGAGAAGGTTTCTGTGCCTCCCTAACATTTATTTCTACACTGAGTGTTTGTACCTGTTTGTATGACTCACGTTACCAGGCAAAAAGGCTATGTGACTTGATTTCAATCTAGAGTTCTACGAAAACAATTAAAGGTTCATTTAAGCATGCAATGGATTCTTACAGTTCTTAAACACAGTACTGTAATCTCTGGAGATCCGACTTAGTCAGATAAATACATCACATCAATAACATAAAGATAAGGCTATTAATAGGGTTTCTATCCATTTCGTTTTTACATTTCTATTTCCTCAGAGCTATTCTGGAATTTGATGATAGCACTTTCCATGGGGAATTGGTATTGGTATTTTTATGTTGATAAAATTTGGTATTCTTTGGTTGAATATGGAAGCAAATACTCTCATGTTTAGAGGGTCCATTCTAAATCTTATTTCTTTGTCCATAACATTAATAATAGTGGTAGAAATAATACAAGATATGTAGGTATTTATTATAGGACATAAGAAAATGATTGCCTATAGCCTGAAAAAAAGTTAAGGAAAGAGAGTCAATAAAGTACGTTGAGCACTTCCTATATACCAGGTATTGCGCTAGGTACCTTCATATGGTTATCATGTTCAATTTTCACAACCATTCCATAAGCACAGCATTTTTACCTCCAGTCTATATTTTATTTTATGTTTTTAATCAACTATAGTACTCATGTTTTACATTAGCTCCTCAGACCTTATTCATCTGATAGCTGAAAGTTTGTACCCTCCAGTCTGTATTTTAGACATACACACAGAGAAAGAAGGAAAAAGAACACTTCAGAAAATTATTTGTCCCTGGTCTCATAGCTGGATGGTAGGATTGTCCTTAACTTAAATTTGAATTCATTATTGTCTAACTGCTGTATACTTTCTACTGCATCATCATAACTAAAATATCTTTCAATATGACAAAAGTCAAAAAGTAAAACACAAAAGTGTCTTTCGTAGTCCTAGATCAAAAGACATATTGTGGTGGAATTCAACTAGTTCTCACAGATAGGTAAAGAAGCTAGGAAGTGTTTTATGGGAAAGAATCTGCATAACAGATATTTTAAGGTTATGGAGAGTACAGAGAAGACTGACACTGTACTGCTCTTCTCCTTGAGACATTTGCAGATACATAGGCAGTGTCGATTTGAGAGGCTGAAAAACTGAGCTGAATGCAGTACCTAAGAGACTAAGATGTGCAGAGCGTTTGGCAGTCTTATTTGACTATGAAGACAAAAATTTGAATTTAAACAAGGCAGCCAGGTTAAGGGGCAAAAATCCTAGATGGAAAAGAATTACAGAAATAAGATCAACATGTTCTGCCACTTTTATTTTCCATGCATTTGTAATTTTTAAAAATTATCTAAGCATAACAGCTGAGAAAAGAAGTTTCTGTATTCTTGCTAATATTTTGTCTAGTTGTTATATGTTCTACTCTACAAGTAGTATTGAAATATCAAGCTACAATGATTGAATTTATTATTTCTCCTATTAATTCTATCAGTTGTTGCTTCATGTATTTTGAGGCTTTATTGTTAGGTAAATATTTAGATTTTTTTGAATTATTGATATATTTACCCCTCTGTCACTAAGAAATAACTCTCTGTCTCCAGCAATATTCATTTTCTTAAAGTTTATTTTGCCTGATATTAATACAGCCATTCTTAGCTCTTGATGATTCCTATTTGCACAGTATATCTTTTTCTATACATTTACTTCAACCTATTTGTATTTTTTAAAGTAGTCTGATGTAGTTAGATCTTATTTTTTAATCAAATCCTACATCCTCTATCTTTTAGTATTGAGTGTTTAGTCCATTCATATTTACTATAATTATTGATATGTTTGAATTTGCAAAGGCCATTTTTCTGTTTGTTTTATACATATCTTGTATGTGTTTTGTCCCCCATTTCTTTTTTAATGTCATCTATTGTGTTAAAGAAGTATTTTGTATGCCATATTAATTTTTAATTATATAATTTTTAGTTTATTTTTGAGATTATTCCTGGAATTACAAAATGCACCTTTAACTCATCACAATCTACTTCAAGTTAGTAAAGATTTGATTCCCTTAAAATATAGCATCTTTGCATAATATGGCTCCATTTTCTCCACACCTCAGATTTTGTGCTATTATTGTCATATATACTACATCTGTGTACTTTATAAACCCAACAATGTAGCAATATAATTTTGCTTTAAACTATTGTATGATTTTTAAAAAGTTAAGAAAAAATACACATACACACACACAGAGTCATTCTTATTTAACTGTATATTTGCCATTTTTTGTGCCCTTCATTCTTTCCTATGGATCTGTATTGCCAACTGAGTTGTTTCCTTTCAGGCTGAAGGATTTCCTTTAGTATTTGTTGTAATGCAGGTCTGCTAGCAATGAATTGCCTATTTTTGTATATGTGGGCATGTCTTTAATTATCTTAAATTTTAAAGGATAATTTCACTGGATGTAGGATTCTTGATTGACAGATTATTTTTTTCTTTAAGCTTTTTGAATATTCTACTCACTTCCTTTTGTCCTCCATTATTTCTGTTGAGAAAATCTTGCTTCTCTCAAGGCTCTCTTTTATCTTTTTCTTTGTCTTTTATCAATCTGACCACAATGTCTCTATGTGTGGTTGTCTCTGTATTTATCATTCTTGAAGTCCTGTGAGCATTTTGAATCTGCTAGTTAATGTTTTCCATAACATTTGAGAACATTTTAGTCATTCTTTCTTCAAAAATTTTTTCTTTTAGTTTTCTCTTTCACTCTGGAATTCCCATTACACTATTTTGGAAAACTTGACATTGTCACCTTAGTCTTTGAGATTCTGTTCATTTTTCTTCAATATTGTTTTCTTCTGTTCTTTGGATTGGATAATTGCTATTGATTAACCTTAAAGTTCACTAATTCTTCCTTCTGCCACCCAAAATCTCTTATTAAACATCTACAGCAATTTTTCATATCAGTTCCTTAATGATTTATCTGTAACATTTCAAATGTTTTGTAGTTACCATTGTAATGCTTTGATTCCCAATTTCGTAAATCATTGTTAGACTATTTTTAGTTAATTCATTAAACATATTTTCCTTTACTTCTTTAACATTGTTAAATTGGCTGCTTTTAAACTGTCATTTCCTAAACTCAATATCTGGACTTATTCAAAGTCAATTTCTATTGACTGATTTTTAGCAGAGTTAATTCTTCATACTTTCATTTGTTTACATGGTTAGTAATTTCTGGTTGAAAACTCAAACATTTTAGATCATACCTATAGCAACTCTGAATTCTGTTTTTTCTTCTTTTCCTCTGAAGTTGTTGTTCTTTTGTTTTGTTTCGGTAACATGCGCCTAAACTGTAAATTCTGTCCCCTTCATGCTGTGCAATTGCTGATGTTTCTGGTGAGTTTGTTTGGATTTTTATTTTTTAGTCTGCATACCTAGATATCTTGTCTGCATCTGAATTTTAGTAGGCACTCAATAATATGGGCAGAAATTGTGCTCAAATACCTCAACACTGTAAGACTTTCAACCTCTGCCAAGCAAGCTCTGTGTAGATTGAGTAATAAATTTGAGGTTGATGCCAGTTCTCAAGTGTTCCTTGCTTGTTTCTCCCTGCCAAATGCACAATTCAGCCCTTTTAGGATTTCCCCATTAAATTTCTTATTGGTCTACTCCCGATCCTGAACCAAGACTACAACCTTGGTCTAGCTAAGCTGTGGGTTCTTCTTACCCATTAAACTGAAACAGCTTTGAGAATAAAGTAGAGCACTTGTAACAATTAAGCCAGAACAATGAGCAAAGACTGAGACTATATTGGTCAAAGAGGATGAATGATCATCTATCTAGAGGTGGTGTTTTATAATAGAGGAGCAAAGTATAGAGCTTTTGGTTTCATTAATATTTGTAAGTCAAACTCAGGAACCTTGGGACTCTTGGTACAAAATTGCCTTCAACTAATCACTATAAAATACAGTGATTTTATATTGACTTTTTAGAGATGTTTTCAGTTTTGAACCTTTCTTGAACCTTGTTTTATACCTTTCTACTTTGGGTTTTATTAATTACCTCTTTTAGCCAGTATGTTTATGGTATCCCTAACTTTAATTTAAGTAAGTAAAACTTGCACTTTTTGGAATATGTTTCCAAAACATTTGGAATGTTTCGGTAATAAATAATATCATACATAATGAAAATTTTTATCTTGATATTCTTGGTCCCTTATCAATTAAATTTCAGTTTGAAAAATTACCTTATAGCCAACCAGGTCTGTAGTTTATTTAGAGAAATGTGGAATTATTCCCAGAGAACTCCTTCTGATAGGAATCTGTGTTTGGAATTGTCTCTTAGAGACTGTGTTATCTCTGTAGCTTCAGCAACAGTCATCATCGAATTCCCCTCACAGATCTCACAACTTGCAGACATTAATTCATTGATTTAGGATGGAAGTAAAGGAGGAATGTCAAGATTCCACCTCATTCCATGTTTGCCATCTGAATTTTCTTGTTAGTGAAGTTCCTTTGCTGGCAAAAGGAAGAAAAGATAATATCTTTTTTTTTATAAAAACACCTTTTCTATAACTATTTCCCTTTTTTCCTATCAAAGAGATAAAGAGATTATTGTAGCCTAGCAATCCTATAATTTGTTTCTCTAACTGTGATGGTTTATTTATGGGAAATAAAAGGACATCTGGTTGACCATACAGTATGATCCTTAGGGGTAGAGTTAATTTAAAGTCTGAAAACAAGCTTTGACAAATTTAGTACCACTATCTCTGTTACATAAATGAATGATAATACTTTAAAAACTCCAATTCAACTGTGATACGGTTTTTATTGACCAAAAATGTCTTTTTTTCTTTCTCTTTTAATGAGAATAGAAAAGAATATAAACTGGGGAAAAAAACACTTTACCCTCTGGTTATGCCTATAGAAATGAAAATTAAATTAAACTATCCTACAGCACTATCACTTGGTATTTGGGACTATTTTAACAGGTGATATATGTCAGTGTTCAGTCAGTTCAATCACTTTTCACACAGCTATTAACACAGCTGAAAATTCTGCTTTATTTTAATGTATTAAAATTAGCCCTTTGGTTCAATGACCTGCTGTATTGATTGCTGAAGTCATTAAACAATTGGATGTCTCTCCTACAGTATGATGGTAGTATTTAAATTTTTAAATTACAAGCGTAACTTAGGAGTTCGAATGTAAGTATGAAAGAAATAAGTGATACCTGTGAAGAAAGAAATAAGTTCAGCTGTGAAAAATAAGATGCGAAAATCTGTTTTCAGTGTGCCACAATTTGAATTTAATTCTGATTTATATATTTAAAGCATTAAATTCCAAAGCTGTAAGGAAAACCCCTCCATAACATTACTATTCCCTCCAAATCTTTTATAGCATATCCTTAAGCATGATTTGTAATCTGTTTCGCTCTATAGATCCATTTCATCTTCATTAATATTGATTCAAGTTTTGCTTTCCATGCTTTATGTATAGATGAAAGTCTGCCATATATTCAGCTACCATTAACTCTGCAGGGTAACCAGCAGAGGTTCATTAAGTTAATAAATCAATATTCACAACTTAAACTTATTTCTCAGATTGAAGAAATTACTCAATTTTTTCCTCAAAGGAGCTCTACAGATGTCTCAAATGTCTCTGTATCTGTGAAAATTTTATTAAGATATCACATAACTTTCTTGGGAATTTTAATTGAATATTTATCTATTTACATATAAATACATATTTATAAACATATATGTATTTACAAATGTATTTCTACCTGATACTTCCTACTTTTTCCATAAATGGAACTCCCTTAGAGTTTTTAGACTTTTAATTTATGAACTCAGGAATTCTAGCCTTGCGGTAATGGTTCATTTAAAAATAAGATGTGAACTCTTCCAAGAATATCCTACTTTAAATCCATAATATTGTAGACTACTTATTTATAAAATTCTAACATATATGAGTGAAAATTAAAAGCTTAGCTCCTCTTATTATATAATGACTGGATATGTAAACTATTACTTTTATTTATTTTGAAATATTTTGATATTATGAGATTTTAGAAAATAATAGCACATCTCTTCGGATAAATAGTTAGAAGTCAAACATTAATTTCTAGAGAGCGAATAAAGAAGTTTTATCACAGGAAGAGGTTCCATGAAAATGTTCCAGTTTATATGTGATAGGCCTTCGATAAACATCACAGAAGTAAGAAGGTTATATAATGGTGTGTCATTAAGAAAGAACACAATGATAAGTAGGACTTCATTACAATTAAAAACTTCTGTTCCGTGAAAGGACTGTTAAGAGAACAAGAAGATAAGTCACAGACTGGAAGAAAATGTTTGCAAAACACATAAGCTGATAAAGAATTTGTCTCCAAAATATACAAAGAACACTTAGAATGAAACAAGAAAATTAACAATCTAATTAAAAAGTGGGCAAAAGGTCTGATCAGATATCCCAACAGAGAAGATATAGGGATGGCAAATAAGCATGTGAAAGGATGCTCAGTATCATGTCATTAGTGAACTGCAAATTAAAGCAACAGTGAGATATATCAGTACACACTTACTAGAGTGGCTAAAATCTCCAACACTGACAATACCACGTCCTGGGGAATGAAGAGAAACAGGGAATCTTATTCATTGCTGGTGGGCATGCAGAATGGCACAGCCACTTTGAAAGTATTTGGCAGTTTTTTACAAAGCTAAACGTGGTCTTTCTGTATGATCCAGCAATTGCATTTACTCAAATTAGTTGATAACTATGTCCACCCAAGAATCTGCACATGATTGCTTATAGCAGCTTTATTCATAATAATCAAACCAGAATCCTTCAAAAGGTGAATAGGTAAACAAACTGGTACATCCATACAATGGAATATTATTCAGTGGTAAAAAGAAATGAGCCATCAAGCCATGAAAATATGAGTGAACCTTAAATGCACATTTTTCAGTGAAGAAGTCAGTGTGAAAAGTTTGTATATGGATGGTTTCATTTATATGACATTCTGAAACAGGCAACAATACAGCCAATAAAAAGTTGAGCTGCTTTGAGGGGTTCATGGAGATAGCGTGAAAATTGGATAGGTAAATCAAAAGAGTTTTTAAAGAATTGAAACTATTCTCTATGATATGATAATAGCAGATAAATGACACTGCAATTGTCACAACTCATAGAATGTTACAGCACAAAGAGTGTACCTTAATGTACATAAATTTTTTAAAAATAGAATTTATCATGTCAGGCAACCCAGAAAGGAGCACAATCAGGGAATCTAACTTTATTACAAATGTCTGAAACCACCTCAATGTAGGGATGAGGGAAAAGGTACTGGCCTAAGTAACTAAGAAATGAGTCGAGTCACAAAAGTAATGGCGAAAGGAACTGTGTATGGCATGGTGTTCTAGCTGATAAAGTTTCACATGGGAGTATGTGCTAATAATTCTAAGACTGCTATATATGTATGCTAGAATTGAATAATTATTAAGTAAGGATAGATGGCAGGTGATGGGAGCATGTTTTTCACTGTTGGAGTGGAAAGTTCCAGAAAAGTAAAGGGAGAAGTTTAGAATGACCCATGTCAGTTGGAGCCATCGCTATGAACTCTTGTTTAGCTTAGTAGAGATAAAGATTTTACACATGGAAATATTTATAGATAATGCATATAGACTGGTTAGTATGCACACATATATTTCCTTCCTCTGTCAGCTGAGAGGGCCTAAAAACAATAACATCCCAGTAGCCACAAGCACACCTAGTACACATATCTTGGCTTCTAATACCATTCTCCAATAAAAGGAATTAGGGCTCTTTGGAGAAATGGCTGATTCTAGGACTGGGGCAGGAAATATACAAATGAGCCTGTGCATCTTCTAGTGCCAGAAAGTAAAGTGTTCATAACAAACTAGTAAACAAACAAACCCCATATTGATGGGGCTATGTCAAAGACACATAGGAAGCAACCAAAAAGCTCCCCATGGCCAAAGCTGAAATAATTTGATCAAAAAAATAAGTAAAGTAGTGTTGATTATAACCCAAAGTATAAAATAAATATCCAGGAATCCATACTAATATAAATAAATGAATAAATAAGTGAGGGAGAAGACAGAAATTTCTCATACATCAGAATTCCAAGTAATTTATGCAGACACTGCCTTCAAGGGGCAGGAACATGACTCCCCACTTCTTTAGTGTGAGCTGTGCATAGAGATTTCCTTCCAAAGAGGACAGTATGGAAAGGAGGAAAAGAAGCCTGGTAAACAGTATCTCAGCCAGGTGATCATGGTCAATTTCAACAGTAATAATTCATGTTCAGAGAATGTGTCTTTGATATGATGTGATAAAAACACAGTCTAATCATGAGAAAAGCACATCACTCAAATTCCAGTAGAAGGACGTCCTACAAAATACCTGATCAGCAATCCTCCAAATTGTCAAGGTTGTCAAAAACAAAGAAATTCTGAGAAACTGTCACAGCCAAGAAAACTGTGGCTAAGGGGACATGGCAACTAAATGAAATCTGGTATGCCAGGTGGGCTCCTGGAACAGAAAAAGAACATTAGGTAGAAAACTAAGGAAATATGAATAATGTTTGGATTTTGATTAATAATAGTATGTCAATATTGCTTTATTAATTGTATTAAATGTACTATACTAATGTAAGATGTTAGTGATAGAGGCAACCGGCTGAAGAGGTATGGAAACTCTCCATATTATCTTAATTTTTCTGTAATCTAAAACTCTTCCAAAAAAATGGTCTATTTTTAAAAAAAATTTAATTTCATTTGCATTATCTCTTGAGAACATTTTTTTCTTCAGTACTTTGAGACATCATGTATTGTCTTCTGGCATCCAGTGTTTCTGAGAAGGCAGTCTTAATTTGTATCATTATTTCCCTATATATAATCTGTCTTCCCCCCACCCTAACCCCCTAGCTGCTTTAAAGGTCTTTCTTTGCCTTTGTTTTCAATGATTTGAGTGTAATGTCATCAGATGTGATTTTAATAACTATTTTTTGTTGGTTTGCTGAGTTTCTGAGCTCTGCAGGTTGATTTTTCCGGGATATTTTCAGCCATTATTTCTTCAAATAATTTCTTATGCCTCGTTTGTCTCTCTACTCTTCTTCCAGGATTCAAATTAAAATTATATTTGACCACTTGGTATTGTATTATTGTATTACAGGTCTTAATGACCTGTAATACCATCAGTTTTACTTCCCTATCCTTCAGATTGGATAAAATGTATTGAGTTATCTTAAAGTTTACTGATCTTTTTTCTTCTCCAGTATGCTATAAATAGCAACATTTATTATATATATGTGTATACATGTAAGATATCAGACTGTATTTTTCACATCTACAATTCTCATTTTTTTAAATATTTGTGTCTGTTGAGAAATGTTCACTCATTTTGACTGTCTTTTCATTTTTATAGTAGCTGCTTTGACTTTTAACTCTTTTTTTCCAACATCACTCTCATCTTGGGGTCTGTTTCTATAGGTTATTTTTTCCCTTAATCTTGAGTCATATTTTCCTTTTTGCATCTTTACATATTTCTGGTTGATATACTAGATCATGTGAAAGACATGGTAGAAAGTATGGATTCTGTCTTCATCCTCTGAAGAGTATTATTTTTCTTCTAACAGACACTTAAATATGGTTGATCATTTGTGGAAGTTTGGATTTATACTCTGTTGTGTCAGAGTCAGTTTTGCCTTCTTCCAATGATGTAGTTCTTACTCCTAAGACATAGCCCTTTTGGCATTTTAACTGAAAGTCCGGGGTGTTTATTGAGCTTCTCTAAATAACTTAAATTTCTGTCTGTCATGGTGAGCATCTGTTTTAATATATACTCAGCTTTATCAGTCTTCTAGTTATTGCTTTCCCTGGGACTACTTGAATTATTTCAACACCTATAAAGTTCAGGAAGTAACCAAGGATTTGAGGGACATTTATATGCCAGTTTTAGAGCTTTCTCTATGGGACTTCTTCTTTTTGAAGCTTTTCCCACTAATAGTCCAAATGCTGTAGTATAGTAGTTCTGACCTCTGTTCGTTGAAACTTCAACTCATGAAAAGGCTCCACACTTTGTTGGAGGTAACCACCTTGAAAAGTACAGACCAGAGAGTGGCCTTGTGGAAAAGCTATAGAACACTGTCATTCTCTTTTCGGGAATCCAATTCTTCTGTTTCTGCATGCTTTGGTCACTTTTAATTTTATTCCTTTTTTTGCGGGGGGGGGGTTGGATTTTCACAATATTTTACCATTGTTATGTACAGGACGTTTAGTATGTTACACAGTCTCTGTCATTTCTGAAATCACAACCTATCTTCCAATTTTTGTAGCCTCATTTTTTCCATCTCTTTCTGTTTATCTTTCCCTCTCTCTCTCTCTTTCTGTTGCCTTCTCTGTAATTTCCTGTTTTCTAATCTACTTGTTACTTCTTCCACTATGGATTTAGCTGGTTAATGAATCTATTGAAATTTTTTATTTCAATAATATTTTCATTTCTAAAAATTTTAATTATATTTTTTCAAATATAATTCTTAATTTTATATTTTCTTCATCTTTAGTAATACATCCATACTTTTATTTTTATTGTTTAAAGTGTATTACATATGCTTATTTTATTTATTGTGTGTATTAATCCTAATAACTGGTTGTAGCACTTCAGATTCTATGTTATTTTTTCAGTTCATTTCTGTTCATAGTGACTTGTTTCCTCATTTGCTATATGTATATTTTGTTAATTGTGAACTTATATTCTTTGGAATTATATGTTTGTACTCTAGGTTCAAATTATGTATTCCCCAGAAATTACTTATTTTTGCCAAGTCTGTGGTCCATATATTTGTTAAGTCCATGGATCACTACAAATCTAGACAAAGTAAAATGAAGTTTTTGTTATGTAGGTTTTTAGAACAAGCAGTAGTATAATTTTAGCCACAGCCCTTATGTGAATCCAGATATTATTTTCTCCATCCCCCCAAAATTAAAATCAGTTAAGTATTCTTGAAATATGTATTCTCTGTATCCAGAGACAGGGTTTTTTCCTAGTTCACTCACTAAAATTGTTGCTTTTCAATTATTTTGGTTCTATATGTGATACTCAGAATTGCCTCTCACCTTGCATGGAGTTCCAGGATTTTTCTCATATCTTGTGTGCATGCATAGATTATTAGTTGCTTTCTTGAAAAAAGCCAGCTTCAGTGCTTGTGTTCTTCCATGAATATATGCATAATTTCTAAACTCCAAGGTCTCCTTAAATTTCTTACCAGTGAAATATATATATCACACATACAAACGTCTGTGTTCCATACTAGAAAATTTCTACAATAATTACCCTCCTCCAATTTTGCCAAAAATGGAAGTTCTCAAAAATATACATCTATAAAATCTGGTTTAATTTTCATCATTTTAGGGGCATTCTCAGGGTAGATGAGATGTTCATTTATTTTGAAAATAACAAATAATACTTAAATTAATATATTTTCCAACAAATGCTTTTTGAGAACCTCTTCTTGCAAGGCACTATCTGGAGACCAAGAATATAGCAGACATAAGATAAACACGGTATTTCATAAGGCTTACTGTCTGAAAGATAATAGCTGTTAAAAATAATTATATGAAGGAGGATTTGAATATAATAGTGATAGATCTAACAAAGGTAAGGTACAGGGAAATAAAAGAACTAATGTAGAGCAAAGAAGGAAAGTGACATTTAAGCTGAGATGGGAATCCTGTTAGAAGTTAGTCATTCAAACAGAGGGAAGGTTATAATTTGTATAGAAAAAAACAATGTGTATAAAGCTATTGAATTTGTTTGAAATTTAACAAGTTTAAGACATTGAAATGTGGGGAAAGTGGTGGAAGATGAGAATAAAAAGTTAGATAAGAACCAGGCCATGGATTTGTTGCTACTTCTGATTTTAATTATATTGAACTTTAACCTTCATCCATATAATCATTTATTTATTCATTCAGTCAGCCATTAATTATATTTACCATGGACTCAGTGTCAGATCTTACTTTAGGAAATGAGGTGACAGTGGTCAGCAAGACTGAGTTTCTGCCATCAGAGAGATGAGAATTTAATGAAGGAAGACCAACTCTATGTGTGTAAACAAATACATATGATACATTTCAACTATAATTCTCCTTTGATCCCATTCATTTTGCCTGTCAGAATAATAATTCTGGGGAAATGCTTTCATTACAAAATTTCTATAATATGGACTTATTCCATGTATACAAGGTTATGTATAGAGTTGAGTGATAGGATCACAGTCAAAGTTGGTATATTCCAGTACAGTCGTACCTGTAGTTTATGGCTGGCCTCATTTTTTTGTGTGTGTGTGAGGAAGATTAGCCCTGAACTAACATCTGTTCAATCCTCCTCTTCTTGCTGAGGAAGACTGGCCCTGGGCTAACATCTGTGCCCATCTTCCCCTACTTTATATGTGGGACACCTGCCAAAGCATGGCTTGATAAGTGGTGTGAAAGTCCACACCCAGGATCTGAACCTGTGAACCCCGGGATGCCGAAGCACAGTACATGAACTTAACCACTACACCTCTGGGCTGGCCCCACTTGCCTCATTTTTGATTGGTTCATACTGATGCTGTACTGGTTGTTAATCATTTCAGATGTCACCCCTGTCCTCTCTGCAAGGTGAATGTTCTATTTCAGTAGCCTGATTAAAGGTCGGTTGCAGTGGTCCACAGGAGAGATTATGAAGTTTGGGTTAGGATGTTCATCATAGATGCACAAGAGCTGAGCAGATTTCAGCACGATTTAGGAGAGAGAATCAACAGAACTTGATGACATACTAAATGTCAAGTAGACATGAAATGTAGGTAATATAGGCGTGTTTTAGGATAACATCAATTTATGGCTTATACAGCTGGTTGGTGATCTAATTTAGAGAACCCTGGAGGCAGAGTCATTTAGGTGGAGAAGGTGTATTGCTTTGGATATTTTTTTGAAGTGCTCATATTGTATCAAATGAAGCCATTTATTAAAATCTTTAGATATATATAGAGGTCTGAATTGGGAATTATTAAACAAAATAGTCAAAAATGGAAGCTATGAGAATGGATGAGATTCCCAGGGAGAGAGTATGAAATAAGAAGCGTGCCAGGAAGACACCTTAAGGAAATCATATTTAAAAGTTAGGTAAGAAAGAAGTGCCTACCAAGGCAACTGTGAAGAAAGGAAACGAGCAAAGTATGGTATCATAGCCAAGGAAATGGAAGTTTTTAAGAGATAAAGAGTGGTCAGCTGTCAAAGTTCAAGAAAGGTCAAATGACATAATGATTTTTTTTAATTCTTGCTACAAAAAATTAGTATCTGAAACATTTCAGGCACTCCTCTAAGTCCTGGTAACACATTGATTATCTCTTCTTATCCTCAGCTTCCTAAGTGAGAATAAGTAAACAAGTGTTTTGTATACAGTGTAATAAATTATTATTATTAATATTATTGAAGAATGTCTAACATTAAGAACTGCGAAGATCAACTAAGATCTTTAGCAATGTTGTCCAGCATAATTGTATCATTTTATATTTTAAATTTTTTTCTGAGTTTTAGGCAGTAATGGACTAAATAATCCCTAACATATTTTTCATTTTGTTGTTGCAATCTTATTTTACATAATCAAGTAACATAACACTTCACAAATATTGGGCATAAACTTATCTATCAAATATGATGGTTAAATCTCTAGAGAAAACGTACACTTAGAATCAACTGATTTTAAATGAGGGTAGAATTCAATATGTTTATTACCTGTGCTGGCCAAGGGAGGTAATGTGGTTTTAAGTGGGACCAAGAGATTCAATCACAGTATTCAGAATTGTAAGCTGCTTGAAAGCAGGGACTGTGCCCTATACCACAAACTGGCATTAATTACTAAGCTTGATGTTTGATTGGAATGCAAATAAAATTCTGATTGAAAAAGTATATATAGGTTTATGAAACAGGGGAAAATATGGATCTCCTCTAATGGAGCTATTGTTTCTAGCCATGATAAACTACTATATTAATAGATAACCTATTTAATCTCAAACTATATTAATAAATACTTATATAATATGCTAGTTGCTTTATTGTTTGACAACAAAAGACTTTAAAATAAATGAACTTAATGTAATAATTTTTCTGGTAAATCCCCTCTTACAACCAGAACTACATTCTTTATTGCAGTAACATTAAATAAATTTCTCTTAGGAAATGATAATCTATCATAGCTACATTTGTTACACGGTAGGGCTTTGAGGTTAAGAAATTTAAATTATGGGTTTCAAATATTCATCAGTGATTTATGGAAAGTCCATAATACAATAATTTGTAATCCTGGAGAAACACAAATGTGAATAGAATACACCGTGAATATTGAGTCAGGGAACAAGTCACTTAAGGGGCAAGTGATCCTACGTCGACATTTCAGAATTGCTTAGCCATTTGCTCACCAATGAATAGGAAGTGGCTGCTTCAAAGAAACACATTGTTAGATTTTATAATAGAAATTATAACCTAGGAAGGTTTGTATGAATTTGGGGTTTGTGAAACTCTCCAGATTTTTCTCTTACAAAGGTCAGATATGGCCTGTTATAGGAATTAATCATATTTAAGAAAACTGCAGGAGGAAAAAAAAGAAAGTAGAAAATACAAATCAAAATGATCCATTTTGATAGGAAAGAAATGATATGATAACTAGATATGTTCTCAGCCGATGTTAATGAAGACATCTGTTTTTTTCAGCCAGACTCTTGCTAATAAAAATCACCAGCTTCTCTGAATCAACACAAGTGATGGCACTGAGGTTACTAACACCTTTTTTTTTCTATTTTAACCTACAACACTCACAGCAGCGGACAACCTAGTGTGGTGGTATCTTATGGTTAGTAAGAAGAGTGAAAAGAAGTCTCTTTAAGATTGTGAAAAAGCGATTTTTACATGGGGAGTACCTTCTTATTATTGCCTAATTAAGTACCTAGTACCTTCTCACATAACTTCTTATTATTGCCTAATTATTTACCTTATTTTTAACGTATAAGAGGAATTCAAATACTGTTAGACTTAAAGCATTCATTTTATTAAAAATATATTATTTCCAATATGGGTGAGCATCAAGAAATCTCAATTTTATTTTCACTTCCTTCATTAGTTTCTTTTCAAATCTCACTCATTTTATCTTTCCCTTATGTTTCCTCCAATAGAATGAGAATGCTAGTATGTGCCCTGGCCTAGAGCACACTAATGACAATAAATGGGATGAAATGTTAAATCAAGTTGAGACAAAGAAACATGAAGCAACATTCTTTATAAAATTGGGTTACTTCAAATGCTTAAGCAAAATCAATTGAAAAGATGACACAGCAAGAATGGATGGCTTAAGCTTTTAATTATCTTCCCTGTGAAGAGTTGCTCATCAGTGACCACAAGTAGGTCAGGATGCCAGAATGGCTGCAAGAAACTGTGTCCCTAGGTATATGCTAAGAAGAGGGAGAGGATGCTAAGATTTCCAATTGAGTGTTACATTACTAAGAGGAGAGTATCCTACCCAGCGCTATTTTTGTTTTGGATATTCTGTAGCTTAGTCTGCAAACTGGATGTTGTGAGTTACTAGGATTTCACATCATTGCTAGTAGTTGGAAAGAGAGAGGAACAGAAGCCTTCATCATGGAAGGGGGAGATGAAATTAGTGTTTTCATATTTTATGCCTCTGCATGTGGAGTCCTCACTGCATTGCCAGATCCTAAGAGAACACAAAGTTCTTCTGTGCAGAGGGAGAGGGCATTGCTGCTTTCCTTGGCTTTGTCTCTGTTAGGAATTTGAGTTTCACTGTAAAAGTAACTTTCCTTATCGAGTTGAGTTTCTGACCTCTCTAGGCCGTGTAGCCATGAGCCAGTGGACAGCAAGCGGGGTCACCAACACTGACAGCATCCTCCTTGTAGCAGTCTTGGAATATAATACTTTAGGTGAATCTGAGAAGTTCAAAAGTGGAGCAAACAGGACCTAGGAAGACGCATGCACGAAATGCCTCCCTTGACAATCTTTCTCTCCCAAAAGATGAGCCCCCAAACTGCAAAAGTTACAGTGGCAAACCTCACTTTCTCAGTTTCAGAAATTGCCATCAGATTGCGCAGTAACGGGGCAAGATTGATATGATCCTTGAAATGTTCTGCTGTCTCCCTTTACTTTTCACCAATGGGAAATGGATTGGATAGTTACACAGCAGAAATACGAGGAGAATAAGGTATTGCTGACTTGAAATCCCAACATTTCTGCCTTTAATAAAAATGAGTCATTAAAGAGAATTCGTATGTGATCAGTCGAGAAAGATTAAGAGCTGCTGAATTAGTTCCAATTCTGTACCTCCTTTTAAAATGTAACATTTTGTTACCTGATGTCAACTACTTATAGTCAGGGAGCCAGCATATACATGTGGGGGAGAGGAGGAAGGATGGTGAATACACATGATGAGTAATACATAATAGTTTATGGCCCTTTTCCCCTTTAGATGGAGAACAGTGGCGGGGTAACCATCTGCCTCTTTTTAAGTGAAACTTTCTTTAAATCTAAAGGCAGCTATTTATCACAAAGCCATTGGAAGATTGTAATAACAATCACAGAGTGGGAGGTTAGCTCATCAACAGGAAATGGGATGTTTATTATATTCATGAATATACGTGACATCTGTGCTTTTCCAGCATTGTATCATGGAGTCAGACAGACTTGGCTTTAAATTCCAGCTCATATACTTGATAGCCGTGTGACCTTAGCAAGTTGCCTAACTATTCTAAGCTCAATTTCCTCATCAGTAAGTGGTTGTAATAATAATGTATACTTCACAGTGTTTTTGTAGGATTATAGGATTAAGTGTGCTGATGTGCATAAAGCAATTAGCCCAGTTTCTGACACATAGTAGACAGTCAACGGATGTTACTTATATTTTGGTAAACTATTTAATTATTATAAAAATAGCAATATATCAGTCAGGAAACATTGTGGGAGCACATATCTATTCTCTTTGAGGAATACATGTTTAACTGGCTCTTCCTAAAGATACATGAGAAGATTAACTATGTTTTGATTAGCGAAATCTGTGACAATCAGAAAACAATCTAGAAAAATCTCGGTATTTTGGCTGGATCTTTGTCTTTGTTTTATCAGTTACTAGCTGCATGACCTGAGGTAAATCATTTGAATTTCTTGAGACAGAGGTTTGTCACTTGTATATTAACCATCCTGCTTACCTTGCCTCATGTTAGAATTGTGCAAAGCACTCTAGAAATTCAAATTATTGTGGCTATTGTGCAAACCAGCAATGAAAAATAGTCCTAATCATGTCTTTGGGTCTGTTCACCTCTGCTCTGTATAGCTCAGACATGTACCCAAATTTCCCTAATACTGGAATATTCTGAATCTGAAACTTTAATAATTATAATATCTGCATGTTTCTTTATAATGGGTAAAGTAGTCATAGGACTGTTAAAACAACTCACCTTGAAATGCTTGAGAAGTAATCCTCTTTGAAGAACACCATATACACAACAGTATTGTTACACATAGAAGAGACATCATTTGAAATTTAAATAAGATTATATATAATAATTTGTTCTACTGACTACTGTCTAGCTACAAATGTTAATAGTTACTGACTGGTTACTAATGTTAAGAGTTAGTCATGCGACCGGGCCGGCCCGGTGGCGCAGCGGTTTAGTCCGCGCTTGGCAGCCCGGGGTTCGCCGGTTCGGATCCCGGGCGCCCGCTGACGCACTGCCTGTCAGTCATGCCGTGGCGGCGTCCCATATAAAGTGGAGGAAGATGGGCACGGATGTTAGCCCAGGGCCAGTCTTCCTCAGCAAAAAGAGGAGGATTAGCAACGGATGTTAGCTCAGGGCTGGTCTTCCTCACAAAAAAAAAAAAAAAAAAAAAAAAAGAGTTAGTCATGAGTTACTAATGTTAGTAGACTTTTCACCTTTGGCTACTTTCTTTAAATCAAGTGATCAGTTTTCTTAGCATTCTTTTTTTCTCATCAATGGCTCATTAAAACTGAATTGCTTAGTTAGGTTTAAATATTGGGACAGAAAAATAATATTCACCTTTAGGTTGAACTAATAGGCCCACACAGGTGTCTGATACACGTCTTTGGTCTTTTGGTACCATGTGCAAATCTAACCTGACTAGACTTGTAAACATTAGGAAACAAAAAAGTTACCAAATAGTATTGTTTTTTTCTTGAGACGCTGCAAAGGCTTCTGGGCAAAAGGATAACCATGTCTCATCTACTTCACTGTAATAATCAATCCAACTACTAGAAAATCTCAGCTGTTGAATAAAATTGTGTTTTTGATATGTGCATAGAACTTAAAAAAATATTTTTCTTTTAATCATTTACTGAATTTCTCTAGGCTAACTCTCCTGTGTTTTTAATTGATGCTTTATCATTTCAGTCAAAACATTTAAATCCGGTTTCATTTGTAAATTTAAATCTCAGTGGTATTCTCAAAAGCAAAATGAGTGAATGGCTTTATGCAGATAAAGCTGATGAGCTTCTTTACACAGAGGCAGATCCGAGGCCAAAGGTTAGTGAAAGACTGGGACATATGTATCTTGTGCACATGGTGGGAGGGTTCTACACCCCGGTAAAATGAGAATACATTGCCACTTCCTGGGATTTAACAAAGCACACATCTTCCTGTCAAGTCTGTGGTGAAGGACTTTAAAAACATTCTTCTGAAGATTCTTTAAACAGTAAGATCAGTGAATTTAAATCTTCATAAACAGGTCAGCAACACTTAATTAAATACTACAGACCAGTGAAAATGAATGGTGGTGTCGTTTGCAATGCATTATTTTGCTACTGTTCTATCACTCACGATATGACATTTTCCATTGTCTTTTACATGAAAAAATATAATTTCTATAAATATTAATTACATTTTAATATATTGCAGATGTTTTGAAACTACTTTTTTTTTCCTCTGAAAAACTCTATTTTTAAGTAAATAACTACCTGAGTCTACTTTTGTATCTAAAGTTATTTGTGAGTAGAACTAATTAAAACCAACTCAATTTGATGAGTGTCCTTAAATAAAAGAAATTCTGTTATGGATCATAAATATACTACTTCTTTTTATTGGCTTCATAATATTTCCTGGTATATTTTAAATTTATTTAAGCGTTACTTTATTCATAACAAGTGAATACAGTAAGTTACACAATAAGTGTATAGCAAGGTAGTCAGCCACCGTCATTTGCATTTGGAAGAGACTCAAAGGCCGGCAGAGGAGCGAGAAGGCTTAGAGTGAAAAAAGAGAAGGCTTCAGGGTGCTCTGATTGGAGGCTGTTGGCCCAGGGAAGCTGCAGATGGAGAAACTAGAAACAGGGCATCCTACGTGATTGGTTAAGGGTACATGTTTGTCTTTCTCTGGTTGTTCCAAAGTTATAAGTAGGGGCAAAAATTAGGAAAGCAGGCAGTTTTTGATCAAGTCCTGGCCATTTGGGGCTAATTATTACAGGGGTTATTGTTTGGTTTCCTAGACTGGTTGTTAGAGATGTCTGATTTCCTACAAGTCTGACTTGTAGATAGTAGGTTGGCTTCCTGGTCTGGTTACTGTAGATTGTGAGTTGGAGTTCTAGTTGTATAAATGGTCTGATCGTTGTTCATTATATATTCAGTATCTCAGTGAAAATCATTGCTCATTATTCCAGATTCTTAGAGCCTGTTTCCAGCTGCTTATTCAAAATGTCCATTTTAATATTTAATAGGTATCAAAGGACAATGTAAATAGGACAGGAAACCCCAAAACTACATTTATAAAAACTTAAGAGTAATAAGAGGAAAGCAAGTAGGACAACAGGATACTGTTTTGCTCCTGTTGTGTGTTGAAGACGGCGTGGGAAATAGTAGCTCACCAATGTACCAGCCAATGTGTAAATTGGTTCATACAGTTTGAAAAGCAATTTGATATGACAGTATGTTTGAAAACCCTTAACAATTTTTATAACTTTGGATTCAAGATTTCTACATCTTAGAATGTGTCCTATATAGACAGTCACAAAGATTGGTGTATAGTGATTTTTGCATTTATAATAACTAGTAAATATTATTAATTTGGGAATAGGCTAAAGAAAGCATGCTATATTTGTATGATATAAAAATAACTTATAACCATAGTCTTTGTAACAAGTGATGACCTCAGCATATTTTTGTATCTTTTTTTGCCCTTGCCTTGAGTTTTGTGGAAGTTCTCTAAAAAATTATTTTTAGGTTAATATTTTTCACATTATGCTATACATTTTAAATAAATTATTTCTCAAAAGTTATGTTTAACTTTATGAATTAAAGTTGTAAGCTATCAATACAACTTATCAGTTTTTAAATGTTTTATTCATTTTTCTCATCATTGTTCCTTTGGATTCTTTTTTATTACGTGTTTTCAGCATAACAATATTAACTAAATTTCTTGAGAAATGATACATGAATGGTAAACTTCTTGAGTCCTCCCTGAATCCTTTAATATCTGAGCAAGTCTTTATTTCCTTCACATTTAAATGATAATTTTGTTGGGCATATAAATTATTGGTACAAAATAACTCGCCACAGAAAAATCATCCTCCGTTATGAAGAAATCCGATTCTCATTTCTTTTATTGTAAAGTTTGTTTTTATACCTGAACATTTGAAATTCTCTCTCTCTCTCTCCATCTATTCATAGAGCAGCAAGGCACATGTCTTTAATTTCTTTTTCCTGCATTTGTCACACTCATCAGTTAATGTATCCCCTCATTCTAAGACTGAAATATTTCTTCAACTATGGAAATTTTCATGTATGTTAGATTTGATTATTTGCTCTCTTCAATATTTTCTGTTCTCTCCTTCTGGAATTTCTATTAAAAGACTTTTAAGACCTCTTTATTTTATCTTTGTTACACACTTATTTATATTTTTAAAGGAAACACTCCTTTGAATCTTTCTACAGAGAAAAACTGCACTGTAAACATTCAATTATTTTTGTATTATATGTATTTTCTCAGGTTCACTCATTTGTTTATGTTTGTCTTTTCCTTTAATGCTATTGGTTTTCCTCAATTTTTTGGTAATTCTTTACATATATATACATGAATAAAGAAGTGTGGGTCAAATCAGCAGTTGTCTAGGGCTGTTTCAGCAACACATCTTGCTTTTAAATATCTCTAATGGCCAATTTCAGGCTTCATGAAAGAGGGTAAATGTGTAGAATATAGATTTTCTTCATAAACTGTAAGCAGGAATCAGGTAGGAAGGCAGAGGATACCTACATGAGTTTAAAAAAGGCTTTATTCTGCAGGTCAAGTCCTCTTCCAAGATGGAATAAACACACTGACTCCCTTTTATTTTCTATATTTTGGGGAAGTCTGGGGTTACTTAGGAATCTGTTTTGCTTCTTTCTCTGGCTCATGTAATGCTTTCCAACTGGCAGTATATTTATGTTTTAATGATATATGAGGGTGTAGAGTAAATATTTTTTATTGTACTAGAAACATTTACTAAAGTTATAAATATTTTATATACTTTTGTATAGAATGTGTGTGATTCTGGGATTCTAGTCACTGATATCTACTGTTGTTCTATCTACTAGATCTTGTTTTCAGTTATACATAGTCCCTTACTCTACGACTCTCTGTCTTAACATTCATAGTTTCCCAGGAATGAAGATGCCTGCATTAAATTTGACCCATGAAACAAATGGTCCACCAATAAAATATCTTAGTAACAGCTTAATGTATATCTTAAGTTCGCATGCATTTTGAAGTGTTGTCCTTTGAAATTATGGAAATGGAAAGATGATTAACAAAGATATTAATTTGTTTGCCATTCACATAAATATTCTAACTTTGCACAACTTCAAAATTGAGATGCCAAGTCTGTTTTGTTTCCTGTATTAAAGACTCACGTCACTCCCATGCACAGCTTTGTGTGTAATGAATCAAATCTGCCAGGTTGCCAAGACCATTGTGTATATCAGCAACACTAATGTTAATCTCTCAGAGATCAGGAAACTATTTCATTATTTTCTCTGCGATCAGTCCCTGCATTCTTTAAAAAAGAAAAGTTGGTGACAGCCTTTGTGACAGTGTCAAAATCTTGTCTTTTATTTCTCCCACTGGTCATCTGACCCAAAACCTGTGATCTTGACTTTTTTCTGTGGCACTGGCTTTGCCTCAACTCCTTGGAATGTCTTTCTTGCAGGTTTTTACCTAATTCAACTTTCAAGTATCCAGCTATTTGTATTTACGGCTCTACTTTGTTGATCCAGGACACAACATATCCTGACCTAGAAATCGACTTTTCTGATTATGATTAATCTTTGTAAAGCTCCGCTTTTATCACACAAGTCCCTATGTATAAACAGAGGTTCTTGGCCAGTATAAGAGTGTCAAGGATGATTCTGATATCAAATAGTCCATTGCAGTTTCTACAGAAGCCCTCATAAGCACCATCTGAATTCAGTATTTTCATGCCAAGGTTACATTTTCCAGACTATATCCCCACCAAGGAAAAATAGAAACAAAAGGGCTATCACAAGGGATCTTCGTGGTGATGGACAGTTCTGTATCTTGATTATGGGAGTAGTGTGACAAAATTACATAGAACCACACACACACACACACACACAATAACAAGTGTATGTAATCCTGGTGAAATATGAATAAAGTCTGTGGATTGTTAATTTTCTGGTTTTGATATTGCACTATAGTTATGTAAAAAGTTACCATTAGGGGGCACTGAATGAAGGGTACAGAAGGCCTCAATGTAATATTTTCCACAACTTCCTTTGAATCTATAATTATTTGAAAATAAAGAGAGTACAAGATACTTTGTCAAAAGATGTATTCCAACTTTTGGTGCAGAAAATGACTACCGCCTCTTTAGTCTGCTACATCACATACACATTTCCAACCTGAATTTTAAGATGCTTGATATCCTATTCACCCACCAATCCCTCTTTTTCCCACAAGTCTGTGCTGTAAGAATTCCTCTTCCATCAAGTACTGCCTTCCTATACGTCTTCCATTTGCCCATTTCAGCCCCTGCAGCCTCAGTGTCTTGATAACTTGCTCCATAAACCAAACCATATCAATCTTTCCTTGTAAGAATGACCATTGTATGTATATTCAATTACACAGGAAACATTTTCTTATGCTCTCATTGTTTATAATACTTTTATTTTATCCTTTTGAAAATGAGGACTATTATGGAGAAGTTTGTCTTTTCTAATCCACGCAGAATCTACTTGACACAGTGGTTGACTGTATAGTAGGTGCTTGGTAACTGCTTGAAGCTGATAAAAGCTTCCATAAAATTAATTTGGAAACAGAAGATTAAGAATAATAGAAAAACAGTGGTAATATTTGAAGTGCTTACAAAAAAAAAAAATCTTCTTTCCCCAAGAATTTTAAAAGAATAAAGCTGTAGTGGAGCAAATATAGTCTTTTCAACAATTGGTGCTGAAACAATTGGGCATCCAGCTGCAAAAAAATTAATCTTATATCCTTCACAAAAATTAACTCAAAATTGTTCACAGACCTAAATATAAAACTATAAAAAACTTCTAGAAGATAACACAGGAGAAAACCTAGATGACCTTGGATGTGGTGATGACCTTTTAGATACAACAGCAGAAGTACAATCCTTGAAGAAATTAATTGATAAAATGGACTTCATTAAAATTAAAAATTGCTGCTCTGTGAAGGGCAATGTCAAGGGAATAAGAAGATAAGCTACAGACTGGGAGAAAATATTTGCAAAAGACACATTTGATAAAGGACTATTATTCAAGATATGCAAAGAACTCTTAAAACTCAACAATAAGAAATGGAACTTTCTGATTAAAAAACAGGGGCTGGCCCCATGGCCTAGTGGTTAAGTTTGGCGCACTCTGCTTCAGTAGCCTGGGTTCAGTTCCTGGGTGTGGACCAAATCACCACTGGCAGCCATGCTGTGGTGGCAACCCACATAAAAAATAGAGGAAGGTTGGCACAGATGTTAGGGCAAACCTTCTTCAAGCAAAAAGAGGAAGATTGACAACAGATGTTACCTCAGGATGACTCTTCCTCAGCAAAAATAATAATAATAATAAAACACCAAAAACAAAAAAACCAAAAGCAGGCAGAGATCTGAACAGACACTTCACTGAAGAAGATATACAGATGGCACAAAAGCATATGAAAAGATGATCCACATCATTTGTCATCAGAGAAATGCAAATGAAAGCAACAATGGAGTATGACTACACACATGTTAGAATGGACACACTTCAAAACGCTGACAACAAACGCTGAGAAGGATGTGGAGTGAGAGGAAGTCTCATTCCTCACTGGTGGGAATGCAGAACGGTACAACCACTTTGGAAGACAGTCTGGCAGTTTCTTACAAAGGTAAATATACTTTTACCATGTGATCGAGCAGTTCTGCTCCTTGGTATTTACCCAAAAGAGGTGAAAAGTTATATCCACACAAAAACCTGTGTATGATTGTTTGTAGCAGCGTTATTCATAATTGCCAAAACTTAGAAGCAGCCAAGAAGTTCTTCAGTAGGTGGAAGGATAAATAAACTGTGGTACACCCAGATGATGGAATATTACTCAGCACTGAAAAGAAATGAGCTATCAAGCCATGAAAAGACCTGGAGGAAACTCAAATGCATATTCCTAAGTGAAAGAAGACAATGTGGACAGTCTACATACTGTATGATTCCACTACATGACGTTGTGGAAAGCCAAAACTATGGAAATGGTGAAAAGATCAGAGGTTGCCAGTGTTTGGGGGAGGGTAAAAGAGATAAATAGGCAGAGCAAGAAGATTTTTAGGGCAATGGAATTCTTCTGTGTGATGCTACAGAGGTGGATACATGTCATTATACATTCGCCCAAAACCATAGAATGTACAACACCAAGAGCGAACCCTAATGTCTACTATGGACTTGGGGTGATTATGATGTGTGAGTGTAGGTTCATCAATGTAACAAACGTACCACTCTGGTGGGGGATGTTAATAACGGGGGAGCGTGTGCATATGTGGGGCCAGAGGGTATGTGGGAATTCTCCGTACTTTCCACTCAATTTTTCTGTGAATGTAAAACTGCTGTAAAAAGACAAGTTTATTAATTGTAAAGAAAGAATAAAGCCATAAGTATCACTCTTTTTAAATCTTTAGCCATAAAGGAGTTACTGAATGCTCTAGTAAGAGGACACAGTTAATATAAATTTACTGAGACAGAACTTGATTTAGCTAAGTTCCCATTGTATTTCTTTATTCAGTGCATATTATTTGTAAAGTTTTTGTCTATATTTAAACAACAGGGGGGAATGCTTAATAGACAATTACTAATTAAAATCTGGTCATTGTAATCAGAGTGTTTACTTTAACCCTATTGTTATCAATTAGAGAAATAAAAGCCCTATGTATGCTCCTGAAATTGTCCATCTAAGCTTTGATAATACCTATTGTAAGGTTTAAGAAGTACCATGAAAGAGGAAAATGCAATCACATTATCATTTTTAGTATTCTGAAGCTATCAATTAAAGTTTAAAAAAGTTATCATTTAGACCAAAGTAATTTGTTCCCTTGATGTGAAAGAGCGGCTCTGAAATTCAGACTCACAGAGAGAATACTTACTAAGATAACACAAACTTACCATGAAGTTAATGACCCAAAACATCTGTCCAATCAAGCTGCTTTGTCAGCGAATAAAATCATTCATTTGATATTCTCCAGAATAGTGTGAGATTAAAATACAACAGTGAAAATAAAAACTTGTTCATGAATTTTTTGTGAAATAATCCCAAATCAGAAATATCTCATGAGAGAACAATGTGGGGGTAATCATTAATCAAAGAATATAAAGAGAGAATTCTTAACTAGATTTTACACAACTCTATAGATTCAATTATTTAGTTAAACACTGGTTCATCTCAAGGGCAAAGTGATTTGAGTTTTTGAAGACAGATAAGCCACACAAATTTGGAAGAATCTGTTCCCGAATTTCAAAGACAAGTATATACGAGAATTTTCATTTAAGTAGTTTGATTCAAACTGACCCAAACGTATAGTGATAATGTCAAAATCATAAGGAACTTTTCCCTCTCATCTATGATATAGGTCCCTAGGATAACGTGATATTCCCAAGGTCTATTAACTAAGCAAAGAATGATAAGATCAATTGACATGCACATAGACATAAATGTAAAGAAGTGCTCAGCACCAAATTTTTACTAAAATCAAAACATTTTTCAAAATATTAACCTACTAATTTTAAAGTTCTTATAGATAAATAACAAGCAAAGAATAACGAGGAAATTTCTGAAAAAGAAAGTTCATAGCAACATTTTTTAAAAGATAGAAATTGGAATCTGTCCAGACGTCATTAATAGAAGAAAAAATTAGTGTCTGGGCTGGCCTGGTGGTGTAGTCGTTAAATCTGCACACTCCACTCTGGCAGCCCAGGTTTTGCAGGTTCTGATCCCAGGCATGGACATGTGCAATGCTTATCAAGCCATGTTGTGGCAGGAGTCCCACATATAAAAAATAGAGGGAGATGGGCATAGCTGTTAGCTCAGGGCCAATCTTCCTCAGGAAAAAGAGGAGAATTGGCAATGGATGTTAGCTCAGGGTTAATCTTCCTCACCAAAAAAAAAAAAAAAAATCCGTGTTGGCATATCTATATAATGGAATAAAATTCAGCATTAAAAATGAGCCATGCCCAACTAAGTCAACATGGATAAATCTTAAAATATAATGCTCTGTAAAATTAGGAGTTCATAGAAATACTATATATATCACTGTTATTCCATTTGAAAATGTTAAAACCAAGCAAAGCTATACAAAGGACATGAACAGAGCATGCTTGATCCGATATTTAATGTTTACGTAAAATATTAAACATCTAATAAAATGTGCAAAGAACACGAGCAGGGCATGCATGAACAGATATTTAGTATTTACATAAAATATTAAGTAGCAGTATTAATAAAAAGGAATTTTAAATTCCAACCACACGTCTTCATTGATGAAAATAGGAAGTACTTAACAAGTCTATTCAATATATGGAATATTATTAGGGTGGAACAGATGTAATGTGCATAGTCTACCGGCTGGAGGGTAATTTGGTGAAGGCTTTCTAAGAATAATTTGGTATGAGTTATTAACCTACTTTCAGTGAAATATGCTTTTAACCTTTTCCTGATAATTCTACTTTTAAGGATTTATCTTAAAAGTCAGTCAGAGATACAGAAGTGTGTTTATGAACAAGAAACCACACTGTACTTTTATTTAAAATGACAATAAGTAGAAGTATATGTCCATCGATTTGTTTGGTGAATAAGACATCATTGTATGATAGATTGTATGTGCCAGTGTTAAAACAAAATCAAAGTGATACACGATAATAGAAAATGTTGGTTGATATTACTTCAGGAAACCTTAAATCAAGTTTCAGAAGATTCAAAATTCTCTCAAATAAAATCTACCAAAGTTTTATTTTATAGTACATTGCTTTCATTTTGTTTTCCAAAGAGCTGATTCTCACCTGAGAATCAGTAATTTATTATGATATAGTTATGAATAAATCTGATATGAACATTCTTATGTAATTATTTTATGAGCTTGTACTTTAATTCCACTTAAGTAAATGTATAGCACTACATTTCTATACATTTCTATACATATATGGTGGTCTAAAATAGGCAAAACTAAGCTATGTGATAGAAATCAGATCAGTGGTTGCCTTGGTTGGAAGGGGATTGGTTAGGAAGGGCCATGAAAGATCTTTTGTGTTGATGGATAATTCCTATATCTTAAATAGGGCTGTAATTATGCAGGTGTATACATTAGTCAAGAGTTATTGAACTGTATACTTTAGCAAAAAACAAAAAGAAAAGAAAGGAAAAAAAATGCATAATACCAACCCTATTTAACTTACTCATCTTGGAGTCCAAGGATTACTATTAAAATCACAGTTCATCCCACTTCATATATATTTACTTTCTCACATTGTTAAATTAGCCTCAAATTAAAGTAATAGTGTTGTGTAAATATATTTACATGGTATGCATTTTTTGTAATA
Source organism: Tapirus indicus (assembly GCA_031878705.1). Lineage (NCBI taxonomy): Eukaryota > Metazoa > Chordata > Mammalia > Perissodactyla > Tapiridae > Tapirus > Tapirus indicus. The sequence goes on from CM062925.1 coordinate 118,431,070, forward strand.
TATTCTAAAGTGAGAAATGTATATACTGTTCAACTTAAATTACATCTCAACAAAAGATGATATTACTAGTGTCATCACTAGGCTATATCTTGAGTGATTTTTGTTTCATCTTGGAGTTGTTCTGTACTATATGAATTGACTGGAAAAAATATCAATTTTGAAGTTGTGGGAGGGTGGTGAACTCATAATAAATATTTAATTAAATTAAAAGGAGCGAGTTGCCAACATTATTAAATTCAACGTAGAACTCTTATAGCATAAAAACTAAGAAGCAATGATTACATGTTTATTTTCTTCTGTGATATTTCATTAAGAGTTTGGACAAAATATTCTAGAGTGCAAATGATCTCTTTGCTGTCCTGCAGCAGAATCTAAAATTCCGTTCATTAGGGACACATGAATACTGTTCTAGTATTCAGATAGACATGGGAAATATCTCAAATAATTTTATTGCTAATCCTAGAAAGGTGAGGCAGTTGGGAACACTATGACGTAAATAAGAAAGTCAGTTTATAGTGCCATTTGCCTGACACCTGCTCATCTTGACCTACCCAGCCATTTTGGGGGTGATTTCTCAATATATTAGAATGGAAAAAAACCTCCAGTTGCTCTTATTTTCCCTAGGTACACAGGTAGAAAGCAGATTGGTTTTCAGTTTCTAGCCCAAATTTTTAGTTATAATGCTTACCTTTCCCTCTCAGGAAAGCTGGGGAGAGTGATCGGGAAGAATGCCTTAGGTCATGGTAAGTGAACTAAACAGCTCACGGATAAAATTTCATAAATTCAGTAACACTGTAAAATCTACCTAAGACATAGTTTAGATTGTCCTATTTAATGTTGAACATTAAACAAAATTATTATTCTGAATCATAAAGCCATATTCAATTGTGAAGAAATCTAGGTTTGGTGAAATAAAAGATAACAGCGATTCCTTTTCACCTCCTGTAACAACTGCAGGAGTTATTTCCAACCTATCTCAGAGAGAACTTCTGGAAATGATCCAGATGAGATGGAATGGAATAAAAGTATATGTAGCATGTATCTAAATGAACAAGAGTTGTGAGTCTATTATTTTTAATGCTTATTGGTGGTAAGGGAAATGTATTATGTATATTGTAGTCTGTTTTGCAGTTTACTTACATGAATTAGAATGAGTAAGATGGCATTGTTGGCTACAAAACCAGTTGCAGCAGGTTTTCATAGGAAGGAAACCATACTTAGGGAATAGGCTAAGTAGTCTACCAGCTCAATAAATGCTTATAGTTCATTATGGTTCCATCAAGTAAGATAGCCTCGAAGTGTTAATGCAGCATCTAAAAGTGCCCAGCTCTCTCCTTAGACTCCAGAAGTGACTGGCTCAATAAAATTTAAGAGCAGCAATATCAGAAGCAGAGCTCAATACCTTAGAGTTTTATAAAAGTACTGTCATCATCATCACTTAGGTTTACATTGAGAACTCAACAGTATGGATGTATTGCCTTCTTTGAAAGATCTTATAACCTTGCATGAGAATATTTGAAAATTCCAGGAGTAAGTGTAGGAAAACATGATCTTGTAGTGATGATGACTGAGAAGAAATGTGACTATTAAAGAAATGCTGATGGGTAGAATCACGGAGTTTTAGAAATAAGTGTGATAATCTTTCCTGAAGAGATTTCTCATTGGATAAAAGGATTCTCCTTTTACATAGGTTGACCTCATAGCAAATGCTCCAATTGCTTTTTTCAAAATACCATCCTCTCCCCTCACCTTTTTTTCTATTAGAAAGTAGAAGGTAAAGTTTTTCTAACCCCTTTCATTACTTTCAAGAACAACTATTTGAACAACATCTAAGGACAAATCACTGAAATATAGTATGAAATCCAAGAGAATAAGGCTAACAATTGAAGAAAGTGTTCCAAGTCATGAACCACGGATCATCAGAATTCCAAAAGTAAGAGATAACCTTTCCCCATTTCATACATGAATCTTCTTGGCATGCTGGGGGGAACAGAACACATGCTTGAGTGGCTTGAGACTATGATTTGACACAGGAATTATAGGAAAAGAGGTTGGAATAAAAACTGGGCTCTAACTGCAAAAAGACTGAAATATGGGGCACATTATTCTGTGAATAATGGAGAATCATCATTATTTGTAAGCAAGCAGTCGAATTTCCAAATGCATGTTAGTTTTAGAAAGACAACTTTGAACAGAAACTGAGTATAAAAATGGAAAGATAACTATTCAAGAACATATATCAAGAATCCAGGAATTAAATATAAATTGTCACAAGTAGGAGTAGGAAAAAGAGAAATAGACGATTGGGATTTGAAAGCCATTATGGAGATAGACACATTAGAGATTGCTATTCTGCTGAATGGAGGGGTGAAAGAGAAGGGATGATAAAAGTTGATCCCAAGACTTTTGCTTGGATGAATGTATAGATGATGGTGGCGTTACACTATATATAGAATACAGAAGGAGTATGGGTTTTAAGAGAAAGATAAATTTGATTTTAGACTTGTTCCTTGAAGTCATTTACAGTATTTGGTAATATTTGTATTAAATACTATAGAATTGTAGAATGTTTAATATTTAGAAAGAGCTAGCTAATGTGCATTTGTTTGATTCTAGAAGTTCTACAGATCGAAGACACAGATGTGGGTGTCATGTGAACAGAATTTTGTTGGAGATGTCAGTGGATGGGATTATAAAGTAAGAATATGAAGAATTATGAGATGCATGGGCTGAGTGGGGAGCCCTGGAGAATACCCACATTGAGGGGATGGGCATGTGAGAGAGACAAGCAGTGAAAAAGTGATCAATCAGATGAGAGGTGAAGCTAAATAGTGTCCTGAAAGTGAATCAGGAAAGTTTTAAGAAGGAAGCACAGGAAAACAGCATAGAAATTTTCTGAGAGGTCATAGAGGACAGGGCTTGAGACTAGATCTTTGGAATAGAAATTTAGGAAATTTCTTATAACACTGAATCACTTATAACACTGAAATTCAAGTTTCAGTATAGCAGTGTAGCAGAAGTCAGTCTGTATTAGCTGAAAAAGATAGAGCAGAGAACAGAGATCACTCTTCTACTGAATCTGATGGTCAAGAGAAGGCAAGATAACTTGCAGTAGCCTTCGGATCGACAGCGTCTAAAGATTTATTTGAAAGACCAGGGAAAGTAATCACGAGCAGATAAAGATTAAAGATACAGTGACAGAGAAAGTCAGTGATGAAGTAACAGAAGATCTGATTGAAGCAACAGAGATCAGTGTAGTGCTGGAAATAAAACTGTCAAGAAAGTCAGGCGTTGGAGTCAGTTTCCCATCTTGTAGTCGGAAACAGGTAGCCTCAGCACTGAGCGTGGGAATAGTGTAGTCTCTTCTATGCATTTGCATTTCACTCTGACTGCAGAAGGTAACCTAGTATGAGATGTGACTTCTCTATTTTCTTTAATTCATAGAACATTATAAACTCTGAAGGCAAGATGAGAAGTATCTACCCTTCAGTTCAGAGATTTGGCAGTTTTATTAAAGACTGAACAATTTGAATGCCTCAACATCTGCATATAGACTTTCCACTGGTCCTTCCTGTAGATTAGCTATCACAGTGGTTTTCAAGCTTTTGATACATAGGAATTAATGTACAGGTTTATGAATAGAACAACCAAGTATCCTGCCCTTTATGAGAAATTTAAGAGGTTTTCAGCAGTAATCATTGGTATACATGAATCTCAAATTTGCTGACTGTAGAACCTAATGAAGAGAACATACAATTCCACTGTAAATATACCAAACTAGGTCAGGCGGTCTGAGCCCAGAGAAGCAATGGAAGCAGCACAGATCATTCTCACAGACTAGGGACAAAAATAAATCATCAGCAGGAGAACAGCATTTGGAGTTTCTCTACAATTCCATTCAACTCAAAGATCAATCCCAGTTCGCCAGGCTTAACGGCTCCCTCATGTGGTTCCACCTACAAGTCTTGCCTGTTCCTATGTTCTCAATTCTTACTGTTCTCTCCCTTATCAACTAACTCCAGCCACCCTGGTCTTTGGTTTCTAGAACATGCCAAAATCATTCCTCCCTTTAGAGCTTTAACACTAGCTGTCTCCTCAGATTTGTGCATAATCGCAGCTTTAAATATTAACTTTGAGTATTAGTTTAAATGTTAAATCCTCCAAACCAAGGTAACTCCACAGACCTCTTCATCATATTTCTGTGTTTTATATTCTTGATTGAATCATTATTATCTGTTATATTTTTTTTAATTAAATGCCTATTTTTTGTCTGATCCTAAGAAAAACGAAGCAGTATATGTTTATCATGTATCCTCAGTACCTAAACCATTGTCTGCATAAATAGATGGGTGTGTAATATACTATATATCATAGTATGCAGTATGTTATGCATAAATATGAAGTACATAATGTATAAAATACATTACCATAAGGAGAAAAGAAGTCCTAATTAGAAAACATGATGCAAGTTTTATCTGAGTTCTAGGAATTAAGAATATAAATAGAAAGCAGATGGATCAACTCGTCAGGAAATTCAATGACTGGGGATGAAAGAGGAAATGATAGATGAAATAACAGGTATACTTTTAATCAATTAAGACTATCACTCTTAAATTGTGAGTGTTTAAAAGAGTAAAACATGAAAACTTAAGGATTTATGTGAGGCATATTATGATGATTTTAGTTATAGTTGACTGTCTTCCATTTTACCAGTATGCCCACTTGTCACTACATAATATTGATGGGTTTTTCTGGGGTTGCCACACAACTTTCTAGCAACTCATTTTTTCTGGTAGGAAAATTAAAGACATATCTGATAAAGAAATCTGAGACTGAGCAAATGTGGATTTGATATACCAGGAACTTTATGGTTTATCACACTCCTGCATTTGTTTAGTGTTCATAAGGGATGAGCATTATGCTAAAAAGAGGAGATGAAATGGGGCCCATAGAGATGTTTCTTCCTTTTTAACTGTCATACACCCCATTTTGATCTGTTATATTTAATCACAGTCTTCATATCTAAGCTAGAGAAAAAGTGATAAAACAAGAGCTAGGTCAGCTATTGCACAATTTTATCATTATCGCTTCTGCATTTAAATTTGATAGGGTGTTTTCCAAATGGCACTTTGTAAAGCAAAATGTAAAGGCACCTCAGTTATAAAATATAATGATGTATCAGTGTGCTATCAGGACCTTGTGCAGAGGTTTTCTTTTTTCATTGTAATATATATCATATATAAAGACAAATATGTACAGTTTAAATAAGATTTATGAAGCAAACAGCCATGTAACCAAGAGTTAGAGCAAGAGATAGAACAATACAAGCACCCCAATAGCCTCTCCTGTGTGTCTCTTCTTTCACATTTCTTGTCTCTCTACTAGAGATAAATACTGTATTGATTTTTAAGATCCTTTCCTTGATTTTTTGGAGGGTTTTTAACCTCTGTGTATATCCTTAAATAATATAATTTAACATGGCCACTTTGGGACTTCATATAAATGGAGGAATTATTTTTGTGACTTTTTTAAAAGACTATTTTTTAGAGCGGTTTTAGGTTCTTAGCAAAATAAAGAGAAAAGTACAAATATTTCCCGTATTCCCTATGCCCCCACACATGCATAACCTCCCCCATTATCAACATCCCCCACCAGAGTGGTACATTTGCTACAATCCATGAACCTACATTGACGCATCATTGTCACCCAGAGTCCAGAGTTTACATTAGGGCTCACGTTGGGGCTGTGCATTCTATGGTTTTGAACAAATATGTAATGACATTCATTGTAATTTGTATATAATGATTATATCAAGCATTATAGTATCACAGAGAGTATTTTCACTGCCTTGAAGATCCTCTCTGCTCCACCCATTCATCCCTCCTACACCCACCTCCCAATCACTAGCAACCATTGATCTTTTTACTTTTTCCATAGTTTTGCCTTTTCCACAATGTCATATGGTGGAATTGTACAGTATGTAGCCTTTTCACATGGTCTTCTTTCACTTAGTAATATGCATTTGAGTTTCCTCCACATCTTTTCATGGCTTGATAGCTCATTTTTTTCAGCACTGAATAATATCCCATTGTCTGGATATAGCACAGTTTATTTATCCTTTCACCTACTGAAAGACATATTGGTTGCTTCTAAGTTTTGACAATTACAAATAAAGCTGCTATAGATATTCACATGCAAGTTTTTGAGTGGATATAACTTTCAACTCTTTTGGGTAAATACTAAGGACCTTAATTGCTGGATCATAGGATAAAAGTATGTTTAGTTTCATAAGAAACTGCCAAACTGTTCTCCAAAGTGGCTGTATCGTTTTGCATTCCCACCAGCAATGAATGAGCATTGCTGTTGCTCCAGGTGCTCAGCCACATTTGTTGTTGTCATTGTTTTGGATTTTTTCTGTTTTAATAGTTGTGTGGTGGTATTCCGTTGTTGCTTTAATTTGCATTTCCCTAATGACTTATAATGTGGAGTGTCTTTTCTTGTGCTTATTTGCCATCTGTAAATCTTTGGTGAGGGGTCTTTTAAGATCTTGGACCCATTTTTTAATCAGGATGTTCATATACTTATTGTTGAGTTTCAAGAGTTCTTTAAAGATAGGACAGCAGTCCTTTATCAAATATGTGTTTTGAAAATATTTTCTCCCAGGCTGTAGCTTACCATCTCATTCTCTTGGCATTGTCCTTCACGAAGCAGAAGGCTTTAATTTTAACAAAGGCCAGCTTACCAATGCTTTTTCTCATGGATTGTGGCTTTGATGTTATATCTAAAAAGTCATTGCCCGGGCCAGCCCGGTGGCATAGTGGTTAAGTTCTCGGACTCCGCTTCAGTGGCTGGAACTTCGCGGGTTCGGATCCCCAAGCAGACTGATGCACTGCTTGTCACTCCATGCTGTGGCGGTGTCCCATATAAAGTAGAGGGAGATGGGCACAGATGTTAGCCCAGGGCCAGTCTTCCTCAGCAAAAAGAGGAGGATTGGCAACAGATGTTAGCTCAGGGCTAATCTTCCTCACAAAATAAATGAATTAAATTTTTTTTTTAAAATAAATAAATAAAAAGTCATCGCCATCCCCAAAGTCATCTAGGTTGTCTCTTATCTTGTCCTCCAGGAGTTTTATAATTTTGCATTTTCCATTTAGGTCTATGATCCATTTCAGTTAGTTTTTGTGAAGGATGTAAGATCTTTGTCTGGATTTATTTTTTTTGCATGTGGATGTCCAGTTTTTCCAGCACTATTTGTTGAAAAGACTATCCTTGCCCCATTGGATTGTCTTTGCTCCTTTGTCAAAGATCAGTTGACTATATTCGTGTGGGTCTATTTCTGGACTCTCTATTCTATTCCATTGATCTATTTGTCTATTCTTTCACCAGTACCACATTGCCTTGATTCTTGTAGCTGTATAGTAAATCTTGAACTTAGATAATGTCAGTCCTCTCCATTTTTCCTCTCCTTCAATATTCGGTTGAGTATTCTAGGACTTTGGCCTTTTCATATAAACTTTAGAATCATTTTATTGATACCCACAAAATATCTTCCTGGGATTTTCATTGGGATTCCATTGAATCTATAGGTCTAGTTGGCAAGAACTGATATCTTGCCAATATTGTCTTCCTATCCATGAACATGTAATATCTCTTCATTTATTTAGATCTTCTTTGATTTTGTCCATCACAGTTTTGTGGTTTTCCTTATATGTTGCAATTATTTTGTTAGCTTTATACCCAAGTATTTCATTTTCTTAATGCTAATATAAATGGTATTGTGTTTTTAGTTTCAAATTTCACTTGTTCGTTGCTGGTATAATGCAAAATATGCATTATATTTGTAGTTTAATAGTGTATCCTGCTACTCTGTTATAATCGCTTATTAGTTCCAGTTTTTTTGTTGATCCTATCAGATTTTCTACATAGACAGTCATGTCATCAGCACAGACATTTTTATTTGTTCCTTCCCAATCTGCATACATTTGTATTACTTTCTTGTATTATTGCATAAGCAAGGATTTCCAGTAAAATGTTGAAAAGAAGTAGTAAGAGTGAACATTCTTGCCTTGTGGGTGATATTACTGGGAAAGATTAGATTCTCTAACCATTAAGTATGATGTTAGCTGTAGGTTCCTTTATCAAGTTGCAAAAGTGCCCTCGATTCCTAGTGTACTAAAAGTTTTTGTCATGAATGGGTTGGATTTTGTCAAATGCTTTTTCTGCATCAGTTAATATGATTATGTGATTTTTCTTCTTTAGCTTGTTGATATGATGAATTACATTAACTGATTTTCAAATGTTGAACCAACCTCGCATACCTGGGACAGATCTTACCTGGTCATGGTGTATAATTGTTTCTGTACATTGTTGGATTCAATTTGCTAGTATTTTGTTGAGGATTTTTATATCTACATTCACAAGAGATATTGGTCTGTAGTTTTCTTGTAATGTCTTTGGTTTTTGTATTAGAGTAATGTTGGCCTCATAGAATGAGTTAGTATTTCCTCTGCTTCTCTCTTCTGAAAAAGATTATAGAGAATTGGTACAATATCTTGGGTAAACATTTGCTAGAATTCATCAGTGAATCCATCTGGGCCAAATAATGTCTGTTTTAGGAGGTTATTAACTATTGATTCGATGTCTTTAATAGATATAGGCCTATTCAGATTGTCTATTCTTGTCTGAGTTTTGGCAGATTGTCTTTCAAGGAATTGGTGCATTTTATTTAGGATATAAAATTCAGGGGCTTGGAGTTGTTTACAGTATTCCTTTGTTGTCCTTTTAAAATCCAGGAAATCTGTAGTGATGTCCCTTCTTTCATTTCTGATATGGTAATTTGTGTCATCTCTCTCTTTTTTAGTTAACCTGGATAGAGGTTTATCAATTTTATTGTTGTTTTTTGAAGAAACAGACTTAGCTTTTGATGAATATCTCTATCGATACCTGTGTTCAATTTCATTGATTTCTGTTCTAATTCTTATTATTTCTTTTCTTCTGCTTACTTTTGGCTTAATTTGCTCTTCTTTTTCTAGTTACCTAAGGTAGAAACTTAGATTATTGATTTTAGATCTTACTTTGTTTCTAATATATGCATTAGCCAGCCCTGGTGGTATAGTGGTTGAGATTTGACACTCTCACTGGCATGGCCCAGGTTCATTTCCCAGTCAGGGAAACACACCACCCATCTGTTGGTTTCATACTGTGGAGACTGTGTGTTGCTGTGATTCTGAAAGCTATGTCACTGGTATTTCAATACCAGCAGGGTCACCCAAGGTGGATAGGTTTTAAGTGGAGCTTCCAGAATAAGAAAGACTAGGAAGGAGGACCTGGCCAGCCACTTCTGAAAAAATGGTCATGAAAACCCTGTGAATAGCAGTGGAGCATTTTCTGATGTGGCACCAGAAGGTGAGAGGTTGGTGCAAAAAGACTGGGCAGGATTCCACTCTGCTGTACACAGGGTCACTAGGAGTCAGAATCAACTTTATGACACTAACAACAAAATATATGCATTCAATGCTATAAATTTCCCTCTAACCTGCTTTCATCAAATCTCACAAATTTTAGAAGTTGTATTTTCATTTTCACTTAGTTCAAAATACTTTTTAATTTCTCTTGAGAGTTCTTCTTTGATCCATGTGTTATTTAGAAGTGGGATGTTTAATCTCCATGTATTTGGGTATTTTCCAGTTATCTTTCTGTTGTTGATTTCTAGTTAAAATTTCACTGTGGTCTGAGAGCAGACATTGTATGATTTCTATTCTTTATATTTGTTAAGTTGTATTTCATTGCCCGAAATGGGTCTATCTTGATGAATGTTCCATGTGAGCTTGAGAAGAAGGTGTGTTCTGCTGTTGTTGGATGAAGTAGTCTAGAGACATCAATTGTATCCAGTTGATTGACGGTAGTATTGAGTTCAACTATGCCCACAGTTATTTTCTGCCTGCTGGATCTGGTCCTTTCTGGTAGAGGTTGTTGAAGTCTTCAGCTATGGTAGTGGATTCATCTATTTCTCCTTACAGTTCTATCAGTTTTTGTGTCACATAGTTTCATGCTATGTAGTTAGGTATATACAGGCGTACCTCATTTTATTGCATTTTTGCCTTATTGCACTTCACAGATTCTGCATTTTTTACAAATTGAAGGTTTGTAGCAACCCTGTGTTGAGCAAGTCTTTTGGTGCTGTTTTTCCAACAGCATTTGCTCACTTCATAGGTCTGTATCACATTTTGGTAATTCTCACAATATTTCAAACTTTTTCATTATTTTTATATTTGTTATGGTGATCAGTGATCTCATGTTACTATTGTAATTGTTTTGGGGCACCATGAACTGTGCCCATATAAGAAGGACAACTTAATCAGTAAATGCTGTGTGTGTTCAGACTGCTGTACCAACTGGTCCTTCTCCCTTCTCTCTCCCTCTTCTTGGGCCTTCCTATCCCTGAAACACAACAATATTGATATTAGGCCAATTAATAACTCCACTGTGACCTCTAAGTATTCAAGTGAAAAGAAGAGTCACATGTGTCTCACTTTAAATCAAAAGCTAGAAATGATTAAGCTTAGTGAGGAAGGTATATCAAAAGCTGAGATAGGCCAAAGCTAGGTCTCTTGCACCAGTTAGCCAAGTTGTGAATGCAAAGGAAAAGTTCTTGAAGGAAATTAAAATTGCTACTCCAGTGAACACATGAGTGATTAGAAAGTGAAAGAGCTTTATTGCTGATATGGAGAAAGTTTTAGTGGCCCGGATAGAAGATTAAACCAGCCACAACACTCCTTTATGCTAAAGCCTAACCCAGAGCTGACTCTAACTCTTCAATTTTATGAAGGCTGGGAGAGGTGAGGAAGCTGCAGCTAGCAGAGTTTGACTCATGAGGTTTAAGGAAAAAAGCCATTTCCATGACATGATAGTGCAACGTGAAGCAGCAAGTGCTAATGTAGAAGCTGCAGCAAGTTATCCAGAAGATCTAGCTAAGATAATTCATAAAGGTGGCTACACAAAACAACAGATTTTTCAATGTAGATGAGACAGCCTTCTATTGGAAGAAGATGCTATCTAGGACTTTCATAGCTAGAGAGGAAAAGTCAATGTCTGGCTTCAAAGTGTCAAAGGACAGGCTGACTCACTTATTAGGGGCTAATGCAGCTGATGACTTTAAGTTGAATCCAATGCTCATCTACCATTTCTAAAATCCTAGGGGCCTTAAGAATTATGCTAAATCTACTCTGCCTTTGCTCCATAAATGGAAGAACAAAGCCTGGATGACAGCACATCTGTTTCTGACATGGTTTGCTCAATGTTTTAAGCCCACTGTTGAGACCTACTTCTCAGAAAAAAGATTCCTTTCAAAATATTACTGCTCATTGACAGTGCACCTGGTCACCCAAGAGCTCTGATGGAGATGTACAATGAGATTAATGTTGTTTTCATGCCTGCTAACACAACATCCATTCTGCAGCCCATGGATCAAGGAGCAATTTCAACTTTCAAGTCTTATATGTAAGAAGTACATTTCATAAGGCTACAGCTGTCATAGAGAGTGATTCCTCTGCTGGATCTTGGCAAAATCAATTGAAAAACCTCTAGAAAGGATTCACCATTCTAAATGCCATTAAGAACATTCATGACTCATGGGAAGAGGTCAAAATATCAACATTAACATGAGTTTGGAAGAAGTTGATTCCAACCCTCATGGCGGACTTTGAGGGGTTCCAGACTTCAGTGGAGGAAGTAACTGCAGATGTGGTGGAAATAGCAAGAGAACTGTAATGAGAAATGGAGCCTGAAGGTGTGACTGAATTGCTTCAATCTCATGATAAAACTTTAACAGATAAGGAGTTGCTTCTTATGGATGAGCAAAGAAAGTGGTCTCTTGAGATGGACTCTACTCCTGGTGAAGATGCTGTGTGAAGAAAATTGAAATGACAACAAAAGATTTAGAATATTACATAAACTTAGTTAATAAAGCAGCAGCAGGGTTTGAGGGTATTGACTCCAATTTTAAAAGAAGTTCTACTGTAGGTAAAATGTTATCAAACAGCATCACATGCTAGAGAGAAATCATGAAAGAAAGAGTCAATCAATGGGGAAAACTTCATTGTTGTCTTATTTTAAGAAATTGCCACAGGCACCCCAACTTTCAGCAACCACCACCCTGATCAGTCAGCATCCTTCAACATCAAGGCAAGACACTCTGCCAGCAAAAAGATTACAACTCACTGAAGGTTTAGGAGGTGGTTAGCATTTTTTAGCAATAAAGTATTTTTTTGGAGGGGGGGATAATTGACCTTGAGCTAACATCTGTTGCCAATCCTCCTCTTTTTCTTTTGTCTCCCCAAAGCCCCAGTAGAAAGTTGTGTATCACAGTTGTAGAGTTGTAGCTCTTCTATGTGGGATGCTGTCTCAGCATGGCCCGATGAGTGATGAGTAGGTCCGCGCCCAGGATCTGAGCTGGTGAACCCCAGGCTGCCAAAGCAGAATATGCGAACCCAACCGCTAGGCCACTTGGCCAGCCCCAGCAATAAAGTATTTTTTAATTAAGGTATGTCCATTGTTGCTTTAGACATAATGCTATTGCACACTGAATAGATTACAGTATAGAGCAAATATAACTTTCATATGCACTGGGAAACCAAAAACTTTGTGTGACTCACTGTATTGTGATATTTGCTTTGTAGCAATGTTCTGGAAACCAGCCCATAATATCTTGGAAGTATGCCTGTACATTAAAGAGTAGGGAGGGCTCTCAAAAAACTGTATTATACAAAAGAAGCAAGACACAAAAGTATCTATACAGTAAATAAATTTGTATGAATTGTACAACCGGTAAAACTATCTTTGGTGATACAAATCAGAACTTTTGTCACCTAGAGGGGTGGCTGTGGGCTTTGACTGGAAAACTGCATGAGGAAACTTTATGTGGTGATGGAAATATTTTGTATCTTGATTGGGGTATTAGTTAATGGATGTATACATCTACTACAACTCATTGAATTGTACATTTAAAGTTTATGACTGCTATCTCAATGTAAATACGTATGAAAATGTCTGGGGTCTACCTTAAAAGTGAGGTAGAGAGCATACCTCATATTTTGCCTCTACTATGCCCCACTATAGAGATGGTTCTTGACTTTTATCCTTTGACATGTGGTGCTGTAGGGCTTCCTCTTTATTTATTCAACTACAGTTTATCAAACTTTTATTAGACTTTCTACTCCCCATTCCAAGTAAACTATACCTTCACAAAGTTCAAGATTGTCAGCATCTCTCTGTTCTAGGTGACAGCTGGTAAACATTTTCTGCTTTGTGACTATGACTAATTTACCTCAGCTCATACTTTTTTACAAAGACAGACCATGATGGTGACATTTTATAATGAATTGGGGGCGGATTTGGATTCACCAGAATGTACTGCTCATACAGGATCCACCTTGCACTTACTAGGAGGTCTTAGGTGCTTGTGTTCTTTGTTTAACTTTCCACCATGCTCTGAGTAAGCCTGAAGTAGTGATAACAGAGATGGTTTGTAGAGATCAGACTAAAATTAGGTCCAATTATTAAAGTGGAAATAGATGTACCATGCTAGATTGTTATAATATAAAGTGGATGTTGGTAGCATATCTTAAAATTCATTAACACAGAATATATTAGATCTGTTTCACCAACTGCATCCACACTTTGATTTTAGACTGCAGGGTGGAAGGGCCAAAAGGCACCTCACTTGGTTTCTTAGATCCCAGAAGTCATGCAGAAAATAGCAATAGCAGCAATTTTATTTTCCCAAAATAGCAGGATTCAGTCAGAATGCTCTAAGATCTTGATTCCAAGAACCTATTAAAAAGTCTTCAGAGAATTAAATTATGTTTAAGTTGAATTTGTCACTTGCTATGGTCTTACCTTGTCCTTCTAACCCCAGTTAAGCTGAATGCAATAACCTCTGGGAGCTCTGGTCACAGGTTAAGTGTTGCACTAATGATCTTGGGTCAGAACTTTCATTTTTGTCCTAGCTATACTTAAGCCTCTGGTATTTCCAGGCTTCAAAAGCTCTTAGCACAACAGGAGTTCTTAACCTTACATGATGTATGTTTTATTTTTAATCCTTGTCTCTTCTTGTTCGACAGGCAAAGGGTCTATGCCTGGGTCATTTTCTCTGACTTTCTTGTTCTTCTTTCCTAAACACACAGCAATTGGCAGGTAACATTTACCAGGTCACTCTGACCTCCGTGTGCAGAGTAGTTTTTCTCTAGTGTAGGCGGAGGGATGGAGCCCAGGATGCTTGCTAAATAAACCACTACCATATTTTAAACCATGTAGATAGGGAAAATGTTTTAAAGTTGCACTGAGGTTCCACTTCAAACTCCGTGGCTTAGGCGAATCCAGATTTGACATATTCTCGATATAATAGACTATGCCCCAGAGATTTAAAAAAAAATACTATCATAAATATCCTTCTATGCTTTGTGTTAAAATAAATTTCCATGATGCATTACCTTGGCACCAACTGTTAAAAATAACAGGAAGAATAATAGCGATGGCTGAGCAGAAGACTAATTGGCATAGCAAGTATAATTAGTACTGTGTGGAAAAATGCCAGCATGGACCAGTAGCAGCTCTACAGTAAATAGCTGTATTTATTACTCCATGCGTTTCCTCATTTACTAACATTTTTTATGATGTATTCATATTAAGAGGAAAATTTAAGTGCTGTTTCAGTTGCTCTGTATTAACTTTTGAAGGGATTACTTATGATGAGGTCAGTGTCACCGAGAGAGATTGCTGGCTCACCCCCAAGTCACCACTCCAAAATATGAATTCATCTGGGTCTAGGATCTGGACTTCAGTGCTTGAGCATCAGAATTCTGATGTTGACAGCCCACAGAGAGGAGATCCATCTCTTAGAACTGGCTCATATTAGCCAGAGTCACTGCATTAATGAATAATATTAAGGGGATATTTTAAACAGTTGATAGTAGGAAATATGAATAATGGCGTGTGTGTTTGCATAACCAGCTATTCCCTTGCTATAGAATGACATGCATGGAAAAATGAAGAAAAAACCTAAAGTTGTTGGAAATGTACCAGAACAATGAGAGTTATTTATCTAACTAAAATGGTTCAAGTTCCCACCTGTATAACATGAATACAGTTGATGTATAAATTATAACCCTTGAAGTTTATGGGCCAATTCCCTGTCTGTTGTTCAGTGTTTGAATAGATAGTAACCATACCCCAGTGTCCCTGGAGCCCATGAACCTGGTGTAGCCCTCCCACTACCCAAGTTACAGTCCTGCTGTTGGAACCACACTGGTTGTAGATCTTGTGCTAAGAAATGAGACCTGTGCTCTCACTGGTTCTGCTGTAACTCCTCCAGTGCTGCTGGGGCACTCAGCCACTTATAGGCACTCTCAGTTGCTGATCTCTGCTGCCACTTATGGAAACTACCATCAGGAGGAAAATGGCCTTCCCCTTCTTTCTGTCTCCCAGTCTCACACTATTGTATCCCATTGAAAATCTGAGACAAGTAGTTTCCAGGGTTTAATCTTAGTGGTACCCAGGGGGATATAGATGGGTGTGTTTGGAGCTGAGAGACATTTGACACTCTCTGATACAAGGTCTTGACTGATAGCTGGGGTGAGTAGATATGAGAATTGGTTGTATCTTAACATGAATTGAGTAGGGTCCTTGGCGGATTTTATACATCCTTGTTAGGGTTTGTAGAAGTCACTGCTGTATCAGGAAGAGAGAAGGCAATTGACACATTTTGAGTATAAAGGGTTTAATGCAGGATTAGGGGTGTAGATGATTTTGGAAGAGTTGGAGGACCAGAAGTCCAGGAAGGTGACTCTGAAAGTTATGGCAGCTTGTGCTGATGGGCAGGGAATCCAGCCACCAAGATTTCAACTGAAAATGCTAAAGCAGATAGTTCTCAAAAACATGCCATGAACTTGTTACAGTTCTCAAAAGAAAAAAAAAAAAAAAAAACATTGAGAAGCTCTCACTAGCTGTCTCGGCCTGCACGTCTGAGGTAGTTTCCGAGCACTCATGGTCAGGCTGTCAAGAATCTCACTTTGCCTGGACCTGGCTGCAACAACCTCCTGAGAATTCTGTTTCCTACTTCTTTTCCATCTTCCAGATGTCACACAATTTTTTCCTCATTGGTAAACTCTATCCCAGGAAAAAGATCCTATAAAATTTAGCTCCTGGCTTTTCCTCCGCAATGCAGAGGGGTTCTTATGAAGAAGTGGTGATGTTGCATTGACAACAGACCACCAGAACAGGGCTGGAGTAGGGTCAAGACTAATGACTTTTATGTTTGTTTGTCCCCATATGTACATCTGTACTTGGGTCTGCTTGGGTAAGGGGTTGCCTGCTTTATGAGTTCTCACCTTGGCCTCAAGTAAGAATTTTTTTATCTAGGTCCCAGTTTCCTCCCATTGAAGCATACCCAAGATGGTTCATTCTCCATCCAAATGACTTGTTCTCAAGGATCATATATGAATATTATTATTGGGACTTAAAAGGAAAGTTTAATCTGCCACAGAATTGTTGTAGAAAGGATTTCCAGCCAATATTTTCCTTAGAAAATCCTGGGTAAAGGGGAAGAGTTATACGTAAGTGTTACATATATATATACATATATATATATATATGTATATATATATATATATAACTTTTTTGCATATAACCTTTTTTGAAAGTGGAAATACTACAAAACTAAAGTCTAATTAAATTATAGTCAGCAACATTCCACAACTTTTGACAGAGACATTCAGTGTCTTGCAATGAAAGTGTTAACAGTTATGTATACGTAATTAATGCTTATTTGACCAACCAACATGGACTTGGCTTTATGTGGGAGTGAAAAAACCTGAACTTCCTCAAGTTTATTTCTCAGGAGGTGAGCTTCAGTGACTAAAGATTTTTAGCCTGAAATACATTTCAAAGGACAAAAATTATTACTGAGGGACTATCTCTATCCAGATGTCTTCCTTTATGGCTGTTTTATTACTCACCTGTGGCTATGAAATTTTTCTTCTCTTTTTCTTTTTGTCAGGTTAAAAGAAATAAAAAATAAAGAAAAAGAAAAAGAAGGCTTAGGGATCTCTTCTCTTGAGTGGCCTTACTTATCCCAGTTTTCACATCTGCGATAAAGAAAACTGTCCCAGTTTACATGTAAACAGAACAAATATCTGTCTTTTCTATATAGGATGGATTCTATTTTTGAGCATAAACCCCTTTGAAACCAATTAATACTAGGTATCTGACCTACATAATAGATTCTGAACTCTCTATTTTATTTTCTTCTTCTTTTTGTTTTAAAGCAACACGGTTGTTCATACATCTTTGTAGCGATTCCATGGGTAATTTTCTCTATGTGTATATATCACTTGAAACAGATTTCCAAAAAACTCTTTAACTAATATTTTTACACTACTAAATACTTTTAAGAAATAGCATCTCCTGTACTGCTGGGGTCAATTTATGTATTTGAGCTGGCAATGTTAAATGTCTCTAGCCACATACGTTAATGCTGCAGTAAAGATGCCCTTTCTTTTTCTTCTGGCCTCTGCATCCTCAGTCCTTACCCATTAAGGATCATTCCTCTGTGATCTTACTCTTGGGTGTCTTCCATTGTGATCTTTGTGTGGATAAATAATCACCACATTTAGGTTTGTCCCACCCCTGGGTCTCTGCATTTTAAAAGAAAGCCTTCTTTTAAAAGAAAATTTCAAGAGTTCTACCAAAAGGAAATGATCTCTAGAGGGGCAATTTTCAGCATCATGCTTAGTGCTGGGAAAGGTATTTTTGCAAAGGGGAAAACTATTCAAGGACCTTAAAATTCAGACATGTGCATAAATACTGGCCATCTTGTAAATAAAACACTTTTAAAGGAATGCCCAACCTTTTATATTTCTTTGAATGTTCAGTAGAGCAGAAATTTTGCTGGGTCACCTTGATCATCATGTTATATTATCGAACTACAAGCTTTTTAAATCCCAGAATGATTTCTAGGATTTTAGTGATTTCTTTTTAGGATCATATTGAGGTAAAGAAGACTGGCCCACGAGTTTTAAGTCT
Source organism: Tapirus indicus (assembly GCA_031878705.1). Taxonomy (NCBI): domain Eukaryota; kingdom Metazoa; phylum Chordata; class Mammalia; order Perissodactyla; family Tapiridae; genus Tapirus; species Tapirus indicus. The sequence goes on from CM062925.1 coordinate 118,449,148, forward strand.
ACCTATGTATCTGCTCTTGATGTCTGCGTATTCCTCCATTATAATATCTATATACCTTTTAGGGCAGGGTATTACCATCCAATCACCTTTATAAGCTCTATATCTAGAATGCATGGTTGGCATTTCCCTTTCCATGATATCTCATGTCTAACTAAATTTAAAGTCCTTTGGAATTTATCTTCCACATATAATAATATGCTATAATGAATACTCATGCAACCCATCTTAAGAAATGAAACATATTACTATGGCATATTACTAAGCGTTCTTATATATTCCTTCACATTTGCATACTTCTCCCTCCAACATCCCCAAAGACGTTATCTTTTTTAAATTTCTTGTTCATCATTTCCACTGCATTTCTTTTTCCTTTGAATATATGCATGCATTTTAAAATATGTACATATATAGGTGTATATACTATGTATATTACATTCGAACATTCTACATAAATAAAATTATACTGTATTGCAGCCTGCTTTTTCCACTTAAAAATATATTTGTGCCAATTGAGATGTTCAGCAGATTTTATTTCCCTAAATGACTGTGACAGTCTTTCGCATCCTCTATGCACTTCCTACTGTGTGACTGATGGTCCTCCTGAGATGTGTCTGGGGGTCCTCCCCTTGAATCTGGGTGGGAGCTTTTGATTACTCTGACCAGTGGCATACAGCAGAAGTGATGTTATGTGGCTTCTGAAGTAAATCATAAGAAGGACACAGCTTCCATTCCACTCTCAATTTTAAGACACTTGCTGAAGGGAAATTAGCCACTATGACATGAGGAAACGAAAACTAGTCCGTGTGGAGAGACTCATGGAGAGGCATCACAGAGAGTAATAAGATGATCAGCTGGCAGCCAGTCTCGGTGGACTTGGGAGTGAGCATGCCTTTAGATGATAATAACCCCCAGCCTTCCAGTCTACCAACTGAGGCCTCAGACAAGGTAAAGAAGGGATAAACCATTTCCCTGTCTGAATTTAGTCTGACCCATGAAAACCAAGAACATAATAAATTGTTGTTGTACATCACCAAGTATCGGAGTAGTGTATTATGAAAGCATAGTAACTGGAACAACGTGTATCTTTCTAGTTCATTTATTTTTATTATTGTACATTATTAAATTATTTGAATATATCACAGTGTATTAATTTATTCTTCTGTTGGTAGAAACTTGTTTCACCTTTTGCTATTGTATATAAGGCTGCTAATAACATTCTTAAACATATTTCTAGTGTTCACGTGCAGGAGTTTCTCCAGTGGCATATAATTAGGAATGGAATTTCTTTGGCCGCAGAATATGCATATCTTTAATTTTACCAAATATTGCCAAACACACATTCAAGTTGTACTAATATATACTTCCACCTGTAATATGTAAGTGCTCATTATTCTGTAACCTAATTTCTTGATAAAAATTGATATTTGGATCTACCTATCTCTTGATTATGAAATAATATCACCTTTGGCTTGAAGTTCCCTAAGAACTCTTGAGGTTGAGCATCATGTATTTATACTGTGGTGAATACAATTTATGTATATTCTAACATGAAACAATTCATGAGTCACTTGGATAGACCATGTATAATCATAAGTTTTTCTTCATATTGACTATTTCAGTTTGGCTAATTTTTTTTGTTTTGATACTATTAAAATATTGATATTTATATCTTAATCTCATAGTTGAGGTTGACCTACAATTTTTCTTTCTTATACCATAGTTATTTGCCTGTGATAGTAACTCCATACTAGTTTCATAACATGAATTGCAAAGGGACCTCGTTTTTATTTTTCCTGAAATTGGCCTTATCTTTTCCTTTAATGTTTGAATGTTTAACTGAACTTACTTTTGAAAATTTCTAAACCACTTATCATTGAAGTATTTTCAAGTGGATTTAATTTAAATACTTTAACAATTTAGATTTAAATACTTTAACAATTACAGATCTATTTTCTTGAGTCAATTCAGTATATTATACATTCAAAGTAATTCTCCATTGAATTTCTGTTCACATTTATCTAGATGTCATTAATTTCTTTCAACAATGTTTTATAGATTTCTGAGAACAAGTTGGCACTGATTTTGTTGCATTTTTTCCTAAATATTTTACTTTTTTAGTACTATTTTAAATATAATTGTTTTCTTAATTTCATTTTCATATTGTTCATTACTTGTGTATAGAAATAAAATTGATTATTTTGCATATTGATCTTGTACCCTGCAACATTGCTGAAATTACATATTAGTTATTGTGGTATCTAGTATTAGTATAGTAAATAGTATAATATTAGTAGATAGGAGTGGATTCCTTAGGATTTTCTGTATGCAAGATAATGTCCTCTTGCCTAGTGGTTCTGGATAAAACCTTCATAAAATGTTGAAAAGAAATGACAAGAGCAGATTTTCTTGTCTTGTTCCTGATCTTGGGGGGAAAGCACTCAGTCTTTTACCATCAAGTATGTTACCTGTGGGTATTTTTGTAGGTGAAATTTATCAGTTTGAAGAAGTTCTCTTCTGTATTTGTTGAGTTTTTTTTATCATAAGGGACATCAGATATTGTACATTGCTTTTACTGCATCTGTTAAGATGATCATGTGGTTTTCCCCCTTTATTCTATGGATACAGTGTAGTACTTTAATTGATTTTGGTCATTAAGCTAACCTTGTGATTACACAATAATTCTTAGTTGGTCATGGGAAATATAATCCATTTGCTGTACTTCTGGTTTCAATTTGCTAGTATTTTGTTGAGGATTTTTCAATCTATATTCAAATGAGATATTTTTCTGTAGTTTCCTTTTCTTTTGATGTTTTATCTGGTTTTGCTATCAGGAGATACTGGCCTCATAAATGAATTGAGAAGTGTTCCTTCTTCTAGTGTTTGGGAGAGTTTGTAAAGAATTGGTATTAATTCTTCTTTAAATGTTCCGTAGAAGTCACTGGTCATCTGGGCCTTGGCTTTTCATTGTGGAAAGTTTTTAAAATTACTATTCAGTCTTGTTAGGTGCTATAGTTCTACTCAGATTTTCTATTTCTTCTTGAGTCAGTTTTAGTACTTTTCTTGTTTCCATAAATTTCATCTTTCATTTCATGTCCGTTGTATTCTCTTATGATCACTTTTATTTCCTTGTGGTCGGTAGTAATAGTCCCTCTTTCATTTCTGATTTCAGTATTTTGGTCTATTCTTTTTTTATTGGTCAATTTAGCTAAAGTTTTGTGAATTTTGTTCATAATTTCGAAGAATCAACTTTTGGTTTAGTTGATGTTCTCTGGTTTTTCTATTCTCTATTTCATTAATTTCTGCTCTAGCCTTTATTATTTTCTTCATTCTGCTTGCTTTAGATTTAATTTGCTCATTTTTACTCCCAGTGTCTTAAAGTAGAAGACACTTACTGATTTGAGATCTTTCTTCTTTTTTTATTACAGTAATTTACAGTTATAAATTCCCCTCTAAGCAGTGCTTTAGCTGTATCTCATTAAGTTCAGTATGTTGTATTTTCATTTTATTTTATTTATAATTTATTTGATTTTAATATCAAACTAATATCTAATTTTCCTTTTATTTTTTCTTTTGCTCATTGGTTAGTTAGGAGTGTGTTGTTTAATTTCCACAAATTGGTGAATTTCCCAAATTTCTTTCTGTTGGTCATTTCATTTTATTGTGGTCAGAGAACACACTTTGTATGATTTCAGTCATTTAAGATTTATTTAAATTTGTTTTATGGCCTAGCGTATAGCCTATCCTGGATGATTTACATGTGCATTTGAGAAAAATGTGAATTCCTCTTGTTTTATAGAGTGTTCTATAGATGTCTGTTAGGTCTAATTGGTTTATAGTATTGTTCAAGTTTTCTATTTTCTTGTTGATCTTTTGCCACTTTATTCTATCCATTATTGAAAGAGAGTATTGAAGTCCCCAGCTTTATTGTTGAATTGTTGATTTCTCCCTTTAATTCTGTCTGTAGACTTTTGCTTCATGAATTTTGAGAATCTGTTGTTAGTTGCATATATGTTAATAATCATTATATTTTCCTGATGTATTTACCCTGTATCATTATAAAATGTGTCTCTTTATCTCTAGTGACATTCATTTTGTTTAAAGTCTCATATTAGCATAGCCACTCTAGCTTCTTGTATGTCTGATGTTTGCATGATATACCTTTTTCTGTTCTTTTACTTTCCACCTTTTGTATTTTTAATTCTAAAGTGTGTCTCGTACAGACAGAGTATTGTTGGACCCTGTTTTTTGATGCAGCTTTTAAAATCTCTGCTTTTTGGTTGAGTTGCTTAAAATAATCTCATTTAATGCTGTTATTGATAAAGTTAGATTTACATCTGTCATTTTATTCTTTGTTTTTTAAATGTCTCATGTCTTTTTTTATTCCTCTGTTCCTCCTTTACTGCTTTCTTTTGAATTAAGTGAATATTTCCTAGTTAATTAAATTAATAATTTATTATGATGATTTATGTAATTAATTAATAATTAATGTTGATAAACATTAATAATACTAATAATTAATTAATAATAATCTCTTTAATGATTTTTCACTATATTTTTAAAGTTATTTTCTTAATTCTTGCCCTATGGCTTTTTCTCTTATTAATAAGGGTACTTATTCTAGATTCTTATCAAAATCTACTTCAGATTTGTACTATCTCAATTCCACTGAGGCAAATAAGTTTTATTCCTAGATAGCTTTATTTCCTTTCCCTCTTTTTTGTGCTATTTTGTCATCTATGTTACATCTATATATGTTACAAACACAACACGTTGCTATAATTTTACTTTACATAATCATAGGTCTTTTAAAGAGGTTGAAAGAAGAAAGGAGAGTATGTATTTATAGAGTTTGTTGTGTCAACCTTTTTATTTCTCATTTCTTGTTCTCTTCATTTGTTCCCATGTATTTTAGTTATGATGTCACATGGTTTCTTTACTCAAATACAGCTTTGTTCATACCCAACTCCTTTGTGCTGTTATTGACAAATATATTACGTATCAATATGTTATGGTCTCAACAATGCAATTGTATACACATATCATACAGTTACTTTTTGAATCAGATAAGAAGAGAAAAAGAAAGAAATATGCAGTTATACTATTTTTTAAATTTCTTACGTTATTACCTTTGCCAGCATTCTTTGTGTATGTGCATGTAATCAAATTACTTTCTAGAACCATTTGTTTTCAGCTGGCTGAAACTTACTTTAGTATTTCTTGTAAGGTGGATCTGCTAGCAATGAGATCTGTAGGGTTTTTTTCTTATTAATCTAGTAATGTTTTTATTTTGCCTTCATTTTTTTAAAGATGATTTTGTTGGATGTAAGATTCTTGGTTGACAATCTCCTCACCCCCTAAACCCTTTGAAAATATCATCCCACTGTGTTCTGGCCTTCATTGTTTCTGATGAAAAGTTATCTGTTAATCTTATTGGGGTTCCCTTTTTCCTGATGGGTCATTTTTCTGTTGCTCTTTTCAAGATTTTCTCTTTGTCATTGGCTTTCAGTATTTTTACCAGGTTTTGTGAGTGTGTGTGTGTGTGTGTGTGTGTGTGTGTGTGTGTGTGTGTGTGAATCCCTTTGCATTTATCCTGCTTAGGGCTCACTGAGTTTCTTGTATTTGTATATTAATATTTCCCCACCATTATGTCTTTGAATAATTTTTTCTTTTTCTCTCACTCCTCTTCTTCTAATACTCTCATTCCATGTATGTTGATGCACTTAAATGTATCCTACATTTCTCTGAGGTTTTCTTTATCTTTCTTCCTTCTTTTGTCTCTCTGTTCTTCAGATAACATGATCTTTATCAACCTATCTTTAAGCTGGATGATCCATTCTTCTGCTAGTTCAGGTCAATGCTGATCCCTTTTTCAACTTTAGATTTTTATTTTTCATGATCTTTCTCTTTACTGATATTCTCTGTTTCATGAGATATTGCCATCGTATCTTCTTTAAGCATGGTTCCTTTAGTTTTTTTAACTATGTATAATAGCTGTTTTGATGTTTTTGTCTGCTAAATGCAACATCTCAGTCCTATAAAAGGTAGTCTCTGTTGCCTGTTTTTTAACTTCTTGTTCCCTGTGTATGGATCACATTTTTCAGTTTTTGTGTGGGTCACACTTTTCAGTTTCTTTGCATGCTTTGTAATTTTTGCTGAAAATTGTATATTTAAGATAATATGCTGTAATAATTCTGGACAGGGATCTCTGGGGCTTGTTGTTGTTAGGGTTTTTTTGGTTTATTTTTTTAGTGACGTAGCTGGCATATTTCAGTGAAGTCTGTTTCGCCTGCAGTTTATAGCCTCAGATATCATTCCTTAGAGGACACAGCCTGGGGCATTCTCACAGTCACCCTGGCATGACAGAGGTTTTAGCAGGGTTCTCTTTGACTCTCTCTTTCTCTGAGGTCTCTGTTAAGCTGTCTGCTCTTGTTGGTATCACATCCAGCTATTTGCCTATAGTAATTGCTGGATTACTGTTCTATTGCTTTCAAAAATGTTATGAACATAAATTGCTGAAGTATAGATACTTCAGGCCCCTTTGCAGGGATAGTCTTTGTGACCAGTTTTTGAGGCTTGTTTCAACCCTAAAAGAGCTCCTCTTAGCTGTCTCTTTCCCTGGTTCTCTCTGTTACACTTATACCTGATCTATGGTGGAGCCTGTTTGTCTCATGGAGCTACCAGCCTTCTCTTCATTGCTTAACATAAAAATCCCTGCTGTTGTTGACAGAGCCCTTAGGCTTGAACTTCCTCTCATGCTGGCTATTCCAAATCAAGTTAGTTCCCTTGAAGAGAACTTCAGAGCTCCCTATTCTTACGAACTGCCTCTCCCTCTGGGTACGGTGTCTGCACCATTTCTTCAGAGCGGGGGTGGAAACAGTGCTTCAGTTCTCTCAGAATGATATTCCCGCTTTACAAGCAGGGTGCTGGGCAGGGTAGTAGCCTCTGGTCTTCATGTCTCATATATTATGGCATAGGGCCTCCATTCTTGGAGGAAGGTCAGGGAAGGGTAATTGGAGCCCAGTATTCTCCACTTTCCACACCTGAGGTAAAGCGTCCATGTTTTTAGTGGAGGCTGAGTGAAGGAAGGAAGCCTATGATCTGAAAAGAATGGGTGATCTGTAGCCATTCTTGCAGTTTGGAGCTGGGGTTGGTGTGGGGGAGTGAGAAATCCCACCTCGTAGCAGCTGCTCGGCCTCTCCTAATGTACTGCTGAAGAATCAGCAAATGCCTTGAGGCGAAGAGCAACTTGGAATGTTGGACCCACTTCAATGAGTCTCCTGCCTCTTTAGAATCTTGAATATTCAAATTATGCTGCCTTGGTCAGTTTTTAAGGTTTTCAAATGTGTGTGTATGTGTATATACATATATACTTTCATACAGCTTAACCATTTGATTTTAGTGGGAGATTTGTTATAGCTCAAAAGTGAAAATCTGAATTCAGAATGATTTCATATGGAGCATTTTGTTACTTTCTATTTATTTTTATTTCTTCATTCAACTATAAGTTATTGAAAATTAATTTTTATTTTCACACATCAATTTTTAGATATATTTAATTGTTAGTAATTTTGTTGTATTCAGCAAATAAGTCCTGACTACTACTAATTCTTTGAATATTTTTGACAATTGAATTTCTGCTTACTATATGGTTAATTTAATCAAGTATTGTATTTGCACTTAGAAAAATGCATTATCTCTAATTGTTGATTTCAAGGGTTAAATATATCCTTAGGTTATACTTCTCACTTGTGTCCTTCAAATAATTTGTCTAGAGGATAATTATTTGTATGTATCATCTATCAATATCTCTGAGAGTTATGTTAAAATCTCCACATATGCAAGATTTATGAATTTCTTTTTTGAATTCTGTCATACTGTGAATATATATTTGAAGCTTTAGTATGAGGATGAATACAAGTGATCGCTCATAATTCTTTTCTTTAAAAAAAATCCCAATTATTGTATTTGTATACGAACTCTCTTTTGGATAACATTTCCCTGATGTTTTTTAATTTTGAATATTTAGAATTTTAAAATTTCATGAGATTTCTTGCAAAGATAGCTACATTTCAACTTTTTAAAGAAATTTGTTTTAAATGATAACAGGCTTTATGTCTTGCTCATATATTAAATGTACTCTTTTGTTTCTTGAAAAATTAAATGTAATTGTTTATATTCTATGTGTGTGTATGTGTATCACTAAAGACACTTTGGAAGTCCAAGTCTGCTTTTCATTTTTTCTTCTTACTTATAATTGAGATGCTTAGTTTTCTTATGTTTTTTAATGTTGGATTTTATGCTTAATGCTTAATGCTTAGCAGGGCAGTATTTTTCTGTGAAAATATTGTGGAGACTACTATGAAGTAGGAATCTACAGAAAGAATTTGGAAGAGTTTCTTCCACTTGTATAGAGTGCTACAAATAAGTGATCGATTTAAGTTCACTTCCATGTTTAAAGTGTCCTTGTCCATTCAGATGAAATTGAACCTTAAGCTCGCAGTAGGTTAGTTATAAACTCTGACAGCAGTAATATTTATAACCTCCTAGGGCCTACCCTAGACAGAAAAGTGATCTAATCTCCTTTGATAAGAGGCTGATTTTTTAAAGTAGGCCACCCTTTCACCATGATGTTGTTTTTCCAGTGTCCTTCCTTTATGTGAAGTATCATTGTCAAATCCACCCCTTGCAAAGACATGAGGCTTTATCTTCTCTCTCTCTCCCCAACAGATCACTAAAATCCAACCTGTAAGTTACAGAGAGCAACAAATCTCTCCAGGGAGCTACGTCATCAGTGTAAGTTTGTCATACTGATTTTCACTTCCCTTGTCATTTTTTTAAAACCTAAGATTTCTATTTCTTTCCATAAGTTCAGCTATGTTTTACTTTCATACTTACTTTGGAGGTTATTTACCATATCTAGTCCACCGTGTTGCCATGTATGGAAGTCTCAATTCATTCTACAGAGAACAGCAAAGGAATCTTTTCAAAAGGAAAATCACATGCTTAAAATCCTTTTAATGCCTTTCCAGTATCCTTGGATTAAGACAAAGCTTCTAAACAGGGTTGATCAGGCCCTGCATGCATATTTCTATGTACTCTGCAGCTTCATTTTGCACTTTGTTATCCAGGAATTATAGCCGTCCATCATAATTTTCAATGTCGTCAGAGGACTTTTCCATATGCCATTGTCTCTCTCTTAATGTCCTTCCCTCTTTTTTTGCCCTAGTTAATTTCCTTCAGATCTCAGTTCAAGCTTCACTTTCTCAAGAAAGTCTTTCTTCACTTCATGATTTGAACCTTTTTCTCTCCTCTCCCATAGTACTATTTACTTCTCTCTCTGTTTATCTGTAGTCATACTTACATTTTAAAATTCTATACATGTGTATAAAATTATTGAATTTATATCTGTTTCTCTACTTGGACTGTAAATTCTCTGAAGGCAGATATCTATTTTTGTTCATTTTTGTTATCCCCAGCACCAAAAACAAAGTTGACACTAAATACATATGTGTATATTGAAATAAACACAACATAAATGTGGGATACTTTTGAATCAAAAGTGTTCAATTTTTAGTTTTTCCAGTCAGGAAGGACTCTGCTTGTAAAAAGGACCAGAGATACATCTAGAACTAACCTACCATCTGAAGGTAGGAACTTGTTTCCTTGGTCAGGGCTATATACCAATTTCTTCTTCTTTTCATCTGCTTCATTCTTTATCTGTCAGATCATATTTCCATATGAGTGTGCCATTTTAGCAGAACTCCCATCTTTAGGAGTCCTGGCTACCCAGAATTCTAAAACAGATATGGATGGCTGGGGTCCTGCAACCTTGTAGTGATGATTATCACATATGGTGGCTGTTGAAAAACAATGGCAGCTTCTTCACTGCAGAAGTGCAGGTGGGATAAGGGGCTCCTACATACACTAGACTCACTCATGGACAGAGAATATTTGTTTAGGAGCCATTGCCTATCAAATAGCTTAAGTTCCATCAGATGGGCAGGCAAAGTCTCCAATGATGCAACCTCTGGCCTTTGTCCAAGCAAACATCATCACAGGAAATATAGGAAGGAGTTTAATCAACAAACTAGTGAACAGAGAAGAGTGATGGAGAATCTGGGGTTTTATGACTACTAAATATGAGTAATTAGGTACATAATTGTATCTGTAGTTCTGTATGCAGAGAGCAGAGTCCATCCACAGGAATCTACCTCAGAGCTGGGGAGAAGGGCAAGCCAAGAGAGTTCAAGCTCAGATTGCTGGAGACATTTTACTGGAACAGGAATTCAGAATAGTAATACTAATAGAAGTCTAGTGCTATAACTGGGCTTATCAAAGAGGGGAGAAGAAAGAAGCATATCTGAGATTGGAATGTGAGTGCAAAAGCAGTTATTAGGAGAAAAACCCAATAAAAGGGAGCTGAGAGTTGGAGATCAGCAGGTAACTTCACAGGTTAGCACTAAGGCACCCTGACCCAGTTCTCCTATTAAGAAGAATGACTCCATCTTAAACCCTGTGAGATTGTCAATAGGGTATTTTGGTTTCAATTTAATGGACAGGAAATATTTATATTCGCTTCCATCTTTGCTTCACCTGTTTAGTTTCCACTTTCTTCCAGATCTCAGTTCAAGCCTCACTTTCTCAACAAAGGCCTTCCTGACTTCCTGAGTTGGTCCCATTCCCTCCCCCGATGTTTCCAGTAATTCATTCAATACATTATCAGTTTACTTATTTATTTCTTGCCGTACCAACTATAACACGGATACTAATGTAAATGCTAGGGATACAGAAGTGAATAACATATGTCCTCATCTTCATATGGGGATTTTTCAGTCTAGAACATCTGGCTTTGGCTGACTGTGCAGACAGAAGAACCACAGACTGTGCAGAACCGTGGGCTATGATGTATGTGTGGTGTTGGAGGGCCAGCTAGGGAAGACAAGAGGCAGCAAAAATGAGTTTAGGAAATGTTACTAGAAGTAGCATTTGCACAATTCTGAAGCTCACTAAAAATAACCTCAAATTAATCCCCGAGGTTTGTGTCACACAGGAAAAGCAAAGAGTAATAGGAAACCCACAGGAATCGGCAGATCTGTTGACTTTCACTTCCTATGAATTGCTTTCAGTCTATATCCAGGCCCTAAAAAGCAGACCTCTTTAAAAGTGGCAAATTTTCTACATTTCAGTAACAGCTTGAGTTGGGAGATTTTTGACTCATAGTATCTGAAGCAAAGAAATAAACAAATTAGTAGCAACAAAAATCTGTATGAGCAGTGACTTTAAAAAAAAGAAAAATCTTTTTCCATGGACATGAGATGAGGTTATCCAACTGAAATTTGATATTCTTGTTAATTCTTGAGCTACACTGGTAAATGTGCAATTAGGCAAAACACTCTCCATCACATCGCAGGCAAGAGCAGAAAGCACTGATTCAAAATACAAAAGCTCTTCCTGCTCTGGCATGGATCCTTCATCAGGATGAACCAGGTTGGATCATGACAGAGGCCTTTTTGCCAGAGCCTGGATTTTCATGATGTGAGAGATGCTTTCTCCTCGTAATTACTGATAATGTTGCTGGGTGAACTGAAGACATGTTGAACAGTGAATTAGATATTACAGCTCTCTACCGCACGGCATGTAAGACAGCAGCTTTGCTATTTACATCACAGAGACTTCAAATGCAATTTTTGGATCAGCACACCCTGTTCTCATTTTCACTTTTATTCTTTCTCTCCCCCTTTGCCCTATGAACTATCCTTTGCACATTTTCATGTCATCCGCACTATTTGGAATCATTATTCAAAATCAATGCTACTACTTCATCTAAACTTTCCCTCAGAGCATTCATCATTTGCCAATTGTGAATAATGAAATAACTACCTTATGTTTTGGGACATTGCTTATCTTACTTCGGGAATGTCTTAATCCATCAAAAATGCATAGCTGCTTGACATTTAACCTAGAAAAGCATTTATGCTATGTGTCAGTCAGTTTGGGCTTCTATAACAGAATAGCAGGGACTGGGTGGCTTAAACCACAAATAACTATTTCTCATGGTTTGGAGGTTGAGAAATCCAAGATGAAGGTGCCGGCTGATTTGGTTCCTGTGAGGGCTCTGTTCTGGGTTTGCAGATGGCCACCTTGTGTCCGCACGTGGTGGAGAGAGAGACAGCAAGCTCTCTGGTCTCTTCTTATAAGGACACTAATCCCATTATGGAGCTCCACCCTCATGACATCATCAAAACTTAATTATCCTCCACAGCCCCCACCCACTAATACCACCATATTGGGGGTTATGGTTTTAACATATGAATTTTGGGGGAACACAAGCATTCAGCCCACAGTGCACTAGGACAGCAAAATACCACCACTCTGCTAGAGGTCTACCCAGGAGTTCACAGTCGTGTGGCCAATTAAGTGACCAATTCACTGATACATAAACTCTGGCAGGGCATTTCAGTTTGTGAGTTTTCAATATGTTTTTCAGAACCTTTCCTTGGAATCAGAAATAAATTTGATATGTACTATTTAAATTACTTCAAATATTCTTTTGAAAACCTGTTAATTCTGCAAAGATCTAAGTATGTCTCATGTAGGCAGCATCTCATTTAGTGAACTTTTTTCTATTCTTTGGGACCAATACTCTTTTTTCTTGATATCTCATGGTCTATTATTTCTATATTTAGCAACCTGGCCCAGTTTTTCCAGTTTAGCTAAAGAGTTCAAGAGTTACTTTGGATTAACTCTTTGAGGTTAAAAAGCTTACCTGACCCTGCCTTTAAAGTTTTTTGAAGATTTATTGAATTGGAAAACTAAATTGCTGTTCTCTCATTACCCAGGCCTTCCCACAGAACAGAACTGTGCTTAATTGTAACCTTGCATTTCCTGAAGTTAGAATAGGTTTAAATCTCAGTATATATTCCCTTTCAATCCAAATTGCTACTGAGAACCCTGACACCTTCAGATGCCGTTAGCTTTTCTAAAATTACCACCGATCTCTTTAACATTTGCAACTATAGAAAGAAAAGTAACAGGATATCCTACTGGACTGAGATTGGGGTGAGGGAGGGAGAGAGCTGTGAGACCTCTTGTCTGTTTCCCTAGAATTAATGTAGGAATGTGTCCTATAGTAAAATTTCAAGGGCTCTATTCAAAACAGTTTTAATAAATTCAAGCAGCAAAACAAAGGGAGGATAATGTGCACTGGTGCCATTTTTTAAAATCTTCCTGAAAAATAAGGAAAACTGTGTTTTACTTTCTCTGATTGGTTTGTATAGAAGAAATCTAGACATCCTCATATCTCTCCATGAGTTTTAATTCCCATTTCTTATATTTGAATGAAAATAATATCAAACAAAAAAATTAGGCTGTAAAAAATCCTGGAAAACACTCTCATGTAGAGATTACTGAATGACACAATAATTTTTCTTTAAATAAAATGCAAATGAAAGCTCCATTGCTGGGGAAACTATAATGCAATGAAATAAGACATCAATATTATCACAAGAGAAAGATAATGGAAAATATTATTTCTATTGTTTATTCTTATAAAAAATATAAGCCTTGACTATGATTCTAGTTAAAACACTTTTTAGAAAAGATCAGGTTACCTTGAAGAATAAACTGAGATGCTTCATTAGGTTTATGTAACATAAGGTTTTCTTTTTTAAGCTTCATTTTAAATGCAGGTAAATGGAAACATCCAGGTTAAGATGGCTGATTGAAGCCATATCATAGAATCTTTCTTCCATAATAGCGGATGAAAAACAGGGCAAATCCAACAGCATCAAGAAGACAGAAGTCAAACCAAACTAATCAAATTAAGAAACAAAGAAAGAAATGGAATGTTCTGGAAAGAAATGGTCCTTAACCATTTTCATGTTTCCTGAGAATGATACTCATGAATTAACAAATCCCCAATTGTGGAAAGACTTAAACTGTCTGGTCATCCTGTCTTATCCTTCTCTCAACTGGGAGTAAGGAAATGGATATTGGGATTGAGGTGAGGATAAGTGAAGGAAAGAAAAATCAAGTAGCTATTCTGTCATGCAAATAATGATTTTAGGGCTATCCAGTTAATTGATAGATGAATCTGAAGCTTGAAAATATCTCTCCATGGAATGATAAATGCCCTCCAACTATGTAAAGTCAATCTTGTTATAGAATGTATTTAAGTACCTCACAAGTAAGAGCAGAAGCCAGATATTCTTACAACCACAAAAAAAAAAAAAAAAATCATACCACTTCAGCTCTTACACGGACCTTCTCCTAACATAGAAGAGCTGAGCAGATAGCACAAAAATGATCACTTTAAGCTGGAGTTCAGGCAGGAAAACAAACAAGCCTCAGATATAGTTGTAAATATTAAACATTGAAAATTACTACAATATTGCATCAGAGCAAATAGAAGTTTTAGAAAGAAATCACCAAGCATTGGAAGATGAAAAGAAATGGCATTGCTCCTGTGTAAATAAAGTATAGGAAGGAATGCAGGAAGGAAGGAAGGAATGAAGGAAGGAAGGAAAGGGAGAGAGAGTGAGAAGGGGAGGAAATATGTCACAGGCAGAGAACTCTGCCTAGAAGAAAACATAACCCAATGAATAGGAAAAACATTCTCTCTACTTTTTTCTTTATGCCATATTATGGCATCTTATTAAAACTTATTTCAATAGAACTATTTCATAATGGGAATGAATAAAAAATAAAATGATGTGAAAAAGAAGTTATGGATCTAATTAAATAATAAAGGGCCAAAATAGTTTCTCAGGAGGACAACATGAAGTTAGAATCATCAGAGACCATAGTTAAATTTTTTTTTAATTACAGGAAAAATCTTGAAAAAATGTAGACAAAAAAATATGTTAAAGCAATCTAAAAAGGTTATTTGATATTGAAAAGAAATTAAGGAGGGATCATTTGTACCTTTGAGGTAGAGCACTCAATTATTGAAGATAAACATTGTCCAAAATAGAGTATTAGAAGAGAATTTCCCTGAAATAAAGATCTAAGTTTGCTGCTGAAAGAATCATGATGTAAAACAGGAAAAGTGTTTTCCAGCGTTTAAGCATCTGTAAGAGAACAAATATCACACAGACCTCACATCTCTTCACAGCAACTTTTATATCTAGGAAACAAGAGAGCGACATTTGCAGAAATCCAAAAATATTTTTACTAATGTATCCAAAGTAGATTATACCAGCGTACAAGGAGGTTCACTTATGAAGAAGCCAATTTTGAACTTCTCCTGTTATTCTTTTTTGAATTCACAACATAGTTTCATTATTTTCTTGACAATATTTTTTTCCAGATCAGGCCTCTGACATTAAACTATGCCTGATATACTTGAGAATACAGAGTTGGTCAAGGTCCAAAGACATTTGAGAATGACAAGGTTGCTTTCATTCAGTAAACCAGCAAGCAAAAAGGACAAAGGGACAGTACAAGTAAGAATGACAGTGAGTGGATACAGCTTTAGGGTGCCTCTCTAGGTCCTTAAAGACCTGGACTGATTTGATGATCAGTACATCCTGCGTGGAGCAAGGATCGCACTAGGTCATTGGAACGAAAACCCTGGTCTCGTTGCCTAATATGCCGATAGACTGGGTGTGGGGTTTGGGTGGGAAAGCCACATCAACGCTTGACGTAAAACCTCATAAAGACACTTTTCTAACCCCACAGTTAAACAAAATTTTCTTCCAATATTTTACTATATCATCGGTCCTACATTTGAACTAGCCATGGCCTGTTCTGGCATGTGTTGACTGTTGTATGGTCAAATAAGTATATCCTTTTTTTACTTTTGAGACATTTTGCCAATATATGGACTATGAATTAATTTTCTTTTTTACTTTCTTTTAATTATTTTCTTTTGTTTGGTAAGGGCTATGGAAAGAGATACTGGTTATTAGATTCCAGAAATGAGACATGAGACTAGATTCTGATATATATATGTTCTAATTATACTAGATTCTAATATATATATAGTTAAATATATATATGTTTGTATATGTATATACAATTTTTGTGTTGTATATGTTGTATTGTTGTTTTGTATGTTTTATAATGTATATATATATATGTTTAAATATATATATATGTTTAGTTAGTTACTTAGTTACTTAGTTGGTTATAATGCTCATCTATGACTTAAAATGTACTCACTGACTGACCTTAGAGAATTTTTATAGCAAAACGAATAAGAAAAAACAAGAGCCCATTAAGTGAGTTCCTTAAAAAGCAGATATTGACACTTTTATACTCTAAGTGGTGCATACAAGTAGAGAGGTTGAGATGGAATAATCCAGGATAGGAAGATTCCTTGTCCCTCTGGAACGTGTTAATGATATTCCAAAGGCTGATGAACCATAGAAGGTTCTTGGCTTCACTGAACAACCTACAGCTTTAATTTACTATGCACTTGTTTTCTCTGTTAATTAGGAGTATAGCAACCTTTTCATCCACCCATCCACCCACCCATCCATCCACCCATCCATTCATCCATCCATCCATCCACCCACCTATCCTTCCATTCATCCATGTATTCAACTAATGTGTAGTCAAATCCACCTGTAAGTCAAATACAGAGTTCAACATTGGGTAAATATCAGAAAAGATGACAAGCAAAACTCCTGTTTCAATTTAGCTACATTTTTAGTATTTAGCTATATTCTGTGTGAGAATATTCCATGCTATAAATATCTTCAGTAAAGGGAATAGGGTTTTAACCTAGACCTTATGCAACACCGTTTACTGCAACCCCCTCATAATCTTAAATTCATGTGCCCTACTGTCTGTAATTTTCTATCTTCCCAGCTCATTCTCTGTAGTCCCCTAATTGCAGCAGCATTTTACTCACTGGGAATTCCATTCTATTTGTCCTACCAAATTTTTGCTATCCCTCACTCCTAGATGCTTTTTCTCTTCTTTTAAATTAGCTTACATTCCAGGTTAGCCTTTCTAATTACTTTCTTACATTCTCTTTGACTTCCTTACCCTCTCTTATTTACCATTTAGCTAAATAAATATGTCTGGAGAAAACACACGCACGCACACACACACACAATCATGCATGTTTTAAATTCAAGACACATACCTCAGATGACTCCTTAAGGCCACCCAGGAATCATCTTACCTTTCCCTAATCCATTCACTTTCTGCTCTATTCCAAACTGCAAACATCTCCTCCCAATGTCCTCACTTTTAGATGGAACTTAATTTCCTATAACAAATGGAAAATAACTTCCATAGACTTCTACCACCACATACACTCTCTTCCAGCATTTGTTTCCTCTGCTTTTTAGCCTTTTGTCATAGATGAATTTTTCTTCATGTCTCTGAAATCAATTTTTGATTTGTAGCTAGATCCTGTCACTTCTATCATTCCTTATAGCATGCACACATGCTGTTTATTCCCGTCTTAAATAAAAGCTCTCTCTTGAGTCCACTAACTCTGCATTATTATTATTATCCCCTTTGCAGAAATGCTTGCAAATATTGTCTATACAAACTCTAATTCCTTTCTTCCTATTGTCTCTTAAATTACCACAGTCCGGATTTTACTCTCACCAGTGCACTGAAGCTATTGACTTCTCTGTTCCTAATGTCAATGAACCATGCTCGGTCCTTTTCAGCAGCATTGGATACAGTTGATCACTCTTTCTTTTTTGATAAACATTCTTCACTTGGATTCCAAGACATCATTATTGTTTTCATTTTCCTCCATCTCATTGATTCTTCCTGCTCCCTCTCCTTTGTGGGTTCTCATGCTTGTTTTTGATGCTCTTGATAGTGAAGAGCCCCAGTCCCTGGGCTCTTCTCTTCTCTTCAATCTCCCCCAGTGTCATGGCCTTTTCCATTATTGCCATATGTATTGAAAAATATTCTCAGTGAAATGAAAGTCAACATGAGAATTACATAAATGATTGGGGGGGAGGGTAGAGATTATCCACAATCTTGAATTATTGATATCTTATCAAGTGAAATAATTGAAAGTTGACTGTATATTCTTAAGCAAGCCTTTAATAAATGAGACGCTTGTGTTATAATGAGATATCCAATGGTAATGACATGAAGGCATTTAGAAAGGAAGGAAGAAGAAAGAAAATAAATAAGTAAATAAATTTTCAAGGCAGAATTCAGTATCATAGAATTTGAAGACTCTCAAGGAAGTCAGTCATCTGTTGAAGGATATGGGCCAGGGTTTGATTACTTCATTATGAAACAGTTATCCTTCCACTCTTCCCTGACATAAGCCTAAATATCACCTAAGAAATTATTGCATTTCATGAGAGGCCACACAATGATGGTTCTGACACTTAAAAGAGCTCAGATTATTTTATAAATAATAAAGCAAAATCTCTAAAATTTTTATCTGACTTCTCACAATTTCAAATGCATGGCCCTGTGAAAAGTCCTTTTTTTTTAGCCTTAGGTATGCAGTTTAAAACTTCAGAAAGTTTAGCAGAAAGCATTTTTTTTTCCTATGACAGTTGCTTTAAAAATGGGCTTTCTTCTTCTCAGGAGGGAAAATATCAATGTCATGTGGTGTGTCAGTTGCTATAGTAACTATGCCTCGTTCTTTTTTTAATAACAATTTGAACTGGCTCTTAAGCCTGAGCAGTAACCTGGCCTACTGAAGAGTAAACTGCTGCCTCACCAGAGCTCAGCTCTTAACCCCACGCCCCCTTCTTCTCATCCCACACCTCCAGGTGCTTGTTTGAAATTTATTCACAAATACTCCTATTCAGTCCTCTTGGTTAGCTGTGCATTGCAATAAGAGGTATATTAATAAGGGATTACTCATTAAATATAAAGAAAAGGGTAAGTTTTTCAGTTTACCTCTGTTGATACAGCAAATGGGAAGAGTTTATTTCTCATAAACCCATTAATTCTCTTGACTTCGAGTATCAACTACAATTCCACTTTTCCCACAGAGCTCTGATTCAGAATGTTTGACCACTCTTCTCTATTTCAATCTCTGTAATAGCCATTTGAACACAAATGAGGGTCAAAATAGACTTGGGTTCATTTTAATTCCTGTGTTATTAAAATGAAGCTGAGACCACCAAATCTCTAATGTGGAAAAAAGTAAAGCACCCTTTGACCAACATCATAAATAACAATAGGGAAATCTGATGACCTCTATCTATTATTCTTTTTATAGCTGCTCCTGAAATAATTCGTGAAGTAATTTACAATATTTTACCCTAAGATCATGGTCTTTAAGAAATAAACTTTGATTTATTCCATTGAGATCCATGGACTTGCAGTATTATAATAGATTTTATTTGAAAATTATTATCAAAGAAAGAAACAGTGGAATATAAATGCAACACAACTCATTAATGTACAGATTTGGATTTGAGTGTTCTTATGTCCTTCAGAACATAAACTGCATAAAATAAATCTGAAATTAATTTGTTGAACACTACTAAGGGTTTTGTATTACCGTTATAACAGGTTATACTATGTGTGATATCTATATTATATTCTCACATATCCTATTGCTATAGTTGAGTTACATTATTAATATATTCTCATATAGGTCTGGAAAATAATATTATTCCCATGGATTCAAATATATATAGAAAATCAGTAACATACGACCTACCAAAACCTCTATGATGTATATATGTATATAAATATATTATGCGCATTATAAAACACACCCCAAAATTTGGGATCTAAATTTGGAAATGAATGGCAAATGTGATTAATGTTTGTAAGGGTAAATCAATATACATTTTGTTGAGAAAAATTTCTCATGGCAGTCCTGTATCCCCAAAACTTATCAGAGAATACAAACTAACACAAAATGACTACTGTACTGACAGGTAGCCCGAAGATTCAGAATGCAATTGAGGGCTTCTTTCAGTAAAGAAAGACTTTGCATATTCTTTCAGGCCAATCATAGAGGTGTAATAAATCTGATCCCCTGTATCATGCTACCCCACCTCCCCCCACTCTTGCTAAAGATCCCCTAGGACACATGGCCTTCCAGGGCAGTGAAGAGCTTACTGAGTCTAGAGCATGTAGTGTGGCACTTCTCCCTAAGCCAATGTTAAATTTCAAACAGCAGCATAGAGTGGAAGAGTCAAAAGAGCCCTTCCATAGTGTGATGTGATACCTAGTATATTAGTCAAGATTCTCCAGAAAAGCAGAACCAATAGAAACAGAACACACACACACATATACACACCAGGCTAAAGACCAATGAAGAACCAGTGTTCCAGTTTAAAGGCCATCAAGCAGGAAGAATTCCCTTTTGCTCAGGGTAGGTCAGCCTTTTTGTTCTATTCAGGCCTTCAACTGATTGGATGAGGCCCACCCACATTAAAGAGGGCAATCTGTTTTACTCAGTCTACCAATTTATATGTTAATCTCTTCCAAAAACATCCTCACAAAAATACCAGAATAATGTTTAACCAAATATATGGGCACCCATGGCAGTCAAGATGACATATAACCATATAAGCATCACACCTAGGTTCTCTTCTGATCCTGTTTCTACCTAGAAATCAATTTTCACCAATAACTTAACCTCTATGCACCTCATTTCATTACCTGAAAATAAAGGGATTCAGTAAGATTAATTTTAAGATCTTTATTAGTTCTAAAAAATTATATTCTCATGCAAGTACAGATATTTTGATGATACTTATTTAATATCCCATGGAATCAAAAGAATCACTAGTATAGGACCTGCTACAAACATATATTATCATTATGTCAGAAATACAGATGCCTTGTTCTTTTATTGGTCTTTAACTTTATTTCAATTTATGCTCTCTGAAGAGGGATTTAAATAAATTAGCACAAATAGGACCAGGGATACCTTTGGGATATTGGAGGTGATATAAAAGAAAAAGTTCAGTAAAATAAGAGAATGTGTTTATACTCAAATGAACCCATGCAGTGATTGGGCTGTTACTTATCTCCTTCCTCTGTCTTGCATAGAATCTTATTATCAGTGGAACTCCTAGGAATTGACATATTTATAATATATTGAGACAGAAAAACTTGCAAATAAGAGGTATAAATAGGGTGATAATAACCATTCAAAAAAGTCCTTGAGGTATTATGAGAGATAATGGACACCAGGCACACAATTCACATCTGAACCAGTAATGTGTCTGTAAATGTACATATATAAATGAGAAAATGATCACTTGAGTCCCTGGGAATATGTTGATAATTACATATTTAAACTACTTGCTCTTAGCAGTAACTTAGGAATTATTTACAGCAGTTTCCAAATTGTTTGTTATGTATTGCTCACTAGTAAATTTTTTGAGCATGTCCCCAATATATATTTATTTGCTTACAAGTAGTATGTAATGGAGAAAATATTCAGGATATATCTAAAGAGGATGAAATCAAAATAACTTGTATTTGCAATTTTAGCATTTTCTTCCTACCACCAATGGAGCATCTTTCACAAACCCATGAATTGTACACACATCTACACTGATATAACTTCATGTCATTTTGAATAAAATTTACTTGTAAAGATTGTCTGGGAAGTTAAAGGAAGAGCGTGGACAGCAGCCATGTAGAAGTATGCATTTCCCCTCAGGAGAGGATTGGTCATATTAAATTTTGATGAGAAGTATTCAGTAAAGTGTGAGAAGTTGAAAGAAAATGATCAACAAGAGTGTAAGGTTCTTAAAAAGGCTTTGCATGATGGAGTAAGGGACAGGGCATAAGGCTACAAGCTAGGAGACGTGAGTTATAGACTCAATCCAGCAACTTACTAAAGATATGACTTCAGGAAGTTAAATTTATCTCATCAGCATCATAGTTTTCTCATACTAAAATAAGATTATTGTAATATAGTATCCTCTTTCAGCTCAAAAACGTCAATTCTGAATACTGGTTTCTGATCCAACACATAAAGAGTGTGGAAGTCATCAATTCCATCCTCACAAGAAAAAAGCTGAAAGTCAACAACTCTTCTTAGATCCATCAGAGAATTAAGGTGGCAGGACAAACTATTGCCATTAAAACTGGAAAGACAGGTGGATCCTGAGAACCACAGCTTAGTGGGAGCAGAAGCCCAAGAGCAGAGGCAGCTGGAGCCAGCACTGATCAGAAAACTTTAACTGTAACTTTCAAATTACCAGAAGCTCTGTGTGGATGAGCTTGAGAGTTAAAAACTCCAGGGAGGAGGGCAATCTTGGGGTAAACCTTCATACTTTCCTGAGTTTTACCACTAGGATCCCTACCAGATTTTCAGGATGAAGGTCAAAGAAAAATCTCCTTGTACTTCTGGCAGTGAAAAGGTAACCATTTTGCAACATGTCTGGGACATTCTGTTCTCCTTATCAAAGGTCTTTCCTCAAAAGAAACTATTTTACCAGAGTCTAATGCACTTGGGTTTTACTAAAGCCTAATTGACCTAGGAGAAGGGAAATATCCAACTCCAGTCCCTTCTGAATTTCAATGTGGTGAAAGGGGAATATCCAGCTCCAGGTCACATTAGACATCCTGCTTTGCCTAAGGGAGAGAGGACCTGGGAAGCTCTTGTGAAAGTCATAGCCAAAGGACACGGGGTTTCTAAAAGACTGAGATCTAATTGAAGGATTATAGAGCGCTTCTCCTCCATCTTCACCCTACAACCTTGTCTATGGGGTTCCCATACAATAACAGGGGATTTCAGCTGAAAAGCCTGCAGACCTCAGACACTATTAAGAAGGCATATCTGAGAAAACTAAAGGATGACAGAGGAGACAAAGACAGGACACCAGAAGAAATTTTATTCTCTGACACACAGCTACAGCAAACAGTAAACACGGCATGTAACTCTTAATCAGTCAAAGATAAAACTGCAAATGAAAGGCCTACTTATCTCAGTTCCTTTTACCTGCTACGTCATGTCTGGCTTTCAACAAGAAATTAAAAGATAAGCCAAAAGCCAAAAATCATAGTCTGAAGAAACAAAGTAGTGTCAGAACCAAACTCAGACCTAGCAGAGATTTTAGAATTATCAGACTGGTAATTTTAAAATAGCTACAATTAATATGCTAATAGCTGTCATGGAAAAAGTGGACAACATGCAAGAGCAGATGGGTAATGTAAGCAGAGAGATGGAAACTCTAGGAGTCAAAAGGAAATGCTAGAAATAAAAAACGCTGTAACAGAAATGAAACATGCCTTAAACGGGCTTATCAGTAGACTGGACATGACCAAGGGAAGACTCAGTGAACTTGAAGATATGTCAATAGAAACTTCCCAAACTGAAAAGCTGAGAGAAAAAAGAATGAAAAATGTAGAACCGAATGTCCAAGAACTATGGGAGAATTACAAAAAATGTAACATATATGTAATGGGACTATCAGAAGGAGAAAGAGAAGAAGTAACAGAATAAATATTTGAAGTTGTAACGGTTGAACATTTTCCAAAATTAATGACAGATACCAAATCACACATGCAGGAAATTCAGAGAATACCAAGTAGGATAAATACCAAAAAATCTACACCTAAACATATCAATTCAAACTGCAGATAATCAAAGATTAAGAGAAAATCTTAAAAGCAGTTAGGGAGGGGCGACACCTTACCTATAGAGTAACAAGGAGAAGAATTGCAACTGACTTCTGAGAAACCATGCAGGCAACAAGAAAATGTAGTATATTTAGTTTTCAAAGAAAAAAACCCACCCACCTAAAGTTCTGTATACAGTGAGAATATCCTCCAAAAGCAAAGGGGAAATAAAGATTTTCTCAAACAGAAATTGAGGAGACCAGCCTTGCAAGAACTGTTCAAAGAAGTTCTTCAGAAAGAAGGAAAATGATACAGGTCAGAAACTCAAATCGATATAAAGAAAGAAAAGCATTAGAGGAGGAATAAATGAAGATAAAATAAAATCTTTTTTTTCTATTCTTAATTGATCTAACATATAAAAGTTCTTCAAAATAATAATAACAATCTATTGGGTCATTATAGCTTATGGATAACTGAAAAGAGTGAAAGCATTGTAATACAGGATCTGAGGGAAGAATTGGGGATACTTGGTTTTAAGGTACCTGCACTATCCTCAAGCAGTATTGTGTTATTTGAAACTAGACTTAGATTAATTGTAAATGTATATTGAAAACTCTAGGGCAACCACTAAGATAATTTTTTTTAAGTATAATTGATATACTAAGAGAAGAAGGAAAATGGATTTATGTACAGGCATACCTTGTTTTACTGCACTTCACTTTATTGTGTTTCACAAATGTTGAGTTTTTTACAAGACCCTCCCCCAGCGAAAAGATTACAACTTGCTGAAGGCTCAGGTGATGGTTAGCATTTCTCAGCAATAAAGTATTTTTTAATTACAGTAAATACGTTTTTTTAGATATAATGCTATTGCACACTCAGTAGATTACAGTATAGTGTAAACATAACTTTTATATGCCCTGGGAAACCATAGAATTCATGTAACTCGCTTTGTTGCAATATTCGCTTTATTGTGGTGGTCTGGAGCTGAACCTGCTGTATCTCTGAGTTGTGCCTGTAGAATGTTCAATTAAAACCAGAGAATGCAAGAAAATACTGGAAGATGAAAAAAGAAACAAAGAACAAAGTCAATGAATAGAAAACAGTAAAATATATGATAGATATTAATCTGACTATATCAATAATCACTATAAATGTGAATAGATTAAATACACCAATTAAAAGACAGAGGTTGTTAGAGCTTATAAAAAACAAAACAAAAACTATACTCGACTCTATGTTGTCTACAGAAAAAGCAATTCAAATATAAAAATAAAGATAGATTAAATGTAAAAGTGTGTATAAAGATATACCATGATAACACTCATCAAAACAAAGTTGGAGCACCTAGGTTGATTTCAGACAAAGCAGACTTCAGAGCAAGAATAATTACCAGGAATGAAGAGAGGCATTTCATGATGATAAAGGGATCAATTCTCTAAGAATACATGATAATTGATATATATTTGCCTATCAACGTCATCAAAATATGTGAAGTAAAAACTGATAGAAAGACAAGGAGTGATAGACAAATCCCAAATTACAGTTGGAGACCTCAACACCCCTCTCTTAGTCAGTGACATACCCAGTCGGCAGAAAATCAGTAAGGATATGGTAGAACTCAATGGCACTATCAATCAGTTGGATCTAATTGACATTTGTGGAACACTTCTCTTGACAACAGAACACACATTCTTTTCAATTTCGCATGGAACATTCACCAAGATATACCACAATCTAAGCCATAAAACAAACATTAGCAAATTTAAAAGAATAGAAATCATACTAAGTATGTTCTCAGACCACATTGAATTAAGGTATTAGCCAATAACAGAAAGATAACTAGTAGATCCCAAAATATTTGGAGAGTAAACAATATACTTCTAAAAAACACATAGATGAAAGAAGAAGCCTCAAAAAATAAAAATATTTTGACTAAATTAAAACAAAAACGTTATCAAAATTTGTGGGATGCAGCAAAAACAGTGATTAGAAGGCAATTTATAGCATTGCATGCATATATTAGAAAAGAAGAAAGGTCTAAAATCAATAACCTAAGCTTCACTGCTAGGAAACTACAAAAAGAAGAGAAAATTAAAGCCAAAGTAAGCATAAGGAAAGAAATAATAAAAATTAGAGCAGAAATCAATGGCATTGAAAACAAGAAATCAACACAATCAAAGGTTGCTTATATGTATATTATATATCACATATATAATATTTTATTATATATTATATATATATGATTTATTTCTCCTAACAACTTTTATAATGAAGAAATTGAAGCTCATGGGGCCGGCCCAGTGGCGCAGTGGTTTAATTCGTGCTTGGCAGCCCGGGGTTGGCCAGTTCGGATCCCGGGCGCCCGCCGACGCACTGCTTGTCAGCCATGCTGTAGCAGCGTCCCACATAAAGTAGAGGAAGATGGGCACAGATGTTAGCCCAGGGCCAGTCTTCCTCAGCAAAGAGAGGAAGATTAGCAATGGATGTTAGCTCAGGGCTGGTCTTCCTCACACACACACACAAAAAGAATTGAAGCTCAAAAAAGAAACCTTGTCCAGAGTTAAAAAGTTGCTAAAAGACTAACCTCCTAAGCTTGTGCTCTTTCTTCTATGCCACATTTTGGATTTTGAATTAAACCATTTATGAGAGAGTTCCTGGGCTTGCGCTGGAGATTTTTGCCCAAAGTGACATGCAACTGTGTGGGTATTAATACAGAAACAAAATATTTGAGAGGCAAATGAAAATGAGAAAGAGAAACAGGGAGAATATATAGAGATAAACTATATGTATAGTAAAGGAAATAGTATATAGGTTTACATTATGCTCAGATTGTTGTGGCATGTATATAACATATATTTCCTTTCATACATATATAAATATACATTTGTATAAATATATATATGTATAAAAGGAAATGGTAAGACTTCACTTTGACAAATTCACACATATATTTGGGAGGAGGTGGAGGAATAAAAAAAGTCTGCAAAAATCTCATGTGAAAACAACCCTTATGAAACTGGATGGATTTGCACAGCTCTGCCATTTTGTCATGTTAAGACTCTGTGAAGTCACATTTGAGACCTTAGACTATTTCTCACCTTGCTGTGAATCCCACTTTAAAAATTTACACAGAAAATAAGAAATGCTTACTGGAGTCTAGGCATCAACTAGGTTTTGTCTTCACCAGCTCCAACAGAGTCTCTATGAAGAGCCTGCCTGTCAAGTCACTGTGAAAACTCTAGATATGGTGGGTGGCCTCAAAAAGCTGGCAGAAAAAAGGAGAAATTTTGGCTTCTGTACCTTTCTCTTTGCTCCAGAACTATTGAGTTGGTTGTGGGATAATTGTTCAATTAGATTTAATGTATCTCTATTGTTTTAACTTTCCAATAAGAGGTATAACATGTTCAAATTTTGTAATTCATACTACTAATGGTATATATAATACAGACCACAGTATTCAACAGCATCCCAGATGGGTACCCCAGAGGATACAGAGTCCAGTGCTCCCACCTGCCATGTATCAAGAATCAAAAAAAAAGAACTGAATTCACTAAAACTTCAAAATCCATCTCTAATAATTTAATATAAATATGATCTTTGGTCTAAACAGATATTGAATACAAATCTATCTGAAAATTTGCTCTAAAATCATAAAGGAGGAAAGACAAATTCTTCTAGAATCAGCGCTAGACATGAAACAAGGACGTCTGCATGCCCTGCTAAGCACATTTCTATTGAGGAAACGTTATGGCGTAGTTTGCCACAGAGTAAATATCAGAACTCAGTTCTCTCCTGTAACTTCCTACCTGTCCTCATGTAGGGGGATAATAAAAGCCGAGGAGCCTGGTAGGATACAAACTCATCCTAGAATCCTTTCTAGCGCTATTAAATCTTTAATGAGAAAATGTCCGATGGAAAGTCCATCAATGTTTGTTATTTTTCTTTATCTGCAGTCCCATAAAACCACATCATTTTATTATTGAAAATACCCTGTTATTCCCTGAGAATCTCATTTGGTTTAACTTTCTAATTCCTCAGTTTTATGACTTTAAAAAGGCCTACTGACCTTAAGTTTGTTGTCAGTTCTAGAATATAAACTGATACATTAATCTAATTTGGGGTACCTGACAATTATAATAGGCTCTGGAAATGTTTAGCTACAGTGAAAAGCTGGTTAAAATTGCATTTCCGTATTACTTTTAATCTGCTAGGGGCAAATGCTAAAATATGTGTTTTTTTATTATTATTATTATTTTTGGTAAGGAAGATTCACTCTGAGCTACATCTGTGCCAGTCTTCCTCTATTTTGTACGTGGGTCGCTGCCACAGCGTGGCTTGACAAGTGTTATAGGTCTGAGCCTGGGATCCGAACCCGTGAGCCCAGGCCGCTGAAGTGGAGTGTGCCAGGCTTAACCACTATGCCACAGGGCCAGCCCCTAAAATATGTTTTTAAAAAATGCCACAGTGGTTGTTTGTGGTGGAGATAATTTTTAAAAATGGGTTAGCTTTCTAAAGTGGTGCATTTTGTATAGTGCTTTTTTTAAACTTTATATTGTGAACATTTTGATATCACTAAGTGGTCTTCATTATACCATTTTTATTGAGTGTATTATTTTATCTTTGGGATATACTAAAGTTGTTTTAAACTCTTCTATTTTGAACATATGGAATATATCTGAATTTCTGCTTTTATAAATAATCTTGGAGTCTGCATCTTTGTACACACTATTCAAACTATAGTTTGAACAACTGTTTTGCCTTTTAAGTTTCTTAAAGAGTAACATTCGATTTTCCTCAGGTGTAATGATTATGAATGATACTGGCCATCTGCTGATGGGAGCAGTGTGGCTGTCAATTGCACTTCTCACCTCTCTGAAAATTCCTATAATCTAAAGAGATGGGATTGAGTGTTTCCTACATACTGGGGCAACCTCACTCAGTGCTTCTCCTGGATAAGCATGCCTACCGGGGACAAGGTGTGAGAGCTGCAAAGTGAAAGAACCTCGGTATAACCCCTGGAAAGCTTTTTGAAAAAGAGTTAGACTGTCCCGAGGATTCCCAAGGGAAAAAAGCAACCAGAACCTGAACAGAAGGACCAGTGGATTATTTTTATCATCACTCTTCTTGAACTTAATTATTTTTTTAAATCAGTCCATTAGATTTAGAAAAGAACACTTGATGAGCTGCCAACCATTTAACGCACATGAATAAATGCATGTACATATGTTGAATCTATAAGCTTTTTACGAATGCTAGCTCTCTAATAGTGCAGGAGGAACAACTGGGTTGTTGCTTGGCCTTCATTTCCTTTTGTTATTGGGGAAAAGTGTTTATGTGAGCATCTGTGTATGAATTGTAGGGGTTTATGAGTGTGTGACTGTATGTGTCTCTTTTATCATAAAAACTTCTATTTGTTGGTTGCCGGGCAGGCTGATCTGGTACTGGGAAGGTCAAAATCCCATAAGTCCAGAATCACAGGCATTTCAGCAGGAACCCCCTCTACTGGTCTCCCATAGCCTTACATACTCTATTTGCTTCTCCTTAAAAGTGATTTATGAGTCATCTATAGAATGGTGGACCCATGAGGTGTAGTTCAACTCTTTCACTTCCTAATGAAGAATTAGATCAAGAGATGTCAAATGCTTTGTGAAAAATCACACATGAAGTGAATGATGGGACCGAGAATGAAATGTGAATTCCCTGGTTGCCGATACTCTCGTTTACTCCATAAACCTCCTTAAGGTTTATTAAGGAATATTCATTTCCACTGGTGACAAGATACTCCAGACCAGGAAGCATATTTTGGATCTAGAGGAGTGAATCTCAAATTTTAATTGCGGAGAAGTCATCTGGTGGGCTTTGAGATTCTGCACTATTAAGGAACTCCCAGTCATTCTAGTATCACTTGTTGTGAACCAAGTTTTGAGTAGCCAGAGTGAAGACAAAATTGCCAAGCCTTTTATCCACAATCATTTGCTTCTAATAGAACCCTTTCTGTGGATATGGAAATGTGCATGTCAAAAAGGAAATATAAATAGTGTCTCAAGATAAGTAAGCTTAAAGAGAGAATCCTTAACCTGTTACATTTTAGAGATTCCTAAATTTTTAAACTTTTACATCTCACAATATGAAGTACTGTCTTATTTAATTATCGAGTGGGGAGAATCATTGTAAAATATATCATGGATGCCTCACAAAATATCACATTAAGTTCTAAGATATTCTTGAAGAAACTCAGAAGCCCTTTTGTTTGTTTTACTTTACCTAGCAAACTTAAATATGCTAAATGGTGAAAAATACCAACAGAACAATAACTCTTGAGGACTGATTTGTTCCTTAGTCTTAGTCTATTAAAGTTTCTGTTTACATGATCTTAGAAAGAATTCAAACCATCAAAGATGATGAGTGATGGCTAAAGATGATTTCTGTATTATCTGACCCAGATCCAAAGGCAAGAGGCACAGCTTTCAAAGAAAACAGTTTGACTTTAAAATAAGAAAGCTGACTTCTGATGTTCTTTGTGATCTGGAACAGCTCAAGAACAGCAGGTCCTGAGCAACTCCGAACCAATACCCTCAAACTTGCTACATACTCCTTTTCTGCTCTGTAGCGTTCTGTCAGCATGTCTTTACCTCAACTCTTCTCATCAAACTGATAAGAGTCTGATAAGCTCCTTCTCACTGTGTCCTTTTAAGGTCTGTGCATACACTCCCTCACAGGAATAGCTGCACTGGCTACACGATAGGATTTCCTGGGGAGCTTTTAAAAATAGCCCACACCTCAACTCCCCCACCCAGATCAATTAAACCAATTTCTCGGGTCAGTCCTGGGCTGGTATTTCCAAAAACATCTCTGGTTGATGTTAATGTTCAGTTATGGTTTATAATCACTTTCAAAAGAAGACAAATAGAAGGGACACTGGTTAGCACTTTAATGGAAATTAGGGTTCAATGAAGTGTTCTGCAGTGGTGTTGGCTGTGTATAAATAGGTGGAGTGGTAGCACATACACTATGTATTTGTCATCCTTGGCTCATGATGGAACATTAAAATACCAGAGCTATTTAGGGGAAAAGAGCTTTCTAAATACACTTGCAGTCACAGCATACAGGCTAACTACAAAGGGAAGGGAATGAGGTAAGTCCTGAGATGCTCTAATTTATCACCTGCATCTCTTGCTAGCATTTATCTGCCACACCCCCCAGTACAGAAAATTACTTAGCCTGGTTTGCCCATCTCTGTCCTTTCTCCCTCTGATCCAGTTCTTACAGCTTGAAGTCATCCTTGGTCCTTACCCCCAAGATCCCATTCTTGGAACTGTGTAGTTTCTCAGTCACCTCAAAGCCTGAAGCCCTGCATTGGCCATCTCATCTACAGTTGCTGCAGAAGCAGTCACCCCTGACTCCTGACCATAAGGAGTAAGATTCATAGTTCCAGGACTCAGACTTTCTTTGTTTTACTCAAAGCAACTGCCCTTTCTCTATTGATAACCAAGACATAATATTCTGAGTAAAAATTCATGCAATCTCATTCAAAAATTTCATGAACTCTTCTGGAATTTCTTATTCTCCTGCCGCTAACTCTGGGTAACTGCCTTTGAACAATTATATATTTGGTGTTCTGTGTTTGTGCACAATAGCTCCATTCTTCATGAACTGCTCAGAAGAGATGGGCCAACTGGCCTCTAAGAAGCACATCCTAGCTCTTCAAGGGTAGCAAAAAAGCCACTTTAGTTATTACTCACTTATCTCCCTGAAGCCGACATTATGAAAAATGAAATATTAAAGTACACACATGCATACACACATACTAAAACAACACATCATAAGAATTGTTTCTACTTTTGCATATAGTTGGATTAGATAATCCTTAAAAACCCAAGCACTTCTAGTTGATTCATGGATATTATTGCCTTTCAAAATCACAAACAAAAAAGGTTTTACTTATTTGTCAATCACTTGATATGATTTTCCTTCATTTCGCAATTGGGTCCTCACCTGTCTAGAGTTATACTGGTGGCACTTCAGAAATTGTTACACTTTTACTTTTACTTTTCCTCCCCTGGTTACCATTTTGTTTTGTTTTTTACATTGTCAAAATAAATCTGACTTCTGCAACCTTTAATTTTAATGTCAAGTTAGCTTTTGCTTTAAGGACATTAAACATTAGGGCCAATCTATGATTTCTCTAATTTAAAAGTAAATTCATCTATTTTTACTCCATGACTGACTCATAACAAATTTTGCAATAATGACTTTTGAATTTGTTTCTTTAGAAGGATGTATCTTTTTACGGTAGGGATAAGAGAGTGTGTTCTGAGCATACAGATATATTAACTATTTGCTGAAATACAATCTAATTTTTCTAAATTTTCTAAATGTCCCTTGGTCAGGTTGATTTTGTTTTTCTGCTAGAGATATTCATGAGTGATTTCCTGTTCTTTGTCAGTGTCTCATATGCATGTTTATTTAAGAGGTACAGATACTTTTCATATAGAGTACCAAGCACCCTTGGTGACTGAAAATTAGTCATCTCTTCAAAAGCACACACTTTCCCAATAGCACAAGTTATGAACAGTTCAAACAGGCAATCAGAGAGGGTAATCAAGCTATCAAACAATAGCTCTTGGTGATGTAACTTAAAATATACTACTGCGTACTCAGATGAGATAATAATAAAATTCTAAATGGCCAAATCTTACTTTATTTCTTTTTTATTATCAAGTATTTGTCAAAGATAAATAAGTAATAAAATATATGCTTAATGGTTTTAAAAAATAGCATGATTAGTTTCTTCTGTCTAATAACCATTTATTAATTATAAATAGAAAGCAGAGGATGGTCTTGTATCATGTATCTATACTTATAAATACACCACATAATTACAGTCTGTATCTCTCCCTAATTAGTCTTGATTTAGTTCAAAGAAAAAATAAACATAGCAAGAATATCTCCAGAACATTGGAAATGTCATAGATAGTAGAGAAGTGTCTATTATAGAAGGTTGAATATTTTTGCCTACAATAGTCAGGCAATTAGAGTGGTATGAGGCCCGTAAGAGATTAGACAATATGCAAAACATTACTCTCAGATTTTGAATGATGTATTATGGTAACTGTGTTCTCTAAAGCTGTACTCAGTGATTTTAAGGCCTCCAGGAGAAACATCTGCAGCATAGTGCATTAAGAATGAGAGAAAGCCAGAGAGCTCCTTGTGCAGAAAACTTTGAAATACACTTATACAGAGACAGCTTACAAATTTTGTTCATCTCTAGGATTCTGGCTTTAATGATTTCTAGATGTTTTCTCTCTGTCCTTGAACTAGTATAAAGTTGTTATGTATCTGTTTACGTGTTTATTTATTTAGGCTCAACTGGTGGAAAATAATATATTTCCTCCTGTCACTGCATTTACTGAATCTATCCTGAATTGCTTTTGTTATTTGTTCCCAGCCACAAAATCAACCTTCCATTAATTTATATTTGCTCTGTGTTTGAAATCTATTGGATTCTATGTTTTTTAGTGTCCTCATCTCAGTTCCCTGAAAGGTTTCTCTGCAATAATAATGGTACTTGTTGATTTGATTCTATATATATGTCTCTTCACACCAATATTATAAATGATTTTAACTTTTTAATGCCATAGGGAAAAAGGGTAGCTTGAGAAATTAGCTGGTATAAATAATAAATGTAATTATAATTCATAATATTTATCATTAGTACTCTTGTTGCTCGGTTACCAGACATTGCTTGAATTGCTTTGTATAAGTTATCCTATTTTTAACCCTCATAATAATCATGTGATTAAGTACTAATCTTTTATGCATTTATTGATGAAGAAATTAATGATACCTCACTGTACATTCACTGTAAATATATACATATACATATAAATATATTATAGTGTGTTATATATACAAACAATATATATATTCTCGTGTACCCTATTAATAGCATTTTAGCCTACATTAAGCAGACTAATAGAACTAAAGGGATAAATAAACAAATCCTTATTTAAAATTGGAAATTTTAATATTATTCTCTCAGTAAGAGATAAGAAAAGTGGATAAAATCAGTAAGGATACAGCAGATTTGAAAACTAATATGAAACAAAACTACCTAATTGACATTTATAGAGGATTCCATCCAACAAAAACACAATATAAATTGTTTTCAAGGGCATACAAAACATTTCATGAAGCTAGACCATAAGTTCAACCATAAAAGAAATCTTGATACATTTGAAATTACTGAAATCATACACATTGTGCTCTATGATAACAATGGAAATAAATTAGAAATCAATAAGAAAGATATTGGGAAAATTTCTAACATACTTCTAAATAACTCATGGGTAAAAGAGGAGTTAAAAGGGAAATTTGAAAATATTTTGAACTGGATGAAAATAAAAACTAAACATATCAAATTTATGAGACTCAGCTAAAACACTGATTAGAAAGAAATATTTAACTTTAAAAGCTCATATTCAAAAAATCAGAAAGGTCTAAAATCAATGAACTCATATATCTTTAGAAGGTAGAAAAAGAAGAGCAATTAAAACAAGGTAAATAGAAAAAAGAAATTAAAGTAAGTAGAAATCAAAGAAATAGAAATGGATAAGTGGTGAAAGGCAATGACATCAAAACTCTTCTTTAAAATGTCAACAAAATTAAGAAATCTCTAGTTAGACTGAGTAAGAGCAAAGACACAAATTACCAATATAAGGAATGAAAGTGGGAATATCATTATGGAGCCTACAGGCATTTGTACAATAGTAAGGAAATATTATGAACAACTTTGTGCCAATTATTTTTTAAAAATGAAATGGCAAAATTCTTTGAAAAACACAAACTCATTCAAGAACAAACAGATAATCTGAATAGTCATATATGTATATATATGACAGAAATTATAATTGAAAATCTCCCTACAAAGAAAATTCCAGGACCAGATGGTTTTACTGGCAAATTCTATCAAATATTTAAGAAAAATATAATACTAATCCTTCATGAGCAGAGATGCACATTTCCTTGAATAAATGTGAGGAAATCAAATTCAGTTATATACCAAAAAAGAATGATACATCACATGTAAGTGGAGATTATGTCAGAAATGCAAAGTTATGTTTAACCTTTAAAAATCAATCTATGCAATTCTTCATATTAACAAAATAATGGAGAAAAATCTTATGATCATCTCATTAGTGCAAAAAATTATTTGACAAAATTCAACATTCAGTCATGATAAAAACTAAAGAAAACTGAAATGGGTAGGGATTTTTTAAACCTAATAGAAGGCATCTACAATAAAACAAGAAGTAATGTCATATTTTAAGCCAGGCATAAGACTAGGATTTCTACTCTCATGCTTTTTATTCAGTCAGTACTGAATGTCCCAGCTAAGTGATAAGGGGGAAAAAAGGGTATGCATATTGAGGGGGCAGCCCTGTGGCATGGTGATTAAGTTCAGCATGCTCCACTTCAGTGGCCCGGGTTTATGGTTTCGGATCCTGGGTGCAGACCTACACCAATCATCAGTCGTGCTGTGGCAGCGACCCACATGCAAAATAGAGGAAGATTGGCACAGATGTTAGCTCAAGGCTAATCTTCCTCAAGCAAAAAAAAAAAAAAATGGTATGCATATCGGAAAAAAAAGAAGTAAAAAGGTCTTTAATCACAGGCAAAATAATCGTGTACATAGAAAATTCTAAATTTTCTACAAAAAAAGAGACACTAGAACTAATATTTAGCAAGGTCACAAGATTAATGTACAAAAATCAATTATATTTCTATACTTTAATAACAAACAACTGGAAATAAATTTTAAAATATATTACTGTTTACAGTGGCATCAGATGTCATGAAATAGGTATACATAGAATATGATGAAAGACTTGTACAAAGAAAGTTGCAAGGAATTGTTGTGAGAAATTATAAAGGATCTAAATACATGGGGAGCTTTATCATGATCACTGATTTTAAGATATTAATTCTTTCCAAATAGATGTATAGAGCCAATGCATTTCCAATAAAAATCCCAGTAGCTTTTTGGTGGAAATTGTCATGTTGAATCTAAAATGTACATGGAAATGCAGAGGCCATAGAATAGACAAAATAATTTTGCAAAAGGAAAAAAGAAGTTGGAGTTCCAGGCTTGCTATAAAGCTACAGACAGCCTGTGATATTGGCCTGGGAACAAACATATAGATCAATGGAACAGACTAGAATGTCAATTGACTTTGGACAATCATGCCAAATTTTTCACTGGGAAGAGGTGGATCTTGGTAACAAATGGTACAGGAAACAATAGGGTATCTATATCTCTACCTATATCTACCCACATCATTTTGCTGTACTATATACACAAGCGTAAAAAAATTCTATATAATGGCCCTTTCCTTATTCTAGCTCATTTCTGAGAGAACAAGGCTCTGTTAACTTGATGATAGTAAATTCAACACATCAAATATTTCTACAAAAATGTTTTCCCTGATTTTGCCTATTTAACAGATTTAATCACAAGATTATATGGAAACTGAAAATAATCAAATTGTCTTCAAGTGGCTGTGGGAGTGGGTTATAAGGAAAATATCACAGAGTATTTGGTTTTGTGATAGCAGTTCTTGAAACTTTTGGATAATCTGTGGAAAACAATATCACACAATTTTAAACACAATTCCAGGGATACATAGATTCTTTGAAACCCATTCATGGATCTAATTTGAGTTAAGTACCTTAGCAGTAGTCTAATTCTATCCTCTACTTTTTGTCATGCTATCCAATAGTACCAATAATTATGCTTCACCACTCTCATTGGTATTAGAATTTTAATGTTCTTAAAATACAGTTAAAATCCATGCCAGATTAATATTTACTCAAAAAGTCAATAAGCTAAAACTCATCCAAATTAATAAACCACTTAATAAGCATAGCATAAGATAGACCCAAGAATCATCAGGAGAACTGAGCAACCTGAACTGTGGGGCAGGGGCGGGGGAATACTTGATTTTAGTCTTCATAAGGTGTTACGCAAAAGCAAGAAGG
The DNA here is from genome assembly GCA_031878705.1 of Tapirus indicus. Lineage (NCBI taxonomy): Eukaryota > Metazoa > Chordata > Mammalia > Perissodactyla > Tapiridae > Tapirus > Tapirus indicus. Next base: position 118,485,670 of record CM062925.1, read on the forward strand.
CTGGGATGATATAAAATCTTGTTTTATTAGGGAACGTATTTATTTCAATAATGTCTCATTGGAACCAAATTATTTGAATCTGGGTGATTTTCTTGATATATGGATTTTACTATTGCTATCAAGATGGAGTTTAAATTCATTCATTTTATTGAGAACCTGCCACAAAGTAGATGCTGTCTTTAGGCTGCAAATATGAAGATGAATGAAACACAAAGTTAGAGTTTCTGCTCTCAAAAAGCTTGACATAACAGGAACAAAATATACCCTGTGCAGAAGAGGAGATGATTCAGTATTAGTGGAAGTTAATTGTGGAGCTTTGGGGAAAGACTTTCTTGAGGAAATATTCTCAAAAGCGGACTTGGAGGAAAGATTAGGATGTCTTTCCCTTGGAGAAAGTTAGGGTGAGGACATCTGAGACTAACAGATTTGCTGAAAACAAATGGTAACTGAGTTCCCACCCATCCTTTTAACTGGAAACTGTGGCACATAGAAGTCACTGTAATGTCACTGTAAAGCTTATTACCATGAATTAATTAACTAATTTGCATTATGGAGCCTCCTATGTAGCAGAGAAAGCTTGTTGTTCTTAAAGTACGTGACAATTAAGTGTGGATGTTCTGCTGTGGAAGAAAAGTGTTACAAAAAGCCTTAAAGGTGTAAATTGTTTTATTGTTCCAGTGGGAGTCATTATATAAAGAAAAGATTGAATCCTTAATGAAAGGCAGACAGGAGTTACAAACCTTTCTCTTTGGTTTTTTTCTTACCCATTCGCCCTGTGAGGAGAAACCAAAATCAAATTGTGTATATGCAGATATTTTTTAAGCAATTAGGTAATTGACAATAGATTCATGTGACATCCTTGCAGCAGGCTGGTCTATTGATAAGAACCATCATTCAAGATGCCAACTTCAATGTAAACTAAAGATACTGTTGTGAATAGTCTAAAGGCAGCACACAATATATTTCAACAAATAAAACCTTGATGTTTCTAAGCCATGAATCAAGGGCTTTGTGTCCCGCAGAGACAACAATGACCTTCACCTTCTAAATGCTTGGCACAATAAAATAAGTCTGAGTAGCATGAGTGATGCGGATCACACAGGACGGTTATAAAATTAAGCTATATTCTCTGCCAAATCACAAACAAAGAAGCCTTTTTAGTAGATTATCGGATCTAAGAAAATCAATGCTTCTGCATCTGAGTTAAGCATTTAAAATATTTGCGGACATCCAGAGTTATACTTCAGACAATCTCTTCCTTTTATTAAAGAAGGAGGGAAAAATTAAATTGGGGTCAGCTAACCACCGGAAACCTTATATTTTCATTCAGTGAAATATTTGAAGTTGTGTTTCAAGTGGTTGTTCTAAATAAAAATGAAAGCTGTGACAATGTGGAAATGTCTAAAATTAAAATGAATAACCATCAAGCAGCCTTCTCTTTCTTATTATTGCTTGTGTCTTGTTCTTTTAATGAGGAGTGATGAGACAAAATCGAGCAAAGGGAAATCTAGGCAGAAACTTAGGAACAATTATGCAGTAGTGAGATCTGTTAAAAAGTGAATGAGTCTCCATGGGGAGCCTCTTCACCTGAGTTATTTAAATCCAAATTGGACAGAGCATGCCAAATACATGCCTCAGATACAATCTTGTGCTACAACTAGACATGCTAGATAACCTAGTTGTTCTTGGGCTTTGTTTGTTTTTGAAAAATATGAGTTTCTGATCACCAAAACTTCTTCGGGTGGGATATCTGTAATTCCCAGTATGAATTATATGAAGATAATAAGAACTTTCTGATTAGAGTATGATAGAGCTTGAGTTAGTTTATTGGCCTATTATAGGCCACATATTATGCTGGGTGTTTTTCTAATAAATAGATAAATAAGTATATTGTAGTAATAAAATTTTTTATCTCAGTATTTCAGATGAGGACACTTACTGTCAGAGTTTCATGTAATAGCATAGCCTAGTAACTACTGGAGAAACAAGATGATGAAGAAATGCATGAATGAGTGCAAACTGGTGTTGGACCAAAGTCTCACTGACACCAATAGTATGCTCTTCCCAACATAGGACTTTATATCTCATAGATCAATCTAAATGCATTGTTAGTATCTTCAAATATTGTAGAAGATAAATTGATAAGACCCCACCCTGTGGTTGACTACCCAAAATCCCAAGCTGGCCAGTGTACTGTGTTCCATAAATTCCCAAATCACATTTACTGTCATCAATTTGCCTACAATGACAACTCTGATTATAGGATGAGTGACAGAGGCTAGTGTCCTCCTCATGGGATAAAGTGATGAGGGTAGGAAAGCAAGAAAAGTTTAAAGCATTCACAGATCAAAGAAAAGTCAATGATGCTGCCATAGTCTCTCATTCAAATACTTTACACTAATAAACCACCATTTCTTGCCTATGTAGACAAGCCATAGTTGCCTAACTGCAACAGGAGAAAGATAAAACTGTGATCTAAGAGTTCGTTTTACCCACTTGCAACCAAGCCTCGTGTTTTCAACTCTACTACTCACACATAATATTAGGAACAAAATGAGATATAAGTAGAAAACAATGATGATTTTAAAAAATTTTAAATTAAATTGAAATTTATGACAATCTTGATAACATAGTTAAAATAGAAGAGGGTCAGAGAACAGCTCCTTCTTCCATGAATTAGTAAATCATGAGGGAATTTTATAATATAACCATACACCAAAACCATAAAAAAGTACCTTCCTGCTATAAATAAGTAGAAACCTAGAAAGAAAAATAGAAAACAACTATTTTCTGATATTGAATAGCAGACGGCACAGGATTGTTATCATTTAGAAAAGGAAAACAAATGGAGTAAGCCCCAGTTTCATAAGCCTTTCCGCCTGGGGGAGATTCTGGAACTGCAGTGAAGGGAGGACCCAGATAGAACCTAGCAATCTTGCTGAGTTGAAGAGAGATGTCAGATGTCAGGAATACTGAAGGGGTAGAATAAACTGGAAAGAATATGGGAAAGAAGGAAGTTATGCAATGACAGTGTTCCAAAAATCTTTATGGAGTTTTCTTATGTCTTTCGTTGAACATCCATATGCACATATAGATTTCTGGATTTTTTTCTTTCAGTGCTTTAAAGATGCTGCTCTATTATCTTCTCACTTGCATAGTTTCTGATGATAAGTCTGCTGTATTCTTCTCTTTGTTCCTCTGTATGTAATGCATCTTTTTTTGTCTGGCTACCTTCAAGTTTTATATTTTATCTTTAATATTCAGCAACGTAAATATGATATGTTGGTGTGTTTTTGTGTGCTTTTTTATTTTATGCTGCCTAATGTTTTCTGAGTTGTGGGTATGTGGTTTACTGCCTTTCATTAATCTGAGAAAATTATTAGACAATATCTCTTCAAATATTTCTTGTGCCCCATTCTCTCTCTCTTCTCCTTCTGGGATTTCAAACACAAGTTACACAATTTGATATTGTTCACATCTGTTGTTTATTCCCTATTCTTTTAAAAAATTTTTCACTTCTTTTATTCTCTTTGTTTTTTAACTTGGGCAATTTCTATTGACTTTAATTTACTGTTTCTTCTCAGTTGTTCTAAGTCTACTAATGAGCCTATCAATCACATATTTTGCCTTGGTTACCAGGGGTATTTTTTTTGCATTTCCATTTGATTCTTTCATGTGTTTCTCTCTCTCTGCTGAAATTCCTCATCTGTACATCTGTATATCCTCTTAAACAAGAATCTCTCTCATTTTAATCATAGCTATTTTTAAAATCCCTGTCTGACAGTTTCAATATCCAAGTCACCTCTGAGCCAGGTGGCATTGATTGCTTTGTCTCTTGAGCACATTTTTTTCCTTGCTTTATTGTGGTTCTCATAATTTTTGTTGAAGCCAGATGTATTGTATATGACATTAGACACTGAGTTATGTATCATATTTCTAGGACTGAGCATGCCTTGATTTTTGACAGGACTTTAGTTGGGCTGTTGAATCACTCAGTGTTTGGTCAAGTGTTGAGCTGGGTTTGGGTTTGTTTGTTACTATAGTTACCCTCAGCACACCACAGCCTTCCAATTCTTCTAGCACTGTCTTGTGATTGAGTGGGACTCCTCTGCCTGAAGGTTTTTATTCGTATCTGTTCCACTCTCACTTTAGGTCTTCTCTTTGTACCTGTACCTCAGATAAGGTCCCTCTCCATCTTCTTGTCCACCTCTCTGCAGTAGGCGGGTATTGTTACTCAGTGCTTCATATTCTGATGGCGGGGGGGCAAGGATAGTCTTCTCTTTTTTTTTCTGGTTCTACCTCAGTCTTCAGTTAGTGATGTGTCTCAGTCTTAGGGTTTTATTGTTGTTGTTGTTTGTTTGTTTTTAATTTGTTTTCCCTAGCTGCGAAAGATTGCTGCTCTTTTCCTAATGACTTAAGTCTTTTGTTCTGGAAGGGAGATAGAGGATACAGACATGAATAAGTCTTTGTGCTTTTCTTGCAGTTGCTGCTGTTTCCCTCCAGTAGGCTTGCCAGCACTGCCCCAGTCGTGAATGTCTAGTGAGGTCTGTGGAGAAGAATCTGTGAGTTCAGATTCCCCCAGTGTCTGTGACTTCAATGAGTTCCATAGTCTCAAGCTAGCCTACTCTCGATCTTTAGCAATTCATTACTAATTTTCAAATTTTAGCAGATTTCTTCATATGAGCGTATATCAGGTCCAGTATCTGCCCAAGGAAGCAAGTGCTTGCATCCAGTATCTCCTTGAAAGTGCCCTGTTTCCTTATATTTGAAGTTATTTTGTTGTTTGGGACCTCAGCTCTGTGATGAAAAACACTGATTCAGGAAAAACATTGATTTAGGAAAAGCATTGATTATGCAGGTTATCTCCCATTTTGTGTTGAAGGTTTTCTCTCCAGCTAACCTAAGATGAAGTTGGAACACTTCTGAGACACTAAATTTTAGAGACTTTGTAACTTAGCAATTGATAAGTGAAACAACACTCATTTTTAAGAAAGAAATGGATTTAAAGCTATACATTATTCTCTACCTAAACTTTATTTGTATAACATGATTTTAACACTTGATATTGTCATTCTTCTTAAGTTATAAATAATTCATAACTTGTTTTGTTATTTAGTTTTAATTTAAGGGTACTTAGGAGCATATATATTTTGGGGAATGCCTTTTATTCACAAAATTTGGATCATACTATTTGAACTTCAAATTCAAATTTGGAGTTCTTTCACTTATCAATATAACTTGATTATTTTTCTATACCATTTAATGTTTCTCAAAGTCATTTTAATCTTATGATATTTTATTCCAAATGCTATTTTAAATAAGAATGACATGGAAAAGTATAATTTTTAAAAATGTAAAAACATTTAACTTTTTGGACAAATGGTTTCATTAACTTCAATTCTCTTTGAAATGATGCCATTTCACTGCCTATTAAAAATATATTTTGGGGGTTCTGAATCAAAGGTTGTAAATATGTTTCATTTAAAAATAACACTTCAGACTTGAATAGACATTTCTCCAAAGTAGATATACAAATGGCCAGTAAGCACATGAAAAAATGCTCAACATCACTAGTTGTTACGGAAGTATTAGGGAAATACAAATCAAAACTAAAATGAGATATCACTTCACACTTATTAGGATGGCCATTATAAAAGGATAACAAAAAACAAAAAAAACATAGAAAATAACAAGTATTGGTGATGATACAGAGAAATTGAAACTTCTGTGCATTGCTGGTGGGAATGTAAAATGATGCAGTTTCTATGGAAAACAGTGTGGCAGTTCCTCAAAAACTTAAACATAGAATCACTATATGATCCAACAATTTACTTCTGGGTATATACTCAAAAGAAATGAAAGAAAGGACTCAGATATTTGCCCACCAATATTCCTAGCATGATTACTCACAATAGCCAAAAGGTAGATACAACCCAAATGCCCATCAGTAGATGAATAGATAACCAAAAAAGCGGTATATAAATGCAATGGAATATTATTCAGCCTTAAAAAAGAATGAAATTCAGATACATGCTACAACATAAACACATCTTAATGACCTTGTGCTAAGTGAAATAAGCCAGACACAGAAGGATAAATATTATATGATTCCACTGACATGAGATGCCTAGAGTAGTCAATTCTGTGGAAACAGAAAGTAGATTAGTGGTTGCCAGAGACTGGGAGAAGGATGGAATGGGCCCTTAGTGTTTAATGAGTATGGAGTTTCAGTTTGGGAAGATGAAAAATTTCTAGAGCTGGATGGTGGTGATGGTTGCACAACAATGTGAATATACTTAATGCTAGTGAACTGTAATACTTAAAAATGATTAAAATGGTAAATTTATGTTATATATATTTACTAGAATAAAAAAAGCACTTCACTCAGGTATAATTATGAATAAAATTTTATTTTTGTTACTATTAAATTATCACTGGAATGTCAAACAAAAACTATTAACCATTAAATAAGAAACCTAACCTACAATACCCAATATAGTTAGCATTAATAAGGACCATGGTACCAATAGTTCTAAGTACCAATAGTTCTCCTCTACCACCACAGAGAGAAATAGTGACATTTTATTCATACTTACCTTAAAAATAGATTTTGATTAGATATGTAAGAATAATGGCCTACTAGCATAAAAGCAAATAATTCTTCCTTAAATTTGACATTTAAAATCACAAAGAGGAGAGAAAATGCATTAAGTGGCCAGTTAGGAAGGATTTACAATTCTGAGAACCTAAGAAAATTCTTATATATAATTTGAACATACTCTGCAATTATATAAATCATCATATATCTTAAATGGCTGGGTTGCATATTAAGTCTAATGTATGAATTGTGAAAGTAAATTATTGTCTAAAGGCTGCTAAATATTTAAACTATAAACAATATTACCTTAATTAATTGTATATTATGTTCTGGTGGGGTTTTTTTCTTCTTCATAAAACCTCTGTTTTTTTAAATAACTCAGTTTAAGAAAACGGGCCTTTTGTTTCCTTTTCAGAGTATATTCTAGGTCTGATCTTCACATTCCCCACTTCCATCACTGTTTTTCCAATATAGATATTATCCTTGAAGAACTGGTTAATTTTGTAATTATATGGTATAATTAAAGTTTATAATTATATTATTATTATATATGATAATAGTATTTTATAATGATCACTGAGATTTGAAGAGTGGAGAGCCTAGGCAAATGAGAATAAAATTAATAATGATGGCTCGACAATAATATAAATGTCACAGAAGTCCTGTAAATATTAAATATCTTCATTCTTTCTCTAAAGCTCTGCTTGCCCTTTCTGGTTTCATCAACATGTGGGTCCATTTAGCAATAGCATTCACTTGAGCATACTCAAAGTACACAGATGATAGTGACCATCAAGCAAATTTTATACCTGGAATAACCCCAGAGTCCATGTTGGCTAAACTTTTTGGGGTGGGGAATGATAGTGATTATGGAGAGACTGGCAGAAGAAGATGAAAGAAATATGTTTACATCTATAACTCTATCTATACATCTACTCTGTTGCTATGTTATTCCATTGTACCTCAGTAATGTGGTGTTTTTCTTTTTAAACAGCATTACATATCTTTATGTGCTTAGGAACAGAGAAACATTGAGTTGATCATAAATAACTGGGAATTCCCATACAGATGATAGGAAAGCAAGTCAGATTTGGAAATTATCTCATCAATCACACAGCCAGAACTTACTGATAATTGGAGTCATTATCATTCAACAATCAGTAGCAAGATTAGTGATGGAAGAGAAGCTCTGAAATCCTGTTCATCTTGCCACTTTTCCCACCATGAATAGGGAATGCGTTCCCTCTAGCAACTCAGTCATTCATCTCTTTGTCTCCATTACCCTTTCTCTCTACTCTTGTCACTTCTTCTGCTGAACCATCTGCTTCCAAATCTTGCTCTTTGCTTTAGATTCAGAACTCTTGGACAGAATAAAAGACTGTTCACACCATCCAAAACGGATAATCCCAATTGAATATAATTCTTTCATGGCATAGTCTATGTATCTTGTGACAAGGATGTTTATTTTTGTCACATCCAGTTCAATCTGGAAATTAATAATAATTGTGATAATGAAAGCATTTTAGTGAATTTTATGTTCCAGAATCTCTTTTAAGGATTTTAAATATATTAGTTTATTTAATTGGTACCATAATGCTATGAGGTGGTTGCCTATTAATATCTCCAGGTCGCAGAGGCAGAGGTAGTCTAAATAAATTACCCACAGTTACATGCCGAATAAGTGTCAAACTTGGAATTTTAACTCTGAGTACTTTGGCTCCAGAGTTGTAACTTTGAATGGTGATGGTCCACTGCTTCTCCAGGCCTCTTTTTGTTCTTCTGTCAAATAAGTGTTTCTTCTAAGACTCAGGTCTGGATATGCACATTACCCTTCACATAACAGGCACTGTGGTGGCTTTGCTTGGAAGGGTGCTGGGCATATAATAGGCACAACTCCTTTAGACAGAAATCTCTTTCTGCTTTTTAAATTCCTTGATGGTAATAGCTATATTTTATATAGTTTTCATACCCAAATGCCCAGCACATGACTTGTACATGTAGATAAAGAAAATAATTACTGGGGAAATGAAGGGAGGACCGCTATCATGTTAAGTGCCTGCTATATCCAGGCACAGTCCTGTGTACCAACTGAATCTAAAAAGGTGGGCATGCCATAAGCTCCTTGTAAAGAAACAATTTGTAATTACCTGTATTGAGAGATTGAGAAAAAGAGAAAAAAAACATGCAAATTTGTAAAATAACGTCACTGGATCACATCATTTATAAAATAATGGTCATATGTATTGAGTGTATTCTTTGAGCAAGTTTTATTCTGAGTACTTCATGTACATGATTTTATTGAATGTTTTCAGCTTTATGAAGTAGGTGTTATAAACCATGATTGTTATTTACCAACATTGCCTTCTATACATAACGTACCATTAGCGTTATCAAAGAGAAGCCAAGAAGTATGTATTTTTTTGTAATCCATTTTTCTGGAGGGTTCTGGCCTGGAGTTTGCCAATGAGAAAAAAGTGAGGGATTTGGAAAGCAGAGGGGAGGAGACTCTATTATTCTTAGGAGGTAGTGGTGGGCAGTTTCTTTTCAGAGATCTCCGTAAGCTCTGGCTTATCAGATCTCTTTGGGAACTCCTATTTTGCAGTTGTGGCAACCAAGTATTGCATTTTCTCAGATTTCTGTGAACTCTCTCATCACACTTGTGGTGGTCAGATGCCATGGAATCTCAGACTTGTTTGTGAGTTTTGACTTTTCCATCTGGTCAGTACATCAGACTGAAGTCCTTTCGGGCTATTTCTCTAGTTCTGCAGCTGTAACCACCTTATCTAGATCTTCACTCCCCCACCTTCTCCCACTTTTATGTTCCCTAATCCTTCTATTCAACTCTTTTATTCCCATAAACATTATAGTGGCTTTGTTTTTCCTTACTGAACCCAATTTTTAATCTCCATTTTACAGGTAAGGCAACTGTGTCAACAGCAGTTCAGAAGCTTGCTAATGGGCACCAGTTAGGAAATGGTGAAAATGAGATTTAAACTCAACAGTTCTGTCCCTGGAGCCCATGCCATTACACAATAAGATTTACTGCAACTCTAGTCATATAAGAAAATAGGACTCTAAACCAGCTTCAGCTGACTCAAAAATGTTAATCTTTTCATCACACTACTTTTTCTCTAGGAAAGTATTTCATGGAGTTAAACATAAGCTTAATTTTAGGAAAGGATGTGAGAAGTACTTGTTTAATCAGAAATTTTGTGGAATTTGGTTTCACACAATGCTAGTAATCAATATTTGAATCATGACGTTCTTTGGTCCGTTTATAACTTTATTTTATTTTTTTATTTAGTCAGGCATTCATGTACTTTATGACTCATTAATTTTATCACCTCTTTATACCCAAGAAAAATACTGGCACATATTTACTGTTGGATGTATGCAAGAAAAGAAGTAAACAACTCAAGATCTGTAAAATAGAAGTTGCATTTATTAACTGTAGTATATTGATATATACTATAATGAAAACAAAAATGAATAGGTCTCAGCAATGTAATATTAAAAGAAAAATGTAAGACCTAAAAGACTTTATACAAATAAATGCAACTTATATAAAGTTATAAATCATTTTTTAAGAAAAAAATATTTAAGAAAGTTTATAGATATATGAAATTACATAAAAGAAAAGCAAGAAAAAGGTGGATATGGAATTCAGTATGATGGTCATGATCAATAGGGAGGGTCAAGAAGATATGATAGAGAAGCCACAAGATCACAAATAGGTTGTTTGGGGTAGTAGATTCACCTTATTATAACAATAAAAATAATCAACCTTGAAACTTCACATTTTGAAAATATATTTAGAATTTTTTTAAAGTATTTTACTTGGTTAACATAGTCACTTGCTTGTACTTGTTCTCCTTCCCTATGCTGTATACTTCATAACAAACAAAATTCGTTGAGAGATTCATGCCTGTCAGAATTCCATAGTCACTGAGTTGAAGAGTTTATATAAAAACCATAGGCGTGAGGGGCAGAGAGGAAGAAAACTTTGTTTCTCTGAAATAATTGTCACCTCTCTTGAAATGTACATAAGTAGTTTCTTCTAAGTTTTTGCTCAAAGGGACAAATGTTTGTTATCCTTGATTACCTAAGCAGATTAAGTATATGTTTTGAAATTTTCTTGAAATTTCATTGGGGATCATTCAGTTATTATAGTACTAACTATAAAGGGGGTTGTACTAGATGACTTTTTAGTGATTAAGACGTCCTATTATGGAAATCCAGCTCTTGCAAGTAAAGTAAGTTGTTTCCTCTGCTGTTTAGAAAGTACAGAAAAAAATTAATAGGGGAAATCTGGAGATGTTCATCACAAAGGCAAGCCTGACATTAGTTGTTTTTTTTTCATAGTTTTACTTTAATAGCTCATACATGTGGTTTTAACCAGTCCATAACTATTAGCCCCTTTAAAGTGTAGTGATGTCACTGTGATGATTTGCCTATCAATAACTCTTATTAATAACAGTTAATAAATTTGGAGTGTCTTTCCTGTGTAGCATGTAGTCTCAATTATATTTCTTACTCATAGCATTTATCCCCTCCTATTATGCTATATGACATATTTATATTTATTTATTTTTAAAATATTTATTTATTTTTTGTCTTCTCCCAGTAGATTATAAGCTCCATTGAGCCATAGAATTTTTGTATTTTTGTATGTTTTGAGGTTTTATGTAATCAAATGCCTATGACACTGTCTGCCTACACATAACAGGGCCTCAAAATGTACTGATTGAATGAAGGGATAAAATTTACCTAGATCAGACCTTTCCCTATGTACATATAGCATCCTAATTTAACATCTTCCTTCGAACATCACCCATTCCCATGTAATTCCACTTTAACTTCATTGTAACAATTATCAGTCCAAGATATTATTTACTATTTATTTGTTTACATTGTATTCTTTCTTCTTCACTAGACTATTGGCTTCTTGGGGGCAGCAATTAGGATTATCTTCTTTCCCGTTTTATCTTCAACACCTACAACAGGGTCAGTCAAAAAGTAGGTGCTCAATTAATATTGACTGATTGACTAAGTCCTGGGAATTAACACATAGAGTGTGTAAAAGAGATTTACAGAGGTAATGCTGGAAAATTCAGCATGCCTAGGTTATAAAGACTAAATGCCATGATAAGGAATTTGAATATTATCTTGCATACAGTTGGGATTTATCACTATGCTTTATGTAAGAGATTATATATAGAATACAGGACGTGTGAGGTGTTTGTCTCCCTGGAAATCCTAACCCATTCTTTGGAAGACAACTCACCCTTCCGTTGGATACTGTGAATTTCCCACTTTAGTCAGGTAGTTCCCGTGGAGGCTGCCAATAATGTACTCCATTATCCAGGAAACAGTTATTGGCCCATTGATGGGCGTGGAACCCAAAACAGGCATATAAGAATACATTGTGAGTATTTATTTTTTTTTAACTGGAAGTTGAAGAGTTTTCTTTCTTTTTAAAGTAGAGAATAGTTTTGATATTCTCTTGGTTATGGCTTATGAGGCTCCAGTCTTATGAAGACAGCTGGCTTGAGCAAATGCCACCTACATTCTAAGAAAAAAGAAGACAGGGGAGATGAGAGTGTTGACAGCACAAGTCTCTGATTCCACCCATCACCAAGGCCACCTCTGCTGCTGCACTTTTGGACTTTTAATTTTATGAGCCAATCATTTCTTTTTTTTAAGCAAAGATTTTCTTGATCTTGTAACCAAAAATCCTGTCCAGTGTAACGCATCCACCAAACTCCTCATTGAAAAAAAATTGTGTAGGTTTTCTTGTTCCTCATAAATATGTCCCTATAAAATCTCACACTTTCTTGTAATCTATTATTTTCAGGGCTTTAGAATGTATGATAAAAGGACTTAACAATAAAGCCAGTGATCTCTGTTTAAACAACATTAAAGAAATTCACAAGTTTGCAGAATGGAAAGCAGAAGAGAAACTGAAAATGTCCTTTATGACTACTTTAAAGAACACCAACGTGATGTAATAATACTGAAAATAAGAACAAGAAAGTTTATCTTATCTTTAAATATTCTGAGCTTTATTGTTCAGATTTCAAGCAAAATATATGTTATTTACCTGATGGATCAGAACATTTCCCTCATAAGAGATGAGTTTGTAATGGAAATGCTGGTACATTCTCAGTCATGAGAGCCAAGTTAATCACATCTCTATTGCTCTAGAACCTTAGAAAATTGTACACTGAGGGCTTGTGGTCTCAAAGTATTCTAGACAAGAATATTGTTCTCTTCCCTCTTCTTATTAGAGAAGGAATTAACAGGTCTGGGAAATATGCCATTCCCATCAATTGGTCCTTTCCTTTAAAATCTCTTTCCAGATTGAAAGGTCAATATTAAAATTATTTCAAAATATATATATATATATATATATATATATATATATATATATATATTTCAGCCATATTTGCCCAGTGATAAGATTAGAGTGACTGTAAGTGTCCTCCTAATTGTTACTTCTCCGTTACTTTTTAACCTAAATTCATACCTTCTTGTCAATCAAGAGGCTTTTGATAATACCCGGAACAGGAGTACTAATTGGCATCCTTGTTTTTTCTAAGATTACTGGAGAATTTATGCTGATGCAGTAGAAACACTACTTTTAGACTCCAATAACTAAGTGTTATAGATATAGGAAAAGTAGATTCAAAACAAAATACAATAGCTACCGATTTTGAATGTGTCAAATTCTAAAAGTTCACATATGATTGAACATTAGTAAACCAGAAGATAGATTGATCTATCAAGTTGACTCATTGTTTTCAAAGGATCTATTTTCTACATTACTCATCTGCTTCTTCTACCACTTATTGTGAGATACAAGCTGAAGTCTCCTGCCTTTTTAAAATTATTCATTCATCATCATTATTATTATTATTTTAATCAGTTATATATTTACTGGCATAGATTCAAAGGAAAGACTTGAAAATCCAACGTAATATTCCATATTTTAAGGGATATTTCCTTAAGTGTAAAATTTCAAGAAACACAACCTAAAAGCCCCTCCAAGTACATAAAAACATACTTTAAACTCTATTATGAAAAATTAACAAAACTAAAGGAAAAAATAATGACCAAACACACAGTGATAATGGGAGACTTCAGCTCATCTCTCACAATAACTAGTCGAAGCATCAGACCAGTAATTTGGAAAATAGATGCTTTGAAAATAATGAGTCAACTTGATAATTAACATACATAGAATGGTGTGCAAAAACAATAACAGATTACACATTCTTCAGGTACATATAGAACATTTGCCAAAATTGACCACAGGGCAATAATGCAAAAATTTAACATGTTGACTTAAAAAGCAAAGCATATGATTTAAATTCTAACTTTCCCACCTCATGGGTTTATAACCTTGAGGAACTTACCTGGCCTCTCTAAACCCTGAAAATTTACTTAAATAGTAGTACCACTCATTGGGTTGTTGTGGGTTAACACATACAAAGCACACACACCTGGCATGTGTTAAGAAAATAAATAACTATTACATATTTAGAGACTTCAATATTTCCTGAAAGTTGTTGAGAAGAAAAACCTTGCATTAGATATAATACAGCTGTTGGATGTTTAAAAAGCTCTTATTGAGAAGAGTCAATAGAATTGGTGTAAGTGGCAATGGAAGGCAAAACCAGTGAGAAATTAAAGGGAGGCATATTTTGACACAAGATAAACAGCAAAAAGACTGTGAGTTGCCCCTAATCGGGGTGGGTGGCCTCAGTCAGTGGTGAGTTTACTATCACTGTAGGTGTTGAACATACCTGCCTGGCACCGCGCCAGGGTTGTCCGAGGACAGTGGGACGCAAACTGTGCTCTACAGGACCTGGGCGGCCTGCCCCTCTGCAGGAGAGGTTGTGGGAATGTGGAATATTGTGGTTGCTCCCCCCTGCTCCCTGCCAGAATAATCAACTTTTTTTCGATTGAGCATACAGAGTTCATGAGTAGAATTCTTTTTGAACCAAATGTTCTGCTATTAAAATAAACATTTAAGCATTACTGGCTACAGATGATATTGCTGCACTTAAAGGACAGTTAAACCGAATAATGTCTAGGTTACCTCCGAGTTTAAGATGCTGCATAAGTTGACTAACTTTTTCCCATAGGCAAGAATCTGACACAGTCACCATAGAGTAAGAACACAGAGCTGAGAGAACTCACAGATTATGCAATATTCCCAAATGCGTCTGCCGGCAAGTGCATACAGCACCTGTCAAGTAGAGTCACTTTCTACCTTTCTCAACTTTGAATTTCCCCCCTATGGTAGATCTGTCCTGCTGCACTTAGTCTTCCATCTTAGCTCTTGGAGACTTGATTCAGTCACTCCCCATCTTATTGATGTACAATCCTGTCATCTAAAAGCAAAAGTGAAGAACTCAGGCTATTTTTCGAAGTGCTGCTGCGTGTTAATGGAAGGATTTTGAAATGCCACAAGGGAAATTATTAGAAAGAAAAAGAAGGCACCAGATTAAGCCACCCTGGACATTTTTTTAAGAGAATAATTTTAAAGTCTTTCCAAATTCTTAGAAAACAAACAAAATTATTTAACAATTCACTATCTCGAGCACATTAATCTTTTCATGGCTAACGTGTAATGACTGCAGATATTTATGCACACAAATTTTTATAGCTTTGGAAAATAATATTGCAATCATGAATATTATGGAATTTATGATTTCATTTTTTTCCTTGATGATTCAGTAGTTTGTAAATCTGGGTCTTTGGTAAGGAAACACCACCCCCCAAACCCGTGGTAAGCTTGTTTCCATGTGAAAATATTACCTGCTTTGCTTAGTTCACTTGAAGGCATTGTGTCTGGGACTAACTTGTGGTAACACAAGCTAAAAGTTTTTCTTTTGAACTACTTGCCAAAGTGACACTACATTCATATTTAGATTTAAGGATTATGTGCATAAAGATTATGTACTTATTCAAGCTTAGAGTATTTCAATAGCTTTAAAATCATTTTTCTAACAGGTAATTCTAACTCTAAACTTAGCTTAAAATGATTCATTTGACAGGTTCAGTATCTTAGGCAACAATATCAGTAAGAACTGATCAAAGCAGACAATTTGGCATGGTAAATCTTACTTTGCCTTAACTTGACAAGGTTTTATGGCAATCTGGTCCCAGTATGTGTTTGTCTAATATAGTCACTAATGAAAGCAAATATTATGTAACTCAGCAAAATATTTCTCTAGATTCTTGCAGACGTTTTTCATTACCTACTAGTCAAGTTCATTTATTTAGTCAAAATCTTTGGGTTAATTTAAACTAGTTTCTAGTTAATAGCAACCATAATAAAACAAGCAAAGATAGAGTCAATGTTATACCCTTAGCAGAGAGAAGAGCTCTCTCTCTGCTGTTGAGTCTTCCTTTTTGGTGATTCAAGAAAATAAGGAAGTATATGACAGAGCACTAAAACCCCTTGGCCTTTAACATTCTGAGAGTAAAAGTTAAAAAATATATTTTCAACCCTTCTATGGATTATACATATGCATATTTTGAGTAGAGAATAATATAGGCTAATATCTCTGGTAATTGAATCAGGCTTTATTGATTTTTTCAGTAGAATGCAGCAGTACCATATTCTGAATATCGTTGTATGTCTTATGTGTAGGCACGTCACTGGGCCTGGTTTGGTCTGAACTCTTTTGGGTTGTCAGATAATGACCTGGAGACCAGTATGGCTGGTTTCTTATTCATTGGAAGGAAACAAATGAAACCTCCAAGTCCTTTGCACTTTGGCACTGGAGAATGTGTTCTAGAAATTGCAGAATAAATTTACAGTTGAGATGGACAAAGTGAGAGAAAGACACACGTGGGGTTGGATCTACATTGGGCTTTCAGTTCATGTAACTGCCTTTGCATGTTTCATAGATTACTAATATGTTGATTCAACATTATCTGAGTTTACTGGGTCTTAAGCTCTGTGATAGCTCCTGGTGCAGGAGAAAAACGCACTAGTAAGTTATTTGCTTTTAAGGATTTTGTAGTCTTGTGGGGGAAAAAAGCATGTTAACAGTACAGGATCGCCTGCTTTTGATTCCTTGCGTAAAGACAAGTGACTTCAAATTCTTTGTCTTCTTCTTTACATGATCCTTTGACATGAAGGAATTTTATGTGTGGGAAGTACATTTACAAATCAATCCACTCCTCTGGACACCATCCATGTACTAAGGTCCTTCTTAAAGCAACCAAGATTTACCAGTCACTGATCTAGCAGGAAGGAGTCTGTACAAATTACCCAGTGAAGAAATTAGCCAGGAATCTAACTTCTAGTTTTCCCTCATAAATCATTTCATGGTTCGTTAGCACCACCACCAGAGAGTAACTTAGAAGGGGAGAAAAAACAAAAGCAAAATCACTGTTGTGTCACAAGAACTTTAGAAACACTGTAAATTAGAATGACTGAAGTAGTTGAAACTAAAAGCCAAAATAAAGGTTGAGATATCAACTCTCTTAGCTATTTCTATGCTTTGATTATACCTGCTTTACAAATAAGACCATTTTATCATTTTATGAGCATCATTAATTTTATTATTCCAACCCTGTGCTAGTTCCTGTAACTTTCAAACTAAAGAAACACTAAATGCCTAAAAAATGTTTTTGTGTAGTATGTGCCTATGCTAGCAATTGTCTAACCAAATTGGTAAAAAGTGCTCTGAAAACTGAAATGTGACCTGAGCATTAGGAAAAAAATTGCAGTGAAAGAAATGACTTGATCAACTAAAGTTCTTTCCAAATCAAGCCCCAGTGAACCATTGGCCCATCTGAATCTCCTCCCTACTGATCACCCACATCTTGGGAGATATTATGGAGCTTTCTTCCGTATTGCAGCAAAAGCCCCATTATCTTTAACACTAAAAGCAAAGAAAAGCAACCACCTTAGACTTATCACGGATGCCATTAACGTTATGGGAAGCTGGGTAGTTGTTACAACATTTATTTAGCAGAGCTCATTTCTTTCTGTTGCCATCAAATATGACTTTATTAACCCTAGTATGGTATGGTTTATAGAAAATAAAAACCATTAGTTACCTTTTACGGTCTTTTCTGTAGGTTGTTTTAAAAATGCTTTGGATTGTACGAAATGACTTGACCAATGTCAAACAAAAAAATAATTTAAAAAATCTACCAAAGGGTTTTATTTCATTGAGTGTAAAAAAAAGAAACACCCACAACTATATTATATTCTTATCTCTTCCTTTGAACAGAAGCTGGCTGATGAAACTCCTTGTTCAAGATAGACATGTTGCCCAATGCCAATATAAAATTTTAGATAAGACGGGGCAAAGAAATAGTGGGTGGGGTGGCAGAGTGGCTGTAGTCCAGAAAAACATGGCAACTTGATACCTTACAAAGATAGCAGCTGACCTGAGTACCGGGATATCTTAATGTACGCATCACGAGCCTGGTAATACTTTCACCTGTGTCGTCCAGTGCTTACACAAAAAAAGAGCACTATTTTGTTTTTCGTTTTTTTGGTGAGGGAGATTCTCCCTGAGCTAACATCTGTTGCCAATCTTCCTCTTTTTTTTTTTGCTTGAGGAAGACTAGCCCTGAGCTAACATCTGTGCCAATCTTCCTCTATTTTGTATGTGGGTTGCTGCCACAGCACAGCTAACAATCGGTGTAAGTCCCCTCCTGGGATCTGAACCCACAAACCCCAGGCCACCAAAGCAGAGCCTGCCGAACTTAACCATCATGCCACCGGGGCCAGCCCCCAAGAGCACTATTTTGGAAAGATGATCTTTATTTTCTAGGAAGTAAAGCTTAAAAAGAGGGTTCATGTAGTTTTTTATTTCCTCCTCTTTCTGAGAGAAGTCAGTACAAAGATATTTTCATGGGGACCAATTCCAACCTTTACTGACCGTTACTATTGTTGGTAGTAACAGAAATGCACTTGTTCACAGAAAGGCTGGTCTCCACCCGCAAAACTAGAATTAGAGAGTGTGGATTAGAACTGTGAATTATCTTGTTTGCTCTAGCTGCAGATTTTCTTTATCTACAGTGGAGCGGCCTTCTATTTTTCTATAAAACAACGTGTTTGAGTTATATGATTTCCACACATTTCCATATTTAATATCCTGTGTTTCTAAGTGTTTTTGATTTAACTTATATAATAACGGTATTAAAGTGATACCTGGTTTACTTGCTGTCTTCAGAGTACTATGTGCAGTTATTAGCCTCTTGCTATAATGTCACTGTTTTCATAATGAAAATAATTCATTTTAGTGAATATCTACTATGTGCATAGTATATCTCTTTAATCTACAAAGAATCTCATCCATCTTCTAACCAAATCCTTCTTTTTAAAAAGAATCAGCTGGAAGTCTTTTATTCTATGAGATATCCCTAAAATTCATCCTGAAGAAAGCTCTCCTACCTCCAAACTCCTATTGACGATTTAAACGTGATAGGGAAGGGGAGAGGGAAGTTCACTTGTGATGAGTCCACGCCTTATGGCACACACGGAGCTGCAGTATTTTCCTTCAACATCGTGGAAGCTGTGTGCCAATGTCCACATCAAACAGAGAAGAATCTGAGATGCAGAGTGGAATGACTTATCCAAAGGCATAAGAGTGAGGAATCAAATCCAGTTCTTTTCACGGTGTTGCAGCGCCATGACAATTATTATAGACACAGGAATATTCATTATTGGCATCCACGTAGGCTATACATTTTCAACTGGAAAATTATGTAGTTGGATGTTTAAAAAAACATACACATTGGAATCAGCATGACCCAGTTTGAATTCAGTACATATCACTTAGTAGGGCTGTTGACATTTGACAGTTCACTTTATTTATGAATCTCAATTTCTTCCATTTATAAAAGAGGTTAATGATAACCATCTATCTCAGAGTATTATTGTGAGAATTAAATAAGATAAGTTATATTAGGCATTAGAATTATTAATAATGTAATGAATACATGCTAATCTCTTTATCTTCCTAACTGAAATATAAATATATTAATGGCAGGAATGTGACAAGTAATTTCCCCCAGCACAGGATTTACCAATCAGCAAACTTTATGCATATATAAATTATATATATAATATATTTATTATAATACATACAATATATACTATAATTATATATAATACATTTATCAATTATATATTAATTATTAACTAATATATTATATAATATATATTTCTTAGTTATTTCTAATATATTTTCCAAATTTCAAAGTCAAATAATCTGCAGATATACAAGAAAAAATCACTTTTTCTTGCTAATTCAACTTCAAGATCCATGTTTTTTTCTACAGAGGATCAGAGCAAATATTTTGATCAGGTTATAAGGTTGGCTTTTGCAGGATAACACTTGAGAATCATCTACTACAGAATTTTATACATACAGGTCACAAGGATCACCCATCAATCATAAAGAACCAAAAATTCCTTTCTGGACGATATAACTAAATCTGGCATTGGCTTGAGCATCTTGCCTTCACTGGCTACTCAGACAAATAATACATTTAGTGTCTCAATCATAAGTTGTTGAAGCTCAACAACTTACCACTTGACAGTTTTGAGGAGAGACTCTTGTTCTATGGTAAAATACATTATGTTGGAAGATAAAAAAATATATAAAAGGAGTCATTTCTTTCCGCAGCATGAAAGTTGTTTATTGCCATAGCTTGTCTTTAAAGCTAAGTTTGTTTCCTCATAAACTGGTATTTCCTCCTAGTTTTAGCCTGCTATGAATCATAATGCTATACTTGCAAACTCTTAGGGTTATTGTGAGCTCACTTCAGAATTATACCTTAGAGTAAGACAGATATGGAGGAAAGAGATCCTTAACTGAGGTAGTCCACATCTTCAGACAGTAAATCAACCAAGATCTTTTGTTCTCCATAATTGTGTATGGAAGCTTTAAGTAATTTCTTAAATCAATACCTGTTCTAATTTGTGCCTTTTTAAAAGGATATATTGTAATAAATGAGTGGCCTTTCATAGATCACTTCTTAGTTCAACTTACTTTTCTGTAAAATGGGTGTATTAGTTTGTTAGGAATGCTGTAACAACATACCATAGATGTTGTCCTACAGTTTTGGAAGCTAGACGTCCGAGATCAAGGTGTTGGCAGGGTTGGATCTTTCCCAGGACTCTGTCCTTGGCTTGTAGATGACCGTCTTCTCCCTGTGTCTTCACGTGGCCTTCCCTTTGTATATGTCTGTGTCCAAATTTCCTCTTCTTACAAGGACACCAGTCATATTGGATTAGGGCGGCCTACTCTATGGTGTCACCTTAACTTAATTACTTTTGTAAAGAACTTTTCTTCAAATGCAATCACATTTGAGGTATTAATTGTTAGGACTTCAGCATGTGAATTTTGCGAGAGACACAATTCAGCCCATACCAATGGGTATACTTCATATTCCCATGTCTATAAGATGTTGCAATGATTAAATGAAATGATGCCTAGTAAAGAACTTGCTATAAAACCACCAAATAAATACCATAAATCATTACAATAATTGCTACTTTTGATATTTTCATTTCAGAAGTTAATTTCTCTTGATAATTTTTATAACAGCTGTATTGAGGTATAATTTTCGTACCAGAAAAATTCATGCTTTAAACTGTACAACTCATTATTTTTTGTATATTCACAAAATTGTAAAATCATACCCACTATCTAATTTTATTATGTTTTCATTACCCCAAACACAAATCTTAAATCTAATGGTAGTAGCCATCTCCCATTTCCTCCTCCCCTTAGACCCTGGCAACCACTGATATAGTTCCTGACTCTTTGAATTTGCCTATTCTGGACATTTCCTCTTAATGGAATCTTACACGTGTGTTCTTTTGTGACTGGTTTCTTTCACTTAGCATAATGTTGTCAAGGTCAATCCATGTTGAAGTGTGTAACAATACCTCATTGATTTGTTGCCAAATATGCCATTGTATGGATATGCCAAATTTTGTTTGTCATTCATCAGTTGATGGACATGTGGATTATTTCTACTTTTTCGTTATTATGAATAATAATATGACTGTGTAACTCGTTATGTGGACACATATTTTCATTTCTTTCTTTCGGATATATACCTAGGAGTGCATGGTTTATAAGGTAAGTCTATGCTTAGCATTTTGAGGAACTGTCACACCGTTCTCCAAAGTGGATACACCATTTTACAATGCTACCAGCAATGTACCAGGGTTCCACTTTCTCTACAACCTTGTCAACATTTGTTGTCTGTCTTTCCTATTTTAGCCGTCCTAGTGGATATAAAATAGTATCTAATTGTGGTTTGGATTTTCATTTCCCTGATGACTAAGGATAAGCATCTTTTCATGTGCTTATTGACAAGTTGTATATCTTCTTTGGAAGAAGGTCTATTCAGATCCATTGGCTTTTTTTTTTTTTTTTTTTTTGGTGAGAAAGATTGCCTCTGGGCTAACATCTGTGCCAGTTTTCCTCTATTTTGTATGTGGGATGCTGCCAAGCATTGCTTGATGAGTGGTGTGTAGGTCTGTGCCTGGGATCCAAACCCATGAACCCTGGGCCGTGAAAGTGGAGTGCATGAACTTAACCACTACCACCAGGTCAGCCCTCATAGGCCATTTTATAATGAATTGTCATTTTATTATTGAGTTGTAAGACATCTTCATATAACCTGTATATAAGTCCCTCATCAGATACATGATTTGAAAATATTTTCTCCTATTCAGTGGTGTCCTTTGAAGTACAAAGTTTTCTAATTTTGATGTAATCCAATGTATCCATTTTTTTTCTTTTATTGCTTCTGCTTTTGGTGTCATATCTAAGAAAATACCATTTATCCCCAAAACAAAACATCTACTCCCATATTTTCTTCTAAGAGTTTTAGAGTTTTACCTCTTTCATTTATGTCTATGATCTATCTTGAGTTAATTTTTATATGTGGCATGAGAGAGGCATCCACTTTCCTTCCTTTGTATATGATATCCAGTTGTCATAACACCACTCATTTAAAAGACTGCTTTTTCTCCGTTGAATTATCTTGGCACCCTTGTCAAAAATCAGTTGACCAGAAATTTAAGTTTATTTCTGGAATCTCATTTCTATTCCATTGATCTGTATGTCTATTCTTATGTCAGTATCAAACCTTCTTGATTACTGTCAATTTGTATTAAATTTTGAAATCAGGAAGTATGTCATCCAACTTTGCTATTTTTCAAGATTGTTTTGGCTATTCTGGATCCCTTGCATTTTCATATAAATGTTAGTATTGTCTTATCAAATTACATTTAAAAAGCCAGCTGGGATTTTGAGAGAGCCTGCATTGGACCTATACATCAATCTGTGGAGTATTGCCTTCTTTAAAACTGTTAAGTCTTCTAATCTGTGAACAGGAGATGTCTTTCCATTTTTTTAAGGCTTTAATTTCTTTCTACAAGGTTTTGTAATCTTTGATATATGTATTGCACTTATTTTGTTAAATTTGTTTCTATATATTTTATTATTTATGCTATTGTAAATGGAATTGTTTTCTTTAGTTCATTTTTGGGTTGCCCTTCGCTAATATATAGATATAAAAATGCATTTTTTATTGAACATTACCCAGAAAACTTGTTGAACTCATTTAATAGTTTGGTAGTGGGTTCTGTAGGATATTCTATATGCAAGATCCTGTCATTTGCAAGTAGAAATAGTTTTGCTTATTCCTTTCCAATTTGGATGCTTTTATATTATATTCCTGTCTACTTGCCCTGGCTAGAACTCCAGAAGAATGTTGAGTATCAGTGGAGAGAACAAATATCCTTGTTGTGTTCCTTATCTTTGATGAAAAGTGTTCAGTTTTACCACGGAGTATGATCTGTGGGTTTTTCTTACATGCCATAATCAGGTTGAAGAAGTTTCCTTCTACTGGTAGTTTGCTTATGCTTTTATCATGAAAGGGTGTTGGATTTTGCCAAATGCTTTCTCTGCGTATGTTGAGATGATCAAGTGTTTTTTGTCCTTTATTCTATTAACATGGTATATTTCAATGATTTTTAATGTTAAACTCACTTTACATTCCTGGGACAAATCCTATTTTATCATGGTGTATAATCCTTTTTAAATGTTGCTGGAATTGTTTTACTATTATGTTGTTAAGGACTTTTACATCTATATTCATAAAAGATATTGCTCTGTAGTTTCTGTTGAAAATTTATAGTTCAAATTTTATATAGATCCATTTTTCCCTCTGATCATTGATAAATCAAAAAAGATTTTATTTTCATTAACATGCAGTTTTTAAGCTAACATTCTTCTTATGCTTGATTTTAGAATGTTATACTTCTTTATTTCATATGTTTTTTCTCTGGTGAATGTCATTTTATTTTAGAAAATCAACAACAACAGCACTCATCATTACTTCTATTTTCCCTCACTCCCAATAGAGATGAAGTTTGTAAAGTTTATAGTGCATAGCATACTCCTTTCCATGTATCAGAAACTACTGGATTTTTCCCTACCTCATACTGTGGCAATGTAAATTAGATGATACTAGGTGTCTCATTCTTCTCTTCTTAATGAATAGCTTTCTCCAAATAGTAGAGCAATCAAAATAGTCTCTTTCTCACATACCACCTCTCTTTCCTCCAGTTTTGAAGTCCTTTCCACTGTCACTGAATGCTATGGGTTATTTCAAGCTATAATATGAGAGAGGTACTGATAGCTCTTCTCTGGAGAGTGGAATAATATAGGGCAGATTGAATCCCTCCCCTTTCTCAGCCCTCTTGGTCCATTAATTTCAGCTAGAACTTTACTCAATAAGCATCATCTTTTTTGTGATATAAGGAAATATGATATAGGAGGAACATAGTTTAAAGTTCCAGTCTACATAAACTTTTTTTATACCACACAAGGGAAGGCACGTCAAATAGAAGGGCCGTCAATAGAAGGGTATCCCACTGGCTATGCTTCTACTACTGAGCTGGCTTTCCTGTACTCAAGTTGTATCACACATCCAAACACACATGTCTCTCTAAGTCTGTCACATGACATATCTTACCCTGCCCTCGGGAAATCTCCACTATTCCAGAGGAAGTGAGAACTTGGTTACTTTCTGATCCCCCAGTCTCAAACAATGTCAGGTGATTAAGCCAAATGGGAATTGATATTTCAAATCTCTTAGACTATCAATGGAATGTGGACTCCTGTCCATGTACCTATTCCAACTTTCAGTAAAGAAGAGTTATTGATTTCTTGTTTCCCTTATTAGGTAGCTTATGAAGTAAAAGCAATCTCTTAAAAAAGAAAATTTTTTTTCACTCTGGGACAACATGCCATTGATATCTTTTAAGTAAGTCTCTCATAAATCCACCCCTTCAGGAACAATGAAACACCATTATTGTGGTAAGGAGCAGTGCCTAGGATGACCAAGAAAGAGGTTTTTTTTTTTTGGTTACCCAAGTGTTGTGCTCACTTCAATTAATTTATTTTGATTCAGGACTTTTTTTCTGGTAGAAACTGTTTCATTTGGAATTTTAACCCCACTTGGGTCTGTTGGTTGGGCTCTAAGTTGTTCATTCTGATTGTCCTCAGAATTGGTGGTACCGAAGCACGAATAGGTCAAGTCTAAGTTAGGTAAGAACTAACACCTGTACATTTTCCAGTTTGTTAAGTACTTCCCTGAGCCCTTGCAATTCCCGTGAGGGATGTTCAAAGAAAAACTTGTTTTCCCCTTAATAAACACTGCAACTAGAGCTTGGAGAGGTCACGGATACACATACTGGCAAAACCAGACCTTAAATCTAGTCCTTTTGCTTCCAAAGCAAGATTCTTTCTAAGATTTCAGATGCTTATCATGATATGGATATTTGTGTGGTGTCAACTTTTAATATACATTTGTTAAAGGAAAAGTTTGTGGTACATGACTTTAGGAAAGCTCAGTTGAACACAAACAGCTATTTTTATACTATGAACTCCCCAGAGCCCTTAACGTAATAATATTCATCATGAAACTAAAGGAAGGAGATACAATGTGAGGGTTTTTCAAACTTACTTGTATAAAAAATCTTTTTTTCCTAGATAGTCTCATGAACAAATTTTCTGAAAAACGCTTTTTGCAAACACTGCCCTAAGATCGTTATTTGAAACAATTAATGGTCATCTTCCTTTAGTGTCAATCTTCTTTCCAATTCAGTATCTTGTCTTATGAAGTAGATTAAGTATGTCTTTGGAGTCCTTCCATCCCTCCTTCAATTGTTCTTTTCATTCTCCTATGCCTTACCACCCAATTTATTAGTTTAGGCTGTATTCTTTATTCCATCCTTATCGGATCTTGCTCTCAATCTTCCAAAATATTTGATTTTCAAAAATTAACCTTAGGTGTTAAGTCTCCTAGCCATATCTACATTTTAATAGAGAATTCTTCAGAGAATGAAAATAATTCAGCCTATGATGGGGCCAGCCCAGTGGCGCAGCGGTTTAGTTCGCACTTGGCAGCCCGGGGTTTGTAGGTTCGGATCCCGGGTGCCCGCTGATGCACTGCTCGTCAGCCATGCTGTGGCAGTGTCCCATATAAAGTAGAGGAAGATGGGCACGGATGTTAGCCCAGGGCCAGTCTTCCTCAGCAAAAAGAGGAGGATTAGCAACAGATGTTAGCTCAGGGCTGGTCTTCCTCACAAAAAAAATAATAATAATTCAGCCTATGAGGAATGAATTCTATTTTGCCATTTCAGGCACAATATCAAATGGTGGGTTAACTGCTTTTGAATGGGGAACCCCATTTATGCCTACAAAACTACACTACCGTGGGCAATTTTAAGGCTAGCTAGTGATGAGGTTAAGTCTATGATTCACTTTAACACTCTTCAGAGCTCAGAGATGTTGGAGACTCTAGCACACTCAGTCAAGGAAAATTTGATCAGGAATGTAATGAGTTAAGAATCAGATCTCAGAGGCCATGAACTACACATTTCTAGACTGGATGATTGAGTGATGGAAAAACTACAACATCCTGTTATCTAGTCCTGTATCAAAGTAATGGCTACTCCCCTTCAATTTTATGATAGAGTAGGTTGAAGGCAGCAAGTTTTGGTAGTTGTTATTTTTGTTTGTTTGCCTATTGGTTTATTTGCTTCTTGGTAATCAATTATCTGTCCTGAAGAGTAAAATTAACAATAGCCTCCACCCACAATCTAAATTCAATCATTACTGACAATTCTCTATAACATATTTTTCTTCCTGAAGATTTTGTACTGTTGAAACGATTGTAATTTTATTCAGCCAAGGCATTGTGCAGAACTCACATTTCACAAATGAGGAAACAACCTTTAGAAAAGGTACTAATCAGAGAATTAAGAGTACTTTACACGTAGCTTTCACTCAAGAATTGCAAGAAAGCTACCAAAACAATCACAACAATCAAGATAAACTCAAAGTATACCTGCCACTATGCAAATTGTGATTCATCTTTACAAGAAGGTGAATCAGTAGCTTAGAAAGTTTTACTAACTTATGCAGGTAAAAGAAAAACTCAGAACTTTCTCTCATTAGTTGGGAATTTGATTAATGAAACAGATCAGAAAAAAATTTGGATGTAGTCTATTGTTCTCTGTATCTGAGATAAGAGGATGAGAACTTGAAAAATATAATGTCTAGCTATATACCACAAGTCTGATGTTGAATTTACTCTAAATCATACCATTTACCTGAATGTTAAATTTGTTGAAATTTTTTGTCCAGAAGGACCTTTTGCTTTAATCCATAATGGTGTTTGTGATTCTATACTAGTCTTATTTTAAAATGTGACTACATTTATTACCTTATCTGTATCTTCAAAAATAGAGTCTGATATCCCAATAAGTCTCTATGTGGTATCCCTAATTTGCTTCCAGTTTTCAGCTGAGGACATTTCATCACATTTTTCCTCTTTCCTCCGGCTTTCTCCGGTTTTCTTTCAAAGGGTTTAAATTTGTAGTTGACTCATGGGGCCATACATATCCCACCTTGATCTGGTCCTGTAGTTCCCACTGACTTCAGTGAAATTTGACAAGAGGATTGGGGGCAATGTTAGCCCTAAGAAAAACTCATAAATGGACTAGCATGGCCATCTGGCTTAGAGAGCACCCTTAGAAATTGTGATAGAGATATTAGTAAAGACAGACAGGAGGGAGCATCGGAGGGATTTTCTTCCCTCAGATGCGACTAAAATAAGAACTGAACCAAACTGCCTATTTCTTGCTTTAAGGAACGTTAGCAGCAGAATGGGAAAGATTTGAAGGAATTTCTCAGCTGCAAAATTTCACTCCAGGGACTATGTCTTTGAGTAGGCTCCGGCTACTTAAATTGAAAATGAAATTAAGCATTTTCAGAGATTTTAAAATTCCTCCCCTGCCAGCATCTCCCAAATTGCCTGTGCTAGCAAATGAGGCGCTTGGTATAATACGGCCTTGAAAGGACCTGCTACTCCTGCTCCCTTCAAGCAATAGTGGCTATTTATTACATTTCGTTCAAGGCTGTCATATACACTTTCTCTACTGTGATATAATTTGGACTTTAAAAAAATACCTTAAAATTGGACTGATAGTGAGAACAATGATTCAGCTGAAATTTCTAATAATTTCAGACACAATGAGTGTAAGTGATAAGATCACTCAACTAGGGACTTTCTAAGAAGTTTGGAATCAGTTACAAGCAATATATTATTTTAAAAACTCATATTATTTTAAAAACTTGCATATTAATGTGCCCTAGCTTCCATCTAATTGTGTTCCAAGGCCATTTAAGAATTCTCCCAGACTCTTTCATAGTTCTCTAATAATCTCCAATTGCATAAGAGCTGAAGAGTTGATTCCTGAGGTATTTAGCATAAATCTACATAAAATAAATATTTTAAGAGATGTAAATAGTATTGTATTTTCTCAATAAATAAAAGCAAGCAAATAATTTTTATCTACAAAGTATAAATGTCTTGTGGGCAGGCACTTTTCTTAATAGTTTTCCATTATACTTAGAATAAAATCCAAATTCCTTACCATGTTTTGAATGAATTGTCTTGCATAAAATAGTCCCTGACAACCTCATTCTCTACCTCTTTTCTCCTTCCTCAGTCTGCTGCAGTTCTAACCAACTTGCTTGCTATTCCTTAAATATGCCAAGCACGCTGCTGACTTGGGCCATATGGCTCCACTCACTTTATATTGGATCTCACCCCAATATTATTTCACCAGAGGGGTCTTCTCTGACCACACGATCTAAAGATTATTCTTACCAACCTTTTACCCTGCCAAATATTTTGAAGTACAGTGATAAGTGCTAAGAAAATATGTCATTCCTTTAAGCTCTCTGCCTAGACCAGTGACTGGCATATAGTGGGCACTTAATAAATAATTTTAGAATGAATACAGTAATGAATTGGTGCAGTCATTATTTCACTATATCACAATCTAGATTTGTTGGTGTTTTTCTTTTTCCTTATGATTGGACTTAGGTTAGACATTTTGGGGCGATTACTATATCAGTGACACTGTGTATATTTTCTATTACTTCAAATTGAAAGACATATTATATAAGTTTGTCCCAATAATTATTAAGATAGTGACTGCCAGAACACTCATAGGCTCATATGAAAAGTTCTCATTTGTCTGTTACGAACAAGTAGTTAATGAGTGATACATTGAGATGGTGTGAATATTTGGTCCCTCAATAATCATTCACCCAAAAAGTTCAATATTCTTTAATGGTCCTTGCCAAAAGAATGTTTTATTTAATTCTACGAGTATTCCTTCTAAATGCACTATCCAACATTTTTCTGTAAAGAAGACCTTTCTCCCTCCATATTATTTTATTCTTTTTTCTTTTTCCTTTTCTCTTCTTTTGTGTTTTTGAGTGTTGCTATGGATTTATGGATTCTTTTATATTCTGTGTATTGTAATCCATTATAAGAATTCTTTTCATTGCTTTTGTTGTCTGAATTTACCAGTGAGAGTGTCTCCTTTTGACATGCCCTTTTAGCAAACAACTTTTTGGTTTTTTCCCCACTTCCTTTCTAGCACAGCAAGATATTACAGGCTCAACCTTCACTTTCTTTGACCGGTCCTTGAGTCAGCCATTTGTCCATAGGACTCTGTTTTCTTTAAGTAGGGATTGGTATTTAGGATCCAAGAAGTGTAAACTTATTATGCCTATTGTACTGAGTCTTATGCTTCTAGGTAATCTAACTAACAGAGCTAGGGAATATATAAAATCACAAGATTATACAGAAACCTCCAATTCAAATCCAGCACTACAGAATTTTTTTCACATCTTCCTATTCCTTCCTCACTCTTATTTTTATCCACAGTGAAAATGCTGGCTCTGAACGGTTAATATATTTACTTATTTGCTCAATTCCAAAACTTATACAAGAGTACAGAATTGGTAGAGCATTTCAATACCACTGTTAATGATAAACCTACTAAGGGAAATTCAAATTTTTGTTTCATTTTTTTTCCTTAGAATATGTCCTGTTAAATTTGTACAATTGGTGCACTGGGCTCAGTGCACAGTGGATTTTTTCCTGTGGGATTATATTATGCTTTATAGAGAGCAGTGTTCCTCCATTTTTATTTGTATTCATATTTAGGACTTGCATTTTCATTCTTTTTTTACCTAATTTTATTTTTGATATATAAAACCTGGTTCACAAGCCAGTGTTATATAATATAGACGGGTTTATTTGTTTACTCAGAGAAGTCTTACTCCCATCCCTCTCTCCTGCCACCATTATCAACTCCCCACGCCACAGTGTTAAAAATGATTAAGGAAGACAATTTACGTGATATAAACAAATTTTATTTAACACTTCATGAAGGGGACAGTCTCCATTCAGATAACTGCACAATGAGGCAGAAGGCAAGAAGCTTTTATGGGATGAGAATAAAGAGGAAGGAAGAGAAAAATAGAACATATCTGATTGGCTGGGGTCACATAGTCAACCTTGTTTGGGGTGAGAAGGCCCAGAGTTGGCTTGGCGTTTGGGGACTGGCTGACTAGTTGTACTGCCTTTCTGGTCAAGCGGAGCATTTACAGGGACAGGAAAGTTTTCTAAGTTTCGGTTTGGTGACGTGGCCCCTAGCTAGCAGCAGCTTCATCTTGGACCTAGAAAGTTACTTCAACAACATAATGCTAGAAAAATGAATGTGATAAATTTTAAAATAGTCATTAAACCCGTGTTCTAAAAAAAGACCTAACCAGTGCACTCTGATAAATATTATCTCACTGTTTGTCTGTGACCACTGCAGCAACCTCATATTGTTATATGTATTGGTTAAATTATGGCAGGCTGTCAACAGCTAAGATATCATTATTAATGATCTCTCCTTTCCTGTTATAATTCAGTAGAACTTCTAAGAAGCGTAGATGAAACTGCTCAAGGAGATGGATGTCAGAAATGTGTTTAGCCCTAGTTTCTGAGACATTACGGATGTTTGAAATCACCACTGCTTAACAGACGTTTAGTTTGCTTTGGAATTTAGTACTGCATCATAACATGCCCTGTTAGCATGCTGATGCCCGGGCTTCTTGATGTGGGCCTTACCTATTTACTCTTGACCATTCAGTGTTCGGTGGATAATGAATTTCTTAAGCAGTGGTATTTTGTGACATGTGTCTCCTGGTCACTTCTGACAAAAGCTTTAGGAGGGCTACTGTGTGCTTCTGGTGGATATTCTTTTTTCTGATTTTCAAGTTTATCCTCAATCCCTGGTTTTACAAATAGCTCATGATTATTACCATCTCTTTATATGTGTGGTCAAAGATCCAGTGATTTATGTACCATAACACCAGTTTTTGATTGAATTCCTACATGTTGGGAGACATAGGAATACTTGTTGGCAGATGATTTCAAAAATACTGTCTGATAAATGAAGGAATGATTTGAAATATGCTTCTAAGTTGATTTATTCTCATATAATATATCTCTAAAAACCTTTAAATAAAACATAACATATAATTTACTTCTCACGTTGGGAAAGGCTTAGAAGTGGATGGTGAAGGTTTTTAGGAGAACCACCTTTTTAATTGCCACCAAATTCCAGACACCCTTATTATCATAGAAAATGGTTAAAAGAAAGAGAAAGAAATTTGTTGACAAAAAATCACTCTCATGATTTGGTGGAGTATGAAGTGTTATACCATTAAGGAGGGAAATTTTGCAATAAATAAAACTACACTTTTATCCTTTCAGTCAGCAATAAAATTTCTAGCCATTTACATTGAAGAAAAACATCTACTAATACAAAACTATATATGCACAAGGTTATTTACTGCAGTAATTTTGTAATTGAAATGCATGGGAAATAACTTCAATGCTCAACTATAAGAGATGGGGTGAATAAAATGTAAATGCATACAACAGAGTAATAATCAGGTTAAAGACTGAGAAATATTTCTATGAACAGAACTGATATGGATATATTTTAAGAAAGCAAGGCAGGATGAAAAACTTGGATTTAATAGTGAGAGGAAATGAGACAATATTTAAGAACTGGACTATTTTTTTCCAAAATAAACTCAGGAGGTAAACCAGAAACTATTGAAAAATGATTACTTGGTGTTGAAAAAACTTTCGAGACCCAAGATGGAGCCACTCGTGCCTGGA
This sequence comes from Tapirus indicus, assembly GCA_031878705.1. NCBI lineage: Eukaryota > Metazoa > Chordata > Mammalia > Perissodactyla > Tapiridae > Tapirus > Tapirus indicus. Next base: position 118,517,885 of record CM062925.1, read on the forward strand.
GTGCCACGTCTGCAAATCAAAACTTGGGTAGCTTTCCTGTCCCTTGTCTGGAAGCACAGTACATCCAAGTCAGCTGATCCCCAAACACCAAGCCAGCTCTGGGCCTTCTCACCCCAAACAAAGTGACCATGTGGCCCCAGTCTATCAGATATTTTCCATTTTTCTCTGCTTCATTCTTTATTCTTTCTCCTATAAAAGCTTCCTGCCTTCCACCCCATTTTGCAGTTGTTCAAATGGAGACTGTCCGCTTTATGAAGTATTAAATAAAGTTTGTTTATACCACTTAAATTGTCTTCTTTAATCAATTTTCAGGAGTTTTCAGCAATAAGGATGGAATCCAAAGCTGAGTGTAATGGCCTATGGGACCATGAGATGCACAGGTGAGGTGCCTGCTGAATCCTTTGGGTTCAATCTTCCTCTTGTTACCAGGGGCCCTGGGTAGTCACTCTCGGATTTGGGCTTTGCTGAGTCCAGCTCTCCAATCCAAACAAACTTTATTAAAAAAAATAAAATACATAAATTATGTTAAGTTATGGATATTCATTGACTGTCTAGATCATTTCCAAATAAGATAAAAAACTGAAACATTAATTACTGAACATAGGTTTATCTACTTTTGGCTTCCTTTTACAGAGGTACTAAAGATATTTGGTCAATTAGTAAACATGTTTTGTGCCACATTTAAAAATTTACTATGAGGAAGAATATATTTCTAGAAATTATGAAATGTATTTCTAAATTTGTCAGTCCACAATCGCTTACTTTTTAGTTCTCACTAGGAATTAAGTATTCTAAAAATTAAGAATTCTAACGCTGTTGTTCACATATCTCAAGCCACTGCAAAAAAGAGTAATCCAATCTCTGTCTGATTGTTGGATTTGCTACAATGCTGGTGATACTATGGTTCTTTTGGCTCAACACAAATGCCTGATGCCTCCGTTTCTCTGGAAGAAACTCGCTAGATAAACACTTCTGGAGAAGTCGAGACATAGTTACAGGAAATACACAAACAGGCCAACTGGCTTAAAGAAGTATCCTCTTCTTCGGGATTATTTCTTGACTTCCTTGATTCTAGCTGGTTTGGGTCTTGGGGACCCTGTCTCAGGAGCACTCTCCAAACCATGGACATTGTTTTGTTGCTAATAACTATTATTGTCTTCCTGATATGCTGCATTCTCTCCAAAGTTTCAAATGCATGTGAGCAACCATTGACCAGCCAATGGATATTCTCTCTCCAACTGAAATGATGAAAAAGAACAGAAAAACATGACCACCTCCAATACTATCCGTCTGATATAGTCTCTCAACACTGAGCCCTGAAGAGGTAATGATAACTGAAAGTCATGCTAAGATCAATATTTGGATCAAACCTCTTGAATGGTCAAGGGGATAGGCAAAGGAGTAGACTGTTGAAATAACTTTTTTGGCCCAAAATGGAGCCACTCCTGCCCGGGTACCACGTAAGCAAACCGAAACTGAAATAACTTTTGCGTCCTTATGAATGCTCTGCTTGACCAGAAATGCAGTATATCCAGTCAGCCAGTCCCCGAATGCCAACCAACTCTGGGCCGTCTCACCCCAAACAAGGTTGACTATCTGGCCCCAGCCAATCAGGTATTTTCTATTTTCCTCTTCCTTTTTCTTCATTCTTTATCCTATAAAAGCTTCTTGCCTTCTGCCTCATTTTGCAGTTCTCCAAATGGAGACTATCTGCTTCATGAAATGTTAAATAAAGTTTGTTTGTATCACCTAAATTGTTTTCTTTAATCACTTTTTAACAATGTTAATCCACATCACAATTCACATTCAAATACTAATTGACAGTGCATATTCTTAGGAAACACTATTATTGATGTTGGTTTAATTCACAACTAACCAGGTGGTGCAAATTCAAATTATATGTTCAATTACTTCAGTATGTTGTTTGTCTTCGGTATCTGTCACCAACCAAATGTTTCTGTTTTATACGTGTAATGGATTTTTGTGGCAATTATGTTGTCACGAATCACCATGATATCAAATTTACCAAATACGTTTTGCCTATATTATTTTACTTAAGGCATGAAATTGTAACTTTCACCTAAAATGAAATGACTATAAAAGTAAATGCCTTGAGACCAATTTACATTTTCTTTCAATAAGTAGGCAATTTAATTTTGAGGAAAGGGGTAAAGTTTGCCATCGTAAGTAAATTCCAGAGTCATGTTAGTGGGCACACCCAAAGTGACAGAACAAAGTGTGCTACATTTCCCTCCATCCTCTTAAAGGTACTCTTGTTCTGGGTAGTAAAAGGCCCATTATTTCATGAAAATCTTCATTAAAAGGAACAATAGATAATTTCTATCACAATTTCCTTCCAAAAATATTGACTTCAATCATATTCCATCACATATTTTAGCTATCAATTCATATCTTGGAAGTAAGGTTTCAAAAACATTCTATTTCAGTGGAAAATTTCACTATATATTTTGTGATGTGTTTATTATACCTTTGCCAACAGCTCCCTCTATGTTCCATAACACAAATACTTATTGTTCATGCTCTGAAAAACTGTGGATGTATCATTTCATGACAAATACGTCTTAGAAGAGAACTTAATTATTCAGGATTATACAGTGGAACACTAGGAACATAGGTTTTTAGTTACCTCTGTTGTCAAAAATGTGTCTTATTGTTTAAACTAGACTTTTATTACTTTTTTTTAGGGTTGATTCACTAAACTCCCATAGTAATTATATTTTATACATACAATCATCTTAATGTAGAAAGTACTGGGATCATGCAGGCTGGTATAATGTTGTAACATATTAGACTACTTTCTTGTGACTTGAAATGATGTATATTCTGTTTGTATCTATGTTTTATTACTAGGATAAAATTAAGCTGGCTTAGACTTTTGAAATGAAATATAATGAAAAAGGGAACATTTTTGTTAATGAAAACAAAGTACTTGTATCAGCCAGTGGAAAAAACTCACAGTTCAACCCCCGTGGCCACTTGAAACTAACTAAGAAATTATAAAAGTCTTGCCTTTTGGGGGGGGGGGAATTCAGATGGTGATATGTGAAATAAAATTTCACAGTTGCTTTGATTTATGTTTGTGGGTGGCAAACCCATAGCGACAGAACTTCTATACCCTTTTCTTGTAGCATCATTAGGTGACCACTTGTCTATTCCCTGCTGAACTCACATGTGACTTCAGACTCCTTCTCAACACAATACTCCTAACAGTTACAAGTTTGATAGGAGAAGAAAGTTGATGCTTCCCACCGGATAATAAATGTTAAAATTCGCTACAGCAGCTATGCTGAATTTTTGATATACTATTTTGGAAGTTAAAAGTGCAATTGTCATACTAGTTTTATGTTAGAGGTATTTTTCTAAAATTTACATTTTCAAGTTAATTTAACACTTTACATTCCTGATATTTCCTTATATCGGGAAGGTTCTGATACTATTTCTAGTAAGATATATTTTTTTAAAGTTACTTGCTTATGCAGAAATGTAAATACAGAATGACACTCCTTAAGTGGGATAAAAATTACATAAGTTGATCATTTTAAAACAAATATTTGTACTCACCTAGAAAGCACATTGGTATACCTCGTCTTCTTATTTAAAATATTTTTCACAACAACCTAAATAAAGGGATAGTGTTATGTCCATTTTTACAGTTGGTGAACTGAGGCTCACAAAGTATAAGTAATTTACTTAAGCCACACAGCTAATTTATGGCAAAGTTGAAATGCCACCTAGATTTGGCTTCCAAGATGGTATTCTTAACCTTTCCATGAATTTTCTCCTTTTCTTTTTAGGTTGGCTTATAAATATATACCAAGGGTAATGGGAAAACATGCCATATACATTATATGTAAAATATATAGCATATAGACATAACATTCCTTTATAAAAGACTTTATTTAAGTAAAATTTTACTAGAGGAAAAGATTTACATCGTGTATATCAGTCAAAAGGCTGATGTCTGTAATATAAAAATGAGCCTTACAAGTGAAAAAGCCACCATCACATATCCCAGCAGTAAAACCAAGAGATATGAGCAAAGAATACACAGAAGAAGAAATATGAAGAGTTTATCAACAGTGCAATCTCTCCAGTAGTCCAAGAACAAGAAATAAATCTAAAAATAAGATGGTATATATTGCCTACCTACTGGAAAAACATTTTTATAAGTTTATAAAAACTTGTATTAAGGGTATAGTGTAAAGTGAAGTCTTATATGCTGATAACAGAATTATATATTACATAAACCTTTTGGGAGAACTGTATATTCATTTTAATTCAATTCTACTTTTACTAGTCTATTCCACTAATATGCAAAAAATGTGTACCAAGTCACACATTGCAACTGTATTTGTAAGAACCAGCAAACGTTGTTCAAATTTGCACAATGTTTAAAGAAGGTACTGATCATCTAGGTTGTAGAATAAAAGAATGGGGTAGAATGTAAGGATGTCCATAATATATTGGTGAAGGGGAAACAAAAATCATGACAATAAGGTATGTAGAATATCATCCTGTTTTCAACTATAAATTACAATGATTATTCATAGGCAGTAGGAATGGGAAACGATAAAGGGAATGGTAGGACATTTATTTACACTGAACGCTACCTCTGTATTTTTTTCATTTTCAAATATGTATATTTCTATTAATTAAAAATCACTAATTTTTCTCCTTTTTTTAAAGCAAATTTATTCTTTTTTTTTTTTTTTTTCTGCTGGGAAGGATTCACTCTGAGCTAACATCTGTTGCCAGTCTGCTTCTCTCTTTTCTTTTTTTCCTCCTCAAAGCCCCAGTACATAGTTGTATATTCTACTTGTAAGTCCTTCTAGTTCTTCTGTGTGAGCCGCCACCACAGCATGGCTACTGACAGACAAGTGGTGTGGTTCTGTGACTAACTTTAACCGCTAGGCCATGAGGGCTGGCTCAAAAATCAATAACTTTTTAAAGCAATATTTTTTTTTATTGGAGAATTGGTCTCTTCACATGAGCCAACGGTAACAGAGATAAAGCTAAAAAGTTCAAAAGCAAAGTTAGGTGCACTTTTTACTAAGAATCTCAGTGACATTTTCTTCTATGCAAGATTACCACAGAACAGAACAGAAGAAAATCATTTTAGAAGAAATCATGGCAGTGTGAATTTGAAAGCATTGGTTCTCCAAAATACAGAAACAAATGACAACATTATATAATTAAGGAAAGTAAATTTAATATAGAACAAATTAAGTGCCTTTCCAGAAGTGGAAATGCAGTGTCATCTCTACCACAGGAGAATATGTATTTCAAGTGTTGTGGGAAAATCCAGAAAATTAAGTGATACTTGAACTGTCACTAAAAAAAAATAAAAGAACTCAGCCACACAAATAAAACAATTAAGGCATACTTAAATGCTAAATTTCTTATTTTCTTTTCTTATTCCCATCTTGTGTTCATTCCTTTCATATGTTACATTCCACTAGAACAAATATACACTTTCCTAAATTCCAAGATTTGTTCAAGAGATGACTCTGCCTAGAAGAGACCCTCATCCCCCCCATGATGATGCTATAGTAGTCATCTTTCTCAAGCTTAGGTTACCTAACAAACTCAAATTCTCAGGGGTTTACAATAACAAATGCTTATTTTTTTAAGAGTTTATTTTTTAGAGTAGTTTTAGGTTCACAGCAAAATTAAGAGGAAGCTACAGGGATAGTCCATGTACCCCATGCTCCAACCCACACACACAGCCTCCCTCATTATCGACATCTCCCACCAGAGTGGTATACTTACTAGAGTTGACACATCATTGTCACCCTAAGTCCATGGTTTATGTTAGGGTTCATTCTTCTTGAATATTCTATGGGTTTGAACAAATGTATAATGACGTGTATACATCATTATAATATCATGCAGAGTATTTTCGCTGCCCTAAAAATCCTGTGTTCTGCCTGTTCATCTCTCCCTTCCTCCAACCTCCGGCAACCACTGATTTTTACTATCTCCATAGTTTTACCTTTTCCAGAATGTCATATAGTTGGAATCATATATTATGTAGGCTTTTAAGATTGGCTTCTTTCTCTTAGTAATAGGCATTTACAGTTTCTCCATGTCTTTTCATGGCTTGATAGTTCATTTTTTAGTGCTGAATAATATTCCATTATCTGCATGTCTCCCAGTTTATTTATTTATTCACACACTGAAGGGCATCTTAGTTGCTTACAAATGCTTATTTTTTGCTCATACTCCGTGAGGCTAGTGGGTGAGCTCCAGTTGTCCTGGGATCTGTAGGCTGTGAGGGCAGAATCCACATGGTTTAGCATTTCAGAATCCAGGCTGAAGGAGATGTCTCTGTCTGGGATTTGCTGTTCTCATGGTTAAGGGGTGGAGCAAAAAGGCTTCCTCTAAGTCAAATGACAGCATTTAAAATATTTGCTTTGATGTAGCAAATGTCATGTCTACTCACAGCCCATTGGCTGTCTTTCCCATGATCCAGTGAAGACATTGGGTGGGAAAGTATGAAAGGAAGGGAAAACCAGCATAATTGTGAACATATATTACAGTCTATCACTGTGATTGAATTATAACAGGTTGATCACATTTTTGTCACCCTACACTTTTTTTATCCTCTAAAAAATCATCCCAATGATCAAGGAGGTAGTCAGATAAAACGCATGAGCACTCACACACAGACACAGAGTTAGTAATCAATCACTGAGATCCCATTTCCACCTTTAGCATGACTGAAATGTTGAATAATAAACATTTGGGTGCCTAAAGGATGGCTTTCATTTGAAGTGTTGTATTAGAGGACTAGAAGAAGAGTCTTTTCTGTGAACATTATCTCTCATAAATCTAGAGTTATTTTTAACATGCCTGCCAATTCTCAGCTTTAGTCACTTTCAGATATGTATTTCTTGGTAAGCTTATTACCGTTTCCCAATCTTGAACGTGAGATAACTTGCATATCTCATAATAACTCAAACACACTTGTCTAAAACTGAAGTCTCAAGCCTGAAGAATGTGTATAGGGTTTCTAAATGATATTCTATAGTTAGTATTTTAAATGACATCATTGGTTATATTTTACTGTCATTCATTTATCTCACTGCCTACTTCACTAAGACCTATGACCTAAAAAATCAATCATGATTATAAAACATGTGTGGAAGATTTTAAACATGGTTCAAATGGAGATGTGGACAAATTCAACATCATGAGCTTATTATTTAATTAAGCGTAGGAAATACAAATGAAAAGGAATATTGATACCAAAATATTTTACAAATAAAGGAAAACTTTTGAAAGTATTGTTTTAAAGAAAAATGTTACAGGAAATGGAAGTCTTTGGGGATATCAGTAAAGCAGGGGTAATATCTCTTTTCTATTTTCCCTTAAGTGGCTTCTGTTGTGTTAGGAATTATAATCCATTTCAGTAAATATCTGTAAGCTTACTGATATGAATGTGAAAGGGAAATTATTGAATTAAAAATTATATTGCTTGTCCTAAAGGAATTAGAGTTTAATTTGACATTTATTGATCAGTAAAAACTAGCTAGGAAATTGTCTTGAAAATTGGAACAGTCTTGGAAATGGAATGTGATTGTTATCTACCCCAATTCACTAGACCCATCTGACTTGGACTGTCGCAGTTATGGGAGTCAGTGTGTCTGACTAAAAGTAGCAATGCAGATCATAGTCAATAAGAGCAACTGAGGCTCGGTTTAGGTAGATATATCTTCAGATATGCTTTACTTGAAAGAGAAATAGAGTCTGCTTGAATTATGGAGAAAGAGAAAGGAAATGAGCCTTGGGCATCTCTTTAGCAAACTTGTTCTGTGGTCTCCTATGTGGGCATCTATAGAACACAGTGAGCTGTGCTCCTCCTCAGAACCTGCCCCCATACAAGTCACGTGGCCCAGCAAGGGTGAAACTGATGTCAAGGTTATAAATGGAGATATAGCAGGTTTCTTCAGATGCACTTCAACATACAAGTGGAATCAAGGGCTTCAGCACAAGTAGTGGAAGCGTCAAACAAGTCCTGAAAATTAGACCCAAATAAACCAGAAGAACCAAGTGTCGAAGACTAGAGGGGGAAGTTTAGTAGAGTTTAATGTAATTGTTGAGGACGTGGTTTCCTTCTCTTGGGCTGTTTTAAATAAAATGTGCTTAAGCCTTTCTACTTAAACTGAAAAACCTTTGAAAATTCACTGAGACTTCCTCTCAGCAATTTATCAGGAGTGATTCAGGAATGATAAAGGTAGAGTCAAGGCATAAGTGGATTGAAGAGTAGATGAAAGTTGAATACAAAATAAAAAACCTGGAACAAGTCAGTGTTCTTGGTAGTCTAAAAAGGAGAAAAGGGGCAGTACTGTATATGTGTAAGACTGAGAGCAGTGCAAGGCTTTATAGCAGTTATGATGTAATACGAGCAATGTTTTTAGGGACATAAAACCTGTGAACATGCCGAGAGGAAACAGATATTAGAGAAGGAGATTTGGAGCCATAGGAAAAAGGAAAGAAAAGCTGGTGGAACAATCTCCTTGGCTTCTCTTTGCTGCTTGGGTCAAAATCATGGAGCCATATTTGATGCGTCATTTCCATCACAATACACATCTGGTACATCAGCGAATACTATCAGCACTACCTTCAAAATACATCCCAAATCTTACTGCTTCTCACCACCTGTAATACTAACATTTTAGCCTTGCCAATGTCCTTTCTCATGGAGAACTGCTGTAGCCTTCCAAGTGACCACCCACTTCCATACTTTACTTCCAAAGGTCTTACCCCTCATAGTTGTCTTGGCTTCAAGCAGATCCCGTCATTCTTCTATTCAAAAGGCACAATGACCTCCCATCATACTTAGGAAAAAATTCACTAAGGTCCTATGTGATTGGATTCCTGCCTGTCTCTCCAGGTTTTTTTCTTATTCCTGTTTGTTTTACTGTGTGTATTCTCACCCACTTTACTCTGGCCATACCGGCTTTTTAAATATTCCTGGAATGTGTCAACTACATGTTAACTCAGACCTTTTGCATTTGCTATTCCAACAGCCTATATAGCCACATAGCTCACTCCTCCATTCACTGAGGATTTTATACAAATACTAGCTTTTTAGACAGGCTTTCTTGGATCACAAGAAGCATTCTCTATCACCCTACACTACTTTATTTTTCTTTATAGTACTTACCACTATCCTGATATTACAATATCTGTTTATACAATCATGTGGTTGGTACTTACTATCTTATACTGTCCCAATCAGGGCAGGAAATTTCCCTGTTTTGTATTTGACTAAATGCTCAGCACCTATAAGTTTATACATTGAGGGCGATCTTTAAGAAAAAACACAAAAATATGAATAAACATGACATATGAAAAAGAATATTTATTAAAAATAAGAAATTAAATAACAAACTTTTACTTTTAACAATTTTGGTCAGCTTTATTGAGGTATAATTTATGAACTATAAAATTCACTAATTTTGTGTACTATTTTATGAGTTTTGACAGCTGTATAGAGTCTTGCAGCATCCACCACAATCACAAAATCACCCCCAAAACTGTCCTTATACCCTCTTATAGTCAGTTACCTCCCCCACCACTCCCAGATCCTGGCAAGCCCTCATCAGATATTGGTCACTATAGTTTTGCTTTTCAAGAATTGCATGTGAATGGAACCATGCAGGATGTAATCTTTCATGTCTGGCTTCTTTTCTCAGTGTTTTTGAGATGATTTCATGTTGTGGCTTGTGTCAGTTGTCCCTTCCTTTTTACTGATTTTACTATTTCTTCGTGTGCATAACATACCGCAGTTTTTGTTTGTTTGTTGTCTTTTTTTTTTTTTTTTACCATTTATCAGCAAGCAGACATGTGGAAACTTTCCAGTTTTGGGCTATTACAAAGTGGCATCGAACATTCACATACGAGGCATTGTGTGGATACATATTTTCATCTTTGGCGTGACATTGCTGTGGCATATGGTAAATGCATGTTTAACTTTACAATAAACTTCCAAATTATCTTCCAAAGTGCATTCATGCCAGGAAAGCATGAGTTTTGCAGTTGCTCTACATTCTCACCAACAATTGATAGCTTAAGCCTTTTAAATGTTTGCCGTTCTAGTAAGTGTGTCGAGGTACTTCATTGTGACTTCAATCTGCATTTTTCTAATGACTAATGATGCTAAACATTTCCCTTGTGATATGTGCCTCGCATTTATCTTTGGTGAAGTGTCTCTTCATGCTTCTTGACCTGCTAGTATGTGGAAGTATAATTGAGATATCACAGTTCTTTACATATCTACAAAGAAGTTGCTTTGTCAATATGGGTCTTGCAAATAATTTCTCCCTCTCTGTGTAAGGTTTATTTATTTGTTTACTTGCATACAATTATTTGATTTTTCCTGCATCATTTGTCGAAAGATAACTCTTTCCTCATTGAATTGCGTTCATACATTTGTTGAAAATGAAATATATGGGTGGGTTTATTTCTGGATTATCCATTCTTTTCCGTGAATCTATACATCTGTCTTTACGATCGTATCACGCTGGCATGTTATTGTCACTTTATAGTAAATCTTAAAGTTGAGTAATATAAATCCTCCAATTCATTCCTTTAAAATTTTTTCTATTATAAATCCTTTGAATTTCAATGTACCTTTAAACCTGGTTGTCAATTTCTGCGAAACAACAGCAACAAAAGCCCACTGGAATTTGGATTGGGATGGCTTTGATCTATGGATTTGCTACTTTAATGTTGAGTCTTCCAATTCATGGCATGGTACACTTCTGCATTAATATATGGTTTAATTAATATCTCTAGGCAATGTTTCATTGTCAGTGTACAGATCACACATATAGCTTAATAAATTTATCCTTATGTCTTTAATAGTTAGGAGTGTTATTGTAAGTGATATTTTAAATTTCAGTTTCTGATTGTTCATTACAAGTATATAGAAATACAAAGCATTTTTGCAAATTGACTTAGTATTCTGCTAGTTTACTAAACTCACTTTTTTCTAGAAGCTTTTTTGGTAGGTTTCTTAGTATTTTCTGCATAAGTGATAAATACAATTTTACTCTTTGTATTAGTTTTCTAGGGCTGCTGTAACAAAGTACCACACACCAGGTGGCTTAAATGACAGAATTTATTGTCTCTCAGTTCTGAAGGCTAGAAGCCCAAAATCAAGATTTCAGCAGAGTTTGCTCCTCTAAGGGCTGTGAGAGAGAATCTATTCCATGCTTCTCTCCTAGCTTCTGGTAACCTCGGGCCTTCCTTGGCTTATAGATGCATCACTCCAATCCTTTGCATGGGGTTCTTTGTGTATATTTGTCTTCACATGGCCATCCTCCTATAAAGACATCAGTCATATTGGAAGAGGGGCCCACCCAACTCCAGTATGATCTCATCTTAACCAGTTACATCTGCAATGACCTTATTTCCAAATAAGGTCACATTTTGATGTACAGGAGATTAGGACTTCAACATATCTTTTTAGGTATTGCAGTTCAACTCATGGCACTTCAAATTTCTATTCTGTATGCTTTTCATTTTTTCCCCTTTGGCTTGTAATGCTGAATATGACTAGTATAACACTAAATAGAAGTGATGACAGCAGAGATCCAAATCATGTCTATACTCAGCCAGATTATCATTCGAGGATAAGGGGGAAACATGTATTTGAGATGAACAAATACTGAGAATGAGCACCATGACCAGATCCTCAATAAATGAAATTCTAAGGAATAGACTTTAGCATAAATAAGACTGATTTTTACTGAAAGAGAAAGTTCTGAGATACAGGGAAAAAAGGACAAAAGGAAGAAAAAGAAAATGGGAAATATATAGGAAGATATAAATGAACTTAGACTGTCTAGAAGAGTAATAACACAAATTGGTGAGGTTAAAAATTAAGTTCTAATATCATACAATGTTTTGTTAAATTATTTACAAATTTTGTTTTAGGCAAGAAGAGAATAATGATTTTTATTAACTTCAGTTGTGATAAATTAGGTTTGTCAGTTATATTTTATTGATTAACCAATAAAAATATGAAAATAAAGCATATAGGTTGCAAGACAATAAAGGAAAAATTGAATAATAAAAAATCAATTAATATAAAAGAAGGTCAAGCAAGAAAGAAAAAAAATTATAGAAAAGTGTGGGACAAATAAAAAGTGCAAAAGTAATTTTTTAAAAACCCAGTGGATTTAAATCCACATAGATCAGAAGTTATATTAAGTAGACTAATTGTTCATCTAAATGTCAAGGGTTTTCTAGACTGGATTCGACTTTCATGAAAAACTAGAAAGCAAGCCTTATATTTGAATTTAACATTTTATTTAAAACATTTTTTAATGAAAGCATATTAATTGTACTTCTGTTTGGTGAGCAAACAGCTAGGAGTTATTTATGTCATAATTTACTTTCCACTTATGAGTTGGACACCTTACTTCATAGGCACATTGAATGCTTTGAATGCTGCAGTTTGTGTATTACAACAATGTTGATTATGGTAAATAGACATAATATTTTATACATTTCAAAGCTATGTTAAGCCTTCAACTTTCTCATTTATGAAATAAGGTGGGTAGCCTAGGATTTGTAAAGACAAGTGTTATTATTTATTGAGTAGAGGTAATTTCTACAGCATCTTGTGAGGAAAACTGACCACCAGACCATCCCAGCATAGAACAGTGAAGTAAGCCCCCGACCCAAGAGAAGCCAACTGAAAATTTTGTTAATTAGAGATCTGGAATAAGAGCTCTACGCATAAGGGAAAATGTGCTTATTCCTAACAATTAAAGCCCCTTTTGGAGAGATTCACTTTGCAATGAATTTAACATAAATAGAGAGAGGACAGAAGTCAAAAGACACATACAGTTAGCTAAAGCGGAGGCAGTACAACTGTGGGATTCCAGAAGCCAGAGATAAGCAGAAGCTATGAATAGACAGAGCCATCAAGTGAAGTTGAAAGTAGAAATAAGTTGGGCTCTATCAATAAGAGAGTAGAACAACATACTAACCAGTTGAGCAATGATAATTGGAGTAAGAAGCAATGATGCCTGTATCTGAAAAAAGAAAAATACTAGGGTTTCTTTTGATCCCTGAATCTGCTTCCACACTACACTAGAACTAATTCTTCCTCATCAACAGCAGTCTAGATCTATAAGGCCTTGGTATGAAGCCAATGCTGTCTCCTTATTTCTTTATTAAAAATAACTCATATCATCTGAGAAAAAAATTCATATCATCTGAGCAACCATCTTGCAATCGGAAATAATCAAAACCAAATAGATCATCTCTATATTTCTTCTCATTCAAATAATTCCTAGAAGAATCTCATCAGCTGATCCCAAAAGAATAGGCAGGAGTTAGGCATTAAAGTGTTGATAGAGGGGCCAGCCCAGTGACATAGTGGTTAAGTTCATGTGCTCCGCTTTGGTGGCTCAGGGTTCGCAGGTTTGGGCACAGACATACGCATGGCTTATCAAGCCATGCTGTGGCAGCATCCCACATATCAAGTAGAGGAAGATGGGCACGGATGTTAGCCCAGGGCCAATTTTCCTCAGCACAAAGAGGAGGATTGGCAACCGATGTTAGCTCAGGGCTGGTCTTCCTCATGCGTGCGCGCGCGCACACACACACACACACACACACACAATGTGTAATAATAATGTGATTGTCATCAGAATGATGAAATAAGTTGGGTTCTCAAAGGTGTATGAGCATTTTTCAGTATGCACATTCTCTTCCTATAAAACTCGATCAATTGTTTAAAGAGTTGGTATACTCAGTTATAGGAAATATATAAGACGTTACTGGAGGGCGAGTTCATACACAAACTCTAACATATTTACAAAATAAGTCTTATTGTCCTGAAAGAATTCAGGACCTCTAATGCATCCATGCAATATTCTCTCCAGAATCTTTACATCACCATATCCTTTATTCTTCCACTGTGAGACTATTTGTAACATCCTAATTTGTGCTGTGTCCTTTAATCCATTGTTCTCAGTATTTTCACATTATAATTTTCTACTCCCTTCCCTCCTTATTATATTAGTTGACCTTCTTACATTGGTGGATTAGAATCATTATGCATGTGAGATTCATAGCAATTACTGCTTTGAGTGTTAATAAGTATTTATTCTGATTTTATTAGGAATAATGTTATGATGATGTTGAATTATAGAAATGTGTGAATTGGTTGTGGGCTTCACAAAACAAAGCCTTTGAAACTATTGCCAAAAGCAAAAGTAAACATAGCTAGTTTCTTTAAAAATTTCTTGCTAAATAAACATATGAAGGTTGTTAAATAAAAGTACTAAGGCAAGTTTTCACCTACAGTGATGGAGTTAGAAAGATAAATAAATGTGACATTCACTCTAGCATTTTGGGGTGAAAATTGTTGTAAAAGTCCCTAAACATACTTTTATTGTGTTTGCTTTTCTTTAAAAGAATGTTCCACAGCCCTAGCCTAGAATAACTATGACTCCTTATCTTTCCCCTAGAGATACTAGATAAATGGCTATAACAGACAGAAGTAGTCTGTTCCATGACCTAAGACCACGTTCACATACACAGGTTACTAGAAAGGTCATACTTATATCCAAGTACAGGACTCTAAGTCGTGTATGTGAATAACAATTGGTCTCAAAAATCAATACAATGCAAGGCTAGTGACAAAGGTGATGGGGCTGGAGTGTAACAACATGATGACTGGCTGTAGAGCAAGCGAGTTGTTGTGTATGAGAATTTTCTTTCAAATGGAGTGTTTGATTAAGTAGTCTGGTTAGAACCTAGTAGCAAACAGGATGCCAAGATCACTCAATAAGCTTGCACGTTGCCAATTTCCAAGGATTCTGCGATAAAAGAAACATAATGCTTTTCTAATCACTGAAATAGATATTAGTTTTTAAAATATGAGCTAAGAAATGAAAATTTGGGGGATTTCTGTTTTGCCCTCTGCTACCAACTACTGTGAGGTCTTTATTAAAGCATTTTAACCTCATTGCCTGTTGGTTTCTTAATATGTATGATGAAAACGATAATGTTGACCAATTCCCGAGGGCATGGAAATTAACTAGCATTTATAAAATACGTTAAAGAGAGGTGCAATGTGACAGCAAATTATTTAACGTAAACCAATAGATAGCTTCTGAGCATACCATCTGAATGAGAACTCTGTATCCACTGAAATAGCTGGATGTGATAAAAGAGACAGCTGGAATTAGAAATAAACGTTTAAAAATCTGGCAATTAATCCAGAATTCTCAGGACATACAGATAGCTAATTATCTTGACTTTGCTCTTCAGAGCCCATTGTAACAAGCTATAAGTTTTATTTTCAACATTCTTTTCAGTGGTTTGGCTTCCACCCACAGAAGAAGGAGCAAAATAAAAGACCATCCAATCAATCAGTTGCAATAATCAACATCTTCTGCAAAAGTGATTAAAAATATATCTATATTCAAGAGAAGATTACGCAGGTGAAAGAAGGGAAACAGTGATATGAAAGATAAATAAGAAGTGGATTAAAAAGAAGAGATAAATGATTTCCTGTTTGAGATGAATGCCGAGGTTGTGTATAGAGGTTGATCGAGCTGACAGCCATGCTTAGTAACTAACACACATAAAATGTGACGCATGGTGAGTCAGTAGATTGGTCTAAATAGGCTGAAGAGAAACATTCTGTATGTACCCTGCCCCTCTCCCACATTGTCTTGAGCAGATAATTGCCTCCTGCTTTGCCGTCAGGGAGAAGGAAAGCAGCAATAGCACCTAAAAGTTAAAGAGCAACCCCAGAGCAGTGCCACCTGAAGCCCAATGGAGTGGGGAGCTCATGGCAATGAGCACAGATGGGTTGACTGGCTCTGAGAGTCCCCCTTTGCCCTCATCCCCTGTTCTGATTTGAGGGCTGGTTGCAACAAAATGATGCCAGCAGCCAGATAAAAGGATTGTGTCTTGGCAAGAGGCACAAGAGCCATTCCTTGGTCTAAGAAGTTGGCACAGCCTGAATAGAAACTGATTGATTTATGATAACATTAATGTCTTTCTGTGTTAAGGTAGGCCCACTTTCACTGCTTGTCTCCTCTCAACTTGAGGGTATAAATTGATTGCCAGAGCAGCTCATGGTCCTAAGAGAAGAAAAGTTCATAGGATGGTTTACAATATAAGTGGAGGACACTTGTACTATGAAACAAAGATCACAACTGGAATTGCCTATGCCAATGTAACTGGAATAAATGAAAACAAACAAACAAGGAAGAATGTAAGCTAGCATAACACATATTCTCGGAAAAATAAAAGAGATATTACAAATATTAAGCAATACCAAACTGAAATAAATTAAAGCAAAAGGGATATAAAGGTTATAAATGTAAAAACATGAAATAAATGACAATGAATTGGTTGAATAACAGAGTGGAAGTACTCACAGAGTAAGATAGCAAACTATATGGTCAAACTCTCACAAAACACAAGAAGAGATGAAATAATGGAAGGGAATATAAATTAAAGGACATGATAAAGTAAAGTAAAAATAATGTTTCATCCTGGGAGCTTAAAGTAGTAACGAAAGTAAATCAAAAATAAGAAATATTTGAAAAACATTGAACGATAGAAATAAGTAACATCAGATTAAACTGGTTGAAAGTACCAAAGAGCAATGCGAATAAACGACACATTTAAACACACAAGTCCAACAGAAAAACGCTAAACTGTTCTAGAGAGGAAGAAACATAGGGACAAAAATTATAGTGCCATCAGTTGTCTCAGGACCATGCCATCTGAACAGAAACTCTGTGTATCTTCTGAAGGAAATCAGAAGACAATGGAACTATAACTTCGAAATATTGAAGGAAAAGACATTTTAATCTATAATTTTATAATCAATTAAAGTATATTTTCTTGTACACAATTTACAGTTAGGTATGTTTTTTATTCTACTCTGACAATCTCTTGTCTTTTAATTGATATATTTAAAATGATCATTGATTGGTTAACATCTATCATGTTTATAACTGTTTCCTACTCTTTACATCTGTTCTGTTTCTTTTTCCATCCTTTTCTGCTTTCTCTAGTTTTAACTGAGCATATTATATGGTTCCATTTTATCTCCTCTCTTTGCATATCAACTATCCTTCTTTTAAAAATTTTATTAGTGTTTGCCCTGGAGTTTCCAACATAGACTTTTAACTAATTTAAGTCCACTTGAAAATAACACTATGATGTTTCACATGTAGAACTTTTTAATGGAGTATTCCGATTATTCCCATTCATTATGACATGCTGCTGTCATTCATTTCACTTATTCATATGCCATAATTGCCCAGTATGTTGTTACTGATATGACTTGAAACAGTTAACTTTAGATCAATTGTGAATTATAAAAACAAAATATTTTATTTACCTTCATTTATTCCTTCTCCTTCGCCAATAGTATTCTTTTCATTATGTAAATCTGCATTTCTGATTTACATTATTTTCATAATGCCAGAAGAATCCATTTCTTGCAAGGATGGTCTGCTGGTAATAAATTCCCTCACTTTTTGTTTGCTGTAGAATGTCTTTATTTGTCCTTCACTTTTGAAGGATAATTTTACTGGATACAGAAGTCTATGTGTTGTTGTTATTGTTTCCTTACAACAATTCAAATATTTCACTTCACCCTCTTGTGTGCATGGTTTCTGATGAGAAGTCAATGTAATTCTTTCCCTTGCTTCTCTATAGATAAGAATTTTTACCTCCTATGGCTTCTTTCAAGATATACTATTTGTCTTCAGCTTTCTGTAGTTTGAATATGATATGCCTGGGTGGGATTATTTTATGGTTTTGTTTTTTAATTCTGCTTTATGCATGGTGTTGTCTGAACTTCCTGTATCTGTAATTTTGGAAAACTGTCAACCATTAACACTTCAAAAATGTCTTCTACTCTGCTCTCTATTTCTTCTCCTTCAGGTATTTACATTGTGTGTATGTTACACCTTTTGAAATTGTCCCACAGTCCTTGGGTGTTCTGTTTTTGTTTTTTTCCATTCTTTTTTCCCTTTTCATTTCAGTTTGGGAAGTTTCTAGTGACAAGTGTTCAAGTTCATTGATTCTCTCCTCAGCCATGTGCAGTCTACTGATGGATGCATCCAGCAAGCACATTCTTCACATCCACTACAGTATTTTTGATTTCTAGCTATTTTAGTCAGTTTGGGCTGCTATAACAGATTATCATAGACTGGGTGGCTTAAACAACAACTATTTATTTCTCACAGTTCTGGAGGCTGGGAGTCTGAGATCAGAGTGCCAGCATGGTGGGGTTCTTAGTGAGGCCCCTCTCGTAGACAGCCATCTTCTCGTGTCTTCATCCGGCTGAGAGAGCAGAGAGAGAGCTAACTCTCTTCCTCTTCTTATAAGGACACTTATCCCATAATGGGGGCTTCACTCTCATGGCCTAATTACCTTCCAAAGGCACCACCTCCAAATATCACATTAGGGCTTCAACATGTGAATTTTGTGAGGACACACATTCAGCCCATAGCACTAGCATTTCTTCTCGATTCTTTTAGTTTCCTAATTTCTGCTTGCATCCCCATCTGTTCTTGCACGTTTTCTACTTTTTCCATTAGCCCTTAATACGTTAATCATAGTTACTTAAAATTCCCTCTCTGATAGTTCCAATATCTGTGTCATACCAGAGTCTACTTCTGATGCTTGTTTCATCACTTCAGATTTTGAGGGATTTTTTTTCTTGCCTGTAGTATGTCTTATAGTTGGTTGTTGAAAGCCAGACATGACGTATCATGTATTAGGAACTGAGGTAAATCAGCCTTCTGTGTGAGGTTTCATGTTAATTTCTGGGAGTTAGGCTATGTTTAATGTTTGCTATAGCTGCAGGTACCAGAGGCTTCAGGTTCCCCTAAGGTCTTTATTTTTGTCTCTCCTCTTGACTTTGATGTACTATATTAAGAATAAAGAAAAAAATCAGTAGAGTATCTCAATAGATACAAGAAAATAATGTCTTAATATTCAATAAATTTTTATATTAAAACTTTCAGAAGACTGGCATTAGAAGAAAATTTGATAAAGAACTTGCTATAGTCTATGTAGCAAAACTCTAACACAGACCCATACCCTGCCCCACACCTGCTAGGGACAGGCATGATTTTTGTGCTCAGTTTGCTCTTCTTATTTTAGCTTCTTCACATGGAAAGGTAGATTATTAATTTGTCCCATCGCAGATATTAAAGAGAAGAAGTTTCGGAAGCATCTTGTTTATAGTTCAGTAACATCAAAACCATAGTTTCTATCATCTTTACTTTTTTTTTTTTCAGTATTGGTGGTATGACCACAGAAAAATAAAGGCAAAAACAAGTTAAAGATGAGAACAAACTGTCATGACGTGAGATAAAACAAAAGCAAAAAGCCCTCAGGAAATGGAGTGTTGCTGTGTCGTTCCTCAAACCCTAAGATTCTTAGTGCACCTTCTTCTTCCTCCTTTCAGAGTCCTTTTATGACTGTTGAATGGTTTCCAGGTATTTAGTTATATTTAGAGGGGAGGAGCAGGAAAAAGTGATTCTATGCCATCCAATCTGCAACCAGACCACACCAGTAGTTACTTGCTTTCCTCACATCCTGACTATTAGTTCCTTTATTCTCTTTCACATTGTTGTTGAAAAAAGACCTTTTTGAAGGTAATATGCATTTTTCTCCAGACACTCTTAAGATTTTCTCTTTGTCTTTGGGTTTTTGCAGTTTTACTAAGATTTTCTAGATGATTTTTCTTATTCACCCTATTTTGAATTTACTGGATCCTGTTAGTCCGTAAGTGAGGGTCTTCCATCAGTTCTGGAAAATTCCCAGACATTTTCTTCTCAAGTACTACATAAATCTCATTCTCTCTCTCTTCTCCGACTAGGACTTCAATTACACATATGTTAGAACTCCTCACTTTATTTGGAATGTCTCATAATCCTATTTTAGTATTTTCAATCTTTTTTCTCTTTGTTTCATGATATGTATAAAGTCTTCTCTTCTGTTTTCCACTTCACTGACTGTGAAGCTCAAGTGTATAGTATTGGCAGATTCTCTTGGGTTAAAAGTTATTTCGGTTTTAATATTATACTGTTTAAACCTGACACAGTAAAACGAATTGTATAAATAATTTTTCATCATACTTATCAAATGTGAAACACTATTGAAAATAAGTTATAATAAAATGTAAAACATATCCAGATTTCAGAAATTTAAGGTGAAAAAAATGTGTGTCTTAGATTGATGAACAATGATAATGCTGAGGGAAGTAAATTCCCCTCCATTCATAGTTTTTCCATCTCTGATTATATTTTCTAATGAAAAATATAAATAAGACATTTATAGAAATCATCCAAAATGATGAAATAGATGTCGGTCTTCTTGTTCCTTGTTCTCGCCTTCCATGCCTCATTTCCAGGCAACGCATATTTTAAGCGCCCTCCTGTTTGTCCTCATTTCTCCTTCTATCAGAGTCTTGATCAATTTTCATCAGTATAATATGCCTATACCATAGATTCTATGGGTATTTTTTCATACCTTAAGTCTTGCAACTGGGGCCAGCCTGGTGGTGTAGTGGTTAAATTCATGCACTCCACTTTGGTGGCCAGGGATTTACAGGTTCAGATACTGGGCGTGGACCTATACACCGCTCATCAAGCCATGCTGTGGTGGGGTCCCACATAGAAAATAGGTGAAGATTGGCAACAGATGTTAGCTCAGGGCCAATCTTCCTCACCAAAAAAATAGGCCTGTGACTAATCCAAAACTAATGCCTTCATAAAGAAGAAATTTCTGGCAATAGGTATATGTGGGAACAGCTAAATCAGGAATGAGGAGGCCTCATGAAAGAAAGTCATCTTATGGAGGAGACATCACTATTTCTTCATAGGGAGCCAGTCTATTACAGGAGAGATAAATACTGTTGTTTTATAAATACTATGATGGTTAGTGATTATTTGGCCTATTTAAGAATGAGTGAGATTTACCTTTTTTTTTTAAGTACACAGACTGGCTACTAAAAATACTTTTCCAACACTCATTTTCCTCCACTATTCTACCCAAGAAAAGAAAACATCACTAACTCTCGGGAAAACTGTTTCATAATAAGACAATAAAAATAAATGGCTTATATATTATTATACATGTATAATAATTTGTAAAATGGAATCACAATTTTAAAGAGCTTTCACATCAGCAATAGGGCACCGTTACAATGAGAAAGCCTGTAATTATGTTGTAAAGGTCTGGTATTCCAGGAAAATGTCACTTCAAAATAAACTTCTAACAGTTAATTATCAGTGATATTTAACTTGTACAAAAATTAAATATCACCATATAATCCTGTGATCATTTTATTGCTTTTGTGGACATTTCAATATTTTAAGGGTTTTCAAGTAACAATGAAAAAGGCTTGCCACTGAGCCCAGTTCTTAGTTTTGTATGAAAAACTATATGACATTCTTGTGCTTTGCTTTACAAATAGACCTTAAAAAAATGAGAAAAATTGTACATTATCACCATGAAATAAACATAAAATTATACAGAGTACCTTAAGTTGTTAAATTCCCAAAACTAGTTTTATTAAATATGAAATATAATAATGTAACTAAAAAATGGAATTTCCCAGTCCCTATCAGAGCCTAGCCAAGATCCTAAATAATTGTTTGAACTGATAACAGCTACTTCAGAAGTGAAATTCTGTGAATAATTTAAAGTTTATTAGCAGTAGCATGCTTTTTCAGTTGAAGTGATAAATACTATGTATTCATAACCTTATATATGTAATATAAAGATTAAATAAACTATAAACGAAAATATGAAGATTTTTATTGAGAAGAAAAGTAAAAGACAAACACTTCATATTGGTTTGAATACTTAGAAGGAATTTGATTACTAGCCAAACTGAAATAAAATAGTAAAGAGCCATTTTATCATATGCCTTCCCTGGTGGAATAGTGTCACTGGAACTTACATTTCCCATACTCTAATCCTCATCAACTTCTCATCAAAATAAAGGATTTCTGATTTTCATATATACTCACATGTAAATGAAATAGTCAAAATTATTATTTGTCCAAAGATGTGAAATATTTCTAGTAGGAAATATTATGGAGGGAGAGCTATAAAGTCTAGACGTCCCTCATTTAAATATATCCCAATTTGCTTCCTGATGTCGGAAGTGATATTACTAGATATCCATGTTCCATGCCATATAGCTTTGAGCACCCATGCAGCAGTCAAAGATAAAAGGGTATAAGTTATGTTGCATTGCCATTATTTTAAATTATTTTATATTAATATACATAATATAATAAATATATTGTTATTTTTGAAAGGAGCTTCTATAACAGTATGTAGATTGAATAAACCTATATGTTTGTGCTCACAAAGTCCCTTTTAATTTTAATGATATCAACCTTTGTTCTATAATGTTGTTTAGAGTAGCTTTGGAGGAAAACCCATAAATTCTGGCCCCAGCCCCTAATCATTGATGAATGACAGTTGTAATAAACTGGTTTTGGTTCAGCAGTGTTGAGGAAATATTTTTATGGAGTACATATGTGTTGGTGAGTACTTAAAAATTTTGTGTTTATTAAGAATATATACAAAAGAATATAAATTGATCTTTAAAACACTTCAGGTAGGTAAAGAGGGTGCTAGCTAAGAATATTCTAAACTTAAATATAAGTTTAAACCTGAAGAAGTATCCAGGGGAAATATTTCTGTAGTTCTAGATAATAATCACCCATCAAAGTGCCCAGAATATGGAGAGGGTAGGAAAAATAAATCAGGAAGATAATTGGGAAATAAGGACCACGACCACAGGCGGAGAATTCCATAGCCGAAATGAAAATTCAAAATTTTGTCCATTATTTACCCCTATGAGTTAGACTGTATACAACTGATTCCTCAACAGCTTTGACAAACCTTTGCCAGTTGGAGAAATCCTAATGATAATCTAGATTCACATTTGAGATATGACAATAGGGGTCACTTTCCTTTGCTAAATTTTAGCCAAGGAGTGAAGTCAGGTATGAAAATATCAAAATACTTCTATATTTTCTCACCTTTTTCTTTTCATTTTCCTTCTGTGTCCTGGGTCTCAAGGATGGGAAGAAGAGGTAGGCATATTAAAGCATCACAAGAAATCACAAGTGGATGTTGGTATTTCTTTTCATTTGTTTTTCTGTCTAGCATACAGTTAAAAATAAGGCACTATCAAGGAATATTAAAGTACATTGGTAATTGAATTGAAATTTTTTCACTCTCAGTACAAGTGAATCTATGATGGACTTTGAGTTTTACAGCATTTTATTTGTGTTCAAAATAGAAAGATGATAGATAGATAGATAGATGAAACAAATAAGTTAGTAGGTAGCTACTTTGTGCCAGATTATTCATATATAGATGGGAAAAGAGAAAAGAGAAATCACATTAATAAAGTGTTTTTATGAGAGAAGATTTTGAAGGACTTTTTATTGTTCATTCTTTGTAGACATATAGATATCAATTTGTATTGTTTGTCACCAGCAAAGAATTTCATACTACATGTATATGTAATATGTAGTACATGTAGACCTACCTCATCTTTCTAAAGTATCCTGTAGTAGCCTATGTGGATATTTTCTATGGATATTTGGTACTTGACCAAAACCAGTGCCATAACAATTAGCCACAAGAACTGGTTTTAAGCAAGTTCAACCAACCACTTGCCTCAGTAAATATGCTTTTGCAGTTTAATGAAGCAGTGACAGACTTAATCCTGAATGGCAGCTGGTCAGTAGTGGACTCATTCTAATAAACACACCTCTGAGAATTAGCAAGTCCTCAACAGTCTCACTTGAGTAACAGTGCTTCCACAGATGATGCTAATCCACTTACAGCCTTGAAAATCCACCACTCGCTATAGGTATAGAGTGGATTTTACTGCATGAATATTAAAAATAAATTTTCATATGCTAAAACCATTAATGTACTGATGTTCAATTGCTCTCCAGTTTGGCCAGGAGTATCCCCTTCAGGTTCTCTTTGTGTCATTTTAACGTGTCTTTATTATTTTTTAACCATTTCCTTACTTTCTGGCACAAGTAGATATTCCAGGTCCACCATGTAATATTTCAGCATCAGCACTAGAATCAGATATCTCTCCAGGGACCCCTGGCTGTTTTCAGTGGAAAATGGTTTTAAAAATCAGAACCTTGGGGCTGGCCCAGTGCCATAGTGGTTAAGTTCACGGGCTCTGCTTTGGTGGCCAGGAGTTTGCAGGTTCGAATCCTGGGCGCAGACCAACACACCGCTTGTCAAGTTATGCTGTGGTGGTACCCCATATAAAGTAGAGGAAGATGGACACAGACGTTAGCCCAGGGCCCATCTTTCTCAGAAAAAAAAAAAACCTTATCATGATTTTTTGTAACTACTAGTGTCAGTGCTTTAGGGCTCTTAGATAGAGCTAGGAAATTTATACTATATAGTTACATTATACATTGTGTATTCAATGTTGTATTTATACATATACATACAAACACATGCATCTATGTGTGTTAGTTATCATGAATTCATAATGAGAATTCTAGTTCCAATCTAACCTGCTAAGCCACAGCATTCTTCATGCTGTCACCCACCCATCCACATGTATCTCTCTCTTCTCCCGTGTGAGAACCACCCCGATACCCAAGAAAGTCAATATATTCATTCATTTCCTCATTTCTATAGTAATCACAGAATAGTTTCAGAATTGCTACAGCTATATCATTACCGACAATCAGCACCAATAACCTATGAAGTAAAATAGAAGACTACATTGCAGTTTTGATGTTGTCATTGTCTTCAACTAAGAATACATAGTCCAAGTTAAAAATGTAAAAGATTTAGTTATTTTTTTCTTTCTTTGTGGATATGGCCTTCACGTTGAAATGTCATTGGAGTAATAGTGTTGAAGGATATTATTTCAAACTGGTAAATCTTATATAATAGTTGGTTAAAAAGGGAAATAAGTGTTATAAAAGAGGATTAAGGGCCTGGCCCCGTGGCCAAGTGGTTAAAGTTCCGTACACTCTGCTTTGGCGTCCCAGTTCACGGGTTCGGATCCTGAGCGTGGACCTACTCCACTCCACACCAGGCATGCCGTGGCAATGTCCCGCATCCAAAAAAATAGAGGAAGATTGGCACAGATGTTAGCTCAGGGCCAATCTTCCTCAAGCAAAAAAAGAGGAGGATTGGCAAGGGATGTTAGCTCAGGGCCAAACTTCCTCGACAAATAAAGAAAGAAAGAAAGAATAAAATAAAAGGGGATTAAGGATATTATAAAAATTACCAGTGGAAAAGAGTATTGATATAAAGACACTAGAACACAAATAGAAGCCTTCCTAAAATCTAAATAAATTATACAAAGAGTTAAGAATACTGACCAAGTAGAGTAAAACAAAAACAATTTAATGCACACTAATTACTAAATGATAAAGTAAGGCTAAAAAATATCAGACGTGTACAAATGTGATTGGATGAAAAGAAAAATTGGTTTCTAGTTGGTTCAGAAAACAATACTCACTCCACATGGTGTATAAGAAACAAACTAAAACTGTTCCGGAAAGACTAAAGATAAAGAGAAGGGCAAAGACATACTAGAAAAATGACAACATAAGAAGCAGTGTTTTCCATTCTGTTAATGACCAAACTAAAGTCATAGCAAAATAAACCTGAAAAAAAAAAAAAAGCGACCCTTCATAATACTATTACAATACTATTTTACATAATGCAATTCAATAAATAAATTGTATGCTACAATTCAAAATAAAGATAAAACATTTAAGAATATCTATGCCACAGATAGCATGGTAGCCATATGATAAAGTATAAACTCTTCACTTACAGTAATTTGAACATTGTAATATTCCCTGTCTCCTAGTCATGCTGAAGTCAGGGGTAATGTGACGATTTATTTGCTCTTGTTGATCTGTACATGTTTTTGGAGGAGACATTTATGTATATTTTTGTCTAACATTAATAGAGAAATTTATCTTTACAAAGACACACGTATTTCCTTTATTCTTTCATAAACCCCGTGCAATAGGTACAATTATCTTTCACCCAAAGATGAAATGATTTCCATGAGTTCTCAAGAATATTTATGATTCCTCCACAAAAGTCAAAGAACTCTTAAAAAGATTTCAGTCTCAACTTTGTCATAACATCAAAATTGTTTGAGACATAAAAGAATATAGGTAATTTTTAAGGTAATATAGGTGTATACTTTAAGGTAATATAGGTGTATATTTTAAGGTAATATAGGTATATATACCTATAGGAATATAGGTAATATCTGTTACCCCCATTACAAAAAGGGGTGGCAGTACTGTTGTGTGATAATAAATATAAACTAATTTGATGATGAATGGAAACTGCAGAATGATCAGAGTAGTCTTGCATATTTTAATACGTATCTGGTAAAACTTTAGAAACGAAAAGAAAGAAAATGCAAATAATTTTAATTTTTTGTTGTTTACGTGCGAGTGATCACTTTACAGTTGTGCTTTATTGTGTTTTCATTCTTTTGAATGAAAGGAAATACCACTAAGAGGAAATACTGCTAGAAAAGGAACAATGTAGCACAAAGAGATTAATATTTGCAAAGGAATTTATTCACTACGTATCATACAATGTATCTTTTGCATTATGCAATATATTTTGCATTTTTTAAGCTCTGTAAACCAGTAGTTTTCTTTTTCAGAGTATATTGTCCACCTACCCCCAATTTTATATACATATGTCCAACTTTTAATTCTTTAATTTTCATCCCTGCCACTATCTTATCTTGTACTGTTCTAGTTACAGGCTTTCATGCAAAAAAAAAAAAAAAGGCCAGCTAATTTACCTTTATATATAAGATATCAAGTTAGTTTTCAGAAGCACTTAAAATTTTTCATTGTTTTGAGCTGGAGAGTTAATCCAAATAAATAACTTGGCATACCATTAGAACAAACCAGAACGCAGAAGGAGCATGAAGAATTTGTCTTTGTTCTGTCCACTTGAAGCAGATGATGCAACAACCATCTTTCCAAATCCAAATTCTTTTTTAACAGGGGAACAAATATCCAAACTGAAAATTACAATCGTCCATGGGTGTAGTATAGTTGCTTTATCTCTGGTTTCTTTAATCCTTTTATGAGTTGCGTTGGTTTCTGATTAGATGAAATCATTCTTGAGGATCAGGTATTTTGAAATGTCTCTGGGAACACATCGTTCATTAAAGCAGGGCACATTTGTGTAGTGAATGAACATCTTATAATATCTATATTTGATTAAAAAATACTGCCAGAATGGAGAAAAATATATGAGGCATCTACACAATCAACATGGACAACAAACTGTGCACATCTCATCACCAGGCAAACATGTAAACAGGATATTTAATGACTAGCCAAGAAAGCGTCAGCACCTAAGGAGAAAGATATACTTCTTTTTCCTCTCGTTTTGCTTCTAACTTAGATCGGAGACTACAAATGCCTGTGTTGAACTGTCAAACTGTTCTCTCTGGTGTTATATAAGCTCACTGCATCATTTTCTGATCAGCTTCCATACTTCCCGGAAGTCCACAGCTGCACACGCTCCAGACTTAAGCTGGCCTCAGGAAGCCAAGCCCTCTACATTAGCCTTCCAATCCCTGGTGATGAAGTTTTCGAACAGGAATTAATTATGACCAGGAAATGCAGCTGCAGCATATTCACATTTGCTGAGATCAAATTTGAAACTAGTGTTGATTTCTCCCATTCATTGGAATTCATTCATCCTGCAAGACAAAGATGGATCATTTCCAAGCTTCCTCAGGATGAGGAAAGGAAATACATTAATGGTTAATAAAAATAAGCAGAAAAACCTACAGATTCAGAACTTTTATGTCTTTGTAAACAACATGAAAATTTATTTTTAAATGCCTTTGCTTATGTGTGTCTTTTTTCTCTTTTTTAGGCATCATTGTTTTCATTCAGTTATATTTGTTTTTCTATTTTAGCTATCTTTTTTTCCTTTCTCCAATGCAATATTGATATTTTAATTCTCAAGTATAAAATACGTGACTCCATAAGATTTAATTAAATAAAATGATTATTAGCTAGTGTATGAGTATGTTGCATTTTTAGCTAAATAAGACACATAGCATTTGTTTTTAGTGCTCTAAATGTAGGAAGGGAGTATATTGCGGTGAGTACCATCTACGAAAAACTTGAGGAGCAATCAAGGGCAGAGTCACTCATAAAATGAGAAATGATTATGTAAAGGAGTAATTTATTATGGGAGAATTTTCTGCAAGTGTTACTTCCTGAATTTAATAATTCCTGCCTCTTCTTTCCCTTGTCTATCCACTGAGTCCCTTTCTCAGATTCTGGTAATTACTTGTCTAATTACTAAATACTTGGGGCTTTCAAAGGAAGTGTATCTAACTATGAATATTTAGAAAAATGGAGAATCCATGAAGATTTTATCATGTAGTTGTCTGTAAATGACAACCAAATGCAGTCAGAAGAGAATTACTAGCTCTTCTGTAGGTGAATTTCACTCCCTTTGAGTAAATTTTCATGGAAGTTAATGATATTCCCAAGAATTATATTCATAAAAACTGTGCTACTATAGAGTGCCTTTGACCTTCAACATAACTGGCACTCAACAGGTTAACACCTTTTTTATAGCTGCTAAAACTTCACTTCCTTCCTCTGTAGAGTCTTCTTGGGTTAATAATAATACAGAAGTTAAGCAATTGTCTTCCGAAATATATACAATCTAACATTTGCATAGGATTTTATGGTTTTCAAAATGGTTTAACATTTATTCTTGAATTCTCAACAATTCTAGGGATGGGAAAACAGGTATTATATTTCTCAGTTTTGCAAATAAAGACACTGAGAATAATTATAGTGACTTTCATAGGATACCGTAGCATATATATTAGAACTAGGAAAACTACTCAGGTTTTCCAAAGCCTGGTACCATTTTTTTAAAATACAATTAGATTGTTTCTCATTTATTTGATTCAATCTCCACCTCCATTTTTACATACTCAGACACTTTATAAAACTTATTAATTCTTGACCTCTATGATATGTAATTAGATACTTGTTCATGTTCATATATATCCTAATACATTGTTGAATTTCTGCCAACTTTATTTTTCATATGTGTGCATTTTTAGATACCAGATTTTGCTTAAATTTGTCATTGCATAAAGCAATGTGCTTTATAACACAGGGAGAATATCTAGGTTATAGAATCATAAAATAACGTAACTTCAGTATAGTAGATATCTGTGCGTTTTATATACCCAGTTTTCCATTCATATTTATTACCTTTTGGATGACTCAACATTATTGGTCTATGTAGTTCTCTTTGATCCCTCTACCCAGTTATAAAGGTTAATATATGACCTGGTGCTGGCCAGTTTGAGCCCCCTGCCTGCCTGGCTCTAGCACTTGTTTCAGGATGGGTGAGTGAGCTATGATAGCTGAGGCATCACTAGTCTGGAAACCTTTCCGAAAGCTCTTGAGAAGGAGGTTGTATTTGCCAGGATTTTCCACAGAAACAGAACCAAAGGCTATGGGGTTATATAGTCAGGAATGACCCGGGTTAGAAATTGTTCCCAGAAAACAGGGAATAGATGTGAACTTATATGTGACTATTAAGAGGCTTAGGTTCTGAAAAAACCTAGACAGGGAGGTGGAGAAACAGGCAGCACTTGGTTCCATAGTAAGAAACCCAGAGAGTGTGTAAAAGATACAAAGATATACTTCCCTAGATGATACATTAGACTCATGAAAAAGGTTTCCTATTTGTGCCATTGTATCAGGAATTAAATTTTATAGATCTGCTTTAGATGAATACTTTTCTAGAAGATTAGAGATGGACAAACAGATGAGAAGTTTCTCATGCTTCCAACTGGTAAACCCATATCTGAAAAGACATCAGTGAATTCACTCATGAGACAGCTTTGTAAAGTCACGAAGATTCTGGGTCCTTTGCTGAGACCCGTGATTTTAAAAATAAGTATTAACAGGAAAACTCAGACTTAATGAGTGCTCACCATGTCAACACATTTAGTTCTCAAAATAACACTTGAAATTAAGAACCTAAAGGGGATTCATCTGGTTCCTGCTTACGTCTTCCATTTCTTCTTATATGCTCCCCACTTTGCTCTTTTCAGTTCAGATACAGTTGACTTTTCTAAAGTCCTTGTTGAAAATGCCTTTGGTCTCTTTTGCTTTAGGGCATTACCTCGTGTTCCTCCATGAGGGACACTCCGTCTAGGGACACTCCTTGAACTAGCTATTTCCTACTCATAATTTACATATCAATATTTCAAATATAATTCCTCCAAAAGGATTGCTGACTACTATAGAAATAAGTAAGGTCTGCTTTTTTAATATGCTCCTTTAATGTGGTATATTCCTCAGTCCCACCCGTTTCCACACCTCTAAATATTAAATTGTTTATTTTCTGTCATCCCTGGGTGTTTATAAGCCATGTAAGATCAGAGACCATGCCTGTTTTTTTGCTTCTTTTATCTATTTAGTTCAAATTCTTGGCACAGTACCTAGAACACAGCCATCATCAGAAATTATAGTTGACTTATAAACGGACCAACAAAGCTGTCAGTAAGTTCCACAGACCTAAAGACTGTTGTTTCCAAAGTTGACATAATTTATATAGGTTTATATGATGTAAAATATGGGATTTCTAGCACCAGTTGTGACAAAGTAACTGGCAGGCTGGCCTGTCTATTGTAAACAAACATAAAATTGGACAAAATATACAAAGCCACTGTCTTCGGCACTGGACGATTGGGCGTGCAAGGATGAAATTTCTGAAAGAAGGAAAGCTCATGAGGTGAGCCCCATGATTGCCCTGGTTCTTTGCTTGAGGACATTTTCCTGACCCTGGGCATCAAGCTGGAGTTGAAGCTGTATACAGCCTTCTGAATGTGTTGAGGAGGCAGACTCAGAATTCAAGGTAGCTTAAGTAGTTGGAGTCTGCAAAGCAGGGAACCAGAACAGAGGGAGCTACAGAGAGGGGATGCCCAGGAGCTCCTGTGGGGGTCCCATGAGTACTTCGCTGAAGGATGGCTGCCTATATGCGAGTGAAACTACCCAAGGAGAACCAACTGTTTTGGGGTTGAGATACCAGAAAACTAGTACTGCTTGAGACCTTGGAGTTCCAACCCAACTGGAGTGGAGAAGCCTCCTTAATACTTAATTAGCATCTTGAACATCCAGCTGAGACATTAGAAAGACTGATTTTAGGAGTAAGGACCATGCTACAGAATAAGACCTACTTTACTTCTTTACTAACAAAGTTGAAAGCCAAGCTCTCACCAGCTCCATAAGGAGACAAAGTTCAGAGACTGAGTTCAGCTAGAAGATTGGGAAACAGCTTGAGATTTTCACAGATCACCTAACAAAGCACAAAATCAAGCATATATAAGTTGAGGCTTTATAAATACACATAAACAACACCTAGACACATGAGTGGTGAGAAAAGATGCATTGTAGTGCTTATCACTAGCCCCAGTGGAAGAATTTCGGTGCTAAAAGACCCTCCTGAAATCAAAGAGAAAGAGAAAATCTTGAAAGCAGGAAGAGAGTAAAGATATGTATGCAATATGTATGTGTTAGAATATTTATGTAATTATATTACATACTGGAGAACAAAGTAAAAAAATGATGTCTGACCTCTTATGATAAATGACAGAGACCAGAATAAAATGTAATGACCTTTTAAGGGCTGGAAGAAAAAAAAAATTAAACTTAATGTATTTTATATTTGGTAATAATATGTTTCAGAAACAAGACTGAAAAAAAGTACTTTTTGAGATGAACAAATGCTGAGAGAACTAATTGAACAGAAATGCACTACAGAAATTCTAAAGGATATTCTTCAAGCCAAGAGCAAATGATAACAGATGGAAAGTTATATTATAAGGAATAATGAAAAGCACAAGTAAATGTAAAAGAAAATGTATTATTATTTTTCCGACTTATCAGTTTTTCTAAAAGACAACAAGCTGTTTAAAGCCAATGTAATAAATTGAAAGGTAGATATTATAATATACATAGAGATAAAATATATGATAAAATAAAATGATAGAGTGGGACAAGAAAACATACTGTAGTTTGTTTATTGTATTTGTGATGGAACGTAAAGTCGGAAGTGGGAAATGTCAAATGGATTGTAAAAAATGTAGAATGTGAAGTAAAAAATGATAGTATCATGTGCGGAATGTGAAGTGAAATACCATTGACTACAAATAGACTCTGATAGGCTAAGGATGCATATTGTGAGCCTTGAAGCAAACACCAAAAAAAAAAAAAAATCCCTAAAGAAATACAACTAGGAAGTCTATAAAGAATATAAAATACTAAAAATACATTCCCAACTTCTGGATAGCTGAAGAAAACAATGCTATCTAAGTCCATGCCTCCGCACACAAGAAAATAACACCAACGAAAAGAAGGCTAGATAATCTACACAAAAATAATACCCTTGGCATACCTAGCAGACAGAGAATGGAAATGGTTCAAAATAACTGTTAATAAAAAATGGAAAAAAAAATCACCAAACCCCAGGAAGCACTTTCTCATGTACTTCCCACAAGCCTTTGTGGCAAGCAAGAGTTGCTCAAGGAAAGCCATGGGTAAGAGAGAAGCAGAGGGCTAGCATCTGGCCTAAAACTGCTCTAAAACCACTGGAAAGAGAAAGTCCACCCTAACTGGAAAGAAATGTATTCTTGTGAATAAGAGCCCTGGTTACAGGGAAGGGGCTTTCAATTATGTGTGATTCAAGTGCCCTTTTTGAAAGGGGCAACTAGACGAGAAAAGGCTGAAAAAAAGAAAAAGCCCCGTTTATCAATTATGTGATGAAACTCAAAATCACAGCAAAGGGGGAAAATTTAGAATCCTGCCAGGCAAAACAACCAAAATATTGGTGGACCCTGAACACCTCCCCTCACCACAAAATAATAAAAACACAAAGAAAACTGGACTTTACTCCTGAAAGAAGAGGAAATCAATAAATAAGGATTCTTATAAATTACCCAAAATCCAGAAAATGAAATTATAAGTTTATACTTAACCTACCCATTTAAGGAAAAAAAATATTTTCAATTTAGCTCGTAAAGCAAAAACCAACTATATGCTGTAGACAAGAGATACACATAAAAAAATTAATTCAGTAAGGCTAAACAAAAATAATTGGAATAATTAGACAAATGGAAACATTAAGAAAGCAGGTGATGTAATCTTTAAATAAGACAAATTACAAGTCAATCCCAAAAGCATTAAATGTGGTAAAGAAAGATAACTTTTTTGTGTGTGAGGAAGATTAGCCCTGAGCTAACATCTGTTGCCAATCCTCCTCTTTTTGCTGAGGAAGATTGGCCCTGGGCTAACATCCGTGCCCATCTTCCTCTACTTTATATGTGGGATGCCACCACAGCATGGCTTGATAAGTGGTGCATCAGTGCACACCCAGAATCTGAACCTGCGAACCCCAGGCCACAGAAGCAGAGCACAAACTTAACCAGTATGCCACCCGGCTGGCCCGGAGAAAGACAATGTTTAATGCCAAAAGCCACAATTCACAATGAAGTGAATATCTGTGTGCTAAATATTAGTAATTATTTTATGATCCAAAACTGTAGGAGACAAAACACAACATAGATTGAAGTACACTAATAATAGGTGACTTTAACTCATCACTCTCAGCCTAAGATCAATTGGACAAAAATAAGTAAGAATACGGAAGATTTAATCAATATAATCAATACATTTATACCCTCATCATGTATTGTGTCACAAAGAAATTCTAACAAGCTGAATAAAATAAAAATACAAAGGA
The DNA here is from genome assembly GCA_031878705.1 of Tapirus indicus. Taxonomy (NCBI): domain Eukaryota; kingdom Metazoa; phylum Chordata; class Mammalia; order Perissodactyla; family Tapiridae; genus Tapirus; species Tapirus indicus. The sequence continues at coordinate 118,551,788 of CM062925.1, forward strand.
TATTCTCTAATTTAAATGCAATAAAAGTAGAAATTTTTAATATAATAGTCCCTTTCTCTTCCTACTAAACAATTTTGTGTGGAAGGGGAATAAAAACTAAAGACTTTCTTTAAATAATGATAATAAAAAGAAATCTTCATATCCAAATCTATGGAATACCTTTAAGGCAGTGATTGAGGAAGACCCATAGTATAACACTTTCATCAATAAACATAAAAGAGTGAAAATAAATGAAGTAAATTCCAGATGCAATAAAACTAGCTCAACAAAGTAAACCAAAGACATTATGAAGAATGAAATAGTAAAGATAAAAGCAGAAATAAATGGCATAGAGAACAGAAACACAGTAGATTGAATTCCTGAATCAAAATCCTATTTTTGAGGGAATATTAACAACACAGAAAAAAATTGAAAAACTATAGTTAATTTGATCAATTTTTAAAAAGGGAGAAAGATCTAATATACAAAATGACAAAAAATGAGAGGGAAATAACCATTGAAACAGAAGACTTTTTTAAGGTATCATAGGAAAGTACTTTGCAAATCTGTAATCAAGTGCATTTGAAAACCTAATGTGACCCCATTACAGATAAAAAGTTTGAACATACAAACTTCCGTGGAAAAATTAAGTTATCAAAGAATTACTCCACCAAAAAAGATTGTATGATGGTCAATTTTGTATGTCAACTTGATGAGGCCATGGTACCAGGTATTTGGCCAAACGTTATTCTAGATGTTTCTGTGAAAGTATGTTTTTAGAAGAGAATAACATTTACATTATTGGACTAAGCAAAGCAGATTAACCTGCATAAGGCAGGTGGGGCTCATCCAATCAGTTGAAGGCCTGAAAAGAAAAAAGACTGACCTCCCCCTACCAACACCACCAAAGGGAGAGGAAGAGGGGCTTCTGCCAACAGATGGCATTTGGACTTGAACTGCAATATCAACTCTCCCCAGTGTTTTCAATCTCTAGCTTAAGCTACAAATTATAGATTTGCCAGTCTCCACAATCTCATAAACTAGTTCCTTAATATAATAAATCGATCTCTTCCCTCTCTCTATGTATATATATGTAGTCACATGCTGCATAACAATATTTTGGTCAATGATGGACTACAAATATGACAGTGATCCCATAAGATTAGTACCATATAGCCTAGGTGTGTATGAGGCTATACCATCTAGGTTTGTGTAGGCCCACTCTTATCATGTTTGCACAATGATCAAATCACCTAACAGCTCATTTTTCAGAATGTATTCCCATCATTAAGCAATGAATAACTGTGCATATACACACACACACACACACACACACACACACAGATATATGTGTATACACACACACATACACATCTTATTGGAGTTCTGTTTCTCTGGAAAATTCTAATACAAAATGAATTGTAGATGTTTTCACAGAGAAGTTCCACTAAGTCTATTGTGTACCATTATGCTTTAAATTTTTTCAAAGTTTTAGAATAAAGGAAAATTTCCTAATTTCTTTTTTTATCATTTCTGAATACAGATGTAAAAGCACTAAATACAATATGAATAAGCAGAATCCACCACTACATTACACTAACAATGCATCATGACCAAATGCGATGTATTCTGAAACTTTAAAGTTGGTACACTATTAGGGAACTCATTACCATAATACATTGTTTTAATAGATTTATTTAAGGAAAAAACATTATAACTATCTGCATAGATGCTGAAAATGACTGTAGCAAAATATAACACTCATTCCTGAAAAAGCACTCAAGAATACAGGAGTTGAAAGAAACTTTTAACATAAGGCAGTGTGTAAGTTCAGTCCTAAAGCCAGCATCTCAATCAGAAAACAATTAGAGGCACTCCTAAAATTAGGAAAAAGGCAAGGATGCCCGATATTTCCAAAACTATTCTATGTTACATTGGAGCTATGACCCAGTGCAATCACATGAGGCCACAAGTATGGCTGTATGTTGTTAATGAAGAAGAAAAACTAGAGCTACTTGCAGAGGATATGGTGCTACACCTGAAAAAACATAGAGTCCCAGTACTAAGTAACTTGATCAATAAAATAATTCAGGAAGGTAATATGACATAAAATGAATATATAGAGCTCAATAGCCATCTTATAATAACAATAGCTAGTTATCAGATAATGATAGAGGGGGCAGCCCAGTGGTGCAGTGATTGGGTTTGCGCATTCTGCTTCAGCAGCCCGGGGTTCACCGGTTTGGATCCCGGGCACGGACCTACTCACCACTCACCAAGCCATGCTGAGGCGGTGTCCCATATAGAAGAGCTGCAACTCCACAACTATGACACACAACTATGTGCTGGGGCTCTGGGGAGATAAAAGAAAAAAAAAAAGAGGAAAATTGGCAACAGATGTTAGCATAGGGCCAATCTTCATCAAAAAATTAAAATTAAAATTAAAATAATGGTAGAGAAATAGCCCATTAACAAAAAAGTAACAAAAAAGATGAGCAAGTACTTTGGGAGAAACTTAACAAGAAATGTGCAAAGCCTTTGCAAGGAAATTTTTAAAATACTCCTGAACCGCACAATATTTGATTTGAACAAATGGGTAGACATTTCCTGTTCCCAATTAAGGTGGCTCCATATCATCAGAATGTTAGTTCTCCCTATGTTAATTCATTAATTTAGTGCAATCCCACTAAAAATGACAGCAAACATTTTTATGGAGCTAAACAAGTTGATACTAAAGTTCATATGGAAAACTAAACATGCAAAAGGCCAGGAAATCACTGAAATGAAAAAAAAAATTCCAAAGGGCAATAGCCCCATCAGACTTCAAAACATATTATAAAGTCTCATGATTAAGACAGAGTGGTACTGGAGTATGAATGGACGGATGACCAGTGGAATAGAAGAGAAACTCTAGAAATAGATCCAGATATAAATGAAAATAGAGTAAATAATATAGGTGGCATATCAAAGAGAAGAAGTAAACATAATCTGTTTAGTAAATGGTGTGGGGAAAACTGGATAGCCATTTAAAAAAGATGGATGGAGAATTTAATCCATTTACATTCAAAATACTTATTGATAGGTATGGACTTACTAATGCTATTTTAAGTGTTTTTTGGCTGTTTTGTAATTTCTTTGTTTCATCTCCTGCTGTCATTACGATTTTTCTGTGGCGGTATTCTTACATTCCTTTCTCTTTCTCTTTTGTGTATTTACTATGGGTTTTTGCTTTGTGGTTACCATGAGACTTTCATAAATCATTACATTTGCAGCAGTCTATTGTGAGCTGATAACAACTTACCTTTGAATGTATATTAAAGCTTTACACTTCTATTTCCCTCTCCCCCATATTTTATGTTGTTTATATCACAATTTACATCTTTTTCCCTTGTATACTCATTAACAAATTACTGTAGTTATAGTTATATTCACCACTTTCATTTTTTAACTTTCATACTAGATTAATAAGTGATTTACCCACACCATTAAAACATTAGAGTATTCTGAATTTAACTATATATTTACTTTTACCTGTGAGATTTATACTTTCATGTTTTCCTATTACTAATTACCATTCTTTCGTTTCAGCTTGAAGAAGTCCCCTTAATGTTTCTTGTAACGCCATTAGAGTGATGATGAACTCCTTCAGCTTTTACTTGTCTCAGAAATTCTTCATCTCTGTTTCAGTTATGAAGCATAATTTTGTTGGTTGGAGTATTCTTGGTTGGTAGTTTTTTTCTTTCAGCACTTTGAGTGTACTGAGCCACAAAATTTCTGCTGAAAAATCTGCTTATAATCTTATGAGGGTTCCCTTGTACAGTTGTCTTTCTCTTGCTGCTTTTAAGATTCTTTCATTATCCTTAACTTTTGACAGTTTCATTATAATGTGTCTCAGTGTGGTTCTCTTTGGATTCCTTTTATTTGGAATTCTCTGATCTTCCTGGATCAGTGTGTTTCTTTCCTCAGGATAGGGAATTTTTCCACCATTATTTCTTTGAATAAGCTTTATGCCCCTTTCTCTCTCTTCACCTTCTGGGACCCCTATAATGTTTATATTGGTCTGTTTGATGATGTCCTGTAAGTCCCTTATGTGATCTTCACTCTTTTTCATTTCTTTTTTGCTCCTATGGTTATATGAATTCCACTGCCATGTCTTCAATTTCATTATTCTTTCTTCCACTTGACCTAGTCTGCCATTGAAACCCTCTGTTGTATTTTTCAGTTCCATTATTGTATTCTTCAGCTCTGTGATTTCTGTTTGGTGCTTTCTTATATTTTCTATCTCTTTTTTGAAATTCTCACTTTGTCATGCATTGTTCTCCTGACCTCACTGAGCATCTTTGTGACCATTATTTTGAACTCTGTATCAGGTAAATCTTTAGCTCCACTTCATTAAGGTCTGTTCCCGGAGTTTTATTTTGTTCTTTTGTTTGCAACTATTCCTGTGTTTCTTCATTTTCCTTGAGTTTCTGTAATGATTTCTGTGCATTCGATAAAACAGTCACCTCTCTCAGTCTTGATGGAGTGATCTCGTGTAGGAGATGAAACTTATCATTCAGCCCAGCCTGAGCTCTTTATTGTCTCCCAATCCTTTGCGATTGCTCAAGTCACCTTCTTTGTTCTTAGTCACTCCCAGTAGCTGAGGGTGTGCCAAGACCTGTTCAACATGGGTATTTTCTCATTTGTCACTCAGCCAGTTTCTGGATTTATTTCAGAGGGAATTGCTCCATGTACAGCTGTAGATTCAGTGTGACCATGAGAGGTGGTGAGTTCAGGAACCAACTGTGTCACCATCTTGGACTGAAACGTGGCATGGAATTTCTTTATATATAATGTTTAAAAATAGAGAGGCTGGGAGATTATGAAAAATGATTAAAGTCTTTTATAGAGTAAAACCCAGTATATTATCTTTGTTTCACAACTTTGCCTTTTGGTAAGGTTCAGAGAACTTTGTATACTATGTTTAACAACTGGATCTTGAAAATCAAATTCTTTTTCTGCATTTGTACAAAGAGTAACTTAAAACTCATAGGTAGATAGATAATGGATAGATATGGATGGATGGATGGATGGATGGATAGATAGATAATAGAAGATAGATAGATGATAAATAATGGACAGGAAGGTAGAGAGAGAGAGAGAGAAAAATGTTTCCTTCTTTAAAATAGGTAATTCTGCATTTACATACCTCCATTAGAGTGCTCTAAGTAATAGCCCAAGGAAATAATTGTAGGTCACTTTATAAATAAAAATGTGGCACAAATATGAAGTATATAAAATGAGAGAAATATAAAGTATAATTCAAGTACAAAGTGTGATACAAATATTTAATATGTCAGAACCTAGTCCTGCAGGTGTTCAGAGGTAAACAAAAAATTCAAATAAATGTGCTGTGCTGGGAAACATCCCCTTAGTGTCCCGCTGGGTTGCCTAGAGGCATAAAATATGCTGGTTCTTATCTTAACATGGAAAACTACACCTGCTGTGATTGTTTCTTAATGAACCAACCCGTAAATAATTCAGCCCAGGGACTCAAAGTCCACTAGGAACTGGATAGAGAATAACCCCTCTAATTTTCTCTAAATTTAACAGCCTCTAATTGCATTGAAAGACCCCCTTCCTTTGCTGATTACCTTTAAGTGCTCCATGAGATAAGGTGCTAATGAGATTTTTTTTTCTTTCTCTCTCTCTCTCTTTTTTTAACAGCACTATTAATGCTGGTATATTATGCAAGATTTACTCCACTAACTAACCATAGCTCAGTCAATGTCTCTTTTCACATGTAGACAGAAGGTGATTTTGTTTTATAGGAGATGAGGATTAATCCTCAAGTAAAGATGCTTTACTTCTATCATTAATTAACAAATTGCTATTTTACAAGGATTAGTTGTAAGAGATTAGCTGTTCCTTTCTGGTTATTTAGAGGCCCTTCTGGCTTTCTTTGGCGATCTCATTACTTTCTACAGTGCTTCGAAAAGAGATTAAAGAGTCCTACAGGATGCTAACATATTCATAAAACTGAATATGTTATTCTTCTTAGAAAGAGAATGGGGAAGGTAACTTGATGTATGTTGTTTGGGGGCCATATAAAAACCTAAAATATTTTATCCATGTGAGGGATATGGCACCTAATTCCATTATTAAACACTCAAGGATAATTTGCTTTATTTATTGGACTTTTAAAATCTACTAGAACATAAGTAGTGAATGTTATAGAAAATGATTTTAATGTAATTTTCTTCATTACCAATTTACAAATGAATATGTACCATGATTTCATTTATCATCATCAGAATTCTTATCATCATTATCATAATAGTTAACATTTATTGAATAATTCCTATACCCTTAGCATGATGCTACAATTTATTTCATTTAATCCACTGCATAATCCCATGATTATTAACACTGTTATCCCCATTCCTAAATGAGGGAACTGAATATCACATAGCCAGTAAGTGATGAGGGCATAAATTAAAGCTAGGTTGTCTGATTCCAGTCCACGTCATGCAACAATCCAACCTATTTTTTTTTTCAAACACAAGGATAGAAACTCAGAAGCTACCCTGTTAGATATATTGATTGAGACTAAATTCTGCCAGTAAACCATCCATTTTGGTGTCAATTAGTCACAGTCCATTTGGAGGCAAATTTCATGGAAGCCAATTACTAGGTTGGTTGAGCAAACATATGATTTGATTAAGCAGAAAGTACATTCAATGGCTTGATTTTACTCAAATGTAGTGATCCTTAGCCTGTGGACTGTGACATCAGAACTTCATATCTGACAGTAGGACCACCTCTCTCTCTACATAGGGATCTTAACCAGGGTCTTTGTTCTCAGGCTGGATTGAGGAGAATAGTAGAAAATATAACTTATTGAATGCTTATTTTGTACCATCCACTGTTCTAAATGCACATATTCTCTCATTTATTGATTCAACAACTTCATGTGGTCATAATATTCCCAACTCCTTTGACATATAAGGGAAAGGAGGCACAAAAAGATTAAGTAGCTTGTCCAAAATCACATGGTGAATGGCAGAGCCAAGATGTTAAATTAGACAATCAGATTGGGTCAGGCAGTCTTGCTCTAGGCAGCCATTATGTTATGATAACAACATCCTTTCAGCTGCTAAGGCCCAAACTTTTGGAGCCATCTTTAACTCTTTTTCTCACATCCACATTCAATCCAACAAAAATCCATTGTGTCCAACATCTCCAGATTCTGATCACTTTGTACTGTCTTCACTGCCATCATGCTGCAATGGCTATCATCTTCAAACAGATTTTCACAATAGCTTCCTATTTTTAATTGAATCTGGCTAACTTTTTGAGAATAGACTGAAGCAAAGTAAGAGTCAACAAGGGAGATAATTTCATAGATAAACAGTGGAGAGATTAGAATCCAGAGGGCCTTGTTACTAATGTAAGTTTCTTACTATTTATTCTACTGGAAATGCCTGCTTCCAGTTCCAGATTGTCATTGGGTAGTATGTTGGTTATACTCTCAGTTGTCTGTTAATCACAGTGAATCCTTGATAAAAACAAACAAACAAAAAAAAACACAAACAAAAAAACAGCCATAATGGGCAGAAAAGAATTCTCTCTGTAGTTTATACAATTTAGTTTTTCTTGCCTTAAAAATATATCCAAATTAGCCTTTTATTTAGGAAATCATTTCTAACTAAACTGAAGTCAGACCAGGTCTGCACCATTTGCTTTTGAAAGTCTGAATCCATCACGTGACCTGTTTGCCCCTGCCCCTACTCCACCCCCAGAAAAAGTCAACATCACCTGCTATGCTTTATTCTTCGGAATACCTATCTCACGAACAGCCATATACAAAAGATCAGCCATTTATCTTGATGTTATGTGCATGATATCATATTGTAAGCCAGATTACTTAGACCTTCAGTAGAGGTCTAAGCAATGTATAATGACTGACAAACTGCCTTCTGAGTAAGCCTCCCATTCAATAGCAATAGCATGATGCAGATTTCCAAAACAGTGAATTTGATACTGCAGTACATGGATAATAGCTTCTTAAAACAACCAGTGATCAAAAATTTTGTTAAAATTATTTAGAGATAATAGGACACATATTTATATTGTTACATTATATTAAATAATACAAATATATGTTATATTTATATATATTTATATTTTACAGATTATATTGTGGATACTATGATTTGTCACTTACATATTAAGCAAATACTTTTATGTGGATTTTTTTCAAGTTCTTTGTGATTTATTAGTGCAACAGATATTTTCAATTTTAATGTTAAATTTATTTATCATTTCTTTTAATATGTGGACTTTTTTGGTCCTGTTTAAAAAATCCTTTTCTACCTAGATATGATAAATATATTCACATAAATTTTTTCTAAGTGTTTTAAAATTTTGCTTTTAATATTCCAGGTTTTATTTGGAAAACATTTTAAATGTAAGATTGCAATTCTGTTTTCCTCCCTAATGGAAATAGATTGCTGGAGTACCACTTATTAAATTGTCAATTATTTTTCTATGCTTTCATACTTACATATGGGTCTATTTTTGAGCTCTTCATTCTGTTGCATGAGTCAATTTTTCTATTCCTGTGCTAAAATATTTCTTGATGTCTCATCTCCTTCAAAGTGTTTTGCTTATTCATGTTTGTTCTTCCACACAAATTTTAAAATCAGTTTCTCAAGTTCAACAATGACCTCACTCAAATTTGGGAGAGGGGTGAGCATTGTATGAACTCTATTATAATCAATTTGGAGAGAGTTGATATATTTAAAATATACCTATGACCATGGTACATTTCTTCATTATTTATGCTGATTTAATGAATTTTAATAAAATACTAAAATTTTACCAAAAACAAGTATTGTCCATATTTTGTTAAATATATTTATGACACTTGTATATGATCTGATATAACATATAATATATAAGTCATAATACATATTATAACATAAGAATAAATATATAAACAGATGTGTATTTTGAAATATATATTTTAACAAACATATATTTGTTACTCTAAATTACACACAAACACATATGCTTTGGAAAAGAAAAAAACTTTCTCAATAATCACTTTCTAATATTTTGTTGTATGTATAGAAATGCACTTAATATTTACATTACTCATATTTCTAGCAATCTTGTTAAAAAGTTTTGTTAATTCTAAAATTTTACCAAATGATTCTTTTATATTTTCACATGTCCATAATATCGTATGTGATTGACAGGTTTTTTTTCTTCCTTTAAAATCTTTACATTGTATTCAGTTCTCTCAGATTTATTGCACAATCCAATAGAGGTGGTGATGTCAGCCCTTTTCTTTGCCCCCAAATTTAATTAACACTTACTAGAGGAATGCAGCCCCTCTGTTGAAATGGGACAATCTACCACCTAGAAATAAGTGGGTGCTTTTACTCTGAATACTCCAAAATACATTACATTCAATTTTTTTTCATCTTCTGAAGACCTAACTCCTGGAGTTCTATTCTTTTGCTCCCCATCTGAACTTTTTCAGCATTCTGATATTTTACTGCATTCCTCAATATGATATACCATGTCCTAGTTTACATGTCTTTCTTCTTGAGTTACTCACCTTATTTCATTAAAAAATTCTGTTGGGGACTGGCCCTGTGGCATAGTGGTTATGTTCAGCGTGCTCTGCTTCAGCGGCCCAGGTTTGGTTCCCAGGTGTGGACCTACACCACTTGTCAGCAGCCATGCTGTGGCAGTGACCCACATACAAAATAGATGAAGGCTGGCACAGATGTTAGCTTAGGGTGAATCTTCCTCAAGTAAAAGGAGGAAGACTGCCAATAGGTGTTAGCTCAGGGCAAATCTTCCTCAGCCAAAAAAAAAAAAAAATTCTGTTAAAGGTAAATATTTTCCTTGCATTTCTAGAAATGTCTTTATAATCTCACATACATAATGATTATTTAATTTGACATAAGTTTACATTCTTTCCGGATTTGATGCTTCTGCAAAAATCTGACATTATTATAATTCTTTGTGCTTATAAAATCTTTATAGTTCTCTTTAAAATCTGTTAGGATTTTTTTAACATATGTAGATCTGAAACGCAGTTGAGAAGTTACCAAAAATATTGTCTTTGGCTCTCCACTTAGTATGCATTCTATGTCTAGACATTTATTTTGTGTGGTATGAAGGTTATTCATTTTCTGAAGCTGTAAAATCTTTAAACGTAGAGGAAGGAACTTATTTTTATGTGTTGTGTTTTTAACTTTGAAGAAAACTCACATGAGAAATCATAGATATAGAATTAACAAAATAATGAGATGCTACAAGATTAGCATCTTAGCCATCTTGCATAAATTCCTTCCACAGTATGTATTAATTTTCTAAGTGGCATTCTTCAGTGAATTTTTTCATATCAGAGATGTTTTTATATAGGTATAAAGTTTTGGCCATTCTTCAATGTAGCAATTACCAATAAGGATCCATATTCCAACCAATTTTCTGGCTCATAATGCATTCCAAAGAGAGTTTTATTTGCAATTAGATGTCAGTAGGAGGTGAAACATATAACAGATACAAAACAAAAAAAGCAAAATCATTACAGTTCCTCTCTGCTAGAATATGACCTTCTCTTTGAAAGAATGAAAGATAAGCATTCTAATTGTATCTTTGAATCACAAGACTGTTGAAAATACATTTGCAAGGATGAAAGGCAATTAAATGTGCCTGCTGAACCTGGTGTTTGTATTACAGACCATTTCTTTAGTTTGGTTCGTTAAGAATAACATCATTATGGGAGACAGAGACGATAAAATGATAAAATGTATTAAGTCTTCCAGACATTACAAAACTATTTTTTTTCATTTTGTTGGCTTTTTTCTCCCATTTTTTTATTCTTTCTGAATAGCTACTTGTTATGGAATAGGACATTTACATCATTCATTGAAGAATTCTCTATAGTTTGAGGTTGTATCCAAATAACCCTTTACAGGAGTGAGACCCCTCTATTGAGATGAAACAATCTGCCAGCTAGTCCTAAGAATGTCAGTCATTTTTCTTTTCATTTTCTCTCTAGTTTGCAGTTCTCTCTCATATCCAATAACCTCCTTAGAATGATTAAGAACTATTGTCATGCTAGGAATCTTATGTATCTGTCATAAAAAAGGATCATGACCTGTGTAGGGATGGAAATGAAATAAGCTATGATGACCCTAGGAAGGTGCTCTGAATTTTATTCTACCACCTGAATGCTGAAAAGATACAAATGCACATTGCCTCAGCCTCCTTCCAAAGTTAGCTTGATTTAATTTTCCTTCAGGATAGGGTAAGTCATTTCTTGCAAAAAATGCTCCTTGTGGGAATGGTTAGCCAATTTTGGACAAGGTAAAACTTCTTAAAGGTTGAATAATTAAATGAGGGCAGGCTGACTTTGGTTGACAATGATATGTGTTTAAACTCTGCTTAAACTTTTGCGGATTTTCCCATTGTCTCCAGCTAACATATAGTTCATACGAAGCACATATATTTTGATGAAGGCTGGAAAAAAGTAGGTACATGGCAAGTAGGTAGTTATCTACTGTTTCACTAATTATCCTGTTATTTAACACACCACCAATACTTCACATTGAATTTGTGATCAATTTATGGAATATTTATATTACAATTTTATGCAAGTTTAAATATAAAAACAATTCTTAGTGCCATCAATTTAACATTCTTCTCCAGTTTCCAAGAGATCCCACTGATTTCAACAGGGATTTTTCCAGTACCTATGTGTCTGGTTGCTACACAGAAATTCTATCATCCTTGGTTCACTTAATATTTGTTGAAAACCTACTGTGTGCCAGATATGATTTTAAGTGTTGAAGACAAGAGGCTTGAACAATACAAACTTCCTGCCTGTTCATTCAACACCAGTGGTGTTTAACTGTTTTCTAAGTCTCATTAAACCAAAAAAGATGTGAGGAACTTTGAAATGTGTTTTGTCTGACGTTTTCACTTTATGATGAAGAATACTGAGGCAATGTTGGAATGTGTATTATATGCGTAGGAAAGCCTGGAATATGTGTAAGTATTCTTGAAAGCCTATAATTAATTTTCAAGGTCTTTTGCTAATTGTTAAGCTAGGAAAAAATTGTCCTCAAAAAACTTACAACATAGTTGAGGAAGCAAGTCCTGTGCGTCAAACAGTGGCATAGTGGTTAAGTTTGCATGCTCCACTTTGGTGACCCAGGGTTCACGTGTTCGGATCCCGGTCATGGACCTAAGAACCACTCACCAAGCCATGCTGTGGCAGCATCCCACATACAAAATAGAGGAAGATTGGCAACAGATGTTAGCTCAGGGACAATATTACCCACGAAAAAAACACTGTAAGACCACATATCCCAAGGGAAAAATAACTAATATCACCAATTAATGGTACAGAGTTCAGGTACACAAAAGTCATTTAAGAAAATTGGGATGTTAAACTCAATGTAAGAACCTTGACTGGGCCTTGAAGGAAAATTGAACGGGAAGGTGCTATATCATTTTTATAAAAATAAAAATAAAACTCTGTATACTTTTCAAATTTACATATTTCAGTCTTCTAACTCAATGTACTTGCATAGATGTATATATGTGTGTTTTTCTAAATATCATACAAGAAAGGGAAATAACTGACTGTTGATAATAATTACCCTTAGGGAATGAGGCTGTAGAGAAAGTATTAACTTTTATATTTTACTAAAAATAAGGGTACGTTATTTGATTTTATTATAGAACATGCAATAGAAAATTTGCAATTTGAAAACAAACAGTAAAAGTCTAAATACTCCAAAAGCAGAGGCAACAAAAGCAAAAATGGATAAATGGGATTGCACCAAACTGAAAAGCATCACAAAGCCAGGGAAATAATCAACAGAGTGAAGAGACAACTTACGGAATGGGAAAATACATCTAATAAGGGATTAACATCCAAAATATATAAGGAACTCGAACAATTCAACAGCAAGAAAACAAATAACCCAATTTAAAAAATGAGCAAAAGACCTGAATAGACATTTCTCAGAAGACATACAAATGGCCCACAGGTACACAAAAACGTGCTCAACATCACTGATTATCAGGGAAATGCAAACCAAAACCATATTGAGACATCACCTCACATTGGTTAGGATGGTTGTTATCCAAAAGACAAGAGATAACAATGCTGGAGAGCATGTGGAGAAAAGAGAACCCTTGTGCACTGTTGGAGTGAAAGTAAACTGGTGCAGCCATTCTGGAAAACAGTATGGAGGTTTCTCAAGAAATTAAAAATAGACGCTATGTGATCCAGCAATCCCACTTCTGGGTGGATACAAATCTAAAGAAAACAAAATCATTATCTCAAAGAGATATCTATTCTCCCATGTTCATTGCAGCATTATTTACAATAGCCTTGATATGGAAGCAATAAATGTCTGTTGATGGATGAATGGATAAAGAAATTGTGATATAGACACACACACACACACACACACACACACAATGGAATACTATTGAGCTTTAAAAAGAATAAAATCCTGTCATTTGTGACAACATGGATGAACTTGGAGGGCATTATGCTAAGTGAAATGAGTCAGAGAAATACAAATACTGCATGGTATCACTTATGTGTGGAATCTGAAAAAAAAAGTGGAACTCATAGAAGGAAAGTAGAAAAGTGGTTGTCAAGGGCTGAGGGGTGGGGGATATGGGGAGATGTTGGTCAAAGGGTCTAGAAATCTAATATACAGTCATGAGAAGTATATTTAACAATACTACATTGAACACTGGAAATATATTAGGAGAATAGATTTCAGGTGTACTCATCACACACCAAAAAATGGTAACTATGTGAGATATGTTAATTAGCTTGACTGCAGTCACTGTTGCCCTATGGATGTGTATATGGAATCATGTTTCACACCTTAAATATATGTAATTTTTATTAATAAATATATAAATAAAAAATCTCTACAGCCATTAAAACAATGCTGAAAATTGATATTTACTGATATGGAAACACATTAACGAAACATACACATATACATTTACTATATTTATAGTGAGTTTTGTATATATATAGTATATACATATATATAATATATAATACATCTATATTAAGTACATGGTAAAGATGGTAGATAGATGGATGAAGGACACAAGGATGAGTGGATGACTGAATAGAAGGATAGAGAGATATATAGATACTGGATGCATGATAGACACATAGATACATACATACATAGATAAATACATAGTACGTACATACATACATACATATGTAAATGTAATACATTGATAGTACAGATAAATGTACAGAAAAATACATTGATATATAGATAAATCAATATTTTGTAGAGTAAAATCTGGAAGAATATATACCAAAATGTTCAAAGTGATGGAAAATAGAATTATAGGATATTTCAAGGTATTTTATTTTTATCTCTGCTTAGCTGATAAGTTTAGTTTCAGTATAGTGATACAATTTTAGTTAACTATTAAAAATAATAATTTTTAAACATGAGTGTTCAATTGTTACAACAATATTTGTTAAAAAAATCTATCCTTTCACTATTAATTGCCTTTGCAGCTTTGTCAAGTAGTGGACAGTATTTGTGTGGTCTGTTTCTATTCCATCCAACTATGGGTCTCTCCTTTTGCCAATATCGCATTGTCTTCAAAACTTGATATTATGAGACCCATCGTTTTCTTCATTTTCAAAATTGTTTGGTTATTCAAGTATTTTGCCTGTCCATATGAATTTTAGAATCACCTTCTCAATATCTACAAAAATGACTTGCTGTGAATTTAATTGGGATTGGACTGAATTTGTATATCAATTGGGAAGATGAATAGACCATATCAAGTTTTCTAGATCACTAAATGATAGATTTTGTCTTTCAAGGAATTTGTGCATTTTACCTATGTTGCAGAAGGTATTAGCTTAAAGTTTTTCATAATATTCCTTTATTATCATTGTAATTTCTCTAGCAACTGTAATAATGTCCCCATTTTATTCATGTTCTTTGTAATTTGTGCCCCCCTCTCTATTTTTTAAATTGCATCTAGAGGTTTATCAAATTTGTTGATTATTTCAATGGACCAGCTCTTGGTTTCATTAATTCTCTTTATTATTTTTGTTTTTTTATTTTGTTGTTTCTGCTTTCTTTTTATTATTTCATCCTATTTACTTTAGGTTTAATTTGTCTTCTTTTTCTAGTTTATTAAGGTGAAAGCTTGGGCATTTATTTGAGACTTTTCTTTATTCTAAATAAGCATTTAAAGCTTAAATTTATTAGGAAGACTACTTAAAGCACATGCTAAATTTTTTTATATTCATTTTGACATGTTTTCTAATTTCTCATGTTATTTCTTCACTGACCGCGGGCTACTTAAAAAGTTAGTATTGAAATTCAAAATACTTGCCAATTTTAAAGATATTTTCCTAGAATTGATTTCTAAATTAGTTTTGCTGTGGACAGATTGTTGTGTGTATGATTTTAATCTTTGTAAATATGTTTTAATGCCCCGGATATGTTTTGTCTTTGTGAAATTTCCATGTGAATCGAAGATGAAAATGGACTTTATGCTACTGCTGGGTAGATTATTCCATAAATATCAATTAGGTCCAATTGTTTGTGTTGTTCAACTCTTCTACAATCTTGTTATTTATTTTTTTGCCTACCTCTCCTACCCATTGTTGAAAGGGAGTGTTAAATTTTTAACTACAATTTTGGTTTTGTCTATTTTTTCTCTCAGTTTTGTCAATTTTTGTTTATTTTGAAGATGTCTTATTGGTTGCATATGCATTTACAATTGCTATGTGTTCTCGTTGAACTAACCTTTTATAAAATGTCTCTTTTTATCCTAGTACTAGTCCTTTATTAAGTCTACTTTTCTGATATTCTAGTCTTTCAGACTTTCTTAGGCTCATTGTAATGTATATCTTTTCCCATCCTTTTTTGTTTAACTTATTTAATTTTCAAGTTAAAATGGGTTTCATAGGGGCCGGCCCGGTGGCACAGCAGTTTAGTTCGCGCCTGGCAGCCCGGGGTTCTCAGGTTCGGATCCTGGGTGCCCGGCGATGCACTGCTTGTCAGCCATGCCGTGGCGGCGTCCCATATAAAATAGAGGAAGATGGGCACAGATGTTAGCCCAGGGCCAGTCTTCCTCAGCAAAAAGAGGAGGATTGGCAACGGATGTTAGCTCAGGGCTGGTCTTCCTCACTGAAAAAAAAAAGGGGGGGTTTCATTTTGGAAGCATTTAGTTGGATTTTGATTTTTTATCTACTTAAACCATTTTTGCATTTGAGTGAAAGCATCTTAACAATTTATGCTTAATATCATTAGATTTAAATTTACCAACTTTCTATTTTTCCATCCATTCTTTGTTCCTTTTATGCCCTTTTACTACCTTCTTTTGTATTAATCAAGTAACTTTATGATCCTATTTTATGTCTAATATTGTTTTATTAGCTAAAGACTTTAACTTACCACAGTTTATCTTCAAATAATATTATTTCACTTTAGGTATAATGGAAGACACCTAAAACAGAATATTTCCATTTCTCCACTTCTTTCCTTCATACCGTTTTGGTCATATATTTGGTTTCTATATGTATTATACCCCTGAATGTATTTTATATAATTTTCTTTAAAGTATCAATTAATCTTTTTTTTTTTTTTTTTTTTGCTAAGGAAGATTACCCCTGACCTAACATCTGTGCCAGTCTTCCTCTATTTTGTATTGGGTCACCACCACGGCATGGCCGATAAGTGGTCTAGGTCCACTCCTAGGATCTGAACCCCTGAACCCAGGCTGCAGAAGCAGAACACACCACTTAACCACTAAGCTGTGGGGCTGGCCCCTAAAGTATCAATTATCATTTAAATAATTTTTAAATGATTAAAAACTATTTTATAAATACCCATATATTTTTCCTTTCGAGTGTTCTTCATTCCTCTGTATAGATTCAAGTTTACATCTCTTTTCATTGTTCTAATACCTGAAGAAATTCTATTAAAATGTCTTCTCATTCTTGTTTGCTGCTCCATTTTTTTCTCAGCTCTCGTGTTGTCTGTTTTTTCCTTTTTCAATTTCACCCCCACATTTGAAAGAGAGTATTAATAAATATAGAATTCTAGCATGACAGTCTTATTTCCCTTTTAATACTTTAAAGTTAAGAATTCATTGTCTTCTCGCTTGCATAGTTTCAGCTGAGGAGTCTGCAGTTATCCTTACAATTTTTCCATTGTACATAATGTGACATTTTGCTCTCAGTACTTTTAAGATTTTTATTTACTTATTAGCTTAAGCAATTTAATTATGATGAGCTTTGCTGTGTGCTGTTTGTGCATGTACCTGTGTGTGTTGCATGTAACATGTTGACATTTGTTGATCTTGGATCTATGAGCTCATCATTTTCAACCAAATTTGAAGATTTCTGGACATTTTTCTTTCAAAATTTTTTCTGCCCTCCCCCTTATTTTATTTCAGGACTCCATTTCCACACATGTTACAGGGTTGATGTTACACTGAAGTTTTTGTCATTTTGTCTGTTTACTTAACTTTTAAGTATATCACTAATTTTTCAAGTTCACTGATTTTCTTTTCTTCACTGTAAACAGATAAGAAGCTGTTTATCTCAGAGAGCTGCTCCTTTAAAGAACTTTCCTTTTTAACTCTAGAAGTTTCTTTTGGCTTGTTTTTACATCTGTCATTACCTTCTTCATTATATCCATGTTTTCCTTTAAATACTAGTCTATAAGAGCCGTTTCATCCTGGCTTTACTAATTTTTATTATTTTGGCTATTTCTATGTTTAATTATATTGGCTGATTTTTGTACTTGTTATGTGTCACATTTTCCTGCATTTGTCATTTCAAATGACTATTTTTTGGATGCTGGACAGTTACATTACATTGTGGAGGGTCTGAATTTTTCTGTCTTCCTTAAAAAATTGTTGGGCTTTGCTAATTACAGGCAGATCATTGACTTGCAGATCAACTTGATCCCTGTTTTGGTATTTGCTAGGGTATGTCTAGAATAACCTTCCCTCCATGTCAGTTTTATTACTAAAGCTTTACCTCTGGCATCTCCACTGGATCAGGAGATCATCAAGAACTCTCTACTCTTACTGGCCAGAACTTGAATCTCTCTCACTTATTTGAGTTCTGAGAATGGTTTGTCTTGTAACTCTATGTTTGATTTTTGCCTTGTTTTATATGACTTAAAGTTAGCATGCATGGCCTAGTACTCATCAAAGACTCAAGAGGATGTCTAGCAGATGTCTGAGCTCTCTCTATACAGTTCTCTCCTCTCTGGTACTTCTCCCTGCAAGCTCTAGCTGCCTCAGCCTCCAAGAACTCCAATTTCTTTCTTCTTAGAAATATCTGCTGGGCTCTATGGTGTTTTCCACCTTTGCCCCTATAACCCAAAAATACCTCAGTGGGAAAGCCATCATGATTATAAGGCTCACATCATTTGTTTCTGTTCTCTCAGAAATCATAGTCCTGCTCTGCCTATTGTGTAATACTTGAAAGCAGTTGACATATCTTTCTTCTTGTTTTCTACTTGTGTTTTGTGGTCATTGTTACTCCATCTCACCTGGAAATAGAAATCTCTAAGTCTTTTAAATTATATTTTACCAATAATTGTTATATGTTTGGAGTGGCATGGGTATATCTTATGTTTTATATCTTATGTTTTACCTATATTAGTTATATTTAATGTATCTACTTTAGTAATTACTCTAATAATATTAGCTGTGCATTTATATGAGGAGTAAACTGTGTTTACTTAGGAACATATATAATGAATGTATTTGATCATAAAAATGAGGCCCTTGGGGTTAGGGGAACATAGGAATGAATAGGTGGAACACAGAGGACTTTTGGGGCAGTGAAACTACTTTATATGATACTATGGTGGTGGAGGCATGTAGTTATACATTTGTCAAAACTCAGACAATGTACAACACCAAGAGTGAGCCCTCACATATACTATGGATTTAGGTAATAATGATGTTTAAATGTAGGTTCATCAATTGTAACAAATTAACAGTTTGATGGGGGATGTTGATAATGGGGGAGGCTATGCATATGTGGGGGCAGGAGGTATATGGGAAATCTCTGTACTTTCCTTTCCATTATTCTGTGAATCCAAAACTACTATAACAAAAATAAAATCTTAAAAAAATGAGGCCCTCTGTTGTTGGCTTTCAAGGACCAACTCTGCATTGGAAGTTAACAGGAGTTGAGTGGAAAAATAAAAGGAGATCACATGAAGCAAGTGTTGGATATGTTCCCACACAGATATGGTGATGAGATATTTGTAGAGGTGGGTGTGGTGCAAGAACCTTTAAAAATAGATGAGTCCAATAATCCATTTTAAGTTGTTTGCAGAGTGACACCATAATATATGTTCCATTTGTCCCTTGAGTCTACAACACATGCTATTGCCCGTGGTAAGCAGCTACTTCTTCATTTTGCTCTGTGCTCCTTATCAGTGTTAGTAGATGATGAAAAGAAAGAATAGTCCCAAGGCAGGAGATAGGTGCAAGTTATAGCAAAAGATTGTAGCGAGAAATGACCAGGCGAGTTTAAGTCCTTGGGAATTCACAGAAATCCTAGGCAAGGCACCGTAGTTATCTAATACATTTAAATCCTAAAGAAACTCAAATGACATGTGAAGTAGTTAAGCTTTGCTTAATAATATTTCTTTTTTGATGGCTAATATAAAGCTTCTGCTTTATATTGATTTTTGTTATTTTCATTTGCGGTTTTTATGACATCATGTCTAAATTCCGAGGGTTCACAGTCCTATGTACTCACTATATGTAGTTCTTTTTTTGATTACAGAAAGGGAAGTTTAAAATTCCACAATATTAAAGAAATGTGTGTCTTAGCCCAGATAAATATTTTACATTTCTTATAAGACGATAAAATTTAAAATTTTGAGGTTTTACTGATTTTCATCATTTGCTCATTCATATATAGAGTAGTTATCCTTTGTACTTAAAATGAGAACAACCCTCATTTTCAGAAATGAATATTTTAAGGACACATTATTTTTTAAGAAATGCTTGTAGAACACTAGTCTCCTAAATTGTTATAATAATAACAGTAATAAATAATATATATAATAATCAATAATAATAATAAATGATATATAATAAATAATATATTTGGGAAATGCTACTTACTATATCTTCTTCTGGAAGATTTACAGTGCATATTGGCACATTAATAGCACATTATAGTAATTGTGAATTACTGTAGTAAGCTGAAATATGTTTAATTTTTCAAATGTAATCCCTGCCTATCTTATTTGAAGATGAAAATCATTTTCTTCAGGTTATATCTAAAAATATTCTGCAGAATTATGTTCTCTTTGCATTGGACAGAATTGTTCACAGGCATTGTGGTAGTTTGCCTTCAAGGTTCCGTATCTGTATGTAACATATCAGTGTAGCACTCCTTTTTCATTCATGCTTATTTCTCTTTTGAAATTATTTCCTTATGGTGCTTTCTTCAATACTTCTTCTAAGTTGTCTCTGATACAAGTCATTTATAAATTTGTAAGCTCTTTGTCATTAATTGATATTGCAATTTTATCTCTTATTTGACCAGAATTATGCCAAAAGTGCATTCATGTTTCTAGATTGTTGAGTTAGTTATCACAATTTCTCACTAGCCAGTCTAATTTCTGTCCTCATTGTTGGTAATATCATCAGTTCAAATGCTGGAAACAAGATGAAAAAGAATTCACAGGCTATTAATATTGCTATACTAAAAATATTCCTTTTCAAATAACATCTTGGTTTCGGAAAGCACGGTGTATTAGTTAGTCATCATTATTATACACCAAAAAATGGTGATTGGTGACATTCCTTGCTTGGCTCTACCAATTGAGGGAAAGTAGGAAAAATATTTTCCCAAATGAACACACTTTTGTTTTCTGTGGAAACCAAAGCAGCCATGCCAAGATACATTGTTTGACATACATTACAATCTGAATACCCAACTCAAAGTTTCAAACATTCTCCTTTTCAACATTGACAGCTCTCCTATCAGTGCTGTGTGAGGACACCAAGGAAACTTTCTACTTTGGTTATCGCCAATTATATCTTGTTGATGCAAAATTGAATGGAGAAGATGGCAATGTATTGAACTCTTAAATTTGCAAATAGAATAATTACTTAAAAGTATATTTAAGGAAAATAATTTTCTTATTACTTACCCTTCTGTTTTTTACATACAAAGGTGCTGTCCAAATATTCTACAACAAGTGTGTCAGGACGCTGTTATGTAGCAATGATTCTGTTAGCTATATACGACAGTTAGACATTCGTAATGTTTTTTTTTATTTTTGGCCTGTTCAGTTAAATAATACAGTCTTATTCATTTTTTTCTTTACTACCCTGAATCCATCATTATAATTTTAACATTGAATAAACTTTTTTGAAGTCCATAAATCTCTCAAATACTCATCAGTACATAACCGTAAAACAAATTTTGTACCTACCTCAGTATCACAAGAGGTATCTGTACAAAGTTGTAGTTTTCTTCATTCTATGTCAATCAGAAAATATTTAGTGGTAACATTTGCTTTGATGGTTGAAGAATTCACACTTTCATACATTATATATTGACACCCAAAATTGTTTTTTATAACCCAAGATGACTTCTGTAGAAGACATGCTAGTCATTTTTGCCTACATCAAAGAGAGACAGCCAGCAGTTTAATTTTAAGTTGACATCGTTTTATGTGAATTGTTGGCATACCAGTAATATTGAATAATTTGTTTTCATATTTCACCTGATTTTCATTAAAAAGTAGATGTAGAAGATGAATAAATGAGAATACTAGTACTAGTCTTTATTAACTATATGCAATTTGTATAAAGAGGAAACTCATTATGTATGGTTAAAGAGGTAAATTTTAGTCTTAATCTAAAGATTATATAAGAAGTGCCAAATACTTTTTATCAACTATTGTACCTAAAATATATTTTATAATTTGATATTTTGCCATAGACTTTGTCTCCTGGAATGTCTTATCATTTTTGTGCACATGCTCAACATACAACCTATAAATTGTTACATATTTAATTTTCCTATATATTTACAGGAAAGCTTTATACAGAAATGGATGTTACTTGTAGTAAATATCCCAAGAAAGCTGAAAGCAGACTGTCTTCAATAACTGTTAACATATTCATTTAGTGCCCTTTGCCATTTTTGCTGGCCTATTTCATTTAGGTAATTAATTTTAATGAATAGTGCTCAATAAGTCATTTTAGGAGGATATGTATATATATCAAATATTTTCACGACTTTCCTGAGATTGTTGTCATGCAATTTTGATAATTAATAGTTCTCTTTACATTGAAATGTAAATTAGAACAATATTGAAATAGCAGATATCTCCTCTTCTCCACTGTTCTCTTTATCATTTATGCTGAGCCATACAGCACCTTCATGCCCCTTACTCTGGGCAGATGAAAGCACATGCCGCAGCCTACAGTTTGGTGACGGCAGTGGTTTGCACTGAGTTCCCTTTGTCTCTTGAGCTGAATGCCTTTAGCCAGGTCAGCACTTGTACACCCTTCCCTCATGACCCTCTCACTTTGAGTACTTATTTATAAGGCTCAGATGAAGGTAGTAGAGAAATGGAAAGCATGGCTATTGAACGTCAATCTTGTTCATTCTCCTTGGGATCAAACAACCCTTAAATCCCCCTAGCTAACTCCTATTCATGGAAAAGATCATGACATTAGTTTTAACTTTCAAAAAGTGAAATATAATACATAGGACATAAAATTTACTCTTTTCTAGTGTGCAATTCATTTAGTTTTTGTTTATTCACAGAGTTGTGCAACCATCAGCACTGTCTCATTTCAGAACATTACATCACCCCAAAATAAAACTCCATACTCATTACCAGCCCCTCCCTATTCTCCCCTCCCCCACCCACTGACAATCGCCAGTGTACTGCTGTCTCTATGAATTTGCATATTCTGGATAT
Organism: Tapirus indicus; assembly: GCA_031878705.1. NCBI lineage: Eukaryota > Metazoa > Chordata > Mammalia > Perissodactyla > Tapiridae > Tapirus > Tapirus indicus. The sequence continues at coordinate 118,574,788 of CM062925.1, forward strand.
TTCGTATAAATGGAATTGTGCAATATGTGTCCTTTTGTGTTTGTCTTCTTTCACATAATCTTTTCAAGATTCATCCATATTGTAGGCTGTATCAGTACTTCTTTAATTTTTATAACTAAATTATGATCCATTGGATGGATATAGCACGTTTGTTTATCCATACACCAACTGATGGATGTTTGGATTATTTCCACTTTTCTTTATTAATAATAATGCTGCTATGAATATTTGTGTACAAGTTTCTGTGTGGGTGTATATTTTCAATTCATTTGGGTATATACCCATGAGTGGAATTATTGGGTGAAATAGTAATCCCATCTTTAACTTTTTGAGGAATGGCCCCAAATTGCTTTTTTCAGTGGCTGCACCATTTTACATTTCTACCAGCAATGTATGAGGGTTCCAAGTTTTCCACATTCCTGCCAGCATTTATTATCCATCTTTTTTGTTCTAGCCATGCCATCCCTAGTATATGTGAAGTGGTATACCATTGTGGATTTAATTTGCATTTCCATAAGGACTAATGACATTGAACATCTTTTCATGTGCTTACTGGCTACTTGCACATCATCTTTGGAGAAATGTTGACTCATATCCTTTGGCTATTTTTTAATTGGGTTATTTTTCATTTTATTGTTAAGTTGTGTTCTTTTTTTTTTTTTTTTTTTTTTTTTTTGGTGAGGAAGACCAGCCCTGAGCTAACATCTGTTGCTAATCCTCCTCTTTTTGCTGAGGAAGACTGGCCCTGAGCTAACATCGTGCCTATCTTCCTCTACTTTATATGGGATGCCGCCACGGCATGGCTGACAGGCAGTGCGTCCGCGGGCGCCCGGGATCCGAACCCGCGAACCCTGGGCTGCCAAGCGCGGACGAAACCGCTGCGCCACCGAGCCGGCCCCAAGTTGTGTTCTTAAAGTAGTCTGGATACTAATTCCTTATCAGATATATGATTTACAAATATTTTCTCCCCTTCTGTATGATCTTTCCACTTTATTGATTGTATCTTTTGAAACCAAAGTTTAAAATCTTGATGAAGTCTAAATTACCTGATTTTTGTTTCTTGTGGTTTTGGTGTCATTTCTAAGAGACCATTGCCTAGTTCAAGATCATGAAGATTTACATTTTTTTCTAAGAGTTTTATAGTTTTAACTCATTTAGGACTTTGATCACTTTTAGTTCCTTTCTGCATATGGTGTGAGGTAGTGGCATGAAGATATGATTAAGCCTTGGAAAGTCAAAGCAGTTTTTAGTCTGGGCCCTTGAGTTCATTAATAACAAAATTTCTGAAAAATATGGACATTTTCTATTCAATTTGCTTCCAATCAATTTCATATTCTAGAATTACACCAAAAAAATCTGATTGTGACAAGTCCTTGCATCTTCTATGTTAGTTTACCTTCCTATTACCATTCCTTTACCCATTTCAAATTAAAGATAGCTACTTTGAGACTATCAGCCCAGAATGGGAAGGCCTCCCTTTTAATCTGATTGTTAACTTGAATCACATTATTAAACTAAGAAGCTTTCTCAGTCTTTGTCATTCAAACCCTTGTAAAATCCCATCACTTAGAAATGTTCAATCCTCTAAGGCCTGAATTTTGGAACTTCTATTTCTTTGCATTTCTGTTGGCATGCTGGCCAGTTCTTTCCTGGACCCATATCTCTTTCTTAATATCTTATTAAATTCAGACAGCAATACACACAAATGTTTTGATTTATATTCCCATCTCTTAGAACTGCTATCTCAGAAGGCACATGATATGACCCAGAAGTATAGTATTTGTAGTACTGATTGCTGTGTCAGTTAGGTTAGGCTGCTGTTAAAAAACAAGCTTGAAGTCTCAGGGATTAATATAGTAAGGGTTTATTTATGACTCACGTTGCAATGCATTTGAGTTAGACAGCTCTTCTTTAAATGGTGACTCAGGGTAGGCTCCTTTGACATTTGTGGTTCCACCATCTTGTGGGCTCAAGCTTGCCTTGGAGTCGTTGGACCAGCAGACAGAAGGAAGAACGATCATTAAGGACTATATACAATACGCTTAACCAATTTGACCTGAAAGGTGTACACATCCTTTCCCTTCACATCCTTGGGCGAGAATGTACACTCACATGGGCTACCTAACTGCAAGAGAGTCTGGGGAATGTAGAGCAGCAAATAAATGTGAGCATGAACAGTCGCTGCCGCCCTCAAAAATGAATTCCAGCAGACATGCAATTTTACTATAAACTCTTGTTAAAAGTTCTTTTACACATTTTTTTTAATTTCTAGAATTAATTTTGATGTAAAATTTAAAGGAGAAGGGGTACCTAATTTTATTTTATTTTTTAATTTTGTTGTTCAAAATGGATAACTAGTTGTTCAGTAATACTTACTGAATAATCGTTATTTTCTCCTTTAGTTTGAAAAATTATCTTTACCACATACTCATTTCTACTTCTGAACTTTCTATTCCTTCTGGTTGTTTTATGTATCCATTCTAGACAGGTCCACTCTCACAGAGTTTTAAAATTATTATGCATTTTATTAACTGCTAAGGAAAGTTCTTCTTATTCTTTTTTCCTCCAGATTTTCCTGAGTTATTACTAAATATTCCTGAGACATATTGAATTTTTTCATACCTTATTATAGGTTTATTCTTGTCATGTTTTTAAAATTGAATTGGGATGCCTGGCCATTCTAAATTAAAATTTTGTGTGTGTATTCTTTTGAATATTTCATAATAGAGATCTCTCAGTCTGATTCAGGTCCTCCACCATCCCTGAACTATATTATTTGACATTTTAGTATTCCCATAGCCTACAGTAATTTTTTTTCTTTTCAAGCTTTCCTTTTTGAAAAATAGGCCTACTTATTTGATAAAGTACTATATACATATTAACTATAAATTTTGTTATTATTGTTATTATCATTTGTATTATTGCCAGATCAATTTATTATCACTTTCAGTGGAGAATGGATAAAATACTTCCATCAAAATAGCAAAGCAGTGGTTTGAGGTTAAAGTAATCTTTGCCTGCTGAGTACTGGATTTATCATTTAATTGGCTAATTAACAACAAGTTTCTTCAGTTCTTCAGAAGTTTCTTCAATTTTCTGTCAAGAGGTTATTTTTCAGAATGGACAGAGGATCCTTATCAATAATCTATATATTAGCGATAGTACAGTGCGTATCCTTATTCTGACACTATGCATTAAAATCTGGAAGTTTTTTTACCTTTGGCCTCTGAAAATTTATTCCATGAATACCAAGTATGACTAGTAAGTAAGCTTAAATATTCAACTAACTGGTTAACATAAATTCTGCATTAAATATTAAATATTTAAAAATAATATTCTTGGGGTCAATTTCATAAACTTGTGAAACCACGCTAAGAAATTTTCTTAGAAATTACTCTGCTTTAACCATTTGCTCTTAACATGTGACTGTTAATGGTTCATGATTTAAATAAATGACAAATCGAATTGCAACAAATTGTTATTTCATAAAAAATAGTTAAACAAAAATATTTTCAAAGCCCATGGATACTAAAAAATAATATTATATTCCAACTAAGTTTATTATCATGAAATTTCATAAATGATTAATTTTCTTTATCACAGAACATCTTAATGTCAAACAATATTTATTGCTTGCAATATTTATTGACTTCCTACAATAATATTGATGCTGGTTATGATGATGACAGGATTGATGATAGCTAATGTTCATTAGTCACTTAGCATTTTTACGCTTTATACCAATTAATTTTAAATACGTTATCTCATTTAATCCACTCAACTATTCTATCAAGGAAGATACTTCTATTTTCCTAATTTTACATGTGAGAAAACTAAGGTTCAAAGAGGTTAAGTTATTTACTCTAGATGACAGTTTGTGAATGTGAGAACTGAAACTTGAATCTTGGTTGCCTAAATTCAGAAGAATTGATCAACCATGCTATTCTGCCTCCTTCATATATGCCTGGAACTATATTCAGGTGAAATAAGCAAAATATGATATCACAAACGGACATATATTATCTCCAGGTGATAGAATTAACATCAAAACTTTGAGCAAGTGTATTCTCCCATTTTTTAAATTTGAGTACTCTGCACAACTTAATGTGCTTAAATATCTAACTACACATAGACTCCATAAGGTTTGGAGAAACTCTTTTACATAGGTCTTTCCAAGATCTTCCAAGAAAGAAAACGTGTGACCTGAGTTCTAGCAAAAACAATTTGCTAATTATTGATGTAACAAAAGAACCTTAGCAAGACAACAATAGATAGAAAACATCAGCCCCAAGTACCCTCAGACACATTAAACTTATATTACTTGCAAAATAGAGAACAAAACTTTGACTCAAGTTTTCAGTACTGAATGGAGATTATACCTCTCTTATCTAGTTGATCTGTATGAAAGATAATTGCATTGATTATCCTCCACCACTAGCATATTTAAGTTCATTTATACAAGTATAATTGTTTTCCTTTAGTAAATACGATAAAATTTCTCACATGAATATTTTACTATATTTCTGAGAAATCATTAATATTGTGTTTAATGATATTCTATTTGCCTATTTGCCTATTAATATAACATGTAAGGTTTCACTGATTTTCTAATCTTTTTGAATGTGAGCATTTATGCTTTCACTTCAAATACCTGTGTTTCAATTGTATGTTTTAAATTATTCATTCACTGACTTAACATATATTTCCCGAGTGCCTACTATGTGCCAGTCACTTTTAGGTACTAAAGACACAGCAGTAACTGGGACAGACAAGGGCCTTTTGTCAGGGAGTATACATACTAGTGAGGAAGTCAGGCAATAAATACAGATTAAACTATAATTGTATTTCAGTCAATAATATGCACGATGAAGAAAAGAAAGAGAGCTCTTGGGGTGCAGAGAAGAGTTCAGTTCACTGGGGTCAGCAGGAGCTAGATCACGAATGAGCTTGCAGCGAGTGTGATGGGAAGTCTTTGGAGAGTTTTGCACAACAGAGGGCTCGGATAACAAAAGTTTTCCAACGATCCTCCCGGCCACTTTGTGAACAGATAATGAGAGTTAGGGTGTGAGTTGGACAATAAGAGTAGAAGCAGGAATACCAGTCAGGAGGTTACTAGAGTAGGCTTTTAGTGCAAGATAAGCCTTTCTTTTTCAATTTTGTTATTGCACTCTTTTTATAAAAATTATCCATTTCATTAGAACATCCTTACCCCCAGAGATTCTCCCATTTATTCAACATTGGCATATGTAACACTGGACATATGCTCGGTGCTCGGCCCTGTGCTAGCCATTGGGGATACAGAGGAAAACTACAGTTACTGTGATCATAGCTGTGATAAACAGCGACTAAAATTCTAGTGACCTAATGCAAGTCCTGAGGTAACTCATTCTACAACCATCATCTGATGGTGTATATTTCTTCTTGTGACTCCTCAGAGGGTATAATATGTACTTTATAAATCTAAGAGATCATCGAACATAAACATAAATGGAACTACAAAAGCCTGTATTCTCTGTACACAAACAAATAGCAAGTCTCTAGATCCACATATAACAAATATAAATGACTTTTAAATGTTGAAACAAGTACTGAGTACTTACTCTGTGCAGGGCTATGAGTGTACAAGGTGATATCATTGGAAATTGCAAAATGACCAAGTCATAGGTTCAGCACTTGAAAAATGTTCACTACTGTAGACAGCATTTATATAAAATTAACAAATATGTAGTTTATACTATCTGGCTATAAATTACAAATGGAGCAAGTCTCATAGTTATTAAAAGAGAGAGATCATCTTAGGAAATATGTTTTCGATATGGATTTTTAAAAATTTAAACTTCACCTCTGTTTGTGATTACATTTCTTACCAATAGTGTCTCCTTTCCCCAAGCTTTTATGTTGTCATTGATTTTTTTTTCATTTAGGCATCCATTCAGTCAGAAAATATGTACCGAGAACATTTTCTGTGCCCGGTGCTATACAGTAGTGAGTGAGATAGTCAACGTCTTAGTTCTCATAAAGCTGAAAAATCTAATTAGTGGGACTGTAGACAATTAAAATGGCAATAACAATATAGCATGACGGGATGGACGTACAGGTACAGCGTGGACACATGAGAGAAGCACGTAACCCAGCTTCCTAGGAAAAAAAGGACCTAATAGAAGAGTTGGGGTCAACAAACCAAAAGAGCACGAGAGGAGGTAGGGAAGGTAGAGGGGAGGCTTCCAGGTGGAGAGAACAGCAGGTGCCAAAACCCAAAAGAAGACATGAAAGAGTTTGAACACAACTGAAAATAGGTCACTTTCGCTTTAGTGGGGCAGAGTGAGGAGTGTGGAGAGCAAAAGGCACAGTAGTTAAAGATAAGACTGAAGAGATAAGTGGCAGTGGACAGGGGTGGGGAGTAGATTATGCAGATCCCCAAGGTCTTAATAAGCAGTTTATACGTTTTCTAGAGGACGGTCAGGGAATACTGACATATTTTTCCAAGGGGAATGACTTGATCTAAGTGGTATAACAAGGATCACGCTAAGTCAAATCTAGTGGAACGGTGGACTCAACGCTGGAGGCAGGGAGAGAAGTTAGCAGGCGGTGACACCATCCACTCTTTTCAATGACTGACTTTCCTACAAAATACTCGTTTTGTCCCAGGCCGGCCACCATTGGTATGTGCAAAAAGCAGCGTCCTAAAAATGACTTCTCATTCACGCCACTGTGTGATCACCTCCTGACCTATTAGCATTGGCAACCACAGTTCCATTCTCATTCCTCTTATTCTCATCTCTCAGTCTCATTTCTTTCATGCTCATTTCTCTTTCATCTTTTACATGAAGTGGATTCACACTTATATTTGGAGAGTAAGAAATTTGTTATACATGTTGTTCAATCTCTTCAATATATTTTTTAAGTCTACAGTTTCTCATGGCAATAAAAACCAATCCCAGAGGCTAACCAGAAGCATATGCCCCTATAATAAAAAGAAGGAAAAAGGGTTTTGACTTTTAGACTGAGTTTTGTATTGATATTGCATTTTGTTTTAAGTGATGAGTATGAAAATTAGGGGTTATGCAAAGGGTAGTCAAGAAGAACAGAAGTCAAATATCTTTTGTTCAAAGAATGGGATTGAAGCCAGCAACCTGAGGGAAGCGACATGAATCTGATTATAAAAATGTTTTATTAGTTAAAACATAGAAGAAATTAGGGGGGAAATATTTTTATAAGATTCTAGCATGACTTAAAAAGCTGAAAAGATGGTTAAATCCAACAAATTATAATTAAAACCAAACTGGAAGGCAAAATGCCGCGATCTGTTCAATGACCATCTCCAAACTCCTTATGCAATGGTACATATATGCACGATAAATCCCACAGTCACTCTGATGTATCCTTTCTTAATCAGATGATGGGTTAAAGGATCAATATATTTTACGATTCTGAATTCAAACAGAAGTTAAAAGCCATCTTTAATTCCATTAGAAATTTAGTGATTATTTAAATCTCTACTATCTAGATTTTTTTTTTTTTTTGTGGGGAAGACCAGCCCTGAGCTAACATCTATTGCCAATCTTCCCCTTTTTGCTGAGGAAGACTGGCCCTGGGCTAACATCGTGCCCATCTTCCTCTACTTTATATGGGACGCCGCCGCGACATGGCTGACAAGTCTAGATTTGATCTTTAAGGATGCCTGAAATCCATACCTGATTATATAGCAAGGAGAAGATGTACCGGAAGTTCATTTGGGGGCACTGACACTGGGGTTATAGTTCCAGAGCAATTTTCATTATAGTCCCAGGGAAAACATAATTTCTCTGTGGTCTTGAGCAAGACGCTATAACCATCACCTGTGGTAATGTGGAAAATAGGGGAATGTAGGTAGTGAACTTGATAATCTAGCTAAAGGGACTCCCAAGCAGAATATTGAAAGGGCCACATGGCTTCTGTTCACCATCTATGATAAAGTGCTGATGGAGAGAGATGAACTAAAGAACAAACTTTATTTTCCTAACAGAATTTGGAGGATATGTAGAGGACCCACGACCATTTTTCCAGCCAGAAAACTGAACTTAATGTAAGGAAGGGTTTTAGGGCAAAGGTTAAAATGCAGCCATGAGCATGACTGTAAAAGCTTTTATTCAGACCTTACAAAAATCTAAGGCAGTGCCATGTAGACATTTTCAGCTAGACAGAGACATCTTAAAAGTCTTAAGGCTGAGGCTGGCATGCTCTCTACATTAAACAATAGGGTTCTAAAAATCTTAAGGGCATTGTCCTGTGAAAGCATCCAAAATAGTCAAGGTAGAGAAGGGCATATACAGAAGAGATTTGTGGGTGTGGCTTTTACCTACTGGAGTGTATTATAAAGTGTTACATTACAATCCTACAAAGTTTTAGAAATTTTACCAACTTGGACTAAAAGGGGTCAGAGAGAGTCCAAATTAAAATCAGCGTTTGGACTTTTAAACTTTTATGAGCAGGAGCCAGGATGAAAAAAAAAAAAACCTATGCAGCTGCAAAGATGGGTTATTTCTTATAATAAAGAAAGCATATATCAGAGGGTGAGACAGGATATTACAGGGCAGAGTGAATAGACACAGAGTCATTCCCTGGGAGCAGTTTGGGGCCCTAAACAAGGAGATAGCAATATGTGTCCTGCTGAATTTAATACTGCAGTATTAATATTAAATAATATAGATCAGACCAGTGGTGGCCATGTGTTGCCTGCTTTCTCCCCTTTTGAACTGAATTAGCTATTGCTGTTACACTATGCCTATCCCACATTTCATGTTGGATATGTGAGAATAAATATCTTGTCTTTTAGGTTAATAAGCCTTCAAGCCAAGAGAAGCCATCACAAAGTAATTGAATCAGCAGGTATCAACCACACCTGGACCTGATACAGATGAAGATATCTTAGACCTTGAGCCTGAGCTTAAGGCCATAATGGATGAGAGTTTTGGGGGTCTCAGCAGAGTAGCGAGCATGTTTTGCACAAGGGAGAAAAGAAGTAATTTGTGGCCAAAGGTTTGACTGCGGCAGTGTACTATCAGTGAAAACACAGCTATACAATCTTGACACTCTTGCCATTAAGACAAATGAGGTCAGTTTTCCCTCCCTTTAAGTCTACGCAGGCCTGGACTGCTTTACCAATAGACTATATCAGAAGTGACCAATAGAGTCTGACAGAAATGACCCTATGTGGCTTTTGAGTCTAGGTCATAAAAGCCCTTGAAGCTCTGCCTTGTTCAATAGGGGGAGCACTCCACTAAGGGCCCTGATCCACTGTATAAGAAGATTGACTATCCTGGGGTCACCATGCTCTGAGGAAGCCTAAGCCACATGTATTTTTTTCTTATCTGTCACTATAGTCTTAAGAAAAGAATGATGCTAACTATAACATCGACACAGTGATTTTGGAGAACATTTTGAATATTACTTTTTTTCTTTCTAGATTGAATTTTAGATCAATTTTCATCTGAAATAAGGCATTCGATCTCCCTAAAGGAGGGGCAGATATAGTGTTTTGTGCTTTAGCAATAACAGCAGCAGATGGTATGGATTGAACGTTTAACTGATGGTTTAACACGCTTCAATAGAATTTTTTATAACCTCGAAGTTCTGTAAAGAGCAACCTTTAGAAAGAAACAAACAAAATCACACGTGGGCATAGAGCATAGTTAGCCTTAAGACTCACAAGGGAAACCAAGTAGAGAGCATGCTCATATAGGTACTAATCCTCCATAATGTGTTTTAATGAAAAACATAATGTGAGAGTCAGGATGCCTGGGTTCCTTCCTTATTCTGCATTTAATTAACATTTAAAGTTTTCCTCATCTATAAAATGAAGATTGTATTAGTCAGGGTTATCCAGAGAAACAGAATCAATAGATTTGATAGATGATAGATGGATAGATATGCCTATTGTTATATGGCTATATCTCTTTCTATCTATATATCTATCTTATTGCTATCTATCTATGATTTATTTGTTACAAGGTCTTGACTCACAATAGAGGCTGAGGAGTCCCATGATCTGCCATCTGCAAGCTAGAGTCCAGGAAAGCCAGTGGTGTAGTTCAAGGGCCTGAGAGCCAAACAGCCAATAGTGTAGGGTACAGTCCAAATCTGAAGGCCTGAGAACCAGGAGCACTGAGGGCAGGAAAAAGATCAAACTTCAAGCTGAGCATTCAAGAAGAGAGCAAATTTATCCTTCCTCCACCTTTTTCTTCTATTTAGACCCTCAAGGGATTAGATGCTGCCCATTCACATTGGGGATGGCCATCTGCTTTTCTCAGTTCACCAACTCAAAGGCTAACCTCTTCCAGAAACACCCTCACAGATGCACCCAGAAATAACATTCAACCAGATTTTGGGGCATCCCTTGGCCCAGTCAAGTTGACACAAAAAATTAACCATCACATATATTTCTTAACATAGCGCATCACATTAAAGATCGACTGGTATAAAATTTATGAAAATAAGTTTGGAAATTGTGTTTCCATATAGAAATGGTAGTTTCTAGCAATAGTCATGCCAGCTAATTCTGTCTCATCTTGGTAAGCCAACGTTCTCCAGTCTGCACAATTGTATCCAAATCACCTGGGGGGGGGGTACCTCCTTTAAATACAGATGGCTGGGCCCCATTGCGAGTGTTTCTAACTCAGTAGGTCCATGATGGGGCCCTAGAATGGGCATTTCTAACAAGTTCCCAGGTGATGCTGGTGCTAACGCTGCTGGTCTAGGAACAACAATTTGAGAACCACTGATCTAGCAGACAAAGTAAACCAGATTTTTTTTAAAGGAGTGATAAGCACAGTGGGAATGCCTTCTGACCGTGTTTGTGTGGATCTCTGCCCAGGAAATAGATGAGATTGTTTACTGTTAAGATATATTTCTTTCATGTTTTTGGTCATTTACTTTAGTCTTGGTAAAACATCAAGTTTGAACAAGTAAAATAGTCCTTATTATCCAAAGAAAAAGGATGACTGTGTCTTTTATCATCAGTTAACATAAGCTCCATGAAATCAATTATTTTAGCTGGGTTTATTCATTGTTTTATTTTACCAGCACCTAGAATGGTGCCTAACATATAATAACTGTTAAATAAATATTTGGAGAAAGAATCAATTAAGTATTACATTTAGAAATAAAATAAAAATAGAGAAATTAAGTAAAAGAATATTAATGAAAAGGCTATTTAAGTTGTTAATTTTATTAATTTTTAGTAATTTTTTCAATTTAACAAATTTATTATCTTGATTTCTCTCTTAAAGGGGTATTTAATAGAAATAGAAATAATAACAAAGTGCAACTAACAGTTTTAATACTTATAATGAATCTGACACCATTTTAACCATTTTAAATTTATTAACTTCTTTAATCCTAAAAACTGCCCTATAAAAGAGGAATTATATTTAACTTCCTGTTGCAGATGGTTAAGCTGAGGCACAGAGGTTAAACTTGTGCAAGATACAATCATTTTCTCAATTTGAAAATTATTTGAAGAGGATTGTAAGAAACATATCATAAACCATAAAAGTAGAAAATTCTAGAACTCAGACATATAAATTAGAATAGCAAGTCAAGACTTCAAGGTTTGATGGGAAAGAGGCATAAGATGGTGGCAGATAGAACATGAGAATCGAGGGCATTTGGTTTTCCTTAGCAGTAGGAAAAAGAAGTCATGTCAGATGTTCAAGGGATAACACACTTGCCTTCTCCTGGCAGAATACCCTGGGGTTTGCCTAGCCTGTTAAGAATGAATGAAGGGGAACTTGTAGAATTGAAAATGGAGTGAGGAGAGGGAATTAATTTGTGACCAGCGACTCACAACAATAAGTATAACTGGACGCAGATATTAAATGTTCAAATATGAAGCAAATGTCAACAAGGCTGGATGATCAGGACAGAAAACCAGGAATGGGGAATTTGGAGAAGACCTGGGTACCTTTCTGGGACATGCGCTGGTATCAACAGTAAGCTTCTCAGGACTTTGAGTGGAGTGGGAAGTGGAGAAAGGCATACAGATGATAATACTTATATGAAAATACACATATCTGCTTATTATTTATATCACTTAGAAAGTGTTTATTGAACGTATATTTATGCTATGTTTTAAGGGGAATAATAAAAAAGATAGTCTCCAGATAATGATTTATACAGCCACTAAGGGTAGGACCTATAACTTAATTATCTTCATTTTCTCCCATATGTCTAGCACTGTGCATAAAGTAGGCATTCAACAGATATATGCTGAATGACTGAATAAAAGAAATTCAATACTAAAAAAATATGATTTCATAGGAATAAGCAGACATCCATACACAGCTATAACTTGAGATGTATTGAAAATGTCAGAAGCTCATAAATAGAAAGAAATCATTTACACCTGGAGTAATAAATACAGTCTTCATGACACAGGTGAAATTCAAGTTATGCATTGTCCAGGTTCATTCACCATTAATTTCTGGAGGTATTTATGCTTTGACATATCTTACTTGAATTGACTCCATTCCTTACAGATGAAGTAATCTTTGCAAAGATACAAGGCTTTTCTCACTGTTTTTATTTGCAGCTAAACATACTACACTCTTCTGAGTAATGGGCTGGTTATAAAAAAATGTTTCTAAAGGTCTCCCATTTGTAAGTTGAGATATTTTGATAGTAGCTACTAATGCCCCATTGTTAATATTATTGCTAAAGTTTGATTTTAGTTAGGGAATAAAATGGGCATGTCAGAAATACTGTGATACTAAGCCAACGATTCCTCTCTGTTGGTGAGCTGAATTCAGTTGAATTGATCCTGTCCAATTTAACCACTTCGTTCCACGTTTAGATGATGGCTATGAAACTATCCATACTAGAACCAAAACACTTCATGAGTCTGAGTTGTTCAGAGAATTGCTAATGATGAATGGGATAAAGAAAATTACAGACTGGAAAACTTCACACAGACAAGGCAATTGAGCCTTTTAAAAATTAATCTACTAATTGTGTTCAGAAGAACTCATCTACCTTGTTTTAATAACTTAACAAATGTGCAACCAAATCAACTGTGCATCAAGTTCCCTGTCAGGAGTTTTGGTGAGGGGGAACTTATTTTACATTACCTTTATATTATATTTGCTAGACTTACATTTCAGTTACATTTGACAGCTTTTATTACATGCTTAAGCTCAGCACCAAGGTGATTACCGAAGAAGATGCCCCTTGGGGACACAAACCTAAACCATATTTTAGGTATCTCTGAATACTGAGTACTTCCTAAGTGAAGGGCATATCTTTAATCCATTAGGTTTGGAGGACTGAACTAAGAATTGTTTCATCTTTCTTCTAATGAATGAGGCTGAGAAATTTACAGGGATACAATGTAGATCTTGAATATGAGAAGCCATGTATATAATACACTGTATTTCCATAAAGTTCTATTCTGTTGCTGAATTGTCTGCTTCAAGTGACCACAGATCTATAAATAATTATTATTTTTGTTCTAGATCTATCATTTGGAACAATTTGTTAATGTGCAGTTTGTTTTGTTTCCATATGAATTTTCTAGATCTAGAATGATCTGTCTCATACAGAATAGGCACTGGGCACTCTATTACCTAGCACTCATCAGTCTGTTTAAACTTAAGCTTAAGCTTCATGTTTAGACTGAATATCAGTTGTATGTGCCATCCAAGAAGGAAGATAAGCTCTGTAATCTTCAACTCAACACAAAAACAAACATATACAATAGTGACCCAGAATAACTCAGAAATGGTTCGCTTCTCTTCTGACACTCAAACCAGGAAATGCATGCTGATTTTAAAGAGATTTTTCCAAAGTTTCAAACTCATATAATTTGATGACACAGATATATGGGTAAACACTCTCCATCTGCAGGAGAAACATTTTTGCTAAATTCATGAACATGTGATGTGTATCTGGGAAAAGTAAATCAACCAACAGCACTTAGTTAACCACCTGCAAACACCTGGAATTCATAAAGGTATCATTCACACCAGAATAATTGACTTGACAGTCTTTCTACTGCTTATCTAGCCTTAGTTGGAGACTCTGAATCCAAGTTCATACAAGAGCACTTGACCAGGTAGTGGGCATAGGGCAAATGTACTCCTGCATCAATCTAAGGAACCACAATTCACTTATATTTAACAGACACACACACACACACACACAAAGAGTAGGAAACAACCTTTTATCCAAATGCTTTCAAAAAATTTAACAGCCATGATTACATTTCATACTGTTGCTTGACAGGTCAAGGCATCACTAATATTTGATGTTTTGAGAAAATTATTTTTATCGCTGCTAATGGAAAAAGAGGTTAAGAACACATGGGGGAGCACTGCTCGGAGGTGTAGTGTTAATAGAAAATCCAAAGGAAGAGGATTAATTTGAACATAACAAGTATTCATGTCTTTTACCTCATTTGAGATAGCTGAGAGAGATGACATTGTTCAATTACTGTGTTCCCCTGGACACTGCCTGTACCTTTCAGATCTCTGCCACTTCTGGAAGTGATGGGTCTTCTGGGAGGAATTTATAGGGTTGGTACATTTTTAAATCAACAAAAATGCTGACACACTTAGAAGGGGACTAAACATTTACTATAAACTCTGGTTGTTTATTGGGTCAGGTGCATTTGCAGTAAAAATGGCTTTAAAATTATGCTGGTCTCATCAGAGGCAACCTGAAAAATGTTCCTTTCTCAGCAGTAGCATCCTGACCTATAAACCCATTGTTTAGCACAGTTTCAAAATCTTCTGTAATCTGGCCATTTATAGATGGTAGCAAGCTTCAAATAAGGCTTCTTTTTTCCCTTTTGAGCGTCAGTTGGTCTCATGCAGTTTAACAAGATCCCTGAAGAACCCAATTCAAAAAGATAAAAAGATGTGTGTATGTACATCTGTTTTAGGAGTAGATGAGAGTCAGAGCCAAATGTGTTTTCTAGATATTTTAAGGGAATTGAAACAACAGATATTGTTGCATGCTGATTCTTTAGTGCAAAACGCAGGCATTTGGGGAATCTATGTATACAAAATCAATTAGATAGATGTACAGGAAAATGTATCAACACTTTAACCATAAAACCAAAACCATAAAATATCTATCGACAGGATTCCTGGACACCCTTGAAAAATACCTTTCCCAGGTTAACCTCTTAAATTTTTTTTTTCCTGCAAGCCATTAGTAATAGGAGGAACTTCACATTTTGGAAGATTTAGTATGTTCTTTCCATCTAATTTGGCTGTATACTTGACCACCAAAGACTAAATTAACCACAAAAATTTGAGTAGAAGGGGGAGAAAAACATGAGTAGAAAAAACACACAAGTAGTGTCAACAACATGTGTATCATTAATTATGTTTATACCTCATGAATGGTGGAAAACAAAGTTAGATATTTATAGTTCCTGCCCTTTTAAATGTGATTATTTAGGAATATTTCATTTCTGATACAGTCATCATAAGTTTGGAAAGAAAACATGGCCTTAAGTGTAGGTATTTTCAAAGAAGAGAAATGAGTGGTTCTGAGATCCCCAATCTACATCTGGACTGGAAATCATCCATCAAGACAGACTTTCAGCAACGATGGAACCTAGAATGTGTTGATGACCAGCATCTATGAATGATGACCAAAAAAGAAAATATAAAGAAGTGCTTTGGGCTGGAGCTTTTCTTGTGTCCAAAATCATGCTGGATTATTGAGAAGGAAGAGAGAAGCTAAACGCACGTGCGTGTGTGTGTGTGTGTGTGTGTGTGTGTGTGTGTGTGTGTGTAGTGTTATGGCTTTGGATAGTTATGGAAAAGACTCTTGTTAGAAATTTCCAGATTACATCTCTAAAGGAACAGAAGGCAGGTCAAGATTGAGGAAATCTTCAAGAAGTTTGAGAGACAGAATAAACACTCTGGGATTACCTTGGAGTGGAGCCCCTGGTATGGCAGTGGGTGACATATCTATGGTCAATAATGAGGATAGTCTGCTTGATTTGGGAGCAGAAGAGCTTACATTCTCACAGACCCAAGATGGGGCAATCAAATGATGGGACAGATGCATCTGTATATGATGAAAATAGTCTGTCCACATCTGGAACAAATCTCTTGAATGTAAGTAAGGAAGTCACGAGCTTATGTGGCTGACAAGCGGTGTGCCAGTTTTCAATTTATTGCCTCTCAGCTCTCCAAACACCCTTCCTTGTCTGCCAGTGATATTGGACTATTTCTCCCTTGACAGCTGGCATCATGTCAGTAAAGGGTGCTGGAAGGAGACTGGATGAGAAAGTGGCATCTTCTGATTTCTGTGTGTTTTCCCTCCTCCTTGCTCTTGTAGCCCTGAGCTGGTGCATGCGATGCCCAGTGGAACTCTGCCTTGAAGTTTCAGAATCACCACTAGCAGCTTCACCAGTTCCACAGACATCACAGCTGGCTTCCCAGGGGCTTCCAGGTGATAACTTTCCAGTTAGTTATACAGATGCCCCAGCCAGTTTCCCAAGAAGATCAACACCAATCCTCCCATCTAGTCCCCATAGAAAACCTCCTGGTGAATTTCATTGGCATTCCAGAAGGCTCTTCCCTGGCCACCAGCCTTGGCCACCAAATGTGGACAGCTCTGGCCTGGAACAACCCAGCAAACTCCTTCACCATCCAGGGCTGCACACACACCCTCTCAACAATGTCTGAATCCAAGGCATGGAAAATCCCCTTACATGCCTTTTCTTTCCTCGGGCACTCTATCAATTTCTAGGGCTTCCATAACAAAATATCACAGACTAGGTGGCTTAAACAACTGACATTTATTTTTTCACAACTCCAGAGGCTGGAAGTTCATGATCTATGTGCCTGCAAACTCGGTTTCTGGTGAGGATTCTTCCTAGCTTGCAGACAGCTGCCTTCTCACTGTGTCCTCACATGGCCTTTCCTCTATGCATGAGCATCCCTGGTATCTCTTCCTCTTCTTATAGGGACATCAGTTATATTGGATTACAATCCCACCCTTATGACCTCATTCAACCTTAATATCCTGCATAAAGGCCCTATCTCCAAATACACTCACATTGGGGATTGCAGCTTCAACATATAAATTTGGAGGGACAAAATTCAGTCCATAACAGGCGCTATCCCTCAGCTGTAGAGTATTTTTCAGCATTCTCTTTTATGCCCATTTGGTAATTCATTTCCTCTAAATAGTTGATAATTCTTTATGTTAAACTTTTCTTGTTCAAATGACTGTGTGGTCTCTGTCCCATGATAGCACCTGCCAGATATAGGTGATAAGGAGATGCCTCAACAAACCCCAAATCCCCTTCTCCATTTGATAGCTTAGTGTGTATAAATGACCATTTTCTTTGCTTCCATTTTGATATCCCACTTAGTTACTCTAAGTGACCCGGCTTTACCCTAGGCCTGCAGACTTGATTTCATATATCTCTCTGCCTTTCCTGGGACCACATGCAGCCACATATGGCCAGCTACCTAAACACTTCTTAATGAAGTCGTTGCCATGGTCTACTTGGCCCCCTGCTTTAGAATTTTTAATCTTTGCGATTGAGCCAAGTCAATTCAACACGACAGTTAGCCACCACAAAATGCATTTCTAAATAGAATGACTGTTGAGAAACTTGTAATCCCATGTCCTGTTTGCCTTACTGAATGCTCCAAAAAATCATTTAAGGAATTATTAGGGCCAGTGTGTGTGTCTCTTAGAATTTGGCTGTCATGCTAGGATTTTCTTCCCTCATAAAATTACTGCAAAATGACTCAGCTCCTTCGTGATTATGTCTGACCCTGCTCTGTGCTACCACGTTGCTTCTTGGCCAAGTCAATTACGGGAGCACCCTATGAGCCCACTGCTGCCTGCTGGTTTGCCAGTTAAACCTCTGCCTTCAACTCTGATTTAAAGGGGTTTACAAAGGAGATTATTTTTAGCTTTCTAATGGCTTGCATTTAGATAATACAGAAAATACACCCTGCAGTCCTCTCTCCACAACCCCAACTCCAGCCTCCAAACTTGTACTAAATAATTTAGGTCTTTCATACACCGGTCAATCTGGTGTAGATATTACCTATCAGTATCAGAACCCCAAGTTTTTCCTCTCTTTCTTCCTTCCTTACTCTTGCTGGCTTGCTTTTTTTAAAATAACATATTACCATCTTCAAACAACAGTGAATTCTGTTAACTAGAGGCCCATTTTGAAATGAAGGCAGGTTAGGAGGAGCTGAGAAAGAGTGAAATACCCCAGCTGAGAAAAGGGTAAATTGGGGCAGAAAAGAGAGGGGTCAGATCTGGGAGCCAAAAAGCTCAGTGCAGTGAGGCAGGTGCATAAAAAGGAAAAAGAAGAAGACTGGGCTCCCTGCCTCCATCACTTCGGCAATGTCGCCAGAACTTTGGGAAAAGAAACACATCCAGTGAGGATTCTCAGGTAATTTACTGTGAGGGAAGAAATTAAAAAAAAAAAACAAAAAAAAAAACCTATCTCCCCTCGTTTGCCTTCTAAATCTTCAGCGAACTCTACATTGCTCGCTAGCGTTTTTACAGCCATGGAGCCATTTTGGAAGCATGCATACTGGTACTGAAATCTGCATCAGTGTTGGCGCTGGATGAAAACAGACCGCCACCAAGGACAGCGGCACCTCCGCAGTGTAGGATACGGGGGAGGACAGACTCCGAACTCTAACATTGCCCTGTCAACTGGAGGTTGATAAAGCAGTGGCTTACCCCTCTTGTATCTCAGTTTCAGTCTTCTCTTCCATAGCGTGAAGATAATAATGATGATCTCAGAGTTATGAGAATTAAATTCAACACACAGTCAGATAGAAACTGACATACAGTGAAGGGCCATCAGGTGTTTTGTCTATTTTAAGTTTTGTATGCTTTTAAACAATACAATTGTTTGACTCCAGTCATTAATCCCTTCCAATATATCTGTTCTCTTTTTAAGGACATTTGTTCATCTGACAGACTGACACATAAAAGACAGAGCTATAAAGCACAGAACTGCTGTATCTAACTAATGAGCCCACGTCTCTGTCCACCATTTAAGTCACTTAGAAATCTGATAGTCACAAGTTTGTCTGTTCATTCAGTGAGCTTTCTTTCTGTGCCTAATATCTAGATACTTTATTAACTATTATAATATCATTAAATCAGTTATGCTTCTTGGAAATCTCGCTCTGGTGATTGTATTAAATGAAAATCTAAGTGAAATCTTAACTAGAAATACCTCAGTTTTGTTAAGTATGGAAAACCTAATTTAGTAAAACCAATAGTGAGAAACTCACCTTATTAGGAAAGAGGAAAGAAACTAATTCATGGGTGCTTTCTCATGTTTATATTAAACCCAATTTAATCTAATCCTCACAAGGAAAAAATATTATTGCATTGATATACATGTGAGAAAATCTGGCTTCCCTGGTTTTAGAATTAAGCATCCGAGCACCATGCATGTATTGCCTTTAGAGTGGGTCTTTGGACGTGCTGGACACTGTCTCTTGATTATTGTTTTGGTTTCTTGCTTGTTGTTCCAGACATCATTAACCCAGCTCAGAATCTTTTGTGTTCAGCTGCTCTTCTCAGGAGTTCTTCCTTTAAATCTGTTAACAGACTTGTCTTCTCTGCTCCTGACCCTCTTCTCTTCATCTATCTCTTCCTGGATGGTCTGAGTAGCCACCTACTTGAAGAAGCCTCATCCTCCACCTCCCTTTTGAGTATTAGTCTGTTGGAATGATCTTTTGACTGTGTCTCCCCGGGCTTCAAGAAATGATAGAATAGACATCAAAGATCATTTTTGGAATATTCATTGTACAGTAAACTGCACTGATTTTTTTTTTTTTTTTTTTGGTGAGAAAGATTAGTCCTGAGCTAACATTTGTGCCAATCTTCCTCTATTTTGTATGTGAGTCGTTGCCTCAGCACGGATGACAAGTGGTAGGTCCACACCTGGGATCCGAACCTGCGAACCCAGGCCACTGAAGCGGAGCATGCTCAACTTAACCACTATGTCACAGGGCCGGCTCCTGCACTGATATTTTTAAGACTGTCAAAATATAATTAGATTCTCTTAGCCATTATACAATCAATTTCAAATCCGGAAAGATATCTGAATATGTGAATCATGGGTCCTCTTTATTTCACATAGCAACAAAGAAATTACTTGATGTTAAGTTGCCAGTGTGTGTGACTAAATAATCAAATAACTTTAGAGAATTTATCATATTCCCATAAGCACGTCTAAGAAGGGTGATCTGCGAAGTTGAAAATTTTGAAAGTCTTATTTTCAGTGTATGTTCAGACCGACGGGAAAACTAAAAAAGAGAAAACAAAATACAACAAAACAAAATCCCAGCCGCACATGATCTCATAACCTTGGTGGAGGAAACGTTAAAAATATCAAAAGCATTTCTTTTATCCTGATGAAAGTGATAAACTGCTTAGTCTCATACTTCTACATTCCTCTAAACTTGGCAAGTGCCATCAATGAATCCCTTCTTCTAGATTCTTTTTACTTTCAACTTTATTGAGATATAATCAACATATAACATTTTGTAAGTTTAAGCTGTACAATATGATGATTTCATACACATATATATTGTAAAATGATAACCACAATAAGGTGAGTTAGCACAGCCTTCACCTTACATAATTACCATTCTGTTGTTATTGTTATGGTGAGAACATTCGAGATCTAGTTTATTGGCAATTTTCAAGTATATGATATGGTGTTTTTAACTATAGTCACTATGTTATACATTAGATCCCCGGACTTATTCTTCTTATAACTGGAAGATTGTACCTTTTGCATAGCATCTCCTCATTTTCCCCACCCCCTGGCCACTGGCAATCACCAATCTACTCTGTTTCTATGAGTTCAGCTTTTTTAGAATCCACATATAAGTGAGATCATACAGTATTTGTCTTTCTCTGTCCTACTTATTTCACTAAGAATAACACTCTCAGAGTTCATCCATATTGTCTCAAATGGCAGGATTTCCTTCTTTTTTTATGGAAGAATGATAATCCGTTACCACATTTTCTTTATTCCTTTATCCATGCATCTTGCAATGGACATTAAGGTTTTTTCCATGTCTTGGCTACTGTGAAAAATGCTGCAATGGACACGGGAGTACAGATATCTCTTTAAGATAATGATTTCATTTCCTTCAGATATATATCCAGAAGTGGGATTGCTGGGTGATATGGAGTTCTATTTTTAAATTTTTAAGGAACCTCTATTCTGTTTTATGTAGTGGCTGTACCAATTTATAGTCCCACCAACAGAGCACCAGGGTTCCCTTTTCTTCACATCCTAGTCAGCATTTGTTATCTCTAGTCTTCTTACTAATAGTCATTCTAACAGGTGTGAGGTGATATCTCATTGTGGTTTTGATTTGCATTTCCCTTGTGATTAGTGATGTTGTGCACCTTTTCATGAACCTGTTGGTTATTTGAATGGATTCTTTGGAAAAATGTCTGTTCAGGTGTGTTGCCAATTTTTAATCGCATTATTTGTGTTTTGTTATTGAGTTGTATGAGTTCCTTGTATATTTTGGGTATTAAACTCTTATCAGATAGATGGTTGGTAAATATTTTCTCCCATTCTACAGATTGCCCTTTATTTTGTTGATTGTTTCTTTTGCTGTGCAGAAGCTTTTTTAGGTTGATATAGTTTCACTTGTTGACTAACTTTTGTTGCTTGTACTTTTGGTGTCATATCCAAAAACTCTGATAAGACCAGTGTCAAGGAGCTTCTTCCCTGTGTTTTTTTCTAGGAGTTTTACAGTTTCAGGTCTTAATGTTTAAGTCTTTAATCCATTTCACATTAATTTTTGTGAATGGCATTAGATAGGGATCAATTTCATTCTTTTGCATGTGGATATCCAGTTTTCCCAACACCGTTTATTGAAGAGACTGTCTTTTCCCTATTGAGTATTCTTGGATCCCTTGTCAAATATTAGTAGACCATGTATGTGAGGGTATATTTCTGGGCTCTTGAATCTGTTCCATTGTTCTATGTGTCTGGTTTTATGCCAGTACCATACTGTTTTGATTACCATAGCTTTGTAATATAGTTTTGAATCAGGAAGTGTGATGGCTCCAGCTTTGTTCTTCTTTCTCAAGATTGCTTTAGCTATTCAGGGTCATTTATGGTTTCATACAAGTTTTAGAATTGTTTGTTCTATTTCTGTGAAAAATGCCATTGGAATTTTAATAGGGATAGCATTGAATCTGTAGAAGGTTTGAAGCAGTGTGGACATTTTAACAATAATAACTTTTCTGATCCATGAACATGGGATAGCTTTCCTTTTGTTTGTGTTGTCTTTAATTTCTTTCATCAATGTCCTGTCACTTTCAGTGTATAGATCTTTCATTTCCTTGGTTGAGTTTATCCCTAAGTATTTTACTGCTTAGGTTTTAGTGCTATTGTAAATGGGATTGTTCTTTTTATTTGTTTTTCAGATATTTTATTGTTAGTGAATAGAAATGCAACTGATTTTCATATGTTGATTTTTGTCCTGCAAATTTACTGAATATTTTTTATTGGTTCTATCAGTTTTTTGGTGGAGTCTTTAGGTTTTTCTATATACAAGATCATGTCATTTGCAAACAAGACATCATTTCTTTATTTCTTTACAGTTTAAAAGATGTTTATTTCTTTTTCTTTCCTAGTTGCTCTGGCAAGGACTCCCAATACTATGTTGAATAGGTGTGATGTGCGTGGGTACATTTGTCTTGTTCTTCATCTTAGAGGGAAAGTTTTCCAACTTTTACCATTAAATATGTTAGCCATGGGCTCATTGTATGTAGCCTTTCCTATGTTGATGTATGTTCTTCCATGTGTATTTTGTTGAGAGTTTTTATCATGAAAGGATGTTGAATTTTGTCCAGTGCTTTTCTGCATCTATTGAGGTGATTATATGATTTTTATCTTTCATCCTATTAATGCAATGTATCACACTGAGTTGATTTGCATATGTTGAACTCTCAGTGCATCCTAGAGATAAATTCCACTTGATGATAGAGTGTAATCCTTTTAAAGTGCCATTGAGTCTGGTTTGCTAGTATTTTTTTGAGAATATTTGCATCTGTATTCATCAGGGATGTTGGTCTGTAGTTTTCTTTTCTGATGGTGTCCTTGTTTGGCTTTGGTATCAGGGTAATCCTGGCTCCATAAAATGAGTTTGGGGGGATTCCCTCCTCTTCAACTTTTTGGAAGAGTTTGAGAAGGAATGGTGATAATTCTTCATTAAATGTTTGGTAGAATTCACTCATGAAGCCATCTGTTCCTGGGCTTTTCTTTGCTGGGAGATATTTGATTATTGATTCAATCTTCTTACCGGTTACTGGTCTGTTCAGATTTTCTATTTTTTTCATGAGTCTGTCTTGTCAGGTTGTATCTTTCTAGGAATTTATCCATTTCTTTAAGTTGTCCAATTTGTTGGCATATGATTGTTCATAGTATTCATTTATGATCTTTTGTATTTCTCTCGTATCAGTTGTGATGTCTCCTCTTTCATTTCTAATTTTATTTGAGTCTTCTCTTTTTTTCCTGGTAAATCTAGCTAAGGGTTTGTCAATTTTGTTTATCTTTTCAAAAAACTAACTCTTAGTTCCATTGATTTTTTTTCTATTCTCTATTATTTCTGCTCTGAAATTTGTTATCTGCTTCCTTCTCCTAACTTTGGTCTTGGTTTCTTTCTTCTTTTCCTAGGTTCTTGAGGTTAAAAGTTAGGTTGCTTATTTGAGATCTTTCTTTTTTTTCTTGATATAGGCATGTATTGCTATACACTTCCCTCCTGGTGTATAGGAATTATTGCTGAATATTGCTGAATCCTATCTTTTTTGGTGTGTTGTGTTTCCACTTTCATTTGTTCCAAGATATTTTTTTATTTTCCTTTTGATTTCTTCTTTGACCCATTTGTTGTTCAGGAGTGCAGTGTTTAGTGTTCACATACTGGGGGCATTTTAGTTTTGCTCTTGTTATTGATCTAGTTTTATAGCACTGTCATAAACGATACATGGGATTCTTTCAGTCTTTTAAAATTTACTAAGATTTGTTTGTGACCTAATATACAATCTGTTATGGAGAATGTCCCATGTGTACTTGAGAAGAATGTGCATTCTACTGCTGTTGGACAGAATATTCTGCAAATGTCTGTTAGGTCTATTTGTTCTAAATGATAGATCAAGTCCAGTGTTTCTTTAATGATTTTTTTCTGGATGATCTATTCATTGTTGAAAGTGGGGTATTGAAGTCCCCTCCTATTATGATATTTCTCTTATTTTTCCCTACAGATCAATATATGCTTAATATATTCATTAATTATATTATATAATATATTATATATAATTATTAATATGTTTGTTAATTAAGGTGTTCCAGTTTTTGTGCACATATATTTACAATTGTTATATCCTCTTGATAATTGACCCCTTTATCATTATATAAGGATCTTCTTTGCCTCTTGTGTCAGTTTTGCACGTAAAGTCTGTTTTGTCTGATACAAGTACAGCTACTCCTGACCTCTTTTGGTTTACATTTGCATGGAATATCTTTTCCCATCCCTTCACTTTGAGACTATATGTGTCCTTAAAGCAAAAGTGAATCTCTTGTAGACAGCATATAGTTGGATCTTGTGTTTTCATCCATTTAAATACTCTATCCCTTTTGATTGGAAAATTTAATTCATTTACATTTAAAGTAATTACTGATAGGTAAGGGCTTACTAATGCCATCTTATTAATTGTTTTCTGGCAGTTTTGTAGTTCTTTTGTTTCTTTTTTCCTCTCTTGCTGTCTTCCTTTGTGATTTGACAATTTTTTGTAGTGGTATACTTTGACTTCTCTTCTCTTTATCTTTTGTGTATCTGCTGTACATTTTGCTTTGTGGTTATCGTGAGGCATTAATAAAACATCTTATAGATATAAAAGTGTATTTTAAGCTGATAACAACTTAACTTTGATCACATACAAAAGCTCTACCCTTTTACTCCCCATCCACATTTTATGTTTCTGATATCACAATTTACCTCTTTTTATATTATGTATCTATTAAATTATCATACTATAGCTATTTTAATAATTCTGTCCTTTAATATTTATGCTACAGTTAAGTGATTATCACACCACCATATTAAAATATTAGAGTATTCTGAATTTGACTATACACTTACCTTTACAATATGTTTTATATTTTCATGTTACTAATTAGTACCCTTTCATTTCAGCTTGAACAACTTGTTTCAGCATTTTTTGTAAAGCAGGTCTGAAGGTCTAGTGATGATGAACTCTCAGTTTTGTTTCCCTGGGAAGGTCTTTATCTGTCCTTCATTTTTGAAGGCAACTTTTCTGGATAAAGTAAGTATTCTTGGTTGGCATTTTTTTCCTCTCATCACTTTGAATATATCATCCACTCTCTCCTGGCTTGCAAGGTTTTTGCTGAGAAATTCACTAGTAGCCCTATGTGGGTTCCCTTGTAAGTGACAAGCTTCTGTTTTCTTGCTGCTTTAAGATTCTCTCTTTGTCTTTGATTTTTGATAGCTTTATTTTAATGTGTCTTGGAGAAGATCTCTTTGAGTTGAATGTATTTGGGGACTTCTGAGCTTCATGAACTTGGATGTCCGAATTGCTCGCCAGATTTGGTCAGAAGACCAAATTAGAAGAATCTAATTTCCATTCCATTCCAGAGCCTAAGGCCAATTTTATCGCTAGGTCAGAAATATATAGTTAGCACTGACTTTCTTACCAGTAACTTTATCTCAGTGAATTAAAGCAGAATGCAAAGTCCAGTTGGAGATCAAGTATCAGTGAGAATGACAATTCAGGCATGATGAATGCTACCTTTCTTAATTTACTCTTAATGCAGCAACTACATGCTTAAAGGATATATACCAGATAAAACGTCTTCATGAATGGACACGTGCCACCCCACCCAATTGCTTTCTTAGTCTGTCATGAAGTCATCCTGAATTTTAGCCATCAACAGATTCTACGTGGAATTAGAGATCTACCAAGTAAGAAGAACATAGAAGCTATTAACTTACCGCCATTTATACCACTGGGGAACCTTATGTGGGGGTCATAGTAGGTTTTACCAGTAGCTATATATATATATATGTGTATGCTGTACTGAAGTCTTACCACCACATACTATTATTAAGCAGTGTTGGACTAATAGCAGGCCTATACAAGCCTACCACTCTTGAAATTTGTCCTCAGCCTTATTCCTGAGACCAGATTTCCACCCATTACCTCAAGTTTGAATTGCTTTGTCAGTAACTGGCTTGCTACCCCCGAATACTTCTAGGAATGGCACTCAGTCTTGTTCTCAGTTCTTTCTCCCTTCTTCAGTTCTGGGAACTGACATCCCATCCATAAAACCCAAATTTGTGCTGTGGTCCCTCTGCTTGTTGATTGATACAAATGCCTATTTTTCAGACCTGCAAATGGTACCTGAAGTTGGTATTAGAGGAGGACCCATTTCAGGCTCATTTAGAGTGACCCATTTAGGTGAGCAGGAAACTCCCTAAATCCCACCATCTGTCTCTTTTCAGATCTCTATATAATGGCCTGCCTAGTGTATGAACTTTGCTATTTCCCTGTATCTGAATCCACCACTTCAGATTCACAGGGGGCTTATATGATGTTTTCCCCTCATTATCCATGTTCTTAAAATCTTATTGGAACTCTCTATGTGCTAGATACTCTGTTAAGCATCATGGGTATAACAAAAAATGAGATATGGCCCTGACTTTCAAGATGCTTTCCTATAATAGGAAAGAGAGGTAAGTAAGTAGGCACTGCAAGACAGGAAGGGCCATAATAGTGGCGATTATAGGATACTATAGGAATTAGGGTCCATAGGGCCTTTGCTACGAGGTTACTAGAACATTTGAAATGTGAACAGAAGTGAATTCAAAGGGACAGTTCATTGCAGAAGCCAAGTACAATAAACCAGTTAACTTGGCCAAGGGAACAAAAAGGCTCAGGCTTATTATCTACCAATAAAGAAAGAGGTCTTTGCCTCATGTCTTCTTATATACTTCTTACCCGACAGCATCATCAAGTGGGGACCTCCTGCCTGAGAGTGACATCAAGGTGTGCCTGTTATTCTTTATCCCCATCCTACTCGGCTTCTCATCCATTAGCCTCCCTTTGTGTCAAAAGCTCTGATCTTCTGGTTCGTGGTATTCAAGTGATGCTTTGGAGAGCATTAGTTTTGAAGTCAGGCAGATTTGGATTTAAACCCTGTCTCTGCCAGGTACTAAACTTGAACAATTCCCCAACCTTTTAAAACTTAGCTTCCTCACATCATCATAATAATGCTTATGAGATAAAGCATCTAAAGGGTGTAGCATGTTACTGATACACACAGGATACATAATAATTATTAGTTTCTTTTTCAAGTTAGTGTTGTTGAACAGATGTGCAACCAATTCTTGGAAATCCTCTTTAGACCAAAACCCCTCCCGGATTTCCAGACAATAGAGCATCCTTTGACATTAATAGGGGTTTGAGACAACCTAAAAGGCACAATCTGCAATTTCCCATACTTAACATGTTTTATGCCGCTGTGGTTTTGCATCTGTGGTACAACCAAGGAACTGTTGTGACTCATGCTTCAAGGTTCAGCTGAAACACCAAATTCTCTGAGGTGATGTCTCTGATCTGCCCTTTCCTCCCCAGGTGAAGTTGCTCATTTCCTTCCCTATATTTCCCTAAAATATCGTCCATCTGCATCATATACTTTGTAGAATATCTTTTGTTACAATTATCAAACTATATTTCAATTATTTTTATGTGTTTACATATGGAGCCTGCATTTTATTTCATGCACATATTTGCAATATCTAACTGCATACCTAGTAACTGCTTAATAAATATTTGAGTAGGTGAATGGACAAATGATCAGACAAATAAAGGAATGATTGAAGGATTAGGGAAAATGAAGTTTTACTTGGTGCACTGCTCCAACAAGAGTTAGGAAGATGACTTAGACACACTTCCCTTGATAATGTGACAAATAAAACAAATAATTGATAAATTCCATATAAATAAAAAGCAATAGATATTCAGAACTACAAATCTTGAATTCATGAAATTTATATGTAGGTTTTATGTACTGATCTAGTTCCCCATGTAAATGGATCATTATGTACAATATACATATATTTATAGTATATATACACGATCTATATCAGCATTAGCACAACATGACTTAATTTGTTACTATGGCATAGGAATGGAAGTTAGTTAGTGTATTATTATAGTGGAGCAGACAACTAATGTCAACAACTGCATGCCCAAATATCTCTTTTATCAATAGAGTTTTCTTTTGTTACCATTCTCTAGTTAGATCTTAATGACTTATTATTCAACTAAAGTCATATTATCTATTATATATCAAGATTTTATTTGAGAATGATTTTTAATGAAATAATTAGAAGTGCTGCCTTGATATTTTTTTCTGCATGTCTCATAGTAAAATTCTCCTTTTGCATATTTTTCATAAATCTTGGGCATTCAAATAAAATATACTGGTATGTTGAAAACTGATACCCTATTAATTAAATGAATAAAGCAAGACGCAATTTGAATTTAGCTTAATAAGCAAACCAAAGTGAAAGCAGCTGTGTCCCATTAGCTTCTGATTTTCCGCAAAATGGAGAGGGAATCAGAAATACAAAAAGAGTGTCTAAAACTGAGCAGCTTGTGGTTTGTGTTGCTATAGCTACCAGAGGTCTTTTTGATGCTTTACTGGGTTTGCAAAGAAACAGACCGTTTGCAAGAGTTGCACTAAACACTCCTTCACTGAAATAATGCTGACATTTGACCGCGAGTCTTCAATTCCTCCACAGAGTTAAAACATGGATGTAAAAGGAAGATGGAAAAAATCAAATTACCTCATGAACATTAGATCCATTTTCTATTAGCCGAGGGAGGGAAATCCTGCAGTTTAAGGACAAACATGAGGGTAGAAACATTCCAAATCACTTATATGCTACCTCTGGAAAGCTGATCTGGTACCTCTGAATAAAAGTAAACCCATTTGGGAAGCCATTTAGGAAGAGGAGATGATAGTGATACACAGTATGGGGAAATTATCTTAGAGGAATCCTTTTCCTTCAGGAAGTCCCCGTAGATGTACACGGCCACATCAGAGAAACTCCTTCTGCTAGTTTGGCTCTGTAGCTGTAATGAGAAATGTATCCAAGAAGAAATAATCAAAGTCAGAGAGAAGACATAAATTGCTCAGCTCCTGAAAAATAAATGCAAAGGTTAAATGCTGTTTTTTCCAGGAATCTCAATGGCACCAAATAGAGTTGTTTGAATGACTCTGTTAATTTTCTGGAGGATCATATCATGACCATAGAAAAGTTACACTGATTCCAAGAATACTATGGAGTGTATTACATTCTTTTGAAATGGGCACCGACACTACCTCCATTCTACCATTTGTTTTTTATGAGAAAAACACTTTCCTTTTGAAAATAAGAGATTAAACAGAAAGCTAGAAAAAGCGTCTAAGAGTTTTAGCATGAGAAGGAGAGTCTAGGCTGGGAAGAGGAGGGGCTGTATGTCTCAGAACACTTTTTCCTTCAATCTGCCTCCTTTGTGAGTTTTTCTGCTGTGATTAAAATCACCAGTACCACACTGGGCCCCAGGGACAGCTTTGATTAATGTTCAGGCTCAAGTATGGACAACTTCTTAGCACACAATATCTCCATAAATATTTGTGAAACGAAATAATTGTGAATGACAGCATTCATTTTCAGGTCAATGCTCTAACAACAATTCCCACACTGCCATAAACCTGGTTTCCTGGTGAGAGGCATATTTCTCTCTAGCATTTTGGTGATTCACCCGATGTATGACTTCGCCTTTCCCATTTGACATAGAAAGTGTGATTTAATTCCTCTCAGAACCAACAGAGTGAAGAGTATCTTATCATCATAATAATATCCATAGGCTGAGAATGACATCCATGTGCAAACAATAGGCTCTATTAGCACATTCTTCTTGCTTCTTTGCAGAGATAGCAGAATCTGCGTGCAACACCAGTAAATGCCCTTATTTCCATGGTCCCATTGTCATTAGAGAATTGTGAATAAAAAGATAAGGAATGGAATTTTTATGTTTTAATTACAGGAAAATGGCAAGATCACAGTCAAGCCTATTTGCCCATTGAGGTTCTGACAGCATCCATGTCTTCAATATAACTCTAATGCAAGTTCAAAAGCTTTAAGCTAAATCATTTTCTAAATAAAGATACCATAGCAAAAAGGAAAAGAAAATAATAATATTAACTAAGGTAAAGAATATTATTACTGGCATTATTACATAAAAATCAAAGTAGGCTACACTGGTACTCTATTAACTGTTTCTCAATAGATTATATGATGCTGGGAAAATTATTTCTTTCTAAGTCTTATATATTCTCTCTGTCTCCTTTTTTTATCTAGGAGGAAGTAAGTTATATAAAACTTTGCACTAAACCATAGCAGTGATTGGTCAACGCAGATATGCATAGACTATATACACCTCTAACTTATTTTCTTCCTTTGTGCAAGATAATTAATTATTACAGTTTGTATATTAAATGATTCATGATTAAATGGATATAATATTATAAGGAGGCTAATTCTGACAACAGCAAATGGTTGAAAGTTTACTTTTGTCGCCACATATGCTACCGGTAAAATGTTTATTTGAACATACACATACGCATTACCCTAATGTGCACTACTTACTGATGAAATAATCTTTGAGAAATGTTGCAAGAATCATTTAGAAATAAAATGAGAGTATTTCCTTTATAGGAATGTTATAATCGTTCTGTTGGTCTATAATTTTTCAACACTAGAGTTTCTCCTCTGGCAACCTGATATTTATATGTGAACTATACTACATCATCAGTTTATCAGAGAATTTAACTGACTCTAAAATTACAGCATGAAAAAATGTGGAAATGAAGATTCAGGGTAACAATTTTAGTGCTTCTAAAACAATGGCTGAAGTAATCACAGTATCAAAAAGGTCCACGTGCTTTACTTAGAATAGTAATTAAGCAAAACAGCTCTTTAGCTAAGATGAATAAGTAAGGCCCAACAGGCAATTCGAACGTTTTTGCTTGTCATGTGTGTGTGTGTGTGTGTTTATGACTGTGTGTGTGTGTTGTTGTTTGTTTCTAATGGAAGCTGTTAGATGACAGAAGCAAAGAATTAGACGCTGATTTTTTTTAAAAAAATTCTTATCAATGTGTTTTAAACGAATACAAAAAAAATAACAGCTCTACAAGTCTTAGCTCCATAGGTTTGAAACAAGACATAGAGTGTCTGTGTGTTGTGGTGCTGTCCACTTTGCCTTTCATAAAAAAGAGGACACAGGTACTTTTAATTGCCAGGCATATGAAACATTGCTGAGAAAACATAATCCTGATGTGCTATTTCCCACGTCTCCTTTCTTTTCAGAGCAGATATGCAAGAAAAGGGCTGGCAGAGTAGATATGAAGTTAGATCTGTTTCATCTACACTATTCACCAGCTGTGTGATCGTGAATAAGTTACAAAAACTCTCTGAAACTTGTCCTAAATTATGAACATGGAAAAATAAATATTGGTCTGAATTTCTCAAATGATGTATATTAAACCTGCACAAAAAATGTAAACCACTAAAGAAATATAAGCCATTGCTCTATTAGGTGAGTAAAATGAAAAGTGCTTTTCCACAGACCTGCTCAGACAGGATATTTTCTTATTGTCACCAATGCAGGTTTTGATCATTTCACTATTTCAGTGCATACTAGTCCCTCTACTGAAATTCATGACTTCATTTATTCACCAAGTATTTCTTGGACACCCACTAATTGCATTGTTCAATGGAAAATTTTAAAAAATGAGTAAGACATGGTATTTCTTGCATAGTTCATGTGCACATTCTTCATAAGTTGTCTATAGATTTGAAGTATCATATTTATTGCTGTTATTCCCTAGGGAGTTCAAACAATTCATGCCTACAAAATTGGTGAAAAAAATTAAGGGCATTAAGAGGTAATAAAGAAGGTTTTGATGCTACTGCAGAAAAGTTCTAGATGTGAACTGTCCAATAGAGCAGCAATTAGTCACAAGTGGTTATGATGCACTTGAAACACGGCCATTCCAAATTGAGACGTGCTGTGAGTGTGAAATACACACCAGATTTCAAAGACTTAATAGGAAAAAAGAATATAAAATATCTCGAGAATTTATATTGATTGCATGCTGATATGATAACCTTTTGGATATATTGGGTTAAATAAAATATACAATTAAAATTAATTTCACCTGTTTCATTTTATTTTGTAAAATGTGGCTACTAGAAAATCTAAAATTACGTATGTAGCCTACATATTATTTCTATGAAATATTGGTATTATAGATGCTTCTGAAAGTATAGACACTTTTGAATAAGCCAAAAAAAAAAAAGAGAGAAAGAGGAAGAATATATCAAAGTGAAAAGAATAAAACGAATGGCTTAGTGGTATATTTTTGTTCCTTTTATCTCATGCTTCAATCTTCCCACTCAAATATGAACCTGGCAGTGAACCAATAATCCAAATAAGTACTACTCATTTGTATGAAAAGTAAAATATTCATCTTTTTCTTCATTTTTGCTATTCTAAAAAACACAAAATTAAGAAAAAAATCATAGGAGAAAGGGTATGGGTCAGCAAAAAACATTTTTGGCCTTAATTAATAAGTAATTCATAATTAAGTGTCTTTGGCAGAGATTGTACATCCTGCGGACCTTCAGATTCAGGGACACAGGCCACTCTAGTCTGGGAAGGTGACCTGGAGGTAATAAACTTGGTCTGAGTTTAGGGCAATAGATATTTCTGGATTCTCTTGAAAGTAAGTGGCAAGACAAAGAGTTAAGAGAAAACGGTTTATTAAGGAGGTGATCCCAGAGAAATCTGTTGATGGGGTAGGAAAGTGAGATTGAAAAGGAAGCCAATTTACCACTCTGGATGGGTGGAACTTATTGTCACGGTGGAACTCTTGTAGATGTGCAGTACATGGGCTCCAGGGCTGCCCCATCAAAGGAGCAGAGGACTGAAGAGTTTATCCACCAAAACCTGTAGTCTTCAGTTGAGAGGAGCTCTGGAGGGCTGTTAGCTCTGGCACTTCCAGCATGAGCAGCGTACCCTCAGAGCAGGCTCTAGCAGCCTGAGAGAGCTTTAATGCAATGGACCCAAGCTGTGGCCGCTAGAAGTTGGGCTGGTCTGCCTAGAAATGGTATGTCTCTATGGGATACAGGTAAAGCACTGACAATGTCTGCCATAGTTCTTCTGTTGTATTTTTCAGGTCCATTCATACTCCATGTTAACTTCTACTCTCCTGCCACCGATTCTTCAAGTTGGCAGATTGTCACAATTTTCAAAGAGAAACATGCATTAGTGAGACAAGCTACAGCCTCTGTTTTTGCCAAGTTGTTGCCAAGACCATAACTGATGTTCATCATCTCTGTCCCCTACCATCCATGCTAGATTTCCCTTATTAACCTCAGCCAGCGTTTCTACTGCTCTAGGATCCTCACCCTGTGGTTTAGCCCATACCTCATCCCTGAGCAATTTGAGGCCCTTGTTACCCTACCCTTGTCAGATCACATACTTGCTGCAATTGCCCACCCATGTCTATCACTGGACGTGGCAATAAAGAGATTCCCTAGTGAATCCCCTGAGTACCAGACATGTTCCTTCCTGTCTCCATAATGTAACAGCAATACTATCAATCTCCTTTTAATAATTAGCATCAATTTTTATTTCCAGTAGAACAGTAATTCCTTTCTTTGTCTGCTATTCTCTATTGGGACAAGAAAATATTTAGGTTAAATGGAACCCTTCCCATGTTCTCTAACTATGGTCCTTGGTGAAAAGGTTTCCCATTTTTGGTAATCAGGACATCTACAGAAGCAGAAACAAAAACTGTAGAGTTGGGAAGCACAATGCCCCCAAGCGGATCAAACGGAGTGATGATTAGATGAGCCACTTTGTTTCAACCTCTTGTTTCCTGGATCCATGTATTCTAGCCATCAGGGATGCTGCACCATGTAATGACTGCTGGAGAGAATATATACCACATCTGGCAGGACAGGGGCCTGACCTGCAGGGTCTCATCTCTAAGCTGACACATAGAA
The DNA here is from genome assembly GCA_031878705.1 of Tapirus indicus. Classification (NCBI taxonomy): domain Eukaryota; kingdom Metazoa; phylum Chordata; class Mammalia; order Perissodactyla; family Tapiridae; genus Tapirus; species Tapirus indicus. Next base: position 118,608,954 of record CM062925.1, read on the forward strand.
CTCTCAGAGCCTTTTGACCTTTTCCTCACCCTCCTCCCTTAATTACTGTAGGAATTTCTTTTTTCACTCTCTAAGTTACCATTCTGAATAAAGGTTTCTATTCTTCCCCTTTTAGAATTGATTCAGAGGAAACTGGATTTTTCCAAAATAAGAAAGTGAGAAAAACAATTGAGGAATTATAACTTGATTCAAAAGAGTGACGCATTGGTCCAAAGAGAGAGAAAAAAAGGCAGATTTGACTATGTGAAATTCTAACACTATTGCATAGCATAGGGACAATTACAACATCAAAAGGCAAAAGCCAATTGGGACTGAGAAATACATATAATATATACAATAATTAAAGGGTTACATTCTTTTTTTTTTTTTTTTTTGTGAGGAAGACCAGCCCTGAGCTAACATCCGTAGCTAATCCTCCTCTTTTTGCTGAGGAAGACTGGCCCTGGGCTAACATCCGTGCCCATCTTCCTCTACTTTATATGGGACGCCACCACAGCATGGCTGCCAAGCAGTGCGTTGGTGGGCGCCCGGGATCCGAACCCGCTAACCTCGGGCTGCCAAGCGCGGACTAAACCGCTGCGCCACTGGGCCGGCCCCAAGGGTTACATTCTTAATGTGCAAATAATTTTTGTAATTTATTTGATGAAGATGAACACTTCAGTAGGAAGAATGAAATGTAACATAAATAGGATATTCACAAAAGAAAATTATGAAGGTAGTAAACATGTAAAAATGTTGACTTTTTCACTAGAAAGAAAGACTTATTGCAAGCAAAAGTCATTATCTTTAACTTATAGATGAGAAATATCATTGCTACTGAGAGGGTCTTAAAATAGTCGCTGTCAAGCCTAAATCTTAAAAATGTCATTGATTTTTAAAAAGAGAAAATTGTTCTGTTTTAGAAAACAAGAAATTGTCCTACGAAAATTGCACTGCAGAAGGGTATAAGAATGTATTTATAAGCTATAGGTACATGTAGGCTACACTGCAGAGTTGTTAGCAGTAGGAAATGTTTTTAAAATGCTTGTGTGTCTTGCAACAACAAAAACAAAAACTTAAAATAATTGTGGTATTAATATAAATATATATATGTATGCATAGAATATGCAGTAGAAGCCTATGCAGCCGTTAACATAATGATATGTCTTTTTGACAGAGAAAATATTTAATGTATAGCAAATAAGAAAAGTGGATTGCTCTTAGTGTCTAAACCACATATTTTACAACAACTTGATCATTACATGTTTCATATATGTTTGTCTTGATGACTCAACAGGCTTGTAAGCTTATCATGCTTTTTATATATTTATATATATTGTTGAGTTTATTGTTATATATATTTTACAACTTTCATTCTAAATTCTTGTATCATAGAGAGTCCACGTAGACTGAATTCATACAGATGTGCACATGTGCGCACACACACACACTCATATACATCACTCACACATAGATATATACTCTATTTAGATAGAATGAGATCTTTTTTCCTCATAAGTTTTACTGAAGAAAAGCTTCTATTTTTCCTCTCGTAGAATTGCTTGTGGGAACTTAATTTTTCCCCAAAATAAAAAAGTGAGAAAAACAAGTGAGAAATTATAACTTGATCCACAAGAGAGATGTAATCAAATCAAAATAATAAGACAAATTCTTGTTAGGCTCTACCACAGGTTTAGTATGCCGCCAGAGGGGTGAAAAATGAAAATTCGTTTGTGTTAGGTTTTAAGAAAAATAACTGATTGAAGAAAAAAAAAGCAATAAAATTCTTACCAAGGAGCAAATCTGAAAAACTCCTTAGAGCACAAGAGAAAATAAGCTTTCAAGAGAAGAAAAAAGGAGAAATCCTTGAACTCCACACATGGAATTCAAGGAGCAGAAGTTACAATTTAGAAATACGAGCATTTATAACTTCTGAAAAGCATAACAAGAGGAGCGCGGTACAAGACTTTCTCCCCCCCCACCCCCAAACTCACAAGATATCAGAGTTAATGGATACTACTATTACTCCTGCTCCACACATTTCAAGCAAACAACACACACACACAAACATAAATCCCCTAAATCCCCTATATACCTGTATCATGGGTATAAAGTTTGTTGTGGTTAATGTTCTACTCTTACAAACCCTTGTTCTGTAACTGCTGTGAAATCAACTATTTCTGTTTCACAAGGCTTGGAGATACATCTAGATATCAAGGTTTTGCAATAAGTAAGGGAAGTCAAGAAAAGTCAGCAGTGTTTTATGATGATAGATAACCTATCTACATTTTTAAAATTTCTCAGAATCTCAGAAATTTGAATATTGGTGAAAGACACATAATGTGAAATTTTAGAGAAGAAAGAGACCTTAGGGTTTCATCAATACCTCTCTCTCATTTTTCTTTGCTGGTGTGGCAACAATTTGTAATCTCATAGACAGCTATGGGTGGATGTGGTGCAAAAACTTAGTTTCTGGCTTATTTCCACTATGTCCTATATCACAACATCAAGTGGATGCAATCAAGAAGCTTCTGTTATGTAATTTCTGTGTATCCTTTTAAAATTGTGCTAAGGGCTATGGAGTCATATAAGGATCTTAACACATGACCCAAATTGCCCTCAAGATTAAGCCATCAAAAGAATTAGAGGTGGAAGCTAATCTTCTAATCATAATTATCAAAGCTGAATAGGGATTTGAACTACAAACGTTTTTTATCTTTTTCCAAAATTATAATAATATTTCATTGTATATTTTATGAAAGAACAGTAATCTTAGATTTTCACAGATATCTCTAGGGAATGGGTGAGAAAAATTAATAATGAGTATAGAGAAGTATGAACTGTACCTGCTGTGAGACAAAAAGTTAATTTTTCATTAGTGAGTCTATACATTTCTCCCCACCTCTGTTAAGGTTAGAGAGAGAGAAATTCTGTGATAACGTGCCTTACAATAAAGCAACTTGTAATAGAATGGGATTGGACATTGGCTCCTGACCTCTGCTGCTGGTTCTCTTTAGTTATTTCGTTAACCTCATGATGCTCTGATCTCCCATTTTGCACAACTGAATTTTTTGGACCTTATTTAGAGTGGGATGTGGCATCCTATGATACAAGGATTTAGAATGAAAGTTGTAAAATATATATAACAATAAAATCAACAATACACATACACACAATTAGATTTATTTTTGTTGTTGATATGAATATCATCATCACTGTTCATCCTCCTAAATGGAAATATTAAAATTCAGCTCCACACAGGGCATAATAAACTCCAATCAAATTTGATATTTGAAACATTAGAAAATAAGTATAATCCCTAGAAAACTATGGTTCACATCTTCATCAGTCTAGCATCATGCACTACACGAATCCAAGAGCTGACTTCAGTGGTTTATCAACTTTGGTGAAACTACATCCCTCAAAACAGAAGATTGATTGACACTAAACTACCATTTTAATTCAGAAAAAATGCTGCCTGGTTATAGTCATATTGATCTTTTGATTATTTTCTCACAACTTAAAGGATGAGTCTTGTCAAATCTCAGGAAACATTATTGTTTTCAGTGGATAGAAAGACTTTCTAGAATGAGTACTCAGCGACACGTGTCATATCCTTTCTTGCTGACATGACTGATAATGTTTCTCTATACTCACTGGCATGAGACTAATAAGACTATTGATATCAAAGACAAACATAAGACTTTCAAAGGGTCCCCGCGCAGTTCAATGATTTAAGAAAGGAACACAGGAGAATGACACATTATTTTCCGATACTAGGAATATATGTGGATTATGTAGAAGGCTCTCACTCTCAAGAATATAAAAAAGCAATAAATATGTTTCTGAAATATCTGGGTTCTTATTCTGTTACAAAGTACACATTGTGTTATTTGATCTTTAAAGTAATCATCCTTACCTTAATTTACCTGTTGAAAATCTGTAATGAATCGCACTAAATCATCTCAGATCCTAAGAGTCAGTGAATGAAATTAAAGTAAACACATATTTAAGCTAATATTTTGTGCAAGACAGCTTAGGCCCTTGCAGGGAAGGAGCGAGGAAAACAAAATTTTGTATGAGACATAAAATAAAAACAAAAATTATAATGGGAAGCAGAATATGCTACCCACATGATAATAGATAGAAATAGAGTGAAAATTCTGGGAGAAAGAGTTTATTTTCTTCAAATATCAAGAAAGTGTCCAAAGAATAGTTGGAGTTGAGTGGGATGTAAAAATGAGTGGGATTTCGGATAGCAGATGTGTTGGGCCATGACAGTTCTAAGGACTGTTCTTTTCATGTCCTGTCCCAGGGTATGAAATCTGGTATGAGTATTTGAGGATAGAGGTTGACAAGGGTCCAGAGAGTGCTCCATAGTTCATTAAAATGTCTCACTTATGTTTGTGTATACATATCATCATCATTTGTGTGTGGGTATGGCAAAGTCAGTTCTCCTAGTTGTGTCTAATACCTCTCCCTTCCCCATGTATTTTGTTCTGGCAAATTCCTTCTGATTGCTCTAGTTTCAACATGAGTGTTCTGTTCCTGCAATTCATTTAGGTAGAATCAACTTTCCTATATCTTTTTTCCTATATCTTTTCCTATTTCCTTTCCTTATCTACATTCCTATAGCACATTTATGTTTTTATATAACTTAATATTGTATTATAGTTACATGATTGTATATTTATGTTCCCCCTTAGACTGTAAGATCCTCCAGCTGAACAAGTGAATGTTATTAATTTCTCCACTCTCAGGACCTACATTACAGCCTGACACATTGCAAATTTTCAGTGAGTCTTTGTCATTTTTAACTGAATGAAAGAATGAATGACCATAGAGGCAGTTTTATCCTCCTCACATTATTTTGAGTTTTCATTTATGATAGTAGTATAATGGCTGTCTCTTTACAAGGAACATGATCACAGCTGTAAGTATGTGTTTTATACTTATGACAAGGGTCATATTCCTGGCTGTATTCTTCCTGAAGCATTTTAACAACATAATTTTGTGCGATAAAAAGAAGAAGTTTGGAAGGTTGTGTAAAACCACACAAATTGTTCAAAGTTATTGAAGAATTCATAGAGAGACAACTTGAACATTTCCTTTTATTGCTGAGTATCTAGAAGAGGCTATTTTCCTTCTGATATCAGTTACGTATGGAGGGAAGGCAGCACTTTATATGTGAGTGAGACTATCTTACAACACCATCAGCATGTTCAAAAGCATCACTGCAATCACTTTCTACTTCAAAACAGAAATGGCTCTTTAAATGCAACATTTAGTTATAAAAATTTGAAACTCATTCGCCTCTCTCACATTTACATGCCTGATTCATAAAACAGAAATAACTATAGGAGGACACATGAGTATATAACATCAGACTTCCAGGTCACATGACTTAAAGATAATGAATTTAAGGTGACAATATAAGCTTTTATCACAGATGATTCTTGAACCATTCATAATCTGCAGAAATGATTATAAGCACTTAGGTAATAATTAATTGTGAACATTAATATCTGTTGAACAGTACCTTGATGGGAAACACAAGAACTTAGGAAAAACAAAAGGAAGAAATTAGGATATAACTGAAAGCGCTCTTTAAAAAGGTAAATAATAAGGTTTGCACTTGGCTAAGACTTAGGGATTTCAGTACTCTGATGATGACACAGTACTATTATAAACTATAGACATGAGTATTGTACTATGTCATGGGCATACCTTTCAAATTCTAACAGTATCAAATTGTCCCTTAGATTTCAACAACCAACAAGGTTGATATAATGAATAGATAATCTGTTTTACTTTTTAAAGTTTCACAAGGAGTACAGGAATTCTCATATTATAAAATATCAATGTATATAACGTAAAACTTGGAACCATCCCTACCAATTTTACCCAATACCAGCACTGTCAATAATTTTGTATCTCCTTTCAGATAAGTGTTTAAATATGTACATACATAAGTTTGCACTTGTGAATATATGGTATATATGTTTTCCTGTATATAACATGTATGTATTATAATTGCACATGTGATCATACAGCTGCTTTTTTCACTTAAAATGTCTCGGGAACAAAGAAATACAAAAAATTTTAAGCTTCATTTTATTATTTTAAGTGTTGTCTATAATCACAGTCTGAACTGCAATAGTTTAAAACTATTTATCTATGGACATTTAATTTAATCCAAAGTTTGCCTGTTTAAAAAATGCCAAAATTCTTCTTCTGGCCATGCTAGAATAACAGAGAGAAGATTTAACATCTCACATTATAAAACTAGAAACCTGAAGATAATACATGAAACAATCTTTTCAGACATTGGACAACTGGCAGGATGGGTCTGTAAGTGCCAAGATAAGGCAACCAAAGAAGACGAGCCATAAAATTTACCCTGGCTTTCTCCTGGAAGCACATTATGCACCACAGTACAGGAGCGCACAAGCAGAGTCCAGCAAGACAGAGATTGAAATTCAGTGGAGGCTGAGGTGGCTGAAATTTATGAGATGAAATTCTGTAGAGAAGGAATTGTGCAGAAAAAGAGACCTAGAATCCTCTAGGTGTTCTCTTGAGTATGAGGATTACAAAAATATATGAATAGGGTAAAATCCCATGAGGTCTGACAAAGAGCTTCTGAAATTTCCCCTGAACTAACTCAGAAGGAGGAATCACTAGTTTTCCCACCAACCAGAGTAAAGAGCTCTTTTTTTTTTTCACTTAAAGGATTTCGTAGAGACCCCTGAAAGAACCATGTTTTACTAATAGGGCTAAACTATTGCTAGAGAAAAGAATACTCTAGGTCTCTCAAAAAAGCACACAAGACAAATTTCAAATTGATCACAATGAACTCCAAGTTATATAAGAGCCTATGAGAACAAAGGAATTGATACTATACAGATCACAACAATATTTAAACACTCCACAGCATAAAAATACAATGTCCAGCAGCCAATCAAAAATTACTAGACATGCCAAAAAGTGGGAAAATATGATCCAGATCCAAGAGTAAAATAACCAAAAGAAATAGAACCTCAAAAAACTGAACTGATAGAATTAGCATGACGTGATGTTAAAAACAGGCAGATACTAAAATGGGCATTATGTGTTCAGTTATTTAAAGGAAAATGTGAATGTAGTGAAGAGAGAAATGCAAGATGCAAATAAATAAAAGTTCTCAAGATAAAAAACACAAAGTTTAAAATAAAAAGTTCACTGGTTAAGATTAGGTCAGATGAGACAATCCAGACAGAAAATTAGTAAATTTAAGAATACCAACAGAAACTATGCAAAATGAAGCACAGAAAGAAAACAAAACCTGAAAAAAGAGAATCTCAGTAATCTGTAGAATGGTATCAAGCGGTCGAATACAAGTGTAATTGAACTCCCAGAAGAAGGTAAAAGGGAGGTGTGTGAGCAAAAAACAATGTAAAGAAATAATCTACAACTTTCTCAAATTTGATGAAAACTACAAACCCACCAATTCCAGACTAACACCCACCAGCTGCTGTTTCTTTGGATCCACTTCATCATTCATGTCAAGACCACATTTTTCCCAGTGTCATCCTAGTCAATGACCAGCATGGTCAGGATACTAAAGTGGGTTATTCATGCCCAATGAGGGACTTTTCTAACAGACAAGCACTGTTCAAGGGCTACCCATTAACCTAGACAAAGCTTTCCCAGAATTGCGCAGTGATCTGAGGCTCCCTTCCCCTATCTGCCATCTTTTCTGTTTTCTCTCCTTAACTAAATATCAGAGCTGTACTGCACTCTGAAGACTCTCCTCATCTGCTTGTATCCTTCCCCACTTTATCTCTCATAGTTATTATCCACAAATATTTTGCACATCCATTCTGTCCTCACCAATAATTCCCAGAAACTCAGAATGACACAGAAAGAGAATGCTTGAACACCATTTACCAATTTAACCTAATTATGAGAGACTCTGACCAACAACAGAATTTTCAAGGGCACATACATTTTGGTATGTTATATTTCATTTCACTAATCTCAAAGTATTTTCTAACATCCTTTCTGATTTCTTCTTTATACTTTGGTTGTTTAGACGTAGTTGTTCAATTTTCACATATTTGTGAATTTCCTCAAATTCCTTTCATGCTGATTTCTAATTTAATTCTATTGTGGTGGGAGAATATAATTTGTATAATTTCAGTTCTTTATAAGTGGATTGAGAGTGGATTGAGATTGGTGTTATAGCCTGGCAGAAGGTCTGTCCGGGGCAATCTTCCATGTGCACTTGAGAAGACTGTGCATTTGGAGTTGTTCAGTGGTGTTCAATAGGTATCCTTTAGGTTGGTAGTGTTCAAGTCTTCTGCATCTTTATTTATTTTCAGCTAGTTCTCCCCATTATCCAGATAGGATATTGAAATCTCCAATTGTTATTGTTGAAAAGTCTACTTTTTCTTTATTCTGTCAGTTTTTGCTTTATCTTTTGGAGACTGTTGTGCACATATATGTTTGCAAGGGTTATATCTTTCTGATGGACTGATTGTTTAATTATAAAATGTCCTACTTTGTTTGTAGTAATATTTCTTGTCTTAATGTTTATTTCATGTGATATTAACATAGCTACTCTCACTCTATTATGGTTACAGTTTGCATAGAATTTGCATTTTTCCATTCTTTTATTTTGAATTTATTTCTATCTTTGAATATGAAGTGTATCTCTTTTACATGGCTTATAACTGGCCTTTGTTTTGTAATTCAGTATGATGATCCCTGACTTTTCATTGAACTGTTAATCCATTCATATTTTATGGCATTATAACGCTGTTAGATTTACATCTTCTGTTTTGCCATTTCTTTTCTTAATGTCTCATGTCTTTTTTTGAAAGTTTTCTGTGTTTTTGTGCCTGCTTGACTGCTTTTTTCTATTTTGTGACAACATGGATGGACCTTGAGGGCATTACGCTAAGTGAAATAAGTCAGAAGAGAAAGACAAACACAATATGATATCACTTATCTGTGGAATCTGAAAAAGCTGAATTCATAGAAACAGAGATTGATGGCTGCCAGGGGCTGAGGGATGCGGATGTTGGGCCCAGGGCACAAATTTCCAGTTATAAGATGAATATGTTCTGGGCATCTAATATACCACATAGTGACTATAGTTACTACTATATCATATATTTGAAAGTTGCTAAGAGTGTAGATCTTAAATGTTCTCACCATTAAAAAAAGTAATTATGTGAGGTGATGTAGGTGTTAACTAACCCTATTATGGTAATCATTTTGCAATACATATGTGTATCATATCATCAGGTTGTACACCTTAAACTTACATGTCAATTATATTTCAATAAAACTGGAAAAAAAGAGTTTATGAAATATTAGAGTGTGGCCTAGACTGGGCATATTCCCAGAAACATCTGCATACCCCTCCAAAATAATACTTTTTTTTACAAAGCTCTACCATCTTTACCTTAAGCACTGCCATGAAATATTTAACTGGTAAAAGTTTTGTAGCTATGAAAGTCTAAAACAAACCACAATATGAGATTATGAGTGTCATAGAGACACCCTTCTGTCTGTCATTTTTTATTCTCACCTATTTTTTTTTTTTTGAATAAATAAAACCTCTTAGTTTTAACTGGGCACATGGCCACTGATGTACAAACTACACTTGTCAGTCTCCCTTTTAGATTAAGTGTCATCATACAACTGAACTTGGACCAATGGGAGATAAGTGGGAGTAATCTGTGTAAGTTCTAAGTCATCATCTTAAAGCTGCCAGCACCGGGTTTTTATTTTTCCTTTCTGATGGTGGGGGGATGGCATCAACTACAGCAGACATCTTGGAATTATCTAGAACAGAACCATCTCTCTGTAAAAGACTTCTCATGTACACTTAGACTTTAACATGAAAAGAAAATATCTGTCTCAAAATTTTTTAATTGTAGAAACTGCAAGTGCATAGCCTTTGTCAAAATAATCCAGACACTGTTGACAGAAAAGGATACTATTTTATAAATCGGTTTTTAAACATCTTTTAAAACCAGTCCGATATAAAAAACAAATAATGGTAGAGCTGTTCAAGTAAATCTGCCTTTTCTGACCCATTCTTACCCTTCTAGGTATTTCCTAAGTTGTTCATGGAACGTCAGGGGATCTCCTGAGCATAGTGTCTAAACCACTGCCTTAAAAATTATTGTATCTATGTAATATTTTATACTCTCAAACATATTTTATTTGCTTTATTTCTTTTGAGTTCCACAACAACTCTGAGAGATATTTTTCTTCCAAGTTTACAGGGAAGGAATTTTAACTTCAGATCTGCAAATGATGTATTAAAGGCTGAACACATAATTATTAAAGGAAAGGAGACTTATAAGAAAGGATCAATGGTTTTTCTCTTATTCCTCCTGCATTTAATAGGAATTATAAATAGTTGCCAGCTAGCTTTCAAGGCTACTTGCATAACTAGAATCATGTGTACTCAAAACTTGGATGTGATAAGAAAGAACAAGGAATGCTATTAAAATTAGATTGTTGCCAATTTTCAGAAAAATATAAATTATATGCATATATATGGCATGTAAGATTACAGCATAATATTCACATTTCACAATTTCAGTTTAGCTTATAAGTCAATTTTTGCATTATTATTTCCTGATTACTGTTGTTTTAATATATATTTCGAATAATTCAATAAGCTTTTATTCCGATAATTTTTAATTTGTTTAAAAATTTTAGTAAAAGAAGGGGAAAATATGACGTATAATTTTATTTTGCTTTCAAATGGAACATTCAATAATGAAACATGTTATTCATCTCACACTATGTAGCTAAACATTCATTTTTCTTCTTGTGTTCTTTCTGTTTACTACTTTTCTCCATAAAAATAATCAATAACACCTTTCATTAGTAGTAAAGTGCAAACATACAAAAAGTGTTGAAACATAATGCTATTAGCGTTAAATGTTAAATGGCTGTCTCCTGGATGCCTCCTATTTTTGCTATTTTTTCATTGTTGGCTAAACTTTGGTAGTGACAAAAGGGCCTCAGAATACATATAAGACACAGAAGGAAATATGAGTATTATTACACAAGAAATTTTATTGATTATCTTACTATTTTTGACTGGAAAATAAGCTATTTAAAATATATCTTCTTTTGAAAATGGTCTTTCAATTTAGAATTCAGACATATTCCAGAAACCAAGGTAATATTCACCTGAATTGCATAAGTTTAATCATTTGGATATGCTCAAAGGAGAAACCTATCAGTTTAGAGAGAATTCTCTACCCATTATTTGTATATCATTTTATGTCAACTGTGCATATAATCATTCATTTGCACTATTGAGAAATATTTTCTCAGGTGAATAAAAATATTTTTCTGAAGATTGCCCTGGGAAGAATGTCTGGTTGAAGATATTATGGCCAATAAATACCATGGAAATATTTTGTAGGCTCCTGGATATTCATTGGCCCTTTCATATATCCCCAATGGAGAATATAAGCATTCCTAACCTTTTATTTGTTGGATGAAGCTAAGTACTGATTGTCCTTAGTCACCAATATATTAATATAATGGTGTAAGTATTGTCCCTTAGACAACTTAAAATATGTATATAAATATATACAGTACACATGAATATACAGTAATTTTATATATAAATATTTGATATATAAATTTCATACATAAATATACAGTAAAATACTTTATATGCATATATGTAGAATTAAACTATAAATTAAATATTTTAAAATTTATTTTGGTGCAAGAACACTGAAGTATATATGACTTGTATGAGAAACTCAATAAATTGATTTGGATTATCAAACTGATTCTCAAGCAAAGTGTCAGTTCTTATAAGGGCCCTTTTCTGGAACTATCTACTCCTCTAGTAACAGGTACCTTGCCTTGGGATTTTAGGTTTAACTGTTGCTAACTGTAAACTAACTGTATTTCCTATACTTTGCTCACAACTTTACAAATGGTCCTTTTGTAAAGTTCTCCTCAGTCACCCTCAAGCCATCTTTTTCCTCCCTAGATCCTCATTGAGGAAACATACCAATTGGTTTCACCCTATGAATCCCAAACCTGCTGTAGTTGGCTGAATAATGGTCCCCCAAATATGTCACATCCTAATCTCTGGAACCTGTGAATATGGCAGGTTACATGGCACAAAGAACTTAGCAAATGTGATTAAATTAAGAATCTTGAAATGGGGAGATTTCCTTGGAATATCTGAGCGTGGCTGATGTAATCAAAAGCGTCTTTATGAGAATGAAGCAAGAAGATCAAAACCAGAGTGAAAAGATGTAAGCCCTTAAGCGGAGGTCAGAGAGGAGAGAAGATGTTACACTGCTGGCTTTGAAGATGGAGAATGAGGTCCTAAACCAAGGAATATAGCAATGTAAGTGGCCTCTAGGAGCTGGAAAAGGCAAGGAAATGAATTCTCCCCAGAAGCCTCCAGAAGAAATGCAGTCTTGCCAACATCTAGATTTTACACTTCTGACCTCTAGAAATGTAAGACAATGCACTGTTGTTTTCAGCAACTAAACTTGTCATAATTTATTATGGTAACAATAGGAAACTAACACACCAATAGTCTATCCCTTTCCAAGACAATTATTCCTTTTATTACATGTCTCAATTCTGTGAAAAACATTATCTGAGACTTCTGATTTCAGTCTAGCATGTAAGAAGTTTGAAAGTTGCCACACTGTACTAACAACAAATAAAATCTGAACAAACTGAAAAATCACCAGATCTCTAAGACATCTCCTCTAAGACATGTTTAGATCTCTAAGACAAGTAAGGTCACAGGGCAAACTACTGCCCCTAAAATTGAAGAGACCACCAGGTGAATATAGAGAATCACAGCTTACCAGAGTAGAAACCAGTGAGACGAAACCACTGGTGGAACTAGTGTCAGGGCAGGGAAACCTGAACTATAATTGACAAATTGCTGGAGGATCAGTGTGGACATCTCTGAGAGATAAAAAAATTCAGGGGGACTCAGTCATCAAGGAGCCTTCACACTTTTATGAAATTTATCTCCTGGAGTTCTACCGGTTCCTCACAGTGAATATTGAAGGAAAATCCCCTTTTGCTTCAGGCGGGGAGATGGGAAAAGGAACCATTTCAAAATATGCCAGAGCATGTTATTCTTATTAACTAGGACTGCCCTCTGGAGAAACAAGCTAACGAGAACCTGATCTTTTGGGATCTTATCACAGCCTAAAATCCTGGGAAAAGGGAATACTCAACCCCAGCTGGCTCTAGCCTTGTATGTGGAAGAAGGGAAATACTAAACCCCAGACCACTCTAGCCACCCAGTTCCACCTAAGGTGCAGAGGGAAAACTGAGAAGGACGTGTGAAGCTCACAGTCTAGAGTCACAAGCTAAATAGAAGACTGAGACCTAATCATAGGACTATAGAATGTTTCCTCTCCCCCCTGACAACTTATCACCACATTACTAAAGGCCTATTTAAAGCAGTTCCTTTTACTGAGTATATCATGCCCAGCTATCATGAAAAATTAAAAGGCATACTAAAAGGCAAAGAACACAGTTTAAAAAAAAACAGAGAAAGTATCAAAACCAGACACAGATGGCAGGGATGTTGAAAGTATCAGACTAGGAATTTAAAACAATTATGATTTATATATATTAATTAATTATATATATTTATATATATGTATGCTTATGTATAAGTAAAATGAATGACAGCAGTGATACAAGAGACAGAAAGGAAGAATTAGGATTATTTTGTTATTATAAGATAGTCAACACTACCTGTGAAGTCGTACATGTTATTTGAAAGTGGACTTGGATTAGTTATAAATATATATTGCAACTTCTAGGGCACCCCAAAAAAACCTAAAATATATTTATATATTATATATATATAATATATATATAACTGATACGCTAAGAAAGGAGAGAAAATGAAGTAATATAAAATGCTCAGTTAAAACCATAAATGGCATAAAATAGTGGAAAACAAATATAGGAACAAAGAACAAGGGCCACAAATAGAAATCATTAAGAAAATGGTAGATATTATTCCAACTATATTAATAATCTCTCTGAATGTCAATAGTCTAAGTACCAGTTAAAAGACAGATTGTTTGAGTAGATAAAAAAATACAACCCAGCTATATCTTGTCCACAAGAAACCAGCTTTAAAATATAAAGACACATGTAGATGAAAAGTAAGTAAATAAAGAATGATATGTCATGCTAACACTAACAAAAAGAAAGCAAAATAACTATATTAATTTCACACAGAACACCCTTCAAAGCAAGGAAAGTTATCAGGGATAAAGATGGGCATTACATAATGGTAAAGAGGTGAAAACTCCAAGAAGATATAACAATCATTAATGTGTATGTGGCTAAGAACAGAGTGTCAAACACAATGAGGCAAAAATTGATAGAACTGCAAGGAGGAATAGATGAATACACTGTTATAGTTGGACACATTAACACTCCACTATCAGGATGGACAGATCCAGCAGGCAGAAAATCAGTAAGGACATAATTGAACTCAACAACTCCATCAATCACTGGGATATAATGGACATCTGTAGACTACTTCATCCAACAATAGCTGATTACACATTCTTCTCAAGCTCACATGGAACATTCACGAAGATAAAGCACATTTGGGGCCATAAAACACACCTTAAACTTAAAAGAATAGAAATTATACGATGTAGACTCTCAGACCACAATGCAATTAAACAAGAAGTCAATGACAGAAAAATAGCTGGAAAATCCCAAAGTGCTTGGAGATTTAAAAATGTGCTTGTAAATAACACATGAGTCAAAGAAAAATCTCCAAAGGAATTTAAAAATATTTGAACTAAAAGAAAATGAAAATACAACATATCAAAATTTGTGGGATGCGGTGAAAGCAGTGCTTAAAGGGAAATTTATAGCATTGGATGATTATTCTAGAAAAAAAGAAAGTCCTAAAATCTATAATCTAAGTGTCCACCTTAAGAAGCTACAAGAAGAAGAGAAAATTAAATCTAAAGTAAACAGTAGAAAAGAAATCATAAGAATTAGCAGAAACCAATGAAATTGAAAACAGCAAATTAATATAGAAATTCAATGAAACCAAAACTGGTTCATTGAAAAGATTGATAAAATTGATAAGCCTGTAGCTAGGCTGACTCAGAAAAAAGGAGAGAGAACACAAATTCCTAATATCAGAAATGAAAGAGAAGACATCACTATAGACTTTATAGCTATTAAAAGGATAATAAACAAATACTATGAACAACTCTCTGCCCACAAATTTGATAATCTAGATGAAATGGACCAGTTCCTTGAAAGACACAATCTGCTAAAACTCAAACAAGAAGAAATAGACAATCTGAACTGCCCTATGTTTATCAAAGAAATTGAATCAATAATAACAGCTTTCAAAAAGAGAAAGCACCAGGCCCTGATAGGTTCACTGATGAATTGTACTGAATATTTAAGGAAGAACTATGTCAAAATTCTACAATCTCTTTAAGTAGATAAAAGCCGAAGGATTACTTCCTAACTCATTCTATGAGGGCAGCATTACCCTAAAACCAAAACCAAAGATATTACAAGAAAAACTGCAGACCATTATCTCTCATGAGCATGTATGCAAAAATCTCTATCGAAATATTAGCAAATTGAATCCAAATATATTTTAGAAGAATATACACCATGACCAAGTGGGATTTATCCAAGGTATGTGAGGTTGGTTCAACATTTGAAAATCAGTTAATGTAATCCATCCTATAGACAGACTAAAAAAGAAAAATCACATGATCATATCAACAGATGCAGAAAAAGCAGTTCACAAAATCCAAGACCCATTTGTGATAAAAAAAAAAAAAACCTCAGTAAACTAGGAATAGAGGGGGACTTCAACTTGATAGAGACTGTGTACAAAAAATCTACAGATAACATCATACTTAATGGTGAGAAAGTCAAAGCTTTTCCACTAAGATCAAGTACAGAGCAAAGGCGTCCTCTCTGACCACTCCCTTTCAACATCATACTGGAAGTTCTTGCTAATGCAATAAGGCAAAGAAAGGAAATAAAAGTTATACAGGTTTGGAAGGAAGACATAAAACTCTCTTTGTTCACAGATGACATGATTATCTACAGAGAAAATCCCTAAGAAGTGACAAATAAAACTCCTGGAAGTAATAAGCGATTATAGTGATGTTTCAGGACACAAAGTTAATATACAAAGCCAATTGCTTTCCTATATACCAATGATGAATAAGTGGAACTTGAAATTAAAAACACAATGTCACTTCCATTCACACTTAGGTATAAATATGTATAAGATCTGTGTGAAGAAAACTACAAAACTCTGATGAACGAAATCAAAGAACTAAATAAGAGGTATTTCATGTTTATGGATAGAAGGACTCAATATCGTCAAGATGTCAATTCTTCCCAACCTGATCTATACATTTAATGAAATCCCAATCAAAATCCAGCAAGTTATTCTGTGGATATTAACAAACTGATTCTATAGTCCATATGGAGAAGCAAAAGACCCAGAAGAGCCAAAACGATATTGAAGGAAAAGAACAAAGTTGGAGGACTGAAACTATCCAACTTCAAAACTTGCTATAAAGCTACAGTAATCAAGACAGTGTAGTATTGGTGATAGAATAGATAAATAGGTTATTTGAACAGAAGACAGAGCCTGGAAATAGAACCACATAAATAGTCAACTGATCTTTGACAAAAGAGCAAAGGCAATACAATGGAGCCAAGATAATTTTTTCAACAAATGGTGCTGGAACGACTAGACATCCACAGGCAAAAAAAAAAAAAAACAATGAATCTAGACACAGACTTTACACTCTTCACAAAAATTAACTCAAAATGGATCATGGAAATAAACTTAAGTCACAAAACTATAAAACTTACAGAAGATAACATAGGAAACAATCTAGATGATCTTGGGTTGACAAGGACTTTTTAGATACAACACACTAAAGTCATGATCCATGAAAGGAAGCATTGATAAGCTGGACTTTATTAAAAATAAAAACTTTTTCTCTGTAAAAGACACTGCCAAGAGAATGAAAAGTCAAGCCGCAGATTGGGAGATAATATTTGTAGAAGACACTACTAATAAAGGACTGTTATCCAAAGTGTATAAAGAGCTCTTAAAACTCAACAATAAGCAAAAAAAAAAAAAGCCCAATTAAAAAATGGGCCAAAGACATTTTTGGTCTCTGACAAAAAGAAGATATACAGGCAAAGAAGATATATAAATGCAAATCAGCATATGAAAAATGCTCCACATCATACGTCATCATGGAGATGCAAATTAAAATACTAATGAGATGCTGTTCTATACCTCTTAGAATGGCCCAAATCCGTAACACTGACAATGCCAAATATTGGTGAGGATATGGACAACAGGACCTCTCATTCATTGCTGGTGGGAATGCAAAATGGTATGCCCAGTTTGGAAGACAGTTTAGTGGTTCCTTACAAAACTCAGCAGACTCTTGTTAGATGATCTAGCAGTCACACTCGGCATTTACCCAAAGTAGTTGAAAACTTATTCTCACACAGAAACCTGCACATGAATTTTTCTAGCAGCTTTGTTCATAATTGTCCAAACTTGGAAGCAACCAGGATGCCCTTCAGTGGGTGAATGGATAAATAAATTGTGGTGCATCTAGAAGTGCAATATTTTTCAGCCCTAAAAATAAATGAGCTACCAAGCCATGAAAAGATATGGAGGAATCTTAAATGCATATTACTAAGTGAAAGAAGCAATCTGAAAAGGCTACATACTGTATGATTCCAACGATATGACTTTCTGAAAAAGGCAAAAAATATGGAGACAGTAAAATATGGAGCCACTAAAAAGATCAGTAGTTGTCAGTGGTTAGGGAGGATGAATGCAGAGCATAGAGGATTTTTAGGGCAGTGAAATGACTCTATTTGATACTATAGTGGTGGATATATGTCATTATAGGTTCTAGGTACTTTCACTGAAAGCATCTTTGCAGTAGACATCTTTGCCACAAGCATTTTCACCACAAACGTTTTTGCACATAACTAATTGGCTATAAGGCAAATTTGCAATAAAAGATAAAATAACTGAATGACAGTTTGGTTAAAGTAAAATAATAGTTGACAGTTTGGTTCTAACTGGTTGGAAGTTTGGTTTCATTTCTCCATTGATGCAGTCCTCCCATTTTTATACTATATATCTTGGTTCCACTTTTCCCATAGAACTTTGGAATGTCTATCAGTGGACACGTGACAATATGCCAAGAACAGACAACAGTGTAGAAGGCTTTTTACAACACAATACAAAGCTCAGTTACAAATATCCATCCTAGTATTTGGAAACTAATACCTCTCTTAATGAAGGAAGAAATTTTATCAAAAAAGAAAAAGTGCAATGGATGCCGAATGAGGAGACAAATCAACAAGCAATATATATTATATTATATATTATATATATATATGTAATACTACGAACTTGGAAGAAAAGTGCTTAGGTACAACCCACAAAAAAAAAAAACCAGTATTTGTGCAGTATTTCCATGAATCTACATACATTTTAAACGTATTCAAATATTTTGTATTCTCAATAAAGTCTTTTTAATTTTGTTATTCATTTTTTCTTGTTTTATTATGTCCTTTTTAATGTCCCTCTTTTGTTTTTTATCTTTTATGGCAAAACTGCCTTATTACCAATTAGTTATGTGATGAAAATTTCTATAGCAAAAATGCTTGCAGCAAAGATGCCTATGGCAGATGCTTATGGCAAAAGTACTGGACACAGTCATTATAAATATGTCCAAACCCATACAATAAAATAAACTGTTTAAAAAAATATTCATACCTTATTTTCATTTGCAGTACCCTTCATTTGAAGGCTATACTGAAAAAGGTAACTTTTATACTTGCATTAAAAAAATTAGTCATCTTTAGGGAATAGAGAGTAATAGTTACATGAATAACTTATTGCTACACAAATTTAATTGAGGAGGATTACACATAATCATAAATCTAGCCACATCATATAGGATATAAATTTTGTAATCTTTGAAATGTGTTTGGAAGCCTTTTCCTAACTGAATAAGAGATTTTAAAGGCCATCTCAATCCAGAAAATTATTCTCAGTTTATATATTCCTATATACAGTTTTCTAAACTAAGTGTGGAACCATGCATGATTATTAGGGAATATTTTATAAAATAGGATAGAAACAACCACTGCAATCAAACTACCTCCAAACCCCACTAATGGTCAAATTTTCATTCCTGTCTCAGCCAAGATAATTGATGGGGACTTAAAAGCTTATGATGTTTTGTCTATCTATAACGAAAAATGCTACGTAAGTGAGAACAATTAGCAGATTCTACCGCTGTTCAAGTTGCAAAGCACAAGAGCTGCTCAAAGTGTTACTGTTGTCTCCTCTGAAGAACTTTCTTTGACCCCTGCCACAGCTGTAGTTCACACTGGGGAAATTTAGGTCACATCCTTTTCCCCCATAACCTTTGGTACATGCCTCAATGATAGGACCAATAATAATATAAGTAACTGGCCGAACACTGCATCCCATTCTGTGGCAGACATTGTGTTAAACATTTTACACCCAAAATCTTATTAAGTACAAGAAAACAAAATTAAAAAAAAAAGATGAATAAACTAACTAAGGTTAAGCTACTAAATCAGTGTCACAACTCTGACTCAATCCGAGACTGCCAACAACAAAACATTACTTTTAACCGCCATGCTAGATAGTCCCTATTGTATTCTATCAGTTGCTTGCATGCATGTTTCATGCCCCAACCTGAGACCAAAGATCATATCTTATAGGTGCTCAACAGACATACGAGAGAACTAAAATTGTCTAATTTGTTTCAGGCAACAAAGGCTCACATAAGAGCTTTATTTAGGATATACATTATCTAAAGATTCTGTTAAAACCTGTCCAGATTTTTTAAAAGAAGCAAAAACCCAATCAGCTTTGATTGACGGAGCTGCAATCTATGCAATCTGCCTTAAACAAAAGTAAGACAGAGAATCAATTGGGCTCAATGTAGGAGTAAAACCTTTCAAGTCCAAGTACCCTAAGTAAGATGATTACAACCTACATGCTGTGGAGGAGTGATTTGACTGAGGCATGCCAGCTATATTAGCTGGGTTTCTGCCTGGAGATTTCTAGGTGTTTTAGATTTTAGACACAATATCATTCAAATGCAAGGGTGCCTTTTATTTTATTTTTTTTAATTTATTATATTTTTTGTGTGAGGAAGACCAGCCCTGAGCTAACATCCATTGCTAATCCTCCTCTTTTTGCTGAGGAAGACTGGCCCTGGGCTAACATCCGTGCCTGTCTTCCTCTACTTTATATGGGACGCCGCCACGGCATAGCTGACGAGCACTGCATCGGCGGGCGCCCGGGATCCAAACTCGCGAACCCCGGGCTGCCAAGCGCGGACAAAACCGCCGCGCCACCGGGCAGCCCCAGTAAGAATGCCTTTTAAATGGAGGAAACATTAGAATTTAGAGAATTACATACAATTTCCCCAATACTATATTCCAAATGTGTAGCTTTGTCTAGATAGTGTCATGTGTGTTTTTTTTGTTTTATATATTTTGATATCCGTGAATAAAAAACACTACTTGTGATGAAATTGAGTACAGAAAAATAATTTCCATATGTCATTATGAAGAAAAGGAAGTTATAATAGGGCTACTTCTCTTGGTGAGATTCAAGGAAAGAAAAATCTATGGAGAAGACAAGGGGGGAGAGAGAGAGACATAAAGAGAGAGCGCGCACGAGAGAGAGACCTAGAGCTAATGCACAAGCCAAAAATAGGTACAAGAATGCATTACATTACAATTATCTCTCTTAAACAGCTAGAATCAGTGGCCTGTTTGAATGTGTGTGCTTTCTTTTTTTTTTTTTTTCCCCTTTTACAAAGCTTTATTAAACCTGCAAGCCACAAGCTTGCACTGGTACAAAAAAATATGTCAAAGAATTATAAATATAGATTAGATGTTCAAATTCCCATGAGTAAGACATGCTTGTTTTGTTTTGTGTTTCTTTTTAAATGGAATATTCTGACTGAAAGCACACATTGAGTTATCTGGAATATGCCATCATTTAATTGTCTCCAATATACTGTAATTAAAGGCATTTAACAGTCTTTTGAATGTCCAGAAAAGTAACTGACTTAAAATATAAAACTAGAGCTGACCTGATAAAGTAACCATTTGAGTGGAATTTACATGTAAAGAAATGATTAGTGCATGTCTGTTAACTACATTTTATCGTGGAAAATATTTTCACTCTGTTCTCTTAAACAGTACCTTTCTTTTCTCCTCTGTCTAGGCATCTTTAGTTACACACGGTCAGTTTTAAAACTTTCTCAGAACTCATTGTGCTGACATTGCCTAGAATTCTCCAAATTCTACGAAACAGTATGTGTAGTTGCTCCTCAATCATCATCTTGTAATATATCACCTAAACAACCACTAGAGACATGAAAGACTGATATGGCATGATGCTGCCTTTTAAAATGTACCATATTGTTAAGAGACTTTATATAAAATAAGACACTTTTCATTATTTAGTTAATTTTTACTATGCTGTATCATTTGTCTCTCTTTAAGATACAGAAACACATCATTATAAATCTACAATTTATGTGTTTTTCTAAGAAACACTAGACTCAGAAAAACTGGGTATTTTAGTTGTAGAGACATATTGTGTATGTCTCAATGTGCATGGGTAAAAATTAATATAAAAGGGAAAATTGGAATTTTACCACCATAACCATTCAAAAGTCACAGACCTTGTAAGCAGTTTGCTTGAGAGTATTTATCCCTAAAATACAGAGTGGAAAACTGAACAGGAGTAAAATTTTTAATAGTGGTTGATTGCTAAGTTGCTCAAATCACTAGTACTTAAGATGCCTTAAATTCAAATAACAGAAATTCTAGACCTAAATTTCTTAAACAATTGGAAGACTTATTTTTACACTTAAGACCTAAGGCATAGTGCCTACAGGGTTGGTTAACTCAGTTCCTTAATGTCATCACCAAGAACACAAATTTCTTTCATTTTGCAATCTCCTATGACCAGTATTGTTGACTTAGCCTTTTACAAATCTCCTGTTTAAAACATCGCTGCTAGAGTTCTGGGGGGCATATGCAGGTAAATTAACTTCCAGCAGAAGAAAGTAGCCCTCTCTTCTCTTCTTATGGATCTCTTTTAATTGAGGAAGATACCTTTCCCAAACCAGCCACACACTTGCCTCCCTGACTTATTGCCTGATAGGGTCACATTTCCATGTGAAACCAAATGCATCCTAGGAGAACGTGATCACCATGCTAGGTAAAGATCTATCAGGTGAGAAAAAGAAATAAAAGGGATCCAAACTGGAAAGGAAGAAGTGAAACAGTCACTATTTACAGATGACATGATTTTATATATAGAAAACTATAAAGAATCCACCAAAAAACTTCTAGAAATAATAAATGATTATGGTAAAGTTGCAGGATACAAAATCAACATGCAAAAATTACTTGCATTTCTATACACTAACAACAAAGTAGCAGAAAGAGAAATTAAGAATGCAATCCCATCTACAATTGCAACAAAAAGAATAAAATACCTAGGAATAAACTTAACCAAAGAGGTGAATGATCTGTACACTGAAAACTATAAAACATTGTTGAAAGAAATTGAAGACGACACAAAGAAATGGAAAGATATTCCACGCTCTTAGATTGGAAGAATTAACATAGTTAAAATGTCCATACTTCCTAAAACAATCTGTAGATTCAATGCCATCCCTATCAAAGTTCCAACAACATTTTTCACAGAAATAGAACAAAGAATCCTAAAATTTATATGGAACAACAAAAGACTCTGAATAACTAAAGGAATACTGAGAAAAATAACCAAGCTTGAGGAATCACACTGCCTGATTTCAAAATATACTACAAAGCTTTGGTAACCAAAACAGCATGGTACTGGCACAAAGACAGACACACAGATCAATGGAACAGAATCAAGAGCCCAGAAATAAACTCATACATCTATGGAGAGCTAATTTTTGACAAGGGAGCCAAAAACATACAATGGAGACAGGCAAGTCTCTTCAACAAATGGTGTTGGGAAAACTGGACAGCCACATGCAAAGAAATGAAAGTAGACCATTATTTTACACCATATACAAAAAATTAACTCAAATGGATCAAAGATTTGAATGTAAGACCTGAAACCATGAAACTTCTAGAAGAAAACATAGGGTGTATGCTCTTCGACATTGGTCTTAGCAACATATTTTCAAGTACCATGTCTGACTGGGCAAGGGAAACAATAGAAAAAATAAACAAATGGGACTACATCAAACTAAAAAGCTTCTGTACAGCAAAGGAAACCATCAACAAAACAAAAAGAGAACCTAACAAGTAGGAGAAGATATTTTCAAACCATATATCTGATAAGGGGTTAATCTCCATCTCATACATCTCAACAACAACAACAAAAAACTAACAACCCAATTAAAAAATGGGCAAAAGACCTGAACAGACATTTCTCCAAAGAAGACATATAGATGACCAACTGGCACATGAAAAGATGCTCAACATCGTTAGCCATCAGGGAAATGCAAATCAAAACTACAATGAGATATCACCTCATGCCCATCAGAATGGCCATAATTAACAAGACAGGAAACAAGAAGTGTTGGAGAGGATGTGGAGAGAAGGGAACGTTCATACACTGCTGGTGGGAGTGCAGACTGGTGCAGCCACTATGGAAAACAGTATGGAGATTCCTCAAAAAATTAAGAACAGAGCTACCATATGATCCAGCTATCCCACTGCTGTGTATTTATCCAAAGAACACAAAACACCAATATGTAAAGATGCATGCACCCCTGTGTTCATTGCAGCATTGTTCACAATAGACAAGACTTGGAAGCAGCCTAAGTGCCCATCAAGGGACGAATAGATAAAGAAGATGTGGTATATGTACACAATGGAATACTACTCAGCCATAAGAAACAATGAAATCCAGCCATTTGTAACAACACGGATGGACACTGAGGGTATTATGCTAAGTGAAATAAGTCAGAAGGAGAAGGTCAAGAACTGTATGATCTCTCTTATAAGTAGAAGATAAAAATAAAAATACACAAACACATGAAGACAGAGATTGGATTGGTGGTTACCAGAGGGGAGAGAGGAGGGCAAAAGGGATGATTAGCCACATGTGTGTGGTGATGCATTGTAATTAGTATTTGGGTCGTGAACATGATGTAATCTGTGCAGAAATAGAAATGTAATGATGTACGCCTGAAATTCATACAATGTTATAAACTAATGTTACTGCAATAAAAAATAAATTTAAATAAATAAATAAAACCAATTTAAAAAAATGATCTATCAGTTAAGGAGATGGCTTTAGGAGTTCCGCTGCAACGGGAGAAGGGTATAGAAATGAATGCTGGGGAGAAAAACTATGTACTACCGAACGTTGTCCTACAATGTCATATTTACAAATTAAGTACCTTGTGAAATGGTACTGAGTAAATCTCAAATGACCTAAAAACTTTAGAGTTGCTTACTTCATTTATATTTATATAGTTATTTCTCAGAACACTGATTGATAAAACTCACTAAGATGGGAAATTTATGTAGATAACTGAGTAATTTGGACGTCTTGAGATTAAAATATCCTCTACGAGAACATAGATTTAAAAAGCCAGCCTGTCCTTGTGTCTCTCAACACTTACCCTTCTTCCCTCCCAAGTATTCTTGAAATGTCTTATCTATTTACACTCTAAAATCAAGCATTTGGCTTTACACGTGAAAAAAAAATTATATCAATTACAGCCAGCCTTTGATCATCCATTGACTCTTTTCCATTAATTGTTCATTATCACAAATGATAAAATATTTCATAATTTGGGGGAAAGTTCTGGCAAATATATATTTCCCCAAGATAAAATTAAATATAAATAAAATATTTATTATGTACATTTTATAAACAAAGGGAATGAATTATTGACCGCAAACCTGTTTAAATTACTTTTCGTTAAAGACCTGAAGTCAAAAGCCCACACCTTGACAACTCTGCTTACATTTGTGCTTTAACATGGAAGAACGTGCAGCGGGGCTTCATTCTACACTCTGTCTGTGAAATAAGGGGAAAGGGGACTTCCTATTCCTATCATTTGAAAAAGATTTTGAAAACCTTTTCCCACAAATGATATCTTAGCTAAATTCTGGCTTTAGTGGTCAACATACGTTTCATTTTACTTCTAGCGCATGACTGCAGCATAATGTCTACAAACCCCTGCTCCAAGATCTTCTCTCTCATAAAAGGTGTATAGCGTGAATGACACTATCATTTTTACATCAAAATTTCCACTTTCAAAATCCTGATGGTTTGCGTGTAAAGCTAGGTCAACACAGATATAATTCTACAGAGTATTTTTCCTTCCTTTTTAGTTTAAAATAGTTCAAAAGAGATTGCATGTGGCCCTGGCATCTGTTGTTCAGTGGTTGATAAGTCATGGTATATCCTTTGAGATTTCCATTCTTAATTGAGTCATTTTTTTAAATTCTCACATTATATTTGAAAATTTGAGATGTGACTCATACCCTAAAGTACATATGGACACCATTTTCTCACTTAGTTTTCTCATTCATCATATCTGAAATAAGGGATTAAAGCCATCAGCTGAAAGGAGAGATGTTGCATTGTATTATGAGCAGATATAAAAAGGTAGATGCTCTGAAAATGCAGTACCTGCTTATCCCAACAAAGGAATTCTGCTGCTTTTGTGCGTTGAAACTGTTAAGCTAGAAATATTTCTTGTAGAGGATTTAAAATTTGAACATCCAAGACAAGTACTTTTCCTGGTCTTTTTTTTTTTAGGATATTTTATTACGTTTTACCATAAAGCATTCCTTCTTCAAATAGCCCCCATTTCTGTTATGGGGAAGAAGAGCACAGCTGTTTGTCTGGATTATCCACCTGATTTTCACCCTTCTTTAGTTTTACCTATATGTTAACATAAAAGCCACTATGAGCAAAGTATCTAGGTCCCTAACCAAGACTATTTGATATGAATCACACTAACAAAACAAGATAGATAAGTGTTTGTATTACAAAGTTATAGAAGACGCTACGCTTTTTTTTAATGTATGCATTTTCAGAAAAGTGCAAGAATATTATCCTAACTGAGAATATATTTTCTTCCATCCTTTTTGCATCCTCAAAAAGTGCATCAGTATTCTTCTTATTCTTATTGTCATTATTTTTATCATCACCTTACATAATACAGGGGTGGGTTATCTTAGAAAATATGAAATTAAAAACAAAAACGAAGAGGGCTACTCTGAAGCTTTCTCATCCTGGAAATGCTCTGTTCCCTGGTCATGACTGAAGCTTGTATGAAAACCAGTGGTTGGTGAGACCTCACTTTGTGACTTTAATTCTTTTGCTTAAGGGCACTTTAGGCAGAAGTCACATAGGGTTTTTACTTGGAATTATCATGTGGTCTAAAACTGACCATGTACAATCCTTAATCCAGTGAACCATTTGACTAAGCACTGGTGGGGAAAAAGAGAGGAAAAGTTAGCTCAAAATGGGATAATGAGGACCGGAAGAATATTGTTTTCCTCATAGGCAGCTCCTGTGTATGGTGCCTTGAATAGTTGTTTTAAATCTTCCATAATATTTTTAATTGTGTTCTAAACAATATTTTATATCTCACTCTCTTTTTCCCACTTAGCAAAGCCATTTGAATGATTTGTTGGCTCATTTTTCTGTTAAATATTTTAGCCAGAATGGCTTTTTGACATCAGGGAGTGAGTCAGATGTAATGGAGTTCTGCTAACAAGCCTCATAAAAATATAGAAAACATAATAAATCTGACTTATATACTTCATACATAATAAGATGAAGTTTGGAATAATTAAGTACTAACAACACTACAGCATATGTAAAACATTAAGAGCTTGATTCAAACAAAAAAATGTCAACCCATATTTAAAGCTGATATTCAATTCTTAAATCAAATCACCAAGTCTGTGTGCTGACACATTGGCTGTCTTGACTTAGAAATGTACAGAGTCCCATGGGTAACCATTGGAATTATGACAAGTTTCTGGAGTTCTTTGGGAGGTTGGCTAGAAAAACAGAAACAAAGTTGAGTAATTTAGCCACAGCTGGTCAGGACATTTCATTAGTGATATTACCATCAATCTCTGGTTAAAAGAGTAAATGGAAGTTCTATGAATTATTAATAGCTCAGAGCTGAAAATGTGGCTGGCGCTTTGCCTTAGGCGTGAAAGTTAGAGAAAGCAAAGAATAACTGAGAATAGTTATTTCTTCAGTTTTCCAGCACATGATGGTTTCTCTACCCAAAGTGACACCTCCAGTGTTGAGTCCTTACTATAAAACCCAATACTGATTTTGCCACAAAGTCACCTGTATCCAAGTAATATACACAGTATGATATAACTTCAGAGTTAAAATTAGATAGTGAAAGTGAACAAAAATTTTAGCGTCAATATCATTTTAGGTTGCATGGTGCTTTTCATCTGGCAATCTGAAAACAACTGAATTTCTTCAAAAATTGATGCAAATCTTTAAAGAAAATGACTGACTTTCAGTTAAACATTTTTACATTTTTCTTGTCCTGAGAACTGTGTATCAATCATTTATTCTGCAAACTTGCTGATATTTGTTTATTAGTTCTAATTTTGTATGGGGATTCTTCAGGGTTTTTTATATATAAAATCATGTCATCTGTAAATAGAAATAGTTTTACATCTTACTTTCCAATCTGGGTGCCTTTTTCTTTGGTCTGATTGCCCATTGCTAGAACCTCCAGTACAATGTTGAATAGAAATGGTCAGAGCAGACATCCTTGTCTTGTTTCCTATCTTATTCTTTCTTATATTGTTCTTAGAGGGAAATATTCAATATTTTACCATTAAGTTTGATAACACATGTGAATTTTTCTAAACATATTCTCAAGTGGAACATTCTCTTCTATTTCTAGTTGTTGAGTATTTTATCATGAAAGAGTTAGATTTTGTCAAATGCTTTTCTGCATCTGTTGAGACGGTTGTGTGTTTTTTGTCCTTTGCTCTGTGAATTACATTGATTAATTTCTGTTTGTTAAACCTTTCTTCTTGGGATAAATCTCACTTGGTTGTCACATCTAATTCCTTCTAGGTGCTGCTGGATTTGGGTTGCTGGTATTTTGTTGAAGGTTTTTGTGCCTATAGTCCTAAAGGATGTTGATAAGTGCTTATCTTGTTATGTTTTTGTCCTGTTTTGGTATCAATATGCGTATCACAGAGTATATTAGGAAGTGTCCTCTCCTCTTCTAATGTTTGGAGAATTTTGAAGTACTGGCGTTAACTATTCATTAAACAGTTGGTATAATTCACAGTGAATCTAGCTTGGCCTGTGGTTGACTTTGTGGAATGTTTTTGTTTTGTTCTTTGATATATTTTTCATAGTCCTATTTAACTTTTGTTTTTCTTTTTGAGTCAATTTCAGTAGTCTGTGTCTTTCTAGGAACTTGTCCATTTCATCTCAATTGCCTAATATGTTGACTTACAATCATTCATAGTATTCCCTGATAGTTTTTTCTAAATTATAAGATTGATAATAATGTTCTCTTCTGTTCTTGAGTTTAATAATTTGAGTCTTTTTTTTCTCTTGATTAGCCTAGCTAAAGGTTTATCAATTTTGTTAAACTGCTCAAAGAATTTTTGGTTTTGTTGATTTTCTTATATTTTTTATATCTCTATTTCATTTATCGCTGCTCTAATTTTTACTATTTATTTGGTTTTGCTTGCTTTGAATTTAGATTGCTCTTATTTTATTATTTTATTAAGATGAAAGTTTATATTATTGGCTTGAGATCTTCTTTTTGCTATAAATTTCCCTGTAAATATCCTCTTAACTGCATCCCATAATTTTTTGCATGGTTTTTCTTTGTTTTCATCTTTTTCAAAGTATTTTGTAATTTCTCTTGCAGTTTCTTTTTTTCTTCAATGGTTCTTTAATAGTGTTTTGTTTAATTTCCACATATTTGTGAATTTCCCTAGCTCTTTTTGTTCTTGACTTCTAATATCAGCCCTTCATAGTCTGCGAAAATACTTTCTCTGATTTCAACCTTTTTAAAAAAGATTTAAATTTCAATATTTTTAAATATGTTGAGACTTGTGTTGTGGCCTAATAGGCGGTCTGTCTTGGATAATGTTCCATGTGCACTGGAGAAGATTGTATATTCTGCTGTTGTGTGGAGTGTTAGACCTGGTTGTACTATAGTGTTGGTCAAGTCTTCTATTTCCTTTTTAATGTTCTGTCTGTTTGTTCTATCAATTGTTGAAAGTATGACATTGAAATACCTATCTTCCTATCAAATTTGTCAATTTTTGCTACTTTTATTCATGTATTTTGGGGCTATGCTGTTACATGTATATATGTTTATAATTGTATGACTTCTTGATGGATTGACCCTTTATTATAAAATATCTTTTTTTGGATCAAAGAGCACTTTCTGTCTTAAAGCCTATTTTGTGTGATATTAGTATAATGACTTTAGCTCTCACTTTTGCTTTTATTAACTTTGAAGGATTATTTTTCATATTTAACCAAAAATTAATCTGGAATTGACTTAGTGTATGGTGTGAGGGAAAAAATTTTTCATTCTCATAATTTTCTTATATGGATTGCCAAATGGCATGCAACACCGTTTAATGCAACAATTATTCTTTCTTCATGAATCTGCTATGGCATTTTTTAAAAATAATTCAAGAATCCATTTATATATGGGTCTGTGATTTGCTCTTTTTTCCATTTGTCTATCTTTCTATCTTTGCTCCAAAACCACAGTATCTTACATAATGTAATTTGTAGGTAAGTTTTTATATCCCATGTTGTCTTCTTTAAGAGTTCCTTAGTGATTCTTCCCTCATCGTATTTTCCATATTAATATTAGAAGTTTTTTGTCCACATCCACAAACCAAATATGATAGAAAGACATGAAATTATAGGTGAATATGAGTAGGACTCTCATTTATCAATTCTGGACTTTCCAATTCATGAAAATAACATATTTTTCTATTTATTTAGATTTTTTAAATTTTTATAATTAGTTTTTAATTATTTCCCAGTTATTTTGTATTTATGTTAATGTTTTTTAAATACACTTTAATTTTCAGAGCAGTGTTAGGTTCAGAGCAAAATTGAGCGGACAGTAGAGTTGCCACATATCTCCTGCCCCAACACGCACACAGCCTCCCTCGTTACTGACACCCTGCACCGGAGCGATAAACCTGTTACAGTTAGTGAACCTGCATTAAAACATCACTATCACCAAATTCCATGGTTTATGTTAGGGTTTATTCTTGATGTTATACATTCTGTGGGTTTGAACTAACATATAATGACATGTATCCACCAGTATAGTATCATGCAGAACAGTTTTACTACCCTAAAAATTCTCTGTGCTCTGTCTGTTTGTCCATTCCTCCCATCTAGCCCCTTATATTAATATTTTAGTGACATATTTTAAATTTCATTTAAATATTATTTAAAATTAGTTTTCATTTGAAACAATTCTTTTTATTTTTACTTTGCCTGTATCAAACTACCTTGCAAAACTTCCTAAGAATCCATTTGTAGACTCGGGGGTTATTATGTTCACAATTATATCATCTATGAATAATGTTTACTTTAATTTTCATTAATCTAATTATGTCATTTATTTGTTTTCTTACGTTAGTTTACTTACTTGTACCTTCAGTATGGTATTTAATTGAAGTGATGGCCATGGATATACTTGTTGTGTCCCCAAAAGGGGAAGTTTTCAAAATTTCACAAACTGTGTATACTCTGTCAGATCAAAGTATTTTTCCTCTAGTCCTTCTTCGCTAAGGATCTTTGTTATGAAGTATATGAATATGGATGAAACTTTGTATCTATTGAGATGATCAGATACTTTCCTTTAAGAATTTGTTAGTGTGTTGAGTCCAGGCATTAGGCATTACATAATTGCAAATTTAATCCACAATGAGATATAATTATATATGCAACAGATTGCTTAAACCCCAAAGACTGGTCATGTTACATGTTAGCCAGAATGTGCATAAACGGAAACTTTCATACTCATGTGCATCAACTCTGAAAAATCTTTGGCATTATCTACTTATGTGAAAATACACATTTGCTAAGACTCATCAATTCCACTCCAGGTAGATGTCTAATAGAAGTACCTTGGTGTGTGCCCTGAGGGGCATACACAAGAATCTTTATGAGACCATTGTTCATAATGACTAAAAATGAGAAACCTAATGCCCAGCCAAATGTATTATGCTTAATTCAGCAGTGTAATACTATAGAGATTTGAAAAGTAAGTGAACTATATCTCCATCCAACAACGTGGTTGATTCCACAAGCATGCTATTAAGTGGAAGAATTAAGGAAAATAGCAATATACTGAATGATTCCATTTATACAAGGATAAAAATATACATACAATACTAAACTGTTTGTAAAGAGAAACATGTTGGGGAGGGGGAAGCAATGACATAGCTTCCATAGAAGTCAAGATAGTGGTTACTTTTATTCACAGGAGGACATGCAGATGGGAAGGAGGCAACATGCAAGCTTCTCAAGCTACTGGCAAACTTCTACCTCTTGATCTTGGTAGTGGTTACATGAATGTTTACTTTGTGACAATTCACTGAGTTGTAACTTTATGTTTTATTCTATTTTCTGTATATGTACTAGACTCCATATTTTAAAAATGGGTGTTTTTTTGTTTTACTTTGTTTTTAAAGAGAAAAACACTTAATGGTTAAATATTTTTCTTTTTCTTTCTTAAGAAGAAGACTTCTTTCCTGAGTCATTCTGCATCGCCTCAAGGGGGAAGATAAATGCTTATGGGAGGCTGTTACTTATAATATATATTTTTCTCTGCTATTTTTGAGCTCTCTCAGTTCCAGATGAGCCTTATGAAAGTTTAAATTGCTTGGTTATTCTCAAATTTCAAATGTTTGGTATAAAGTTAAGTAAGCATCTCCCAATAACTATTATAGAGTCTCTCTTCTGTATATTGTCTGTGGGCTGTTAGAATATCATTTGGGAGAAAATGTGTAACTAATGGGAAGAATGGGTAGAAGCCATGTGGTCAGACTTCTGTTCCAATGATAGAATTGAATTTCTTCAGGCCTGAACAAGTCCCAAGGATAACTGGCTGTATTGTCAATGACAGTGGAGTCAGTTCAAAATTATTTGTATTGAAGTTCACTTATATATTACCTTTTAACTCTATATGCAAAGTTATCTGCAATGGGCTGGATGTGACTGTTTTGAAAGCTATTACTCATCTTTAGGTTTAACACCAAAGCAGGAATTCTGTACAAAAAACTCAGGTTATGCAAATCTATTTTATAACTAGCTTTTGACTCACCCAGATTCTTTAATGATTTTGAAAAAATATACTCCACTATATATAATCAACTATTTAAAGAGCATGCAAGTTAAAAAATCTGTCTCATCAAAAACTCTGATATGAAACAATCCAGAGAGTGGTGTAATTTAATAGACTATGTATAAGATTAGAAATCAAAAGAACAAGGATCTTCTCCTGGCTCCTTTTCTGTGGTGAAGTTACTTACCCAGTTGGGCCACAGATTCCTTGTTCATAGAACCAAAACAATAGGATCCCAATGGTGGTTGTCAAACTATGTTCTAAAAATTGTTAGAATCCCCAGAAATGACTCAAGGACAGCCATGGGATCAACAGGTAAGCCAAATGGGCAAGAATCGCACAGTTGATTCAGAAGAGTAGTATTTTTAAGATTAAATATATCAGGCTAGCCTGATACATTAAAAAAAATCATTAGGATAAAGGAGGCCCTGCTGCTAAATTAAAACAAATAATGAATATCAATGATAAGATAAACATGACTTGATTTGGTATAATTGTTTCAAAGGGCAATGAAACGATTCTTAGTATCTAACATAATGTCTTTCATATTTTAAGTACCTATTAAATGTCTGTTGAATTTATGAAATAATGAGTAAGTTAGCTCACAGTTATACAAAGGGGTTATAACTCCCATATATTAAAAATCATGGAAGACCACAAAATTGAAAACCAAAGAAAGGTGGTTTGCTTTCTAGAGTCTTACAGGTTTTAAAGCCAAAAGAGATATGAATGTAAAAAGTCCCACCTCCTTACTTTATATGTAAGAAAACCAGAATTCAAAAAGATTATGTGACTAAAACCCAGGTTTCCAATGCCAAACACAATCTTCCATGAATTACAACAAACCGCTACCAATTAGTCATTCAATTTTGAACTACTTTACCTTAATCATCTGTAAAATGAAGAGATTGGACTAGATAAGCTCTGAGGTTTCTTTCAGCTTAAAACTCTGACTCTAAATCTTGACAAGAATCCTAATAAATTTTGCTGAATGCTTTATGTAAAAAGAAAAAACACTAAGCAATCTCCAGTGAATCCACCATGAACTATTTTTTGAACAAACTAATAACGCTTCTTACTATACTTAAGAACAATACCTCAAGGAGCTGGTGAACTGATAAGGGGATGTTCAAAAGTAGTTCTTTCATTTCTCTTAGAATCAGATTCATTTTAAAATTACATTGATTCAACAAAGAATCAGAGAGCTAATACGGAAATGGCATCTAAAATTCCATCATTCCAGGGCCCAGTATTGAGTTGTGCCTCTCAAATGAAATGTGAGTACGTACAGATTTAAAATAGGTTGACTTAGAACCTATCATTCTAAATAAATGCTTTAAATTCAAGCCACAATGAGAGATCACCTCACGCCTGTTAGAACGGCTATCATCAAAAAGATAAGAAATGACGAATGCTGGTGAGGATGCGGAGGAAAAGCAACCCTGTGCACTGTTGGTAGGATTGTAAATTGATACAGCCACTATAGAAAACAGTATGAAGGTTCTGTAAAAAATTAAAAATAGAACTACTGTATGATCCAGCAACTTGAAAAGATATCTGTACCCCCATGTTCATAGCAGCATTATTTACACTAGCTAAGACATGGGAACAACCCAAGTGTCCATTGATGGATGAATAAATGAAGAAGATGTTGTATATATAATGGAATATTATTCAACCATAAAGAAGAGGAAATGCTACCATTTGCAAAAGCATGGATGTACCTTGAAGGCATTATGCTAAATGAAATGTCAGACAGAGAAAGAAAAATACTGGATGATCTCAGTTATATATGGAATCTTAAAAAAAAGCCAAACTCATAGAAAAGAGATCAGACTTGTGGTTATCAGAGGTGGAGGGCAGAAGGTGGGAGAATTGCAGGATTGGAGGAAGGTGGTCCAAAAGTACAAAATTCCAGTTATGAGATAAATAAGTACTAGGAATGTAATGTACAACCTGATGACTGTAGTGAACACTACTGTACGATTATAGGAAAGTTAAGAGGGTAAATCCTAAGAGTTCTCATCACGAGAAAATTTGTTTCCTTTTTTCTTTCTTTACTTTTATTGTGTCTATATGAGAAGATGAATGGTAGCTAAACCTATTGTGGTAATCATTTCACAAAATATGTAGATCAAATCAAAAAAAATAAATGTCAAATTTTAAAATATAATAATCAAAAGTTTATTGGGGATTTTGTAGTTTCTAAGTTGAATTAAAAAGGAATAGAAATTTTGACAAATAGAAGGGTTTGCACGTATTGTCTTGAAAACATCAATATATATTTACAAAAATCTTGGCTAGCTTCAGTTGAACTTAAATTCTAATTAAAACTTAAAACACTGAAGCCAAAACACAATGAAGCTGAAATTGAAATAACTTTGGCACCCAGCCTCTAGATTAAGTAGAATGCAGAAAAATCTTTAGAAAATATCAGATGGATTTCTGCTTATCTCTGGGAAATATATTATTCATGGCAGCATGCAGATGAAAAAAGGATCTTCATATCCCTCAATTGTTTTAGCTTTATTCTTCGTTACACCCATACCATAGTCTCAGATGCATAAGAATTTCAGAGGTAGCAATATCATACCAGCATTCTCATCAAAGCTTCAGTGCAGGGGCCAGCCCTGTGGCGTAGTGGTTAAGTTCGTGCTCTTCTCTTTAGTGGCCCAGGGTTTGTGGGTTCAGATCCTGGGCATGGACCTACGCATTGCTCATCAAGCCATGCTGGGATGGCATCCCACATACAAAATAGAGGAAGATTGGCATAGATATTAGCTCAGTGACACTCTTCCTCAAGCAAAAAGAGGAAGACTGGCAACAGATGTTATCTCAGGGCCAATCTTCCTCACCAAAAAAAAAAAAAAAAGCATCAGTGCAGCATCCCTCATACATACATGGTGTTTGGGGTGATCATCTTCTCATGGACAGTCATCTATGACTTCAGCTGGTACTTGCAGAGACACTTTGAGGAGTGCTGACAGACATGCCATGCTTTAAAAATCTTCTCTGTATCTTCTCCTCTAACCTACCAATTGTAAAGTTTCCAATGACAGCATTAAGTTTCTGAAAGTTCCCCAGTAAACTGAAAAAAGAAAAAGTAAATAAAGTGTTCATGGATCAGTTGCTTTGTAACGTATTCCTAGGTAGGATGTTAATTCCCGTCCTTAGGGAGCTCCTCAACAGTGAGATAATTCCCCTGTCTACACTGCATCTGCTTGACCCTCATCTCCTGCCGTCCTGTCGGGGAAATCGGAACCCTGGTGAGCCGATGCCTCTTTTCTTGCCTCTTGCTTGCATATTGCAGCAAGTGCATAAACACTGGATTGTTACTTTCAATTTATTTGTTACCCTAATTGACCATCTCAATACCTGATTGCTCAACAGTGGCCAAAAACATTTTGAAAAGAAAAACATAGCTGGAGGACTAGTAACTGATTTCAGCTTTTCGTAAAGCTATAGTAATAAAGATAGTTTGGTATTGATGTCGAGATAGACAGATGGATCCATGGAATAGAGTAGAGTACAGATATCAACTCTATTTTTTGAATAAAAATGCAAAGACATTTCAGTAATGAAAGAATTATTTTCTCATCAGATGGTGCGGGAACAATTGAATACTCAGATACATTAAAAAAAAAGAACTTGGATTCATTCCTCACACCGTATGCAAAAATTTCTCAAAATGGATCATAGACATAAATTCAAAACTTAGAACTATAAACTTATGGCAGTCATCACTTTGTAATGTGTACAGATATCCAATTACAATTTTGTACAGTGAAACTTATGTAATGTTATATACCAATTTTACCTCATTAAAATTTTTTTAAATAAATAAAGAATAAAAATGAGCAATAACAATAGCAACTAAAACTCTATAAAACTTCCTGAAGAAACATAAGAGAAAAATTTTGTGATCTTGAGTTATGCCAGTGGTTCTCAAACAGGGGCAATTTTGTCCCTCTGGGGACTTTTGGGACTATCTGGAGACATTTTTGGTTGCCACATTTTGGTGCTACCAGCATTAAGCGGGTAGAGGCCAGGAGCACAAGCAGAAACTGACAACAATAATTATCTGGGTCCAAAGTCGACAGTACCACTATCTAGAGACCCTGACTTACAACAAATTTCTTCAATATAACACCAAAAGCACTATCTATAAAAGAAAAAATAATAAATTGGACTTCATCAAAATTAAGTACTATGTCCAGAGAATGAAAATACTGACCAAAAGTGAAGAAACTCTTCCCAAAGCATATCTGATAGAGGAATTGTATTAAGAATCTATAAATAAATGTCAAAACAAAAATGAATAAACAACCCAATAAAAATAAATAAAAGATACGAATAAGAACTTCATAAAAGAAAATATAGAGACAACATATAAGCAATTAAAAATGTTAATCATTAGTCTTTGGGGAAATTAAAAGAAACCACAGTGAGATACAACTTCACACATATTAAAATAGTGAAAACTTAAAAGAATGACCATACTAAGTTTTGGCAAAGATATGGAAGAACTAGAACACTCATACACTGCCTTGGGGAATGTAAAATGGCACACTTAGAAAAACCATTTGGTAGATTCTTAAAATATTACACCTATGGTCCACCTAACATATTATCCAGCCATTCCACTTTTATGTATTAATTCAAGAGGAATGAAAACATATATTCACACAATGATGTACACAAATGATCAGAGCAGCTTTATTTGTAATAAGCCAAAACTGAAAACAACCCAAATATCTATTGTCTGGCGAATGGATAAATAAACTGGGATATCCAGATTATGGAATACTTACTGGCAATTAAATTAAAAGGAATATGTGGGGCCGTCCCAGTGTTGCAGTGGTTAAGTTCACATGCTCCAATTCGGCGGCCCAGGGTTCGCAGGTTCAGATCCTGGGCACAGACTGACACACCACTTGTCAAGCCACGCTGTGGTGGCATCCCATATAAAATAGAGGAAGATTGGCATGGATGTTAGCCCAGGGCCAATCTTCCTCAGCCAAAAAAAAAAAAAAAGGAATATGTACTACAACATGGATGAATCTTGAAATAATTATGTTGAATGAAAGGGCCCAGACTAAAACATATATATATATGTTTTATACAGCATGGCTTCATTTATATAAGTTTTTTAAGAAAAGCAAACTCATCTGTAGTGGCAAAAAGTTGGCCACTGGTTGTCTGGGGATGCGTGACAATTTGGGGAGGGGCAGTAGGAAGGACATGAGGAAACTTTTATGCCCTTTGAGGGCAAGGGTATGGGTGATGGGTATGTCATTCTTGAGATTTTGTGCTGATTTCCCAAGTGTGTACCTATGTCAATACTTTAAATTATTCCCTTTAAATATATGTATTTTTCTATGTCTATTATACTTTGATAAACTGCCAAAAAAAGCAAATTAAACAACTAAACAGGTATACCAATCTAGAGACTTTAAGAATTGACAAAAACAGCATCACATACTTCTGTATAGCTCCTATGAACATCATCTTCAAACTAGAAAAACAAAATCTGTTCATGACTTCAATCCCAATTCAAAAACACATTTTTATATTTCATTCAAGAATTCCAGGAACATTGTAGCACTTCAGAAAGATTTTATTTAAAATGAGAGTTGATTTAAAATTGTATTTAATAGATCAACCTCAGTTAACTGAAAAAAAATCATATACATGGAAAAGCTGAGCCCTTGAATATAATGGGTAAAAAGTGTTATTGTTCTATAGTTATGTCCATTTTGCACAAGGCATGGAATTCCATACCTAGAACACTTTAACATCCGGTGAGAACAGACTGATAGAAACATGCCTGCAACATAATGGAGAAGTCACAGTTAAAAATTGCATAACAGATAGAAAAGACTGTGGTTTTAATGGGAAACGATACGCAACCATTGTGCATAGGCGTCTCAACACCATCTGCTCCTCCAAGGGAAGTTGCTGATTGCGGCTCTGAGTGGAGTCGGTTCTCTCCCATGACAGCAGAAGGTAAGAGGCAGTGAGAAGCATTCAGGGAGCGCGTGCTTGTCTTTAAGGTTGATGATTTTTCTGTGGACAGTACTGATTTGTGAACTCGGTGGTGCTGATTAGCAGAGGGACCGCTAAAAACCTGAAGCAGTCTGGAAGCAAAGCAAAACGGAACAGAACATCCCTCCCTCTCCTCCCGGCTTCCTACACAGAACATTTCCAAACAAATGTCTCTCCCAAGATCTATTGTGATCTCCAATGTACACAGCAGCAGCTCCAAGCAATATTTTTATAGTGTTCAGATCAACACAATACACATGAAACCATTGAAGTAAATATTATTATGATATTTCCCCTATTTATTCTTTTTGTCGTGTCTAAGTTGGAAGAAATTAAAGTGCTCTCTACGTAAAGCGATGCAACATTGAAAAATTCTCAAATACGATTATGTAACAATGAGTCACTGAAATTAATAGTAAGCAAATTACACAAAAATTGTTAAATATGGTTGGGAAAGACATCAGTTGTCCAAACCTGACCTAAAAAAATGGGCAAGATATTCAATTTCACTGAACTCTAGTTTCTACACTTCTAATGTCAGAATAGACGCGAGGTTGCACAGAGTTCTACAAAGAAAAGCACAGTCATTTGCCTCTGCTTTAGGAAGGAGTATGGTATATCAGTACACTGTGCAGAAACAAGGGCTTCTATATTATAAAATTATAAAATACTCCAGTACAAATTCACAACTGCATACCTTTGTTCTGCACATCTTGGAATGGAATCTTAAAATTGAACTAGAACTTGGCATGTCCAAACAGTCAGGAAAAAACAGGCTTGCCAGATCTTCACAATGTTAGGACACTAGAAGAATGTTTAGATGTGGCAATCAATGACCTTCTCTTTCCAGGAAAAGTTTGCAAAGTACAAATTATGATCATGGGTCACAAGATAATACCAACACTGTGATAGGCTGATTCTTATACAGAGAACAAAATTATTTATTTATTTATTTATGCTGAAGAAGATTCACTCTGAGTTAACATCTGTGCCAATATTCCTCTATTTTGTATGTGGGACACCACCACAGCATGGCCACCAGCATGTGGTGTAGGTCTGTGCCCAGGATCTGAACCCCAGTTGCCAAAGAGGAGCACACCAAACTTTACCACTAGGCCATGGGGCCAGACCTCAAAATAATTTATTTTTTTATTTATAGATACATTTCTTATGTTAATCTATTTTGATGATGAGTTGAAGATGAAATCCTTCCAGGAGACTGAAAAGAAAATATCAATATTCTACAGAAAATAAATTGCCATTCTAAGTAATCCATTATTTTGAAAGTCTCCACTGTTCAGGGTATGCGTGGGTATGTATATATATACATATGTATTTTTTTAATTATAATCTAAGTACGTCTTTATTTTTTAATAACAAAATGCATGTTTAATAATAAAGAGAATACATTTGAAGATTAGATGAAATCTACTTGAGGGGTTGGGGGAAGGAATTTGTAAGGTTGATTTAGGTAAATATTTTGTTAAATAAAATAGACACATTAGACTCACATTCTGGGCATATGCTGTATAAGTATATTTTCTAACATAGCATATGATGATTTTCCACACGACCAAAGAAACTCTCATTTTTTTGTTGTTTATTAGTTTGTCCAAAGGGTAGTTCAGGCATTTTGCAAACTGTCCCTGGTTCTTTTTAAACAATCTCCTGGCCAGTTTAAAAATATTGAACCTATTCTACTAAGAAAAAACAAAACTCTAGTTATCTATATGGACTGAGTAATTGTTTTTAATTCACATTTAAGTGTGTTTACATGTATTTAATTGTGAAATGGGCATGAGCCCTGGTGCTCAGAGGTGCTCGCAGAACACAAGCTAATGAGTCTTGGGAGAGCAATGTGAGAGATTCCATTTTCAAGTGTTAGATCAAATGAACACATGTTCATTTCCTTCTTATTCGGAGGTGGCATTTAGATGCCTAACTATGGATACATTATGTTTTTCACAGACAAGACATTTGGCTCCTTAGTCAACTGCTTACATGGGAAGACTGTTGCGTTGGCAGCTGTAGCCATTTTCCATTGTCAGAAGTGAATAAAATTGCAAGTTCTAGGATGATTCTTAAAAAGAACAAAACAAAACTTCCTTTTGTTCTCTCACCAGACACATACGGATCATTGGAAGAAGCAAGTGTTTTCCTTCTGTCTCTCATTAAGCTTTCATGCATCCCTGGCCTCCATTAAGTTAGAAAAACAGAGACTTGTATAAGTGAGGTGGCATATGTGAAAGAACTTGGAAACGGCAAAGCATTATACAATTCTAAGGCATAAACACAAATGTAAATATCATAGGTTCTTCCATCTTTTCACGAAATCACCGCTAACTACCTTAATGTGTAACATAGACTCCTTCTTTTAAATCTCACTACTGTAGTCTTGCTAGTCATTCCTTAAAACAAAGCAGAAATTTCACACCACCAAGAATGTGCTCAAACCATACCATCAAGAAGAAAAATTATATCCCTTCCTTCTTTTGCCTATATAAAATCATCTCACTCTTATTTAAAAGACATTCAAGGAAATGAACTTATTAATCACCTACTATCTACCAGACACTGTTCTGTATCCAAGAATATAGAAATGAAAGGGACAGAAATATGTCTCCTTGGAAAGCTTAGATTTTATTGTCCTCCTCCATTTCTTTAAGAAAAAGAAGAGAGGCCAGCAGTCTGGAACATGACAGACTAAAGGAGAGAGAAACCAGAATTTAAGCTCTACCACATGGGGAGCCTGGATGCCATGATAAGGAGTATGGATTTCATTTTAAATGCAATGGAAATCTATGGAAGGTATTAAGCAACAGGAAAAAAAAATGGCCTGATTTAAGTTTTTATAAGATTTTTCTTTATAAGATTTTTTTTCTACTAGTACTACTCTTAGGCTCAGGCAACAGGATTCCACTGCTCTGAGCCCCATCATTTAGTAAACTCTGTACATCACAAACACAGGAACAATAAATAGACTAAAGAAGATATACCCATATCTGTCTTTTGGGACATGATGAGCAGCACTTGCACAGAACAACTTGTAACCATAAATACCTATTCTTGAGACAAATGATGTTTAAACCCCAGGGCAGTGCTTCTCCACTTCTCTTGCCCTATGTCCTAAGACTAAGGGGGACTGTGTTTTAATGCCATAAAGGTTTCTGAGTTGTATCCCTGTCAAAGACAGACACCACTCCAGTGGGCAAAGAGGATTTGAGGAGCAGGAATAGTTAGGTAAGAGATAAGTCAGGGGCCAGCCCAGTGGCATAGAGGTTAAGTTCGTGCACTCCACTTTGGCGCCCCGGGATTTGCAGGTTTGGATCCTGGGCACAGACTGACACACCCCTTGTCAAGCCATGCCGGGGCAGCGTCCCATATAAAGTAGAGGAAAACGAGCACAGATGTTAGCCCAGGGCCAGTATTCCTCAGCAAAAAGAGGAGGATTGTCAAAGGATGTTAGCTCAGGGCTAATCTCCCTCACCAAAAAAAAAAAAAAAGAGAGAGAGAGATAAGACAAATATGTTTACTTGTCAAACTCAAACCCACTTTCTCAGGTAGCATGAATACAAGAGATGCCATGCACTGAAGCATTGTTTTCCAGAGATGTCAACTGTTCATTCCCTTGCATCCCCATTTTGTCCAATTCATGTTTCTGTGGATAGTTACAGATCAATGCACTATGTACACTCAAGGAATATTTTACAATCTTAAATAATTCCTGTTCTTTTTGAATTTATATAAATGTACATCTAGATCAGGAGGCAGGCCAGAACACTATAGCTTACGGGCTTAATTGAATCCACTTTCTGTTTATAAAGTTTTATTGGAACAGCCACACTCATTTGTGTATGTATTTT
This sequence comes from Tapirus indicus, assembly GCA_031878705.1. Lineage (NCBI taxonomy): Eukaryota > Metazoa > Chordata > Mammalia > Perissodactyla > Tapiridae > Tapirus > Tapirus indicus. Next base: position 118,651,351 of record CM062925.1, read on the forward strand.
TTGTGACTGTTCTTGTGCAACTATAGAAGGTTGAGTCATTGCTACTGAGACACTGCGGCTCAAAAACCCTAAAATATTTGTTACACAGACCCTTAAAGTAAAAGTTTTCTCTCATCTACATATACATAAAGTGCAATGCTGATTCTTGTGTATGCCTAGGTTGTTGTTTAAGAGATGGTAAAAAAACAAGTGGCTAACTGTGAAGGGTCACAAAGGTAGTTTCCCAAGAGAAGTGGGAAACTATGCCCACACAAAACATACATCATTGTTAATAACAAATTCATTCATAATATCCCCGAACTGAAAACCACTCCAATGTCCATCATCAGTTTAATTGATAAGCACATTGTAGTATATCCACAAAATGAAATGATTCTCAGAAATAAAAGAAACAACTTTCTCATACACCCAACAGCATGCATGAATTCAAAAATACGCTGAGTGATAAAAAGCAAACAAAAAAAAGAACACATTGCATGATTCCATTTTTTCGAAATTTTGGAATAAGCAAAGCTACTTTACATTTGTGAAGTAGTTCAGAAGTTGCTTGCAGCCACAGGTATGAGGAAAGGAATTGACTATAAAAATACCTAAATTGGAAAACTAAAAATCTTTGGCCTTAACTCAAGGGCAAAAGAAGCAGATCTTTGGTGATTGGCCTGATTTTATACATAGTGTCTCTAAGCCTAAAAGAAAAGTGCTTTGGTGAATTGGAAGACTTGTTTTTGTTAAGATGTCAGTATTCTCCATATTAATCTGTAGATTTTATGCAACCTCATTCAATATCCCAGCAGGCTTTTTCTCTGGTAATTGAAAACTGTTTCTGAAATTCATATTTAAAAATGTACCCAGAATATGCAAAATACTTTTAAGAACAAAAACAAATTGTAAACCTGATTTCAAACATACTATAAATAGTGGTAATTGAGATCAGAGGCATGAACATAAGGATAGATTGTTTCATAGGTCTGTGGAACAAATAGATCATCCACAAATATACCTACTCATATATGATCTATTAATCTTTTACACAGATGCCAAGGTAATTTAGTGAAGAGATTGTTGTTTTGCTCTTTGTCTTTAAAAAAAAGAAAATGGCGCTGGTAGGGGCCGGCCCTGTGGCGTGGTGGTGAAGTTCAATGCACTCCACTTCGGTGGCCTGAGTTCACAGGTCTGGATGCCGGGCACAGACCTATACCACTCATCAGCCACACTGTGGCGGTGACCCACATGTAAAGTGGAGGAAGATTGGCACAGATGTTAGCTCAAGGCTAATCTTCCTCAAGCAAAAAAAGAGGAAGGTTGGCAACAGATGTTAGCTCAGGGCTAATCTTCTTCAGCAAAAATAAAAAAAAAATCTGCTGTCAAAATTGGACAGAAGTGTATTAATGAGCCAGCCTTTATCTCTCACCAAAAATTAACCTGCAAAGAATCATATAGTAATGATATTATTGATATATTGATATAAAAATGATTATTTATTGATAATCAATAAGTAAATGAATATGTATGTAAATGAGTGAAAACTACTTTAAAAACTATGAATAATAAAGAACACTATAAAATTTCTAGGAGGAAACATAGAGAAAATCTTTGTGGTCTTGTGTTAGGCAAAAAGTTCTTAAACAGGAAAGAAACCACAAATCATAAAAAGACAAAATTAAGAAATTAGACTTCATCAAAATTCGAAACTTCAGCTCTTCAAAAGATGCATTTAAGCAAGTGAAAAGACGAACCACAGACTGGGAGAAAGTATTTGCAAAGCACATATATGATAAATGACTTTTATTCAATATAAATACAGAAAGTCCAGGTGTTGGTGTGGATGTGAAATGCAAAATGGAGCAGCCACTTTGGGAAACAGATAGGCAGTTTCTTATAAAATTACATAATCATGTACTTACCATATGAATGAACCATCCCATTCCTAGATATTCTTAAGAGATACATGAAAACACATCTCCATGCATAGCCTGAAAGTTATATATTCAGCAACCTTTTTAATAATTGCCCCAAACTAGAAACAACCGAAATGTCTTTCAAGTGATGCATGATTAATTAATCTGTGGTGCAGCCATACAATGGAATACTATTCACCAACAAAAAGGAATGGACTATTGATGTTGTCAGAAAGTTGCCATAGCAAAAATATAGAGGACTCTCAAAAGCAGTGAAGTAAGGGAAACCAGACCCAAACATCTCCACACTGTATGATTCCATTTATATAATCTTCTAGAAAAGGCAAATCTGGAGGACAGAACTCAGATCAGTGTGTGCTAGAGTCTTGGTGTTCACCTGGGTGTTTACTACAAAAGGAAATTTCTTGGGCTGATGAAATTATTCCCTCTCATAATTTTGGTCATGGTTATACAACTGTTTACATTTGTCAAAACTCATCAAACACTTCACCTAAAAAAGATGAATTTAACCATATGAAAATTATACCTAATTTAATCTGACTTAAAAAAGAAAGTAAGAAAGTTTAACAGAGCTAAGGGACATGGATCTCCAGATTGAAAAGGAAAAAAAGAAAAAGAGAAAGTTCCAGGTCACATCAATATGAAATTTCAGAACATTCATGACAATGAAAAAAAACCCCAGAGTATTCAGAGAGAGAGAAAAAGGACCACACATAAAAGATCAGATGAACATCAAATTTGTTGAAGGAATACTAGAAGCTAAAAGTAGTGGATGACGGCTTCAACTGGTCAGGAAATCTTTCCAACGTGGTACTTTCTATACTCAGCAAATTGTCAGTCAAGATCTTAAAAAAATTCACGCCTCATGCATCCCTTCTCAGAAAGCAACTGTGAGATATACTTGATGAAAACGAGGATACTAAACAAGAAAAGGAAAGGCAAGGGGATAAGAGAGGATATCTAAACACCAGAAACATGAATGGAATTCCTGGTATGACGGTGAATGGTGCTCTCCAGATGAAAACTATTCAGAAGCCTGGAGAGCAAATAATATCAATTGCAATGGAGAGAAGGGGAGATTCTGGGAGGAATTTAGCAAAACAAAAGACTAATAAATGGATTAATTCATAGTCGAAACAACCAAAAGCTGATTTTAATTCTATCAGAAGATTAGGGATAGATTATTTTATAGGAAAACAGAGAATTTAGCAATTAAAAAAAAATAAAAGAGGCAAATGTTAAGGAAAACCAAATAATTGAATACGCAAATATTTCGTAGTTTGATATATGATTCAATAGTGGCTAATAGTTCCATAATCATAATAAGGTACTCTAAACATTGAATTTAAAATATCCTGAAAGAATGTTCATGGAAAACAAGCAAATCCAAAATTTATATGGAAGAGTGAAAAAACAAAACCAAGTATCATGACAATCAAAATACTGTTAATAATAATAGCTAATACTTAAGCAGTACTTCATCCAGTCTTCCCCAAGACCTTAGATAGTACAGTTATTAACTTGATTTTTTTTCAGATCCGCAAAATGAGTCACAGATATTAACTTCCTCAAGATTGTGCAGGAAGTTAGCAGTGTAACCCAGTTGTTTGTGTCTAGAGTCCTTGCTTGTAACCACTGGGCTTTGCTGGATTCCTATTATCAGGTGTCAATACTTATTTTCAAACTGTAGAAATAAAAAATGTTGGTTTATTTGTACTAGGAGAGCAAAAAAACGCTAAACTCAAAAGAAATCTGTCCATTAATATATGGGAACTTGACTAAAGAAGCATTGCAAATAAATGAGAAGTTGATGGACTATTCAATAAATGGCATGGTACAGATGGTAATCCACTTGGAAAGAGAGAGACAGTGGCTGGGAAAGGTGGTAATTCATAAAATAGGGTTTTATTTTATTAAGGTAGAAATAATAGATGAATTGTGTAAGTTTTGGGGAATTATCCAATAGAGATGGAGAAACTGATGATGCAGGAGGGAGATTATATGCAGAAGCTAAATCCTTAAGAACTGAGATGGGAGTGGAATGAGTAATCAGCCTCTGATAAGATGACTTTTTTTTTCCATTGTAATAAGAAGAAAGATAAATATCATATTCAGATGCTTATAGTTGTGTAGATTTGATAGTAGAAAGTAAAGAAAGCTTCTGTCTGATTACTTATAATTTCTAAAGGAAGTTAGACATGAGAGTGGCAGGAGGTGGGAAGGGGAGGTAAAGCAGCATGTATGAAATAGTCAACTTGGAAGTAAAGAACTACCAGGTACAATGGAACACTTATTGAAGGTTGTGTTCATAAACTAACAGTGAAATCAAACATATATTGGTGTGATTTTTCACAAGTTATGTTCATTTAATTTACTTCAGGGAGATCAAGTGCTTATATGCACCAAGTTTGGGTTTTTCTCAGGTTTATACTCTTGAGAGTTGGGAAGAAGTTTGGTGATGCTGACAGAGGGGTGATTATAGGAAAAGGACATGAAATCCAAGGTGGGCAATGGAAATAGCTGGGACTTCAGAAGAGCGAGCCATGATGTTCAGTGCAAAGTAGATGAGTGAATGGATTGGAAGTTTCAAAAACGTCCAAGACTTGTTGCAATGGGGGCAGAGAAGATGCTCATTTTATGGGTTCCTAAAGCTTGTACAGATTAGGGTCTCCTCTTTAAGTGGGAGAATGCAAGAATATCTTGCTTTTAAAAATTTTACAAAAATATGCAAACTCATTGCCAGGACTCTTCCCAGGGATGTGTATGGGGCTCCTGAGCAATTGAAATGAACAGCCTCATTAGTTTCAGTAATTAACAGGAGAGCAAATACTTGTCTGAAAGTAGGAGGCATAAAGTGTAGATTTCAAAGGTGGTGCAATTACTGGTGGGTGCAAACAAATTCTATGGTTTGAACATGAAGGAGAAAAGATCACTGGAGGTGAAGAAGGAACGAATCAAAAAGGCAGAGATTTAAATTAGTTTATCCAAAGCATGTGGAAGACACAGAAAAGTATATGCCAGAAGTAGAATGAGGATGTAGTCAGCAGTCCTGACACTAAATCTTTCATTTAATGTCTTATTTTTCACCAGGGACCTCTGCACAGGTTCTCTCCCTGCTTCTTTATTTTATTGAATATGCACTAAGAGGCTGGGCAAAAAAACCCACAAAAATATAGTGTCCCAAAAAAGATAGAAGTATTGTTTTTTCTCCTTTACATAGGAATCCAAAGACTTTTCAGGGAAAGTACAAGTCATCCCTTATCCAACAAGACTGTCTCAGGTGCTGCATCTATATATGCCACAATACCCTATGCTTAGTTTTGCTCCTTTTGATCATCGTGAGTTCCTTCTGCTTGTTGCACCATTCCCTAGAGTATTGTGCTTGACCTGATACTCAAGGCTGGTTCACAATCACATGCATGATACCTCTGTTTAAGGAAGTAACATAGAAGGTGAATACACTTCTATTCAGATTGCATTAGTGAGACCTCTGTCACTTGGACAACCCTCTAGCCAGGAATCATAGTCTTTATCTATGTGGCCTAGATAGCATAGTATCTATCTAGGCGGCCATGTGTCCTGCTAAAGGCAATGTAGTACCAGGGAGTTCATTACCAAATATAAAAAGGGAAATAGAGGATGGGCGTATTCACAATCTCCATCACACCTCTTTATTAATATTCCTCTGGTTAACACATTTCAGGGCCCCATGGCCTTGAGGAAGTCATCTCTAACCCAACGAGCCAGGTTATGGGACCCTTCTATACATTCCCACAGCACCCTATACTTATCAATCTTGCTAACACCTGCATAGTATTTATTCATCATTATCTTCCTCTATACTCTAGTATCTGGTAGGTTCACAAACATTTATAGTTGAATATATGTATGAATGGATAAATAATTGATTTAGCTCAAGTTCCTTTCATTTTAGCTGAAGTTCAATAAGTTGCTTGCTCATTCCTACTCCTTTTTTTCTCCTTTAAGTTCTCTATTTCTTCTGTTTTCCACCTTCCTGTCTGTAATGTTAACCTCCCATGCAATAACATATATTAGAATTCAGATGAATGTGAAGACCTATATGTTTTTATTCATAAAAATTAAACACGGTAGAGTGCTAAATAGTGTAATATTGGTTACAATGAGATGAAAGTAAATTGAGCTTGAGGTATAAGAAATGATTTTATGGAGAAGGCATTTAGAATAATTGGAAAGAAGTCAGAGAGAATTGAGGCAAAGAGAACTCTCCAAATACTAATATATTAATCAATTACTTCATTTATTCATTTTCCTCATTAAGCATTAATTGAATGCGTATTACATGCAAATACTCAGCCTATATAATAATTCCAGAGGACCTATTCAATCTTTCTTTACATAGCCCACAATATAAGATTTTGTAAGCGGTTTGGGGAAATTAATATAAAATATATAGATACTCAAAACTTGAAATGCTTTATCTTCAACTGGAAATTTATGTATCTTACATTTTTTCTTATTTTGAAAGCTTCCTATCTTTTGGCATCAACAATAAATCAGCATTTTCAGGTTGTACCAATAGTTTTATGTCTTCTGAAGCAACTGCAAAGGACACCATTGACAGGCTTTCAAATATATCCCAGACCAAAACAATAAAAATAAATAGAAGAAAACAATATAATCTTTCTGACATTTCCATGAAAATTGAATGCTCTTCTACAAACACAGAAGAGCAGTTTCATTATTGAATGCCAAGGATCACATATCCACAAAATACCAAGAGATTTTGCATGTCGTTCAATCACCCAGCTGACAATCTTCAAGAAAAACTGCTTTTCGGTGAGATGGAATGCTTTAATGAGCTAATTAGTTAGCTCAGGAAGGTGACTCTGTGACATGACTTATAGAATTACTCTGAAATCTACCTATTCTTGCTGCTAATTTACAATAAATCATATTACCTTATGGATCTAACTCTAATATATATTTAAAAAATGGAAATCCTATTTAATAGCATTTTTTTCTTGTATGGCAGGCTATTGATTCTTGTATTATAGCAACTTTAATACTTTCATTCTGAAATAATTCATTGTATTTAGTGGAATATAATTAGCTCTACCATCGGTGCAAAAAGTTCAGTTTATAGATCATCTCTGATAATACATCAAGGCAGAAATAAACTGAGTTCTAATAATCATTTTTGTACAGCTTTCTGAACTCTTTTTCAGACTTCAACATTACTATACTCTTAGAGACATGGAGGATAAGGACCATTGCAGTGTTTATTTTGCAACTTTGTAATCATAACACAAAAGACTTGGCACATAAGCAGTATTCAGAAAAGAAGATTGACTAAATGAAATGTTAGCAGTGAAAATAAAAATCACCACACAATCGCCCATTGCCTTGCATGATATCACCATTTGATGTGCTAGGACAAGTCAAAATGTTCATCGGGGGACAGTGGAGGGTGGGTCTAACTACTAGGGAACAACTAAGCATCAGCAGCAAAGGAGCTAGAAGCAGGATCTAGATGTTTGAGAATCGAATCAAAAGAGGAGGGAATATTTTGTATTGGGGCATCTGTTTTCAACGGAGTTGTTCAATCTGGCTCATGTGTGTGATTGGGAAAGGGTTGCTGTTCAGCTGGCTAAAAGGGCCAATACCTTTGACTCAAAACTGGTGTCTCATCTGCCTTGAGTTTTTCAGCAAAACAACTATTAATTATTCTTCAAGCCTGTGCCATCTCTCCTCTTTTCCCTTGTACATGCTGCCCGTCTTGTATTGCAGTGACTGACACCTCCACCTGCTATAGTCTCACATGGGTCTCAAGGCAGAGCTTTAGCACCTTGTCTTCAGCAACACCACTCCCATTCAAGTCAATTTCTACACCTCCATAAATTATTCTCCCTGCATACTTAAGGTCTGGGAATGTGTTTTGATCACTGTATTAGTGAGAGATCTCCAGAGAAACAGAGATATAGATATAGATATGTCTACAGTCATGTGATTGGAGATCACAATCGTGTGATCCAATTCATTAAAATAAATCTCTTTATATATCTATATCTATATAGCTATAGATCTATTAAGTAATTGGATCACATAATTGTGGAAGCTTAGTGAGTCCAAAATCTGGTGGGGGAGGTTAGCAGGCTGTAAGGTCATGAAAGAGTTGCAGTTTAAATCACAGTTTAAAGGCACTCTGCTGGTGAAGATCCAATGTTGCATATGAAGTCCTGAGGCTGTCTACTAGAGAATTCCCTCTTGCTCTGAGGAGGTCAACCTTTTTTCTATTCAGGCCTTCAACCTATTGGATGAGGCCCACCCACATTGTTGAAGGTAATCTGCTTTACTCAAAGGCCACTGATTCAAACTTCTCATCCAAAAACACCCTCACAGAAACATCCAGAATAATATTTGACCGAATATCTGGGCACTGTGGCTCAGCCAGGTTGACACATAAAATTATCCATCATAGTCACCATTGTCTCCTCAGTTTCTAACACAATTGAGCTGTCTAACACGATTGAGTTACAAATTTTATTAGCAAGAAAAGATTGGTTAATAACAGCCACATTGTTATTTTACAAGGTCTGAACCTTCAATTTAGAAAAGAATAGGAGAGTTTAACCACCGTGGCAGGGCTTTGCTTTCTATGTAGTTACGTGTGCTACACACATGTATGTTGCCTGTAGTCTAGGCTCTGTCACGAGTAAGTGTTCTACTCAGTGTTTTTTTTTTTTAAATCATTACAGTTAAAGTCTTAAAATGTGTGCATGCCAAAATAATATATTGTTATGAATGTTCAATACCATTAAAGGCAGAGAAAATCTGACACAAAATACATCCTGACATCATTTGCTTTTTTTAGCTTCTGAAAGAGCAAGTGAGACTCCATAACCCAAAACACACACACTTTAGAAAAAAGTTTTTCTTAATAACTCAATAAATATTACATTATAAAATAAAAACATATTCAATCAACTTCTAAACTTGTTGTCAGAAAAGTCAACCTTTCAATGTAGATTAAAGATATTTCAAGGAACCCATTCCTCATGCTTTTGTATTTTTTAATTTTGCATAATTTGTCTTTTAAATTTATACCATATATTTCCTACTTAATTTTAATCTTAATTTAATATGTGTAGTGTCCTAACTTGTTCAGGGATTTCTTAGTAAAGTTGATAAGATAGAAATATCAATTTTGCAGTCATGATACATAAAATAAATATTTATACAGCATTATATCTACGTTTGAATAGATTATCTTGGCTTTGGTACTTCAAATTGTTGTATTGTCTTATTAACAGCTAATTTCATTACTCTTCACAATTTATTTCTGAGGGAAGATGTTATCAATTTCTGCCTAAAGAAAATGAATAAATATAAAAATATTCCAAGTTAAAGATGAAGTTGTTTTAAAACAGAGAAATGAGTGGAAAATAAGGCATTTATCTGGATGGTTCCTATAAGGAATACATTTTGTTTTTGTTTCCTGAGTAAATCTCAGTCTCTTCCTTTAATTATCAGACTAATTTTCAATGTTTTACTTAACTGACCAAAATATGGCTCATGTTCATGTCATGCGTAAATCTTTGGCTCTATTTTCTGATCTTCAAAGGTGACCAACATGAAATGTGTTACATACGATTCTTTCAAAAATGCCCACAAAATGACACACTCTTAAGCTTAAAAATACCTCAGAGAAAAGACTATATAGTTTACTGTCTAATTTTTAAATGATTGCTTCAAGAGTTCCACAAATGGAAGAAAAAACTTCTGTTGAACTACCTGTAGAAATGGGAAAATCACTAGTTTCTGAAAGGCTCACTCTAATTTCAGGTGGTTCCAGCTGTCAGGAAGTCAGTTATCCTTCGCCAGAACTTTCCCTCTTCCATTTGTCTTCTTCCTTTAGCTCTCGATGTGCCTTTAGGGGGCTACTTCCAGCATCTTATCCAGATTTACACCTCTAGGGGAAATGGAGTCCTTTGAGAGTCCACTTACTAGAAATGGAATTCTACCCCTGATAGTTGAAGTGAGGAGATCCACAAGGGCATATCCATGTCTGAGAATGAGCAAAGCCCAGAAGCTAAATACTGTTTTCTTTAAAAAAAGGGGGGGGGGGGGCGGGGCAGGAATGCTGTTGATCCAGCCAAGAGGTCAGGAGCAAGCTGGGGTTATCTGGGATTATTGCGTCCTCTAACATAGCTGGGCATTGCTGCTGGGTGCTCTGTCAAGTGAGGAGTATGTGCCTGCATTGAGACTACTGGATGGTGTAGAGTCAAGGTAAATTATTATTTCTATTACTCCTCATTTCCTGATATGACAGTTTCAAGTCAACTCAGTCTCCTAGTTGCTCTACTGAAATACGCCCTACTTCTTCCATGTCCCTGTGAAACCAGCATGAGGGGTAGACTGGCTGCCCAGTGCCAAGTGGCACTGTCCCTTTAATTGATCAAGACACTACAGTCCTATAAATAAAGCCTAAACTTACGTAGCTTTTTTTGGTAACTTATTAATCGACTTATAATGAGCCTAAAATCAATTACATCCTAAAGTATACATTGCTTCTTTTAGGATCCAAGTGTTAAGACCTACATTTTTTTATGTTAAATTTAATCCTGCCAGATTTGACCCAATAGTCAAGACTGTTTTAGATTCTGATTCTGTTACCCAAAATGCTAACTATCTCTCCTAGCTTTATGTCATCTACAATTCTGAAAAGTACATGTATTAACTGGCAGAAAGTTCATAGCATAATTGTGGTAGTTTCTTTCAGCACAGGAGTATCCCCAATATTATTTCCCCTGTTACCTAGACTTTGTCAACTTCAATGTTTGGTTGTATCCTTTCATTACAACCCTTTCAGGAAATGTTTATTTCCCAAATCAGTATATAAATAATCAATTAAGTATTTATATGTTTTTAATCATTTATCTCATCAAAATAAATATACCAAACCCTTATATAGTGTTTAGAAATAATAACTCACTTAATCCTTTCAAAAGCCCTGTGTGGTAAGTATGTACCATTCTTAGCCCATTTTACAGATGAGGAAACTGAGGTAGAGGGGAGTTAAGTGACTTGCCAAGAGTTATAGAGCTAAGTCAGTTGCAGAGCTGCATTTGAACCCAGGATGCCTTTCTTCAGAGTCCATGCTCATAGTCACTAGTCTTTGCTGACTCGTACATTATAATGATTGTTCAATAAGACAAGCTTAGGGAAGAGCCCCAAGATCAGCTTCTAAGATATCCCCACTTATATCTGGATGAAGCACATGTGCAGGATGCACAATACTACGTGTCTTGACATCTGGTGAAACTGGGAGGGCCTCCAATGGCCCAAGGGCAAGTTCCCTCCCCACTCTGCTCCCTCGGATAATGACCTTATTCAAACAACTCTCCTTCCCAAGGGGATCAGATGTCGTTCCTAGTTGTCCTGAAAAAGTCAGCTTCAGTCCCTGCCAGCACATAGAATTATTTAAACAAGCAAATCGCATCCTCCCTCAGGAACCAGGGGTCACACAGCCCTGATACCACAAATATACTACCAAGGACCTTCCACCACCCCGGTTGCTCAATATGTTCCAAAGTGCAGACACCATGTGGCCCTGAATGGTGTGCGGTGTCCTCCTCCCCTAGGCTGTGAGTGTATGTGACCAGTAAGCTGCCATCGATTTTATCCATCCAGCGTTGGGTGTTTTGTCTTTGACTATCCCCATACCCTAGGGCAGGAAACACTCTTTCACCAATGGGGTGAATAGGAAGTGATTAAAACAGACACCAGATGAATATAAACAAAACAAGGTAGCCACATCTATAGATTCATCCATTTGCAAAGTAAATGCATAATTTGGCAGATGCTGTATGAACTCGGTCTTCGTGTTTACAGCTAAATTATTAATTTGCTTATTAATGCATTGCTGCAAAGTGGTGCTGCCGTGATTTTTCTTTCTCTGACATTTCACCCAACAGGCATTCGCCGCTGTCAAGTGTTCACAGCTTTATTAGTCACCCAGCTATTGTGTGCAACTCTTCAGCCATATGCAGTGTGGCCACAAGCAATGTGATAACTTATGCTTAATAAGATGTTGCAGTGACTTTTTCATTTCTAGCTTTAAAAGCAAAACCAAACAATTTTTGGCTTATAAAAAGCTCCTAATATTTGTGTTAAAATAAAAAAATCATTTCTCTTTAAATTCTGAATGATTGATCTCAAATGAATGCTACAGTTTAAGTGGCATCATGATAATATTTTTAAATGTTTTTTGCATAAGACATCATGAGTTAAATTATCAGCATCTGTAAAGATGAGAAAAAGATAGATTTTGTCATATTTTTCATTTCTTGTTTAAAGGTTTTCCAATTTCTTTTGAATAGATTCTTCTTTTCCTTTAGTGAGAGAATTTTCTGAATGTCAATTCTATCTTTCTGGCATATTTAGACAAAGATAGTGCAGCTGTAGTTTGAGTAATCAATTCTTTTGGTCTTCTCTTCTAAAGCAACAATTTAAGCTTAAATATATGAAACATATCTTATAAAAATTTTCTTTTGTTTCAGACTAGTACATAATTTAATTCTAAAAGGCCGGGTTTTAAATTAAATTTAAAATTTTGTATATTTAATAAAAAGTATATTATTGCAAAAGAAGACAATAATGTGTATTACATCTTCTTGTGTTTCTATGAAGTGCAAGGAAAACTTCAAGATTTTAATTTAACAATTGATTAGATGATAACATGTTTACAATAATTATAGCAGTATATGCAAAGGTAATGTAAGCACAAAGTGCTGAAAGTAAGCTATATTAATCTCTGAAAATCTACATATTTGTACCCTAAACCTTCTATGGTAGAAAATGTTTGAATTCACAGGTGTCAACAACCCATATTCCATTAGCTGTTAGATCAAATATGTCATCATCATTTATAGAGCCTCTTGAAAATGCTACCACTCACTCATGAGACAATAAAAGTGAAAAGGGGGAATAACACATAAGTATTAGTACGGAAAAAGTTTTGACAATTCATACCCCTTGAAAGGATCTTGGATATCCCCAGGGTTCCTCAGACAACACCATACGAGCCACAATAAATTAGAGTAAAAGATCTGGGGTTAGAGAATCTCAGTTTCAAATTATTCTTACAGTTTCACTTTATTTTACAAGATATGTTCTATCTTTTTATATCCCCATACAATATCAGAATTTATCAGGTTGCTACAAAGGAAGAACGCCAATTAAATTTAAAATTAATCTTCCCTGTTTTTTCCCCAGTATGTATGTAGCTAACCTTGTTGACAAATTTTTATTTTTGGTAGTCTTCTGTGAATCTGTTAGCATGATTCTACATAGTATTTGCTTGAACTATGCCTATCTATGTGTGTATATTTACACAAATGTATATGTGTTATACACACACACATACATGCGTATATGCATATACTACATAATTTATATATTGTATCACATTAATGAATGTATCATTACTTATCCTTTGATAAAAATGATATGTAGACTAATCTATGCTATTCATTTTCCTTCAAAAAAAAACTATAAATGCTATGTTATATCTCTTCCACTAGGGTTTCTATCACTTGATATATTCATTTAATGTGTCATAATTGGTCAAAATTAAAAGTATGAAGGAATTCTCTTTGAAAATAGCAGAATAAAACTTCTCCTGCCAGGTAGGTGATAGTAGGCAATTCCAGGCCAACTCTTCCATTGCACCAAGCATAATAAAAAAGGGAAAAAATAATGTAAACAGAGGGCTGTGGGAGCAATGATGAGTAGGTGAACAGAGATGAACTATTCTGAGGGGAAATGACAAATAGAACCACCAGCTGTTATCTTCTCTGGAAAGTTTTAACTATCTGTCCATCATCTGTAGAGCACTGCTCAAGAACATAGCTAGAGGAAAGAGAAATAAGCAAAACTTTTGATGTCATTGGGGAGACTCTAGGATCAACTGAAATTTTGCATGGGTAACTTCCTACATAATTCTTGGCCTATGCTGGAGGTTAGGTAACTGAGCCAAAATATTCTTAAGTTGGTGTAAAATTGTCTTCAGTCTTTCCGAAAAGATTTTTAGAATATCTATTATTAATATGTTCAAGAAAATAAAGGTAAATCTTAAAAGGAACTAGAGAGAAAAGACAACTCTCAAAAAAAATCACAAGAAGACTGACAGCTGACTTCTTAACAGAAATTATGTAAAACAGAAAAACAGTGTAAGAATATCTTTAAAGTGCTGAGAAAAAATAAATGACAATCTACAATTATTTATCCAGCAATATTATACTATCAAAAATTGTAAAGAAATAATTTTTCAGAGAAATAGCAAATAAAACTGAGATAATTTACTGCTGGAAATACTGCTCTAAAACAAAATCTAAAGATGGATAGTGATTCCAGAGAGGAATATAAAAATGTAGGAATAAATAAAGAACATTAGAAAAGGTGACAAAGTGGATAAGTATAAATGAATATGGATTATAGCAAATAATAATTTCAATGTTCTGTGGAATTTAATTTATATGTATAATTGAAAATGCATAAAAACAATATGACAAAGGTAGGTGAGGAAGAAATGAGGTAAAAAGAATTTAAGTTTTAACAGTATCAGATAAATAATGAAGGTAATAAGTTAGATTAGACTTTAATAAGTGATGGTGAATTTTGTTATCTCTATGTTAAAATGTAAAAGGATAACAAAAAATATATAACAAACAAGTTAATATAATAAAAAATGTGTTAATCCACAAGGATAAAGAAAATGGAGAAAGAAACATAAAGCAGATATGCAGATTAGAAAATAAATAGTAAAATGATAGATATAAGCCTAATTATATCAGTAATTTCATTAAAAATAAATGCACTAAAATTGTTGGTGGGAATGTAAAATGATGTATCCACAGTGGAAAATAGTTTGGCAGCTCCTCAAAAAATTAAAAATAGAGCCATATCATCCACCCATACCACTTCTGAGTATGTATCCAAAATTATTGAAAGCAGGGTGTCTAAGAGTTACTTGTATGCCCATGTTCATAGCAGCATTATCCACAATAGCTAAAAGGTGCAAACAAACCAAGTGTCCATTGACAGATGAATGCAGGAGCAAAATGTGGTCTATACATACAGTGGAGTATTATTCAGCCTTAAAAAGAAGGAAATTCTGACACGTGCTACATTTGTCATGATGGCCCTTGAGGATGTTGTGCTAAGTGATATATGCCAATCACTAAAAGATAAATACTGTATGATTCCACTTATATGAGATACCTAGAGTAGTCAAATTCATAGAGACAGAAAGAATGGTGGTTGGCAGGGGCTCGGGGAAGGAGAAATGGTAAATTGTTGTTTAATGGGTACAGAGTTTCAGTCTTGCAAGATGAAGAGAGTTCTGGAGATGGATGGTGGTGATGGTTACATAGCAATGTGAATGTGCTTAATACCACTGAACTGTACACTTAAAAATGATTAGGATGGTAAATTTTATATTATGTATATTTATCACAATAAAAAATTGGGGAAAATGTGTAAATGCACTAAACACTTCCAGTATGAGTTTATGGTTGTCAAATGATTTTTAAAAAGTAATGTACAATATGCTGTTTACAAGATACTCACTATAAATATTAGTACTCATAAAAATTAAAAGAAAAAAAAGATAGGAAAAATATACCGAGAGAAGAAAACTGGTCTGGACACTCCACAAAGATGAAGAGGTCAATTCAATGGGAAGATAGCAAACCCTAATTTTTTATGCATGAAATAACAGCTGCAATATATATATCATCAATTATCAAAACTAAAGGTAGAAATGAACAATTCACAATTACAGTAGAAGATTTTAAAATAATTCTTACAATTGCCTATAGAAAGAACTAAAGTATATTAATGATATAGAGCACTGAAAACAATTGATATCCCTTGGCAAACAGAACACTGTATGCAACAATGGCAATGGATGAAAAATTTTTAAGAAATTTAAGAAAAAAGTTAAGAAACAATGAGATACAGGACCATTATGCAAATGAAAACTTCATATATTTACAAAAAAACACATATTTTCAAATACAAATGCTTATCTAAAACATGATTTAAAAAATAGGTGCCAAGGAGAGAAAGAAAGATAAGTGGGATTAAGTATAAAGGATAGAGAAAAAGAAATGAAACACAGAAGAGACCTCTTTTACGAAGAGGTATAAATGTCTTGTGACATGTCTCATGAACTCGTATTTCAGCACCCCAATGATAAGAAAAAGAGAAAGAAGAAACAAGAAAGTAAAAGGAAGAAAAAAATAATGAAAATATGAAGTAAATTATTAGTTGATTGGTCACCAAGACTTCTGAATAGGAATTATCTCTTGCTGGCCTCCACTGGAACAGAATAGCCAGGTAAATGGAAATCAAACAGAAATCAACAAGAAGTGTTAGAGATCTAATGGAGGATGGTTATAGTGTCTACATGTTTAATTGGGATGACTTGAGAATGTCCATGGGAAAGTTTCTATATTGTCAATGTCATGACTTTAGTTTGTTCTCTGTTTTTGAGTGTTGCAAAATGGAAACATGAGATCACACATTATATTGTTACTGTGAATTGAGTTTCTCTCCTGAAAGACTTGTGTGTATGTGTGTGTGTGTGTGTGTGTGCGCGCGCGCGCCTGCATCTGTGCTAATGCACTTGCCTCAAAGATGATCGTGGAATGACTGATGAAGATTCCAAAGGACATGGGAAATAGAGATTCCCTTAATGTAATATAGGACAGTAGAACCTAACTGCATGAGGATGGCTGTACAGAGCAGGCAGCACAGCGGCTCTCTCAAAGAGACAAACTTCTATGAGTCTCGAAATTTCCCAAGAACTTCCAAAGACCCAGCTGCCAATACAGTAACACCACATATCTGGGGGAAGTTCCCTTTGAGTTATTGAGAAATGACATTTTGCTCTGAACATTTCTCTTTCAATCTCTCTCTCTCTCTCTCTCTCTCTCTCTCTGTGTCTGTCTTTCTTACTCCATATGCTACCATTTGACATTGGTTATGTTCTCACCTCCTCACTAAGGACAAATAATGGTAAACACCCAACATATTCCTGAGTGTTTGCCACTAGATAGGGTAAATTGAAGGTCAGTTTCTCAGATGCTTCATCTCTAGACACAGGTTTCCATCCTATTTGACTTTCCTGTACTTACCATATAGATAATTACATACTTTCTGTTATTTCTGGTGCTCCATATTAAATGGGCTAGTTTGCAATTTTGTATCCCTTATTTTCCCTTTATTTTGACAACCCTTACAAGTAAATGTTTCCTATACAGACCTTAATAATTGTTCCTGAGAGAGACGAGCTGCAGCATGCAGAGAATTAGGACAATAATCCTGGATCTTGTGATTGGGAGGTTCTCCTAACTTTCAGAGCCTAAAAGCCATTTGAATGGTCAATGGTGGCTTGTCTGTGTGTTTACAGTAAGTTTTCAGATGGTCTGTCACTCTACCACAGATATGTGACAGGAAAACTACTGGATTTGGAAAACTGAGACCCATGTCCTATACCAAACCCTCCTAACTACTAAGTGTATATCTGCAGACCTGTCTCAAGTCTCTCCTGGGTTAAGAAAACATAGTCTGGAGCCAAATTTCCTGAGTTTGAATCAGGAAAGTGAAAATAATTCTAGAATATACTTTATATGTTGTTATAAGGATTAAGTGAGTTAATATCTGCAAATCTCTTTGAAAAGTGCCTGACACATAGTACATGCTGCATAACCAATAGTTGGATATATGTACAAAGGACGGTAAGTACACTTGACTTGGATAAATCGTAGAGTTTTTATAAATATCAAATGTGATAATGTACATGGAAGAACTTTATTTCTTTTTTTTCCTGAGGAAGATTAGTCCTGTGCTAACATCTGTGCCAATCTTCCTCTACTTTTTATATGTGGATTGCTGCCACAGCGTGGCTGACAAGTGGTGTAGGTCTGCACCCAGAATCTGAACCCGTGAACCTGGGCCACTGAAGTGGAATGTGCTGAACTTAACCACTATGCCACGGCACCAGACCCCCTAAATGTTTTTAATAACTACAGAAATATACTATTTTTGAATCACTGAAACAACAATGTCAATCAATACACACTTCTCATATATACCTCTTAATTAATAGTAATTAATCATAGGGAAAGAGAGAGAAAGCTTATTATGTAACGGTATTTTCCTTGTGATTTCATTTTGCCTTTATGGTTTCCTATGCTCATTTTAATATGTCTTCAACTTTACCCATGTCACCTTGGTAAATTTGCTAATGATTTGGAAATGTGGTGCCATTTGTCTAAAGACTTAATTCATACCCTGGGAATAACTTTCCTTTCCTGTTGGCTGTCTCTGCCAACTATTCATATTATTATCATAAAATATTTTTCTAGTGGTTAAATATATTTAGTGAGCTACAAGTGATTGAGAAATATGTGCTTTCTGCTGAGAAGATCCAGACTCCTTTCAGATCATTTTATAGGTAATCAATTGGTAAGCAGTAGGGGAAAAATTAATATGAAAAATATGATAAAAAGTAATCACTATGAATCTTTTCCTACAACTATCTCCATGTGGTGTTAATACTGATATAAGTACAGCATATCTTTTTCTAGAACTTTTTCTAAAACTTTTCTAGAACTTTATGCCTTTTTCTAGAACTTTTCTGTGTGTGCCTGTGCGTTTGTGTGTGTGTGTGTGTGTTAATTTTCCTAATGGTACAAGCAAAAGAAAGAAAGTTGCCTGAAGTCAAATGTTAGTGGCCATATATGCCAATTTCTTTGTTTTTAAGTAAACTTTTCTGAAAGACTTATTTTTATTTTTACTGTGAAGATTACATCACAAGTGTTTTCAAAGATCAAATTTAAAGTAGGCCACACCATTACTAAAAACTTGGTGGAGACGGGAAGTTTGTGCCTGAAACTCTATGAAAGATACTGTGACTATATACATAAATTTAAAAGGTTTATGCTGTCAGGCTTATTTTTATCTTTTAATTACTGAGAAGGAGTTTTTGTAATTTAAGGTTCAGAGGCCATATATCTCTCTCTACAAAGGAGAATGATTCGTTAAAAACATTAATTCTGTTTGAGCTGCAGTACAGCAAATTAGACACCATTTTCTGCTTGGAGGAAGATTTAGATCAAATTATTAGAGAATTCCTGTAAGGAAAGTCAAAGGAAAGCCCTTATAAATAGTTATCAAGAATGTCATGCTTTTATATATATGTACCTACAATCTGGTACCCCACAAGAGGTAATTTCACTCTTATAGATGGAAAATCTACTCTAAAAAATATCTACTTTCCTTGACTCACCATTAAGACAAGCTTCAAATTCACAGATGCTGGCAATTTTAAAACATATTTTTAAAATTCCTACTCAAAAGCTCTATCTGTTTATTTTTAAACATATTATTTTTAAAAACTCATTAATTTTTTAAAATAAGGGCACTGGCAGTAAATGATATGATCACTTCAGCATGCTGTTCTATGTTTTTATTCACATGAAATTTTTTTTATGTAGAAATGTTCTGTGTTCTAATAAGTATTAGTATTAGTGCATTTTAGATTTCCATATTCTTTTCTAAATAAGACTAACTTTTAAAATAATTTCCTTTTAAACTTATATTTATGCCCATTATAGTTAAAATATTCTTCTCTACATGTATAAAATTATCCCAATTATTATTTTGCCCTGCATATCTTTTTACTACTTTCTGCTCCATTTTATTTAAAAATGAAGCAAAACAAACAAAAGTATTGCTGTTACTAGTGGATATGGTTAATCCACATCGTAGAACAAAATCTAAGACCAAACTTAGAAGGCCTATGATTGCCTAGTGGATTTCTTAATAATATATCCAAATCATTTCCAGTCAATTTACGTTGTTTATGAAGAAGGAGTGAGTGGACAAGATAAAACAAACTCTTCCATGTGACTGGAGAATAGAGCTAAAAGAGCTTGTCTTCCAATACTAGAAAGATGGCCACATGAAAGACCACCTTCCTTTCCAAGAGATCCAGGATGAATTGGTCTCAAGTGAGGAATAGAAAGTATTGAGTGGGTTGGGGACTGAAGGGAGCTAAGTAGATACTCATTGATAAAAATATTCATGTAAAAGTCATCTATTAGCTTTTAAGATGGCTGGAAAGGGAAAATCTGCAGTAAAAATGGAATCAGCAGATGAACATTTTTAATGTGTACAATGAAACATGAACACACACACATGAAAAGAAAATATATTTTAAGTTGGCTGCATAACATATTATTTCTAGACACAAACTCCAGATTTGAAAAGTCATGTCTTCCATGGGCCTTTGGTCATTAGGAGGTACCTGAGGCCGTCCCATCACTTGCTTCCATAAAACTATAGGGTTCGGCTTGCCTATTTCCCTTTACGTTAAAACATTACATATTTCTATATGCCCAATTAACTTTATTCCTACCCTATCACTTTCCAAAATGGTCTTAGGTGGTTTATAAAAACATATGCAACAATTCCAATGGTGTTAGGAGCCGAATGTCTCAAAATTCACACGTTGAAGTCCTAACCTCCAATGTGATGGTATCTGGAGGTGGGCCTTTAGGAGGTAATTAGATTTACATGAGGCCATGAGGGTGAGGCCCTCCTGATGGGATTTGTGCCCTTATAAGAAGAGGAAGAGGGAAGATCTCACTCTCTCTCCACTGAGGAAAGGCTATGTGGACGCACAGCAAGAAGGCAGTTGCTTACAAGGCAGAAACAGAGCTCTCACCAGGAGCCAAACCTGCTGGCTCCTTGATCTTGGCCTTCCCAGCCTCCAGACTGTGCAAAACAAACATCTGTTGCTTAAGCCACAGTCTGTGGCATTTTGTTACAGCTGCCCAAGCTGACTAAGACAAATGGCAATGAAATAAGAAGAGAAAGAGGAATAGGGAGAAGTAGAACGTTGGGTAGAAATGCTGTATTAACATTCCTAGAAAAGACAGAGATGTAGTCAGTTACAACAGTCAAGGGTTCCACTAAATTTTACAAAATTGAATTTGTTTAGAAGAAGCAAAATTGTTTCTGTTTTCATGCTGAAGCATGAAATACCACTCCCCAACTTATCCCCAGATTTTCCTAAAAAGGGTATGTAGTAAGTGATATGGCAGACAAAAAAATCCAACAGCAACTCTAAAATAGGCACAATGGCAAATATATTTGTGAATTTTGAGTTCCATTTTGTTGTAAGGAAACACGAGGTGGGTGGGTCCATGGAGGTGAGAGGATGGTGGAGAAACATTAATATTTTAAGGTCCAACAAGTAAGTTTTCTGCTGGTCTCATTTGATTTGAGAATAAAAATCCAGTGGAGTTTGAGACCAAGCTTGAACCCAAGCTACGTCCATGAGTAATGTGAAACAGGTCTGGCAATTTGAAGGGAGAAGGGTCATCAGAATCCTATTTGCATGAGGAAACAAGGAGTTTTAACAATATCTTGTTGTGATGGAAGATCATGAAAAACACAAATGTTTGGTCAACTAACAAAAGTTTCATTATCCATGGAGAGAGGTCATTCTGAATACAACATGTTGCCATCCTGCACTCCAGCTACCACTAGACTATTTTCGAAGCATGGAAATAAACTCTTCTGTTAAATTTTAAGTCTTGGTAGCAAACAGGGTTGAAAAAGAGACGAGGAAAAATTCTGCAATGTATTGGAGCAGAGTTTCACTTTGAAACTTCTCCAGAAAAGCATAACACAAAGGACAAAAATGTTTGAATCATTTGCAAAATCATTGCACAGTTTTTGCACCTGAGAAGCTCCATTGCTTTAACTCAGGCAAAAGAGGAGAAAACCAGAGGGACATAGTAGTGCTGAGAGGAAGGCACTAGTGTCTGCAGAGAGACAGTAGTGCCTCATGGGCATAGATGTGCCCAGGGCATCAGCAGAGGTCCAGTTGGAGCAAGACTATCTCCTACTTTGTTCTCTCTTCTGCGGAGCATCCATCAGGACTGCAGTGTATGCCCAATGCTGCAGAGATGCTGATCACATAGCTGACCAGGCTTGACTTTTATTTCTGCTCTCCTATAGGTTGAATGTTTGTGTCCCCCCAAATTCATATGTTGATCCTAACCCTTCAAATTGATGGAATTGGGGCGTGGGCCTTTGGGAAGTGATTTGGTCATGAGGATGGAGCCCCCATGAGTGGGATTAGTGTCCTTATAAAAGAGTCTCCACCTTCCACCATGTGAAAAGACCCCAGGAACCAGAAAGCAGGCCCTCACAGACACAGAATTTGCCAAGGCTTTGATCTTGGACTTCTCAGCCTTCAGAACAATGAGAAGTAAATTTCTATTGTTTATAAGCTGCCCAGTCTGTGGTATTTTGTGATAGCAGCCTGAACGGACTAAGACATGCTCCAGCCCTTCCACCCCAGTCATGAAGACCTCACTAGGCATTAGAGTCTTGTAGCTGTGATGTAGGTAAGAGAAAATGCAACATAGAGTGCACTGGAATATAGAGAAAAATGGATGGCTGGTGTACTTTTCAGAAAATATTCTAAACTTTTTTTCCCAAAAAACGCATTTAGAGAAAATGAGAAGCAATAAAAGTGGCAGCAGTTATATCGCCTGCAAGTAGTTTAGATTGCAGGCCCTCCATGTGCCCATTAATGGCACATCTAAGAACTTTAAAATTCAACCAAGTGGAAAGTGGGATTGACATACTTGTTAAAACCAGAGCACTTAACCAAACTCTCACCTGTGAAGAACGACGCTTCTTTAAATGGTGACTACAGGCAGAGTCAAGATGTTAACCCTTGTGGCTCTTTCCTATATACAAACACAGAAACTACTGAAGTCTCAAAGTGGCTATAGTCATGATGATTTGGGCTTTAATAATATTTGTCCCCTGGGCTAAATTAAAAAAAAAAATTAAAATTCCCAGTAATGTAGCAACGAAGCACCTAACTGAATAGGTATCCTGGAAAATTTCCCAAAATCAGTTGAAAATAATTGATAGCGCCTGCTTTTGAGAGTTAGTGATTATAAGCCAGTCATTTAAAAATATATCAGATAAATATATGATTTTGGATTTTAGCATAGTTCATTTCCCCCTACCCCCAGGAGGAATTCTATACCAAGACCAATTAGCTCTGAGCTTACTCCAGATGTATTACAAAAAAAACTCTATCGTTGGGGCTGGCCCAGTGGCATAGTGGCGAAGTTTGCATGCTCCGCTTCGACAGCCCAGAGTTCATGGGTTCTAATCCTGGGTGCAGACTGACACACTGCTCATCAAGCCATGCTGTGGCGGTGTCCCACATACAAAATAGAGAACGTTTGGCAGAGATATTAGCTCAGGGACAATCTTCCTCAAGCAAAAAGAGGAAGATTGGTAACAGATGTTGGCCCAGGGCCAATCTTCCTCACCAAACAAAAATCATCTTAGTGAAAGATATTTGCCTAGGAGTGAGACAAGGAAGTATATGTACTCAGTGCATTCAGAATTATTTCGAATTAAGTTGCTAATTGAGAAGATGTCTAAGTGGGGAAGAACAAAATCCCCAATCCTAAATTACACTATTCAAAATGATCTGGGCTAGGGGCTGGCTGGTGGCGTAAGTTTGTGCACTCTGCTTCAGTGGCCTAGGGTTCGTAGGTTCGGATCCCAGGCGCGGACCTATGCCCCACTCATCAAGCTGTGCTGTGGCGGTGTCCCACGTACAGTGGGAAAGTTGACATAGATGTTAGCTCAGTTACAATCTTCCTCAATCAAAAAGAGGAAGATTGGCAACAGATGTTAGTTCAGGGCCAATCTTCCTCACCAATAAAAATAATGGTCTGGTCAAACCTCAGGGTTAGGTTCTGTTTAAACATCCAAAGGTTTTTGGAGAGTTCACAAAACTTACACTGTGATAGGTTCCTTTCTTCCAAATCAGAGATGGAAGAGCAATGTAACCACAAATAATTGTGAATCGCTCCAGAAAGATTTCTCATTTATATGGAAAAATAAGTTGATCTGGTATCTCTTCAAATATGAGCTTCCTTCCTTAATCTCAAGGATGGATATACCAAATTTTCTCTCCCCTATCAATTGAAAACTGTAAGGCATCCATGTGTTACTGGAGAACTTAAACTCTCAGTGTTTATAAAGAAAGGAAAATTCCCTGCAATGTCATGCTCTTCTTACAACCTTTGTTAATAGTTTGTGTTATATTCAGTTTTGAAATAATTGTGCTTAGAGCCTTCTTGCTTTTCATGTAGAATGTAGGCTGGATAATCACTCACTTTCAATGCATCAGTGAGAGCCCTCGCACACGCTGTTTAAATGAAAGGTAAATGATAGCTTCCCTTCTATCACCTGTCCCACTGCCCCCTGGAATTTTAAATTCAGTAGTCTCTTTTATATTTTACTTATAAAGAGATGGGCTAATTTAAGCCAAAAAGGATCACATTTGTAAATTTAGTGTGGTTAAAAAAAATGGGGTGGGGTGCAGGGTGCATGGTGCGATGGCTTTTGCGATGTCACCTTGGCTAGGCTACAGTCCCAGTTATACAATCAAACAGGAAATTAGGTGCCAATGTAAAGGGAATTTGCAGATGTAATGGAAGTTCCTAATCAGTCGACTTTAAGTAAGGGAAATTAGCCTGGATAACCTGGGAGGGCCGGACTTAATCAGCTGGGAGGCCTTAAGAGCAAGACTGATGCCCCTAAGAGGCAGAAGAAATTCTGCCTATGGACAACAGCTTTGATCCGTATCCCTGGAATTCTATCCTGCCCTGATCTTCCCCTCCTGGCTGCCTGCTCTGTGGATTTTCTCTTGGTTGTTCAGCTCCTACAACTGTGTAAGCCAATTCCTTGTAATAAATCTGTGTGTGTGTGTATGAGTAGGATATATATAATATATATCCTATTGATATATATATCCTACTGATTATATATCCCACTGATATACGTCCTACTGACTTGACTTTTCTGGTTGAACCTACACTGATACACATGGAATATGTAAGTTATGATGATAAAATTGCTCTCATCACCTGCTCTAAGGCCAACTAAAGCTCTCTAAAAATATGTAATTATATTATTAATATATGTATTATACGTAATATACAAATATATATATTAGAGTTGGTTTTTGCTTTGCGGAGGGGTCAGAGATGGGTGGGTTAGTAGGTTAGTTTACTACTTTGTTTCAGACTCTGGCTTTTGATCAATTTCTGCAGAACTTCATCTATCCTGTTTAAGAGCTTTGAGGCATCTTGAAACTATTCTAACCCAGAACTCAAAGTCTGAGACCTAACTGTGTTCAGTCAGGATGCATTTAAAGCCCATTGTAGATGGTCAAAACTCTGATTTCGTGAGATAAAAATTAAACCATTATGTAGTCTAAAATAGTAAAACCATGACTTGAATTAAAAGAATAAAAGTTTCCTAATTTGTCACAGTCAAGGTTAGTTATGTAATATTATTATTATTATTGATGATTCAAAATAATTCATCTTCATTATTAATTAGATCATAGTTATGAATTATCAAAAGTGAATGACAAAATCACATACCATTTTTTCACTTGTCAGATTAGCAACATTTTAAAGCATTGGGTAATAGTTTGTACAGGTGAGGGTAGTAGAGATGTAAGAACTTTCATAGAAATCTGGTGAAAGAAATCAGTGCAGCTGTTTTGGATGGGAATTTGACAGAATCATGTGAAATTTCAAGTTAGTAGACACTGTGACACATGCCCTTTGCACATGTATTCTAGAAAAACTCATATGCATGCAAGGGCTACATAGAAGGATGTCTATTGCAGCATCCCATGTAATACTATAAAAAAATGGAAACAGTATAAATGTCTATCTTGTACGGATGGTTTAAGCATCATCATTCTACAAATTTCCATGCAGAGGTTACAAACCAAAAAAATATTACTTGTGTAATGAAATTCTTCAAGTTTGTGAGGACCTGAAAGTTTTCCCTGAAATTCCATGCCCCTCTGTCAACTAATCTAGCATTTTGATTCTTAGTCTTCTAATTTTTATTTTTTTCTATATTTGCACTAATGTTTAGGAGGGGTAGAAGTAACAACTCTGTTT
Source organism: Tapirus indicus (assembly GCA_031878705.1). NCBI lineage: Eukaryota > Metazoa > Chordata > Mammalia > Perissodactyla > Tapiridae > Tapirus > Tapirus indicus. Next base: position 118,677,356 of record CM062925.1, read on the forward strand.
TAAAATCTGAGTGAGAATTATTCTATATCGTCTTGTAAAACATCCTCTTTTCACCTAGTGTATCTTGTACATTTTCTCATATAAACACACAGACACCCTATGTCATATAGATTACTGCCCCTTTTGATGAGAATTTAGGTTGTAATCTCACAGATATTCCCGTTCTAGAAAAACAGCAAGCAAACATACATCTTGAGGTTTTAAATCAGGTCTTAATCATTCTGTTAAAACTAGTACACTGGGACCTAGGGATGATGGGAGGCATTAAGGGGGAAGTATAAAAATGACACTGTTTGCTCCTCTGTTTTCCGACTCTGGTCTTGACACTTATCACTTAATAAAAGTCCACCCAATGTGTATAACTGAGTCAGTTATTTATGCAAAACTAAGTAAGAGATGTATAGGGCATTGCTTGTTTTTAATTAAAATTAACAGACAAATGTCTGATTCCTAAGGCATGAATCATAAGTGGTGCTAATTCTAAGAGACAGTTTTATCAAAGGAATGGTTAGCTTTATTATATTTTCATGAACAAAAATGAATAATGCTTTGTAATTTTGCATATGGAGAGACAGAGAGAGAGGAAGTGAGTAAAGTACTTCCCAATATGTCTTACTCTTCTTCAGCACAATTTCAGGAGCATAAATTCCAATAAAGGTGATATGAAAGAAACAATTTACCACTGAGTGAACACTGAAAAAACGCCTACACAATTTTTCTAGCAGCATCAAATTGGCTTACTTTATTTTAAGTCACATTAATTTGAATGACTTTACTGTTCAATTTTGTGGAGCTCAATAAATATGTAAAAATTAACTTCCCATAACGAACACAAATTTGAAATAAATTATTGGACAGTGCTAAAATGCACTGTTCACCAACAAAATGAACTTTAACAAAAGATGAATAGCAAACATCCAGTTATAAAGACGTTAGAGAAATGTAATAATTGTGCTACACCTTCACTACATCAAGACCAAGAGTAATTTCTATTTCAGTACCAAAGGCTATTAAGGCATGTATGTTTATGCAAATTTCATTTCTTCTGATGAAGGCTTTAATTGGACTCATTTAAAAAGCTAGAGTAGAGAATTTAATGTTTTCTATGAAGAGAAGAGGTATGAACCTTTTGTGGGAAGGTGAATTTTAATTTTGATATAAACACTGAAAAATGTTATTCAAAATTAAACAACAATTGTTTTCGGCATCTTAAAAAATCACAATTAATATTAGATTATTTAGTTTTGAATGTCAGCTCACTCAATTTATTATAAACTTTCTGTTGAGAGAGAATACATGAATGAGAGTTATTACATCAATATTGCTTTTTTCTATATTAATTTAACAACACATTAACTACAAATGTGCAGCTGGTATTAGTACTTACCTCCTTTGAAGCATATTGCCATGGAAAAAATTATTGAAGCATTTAATCAAATGCTAACAAGGTAGCCTTGGCCGTGAATAGAACTGTAATTTATTTGCTTGAAAACACTTTTCATGATATAAGTCTTTTACTGACCTCATTTTCTATAGATATTATATAATAAAAATCATATTCACTGAAGAAGTAGAGGCTGACCTTTGGCCTTAAAGACTTTCTTTAGAAAAAGGATAAATATTCATTGATGATACATAAAAGAATAACTAGCCTTCAAATCATCTTTAACTTAAAAATCCAAACAGAGTCCAGAGTCCTCGCCAAACCAGTTACACCAATCATGTAAATTGGTTGGGCTAAAAACTCGGGGATTAATAGACATCAGAATGTTCAATCAAAAACAAAATTATGGTTTTGTACACTTTATCCTTTCATTCACTTCCCTTCAGTGACCCTCATGCCAATGTCTATTTTAAAATATTAAATTCTTGTCTAATTATAAAAGTATATGTGTTCATTGTAGAAAATTTAAAAGATATAGAAAAAGTACAAAGAAGAAAATTAAGATAATCCTTAATCCCACTCTCCAGAAAAAAACTCAGTTAAAACTTCATTCATACACTTCCAGATACACACACACACACACACACACACACAAAATGAGAGAGACAGAAGAGTTTTCTAGCCTATTCTTTCATTCTGTGTAAAAGAGTAAAGCTCCTCACATATGAGTGACACTTTCTAAATGTTTATTAAATTGATGAAGCCACCTGATTTAAGACGTGCATCTTCTAGGCTCTTACATCCTGGCTACTGTATGATCAAATGTACAAAATGTTTTTGAAAGCACAGATTATGTTGCAAGGGGCTTCAGGGGTCTTATTATATTATTATGCTATTATTATAATATCACTTAAGAGTCTCAATGACTGCTAGAAATTTCTCTCAGTCATGCAGCTAATGCAATTAGTTCAGAGCAGTTCCCAAATTATACCACAGATCTTCTAACTATAGGTCTAATGTTTCTTAAAATATTACTTTTAGCATGTATATATGCTCCAATTATTTCCACAAAGGATTTGTGGCTGTTAATGTTCTTTCTAACAATCTGACTGGAAAAATGAAATTTTCCGAACATAAGGAAAAAATAATGTTTTGTTATGCTGTCTCCTATAGTCTCCTCAATGGAGGTTGGAATAGCAACATGGCATGCTGACCACATATAAGCACATGCTTCAGTGAAACCACTCCAAGATTAACAGTTGCGCCCAGTTTGTGTAAAGGCGCATTCTTTATAGTCTAGACTATTTATTAAGCTGCAACAGAGAAATCCTTGCCACTGGCAAAGACGATCAGACAATGTAACTAAAAGTGTTCAACAAGTCCTCCTAACTAGGCCGCAACAAAATTTTAATAGTTTATTGATCAATCAAATAAAAGAACACGGAGCAAAAAGCTAACATTTCTAAAACCAGAAAATACTCCGAAGAGGAAACAAAACAAAACAAAACAAAAAACCTTCAAATCACTGGAACCACACAACATCACAATGCATGCAATATAAAAGAATTAGATGGTGAGACTTAACACCCACCCCTGTACACAAAGGAGATGTGACAGACTTGGAAGTGAAAGATTTGTGAGTAAATTGTTTTAAGTTGTACCATGTAGAGAATGTCTCTGTGATGGAAATTTTAAAATATTGAAAAAAGCACTTAATAATCTGGTTGTGTTACAGATATTTTGTTTCAGTGTGCCCTATTCATGTAATATTGGTATGAAGAAGAGAAAAAGGAGTGATTTGCCTCAATACCCACAAGAGTTTTCTAGTTCTACTTAGCAAAAATTCCACTTTACTGGGGTTTAAAGATTGCACTCACTATCAAAGTAGTTATTTATTATGGAAAGTTGAAATCACTAGCTTAATAATTTGCTATAGTAGTTATAGTTAATAACCTTAAGCAAACAAACCATATAACTATATATGCTTTGAAGGCTGGAATTAAGAGCTATTCAATTTACAATCGCTCCATACCCAGTATAGTACTAAATAAATATATAAATGTGCCTGAGTGAGTAAGTTAATATTTTTCTCAAAGAACACTATGGTAAGAGTTTCCTTCATAAGACTATGCTGCCTGTGGAAGTACATGGTGATTATTTGACTGTTTCGTTAAGCCTTAAACATTCTGATTCTGACCTAAAGAATGCAAATAATCAGAAAAACACAGGGTTTGTGGATATTTTTCCTCTACAGTTTAAGCTTATTTTCTCCAGCATTTTGATATTTCTAAAGCTTATGCTTTCAAATTATATACCCCTTTTTACCTTTCTTGTTTCTCATTTTTAAAGTTATTCATCCTATAGTCTGTTCGCTGGTTAGTTCTTTCTTTTTCTCCCTCCCTTCTTTTTCTTTTTCTTTGTCTTTCTTTCTCCCTTCCTTCCTTCCTCTCTTCTTTTTCTTTCTTTCTTTCACAGATGATAAAACTTTATAGTCTCTAAATCTATTTAAATCAAGGGGTCAAAAATGGCTACAAACACAAGTTTTGTACCATACAATTTCTTGACCTAGCCATACATTCAAGCTTGCAGTTCCTACAATGCATACTAATAGAGCCCTCTAATGCCATTCTTTAAAACAATTAGACTACAATTTTGGTTTTTCAGGGTGCTAATTCCTTTCCATTTAGGAATCCTATTATCAATGAATAAAATGCTACAAAAATATTTTCACTTCTAAATAAACGTTTTGCTGGGCAGTATTTATGAAATCTCCCTGATTGTATTGTCAAGTTTATGTTATTTTTGTTACTTGAAATTCACTAACATCTAGCACATTCAGTAAGACACAGTAACAAAATTGTGAATTGAATATTGTTAAATAATAATGATAATTGTTAAAAGATTTATTCATATATTAAAATACATACTTTATTGACATAATTAGGTGCATTTTCAGAGTTTCCTATCTTCAAGATGTCATAAAATTGTTTTATTTGGTATATTTTAAGGATATAGTTATTAATCTCTGTTGCATGTAAGTTTTTCTTGGTCACAAACACTGTAATTTATCTTACTTCCATTTTATTTTTATAAAGAAAGAGGGATCTATTCCAATTTTCATAACAAGTATTTTCTTGAATTTTGGAGACATTCCAAAATTATCTGATAGAGTAATAGAGAAAAGACAAGTCCTCTTGTCGAAACCTAAAATAATGCTTTAGATGGATGCAACTCTAATCTCTCAATAATTAGGAATTTCAACATTTTTCTAAAAGTTCCCTAAGAGAGTCTGAAAATCAAATACTAATGGGAATTGAACATTTGCCTAGAGACACGAAGTGTAGAGATAAAAATAAAAAGAATGATAAATACACTAGAGATGTGGGCCTATGAAGTAAATCTATCAAGGGTCAAGAACACAAAATTACTACATAAAGACATTTTCAAAGTGATCTCCATTCTTTAATTTGGTTGTAGTGTGAATAGTGACTACTAAAAAAGACCCTAGCCTACATGTGTATAAGCTATAATACATCTTGGAAAGAAACATTTAAATGCTTTGTTTTTACTGACAGATTTTGAATTAGTTATCAACTCTGTGGGAAAAGATCTTAGTGTCATGATAGACAGGTCAATGATATTTCCTCAATATGCTTTCCATTTCAAATCTCATCACAAGCCCAAGATATTCTTCTTCTGTGCTGTAGTAACCGTGTTTCTGGCTTCTGTAAACTTGATGCTTTAACATCTGCTCTATAGGCACATGCTGGGCAATCCAATAATATGCCTGAGTCATCTTGCCTTGATCTCCTGCCTCCCTCGTCGCTGCCCCCATCTGCTTCTAGGTGTGCTTTTCAAATACCCACCAACAAATCCAGAACCCACACTCCAACTACCTCCTTTATTGGAGTCTTACACTTCAGGCCACTATCCACTTGTCGTAATCACCCCAGAACCAGCTAGTAGACAACTTGGCACAGCTCTTATGCCCCAGAGGCTGCTGAAATTATTTGAACTAGCCAATCCTTGACTTCTTAATCTTGCCTCTCCCATTCATCCCACAGAAACCACCACAAAAGCTCTTGTCCACAGTTCTCCCTCTGCCTCCTGACTGACTCCGGCCCTGGTGCTTCCTCATGTGGCCTCCCCATGGTGTGGTGTGCCTTCTTCTCTTGGGAAATGTGAATGACAATCTATCTTTTCAGTGGCATTCATCTCCTGATCTGCTGACTTCCCTATACCTTAAACTTTCTACCAGTATGCTATGTTTTAAAATGTGTGGCTCTAAATTTTGCTTAGCTTTTTTGTTTTTGTTTTGTTTTTGGTTTAAGATCAAATGTTTTTTGGTGAGAAATGCAGACTACTTAGATTCATTTCCTTCCTGTAAATGATGCTGCTGTTACATGGCAAAAATCTATTTATCCAGAGGTCGGTTTTCTGCCAACTTGAAATGTAGAAGAGAGCCTAGAACCTAAAACGTGCCTTTTAATTGTTTGCAAGCCTTGCTAGACTTCAGTCACCTTCTTTAAAAGTTGGGGGGGATTAGCATAAATTCTCTCTAATGGCTCCTTCAGCTTTAATGGTTGAAGAACTATTATTGGCCTTCCTAAGTCATGGAAAATTAGAAGCAGTACCCAAGGGAAGATATTAATATGTCAGCAAAGTAATAAGAGAGAAGTCAAAAACTGCTCAGATTACCCAAATACAACTCCAAGAGCAATAAAGATGGTTCACAAAGAGGAATCTATTTCCACAAGAAAATGTTACAGTATATGTGCTCAGTGCTAGTTACTATTTAAGACAGAAAAACCTAATTCCATAGAATTTCAGTTAAATTCCCAATTAAATTAGTTTTAAGATTTTACTACTCAAAGAAAAAATATTCAGCAACAATTATTTTTAATTCCTTAAAAGGAGATCGCCCCATTTCCTGATAAATCTGGTTAAATGACTTCATTTATCCTGCTGTCCCCCTTTGATCTCATAGATTTTATTCCCTTCAACTTTGGGAAATTCTTTTCATTGTTTCTTTTTTTATCAGTATCATGTAAACTTTTTCAGGACTGGGAGTTTCGCCTATTTGCTCACTGTTATTTTTCCAGTACCTAAAAGTTCTTGGACATAATGCCCATTTAATAACAATTTGTTGAAAGAATGTATAATTATTTAAAAAATCATTTCCTCTTCTAAAACTCCTGTTATTTAGATAATCGCCCTCCTGGATTGATCTTCTGTGTCCACTCATCTTTTTTCTTCTAAACTCCATATCTTTGTCGTTTTTTCTATTCTCTGGGTGATTCCCTCAAATTTATCTTTTATTTGTTCCTGGTCCATCTCACATGTAGCAGCTGAGTGAGATGAGAATATGAAGACCCGGACCTTTCAGTCCACCGTGGATTACTGATGAGCAATACTCGGTCAGAGCTCCCTACTCAACAGCAAGGCTTTGTGGCCCTGTAGCGTAGTTCAAATTCTTCCTCTGCCCAGTCCTGCCCCTTTCCTTTCACTTCTCAGGTGTTGATCTTACACCTCAAATTCCATCTCAGTATCTGTTGCCAAAAATCAAACCTGTAACAGAGGTATCAGAAGGGGGGTTTTAGAGCCAAATCACTCAAAACAGCTGGCACTGAGGACTGCATCATGATTCAGTGGAGCACACACTGCTCCCGGCAGACAGCATGGTCCTATGGTCAATATTTTCACTGAGAGGTTGTACTATCGGGAGGGAATGCAGTAGCTAGTCACTGTGTTAGGTGTTGTAGATATTTGGAGGAAATACTGCAATAAGGATAATGCTATCAGATGGTTATTGCCAAGCTCCATTGATCCTCTGAAAAAAGATAACGAACAGCTGAAAAAAAGTAACAGGTATTTAAAAGCCAAGTGTGAAAGCCCAATGGCCTCTTTGGTTGCATTCAAGGAAGCTTTTATCTCCTGCAGCAGGGGAGGGGGTTGAAGAAAGCCAAGGATCAAGCCTACAATTTAATAGTCAGAATTGCTGAAATTCAAATATAGTTAAATACCCAACAAGAATGAGGCTTTCTTAAAGGTCCTGTCTCCAAATACAGTCACATTGGTGGTTAGGACCTTAATGTATGAATTTTGAGAAGACATAGTTCAGCTCACAACACTATTCAGTTAACAGCAGTAGAAGGAATCAAGGATGGACCACCAAACTGAGGGTAGATCTAAGCCAGTTTCAAACCCAAAACCCATTGACTAAAAAGGTAGCTGGATCTTTAGGAAGGAGTGCAAGCCATAGCAAGTATATATAGTGATTTCCAGTTCCTCCCCCTAAACAATCAATCGCTATTTACTTGACACTGAAAAAGGACATCATCCATATGGACACAGTGTCTGAGTTGACATTGACATTGACACCCAGAGATTTAAAGTGTGGTCATGGCCCCCACTGAGCGGTAGAATATGGGAACAGGTAATGAATAGTGTTCTGGACAAGTTCTGCCTCATGATGAATCTCCTGGGTCTACAGATGAACCTGTCATTTCCTCAGTGCCCATTTGTAGAGAGCCAAGTGGAAGTCGGAAAGTACCCCCCCACATGCTCACTTGCACACAAACACCATATAATACACAAGAAGACAGTCACATCCTGAGGAAGATGGCGGAGATTAGTGCCACTCTTAAGAAACTAAAGCAAGCAGAGCTGCTAGTGCCCATCTTAATTCAATTTATTCACCAGTCTGGCCTCTGCAGAAACCAGGTGGACATGGAGGATGAACCACTGTGAACCACCACAAACTCACCTAAGGATAACCCCAATCGCAGCCAGTATGCCAGATGTGGTATCTTTGCTGTGCAGTTTAGTATGGCCTCTGGTCTTGGATAAATGGCATGCAACCATTTATTTGGCAAATACATTTTTCTCTGTACCAATTAGAAAAGAGGATGCGGGTTCTCATACACGCAGAACAGACCACAGTTTATAGTTTTGCCACAGGGCTGTGTCAACTCTCTGCAGATTTTCGTACCATTTCTTCAGAGATCGATCCCCCTGCTTTGGGTTTATTTATTATTATTGTTTTTTTAATGGACATGTTTTTTGTTTCTTTTCATCTATGATGTTGACAGCTAGCTGTGTGGACTCTGCATTCAGGAATGAGGGAGGCGTGTGGGAGCTGACTCTTCTGAATGGGGCTTCCTATGTAACCCCAATGTTCTGCCCCACATCTCACTATTGTTTCCCTCTTACTAGGCAATTGTCACATAAGAAAGACTTCTGTGATTCTGCATAACAGATCTGCTTTCTCCCAGGGTACTCTCCACTCCATCTGTGTCTGCTTCTTTAGTCATCAGTTCTCCACTTCCCATTCTCCATGGATATGTTAAAATCTTCTGTCCACTTATTTCTTATTCCTTTCCCAGTTAAGTACTTAATATTTTAAATTCCTTCACCACCATTTTAAGAAAATCCCAGGAGGAAGTGAGGAAAGTTTGAAATAGACAGTTTGATCTTCATAACCTGAAGCACTACCTTTCAACCTTTAATTATTTTGTTTTGCTTTGTTGAACAAAAATCTCTTAAAACTGGCATTTAATTAGGTATTGATTTTTAACCCTATTGACACTATTTCACTTTTAACAAAGAGTTCAATTAATTTGTATTCATCTTTAACTGATATGTTTGTTCTCTTTTTGTTGTCTTGTTGTTTTGCTTTCTGATTTTTATTTTAGTGTTTTAACTGCTCTTTGTTATTTTTTGTTTTGTTTTCTGAATGTAGAACGTTATTCCTTCATTTTATTTTCTCCAGTGTTTATAAAGATATACAATGATTTTTAAAATTATATGTCTATAACAATGTAAAAGGTGTGCTTAAAATATTTACCCCTAAAATTTATTGTTGGATCTATATTTCTCCTGTTCATTGAAGTCAATAGTGAAGCTTTCTCTTTTTTTAAATGAGAAATGTACCATCCTTTGTTTCTTTCACTTCAACCATCCTCCATCACCATCCTTACCAATATAATTGGGAATTTTAGGAAAAAATAGTTACAAATGGTAATTTTTAAAGTATACAATTTTTATTTGAATAGTCATTTTTACTGTTTATATTTAGTTTTAGAATAGAGTTTTAAATACTTGTTTAACCTTAATATTTTGTTTGCGTGAATTCAGTGGTGCTTTCTATTTGCTTTGTAACCGCATATATCCCATTCTTCAATTATAAATTTATTCCCTCTCATTAGTTTTGAACTTTATAAACAGGTTACTATTTTCAAAAAACTATCATTGGGCTATATTTATGCTGTCCTTGTATAACTAAGAATTTCAGTTGCTTGATTGAGAAAAATGCTCTTATACTACTATTCTTGAAGAATTATGCAGAAATTGGTCTATAGTCTGCATAAAAAGGTACAAAGGAGAAATTTGAAATTTGCTTGGTGTTCCTTCATAGGATCTTTCCTTTTATTTTTATTATTTTATTTGATTTTGTTTCTCTTGGACATTAGTAGGATTTGTACCTTATCTTGTAATTCACCATTTAAGTATGTTCTCCTTATTGGAATTTTCTGGATATAGGAAGACATTTGTATCTGCATAGTTATGCTGTTTCCAAAGTTTTCTCAAATTTTGCCTGTGATTATTTATCCTACTTAATTAAGTTAATTTCTCCTCAAGAAGAATAATTTCATTTTTTTCTCTGTCCTTCTATTGAAAGAAAAAGGGGCAGCTGTTCAAAATTGTCCTTCATGATATTGAAAGTTTTTCTTCTTTTTGATGTGCATTTTTAAACACTATAGTTATTTTGATAAGGTAAATTACTGCATACATACTTTAAAAAAATCAAGCATTATAGTAGTTTAATGTGAATTCCCTTCAATCCCCTCTTAAGTGTAAACAATTACTTCTTTACTATTTTAGAGTTTAATATTTGTATGTGAGTAAGAGGATGTGCGTTTATGTGTATCAAAATTCAATTCTTGGGTCAAGTTCAGATTTTCCTTAAAGGCCTCTGTGACCACCATGCCTGCAGTCATTTATCTCTCATCAAATCATATTGTCTAACTCCCCCACGACGTGCTTGTAAGTAGGAAATATGTGTGACTGCTGCCATACTTTCTGGAGTAAACCTTGACAAAATATGTCAAAACTGTAAAATGCAATTACCACTCTACCTGAAAATCCTATTGCTAGGAATTTAAACCAATGCCTCTGTGAATGTATGAAGATATTGATTGTAGTAATGCTGTTAAAAATAGTAAAACAACTCTAAAACAGCTAATGTGCCCACCAATAGGTTCCTGAATATATAAATCATGATGTAAACTACTATGGAATTGTACTGCATTAACATTATCACTGTGTTCACCTAAAAACAAAGACACAGCAGGGTGTGTCTGGCATAAAATTATCTCCAGAAAATACACACACAAGCGCATATACAGTTTAAAAACGTACAAAATAGTATGCAAGCAAAGTCACACACAAATGTGTGTGTGTGTACAAAAAAGAGAAATAATGGAACGAAGGGAGAGGTGAGTCTGAAGTGAGAGAAGGAAGCTTTCACATTTTTGTTTTGTTAAGCCGTCTGTTGCGTTTGTATTTTCTAACCTCATAAGTAAATCACATTTGTGCGTGCCAGTATATATTTAATGACAACCAGACTTATCCAAACGACGTGGCATTTTTCTCTTACTACTTCTCTATATTAGAAACTGAATAAGTGCGATTTCCAAAAGCTTACGTCAATTATAAGTCTCCAATATCCAAAAAGATTATGTTGCACAGTTTATTTAATGTTATTTGGAAGACAAAACTCAACATTTTTGCCCATAAAAATATTATAAATGCTAGTTTCCGAGCAGCTCACAAATTATTAACTGAATGAATACGTTGGCTTGTTTTTGAGTTCACCCATCCATATGGGTTCATGTTACGGCCTTATGAGAGCTTTCTCTTCTTTTTCTTCCAGTTCCCTCCATTTTCCTTTGGTATCCCATGTTAAATAGGGGATTTTTGAGAGCTGGTCTGAAGACTTTTAATGTTCTAAGCTGGCAGCCGTGGGAATGAGATACTCTGGAATTTGAGCAACCTTTGCTGATGGGACGGGTGCTGGAAACTGGGTGAGGCAGAGGGTGCAAAGACCAGGCAATTAAGTCAGGGGAGAAATGAAGAACACTGAGAAGCCACTGGAAAGCACATCATGCAAGGACAGTGGTAATGATAGGTGAGATATGAGGTGGTGTGACTAAGGAAGTCCCGGACAGTGGAAGAGAGGTGATGGCAGGACTTTGGAAAGAGATTATATTCAAATCAGTTTGGCCTCGGCATTATTGAGAGGAAAAAATGTGCCATGAATATTTTCCATCAGGACTTACTGAGTAAAGATTATTGGCAACTTTGGTTAAAGGAGGATTAAATGGTAAACATGCCTTCTAAATTAGAAATAGTGACTTGCTCCAGAAGGATTTAAAGGCTTACCTCCTCCAGAGTCTCTTATTACATTCCAAGGGGAATTAAAAACTTAGAGACCTTTTCCTCTTCTCTCCCAGAGAGAATTTGTTTATGATCCAAAGCAAAGATATCTCTCTCTCTCTCTCTCTCCCTCTTTCTCTCTCTCCCTCTTTCCGTCTGTCTCTCTCTCTCTCTGAGATGAGGCAGATATGCCAGGTGCTCTAGATAAGTTCCAGGTCTCATAATTTCAGGGTTGCCACCACATGGCACAGAGACATCTGACCCTCATTGTGTCACCCTGCAGGGAATTGGAGTGTGGGGAATCAGTGCCACTAAGATGCTCTGTGAGTACATAAAGGATCTGTCCTCTGATCTAGAGATCTCGTGCTTCTTGTTGGGATAAGCAAACAAATAAATAAGGATATAAAAACTGACCAACTATCATCCACGTTCTGGGTGAATAGCCCAGTTTTTCAGACATTGTTGGGGAAGATGGAAGTAACAATACACATATGAGCTTTCCTGAGATTACCCTGATTCCAAATGATTCCCCCCATCATTACCATGACATAAATCATCAGAATGTCTTAAAACTTTACACTTAGATAGTCAAATAACCTCTTTCATAACCCCCTTCTCTTGGAGAAAGGCTGAAAAGGACCAGGAGGAATGTCAGGAAGCAAGTTCGAATTCAGAGGAAGTTCAAGTTCTGCTGGGAGTCTTGAGTTCTAGGCACCTGAGACAAAGGAGAGGCCCAGTGGAATGGGTTGGGCTGAAAACCTGGAATTTGAAAGGCTGCAAACTAGAAGCGACATTCAGTGCACTGCAGGCTGGGTCTTAACGCAGGCTCGCAAAACTGACTTCAGGATCAGTTACCTGGAGAAGGTGAAGGAGCTGACTTACATCATTCCCTGGTCAGGGCTGACTCAGAAACATCCCTGTGGGAAGCTGCAGCCACGTGGAATCATAGGCTGCACTTGGCAACAGCTGACGAAAACCACCATTAGATTTTTGGTTTTATTTCATTTCATTTCATTACATTTTCTTTTTCTTTTGATGGTGTTGGTATAGATGATGTTCTTTAGCACAGAGTGAGAAAATGTAGACACTTGCACCCTTCTGTGTCCATCACCGGTAATGGTTACATGAATTTCAAAAAAGGAACAGTAACAATAACAACAGCTACTGTTTCCCTTCTCCTAACCTTCCCTGAGAGGCAGGAATGTTTTTCCATCTCTTGGGATTCATAAATACATGCACCTCCAAGGGCAGCAACCTCATGATCATTTATGCAGTAATCCTTGCAATGTACTGCCTTCAGTGTATCATCTCACTTCCCGATAAAATTGTGAGATCCTTAAGTGTAGGGACAGTGTTTAATAGTAATTTTATATGAGTTATAATCCTAGGAATAGTGCTAAAGACCTAGAGAATACTCAATAAATAATTATTTACCAATACAAAATCACTTGAAATAGTTGTAAACAAAACAAAATATATTCATACGGTTCAGAAATAAAGACTGAATAATAAAAAAGTAACAATAAATTGAGAAATTCTGCTTCTAGCCATAATGGAGGAACTTGTGATAGACTTATCTTCCCACTGTGAAACACAGCAAATCTAAACAAAATATATGAAACAGCAATATGACTATAATTCCTGAGAGAAGGGAAACACACAAGGTTAGCTCCATGATGGTTCTAGCTTTCTGCTTGAAGGTACTTTCCAGATCACAGATCAGGCTGGAGAGCCCAAGGAGAGCATAGCAACTTCCCTGAGCTCACAAAGCACATAGTGGACATAATATGGGACTACTGAGGTAGCTGAATTTCAAGGGGCACAGTACTCGAGAAATAGGGGTGTAGAAATCTGCATGGGAGTCCCTGGAGGCATAGGCTGAATAGTGAGACTGTGGCCAGGTATTCATTTGAGAACCCAGAAAGGCCACCCCTTAGGAGTAGGGTTTCACTCTAGACAAAAGTAAGAGTTGAGCTAGACATGATATGACAAAAAATTTTAAACAGTCATGAAAAGAATCCAACTGTTCAATCAGTAAAACAAACAATTTTACAGAACTAAACTCAGTATTACTTAAAGGAAGACAGTAAAATTTAAACTCTCATCAAAGTGCCATTGAGAGTATTCAGCATAAAATTTAAAAATTGCTGCCTATGAAAATAAATAAAAATATACAACCCATAATCAAGGAAAAAACTGTCAACAGAAACAGAGCTAGCAATGATATAGATGATGGAATTAACTTGTAAGGACTTTAAACAGACATTATAAATATATTTAATGATGAAAATGAAACATGGGAAAAATGAGTGAACAGTTGGAATCTCAGTAGAGAAATGGAAAATATAAAAAGATCGAAAATAGAAATTATAGAATTAAAAAACACAAAAACTAAAAGAAAAATATACTGCATGGGCTTAACATCAGAAAAATTTGTGATCTGAAATCAGAGTCATAGAAAAAAACTATAAAATTGAAGCACAAAGAAAAAAATATGTCTAATGAGTGAGCAACATATTATGACTATGGCACAATATTATGCCTGCAGTGGAAGTCCCAGAGGAGGGGTGCAGAGATTTCTATGGAAAATTATATTTGAAGAAGTAAAAGGCAAAAATTTTCCTAATTGGATTTTAAAAAAGCATAACTCACACATAACAGGATCTCAATAAACTCTAAAGTGATTAACACAAAGAAAACAACACGTAAGCACCTCATAGACAAATTGCTGAAACCTAGTTGAATGTAAATATTTTAAAAGTAGTCAGAGGGAGGAAAGGCACATTACAGACAGCAGAACAATGACACAGATTACCTTTGTCTTCTCATCACAAATGCAATTCAAAAGACAATGGATCAGCATGTTTAAAATGCTGCAAGAAAAAATTAGTCTCTCAGCCTGAAATTCAATTTCAAAAACAAAGCCAAACTAATGACATTTTAAGCTAAATAAAAGTTGGGAAAATTAATGCCCAATAGATCTTCTCTAACAGAAATATAAAGTTTCTGTTAGAAGTTTCTCAGGCTGAGAGACTATGATATCATAATGACACTTAGATCTACATGAAAGTCTAAAGAACACCGGAAATGGCAAATATAAAAGACATTTTTCTAATTTAGTAATATCTTTAAATGATAAATGATGATTGTTTAAAGTAAAAGCAATAATAATAAACCATGAAGTTTATAACATATATGAAAGTAAAATGTGTGAAAATAGCAAAAAGACAGAGGGAGTCAATGGAGGTATACTGTTTAACATTCTCAAATTATATACATTATTATTTGAAGAGGGATGATGATAAGTTAAGGATTCATATAACAAACCTTCAAAAACACTGAAAAATAAAGGTGAAGACTTAAAAAAAACAAATGAGGAGATAAAATGAAATATCAGTAAATTCCTAATTAATCCAAAGAACTACAGAGGGAGAAAAAAAGAAATAAGAAAATTAGAAAGATACAAAAAAGAATAGCAAGGTCAGCTTAAATAGAACTGCATTGATAATTACATTAAATATAAGTAGACTAAACTCTCCAATTAAGAGTTTACCATACTGACTAAATAAGCAAGACTCAACTCTACTGCTTATAAGAGATATAATTTACATATAAAGCTGCAAATATGTTAAAAGTAAAAGAATGGAGAAAGATGTATCATATAAACCATAAGAAACCTGGAATGGCTGTATTATTATCTGAAAAAGTGGACTGAGAGCTTAGAAGTATCACTATTGATAAAGAGAGAAGTTTAACAATGCTAAAAGGGTCTATCAAGAAGTCACAGCAATGCTGAATTTGCATGCACCTAATAACATATCTTTAAAATACGTGAAGGAAAAACTGACAGAATAAAGAAAAATAGGTAAATAGAGCTAATACAAATAGGCAAATCTACCCTTAAGTGTAGAGATTTCAATACTCCTCTTTCAGTAATTGGTAGAAAAGTAGAGTATATCATTAAAGAAATTAAATATTTTACTTGCAGCTACCAGTGATGAGCCAATGCTGAATCTATTTTCCTTTTTATTTTCTCTCCATGTGTTTTGTTAGTTGTACCATTTCCATATTTTTACAGTTTACAACATTTATATTTCATTCTCATAATTCTGCTCTTGCTTTTATTTTTGTACTGGGTTTACAGTTAAATACATTTGGCCACTACTACTCAGCCTTTGCTATTATTTTCTCAATCAGTTGTTGGTTGGTTGGAGTTTATCCTTTAGTATTTGCTCACAGTGACATCACTGGGAAAAAATATTCAGAGTCATTAAAATTCAAATCTGAGAATATCATTTAAATTTAAATAAAATTTTGTCTGGCTATAAAATCTTTCACTCGTCATTTCTTTCGTTGAGTTTCTTGAAAGTATTGCTCCAATATTGTCTGGCATTGGATTTTGTTTGAAGAAATTTTATGACGCCCTGATTTTGTTTTACGTATAAGAGGTTAGATATATTTGCTTGGCTTCTTGAAATATATTTAACTTTAAATTCCCAATATATGTATTAGACTATATTTTTGTATTGACTGTTTGGGGTCAATATTCCCTGGAACAGAGTATACCCTTTCAATATATAGACTTAACCATCTATTACTATAGGAAAGTTTTTTGAGTTGTAGGTTAGATATTTGTTCTATTCCATTTTAAGGGATAGTGGATGGAGTTTCTCCTTTGGATGCTGGTTAGAAATATTTATTTTTTTCTAGCTTTTTTAAAAATTATATTTGCTTTATTTATTTGTTTCTGTGCTGGAGGAAGATTCATCCTGAGACAACATCTGTTGCCAATCTTTCTCTTTTTGCTTGAGGGAGATTCACCTTGAACTAACATCTGTGGTAATCTTCCTCTCTTTTTTATATGGGTTGCCACCACAGCATGGCCACTGACAAGTGGGGTAGGTCCGTGCCTGGGAACTGAACCTGGGCCTCCGAAGCAAAATGCACTGAACTTATCCACTAGGCCACAGGTCCAGCCCCTGCTTTATGTTTTAAAACTTATCTACTTATTATACAAATCCATGGTGTCTATTCTACCCTGTGCTCCTTCTTATTTTATTTATGAGCTGTGTTTGGCTTTTCTTTTTAATGCCTTCCTTTCCTGAGTTGCAGATTTCTTCCTTTTTCTTCTATCGTCTCTTACTGTCTGGTCATCTTTTCCTTTTGTTCTCTTATGTATATGTTTGATTGCTTTGTTAAAGTTTTTCTTTATCTCATGTTGGAATATGGGGTTTTGTGTCTAATTCTTTGGTGAAATTTTTTATCCATAGGAGATATTTGCATTCCATTTCACTTCTCTTCTCACACATTTTTATTGTTTTGTGCTTGTTCTTGTTTTGCTGCTCAATTATGAATGGGATTTTCAGAAAGCTATTAACAGATGATCTCTTTGGAGGAGGGAGGCATCAAGACAGTTTCTGGTATCATAACTCAAGGATGTCTTACTTTCTGACTACAACAATGGGCTCTTCCCTGATAATATGCAACTACTTTGTGCAACTTCGTCTCCTCTGACTCCCATAACATACCTGACTCAGGAGAACTTCAACAGCTGGTGTGGCCACATTGCTTCAACAGACATTGCCACCAGTGAACACGGTCACTGCCTTCCTAGGTGACTTCCTCATCTTTAGAAGGTATATTTTGTGCCATACGTTCTGAAAGATACCAACTGTCTTATTTCATTCAGGCTGCTGTAACAAAAATACCATAGACTGGGTGGCTTAAACAATACAAAATTATTTCTCACTGTTCGGGAGGCTTGAAAGTCCAAAATGAAGGCACCAGCGGATTCTGTGTCTACTAAGGGCCTTCCTCCTGGTTCAGAGACAGTTGTCTCATGGGGTGTCCTGACTTGGCAGAAGGCTTGTGGGAGCTCTCTGGAGTCTCTCCTTATAAGGGCACTAATTCAATTGATGAGGGCTCCACCCTCATGACCTAACCACCTCCCAAAGGCCCCACCTCCAGATACCATCACACTGGGGGTAGGGTTCAACACATGAATTTGGAGGGGACACAAACACTCAGTCCATAGCACCAACTCTGGGGGACCTTTTCTCTCTACGTAGCTTATCGGTTTTGCCTCTTATGCCTCCCTTTTAGAAGGGATATTCATGATCAATTTTTGTGATTGCCATTGACTTTCTACATTTCATTTTTTTGTTTCCCTGTAATATGTGGATAATAATAGTAGCTCACAGGGTGGTTATGAGGCTTAAATGAATTAATATTCATAAATCACTTCAAACAATACCTGGAACATAGTAGGCACTGTTTAAGCATTTGTTACATTAGAGCAAACAGATCTACCACCTCTCGTTCTTCTTGACAGGAACATCATTGCTTCTCACTTGAAGTTTCTGGTCTCAGATGATTTTTGGCAGCACTCATATATTATATTATTTGGAATTTATAGATTTTCTTTGACTCCCAGTTTCACTAAAAATACAGTTTCGGTTTTTTTCCCTATTCTTCTTATTTTCTGTTTGCATTCCTGCAGAACAAATTGTGGGAACATTCAGAACATGCAGCCATATTCCTACAGAAAAGTCACTTACAGCTTTGGAATCATTTGTAGGATTTCTTTTATTTAGGACTGAACTCCTAAATTAACCTGATGTGAAAATGGAACATCTTACCTTTGATGTTTACTTCATCTTTCCATGTCTCATAAGGTATACTTTGAACGAACAGCTAAATCAATCTTGTATAAGTATTAAAGGGGTTAAATATGAGAAAGAATAAAAGATGTTTTCAAATCTTAGAGTAAATAAATCTAGTCTCTCATGAAGATCTGTTTGTCGTGGGCTTGGCATTTTTGTCAACACACCTAGACCCCCATATCTGTCCCCTGGAGCAAAATTTGAATCACAGACTTGGTATTCCTGTGGGCACATACAAGCTAACCCAGCAGTCTATAGAATAATATAATGAAAGACATTTTATTTGTTTTGTTAATGACTGTTTTTCCTATATGAGAATGAAAAATGATAATTTCTCTAATACCCAGGTAACAGTAATGACTTTTTTTTCCAAGTTGATTTTAGCAGCCCAGCAGGAACACAGCACAAAACAGTGTGAAAATTAACAGAAGCACATTAGGCTCATACACACCCACACACTGAAAGTGCAAAGTTATAAATTTGTAAAATTCCAAAAAAAATGGGTGAGATTTCATTAAAAAACACTAAGCATTTGGAAAAGAAACAAAATAAATAGCAGAACTTTTTCTACAAAACTTAATTTTCCTTTGATCCTAACAGGGACTTGCAATTTTAGGGTTTTTTGTTGTTGTTGTTGTTCAGTAAAGCTAGGAATGACAAAGTCCTCTTTTTTTCTGATGTCAGAAAAAAAAAGACCAAAAAGAAAAGAGAACCTGTTGTTGGTACTTAAAAGAGTCTCAAAATTTTCTCTGCATTCAAACAAATCATTATGCAGATTGAAGCCCAAATGTCACCTTAATTGCTGATAAAGCCTAGGTTCAAAGAGATGGCCTTACCCTCCAGCTAAAAACTCCCTAGGAGCTTGCAGCAATGAAATTTTGAGTTTACAGACATGCTTTCCCAGGTGACTACCTCCCTAATTCAACAAATAGAAAGGAGAAGAAAAATTCTCAAGTCCCATACTCCAGACTCTTCATAGCTGAAGTCCATTTAAACAGGAAGCTGACATTAATCCCTATTGCTCACCAGTCAGATAACTTGCTTCTTTCCCACAAGTTGGAGAAAGAAAAAGCAAAGACACAGGGCAATGTCATACATGCAGAAAGCCGTGGAGTGGGAAGGATGGAATTCAACTCTCCATAGAACACAAGTTTTTTTCTTTCTTTCCTTTTTTTAAACTAGCCTTAAGGATGGGTTTATAGAAATAAATGAAGGCCACCCAACTGAGAACAGAGTCTATTTGTTCAGAGTTTGCTATAGGAAGGGAGTTAGCCACTATTGCTTGTGTTGGGTGAAGACTCAAAGGCAGGCAGGGGAATGGAAAAGTTTTATAATGGAAAAGGGGCAAGCTTTAGGTATGCTCTGACTGGAGGTTGTTGACATGGAGAAGTTGGGGCAGGCTGACTAGAAGCAGGGCAGCTAATGTGGTTGGTTTGGGGAGCATCACTGGCTTTTTCTAGTTTTCCTAAGTTGGAAGGAGGGCAAAAAATGTGGAAATTGGTAGTCATTGACTGAGCCTTGGCGCTACAGAGATGATTGCAGTGAAGGCTGTGATTTGGCCTCCTGGGTTTCTTACCTGGATGTAAGTTCTGTTGTCATAAATGGTCTGGATATTTTCTGTTTGTACATTCAGGCTCTGGGGTTCAAACATTTTGATCAAAATGTAAGGCATATTGAGCATGCGATGCTTGCTTCTGTTTCCTTTGGAAAAAAATTAGGAAATGAGAGGGTTGAGGCCATATACATATATATGGAAGGAAGGTGTGTATACAAAACATACGGGGCAATAAAATACAGCCATGCAGATGTAGATGAATAGGATCTACATTTTCTCTGAAAATAAAATTGTACAATGTTATCATAAAGTTTGTTTAGTGTAAAAGTATCTAAAACCAACAGCACCAAGAAATTGTTACATCTGAGCAAGTCAGAAACCTTACTCTTTATATTCATATTAATTAGATTAATAAAATATTAATTGAATTAACATCTTGGACCTTTTCTTAGGTCTATATAGTGTTCCATTTGTACTCTTATTCCAGTCTTACTAAAGGCAATCTGCTCATGATGCACAGATGTAAATAGTTTTGATTTCCAGAATCCTGTCCTTCCATCCTGCTCAAATAAAGCTTTGAATTTCTTGATTTTTCCCAATTCTTCTTTAAAAAATTTTAAGATTCTGTTCTGTCTCATCTGATCATGGAAGCCGTA
Source organism: Tapirus indicus (assembly GCA_031878705.1). Lineage (NCBI taxonomy): Eukaryota > Metazoa > Chordata > Mammalia > Perissodactyla > Tapiridae > Tapirus > Tapirus indicus. The sequence goes on from CM062925.1 coordinate 118,698,050, forward strand.
TGGATGTTACTTCTACTTAGTTCTTTGCTTATATATTTTGTGACAAAATATATTTCTGTTATTTTAATTGCTTTTTTATGCTATTCTTTTATTTTTTCAATGAACTATGCTATTCTTTTATTTTAATACCACTTCAATTCACTAAATGAGGTTTATAAACACACCAAATCCATTAAAACTACTTTGGTAAAGTTTTTCATTTATAAAAGAGAATATTTATTTTCTCTCTTGATGTATTTATCTCTGTGCTGATTACATCTTTCTTTACAGAACTCTTTCCTTCCTTGAGTTCTGTGTATGAATATGCATGCTGGCTCCAATCCATTCTAGGGAAATGGGTTCTATATTCTGACTTTGTAGGAAGAGGGTTAGGCGGAGTGAGTAGAGTTCAGTGGAATGGCACAATTTGGGTCTGTTTGCTTCACCCCAAAAGGGCCAGACTCTAGGTAATGACGCCCATGGGTAGGAAGGAAATGATAATCTGATCAAACAACAGAGGGAAAGAGGAGACGGAGGAAAATGATGGACCAGGCTAATATTAGATCTATCAGACTTCTGAGTCTGTCTGTGCTTTTCCCTTTGTCTGTTTCTTACTATCTCTGTGTCTCTTGCTTATAATCTCCCTTCTTTTCCCCCTTTCTTTATTGCTCTATATACCCTGCTTTCCTCTCCTTCCTCATCTATATTTCCCTCTCTTTACATTTTCTGAAGAAAACTCAGTGCTACCTTAGACCATACAATTATTTTATTTTTGTTAGAGCTCATTTGCCTCTCAGTCTCATGAATGTCCCTGAGGGGAGACCCTGCAGTTATATTTCCCTAAACTCCTAGCCGCTTTTGCTTCTGGCCAACATAAGATTTAATAAGTAATGAAGAATCTGCAAAAGAATATATATTCCTCAGAAAGACTTGGTTAATAGGTCTGATATTTTCTATGAAAAGCACACATTGATTTTTTTTTATTAAGCTGTTGGTATATGTTCAATACTTATTTGCAGTTGCCCTGAGCCAAAACCAAAATTACATATAGCTTTTGGGACCTGGGACACACACAAAGAATGGTGTATGAGAGTATGCCATTCAAACAAAAATCATAATTGCTTTATAGATAGAAGGAAACATAATTGCTTTTGGTCCATGCTTCTCGTTTAGAAACTTATCTTGATGTCTTATAAGTCCTAAAGATGCTCAGTGAATGCAATTGGATGCTAATGACTGCTTTCTCTGGACTTTTAATGTGCTTTACATCTGTCTCCTGAAAATGCGAAATTATCGTATTGCATTCCTGTCAGAGAAAAGCCTTAGCATCAATCTAATATTACCTTCCTACGTTAATGGAGAGTTGGAGATGGTATCCATGGATATATTTTCTGAAAGAAAGAAATCCCCATGCTTCTAATGAAACACTTGCCATCAGCAGACAAATAAAAATTTCATAAAGAAATAATCCTCGAAAAAAGGCAAGTCTAAATATTGGAGCACAATTCTTTTATTTTCTCTCTTTAGTCAATTCATGTCATCTTTCTTTGCTACTCTGTGTGTAATTGTGCCAGGCTAACTCAATTTTTGTTTAAGAACATACAATTGGCATATTGATCTTAGGGAAAGATTTTCTCTAAAATCACTAGAATCGCTAGTATTAATCAAATTTGAAAATGGCACTTAGGATACATATGCTTAAGTGTAGCATTTAGTAGGCCCTATACAAGTTGTATATTGTCCTTTAAACCTTCTCCTTTGCCACCTCTTCTCAACAAACCCAAGCTAATAAAAGTGAGTCACAAACAGTCCTGTCCAGGTCTCAGAAAGTACCTAGGAAGCTCCTGGCAGTGTTTCAGACCACACCCTTATGCTTTTCTAGTTCCGTCCACCAACTTTCCCCAATTTTCAATTGCTTCTGCCTTTTACACATAATCTGGTTTTGACCTCCCCAACTCCAACCCTAAGGGGGGTGACCTCAGAGAACTAGCCCTGCAGCTTCTGCCACATTGGACCTTCTTAGTCCAGCCTCCAGACCAGGTCCCTTCCCTGACAACCCTTTGGAGCCCATCAAAGCAAGCAACTCAAATACCCACAGAGTAAAATTTCAGAGAAAGACCAACTTCAATACCTAAAAGGAAACATGATCATATAAATGGAGGGCCCTTCTGCTCAGAACATTTGCCCTAAATTTCTTCAATCAGAGTTGTTCTTAAAAAGCTAATTCCCTGTCATAAGGGTAATAACCGATTATCCACACGGTGTGATTCAGCTTAAGGATCTTTGTCTTAATAAGTACTTCATATAGTGTATTTTAAGGAAATAGATGGACTAATAATTATGGAATAAGAGAAAGGAGACTTTTCCTCCAGAAGCAAACCTCTTTAGAGTGCATGTAATTGCCTTTTACACTGGTGGTCTAGAGACCTAAAGGGAATTATCTGGAGTGCCATAAGCAAGTGAAATTTTGCACAAGAGTTACGTGGAGAAAAATGGGAGAGAGACGCCTACTTAAGCAGGGTATTCTAAAAGAAACAAACTCTGGATCCAGTTTGCTTGGCACAGTGACTAATTATGTGATCTTTGCATATTAGTTAACCTCTTTTCAATTGTATTTTCTTATCCATAAAATGAGTATAGGAGTCTCAACTTCCCATTGTGATGGAATGTCATATTAAGCACCTGCCATAAAAATTATTCCATTTTCTTTCTTGTTAAGGCTAACCCTGTTAGGACTTTTTAATTCTATAAGTATAATAATAAGGGAGAGAAAGAATGGCCACACAATTTGTGAGACTTGTCAAGATTTTTTTCCTTGCCATTGCTTAGCAGGTAAAGTACATTGTGCTATGGGTAGAAAAGAAAAATAGAGCAAATTCAAGGTGCCTGCAAATTACTGGAACCTCATATTTTCATTAATCGTATTAATCAAATAACTCATAAGGATATGGTCTGAGTGTAGTAGAAAAAAACCCAGATCAGGCCCCCTGAGTTGGAATGATGGCTGATTCCTCATAAACTAATCCCCTTTGTTTTCTTTTTTTTTTTTTGAGACTGTCACTAATCCTCTATCAGGGTCACTTTTCTAATCTGCAAAAGGGGAATGGCCATACCCCTCTGTCAGGGTTTTATGATTATCAGATGACAAAGGTATCATAAAATGCATTGAAAAGTAAAACATGAAGTATTAAGGGGCTCACTAGTTTCCATAATCTATTGATTGATGACTCTCCTCAATAATTTGAGCTATAAAAATAATCTTTATGTAAAATTTCATACAAATATACTATAGAAGACTAAGGCAATACATCTCTTGTATCTGGATCCATGGAACATGACGGTCCTGTACTATTGAGTTCACCACCAAATATCACTGAGTGTTCTGAAACCCAATTTCGACACATGGGTTGTGGGAGTTTTCCCCACACCTCCAAGGCAATTCTCAAACACCAGCTGGGTGTGCTACAATTCAATTCACATCTGACACTATTTACCTGGAGATAGCATCAGATTCCGCAGGTTAAGTGTTCAGTCCCGCAAGACTGTTAGATGCCAGTTACAAGTCCAGGTTATTACCTGTACATCTGACCTACTGGTGAAACCAAATATGTTGGTGATACAGCTCATAAATTTGACTTAAAAAATGCAAGCAATTTCCTTTTATAATGCAACAGTTTCCTTGCTGAGTTGACAGATATATGTCTTTTCCAGAGCGAGCGCAGTTATTTCACTTAAAGAGGTTAATGCTATTTTGAACTTGACGTGTATTATTTCCCCATCCTGGCTCAGTTTCCTAAGATAATTCTACGACATTTCTTTTCCTATGGTGTGCTTTTTTTCGTTTCTTTGAAAGAGACATGCTTGGTTAGTTTGTTTTGTTTGTTTGTTTTTTTGTGGTTTTTTTGTCCCTGAGATCTATTATTGGAAGAAATACCTGAGATACACAATCGGAACAATAGACTCTTTTCTTCTTTCTTTGATATTAATAGAGGCAGACTCACATTACAGAATTCATTTTTGAAGTATAGTACAAAATGTGATAAAAACCAACCACCCACATCACTGATTTTTACAGAAAATATTATCATAGACATAATATATTATTCTCGGGATGTTTCATATGGCATCACAAGAAATGTTTTGCAGCCTAAACAAGTACTGAGAACTCACTGTGATTTCCGATAAAATGTATCCAGATTGAGCAGAAAGTTATCCATTAACACACTTGCATTATGAACAAAAATTCTTTCTGCATAACGCAAAACATTCAGCTTGACATTCTCCTAAGGTATATGTGAAAGACATAAAAAAGGCAGAATACAGTCACTTAATATAACAAAACATGTTCTCATCAACATATTTTCCTAACTTATCTTCCTTGTGTTACTCTATATTGTTTTACTTTATTCATCTACCATACAATTTGCTTTCTGTTTAAGTCTAAATATCCTATTAGTTGAAGACTTTCTTTTTTTCCTGAATACTAAATAGTTTGTTTTATTCTAATATCCTTCTAAATTTCTCACTTTAAATTAGTTGCATCTTCATGGAAAATGTGTTGCGTTCCAAATTGGCAGATTCGTTGATCACCTTGATTTTTAAAAATGAAATCCCTTCTCAGCAAAGCTCAAATCCTTTCTTGTTCTTCACCTTGTCACGAAAATAATATTCTCTACCTCTGAAAATGTAAGTAACTCTACAAATTACATTCTAAATAGGAGCTAATCAGTAATGCAATCGCTTGTTTTGATTCTTTATTTAGCAACCTGCATTGAGACTTTTCAAGAATCTTTTTGCCATTAAAAAAATTGTAACAATACTCTGTGATGTGAAAGACTCTTTTCCTTAAGCTGATAATTGTCTCGCCTGGGTAAGCATCGTTATAGATGTTTCGTTGAGTTTGACTTGTTTCCTGTCAATGAGTGATTTTATAAATGTGCACATTCAGTTGTCTTTTCCATTATCTGACACAGTCAGCAAAACTTATCCTCAGCCTAAGAAACTAGAAGTTTCCATGTGGTCCTGAGGGATGAGCTTCTTCCAAAGTCACTTATCTGAAGCAAAGAATGCGGTTTCAGCATCCCTGCGGTCTCATCGTTATGCTTTATTCCTCACTTTTTCCTCCTTTATAGCACATCCAAAGATGAACGTGGGAGGTTAGGTTTCAACAATTTCACAAGAGATGAAATCTGAAGGAAAAAGAGATAAAGATTGACTCTCCTTTGACCAAATAAGTAACTTCACATTAAAATGTTTTTTACCGAACATAATTTGCGTAACAGTTTTAGATATTTCCTTTCTCTTTTCATTCTTCTCTGTTTCACACAAAGTGCATAACATAATCACCACAGCTGCAGTTGGATGAAGATTGATTCACGAAAGCAAGATCTAAAGCTAATTTCTTTAAGGGAGTGATAGTAAATATTTAGCCATAAACTTGACCTTAAGGCAACTCAAGATTATCAGAAAATGTAAGAAGCTAAAAAAAAGCGTTTTCAGTGAAACTAGGAAGGAAATACAACACACGAATTCTGAATTATGTGTCAGTGTTGCACAAAGCAAGGTGGAATCTGGCAAGAAATGATGATGGGAAGTAACCATTGGAGTGATGGGAAGAAAGGAATTGTAGAAACCTTCCAGCCAAGGCAGTGCTCAATATTGTCACCAAATTTGCACTGGCACTGGGGGAGACAGTGAAAGAAGAAAGCCAGAGGTGCTGGCATTGAATTGGAGTCCCATGGCCACACGTGGCAGATCTAAAAGTAATCCGCAAATTTGAACACCTTCGAAGAGTAAATTAAGTGTGTTGTGCTCCTTAATGGCTGGGGCCTGGGAAGAAACTAATAAAGCTCATGACTGGCAGAACACAGCCTTCGGAAGCAGAACAGATTCCAAGAGGCTGAAGTGGACAGGTCTACAAACTTTTATTAAGTAAACAAAAGGAAAAGCTTTGAGCTGAGGAGCACGGAAAGCTAGTCTGGCTCACCTCCACAGAAATCTCCTGGAAAATTATACTCATTCAGATGGAGATAGACCTGTTCATTGCGTTCTTTCCTCTTTTCCTGGAGTCCTAATTCTCCTGTTTTGTGTCTCTACCATATTGGTTCTACCCTACGGTATACCATTTACTCATGCAGTTTGCAATTTTTATTCCTGATTGAATCTCTAGTGGATTTTTTCATATATAGGAGTCTCATGCATGTCTTACTGTGGAAAGTCCAAAAAGAACAATTTGACTCTTGCTAGCCTTCTGCAGGGGGTTACCTTGTCTGGAATCAGTTTCTACACTCATTTCTCAATTTGGGATTCCCACACCACTCGACTGGTTTAGCACTCATTTTATCTTTCTAATAGGAGATTATTTTCTCCATTTAGAGCCCTGGGCAGAAAAAGTCTCCTTTAACACTTCATTGGGTCAGTGGGCAGAGCCATGTTCATCCTCTTTTGTGGAATGGCCAGTTCTTTCAAGGCCTAGAATCTGTGAGGTGGTCCCAATTCTGTCTCATATTACCTCATAATGACACTGGCTCAACACAAGGTTGACATAAGAGAAGCCATATTCTGGAAAAGAAACCATATTGTAACTTTGAATGACCTCTGATTAACTAACCCAGACATGCTCTGTGGATTTTATGGCCCCTCCCAGCTGCTATAAGTTGATAACTTTGTTCTCTTGAGTTCCTTAGGAATGTGATAAGCCCCCAGCAGAGAGTCTATGCTGACAGCCATCATCAATGACAACTGAAAGATCAGGGTTTAGGGCATTGCTCCAGTCTCTGATGCATATCTAGTAAAACCAAAGACTCTCAGGAACTAAGAACAGGTGCCTCCAAACCTGGAGACCAGATGCCTTCCCCAATATAACCCGCCTGTGGTCTTTGTTCTGTAAGATGGTTCTTTCGGACATTAGTCGGCCATCTTCCCCCTTGCTAGCAAGCTGTGATAAAAAGTCATTTCTCTCCTACCACCTTGCCTCTTGACTATTGGCATGTCTTATGGTGGGCAGACAACCCCCCATACCTTGGGTGGTAGCAGTAATGGTGGAAGGCCACAGTTTCTGTCCCTATTCAGCACTAAAACCTCATTCTCCTAAAGACTAGGATGCATATCTTGGTCTTATAAAACCACCACAGCTTCAGCACTGGCGCTAATGCTCAGGATTTAAATTTTCTCTTTATTTCTGACATTTAGCACCTCCCACACACATGCATTTTATTTCATCCCATTAATCTCAACAGTATTTAAATAATGGTATTTTATTCACATTCTTATAGGATTGTATCAGGAGAATGATTCAGATTAGCTTGGTCAATAAATTATCATGTTCAAATAAATTATTGAAAGATAGAGTCAGAAACATTGCTATAGAAACTCTAAAAAGTGGTACTTCTTCAGAGTAGATTTGGTGGGGAGAGAGAGATGGTTTTCATTTTAGCACTTCCTGTAAAAATTTTAAAATATAAGGCTATTACTGTACCGTAACCACGCCATGACTTCTCTCAGGAGAGCTCACATGTCACCAGTCTCCTGTTGCTGGCCCTCAAACTACTCTATCCCTCGTTGGTTTCTCTAAATTCTGCCTACTGCTTTGAAAATAGTTCCTTTATCAAACCCATCCAATTAAAAGTGAGTGCATCTTCTCTTTCCTGACAGGACTATGATTTAACAATAGGCATTCCCACAGTAAACTGAGGAAATAGAGCCTCACATATTTCTAACATTGGGGTTCTAGAATTGGGTTGCTCACATATTTGAGGAGGACACAAGTAACTTTTTTCTGGGGTCAAATTGAATCTTGAGCATGTGGTGACAACACAATTACTCATACCATTAGCACTGTGACAAAGGAATGAGCATAAGGAAGGACAAGATGTCTAGAGATCAAGTGACTCTGTGGTGACAATAGTGATTGTAAAAATGATGGAATCAGCTGGCAGCTTCAGAAGGGCTTAGACAGTATGCACCAAGGAAGGGGGTATGGAAGACCATGGATGTTCAATTAAGATCACAGACAGGACAATCTGGAGAGTAACAGTGTCAAAATGGCAGCATAGGAGTTTTTGCCTTCTCCCCACCAAAGAATACCAATTTTGGTGGTCACTAATGGATGAGAGAACCATTTTGGAAGTCTAGGAACCCAGCAGAGAAATTCCAGCACACCACTGGGGCAAAAAATTCTGAGACTAGACACTGGAGAGGGTAAGAGGAACAGCTTGAATCTCCCCATGTCACTGCTCCCCCAGGCAGCGCAGCTCAGTGCCAAGAGCTTCTCTGCCCATGGTTTTTCCCATAAAGGAAGGTGAGAGCGTGTGTGTGCCCAGCTTCCCCAGCTGAGCAGGATGCTGACAAAGGGGCCCTTTTCTCTGTCACCCCATCCAGAGACCACAGAGAAACCACAAACTTGAGCACTCAGAACCACCTAGGGAAGCAAAAGGGAGGCTGTCAGAAGCAGGCTTGGCTTTACGGGATCAAGAGAAGGCATACAAGCTTGCGAAATCTGCCACAAGAAGGAACGTAGAAGAGACTGAAAACTGTGAACTTCCAAATATCCCTTGCCAGCAGAGGACATTGTCCACCTCTCCTCTCCCCAGTGAGAGGACAAAACTTCTTTTAAAAACTCTTCAATGACTGAGACTGACTCTTGATTATCCTAAGGAGCAACACCCATTGTCTTCAGGGCCATAAAGAGATTTAGATCTCCACACAGCCAACCCCATCCCACCTCAACACAGACACACACACACACACACACACACATGCACACACACACAAAGCATAAGGGCCTGTCTGGTAGAAAAGAGAACATTAAAAGAGGATTGGACCTCACAATTTTGTTTTGGGAAAAATATATGGGAGTGTGCTCAGAAAGTGTTAGAGTAAGAAGCGTGGAATGTAAGACTTGGATTAGGACAAATTTATTAATGTATTTAGACAACCTTAGGACTGGAGATTTATTGAGTGTTTGAGAATGACCAGTATTGTTCACTGGATTGGTTAATTAAGTCTGGACCTAAAGGTGGTCCAGAGGGAATAAGCTGAAATTCTGAAGTTTCCCTAGCGTGCTTCAATGGGAGGATTCTGAAGGCTCAGGGATTCAGGAATGAGGAAAAGGATATATTGTTTGCAACTTGCTCGGCCACCCCTAAATATGCCTCCTTGGAATGACTGCTTAAAGGACCCTTCCCTAACAGGCATTAAGATGCCTTGGTGATGGGGCACCAGCACCTTTGTCAGGCTCTGTGGGCCTGGCCTCTCCAGTATTGAGCTGACAGTGGGATCAAGTCCCTGATCTTAATGGAAATAATGAGGACCTGGAGTGGTAGAAACCACTAGCGGTGCTTAAACATAAGGAAAAATTTCTGTAATAAGCCATACTGATACAGCAGTGTGTTACACAGAGCCCCTAGAGGTGAAAACTAAAGTGCAGTTTGGGAAAAAATACACACACACACATATGTGTATAAATATATGCATATAAATCTATATGTATATCTTTGTTCATTGTTAGCATTCATGGTTGCTATTGTCTGTTTACTTTGTTTTTTTAGAGGGCAGAACCATCTGAACTACCTTAGCTTCTTGTGTGGGGATTCTTGGTCACTTACTCAGTTTCCATTCGTAAGCCCAAGTAACAGAGCAGCCCCTCCATTGATAAGGAAACAGACCCTTTGTCAAAAAGCCTACAATCCTGCAAGGGTGCCATGGGGAACTTCACTCATTTACCAGGATGACTGTGCACTGAGGAAATGGAAATACCCAGATAATCTGTAGGTTATCAGTAGCCATACAATGCAATTGTCCTGGGACGGTACTGATTTATTCCTATAGTCACAGCATTTTGTCCTTTTAATGCCTGCTTCACTCTAAAAAGTGTCCTGGTTTGTGTGATGAATTGTATGGTTATTCTAGCCATTAGATACCATTCCTGAATTGACATTCATCACTCTAGACCTAAAATGCCATTGTTAGGCTTATGGAGTTGCCCTTAGGAGGGCAGATGGAGTCTTGGCTTGAGTCTATGTGCAACACTTGGAAAACAGCTATTCTATAGTTATTTCTTCAGCCCCCAAATGTATTGAGGGAAATAGATGAAATTAGTAGCTGGAAGAATCCCCACACTAATACTCTAACCCAGAGAATGAAGGCTATTATGGTAGGGAGGGCCATGTAGAACCTCCTAAAATTGTCCTCAAGATATAAAACCATAGTAATACCTTAGTGTTGGGGGAATTGCCGAGATTGATGCCACCATCAAATAATTGGGAGAGTCAGTGACTGTGATTTATAATACACTCCTATTTGTCATGTCTGTTTGTCCAGTGAAAAGGTCATGTGAGGATTTTGGGGAATGATCACAAATAATCTTTATCAGATGATGTTTCCTATTGCAACTGTGATTCTGCTTGTGGTGTTTTTATTGAAATAATTCAACATAGGCAGTGGCAGCAGGTATGCAGTTACATCATTGCAGAATCCCCTCCTCATCATCACTATTTGCAAAGGTTATCAGAAGCAGTTAACTTGCTGGTGACAGAGATAACAATATTTCCTTTATTGTCTTGCCTCAAAACTTTGTCAAATCTTTTATCTTGTGTCACAATTTAATATGGAGAGGATCTGATAGTATCATTGTTCCACAGGACATCACGCTGGTCCATTACATGAATGACATTATGCTAACTGGATCTCTTGGGAAGCTCATAGCTACTAACCATGTGACACCAATTATTACACAACTGAACCACCCATCATCATCTGTATGATATTTCATCCACTGAACAAGAAAATTGAACATTTATATGAGGATGTCATTGTAACATGGAAATGTATGTATGAGTGGGTCTAAACAGATCCAGAAAGCACAGTAAACTTTAAAACAAACATGTAGCTCAGATTGTCATGGTCCCTGCTCCTACCACCTTTGTGACTCTCTTTCAACATCCCTCTTGTCTCGTGGGGAGTTTTCTATGACTTGTTAAGAGATCTGTAGTTCTGCTTTGCATTTGGATCTACACGGTGTGCAGGCACCAACCAGAATATGGTATTACTTAGGAGAGGCCCTGAAAATAGTAGTCAAGGAAAATCCTCCCAGTATGCATATATTTGGCCACCATATGGTGTTCCATTTCATGTAAAATGAAAGATGGCTTGATGTATGTTCATGCACTGAGATATCAGCAGTGGCTAATAGATTAGAAGTTTAGCCAGAAAAATAGAAGAAAAAAATTGAAACATGCTAACAAGCAGTCCGTGGGAGAAATTTGTAGATAGACATCTAGAAATAGGACCAGAAGACATCTGCTCTGAGAAAACTGTCAATAATAAAGTCAACAGAATGATCCATTCTACAGGTTGGTCTCATCCTGGCCATTCCAGTGCTTGCTCAATGAGCCCAGATATGAACTGGTCGTTGTGGTGTGGATGAAATGTCACAAGCCAACAGGCAAAACCAAGGATCTTATGTAGATGCTTCCAGAAAAAGAGAGGAAAAAAAATGTCCACTCAATTTTTATTGACAATATTCTAAATATAATAATAATATTAGAGTACCATTTTTTGGTGATACAAGTCTATTAATGTGAAGAATGGAATTCATATGGAGGAGGTAATGTTTTGTTTAATTGGAGTTTATCAGAGTTAGCGTTCTCTATAATCAAAATCTTTTGGAAATGTTCATCTGTTAATGCTGATCTGTAATGAGATTTCACATATTTTATCTTTGAAACTGTTTTTTCATGCAGATAGTTACTGCCAAATACTGATATCATTCAATAAGCATATGATTTTAATTGAGCATATTCATCAATTTGAAGGCATTTATAGAATTCTATTAGATTTCTACTTAATATTGGTGTTTCAGCATGTCGTCCCACTGCATATCAATCAGTTCCAATTGAAGGTTAGGTGAAAAGTCCTCGATTGCACATTTAAGTGGATTGTGAAGTATGGAAATTTCCTTTGCACTTGCATTGAGGTCAACAACGGTTGTTGGAATGGTAGTTTGAGCCCAGAAAACATATTCTATGCAAATCTATGTGGATATGGAGATCTCACTTCTTATTTTAACTTTTGACAGCACCAGAAATGTTTCAAACAGCTTGACATTACTTGTGATTCAAACAACGTTTGTTGTCAAGATGATTGTACTGCAGTAAAACTTTCACATATAAGCACTGGTTTACCTTGCAATTTTAGGTTGAATTAATTAAGAAACATGGTCAAGTATGCAGCAAAAGCTAATTTCCAAGGCTACTTAGTGTTCAGTAGTAGTGGTTAAGGGCAGTTCTTGTTCAAATACATTTCCCTGTTGACCCTGAGCTCAAAAATCACAATAAAATTTTACCGCTCTGAGGCCACTGAATTGCTGGTATAGGTGGTAGGGCAAGTCAGGATACTCAACTACTTCTGACAAAAATTCACAGAACTGACAATGGTCAAGTCCATGAAAGTGACTGAATTTCACTATTGACACTACTGTTCCATAGTTCACGATAGATTCAAATATTTTCTGCAAAGTATCTGCTGATGAGTACTACAACAAATAACCACAAACTTGAAACAGCTTACATCTTCACAAGCTTTGTAGATTTGTCCAACTAAGCCTTTTCTACTCCACACATATTTTTAACACCATCAGTTGTGACACATCTTAGCAGATTTCACTTTAGGCTGCACCAAATGAGCATTTTTTTCAACTTTGAAAATATTTTGCCTGTCGTTGTTCTAGGCAGACTATTCATAGAGGCTAATTCCTCAGTTACTTTGAACTCAGCATTGACTCCTTTAATAAACAATGACAACTGGGCAGTATCAGTAATGTCTGTCGATTCACCAAGAGTCAAGGAAAACCGCTCATAATTGTTTGCCTTGTTTTTTAATCAACAATTGATATTTGCACGCATGGTTCAACTTATTCAGCAACTGTTCTTACAGAAAGGTTATCAATCTGAAATGAGTTTTATATGTTTGTTTGTTTGAAAATCTGGACACATTTCTCCAGTTGCCACAATCAAGCATGATTTAATTAACTTTCCATAGGCAAACAGCTTCCATTACTTGGCTAACAAATGAGTCACTCGTCAACTTGCTTCCCAGAGTTCCAGAAAGGATCAGCTGGGCCTCAATAGCAGTCACATGACAGGTCAGCTTTTCCCTCTGACATCATTTTCGATTTTTATTTTTATGTAGAAATTCTGCTGTGATGAGACATTCTGTAACAGTTTTACCCTCTGTTAGCACCTTGAATGCTCGGAGATCTTTAACTCTTTGTATGATCTAAGACTTTAAGGCAAAGGATCTAGCCTGTGATGGTCCTGTCTATTTTATGAATTGCCTCAGAAACAGCTACAGAAGGAGGAAATGGAGAGGCTAAGTCGTAGCTATTTTTTTCTTTCTCCCTTTTTTCTCCTGCTACTTTACATAAAGAGCACTGTTGGTAGCTGACATTTTTGTTTCAAGTAGTAATAAGATCAAATTACCACTGGCCCACTGGCTTCCTCTTGGGTTCAGCTGATGGAGAGTATTGGCAGGAGGAGAATGAGCCTGGGAATTTATTTCCCTGGTTTCCTTTATTCCTCTCTAAAGGCCACATTCCTGTGTAGTAGCTCTCTCTGTACAACTGCTCCCTTTGAGTTGTAATAACTCTCTTTTTCCTTGTCCCTTCAAGACCAGGGACAGGGACTCCCTGCTGTTCTTAACCCTGAGCATAATATCCTGCTCTGTGGTTTCCCTAAACACTTCCCACACCCTTACAAATAATTCATTTAGTGAACTCTCCTCAACTACCAAGTGTTTCGGTTATTATTTTCCATGTGAAAAACCACCTCAAATATAGTAGCTGAAAACAACATCTCCTTATTGTTCATGATTCTGTCATTCAGGAATTTGGGCAGAAACCATAATGATGGCTCATCCCTTCTCCACAGTGTTGGCTGTGGTGGTTGGATTGTGGCTCAAGGATCCATGATGGCCTCACTCATATGTCTGGAGCCTCAACAGGGATGGCTCAGAGAGCTGGAATTTAGGTGGGATGGTTGAGCCATTCTCTTCTCATGGAGTCATTTGAGCTCACTCATATGTCTGAGACTTCAGTTTTCCTCTATGTGGTCTCTTTCTCCACGTGGTGTTACATCCTGCAGGATCTCTGTCTCCAGAAGGACATGTTATATTCTTTACATGGTGGCTGATGTTTCCCTCTGGGCAAAAGCAGAAGCTAAAAGCCACTTAAGACCTGGGTTAGGAAGTCTGGGTGCACCACTTTCACAACATGCTGTTTGCCAAAGTGAGTTTCAGTCCATCTCAGATTCAAAGGGACAGAGAAACAGATGGTATCTCTTGTTGGGAAAAGAAACAAAGAGGCGTCAAAGGGAGATATGATCCATTGGGATCCATTTAAAATTCTACTAAACCAACTTTGAGTGTGCCTTCCTTAGCAAGACCCTAACTGACATACATGCTATAGAAGGCTCTTCATAATCTTACTTACCCTATCATTCTAGCCTCATCCTGCTCACCTTCTCTCCCTAAATCCTATCTTCTAACCACGTTAGATTACCTGAGATTTCATGAACACATCAAATATACTGAAACTCTCATTTCTTTACTCATGCTATTCCCTCCACCTGAAATGCTACTTCTCACTCTTCTTCCTCTGGAAAAAAAATACTCTCATGGCATCAATCCTGGCCAAATCTGTATGTGGACCCCTGTCTTTCATCTTTGATCTTCAGTGACAGGGTGGAACTCTGCCCTGGTGGAGTCTTTGGACAAAATTCCGATTTCCATCATCACTGCACTAACAAAGTGACACTTCTTCCCAGCTGAGTCTGTGTATGGAGCCCTGTATTCCATCCCTGCCAGCACTGACCAGGTGGCACATTTCCTTCACAAAGTCTGTGCAAGGAGCCTTAGCTTTCATCTCCATTCTGCAGGATAACCTACCAAAACACAAGATTAAATAAGAACCAATCTCATAATACTTGAAATGTCCAGCATAAAGTTCAGGAACCAGGGACATTTCTACTCAGTTGAGAAAAGACAATCAATAGACACTAACACCAAGATCACATCGATGCTGGAATTATCTGACAAAGATTTCAGAGCAGTCATCATAAAAATGGTCGAATAAAAACATTCTTGAAGCAAATAAACAAAAAGAACGTTTCTCTAAGAAATATAAGATAGGAGAAAGAACCAAATGAAGATTTGAGAAATGAAAAATAAAATAACAAATTTTTTTAAAGCATTGGATGGAGACAATAGCAGAATGGAGATTGCAGAGGAAAAAAAATCATTAAACTAGAAGATAGAGGAAAAGAAATTATATGGTGTAAATGAGAGAGAAATTAGATTCAAAAAATGAACTGAGCCTCATGGACTTATGGGGCAGTAACAGAAGGTCTAAGATTTTTATTATCGGAATCCTAAAAAAACACATAGGAGTAAATCTTTATGGCTTTGGATTTGGCAAGGATTCTGACACCAAAAGTACAAGCAACAAATGTAGATAAATTGAACTTGATCAAAATTAGAAACTTTTGTGCTTCAAAAGACACCATCAGGAAAATGAAAAGCAACCCACAGAATGGGAGAAAATATTTGCAAATTATATATCTGATAAAGAACTTGTATGCAGAATATGTAAAAAGCTCTTATAACTCAATAAAAAGGTAAATAAACTAATTTAAAAATGTGCAAAGGATCTGAATAGATATTTCTCCAAAGATATACAAATGGCTAATAAGCACATGAAAAGATGCTGCACATCATTAGTCATCGGGAAAACACAAATCAGAACCACAGTGAGATACCACTTTATACCCATTAGGATGGCTAGAATTAAAAAGTCAGATTGCAAGAGCTGATGAGGATATGAAGAAAATGGAACCCTCATACAGTGCTGAGAGGAATGTAAAATGGTGCAGCCATTTTGGAAAATAATCTGGCAGTTCTTCAAACCATTAAACACAGAGTTACCAGATGACACAGCAATCCCATTCCTAGGTATATATCCAAGAGAAATGAAAACACATTTTTGTCTACACAAAAACTCATACATTAATGTTTCTGTCAGTGTTCTTTATGATAGCCAAAAGGTGAAAACAACCCACATGTCCATCAATGATGAATGGATAAATAAAATGTATTAAATCCATACAGTGGAGTATGATTTAGCCATAAAAAGGAGGAAGTACTGATATGTGCTACAATATGAATGAATCTTCAAAACATTGTGCCAAAGGAAAGAAGCCAACCCTAAAAGACCATGTATTATATGATTTTATTTATATGAAATGCCCGGAACAGAGACTTCATGCAGACAGAAAGTAGATTAGTGGAGGCTTAGGGCCAGGGAGCAGAGGAATGTTTGCTAAAGGATACAGGGTTTCTTTCTTTCTTCTTCTTCTTCTTTTTTTTTTTTTTTTTTGTTTTGGTGAGGAAGATTGACCTTGAACTAACATCTGTTGCCAATCTTCCTTTTTTTGCTCAAGGAAAATTGTCCCTGAGCTAACATTTGTGCCAATCTTCCTCTATTTTGTATGTGAGACACTGCCACAACATGGCTTGATGAGTGGTGCATAGGTCCACAGGCAGGATCCGAACCCATGAACCCCGAGCCGCTGAAACAGAGTGCATGAACTTAACCACTATGCCACTGGGCCAGCCCCAAGATACAGGGTTTCTTTTTGAGGTAATGAAAATGTTTTAAAAATTGACTGTGGTGATAGTTGTGCATATCTATGAATATACTAAGAACCATTGAATTATACTCTTTTTTTATTGATGTCTTAATAGTTTATAACATTGTGAAATTTTAATTGTATGTTATTCTTTGTCAGTCACCATATAAATGCTTCCCTTCACCTCTGTGCCCACCCCCATCCCCCTTGCCACGGTAGCCACCAAACAATTCTTTCTGTCTGTGTGTTAGTTTATCTACCACATATGAGTGAAATCATGCAGTATTTGTCCTTCTCTCTCTGGCTTATTTCACTTAACATAATACCTTCCAGGTCCACCCATGTTGTTGCAAATAGGACAATTTTGTCTTTTTTATGGCTGAGTAGTATTCCATTGTATATATATACCACATCTTCTTTATCCAATCATCAGCCAAGGGACACTGGGTTGCTTCCACTTCTTGGCTATAGTGAATAATGCTGCAATGAATATAGGGGTCCATAAGCCTCTTGTGATGGTTGATTTCAGGTTCGTTGGGTAGATACCCAATAGTGGGATAGCTGGGTCATAAGGTATTTGTATTTTAATTTTTTGAGGAATCTCCATACTGTTTTCCATAGACGCTGCACCAGTTTGCATTCCCACCAGCAGTGAATTAAGGTTCTCGTTTCTCCACAACCTCTCCAACAATTGTTGGTTTTTGTCTTGGTGACTAGAGCCATTCTAAAGAGTGTAAGGTGATATCTTAGTATAGTTTTGATTTGCATTTCCCTGATGATTAGTGATGTTGAACATCTATTCATGTGCATATTGGCCATCTCTTTATCTTCCTTGGAAAAGTATCTGTTCATATCCTCTGCCCATTTTTTGACTGGGTTGTTTGTTTTTTTGTTGTTCAGTTGTGTGAGTTCTTTATATATTATGGGTATTAACCCCTTGTCGGATATATCATTTGCAAATACTTTCTCCCAGCTGGTGGGTTGTCTACTCATTTTGATCCTGGTTTCATTTGCTTTGTCAAAGCTCTTTAATCTGATGAAGTCCCACTTGTTTATTTTTGTTGTTGTTTCCCTTGTCCAAGTAGACATGGAATTCAAAAGGATCCTTTTATGACCAATGTCAATTAGTGTACTGCCTATATTTTCTTCCAGGAGTTTCATAGTTTCAGGTCTCACTTTCAGGTCTTTGATCCATTTTGAGTTAATTTTTGTGTATGGTGAAAGAAGATGGTCTACTTTCATTCTTTTGCATGTGGCTGCCCTGTTTCCCCAGCACCATTTACTGAAGAGAATTTCCTTCCTCCATTGTATGTTCTTAGCTCCTTTGTCAAAGATTAGCTGTCCGTAGATGTATGGTTTTATTTCTGGGCTTTTAATTCTGTTCCATTGATCTGTGTGTCTGTTTTTGTACCAGTACCATGCTGTTTTGATTACTATGGCTTTGAGGTATATTTTGAAGTCAGGGATTGTGACGCCTCCAGCTTTGTTCTTTTTTCTCAGGAATGCTTTAGCTATTCAGGGTCTTTTATTGCCCCATATGAATTTTAGTATTCTTTGTTCTATTTCCATGAAGAATGTCATTGAGATTCTGATTGGGATTGCATTGAATCTGTAGATTGGTTTAGGTAGAAAGGACATTTTAACTATGTTTATTCTTCCAATCCATGTGCGTGGGATATTTTTCCATTTCTTTATGTCATCATCGATTTCTTTCAAGAATGTCTTATAGGTCTTTCATTGTATAGGTCTTTCACCTCCTTGGTTAAATTTATTCCTAGATATTTTATTCTTTTTGTTGTGATTGTAAGTGAGATTATCTTTTTGAGTTCTCTTTCTGTTAGTTCATTATTAGCATGTAGAAATGCAACTGATTTTTGTAAGTTGATTTTGTAACCTACAACTTTGCTGTAGTTGATTATTTCTGATAGTTTTCCAATGGATTCTTTAGAGTTTTCTATATATATAAAATCATGTGGTGTGCAAATAGTGAGAGTTTCACTTCTTCATTGCCTATTTGGAGTCCTTTTATTCCTTTTTCTCACCTAATTGCTCTGGCCAAAACCTCCAGTGCTATGTTGAATAAGAGTGGCGAGAGTGAGCACCCTTTTCTTGTTCTCACAGGAATGGCTTTCAGTCTTTCCCCATTGAGTAGGATGTTAGCTGTAGGTTTGTTGTATATGGCCTTTATTATGTTGAGGTACTTTCCTTCTATACCCATTTTGTTGAGAGCTTTTATCATAAATGGATGTTGGATCTTGTCGAATGCCTTCTCTGCGTCAATTGAGATGATCATGTGGTTTTTACTCTTCATTTTGTTAATGTGATGTATCACATTGATTGATTTGTGCATGTTGAACCATCCCCGTGTCTCTGGTATAAGTACTACTTGGTTATGGTGTATGATCTTTTTCAACCATATTTGGTTTGCCAATGTTTTGTTGATGATTTTTGCATCAATGTTCATCAGCGATATTGGCCAGTAATTTTCCTTCTTTGTATTGTCCTTGTCTGATTTTGGTATCAAGGTGATGTTGGCCTCATAGAATGTGTTAGGAAGTGTTCCAACTTCCTCTATTTCTTGGAAAAGTTTGAGAAGGATAGGCATTAAATGTTTGAATGTTTGGTAAAATTCTCAGAAGAAGCCATCTGGTCCTGGACTTTTATCTTTTGGGAGGTTTTTGATTACTGTTTCAATCTTTTAATTGTGATTGGTCTGTTCAGATTCTCTATTTCTTCTTGATTCAGTTTTGGGAGGTTGAATGTGTCAAATAATTTATCCATTTCCTCTAGGTTGTCCAATTTGTTGGCATATAGTTTTTCATAGTATTCTCTAATAATCCCTTCTATGTCTGTGGTATCTGTTGTAATTTCTCCTCTTTCATTTCTAATTTTATTTATTTGGGCCTTCTCTCTTTTTTTTCTTAGTGAGTCTGGCTATGGGTTTGTCAATTTTGTTTATCTTCTCAAAGAACTAACTCTTTGTTTCATTGATCCTTTCTACTGGTTTTTTTTGGTTTCAATTTCATTTATTTCTGCTCTAGCTTTTATTATTTCCCTCTTTCTGCTGACTTGGGTCTTTGTTCTTCTTCTTCTAGTTCTGTTAGATGTAGCTTAATGTTGCTTATTTGGAGTTTTTCTTGTTTGTTAAGGCGGGCCTGTATTGCTATGAGTTTCCCTCTCAGGACTGCTTTTGCGGCATCGCATATGAGTTGGTATAGTGTATTTTCATTTTTGTTTGTCTTCAGATATTTTTTGATTTATCCTTCAGTTTCATCAATGATACAGTGGTTGTTCAGTAGCATATTGTTTTGTCACTTTCCCAGTTTTTTTCTTGTAGTTGATTTCTAGTTTCATAGCATTTTGGTCAGAAAAGTTTCTTGTAATGATTTCAATCTTCTTAAATTTACAGAGGCATGCCTTGTTTCCCAGCATATGGTCTATCTTTGAGAATGTTCCATGTGCACTTGAGAAGAATGTGTAATCTGCTATTTTGGGGTGGAGTACTCTGTATATATCTATTAAGTCCATCTCATCTAGTTTTTTGTTCAAGTCCACTATTTCCTTATTGACTTTTTGTATGGATGATCTAGCCATTGATGTAAGTGGGGTGTTATGATCCCCTACCGTTATTGTGTCATTGTTAATATCTCCTTTTAGGTTTGTTAATAGTTGCTTTACGTGCTTTGGTGCTCCTGTGTTGGGTGCATATATATTTGTATGTGATGTGTCTTCTTGGTGGAGTGTCCCTTTTATCATTATATATTGCCCCTCTTTGTCTCTCATTGCCTTTTTTATCTTGAAGTCTACTTTTTCTGATATAGGTGTGGCCACAACTGCTTTTTTTTTGTTTGCCATTAGCTTGGAGTACTGTCTTCCATCCCTTCCCTCTGAGCCTGTGTTTGTCTTTAGAGCTATGTTTCCTGGAGGCAGCATATTGTTGGTTCTTGTTTTTCAATCCATCCCACCACTCTGTGCCTTTTGATTGGAGAGTTCAATCCATTTACATTTAGAGGGAGTATTGATAATAGCTTAAAGTTGCTATTTTATTGCTCACTTTCCAGTTCTTTTGCATTTCCTTTGTTTCTCGTCCCATGTGTTTCGGAGTTCCAATTCTGTTTGGTAATATTATGATTCTCTTAGTTTTCTACTTGTTTTTCATACATGAATCTGTTCTGATTATTTGTTTAGTGGTGACCATGAGCTATGTATAAAAGATCTTGTGGATGAGATAGCCCATTTTCTGATGGCCTCTTATTTCCTTAGACTAAGTTGACTCGATTCCTTTCTTCTTCCCCTTCTAAGTTATTGTTGTCACAACTTATTCCATCTTGTGTTGTGAGAGTGTGTTTAAAATGATGAGGTTATATTTGTTTTTGGTGTTTTCCTTCCCTTAATCTTGATGTTTATAGTTAAGTGTTTGCTAATCTATTCTGATAGAGAGCTGTGATTTTTCTGGTTTTGTCTACCTATTTTTCTCCTTGCTCAAAGCTTTGTATCCCCTTCCTCTTTTTTTTTTTTTTTTTTTCAGGTATGAGGGCCTTCTTGAGCATTTCTTGTAGTGGGGATCTTGTGACAATGAACTCCCTTAAGCTTTTGTTTATCTGGAAAAGTTATTATTTCTTGATTATATCTGAAGGATATTTTCACTGGATAGAGTATTCTTGGCTGAAAGTTTCTGTCTTTCATAATTTTGAATATATCATTCCAGTCTCTACTAGCCTGTAGAGTTTCTGTTGAGAAATCTGCTGAGAGCCTGATGGGAATTCCTTTGTACATTATTTTGGGTTTTTTTGTCTAGCTGCTCTCAATATTTTCTCTTTATCATTGACTTTTGACAGCTTTACTACTATATGCTTTGGAGAGGGTCTTTTCATGTTGATATATTTAGGAGATCTATTGACTTCATTCACTGGTATTTTGAACTACTTCCCAAGCTATTATTTCTTTGAGCTAGCTCTCTGCTCCTTTTTCCCTCTCCTCTCCCACTGGAATAACTATAATCCTTATGTTGCATTTCCTAATTGAGTCAGATATTTCTTGGAGAATTTCTTCATTTCTTTTTAGTCTCAGTTCTCTCTTCTCCTCTATCTGGAGCATTTCTGCATTCCAATCCTCAATAATGCTAATTCTTTTATCTGTATTGTCATCCCTGTTCTTTAAAGATTCCAGATTTTCCTTTATCTCCTCCATCGTGATTTTCATCTCCAACATTTGTGATTGGTTTTTCTTTGTGGCTTCAATTTCTTTTGTGAAGAAATGCCTGATTTCAGTGAATTGTCTATCTCTATTTTCTTGTAATTCTTTCAGCTTTTTTATGATAGCTATTTTGAATTCTCTGTCATTTAGGTTATAAATTTCTGTGCCTTCAGGATTGATTTCTGGGTGCTTGTCATTTTCCTTCCAGTCTGGAGATTCAATATATTTTTGCATCATGCCTGGAGATGTTGGTTTGTTTTTTCTCATACTGAAAATATCTGGTCAGTTTCCACTTGCTGCCACTGGGTGGGGGTCAAGCACTGTGTATTCTGAGCCTGCTGCGATCTGCACTCTGGTTGACCATGTGTGCTGAAGTGCCAGTCATGTGCAAGGAGGGGCTCTCTCTTTCACTTGCCCAATCCCAGGGCCTTCTCATTTTTCCCTCAATATCTGCTCTTCTGGGGTGCTTGGGTGATGGTGGCACCCCCACAACAGTTCAGTCTCCTCCAAGTGGGAATTCCCCATAGGCTGTGAGAGAACGTTGACAATGATGGTTTTCCTGCAGAGGACCATGTCTCCCCCACCCCTGGGAGCTGCACTGACCCAGACTCACTGATCGAGCAGGGATGGGGAGGATTTCTCCTTACCTCTCCCCACTTCCTCTGGGGGTTTCAGCACCTCCACCATCAGATGTATGGCTGCATGGGTCTCTCAGAAGTCCTTTGTGTTGTGTGAGTGTCCTCTGTTGGTATGCAAGTGTCCTTTTTGTTGTATCTTAGAGAGGGGAGAGTTTAAAGGGGAAAACTCACTCTGCCATGATGGTGACATCACTGTTGAATTATACTCCTTAAATAGGTGAATTTTATGGTATGTGAATTATATCTCAATAAAACTATCTTAAAAAAAGCATGGAGTTCAGTAAGAACAGGTATGTAGAGTATGTAATCCAAAAGTGTGCAAATTGAAACAAAATATGCAGATTGCTATGGTATCCTTGTTTTGTAACAAATAGTAAATACTCTTAATTCGAAAAAAATAAATTTACTTTAAAAAGGAGAGGGAGAAGTGTATGGAACTGAAACTATATATGTAGAAATAATAGCTAAATGTCCTCAAATTTGTCTTGAAATATAAACCTAAAAAAGCTTTAAAAAAGCTGAAAGAAACCCAAACAAGGTAAATCCAAAGAAACCCATGCTGAGATAGATCACAATCACATTTTTGAAAACAAACAGCAGAAATTCTTTCAACAAAGAAAGCTCTAGGCCTAACTGACTTCATTGATTAATAGTACTAAACATTTAAGGAAGAAAAATACTCATTGTAAGCAAACTCTTCCAGAAAATAGCATTTGAGAGGAAACATCCCATTTCATTCTATGAGGCCGTCATTACACAGATACTAAACCCAGACAAAGACATTATAAGAAAAGAGAACAAGGGACCAATATCCCCCATGATCTTAGATGTAACATCTTCAAGAAAATATTAGAAAATAATATCAAACAATATCCATTACGACTGGGTGAGATTAATCCCAGGAGTGCAAGACAGGCTCAACATTTGAAATGCAATCAGTATGTATCATTATATGAACAGACTAATGAAGAAAACCCATATTTTCATCTCAACAGATACAGAAAAATAATTTGACAAAATGTAATGTATATTCATGATTAAAAGCCCCGAGAAAACTAGGAATTGAAGGAAACTTTCTTAACCTAATACAGGGCATCTACAAAAAAATTTATAATTAACATTATACTTAGTGGTGAAAACAGAGTGCTTTTACCCCAATATCAGGAACAAACTAAGATGTTCATATTTGGTACTTCTATTCAACTTTATGCCGCAGGTTCCAGCCAGTGAAATTTGGCAAGAAAGAGAAATAAAAGGTATACAGTCTAAAAAGTAAGAAATAAAACTTTTTATTCTCAGATATCATTGTTGTCTATATAGAATACATCAAACAATCTACAAAAGAAGCTACCATCATTAATAAGTGAGATTAGCAAGGTCACAGGACACAAGAACCATTGAAAAAATTAATTCTTTTTTATATACAGTCATGTGTCATTTAACAATGGGGAAACATTTTGAGAAATGCATCATTACATGATTTTGTCATTATGTGAACACCAGAGAGTGTACTTAAACAAACCTACATGATATAGCCTACTACACACCTAGCCTGTATGGTACTAATCTTTTGGGAGCACTGCCATAAATGCAGTACATCATAATGCGTCATGTATGCAAATGCTGACCAAAGTGTCATTATGCAATGCATGACTGTACTGGCAATGAACATCAGAGTTTGAAATAATTAAAAATAGTACCAATTACAATAACATAAACATACAAAATATTTAGGAGTATATCTAAACAAACATATGCAAGTTTCATTGATTGGTTTGCTTATAACTATAAAACACTGATGAATAAACCAAATTAGACTTATATATGTGTAGTTTATATATAAACACACAGAGAAAGTTTTTATGTATTTAAAACTCAAATTGTTCAGATATTAATTTTCCTCAAACTTACGTGCAGATTCAACAATGTCATTGAAACCACAACAGGAATTTTGGCAGAAATAGACAATAGATTTTGTAGAAAGAAGCTATTTGGTAGGCATAGACTATAAATTATAAGACAAAGCAAAAGAAATAGAATAGCTAAAACAATTTTGAAAAAGAAGAACAAAGTTGCAGGACTGACACTACTTGATTTCAAGAGGTAAATAATCAGTTATCATATTTGATATTGAGATACAGTGGTTTTATGTTAATAATTGTGGCAATTATTGTGGCAATTAATAACACCTAAAATTGATGATGCGTGTAGTATTGACTAAGCAATGTAGACATATAAATCAATGGAATAGAGCAGAAATTCCAGAATTAGACACATGTGTATGACCAATTGGCTTTTGTCTAAGGTGCAAAACAATTCAGTGAAGGAAAGACAGTCTTTCAACAAATGGTGCTGGAGCAACTAGATACACAAATCCAAAAAAAAAAAAAGAATCTTTATGCATTCTTTTCACTTTATACAAAAATTTATTCAAATGTTTCATGGTATTAAATATAAACCCTAAAAGTATAAAACTTCTAGAAAGAGTGTTAGTATAAAATCTTTGGGAGCTTGGGTTAGGCAAAGACACTAAAAGAAAAATTCATAAAGTAAAATTAATTGATACACTGGGCTTCATCTAAATTAAACGCTTTTGCTCTATGAAAGACATTTTTAAGAGAATGGAAACAAAGCCCAAGACTGGAAGAACATACTTGTGAAACACATCTCTGACAAGTTACTTAAGCCAGAATATATAAAGAACTGTCAGAAATCAATAATAAAAACAGACAACTCAATGAAAAATTGACAACACAATTGAATAAATACTTCACCAAGGAAGATATGTGGATGACAAATAAGTGCATGAGAAGATGGTCAACATCACTATTCATTAGGAAAATGCAAACTAAACTGAAATGAGACTCCATACTCCATACGTAATGAATGGCTAAAATAAAAAATATCAACAATACCAAGTACCGGTGAAGAAGCAAATACAGTGGAACTCTCATACTATTTTTATGGGGATGCAGAATGATACAGCCACTAATCCATTCAGACACCTGAGTGAGATCCTACCTGCCTTTGAGAAGAATATGAGATTGGATGAGGCTGTATTTTGTACAGTTGTAAATTTCCTTGAACTTTACTTTAAAAGTGCAATGCAATATAATTTTTCTACTTAAAATTATTCATGGAAATTGCCTAATTTGAATGTGTTTATATTCACACTTGGGCCAGCTCTGCTATTGAGAATTTATTATTGTAGCATTTTTCTTCTGCCATTTAAAATCAATGCAGAATCTCCAATGAGCTATATTTACTAATATAACTGATCCTACTTTGTGAAATAGAATAGAAAATGAATTTGTGTGCCCTTGGACCTGGACTGAAAGACTATACCTCATCTTATTGCCTGTTTTAGTAAACTGAACTTTTATTTTACTTGTCCATCTTTTGTATTTTTCAGCCACTACATCAAGTAAAATGGGTGGATTTTCACCAAATTTGAAAGATACATTTGAAATGTTCTCTTAAACTATTGAGAAACAAATTCTTGTTGAGAGTGACAATTAAAGGAGTCAGCTGAACCTGAAGTATACTAAAAGGACTGTATAGTTGCCATTTGAGATAAACATGAGAGTTTGGTTACAATATCCCAGACTGAGAAAGAAAATGTTTTAAATATGAAGCCAAATCATTTGTGAAAACTACACATCATTCTAAGACCTATTTCAAACACCATTTCCTCATTAAAGCCTTTGCTGATCTTCTAAACCTGAAGTTATATTTCTTTCCTTTGAAACCCTACAGCACTTTATACTAAATCTTTGTCATAAATCATAATCTTTCCTATTGAAGTGCCTTATGCCCCGATTAAACTGTGATTTATTTGAAGGTGGTAACGATGTCATATTTATTTTTGTATCACTGACAATGTCTATAATGGTTTCTAGAGTGAGGTAAATATGCCATAACTGGTTTTCTGGGCTCTGCCTATGCCTCCATCATTGTTTTTGGGTTTTTTCATAGTCAGTGTTAAGATACAAAGAAGAAAATGCAAAAATAATATGAATACAGTTTTATGAATATTTACAAACTACCTGCAGTCATGTAGCCAGCACCCAGATAAAGATATAAAACATTACCAGCATCCTAGTAGCTTTCCTAACACCCCTTACAGTCACACAACCTTCCCACCCCAAGGTAACCATTGCCTTGACTTCTAGTGGCACAGATAAACTTTGCCTGCTTTTGAACTTTATATAAATGGAATAACACCAAGTTTGCTCTTTATTGCCTGGCTTGTTTCAATCAACATTACATTTCTGAGACTCATTCATATTGTAGCTCATTCATTCACAACACTGTATAGCTGTGCTATATACCAAGTGTGGTCCCTGGACCAGCAGGATTACCTGGGATCTTGTTATAATCGCAAATTCTCAGGTCCCACCCCAGACCTGCTGGATCAGAATCTCTTGGGTGGAGCCCAGAAATCTGTGTTTTATCAGCCGTCCAGGTGATTACTATGCCTGGTAGAGTTTAAGAACCATGACTGTATGGTATTCTATTGTATGAATACACCATGATCTATTCTTCTAGTTTACTATTGATGGTACCAGCATCAATAACCGTTCTTTGTCTCTTGTCCTTAGGAACCATATGATACAGATGAATAGAATTTTTTGAGTTTTTTCTCCAAATATTCCCTACTGTCTCATGCCTCTGAACTTTTGTACATGACGTTTCATTTGGCTGCTATGTATTTAATCACTTATATAGAAAGCCTTTTCTGATCTGAGACAAATTTCCTTTCTTCCTAATCCCATGGGTATGCCCAGTGCCTCTTTCATATATCCGCCATATGTAGTAATCATTTTTTAAAACTTTTCTTTATATTGTGATGTTTTGACAGCTTAAAAAACCTTTCTGGCTGTGGAGAGACCACCGCCGCCCCCCCCCCCCCGGGCTAGCCAATTCTTAGATATAGCAAAGGACAATCAGGAGTTTGCCTTTGATACGCAGCTAACCAACCCAGAGCCGGACCTCCTCTGTCTGACCTGTGCACTCCAGGAGGCAATATTCCTCTGCCTTAATCATCCCAAGACTGGTACCAAACAACTAGAGACCATCCCTACAGCCCAAAGCCTGCTGAAACTACTCAAACTAACCAATCCTAAACTGCTTCCTCTACCCTGCCAACCCTTTCCTGCAGAAACCCCAATAAAGGCTTCTGGTCTAGGCTCTCACCCCGACCTCTGCTTACTGACCAAAATCTGGCCTTCTTCCTCTGGCCCTGCATGGGGAACTGTGCCTCTTTTTTCTAGGGAAAACTCTGTGTAACAGTGAACTTTTCTTTTAATGGCGTCTGACCTCTCCTTGTTGTCACTCACTTGCCTTTATAAATTAAGATCTGGACCCAGAACACCATAACCTATTATATACCTATTCATCTGTCTCCCGCACTAAACTGGGAGCTCCTTCAGGATAGAAACTGGGTTTTTTTGGTTTTGGAGTTTTTTGGTTTTTTTTTTTTTTTTTTGCATCTGCAACACTGAGAACAGGATCTGACACAAAGTACATACTCAACAACATATTGTGGAACTAAAAAATGAATGAAATGAAGATGCAAAAATTCCTGTAAAAAGAAGCATAAATCCTGATGAACTAAAATAATTATTTTTTATTGACACTGTACAATGACAAAAACATCTTCAAATTCTCTGAAAAATCTTTCTTGAACCCTTACTGTGTAGAGGGCAATGCTAAGTGTTTTGGGAAATATAAATTTGAATGAATATTGATAAGTGCTGTCAAAGAGTTCTATTATAATAAGATACATTATGCAATCAAGATTGGCTGTCTTCTACCCATTAAACATGCCACGTAGGCTTGGTTTGTGTCCACTGGCTCTCTTCTACCCATTAAAGGGACAAAAAGGTAAAAAGTAGGAAGGAAGAAAGGGAGGAAGCGAGGAAAGGAGGGAGGGAGGAAGGAAGGAAGGAGAGAAGAGAGGGAAAGGGGAGAGGGAAGAGGACAGAGGAGAAAAAAATACAGATTCCCTAGGAGTAGTTTGCTCATTACTTTGGTAGAGTCAGGTTAGCGTGCCTTGTCTAGGTGATGTACATACAAGAAGGAACCACCTGCCTCCTGAAACTTCTTCAAATTCTGGTGCCAAGATGTGTTATCATGAGAAATATTTTAAGTCTTCTTACATCCTCTTAAAGGGGCCAGTATTCCACAGCAACAATTCAACCTTGTAAAGCAATTTCCTGATGGCAAATATTCTCTGGCAAAGAGAGCAAGGGATTGATGGGCATTTAGGAAGAATTGAGTAGGGGTCACCTGACAAAGAGGACAACACCTCGATAAATGATTAGTTGGTCTGTTCACTTAGTCAGTGTCCATCCTACAATCCAAGTCAGAGTCGGGGACTCATTTTCATAAATATATATGAAGATTGTTTACTGTTATTTTGATTGTTCTCAACCAGACACCTCCAGATCAGTGTGGAAGAAGGAAAGCATGATCAATACTTACAGGCAAAAAGTTTCTGAAATGTTTGGGGCATTTTCAAAAAAAGTGTAGAAATCAATTTTAAAACATCCACCTCTTATAATATAATTAAGTGCATGTAAGACATCCAGATGTTGGTATGTATCAGATCCCATATACTTATCTTTGCTAAGGTGGTTGGATACAGTTTGCTGGTAGATATATAGATGATGTTCTATGGGGAAATCATACAAAATAGCAGTGATCATTAGAGAAGCAAGTTTCCAAGCATTTCTCAAATCAAAAACATTGTTAGAACTGTTGTATATATCTTTGGAAATGTAACATATTATGTATACATTGGATGCTATTTAAGTGCTATGTTCGTTTACTTTGCATACTGTAGCAATCTGAGCCAAAAAAACTGCACTGTTTCCAAAGTAACAGTGAATATACTAGTTAAGAGAGGGATATAAATGTTCTGTGGTATTTGGAGCATTACTTATTTATACTATCAATACACATTTAATACTAACTGTTGAAAGATACCTTCAGTGGTATACATTTTAAAAAATAAATGATAGCATAGAAAGTACATTGTACACTTTCTCACTAATTATCAAGGACACTCCCAAGAGGGTCTTAACAAATTTGAGCACAGGTTTAAGACCCCAATCGAAAATGTCAAACCCTGTGGATGAGTGTATCTCCTACTTCACTGAGAAGCTAAGAGCATTCAGTTGGCCCTCCACTATCCACTCCCTACTCCCCTCCACCATGTCCCATTTCCACATTTCTCCAATTATTTCCAAGGCAAACTGTGCGTGTGTATATTCTCAAAATCACCACTCCTCTCTTGCCCCCATCTTCACTGACTTAGTATCACCTTCGAATTGGCAGCATCTCTGTTACCTCTTCAAACTCTCCCATTGCATTACTCCCAAACACGCTCACTAGACTTTAGCTAAAGAGCCTTTTTTCAAACCCTTGAATAGACCAAAATAGTTTACATTTTAGGGCTTCACCCATGTTTTTCTGCTCAACCTAGAATATCCTTTTACCTACTTTTTATCTAATTGCTTCCTTTAATTTCACATTCAGCTTGAATAACAATTGCTCAGAAAGGACTTCCTCAGATAATGCATCCTAAGTTAATATCAAGCTCTTATTTTCTGACACTCAGTTTATGTTTTTAACGGCATTTATCAGAATTTATCATTTTAGTCTGTTTCTCTATCTGAAAAGACTGTAAGCTCTTAGAGGGCAGGACTCATGTCAATTTATTCAAGATAGCCCAATACATAGAAGGTCCTCAACAATATTTGATGAATAAAAAAATGAGAATAGACACATGCTCGCAAACAGAATGTAAAATTAAAATTCAGTTAGCAGCACTAGGGCTATATATTATTTAGGATTTTATGGGCTGCAGGTGATGAAACATCAAATCCAACTAACTTAATGAAAAAGAAAAAAGTTATTGATTCTTGTACCTGGAATATCTTGTACCCGGGACATATCTGACTATGGGTACAGCAAGATCCAGAGGATCATATGAAACCATTATGGCTCTGGCTCATATTCAACTTATCTTTGACTAGCTTTATTCTGCTATCAAACTCTCTTCACATGATAAGCATGAGCTTGCCATCTCAGATGCTCATTTCCCCAACCTTAGGCGTATCTTAAAAGGATCTATCTTTCTGAACAGCTATTTATTTCTTCTTTCTTTTCTTTTCTTTTTTTTTTTTTTTTTTTTTTTTTAGATTTAGACTAGAATATGGGACTCATTTTTGGACAAAATCGCTTGATCTTCCCCACTTCCAGTAAATCACTCATGAGTCTGATCATTTCCTCCTCTAAATAATTCCTTGATCTGCTACTTCTCTCTGTGCACTCTGCATCAGCTCAGAACTCACCTTTCCTCAGCTGGCTTGACACACCATCATGCTAAGAGTTCTCAGTGGGTTCCGATCATCTCATCCTCTAATCTCACTCTCTCCGTGTGGTTCAAGTGCTAATATTTTTCAAATCTTAGATCAAATGCCATTGCTTTCATGAAACCTTTTCAATCCCTGAAGTGAATTAGTCTGCCATGTCTGAGACCCTAAAATACCTTATTTGTAATTTAGTGTGAACTTACTGCATTCTGTGTTATCATGTTCATTTTGATGTATCTATCTTTCCAACTAGATTGTACACTTCAAGAGGGCAGAAATGTCTTTCTTCTTTGTGTCCTTCAGAGTTCATAATACAATGTATTATCTATAACGAGCAGAAATAAATGGTGTGGAATAGACATCAATTAAAATACCTTAACAAGTTGTATTTTCAGCAAAAGCATTTATTCTCTATCCTCTCATCCCTGTGAATGCTAGTTACAAATAGAATCTAAGCTAAAATTAGTAGAAGATGGACAGTGAATGTCCCACATTATTTTGCATTTTGAATCATAGCCAGTTTCAAGTATGATTTTTAAGAATTTTACTCCCAGTTGTGTATATGTAGAATACTTTGAATGTTATATTTTTAATTCACATCATTAATTGGTTAATATATAATATCTATATTATTTATATCACATTTTCTATTAATTTTAAAAATATTTATTTCACATTGTTTAATTATAGTATATTGTTTATAATGAGATAATTGTTACAATAATCCTGAAATCTGGATTATTATCTGGATTACTTAAATGCAAACTTGATTTCTATATGTGTCACCAAATAATGACTGGTGGTGATTACTAATTAGTCAGGATAAGGTATGTTTCAAGATTTTGGATTATCAGAATATCTTAAATATGATACCCGCTATCTCAGTAATGTCGAGACTTCTTCCTCCTTCAGAAGTGCATTTGTTGCTAGACTTAAATAGATGTGAAATAACGGTAATGATACTGACAGAGTCATGGACAGCTTCCAAGCCCGTTGCCATAGAAACACCTAAAACATAGCAAGAGGGCTTAAGACCCAAAACATCAAGACTGAATTTGATCAGAGGGATCTGGAGACCAGCTTTACTAGTTGAAAATAAAAGTCAGATTTATTCAATTCTTGTGCCTTAATTCAGAAATTATTCCAAACTTAAAAATTACCCAAGTTGATTTTCTATGTCAGGTTCCTGATATTGAATACTCCCAGTCTCCAAATGGCTTCAGAAACTCTGAAAAAAAAAAATGTACAAAGTAGAGAAAATTGACAGTGTGTTTAATTGATTGAATTGCTCATTAGAAGAATGCAGATATAGGAGAGGTTTCAGTCCAAACAGCAAAGAGGAAGAAAGTCAGAGGACAGATTGACCCCTCAAGTCATACTCCAAATGACACCACCATTCCCTCTGTTGTAGAGACATGGCCAAGTATTTACATTCTTGCAAAGACTTCACACGAAGGTCAATTCTAACATATTTTGTGTATGTAGTAACTACTTCCAATGTATACCCTTCCTTCTCCTTTGAGTCTTTGTGGTTTTTCACCCCCTTCGCAATAAAGACAAGATTGCTCAAAATTCAGAAATAAAGGAAACACCATTCCATGTCATTGGTAATTCTGTACAGAAAATCTGGTTCAGTGATTTCTCATTTCCTGAGGTCCCTTATGCTTTTGAATTTTAGTGTATTTCTCTAAATGATGATACTTTAAAGGTACGTGTTGTTTTGTCAGGCTTAGAATCATTGGGGAGATCACATGATTCAGAAAGTTACACCTAGAGACTACAGACTTCTATTTTATATGATTCTTTTCTATCCCTTAAAAAATATGTGTGATGCCAAGGCCAATGGTAAAGACGCACGGAATAAATTGACCTGAACTTCTAGATGCTTGTTTCCTTTGCTACATTTCTTGTGATCCTCTGTGCAACTAACTGTCTTGCATTAAATAAAACAAAACTGGAAATGGATGTTTTCAAAGCAGATGGAGGCGAAAGGAGCTATTACCTGACTGCAGAAAAACAACAGAGAAGACATGTATAAGTGTATAAGGGAGGTAAAAGAAAGGCAAGAAAATCTTAAATGGACATTTTTCTTCTAAATTCTTAAAAGTTATTTCTGATTTTTATTTTCCTCCTCATTTCTAGATCTAACACATGACATGAAAAAATTATTCTCATCACCATGAATGGGCGAGGAATTAACTTTATTGATATCCCATAGACAAATTTGTGGTGACCAAATTTACTGCATTATTTCAGTTGGTGAATAAAAGAATTCAGAATCTGGAAAAAAATTCTTCTAAATAGTGCCTGAAGAAAATTTCTTATATTTTAGAATCATTCACACCTAGAAATTATTCTATGTCACCAATATAATAAAATAATATGGTCCAAGAAGATTTTCACTTCTGAATTTAAAACATCTACTGGGTTTTCCTATTATATTGTTTACATTTAATTTTACTCTTTTTTGTCCTTATTAGGCAGCTCTTGCTTTTATGTGAGAAATGTTTGATATTAATAGCCAATATTAATTAAGAACTTGCCACAGGTTATTTATTGTTCTAAATGATAGATCTCACACACACACGTATACGTGTGTATACATATGTATATAGATAGATATCATTTGGATATATGCTACTATATGTATATATAGTGATATATATCATCTATGTACATATAATGTTATATATGTACATATATATCACTTAGAGATATATATGTGCATATTGTAATAAATATATATCATTTAGATATATACATAAATGTGTGTGTGTGTGTGTGTGTGACTTCTCCTATTGCTTCTAGCATTCCTAGTGCCTAGGACATGGTAGATTTCCAAGAATGTTTGTGAAGGGCTGGAGAAATGGAGGGGCAGACGCAGGGGATTTCAGAAATGAGAATTTGAATCATGTCACAATGACCATCATTCTTAAGTCACCATAAAAGATTTTACAACCAAATATAAACCATTACCTTCTGCTGCCTTTCAATAGTACAAGGAATTTAAATTAACAATCTGTCTGTTACTAACATAGTCATTCAAAATGAGGGTTTATTCAGTGATGCATATAGAAGGAGCTAAATTAAAAGTATCTTTGAAACACTAGATTTGTGGCAACAAGAATAACATGAATTAAAATGTCTGTAGAGGTACTGAAGAACATTCAAAAGTTTAAAAAAAAAAACTTAAATCTAGTTTGGCTTATTTTTCTTTAAAAGTTGATGCCTAACTGGAATCTGTTAGTCTGATAAAGAAATAACTCCTGAAAAGTAACTCCCTTTTGGAAATATCTAAGAAATAGTTTAGACATAAGTTTCTGGTATATAAAATATGTGCAGAAAGCAGCCTGAAATTCTATCTTATATACTTTTTTAATAATCATATTTATTCATCATCGATATAGAATTTCTGAGTCAGCAGGTATATTCCCTTAATGTCCTCCATGTCTACACTCTTGTTTATGATCTTTTCCATAATCAAAGTAGCTTTTTTCCCTTTGCCCATTTATCTAAGTTGAGTCCATCTACCAGTTTTTGTCCTGTTACCAATTTGATGTATTTCCTATTTATGCAATTGTTTTGTCTTTTACTACAGAATTCAGAAAAGACAAGGCCAAGAAAAATACTAGTACATAGATACTTACTGGTGGATATTAACTTAATTCAAGTATACATTTTGGTTAGAGAACATAGCATTCATTTTCTTCATCTTCTCCTTCTCCTCCTTCTTCTTCTTCTTCAAGGAATGATCAAGATTTTTCTGGAAAATTAACCTACATATCAGCTTTGGAAGGAAGGGCACTACATAGTAGTATACTCTTCCAGAGAAAGATATCACTATTCTTTGGGATAAAAAGATAACCATTCATATCGAAGTTGGACCACAGTGGAAGGCAAGTCAACCTAAGCTCCAAAGGAGATGCAAGCAATGAAATTACATTTACCTTTTGATGTTTTACAGAAATAAAATGATTGGTATTTTCCTTTTAGACCTAGGTATATTTTCAGAATTACTAACTCATACCCCAGTGAAGAACAACTTTACCCACTAGAGTACTTGTCTTGTATTTTTCTGAGTCGTTTTTTCCAATTAAAATATGCTCAAGGTGTAATCCTCTGAGATATGTTTGTACAGCAAGCAATTATACCTCTTCTGTCTGTTAATCCTCAAACTCAATATTTTGGTTCATGAGGAAACAAGGATTTCTCAGCTAAGGCTGAGACAAGAATCAGCAGCTGGGGCTGCATTTCCAAATTATTTATCTATAATGAGACATAGCTTTTCCTGAAAATAAATTTCAAACATCAAAATAGGGCAAGCATCTGAGATCTTCTGTTAAATGACCCTGTTGCTCAAGAATGGAGACCCTTTGTATAAAATACAGCTTTAGGATCATCTCTGTTGGAGAGGTAATGGATAACACATATGCATATGGTATCTTGGCGCAACAAACTTGGATGTGGTACGCTCTTGATTGTCTTGAAAATATACAGCATTTTCCCCATATAACTTAGAAAGGCAGTGGCAACTTATTTTAGGGAAGAATTTGACATTCCTTCAAAAAACAAAGTTCATGTTCTTAGTCCAGGAAGAAATTAGTATGGGACTAAAAGAAAGAAAAGTAGTCTATATTTTTTCTACTGGCTGCCACCCAACATTTTTGAAATTATGGAAATTCACAAGCCAGGTAATTATTTTAGATAGTTTCTCTCTTCGCAGCAGAATGACAATTGAATAGATACAATTTTAGCTCACCAGCTGGCACTGTCACTAACATGCTGACAGATACCTGTTTTGAATGAATTAACAGATTGCTAAAATGTTGTTTTATGGTTGTTATCCATTAATTTAACTTTGAAAATGGATGTAAAATTCAGTGATAAAGAGTACTTTTTAAAAACTGAAAAGCAACCTCCTCTGCTGACAAAAAAGATGTGTAATAATTAACTGTTTGTTGTAACCTGTTTTCAGATAGTACTGGTAACTTTTATGTGTGTGTGTGTGTGAGGAAGATTGGCTCTGAGCTAACATCGGTGCCCATCTTCCTCTATTTTGTATATGGGATGCCACCACACATGGCTTGATGAGCGGTGCGTAGGTCCGCACCCAGGATTCGAAACTGTGAAGCCCGGGATGCTGAAGCAGAGTGTGTGAACTTAACCATTATGCCACTGCGCTGGCCCCTGGTTCTGGTAGCTTTTAAAGGGCACAGTTAGTTTCTTATTCATCTTTAAGTGCCTCATAAGTGTTTAGCATGTACCACATAGGTGCTTAATGTCTATTGAATTAAATGGATACTATTATAGCCACAAAATCTTTGAATTGCTTAAGAGGTTTGCAAGATATATGTAGGGATTCTGATGGTCTCAAGTTCTGTAATGACTATGGACTCTATGCAGATTAAGAAGCTCATATCAGGAGAAATATTCACTTTTTTCTTCACTCGCAGCTGTTTAGGGTTGCTTACATATTTCTAATACCCTAGTAGTACATTTTGCTTCTATTCCTCCTTTAATCATTGCCTCCCACGAATAGAATTGAGACTCACTAAGGCCTGAAATTCTCCTCTTTAACTTGAAACCTAAAACAGCACAAATTCCAGCACAGCTAGAAGTGGAGAAAAAAATGAGTATTTCTACCCACCCGAGCATCTCAACCTACATAAAGTCCAATAGTCATGAAAGAACCTGGGATCATCAGAATCCCTACACATATCTTCCAAATCTCTTAAACAATCCAAAGATTTGTGGCTGTACTAGTACCCATTTAATTCAGCTGTGCTAACGTTCTGATTGGACATAAACAAATGAAAGTGGCATTCGGAATACTTTTCAAACCCTTATTTGATAGACTATAGTGTTCTCACTTGCTTACCCAGGATCATTTCCATTCTATAACCCACACTTTCAATTGCAAGCATATTATTTTTGTCCTTTTCTTGCAGATAAATTTCCCTGACTCCAAAGAGGAAGCAAGCGTCCTTCAGATTTCACCTGTAGCCTACCTGATATCGAAATTTCTGGAAGTGTGAGATAAGACAAGTAAGGAGAAGGCATGGAACCCAGAAAAAAGATTAAGGTGGCAACTTAACTTAAGAAGTACGCCACATAGACAGCTTAAAAGTTTGCTTTGTGCCTGATGCTGTAGCCTTGAATTAGTGTTTAGCTCTGAGAAGTCACCTAGTAATCTCACCATCCAGAAAGACACATAAGTCAGCATCAGCTTCTGACTAGCATTTATTGAGAATTGTGAGCCAGGTGCTGTTACCAAGTAATTTCTATGCATTAGTTCATTTAATTTTATCGCAACTCTATGAGATAAGTACTAGCATTACCTCCACTTTACAGATGAGGAAATGGAGGCATGGAGAGTTTATGTCTTCTGCTAAAGAACACACAACTGTGCCGTGGAGAAGTCAGGAAATCAGTGCAGTTTGTAGGTGGAACCACTGTGCTCTACTGCCTCCAAAAGAAGTAAATCACTATTGCAGTAAATTTC
The DNA here is from genome assembly GCA_031878705.1 of Tapirus indicus. Classification (NCBI taxonomy): domain Eukaryota; kingdom Metazoa; phylum Chordata; class Mammalia; order Perissodactyla; family Tapiridae; genus Tapirus; species Tapirus indicus. The sequence goes on from CM062925.1 coordinate 118,735,425, forward strand.
CCAAGCTGTTTCCATATTCTGCCTGAAATAACCTATTCACAACTCTAGACTTTTCCATTGATTGGATTCAAACTTGGGCTCCTGTAAAGTTTCCCTGACCCACCCAAATAAAGCTGATACTTTGCCCTTTGAGTTTCCATTGAGCCAAGCATATGACTCCAGTACAAAATTTAGAGCACAGTTTTGCAATTGTTCATTTATAGGTTTACCTTCTTTTTCACTGGACTTTAAAAGTTTTGAAGGAACAGTTCATATTTTATTTGGTTCCTAATAATCAGTAATCAGCAGAGTTCTGCTCCAAACAATTTGATGAATGAATGTCAAAGGATCCCAGGTTGTCAACCGCCCACCAAGAACAGACCTGCTGGTGATTTTAGCAAACTCCTTTAGAAAAGTGTAGCTGCCATCTTGAATTTCACATGTTCTCTGAAACTTAGGAGAAGCGTTGTCTTTCTGGGAAAGTTTTTGTCAATTTTGGCCCACATCCTATCTGATTTCTCTGATACTTCCAAAAGTAAAATAAAATATTTAGTATCAGTAAATGATTCTTTAGCTAAAGGAATTTTTCAGGATCCTGGGGACCCACATTCCCTATCATATTACATGTTATTCAGGTGGATGTTTTCCTTCAAGGTGTACTTAATACAAAAATCTTATCAAAGTGTCTACCTTAGTTATGTATTTTTTTTATTTTCAAAAAAGCAGCTATATTGGGATATAATGCACATAGTGTAACATTCGTTCTATGAAGTATGAAATTCAGTGGTTTAGTATATTCACAGAGTTATATAGACATCAGCATTATCTAATTTTTTTTAAATTTTCATCACCCCAAAAAGAAACCTCATAACTATTAGTAATCACTCCCCCTCTCCCCTAGGACTGGAAACCACTACTCTACTTTATGGTCTCCATGAATTGACCATTTTGGCCATTTTATATAAATCAAATCATAAAATATGTGGCTTTTTGTGACAGGTTTGTTTCATTCAGCACAATGTTTGCAGAGTTCCTCCATGCTGTAGCATGTATCAGTACTTCATTCTCTTCCAATGTCAAGTAATATTCCATTATATATAGATATACTACATTTTATTTCTCCATTGTTCAGTGGATGGTTATCTGGGCTGCTTTCAATTTTTGCCTATTATGAATAATGGTGCTATGAACATTCATGCTCAAGTTTCTGTGTGGCACATGTTTTCAGTTCTCTTGGGTATGAAATATACTTACAAGTGGAATTTCTGGGTCGTATGGTAATTCTGTGTTTAACATTTTGAGGGAATGCCAAACTGTTTTCCAAAGTGGTTGCACCATTTATAAACTCAACAGCTGTATAAGGGTTTCATGTTCTCCACATCCTGCCAACACTTGTTACCTTTTTCTTCTTTTAAATTTTAGCCATATTAATGGATGTGAAGTAGTATCTCATGGAGGATCTGACTTGTATTTCTATAATGACTAATGAAGTTGAACATCTTTTCCTGTGCTTATTGGTCATTTGTATATCTTTCTTGGAGAAATATCTATACAAATCTTTGCCTATTTTTAATTGTGTTATTTGTCTTTTTATTGCTGAGTTGTAAGAAGTTTTTTATATTCCAGATACAAAACCCTTATCATATAAATGTGATTTGCAAATATTTTCTCCCATTCTGTGAGTTGCCATTCCACTTTTGTGATGGTTTTGTTTGAAGCAGAAACGATTGCCTAGTTCAAGTTCATGAAGATTTACTCCTTTTTTTTTTTTCCTGAGAGTGTTATCTCTTACATTTGGGTCTATGATACATTTCTATTTAATTTTTGTATACAATGTGAGGTACCAGTCCAAATTAATTCATATGCATGTGAATACCCTATTCTTTCAGGATCATTTGTTGAAAAGACAATTGTTTCCCCATTGAATTATTTTGGCATCATGTAGAAATTCTATTAACCACAAATTAATGAGTTCATTTCTGGACTCTTAATTACATTCCTTTGGTTTATAGGTCTAGCTTTATGTCAGAACCACACTGTCTTGATTACTGTAGTTTTTTAGTAACTTTTGAAATAAGGAAGTGGGATACCTCTAATTTTGTTCTTTTTCAAGGTTGTTTTGGCTATCCAGAGTCCCTTGCATTTCCATATGAATAGTAGGAAGAACTAACTGATTTGTGCATAAGAGCTAGCTGGGATTTTGAGAGAGATTACATTAAATCTGTAAATCAATTTTGAGAGTGTTGCTGTGTTAACAGTAAGTTTTCTGATCCATAATTGTAGGATATCTTTATTTTCTTTCAGCAATATTACATGGTTTTCAGTATACAAGTCTTGAGCTTCATTTGTTATACTGTATTTATAAGTAAGCTGTTCATTTTGATGTTATTATAAATGGAATTGTTTTCTTAAGTTTATTTTCAGATTGTTCATTGTAAGTGTGTAGAAATACATTTGATTTTTATATATTGATCTTATATCCTGAAACTTTACTGAAATAGTTTGCTAGTTTAAAAAAAAATGTTTTTAGTAAATCCCTATGGTTTTCTATATACAAGATCATGCTATCTGCAAATAGAGATAGTTTTACTTCTTCCTTTCCAGCCTGGATTCCTTTTATTTCTTTTTCTTGCCTAATTGCAAGGGCTAGATCCTCCAACACCATATTGTTGGATTTTCTCAGATATTTTTCTGCAACTATTGAGATGATCATGCAGTTTTGGGTATGTCTTGTAGCTTTTTTTTTTAATTGAACCTGGAAATTTAATAATATAATGTGGCAACTCTGCATATAAGTTACTCTCTTTACCAGGGTTTTTTTATTTTTGCTGTTTGTTTGGTTAGTATCTTTATGGACTAATTCTAAAGAGTCTGTATTTTGTGTTATGTGCAGCCACAGGATCTCTGCTCTGTCAATTTGGTGGTCAGCTAATGATTAAACAGCGATTTCCTTAAATGATTTGACCAAAAAAGTCTCTAACCCTTTGCTGAGGGACTCTGTGTGTGTGTTGGGGGCATACCTTTAATTCTGTGGCTGTTTACATCTCTCCCTTTGGTTTCACTTCCTCTTTGCACTGGACCTCAAGGTAAGCCACGGGAGAGATATTAGGGCCTTCTTGGGTCTTTCCTGGCTGTGGCCACAGCCATTCACATGCACATGATCTTCTATATTCCCAGGAATACATTAGAGCTTTTCAAAACCTCTGCTGAACATCTCTTTTCCCAGTTTTTCATTTTAACAGTTTTTTGGTCATCCTCATGTTTGCTCCAATTGGCATGACCACCTCAGGCAGCTGTGATGTTAAAATATTGCCACTGATTGTTTTTGACAAATGCCCTGGGATAGAACTGTTCTCACACAGGGAGTTTTGAGTCAGGTCAAATAAAGAGAAGCCCTGAGAATGGAGCTTTTCCAGGGAGCTGTCAGTCAGGTCCAATAGTATAATGCTTTGGTGATTGGGCTTTTGAGGGAACATTAAACCTATTTCACCGTTCAGCGCCTGCTAGGCTGCTGATTTTCACAGCTATTGTGGTTGTGAGGCTGTTGTTTTTTTAAGGCTGTGGCAGAACTGAGGAGAAAGTAATGAGAGTTGGGTAAGAAAAATGCCACAAAGCATGTGTTCTTATGAGATTCAGTCATTTCTCCTGAATAAATGCTTCTCATATTGTTGCAAACCTTTGGTAAATACCCAGAGTGCTGAAAAGATTAATTTTCACCATTTCTTTTTCCAGTGTTATTGTTGCTTTTGTAGAGGATTGGATTTTTGGAGGCCTTTACACTGCTGTCTCAGAACTGCTTCCAGTTAATATATTCTCCCTGGGTTATTAAATCAGTGTATATTTTCTAGGAGGATTTTCCCTTCTTTTGAGGGAATTTTACTAAATAACACTTTCCTCACATTGTTATTTAACTTAGAACTTTGCATAATTAAAACCCCAAATTCCTCAGAAGCAGAAATAAATACTGACAAATAATTTTCAACCTATTAGGAATGTATTTGATTATTTCTTGAGAATAAACGTTAACCATTGTTGGCTATGGGGTTGAGTGATAAGAAAAGGAAGGAGATAGGCCAGGAGCCCTGAGAACAAATTCCCGACTATCCCATTGTACCATATGGTTTAACCTTGGGCCTCACTTTTTTTTTTAAAACAGTGATGTTAGTTTGCCATAATTTGCTTTCAAAGTGTATCAGGACAATGTTTTAATATTGAAAATAAAGAGTTTATCTTCAAGGTTCTTTGAATCTTTTCCCCTTTAAATTATTTTGCACTGAAATGAGCACCTGCATCTAAAAATGATATGACTACAATTTTCCTTTAATATGGTGTGTTGTAATGCCAAGTTTGCAGGTATTTCAGAGATGTTAGGAAGAATGGGAATCTGCAGAGAAGTGTTAATCTGGCAAGTTTTCTGTGTCAGCACACTCTATGGGGACTGTCACAGGCATTTAATACATTTTTCAACATTAGAGATAATTGGCATATTGAAGACTAGACAGTAGCCCTATGTCAGTGTCCAGAATGGTATTTGAGTTTTTTAATGTAAGTTTCCTCTTCTAACTTCTAAAAACAGAAACAATCTGCCCTTACACTCAGCCTAGACATTGAGAACTGAAACCACACCTTCTATGTGGTTCAACAATATGTTGAAATCCTAATCCCTAGTACCATTTACCATGAGATACCTAATATCCTTTTTAAGTTCCTTCCTTGTTTAAATTAACAATTAAAAACAGCAGGAAATTGGTAAAAGCAGGGGCCACAGAGTATAAATTTCAAGGATATTGGTAGAATTTGATATTTGTTTTCTGCCCTAAGCTGAGTGGATCCTGAGATAGTAATAAAGGATGGGCCTCTGGCAGTCCATGGCATATAATAATGCTGGAGTTAATAAAATCATTACCTGTAGTCATCTAAGTTGAAGTAGCCTGTGAAGATAAGGATTTGGGGGACCAAAGATGCACGAGGAAACAGTGTGATGATGAAATTATTCTATATCTTTGTGACAGTAGTGACAATCCAATCAAAATTACACACTTAAGAACGTGAATTTTACCCTAAATAAATTATTCCTCAATAAACCTGATTAAAAACATGAAGAAGACGAAGAAGAAGGAGGAGAAAGAGGAGGAGAAATGTCAAGAGCTCCAACCTTTTTAGGGAGAGGGTTTGGGTCATTTAGTTGGATGAATAGCTACAACTTCATAGGGAATCAGCTGAATGCAAAGGATCTTGGAAGAGAGAATTCATAAAAGAGAACAACGGCCTTAGCGTCAGATGCAGAAAAAAGACCTGTGCCTTGTGTCATGTATGTGTTTATCTAGTTTAACCAATTTTCTCTTGCTTTCCTCTCTGTCTCACTCTGCTACGAAAAGTATTTGTATAATATCTTGCTATTCAATGAGTATAGAGTTTCAGTTATGCAAGATGATTGCATTCTACAGATCTGCTCTACAACATCATGCCTATAATCAACAATACTGTATTATATACTTAAAAATTTCAGATGGTAGATCTCACGATAAATGTTTTTACTGCAATTAAATAAGTAAATGAATAGTATATTGATGATTGTTGTGAAGAACTGTAAGGTGTCTGGAATTCCCCCTACTCACAAGCTAACAAGTTACATAGGCACAATTTCAGGGATACTGACAGAAGATGTGAAACTCCTGGGTCAGAGACAAAGGACATTATCACTCACGCATAGTCTAGCCAGCAGCATAAGGTTCACCTTCCCATTACTTCCTCCTGCCCCCAGGTCTCATGGGAGTGATGCAGAGAGGCCCAGTTGATGGTGCACATGCAGTGAGTTTGAATCAAAGCTAAGGACCCCCAATATTGGGTTAAAAAAACCCAATATTTTATTTAAAAGTGGTTGCTCACAAATATGCCCAACATTTGCCCCAGAGGGAGACGTTATTTTATTATTCTAGTCTGGAAACAAATCTACCTCTGCACCAGTGGGAAGAGGTATTATCTTCCAAGACTGTCTGATATACAAACATCAATAAAAATACAGTTTGTAACAAAAGCTGTCAGTGCTTCTTCTCAATACGCGCTGATCATGAGAGCCCCACAAGGAATTGCTTCCCAACAATTGTTAATTTTATAATTAACCTATAACTTTACAGAATTGGGAATCAGGATAACAATTAAATTAAAGGAGCTGTGGACCTAACCTAGAAATCCTTAGCTTGGAGTTGCATGTGCTATCTGATGAGATTTGAGTTGACCCTTTTGAGGCTGAGGTTTTGTTACATGAGAGCTTCTTTCCATTCACCTTCCCTTCTCTCTTTCTCTCTGTCTCTTTTTAGCATACTTTCATCATTATCATTTATTTTTTCCCTATGTAACAAAATACATACTTTATTAATTTCTATAGTCTATTGTTTTAGTCTTCCCTCTCCTGCCTGATGGTAAACTCCACAACGGCAGGAATCTTTATTGGTGGTGTTCACAGTTGTATCCTCCACAACTACATTAGTGACTGGCACCTAGTATGCAATTTATAAATATTTGCTAAAAAAAATCTCAGCCACTACAGTGTATATGTAGTAGACATATATCATTGCTTTGTCACCTGATGTGAAAACCCTTTTCCTCTGTGAGGAATCCACACCTGTGGTGACAAAGCCTATTTGTCACCATGGCAACATCAACAATCACAATCTTTGTTATCCCTACTTCCCACGCAGCTCAGGTGTGAGCGAGTGTTCTAGGCTGTAGTCATCAACAGGTCAACTCCAGTCCTTGAAAGAGATACAAGAAAGCATGACGGCACGGGATCCATTTTGGCAAGGATGGTGGCAGCAGAAGAAGCTAGTTCAAGCCCCTGGAGACAACAATGACAGCAGCTCTCACACAGCATTGAGTCCCTGGCATTGTTTGGGCCATGATGTCATTCTCCAGGTGTATTCATGGACCCAGTTTAACAGTATACTTGCAGGTGTTCCAGGCTCCTTGAACTCCAAGTCTGTCCATCCAGCCCTCTCAGAGATTTTATAAGAAATCAAGTATTCTTTTAAAGAAATACTTTAATGTCTAAATTAGATAAAGTTTTCTGTTGCTTACATTTATGTGTGTCAGGGTACTATGAAATTTTCAGCAGCATACAACACAAAATGCAGTTAAGATCCATAGGTAGATTTCCAAATGTTCTGGTCAATGTTCTCTTTACCCCCTCAATAATACACACAAAACTGCACATAATAATAAATAATAATAAATGCATGTAATAAAAGTTTGTAACCTAACCAGAACAGCAGCGTAATAAATTTAGTTTCATAGATTTAAGAAAAAATTAAAAAGTAGAATTACAAATGAATAGTGTGGTATTATTTTTATTTAATGTGCAAAATGTGTTAATTTGAATAATCTCTTAAGAGTTTTACAAGAGATTCAATGCAAATAACTTCTACATTCACAAGGCAGAATGCTCTTTGAATACTTGAGAAATTTGAAGACTGATTTTTAATACTTTCTCTCTCTCTATCTAGAACACCTCTCTGAAATGTATAATGCAATCCATGCAAAACTATGGTGCAGGGAAGTCAGCTATGATGATTTCCATTCTCTATTTCATTTATTAGAAAAGGCTTAGTCCAAAATACATACATAATATTATAGTGCTAAGTTACTAACAAGGAAACCTGGGGATCATCCCATTTGATCATCTCTTAGAAGCTTCCTATATGGAGAATTTCCTATATAAATAATGCAAGCAATTTCAAAGGCCACATGCTTTTCTTTGCCTTTTCACATTTTATAGCAAATTAATTTCAAACATGCAAATATCCCTTTCATAACTCAATGTGCTACAGTAAACTGAAGAACAGTTTTCGGAAAAAGGAGGTGGCTTGGATTGAACAGATTCCATGCATTTCTGTGCTAATTTGGGTTGACAGCTCAATGATTGTTCTATACACAAAGTTAAAAAGGAGAAACAAAGACAGCTGAGCAGCAGCCCCTTGGAGAAGTTCTCTGCTTCCCTCTGCTGGATGCTATGGGATATCTATGCATTCTGTAGGCTTTTACCCATGGGGATAAAAGCTAATGTTGGGAGAAATGTTTGCTTTCTAATCATAATTTATATATGTGTTTTAACTGATAGAAGGGTATCAAGAATCAATTAATTTCAATACAGAACAGTTAAAAATGCGGGCATGAGTTATTTTTAGATTTCTGAATTGTCAAAGATGGTACTTTCAGAAATACTCCTTCAGCATTATGTTTTGGAAGGGTATAAGGATAATTTGTTCCCTCTTTGTAATTTGCAAGGGATTTTCTTTTGCTTGTCTGATATTTGAAAATAAGCCAATTCTCTTATTTCTAAGTAATCAGCAGCCTTCCTGAACTTAGTATTCCATCTGACTGTTCTTCATTAAACAAGTGAATATTTATTGCTTGTTATCCTCAAAGGATTTAGGAGACATTCCTAATAGGAGGGGGAGAAAAAGGATAAAGAGTGAGAAATGGGCTTACAACACAGTTTGCTACAGTTTCTTGGCAAGGTGAAACTAGAAACATGAGCTTTATCGATGAGAGAAAATCAAATCAAGTCAATAAGTATTTACTGAATTCTGTCGAGGTAAAAGGTTCTTTTTATAAAAGTCATGGTATGTAATCAAAAATACATATCTAAGAATTGAGGAAAATAATTCTCTCTCTCTGTCTTTTCTTTCTTTGTCTCTTTTTCTTTCTTTCTTCTTTCATTTCCTAATAATGGAAAATAGTAAGAATCAAACTATAAACCTAGGGTAGGCAAAGTGAAGAAAAACTGTAAAAAGCTGTAATTTGAATTATGTGCTTATTGTTTAACACCTATAAAAGTCAAGCATACATAGCACAGGAAATAAACTCTCAAAGTTCTGCTAGGAGTGCTTTCAAGATCTACATTTTGGGAGGAGCCAAGTAATTAATTGCCCTTTGGACAGGCCTTAGAAGGGAAATAAGCAGACTTTGTATACTATTCTGAGTATGAGAAGGTGATGTCATGATAAACAAGAAGAGGCTGGAAACAAAGATGACAGTGTAAGTGTGGGTAGAATTAGTCATCTTGCTTAGCAGAAAAAAGAGGGAGAGCAGAGGGTGAAACCTCATTTATCGGAGTGGTTCTCGTGTCCTATAAAATTGTTGTGAAAAGAAATAGGATAAATATTAGCCCCTGTCTATCTTCAGAGAAATCTCATATCAGTCAGGATCACTGAGGCAGACAGAAACTACCTTTGGAATTTGGTGGAGAGAACTGGTCTTGATTTTGGAGTGATGTCACATCACAGCGGAGTGAGTTGTCCCCTTTGTCTCTCCCCTCTAAAGTTACAAAAAACGAACATCCATTAACCAACAGAGGATTCCCTACACAGCACAACCGGACACCTGAGAGATCCATGCAGCTATCCTTCTGAAGGTGAGTAGACTGGACCCCCAGGAAGCAGTGGAACTAGGGGAGTGGCCCCTGCCCCCACCCCGGTGGCAGCTATCCAGGTCACAGGTCCTCACGCAGCGGCCAGCGTGACTGTGAGTGGAGGCAGGGGCAGCCCAGCCCACGCATGAAAGGTTGTGGAGCAGTGGTGGCCTGGCCCATGGGGGCGCCCACCACGCCAGGTGGCCCTGCCGGCCCACACGTTCCCTGTCCAATGGCGGCTGCAGAGCCCATGCGTGAAGGCACCCTGCCTGAGTGGCAGCCCCACCCACAGGAGCGCAACCTGGCCAATGAGCTCTGCTGTGCCACCCACACGAAGGTGTCTTGCTTAGTGGTTGCAGCCTTTCCAGTGCTAACATAGAGTGGCCAACCGGCACAACTACCAGCAGATGGAGTGGGAACAAAAAAGACAGCCCCTGCCTCACCCTAATAGTGGCAGGTAGAATCTGTGACCAGAAGCAACAGGAACCACAGCAGAAGGGGTGACCCTGTCCCCAGTGGCAGCAACCCCAACACCAGCTCCACCAGCAGTGGGGGCTGTATACAAGTCCCCAGTCCTCAGGCCCCCATCAGTGACAGTGACACCCATGAACCCAGCATCCCTGGCAGTAGTACAACCAGTACCCCAAAGTAACCTAGGAACTGCATCATCCTAGCCTGGGGAGAGCCAGTGAAGGAACAGGAGACACGGTGATCAGAACCAAAAAGTAACCAAAGCTGTACCCAAATAAGAAAAGGTGATTACTACCACAAATGCACCAGCAGAGGGTCAATTCATCAAACACTGTGAATAACTACAGGAACACTGCAGAACAGAAGGAAAATGACAACTCTCCAGAAACCAAACCTGAAGTCACAGAAGACTACAGTCTGACTGAGAGAGAAATGAAAATAGCCATCAAAAAGAAACTAAACGAGTTACAAGAAAACTCAGAAAGATGGTTCAATGAGGTCAGGTGTAAAATTAGTGAACAGAAGGAATACTTCACCAAAGAGATTGAAACTCTAAAAAAAACCAAAGAGAAATTCTGGACATGAAGAGCACAACTAATAAGATAAAAAATTAATGTAGAAAGCATAAAAGATAGATTAGACCTTATGGAGGAGAGAATTGTGACCTTGAAGATAGAAACCTAGAAATGCTTCAGATAAGCAGAGGAAGAGAGAGAACTAAGATTAAAAAGAAGCAGGAGAGAGAAGTAAGGTCTTGCAAAACCATTAGAAGAATTGAGCAGCAAAGATCAGTGAAGCCAGAGCTAGCATTGATGAAACCAGGAAGAACTGGACTGCTGGCCATGACCTGGGCTAGCTGTACTACTGAAGTGCTGATTCCCAGGGGGATGGCAGCTCTTTATATGTTATGTAGCCAGTACTTCCTCCTACATGTCCTTTGACTTAAAAAAGTCTTTGTGTAAAGTTTCATATTTTCATGCAGTCATATCTGTCTTTAAACTTTGTGGGTTCTGGATTTTGTGTCTTATTTAGGAAGATTTCCTCCAATGCAACATAGCAAAGATATTATTCTGTATTTATTGTACACTTTTTATAGTTTAATACATCTGGGGCTTATTTTTATATGTCATCCTTCTAGACAGAGCTACAAAATCAGCCTGTAAAATTTTATTTAAAATATCCCGTAGAGATTTTGATTGTAGTTAGGTTGAATATATGCATTAATATCAGAAGAACTTCAATCATTACAACATGGAATCTTTGCAAACCATAGTGTGCCCCTCAGTTTATTAAGCCATCTTTTTGATCCATCAGTAAAATGTTACAGCTTTTTAAATTTAAATTATATTATTTTCTTCCTAGATTGATGTGTAGGTATTTTGTCTCTTTTGTGAAAGGAATCTCATTCTTTTATTTTTCCAAATTTGTGATCACTAATAAAAACATTGATTTCTATATGGTATTTTGGCATCTAGTCACACTCTTAAACTCACCTGATTTTTAGTTATTTTTCTGTTGATTTTCATTTTTTTTATTTTTAAGTCTAAAGATAGAGACAATTTGTCTCTTCCTTTCCCACTATTTACATCTCGTTATTTTTTTTCTTGCCTTATTGCAGTAGCTAAAATATTTAATGTAATGTTGAATGACTGGAAGAATAGCAGGCACCTTGTTGTATTTCTGACTCTATTGGAAACCTTTCTAATATTCATTATTCTGTATCATTTTTGCTGCAGTTTTCTAATATATATCATTAAGGGTGTATCCACCTATCCCAAGCTTAACAATTTTCACCAGGATTAGTTGTAAATTATTAAATTATTTTGGAAACTATTGAAATCATTTCATTATGTGGTTTTTCTTCTTTTTTGTGTGTGCAGAAGATTAGCCTTGAGCTAACATCTGTTGCCAATCCTCCTCTTTTTTGCTGAGGAAGACTGGCCCTGGGCTAACATCCGTGTGCATCTTCCTCCACTTTATATGGGACGCCGCCACAGTATGGCTTGACAAGCAGTGTGTTGGTCTGCACCTGGGATCTGAAACTGTGAACCCTGCACTGCTGAAGCAGAGTGTGTAATCTTAACCGCTACGCTACCGGGCCAGCCCCTGTTTTTTCTTCTTTACTCTAAATCTAGCAAATTATTTTAATAGCTTTCCTTGTATTGAACCTTTTGCACATTCTCTCATGGATCTTCACAGGAGCTATCCATTCTGGTTATTTGGTTTAGACCCTCTCCTTTAAGCTATTGAAATTTCTGATATGATCTAGTGATTAATAATATTGTTGTTTTTCTGTTGTTATTTTGGTCTATTTATGTCTTGAAGTAGGATTTCTTAAGCAATGATTATTTTTCCAGACAGTGAGATAAGAAAAGAGGCAAGGTAAGGAATGAGGCTCGTTTCTCTTGGTTATGGGGTAGGGCATGGGGAGGGGTTCCTCTAGACCCTCAGTCTTTTCTGGGTGTAAGCAGAGAGAATGTGTCCTTTCCAAGTCACATGGGAAGGGAGCAGTTCAGTCCCCCAGTACAATTCCCCTGACAGATCAGCCTTCTCTGAGGTCTGCACACAGAGAGGGAAGTATATCTTGCCCATGGGCTAAAGGGATCTAATCGGATCTAATCTAGTTAACTGCCTGGGATTCCTGGTGAACAGTATAAACTTTTGATCTTCAACTCTTAAACAGGTAAGACTTCTGCCTTTGGGTCCTGCATCCTTCCAATACTGTAAACAGTGATAGACAGGAAACCCTCTACTCTGCACTGGCAATAAAACCTGAAAGTATGTTGAATTCTTTTTAATTTGCATAGTAAATGCTCATTGTTTCAGTTTCTTCAACTGTATAAATGGGGACAATAATAGTAACCACCTCGTAGAGTTGTTGTGAGGATTTAACAAGCAATTATACGAAATACTTAGGACAGTTTCTGACATCCCCAGATTGGATGTCTAGCTGCAGATGGATATGAGCATACACATCAATTTAGAGTCGAACCTCTCTTCATATGGACCATCCTCTGAAACCTGCTCCAAGTGTTAGTCACCTATTGTCATATAGCAAATAACCACAAACGTAGTAGCCTAAAACAACACACATTTATCATCTCACAGTTCTGTAGGTCAAAAGTCCAGCCACAGCTTAGCTGGGTCCTTTGCTTAGAACCTCAGTTAAGATGTTGACTGGGCTGCATCCTCATCCAGATGTTTTACAGGGGAAGAATCCACTCCCAAACTTACTAAAGTTGTTAGCAGAATTCATTTCCTTGTTGTAGGACTGGAGGCTGCTGTTAACTCCTAGAGGCAACCCTTAGACCCCCAGAGGGTCGAATAGTCTTATAGAACATGATCATGGAAGTGACATCTCATCACTTTTGCAATACTCGATTGATTAGAAACAAATCACAAGTCCCACCCACAATCAAGGGAAGAGGATTATACATCAGTACTAATAGTAGATGGGACCATGAGGAGCTACCCTGCATTCTGCCCATCACACTGTGATTTAATGAAACCTTGGTACAATAGCAAGTGTTTGTGATTCTGGTAAACAGTTTCAGGTAGGACATTGTATGTGCTTTTCTTTTTTTATACAACAGAGACTTTCCATGCTACGTGTATTATTTTCTATATTATTTTTTCATTTAGCAAGATATTTTGAACATGCTCAATGTCAACAAATATTATTGCGTAATATGATTTTTTTAATGGCTGTGTCTTATATCAGACCAAGGAAAAGCAGGATTTCATATTGGTGGAGAATATGGGATGGTTCTAGAGGTTAAACAACCTTGTGACCCTGGGGGCACTTCACCTTTCTGAGACCCAGTCACTCTCCTTACAAATGTGAATAATATTCATATCTACTGAATAGCATCTTATACAGCTGAAATAACATAAAGTACAAAAATATGAGCTATTATTTTCACCATCACCTTCTTATCCAATACATTATCTTTAACATTTAGACTTTTGTGACTTCATGTAATATACAAGAGTACAACACACATTCTATTTAAAAAAAATCTTTGATGGGCCAGCCCGGTGGCATAGCGGTTAAGTTCACACTTTGGCAGCCCAGGGATTGCAGGTTCACATCCCAGGCATGGACCGACACACTGCTTGTCAGCCATGCTGTGGCGGCATCCCATATAAAGTAGAGGAGGATGGGCACAGATGTTAGCCCAGGGCCAGTCTCCCTCAGCAAAAAAAGAGGAAGAGTGGCAATGAATGTTAGCTCAGGGCTGGTCTTCCTCACGGGAAAAAAAAAATCTTTAAGCCGTACCTCTAATTCCTGAAAATAAACAACTTAAAGTGGAATTTCTGCATGAAAGAATGTACATAACTTTAAGTAACATATTGCAAAAATGCTTGCCAGAAAACAAATGCCAAATGCCTTTTACCCCATGTCCTTACCAACATTGAGCATTATCATTTAAAAAAAAAAAAAATTTCGTATACCAAAACCTGGTACCACATTGCTTTAAATTATTTTTTGTATTATTTTGCTGCCCATTTCCCTTTTTTCCTTTATGAATTACATTTTTTGAACATTTTTCTCTGGGCTGTTGATTTCTTTATTTAAAAGATATTAATTCCTTGATTCTCAAATATGTTCCAGGTTTCCCTGTTTGACTTCTCAAACTTGTCTTTAACATTTTTAAATGGTGAAATCTATAAATGTGTGTTTTGTTTCTGACTTTAATTTTTTTCTTCTTGAGATAATATAGTCATCTACTTTTCCTTCATTTTTAAAAAAATTTGTTTCTTCAATTTATCTAAAAAAGGTTTTGGCATATGTCTTAGATTGGATTCTCTGGAAGTAGATCCTGGGGCAGGGTTGTTTAGTTTTTTGTTTTTTAGTTTTTGCAAATGACTTGTGGAGGGAGTGTGTTCAGGAGAAACCCGTAAGGGAGTGAAGGAAACAGGATGGAGAACAAGAAGATGAGCAGGATGGGGTTCCAGAAGTCTAGCCTCAGTGTCCTCCCTTGTGATTCTCTGGAACTTAAATAGTGCTGCAGAGCCCATCCCACCTTGAGGCATGGGAGGGGGATTTCATAACCCCCCAGCAGCCAGTCATGGGGACTCAAGTATAACTCAGAGGTGGCTCCAGTCACCCCAAAGTGAGGAGTTTGCAGATGAGAGCCTTTGATAACAGGACCCACAACTGATGACAGATGGGTGCATAAACAAGTTAAAAGTATCCTATGTTAATGCCTTATTAAAAATTTAAATAATATAATAATAATATTTAAATAATGACCATAACATCCTTTGCTGGGTTCAGCTCTTCCATCTTCCACTCAGTTATTTTGTATAATTCTTCTGCTGTAAGATTCAACATGAGCACATACTGGCAGAGTAGAGATAATTTAAGAGACAGATAATACTTACTGTATTACTACTTCCTCTACTTCTTAAACACTGGCCTGATTTCCTGGAAAGACTAGAACCTCCTCAATTTTCTCTTCCCTCAATCGGTTCTTTCCCAGTACTGTCCTCCATTATTCATGTAACTGGACTTCTCCTTGACCCAACCACCTGTCCAGTAAATGTTCCCTAGTCCAAGAAAAAAATGCAACTTAAGCTTAACTGAGACCCCTGTGATATATGGAGGGATTTGCCTTCTTCTTAATAGTAGACATTTTATTGAAAAAAACAACAAACAAATGCACATAAATAGAAAAAAATCACATGATAGTGTGTTGAAAACCAGCTTTTCTCCTGCTTTGTTTTTCCTGTATACACTTCTTAAATTGGGGACAAACTCATTTTCAGTGAAAGTTTTCACAGATTCACTCTGTCATGAGTGGTAGCAGTGAGGAATGAAACCCAGAATTCTAAACAGGAAAGCAAGAAAATGAGAAATCTTTTCTGTATGAAAAATAAAGTAGAAATAAGATGGAAGTTATATAGAAAGAGACTCTGGGTGACAAGTTTAGCAATAGAAATATTTTGTAGTATGTTTCTGTCTGTGGCCTGCAGCCTGAGTCCTGCACCCCTCATCCCGACCTTGCCATATTAAGCTGCTGCAGCTCCTCAGAAGCATGCTGTTCCCATCACAAATCATGCTTTTCTTGGTCAAACTTTCTCTTTTCTTCCCCCAAATACTTTTATATCAGTTCTTCCTAGAAGCCTAGTCTCTGGTCAAATTTAGTTATCCATCCTCAGTGTTTTCATGGCATTCCAGGCTTATCTCTGCAATGCCACTCACCACGCTGTTATAATTTTTGAATACGTTGCTGTATTCCTATTAGAAGATAACCTTCTACGGGGTAGAGACTATGTCTAATTATCTTTGTCCTCCTCGATGACTAGTACAGCATCCACACCTAGTAAGCCACATTCAATTATGTGGGTTCTTTTTCTTCAAATGACGATATTTCAGCATGGCATTTCTGTTGTATTTGTGGTAAAATCAGAAGAAATCGTTGCTTGGCCCCATTTCCCTATGGATGCATCTCCAAATGCTCACATTATATCCCTGAAGAGCAGTCTTTATGTATTTAAGGAACTTCCTCTTTTTCCACATTTTCTCCTCCCTTAATTATTCTTGGTCTTTGATGTTGGTTTCCATGAGCAACCCAATTTGAGGGCAATCCTTTGTCCTTTTGCCTTTTATACTCCATCATTGTAATGGTCCATTTTATGTGTCAACTTGATTAGCCTGTAGTCCCCAGTCAATCATTCAAACACGAATCTAGGTTTTGCGGTGAAGATATTCTGTAGATGTGATTAACATCTACAGCCAGTTTACTTTAAATAAAGGAGATAATCCTTGCTAATCTGAGTGGATCTGATCCAATAAATTGAAAGGCCTTCATTGCAAAACTGAGGTCTTCATGAGGAAAAAGAAATTCCACCTGTGGACAGCAGCTCATCTGCTGCCCAAGAGTTTCTAGCTTATCCTTCCCGATGGCCTGCCATATGGACTTTGGACTTGCCTAATCAACCTTCACAATCATGGAGCCAATTCCTTTCAGTCTCTCTCTATTTCTCTGCCTCTCCATCCATCCATCCCTCCAGCCTACTGGGTCTTTTTCTCTGGTGGAACCCTGACTGCTATAATCACATTGAATCTTTAGGTGAAATGGACCTTAGAGTTCATTTGAGAGGCTAACCTCTGTGGACTGCATCAACAAGGCCACTTTATCCTCTCTATTCAGAGTGGATTCAGCCAAAGTAAATCTTGGCAGCAGACAAGACAGTAGGAGGAAAATGAAGTTGGAGTAATTACTTCCCCAGCTCCTTTTGTGCTGGGCCGGTTCAATGTTTCTCCACCCAAAGCCATAGCTCATATAATGAGGCAGCTTCTGTTCCCTCCACCTATACCTCCATGTTTAGGGGTCATAATGGCTCCTGGTATTACTAGCAACAGAGTGATGCTCTATCCCAAACTGATTTCCTTGAACCCTGTCCACCCTTTCTCAACTAGATTTTCAATATGGTCTCTTCAATCATCCTACTCGAGCAATCCAACTGTCTCCTGCCTGACCTCAGACACATCAGGGATACAGAAAAGTTTTGTACATTATTCCTCATCACCTACCCTCTGCTGATGCTACTACATAGGGGAAGTATCCAAACAGATGAGTTGGGAGTGGCTGGAGAGCATGACTAGCCTGGCTGCAAGTTGAGAGAATACACAGAACCCCCATCATCATGCATTTCTACTGTGTTAGCAATATAGGAAAAGGTGGCAAGTGATACAATTAAGTTTGTCTGATACTCTACCTATCCTAAGAGGACAAGAGGAAAAAACAAGTAGTAAAATACAAATAATCTTCTGGGCAAGTCTAAAGGACCATTGTTAAACACATTATATTGCTCCTCAGATGTGAAATATCCTAACTTTATAACTTGAACATTTTCATCCAAGAATTTCAGAGCATCAGACAAATGTGGGCCTCCAGACTCACAGCATATACTCCTTATGTAACTATAGACAGTGCCTTGTGTTTTAAGAGAATTTTTAAATCATTCTTCTAATGTTTGTTACGTTAAATATCACAGTTGTCAGTTCAGTTCATAATCATTAGTCTTTCTTAATACTGTGAATAAATATGATCAAGTTTCTCAAGTCTTTATTAAAATTGCATCTAGTTTATCCTGCATTCTTGCCAGCAACCAAAGTAAGGATAAGCAGTTAATATATCATGGGCATCCTAAAGGCTGTATTTCTGGACCAGCTGGCGGTATTTTAAGAACTCAGTTTATTACAAAGATATAATAATAGATAATGATCAAAGTTATTATACTCACAGCATTTAGAGTTATTGAAAGTATTGCTTGAGATCCTTTTAATGGTCCACAATAAACTGACTGTAAAAGGTCAAGTAAGAAAATTACAATTGTTACAACAATTTCATTACATTCATAAACATTTTCATTAAACATTTAAAAGCATCTGATTTTCTTTAACAGTTTAGAAATCTAAGGATTTTCAGCACTACTGATTTTAAAACAAGACGTTTTATACCAAACTGTATGTTATCAGAGAAGTTCATGTGCCATAGTCTATACAGACTTTACCTTTCACAGTATTACTTTATTTATTTATTTATTTATTTTTTTGGTGAGGAATGTTGGCCCTGAGCTAACATTTGTGCCAATCTTCCTCTATTTTGTATGTGGGACATCGCCACAGCATGGCTGGATGTGCAGTGAGTATGTCCACTCCTGGGATCCGAACCCACAAACCCCTGACTGCCAAAGCAGAGCACGCGAACTTAACCACTATGCCATCGGGCTGGTCCCCAGAGGGTTACATTTTATGCTGCTAATAAAGGTTTGAAAATCATTTAGAGTTTTGGTTCAGACAGATTAGTTCTAGATCTGTTTCTGAACACTCATTATGTGCCAGAAACTTCAGTAGGCTTGGAAAGACTTGGGAATAAAAATATAGAAAACTAGACACGCAGACAGGTAAGCAAACAACTTCAATTCCAGTTGATGACTGCTCTGATGGAGCATGTCAAAATGCATGGACGCCATGTACACTTTTGGACTGTGCCTACCTGAAAGAGGTGGGAAAGACTTTACAGAAGAAAAATCAACAGAAAGAATGACCACGAGTTGGCCAGGAAGATGATTGGAAAAAGGTATTCAAATAGGTGTTATCTACCCTTATTACTTCGGCTATCATCGATATGTTAACATCTCTGAAAAGCTTTTCCTTAGCTCAGATTTATCTTCTGCCTCAACACTCGTATATCAAATTGCTAATAGGATATTTCCATCTGGATGTCCCAGTGGAACCTCAGATTTACTATATCCAGTCTCATCTCTACCCAGTCCCTCTATAACCTCTTCCTTCTCCTGTGTTCTCCATATCAGTAAAAGCTGCCACCGTCTACTCAGTTTAACAGGCAAAACTCTTTGGTCTTAGCTCTGAATCCCCACTTTCTTTCATATCCCATGTTCAATGAGGCACTAACTTTAGACAATTCTACTGGTGTTATTTCTCCCCAGTCATGCAGATTTTTCTCCATATGTCTATGTTTTAGTTCAAGTCTTCACATTTTCTCCCTTGAGATATAACAATATTCTAATTGACCATCCTACCTCCATCAGGTCCCTCCAATTTTATTCTCCAAACTACCACTAAAGCTGCCTTTCTGAAAAATACATTTGATTACATCTCTCCCCTGTTTGAAGTCTTTAAATGGATTCTCTTTGTTGCTGAAATCATAGCATAAAAAGCCTTTCGTGACCTGAATCCTCCTGCCTTCCCAACCTCATTTAAGGTCTCTACCTCCCTACGACCCACTCTCCAGCAGACACCGTGCTTTATCTATTTTTGAGTCTTTATAGATGTTCTAACTCTAAGCGACCCTGACATCTCTTTCTATCCTTTAGCTAAGTTCTATTTGCCCTTCAAAATTCTGTTCAGGTGCCTCTTTTTCCGGGAAGACTTTCCAATCTATATTCCATAATTCACACCTCTCCCTCCCACCGAGATGTTCCCCCTCTATACTTCACAAACAACTTGCAGTTGTCATACTTCATTTTAACTATCTGTTTTCTGACCTCTTTGCATCGTTGGACTTTGAACTCTAAGGTACATCTTGAGTATTTCAGAATTAAATATATTGGCTACGGCAACTGGTAAACAGTCCTTTGTTTTGCAATATAACTTTTTTCACATGAAGAAACCTAGTTTTGTTTTCTCAAGGAATTGAAACAATTCTCAAGGAATTGAAAATTTTCATGTAGGGGTGTCCACACTTTTCTTCACCTAGCTGTCAGATAGTCCCTAAAAGAATGCTGTGAGAAATAAGAGATAAAAACTGGGTAAATGGTGGCATTCTTCAAACTTGAATGTTTTTAAGACACAAATATGCATTTATTCTAAAAATAGGTAAGGAGTATCTACTACATTTCAGTTAGTATGCCAGGACTGAAATGACAACAGTTAATAAGCAAGGCATACCATATATACTCCATGAATTTATATGAGTTTAGATTGCTATCTTTCAGGTTGGAGACAAATGACTTGAGTTTGAATTAGGACTCTTGTACTTCCTAGCTGTGTAAACCCGTGCCTTGGTTTTATCATCTCTAAAGTTATGAAATAGAAACACATATAATGAACTTAGAGTGTTAGTATAATGTATCATGGTTTATTAGAGCTTGAAAAACTCTTTCACATTCTTTATCTCATTCAAAGAGGCTTTCTCAGATTGATAATATTTTTCTATCAAAATTTGGTTACATACTAAAATATATGAATACACGTAAAGTTCTTTAGAACACTGCCAAGTACATACATATTTTCAATAATTATTGATCATTATTAGTGTTGTTATTTGAAGCACAAATTTGTGTTGGATTCTATCCGGCTGGAGCACATAACTAATAAGAATCCAGAATTCAGCTCTTTGGTTTCTTCTCCACACAACTCAAAGGAACCCATACGGTGCTTCCAGTAAAGCACATACTTGACCACTTTGGGAAAGAATCAGTACAGTAATGTGTATTACAGATGCATAAAGTAAGTGAATGAGTCAGTGACCCAGTGAGAACACACACATATTAATCATATCACTCTGGGAGACCATACTGGCCACCTGTTGGTCCCTCTGAAAGAAAACTCCAACTCCAGATGCTCTGGTTGAAAGTTAGCTGTTGGGGCCGGCCCAGCGGCATAGCAGTTAAGTTTGTGTGTTCCACTTCGGCAGCCCAGGGTTCGCCGGTTCAGATCCTGGGCGCAGACCGATGCACCGCTCATCAAGCCATGCTGAGGCAGCGTCCCACATAAAAGAGCTACAACTATGATATACAACTACATACTGGGGGTTTGGTGAGAAAAAAGAGAAAGAAAAAGAGGAAGATCGGTGACAGACGTTAGCACAGAGCCAATCTTCCTCAAAAAAAAAAATTGACAGCTGTCTAGAATAGGAAAATCTATAAAGAAAGTTGATTAGTGGTTGCCCAGCGTTGTGGGGGGAGAGGGAATGGTCAGGGAATAATAGGAAGTGACTGCTAATTGGTACAAGGATTCTTGTGGGAATGAGGAAAAATGTTATAAAATTATATTATGGTATATTATGACCACATGACTCTGTAAATAAACTGAAAACCATTGAATTGTACATTTTAAATGGGTGAACCTCATGATATGTAAATTATAAATCAATAATGCCATTAAAAAAAAGAAAAGTAAATGAGAAAAATTTGGACATCTAGCAAACATCCTTTTGAAGGAGTGAATGAATGAATCTGAGAAAACAATGAAAACTGAGAAACATTATGTTATTTCCCAGGTATAGGTAGACCTTTTTTTAAACTGTTTTATGTTTTGCTTTCTGGCTCATTGAGAGCCACTTAAAAAAATATTGACTTCGTTTTAGGCTTATTTTTAGTAACCATATAAAGTCAGCATTTTGATAGACTAATTATACTTGACTGTCATCTAGTGGTAAAAAGGGGAACTGCGCTATTTTGAGCACACATAGCCATATTAGAATAAATCTAGTGCAGTGTGCTGCATTATAGATTTCAAAACCCCTTCATGTAGTTTGCCTCACTCAGGTTTCACAAAAATGCTTTAAGATTTGTATTATTATTGTGTCTATACTGGAAAATAATAATATATAACTTATATAAAATCTATGCATTTTTTTGTCTCCCCAGTGTCTGCCCATCTCACTTTGTTTCTGGAGAAGTATGATAATCACAGGACACTGCCCTTCTGGTCACCAGAGTCAGCTTATGATCCCCAGATGGCCTGATCCACCTGCCTTATATGACTGGCAAGAGCAGTAGCCTATGAGCTGGGCATGTGACCCAAACTGACCTGCTCAGCAACTCCTCTGAGGTTTTCAAATATAGGTAATTAACAGAAGGTCCTTTTGATCTTTGGTCACAAGCTGTAAGTATGTCACTCCAGAGCTGCCCCTGGACATGTGTCCTTCTGTATGGTGAAGCTAATGTTAGAGAATTAAGCCACCCTCCAGAGAAAAATGACACAGAGTACAGACACTCGTGGAACCCAGTTTTAGGATCCTAGAGCCCTCCCCCCACCCCTTGAGACAGGCACTGTCCTTATCCTTCCTGTGCTGTGGTTCCTGAGCTAATAAACTAATTCTTTTCTGTAAGATTCAACAAATTGGGTTTCTGTGGCTTGCAATCAAACAATTCCTTCAAAGACAATGAGTAAACAAAACAATGGCTTGTCTATGTTGGCATACTAACAAGTGAGGTTTGAAGTTGAAGCAGGCACAGGGCTCCTCAGATGACAAGTCTTGTGCTGCTTCCTCCAGACCACACTCTCCTAGAAGTATATCAATACACATTATTATTATTATTAATATTTGGCTTTTTATCATACATTCCAGGAATGTCACATTGAGAAGTGATATCTACCTAGAAAACTTCCAGAAATGTTAAGAAGTGGTAGCTGACTACAGAAAGTTTGTTTTTATCTTGGCATTGATACTTCCAACCACAAATACTATTAATATGATAGTAATGGTATGTTTTAATTCTCAACCACCAACTTTAAGTGATCTGCCCATCCCCTATGTCCGTGAAATCATTCCTTCTGACCCCAAGCAGCGATAAGGTAACCTTGCCTAACCGAGGTAAGGTCAAGCTCACAGTCCCATACTGCCAGGTCAAGAGGAGAGAGGTCCTTCAAATATCCGTCCAGTGCAGTTGATCAAAAATTACATCCAGTAAAGCCCTGAACCCTCATTCCCAGACTCTTAGGAATATTGAACAACCATTGTGGATAAATGTGTCATTTATCTGCTTCCTGTATCCTGAATATGGCTTTTTTGATGACTATATTTTCCCTAAATAACAGGCACTTTAAAGGTATCCTGTACTTCATCATTCCTCAACTTTCTACATCGTCTTCTCTCTGCCTATTATACGGACCTCAGGCATTCTGTTACTATGCATCAAAGTCATCTAGCAATAATCCAACTAGCGTCCAACACAGTTTATTAAGTCAAAGTTCAAGTTTAGCATCATAACTTACATTGTTACTTGGTTCTTGTCATGTTACAATGTTTACATGTTAACTTTCATGAAAAGTTCTCATGAAAAAAGTTTGGCACCCTCACCTTTGACATGTAGACATTTTTGCAACTGACAAAATGATGAAGCAAGAACCCAGCTGACAAACAGAAAAAAAAAAAAATGAGGTAGCTTCTTCTCCAAGCTCAAGTTCAAATTTTACTAAATAAATCCAAAGATCAATGGGGGATATGGAATTGTGGGGAGAGAAGTGATAATTATGACTAAACCAATAATTCATTGAAGAATTTCTACAAACTGAAAAAGAGAACAAGCCTTGAGATTAAAGTGGCCCTTTGAGCAACAATAAAGAAAAAAAATTTAAAAGACCCTTACCTAGGGGCCAGCCCGGTGGCATAGTGGTTAAGTTCGTGCTTCACTTTGGCACCCTGCCTGGGGTTCCCAGGTTTGGATCCCAGGCGTGGACCTATGCACCACTTATCAAGCCATGCTGTGGTGGCGTCCCACATATAAACTAGAGGACAATGGGCACAGACATTAACCCAGAGCCAATCTTCCTCAGCAAAAAGAGAAGGATTGCCAACAGATGTTAGTTCAAGGCTAATCTTCCTCACAGAAAAAAAAAGAAAAAAAGAAAAGACCCTTACCTAAACATATATTACTATAGCATCCCAACTTAAAAAATGTAGGGAAGAAAATCAGAACAGTTAGCATCAAATTTCTCAATTGAAAATCTAGCTGATCAAAAGTTATTGGCATTTTTTTTAATTCTGAGGAAAAAATGTTTAGAGTTAGAATTTTTATCCCTCCAAATTATCAATGAAATGTGAGGGCAAAGGCATCATAGAACTTGTAAGGACTCAAAAATGTTGTCACCAGCAAAGCTGTCTTAGAAAAAGAAAGTATCAAATTTTTACTGCAGCAAAATAAAACATAAAAGAGGGAGAAGTAGGGTTTAAGAAACACGAAAGTCAATAAATAGTAAAACTAATTATTAAATATTAAAATGTATTTACAATATAAAAGATTACTGAAATTTTTCAGAAAGAATTGCTTTCTGATGCAAAAATTGTCTGCAAATAGAATTTCATATACTTAAACAACAAACCATTACTGGAACTATTTGCTATTAATATCCCATTGCACAGATAAAGGTTTATAAATCATGACAAATACAAAAATAAAATAAGTTGACAAGGAATAAGTACAAACACATGAGTATTTAAAATACTTGTGAAAGGGTAAATTCCTACATTAAGAAAAAGATACCCTCAGATTGAGTCAAATAAATCCAGCTATATTCTATTTGTATGATAACACGTCTAGGTAATGACACCAGAATACTGAAAGCAAACGGAAGGAGATTACTTAGCAGGTGACCAATATCACCCACCTTTAATATATCAACAAAGGGTCAAAACTGTAAGTGAAACTCTAATTTTAAGAGTTATTATATGGACTTTCTCATTTTGGAACTGTTGTGATAACACCGTAAACATAACCGTTCACCTCTCTGAAAAGTGTGCTCCTTGAATATGAGGTACTTCTATTTACTGCGCCCGAGGAAGGGCTATTCTGCTTCTATTATTTGAATCCATGCCCTTGGAGCCTGGGCCAAGAGAATGAAATAACAGACTTATTCTGCTGCGTGGTGTCTCGCTTTGTGAAGACCTGCTGTCTCCAAGTCTGTGCTCCAGACCTGTGTGGTTCACAGCTGAAAACAGGATATGCAGCAAAGCTGTGCTCGAAAAAGCCAGTGTTCTTTTTCTTTGCATTTTTGGCTTGCTCTGTAAGCGACCTAAATCATGTATTCTCCAAGGGACAAAGGGGCTTCATTTACAAAATCTTCTAAGTAACTGACTGCTTTTCTACCGTGGGTTTCCAAGCTGGATCATCAGACACAACCACACTTGCTCGAGGGAAAAAAAAAAAAATGAATGAAAAATCCATTCGTTTCTCTGTTTTCTGAGAAACATAGAGAAATAAGGAAATTCATGGGAAATAAGGAATTTCATGATATTAGGGAACTATCAGATCATTATTTTTGTGAAATGTTATTTAATAAGCACGTATTGCTGCCATCCTGTGTTAAGCTTCTTTTTTTTTTTCTGAATAAAGGGATTTCCCTGACCAGTCACACGTCTTTGCTGGAATGAAGAAGTTAACGAGGTATATCCAGACCCTCCAGTAATAGTGTTCTCATTGCCTTGATTATGTTCAAGAAGAAGAGATTATATCCTTCCTAAATAAAAAAAAAAATAATGGTTAAGCTGACTGCTGCGTGAACATGTATCACGTGAAACAAGAAGTCGATTATTATGGAAAGAAAGATGTCTCTTTAATGTAAAGCTTTGATCTTAATGGCAAAAAAATCTCTCTCCTTTTAATGAAAAAAGAATGGGACCATCATCATTTTAGATCTAAGATAACTTATCTGGCATACTAATTTTCACTCCTGGGCTCTATTATGCATTTCTGAAATATATATTCTGCTCCCTCTTACACACACACGAGAGAGAGACTTTTTTTTCCTGTTCTTACCCTTTGCCTTGGCTTTAATAAA
The DNA here is from genome assembly GCA_031878705.1 of Tapirus indicus. Taxonomy (NCBI): domain Eukaryota; kingdom Metazoa; phylum Chordata; class Mammalia; order Perissodactyla; family Tapiridae; genus Tapirus; species Tapirus indicus. Next base: position 118,761,326 of record CM062925.1, read on the forward strand.
GTGTCGAGATTTCCAAGATTCTACTTTCAAAACTGTACCCCTGACCTGCAATCCGACTGTAGGCTATTCTCTGAATGTCCCAGATTCTGGTCAGGAAACTGTTTCTGATGTATTCTCACAGGGCCATGGTGCCACTCTGAGCACAGTCTCATTCCTCGAGGGTCGGCCTTTCAGCAAGATTAACGGTACTCCTGACCCCCGTCCTGCCATGGTTCACCTTCCTCCACCCCCGCCCTGCACAGAGGTTAAGACATAAGTTATAACAGTGCTCCTGTGAGTTTGGTCACCTGTGGCGTTTTCCTAGGTTTGAGTTTCTGCATTTCTTCTGGGTTCTGAATTATTCATTAAGGTTGACCTTAACCTGTATTTTTGACTAAATCTTAACTCCCTTAGCATTGTTTTATGCTAATCTTTACCCTTTTTAGTTAAAAATCCAATCTTTGCCAGGCCAAAACTATTTAGAACACTATTAAGCAGAATACTCGATAGGATTTTTTTAAAAGCTTTATTGAATAAAATTTACACACTATAAACTCCAGTCATTATAAGTGTACAATGATTTTTAGGAAACTTATAGAATTGTGGCACTATCGCTACAATTCGATTTTAGAACGTTTTCATCAGCCAATAAAACTTCCGTGGGTCCATGTGCAGTCAATACCCACAACTATTCCTAGTGCCAGAAAACCACTATCTCTAAAAAACTGCCTTTTCTGGATATTTCATACAAATAGAATCACACAGTATGTAGTCTTTTATTTGGCTTTTTTCATTTAGAGTAATGTTTTTGAGGTTCATGCACATTGCAGCATGATTCAGTACTTTATTCCTTTTCATTACTGAGTAATATTCCATTTTGTAGGTATACTGCATTTGTTTACCTATACACCAGTTGATGGATACTTGGATTGTTTCCAGTTTGGGCTATTATATAATGCTGCTATGATCATTCACAATATGGACATATGTGGACATATGTTTTCATTTCTCTTAGGTGGATTCCTAAGACCGGAATTTCTGAGTTGTATGGTAAGTTTAAGTTTAACCTTGTAAGAAATTGTCAGACTATTTTCCAAAGTGGTTGGATCATTGTCAAATATATGAGGGATTCAGTTTCTCCACATTCTCACCTTAGTTTTTTCCCTTGGTTTTGTCTGTTTTCCTTAATTATAGCAGTTCTAATGGGTGTGTAATGGTATGCCATTTTATTCTTAATTTGCATTTATCTAATGATTAATAATATTGAGCACATTTTAATTCATATGTCTCCTTGGTGAAGTATCTTTTTAAGTGTTTTGCTTTGCCCATTTTTTAACTAAGGTATTCATCTTGTTTTTGAGTTATAAGAATTCTTATATATTCTAGATACAGTAAGCCCTTTATTAGATATATAATTTGCAAATAGCTTCTCTCAGTCTGTGACTAGTATTTCAATTTTCTTATTGGTGTCTTTTGAAGCACGGAAGTTCTAAATTTTGTTGAAGTCCAATTTACCAATTTTTCTTGTTCAGCTCATGCTTTGGCAGCACATCTAAAAACTCTCAGCAAAATTTATGCAGCATGAATTAGCTCTCTTCCCTCTCAGCTGTGTTAACTCTTGCACTCTCTGTCATAATGTGCTCTTGAGAACTTGGAGCATCTTAACATTCCGAAGAACGTTGCACTGGCCCACTCTGCCCATGACATTATGCTAATTGGACTTAGTGAGTAGAAAGTGATGAGTCCCCCAGAAGACCTAATGTTGCAGATATTTACCAGAAGGTGGGAGATGAACATCATAAAAATCCAAAGGCCTGTCAGTTAACGAAGTTTAATGGTCCAATGGTTTAGAGTGGGTCAGGATACTGCCTCTAAGGTAACGGAAAGTAATAGCTACTCACATTTCCTGCCACAAAGAAAAACACATAGCACTATATTCTCTGTATATTTTGGAGACACAATATACCACACAGAATATGGTTCTGACCCATTCGTTTTTTTTTTTTTTTTAATTAATTCAGAAGGCTGACGGGTTTGAGTGCAGCCCAGAGCAAGAGAAGACTCTTCCTATGTTCCGGGTTTATTTATTCCTTCTTCTTCTTGTTGATGGAATACAAGAGTTTAAATGGTAAAAATGCTATTTTTGATAAAAATACAGACAGTGCCTTTAAGTGAAGAAGTCACATAGGCAAAGACGTGGAGGTAGGGGGGTCTACATCCTCTAGTGAGCCCAGGCAAGAACGTTCTTATCGTTAAGAGAGACCGAACACAAAATGCTTTACTTGTTTAATTAATAAATTAAAGAGGAGTGGTTATTAATCTACTAAGTTTCACAGTATAACTCATGGAACAGTAAGTGTGCATTTTCAAACAAGCAAAATTTTACTTAGATTTAAACATCTAAGTACAATGTTTTTCAAAAGAGAGTACTAACATAGTATATGTTTTATAGAATGAAATATACATATTAATTTTAGAGTAAATGACACACGTCGAACACGTAGTTGCATCCATGACCCAGAATAGGAAGGAATGTTTGTTCTCAGCAAAGAATTTTTCTGACCAAGTCATAGAAATATAAAGGGAAAATCCAGACTCCTCTCTTTTAATAAGGCATCCTTTAAATTTTAACAAAGAAAATTTGAAGCATTTGAGAGAACCAAGAGTTGGCTTCTTTCTATAGTAGTTTCTTTCTATCTCTCCTAACCTCAGCCATGCCTAACAATTGAAATGCATAGACTCATAAGAAAATGAAAGGAGATAAAAAAGAATGATTGTTAAGTTTGACTAAAAAGAAGATCTTTTCAATGGTGAATGGCTGCTTGAAAAATAGTTCATTGATTTCCTTGGAATACGATTTTTATAACTTTCTTTATTCCATGGAGTCTAGGAAAGATATAGTTATAAAAAGTTCTTCTGCAGGATTGCATTAGCACATCTGAATGAGTCACGTGCAAATTCTTTTAGTTCAACTCAAAAAGAAGCCAGAGACACTTTCAATCAAGAGTACGCTCTTGGTTACATGTGGTAGACTGCCAAAATCGCCAGAAAGAATGTGAGGGGAAAAAATGACCCAAGAGTTTTTTTTTTTTTTTTTTTTTAAGTTTTGAATACACTTTTTGCCTTGTTATCAAAACTAAATGAAAGGAAATTATGAGCTGACAAGAAGTTTTTATTTGGTTTTCTTTTTGTTTGCTAGCTAAATTCCTTATTTACTATCTTATATGGATTGATCCATATATTTGCAGTGACTGCATTTTCACTTCATTCAGCCAGTTTTGCATTTGCAAGGCAAGCTTTGTTGAAATGTTTACATTACCATAAAGTCAGCTTGAAATTCAGATAACTGCTACCACGGGCGTGGTGCTGCTTTGGGGATTGGCAGAATCGGTCAACTGGCCACATTTCCCTCGAAATAATCTTTCTGAATTCTAGAACTTCTGTCAGTGCTCTCCCTAAAATTATAGAGTGGCTACTTAAATTGCATTTATTTTAAATAAGATTTTTTATAACAAATTGCATTTAATACAGTATGTATTATTCTAAAGAACTTAAAAGGTAAAACTACTAAATACATTGAGTTGTCTCTCCCTTTAGGTTTCAGCTGTTTCCCCCTCTGCTTATGTTGAATTTTCCTTCTTACATTAAGGGTCTGTTAAACTTCTTTAATTTATTTGTCAGGAATTCAAAATCCAGGGTACTTTGTTGAGCAATCCTAGAAAGCCAAGTCATTGGCTGCATTTCTCTTGCTGCCACTTTAATAACGAGTTAATAACGTCCAATCCACCTTCAGTTTTTCCTTGCACTATTTTCAGTGACATCTTTGTACTTTCCGTATACTCAACTTCTTTCCCCTTCCTAGGTTTACAATGTGCTGCATCATCTATGAGGTTAACAGCCCTCCTGGGAAGGAATGATTTATCTGATCAGAGAATTTGGGACAACAAACTGGGCATATCTAACTTGTCCCCTTTTTCTTTCTCTTTGGAATCTTCCTGCTCTTGGAAAGCACAGCTGTAGTCTCCTCCCTACCCAGAAGTGGGGCGTTGCAAGTCTTAGGGCTCCCAGTCCAGTTTATGGCTGGTTGGGAAAACCCATCTCTTGTGGGTAATGATATTCGGAAGCCCAATGTTGTCACATGTATAAGCCACATTCTTCAATGGTTTCATCAGTAGTAAAGATGACATATTAATGTCCATTTGTCAAACATCCTTGTTTCTCAAGCTGGTTCAAAATTTGAGGATGGAAAAGACATATTATTTATTAGCCCTCTAACGTACTAATAGCTAATGTATTACTACATCTTTTCTCCACATTCCACACACACACACACACACACACACACACAAACCCCACACACAAATATGTATATATATGTTTGAGTTATATTTATTTCTTCATCTATTCAAATATAGTAAAAGGTAAGAGATCATATTATTATTCCAACTCCCATCCAATCTCACAGATTTGTTTTAATTTTCCTGCTTTCTATATTTGTAACTCCCTTTATTGACAGTAAGACACCTGATCCATTATCCTTAATATATATTTGTATTAAATCAACCCCTCTTTTCATACTTTCTCGGGTTATTAGGATGAAATTTGTCCTACAAGCCATCATAAAAAGACTGTTATTGAGAAAGCAGTCATTATATGGTATGAATGAATGTATTTATTAAAATTATATCTTGTGAAGTTATTTAAAATAAATACTATCAGGCCTATTTTATCGATGAAGAAATTGAAAACCAGAAGGTTTAGGCTCTTGGTGGTTAACTTAAAAGAGGCAGGGATGGCCATGTCAGTGCAACAGAAGATCCCTCTTCCCCTAATAAACTTCTAAAATAATACATCTGAAATTACTTTCATTAACTAATAGTAAAATATAGTAATATTTCTAAAATTAACTAGCTTTTGAGGAAGTGAGAAAATTAATGGAAACATATTCCAGCTCTTTATGATTATTATAGAATCATTAACCAGTTTAAATTCTTAAGATCAACGTCATGCTAATTTAAGAAAATAATGAACATTCCATAAATATTTATTAAGTACTTCTGTGAAAAGTATTATGCCAAATATTGTATTAATTGTGCCCCTAAAAGAATGCCACTAAGAGAATTGGTTAAAGTTCTTATTATCTAAATTAAACCAAAGGACACATATTTTTAAAGGCATGAGAACATTATCTTCTTCTTCTTGAATATACAAGAAGATACTTTGAATATACAAGAAGTTATATAACAAAAGTTATATTCTTCTTCTTGAATATACAAGAAGATACAATATGCTTTGAAGAAACAAAAGCATAATGGCCACAAAAAATATTAAAAATATGAGGCACAGTTTCGCTGTACTTTGTTTTATATAATAACTTATTTCTCCCAACCCTGGTCTCTTCTCTTGATATAACTGACCTATTAAGTGTTAATGTCCATTTTCTTCTAGCTGATGCACATACAGTTTCCTCAAATATCTGCCTTCAGTGTGGCAAGTTTTGAATACTATAGATTCACAGTACCATTATCAATTAATCTATATTTAAAAATATGAATGCCGGGATTTTTAACAAATTTGCTGGTACTTCATCCATGGTAAATCGTTCAGAGACTAAAGCATCCACTTGGGTCACGTTTCCAGAGTATTCAGCTGAAGTGAAGCAGATAATAACTGACCAAAATTGCATTTAATCTAATCGAATATCATTGCATGAAAACCAAAGGTAAAGTTCAAGGGAAAATTTAACTTACAACTTAAATTAATGATCCAGTGAATAGATCATTTAATAATCATATTTTCTTGATTATTTCCATCCAGGACATGGATTTTTAGTTGGTATGGAAAATGAAAACTCCCCCCATAAACATTTTTTTCTAAGCCTCAAGAAAGTGGTCCTTTCTTTTGCCGTATGTATAACCGGCAGTGATGACTGGAGAGTAAGAAGGACCAAGATTTTATTTATAAGTGTTTGTGCATGTGTGTCTGCATTTGTGTTTTTCAGTTTTATGAGTAGTATGATTTCAAAATTGAAATTAAGTCTAATTTTCTGTTTTAATTATCATTTATGAGAGGTTTACTTTTTTTTTTTTTATTTATTTTTTTTGTGAGGAAGACCGACCCTGAGATAACATCCGTCTCCAATCCTCCTCTTTTTGCTGAGGAAGACTGGCCCCTGGGCTAACATCCGTGCTCATCTTCCTCTACTTTATATGGGACGCCGTCACGGCATGGCTGACAGGCAGTGCGTCGGCGGGCGCCCGGGATCCGAACCCGCGAACCCCGGGCTGCCAAGCGCGGACTAAACCGCTGCGCCACCAGGCGGCCCCAGAGAGGTTTACTTTTTAACTTCATTCAAATAGAGTGTAGGCAAAAAGAACCAGTTGTAACTGCCCCTTGGTAGGAATATCTGAGAAAGTTATCTATTTTAATACATTCAACAATAATTTGCTTTAACATTATTAAGTGCCTGCTATGTGGCAGGCACTGAACCAAGCTACGGATCATTGATTCTCAACCTTAGCTGCACTTTGGAATAACCCGGAGTGAATTAAAAAATACGGGGCATGGATCTGCCCCCACGGATTCAGGCTGCTCTGGAGATACAGCCTAAACCTTGGAAAATTCGAGAGGTGTTCCCATGATTCTAATGTGCAGCCAAGATTGACAACCACTGAAAATAGAGAAACCGTATTTCTAAACAGAGAGAATCTTGGTTTGACAGTGACTCAACAGAGTTCTCCCTTAAGCTGACTTCTCTTTCACCCTACACACTGTAAGTTCCATGAAGTTAGGAGTTTGATCTATTTTCTCCCAGTATTTGCGAGTCCAGTAGAGTGCCTGGCTGAGTAAGTGCTTAACCAATATTTGTTGAATGAATGACAATTGTTTTTGAAAGATAATTAATTTAATCTCCCGTCTTTAACATTTACATGAGGGTGGCTTTTAAATCCACACCTCTCATCATATCCTCTTATTGACAATTGGATGTTTAAAATATTCACAATGGTTTAGTCTTTTCTTCTTAAATATAATGCAGGAGGATTGAGGGCAAGAACTTTGTCTTATAATAGTAGCACTCTATTTCAATGTATAGACACTTAAACTGAGGTTCAGAGGTCATACATTTAATAAATAGCAAAGAGCAAACCAGATCCAAACATTTTTGGACTCTGAGTCTATTGCCACTATGCCATGTTAATGCTAATAGTTTAATACTCTCTACAGGACCAAATACTGTTGGTAATCACTTGATGTCTGGATGAAGCGCACCTGGTTTCACAATTCATCATTTTGAGTCCCGGCTCTGGAGTAACCCAGGATCCAATAATCAGAGGCCCTTACCGTATTCTGTTCTTGTAATTTTCCAAAGTCTTGTGGCTGATTAGGAAGTTATAAAGACGGTTTTCCATTATCTTCACATTCAGCCTCAAAGGGGTTAAACATGTCGAAGGCATGGCAGTCCCCTCTCCTTCCACATGATTGTGAGGTTTAAACAGTAAATATCTCTGTATTAGAGAACATTGGTGTCTTCAAATAATCTTTTGAGTTCCCCTTGCAGGTTATATGTCAACTGCCAAAAATGAGACAGACAGTGTGAAGAACAGAAACCAATGCCACGAGCGGCCCCGGATATATCCGGTGATGGCTAGTCTGAGAGCAGAAAGATGAAAGTTACTCTCCCAAGCCCTGCAAGTACAAGACTGGCCCAAATCCTTCCTGATAAGCATCAAATGGAGACAACTGGCTACAAGAAATTCCTCCAGCAACAGAATAAATATTGGCATGCCAAGAAATAATCTACTGATGGGACTAGAAGCACTGAAAATCATCCTGTGACTAGTCAAGCCCAAGTTCAGCGGCAAATCCTCATCTTGACACAATCAAGGAGATGTCAAGTAAGTCTATTTCTAGTCAATATAAAAACAATTATCCCTGGTTTTTACCTCCTGTTGGCAGTACTGTGCTTTTTCATTTATTCCACCAGAATTGCTCTTGCTACACTTTTACTCTGGTACTAGAGTGGACTTAATGAAGAGTCGCTGGGTATTTGCTGGTTGACCAGTAAAACAGCTTGCATAGTCCCTTCTGCCCACCCCAACACTGACTAGGGAAACTATTTTGGAGGGGCACAGTCCCCTATCTGGTCACAATATTCATGTTTCTCTATTGAATGAAGCCTTGTGGTGCAGCCCAAAGAGACAGAGTAGGAGTAAATAAACCCCAGTCCTAGTCCCAGCATTTTCACTGTGTTGTGTGGTAATAATTTTGCTTTGCAAAACTCACCGATTGTTGCGTGGGTAGAATATTATATCTCAGGATATAATTTCAAGATTACAAAGTTACATGGAAATGGGTGCTGTTATTAATGTTTAAGCTTCATTAAAACTATTTTTGTGAGATTTGGGGTGCCATTTCTCTTTGAAACAGACCAGTATCTTTTAAATTGTCTTGCATCCGTGAAGACCTTTGCATAAAGAGCTCTCCCACAATAGTTCCGCGGATTCTCATCATCACTGAGTACTGTAACTTTTTAGCCATTTCCTCTGCTTTGTAGGCCTCTCCAGATTTGGGGGGGAGAACTTATTTCAGTAGTCAGTGTGATTCTAAAACTTAAATTAAACCATAGGATTAGCTTAACTTCTTGCCCTGGGCCACAATGAAAGGTACACAGTCCCGTTCTTTTTCTTTGAAATCATAACTATTGTTCAGGTAAATGAATAACAGTTTAACATCTTGGCCAAATCAAAATGTATCTGCGCCTTCCCATCTTATACTAAACCCAACTGATTTATGATAAAAATTTGAATATACTTCTAATAAATTTTAAAATAATAATTTTAATGATTTTAAATAAATAAATTTTAAAAATATTATTTTACTGGCTATGAATAAGTACTCCTCTTATTTCCGTTCCTTATGGACCTTGTTTCACTTGCTATCCCTGTTTCCTAATCTGCAGATGAGGACACTAAAATTAAGTAACTATACCACCCAGCAAGTAAAGGGTAGAGCTAGGAGAGATACCTAGGCCCATAATTTTCCCAATATGCCATTTGCCCCTTGATAAAAATGCTTGTTAGAATCATACTAATACCAGCCTCTATGGTGGTAGTGATGGGCCCTAAAAAATAAGCCTTTTTCCATCACATGTCGTTATGAATCATATTCCATGATATAGTGGGCATCGGTCATGGGCAGTGATGGAGTGGCTTAATTCATGTCATTTCTGCTCAGAATGTTATTTTATCACAAAATAGGACTCTACATTTTCGTGGAGTCATATGCAGATGGGCTAAATAGAAAGACATGTCAGCAGTAGATTAAGGTTCAGGAGCAGATGTTCTCCAATCCCAGGATCCTTAAGGACCCATAAGGATGCCTTTTAAGAAGTTATTCAGCAGAAATGAACGATGAAGAGTAGAGAGCAGACTGGGATTACTGCAGGTTTAGTGTGGAATACTTCATGGAGTATCACATTATAGAGATCATTGACCACGTAAAACAGAAACTCTCCCGTCAAAAGTTTTAAAAGAAATACTAAACAATGTTAAACTCACTATATGGATCTTGAACATTTCACTCAGCATGTTTTAGGTACTCTGCTCCCTTTGTGGTTTTTGAAGCAGGCCTCTCTCTCTCCCTCTCTCTCTCTCTCCCTGTCTCCCTGTCCCTTTGATACTCGGCTCTTCGTGAGCTGCTTCCTCCTGCACAGAATTAACAATGCCACCCACTCCGTTTGTATGAAACTCAGAGATATCCACGGATCCAAGGGGTGTTTCTCACCTGTCTTCATTTTTTAAAATCAACATATACATCTCAAGTAAGAACTCAGCTAACTAGAATTCTCAAGTTGTTCTACTGGTAGAAATGTATTTTGTTCATGAAATTTTTTATTAACCATGCATAACTATCTGCTGTGCATCAGAAAATTCACTGATAATAAACTTTGCCAGTAGTTCAAATTTTGCTGCATCAAAAAGAGGGAAATCAGGTAAACGGTCATGACATTCAAGGGGTAAATCCACGTTTCTAGTTGATGGCACTTTATGCTGGAATCATCTACCCTTCCTAAATTGTCCATGTGGAGGGTCACATTGGCTTTGCTTGTATTATCTGGAAACTGTCAGTTTATCTGTGATCTACTCTTTAATTTCCTTTTCTTTGCTTTGCTGTGGATATTCACTTCTGCAGCTCAGCACACCGCGTAAAATCCTTTTTTCCCATAAGGGATCCATAAATATAGACTTGCATTTGCTATGGCCTCGATCACATTAAACACTGTTTACCGACCAACAGGAAAGAAAGGAGAGAAAGTCAACATTTCATATTAAATGAGCATTTTAAGAAGCTAACCTGAATAACCAGTAGAGGTCTCTGCTGCTCTGTGTAAATATCCCTTCAGGGCGAAGCAAAATGAAACAAAACAAAAAGCCTTTAAAAGAAGTGTACTGTCCAAACCATAGTGGTCGCCAAGAGTGTATCCGAAGAGGGAAATGCATACTTTTAATGGTGAGAAGAGAAGAATAAAAGTGAAGGGAGGGCTTGTGTCAGATTTGGAAGGTGAGTGGCTGGGTCTGACTATGGATGGGCCCATAAGGCAAGGTGAGAACGCGGAAGCAAACGTAGCTGCATTGCATGGGAGGATTTAAGTCAGGCTGGCGGGAAGGAATGTCCTTAGCTCAGGGAAGTCCAGCAGGGAAAGTATCAGCACAATGAGGAATCAGAGTCGGAAACAAACAATTTCAAATTAGGCAGAGAGTCAGCTGTGGGGGTGTGAGGAGGTCACCGTCTGCCACACTGGAGTTCACCCACAGTGATTCTGTCCCGAGGAAGAGCAACAGGAAGTATGCAGGGCAACAGTACTAGAGGAACTGGGGTATCAAGATGTATCAAGGCAGGGATTAGTCACCTAGGAACAAATCAGGGGCTTAAATATTGCCCTCATTCGATAAAGGTTAGGATGTTACTATAGAAAGTAAAGCAGATGCTCCATTGTTAGAACTGGGTGTCAAGATCAGAGCAGCACTAGTGGTATAAGAATGACCACAGCTGAACCACCTGAACAATGTCTATAAATTCCTTCTGTGTGGGAATAAGATTGAATTCAGAGTGTGTGGAAAGTCTAAACCCGCACAGGTGAGTAGAGTTATTCCAGGTTTACAGGATGAGGTCCCTAGGCAGACATTTACAGGCCAAATTTAAATCTGATTTTAACAGTTCCTCTATGATTTTTCTTCAGTCTTAACTGTGGCTTGAAATAATTCACAGAATTTTTATTAGGGGTTAACGAAAAGGAGAGGAGGAAACAGGATTGGGCAAAGGGAGAAGCTGAACTAAGTTGGCAGACTCAAGAAAGTCTTGGCTCACCCAGAGGAGAGCTCTGGAAAGAGTAGCGTCCATTAGAGTTGTCACAACAGGACATAGTGGCTGAGACTTTGTCCCTCTCCCCACCCATTCAATCACCATATGCAGGTGGCCCAATGAACACATGATTCTAGAAGACCTCTTAAATAGAAAACTAACAGCCATGTTTTAAGGGCATCACTGTTTTAAGAAGATGGAAGACAAGACTGAAAAGAGATTTAACAGCTGAATTAGACAAGTAACAGAACTTTGAGAATTTTGGTGAAAGCAATTGTTCTAGATTGATGGAGTCCAAGTCAGGATAAAACAGTTGTAGAAATACAATGGAGATTTGGGAAAACAAGAGATCTGTTAACTTTAGGATACAATCCTTTTGGCACCCAGGGACTGTGGTGTGTTTTCTGATTCTCAATGGGCCAGCCAAAGAAACCTTGCCATCTGTTTATAACATGTCCAAGTGTCCTAGCGGAGCAATCAATAATCAATAGATCAATTCCTTTGGAGATTTGTTTTGTTTTCACTGATGAGGCGGGGAGTGGGTGTCATTGGAGAAAAAATGGGCAGGCAGCAAAAAATAATCTGTGTGGTTTCTAACTAGATGAAGCCTAAGTTAACAACCTCACTGAAGCAACAGTTCATGAATCTTCAGTCTTTCCTTTCAAATTGCTTCAATCTCCATTCAGCTTGAGCCACTTGCCGTGGGAATCACCAGCCGGTGAAGTGGAAATGGAAGTTTTTTCTCAGCTTCTGGAAAAGTGGTGAAAGATCTTTGATTTCTCAGGATGTAGTGCCTGAGAAGGCTAAGGATACGTATTCTTAGCATTATATTTTGGAACTTTGGTTTATTTCCTCAAAGAAGTATTGCTATCTGAAGGGTTTAGACTCCATATAATTACAAAATACTCTGGGAGGTACTAATTCATCAGGCAGTAGGATGTGACCGGAAGAATCTGAGATATTCATTCTGTCCTTAAATTGTCACTATGCAGCTCCGACTGTTATTGAGTCACCTAATCTTGTGGGGCCTCAGTTTCCTCATCTGTAACAGGGTTGGGTTGGAATAGTTCTTTAAAATGCCTTTCAGGGGCCGCCCGGTGGCGCAGCGGTTTAGTCCGCGCTTGGCAGCCCGGGGTTCGCGAGTTCGGATCCCGGGCGCCCGCTGACGCACCGCCTGTCAGCCATGCTGTGGCGGCGTCCCACATAAAGTAGAGGAAGATGGGCACGATGTTAGCCCAGGGCCAGTCTTCCTCAGCAAAAAGGGGAGGATTGGCGACGGATGTTAGCTCAGGGCTGGTCTTCACCACAAAAAAAAAAAAAAATGCCTTTCAGTTCTAAGATACTGTAATTAAGGTTTTTGAAAGTAAACCACATTTCCTAATCTCTTGGCAAGTTAGATAGGATTTTGTGGGCTTGCCTTGGAACTTAACCTCTACATACAATGCTATTTCTACGCACACACAATAATCCAAATCCCGATAACCAATTTAAAAATAAACATTGTTCACCAAATACATTGAAATGGTAAAGTTTGCTTGTATATGCATTTTTAGAAAACCTTAATTAAATTCATGAATGTTTCATCCACAAGATGTCACTGTCTGCCACAATTTGTTTTATAACATCATGCTTAGTTACTTTTCCCATGGGGCTTTATGGTAGTGTGCCCTGTGTTAAAGAGTCAAGACATCTAGAACTAAACCCTTTGTGACAATGTTTTGTAAAATCCTATGTACACCTAGCAGATTTCAAAGGTAAATGTGTATATTTCATGATAGTCTGTTCTAAAAAAATGCTGTTAAACTTATCTAGTGTAAATGTTTCCCATATATAATTATATGAAAGACTCATAAGAAGAGACATAGCAAACAAAAAATATTTAAGAGGCTGAAAATGATTTTTGTGTTGCAGAACACATAATCTTCAAGGAAAATTAGAATGGATCTTTGCTTTATCTTGTGATTGCTCTAAAATGCCAAGGCAAAATGATCTGATGAAATGCAGAGTGGCCTTTGCTGTAGAGTTTCCGGTCACCTGGGTGCATAAGGGGCAACTGGCATTTCTATCTGTGAGGATGCTGCAGACTCGGCTCCAGCCTGCGCCTTTATGCAACACCCGTGGCTTTGTTTGCAAGGCCCTTCTCATCATTTATGCCTCATTAGCAGCACCAGAACTAAACTGCACCATCTTTTCTGGGTAAGGAACCTGAATAATCGTGGTGAAGCAGCACTGAAACCCTTTACGTTGGCACGCGTCATGGCGAGAAACCCGTGAACTGGGAGTCGGGTAACTAGTATAAACGATTTCACTGTGTGACAGTTGCGTCTGTAAAGCATTTCCTCGGCATAGACTTTAAGGCTACTGTTAGAAAAAAAAAAAATCTTACTTTTAACTGCCTAGGTAAACTCAGATCACAATTATTAATATAAACTGACTCCTAGAACAAATATTTACACATTAATCCGTACGATTGCTAACTACGGTGAGCAGATTCTATGAAATGTTTTCTAATATTATGCGGAGAATTGGCAACTCAAGCATAATAATCGAATTAAAAATCTTTCTTTGCAAATAAACGTGTAGTATTTTGAGAGGCCATCAGATGTCAGGCTTCACTCTAAAAAGGTTAAATGAGTTCAAAGTCACATCTACATACCTCCCATTTCCCTGGATTTGAAGTTATAATCGATAAGGAGTTTTGATATTCTATGATCTTGTGGAGGGCTATTAATTTCATCTGAGTCTCATTATATTTTTCAGTGAATATATAGATAAATTGAAAAAGAACATAGATTTTGTTTTCTTGTTTGACATGCCCACCATCCCTTCTTACTTGCATTTAGATCACTTTTCTATTAATATTTTTACTTTAAAGGAAAGAGTAAAATGAACAAATAGTTCCTCACTATTCATGTGTGAAATTTGTTACTTGGCTTATTGCTTATCTCAACAGTAGAGTCACCGTGAACTGAATTTCTCTACTGTTTTCAAGTTTCCTGTTGTTTGTTCGCTATCAGCCTCACTAATTCTGTGTCCAGTCATTTGTCTTGGCTGAATACTAGGAAATCTGACGGAAGCAGTGACAGTGGGGTACTCTGAAAAAGACAGTGAACTGGGTATAAGAGACCTGGGTTCAAATTCTTGTCCTACCACCTACTAGCTGAATGACTAAGAAAGTAGTATGGGGCCGGCCATGTGGCATAGTGGTTAAGTCCAGTGCGCTCCACTTCGGTGGCCCAGGTTCATGGATTCGGACGTACACCACTCATGAAGTCATGTTGTGGCAGCAACCCACATACGAAATAGAGGAAGATTGGCACAGATGTTATATCAGGGCTAATCTTCCTTAAGCCAAAAAAAAAAAAAAAAAAAGAGGAGGATTGGCAACAGATATTAGCTCAGAGCAAATCTTCCTCATCAAAAAAAGAAAAAGAAAAAGTTGTATATTCTCGCAACCTCAATTCCAAATTTTACAAAATTAAAATACTATCAACCCCTCTCACAGAAGTTTCCTGAAGCCAGTAGTATAGGGTTTTATTATTGCTAATTGATAGCCAGCATCATAGAGTTGTATTAAAATTTTAGGAACAGCAGCTTCATTCTTCCATCAGCTGTATTCCCAAATCCAGCCCAGAGAAGCTTTATCCACTGACCGTAGCCTTTACGAATAGGATGTTTTTGCTACTCGATGGGGAACAGAAATGAAACTGCACAGAAAGCTGGAAGTAATCCATTTGCTAGACCCAACTCACTCAACCGGATAAAAAGTTGGGCGTTAGCACAGTACCCTAGAGCATGAGTTTGGAGCGCTGCTTGTTGCCTTGTTGGCCCTGAGTCATCTTTCAACCTGCTTCGGCACGTACTGGCTTTATCGTTGCATTGTTCTTCCCTGTGGGCAATCAGAACAGCTTTGGTCAATGTGCTGTCAGGCTAACAGATGGCACAAATGTTTTGTACCTGGCTACTACTGATGTCCATGGATTTGGTGCCACCATATGTAAGCGGGCAGATATGTGCTAATGGTCATCTTCATCCTTGGCATCAGTCTGTAAATGGGAAACATCTGTGGGAAATAGTGACAACCCTTGCTCATGTATCCTTAAAGAACTTGGACACCAACAGACAACAACTTCTGCGTTTCTTTAAGTTTCCCAGAAATCTGAGGACATAGTCTGAACACTGGCTTTCAGATCTCATTTCTCCTCATTATCTAATCTTGCCTCAGAAATTAGATCAAAATGAATCTTGCTCTCCTGCATTGGTGAGGAGCACAGATTTAACTTTCAAGTAGTTATCAGCTGACCAAATCTTACCAGTTGATATGGAGAAAAATAGGAAAGTAGTGACCTTTTCTATATGGCCAAACTTTCTCGGCCCCTCTCCATGGTAAGCTCAGCTTCTCTTTAAGCACTGTATATTCTCTGGCCCTTCTGATCTCTCCTCACTCAGCAGATCCCATTCACCCCTGCATCCCTGTCAAATTGGATGTGTCCAGTAATGAGGAAACTGAGACTACTGATGGGTTGGCAGAGTCTAGAGAGAGTTTTTTGGATGGGCAATGATGTGGCTGTAATTCAAGATATTCTGAAAGAGATGGAGATGTGTGTTGTAAATATTGCTGTTCATCATTAATAGTCAATCCAAAAGATATACTATAAAAAGGATTATCTAAGAGAGCATGAGCAGGCATGTTATTTTAATCATTTTAGTAAGCAGTAATTAACCCTGTGTAAAGTATGAATATAACTTTGCTATATGACCGTATTATACAATCTTTAGTATATTTCAGCCAAACATTTGATTGGAGAGATATATTTTAATTGTTAAAGATTGCTGGCAGGGACAATATCTTTCTTCTACTTGTATCCCATCATGTTGACATGTGTTTTATGGCCAGACTGGGATCATTTATTGATTTAGATCCACAGTACCAATTTTCATTCATCACATTTCACTTCTTTATTTGTTGGGCTAATGATCCACAAACTATAAAAAAAAAAATTAGAAAAAGTCTGTGATGCTGCATTACTAAGTGTCACAGAAAGAATCTTCCTCCCCATTTTAATTGTTCAAGGCAGTGTTTACTCATCTGCTCGGAGAACTAGTCTCTCGGGTCCCATTGTTTTGTACCTCCCTATGTCTGTTCACCAGCAGCAGATTCTACCTATGGTATTTTTATTTGTCTGATGAGCTAAAAAAAAACAAAAACGAAAAAACAAACCAAAAAACCTAATTAATTTACTTGGATAGGGAGTCCAATGATGAAATAAGCAAATGTGTCTTGTCATTCAGAGCTCTAACCAGAACCTTTATTTTCAAAAGTATTCAAGTCTTTATGAAAAGAAAGAATAGGTTTTTTATACCTGAAATGTTCAAATATATGTGTATTCAGACACTAAATAATTCTCTGGCAATCATCTGGTGCGTATCATCATTTAAATACAAATCAAGCTTTCTTTAAACATTACAACCTCACACCTGGGGTTTGTGAACAGTAGCCGCCAACCTGCTAGCTTGCCTCTAGTCACCAACTCAGAGTAATTTTTATCACGTTCCAAAGATCATTAATCAACACTCTGCACATAAATTTCCATCTTTTTTTTCCTTTGGTTGGGGGGGGGGCAGACTTTCACTAGTATAAGGATTGCAGGAGTTAACCTTTTAACAGTTGGAGATGAAATGGGAATAAACTTTGGCCAATAAACAGAGGATGGTGACTTAAGGCATCAAGTTAGAATTAAATTCATGGTCCTGTAAAATAGTAACCTCATTGAGGATCAAAGTCATGCTTTTTTATCCTGCGCTTCTTTGTGACAAACACATTATGTCAGCTCCACTAGCTCATTTGTCTGCTGCAGTTCCACTTTATCAGCTGGAGTAAAAAGAATTGATGTGTCTGGATAGATAAAGTAAATGGAAACTCAGGACTCATTCCAATATGCTGTACTTTGATATATTTTGCAAACCTGAGCAGCTGGTGTAACACTAGTTACTGTTTGTATTTAAATATTGTACATTAAAAGACCTTTGAAAAGGTGTTTTATAATGTTCTTTCTTTTTTCTTTTTAGCACCTATTGGCTTTCAGATTGTTCTTTTTTCTTTCATTTCCTTATTGTGTTCACAAATATTTTCAGAGCCTGCTCTTTCAGAAACTTTTGTCTCATTTCCAAGTCAGATAAAACAAGATTCTTTACAAAGTGCTAATGAAAATATAATTTTAAATTGTAAGACCCATTTGCCTTTGCCTTACGTCCTCATTTTTACAGGATTAGATTGGGGCTTTCATGAATTAGTCAGATTTATTTTCCAAAATTTCCTGTTTTCAAATGTCTTTTCTTCTGCTTGAATTCCAAAGTGCTACCAAATTTAGCATAATAAGTGTATCTTCTTTAACCTTAGATCACAAGTCAGTATACATGTATTTTCATATAAAATTACATTTTAACATAAAATAAATTATTTACATCAAAATAAAAATATTTAATATATTTTAATATGTGGATACATGAAACAAAAAAAGGCTACCAAAAGTTACAAATACTAGAACCCTAATTCGTCTCAAATTATTAAACCAAAACAATTGCTACTGTTTTATAGATTTGGGTTTCAGACAGGTTTAAGTTTATACCTCAAGGTACCATGAGGAAAAAGAATAATTTTTGATAATGAATAAATTCCTGAAAATTAATTATTCCTATGCTTTATCCTTTCTTTCCTTTAAAACTTTTTACATGGTCAAATTAAAATGAATTATTGAGAAGATTACTTAGATCATTGAAACCCAAGATAGTTCATTATTCGGATGCTTTAATTTATGTACTTTTTTGTTTTGTTTTGATTTATCTCAACAAATACTCTGCTCTTTCATTCCGTTCACATTTCATTCTGTTACACATAGAATTGTAGGGCAAGAGTATAAATATGAGGTGGAACTGGTACCAGATATTATGTGTAGGAAGTACATTAGCAGAGAGAGATGGGGGGAGGTTGTTGCCACAAGAGGTATCAGGAATGAGTGGCTAAAACGACCAGCAGATCTTTCTTCTCCCAATACATTTAGGAGGAACTAAATCAGCTACTGATAACTCTGCTGATTATGGGCTTTCTCGAGCTGCCTTTATGAGGAACAGGAAGACAAGATGAGCAGCTCTTATCCCTGAAGAGGAACTTGATCCTGATGGAAACATCCTAATGGAAACTGGGGTGTAGGAGAGTCTGTGATGAAGGAGCAGCTTGGCCACGCCACAAGTCATTCAATATCATCGTACTTTCTCACTTGCAATTTCCATACAGATTTTTATGTGTGAAAAAAATATGCAGTGATATAAAATGCTAACATAGGTCAACATTTCTGTTGATTCCTCAATCACATATCAATTAACATTTGTGTTTAGAATACAATAGACTCTTTGAAAGCATAAATGAGAAAGGGAAGGTAGACTCATTGCTCTCCTCGTAAATATACATGGCTATACAGTTGATTTTTAGGCAGATGTAATTGCCAGAATGTTTTAATTCAAGGGAAAAACTAGCATGAAAGAAGGCAGAAAAAGCAAATTGGTTTGTAAAGTATATCCATGTAAAAAGAAACACATTTAATGAGTGCACTTTAACATCAGCCATTTCAATTCACATGGATGCTAAATTTGACAAGTTTATTAAATTGGGTCTTTTTCAATAATAATTAAATGTACAGACTCACATTTTTAAAAATTATACTTCTAAGAACTCTTATTTACTGAGATCATCCTTAGCGTGTGCGGCACATATAATAAGCATTTAGGGTAGACTGGCAATGACAAAAATGTCATATGTGACTAATACATAGATATCTATACACTTTTACACTCAATCAAAATGATAAAGATTCCAATGCTAGCAACCGAAAAGGTCTTCCTTTGTTTGGAAGATTTTTTGAAGAACATCTCAATTCCTAGATGTCTGTTTATATAAAAATTCACAATGCAGAAAAGACAAGGAAAATAAAAAATAAAATGCTATAGATTCAAATGGTTCAAATGTATTCAAATGCTATAAATACCATGAGGATTTTATGTTAATGAAGCTCCAGAAAAGTTGAGCTTATAAAGGGGCAAAATATAGAATTTAGTCAGTAATAGAGGTAAGAATGATTGAGAGCCAAAGGGAAAGGGAAGGGCAGAACAAGCGAGGGGTGTTATTTAGGATATGTGCAGTGTAGACACCATGGGCTCTGCTTTCAGCAGCTCAAAATGTCATGTCATTGTTCGGTGTGCTCAAAATGCCATATATGCCACGTGGTTTGTGCAGTGACATTTTCAAAGTTATATCAGCAGGGAAGAACAGTGTGTAGAGTGTCATGGGCCCTACGGGGTGTGATCCTATGGAATGCAAGTCCACACGTTCAGTGATGTCACCGAAACCCTATCTCAAGCAATGCATGTCAGCCAGTCTATCTTCCAAATACCTCACTTGATACAGTGGGGGTGCACTGAGAAATCCTCCCTGTTTACAGAACCTCCTTCTCTGCAATTGGCAAGACCCCATTCCTTGGCAATGCAAATGGTTAAGTAATTCTGCATTTGCCAACTCAAACGTGTGTGACCAGATGGCCCGAAGAGGGCAGGACCTGCTTCAAGCCTTACTCAGTGTGAAAACCATGGAAGCAGGGTGACTGCATGTTATAGGATGAGCATTCTGGACTGAGAGTCATGAGCCTGGAGTCCTGGTCTGAACCCTTCCCCTGAGTCACAGAGTGACTTTGGGTATGCCATTTAATCTCTAGGAGTCTCAGTTTCTTTACCTGTAAAGTGATAATGATGAGCTGATCTTGACAGTCGGTTTTAGTTCTAAAGTTCTATGAGACCTGAGGAGGAGACATCTTAATTTCTCTCTCATGGAACTTGATTTCTAGCAAATGAACAATTAGGAATTTCAAAATCTGCTAACGTGGATGAGAAATAATAAGGGTGATTTATCTGTCTTTTGTGATATAAAGATTTCAGAAAGCCCTTTGAAATGGAAATCCTCAGAGAGAGTTTGAAAACTAAATATTTGTTGTACCTCTCTGTGGCAGAAATTTTGCATGTTTAAATTTAATAAGAGCCCCATAAAGTGGCAAAAGGTGGTCCCATTTTACAGATGAGAGGTCTGAAGCTCAGAGAATTGCATAGCTAATTGGTACCAGAACTTGAACAGTCTTCTGGATCCAAGTTCACATGATTTGCGCTATATTACAGTCAGTGGAAAAGGAAGACTTACTGAGTGCCTACGATGTATCAGGTACTGTTACATCATCATTTAATGCTTATTCTTAATGGAAGGCAAATTATGCTCATCAGTTTCTGATGTGGATATTATTCTCATCAAGATCAAATCAAATGTTGGCTAACTACAACCTATAGGCCAAATCTGGCCCATCACCTGTTGTTGTAATTTAAGTTTTATTGGAATATCTCCATGCCCATTCATTTACCTGTTCTCTCTGACTGCTTTCAAGCTGTAACAGCTGAGTTGAGTAGTTATGACAGAGACAGAATGGCCCACAAAACCTAAAGTATTTATTATCTGGATCTGTGCAAAAAACCTTTTTGATCATTGGGTTAAAATGATAATGTTTATCGTCATCAAAAGACATGTTTATCACAGGAGTAAAAGATGCTATGTTGGTAGCTATAATTCCAACCTAGAAACCCTCAAAAGAGGAAAACCAACTGGTGAATAAAAAATACAATGAAATAGTAAGTGTAGCTGTGAAATTAATATCACTGATTTCTTCGTGTAGCTCAAAATTGACTCTGAAAGCAATTCAAGGAAAAAGTTCTAAAAATATTTTGAGCGATGGCAGCTTTACCAGAATAACTGAATCAGCTACTTATTATGTTTTTTATATTTATCATAACTTTATAATAAGTTTTATTTAGTTATTATAATTGAATGGAAATATCCACTCTGAAGGAAAACTTACACTTATTTGTGTAATTTCTGGTAGGTTATTTTTTAAAAATGCATGTCATTTTCAGGATGCTTAAATCAGAATTGTTTCTGGTAGGACAAGGAAGGCTAAAATGTGACATGAGAAGATAAATATACATGTAAGGTGTTGAAATTTGTTTAAACTCTGAAAACTTTCTCATTGTGGCCTGATGTATTTTCCATTGCATATGAGAAAGCAGGAACTAAAATGTGAGCAAACTCTAGACAAAATTATTAGGTGCATGACTTCCCAACCTCTGTTAATCCTCTCAATTGACATGCTCCAAATCTACTTTCTCTTTGCTGAATTATTTTCTTGTTGTTTTCTGGGACCCAGAGCTCCCCATATATAACTTTACCCAGATCTGCTTTTCATGCCTTAGACCTATCCCCTTCAAACTTGCTCCATCAAACTTATAAGGTTTGTTTCATCTTCACTGGGGACTGTGAATGTCCAGCTGTCATAAGGTCTTCTCTGGGCTTTCTACATTTTCAGCTTCCAAAGCATACTCAGTAACAGCCAGCATTTGTGTTGTGCTTACCATGTACTAGGCACTGTCCTAAGTGCCTCACACATATTAATTCATTTATCCCTCACAATCACATATGCAGTTTTGTTGTTAGTGCCGTTGAGTCAATTCCAACTCCTAGTGACTCTGTGGACAGCAGAGTGGAACCCTGCCTGGTCTTTTTGCACCATCCTCTCACCTTCGGGTGCTATATCAGGCAATGCTCCACTGCTATTCATAGGGTTTTCATGGGCAATTTTTTGGAAATGGGTGGCCAGGTCCTTCTTCCTAGTCTGTCTTAATCTGGAAGCTCAGCTGAAACCCATCCACCATGGGTGACTCTGCTGGTATTGGAAATACTGGTGGCAGAGCTTTCAGCATCACAGCAACATGCAGTCACCACAATATGGCAACCAACAGATGGGTGGTGTGGTTCCCTGACTGGGAAACGAACCCCAGGCTGTGGCGATAAAAACGCTGGATCTTAACCACTAGACCGCAAATGCATGGTGGTTACTATTATTATTCCCATATGCTTTATAAGTTGTTAGTCTGTTTTGGAATAATTTTATTCTATTGTGTGATAACTGGAAAAACCAGCCGACTCATAGGAGTCAATCTCTAACAGAGTCATATTGGGAACCATGTTAGGTTGGTGAGGACAAAGTTTTTGGCAAAAAGGATTGGAGATCTCACAAAACAAGGTAGAAGGTGTGTTACTACCTGAATTTGCTTGTGCAAATTAGAAACTAGCTATAGATAATTCTACTAGCCTGGCTTCAGGCACCTTCAGAATTTATAGAATCATCTATTTAGCATCCTGAAAGGGTACTGACATCCATCAGCTCAACTCAATCCCCAGATTGTGGGAGCAGTAATTAACTGAAGGAGTATACAAAGTTACTGAAGAACTGAATTGCTTAAAAGATGCCAGCAGTGAATACAAGCTGACATCCACAAAAGCTGTCAGTAACTAATCAAAGGACTTTATCAGTGGTTTGCTATCACGATTAGCAACATGGGCATTGTACTGAGACCCAAATGATGTAATAATTATGTCTAGCAATGAAATATAAGGGCAACTGATGAGACTGAGAAAAAGAGGAAGAAATCTCATTTCTTTTCTACCTCAAACCAACTTTTTAAATAGACATAGTTCATTTCAAGCCCCAAGTGGATTCAAAACAAATGAGAATAGGGTTAAAGCAATTTTCCTTTTCAATCAAAACCAACCAAAAAGAGAACAGAATATGGATGGGAGAACCCGTTTGGCTGTGTAGAGATTTTTTGACCTCAGTGTTTGAAACAGGTGGTTAACCCAGAGTTTGACCAATTCCAGCAAAAGCTGAATGCCTTGAATAATCAGTTGTTGATTCTAACAAAGGTGTCCATGATAAAAGGCTGGAAGGGTAACCAATGTAGATGGTGCCATAAAACCTTTCAAGGCAACAGATGGGACAAAACAGACTGTACTATGATACCAGTACAGTTTGGCCTCTTTTTCCCCTGAGGGAAGGAAAGCCAAATTTATGCCCAGTTTCAAGCAAGAAATGTATTTCTGGTTTTGGAAAGATAGTGGCAGACTTGGTCATGTATGAAGAAAAGTCAGTGGAGAAATCACCTGTGGGAGCCATTTCAAAGAATATCAATTACATTGTGGCTTCCGTTATCATTGCACACCCAGGAAGAGATCTTTACCACGTGATTGACCTCCATGGTCCACAGCACTAGTATCCTACCTATTTAGAAGAGAAATAATTCTTCTCTCCCACTACCATCAACTATCAATGCCTAAATAAAGCATACTTTTAAAACTATTCTGTTTCCCAAAATTAGAATTATATTCTGATTCAACATACGCCTTCATATAAAAATTATTTCCTAAAGCAAAGCTTATACTTTGAGCAATGCACTCTAATATTTTCCACTCTACCCTTTTTTATTCTAATATGTTGTTTTTCATTTGAAAAAAAAAAACTAGTTTTTACCTACAAGACTGATTTAAGCACTCAGTAATGATTATCTATCACAGCTGAAAAACAACTCACTGAGGAATCGTCTCAAGTCTGTGGATACATTTTCAGCTATAGGAATTGGGTGATACAAAGACCAATGCAAAAAAACAAGTGTGTCTTTTAAAAACAATCAGGCTTAGTGGAGACACCTTGAATACCAAGTTCCGTTGTCATCAAGTCCATTTGAAAAGGCATTTTTAAATAAGTTGTATACTTTATGAAGTAAGTCCTTAGTTATGTAAAGAAATAAAATATTGGTCTAGAAAGTATTATACCATTAAAGTATTACAAATTTTAGAGAAATTTCCTGAATGTTTATATACAAAAGATTTCTTTTTCCTGATTCTGCAAAACCTACCTCTCTCAAGAGCTCTGATAGAAAACAAATGTAACAATATTGATCTAGTACTTGCTAAATTAATTTCAAAATTTGGGGTTTATGGTAGATCTTTCTAGAATTAAAGATCTCTATCCACTGTGATTTGTACATTAATAGCTAAGTAAGGGATTCTTATTGATCTAGTTGGAAGACTGCCTTACGTAGACAATGACTTCTCAGGATCAGGGATTATATTTCATTTATCTTTTTATCACCATCACTTAACAGTGGGCCTTTTCATAATAGCTACTCAACAAGAGTTCGTTAAGTGAATGAATCTTTTCTACTTATCATCGTACTATCACCTATATCCTAACAAACAACTGGGTAGCAAACTCATGAGTTGGTTGGTACTCAGGAAAGTGATAAACCATAGCCATCCCAACACAACCAATTCAATTATTTGGTTGAGTTAGTTACAAAGTTAAAACAAAAAACAAACAGAAAATCTAAGCTTCCTGTTTTCTGCCATCACGCTCAGCTACATTTATAGGAGGTCGATGGAAAACTCTCTTTAGACCTTTTTTTTAAATCACTAATTGAAAAAAATGCTGAAATACAGAGTTCCATCACCCCACATCATTATCATCAGAAAGTACTTCGAGAATAAGGATTCTCTGGTAGATTCAGTGGTTCCTCATGTACAGTCATCCACATAATGGAACCACCTAAGTAGTTATCACAGATGATATAGATACATCCATTATAGCTGTTTTTTGGAAAGATTAACAATTTTCAAGACCACTTACTATTCTCTGAATCTATTGTCCTTGTATTTCCATCTCAACATCTTTGAATATGCTTATTGTTTATCAGTCACAAACTTCCTCTCAACAGCACAACTTGAGTTGTTGACATTCAATCTATTATGCAATGTCTGGCTCATTGGTTATATCTTCAAAGAAGATTGTCATGAATTTCTCCCAAGAATATCATCTCCATCTCTTTTTTGCACTGAAGGCATTTATAGTTCTTTCTTGTATATTCTTGTGGCACAATTTGTACAATTTTTATTTTCCATTCTAGAGTGTAGGGCTTTATGACTTAAAGGACCTCACATAACATCCTCAGGATTGTACCTCAGAAGGATCCAGCACAGTGTTTTGCACACAATAGATTTCCAACCATTAGGCATTCATTCAACAAAGTTTTATTGAATGCTCAATCCTGTTGGCAGTGTTTAAAGTGCCGAGAATATCACTGCAAACAAGACAGGTAAGGTTTCTGCCCTCTAAACATTTATATTTATACATGAATGTCTCAATAAAAAATGTGAATTAATTAATGAAAGGATTGTGGGACGGTTTAGAATAGTTTTCTTTGGTTTTGGCTTTGGACCAACCTAGATTTAAATCCTGGACATGCTAGTCATAAGCTGGGTGGGTGATGCTGGAAACATTATTAACCTGAACAATGATACTCATCTCACAATATTATTATTTGGAAAATTAACAAGCACATAATTTCCTGGTACATATTTGCTGCTTGTTAAGTATGAATTCCCCTCCCATTCTAAAAGGGTAAGAAATACTCTCTTAGTTGTGTGAGACACATAAAACATTAACAACTTGATTGCTAGTTGTGTAAACTACAAAGATACCTACTGTATTTAAAATACTACTTTCTATAAATCAAATTAAGGAAGATTTACCAAAAAATATTTACTAAGTCGGTGAAAAGGAAATTAGGTTTTTAATTTTTTAGTGTAAACTCCTAGGCATATTGTTTCAACATGTATAATTTTTAAAATTAATTTAGGCTAACCTAATAATTAAATTTAAGTTGAACAGTTTATTTACTCTTTGATCACTTGGCCAAAACAAAAAAAAATGTGCTCTAGCTATTTAAAGCTTAGTTAAATATATGATATATAATTAACTATTGAAATATTTTAGTGAAGCCAAAATCCCACTCTTCCATAATTTTGCTCCTATAATAGTTAGAAAGCATCTATAGAGAATACCTTCAGTTTTATTCTAGTATTGTCAAAGGGAATACAATACACATTTGATTTTTTTTTTCTCACAAACGTCTCTGCCTTGGGTAATAGCATCAATCCCATTTCAAAGGAGAAGACCTCTGCTTCAGTGATTTGCTCAGGGTCAAAGTAGGAGAAACTCTCAGTTATCCATCAAAATACACTTTCCTTTTGTTTTAGGGAAGATGGGTTTTCTCCTTTATTACATTTTCTATTCTCACTTGCAGTTGTGTGGTTGTGATGGAGCTCTTGCCAGTGGAATATGAGTGCAAGAGATGTGTGCCATTTCCAGCCCTGGGTCTTAAGGTGGCAATGCCTCTTCCACCAGCTGGAATTGACAGCTTGCAGCAAGCGAAACTGACCAGGCAGAGAACAGCAGTGCACAGAATCAAGGAGCGAAACAAACCACGTCACTTAAGTTCCATTTAATAACTATTTACAGTTCCCACTGTATGCCAAGCACTGTTCTAGATGTTTGGAATACGTCAACAAAATAAAACAGATGACGATTCTTTCCTTTGTGTAGCTTTTATTCCAGTGAGGAAATCCAGACAGCAAACAGGTGGGACACTAAATTAGTAAGTTACCAAGTATGATATAAAAAGAAAGGAGCTGTGGGAAGAAATAAAAGTAGAGCAAAGCGAGAGGAATGGGAGTGCTTGTGTGGGTGGGGTAGCTTTGCAGGGAAGGTGCCATTTTTGTGCAAAGTCTTTTCAAACCAGTCTCAGCAGATACAGGTATTAAACAACAGGTGCATACTTGCTGAAGACCAGCCATACTTGCAGGCCATATTAAGTATTTTTTACCTTACTCTAAACATAAGAGGGGTGGCAATTTGGGAGAATTAATTGACTGTGGTCACAGAGCAGTCCTAGGGTTCTAAAACCTCTGCCTAGTATATGCTTGTCTTAAGTCCAACAATTATTTATATAGTTGTAGTTGTTTTGTGTGAAGTCTCTCCTTATGGAAACTATAGAAACTTTCTGGGTAATAGTTCTTTGGGGTACCATTTGTAAGACACCACCTCTACTAGCACACACTATTCTCTGTCAAAATGTTTGTGGACAGGGAATCATTTTCCAAAAGCTGTAATTCCATCTCTCTTCTGAACACACTAAATAGTTAGCTTTATCCTTGAGTTAGATGAAGCTAAGCTGCCGTTATGAAACACACCGACAGACATAGTGGTTTAAACAATATAAATGTTTATTTTTCGCTCATACAACAGTTATGAGGTGATAAGTCCAGGCCAGTTGGGGTGCTCTGCTCTAGGCCATCATGTAGGGACTTTGTCCTGTGCTCCACACTCATCTATGTAACCAGTGCTAGCTTGACTTTTTTTTAGGGTTAAGATTAGAGTTAAAGTCCAAGGCAGGGAGTCTTTTTTTGAACGGTTGGTGCCTATGCTCTAGTGAATGTTAGATATTTTGAATATAATTCCTACTTGTAGGTCCCTACACAATAGGCCATGTGTCTCTTTTCAGCTTGACTACTCTCTGCATGCATGGTGCTTCCTCCTCTATCTCTACCCCTACATTACACCTGCTTTCTTTTGGTGTGGGAACTCACCATGCTCTTTCTTGCTTACACCCTTTTTTGGTCTAGAATTACATCCTCATGACCCACCTCTTTGCATATCTAACTCCTACTTCTTCCATGGACCTTACCTTAAAGGCCAGTTCTTTAGGGAAATTGTCTATGGTTCCATAGTACCTCCTCCCAAACGAGGTTGAGTTTCCTTTTACATATAGATATGGTTCCCTGCATTTCTCCTTTGTAATACGGTTACTAACTAGCTTGATGTCAATCTTTTCTGAGAGACTGTAAGCTTCCTAAAGGCAGGAGCTGTTTCTGTCTTGTTCGCTGTTTCACTTTTATGCTGACGTGTTGTGCTGAGCAGGCCCTATAGGAGGTACTCAGCAAGTACTTGTTGAATGAATGATTGAATGAATGAATGAGCGATGATGTCCCATTGTGAGAGAGGAAGTATTCTCGTAATATTTACATCGGATTTCTGAGATAATTGAGTTTATTTTGGTTTCTTCAAAACCAAGAAAAGTTACATCTATTGAATCAGCACTTAATGAATATCTGCTATTTGCCAAGCATTGTGTGATGTCTTAAGAAAGATAAAATGAAGAATAATGTAGTATCCATTCCTTACAGATGCACCAATTTAGGCACTTTGGGGCCTTCATGGTACTTGGCCTTGACTTAATCATGAATGAATACACACTAGAAAATGGATGTTAAAAAATTCATTTACATTTTACACCTAGTAAAATTTAAAATAAAAATATCTAGCTAGTTATTTGGGGTTTGTTATCCTGATTTTTGAGAACAAATACGTCTCAGTCAAACCTCAGTAACTTGGATTTAATTTGCCACTTTTATTTGGTTTCCAGGTATCCATCTTCTTAACAGAAACTGAAAATGGCTTACTTTTAATTCTACTATAGGTATAGTGGCAACAGAGAAAGAGGCAGCTTAACCAGATAGAGTAAGCACAGAGCCAAAAGCAAATGGCCCGCTAAGAAAATCTTGACCTCTCCAACATGACTTTTCACATCTGCACAATTTTTAGATGAGGCCGGACGAGCTTTAAGGTTTCATGAAAGCAGACTTGCTTCCAATGATTCTTAGTGTCCAGTGCACAGAGAACTTAAATTTCATAATTCTTGCAGTGGGTTCTAGACTGTTTATCCAAAAGCTACATTATATATTCGAGAATGCATTGTATAGTTTTTGAACTGGAAGTCACGTCCAAGATGTAAAGATTCCAGTTAGAATCGGAACATTTCTGTATCCACCAGGAAGCTTGTCTGGATGAAATCAAGCTCCCATTTGTAATTAAATTCAATAGTTCCTTTAGATATAGATTTATGTAAATAATACATTACTGAATTATTACTTTTCTTAATTTTATAGAACCTTTATGCATGCTTAAAACTTAGGCCCGTCATTTTTAATAACCATTCCTATAGTGCTGATCACAAACCTCAGCAGAAGCATGAATTCAAATTACCTGCCCCAGTGTTTCTAACATCTTTAACTTAAAATACACTTGAACCCCTAATGTTATCAAGCTTAAAGACAACTGTCATTAATTCATAGTTTTCTTAAGCAGCTTTTTTGATTTTCATTTTCTTACTCTCTCCCCGACTTTTGCTCTTCGTGTTTCGTATTGTTTCGTTTCACCTCGTATCTTTTTTTCAGGTTATTGCTCTGGTGATAAATTTTAATTTATATTTATTT
Source organism: Tapirus indicus (assembly GCA_031878705.1). Taxonomy (NCBI): domain Eukaryota; kingdom Metazoa; phylum Chordata; class Mammalia; order Perissodactyla; family Tapiridae; genus Tapirus; species Tapirus indicus. The sequence continues at coordinate 118,790,757 of CM062925.1, forward strand.
TTTATTTCCAGAGTATTTATTCTATTTGTACCCAGTGACTCCCAGGCCACGATGGTGATTGTTATACAGTAGTTTACTTTTAAAAGAAATAGGACTGCTCAAGCAGCTAATACGGGAAGATGTATCACCAGCCTGAATAATTGTGACAACCATAGACCGTATCAGTGTCTGTTTGTTTGCACAATACCCTCCTGCATTAAGAAAGCCGTCCCAGCTGTCTCAGGCTCCGGAGTCACCCATTTCATCACTTGACACTGCGGCAGATGTTATGGATTGATAACAGAATTCACTTCATTCACTCCACATCTAAGATTACCTCTGGAAAAAAAATCTAATACATTATAACCCTCCGAGCCATTTGTTAAAAAAAAAAAAAAGATCAGCAATTTATTCCCCTTTTTAGCATTAAATTGTGTGTTTTTTTTTCCTCTTTGAAGGCACATACTATTTAAAAATGGCCATTTAACACGTTCATTGCATGGTTTTCTGTAGGCAAGAAAATCAGTGAAAGACAAGAATGTAACGATTTAATTGAATTAGGACCAGATCAGATTTAGAGTTGATGACTCATATTCCCATTATATAAGGGAGATGCTTTTGCCTTTAATGATAGAGAGATGTGCTACATTCACAGGTTTGTTAGAAATAAGTGCTTCTTGGTTTCTGAAAATCTGAAAAAGAAGAGCTCAGTCTGGGATTTAAAAGGAGGTATAAAATCTGTATTAAGTTGAACAGATTTCTTCACTAAACAGCAGATTCTCGTCTTTAGTTTAAGAAATTCAAGGATTCCCGTAAATGTAACACAAATAGGATTGACCATTGCTTAAAGATCACTCAATGAAACAGTCTGAAAAGTGGGCATTTCCTACATACAAAAAGATTTTATGGAAAAATGTGGATACAAATGAATGAAGATGTACAATGGGCCTGTTTCTTAGATGTGAAAGCGCTTTGTGTGTGAACAGTGTGATTTTATTGTTCAGGTTATAGAATAGGACGCGATTGAAGAGCATTTCAAAGTTAAGTGTGGCAGGAGAGAGTGTGTGGATCAAGGACACCAACTTTAATCTCAGACTTGAAGTGGCACGCAGAAGCTTCCAGTTTGCATTCTACGTTCAGGCAATGCTGCCATTTTTCACATCTATTTCTAACTTAAAATCAGCTCCCCAGGGGCAACTGCTAGTCTGTGAATCTGGCTTATATCCATGCACCGCCACCCATTGGCAAGGTCAGCAAATCCAAAGCAGCCAGGGGTGCTCAGAGTATTGGGGACAGGATAGAAAAGAAAGGCGATGGAGAATGGACATCATGTGACGGGCCAATTTCAATTCAAATGATTATTGGTTTTTCAAGTGTGCAGCATTATAAAGTTCTCAAAGTTCTTTCCTAGTGGTTATGTCATTTTTGTTTTGATCCTCTGTCGTACTAGAATGATACACACAGGGCAGATATTAGCCCCTAGTTTACAGGGAGGAAACTGAGTCTCGGAGAGATCAGACGACTTATCTAAGGTCTCACGGTTGGTAAGTGACAATTACCGGTTTCAACCAGGTCTTCCAGTGCCAAACCACATGTCCCTTCTACTACACTTTTGGACTCTAAAGAGAGTGATAAACATCTTCCAAACAAAACTCACACTCATTACATTTCCCATTCTATTGAGCCTGAGATGAATAACGAAGGAGCGATTGCTCTAGTAGCTCTGTTTTTCTTCTCTTTCTTCTCCCTTCTCTCAGAGACCCAGGGAAGCATTGGCCGAGGTGGCAGCAGTTCAGGGCTGGGGCAGCAGAGAGGGAGAAGGGACCACCACGAGCCCAGTTAGATGACAACGATGAAGTTCATACATCACATCAGTCTAAGCTGATGAGAGGGAAGTCTGTGTTCACAGCTGAGTTTTGAATCCACACTAAACATAAAACAATACACCATTAATCAGGAGAGACTTGGCCTGGGAGTCTGAAAGTGTGCAGGAGAGATGAGCTATTTTTGTATCTTATTGACATTGAGACTTAGCTGCCAGTTCAGAGCCTCCTGGTGATGGAGGTGGGAGAGGCATTACTCTGGTCATGCTGGTTATTGTCTCCAGCTCCACAAAAAAGAAGTTTGCTTGAAATCTAGAAATACATAGTCTAGCATTGCTGGGAGTGTTGCAGGTTTCAAGTGCTGCCCTGGAAAAGAGTTGATCCCTGACGTTGGAATCCAGCAGAGCAACGTAGGAGCTGAGGACGCAGAGCGACCACAACTTTGGTTCCAAGATCTCTGAGGAGGTGGATGAGGAGAATAGGAAATAGAGGTACTGGGAAATGAAAGGTTCTCTTAGGAGCAGCCTAGGGAAAGTACAGGATTCTTCCCAATTCCCATACTGAAAGAACTAGAAAGAGTCACATGGAATTCCAGGTTTCCAATCAATCCAGTTCCCCCAAAATTCATAAGTTGAAACCATGCCCCACAATGTGATGGTGGTATATGTGGGACCTTTGGGAGGTAATTAGGATTAGGTGAGGTCATGAGGTGGAGCCCTCCTGAATGGGATTGGTGCCCTTAGAAGAGTCACAAGAGAGCTGGCTTCCTCTCTCTGCTCTCTGCCATGTGAGGATGCAAAGAAAAATCTGCAGTTGGCAATGCAGAAGAGGGCCTTCACCAGAACCCAACCATACTCTAGGACTTCCAGGCTCCAGAACTCTGAGAAATAAAGTTCTGCTGTTTATAAGCATCTCAGTCTATGGTACTTCCGTTAGAGCAGCCCAAATGAACTAAGATAACAGTCTAGACTTTGCATCATCTTAAGTCCAGTAAGAGGCTGGCATGCCAAGTGAGAAAACAGAGGTAAAGTTGTTCCCCAAAAAGCCAGCCCTATGATCAATAAGGGAAAGGGTGACTTCTGAGGACATAGATTTCCAGGATTAGCCCTACTTAAGGAAACCAGATTTACTAGGACCCCACAACTGGCGGGGGCAGGAATTGTACGCACTCCCAGTTACAGTAAGGTTGCTTTAGAAATTAGGAAGGTTGATAATAAAAGTGGCAGGCATCAAGCTGATCTAAGGCCTGGTCCCCTATAAAACAGAGAAGGAGTCCTAAAGCCTCTGCGTTGCAAACCAGAAAGTATGTGCTTCCATATTTCATCACTTGTCTATCACCCATGCTTTCACAGTTTCACATCTTTGAAATAAGGGTACGTCTTAGAATCAGTGGTATCTCACATTTATAATTAGTGGTGCTTTTTTTTCTTAGTAACACAATATAATTGTGCTTTTTGCCGTAGATGGTGTCTAAAATTTGATCAAATGATTGTCAGGTGCATGGTATGAAGTAAATGACCAAAAAAAAAAAACAAAAACAAAACTCCAAAACCAAAAACCAAACCAAAACTAAAAACCTCAGATGGGGTATCTAGATCGAGCCAAAAAGAATCCAGGATCTTAATAACAGGGAACCTAAAAGAGAAACTCTAGTAAATCTTGAGGTCAAGATCAAAATTTAAAAAAGGGTTTTGCTGAAAGAATAAGATATTATTTAGGTAAGCTGAGTTCTGATAGATTGTCACTCAATTGATAATTTGTACCTGTAAGGTTATTAGCATTGTAGAGCATGTTTTAATTTAATTTTTTTTTTTATGCTGAGGAAGATTAACCCTGAGCTAATATCCATTGCCTATCTTCTTTCTGCTTGAGGAAGATTTGCCATGAGCTAACATCTGTGCTTACCTTCCTCTGTTTTGTATGTGGGTCACCTCCACAGCATAGCGACGGATGAGTGGTGTGGGTCCGTGCCCAGGATCCAATCCTGGGCCGCCAAAGCAGAATGCACTGAACTTAACCACTAGTCCATGGAGCCGGCCCCAGAGCATGTTTTATTTTAATTTCAATGATACATAGCAAAGAAAGGATCCAAGTTGGAGTATGAGACCAGACTATAGAGCCAGAGTGTTGATGTCAATGGGTGAAGTTTCTCAGTCCATTGAATTATGAAGGTGGGAGAATGCTCAAGAGGCAGTACTGACACGTTCTGTTTGACTATATCCTTAAAAGGGAAACTCAGCATGAAAACTTTTATTTGTTTTTTATCTGGCTTAGATTGCATTTTCTGCTTTATAAAATTGTGTTTGTTCCTGGAAAGTCCTATGCTACATTGATAAAATTTTAAAGAATGTGAGATTTAATAAGTCCTGGGCAGACCTCTTTTGTAAAATGAGTCAATGTTCTCTGTTTATCTATCCTGTAAATTTGAATTGTCAACTTGATATACACCTACACTTAAAATGGTAATGATAATGATGATAGAAAACCACTAATTAACTCTAGTTCTGTGATCATTCTTGTATATAACACATTCCAATATAAAACTCTTGGCTTTAAGGAGTTTGCACTATAAGACAGAGATAAAATAGAAGGAGAGTGTGCATTCTTAAGAGACCAGATCTGGAATGACTTGGAGATGAAAGTGAGAACGTTCTCTGAGTTGGCAGGAGAGGAAGGCAGTAATATTTTCCTTTTGGGTCATGAAAATCTAGTGTTGTTTAACCCTCCTCCAACTAAGTCCTAAGGTTTTCCATAATCTTCTTAGGAATACTGCCATCTTTTTTTTTTTCCTGGCCCCTTGCCAGCAAGTGATCAGCAGCAACAAAGAGGGTTTCCCTCTCTGGGATTTTCTGACTATCCACAAGGTCTCTGGTCCCCTTCAGGAAAGGCTTCGTCTTCCCAAGACATTAGTTGTGTCTTGTCCTGGATGTGACTCTATGATCATCCCAATCACAGTAGAACCACAGGGGAATTACACTGGTGACCTGAATTACTCTCACGTTTTTTTACTTAGGAGAAGGCAGACACTTAGGAGAAACTGGGAGCTAAGGATCCTCATTTCGATGTTATATCATCAAGGAAATGTTTTTCCAGTTCGTTCCTCATCAATCTACAGAGATCAAAACTGTTATGCTTCCTATCACTTCATGTCATTCCACTTTTTTGAGAAATGCAAACAACTTGACCTATATAGATGATGAGGGAACTGAAAACAATGAGGAGGCAAAGGAAAATTACCACCTGGTTAAGGGTCTTAGTAACCTAAGGCAGATTGTAGACCCAACTGAAGTAGAATTAATTGAAGAGTCAGGTGATAACTTTGACAAAAAAGAAAAAGTGGTGAGACAGATCAAGTAGATACATTTAGATCACACACACACACACACACACAAAATACCTCTTGGAAACGTAAAGAGAAATTTTCAGATCTAAAAATCCAGTAGAAGAACTGAGATAAAGATGATTGTCAAGATACAAGATAAAGTAAAATAAATCTTCACAACACAAAGCAAACACACAGAGAAAAGAGATGGAAAGTGTCAGGAAAGATAAGCAACTTGGAGGAGAGGTCCAGGAAGTACAGCACAGCAGTAACAGACTTGTGAGTAAAAGCAAGTGAAATAGATGGAGTAAAATTATAATTTTAATATAATATTAGCAAAAAATTTTTCTGAGCTAAAAACATGGAAACAACACAAATACCCATTATAAAATAGTCGTGAACAAACTGGGGGATGTTTACTAAATGAAATAATACACGACAGTCAAAATAAATGAACTGGGGCAACACAACAATTTGGATAAATTTCAACAATTAAGTCACAGAATTTTATATTCAGTATGACATCCTTTGTATAAATGTAGAAATATAAAATTTTAAATATATATATTTTAAGTAATGTATATTGATGCAATAGAAGTCTGTAAAAAGGAAAGCAAGGAAAAAATGAACACAGATTTTTAGGATCATGCCGCCTTGGGTAGGGAGAAGTAGGGAGATGGGGTTGATATGAGAACAATATGATAAATACACATTATTGCCAAGATCTTAGCTTTTATTTTGCCTGGTAGTTTTGCAGGTTCTTGTTGCTTTATTAAATTTTTAAAATAGATGTTGGTGTGCCAGGAACCAAGGATAATAAATAAGCCAGTTTCTGCAACTGAAGTCCCATCCCCTCCAAATTTGTAAGTAAGGATTGGGATAGATTATCAGCAAATATAAATGAAAAAGACATATGGAGTGGCAGAAAATGAAAAGTCATGAAGTAGAATTCATGTCCAAAAGCATTAAACAGGACCAAGAAGACAATCACATATGATAATCATGGCCATTCACCGTGACAATGGAATCACAAACTTTTGTGCGCCAAGCAGCATAAAGCAAAATACACATGGAAAGTTTCCTAGAGATTGATGGAGAATTTAACTATAAAATTAAAGAGGAGGATGCAATGTTTTTCTTTATGAATGAACAGATTAAAAAAATAAGTAAGGACCCAGAAGATTTAAATAACGTAACCAACAAGCTCAACATCATAAATATTTACATATAAAATGTACCAAGCAGAGAAAGAATATATATTCTTTTCTTAGAGCCATGGAAGATTTGCAAGAACTGCTCATGAACTCAGCCTCAAAAAAACTTAAATAAATTCCACAAAGTAGAGGGTTTAGGACCTCCATGGTATGAATGTAATCCCAGATATCAGAAATAAACAACAAAAATAACTGAAAACTTCTTAACTGCTTGGATGTCAAGCACATCTCCTAAAGAATCCCTGGACAAAGAAGAAATTACAAAGCCACAACGTATTTTTCCTGAAACGTAATGGGAAGAAGAACATTTCGTATTAATCTTGGCAACAAACAGAAATGTGCAAATACACTGAAATTTATCGTATGTCAATGTTTCCAAAGAGGAATCAATGTCAACCAAGTTGAACATCAGTTAAAGGGATGGTTTTAGTAGAAGTGCTGTCATTTGGTATTTCTTGAGGAGGAACATCAGGGAAAAGTTGTCAGGACAGGTTTTATGAAAAAATGGCTTTTCAAAGCCATACTCAGAAGTGTTTAGAACAGCTCAAAAGAAGAAACATGAGATTGTTTGAGAAGGAGAACCTGGAAGACTTGGGGCCACCTTGAACATGTGGGTGAGATGACAGGTTACAATAAAATGTCAGATTCCAGGACTCTCAGTACAACAGAAAAATAGTGGATGTGCAGCATTCGTCATATCTTGATGCATCTGCTGACTGCTAGTTTTTCAGAGCCTCCGGACCATGAACACTGACTGGCAGAACGTTGCCAATTTTTTTCTCCCTCCTTTTCCTTCTTTTTAAGGAACAGTGGGGAAGAGGGGGACAATAACAAAAAACAAACAAACAAGAGAGGCTGCGCCATGGTAGGTGGTGAAGAAGGAGATGCTTCCGTTTTTCCAGAAACTATGCCATTGCATCGTTTGCTGGAAGCTGCAGTCGAAGGACACTCGGAAAAGAAATTCCACTTTATTTCGATCTGCAGCCGTTTCTTTTTGATACGGCTGCCGTGGAGGTGTATTGTTGTGTCTGACAAAAGGTTGTTGTTGGAACAAAAAAATGTGTTTTTTCCTTCCCATGTAATATGTAATAAAACTACTCTATGAAGCCTCAATGAACTCTCTCAATTGAGAAAAATACAGACAATTTTCATTATAAGTGAATGTCTCCAATTCATTCCCTTTCTATGGAAGGAAGACATGCAACAGTAACTTACTGTAGGCCACATTTCATAAGATATAATCTATTCCATTATTCTTGTGTATGTTTCATATAAAAATGTTATGAAGTTTTTTCCCCTCACAAAAATACATATTCCCTTATCTCATTAAGTCCCTGACTCGCACAACACCCATTCCCCTGCTGCCCCCCAGCCCCCCTGCTCCCTCACCAGGGTCTCCCCAGATTGCATTGCTATTTAAAAAGTATAGAAAGAAATGCATGCATTTTGTTCACACACAGTCAGCCCATTATTCAATTTAAAATCTCAGGCAAATGTAGATGAAATTCAGAGAAGGAAATGAACCTGGGTTTGGCTGACTGTGCCTGGTGATCTCTGGCATTCTCTCCCAAATGCTGTGAGTTACAATTTTTGTTGTATGTAGAATGTGATATTTGTTTCCATCAGTTGTAGTATTTTAGCCTAAAGGTGACCCTAAAAGGTCAGAGCACCCCATTTTTCATTCCCATTCATATGATGCTGGTACTCACGTGAGAAAAGTCAATCAGAGAGTGTTACAACTCTGAAAATTGCATTTTGTCTAAGACATTTAACACTTTTATGTGCTTGGATCTTTATTTCTGTTCGACTTTAAAATTAATGCATGCATGTTTGTGAAAATCCAAACATTTGAAGTGTGTAAACCAAAAACTGAAGGTTTTCTGCTTCTCTCTCTTATCCCAGTCATTTCACTTCTAGGCATTCACTGTTAAAGGTTTGGCATGAATCCTTCACACACACACACACACACACACACAAGCATAAATATTCATGTATAATTTATATACATTTTCTTCTTTCTAAAATTCTAAAATAATACTTTACATGCTGTTTTGCAAAAATAGTTTCTGCTTAGAATATTATGAATTTCCATGTCACTACCTGTAGATCTATTTCATTCCTTTGAAGAGCTATATAATATATATTTTTTGCTCTTAAAATCAAAGTTGCAATGAACATCATTTTAAATAAATATTTGACTGCTGGATCAACAAATACGTATTTTTTTTTCTGTTTTGATAAGGTGTGTATTTTGAAATTTTAATAAGAAAATTTTGATTTAAAAATGTTCAAATGCCCTCTAAAAATTATACCGATTTACATTCTCTGTTACCTACTTTAATAGAATTATTCAGTGAGTAAAATAAAAGTCTATTCTTTATGACCTGCTTAATATAGCCTTCTTAGTATCAGAGGCAAAAGATGTGGACTGGCTCATTTTAATAAATAGGACTCGAAACCCTGCAGCAATGGATTTTAGTCCTAGCTCTGCCCATCACTCATGTGCCTATGTGACCATAGACACATTATTTAACCTCAACATCCAAGTTCTTCTAGTGAAGGTAGGAGCATATATCCCAATTATCGCATAATTAAAATAAACATAAGCAAAACAAACATATAGGGAAAATGTATTCAATTAAAAGCACAAGAGAAAAAAATGCACTTAGCTAATATAACATACACATTGACGCACACATGTAAATTAGATAATACCTTATAAATAAGAAGAAATGAGACCATATCTCATTAGTGTCACTTCACATGTATTAAGGGTGGGCTAAAGAAACTAAAATTTGTTTCCTCATCATTCATGATGCTTAAAAGATTTCATACCTTATCTCACATACGTAGGCCATTGAGACATGAAGGATTAAGTGACGAAATATATGTAAAGCTCAGTGCAATATTTAGACATTAGTAAAACTAAAAGTTTATAGCTGTGCTCATGAGAAGTCAGGGTCATTTGTGTACAAAGGGCAGCCATTACTGATTTATATGACAAGCCCCTGTTGTCTTAATGCCTATTTTACATGGGAAACTTTGGTTCAGGAAATAAGATGAAGGAAAACGATATATTTGCTCTACATGTAGTATTAACTAATTTCGTGCCAGCAATATTGTGTTTTGTGGAAGAAAATGTAAAATGTTAAAATCGAAACTGTTACAATTGAAGAAAATTTTTGTTCAACTCAACTATCTGGTTTAACCTATAGAGATGTAGTGGCCTTATTTAACCACATTTATTCTTTCATACTGGTACCAAAATAGGCTCTCTAAATGTCAATCAACTAATTTTATCGCATTCTTATATATATTTAAAATTTTTAAAAGCATGTATGCAAGAGCAAAATGAAATGCTTTCTTGGTGAAATCAAAACAAAAACATCATCAATTTAGCTCTATCCTGTGTAATAGAAAAGAAAATCTGTAAGCTCGGGAGACCATGTAACAATCATACAATCCTGGTGACTGAGTGACGGACAAAGGTTACTCAGCCTCATCACTGAAAATCAAGACATGTTTTAAGCCAGAATGTGGTAGTCAGCTAGTCAACAAGCACATTTTGAATTTCTACCTTTGAGGTCAAGACAAATGTATTTTCTTAGCAGCTGCATTGAAAATCTCTGTTCTCAATCTATATTGGGAAAACACTTTAATGTCTGTTTTTGTTAATGACAATAATAATAGTAAACACTTTTACAGCACTTAGCCAAGCACAGTTTTAAGCATTATATGTACATTAATTAATTTAATCTTCCTAAAGTTTCTTTGCAGGTGAAGAAGATGAGACGCAGAGAGGTTAAGAAATCTTCCCAGCGTCACACAGCAAGTAAATGACAGTCTGGATTTAAACCCAGACTATCTGGCTACAAGTTCTGGCTGTTATCCAGAGCACTACATAATCTCTCTACTATGCCTTGACAGATAGTTTGATCCCTTTAACACAAGTATTAGCTAGTACCAATTTTTCAGAGAAGATAGACACGCAATTGTTGGATAGAAACAATTTAACTGCCCTCTAAGTAAATAGTTCCTGCTAATATTGAATGGCTTTTTTTAATCTCTCCACTCATTAACTGAATGATTAGGATAATCAAAAATGGATTTGGTAACTTGGTTAACTTGAAGATTAATAATTTTGTTTCTGATGAGTATATGCATGATATCAGAATCTACATCCATACTAGAAAAATAAAATAGAACTTTGGAAAATCCTAATTTTCCAAAACTGCAGACAACATTGTTATAAAGAGAGAAATGATTCATATGAGCAATTACTCATATGTTCAGAAATCAGGTGCTCTTGGCCGGTGTAGACATAAATCTGGAACTGTAAGGCTTATCTGCGTTAATTTCCTAATGTACCTTGTAGACACTCCTGTCAGAGTCAAGACGTTCAAGAGTATCTTGATAGTTAAGGTCACTCATATCAGTGTCACTTATCTGGGGAAGCTTCTGTAGAGTGTATTTTATGATGATCCATCCAAGGTTGATTTTTGAACTATCAGATAGGTGCTCTACCAATTAGCCAAATATTTCTCTCTAATCCATTTGCAAAATAACAAACAATGGAGCATCAGTATGGATAGGCATTATGGGAAATACAGCAGTGCCTTATTTATCTGGGTGGTCTTAGCTTTAACACCAATTACAAGACTGAGAAGTCGTGAGTACTCAGTAACACCTGCCAAATATTGTAAGACGAGGAGTTTAAGATGTGAGTCTGAGCTTCAAAGTGTGTATGATCTGTTTGAAGAGACAGATTTAATGTATAAGAAGTAATAGAAGGAAGAATTAAGTGTCAAAGTACTTGTCATAAACTCTAAATATGAGTCCAGCATTTGGGAAGATGAACCTGAACCAGGAGAGTAAGACCTACATAAAAGTGAGAAAAATACTTTTGGCCACATTCTTGGGGTGACTTAAGAAGTTTAGATAGCACTCCTATGGGAAAGAAAGAGAAACGGAGGGAGGTATCTGGACAGTGAGTCCATTAAATTGTGCCAAGTCGCACACAAATTAGTGAATTGCAAATCTTTGTAAGAATCCAGAATGCCAATGTTCAAGGATTTTTTTTTTTTTTTAATCCCCAAACAACTTGTCTGAAAGGAAAGGAAACAGTAACGAGATGTGTAGATTTGAGTTCTTGCATCTTCCTCCTCTTGCAGAAATTAGGCAGGAAAGAAAGCAAGTCCATGGTGATGGTGGCCTTGATTAATGGCTTCAGTCCTGTGACACACTTCACCCTAACCGCTCCCCATCCACTGTGGCATCTTCCTTGTCAACTGATGCTCCTATATTTTCCCAGCTCCATCCGTATACCACATGTTTCTTCAGGTTCATCCGTAACTCTTATTCTTTTCTCCTCTCACTCCATCTAACAAACAGAATGCACTCACCTGTTCACATATCCTAGGAAACGATTACACTCAGGGTCAAGATCAAGTGAAATCATTTATTCTCTCTCTCCCCCCAACTTTATAATTGAACCCTGTAGATTCTTCTTAACTAGAGACTTTAGAGGAGTCATTTTTCCAATTCTTGGTCTCACATACAAGCACACATATGTGTATTCATGTCTGTATATATATGAGAAGAGAGATGGTTCACTCGTTGATATGTGTGTGTGTAAAATATATAATTTTGGCACCAAAAATGGTGCAATTGAGGCTTTCACCAGGTAGTTCTAACTGAATATCTGAAAGGGTTAAGTGGCTTTTATCAGTGTGAGACAACTCACTTATGTATCATTTCATTTGTTCACGTATAGCCAAAACCTAATGATATTGGTGGTCAGAGATTTTTCTTTCCTGAGAGTCTTAAGAACATGATAAGGCCCCCATTACCTCTGCCTGTGAAGAAGTTGTGTTCTAAAATAAGTGAGTACTTTTTGAAAGGAGAACATACTCCGTACAGATTTTGTTAAAACTTTGTGTGTCGGTCAATAGCAACCTAGAGAGAATTTCACCTGCATACCCAAGAAGTATAATGCTGTGCTCAAGAACTTGTCTCCCCTCTCATTCCTTCTTTGCGCTCTCCTCATATCCGTCCCCACTCCCATCTACACATCTACACAATAAACTCCCAGTCTGTCATTTGGGGAAGGCAGAAGCAATTTCTCATTCATCCATCTTTGATTTCCCACAGCTTGAAATGCAGTAGATATTTAATCAATATTTATTGAATCTTATGTGGCTAAATGAAGACTTAAATAACCATTTTTAGCAATGGTTTTATGCAAAAACACATAATGAAGAGTTTAGGAATAATTACAGGGTTCCACAGGACGAAGGGGCAGGAAGTCACAGGCTAATATACCACACTGTGGACCTTTATCCAGTCTAGTCTGACTCTCCACTTCTCCCTCTGGCCTTGTATTTGCTGATCCCAGATATTCTGCCCACACCGTCTCTTCTAATGCTAACAGCTCCATTGCAGCTGGGCATTACTATCCACATTTTACTACCAGCAAAGAGTCCAGTGGATGAATTGCAGCCAATAAAAAGCATCCCTCTTATCCAGCCATTAAACAGTTTCCTATTTAATCCCAGCTCAAAGTGGTTTCTCTGCCTACACAGGATATATCTCAGAAGTTGGTATTCTTTGCATTTCCCATCTGGTATCAAAAATGTCTTTTCTCACAGGTCCAAGAGGTTCCTCCACAAATAAGAAAGTTGGCCTGATATCCCAGAGTTTTAAAGGTTTGTTTCCCCATGACCCTTGATTGTAGCACAGATACTTGTTGGATACGTGGATGGAAGGAGAGAAAATTGAGTATGCATAATATGGAAAAGCGGGAAAAGATGGACACGTTTATTTTATACATTTCTTGCAACTCCCAGGTCTCGTTATGGTTGTGGCTCAGAGTCTGATATGTGCTTTTGTTGCTTCATCACTTCATCCTCTCTTACGTGGGTGGTTTAATTCACATTCTCATGGTTTCCATGGATCAGAGAAGTAAAAGATAAGGCAGTGAGAGACCCCATGTTTTGATCTATTCCATTATTCTTCCTGTATGATTTAATGCAGTTATTATTCCAAATCATAGTTGAACTTTACAGAAGCTCTGAATTCACCCTGGAAACATCGGAGTCTAGTTTTCCATTTGAAACATAAACATGCAATCTCCTGTTGGCTCTCACATTTCATTATTCTACTAAATCTAATAGAGGCAAATATTTTTAATATCTCTTTGTGGTCTGAGAGTTGTGCCTCTTATTTGTTTTCACTTTGTCAAAACTTATCTGCTTATTCAGTATTTCAGAGGTGGAACTCAAGAAAAATTATCCCCTATCTATACATAAAAGAAGATTTAAAAAATAAACCATATAGATTTTACTTTGGAGTGAATATCATATAATTCTATATAGGGTGAGCTAATGTATATGCTATTCAAATTTGTCCAGTTCTGTCGTGGTCTCGTGAATTACAATTAAACCCTACATATCAACATATCACCTGCTGAGCTCTCCATCCCACTTTCCTTCTTCTGTGTGAGTAAAATTCCTTTTTACTGTTTTTAATAATTCAGAGAAACTGCCATCTTTAATCAGATTACAGATTTTATTTAAACAAAGGCATGAAAGAAAATATTTCAGGTGTTATTTCTCAAATGCAATTAGTAATTTTTAATGTTTGATGGTGGTTCAATCCACAAGGACATTTTACAGCCTGTAATAAATCCTATTATTAACTTTCTAACTTTTAGCTTTCTTAAAAGATAAATGTTTATTTGCACAGGAGTCTGCTGTGGCAGGAATAAATAAGGATATAAGTTAATCCAGTTCGTATACTGTCATAGATACCTGACCTCAAACTTGACCAAGACCATTATTTGAAAACATTAAACACAATGAATTGTTTAAATAAATATTTGATTAGGGTGAGAAAAACATCCAACAACTTAGGTGATGTACATTTTCACAGACTTTTACATATCAAGTACCCTGGCTGCCTATTTACATATCTAGTCTGTGTTTCTCACATTATGGTCAACTCTCAATTTATTTTTCTGCTGCATATAGGTTTATATTTAATAGACATAGACATAGTACATTTGTGTAGCATCAGATTTATAGATTTGAAATTGCCTAACAATTTCAAATAAATACATCAATTATTTTATCATTTTCTGGAAAACTAAGAAGTTATTCTAGTAAATTACCAATCTTCATCTTTTTAAAAGGCCAGTCTTAAGGCGTTACTATTTTTTTAAGTTGTGATCTAGTTGGGCATGGTGAAAATAGCATAAAATTGTTATGAGCTTTTAACATGATTTTTATGATAAGACATTTATTTTCTTTCTGATAGTACAAGATAAAGTACACTTATTAATAGCATTCATCTTTACTGCTACATTTTAAAATATATAAACCTTAGTACATTACTGGAATTTCTTCTGTAACCCCTATAATTTTGGTTAAAGAGACTTGCATTTTCAATCACTGAAAAATCATTTTTAAGTTGTTGACTTTTCCTTGTCACTATCTTATAATCTCACCTCCCTTCAAAAAATTAAATATATCTTTGTGATTTGGCACAAAGCACAGCTATAAAAATACTATACAACGATTTTATATTGATGATTTTTTTTTCTTTCTAAAAACAATTTGGTTCATTTTAGATCCACGAATATTGAGCATATTATAGTTAAAAACTGAAGTATCACAAAACTACATACATAAGTGAATCAATACTTATGGAACAATATGTAATGAGAAGGTTGTAATTCTCAGCAGACTTCAGGGACCAAATACAGTGATAGAAACAAAGAAGAAATTCTGTCTTTGGAGAAACTATTCTAAACATTTTAATCTGCCAATCAATTTAGTCCTTTGTGTGGTAAAACTGTCAGTAATCTAATATCTACTTAATTAAATTATTTTAGAAGTTTGTATAAACTCTGATGGTGGAGAGTACTGTATGTATTAGAAATAATTCTTGTCTGCTTTAAAAGTCACTGAAGATTTGTCTCATAAAGACTTTCTGGACATCATTATTCACTCCCAAATGTATGGTGAACAATTCTCTCCTGATCTTTCTTTATTGCTGTCTTTATTACATAATTTATATGTATTTCTGTTATTGAGATATAGTCACAATTATATATTTGTAACAGTGCTCCTAATTTTTGCCTTATTTTGTGGTTTTAAATTCTATAATTTATTCATCCCATATGAGTTTTTAAATGAATACTCATTCATTTATTCCATGAATATTTCTAATCTCTCTCTCTATGTGTGTGTATATACATGTATACATAATATACATGTATGCATACAACTTATTATATGTATGTGTGTATATGTAATATTTGTGTACATCAATCACATATATAAAGCCCCCCACTTTGGAAGGCAATAGGATGATTCAGAAATAGCTATGACCAGCCTCAAGAGTTACTGCCTGGTCAGGAAGACGCACTCTTGATTAAGAAGGTAACAATGTATGCAGGACATATTCATGCTAATGGAGAGGAATAGGAAATATTTTGTATATTCAGAAAGGAACAAGCTTCCTTATATTGAGGTAAGCGAGGAAGATGTGGCTTCTGGTTTACATTTTAAAAGAGAATAAAAGAATTTGCCATATACAAATATTAAAGAATTAGGTGCCAAGTAGATAGAACAGAAGCAACCCTAGGCTTGGAATTTAGGTCCAGGGACAGTGGATAATTTGTTCTGAGAACTGAGTCTTAGTAAAGAGAGGTGTAATGGGGCGACAGCATGTAGCAAGTTAGAATGGGGTGAGATTTTTAAAGCATCTTGAGTACAAAGATAAGAAATTTGGACTTTATTTGAAGGTCAGCAGAATAACCAAGTGTTAGCTCTTTGTGCCTCTGCTGACTCTCTGAAGCTACTTGCTTTTATTTATTTATTTTTTTTTTTGGTGAGGAAGACCAGCCCTGAGCTAACATCCGTTGCTAATCCTCCTCTTTTTGCTGAGGAAGACTGGCCCTGGGCCAACATCCGTGCCCATCTTCCTCCACTTTATATGGGACGCTGCCAGGGCATGGCTGACAGGCAGTGCGTCGGCGGGCGCCCGGGATCCGAACCCGCGAACCCCGGGCTGCCAAGCGCGGACTAAACTGCTGCGCCACCGGGCCGGCCCCTGAAGCTACTTGCTTTTGAGGGTAAAACTACAATTTTATACTTTCTGTAAGATTTTGCACACGTACTCATATATTTGGGATCCAATAACTCAGACCTTCACCCAGTGTTGTAGCTAAAATAGTGGAGGTCTTAAGAATACCACGCCCAACGCTAGCACACAATATTAAACAAGAATCATGAAGTCAAACTTCCAGTATTTGGTGTGCCTGCCAACAATTTATCTAAATATATCCTGCCACTTTGCCCTACAAGTTTGCTTAGAAATCTTGATAGAGTGGGCTTCCTTGGAGATTGTCATTTCCTTTCTGAGTTGCACAGAGCAGAATCTACTCTGAGAATGGCCTTTCACCTAGTATTTTGATATGTTTGTTTCTGAAACTTGGAAGTCAATGACATATACAAAGATGTTTTTCCTTAAATGACGGTATGGCATTATTAAAAATCAGAACAAAAACAAGCAGCCTTGCTCTTTATTTCCTATTTCATCTCTTCATCCAGTCAATGTTAAGCGAGCACCTACTGTATACTAGATACCATTCAGGATGACAGGAATACCAAAAAGAATATGTTCCTGGCCTCCAGAAGCTCTAGTCTGGCAGAGAAGATGCGCAATGAAAGAGTCATAATAAATTGTAAGAAGTGCTACCACAGAGATATGAAAGACTTGCTGAAAGCCCACAGAAAGTAGTTCCGATCTCGCACTGCGTGTTTGGTATTATCACTGACTATCTGTCTAAAACCTTTTAAAATAAGGATATTAATCAGGATACAGCAATCCATTCATTCATATAAGCTCCCTATATCTCTGTGTTAGTAGAGCAGTGGCAATATGCTTTATATCTACGCTGGTTCAAAGCCCTTTTTGTTAAATTGTGTGGTGAAGTCGGGATTCAAAAGTGAAACCTATGTTTTCTATGCCCAGCCCCCAACTCTTGCTCTCTGTCAATGACATTTTACACATTGTGTGGTCTCTTGCCTTGGAGAACTAAATTATGGTGGACGTATAAATCAGATGAGAAAAGTCTTGGTTTATTAACAGCCTACAATATGAGTTCTGACTTCCAGTCTCTGTATTACGGGATATAGTAGTTTATACAACTGTTATTAGGCATTTGCTGCAGATTTAACATATTTCATTATTTTAATGTCTGAGTCCTTATAAAGTCTCATTTAGAAATAGTAGTCCCAAAGAAGAATTTAAATGAGTTGCCTGAGGTCAAAAGGTGGTCTTTATGAACATGGAATTCAAAATCTTAATTTCTCTGTTAGAAAGTGAAGTGAAACTCTAAACATTTCTAATACCTTCCTCCAAATATATTTCCCTACATACAGGTTATTTTTAAAATTTTATTAAACTGCAAGGAGAATTTTAATTGGGACTATAGTCTTTTGCTTATTCCACTTGAACAAGTGGAATAAGAGTCAGCATATCTCTAACAATATGATTTTTTTTCTCATTGACTCTCTTTGTGTGGGTCTAACACACCTTTCCACAGTTAAAAAGATAACAGAACTGTAGAAGCTGACACACAGACTTGGAATGATCCTTATCTCTCTTGAGGTAATATGATTCTGCTGTGTGACCAAGACTCTGGGAACCTTACCTCAAACCCACATATCAACAAGATACTGGATCTTGAATAACAAATTAGGGGAATGAGAGTGAAAAGCAGAGAAAGCATTCTCTTCAATAATAGAAAGTCTCTCCGATATAGAGGCTGGTCCTCTGTGAGCACAATGGTCCCCTATGGGCAATCCCCTTTTCATTTTGAGAAAAGTTTTATTTAACTATTTCTCCAGAAGTCAAGGTCACTTCAGGGAGAGAGTTCATGATCTCCTGTTCTTTGGACTACACCTTTCTGCCTTGTCATCCTCACCAAGTCCTGGGGCAGACGCTGTCTAGAAATGGATGTGCTGCCATCCAGAGGGTCTGCAAACCTTCCATTGTGTTGCTTTTAATTCAGGGAGTCTGTGTTCTCTCCTCTCCACTCTCCTGACTGCTGTCTAACACTATTCCTTTTAACTTCCTTTTCTTTCTTTTTCTGAGAAGTTATGATTTAAAAGTGTGAAAATAGAGAAAAAGTACTCTATACATGCAAAGTTTTACAATATTTCATTGAGATTTTCCAGGCTGACCAATTCAAAAGAACCAGGAATTCATGTGTGGGATGTATGCCCAAGTCAAAGCAAACCTAAACCCAAGCAGTGGAGCAAAAAGTAGTTCTCTATGGATTCTAGCTTGACAGGATACAATTAACATGGTCAGATTTCTATATGAACAACTTGGATCTTCAACTAAATGATGAAATTAATAAGCTCTTTGAAAGAAAATAACTATAGTACAGATCAAAGCATTAAGATTTCTTGAATTTTTCTGATTAATTAGATTCCAATTTTCCAAACACATATTGTGTTTTCAATGGCAATATAGCAATTTATTATCAAATAGTGTTAATACACATATGTCCTAATCCGGAGTCAATTTACTTAACATATCAGATTCTTGGACATAGTATCATTAATCTAATTAAAACAAAGCTAGCTTTAGACATGAACCTATATCATAAAAATAGAGACGGATATGGGGAACACTTTCTGTATGTGGATCACATATATGTTCATGATGTTACATGGACTGAAATTCTGATGAGACATAATTTCTTCTGTGTTCTGTTTTATGTTGCCTGAATCATTGAAATAATAATTCACAGTGTAGTGTAAAGGACAGCCACACTCAATAACATTTTTTTGATGCAGGATGCTAAGTATACAAGCATCTAATATGCAATGTCAAGGCAGCTAAAATATCTGATAGGAATATTTATTTGTAGTCACACGTGTTGCCTTTGATAGAAAGTATACTGGAACCATTTCCAAGTGTTGTTCCTACAAAATTACCTCATCTGTACCCAGAGAACCTTTCCTCTTACTAGTCCTGGTAGCGGATGGAATTCTTCCCCTTAAAATATATGGCAATGTTTAAAGCATTTAAGGAACTACTAGAAAAGTATCAACCTATCAGGAATCAATGTCCTTGAGCCTTTATCCTTGTGCCATCTCTCTCTTTCTCCAATGACGTGAATGTTACACGGCATCAGTTAGTTTTCACTGGGAATGTAAAGGTAGAAGATATGGTTTAAAAAAGTGCTGTTCCCAAAAGAAAGCACTGAAAAGCACTGTAAACCCAGTCAAAGCAGGAGTCATTAAGCAAATCCCAAACCCTACATATATAAGGCATTGCGAGTAGAGAGTGTACATGGGAATAAGGCGGAAGCTGTCTATAATATCCATACTTTTGCAAAACATATGTCAGTTGTGCCAAAGAGAAATTTAGTAGACACTGGCATTCAGACTTTTCTAATGGAAATAAGTCTAAAAATTCATTTTTAATTTTTATAATTTATTTTATTTTATTTGTGAGGGAGACTAGCCCTGAGCTAACACCTGTTGCCAATCTTCCTCTTTTTGCTGAGGAAGATTGGCTCTGGGCTCACATCCGTGCCCATCTTCCTCTATTTTATATGTGGGATGCCTGCCACAGCATGGCTTGATGAGCAGTGCATACATCCACACCTGGGATCTGAACCTGCAATCCCCGGCTGCTGAAGCGGAGCATGTGAACTTAACCGCTATGCAGCGGGCTGGCCCCTATAATTCATTTTTGATGGGGCAGGGAGAGGAGATAAAAAAAGATGCAAAATTGGAAAAATGAAGGGATCATTTAAGAAGCTTTATATTACTTTAGACTTGTCATTTCCACTGAAGTGAAAATAAACGTGAAGCATATGGCTCGGGTTAAGAGGTCACAGAAAAACAAATTTAAAGTCTTAAGGCCAAGGTATTCAAGGCAAAATGCTTGTTGAGTTCTTTAAGAATTCAAAATCCTATTAAAATTTTGAAAATCCCAAGTGGGCGTAGGGGCAGATCGCTCAGGTCAGAAAACTCAAAAGAGAATGTTTTGACTGAAGCATTCTTAAGGATTTTCCAGATACCAGGTCACCACCTGTATGTACATAGGGGAGAGCATTTCTATTGAATTTTCAGTCTGCCAGTGCTGGTGAGTGCCGTCCTGGGAGCCAAATGGCTAGAGGTTGGTAAAGGAGAGCAAAAGTATCATGGGAGAGAAGATGCTAGAGGCCAGATTATGCCTCACTTTGCAGACCATGGCAAAGAGCTTGGATTTTGTTCTAATTACAACGGAATCCCACTCTAGGTTTTAAGCCAGTAGGGGTGTGTGGGGAGCAACGTGATCCAGTTGCATTTTAAGAAAATTACTCTTGGTGCAATGGAGAGAAGTAATCAGAATGGAGCAGGTTTAGAAGCTAATTTACCAGTAAGGAATCTGTTCTGGTAGACCAGACACCAGACGCCGGGTCCTTGGAATAGGTGGCAGGAAGAAGGAGAGGTGTAAGACTGAAAACAGAGATGACTTTGGGATTGGATGTAGGGGATGAGGAAACAAGAGGATGCAAAGATGAATCCTAGGTTGTTGCTTGAGTTCCTGCAGGGATGGTAATGCCATTCATTGAGATGAGAGAGATGTTGGGAGGGATCACAGGCGTGAAGACTAAAAATCAAGGAAAATGTTTGGACTTGCAAATTGGAAATGCCTCTACATAACAAAAGAAGAATGGCTAATATTTGTCACGTGCTTTACTATGTGCCAGTCCGAGTTTTAATCAGTTTGAATTAATATATTGACCCTTATAACAACTTTGGTACTATTCCTACCCCATTTTACAGATGAGAAAACCTAAGCCTAAAAATGTTAAATAAAGCACTCCAATGCCACACAGCTGAGGGTGAAGCTGGAATTCAAACATGTGCAGTCTGACTCCAGAATCCTTTTTAAAAATATTTCATTTATACCATCTCTCCATTTACTACATTATTTAGATATGTTCTATATATATTAGTTTGAAATTGGGAAGAGAAGGCTGTACAGTAGATATAAATTTAGGAGTCATAACTGTGAGGGCAGTTTCGGTGGAGCAGTGACAGCAACATGCATTTTGGAGTGAAAAGAAGAGGATGGAAAGGTGACAGCATCCATTGATAATTCAACAAGTTTATCTCTGAAGAGCAAAAGAAGAAATGAGATTTGAGCTGGCGCCATGGCCAAGTGGTTCAAGTTCTGCGCCTCTGCTTGGGCAGCCCAGGGTCACAGGTTCGGATCCCCAGTGTGGACCTACTCCACTCATCAGCCATGCTGTGGAGGCATCCTGCATACAAAATAGAGGAAGATTGGCACAGGTGTTACTTAGCCCAGGGCGAATCTTCCTCACCAAAAAATAAAATAAAATAAAATAAATAACAGATTCCCTGAAAGGGCTTTGGAGTTAGCGAGGTTTTGTGTATTATTTTGTTATTGCTGTGTGTTTGTTTTAAAGATGGAGCACATTTTGTATATGAATGAAAATAAGCTAGTAGAATAGAAGAGGCTTGTAATCCAGAAAAAAAGAGAACAATTGAAGGAGCAAACCCTCCAAACAGCATGCAGATAAAGATAGGATTGAGCATTTATTGGTAAATTTCAGGTCTGATGGCTTTTATCTTTTTTTTAAGATAATGAGGCAAGTTCATTAATTGAGAGGGTGGGGTAAAAAGAGATGGGATGAGATGAGAGTGGTATACCAGAGCTCTGTTTTGATCCCAAACACTCTCTTTAGGGGTGTGACTTGATTCTCTGAAATGTCATAGCTGTGATACAATCGTTTGATAGAGTAAACACAGACACAAAAGCACCCCCCTCCCCCCAGTTTTAAAGAATCTAAGGATGGTGGAAGCATGGTTTTGCCAACCATATAAAGTACAGCAGAAAAGTCAAGAGAAGAATTTTTTAAAAGGCCATCAAATTGTACTTAAAAAGAAGATTATTAATAACTCTTTAAACAATGCAACCCTGGAAAATCAGGTTTTCCCTGAAGTTCTGAGTATAATATCGCTGGCTGCAAAATGAAAAGAACTCCCGCTCACCCCACAGTCCTTTCTTTTACCCTCCTTTTCCTAAACAGTTATATTCAATCGAATTAGAATCCAGTAGAATGGATCTATTAAGGCCCCAGGGTGTCCTGGAGCAGACTTGCGTCAACTCACTAGTAGTATTCAAGAATAATTGTGTCCCACATGCTCATTTTTCTCTGCACGCTTTTATTCTCTAGATGCATTTATTTAGCTAACCTGGAAATTTATTCTCTAATACATTTATTTAGCTACTCTGGAATATAATTTACAAAGATCCAGTGGCGCCAAACACCCTCCATCACTACATTAAAAATTATTTCTCATGATCTTATCACCTCTTATATGTCAAATTTCATTATTCTCTATAGGTCATTGGGCCTGTAATATAGGCCTTGTCCATTCAAGTGCACCCATGTACAGAGAATCATAGCTCTGTTGTTTATTTGGGAAGTGGCAGTGTTTGACTTAGTAATTACATGGTGTGAGTGCGTGTGTGTTCCATGGTAAAAGATATTTTTATTCTAATTGATACTTCAACAGTGTCATGATAATCAAACTTGGAAAATAAACATAGAGTTTACTATCTGGTTTTTAAAAAAACAAACAACGAATCAGTTCTAACACTAGAAAAATCGACAGCTTGGAATGATGTCTGTTCAAAACATCTCTTCATTAATTTATTCCCTTATTTATTCAAGAATATCTTCTGGATACTCAACAACATTCAAGAATATTTTGTTGAAGCTATTTTGTTGAGTAAGTTTTATTATTTTCATGAATGAAGAAGAGACATTTAACAATTTGCTCTTTCAAGAATAGTTAGTTGAACACTTTGACAAGGCATTTCTTTCCTGGGCAGGGCTTGTGTACAATTTATGTTTCCAAAATGAATTGAGCACAAACCCTGCATCCAGAAATTAATTGAAATGATGAGATGATCAAAAAAAACTTTAATAAAGGTCAAAATAAAAACCACTTCTATGGCCATATCTTTTTGTTGTTGTTGTTTTCTAATGTATCAAATGCACTGGAGTCTAAGTCGAATGATCCATTCTGATTCCAACTTCCTCACACTTAACAAACTTCACTGAGGAGACAATTTCTTTCTACCTTATGAATCCAATTCCAACACAGTTCCTAAGAGCTATCCTGTAGTATCCAGAAGAAACTGTAGCTGTTCTCATTTATTATTTTAGAGGAACAGTCAGGAAGTTAACCCTCTCAGACTTATTTTGCCTCAGGGGATAAAATATAGAAACTGGGCTTTCCCTTGATCTTGTGATCAAGTCCACACTATGGCTCCGATATCGGGATTTCTGCCTTATTTTTAACCTGTTGATTTCTTTTCTCCTTGTCTTTTCATCTTTTCTGAAACCATCTAACTATGGATAAATCAAACTACTTGTGATTTCTATTCCCACCGTTAGACTGCTGACCTCTTTTCAAGGGCATCGCTCAGCCTTCCAGTTGGTGACATTGCTGGCTGATGGCATGGGACCCTGAATGCTTTTGCTCAACAGCTTCATTTAATGTCCTGGCTTAACATCCTCTGCCACTTATCATTGATTACAACTCTGTTTCTCCTTCTCCCACCCAGTTTTCCAACTACATCTACTAACCCTATCACATTGAAATGATCAGTTTATGTATCTGTATCTTCAAATAGATCATGAACTGTTAGAGAATGAGACTGAATCTTATTCATTATTGTTTCCTCACTTTTCAGTCCAGGGCACTGCACATAAGAAAGAGTTAGTTAAGTGCTTATTGAATTGAACTACACAAGTCTATGTGATTATTTTAAAATTTTCTTAAATGCCCAAGCTAATGGGAAACCAAACTTGCTCTTCTCTGCATTGGTCATGTTTTCAACATTATGTTAAACCCCAGAATTGGACTTACAGGTAGAAAGAAATTGAGGATTGATTCATAAGTCTCTACCTGGAGATTGGATCCATTCTCTCTATTATTAGACCTTCTTAGGGTTAACCACCTGTCTCTCTAGATCTCTACTATTGACTTCTCCTATACTGTTCCCAACTTTTGAGAAGCTAATTTAATAGAAAACCTGTCTAAATGGGCACTATACTCTTCCTATATTCACTTCTCAGGATAGACTTCTTTTTAATTCCTTTCACTTCACCCAGCCCCAAGTAACTGCCCATGTCTATTTTTCAGATCTGGGCCACTTCCAAACTGCACTCTCTCACTACCTATGTTACCTCTGGTCATCACTTTAGCTGATATTTTCATTCTTCTTTATATTTCTTTTGAATGGAAAATAGTCCAAAGGAATAGCACTATTGGGCGCAACACTCTCTAATGCTTCCTTACTAATTCAGTGGAAAGACAAGAAATACTCCCATTTCTTCACTGTATCCCCCTCCTCAAAATGTGTAGATTCTTTCTTTGACTCTAAATACTTGTTGAGCCATTTTTTGTGCTTTCTGTGATATTTCGTGGAACGACAACCTGGGGAACAAAATGGAAAGCTTTTCCAAACTGTTCTTCTGGAAAAATGCCAAAAAGGGAGAGGCCAATATCCATTAAAATAATATAGAGCTGTGCTATTTAGGCAGTAGCATCAGAGCTATACAGAGAAGTTAACAGGGTCTGGGGATAGAAAACCAAACTCCGTCAAAAGTCAAAATTATATTCAGGAATAGAATTTAAAATATGTATTCATATTATTATTTCTGCTCCTGAAAGGAACATGTGGGATTAATCATTTGAATTATCATGACTAAGAGGAGAATCATCACAAATAGATGTTTCTCAGATGAGTCTTCTTTAACCCCTTTTAGGAAGTTAAGAAAAAGTATTTCATAGTTGCAATGTAATAGAGTACATCTGGATTGGTAAACGCTAAATAATCAGGATTAAAAATCTGACCTATGAAATAGGCTGGTTCAACTCCTCAATTAATGGCTATAGATATCATATGTAGCCGACTCTCTGAAGCATTAACACATGACATGAGATCCACTCATATGAAACAAAATCTCTGACCCTTATTTCTGATGGTAACAGAAGCTGTAGGGGTTTCTTATGTTGTGTAGATCCAGTACTTTTTTAAAAGAATAGATAATTAGAAGAAATATTCTGGGAATGCAACATTTCAGCTAACTTTGTATGTATTTTTTTAAACATAAGAAATTTCCACGACTACTCCTATGCCTGTATTTGATCTGGTGATGAGTAGAAAATGCCTTTTTGTTTTTCTTTTTTCTTTCCTTTTCCTGTTTTTTTTAAAATGAACTTCCCCGTCATGAATAAGTCTTTGGTGTCTTATATCTTAGGCAAGAATTTCACCAGTCAAAGATAACCTAATTCCAACGCTTTTTCATTGTGTGAAAATAAATTTTATTCAATGGTAGGAACAATTGAAAAGTAAATCTAAAGAGTAGTGTTTATAGGAAATGCATTATTTCTTCTTTTTCTGCAGCCATTACTCTGTTAAATTCTGGCATTACTCTGCTTAACTCGGTTAAAACTTAGACTCAGCTTGATTGTTTTACCTACTCATTCATGAAATGAAATCATCCAATCTGTAGAAAACAGGATAGATCAATCATTAGTTAAATACAGATTCTTTTCCTTGCAATATCAACCACTAAATTAGCACTGTATTTTGATAAGTTTATTTAGGATACCTATTCATTTCTGCAAATACTGAGAAAAAAAGGCAAATTTATATCTTAGTATTTGTTTTAAAAAACTTTTATAAGCAGATTAGTATTAACTTTCTATCCAAAAAGCCTGATTTGAAAATACTTTTGCTTCTTAAACTGTTTGCATGCATTGTGTAATAGTGAATTTCTGAGAGTCCCTCTAAAAGTCCCATGTGAAGACGAATGAAGCATTAAAAAGCTGGTCTTCAAATTAGAAAAAAAATATATTGGCTTTCTAAATTAGAAAAAAATATGTTTTTCTGAGTCTGAACTCTGTTCTAAATTTCTACCGTAGATGTTGTTAGGTATTATGACTCAAGGTAAATATTTGTCTCTTTCGTAAGGTTTTTGGCAAAAATCCAGCATTGGATTCCATATTATTACAGAGAAGGAAGTGTATGTGTTGGGGGGGGGTGTGGTTCATTTAGCCCCAGTTAGAATTCTGTGTAAAGATCACAAAATTTTGAAATGATCCTGTTTTGACAAACTTCCAGCATGCTACGTATATTAAGGAAAGTAGATTTTGATTTAATATAATTAAAAAAAATATGGACAGCAGCATCAACTCTAAACCTTCCCAAGCATTAACTTTGTTTAAACATTGTAAAAAAATTTTTTTATGTCAATAAATGAGAAAAACAAAACTTTAATGTTGTGGGTGGATATCTCTATCCATCTTTCTTTGTTAAAGTTCCAAATACTACTACAGTAAAAATATTCATTTGCCAAAGGGGACTGTTGTGTTAAATACACAAAGACATTAGTCTTTGGTGAGAAAGAAGCAAGAAGGCATGGAATTGACTTTGTGGGTGAAAAGGGAGAAAACTTTTTTTTCAGTGTAATTGTTCCAATGACAAATTTTAAATGAAGATTACTTTTCGGAAGGGTCTGGTAATCTTTACTCTCATGCTTTGTCTCCTTATACTGTATTTCACAATGATGTATTTTAAAACCTAGAATTACAGTGGGATTTATTCTAAGTTTACTTATTTTTGTACTGAACTCTTTCAATTGCCGTGCATTTGTTAGACCTATGTTAAGATAGATCAAATAATGATAAGCTTTGCTAATATTCTTCATTAATAATTAAATTGTAATGAACTTGAATATGCAAATAAGCAGGAATTACAAAATCAATTTGCCTTTTACATTTGAAAATTGACTAGGTGTTGCAAAATTTGAAAGTACCTAGTAGATGCCTTAATTTAGGCAATGTATTCTCTTTTGAAATACGCTATAGGATTCACCATCTCATATGATCCATCACTTGACATTTGTGATAGATATAAGCAGCTACGAGTTGTGCAATCATTGTGTGTGTAGGGAGGGGTTTGCAAACTGGAGCTGAGTTCTAAATAAAGAATGTGGTTTATGTAATGCAACCTACTGAAGCTAAATGGCATTTTTGGTTCATATCCCCAAACTATGATACTCTGTGAACTTTGGTTTACCATAATTTTAGTGAAGTCACAAAGAAGCATTGTTGTACTAAGGTATTTTACATCACTGTTCAATGCACAATTTGACCCAATTATTCTATTATTTTCAGAAGATGCTTAATTAACATCCTGGCTAATAACTGGTAAGTCTTCAGCAGACTGGAAATGTTTTAAGGTGCACAATTAGAAAGAATTTGAAAGGGAGAAAGGAAACAAAGAGGAGAAATAAATGTTTGAGAGAGGATTTTAATTCTATTTTGGAGGTCTGGAGCTTGAGACAACTGTGAGGCGTGCAAGTGGAGATGTCAGGTCAGCAGTTGAATTTGTGGGGGTAAGGCTCTATGTGATCAGAATGTAGACCTGGGGAAATGAATAAGATTAGGCATGGAGAGTGTAGATTGTGAGAAGAGAGACAACTCCGGAACAGCACCCTGGGGAAATCTAATATTTTAAGAGAGAGTGAGAAGATATCTAACATGCTTTCATAACATGTTTTAGTCCTCATTCAGAATACTTATCTGATCTGGAATTACTGTTTTTCAAGCTGGTCTAAAAACTTCATGAAGAAGGGAATCATGTGTCTCTGGTCCAGAGCTATATTCTCAGTGCTATGAGTGGAGTCTGGCGTGTAGAAAAGCTTAATAAATGTTTCTCAATGAGTGACTAAATTAAGGAATTAGTAGACAAATGGATGAATGATGGATGAATGAATGAGTGCAAGAATGCAGTGACAATTACGATGAGGATGATAATGTGTCTATAGAACATGAAACATGAATCCCTAAGTGGCTTGGGCAAGAGAAATTTTATTGACATTTGGAGTGTAAACTAATGGTCTGCAGAATCGCTGTATACAGTGTGTAAATAATATATCAATAGGTTTTCATCATTAATGTGTTTGAAGTATTAATGTTATAAAATGGAGAATTTTTTCACCTCACCTAATGGTGACCCATATGGTTGTTTTATAATATGACAAAAGTGTTAAATTATACCTAAAATACTGGGCACAGCAAATTATGAAACTTAATTCTTATATGCTGTGGGGAACTGTGCTATAAGTTAATAAGAAGAACCCAGAGTCCCTGGGCCAATGTGGCCAGTAAGATTTATATAGTATAGCCTGTAAAATGTTGACACATAGATGACAGCATTCTATCTTGCTAACAAATTCATGAGGTATTGCTAATAAGCCATTTTACAGATATGAAGAAAGAACTATATAAAGATTGGATGACACTCAAAAGGCACAGAGCTTTTGTGAAAGAGTGGAAATTTTTCACAATCACCTCCTGATTCCAAATCCAGTGTTCTCCCCACTATGTTATACCATCCCTAATAGATTGAATTGAGAAAAAAATTAGTTTTCCCAACATCCCTTTACAAATACATACTTAACCACTGATACTCAATTTAAAGTATCCAATTTTTATAGGGACTAATAAAAATAATAGTTGAATAGAGTGAAATGAAGAGAAATATGGATACTTTTATACTTACTTGACATAACAGTAATTATTATTTACCCATAGATTCACAGTGACTTGTTATTTATATATACATATGATACAGCTATATTGGATTTTGCACTTTTCTCTTTCTGTTATTTTTGGATTATTGATTTATAAATCTGTCTGTAATAACATATTGAAATCAGTGAATAGTATTATAATCTTAAGCATGTATACAACAGAATTTTCTAATGTGATAATTGTAATGAGCAACCATTTCAATAATTCACTTTAGAAAGTTGTAATGTTAATATTTGGCAATGATATTTACATATTGTAGGTATCAGGAGAGCAGAGACAATATCTTCTTTTTTAAATGTTTTTCAGGGTACCTACATCATGTTTATTGGATTTATGATGAGAGTTGGTTCAGTTCAATTTGTTATAGAATTGGAGGGCTGCCCCTACCTTCCTTTCATCATTTCTTCTTTCACATTTGTGAAATTAGTATCTTTTCTTTTCCTCATGTCACTTATTTGAAGAATAGAGATGATTAATCCTTCCATGAATCTGTTGAGGATGATTGTGTGAATAAATGATATATATGGGGTTTATAGTGAAGAAAAGATAAATTCAAAATTTTTAAAATTATTTGAAAATCAGAACATTTCTTTCATGCTAATATAGTATGCTATTATAATATGTTTAGTTCATTTATATTTAATGACTATTAATAGGGTTGGGTCTACATTCTTGCTATTTGTTTTCTATTTGTCCCGTCTATTCTTTATTCCCTTTATCCTCTTCTTCCTTCTTTGGATTAACTAAGTAATTTTGATTATTTCATTTTATTGGCTTTATTGGCTTATCAGCTGTAACTCTTTTTTTAGGGATTTTTTGGGGGGTTTATAGTATATAGCTTTAACTTATCACAATCAACCTTCAAGAACATTATATCACTTCACATACAAGAACCTTACAACAGTGTACTCATATTTCTTCCTTCCTGGTCCTTATGAAATTTTGTCATACATTTGACTCCTACATATGATATATACCCCATATTATATTGTAAATTTATAATCCTACATTTCTGCACTTCCAAAGTCCAACATGATCTCATGGGGCTAAAATCAAGGTGTTGGCCAGGCTGCACTTTTCTCTGGAGGCTGTGGGAGATAAGTGGGTTCCTCGCATTTTCCAGCTTGTAGAGACCACATACATTCTTTGGCTTTTGGCCGCCTTCCTCCTTGAAAGCCAGCAAGGTAGCAACCCTCTGACCTGCTTCCGTGGTCACGTCTCTTCTAATTTTCTTCTTCTGCCTCCCTCTTCCATTTTTAAGGACCATTAATTACATTGCACTCATCCAGATAATCCAGGATAATCTCCCCATGTCAAGGCCCTTAACGTCATCACATCCACAAAATCCTTTTTGCCACAAGGTAACGTATTCACAAGTTCTGGGGGTTAGGATGTGGACAACTTTAGGGAGTCGTTATTTTGCATGCCTCACCATTCTATATATTTTGTAACTTGTAATTTTCATCTCTAGAAGTTTGATTTGGATCTTTTCAATATCTTCCATGTCTCATACACATACTCAGTCTTTCCTCTACCTTCTTAAACATATGGAATATAGCTATAATAACTGTTTTAATGCTTCTTTATTATCATTTGTATTATTCC
This sequence comes from Tapirus indicus, assembly GCA_031878705.1. Classification (NCBI taxonomy): domain Eukaryota; kingdom Metazoa; phylum Chordata; class Mammalia; order Perissodactyla; family Tapiridae; genus Tapirus; species Tapirus indicus. The sequence goes on from CM062925.1 coordinate 118,821,421, forward strand.
TAGTTCTGTTTCTATTGATTGACTTTTTTTCCTCCTCATTTTGGCTCATATTTTCTTGCTTTGAATATCTAGTCCTTTTCCCTGGGTGTCAGAAATTGTGAATTTTATCCTATTTGATGCTAGGTGTTTTCGTATTCTTATAAAATTATTAAGCTTTGTTCTGGGAAATAAAAAAGTGACTTGGAAACAGTTTGAACCTTTTGAGGCTTGCCTTGAATCATTTTTAGGCATATCAGAGAAGATTTATTGAAAGCTAAATTGTTCCCCCCTACTGAGGCAAGACCCTACTGAGTACTTGAACCAATGTCTTTGGATATACAAAGTTTTTCACTCTGGATGATTGGAAGAAAAATTACATTATTTCTATTTGGTGTTTCTTTGCCCAGCCTGAGGTAGACTCCTCTCATGCCTGCACCAACCAGTACTCAGCTGAGGGCCGGAGAGTGGCTACCCATCTCTGGAGTTGTCCTGCTGAGTAACTCTCTTCCCACCACTCTTCCAGGAAAATCATCAGGCTCACCTGGATCCACCCGCCTGCATTGCAGCCTGGAAACTCTCACCAGACAGTCACCTGGAGTAATCTCAGGGCTCACTTTATTTGTTTGCTGTCTCTCAGGAATTGCTGCCCTGTGCTGCCTGATATCAATGTCTGAAAAACCATTTTTCACATAGTTTGTCTGTTTTTTTATTTTCAGTTCTTTCATGCTGATGAGTAAATTCAATCTCTGTTACTCCATCTTGGCTGGAAGTAAAAGCCCTTCTGTCTTTTCATTCCAGTATGAGAGTTCATTTTAACGACTTTTGACGTACCACATCCTGGGAACTCTCTGAGGAAAGGGCATGTGTATATCTACTATTTAGCGTCTTAGGAGGATTTTATTCCTTACACAATATAAATTTAATAACTTCCCATATCGGTGCAGATTATAAAATGATAAACTCAAACTTAAAGGAATGCCTTTCTTGAAGATTATATCATAGAGAGCAATGAGTGAAACGGAAGTATTTATATTAGAAATATTTGGATACTGTTACTTTAAAGGGAAGCAGTGCAGTTGACCTGGTTGGCACTGGGGAAACAGGAAGGAGGGGCTGTCGGGAGACCCATGCCAGAGAGCTGGGAATTAGGACAGCTGCTCTTTTTGTTTCAGTTGCCACTGGCCTTGCCAACGCATGTGAGCCTCTCACAAATCATGCAAATTTCAGGGTCTTTATGATGCCACCTTTGATTCATACAAGCAGTGTGAGGGAAAGAAAACACTTGTGCACGTGCATGCACACACACACACCATTGCAAGATTTGGCAAGGGTTTTGTAGCTGCTAAGTCATGTGAAAAGAAAGCAGGGCTGCTCGCACACTGCTGAGCCTGATGGCCCAAGGAAAGTGGGCAGTTCCCATTTCTCCTGCCAAAGGAAAGCAGAATTAGGGAAATGTATAACCTAGGATGACCAGCTGCTCTGTCGCGTTGGAGGATTCTGGAAATCCTCTCCTAGGGGATGACTTTCCCTGACCATGACAACACTCATTGATTTTCCTCTTCTGAATGCCTTCAGCACTTATAGTCTTTCCCACACAATTTAGGATACAACTAGCTTGTTGTTTTTTTTTTTTTTTTTTTTTGCTTTAGTAGTTGTTTCCTGTTGAGAAGTTTTCTCTCTTCAATCAAATTGAGTGTCCCATGAGGACAGAGCTTCTGAATGATGCCACTGCACCCCAACTGCCACCTTGATCCTTGTGCTCCCTCTATAAGGCTGGAGCGTTGGTTGTGGTCCAACAGGCTTGTCCCCTTTTTCTAGAGGTTATCCGAGTGTATGGTAGTGACTCTTGCCTGATACATCATCATCATAACAGTCAGGAGGCTGGGGTCAGGGAGACGGAAGTGACAAACAGCCACAAATAAGCAGTCTGTGACAGCCTTTCTCTGACACCAGGTCATAAGTCAGAGTGCAATGATGGGAAACTCAGCCCAATTCTTGCTCTCCCTCTCCATTTGTTTCTGCCACATCCGCCTTAAACCAGATAAAGGGTTTTATAGCCATGAGTAACAGATAGTCATTGTTAGGTGAGCTTTGGGGCCACTTTCCTGTGTTGTCTGCACTTCTAACAGGAGTTCAATACAAATCCAACTAGACAGAGTCAGAATAAGGCCAGGTAACTTCTCAGTTAATTCTGAATCTGCACAGTCAGTGAGTGCCCTAAAGTAAAAGGAAGAAACTTCATTTGATTGAGAACAAGCCAGGTGATCCATGTAGAGGGAAACATTTGAAAGAAACCTATCCCTGTCTCTCAAACTTGGAAAGGGGAGGAAAACCCCATAAGGCACAAAAAGTTAATATAAAGGAGAGTTGTTGTTCAACGGGTATAAAGTTTCAGTTATGCAAGATGAATAAGTTCTAGAGGTCTGTCGTACAACGTAGTGCCTGTAGTTAACAATACTATGTTGTGAACTTGAACTTTGTTAAGAAAGTAAATCTCATTTTAAGTGTTCTTACCACCCACAAACACACACACACACAAACACAAATAGGCAGAAGGAAACTTTTCAAGGTGCCGAATATTTCTTTTACCTTCATTGTGGTGATGGTTTCATGGACATATGCATGTGTCCAAACTTGTTAAATTATATACGTTAAATATACGCAGTTTTTGTATTTTAATTATACCTCAATAAAGCTGTTAAATATATATATATATATATATATATATATATATAAAGAGAGAGAGAAGATTTATAACATTTGATAATGTTAGTGTCAGAGAGTATGGAATGCCTTTCCAAAAAATAATAATTACTGCAGTAAAAATAAAAATTGATGATTCTAAAAGAATTAATCTCTCTGGACTTCACAGAGTGTTCATTCTTTCTTCTTTTCTTTTCTGTTTTTCTTCTTGGATGTATAAACAAGGAGTAGTTGAGAGCAGAGGGAAATCCAGAAACACAGAAGAATAGAAGGATGATGGCAACCTTTTGTTGCTGTTTTGTTTTTGTCATTTTTAACTCCAATGTAATAATAGAGGAGGAGTTGTCCATCTCTGTGTAAGCCTATTAGAGAGACTAGTGTGTGGTAGGGCCTCAAGAGATTCAGTTGTTTTAAATTTATCCCAGTCCTGATTGGAGCTGAAGACTAAGGAATTAAGGCCTGTCATAGCATAGCAGCTGAAATTTATTCCTGGTCTTACCAATTACTAATGGATTTAAAAAAAAAAAAATCTCATTCATTTTTAAAATGAGTTGTACAAAGGAACTGAGCAATAATGGTCTTGGCTCGTTCTTGATTAATAATAATAATGACAGTGAAAGCAACATTGATGTTTTTAGGGAGTAGTTCTTCCAACACGGCCCTATGTTTTGGATTATACCAAAGCTCCTAATGTTTGCTCATTGCCTTTCAGTAACATAAAAATATGTTAACTTTTTTACAGAAAAGACGCTGATCAAAAACAAGGGGACAAATCATTGTGGCTAAATATATTTGTTCTTACTTCCAAATTCAAGGTAATGTTAATGAATATTTATCCTTATCCATCTGGGAATAAAATTGTAGATTTTAGTCATCTTAAGAAATACTGATATATTTTCTTTGCCATTGAAAAAAAATTTTTTTTTTTTTTGGTAAGGAAGATTGACCCCGAGCTAACATCCATTGCCAATCCTCCTCCTTTTGCTTGAGGAAGATTGTCACTGAGCTAACATCTGTGCCCATCTTCCTCTATTTTGTATGTGGGATGCCACCACGTTATGGCTTGATGAGCGGTGTGTAGGTCCATGCCCAGGATCCGAACCCACAAAGGCTGGGCCGCCAAGGCGGACCACGTGAACTTAACCACCACACCACCGGGCTGGCCTGTAAAAATTGTGACTTTAAGCTCTAGTCTGATAGTTGCAGGTCGAGATAGTATATATAATTAATTTGAATGTTCCACTTAGAAAAGGCTGTTTGAATCGGTATTGTCAGTTTCAAGTTTTTTCTTTACTCCTCATGTAAAATCTAATGTGAACAACTTTCTCCAAAAAAATACTTCCTGTTTGGAAGTTTGAGAAAGCACAGTTTTTTATTCATGGCCTATTCACACAACACAGTAAAATAAAAGGATATACACTTTGAAATTTGACCATACTCACAATTTTTACTGTATCTATTTAGTCCCGAATCATGATAAATTATAAACTTTCAACCGTTCTCTACAATTAAAGTAGTGTCAGGAAGGGCATTCATATCCTAGCAAGACTTTTCCCTGATGCATAGATTGTTGAAGATGCATAAATCGTCCGTCAGTACTGATTTCAAAGCTCTCTTTCCAGTTTATACTGGAACAATCACAATATCAGTGACTAGAAGATTTCTTCTCCTGAAGCATAGGTGTTCAATAATCTACTACAACAAAAAAGTCATCCAACGTTTCCCCCAAATATATGCAATGTGCCTACGCTGAGATGATTCTGATTCTGCCCACCATGGTTTCATCCTTCTACAATGTAAAATATCTGTTTACATGTCCCCATCAGAGTGACCGCATCTCACACTGAAGGCGAAACGTTCACCATGGCATTTCGTAAAATAATTTACCCAATGACTCATTTTGCTCTCTGAAATAAAGCACAAAAAAGTCATCAATTTACAAGTAGCTTTTTCACGAGGATCCTTTCTTGGAAATGATCCATGGTACTTTTTGTTTTAAAATGTAACTTTCAACAGTCCCTTGTAGTTTTGATCTTTACAACAAAGGGAAGCAATCTTTTGAGTTAAAATTTTTTTAAATTATGTTAAGAACACTTAACATGAGATAACTATAGGCACAATGTTGTACAGACCTCGGGAACTTATTCATCTTGTATAACAGAAAGTTAATACCCTTTGAATAGCAACTCCCCATTTCTTTCAATGAACACGCCCCAGCAACCACCATTTTACTCTCCTTTCTATGAATGTGACTATTTTAGACTCCTCATATAAGTGGACTCATGTAATAATTGTCCTTCTGTGGCTTATTTCACTTAGCATAATGTCCTCCTGGGTCATCCGTGTTGTCACATATGACAGGATTTCCTTCTTTTTTATGGCTGAATAATGTTCCTTTGTATATATTTACCACATTTTCTTTATCCATTCATCCACTGATGGACATTTATGTGGTTTCCATATCTTGGATATTGTGAATAATGGGGCAGTGAACATGAGAGTGCTAATATCTCTTCTGATTTCAATTCTTTTTGGATATACACCCAGAAGCGGGATTGCTGGAAATAAGCAATATTTTGTTTTGGAAGTAATTCTGTATGCTTTTTCTGAAAAACCTCAATCAGTGTGCTGAAGAAGCCACAGTTGTTTGCTAAATTTATTTTAAATTAACCATCTTATGTAATTATTTGGTGAAATATCAGGAAATTCAAAACTGTGAATAGGCTTACATGACGTTGCTCTAAGAAAATATTTTTCTTCATAATACACTCCCTTATTGCTTATTTGTACTTTTCTTTTTTTAAATCTATTTGGACACAAGTGATGCAGTGATACATCATAATATATTACGCAGTAAGATGAGAAATAATTGTGTTAAAAATAGGTCTATAATCACATATATCACAGAAAAACAGGTCAATTATCATATACAGTATGCCTCAAGGTGGTAATTTACATAAGTATCTGTGGTCATTTTACTTCCCATGAAAATACCCACCTTTACCTAAAATAATAATTAATAGTTTACATAAAACTTGAAATATTTAGAGGTGTAAGGATGTAAGCACAAATCAATATATATCGTTTCTCATCCTGAAGTTTTCATGGACACACATTTTATTAAAAGTGGCAAAAAACTTCTTTAAATATGTATTTTATATATATATATATTACATAATAGAAAAACCAAGTTTAATTAATTGCTTTTAAAGTACATTCTGAAACTCAGTTTCTTCATCTGTAAAATGGGCAGAATAATAATACTATCTCATATGGTGACTTTTAGAAATAAATGCACTAATACATACAAAGCAATTGGGACAATGCCTGGCACACAGTAATTGCTCAGTGAGAGATATTATTATTATTATTGGAAAGTAAGCCAATTTATCTCAGTTCGAGAGTATATGGTGGTGGTAAGACATAGAACTCTAAAGCATGTAGACAAATAAAATAGAATGCACTGGTTGGTTATGAAGAACAAGACTAGGGATAGTGTAGGACACAATATTTTTGCCTTTTAATTTAAGTCCTTTTGCACTGTTTAATTTTTAAACATATTCATGTATAGGTAAAATTACCTCTTTAAAACTTTGCTTCCATTGTATGCATTTATTTATTCTCAATCTCTTTCATTGTTAGTGCCATGGAGTTGATTCCAACTCCTAGCACCCCTGTGCACAGGAGAGCAGAACCTTGCCCCATCTTTTTGCACCATCCCCTCACCTTCTGGCACTGTATCAGCCAACGCTCTGCTGCTATTCACAGGGTCTTCGTGGCCAACTTTTGGAGGTGGGTGGCCAGGGCTTTCCTAGTCTGTCTTAGTCTGGAAGCTCCTCTGAAACCTGTCCATCATGGGTGACCCTGCTGGTGCCAGCGATTTCAGCATCACAGCAACAGGCAACAGCCAGAGTATGACAACCGATGGATGGGTGGTGTGGTTCCCTGATGGGAAAATGAACCCAGGGAGTGGAGGCGAGAGGCTGAATCTTAACCCCCAGACCACCAGGGCTGGCTTCTGCGGCTCTTAAGTCTGTAAATAATAGGCATTGAGTAAACATTTGTGGATGAGTCTATTAGGAGGGAATAATCTGTAGAATCTTAATTATCTATCTCACTCTCACCACTGACTGAAAATAAATTTGTGTATACGTTGAGAGCCTAGATTAGCAAACCTTTCAGAGTGCAACAGTAACTTAATTATTTCCTTCTTTACTCCAACAATCAAAATGTCGTATGGAGGTAATAAAAATATTATCAGTTCATTTCAGCCAACGTGTTGTGTTTTGTTTTGTTTCGGAATTGAAATCACCTATTTTCCTAAATCTCTTAGGAATCTTTCTGAGAAAGCAGTGTGTTACATGACTAGAAATTTGGTCATCATCCTTGGATTCTGCCAAATCCTGCCACTAGCTTCCTGGTTTATCACGATGTCATTCACTAGTTTTTGCACATGATTTGGGAATAGAGGTGATTACTTACCTAAAGGAATATAGTAAAATTCTCCAACAGGCCTTGGAGGGGAAGAACTGAAGTGGAGTCCTGTCTTTATCGTTTACTGAACAAATCTGAAACTTAGTCTCTTCCTTTTAATTGGAGGTGGGTGTAGAGAGGAGTAATCACATTTACTCTGAAGAGCTGTCATGGGCCTTAAATGAAATAAATATGTGCAAGTGAATTGGAAACTGTCAGGTACTACATCAAAGGCAACATTTAGCCCAGACTTAAAAGAAGCAATGCCAATTATTATTCTGCTTAGAGAAGATACAGTAGTGACATCTGGAAAAAAAAGTCATCATCATAATTATCACGCAACATCAAAGCCAGAACATCCCACCTGTCATCTAATCTGTAGCAATGAATAGCATAAAATTATTCATTATCAATTATTGGTTAAGTAATCGATGTCATATTTCGGCTACCCATAATTATGCTTGTGGAGACAACGAGATGATATTAGATGAGTTTGGGGAGAAAATATTAAGCAGGAAATAAAGTATATTGACCTAGTATTATTGATCCTTTCATTATAAAGAAAACTTAGAAAAATTAACTTACAAAAGAATATCAAGTCTTTGTTATAACGTACATTTATGTATACAGAGCACTTTCATGAAATGCATCTTTAAAAATTGCAGTTTCGGGCTACTATTTTATAGATAACATAAACTATTCATATCCTGAATCAGAAAATATTCTAAGGGCCTTGTCTTGAAGAATAATTTTGAAGGATAGAATAAGAAAAAACTGTGCTTGCAGAAAAATAAAATCACAGTTTGCTACCTGTGCTTCCACCAAGAAAGGAAAATACATTACTGTATTTAACCTATATCTTAGATTATGTTCCTGAATGATACTTTGGCTTTTGCTCCAACATCCGTCAAATCAAACTTAACTATGTACAGTTTCTTTTCCCCTTGAAATCGCAATGACCACTCTTTCCTGGGGGTAGGAGAGAGAGGTTATGCTGTAAAAGCTATCTTAAAATGAGTATTTTATTTATGCTGTTTTTTATTGAACCTAGAAAAGGTTGGAGGTGTTGAAAACTATTCAGGACCTTATGCCATCTGCCCTTATTTCATATGTTCCCTCATATGAGTTGGAACAAAGGAGTGGGCTGGATGGAATTAAAGAATGTATATAAAAAAAAAAGAAAGGGGTGATCAAACGCTACTGATAAGGAAGGCAGTGTGCTCCTGGGTGATGTGTGTATTCAACTCCAGGCTGACTCCTCTTATGCTAATACAGCCAATTTCCTCTTTTATTTCATTTCTGGAGCCTGAATCTGTGATCTCTGATAAGGTTCCCAAGGATACCGCCTTCACTCACAAACGAGGAGGGGGCAGGGGAACGGGTGATGGAGATGTGTAACTCGGAGAGAGCACTAGTGGATGAATAATTTAAAGCTCCGCCCGGAGATTTGAGGCAAAATGCAGAGATAAGACACACCACTGGGTCTTCTCTGTTTATTCAGAGCTTCATCTTCCAATGACAGCTGACCTCCAAGGTCAAGGGTATGATGGGAAATGGAACCAACAGTGGGAAAAGGTACTGTGCATCCCAGAAGAAAGTAATGATTTACTTTGTGTCAAATGAAAAATTGATCTTTTTATTTAACTACGTTTTTGTTGTTGTGCATCAATGGAAAACTTGTGATTGAAGAAACTTTGCATAAACTGCCCTATATTCCCATGATATTGAGATGCTCCCATAGGCTCTTTCTCAGCAACTTCAGCTTGACATGTTTTAATACTCTGTTTCATAAGGAAATTTTTAAGTTCAGAATTAACTTGGATCAAGTACCAAAAGTCTATATGGCTTAAGACCTCGAGTGACAAACAAAATATCTGGATTCAAAGGCAGTTTGATCTTTAATTTCTCTTAGGCAAATGATATGTTCCTTTAGCTTCCTACCTTTTTAACTTTGTACCCAAAAAGCCTCCGATTTTTCCCCTCATTACAATTTTTCTGGAGCCTTACATAATCCCCTCTGCAGCATAACACATTACACACATTGAACCTAATCGAATCTTTGTGTTTTTACGAATTTGCCGCCTAAATCCCTGAATCTAATAACTCTTTGCAGTTCAGAAAATTTGAAGCCATTTGTCCCGGCTGGAACCACGTCGTTAGTTTTAGGATCTTACAAATTCTGACAGTAAGGCACGCACCTAGGAAAACTCTGCTCCCCATTATCAAAACCGTCTGTTCGGGGGCTCCTATTTGTTTCAATAGAACACAACCATGACCTCTACGGAGAGGGAGGCAATGTCAAATGTTTCTCAGGGCTGGTTTACATTTCCCTCATCGTCTTAAACTGCTGTTTCTGCTTTCCTCTGTTTGCATGTTACCCATGTTTTCATTCCTGAGCAATCATACCTTTTATCTTTTCTAGATAAACATGAAAACATACTCAGGTCACCGCTGGGTGAGAGGTAAGATGTGCGTGACTGCCACCCAGCCTGACCGAGTCTTTTTTTTCCCCTCCCTTCCTTGGCAAACACTCCTTGAAGGTTCCAGTGGAGTGAGACGAGTTATAAGTATGATTCACAGGCGGCCCCATCGGGCGCCCGTACAGGTTGTCCCTCCAAAGGCCCCACTAGTGTGGCGCCAGCCTGCTTCCTTCTCGGCACGCACTATGCCCATGTCCTTTTTTTTTCTCTCTTTTTTTAATGTTCTGTTCTTGTTTTTATATTTAGAATCAATTAAAGCAAATGCAAGGTGCCCTGCATTTTAGTGCTTCCTGGGCACATTTTCTACTTTTTTGCCAAGACTTAAAAGAAAACCATCCCCATTATTCTTGCCCTGGCCTTTTTTTTTTTTCTTCTCCTTCTTCTTCCTTGAAGAGCAGTGGAAGAAAGGGCATACAAACTGAAAGACACGGGAAAGGGAAACACAAAGTTTCTGCTTAGAATGGGCCCCTGACAACTGCTATAATAAATGAAAGGAGAACACGAACTTTCTAGTAATGATGGAATGTAGTCTTCAAGTCAACCCCATTGCAATCTTGTTTTACTGACTTAGAAATCAGATATGCATTTTAATGTTGACATTGAGGATCATTTTTAAAACGAGGTATAACGTGGGTCAACCACTGATGAGAACCGCGAGTCAGTTCCTTACCACACCCCGCTCATAGAGATGTCAGGCCTGTTAGTTTTTACATTTCAACAAATTTCACTTTCTTGTGACCATATGCAACAAACCAGCAAGGAAAGTGCTCCTTTTGCTAGATAACGTTTACTAAATTATGTCTCTAAAATGTAGAGTGTACTATCAGAGTAGGCTAAATATATATTCCCACGACACATAATATTCATTTTATTCTAAAAAGTGATTTGGTTTTCAAAATTATTGGCTTCCTAAGGGTGTGTTTCTACTCTTTTTCCTCCCAAACTACCGTTGTATATAATCTCTTTTATTTGAGAATCTCAGTTTTTCAGGTTAAGTGATATGGAAAGGGAAGGAGGAAATTAATTAAAAATAAAAAAAATTTAGCACCATAAATAGACTAAACTATAAGAAAAAGAGTCTTCAGTTAAGAGACTCTTCTTAAGTCAGTTTTTAGAAGGTAGTTTTCCTGTTTAATAAAGTAATTAGGGCTTAGTTCATTTTCATAAATATATATATTGATAATCATGGCATATTAGATTTGGGGCAGACACTGAAGATATTCTAGTGCAAACTTCTTAAGAGAAATTAGTGGCAAAGTCAGAACCGAATCCCCCATCTTCCCCTACCCCCATGGTCTTTTCTCCTTATCATTCTCAAATTATTTTTGTTAATATGATTAAGTGAAAAACTGCCAATTATCACACCAATGGGCCTGTAAAAGGGCCAGAATTCATTCATGTGCTTAGACCTTTAGAATCCCCGAGCCTCTGATTCCTCTTTTCTAGAAACAACTCAACTGCTCTATTCAAAGCTCAACTTTGTGAAACATTAGGCCAAATAACTGAGGACAGAGGCATGAATAGGTTAGATAAAGTACCAAAGCATTAAATCTTAAATGTTTTTAACTTCGCCAGTTCAAAAAAATTTTTTCAACAACAATAAAAATTAGTGTTGCTGATGACTATGTGTACAGTCATGTGTGAACAGACAGATGAGAAGAAAATTGGGGAAATCATCATCTAGAACTTAGGAATAAACATCTGTGCTTGCCCATAGGTACATTTAATTCAAAATAATTAAATAAAATAAAGTAAAATGAAATTAAAATGGCAACAGACGTCATTATAGAAAAGACATTGAAACTAGTCTTGCGTGGATGAACTGAATTCAAACATTATTAATTAGAATTTTAGACATTTAGAGAATATTTAGTCCAATGCCTTCATTTTAAATTTGAAGTTACAGAGGCTCCAAGAAATTTAGTGACTTGCCCAGGACAGCACGGCTGGTTTGTAACAGAGTTGGAAATTGAACTCATACCTCCTCTTTCCAATACAAATGTAGAGAAGTGGGAGGTTTACAAGCCAAAGTTGTCTACATGGACCTTTCTTTACATTCCAGAGTCTGTTTGAAAATAGAAATGGATACTTTTTTTTTCTGCAAAGGCCTTTTTCCACCATGCCTTTTCAATATTCATCTAGTCTGATAATCTATGCATGCCTCAGATTGTCATAATCTTTCTCTTCTAGCCCCAAATCAATGATCCTAAAGTAGGAAAATATATAACTTTCAGTCTTAATAAAAATGTTTCCTTATAACTTAGTATCACAAAGTCTCTGAATTTGTCTGTGGATATATCTTTTTTTAAATGTAAAAATTTGGCTATATCTTAATTAAAAGAAATACCAATCAAAATAAAGCAATCAAAAAAACAAGCCTGTATTCTCCTTTGGTCTATCATACGTCGACACCTACACATCACTGACATCGCTGAGTTCTGACTGTCCATTTAACATGTTTTAGATTTGGATTCAGATTTACTCAGGGCCATCTGTTGCTGTATAGAAGATTCTTTGCATCCAAGAGCATTATCTGTAGGTTTCTTATGACAGGGGCATGTTTACTGAGTATAATTTTGCAAACCACTCCACTCTACCTATGGGAATATTGGCAGCAGGGCGTTTAGTCATTAAATTAAGGAGAACCACATTCCTCTTGGCTCTTTCCTGGGGAAATGAATCTGGCCGTCTGTACCATACCCTGTTTTGCTTCCCTTGGGTGAGTTAATCCTTACATAAAACCAAATCTGTGGGGGTGGTTTCCCTCTTATCTCTACTATTTGGATTTTGTTTCAGATTTGGGAGATTGGTTTGATCTAAGAGTTTAACTTCCAAGGTCATTCTTTTTTTCTATACCACTCAGCATTGCTAAAACACCAATTATTAGTATGCAGTTTGTTAAAAATCCTATAGTTCAGTATTGATATTAATGCATTTTGATCATTTGCTGTATGTTAATATTATAGAATATTACTTTCATATAGTTTTATGAAATATTATTCTGCACACAATTTAGGATTGAATTTATGTCCCAGTTCATTTTTGGCAAACTCAAAAAAAATACTCTACAATTCTATTCTTTGTAAACTTCATCTGGTTCTTACATTTAGTTTTACTTACTTATATGGTTATCTGTTAGTTAAAATATTAATTTTAGAGGTCAATGATTCTGAAAAAGATGAATGACATTTAAAAAATTTTTTTCTGCATATGCCCACTCAGTTGAACTCTTCCACTTATGGCCTATTTCTTCCTCTCTCATAGAAAGAAAAAAATTCACATTGTCATTTAAAATAAACATTTTTCTGTCAGACTTGATTAGTTTCCTTCTTTAATGAGTACTTTTGTGATATTCACTTATAGAGAAGAGAGAGACCAGCAGATGCTTTGGAGCTTTATTACCTAAAACCCTCAAAAGAATTATACTTCTTCTAAACATAAAACACACATCAGATTTTTCAGAATGAAATTTTTGTGAGTTAAATCGAGCCAATAACTAAAACTGTAGTTTAGCCCTCCATGAGTAGACACTTTCAATCTTAATTTTTTTTTCTTCCTGTTTGGAAGGATGTGACTTTGGGGATATGTTTTTAATCAACTTTAAAAAAAATAAGAAGCAAGTATGTTTTAGCCACTTTTCATTAAACAGTATGAAAATATGTCTCTTCCATCTAGCTCTGTGTGAGTCTAAACAGGAGGCAACTTACAATGTCCAACCATGGCCTGAGTAGGGAATAACTCTCTCTGTTATAATGTTTCCAAGTTTGTTAATCAGGTGACTTACTCTTCTAAAAGAAAATGCATTAGTGCTGATCGAGGCTTACAACTTGGACTTGTATTTACGAGAGGTCTTGTCAATTCTTAACTAAAAATAATAATCCTCTGTGTCTGTGTGTGTTCTGTGAATAGGACTCGTGTTTCCTAGTGACCCCCTTACCTGAACTTTCGCCTCTGTTTCAGACTCACATTTAGATGCCTTGGATTGTATAAAACAAATGTTCACAAAAATTAAGCGATGTCACAATCGATGGTGGAGCTTGGAATATCTTATAAAATCTTAGTTTGCTCATTAGTTGTTTATCTTCTATAAAAGATTTGGAAAACTGATTTTAAATTTATCACATAGCATTTATTGAGTATAAATTAAATAGTACTGGTTTTTAGAGTATTTTAAATATATTTTCAAAATTATGACAAAAACCGTAAGATATTTTATAAGGTGGTATCTTGTTTGGGGGCTAAAAAAAATGTTTAGACGTTGCTCAACTTACTATCCTAGATTTTCAGGGAAGAGAGCCATAAAGGGGGTTGTTTTTGAATCAGTAAATGCTACTTTGGACATATATTGAGAAAATAGTCACTGTTTTATCTCAAAAAATTATAGGTGATTTCATATAACAACTGTTCTAACAAAATAAAACCATTTTGATAAGATCTTCAAAAACTTTTAATTTATCTGTTTACTTATGTCTTAAAACACTTCACTTTCTTGAGAACAGGAAATATGAAAAACTCAAGTTAGCTATTTATGAATAAAGAAACTAAGATGAAAACAATATAGTAGACAATTAGAAATCATTTTCACATCAAAATACTGAAAGAGAATTTTTAAAGTACTGAAATGCAATGTTTTGACAAATAAAACAAGTGTCGTCATTTTTCCCATTTTAAAACAGCCGTAAATGAAAAATAAAGTGAAGTAATACATATGACACTGCATTTTACATAAGAATGTAGCAAAGGGATAGACCAAGCTCACCCTGAGCTTGTGTAACAGTATTCAGCAAAGCAATACAAGTTTATTTAACATGTCTTCTTCGGAAAAGCCTTCCATGTTAAATTATATAATTAGGCAAATAAGTAAAAGAAGAGAAAAGCTAAGTAGATAAGCAAATTAAAAACCAAATGTTTGAAATACAGAATACAGTGCCTAATTCAGAGTTTGTTTAAATGGTATTGATCATAAGATTCTGAACCAATAAAAAGGGCATAAAAGTCTAGATATTAAAAGGAATATTAATAATAAGAAAATGCTGGCCAATATTACTTTCATCCTTTCTCTCTGTACCTGTGATTTTTTTTTACACACCCCAATGCCTTATTGAGTCGGTGTCATATCCTGTGTAACTGCATGATACATTTTTTTATTTGGTTCCACGGGATGCAAGACTGACATTCTGATTTCACAGAGAAGATATGGATTCATAACAAAGGGCTTAAAATTAGGGTGTTTTCCCCCTATCAGTATTGCAATTACAGATGACACTCAGTTTTCAGAACAAAATTATCTGTAGTTTAATTTGATTCTGTAACATGTTTCGAGATTGAAATTTAAGTTCACTGATAAAGTAACTTCTTGTGGATGAAACTTCAGAGATGAAGAGATGGATAAAACACCCAGGGCAATATCAATACAGAGCAGGTACAAATGACTTAGATCTCAGGATGGAAGAGTGAAAGGGACAAGGGGCTATCCTCAGATCTCTTATTTGTGATCACACTCCCTTTACTTAACATGATGGCGGCCACATTTTCCTGCTTATCTAGTAATATATTTTTATTTGTTCAGAACAAATTTTAATGATCCACCTTGTGGTAGTGGTGGAGCACATTTTTCTCCACTATTGATTATGAAAAGATAAGGAGTAGAAGAAGGTAGAGAAACAATGGTGAGATTTGAGTGGCTCAGTAACTATAGCCTAATGGAATAGCCAACCTCTGACCTTCAGGTATGTCAAGGAAGGGCAAAGTGGACCATCTGCTTAAGCTTGAAGACTCCCCCAGACTCTGAGCATGAAAACCCTTCCCACAAGGTCATGAAAGGGTTGATGAACCTTGAAAAGGCGAGGGTGGGAAGGTGGTGGAAGGTTCATCAAATAAGCCACTTCCTTTCTTATATTTCTGTCTAGATTCTGGCCTTTAGGATTCTAGGAAATTTGTACTACACTTGTCTCTATGAAATACTAAATTCAACTGTTAGAAGAAAAAAAACACTCCTAAAGCCATAATTAATCTTCTTTTGATTATGTTTTTTGTTGTTATGTTTTTCTGCCTCCCAAAATCACTTTACATTTGCACAACACAGTAGAGCATTGAGGAGTGGTCATAGCAACAATTATCTCATTATCATCATTTCACAAAATCCTCTAAAACACAGAACGGTGATATAATAATTCCCATTCAGGCAATGGACAGGTAGGCAATGAAGTCTTAGAAACTTAGGTAATTTCTCACAAGGTTTTCTGACTGATCCAGTGCCTTTTCAAGAAGTCTGTTTGTTTCTCAAAAAACAGATATTTCTCAGTTCTGTCCTTGACCAGATGTTCTTCTCTTTCCCGATTTTCTGCGTTGACGATCTCACCTCTTCAAAGCTCACTTCTGACTTTCGATACCATTCATTTGATGGTCAATACTAAGATACTATTGATAACACATTTAATTAACTTGTCATTAAAGATGCTATGCAGACAATAAGAATGTTCAAGGAAGTATGTCCTATATACTTTATATTTTCCTGTGTGCTTTGCAAACACTGGATACTTAAGTACTAATGCACACTGTTGCTCTACTTGATGGCCATCATGAAATAAATGTGGTCCTTAAGAGGTTTAACTAGAAATGTCCACTAAATAGGATTTGTAACAGCAGAAGTTATCACATTTCTCATACAGCCATGAAGGTAGAGAGGGAGTATACTCTGACTCCAAAGGAGATGAAGCTGGATTTCACAGTATAAACCAACCTTAGGGTACAGTTTTCTTTAACAAAAAAAATTAAAGTTTTAAGACTATAGGAAAGCTATCTTATGAATCTGTTCTTAAGAAACAAGGCATCCACGGTCAAATACATTTGGCACTGGAATTTTTTAAAAAAAGAAAAAGATGAGCCTTCAGCCTTTGTAAAAATGCAACTTACCACATAAAGAAGAAGATAATTATCCAACCACCTGCATGACCACTGGAACTACACTTGTTTCAACCAATTTTCATTTACTTACATGATTCCCCCTACCTTCCACATTTTTCTGTTTATTCTTCACTAATTCTTCACCGAAATTCAGCATAAGACTTATTTCCTCCAAGTGGCCTCTCATTTGTCACACGTAGCTCATAGCAAACATTTTTTCACTTTGCATTCCTACAGCACTGGTGCATATTATTTATATAATCTGATGTAATTGCTTAATTCTGCTTCCATGTATACAAAATAAATGCACATCTTCTATACCCTACAATACTGTCTGCTTCCCCAGAGATTCTAGTTAGTTATTTTTATTCCCGAAGACTTGGGTCAGTGTGATGACCAGAAAAGACACTTCACAAATGCTTGATGGATTAATGCATGTGCAAATGAATCAACCAGTGGGGAACAACTAGATGTAAGAATATTTGCCTGGAGAAAAAAAATGTAGAGGACCAAGTCGGAGCAATGAGTGTTGTTAATTATCTCAGCACTGACTGGGTTGCATTAAGAGGAGGAGGCTGGTGTGTGTTAGGATCTGGTAAAGGGGAGTGTTTCCTAATTCAATCTACGCATCGGCAAACCAGGAAGGAGACTCCACTTAATTTGTGATTGAAAGAGACGTTACTGGATGTCTAAAGATAGGGAAACCCTGCTCTATGAACTCACACACTCTTTGGTTTGCTAAAAAGGATTACTATTGTGGAGAAAGGCACAGCCCTTCCACTTATATCTGGGGAGTTAAGTATACCAACAAAATTATTTCTAGTCAAATAGAGGAGTTTGCAGCTCTCTCTTTCAATTCATTTGACATTGAGAGACAATTGCAAATTATTTCTACTCCAACTAGCTACCCAACACTACCAATGCACGTCTGTTGTCAAAGAAAAGCGTGAAGGTTAAAAAAAAAAAAAACACAGAGCATGTTAGATGTAGGAGTTATTTGTGTTTGCCATGAGAAAGGAAATAAAGCTAATAGTTATTATCAGTCAGCTTCAATGTCATCACCAAGCATTCATTTGTTAGCATTCCTGTGTTAGGTCCTATACAGAGTAAATTATGAAACCATGGCCTTTATTACTATACATTTATAATTAAAACATGACACTAACAAGCGTATGCCAAATTTGCAGAGTGAAACAGTGAACCAATACAAATGGTAAAGTACTTGAATGGATAAATGTGTTCCAGGGAATGATGATTGACACAGGAGCAGCAGAATTTATATTTCCAGTTGGTGAGGTCAAGTGGAAATCACCACCTTTCTCCCCACCAGTCAAGGAAAATTTTATTTGTGGTTTGACACCTACTTTTGTCGGGGGTCTAAGTGACTTCATATGAAGCCAGGAAAAGAGTTCCTTTCAAAGAAGCTCTGGGATCTCAGTGGCGTGTCACGGTCACTACGAAGATGGGTGCAGGGAACACAGCAAGAAGTCTCTCCAAGCTCATGGCAGGGGAAGGTTTTCTTCAGACTGGGTACTTCTGAACACCCCACAGCTTCTATAACTGGCCATTCCATATGCAATGAAGGAATCGCTTACATTTTTGTAAGTCCTAAGAGCAATTTCTCAAGATGATGAAGTTATAACCACTTCATTTCAGAGGAGCATGATTGAATCTATATCTCCACCATGCATCTTCTTTCCCCTGTCCTGTATCCAATCCCTTGTTGGAGGATAGCTAATATCTCAGTATTTCAAGATCTGAGTATATTTTTTAAATCAGAACAAATTTATTTGAGAAAAAAGCTCAACATCTACTGTACTTAGATAGTCAAGATCACCAAATCTCTTGGGCACAGCATGCTGGCAGAACTAGTTAACTTTATTAGCTAAAACAAATTTCATTTCAGTATAGATATATGATAGATTAGTCCAGTGTTGGTTTAATATGTGAAAGATCATTCCAGTTTCCATTTAAAAGGGAAAAAAATCATGGGAAAGTCCACTTTTGAGCTATTAGTCATGAAACATCAAAGTCCAAAAATACTGAGTTGGAACCTAGTGTATAAAACAGTTTCAATTTCTCAGAGCCACAACAATTGCCATTTTAGCTCACATGCAACATCCTCTTCTTTTGGTCCAGATTTTGTAAGGAAATTAAAATCCCATACTGGAAATAGGCCATATCAGGAGAAATAGACGCAATGAATGTCTCCAGATAAAAAATAATTAAGGATATTAAATTGATTAGAGTAGATCAAAGAGAGTTAAAATAAAAGGGATAAGGAAAAACAGTATTCCCAAGGACAAATAATTTGGGAGTGAGTCACGATAGCCCTGGAGGGAAGAAAGTGGGTGGTTCCATGATGAAAAGAACTTGACATTGCCAAATCTCAAGTAAATTTGCTGCAAACCATTCCAAATAAGTTAGAAATCTGACCTTGATGTTGCTTATTTCTCATGATATCCCAGAGTAGATGGGTGCTGTTATCTCATCTCTCGCTCTCTCTCTCTTTCTCAAAGACACACACACACAGTTTCTAAGACAAAAGGAAGTTATGATCCTTCTTAAGTCACACAGAAAGTTGGGAGGAAATGAGACTAGAACTCAGGACACTATGTCTAAACTGAGAAAAATTGAGTGAACTTTAGTTAGCAGTAGTAGATACAGATTTTATTATCAGTCCCATGGCCACAAAAAATTATCCCCCATTGGGATATTTGGAGACTCTTTGTCAACTGCAAAGACCAGTCAACTATTGATCAACTGTCTCAATTTCTGTCTGAATTCCTCAACTACTATTAACAGTCCATTAGTTGCCATTGTTGCTATTATTATTATTTGTAAGGGGATTATGGCCAGATAATGACCCAATTACATGAACAAGTGGCTATTGTCCACTGGAAGCTGTGTACAAAGGGACAGTGTGAGAGGCAAGAAGGATCCCTTGGGTTTGATCCATATAGACGTGGTGCTACCTGGAAAATGTCTTGTTCCAGTCATTGCTCTCCCTGACCAGGAGTCCCTACATGCACATTACACTACGGCCCCAAGGCTTGATATCTGTTCTGTGGAGCTCACGCTCCCTGCAGCAGGGACATATTGTTCTATGGAGGTCTGCCATGTACCCTACTGGTGTTAAGGTTGGTTGGATTTTGGTGTTTCAATGAGGCTCAGAGGGAATTCTAGACACTTGGACTTTGTGGTCACATGCCCTGGGGGGAGGGGAGAGAAACTGCTACCTTATTTACTATGCAGTCAAGCACATTTGTGTGGCTTAGTTACTGAGCAAATGGTTGTCTTTCAGATCTAAACAATATAACTTGAGAGAAAAGCCTTGATAACTTAAGAGTCTATGTTTTTAAGTCCTCATATCTTCTGAAGAAAGATTTCTTTGTACTGGAGGATGCCACCGATACCATCAATATGCAAACCAGTGGTAGAAATGCCTAGCAATTACTTAAAGGAAGATATGTCCTGATCTCACTATGAATTTTGTCAACTTTGTTCTAAAAAGCAGCCTTGGATCTGCTAGGACCACCTATGAGCAATTACTTCACAAACATGTTGGTTTTTTTCTAACCAACACTTATGTGGTGATTCTCCCATGCTGGTATTTTAGATTTTACACACATGATACAATTTAACTGTTTTGAGGTGAATGTTTTCTCCAAATCACAAAGAAATCGAAGCTTTAGAATACAGAGCTAGCTAATGGACAAGCTGGGATTCAAACCCAGCTGTATCTTATTTCATGATTAAGGTGAGGAAAGGCCCTGCCCTAGAACGGATGGTGGGATAAGGGACCATATCAGAAGTGCCAGACTAAGTTATTCTTGCATTCTTGCACAAAATAAATGCCCCTTGCAGTAATTCGAAGCAACAAGGCACACTCTCACCTCTGCACTCTCTACTGGTCCTCAATCATTCTAGCCATCCATACTTTCTCCCTTCTCTGTTCTGCTCAATTCACCTTTCCCCAATTGTCTTGAAAGGTATTCGTATTGCGCCACTCTCTTCTCTAGTCACCAAAACCCTTTGACTTGTTGACCAGAAAATGACTGTAGGTCTAGAGGTGTGATATCCTTTTGGTTAGTACTGAGGATGAAATCTCTGAGAGCCAGCCTTCGGGGTTTGCAAATAGGTGCAGATTTAGGCCCCTCACCATGTGGTCTCAAAGACCTGGACTCTCACTGATGCCCAAGGGCCAGTAACACTTTAGGCCTTTTTGCAAGAGATTGATGTGTCAAATCCATGGGGCTATTTGGCTCCATTCTTGCATAAATTCTGTTTTTGGTTTAACTGTTTGCTTTCCTAAAGTTCAGAGCTTTATCAAGAAAGCTTCAAAAAGGTGTCTTCATATCTTTGTATTTCGAACCGCTAAGAGAGCACCTGGCACAAGGACTCGGTTGGTAAATTTTGGTGACAAAATAAACCAAGTTGTGAGAC
The DNA here is from genome assembly GCA_031878705.1 of Tapirus indicus. Classification (NCBI taxonomy): domain Eukaryota; kingdom Metazoa; phylum Chordata; class Mammalia; order Perissodactyla; family Tapiridae; genus Tapirus; species Tapirus indicus. The sequence goes on from CM062925.1 coordinate 118,842,408, forward strand.
ATCTACTTTCAGTTCCCTGAAGGAACCACTCTGCAATCCTTAAAGCCTTTCAATTTAGAGTTTTTCGGTTGTCTTGTCTACTCCAACATGCTTATGAACTAAACCAGTGGGCCTATTTATATGCCCCAGCATCTGTCCCAGGTTTCAAGGTTTTCTGATTAAAAGCAATACACCACCCAATCTTTGGTTCCACCAGCTGACAAGGAGAGCCCCACTTCCTATTTTAAGGAAGGATCAACTTTTCAGAGATATTCTAGTGAAGTAATATTTTTACAGAAGAAGAGGGTTTAGTTACTATAGTTTGACAACTGGTTTTTCATGAAACTACTCCTAAAGAGCTAAGGATGTATCAGTATGTTTATTAACATTCATTGAATATAAGTTTTTAGGAAAAAGTGAAGAAGTTAGAGAATTAATAATGAGAAGGATGGAAGGAGAAGAGGGCAGAGGTCTGAAGCAGAGGTCACTAAATGGCGAAGATGGAATGGTGTATTTAGGATGGAACAAAGTCAGAAAAAAATTAGATCCTGCTGGAACAATGTCAGCCATCAGTAGACAGCGCTGAACATCCTACAGCCATTTGGAAATTTCATTTAATTTTATTATTATCATTACAGTTACTGCCACCATTATTACTCCACTATTTCTATTAGTACGTCCACTTCTACCACAACAGCTACCTCGGGTGACAGTGCTCACTGTGCTAAGTATTATATTCATCTTCTCATTTAATACTTGTGATGTATGGATTATTATCTGCATTTTACAAAGGTTTCTGGAACACTCCTGAAGTCATAAAACTAGTAAGCTATCAAGCTGAAATTTGAATCCAGGTTTGTCTTGGAAGTGAGTGCTTTATCCACTCCGCCAGAAAAATTACAAAGGTGACATTTTTACCCAGTTTTCACTTTTTCAGTTCTTCTCCCCCTCTACATTGCCAAAATACAGCACCACTCTTTCTGAATCTTTTTTTTCTTGGCTAGTGGTCTTTTTAATTTCACTTTCCATCTTATCAAAACTTAACTTTCAGAGGATATGAAATCAGTTTCATTCTGTATATGTGTCAACAACACTCTTTTCCATGTATACATTCAGACAGTGAATTAATAAATAGAAAGAATATAGGATTTAGAGTTGTAAAACTTGGGTCAAAAAATTCAAAACTTCATGTTATTTCCGGTAAACGCCTGCTTGGCGTCAGCTCCCATATTGGTACAATGGGACCAAATGCATTTGCTCTGCCTGCCACGTGGGGGGATGGTAAGGAAAAACTGAAATCATATATATGAAAGTGACATTTTACTGGACAGGGCTATGCAATGTAATTTTGCATTGGCTTCTTTAAAACTTAATGACTAATACGGGTTGAAAGGCTTTAACTTCATTTACTGAATTTCAGCCATTAATGAATAGGTGAGGAAAGTATCTTAGGTCAAAAGAAGTCCTTCCTGGTACTTGGAATCAGAACAGGTAGCTATTTGCCTCTTCTAGGCATGCAGAAGCAGAACTGTTAATTAGGCAGAACAAGAATGCTTGGAGCAAGGACTGCGGCAGTTACGTTCCAGTGCTCACACTCGACCGGGTCAAAATGAGGTGAGCGTCAGTGTGGCCCTCTCTCTTGGAGACCGTTGGGTGTCCTGAGGACCAGCATGTTACTACTCTACTTCTTTAACTGAGAAACCCGCTAAGACGTAGCCGAGTACTCTCACTGGGAGAGGATAAGCGCTACAGCCTCAGTAGCAAAGACGTAGAAGGGACGCTCTCCAACACCAGTAAGTGAAAGCTGACTTTCAGAAGCATTTATATTTCAGGACTCATATTTTGGGAATTCTGTATGAAGTGGATGAATCTTGACTTATGGACACACACAAAAAAATGTGTGACATTTTCTTTGCGTAAAGAGTATTTAGAACCATCCACAGGACAGTGTCTAGTAATTAAGGTTATTATCTAGTAATTAAGGGCGTCCATGTCACATAGTCCCGTCCAATGAAATGTGGGCGAAGTGCTTGGGAAGGCCATCCCTCCTGAAATAAAAAGCCAAAGCCTTATTAAAGGAAACCTCACCAGTCATTTGCTCTTGTTCTTTTGACCTGCTTGAAACATGGACCTTAATCTTAGAGATACAGCCGCCATTTACAACCGTGAAGTGGTAGCATGAGGGCAGAGCATTGCATATTAAGAAAATCAAAGGAGAAAGATGGAAAGAGCTTGGGTGTCTGATGTTATCAATGAACCATTGTACCAGCTTTTGACCACTTCCCCTGCACTCCTTGTTTATGTCAGAAGTAAATTTCTTTCTCCTTGAATAAATTTCTTACTTTTCAAGCTACTATTCTTGGGCCTTGTGTATGTAAATGAATGAATAGAATAACTAATATAATAGACTCCGTGGAATTTGATGTAAGAACATTACATTTTAAGCAATCTCATTTATTAATACACCAAAGTTGCAAAAGAATACTTTTCATTTAAAATAATTCAGGTAATGAATTTTAGCAAAAAATACTTTGTAGTGTTTTTTAAGATTTTTACCTAATTTAAAAACAGATTTAGATCTGTTAAAAATGTTTTCTTTCCAATCTCTTCAGCCTACTTACTCAAGTCAAATTTTTCACCCAATTAGTAGATTTTCCACTTTTTAGATTCCTTAACTGCAGAATCCAGAAATATACAAATTATGTACCAAGTGTATTAAATCTGTAGAAACTGACACCTTTCTTAGAGAATGGATATATATGTCTGCACTATGCTCTACAGATGTAAAAGTTACAACTACAAAAGAAATATCTGCACAGTTATAACACTATCAATCTCTTATCATGACTGTGGCTTTCCATCAATAACTTTCATTTATACGGAAAAACTTTTAGACTCCCAAGATAACCAAGTCTGGATCAGAAATGAAAGGAAAAACATAAACACTACTCTTATCAGAAAAAAGGATAAGGACAGCTACAAACAGTGCACCATCAGATTAGCCGTATTTTCTAGGAAATAAATGAAAATGCCTGTAAAACAGTGGGAACTTGGAGCAATCACTCTACTGCCCACTCTCATTTCCCAGTCATATTGGCCCAGTCTAATTCCTCTCTCCTCTCCCCCACCCTGTCTTATCTCAACATCTCTGTTGACTTTTCCACAAACACAAGAAGCAAGTTGTTTACTGGCATCTGAAGTGTTCCTGGTAACGCCTAGCCCCTATTCTCCAGGCTTGCAAACGTGTAGAGTTGATGTCCACTGCATATATCGGCTGTGAGAAATATAGAGTCCAGACATGAAGCTGTGATGACTCATGAAACCAGAATGTACTTGGATAGATAATGCCAGTGAAGAAGAAAGGGTGCTTACGGTATTATAAACTTGGTGTGCTCCCTGGTCACAGAATTCTCCCTCTTTCTCCACATCCAATTCTTTTTTCTAATCATTGAACACTTTTGCCTCTACTCCTTTCCAGCATCTCTATTGTCTGTCATCCTCGGACTTCACCTTCCCAGTCATGGTGAATAGGATTACTTACACCGCTCATTTAACATCTCCTCTATCTCACATTCTTCATATTCATGATCTCTAACCCTCGTGAACTTTCATGGTAGATGTATTCGTTTTATTAGTTCAGTTATTAACCCATAACAAATTACAACAAATTTAGCAACCTATAACAACACATATTTATCCCTACACTTTCCATGAGTCAAGAGTCCAGGCATGCTTTAGCTGAGTCACTGCTCAGGGTCTCACAAGAGTATAATCAAGGTGTAGGTCAGGCTGCATCCTCATTTCAGGCTCATTCAAGTTGTTGGTGGTTCCTTTTAGCCGCAGAACTGAGGCCCTCAGCCCCTAGAGACCACTCCTCCTGTAGGAAATTCACAACATAGCTGTTTGCTCCCTCTACGCTTGAGGAGAGTGTTTCTCTAGTCAGGAAGGACCCAGTCCCTCTCTTAAGGGCTTTCGCCTGATTAAGTCTGGCCCACCTCAGATAATCTTCCTTTTGATGAACTCCAAATCAGCTAATTTGGGACCTTAATTCCATCTGCAAAATCCTTTCACCTTTGCCACAAATGTAACCTTATTACAGAGTGACAGCCATCATGTTCACAGGCCTCTCCCAGTCTATACACACTCAAGGGGAAGGAGTTATAGAGTTTACCAGGGGTGGGAATTTGGGGGCCATTTTAGAATTCTGTCTACCACAGTCCACCTTCTCAATCCTAAGATGTACATCTCCTCCACATGCAAAATACACTCAGCCTCTCCCAAGTCTTCCATTATAACAACAGCTCACGGCTTCGGGGTATAATCTATGAAGTCCATCTACTCAGGCAGAGTTCTTCATTTATGCACCTATGATGCTAAAGAGACAAGACATTTGCCCCCTACATATTATTATTATTAATTTTCAATGTACAAACCAAGGGTATGAAACCCAAGGTGGTTGGGTTTCTCAAACAGTGTCTCAACACACAGCACTCTAAAGTCATCAAATTTTAGAGTTTGAAAGTTAATTCCTGCCACAGTCTCAAGGTACCACTCCACGCAAACACTTTTCTCATGTCATTTCTCATTTGTGTTCGTTGTTCAAACAAAACTCAGGAAGAGAACAGAGAGCCACTGACCGTAAAACAAGACGGAAATGGCTTACTCTTGGTAATTTATTGTAATTTTTTGAATGAATGTATCCAGAAATATATTTAAATATTTAGAAATATTTTAAGATGTCTTAAATGGTCTATTACTTTCAGGATTTTATAATAACTTATTTTTTTAATCTATACACTTCTTCATGTAATCCCAGAAACTTCAATCAAAATACTATTCGTAGATATATAAACACTTCACAAACTCAGATGTAGGTTAGTCAAGGACATTTCTTAAATTGTCTCTGACCGTGCAATCAACTTGTATGGGACTGAGGTGCAGAAGCATTTTGATTCATTGGTGCTAGATTAGATGGGCCATTGATAATTAGGATTGTTATTTCTGCATCAGCCCTGGAGGTTGATGCAAATGGGCCACAAAAAATTCAAGGGCCGCCATCACTTCATTGCATCTGTTTGAAAATTAGACATTAAAAGTTTTATTAATTCGTTAAGAGCCTCCAAAGGGAATGATGATACCTATTACAGAGGTCACCTCTTTTTGACTATCGTCTTCTGAGATGTTACTTATAATAGCTAATGTAGCATTCAATGTGTCTAAATAAAAAGCATATTTCAAAACATAGAACATGTAGATTTTAGTCCATCTATTTTTATCACATCTCACTCTTTTCTATTTTGTATGTAAGGTATGGATTTCTTCCTTGAATACAAAGTGACAGACTTTCAGTCATAATTTAAAAACTAAGGGCTCGTTTCTTACTGATTGAACCTACATGTTCTACCACAGAATTACATATGAAATAAAATGGATGACTAAATTAAATGCATTCTGATGAGCAAAAGTAATATTGATACCAATTTCTTCATCTATGTATTGGGGAATACGATTGGAAATGTTCTGGTGGGTTTTAACTATTTGAATACCAATTCCCTTTTGAAGATATTCCTGAAGGGTGTGAGTGTGTGTGTATGTGTGTGTGTGTGTGTGTGTGTGTGTACTACATACATATATATATACCAATATTATTGTATACGTATATGCATATGTATACACATGTACCACAGTGATACTGAATGCCTTGATCCATACATATTCACCCTTAAATCATTTGGTTTGTTAACTCACATCTCTAGTTTTCTACAATTTGATTATACTTAAACATCACTGCTAACCTTCTTCCATAGCCATTTCAATGAACTTGAAATTTCCAAACTTCTGTCATTCGTTTTTCTTCTGTAGAAATACACGGGTAGACAACCTATTGAGTAGAAAGCAATACAGATATACTGCTTTATGACACTGCTGGCCCCAAATTATAAAAATTTGACTTTTAAAACACCTTCTATTTAGAGGCAAGGCTATGCCCGTTTTCTGGCTGACAAACCAGGAAATTGCCTGTATGCAGGTCCATTAGACAGAGAAAGAAAATAAGAACTGACATTTCCAAGGGCGGTACTCCCGTGCCAGGTGGTAAGGCCCTTTATGGCAGGAATTACATCTCTTTAGCCCAGTACAGAAAAATACTTGGTGTACTTTGTAAACAAATAATTTAGATGATGGATGAGACTGCACTGTTAGAAATTCGTATCGTTAGAAGATGGGGCCACAGGAGGACAAGACATGAAGCTTAAGGGTCATTCTTCCTCTTCTGGAAAAATACTGGCTCCCCTTCTAGAAACAAAAGCCATGCTCCAAAGCCTTTTCTGAATGAAAGTTAACTTTATGTTGACACTTCTCTTTATTATTATAATTATCATTTTGGATGTTATTATTAGTATTTTTATCCAGAGACATTCCTATGGGACCACTACTGCCTTATGATGTCCACACCCCATCTATAATAGAAATTGGGCACTGTGTGAGTTTAATCAAAAGATGAAAACTCTCTAGTTATTAAAATAGTGCAAATCATTCCATAGTCTTGTTGCTTCAACAATTTTACCTGAAAATACCTGCAGGTTGGTTTCTACCATCTTGTTTGTTCCCTAATTAGCAGGATTCTCCTGCAGGCAAACACCTGCATGATTAATCTTACTTGCTGGCGCGGGCTCGTGAGAGAAGAAAAGCCAACACGGACTCCAAAAAAGACCCCAAACAAACTTTTTTTCATTGTTTTTGCAACCACATATGCAGATTTGTTACATATTGAAAGTGAAAAGTGGGATCAAGCACTCTCATATATTTCTTCCTGGAAAGTCAAAGGTAACCCAAATGCATGGCCAGAAAATCATTTAAAATATTGATAAAAAATCAACTACAGAGTTGAAGAAATGACTGGGTTTTTCCCATTTGACAGCTTATCAGTCAGTTGTCCTTGAAAATGTTTTTTAGCCGGGAAGTGTAACTCGGTGATGATAGCCATGTATAATTTATAAAGGAAAATAGATTTAAATAAGCCTGCTCGGTAGTTTGGTGTGTGAAAATTCAACACGCTAGTTTCCTTTCACTGTGTCTCCAGTCACTATTCCTCCTCCGAGCTCTCCCATGCCACATTGTATTTACTTTTTGTATTTTGGATCATAATATAATTTGTTTCCAAATGTATATTTAAAGAAAGCAACTTTGAGTGACACAAGAACAGCACAGTAAATGAAAAGTGGGATGGTATTTTCATGTAAATCACATTTTATAAATATTTAAATTACTCTCTTTTGCAGAATAAACGTGTCTGAATACACTTTACATTTAAGCTACAAATTATGCTGAAAGAATTTTACCTTGTACAGTTATTGTTCACAACAATGTATATTAAATTTTTTCTGTTCTTACATAATTCTTTGGGACTTTTTATTGACTGAGGTCTTGAGAAGGCCAGCGATAATCCATCGGAACTTGAAAAGAATGCCATCACACTTAACAACTGAACGATCTTTTATTCATCCTCCAAATTTTAAAATTTGATTCAGAGTGAATATTAAAGCCACATGTTATTTGGAAGAGTGGTAATTATAAAATATACGACTTACAAAAATCTAATCTCACTAATTCTGATACTGCTAATTTGGATTTTGCAATAATTCAAAGATGCTAAGTATACCTTAGAAAAAAAATAGTTACGGCTTCAAAGGAAGGGCACCAAGGCACCAAATTTGAGCATTCTGAATCCAAAAAGAATGAGATGGTGGTAAAATGAAACTGTCATTTATTATGTGCTTGTTACATGTCAGAAATCTGATAAGGTTAGGATGTTATTTCTATTAATGTTCAAATGTTTACAGAATAAATGATACTATCCAAATTTTTCATGGTGAAACTACAGCCCAGAGAGATTGACTGATTTTTCAATGGTTGGTTGGCTAAAGTCTGTCTGACCAGAAAGTATGTACTTTTAATTAAAAATTATTTTAACATGCTTTCAGTTTATGTTTTGAACTCTAAGTCTCCTATGGAAAAGGACTTCCGTGTTGGTAGCATTTTATTAATTGATGTAGACCTATTTTGAATTACCATTTTTCCATTACCTAAATTTACATTTATATTTTGCTTGTAATGTAGAATGTAATTAAAAGTAATAAAGTTGAAAAAGTTTCATCATTCTAATTTTTCCTCACCCCATTGTGTTTAATTAGTCAGTTCTTACTATATTGAAGATGTACCTTTAAAAATAATTTAAGAAGGAGAATACTTATTAAATAAGTTTCATGGTCCATCACCCTAAATAAATCCTGCACCAGTCACCTAAAATTAGGTAATTCTGCATCAAATTTGGGAAAATAAACAGCAAAAGAGAATTTCATTTGAGTCTGTGTAATTATCACTTTCCTATCTCTAAGACTCAGATAATAATTTATACTAAGTAAGAAAATAAATAAATGTCTTCTAACCTGGTAGATGTTATGCAACAGAATAATACAACCTCAGGAATAGTTGGTTTTCAATAACTTCTTTTTTTAAAGAAATAAACTTTTAAAGCTTCATCTTTTCGCACATATCCTCCATTACTTTTTACTAATTGAGACATTAAGTTTTGGACAAAAGTGCTGTTTAATAACAAAACCAAAATTTTCTAAGTCCTTTCTACAAAAACAGGCATCAGAATCAGGGAGGTGGTATTCAAAAATGACAATATAATGAACTACTTTAATAAAACATAAGACTAATTATCATTAGTAAATTTCAAGCACTGAAAAATAATTTTTCAGAAAATAAACTTATGACTATAACAGGTTCTAAATTACCAAGGGAATTATTTTTCACATTTGTTTGTTGAAAATATTTGTGGTTTTGCATTTGTATGGTAGTTTTCCGGGTGAAAGTTTTGATTAATAGGTCTGTGCTGCTTTATATTCACAGATTTGCTAACTTTTTAGTCAACAATGGAATAGTGATGAGACAGGAGACACTAAACAATATTATGGAAAAGATCCAAAATAATAGCAGCTTAAATACAATAGAGGTTTCCTTCTTTTTCTCTCCCATACAAGTTGAGCTGACGTGGCATTTCTGTTCTACAAATCCCACTCCTTAGGAGGCCAGGCTTTTTCTCTCTTGTTTTTCCCCCATTTTTAGAGAAGTACTTTCATTTGCGTAGTGCTTCACTACCAGGTCTACTTTCCAGCCAGAAAGGAGAAAAGAGGAAGGAAACACCATTCCACTTCCTTAAAGGTTATGACTTGGAAGTTGTACAACCTGCTTCCTCCCACATCCTATCGGCCAGAACTTAGTCTCAAGGCGCTACCCAGCTGCAAAGAAGTCTGGGAAATGTCATCTTTAACTGAATAGCCTTGTGCCCTGAAAGTCCTATTATCATATAAGGAATGGTGAATGTATAATTTAGCTCTCTCTTCCATATACAGTCTTCAGAATGAAAAAAACAATGACCACTTTTCAAATGAACACACACTGCAATTTGCAATTTGAAGGGTGGTGGTACCACAATTGTGGACTGAGAAAAAAATCCACTGATGACATTGTTTTTTAAAACTGTACATGTGCCTGTTTTTAATTAATAGACTTTACTTTTTAGCACAGTTGTAGATTCATAGAAAAATTGGGTGGAAGGTACAGAGACTTCCCATATACTCCCTGTCCTCACATAAGCATCTCCCATTATCATGTCATGTCATTACACTTTCTTTAAACCCATAGAATGTACAACACCAAGAGTGAACCCTAAGGTAAACTATGGACTTTAGGTGATAACAAAGTGACAATGTAGGTTCATCAGTTGTAACAAATATATCATTCTGGTGTAGGATGTTGATAATGGTGCCATTTTTAGAATTAAGTAAGATTACTTAATTTACCAATCTATTGCCTCTCAGCTCCAAACAAACCCTTCATTGCCCTGCTTTTGGTTCCTAATCAGTTCTCCTCTGCCAGCTGGCATGATGTAAAGCTTTATCAGCGAGGGCACTAGAGGGAAGACGGAGGAGGAAGGAGCTCTTCCTTCTGGTCCCAGGGTGTGTTTCCCCTCAGCAGGCTCCTGCAGAATGTGGCAGCCAGTAGTGCATGGCATCCCCTTGAGGGCAGTCTTCCCTGACACCCAGAGGGAGGTTTCCCCGTGTACCTTTCCCACTAACAGTTTCCAGATGAGTTTCATGTGGCCAACCCTCCATGGATGACTTCCCTCCGGCACCTCAGAGGGCAGATTCCCAGTGATTCCTGGTGGCATGCAACCTTAGCGGACTTCTCCTCCATCCACTGGACCACAGCCATGCCCTCTCCAGTGAGGACTGGATCTCAGTCCTGGGGGCAGGATCCTCTTGCAGATTTGTTCCTTCCCAGGGTGTTGTATGTCAGCCTTAGGAGTGGAATCTGCTATTCATATATTCTTTAGAGTTATCTTTACTTCTTAGTATCCAAACCTCAGTTACTCCAATCCTCTGTGGGAGTTAATAAATTTGTATTTTACACATCCTCTGTTGTACTTACTGGATAGATTCTGTTTCCTAATTAGGTCTTGCCTAACCATTAGGAAAGCCAGTCATACAAAGACAGTCAAAAGAGTTTCCCCTTTTCTTTTGTGAAATTTAAGAGGCCATGGAGGGAAAGGTGGGTATTCACGGCATCCTCCTGTGTCATTTTGAGGTCTATGATTAATGTTAATATTTGGGTATCCCGAGAATTTGGCAGGAGTAAACATTACACAAATCAAACAAGCCAGCAATGAGCTGTTATGTTAAAACTTTGCATGTCTAAAAGACTGAGAAGTTGTGGGAATAGAATTAGTGTGGGTGTTTAAAAAATGCAGTCCTTGTTATGCTTTGATATTTTTCATTCTTTATCAACATCAGATAAAAAACAAGCCTTGAGATTTCCTCCAAAAATTGTGTCTCTTCTCCTACACTATACCCTTTCCACTTTTAGGAAAGATATTCACATTACATATAAGAAAGTTGTTTCATTGTGATAGGAAATTACACAGTTTTCTGCAGGACTTATTAGTAACATATTGTTTTAGATAGGTTTATTAGCTGTTCTAGCCCAGATGGAATCTTCAAAAGCTGTAATTCTGGAAACTAAGTTAGATATAAGATAGAATTTTGTTAACTGACCTTTCAATTGGAATATAATACCAAGAAATATTGTGGTATTAATTTCTTTTTCCAAACTAGCATTTGGCCTAAGAGAATGAGAACAGATGTGTCAAGTTCTCGGAGTCAGGTGTATACCTTAGGAAAAGTATTTTCTTCTATTTAGTTATCATTATTCTTCTTTATTATGTGTACACATTCAATAAAATTTAGGAAATTTATTTATAGAATTAAACTATTTATAGAATTAAATGATTATTTTATAATTTTTTCCAAATATTTATATATTTTAAATAGAAATAATCTATTTTGGTTCTATCAGCAATTTTTGCTTTGCATGTTTTTGTAACTGTCAAAACATTTTTTATTTCAATTCAATTTTGCATATTTCTAAAACTATCCTCTAAATGCAGCTTTAGAAGACTCAAAAGTATGCTGCAATAGCTGTTAGAAAGTAGAGAATGATAAAAGTTTTATTTTCAATGAGTCCTGTTTTCATAGGTCTTTTTGCAAAATGAATCATATTTACTTATATTCTTATTTTTCTATATTTTGGATCAACTATCTTGAGGTTCTTAAAGGTTTCTTTTTGTAGTTTCTAATTAAACCAAATTTTCTTTCACAGAACATTACATAAATTCAGGTAAATCTTCACTAACTTTCATCAGAACTGTATATAGATGGCAGAGGGTTAAGTTAAATGAATTTTGATAATGGAGGTAGTTATATATGGAGTCAATAGGTAGGAATTTTAGCATAGTTATAACTTACTTTTCCAGTATGAAATTTTTCTTTTTAAATTTTCAACCATCATATATATATATATATATATATATATATTGCCTAGGTATTCATTTCTTTTAAATGCAGCACTGTTTTTTCTTTGGAATTTGTTTTTCTCCTGTAGCAGATACTGAACTGTCTTTTTGTGTTTTTTCTGTCGCACATATTTCACTTTAGTCATTGAAGTCAGTAAGAAACATGGGCACGTGAAGGATAAGATCTGGGTGTGAATCCCAGGAAGCCGCTCCAAATGAAAGCAAAAAGTAAGAATCATGAAAGAGATGTTACGACTAATTATAAATCCCAATCTCTTTGGAGTATTATTGTTAAGATGACAGTTTTATGCACCACTTCGCATCACCTTGCCATCAGTAACTTCTCAACAAGTATTTGTGGAGTGAATGAAAAGAGTCCACATTTAAGTATATTGTTTTTAAAAATAGAGTATGAGGCTGTTTCCTAAACTCAGACTTTCAAGGTACCAAGTCTTAACAGTTTTCCATTGTAAAAGTATGAAAATGGCTTATGTCGACATCTAAAATTTAAGTCAATTGTCACTGTAAAATTCCTACCAAAGTTAGCGCTGAGCACATGAAAATAATTCCTTGCAAAGGGCAATTAGGTCCACTGCCCTGCTCCCTGTCCTAACAACTCTCTCTATTCTGTCTTACTTCCGGTTGTCACTCTGTGCTTCTTGCGTCAGCCAATCACAAAGCTATCACGAACTCCTAAACGGTTAACAGGACGCTGGATCTGGAATAGCAACACCAATGTTCTACTATATAAACTCAAATACTGCACAAACAGCAACTGAGACCTGAACAGAAATAGGAATGGTATACATGCATTTTAAATATGATTAGTAATAAAATGATGAGTTAAACTGACTAAATAGATTGTCGCACAATCTATAGTAGCACAGCTCAGTGTGCAGGCTCAGGGCCTAAAGAACAGGAGATAAACACATAGTCCAAGCAAGAAAAAAGCGTATGCACTAGACACCACTTCTGAGAATACTTAATTGTGTACAGATTTTTAGTCCTTGTCATTTGGATGGATCCCGACTTTTCTAAAAGAAAGCATTTGTTGACATATTAAGCAAATATATAACAGAAAAACAGAGGTAACAAATACCAACTTTGCTTTCTAGGGAAAATGTTCAAACTGTTTCAACTGATGAATATACATGAAGATGTTCCATTCAGTTATTTGTTTGATTCTGCTTTATAAAAGTTCTTTTAAAATAAGGGAGTCATTGTGAGTCAAAGTGTTAATATATACATACCTTTCATATATGCTTTTCTTGTTTTTTTTAGTTTTGAAGCTTGTTGGCAGATCATGGTTTGTTGAAATGGCTGACACCACTGAGTCCAAAGGAAATGAGAAGTTATTTATGTGCCAGAGGGCCTCTCTAACCTGATTAGCAGGAACACAGGGGCAACAAATCTCAGATTAACTCAATTTTTATTTCAGTTTTGTGGATTACCTTTAATGCACTGTAAATCTGTGTTCACAGAGAATAATGTAAATATGTGTTCCACACAATAAAGTCATTTTCTCTCTTAGGTAAAATAACTCCACTCACAGAAAAAATGCAGAGCACAACCTTTCTTAGATATCATTTCTCTCTATAGCCTGGTAAAAACAAATAGCATTGCAATGTTGAAAATCAATGCCGATAAAGTGTCTACACAGTGCCTCACACAACAAAGCAGGAATTAATCACACACAGTAGTTAGGTAAAGGCAGGGAGTAAAGAAAAAAAAAAAAAAACCCTTGAATTTATACCATTTTTCTAGGATAACTCTATTGAAATTTATTAGAAACACAGATTAACTGATATGTGGTATCTAGACACTTCAACTTTTCGAAGGCACTGGAAAACATGAGCTTTGAAGGAAAAATAAAATGCTACTATATTTTTATGAAAAGCAAGGCCCTTTAAATTATTAAGGAATTCAAAACCAAAGAGCCTGGGTGGGACTTCTGTTGAAATTTACCCAGAAGATGGAAAAAGTGTTTCTTATATATGTGAAATAAATACTGAGATCAGCAAAGTGACAGAAAAATAAAGAATGTGCCGTGTTACCCCGAACTGAAGAGGGGAACACTCTCTGCTCATGCCTGATTCTTCTTGGCCGGTTTGCATGTTTATTAATGACACACACGTGACCCGCGCCCTCCGCTTTCATCAGTATAACATGGCGTTGCTGTGAATCTGTATCAATACATCTTTGTGTTAGTAATGCTCTGTAAAAAGAATGGAAAAAACCATTGAATTTTTTAATCAGCGGCAATCACCCGATGTTATGAAGAGATGTTCATTTGGAATCCACTTTAAGTACTTTAAATCTTAATTCAAAAACATTAGTAAGCATTTGGTTGCCTAAAAATCTGTTCATCCTATATGCCTCCCTCAACCCCAGAGACAAAATAGTAAAACCCAAACTTAAAATGAAAGATCATTTAAAAACTACTTGTGTTTGCTTATCCTCTATCTTGAACTGTTCAAGTAGACGATAAAGGAAACAAACAGAGTCGTATTTTATTTTCTATTTCACAGGCAGGACAGGTTGTCAATCTTCATTTAGTTCCCAGGCAAAACAAATGGGCCTCGGCTGAACGTGCAATAACTTCTGTCGCCACTGGAGGGCAGTGACAGCTTTTGTCTCCAAAGTGCTCACTGAGCCCTGGGTGCTGATTTGTGCCACCAGCCTTGGAGTTGAGTTTCTCATCAAAGTGTGAAAATACACCGGGTGACTCTCCAACAGCTCACCTTCCTTTTGGATCTCTTGCCTCTGCCCCACCCCACCCCAAAGCAGCCAATGACACTTCCTTACTTGAAATAATTTTTTAGAAACCGGGTGGTGTTGAATAGAATGCCAAGTTTGCAAATGGTAAAAAAAAGGAAGAGGAAAAAAGGAGGTGGGAGAGAAGTACAAATAGGGGACCAGATTCCCTTCTGCCACGGAATGGTGCTAAGCTTGAAAAGGACCACGATTTCAAGAACATATTTGTTATTTAATTGCTTTCTGCCATAGCAAAACTATCCCTTTCTTCAGCATTTTACAGTCTAAATTCCTTCTTCTTATGACCCACACATACACGTGCACGACAACATGCATACCTGTTTCAAGTAATTGTTTGTAGTTGGGACAATTAAGCTGAGGATAGTGTACTCTTCCAGAGTGAATTGGTTTTGAATTGACCATGAGAAACAAAAATACATCAAAAAAATTTTTAGGTGTAGCTAGGCCGATAAAATTTTCAGAATTTTTTTTTGTAGTTGAAATATGTAAATATCCGAATTTTCATCAATTCAAAGATTAATGATAATTATGAAGGTGTTAGATAGTATCATAGCTTGTAAAAACGAATTAATTTGTCTTTCAGAAAAGGAAGGATTTGAATGCATTCACCTGAGCATGGGTCTTAGCTACTGAATAGTTTTGCTGGGCTAAATGGAGGGAAAAGACCTCAAATTATTATTTTGATGAGTGGGGTAAGACAATTGTATTAGTGAAGTTAAAATAAAGAGGAATGAATTCTTTTATAAATACTTGGAATGAATCAATACAGATAAATTTAGTTCCCTTTTTTTCAGGGGATATACCTATTCATTCCTATTTTAATTTATAAAAACTTTGCTCTACATCACTGTGTCTTTCTTAGTAAATAAAGCATAATAATTAAATGGTACAATTAGCTGACATCTATGGGAAGTAACAATTTCTTTATACTAGAGAAATTTAATATATGGTTATTTGCTTTTTAAAACTACTTTTACACTTTGACAGAAGTTGAAATGGTTAAAAATATTATAGAATAGCAACAATGACAACAACAAAAACACACCAGAATGGGGAATTCTGGAGCTTATTGTAGTATAGTTTAAACTTAGCAAGCTTTAGAAAAATAAGAATATTTTTAAATATCAAATTTCCAGTTGTTTTATTTTTATTTTTCTTAACACCACAGAAACTCTAGCTGAGTAAGAAAATATTATTCAATGGTAGGAGCAGGGATATAAAAGGAACATTGCACAGAAATCAAAATATAATGATGTATGAAATTTATATATTGTTATAAACCAATATTACCTCAGTTAAAAATAATAAAATAGTATAGAAGGAACAGTAACCTCTACTAAGATAAAGTACTACTAATTTTGCATAAATGGTTTGTGTCACTAAATGGAGAGATATATTTTGTATATATATTATGAAGATATATTTTTGGATCTGCAAAAAAACAAAAGATGGTTTCTTTATCATTTATTTTCTTCCTACAGATATGAGACAACAAAAATCAGTCAAGCACATTTGGGGAAAGAAATACTTAAGAACCAGGAAAGGACAGGATTCTGTCTTTTCACAGTTCTGTTACATTCTTACATAAAAGTATGGCATAATTCACTCGCATTTGAAAATAATCTGAACAAATTTGTTGCGTGCTCTCGGATAACCAGGCTATGTAAAATTACCAGTTTTTGAAACTTATTTATCCTTCATGACATAGTCAGATCTAAATGAATAGAGTCAAAGCACATGGAATGTGTCTTAATTTCCCATTTATTTTAAAGTTGAAGTTGTACTGACTAAACTTTGTGTGCATAAAGTAAGATACGTTTGCAGTATTGTAAATATCAAATATCGAATTATATTTATAATCAAATTATCAAACATAATTCAAGCTAAAGTAATTCCTCTTTGGGACAGAAACCTCTCTTTTGACTGTATATATTGATATATCGATGAAAAAACTTGGATAATGTCCAAGTGTTCCACTTTTTGTATTTTTTATTCTGAGGGTCTTAAGTTTCAACTTCAATTATGTAGGGGAAATTTAGCCAAAGGCTTTTGTATAGGAATTTTAAGGAAGAGGAAATGGAAAGTGAAATCATGACAAATTATGTACTAGTATCTATTTACCTTATATCTGAGAAGTAATTTTTAAATTTCTTAGACAAAAAGAGTATCTCCAGATTCCAACGGAAACAAATATCATTGTTTTAGAAATATTATAGGCAAGAATTTCCTCCTAATTTTTGAATACTTGGTAGGACTCTAAAAGACAAAGAAAGAGAGTGAAGGGTAATTTGAATTTGTGGGTATATACATGCATACACACTTACACATATATGACTTCTGGGACCATCTAACTCGGAGTAGGACTATATGGTTTTATAGCTTAATGTTGGAAATTGGGAGATAGTGCTATATGAAACATATCTAAATTTTGCATGGGATGGTGTTTTCCTTTGCCCTGTATGTATGCCAATTAATGCACAACAATGAATTCCATTTGCATTCAAAATAAGTCACTTGAGGGGCCGGCCCAGTGGTGCAGCAGTTTAGTTCACGCTTGGCAGCCCGGGGTTCGTGGGTTCGGATCCCGGGCGCCCGCCGACACACTGCCTGTCAGCCATGCCGTGGCGGCGTCCCATATAAAGTAGAGGAAGATGGGCACGGATGTTAGCCCAGGGCCAGTCTTCCTCAGCAAAAAGAGGAGGATGGGCGATGGATGTTAGCTCAGGGCTGGTCTTCCTCACGAAAAAGAAAAATAAATAAATAAATAAAATAAAATAAGTCACTTGAGGAGTAAAATATTAAAAATTTACCACTAAATGGGGAATTAGTGGCTTCTCCACACACACCTCGACCTCCCCCAGAAGCAAGACACTACGGAAAGAATTTCTTACGTCCTTAAAGGCCTTAAGAATGAATGCAGCACTCGCTTCAGCTGCACATATACTAAAATTGGAACCATACAGAGATTAGCGTGAGCACTGAGCAAGGATGACACGAACATTCTTGAAGTGGCTCATATTTTTAAACGCATCAATAAAAAGAAAGATTGGATTCTACCCTACAAAAGTTTTCAGAGGAAAAAAAGGATGTTTCTCAAAACCAATCACATCTATATTTTTTCACCACATGTGTACATTGTGAATGTATGCACTTTAATGCAGAAACAGTCATGAAATCATTAACTTTAACTTATGATTCCATAAATAAATGATATATGATGATAGATGGATAATCTTAGGTGTGAAAGGGAGACAAGGGGACAAATTTTTATTAAATGAAAGATGAACTAAAATTTTTTATTGGAAAAAAGATTTTAGCCATAGAGTAAAATTCTTAGACTTCTGACTCTAAATTACACTTAAATTTGTATCTTTGTTATGAAAACTTGATAAAGGTATGGAAATCATTGTTTGCTTCAAGTTTTATAATTCTATGAACTATTTCCAAACAACTAAACCTCAAGCAGTCAATATTTCATTTTTTTCTACTTTATACTGAAGAGGAGAAAGGGAAAGAAGGCTAACATTCATTGAAAGCTATCTGGTACTTGGTGTTAGATACTTTACATATATTATTAATTTGGTGTTAGAGAGGTTCCTAAGCTACTGAAATCAAAATTATGATTATTTTGCAATATCTCCAAATCACCGTTGAGAATATGGCCAACATTTGAATTAGAAACCCATTTTACGGACTAAATATTTTGTAAAACAAAACTATATTTTGTTTACTAAAAAAAAAGGAATACAGGTTGCATTTCACCAAATCTCCTTCTCCTGGGCTTGGTTTGTGTTGTAGTGGCTCCGGCTGTCAGCAAGCTAAGGTAATCGTACTAGACGATATTTGAGAAAACTTCCTCAAGAACAGAGAAGAAAGTAGCTCCACATTCCAAGAGGTTGTATTTTTTTAATTTAATTTTATTTTTCAGCATGCTTGTGTATTTTAATATTAAATGCATAAAAGTAAGAGTTCAAATTCTGATGTGATTAAGTGATAAAAGCCAAGCAATCTCTTCAAGTATTTAATATTAGGAAGATTCTTTAACACATGGCTATTTGCGTAGTGATTTTATATTTTCCAGCCTATTTTCTCCTTTCCCAGTCTTCATGGTTCCCTAGACATTGCCAAAGGGAAATTCTCAGTCCAATGAAATGTACAGATTCCATAATTTGCCTCTGTTCTTACTTTGCCTTCTGAATTTACTTGGTTAATATTTGTTCTCAGCTATTTCCTCATTCTCTGTGCTGACCCAGTCTTCCCGAAAGTCCACTTTCTCTATAGGTCTCCCAACTACATAAATAAAAATGGTTTTAACTAAGGTCATGAAAAGGTTCACAGAAATCCTGTCATGATTTTAAGAATAGTCAACAATTCAGACACGAGCGCCGATGGAAAGCAGCTGCCAAATGGAAAGCCCAGCTTCTTGACTCCGTTTTCTTCTATCGCTTGTAAGTTAATACTCACTGATAAAATACTAAAATGCCAGGAAGCACATCAAGCCTCCAAGACAACGGAATGAACCGCCAGAAGACTGACAACAGAAGTACAGTTGCAAATACGGGTGTTATGTGACATCAAGATGTGTGCCTAATTTTGTTCTCAGTCTGGGTTCTTAGGCATAAGTCAATTAAATGACACTAAAATCCCAAGAAAATAATAACGAAAACAAAAACTCCAGATACTTATTAACTTGCGGATGAATTTATAGACTCTAAGTAGAAATAACTCCGTTTAATGACTTTTAGAGGGACAATTTCAGATTCTGTATTTTAAGCATGGAAACAAGATTTTTTAACAAAATGGGGATAGTAATAAGGAAGAGAAGGGAAGAAACAAAGAAAGGTTAAAGAGTGAGAATGAAATCTGGTTTAATAAAAAGCTTCATGTATTAAAAGTTTAGAGTAGGTTGAATTGGCTCTCTTTGGGTGGCATTTTTCTCTATTTATTGTTTATTATTTACCTTAAGACATAACATTTAAGCCTTGTATATGATCACATCCTAACTTTGTGTCTGCAAGGGTTAAACATATTGCTGTAGCTAAATACCATAGTGCTAGTATTTAGCCTATTATGTAGAAGAATAGGCTCAAGATTATCAACGCTTCCTTTGTATTGACAGTACATAGAGTGGCCATCATTTCTTCTGAATTACCTTAATTTTAAGTGAATGTGTCCCTATTTTTTCCTACCAACCTTCTTCTCTAACATATTCATTTTACTATTAAAATAGATTAATTCAGACTAATCTTTTCTTAATTAAGCAGAAATTTTAATAATGTCATACCTTATGTGACCCAGGATGCTTGATTTTAGCCATATATGTACGAAAAAACATCCAAGAAAGCCATATTGGAGCTTTCAAAAGCTGTTGAAAGGAGAGTTAGTATGAGGGACCCACTTATCAAGTGTGGGTCATGGTCTCTCTTTCTTTGAGATAACGCTTTATTTTTGGACATTGCGATGCACTTTCAAAAATCTGCCTTCATATTACAATTATTTCTGTGTTGTTCATATCCCACATTTCCATATCCTACCACCAAACACTAACAAGAACTTTCTTGGGGTGTAATATCCTTTTGTTTTCAGTATTGTATTTCTTAGTTTCCAATACAGTGTCTTATGTACATATATTAAGCATGCAACAATTATTTTCTGAGTGCTTACTATAAGTCAGGCACTATGCTAAGCCAAGGGGATATACACAAGGACAACACAGAAAAAACTTTTCCTCATATGCCTGTGATATAATACCTGTGTAATGGGTTGAGCACTCAGACTTTGTAGTCAGACCTCAGTTCAAATCCTTCTTCAACTCCCACAAATTGTGTTGTCATGTAATACTTCTGTTTCTTCATCAGTAAAAAGATAAACAGCATTTACCTAAGAGATTTGTTGCAGATGCTAAATTGAATTATTAAAGTAAGTCTCTCAATATTGTGCTGGAATATATGAAGCTTATACTAATGGAAGTTATATATTATTTAATATGTGTTAAATTATTTGTGTCATTTTTTTCTCCAATGCTATTGACACACTGTTATGACTGCATGTTTAGCCAGGGATGACGAAAGGCCGTTGGGTAACATATGTATGGTGTGTCGTTGTCTTATTAATGAAAACTACATCATATCTGCTTACTGATTTTGGTAAGAGAAGCTTCTACAGGTTTCTTCCAGAGGAACATTTCAATATTTAATTTTGCACTTTGTGAATTTTGCTGTGTTTATGCTTAAAAGTTCTGTGACTGCTCCAGGATCATTTACAGTTTCATCTTTTCTAAAATATATATTTATTTTATAAATTTTAATCCTTATTTTACCTTAAATTCATATTCAAGTGTAAGATAAGGATCCAATTTAAGAATTATTTTTCAAGAAGCCAATTATTCCAAAATTATTTGATGAATATTACTTCTGCTTATATGAAGTTCATAGTGTATTAATGATCACACAGTAAAGTTATATCTACTAGGAATAAGAATTACATTATTACTTAATTACTCATGGTATTGCGTTATTACTTATGTTATTAGTATATATACAGACTTAGTATTTCTTTCAATGTGAGCATCTCTTTTTTTGTTAAGCAAATATGTTTGAAACTGATATCAATATATAACACAGTAATTTCAGATTCACGTATCTTATTCTTTAATTTTTGAATATTATTCATCTCTACCTTGCTGGTGTGCCTCTTTAAGTAAAAATTTCGAGGAACGTATCTGTGAGCAGTTTATGCTCTGAACCCTGCAAATCTAAGCATGGAAGTCACTCTGTTATAGCAGAATATTAATTCCTTTGTGCTTGGTCACAATATTCTTGGGCCACAATATTTTTCTCTCAAACTTTGCTCTCATTGTTACATTATATTCTGACACTCTGAGTTAAATAGAACCTGAAAGCAGTGTGACGTTTTTCTTTTTTACTTTTCACAAATAGTTGTGGAATTTTTTCTCTAAACTTGAAATTCACAAACTTTGCCAAGTTTATTCTAAGTCACTTTATTTTTGTGTGTTTGTGTGTGGGATTTAGTGAACGTTTTTGAGTGGTATACTCAGGCAACATCTTGTTTTATTTTTGCTAAACTGGTGGAAAGTGTTCTCTTTCAATGAATATTTGTTTTAATTCATTTCCAATGGATGCCAATTATTTGTACATTTTATTTTTGTTTTTTTCTCCTCTGTAGTACCTATTATTATTACTATTATTATTATTATTGTATTTTTCTTTATTTTTAGAAAACAGTCATCTTTATTAGTGATTTCATTTTCTACAATGTCAGTTATATTTTTTACTACGGCTCAAGCCAACTTTAATTTTTCCATTGTGGTATCTTCTTCTCTCTCATATTCTTTTTATATCTTTGCCAGCAACATTTATAGTTCAACATTCTCCCTATTTTCTTATTTTTCCCATATTACATTTACTTGACATATTTATGACAAGTACTTTTTTCTTAAGTGAAAACTGCCTTCATTGGCTCAGTGTCAATGTCCTTGTTTTTATATCC
The DNA here is from genome assembly GCA_031878705.1 of Tapirus indicus. NCBI lineage: Eukaryota > Metazoa > Chordata > Mammalia > Perissodactyla > Tapiridae > Tapirus > Tapirus indicus. The sequence continues at coordinate 118,864,588 of CM062925.1, forward strand.
TTGAAGGAGATAAAAACTAACACTGTTGATATTTGCAAAGGGTATTATTTCCTTTGATGGATATCATTTTCTATCTTAGTGTTTCCAGAATCTCATAATCATTTTATCTGCTCTCTCCGATGATGTGTATCTTCCCTAGCCAAATTCCAGGATCAAGCAAACCTTTAAATAGTTTGGTCCCACAAAAGTTAGGCAGAATATTATCCTCCGTCTCTTGTCTTTCATTCTGAATATTAGGAGATGAATTAGTTCCTGGATAACTTAAAACATTCTGTAAATTCTCAGAATGGATTATTTTCAGGGTTTCCCAGTAGTCTACTAATTCCTGTTTCCTCCTTTATGTTTAAGAACACAAGGCTTCTTAAGCCCATAAATTTTCAGTCTTGTACAAGGGAAAATTGTGGACTTCCATAGAGCGGTGATAGATAACAAGAGGAGGAGATGATAGTCCTGACCAACTCTGAAATGGGAACCAAGAGTTGAGTAACCTCAAACTTTCTCATTGGCGCCTTGGATTATAGTGTTTATTGGATGCTATTTTGGTGGATAAAATCTTCCTCTCTGTATTACAGTATTCTTATTTCAGATATTCAGACATATTGGCCTCTAGTCATTTATTAGGTAGCTTGTATAATCTTTCGGTCCTTAGATTTAAAAATATTTTATGAGTATTCTTGGGTTCATCTCCTTTTACAGTATATTTTTCTGTATTTTCATGGGTATACCAAAGGTCTGACACAAACAGGTGGCTACCGTCAGAAAATTAGACTATTACTTCCTAACACAAATTTCAAAGTCTTTAATAATAATTGGTAGTGCTCTTAACTGCCTGTTGATACATTTGCTTTCGTGATTAAGATTTATCAAAATATTCAAAACTCTCAAATAATGAAAAATTTAATGCAATCCCCTTTCAGAAAGTTTCACATGCATTGAAGAGCTGATGATATGCCTCTAAAAAAACTGTGAAAATAATTTTTCTTGAACTTTGGAGAAGTGGAACTTGAAAGAAAAGTAGACTTTTGTTTTAAAAATCATATTTTTATGATTATGGAACAAATTTTGTGCAACTATATAGAAAAATATGAAATTCCAATTTAGAATTCCATCATGAAACTACACCATTCTAATTTCTCCATGCCACGGTTTGTTAATATTCCACAAAGTCCCAGGATGCAACTATAAGACTGCATTCAAATCTATGAACATGAGGCAATCATGCTCAGCAGACTATAACAATAATTATAATAGAGATTAAATAAAAATAATTAGAAAAAGTTCATCTAGTTTTGATGTATTAATTATTCTGACCCTGTTCTATTCAGAGTCTAATTATCTGGTTCAGTGAAAATGCCAAGATTTCTACGACTCATAAAAATTACATTCAAGTAATTATGTCAGCAAACTAAACAGTATTCATTTACCATGCCTTTTTATGCACACATTTGAATATGCTTTTTTAACTGTTTTTGCTCTTTGTTCCTATTCATGGAAAATAATACCTGTAGAGAAATTTGAAAGTCAGTTGCACTCCGAGTGTAATGTGCAATTCTTGCTGATATTCTTCTTTTGTAAGACTGCTGTAAGTCTCATATAACCTTTGTTTAAAAAACATGAATTAAAGTTCACTCTTCAGTCGTTTCAAAGAAATCTTTAAAACCTGTAGCTGTAGTTTAAAAAAAAAGTTTAAGGCAGTAATACAAAGCATCTCTTAGAAAGTTTCTTACCTTGTGTAGCTCAGAAGCTGGCTAAATAGATCTATATAGATCTTTATATTTCTGCTACCCATATTTCCTTTAGAGACATACTAGGGCAATCTATGAAAGAGACTGGATTTAGAAAATAATATATGTGTATATAATATCTTAAACTCATCAGTAAAGTGATAATATAGCTAAAGATTCCAAATCACTGAGCATTTTCAAGCCACAAGAATTTTTATATTTTTATGGCACAATTAGGAATTTCTTAATGCTAACAGCTAAGTAACTTCGTGTAACAAGGACAGAGAGTTACACTGGTGAGGAATTCAATATCTATTATATCCCTTAGAATCTCTTTTACTATTTTTAGTAAAATATTTGATGGACATTTTAAGCCACAATTTGTTACATGAAGTATTCAGACTATTGTTTTGTTTATATTTTCTTTTCCATGTGGATAGACAGACACAAACTTAGCTGAAAATATAACCTTCAATTATATTTACTTTGGGAAGAATATATTAAGAGTTAAGGCTTGTTCTATTTCCTTGGTGTTCTAGTAAGAAGACATATCTATACACACAAATATGTGTATAGTTAGAGCCTATTTGTTGAAAGGGAAATATGTCTTCCTGGGTTCCTGTTTTATCTTTCAGGTACTACAAACTAGTTCCAAACTTTATCCAAGACGCGGAGGGGCTGAAGAATTAAGGGGTGCTATTAAAATGGATGGAGTTGAAATGAGACAAAGATGAGAAGGAGTTAGAAACATTTACTTAAAGGGCACTCACGAGCAAGGTAAACAGGCAAATCTTTATCATGGCTGCCATGGTCCTGTAGTCATTTAACACACTGCATCTAGATGAAATCAAAGAGAGACTAATGGTGGAGCAGGCAGTGGTGACAAGTGGTCCCAAAGACATGACTCCTTTGTGTCTTACATATCCACAGAATCACCCTGCTTGGACCTGCACAGTAGCATTTTTTCTTAGTCTCCACTTTTGAGCGGCCATTGAGGTGTTGGTCAAACGTATTGAAGTGTCCTGAGAAACAGCAAAAAATTACAGAGGAAATGTCCTTCTTTGAATTTCTCAGCTGCACTCCAGACCGGATCATGTCCTGAAATATCAGACATTGGAAATGAAGCACTCACATTTTATAAGTATCTGTCTGCGTCCAGGCTTTATGTCGAATGAGAAGCTAACTTTTTTCACACACTCTTATAATCATATACACACAGAGTGTCACTTCTCGCCCCCCACCTCCACCCATCCGAAGTAACCAAAGGGTTAAGAGTAACCAATTTTTGTGTTTTGATGTAGAATGTCTCATGTTGACACCTGTTAAGCAGTCCCCTTGTGCAGTGCTCTTATGTCCTATCGTTGAGGTATAGAAAATAAGACAGTAATAGGAACATACGCCTGCAATTCACCATCTAAATACATGGCTCTAACAGGCAAGGCTGTGAATAAGATTTAACGGTGGCTTTGGTGTAGGAATAGTTCATCTCACCCGGTTTGGGTTAACCAATCTTGCCACATGCTGTGCCCTCCTTATCATACCTCATCCCACTGGGATGAATAAAATTCCACCAGGTTGCCTTTAGGACATCTCCTGTGCACCTCAATCAGCTGCCTAGTTGGTGTACCCCATGTGGAATATCTCAGGGCATTTTCTGGTGGCACTGGGAGGACACCTCTGGAATCTCCCCAAATCCCTTCAACTTGTAATAGTGTTCCCATCCTGTCAGTGGCTCTCTGCCCCCCTGGACCTTGACCTAGAGGTCTGGAGCCCTTCTCAGGGACCTGCTTAAATCTGAGTTCCAGATGCATCCCGTTTGGTCCCCTTCCTTTACTTTTGGTGAAACTCATTTTGGAGTGAAAAACATTGTTCTAACAGCCAAGTATAGAAATTAAGACTATAGAGTCAGAGTACTTGCTTTCAAATCTTTTCCTTAACAACTCTATGATCTTGAGCAAATTAATGAACTGCTGTTGTTTGCAATGTGGGGAAACAATGGCCACTACCTCGTAGGCAGTTTGAGATTAAATAAGTGAATACATGTGAAGCCTTAGAAAAGTGCTTGGCAAATAGTTGGCACTGTGTAAGTCTTAGCTATAAAGTAACATTACTACTCCACATGAAAAGGTTACTATTAAGTGTTATTATAATTTCCTACTGAGTGATTTATGTAATAAACCATGCCCCAAATGTGCTAGGTTTGGCTCTTGGTACTCAAGCAAATAATTTAGAAGTCTACAATTTTTTTTTCTGGTGTTTGCAAATGAAAAGCATTTTGGATTTCCAATCATTACTCTTTTTTTTTTTCTGGTGAGGAAGATTGGCCCTGAGCTAACACCTGTTGCCTATCTTCCTCTTTTTGCTTGAGGAAGAGTGGCCCTCAGCTAACATCTGTGCCAATCTTCCTCTGTTTTTGTGTGGGATGCCTCCACGGCATGGCTTGATGAGCAGTGTGTATGTCTGTGCCCGGGATCCGAACCTGTGAACCCCGGGCCGCTGAAGCGGAAAGTGCGAACTTAACCACTACACCACTGAGCCAGCCTCCCTACTACTTATTTTAAAACTTATTGAGAAGTTCAATTGGCTCTTTTGTTTTAGGCTGTGCCCAGCTTTCATTCAAGGCAGGGTATGGTGTTGGTTCAGGTCTGAAAGGCCTCCAGGCAATACAAAGAAATATGGAAAACAAAAACATCCCAGTTTAAAAGTTGTACATTTTAATGTATAAACTTGGGCAATGTAGAAGTTTGTAATGATGAATGAATAAAAAGTAGCGTGTAGAAACTCTGAACATCATTATTTTTTTTTAAAGTTGTTTTTTTTTCCCCTTAAATTAAAGGCCAAACATTTCAGGAATAAGAAGGCATATTAAAATTTTGCATAGAAAAATTAACTTTAATCTGTACCTAAGCCTTAGATAGTTAAGTTTTAATAACTTCTATGGGGGGCTCAGAAACAAACCAAGATAAAAATGTCACTAACAATGAAACGTTTTGGTTATCCCAAAATAATTAGCAGAAGTAGATGAATTAATTTAAGCTTTTACAGATCACTGTTTTAATATAAAAGTGACCATCTGACTCATCTAGAAAGAGGTAATATACTTTGCTCAGCTTTCTGGAAAATGCAGGTCCGGGGAAGCCTAAACTACTTTATGTAAGAAGAGTAACTTAAAATAAAAAGTTGGGGAATTTCCAAGTTTAATACATACATGGTAACAAGTATCAGAAACAGCAGAGAGAAAGTAATAGTAAAGGTGCAATTTGCACCTGTGAACAGAACATTGTAACGTTTTACTACTAGAATATTCTGTACTAAAATCTCTAGAAGCACCATCTCATCTTTGAAAACTTCAAACAAGTATACTTCATATGTGCATAAATGCATACATACTTTTATTGTGCTTAGGCTGTATCTTTTGATATTGTAGTGATGAAGTATCTCTTGAGAAAAAAATGAAAAGTTAAAGCAAAGACTTTTTTTAAAAAAGTAAAAGGAGAAATTTTGTTTATGTTCTCAGAGTAAATACTGTCTTCTTTATCTGGACACATTAAAATTCTCAAGCTAAATGGATATTTCTCAATAAAGAATTATAAGATCTTAAATTTTTTGAAGTGTTGGAAGCTGATAAGTGACAAAGAATAAAGATATCTGAAGTTTAAATAATTCCTGGATTTATTCATTGAAGCAACTAGATAGCAAAGAGGTTAAAGTAGGAGGGAATTAAGACTTGGCAGCTCTAAATTTTATGATGGCATCTTATGAAATCTTAGACTTTCAACTTTTTGAGATCTTAGATCCTTCACCTAAAAAAATTAATGTATGTACTGGATGACTTTTCAGCTCCCTTCAAGCTCTTTATTATAAAAGTATATTACAGTAACTTGGAGTATATCTTAGGTACATCTTGGAAACCATATAAATGAAAATTCTCAGTGGAGAGAGCAAGAAGTCTCTTTATTAAGATACAGGTGAAATTTTTAAGTTAATTTAGGCAACATGATCCTTCCTCACTTCCTCCAAAGGAACACATTTTGATTCCACAAAATGCTATATTATCTTAAAAGGTTTTTGTGGATATTTCCTTTATGAGCAGAAATCTTTTTTCCAATAAAAATATGTATAGGATGAGTGAGCCACAGCTATCAATTTCTCTCTCAATACCATCTTTAATTATGTCTTACTTTCAGCTTATCCCTGATGAGACAGGTTAACTTGTTAAGCTGGGAACTGATCCCAAAGTACAAGTTAATGTTTTAATACATTTAGAGGTTGGAGATCTTTTCCAGCTAGGAAACAGTAAATGGACCACCAGGTTATAATATCTTACAACTTAACTAGGCTTCTAATCATGCAAGGGACCTTAAACGATTGAGTAAATGAGCTGAGTTTACCTGTTCCTAGTTAATTAATTCAAAGATGCTTGGTTTCAATCTGTTAAAAAAGTTCATGTATCTGGAATATCTTCAAATAACTAACAAATATATTACATGAAATGTTAAAAGTTGAATATCCTTCTTTTACTTTGTGTTCCAGATGAACTACTGAAATAATTTTATCTTATGCATATACAAAAGGAAATATATAACCCCTTTGTTCTAATTTTTTTAAATATTAAATGTGTTAAATACACAGAAAAGTGTTAAGTAGTAAGTACTGCATGCACCCAAGCACACATCATTCAGGTTTAATAAATGAAAATATTTTGCCATATTTTTCAGTTTCTTTTCTTCTCAAAGAAACCAAACAGTAAAAGACCCAATTTAAGCATTGTCATCCACACTATTTCCTCCCACTCAGAAATAACCATGTTGAAGTTGATGTTTATCTTTTCTATCTACATTCTTATGCTTTTGCTTCATGTGCATACATACGTTATATCCAGTATTTTGTTTTTAAAATTGGCACAAAGGAGGCCATATTATATGATGTTTTCATAACTTGCTTTTTATTCCACATAATATTCTGGAGATATATACATGTTGAGTAATGTATATATGATTCATTAATTTTAACTACTTGTTTATATTGTGAAAATATACCACAATTTTTTGTTCCTTCCCCTGTTGACATAATTTGATTTTTTTTCTGTAGTTTTTCTCGATTACAAACAATGCTGCTGTGAACATCCTAGCGCATTTCTTACTGCGTACACGAGCAAATAGTTCTTCAGATTATAGACCTGGTAATAGAATTTCTAAATCATATATTTACACATTCTTTTATTATTAGATATTACCAAATTTGTTTTCAAATTGATCAGCCAATTTCCACTCTCATTAGCAGTATATGAGAGATCCATTTGGTTTATCAAACTTTATATCTATCACTACCTCTATCCATCTATCTATCCATGTGTAAATGATGTTTTATTCATTTGTTAATTTGTGTTTTCAGAAAATGAAGTTTAAGCATATATTCATGTATTGGACATTTGGTTCCCTCCATCTCTGAATTGGGCTCACTGAGCAGGAGATATTGAGTAAAGATGTAAAATAGTAAAGGAGCAAGCCATGCAGATATCTGAAGGAAAACTTTCCACAGGCAGGGAGAGTATCTGGTAAGAGAAATCAGTGTAACCAGACAGTAACTAGTAGGTGACTTCAGAGAGGCAAGGAATGATAAAGAGTGTCCATTGGGAAAGGCTTTGTAGACAATTACAATAATTTTGGTTTTTACTCTGAGTGAAATGGGGAGTCATTGGATGGTTTTGACTAAAACAGAGGCATGAATGACTTCATTCTAACAGGATCACTCTGCCTGCAGTGTTTAGACCAGAGAGTGACAAAGGACAGAAGAAATGGAAACTAGTGATGGGTTAGCACCTAAAGCTGGTCAGGAGATAATAACGGCTTGGATCAAGGTGAGAGCAATGGAGGCAGTAAGAAGTGGTAAGAATTTGAATATATGTTAAGATAGACCCCAAAATCTGTTGATAGATTAGATGTTGGCTGTAGGTGAAAAGGATGAGTCAAGAATGACTCAAGCTTTTGGGGTTGAGAAATAACAAGAATGGAGTTCTTATGTACTGAAATGTGTCCTGACTTCTAGGCATTTCAAAGAATTTTAACATGTAAGCCAGAAATAGATATGGTTATAGTTGATTAAGTGTTTGTGGAGAAGTCAGAAAACTTCTGAACTTTGAGTAGATGTGAAATGAGAACTCCAAGGGAAGAGTCAATGATTTCAGGTGGATTTCTGTATCTCGCAATGGTAGATCAATCCTCTCTCCAAGAACTATTAGAAAAACTGGGGGTGGGGTGGAGAGATTAGATGTAAAGTGTGTTTGAAGTTATTAGAGAGCTACTAAGGAAATGAAGACTTGAGGGGCCAAGATTCCAAATGGCAGTGACCCTCTTCCTGGTGCTGCTGTTTATTTCAAGGCATTTTCTACTTCCAAAGCAAAAACTGATAGACTGAGCGAAACTGACAAAGAGGCTGAGGGGCTGAGAAGAACTTTTAGCAATCTCATTAATGGGGGAGTAAAAGTTGGGATTCCATGACTGTCAAGAGGAAGGGGCTGTCATAAACACCGCAGGGGTTCAGTTGGACTGTGAAGTGCTATACCAAAGGATTAAGGGGTAAAATGGACATAGAACAACTCTTAGAAGGTTTGAAGCCCCTCTTTGAATTGTCTGAATCTCTAATAGACTAAGTTGATTTGGGTTTGCTAATGCTTATAGTCTATCTGCCTAAACAAGGTAAAAGTAAATCCTCTATAGGAAAAGGTAACATAACCCAGGGTCTCACATTCTCTCTATAATTTTTAATATACAATCTCCAATATTCACTGAAAAATAAGCAGGTATAAGAGAAAACAATACTTGAATGAAAGTGGAGACAAAAGGCAAAAGAAACAAACACATAGGAATCCAGATAATCAAGTTATCAGATGCAGACAGTGAAATGACAGGGATTAATAGGTTTAAGAACTTAGGTGATAAGGTAGAGAATTTCATTAACTATTAAAAATAAGCAAATGGAAATTCTAGAACTGAAAAATCAGTAACTGGAATTAACCTAACAGATGTATTTAACAACAGAAGAGACTGTGTTGTTAAAAAGAAAATTATATATATATATATATATATATATATATATATATATATATATATATATATACACACACACACATCTCCAGGTTGAAGCTTGGTAAGGCAAAGTAATACCAAAAAGTAGATTAAAAATATAAAAGACAATGGGGCATGATAAAAAGGCCTATTTATGTACAACTGGAGTCGTAAGAGGAGAGGAGAAAGAATGGTACAGGAAAACATTTAAAGTGGAGTTGCAATAAATTTTCCAAAACCAAAAAAAGATTTTGAGGCATAATCTTGAAAGTTGGCACACATCAAGCAGGTTTAAAGAAAAGCACATTTAGACACTTTATAGTAAAATCTAGCATAAATTTAAAAAATTAAAAGCAGCCAAAGAACAATTTTTGTTTTTACTTCAATGCGGAACAATAAGATTGAGGGCTGATTTCCAACCAAATTAATGAAAGACAGAAGACAATGGAATCATATCTTCAAAATGCAGGGAAAATATAGCTACCAGCATGGAATTCTATAGTAAAAGTGTCTTGCTAAAAATAAAGGTGAAATAAAGACATTTTCAAACAAACAAAAACTGAGAGAATTTGTCATCAACAGACAGACCTACACTAAAGGAAACACTAAAGCCAATTCTTTAGGTAAAAAAATAACCAAGTAGGGAAATGCAAAAACCTAGAGATGCAAAGAATGAGGAACATATGCAGTAAATAGGTGAGTAAAGCTAACAAATAGTCATGATATAAAACACTAATTGTAGTGTACTGTGGGATTTAAAGTATGTATAGAAAACTAAAATATATGTAAGCCAAAGCAGGAACAAGATGCTAATAGAATTAGTGTTTTAAGGTTCTTGCAATATGTGGAAATTAGTGATAATACAAATCTATGTTGACCTTCAATAGATTAAGAATGTACCTTTTAATCTAGGATATCCACTAATATATTTGTGAAAACAGATAAAACTAGTGAGTTATTAGAGGGGAAAATGGAATAACAAAAAATAACTGAATGAATGCAAGAAAGTTAGGGGAAAAGGAATAACAAAATATGAGGAAAATAGGGGCCGCCCGGTGGCGTAGCGGTTTCGTCCACGCTTGGCAGCCCGGGGTTCGCCGGTTCGGATCCTGGGTGCCCGCCGACGCACTGCATGTCAGCCACGCTGTGGCGGCGTCCCATATAAAAGTAGAGGAAGATGGGCACGATGTTAGCCCAGGGCCAGTCTGCCTCAGCAAACAGAGGAGGATTAGCAACGGATGTTAGCTCAGGGCTGGTCTTCCTCACCAAAAAAAAAAAAAAAAAATGAGGAAAATAGAAAATAGTAATATAGTAGATAAAAGTTAATATGTACATAATTAAATTAAATAAGTAGACTAAGTATTATAATTAAATGTTAAAGATTTTCAGACTAGTTTAAAAAAACTATCTGCCACTTAGGAGAGACAAACCTCAATTATCAGGATAATGAACGTTAAAAAGAAAGGCTAAAAAGATGTACAGTACAAATAAAAACCAAAAGCATTCTGGTTTAGCTATACTAATATCAGACTAAGTAGGCTGTAAGCCTGAAACCATTACTAGAGATAGAGAGGCACTTTATAATCATAATTATTATTACATTAACAATGATAATCCACTGGGAACATTTAACAACTTGTAATGCATATACACTAATTACATAGCCTCAAAATTAATAAAGCAAAACTAAAATTTAAAAAAGAAATAAAGCTAAAATATCCTTCTTAATCGAGAGTTTTTAATCTTGGATGGATGTTAAATTTTGTCAAATGCTTTATTGAAATGATCATTTTTTTTCTTCTTCAACTTAGGTTTATGGTAAATTAGATTGATGTATGAATATTTGAAGGAATTTGCATTCCTGGGATAAACCCAACCTCACCATATGTTCATGTTTTATTATTGTTTTTTTTTTTACATATTTCAGAATTCGATTTGCAAATCTTTTATTAAGGATTTTTAAAACTGTATTCATAAGTCTGTAATTTTATTTCTTTTAGTAATTTTTTAATCAGGTTTTATTAATGAGGTTATGCTAATCTGATAAAATGAGTTGGAAATGTTTACTTAGTTCTCTTCTTTCTGTAAAAATTTGTGTGATTGGAATTATTCATTCTATAAATGTTTGAGAGTATTCACCACTGAAACCATCTGGGTCTGGAGATTTATGTCCCTCGATTTTTGTGGCTAGATTTCTTTTTTTCATAAAAATTCTATTTCTTTAATTGTCTACTTCAAATGTGTTAATTTTGTTAAGCAATATTTCTCATCTATGTTTTAAAATACATTAGCATAAAATTGTGCACATAACTTTTTGCCTTGTAATGTCTGTAGCATCTATAGTAATATTCTCTTTCATTCATGATATTGGAAATTTGTATTTTTTCTCATTTTCCTCATGAGTCCTGACAGAGCTTTATCAATTTTACTAATTTTTTTCAAACCACTAATTTTTACTTTACCATTTTACTCTATTATTTGCTTTGTATTTCATTGATTCCTGCTCTATTCTATGAAATTTCTTCCCTTCTACTTACTTTAGATTGGTAATATTTTTCTAGCTTTTAACTTAGAAACCTTGACCACTGAGTTTAAACCTTACTTCTTTTCTACTATAAGCATTTAAAAATGTACATTTTCTCCTGTACACCTCCCAAGCCACATTCTACACTTTTTAATATGCTGTATTTTCATCATTCAGTTCAAAACATTTTATAATTTCACTTATAATTTCTTCTTTGACTCATGAAATTTGTAAAAGTATCTTATTCACCTTCCAAATATTTGAAGACTGTGTATATATAATCTCTATTATACATATAATTTTATATATACTTTTTTTCATGGTTCTGCCATATTTATTAAATGACTTGCAGTATTTGATTTTTATTTGAATGTAGAAGATATACATTGTGATTTGAGGGAGTTGTCTTCAGAAGTCTTTCTGTAAATCTCTCTTCTTGGAAGTCCTCCTTTTAGTGAAATATATATATTCACTATATTCACACACATATATACATATATAAAATCACTTTCTAATGAATTCCATTGCAGTCAGATAATATTATCTATAAGCTTTGGAAATTTATTGTGACTTGTGTTGTGGCCCATTATATGGTCTAAATTGGTGAACGTTTCATCTGTGTCAGAAAAGAATGTGTATTCTGCAGTTGTTTGGTTTAGTATTTGATAAATTTCAATGAGGTCAAGGTGACTGATAAATGTGGCTCAGCTATTCTATATCTTTACTGATTTATTATCTCATTCTGCAAATTATTGAAATAGGAATGTTAAAATCTCTAATTATGAGTATGGATTTGTTTCTCACTTTAAGTCTTTCAATTTTTGCTTCATGTATTTTAGTCACTTCCATATTTATGATTGTTATGGTAACAAATGATTGTCTTTTATTGTTATGAAATCTCTCTCTTTATGTCTCATATTATTCTTTAACTTATGGTAACAATTTTTCTGATAGTACCAGAGCCTCACTTTTCTTATGCTTGCTGTTTGCATACTATATATTTTCCATTCAGTCTATTTGTGACTTAATATTTAAAGTGAATTTCTTTTACAAACCATGTAGCTGAATCTTGTTCTATTTTAAAATCCCATTTGACTTTCTCTCCCTTACAATGGTGGTATTTAGTCCATATATACTTATTATTGACATATTTTGTCTAAATCTACCAATTTCTTTTTTTTTCCTTCTCTCTGTCTCCATTCTTACCTACTTTTGGATTAATTGAAAACTATTTTTTCCCTTTAAATAATAGATTGTCTTTTTAATCGTACCATTTTGCACTATTTCTTACAGGTTGTTTCAGGTATTATAATCCTTTCAATATCACTCCTTAATTTAACACGTGGATTTGAAATTCTATCACTTCACCTAAAAAGATCTTTACAGCTATATAGTACTATTTACCCTCTTCCCGTGTGCTATTGTTATTTAATACGTTATATGTAAATATGTTATAAACCTACCATAGAGTGTTATGGTTTCTGCTTAAACAGTCATATGTACTAAAAAAGTTAAAAGAAGAAAAAAATATATAGTCTTTTTATATTGACACACTTCCTTACATTTCAGGTCTTCTTCATTCCTTTCTATAGCTCAGAATTGCCATCTTGTGTCATATCCCTTTAGCCTGAAGAATTCCCTTACCATTTCTTGTACTGTGTGTGGCAATGTATTCTTTCATTTTTCATTCACATCCAGAAATAGTTATTTTGCCTTTATTTTTGTTGGATAATTTCACTGGGTATAGAAATTCTGGTTAACATTTTTTTCAGCACTTTAAGATGTGATCGATTAAATTCTGTCCTGCATTTTTCTCTACCATTGTTTCCCTATAAGTGATTTTATTTTCTGGGTGCTTTTGAAATATTTTCTTTACCTTTGGTTTTCAGCAATCCGACTAGAATATATCTGGATGTAGGTGTGTTTGCACTTGTCTTACTTCAGGTTTACTATGCACCTATGAACTTTATGTTTGAAAAATTGTTGATAATTATACCTTCAAAATTATATTTTGCCATATTATTTCACCTCTCCTTCTGGAATTCCAAATACACATATATTAGATATTGTCCAATAGGTAATTGCAGTTCTGTTTATTTTTAAAAAATATATTCTCTCCCTTTTTTATTAGTACTTCTCTTTTTTCCAGTTTTATTGAGATGTCATCGACATATAACATTGTATAAGTTTAAGGTGTGCGACATAATGATTTGATACATATATGGATTGCAAAATGATTAGAACAATAAATTCAGTTAACATCCATCACGTCACATAGTTACAAATTTTTTTCTTATACTGAGAACTTTTAAGATTTACTCCCTTAGCAAATTTCAAATACACAATGTAGTATTGTTAACTATAGTCACCATGTAGTACATTACATCCCAGAAGATATTTACCTTATAACTGGAAGTTTATACCTTTTGATCACCTTCACCCATTTCCCCAACCCCCACTCCCAGCCTCTGGCAATTACAAACCTGTTTTCTGGTTCTATGAGTTCACATTTTTCAGATTCCACATATAAGTGAGATCATACAGTATTTGTCTTTCTCTGCTCTCACTTTTCTTTAGAACAGATAATTTTCATCAATAGAAATTATGTAATCTAAAAATTCACTGAATTTAACTACTGTCTTTGATCTATTTTTGTCTATCTAGTGAGTTTTTCATTTCAGATATTGTAATTTTCAGTTTTGGAAATTCTGTTTTTTTCTTTTCAGTTCTCTGCTAAGATTCCCCTTATGTACCATCATTATGATAATATTTTTTAAATACTCTAAACATGTTTTTAGAAGCTACAAAGAACTTTTCTTCTAATTTCAACGTTTCTTTCATCTTGGAGTCTATTTCTATCGACTATATATTTTTCTTCACTCAGTTCAGTTTTTTTCCTGCTTATTTGCAGATCTAGAAAATTTTATCATATACTGAATACTGTGGCTAATACATTATAGAGACTCTGAATTCTGTTTTCTTACACTTAAGAATGATGATTTTTATTCTAGCCAGGCGGTTCATACGCGTGTACTCAAACTCCAAACTCTCTCCCTTGTTTTGCACAGCAACTGAAATCTCTGCTTAGGTCTGTTAGACTTCCAGCTTTTGATTTCTGTTGTCCCCTCACTCTCCAAAAGGTGTGCACAATTCAGTTTATAATTTATATGAAGATTTTGGGGTTGCTTTCTCTGTCTTCCTCTTTTCCATGTTTCCTTCTCCCCTCACTCCACACACCAACTTTCAAGCACTTTGTCAGCCCTGAATCCTGTTCTTGGATTTCGTAAATCAGTAAAAATGCAGCTTTCTGACTGAGTTTGATCATCCAGGTGAGATCCGGGAGTACTCTGATATAGAAGCAGGATGAACTGAAATCCTTCTCAATGCATTTCCTTTCCTTCAAAGGGTCAATCATCTCTGCTCTCTTTGGCCACTCTCTAATGTCTCCAAATAACTGATCTTAATACTTCTTCTGAAATTTATCATTGTTGTCTGTGGGATATCCACGAAAGGCTTAGGCTGGTACAAGTTACTCTGCCATTACCGGAAATTGAACTTCTCTTTGCTACAATAGTTTATACTACCTGGAGGCCTCTTCTCTAGAGTACTTATACACCAACGCCACAAAGACCCTCCTTCCTTTATTCTTGGTGAGTTACACAAAGGAAAGGGCGGATGTTCCTGTAAAACTATTTGTATGTCAATTAAAATAGCAAGGGTGGAACCTATCTAAGATTTGCTTTGTGGGTAGAATTTCAACTCATGTCTCGATAGGAATTACAAACACAGGACATCCAGTGGAGAATGGCTTGGCGGTTGCTCTGTTATACGGAAGGATCTGTTGACTAAACCAGTGACCTTAAGCCGAGACTAATGTTCTTACTCCATAAAATGAGAGGCATTAATACACACTTTCACCCGAAGGATACAAGGTAAAGATTTCTGTTAGGTCTAAAATATTTGAACTTCTTTAAGAAAAATACTTTGTAAAAAGGAGATGTGCCTTCTAAGAGAAATCATTCTACTTGGTTTTCTAAACAACTCCCACAATGCCCTTTCTACTGATGCATAACTAGTATTTAATGACAATACTATTTGCATTTTAAATTACTTTGTGGGCACTGGATGTTTACTCTGATCACAAGAATTTTATTGCCTTGAGGAGAGGGGGCTTATTCTGCAGTCACAATTAACTTCTGCTTAAAAGTACTATATGATCTTAGAAAATAAAGAAACCTTGTTAGCAGTGCCATATTTATTTTTCATCATACAGCAGAAAATTAATACATAATTTTCTTTTGGTTTCTTTTGATATTTTCTTACTGTTGCCTTAAACCAAAAATTATATTTTCTTCAGTTATATGTTATTTATTATTTAATTAAAGGCAGAGTATTTCTATGACCATAAACAGAGAATTTGATAGGCTTATTGGAATTAATCTCCTTCCTATCACTCTTTAACAAAATAAGAATTAGAGTTTAAAATTAGAGTAACAGGTTCTAGTTTACTCTGCTGCTTCTTTTTTCCTGAATAATTATTAATAGTACTCCATCACACTACCAAAATTTTCTCTGTGTGAACAATGCATTTTTTTGGTTACAAATTATAACCAAAAGTCTCCCCACTTAGACTATCTTAATAATTCATTTGTGATATCCATGTTCATGAAGTAAAACTACCTGTTATATTTGTATATATATTATTAGTTTCTGGAAGGAGGCACTATTATCTTCTCATGATGAAAATTATCTATCTTAGCTATTATAATGCAAAAAGTAAGCTAGAATTATAAAATGGATATGCTTAAATACGTAAGAAGTAATTTTATACATGTTAAAAATAAACTATTCTTAAAGTGACATTGAAATCATAAAAATATTAATATTTGAGTAAATTTTAAAGAATATGTAACTCAAAATGAATAAAGAAACAATCATATGCCAGGCATTTTCTCCAGAATATCAAGATAGAGCAAGCCAGTGTGGTTCAGTCTCGTGACTGATTTTTCCATTTACACAGTTTACATACAGACTAATGTAATTCAAGTTGTAATCTGGAACAGGAGAGTATCATATGCAATATTACTTAGATTTTTAATTTGGGTATGCTTTATAATTACTCTGAACAGAAACATATGCTATTAGATCTGTAGTGTTGCTACAGCTTTACCATGTAACTAATAAGTAAGCAGATTTCATTTAAGATAAAAATTTTAAACCACTTCTGTTGTGTGGCATGCCACCCAGAGCTGTCAACTTGTGTCTTTCTTTGGACAGTGACACACAGTATCTGTTTTTCTATAGTTAATATTTTGCTGAAAGAATAAAACTTTGGACACATCAGAATCTTTGAAAAATCATTGTATTGATTCACAAACATAAACACTCTATTTTGGGTAAAGTCATGAAGTATACTTCTTCTGGATCCTTGGGTAGAAACATATCCTTCCTAGGCAGGTGCAAATATATCCAGGCTGATGTTCATATTTTGGGAACAGATAAAATTAAAGCCTAAGTCACACATAAGGGCCTTATGTGATTTATTCATTATCAATGGTTAGAGAAAATTGCCACATACTTAGGTCACAATTACTTCAGTTCAATTATATTTAAAAATATACCGATCCCTATTGTTTTGAAAGTCAATGTGCTAGGTATGATAGAGAACCAAAAGTTAGTGTCTGTCTTTGGGAGTTTATAGTCTTTTCTTACAGTTACAGAGTAAGCCAGAAGTTGATAAGAGCCAGGAAAAAGGTGCAGAGGGCTTTCTGAGGTACAAAGTGGGCTTTCTGAGAAGGAAGTGAATATATCTGTAATGCCACTGGAAAAGTAATTTAGAACTGTATTTGGGGAGGTGTTGCTAAAATTTGGAAAGAATTTATAATTGAATTCAATAGTTCTAAGGATCTATTAAACAATGTTTGAGCTGGGAATTGACATCATATGTTTCCAATTAAATTTCAATATTCAATCTTAATGGATTTAATGTTGCTAAATTCTGTCACTGAAGAGTTTTAGCAGTACAGTATTCAGTGACTGATTCTAGACCTTTAAAACTCATAGCAAAAGCATGCTATATTATGAACTGAAATGTTCATAATAGGAAGCATTCATCTAAGCTGAATGGAAAAAATGTTAAATACATTTTTTGGTCCAGTGGCTACACTAATAATAATAGATAATCAGTGAGTACAACAGCAAGGATTAAAAAAAAATTACAAGAGGTCTGTAATCTTTTATCTAAAATATAAACCCAGCTTTTCAGTCTCTTATAGCCTAAGACCATCCCATTGAACTCACAGTTGAGTGTCATTTCTACGTCTACCAATTTTCACAGTACACTGAAATAAGTCCTGCAAGTATCTATAATTCACTTCATTATCTATGAACTTGAGATGTTAGGCAGATCTTCATCATCACTTAGAAGTTTGCAACGAAATGCAATGTGATGATTATTATTAATTATAGTGTTGGCACTGGAGCGATTTGCTGCATCATTTAGATATGCTTTGAACAATATTTTTTCCATAGCAAGCTGATTCCTCGGGATATGTTAACTTATGTAAAAAGGATTTCATTGTCAAATTACCTTGGAAATTTAACATTGAATACAGTTTTTAACTTCAAACAGTCAAAATTTTAGGTATTGCACATAGTAAATTTTTAATAGTGGATAAAATATGTAACATATTACTTATTTAGTCACAGATTTGTTTCTGCATATGTAAAAAGACATATATATATCTATATGTAAAAATATTCACCAGAAATATTTTCAACCTATTGTTTCATATAGGTAGAGAAGAATCTGTTATGTGTTTCTAAGAATTCACTGACGTTAAATTTTAATTTTTACCAAGTGACCCTAATCTTATCCTAAGCTGGGTCATTTGCTATGCTGTCTAAGCCAAAATGGTCTTTAAAGGAAGTATGTGGCTACAACTTATGGCAGATACAGGGCGTGTGATGAAATTAAGGGCCAGTGAAATGGAACAATCTGATTCCATGACTTTCCTTTCTGATTTCCCATCTCTCCTCCTCAGAAAATTCAGTACAGGAAAGATATTGTCCTCCCTTTATGCTACTGATTAGAAATATATTGGTGTATATCACTAGTTTCCCATTCTGGCTATGCATTTGGATCACCTGGAGATGTTTAAAAAAAACATCAATATCCAGGCCACACCCACGACAAATGTTCAGTGTCTCTGGGCATGCGGCTCCAGCCTTGCTTTTTTATATATTTTTTTCTCTTCTCTCTTTAAGAAGACCTAGTGATAAAAATGTGCAGCCAGGGTTAAGAAGTACTGGCGTAAATATACGTGGAGACTGCGTGAGGAAGTCATTATTTTAGACTTGTTGCTGTTATATTAACCAGCAAATTTCCAATGAGACACATGTATAAAGAAAGCTCCTTCTGCCTCTCCTGGCCTTCACTGAGTGTTTTTTCTTGCGACAGATCTAACTACAAGCATGTATCTTTGACATCTTTGGACTATATGATCTTATGTGTAAGGTAAGTTAAAGGGAAATGGGCATTAGCATACAGATTTTGTACTACAGAAATGCCATCTTTCACACAGGAGGGAGTATGTGCGATGGTTACAAGTGGAGGTCTTTAGGCCAGCTGGATACTTGGCTTTGTGTTGTCATAAAAAACACTCCTTTTTTTACTCATTTGTTTCCTCTTTAAATGAAGCTGAAAACAGTACTTACTTTATATGTTAGAGACGTAGATTCATATGAAGCATTTAGTAAATAGTACATTTTGGTTATTTTAATCGTCGTCATCTTCATATTGAAACTAAATGTATATACACGCAGAGATGCAAACATTTATCTTCTTCCTAATAAGGTGCAAAGTCACTAGTATGTTATGCAAAGCTGACTCTTTGTGTTTCTTCAATAATAATATTTACTCTCCTGAATGATATGCAAAGAATTCTAAGATCTAGCCTCATGCAAGCTTTTTGATTTTTCATTACAATCCAAAAGAAAAAAATTAAGACCGTAGAACATTGAACTATGATCATGCCTGGACATAGAATGCCCATCCTCATCTCTGCACTCACACTCTTTTCTCTCTGCGTCCACATCTCTACCGCTATAGATCCTAGTGGTCATTCAACAGTCACAAGAATCACCTGCTTCCTCCATGAAGACTTGCTCCTGCCCACACTACTCTGCCCGCACTCTAGCTGTCATAACACTTGGATTGTATTTGTACTATCTCTCAAATCACTTAGTTCACAGTATAAAATTTAATCAATATACAAGAGACTGGACAAGATTATTTCCTGGTCCGACTCAAAGAAAAGTGCATCTGAACATATTTTGAGAATATTCAAGCCACATTTCCGTCAAAACCCATAACAATATCCTACGTCTGAGACGTCTAAATTACGTGAATGATATTTCTCCCCTTTCGAGGAGAGAAATACAATCTCCTGCTGTTGCTAATATACTAACTTAAGTCAAAAGTAGGTCAAGAAGAATTTAAATAAATTATTCAAAGTTGAACATGAAATAGTTTGAGGACTTCCTTATAGTTGCCAAGTCATCATCCAGGCTGGATGAAAAGAAAGGAGTTTAGAAAATTGAAAATTTGGGGGAACTTTGCCTTTATGGTGTGCCCCTAATATCAGTGTTGGAAGTGTCTGCAGAGTTCTCGTGTGATCACAGCTGTCTTGACTTAGCGGAGACTGAAGCTGCTGCCTCCAAGGGTACAACAGTGAGTATGGTCTCTTTGGCTGCAAATTTTTTGTTATCCATACAAATGTTTACTCTCCCCATATGACTTTGAAATTCATTATTCATCATAAGAACCTGGCAGAAGCTGACTCTATGAACTCTATAAGCTACATTTAATTATGTTCTACCAGAAAGCTGGGATATTTCATGTGCTAAGAACAATAACTCAATTCACAGGTTTTTTCTTTGAGGAGGCCAGCCCTAAACAAAAAAATGTCATGTTAGCTTTCTAACCATAATGCCACGATACCACCTTTAACTGAATTTCTCATTATTAGAGTCACAAAAACATTAGACTGCAAAGCTGGGTCGTTGTCTCCAGAAGCTACCATTGTACTATCTGCACAGGGGAAATATACAAGAATGATGTGATTCTTGGGAAAACTGGCAGGAAGGAACGTGTCTGTGGGTAATAAGTATCAGAAAAAAGCAGGGAGAAAGTATGATTGTTAGGCAGGTAAGTTTACAGGTAAGGACTAGATGTTAAATTAATTCTATACATCAATGCAAAAATTGGTTATGATGTTCCTTTCTTCATGCTTTAAACTCATGGCAAGTATTTCAAAACAAGTAATTTTTTTTTGAAATGATAACCAAGATTGCTTCTGTTCTTTAAATTGTGAGGTATGTGAAATTCGATATTTTTGTGAAATCTAAAGACACTTTCATTTATGTGCAGTCAATAATCATTGTAATAAAAACTAAAGAGATACACTTAATTTATCAATTAAAAGCAGTAAGTAGTGATGCAATAGCCAAATAATGAATATTTTTCTTGCCCTTCCTTGCTACACTTACAGGATAGATGTTAGATGTGATCTTAGCATCATGGAATAGTCCAGATTCAAGAGCAAGTGCTGAAACTTTCTTACAGAATATTATTAGGAAACGCAATTTTAATCATTTCTTTTCCCATGTTCATTCCATTTTGTTAGATTCTTATGGAGAAAAGCATGTACAAATATTATTCAGGAGTCTATTCTATCACATATGATTCATGAATACCATGTTAATTTTACCCAAATAGTGCCTTTCCCTTAACTAAATCTAGAGAATTGTAATGACAATGTCCAATCAAGACTTAAAAAAAATAGAGTGCCAAAGTCATCAGGCAATGGTTGAAAACTGCAAGAACTTAAACTCTGCTAATAAATCTGTTTTACTATGCACAAATTTATATATAAATGTCTGCAAAGAACATAATCATTGGGCAATTTGGATAGGTTAAGAGAGAGATACCATTTCTTATATTCATACATTTTTACTTTTAATTTATATCTTGATCTTTCTTCATAAAGGAATTAAGAGAAAATTTGAATGCAAGATTTTTGTCCATATGTCAGTTGAAAGAAGTTAAGGCTTCTTTTCACAGAATGAACTGGCACATTTAGTCACTTCTAGACATGTAAACCTTTTCTCCCCTCCACGGTGGATTCTCAGTTTCCCCTTTATTTCTAACTATTGCTGTTTATATGCCATATTACATTCTCTAATTTCCTTTTATCTTTTCTTTATTTTGCAGTGTCTCAGTATGTGTCTCTTTAAGACAAGTTAATTTAGCCAATTACTCCAGTTTGGTTGAAGATAAAATCTTTAATTTATCCAAGCCTCCCTTTATTCTTTCTAGGATACTCTTTCCATTAATTTCATGAAACATTCTAATTCTCCAGTTTACATGCACACACACACACACACACACACACACACACACATATGCTCTCAGATGCAAACCAGTATATAACTATACTTTCAAAACTAATTTTTCTCTCTCCCACTTTTAGACAATCTTTTTTTTTTTGCATTTTTCAAGCCATTTGAAATAGTAATAGATTTCAAATTGAGAAATCTCTATTTATTGTGAATTATGTTACCCTTAAACTGTTTTAACTCATTTACATTTCAGTAAAACTAAGTTTCAGCTCCTCTCTTGAGAGAATATTTTGATAGAATAGGATATAAGGACCCAGGATGCCTGGAGGAATGTCTGGGGAATTACTGAGAAAGGCAAAAAGTTCAAGATTCAAAAGCTTGAGACATTTGAAAATAAACGTGCCATTTCTTTCATTCATCCATTTATTAAAACACTACACATACTAATTACTGTTTTAGGCATCAGGGCAGATGAAAAATGCCATCCCTGATCTTCAGGTTGGGGAGACAGATAGGAAATACATAAAATGATGCACTACATGCCAAATGAATGCATATAAGGAAGTAACCAGCCCTACTTGGGGCAAGTTTCAAAAAGGAGGGACGTTTTGAGATAGGTTTTGAAGATGATAGGACCAACTTGAAAGTTCCTATTTTGTGGATTTCACACTTCTGACGTATTATCTAAGCAAATCATTAATATAGACATTTCCTGTATAATTTGACATGTTTGAATATCTTTATGTACATATGTGAATGACTTATGCTTCTAATTCAGATGATCTAGAAGACATTATATCTATTTCAGGTACAAGACCATTTGCGCCTGAATATGTGCTATCTGCTGCTTTCATGTGTAAATAGGTTTTTTGTTCATACTGTATGATCCTAAGATCATGACCACACAAAGTGTATTAAAAATGATTAAATATTTCAATATTTGATTACTAGTTTTTTAAAAAAATGTGGGGTTACAATATTTGTACACCTTCCCCAACTCCCTTGCCTGCCTCTCCCCAGACTCAGTTGCAATTTGCTCCCCTTCCCTTGCAGAGCCGTGCTTGAATGTCCCAAGAAATTGCCAGTGCTTTATTCTTTGCTTCAGGCTCTATTTTCTAGAGTGCCAAGGTCAGCACAATTGTGCCTCAGGATGGGGCTTTGTAGTCGGGTTACTCAGCTCTCTGAAAACAAAAGCTGCTGGCATGAAGTAGCATCATAATTACCTAAGCATCCACCTGTGGTTGATTATTATGCGCAGAGAGAGGGCAAGGCATTGGAAGGGAACTTAATAATTTAGGGAACCACGTTATTTATTAGGATTGAGATGTGAAGAAATTACTTACATCAACAGTACAGACCTTAAATATTAGATTAAGAGTCAGGGGGGGCTGCCCGGTGGCGCAGCGGTTTAGTCCGCGCTTGGCAGCCCGGGGTTCGCGAGTTCGGATCCCGGGCACCCGCCGACGCACTGCCTGTCAGCCATGCCGTGGCAGCGTCCCATATAAAGTGGAGGAAGATGGGCACGATGTTAGCCCAGGGCCAGTCTTCCTCAGCAAAAAGAGGAGGATTAGCAACGGATGTTAGCTCAGGGCTGGTCTTCCCCACAAAAAAAAAAAAAAAAAAAAGAGTCAGGGAAGATGCCATGATCCCAAATCATGCTCAGAAAGCCAGAGGACACTAAATTTGTAGCCTTGGTAGTTTTCCTATGACAAAGTCAGGACTCTGAAAGTGAAAGAGTGGACACTGAGACCTGGGATGGGGCAATGGGTGGGTGACCCTGACAATATAGAACGCAAAATTTCAGCCCTTCCCTATGGTTGTAGGATATACTTCAGTCTCCTCCTGGAGGCTATGCAATGATCTCACACGAGGCAGGAGTCTTATAATAAGACACTTACTCCCCTCAAGATGTGCTCCCATCACCCCACACTCCCTAGAGGCCATAACCAAAGTCAGGTCTCAGCACAGCCTCAAGGGGGAAATCAAAGCTATACTCCAGGAAGAAGTAACCTATACTGGAAAAGTAATGGCAGTGCTTGGCTGTGTAGTGGCAATAAATTGGAAGGGATTTATATGGGTCTAGGTCTTAGGACTGTTAGGCTGGAAAGGGAGGTGGAACATAAGATTGGATAGACTCAGAATCTCATGAATCAAGATTTACTATTTTAGAAGGGATTACAGGAGCTGGCCTTAATAATTTTCTGTGTTTGCTCCCAGAAATCTCTATTGCCTCTCTGTTCTCTCTAGGAAAGATGGGATTCTGGAAAGGAATAGTGCAAGTAGCAGCAATTGCTCATCAGCACCAAGATGGATCTAATCATCACCCAAAGTGGCAAACAGATCCTGGACCCACAAAGATGGATGGTGGCAGCTAACAGATCATGGTATTCCCAAGGAAGTGAGACAGTTAGATGGCTGAATAGGGTGCTATATGTTCTATGTAATTAGAAAAAAAATCAAGAGCAGGTTAGCAGAAGGCTAATGACAGCTATTGCATTGAAAAGTCATAGCCACTTATCCAGTCTCCAAATATAAGCTGTACCAGATACACAGATGCATTGATGGAAGGGGAGGCTGAGTTACCTTGAACAGGGACCCTGCAATTCCACAGCAAGAATATGGGGTAAATATTTCCCCAGTTGTACCTCCAAATAATCATATAGCTATTTGCCAAGATAACTGTGTACTGGTGAATGGGAAATAATGCAGATTTTTAAAAGAATGTTAGGTACAGGGTTCTAGATGACATTGATACTCAGAAATTGGAAATGCCACCGTGGTTCACCAGTTAGAATGGGGGTGAAGATCAAGTGATAAATGCACTTCAGGCTTGAGGTTATTTTACAGGTCTGTGGGCTCCCCTTGTGGTAACTTCCCCAGTGAACTGGCACATTGGAAGGACATAGATGGATATGAATACTGTGAATGGACACTGTGTTTGGGATATAAACATCATAGACCTTCTCATTTTCCCTTAGCTGCCTCTTTTCTCTCTCATAGTCAGCAACTTTATCCCTGTTGATTTTCCTTTCCATTTCTACACTTGGGTGAAATGTCCCAACAGACAACATGATCTTTAGCTGCCTGAGTAGCTGCCGAGGCGCTGAAGGACAGATTTTAAAAGTGTGAGCAAGTTAGCTCTCCGTGGGTGAATTTTGACAATGGGAAGTGGAAGACTGGAAGAAATTGAATAGATAAATTTCCCCTCCTTTCTTCTATCATGGGCTGCTCCATGGTGTAATTTCTCCTTGCAAACCAACTTTCAGAAAAGTCCTATTTGTCAAGCAAACATATATCCTGTACAACCAGTTGTATCCGTTCACGGCTTGTGTTAAAGGAGTTGCCATCACAGCCGTGAATTGCACCATGATGGCCTTTGTCTTTACCTTACTGATATCTTTCTCCTCACACTCACCAGCCTGGGCTTGAACTTTCCAGAGAGCATCAACACTTTGATCCATGTCTTGGGCGCTAGTATAGAGGACAATATTAAGACATGGTGGTATGAGTGTTTAAAGAACCATTAACTAAACCACTTTTTGGCCAACCAGGTGGGATATATTTGGAGGGACTATTTCACATGTCCTCTTGGGTCAAAGTTATTGAGCATGAAAAATACAGATTTGGAATTTGGGTTTTTTTCCCAATTTGACACAGATTATATTATAATTAGAGAGTGTGGACAAAAACATCATAAAAATCGATATTAAAATGTTATTCATTTGGTCTGTCATTCACTTCTTTCGGAGATTTTTTAGCTTGGCAAGTTGAATGAGAATTTTTGCACTTAGCTCTTCTCAGCAATAACTACTCTGTCACTTTCTCTTTTGAATTTCAGTCAGCTCTGACTAAGCACTGTATCAATTTCTTCCTCTTCCAGCAATGCCATTTCCTCTCCTTCCGTCTCAGTTACTGTCTGTGTTATCAGGTAACATAAGACAATAAAAAATTTAGCTCACTCATACTTCATACACAAAGTGATTTGTGTGCTAGGTTTAAAGAGGGCAGGTGAACTGACAGAGGCACCAGGATGTGGGATGTGTGTTGGTGGCGGCTGTGTTGTGGCAGTCGTGTTAGTGATAACCACGAGAGAGCTGGTGAGGGAGAAGGGCACTTTTCTGAGGACCATCAGACCATTCTGCTGCTTCAGGGTAACCCTCCGGAAGCCTTAATGGTCCTGTTTGTTCTCAATTCTTCTTGAAAACTGACTAATCAGGATGCTAGGATAACCCAAGGGTACAATATAGTTCAGGGCTAGGAATGTGAGTTAGGTCATGAAATTATAGCAAAAGATAAGTAAGGGAAATAATTGCTCCAAAATCAGTCTGTGGCAGAGGCAATGCTGTTCACCAAATCTTTTTCTTTTCTTCATGGGAACACAGCTAGATGTTCTTGTGCTTTCCTAGTGTTAGATGACTGAGTGGGAGAAAGTGATGTATGCCACTTCCAGGCTTGATCCCTAAAACCCACTGTGTGGCCTTCCACATAGCATAAAATGGAACCTTGAGGCCCAGGGGATGGCCTCCTTCCCCAGAGCTAATCTGCATTACACTATTTCATGAGCCAGAGATCAACCTTTCCTAGATGAATCTACTAAGATTTTGGGGTTGTTGATTGTAGGGGTTGGCCACTCCTGAGTACTATGGCATCCTAAGTCTATTCTTTCCCTTAAATATTTGCATTGAAAATGAGCATTAATTTTATTCCCTGCAGGTAGGAATTAGAGCAAAAGAGATACCAAATTCATAAAACCTAGAAAATGGTAGAGAAAAGGATTTCTGTCTTTCCGGCAATAATACACTGCTGTTAGTACGCTCTTAAACTCAAAAGAGGAGAAACACGTTTATTTCTTTTAATAAAAAATGAGAGTCCTGAATCCACTCCATAAAAGTTGACTCTGTTGACTGAAATAGATGTACTAAACTTGGGCTCTTAAAAATGTAACACATAAGAATCATTTTTCCAAAGAAAATATCATCACTGGCGACTTACATATGGAGAACTCTTTACATACTCCATTTTCTTATCACCAATTATTTTATTAATTATTATATACTAATAAGCATAAACATAAATGAGCAGGGATTTCAAATGGGCACTCATTAACTACCTCTGGACTGATTATGCAATGTCATTTTACAATATGCATATTACACATGACCAAACATTTCTTTTTGCAATTTTATATTAATTATTAAACTTAGAATTAACCATTATGAATAATTATCAACATATTCTATTCATTGCTACTATCATTCATATTTTTATGACAGGGACTACATTCCAGAAAGAAAAACCTCATTACATTCGAATATCATTTGTGTGTTTTGGGCTCCAACCATTTAAAATATCAGAGAAATAACTCACATATTCAAGGGCAATTTAAAAACTGCCCTAATGAAAATAATGAGAAAAACAAAATTTCCATTACCTTTCCTGTCCTATCTATGTTATTTTTCAGACATTATTTTCTTGATATAGACATAATAAAAATAAACACAAACAGTGATTAACTATTTCTTTGGAAATGATGTTGAATAACAATTTATGATGATATTATGTAACAAGGAAGTTTTATTGGATCAATAATCTATGATTTGTTCCATCAGAGAAAATGTTACTCTAGACTTTTTTTCTGAACAAGACAAAATTGTTCAGTGAAGAGGAAGATAAAGGAATATTGGGAAATGCAAATACATCATCTTAGAGTTCATGGGAACCAGGAATATGGGCAGAGTCAAGCTCAGGCTTTATGAAACACACAGGTTGAAGGAGAAAAGATATATTTAGTTTGGAAAATATTTAGAAAAAATAGCCTATTTGGAAACAAAATAACTCTCAGCATTGTTCACATAGAAAACTAGTATCCATAAGACATAATTCTGAGCAGTGGTAAGAAGTTGTAGGTAGGAACTTTAGGACTTAATAAAGGAAAGAAAATCAATTAAACACATCTTAAATTTGAGTGCGTTACCAGTTGAGTTAGCAAGTTGTATTTCACTGCAGATAACTGAGATCAGAATTTGCTACAGGTGTTGTGGATACATGGATACATGTGCAGACTGAATGCAAAATTAGACTAGATGACCACTAGGGTCCCTTCTACTTCTTGTATTCTATGACTTTAAAAGTCAGAAAATCCACGTTTTGCTTTTGATTGCTAATGAGGAATATCAAGTGTTTTCCTCTGATTTAGCACTGAATTGGCCAGAGATGGAAATCTTATCAAGTACTTACAGATTTGTTGTTATCAAATTTTATAATGGTCGGCTAAGGATACGTGAGACATTATGGAGCAGATAGAGTGTCTTACATACCAGTGACAACTCCATAGGTCATATGGTTAGCTATACTTGGTAGAAATTAACCATTCAGGTATGCATGGCTTTTTCTTCATCCTCAGCAACAGAGGAAAGTAACATGTAATATTTGTTCTCTGTACCCTTGCACAAAGCTATAGCAGAGAACCACAGGAATGGCGATGTGCTGCTTCCATCCCTCTTCAATGAGGGGTGATTGTCCAGGTTCTGGGAGTGCAGTCACTGGACAGACTTCAACTGTTAGCTTCTTTAGGGATTGCCTGCCTATATTCGCCTACAGATGGAGGTGGGGTTATAAATGCCCATTCATTTTTGCCCAACTTGGGACACTTCTGATGAGCCATTTCATTTCCACAGTACCTCTTGGGCTTTAACTAAAGCCAGAGTTTCTCAGGTTTGGCACTACTGACATTTTGAGCTGGGTAGTTCTCCTTAAGAGGCTGTCCCATGCATTACATAGGACATTTAGCATCATTCCTGTCCTCTACTCACTAGATGCCAAGAGCAATCCCTCGCCTCCACCCCATCATGAAAATAAAATATGTCTCCGGCATTATCAACTATCCCCTGGGGGGCAAAATTGCCCCCAGTTGAGAACCACTGGGCTAAAATTGGCAGCTCTGCAACTTCTCCTAATTATTGATCCTGCCCCCAACCCTGCCCTGAAATATTGATTCCAATGAAACTCCATAATAAACATCTCCAACACTAACCCTATCACAGATTCACAGAAAAAAGAAAGTGCTGCTTGGAACCAAAATTGGCTGGAGCCACTAGGTTCTCAGAAGTTGCCATAATGCAACAAATCTGTTTTCAGCTCCTTCCAGAAGCGGTTGAAAGAGGCAGAGATTCAAACCTGAAGTAAGGAGATAATAATTCAGCCAACTACCTTAAGGGATCTCTGGATCCAGAAACAGAGGGAAATTTGGGGAGTGGACTGAAGCACTCTGCACAATTTAAAAGGAGGGTTTTTAAAAATTATTTTTAGGTCTCATGGGGACAACAGTCTGGTTAGGAGAAACATGGAGATAGGCAAGACTGGGAGAGTGGAAAATTTTGCTTAATTAAGAATGAGGGGGAAAGTTGATTTGCTTATTGGCATTATCATGACACAAATACGCCTTCCCCTCTAACCTTCAGTAAAATCTGCTACTCCCACAAGTTCATAATTTTTCCTCCAAGTTTGTAAATGTAGGTTTGGGGGGAAAAAAGAACAAAAACAAAAAACTAAACAAAAAACAAAACTATTTTTTCTTACCTTATTAATAACACCACGCAAAAAGTTGTTCTGTTGCTGGTGCAAAATGACTTTCAAATATTTGTAGCCTCAGATCATACCTTTCCTGTAGTTACCAGTTGCTGGCCCTGAGGTGTATTTCCTTGTCATTAGTTACATGCTTTGTCTTTTATCTCTAGCCAGACCTTCCTTCTTTAATCACTGTGGTTTTATGTGTGGGGTAGACTGTTGAGGGGTTCTGCTTTTTTTTTAATATTTTATTTCTTAATTGGAGGAGGTATGGGGCAGAGTTGGGATTACTCTCCTCTGAACTTCTTCCAAACCATCTGGGGCTTAAAGGGCTCAAACTGAATTCAGGATCCAGGTGTGATAATCTCAAAATTTCAGAGACCTTGTCAGTCTGTAATGAGATGAGACATGTCTTCATTTGTCACTTAATAGAACTTCTTTGGATAAATATCCCTGGACTACAGTATGTTTAAGCTCTGTCGTCTTTACTCTCATTGTGGTTTTGAGTCAAAAGTGGATATCAACAAGCTACTATGTCCATTAATCTTAACTAACTCTTCCACAGAGCTTCTCTTTTTTGTTGTTAAGAGTCCAGTTATCTATTGTTGTTTAACAAACTACCCCATATCTTAGAGCTTTAAAAAGATCATTTTGCACATGATTTGTGGCTCAGGAATCTGGGAAGAGCTTGGTTGGGCTGCTCATCACTAACCCGTGTTGTGTGAGCTGGGGCAGGCAGAGCTGGACAATCTATTTTGAAGACAGTGTCTTTACTCACATGTGCTTCTTGGTCCATCTCTCTCTTTCTTGTGGTTTCTTATTCTCAAATCCTCTCCAGATGACTTAGGTTTCTCACAGATTCACCCCCAGGAAAAGTTTGGATCCCTTTAACTAGTAGCAATTCTAAAGAACTCCAGGGAAAGACTAATTTAGGTGCCTATCCTCCAGGTCAACATAGTATGGTCAGAGAGGCAGGATCCCTAAGAATACAGCAAATCCCATGTCAACCTCATCATTGAAGAGAAGTACATTCTTGGGAGGGGGAAGAGCGTTATGCCTCTAAAGTCCCTTTAGAAACTGAAAACAATAGTTTTTTTAAAATAAATATAAGTAATTCAGTCTGTTTTGCTTCCCCACAAGTGGCAGCGACAGAACAGGGATATAAAAGTATACATAGAGATGACGAATAGAGTTTCATATATGAATGATGTTCCTCATCTGCATGAAATGCTGTGAGGAAAATATTTTTACTTTATTTGATCTCTTTGTCACCTTTCACTTTTTCTTTTACCTCATTCTGTTCACTTCCCATCTGGTTATTTCCTATACATTTACTTTCCAAATCTACCTCCTTATATTACATGGAGGATGGAGTTCTATAACCCTCAATAATGGAAGTCAGGGTCTTAGGCCCTAAAATATGGGGATCTACAACTGAGCTATGCATAAAGCACAGGGCCACAAATATTGATCTGTCTCTAAAACAGAAACAAAAAACTGTTCCCATCTGGGGAAACTGCAAAGAAATTTGTGGCCCTGGTTAGAAAGGAGCCACCCTTGAAAAGTTGGAAATCCAAGCCAGTGCTACAACAGGCATGGGATCCAAATTCACATCATACTTGAATAAGTGTATCTCACACTGATAAAGTAATATAAGAATTGGTCAGCTAGTGCTACAGATAAGGCAAATATATATATATTTACATATATATGTAATATATGCATATACATATATTTATATATATATTATACACATATAATATATATCACACACGAGGGCATTTTTAGGGAGTATCAATAGAATCGAATACTCAGAAAATGCCCTCTAATAACCAAAAGTAATAAAGAAACTTAAGGAGACTTTAAAACAGATCTTTTGAAAGGTGTGCTTAAATAATAGACTAGACACGGCTAAAGAGAGAAGGTATACATTGAAAGATTGTTTTAGGAATAACTCCTAATTTTCCATATCTAAATTAAGAAATGAATCCATCAACTGAAGTCTACTCCAAGGCCTTAAAGGGTTAATATAAACCAACATGCACCTGGCAAGAACAGAGTGAAAGTAGAACTTCAAAGGCAAAGAGCAAAATCATAAAAGTTTAAGAAAGAAAGATTACCTGTTTTGAAAAAACAACAATATTAGGTTGACAACACATTTAGCATCAGCAAAAATTTGAGTAGTATTTTCAAAGTGCTCAGGGAAAATAATGGTATTACCGTTTTTCGAGAATTTTCTATTAGCTGTCATTCAAATTTGAGGAGAAAATATAACAGTATTTTTTTCCTAAATAGAATTTTTATTTTGAACAATTTCAAATCTTCAGAAGAGTTCCAGAAGTAGTATAATAAACTTCATATATGGATCACCTAGAATCACAATCATTAACATTTTTCTACATTTATTTTTTTCCTTTTGCTCTATCTCTATATAGACGTTTTCTCCTGAATCATTTGAGAGTCTCTCACATACTCCATGACACTTTACCCCTAACTACTTCAGCATCTTTTCCTAATAACAAGGATCTTTTCCTTGGAAATCATAATACCATGATCATACTCAGGAAAATCAATTGTCATGTCTCATTTTAATTTCCTTTAATCTAAAACTGTTCATCTGTTTTGTCTTTCGAGGAGTCTAGGCCAGTTTATTTGTACAACGTCACTCAATACGGATTTGTCCTATCAAAAAACACGTCAATTCACTGAGAACTTTCTCAATCTTTTATACAGCTCCATGGTAGTCAACTGTGTGCCTACGACATTTTTATTCATTTAGGTTGTTTCCGTTTTTTTGCCATTGCACATAATTTATAGAGTTCTTTATTTTCTTTCCTTGTTTCATATCTGTGTCTCCTTTCTTCTACAGAGATAATACTGGTACCAACACTACTACTATTTATTTGCACAATCCTATAACACACACACATTTTTTTGTATTTCTACTTCCAGAACACTATCAAACATAAACCTACCAAGAAAGAAGAGAGTAAGGTTTATTTGCAGGATTTTTTTCCCCAAAATATATCCCACCGAGGATGTTCAGGAAGAGTAATGTGGTCAAAGTTACTTGAATTTCTGTGGTTTTTCTGTGTTGCTATGTTATCTATGATATATAGTTAGTTATTTCTCTAGGCATTCAGTTTTAAGTTTTTTAAACCATCATTTAGGTGAAAGCAATTTTTAAAATGGAAAATATTTCACAAGTAAGACTTTGTAAAATAATATGCTTGGAGAACTCTTATTCTCTTCCCTATCCCAGATTTTTGCAAAGCGTAAAGAATATATATATGTGTATATATATGTATACATGTATATATTCCTTTCTTTCTTACTTAAAAGCTACCTTACTATATATGTGTATCTACCACATATACATATTATGTGCATATACAAGTATATATACAGATACACATGTTAAAATATGTATATAAAGATCTGTGATGTTTCAGATATTTTGATATTACCAATAATAATGTCACATGAAAAGTCTTACACAATTTTTTCCATGTTATTGGAGGTAACTTTTCACCACAGACTCCTAAAAGTGATATTTCCACATCAAAGGACAAACTTCATTAATAAAATAGTTTTGAAGAAGAAAACATGCAGGAATGATGGCATGACAATTCATAGCATGGGTTCTATTCCCAGCTTTGTCATTTATCTGCTGTGAGGCGGGGGAAAATTACCTAAATCAGATTTCTGTCAAAAGAAGAAAATAAAACTTATTTTGGTAGGATGGTCATGAAGATTAAGGGAAATGATGGACATGAACATAAACCTCCAATGCAATGCCCTTCATTTAGTAGATGCTTATAAACTATAACTATTGTGACTATGAATTTTACATGAGGTGTTTATACATTTTGTTATCTGGAGAGATATTCGATGAATTCTGTGAAATGGAATTCTAAAGTAACAAGCTTTATGAATTTCTCTCATGTAAAATTATATCCTGAATGAGTCATGTTACTATGTCAAAACATGATAATTACAGGTTTATAATGAACCAGGTGTTTTTATATGACCATGCATAGTTTCCAGGGTGTTCCATATATATTCAAAAATATAGCAAAAATATTAAACAAGTGTTTAAGAAAAAGAAATATTAATATAACTCTACTCACTTCAAGAAAACTGCTTTCAATTTTACGAAGTCCCTTCTAGTTCATAACATTCATGCTTAGAGTAGGGGTCTGCAAACTTCAGCCCTCGGGCCAAATCTGGCTGTCACCTGTTTGTAGGTAAAGTTTTATTGGAACACAGCTATGTCCATTCATTTACATATTGTCCAAGGCTGCTTTCACACTACAGAGTTGAGTAGTTGCAACACTCCTGCAGAGCCCAACATATTAACTATCTGGACTTTTACATTAAAAAGTTTGCCAACTCCTGCTTTAGAATTATAATATAATGTATACAGAATTTTGTATTACATATTTCTTAATATTTCAAAAATGTTTTCTAATTTTTATGATCTGAACACTTTTTCAAAGCATCCATTACTCGTCAGTCAGCATGGAGTCACATAATTTATTTAGCCTCTCCTGTTTATTAAAATGTTTGGTTGTTTTCATGTCTTGAATTGTATAAAATATTCACTGAACATCTTAAATCATATAGGACTTCCTCCTATCATTTGAAATATATATATATATATATATATATCATCCTATGGAAAAAAAATATACATGTTCCTTTGAAAGAAATTTCTGGGTTAAGGGGTTTGATCATTTTCACATCTCTTGATCTCTTGATCTATCTTGCTCTGCAAAAAAGGTTTGAATTACCTTCCAGTACTAGTAGAAAGTATTGGAACTCCAATTTTTACTGCTAGATCCCTAGAATTGGACAGTATTATGCTTTAAATTTCTATTTAATGAGTTAAAATTAAATCTAAATATTTATTTACTTTGTGTATATTTGATTACAAAAAACGTTGAAAAGTTTTTATCTATTTCTTTAATATGTACATTTGTTGATATGTTTAAAGTCTATTCACATACTTTGTCAAGTTTTGTAGATTTTTTTTCCTCTGTGAATCCATGCACCTTCAGGCTTATGGAAACAATAAGAAGGGAAGGTCTACCTTAATCCAGGGTTAGTATGAGAGTCAGTTTGGATACTGGCAGCTAGGGAAAAAAATGATCCAAATCAACTCAATACTTATTAAACCCAGTCTGTGCAGAAATTGTGCTAAGCCCTGGGATAAAGGAATGAGCCAGACTCCATCCTTGTCTTCCAGGAGTTAAATTCTCTGATAATTTAGGAACGAATGATGATACATCAAGATTTTGGAAATTCGAAGGCGAAAGTACACTTCATAGGTACCATTTTGCCTTTTTTTTTTTTTTTTTTTGTCTCTCTGGATCATCCTTAACATTAATTTTTGCTCACAAATCATTTTATTAGTGTTTTAAAAATCTTTACACGATATTTAGTAGACTATAAGATAATAACTATATATTGTTTCACATTGACACTCAGGAGAATATATTTTGTCCTGTCTGGAAGAGGGAAAAAGCTTGGTTTAGGCAGTTAGAAATATGGGCAATGTGCCCAAGTGAAAATATTGAAAATGAAAAATTGATAAATCTTCAATTTTACCTATGTAAAATCTATACTGCCTTGTGAATGATTTTTTGCTTTTTGTTACTTTTCCATATACCTATTGAGGATATTGCTTCAAGTTTTAGGAACCCATAACAAGTTACCAGTGACAAAGGCTGTATTTGAGATTCATTCAGGGCGCCATATTTTTCAAGTTACTTGACTCTTCAGTGGCCTGCAGAGCTGCCCCCAAAGGATGGCAAAGTTGACTGTGACCATCTCTTCCCAACAATGCATTTTGTAATGTCATGTTGGTGGCTTGAAATATGGAAATTGGCAAATGCTATAAATCAGGGCATCCTTCCCACTCCCACCCAGAGAATGAGTCGTTACACGTTTACAAGCGCACCACTGCCTTTGGTCTGACATTAGTCAGTTCCTTATATATGAGAAACGCATCACAAAACTCATAGTTTCCCTCTAAATTGTATGAGAATTGTTCTCTCAACCCAAACTAGCATCTGTTATAAACTTGGAATTGGCAATGCACTACATCTTCCTATAAACATCCACAAGCCTGAGACTCTTTGTCAAACTATGGATGGTGATAACCATACACAGAAGGAGGAAGGAAGCCATGATGTAGGGACAAGGTGAGGGAGAGAAAGGAAATCTCCTGACAACTATACATAAGTAAACTGTGTACACATCACCTTAGAATACCCCAAATCTTGATGTACTGTATCAGTTCCTAAATTATCAGAGAATTTATTCCTAGAAGACAATAATGGAGTCTAGCTCATGCCTGTATCCCAGAGCCTAGCACAATTTCTACAAGAGAGTGGGTTTCGTAAATATGGACTTGATTTGAAGTTTTCCCCAACCCTGTTACCTGAACCAATTCTCATATTGACCCTGATTAAGCCAAACCTTCCTTCCCTGCATGCAACCTCACATTCTATTTTCTAAAAATAGAATATGAAGTTGTGTGTCAGATATGTCTTTACATTTTTCTTCATTAATAAGATATTAGTTTCAAAGGCTACTTTCATATCACTATGTCATTTTAAATTCTTAAACTTGCAGGTACATTATAACCAAGTCACAATTAATCTATCTAAAGATATGTTTGATCCAACACCTTTAAGCAACAGTATGGTGAACTCTTGGCCTCAAACATTGTATAGGTATGAAAATACTCATTTTAAAAATCAGGTAGTGTTGCTGAACTAGTTGACTTTTACTTTCTCTTTCTTTTTTTCTCTTTCACTAATTTTTTGACAAAATGGATATAACATTTCTTTATTATTACATTAATAAATGTCCATTTTTAAACTTTTAAAAATATAGTGAGTTATGCAAAGAATGAAGTAGAACAAGTATTCTCAGAATTGACAAAGATTCTTTGCCTGACCAAACTTTAGTCAGGATCTAGAACCTTCTCCTGGGCTCATCTGTGTACTTCCTTATAAAATCTGGTCTTTGCAAGTCTTGGTAAGTACATTTAACCAGAACCCTCCACCCTCAATATCTGATCTGCTTCAATATCTGGTCAGGTTCCTTATCCTCCACTGCCCTCCAAGTGATGTCTGATCACCTGACCTGTCTTTAGCAAAGATCCTGATAGGGGCATCAGAATTGGCCAACTCAAATGTGTCTCTTTACCTTGATTATTTTCTCCAAAAGGAACTTTGACCTTCACCCCACTAACTGCCTAAAAGGACTTAAGATAGAAGGCCAGGTCAGGCCATCACCATAGATAACTCTGGGTATCAATAGACTGGGAGGATGCTTCCTAAGCCCATTCTTATCAAAGTTCTGTTTACCAAACATTTATATTTGTAGAGGAAATCTCCATTTGTAAAGGTGTCTCCCTCTCTGTACTGGGCAGAAGGTGGGGATGACCTCATCTCTAGAAACTTATCAATACAGAAGGTGACGGGTCAGCCCGGTGGCGCAGCGGTTTAGTCCGCGCTTGGCAGCCCGGGGTTCGCGAGTTCGGATCCCGGGCGCCCGCCGATGCACTGCCTGTCAGCCACGCCGTGGCGGCGTCCCATATAAAGTAGAGGAAGATGGGCACGATGTTAGCCCAGGGCCAGTCTTCCTCAGCAAAAAGAGGAAGATTAGCAACGGATGTTAGCTCAGGGCTGGTCTTCCCCACGGAAAAAAAAAAAAAAAATACAGAAGGTGAGGCTGCATAATAACCTTACTGTGCTTTTCTGGTAATCTCCCATAAATGACCCACCTCCAACATCCTCTGTTGTCTTTCTATTTAAGAGGAGAACCTCTGCCATTTTGTTGAGAAACTCAGTTTCCCTGGTCTCTCCCACGTATACATGTCATAAAGCTGTGTTTGATTTTCTCCTGCTAATGGTCTCATGTTAATTTAATTTGCAGCCCAGCCAGCAAGGACCCAGAGTGGGGAGAGGATAGTCTTCCTCCCCTCATCAGTTTAGCCAGAATCCCCATTACTTCTGATGTCTCTCCTTAGTAATTTCCCATCCACTGACCCCCACCCCGCTCCTTGGCTATAAATTCCCACTTGCCCATGCTGTATTCAGGATTGAGCCTGGTTCCATACAGAGGTCTCTTTCCCCCTATTGCAATAATCCTGAATAAAATCTGTTTTTACCTCTTTAACCACTGGACAGCCCTGGTTTTACTTTGACACAATCCACCTTTAATATTTTTGATTGTATTCATTCATGGTAATACTCCTCTATTTATTTCCTTTCTGGCACATTGCAACATATATAATTTTCTCATTAATTTATTTGCTTACATGTTTATTATTTTCCTACCACACCAGAAAGTACAGACTTGGGCCTTTTTGGTCATAGTCGTATTTTATCCTGCACTAGGCACATAGAGGGTATTCAGTATATCATCACATTATGCTGTTTTACCTTCTTAGTGCCACTAGAATCTATTCCCTGTGTTTCTGCTCCACTGACATCCTTTCAGGCTTTGTCATTTCTTGCTGGAATATTGCAATAGCTTCTTAACAGGTTTGCCTTCACTGGCAGTCTGTCCCTGACCCCTAAATTACCTGCTGTACATTTGCCACTAGGGAGGATGATCTTAAACACATATTTTAATACTTTGCATCAGTTGTAATGTCTCCTTTTTCATTTGTGATTTGTTTTATTTGAGCCTTCTCTCTTTTTTCTTTGATATTTAGCTAAAGCCTTGTCAATTTTGTGGATCATCAAAAAGCCAAACCCTAGTTTCACTGATTTTTTTTATTGTTTTTCTATTCTCTGTTATGTTTGTTTATGCTCTAATCTTTATTATTTCCTTCCTTCTACTAACTTGGGGTTTAGTTTTATCTTCTTTTTCTAGTTCCTTGCAGTGAAGAGTTGGGTTGTTTATTCGAAATCTTTCTTCTTTTTTAACATAGGCATTTATTGCTACAAAATTCCCTCTTAGGACTGCTTTTGCTGCATCCCATAGGTTTTGGTATATTGTGCTTTCATTTTCATTTGTCTGAAGATATTTTCTAATTACACTTTTGATTTCTTCTTTGACCTATTGATTGTTCAAGAGTGTGTTGTTTAATTTCCACCTATTTGTGAATCTTCCAATTTTCCTTCTGCTATTGATTTCTAGTTTCATTCCATTTTGGTTGAAAAATATATTTGGTATGATTTCAATCTTCTTACATTTGTTAGACTTATATTGTGACCCAACATGTGATCTATCTTGGAGAATGTTCTTTGTGCACTCATCAAAAAAGTATATTCTGCTGCTGCTGGATGAAACATTCTTTTAGGTCCATTTGGTCAAGAGTATTGTTCAAGTCCTCTGTTTCCTTACTGATCTCCTATCTGGATGTTCTAAACATTATTGAAAGTAGGATATTGAAATCTTCTGCTATTATTGTGTTGCTGTCTATTCCTCCCTTCAATTTTGTCAATAATATTTAGGTACTGATGTTAGGTGCATATATATATATATATATATATATATATATATATATATATATATATATATATCCTTGATATATCTTCCTGGTGAATTTGCCTCTTTATCTTTATATAATATCCTTTGTCTCCTGTGGCAGTTTTTGACACAAAGCCTATTGTCTGATATAAGTTTAACCATGCCTGCTCTCTTTTGGTTACCTTTTGCATGGAATATCTTTTTCTATCCTTTCATTTTCAGCTTATGTGTGAAATTAATTCTAAAGTGAGATTCTTGTAGGTAGCATTTAGTGGATCTTGTTTCTTTTTTGTTGTTTTAATCCATTCTGTCACTCTGTGTATTTTGATTGGATAGTTTAATCCAGTTACATTTAAAGTAATTATTGATAGGGAAGAACCTACTATTGTCATTTTGTTCTTTGTTTTCTGTCAGTTTTGTAGCCCTTTTGTCTCTCTTTTCCTCTCTTACTGTCTCTTTTTGTTTCATTGATCTTTTTTTTTTTTTTGGTAGTGAAATACTACGATTCCATTCTTATTTTCTTTTGTGTATGATCTATAGATATTTTCTTTGTGGTTACCGGGGTTTTACATAAAAGATCTTATAGTTGTAACGATCTATTTTAAGCTAATAACAACTTAAGTTCAATCACACACAAAAACTCTATACTTTTACTCCCCCCCCACTTGTGTTATTGTTGCTGCAAATTATATCTTTCTATAGTGTGTATCCATTAACAGATTTTTATAGTTATGGTTACTTTTCATACTTTTGCCTTTTTACTTGTATACCAGAATTAAAATGGTAAATTATATGCACCATCATTACAGTCTCACCCCAGGCACCTAGAGTATGCTGGGTTACATCAGTGCTCCAAGACAGGCAAGAGAGTAGCCAGTCCCTAAGCAGACCCTGAAAAGTCAGAATGTTGGATTTACAGTCCAGTCTTCTCTTTTTCTTCTGAGAGAGAAGCAAGGAGCTGGGAGTTTTCTCCCAGTGATGTTACATTGTGCCCTGGGGAAAGACTATGGCGAGAGGGTACCATGAATTTTCCTACCAGCTTCCACGTGGCTCGTTTTGCACTCACATGGGGTGCAGAAGCCTCTTAACTGGTTTCTGGATTTCTCATAAAAGGAATTGGTCCATGTATTGTTGTTGAAATCAGTTTCTCCATGGGAGGAAGGAGGGTCTGGAACTTCCTATTCTGTCATCTTGCAGATGTCAGTCCCCAAAGGAACTGATTGATATGAGGCTATCCTTGATGGTTGGCACTTTTTATTTGGGAGTATTAAGGGGAAAATTAAACAACTTAGGTGTAGGCCATGGAATTTAAAGTGAAAAAAGGAGAATCCAAAGAATCTATTATTCTGACATCTCTAAAATGTCCTACTGATATATGGAGTTGAATATTTGACTTTAAAACCATTCTTCACTAATTTCTATATGATTTCACTAATTTCTATATGGACTCGATGTCAGGGTTGGGTTGTTTTGTTGTTGTTATTTTGTTTTTCTCCCCAAAGCCAAGAAGACAATAATACTGTCATTAGGATATGCAGAAACTGAAATTTCACTGATATCAAGATTTCACAGGATTTTGTTGCTGACAGTTTGGGTTTAGATACCCTGAAATTGGTTATCTCATGGGACATACTAGCTCTCTGATGAGATAGTGAAAACATGGAGGATCCCCTCTTTTTTATTTGTAAATATAAGCTTGCATTATTCCCAACGTGCTTCATCATCAGAGTTCCCAGAAGGAGCCACTTCTTCAAACTTCCTGCCAAAAGCAACTAAAGTCTATATTCTAGGAAAAGAGAATTAATAATCCCTCAACAATTGAACTCTCTTTCCTTGTAAGAAAAAAAATACCAAGAAGATTGCACAGTGGAGAGAATAGAGATGAAACAAATGAGGGTTCCAGGATGTGTGAGGCTATTTGGCTGAAAAGTGAGTGAATTCTTCTCTAGAAAGTCTATGAGGATCCCATAGGCTTTCACCCAAATCCTCAGAAGCAAGCAGTATGGCCTGGTAATTCACAGAGTCTGCTAGAATGGACATACCTCATTAGAAAAGAAAACACAAGGGTAAGTTGCAAGTGAAGCTCATGTTAGGAGGGAGATATGCTCCAAGGGGAAGGCAAAACTCTTAGACTATTAGAGCTAGAGAAGATCTTAGAAATATCTATCCCTACCTCCTATTCCAAAGATGAGAAATTGAGGCCCAGAAACTATACGCCATATGAATACAGGGACCAGGTTTTTTACATTTTATTTTCGTATCCCACACAAGCATAAACAATTAAATTTTCCTTGCATGTAAGTTTGGTGTATACCTATCGTAAATGTATTGTGGGAAGACAGGCCCCCAAAAGCATCCCAAAGTTGTTGAGTTTATAGTCAAAA
Organism: Tapirus indicus; assembly: GCA_031878705.1. Lineage (NCBI taxonomy): Eukaryota > Metazoa > Chordata > Mammalia > Perissodactyla > Tapiridae > Tapirus > Tapirus indicus. Next base: position 118,905,749 of record CM062925.1, read on the forward strand.
CAAAAATACGGATGCAACCTTGCTTGTAATATTTCCTTAAGCTTGAGCAACTCATTTAAACTTTCTGAACCCTAACATCTTCCTCTGCAAAATGGGAATATAATAATACCTATTTAGAAGGACTATCATAAGACTAAAAAAAAGTATGAGAAAATGTACTGTAAAACTATCAATACGATACAAATATTGGTGTTTATTATAATAAATATTAACTAGCAGATATGTGAACACTTAAAAATTCATGGGAATCATGGCATTTTATTGCTAGAAGTTATTTTGGATATCATCTAGTCCCTTCACCTAAAGTTATATGTGAAACAATTGAGTTTCCGAAATATGGAATGCCTTACCCAGAACCATGCAGCTGGGGAATGAAAGGTCTATAATCAGCTCATATTTTATTGAGATTTACTCTATGCCAGTCTCTTTCTTTACGTGTGTTACCTCTTTGAACACCCACAGCAATCCTATAAGACACGTGAAGCGGGACTGCTCTTGTTCTACAGATGACACGTCTCAGGTATGGAGAGGTTGAGAAAAGTTCTTATGGCTCCAGAGTTAGTTTATGGAGGAGCTGAGATTCAAATTTGGCAAGCTGCTGGAGGTCTCCCGAATCTCCACCCGAATATTTTCCTCATCCCATAATACTCAGGGCCTGTGGACTCTTGTACTTCTGAATCGGCATCAGTTGCTTCTCAGCTGTACAGAGTGGTGTTTTCTTGTCTCCTTTAAAAGCAAGCAAACAAACCAATGAACTCATGACTCCTTGAAACCATTGCATCTCTGAGGTTTCTGAATACCTTACAATGTGCTTCCATCGTTTTTTCTTTAACTTTAAACCATTTCAGGTAACAAGCTCTCTTTTCCTGATTTTACAATGTCCTTTGCCTCGAACCATAGAGGAACGGGATGGTAGTCTTCCAGTTACACATTTGTTGTCTAAGAGTCTCCCCAGCTCTCTCCCATTCTTTCCATCGAATCGATAGGATTCTAGTTTTCATAAAGGAATTACAAAATCAGATGGTTTAATGTACTATAAACCTTCTCCTGATTGCAAAGGAGACTCCACAGGAGGCTGCCTCAAAATAAGGCTTTCCTGTAGAATCCTGCAGTGTTATTTGACAAGCAGACCACTTCACAATGTGGGAGATTGTATGTATGTGCCATTCTTCTTAACCTCTCCTCACCGGGGGAAAGCCCTGCGTATGGCCTTCTCTTTAGTGTGAAAAGAGGCTCCAGAGAGGGCAGTAGCTACCTTATGGATTCTGATGAATATCTGTGACCAACAGCGGGATCAAGGCTACGTGGGGGTAGAGTTATCAGCGTAGGAGTGTAGGAACCAAACACCAGCTCTGGCACTCGCTTATCAAATAATCACACGTAATTAAATTGGAAAGGGGAAAATGCCTTTTTTTAAACAAGCACAAAAAGTATTATTTTGGAGACTGGTAGAATGTAAGCAAGCCAGCTATTCATGCCATCCCCAGGAGCTCAGACAGACCTAAATTATGCTTCAGATTAGTGTATCGGTCAGTTCAAAGGTTAGACAAACAGCTGTTTCTCAAGGAGGTGCACTACAAAGCTTAACTTTTCATTGGAAGGTCTGTAATGGTCTCAGTGGATTCCCAACGGAGTCACTGTTATTTGTTTCTGATTGGGAGATACCCCAACTGACTCCATGCTGCTGACGACCTCTCTTGCTAGGGCAGGAGGGTGAAACTCTGGAGCCGGTGTGATTTTACCAGTCTCTGGGAAAAAAAAAGAAAAAAAAAACCCACCCACACATACAGCATGTCTTTAGTGACTCAGAGATTATCCACAGCTCTGCAGTTTGGATGGGTGAAAGAATGCTGGAAAGTCAAGAGGTCTACTTGCTCATTTCTGCAAAAATGTAAGATAACTTAAAATAGTAAGCTATTCAAGAATGTGGTTTATAGTAGTCAGGTTTGAGTTGATGCAAAACTATGTAACTGGTGGGAAAAAAAAAAGGGAATGGAATAGGTTACGTCTTTATCCAATATTTACCATCATTCTCCTGGCAACTTTGAGATACTTGATTTGAATAACACTTATGAAACAGCTAATTGGAAATGAAAAATAAAATGAAGCTCTGAGAGAAAGACACAGAAAAGAGGAGGAGAATTTAAATTAGAGTTGTAGATTGGAATATAATATATATTCGAATGTGATTATATTTCAAGTAAAAAGTATTACAATTCAAGTCTCAGAAAGATAAAGAGGTAACTTCATGAAGAGGTTCTGAGAGATTTTTAGACATTCCTTCGTGATGATTTCCAGTGTCTTCCAAGAACATGATCAAACTTTTCAAAATTTTACTCAGATATTCATTATTTTTTATTTCTTTTTTATGAGGAAGATTAGCCCTGAGCTAACATCTGTTGCCAATCCTCCTCTTTTTGCTGAGGAAGATTGGCCCTGGGATAATATCCATGACCATCTTCCTCTATTTTTTATGTGGGATGCCTGCCACAGCACGGCTTGATACATGGTGTGTAGGTCCCCATCTGGATTTTGAATTCTGCAAACCCCAGGCTGCTGAAGCAGAACATGTGAACTTAACCACTATGCCACCCGGCCAGCCACCAGATATTCATTATTTACTCACTGCAAGACATTTACCAGTAGTTAACTTTTATCTTTATGGTTCTTTACCACAAGAAGTTCCAAGGTCTTTTTGGATTTTGTCTCATATATAAGTTCCGTTTTGTTTTGAGATATAAAATCCTCACAAACTTTATTCCATTCCCACAAGATCATTCAATGTTTGCTAAAATCAAATTAAACATCTTGAGTACTTATTAAAAAGAAAGCACCTTGAGATTTAAGGGGATAAAGGAGAAGAGTTTCTTAATCAGAAGATGTGACCCCTACCTAGAAAAAGCCCAGCATAAAACTGTCACAATTTTCCTCATGGGGGCAGGGGTTGCTGCATCTCAGCTATCTATTTATCCACCTATCAAATATGTATTCATTAGGGTACTCATTAATTTATTCAACAAATATTTACATGTTTTGTCTCAGAGTGAGAACGTTAGAATAGATCTTTAACAGTTATGAAATCATTATATAATTCTTGGCTAGTATCAGTGGGAAGACAATTAAGATGGCATAAGAAGCAGTAATTGAGAAATGAGATTGGTCCTTGGGGAGAATTTGGAGTGGTTAAGGGAACCACTTGGCTAAAAATACCTCAAAATTGAGCTTAAATACATGAGGGAACAATAGTGCCTCTGACAGAAATGAGGATGTGTAGAAGGAAGTCAGTTTGAGGGAATGAGAGTACCGAATTAAACACTAACTCCCAGTAGTGTTTTCCCTGGGCAGATAAAAATAAGAAACTCGAAATAAAAATAAGAAACCTGGAGAGTGCGAAGATCGAGAGAGGGTTTTGAGAGTCATAAGTTGATAACCTCACTAGAGAATCAGCAAGAGGTGAAAAAGCTCACTTTGGTAATGAAATGGGTTCATTCTATCACCTGCACCTTGAAGTCCATATGTAAAGAAAACCCACAACTGTAGAATGGAGGTTGCCTGGCTCTGAGAATTGTCACAGTGGAAGATCAGACAATTTTCTGTATTGGCCAGGGTGTAAGCCGGGGCTGTAGAGAAGTTGGTGAGAGGTGGTACAAGCCAGGGAGGGAGAAAAGCAAAACCAGAAGAGAACCTTATATCCCAGATGTATCGATTGGGATCTTGTGACTAGAGAGGCCAACGAAGAGGAAGAGCAAGTTCAATGGGGTTGGCAAGAGAAAGAAACTACCAGAAAGGGGTGCAATATAGCATAATAGAAAAGTTACCTATAGTTCCTCAGTCACTCTCAGCCATAATTATTTTTTGGTGAGGAAGACTTGGCCCGAGCTAACATCTGTTGCCAATCTTCCTCTTTTTTTTTTTTCTGCTTAAGGAAGATTAGCCCTGAGCTAACATCTGTGCCAATCTTCCTCTATTTTGTGTGTGGGACACCGCCTCAGCACGGCTGATGAGTGGTGTAGGTCTGCACCCAGATCCGAACCTGCACACCCAGGTTGCTGAAGCAGAGCTTGCTGAACTTAATCACTACGCTACAGGGCTGGCCTCTCAGCCATAATTTTTATCATCTGTAAAATAAGACTACTCTACGGATAAAATGAGATATTTTATGTAAGCCCATTATACATATATATAGATATATATGAATTTGTTCTTTCTCATTTTTCTGTCTTCTAGCATGATGCATTGAAAATACTATGTGGTTAATAAATATTTGTTACATGTCAATTACATCTTAATAAAAGTAAATAAATAAATTCTGTCTGTAGTGGGGAAGTGCTCTATTCCGAGATCTTGTGATGCAATTACACATTTTGTTGAACTGCATGAACTGTATTCTGTCCATGGGTGACTGATGTCAAAAGAAAGAAGAATGTCAGTCGGGTAGAAGACTGAGCTCTAGCTTTCAGAAAGATCACCAGGAATACTACTCAAGGGTGTAATGTAGAGCAAACTATGAGTTAGATGTTGAATTAAGGGGAGGGGAAGCTGACGGGGTAATGAGCTCTTCATTTTTGATTCTGAACTCCTAAAGTGCAAGGAAGTAAGCCCTATTCATCTCCATATCCTTTGTGCCTAGAAAACAATGCCTATCACATTGGTGTCTCAATTAATCAAATTAGTAGAGGGATATGGTATAACTTGGTGGTATATTTCAAATGCAGAGATATATTATGATTATAGAAGATGTGCTCAGGAATAAGAGCAAGATCTCTCCTTAATCCATTCATTCATCCACAGATGTTTATACAATATCTACTAAGTGCCAGACCCTTTTCTAGGTGGCACAGATGCAAAAATGGACAAGACTGACCTCTGCTATCACAGAGCTTCATTCAATTAGAGAAGACATACGGTAAATATAAAGTTGAATACGGTAAGAAATGGTGACGTCTCTATGGTGAAGGTTTTGAAGCATACTGAATCATATGAGAAAAGTCAAGTTTAAGGACAGTCAGGGAGGTGGTGTGAGAATACAGCAGAAGGAGGTTGAGAAAAAAGGATTTGGCAGCAATGATGAAACTAGTTTCAACAGGCATGATCAAATAGTCTAGTTTTAAAGCCACAAACAGGGTATGGAAGGACTGAAATGGATTAGATCAATAATTCTCAGTCTTCCAAGAGCCTGTCAAACATGCAGACTCCAGGATGTGTCCCAGAAATACTGATCCAATAGGTATGGATGGGACCTAGGAGTTACAGCAAATGAACACACTAGGTGATTCTGACCTGGTTAGTTCCCAGACCTCACTCTGAGAAACAGTGAATTCGATTGAAAATTGTTTAGTAGCTAATTAGGACGATAACTGCATGTAATAGGTGGGATGCTAGGGATAAGGGAAATTGGTTTGATGCATTTTAGTGGCAGAAATGGTCTGAAATGGGGGCTGGCCCATGGCCTAGTGGTTAAGTTCAGCATGCTGTGCTTCCACAGCCAGGGTTTGGTTTCCAGGTGCAGACCTACTCTACTTGTTGGTGGCCATGCTGTGGCAGTGACCCACATACAAAACAGAGGGAGACTGGCACAGATGTTAGCTCAGAGTAAATATCTTCCTCAGCAAAAAAAGTAAAAAGAAATGGGCTGAACTGAGTTCTTGTTGGCCTGAATGGAGGGAAAATTTTGGGCCTAATCTGCTTTTCTCCTGAGTTCTAACTAATTTCAAAGTAGATTTTAAAGTTTTGTGTAAGACAGGATTTTGAGACTTCATTTTTTGTAGAAATCAGAGGAAAAATAGACTGAAATGAATTAATTGACGATACTACTTACAAAATGCTATTTTAGGAAGAGCAATATAAAAGAAAGGGAACTGTAGCTATCAAGATCTTTCTCTCTCTTATATTTTCTCTAGATTAAAAAGAAGAATAGTTTTAGTTTATATTTTAATTTCTATTTACTACAGAAGTTTGCAATTTTGTAATACATTTAACTTCAAGTCTATGAGTTAAGTTTTCCAAACCTTAGAACATCCCTGATTGGAAAAGACTGCATAAGTGGACGATATATTTCAGTTGTAGGAAATATCTATCTATTTCTACACCCTAAAAGTAACTGGATATTTTTAGGAGCAAAGAAAATCTTCTTTTGGTCTTAATATTAACTTAATTTTTTCAAAAATAAGACAGTATTCAGCTTAAGCTATTGGCATAATTAATTTCAACATCTTTGAATCTGTGACATCTCCCAGTCTGTTTCTGTATGAGATTATGAAAGAGAAATATACTATTACTTTAAACACATGCAATCAAATTACAGCTTCTGTCTCTTTTAAATAGATTGCGGTCTGGCTACAAACTCTCAGACTTTGCAGGGCTCCTGAAGATATTAATGACTAACCAAAGAAGGCACAGGATAAAACAATTTCGTGCGTTCAATAGGGAGTCAAGGAAACTTCTACTTATTTTCACTGAACATGTTGGTATGTTTCAGAGATCTTGATAGTCTTCCAAACAGTGTCCCTGTTTCCTTCATGAATCTAAATGAACATAAAGGCATTGTGTTCTTATCTACCTAGGGATTTGACCAAATTCTTGAGAAGGAAAATCATAATTCAGTATTTGAAAGCACATGAATGGAAAGAACAATGAAAAAATTTAAAAAGAGATCATATGACATCATCCCATTGCTTTTTTTTTTTTTAATCTTTGGCTTTCCAATTCTGTAGAACTATGGCTTGTTTCCTGAGGGGGATACCAAAAGATTTGGAGGTTTTCAACTTGAAAACCATAAAGATGTTGAACATGATTTGTAGAACCACTTAGAGTGAGGTTGATATGTGTGGTGTTGATAGTTAACCAGTCTGATAGTAGTTTCAATATTTTAATATTCATGTAAACCACTATCTAGCAGAAAGTGGATTTTGGTGTGACACGAAAGACAGAATAAGCAATTACCACAATCATTTAACAGGTTTTTGGACATGGTAAAAAGTCTGAAGGCCAGTACCTGATGTTACATATTCTGACACTTCTTGAACAATTTGTTGCTATAGATTTCATGGGAAAAATTAAAATATGATTGAACTATTTTACATTGTAAGTTTAAAGGAAATATTTTCAAAACCATATTTAACAAATATGCTGTAGTTGACTTCATAATTCATTGAAGAACTTCTAAAATTACTTATTCAGTCATGCTATTTTTGAAGTAAATCTGATTTTTTTAATTGTCAAGCTACTTATTGGTTAAGAGTACATCCCCTGACGGGGCCGCCTGGTGGCGCAGCGGTTTAGTCCGCGCTTGGCAGCCCAGGGTTCGCGAGTTCGGATCCCGGGCGCCCGCCGACGCACTGCCTGTCAGCCATGCCGTGGCGGCGTCCCATATAAAGTGGAGGAAGATGGGCACGGATGTTAGCCCAGGGCCAGTCTTCCTCGGCAAAAAGGGGAAGATTAGCAACGGATGTTAGCTCAGGGCTGGTCTTCCCCACAAAAAAAAAAAAAAAAAAAAAAAAAGAGTACATCCCCTGATTATATTATAAACTTCTAAACTTCCAGCTTTGCATTCAAGGGACCCTTAATGAATATAGTTCCGATCGAAGAAATGTTTAATTTCTTCAGAATAAGAACACGGGTTTTGATTTAAGAGCACTGTGATTAACACAGCAATGTCATTGTCACCCAGTCTTCCTAAACCAGAAGCCTTCATCTCAGCCCAAATCAGGAATGGCTGATCCACACGCTTCACTCCCGGGGGTAGAATGAAGACTCTTTCGTTAGTGGAAGGAGAAAAAAGTGCATTGTAGGCAAAGCTTTTATGGTTGACGTTAGGTTCCTTTCTTCTTTTCACCAGTTAACTGTTCCTTTCTCAGCCTTTTCTCCTCACATTTGCCATAGAAAGGGTACTAATTCTCACTTGTCAAGGAACAAAATGAAACAAAAGGGCCCACGCTGCTCTGAGGGTGAGCTCTGATTGTGGAGAGTGACACCAGCAGCTCCTCCTGCTGAGTCTTGCTGCACAGACACAACAACGCTCTTTACTAAGGTCTGAGGAGAAAGAGAACTCCAAAGCCCACCCCCCTTTCAAATCCCGTAGATTAACCCTGTTGGTATTTGCTCTTCATGTCAAGCCAGCCCCAAAGAGCAGGCAGGGCAGTCAGCGGCGTAAAGTCAGCAAATGGGGACAACTGCCCAACTTACCCTGTTCTCACTGTCTGCAATGAGGACGTTGTAAATTTGATTTCAAAACACTGAAGGCTTCCACCTTCAGACGTGTGAAAACGGTAATGCTCAAGGAACTCAGACTTCTAAGACAACCTTGAGTGACTTACACAAGTTCACACATGGGAGTCAGGATCACAAGCAGAATTAGAGTAAATTCAAAAAAACGTTATTCCTGACTTCAACTCTGAACATGAAACCCTGAACTGTCAGAAAAGAATTAGCAAAGTATTCCGTAATTAAATAATTTTTTAACTCATGGCATAGGAAAGACGGGTTAATTTATCTTAATGTGATTCTTACTTTAGTTTTTAAATAACTAGATAACTCAGTGGAGCGATTAACATTCTAAAACAACAAATGATCATGTTACTGCGAGGTCCTGACTGGCTGTAAGGTCTCCAAGGTAAAAAGGCTTTGAGTTGATAGTGAGACTCCATTCTCTGGTACTTCCGTATGGCTCCTCGTCAGGGAGCGTGTCTGGTGCCCTGCTGTTTGGAAATGACCCCAAGGCAGACGTGGAAGATGAAGTTTCAGCAGGAGAGACTGGGAATCTCAGAGGATTTGCTCTGTGAAACAGGGATGTCTGCCTGTGAGGGACAATTTTCAAAGAAGGGGTCACTGGTGATATTGAACAATTGTGACTGTTTCAGTCTTTTGCCCTGAGATGGTGATGGCGGTCCCTGCATTTAAATAATGTGTTGACTCTGGATGGCAACGCTGGAAAATTTTAGAAGCGGGGAAATATCATATATGGTGTCTTGAAAGACATAACTCAGATGTGCAAAATGCATTTTCTCAGACATTCCTTTCTCTCTCTCTCTCTCTCTCTCTCTCACACACACACACACATTTTATTTCTTTCCCCCTGGGGAGAAATCACACATTGCATGAAATAAAGTGGAATCTCCAGTATTTTCTCCCCCAAATATGTTTTCCTTAGTTATCATACAAGAGAAATACAATATACAAGAGAAATGTTATGGAATGCTGACTTTTCTAGCCACTTAAGTTTGTGATTTCTCTCAGTAAATTAAGTTATAATACAAAAATTCCAAAGCTGGTGGTACCTCCATGTTGTAAGTTATCATTTAGAGTTTTGCTACCGCCAGATGATTTTAAGCTTTAATACCGTGGACATTGTCTTGGTGCGCCATTGCATCTATTATGAAAATACTCACTTGCCATTGTGAAAAGCTTAAAATAAATTCAGAATTAGGCCCACATTAGAGATGCTGGCCTCTGGTTACCTGAAGAGTCAGTGGGAGGGTGGAGGGAGGAAAAGCTCTTTTGTACAGTTCAGTTTGCCATATGGGCTCTTGTCTAAGCCAACCCTCCATCATTATATAGGATGAGAACTTGGCCTTGGAGCTGAATGCGCTGCTGAAATCTGATCAGCCCAAGGCCAATCTGCAAGAAGCTGTCTTCTCCTCACAGAGTTTGCAAAACTTAAAAGGGAACCACTTTCACTTTCAGGATTTTTGCAGACTATCGACTATTTCTCAGACTGAAGCATCACAGCAAGTCTCATCTTTTGATGAGTTTGCATTGTTTCTGGTCTTTTGTTTGTTTTGTTTCGTCTTGCCCCATCCTTGATTTCTCTACAAACTCCTGTGTTGTATGTTCTGGGTGCCCAAAGCCTGGAAAGTTTCATCAGTGAAGATAAGATCTCCTGCATGTACTTTCATTCTGGCTGTCTTTCCCTTTTTCACTAATCCTCTAAACTCCCGCTGATATCTTGCAATGCCAAAGCCCCACCCATATTTTTGCCAGGATTCACAGAAGTGCATTGCTTTGAAGTGAGCACCTGTGGTGCGCTTGTGAATCATTTTGTAAACATGTACGTGTACATGCATTTAGCACATAGAGGTAATACCTTCCTTGTAGAGACTCGGCTGAGTCAATATTTCCCAGAGGAGCCATCTCCACCTGAAAGAATAATAAACCTCTATACCTTAATGGTCACATCATTTCTTCTGACATCATTTCTTCTTTTAGGTGGATTTATTCTGAGTGGGACAAGGATCAGGTTTGTCTGCAACAAGAAAAGTTGCTGAAAGGAAGCTGAAATTGTATATGGATTGCAATGTGGTCCTTTTAATGACAAATTTTAAAAATGTTTTCACCAATATAATATTTTCTCTTCTTTTTGCAATTAAACTTTAACTGTGGAGTACATTTATACCAAACCCTCGAAAAGACATCACGGGTATTAGAACTTCCAAATACACAGAAAGGAAACATTGTCAGGGAGTTCAAAAAGAGCTAACACTTATTTTGGCTGTTTTTAAATGGTTAATACACATGGGACCACTATGGACTAGGAGAATGAGTCCTTGACTTGGAGTTATTCCATGACTGGGGTGAGATTTAAATAAAACAACAGTTGTGGAATGCCTAAAAGAGAACCTGGAATATTAGATGCTCCATAAATGCAAACTGAGTGTGAATTTGAATGGTTTGAGGCCCCAGATACAACGAACATGTAGTTGAGATTGTTACCATATTTTATTTTAGACTTATTTTAAGTCTAAAAACACTAGAGAAAGAACAAACATAAAAAGTGTAAGCAACTTAGTTTAATGATTAATTTCATAAATATTTTTCTTTTTGATGGTCATATTTCCTCAACTCACTTAGAAAGCAGGGGTGCTACAGTGATTTGGATCTTGCAATGTGGGTTTTCAAAAGAAAGAAGAAGAAGGAGGAGAAGGAAGAGGAGAGGGAAGGAAAAGAAAAGAAGAGAAGGAGGAGGAGAAAAGAATGATTAACTATATATTATTATGCTAAGCGCTTGAAATGGGAAGCACGAGAGCACAGTAGTTAAAAAAGTTCTAGGAGTAAGACTGCCTGGGTTCAAGCCCTACACTAATATGTAAGAGCTGTGTGACCTCAGGCAAGTGATTTAATGCCTCAAGCCACAATTTCCTCTTGTTTGAAATGGTGATGATTATAGAACCTACTTCAGGTTGTTGTGAGAATTAAAGGAGATAACAAGTCTAATGCATTTAAACAGCATCTGTCTGTTTGTAAGTAATAAAGATTAGCTACTAATACATATTATCTCTAGTGCTTATAACAACCCATGAAGATAGTCATATTTCTCAATGTGGGGAAGCTGAGAAATTGCAGGCTGACTCTAAAGCCCATGTCCCCCTCATGTCTTCGGACTTTATGGTAAGCTATGGAGAATCTCTGAATGTTTCACAAACTATCATCTTTTAATATTTCTGACTTTATTAGCAACTTGGATAAACTCTGAGTTCTCTAAAGCATTAGCATAGGGGGTAAGGATATATACTTTATAGATAGAGCGTTGATACCAAAATCAAAGATACTACAAAAAAAGAAAATCACAGACCAATTCCTCTGATGAATATTGGTGCAAAAATTCTCAACAAAATATTAGCAAACCAAATTCAATAGCACAATAAAAGGATTATACACCATGACAAAGTGGGGTTATTTCTGGACTGCAAGGATTGTTTGACATATGAAAATCTGTCAATATAATATACTACAGGATCATCTCAACAGATGCAGAAAAAGCATTTGACAAAATTAAACACCCTTTCATGATAAAAACACTCAACATAACTAGGAATAGAAGAAAGTACCTCAAATAAAGGCCATATATGAAAATTCCACAGCTAACATCATATACTCAATGGTGAAAGACTGAAAGCTTTAACTCTAAGAACAAGGCAAGGGTGCCCACTCTTGTCACTTCTATTCAACAAAGTACTGAAAGTCCTACCCAGAGCAATTAGGCAAGAAAAAGAAATAAAAGACATTTGGAAATTGGAAAGGAAGAAATAAAATTATCTCTGTTTACAGATGACATGATTCTTTTATGTAGAAAAGCCTAAAAAATCCACAAAGAAACTATTAGAACTAATAAACAAATTCAGGAATGTTGCAATATAGAACATCAACACACCAAATCAGTTGAATTCCTATACACTGACAATTAACAATTCAAAAAGGAAATTTAAAAAACAATAGCATCAAAAAGAATAAAATACCGGGGCCGGCCCACTGGTGTAGCAGTTAAGTTCATGCACTCCTCTCTAGCAGCCCGGGGTTGGCAGGTTCAAATCCCAGTGTGGACTGATGCACCACTCATCAAGCCACACTGTGACAGCGTCCGACAAACAAAATAGAGGGAGATGGGCACAGATGTTAGCTCAGAGCCAATCTTCCTAACCAAAGGAAAAAAAAAGAATAAAATATTTAGGAATAAACTTAACCAAGGAAGTGAAAGATTGTACACCAAAAACTACAAAACATTGCTGAAAGAAATTACAGAGGACACAAATAAATTGGAAGACAACCCATGTTCATGGATTGGAAGACTTAATATTGTTAAAATGTCCATACTACTCAAAGTGATCTACAGATTCAATGCAATCCCTCTCAAAATCCCAATGGCAGAAAAAAAAAATACTAAAATTCATATGGAATCTCAAGGAACCTAAATATTCAAAACAATCTTGAGAAAGGAGAACAAAACTGTAGGCTTAACACTTCCTGATTTCAAAACATATTAAAAAGCTACAGTAATCAAAACTGTGTGTTACTGGAATAAAGTAGACATATAGACTAATGCAACAGAAGAGATAGCCCAGAAATAAACCCTTACATATATGATCAACTGATCTTCAACAAGGGTGCTAAGAATACACAATGAGGAAAGGATGGTCTCTTCAACAAATGGTGCTGGGAAACTGTATATACACATGCAAAAGAATGAAGCTGGACTTTTACCTTACACCATACACAAAAATTAACTCAAAATGCATTAAAGACTTAAATGTAAGATGTAAAACTCCTGGGAAAAAAACATAAGGGAAAAGCTTCATGATATTGGAATTGGTAATAATTTCTTGGCTTTGACACTAAAAACACAGGCAACAAAAATGACAATAGACAAATGAGATGGCATCAAACTCAAAATCTTCTGCTCATCGTAGGAAACAATCAACAGAGTAAAAAGGTAACCTACGGAATGGGGGAAAATATTTGTAAACCATACATATGATAAGGGATTAACATTTAGATATATAAATAACTCCTAAATTCCAACAATACAAACAATAACCCGATTAAAAAATGGAGAAAATACTTGAATAGATATTTCTCCAAGGAAGATATACAAACGGCCAAAAAACATCTGAAAAAGATGCTCAACGTTAGTAATCATTAGAGAAGTGTAAATCAAAAACACAAAGAGGCGTCACGTCATACCCATAAGGATGGCCACTATCAAAAAACAATCAAAAAAAGCATAAACTAACAAATGTTGGTGAGCATGTGGAATGTACGTGCTCTGTTAGTAGGATTGTAAAATTGGGCAACTGCAATGGAAAACAGTATAGAGTTCCACAAAAAATGAAAAATAAAATAACCATATGATCCAGCAATGTCTCTTCTGTATATATATCCAAAAGTATTGAAGAAGGATCTCAAAGAGATATTTGCACATCCACGTTCATTGCAGTATTAGTCACAATAGCCAAAAGGTAGGTGCAACTCAAATGTTCCTCAACTGATGAATGGATAAACAAAATGTGGTGTATGCAAACAATGGAATATTATTCAGCCTTAAAAAAGAAAGAAATCCTGTCATATGCTACAATATGGGTGAATCTTGAGAACATTATGCTAAGTAAAATAAGCCAGTCACAAAAAGACAAACACTGCATGATCCCACTTATATGTGTTATCTAAAGTAGTCAAATTCATAGAAACAGAAAGTAGAATGGTGGTCACCATGGGGTAGGAAGAGGAGGGGGGAAATGGGAGTTGTTCGATGGTTATAGAATTTCAGTTTTGCAAGATGAAAAGCTCTAGAGTTCTGTTGCACAACAATATGAATATAATTGACACTACTGAACTGGACACTTAAAAATGGTTAAGATGGTAAATTTTATATTATGTGTTTTTTATCACAATTAAAGGTAAAAATTAATTAATTACTATGAGTGTAAGTATGGATTGTTGAAGAAAAGAAAAATGTCAGGGAAAAGGTTTAGTTTAGCAACTGGTCATTGAAAGAAAGTCTACATAAAGTAAAATATTTTCAAAATTAATATTGAAAAAATATTTTTACTTGAGTTCTAACCCACTGGAAAATCATCCGATTTTCCTATTATACAGCAAAATACTTGTAACGGGTATTTAACATATATTTGTTGAGTAGATAAATCTTCAATACACATATTTGAAAGCAATGTTTTCCAATCATTACAAGTTTATGTAAAACTTTCTCCGTAGAAACATCTACTTTGGTAGCATTTTCTCAAAAACCTAACATGGTTGTTAGCCCTCTAGACAATTTTCAGCATTAAGCTGACTAAAACTATCTGGAAAAAAGCTGTCATGTATCCATAACTTAATTCAAGTGGGGGAAATGTACATGTACCACTTGGGAAAATGAAATTGCAGGGTGCTTTGCAAAAGCAAGACATTGGGGTGGGAGAGATAAATAAATAGAAACAAACAATCAAAGATGGGAAGAGAAAAGAGGAAAAGAATGAAAGGAAGAAGAGGGAGTTGTATTAAAAGAGGAAGACAAATATCTGAATAAGTTTAAATTTAAGCAAAACCATTTAGGAGTTGAAGATCAGATGATAGTGACAAAGTTTACACTATTTTGAAAGTAAACTCCATTTAGCTTAACTAGAAACAGAAAATTAACACATTTAGAGAATATGAGGTGTTTCTTCTAGTTAATATAGAATTGATTTGGTTTGAATTAAAATAGTGTTTGTAGGGGTCTTCACAAATGGAGAGATTAAGAAACTTGAACGAGGTCTAGAGAAGTAAATATAATACAAATTATTTCAGTTAGCAAAATGTTTTTTAAATATGAAAATATAGAAATTAAGACTAAGGGATAACAAATATACCTCTTATAATATTTACACATATGGTTGAGATCATTCAGAAAACCTCCATGCCCCACGCTGTGTGAGACATTTTGAGGGACATGTAAGGAACATGTATGGTCCTTGCCTCCTAAGAAGCTCACAACCTCCCTCAGAAGACTTGTATACAGTACATGAAAAACCTTGAGTGCAACTCACAAAAGTTATTCACTGGGGCCTTACTGAAAGTAACCATAAACTAAAGGGTGTGGACAGCCGAGAAGGGGAGGCTAAATCTAGGTACAGAAAAGACAGAGACTGAATGTTATTAAGATTTGGGGAAGAGAAGAGAGAGTAAAAGAGGACTCTAGGAAGGGGAGATGTTGCACAATTGTTTGGCAGGCTATTCACATTTTTTTGGAAGAAAGGAAATGTTGGCAGAGGCAAAGAAGAGACTATCATACATCTGGGTTAATATCTCAGACAAAACGTAGAACAGATCTCAAAGACAGATGCCTAAGGAAGGAGATATAGGAGTTGAGGATGACTGAAGTTTTTCATGGAGGAGATGCAGGCTGGGATGCTCAGTGACACACTGAAATCATTGAGGAAAAAAAAGACTGACTATAATGGCAGGTGACAAATCCATAGGGCACTTTTCCCCAAGGCTACATTTGACCAAATTCTACCACCTTAGTATGCGGTTCCGTTCTTTCTCTCTCTCCTTTCTTCTGTTCTGCCACAAGGCACAGGCAAACAGACTTTCATAAGAACTCAATTTGCGTTTTTAAATAATCTTTGTTTGAGGCCTGAGTTGTCCCTGCAAGCTCTCACACCATTTGTCCAGGAACCCTCTGGAAAGTTGAGACGTGTAGTGTACCTGGTCTCTGAGCTCTGAGCTGGTCAGGGGTGCTCCTTTTTTTGAGCTAGGAAAGTCCAACACGAGGCAGAGAGATTCCAGGAAAACCTTTCTTGGGACTGTGAACACAACCTCACAGGCAGAACTGTAGTAAAATAAAGATCAATTACAGAAAAATTCTAAAACAAAAACTCTTAGATAGGAGAACCGGTACCATCTTAGGTGGTATTTTCAGACATATTGGACCAAAAATGTTAAATATGTATTGAGTATATGTGCCTGAATTATTGCATTGTTTTAATTACCTATGTAGCTGTCAAATTTACTCTTTCATTGAATGTGTCTAGAAGACGTTCTCTCCAGCTCCCACTTCTGCTCTCACTTACTTTCTCTCTTTGTCCTGAGCAAAATAATGCATTTACTTCTCAAAGCTGATTTTCTTAAGGCGTGTAATGCACCGTGGTTTGCTTAAGAAGCCTACAGGAAATCTCTGATAGGACTTCAGCCTTGCTGCACCACAGGATCCCCATTTGACAGCAGAACAGCACCATTGTGCTGTAGTTTGATTATAAAAAGCTGGTTAGATATAAATATAGATATATAACCAGCTTTATATATATACACACACAAGGCAAAAGGGCTATTAGGCATAGATCAAGTCTTTTTTTTCCTGTATTTTCCCTTGTCAGTGAGGATGATGTGTTCAAGTTGACCAAGGGAGAATGATCCTGGCAAAGGATTGGCAGAGAAGGTCTCCAGAGGCTCAAGGAGCACCATTTCCAAAGTCTAACTTCTTCCAACGACGGAAATAAACTAAATTATAATTTGAGGCTCCATACTTATGTATAAGGAGCAATCACTAAAGAAAAAAATTTGCAATGTTAAATAATGAAAATCTGACTAGATCAAGGCAAATAGCTATTCACATAAAAATACAATATGTAAATAATTTCCATAATATTTATATAATTAGGAAAGATTGCCAGCATATGCATTCCTCTATTCATTCCACTAAAATTTATGGAGCATCTCCTGTTTATCCAAGCACTGTGCAAGGCATCAGCTGAAGAATACTGCCCTCATAGGGTTTCTATTCTGTTGAGAAGAGACACACAAACATTTTAAAAAATGTAAAAAACTCATCTAGTAGTTATATGGTAAAGGCTTTGGCAAAAATAAGCCAGGGACGAGGAATAGGCATTCTGGGGAAGGGAGTGGTTGTCTTTTAAAGACAGTGTCAGGAAAAGCTTTCCTTAGGAGACAACCTAGGAGCAAAGAGGTGAAGGAGGTGAGCTCATGTTTATGAGCCACACTCAAAGAATATATGACACTGTTTCACTGGGTCGTCAAAACCATGAGTCCCGTAATGGATTCAACCCCTTGTACAAAATTCCTTGACATATTAGGTGATCCATTAGCAGCCTATGGTCTTGCCATGGATTACATTAATGGGCAATTGATCTAATCTTTTTGTGTCTCAACATACTCACATGTAAAAGAGGGATAAAAATAGTACCTACTTCATCGGATTGTGTAAGGATAATTGTGTCATGACCTTAGAAAGTGCTTAGAACAGTGTCTGGTGTGTAATAAGGGCTATATAACTATTAACTCTTTTGTTATTATTGCTACTGTTTTTTACAATCAAAGAAATAAAATATGAACAGGTTCAAACATCTCATCGCTTACACTTTATGTTGGAGGCATGATTATTATTAAACTTTTTGGAGTTATAAGTGAGGAGTAATTAATTTGTTATAGAGTTACATATGTTTGACCCTTTTCCTTTATATAGTTTAGTGTATGACTTTGGGTTTCTGAAATGGATAAAGTAAGTGTAATAAGAATTTTGGGGCGTGGGGTGAAGTCTTCAACAACAGTGGCATGCTGTGAACCAAGTATTGCTTGGGGCAAAGATTTTATTCTTTATTCCCTATTAAATCATCTTGGGAGGTCCCATAATTATTTTTTTTCACTTGGCATAAACTTAATAACTGTTTTGAATCATCATAGAACAACATTACATTCTGTAAATGACATATGAATTTTGGGAAGAAAGGAAGCATTGAACTAGTATACACTGACCTACAGGGAATAAATTGAAGGAAACCAGATTCAATTATCTAGTTACCTGGTATATTTACAAAAGTGGAATGTGACGAAAATTCTACTGTTACCCTCAATACTCTGTGAGAAACCAAATGAGATATCTTTCACAGAATTGTTGCCTTGTCTGATGGTCTGCATGTCCACAAGAATAGAATCCCAAAGTTGAAAGAATACCACCGTAGCTACTGGAAGATGAAAGTCTAGATTGCTCTACCAGCAAAACTGTTATATCCAGCATCACAGTTTTCTCCGAGTAGCCAATGCCAAGCGTTAGTAACTCTCTCTCTCTTATATTTTTCAAAGTTTCAATTAAGTGGAGGTGTTCAAAACCAGAATAAGTTGATGCTTACTCTCAACTATTTGAAGAACAGAAATAGTTGTTCACTAAACAAACGAAAAAAGGTTTAAGTAGAGTATATTTTCAACAGCCAGAGCCAAAAGAGTCACAATGTATGTTTTCACTTCTTTTCGCTGTCCTTTCTGTTACACTCCACGTCCATTTGTACCAACAGTAGCGACTTTCTTCTTTTCCCCCTATAATCAAACATTTAACCTCACAGGGTTATTAATCACACTTTGCACTTAGATGGCCTGAGTTTGAAAAGGCATTGCTCAGAATTCTATAAACAGTCATTAATCCTTAAAAAATGTGGAGGGGGGGTGCTTCAGGAGGTCATGTGCTTTGTAATTATTTTATTCAAATTATTGAGTTTATAGAATTATCATAGGCTTGCCATTTTTCATAGAATCCATGCTCATTAATGATTTTCTAGATGTGAAAACTAGTGATAGGTTTGAAATAGAGAAATTGTTGAAAGATCCTGGCCACTTTGCCTAATGCCAGCCATCCTTGAGTCTTTCACATTTTTTCACTTTTTGCTTGGAGGTCATTTTTTCCATGAAGTTTCTCTGACACTGGAGTAGGTCCCCCGCTAGGTGTCCCTTGCTGTCTGTGAGTTGCATACACTGACATCCACACATATAACATCATTTGCTTATGTAATTATATTTTTCCAAAATGAGACTGTAAGGATCTAACAACACAATTTGTTCTACTCATCATTGCTTTTCCAATTCCTAGCATGTTACTCACAGTAAACAATATATATTTGTTACCGAATAATGAGTGCAATGTGGCTCTGAAGTTCTGAGTAAAATTCAGTCTCTATCATGAATTAATTGTGTGACCTTAGGCAAATCCATTAAACTAGTGCCTGGTGTCCTCCTTGGCTAAAAATAATAATGCTAACATTTTGGGAGAAATTTTTATGTATCAAATGTTATGAGCAGTGTATTCGCTCATTAAATCCTATAAAAATTCTACAAAGTAGATACTCTTATTATCTTTAATGTATATTTGAAAGAAAGCCCAGAGGGAGTAAATAACCTGTGTATTAGTAAAGCAAGTAAGTGACAGAATTGGGAATCCGGGCATTCAGGCTCAAGAGCCCAGGCTCTTAATCATTACCCTATATGCCTCCCTACACCCTTAAGTGATTTTTTCAGTTTTGTTTCAAAATTAATGTTGAACAGCAGTAAATTTAAAAAAACAAAGACTTTTCCATTGATTGGATCTGGGTATGAAACCTAGCCCAACTTTTTCTTTTATAACTATTAGCTCTTAAGTTGGTTGATAGTTAACATTCTTGTTTATAAAAGAGTCTTAATAATATTTACCTTGTTGTGTTTATCTCATAATTAAAGAAACTAGTGTTCATAATGTACCAGCAGTTAATAAATGGAATGATTTTAGTGTTGGAGTAATAACAATAATAGGTATGCTCATGCAATTTGATTGAAATAAAATAATGAATAGTGCCAAAATATGTTTTTCTGAAGTAGCCTGTAACTGGGAGAATAAGGGATGCTCGTTTTTAGCCAGAATTGTTCAAATTAAAGATCTGCAAAGAGAGTAGATCTTAAAAGTTCTCATCAGAAGAGAAAAAAAAAATTGTAGCTATGTGAGACAAAGGATGTTAACTAAACTTACCGTGGTGATCATTATCATATGCAATATATACATAATCAAATCATTATGTTGCACATCTTAAACTAATACAGTGTTACATGTCAATTATATCCCAATGCAACCGGAAAAAAAGAATCTACAGTTGCTGAGTTACTTAGAAATTTATGTTTTTCAGTTGCTTTTGGGTGACACTTCATCCCAAGTCAATAGCTTAGTCTGGGTTGAAACAGACACTGCTAGCAGCGATAGAAAGAAAACAAACCCTGTTTTATTTAATTAGGCAGGTAATACTATCCCTGGTTTACGGATGAGGCAATGGAGACCCATGTGCCCATGGTCAAACGCTACTAGGAGGCAGAGCCAGGATCTGAAGATGGATCTATCTGACTCGGAGACTCTGCTCTTAACTGTTACATTACTTGCTATCTGAAAAGCATGGTTTTAGCTAATATATACATTTATCTACCAGGCTCACATGGCTTGACCTAGCTTCTGTTCATGGTACTCAGCTCCTGAGAAACCCATTAATTCACTCAACACATTATTTATGACGTGCACCATTGAGAGGGATACACTGTGTGGACATCACAATCTCTGGAGTTAATTTTAAGCATATCAGGGAAAGTCACTTTGTTTCACTTACTTTCCAAGAAGAGAAATTCATTACCAAAAATTTAATTTTATAGCATTCCAGTTTACTCAAAAATTTTTTTTTCAAAGTCAACAGACCTGTATAAACTTGGTTTGCTGATGAACTGGATAAGCAGGCCACAAGGCAGAATCTTCTCAAAGAGAGAGAGAAGAAAAAACTTGCCAAATGGGCATTCAGCCAGTCTTGAGGAATGAACACAGCATTTTCAGAGTCTTCAGAATATTAAGAACAGGTCATAAGTAAAAGAAAATAGGAAATAAGGACCGGAGGTTGGGAAGCCTGGAGTCAGTTCAGACTGTCTGAATCACTTATGTTGTGGTGGTGATTTGAGCTGACAAAATGTTATTGGAGGGATCACTCTCCTCAACACTGTTTGCTTTGGGAAGTCAGGCAGAGATTTATTATGGCTGAAAGCCTTTACAGCTGTCGGATGTAAGTGCTGGGTTGAGAGAGTTGAAAATATCAGCTGAAATTAATAGCATGGGTTGTGATTTTGAATATTTGCAACAGTTGCGATGGGGGAAAAAAGCCAGAGACCACAGTTTTATTCTACATCTATGATTACATTTGGTAGCAAAAAAGTTATGATACATCATTCAAGGAAAAGGGCAATCCAGTATCCACTGAATATAGTCCATATATCTGAAATGCCAATATACAGGACTGACAATTAACGGGATGGCATTTTGAAGTAAGATATTAGATTTAATATCTAGAATGATACAAGAAAGGAAACACTGCAAGTGATATCTTTCTAAAGAATGTTCATCTTGTAGAGTAACAATTACTACAATTCATGAGTGTCTGTCAAGACACCAAGAAAAATATATTTGGAAGATGAAGACAGATAAATTGATGATAGGTTGATAGATTACATAAATTGATAAGTATGTTAAACAAATGATCATTATTTTTTGAAGCAGTTTTAATTATAATCATTATTTTTATATCTCTATCTCTACATATGCATAATTACATTTATCCATCTATCTGTCTTGGAAAATATAAGAGAACACTAAGAGAAGATTTCAGATTTTGCTTTCATTTCTAGGTCCATAGACACAGTGGCAGAGCTGCAAACATCTTAGAGTTCAACAGACTTTTGTGACACAGAACTACTCAGAGCTAATGTTTATTATAAAACTCTAAGTATGGGACTATATTATACAGTGGTTTTTGAGCTTACTTGGCTAGGAATCCCTTCTTGGGAAGAATCTCATGGGTTAGTTTCCTCTGAACATACTATGAGAAAGACTGTTTCTGAGTGGAATGTATATGTTTAGAAGTTCTTCCATTACTTGTCCTAGATAACTATACTCACCAGGTTCATAATTCAGAATATGGGCACATAAGCATTGTAAAGACTCAAAATATTGTTGAATGAATCAAAACATATCATAAATGTCACACTTATGTTCCTATCATCTTAAGGGATATACAACCTGTTCTCAATTAAAGCATGTATCTGTCCACATTTAAACAAATGCCAACACATTCCGTAGGCTCCGGGATACTAATTTTAATATTGACATACTGATGCCAATGACCCAGATCACTATATTGTTACTGTAGCCTGGTGTGTTATCTGACCAGTTACCATTAAAATGTGTTAAAAATGTGCAGAGAGGGGGGCTGATCTGGTGGTGTAGTGGTTAAGTTCCCTTGCTCTGCTTCAGTGGCACGGGGTTCCTGGGTTCGGATCCCAGGCGTGGATCTACACACTGCTCATCAAGCCATGCTGTGGAGGCATCCCACATACAAAATTGAGGAAGATGTTAGCACAGATGTTAGCTTAGGGACAATCTCCCTCACCAAAAAAATGTGGAGGGAGGTAGTAACGGATATTTTGACCAGATAGACCTATGATTTCAGCTAGTTATGTTTTTATCAAAATATGATTGTCATAGGATAATGAAATATTTCCCTCTCTATTATGCTTAAATCTTGTGTTCACCTTGGTTACTCTAGTCATTTTATCACTTTCATGATTTTAATTCAGTTCAGAAATAGGTTAATAAAGTAATGACATAAAGTACAGATGGAAATTGTACTGAAAGAAGCAGAATCATTAACACGAGTGATTAATAAATAATTTTCAAAAATGAGAGCCGTATCGTGTCGCCCCACCTCCATTGCTCCAATCGCCTGCAGTTTCTGAGTTGTCTTAGGCTAAAGCCGCACATCATCCACTCTTTTTCTCTCTCCTCTAGTCTCGTCCCACCACCTCCACTCTTTATAGTCCAGCGCATCTTTTCTCACACTCTCTACATTTCAGCCAATTTATCCTCCTCTTAGTTTCTTGAACACTCCATGCCATTTGCCCATGCTGTTACCATGACCCAAATGCCCTCATTCACCCAAGCAACGTTTTCCCCAAACTCCCCTCCAACCCTCAGGCTCTTGTTATGTTGAAGAGATGACACTAAGTGATAAATGAAGAGACAAGACACTTGACTGAAAGATAAAAGCAGAATGGGATTCCACCTGTGACTCAGTGTGTGGCAAAGAAGCAAGTTGTTGAGTCCAACGAATGGCTGCCTGCTTCTATATTCCAGCAACTTTATGTAGCATTGTGTCATAGGCTGAATCAATCCTCCCCCAAATTCATACAAGTCCTAACTCCCCAGTACCTCAAATGTGACCTTATTTGGAGATGGGGACTTTGAAGAGTTAATTAAGGTAAAATGAGGTCATTTTGGGGCCCCTAATCCCATATGCCTGGTGTCCATATAAGAAGAGGAGATTAGGACACAGACACAGAAGGAAGACCATGTGAAGACAGGGGGAGAAGACAGCCATTTACAAACCACGGAGAGAAACCTCAAAAGAAACAATCTTGTCCACACCTGATCTCGGACTTCCAGCCTCAAGAATGGTGAGAAAATATATTTCTGTTGTTTAAACCACTCAGCCTGGGGTAACTTGTTATGGCAGCCCTAGCAAACCAATACGCAAACCATGTCCTTATTTAGTAGGATGCTGCCATTTAAGTTTTTTCTGCCCCCACCTAAAGAAAGTATAGCTCTCTAATCCATGCCCAGGTCACAAATATTTCCTCAACTCCACTCTGTTCTAAATCAATGGTAATAGATATTTTCATGTAGGATGGGTGTTTTGTTCACTCCTGAGACACTATAATTGGTTCTGAAGAGAGGTACTTCCCAGACTAAAGGCTGCTACCCTAAAGTGTGCCAAATGAGAATGAAAGGCATAAAACATCAACTACTTCAAAACTTAAATAGGATCATTAAGAAGCAACTGCAATTCAATAGAATTTAGCGTTATTTATTGGGTATCTACTTGGTGCAAAGCATTGAGTAGTAACTGTGTTATAAATGTAAATATGACATCCTCCCAGTCATGCAGAGTTCTGCATCTCAAGTGGAACTTGGGAAGAAATAAGCAAAAGTGCTCTCTCAGACAATTTTGGGGTCATTTCATTCAAGGAGGGTGACTTTCATATGACTGAAATAGATCTTATTTTCCTGTATTGGCCCCGTAAATGACTGTTTTCTAAATTTTTAAACATGGGATTGAATAGAAAACTTCCTTTTTTTAAATCTCAAATAACATAAACCACCTTGTTTCAAATATGGGAATAAACATGTAGATTTTTATAGAATAGTGCCTTTGAAAATTGAGATACTTGGAGGCGTTAGTTGGCACCTTTTAAAATTTTTCTCAGCACTTACAATATACCAAACACTATTCAAAATCCCTTATATACCTTTTTATTAGACATTCCCAACATCTGAAGAGTTTGCTTTTGTTGATTCTTGCATTACAGATAAGGAAAGAAAGATTCGGAGAGTTTGAGTAGCTACTAAGTAGTGGGGACAGGCATGAACATCAACTGATAAGAGGGCTCTTAGGTACCATGCTACACTACCACAGGCAATTTTATAATTTGTAATTCAAATAAATCTTTTCCCAAAACTGAGTGTCTGAGGAACCAAGGGACTCTTAAAACAGAGACGTTCTGTGTAAATATTCATTTTGCATTTGGCACAAAATAAGGGTGGAAACATAACTACGTCTAGATAAAGCAAAGCAAAATATGCACTTTAAAACTGATTTCCTAATCAAATTATCACTGCATTACTAACAGCCACATAATAGGGAAAATTTCCCATCAACACGGCTTCATGTTCAAGCTCCATATCAATACTCTTAGGAAAAACATAGATGTCAAAGCTGATAGATCAAATGCTTGGGGGAACCTCTCCACACTTTATATATTGGGAGATGATGCTATTTTTTGCATGTACTCGTGGCTTACGGATATTGGCCAGCCTTCAATGACAGTCACATTCAGGACACATTGAAAAACATAACCAAATAGTGCTTGCATTATATCAGTATAGTTAAAAAAAAAGATTGAGAACAAAACACAAGTGATATCTAGAGTACATGTGAAATGCTGAGCAAAAATAGTCTTCAAAGCTAGTGAGACTTGTGCTCCTCATTAAGATGCTAGAAAGATATTCTTGCCTTTAACTAGACTTGGTCCCCACCTCCTGCAAAAAATTTGTATCCAGCTATATTTCCTCTTCATTTTATAGACATTCACCTAAAACTGAAATAATAATCATCTGATTAATGTTCCCTTATAAATAAGATAGGAAAAATGATTCCATATAATATTTGAAAATTAAAATTCTTGGTCAGCATGGAATTTCAAATTCATGGCCATCAGCATGCAAAATGTGAAGTAAGAAATTAGTAATGACCTAGCCTACTAGATCAGTTTTGTCAGTAGTATAGAATAATTTAGTTACTTTCATTATAAAAAAACAGATTGTTCCAATTTACTATGTCTCTTTGTTTAAATGAGTTAATTCGTGGAAAGCACTTATCAAAATGCTGGAAACATTGTGAGGGCTCAAAGTTAACCACCGCTGTTTTTAAATTTTTCTTAACTTGAGATTGACATATAACATTATGTTAGTTTCAAGTGTATAACATAATGATTTGATATTTGTATACATTGTGAAATGATCACCACAATAAATCTAGTTAACATCCACCACCGTACAGTTACAAAAATATTTTCTTTCTTGTGATGAGAACTTTTAAGATCTATTCTCTTAGCAACATTCAAATACGCAATACAGTATCATTAACTTTAGTCACCATGCTGTTCATTACACCCCCAGGACTTATTGATTTTATACCTGGAAGTTTGTACCTTTTGACCCCCCTTCACCCATTTCTCCCATCCCCACTCCCCACCTCTGGCAAACACCAATCTGTTCTCTGTATCTATGAGCTCTTTTTTTGTTTTCATTTGTTTGTTTTTAGATTCCACATATAAGTGAGATCATATGGTACTTTTCTCTGACTTGTTTCACTTAACATCATGCCCTCAGGGTCCATCCATGTTGTCCCAAATGGCAAGTTTTTATTCTTTTTTATGCCTGAATACTATTACATTGTATATATATATCCACTGTGTCTTTATCCATTCACCCATCCATGGACACTTAGGTTGTTTCCATATCTTAGCTATTGTAAATAATGCTGCAATGAACACAGGACTGCAGATATCTTTTCGAGTTAATGATTTCATTTTCTTCAGACAAATACCCAAAAGTAGAATTGCTGGATCATATGGCAATTCTATTTTTAATTTTTTAAGGAAACTCCATACTGTTTTCCATAGTGGCTGCACCAATTTACATTCCCACCAACAGTGCACCAGGGTTCTGTTTTCTCCACATCCTCACCAACGCTTGTTATTTCTAGTCTTTTTGATAGTAGCCATTCTAACAGTTGTGAGGTGATGTCTCTGTGGTTTTGATTTGCGTTTCCCTGATGATTAGCGATGTTGAGCATCTTTTTGTGTACCTGTTGGCCATCCGCACGTCTTTGGAAAAATGGCTAGTCAGATCTTCTGCCCATTTTTTAATCAGATTGTTTTTTGGTATTAAGTTGAATGATTTCTTTATATATTTTGGATATGAACCCCATATCAGATGGATGATTTACAAATATTTTCTCCCATTAAGTTGCCTTTTCATTTTATTGATGGTTTCTTTTACCTTGCAGAAGCTTTTTAGTTTATTGTAGTCCCACTTGTTTACTTCTGCTTTTCTTGCTTTTGCTTTTGGTGTCAGATCCAAAAAATCATCACCAAGACCCACGTCAAGGAGCTTACCGCCTGTATTTTCTTCTAGGAATTTTATGGTTTCAGGTCTTACATTTAAGTGTTTAATCCATTTTGGGTTAATTTTTGTCTATGGTGGAAGATAATGGTCCAGTTTCTTTTTTTTTTTTTTTGCCTGTGACTGTCCCATTTTCCCAACAACATTTATTGAAGAGACTGTCTTTTCCCCATTATCTATTCTTGGCTCCTTTGTCTTAAATTAATTGACCATATATGCGAGGTTTTATTTCTGAGCCCTCTATTCTGTTCCAATGATCTATGTGTTTGTTTTCATGCCAGTACCATTCTGTTTTGATTACTATAGCTTTGTAATATAGTGTGGAATCTGTAGGTCTAGACGTGTGCCAAACCTGAAGCTTCCTCTCAGGTTGAAGCTCCAGGATAAGCAAATAGGCCTCTTTCACAGAAAGACTGGAGTGCGTCTCAGCCTGCTGTCTATGCAATGCCCTGGGGGTGGTTGCCTGCCAAGAACTCTCATTAATTGTTACAGTCCGGTGAGTCCCAGGAATACCAGCCCCACTGGCCACCAGAGCCAGGTGATCAAGGAGCATCCCCTGGGCAGCAGCCCCAGAGGCGGGCACCAGACAAGTGTAAGAGCTGCCTTCCAGGAGGTACTAGCACTCTGGAGCATGGCACAGGGAGAGTGGGAAGAGAGTGCCTGCCCTCCAAGGTCTCTGGAAAGGATTACAGTCAGCCCTTAGATGGTGTTGAATCAGAAGCCTGCCCCGGAGGCTGTGATCATAAGTGACTAGGCCTCTTTGCCAGAAAGGCTGAGCTCCTGGGTCTGTCGCCTCTTGCTGTGCCCTGGAGGTTGTAGGCTTTTAAGAACTCTTTCTCTCTTGGTTACAGTCCTGTGGGACCCACAAGTAAGCCCACTGGCCAACACAGCTAGGTGTTCCCTGGTGGCAGCCACAAAAACTGGGGCACCAGACATAAAACTGGGGCCCTAAATGTGTGTAAAATCTCCCCTCCAGGAGACATGTGCTCTGGAGCATGGCAGAGGGAGAGTGGGATGATGGCACCCATCAGTCTCCAGCCGAGAGCAAACAGCAGACCCCTAGATGTGTGTCAAATCAGATGCTTGTCCCTCCGGCCGACACTCCATGACCAGCACATTGGCCTCTCCCACCAAGTCCAGGCGCCCCATCCAAAGGCCACTCCATGCTGGGCGTCTGGGTGGGTGAGTCCTTGGGAGGGCCGGTTCTCAGGTTATGCCAGCCTCTGGCCCTACGGGTGCAAGTCCTGGTGGTTTTCCAAGCTAGATGATGTGGGGCTTTGTCCTTCAGGCACAGATCTTAAAAGTTGGGGGTTTAAGGTCTTAAAAGATGGGGGGTTCAAACCTTCACTCCTCAGGGAGCAGCTCCAGGTTTTGAATTCCCTCTTGATGGTGGGCCACACAGGTCTCAGCCTCTCTGATCTGCTTTCATGTGGGGGGCCTTCTGTCCGTCACGTGATTCAGAGGAGTCTGGGTGTCAGCAGTCCGTTTTTAGGTTTTTTTCAGAACTTTAATGGTGTTTTTTGGTTATGAAGATTCTTTTTGTATGTCTATCTGTTATCTAACTTTTCTCCTATGTCTAAATTATGAAATATACTCAGGAAGACATTCTCTACTTTGAGATTGCATCATACTTTCTTCTAGTTATTTTTTGATTTTGTTTATTTACATTATACATTCTTTTTCAACTCAAACCTCAAAAATCGGCTCACATTTCCCTCCAATTGATTCCCCCCTTGAGGGTAACTTTTATCTTGACTTCTAACAGTATAGGTTAGTTTTGCCTGTTTTTCTTTTTTTGTACTGTGTATAAATTATATAACCACCGTGTGTTTTATTTTGTGTGACTTATTTTGCAAAACTTTATGTTTGGGTTGTTTATCTCGTTGTGTGTTGTTGTAGATCATTCTTATCCTGCATATTATTCTATTGTGTAAATATACCACAATTCATCCAGTCTTCTATTGCAGGGCACTTGGATACCTTACATTTTATGAGCATTAGGCATGGTGCTGCCAGGAACATGCTAGTCTGTTTCATGGTGCATATGTTTGGGTATATTTTTACTAGGCATAACCTAAGAGTACTATTGCTGTGTGTGAGTATGAGTATGTTCAATGTTAGCAGGCACTGACAGCTTTCCAGCAGTGTATGAGTGTTTCCAGTTCAGTCATATGCTCTATAATACTTAGCACTTTTTCTTTGTTGAAATTTTAGCCACTCTGGTGGGTGTTGTTATATTTTATTGTCTTTTTCATTCGGGTTCCTTTGATTGTTAATCAAGTTGAGTGCTGTTCATGTGCTTATTTGCCATCTGCATATATTTTTTCAATTGCCTTTTTGTCCAGTGTACTACTGAATTTTCTGTTTCTTCCCATAGTGATTTATGGGAGTTCTTTATATTGTGGATATGAGTCTTTTGTCGGTTGTATATATACATTACATTTCTCACACTTTGGGTTTGCCTTTATATTATTTTTATTATGTTTTAATGAACAAAAGTTCTTAATTTTGGAATAGTCCTGTTTATCATTTTTCTTTGTTAGTATTTTTTTTCCTTTTTAAGAGATATTTGCCTAAACCAAGATTACTAAGAAATTGTCCGGCATTTTTATTAATGCGTTATTTTTTCTTTGACACTTAAATCTACTATCCATTGATTTTTGTTTGTAGGGTCAGATGAGAATTAATTGATTTTTGGTTATAGAGTGAGGTAGGGATTTAACTTCCTTTTTTTTTTTTTTGCTGAGGAAGACTAGCCCTGGGCTAACACCAGTTGCCAATCCTCTTCTTTTTTTGGCTTGAGTTAGATTACCTCTGAGCTAATATCTGTGCCAGTCTTCCTCTATTTTATGTGTGGGTCACCAAGAGAGTTTCAAAGCATGAGAGAAAGTCTCCTGTTGGCTTTGAAGGAGTGAATTTCCATTTTGGAGAGGGGCCAACACGTGAGGGAACAGCAGATGGTCTCTATCAGCCGAAGGCCGGAGTCCAACAACCACAAGGAACTGAATTCCAGCAACAATCACGTGTGCCTGCAAGAGGGCCCCGAGCCTCCAGCCCTGGCCAGCACCTCCAACGCAGCCTTGTGAGCCTCTGAACAGAGGACTGAGCAAACCTGTACCTGTATCCACAGAAATGGTGAGTAATACATTTGGATTGTTTTAAGCCACTAAATGTGTGATAAATTCTTATGGCACCATAGAAGACTAATGCACTTGTGATGCAAAACTACTTATTGAAAAATGCACCGTTCTCCTTACTGCATTGTAGCGCCATCTTGGCCATCAATCACAAACAGATGTGTCTGTTTCAGGATTCACTATTGCATTCCATTGGCTAGTTAGTCAATACTTGTGTTAATACTACATGATTTTTTTATAAGTCTTGATATCTGGTAATGTTAAGTCTTTTAGGTTTGTTATTCTGCTTTAAAATTTACTTAGCAGTTCTTGGTTCTTTGAGTTTCCATACAAATTTTAGAATAAGGCAGGAATTTTTGGAAAATAAATGCTGGAATTTTGATTGGGATTGCATTGAATCTACATAAATACCTATAATTCTATATCTTACCCATAATTCCATATTTTATGTAGTATAAATTGATTTCACACTATAAGCAAGAACTCAATAAATATATTTCTGTTCCCTCCTTATTCCCTTCTTATTTTCACTACCTAATTTCAGTATAAAAGAATTTTTCTTACTGTTCACCTTTATGCTCTTATTTACTTATATCCTTCTAATTTATCATCTTTAATTCATACCATTCATCTTCTGCTGTAAAAGAT
Source organism: Tapirus indicus (assembly GCA_031878705.1). Classification (NCBI taxonomy): domain Eukaryota; kingdom Metazoa; phylum Chordata; class Mammalia; order Perissodactyla; family Tapiridae; genus Tapirus; species Tapirus indicus. Next base: position 118,936,361 of record CM062925.1, read on the forward strand.
GATGAAATCAGTATCTTTACACTATCTTCCACTTTCCTTATGTCTTTCCTCAAAACTTTTGTATTGTTTCTCCATTATTAAGGCTTATGACACGAACATTCTGTTCTTTACCATAAATAACATATTTGCTTTAGTTTGTTGTACAGTAAAATAAATTCCATGACATTGCCATTTCTTTGAGAGTAGTTTTTCCAGTCATTTTTTGGTTAGTTGAATTTTGTCCTCTGGTAGTTTTTTTAGGAACGACTTATAGTTTATTGAATTTTAAATTTTTTTTCGTTTTATCACTTTTTAATTTGAGTTACAGTTTGGCTGTTTATAAAATTCTTGGTTCACACTTTCTTTCCTTGCATGCTTTATATTGGAGCTCCTCTGTCTCATATAATTTCATTTTGCTCTGGAGAAATTTGAGGCCAGACCAATTTTTACTCCTTTTGGTCGCCAATCTTCGGATAACTTTTCTCTGTTGTCTTTGCTGAGCTTTGCAGCTATGCACAGATATTGAGGATGGTGATACAGTCACCTTCAAATTTTATTAAATCAAGATTTTGCATGTCTGATTTTCCTTGTTACTTTGGGAAAATACCCAAGTCAAGAAAGTGAAAATACGACTGCCCTCTATCACTTCTAAGCCAAGAACTTTCTATGCTACACTGCTTCCCTGATTTGTTCTCATGGGTTATAAATGCGACTTTACAGATATATATATATATATATATATGTGTGTGTGTGTGTGTGTGTGTGTGTGTGTGTGTATCACATTTCTTCTAGTAGGTTTATGTCTTTACACTTGAATCAGCAAAATAGATAGCATCTCTTAATTGGTTAAGTCAGAGAATGTTCTTTTTCACCATTTACTAAGCCTCTTATTTAGATGTTACAATTTCCTTTGGTTAATAACAGTTAAAGTAACAACAGCTTCAACAATAATGCCGACAGCAGCAACAGCAGCAGCAGCTAACAAGTATTAGGTAATCACTATGTACAGAAGGATGTATTAATCATTTCATGTGGGTTGTCATATTTAATTCCTATAAGGGCACTATGCTTAGGTAAATACTAAAGTCTAGTGAAGTAAAGTAACTTGAGAGAAGTTACTCAGTGAGCAAGTGATGGAGTGATGATGGGACCCAATGCTTTCTGACTTCAGAGTTTTCACTACTTTTGCATGGGTTCTGCTCGGCTGGCATGTACTTTCTTATTCATGACAGCTTGCGGAAACTTTTCAATTTGATATAGTCTTGCTTGTTTGTTTTTACTTTTTTGCCTTTGCTTTTGGTGTCAAATCCAAAATATCATTGCCAAGACCAATGTCAAGGAGAATACTGCCTATGTTTTCTTCTAGGAGTTTTATGGTTTCAGGTCTTACATTCAAATTTTTAATCCATTTTGAGTGAATTTTTGTGTATGGTATAAGATAGTGGTCCAGCTTCATTCTTTTGCATGTGGCTATCAAAACCACAATAAGTTACCACCTCATATCTGTTAGAAAGCCTATTATCAAAAAAGACAAAAAACAGCAATTGTTGGAGAGGGTGTAGAGAAAAGGGAACCTTGTGCACTGTTGGTGGGAATGTAAATTGGTGCAACCACTATGGAAAACAGTATGAAGGCTCCTCAAAAATTAAAAATAGAACTACCATGTGATCAGAAATTCCACTTCTGGGTATTTATTCAAAGAAAATGAAGACACTAACTCGAAAAGCTATCTGCACTCCCATGTTCTCTGCAGCATTATTTATAATAGTCAAGATATGGAAGCAACCTAACTGTCCATCTATGGATGAATGGATAAGGAAAATGTGGTATATATATATATACACATATACACAATGGAATATTATTCAGCCATAAAAAAGAATGAAATCTTGTCATTCGGACAATGTGGATGGACCTTGAAGGTATTATGCTAAGTGAACTAAGTTAGAGAAAGATAAATACCATATGATCTCACTTATATGTGAAATCTATAAACAAAACAAAACAAAACAAAAACAAGCTCATAGATATGGAGAACAGATTGGTAGTTGCCAGAGGCAGGGGGTGGGGGATGGGCAAAATGGGTGAAGGAGTTCAAAAGGTTAAAAAAAGGAATACTTTTCCCTAAGTATTTCTCAGATGCTTATTTTCCATAGTATTTACTTTCCATAAGTATTCTCAGAGATCAGAGCTCAGAACCTAGAAGGTGAAGCCAAGAGTTGTTGAAAGCAATGACTGAAGGAATCACTCTCACCGACCAGCCACTCCCAATGAATAGAACCAGCTCCTGATCAAGAAACGTTCCCGATGTTCTCTATGCTGGAGGACCTGACAACATTTATCTGGCAGGATTTCACAGTTGTTATGGACTAGTGACTGCAGTATACCTCTGGTTCTTCCTTGTTTTGAATAGAAACGTCTGTTATAGTTACCTATCCTTTTCTCATCTTTGTATGTTGAGTCTGTGACAGCAGACAACTGGTCTTTTTAGGCCATAGGTCTTTGTATCAAGAGATCCACACCCAAAAAGCTGAAGTCAAAGAACTTCAACTATATCTGAACATGATTTAGATCACAAGATCCTGAACTTGGAGCCTGGGGCCATAATTGGGTGATACTTTTGTGAGTCTTAGGAAAGGATGTGTGTGCACTGTATGGCGCAGGGATAGGAATTATACTGAGTCTGAGAACAGACAGTGGTAAATTGTTTGGAAAAAATGGCTGCAGTGATTCCTTTCCCTGAATGCATATCCTTTGGTAGTACTCTTTCACATTGACTCTGGGCTTGATAGCTGGAAAAACTTTTGTTCATTGGGGTTTGCTTTCTTGCTGCTCTTAGGAACGCAGCGACCACTGTGTAACGAAGTTGAGCTAATCTGCTGGATGCTAAGAGGCACATGGTCCATTCACTCCTTTCACCCCAGCTGACAGTTTGTCAAATGCAAGATGTGTGAATGAAGAAGATCACGCGAGAGCCAGCCCACTGCCTGGCTGAACTCAGATCCATGAGCAAAAGTCAGACCCAGCACAAATCATCCAAGAAGGTCCACAGAATTGCTAGCTACTTTTTAAAAAATTTGTCTTAAGGTACTAAGCCTTGGAGTCATATGTTATACAGCAAAAGCTGACTGATACACCATCATTTGCTCTATGTATAAAATTGTTCAAGTGAAACACTAGAAAAAAACACAGTTCAATTTAAGAGTCTGAAATTCAGTAAATCTCGCTTGACATCATGGATACCTCGTTTCCTACACTAGAGTACAAATTATCACTGCAGTTAAGATTCAAGTGTTGAAGAGCAAAATCTGTAAATAGCACCCTCTACAAAATGCTCTGTAACAAGGTTTTGTTTTGTTAATGATAATGGTGGTGACGGTGTGAGTGTGTTCTGCTGTTTGGGTATCCGTCCATTATTTATACTTGGGTCTCTGGCTTCTTAAGCCGGATTGTGAGAGGTGAGCCATACATACTATGGCTATGGACACCTTGCAATTTACTACAATTCATTGAAGTCTGAATGCATAAACATTTTCTTTAAAGATTTAAGCAATTAGGCAATGGTTTCTTAGGTATGACATCAAAAGCACAAGCAACTAAAGAAAACATAGATGAATTGGACTTTATCAAAATTAAATTTTTGGCACATTAAGGACATCAGGAAGAATATAAAAAGGCCAATTACAACCGTTAGGAAGCTACCGGAGTAGCCCAAGATGGCAATAACTTGAGCCTGAACTAAAGCTATGGTGTTGGGAATGGAGATCAAAGGACAGATTCTAAACATGCTTCCCTCACACAGTAGATTTTGGGGTCTGGTTCCTGAGAGGCATTTGCTGGCCTAGATGCTTAGCTTGATGAAATAAATAAGGCAACGTAGGATAAATATGTAGGAAAGTGGTCATCTGCTGTATTTGCCTGCATAGCATCCATTCCTTCTGCTCATGGAATAGTCCCCTGTTTTCTCTTTGGTGTACGACTCCTACTTATGTAAGCCATAAGATATTGGCGAGGCTGACTGTCTCTCTTCCCATCCCCACTTCCCCAGACCCATAGGAAGAAAGGATGGCATCAGGGAAGCTGGCCAATCAGCATACTGTCCCTCCCCACCTCCCCACCATGTTCAAGGATGGTCGAGTACAGTCCAATGAGATGCACTCCTAGGGCGTTCGTGAAGTTATTGGGAAAGGAATGTCTTTTCCACTGGGAAATTATTGGACTGATAAATATTATAATTGCTTTAAACAACTGTTTCTTTTGCCAACCTCAAGCCTATTTTAAAAGCCTATTTTAAATGGGAGAATTTGGTAAAGTGTAGCCATGACCAGTGCATGTGTTGGAAGTAGTACATATACTTGGTGGAACTTGAGGTCTTATAATCCTATTTACAGTGCTGTTAATATATTCTCAGATCTTAGACTTAATGTCAGGAAGTAACTTCACTGCCTTTGCTGTGAGGAAGGCTCAATTGTGGGTAAAGCTCAGTTATGACTGTTGTATTCACTAGTGGATAAATGACACAAAGACAACAATGAAACAATCATGTTTTTCCCCATTTCAACAGAAAAGTCATTTTTCTCCAGTCATGCTCCTAGACCCAAAATATGCCATTTTCATTGCCATCCCATTTATTTTCTCAAATGCTCATGAGTAAGGCATACATACATGCTTGTGTGCATTCTCACATCTATGTATTGATTCAGCAAAGAGTTTAAACATCGTTTGTAAAATTTAGCTCCTGTTGCATGTGAAACGGCTGAGATGCAGAGATGAGTAGGCACATTTGAGGGATTAATTATGCTCTGATGAGTTCAGAGTCGTTCAGAATGATATGATCATGAACTTACTTAGGTAGAGCCTTTTAATACTCTGTGATTATTTGATTTTTTTTGTTCCCATATTATAGGTAAAATTCTCAAAAATCTCCCCAGTATCCTGTACAAGTTAAATATATATTAGGAGCTCAGTAAATACGTTACTGATTCATGGTATGTTGCTTTAGGCCAACTTTGTTTTCCCAAAGACCCTGAGAGACGCTCTATAACTAATAGGTCTCGATTTCATAGAATTCCTGTAATAGCTATCTACAGTCTCCATTTTCTTCCAAAGATTAATCTGGTTTGGATGGGAATTTTTGATAAAGACAGATCTATCTCAACCTATAAAAATAACTCAAATTATATCAAATTGTGGTGCCACAGTTACTGTGGGAAGTAGTAGCTTGGTAAAGAAGCATGATCTTAAAACAACTTTTAAACAATTTGTTGCTTACTCTCTTTCTTTATGAGGAACAGCTCGAGATTTATCATGCTTAATCTGTCCTCAGGGAAACATTTACTATTTTCAACATAATATACACAGGAAACCTCCCCACACATCTCACTAAGACAAAATGTATCCTTTGAGATTGTAGATCTGGAGTGAACCATAACTGATGTGTGTTATGAAAATAGCCTATTATTTATAGATGGATGGATTTATTGCCAGATATCCTGACTTCCTACATGTGACCCATCATTCCAAGATAAGGTCACTTTTCAATTATCAGCCTTGATAGTAATAATCTATATATACATGCCACTTTATAGATTGCAAGCATTTTCACATAATATGTATCACGTCATGTAACATTTGAATACACTATACAAAATATAGATCATCTGAAAATAACTTATGCTTGGTTTTGGAAGATGTTTTGGAGAGGGAAACAGCAGTTTCACAGACCTACTATGTACCCAATGCTTTCCTATATTGTCTCCTGTTGAAAGTGTGGGTTTCAGAACCAGACTAATTTCTAACCTGGTTCTGCCACTTACAGGCTGGGTTATTTGGGTAAGTTACTGACTCTCTCTGGCCTCAATTTATTCGACTATGAAACGGAGATATTTGTACCTACTGCAGAAGATTTTTATTGAGATCATAGGAATTAATACATGTGAAATGGGTAGAAAATGCTTGTCACAGAGCAAGCAATATATAAATGTTAACTTATGATTTCTCAAAGCAGTCCCATGTCATGACAATTACCATCTCCATTTTACAGATGAGGAAAATAAGTTTTACAGCAAGTTACCAGAAAAGGTACCCTTCAAATCCAAATCCAAGTAGTCTAACTTCATCTCCAGTAGTGGTGGTGGTTTTAATGAGACCAAAGATATTTCATTTTCTTATGTTCCTGATATTATAGAATGGCAAAAAAAAAAATGGCTTAACCAATGACGTCTTGACTCATTTTCTATACTTATGTCTTCTATAGTATTTTCTGTACTTTCTTGTTTTAATCCTCCCCTTGGGCCAATTTTATTTGTAACATATTTTACTCTTCTTTTTCTTTTCTTTACTTCTATTTCCCCAGTGCTGAGCAAAACACCTGGTTACATAAAGGGTATTGAATGGATGCACTCATTTTAGATTTTTAATTCTATAGTAATCACTTTACCCTTCTTTTTGTGAAAATGATTCTTTCTATTTACCAGTGGTGAAACCCATACATGGACCATTTATTTAGTTCAATCGATTCAGCCATGCTGTGAGAAACAAATTGAGCATCCATGGACAGGGAAAATGATGTTGATTGCAAGTGTTGTCAATATATAGAGATGACTGAAATTGTTTCATTTCAATTTAGGCTGCATTTTATTTTGAGATAAAGAGATGCTTAACTGTTCCTTACTCTTTCTTCATAAAGCTATGTTTTTATTCTTAATGAATATCTGTAATGTATTTTCAAATCTTTGAATGTAAGTTGAAACACGTTCATGCAGTTAAAGTATAATTAATATTTTAATATCTTATTATCTCAACATGAACTCTTAGATACGTTTTCGTCATTTTTAAGAGAAAGCATATTCATGTGAAATATTTTCCACCTATGGATTCCATCTATCTTTTATTTTAAATTATTTCCTTTGTTTTTCGAATAGGAAAAAGGCTATTATGGGGATTTGAACTGTTTGCAAATCCAAATAAGAGTAAATAAATATTTAATGAGCCATTCTTAATGCATTTGATGTCAGATGTTTTATCCAAGGGTTGGTGTGTAACTTTATAACATAGTTCTTGTACATTTTATCGTGTTTGAAAATTGGGGGAATTAGTAACACTCTTCAGGGGGTTTTACTTTATGTTACAAAACAAAGCTCTTTATTTACCTTTAAAGGTGAAAAAGGAAAGAAGAGGAACAGAAAGGTATGAACACTCTATTGTACAAGAAACAGGGCAAGAAAGATTACTTTACATTCCTCTTGTCTGAAATTATCTATTTCTATTCTATAGCATCTTTGTTTGTCATCCCTGGTTATGTGGTTACACATAGGCTGGCTTTGTTTCTATATCCAAAACTCTTATCATGTTACCTTTAAAATTTGGCATATGGCAACAGAAGGGTCAACAGTGCCACCTTCCTCATGGTTTGTATGACTTCATTAGGGAACTAGAACTGTGGGAACCAATTTTCTAGGCGACTCTGAGGTCATGATAAGCCATAAGGAGACTTTTGTATCTATTAAAGTAAATAGTTTTAATGTAGTTTCATCATCTAAATAACTTCATAACTTAGAAAATATTTGGTGGGTTCTGTTCATAGGTTATTGACAAGATATTTGGAACATTGAAAAGTACTCATTTTATAACGTGTTTCATTTCATATGTAAAATATACAATGTTACTAATTTAACTAGAAAAATCAGAAGATTAGGTTTTTGAATAGTTTCTAACTCTCATGAGATGACAATATTGAAAAAAAATTACAAGGCAATTTCTGTTGCCCTTAGATAAAAGTAGACAGAGAATTAGATGGATAAAATGGAAAACAAAACTATTTTAAAAGCTTAACATAGAAAATCTTTCAACTCTAAAATTCTCTACTTTTATGTTCTACAGTTTGGGGGATACATTGTCACAAAAGAAAAATTACTCGAATAAAATTATTCTATTTCAGCTGCTTTATTTCAAAAATGTTAAAATAAGAATTTACAAGACTATTGTTTTCAGTTTAGTTTTTTAAATTAAACTTTACAGCCTGTACATAAAAGCACATAATTGACTCCAAATTCAGAAGAATATGAGTGCCAAAGTCTTCTCCATGCCACGCAGATCCTATTGAAATCCAAAAATCAATCTATTTTTTTCATTATTATTGGTTGTGTCCAGAAATTAAGCATATAGCCCACAATATTTCAGTTTTAATAGGTCGTAGCATTCATGCAGCAGACACTCCCTCTCCTTCTATGGGAAGAGTTGCAGGAAAAATAACTCTATTCTATGCCAGATGGTGGGAGCCCAGAAATGAGAAATTGGAGCTGGAGAGGACAGAGGGGTCAGCTGGGCCACCTCCCCTGCCAGTGTGGCATCACAAGGACAACTTGAGGGTCACCCTCCACCCCATGTTCAATAAGCGTGGTTACCCAACCCGTGGCTCTTTGTTGCTTTTTAAAATCCCACAGATTCTGATACCACTGATTTTGTTCTTGCATATCATTATTTTGCAAAGCTGCAGCCAGTAACTCCATAATGTTATGTTAAATATCCAGTATTTCCCTCCACCTTATTTCACCCGACCTACTTGTCTCTGGTCTTGCCATGGTCTTCCATGCTATTTGTTTCGTCCTTGCCTCTGTCTTCACAGGACATTCTCCCGTGTGTGTCTGTCTCTGTATTCAAATTTCCCTCTTCTTATAAGGACACCAATCATATTTGACTCAGGGCCCACCCTACTCAGGTATGACCTCATCTTAACTTGATCACATCTGCAAAGACTTTATTCCAAATAAGGTCACAATCACAAGGTTTGGGTGGATGTGAATTTTGGAGGGAACTCTTTAACCCAGCACACACGAGTTGACAAACTTTTTTTCTAAAGGGCCAAATAGGAAATATTTTAGGCTTTCAGGCCATATAGTCGCAGCTACTCAACTCTGCATTGTCCTGCAAAGGCAACCATATACATGGCAGAAATAAATGAGTACAATTGTGTTCCAATAAAACTTTATTTATGGACACTGAAACCTGAATTTTATCTAATTTTCACATCTAATGAAATACTGTTCTTTTGATTGTTTTCAACCATTGAAAACTGTACCAACCATTCTTATCTCGTGGGTCATACAAAAAAGGGGGTGGGCCAGATTTAGCCCACAGACCATAGTCTGCCAAATTCTGCTTCGTCATCTCACTGACGTATTTGACTCCAAATTTAATATGAAGAGCAGTCAATCTATTCCATATGAAGAAATCGTGCCTGCTACCTGCAAAACGTTGCATTTTTTCTGTTTCTGATTTGTCAATTTTTACAAAATTTTTGTTGAAATAAAGCAAGCACACTGTGTAAAAATCAAGAGCTTGTAACATGAAACCAATTTCTTTCTTCTTTCCTGTTCATTCTTGATTTTTGCTCCCCAAGGGAAACTATTTCAATTAATCCAATTGTTTAGTTGTATCTGTTTAGTTCCATATTTCAAAAAGTCATACAACTATTGCTCAGTTTTTGATATGTTTTGATGTCTTACTAAAAAAAATAAGTATCTAGCTTTTTTATACATCCTTCCTCTGCCTTCTGTCATACTGCCAAAGCTCTCCACTCAAGAGCATTTAAATTGCCTCCCCCCATTCTCCCAAAATAGCAATTTTGGTTAGACCAACATTCCTTGTAAATATGGTTATAACTATGTGAATATTATTCAAAGCTGAGTTACCCAAAATTTAAGATTATAGTTCCTACCTTTTTGTGGGCTTTTTTTGAGTGACTAGTATCTTCATTTTTTATTGGTTCAGTTTTCTAGGTATCTTGTCATTAATTCATTCCCAAATTTTCTTAGACAAATGTATAAATGCTCTCAGTAAAGGCAAAACACACAGTCATTTCTCTGTTACATTTCTGTGTCTAGATGATATCTTTCCTGTTGCCCCCATCCCACTCCATCCCCATCCCTTCCTCCACAATGGACCTGTTGCACAGCTATTACGCTGGAACATCTTTTAACCTCGTCATTGAGATCTTTTCCCCTTCCCTCCAATGCTGAATCATGTATTTTTGCACTATATTCTTTCGGTGGGTCATAGTGCTCAGTTGCTCCCAGAGAAAGGATACGTTGGTAGTAAATTTGCTGAGATGTTTTTCATCCTGAAAGGACTTTATCTGCTCATACACTTGATAGATACTTTGATTGTATAGTGAATTCTAAATTAGAAATAATATTTAGCTATAATTGAGTTATATATATATATATATATATAAAATTGAGCTATAATTTAGCTATAATTGAAGGCACTTATTTCTCTAGTTTCTGGCTTTGAGGATTGCTGTTGGTAAGTCTGAAGCTGTTCTGATATCCGTTTTTCAGTATGTGACTTTTTTAAAACTTTTTGAACTTTTTAAATCTTGTTTTTATGCCTGGTGTTTTGAAATTTCAGAAAGTGTGTTTTGGCGTAAGTTTCCTTCTTTCCCCATTTGGTCTTGGGAAATACTTGGTGGTGTTCATGCTAGAAATTCATGTCTTTTAGCTCCGAGAAATATTATTGTGTGTATCTATATATATTGTGATATATAGATGAAATATAGATATATGTAGATAAATAATATGTGTGCAATATATAAAAATATATATAATATATTTAATGTATGTGTGTAATATATAATATAATATATATGCAAATAGGTGTGCAATATATAAAAATATATAATTGTTGTAGAAGATATCTATATCTATATTTATATATTTGATGTTATTTTCACCTCTACTTTCTCTGCTTTCTGTGCCTGGAGCTTCTATTAGTCATTTCCTTCTATTAGTCTATTAGGGTATTGATGAGTCAGATATTTTGCATTCTGAATTGATTTTTTAATGTCTTATCTTCCCTCTCTTGTTTTCTCAGAATTTTTCTTTGTTTCTTCTTCTTTTTTGCAGGAGTCCTAACCTTTATTTTTACTTTCTAACCCTTACATTCACTCTTAGTTTTCTGCTTCCATATTTTTCATCTCCATGCACTCTTTCCTATTCTTTGAATGCTCCTTCTTTGTTTTACGGGACTATGTTCTTTTCTCGTGGATGTTTTCTTTTCTGTCTCTGAGGATGCTATAGTTTCTTAGAAGTTTTCTTCTGCTCCTTTTTTCCCCCTCTGCTTTCTCCAGATTCTGTGATTCTGTTTATTTTGGCTTCTGCTTTTCATGCCAGAGGGTCACTGCTCTTTGGAAGTTCTGTGCATGATTTGGGGCTCATCAAATACTTATGTGTTGTTTTCTTAGGGGGTGCTTCCAAAATATAGTTTTCCAAGATCTTTTCTTTCAAGGTAGTCAGGTACCCTCTAAGTAATTATCTGATTTGGTGGACATAACCTTGGCTACTAGCATTGTGACAGATGAGCAGAGGGAAGTAAGCAGCCTGATTTTCACTTAATGTTATCCCTGCTTTCATTAGAGGGATAGTTCCACCATCAACCAAGCCAGCCCTTCTCTTTTCCAGAGTCTTTGGTTGGAACTCTTCAGAGCCATGGCCTCTGCCCGTGGGCTTGCCCAGAGCCCACAGCTGCTGGAACCAGGACTGAAAAAAAAAAAAACTGGGGGCTTTCTGATGCCTCAATCAGTACTTTGGCATCATGGATCACCGAGCAGTGATTACTAGCTTTTGGTATCAAGTTAGTGCTTGGTAAAACTTCTGCTCCATCATTTGCTATTTGTGTGACTTTGGAAATGTCATCAGCCTCTGGCACTTCAGGTTTGAGTAGATAAATGAGAATAATTCCTCACTTCTAAGGGTTGTTCCAATTATTAAATGAGATAATGAAGTCACATTGACCAGCACTTAGTAGTTGCTCCATACAACATAGCTTTAGGGGCCAGCCCTGTGGTGCAGTGTTTAAGTTCGCGTGCTCTGCTGGGGCAGCCCGGGTTTCACAGGTTCAGATCCCGGGCATGGACCTATGCACCACTCATCAAGCCAAGCTGTGGCAGCATCCCATATACAACATAGAGGAAGATGGGCACAGATGTTAGCTCAGGGCCCGTCTTCCTCACCAAAAAACAAACAAATGGAAAAAAACACATAGCTTTATAAAGCGTCTTGAAATAAATTTGTCATTATACAAGGTGTGTTTTAGCCTGCTCAGGCTGCCATAACAAAATACCACAGGTTGGGTAGCTTAAACAACAGAAACTGATTTTTTTTCACACCTCTGGAGGCTGGAAGTCCAAGATCAAGGTGCTAGCTGGGTTATTTTCTGCTGAGGCCTCTCTCCTTGGCTTGCAGACCACCAGCTTCTCACTATATCCTCACACAGCCTTTTCCCTGTGCAAGTATGTGGGGAGAGAGAGCTCTGGTGTCTCCGCCTCTTCTTATAAGAACACCCGTCCACCTGGGTTAGGGCCCCACCTTTATAACCTCTTTTAATCTTTATTACTTCCTTAAAGACCCGTTCTCTGAATGCAGTTATATTGGGGATTAGGGCTTCAACATGGGAATTTTGAGAGGACACAATTCAGTCCATAACACAGGTGAAGAGAGAAGAACTCACAGTTAATCTTGACTTTCTTGCTTACCTTGCAACCCCCTCGGTTACATCTTCTCAGTCAAGACAAGCTTCAGGCAAAAGTGGAAATTAGAAGGACTCTGCCTTCAGAGAATCTTCCTTTGAGTTTGGAACCTCCTTATTTAACCAAGATTCCAAGGGATTTCACTGAGATCTAGATCCAACTTTCTATCAGGATCACTGAATTGCTTAACTAAGAATGACTCAGTTCACTATATATTCCTCTTAGATGGACATGAAAAGTAAAAGCAGAATATAAGGAGAGGAGCAAGTATAGTGGTTCTAAGATGGTAAATGTGTATAGAACATGGCTTGTGGTTGAGACGATGGCCTCAAATCCTGCCAGAAGGTGGACTTTACATTTAAGAAAATCAGTCCCCTGATTGACATTCACCCTAATACTTCATTTTAGAAATCTCTGATCAGATTGCCCAATCGTGTGCATTTTTGTGGACTTACATAGCCAGAATTATTTGTGTGTGAACATATAGCAATATGCAGCCTTCCCTTTGTAGAGATGGACGTTGATTCTGCTTTAAGTACCTGCAATAGCTACAGTGTCATTGGTTTGCACATGGCAGTCCAGTTTTTACAGGGATTCTTAACTATAGAAACATCCCTGCACATATGTGCTGAGGAAAGCTTTCACAGCCTCTGTGTGTGCCTATGTCAGAAACATATACACTGCTTCATATATAAGAAAGGTATAATTATATATGCATTTTTATATTAGATTTGGGAATTTCAACTACTCAGTTTTACTGTTTGGTAGAAATGTTTGAACATTAATGGATAATTAATGGCTAAGGCTGAGTAAATCTCTTTGACACTAAGTATCACTTTTAGGGGGAGAAATACACATTTATTTAAATTAAAGACTCTCATGAGTCAAATACATATTCTGTTAATTTTATCCTCTTTGAATTATTCCAGCATCAGGCTTATTCTAGGCTATAGGTTGTTTTTCCATTTGCTTTTTTAAGGTAACGGGGTCATGTAATTTGTTTCAACTCAAAACTGCTGACTTGCTGGAATGTGTAGCTATTTTAGTTATTCAGGCCTATTTCACTCAATATATTATGCCAATGTTAATCTCCTAGATAAGAATTTAAGATTTAATGTGCATAGAGCACATTTCCAACATCACACACATACAAAAAAAAAAAAAAAAGCAAAACAAAAAAACCCTCAGTGGAATAGTGTTCGTTATAACTTTTTTCTGGGTGAAAATACCAAAGAGATACATAAATGCACAAATTGCCCTAAGCAAGAGAGAAATGTATATGAAATAGTCCTGTTCTTTCTCAAGTCTTCTTCCAGACATCTTTCTTCTGTGTGCTTGTGTTCCTTTGTACCCTTCTGTTCTTAAGAATCTGAAGCCCAAGTCAAAACCAAAGATTTTCCTCATGTCGTGTCAGAAAGCATATCACCTATTGCTATCTGCTAGATATCAAACAGACTCATCTTGTATACACAATTGACCAATGGCCAGGTTCATAAAAACACAGGCAAGTTGTGCTTCATTAGGTTGGTCAACAGACACTCCTGGAATATCTCCTTAGTGTGCCTGAGGAGATCTCCTTAAAAAAATAACATTTGGCTGAAGTCACTACTTAAGACAAAGAAAGTTTTAGGGGCTGTACTCAGGTAAAGCAACGCATTTGATTCTAAGGGAAAGTAAAGTTCTACTTGGTTTATAGAGTTGTGTTAATGCTCTATCCACTCCATTTGATTTAACTGGCTCTGATAGATTGTTTTTAGAGTTTTCGAATCTAATCACGGAGTTGGCAGCTTGAATCTGAAGAGGTTAGTGTAAATACTAAATTAATTGAATCACCAGCTGTTTTAATTTAGTTTGTTTCTTTTTCCTAGGCATGAATTGAAAGTATATGATGTGACCTAGGACATGATCATTTATGATGTGAAACTAAGAAATGAATAGTATTATAGAAAAAGAGATTTTTTTTTGAGGTGGAAGGAACTTTAGATTGTGTAGTATGCCCCTTAGTACAAACAAGTAAACTGAAACACAGGAAAGTCAAGTTGCCCTGAAGCACAGATGTACTTGGTGAGAAGCCCTACATTCAAGCCTCTGAAGTCCCAGTTAACAAACGTAATGTATTCTAATTATAGTTCCTTCTTTACATGTAGGAGGAAGCCTGGCTAAAATATTCCCATGAACTACGATAGTACTACCTTATAGCTGGGTCCCAACAGAGACATTGACTAAACTGTGACATTGAAAAAATATGCTCTCTGATGCTTATCTTCCAGGCAGTGAATCTCTCAAGATTTTTAGGACCATTAAGCCCAACTCAAGTAGTTGTAACAGCAATAAGATGATTAACTCAAGTAACTAATACTAAATAATTCCCTTTATGATTCAAAATATGTGATTCCTTCCTGACATAATTACCATTTGAATAGGAAGGCCTTGGATATTTAAAACCATTTAGACTAAAATTCATATTTTATGTTTGGGGGTAAATTTATATTTACAGGTTATTTTGAATCAATATAGTTGCTTCTCACAGAAATGCTACGAAGTAGATGAGATTAGCATTTCCCCCCCATTATAAAGCTAGGAACCTCGAGTTCAAAAAAGCTTAAACTTTTTCCCCAAGGATCATAAAGTTTGCAAATAGCCATCCTGGAACTTGATTACCGATGTTCTGATAAGTTATTGATAATTGTGTTTTGGGAATGTTAAATAAAAGTTGGAGATTAGATAAAATTGATATTTGGCCAGAGTTAGTCTTCACCATACTCCGAATTCCAATCCAGGTTCCTGAACCAGAACTTTGAGCCTGAATAAAATAGTTGACAAATGTAAAGAGCAGAGAGTTTAAGCAGGAAATTATACATTATGTTCCCTTTCATAATTAAATATAACAGCTATGAATTTGAACTTTTTTCCATTATTATTAAAATATATACTACCCAATGTCCTCACACATTAATAACCATTTTTAAATTTCTAAATTAACACTAAGAATTCGCTTACAAAATGGAAGCAAATTTAATGAATATCATCATCATCATTCTTCACCAAAAGACTAGGCTTTCCGTATAATTCGTTACATATGTGTTAGGCTTCTGTTTATAACAGACTCTTCGTGAATCATAGCTCATTGTTCATAACGATATAGCATGTGAGGGCAGGTATTAATATCCTTATTTTTTAATAAAAATAATTGAAGTTTAAGAGATTAAATGACTTGTTCATTATCAAATGATATAAGTAGCAAAGCCAAGATTAGAAACTCCTGACACTCTGTCAATAATGATTTCATCTTTAATTACAAACTAATCACAAAGGGTTTTATTTTTGTTCATTGCTTTAAAAAAAGAAAAGCAGAACTGCAGGGATACAAAGTAGAAGTGAATGTCCCTTCCTCATGACAGTTGGCCTTTCAGTTTCACCCCAGAAATGACCATTGTTTACGTTTTGGTGTATCTGTTTTGAATTGTGAATGAAGACCCTATTACACTTCCCTTCAGTTCTACTTCTCTGAAATAACCACTTTGACCTCTTCTGTCTTCTGCTTTTCAGTTATTTTCTAGTGACTTTCATGACTCTAGATTGCAATGTAACTCTCTTTCTTGCATACTAAACCTTTAAAAAATGTTTTTTAATTTCTTGTTTTGAAAGATGAAGAAAATAACTTATTTTTACTGGCTATGTCTTTTTCCAGGCTCTAATTTCGATCAATCACACTTTAAAATGAAAAAAAATTTTCTCTTGGTTAGTATTATAACTGTAAATACTTAATATATTCTAACTTTCCACTATGTAAAGTGAGGGATTATTATCCTTTTTTTTTTTCTTCTTACCATTTTTCCTTCAATCCATCTCCCAACTTCTGTTTGCCATACCACAACTGTCATATTATCAGGCTCTCTCTGTAGCATGTACATTCCATGCTGTCGCCTTAGCTCATCCTTTTGTGCTTTGTCTGTGGAGGTTGATTCCCAAAGTTGAAAACCAGTAACCAGGTCTTGATATATTATATATTGCAGAACCAAGACATGTATTTGGGGCCACAGAAGTGATATAATCTTTTGATTTTAAAACATTGTTGCTCAAGCATAAGTTTATAATGTTTCCTCAGATCTTTGAAGACATTTCCCCTATAGATATACCCGTATGTCCAGGACTGCTTCTAGGGCTGTTGATGAGAAGTCTGATGCCAATTCGATCATTCCTTTGTATGCAGAATTCATTCCCTTTTAAACCTTTAGGTTTTTTCTTTTCCGTTGTATTCAATGTTCTGGAGTTTGACTAAGGTCATTCTGGATATGGGCTATCTACTCTTAGCTCATTGATCTTTATGTACACTGAAGTTTTTCCTGGTTAAAGAACTGTGTATATATGTTCAAGTTGGTAAGGTGGGTGTAGAAAATAGATGGAGGTTGTTTAATGCACACAACAGATGAAGCATTATGATAAAACCTGAGGACAGACCTCCAAAATTGGAATCACAAGACACTGCTTTCTACGTATTTCATTAATGTTTTAAAATGAAATCACATTGGTCAAAGCTGTAGCAGTATGAAATGAAAATCTAATATCAATATTTTAAAATAGCTTTTTCCGTAAAGGCAAATAAACGAATCTGTATGCAATCAATTATCATTGCTGCTTTCTGTTAATATGATCATTATTATTTTTCTAGAGGGTACTATATATGCTTCTGTTATGTATGCTATTTCGTTAGTTTGGGTGTACAAATGTTCTATTTAGCAAAGAAAATATAAGAACCACAATTCACCTATTTAAATTTACTTTCATAGAAGAAGATCTTAGGAAGCGTTTTCTTCTTGACTAGTCTGATAACTTATACAGACACCATATTTTTAAAACTATTTTTGTTATTATTGTTATGCATTACTGAATCCTGTGTTCCGAAAAATATTCGTAAACAGAACACATTATTTTGATCAGAAATCTTTAACTTCACAGAAATGTCGGGCTGGCAAATGGATAACAGCTAATTATTTCAAGTTGGTAAGGAAATCTTCTTACTACATCAGGTTCAAGAACTGGTTAACCAGTTCTTTGTGGATTGTCTTATCTGTGGTATTCTAATAGACCAGAATACCTGCTCTAAGGAGCAGTCAGTGAAGAGTATACCACACAGCTGGGAGTGCGGTCTGGTGTGATTTACATGCTGGAATCACAAGTCAAGCAGATTGCATGTCTTGTAACTTTTAAACAGTTGCTTCTAGTGGTTAATATGAGTAAATTATGAGTAAATTTGTCCATATGAGTAAATTATGTTCCTGTCATAGATTTTTATTTTCAAAGCCAACAAGTAGTTTAAGCCATGAATAACTTTGAACGACAAAAAAATTTACTAGATAGCTCTTTAACCTTTAAATTATTACTCAGCATTTGTAGTTTGTTTAAAATATAGCCTATTTGCTTAAAGACAGCTATCAAACTTTCCCCAATCCTGACATTTTCTTATATGTATTTATGAAAAGGGAAAATTTAGAGGATTTGTAAAAATAAAAACAAAAATTTATATGTGATCTAAATAAATAATACATTTTATCTACATAGCACATTATATATTATATTATACAGTATTTATCTATGGATAGAGAACATGCTATATATATAAATTATATCTATCCATCTGTCTACCTATATAAAGAGAACATATACTATATAGAGAGAACATTTATATACTTACTGGAAAAATGTGTCAAAGTGTACACAATATTTTTCACTAGTAAAATTGAGTAGTTTTAATATTTTAATTAGAGACTTTCTGTGTATTAAAAGTTTTGAGCATGTGTTCCTTTTTAGGGTAGACTACACACACACACACACACACACACCCCACACACACATACCCAGTATAGCTTCTTTGTTCAAAGAACAACTTTTCGAAATATCAAATACCCCCTTTCACAGATCAGTCTGACGGTTTGCATAAACAGATTAAAAGCATGTGGAATTAATTTTCATAGAAATGTATTTTGACTCAAAAAATTTTAAAGAATAAAGAGCTTTCAGGAATTTTTTAAAGTTTAATTTTATCCCCCAAACTACATTTGGCTACCTAATTATAATGTGTTTTGAATACAGCAGGTGATTTGGATGAAGAACTGTATTTAAAAATATAGGGAGCTTTGAAATCCTCTAACATTTTAATGCTCTGAAATCCTTGCACAATTTCCCATAAACATTTGAATGTCATCACTAGTCCCATTTAGTTAGCCTACAACAGTTAGAAATATGGAATTAAGCACCCATGAAAATTGAAAAACACCACTGTTTTTTAATTATTGAATGATTTTAATTGCTATTAAAATAATTAGCTACATATTTGCCATTCATAGTTTTAAGCATCTCTGACCTGTCTGTTGTGTGCAGGGTTTCCTGAAAACATGATATTTTTAACTTTGGCCATCTTGGAATTAAGGTAGTTGAGTTATGCCGGGGTCATCGAAGCATTCAGAGATAAAGCCACACGTAAGGAGTCTGTCTCTATGACTGGCAGACATATTCATGTGTCTGCTGCTTTGCTTGGCTTCTCCAACTTGAAATGGAATTAAGTCTCCTAAAAATGCACATACAGGGTGAGACTTTTACAAAGATAGGATTATCTTTGTGTTTTTAATTTGTTATGACAAAAATAAAAAATAAATTTATATTTTAAGACAAATTATTTCTGATGATAAAAAGAAAAATGTTTGGAAATGTTTTCCCTCAAATGCATTTTTGAACATGTGCTTCTGATCAAAACAATTTTTAAATAAAATGGAACATTGGTGTAATGTCACTCTAGATGTTTAAATTTGAGATGGCAATTTTGAAAGCTGATTTTCTTACTAAATGTCATTGCTCTTAACGTCTATATTAGCCTTCTCCCCATCCCAGCCTTTTACTAATTTAGCTTAAATCCCTCCTATATTGTAACTCTTGCTACCTATAACTACCTATTGTATGCTAATTCTCCACTCTCTATTTTATTGAAATTACTTTTTTCTTTACTCATCTTCATAGTTTCTAGGAATTATTATTTTTTGAAATGTGGGTTTTAAGAAACAAAGTATGCAACATTAAACTGAAGACATTATGCTAAAATCATAGTATTAAAATTCATTCATGAAAAGTATGTCGTCCATACTCCACCCACATTCCTTTGTGAGGTTTTTTGCCTTGTTCTTTAGAGCTTAACTTGTGACAGGTAATTCAAAGACCTAAAAAAAGATGCTATTCTTTGTGACTTGGATTGGCATTCTTATTATACCTAAGATTTATGTTTTATCTGTTTGAATAACACGATTTGTGTGAGTGATGATATAGCTACCTAGATAGCTAGCAGATAGCAGGTGAGAGAAAGAGAGAACTATTTATATATCTCTCCTATGTCTATATATCTTTAAAATATGTATCAGAACAAATGAAATGAAACAAACAATAGCACCATCAAATAAAACAAAGTCAAAATCCATTAAAACAAAGCAAAACATAAGAAACATACCTTCTAACACATAAAATGCAACAGTAGGATTTGAGAAATGTGTTACCCAATATTATTCATTTATCTAGATTTATAACTTCAGCTTTTAAAAATATAGCCACTGAATGCTCATCAAGAGTTAGGCTCTATGTTAAGTATTTTTACACTCCAGCTCTTAACATTCCTGCAATCCAGCTACCATTCATTTTACATTGAGCTAATTTAGGCTTAGGCTTTTTAATACCTTTGTTAAAATTGTACAGCTAGTTGCTCTTACCAGTATATACAGTTGCCTATTAGAAAACATGGGAAATGATTTACCTAAGTGAGATGTAGCAATGTGTTTCAGATTATGAAAAAAATATTAAATATTACTAAGAACATTAGAAAGGCTTTAAAATCCCCATGACTTTGTACCTTGGTGTGCTTCTTACTTTCTTTAAAAATATGTATCATGGACAGGTGCCATTTAAACACCTGGAATCCATGTAATAATATATATAGAGAGAGAGAAGTCAATCAGACAGTATTTGTAAGAAGTTAATGTCCCATTTGAAGAAATAATGGGCATGTACCATAAATATTTCCTTAAAATGACATATCAGAAAGACTAGAAACCCTGTGTGAATTGTGAATATTCTGGAACCGTAGGCATCAACCCACTGATTAACATTATAAAGCCCCTTGAGTTTTGGTTGATTTGTATGTATCACTACAGAGGCTGGGGCAGGGGTTCAGGCTTTAAATCCTTGAAAGGATAATAGAAAATGTATAAAAAGTGTTTGGTTAGGAAAATGGATGACAGAGAATGATGACAATGTAAGGAGCTAGATCTATAGTCATTCGAGTTTACATTTAGAAATATAACCCTCATCTTCTGTAATTGACCTTGTTAACATCATTAGAAAGACAATTATTAATCCCTACGGAGCATCTGCCTGTACTAGTCATTTGGCATGCTTAAGGAAAACAATAAATAACATCAAATTTCTAAAGAGACATATGTGTGTATACATACATATGTATGTAAATATATGTGTGCATTTACATATGTATATATGTATACATGTGTATATGTATGTGTGTGTATAGATAGATTCATGGACAGTGAGAAAGAATTCTAAAATATTTTTAATACATTCATGTATCATGTTGGATATGTTTTTGATTATATGCCAGTCTTCTACTCTGTATTAATTATCTTTTGGGACTTCAAAAAAATGAGTATTTGTTATCTCCTGGTTTGAAGGGTCAAGAATCTGGGAATGACTTAGCTGTGTCGTGACAGCTCAGGTCTCTCTTGGAGTTGTAGCCAAGCTGTTGGCCAAAGCTTCAGTTTTGTAAGGGTTACCTGCAGCTGGGAGTTCTGGTTCCAAGTTCAGGCACGTGGTTCTTGGAAGGCCTGAGTCCCTTGCCAAATAGTCCTCTCAATAGGGCCCTTGAAATGGTAGCTGGCTTACCCCAGTGACTGTGATGCAAGAGAGAGAGAGAACCAGAGACCCTCCAAGATGGAAGCCACAGTATCTTTTAGAACCTTATCTCAGAAATATATATATTTATATATGTATTATTATATTTGTTAAATATGTGTGTGTGTATATATATATATATATATACCAAATATGATTGGTCACACAGACCACCTCTGGCAAAATGTGAGAGGTGGCCACACAAGGGTGTGAATACTAGGAGGCAAGGTTGGTTGGGAGCCATCTGGGAGGCTGACTACCACACGCTCTGAACGTGGAACACCCCTAAGATCAAGGGTCATGTGCTACTCATGACTGTCTTTCCAACTTTCAGCAATGGTTCTGGGCATAACGAAGGAGTCCGTCCATCCATCTGTCCTTCCTACCTTCCTTCTTTCCTTCCTTCCTCCTTCTCTCCCTCCCTCTCTCCATGTCTTCTCTCCTTCTTTCTTTCCTTTCTTACTTCCTTCCCAACACAAATATATTTTACCATCTTAGAGTCTTAGAGTGGATAGGGTCTCAGAGAAAATCTTAACTAATTCTCAAAATTTTTTAATTGTAGCAATTGAAATAGGAAAGATGAAGTAAGTAGCACAATGTCACATAGCCCTTCAGAGGCATAATCAGAGTTTCTTGACTACAATCCTGACATATCTTCTATAGCAACATTCTGAAATTTATTATTTTGCTATTATTTTTGTTTAATCCTAGTAATTCATACATTAATTCATGTAATATTGAATCAGCCTAATTCCTGGAATAATAGTTGACTGATTTCCTGAAGAACTTCTTACCGTTGTAATTCTTGTATCTGATCCTCTTTGTTTTAATCTGGGTTTATTTTGATAGCCATCTAAGTGGACAGATAGGACCCAGCCTCTACTTTTTTCATCCCATTTTCACATCACCACTAGGGTTTGCCTTCTAAGACTCGGATTTGATCCGATAAATTACATCTTTAATTTTCACCTGTGGATTCACCAGATCAGACACACCACTAAATAATGCTAAGGTACATGTAAATCTTTAGATCGACGTCCTTGGTATTTATATATAGAGAGAGAGGGAGCAGAGAAAGAGAGAGAGGTCGAGAAATAGGGGTGGGTGAGAGAGAGAACATGTATTTTTAAAGGACTCTACCTGAAATACTTCCATAGAGCTGAGAGAGAGATTTCAACAGACGGCTCAGAAAGGTCCATTGTTTGGGCAGGAACACTACAGAGCTAGATGCATTCCATTGGGGAAAGTAGAAAAAACAGTTACAGGTCATGGAAAAATTACGTCTCTGTAAAAACTTATCTTAATAGTTATTTATGGTTAATATTCCAAAGACAAGAGCCTGCATTTTATAGCAGCTTCAGGAAAGCACCAAGAATGTAAAATAGTCCACTGTTTTTTATATCATAGTGAATTTATTGCATTTTATATTATGAGAATATATATATGCATATATATATGTGGTTACATATGTGTGTGTGTGTGTGTCTGTATGTGGAAGCATATGTCCTTGAATAGAGTTTCTGTGAGAAAGAACTTGTGGAAAAAAATCCACCAGCAAATTACATACATGTTGGGAGAATATTTTCTACCAGTTCTGGATGGAGAGGGTTAACAGGTGGAACCACACTGAGGTCCGTGTGACCAGGACGCCGTTACAGTAAGTGAGGTAATACCATTTTGCCGAGACTGCGTAAAGGGTGGCTTAGAAAAGATGAATTCAAGCTGGAGCCAAATCTACATTAATTAACTCCAGCTACTCTGAAATTCTATTGTGCGAGAGCAATGGCTGAAGCCAGGACTGAGACTGTACTGCATCATGTTGGGAGAAGAGCGAAATAATGCATATCTTGCTCTGAGGCGGTTTGGTCCAGCAGCAATATTAGATAACACCAGGTCAGATATGATTTGTCATTAGTCATAATTGCTTAAAAGCGTCTCTAATTAGAAAACTCAATTCAGAAGTAAGTTCCTAAACATTCAAATAGTTGCAGGATTTGCTTAAAATGGATAAGAAATGCTCGAGATCATCAGGCACAGTGATGATTATTAGATACTTTTTACAAAGCCTTATATTAATAATTACTTTGTGGCTTTCTTCAAAATTTCTAAAGGATACACAAATGGACTATCTCTTAGATCTATGATGGAGGAAGAATTAAACTCTTCGATTCCCGGAGTGTTCACTTTATACACTTTAGATGAAATCAACAAACATGAGACTCAAAACCTATTTGTTGTACATCAAACATACTTTCCACCCTGGGAGTGGCTCTGTAGAGCTGTGAAAAGATGTTGTCAGACACTAAAATATAGAAGTCATATGGAAGTGAATAATTAAAATTTTATCCAGAGGAAGAGGCTGATTGCACATTGAATCAACAAAGTTAGGAATTCTTTTCCTGTTGAGTCCCTGTAATGCGTGACGTGGTCCTCTAATGCACATTTCCTCACCATTGGTGTTCAATAAAGTAGTGACTTCATTGATATGATTTAACTTTCATTGCTGCAAGCTGTATATAAATAGTTCTAGAAAAAGCTATATGAATATATTAGGTAGAAAGAACTACAAAGGCATTTATCCAAATCTACCTGGCCCCCAGCTGATTGCTGGGAGCCCTTTTATTTCTTCAAACCCCAAATGGCCTTCCCCCGACATCGGTGTTACCACAACGGTAGCAGCGTATTTTCTCCACACTTTTTAAATCCCTAAATTTACCTTAGCCTTTTCTTAGCCTCTTATAGGTGAGATTCGTGAACACTCAACTTTTCTCCTTTTGAATTGTCCTGAAGAAAAGAAGGTATCAAGCTGACAAGTTTAGCCCCCAAACAAATCCTTAGTAACCAAAAGAGATTGGTAATTCTGATTAAATTGTGGCGACTGATAATCAAATTTTGTTCATGTTCAGCCTTCTATGGCTTCATAAAGGATTGAAAATAGTTGGGGAAGAGTGATGCAAAGAACGAATTCACTAGTAAATTGGGCTATACGTTTGGTAACCATATAACAAAATATATTACGAGTGGATACAAGTGTCTTCTTCCCACTAGAGTACAGTACACACACTGGGATGCCCCATCTTGGTGCACAGCTTGATGTGAGCATCCAGCCAGAAATGTGACAATGCCAGCTTGGGGAGGCATCTTTGGTAGCTTTGTAGGCATCGGGCATCAGCAACAATTGCGATTTTGGTTGGACACAGCAGCGGTGGAATTCCAGAAGATGCCACAAGGCGCTCCATGGGCAGCTAAAGTCTCAGTATGCAAACTCCTTAAAGAAGGTTGAAATAGAAGGGGATTGATCAACAAACACACACACTCACACACACACACACATACACACGTGGGACCCTGACTGATGCATCTAGTAAATGTCCTTTCCTCCTTTCCTTCCCTCTAGCAGAGCGCCTTGTACAGTGTGTACTTGATAAATATTGGTTGACTTGAGTGTGTACTCAAGACACTTATGTCCAGCCAAAACACTTTATCTGTTTCCATTGTTTAGAGCTTTATTTGTATATTCATTAAGATAGAAAGATTTAACATTATTTATCATAATTTACAATTCATCCCCAAATGTTAAAAAAAAATAAAGTTGTCCCTTTTTTAAAAAAAGTGAGTTAACACATAAACAAAATAGGTATTTGTGTTCTCAAGATGAGAAAGCATTGTGTCATTGTCCCAAGACTGCTCAGTAGCTGAGCCCCTTCTTGCTTCAGAAGCTCTCTGCGGAGTCAGGCTGCCATTAGACACCAAGGGCTGAATTCAGCTGAGCAGAAAAGATGAAGTGGTGACCGAGGTTTGAGTTATCTCCTAAATTGGTGTAACTGAAACTCTCTCGTATTCCCAGAGTGTGCCTGCTGTCTCCCTTAATAGACTAAACATATGTGTCTTTTCAATCACTTAGGAAAAGACGTTATGAAATAACGATAGTCATAAATGGGCCATAGATGGTCTTAACATAATATCATAATCCATTCATAATTTCTAATTGACTTTCAAATGCATCACAGTTAGCTGAGATATTTATTTTTAATGATATATTACCCACTAAAGGTCATAAAAGAATCATAGATATTTTCTGTTCAATGTTACAAAGATAACATTATGTTCATCTATTTGGTTTTCCAAGGAATAATAATGTCTTTATCTCTCTAATTTAAAGTTGTTGTTTGTGTTACATTTTTAGGAGCCAAATGAAAGGAGAATGCTATTTTTCAGTGGAGTTGCATGTCACTTTCACTTGAAAGCTGTGTTATATATTTTTTCTATATGGTGGTATTATTTGTACTAGACTGACAATCAGTTATTATGATCAGAGTCCCCTTTGAGTGTGGTGGGGGTCTCAGTGTGGATGTCTGCAAAATGTCACTGCCATCATTAGGTTAGATACTGTCAAGTGAAACTGATCGATGACTTTTTTAAAAAAAAAATGAACACATTTGCTCTTTAGCTGACTAGACTTGCTTTAATTTAGTGATCTGTTTGGGCTATATACATCATCTCATAGCTCTCTATAAAGAAGTTTTACTTATGATATTTTTTGAGTTAGAGTTTTGTATGGTAGTGATTTATGTTTTAATAATTGTAAAATGCACTTTTACATTTATTTAATAGCATCCTCTAATAGTTGGATGTTCAAACACATAAACGCAATCCTAAGTCTCTAAATTAAGGTGATGTTCTTTACTATCTTTGCGTTATGTACCCCTTGAGCATCTAATGAAATGGATGTGCCCCCTCTAGTTTGTGGGGACACAATCATTAAGCTTCCTTTCAGCGCTAGGAAGAATTTATAGGAGTGTTTTAAGACTTCTGTTGCATAGTTAGTTTCTTCTGATTGAGAATGCAGAGTTCTCTGCTTCCCTTATCCATTTGCTTGCTGATGACAGTGCAAGTCACCCCTCAGAACATTCTTCAGCTCAGCATGTCCCTGGGTGCATTCTTAACAGTTAAGAGAAAAAGTCACAGATATTACAGCAACTCATAAAAATTAGCCACATCTAGTTGTGACTTTTACTCTTATGTTAGCAGATGTAAAAGAGAAGAAGAAGGAGAAGAGGAAGGGGGAGGGTAGGAGGAAGGGAAGGGGGAGGGGGTGAAGGAGGAGGACAAGGAAGACTTAGTGCAACTTCCTGGAGTAGAGAAGGATTTCTAGCTTTACAAATATTCCTAGAATCCACCTCCTCCGATCTGCAGGTACACAAAAGCCTATCTTACAATTCACAAAAATGTGGCATTAATTTTCTCTGTCTCCCCGAGTGTCTATTATTTGAGATAGAAAGTATCAATGCTTCTCTTTTCGGTACTTGGCATAATCCTGCCTGGGCTACATAATATGGATAAATTACAGAATCTTGTTTGCCCAAGAAGAATGTTTTGGAAGAAACTCTTGAGAAAGTGTCCTTCTTATCAGAAGAAGGGAGGTATTAATCCATTCTTATCATTAACTACAAATTCCACTTAAATATTATATGTTCAGTATTATAAACAATCAAAAGGCCACACTTTCAACACTTGATATCTTCTCGGTATCTTTATTCCCCTTCCCCAAAGTGGTTTTACCAGGACAAAAGTAATACAGGCACTTTCACATCCCTGATCATTTTACTTAGGCTCCACTTTCAAACATATTAGCTGTACTTGTTTCAACAAAGACTTACTGAAAGGAATTCTGTCCTGAAATGATTATATTTCACAGTCATATGCCTCCTTCACTTATCTTTACCTTTTTCATTTAGCCAGAAATGTTTTTCAAGATTTACCAGCACTCTGTCTCCTGATTCTCTTTTCCCAAAAACATTAATCACTACTTTGCCCCCCAAAACTTGTAATATACCTTTAGTTTTTTTAAAACTTCACATTTTAACATCATGATTTATTCTATCAACTTCCAAATCCATCTAAATAATTATTTGAACTACTTGGATCCCAGGTTATGTCTTAATTATCTAGGTATTTGCTATGGGTGTGTGTATGTGTGTAAATTTCCTCAATTCTTGATTTTATTTTAAATGAAAGAAAACATTACTTTTACTTAAGTCACCTGGGGTTCTCCCTTCACAGATAAGTGAACTTCCTCCCAAATCTCAGATTGTCGGTCTTACTTCCCCTCAGCTACACAAGTTGCTTATCTAAACTGCATTTCCCCACCAGTTTCCATGAAAATCAAATGAATTATGGAAATTATCATTTTTGCAACCTAAATAATTTGAGGTGTAAACAAATGACCATTTGCCATCTTTCTGGCTTGCAACTTTTGCTCCTTCTTACCCTCAATTTCTCTTTCTCCCT
The DNA here is from genome assembly GCA_031878705.1 of Tapirus indicus. Lineage (NCBI taxonomy): Eukaryota > Metazoa > Chordata > Mammalia > Perissodactyla > Tapiridae > Tapirus > Tapirus indicus. Next base: position 118,964,100 of record CM062925.1, read on the forward strand.
TCCTAGCCTCTCTCCTTCTCTTTTTTCACCCTCCCTGACCTTTACCCTTTTGCAGAAGTCAGGACCCTCTGCAAAAGCTGCCCTCCTTCACATATCTCAGCTGCTTTGCAAATGGGGGACACTCCCATTGGGCTCTCTATTTCTTCATATGCTTCTTTGGAGATTCAGAATCTTATGTCATGATGGTGAAGTGTATAGTATTATGAGCTTTCAAATCATATAAAAATGACTGCAAGTGGCATTTATGGAAGAATATTATTGTAACACTTATTTGTTTATTACTTGCAAAGCAACAGGGTTACATGTATGTCATAGTCTCCATTTTGGCCCTCAAGTGACTTATAAACTAGCTAAGACCTAATCTTGCAAGTGTAAGATCTTAATGATAATAAGTAGATTTTAATTTCTTACAAGATACGAAGAGTTAAGAGTAAATCTTTGATTTAGGGCTCATTATTTTTTCTTTTTGGTGAGGAAGACTAGCCCTGAGCTAACATCCATTGCCAATCCTCCTCATTCTGCTGAGGAAGACTGGCCCTGGGCTAACATCCGTGCCCATCTTCCTCCACTTTATATGGGACACGACCACAGCATGGCTTGACAAGTGGTGCATTGGTCCACATCCAGGATCTGAACCTGTGAACCCTGGGCTGCTGAAGCAGGGCGCGTGAACTTAACTGCTAGACCATCAGGCCAGCCCAAGGACTCATTTTTTAAAATTCAGCATTTTGTACTAGTTGCAATTACTTGCGTATATACCTACTGAATTTATCTGATGCTACTTATTCATATAATGTATTGATGTCTTCAAGTAGAGATCTCTTCAAGTAAATAAATATTTGACAGGGAGATATAGACACACACACATACACACACACATATATACACATATGTAAATTTAATTAAACAGTGTCTTAAAGCTGATTAATTTGTCACCCCAGCAAATAGACACAACATTTGATAGCATTAATTGCAAGAAATGGACTCCCAAATTTTTAACAAAAACTTCTCCATCCAAGGATAATGAATTGTGAAAATCTAGACCTGCCATAGGTATTTATGATGGGAACACAAATAAACAACTTATTCATTTGAAAATAGTACCCTATTAGAATATTTCATTTGTTTTATTTTAATTTCTTATTCACTATAATAGTATGTTTTTAATACAGTTATTTTCATTTAGATCTATGGTAAAAATATTTTTAATCCAGTAAAGTATTTCAAGGTATTTGTGCTAAAGATAAATAATGACTAAGGAAAAGAATAATAAATGATTTCATTGAGATGGAAATAAGTTTTTATGTAAATGTGCTATAGTTATTTAAATTCTGTTTCAAATATGTGCCAAACAAAGAAAATGGAAGTAGATCTGAAATATTATGTTCTTGAGGAAAGTGAGAATCATATCAAGTCACTTAAACCTGCATACTTTTTAACTTAAAAATAAATAATTTTAGACTCCCAGCAAAGTTGAAAAAGTAGTACAGAGAGTTTCCTTGTGTGTGATTATCTAGCTTGTCCTGTAATAAGTCACATTAATCTCAATTCTCTAAATTCTATAACAGCTAGAGGTAATCTAAATAAAGTAAACAAAAAAAACCTGTTTTTGAGAGAAAAATGTGAAAGTGTTATTTCAAGACAAACTGTAGGCAAGACACTATGCTCTTGAGAACTCCAATAAAAAAGGAAAATGTGCAGTGAATCAGGGCAAAATGAGATGGACAGTGACTTATATAAACCGGAGATCATAAAGGGAATGCCTGTCGATTTATCCTTTGTTCTGTAGATTATCCACAGGGTCACTCAGTAGAGTTATTTCCTGTTTACAATACACTTTTAAAAAATTAGTCAAATATATATATTTATTCAAAGCAAGCCACAGTAAGTATATAAATCTAAGTGCTTTGAGATCTTAGTATGACACTTACAATGATTATTTTATAAATGTGAGAATTTGCCTTCTCTGAACTTTAGATTCAACTTGGAAAAATGGAATAATTTTGCAAACATCATTTCTATGCAAGCAGAGTATTTCACTTTTATAAATCTGTGGTACCTGGGTAGACTGGTCACATAATTCATGCTCTATTTTCATCTCACAAAAATGGAGATGTATTGGCCCAACTTTTTCTAAAGTTAATTGCAGTTTTGTGAGTAAATCATGAAAATTATGATAAAACTAAATGCATAAATATTAGACATTTAAGTATGTCCTCTAGCCACATCTGATTTCATTCTATAGAAGTCTATGAAATTCTTGCATGGGATTTACTTATAGGAAAACAATCAAGCTATTAATTAAATTGAAAAGGGCAAAATATATAAATAGTAAAAAATAAGATGGAACATACTTGGGTTAAATATTTGGTTTCTGCCTATTCATGATTGTTAAATCTCTTAGTTTTCTTCTTTAATTGGAAGCCCAATATCCAAAGGAGATAGGAGATACTTGCACGATTAAAAAAGTTAAACCTGAAAACTCTGAGTGAGATTCTCCAAGCATAGAAACTCAGCAGGCTAAAATACAGCACTTTGGAAGTTTCATGAATTGCAATGAGATGTTGATTTTTATTCCTTTGCAAAATATACCAGTCAAGGGACATACTGTGATTCACAGGTAAAATTAATAAAGAATCTTCCTTGGGAGTAACTAAATATGTATAAAAAATTTGATACCACAAGTAATAAAAATTAGTTATGTTTTTTCTTATCAAAGTGACAATAATTTAAAAAATGGGGTGTTGCCGAGAATGTGGAGAAATGATTAGACAAAATAGAATAAGTAAGGATAAGTAATGCCAAATATTTAAACCCTAATGAACAGTGAGAACAGAGGCTTGGAGCTGTGATAGAAAATTGCACATCCAAGGTATAATCAGCATGGTTGGAACTCAGGATTTTTATAGCACAGTGACAAACAGCATGCGATAGAATGGAATTGAGGTAATTCCTGACACTGCGAAAATTATAATTTATAAGCAATTTAAAGTTTTTTTTAAAAGTAGGTGAGTTATTTGATAAAATTGTGTCCCTGAAAGGTTTTCTAAAAATGAATTATTAGTGGCATTCCTGGCACTGGAGTCGACAACACCTAGGAGACTTTTACAGTTGGCCAAATGGGAGGTGTGGAGATCAAGTGAACTGAATGGCAATGGAAATGGGAAGGAGGGACAGATAAGAGAGATCATCTCAGATGGAATCGTTAACACCTGGTGGTTAATGGGATGTATATAACTGGAGCCAATTATAATGAAAAATGTTAACTTTGATGTGTTCATGCCAAATAACAGAGCTTGGTGGTAGGGAACTCAAAATCATGAGGCTGCCATTTGCCCGAGGGGACATTAGTAGTGTCCCTGGGCATTTGTCTTTACTGATTTTCTTGGGCCCATTGATGACCAAATTATGAACCCGCACCAAATTTCACACCAACATGAAAAAATATGTATATATCTATATATATGTAATCTGGCACAGAGAAACCCACAATAAGGACAGAATTACTTTCCTTTTCTGGATATACTTTCATACTTTTGAATTATTTAAAAATTCAGCATGAAGTCTTATGTTGTATATGTACATAAGAGAATACTATACAACTATTCGAGTAGCTATTTTCAGGCTTTATTAATGATTCTGAAAGTTTTCATATTTAAAACACACAGGTCAAAAACGGTATGATCTCGCTCACAAGTAGACGGTACAATCTCGCTCACAAGTAGAAGATAAAAATAACAGCAAACAAACACATAGAGACAGAGATCGGACTGCTGGTTGCCAGAGAGGAAGGGGGAAGGGAGGAGGGCGAAAGGAATGATTAGGCACATGTGTGTAGTGATGGATTGTAGTTAATATTTGGGTGGAGAACATCATGTTATCTATGCAGAAATAGAAGTATAATGATGTACACCTGAAATCTATACAATGTTATAAACCAATGTTAATAATAAAATATAACAAAAAGAAAAAAAATACAAGGTAAAAGTGGATAAGTATTATAGAGAGGCATAAATCAAGTATTATGGGATTGCAGAGGAAGTAAGGGAGGCTTAGAATCATGGAGTCAGAACTTGATTCCCTAGTCCAAGATGTTAATGTTTTTGAACAATAAAATACATTTTTTTCAAATTAAAAAAAACACAATGGAAATCTAAGAGAAACTCAATACTCTGATTCTGTTGTGAGATTCCCTTAATTGAACTATTTAATAGCAGTGAGGTAGTTGAGATAAAAAGGTTTTCTCTCCTTAATTTGCAATGTGGGTGTTTATTAAGATAATTTTCTCTGGAATTATTAAAGTAAACATGTAAATATCAACATTTCTCTCATCCCTCTGTTCTCAGAGCATATGACATACTATTTTGCGAACTTTTGCTTTTGTGTATTTCCTCAGATTACAGGAAAAAATATAGTCCTGGGCTATTTCTCTATTATTTATTAAATGTATAATCCTTTCACGGAGGAATTAAGTGGGGAAAGCTACTTTACACCGCTAGTAGATAAAAGGAGCCACGTACGAATTGGGATTATTCATTATCAAGATTTTGTTGTAGTTGTGGTCTGGTCTTTCTCTGAACTTGGCCTTGCTCTTACTTTACTGAAATCGTATACCAACAACAGGGAGATGGCTGATACGGGAGAGGCTAAAAAGTCCAGTCTGTTGGGAGAGGGATTCATTTCAGCCCATCAGTGTTGTTATTCTGCTAAGTGGTGACATAATCCCAAATTCACGTTCCCAAGAGATTGGCTCTCAGGATCTCTCCCATTTGCTGACTTTACTGCAAAAGAATGCCAGCTTCTGCTGTAATTGAGGAAAAAGGTTTTCAGGCCAGATTATCATTTCTGAAATGGATCACATAACATATCTAAAAGTGTTAGGATAAACCCAACCTTCTGCCCAGAGATTGTCTTCTTTTCCAACAAATAAGTAGATTTTTAAAAATCTTGTTTTGTAAGGGCACCATATATTGGGTTTACTTGTTTTTTAAATTCTAATAATTCAGATTTTCTGAAAGAAAACATTTTGGCAAAACAGCATCCCAGGAAAATATTTAATACAGGGAGAAAAAGAGAAACAAACCAGAAGCAATCTATATGGTTATCATTAAATATTCCGCAGCCACTAAAAATAATAGGCTAATACTCCATATATGCTCCATTATGTTAGAAAGAATACATGACATATTAAGTGAATAAATCAATCTGAAGTAGAATAAATAGAGTGTTGACCTATCCGTAGGACAAATGATAAATACACGCACATACTTCCATGTCAATATTCACATATATGAGAATCCATTTACATATGCCACATGAGGGATACATCTACAATAAAATTTTTGATGGTTACTTCTGAAGGAGCCAGAGTAGACTTTAATTTCATTTCATAATCTTCTGAAATATTTAGCTATTTCAGCTTGACATACTTTTATGATTTTAAAAATATAGTGAGAAATTATTATGCCTACATTGTCTTTTGCAAACTAAAATTTTCTTAATGAACATATTAAAGCACATATTTAGTGCATTATATAGTCTGTGTTGACTTTACCCAATTTTGATGCATATTTAATATATTTTGCTAAATGCTGTATCCATTCAATGAATGCCTCCAAACCACTAAGGAATGTTAGCAACAGACAGAAGCCAGCGTACTGAAGGCTAGGGAATGGTAGGAAACGCTTATGAAGCGCCACAACGGAGACTTAAGACCAGCCAGGGTCCGACAGTATCTTTCAGATATTTGCGGTGAGTGAAAACCCAAAACACATTTGGTTAAGTTCTATATTTCAAGATAAATTTTGTCCATATGTTTTTGATTCATTTACATGTAATTCGTTGAACTGACTTTCTGAAAGAGTTATTTGATGCATAAGGAGATTTTTGTGCCATAATTATATGTGATACATATAATATAATGCATAATAATTTAGAGCAGAACTTGTGTTTTGCCATGTTACAGATTCCAAGCACATGTTCCTTGCTGATGATTCACTGAACTGAGGTGTTGAGTGACTCATTGAGTCAAACTCCAGTGGAGATTTATCCCCCAATCTAGCTGCACTGTTTGTATATGTTTTTTTTTTAAAGGCAGGTTTTCTGTGACTCAGTTTCCACACCTGTCAAATTAGCATGATAATTTTTATTAAAGTTGGTCATTTAGCAGAACCTATAAAATGTATAAGTGTGCTTTCAAATAATAATTAGTTCCTAGAATTCATGATTTTTATTTTTTTAGGGGGGCAGATGAGGAAGGATGGCCCTGAACTAACATCCATTGCCCATCTTCCTCTATTTTGTACATGGGACGCTGCCACAGCATGGCTTGATGAGCAGTGCCTAGATCTGCACCGGGATCCAAACCTACAACCCCCAGGCCGCTGAAGCAGAGGGCATGAACTCAACCACTGTGCCACCAAGCCGGCTCCAAATTTTTGATTTTTTAAAAATGTGATAGCACCGTTCAAATATGCACTTGGAAATACGTTGAAACACCAATTCTCCTATTATCTCTTTCAACCTAGAGGACAGGCTTGCTAAGAATTTTATTACCCATGAAGCTTCTCTTAGAAGAGTTATGGATACTCAGTTGTATTCACAGTTGCTGTAGTGGCTAAAAAATGAAGTGAAATTTCACATCTTTTTCATCTCTCTCACCACCCCTTCAAGCGTCAGACAGTGCAGACTACTTTGGGAAATAAAATTGTATTATCTTTCTCATGCATTTGAAAAGTGAAATGTAATTCAGAGGACTCTTACTTTTGTTTGCTGTATATAATTAGACCATGCTTTCTCTATTTGTAAATATGGATTTTGACTTATAATTTTTCTATTGTTCCTGTGGTATAATTTTTGTACACAACTCTTATCTACCTGGAATTTATTTTACCGTGTGGAAAAATGTGAAGACATAATTGTTTCATTTCAATTCGTGGGAGTAAAGTACCTCATTTGCACCTGTAAGTTTTTATATTTAGTACCATAGTAAAAGTGATAATTGTTGTTTCCCTAAATGCATATTCCTCTTTCTAGATTTGCCATACTATTCCTAAAATTCTCACTTTCAGAAATATATTTGGATATTAAGAGTAGAATCCCTGAGATAAATCCACCAGAAAGTTCCTGAAATCATCAAATGGAGGCAAAATAGAAAAAGACACATAAAATGCAAAAAAACCTCAAACTGGACTATATCTAAATTATAATACATCAAATAAACTAGATAAGTATGAATTATATGTCAATACATTATCAAATTAACTGATTTTCGAGTGGCTGATGGCAGAAAAAGTCATGTCTTCAAACAAATAAATTCAATTTTAATATGGCATTGGAAACAATGTAAACATTAAGTTCCAATGATATTAATTGGAAACAAAATCACTGACATAACTATTTCAAGGTTACATATTAAATTTGAGGGAAAGGCTGTTTACCCATTTGCTTGAAAAAGAGATACATTCAAATACTTGAAGACATGTACAGCTGAATTAATAGTCTGTGTGTATTATTTTGCAAAATGCGTGTGTTAGACAGGACTGTAAAGTTTAACAACAGAAATACACTCTAGTTTAAGGAAAAGGGGTATTTATTGGAAGGGTCCTGACGTCACCCTCCAAGTTGAAGGAGGAGCTGCCTCTTACTCTGTTTCCATCCTCTTGTTAACATCCTTCTCTCAAACGAGCGGTGGTTCCAGGAACACTAAACTCATATCCTTACATCTTCATGACCAGAAGGGAAAAGAGATGTCTCTCTCCGATTCTGGTTTGAAATATCTTGGAAGAATTCTGATGGAACAAGCTTGGGTCAGATAACTGTCCCCCAATCATTATTCCCACCTCGTAATAATTATGGTTAATGCTTGCTGCATACCAGAAGCTATGAAAATTACTTTATATGGATTACTTCAACCATTATGATAGTTCCATGAGTTGGATGTTATTATTATTCCTAAGTTCCAAATAAAGAGGTGGCACAGAGAAATTAAGTAACTTACCTAAGGGCACACAGCTGAGAGGTGATGGATGTGGGCCATCTGAACCCAGAGCCAGTCTTTAACTATGACCGTGGGCTTGATTCTGACAGAGACGAGACTTTCAACTCAGTACCACACTTAGAGTAAAACTCAGGTGTGGTCACCTTGACTCTCGAAAATTCTTCACTGACGGTAGCCGTGGCTTTACTCACGGTCACACCTCCGCCCTCCCCTCTCCACGGCATATTTGTGCGGTGGGAAAGGCGATAGCCAAACTAACACTATTGACCTTATTTTTCTTGTCTTCTCCTTTTCCTCCTGCTCTTTTTTCTTATGTGGCCTGTTCGTTGAATGTCTCTTAAGCTAGCTACGTGTGTGATGTGACTGCAGCACGCCCTGGACACATGCCGCCTCCATACTTGAGGGGATGGATGGATAGTGTGTTTTAGTAAGATTGTGGGAAGGACGAGCATATGGGGACTGTGACACTCATTTGAGATGGTGAGCAGATTCTCCTGGGAGAAAAGGACGGTGCACAGAAAGCTGATGACCTATTTTACCATTTTTTATATAGGCAGCTCTAATAAAAGGTGGGGGAAGGACAACGTTTATTTGGTGCATTCTATCTATCAGGTGCTCATAAAATATGCATTAACTCTATTCATCTTTATAACCCCCACATGAGGGAGGTCTTACTCTCTCCACTTTATGGATTAAGTATTCTGAAGCTCAGAGAGGTTAAATAACCTGCCCCAGGTCACAACACTAGAAAAAGATAGACAGAGAAGGGGAGATACAGACCTGACTCCAAAATTCTTTTTCTCCACTATCACAGACTCATCCAGAAAATTGACCTTTTAAATTCTAACAAGAAAAATAACCTCTAAAATTCCTGGAGAACAGTCTTCATCAGAACATAAAAATAGATTGCATACTACAGAATAGTTTGCTAATTTAAATACTGATAAAAAAATTTTCACCATAATTTTTCCAATGGGACTATGAAATCTCTGGGAATAAGGGACTGCCAAATGGAGATATAGATATTCTGAGGTTTAAACTTCAACTTACTATATGAATAGAAAGCAAACCATAAATTTCTCATCGAGAGAGGTTTTGCATCTTGACTACTTGTGCTAGTTTTTTAAATGCAGGGGGTCTTGCCCAAGCTGTTTGCTGCTGCATATTCAACTCTCTCTAAGGCTGACTTGCCCAAAGAACTTCTAAGTCTAATAAAAAATAGAGAGCGCAAGAGTCCAGACAGAAGTGACATCCCAAATAACTTAGGGTTGTCTAAGTCACCGATGCTTTGCAAGGGAGGAATTTCACTTTAAATAGGATGGCTTATGGTCTATTTCCTGACAATTTGGAAAGATTTGCACTACGCTGATAGTCCATTATGCAGTAACTGTGTTTTGTTAGATACTCATTTATTTTAATGCAAGTTTGCTTTATCCTGCCAGTTTGTTGACTGTTCTTTGCTGAGTAGGTCTGTAATCTAAACTTTTAAGGAGGATTAAGCTTCATGGTATTTACCTAACTAAGCATTGTCATTGTGTTATCCTCATATATTTGTTACCTGGGGAAAAAAACCTCTTTTTTTATGGGCCTTCCTGTTACTTTTGAATGAAAGCCTTTGTGACTTTTCTTTTTTAAATTCTGTTTTATGATCTGAAACCATCATTTGAATAGAACCAAGAGTTAACTTAGATTACAATGCTTTTAATAATACATTGTTAGGCTCTTGTGTGCACACATAAATAACAGAAGAAACACAACATACTCCATTTTCTCTCCCTTTATTCTCTCAAATACTGTGAATAGTTAGTAGACCTACAAAAAATAGTTACAACTCTGTTGGCCATATTTGGACCCCACCTTTCCAGAAATCGTATTCATTTTCAATATTCTTTTGAAAATAACCTACGCTTTTAATGGAAAACCCACTTATCTTTTCTGCATGGCTCTTATTCCCTCAAGGTAAATAGAATATGTAACTGTGTTTTGGAAACCTTTTAATATTAATTGTTCATAAATCAGAAAAGATAGAAGAGACCAAAAAATGTTTGACTGAGAGAAGAGGGAAATTTAATTTTATTTTAAGTTCTTGCCTCTCAATAAAATTCATTCGCTTCTCATGAAATCCTAAATCACCAGTTTTTCATTTTCTTTGAATCAACTTTTCTTATCATATCTCATCATTTCTGTATCTCAGTTTATAAAATTTTTTCCAGCAGAAATCCCAAGTCTTCAGCAAATTTTGAGCCCTCCACAGCTTTGGGCGTGAATCATGATTGGTTTTAGCTAGTTTATGTGACCCCTTTCCCTTCCAGGGATTAGTTTAGGAGGGAGCCAGTGACCTAATTCTGCACAATGATATATCTGAGGAGATCTGCTGGGAAATTATTCCTGTTTCTTGGGGAAAAAAAAAAAGTAAGAAAGATCCAAGGAAGAAATCGCTCCCTTATATCTGCGGACATCATGTGTGAGGGCGTGAGTGTTAGAATTCCTGCAGCCAGTTTGCCACCACGAGGCTGCAAGCATAAGCTGACTCACTGCAGGCAGCAGAGAAAAAAAGATGCTGAAAACCTGGCTCTTTGAGCTGTACATGAATTGACATACTTACAGGCTTCCTGTTACATGAAATGATATACTGTAGTTTAAGTTATGAAAGCTAGAGATTTCTAATATGAGCAGCTAAGCACATTCTAACTGATATTCTTTATTGTTTGGGTAATATGCTATAGACAGACATATTGAGATAGGTCTGTCACTGCAGAGCTTTCTAAAGTCTAAGAGGGGAGGTGGAGAGAGACAGGAGGTGGGGGGGAAAGAGAAATTGTGCAGACATAGGACAATACCCATATAATTTATAAACCCTGGATATTATCAATGAATGAAAAATGTGCCAAGATAAACTTCATTCTTGAAGGGGCAGAAAAACTTAGATCCAAGACAATATTTAGGAAGATACTCGCCTCATACATTCTCTTAGAAAGACAAATGCTTCATCCCATGAGAGTCCACACAAATTTCCATACAAATGAGGTAGTGCTTCTTGAGAAGTGGTGGTGCCTCCTGGTTGTGAGGACAGGCCACTGGGGGAACACACGAGTACAAGAGAATGATATAAGACCAGTGTACTTGAACTTGAGAAAATGTGAGGACCAGATCACTGGCTGAACTTGAGCTAAAGAAGTAGGTACAGACCAAGCTGTGGAGAACCTTATAGGACGTGCATATAGATTTATTATAAGAAGGCAAACTCTAGGGGAGGGTAGTAAATAAAAGAAAGCAATTTTTTACTTAAAAATGTGAATCTTTGAAATTTATATATGGAATACATTACTTAGTTCCCTGATTATATAATTCATCTATCAACCAAAACAAAACTAAAAAAGATACATTTCTGGATCCAGGGATTCCAGTTCTAGAAATCCAGCTTAAGGAAATAACATGAGATGTGCTAGAAGATTATGTCCAAGGATGTTCATCACAGGATTATTTATATTAATATGGACAGAAAACAACCAACGTATCCAACAAAAGTGGAAAAAATAACTAAATCATGGAACATTCCTACAATGAAATATTAGAGAGCAATTGTAATTATTTATTTGGAGAATATTTGATGTCATGCTAAAAAGTTTAGGTGGAGAGAAAAGTATCAGGCAAAACAATAACTGCAAGTTATGGATCCCTATTTGGAGAAAGGGGAGGCAAGAGGGAAGACATATGTATACGTATATCCCCCCTCCACCACACACACACACACACACACACACACACACACACACACACACACACGCATACACACAAAAAATGGCTAGAATTAAATTCAATATATCAACAATATTTATTGCCAGTGGGCAAGAGGCAATTTTCTTGTGCATAGGTAAGTAAACATAGATATATGGACATGATAAAAATAATATAAATAAAAATACAAAAATTAAAAGTAGCTGAAAATTAAATTTCAAGAAAAAGGGTTTTTTGTTTTTGCTTTTTTTTTTTTTTACAATAGTGTCTTTATTTGTAAAAAGCCAAAGGGGCCCCTGGGGTGACAGAACAGGCGGGCTGGCTTCTCAGGGATCGGGATATTGGGGCAGATGTGCTTGAGTGGAGGGATGCCCTCCGAATCCTCTGTGTCAGTCGGGGCTGCCTTGGGGAGAAGTTGCACTGGCTCAAGGATGGGGTAAGCTTCAGTGGCCTCAGCCTCCAGCAATTCTGGAGCAGACTCCTCTTTGGTCAGCACTGGGGGTTCATCAGTGCCACCTGTTGTTATGTCCCTGGGATCTCTCTCCTGGCCCAGCCCTGGGGACTGAGCATCCTCCAGGACCCCTTCCGGTGGTCCAGCAAGTGAGACAGGGCAGCCAGACTGGGGGGGGGGTGCCCCCCGCACTGGGCTCAGTGCCCTTTTGCAAGAAGCCTTCCGAATGGAAACTCTGGTTACTATTCTCGTCATTGAGATGGAGCAGGATGAGATTTTATAAACAGTAATATACTGTGAGCAAGGAGAAAACTTTGCATTCTCAGAAATCACGTATAGAAAATGCCTTCAGGGAAATGGAAAGCAATAGGTACACATCCGTGTAAATAATTAAGTCACCGTTAAACTAGATAAGATTTTGTATATCTGTCTGGGGTTCATTGTTAGCTAATAGGTCATCACATTGCTAGTTTGGATGGGGAAGGGGAGGGCAAAAATAAAACAAGTCGGGGGTAATCATCTGGATTGTCTCCATGGTATGAGAGTGGTCCATTTTCCCTGAAAGAGAGAGGAATAAATGTATAATATATATAATATGTATTATATGTGATTTATTTTATATAATATATGTATATATAAATGAATAAAAATATATATTATATAAAATTTTGTTTTTATTTATTTAAGGGAGATGATAACATCTTTAGCAGCAGGGATAACTCCTGGTAAAAACTGAGGAATTGATAAAGGAAAAGAAGTATAACCTAAGGCCGTGCATCCTGCTTCTTTTCTTTTGCAAAAACTCTAATACACAGTCTTATGAAACCCTATCTGTATGAATAATAAGAATGATAGCACTAAATTGAAATCTAAGAGAATAATTGTCTTGCTCAAAATCCTCACTTTAGATTTTGGATTTGAGAAAATGTGGTAAATGTTTTTCAAGTCACAAAATTATTTAGTGACTGCAAGAGGCTAAGATGCTGGGGGCCCAATACAGTTTTCTTTCTTTCTTTTTTTTTTTTTGAGGAAGATTGGCCCTGAGCTAACATCTGTTGTCAGTCTTCCACTTTTTTTCTTTTTTTCTCTCCAAAGCCCCAGTACATAGTTGTGTTTCATAGTTGTAGAGTTGTAGCTCTTCTATGTGGGACGCCGCCTCAGTATGGCTTGAGGAGCGGTGAGTAGGTCTGCACCCAGGATCTGAACCAACGAACCCCGGCCGCCAAAGCAGAATGTGTGAACCCAACTGCTATGCCACTGGGCTGCTCCCCCAATACAGTTTTCATTCCACTAAACCATCATGACTTGATGCTTAAGGAAAGGTTCCATATATCCACACAGTATGTGGCACTTAAAAAGTGCCCATTTTTTTGTTTTATGCAAATAAATAAATAATGGAAAACCCACTGAACTGGGTCTAAGAATTTCCTGGATTCTAGTTCTGTTTCTTTTATTGGTTATCAGTGTGGCCTTGGACTTGTCGCTTAACCTTGCTGTGCCTCCGTTTCTTATCTGCAAAATAAAGAGATTGAATTAAATCTTCTCCAGTGTACTTGAAGATATTGGACAAATACCCTGCAGAATTACATAACTGATGAAAACAACATAGCTCTGACAAAGATGTAATCTTTATTTATATCTTGCTCATTCAAATACTCCATCCTCCTGGAAGCTCCAAATAATTAACTTGAGATATTGAAACCAAACAATGGCTGAACAGCTGTTCCATATCCATGATTATTTATAGTAAGTAAAAAATAATTATAAATAAATTTAGGGAAATCTCAAGTGCTGAAATGAATTGTTTTCTTTGGGAAATGTACACAGAGGAATGGAGAAGTAGAGAAATCTGATTAAGGGAAGAGACTTTGGTGACAAGCAGGTATAAGAAATTCTCTAGAGAAGACCCAATGCATGTAATTCTTCCAGAAAGACTTTTTTTAATGAAATGATTTATTTGATAACTATGGTGTAAATAAAAAAGAGAATGAGGAAAGATGCTGGGATACTGACATACTAAAAGGGGATTTTCTGTTATAATCTGTAGGGGAGACACTACCCTGTGCTGAAGAGAGTTAATTTATTCTCAAAGAACTGTGAAACTGGATTTAAGCCCATACCTCCAAAACTGGGGGAGATGGTAGAACAAGGATTTCATGAAACTTGCCAAATTAAGCTTTGTTGGTAGAAATAGTGGTAAGGATAATAATAGAACCTACTTTATAAGGTTATTGTAAGGATTAAGTGAATTACTACAGATAAATCCCTTAGTTAGAACAATGTCCATCACACAGTACTAAACAAGTATTAGCTATCATTGTTATTGTTGTCTTAGTCATGGCTGTTGTTTTCATTATTAATTTGGTCTGAAGTATATTTAGATTGATCTCAAATGTCCTCTGTAACATTTCAATTACGTGGTTTCCACATACTTTTGAAAAAAACAATCCATTTTGTCCACCAGAAAAATCAATTTATTTGAAGTGAAACATGCAGGAACTCTCTTGTTTGCTTTGGAAAAGCATGTATAAGTGTATTTGTCTGCTGATCAATGAAATAAACAACTACTAATTTTTGAGTTCCATTAATGCCTGACCTTCTTGTCTAAGAGACAACCTGCTCTTTACAGTGTATTTTGTAAGTGGGGAGAGTATTGAAGTCACTCAAATCCAAGCTTCATACCTAAACATCTTCCTACACAACTGAATTTTAACTTCTAAGAATCAGATTTCTATTTGCAAGTACCTAAGAAGTATGAATCACTTCTCAGTTCACTGAATGACACAGATCTGGAGGTCTTTGAGATACAGTATTCAAGCAATAACAAGTCACTTTCACGTTCTGGAAAGCAACCAGCCACTAAACAAGTAGAGGGAGTTACCCAGCATCCCTTCTGCTTTCAGTATGAATGAAATCAGTCCCACATAAGGTCTTCTAGATCCCAAAGAAAATTCTAACTAATTTCCACATGAAATAAAAATTTTAGGCAATAATTTGTAGTTTTTTATAGAGTTTTTGGGTTAGAATTTTATTAACTGAAACTGTAGGAAAATAGGTCTTCTCTGGCTGGTAAAAACAAGAAACATATTTCAAAATTTATACATTCAGAAATTCTTTGATCTAGAGCTTTAAAACCCTTACTTTGGGTGAACTTGAATAAGTGGCATTTCAAAACTCAAATATTTATTAGGAGAAAGGAGAAGCAAACAATTATTGAGTATATAAATATGTTAGGCTCTGATATAAGTGCTTAGTTGTATAATTTATTTGATAGTTTTTTCTGGTTTAAGTTTTGACTATTTATTGGCTATGATATATAAAAATTATTATCAAAATAGATGGTGTTTCAAAATCTCTTTATATAGCACTAGAAAATTGGTAGGTTTTGACTTTTAAAAATACTCAGTGAAGGAGGGACACTTCTCCTGATTTCTGTATTTTATTTACCTTTCTCTTTCAGTGCAGCTCTCTGACCCAACACGCTACATTGTACATACCCCAATTCTATTTTTGCTTTATAGAGTTTGCACATGTTCCGTGTCATTTATACAATCAAAGTGACGGTGTCACTGAGAAAGAAAATAAATTACATGAAAGTTGCTCAGAACTATTTGTTGCAAGTCTTTGAGTAGGTAATTCCATGAAGATACTACGTCTGTGACTCCGTGAGATGGATGCCAAAGATACCTTGTCTAGGAGCAGGCATAGGGTGTTAGGGATAGAAGGGACCCACGGCATCATATCTCAGTTCCTCTCTCTGATAGAGAAGACTGTACATCAGAATGGTTAAATGATTTTTTGTAATGAAAATCAGTGACAGAGTTCAGACTAAAGCCCAAGTCTTCTAACTTCTAATTTCTGACTATGTGTTCAGTTTTCTTCCTGTATGTTTGCATTAATATATACTGATGGGGGTTTTTCTATTGCCTTCATAATAAGTTCGCCAGCACTGGTTTTGAAGCATAGAGTTAAGAGTGGCTAAAGGCACACATTGTGCACTTTGGGTGCCAGACCAAATTATCCACCCGTATTCTGGCAATTCAAGGGCTATAGGCGAAATGGCCAAAGTGAACTTAAGTATTCAGTCCTAAAAGCTTTTATTCAAACCAGTCCCCTCCTATTCCTTTTTAATGGTGGGGGCTTCTGTTCCTGACACACACTACGCATCCTTTGTAATCCAGCCCCAACAACCCTAGTTCAGGCTGAAATGGAACAAAAAGTCAAATTTATCTGAACCTTCAGATAGCAGCTGAGGTTTTCCCTTATTTATCCATATATATAACAGACTTTATGTTTGTGTGTTTAAAGACCAACCAAAACATTTTCAAGACAAACCAATGTCTTTAACTATTTTCACAGAACTCGATAGCTGGAAGAGCACCTAGTAGTTATCTAACCCTACAAAGGGGGAAAATATAAACTAAGGATTTGCTCAAGGTCACACTACGAATTAGTAATATGGCTGAAGCAATTGCATCTTATGACCAATTCTGTAATATTTCCACTGCTTCTAAAGTCAACTGAGTATTTAAATGAGTAATCTAAAAATATAGTGTGTTATTTTTATAGGTATAAAAAAATGAACCTAAACTACTCAGAATTCACTGAAAATGACCATTTACTTGGCATTTGAAATATATTTAAAGTTTTGTCTCTAGATTTTGTTTGTTCTAAAGGATAAGCAGGATGCTAGAAAGTAAGCAAGAAATGTCCTTACCATCCTTTAAAAAAATATATTATATGAAGAATGATAAAATTTATTCTGGGGCATAAAGTGTTCTCTGTGAGCCATTTAAACTTTACTTCTTTGTTTAATGGATGGCCGTTTTTAAAATTCTAGGGTAATAGATTTCTTAGCATGATAAAATAGTGTCAACTATTTGGCTTAAGAACATAATTTGAAAGCCATCAGAGAATTTATTCTAAAACCAAGAGGTAACTATAGTCACATCCTTGTCCTGTTTAAGTCTTTTAGTATCTGTCTTTTGGAAAGATCACTCCAGTAGAGGTGGGAAGAATTGATTGGATGATGGTAGAAGTTTATTAGAAGCAAGAGTCCTGCTGTGCCAGACAACACATCTGTAAATAAAACTTACAAAGATTGCTACTGTGAAGCTTACATTCAAGCAGCGGAGACAGACTATAACAGTAAATATAACAAACCGGTTAAAGTATATAATATGTTAGAGGGAAATAAGTACAATGGACAAAATATAGTGCAGAGTGAAGAGAATGCAAATTCTGGAGTAGAGGGCAGGCTCTAGGTTTACATAAGATACTCAAAATTAGTCTCATTGGAAAGAACACATTTGAACAGTTGAAAGATGTGGCAGAGTTTGAAATTCAGATATCTGGAGGAAATAGCTAATACAGTGGTCATAAGGCCGTCCCATGCTTGACATGCTTGAGAAATAGCGAGGAGGTTTGCATGGCTGAAGAGGAATGAAAAAGGGACAGAGTAATAGAAGATAAGTTCAGAAAGCCAATGGATCCTGATTATGTTAGAGTGTCTAGGTCATTGGCTTTTGGTCTTTGGCTTTTACTCTGAGTGAAATGGGCATGCTGTGGAGTACCATATTCTGAGCAGAGAAGTTATGTGATCTTTTTCATGCTTTAGAAGGATCATACTGGGAGCCCTGTTGAAATTAAAGTGTGTGTGTAGAGGAGAGTTGGTAGCAGAGAGGCAGGTTAGGAGGATACTGCAGTAATCCAGGCAAGACGTGATGGTAAGACAGATCAGATGGTAGCAGTGAAGGTGGTAAGAAGTGGTTAGATTGTGGATGTATTCTGAATGTAAAGCCAATGTAATTGCTTGATACATTGGATGAGAAGGTGAGAGAAAGAGAGGAACTGACGATGTTTCTAAGACTTTTGCTGTTGACAGCTGGAAAGGCGGAATTTTTGTCAGTTTACATATGGTAGGCTGTGGATGAGAAAGGTTTGACGGGGTTGAAAAGGAAGAGTGCAGGTTCAGTTTTGAACATGTTGAGTTTAATGTGCATATTAGACATCCAAGTAGAAATACCGAGTCTTGAGTTTGGAAGAGAGACTTAACCTAGAGATAGAAATTTGAGAATATAGGTGCTATTTAAAGTCACAATTAGTGAAGACTGAGAGGAGGAGAGAATCAAGGACTGAAGCCTGGAGCACGGAAGGAACCACCTAAGGGATCTGAGGAGTAATCAGTAAGGTAGGAGAAAAACTAGGAGAATGGGTTGTCTTGGAAGCCAAGTAAAGAAAATCGGTCAAGGATATGTGAGTGAGCAATTGTTTCAAATGATGCTAAGACATTGAGTAAAATAGGAATTGAGCATTGTTTTTAGCAAAGAAGAAATCATCAGTAGGGTGATAACACATACACATCTCATCTGGTCTAAAACAGTCCCGAATGATGCTTGTGTCATCAAAAGTATACTCATTTGGGTGTACTCATTTGGAAGAAGAGAGATTGGAAACACTAAATCAAGTGACAGTGGCCTGTATTATGTGACTGAAGATTATTATGAGACAGATTAGAAGTTTGATTGGTTTGGTGTCAGATTTGAGAAAAAATTATGTGCCCTGGATATGGCACACATTTTGTATTTGTTCAGCTGGGTGATGACACACACTGAGAGGAAAAACACATAAGATGGAAGGATGATTCAGAGATGGTTGCTTCAGTTTTGAGGAAATGGTAGATATACAAGTAAACTTGTATAAGTTGAGTCTCAACAGGAATGGATTAAAGATATGAATTGGAAGTCAAAACAAAGAAACAAGAGTTGAAACAGAGGGACATTCTGCTGAGTACAAGGAGAAGTGGCCAAGAATAGCACCTTATGGCACAATAATATATAAAGGATGAAGTAAGGAGACTAAGAATGATTAGGTTGATAGGAAGAAAACCAAGGCAATTGTAGTTTCCCTTAAAAAAGGAGATTTTCAAGAAGAATATTTCTAAAATCATTCAGTGCCCTCAAGAATTCAATTCTCCCTTGTGGGTGGGAATATATAGTTCTTTAAACTTAGATCCAATGTAGTAGATCTCCAAGGTTTTTCCTATCCTCCAATAGTAATTTGTTTTTATTTTGTTTTATTAATCTTAGTATCTTCACTTTCTGGCTTGTCACTTAATATCTTGTATCTATTTCTCTAAGAAGCCATTTTAAATTGAATTCTCAGTTGGACTATCTTCATTGTTCTGTCTAGGCTTCCCAACTTGCCTTGTCCATAACTTCCTTACCTCCAGGGTCCCAATCTTTCAGGGAAGTCCCCTAAGTCCCCAGTCAACATTTCTGGAACTTCAGCTTAGATGGGATACCTAGAGCCAACTGGTCTTAGAGAATGTGTAATCAAATAAGTTAAGAGCCAAAAAGTCACCATTAGATTTGGTAACCAGAGATCATCGGTGCTCTTTGCAAGAGCAGTTTCAAAGAACTGCTTTGAAGGGAACCCACATTATAGTGAGCTGAAAGAATCCCAAAAGGGGGGTCAAGAAGTAGACATAGCAAGAGTATACAACTCTTTGAATAAAGTTGACTGATCAAGAACATATAGATATCGGTGAATTTTTAGAAATATATAGAAAGGATGGAAGAAGGGTTTCTTTTGTTCTGTCTTGCTTTGGGGGAAGATTTGCTAACATTTGCCAGCTGAGGGAAAGGAGCCCATAAAAAGAGACTAGTTCATAATTTTGGAGAGAAAAGGTATTATTCATGAAGTAAGGATCTGAAAAGCAGGTACTATTTCAAGTGGAGAATTGACAACATCTGAATAAATATGAGTCAAATCATATACCTCATAATTTGAAAATGACATCACGTGAAGCAAAGCTATATAATGCTTAGAATTAATTGTTGTTTATAGGAAAAGACATTGAGAATTACTTCCCAATTTATACTTTTTGGGCAGTAGATGTAAGAAAGTGCTCAATTGAATAATATTTCTATACTTTGTGAAACTACAGTTGAAGCGACTTCCCTTCTCCTGTTTAATTCCCTTATACAAAGTTGGTCTCTTCCATTTGCTTTGTATGCCATTTGTTATGGAAGTAATAAGTGTTATCATGCAATAATAGGTGTTTAACTCAATACATTTCTCACCAGGATGCTCAGAATTAAATAAATGTCTCACTTTCCAATGGTATTGCCACATTTCTCTGGGAAGTTTATCAACCACTGTCTGCAATGAATAGTTCATCACTTTTCCATTCTTGTTAAGCTATTCAAATCACCTCTCTCCCAATATTTCCTCTACTCCAACCCAAAATACTGATTCTATAGACTGAATATTTGTGCTGCCCCACACCAAATTTATAGGTTAAATTCTAACACCAAATGTGATAGTATTGGAAGTAGAGCCTTTAGTAGATGATTTGTTTGTGAGGGTGGAACCATCATGAATAGGATTAGTGCTCTTATGAAAAGGGCCCCAGAGAGCTCCCTCACCCTCTTCTGCCATATGAGAACACAGCAAAAAGATAGCTGTCTATGAACTAGGAAGAGGCCTCTCTCTAGACACCAAATCTGCCAGCACCATGTTCTTGGACTTCTCAGCCTCCAGAACTGTGAAAAATAAATGCTTGTTGTTTAAGTTACCCAGTCGATTTTTTTTTTTTTTTGTAGCAGCCCAAATGGACTAAGACACCTGATAACTTTGCTTCATGTTTTATTGAAAGAAATATCAACAAGTTATCCTGAAATTAGAAGTTTAAAACATCAAACATCTATTATCTCACAGTTTCTGTAAGTCAGAAACCCAGGCACAGCTTAGTTGGGAACTTCTGGCCCAAGGTTTCTCAGGGGGTTACAGTTAGGCTGTTGGCTCTGGCTGCAGTCTTATCTGAAGGCTCAACTAGGGAAGAATCTTTACAAGCTCATTTACGTGGTTGAGAATTGAGTTCCTCCCAGGCTGTTGACTAGAGTCCTTTCTTAGTTGTCTGTCATGTGGGCCTCTCCACAGAGTGTCTAATAACATGAGCAAGCCAGAGAGCAAGAAAGGGCAACCAAGACAGAAGTCAGAGTCCTTTACAACCTAATCTCAGAAGTGATATCCCATAACTTTTGCTGTGTTCCATTTGTTAGAAGTAAATCACTAGGTCCAGCCTGGGCTCAAGGTGAGAGAATTACACAAGGGTGTGAACACCAGGAGGCAGGGGTCATTGGGCACCATCTTGGAAGTTGCCTAGTTTACCACTGCTTGTGCTTTAGTCTTTTTCTAATTCTATCTTCTCTACTTTGGTGATGCCATTAATTGCCCTAGTTATATTACTTATATTCCAAAGCTCCCAAATTTATACCACCAGCCTAGGCCTCTCTTCAGACCCCTATAATCTCTTTGTTTGACATCTCCACTTAGCTTCATCTCAAGCTCTTGAAATTAACATATTCCCAACAAAATGTTTTATTTTGCTTTCCCCTACACATTGCAAGTATTCTTTTTTTTTCCCTACTAATCTTTTCTACCTTGGTAAATGTCACCTCCATCCACCTATTTTCTCAGGCCAGGCAGCAGAAAATTTTTCTTGACATTTACCTCTCCATCACCTACTACAACATTCTACCACTAAATTCCATCAACTGTAACATCAAAATTATTATATTTCCTTGATGCTTAAAAGAGCCCCTGCAAATGTTTGTCTGCTTCCATTTTTTGCTCCCTTGAAATCCGTTCTCACCAGCAAATAGATTAATCATCCAATACTGTAAATAAGAGCTTATCCCA
Source organism: Tapirus indicus (assembly GCA_031878705.1). Taxonomy (NCBI): domain Eukaryota; kingdom Metazoa; phylum Chordata; class Mammalia; order Perissodactyla; family Tapiridae; genus Tapirus; species Tapirus indicus. The sequence continues at coordinate 118,985,993 of CM062925.1, forward strand.
TCCCTTTCTAAATCCTTCAAAGGCTTTTCATTGCTCTGCATGATCTTGCTCTCTCTGGTCTCTGCCTGTTGCACCAACCTTATTTCTTCCAGCCCATTCTTTCTTTTTGAGTTCTAACCACATCTGGCCTTCTTTTAATTCCTGGAATTCTTTCTGCTTAGAAGACTTTTCCCACAACTCTTTGCCTGACCAGTTCCTTGTCAACCTTCAGAGGTGGTTGGATCACTCAATCTTACACATATTCTTAAAGCTCAGTCTTTTCCCTTCATGGCACTTATAATTTGTACGCTTCAGATGAGAAGAGGCTAAGTCCATTTTATTCTCTACCTATCAATGCCTAGATAGCACGGTTTCCAACACACAGCACTCTGTAAATAACTTCTACAATGAGTAGAAGTAACATCCAAAGAATACATCCAAAAGTCCTGATAACATTTTTCTCTGATATTTTTTATCTTACCAGCTCCAGTCATAGTTGTTCTTAATTTAGTTCTTCAGTGTTGTGTTTAAATATGTTCATTGCTCTTTGTTCTGTCTAGTTAACCTTTTTTGGGAGGGGTGTTGGGGAAAATTCCTAAAGAAAGATTATAATGTTAATATTTAGTGAAGTTGGGAGGAGTCACCTTTATAACAATGACACCGAGGTTGCCTTTGCCTGAGATTCTTGTAAGATTGAATGTTTATTCAGGTGGGATTCTTATAGGGTCTCTTTTTGAGGGTCCTTTTGGATGTTGGGGAGCTGGGTGCTGGGGTTGTTTTGTCATGGAGAGATGGACTGAATTCAGATTTTCTCATTAATAATACCCTGGTCATGCACACACCATAAAAGAAAGCTGTGAAAAGACCCACTTGACACCCACATTGAGACTGCAATCTTCCAGCTGATGTTGCTGTTCACAGCTTTTGTGAAGTTGAGAAAAGAAGTAACAATCCTGGAATGAATCACTGTGTCAGTGACATTCTGGTTCAAGTTGAATGGTGCTGATAAAATGTGCAACTTTGGTGTGAAGAGCCTGAACTACATTTAATAAATAATAAAACCACAGAATGCACACAAATAGAAGTGAAAAACATTAACCTTTTGCTACCCAGGAAAACTTTCTGGTAAGTACGAGGTGGTGTGTGGGTGGGGAGATGAGTTGTGAAGTATTATGTAAAGTGAAAACGTGAAAGTATGCACAATCTTCTTGTCTTACCGTCTTCAGGAGAGAATTGTGCTACAGAGGGGTTTAACTAAATTATGCTACCTTGTTTTTAGTTTTCTTTTGAATATGTTTATTCTGGAAGAAAATGCATTGACTGCCTGGGCCTCATAGATATTTGTTTCTAGCTTCTGCCTTCTCTCAAAGAGCAATCGTCCACTGACTCCAATTCAGTGGGACTTAGAAGGTTAGGTTGTTTTTTTAATGTTAATGCTGCTAACAAATCATTTTAAACAAATATTTGGGAATATGAGAAAAAAGAAGAGAAAAGTCGGGAAAGCATGGGGAGAATAGAGCTGGATTTAAGTACGTGGAAAAGGATAATATTAGCGAGAAGGTGAGGAGGGAGGATGGGGAGAATGAGAGAAATCAAATAATGATTCCTACTATTTTGTTGTATTGTGGTAAAATACACATAAAATATTTTATAATGTATTATACAAATATGTTTGTCCACATCTTGTTCCCCACACATAATATCTGTTAGAGCAAGCAAGAATTTCCATGCGTTTCTGGGAAAATCAATTTCTCTTGATTTGGAGTGAGGCTCCAGACAGTAGGGGAAATGGGAAGGTTTGAAAATGTCAGTACGATATCCAGTGCGTTTTTGATTTTTGATCTGAATGTAATAAATTATTTCTTTTAACTGGATCCTGCTTGATCTGATCTCAGAGTGCCTCACTTTGGAGGAAAGTGACTTGTGCTAGTCAAGTTGCCCTTTGTCCCACCAGATTTAAATCTAATTAACTTTCACTGATGATTTGATGTCATTTGCAAATGAATATCAATAAAGTACATAACATAAATTTGAAAGACCACTTATATCACACAGCTGTGATGATCTGGATTGAGCTGATATACAAACTTGTATTCGGGGGGACGGCCCGGTGGCGCAGCGGTTTAGTCCGCGCTTGGCAGCCCGGGGTTCGCGAGTTCGGATCCCGGGCGCCCGCGGACGCACTGCTGGTCAGCCATGCTGTGGCGGCGTCCCATATAAAGTAGAGGAAAGACGGGCACAGATGTTAGCCCAGGGCCAGTCTTCCTCAGCAAAAAGAGGAGGATTGGCGACAGATGTTAGCTCAGGGCTGGTCTTCCTCACAAAATAAATAAATAAATAAATAAATAAATAAATAAACTTGTATTCAGATACGTAAATTGTATTTGTTTTTAACTGACTGTAGCTCTTCACCTATTTTCAAAAAATGCTTTTTAGCATCAGTTAGCGAGTTAATGAAAACTTCTGTTTGATGCTTAATAGCACCGTCTTTAATGATAGAACTACATATATTAATACAATAACACAGCAAAGTCCCTCCACTGGTGACTAGTCCTGTCTTACAGAATCTGGGATAAAGCAGAATCAAACTCAATAGGAAGTTACCTTTGTACTGACTTTGAAGAAAGATTTGATTGGCAAGATAATAAACAAGTTTAAACAAGGTCACAGAGAGACAGCTAAAACTTTTTAAAATGATACTCATACACTAATTATTTTATAAATTGAAATAATCATTTTGGAAAACAGTTCTACTTATGGACATTTTTGTTAGACAAATTCTCAAAATGTATAAAAAGCCATAAAAACAAATATATCTATTATACAATTTTTAGATTATCACAAAGACATAATTGATGGTATAATAGCAGAAAGGGTAAACTGCTAGCCAAGCCTACCAGTGGATAAATATGCAATATTTAAATACAATAGATATGATATACCTTTATGAAAAAAATATTTAAGGCATGATGTTAAATAAAATTGGGTGAATATTTAAACATATTATGTTTGAGTACATATTGAGTACATATTTGATATGATGAGAAAAAAGTACTCAAAGGAAATAATCAAGGATCAATACTCTTTTTAAATAAAGAGCATTGTGGTATTTGTTTTCTCTGTTTTCAAAGTCATCTGTAATCTGGTTAATTTTATAATTTAAATGAATAAAAAAAACTAATTTATGGAGTATTTTGCTACTTATAGTAGACCATATAAATGATATCTCATTTTATCTTATATGAACGTGATGAGATCAATATGACAGCCATTTTAAACAATAAGAAATTTATGCCAAAATTACATAAGAGGTCTACTCAAGATCACACAGGTAGTAAATAGAAGAGCTAGATATCAACCCGAAGCAGTGATTCTAAACCCAGATTCCTGACTCTACAACAATATTTAAATACAAGTGAATAAACGACACTCAGGTATTCTTAAATGCCTACTTGGTTACAAATTGTTAATATTCTTTGTATATATTTGTATGTTGACTCTTTCTTTCCTTAATTTATAAAAACCAAATGAACTCTACTAATCACTAAATCACTTGAGAAGCAATTCCCATCTCTTCAGGTTTTTTTTAAGGCTCATCATTTAAAAAGCATAGAATAAATCAGTCACAAATGAGGATATATGGCAAAAACTGGCAACTTATATAAGTTAAGTTACTGGGAAATGTAAGCAGTGACAATATGCATCATCTGATTGAAATTTAGCCAACTAAATAAGCTCAGTTTAGACTAACATGCAGGAGCACTGGTGACGTGGTGGAATGAAGAGAAAAGAATATGCTAGCTTATATGTTATTGTGTTAGCATTTCTTTTGCATATTTGGCTTTGACCTTGACCAGAAGTGACATCCTATCACCCAGTATGCTTTGACATTCCTTTGCAGATGCTTACGCTACTGTAATTACAGGCATGATTTCTGAATTCCTTCTGACAATATCACCACTGTTAGTGGTTTGGCTTAACTCACAGTGATAATGCTTATGATGCTTGGATAATATTTTTTTATTTTTTAACTTTACATGCCTTTTCTGAAAATAGAAGTCAAATAAAATTTGTTTTTGTGTTTTTTATCATAAAATAAAAGACAGAGACAGAAAGCTATCCAAAACAATTGTATAGTTTATTGAACACACTTGTATGTGTGAACACACTTGTAACCACAAACCAGGTCAGGAAATAGACCTGTACCAGCCACCCCAGAAATCCATCAATATACCCTATTCCTATCACTGTCCTGACTACTTCTAACTACTACTCAACTTTCATAGTAATCATTTCCTTACATTTTAGTAGATTTATCACTCAAGTGTTATCTGAGATACCATAGCGTAGCTTTTTGTTTTGCTTTCAAATAGGTTTTTAAAGTTCCCTTTTAATCTACAGATTTCTCCTTCATCCACTTCTTTTTCTCATACATTAACTATCTGCAGGTCATTGAATCTGCAGAATTTCCCATCGTATGGATTGCAATTAAAAGAATCTCTACTGTGAGGAACACTACTGATACAGTTTAACACGTACCCTTGTTCTCTGTATTTCCTCTAAATTGGCGCCTGGCACCTACAGGTGTTTTCTTTCATGTGGGGGCACAAAAGATCTGGTTGTCTCCCTTTTTGTGATTTTAGCAGAAGTTGGTGCTAAATAAACTAGGCCTTCATCTGTGTCTCTTCAATCATCTTGATGGTCTGAAATTCATCTCCAATATTATCCCAAGTTCTTACACTTTGATAAAATTTTGTCTGTGCCCTCTATACTTGAATTTCAGTTTTCTTAGGATATAAAGCCTGTGGTTCACATTTTCTTCTCTTGTGTTCTTAAATATATTATCCATTTTTTTCTGGTATACGCTTTTTTTTTTGGTGGGGCAGATTAGCCCTGAGCTAACATCTGTTGCCAATCCTCCTCTTTTTGCCAAGGAACATTGGCTCTGGGCTAACATCCGTGCCCATCTTCTACTTTATATCTGGGATGCCTGCCACAGCATGGCTTGATGAGCGGTGCGTAGGTCCGCATCCAGGATCTGAACCTGTGAACCCCAGGCAGGTGAAGTAGAGCATGCAAACTTCACCACCACTACATCACTGGGCCAGCCCCTCTGGTATACGCTTTTGCTGCCCCAAAGTCTAATGATTGTCTACTTTTTTCCCTTTTAAAACACTTGCTATTTTTACCTAGATTCTCAGATGACTCTTTTTTTCCGTTTGAGGTTAAATAATTTCACTAGAATATGCTTTTTTGTTGGTTATTTTTGCTTGATATTCTGAGGCTTGGAATATTTTCAAAGGAAAATTTTCTTTAATTATATCTTTAGGTATTACTTCTGTTCTCTTATTTTGGTTTTCTTTTTAAGGGATTCTTATTAACTGTATGTTAGATCTTCTTTTCCTAGATGTTTAAATTTTCCACAAATTCCTTTTAATTCTTTCTTCATTTCACTTTAACTTTTTTCACCTTATATTTAAAATATTAACTGTTGGGTTTATTTGCTCTTCTGTTCTTCCTAGTTTAGTCTCTGCAATTTTTTCTTATTTTTTAAGTGCTGTCATGTCATTTCTGAAGTTTACTAATTCTGATTTATATTGTTCTTTCATGTTTTTAAATCATTTGTAATATCTTTTAGCTTATTTTAAAATAGTACATTATACTTTTGATCGTTTTTTTGAGTGTATTTCTCTGATATGCTTCCATTGTCTTTTAGGATGCTAGTTTGCTACAAATTCTCTTTATATGAGATTTGACCTTAATATTTTTCCATTGTCATTTCTATGTGAAATTAGTTTCCCTGTGATTTTACAAGGAGATATGGTCTAACGGAGAGTTTCTAATTCCGCAGAGCTCCCTTTCTGTCGTTGTGATGTAGTGTCTTATATGTGTGTCTGGTGTGTCTCACTTTCTGAGTCTGAGATCTCCTGCCCTCTGTCCACACTCTCCTTTTATCTGAACTATTTCTTTCCTTTGTCTCCATTGTCCCTGTTCTGCTCCATTTTGATCCCACTTCCAGAAATCTGTCCTCATTGTGGAGCCATGTTCTGGGAAGGCGTATTCTGGCTCATTATCTTTGAGAGTTCCTGGTGGCTAGATTTCTCCTGCTGCTTCAGACTTCACAACATCCCCACTGCACTCACCCTCCAGTGGGCTGGGCAAAATCCTCCCCATTTCAGCTGTGACATGAAGTTGGCCCATAGTATTTTCAAGAAGAAACTTTTAGAGATTCTCCTGTTCTAAAGCATACATTACCCTGTGCTTTCCTCTGTATCCTCCCTCAAAGACTGTGACACCTGAGGTCTGTAGCTCTTGGTGGCTTTTCCCAACCTGCTTGGATTTTGCATTTCAAGGGGACACTTTGTAATCTAATTTTGTTTAAATATTGTTCACGAGTTTTGGGTTTGCTATCTCTGCACTCTGTGTGGTTCTACGTGGGGTCCAGGGAGATTCAGATCCATGCAGTCATCATCATCATCTTTCCAAAATATCTTTTTACTTTTGCAATTCTTACAAGAAGAAAATGGATGGGAATCAATACAAAACAATGGTAATTAACAAAATTCAGAACTCTTGAAAATTACTTTTCCAACTTCCTTTTCCTTTGCAGTTAAATAGATTTCCAAATTCCAAAATTTTCCAACTTATGCTACTTTTCTCTTTGGCCTGGAGTCCTCAGCAGATAATCTGAAAATCAGACTACACGCACTTTTCATACTGGTAATGTTACAGAAAACAGCAATTAAGGTGCTACGTGTGGCTATTATACCTTTTCTCAGATGACCTTGCCTAAGGGCAATAAACGCTCGTGAGGACCATATAGTATTCATAATAAAAATATTATTTGCCATAAATAGGTCTTTGATAAGTCTGTTCTTATCAATAGATAAGATCTCTAAGGACCATACTACATTAATGTATATTTAAGGAAAATAGTTCCTAAATGTTGTGGATAACTAACTCAATAACAAACACAAATGCAAAGTAGGCTTGGATTCTATTGACAAAGTCAACGACCATTTGGGAATAGAATGCAAATTTCTAAATTCCCTTTTACCAGGAGGCTGTATTTCATCCACTGTGATTATTCTCTGAAATTTTGTTTTATTATATATTTTTCTAATATATTTAAAAGCAAAAATCTCAGTCTTCCACCTGTGAGCCTCCTGTCTTTCTCCTGTGAGTCTCCTCTACCTTCACGGAGAACACTTCACTTCTGACACTTCTGGTCACCAAATGTGTAAAGGTGTTTCCCACACCAAGCAATTCTCTAGGGCACCAGCTGGGTGTCCTACAATTTAATTCAATTGGGACACTATCTACCTGGAGATAATGTCAGATCCCACAGGTCAAGGGCTCGTTCCCACAAGACTGCCTTATCCTACTTTGGATGCTAATCACAAATAATAGGCCCCCAGGTTACCCACAATTTCTATCCTACTTGGCTATAAATCAGAGGTTTCCATGACCTCATCCCACCTTGGGTTCAATTAATTTGCTAGAGCAGTTCACAGAACGCAAGAAACATTTAACTTACTAGATCACTGGTTTGTTATAAGATATAACTCAGAAACAGTTAGATGGAAGAGGTGCATAGGGCAAGGTATGGGGAAAGGGCATGGAGCTTCCATGCCTTCTCCAGGCTCATCACTCTTCCCGATTCTCCATGTGTTCACCAACCTGGAAGCTCACCTGACCCTGTCCTTTCGGGTTTTTATGAAGATTTCATTACAGAGTCATGATTGACTAAATCATTGGCCATTGGCAATAAATCCACTTTTCAGCCCCTCTACCCTCCCTACTCCCTGGAGATCTGGGGTGGGACTTAAAGTTCCAACCCTCTAATCACAGGGTTGGTTCTCCTGGCAACCAACCCCCATCCTTAAGTGCTTTCCAAAAGTCACCTCAATAACATAACTGAAGACACCTTTTTCTCTCTCATTACTTGAAATTCCAAGGGTTTTAGTAGCTCTGCCAGAAACAGGGACAAAGACCAAATATATATTTCTTATTATAAATCACAATATCACATATAAATACAGTGACTTTATTAGAATATTTGTGTGTGTGTGTGCATGTATTAAATCATGGACTTGGAGTGGTGGTGCTAATAATAAACATTTCTAATTTCCTACAAATGATTCCCCAATTTATCAATCCTCAATAATACAGCCTTAATTTTCCATTTTTTCCCATGCAAACTCTTCCTACTGTTTTTAATTGGTCTCCCTGCTTGTCCTCTATAATCCATTTTCCATAAAGCACTAACTTTTTTGAAACTTTAATCAGAATTTGAGATTCTGCTGCTTAAAATCCTTCAATGATATTCCACTGAATGCAGAATTATGTACAAATTTTTTGCATGGCCCCAAATATCCCACAATTAGCTGAACTCCTATCAACTGCCATACCTCCACCAGTATATGCCTTTCAGTATTCTCCTGCCCATCCAGAATATTTCTGAACAGATCAAGCTTGTCTGCATCTCCAGGCCTTTGCACTTGCTGTTCCCTCTTCCTGGAGCACTACTTCTTCCATCTGAATCACATGTTGTCTCTTCAAAGAGGCCTGTGTGACTAGCCTTCCAAAATCATCCTGTTTTAATCACTCTGTGTTACATTTTTCTTCACAGTATTTGCCACTATCATGCATAATCTACGCATTTTTTATTAATATTATCTGCTTCCTGTAAGCTTTGTGAGAAACTTTTCATTTTTCTTTTTCGCTGTATGCCAGTGACTAGACTAGTGTCCGTCACATGATGTAATAGTTATTGAACTAAATCTGAGTTTGCACTCCAGGCTATCCTTTGAATAATTCCACATCTAGATGTGTTGGCAGGATAATTTAAATTGAAATTGGAAATCAAGGCCAAGACTATACAGGAGGAGTCGTTTGGTTTGGAGATCTTTGACCAATGGGAGACTTCTGAGTGATTCTCATGGTGTCTTTCTTGAAACTTATCTGACACTGTAAGTGCCACCTTATCAGTGACATAATTGCTTCCAATTTTCCTCACCTTCCTAGGTTTGACTTTGTCAGAAGTAGAAAGAAAGGAAATAAAAGAACAAGAAACAGTAGCTGCAAAGAGGAGAAAGAGAACATGAAAGGCTGGGAGCAAAAAAGTGGTGAGAAAGGAAGTAAGGCATCTGGGGAGTGCCTACCCCTTTGCAAATTTACCATTTGACCGGAGGTTAGGTTGCTTATCAGATGAAATACAGCTGAAGCTGAATTTTCTCTGTGACTAACCTTTACAGGGAGAGGTCTCTGTGCGCCTAGTTACTATTATTAATCAACTTGATTTTTTTTTCAAGTCATCATATTTTCTGACTCAGAATTTTCTCAGGCTTTCAGTGCACAAAAGAGTTTCTTGAACAAAATAGACAAGATGCGTGGGAGTGCCCATTGGCTAATTTAAGTACAGTATATGGAATTTTATCATTCTTGTTTTTTCTCAAGTTAATAACACTAGGGCATGATGAAGGAAATCTCCTACATTGACCTCAGAAATATTCATATTTTTTGAAACCTAAGGGGAAATATCTGCCTAAGAGAATTACTGTCCAGAAGTAATTGCCAACTTAGCATAAGCGATTGCTGAATTTACCAGTTGTAGCAAATTATATTTTAAGGAAGCGATTTCTTTTTATGCGAAGGGTAAATACGTGGGTCGTGGTCACATAACTTCAATGAAAATTCTAATCAATTAAAATAATGATAAGAAAATAATGATCTATCTGATTTTTGAACTTTAAGAACTGTAACATGTAAATAGATTAGTGTTTAACTAAAATTAAATCAACTGTTTAATATTAACTCGAATTAAATGATCTTGAGAAATTACATGACTTTACAAAATGCCTTCTGAAAAGCAAAGCATGTGATCAATTGATAACATTGCTAGCATGATGGGTTAATGCACTAGATGGCACTAATTGTACGCCTTTTATGTATTATAAAATCAAATTTAGTGTGAAAAAGAAAGTACCTCACACTTGAAATGTTTTTATCAGGTATACTTTATGAAATTTCTTTGATATGTTATTTGTAATTTCTCATTACAGCTTTTCAGATCATCAGAAAAAAGAATTAATTATAACCACTTTGATATTAAGTGAATTTCAAATTGAAAAATATAATTCCGGGATTTTTTTTTCTAACCTGAAGAAACTAATTTACTCTAGGCAAGATGCAAAAGTATTTTAGTAAAGAAGGATTAAGCGATTCAATTCAAGTGAAAGGTCCTATACCAATTACACGGTTTTCCATGAACTTTACTTATCACAAAGATTAAAGTCTCAGAAAATAAATAAATTCTTCAGATTTTCTAAACAAAGTCTGAACCTTAAAGCATAAAAGAAATTCTGTGCTCTGCAAAAATCTTTCCTTGTGGTTTTTAAGCACGCAAATGGGACAAGGGGGAGAGGAATAAAATCTTATTATTTAAAGAACAAAGCAAGATTATAAACAAGGCAGTTTCAAAATAAGCAGTTTCCAATTAACTTACCTGGCATTTAAAGACAAAGTTAACTATTATTTTACTAAAAACTAAGGAAGGCAAAATCATTAATACAATTAATGTATGCTTACTTAAAAATGATTTAAAATATTGAGGTTAGGATCACTCCAGGTAATTATGAACCTATTGGGCTTATTTAAATTTTGATGTAAATAATTTAAAATTTTCTGTTACAGTCAAACAGAAACAGTAGCTATTAAGAGTGCAATTTTCCTTACCTAATCTGGACACTGCCATAGTGACCATGAATGACTACTGAGAGCCAATGTTTCAGTTCCTTCAATTTATGAGTTGTTGAGGAGTTTCCTAAATTTCTGGACATCCAAGCACTCATAAATTAATTAACTGAGGAAAATGGAACACACAATGGGACGAAATATATGAAAATCCAAATAGTTAATGACACATACGTATACACACACGTGTGCATGACTAAAACTGAGTGGGGTTTTCCCAACATTTTCTTTCTTATAGGGCGTTGGTAAAACCTGTAGATCCATAGCGAAGTTTAAAATCTTGTTCTGTACAAAAAGTTTCCATTTTTTAAAATTTTCCGGTGGGGAGATGGTGGTGGTGGCGGTAGTGGTGATGGAAAGGAAGGGCCAGTATGGTGGGAATGATGGTAGAAGGGAAGGATGATAGAGGTGGTGGAGAGGAGTAGTAACACAGATGACCCTAATTCAGATGACAATTCAACAGTACCTTTTTGGATCAGAAACTTCCACTGATATGCTACTCTAACTCTGATTAATGCTGTTTCAAATTAATCCACACTCCTTCATGTTAGACTGATCATTTTTAAAACTTCAAAATAAATAAATTAAATGCAAAGATTTAATCATTCTTCTTTTGATCTTCTTCACTTCCTCCATGCTTTCTTGCTCTTGCTCTGTAATTACTCAATGTTCACTCTTTAAAGTCCCAGCTTTTATTTTAATGGTTTTTATTTTGCTACTGATGGGTCTACGCAAATACAGGAATTTCATTGTATCACTGAAAATGTACTCTCTAAAATTCATTCCTTTATGAGTTACAGAAATGATGGAAGAAGTTTTGAAAGGTACTCTAGGTTTGAATGCTAACTAGAAAAATCCCTCCACTACTCAGAAAACACACTCTATAATGATTTCCTTCCTCACAGTCCGATGTAGCAGGTTCTTTCTCCTGCTACATTAAGTTGAAGTTGACTTTCCAAAATGTTCAGTAGAACCTTATAGTGTATCAATTCTTCTCTCATTTTAAAGATGTTTATTTTATTTTTATCCTCTTTCAGAAATAAAAATTAATTATTTAAAGGGCGATAAGCTCGTTGATATGAATTTGAAAGCATTTAATTGTAAGAAATAGAAGAAATGTACTAAGCTGGTCTTATAGATTGCTTCAATAACTCAAACTTTTTTGCATTTTGAAACACATACGGTTACATTATTCAAAGTAATTCATAAGATTAGAACTTATAAAGCAAAAAATAGGTTGATCACTCATATTACTAAAGAGTTTTTTTAAATTTAGTAAAGGCTTTTAATTATCAATATTTAGATAATTTTTCATGCATCGCATTACAGTCATGTGCCGCATTACCACGTTTTCGTCAACAATGGACCACATGTATGACAGTGGACCCATAAGATTGGTACCATATAGCCTAGGTGGTGTAGTAGGCTACACCACCTAGGTTTGTTTGAGTACCCTCTATGATGTTTGCACAATGATGAAGTTGCCTAATGCCACATTTCTTAGAACATATCCCCATCGTTAAGCAACCCATGACTGTATTGGGTAATTTTAGTTTTCAAAGAATTTGTATATTAGGTTAATATTCCATTTATCTTTAGGAAGACACTAATACACATGAACAAACAGATTGTATGGTTTAGGGTGAAGGTCAAGGACTAAACAGTATCGATCTTTTTTACATAATAATATTTGTATGGGAAGGCCATTTTTCTGAATTAATATAGAAGACAAACATATCCTTAAGTGCCAGTTTGGGTGGCAAGATTGGGCATTTTACCATTCTTTTATGCTAAACTTTAAGCATGAGACTTCCATCAATGGCAGATGTCTCAGCCCCTAACTGATGCTGGCTAGATCTCTGCCTTGGCCCTCATGAGTAAGCAAGGAATTGGGAAAACGTGTGAAAGATGGCGACAAGTCTTCAGGGGTCAGAGAGTAGGGAGAGGATGGCAAATGAAGGGAATAACCCGTCCTACATTCAGCTTGTTATTTCTCAGGCTGACTTTCACTTTTTTACCTTAAGGATAATGAAAAAATAGACAAAAGACTCCATTCTTCTTTTGTTATAAAAATTTACTTAGCTCCTGTAGCATGGAACCAAAACCAGATCCTCTTTATTCACTATCTAGTAAGTGAGAGGCCCTGGCTTTGTCCTTTACCCCCCATCTCCACCTTTTTACAGTATCCATATGAGTTAGACATTACTCATAGTTTACAGATGAGAGATTTAAAGCCTTACTAAAGGAGTTAGATGGCAGAAGTGAATCTTCACATACCAAATGTCTAAAGTAAGATTAATTTCTATTTCAGAAAAACACCCAGAGCCAGCATTTATATGTTTAAATTTACAGGAGGTGTGGCTAGAGGTGAAACTTCTGGAGTAGGATGTGCTTACACGTTGGAGCTCAGAATGAAGAATGCAAAACTGGGATAACAGCAGTAGTCAGTAGTCATGGCAACAATGACTTGGGACTCTACTTTTTATTTTTTAGTGCACACACACGTACACATGTGCACACACGTGTGCATGCACACATGCGCACTGCCCTAACAGGAAAAAGAGGAAGATGATAAGTGAGAAGAGAACTGGAATAGAAAAAATGCCCCAGGTAGCAGTAAAGCTTAGCCATGGCTCATGTATAAAAACCACGTGCTGCTATAAATAAGCCCAGGTTCTAAAATGTTGGGTTCCTCTCATCAATGGAAATATATAGCTCCGGTGAAATCACCGTGCCTTTCCATTTAGTTGATTGACTCCACGGAGTAGTAGTGGGGATAATGCAGTTTGAAGATACAAAAGTTAAAAAAAATCTAAAAGAACTGTAACTCAATCTGATGGGTTGTGTTATAGAAAAGCTTGAGTGTAAAGAGTCAACACTGGGTAAATTCTGAGTTCCTTATCAGTTTCTCAAAGCTTATGCTTAGAATTGCCTCGAGTCTACACAGAGCTATGTACAACACAGGACAGTTCCCAAACTACGTTGACAAAAAAAAAAAAAAAAAAAACTACATCCATAAATTAGTCACTTCCAATTATTCTCGTCAGTAATTAGTTACGTATCATGAATAAATAACAAATTGGCTGAAACTATGAAAAAGTCTATAGTTATTTTTATAATCTTTGCTTTCATGCCACTGAGAAATCGGTAATTTGCAAGATCTTCAGAAATATTTAATAAAAGTGTATTAAAAAACTAGGAGATCACCAAAAATGCAAGAGTGTTAGCTCCAAATGCATACAGTAGCACAAAATTAATAATGAAGCATTGCTACATAGTCAGGTAAACCTGATTACATGTGTGAATAAATATAGTTTGTAATTAGCAGATTAATTATGTAGAAACTATTATTGCTTAAGTACTTTTTAATTGTTGAAAATCTGTTTTTTTTTAAGGTTGTCTAAATCCTGCCTTCCAGTTTAAACTTTTACTGTTGACATGCTTAACCAGCTGTCTTCATAGATCATCCGAAGAAAACTTTTAAGCTAGTTCACATGCAGCTTACTATACATTTCGAATTACAAAAGTCAAATTACCAAGAAGTTACTTGTTTGTAGTATGAGTAGAAAGAATGAGTCAGGATTAATAAGAAGCTGACTGGTATGGGGTGGACACTCAGCACGAGAGAATCAAAAGTTGAAAGAGCTCCTGTTTTCCATAGGATATGCAGACCTACCCTACGAAGCTGGAAGAATGATTATTCAATCTCTGATTGACAGCAAACTGGCTATTTCATTATTCAGCCCATTAATTAAGATTTTCTTTCCTCAACTCTTTTTTCAACTCATCACTTTTTTAATTCGGTGACAAAACATAGTAACATTCCCTGTCCAGTTGTTTTGCATTGCTAAATTTGGGCTTCAACTATAATTGCTAAATATGATTAATTGAAATGAGATGCGGTATTGAAATACAAGAAAAGTGATTGCAGAAAAGGAGGAAGATAAAGAAGAAGAGGAGGAAAGGAAGAAAACACATGTAAAAATGTTCTTCTGTGAGGTATCCACTTAGGAAAATAAATATATGTATATACATAAATGTATACACAAAATGGCCAGTATTAATGTTGATTAACAATTGGTGATGGAGATTCAGGAAAGTGTATTTCCTTTTACGCTTTTATGTATTTTTGGAGTTTTTAAAATGAGCATGTATCATTTATGTAATCAGAAAATAATTAATAATTTTTATTGTGAAAGAATAAATAATTGTAATTAATGTTGTTTGTACAATTTGATATTTTCATCGTCTGAATGTTAAACTATCTTAAATACTCATTGTTCCGAGTTGTAATTGTTTTATCATTACAGTATCACACTTCAAAATATATTTGCTGCTGTGATTTGCATTTAAAAAAAATCACTCATTTAAAGCATTGCTGATTGCGATGGTAACATTGGAAGTGTCAAGATTTCACAAGCAGATAATTTATTTAGTTAGAGGCCAAGGCTTTTGCTGTCTAAAAACCTTCTTTCTTGGAAATAGAGAGGAAGAATGTATAACATTCACAGCCGAACTACCACTTTTCTGACTTCTACAGTGCTTTAGATTCCAGTCCAGATACTTTAGTATTGAACTATTTATGGCCTGGAAGTGATCTCTTTTTCATGTATTTTTGTCTTTCCTCCTCACACAAAATGTATCTTTAAACAGTTACCGTATCCAAATCACCTACCTACCATGGTGTGAAGCAACTTGTTAATTTAATTAAATCACCAATATTTGGGGGTTTTTTCAGGATTTTATTTTCATTTATTTGCATATAAGAAGAAATTATGCAAAAACATGGTTTCTCTCCTCTCTTCTGCTTCACCTCTGCCATTAAAAGCCCCTGTGGAAGTGAGGCGACGTCATCAGAAATGCATTATGTAATAGCTAGGGAAATGTGCACACATCATCATCTATCTCATGGATTCCTTAAATAAAAACAAACAAACAAACAAATGGACTCCTTGCTTCCACTGTCACTTACCAGTCCCCATCCAAGCAGCCAGGGTGATGGGGCAAGTCGTCTGTTTTGTAAATAAAGTTTTATTAGAACACAGCCGCACTCATTCCTTTACCTTTGGTCTATAGCTTCTTTCATGTCACCATGGCATGGCTGAGTAGTTCCAACAGAGACCATATGGACCACAAAGCCTAAATATTTATTATCTGGCCCTTTACAGAAGATGGTTTTCAATTCCTATGTTAAACCATAAGTCATGATCAAGTTCCTCTTGTGGTCAAAAGTCTGCAGTGGCTCCTCATTCTCCCCAAAATAAAAGCTCAAGCCCTTGTGTGGCCTATTAGGTCCTACATGAGCTGTCCTGCCTTAAATGTCTAAGCTCATCCTCCTGTGGCCTCCCCTCCCTCACTCCACTCCAGCCACACACACCTTGAACATATCAAGTGAGCTCTTGCTGTAGGGACATTTTTTTAGCTATTCCTTCTACATGGAAAGTTTTCCTCCTAGATTTCCACAGCAAACATCTTCACCTCTGCCATATGTTTGCTCCGGTGTCACTTTTTAAATGACAACTAATCTGGACGCGCAATTTAAAATCTTCCCCAATCCCCAAATTACCTTCCAGAGTGCCCGATCATGCCGTATTTTTTTTCTCCTCCATAGGATCTATCACTTTCTGACATGCCAGATTAGTTTACTTGTTTTTACTTGTAAATTTATTTGTTCATTATCTGCCTCTTCCCACTGAAATACAAGGTGCTTGAGGGCAGAAATGTTTTAGTTTTTTGTGCATCAATATATCCCAAGTGGCTAGAATAGTGCCTGGCACGTAAAAGGCACCCAATACAGACGTGCAAAATAAATAAGCATCTGCAAACACAGGGTCAAGATCAGAATTATTTTCTGGTACTGACTCTGCCGTTAACTAAGTCTGCCATCTTGGGAAAACAAATAAACATTACTGGGCACTAGTTTCCTTATCTTAAGTAAAATGGGGAGATTTGGCATGTTTCTTTCAAGCACTTAAATTCTTTGATTTTCTGGTCATCAGTAAAATATAAATGCCCTAAATGCATTTCTGAACTTCTGGATCTGTTTTATACAGAATATAACTATGATCGTGAAACAAAAATTCCCAATAAGGCAATTGTTTTAGTAAACGTACAGTGTTATTTCTGGATCCATAATAACAACCCACATGTTTGTTTCAGTTGCACGTGCTTGTTTGGAAACTGATCATTTCTATTGATGAAGAAAAACAAATGTTTACCTGGTGGAATGAAGGATGGCCAAATATATATTTCTTCAAATATTTCTACAGGCTACTTGCCACTGACCTTATTACATTCACTGTTAGTTTACCTTTGGTAGGATGATCAGATTTTTTAAAATTAAATTTTAGTTAAATAAATTTTAATTAATTAAATCTTTGGAAAATTTAAAAACAACAAGATGTAGGCTCTTTGATATGCTCTACACCCACTATTCAATGTTCAAGTTAGCAAACGTCTATTACGCGAAGATTTCTTCATTATGTCAGTTATGGTACAGATATTTTATTCATTTAATAAATATTTATGAAGTGCTCATTATGTGCAAACCACAGTGTTTCATTCTGGGAACAAAATAGTGAGCTTTTTTGTCTTCTAAAATATATAGAACATCTGTCAGTGTCCCAGCGAAGTGTAGCACTCAGGAAATGCTCTTACTTTTCTCCTTACTTATGGGTCTTTATAATTTTCTCAAATAATATCATAGTTAAACCGGAAGGGACCCTAGGAATAGCCTAGGTGTATTTCCAATTATTAATATCAGGAAATTCTGACCCAGATATTCAGTATGGATTTTCCAAGGTCACATATTTAATTAGTGCTGGACAAAGAGCTAGAATATAGAACTTCTGTGGTCGGGTCAGTGAAGAACTACCTCTTCTCCTTAAGGGACTGGGTGTTGGATATAAAATCCATAGATTAAAAACCTATGTGTGTGTCCTCTTCTAAACTCCATGTGCAAAGAGTCATAAATTTTACATACAATAAGCTTTTTTAAAAGCAGTTATTCTTCTCAACTTCGTCTTCATTCTTCCTTGCGGATTTGGTAAATGTCTATGTCACATAATTCTGCTATTTACTTCTGATTTAGAGTGTTGAGTTGACGCATAGTCAAAATGTAACTGTGGCCTTCAAAAGAGCATATTTTCTATGTAGGTCACAGATCACATGGTGAAAAGGCCATTTAAAAAAAGTAATGTTACTAAAAGCATGGGATGATAATAAGCCACGTTGCTTTTGTGATAAAGAGAAACTCAACATTTTTGCTGTTACAGGTATAGACTGACCTCACTAGGAGAGACTATGGGCCTATATTGGAGATTTATCGACATCCATATCATATTTCACACTTTGAAAATTCACTTGTGTCACTGCTAGAAACTCATTGCAATCAAAGTAATTTCTAATAAACTATCAGAAGCAGTTCATTTCCCAGAGGTTTCTGCTAAAAATAGCATTTGAATCACCAGGCTTCCAATTCTTCTCACAGAATCTTCCACTGCTTAACCCATTTCACCACTGCCTCCCATTTCCTAGTTATTACTCTGTTACTTCCTATGGTTCATTTTTCTCCCCATTAAAAAAAAATCATACATACTAAAGAACACTATCAAAAAGCATTAGGCCTAGATATTTAACAATGAATCTCTTTAAAAATCTGTGGTTTCCTTCAACTTTATGTGAACTGTTGTAGAGTGTGATTATCTGCATATTGCTGTCATCTGAACAGAATTCCAAATTCCAGTTTTGGGGAAAAAAAATGCCATTTGGCAAAACCCGTTTACTCATGAAAAGTAATTGTGGTCAGACATATTTAGCTTATATTACTGGCATTCATCTTGAAGTTCTGTAAATATTTATAGAGAATTTAAATGCATGTAAATACTGTATACCGTTTCAGCAATTTAATGGGATTCATTTATAGGACATGAAAAAAATGGACTTAGCTGCCACAGTTCAAAGAACTGAAGGTATTTTTCATTTATTTCCAAATGTGTATGTTTCAGAATAGCGAAGTCCCCATGGGAAGAGAATGTGTGTAAACCTTTATGCAGAATGTGCTTTAGAGGCACAGTTTTAGATGTAGGCATTTGAATAGGGTGCAAAATTGGGAACTTGGAGTCTGGGTTGAAACTATTTTCCTGTCCTTGACATTTTAATGAAAAATATTTTTTAAAAAGTATTGAGTTTTTGAACCATAAAAATTTTCCTATTTTCACTTAATTTTGCTTGTAGAAATCAGTCCTCAAGACTCTGTTCATACACATAGACACATACCAACATATACGTATAAAATTATACATATTCATCCTTGAACAAATTGGTATAAACCTTTTGATCCGTAATCTGAGAAATATTTTAGTTTGAAAGTTAATTCAAATTAATCAACATAAATTGTATTTGGCTAACCTATGAGAACATTCTGATTTGAACTTTGTAGTCCTAGTGTTCTGTGTGTACTATTTCTCTCCATGTAAACGTCAGAAAGTACACATTTTAGGAGAGAAGATATTATTTAAATAATTGAAAAAATGTATAGCAATTAGAACTATCAAATTGAACAGGTTACCTCAGATAGCAACAAGATAAAAAAATGTTTTATTTAATGTAGGGCTTTTTAGCCAGTAAAGTGCTTTTTTTTTTTTTTTTTTGTGGGGAAGACCAGCCCTGAGCTAACATCCGTTGCTAATCTTCCTCTTTTTGCTGAGGAAGACTGGCCCTGGGCTAACATCCGTGCCCATCTTCCTCTACTTTATATGGGACGCCGCCACGGCGTGGCTGACAGACAGTGCGTCGGCGGGCGCCCGGGATCCGAACTCGCGAACCCCGGGCTGCCAAGCGCGGACTAAACCGCTGCGCCACCGGGCTGACCCTTAAAGTGCTTTTATATAGAATATATTTCTACTCCTTACAAGAAAACATACGATTAGTATCATTATACCCAGTTCACGGATGAAAAAGAAAGGAGACCTAAGTAGATTAAGTAATTTTTTGCAGATCACACATCTAGAAAATGTCCATGTAGCTACTAATTCTGACTTTTAAGTCCTGTGCACAATCCGCTTCTACCCAGCTACTTGATACTCAAAAGCATTTCAAGGAAAGATTTGGAGGACAATAAGAGTATAAATTAGATAGGCTTTTGCTAAGATGAAGTAGAGGACATTCAACAAAAAATTTTGTTGAGAAAAATCCTATAAGGCAAGTCTTGTGCTAGTTATGTGTCTAAATAAGACACAGAAAGTCTGATATCAAGTTCCTCAAAATCCATCAGAAAAATAATACATTTACAATTAATAATAATACAACGTGGCAAGTGCTAAATTAGCACATAAATGAAGGACTGAAATACTGAGAAAGTAGAAATTAATTCAGCTGGTGAAGTTAGGGGAAGTAAGCGGGGATGATGAGGCTCTAGAATTTTCTGACAATGCATAAAACTTTAGATTAAGAAGGAGGAATCTACAGCCACAACATTAATATGGTCATTAAGTTGGTCTATTTAAACAAAGTGTTTATAAATAAATCTACCAGTTACTTCATAAGGTATAAAAATTGAATTTTAATGTCCTGCATCCAGAACTTGTAGCACGTTTTTTGTAGATAGAGTCGAAACATTTCTTTATTGGAGTGAATCGAAATTCCCCTGCAAAGCCTCTAATATTGTTTTTCATCTTCAAAAGTTCTACTCCTTTCAAGATGTGTGTGTGTGTTTGTGACAATGCAATGAAAAGAAGAGACATTCTTTCTAATCTGATCTAAATTTTGTTCCAATACCTACCATTCTCTATTAGCAAATAAATTACTTTGCTTTTTATAGTGGGTAGTCAGCATGTTTATAGGTTATGACCTGAAACTCAATTGAAAATCTTCATATTGAAGTATTTGGATCCATGTCTATGGAAGACACAGCTAAGTTTAGGTGGCTTGCCAGCACAAGAGGAAGTCCCAGTGGGCGCGGTGGGTGGCTGCTAATACTTTCTAACATACACAAGATGGTCTCTGCTCTTGTCCATGGCTCCAGACATCCAAAACACTGCCTTTTCTCTGTCAACCCTGTTGTGCCAAGTCAGTACTGCAAGCCACTATTTATTTTAAAAAGTTGATAATGACCGGAATCATGGGGAGTGCTTTCCAATGATAAATACCCTTTAAAAATGCCATTTTTGTCTTTTCAGTATTACATAATAGCAAGCATATTCTAAGGAAAGAAAATGGCTAGGTGTTTGTAATGTATGTCACTCAATGTTTCCATTCCCATCATGGCGTAGAATGTTTAATTTCTAAACTCTAAGTGCTTCATTACTACTGGTTATTTTCTCTTCTCTACAAACATTACCTGTTCCAGTTGCAGTTCATGGAATTCTGCCCATATAATAAACATTAATATATGAATACCCCTCGGGGGATTGATTGTCCCTTTCTTCGTTAAACAGTTTCTAAGTTACTTTTCCACTTAAAGATAATATGATTTTATTTGGATGCCAGGGCTGCCAGTTTTGTGTTTGTGAAGCTTTTTAATTGCAATTAACAATCTCTAATAATTCCTTTTCACAAGGTATGTCCTTACATCAATGCTCATCCCCACCCCACCATCAAAATGCTTTCCGTTACTAATTGAAGTACTGTTTGACAGAATACTTCATTAACAGAGAAAAGATTATTCTCAGGAAAGAGAGCTTCTAAATAAGACTCGAGGAAAATTAAGAATAGTAGGACCAGGGAGAAATTTATATCTAGATGTTAATGCTGTCCTTGAATGCACTAGTTTTATAATTAAGTAAGCTCTGCACATATCTCATTTTATAATAATATAAATGTGTGCTAAAATGTCATGAGTAAATAGCCATTTCAATATCAATAACTTTGAATCGAAAAACATATGATCTCTGATTTTAGAAATTCCAAAGGTGCCCATCTTTAAAGGAGAAAATTCCTTTATTTTGATAATTACTGTCAACATTGTCATTTTAAATTGCAAGTTTTTTCCTGCATGAAATTTTTGTACACTAAAAAAACTGATTCTATGCCAAATTGTTGAAAAATGAAGTGCTTACTTTGTATTAAGTATAAAATTAAACAGTATTAAAATTGGACTTGTTCTTCTGTGCCTCTGGGTATGACTAGTTTACAAGATGATTTTTAGGCCCGTTCTACTCTACTGTAATAAAACAGAAAAGTATTCCAAAATCTAATGTTGAGAAAGCAACATTTTCAGAAAAATAAGCTAATAGCTGATAAGTTGAAATGTGTTGATTTATCCAAGGTGGTCTACAAAAGCTCTCCAAAGACATCTATCTCTTGTGACTATAAGTGTGACAAATAAAACTGGTAAGCAAATGAGGATAAGAAAGAGACTGTCTATTAAATTTGAACTGAGATATACAGAGAAATGCATGGTATCTAGAATAATTATAATCAGTAGAAGCTTTCTTCTAAAACTAGCTTGTGGCTTAACAATTAAGACGGGGGTTTGCTTTAGGAAAAAAAACTCTGTTTTAGTTAAGAGATAAAACAAAAAAATATACATCTACTCCCTCAATGAAAATGACTTTCATAAATGTAGCCCTTCTTTGGTTAGACCAAAGGTCATGCCCTAAGTTGGGGGAGCATCCTTACTATACTCTTCACCTTCTGGAGATGTCCTCATCACTACCGACAGCCACTGACAAAGATGAAGTCTAAACAGAGATGATACTTAAAAACAGATTTAATAAAATGAAGAATGTACTCTTGTTAAAGGAGTTATTTGATAAACAGAGCACAATGAATGTTCACCACAGGAAGCAGCTGGAAGGGCTTTTTAAGCTCATTATCTGATATTGAGTCTAGAAGGATTAATGTAGTCTTTTTGGTATGTCATGTACATTTTTGATTGCAATGATTAGAACCATGATTAAATGACCCCACACAAAGCTATAGGAAGAAAAACAGAGCTTGCCCTCTGACTTACATTTTATCTGTTGTTGAGGTTTCTATGCTTTAAATGTGGCATGGCTATCTTATAAATATGTTTCAGCTGTTTGAACCATTGCCACCAAAATTATATTAATATATTGCAAGTATTTTGAATATGTTACTTTAGTATACTCAACTATGTAATTCTCTTAGCATAAAAGATTTCTTTATAAAGTGGGTTAGTAGTAAAATGCGTAAATTGAGATTTTTCCAAAGGAAACAAATGGCTTGGCATAGTATTATCTAAGGGTATTTTGAGATAAGCTGTGGAAAGAATACTTATTGAAATAAAAAAATGATTGAAAAAAATTTTTGCAGAAAATGTTAGTAATTCACTCTAGTATATTACATACATAAGAATTGAAATTAAATTAAGAACTCTATAACAAATAAAAATATTAATAATGTGCAATATTGTTTTTATTATGTACTTTGATTTCCACCAAAGAGATTTCCAGATACATTTACATGTACACATTTATTAATCTACCATTTAATATGTTTGGTCATAGTCTGTGATAGTTTTTTCTTTAGGATTTAGGGAAATACAATTTAATCAATGTTATATAGAAACCCTGTTTTCATTAAATTTGACAATATTTATTGTTATTCAGAGACAAATATTTAACTTTATGAATTTATGCACAGAAGTACTTGGTATAATTGGGACTAAGGTAAGGGGACCACAATTAGTTGGATATAAGAAAAGTCAGGACACTTCATAATTTTCTAAAATCATAAAATTCTAACATAATTTTATTTATTTCCTACTTCAGACTTGTTAGTTTTGGATTGTACGGAAACTACAGTGTGTGGCTCAGAAAATGACAAAGATCCTCTAAGGCAAATGGATTGTAAGTGAGCAAGAGTTGAAGCATAAGTGTTAGGAATCCACTTAAAGGAGTCCCAAACGTCTTGGTTTCTGGGACTTCATAGTATCTTGGATTAGGTGGAGAGTTGATGGATTTTGGTAATATTGATAGAACTTGCTGAGAGATTGGAAAGAGAAGAATCAAGGAGGACTCTTCTGTTTTTGCTTGGATCCTGGGTTGACGTCAGTGCTTTTTTTTCTGAGAAAGGAAAGATTGACGAGAGAAAAAAATTGGGGGTGGAAGGGTGAGAATAAGCAAGAATTTCATTTTAGACGTGCTAAATTAAACATCTGCTTAATGTAGATTGGGTTCTTTAGAAGCCTGGCTGAGATGGGGATTCTTATGAAAATGCTTTCTTGAGGAAGCAATTTCTGGAGAACTCTCTAAGAAAGTGAGAGAGGAAGGATAAGGAAAGGAAGCAGGTGAGCATGCTCGGAAGGATGAATAACATACATATGAACTTCTGTTTCCAGTCAAAATGGAGAAACACGCATCAGGTTCATCCTCTCACCTTAAATTAACAAACACAACATATATGAAACAATGATTTCAGATAAAAGGGACAATAACCTTTGGAAGCTGGGAAACAAATCAGGTGAGTCCCAGCTTACCACCTTGAGAGAGTTTCCAGGTTGTATCACAAAGCAGGAGAACTGAGGTAGAGTTCCTGAGCTGAGGAGATCAAGTTGAGTGTTCAGTGAGAATGAGTTGGCTAGTTTGGGGGACAGAATACAAGAGAGAAGAAAGCTTCACAGAAAGAAAACACTAGAGATCTAGACAGGGTCCCCTTCAAATATTGTGTATGTATTGACCAGCACATTGTGTAAGGAAACAACTTGTGGTCAGGGAAAGAAAGGTGAAGAAGGATGGCACCTGGAGCCCATACTGAGCTGGGAATAGTACCTGCCCATCAGACTGGAAAACTTTGTAATTCATGGGGCATTGGGTAGGCAAGGCTCAGAAAGTTCTCACCTCAGTAGGGAGGAATGATTAAACATAGTCTAAACAGGCTCTGGTCCCACCTAACAAACCATAAAAGCAAGATCTGAAAGGACAAGCCATTAACACGCAACTTGATTACATCCCAAAGCAAGCTCAAGAATATACAGAGGAATACAAAAATATCAAGCACACAACAAAGTAAAATCCACAATATGAAAGTGAACCAAATTGAACTCCTAGAGATGAAAACTACAATGTCTGATACGAAAAATGCACTGGAAGGTATTAGTGGAACTTTATACACAAGAAAACACTGGTGAACTTAAAGACACAGTAATAGAAACTAGCCAAAATAAATATGAAGAAAATAAAAAGAATTTCCTAAAATGAAAAATGCATCAGTTGGCTTTGGGAGAATCATGTGGACTAATATGCATATAACTGGAATTTCTGAATGGGAGTGGACAGAAAAATATTTGAATAATAATTTCCAAAATTTTTCCTAATTTGATGAAAACTATAAACCCATAGATCCAAGAAGCTCATTTATCCAAAGCACAAGAAATATGAAGAAAGCTACACCAAACTATACCATACTCAAATTACTCAAAACAGGTGACAAAGAGAAAACTTAAGAAGAGTCAGAGAAAAGAAACCATGTAAAATACAGAAGAGTAAAGACAAGGAGAGCAACATATTTCACTGGAAACAGTGCAAGCAAGAAGACAATGGACCAACATCTTTAAAATACTAAAAATGAAAATATGTCAACCTACAATTGTATAATACATAGTGAAAATATTTTTCAAAAACAGAGACTAAATAAAACTTTTTTCAGACATATGAAAGCTGAAATAATTCATCACCAGCAGACTCACACTAAAAGAGAATGTAAAGGTAGTCCTTTAGGAAGAAGGAAAATAGTATCAGATGGAAATATGGATCTACAAACATGCATACACCCCCACCACCACCAAAATGAAGATAATTGTAAATGGTGTGTATCGGGGTTAATATATAAGATATTTTTCATATTACTTAAATCTCTTTAAAATATAATTACTTAAACAAAAATAATAATATTGTAAGATGTATAACATATGCGTAATAAACTGTTTAGCAATAGCGTAAAGACTGAGAGCAACTTTAATCTGAAGTAAGCTTTAGAAATGAAATAATACAGTAAAAATATAGTGAAATGAAAAACCAACAATCAATAGAAAATTAATTAAACCAAAATCCAGTTCTTTGAGAACAATAAAACAATGGATAAATCTTTAGCGAATTTGATGAGAAAAAAAAAGTGGACACCAGTTTCCGTATTAGTAATGAGAGAAGTGACATCACTACGTGTTTTCCAGATAATAAAAGGATAACAAGTGAATTGTATAAACAGCTCTATGCTGATAAATTTGACCACTTAGATGAAATGGACAAGTTGTTTGAAAGACACAAAGTAACAAACCTCATACCAAAAGAAACAGAAAACCTGGATATCCCTATAACTATTCAGGAAATTGCATATGTTACTTAAAAATTTCCCACAAGAGGAGGGCCAGCCCTGCTGGCCTAGTGGTTAAGTTCAGTGTGCTCTTCTTTGGCAGCCTGGGCGTGGACCTACACTGCTCTGTTAGCAGCCATGCTGCTCTGGTGGCTCACATACTAAAAAATAGAGCAAGATTGTCATGGAT
This sequence comes from Tapirus indicus, assembly GCA_031878705.1. Taxonomy (NCBI): domain Eukaryota; kingdom Metazoa; phylum Chordata; class Mammalia; order Perissodactyla; family Tapiridae; genus Tapirus; species Tapirus indicus. The sequence goes on from CM062925.1 coordinate 119,012,190, forward strand.
GTTAGCTCAGGGAGTATCTTTCTCAGCAAAAAAAAAAAAAAAAAAAAAAATCCCACATGAGGAAAAAAACCCTCCAGTCCTTATGGCTTCGCTATCTATCAACAAGCAATGAATTTTTTTAAAAATTGTGGTATATCCATACAGTGAGAAAGTATTCAGCAATAAGGAATATACCAAGCATTTGTGAAAAAAATAATACAAATTCCACACGAAGCCTTAAAAAATAGAAGAGGAAGGAGTACTTCCTAACTTGTTCAATGTGGCCAGCATTACCCTGACACACACACACAAAAAGACATTACAAGAAAGAAGCGTACTACCAGTATCACTCGTGATCTTTGATTCAAAGATTCTAAACAAAGTCTTAGCAAATGAAATGCAACAATCTATAAAGAGATTAATTACATCATGACTAAATCTGATTTATTCTAGGAATGCGAGGTTGGATTAACATTTGAAAATCAAATAATTTACCATAATATGAAACTCAAAAAGGAAACCATATGATCATCTTAACAGGCACAGAAGAAGCAGCTGACAAAATCCAACACCCGTTCCTGATAAATATTCTCAGCAAACTAGAAATAGTGGAGAACTTCTTCAACCTGACAAAGGGCATCTGTGGAAGTTTTACAGCTATATTAGGATGAAATGCTCCACAAATTGTTTTACAGTTTCAAAATCCTAACAAGGAATTTTTGTAGAAACTGGTCAGCAGATTTTACAATTCATATAGAAGTGCAAAGGACCTAGAATAGCCAATACAGTTTTGAAAAGGAAGAACAAAGTTGTAGGACTAGAACTCCCTGATTTCAAGATTTATTATAAAGCTGGAATATTCAAGACAGTGCAGTGTTGTCCTCAAGTAGAAAACTAAATCAGTGTAACTTAATAGTCTAAATATCGACCCAACTGACTTTTGACAAAGATGCAAAGGCAATTCAATGGAGGAATGGTAGTCTTCAAAAAATGGTGCTGGAACAATTGGACATCCATATGTGACAGAAGCAAGAAAGGAAGGAAGGAGGTAGAAGAAAAAAGGGAGGCAGTGAGAGAGGAAGGGAGAGAGGAAGGAAGTTATTGGATGCATATTTTGCACAATATACAAAAAAAACTCAGAATGGATCATAGCCCTAAATTTAAAACTTGAAATTTAAATTATCTATAATAAAACATAGAAGAAAATGTTTCAGACCTTATAGTTAAGCAGATTTCTTAAATATGATATCAAATGCATGATCAAATTGAGATATTAAACAATCAAAATTAAAAACTTCTGTTCTTTGAAGGATAATGTTAAGAGAATGAGGAAACAAGCCACAGACTAGGAGAACGTATTTGCAAAAACTATATCTGATCAAGGACTTGTGTTCATAATATATAAAATATATAAAGTCAAAATTCAACAATAAGAAAACAATCAACTCAAATAAATGGCCTAAAATTCGAACAGACACTTTGCCAAAGAAAATATAGAGATTACAAATAAGCACAGGGAAAGATGCTGAACATCGTAAGTCACTGGGGAAATGCAACATAAAACAGCGAGATTTAGCTACATAGCTAGAATGGCTAAAATTTACAATTTTAACTATACCAAATGTTGGCAAGAATGAGGAGGAACAGGAACTTTCCTACATCGTGAGTGGAGTGTACAATGCTACAAACGCTTTGGAAAACAGTTTGGCCATGTCTTAAAAATATTAACATATAGTTACCTAAGATCTTGTCATTTTACTCCTAAGTGTTCACCCTAGAGACCATGTCCATGCAATTCTTTTAAACAAATGTTCATACCAGATTTATGGGTAACAGCCAGAGTGGGAACAATCCAGATGTCCACCAACAGGTGGAAGGATTAAAAACATTGTGTATATCTACACAATGAGAGAGTATTTAGCAATAAGAAGTGAACTATAATACATGTCACAACATGTGTGAATCACAAGGTAATGGTGTTGAATGAAAGAAGCCATACAACAGAGTACATACAGGATGATTCTACTTATAGAAGAATCTAGAATATGCAAACAATCTAAAGTGATCAGCAGATCAGTGTTTGCCTGGGAAGGAGAGGGGCAGGTAGATATTCCAAAGGGCAAGAGGGAATTGTAGGTATGATGGATACATCCACTAGCTTGATATGGTCATGATTTCATGGGGAGATTATATATATATATTATATATATGTCAAAATGTACCAAATTTTTCACTTTAAGTAACTGCAACTTATTGTATGTCCATTATACTTCAATAGTAAATGTCATATATTCATTGTATCTATAGTGAATTCAAAATCCAAAGGGTTTTTGTAGAATTTCTATAAGATAGCAAGACACGGGAGAGAGAGAGGAATTGGGCTAATTTGAGCAGGTAGGTACTCACACTAAAGCATTTATTTATCAGAGAACATAGATTTCTGTCCCCAATTGCTTTATCTACTTTCCAATTGTAGTAACTAATAGGGAAAACTTTAAAATGCATCAGCTCATTTTGGGCAGGAAACATAACACATGGAAAGCATAGGCTCTGGAGGCGTAAACACTGCATATAAATTCAGGCTGCAGCAATTGATAAGCGTGTAACTTTGCTCAGTTTACTTATTCTTTTTAACCTTAGTCTTCTCATCAGTAAACTATCTTAATTACATGAGTTTTTAATCTATAAAGCTAGCTTCAAGCTCTGAGCACACACGTGCACATCTACAGAAAGTTAGGATTTGCCACTTTGAATTCTCAGGAGAACGTGTTTATTCCTTCCCACTAGTGAGCTGTGCTGGGAAGACTAATCAGGGAGTGCCGGAGAGAAGAATGAGGTGGAGGGGCTTGAGGCTTGCAATAAGAGTTATGCAAATAGGATGGTGGGGAGGAGTCTTTGGAGGCAAAGACATTTTGGTGGAGACATGAATGTAGTGAGGGAGTAAGCCATGGGAAAATCTGGGAGAAAAACTTTTAAGGTGGAAAGAGTAAGTGCAAAGACACTGAGGTGAGTAAAAGCAGGGCTTATTGAGTAATGGAGCTCGAGCACGGAGTGGCGGGATGCTGGGGAGGTAGGCAGGTGCTAGAGCATGTGGGACCTTGCAGGACTCTAGAAAGCTTGCTAGAGCATGTGGGACCTTGCAGGACTCTAGAAAGCATGTAAACTTTTTATTTACTCTTTGCTTGATTTTAAGTATGCGGGTAAGCCATGAGAAGCTTTATGCAGGCCAATGATCTGATTTTTATGTTTAAAAGTAGGCCTTAGCTGCTCTGTGGGTGATAAATTACAAGAATACAAGAACGTAAACAGGGAAGTGGTTCTTTTGAGGGTCTCTCTACCCAGCAATGGCTCCCCCTTGGACAAAGTTCAAAACTTCTCCAGGAAAAATGGTGCAGAACTTATTCTGAGAAGTTGTCGATTCACCTTTCTATAAAAATTTTATCTTTATTCTTTTCTGTTAATTAGTCCTTGAAGATATTTCTTTGTAAATTGCATGTGTTGCTAAAAAATTGGCATTTTTATAACATGCATGGTTGGTAATTCTAAAAGAATACCAATGTTTTAAACAAACAAACAAATAAAGGGGGAGGGAAGTGAAGTATTTGATAAACAAACCAAAGCAATAACCATACAGGCCACTTTTTATTTAATCCCTTTATAGCACTTTCTAAAAAATACTGTACATAATAGAAAATCATCTTTATTGAATTAAAAAAATTTGCGTTACTATTCTTCCAATTTCCTTCCCCTATACTCTTCACACTTCTAATGCTGACTCTCCTTCAATTTCTACTATTTTTCGTGGACTGGAATAAGTTCCTTTTAAAAAATCCAATTCCTTAAGGGACTACCTGCAAATAATATTTTATATAAACTGCTCCAATTGGTGATTTTCGTTGACTTCTTGATTTCTCCACCACAGTTGAACCTATATCCTCTCTGTTGTAGTTTAAATCTCCTGCTGCCAGTCTTTCAAACATGAGCAAACCATTAGTTATTTTACCTCTTGCTCTCATAACAGATTGATATATTTACAAATACCTTGTCTCAGCCTTCATTTATTACTACAAATATCCCAATTTGTCCCCATCTCATGCATTTTAGTTATCTAGATTACTATACTGTCATATTTCACGTTCTCTGAAAGTCAACCTTCAAGCAACATTAAGTGTCTACTGTCAAAGGGAGATCTTTTCATATTTGCCTTGCAATTGCATGAATAACAAAATACAGTCCCTTACTGCAACATAACTGCTTATTTATTGCTTATAGCTCTTTTTGCTTTTATATTTCTTATTTCTCCAAGCTAAACACTAAGTTTAAACTCTTTATTCAGATGTTGGACCTCCTGGATTGGTCATTTAATTTTTTAAATCATTTTTTTTCCCTATCTTTTCATTGCTCTGTCATTTTGCTCCACTTTTTGAGGACTCCTTCAACATTATTTTTCAGCCATTTCACCAAGTTTGACTTTTCCATGCTTGCTAGAAGAGTTTTTTTCCTTGGTAATTGGAAGTTTCCTTTTTTGTAGCATTCTGTTCTTGTTTTATAGATATATCGTCCTCTTTTTTGTTGTTGTTCTTGAGGAAGATTCCTGAGCTAACATCTGTTGCCAATCTTCCTCTTTTTGCTTGAGGAATATTCACCCTGAGCTAACATCTGTGCCACTCTTCCTCTATTTTGTATGTGGGTCACTGCCACAGCATGGCCACCAATGAGTGATGTAGGTCTGTACCCAGAAACAGAACTCGGGCCACCAAAGCAAAGTGTGCCAAACTTAACCACTAGGCCACAGGGCTAGCCCCAGCTGGGTTCTCTTTTTAACAACTTTTTTCTAAGATTATGTCTCCTACCACAGTTTCTATTTTCTCCAAGGTACTGTTTCCTATTTATGTGCCATTGTCTGTAGTTTCAAGTTAGAGGCTTTCTTCAGAAAACTAGTATTTCTATATTGTCTTCTCAAAATTAAGAGTGAGGGGACTTAACTTCTAATTGGAATGTGCCCTAAGCATAGGGGTGGGGTTTGACTGTGAACTTTGCTCTAGGGGACACAGGCTACAATGTTTAAGTGTACAACCTCTGATGTCAATGTCCTTGGGTTTCTTCCACTTAGGTGTGTCATATTCTCCATGGATGGCTGTTTGAATCTCCAGCCATTTCTGGCTGCAAACATATTAGGATCTCAGAAGGATAAGAGAAGTGGAGGCCTCAGATCTAATATGTATATGTTACCCCTATTTCAACAGGATACCTTCACCCTTTCCTGGGCCTCTTGTCCTATGTCTTGAGACCATTTGTTTTACTTACTCTCTCTAAAGAGTAATCGTCTTGTCTTTCCCTCATGGGAGAGGAAATAATTTTCAACTTTTCAGAAATGTGGAGAGGACCTGGAGAATTTTCATGCTTCTTAAATAATTTTCTTTATTTGAAGTTCCTATTGCCTTCATTCCCACTTCCAGAGGTTAACAGTACCCCATTATTCAGAGATTTGAAGATTTTGAAATGTAAGTAGGCTTCGTTCTCAATTTTTCCCATTGCAGTGAGCGCATTCAGTTCTCTTGGGTCTTGTAGGTCCTTTCCCTCACTTCTATGAATACTCCAGCTTCCAAAATTCCTTTCCAAGTCTCCTTGTTCTTGTTGGTTTGTGTCATTAAAAAAAATCACTGTCAGTGGTAGAATAATGCTTCCCTCTCCAAAGATGTCCATGACTTAATCCGTAGAAACTGTGACTATATTACGTAGCAAAGGGACTTTGCAAATTTGATTAAAGTTAATGACCTTGTGATGGGGAGATTATCTTGGTAGGCGCAAACTTAATTACATGATTCTTGGAAAGCAGAGAATCTTTCCAGACTGTGGTTAGAGAGAGATGTGGACATGGAAGAAGGGTCAGAGAGATGCAGTGTTGTTGGCTTTGAAGGTGGAGGAAGGTGACCGGGAGCCAGGAATTCCAGGCAGACTCTAGAAGCTGGAAGAGCAAAGGAAAAGGATTCTTCCCTAGAGCCTCCACAAAGGAACACAGCCCAGCCAACACCTTAATTTTAGCCCAGTGAGATCTGTATTGGCCTTCTGATGGTCAGACTATAAGAGAAGAAATTTATATTATTGTGAGCCCCTGGGTTTGTAATCACTTTTGCAGCAGCAATAGGGAAGTAGACACTTTTGTTTCATTGGGATTTGGAGAGGAAGCAAATGTAGATTCACACATTCAATCTACCGTCTTCCCTGGAAAACTTGTCTTTTTTAATTAAAATTTTAATTATTTAGGAACAGGTAATAGACTTACATGGTTTAAAATTCAGAATGTTCCAAAACATATACATAAAAAAACTTTTAAATGCTCTTATCTCCTCTCCCTGGAGATTACAAATGTTGGAAGTTTCTTGTGATCCTCCCAGAGATACTCTACCCCAATACAAGTAGAGATATCCTATGCAATATATTCATTTTTTTACACGTTTTGTATATATTCCTCTGTCCTTTGCTATTTTTACTTTTCAATACAGGCATTCCTAGTTTTATTGTGCTTTGCTTTATTGTACTTTGCAAATATTGCTTTCCTTAAAAGACCCTCTACCGGCGAAAAGATTATGACTTGCTGAAGGCTCAGATGATGGTTAGCATTTTTTAGCAATAAAGTATTTTTTAATTAAGGTGTGTACATTTTGTTACACATAATGCTATTGCACACTTAATAGGCTACAATATAGTGTAAACATAAATTTTATATGCCTCAAAACGCAAAAAAATCACATGACTCGCTTTTTTGAGATATCCCCTTTATTGTGGTGGTCTGGCACTGAACCTGCAATATGTCTGAGGTATGCGGGTATATCTTAGAATATGTTCCCCACCAGAATATAGTTTCCTCATTCTTTTATCCAGCTTTAGGTATGAGTATATCATAATTTATTCAACCAGTACCCTATTGATGGGCATGAATTTTGTTGCCAATCTCTTATGATATTCATGGCAAAACAGATAACCTTGTGATAAATCAGATTATACATGTTTCAAAATACACATTCTTCAAATCCTGAGCAATGGAATAGATGGATTAAAAGGAAGCACAGATGGGGGCTGGCCCCGTGGCATAGTGGTTAAGTTCAGTGCACTCCACTTCGACAGCCCAGGTTTGTGAGTTTGGACCCTGGATGCAGACCTACACCACTCATCAGCCATGCTGTGGCAGTGACCCACATACAAAATAGAGGAAGACTGGCACAGGTGTTAGCTCAGGGCAAATCTTCCTCCAAAAAAAGGAAGCACGTGTCTAATTTTGACAGATATAACCTTTCAATAAGTAGATGTTCATTTCTAGATAAAATAATAACAATAGAGTGTGAAATGATGAAAGCGGAAAGGAAATATATTGAAGTTTAAGTGTAGAAAGAACAGAGCTTTCTCCTCCAAATTCTGTTACTCTTGGACTAGGATGTAATCATTAAAACATCAACGATGACTATAGTTGTAAGATAAATAAGACATACCATTTGGCTAGTAAACTTACAGGATGCATCACAGACTGCAAATACAAGTGAAATCAATGGAGCCTTAGCTACGTGACACATGATGAAACAACTGCTTATTAAACTTTGCAGCAATGTGCAATTGCCAGAGTGGAGGCCTGAGCATCCTCAGTTACACTGCGTTGGAGGAAGTACAGTGTGGCAGGAATCAGGTGGTGAGAGAGGAGAGGCCAGGGAGAGAGATTAACCATTTTAAGGAAGTTGGGCTTTCTCTTAATGGTAAAGGGAACCTTTAACAGGTTTTGTTGGCTTGTTTTCTTTCTTTCCTTTTTTAATGGGAGAGTGGTTTATATTTTTAACAGGAGACAATGTGAATTTGGATGTATTAACTAAATTGTGAAATCCTAATCACTCTGATCCTTGAAATTAGAGTGGAATAAATGTAGAATCAATAAAAATAACATTTTGCACCTAAATAAACCTACACATATTGATATCTGTAAAAGGTACCATGAACAGCACATATAGAGATTTAGAAAAAGTTAGAGAGAAGAAAGAATTGGGGAAAATGGATGGATTGAATTTAGCAAACAGTCATTGTCAGTGTGGAAGACTTGGTGTGTTACTGAGGAAATAATTATGACCTTCCTCTAGACTAATGAAACTTGGATCTGATCTAAGATTTCAGTTCCTACTTTCCTTAAATGGCCAGTCCCTTCCACAGTCCCTTGTAGGCAACACTCTCAAATACCAGGACTAGGGCACCCACAATTCCCCTCCTTTTCCTGACGTAAGCTGCTCTTAATTTGTGCTTTTGAGACATCACTTTGAATCTATATTACGTTTAGTTAGTATGCACTCCTATTCAGACTCAGTTAAAAATGATCCTCAACGACCACTAGATTTTCACGAATTTCTGGAAAATAGAAACAGTAGTATTATTTGTTTATTGCCACTATTGTATGTATGAAATGATGTAAAAATGAAAAAAAACTTAGTAGGTTTCCATAAAATTCATTACACTGTTCTACTCCAACATTTGCTCCTATCTGTCTGGATGCCTTTCTAGGGCTCTCTTTAAAATTTGCCAAAGAAAACACATATATTTTCCTGCAGTTAAAGCATCAAAGCTCCCACACAGAAACCCATTCCCATGGAACCCAAATAAAAACATAAAGAAGACTGTTGGTAGACTAAATACATTTCAGGCCTTTTCCAGGCTTCTATTTAAACACACAGTCTGATTTTCACTTGGTTGACTCTCTTTCTATTAAGCCCTGGGCACATGGACCAGGATGTACTTTTATGGCTTTGCAATAGCAATGATGACAGCTAAGGTTAAACAGGCTCCCATTAGATCCAGCAGTGCCAGCAGAAGCATATTACGCAGATTATTTTGTTGGAATACCAACAAATGAGCACTAACAGAGTCTTGCTTATTACCAGCACCTGAGACATAATGAGCACGTAACCATTGCTCATTGCGTTACGACTGAACGATCCCTAAATTTGTTTTATATTCCATGCTCTGAACCTAAGGAGGGAGAGGAGGACAGCTGACAGAATGCAAAGCTAAACCCTGTTTTGGTGTTTAATTTATCCTAGTTTTCAAACCTTTATTTGTATGGATTCTGACTGCTTATGGCTTTGAGTAACTAAAATTAAAATTATTGAGCAAAAATGGTGCTCCATTAATTTACATATCAAGTTTTTATATTTTTTAACATTTAATGAAGTCATTAAACTGCATTTGCTTTCATGTGTTCTTCTCCCTTGTTTTTTTTTTTAAGATGGACTTTGACTAAGAGGCAATTTAAGACACTACGATGAAATATAACCCTTAAGGTGAAGAAAATGATGTAAGAATGTTGAGCACACAAGTGATCATTTGAAATCACACCAAAGGAATTACTAAAATGAATGTTTGAAGGGGAACTTTCTTTTTTAGTATCATTCTTTGCTCAATTCTAGAGCCTAAAAATGTGGTTTAATGTATAGGTTGTTTATTGGCTTTAGGAATGGGGGACGTTCTAATTGTCTCTGTGAAATAAAAATCACATGACAGTTGCATCACATAGTTCAATAGTCATATGTGAGGCATTGACACTCAGGATGGGACTGATAAGGTTAGGATGTAACATAAAGATTCATGAATTCCAGGAAATAGGGGACCTTTCTGAGGTGGAATTGTGTTGGTCTCTCTTAGCTAAAAGGCAGAGCAGAATACATGTGTTCTTCCCATAAATGCAGTTGGGGATGTAACAGACATTACAAAGACAGAGAGCCATGTGGTCCCAGAAAAAGAGAAAAGTCATTCCAGGGGAAATATAAAGTGGCACTTTGCATTGGTGTCTTCTTTTGTTGTGTGCAATTCATGACAAAGATATAGAAATTGTTGAGGAAGTTTCTGATGCTCAAAGTAACAAATGATGCGTAAAGGCAGACAAAGAAATTAAGAAATCTGCAATTGTGATTACAAAGCCTGGTTCATTGGAAGCCCCAGAGTCACACCTTCATTTGCAGAAATCCCTGAGTGTATTGGATGTAGGGCTATGCCTGGCACTCACCCAAGGAAGCCTGACAAGCACCATCTTTTGGTGCCTCCAAAGGACTCCAATTTATTTAAAACAATAACAACGGTGTGTCAGCATAAGGTGGTATAAAATTTAATTTCTAGTTTAGAAATTTATAAAACATTTTTATTTATTTATTTTTTACTTTTTTGCTGAAGAAGATTGGCCCTGGGCTAATATCTGTGCCCATCTTTCCTCTACTTTATATGGGAGGCCACCACAGCATGGCTTTGACAAGCAGTGCAACAGTCTGCACCCAGGATCGAAATCTGCGAACCCCAAGCCGCTGAAGTGGAGCACGTGACATTAACCCCTATGCCAGCAGGCCAGCCCCTAGAAAACATATTTTTTAATTTGATTAATTTAGTGAAAACATATAATGTATTTTAAATCTGGCTTTCCACCTGAAACACCCCATCCAAGACTTTCATTCCACCCAAAATTGCAATTCTAACTTTAAGAACTTTTTGATTCTATGCTCATGTCTCTTTTACTTCCCACCCATTTATACCAAAACTCCAACAGTCCAGTGTCAATGGTGAATGTAGACCGCTGGCTGAGCATTGCTACAAAGCTTAATTGGTAGTTCTCCAAATGTTACCTGAGTACAGTCCAGACCTTCGCCCATGACTTCCATTCAGTCTTAGAATAACTATGGATTTAATGGTATGACCTTCCTACCAGGCACTGGCCTAGACAGTGGGGTAGAACTTATGTTCTAGAGGGTATAGATAGATAATGCAGTATAGAAATACATTAAGAATGTACCTAAGTATATAAGAATGTAATGAAACCTGACATAGAGAAAAATAAAGCAGGGAAAGGGGATAAGACGTGCCAGAAAGTTATTGAATTTTAAGTAGAATAGTCAGATCAGAGATTGCTGAAAAGCTTCCATCTGAGCAAAGACTTGAAGTAGGCAAAGGAGAGCCATCTGGATATGTGGGAGAACACGCTATGCTAAGGAATGATAAGGAGCAGTGTGCCTGGTGTGTCTGCAGAAAAACAAGGTCCTGTTCTATCTGTCTCTGTTACCTCTCTGGCTTCATCTTCTACTTCTCTCCTCTGCAGTCACTCCAGGTGATGGGGACAAACAGAGCACGGCCTTGTAGTCCCTGGTAAAGGCTTCGGCTTTTACTGTGCATGCATGAAATGCGGAGCATGGGAGAGTTTTGAGCTGAGCAGTAACATGACCTCACTTAAACTTTAAAAAATGATCATTTCAGATACCTCATTGAGAAGGGACATTCAAGAGACAAAGGTAGAAGCAGAGCGATCAATTAGTAGGCAGGTGAGAGGTGATGATGGCTTGGACCGGGAAACTAACTTTGGAGGTGGTGACAAGGAGTCTAACTGTGTAGCTTTGTATACCAAGTGTAATCCGGGGTCTCTGTGGGGGCTTCGTTCTCCATCACTGCTGATTTCAGAAGGGCTTCACTCCACGTGACCAAACTCCTGAGTACCCATTCCATAGACTCCACCATGGGAAGGAAGGAATTTCTATTTCTAGTTAGAAAATGTCATGGAAAAACGTAATTGGCCCAGAGTGTGTCATGTGGCTGTCCTCTAATAGGGCATCTTAAGTCTAATAGGATGTAAACCCCTGAATTCCTGAATCCTCACCTGTCAGCAGACCTTATAGAGATATCACGGTAAAACTCATTTATTTTGGTAGGCACCTTTCAAAAATCACTTGGACCACTTTTCACTCTGTCACCACATAAGAACCCATAAATTTTTCAGCTTACAGGCCTTGGAGGGACCAATTAAACAGATATTTCCAAATGTAATTTTATAAAGAAATTGGCCAAGGAGAAGCAGAGCTCTCTATTTCATTCTGCTTCTCTTCTGCTTATGAAAGAAAAGCTATTTCATATGATAGAGGAAGAATATCAAAGACTAGACCAAAACTGTGACTGAAAATAGTTGTATAGTTCATTCATATGCTAATCTGCACTGAAGTGGTTGAGATGTAAAAATCTGAACTCAGTTACTATTCTATAGCATATCTATGTCTTGTTCACTAAGGTATTACCAGCACCAAGCCCTGTACCTGGCACATCACAGCAAAGCAATAAATCCTTATTGAATGAATAAATGAATCTTACCACGCTGGAAAATGATGAATTTTCAATTTGCTCCTTTGTACGGCACTCTTTGGCGAAGGCCATGACTTATAGTGTGCTGGGGAATGGGGGTGGGGAGGAGATGAATGTATCACCTACCTGTTTAAAAGTCTGCTTACCATCGAGAGGATGATTTCAAATTACTGCTTATTTTTTAATCAATATAAAATTCTTTTGCCTCAAAATGACAGTACACTTCTTATATCCCTATGGACGGGGATGGGAAAAAATAATTTTCTAGGCTTTGCTCCTTTCAGATATCATTTTATATTAATTAATCATTGTTATGCACCCACTAGTTTTAAACATAGATGCTTCCTTCAAGTGTTTGCAAACTAGTTTTGGAGTCAAGGAACAAACACATGTAAAGTTAAATTATGTTATAGAAACGGTATAATATTTCATCAGAAAGGAACAGAAAGGTCACAGGTGGAACATGATCTTCCACTTGTCTACTGTTGGGAAAAGGGGGCATGGATACTCAGACCACTGGGAACATATAGTGCATGTCATGGGCTGAATTGTGTCCCTCCCCATTCCTATTTTGAAGTCCTGACTGCCAGTACCTCAGAATATGACTGTGTACGGAGATGGGGTCTTTAGAGAAATACTTAAGTTAAAATGGGGTCATAGGGTGGGCCCTAATCCAATATGACTAGAGTCCTTATAAGAAGAGGAAGTTTGGACGCAGACACACCTAGAGGAAGAATGCCATGTGAACATGAAGACGGCCATCCATAAGTCAAGGAGAGAGCCTTTGGAAGAAAGCAACCCTGCTGACACCTTGATCTTCTATCCTCCAGAACTGTGAGAAGATAAATTTCTGTTGTTTAAGCCACCCAGTCTGTGGTACTTGGTTATGGCAGTTCCAGCATACTGTTACAGTACAAATACAAAATAGGTTTTATCCATGGGAAAAGTTAGCAGCAGAGAAGTCGCAGGGCATAAATAGTGCTGTGAACTGCATTTTCCCACAGAGCTGTGGGAAATTAATTAGGACAGCCCCAGACAACTGGTTGCACCATAGAAAGGGCTCTGAGAAAGATACTCCACACTCATAATGCTCAGAAAAAACTATAGGGAAGCGAGGGTAGGTTACATTGAGACAACCTGTGACAATAAGACCTTTTGGGTCCCTGTGACCAGTGGCAGATTTCAGCCAGTTGTGTTGAACTAAACCAGGTCTTCCAAGCAATCTCTTTGTTCTTTGTCACCCCTCACCTATGTTGGCAAGTCCCACAGTCTGGTCAGCTGACCACCAATAAAACATAGGTTCTTTAGTAATATAAGTACTAAATAATTAATTATCTAGTATTTATATTACTCAATATAAAGATTATCAATTGTGTAAGTGTAGTTGTCAAAAGAGTGGCTATTATCGGGGCCGCCTGGTGGCGCAGCGGTTTAGTCCGCGCTTGGCAGCCCGGGGTTCGCGAGTTCGGATCCCGGGCGCCCGCCGACACACTGCCTGTCACCCATGCCGTGGCGGCGTCCCATATAAAGTAGAGGAAGATGGGCATGATGTTAGCCCAGGGCCAGTCTTCCTCAGCAAAAAGGGGAGGAGTGGCAACAGATGTTAGCTCAGGGCTGGTCTTCCCCACAAAAAAAAAAAAAAGAGTGGCTATTATCTTTTAAGATAATGGAAAAGATATTCACTTGTAAATCATGATTTATAAATTGGAGTGTGAATAAATTTGTAGCCTCGATATAGATATAGATATAGATATAGATTTAGATATAGATATATACATGGAGGGGAATACATATACATATATTTATATTTATACATATTCCCTATGAGTCACCAATTTAATTGGTTAAACACACCTTGCATTTATAAGTCATCTGCAAGTTGTGTATATATTACACAAGTGAAGGCAAAAGAGAAACGTGAGTGATATTGTTACTTTATTTCCACCCTCTTGAATCCAATGACTAGCCTAGGTCGCTCAGGAAACAACCTAGTTTGAGTGGAATTAGGAACTGGAGGTCACCTTGGAATTCAGTAATATCTAAGTGTACTCTAAAGGGAGGCTGGAAAACGTAATTTCACACTTGCACATTACTGAGTAAACAGGTCAGCATCCAGCCCTGGATCAGCATTTGGCAATCCATCGGCCAGATGCTCTCCCACAGCTTGGCCCCTTCCTGCCAGCAGCCGGTTTGGGTTTCACAATTACCTGCTTCGGCAGTGTAGGTTCTGCAGTCCTGGATAACTGTGACAAAACTGCCTCAACCTGTGGGGTTTTTCCACTGGAAGCTTCTGAACCTGGCATAGTGTTTTGAATCCACTATCTTTCTCATGTGGCTATGTGACCTAAAAAGACTCAATGGCTGATAGTTTGGGTACATATGCCTAGGGACTTTAGACAAACATATTACATAATATAAATAATGTTCATCTGATTTCTAGTTAGTAATGGGAATGGAGTAAGATGTTCATGTTGCAAAAGCAGCTGAATGCCCATATAAAGTTAATTAAAAAGGGCCAGTGCTTATTCAATCAGTTGCCACTCATTTCAAATATGGCCCACAAGGAAAATAGGGATATACATAAAAAGCTGTATAATTTTGGAAAGAAAATGACCAACAAAAATTTCTGTTAGTATGATAAATTATACTGATTGATTTTTAACCTTGTATTTGTAGGATGAGCACACTTGGTCATGGTGTATTATTTTCTTTATGAACTGCTGGATTCAAATTGCATCTATGTTCATGAGTGATATTGGTCCGTGATTATTTTCTAGTAATGACAATGTGAGTTTATGTAGAATTGATAATATTTCTTAGGTCAATATTTGATAGAATTCACCAGTAAAACCATTTGGGCCTGTGGATTTCTTTATAAGAGGATTTTTATCAGTGAATTCAATTTCTTGGATAAACATAGCACTATTCAGATTTTGTCATTCTTCTTACATTTGTTTTGGTATGATGTGCTTTTCAAGGAATTTGTTCTTTTATTTATTTATTTTATTGAGGCAAAATTTGTGTACAACATTATATAAGTTTCAGGTGTACAGCATTATAGTTTGGTATTGGTATACACTGCAAAGTGATGACCACTGTAAGTCTGGCTACCATTCATCATCACACAATTAACCCCCTTTGCCCATTTTACCCCCCCCAACCTGCTTTCCCTCTGATATTCATCAGTCTGTTCTCTGTGAGTTTGTTGTTTAGATTCCACGTATTAGTGAAATCCTGTGGTATTTGTCTTTCTCCATCTGACTTGTTTCATTTAGCATAATACCCTCAAGATCCATCCATGTTGTCGCAAATGGCAAGATTTCTCTCTTTTTAATGGCTGCACGGTATTCCATTGTGTGTGTACCTATGTATATATGTATCTCACATTTTCTTTATCAATTCACCCATTGATGGACACTTAGGTTGTTTCCACATCTTGGCTATTGCAAATAATGCTGCAATGAACATAGGGGTGCATATGTCTTTTACAATTAATGTTTTCATATTCTTTGGATAAATCCCAGAAGTGGAATGGCTGCATCATATGTAGTTCTATTTTTAATTTCTTGAGCAATCTCCATACTGTTTCCCATAGTGACTGCACCAATTTACATTCCCACCAACAGCGCATGAGGGTTCCTTTTTCTCTACATCCTCTCCAACACTTCTTACTTTTTGTCTTTTTGATAATAGCCATTCTAACAGTTGAGAGGTGATATCTCATTGTGGTTTTGATTTGCATTTCCCTGATGATTCATGATGTTGAGCATCTTTTCATGTGCCTGTTGCCCATTTATATGTTGTCTTGGGAAAAGTATCTATTTGGCTCTTCTGCCCATTTTTAAATCAGATTTTTTTTTTTTGCTATTGAGTTGCATGAGTTTTTTGTATATTTTGCATATGAACCCTTTATCAGATATATGATTTGCAAATATTTCTAATCTCTCTATGACTCACAGGCTAGAGCGTGCTCTCAAGGAGAGAATCATTAAAAATTTATTTTAAAAAGTACTTGCTTGGATTATATACACTCAGAAAGCTTTTTCTTTATAAAATTTGGAAAATATTTGTTCTAATAAATATACTACTTTTTTTAACTACAGGACTTCTCAGAATCTTTAATATGTTGTTATATTTTCTCAAAGGTATGTTAATGTGTTTATGGGCCCAGTGGGCATATTGGCAAAAAAACCAAACAACAAACGTCCCTCATTTGTATCACTTGCTAAGTAGTACACCAAGACTGATTTCAAGCTACCAATGGTTTAACAACTGGCTCGCAGGATTTCTGAATATTTACCAGTCAGCTTCCTGGGATGAGCCATCATACTACTTATGACCTTCCTACAAGAAGATATTGGTAGAATATACAGCATCTCTCTCTCACTCTCTATTTCTCTCTCTCTCTCCCTCCATCCCTGCTCACTCACTCTTTCTTGGTATTTCTTTTGACAAATACAAAATAGTCCAGAAAAATCTTTTCTAAAACTAATTCTACTTCTAAATAGAATGTTAATCAGCAGTGAAAAACTTAGATGTTTGGATCTTAAAATTCCACTTTAAGAAACTTAAGACCAACAGCAATAATAAAAACTTAGAACTGATGAAACAAGAGACCATAGTTATACAGTTGAAGATCCGAAAAAATCATTCTAAAATCCCGTAAGATGTGGCAAAAGGATTTAATGAAAATATTTTATTTGGTAATAAAAAATGCTGTCGGTCCCGTGGTATAGTGGTCAAGTCTGGCGTGCTCCCCTTTGGTGGCCTGGGTTCACAGGTTTGGATCCCAGACACAGACCACAGACCAACACCACTCGTCAAGCCATGTTGTGGCAGCGACCCACATATAAAATAGAGGAAGACTGGCACAGATGTTAGCTCAGGGCTAATCTTCCTCACCAAAAAAAATTCTGTAATTGCCACATGTATTGAATAGAGATGAAGTGGATGAATTCTTCTGGGTTCCATGACAGTAATCTCCAGGAGATAATAAATTATTGCCTACATTTGTAAATTATGCAGTAAAACCTCCAAGGTGATATTCATTTACTTGTTAAAACTGTTTAGGTTGCCCTTTTCTTTTCACAGAAGCCACTCTAATGATTACCACTTACTTCCCAGATTCAGCACTGTGAATCTTCGATTGTTAGGTGGTTTTACCCAGTGTGACTAATGGAATCATTCCTCAGCTAGATTCCAGGGACAGAAGAAATGATGAATATTTCTCACTGTTTTAGATTATTCTATTTAAAGAGATAAGTAAGAGAAATCCTATTTCCCATATTAAGGTACTAAAACTCATTTTTATTGTTCAGCTCAGTGTCAGTTTAGAAGGTAGCATTGAAATCATCACTCAGACGAAATGGGACCCAATGGAATGAGAAGTTTCCTCAGAGTCAGGGATCTCCTTGTGTCAGTGTGGACCATGTTTCTATTGAAAATTTTTCTCAGTATTTCTTTCTTCTCTGGTCCCCACATTCATTTCAGAGAACATACACCTTTAAATTTTTAAAGCATCATAATCTCATTTGAACAAATACTGGTGTGGTGTTTAAACGTCATTCACTTGGAAAGCTATCTGATTTAAATGAAGGATCCTTTCCGAAAGTGGTTTATTCACACCCAAAGCAGCCAGACAATGATACAATGCTTTTTTAGTGAGTATTATCCAATCTGTTCATGTTCCTTACATTCCATGGAAACTGGTGTTGGCAATATGAACTCTTCAAATTCTTCTTTTGTATTGAAGTACATTGCATTGTGTATTGATGAAAATTCATCGCCTGACAACACTACTTCCCAAAATGTATTCCTGATGAGAAATATTGACAGGTGTTCAAAAAAAAAAAAAAAAAAACCGAACAACATTAAACTGTTTCATTGCTGTGTATTATCGGAAACAACCAAATCACACATCTCGTTCCTGGAGCTTCTTGATGCACATAAGCATAATAAAAACTTTCCTTAACCAACATTTCCTAAATCATATCTCCCTTTGGAGGGAATACTCATTAACAACTTGATGAAATCTTTCACAAAATACAGTTTTGGGATGTTAGGGTTTTAAAATTTTTCAGGTTTTCTATATGAATAAAGAAAATCAAAATTGTATTAAAATAAATATTTTAGAAATAAAATATAGCAAAATACATAACATTAACAATGAACACAAAAGTGCATTTGTTTCAAAATGCAATACATAAAAAGACTTATACTGTCCCAGTGATTGTATGAGATACTCCCCTCTAGGTTTTCTATTACAATTATTGATCAGATTTTAATGAAATCAGCATTGATGTTTTGGAAAAGTATAATAAGACTCATCAGACAATAATGAGAATTATTGCCCACAATCAATTTAGACACCTTCTCTGATTACTTGAGACACACTAGGAGGGACGGAAATTGACATTGACTGAGTACCTATTATAGCCCAGCACTTAATATTATTCTTATTAAAATCAACAAGCCCAAGCACTTATTGGGTTCGATCATTGTTCAGACATTCTGTGAACCTCAAAGAAGAAGATGACATGACCATTGTGCCCCCCAAATGCTTACCATGTTAGAGGGGACACGTTGTAATGCACACACGTTATAAAATGATAAGTGTCACGAGAAGTACACAGTGCTGAAAGAGCTAAGAGGAGGAATAAATTAAGACCATCATGTGTGATGGGTGATAGGTTTAAGACGAGGGAATATATGATGTTACATCTTTTCATATACTAACTTGCCATCTATATATCTTCTATAGTAAGTGTCTGCTCAGATCTTTTGCCCATGTTTTTAACTGGGTTATTGATTTTCTTATTGTTAAGAGTTCTTTGTCTATTTTGAATAACACTCCTTTATCAGATGTATCTTTTACAAATATTTTCTCCCAGTCTGCCGCTCATCTTCTTATTCTCTTGACATTGTCTTTTGCGGAGCAGAAGTTTCTAATTTTACTCAAGTTCAGCTTATCATTTATTTCTTTCATGGATCATGTCTTTGGTGTTCTATCTAGAAAGTCATTGCCATACCCAAGGTCATCTAGGTTTTCTCCTATGTTATCTTCTAGGAGTTTTATACTTTTGTGTTTTATATTTAGGGCCATGATCTATTCTAAGCTAATATTTATGAGGGGTGTAAGGCCAGTGTCTAGATTCATTTTGCTGAATGTGGATGTCCATTTGTTCTGGCATCATTTGTTGAGAAAACTATCATTACTTCATTATATTCCCTTTGTTCCTTTGTCAAAGGTCAGTTGACTGTATTTATGTGATTGTATTTCTGGGCTCTCTATTCTATTCCATTGATCTATTTCTCTATTCTTTCACGAACACCACAATGTCTTGACTACTGTAGCTTCATAATAGGCCTTGAAGTCAGGTAGTATCAGTTCTCCCACTTTGTTCTTCTGCTTGTAATATTGAGTTGCCTATTCTGAGTCTTTTGCCTCTCCATATAAACTTCAGGCCCTGCACTGACCACACGTGATTCCGGTTTGATTTCTAGTTTAATTCCACTGTGGTCTGAGAGCAGACATCGTATGATTTCTATTCTTTTAAAGTTGTTAAGATGTGTTTTATGGCCCAGAATGTGGTCTATCTTGGTAAATGATTCATGTGAGTTTGAGAATAGTGTGTAATTTGCTGTTCTTGGATGAGGTAGCCTACAGATGTCCATTATATCCAGGTGATTGATAGTGCTGTTGAGTTCAACTATATCCCTCCTGATGTTCTGCCGGATGGATCTGTCCATTTCTGGTAAAGGGTGCTGAAGCGTCCACCTATAATAGTGGATTCATGTATTTCTCATTGCACTTCTATCGGGTTTTGCCTCATGTATTTTGAGTCTCTGTTCTTAGGTGAATTGAGGATTGTTGTGTCTTCTTGGAGAATTGACCCCTTTATCATTATATAATGATAATTACATAATGCCCCACTTTATCTCTTATAGCTTTCCTTGCTCAGAGGTCTTCTCTGTCTGAAATTAATATAGCTACTCTTGCTTTCTATTAATGTTACCCTGGTACATCTTTCTCAATCCCTTAACTTTTAATCTATAAGTAACTTTATACTTAATGTGAGTTTTTTGTAGAGAACATGTATTTGGGTCCTGTTTTTTGATCCACTCTGATAATTTCTTTCATATAATTGGTATATTTAGACTATCGCATTTAAAGTGATTGTCGATATTGTTGAATTAATATCTATATTTGTTACCATTTTCTATTTGTTGTCCTTATTCTTTGTTCCCATTTTTGTCTTTCGCACATTTCCTGCCTTTTGTGGTTTCAACTGAGCATTTTATATGCTCCAATTTTCTCTCATTTCTTAGCATATCAATTATACTTTTTTAAAAAGCGTTTTTTAGTGGTTGCCCTAGGGTTTGCAATATGCACTTACAATTCATCCAAGTCCACTTTCAAATAACACTATACCTGTTCCACAGGTAGTACAAATGCCAATAACAACTTACAATAACAAAGTATTACTAATTCTTCCCCCTCATCTCTTGTAGCATTGCTGTCGTTCATTTACCTTATAATAAGTAGATACAGTTGTGCATCACTTAATGACATGGATACATTCTGAGAAATGTGCTGTTAGGTGATTCAGTCATTGTGCAAACATCATAGAGTGCCCTTACACAAACCTAGGTGATATAGCCTACTACACACCTAGGCTATATGATACTAATCTTATGGGACCACCATTGTATACGTGGTCCATCATTGACCAAAATGGCATCATGCAAGTGGTGGCTATATGTGTGTATATGTGTGTGTGTTTGTATATGTGTGTGTATGTGTGTGTATGTGTGTGTATATATATATATATATATATATATATATATATATATATGTATGTGCATACATAATCTAGTACATTGTTGCTATTATTATTTTGGTCACATTGTTATCTGTTGGACCAATTAAGTATAAGAAAAATTAAAATTTTTACTTTACCTTCACTTATTCCTTCTTCAGTGCTCTTCCTTTCTTTATGTAGATCTGAGTTTCTGACCTATGTTATTTTCTTTCTCTATAAAGAATTTCTTTTAATATTTCTTGCAAGGCGGGACTACTGGCAACAAATTCCCTCAATTTTTGTTTGTCTGAGAAAGTCTCTTTCTCCTTCACCTTTGAAGGATAATTTTGCAGGGTACATGATTCTAGGTTGGTGGGGTTTTCTTTCCTCAACACTTTATTTTACCTCATTTTTTGCTTGCATGGTTTCTGAGAAGTCAGGTGTAATTCTCTGCTCCTCTATAGGTAAGATTTTTTTCCTTTGGCTTCTTTCAAGATTTTTCTTTATATTTGATTTTCTGAAGTTTGAATATGATATGCCTACATGTGGATTCTTTTGGAATTTATCCTGCCTGATGTTCTCTGAGTTTCCTGGATCTGTGATTTTTTGTGTGACATTAGTTTAGGGAATTTCTCAGTCGTTGTTGCATCAAATATTGCTTCTGTTCTTTCTCTCTTTCTTCTCCGTCTGGTGTCCTCCTTATGCATATGTTATACCTCTTATAGTTTTCCCACAGTTCTTGGATATTCTATTCTCCTTTTTAAAGTCTTTTTAGTTTTGGGAGTTTCTATTGTCATCTGTCAAACTCTGAGATTCTTTCCTCAGCTATGTCCAATCTGCTAATGGGCCCATCAAAGGCATTCTTGACTTCTATTTCAGTGTTTTTGATCTCCAACATTTCTCTATGATTCTTTCTTAGAATTTCCATTTCTCTGCTTACATTATCCATCTGTCCCCTTTTCCACTAAAATCTTTAGCATATTAATCATAGTTTTTAAAAACGGTAATGCTGACAAACGGTTCTGATGCTTGTTCAGTCTCTTCACACTGTATTTTTGCTTTTTATTATGACATAATTTTTTTTGCTGAAAGATGTATATTATATACTGGATAAAAGGAACTGTGGTAAATAGGTCTTTAATAATGTCATGGTGAGGGGTGGAGAAGCAGAAATGTTCTGCAGTCCTATGATTAGGTTTAGTCTTTTGGTGAGCCCAGGCTCCTGGACTGTGAACTTGACCAGTGCTTCTCAGTTGTTTTTCTCTCTTATGTGGGATAGAATGGCTGGAGAAGCCTGGAGTTATATATACTCCCCCCCCCCAGGTAGGTTATAATGTTATGTATTCTTACATGTTATGAATACAAGCCCTTTATCAGATAAATGCTTTGCAAATGTTTTCTCCCATTCTGTAGCTTGTCTTTTTATTCTTTAATGGGATCTTATGAAAAGTTTTAATTTCATTGAAGCTACAGTAATTAAGACAGCACAGTGTTGATGTAAAAAATCAGACAAATCAGAATAGAGAATCCAGAAATAGATCCACACTTATTTGTACCACTGATTCTTAACAAAGATGCAAAAACAGTTCCATAGACAGAAGATAATCTTTTCAATCAATGGTGCTGGAATAATTAGTTATCCATATGTAAAAAAAAAAAGAATTTCTGTTCATTCTTGGTACCATATTAAAAAAAATAGGTTTATATCATTAACCTAAATATAAACCCTAAAACTATAAAACTTCTGAAAGAACAAATAGGAGAAAAATCTGCATGACCATGGATTATGAAAAGTTTTCATTAATATGACACCAAAAGAATAATCCATCAGAAAAAGTTAAATTGGACTTTCCATTGTTGATAAGCATTCTTTTCAGAAAGTCAGAATTACCTTTAGGAAAGATTTTCCTAAAGTGTAAGTATGTTTTCTGTATTTGTTAACAGAAGGAGAGAGGGGTTGGGGAGAGGGAAGGGAAACAGGGAGAGAGAGAGGGTGAGAGGGAGAGAGACTCCACCTAGCCTACTCTATATCTTCCTCCAGGAAAGGCTCAGGTGGTGTGAAGGCTCATCTCAGAAAGCTGACTCGTAAAAATTCAGAAATCCTGTGAGCCAGCTGTTAAACCATTGGTGGATTGAAATCAGTCTTGGTGTACTGCTCAGCAAGTACTTCGATGAAGGTCATTTTGCTTGTTTCATGAGTCAACTTGTCAGTACTTTATGTCCTTGTCCAACAACAGGAGAATGGATAGATAGATTCTTATATTTCAATGCTGTGAAATACCGTAGAGCAACTCAAATAAATGAGCTGGAGCTATTATATAAATGAATAAATATCTCAGAAACATTTTTAAAATGATATGTTGTAATACTATTTGTATAAAATCTTAAAATATAAAAAAGAGCTATTCTATACACTCTGTATAATATGGATTATAGCAGCATCAGAATATATATGATAACAGCAATATACATTACCCAAAAATAACCGCTGGGTAGGCATCAGTGATGTTAGTCAGGAGTTTCAGTTGTATTTATAATATAATTTTTTAAATTCTGAATAAAATGGAACAGTTGTTAAGCATATGAAAACTGGATAGTGGATTCATAGACTTTTTCTAATAATATTTTTGTTGAAATATTGCAGAATATAAATATAGAAAAATAGCAATTTTTAATCTTAATATAAATTAACTGCCACTGCTCAAGGAATTAACGATATAATTATATTAATAATAAAATTTTAATTACAATATTCATAATTATAGTTTTCATAATTGTATATTAAATTATAGAGACTTAGAGATGAAAAGAAACTCACAGGTTATTTAGCCAATTTCTTTATTTTCACATGTTGGAACTAAATCCCAGAAAGTTAAATGGACATACCCAAAGTCCAGGGGTCTACCCAGAAAGGCACAAAGCTATTTTAACTGTTACACTTGATTATTTTGAGAAAACACAGATAACTTTTGACTTTATTACTGATGGCTTCTCTGCTCAGTGACTCCGTGCTAGGTGGTCATAAACAAGGCGGAGGGTTGGGGTTCTGGTTCCGCCCCTACCAGTGGACAATCATTTAACTCTGGGTGCTGCTTCTCGCTCCTCACTCTGCCTCAATCTGTAAAATAAAAATAATGCATGAAATTAGACTCTATCTTTCATAAATACTGTGAAGGTAAATATAGTTCCATGTATGTACAGTTATTTCCAGGAAGGCAGCTTGGTTTTGTAGAAAGAAAATTGGACTAGGAGAAAAGAAGACTTTCGTTCAATTCTTAAATCTTTCATAAACTGCCTTTGGTGATTGATCGTGTCCGTTTTCTTTCTATAAAGCAAATAAGTTTTTTCTCTTAATTTGCTGAAATTAGTCAAAAATATGCTTTGTGTAGCATGTTAGAAGAACTTTTGAATTCCTTTTCCAAACCAAAAAACACAAACACAGATAGAATTAGAACCTCTATTTTCTAAGCTTTAGTTCATTTTAGTTCCCAATATCACCCCTATGCAGTCATTGACTTTACATTCATTTCTCTCACTTATGATTTTACAGTAATGTAGTAAGCACTGTTGAAATAAGTGATGAATTGGAAAATAAAAGATTCAGGTTTATTCAATACTCCCATGACTCTTTCAATTATATAGTTCCTTGTAAATGAGTCATGAAGAGTCATTCACTGAGAGATTTTAATATCTTTTGTCACTTTGAAAACCTGATCTTCAAAGAAGAGGTTGGAACTTACTAAAAGTTGCCCTTCAACTTCTCTCAGCCACAGTTCATTGAGAATTTCTTGTGTATATTATACAGCAAGGAAGTAAACACTTCCCAATAAGAGTGTGAGAATCTGGACTGTCATGGACTGGGGATACGATTTTGTCTGAGATGTTCACATACTAAGAGGAAAACATACCCAGGGATTGTTAAGATACTTCTTGAAATATAATTATTTCTAAGAAGTTAATTCTTGCTTTGAGACACATTAGCTAAATCTGCTCCCCACGAACTTAAAAAAAAATCTTTAGGAAGATAACTAAACAAAGTACACTTTATGAGAGGAAAAAAAAACACAAGAGATAATCACGTGAAAAGTTTATTCACTGCTAAGTACTTAACACACTTTGTCTGGTTTAATTCTCAGAACAACCTGATAAAGTGGGTAATATGCCCATTCAACAGATGAGGGACTTAAGGCTCAGAGATTTTCAATATACTTGTAAAGTTTAGTATCTTGTCTAAAGGTGAGTCGGTAAGTGACAGAACCAAACTTACTGCGGAGATCTAACGACATCCGAGTACCTCTTTCCCCCATGTCACCTTTCCTTCTTCCAAAGTAGAGTGGCTTTCTTATGAATATCCACAAATGTGCACTTCATCATCGTAGTCAAATATCAAAATTGTTAACTCGTGGAATAAAAATTTTATCAAGAGGTAAAATTTCTTTTTACATGTATTTTGCTTGCACTTGTGATATTTCTAAAACTTCTCTTAGATTTAGAATGTGTGCCTCAGAGGTATGGAGAACCAGAATGGAACTTAGAGAGTACATTTTTATTAGGCTTCTGTCAAGTGTCCTGAGGAAAAAATACTCTGATATCACCACGCTTACTCCACCCTTAGACATTTTTGTCTCCTCACTGGGCATTCTCTAGAAAGATTTCGTAGTAGCCATTAGTTCAGTTACTGACACTTTAAAAAATTTTTTAATCTGAGCAGTCCAGGCAAATGAGTTTTATAATATATTAATTTTGTACTAAAGTAATTGATTTTTGTAATTAATTAACTGTGTAATAAATTAACTATCTGGAGATTTTTTAAAAATTGAAACATTTACTTACTGGAAAATTAGTATGTTTAAATATGCTATTAAGAAAAAATTTGATACATTTTCAAAATGTCGGAATCTCAGTAACCTCAAAATTTCCAACACATTTTTTCTGACCTTACACTTTATTATTTATGTCTATATTTCCCTTTATGTCTGGTATTTCATGTCTTGACTGTGGCATAAGTCTCAGTGAATCTTTACGAATATCTATTTACTTTATTTGTATGGTGGAGAAGGCATGGTACGTTGGAATACACCAAAACAGGAACTAGAAGATCTCTTTGTAACTTTACTAAAGTGCAGAAAGACACTGGAAACTAAGCTTTATCAAAGCAAAGACTTTGTCTTGTTCCCTAGCACCTAGAATAGTCCTTGGTACAAAGTGAAGGCTCAGTAGCTGGTTCATATTAGGCAGTTCTGAAAAGCCTGTAAATTATGGTTTATGGAGATCTGTGTTCTCGGGGTTTAAAGTTTCTACTGTATCTAATCTTGTGGAAGGAATATTTTTCTTTGGAACATTCTCTGGCTGATGGATTTCAACAACTTTCCACCCCTACTCCAATAAAAACAAGTTATAAATAAACAACGTTATTCAATTATTCTTTAGTTTCCATTACCAGGGAACTTTCTAAGCGATCTCTGGTACCACAAAAGGAAAAGGTGGTATCTAAGTTAATGACAGTCTAAGCCATGTAGCTCTTTTAAGGCTAAAATTAAAAAATTTAGATATACAATGATGTACATTCATATGTTATATATATGTTTTACATATAGACACATATATATGCATGTATTTAATAATATAGATCCAGTAAAGTTATGAATATTTTTCTATTTCTTTTTTCCTTTTAATGCACTATTTTTGAGGGAAATAACCCAAAAATTAATAGTGAAAAAGTCTAAGAAGAACTGCAGGATGCTATGTTTCAAATAACAACTATTTGCTTGTCTCTTTGGCTCATTTATATTTCCTCTATCTGAACTAGTTGCAGGAGAAGCTATGTGAGAAAGAAATGTATGCGTTTCATGACTTGAGTTTTTAATATCTAATTACAAGAGCTTCTAAAGTATTTTCTCTCTTTTCTGCATCTTTTTTTTCTTAAATCTCTCTTTTACTCTCTTCACATGTGTGAATGACAGAGTTAGGTATATGAAAAGTTTTACAACATCTATAGACATGTTTATTCATCTATCTGTGAGTAAACACATAGGAAAAGCACTTAGGTTTGTTGTACATGGATTACATACATACTTAAACCGTGCAAAATTGCACTTTTTGTACGTTAAAATGGTCCAATATTGACCAGTTCATGTGGTTCAACTAATATATCACAAATTTCTTTCTGCTGGTGTTCTATAATATTAAAACATTTCCTCTCTTTTATGGTTAATGAAACTATATTCAATATATGCAGAATGGTTCAGTATTCTACAGCTGATTAGTGTTCTATTTTCTGGTTTGGTTAACTCAATCAGTTAAGGCACTATACTACTGAGCCATTTAATTTCTCTGAAAAATATCTGTAAATGTAGGTTATTAATTAAAAGAAAGGGTGAGTGAAGAGGTGGATTTTTCCTTGTCCATCCAAGGCTTATATTTCTTACAACAACATCTTCATCTGTCATCTTTGTTCATATCCTAAAATATACATGTTCACCTCTCTCCATTTTGTGCAAATCTCAGTCCTCCTATGCACTCTTTACTTCTTGTTAGAGAAGTAAAGGTTCAGAAAAAAAAATTTTTAGTGGTCTATATGTTTGCACATTTTTTTGAGATTTTTTCAAAACCAAGTTAAAAAATTTAGATGGAAGTATTTTTGTAAGGATAAATGAAATTATTAAGACATTTTCGTTGTAGCATTTATCTGTCTTTTATCTCCAAAAGTATTTTCTACAAATTATACACCCTGATTATGTTTATGCAAAGCTTCCTCAGTGTGATACCAGTCAGTTGCCTATTATTCATACGCACAGAACCCTGTCATTCTCCTTTGCTGTACTTGTCACATTTGTCATTAAATTGTAAGATTATTTTGCATTACACGCTGAGAGAAAATATATATTCATTAATGTACTTATTTATTAATTATGGATTGTTTATTGCTGTAGATACAGAGACTGTCACAGTGCCAGACACATAAAAGATGCTTATACATTCTGACTAAATGTCTGGATGATGGAAATTATACAGAATAAATAAAAATGCAAAAGCCGCATGATTCTCTCTGCAAGCAGAAGGACTCAGAATGGCTGTGTGGTTTAGACAGTTAACTTGGTGTTAGGGAAGCTCCTGTACAAATTTCACCCCTGCCATTTATCAGTCTGCTCATACTGAGTACGATACTAAATATCGATTAGTCCTAGATTTATTTTGGTGAAATGTGCATAATAACAGTACCTCTATCTTAGCATCATTAGGAGAATGAGATCAGATTATGAACAATGCCAAATTTCTTAAGCAGGTAAAATTCAGAAAAAAAGATACACAAATGGTTAATAATCATATGAGAAAAGGTTAAGCCTAACTCATGATTAAAGAAAGACAAATTAAAGCAACAAAAAGCCATTTTCACTTATCTGATTGGCAAAGATTAAAATGGTTGATAGTATCTAGTGCCAGTAAGATGTGGTGAAATGTTTACACGCGTATGCCTTTGGTGGCAACATAAATTAGTGCAACTTTTAAGCGAAATATGTCTAATCTTTTAGTATTTAAAGTTTCTATCCAGTGACTCAGCAATCACACTTCTAGGCATTTATCCTATAAATCTAGTCACACAGCGAGAGGTGATGCATAGACCAATTTATTCATTGTAGCATTTCATAAAATGGGGGGAAAAAAGAAATAGCAACCAGAATTTTCACCATTTTTCTAATTTTTAAGAAAAACTCATGAATGTTCATCTTAAACGGAACTCATTTTCTCTTTTATGTATTAAAGGGAGAGGACTTGGGAATGAGAGGACCATTTTTTCCAAAAATCCTGTATTACATACTCTTTGTCAAATGGGCTGTAGCTTTTATTATGTAGGTAATTTTCATTATTCTTTATTGAACTTTTTTCAGATCATAAAATCCATTCTTTTTATAGAAATTGTGTAAAATAGGCAAACTGTAATAGGTTTCCCCTTCAGTTTAAAGTAGAGGACTTTGTGTCAGATATTCTCTACTTTGAATATAAATTTCATGGTTAAAGCAGAAACTCTATAATCCTAGAAGGAGATGTACAAATCAATACTACCTCCTCTCTCACCCAGGTAAAAGTTTAAGGAAAACACAGATGAATCATACATTTCTGTATAATCTGTGCTTTTGTCAAAAGGTTGCCATGACTCATTTATGACTTTCCATAGTTTTAAAACCAGTGTTTTTAACCATAAAAAATCTAATTCACGGTCCTATTATGATGGCACTGAGTCAATAATAGACTCTTTTCTTCATGCACGAATGTTTTTGCAGAAATAAAACCAAGTACAATTGTCCCTTGCTGTAACTCCACAAAGAAGAATCTGACACAAAGGGAGAGAGAGATTCTAAAAATTGAGAGCCCCTGTCTACACTATGTCAGTATTATACATTGTGTTGGGTGCCACAGATGTCACCTCATTTAATCTTCACAATTCCTTGTAAAATCTACTATAGTTCAAGGGTCAAGAAACTACTAAGAAGGTAAAGGACTAGAATTTGAACCCAAATCCATAGGCTTCCAAATACCACTAAAATGACCAAATTACCATGTATTACTAACTTACTTCAGTTCAACATTTATTCATTTTTTTAGCCAGTCCCACAGTTTTCAGGACCAGAGCTTTGGGACCGTATTATGTGAAATAAATGCTCTGTTGACTCAATTCATAAGCAGCAAGCTCTGGTGTTGAGAAAGGAACACTATCCATGGGTGATTCTAAAGTATTGTTTTAACCAATGGCCTTTTTGTTCTCCCGTATGACATTGAAGGAAACAGAAATAAAGCCAGTCCTCTGGATTTTCAACACCTGTAACAATAATCAACCACTGAATTAGTGGGTGTTATCTGTTCAGTGGTAATCTTTTAAAATCATTCTTCTCTAGAAGGATTGTTTTAAATGAATTTAAAAGGATCGCTTTTACTTGACCATGAAGAGAGGTCAACTTGCTTCAACAATTCAAAATATGCCAAGAGCTTACTTCCTTAAGAAAAATTTTTATTTGCCTCATCTTTCCTTTGAAGACCCTTTTGGGCTAGCTACTTTATTTTAGCTCCCATTTCATTTCACTGTGTAGAAAGAATAGTAATATTTCACACAAAAGGATGCTGCAGCAATTTAGAGATAATAACAGCTGATTCCACTACCAAATGTCTTTATGTCTCTTTCAAAGCAACAAGAGACTCACAAACATTGGAAATAACTGAGGGTGAAATCCCATCTCTTAGCCATATGTCACATTTCTTGTCTCATAGCACTTATTTAAAGCTTGTGTTATTGTTTTCTTAAAATTATTTAACCTGGAAGCTCTGACTCAAGAAAAATATATCCCTAATATAAATAATGCCACAATGCAGCTAGATAGGGAAGAATCTTAAACCATTGTGTGTGTTGCTCTGTCACCTTAGTTTACTAATTTTCTTTATGTCCCCTCTTTCGTTGTTTTTCATAAGTGGCAGTATTTGAGAGAGGAAATTGGGTGTGGTTATTTATGCAGTTCCTATCTTTAATAAACTCCTAAAGTGGATACCTGCTATCTTTATTACTCCAAACACCATAAATTCTAGAGTTCCTGTTTGGAAAGAAAAAAGTAAACAATTTTAACATAAAAATTTGAAATTAAATGCAACTCTATGATTTGAGCAGATTGAGTTCTTAAAATACATGCTCTGGTTACATAGTGAGAGGTTTAATTAAACCAGCTTGCTTTCTGGAACTCGTGTACTGAGAACTTTATTTTGAGGGTTTGAATACTTTGTTTTTGATGCCACTTGGGGCCCCAAATTATCAGACTGAGATTTCTCTCAAACGCTGATGCACCTATAATGATGGGCAAGCAAATAAATTATTAGATCATTCAGATACTTCTCTTGACTAATCACATCTGGTCATATCTTTACTAGTAATTGTTCATAGATAAGAATTTTCCCAAATAAAAAAGCAGTGTGTTAAAGGCAGGTGTCATACATTGCAATCTTGAACTCTTTGTGAGAGGCATTTTGATGAATTACTAAGTTAGTAAAGTTAATAATTGATTCTCTAACAGAGCTCCAGTGAGGAGCGCTGCCCCAAAACAGCCATTATCAAGTAGAAATCCCTAAGGTTATGAAAATATAAAGTGCCCATATCAAATGAGATTCTTAAGAAATGCAATTCGAGTTACGATGAAGTCAAATCAAATATGAAGTTTCTGAAATTCAAATTTGTATTTTTTTCTTAAACAGAGCAAATGATTTTAACTTGAAGACGAAAATGAAAAATATATGTCTTTCGCATTTACCAGTTCCTTGGTGATTTCCTGGCTCTTCCTCCTACCCCTTATCTTCAGTTACTTCTCAAGGATCTGTCCAAGGCTCCCCTCTTTGCATGTGCCCCCTTGGAAGGCTCCATCATGCATGTTACCATTCAGCTAGCATCTGGGGACACAGCAGTTCCAGTTCAGAATCTTTGTTCTTCTTTGGATCCACATTTCTAAATGTTTACTGGATATGGATCAAACTGAACTCATAATCTGCTCTCCATATTCTGCCACTAATTTTACCTTTTTAAAACCAATTATAATAGTAATTACTCATTTACCAGCCTCTATGGTAAGCACTTTACCTGCCTTGTCTTACTGAATTCTTACTACAAACAGTGAGGGACACATATGGTTCTTGATGCACAGAAATGGAAACAGAAACTTAAGGAAGGTTAAGGTGAAGCTGCTCCGGGCTGACAGCACATGAGAGAGAGCTGAGACTTCATCTCGGGTGGTTCTGCCTCAAAGCCTGTGCTCTCGACAACCGGGCTGTTTGAAATCACCTCCCTCACCCAGATTCGAAACCTCAGACATATCTTTGATGTTATCATTTCCTTTAATCCACGCAATTATTTCTCTTGCTAGTCTATAGATAAATTAAAGATACAAATTTTGAGCCCCATGAAAATACTGCTATGGTATACCATATATATCGTATGTACACGATGTCCTTCATTTATATGAATGTCCATGGTACCTTGTATAGTCCCGAGAATTAGGTTGAAAATCAACTGTGTTTGTTGAGTAAGTGAAAGTCATGTGAATTCTATCTCAAAATTTATTTCCCTCATCTACCCTTTTCATGCATTCACTGCAACTTCCACGGTACAGACCTTTCAGCACTTTGATCTTGGTTTTTCCAAGAGTCTCCACTCTTCTCCTTGCTTCAACACCCTCCAGCTCCAGTTGACCACAACACATTGCTCCTTGAGCAAACTTTCAGAATGTAAAGTTCTGAACCCCTGCTCAAAACCCTACTGCCTGTGGAAGAACAATCTTTAACCTAGCATTCATGGCCTCTAAGAATAATATCATTTCATTCACCTAATGTCCCAGGCGAGCTAGGACACAAAATTGTGGCTTCTACACTCCAGATCCATTCCTGTCTCATGCTTGCCCCACATGTGTGAATCAGAGCGTTGCTATCTCAGCGTGATAAAATTTTACTGAACCATATGGACTCAGCTCTTCCCTAGGAATTGCTGGTTTATCCAGTAGGAGGGAATGAATGTACACAGCATTGTGTACCTCTCTTGAATATTTATCACGTTACCCTTAGTATTTGAAATATATATATGTCTATTTATCGAATTCTCCTTAAGGGACTAAGCCCTTTAGAATCATGGTCTAGTTCTGTTCACCTTTGTATGTTCCACAGTTTTGATCATATTAGTTACAATAAACATTGATTGGGTGAATAAGTAAATGAATGAACGAATGGCTGGATGACGGATGGAATTGGATGGACAAATTTTCAATAGAATAGAGCATTCGGATGGGTCAAAATGTTTATCAAATTCTTGACTCCCAAAAGAAAAAAAAACTTATAGAAAGAAGTGTAACAGCATTTATTATTCACTCAACAGACAGTTAACGGGTCCCACTACATGATGGGGACTGTGCTGTGCATTTTGTTATCATGTTCATGCTCACTTGTAAATATATCTTACCTAGCAGAACATTTTTGCCTATTTCAGACACAAAGGAGTAATAAACTGTGGGGTAGGTAAGCTGCCGCTTAACAGCTCTATCAAAGCAATATGTTTAACTCCCAATGTTAAAAATGCAAATAAACCTTTAACTTCCAAGATCAATTACACCTAAAGAAGGAAGCTTTCTGGGAACAGTATTCTGTCTTGTCAAGGACTCCTTATCATCAGGGAAGAAGAAACACTCTAATTATTTGTTTTGTTTTGTTTTCTAATTGGATCATTCATTACTCTCTAGAATTCAAATCAACATCAGATTTATAGTTGGAGGCTATTGAAATATTGATTTGGTTATAGAAATGTCAAGCTTGGCAGGTAAGCTGTCTTACTGCCAGAGAATGCTCCTGCTTCAGTAAACTTGTTTTAAAAGGCTGATAGAATGGAATGAGCAAGCAATTTGCATCTGCATCAGGCACGGAGAGAACTTTTCACAATTGGAAGAGTCTCTTCCGTATCCCTCTGCTGCCAAATTCCTGAAATTAAAGTAACAAACCTGAACCACATTATACAAATTCTAGTTATTGAAAAGTGTGATGTTTATTTTCTGTTTCTACAGGCCCATGCTATCTTAAAGTGAGACAAACTGTAGGAGGTGTCATTATTAGGATGGAGAGTGTGTTGCTGTAGTTAGATACAGATTCTGCAATTTCTGGCCCAACAAACACAACACGTCATGTTATCTTTCCATGTATCTTAGTTTAATAGTCTTTAATTTGAGAATAACAGGTCTTCCCTGCTTGTGTCTCATTGCTGTAGTGAGAAGAATGACTATATTTTTTGAAAGCATCGTCCATCCTCTGTACTCTTAAAATAAACCTTTTTTTCTTGAGAAATCATTACGAAAATCTCATACATACGTGTCTCTCTACAGAAAAAAAAAAAAACCATACACTATATTTCCAATGAGCTAATCAGGAAAACATAGGGGGTGATTAAAAAAAAAAGGAGGAAAAGACAATGATACAAACGGAAAGAATGCTGAATATCTATATGGTACTTAACTTAAAAGAGTGTTTGGTATGTCAGAAATTATTTTCTACTCTACTACCTTAAGCAAATCTTATTATATACAGATCTCTTTCTACTCTCTAAAGATATACATTGTGTACACTTATAATCCACAGCCTATTCTCCCTCATTCTGGGTGAATGAGAAGAGCTACTGGAAACTAAAAAAGGGGCTCTATCCACTGCCCCCACTCACCCATAATATTTGTATAAGAGAGCAGAGATTTGTTACACTCACCCATTTGTGCATTAAGGGAAAAGGAGGGAAGATTCTGAAAAAAGAACTGCCCTCCTTGCAGTTCCTTAGGGCTGTTCTTTTTGGTTTCTCCATCACACTGTCAGGGGGAGGCATGACCTAACCCTGTTGAGTTGGTGAGACTAAGTTCTCTGCTATTGACAGAATCGAGAAGGTAATCAGTTCCAGAGTGGCATGTTGCAAATTTTGTCTTAATTTCAGTGGAGAGAATCACAACAAACCAGTCGTAGTGATTGTAGCTGTTGTTATTTTCCTCCTATCCCAAGACTCGGGCTTGCAAAGAAGTGTTTTCAATCAAAGTGGGACATCAACATCATTTTTTGATGCTGGGAGCTGAGCACCTAAGCAAGCTCTTCTGAACAAGCCCTGCCTGCTCTCTGCCCTGTACACCTCAATCTGATAATTCAAAAGAGAAATCTTCTAATCTCACCCCACTGATCAGCTAAGATGTTTTAATGTTTTAGATGTGAGTAAAAATAATATGCTTTCTCAAAGAGAATACCTTTAGTTTTCAGTGGCCAAGATTCTAGAATTAGCACTGGAAAAATTAGCCCAGCTTCTGTTTCTGCCCACGGTTTTCAAATTAAGAATGATGTCTTTGTACTTAATGAAACAACCTTCATTGCTCATCAAGAGGATCCAGGATATCAGCTCTCCAGGTCCCTGACATTGCAGTGTAAGTACAATATCCAATCCTTTTAAACTCTAGCAAATGCTTTCCCCCAGGTTTAAAACTTTGGAAATCCTAATTTTCAGTCTGCTATCCCCTCCAATTTAGTATTTTTACAAAACTAAGATGGTAATTGAATTTCTTTTTTCCCTTCTTTTGTGGAATTCTCCCAAAACTTTGTAATACGTTTATTAAGAGAAATCAGAAATCAACAAACCACACACTGTTACAATGCATGCAGTTTACTTTGAGGATATGCATTTAGTTGGAGAGCTTAGATACATATATTTGGTGGCACTATTGCCGAAATAACATTCATATAAGGAAAATGAGTTTGTGGTCCCAAGACCCTAATTGGGTTGCCTGAGGAACCAGGGATACCAATGAGGCATTTTCTGTTTTCTACTCATAATATTTGCAAAGATTAGAAGAACTATAATTCTAAATGTCGAGGCTTAACTTGTTTAATATCGTACTCAAAGAAGTTGTGGAAAAGATGAGTATAGTTAGAATCTGCTACTGCTAAAGGAGAAAATCAAGTTGATTTCTTCTTAAACGATCATGTTTGGTTTTGTTTAGATTCTCAGAAACAGAAAAAAATGTTGAGAACCCTGTATGTTGTGAGGACATATAGATGAAGCTCTTTATTCATTACCTAGTGTGATGCAAATACAAAAAGCTAATTGTTGCCCCTAAATGGACTGGAGTGGTTGTTCCTCCATTGGGTTTCAGAGTTTGAGACTCTGCTCTTTAGACGGACTGGTGCTCCTCTCTGTCCTCATTTCTGGGAAGATGCTACCACAGTGCTGTCCACTTCCCTGCACAAATCCCCTGGGCTAGATTCCCTTCGGTCAGATTTTGGTGCTGCTGCATACTGCTCTCCATTCATGGCAGGCCTGTAGAGCTATTTCACTTCTTTGCAGTTCTGGCCATTATCTGCCTTCAAAGGTCAAAATCTGCAGGTTAATAAATTCACATGACCATTGTCCGTGTCACTAAGTAGTGGATTCCCTAAAACCAGGAATAACTGCCAGGAAATGATGCCTCATTATTTTCAGTTTTTTAAAAGCTTTTGAAGTAGAAGTATTTGATGAGACAAATGCACTTATTAAAAGATTGAAAAAGGAAGGATAGGTTAGCATCAGACTCCTCTATGTTCCCTCATTTGGAAATGCTTGAACATAATTTACATATAAAGGGAACAGGCTTTGAGAACTAACCAGCATTTTGTCAATGAACTGTGTCACTTTGCACATATGAGGTTTTTTGGCCCATTTTCCCTTGACTATAAAAAGGGGGTTTGGAGAAAGTGATCTTTATGAGTCTGCCCAGCTCTGTGATTCTTACCACACTTTACCAGAAATCATACGCCCTGTGCCAATCAGACTCGTGAACATAAAAGTCACTGAATTCTCTTAGACGCTTGCTTACCAACCCACAGTGTCAATGTTCCCTCCACTTCCCCCCAGGCCTCTAAGATTGCACTGCGCAGAAAGTATTTGATGGAAAGATGAATTGAATATATAATTAAGTAATGATCCAATAATAAGCATCTCAAATAGATTCAATCTTCATTGTTATAAAATAGGAAATTTTTTTCCTATTAGGTTAAAAAAAAAAAGCCACCTTAGTATCCCTTCTTCACTGTATCTCAATTTGAATTTGTGCACCAGGGGTGAATTTCCACTAACCTCCGGTAGAAATTTAGAGAAGAGAAAAAAACAATCCGTTTATATATGCAGCTTTAAAATGTAATTGTGGTTCATATTTTCTACAGCTGATAGTCTTAACTTATAAAAATTGTAAAAGAAAATAAACATAAAGCCATTTTGTCTCCCAAAATCGCTTGTTTAAATGATGAAATACTTCCTTGAATATGTTAAGCCCCCCAAATAAGTGTCTTTACTTTGCTTCCATTAGTCAATTACACTGATGTAAGACCATTTAACAATGTCTAGCTTATTACAGGAGTGGTTAAGATGTAGACTCAGAGGCTATTTCCTAGAATCAATTAAATTCACTTAAATCGAACATTACATATTTGCATCGATTCTAATAGTGTATTTTCTGCCATACCTCCATTTTCCTTCTCTGTTGTTGAGCAAAGTAATCTCAACTGTCTCGTGTTCCTAGGTTCACTCGTTCTTACTACTAAACTATTAAAGGGTGTCCAGTTTAACTAAATTCCTCTATGAATATTTGTTACTGCTTAATACATTTTTATCTGAACAAACACCCTAGAAATAACCATTTGGTCCAACATATGTTCAAGCCTTTAAAATAGTCTGCACAGTTCTAAGAGTAACAAATTCAATTTCTAGAAGCATCTGTTGAAACTGTAATAGTTAGGTAAGTCACTATAGTTACAAAACCACTTAAAGTTTTAAAAACTGCTTATTATTCTAAGAAAATATCAGCTCCGTTTAATTTCCATCACAGTACTCAGGAAAGGAAAACGGGGGTTTCAAAAGAAGTGAAACTATTTTTTAAATAATCCGGGGACTTCAGGCAGTGTTTGACAATCAGGGGCGATTATTACTGAGAGTAAATTGATTAATACTTCTGATAAAATTAATAAATGAAGAGTTTAGGATTTTAAATGAAAACATTTCTGTAAAAACAATTACCTGCTCTCCTTATGATAATTAAAGCAAAATTTTTAAAGAGTGAATTATGCAGAAAAAAATGTCCTTTGTGTTTGTAAGATAGCCTGTTGTATATAAATTTTGGTTCAGTCCTTCCCAGATCTTGGCACTCCCCACAACATGATCTTTCTTCATTAAAACTACAGTAGAGTGATTCATTTATGAAAGATAAAAGCAGAGCCCAAGGGTCAGCGGGATGACATAGTGGAAAGTGTCAACTGTTATCCCCTGGTATTTCCAAAGTTTGGAGGCAACTATTTCCTGGTTTAGTTCAGCCCACAGATCTCCCATAGAAATTCAGAGGAACTAATGAAGACTATTAGATTATCAAAAAGAGGCTATGTCCCCAGAGAGGGGTTTCATTGAATAATTTTGACTTCTACATCTTCCTCTTGAAAATGCTTAACTTCTTGGCCCAAGTTAAATCACCTCATTTTTGTTATGGGAACATATCTCAAAAACAGATTCATCTTCAGCTGATAATGGGAAAAAATGGAAAAACTGTTGTGGTGGAGAAGAAACAGTTCCAATAAATACATGTTAAGACAGTCTTTAGAGCTGTGAGTGGCAATAGTTTCATTTGCATAAAAGTGTTGAGCCCAAATCTAGAACCTTAAGTAGGGAGAACATTCTGCCTTAAGCAAGTCAGCAATTCAGGGGTTAAAGATTAATATAAAACTGAAGGTGAGAAAGAGAAAATTTAACTCTTCAAAGATATTTGCTAAGCGTAAATTAAATTGTCTCTGGCTAGACAAAATCCTCAAGTATTTAGCTGAAAAAAATCCCCTATTAAAACCGTGCAGAGTGAATTGGGTGTGGGGGTGATTTGCCCCCCCCCCAATGATCACATAGCCCAGCAGGTTCTGAAAGGAGGCCATTTACACAGGGAAATTAGCTCACTTTACTTCCTGCATGGTCCTGTGGCATCTACTAAACGGTAGCACCCAAGGACAGCACCGCGAGATTTCTTCAGCTTGAAAGGAGTATTTCTCATCCTTCCAACACAGGCATTTAAAACTGCAATGTTTTACTATTTTAAAAAAGATCACTTAAATTCTTTGGTGAATTAAAACATATCATGTAAGAAATCTATTTTACAAATGATAACTAAACTTTTCGTGATTAAAAAAAAATTCCCAGGCAGATGCACGTATATGCAAAGCTTCATTTTAACTGAGGCTGATGGCTGTTTCAAAGGTTTGTATCACAAGCGAGTAAATTAAAACGTTTGTGGTAAAAGACAGTGTGTTTAAGGTCTCAAGATGACTTTCGTTATCCTTCCACGTTCTTGGTCACTTACAAACTTCTTAAAATCTTGTGTATGTTTCGAATCTACTCAAAGTTGAGCTCTATGTAGACATCAGGATGTAAATAAATTCAGCTATTTTGAATAACACAAAGAAGGAGGAATAAGGCATCTTTTGTGCTTCTTTCCTCATTTATGTTATACTTAGATATAAGGAAAATGAATGAAATTTTAAAATACCTAAAGGAAGGAATAAAAAAGTGAAATCTGAGGAAAAAATAAGTTTAAAATAATATGAGAAAAAATGGAGCATACGCATGCCAATATCTAAAAACTTTATGTCCAAGATTTGTAGCCCATGTTAAATCTGAAAACAAAACCGATCAAATTAAAGAGAAATTACTGTGACACAATTATGAATGTTAAATTAATTTTATTTATATATAGATATAATATAGAATCATATGTAACATAATTATATTTAAATAATATAAATTATTTTATATTATATTTGGAGAAATCAGATTCACACGTTGCCCTTTGAAGATATGAAAACAGGAAGATAGGGCAGGGTTTAGTAATTTTGAACCTAGTATGTATTACAGAGTCATTTTTTTTTTGGTAGGGTGTGTCAAGTTTATAAAGTGTGTTACATCTATTCTTGGTGGTTCAGGTGCATTCTTTATGTAGCATGAAATGAGATTTCTCTATTTGCTTGACCCTAAATAAGTCACCCAGCCAATGACTAGTCTCTGGGCTAAAAACCACAATTCTAGGGCAAAATCTCCAGAAGTCCTGCTTTAATGGGAAAAGATTAATAGAGAAAGGCGTAACTCAAAAGATCAACCAACATGCATTGGAATATCAACAGTGGGAGTCTGAGGAGAGTCTAAGAACAATGGCAATTGGGAAAGGAAATATTGCAACGCTATGGCATTGAAAAAGACACCAATAACCTACTTCTCATAGGTTTGATATACATCTCTAAAAAATTCTTAGAGTGTTCATATTTTAGAAAAGGAGTGCATTTTCCTGTACAGGCACCACTGAAAAGAATTCCAGAAAGATAATGTTCTGGAAAATATATAACGTATTTAAGATGATATTCTTGCCTCAAAGGTTGGAATCATTCCTGTGTGATTACTGATTATTTGATAATACTGACATTCCAATGATTATTCCAATTGAATGATTATTAAGGCCAAGAAAGGGAAACTGAGATAGAATGAAAACATGAAGGCTGTCGTATTAGTTTATTGGCCAACCCTAAGTGGGTGATTGCTAAATACATTTAGGATACTGACTGTGGAATTTCAAATTTAGTGAACCTTCTGAATTTTATCCACATAGTGCCCAATTCTTGCATTTTTGAATACATGTGACAGTGTCACTGAGATTTTAGGCTATTATCAGTATGAGGCCATCAAATAATTTTGACGTAAGTTAAAATCAGGACTCATAATAAGATGATTTTATTAATTTTTTTCATTTGCAGGATCAGAATTATGTAGGATTTTGTAAAATATCCTGTTGTCAAGACAGTGAAATCCTCAATACACATAAGATATATTTCTTCATTAAATATTTCGACATATTCTTTATGGATCACCAGTTCCCCAAATATCTGAGTATAGCATAAAACTCTTACTACCAAAACTCTACTGATGGCTCATAACCATGTAGTTCCTCAGGCTTTCGTTATGAATTCCTCCAGGTCCAAAGTTGTTTGTTTAATAATCAATGTAGCATTCAGTCGATATAAAATCATGCATTATCAGACTTCTGGGCTTGGAAGAGATTTATAGAGACCACCTCAATTTGGTATATTTAGAGGTGAACAAAACAGCTCCTA
The DNA here is from genome assembly GCA_031878705.1 of Tapirus indicus. Classification (NCBI taxonomy): domain Eukaryota; kingdom Metazoa; phylum Chordata; class Mammalia; order Perissodactyla; family Tapiridae; genus Tapirus; species Tapirus indicus. The sequence continues at coordinate 119,052,806 of CM062925.1, forward strand.
AAAATATCTAGTGATGTTAAAGGTCACACATCTGAAGATGGCTAAAATACAAAAATATGTGGTAAATGTTTGGAAGAAAACTATAGACATACTACTCATTTCCTTTAGTTATGCATTGTCTTCTTCCTTCTTTCCTTCCTTCCTTCCTTCCTTCTTTCCTCCCTCCCTCCCTTCCTTCCTCCCTTCCTTCCTTCCTTCTCAGAGGACTAGTAGAATATTTCTTGTACTGCTTCCAAGTCCTTGAAGAATAAATCATATTTATGCTGCTTGGCAGCAGTTTAGAAAGCTAAGAGAATATCATGTGGACTGGCTGATACTTTTGAATTTAATTTTTACTTTACATTTTTTGATTCCAAAACAGATGTGCTGTCCTCAAATAATTGATTTTTCTTTTAATCAGGGGGGTAGGTTGCAAATGGAATTCAGTTGCCAGAATCTACTTCCTTCCTAGAAAAATAAGGTGCTAAAATGTACATCAAAATGAAACTATAGTTGTTAAAAGGAGATTAAATAATAGAGACTACTATTGAGCCTTGAAGGCAAATTTCTTCCTAACTACTGTTACAGTATGAAAACTTCGAGTAAATTAAAATCAAATGACATTTTAAGAAACATGGTCAAAAATAACACTTAACCAAATAATTTATGAAACAGTGAAGGACATGATGGAATAGAATATGAATAAAATATGAAGATTTTGATTGAAAGTCAACTATCTGATCTGTCAAACACTGAAATATTTTTTAGAAAAACCCATCTTCAGTACCAGTTTCTCTGTTTGTTTTTGTCTTTTTTCATACTACATCATACCCAGGGGAAATTTGTTTGAAATTTTTGGTAACTTACAAACTAGATGAGTAGCGACATAATATATTATTTTACAGAAAACAAAAACCTAAGACAGAAAACAGTGCTCTAGATACTTTTATGTAATAATTCAGTTATTTGAATTTAAGCTTGTTTTTTTTTTTCTTTTTGGTGAGGCAGATTCTCCCTGAGCTAACATAAACTTATTTTAATATATTCAGTTTACCTGAAGATATTTTCAAAGCTATTTAAAATTACAGTCTTGTAATTCATAAACATACTATAAACTAATGAGAAGACTTCACTTATGGTCCAGGATTTCTCACTCATTGGACCCTTCAGAGCATTTTGATCCTACTTCTTCTGTGGTTATTTAATAGTATACTTTGAATTGTGGTTATATGTGGACTTTCCATATCCTTCTTCCCACAATATATCATGCTACTTGTGAATAAAAATTGCCTTATTATCTTTTAAGCTCTTAAATGACTTGCATTTAATACGTTCTTCAGAAGTAATTTTTGTTTTAATTAAAGAAACATGCTGATACACTGATTCAAGTAACACTAAACTGAGCAACAATACAAACATTGCAAAGATTCGTAGAAGATCAGAGCTTAAGTGAATGTGAATGTTCTTGTGCTTAATTCTTGCCTACAATCATTCAAAGAATAGAATGTTAAAACTTCTTGCAGATTTTATTTTGGGAAAATATAATATTAGAATGTGGCTTTTGGGGGCCGCCGGGTGGCGCAGCGGTTTAGTCTGTGCTTGGCAGCCCGGGGTTCGCGAGTTCGGATCCCGGGCGCCCGCAGACGCACTGCCTGTCAGCCATGCCGTGGTGGCGTCCCATATAAAGTGGAGGAAGATGGGCACGGATGTTAGCCCAGGGCCAGTCTTCCTCAGCAAAAAGGGGAGGATTGGCAACGGATGTTAGCTCAGGGCTGGTCTTCTCCACAAAAAAAAAAAAAAAAAAATAGAATGTGGCTTTTATTTTTTTAAGCTAAAAACTACCAGACTAATTATTGGAAGTGTAACTCTTTATATGTCTAAAGTAAATATAAAGCTCTCTCTGTAGCTCTGGGATTTAGGTCTAGCCTGGTAGACTTTCTGAATAGCAGTACAGTCCCAGAGGCATTCTGATAATTATAATTATCAACAGGCATTTATTAATTTTCTACATGTTGCCTGATACGCCCCTGTGCAAAAATGTAAACCAAAACTGGTTGATTCAAAGGGGTAGAGTAACCAGAGCGATAAAGAGACTAGATGTGCTTCAGTAGCAAAACAGCACTGATTTCAAAGAGGGAAAAAAAAAGTTATTGAATAGCCAACCTTTGTGTATCATTTAAAACAAAATAAATAAAGCCGAGAACCAAAACAGATATACTTGATCATACCAATGCTTAGCAGGAAGTGGAAACATGGCTGAGATTGTTATAAAGCAATACTCTGTGTGTCTTTCACCTCTCACTTTGAGGGCTGAGTGGTGAAATGCCACAATTTTTTTTAAACTTCCCTTTCAGGGCAATAAAACAGACTGAGGAAAAAAAAAAAAAAAACTAGCAGCTAGGTAGAGGTTCATCATTGTATAAGAAAAGAATAAAGTAAATTAAATTCCTGATCTTGACAAAAACAACACTTTTTAAGCCTGGAGTGAAATGAATTATACTTCCATAAGCAATGCTGGCATATGCAACACACACACAACTCTTAAAATAGGTTATTGGAAATGAAGGAAATAAGATATTTTTTCAAATTCTGATTATTGAGGATCCATATTCTTAATTTTTTTCCCCAAATTCAGATATGATATCAGAGAGTAACAGTCTTCAGAATATAGTATGCAACAGAAAACTAGAAGAGGCAAATTGTATTGCTGCTTGCTTGATTTAAAAAAAAAAAAGATGCTGCTACTACTTGTGGAAATAGAATAAGAGAAATGAAAGGATTCTCCAAACAGAAGGATGCCCTGGAATTCAACTCCTCTTCTTGTTGATTTATCCTTAGATTTGTTTTCCCTCATGGACTCATTCAAGGTCATACTTAGCATAAGGTCAACTGTGAAAGAATGCAGGCCACTTTCCTAGGCATCAGCAAATTCAGAGCATGAACTACATTCAAGATAAGGAAGCTACAGATAGTCTCACAGAATTGGTTGGTTTACCAAATAGTCCACTATCAGCCTCCCTGACATTTATCAAAGTAGAGTTTTCCCCAAATCCAGTTGTTGGGATCACTTTATTTTCCTTATGTCCTCCTAAACTGAGTTTTGTTTTGGAATATTACCTAAATTCCTAGAGAACTGAGATTATGGTTACTCTGGTAAGATTATTTTCTATTCTTGAAGCATAATGTCTTGGTCAGAGGACGTGAGCCTACTTTCTAAGCATCTTAGTGTGTTTCTCAATCCCGGAAATGAGAGAGAAATGGGAGAGAAGGGGAAGGTGCCATCAGTCAGCAATGAAGAATCACATATTTGGACACTTAGCTCTTTGTTATCTTTGTCCCTACTGAGGCATTAATATTAACCCTGGATTCATCAAAGCTAATCACAGATTCCTTTCTCTGCCGTGGATGTTAGAGAAAAATGGCAATGCTATCCACCATTTTCGTTGATCGCTATGATTGGATAATTTGATTGGGTTGGGCAAGTGTCCCTTTCCCCTGCACTTCTCTATATAGATTCTTTTTAATGCTAAAAGAAAAAGAATTTTCACTAGAGAAATAGTCTTAGGTAAAACATACATGAGAGCCTGTGTTTCCCTTCTGCTCTGACTTTGCATTGACTGGGAATTCTCTAACATCTTGATAAAAATTTGGGGGTGTTACTTTAAAGAGCATAGCATCTTTCTTTGCATATTAACATACAAAAGATTTAATAAAGACTTGGGAACTCATACTCTGTCCCCTCTTCCTGGGGGTAGTAGACAGCTATCATATTTAATTGTCTGAACCCGGGAAACCTCAAAATCTCAGACTTTGATGGGTTTGGTGTTGGTCTGCATATTGGAGATGGTGTCCAGTGCCTCCTTGGTTCCAGTAACCCACTCCCTCCCCCCGCAAAAAAGGGATATTGTTGGGTAGACAAGATATGTACCTTTCAAAAAAAAAAGGGAGGTTATTTTATGGGAAATGTGCCTAGGCAGTAGCCCATTCTTTCTGTGTCCTTTAACTAGGGTGCCAGAAATACCTGAAATGCTTTTCTGAGTAGTTGTGTTGAGAGCAATCCCACGTATGTACAGCAAAATCTAGGTACAGCAAAGAATCTGCAAGTCTTACCCCAACACCTCCATGGCTAATTGCATGTGGAAATTGTGGGTGGCCTCAGCCTGTGTGGGGCTTTAGTGACTCATAAATATATTGCTGGGAGAATACAGACTCAGTAGCCATATATGCAAAGGAATATTTAGTGTCCCAGACCTGACACAGCACTGAGCAAAACAAGAAAAGGGGAGGGGAAGGGTGCTCTAGACAGGAAGGGGGTTAGGTGAAGTTAAAAGACCAGGATGGAGACGAACACGTCTGTGTTTGTTTCCTTGTGGTCCCTCATAGAGAGTGAATAATAGCTCATAATATGGGCTTTCACTTATATTGCATTTAACACGTGCCAGGTACTGCTCTAATTGCTTTAACAAGTATTTACATTAGTAATCCTCACAATAGGAAGTGAGTACTAATATTACCCCTATTTTGCAGATAAAGAAACTGAGATAGAGAGAGTTTAAGTAACAGTTTAAGAAAATGAAGAGGGGGCCCACTGGTTCACAGGCTCCCACAGCCAGTGAGAGGCAGAAACAAGATTCAAATCCAAAGTCATGATCCCAAGTTTGTTCTTAGCCACAGCACTTTATTCCCTTTCAAATAGGCACAGCTCACAGCTACCTGAGCTCATTAAAATTCTCATTTTATATTAACCATATTTTAGTCTCTTCAGTGGAACACAGGAAAGGTCCATTTTCCCCCTAATTCTCACATCTCTGAACTTCCCTTTTTTTGCCAATCAATAGCCACAATCATTTGCACTGCTAGCTACACTGCAAAGTGAAAGGATGTTTTTAAAAACCTTTTTTATGATAAAAATAATCTGTGCTCCCTAAGGAAAATTTGGAAAGTGTAAAGGTGTAATTGAGTGGGAGAGGGAACTCACATTGTATTTCTCTCCTCTTAAGCAACTATTAATATTTTGGACTATTTCCCTGTAAAGCTTTTACCATTAATTAATTTATGATCATAGTAAATATGTAAGAGTTACTGCTTTTTCATTTAGCATTAAATCGTAAAAAAAATTCCCATGACTCCAAAATCTGTTCCAATGTCTGGCTACACATTGAATCTGTCATCCTGTCTCATTCATTGATTCATTTAGTAACAGTTTAGAGCTTTGTTAGTCACTCATCTCCAAGATGGAGACGCAGCTGAGAACAAGACAGTTTCTGTCCTCATCGAGTTAAACGTCCAGTGAGTTTGACTGACAACAAACATTTCACTAGATATAATCTAATTACATGATAATAGGTGTCTCGGTTCTGATTAAGATTAGCAAGGTTTAACTTTTGAGAAACTTATTTTCTCTGAATAAAGGGAGTAGAATAAAATTATTCAGTTCACTATTCTAGTGCTGGGTAATGATATTGAAGAGGTTTTTTTTGGTTTTTTTTTTTTTTTTTAACTTCCTTCACTAGTAGGAGATGCTTTCCAATTTTAAATAAACTGTGGCATTGACAACAAATTTAAAGATTATCCAAAAGTTTCCACTGACCGCCTGTGGCTTTAGAGTAGAAGTGTTTACGTCCAAAACTAGTCAAGATTAGAGGGAAACTCATTTTCACCCACATTTATGCATCATTTAGTGCACTCACATTTTTCAGTTTTAATGTTCCATGTTACTAAAATATTTTGGTCCTAGGATGTATCCTTTTATGCTGCATCACCTAAGTTCTGCCTAAATCCTAAGCACTGAGCCCTAAACATATTAAACAGCTTTTATTAGAATGGGTTGAACTAAATTTCATTGACTGACATAATTAAAACTAAGTTTTAAAAAGCTGAAATAGCCAAAAGAATATCAGAGTTTAGTTACATTTAATGAAGAGCCACATTTTGTTTCTGATTCTTTCAGAAATTCAGTAAATGTAAATAATTTATTAAATTAGTCAATTATGCATACATCCAGCCAACAAAGGGAGATGCTTATTGCTTTGGATATCCACAACAATTTAATTTTATCCAACAGAACAAAGGTGCACATGGTTTATTTTTCAAATATACTTGATTAAAACTATTGAAATAAGAAAATTTTAGGCAGGAAATTGTCATGCCAATAATAAAAATTAGTATATTACAGTCTTTGTAAAAGGTCACTAGCTGAATTACATTGATCTCTATTTAATCAAGAGTGTTAGTTACACAAAATGAGAAAGCATCTATAAAGCAAATCTGTTGGATGTAGTGTGGATTTTAATTATTTTTCATTTTAACTAGTTATGTTTGTGTTTATTTTCACATGCGTATGTACAGATGGAATAAAATTCCCAATGTCTATGTAAATCTAATTACATGATGGAAGTATCTGGCTCATCATGTTCTTTCTCAATGGATTTTGTTAGTTTAGCTCCCACAAAGGGGTTCAACGTTTCTTACACAGACACATGTGTGTGCACACACATACATCCCCATCTATGCATTGACATAGGTATACATCACAATGTGCACCAACATATTTTAATATTTTATTTATATTTATATCTCTATAAATATGTCCTTGGATATATGAATTGGAAAACAATTGTTATCCATGGTATGGACAGAGGTGTATGGACAGTGGTTGTATTCAACTTTTATATGACTTATTGGTTTGTGACCTTGTATTCTTTGTAAAGGTGTAATTGAGTGGGAGTCAGAAATAACATTATATTTCTTTCCCCTTAAGCAACTAACTATTAATATTTTGGAATATTTCCCTGTAAAGCTTTTACCATTTTGCAGACAAGGAAGCTGAAACTGGGATAGGAGAAGGGACTGAGAGAAATGGCGTGAGGAAGAGTTGGCCTCAAGTCTTGGACTCTATATGCTTTACTCTTTCCCATTTGACTTACTGCCTCTCAGAAAAAGCTCCCTGCTGTCAATGGCTGTTTGCATCTCTATCTGAAACGATATTACTTGTTGCTTCCTCTAAGCCATTTTTCATTTTCACCTTTAGTTTTATTTGTAGATTTAAAGGTTTTGTGAAGAGTGTTTCTGTTAGAGACCAAGTGGAAGTGAGAGTTCAGAGCAAGAGGCTCTTCCTCAGGGCTTTGTCATCACATCCCTGGGGCATGCTGCCAGCAGTCCTGATGGGATTGACCTCCGTCACTGTGTGGTGAGGGAAAGAGCTAACCACGGTTGGAAGAAGAAGGACATGGTCTCAGGGAATGTGCTTTTGTATACGCATGTGAAATGGGATATTCCAAGTTTTATCCAGGTTATCATGACTGTCTTGACCATCTTGGCTTTTTAGAACCAAGAAGTGGCAGCGACTCGTATATTTGCCATGTAATAAAGCCTGATTCCTATTTAAAAACTGAAGTGCAGAATAATTACATGTTCTATATTATCTCTGAATATTTTAATAAATTGGACTGCCCATGTAAAAGAGATCTGTAGAAATCATAGACTTAGTTTAGTAATACTCAGAGCATAGCACTACGTTGCAAAAATGTTTTGCGTTCTCTCGTATATTGTGTTCTCGATGCATTTTCAATAACTGTATAAACATCATCAGAAGTTACAGGGATTTGGTTGAAAGTGCCCACATGTTATTACATCACCAAGTGATATAGTTGTAAGAACTCATGAGGGAAAGTTTTATTAATGCTCTGGAGGAGGAAGAGCTTTACTCCTACTGAGCAATTGACATAATATTATCCTGCTGGACGTGTGAGTTTAGTAGATGACCATGACCTTCAGATCTAGCATGGACTTCATGACACCCATTTCTTTTCTTGAAAATTTGTTTTAACTGTTCTATTTCTATTTTTCCAAACAACGTAATTGCTGTAACAGTTTAATTTTATTTCCTCAAGATACATCAAAGGAGTTTAGGGAGTAAAGAAAGAAATGGATAGATGATAAATGCATAGGTAGGTAGATGGAATATGCTAGATAGAAAAATAAAGATCAAAGCACATATTGTTCATGTATGGAAACATAGATAGAATCAAATTAGCTAACATGTAAATATATTCCTGTGGAATACAAATTAATGTTTTCATAAACCTGACTTAGCAAAAGTAATCTGTATGTGTTATTTTAAATTACTTATTCACTTATTACCTATTTATTAAAGTATCTATTACTTTATTACTATTTTTAATTACAAGTAAACTTAGTAGCTTGTTCAATGGAAACAAATGGGTTTGTGTGGGCCTAGAACATCCCATTCCAACTGGTAGCAACTATTGTACAACATAGCTACAGTTTAGTTGCTCCTTAAAATAGTTCATAGTACTGTCATTAACTTCTGCATACATTAATTTTTAAGCAAAATGAAATTGTTGAATTGCTTTGACTTCAAAATTATTCCCGATATTATGTCATATATAGCCTCATTTTTCACACCAAGGTCTCCTACGTATTTTTACCAATTATTTAGCAATGAAATTACAGATTTCACTTGAGCACAGGTGTGTGGGATAAAGAAGGTGCAAGATTAATGACTTGTATCCATTATGTAAAACCTAGAGATACTGAAGTTTTCCTCTCACACATTAGATACAAGATTAAAGAAAGTCAAATATAGACAAATACGTGTCAGAAAACAAGACATGTGGCTGTTAAGTTAGAAAAGACTTCAAATGGTAAATAATTTGCAGAGGAAAACACATTTGTGGGAACCGACCTTATTGCCCTGTAATTTGTGTAGCAGTTGATTTAAGTTTTTCACTTTCTGGTTTGCTCGAGGCCTTTCTCCTCCTCACTTTCCACTGGCCACGCTTTCTCTTTGTGTTTTAGTGATCCTTTCTTTGGGTTCCTTTGAAATGCTTACATGGTTAAAAATGGCACGCAATGCAGTATATTCAAAATAAAAATTTAAATGATTTCTTTTATTTTTACATCCCTGGACAAGAAGAGGAAAAGAGGGGAGGGAGAGAGACCCCTTTATCCGATAGGTACACATCATAATTGTCTCTATTCCTTATCTGCTCCTTAGATAGTTGTTCCACTTTGAAAAGTGTTTCTTAGATGTCTTCTTAAGAGGTTTATTGTACCCAATCTCTCTCCCAAATACCGATTCAAATGTAGATTTGAAATATGAATCAGTTCTTCATTCCAACAAAAAAGTAATAATTGGAATTTAAAGCAATATTTTGTGATCCAGACTATATATTTGTGATTCATCAGGTAGGAAACAAAAACAAAAGAATCCCCTAAACTTCCCTTGACACACACACACATTCACACACTTAAACACATACATTTGTTCCCAGGTTTTCACAGCAGAGTCTAACGGAATAATTGCCATTAGAGATATTACATAATTGTCAGGGATCTTACAGTAGGAAATTTTACCTACAATTTTTTCCATGCAACTATAGAATTTGGTATTCTTGCTAGGGGATTTACAAATGTGTGAGATGCTTTTCCACTCATGTATTTATTTACTCTCTAATTCTTAAACGATTTTAGGACCTCTAGTCTACGCTAAGAATTATACAAAGTTTTATAAGTACAAAATTGAATAACACAAGTCCTTATTCACTTTCTCTTTAGGAGGTTTTGAAACAAATTATTGTAAATAAAGGAAGGAACAAATTAAATATGTATTAAGTGTTAGAGGAGTGCAGCTTACACTATCTTTATGTTATAGTGGGACAAACAGAACATACATGGAATTCCCAACCTGGACATTGTGCAATTTACTTAATTTCTCTCAAGATCAGTTTCTTTATCTGTAAAATGGAGATCACAAGTCCTTTCTCTCAATGTTATGATCTGGATCAAATGAGAGAAAGTAACTAACACATAGAGTAGGCACTCAATAAATTTTGTCTTCTATCACTCTCCCCACCACTGCCTTGAATGGTGCCTTTATGATATATAATCCAGCTGCTAATTGACTGGCTTGTTTCTAGCACTTGACCAGAGGATGGAGTTAAATCTGTTCGGGACAAAGCACTTCCTTTTAGCAAAATGTCAGCAAAAGAGATTTCCAATAAAAGGGTTCCAGGTTTAGCATGGCCTATATTGTGATTAGTGTATATATTAAATAATTTATTAGCCACACACCTTTCTTCCCTTTCACAAATGCTGTAAGCTCTAAGTGCTGTTGCAACCTATGAGAACTTGGGCGGTGAACTGTGAAAAAACATCTCCAGAGGAATCTAAGGAGTTCTGACATCTGAGGGCAAATCTATTGGTTATTCAACATATGTCTCACAATTCAAGTCAGACAGACTGTGGTCTATCACTGGGATTGTAGAAGTAAGAGAGATTTAAAAAAAAAATTAAAGGATATAAGTCGATTCTTGGGCCAAATATAACAGAACTTTGCAAACATTATCCTGAATGCACTCAGTCACATCTTACCAGTTTCTCACACAAGGGACCCAAATTTGTCACAACTTGTGAATAAAACATGGGTAGTGAGGGAAGGGTAAGTTCATTTGAGGAAGCTGAAGCTTGCCTTGGAAGTCACATAAGGCAGAGTACTCATGTGTGCAGTTATACAGGGAGCTTTTAATTTCTAGATGATAACAAACCATATTTACAACAACCCAAGTTGTTTACTTGAAGACCTCCAGTCAGAGGGGATTACTATTACCTGAATGGTAGGTAATGGTATTACCCCAATTTTGATAACTGCAATCAGTAAAAAGTTCCTTGTTATGAATCGAAATCTTGCCCTTCATAGGTTGTTCCTTCCGGTTATTTTTCAGGTAGTTCTCATGGTCCCTCTGGAGCTTGCTATCTTCTTTAACTTTCTCAGCCTTTCCTACATGAGGAATTGTTTGGAGTCCACTCATGTTTGAGGTTAATCTTCCCCAGATAAAGTCATAAAGTGTGTGGTGAACTGAATACTAAAGCATGAGTTGACTGGCATGGAGCAGAGTGTCCACACGCTTTAATTCTTCATTCAGTCCAAGAAAAAATACCTTAAATGACAGCGCTATTAAACTGTAAACTTGTATTGAGTTTGTAGTCAACTAAAATTCCTAAATTATGTTTTATTTGTGACATCTGTTCTTATTTTATATCTTTTCAGTCCTTAGTGTAACATTTATTCGACTGATTAGATGTAGTCCATTGTTACAACTTTAGTTCATTTTATACCCAGATCCCGTCAAACAGATCCTGTCAAACAAATCCAGTTCCTCTCAAATACATTTTTGTCTTAATATTTTATCTGTGAGCAGACCCACTTTTATTTGAATTTTCAAGGAATGTTCTTTCTTCCTCGAGATCATATTTTAGAACTTTTAATTGAAGAGTTAATATATTTCTGAAGGAAAATAGGTAATGTGATCTATGGAAATCTTGGGCCTTGCAAACTTGGAAAGATGATATTATAATGTTTCAATGTTTCTGGGTGTTTGGAGTTCAGTAGGAAACTTCAGTCGTACTTTGCCCAAAGCAAGTCTTAAATTTTTAATTGTGTGTAATAAATCCAGGCATATTTAATCTATATATTTCATGACTCACTTACACTTCAATCACTGTGTTGTTGTTTTTGAAGAACCATTTGATGTCTATGAGCCTTTTGAGCCTCTAAAATATGCTTATAAAACCCAGTCCCTCTCCATACATAACACATACACACACATTTGAAAATAGATCGTTATATTTTGCTCAGAGTAAAAAAAAAGATCAAATGCCTATACTTGGCTATGGTCTTAACTTTTATATTACACTTGAATACATATTGTACCCAGCTAAAAATCATTCCTATCTGAGTCCTTCATTTAAAAAGACATTAAGGCTTAAATATTTTAAATAACTATTTCAGAGACTCATATAGCTAACCAAACAGGCAAAAAAGGTCTAGAAGAGATAAGCAAAAGGTCTAGATTTTTTGAGCCTTGCATTTCCTTTCATGTATCAGATTTTATACAGAAATATTGCAAAGCCCATCCCCAGTCCTTATCTCTTTCCTGATATTTAGAGCAAAATATCCAACTGCCTGCTGCTCTTCTCCACTTGGGTGCTCAAATTCAGCATGTCCAAATAAAGAAGTCTTCTTCTTCCGTCATCATTGATACCCAAACTCCCCCATCATAACATCACCCTCCAAAAACATCCTTTTCTCCTTTCCACATTTCTAACCATGTAAATGCTATTAACCATCTACACCCGGTTGCCCAGTTGAAAACTTGGCAGAATTATGGGACAGGAGGAGGAGAACCCCCACTTCTCATTCTGGACGTCACCTGCATTATGAAATCTTAGGATTTCTATCTCCTAAATAATTCCATAATCCACACAATTTTCTTCACTGCTACTACCACAACTTGAGTTCAAACCCTCATGTCTGAATTACCTCAACAGAATTCAACACACTAAATCTGATTGAAGATCAGATTGATGCCAATAAGTATCCTCCCAATCCTTAGAATGTCATCAAACATAGTCATAAAGCTAGAAGGCACTTGAGGTAGCTTCTAGATGAACAATCTTATTTACTAGAAGAACAAACAGAAATATAGAGCTTCCATCCTCCTCCATCCTCAAATGAGAAAATATTATTACTTTATTAACTTTGTCAGAAAGGTTGAGGGTTATGGGAATTTTAGCCAAATTGTGTTTTAGGACCTCACTCCACTATGACCTAGACATTTGAAATATGGATAATTTCCAGCAGATCAAATCTCACAGCCATCTGAACAGACCTAAGGCACAGTTTGGTGGTGTGGCCATTTAGGATGAGCTTGAGCACCTTTCCTTTGGGGATATACTGCAGTCTCAGCTGCCCTCTTTAAAAGATGTAGAATATAGCACAAATGATAACATTTGAGACTTGAAGGTTTTATGAGTCAGTTATTTTTCCCTTCCACCCCTGATGAGAAAGGTTGGATATTGTGACATCATGAAACACCAAGACGAGGAGAGGACACTGAGAGGGGTAGAGAAGGAATTTGTCAAAGGCACAAAGAGCACTTGTTTGGGAGGAAAAAGCTGAGCTATAGAGAAAGAAAGAAAAGTGACATTTATTTTAAAAATCTGAATTGAGTCCTGCCAAGTACTTAATAATAGTATGTCTAGTCAATTAGTCTAAAGTCTTTAAGACTCAATTGCCTGGTCTGCATAATGAGGTTTTTAAAATTTTCCCTAGCTATTTCACCGGCAATGATTAAACTCGTAAGTGATAATACATATGATTTTAAAAAATTATTTAAGTGTAAAAAGTAAATAATAATTCACAACTGTACTTGGGTCTATTCTGGGAATTGGTGATTATAGCTGATTATAGAATGAACAGATACAGGTATTTGGATGCTTAGTTCAATGGGACAAACTCCACATTTAAAGATGAGAAGGATGAGAGCAATTTCAGAACTTGTCTATTACACAAAATTTCTTGATATAACATCAAATTTTCCTTAACACTTATGAAGGTATTAACTGGAGTTTTGGAAAATTAGCACTTGAAGAGTTGAACATGTAGCCATTTTGGTATATAGATACATTAATGAAATTTCCCAGGAAACAGGAGATTATTTCTCACTAACCTCCAGCTTTTATAAAAGTGGAAATCCAAAAATGATTCTAAAAAAAAAAAAGTGGTGGATTCTAAAAAGTGGTGGATTAACTCATGCACTTCAGTCATTGTTACCAGTTTCCTGCCTTTAAGCGTCATCAAAACAAGGTACCAGTTTAGGGATTGGAGTGGAGCAAAAAGTAACCTTGAATTTTATTTTATCAACTTTATAGGAATTCCTTTTCAGAGTAAAAACAGATGAAAATATGTGCTTATCTTGAAAAATGGCAGTTTGAAGTAATTCTCTACATTATTGGCATTTATCTTTATAAAGTTATTTGCTTCTCACCCCTATTATCAAGTCTTAGTTTTTGATACCACCCAGAAAAACATCATTTTTTACGTCCACAACATCAAAGGAAAGAAAAGTGTTCCCTCAATTTCATAATCTGGTCCTGGAGTTATGTGCAAGAGAATTTGTTTCTTTTTCTTTTTTTCGGTGGCATAAAACATTATAATCACATAATGCTACTTGGAGCAATTGACCACAGACTGAGGCTTGATTCTAGTGGAGCCATGGCAAAGCTTCTGTCTTGTGGCTGAAAATTGGGAATAACAGGAAGAGAAGGTGCGGAAACTCACTCTGGCCAGTAGCATGACTGTCCCCATTTTACATCCTGCTGCTCTGGAGATCCCCAGGACCAATCACTGGGGACTCTCCGGGGGAACCCCTGATGGCATCTTCACCAAGGGGTTCACTAGTGGCCTCTTGACTCACATGGGAATATCCCCAGAACCCCACCACCACCAGGGGTGTGAAGAAGAGGTCATTATTCCAGTGTTCACGCTTAGAGTGTTGACCTACTTAGTACTTCCCTTCAAGTTCTATCTTCTTGGAACCAAGGACCCCCAAAGGCACTGGACTTCTCTATTTTAAATCTGTTGCACCAGAGACATCATCATATCTTAGAGGCGATATTACCTCCTCTCCACGCCTAGATTCACTCAGAGTTTTGGAGAATAACGTTTGTCAGAGAGAGATCCCTAGCCAATCCCCTATGTAAAATGAAAAGAAAGAGCACTGGGATGGGCTGACAGCTAAGGGCCCTGTACCTAGTAATATATCCATTATTTGCCTATGAAGTAAGTAGATTGACCTATACGTTACAAATCAGGCAAAGTCTGTAAGGATTAATTACTTTAAGAAGACATGAAAATGTGTAAACTGTAATTCCCTAGGTGCAATTTTCAATTTCATTATAGACCTTATGAAAAAAACACACGTCAGATGCCACTTGTCTCACTTCTAATTAAGGGGACAATATAATTTGTCATTCAAATCATGATAAAATCACTTAACAAAATGTGTCATCGAAGATAGCATTTTTGTTATATTCAGGAAAAAAAAAGACTATTTTTGATGCAATTGCACTTGCTTCAACCTGCTTTTCTATTTGACATATCTATTTCCTTATCTATATCCTTTACTGCCATGTTGTAAATACCTTGAATAGTTCTGGGGTTTTCTAGAAGTATGGTAAGAAACCATTGGAAGCTACATTCCTGATCTCCACCTCAAAACTTCTGGATCAGAATCTCTGACAGGGGGACCCAGGAATTTACTTTGTTAAACAATCATCTCTAGCGATTCTTGTGCCATAAAGCGGAAGAACCAGCACCCCTGAAAAACCACATCGGATGGATAAGGGTTGAAGCTTTGTTGTCAGGCGGATCTGGATGGGAATCTCAGCTCTGTCCTGTCCTGACTGTTGAATCTTGGGCAAGTTACCCAATCTGAGCCCCAGGTTAGGTATCTGTGAAACTGCCATGAAACTGTTTATGGTTGCCAGTGGGACGACATATTGTCTGTGAATGAAGCTCCAACATAAGGCAGGCAATCAATAAATTTTACTCACCTACCCCCAACTCCACTTGTTTCCTTGAGAACAGGGGAAGCAGTTCATTTTCACCTCTATCTGCTCCTCTCAACCATTGCACACCCCCCCACCTGGCACCCACACTGACCTCAATACTACCTAAGTCCTTTGCACAGAGCAGATGCTTAAAGAAGAGTGATTGTGGGGAGAAAGGAATGGTTTTGGTTGTGTGGAAGGTTCTCGTTTTTGTTGTTATTTAACTGTAACTCCTTCGTGCAGTAAAATACAGTCAGTTCTCATTATCTGCGGTAGTTACGTTCTTTAAAGTCTCCAGGAACACTGAATTACTGAATTCTGAGCCATTTCTCCTAGGGGAAATACAGGATTGGGCTCCTGCGAGCCTCTTGGTCGCAACATTTTCTTCAACCCATCAATACATAACCTTGTTTTACATGTATTTCTGTTTAAAGACACCTCATTTAATATATATTATTGATTCATGAACATTGACCTCACGGCCAACGGCACTATAACTCATGCCTGAACAAAGCACATCTAACACATGCATTTTCTCTCTAAGGCGATCACCCCCTTCCTCCACTTAGGAACTCTAGACAGTGCTTCAGCCCTACGCCAGGGGTCCATTTTAAACCTTGAAATCACCAACGAACAGCACAGAAATGAGATATATGTGGCACTAAATAGACAAAAAGGACACCTGTTTACCGTGTGAGAGCTGAAACAAGAAGGCAGAGGGTCGTCTTGTTCTACCTCAGCTGGGAACGTGCACATCCAGCAACGCAAATTTTTTGCTGCTCTGCACAAGTTTTCAAATGACCATGAAAGCACTATGAGTACTGATATGGAGGTTACAAATAATTTGTAGCAAGTAGGCAAATTCACGAACCCGGAATATATGAGTAAAGGGGATTGGCTGCAGGTGGCTGTCCTCGATGCTGATATGCATCTTAATTTAAGGCTGGGTTACCCGAGTAGATTCCGAGTGGTATTCAAGAGGTGAATCTAAAAGGGAGAACAAACGACCACAGGAAATACAGATAAAAGATGACTTTTCAAACTGTTTTCCCACCAGCCATGGATGAGTGACAGAGGTCCTCCACAGCCTCCCCCACATTTGATACCCTCACTACTTTAGTCATTCTGATAGGTGTGTAATGATATCTCACTGTGATTTCAATTTGCATGTCCTTAATGGCTAATATTTTGGCAGTTTTGTAAACAAACGTATAATTACCATATGGCCCAGCGATTGCCCCCTTGAGCATTTATTCCAGGGAAATGAAAATTTTGGTTCACAACAAAACCCGTACATGGATGTTCGTGGTACCTTTATTTGTAATAGCCCCAACGTGGAAATAACCCAATGTCCCTCAATGGGTGAATTGTTAAACAACCTGTGATATAACCTAGCATGGATTACCGCTGAGCAATAAAAAGAAACAAATGATTGACATACACAACAACCTGAAAGAATCTCTAGAAAATTACGATGAGCAAATAAAGCCAATCTCAAAAGGTAACATACTGTTTAATTTCACTTATATAACATTCTTGAAATGAGAAAATTATAGAAATGCAGAACAGATTAGTGGTTGCCACCAGTGAAGAGGGGGTGGTGGGAACGGGAGGGAAGTGGGTGTGCCACAAAAGGGCATCGTGAGGGATCCTTGAAGTGATGGAAACATTCTGTACTTTGTGTCGATGTCAATAACCTGGTTATGATATTGTACCAAAGTTTTGCGAGATGTTACCATTGGGCTGAAACTGGATAAAGGGTACATGGGAGGTCTCTGTATTATTATTATGAGGCTCTGTGATTACCTTAAAGTAAGAAGGTTAATAATGAAAAATAATGAAGGAGAAATAGTTTCTCAGACAAACAAACAAAAAGATGACTTTTCTTTTCCAAGCCTCAGCTGACTCTTGGAACTGATTCTTGTTCTCCCACTTTTTTAATAAGCTCTTATCCTTTAAAGAGACTAAGGAGAGATTCATTAGGTATTAGTCATGTGCTACAACATTTTTAAAGATAGTTTATTGGAAATATACATACCCATACAATTTCCTGATAGCAATAAAACTTGGATAGTGATAATATTAAAGATCTATCCTGTGTTCAATCACCATTCTAAATCAAATACTTAATGACCTAATTTTCATTACAAAACAGTTTTTACATGAAGTAAAATATATACAATAAAGTGGACAATATTAACATAATTGGTTCTTTTCAAATGAGGAAACAGAGGCTCAATTCGGATGTGAGGATATGGATGAGATAGCTAAGACTATAGGATTGATTTGGACTAAATTGACTATTGCTTACACTTTGGGAAGACAAGAGCAGATGTACAAATCCATGATGTGTTACTATTGGTGGTTGCTTTCCTGTGCAAATCAGAATCTCTAGGGCATAAACAATGTTTTAATATGACATACTAGTCCGTCTATATATGATTTTCCTATATATGGCTATCTTTAAGGAAGGGCCAACAATAATTTTGTAGGTTACATAAAATAAAAGATTTCTTTTTCTGAAAGGGAAGAGAATGGGACCTCAGGTTAGGTCCTGTATTGGTTTTCTAAGGCTGCTGTGAGAAAGTACCACAAACTAGGTGGCTTCAACAACAGAAATTTATTGTTTCATGCTTGGAGACTAGAAGTCTGAGATCGAGGTGTTCCTTCTGAGAGTTGTAAGGAAGAATCCGTTCCATGCCTCTTCCCTAGCTTCTGGTCATTTGCTGGCAATTTTTGGCAGCCCTTAGCTTGTAGAAACATCACCTTCATCTCTGCCTTCATCTTCACATGCTGTTCTCCCTGTGAGCACGTCTGTGTCCAATTTCCCCTTCATGTGAGTCCATCAGTCGTATTGGATTAGGGGTCCACCCTGTTCCATGAAGTGTGACTTCATCTTAACTAATTACATCTGCGATGATCCTATTTCCAAATAAGGTCACATTCTGAGGAACTGGCGGTTAGGACTTCAACATATGAAATTGGAGGGGGATACAATTCAACTCATAACAGATTACTCTCTCATTCTTTCCCAGTGGATGTGATAAACAAAAGTGTCAACAGGTTATCAAATGAGTTACGTACAGAGTGCAATGGTGGAAAATTGTCCTAGACAAACAAAAAGGTAAGCAGTCATTTTAAGAGATATATTTTTGGCCTTATTTTATCTAAGTCAAGAGAATTAAAGGTAAAACTTTGAATGCGCTATATTTGTAAAATGCTTATGATCAATCCTATTTCATTTGCATTAATAAGAGAAGAAAATCAAACATTTTCTAAATGTTATGTATGCCCTTTCTAAATGTTTTGAAAATGCCAATGTAAATATTTTCAGCTGTAAGTGTAGGTAGATTTGGGTGACCAAAATTATTGGGTAGTCCGATCTGCAATGTTTTAAACAAACATTCTAATTCAAACCAAATGTTATTGAAATAGGCATATCATTAGACTTACCCCAGACTATTTATTTTTAGGGACACCAAATATATCAAGAAATAAAATCAAATATCGAAATATTTGTTAATGGTCACTGCTTTTCATTATGAGAATATTGTTTAAATGTGTACATGTTAAGATTCATTGGAAAGTTATATGCCTATACTCAAGCAGACTTGTGTCTATATTATACAGAGCAATAATAAATTGAGAAAGAAAAGTCTACATCAGTTGTTTAAAACTGTGTAAACCAGTGAGTTGACTGACTGCAGGGTTTTTTCCCCCACTTTTGAAGCAGATATGCTGACATCCTGTATACATATCCTGAGATGATTATTCAAAGTGCAAATTAATGTCATACCCCACACATTCAAACCTCTCCTGGCTTTGGTTCTTTTGCCCTCTCACTCATGAGCACATCAAAGCCATTGAGTAATGGGAGTACTGGAACTTTGGTACCCAGGGAAGATGAATGAACCTTTCTGCAGAATACTGCTGTTTAGCCATGAAAAGACTAAAAACGGGTGGGTGGCTTCATATGTAAGCAGGGGGAAAAATAAATTCTGAGAAACCAGAGGGCTTGGTACCCATTTGGAAACACATGAGCTATTTTTAGATGTCAAGAGGATGTGGTGGTTAACGTGAAGCCTAAGCCATTTAAATCCAAATGTGTCACTTTTCAATATCAAAATGCACTGTTATACGTTACCATTCTACCGAGATAACGGGTAGGTGAAAGAAATTATTTTCCGTTTTTAATCCAAAAGTGGCTTTCAAATGTAAACTGAAGATATAGTATAGTATTAGGTAGATAGAGACAAGTGATTTTAAAATTTTATTGATATAATACATTAAATCTATGAAATATCAGGAACAACTTCCTAAAAGAATTATGTGTTGTAAATGTTGGGAGTAGCTAATTCCTACACATCAGTCACACAGATATATTGGAGGTAGAATTATTTTGTGTTGAGTCTCAACAGTTTCCACATATTGCACCAACTCACAGCTATCCACTTTTCCACGTGAAATTCTGGAACTGTTGACTCAGGTAAATTATTTTCCCAGAAATACCACAAATCAACTCAGGAAATTCTATACCGGGCCTACGGGCTAGGCCCATCGCCTGGCATTGGTGTATTCCTAAATTGTCTTTTCATACCCTTATCTCTCTCCTCCTCTCCCATTCACTAATCATTTTAAGGTCACAGCCTTACCCTGCTACCGTATAGGTTCATTTTAAGCAGGTTTCAGTTGAATAATTAAAATTAAGAGATATTTTATAGACTTCTAGATAAAAGGAAAATAAAGAGAAATGAAAGAAGATAATTTTATAATTTAGCATAATGAGACAGACCTAGATTTGAATTTGCAAATATTACTTAACCTCTCTGAACCTTTGTTTCCTGGTCATCTATAAAAAATCGGTAGTGATTCTTACCTCCCAAATTATTATGGGAATTAAATGACACTATATGAAAAGATTTTGGTGAGTGTTACAAACAACAGTATTATTATGATTCTGTAAATATGTTATTATTGTTGTTAATTAATGACACTGCTCTGGCTCTATTTAAAATCACAGATTAACTCTTCACAAATTAAAGGTTAAAAATTACAAAAAGTCAAAGCAACAATAGCAGTTTACCCAACTGTCTTCAACTAAGAAAAGATCCCTTTTGGCAGAAAATAGTTGATCAAATCTGAGTACTCCCTTGACCACAACTTTAGTTGAGCGTGAGCATTTTTCTTTGTAGTCACTTCATTTATGATGCTACATGGTCAAAATATTCAATATATTTCACTAAATGTGAATGCACTTATCATCATTTTGTAAACTGCCTAGCTAATTTATTACCAAGGAAATGGAGGTGAAAAATGCTTTGTTTTGTATTCTCAGTTTTTGTTTAATATCTTACCAAAAAAGGATCCTCCCCAATGAATCTTTTCTCTGAAGCATTTGGAAAAATTAATAAGAAAATGCAAAAAAATAGCATGTTTATGATCCAGAGACTAGGCTGACCCTCAAAGTATCTACCCTGAGAGAATTGCATTTCTTGTAGTCAAAAATGTCTAATCTGGGCCTGCCCTTCTCCATTTGATCTATAGTATACAGAGTCATTATCCATTATTATTTATAAAAGATATCTTCTGTCTTTTCACTGATGGTTTTGTTAAGACTGAACTTAGGTAATCCTTCTCTGTTGACCCCACTGTGTACAGACACTGTGACTCAAACTGTTTGGCTCAAGGGACATAAATCCCTCTGTCTCTCTCTTTCTCTCATTCTCTCTTTTGCTCCTCATTGCAGGGAGATTTGTAAATCCATCAGTCCTGAAGAATCCCTGCCACTCCTCATAGGGATATTAACCTGGCATCTAGGACTTAAGGAAACTAAGATTATCATTCACCTAAAGCAATTGCTTGTTTCACATTTTTTCTGCTAAGACACAGAGAATTACCGGAATCCCTGTTCTACCAGAGCAAAAGGAGAGCGTGAAGAGGCTGAGGTCAAATATACAAAACGTGTTTCCCTTTGGGAAAAGACATTGAATGGAAAGGGAGATATTTTTGATACATGATCTTGATTCCTCAGATTATAACTTTCCTGAGAAAGCCAATAGGCATTTTATTTTACAGTAAAACCATGTAAAAGTGTAAGAACTGAAAGAAGAGTAAGGAAAGACTTTTCATAATTAAAAACTGGAACCAAAGGAAAAAAAATCCTGTTGAAGAGAGATTACGCTGATGACAATTTAATAGAGAAAAGCAAGAACAGAAGACTGTAGCCAACCAAGAGCAGCAAATGATATGGCACAGACAATAGATTGACCGCTAGCCTTTGACAGGGGAATCTTGACCATTCCACTTGGGGGCCAGCGTAGTAGTTTCTTTACTTTTCTCAGGCTTAAAGCTCTGCAGAGGCACCCTCTTGTAACTTATCTATCAGCTTGAGTGTTGTCTTTTTTTAAAATCTTTTAATACATTCATTTAAATAAACAAATCCCAAATTCTCCAGACAACAGAAACATGGGAGACTATTCCTAAACAATTTTATTGACACTGTTACTAATTTTCATCATTGCCTTTAGTCTACTTTCTCCCTCTTGTATCAGTTCCATGCTTACTGAATAAAGAATAATTTCTTAGAGAACGTTTCTAGACAATAGTTGGAGGATGAGACAGTTTATAAACCACCATTTTGCTATAAACTGTGTAAATTCCTGAACAGAGGGGCTCTGGTTTGACAAAAGGCACACAGCAGTGCAGTGCACTATCCCTTGATCCTAGGTTGTGTATTAAATGAGATTCCCAACTTGAATAGAAATTGGATAGAAACTGAAGATTGGACTCATGCCCCACCCAAAGATTTTGACGTTTGGCATTTGAATTCTTTTCATAAGTGAATCACTCTGTCCTTTAAGAGAAAATGATAACTTCTCTGCTAAATTAGAAATCAGCTTTTCACATTTTTCATTTTCTTTAGAACACTTTCGTAAAGATAATGCCCATTTGTCCTACTACCACACTTAGAAGCTTTTATTTTTCTTACCCACCTCTTCCTATAAATTGGCCTGTTGACTAAGAGACACCATTATCTAACTACTCTGTGCCTTTGTTTACCCTCAGAAAAGATAGTCCTAGCTTACGAACCACTTTGACAGTCTTTCCTGGGACATTCTGTGAAAAGTGCAAAGTGTTGTCATTTGCATTTTCTACTGTTGACGTGAGGTGATATGTCCAGGTATTGAGTTTACAGTGGTAATATGAACTAAGTTCTTTTCTAAACTCGAGGGAGACACTCAATCATGAAGTGGCACAGAGTGACTCCAGTGGAATAAAACAGAGTTATCAGGATACTCTGTCTGGGGCATTATAATGACTCTGTTGGTGACAGCTTGTCTACTGCCTGGTGGTATTAATAAAGAGCACTTTTTCTGGGGAAATTGTTGTGCTGGCTTTGCTTTCATGTGATCTGCCAAGGCATATACCCTGTCAAATGGAGTCACTTCGCATTTCACTGCGGACAAAGGTCCCTTGGAAAATGGTTCCTGGGAGTTTCACTGTACCAGCAGTTCACTTTTATTTCTGAGAGGAACCTTTAACCATTTAAAATAGATATTTGCCTCCACCACCCAAAGAAAACCAGAAATAGATCATTTACATATTTAGCTTAATTGTGGCCATATCTCTTTTATTCATACTTCACTGCTCACGAAGCACATAAATTGAATAGTGGTAGTACTAAAATATATTCTCAGAGTAGAGTTAATAATATGCATAGTAAATTCACATGCTTCGTGCTCGGTAGACAAAGCTGAGAAGTGATGGGTGTGGGATTGGGAATTTGAGAGGGATTCTCAGAAACAGGGAGCTCAAATGGGCTTCCATTTGCGTGGAATAAAAGTAAATTTCATTTGATTCAGAAGTAGTGACCCAATTCCATCTTATCTGAGGTTCAAAACAGCTTATTTCATTTGTTTTTGACAATAGTACATTTTCTTATCCTATAAGGTTAATGAGAGGAAGTCAAAGTTATAATGAGAACTACAAAAGAGAAATACCACAATAAAGTCTGTTTTTTCTGTGGTGATCTGACCTAAAGAAAAAGCACTTAGATTCTGAATTCTCATAAAAGCTCATGCTTAATAAGACTTGCGATAGTAGCTGTGAGAAAAGCTAATCTCGAAAGACTTTCTGCATAATTTTTTATATCAGAGACTTTGGTTGATTTAGATAATCAACCCTGCAAGTGTACATTTAAATTCTTAGTCAGATAATCTGAAAAAAAATCCCAGAATAATAAAATCCTATCTACAGGTCATTATTCAAATAGAAAGAGAAACAGAAGAGAAGAGAAAAATAAAAGACAAGAGATATTCTGGTTATAAGAGCTCATTAGTTTAGCTCATTAATTTGGTTAAGTGATCAAAATGGTTAATTTGAAAACCAAGATGTTAGTGAGTAATGTCTGTCCAATTAAACCTAAGAGCCCAATTCACAAGCAGTTGACATGTGAAGGGAGCAACACCTGACAGCCGCCAGAAGGCGACCTTTTCCCTTGGTCTACAGGAGAGGAGAAACACGACATAGCCTCAGAACATAATAAAGATCCTAAAGAATATTCACCAAAACAATACGGTTTCTACCTCTAACTGACTACCTCTGGGTGGAAAGATTTTTCAGTATTTTCAAAAAATTATATAATAAAAATATTTGAAAAGAAAAAGAGGGAAAAACAGTATATCAATCCGCTCCAATCTGCAGAGAGAAATATTAGCTTTATTCCTCTTTCTTCACATCTCATTTCTCTCTTTCATTGTTTGACTAAAAAAACCAAACTGTTTACAAGCTACTGGATGGAAAATTGTACCAGCTTCAGCATTACCAGGATAACAAATCTGTGAAGAGCAGCAGGAATGGGGAATTTTGCTGAATGCACTTCTTTAGCATACCTCAAAACGATCCCCTTTATCTGGACAAAAGTTAGCTACAATTTCCTGATACTTCTTATACAATTGCTTATATCTCTTAGGCAATTTTCTTACATATAAAAGGGAGACTTGTTCCAAAATATGGTCCTCTATGATGTTCATAAATAGACCAGCCTGTCACCTGCTAGAATGAGAGGATGTGTTGAGGGGGTGCTAAAGTGGATTATAATATTAATAAAACGAATGAAGATATAAATGGATATATGACATAGTATGCATTTATGAGCAAATTCTAATATTAAATGAGGATCTAATAAAGGAGAGTAAGGATGAGCAAAGAAGGAAGTCCACTTATACAATACTTAAGAGAAAAAATAATTTAAAAGGTATGAATCACTTGTCACCAAGTCAACCAATTCAGCCTCATATTAATTTGGAAATTAAAAAATCTAATTTTAGCTGTGCCATCCAATTCCAAAGATTAACTTAAAATTAAACCATTCCTAGCTATATCAAGTATATTGGAAGTAAGTATATTGGCTTCTTACTTTCAAGAGGGCAAAATCCATTTGACCACGTATATTCTTATGTGCCCCTTCTTACTTTGGTTTATATTAATACAGTGTTGGAGTAGAGTTCAAAGTTGTTTCAGGGGCAAATCAAAGCAAATTCACCTGAAAAAGAGTCTGTGCCAAATAGTCATTAATTAAAGGAAACCAAATCAAAACAAAAGCTCTAGTAGATGATTCTTCTAGTTGATTTGCAATAACCACTTTTATTTCCATGCTACATACTGCTCTGAGCCAAAGCCATAATATTCAGCCAATTTATTTCTGTCATTTAGTATATCTTTCATTATTACCATAATTTTCAGGTCTAAAATATATCACCTTAAATTTGAGTTTTCATCTACATATATATTTGAACTAAATAATAAAATACACATTTCTATTTTTTATGTGTAATATACATACATTTGAACAATCACTTAGCTCAACATAACATAAAATCACATCATCTGGGAGTAATAATGTTACAACATTTTATCCCAACTTGATATCTTGATGTAGTTCTTATTTTTGAAAATAAGTCATGAAGAATGTATTCCAGGGGTTGGCCCGGTGGCGTAGTGGTTGTATTTGCATGCCCTGCTTCAGCGGCCCGGAGTTGGCAGGTTTGGATCCTGGGCATGGACCTACACACCACTTATCAAGCCATGCTGTGGCAGCATCCCATATAAAGTAGAGGAAGAGGGGCACGGATGTTAGCCCAGGGCCAGTCTTCCTCACCAAAAAGAGGAGGATTGGCAATGGATGTTAGCTCAGGGCTAATCTTCCTCCCCTCAAAAATAAATAAATATTTAAAAGAAAGAATATATTCCAATAATTTTCAATTCAATCCCACTAAACTGATGGGAGCTGCCTTAAAGCTGCATGTAGTCAATAGTGCAATATGTGGATAGAAACAAATTCTGTCACACACGTATAGAAGACAAAGGAAGACTGAATGAAGTAAATTCTCAGCAACAGGTGTCAGACATGCCATTCTTTTCCTGCCTGAAATGGATCTAGCCTAAAAACACATACACGCTCACAAGAGGACAGCGTGTTAGAAATACACCCACTTATATTTTGTGGCATTTGCTAATTAGATGATTTAAAAGTCTAGTATTACACAAATATTTTAGGAGGTACCTCCTAGGGATAATTATTAAATGATTACTGGGCACTTACTGTGGGCCAGACATAATATAAGGAACTGGGATAAAATCCTACCATTTGGTAGAGTGTGCAAAATTATAAAACGTTCAAATACTATGTTATATAAACTATTTAGTGTTTGTACAAAGTTTAAAAAGTAATAGCAGAACCTCTTCCCCCATGCTTAGCTCACTGTAAAAATGTGCACCAAAAAACCCACATAAATATAAGATGAACACAGAAAACAAGTACACATAAATATTTTATGCATTAGGTCAGACACAATTTTCAGAAGTATGTAAATACTGGGAAAACTGAGTACCTGCACAAGTGGTTGAAAATTTTAACCAACTTTTATGTGTAAATGACATCATTAATCTCAGGCACCACACATATTTCAGCTTAGAAGACACTACCCAGGAGGAATGAGACTCTCACCAGGTTTTCCCACACGGAGAGACGTCGTCAGTGTAGGAAACTGTGAAACTAATGTTCACAGTCTTCTAAAACAGGGAAGTCTGAAGTGAATTATGTGCACCTATGGAGTTCATAAGGGGCCAATATGATCATGGTCAGAATGGACAGAATTAAGGTAGAGGCAGAGTGTACCTGTTAATTACAGTGTAAAAAGGTACAGAAAGCAAAAGGAGATGTTGAGAGGAAGAAAGGAAGTAGACGCAATTATGGCGTCTGCTCCTCCCATTGGCAGCCAAGCAAGGCTGTTGCTGGAGTTCCTTCAGCTATTGTTTTGCTGCCAATGTCTTATGATGTCAAAACCCCAGCACCAATAGCTGTGGTGATTTTTAATCACGCAACCCCTGTTCCAATGGGAATGGTCACCTTTCCCCCAAGTCACGCGAAACCTGTCTACTCAGACCATCAGCCACGGCTATAATTCTCATCTGTAATTCAGATGAGAAAGTAACAGAGCTGATTCACAGATGTGAACACCCAGGTCATTTTGGCCTGCAAAAAGCCTTGAAGTCCTGTGTGCTTACACTGTGGATCAGTGAGGAGGCTCAATTCTGACCTGGAAGGTAATCCATCAATTCTTCAAATGACTCCACATCTAGGTTGCTGTTCAGAGTCAAGATCCTTCTATGCATTTACCGACATAAGTTGTCTACATAGGTGTTTCTGAAGTTCCTGAGACAGGTCAGACACTTATTTTAGTAATAGTTATCCAAAGCTCTAAGAAACAGTCAGATAATTGGAAATGGATCCCCAACCATTCTGTGCCTCTTCAAAGCCATAACACCAAATGAAAGTGGGGTTTTGAACAATAGACTTAATTGAGATTTGTTTTTGTTTATCAGGTAATGTTTCTCTCTTGATACCAAGAATAGGTAAATGAATTATATCAAGCAAAGATATTTAGTGAAAGGAAAGGAAACAAGAAAACTATGCATTAATAAGCCAGAATCATGATATGCAATGCTGCATCACAGGTGTGAAGATCTACAGCTGAATGGAGCTGAAGCATTTCATTAATTTTATAATGAATTACAAATCTGCCATGCAAAAAATATTCATACTAGAGATCCTCCAGGAAAAGAAAATTATGCAAATAGTGCACTGTAAGAGTTAGAAATATCTACTGGCATCCTTTATTTGTCCTTTTATTTTACTTGGAAGTGTATACACTTAATGGAGATACATATCTGATAATGTCAGTTGTGAATACACAATAAATAAGATATAACACAATATTGGAAAGAATTTCAGAACTTAGAGGGAGATAGTCCCTCCACTTTTGTGTAATACTATTCTCAATGTTAAAACAATGTTTCTAACTCTTTAAAAGGAGAAAGGGATCATGGAGAGGGTTTAGAAGAGAGAAACATGTAACAATAAAGTTCTGAAAGTGAGGCCAGTGACACAGATTCATCTTCCTTCTTGGACAGTTTTCTTTAGGTAGGTCACATAGTGAAATTTTGATGCATCGGATCTTTGAAGTATCTAGCTTATGAGCACTGGTAAGTAAGGTCAGAGTTAGTTTTTATAACTCTTTGACACCAATCTGTCAATCTATAGCCTAGGTCACGTAAACATTTCTCTTGTGTAGATGGTTATGTGGTTTGTCTTAGAATGATCTCTCTATTTCTGGAGAAATTTTATTTAATAGTAAACAGGAGTATTTCTACTAACCATGGAGTTACTTATATTTCATTCATTAATGTTAAAATAGCCAAAAAGCACTATTAAGTATAATCGTCCCAATGACACTGCTATTCTACCTTTACACAATCTATGTTACATCTGGTTAATAAAAAAGGACTCCAGTTTACTACAGGTTTTCAGATTGTGCAATGTGTTAATAGACTACAATGCTATTTTGCTTACGCATGCACAATCTTGGCTTTCTCTCTCTTGTGCTCTCTTCCAGCCCCACCCTTTTTCTTCTTTGAAGTCATTGCCTTTTTAATTAAGCAAAGTAAGCATACTTACATAAGTAGGGCATTGCGACCTTGCTAGCTATTTACCATTCCTTTGATATGCTCTGAATCACAGAAAGTGCTCCCTAAGCCAGAGAGAAGAGCCTCACTCCATCATGCTTTCAGTCCTGTTCCTGCTCCCCCACGTCCAGGTGGCTGCACTTTTATGTAAGAGCTGCTTTCTTCCATAAAGCTTCCAGAAGTTGAGTAGCTTTACCGGAAGTGAAAATGGAGCGTTCTTCCATGCCTTTGATATCCCACCTTTCTACTCATTCAGTTAACTCTTACTCTATACCTAGTACGCCCTGGTCACTGTGTGAAGAACCAGGGATGAAAAAACAAAAACGAATATAAATAAGATATAATCCCTCTCTTCTAGGAGTTCACAGACTGGTGAAGGCAAAAACACAGACAAATCAGTGGTGCCAAGTCTAATCATTAAAGAATTAGACCTCTGGTGTCAGAAAATATGAATTTTACCAGCTGTGTGACCACAGGCAAGCTACTGTACTTCTCTACACATCAATTTCTTCATTTATAAAATGCAGGTGATATCAATACCTATTTTGTGTGTTTTTTCTGAGAATTTGATGAGCTTGTGCAATTGGCACAGTCCATGGCACGTGATTAGCTTTCCACAATGATGTGACGCTCTGATGAGATGGCACCCGGGATGGGTAAAGTACGGATTGCTACAAAGCAAGAGAGGGTTATCCTCTCACATAAAGATATTTGGAGATTACCTCTGATGGTTGTTCAGGAAGGTCTGGTCATAGAGTGCTATTTCATTTGTGAAGAAGAATTAGAACCACACAAAAACACTTTCACCTCCTTTTGATGAGAAAGAAACCATTGGCCTCTTGTATTAAAGTCTCCCTCAATTGATGAAGTTAAGGGACCAGGATTACTCAGACTGTGGTATTATTGGTAACCTCCGAAGCATCAGAGCACATGCATGACGCTAATACATCTTTTGTCGTGGGCTCCTACTTGCAGGTGTCTTCTCTACCATTCAATCATATACGATAGCTAGGAAGATAAATGAACTCGGGAGAAGCAGAGAACAATACTGCAGTTTTTTAATCTGTCACAGTTCTTCCTCCACTTCAAAGTTGACTTGACAACTGCATTTATTTCGCATCGCAATTGCTACAGGTTAATAATATTGTGTTTTATCAGGAAACATTTATCTTGAGGAAGAAAGTTCTCCTAACACAGCAGATAACTTATCCAAGGACAAATAGGAAGGGGCCTGTATTTTGAGGGTAATGCTAATGCCTGGCACGCTATAAAAATAAATGAAATCTGATTAACACTACTGGGGAGAAGAATAAGTCATAGTTTCTATGAAATATTATTTTCCTGATTGGAACCATTTCCATTTTTTGTCAGCTTAAAACATTGTATTAAAGATGAGATGACTTTAAAACTGTGACAGATATCTCAAGTCCTATGATTACAAATGGTTGTTATAGGCTTATAATCCTGAGGGTTTAGTCTAAAGTATTTTATCCATAAATTGAAAGAGAAACACACTAGGAATTCAGAAGATTTTAATTAAAGTTGTTCACAAAAATTTAATGGAAATCTTAAAGGTTGGTTCACTAAGTGTTTTTGATAATGAATTTAATTTGTAGAAGAAATTTGCCGGCAAATTTGGTGATGCCCAAAAAGCCTTCCTATGCACAATATATATTTTCGTGGAAGCATTATTACTAATTACCATGCTTTTACCAATTCACAAAGGTTAGTCCATTTTCAGCTCCATTCAAATATGTATTCTTAAACCTATCATCTAAAAAATGGTAACAAATCCTTTTTAAAGGAGAAAAAGAGACCACAAAGGGTTGGACAGTGTCATCTTAACTATGGAACTAATTTCTTTAAAAAAAATAGTTCATTAGTGTATAAATTGAAAGCAGATTGGGTCAGAAGTGAAGAAAGAATGCACAAGAGGATAATTTATTTTGAATTGGGCAGCTGAGACACATCCAATATAGAATCACTCATTCTTGTTTTCCTGTAAAATTGCCTGCATCATCATGCAGCATCCTCAGAATGGGTTTCTCAACTCTCAGCAGCACCAAAGCTAAGCAACGCAGACGACGGTGTGAAAGCTGGGATTGAGCAAAAAAGCAGGCGGGTTGCTTATAGTGATGCAGGTATGGTTTCAGTAATAAGTCAACCCACTAATAATGATAATAGCTTGTATTTATGCAGGTTCTTCTTTATGAAGCCCAATGTGTTTTAAAAATATAATTCTATTAATTCAAAATGCACCCCTGTGATTAGGAAGGGAGCAGGTTTAATTAACTCTATTTTATGGATGAGGAAACTCACAATATCCTCTGTCGACAGGCAAATATTGCAGTGTGCTGGATTCAATATCCTTTCCCATTGCCTGGTGAGGCCTTGGTAAGGCAACAGTAGGTCTCAACTGATCACCAAAGA
The DNA here is from genome assembly GCA_031878705.1 of Tapirus indicus. NCBI lineage: Eukaryota > Metazoa > Chordata > Mammalia > Perissodactyla > Tapiridae > Tapirus > Tapirus indicus. The sequence continues at coordinate 119,083,655 of CM062925.1, forward strand.
AGTGACTGACAAAGAGGCCAATGAAGGGAGAACAAAGAAGGTAATTACAGGAACTGTGCATCATGGTACCAGTTATCTTCTGCTGAATTTCCAATGCAATATTCCAATGCAAATGTTGGAACTTTGGCATCAGAAAATCCCAAGGACTGTGATATTAAAAAAAACAACAAAGAATCAAGATGTCAATAACTGAGTTGTTTTAGGTGCACCCAAGCTTTGATGTACATAAATCAACAAGGGGTAGTTTAATGTGTTGTTATAAAACTCCTAATTTTTACTTTAGTCATCTGAAACGTGGTACACACTTGTTGAAAATTAGTCATTCAGTTTATTGAGTTAATTCTTCAACTGGCTCTGAAGTTTCTTAAGAAAGTGGGAAGGGAATGAGATAAATTCAGAAAGAAAAGAAGAGGGGAGAACTTACCAATTGGCTTCTTTTTCACAGTCTCAGGAAATTTGTATTCTTCATCCATTCAACCAATGCTTACTTTGTGCCAGCCATTATATAAGAACCGACTGCCTTGGGAGGAGACTTAAGTGCTTTCGTGGTTGTTTTCTTTTGTGTGTGTGTTTAAACTCACAAAATGGGATCCTTTCTGAAACTTCTGTTGAAAATACACAATTCATGATTATGTTACCATGGGTGTGTGGAGTGGGGAGAGAGTCAAAATGTTCAGCTAAGCTGACCACTCCTTTTAAACATGAGAAAGTGAAGAGAGACAACTTCCAGGTTGTGAACCAAACAGCCCCCTTCCCCCACCCCCACACCAAATCATGAGGTAATTTTCACAGTTGGCTCTTCACACCAACTCATTGATTCATTCACTTTTATTCAACAAATACTTACTGAGTATCTATTATGTGTGAGGCAGCATTCTGGGGGCCGGCGATACACCAGCTGATAGCACCGACATGTCTTTGCTCTTACGGAGTTTACAGCTTGGTGTGTGAAGTGGCATTTTGCCAATAGAATGATTCACACACCCAGCAGCTTAGCAACCCTCCTGAAGATCTGGAATTGGCATATCAACTGTACACCTAATTTTAATAAGTTGGTTTTTATAACAAAGTTAGCAGACCAGGTCTTGAGTTCCAAGCAATCTTAGGGAGATGCCCCATTGAATGATGCCTTCCATCTTGTTGTCTCTTGTGAAGACAATCAATATGGCACCAGCAAAAGTGAATTTACCAGTGAATATATGGTAACTCCTACTTTTAAGTGACAACTTTCCATTTCTGCAGAAAATGTAAAACTGGTCTATCGAATTTTCTGAGATCAGGCCCTATACATTTCTATGTCATCTCATATGGTGGCACTTTTGGAGAAAGATGCTGACTTTGCAAGAAAAAGTCACATTGATGACCCCTTCCACTAGGGTCACCACAACTTTCCTCACTATTGCACACGGTAGGGCTGTTGGAAAAGTCCTTTTAGGTCATTATAGTAAATCTCCCGTTTTTAGATAGCAGTTAGTTTAGAAACATTATTTTCTGCAACAATTTGAAAGGAAAAACAAACACATATTGGCGGAAAGAGTGGTGGATCAGTCAGGATCTAATCGGGAAACAGAATCCATTTGAGAATTTAAAATAGAGTGAGTTTAGGCTGGGGATTGGGAAAGCTGAAAGCTAACAGGATTAGTGAGGCAACCCAAAGGTTATCAAAGCAGGCAGCAAACATCCTCTCTAGGCTGGAAGGATAGAAGAATGTTGTGTTGGTGGAGCTTCCCCAGGGAAACCTGGAGCCATGTTGGACCCACCAGGCAAGGGCTAGAATTATAGGTGAAACACTGCCACTGTCACATCATCATTGGAAGCAGAGAGGAAGAGGGATACATGGCCAGTATTCCCTTCTGGCCCCATACCTCCATGCCCCAACCCCAGTATCCCACCAGACACTCCTAGTTGGCAGTCAGTTGATATGTGGGAATCCAGCCTGAGGAGGATACACAGAAGACCTCAGGAAAAGTGAGTCATGGATGCTAGGGCAAATAAGCCCAACACTGCCACAGAAAGCTTGAAGAAAGAAGACTCCTTCCTGTTGAAGAGAGACATCTACACAGCTGAAAAAAAAAACGTTATTTAAAAAGTGGACTGAAATATTCTGTCTTGAAGAATAATGAAAATATTAAGTAGGAAATGAAAAATATTAAATTGTATTAAACCTGTAAATAAACTGTTAAAAGATCACAGTTGTAAGATAAACAAAATCAAACCCCTCCCCATGTTACATTTGTTAAAAAATTTTTTTCATTTATAAAAAATGAGGGGGATATAGATTCAGAGAAAATACTACCAAAATCGTTATGGGGAGGAATGAAAACAGAATTTAATAAATGATAGATATGTTGCTTCTGGATGGCAATATTCAATATAATCAATATATTTTTCTTCACAAAGGAATGCATGTTAATACAAATCTGGAGTAAAATTCCAATAATGAGTTTTTGTGTTTGAACTTTTGTTTGTGGAACTTATATAAATTTGTTAATGAATCATCTAGAAGGAAAAATAAAAGAGAATAGCTAAGTCATATTTATCAATATCAGATTGATAAAGTGTATTAATATATAACGTTAATAAAGGCCCCAAAGCTATAGTCACTAAAATAGTAAGATTTTCTTGCAAGACTAAAGAGGTAAGTCAATGGAACCAAATAGGAAGCCCAGTGCACACACCCACATATACACTGATATCCATAACATTTAATATTTTTAAATAGTATGTCACATTACTGAGAAGAGGTTTCATTTAATAAATGACATTAAACATGATGGAACATTAGGAAATATAAATACTTATAACACAGGGAAATCCTTATATTTTATATTGAGTGAGAGAAAGCAGGACACCAAATTATATCATTAAAGTATATCTACATATGTATGAAAACAAATATGCACATGAAAAGATAGGCAGAAAATATTTCAAATATATGTATAGTCTTTAATATTATTAAATTATTAAAGATGGGGCAATTTGTTTTCTTCTGCTTTAAAAATTTAGCCTAAGAGCATGTACTATTTTTTGATTTAAATAGTTTTGGGACAAATTCTTAATAATAGGTAAAATGTGTTGAGTCCTTAATATGATTTGGCAGACAGTGTTGTAAATCATTTCACATGAACAAACTCATTTAATTTGCAAGGAACATATTCCCCTCACCTCGTTATACAAATAATAAAACAAAACCCTAGAAAGTGTTGGCAACTTGCGGACAATCACACAATCATGGAATGGCAGATCCAGGATTTGGGCCTGAGGGAGCTGACTCCAGAATTCACTGAACCCTGGGTGGGACTGCCTCAACCAATAGGGTGGCATGCACATCAATAGAGGAATTTTAGCTCCTAAAAAGCTCTATAAATTATGTGTTCTCATCCTCACCTATGATAACTCTATTGGCTACGTAAAGTAGTTTGATAGGTAATCATGTTATTTCTCTGATTCCAAGTGCGTCTTTTCAAGCACGATTTATTCAATGTTAGAGGTCAGTAATTTTTCCCAGTCCAGGCATGCTTCCACAGCCTCCTGCTTGTCCTTGAACTCCCAGGAGCCATCACCCTTGTTTTCTGAAAATTGAGTTATTTGTGTGCTATAGACTGTGAAATCAGAGACAGTTTCTTTAGGAACCAGCTTTTCTTAATCCAAAAGACAGGGAAGAGCAATTTGTAAATGCTACAGAGTGAAGAAAAAGGTAGCCACACAGCATGTCCTCAATTTGAATCATCATTTCTTTCACTTCCCTTTTCGCTTTCAGAAGTTTCTCCTTTTAATCCTATGTAGCTGAAGGATCGCAACATCTTTACCAGATAAATTTAATAACCTCTCTCCTCATCCATCTTCATGATATCTAAAAGCAAGGAACAATTTCTCCTCACGGAATGCAGATTGGTGCACTCTAGTCTTCCCCTGCCCCTGAAGTAGAAACCTACAATATTGGAATATTTGGATTGTATTATTTTAATAGAACAGTCTTGAATCTTTGAGGATGAATGAGAAGAAGGGATGAGAATGGTCAATTAGGAAAGCTGGTATTATTATTCTGGTTTATTTTTATTATTATTATTCTGGATATCCATGCTTTCTCAGCAGCCCGATTAGGATTGTAATTCAATAGTTAGAAAAAAACTCCAATACGTGATATTTTTAACGACTTTATGCACTGCTATTCACTGTTGGACCTTTAGAATATAAGAGCAGTATTTTCTTTTTAACCTACATTTTTTAATGAAGGAAATGTAGTTGGTGTTTTTTTTTTTTGCTGGGAAAGATTCACTCTGAGCTACCATCTGTTTCCCATCTTCCTCTCTCTCTCTCTTTTTTTTTTCTCCTCAAAGCCCCAGTACATAGTTGTATGTTTTAGTTATGACTGCTTCTAGTTCTTCTATGTGAGTTGCTGCCACAGCATGGCTACTGACAGACGAGTGGTGTGGTTCCATGCCCAGGAACCAAACCTGAGCCACCAAAGCAGGGTGTGCTGAAATTTAACCACTAGGCCATCAGCGCTGGCTCTTAACCTACATTTGTTTAACCTAACTCTGACAAATATCTCTTAAAATTTTTAGAACAAATGATATAGTCTCCTATAGAAACCAATGCCTGACAAAATATTTTAGTATTATGAAGAAATACTATTTTCAGTGTGTTTTATTACAAAAATATTTCATATTTTGAAAAATAATTTCTTGTGTCCACACTATCAACATAAAAACCACAATGGATTTACTATAATCTAGTCAATCCTGAAATTAAGGGGGTTTGTGGATGCATGCAAATATTTTTCCAAAAACTTATTTTGGAATCAGAAACATCATCAAAAATATGAAAGTAATGTTTTTCAAGGAGCACTCTTTTCCAACCATCCTTTCTCTAAATTTTCTGCAACTTAGAATAATGATATTTAAGAGAATAGATATATAAATTATTTCATCATGGCCAGAAATCAAGGTATAAATTATTTTATCACGAGATAGAACTAAACAAACTCAGTTTACAGTAATAGAGTAATACAAGAGTAAAAATATATCAGCTGATTCATAAATGGAATTGGATGTGAAAATTTCAGTATAAAGGACTACATAAATGTAAAAAAGTTAAGCAAAAAAAAAATCCTTCAAACATTTATTACCTTAAATTACAAACAATTACATTTTCAGATTTCCAGTAACCTTAGAGAATTGATTGCTCAGATATATAAAACCTTCCAAATATGTTTTTTCTGTGATACATTTCGTAATTGTTGAAAAGGACTATCAATTACTCTACTTTAAGGTAATCCCATCCCACACTATCAAATAGCTGTACCTATTACCCAAAGCTTCCACTTCTTACAGACCAAAGAAGTGCTCAAGATGATAGCTGGATTCCGCGTGAAGCCAACTGCGGTGTATGCCGTTCCTTTTGGACATTTTCCCAAGGGATTTAATTACTAAAGTCCCTCAGGAGTGTTTGCTTTTACATTATTGGTTTTGCAAATAAGTAGCACTATGGTTTAATAAACACCATGACAGTGCTTTCAGTTCATCATTTTAGAACTTCAAACAGTAAAATCTAGTTTTCAGGTCCAAGTTTACGCTCATATTACATAGTGTAAAAATATTTTCTAATGTTCTGTGTAGTAACAGCACAGAGCTGGACACACATTAAACAATCATAAAAGTCAGCCTACACTAATTGAATAATCATGTTCAAAGGTTAAGAAATTTTACTTAAAAAAATAAACATTGCCAGTTTAAGAACTCTACTCCCCAAAGATTTTAAATTCTGATGCTTATATTGACTTATCATGCAGGAAACTCAAATTATGTTCATCATGACTAATTTTAGATTTTATTAATTTTTTGCATTTGTTTCAGTGTTGTTCTTATTTTGTGTCATTTGTATTCCTAGAGCGTGTCCATTTTAAATTAGCATTGCTATCTAGCTACCTTTAATATGGTCTATGGCTATCCTTCTAATTATCTTCTTACAACCATTATCAGCCTTTAAAATTTTCTTTGATGTCAGTTTGAAAAGTGACAATACACTTAGGGTTAACTATTATTTCAGCTATTTTGATTACACACTTTGCCTTTTGACCTTCTGGAAACCACATGACCCTTACTTAAGACCTTTGCATAATTACCTATCCAATTTTCTTATCTCCCTCTTCCTTTATATGTTTTTTATTTCCCTTAAAGTTCCCAAATGCAACATAGCTGTGGTCATTGTCAAAGTCAGGGTAACCTTGTTAGGACTCTCCCTCAAGTCTTCACAAGATAACCAATTAATGACTTATTGCTTTATCTCAGTGTCAAATCATTCCTAAAACCATCCTTGTGCCTTTTTTCTTCTTTAAGGAAGTGTTAATTAACATGACCAACTTTCCTTTTTTTCCTTATTTATGGCAGAATAAGACCTTCATGAAGTGTTTAATTCATGTACTTCATGATATAGATAGTTTGTTTACATGAATATGATGTCTTTCTATTGAAACATAGATAATCTATGAAAGTATTTACTACATTCAGAATCTTTCCACTTTTTAAAAGGAACACAATCACATTTACATGAAGAAAAAAGTTGAATTCCACAACAATAGGATTATATGATTGTAAGATTTTTTCAGGTATGCTATTCATACTCATATCTGGAAGATTTTCTTAAGCTAATCTCTAAGCCGGTGGTTCTAAAAGTATGGTCCTCTGACGTCTGGGAGTCTCTGAGACACATTCGAGAGTCCTCAAGTTCAAAAATGTTTCCATAATAGCAACATATTACTTACCTTTTCACTCTTTTGACATTTGCACTAATGATATAAAGCAATAGTGGGCAGCTGCTGGTGCCTCAGCTTGTATTAAACTCTACTAGGAGACACTGAATTCACTTAATATTGTCCTGGATAGAGCAGCAAAAATTATTAATTTTATTAAATATCTACCCTTGAGTACATCTTTTTAATATTGCTAGTAACAAAATGGGAAGACTGTATAAAGCACTTCTACTGCATTTGAAAAAGAATGGTAATATTAAGGAAAAGTCTTGTGTGATTGTTTGAGTTGTGAACCCAACTAGCTGCATTTTTCATGGAAAACCATTTTCACTTGAAAGAATTACTGTTAGACAAAATATAGTCTTGGTAGGCATTTTCTCAAAAAATCGATAAAGGGAATCTGTTACTTCAAAAAAACTCTGATAGTATTTGTTGCCAATGATGAGATTTGAGGTTTCCAGTAAAACTTGCAATTTTGGAAAACTTGGATCTGCCACCATGAGCTTGACGGAAGCCCAATAGTTAAAGAATTTTCTCATGAAATTGGTGATCACAATAATTAATGTGATTTTTTTGATGTGTGTAGCATTCCCAATAGCTACATAACCCAGTGAAACAATGTTTTCCAAATGACCCACTGCTTGATGTTACATAATCATGTGTGGGTAAAAGATCCATTCCAACTGTAAAATAGACCAAAAGATTTTAGTGTAGCAGATATGACTACATAATCCACTCTGTTACTGATTTTTAAGAAACTACCACTTATCTAGTTTGGATGTTAGTTCAAAGAAGAATATCCATGATTATATGAAAAGTTATGTATTGAAATATTTCTACCTTTTCCAATTACATATCTTTATGAGGTTGGATTTTCTTCATATATTTCAATCAAAACAACATATCCCAACAGATTGAATGTAGAAGCAAATATGAGAATTCAGCTATCTTCACTAAGCTGGACATTAAAGAGATTTGCAAATTGTAAAGTAATGTGACACTTCTCACTGAATTTTTTGGGGGGGGGAATATGGCTAGTTGTATAGCGAATATGCTATTTTTGTTAGCATGTAATTTAATTATTATAGTTATTTTAAATGAATTAATGAATATATATTTTAAGTTTGAATTTCAATGTCTAATATGGTAATCAAGAGATATAATATGTATAGATATATCAATAGATATAAGCCATATAAGTGGAATTTAATAATTTTTAAGTGTGTAGAGAGGTCCTGAAGCAAATTTGAGAACTGCCGCTGTAAACATTGGTTCGACCAAGTCTGAGTATGGGAATTTCTGTCTGCAGCACATTCATTCCTAGGTGATCTCATTTAATTCTATGGATTTAAATGCCATCTGAATTCTGGTAACTCACAAATTCATATAACCAACCCTGCCTTCACCCTTTAATTCCAAATTTACGTATATTACTGCCAATGAGCATTTTTACTTGAATGTCTAATAGACATCTCAAAATTAATATTATCCAAGACCTAACTCCTGATATTTCATTCTAAACCCATTCCTTTGCCAATCTTCCCTATTGCTGGCAACTCCAATCTTCCAGCCGCTATGACAAAAACCTTGTCTTCATCCTTGACTTCTCTTCTCTCATATAGAATATCCAACTCAGCAGTAAATCTTGTCAGCTCTCCTTCAAATTATATCCCAGATCTGACTAGTTCTCCCCGCCCCTACTGCTACCACCCTGGTCTTAGACAACATCATCTCTTATATGGATTGTTTCAATTAATCTCTCAACTGATCTCTCTCTAAATATGCTTGCCTCTTCAACCATTCAGGATTGGCTAGGTTATACTACGGCAACAAACATTGCCAAAAGTTTGGTGTTTTCTGTTTCTCTCTCTCGCTTTCTGTCTTTCTCTCCATATATATATATATCCAAATATATATACAATATATATTAAAATACATACATATATAATATATTAAATATATGTAAATAACATAATTTATAGATCTCATAATATATGTAGATCCCAGAGTGAGAAGATACACACACGTGTATATATTATCCATCACAACTCAGCTGGGAATTCCCCTCTATGCCCCCTCACTCTGAGATTCAAGATGCTGGAGCAGTCACAATCTCATAAGTTACTAGTCTCCCTGGAAAAGAACGAGATCTCTAATGGATTTCACAACAGCGATTAAATTCTCAGGCATGAAAATGACAGGGATGACTTCTGCTCACAAATCAATGGAGAAAACTAGACACATGACGCTGTCCAACCACATAGAAGCCAAGATGAGCCATCCTTGCATGTGCCTAGAAGGCAGAGAGCCATAAATGTTTGGTGAATAGCATGAGAATAAAAAGTTCCCATTTTAAACTCAAGAATGAAAAGATGAATTGTTCTTTGACCACAAACAAGTAAACTTCAATTGGTTTTAAACTTTTCCCAATAAATCAATCCACTGTCAACAGTTTATTTTCTTGCCCTAAGAAATGTTTTATCTTTTGAATGCATAGTTTGCAATCATAAAACAGAATATTCTTTAAAACTGTAGGGTTACATAAATGCTGCTGAACTCTACGGAAAAAAAAGTCATATCATTTTTATAGAGTTAATTTAAGATTTTGCAATCTTGTGGTAATTACATGACACCTCAATCTTTTATAGAATTCGTGCTTGATGTATATATATTTCATGCTTCATATATATGTATATTTCATATATTTATATGCAGCTTGATTAAGGAATGGATACCATAAAATTCACCCATTATATGATACAGTTTGACGATTTTTAGTAAATTTATACAGTTGTGCAATCATCGGCACAATCCAGTTTTAGAATGCTTCTATAACCTCATGAAGTTTCACACGACCCTTTACAGTCATTCTCTGCTCTTACACTGGGCCCTAGGCAGTCACTGATCTGCTCTCTGTCTCTACAATATTGCTTTTTCTGGGAAGTGAAATTCTTGGCATTCCCTTTGCCATTACAAACAGGATAATGGATCCCTAACATTTATAAACATGTATCTCAAAGGAACAGTACACAGTTGTCCTCAATATCAACTGAGGGCAAACTAAGGAGAAATAGGTTTCCCCAGGTGGAATTTTAGTTAAACATAAAAAGAACTTCCTAACCCCTCGGGAAATATTTTAGAGCATTATATAAGGTAATTAAGAAACTTTCATGAAAAAAAGTCAGTTATATTTCAGGGAAGGCTGAAGAATAATCATGTCTGAAATCAGAGTTCCCTTCAACTTTTTACATTCATTGCATAATATCCAAGGTCATTTTTTCATGCAGGTTTTGTAGCTAGAAATCTTGCCAGGTACGAGAACAGCTAGTATGCATCATTGAATCCATAGGTGCTGTCACACAGAATCTTAGTACGATTCATCCTCAAATAATGAAGTAAATGAATGAAGTTAAAGAAGTTCACCTTTGGTTTTCCTAAAATATCTCCCACACTATTCTGACCACAGTGCCTGAAAATAGTTCCTTTAGAATAAAAACATCTTTGAGCTTCAGGTAACTGAAAGATAGGTTATCCATTACCAGTCTATCCTCTTAAAACAGTTACATTTTCCTAGATTATAGATGTATGGACTATCATATATAGTCCTTCAGGTGGAAAATCATCACATAAGTACAAACAATAGATACCCACAGGAAATATGAACTGTTCTTGTCATCTGATAAAATGTTTTAGGGAACATAGAATCAGACAGAGAAAAGGCGGGGGGGAGTGCTGAGTTCCTTAAAATAAACTTAGTGTCATCTTTAGGATTGTGGTCCATTACTGACATTTGTAAAATGAACTTATTTAAAATGAGGACAAGGACTGGGCTGAAGTCTTTTGAGAGAGTTAGTTGACTGATGATTTATTATTTCCATTATTATACATTTTGTAGCACTTAATTTATTTTAGTAGATTTTTTACCCTCTTCCTCTCTTTAAATTTTTCTTTCTTAAACAAAAGGAGACCATTTCTAGAAGAGATGACAATTTACTGTGTAGCCAATGGGATGATAAACTTTTCATCAAGTGACAATAGTCAAGGAGTCCATAGAAACAGATTCAGCAAATGTGAGACATTGGATGAAGACATTTGACTATGACTGAAGAGTCATCTTTCCTAAAGCTGACTCATTCATGGTGAGCTAGTGCCAAGACAAATGCAAGCAGAACTATAGCCTGGAAATGCTTAAACATATTATTTGAATTCTCAGAAGTATCATTTTTACTTAAAGTAAACATTGGCATGCAAAGCTCATAGTCTGAGTAATCCGGTCTTGAAGTGTAACTTTATTTGTTATGGGGATTTGCTCAGGGAAGAGAAGGGGAAAAAATAAACCCAACCCTTCTTCTTCTAGCGCGGAGAGAAAATAGTTGTTTCTGCAACACTGGAGACATTATTTGAGGCCATGTAAGTGACACTGCCTCAAGCTACTTTAACAATTCACCACTAAAATTTGATTTAATTGTTTTTAGTAAAATGCTGCATTGGCACGGGCACCCAGGATGATTGTTGTCTCTTTATTAGCAGGTGGTTACTAAGCTCTACCAGTGAGAATCCCATGCTACAACCAAGTAGCTGTGTCAGAGTCGCTCTGAACCCAAAGTAAGGATCTCTCTCAATTCTCTGATGAATCTCCTCTCTTGAAGAAAGTGGAGTTGATGAGCAATAATCTAGGTGTTATCATCTTGGGATCCATGGTTTAAGAGTCCTATGGGCCCTCTGTAATTGTAAATGGAATTATTTGGGAATGTGTGTATATCTCTACTGTTCTGAGGTGAAGTGTCCATAACTTTAATAAGATCCACAGAGAGATCTATGCCCCCAAGTTGTTTATATCAGAAGTACTTGTATTGTACATCTCTACCCTTGTTTTGATAGTCCTCCTCCATCTCATGGCTCCCTAGTGCTTATGAAACAAGTCAGGATCACTAATTGCACATTTGGCTACCTTTCAGCACTTGTCTTCCCATCTCCAGGTTCTCTTCCACTCCCATTAGACTCCTGGGCTGCCCCACTGTAATGAGAACAGCTGGACATCGAAGTTTGTTTTTCCATTATAGATGTGCTATAAAGCATTTCCGAAAATACTCCCTACTGATTTTTTATGAACTGTATTCTTTTAACAATTCTTCAGACTTATTTTGTTTTGAAATTTCTCAGTTTAGAACAATTGCTCTTAAATCTGCAATCTGGATATCTTTCCAACTCTCTAACTACTCCTCATCACTCTCTTGGACATCTTATCCTCATCTTTCTAACCTTTAAACTTCAAAGTATCTCAGAGTTCAGTCCTTAGGCATCTTCTCTTTTCTATCTGTAGTTTTCCTTTACATGTATCCTCTAGACGCATGCCTTTAAGTACCTTCTATGTGATGATGAACCTTAAAATTAGACTTCCAACCCAGACCTCTACCCTAAACTTCAGAATAGAATTAAAATCCCATTGCCTATTAATATCATCTCTTAGATATCTAATAAGCACCTCAAACTTAATCCCACTTGTCCCAATGTATGGTAACTCTTCTTCTAGTTACTCTGGCCAAACACTTTCGAGTCATTGTTGATGATTCTCTTTCTCTCATCCAGATCCAATCCATCAACAAATCATGGTAGCTCTATCTTCATAGTGCATCCCAAATCCAACCCTTCTTCACCACCTCCACCATAGCCTGGTTTAAACTTCTATCATTTCTTGCCTGGATTGTTGCAATAGTCTCCTAACTAGTCTCTCTGCTTCCAGTCTTGTCCTCTTCAGTTTAGCTTCAACAGAGCAGCCAAAGTGACTTAATTAAAATGTAAGTCACATCACTTTGCTCCTGTTTAAAGCACCTCAGTGACTTCCCATCAGTCTCAATATAAAAGCCAAGGTCATTTGTAGGACTTATAAGGCCCTACAAGATTTGGTCCTCCCCTGACTTTTCTGACCTCACCCCCTACTACTCTCAACTTCACTCACAATTTCATCAATTTTTTAAATAATCAAAATGGTTTTGATGACAGAATACACTTCCCTACATTCAAAAAGGCATTTGTTCACACGCTATTTAACAAGCATTTCCATCAAATGCACTTCCTCTTCTATAATGGTCAACTGCGGAGGTAGATTAGAGTTGGTAAGTGCCTCGAAGGTGGAAAGAATTCTGATAGTAGGACCCCTGGCAATGGCTCATTCTCACCATGCATGTTACTGCTAGCATTTAGCTCTTGGGGGTAACCCAACCATACAGATCATGGACACTTTTGCATGGATGGAGCTCACAAATTATAGATGGAATGAAACAACCCTCCTAGCTCCTCTGTCACATGGGCTCTGTGAGTAGAGCACGTCTTAGACAGCTTGGGATGCTATAACAAAAACACAATCGACTAGATGGTTTAGAAACAACAGAAATTTATTTCTCACAGTTCTACAGACTGAAAGTCCAAGTTCAGAGTGCCGGCATGGCAGGGTTCTGGTGAGGACCCTCTTCCAGGTTGCAGACTGCCGACCTCTCATTGTATCATCACATGGTGGGCAGCAGAGAGAGGAAGCAAGCTCTCTTGTCATCCCTACAAGGGCACTAATCCTATTCATGAGGGCTACACCCTCATGACTTCATCTAATCCTAACTTTCTCCTAAAGGCCCCGCCTTCCTATACCATCACATGGTGGGGAGCAGGGTTTCAACCTATGAATTTGGGGGGGGAACAAACATTCAGTTTATAACAGAGTATCACATTAGAGAGTACCTTCTGATATTGTGCAATAGTAATTTTGTCTATGTTTGTTTTGTCACTATCTAGCATTGAATTAAATATGAAATATTTTTAGTATCACTTTAGACAAGAGGCATAATGATGTAGTAGCCAGAGAACTGTGCTTAGACTTAGAAAATCTAGGTTGATTCCAGCTGCAACCTACTGTGTGGTCTCAGTAAGTTACCTTTCCTTTCCGAACATCAACTTCCTCATCTATTCCTTGTTATAAAAATCAAAAGGGAAAATGTACATAGTAATGTTTTGTAAACCATAAATCATTGTACAAATGCTAGGTATAATTGGAATAATTTTATTACATGTTTTCTTAAAGTAAAAGCCAAATAGTTATAAGAAACTGGTTACATATCAAATTGAATTCTTAAACAATTATAATATACTAGATGACACACTTTTTAAAAGATTCATTTCACATACTTGCTCATGTCATCCACTAGAAGACCCTATATTCCAGTCCCTGAACTACTGGTTTAGAAGCAATTTTCAAACAGGAAGACAAGTTTAATGTGTCTTGTTCCTGGTGAATCAAAACTGACTCCTGATAACAAGTACTCACAAGTTTCTATTCAATAATTCATTATACATTGTTTGCCTGAAGTTGACATAAAGCTTACCAATTTTGCTTTTCTTCTTGTAAAACTTTGCATTAGTCAATTTCTAGCATTCTGGTACTTTTACATTGCCCATTATTTCTTAAAGATCATTAAAAATTATTCTGCAAATATATTTGTAAGTTTTTAAAATACATTACATTTTATTAGAAGCAAGGCATTTTTATTTTTTGAGATTTTAATCTAGTGTTAGTGCAGGGTAACCTAACTATGACAAACAATCCCCAAATTTCAGTGGCTTAACATAATCAACATTTATTTCTCACTTATGCAAATTCCAGTGTGAATGTTTATGGTCAGGTGACTCTACTGGAATCTTTCCCTCAAAAGGTGACTTGGGGATCCAGCTCTTTTGTGTACTTGAGACCTCACAGTTTCTGTCGGACTCCTTGCCTCTGGCTTGTGGTCAAGAGAACAAAGAGAAAGAAAACCGAGGGTGGTGCAGGAGAGTTTTGGAGCTCAAACTCAAAAACTGGGCATCCAACAACTTTCGCCACCTTGAATTGCTTAGGACTAGATGTGTGGCTGGGAAATGTAGTTTTTCTTTATGTCAGGAGCAACAATGAAATGGTCGTGCACATTTAGCATTGTCTCAGCCATAAATGTCTCCCTTGTTAAAGTTTTTCTTCCTCTTCAGATTAAATACCTGTCTTCTGACGAAGAAAAAAGTAAAATTGGAAATTGAGCAGTTATACTTTTACAAACCTGTTACGATTCTTCCATCAGTCAAAATGTTTTCCAATAAGTCCTCTGGGTTGCCATTTTCACATTTTTGAGTTTCAGTTTATTCTGGGTATTGCCCTTTCTGATTCAATTCTTACAGGGTTTTGCCTTTGTATAAAGGGTGTGTGTCCTTCTTATGTCTTCTGCACGTGCACTCTTGAAAACCAGGTTCTCGGTGCAGACACAAGGGTTCCTGCACATTTGTTTTCATCTTTGTTCTTTACTCCTGTTACCACAGAGAGATTCCCAAGATCATGCTCACTTCCACATTTCAAATGACTGTTTTCTTGCCTTCAGAATCTAGTCTGCAGTAGCAAATACCGTCGTTTTCCTTTACCCTCTGTAACATGTCCTTCCTTGTCCTGACACGTTATACTGTCCTTTGGCTATAAGTCACATGACTGTTAGCTATAAATACACAATATGCACATACCATTTGTCACACTTTCTATGCACCCAGCAGTTTTCTCCTCATGTGTTGGATATTCAAGGTTCCCCATTCCCATGCAAGTCAGCATTACTATCTATGATTCCTTATTGCTGGAATGTTCTGCAGAAGGTCTTCTTTGTCTTCCATGGGGATAGAAGCATGTCTCTCAAAAACCCATGGGTCCTTTTATGTCTCTGACCCTGAGGGGTCCTCACAAGTTACCCAGACTTCAAAGTTTGAGGCGGCCTTTGGGCAATATAATTACATAGATTTACGTAGAATGCTTTCATTGAAGTTACAAAGTTTCCCCTATTAAGCAATACATTATTACCCTCAATATATATTTGTAAGCTACTTTGAGCCCCTTTCCTTAAAGGAAAGTTATAAATAAAGAGACCTTTTCTCTGTAACTTTTCAAAAGCAAAACAACATGGTTAAAAGCGCTGTATGCCCCCCAAAAAAGTTGAGAGTAGTAGAATTTTAATGACCTACTTTAAATTGAGCTGTTACTCAGAAGTAGAGCAACAGTACTAAAGTTTCTGCGTCCTTTTGTTTTCCCAGGTGTTAGCAATCCCTCCCGGCTTAACTGGCTCCGTGTTTACTCCATCCCTTGGATCATTAATAATGACAGTAAATAAAACCCAATCGAGGAAGCTAGTTCTTTTAATCTGACAGGTACTCAAGAAGCAGTCACGCCTTGAAATGAAGAAATACCTGCAGCCAGAACTCCTTAAATTTCCCATCTAATAACTGAACTATTTAGCAATAAAATTCATTTTTATTTAAATGCTTGGGAAGAGCCTTGGCAAAGAAGTCCAAGGTCCCTAATCCCCTGCAGCCCTGGGCACTATCTGCCAGTGCCACCCACTCTTGCTCTGCTGGTGTCACACCATGAATGGAACTTCCCTGAAAAAGATGGCACTGAAATGGTTTTCCTAATTGTGCTTGGCTTTAGATGTGAACTCATTTTACTTTTACTTTGGTTAAACATCTGTTTAACACAAGACATATATTTTAGGAAAAATAGAAAAAATTAGATGATTAGAAGAAAAAATCACTCATAATTCCACCATCCAGCGAAAACGAAGGCTATCAATTCAGTATATATTGTAATAAAATTTTCTGCACATATTATTCCAAATACATTTTACAAACACGTAGCTTACTTATCCAAATAGGAATAGTCTATAAATTTTTCCCATTTTTATTAAGAAATAAGAAACTGTAGATTATAATAGCCAAATAAACATCAATTTCCCCATTAAGAAATAGAACATCATCAAACTAGACTAAAGAGCTTCTACAAGGCAAATGAGTCCAGGATCAAAATGAATAGACAACCCACCAGCTGGGAGAAAATGTTTGCAAATCGTACATCCGACAAGGGGTTAATCTCCATAATATATAAAGAACTCACACAGCGGAACAACAAAAAACCAAGCAACCCAATCAAAAAATGGGCAGAGGATATGAATAGACATTTTTCCAAGGAATACACACAGAAGGCCAACAGGCACATGAAAAGATGTTCAACATCACTAATCATCAGGCAAATGCAAATCAAAACTACACTAAAATATCACCTTACACCTGTTAGATTGGCCATGACCATCAAGACAAAAAACAACAAATGTTGGAGAGGTTGTGGAGAAACGGGATCCCTAATCCACTGCTGGTGGGAATGCAAACTGGTGCAGCCTCTATGGAAAACTGTATGGAGAGTCCTCAAAAAATTAAAAATAGAAATACCTTATGATCCAGCTATCCCACTATTGGGTATCTATCCAACAAACCTGAAATCAACAATCTAAAGAGGCTTATGTACCCCTGTGTTTATTGCAGCATTATTCACTATAGCCAAGAAGTGCAAGCAACCCAAGTGTCCCATGACAGAGGACTGGATAAAGAAGATGTGGTATATACATACAATGGAATACTACTCAGCTATAAAACAGACAAAATTCTCCCATTCACAACAACATAGATGGACCTGGAGAATACTATGTCAAGTGAAATAAGCCAGAGAGATAAAGACAAACACTGCATGATTTCACTCCTATGTGGAATATAAACTAACACACAGTCAGAGAGAACTGTTTGGTGGTTACCAGGGGCAAGAGGGAGGAGGGTTGGGCACAAGGGGTAAAGGGAAGAATTTATATGGTGATGCAAACAATAATGTGTAACTAAAACTTCACAATGTTATAAGCTATTAAGACATCAATTAAAAAAGAAAAGAATGTAACAGAAAAAAGAGATAGAACATCATCAATACCATTGAATTAACGTGTACCTCTTTCTGCTCCCATCCCCCATGACATCAAGGAATTTGGCACTTCTTTTCTCCTAGTCGTATTGTTTCCTTTATGGTTTTACTAGATATATATGAATATGTAAATAATATATTAGTTTGCTTTTGTTTGTATTTAAACTTCATAAAGATGATGCTATAGACTGAATTGTGTCCCCCAAAATTCATATTTTGAAGCCCTACCTCCCAATGTGACTGTGTCTGGAGATAGAGACTTCAGAGGGTAATTAAGATTAAACGAGGTCATAAAGTTAGGGCCTTCATACTTCAGCCTTATAAAAAAAAGAGAGAGAAATCTCTCTGTGCCATGTGAGGACACAGCTAGAAGGCAGCGGTCTACAAGCTAGGAAGAGAGTCCTCCCCAGGAACCGGTTCAGCTGGCACCTTGATGTTGGACCTCCCAACCTCCAAAATCATGGGAAAATCAAGTTCTGTTGTTTAAGCCATTTGCTCTACGATATTTTGTTATGGCAGCCTCAGCAGACTAAGACAAATGATACGACTTTGTGTGTAGCTTGCTTCTTCACCCAACATGATGGCTCTAATGTCATGCATGTAGCCTGTAGCTGTGGCTCAGTGTTGACGTCTATACAGAATTCTACTGCTTGACTATATCACAATTTATTTTTTCATCCTTACGTTGATGTATTGAGGTTGTTCGCAGTTTTCTGCCATGATAAACATTTTATAAATGTTCCTATTAATCCGCATCTTTACCAACACTTGGGATCATTAAACTTAGGTTTTGGCAATCTAGTTGGAGTGAAATGGTATCTCATTGTCATCTTTATTTGCATTCTTCAGGTTACTGAGAGACTGTGAATCTTTACACTGGTTTATTGGTCACTTACCTTGCTTTTTCTGCAAATATCTACTTATGTATTTTGCTATTTTTCTACTAGCTTTTTTGTTTATTTCTTATTGATTACTGTAATTTACTACACTTTCTAGTTATTTGTTAGTATTATGTGATAAAAATACTTTCGGCCAGTTTGTGGCTTCTCTTTCTACTCTTTATGTGATATCTTTGAACAAAAGATCTAAAATTTTATAGAGTCAAATTTATCAATATATCCTTTGCAGTTTCTAATTTTGTATTATATTTTAAAAATACTTCCTATGTAGAAGGTACAGAGATATTTTACCGTGTCAGGTAGAGAATACATTTCTTCCTCCACCCACCAATGGAAAATTGTCTTTCCCAAAACCATGTATTAGGTAGTTCATCCTTTCCCAACTAATCTGTAATGGCGTCTCTGCCACATATCTAATCTGTCTGTCTATCTACACATCTACTTATTTATCTATCTATCTATCCATCATCTATCTATCCATCATCTATCTATCTATCTATCTATCTATCTATCTATCTGTATTCTATGTTGTTTCAGTAGCCTAATTTTCTATCTCTTTCTTGAAAGCCCTCTCTTTAAAATAATATGGCTTTACAATAAACCTTGATATTTAGTAGCACAAATCTCTCATCTTCTTCACACATCTTAGTTATTTTTGGTTCTCTGCTGTTCCATCTGTATTTTACAATTAGTTTGTCAAGGCCCAGGGAGGGGAGCAGAAATGTGTTGGAAATTTTACTAGGATTGCATTGAAGTTACAGATCAATTTGGGGAAGGACTCTGTGTAGATAGAGACTTATAATCTAATTTTTATTTATCGCTATATCTCAGACATCAGGACATGTTTGGTTACTTCCATTTTTCAGTATTAAAAATATTGTAGTAAAATCATTGTGTTTATCTATGGTTATTTCCCTTAATTAAACCCCTAAGAAGTACGATTCCTAAATGAAAGTTTTTGAATATAAAAATATTTCAAAATTGTGACCAGGAAGTAAGTGTTTAATAAAATTGATCTTTCTCACACCTTTCACCAGTTGTGTATGAGTATGTTTCCCTAAACCTTAATGATAGGTTATTATCTTAATCAATACTTATTTGAAAGAAAAAATGTATCTTGTTTTTATTCTCATTTCAGTTCATTTGGTTGTTTATGAAGACAAAAATTTTGTAGCTATTATCCATTTCTGGCTTTTTCTTTTCTGCTATACCTGTTTACATTATTTGTTCAGTTTTTCATTGGGTTGTCTTTTTCATATTGATTTATAATCTCTTTATATATTAAGCATATGCTCATTTATCTGACATATTTGACTATGTAAAAATTAAGAATGCTTGTGTTGCAAAAGATACCATAACAAAGTCAGAGAGATCTAGTTTTGGAAAAGAGATTTGCAAAGCAAAAGGTATAGAAAGTTATGACATATATTATAAAGAGCACTTATAAATTGGCCTAAGAAAAAGACAACCCAATAAAGATATGAACATAAATTCATGCGAGCAAATCCATATGTACCAAAAATATGAAAAGAGACTCAAACTCACAATTAATCAGATAAGTGGGAATTAATAAAACTAATATTATATACCAAATAGTTTAGAAAAAAATAGAGAACACCGAATGGCATGTGGATAAAAATTGCTCGTACATAAACAGTGCAAATGTAAGTGGCTGCAGTCATTTAGAAGAAAATTCAGCAGATCTATTAAATTTTTAAAAGTTAACACATATATTTATTGTGGGTTGAATTGTGTCCCCCCAAAGATATATTGAAGTCCTAACACCTGGTACTTGTGAATTGAACCATATTTGGAAATAGGATCTTTGTAGAGGCAATTAAGCTATAAATTAAGATGAGATCATACAAGAGTAGAGTTGGTCTTTAATCCAGTATGACTGGTGTCTTCATAAGAGAGAAGAGATACAGAGACATAAACAAAGGAGAACACACGTAAGAATGGAGGCAGTGATTCAAATGCTGCATCTGTAAGCAAAGGAACACCAAAGTTTGACAGCCACTACCCAAAGGTAGGAAGAGGCAAGGAAGGATGCTACCAGGAGGTTCAGTGGGAGCAAGGCCCTGATGCCACCTTGATTTCAGACTCTTAGCCTCCAGAACTGTGAAAGAATAAATTTCTCGTCTGTTGTACTTTGTTACAGCAGCCCTAGGAGATCAGTAAATAGTATTTGACCTAGAAATCCCGCCTATGGAATCTCTCTCATAAAAAAAAATTACAAGCATTTAATTATATATGTACAAGGATGTTTATCGCAACCTTGACAGTAATGGTGAAATGAGCTAATAAATGAATAAAAATGAAATAACCCAACAAGAGGAATAAATTATGATGAATATATATCCTGAAATATCATGCAGTCATTTCAAGTAGAATCAACCATAACTATATAAGTTGAATTAGAAGGATTTGTACAATGAATTTTCATGAGAAGCCAAGATACAGAAAATCATGTATACTCTGACACCATTTTTAAAAAATAAAGAAAAAGAGCCCTACATGTGTACATGTGTATGTGCGCCTCCTTCCCAGAGCTACTGCTTGACAAGTCATAGCATTTCCAGTCCTACTATGTGACTTTGAAGCTACACCAGTTCCCAACCCAGGAAAGGGCCCCTTTGCTCATGGTCATTCCTCCTTGTCAGGCAGAGGTAAAAGGCTGTGCAGTGGCAGGATTTTGTTTGGGTCTGGCTTTTCTTAAACTTCCAGCCAGACAAAGCAATCTTGAAGGATGCCATCTGTGGTAGGAAAACAAGCTCTAAGTAGAAAGATACCCCTCTTTTCTGGTCCCAAACCCAAGAGCAGCCTTCATTCTTCCATTATAAAGGATATTAACAGGGTCTACAAAGATATCTTCATATATTTGCCCTGACAAGAACCACTTTCTGAGTGTGCTAAATTTCTGCTTGCACATAATAAATGGTCAATAATTATTTATGGAAGTAAGTAATATGACTTAACTTATACAAAGTGTGGCAGACATCCCTTAAAGATCTCTGGCATGTGGATGAATTTATTCTGCATGCACACAATAAATACTCAATAAATATTTATTGAAATAAATAAAGACGGAAGGAATCTCACTTTATCCATACAAACTATAAGAGATATTGCTTAAAAATCTGTGGAAGGTAGATGCCTCACATAGTTTCAACGTTAATGGAGATGTTACCCATTTTTCTTCTCTTTTTGTCATTTCCTTCCATTTTTGTGCGAGGGAAAGTGAATGCCTGCCCAAACCATCGTCATCTTTCATCAAAATATCTCATCTTTACCATACTGAACTCCTTAAGAATGAGATGTACTTAATCTGAAAATGTAACACATCTTACTTGTTTTACTTTTTTGTGTGTTCTGGTGTGTTTCCTGCATTAAAGTAAGTAGCATCTCTTAACCTCAATATTTTCTAAACACAAACTGCATCCTGAAGTTATAGAAGTCTTTCTGAAAGTTTTAAGATGAATTTTAGTACCAGAGATTATTTCTAATGCCCTCCAGGCCACAACTTCATAAAGGGCTAATTCGGGCTCATAAACAGACACCTTCCCCACACCGCCCTCCAAAGGCAACATCCAGCAGAATCTCTCTGAGCATCCAACGTTTCCTCTCACTGAGCAGCAGAGAGAAGAGATCTGACGATTTTAGCTAGAAAATAATCTTAATCCTTATATTTTGAGGAAATTTTAATTATATTCAGTTTGGTGATACGTGAAATAATTGAAATTAGAGTTGTCCAGGACCCCCAAATGGCAGTTAGTTCCTCTATATTGTTATATAATTGTTATAGAATGTTATGTCATAATTTTTCAGAAATCCTGAGCCTCACTGTAGATCTTCTAGGGGTGGGACAAAGGGATATGTACTTTTAACAATCTCCTTTGGGTCTTATACACACTAAAGTTTTAGGACCATTGCTGGACACTGCATAAAACCCAGAATTGAAGATATAATATTTGCTAAATAAATACTTCTGTAAAAAAAAATGTGTAGCAGCCCTACTTCTTCCTTTTCATTTATGATAGTGGGTATATTATTAGAAGCAGATTTGGGGGTTGGGAAAATAATTTCTTAAATATTTGTTTATTATTATGAGTTTGTTTTCCTATAATCCAAATTTTCCAGATGAATGTAGGCTTTTTCATCAATATTGGAAGGAAACATGACATAGGAAACAAAATCAGAATATGAATTGAACTTCAGTAGAATCACAGAAAATATAGAATTTAGGACAGTGTAATAACCTTTATCAAACATTATATGAATTATAATTCTTTTTCATTTTCTGTTGAATTATATCTTATTTCCAAGTCCTTTACTTTTTCTTTCTAGCAACCTTCAAAACTTACTTGATGACAATTCTCATTTTACCAAAACCTTGATTTATTAATGCTGTTCTGGAGAAATTAAATCATACATCTAAAGACCTAAAATATGATTAATTCATCTCTTACATAAATTAGACATAAAGCCAGCATCATAGGCAGGTTCCAGATATACTCTGATATTTTTAGAATAGCCAAAACAAAGACAGTATATATGTATTGTCTTTAATTCATGTGTGTGTGTGTACACTTCTGTGGGAAGCAAGTAGAGCTATTAAGCTCAGAAGATCAATACATATTATAACATCCAGAATATTAATCAAATAGAAGAAAATCATCATAATCTATTCATCATCAAATACGTATTGAATACATACTGTGTCCTATTGCTTAGTGGGAGAGACTGAAAATAAATATATTTTAAAAATACAGTGTGGTAAGTGCTGCAGTAGAGATTGTCAAACAGAGAAAGACAAAGGGATGGCAGAGGCACCAACAAAACCAAAATTCATACATCTAAACCCATGTCAAGACTGACATTGATCACTGAATTCATAAAAGTAGCAACAGTGGGTAAGACTGTGTAAGGGGGGTAGAGGTGATCCAGGCCAAGCAAATCTGGTAGGTGCAAGTTACGTTTTTCTAATTTTGAACATACTTAAAAAAGAAAACATTCCCAGTAACAAGCCAGCTGCCCATCCGTTCAACCAAACTAAACAGAGTAGAGTGTCAATAGGTCAGAAAGCGTTCAGTGGGACCTCTGAGTGGGTTAAAGAAAACTGGTAGAAACTATTTTGTCCCCTGAAGGTAGTTTTTGTCACGATTCCCAGTAATTGAAATTTTCTATGGGTGTTAAAGAATCGTTAAAAAGCCATTTCTTCATCAATTAGAATCTGGCTGCCAGATTGTATGACATTTCGTGAACCAGCTTTAATTTGTTACACATTGTTCCCAGAAGGTGAGATGAGATTGCAGGGAACTTGTGTGTCAGTTCAGAGATGGATTTTACACTTGGTCCCTTTCTAGTAATTCAAATATAACGGCATGATCTTGATTAGTTAATCTTTCTACATCAGCATTTTCAGATGGTACTTCATGAAATTTTCACTACAATTAAAAATGCAATTAAAATGGATTATCTAAATCAAAGTCAATCTTTAATTACTGCATACTATCTAGATCCTTATTTCGCGATAGAACAGATAAAATTCTAACAATTGTGGTGCTAATGCCTTCATTATTGAAAACATAATAATGCCCGTCTTTTGGGGCTCATCTCATTTCCTATCAGTTTCTTTTTAGGTTGTCATCAAGAAGTTTGCTTCCTTTAACAACCATGCCTATTACTCCTGGCCAGTCTTTATATGCTTCACCCAAGAAAAATTAAACTATACAAAGTTCATCTCATTAATTCAAGTCCTTTCGTGCAAAAGGAATGATTGCCTCAATGTGAACTTGTTCTAGTTCTTTTTTACTTTTACTTTTTTTCTCCATTGTTAGCTATTGCAAAAAAGAATTTAAAAATTTTTTAAAAGAAAGGAAATGCTTGGTAATTCTACTCACCGTCACATCCAGTCTTGACTTTTCAAGTTTTGTGTTGTTTTCTAAGCCACGTCAATTTGCATGCATCAATTCACGTGCACACTTTGCTTTCTAATTTTTTCAGTAGTGTTAATACTGGATAGTGAGGTGAAAAGTCATGGACTTGAAAATCAATGGGTCTAAGTTTCAATGTTCAATACCATGTATTTGTTACATAACAGTGGAAAAGTTCCCCAAGTTCTGTGAGCCTTTATTTCCTTGACCGTATTGGGAGAAGACAAAAGTACATACCTTGAAACATTGTTTGTAAAACAAAGAAATGATTTATATAAAGTTCCTGTTGTATAGTAGGTAGTTATTAAGAGTGGCTATTTTTATTATATTATAAATATTTTCCATGTTACTACACAAACTTGATGACTGTTAAGATAACATGTTAACCCAGGAGTCTATAAATATGCACAATCAAAAAATCTTAATTGGTGGACTCTGAGATTGAACATGTTGCAGTTTTTCCAATCTCTCAACGTTGCATATATAATAGTGTTTACCTACTATTTTAAAGCATCTAACCAATATCTGATGTTCAGTACATGTAATCCTGAAATGTCTTTGTGAAACACCCATCATTATGTCAATCTTTTTATAAAGTCAGTTAAACCAAAATAGCCTGTATCTTCTAACAACTTAAACGTTGATCAGACTGAGTTATTAAGAGATCAAAATAAAGTCAACAAATTGGTTACGTATTATTGCTGCATTTAATTTAAAAAGCAAATGCTTTAAAGAACAGAAATCATTTCTAGACCTGCATATCAGTGGAAACCCTAACTCTCCTATGACAGAAGGAAGGCTTACTTAGCAATATGGAAATTCTGAAATATCCCGTTACGTTGAAGGCAGAAAAATGCAGTAACCTGTGGGTGGAATAACTTGGGTAAAAAACTAAGTGAAAAAATATAAACTACCATAAAGACTATTGAGGGAATTGGTCTAGTTTTGTGTGGTGCTGCGGATGACATAGCAATCAAAGGTGAGGGTGCTGATGTGGCAAAGACCAAGCTACATGTCAAGAAGAAAGTGTTGACAGTGAAGCTAAAAACAATCATTACAATATATCAGTGCTAAAATTATCCAGTCTACCAGACAATAACCTTGATTGGTCCAAGTTTGTGATGTCAGTGAATTTATGGCTAGTTTTCTCTATATTGAGCAGTAAATATTTATCTTCTTCACATTGCAACTCTCTATAGACCCCTTCAACTTGAGTTAAAGAAATAAGTTGATCATCATTGTTCCTTTTATTGTGGAAGAAAAATAGATTCTCCGAGGATTACTGCATTTTGTATCATGATGAAGCTTAAAAAAATGAACAGCTCTTTCAAAATGTCTTACAGATTGACATTTTAGTTCTCATGCTTCCCTTGGAGATTAAACACTATAAAAATCCAATAGCCAGATATATTTTATAATGTCATCAAATGCTGTACAAATACCAAGCTCAGTGTTGGGTCTTTTGAGTTCACTGAGGAAGTCCAGAGGCAATGTTCTTTTGCTAGAAGGAATAGCAAATAATCAATCAGACAATACAAAACTAAAGGGCCTCTGTGTACATGAGTAACATGTGATATCTAAAAATAAAAAAGACTGCTTTTAAAATTTCAGTAACATTCATGAAGAAAAATCTTATAAAATATTTCCTTTTAGTTTGAATCAATTTGAAAAAAAGACATTTTATACATGAGAAAAATGCACGAGTACCAGTCAATGCATACATTTCTGATGTCTAATTTAATTTTACGGATAATTAATGCAAAAAATGATAATGTATTGCTCATGTAATAGGAGATTCACCCTTGATTTCTAAAATAAAAACCAAAATGTGTACTTTTTTGGAATGACCCAAATGTTGTTTATCATTTTTCTTCCGGTTAGCTTTAATAGTCTGATTTTATTTTATTTTGTAGTCTACCATATCTTAGGTCAATGTTTCTGGAAGAATCTTCTTTGTTATATTTTTTCTTTCTAGATAGGAATATTTTTTCATTAATAGGGTTTTATTTGCAAAGGTTACATAGTCAAACATAGTCAAACACTTTCAATAAATAATTAGTTTCATTAAAATTAGCATGCTTTTTAATCAGGACTTTTTTGAGTCTTCAATAGAACTCAATAGACCTGTGAATCCTCCCCAAACCTGTTATTTTATTATACTTTGTTAGCATTAAGTGACAGAGCAGCCAACATAAAAACAAAAGATGCCATAAAAATGAATTCCTATGTTACGTCTAGCTTTCCACTTAGGATGCTTCAGCTATAAGTATGATGATTTCTAAACATAAATCAAACTATGTGACTACGTCTTTCATAACAAGTGCTCTGTATTTGCATCTGCTCAATGGGCGCCTTGCAATTTCCCAGATTGGTTAATTCAATGATTCTCCTTACCTGTTAGACCTGAAGACCACATTTAGGTCTTCCCGTAAAGATAAAAAGAACTTTTGTTTATTTGTTTGCTTGCTTGCTTGTTTTAAGGGAGTCAGAATTTTATATAATAAGGTATAAATGTAGTTGAATCTTGGGTGGCCTCCTCTGACTTTCATTATGCACATGACTGCTCACCTGACCAGGTGCATATTTGTTTATTCAGGATTAGGGTCTGTCATGCGCAACATTCCCCAGCAACCTAACACAAGCCAAGAGGTACCATGAACACAACCATGTTTTTAAGATGTAGTCAATGTTTTCTCCCTAATTAAGCTAAAAAAAAGATCAGAGTTTTTCTAAAGCAATTATTACTAGGAAACTAATTTTTTAATTAAAAAATTATAGAATAGAATCAAATATATTTGAAGAAAGTAAATGTTCTGTCTTAAGATCAGCATAGCCTGTCTTGGCCTGGGTAGTTGCAAATTTGCAAAATACTCTGCACCGCTGCCTCCACCATTTTTAAAGCTTCAGTTCTGACTGGCACTGGCCGCAGATATTAAATTTCTAAACTAATATTTTTAGATGATGCTGCTGGGTGGGCCCTTTTAAGGAGATGCTAAGTCTTTTCCAGAACTTGTTTTTAATGGTCTTTCAGCTTATGTTGCACATATTTCACTCTAGCTTTAGGTTATTTCCCGGCATCTACCCTGCAATTTCTGAGACCATTTTAAGCCTCATTAAAAAATTTACACCCAAACAAGAAGAAATCATGTCATTATCTGGCCCTTAACATACCACCCAACTTGATTTCAGAATGTTCTTCCCAACTTCACTATTGCTCCAATCATCACTGTTCCTCTCTTTAGCACCAGGCTCCAGCGTGGCTGAACTTCGTCTCTGATCAATTTCTTCTTAACCCGTTTCATTTGCCAGGAGCATATTGATTTATTGGTGAAAAAATTAAGGCTAATTCTACTCTTCAGTAAAGTTCAGCTTCTTCATCCCTTATGCTAAGACAATAACGGAAACCGATCTCTATATTCACCTTGATATTTTATGATTCTATTCCCTGCAGAAACTTCTATTTGGGCTTGCCCATAAATGAATAGAGTGACTGTAGCATTTATTGCCCAAATGGGAGGACTTTGAGAATGAAAGGGATAGTGATAATTATGCCTGGACAATAGCCATAAACCAGGACTATGCCAGACACACTGGGACATAACATCCCCCTAATTTAAATACATGGATACTACACAGCAAAGTTATAGTCATAGTCAAGGAATGAAAAGCCATGCACACTGAGTATAAATTCATGTTTCAAATAGATATACACAGTGAGCTCAGAGGAAATTTAAGTAGGAACAGATTGTATTTACCTTACTCTTCCATTTGTCCCTATCTTGGCTTCCTGTTGCAGCTCCTTATTCATGTTTCATTTTCGTCACACCCATGTAGCTGTCCAGTTGAAAAATATGCTCATGCACTCATATTAGAAGATATATAATTGAATAGAATATGTGCGTGTTTTTCAAAATTCCAAATGTGATCTAGGGAGAAGGCCTATTGGTGAGTTTCTAGGGGGACATGGCAGCCTTATTACAACTTGTACATTTGCTCATGTCTTTGACGAATACCTCAGACTGGCTTTATCTGAATTAGTGGTAGATTGTCTCCTTCTCCTTTGGGAAGAGGTGCCTGGGAATTAAGCTTACTGTAAGCTAAGAGCATTACCAGTTTCACTACTATTATCCACGTAGGGGAAATAAGACAATCTACTCTCAGATGCTCTATTTTACTAGTAAAAATAAGATCTTCCATTTGCTTCCCAAACAGCCCTCCATACATCACAGCTCACCACCATATCAGCAGTTGTTCTATTTTAAATGTGATGTGCCTGAGGCTACATGATGCATGGTGCGTCCAGATTGAATCTAGAAAGAAAAATTTTAATCCTCTTGTAGGTATCTTTCTGATAACAAAAACCTTTGTTTCAAATTTTCTGTATCTCCATGAAAGATTTTTTTTTTTTTGCTAGAGTTGTGAAATATGAAGTCTGGTACATCAGCTCGGATGGATCTTTGGCAGAGGTAAAAACCACAAAGTTACATGCCTAACTAAATGAACTCGAGAGAGGGAGAATGTGTGAATGAGCATGTGGTTGTACCAAGCGTAAATCCACCCCAACTGATGTGCTTGATTCTAAAAATCTGAATGTAGCACAATAGAGTGACTGGAACAATTTGTGTTGTTCTGATCAAGTACGACACTTGTCCATTATTGCTGTCATTTTTTAAATCTCATAGATTGGAGGTGAGAGTGAAGTTTCTCTCACTCAGTTATTATTATGAATTCAGTTTTCAGTCTTATGTTACTTCTTAGAAAATCAGAAAAACACTTATAATACAATAATTACATAATGTTTCCCTCCATCCCAATTTTTGACTAAACTGGTTGGCACTATTCAAATGAAGGCCAGCTTCAATTTTGGGATTAGTAGAACGTATCCACACAGCGCTGACCATCAGCTCCATCTTTAAAATGAGACACTCTCCTTGCTTTATTTTCTGTCTATATGGGCTTTGTCTTTTTTAGAGACATTAATGTTTTCACATGTCCACATAGAGTCTTTAATGAGAAATCTTTTTCTCAGCATCACTGTTTTTTAAGCAAAATACAAAGTCTCTTCAAACTCTTGTTCTGTTTCATATAATTTACTAGCTTACACATTGCCTGAAATCAAGAGTATATGAACTTGTCGGTTTCCTCCATTTGAAATCCTGGGTATAAAATCTGTGTAAGAGAAGGGAAGAGGCAATGCAAAATTACGGTTGTGCATTTAAGAGAACAGATGATGAAATGGGAGAATTCTGGAAGAACTATTTATCATTCCACATTAAGTCCTAAGTAAACTTGAACTGCTCCTTAATCTAGTTGTACTCATAAGAAGTGGTATATAAATTGGATTTTTAGAAAAACAATATTTAACCCTCTAAGAAAAATCAGTGTTTTAAAGGCTCACCAAATGAATAGCTTTGTAAAACAAATACCCCTTACTTTACCACTTTTATGTAGAGTTTTACAATTTGAGTTAATGTGAAATATATCTAGATTCTGGATCCTCTTCTCTTCTTTATCTATGTTTCTTTCTAGGGAATCTCACCAAGTCGCCTGGCTTTAAATAGCATCATCCTGTAGCTGATGCCCAGAATTATATCTCCCTGAATTCTACCCTGATCAACAGCGTTTATCTGTAACTGTCTACGTGAGAATGCCTAATAGGCTTCACAGATCTGACATGCTAAAACGGGGTTTCCCATACCATTAACAGGGTAACACTGTCCATCTGGTTGGTCAAGTAAAACCTGGGAGATAATCTTGATTTCTCCTTTTGTCTCTTACTTACCCCTCTTCCCCAATCCTTACATCCACTTTCGAGTTTATCTGTAAAATGTATCCTGAAAGCAAGTTTCCTCTCCATCTAGTCTAAATCTAATGGAAATCACTATTGTCATCCCTCTTGGACTAGTGCAAGAGCTTCCTGGCTGGTCTGCCTAATGTTCCTATTATTTTCTTACTGTCTATTCTTCACTTAGCATCAAAAGTATGCTTTTGAAATATAGAAAAATCATATTGTTCTCCATTTAAAATGGGAGGAGAAAGACCTACTAGTTGATAAAATCCAGCTGATAAAGAGGAAAATAAAGACACTGTTAAAACTTTCGTGACTAAATCTGTCTAAAGGTCCATTGAAATTGCAGGCATACCTCGTTTTACTGTGCTTCACTGTAGCGTGCTGTGCAGATACTGCGTTTTTTACAAGACCCTCCACTAGCAAAAAGATTATGATTCATGAAGTCTCAGGTGATGGTTACCATTTTTTAGCAATAAAGGATTTTTTAATCAAAGTATGCACATAGTTTTCTTAGACATAAGGCTATTGCACACTTAAGAAACTATAGTATAGTGTAAACATAACTTTTGTATGCACTGGGAAACCAAAAAATTTGTGTGACTCACTTTATTGAGATTGTCACTTTATTGTGGTGGTCTGCAATATCTCCGAGGTATGCCTAGAGAATAGAGTATAAATGCCATCATCTTGACAAACTAAATGCATGTGTGGTAGCTAGATACAGACATGGGTAGAAAGTTGAGACAGAGATATCTGAATAATATTGCTACAGCTGGGAAAAGAAAACCAGAAAGAATTATTTTATTCATCTTTCATAGCAAGGTTTTCTTTGACACTGTCCAATCATCATATACCACTTCTCACAAAAGGAAACTTGGAGAAAAGGCAAATCCAGGGCAGGGAGAAGAAAATTATAAGATTCTAAAATATTTTGCTGTGCCAAAAAATAAGGAATTACTCAAAGAATGAAGACCCAGCAAAAGGACAAAGAAGTCAGTCTTGAAAGGACTCCTACTAGCCAAATCTAGGAAATTTGAGTCTAAAAATGACAAGGATGTATAACCTGTTGAGTGAAATAAGAGCATATGAGACAAACTGATAATAAGTAAACAAACACACATGCACGTACACATATGTGTACACATATATACACCAAATAAGGGAGACAAGAAAGCTCTTTTCTACAGAAGAATGTCATCTAATAAATGTAAAAGAAATAAGAAAGAAGGAAGGAAGGGAGGATTCCATTTTGATTTATTTTTAGTGTTTCTATTTATAGTGTCATAACTTTACCAACTTGAGTAAAGTGTAGAAAATTTACCTCCCTTTATGTCCCTTTACCTTACACTGTTTTTGACAGTTGTCTTAGATATTTTCTCTACATTAATTTAGAACCATATCTGTGTTATAATTTTTGCTTCAAATGTCAAACATAACTTTAAAAACTCAAGAGGAGAAGAAAAGTTTGTTGTATTTACTCATATTTTTTGCTTATTGTGTTTTTCCTTCCTCCCTTATGTCTTAAGTTTCCTTCTTTGACTGTTTTCTTTCTGTTTAGAGAACTTTTTAACCATTCTAAGGTAAGTTTCCGATGACATATTCCCTTACATTTCCTTCTTTTGAAAAAGTCTTGATTTCCCATTCATTCCTGAAGGCTGTTTTCCCTGGATATAGCATTCTGACTTGACACTTCTTTCAATACTTGAAAAATGTTTTGTGACTTCCTTCTGATGTCTATGGTTTCTCATCAGAAATCCACTGTCATTTGAATTGTTTTTCCTGTATCGATAAGGTGTTGTTTCTTTCTTGCTGCTTTCAAGACTTTTTTCTTTGTAGTTTCAGAAATTTCAACTGTGATGTTTCTTGTGGTAGATTTCTTTGAGTTTATCTTGTTTGGGGTTTGTTCAACTTCTTCTTGTGTCTGTGATCTTATATCTTTTGCGGAATTTGAGAAGTTCTCAAAGCCATTATTTATTATTATTATTTCAAAGCCATTATACTCTAAGTATCTTTTTATCCTTGCCCTTTATCCTCTCCTTCCAGGACTCCAATGAACATGTGCTAGATCTTTTTGCTATAGTCCCACAAGTCCCTCTGGCTTTCTTGAATTTTTTTCAGTCTATTCTGTCTTTGTTGTTCATGTTGGGTAAGTTCTTTTGTTCTGGCTTCCAATTCACTCATTCTTCCCTCTGCCCCTTCCATTCTGCTGTTGAGCCCTTCTATTTAGTTTTTTATTTCAGTTATTATATTTTACAAAATTTCTCTTTAGTTCTTTATACTTTCAATTCATTGCTGAGACTTTCTATTTCGTTGCTGAGATGATCTCTCAGCATTTGTTTCCAATGTATTTGTAATTGCTCATTGAAGCATTTTTATGATTGCTGCTTTAACATCTTTTGTAGACAATTCTAACATCTCTGTCACCTTGACGTTGGTGAAGTTGGCACCTATTGATTGTATTTCTTGACTCCATTGGAAATCTTCTTGGTTCTTGGTATGATGAGTAATTTTTTATTGAAATCTGGGGATTTTGTGTATTATGTTATGTGACTCTGGATTGTATTAAACTTTCTGTTTCTACTGGCTCCCTTTGACATCACTCCATCTGGGTAAGGGAGGAACACTGCCTAATTACTACCAGCTGTGGGTATAAGAACAGATCCCCAATCAGCTTTTGTTGGCACTTCATTACCGCTGGGCAGAGTAGGAGTTCCATTCACCATTAGGCCTCCACTGCCATCTTTCCAGCTGGTAGAAGTGCCTTGTTACTGCTCCCTGCATGGTCTCCACTGGCTCAAGGTGGGAGATCATTACAACCTGTTAGGGATGAAAGACCCAGCTCCCTACTTGTCATTCTCTGACCACACTCCAGCAGAGGACTTGGGGCAACTCATTACAGTCTGGCTAGGGTGGACTTCTTGGCTTCCCATGTAGCCTTTGCTAGTGTGGTGGGGCCACATGTTTTTTTTTTTCCTATGGCATTTGCCTGGAATAGAGCAGTTATTGTCTAGAAATTTTCTTTCTTGCTAGGCTGCCTCTTTCCTGGTCCTTTGGATATAGAGAGACTTTTGTTGGAGCTTTTTTGTCTGTATCTTTTTGTGTTTCTGAGTTTCTGGCTTCTTCAAGGATTTTTTTTTTTTTTGAGGCGAAAAAAAGCTCAGGGAACTCATCATTATGTTATTCTTTGGGTCTCAAGTCCTTAGCTAATCTTCCTTGTTTTCTCTACCTTTTAGAGCATTCTTATGTTTGTTTTATGTATAATGTCCAGAGTTTTCAGTTTTACTTAGTGGGAGGAATAGGGAAAAGTACACCTATTCCATATTCCTGGAAACAGCAGACCATACACTTTTTTAAAACTGTGAATATATAAAAATCCATTTACCTCTTAAGCGTATTGTGATAGTAAGAAGTATTTTTAAAATAAGATATATTTTGCTGATCCATATCTCATAACACTTCAATACTTCATAATAGAAATACTTTTCTTTTTTAAACTATACAGGGTAGGGAGAATCCGTAGTAGAGGGATAGATCGCAATTTTAAATAGTGGAGTCACAGTAGGATTTGTTGGGAATGTGAGATTTGACTAATAACTTGAAGGAGGAAAGAGAGTTAGCCACAGGGAGGATAAGGAAAGAACATTTATAGGAGGAGAAACAGCCAGCGCAAACATCCTAAGGCAAGAATCTGCTATGGTTGAGACACAGAGGGAAGACCAGTGTGTTTAGAGCATAGTGAATAAGGTGGATGATGGAAGAGGATGCCATAAGAAAATAAGGCCTGAATCACTTAGACCTTACAAGATATTGAAAGAACTTCACCTTTTACCCTAAAAATGGAAGCCCCTACAGTGTTTTAAACGAAGGAGTGAAATCACTTGTTCTACCTTTTCACAGGTTCATTTCTGATTGTTAAGAAAAGACTATTCTGAAAAAGACCTCCTAATGAGTCTATTGCAGAAATCCGGGTGAGATAATATGGTGACGGAAACCAGAGTAGTATCAGTGAAAGTCATGAGGAGTGGTTGGGTTTTGGACATATTTTGAAGTTAGAACAAACAGGACTCTCAGACGGATTGGATACGCAATGTGAGAAGAGTTAGAGCTGTGCAAGATAATTCCAAGAGTTTGGGTTCGAACATGTAGAAGAAGGGAGTCGCCTTCAACTGACATGAACACAGCTGGAGGTCCGAAGGTTTATGTATGGAGATCAGGGATTCAGTTTTGGGCATGTTAAGTTTCAGATGATTATGAGATACCCAAGTGAAGATGTTGCATTGACTGTCAGATAAGGGAGACTGGAATTTAGCGTCTAAGGGCTGGGCCCTAGAGTATTCTAAATTAAATCAGGAGGAGAAACTGAAAGATGTGATCAGAGAGGTAGGAGGAAAAACCAGGTGAGTGTGGCAACCTTGAAGCCAAGTAAAGAAAGTGCATCCATGAAGAGGAAATGATGCACTATGTCAAATGCTGCTGGTAGTTCCAGGAAGGTGAGAACTAAGAAGTGGTCATTGCATTGGTCTTAGCAGTATCTTTTTGAATGCTATGTCTCCTTAGGCAAGGGAAACAAAAGAAAAAATAAGCAAATGGGACTACATCAAACTAAAAAGCTTCTGCCTGGCAAAGGAAACCATCAGCAAAATGAAAAGACAACCTACTAACTGGGAGAAAATATTTGCAAATCATATATCAGATAAGAGGTTAATTTCCAAAATATATAAAAACTCAACAATGAAAAAACAAACAACCTGATCAAAAAATTGTGGGCAGAGGATATGAAAATATACAGATGGCCAAGAGGCATGAAAAGATGTTCATGTTCCCTAATTATTAGGGAAATGCAAATCAAAATTATAATGACATATCACCTCACACCCATCAGAATGGCTATTATTAAAAAGACAAGAAATAACAAGTGTTGGAGAGGATGGAGAAAAGAGAACCCTCATATACTGCTGATAGGAATGTAAACTGGTGCAGCAACTATGAAAAACAGTATGGTGATTTCTCAAAAAATTAAAAATAGAAATACCATATGATCCAACTATTCTACTTCTGGGTATTTATCCAAAGAACATGAAAACACTATTCAAAAATAAATATACACTCCTACATTCATTGCAGTGTTATTCACAATAACCAACACTTGGAAGCAACTCAAGTGTCCAGCAACAGATGAATATATAAAGATGTGGTATATATATATACAATGGAATACTACTCAGTCATAAAAAGATGAAATCGTGCCATTTGTGACAACATGGATGGACTTTGAGAGTATCATGCTAAGCAAAATAAGTCAGATAGAGAAAGACAAATATCATATGATTTCACTCATATGTGGAAGATAAGCAAAGAAACAAATAGATAAGGAAAACATATTGGTTGTTACCAGAAGGGAGGGGGGTGAGAGGAGAGTGAAAGGAGTAAAGGGGCATGTATGTATGGTGACAAATGGAAAGTAGACTTTTGCTGGTAAACACAATGCAGTCTATACAGAAGCCAAAACATAGTGATGTACACCTGAAATTTACACAATGTTATAAACCAATGTGATCTCAATAAAATAAAGAATTGATCGTTGAATTCAACATCGTGGAGATCACTGGACCTTGAAAATAGCAGTTTTGTTGTGGTGTCAGGGTAAAACAGTGGTTTGGGGTAGGTTTGTTAGGGAATGGGTGAAGACGAATTCGAGTCAGTAAGTAGTAGACAATGCTTTCTAGAGGAGCAAAGGAGGAGAAAAGAAATGAATGCTAGCTGGTAAAGAAAAGGTTGTCAAAAGAAGTGTTTTTTTTTATGGAAGAGATAACAGTACTTTTGTGTTATAATGAAAATGATACAGTAAAGACAAAAAAAATGATATGTAGAAGAGAGAGAAGTTGCTAAGTGATGTCCCCCTCCAGGAAAAGGGAGATGTTTCATAGCTCCAAAGTAGAGATAGTGGCTTTAAAGAGATGATAGATAGCTATCTATAGTAATAGACCAAAATGCAAAGTATTTGGGTGTAGATGGTGGTAGGAATGTATGTGTGCTAATAAGGGATTCTAGAAGTCCTCTTCTAATTGTTTCAGTTTCCTCAGAAAAGTGGAAAACAGGGACACTGAGAGTGAGGATAAGGAAGGAGGTGTTGGGCACTTGGAGAGAAGCGTGAAAAAGACATTTAG
The DNA here is from genome assembly GCA_031878705.1 of Tapirus indicus. NCBI lineage: Eukaryota > Metazoa > Chordata > Mammalia > Perissodactyla > Tapiridae > Tapirus > Tapirus indicus. The sequence continues at coordinate 119,119,991 of CM062925.1, forward strand.
AGAATGAAAGAATAATTAACTGGATACTTAGAATAGAATTACCAAGCCAGCATAAAACTTTCTTAGGGTTCAAAATCATGAATTTAAATAAGTCTAGACACCATGGTTGATTTTATTTCTGAACAACCATTAATTGTCAAAAATTTCTTATTGAGTCAAATTCTGCATCACCTATTTTTCCCTACTTCTGTTCTCTGCAGATACACAGAAAATGTTTAATTCGCAGATACCCAGTTTTGCCCAGCAAATAGTTGGAAATCATTATTATGAGCGACTCTCTGCCTACTCTCTCCTAGACTAAGCTTACATTTCCTCTTTTGATATATATTCAGACCCCTCACTTCCCTGCAGATATGCTTCCCATTTTTAAGGTCTATCCTAAGATGTGGGTCACACTAACTATCCACACTTCCTCACTAACATTGTGCATAGGCATCTGGTCTTTCTAGTCTGAAAATATGGGGACCACTTTTTGGTAAAGTTGAACACTATATGTGTAAATATAGGAAAGTGCTTTGCAAATAATGGCAGTGTTCTGTGCCACTATTTTCCATACATTGCTCCCAGGAAATAAACAAGCTACTTTTACAAATCAAAACCATAAGGACTTCATCAGGATGTAATGGAAAGTACATTCTACTGGATGTCAAGACAACTGGGTCCTGACCTGAGCTCAGTACAATCTGGTATATGGATTTGAGCAAGTAACTTTCCTTCTCCGAACCTCAGTCTCCTCGCTCCTTTGACTGCTGGACCAGATTTCACTATGATCTTTTCCCACTCTGTAATTCCACTGTTTTCTCCATCCTTTCAACTCTCTCACATAGATCCCATGAGAATAGAAGATTTCAAACTGAACTAGCTCTAGAAGCAAAGTTGGTGGTTTCTTTTTTCAGCCTGGAGATGTAGTAATGGCCCTCTTTCCCCAGAGCATGTTTATTTGAATATATCTATGTGAAAATAGTTTTACTTTCGAGTATGCTTAATTTCATATCATGGTGAATCTAAATCTATCTTCAAATGGCTTACACCAACTGTTGGAAAATTTCTTTAATACAGCTTGCCAAAACACATGACAATACTTCTGCAGAAATTGTAGTTTCATTCTGTATAATTCTTTCTTTAGCAGTAAGCATCAAATGTAACCCACGAGTGAATAAGAAAATGATATGTAAAACTTGATGGAAATTTCTAATAACATTCACATATTTCTAAATTTTAAAAATAAACAAAATATCCAATAATTATTATCCCAACGTGTTTCTTATAAAAGACCAGTAGGATTTTTACAAATAATAGAAGTATAGATACAATTTTATTTTGTTCTGGTCTACTGACATAATTCCCAACATAAAAGTTCTTAAACCTTTTGTTCTTTAAAAAAAGATTTAAAAACAAATCTTTGTTTTTAAAATATAATTAGATAAAGGAGAAGCAATGGATCAACCCCATGGGGCAAGAATGTCCTCTGTGGTTAATAATTCATGGGAATTTAAAAAAACAATAATCAGACTTTGAGATCCAGCCAGTGTTGGCATTTGTCAACCACTACACTTTCCCAATAAATGGATTGGGAAGAAATCTCTTAAAGTCACCTTGAATTTCAGAATTTCATGTGCCTGTTGAATTATTGAATCAATGGACTAGTGTCTTAGTAATCCTACTACTGTAGCAGAGTAATATATACCCTCTCTCTGACTGTGCCATTAAAGCAATTATAATCACTTACACTTCAATAGTTTTTTTTTTTTCAAATTGGGATACATGATCAATAAGGGTAGTTGAATATATAAGTTCCCTTTAATATGAGCATCTTTAATAGTGTCATGGCTTTTCTCTTCCAAGATATTTGCAATTTTTAAATCATTATGTGTTTTAACCATGATACTCCAAGAATTTTAAAGTATTTCTTGATTTCTTATAGACTAAATTTCATTTATTCTCTTATTCAATCATCTTTTCTGTATTGCCCTGCTATGTCTACCTATCCAAATGGATAAGTTTTTTTCTTCTTATGTCCTCAAATCTTATCAAAACGTATTGCTTCTGATAATCCTAGCTTATTTGATTTCTGACATAGAAGGGCTATATAAGCTCTGCATACACACATGTTAGCAGAGAAACTTCAAGAATGCACAGGGGAGATGACATTGCAATTAAATTAGAAATCTGCAACAGAAGGAAAAATGGGAAAATCACCAAAATATTTGGAAATTAAACAATGCTTCTCTAAATAATCCACTGATCAAAAGAATAAATTCCAAAAGAAAAAAAATTTAAATAAACTTAGACAAAATAACATATCAAAATTTATGGGTGCAGTTAAAGCAGTGCTTTAGAGGAAAACGTCTCTCTCTAAATACTTACATTAAAATAGAGAAGAAATGTCCCGAATCATTAATCTAAGATATGGCCATGAGACTAGAAAAAAGAAAAGCAAATTAAACTCAGAAGGAAGGAAGAAATAAAAATCAGAGCAGAAATTAGTAAAATATTAAAAGAAAAAAATCAGGAACATCAATGAAACCAAAATTTGGTTCTTTGAAAATGCCAACATTTATAAAGCTTTAGCTAGACTGACAAAAGACAAAAATGGAGAAGATGCAAATTACCAAAGTCAAGATTGAAAGAGAGGACATCACTAACAAATCTAGAAAAATTAAAATATTGTAAATATTCACAGCAACTGTAGGCCAACATATTAGACAACATGGGTGAAATAGACACATTCCTAGAAAGACTAAAAGTAGAAAAACTGACTCAAAAAGAAATAGAAAATCTGAATAGATCTATTACAAATAAACAACTTGAATTAGTAATTTATGAACTTTCCACAAAACAAAGCTCAGGTTCACATGACTTTGATGGTGAATTCTACAAAATATTTAAATAAAAAAATAATATCAATTCTACACAAACTCTTCCAAAAAATAAAGGAGGAAGGAACACTTCTCAACTCCTTCTACTAGGCCATTACTACCTTGATACCTAAGTAAGACACAGACATCACAAGAAAAAGAATTATGGATCAATATCCTTCATGGGCATAGATGTAAAAATCCTAAACAAAATATTACCAAATAAAACCCAACAAGTAGCTTACATAAAGGATTATACCCCATGACTAAATGGGATTTATTCTGGAAATGTGAAGTTGGTTTAAATCCAAAAATCAATTAGTTGATTTTCTAAAAGAGTACCAAAATAATTTAGTGGGGAAAGAATAGATATTCAGTAAGTGGTGCTGGAACAATTGGATTCACGTTTAAAAAAAAGGACTTACACCCTACCTCACACCATATACAAACACTGACTGAAATATGGATCATAGACCTAAATACAAGGGCTAAAACTATGAAATTTCTAGAGGAAAATGAAATATGACATCAAGGACACAATCCACAAAAGAAAAAATTATGAACTGGACTTCAGGACAACAATACCAAGTGTTTGTGAGGTTGTGAAAAACTTTGAATCCTCATGCACTGTTAGTGGGAATATAAAATTTTGAAAACACTTTGCCAGTTTCTTAAAAATTTAGACATGTAGTTACATCAACCTCCAAATTCCACCCCTGGATATGTACTCAAGAGAAATGAAAGTGTACACATAGCATTATTTGTGACTATTTATAGAAGTATTATTTATAATATTCCCAAACTGGATATAATCCAAATATCCGTCACAGATGAATAAATACACAAAATGTAGTATAATACCATGAAATGGTATTCATCAACAAAAAGGAACGAACTACTAATACAGCCTACAACAAGATAAAACTCAAAAAGAATCTAGACACAAAAGATTACATATTTTATGATTCTACTTATTTGAAATTTCTAGGAAAGACAAATCTATGGAGACAGGAAGCAGATCACTAGTTGCTTGGTGGCCGGAGGTGAGAATGGGGTCGATTGAAAACCAGCTGGAGAGAAATTTGTAGAATGATGGAAATATTGTAAAACTGGATGGTAGGGATGTTTGCAAAACTCTGTAAATTTGCTAAAAATCATTGAATGATTATAAATGGATGAATTTTATGGTATGTAAATTTTACCTTAATAAAAATGTAAAAAGAAGTTGCTGTAATAAACCAAAAACATGATTAAACTTTGTGAGATATCTGACAGTGGAGGGGTAGTATTTGAAATGTTATTCAATGTTATCAGTGTTTAGTTACAATTACTGTGAAAATTCAGTTCTATTTTTACTCTGTGTGGAAACTGTGATGACATATATTTTTCAAAATTGTCTCTGGTGCTAGCTTTCCTGTACTGCTATAGTGTGTAGTTTACCACCAGATTCTGCAGAAATGACTGAAGTGTTTACCACTGTGGTATTGACCCATTTTGAACAAACTCTTATTGGGCAGTGACCTGCCCTGGGGCTGGGTACCTAATATTTATTATTTCCTACTGTTAATGTCAGGCCTTCCTTCACATGACAATTGATCAGTGGGTTGATTTGGAAGAGCAGCTCCTCAGGTTTTTTACACTAGAGCATAGGAAAATCTATATCTTAAAAATGTGCAAATGGAGTGTTGGTAAGACTTCAAAGATATAGTAGTTTTCTAAATTTTAAAGCAGTAAGCAAATATAAAACGTTATTGGCCTGAAATTTTCATTTATTTCCTATGAATTTTCCAAGAAAACAATGTAAAATAAATAATCACATGTATCTACACATATGTATATACACACATATACACACACACATATATACATAATTTGCGTGCACACACATGCACATGCCCACACCCACATACTATACCTATACATACACGTAGATTTGTTTTATTTTCAAGTCTCTTACTGTTGTGGTTGACTTGTGATCCCTCAAATTCGTATGTTGACATTTTAACCCCCAGTACCTCAAAATGTACCCTTATTTGGAAATAGGTTCTTTACAGAAATAATCAAGTTAAAATGAGGTGGGCGTCCAACATGACAGGTGTCCTTATAAGAAGGGGATGTTTGGACAGAGACAAACACAGAAGGAAGAAGATATAGAGAGACACTGGAGATGAATGCCATCTACAAGCCAAGGAGAGAGGCCTGGAACAGATCCTTCCCTCACAACCCGCAGAAGGAACCAACCCTGCTGACACCTTGATTTGGGGCTTCCAGCCTCCAAAACTGTGAGAAAATAAATTTCTGTTGTTTAAACCACGAAGTCTGTGATATTTTGTTATGGTATCCTTAGCAAACTAATACACTAGCCTAGCTAGGGCTCTATAATATATAAACTACAATTTTTACATGTGCAAATAGTCTAGATTTCTCTTGATAGATTTGTGACTGAAACACAAAATATCATTGGAAATATATTGCAAGAATTGCAACGAACTGTAAATAAAGAGGAGAAAAAAATATATTCAATGTGTAACAAAAAACTATGACAAATTTTAATCTTGTCGTTTCGTATTAAAATTCTATCTGACTGGGGCCAGCCTGGTGGTGTAGAGGTTAAGTTCGTGCACTCAGCTTTGGCGACCAGGGGTTTGCAGGTTCGGATCCCGAGCACGGACTGATGCACTGCTTGTCAGCCATGCCGTGGCGGCGTCCCATATAAAGTAGAGGAAGATGGGCAGGATGTTAGCCCAGGGCCAGTCTTCCTCAGCAAAAAGAGGAGGATTGGCAACGGATGTTAGCTCAGGGCTGGTCTTCCTCACAAAAAAAATTAAAAATAAAAAAATAAAAATTTAGGAGGGTAGATTTCATGTTAAACGTTCTTATCACATACCAATAAAAAAGAAAAATTGGTCATAACATATCTTTTACTTAAACTGCAGTATAATTATTGGCATATTGTATGATGAATTCCGTGAAATACGTTCTCACACAATAATGACTAATTAGAGGTAATTTAATTTGATTTGATCCTTTCTCAACTTGCAACATGCTGATTTTAGACATTACCCGTGAATCCAAGTATTATTGTATAGAGAATTACCATATCTAATGGGTGAGATCAAGTTCCGTTTGCATCAGGCATGGTGTTTCATAATTTGCCATCACCATGACAAATAGAGAAATGATTTTAAAAAGGTATATTATCATTGGAAAAATATACAGTTCCACCACTGTAGCCCTAAGAGAAGTATCTCAAGGTCACCACAAAAAGAATATAACATTGGACAGGAGCTAGAGCATTTTGAACTCAAAGTAAACTGAAATTCTTTACCTCACAAATAAGCTAGTGGTCCAAAACTCATAACATCAAATGGTTTCTCAAATGAGAAATAGCAGTGAATATTCATTTGAAAATAAAGACAGAATTTAAGCAGGTAGGATTTAATTAACCAAACTGGAACAAAGCCAGACCTCTTCAGCTAACATCTCTGCTCATTAATAGATAACATTATTCCTGCCCTGCTAAACCCAATGTCAGAAACGGAAAACATCCTTGCTTCCCTTCCTCACTGGTAAATACCCAAAATTAAATAATAGGATATTAAAATGCACACATTTCAAATAAAAAATGTGTTTCTCTATAAAAGAGGTATAGCCACTTTTTCGCTAAACTGCTACCCTTGGGAAGAATTCATGTACCAGCAATAATATCACCATACTTTAAAACATGAAATCGAGTAATTTGAGGGTTACTGCATACTACAGCAGACTTGTCATGTTTTATCCAACCAGTTCCTGTCCATTTCCCTTCCTCTCCAAATTGCACCCCATTTTTTAAGGAACTGCTTCACTCCTGGTCCTTCAAAGAAGGTGGTTATAATGGAAACTGCATCCTTGCCCACAATGATAATCCAGCCATGGATGCATAATTCGAGCTAAGTTGTTTCCCAGGATATTTCAAACTGCATGTACGAGAAGAGTGACCTTTTTCCCTGTGATAGGGAGTTTGGAAAGCTGTTGCCCCCACAGAGGGGCTGGTGTGCATTCCATGAAGTTGGTCTGAAAAGATGACAGATGCAAAAGATCAGCTGAGAAAACAGCTGGAGAGAGTCACGATGGTGTCTGAAAATTTGATTGCAGCCCCTAAAGTCTCCAGAGCTACCTTTATTTTTTGCCTTCTGAGATCTTCATTGTTTAGTTGTTTCTATAATTTGGCTAACTGTTCCCAGTACCTTCCAAAAAAAAAATCTGCTCTCTGTTTAAATTAATTTGATGTTAATTGCAATTTTACAAAGTCTGTGTCATCCACGAAGGACATAGGAGTTGTATAAATAGGTAACAATAAGTTCATTCCTATTTTTCAACATAAATGGCATACTGCCTCAGCATGGAGGGCATGCAATCACTGTGCTACAGGATTTCATGGAAAAACATAGTACATACAAAACACCACTCAATTTTATTTCCTAGAAGTTTTGCTCCACCCAGTTGAGTAAACATCAAAGAACTTCCAAAAGAATGCAAATACAATGTCATTATTCAGCAATTTTCCTGAGTTTAAGCAAATCAGACCAAGACTTTTGATGCATTCTTCCAACTTTTGTATGTTCTTCCATATGGGATAACAGAGCTTATCTTAACATATTTCAGTGAAAGGGTTATTGGGCGATCTTAAAGTCTACAACAACAACAAATCTAACATTTGCAAATAGATTAATATCCTGGGAATTATCAAATGCTTTTGGATTACCTATGAGTAGAATCAATATGGGTTCAACACAAAGTTATTTAAAGAAGGCTAGGAAGACATCACTAACATCAGAAAAATCTAATTTGGTTGCAGGCAGGCATCATTCATGAATTCAGGAAATATTTATCCCATACCTTCTATATGCCAGACACGTTTAGAGGCACTAGAGTTAACAGCAATGAACAATGTCCCGCCCTTATGCTATTGATGTTCTAGAATGGCGCTGTCCAACAGAAAGACAAGGAGAGCTGCAAATGTAAGCCATATCTGTAATTTTAAATTTTTCTAGCAAAAAATTTTTAAAAGCTAAAAGAAATCAATTTTAATAAAAGATTGCATTTAACTCAGGATATTAAAATATTATCATTTCAACAGTAAATAAAATTTTAAAATATTAGTGAGATATTTTACATTTTTTTATGCTAAGTATTTAAAATTCATTGCGTGTTTTATTCTCACAGCACCCTCAGTTTGGACTACCATATTTCACATGCCCATTGGCCACAGATGGCTGGTAGCTACCATATTGGGCAGCACCGTTCCACAGGATAATAAGAGCCGTAGCCTTATTGAGGGTCAGACACAGCACCCAGGGAGGTATATTCCTATGATTATCTCTATTTTATCAATAAGGTAACTGTGCAAAGGGAATTTAGCTTGCCTAAGGTCACACAGCATCTAAGTGTTCCAATTATCTGTTTCTATACACAAACCACCCCAAAACTTGGCTGCTTCAAACAATAATTTATGATTATTTTGTGCTGTTCTGTGGGTTGACCTGGCTCAGCTGAGAGGTCCTTTGCTGTGCTTGTAGGGATTAGGGTTGGGGTTGGAGTCATCTGAAGGCCCAACTTGGGTGGACGAAGATGTTGGCCTCTTCGCTCACGTGTTTGATGCCTCTGCTGAGATGGCTAGAACAGATGGGGCCTTGATGGATTTCTCTCTCTCCCTGTCTGTGGCTTTTCATTTGGGTAGTTTAGGCTTCCACATAGCATGGAAGTCACAGCATGATTGAATATAGAGAGTGCCTGGTTTCCCCAGAGAAAACATCGCAAGAGTTACAGGTGGAGGCTGCTAGACTTCTTATGACTTTGTGAAGTCACTTCTGTCACATTTTATTGCTCAAAATGTGAGTCTCAGGGCCAGCTTAGATTCAATGGGAAGAGACGAATGAGGACATACACACTGGGAAGCATGGTTCATCAAGAATCTGTCTTTGGAGATTAGTTTCCATGGGAAGTAATGGAGTAAGAATTTAAACCCAGTTAGCCAGGCATCAGAAATTGTATGTTTATTAACTAGGGTATATTGCCTTTCATTATAATGCCTTACATATCTTTGCATTCCTTAATATCTAGTATTGTGTCTCGAACATAACATGTGCTCAGTAAATGCTTGCAAATTAAATAAATAGATGTTGATTTTTACATTCTATTTATCTTTATCTATAGCTTGTGACACCTTCATTGTGAGACCAATTAACAACAAGAATTCCTAAGTCTTCAAGGCATTTAAATCACCATATTATGTACTATAGGGAAGTATTATAAAATTTTATGCCCTTTGACATCAATAGCTGGGTCTTTTATTCTTCTTGGATTTCTTCTTACTGAGTAGTGGAGCATTGTTTATTTAGTATGTGCTTGATAAATATGTAGGATTTTAAAGATACAAAAGGAACTCTAAACCAGGATCCCACAGGGAAGGAAATCTGGGAAATATTGCTGCAGACTCCCAGGCTATTGTATAGGGAGAGCTTAGATTGGCGGGAATGGTGTTAAATAGCAATAGATATTAGCACACCAAAACACCTTTTCTACTATGCATGTATGTTTTGAAATACATCCTACCTACATACCTAGCAGCTAGCTGAAGAGATGCTAGGAAGCATAAAGTACATATAGTATATCGTGTGTGATATGGCACCTGAATTCTAAATACCTATATGGTTTGTGGGAAAACACACAGAAAGCTGGCTGGGAACACTTCTATTCATCTTATAGTAAACCAGAGGGAATTGTGGTATGTTATTTTCTTCCAAAGATTAACTAAAAAGACTACCACCCATCTTAAATAATTATCACTATAAAGTATAGGCATAAGACGTGTAGATATGACTTGAGGATTTCATTATGAGGAAAACATAATAGTGTTTAATTGACACAACTAACAACATTATATCAAATGTCTACAGCAATAAGGAAAAACTTTACTGAAAAATTCCCGTTTTCCTAATTATTATCACTATATACAGACTGGAGCTTCTCTTGGATGCTGTTGGACAAATTCCCACATGGGGTTTTATCTGGAGCAATACATAAAATCCTGATTTGCTCCCTCTTTTTTTTTAATATCTGAATTTTTCATAATGATTTTCAGAAAAACATTAGCTAACAGACAAAGGTAATTTTTTGTGCAACACCTGTATGACCTTAGCATAGTGCAATGTTGTTACCTATCCTCTGATTTCACAGACAGCTTAATCAGTAGCACATGAAAGTACAGAATCTCTTTACGTAGATAAGTTCCAATAATCTGACAATCACTGCGTCTATGAATATTAGGATCTCCCTCATTGCGTTGCTGAGAAACATTGAGTTTATATTTTTAAAACACTAGCAACAGTGCGTGGCACATAATTAACCCTTAATAAATTTTGGAAATTATTATCATTATTATTATCATCTGCATCAATAAAATCATGTCTTTATAACAAGATTTAGATTTTTTCAGTACAACTATTTGTTTTAATACTGGCATTTTAGTATTATTCATTATACCTTCCTTCGTCAAGCTCTGTCTTAAGGCAGCACCACTAAATTAAGTTTTAATTAAATACTCAAAGAGGATATCTCATAAGCTTCCATTTTCCAAAACGTAAAGAAGTGTGGTTTCAATCATGGTCATTCTCAGTTTGCACTATTGCCTGGAAATGAGCTTTCTATCTAAAGCACACTGACTCGACATATGAAAAAAGCATCATAAATAGGTTTTGATGAGTTTTTGCAAAATATAAGCAATTATTGATTTGAAATCCTGCTTAGCTAGAACAGAATAGTCTGTAATCAATTACATTTGCGGGTCTAACCTATAGATAGAAGACATGAAAAAGCTGAGTTAATGACTTTTTCAACTGGCCAAATGATATCCCTGGGGGCAAAATGTAATCCTCAGACAGTCAGTAATTTTCAGTTGTTGCTGCCACACTTGTTACCGGGGGAATGGAGCTTCCTATTGCTGAGCCAACAAGCTACTCCAGACCATCACTTATGTTTCCAAAATAAAAGACCAATGCAAGCCATTTTTTCTCTCTCTTCCAAATACTACTGATCTTCCTATTTCCATGGTAACCGACTCCTACTGGCATGATCAAGAAAAAACTGATTTGGGATTTTAATTAATTGCTTAGAAATGGAAATGTAACAGGGACTGGCAATTCAACTAAGCACATTTTGCAAAGTGAATAAAAATAGAGTTTCTGAAATACTTGAAATTGTTTCACCGGCTGTAGCACATCTTTTGCTAGACACCTTAATTTATTCCATTCTCCAAAATAAATCTGCCAAATGTACTAAGCCATTTTGTCAACACAAATCATTTTGGCAAATACTTTAATCCCTCTTTTAAACAAAATGCATTGTAATTTTAAAAATCTAACCCATCAGTGTGAACCCACTGGGTCCCATCTGAAAATACTCCTGAGATATTAGTAGATCATGTTTAAAGGAGCTGTCATCTCCTATTTGTAAAGGAGAGCCCTTATTCTTGTTGCCTGCTTAGTAGTAAATTCCTTGAACTTCACCCACCATCGCAGTGGCTCCTACCATTTGTAGGAGAGAAAGCCTTAAAGTCCCCTTTTTGCATAGAGATTAAAAGCATGGACTCTGGAGCCAGACTAAATAGGTTCAAATCCTGGCTCCTTAATTTATGAGCTGTATTACCTGGAGTAAGCTTCTTAATCAGTCAGAGACCCGGGTTCCTCATGTGTAAAATGAGTAACCACTTGGAAGGTTGCTGTAAGGATTACATACATGAATAAATGGAAAATTCTAGAATGATGCCTGGAAAATAGTAAAGATTTAATAAATGTAAGTTATTAATATTTGTATCTTTTAGTCTATATGTAAACTCTACTTTGGATTTCCTATAATACTTGGTTTTAAATGTTCCCTTTAGAACTATGACACATCAAGAATTGGGTAAAAATTGTTCTCCATTATAGGGTATGAACTATCTTTTCTTTAGAGAAATCTTAATTACTGCTATAAGCTACACAAAACAATGCCATCAAAGGCCAAATAAATGATAATTAAAGATTTCAAAGTAAAATTCCCTCCAGTATGAAGAAGAGAAGTGATGCAGTTCCAAGGTATTTCTGGACTGGGCACCACCCCTGCTTGATGTGCAAGTTCTTTAATTATACAAAGACACTAAATTCTCACTGGCACAAAAAAAAAACAAGAATAGTAGTCAAACAAATATTATTTATTACTGTCCATTGATGAACTAATCTGATTGAATGCTCTTGCAAATATAGAATTGCCATTGCCCATACATATATTAATGTGTTTTTTAAAATCTATTTAATAAGCTCTATATCAAAGATAATTTGATATGTTTAAAATTACTTGGAAGAACAACTCCAATGGAAGACAGCCTTCCCAACTTGTTAACTGAGAACCTTCATCAAGACTTCTGAGTAAGAGTTATTCCATCTATTACTGTTATCACCATTATGAAACAACAATAGGAACAAACATATAGAGCTAGGCACCATAAGGAAAAATATGAGGGTGAGCTCATATTGTGGTGCTCACCATTAAAAGGAACCTGAGATCCCTTGGCTATATAAGAAATGTTCACAAATACTACAGACAAGTGAACCAAGAGGAACAAAATTAGTAAGTGTTAGGGCCGGTCTTGTGGCATAGTGGTTAAGTTCACATGCTCTGCCTCAGCGGCCCAGGGTTTACAGGTCCAGATCCTGGGCTCGGAACAACGCACCACTTGTCAAGCCGTGCTGTGGCGGCGTCCCATATGAAGTGGAGGAAGATGGGCACAGATAGCCCAGGGCCAGTCTTCCTCAGCAAAAAAAGGAGGATTGGCAACAGTTGGTAGCTCAGGGCTAATCTTCCTCACACACACACACACAAAATTAGTAAGTGTTAAAATATGGGTTAGTTATAGAACTCACCATCATTCAAGCATTGGCTTCATCCTTCCAGCTATTTCTCGAAGTAAATTCTATTTATTAGCGAGTATCTCCCTGACCCCAAAGATCAGGGAAATCCCCTTGCTGTATGTTCCCACTAGCATCTTGTACTTCTAACTCTGTAACATTCATCACACTTGTAATTGCTTGTCTCATGTGGATCTTTCTTGCTGAATTATCTCCACGAAGCTAGAGAAAATCCAGTTCATGTTTGCATCCTGATGTTAGTGCCTGGAAGAGAGTAGGGGTTGAATAAATTTTTATGTAAAATTGCAAATTAATGATTAATTGGTCTCCAAAAATCTGTATTAGAACATGGGTGTGGCTACTAATTATGCATTGTCTTCCTAGAAGATGAGCTCCGTGTAACTCAGCTTCAAAATAGGGCCTGGTGTGTAATAGGTACTTGCAATACTTGGTGAATGAATGAATAAATGAATGAACAGGAGACATACGAAAATATTGTCAATATTAGAAAATTTAATCCCAGGCTACGAGGTAAGAAATAACTCATTGTAGCTTAGATAAAAGGTACATTTCTTCTTTTCCGACATTCTGTCAATACTGCAATTAGTTCCTTTTATTCATAAATACGTGGGTTGAGGACCTGTTCTAGGGCATTCATAGCAGCCTGGAAATTATATTGCTGCCATGAATGTCCCCTAAGAAATATCTCTTTCTATATATAAGATAACAACGGAGTTGACCAATTATATTATTGACTTATATTGCTACTCTTGCCTCCCACCATGCAATGGAGGAAGAGGCAAGAATGGGAAATCTCCAGACAATTTTGGCATTGAAGAAGCCATAAAACTCTCTCAGGTCATAGGAATGATGGACCTTCTAATCTCAAATTCTTAAAAACGTACTTATTGATAAAAGGATATGTGTGATATATTTCCCCCTTCTGTTTACCTTTTTTTTTTAAAAAAAAGCTTTATTGAAGTATAATGACATGCAATAAACTGCCCATATTCAAAGTATTCAACTTGATGTCCTGACATATGTAGATACTCAGGAAACCATCATCAAAATCAAGATAGTGAATATATTCATCACTCAAACAGCTTCCTCATGGCCCTTTGTAACCTCTCCTTTCACTCCCTCCCCCTCATCCCCAGGCAACCAAGGATGTGGCCTGTCATTCTAGATTAGTTTGCATCTTCTTTCATGCAGTATACTATTTTGAGATTCTTCCATTTTTTTATGTATCAATAGTTCACTCCTTTTTATTGCTAAGTAGTATTCAACCATATAGATACATCACAATTTTTTATACATTCACCTATTGATGGACATTTGGGTTGTTTCCAGTTTGGGCTATTACAGATGAACATAAATATTCATGTACAAGCCTTTGTTTGGACATATGCTTTCATTTCTTTGGGGTAAATGCCTAGGACTGGAATAACTGGGTTCTATCATAAGTCTATATTTTAGATAAGTCTATATCATAAGTTCTATCTTAAGTTTATATCTTGAAAGAAATTGCCAAACTGTTTTCCAAGGAAGTTTGCCAGTTTTTTAACCTTAATATTTAAAATCACATAATATTTTACTTTAAAAAGTGTTTTTTCAAAGTTTACTGTGTCCAACTTTTATGTTACTTAGTCTGTGAGGCACCAAATGAAGATAAAAATGCATTTCAATTAACTATATAATTACTTTTTAAAAAACTTTCCAGACAAAAGTATGGAGCACATCCCAATTATTGGGGAATAGGTGTTTTCAACTCTTTGAATCGTCCAACCAAGGTAATTACCCACTACATTCTGAATGTTTAGGCATCCTCCAATATTAAATTACGTAGAAGCACTCTGAATGAATTTTGGCAGCAGTCAAACAAATGTAGCAGATCAGAATTGAATTAGTTAACTTGGTACATTAACAATACATGAGAATTATCAGATGAATTTAACTGCAGCACATTGAGGTAAACTGAGTAAGGGTTTTACAGAACCAAAGTGATTGGTTATAGTAAATGTCTTGTCATCCAGATGTTTCACTTCTACGGTCAAGAGGTAGAGAATGTATCTCAGGAAGAATTTCAAAGCAAACCCCTAAACACACTGTAATAGTAGATGTAGATGATAAGAGGTCTACTGAAATTCAGAAAGACTCAAATCAGATCCCATCACAGGCCCCAACCTCTAGTCAACTGATAGAAAATACAAAACGAAGAAGCTCCAAGGTGAATTGGCTGATAATACTGTGGCGATGAGTCATCTCACTTGCACAGCAGGTTTGTTGACTTGGCAGGAGGCCCATGCAAGTTGTTCAAGTCTTCACCTTTTTCTTTGTTTTCTTTTTGGAGTCACTGCCAGAAAGTGAGCAGTGATAATAATTAACGTCAAAAGATGCTGCATCTTCAAAGCAAGGAAGCCATGCTTCGGAGAATGCTTCCCTAGCAAAGAGAAGAAAAATTCCGAAAGATGCACCAAGTTTGTGGGTGTGTTTCTATTGCGGGCAAACCAAAATGAAATAGAGCCTTTTGTCTCTTGATGTGAAAGAAGACAGTTCCTGGAAAGACCAGACAGCAAAATTCCCAGCAACACCTCTGTGTGGACCACAGATGCAGACTATGCTCATGCTCACCTCCATTTTATTCCCCTTGGCAAGAGTGAATGCATATAATGACATGACATTACTGGATAATGCAATTGAACAAGACACTAATGGGGGGAAAATGGACAAGGTGAATGAGACTTGTCCATGTTTAAAATATTCGGGAAGATAACATCAAATAGTGTCAATATTTTTAACAGTAGTCATTTTTATATTTTCAAAGTGTTACGGTTAATAAATCAGTTTTCCAAGCCCGCCCAGAACTTTAAAAAGAATATATGATACATACTCTTAATTAAAATACTCATAAAAGAAAACCTTTGAATAAAAACATCACTGGTTGGTGGCAAATATTAAAGAAATAGAAACTAACCAATAAGTTGATGGTTACAGAAAAATGAAAAGAAATGAGTGATGACTAGAAATGACTGCAAAAGCCTTTGAAATCATAAAACTATTTTTAAGATAGAATCTTTGTTAAGAACCGCATACATAATAGCTCACAAAGGATTAAATATATATAACATTGTGTTTGTTTCTCTGTGTAAATATGCACATATCCATCCATACTACACATATGTGGTTCCTACCTTGGGTATCACACTATTTGCCCCAATCCATGATGAGCAGCTAGATAATGTCGTAACTATGAGGATTAATGATGTGTTTTCACTCTGTACTTACCTCCCCTTATATTCTGACATCACTTTCTGTTTCACTCTGATGTCTGACTGATAAATCTTTGGATTTCTGAACTTTATTTCACCTTTTTTGTTTGTTTTCTTGGAGGGGTTTCAACCTACTTGGGGGCATTGTCTTGCAGAGGAAGACTGTGTTGTGCATGTGTGTGTGTGTGTGTGTGTGTGTGTGTGTGTGTGTGAGGTAGGAGAAGGGAGAGAGCCTGGCTGTCAGCGCAGTGGGGAGGAGGAGAAGGAACTAGTAATTTTGGATGCTGCCTGCCTGCCAGTCCCTGTGACTGATTCTATGACAGACTGGGCATAATTACTCAAATATCTGCCTATCAAATTCTACTTAAAAATGCTTAAAAGCACAGAAGTTTTCTCTTTCTTGAGTTACTATTTGACCTGAAATCTCTGCTTTGCCTGGTACAAGAGAATGACCCTAAATGTCGCTTCAGAACTCAAATACTAAGAGAATTTTCCTTTAATGTATTCCTCCTACAAGTCACACATTTTCTACCAAAAAGAGCCCATTTGGAATGAAGAACTTTTCTTTGCTATGATTTTTTTTTGTTTATTCCACTTTTTTCCCCTAAAAATATGTTTTGAACATCAAAAAGAGGGAGTGTTCATTTCAGATGACCTTTGTCATACTGTGAGAGGAGGTTGGCCAGTTCAAAATCCGTTCAGGACCAAAGGTTTGGGTGGTATGTGTTGTGGGTTTCTCAGGCCTCAATTTGCATCTTTCATCCATTGCATCTGTTTCCTCGCCTTGACTCACCATAAAACAAATGCTTGATAATGCTGAGGTCAGTCAGGTGGCTGCTTAGGGGACTGCATCAGGAGAAATCTCTGATTTCCATTCCAGTCCGTTTCTAGAACTTTTGTTATTCTCAACCAGTATAACTTTCCAACTTATACAAAAGTATCTCTTATGCTATGGATTACTGACTCTACAATTTAGCATTAATTTTCAAGTGGAATACCCTGTGACATTGCTTTTAACAGTCCGTATTATCCGACATTATCTTTTAGTCTTCAGGTTTAAAAAAAAAGTAAGACCTTGGCTCTACCTGGAATTAATAACTAAAATTTCAATATACTCCTACAGGATATAAATGTCTTAGTCTCTCTGAGAAAGATGAAACTAATTTAAGAACTTCCCACATATTGAGAACAGTTCACAGAAATTTACCAGCTGCTTCTTTATGTAAGATAGGATCTCGTGGTTCAGTGTATGTGCTGAATGCCAATTAAAACATTACATACCTGGAGGACATTAATATGAAGTAAAAGTGAATCACTTGATGGGACGGTCAAAGTAAATTTTGCAAAAGAAAAGTAACGTCTGATAAAGAATAAACTGTGTTATCTTCTACAACAACCCACCGACTTCCTGAAAATTATTGTATAAATATGGGTGATGATAACTGAGCTCTTTTCCAAGGCTCAAGTTTCTGTGATAGTCAACTCTGAATAGAAGCAAAGTGTCTTAGGAAACAAACTACATTCTCTGTTCCTATCAGGACAATTTATCCGGGTGTCTTGGTTCCAGAAGGAAATGAGACTCAGAGCCCCTTGGATTGTCAAGAGTTGAGGGGTGAAGAGTGTTCTATTTCTAAATGGAGTAGGATGAGTTCATATTCTAGCTAAGAGTTTTCAACAGCACGGAACGCACTGGCATTCTTAAAACAAATTAAATGTGTCTACATTTAGTTTTTCCTGAAATAATTGCAAATTTATACGGTCCATGGTAGTTTTATTTATTTTTTTATGAAGTCCTCCAGATCAGCACATGAACTTTTGGAAAATAACCGCATATCCTCAAGCAATCGGTTCTTTGTTAATACAGCTGAAAACAGTGGGTGGGCCATTTGTTTTTTTCAGGTGAGAAAAAGCAGGCTGAGAAGTGAACACCTCAGATTGTTTCTGTTTGTTTGAGGCTCCTATCCTCGGGGCTGCGTTCCCTTGGCTGGGCATACCTGCTGATCACGCTGCTTAACTGCAATTACTCCAGACAGCTTTTTGGCTCACAGTGTTCATAGGTTTCATAAATCATACAAATTATTACTGCAGTAGAAAACTGTAATTACCCACAAACCCTGACATGCCAAAATGTGTATTAATTAGATAAGGTCATAAATACTTTACTGCATATAGCTATAATTATTACCTCAAAAATGACATATATACATACACCATCTTGATATTCTGCAGCAAATGATTCAGTATAATGTTCAGGTCATAACAGAATTGTTATCTAATTTGATTAATTAGTTAATGCTTTTGCCAGGTGTTTCAAATGTGAGAAACGATGTAGAATTGTTAAGTTTCAAACTTCATGTTAGGATCAAATGAGATCCAAATTATAATTTGCAGAGGGGCTTCCTATGGGGATAACTTGTAAAAGTTTATGTTTCTTAGTTCTAAATTTGGGTTTACATGGTGGGAAGTCTTAAGATTGATGATTACGTCTTAAGTTTTGCACATTCCATTTCTATAATAGTATAAAATAAGTTATTCATTATTTGAAAAAAATGAGGAAACCTTCTTTCTGGTAAAAACAAGCATAATGTTTCAAGAAATATACTTTTTATGTACCAATTGAGCCTGAAACTTCAATGTAGAAAGAAATTCCAAAGTAGATTTGAAAGAACATACTTGATTGAGGAATGCTCCTATAACTACTCAGTGCATAATACATTGTTCTTATATATTTTAGTGATGTGTAAGTTCAGACCTATAGGATAATTCAGACCTCAACTAGATCCTAGTTCGTTCAGCCCAACCTATTGTTTTTCAATTCAGTCTTTTCAAAATATGCATAAAAAATGGATCTGTTCTTAATGTTCTAAATATTATGTATAGCAATGTTTCCACATGTATCTCAACTAATACACGTGACACATGACATTGAAATAAAAGTTTTCAGGCTGAAGAACAAGGAAGAACATTAAATTTTTGGAGGTGAGAGATAAGTCAAAGCAGCTATTGCTTGAATAAATCTATTCCAGAAAACATTAACAGTGGTGACTTTCGTTAAAATAGAGGTATTCTTAACAAACCTTTAAGAAGAAGAAATATAAGCAATCCCCATATTTTCCTGTCTGGATGATTATCTCCAAGAATCACTTAAAAGTGAATTCAAAGACAATTGACTCATCTGTCTTCATTTTGTCATTACTGGGAAATTATTAGAGCGTGCCATATGAAAGGGAAATAATGTTGGAGGTAACAATACATTAGCTATTCCACTGTAAAACTTTCCCAAAAATAATAAAAAAAAAAGAGACTATCTCATGGGGACAGTTGAAGTAGTATAGAACAAATTTATAGTATATAAAATATATACAAATATATAGTATATAAATATAGTAGTATAGAACAAACTAGTATAGAAGTAGTATAGCAACAAATTTCCTGTATCTAGTCTACTTCTCAATGTCTATCATTGTGCCTGATGCAAATTAGCCATCCAATAAATATATGATGAATAAATGAATGCAATCAAATGACATTTATCCCTGAGGAGAGGGATTAATTAAGAGACATTGTACTTTATCTGGATATCATTATAACATGATGACTTTGGGAAAACGTGAATAACTCCAAGATGCTGCTAATTCAGAATGGAAAACGGTGCTATAAAGTATTATGGAAAAAATGAGGAAGGAACCATTTAAAAATGGTTTTACTCTAAACACTCAAAATTTAGTTAATGTTCTAGGGATTCATTTGTCCAAAAGCTTTTTAGTATGTTACAGAGAAGGCAAGATACTATTAACAAAGGAATCAAAACTTTGTAATGTTATAGCAGAATATTTTATAATAATAACTATAAATATTAGCATATTTAATATTAACTATATATTAGCATATTAACTATGAAAATGTAGCATATATATTAGCACACTTACAGTTTATTATGAATTTTGCAAGAGGCCAAGATATAGGAATTTTAGGGCATGAGCCAATTCTAGGGTAGAATTTTTCTTCTTAGAGCATCCTGTGGTAATTATTGCACCGGCTGTGGCAGAAAGGTGCAATCCAAAAGAAATCCATTAAGGAAAAACTATTGATAGTTCCACTTCTGTTGCTGAGATTAGGTCAGGTTAAGTTATTCATACCAATCCTCCCACTGAAAACAGAAAGGATGCTGGATAAATTATACCTTTAAAATTTTCCTTAGAACCATTAGAAAGGCATCAGAATAGTGAGAAATCACCAGGCCAGAATCTTAGAGCAATCAGTAACCCAGAGGACTAAGTGGAGTGCTGAGGGCATACGTTAACTTGAGAACACTTGAACTTCAGGCAAGAAGAATAGAAACCAACTCTCTGCAACCACCCAATATTCAGAGTCTAACAGAGGGCATCCGTCCCTCCATTAAGGTGGCTCCTAAAGAAGTGGCAGGTTCAGAAGAATAAAATAAAATAAAGCAGAAGCAAGCCACCCACTCAGACCTGGACAACTACAAGTTTTCTTGAGCTGAGCAGAGCAGGAGAAAGCTGGGAGGACATGACCTACTATTCCACCTAAAGTAGACTCACCTTTTGGCATTGCACATGCCACAGTTAGGGCATTGCAAATCATGTCTGGAAATCTCAAAGCAGGGCTTGACGTCCACACTTTCCAGTTCTCCCATTTGCTCTCTTAGGAAAAATAATTTATTCAATCAGTCATCAACCACTTGCTCCATAGATAGCCATAAAATGCCCTCTCTTCACAAAGTGCTTTGGACACAAAAAAGGGGGGATTTCTACTCTTATTCTCAAGATGATCGCTCATTTTTCAGCATTTAAGCCCAACGTTCAGGGCATGGCAAACTTCAAATAATTTGTAGATTGAGCAAATACAGGTTTCCTTCCCTTCCTACTGAGAGATATTACAACTTTCCTAATTGAATGGGATCCACTTTATCTAATACTAGGAATCACCTGGGTTCTCAGGCCCCAATCTCACAACTGTCATAGTTTCTGCACATGAGGTTAGACATTTATAGAGTCTGATGGAGAATCCAGGTATAGTCATAAAATTCATAGAGCTCAAGTTACCCAAGAAATGGTGAACCTCCCAAACACATTTATTGTGAGGAAGTAGTTTAGGTCCTGGCCAGAATTTGGGCTTATAATTGAATAAAGACCTGTGTCATAAGCTTAATATAGAACTCAAAAATTGTAATAGGTGGAATTTAGAGATCTAAAAGATCAAAGATTTCATCTTGGTATCAACAGAGATGTCATCATTAAACACATGTTAGCTGAGCATCTAATCTGTGTCAGATACCATGCTAGAAACCAGGAATTATAACAGAAGACAAGGAAAAGAATTTTTCCCAAATATAACTGCCTATTCAAAATAGGCTTATGTAATCAATGTTTGTGTCACTCATCTCATAGAGGGTTAATTACTGAAACTCCATCGTGTTTAAATTAAACAGTTATTTAGTATGTGCCTATGTTTGCTCATTGCTGTACCCTCCACACCTACACCTCCACACCCATAGTGCTATGCAGTGCATTAATAAATATTAATAAATATTTGCAAAATGAGTGAATGAATTAAAAAAAATGAATGAATAGGGGCCAGCCCCATGGTGTAGTTTTTGGGTTTGCAAGTTCGGATCCCAGGTGCTGTCCTACACCACTCGTTGGCCATGCTGTGGTGGCCACCCCCACACAAAATGGAAGAAGGATGGCACAGATGTTATCCCAGGGCTAATCTTCTTCAAGCGAAAAAAAACAAAAAAGAGGAAGATTGGCAACAGGTGTTAGCTCAGGGCATGAATCTTCCTCAGAAAAAAAAATGAATGAATAAAAGGAAAGTCTTCTTCAGACAATGGCACCTACCTATAAACCTTTAAAAACTGTAATAATCTATTGGAAGACATATGAAAAAGAACACTGTAATTATTTAAATTCCATCTGATTGCTGATATTGTGGCTCTTTATTTTTTTACGATGATGTTAACTCTAAATGATTATCTATTTCATAGTGTAATAACTGGTAATTGTTGAAATGATTCCTGATTTCTAATTAAGTTTATCTAACTTTTTTCTTTGGGGGGTAAGAGAAAAACAGCAAGAGATGAAAATAAAAGGGAGGAGAGACATAGGTTGTCATTCAGTTTTATGTGAACTGAAAGGTTTATAGTGAGCAACTGTTGATGCAATTTCAGTACGCAAGGATTTTGTGAAGAGATTAGATCAGTTACAAATTGCTAAATCTGATGGCTTAGATAAAAATTTTTACCAGAGGCTTTAAAAGAAGTAGAACATGTTTTGGGGAGAACCAATTGCCTTCTGGAGAGTGCACATAGTATATATTTTTCAAAGCAAATTAAATGTGGAGAGACTGTGTAACTAGATCCCCAATTAGAATGAAATGATTGCATTTTCAGCTGGAATGGGCAAATCATCTTTATTCTGTAGTAGGCTTATTTGTTTACGATCGCTTTCCCCTCATACTTCAGCATATGGCACTTAGCAAAATACAAAATATGTATTTTTTAAATATTGACTAGAGAAAAGTAAAGCATATATTATTCCTAGAAGAGTCTATACAAGATACTTTATAAAGGGAAAGATGATGAACATATATATATGTGTGTGTGTATAGCTACATAGATATAGGTGAATAGCCTACCCTTTCTTCTTTTATAAGTAACTACATGCCATGCAGAATCACTGATATGCAAATATCTAGTATATAAAAGGCCTAACGTTCTTGTTTGATTTTTTTTTCATCTCTTCTGTCCTTGGTTTGGAAATAATCTTTAGCTGATCTCTTACCTCACCCACGAAACTGTGTTAGGATAACTGGGACATATTACTTTAGATCCCTCTGAACACTTCAAGCATTCCACTGCATTGTGTTTGGATCAGAAATTTTTCAAAATGTCAAAAATGATCACACTTTGAAAAGACAACTGCTCCTTGAATTGTTACGTGTGTGTGTGTGTGTGTGTGTGTGTGTGTGTGTGTGTGTGTGTGGTCTGATGAACAGGGAAGCAGGAAGGAGATTGCAGGAAAAGTCCCAAATCCATCTCATCTTGAAGAACGGCCAAGTTGCATAACCGTTTAAAATACGTCACTCAAATTGGGCAATTTGTCCTCAACTGGTAAGAATGTCTTGACTCGTCCCGAAACTGGCCACAATTTTATATCCCACTTCTGACTTCAGCTTTGGTAGTTAAAATGCATTTGTAGGCATGAAGAATACCATTAACCTTTACTTATAGAAAGCTCTTTAAAAACTACACGAGTTATGAGGAATACTTTGAAACTTTTCATATAGAAAACTAAAGGATCAAATGGGTCTCCCTATAATTAAAAACAACTAATTGAGAATAGTAGAGAATTTCAGCACTGATTGTAATTCAAGAAACTATATTAAATGCACTAAAGAGAGACTCATTGGTATCATTTTCCTGCTGGAGCCCTTAGATCAATAACGTAGAGCACTATTTTGCCACTTCTAATTTTATGATATGTACATAACCTAAAATATATCTTATACACACTCAACACAAGCTGTCTCTTGCACGTGGTCAAATTCAATGATACAACGAAGAAATTTAAAGATTCCAGAATAAAAAGAATGTGAATTCATTTTAGAAAAAGACCAAAGGCATTTCGCTATGTCCTTCAACTCTTCTGAGTTAAGGACAAGCAAGGTCAAGTGACATATACCCACATCACAGCACAGCGTCGGGAGTTAATTGCAATGGCAATTCTGACAGTGATGACAAGAAAGCCAACTACGTTTTTTTCAAGAATTTTTCTTCTTCTTCTTCTATATTTAAAGTCATTAAGAGCTAAAAGGGAGTGGAGAACAAACTTTAACTCTGGATGGTCTGTTTTATTTTTGTTGGAATTATCCAATCCTCATTTATGAGGTATTTTCCTAATGTGAAAAATCACTACTTGGGCCTAAATAGGATATCATCACCTCAGTTTGGGATTTCCACAGAATTTAATAAGAAACTAAAGGTCTGGATCATTTAAGTCATCAGCTCTTTCTGTAGACCATTAGTATTAGCTATGCTAAAACAGAAAATATGTAGAATTTGTTCACTCTGTATATAGTACTGATAAAATGCCCAGCAAATGTGAGTCATGCCTGTTTCAACAGAAGTGGCTGAATTTCCTAGAGATGCCCAAAGAACTCTTTGGTGGAAGGGGCTGATAGCAATCAGCCAGGTATGAATCTGAATGTTTTTTAATGCTTCCGTTTCTGGTTTCTTTCCACATTCGGCGCTTTCCTGCTTCTGCTGCACTGGGACTATGGGCCACAACAAATAGACATGAGAAACCAGAGCTCAGATTATCAAGGGAAGGTTGAGACTAATAACGTTCGTTGAGATCGAGTCTGTCTATAGTTATGGCAGAACTGATTAGGTCTAGAGCCGGGAGGAAGTTAGCAAGCCCAGGCAAAGGCAGGGCGACAGGAATAAAACCAGGCGATTCAGTTGCATAACACAAATGGGCCACTAGAGCACATGGCACAATTTAAGGTTGAGCCATGAAGCTTCTTATATGCTTTCTGCTGAGACAAGAACCAACTGCAAGAATTGTCCTGCAGTTGAGTGCAGGTAATCCCCATTACAGAGGTGTTAAGAGGATTAATCAAGCTTGACTAAGGGATGTAAGTCTATATTTAGATGAGAAAATGACAGTCTCTCACTCCTCTTGCATGCCTTACAAACAGTGATCAGAAACAAGCTGATTTCACAAGTTAAATCTGTGGGACTGAGAAGCTGTTTTCAAGAGACTTTGCAGCCTGGTTACTGCTCCCATCAAATTCGGAGGGCACTCCAGAATAACTCTATAGTTTTCGGTACCTATCCTCTGTGTACTTTCTCTGGAGAGAAATCAGCTAAGAAAACCCCCTTGTGCAGACCGTGCTTCTGCTGCTTGAGTCTGTAGCCGAGCTTTTCTTAGGTCGTACTTAGAGGCCGAGCTGAGATAGGCTCCGTGGGAAGTCACTGCGTCACTTTTACCGTCTCAGTCTCAATACCCTTTCCAATCTAGTTGCAAATAGGAAAAGTTGGACTTTTGCAAAATCAGCGGGAGAGCGTCCCACCTAAGGGTGAGGCAAATTGAAATGAAGATTGCGAAAGAGATGCCTTGAGCACCAGTCAGAAATGTTTTTAAAGAGAAATTGTGAAGAAGGAAGACTGGCGGCTGCAGAATGCTTCATTTTGTCAGACTCTCTGGGCAAGAGCTGTTACATGTCCTTTATAAATCACCTTTCATCAAAGAGCTCAAATATCTATCGTAATAATGATCTCTTCTTTTTTACTCATAAGATCCTTGTGAGGTAAAGGAAGGCCTACTATTATTATAAGGCCAATTTTAAACAAATAGAAATCAGGATCCAAGTGATTTGGTAATTTACTCACACTTACACAGTGAATCAAGGGCTAAACAGACCCATATCGTTTGGTGCTGTTGCTGCAGAGAAAGGATCTCAATTCTGAAACAGAAAAAGTGCCCCAGAGTTAAAATGGTGCCCCATTTCCCAATCGCTGTGGCTATAATGTATGAGTCCATTTATCTTTAATGTGATTTTCTTTTTTTCAATTATACATGGCTATAGCTTTCCACTTAAAAACATCTCAAAATTCTACTTATGGTCGATCAGTAATTTATAAAAGAAAATGATGGAGTTAGAAAATCATCAATGGATGCTAAAACCAATCAGTTAGAGTTTGGTGAAAAAGAGATATTTACATAATCTCAGAGTATCTCCTCACTAATTACTTATAAACTACAAAGGAAAAAATAGTGATGATAAAATTGAGGAAGCTGGTGGATACCACCCTAATCAAGTGACTAAAATTCAACTCCTCCATTTTGAAACAAACCAACATCAAGTCCTTGAAATAATGCACTGAGAAGGGCACCAACTTACATCTGTGGTATTTTTGCTAAAAAATAAAAGCATTGGGGCTGGCCCGATGGCATAGCAATTGAGTTCACACACTCCGCTTTGGTGGCCTGGGGTTTGCAGGTTCTAATCCCGGGAGCGGACAGATGTACCGTTTGTCAGCCATGCTGTGGCAGCGTCCCATATAAAGTAGAGGAAGATGGTCACGGATGTTAGCCCAGGGCCGGTCTTCCTCAGCAAAAAAGAGGAGGATTGGCAACAGATGTTAGCTCAGGGCTAGTCTTCCTCACACACACACACACAAAAAGCACAACTTGAACCTCAGCACAAGGAAACGTCAGATAAGCTCATATCAAGGAACATTATACAAAATAACCATTCTTCATTCTTCAAAAAAGTCAAAGTCAGGAAAGATAGAGGACTGAGGAATTGTTCTAGATTAAATGAAACTAAAGTCTCATGAAACTAAATGTAGTGTGTGATCCTGGACTGGATCCTATAAAGAATTTCATTGAGACAATTGAAGAATTTGTATATAGACTATGGATTAGATAATAAAGTGTATTAGTGTTAAATTTTCTGATTTTAATCTTCTTACAATTGTCGTATTACAATAGATTGTTCTTAGTTTTAGAAAATACAAACTAAAGTATTTAGGGATAAAAGGTCATGATGTCACCTTCATCTTTCTCTTAAATAGTTCATACAAATGAAGAGAGAGAGAAAGAGGATGCTAAGGCAAATGGGGCAAAGTGTAAATAATTGGTCAATCTAGGTATTTATTTGTTGAATGTCTCAAGTCTAAGAAATCTTCATAAGACTTGGGACATTCTACAAATAACTACCAACTCCCTATTTTGTGTCAGAAACTGATCCAGGCACAAGGGACACATTGGTGAGCAAACGTATAGAGCTACTCTTGGAGTATGAAAATGTTTCCCTGTTTTCCTAAGGCTATCCTTAATATGGAGTTCTCCATCTAAACTAAAATATCATGTAGGGCAGAGATCTGAGCTCTTTTTCTTGAAGCCAATACCCTTATTTCTCAAATTCCAAAAGTAAACAAGAGGCCGGATCAATAAAACACACAGATGTCTTTACTTTACGGCCTGTTCATCTCTTGGCCCAGGCTCTCTCTGTCAAGTAACAGATCATGTCTTATATTTTCTCCCCTCACTAAGAAGGATTAGTTTGATTGTTAAAGTTTGTAAGTGGTGTTTGGCCCTGTTCCTATCATGTCCTCAATCTCGAGGATATGTTGGACTCGAGTAGAAGAAAGGACCATATAAATTTATATGCCCCTTCTTCAGCCGGCTCAACTCTCTGTACATAATCTGAAGCAATTTAGAGTGGTGGTGATCTCTGGATAATTCAAAAAAGAACTTAAAAAAATCATTTCTTACCACAAATAAAAGACACATTATAGACGCGATTATCTGTAAAGTTCACACATTGCATTGGTCATAAGTGGCCTTTATTCAAAGCCCCAGTTTGGAAACTGTTTCCTGAGATCGATGACCATTTGTTATAAGGTGAAAAGACATAAAATTTTAATTAATTTGTAACAAGTAAACACAGGAACTTGATATTATCTTTATTTAAAAATTATCTATTCGGTATTCTGTAGCCGTTTAAAGTCATTTCTAGACATGTCTAGGTGTATATGTGTATGTGTCATGGTTTACCAAGTGTCAATAAAGTAGCAAATTGCATTTATTGTCGTATGAGAAGCCATATGGTGTTTTAACTGATTTCTTGTACAAACCATTCAAAACAGTGATTGTAAATGAAGACAATTTAGGTAGAATACCATTCTGGCCATGCTTGCAAAACTGATGTATGCCTTTGTCAAAAGATTTATAGTAATTAGTATCAAAAATGGTAGGATAATAATTATTATTCTCACTCAACAAATACTTAGCAAATGTCTCATAATTGCCAGGGGTTTCCCTAAATGCAGTGCACACAACAAAACACACATGGTCTACCACTCCCACGAGACTTAGAACTCAGTGAAATAATTGCTATGTTTTTTTTTATTCAATAAATATTTTTAAAGTGATTAATACAAGCAAAGTACTATTCTAAATCTTTATCAAGGTCAAAATTATAATCTTCATAAAAATTCTAGGAGGCATGTGGTATAACTACTTTCATTTTACAGATGTATAAAGTGAAGTCATATAGCTATAAAGTAGTAGAATCAGAATTTGAACCAGACAGTCCAGGTCCAAATTTCATTCTCTAACACTACACAGTCATCATCATCGTACATCATTGTCATCCCTGTCATCCTAACTAGCATTTCTTAAAAGTCGGATTCCAAACATTGTGCTGAGCTCATTAATGAAGCGTGTGACACATGCCTTGCATACAGTAGACACTCGGTAAATAGTTGCTTAATGAATGGATGAAAACAATGTTTCAAAATTCCAGTGTGTTGTCCTTGATGATGCTGACCCACATTAACCTCACGCTTCTTGTTTTGACCTTCTAAAGCATTTTCTATATGTGCCACATAATATAGCATGCTTTGTTATAGCATCTCATTCTTTGATTATTTAACGGTAATGTTACCTGACTAGCATGCTTTCAAGTTACTCAAGCCTAGTGGTTGTCTTACACATCTTTTTATCTCTTAACTGTCAATCATGACATAGATTTCATGCAGAATTTAGTCTACATTACACAAATACTTGTGGACTGATGAAATTCTAGATTTCAGATCATAATAGATTCTTTATTCTTGAATTCTTCTTAGAAAGTGGTAGGTATAACCATCATCCTGCCAACCTGAAAGAGTTAACTGCCCTCTGTGAAGAAACACTGAGCTACCAGCAGAATTTTACTCACCTTGATCCACCACTGAGTCAGGCAATCAATCTTCCTTGATTCCTGTTTCAGATTCTCATCATAGATAGTTTGCTCTCTCTCTCTCCCTCTCTCTCTTTCCATCCCTCCTTTCATCCTTCCCTTTTTCCCCCTTTTAAATTTTGCTTTTCTTCACCCCTATTTTTTAACGGACTGAAAAAAACCTCCAGAGGTGATAATCGCAGACAGATTTTATGAAAGCAACTTCCTTTAATCCTGAATTTAAGAAAGGACTTGGTCTAGCTGTCAACTCCAAAGAGAGAAAGTAGTGTTCCAGGGGACAAAATAGAAAGAGTGGAGCAAAAGTCAAAGACAGATATAACAGCTTTGCAACAACTCAGTTATATTAGCCAGATAATGGAGAAAGGAGAAGACAGAGAAAAATGTCCTACAAAGACACCAGATTTAGCAAGCAAGTAAATAGCATAGTTTGAGAAAGTAAACCTCCCTTCCTTGTCTTGTCCTCATCTCTCAGGCTCATCTAATCCGTGAGATCCGTCATTTGCTTTTCTATTTCCAAAACATTACACAGACATCAAAACATTTAGGAAAGCTCAAGAGCACATGAATGACTCAAAGAATTAAGTGGAAGATGGAGAACAACTTTCTAATAATTGGACTGTCAAGTTCTCTAATTCCACAGGTAAAAGAGCTAAGAAGTAATAAAGAACTGAATTTTCTCTTCATAGAGATATTATTCAGAAAAAAAGGGGGGGAAACTACAACCACTCAGCTAAGATTGGCTCTACGATATGTATCAATGTTTAGAAATTAAATTGAATTATTTGACTCTGCAAAGCTGTCGGTATTTAATAATGGTAATAGGAGTGAAATAGTCCTTTATATTTTACTATCTCTTTTAATCTTCACAATAACATTATGAGGTAGGTAGTACATTACTCTCATTTTGCTGATGAGAAATCTAAGGCACAGAGAGATCAAATGACTTGCCCAAGGTACCAGCTAGTAAGTAGCAGAGTAGAAACTGGAATCCCAGAAGTTTGACTCCTAAATGCACAAGCTTAATGCATGCACCTCCTAAAACACACACATCCCAACTACATGCATAATAGTCATACATCATATGCTGTAATTATTACTGATAAATGCCTCAGGGGTTTTTGCCAACTTCTATTATCAGTTCATGGCCATTTTATTCTGTTAGATTTTAACAAGACTATTTTCATCTACTTCAGTCAAAAAAAGAAGATACCAGAGGTCCACTTAACTTAAGCCTCTTCTCTTTGCCTCCAGCTGTCCTGTCAATGTGTCATGCAGGAGTCACTGAGGAATTCTGGACTACCATCCTTCCTTCAAGGGCTGGCAAGAAAGTGGATGACGAAGCAACTAGGAAAATTTTCTAGAGAAATCAGGGCCTTTGGCAGGCTTTGCCACTAAGTTTTATTTTAGAGATGAAACAACAAAGTCCTATGCATATAAGAAACTTGATTAATATCCAGATGCCAAACTCTCATTGAGTTCTTGAAGAATAAATAAATATATCTCTTTAACATATTGCCAGAATTTAGTCTAACTATTTTGGAATTCAGCCTTATTTCCTAAAAATAAGAATTCAGTGTATCGTATATATTTATTCAGTCATACAATAAATATTGCACCTACTTTTTGCAAGATGCTAAAGCTATAGTTATGAACAAATCTGATACCCCGCCTAGAGAAGTTCACGGTCTTGTTGGGGGTGGGGCTGAGGAGTTGGGGGGTCGGGGAGGAAGACGCAGGAAAATAAATAGTAACAATTAAATTAAATTATAATTGTAAATACAATACAATTAAATTAAGAGTGAAGAGAGAGAAATTCCAGGATATTATGAATTAGAGGAGGAAGCTCTTAATTATGCCAAGAGCCAAGAATGTCAGAGATAGCTGAGAAGACTTTTAGAGTAGTAAATTCTGTGCAAAGTCTTGAAAGATAAGTAGGATTTCACCAGGTGAATAAGGAAGGGTAGGAAGATGGAGGATGGGTTATTTACTCAATAAATTAATTTAAAATTGCATTCATATTGTTTACATAAGTCAAATATTTACTTATTTTGGAATAGTATTTGTTGAATGCTATTGGCACTATTGAATTTGAGTATTTATTGACAATTTATTGTTTCTGACTGTAATATGCCACCTTTCAGTCATCTCAATTGACTCTCAATCTACAATTGACTCTCTCATAACAATCAGGACCAACCATCTTTAGGAAAAAAAAAATAGTGTTAAGTACTTGTAGATTATTGGAGTCTACATCCACTGAAAGGCCTACCATGATAATAGTAGGTATATGACTCGTACATGATTGGTTAATGGTTGTGTAATAAATCTTATCTATCATATACACAATAATGAAGTGTTTATCAAGTCAGATCTATCCAGCCTGGCCCCATTAATTATGTGTTTCTTACCACAGGTATGAGAGTTAGACCAAGGAGATTAACCACAACTGGATGACAGGAAATTTTAATTCACAAGAGATATTTGGCTTAATTCACAAGTACAAACAATAATTTATTCAATAAATTACCTATATCTATATCCAAATCCATTATCTATATCAGGCTTTCTCAACCTTGGCACTATTGACATTTTGGGTTGGGTAATTCTTTATTTTGGGAGAACTGCCCTGTGCATTGTGAGATGTTTAGCAGTATCTCTGTCCTCCACCCACTAGATGCCAGGAGTAATCTCCCTTCCCCGAGGTGTGACAAACAAAAATGTCTCCAGGGGCCAGCCCTGTGGCCTAGTGGGATGCTCCGCTTCAGTGGCCCAGGTTCAGATCCTGGGCACAGACCTATGACACTCATCAGCGGCCAAGCTACGGCAGTGACCCCCACACAAAATAGGGGAAGATTGCCACCGATGCTAGCTCAGGGTGAATCTTCCTCAAGCAAAAAAAAAAAAAAATTTCCAGACATTGCCAACTATCTCCTGGGGAGTAAAATCCCCACCCTGGTTGAGAGCCACTGATCTATATTAAATTGCATAAACTTCTAAAGAAGATAGTCTAATTATCCCATATTTTACAGATTAAAAAAAAAAAGACTAGAAAATTCAACTTACCAACACAGCTGCCCAATTATTTCTGTAACACCAATGAAATGTTTTTATGTTAATGAGACTAAAGAAAAAGTTCAAGTCATAGTTATACACAGGTTCAAAATTTCCCACCAATTTTCTCCATAACAAAAGATTTTTGAAGACACAGTTGTGCAGACAATAGAGGTCCCTCACATTAAATTGGAAAAGAACAAACTTACAGATCTGTGAAAGTAGTAGGAAAAAAACCCACTTCAGCACATTCTAATAAATAAAGTATTCCCTACTCCCCAAAATGAATGGATTCAAACAGGCCATATTTAATGAAACTCTCTTTATCAAAAAATATTTATTGAATGTCTTGTATATGTGAATCCCTCCTCTATGACCTGTGGGGACAAGATGCATAAATTATAAGACATAACTACAAGGAAAGGCAAATAATTTTAGACAAAGTAAATGTGCTATCACAAGGCAGCACATAGTTAATTACCATTGGCTTAATAAAGAAAACAAAAGTTCCAAAGAAGAGGAAACATTTGAGAGTTAGTCTGAGAAGTCTTCTTAGAAGAGAGGTGACTTGAGTTACCTATTGAATAGCTAAAAGATGTGGGTAGGAAGAAATCTCAGGAATAGTGAGTGAATGAACAGTGGGACAGTGAAGTAAGACTATTCTAGGAGAATTTGGAAAAGAATGGGTAAAAACCTAGGATAGAGTGGAGGGTTAATACAGGAGATTCATGGGAAACAAGACTGAAAGGCAGATGGAGTTAGACTGCACAGTGCTGAGTGATAAACTAAAGAATTTGTCTTTATCTTTCAGGAATTAGACTTTTATAAACGATTTGGGAGGAACAATATAACAATGAATGTAGCTTTTCAGAAGATTAAACTGGTGGCTGTTGTGTAGAATCTATTACAGTGGAGGACTCAGAGAAATAAAGTGCATGGTAATCTAGAATATAACCCAGAAATAAGAATTGTAATTTAGAAAGGTAGAGATTACAGTGAATAAACTATGGTGATTCAATGAATGTCCATATAATTAAGTGGATTAAGACACCATATGTTCATTTCAGCAATTATATTTACATTGATTCTGAACCACACACAGTAGAACCGATTATGGTCACATAATCATGAAGATAGTCCCAATGATCAGATAGGCAGTGGCAGGCATGCAACCAGTTAAGCTTCTCCTTTTGAGTTAGCTCCCTTGATGGATGTTGCTTTCTTTCTTTTTTTTGCACTTCAGTGGTGTGTCCTGTGGCGCTGTCTATCTTGGCATGCAGCTGAAGGTCTCCTACAAGCCACCTCACTGTTATCCATTTAACCATACTCTAGGGAGTGTGACTTTTAAAGTTATCTATACAAGGAACAGGGAACTGGGAGACTGAGACTATTATCTTATACAAAGACTCCACTAACATAAGTGACATAGCCTAAACTAACTGAATTAAACCTGTAAATCGGCCTGAAGGATCAAGGCAATGTTCTCCATACTGTACATTCCTTGGTCATATTTTTTGTAGATATTCCTGTTCTTCTTCCTCTCCCTCTCAAGTTTCTCTGCCCAACCTTGATTCTTCCATTTAAGTATAGGTAGAGGAACTAGATGAAAATCAGTCAGTCAGCATTGAAACATGTAAATAATGCTGGTGAGGAGAGATGTAGAAAGGTAAAAACTTGACATATTTTGTAGGACATTTCATGTCTTTAAAAAGGATACTGGAGAGTGAGTTTGTTGAACTTAGTGACATGTTACAATCAAAAACATGATGCAGATGATGGCAATTTGGCAATGTCTGGAATAACTTTCTGTGTAGATTGAATTGGAGAAGACCCACATAGTTCCAGAAGCTCAGGAAAATCCCTCAGGCCACCCAAATAAATGTCCCATCTGCTTACTGATGCCTGAAATTACATAGTAAGAGTTTCATTTCTTAGCCACAAGCATTTGATTCCTGTTAAAATGCAAATCTCCTGGGCATGACAGTACTCTAAGTTGCTGCTATATCCCAACCAAAAACGATTTTCAGAGACTTTCTTTAAAGCAGATTTGGACAAAGAGAGAGTATGTGGCCACTGGACCCTAGAAAGGGGTGAAACAGAACAGCCTTAATGGATAGAGGCCAGGGAGGGGTAAGAAAAGGGAATAAAATGAGAAAAAGAATGTAAAATGCAACAGAGAGCATGTAAAAAGACCTAACTATCTTTTCTGGATCTGAGAGTTGGTACTGCTACTAGAGAATGTGCTTCCCTTACTAATTTATATTCCCTGTGTTCAAGTATTGTAGAATCAATGTATGTATATCTCTGCAAATGTGTAGCTAGGGTGGGGTAGACACTCCTGTAACCTCATAAGGATGATTAAATATAATATATCTTTACCAGTTTGGGTTGTGATGCATAGAAATTACCCTAACCCATCCCACCCCCTTTTTGTTGATTTATAGTGTTTCTCTTTTAAACATAGCTACCCAGATTTGGAAAATTTCTTGGAAAATATTGTAAATTTCTCACCGGGCATTTTATATACAGAAGTATCCTAAGTGTCTCTTAACCAGCCGCTGAAATAGCACCACTAGTTTAGTCCAAATGAAGCTGATCATTAATATCATATTCGCTAAGCTACTGAAGATTGCTCTTATTTAACCTGTGCAGACTATTAATGCAAAAGAAGGCATGAACAAATGCTCCAGCAACATTTGAGTTTGTAAAAAACGTTTTCTTTTGAAAGAGAATTTAGTCTTGTTTAGGTTGAAATCAATGATAAAACATCTATAAGGCACTGAATAGGACTTTGCATGGTTTTGAAAAAAATTATACTAATTTTCCAGACGTAATACTACATCTTGATGCTTCCCAAAACTCTCTGACAAAACAAGAAAACACTTATATGTATAACACTGAATTAAAGAAAATGGCTTTGAAGTGAGTAAAATTATTTCCATAATTATCTATTTGTTCAATTTGGGTTTGTATAGTTTAGATTTGTTTAAATATACTAATATCAATATGTTTTATCTATCTATCTAGATGAAGTTCAGGAAAATCATGAGAATTAATTGAGACAACAGCAAAAAGTTTTACTTTTTATTCCACCGTCCAGCTAGATTCTCACCTAATTGTCTCAAAATTTAAAAAAAAGATTTTTATGAAATTTCACTTGTCTTGTTTACACAGAAAGAAGTGATCAATTCAAGCAGGAGTTGGTATCCTGTTATGTCAATTTCAACAACTTAAGTTGATTTTGTATCTCAAAGCATCTAAATTTTGAAGATTTGAAGACCCTTCAGTTTGTTCTGTTTATTTAAAAGAGATGAAAACTGAGCCAGAGAGGTTGAGTGATACACCCAAAGACTTCCACTAAACCAAGCCCTCGCTGTGGTTTACTAATTCCCTCC
Source organism: Tapirus indicus (assembly GCA_031878705.1). Lineage (NCBI taxonomy): Eukaryota > Metazoa > Chordata > Mammalia > Perissodactyla > Tapiridae > Tapirus > Tapirus indicus. The sequence goes on from CM062925.1 coordinate 119,155,267, forward strand.
ATAGCGAAAGTTTCAACACAACGTTCTGCCCCATTGAAAATAATAAATACACTTAAGATCTTAGATTTTGGTGAGTTTCAAAACATCTATATATTTAAACTTTCATGAAACCCAGAGAGAAGCTAGTGAAAATTCCTAGGTGGAACAATCCAGAACGAAGAATGGAATTTCCAATTTGTAGTAATTGCTAAAGGAAATTGAGGTCCAAAGAGGTCAAGTAACCAAATTTCATATAACTAGTCAATAGTAAAGTTGGAACTAGCACCATAAACTTCTGTTTAATCAACTCTGCAGCGTGGCCTCTTTAGATGCAAAACATTCAGAGAGCAATGTATTGACATAGAGAAGGAGGATCAGTGAGGGACCAGAGTTTTGATGGAAAGAAACATTACCTGGAGTTCATAGGTGAAGGAGTCTTGTGAAGCAGTGGGCAGCCATGACCAAAAATGTCCTCTAGTATTAGTGAATTCACGTTGTTCAGATTTCAAATGCCAGAGGTGTAAATATAGTTATTGAATGAGCACAAATAGTAAAAGCAAAAAAAAGAGTGAGGAGGTAAAAAAAAAAAAGTGAAAAACACTCAATATGCCTTGGGCATAAAATAAATCAGACTTTCATGAAAATACTCCAAATTTTCAGACTATTAATACGCATTCCTAGGCAACTCACCCTCTCACAGTATGCAGAAGATGCAAAATCAACACTTTTGTGAACTGTAGTTCTATTATAAGTTCATATCCTCCTTTTACCTTTACATATTTGAGTATCTTTTCCCCAAGAACAGAAATTCTTTCGTGGATAAATAATCAGTTCACAATGAACTTTACATTCTCTACCCCATTTCTATATGTAGCAGAATGCCTATATACATAGGCTGAGAGAGAAGATCTAAAGTGTTATCACTACACACAAAATGATAACTATGTGAAGTGATGGATGGATTAACTTTATTGTACTAATCATTTCACAATGTGTAGGTATATCAACTGTCATGTTGTATATCTTAAATACATACAGTTTTACTTGTCAATTATACTTCAGTAAAGCTGAGGAAAAAAAATAAAGTAAGGTGACACATGGCTATTATGTGTCCCAAGCAGAATAGTTGACCCAGAAATGAAGGCTCCATCAGTTAGGCTGAGACACTCTATCTGTGCTTCTGTCTCAATTTTCTCCAGCTCATAAGAGATAGCTGTATACTACAATGAAAGTGAATATTTCCAGAAAGGCACAAGCCCTTTGTGAGATATACTCTCACTGCCCCAAAGGAGGTGACACCAAGGGCAGTCTGAAGTGTTGACAGCCAGTGTGTTCTTACCAGACCCCTCGGACCTGCTCTTCAGCACATTCCCACCCAGCTGCTGACAGAAAGTCAGTGGGGTGTGGCAGAGATGGGCTAAATATTCATCAGTACTTTTGCTCTTTTTCCTAGGCACCAAGTGGACTACATTGTGCAGGCTTTCTTGTAGTTAAGTGTGGCTAAACAAATGAGTTTTGATGAATTTCTTTTTTTGTGTATGAGGAAGATTAGCTCTGAGCTAACATCCATTGCCAATCCTCCTCTTTTTGCTGAGGAAGATTGGCCCTGGGCTAACATCTGTGCCCATCTTTCTCTACTTTATATGGGACACCGCCACAGCATGGCTTGACAAGCCATGCATCGGTCCACGCCCGGGATCTGAACCTGTGAACTCTGGGCCGCCAAAGCAGAGGGCCCAAACTTAACTGCTACACCATCGGGCCAGCCCCATGATGCATTTCTAACTAATGGAATATGAACAGAATTGCTTGGGCCCCCTTCCAGCCCCACAAAAGCTTTCTTAAATCTCCATGTTATTTCTCCTTCAGCTAACTGATGCAGGTGAGAATGTAGACTTTGAAAGCCATGAGGAGAACAAACGTGGATCCTAAATTATCGATGAAGAGAGCTGCCCAGTAATCTGGACATGAGCAGGAAAGAACAGCTGGTTGTGACCCTACACAAATTTAGGAGGGAACTGTTTTCCTTGGTCACTACTCGGATGTAAGCACGGCTGAACAAGCTATGTGAGCAGATAAGGACTGGCAGCCGTAACAAATCCAAAAAAGGAGGAAGGGAGAATCTTTCTTAGTTTGGGCCCTCTTGTCAGTGTTCACATAGACAGGACAGGCAATGAGCAACAACAACAACAGAACAAATTAAAGACACCAAAAGCACTTCCAGCCTCTAAATATCTCCTCAGTTCCACCCAGTTTTCTTCCCATGTTGAGATTGTCAGAGAGGAAGATAAGTACCTCAATGAAAACGCCCTTGCATTTTCATTCCCCACACTTGGTAGGCACCAAATACATATTTATTGAGTGAAAGATGAGTGAGGGTGACTGTCTTCCAAAGCTGTCTCAATGTCTACCCCCTGAAATAGAAAGCAAAACTATTTTTATTCACAAATAAATACAGAGTTGCAGAAATCCGTGAGAGTCCAGGGATAATAAAACTCAGGTGATGGGTGATACTCAAGGAATGCACTGCCAGTGGAGAGAGTTTCTTTGAGTAAAGGTGAATTCCTTCTTCAAAATTTAGCCTTCAAGTGGCCCTGCCAGGAGAATGCTGACAGTGGTCAACGAATTCAAACAACCCAATCAAATAAGCCCTGAATTTGGATAGCGCAACACTGAATTTAGGCCCTAATATGTCAATTAATGCCATGAATAATACTGCACATAACTTGTATTGAAAGTGAAAAAGGGATGAAGAAATTTCCTTAGGAATGTGTATTCCAGAAAATTCTTTGATCTTACAGTCTAAAGCCAGGGCTTTAGAATTTAAATTTATTTACTTCCCCATGCTGTAAAATTAATGGAGAGCATTCCAACAAATGATAATGTGGGATTGATGAACTAATAAATATCAGGTTTTCAGTCTATTTGAATGAAAGAAGAAAGATCGTGCAAATGTGAAACTATTGATATTCAAAGGAAATGATAAACACTCTACTTCCAGATACTTATTTGTGGATGGGAAACATGCAGCTGCTTTTTTTTTCCTATATTATTTACAGTGAGAGGAAATTATCAACACCCCAAATGCAATAGGTCACTCTTCAAAATTGACTCGTTTCCACTTTAGCAACAAGTCCTTGAACTATGGAAATTCTATAAGCCGGTCAATTTGTTCTCAGAACCAATTCTAAAATGAATCGGTTGGAAGCACAGATGTAAAAGATTCAAATGCTGAACTGAATCCAAAAATATTACAACAATCACTTTCATTTTGCCAGATTCAGCTGACCGCTTTTGATGACTTTATGCCTCTCCCTGGAACTTGCAATCAGCTCTGACTCTAATACATAATGATGAGAGTCAATAATTAGCTCTCTGATACCAAATTACACCAAATGCCTTGAATTTTTATTATTAAATACCGCGGACAAAGACTGATAGCTACCATGGCGTTGAAGAATCAGCCGGATCTGATACTTACTTACATCTTTAACTGCATCTTCTTCCTTTCCCTCTCATACCAGTTCTGCTTCAATCTTTCTCTAAGCATCATATTGTAGTTTCCAAATATGCTTTGCTTTCTCTGCTTTCTCATCTATGCCTTTATACCTGCTATTACTTCTGCTTCCCTAGAGTACCCTTCTTTTCCTCCATTTTATTAACTCCTAGAAGTCCTTGAAAATTTCTGCAAAACATCTTCTCAGGGAAACTTTCTTGAGCAGACAGTATAGAAGTTTATTTCCTCTCACAGTTCTATCATAGCCAATCACAATGTGTAGCAATTAGTTTGACAGTGAATTCCTAAGGTACTAATGGAGCTCGTTTAAATCTTTTTGAGTGAATTAATGAATGATGGCAAAAAGCCAAATTTTAAATTAGTCTAAAGTATCATAATAAACTCAATAATAAATTGAAATGAAATTGTTGAATTAAAATACACATCTTCCACAGGACTGTGAACCCATAGAGGACACCCAGCAATCCCAATACCCAGAATATAGAATGTGTAAATGTTCAATGAATGAAAATAATCACATGTTTTATTAGATGTGACATTATTAGTACTACCAACAGTCATACAGAAAATCTTCCCCCCACGTCTATTGCATTAATACATTAACTCTTCTCAACATTTCATTCAAATTCCCTTTGTAAAAACACACATGTACAAATCTTATACCAATGAGTGGTTTTGATTTTTGACACTCTACCTTCATTAAAAACTTCTTGAGCCAAAAACATTTAAGCATTCTTTTTTTTTTTTTTTTTTTGTGAGGAAGACCAGCCCTGAGCTAACATCCGTCCAATCCTCCTCTTTTTGCTGAGGAAGACTGGCCTGGGCTAACATCCGTGCCCATCTTCCTCCACTTTATATGGGACGCCGCCACGGCATGGCTGACAAGCAGTGCGTCGGCGGGCGCCCGGGATCCGAACTCGTGAACCCTGGGCTGCCAAGCGCAGACTAAACCGCTGCGCCACCGGGCAGGCCCCAATATTTAAGCATTCTTAAAAGTAGAATTAGGAAGCTTTGCATCATGCTAATTTCTATGCAATTATCGAATCTATTTGTCCATTTATCTAACCAATTTTTGTTGACTGTTCAATGCACTGTATTAAGTTGTGTAGGGATAAAATTGTGAACGAGGGGCCGTCCGGTGGCGCAGCGATTTACTCCGCGCTTGGCAGCCCGGGGTTCGCGGATTCGGATCCCGGGCGCCCGCGGACGCACTGCTCGTCAGCCATGCCGTGGCGGCGTCCCATATAAAGTGGAGGAAGATGGGCACGGATGTTAGCCCAGGGCCAGTCTTCCTCAGCAAAAAGAGGAGGATTAGCAACGGATGTTAGCTCAGGGCTGGTCTTCCTCACAAAAAAAAAAAAAAATTGTGAATGAGACACATAGTCTTTTTGATCGGGGAGTTTACAAGTTGAAAGGGGACAAAGAAAAATGAGCACACCTTCAGAGTACAGTTGATACTTATAAAGAGAAGTGAAAACCTTTTCCCAAACTAGGAAATGCCTCCACTTCCAATGTCCAGCCAACAGTCTATCACTGAGTAGAAGTTAGACAAGAATGGAGGCAGGTGAACTGGTTACAGAGATGTTTTAGTAACTTGGGTGGGATAGGAATGACTAGGCTGTCTATATATTAGAAGGTTGAATGAGGAGGGATAGATCAGTGCGCAAGTGAAGGAAATAAATGCACAAGCATGAAACCTAAATTTCTAATTGAGTAAACAGTAGTAGTGCTATTCATTGAAATGGAAAAAAATGAGAAAAGCATGTCTTGCAGTTAACAGGGAGCAGAGTTGATGGGTTCATGTATTAATCTTCATACTTGTGGAACAGCCAGGTGGAGATACCCAACATGCAGCTGGATATATGGATCTAAAAGGTTTATAGTTGGTAGTCACCCCCTTAGGGAAAAGTGAAGCCATAAAAGTGAATGTGATCTCCTAGGGAGAGTGCATAGTGCAAGAGGAAAAAATGGCCTAAGATATAATCTAGAAATATTTACACATAAAATATGAACAGAGGAATAGGGACCCTCAAAGAAGTCAGAGAGGTATTAGTGGTGTGAAGCAAAACAAGAAAAAATTATATTTCAAGAAGAAATATCATTTGAGAGCTAAAGTTGGACAACTGCTGAAAACGATTCACTGATTCTAGCAAGGACGTGGGTGTTGATGATGTTGGCAAAAATTAATGGAATAGCAGAATCATAGGAGGAGAATAAATCTTTACCACAAAGAGATTAAAATCTACTGGGGAGTCAAGACTTAGTATAAAACTATTTAAACAATTTTAAAATGGAGAGACACTAATGTAATTAGCATTCAGATGTCAGTAGGGGAAATCCTTTCGAATCACATATGTAGGTGACAATACACCCTTGTGGAAGAAGCACTGGGTTCATTTTCAAATCTCAGCTCTTCCAAATACTAGCCAGCTGTGCTACTTTGGTGTGTTGTTATTTGAGAGCTTCCATTTTCCCATTTATAAAATAGGCATAATAATACCAGCCATGCATGGGTATTGGAAAAATTAAAGTATATAAAAGCCCCAACACAACGCCTAGTAGAAATTGGGCCCTAAAGAAGGTGGATGAGTATAAATTATTAAAGTAAATGGGCCTCGGACAGCAGGCTGAGTAAATGGACTAAGAAAAGCAAACAGGAATTAGAAAGTTGTTTCGGCCTCCGGAACCATACTGGGTAAGCAGAGTAGCAAGTCGGAGAATAAGAGAAATCATAGTGGGAAGAAGGCTGAGTGACCCTTGACTACTGGGATGAAGACTTTAGATTTTAATAGACAGGAAGTGAATGCCTAAGAGGATTAAATATAGACTCATAAGCGTGAAAGCTCCTTCTCACTGGTTGTAAATCTCTTTGAAGCCAGAAAATTTGAAGAATTTTGCAATAAAAACATCATCTTGATCATCATCATCACTGTCATTATCATCACAATTAATATTTCTTGAATGCTTTCCATGTACCAGACAGGGGGGAAGGCCTTTCCATGCATTATCTCATGGAATCCTCATCACAATCCAATGAAGCGTGTATTACTATTATCCTCATTTTTAAGACAAGAAAACTGAGGCTTAAAGAAGTTATTTCACTCAAAGGAAGCAAAATCAGTAAGGAGGAGCCCCAGAATGATGAAAGTACCATACGATGCTGCTTCAAGTAAGAGGCAGTCAACGAGCATTGGGTTAAAAACCCATTACACAGATCATATCACTAATTCTCTCAATATTCCTAAAACCAAAGTTATTTTGGCTATGAGTATTCTGAAACAGAAAGAAAAAATGCATCCAGGCAAGGAATTGAAAAAGAATTAGTAGTAAAGCCAGGAAGTGTCTGCTGACTCTTTTCTTCAGGGTGTTTTTCTTAAAAAAACAGATCTTTTTACTGCCCAGTAAATGGAGAGTGAAGATATATATTTTCCTTTACAGCCTTTAAGGTGTTGTAATAAAGACTTGGCATGTATGATGTGGAAAACGTTATAGTTTGTCTGATCTTTATAAGCGCAGAGAAAATTCTGGTTCTTTTTTTTTAACCCAGCATAGAACAATTCTATTATTTTTAATAGGGACATAACATGCTTTTATTTTTTTCCTAAACCCTTTCCTCTGACTCTGTTACAATTTCAAAATGACAACACTTCTCTCAAGTCCTCCATCCAATCTCTACCTCTTTTAATCTCGGAATTTATTTGTATGATCATTCATCAAGAAGATTGAATCCATAAAAGAAAACAATGAGCTCCATTAATCCAGCCATCATCAGTTCGTTTACCTTCGCCTCTTTGCCCGCTATTTATCCAAGGTGGTTTTCTTCCTGTACAAGATCTGAGTTTCCATCTTTACTCTTTATTCCATCCCATTCTGTTTCCTTTGGACTCTTGTTCCATTAGATATGCCTTCTCCCTCCTATAATTCTTTCTAATTATTATTTTTTAATTTATTTTTAATTTTTGGGTGTACCTGATTATATTTCGATTTCTGTGTGGATTACCTCATATTCATCACCCAAAGACTAATTACAACCCATCACCACACACATGTGCCTAGGCACCCCTTTCCCCCTCCCCTCTCCCCTCTTCCCCTCTGGTAACCACCAATCCAATCTCTGTCTCTATGTGTTTGTTTGTTGTTGTTATTGTCTTCTATTTATGAATGAGATCATATGGTGTTTAACTTTCTCCCTCTGACTTGTTTTGCTTAGCATAATACCCTCAAGGTCCATCCATATTGTCACAAATGGCCATATTTCATCCTTTTTTATGGTAGAGTAGTATTCTATTGTGTATATATACCACTAGGTGCCCATCAAGGGACGAATGGGTAAAGAAGATGTGGCATTTTTTTCATTTTTAATAAACTATTTTTTACAAAAATTTTAGATTTATAGAAAAATTTTGAAGATAGTACAGGGAGTTCCCATATAACCCACACCAAGTTTCCTCTGTTATTAATATCTTACACTAATACAGTATATTTGTCACATTTGGTGAAGCAATATTGAGACATTGTCATTGATTAAAATCCATAATTTATTCATATTTCCTTAGTTTTTATCTAATACTCTTTTTCTGTTTCACAATCCCATCCAAGATACCACTCAACATTTGGTCATCATTTCTCCATAACCTCCTTTGGTTGTGACAGTTTCTCATCATTGAGGTTTTTTTTTTTTTTTTTAGCACTTTTTTACTTTCTAGCACTGCAAGATGTTCTTGGCTCATCTTGTGTAGTTCATGCCCCAGTCTTAGGATCAGCCATTTCTCCAACAAGCCCTAGTTCTTTATATTGGAGAATGAAATTAGAAACCAAGACCTAGGCGCTAGATATGCTTGTTGCTACTAGAGTGTCATTGCTTCTAGGCCCACTAAGCTGTTGGAGCAAGGAAATATGTGCGTGTATGCTAACCTGTGTATATACTCATATCTCATATACACATACAAATTTTTCTATATTCAGTCATCTGTATCCATACTAAGCCAAATGTATGTTCATACTAATGTCCATGATTCTAATCCATCACCACATGGATTATTCCAGACTTCTTCCCTTGCTAATTTGTAATGTCCCACTTCATCAAGGAGAAACTTGGTTTCCAACACACACCATCCCTTTACCTAATTGTTCAGTTGCAGTATACATACACAATGTTTCAGAACTGTTAGTCCATGCCCATTGAGAAAGAACTTTATCAACTAAAATACAGTACTTATGCACAATTCTTTTTGGCTTTAGTTTTACAGACCTCACTCATTCTCAAATATACTTAGATCAGCACTTTCCCCTCTCCACCTTCAGTGAGGTTATTTCATACATTTCTAAAACAGTTAGTCTTTTGTGACATTCTGCATTTTATCCTGGGATCTCTTGACCTCCTAAATGATTTTTTAAGTTGGCATACATTAAGGTTCTCTCTTTTTGTTGTAAGGTTCTATGAGTTTTGACAAATATATTGTCATGTACTGGCCATTACAGTATCACAGAAAATAGTTTCACCACTCTAAAATACCTCTATGCCTCACATAGTCAACCTACCTACTCAAGAGCCCCTGGAAACCATTGATCTGTACCACCATCTTTATAGTTTTGCCTTTTCCAGACTATCATGAAAAGAGACTTAAACAGCCTGTTCAGACTGGCTTCTTTCACTTAGCAATATGCATTTATGATTCATCCAATGTACTTCAGTTTGTTTATCCAACCACATATTAAAAGACATTTTTGTTGCTTCCAGTTTTTGGAAATTGTGAATGAAGCTGCTATAAACATTTGTAGGCATTCTTTTGTGTGGACATAAGTTTTCAAATCAGTTGGGTAAATATCTAGGAACAAGATTGCTGGATCATATGGTAAGATTATGTTTAGCTTTGTTAAAAATTATCAAACTCTTTCAGCCTGGTTTCACAAACTCTTTGCATTTCCACAAGCAGCGAATGAAACATCTTGTTGCTCTACATCTCTGCCAGCGATTGGTATTGACATTGGGCAGGGGGTGGTGGGAGGGGGCGAGGGAAGGGTAAGAGTTAGCCATTCTAATAAGTGTGGAGGGGTGTCTCATTGTTATAATATGCATTTCTCTAATGGCAAATGATGTCGAGTATCATATCATACGCTTATTTACCATGTGTAAATCGTTTTTTGTAAAGTATGTGTTCAAATCTTTTTCGTTTGTTTTCTAAATGTTGAGTTTTAAGAGTTTTTTGTTTATTTTGGATACAAGTCCTCCATCAGATATGAGTTTTACAGAAGTTTCTAATTTTAAAAATCCAATTTACCATTTTTTTCTTTCGTGGATTGTGCTTTTTGTGTTATATCTAAACACTCATCACCAAACCCAAGGTCACATAGATTTTTTTTTTCATATGTTTTCTTCCAGAAGTGTTATATAGTTTTGCATTTTACATTTAAGTCTATGATATATTTTTATTTAAGTTTTGAAAAGTGTAATGTCTATATCTTTGTTCCTTTATTTATATATGGACATCTGTTTCTTCTAGCACCATTTGCTGAAAATATTCTTTCTCTAAATTGCTTTTATTCCTTTGTCAAAGAGCATTTGTATATGCTTATCTATGAGTTCTCTATTCATTTCTATTGATCTGTGTGTCTATTCTTTCATCAATACCACACTGTCTTGATTAATGTAAGTTTAGAGTAAGTCTTGAAATTGGGTAGTGTGAATCCTCCAATTTTATTCTTCTTCAGATTGTGTTGGCTATTCTGGCTCTTTTGCCTTTTGATATAAACTTTAGAGTCAGCCTATTGGTATCTAAATAGCCTCCTGGGATTTTTATTGGAACTGCATTGAACATATAGATCAAATTGGGAAAAACTGACATCTTAATGTTGAGTCTTCCAATTCATGAATGTGAAATATCTTTCTATTTATCTTAACCTTTTCTACTTCTGTCATTAGTGTTTTGTAGTTTTCTGTGTATAGATCCTGTACATATTTTGTTAGATTCATGCCAAAGTATTACATTTTTTAGTGCTATTATAAATGATATATTTTTAAAAATTTTAAATTCCAGTTGTTTATTGCCGGCATATAGGAAATCAATTGACTATGTATAGTAACCTTTTACCCTGTGAACTTCCTGTTCTCATTTATTAATTTCAGGAATCTTTTGTAGATTCTTTGGAATTTTTTATGTAGACAGTCATGTCATCTGTGAATAAAGATAGTTTTATTTCTTCTTTTCATTTTGTATACCTTTTATTGTTTTTCTTGTCTTATTGCCCTAGCTCGGACTTCCAGTACAATGTTATTTAGGAATGGTAAGAGAGAACATCCTTGACTTTTTCTCTATCTTAGGAGGAAAACATCTCACCGTGAAGTATGATGACAGCTGTAAGTTTTTTGTAGATATTTCTTTCAAGCTGAGAAAGTTCACTTCATTCTTAGTTTGCTGAGAGTTTTTGATCATGAATATGTGTTGGATTTTGTCAAGTGCTTTTTCAGCAGCAATTGATATAATCATATTATTTTTTGTTCTTTAACCTGTTGATATGGTAGATTACATTGATTGATTTTCAAATGTTGAGCCAATCTTGTATACTTAGAATAAATTCTAATTGCTCATAGTATATAATATTTTTACATTATTGGATTCAATTTGCTAACATTTTATTGAGGATTTGCATCTATGTTCATGAGAGATATTGATCTATTTTCTTGGTTAGCTTGGTTAGAGGTATATCAGGGATATATTAGGATTTTTTAAATCGTATTTTCAAAAATCTTTTCAAAGAATCAATTTCTGGTTTCTTTGTTTTTTTCTATTATTTTTCTGTTTTCAATATCATTGATATCTGCTCTAATTTTATTATATCTGTTTGTCTCTTTGCTTTAGGCCTAAATGGCTCCTTCCTCTAGTTTCCTCAGGTGGAAGCTAAGATCATTGGGTTTTTTTTCATCTTTCTTCTTTTTGTCTACAAATATTTAATGCCATAAGTTTCCCTCTAAGCACCAATGTCACTGCATTCCACAAATTTTGATGTTTTGTTTTAATTTTTATTTAGTTCAAAATATTTTTATATTTCTCTTGACACTACTTCTTTGATCCATGGGTTATTTTGGAGCATGCTTTTTAAGTTTTTAGATATTTTTGGATTTCCACCTATATTTCTGCTATTGATTACAATTCCATTGTAGTATGAGAATACACTTTTTATAATCTTCTATTTTATTACACTATTAAGGAGTGCTATGCTCCCGAATATGGTCTGTCTTCGTAAATGTTTCATGTGGGCTTGCAAAGAATGTGCTTTTGGCTCCTTTTGGGTGGAGTATTATGAAAATGTCAACTAGATCAAGTGATTGATAAGGCTGCTCAGGTCATCTACATCCTTCCTGATTTTCTGTCTGCTTGATTTATCAGTTATTGAAAGAGGGGTGTTGAAGTGTCTGACTACAATAGTGGTTTGTTTACATCTCCTTGAAGTTCTTGTTAGGTGCATTACAGATTGAAGATGGTTAGGTTTTCTTGGAAAATTAACTCCTTTATCACTATGTAATTTCCCTCCTTATCCCTGATCATCTTTATTCTGAAGTCTGCTTTACTTGCAATTAATATAGCTATTCCAGCTTCCTTTTGATTAGTGCTGGCATAATATATATTTCTCCTTCCCTTTATGCTTAACGTAAGTCTTTTTTTTAATTTAAAGTCAGTGGGTCTTGTTGTTTTTTTAACCCACTTTGACAATCTTTGTCCTGTAATTGGTGTATTTAGATCATTCACATTTAAAGTGATTATTAATACAGTTGGATTAATATCTACCATTTGTACCTGTTTTCTATATGTTGCATTTGTTCTTTGTTGCTTTGTTCCCTCTTTCTCTGTTTTGTCTGGTTTAATTGAGCATTTTATATGATTCCATTTTATCTCCTTTTTCATGATAGCAAACATACTTCTTTAAAAATTTTGTGATTGCTGTACACAATTTAGTGATTACAGTTTAGGGTTTTATCTAGTCTAAGTCCACCTTCAAATAACACTATGCTGTTTCACATGTAGTGTCAGTATCTTATGACAGACTATTCCAATTCCTTATTCCTGTCCCTTTTGACCTTCATTTCACTTATCCATGTGCTATAATCACACAACATATTGTTACCATTATAACTTTAAGTAATTACCTTTTAGTACAATTAAGAAGTAAAAAAATAGCTGATTTTATTTTGCCTTCATTTATCCCTACTCTGATACTCTTCTTTTATTTATGTAGATGCAAGTTTCTTAACTAAATCATTTCCTTTGCCTAAGAACTTGGCTTTTTGGTTCAATATTATGTCTCCACAGAGCCTATCATAGGAACCGGCATTTTGTTAGTGCTTGATAATTATTTTGTGACTACTGAGAAAATATGTTAAATGAGAAAAACATATTATCACATCATGTTATTATCTATTTAAAACTATCCTTATCTGTCTACTCCCTACAGACTGTACGTTCCACAAATATAGGGACCATTTACTTGTATATCCAAGTCACAAAGTCAAGCGCAGTGTCTGACACAAATCAATAAATATTTGTTGAATTGAACTGTTGCTGTAATAGATATTTTAAGAAATGTATATATGCAAACAAGCTTCTTAATAGCATATATACTTTTCATTACTTAGTGCATTTTTTTTTTTTTTTTTTTTTTTTGTGGGGAAGACCAGCCCTGAGCTAACATTCGTTGCCAATCCTGCCCTTTTTGCTGAGGAAGACTGGCCCTGGGCTAACATCCATGCCCATCTTCCTCCACTTTATATGGGACGCCGCCACGGCATGGCTGACAGGCAGTGTGTCCGTGGGCGCCCGGGATCTGAACTTGCGAACCCGGGGCTGCCAAGCGCGAACTAAACCGCTGCGCCACCGGGCTGCCCCACTTAGTGCATTTTTATTATTACATTAATATCATTTTAATTTGCTGAGTGGCCTTCATGGAAAAGAGGAGCTTGGAGTACTAGCCTGCTGATGGAAGCTTGGACTGGAAACTGAGAGTGTGCATGACTATTAATAATTCTTTATGTTTGCCTATTATTTGTAGTTTTGTGAATAGTTTCAAACACATTATCCCATTAAGGTCCCATGAGAGCCATTTGCATTTCCTCTTTCATGAGCATGCTTTATTAGGTGTTATATCCTTTTCCTCTATATATTTCAGCCTCTTTTGCCACATGGGAAAAAGTCGATAAACAAATTGAACCTGCAGAGGAATCTCTTGATTTCATAGCAACCAAGGAATTCTTGTTACAACAGGGGAGCATTAACAGCCCTACATAAATAATCCCTCCAAACGTTACAAATGATATGTATAATTACTGCTATAATTTTAAAATATTTAAAATTACAATTGAATTATAAAATTTAGCTAAAAATTTATGTTTGGTAAGAATGTTCCATGGGATTTGACATTCCCAGCAGTGCTTATCTATTTCTTGGTTCCCTAGGGAGTAAAAGGAATCATACATGAGCAAGTTTAACAATCCATGATGTAAATAAGTGCCCACAGAGCTAGTATTAAAATATATTTTGTAGCAATTTCTAAATAATGACCTAGAAATAATAATTGCCCTTTGAGTTACTCAAAAAAGATATCCTCTTCAAAATGAACAATTGGTACTAAAAGACACGTGATTTTCTTAAATTCAGTAACTCAGTAGTCATTGTAAGTCCAAAACTTCTTGAAGGTTGAAGATTGTGCTTCTCTGGATGATAGGCGGGGTCATCTCTGGTGATATCCTAGATCCAGCCTTGAATTAATTACCTTCTTTCTGAAATAGGAGCAAGCAAGGAGCTTTTTACTTTGTTATAGCCATGAAGCATATTAATGATGTTTCTGTATTGAAAATAATGAATACTGATGATATAGGTCAAGAATAACCAAAAAATTAGGGGGAGATTTCAAAAGGTGGCTAATCCTATGGTCAATATCCATCTAATATGTTAACTTGAAGAGAAGAAGAAAAAAAAAAAAAGCTTGAGCAAACCCTAGAGATGATTGCAAATGAGGAGATTACATACTCAAGGCTAGAAAGTTAAAAACAGAAAAATTGCAGATGGATCTTGAGAGTTTAAGATGTAAAAGAAAATCAAGTGAACGAGATTTAATTTAGATAGACAAAATGCCTTTATTTAACAAGAATAATGCCAACGGGATTTATAAATCAAGCGAATACCAATTAGAAGCCAAAATAGAAGAGAAAAACCCCAGAAAATTAGTGTTTTAATGTCAAAAGATGTAACTAAAGACTTATATGTTAGAAAAATTAGCATAATAAACAATAACAGATAAACATAATATATAATAAATAAAAGTAAACAATAAAAGACATGTATGAAGTATATACATAGAATTGTCAAAATTCAATGGGGTCTGAAAACAAACACCTCAATAAATAATGGGCCAAAATTTGACAGACACTTCTCCAAAGAAAGTGTATCGATGGCAAAGAAATGTGAAAATATGCTTAATATTATTAACCATTAGGAAAATGAAAAGTACAGTGATCTACTTCTACATACCTATTAGAATGGCTAAAAATAAAAAGCTGTCTGACCGTAGCTGGGTTTGACAATCTTGTGGAGGACTGGAGTTCTCATTCTTGTGGCAGGAAAATAAAATGGTTCAACTTCTATGCAAAACAGTGTCTTAAAAAGGTAAACATATACCTCTTATAGGATCCAGCCATTCTACTTCGACATATTTACCCAAGAGAAATCAAAACAGATGCCCACACAAATACTTGAACACAAATGTTCTTTACAGTTTTAATTATTATAACCCCAAACTGGAAATCACTCAAATGTCCACCCACTGGTAAATGGATAGAGACTATGGTATTTCCATATAATGGAATACTAGTACATGGTAAAAAAGAATGAACTACTGATACACACAACAACCAACATGGATGAATTTCAAAATAATGACACTGAGTCAAGGGAGCCAGATGAAAAAGCATACAAACTGTCTGACACCATTTATATAAAAATTTTAGAAAATTCATACTAAGCTATAGTGACAGAAATGAGATGAGTATTTATCAGAGGAGGGGGAGAAAGTGGTGAGCAGGAATTACAAAGGGAATAAGCAAAGTTTTAGAGGTGACAGATATGTTTACTCTCTTAAGTGTGGTGATGGTTTCATGGGTGCATACATATGCCAAAAGTTACTACACTGGATATTTTAAATGTGCAGTTTATTGTTGCCAAGGATCTCTAAGTAAAGCTGCTCTTTTTTGAAATATATTTTAAGACTAACAAATTATAAGACTTTAAAAAAATAATCTATGTAAACTTGATTATGCATTGAGAAGTGTTTAGTCTCTTTTGGGTTTGGTTGGGAAAAATCATCTCCTGAACTTAGTGCCATCTGAGAAATGTTTTTTTTAAATACCATGTGAAGAGCATTTTAATGCATTTTGTATGGTTAGAAAAGAAAAAAAAATAACAAATGCTGGTTTCAAATATTTCATAACTTACAGAAAGGCCATAGATGTATGTAAACACAAACTCTCAAACACAAGGATGGCTTTGAGAAAGACACATCATCAACTAGATCTGATGGCCATTTGAAAACATTCTTAGATGATTTTGATAAAACATATGAATAATTGATTTTTTTTTTACTTTTTATTTGAATGCTTTAACATTCAAATAAAGAGACAGAGGCACAGAGAGTACCCCAGCTTTTGCCTCCTCATATCTCCTTTTCCTTGGGTGACATGCATATATTTTGGGTCTTTTGATTTGTCAACTGCCGATGCTACAGTTCCTGGTTAATAAATCAAACACTAATCTGAGTGTTGCTATGAAGATATTTTGTAAATGCAATTAGTGTTTATGATCAATTGACTTTAAGTGAAGCAGATTATCCTAGAAAATCTGGGTGGGCCTGATTAAATCAGTTGAAAACCATAAGAGCTCTACTGAGGGTTCCCTGAAGAATAAATTCCACGTGTGGACACCAGCTTCAGCCCATGCCTGGAGTTCCAGCTTGTCCCTCCTGATTACCTGCCCTATGGATTTTGGATTTGCTTAGTCAACCCCAACATGGCCAATTCCTTGCAATAAGTCTCTATCTCTTTTTTTTTTTTTTTTTTGCTGAGGAAGAATTGCCCTCAGCTAACATCTGTTGCCACTCTTCCTATTTTTTTTCTTGAAGAAGATTAGCCCTAACATCTGTGTCAATATTCCTCTACTTTGTATGTGGGTCACTGCCACAGCATGGCTAACAAGGAGTGTGGGTCTGCACCCGGGATCTGAACCCGCGAACCTGGGCTGTCGAAGTGGAGAGTGCCAAATTAACCACTACACCATGGGAGCAGCTCCCTCTTTTTTTTTTAAGAAAAAATAAACATGATTTTTCTTTCTAGTTGTGGGAAAGTATACATAATATAAAATTTACCATTTTAAAGTGTACAATTCAGTGACATCAAGCATATTCACAATGTCATGTAACCATCACCACCATCACTCTCCAGAAATTTTTCATCACCCCAAATGGAAACTCTGTCCCTGTTAAACAGTAACTCCCCACTTCCCCCTTCTCTAGCCCCTGCTAACCTCTGTTCTACATTCTGTCTATGAATTTGACTGTTCTAGGTATCGCATATAAGGTTAACCATACAATATTTGTCTTTTGGTGTCTGGCTTATTTCACTTAACATAATGTAATAAATCTCCTAATGTATATTTCCTACTGGTCCCACTTCTCTGGTTGAACCCTAACTGATACATACAGAATACCCATAAATAAACTAATTCCTTCAAGACACAGCTTTCCCTGACCAGCCCTTCTCATAACATTCTTTCTAGGCAGACTCAATGGTTCCCTCTTTGCTTCTGCATGTTCCTTATACATATTCTGTTATAGCTGCTGTTGGTTTGCATATCCCTCTTCCCCATTTGATTGTGAGCTTTTTAATCTATTCACCCTTATTATCTCCTCACCTAACACATTCTTACTGAAAATTAATTAATTCAAATTTATATATTAAGTAAGTGATTCAACACATCAATATCTCCTCTCCCATGGGAGATTTGACTTTTATTTTTTGCAAGCACAACTGTCTTTTTATACAGGCTCCAAGATAATTGTTTGTGCCTATGTGTGACAATCATAATTTAAGTTTAAAAAGATCACTCACAATTCAAATTGTCTATGTTACTTGGCTACAGTTACTCAACAATTCTGAGCTGAAGCACATAGCGTTCTCAAAACACCTGTGTTAGCATTCACTCCCAAAATACACACACCACCACACATTGCCAGGGACTTGCTACAACATAAATTCTAGAACATTCCTGTACCGATTCCAGGTCACCATGTAATTCTTACTTTGCTAACGGTAAACTTTGCGTTTGAACTTTGCCACAAGGCAATCTGAAGTCTTCAAAAACATTTAGACAGTAGTTGTGAAAACTGGGACTAGCCCAGAGGCGTTTTGTACCACCAAATAAATACGCTTTTTATTGGATTTTTTATTTAACCTTTGGGAGATGGCAAATAAGACATACAGTAGAGACAAAATATATGAGCTAAATAGCAACTTCAATTGCTGGAGCTGTGACTGACTGTCCATCATTAAATGTTTGTGCTTCTTGGTCTAATCACAGTTGAAATATTCCAGCTTGTTTATTGATTTAAACTACAAAACCTTTGACATAGGGCGTAGGTGATCTTACTTGTCACGTTAATGTCTAGAGAATACTAGAAGGAAAATTTTGTTTGTGATGAATTTGCCTTTCTTTGCCTCTTCTGAAGAACTAATAATGAGGAAAATCGAAGTCTTGACTGCATGACCTGCATGGCATTGAAAAACAAGACAACAGCGAAGTAAACCTTTTATACTTTCTTTCCATTTCTCTTTCATTCAGGCCCAATTCTTCCCAAGTATGTGTATCTGTGTGTGTGTGTGTGTGTGTGTGTGTGTGTGTGTGTTATTGTTGTGGTGCTTGCTGAATTGAGACACTTTTACAAAATTCTCTGAAGTAAGTTAATAGCCACATGGAAATCAATAGGAATTTTCTGTTGTATTTCGAAAAGTGAAAATCCAGCAGAGCATATTTCTTACAGAGCTTATCTAAGAAAAGTTGGTTGGATCTCTCTTTGTCACCAATGTTACATCTGAAAATCTCTCCATTACTGTAATTGCCACACCAGCTCTTAAATGAAAAAATATCCAAAGAGTAGTAAGCATGGAGTATCCCTAAAGGACGTGCACGCAGATTGTGTTACATTTTATAATGAAATTTTGCTCCATTGTCTTTCAAAATAATTTACAATTTTATTTATTTAAACTCATCCTAAGACACCATTTAAAAAACATGCTGTCATTTTCTCTTATTCCTGTCAAAATAATGATAATTGTCCCATGGAGACTCACTTGGTTTCTATGCTTTATTTATTATTCATCTACAAAAATCTACAAACAGGTTAATGTTTTGGCTTTATTTTTTGTGGGTGTTGTTTGGTTGGTTTTTGTATAACAATAGGGATTTATTTTTGTTAACATCCAGAAAAGACTAATAGAGATTTATAATTTAAAGTTGATGATGTTATAAATGACAAGTCCCTATTTTCTTGAGTGCTGTGTAATTCTTATGGTTTCCAGAGAGGATGATTGTGCACCCTGAGTATCCTAATGTTTATGATCTGGTTTATGAGGTGGAAATGTAACATTTTTGTTTTAACTTTAAAGGGTGTGCATCGACAGCTTGTCAATGTTTGAACTGAGAAAACAAAACTATCCAAGTACCACACCAGCCAATCCAGTACAGGTGGGCACCACGTTAGTGAGTACTAATTACTGGTGGACAGGACCCTTATCTTCACTAGTGAACTCCAGAAAGAGAACGGCAAGATCTCTGTCCTCTGGTTTTATCCATTTAAGTCAGAAAGCCATATATCAAAAGTCAAGAGTGCCTCCAAATATTTCACTATCAAAGAATGACTTTGGAGCACAGACTAAATTGATGATACTGAATTCCCATCTGTAGCCTTCTGTTTAAATAGGTCTCACTGGGATAGCAATGACAACAAATATCAACAATTTGCCCTTTCTGTTACCATTTCTCTTTATTTTTTGCATTTCTCTTCTTTGGTCTTTCTCCCCTTTGCCCAAGCAACCCTGCAGCTTGCGTGCTCTTTTTCTTAGCTCTTTATCACACAGTCATTGTGATAAACACATACCAAGTATCCCCAGTGAACGTAACACTTTATTGAACACTACAAGTACATAACTCAAAGTAGAGGGGGTTTCACACTTGACTCCTAGGGACTTAGCTTATAACTAAAGATTTCAGATAAAAATCATTAATAAAAGCTGAAGCAGCAGGATATATTGTAAATACAGATCAGCTTCATGTTAGCATGCCTGGTGGTCAAAGCCCCATGATGGACAAATAATTATAAGAACTCTAAGTGCGGAGAGAAAGTCCCCTCTACTTGGTAAGTTGTTATCCTCCTACAGTCATCATATAACAGACCTTGAACTTGATTCTGTAAAATACGCCAAGAAGAAAAGTCCTCCACAAGCTTCCAACCAATTGCTTCGTGTCTATTAGTCTTAAATTTCCAACCGCTTGATAAATCCTTGGTGACTAGGTATCACAACAAGTATTTCTATAGGCCAGTGACTCACAGTGTACTGAATACATAGAAGGTGTACAATAAGGGAAGGCGGGGGGGGGGAGAATTTGCTGTACTGAATGAAATTTGAATAATCGTGCCCTATTCCAATCATTTTTCTTGTTATAAATTTGGCAGTCACTTTTACAGAAAAACATGTGCACGCACACACACACACACATCCCACGTCCACAGATGTATTTTAAAATAAATTGCATATATTTGAAGAAGGTAAGGGATTTGGGTATTTGTAATGTGGATCATATATAACTCAGTTGGAGAAGACTCCATTGAAAATATGAGTTGTGAGCAATAGTTTAAAATGATGGAAAGACCACAACCACAGTCTTCTAGAGAGGATGAGGGTAATGGTTCCAGGTACTCCTTCTTCATTTCCTTCTTTATCAGTGGAGTTTTTCAATCAATCTAATCTAGCAGAACATTTCTCCTAGGCTCCTGAGATATATTTGCAGGAAACAACTTTCCCCTCACATAAAGAAATAGGTTTAACTCCTTCATTCCTAGAATTCAGGAAAAAAGTGAGTTTTCCATAAGGTATTTGAAGGGGGAAAGAGAGATGAATCTATGTGGAAAATTAGATGAAGGGGTGGAAAATTACATCTGCCATATAAGTCCTAATACATATAGATACATTTCTCGATGAAAAACTGGAATTTTCACTTAAAAGTGGTACTTGCAAAGTCAGCAGCAATTCTTAACAATGTCTTTCCTGCTGCTGACATGAAATTTTTTACCCCAATAATAAGGGAGAATTTTGACCCATTCTCCTTTTCATTTTATGCTGTACCTTTTCTTCCTGCGTTTCCCCTACTGCTCTTCCCACATGAGAGAGGATTGCGTTACTTGTGGAATATGATGAATCACTTCGACAAGAAATACATGGCATCTGGTTAAAGCTCTTTCTAGCATATAAATTAAGCTTGAATGACAGCTTGGTCAAAATTTCCTTTGAAACTGGTCCCTGTGTGGCAGATAGAATCAAGTATTATCATTTTATCAACAGAGGCTTTTCCAAGCTAGCTGACATCTCTAACCTTTATTAGAGAGAAGTGGGTCACTCCCCCACCCCCCTGAAAATAATTGATGAGATGAAAAGAGAGATCTGGGTGAGGAAATGGAGAGATATATTTAATAATTATGCTGAGATGAGGAATGCTAAGAAAAAAAAACAGGAATACTGGTAACACTGACTGGTACTGCCAAAAACACTTATGGCTACAAAATAATACCCCAAGCAAGAAGCAAACTACAATGTAGCCATTCAATCAGTTGAGACAGACTGGCGAATATTTTCCCAATAAAAAACTTCCCCAGTGGAATAAAAAGACACTAGACAAAAGATACTTTGCATCTCTAATTTGTGTGATTTTTTTTTTCTGAGTCGGAAGGTTTCTTTTTTCCTTAAATCCGTCTCATGGAAAAGCTAGAATCTAAATGATCAAGATCTAACTTTCTGAAATACCTCTACTTTGTTTACTTCATGATTTTTAAATATTTTATTTGTGGTAATAATAATTACTCCTCTGTTAGGAAATGCAATGTATTTAATAGAGAAATCAGCAAAGGAACAAAACATCAAATAAGGGAAGATTCTCCAACATTCCACATGATGGCAGAAGGTCTTTTCCTTATTAAGTAGTCAAAGCGTACAGTTTTGTATTATTCTATTAAACATAGCGAGATAAGCAATCTCCCGTACTCTCTAAGCCATTTTAGAGTAATTTGTTCTCAGGACAAACCAGAAGGGATGATGTGTTTTCCTGTGTGAAAAACAAACAGCTTGGGGAAAAAAAAATACCAAAGTCATCTTCTTAAAGTTTTCCTAAATAATGTTGAGATGACAAAAAGTGCCTTTCAAAATCATACTTAAAATGGGATCTTTTAGACTACATTTCCCAAATGTCAATGATCATTTTTGTCTGTCTGTGTTGTTGATCACAGCAGACAAATCCTCCGAATGCACTTGTGTAAGAGGATGTTTTGTACGACTCGCCTTGTAGATGGAGAGCTTCTTCGAGGCTGAACATTTTTTCAGAGAATTTTTCTCTGATTTGCAGTATGGCCCTTGTCCACTCAGAACTTCAGGAAAGCAGTGGTCCTCTTCGCCTCAAAACTAGATTTCTTGGCAGAACTAATCCAACAATTTGGTCAGCCCTATAAAATGGTGATATTTCCCATCTCTTAGCAAGAATTTAGATACATGGGCTGTAAAGCTGAATTCCTCTACAATTTATAAATACGGCACCTCCTCCTATGCCTTTTGGAGGCCTAGTTTATTGTCTTCTTCCTTTGCTTTTTGGTTTGTTTGTTTGTTTTTAGTGACAATGATGGTGAGAAAAAGAAATGCACTATAGTTTCACCAGCTCTCTACCTTTCTCAGCTTAAGTTCAGGTTATAACTGTTCTGTTCTCGCATTTTTTGCTAATGGAAGTAAGCCATGTCTACTCTACAAAGGGCAGATTATTACAGAAAAAGCAATGTGCACCATGAATCTTACCTACCTAAGTACGATATTCACAAAATAGTAAATGAGCAAATCTTAGCCAGGCAATGGTTTGCACTAATGCCTTCATTTAACTATGGGAAGAAATCAGCCTGGTAAAATAATAATATCTTCCATTTTTTTATTTCCTTTAGAGTGTTTACAACGTATTCCTTTGTCCACGATGGCATTTGATTCTCAAATATATCTTACGTTATAGCTGTTATTGTCATTTTACAAATATTGTAACTGAGGATCAGAAGTTAACCTTTTCCTAAGGTCATAGAACCAGTGTTTAAAAGGGCAGGAATTGGGGACCGCCTGGTGGCGCAGCGGTTTAGTCCGCGCTTGGCAGCCCGGGGTTCGCGAGTTCGGATCCCGGGCTCCCGCCGACACACTGCCTGTCAGCCATGCCGTGGTGGCGTCCCATATAAAGTGGAGGAAGATGAGCACGGATGTTAGCCCAGGGCCAGTCTTCCTCAGCAAAAAGAGGAGGATTGGCAACGGATGTTAGCTCAGGGCTGGTCTTCCTCACAAAAAATAAATAAATAAATAAATAAAAGGGCAGGAATTGAAATCAGAAATTCTAGCTTCTAGTCTTACTGTGTCACTTGAAAAGTGTAAAAATCATGACTGTAAATTATAGCACGTCTAAATGATGATTTCAGCTTTATAAGAACATTTGGTCAAGTTTACCTTCAGGGGACCTCACACTGGGGATCAAGTACCCCACGGTCAACTTGCTCTTTTGAGACAATGTCACTTTCAGGAGGACAAAATCCACATGTCTCTACTGCCAGGAACATGGAGACCAACAACCTGCCACTAAGGATGGGTTCATTTTGAGTGTCTCTCACTGGTTGAGTTGATGTCCCTCTTAACATGGGATATGTTTATTACCTGGATTGTGGTGATGGCAACATGGATGTATACATATGTCCAAACTCACCAAATTGTATACATTAATTATGCACAGTTTTTCGTAGACCAGTTATACCTCAATAAAGCTGGGGAAAAAACCTTAGAAACTTTTCATTTAATTTTTCAATAATTTTATTAAAATAATAGAAAAATTTGAAAACATTTGACAAATGATGAATTAAAATATTGAAAAAAAAACATGCAAAGTTTCTGATAGGAGAGCAGTGAAAATGCATAACTACATGCAGAAAGTTGCTCTCTGCTAGAATATTTGTTCGACGTAATAGGGATGTCAATCTCACCGAAATGTCAATCTCTTTGTCAATTTATGTTAATCCCCCTGAAATGACATGAAAGCATGAACCTGATCTCAGGGTGTCCTCCAGCAACCACACAAGGGCCCTAAATTATTGCAGAGGTGACCATTTCCAACACTTCACTGTGAAGGAGAATCGATGGCATGGTCTTACCTTCAGTGCACATGGTAGATGAAAAGCTCTGAGAAAACAATACCCAGTGACTATATGGGAAGAAAGTTATGTATACTTATTAAGTGATTATTTCCTAGTAGAAAACATCAGTTTCTTTGGCTCAGCTACTATGCTGATCTACTTTAACACTGTCTTAATAAAGTGCTAACATAATGAATTGTATGGAGGCAGCACAATTAATATTTATATTAATGTCAACAGATCTGCATAATATTGAAATTTCCAAAAGGACACCTTTCCTATGTGTTCCTAAAAGCGGTATAAATGCCAGGAGAGGATAATCCCAGTTACTATTTTTGTATTTATGCATAAAAAGGAAAGTTCAGAATTCTCTACAAGTAATGTGAATAAGCCATACCTCCCCAAATATTTTTTTGGTTTTGCTAACTGAATAAACCCCTTCCTCTGGTGTTTCTTATATACTCCTAGACTTTTAAAACTGGAGATCCTTTAAAGACCACTCATTTCCAGCCCAACAGGGATTTTCTGTTGAGGAAAATATAACAAGAATCACTGAGCCTCGTTTGGGGTCTCACAGAACGTTAATGGCAGAACCGAGTCCAGAAACCCAGTTTTTCTGACCACCATCAAATTGTTTTGTCACTAAGTTATTTCACACACATTTCCAAGTTTATAACCTAGGAGTTGTTTGTCAAGATATCATGTTGACATACTAGATTCATAGATAGGAAATTTTATGGCTAGTCAAGAAATTATTGCCAAAAATCCCCAAACCAAAACAAAACATCACTAGAACACAGGTTTCTGTCTACAATATTTAGACTTGGATATTCCTTCCAGACACTAATTCTCAAGAAAAAAAAAATAGAAGGCAAGTAAGAAGATGAGAGAGTTTATCGAAGATGAGAGAGTATATTAAAGAAAAACACTGATTGATGAGACGAGTAAAATATATGCATGGAAATATGGGAGACTTGCTCCATCCTTCTGTCTGAGATTATAGAATTTAGTGTTAAGATTGGATGACCTTGCACCTTTAAAGGGAGTGTTTTAGTTAGATGGTAAAGATATCTCAAGGAGGCGTCTAAGGTTCATGGCTCACAGCAGCGAATACTCCCATCAAGCCTGCATAGACGTCCCATTTTACAGATGAGGAAAGTGAATCTGAAAGTTGGAGTATCTTTCACAAGGTGGATCAGTTGGACTTTGGTGGAGGGAGAGCTACCTGTCTAATTGCACAACGTTTCACATTCTGTTTATTAAACCAGCATGCATCAATGTAAGAGTACCCTCTGATGGTGTCCTTTGGGTTTGATTTTAAATACGATGTCATAAATATTTTAAATAATTTTATTTTTAGTTACCTATTTCCTGAATTAAAATCAGAGCACTATACTGATACCCTGATTAATTATAAAATGTTCCTTGTCATCTTTTCCTTTGTCTTCCCCACAGTGATTCAGATGTTGCTTTGTCATATGAATTTATTAAGAGAATATAGAGTACAGATGGGGGAACCCTACAGTCCTGTGATAATTTAAATTGTGCAGTTTGGGACTTGTTCCAGCCCTACTGCTTTTCTTGAGGCCCGTTGACTAAAACGACACGTTCCAGACGTTTTGTGTTTTGATGCACGGAGATAAGAACTGGTACTTTTTTTTTAAATTCTCTAAACAAATCTGATATTCTTAAATCCAAATTTTCCTAAAAATAAAGAAGGCAGTTATTACTTAATTTTAAGCAATTTTTAAACAGTGTTTCCATTAGGATTTATTTATCTTTCCAGAACACTAGTAAATTTGAAACAGAATTTGATTTACAAAACTTCCATACTTCATGTTTGTGTCTTTGCATAAAGTGAAGTGCAACTGTATCTTTCTTGACAATAGCCACTATTTTTTTTTTCATTTTATCTTAGACCATGGTTACAAATTTGGGTTGATGTTCCGTTGCATTCTCTCTGTTGGCACCTAGATGCTTTTAATGTAATTGAAGAGATATTAATTGAGCACCTACAATGGAAGACAGAAGGGAAGGAAAGGAAAGAAGAGACAAAAGGAGAGGAGAGGAGAAGAGAAAAGTTTTAAGACATGGGATTTTGCTTTTAGATGTACTTGGTATGTCATCCCTAAGTGTATTACATGCCAAATTTCTTTCAAGAAAAGAAAGCAGAAGCTATTATCGGCATTGGAGTAGCAGCTTTTTAAACATCTTTTTGAGAATATATTTTTCCATGCCATATGTCTGAACAAAAGCATGATCCTAAAGGTAAAGATTTTTATAAATCCACAGGTCCTTGACCTGGAAGGGACCTTGAAACATACAGAGCTCCTGTCTTTAGGCAAAGAAGGTGATAATTATATCCATATTAAAGTTAACATAATTAAGGGATCACCAGTGTAAGTAGCTTTGAAAGGGTCCCCGAATAACTCTCTACCAATTCTGACTGGTCTATGTAAATAAAGAGGTGTTCATGTCAACAGACTATTAATTTTAGTAGAAGTCAATAGAAATGCGTATATTCAGCATGAAAGGGGCATCTGATTTAACTCTCTTGATTTGTGGAATTGAATTCTTATTTGGTAAATAGCATATCCAAAATTATATGGAATAAGACATAAAACCAAGGTCTCTTGATTTCCATTTGGGTGCTTTTCCCCTTACTCTGCAGATAAATTTGAAATGGGGTTTATACAGGAGGAAAGGTAGCAATGTGGAAAGAGGTGAATGGGTTTCATGTTTTTGAGTTCTGCATCTCTGAATATAGTGATTTCTTTCTGACTTATCCAGCATATATTGTCTAGTCCATTCCAGAACCACCCATCTTTCCTTAGTTATCTTTTTATGGCTGTGTCCTATATTTTAGAATGTGAATCTTTCAGTCTAAGCATGGGGTATTAAATCAACTTGAATTACCCTCAGAGACTGACACAATACTTTGTCCATAAAGATGCTTAAAATGGGTTTGATTGATTAAGAAGTTAATAAAAAGTCACTACATATGATAATAAAAAGTCACTACATATGATATTGAATTTAGAATAAGATATTCAATTCTCAAAATATTTAGAGTTAGTACCCTTTAAAAATACTAAAATGACTATAAGGAATTAAATAAAAATGAAAAGTGATTTTGCTTAACAAAGTCATTTGCAAAAAAAAGAAAATTCTCTCCTGTGCTTGAAATTATTTACCTATATATTTCTAAATGTTTTTGATTAAAATTTATCTTTACAATAAGAAACAATGAATTGCATGAGAAAATAAATGGTATAAAGTTAAATACTGGCTATCTAGAACTCTCAGAGAATAATCTTTCGGTATAACAGCTTTCCAAATATAGTTTACTCCTCATAAGCAATATTTAAGAAAATCATTTTAATTAAAATAGTTTAAAATTCATCATACATTGCTTGATATTCTAAAACAGGGGAATTCTAAATGGAATTTAGTATTCTCACTAAAGGCCCAGAAGACTTCATTTTTAGTGATTATTTCTGTTTCTTTTTTTGCTGAGGA
This sequence comes from Tapirus indicus, assembly GCA_031878705.1. Lineage (NCBI taxonomy): Eukaryota > Metazoa > Chordata > Mammalia > Perissodactyla > Tapiridae > Tapirus > Tapirus indicus. The sequence goes on from CM062925.1 coordinate 119,182,790, forward strand.
AGATTCACCCTGAGCTAATGTCTGTGCCAATCTTCCTCTATTTTGTATGTGGGTTGCCACCACAGCATGGTTGATGAATGGTGTAGGTCCGCACCTGGGGAACCAAATGTGAGCCGCTGAAGTGGAGCACACCAAACTTAACCACTAGGCAACCAGGCTGGCCCCTCATTATTTCTGTTTTTTATAATTATTTCTCTTCCCTTCAGCAAAGATGTCAGCTGTCACTTGCTGCTGTCGGTGTAATTACCCTCAGAAGTATATTTCCTCTTAATTTCTCGATTCTAAGATTTAGTTAGTTTACCAGGTTTCTTAGAATTATGCATAAAGTGTGTATAAATAGGCTCTGAAACCAGAGGGCTTTCTTTTAAGTAGTAAATGAATTTTCATTCTTGGACTTTGTGAGTTGGAGTTGGCTACTCGGTGACCAGCTTTAACTGAATTTATCCTTCTTCTCTGAGTTCCAGATATAAGAGGTCGATGAATTGCCAACTTGGAGGATAGCTGAACTATAAATCTGATTCCTTGTGTTTTAACTTTAGTGAATTCTACCTGCCTGATTAAATACTTGTTTCTACTGTATTATTAAAGTCACTCTGTGTGATGTATCCTGATGCTGGCTGTATTAGTTAACAGAGACTTACTAATATTGATCTCTACCCTTCCAAGTGTGGGTATATTCACATGGGTCTCGGCACATTGCAAGTAGTGCCAACAACTCACCAGCCCAAGTCATTCTCACCTTTAAAAAATTGCCCCATCAGTGCTGTCCCATTTCTGATAAACACTTCCCTTCACCTCTCCCAACTCTACAGCTTCTCAATTTCCTTCATCCAATAAATTCCACCTCCTTGTTTTGCTGCAAGTTGGTAGGATTGCTGCTGTCAGCTTAAACATTTCCTCAACTGTGCTCTTACTTGGTTGGTCAGTTAAGGGGTGACGGAATGGATTTTGTGTTTGTTTGTTTGGAGGGTTTACAGATTCACAATTGATATATCATGTATAGTGCAAAGCGTGGATCTAAGTTCCCTTTTTTTGCACGTGGATATCCAATTTTTCCAGAACCATTTATTGAAAGACTATTCTTTCTTCACCGAATTCACTTTACGCAGTTGTCACAAATCAGTGGTCCCTATATGGACGAGTGTATTTCTTGGCTATCTACTCTGTTCCACGATCTAACAGTCTGTCAAAATATCAGGATTGTGTGGGGCCGGCCCGGTGGCACAGCGGTTTAGTCTGCGCTTGGCAGCCCGGGGTTCGCTGGTTTGGATCCCGGGCGCCCGCCGACGCACCGCTTGTCAGCCATGCTGTGGCGGCGTCCCATATAAAGTGGAGGAAGATGGGCACGGATGTTAGCCCAGGGCCAGTCTTCCTCAGCAAAAAGAGGAGGATTAGCAACGGATGTTAGCTCAGGGCTGGTCTTCCTCACCAAAAAAAAAAAAAAAAATATCAGGATTGTGGTAGTCAGTTTTTAATGAATATAACAGCTTCCCCCAAGATCAATTCAGTGATTCTCTCCTCACACAGGTAATCCCAATAAACTTGTTTTGAAGCATTGCCTTTAATTATTGGCCCCAGGGCCTGGAGTTTTAAAAGTTGTTTATATATTAAGTGCTTAATATTGCTGACACTCAGGGCTCCCCTCAAAAAGCACGATGAGCTTCTGTTCTCTCCATCTCTCCTCTAGAGGCAAGTAAGGAAACTTGTGTCAAGAGAAGGAAGTGGGGGAATTTTAGCTGCAGGTAAATGCTTATGTTCTTTTAATTCCTTCAAAGTTCAGCAGGAGGTAAAGATGGATATTCAAGTGGAGTTGAGAAGCTGGAAGGAAATTTGGAATAACATTGTTTACCATGTAATAGACCATGGCTCAATGTTAGAATCTCAAATAATGTTTAAAAGTGTATTGTCTTGGGAAAATCATGTGCAGTGAAGCTCTGAACACCATATTTTCTAAATAAAAGCCAATTAGATTCCATACATAATGTTGCTTAAGAATATTAATATGTGCATATGTTACAACTTATTGCATATCTATTAATTCAGCATTCATTAGCATATACATTAATTAGTCACTCTCAAACTTGGTTAATTCAGGAATTATTAAATATAAAGAAAATCTAGAAAAATTACAATCAACTCGAAATATAAATTCAAAATTTATGTAACAAATAATACACCAAAAATACATAGTACCCTCCTCCCCCAATTTCCAGTTCTTGTCTTCTATTTCTATTAAACTATTTTCTAGTCTATTTCTATTAAACTTTTCTATTCTATTTCTATGAAAACTTCTAGGTGTTTTTGAAAAAACACTATACTTTGAATGAACCAAATAAAATAAGCGGACAATATTAGTGACATAAAGATATTGTGGAATAATACTCTTTACAATGAAAGCACTGAGAACCAGGATCATTAAGTGGCTTGATAAAGGATACATATAGCTAATAAATCGCTGGGACTGGTAGCCCCACTTCCAGCCCAATTTTCTTGCCCTTCCAAATGAAGGCAATGAGTAATTGCTAAAAACCAATGTGTCAAAAAGACTGTACTCAACACTTAGGATTGCAAATATTAGTAACAATCTATCTCCACCCTCAAGAAGTTAAGCAGGAGATGGGAGGTCATGCACACATAAATATAGAGCATACAGGCATACCTCAATTTACTGCATTTCACTTTACTGTGTTTCGCAGATTTTTCATTTTTTACAAGACCCTCTACCAGCAAAAATATTCTGACTATCTGAAGGTTCAGATGATTGTTAGTATTTTTTAGCAATAAAGTATTTTTAATTAACATATATACATTTTTTTTAGACAGCACTATTGCATATTTAACAGACTTCACTATAGCATAAACATAACTTTTATATGTACCGGGAAACCAAAAAATTCATGTAACTCACTTTATTGCAATATTCACTTTATTGCAGTGGTCTGAAACCGAACCCACCATATCTCCAAGGTATGCCTGTATATGGTACAGTATTTGGGGTCTGGAAAAGGCCCACCAAATAAACTGAGTTCAACTAATGAGAGGAGAGAAAAAGGAAGAGAAAGCAGAAGAAGGAAAAGGATGAGGGAGAAATAGTAAGCAAGGTGCCTTCAGGTTGAGCCAACCAGTAGAGTCACTGCAGATAATCCTTGAAAGTGGGAATTTGAAAGCTGAAGGTAGAGAAGGGAAAGGAACAAGAAAAACATTTCTGTTGGAGGGAAAAACACGTGTAAAGATGAGGAGGCAAGAAGGTCAAAGGCCAAGTCACCCCATTTCCCTTTGCCACACTGCCTCCACGCCGAGACCCGCACTCCCCTGCAGCATTACACTTTGGGGATGACTTAGTCTGCTCCCATCGAAGGAGTGGAGTTGAAACACGGCCCCAGCACTTCCTGAAGCCAGCATCTGCATATTGAGACAGTGTCACGCCTGCATGCACCATTCCATTGCAATCCATTTGTGACCAAGAAGAAAAAAAGTACTAACTTTGATTGTTTCGTTATCAGCATTCATAGGAAACAAGTTTTGTGTACCATTCCAACACTTTTCTTTTTATATTTTTCTTTAAATAAAGGCGGAGAAAGCTTTTAGTAAAAGTAATCCAGATCCCAACCCTCATAGCATTAACGTTACAGCCTGGCTACTTTCCAGCTTCTCCCTGGTAGAAAAAAAAAAAAAAACACCCTCCCATTTAATAACTAAATTAATTTTTTTCCTCCCACAACAGCATGTGCAATTACTAAAGTCAGAAAGATCTTGGCAGCCTCTTGCACTGGTAAATAGAACGTTGCCTTCTCATCATATGATTAATTAATGTCCCTGATTCGAGGAGATATGAAGTCACTTTGCATTCCTTGTGTTATTGAATAACTAACGTGCGTTATTGCTCAGGCACTTTTTACATCCATGCAGTTAAGTTGCAAGGAAGAAGCCACCAAAGCCTAACTTGATGCTGAAGCACCGTGTGAATTACGGAAAACAAAACTTGACGATGGGCTCGAATGGGGGAGGGAAGAAAGGAAAAGAAAGAGGAAGGAAAATTTGTCTTAGCCAATCGATTATGTCAGAGAATTTGTTTTACTTCTTGCTTGCCCATGGTTTGTAGTCTTATTTAGTGATTTCTTAATGATCTGTTTCCTTATTCACAGGCCAGGAATATAAAAAATAAACATGTTAACAAACAATCAAGAAAATTGCCTATGTGATCCTTGGAAGTTATAACTGATTGGCCCGTATTGACTGTCAGGTAATGGTTTTCCTTGGGTTTCAAACCACATAAGCAATTCTCCGGGTTCAAGTGATGATAAACGTGACACTTGGGAGGATCCAAAGAAAAGATGTTCTGGAACACTGTGTATTTGTCTCTCATTTATAGTGTATTCTGGACCCAATAAGAAGGAGGGACATAGTGCCTTCTAACAAGTTGTCTCAGATGTTGCAAAACAAAAAAGACAAATTTATACCACACTTTCTATTCTGCTTTTTTTTCATAAAATTAAGTATTATTATTATAGTTACACAGTCCCTCCCAAAAGGATCAAATCTCTTTCTCACAGTTGAGTAATATAATAAGTCATTCAAATAGAAAACTATCACATTTTCAGAGAAACTTATTCTCTACATCATCAGAGAGTTGGGATTTCATCCCTTCGAACTTCCTGCGGGATTTTAAGGGCATCAGAATGCTCAAGGGTGGGGCTGGGTCCCCAGTGAAGAGCCCATCAGACCCAGGAAACAACCTCACCATGTCAAATGACTAACTCTTGCTGCGAAAGGCTCCCTGCAAAAGAAAGAAATTCAAGGAGAATGACAACTCACACCACAAACAGAAACTGAAAAAGAATCTCCAGGAAATAGTAACCAACATGTGTAATGTTAAAGAAAGAAAATGCATTTATCTATTTTTAAACCACTTTCCTAGTCTGTCTCCAATATAATATACATCATAGAATCATGTTAAGTTTGCTTTTGTACCAAATAGAGATCCTTTCATATGGAAGAAAATACCCAGATATAGGTAATATGAAAGAAATAGACACTGACAGTCTTGAATAATTCAGGAATCTGCTGAAAAGATTTTGAGAATTCTACTTTCAAGAAACCCCAACGTTTAGAACCGTAATGTTGCTTTCTAGTTAAACTCCCAGAGTACTGATGAGGATTATTGAATTGAGCTAAGGTAATTGGTAACAGTCATGGAAGAGAAAAATGATTCTGAGTAAAAGAAAATGACAGTCTCGGTGATTCTTCATTTCTTAGGTAAGTTATGCCTAGTGAAAGGACAGACTCTTGTAACCAATTGGGCTTTACTGAAATATTATGTTACTCAATCCTCAAGGACGCTTTGCTTTTTATTTCTATTTTCTTCGAATCCCCACATACCTTGTTTGTCTTTCTCTCTAAATATGGAGTGTAGTATATTTCTGTGCCTTCTGAAATCTCTAACATATTTTTATCACTCAGTGATTTTTAATTAAATATAGAAGTAAAAATATAATCCAGAAATTGGTATTTATTTTCTACTCTTTTTTAAATGTACATGGTTTTTCAAATATTAATCAAAACTGAAAATTCTAACAAGATTGTTGCACGCTGGGTCAGGAAATATGAGTTCTACTCTAAATTCGAACCCAGAATTGCTGTGTGGCATTGGCAGAAATGTAGCTGTTCTTGATCCATTTTCTCTCTATTAAAGGAAGTAGTTTTTCCTTCACAGGAAAGCCAAAAAGGAAAACATGATGATAGATGAGATTTTTTTTCTTGGAGAAATAAGGTGTTCTCAAAATTCAAGACATCATTATTATTTGTGCTTATGAGAACTATTTTGATAGTAGAAGGTATTATATTTAGATTTTGCTTCCACTTTCCCCAAAGAGGCATTTAAACTAAGATTATAGGCTATCAAATAATTAAAACCCAAAGGAGCAGGAAAAAAGTAAGTCTAAATCTAAATTTGTGATGCCACTGGTTATTTTTCTCCTCTAGAAAAATGCCTTCAATTTTAAATATATAATGTTGGTATTAAAGAAGTATATTAAATCACAATATTTCTTATCATGGATCAAAAGTGGTTCTGAAAATAAAGTTCCATTAAACAGAATCAGTCATATTAGTAGTATGAAAACTTAGGTTCGGATATAGTTCTCAGACAACCAAAAACTTTGGTGTTCACTGTGAAAATAATAAAAAAATAAAAACCCACTGGGGAAAATTCTGCTCTTTTTAGTATGCAGAAAGCACATGCCGGAAGTGGCTTCACCTGCCAGTTGTGATTAATTTGCTATTTCTTACAACGTCTCACTTTGATTATTAATGATAATGATTTGATTTATGAGTTCTGTTCAGTGAATATTCTCAATTTCCAAAGATGTACTCTTTTGGGAAAAAAAAGCTGGGGGGAAAGGCTCTTGGAGAGATACCGACTCAGGTAATGGAATGTGCATCCTTGACTTTAGGCATTGGTTCAAATCTATCTGCCCACGTTTTCCTAAGGTGTACAGGGAGATCTAAGGGCTGGGGCGGAGATACTGTATATAATGAATGAGAGAGGCATATCGTGATCCCACCTCTGTTCCGAGGTTTTGTCTCTTTCTGTGTTGTGGGAATGGAGAACATTTGGGACCAGGGCTTCTGGATTTTAAGGCTTTTCTCTGTGCAGAATTATAACATGTAAACCCTGCGACATGAATTGCATATTAGCACATTGTCATTCATGCATATATTAAGAAGCTGAGATTTTTTTTAAGACTCTATGAAAAGATGCTAGTTCTCAGAATAGAATTACAGAGAATTAAGACAATTAGAACTCTGAGGGGCAGGATGCAGTGTTGTTAGGATATCATATTCTCTACCAGCTGACCTCCTCGTTGATCATGGGGAAGAAAATTCAGTGAAATTAATTTGGTGCTTTTCATAAATGCAAAATAACTCAGGAATAATTGATTTTTAAAGGTTGAGAATCACAAAGGCTCTCATCTTCCTTGAGAAATATCTTCTAGGAAAATAAGTATAAGAAAGAAAAATAACGTAATCATCTCTGCCCAGATCGTACCCCCTGCTGGGACTCTGAGGATCTGAAAAGACTTTAGGGCCTTCAACACCGCCTCAGTAAACCAGCCCCCGGGAGTTTATAAGCCTCCAGTCCCACTAAGTTTCTTAGGACAGTATTATAATAGCTAATCTTATTACTAAGAGCTTTCCCTAGGCTATCCACCTTAGATATATGGTCTCATTTAGTCCTCACAACAAAACAACAATACAGTTACTATTATCCCCATTTACAGATGTGGAAAGTAAGACTCAGAGAGATTAAGTGACTGCCCAGGTCCCACAGCAAGGATGTGTTGCTGACTGAGCAATTTCACCCCACATCGTTGTCATGGTGTGTTGCCTCTTTATCCCCTTTACTGACGTGGCTACAGACTCTGCACTCTAACACCGCGCGTTGTCAGAAGTGAACTCTGACAGCACCAGAGCACTGTTTCTTACCTGGAGTGCCTGTTGAAAATTCAGAGACCTGGGCCACTCTCTCGGAGACTCCGATTTATTAAACCTGAGTTTAAGCCCCTAAATTGGCATCTTAAACAAGTGTCCTCAGAGTTGAGTTTCTTTTGTAAGTGAAACCGAGACACTGGAAGACTCTGCTGGAGCACCTCCTTAACCTCTCCTTGCGGGCTCTCTCATACTTGGAGGAAGGATTCAAGTGTAACAGAGATGGTGCTTCCAGAGCTCCATCCTTCTGTACTCTCAAAGGGCTGTCTCATCCACTCTCCTGGTTTCAACTGCCCACAGATATGTTGGTGGTTTCCAGATTTATCTTTCCGTTCTAGACCTCTTTGTTACTCAGTTCCAGACTCATATGCAACCACCAAGTGGGCAACTTCACTTGGGTATCACTGGAATCTCTCAGAGCTCGTTTTCAAAATCAGTATCTTTCTTCCTAAGTCTCTGCTTCCTTCTATATGCCATTGTACTTCACCTTCATAAACCCCTTTCCCTCTAGAAGTCTGAAAATCTTGGCATCCTTTTTCCTTGCTACCTACACCAATCTAGTCACACTTATGCCAATGTTTACTTTCTACATAGCTTTCAAATCTATCTCATCCTGTCCATTCATACAACTAATGATGCGACTCAGGTCCTCACAACCTCTTGCCTGGATTACAAAGATGAACTCCTCACTGGTCTCTCTATCTTCATCCTTGTCCTTCTCAGAGCCATCCTCCTACTGTCACCAAAGGGGCCTCATGTATTGTGTTGCTCCCTGCTTAAAATCTTCCCACGGCTCCCAAATCCTTAAGCATAAAATTTGACCCTGCCTTCTTCTCTGGCCTAATCTCATGACAATCCCTTTTCATACGTTACGCCAAGTAGGTGGACACTTGCATACACCATGCTCCATGCCTTCACTGAAGTTATTTCCTTGACAAGGATGCCCTTCCAACTTCTAACCCTCCGACCCTCAGTGCTTACCCATTTACAGTGCCCTCACCAGCAGGTACCTTAAAGCAGTAGATAGCACTTTGGGTTCAAATTATCCTGAGCTGGAATGCTAGTTCTGCCTCTTCTAATTGTGGGACTTTATATCACTTACCTCACCATGTTATGAAAATGAAATATAATATGAAAATAAATATGAAATAATATGAGAATAAATAAATATGTATGAAAATGAAATATAATATGGCTGAAATATGTAATATGGCATCCACATCTCTGCATAGCTGTGTGACTCTCTGCAGGACACTCATCTTTTGGTGACACAATTTCTGTGTCTGTAGTTTAAGTGAATTGAATTAGTGATTCTGTGAACTCTTATGATGCACAGCCACTGAGTACTTAGGCATGTACTGATATTTTTGTGTTCAGATTTACCCTTTATGAGGCACTTTCATAACCATCTCCTTTGTCCCTTATAATGACCTGTTAGGTAGTACATAATTGCATTTCTTACTTTACAAATGAGGAAAGAGACTCAAAATGGTTAGGTATCTAGTTTTAGGTAATAGGACCAATAAATGTGACTTTGTTCATTTACACACCTGCAGGGGATTCAGTGCTTCTGACTCCTGGCTCAGTACTCCAAGACTCTACTGCAATGGGCTCATTAGTCACTGTGCAGAATTCATATGCTGACTCTAATTCTCCAAAACTAGAGGGAAAAAAATAAAATAATTTATAGTATATTCATATATACACACACTATATTCATTATAAATAATATTATCATACATTATATAATGAATAATATATACTCATTACATATATAACTTATATAAACTTACTTATATAAGTCTAAGTAACTTAAACCGAAATAGACTTATTTGTTCTCACATCAAAGACAAGAGTAAATATTCAAGTGCTGATGTTTCTTCCATGGTCTTCTGTACAAGATATTGCAGCGTTGTTCTTTATACTCCTGGCATAGCCAGCTTTAAAAAGACTTAGAATAGATAGATACCTTCAGGAAACGTTTTGAAGGACTCCAGGAACACGTCTGTGTTTTAGATGGACTCTCTGAATTTACAACAGAGACACACAAAGCTAGTTTACCTTGGGTCATGGGCTTTCCTTCATATCAGGTGACCCAGAAGTCTTAGGAGCATGCAGGGAGGCAGGGACGTGCTAGAAATATGCAGAGCAGTTGGCCCAGCCAGGCCTTATGGGGGTCTTGAACACTGATCAGGCTATAACAAGATTTTCAGCAGTCGGACTGTATGGCTCTGTTCTCCATTACAGCTTCTCTCCCCACCTGCTTCAAAAACCCAATTATCCTCTGTCATATATGGACATACTGCCGTTCAATCAGAGTTCTCGTCCCAGGTTCCTACCTCAGAGGCCGATGGTCATATTAAAGAAGGCTACTTTGGGGCCAGAGGCCATCCCTAGGCTGATGAGGGCTGCCAGGTCACCTGACCCTAGTGCACATCCAGTCACTCCAGCCACTTCGTTCTTAAGGGGACTGTGTGGGTGACAAGCCCTGAGAGCTTCCAATATTGCTCTCCAATTAGAATTAGGGGTGGTTACATATCACAGAAAACCCAAAAGAAAAATGGTTGAAATCCCTGAATTTCCTACTCCAGGCTCCTTTGATCCCAAGCAATAGGATGGAGGAAGGGGTGTTCCTCAAATGCATCCCCTGCTCCTGCCTCAGGACATCCCTGGGTGTCCTGCATGCGTCTGCTTTCATCTCATTAGTAGAATGTAGTCAACTTGTTGCAAGAGAGGCTGAGAAACACAGTCTTTTGCCAGGCCCCAAATCAGGGTTTGATCACTAACATGGAAGAATGGATACTCCTCTAGAGAACTAGATATATCAGTATAGCCTTACTCCTCACTAAGTCATTTCCGGTGGCTATTCAATTTCTTACATAACTCAGAGTAGAATATTGAAGAAAATGACTTTCAAAACTCAAATTTTACCTTTCAGAGGTATTGAACCAAGTGAAATTCAAGCACAAGGATCTTAACTCAATTTGTCTGATTAGCTAGCCATTCCTTTAACCATCTTCTGAACCAATAGGCCCCAAGATAGAGAAAAAGTAAGAGACCTCCAAGGCTGGTCAGGTGGCATAGTGGTTAAGTTCGCACATTCTGCTTCCCTGGCCTGGGGTTTGCCGGTTCGGACCCTGGGCATGGACTTCCCCACCGCTCATCAAGCCATGCTGAGGCAGTGTCCCATATATAGAAGAGCTACAACTCTACAACTATGATACACAACCATGTACTGGGGCTTTGGGGAGAAAAAAAGAAAAAGAGGAAGTTTGGCAACAGATGTTAGTGTAGGGCCAATCTTCCTCAAAAGAAAAGAAGCTTGACTGTAAAAAAAAAAATAAATAAAAAATTGAGACCTCTAACAGCTGACAACCAAGTGGAGGCGCAGACAAGCAGGTAAACATCAGGGTGTCCCACAGCAGGCAACCCGGGATGGTCTCTGAATCCTAAAATGAGGATAATCGTGTCAATATCATTGCCTTTTTATGAAGATCAAAGTAGATAATACTTAGCATAGTGGTGAGCGGAAAACACATTCTTACATCTGAATCTGAAACAATGCCTCGGACCAGCTCTAGGCAAAATTGTGGATGAAGCCAATTTTGTCATCAGGATCCTAATCTCTCACACCCCATCCTTTGGATATCTCCCTCCCTTTATCTCTTTAGCAGGTGACAAATTACAATGCCTCTGGCTGCCCGGAGGTCCCTCCTGATCTGCTCTGCCAGGGCAACACCATAACTCTAGACTTCAAATTTGCCATTCCCTCATTTCAATACCAAAAACTTTAGGTCTCATGTTTTAGGGGATTTTAGCACATTATCAAGATACACAAGAAGAGATGGATAAGTCCCCATATGATAAAATTGCCATTGCATGTAAGATTATTTTTCTATAGCAGATGTGTTTATATTTGAACTCAAAACAAGTCCTTTGAGCCAAAAGAGATATATTTTAAGGTATAATTTCAGGTATCAACATATAATATAGGGGGAATATATTCAATATGGAAACTTTTCAACATTCTTTAAGTTTATCATATAGGCATAAATTTTTCTTTCAACTTTATTACAGTGTATTTAATACACAAAAAGTTGCATATATTTAATGTGTACATTTTGATGAGTTTGGACATATGCATGCCCCCACATGATACCATCACCAGAAATAAGGTAATAGACATATCCGTCACCTCCAAAAGATTTCTTGTGTCCTCTTGCTTTTTTCTTTTAATTTTAAATATTACTATTTGAATTCATTTTCTTAAGCCCTCAACTGCCTGTTTAGGTATTCTTTCCTTAAAAAAGAAAAAAAGCAGCTTGTTGGAAAGGATGTCAAGAGAAGGAAAAGATAAAGACTCTGTTTGGCTCCCCCACCACCACACGCACTTTTTTTTTGATACTTTTACCTCTTAGTCCGTACCTTTCCAGATCTATGTAGAAATTCTGGCAAACTCCCAAATCGTGCCAGTCAAAGGAAGACTATCATGATATATCTATATACACCAATGGTTTTTACTATATTGGAACAGAAAGTGCGGTAGAAAACAACATCAGGACAAAATTATTGATTAATACCAGATAACTTATGGGAGATGGATTCTATTTTTTGTCCAGCCATAAACTGAGGACAAAAGCCCAAAGCATAGACATTTTTTTGATCTGTTGAAGTGAAATCAAAGGGAGTTTGTGAAGGGCAAGCTCTTCTTGCTGTTTACTGGGAACCAAGCCCTTGTTACACTTAATGGATGTTCCATGCCAAGTTCCCCGACCCCTGGGGGTGAAAATTTCCCCTAAAAAGACCTGGAAGGAATTCAAGGCTGCTAAAGGCTTGAATAAAACTTTACTTAATGTGTATTGTACATTTTTATTACCCTGAGATGATATGTTATAATTACCTTCTTAAATCATGTGAGAAAAACTTAAACACATTATTCACAAATGATAATATTCCCAAACCAAACCAGTTTGGTGCTGGTCTCTCCAGAGAAGAGAGCAAGAGGATAGCAAGCAGGCCCACAAAGTGGTAAATATGTCAGGGGCAGGGACAAATATTAGATGCCCTAATTCAACCAAAACCATAAGACTTAAGAGAAACAAATTAGCCCCTGCTGGAGCTATATGGTCAAAAGACAGAAATCCTTTTCAACTGTGCAAGAAATTGTAACATATGATTTTTGGATGTTCCATAAGTAATTAGTCAAAATGGAAATATATGTTTCCCAGAGTAAAGTGAATAGAGAAAAATCTGGGAAGAATACTTATTTTAGCTTCTTAGAAAACAAGTTGAAGCATTAACATAGTTGAAATTCGCAAAATCAATTTCTTATGGTGTTCGGAAACAAAAGAAATGGAAGTTAAGGGCCAGCCCGGTGGCAAAGCAGTTAAGTTAGTGCGCTCAGCTTCTGTGGCCCTGGGTTCCCCAGTTCAGATCCTGGGCGCAGACGGACGCACCGCTCATCAAACCATGCTGAAGCAGCGTCCCACACAGAGCAACTAGAAGGATGCACAACTATGACATACACTATCTGCTGGGGCTTTGGGGGGAAAACAAGCCAAAAAAAAGGAGGAAGATTGGCAACAGATGTTAGCTCAGGGCCAATCTTCCTAAAAAAAGAAGAAATGGAACTTAATTTGCATCCTTTCCTTCATCCTGCCTGAGTTCAACCAAACTTAAGTATTAGAAATCACTCTAGGGGCCGCCCGGTGGCAGGGCGGTTGAGTCCGCGCTTGGCAGCCCGGGGTTCGCGAGTTCGGATCCCGAGAGCACGCCGACGCACTGCCTGTCAGCCATGCCGTGGCGGCGTCCCATATAAAGTAGAGGAAGATGAGCACGGATGTTAGCCCAGGGGCCAGTCTTCCTCAGCAAAAAGAGGAGGATTGGCAACGGATGTTAGCTCAGGGCTGGTCTTCCTCACAAAAAAAAAAACCAAACAAACAAAAAAAGAAATCACTCTAGGAAGGAACCACCTTAAGAAGTCTTACATTCAAATACACTTTATGAAGTCTTTTAAAGTAGGGTAACTTTTTAAAATCTTTGGACTAGAAATAAAGCTACATAGCCAGAAGTCCATTGCTGCTGTCTGGACACCTCTGGACGTCTTTTGGAGGAGGACTGGAAGAACGATTGCTCTCTCTTTTCTTGGCATCCTGCAGGCTGGTGGGTACCCATGGTGCACAAGCAGGCAGAGGCAAGTTCTCTACAGGAGCCTCCATGGGGAGTTCTGGAAAGGGCTGGTATCCACCTGGAGGTGATGAACCGTAGGTGGAAGCTGGCTCCTCCGTTGCTTGATTGAAGATCAAAACAGATTTTGTTCTGGCAGGTGTCTTTTAGAAATCAAAACCTCAAAGCATTTAAAAATTATCCTTTAGCAATACATTAAGGGAGATGGACTGGATGTCATTTTGCAGGAACTTGCAATATTAAATTTTGGTAGAAAGAGACTGACATGATTGATAATGCTAATTGGTTACCCAGGAACCTAGAGTCTAGGGGGAGATTTATATGAAGGTGCAGGAGAAAGAAAAGGGTTTGTACATTTCTGCCCTTTTTAAAGCTACATTGTCTGTGTCTACACAAATCTAAAGGCCATTATGTATATCTGAATAGTATAAATATGAAAAAAATATACCAGTCATTTCCACTTTTTTTGACTATCTTGTTTCTCCCAGACTTTTAAAATCTGGTGTAATGAAAGAGATACTAGACCTAGGAACAATGACTACTGAATGAGGATGACATATCCCACATGAAAAAGTATAGTTTTTATTGTAAGTGTAGTATAAATGTGAGAAGTTTCCCAATAGTTCACAGTATAAAAGAGGTTGATATTGCAATTTATGAATCCTTTGACAAAACATACATGAGAAAATTGTGCTCATAAATATTTTTGCACTAATTCATGAGATAATAGGAAATATTCCCTTTTCCTAATCTTTCCTTTATTCCTTGAAACTTGTGATCAATTCAGGTTGGTCAGAACTGGCCCCTAAGGTCATCAAATGAGATTAATATCTGATGCCTATCTATGCAGTAAACTCAGTACTTTAATCTCTCAGAAATAGGCAATAAAATATGCTATTATCATAAACTCACATCTAAACTGTCAATAATTCAGAGGCTTGAGCAATCACCTGGACAGCCTAGCAAGTCAATTTAGACAATTCTACAAACACATTTTGTACTGAATTTATTAGAGAACTCTGCTTTGCCGATGTAGACATGATCCAAGTTCATCTAAAAGTTCTCTGGGGAGAATTAAATACCTAAAGCCAGCCCCTAAATGTGACCAATAAGAACCTGCATAAAGTCACTGAAAACAAATTATACAAATCTCATTTTTAGATGACATTGCAAGAACGGTTTATCAGGGGAATGCATACACTTCTTGAACCTCAGTATTAGCAAAATTTGAGTCAACGTCTTTCAAAGTCATGAGGCAATCAGATATAGTAAAAGTGGAAATAAGTGAACAGGATTCTAGTTTGAGTTCTTCCCCAGATGAGATATGTAACTTGAAAAAGATAGGTCACCAGTTCTTAGACAAGGTGATAAATGAAGCACAGTGGGAACCCCTCCCTCTATTCCGACCACATGGAAATGCACAAGACAGTTTTATGAATTTATATTGATTTGAATAAATATGAAGATATAGACAGATTTAAAACAAATAATTTGGTATGAAAGCAAGAAAGGAAATTTCCAGGAGTCAGAAGTGGACAGGAACTTTATCAGTAAATAGGAGCTCAAGTTTTGTGGCCCACAGTGGGGCTGACGCCATGGGGCTGAAGTTTTTGGAACTGTAGCCATAGGTGCAAGATCAGACAGGGTACTGAACTCCATTCATAAGTCTGGGGTCCAGCAACTCATTGTTTTTGGTCTTGGTTTTTTAGCAAATGGGAATTCAGACTATCTCCAAGCAGAGCTCCTAGATCACGACCAACGCAAAGGACCTGCTGTTCACCGTGAGTAGAAATAGAGCCCCAAACCACTTCCAAGCCAAGAATATGTGTCATTACAGTGTGAGGGCTCAGATCCATTCTAGTCAATCTCTCAGATTCTTTTTGCTATAGTGTAATGACTCTATGTTGAAATATAACATTAAAACCTAGATTGGAGGCTGCGAATTTTGCATGTTTTAGACAGAGATAATTATGAAACTACTCCCAAAGCAAAGCTATACACACTGTATCCGGTGGAAAATATTTGCCATGGAAGCTGAGCTCAAAAAGAACCGTTGGAAAACACATGGGAAATTCTAGCATTTTGGGTCTGCTTAAGCTATCAGTTTCTGAGAAAGATCTATAAAAATATCTGTGACTGTGGTTTTTCAACTTCTTTTAATTCTCCCCATTTTTACTTCACATATATTGACACTATGTTGTTAGAGTCATAAAAATTCTCGATTATTTTGTTACTGAAAAGGTATTCCTTTTTTATGTAATAATTACTTCATTTTACCCAAATTATGCTTTTAGTGGAAAAACTGTATTGTTATAAGTACATCATTTTTCTTTGGGTTATATCTTTATTAATCTCTTTACTCTCATTTGT
The DNA here is from genome assembly GCA_031878705.1 of Tapirus indicus. NCBI lineage: Eukaryota > Metazoa > Chordata > Mammalia > Perissodactyla > Tapiridae > Tapirus > Tapirus indicus. Next base: position 119,198,834 of record CM062925.1, read on the forward strand.
TCAATGTCCCTATTGTTAGAGTATTATTTATACAGATCATTTGATTGAACTTTGTATTTTAATGCAGTGTGATCATCTTTGTCTCTCCACTAGAGAATTTAGTCTTGTATTTACATCAATATCTATTACTAATATATTTTATTAATTCCACCATAATTTGTACTTTCTATCAGTCTGGTTATTTTTTTCTCCTCTCTTCCCTTCTATTGAATTAATATTATTTTCTTTATTTTATTTTCCTTCCACTATTGTAGAAATTATACGAGCTGTGTCATCTTGTTTGAAGTTGATGGTACTCTGTACTTTCCTGTACTATGAAAATATCTCAAAAAATAATTAATTCATCCATCTCTGATGGTTAATTTTATGTGTCAAAGTGGCTGGGCCAAGGGATGCCCAGAGAGCTGGTGAAACATATTTCTTGTGTGTTTGCGTGTTTGTTTAAGAGATTAGCATTTGAATCAGTAACCTGAGTAAAGAAGATCCCCCTCACCGATGTGGGTGGGCATCACCTAATCCATTGAGGGTCTGAATAGAATAAAAAGGCAAAGAAAGGGTGAATTCTCTATCTCTTCTTGAGCTGGAACATAGATCTTCTCCTGTCCTGGGACATCAGAGCTCCTGGTTCTCAGGCCTTCATTCTCAGACTGAATTATACCACCAGGTTTTCTGGGTCTCCAGCTTGCAGATGGCCTATCACGGGGCTTCTTAGCCTCTATAATCGCATGAGCCAATTCCCATAATAAATCTTCTCTTACTTGTCTGTGTATATATATATATCCTTTTGGTTCTGTTTCTCTGGAGAACCCTGACTAATACACCATCTAAATGTCAATTTTCTCATGTAAAATTAGGCAGTTGTTCCAGTCCCTTTCATCCATGTGTCCTTTCTTTTTCAATGAGAGGGAGAAAAGTAGGCTAGGTCAGTGATCTTGAAGCAGCTTTATTCCGAGTTTTAGAGTTTCATAATTTCCACAGGAGATAGAGGAGAGTCCAGAGAATAGGACCGTGGTCCTTCTGCTTCTCCTAGAGCAGTGCCACTCTCAGTCATTATTAGTGGGATTCTGTGTTGGAGTTCACTTAAAGAGAGGTTCTTCAAAAATAAAAAAAGCAAACAAAAGAAGCAAAATGCAATTGAAATCCATTAGAGAGATAAAAACAAAATCAAGATAGTTCATTGATTATTGGCTAACTGTACCCAAGATGGTCAAACAGTAAGATCCACAGTGTTCGATAGAGCTTTGCATGTGGTTCTCACTTCATCTTTTTTTGTTATTTTTCTCGTTGGAAATATAGAAAGTGTGCTTTTGGCATTTTGTGTGTTACAAACTTGACAGGGCTGGATAAAAGGCTGAGTAAAAAACTGAATAGAAAATAAGACAGTATCTTTAACAGTGATTTTCACAAATATTCAGTGTTTTAGGACATTTTCTTATACAATTACTAAGAGAGAATGGATTAATCTGAATAAAAGAAAACTCAGAAAATATGTGATAGATGTTTCCAAAAATCTGAAAAGTTATCATGTTTGTAAGGAACTAATTAGAATGGCTCCAGAAAATAATGCTAGAACAAATGAATAGCTGACTCTAGGTTATTAACAGGAAGAACTTTCTAGCAATTACCACTGTTCAGGTAGTTAATGGACTCTCATTTACAGTAGTTAGTTTGTTCATCACTAGAGGCATTTGAGCATCAGAATCGCTGGGGTTTTCTAGACAGAATCCCCAACATACATCAGGGATGGACTAGAGTCGATAAAATTAAAGATCCCCAATTCTGCAGTGCTAAACATTGCAAATTAAATATCTGGAGTTCATTATGTATTGTATTAATTTGGTTCACAATTTTAAATCATTTTGAGAATGAAACACAAGCCTGATAAAATCTGTCCTCCATTCCCCCAAGACTCACACACAATCTTGCCCACCACAGAGGGGCTCTTATACCTTCAAAGTAGCTGAAACCAAATTATATTAACCTTTCTTCTGGGAGACTTCATCTATCAAAGTTAATCTTATCTTTTCTTTATACAGCTAAGTTTGTGCTTGCTACTCATATTTCTGAAAACTAAACATATATTGTTTGAGTCTATATAAATAGATGGTAAAATCTTAAAGTAAAGCAGGGAAATGATCATCACACCTGCAAGCAAGTGGTGCTCTTGACATCGAGAGGAGCACACAACTGTGGAAAAGCAGAGAAAATTCGAAGGCACTAGCAACATTCTAATCCTCAGTCTGGATGGTGCATACATAGGTTTGTTTTATAATTTTCTTTAAATTCTACACATAAATGTTATATGCTTTTCTGTATTATGCTACATTTCTTAATTAAATTTCTTAAAAATGTGATTCAAGTAAGGTGGTCAAAAGACCAGACCCCATAAGCAAAGCAAGTTGGGAATATTTCTACAATCCCAAATGATTAGACAGTCTCTGAGAATATCAGATCATACAAAATCAGATTACTTCACGTACTCAAATTTAATTCTCTCCTCTTGAGTCATGCTGCCTTAGTTCTGTTAATATATTGACCAATTTCTTTTTTAGTGACCAGCTGTATTGACGGTGCACTAATATGCAATATGGAAAGTTCCAATTTGGACTAAAATCAGCAGTATAAGTAGTAACTCTTCCTTTTGATTTAATTGCATGGAATGGGGAGAAAAATTAAAATTTGGAGAATAAAGCAGTTATCATTTACGGCTTATGTATTGAAATCAGCCATAGCTATAGACGGGATTAAGTAATTACAGATTGGAAAGACAGCTACAGACATATTTTAAGTATATCATAATTCAAAAATCCTTATATTGTAATTGAATGTTTGGTATAATAATCTGAAATTATTTTTATGTCTGGGTAATGAAAATGCAATAAAAAGTTTAATTAGCAAAAATGCAGTGGATAAGAAGATAATAGAAACAAACTTTAGGAAAATACAATCATGCCTTATGAATGTATATTTAAGATACCATCAAGAGTAGTAATTAAGTTAGGCATAATCAAAGAACACTGTCATAGAAAAATATTAGTATAATAATAATTTCTTTTTAATTATTTTTAAACATTATATCTAAGAATCTTAATGCATTTTTATTGCCAATTAGCTCTATAATGAAGCAAGTATTTCCTTTTATTTCTATTAAGATCTTGCTAAACTGAGTCAAAAAGGAGAAAATTGACTACCTATTTCACAGACTGGAACAGTAGCTAAAATAGGAACAACTTATGTAACTATACTAGACCTGTGGCCAGAAGTCTATACTCTGAGAGCTCCAATGAATCCCCAAAATACCAATATGGTAATGCATAAAAAAGTAGAAAGCTGTATTGAGGTGCTGATGTTAAGCATCTCTCAATGCAAGTTCAATTAATTATCTAAGTGACTCACTCTTGCATAGTCACATAACCGGTACATTCTGATTCGTAGCTATGCAAAATTATAAATCGCCACACTCACTTTTCAAAAATTAAAAATCTATGATTCATATGCCAAGAATTTACTGCATTTTTCTCAGGTGTAAATGTTGAGTTTAAAACTGTTTTCAAACTAGTTCAATTGCACTATTGCTTGTGTATGCTCCTTGGGAATGCTCAATGTGTCAAGGTCAATTACTAATCGTTACTGAAAGTTTACTACAGTCAGGAACTCTGTTTAGAGCTTTATGTGTGTTACCTTTGTTTAATCTGCAAAATAATTCTGTAGGTTAGGTTCTCTTACTGTCCCCGTTTCCAAAAGGTTATAATTCTTAGTAACTAGTCCAAGTTTACACATTGGTAAGTGCTAGATCAGGAATTCGGTGGCTCAAGGGAAAAAAAAAACCACCAAAAAACATTGTTGAACTCTAAAAGCCTGCTTTTCACTTGAAATGTTAAATACTGGAAGACTCAGATTCTAGAGTTTATACCATAAACCAAAATGTGAGGGGAATGCACAATGAAATAAGAGTAATTTCCCCACACAGAGAGGATATAACATTATCTGGCCTATAGGAAGGAGACTAGAGAAATCTCAGACTAGAGAAAAGAGAGTGGAAGACTAAGACAACTTTTTCTTCTGCTGTGAGCGAGCATCTGAAAGTTTCATATGCTTGTCCAAGGGGTGGGCAAGAGCACCATCCAACTGAAAGAGGCTTCATGATTATAACAGAGGAATCTAACTAGTGTACACAGCGCAAGTAACACAGAATGGAGAAGATACTGCAGCTAGAGTCATCAGAGGTGGGTGTGAAAGAGCAGACCTGAAATCCAAGGCCTGGACATCAAACAGAACCATCACCCAACCCCTGATGCCTGAAAAATACTCCTTCTTCCCTTCTAGAGACAACCAAGAAGAGTCAGAAATTAAGAGGGAGGGCAGAGGAAGAATCCTCATTTGATTAAATACTCAGGGATAAATATTCAAATAGGAGGTGACTGAATTACCACCACAAAGATTGTATGTTTCTGTTTCTGAGTGGAAAGAAAGTTCTGCAATAGGGAACATCTATGGCCTGAAATCATGGCTATTCATTAAAAAAAAAAAAAAAAAGACTCCGCTTAGTTTATCTCTCAGCTTCTTATCAAAATTCTTACTATTTTCTCTCATATTCTCCCTGTTGCACAGTTTTACTTGCAACAATGGATCTCCTGGCTCCTGCTGCTGTTATATCTTCTATGTTCTCTGTCTCATCCACCATAAATTAGCATTTACAAATATAGGAAACAATTTACTTGCTATCTACTCCAGCCCTTTGTTATGGACAATTACAAGCACAGGCCCCGCATTCCCCTTATAAAGTGGGAGATTTACAGTTTTTTGAAACGTTATTCAGCTATCTTCTTCCTCATACGTTAAAAAGAGACAAAAGCATATTTAAAAAGTCTCCTGTTAAAAAAATAATCAGAAAATGCCAGAAACTATTTATGGAACAGATATGGATCTATAAACAGTGATCTCTAAAACCTGTCCTTTCCGATTGGGAATGGGGCCTAGTATCACAATGAGCTTAATGAAATAGTCTTTGCAGAGGCAGGAAGGCATAGGACTCATACAGACATCTTAATGTCTGAGAACAAACCACAGTTGATCATCTCTAGGTGGGCACGGGTTTGTGCAATACTAAATCACACAATACTGCCTGATTTGCTTAAGAGGATTTAAACCAACAAGATTCAAAACAAACAAACAAAAATGAAACCCAGAGCCAGCCCTGAGGGCCTAGAGGTTAAAGTTCAGCACACTCCAATATGGCAGCCCGGGTTCGGTCCCTGGGCGCAGAACCACACCACTCGTCTGTCAGTTGCCGTGCTGTGGCAGCAGCTCATACAGAAGAACCAGAACTTACAACTATATGCAACTATGTACTGGGACTTTGTGAGGTAGGGGGAAAGGAAGAAAAATGGAGGAAGATTGGCAGCAGATGTTAGCTTAAGGTGAATCTTCCCCTGCAAAAAAAAAAAAATATATATATATACATATATTAAAAAAAATGAAACCCAGATACTATTGAGGATGTCAGGTATGTCATTGAAAAGAACAACCATATTAGAGAAATTACCTAGTAATTGAAAGGAGAAATATCTGGGAAGAAGCATGAAAATAACACCTGACACAGTGCCTCAGAGCTCTCACTATTAACATAGAGCCTATGGATACAAAAGAAGTAAACTTGAGCTCTTAACTTCTGAGCCACCTAGGACTGAAATCATGATGTCAGACAATAGACACCATCACCATCACTAATTATCTCTGGGTAAGTAGGAGGAAGCTGTCCAAAGAAAATATAAAATGATGGGAAATTCATAAGGAGAATGAGACCTGGATCCCAAGCATAACGTTCTTTGGAAAATGGGAAGAGAATTAAGGAAAGACCACATGTGAGATTAGGGAGAGAAGAATGTAAAAATCAAGTGAGCAGTCTAAAGGATGAACCTAAGAGCCAATAGGACAGGATTCTAGAACCAGATATATGGCTAGAAGAAACTAACAATGCCTAGACCTAGTCCCCATTTACCATTTATCCCAGAGTCTTATAGAAATAATTTCCCCAATGTACAAATGAGAGCTCATAGTTTGTTTTCCACTTAAAATTATAATGAAGTTTCTAGGAAGGAGATGCCGTTGAAAATAAGAAAGGATCAAGAGAAAGTCCTGTTTCAAATATTACCCTATCTTACCTGATAATCCTAAATCTAATTTAACGTGTCAAAAATACCTTAATTTCATAATTAGATATAAAAAAATAAAGTTTTAAATATATGTGGACGAGATGATACTATTTTATGTTTCTGAGTATCTTTTGCTTTTGCTAAGTGCTTTTACATGCGTCATCTCATTTTTCCCAATGATCTACAAATTAAATAGGACAGATGTTAATTGCTCCAGTTTATAGATGAGAAAGCTAAGATTTTAGGCATTTTAAGTAATTAGCCCCAATTTACACAGCTAGTAATCAACAGAGCTGAGACTGAACACATTTACCACTTGAAGTCCAACGCTTTTCATATTGCATCTAACTGACTTACTAGGGTACGTCTGACTAGAAGTAGACAGTTCCTATTCTGAAGACAGGAGCTATCTAGACACAGGCTTTGTACTCCAGAAGAGAGGGACATCTTTTGAAGATAAACTTAAGGAAATCGATGGACGACACCAACATCCCTATTTATCCAACTGTGGGTCTAAATATCTCCTTGGATGTTTGAGTTACTACCCACAGGAAATACAGATTACCATCCGCAGAGAATAAATCTAAGGAGACTTCCAGGGTTGAAGACAAAGCTCTGATGTAAGTGGATTACATCACTTTAAGATTAACAGGGTCTACTTTGAAAGGGTACTAGATTTTATAGATCTAGGCTGACTTCGGATAAAACAGCCTTAGTTTCATTTTGGCCAAAGCCACTAGCTTATTTTGGAGCTATCCAAGGTGCTCACCTCAGACCATAGCTGTCAGCTTAGCAAGTCTGCCTAGCAACTCCCCTGGTCCTACCTGCTCTATTGAAGCAAATGGCTTTCAATTTTTTTTGGTGGAATCACAGTATTTTATTTCACACTCAAGTGAATTATTAAAGGTTCACTTTCCTCAAGAATCTAGTATCCCTGCTTTCAGAAGCAGTCAGTGGGAACAATAATAGGAGCACATAAGAGACATTTAAACAAATGTCGATCAGTGATTGACAGTGGTTTATACAAACTGAATGTCTAAAAGCATCAAGAGCCTTACTTCAGCCAAAATGTTGTTCCTTATTTCTGTATTTTTAAGGCCTGGAATTACCAGAGTAGTGAAGCTAAGAATGTTCTCAAAACTTTTTTATTTTATTTTTTTACCACAACCTATAGTAAGTGAAATAGTAAGCACACATACATGTAACTAGAACAAAAAGTTAACTCTACGATATTTTCTGTTCTATTTTACTTTATTGGAAAGAAAAAGTTCTGGTTATAAACCAGCAAATTGATTTCATGGCCCAATAATGGGTCCTGATCCACACCGTGGAAAAAAAGAAACTGAAAAGGGCTATTCATGACCATGCTCATAGGACATATCTTTGCCACATGTCTTATTCATCATGCCTATCTCTGCCGTCTAATATACATCTTCCACTAACCCAAGACCACCTCCTCTCATCCGAAGACAGATAATGAGGTTAGAGAGAGCATGGAATGGGGAAAAGAAGGGATCTGAGTTAGGGGTGCTCCTCTAAAAAAGAAGGACCGAAGGCCCCAAACACAGCTAACCACTTGCATGATTTTTCTCTTTTTCTCCTTCGTGTTCTCCTCTTTCAGCTTCTTTAGCAACATAAGAGCAAACGTTTATTGTAAACTACTCTGCTGCCTATGACTACTTTTCATCCACTGGGAACTTGACAAACGTCCCCTACTTAATTGAAGCTTCGCAATAACTATGAGGTCTGTATCGTTATCTTCATTTTTGTAGGTGTGAAAACTTGGCTTCCAGGTTAAATAACTTTCCTGTGATGAAATAGACAGGATGTTATGGAAGCTGTTAATCTAGGATATTCATGGATAAATAGAAATTGTTTAGAAGCCCATTACATAATGCACAGTTCAAGAATGTGAGTAGTTCATACCAAACATTATAAACTGGCATGTATTAAGCAAGTCAACAGTAATGAAGCCTCCATCGTTACTTTAAAAAGCTATTAGATCCCTAATCCTTGTGCTATTGCACAATTTAATCACTGAATGACATTATTTTAACAATGCTAGGTACAAGATAAACCATCTTAAATAATCTTCTAATGAGAAACTAAAGCATGTGTCTATTTTAACTGCACTACAAGATTTTGAAGCAACTATCATTTATTCTGAGCATAGCAGTGATCAACTTAAACTTAACTTTAGTCATTCTTAAGAGGAACTGATGAGGGGAAAAAAATACCCATTTTTACTCATTCCTTTCTCCTTCCTGTAAGCTTTCAGAAATGCTGACGGATATTTAAATGATTGAAAATATGGGCAACAAAACCGTTAAGTAGAAATGAATCCAAGGTGACTTAAGGAATATTAAGGAAAGAGCAGAGGGATCTATACTCTTCTGGATCTGTAAATGAGATAATTATTTTCAAAGCAATCGAATAGCAAAATGTAAAAATAAACAATAATTATGGGAGTTGCTATGTCAAGATAATGCATTCAGCCTTTTTTATGGGGAAGGAGTTTCCAGATGTAGTGAAATTTGAAAAGATCTAAAGAGCCACTCAAGTGGAAAATGAAGGGTTAGAAACAGGGATAATGAGGAGAGGATAATATTAGAGCTATTTTGGCAAATGAAAAGAAAGCAAATGGTAACCGAGAAAGTCTTCCAATCAATTTATGTGTATTGTTAGGAAGAGGCTGGTGATTTTCCATTCCCACTTTTAAAAATGCCTTAATTGCCTTAAAATAATTTACGTAACGTAAAGGACGTTATAGTAATGTAGTAGTTTGAGTATTAGCACAGACCACATGAAGAGAATATACTCTTTATCCCTAAAATTCTCAATTAGAATATAAATGTAGGTAAAACTGAAGGGAAATTGGTTGAGATAACCTTTTCCATGGTGAAGTTTTATTCTAGTGACGGGGAGAAAACAGTGCAAGTTTCTTTACTTGCTAGCATTTGAGTTTTCTAGAATTATATTTCTGCACAGTTGAAATTTCCCACACTATTGTGATAACAACTTATAATTTGTTATGTAGTTTGTGTCTTTAGCAACCACTTATTTCATACCTGATAGTGACCTAAGATGAGTAAAATATTCTCAAAAAATAGAAATTCATCTGAATTTCAGAAACTATTGTTCTAGAGCCCTGAAACCTGTGCCCCTATACTGTTCCCATAGAAAATTCTATTACCTATCTTTGTAAATATTTCACTAAAGCAACACTCAAAAATCAAACCAAAACAGTTCATGTGGGCTGAAGAAAGAGAATATATTGAGACTGGATAAACCTAACAACTCAAATAATGAAACTTGAAGAAACTACGTAAATGATTCATTTTTTCAAACTCTCTAACCTTTTCATAAAAAATGATAATGATGGCAAATTGGTTTTACGATCCATGTCATCTAATAAATTTTCTATTTCAAGTGTTTCCTAACTGCTTCAAAGGAACATCTGTGTTCTATTCATTGGACTGAGACAATCTGCCAATAGTGACAGCACCTTCCAATTACTGTTAAAAAAAAAAAGATAGTGGATACAATTTTCAGATTTTTTTTTTCTCATAAGTTTTTCATCAACCTTTTGTTAATGCATATACACTAGACTCTACTATAAATGACTCTGGCCTAACACGAGTTATACATTTATTTTAAATTGATGGTGTCACTATTTCCTTCTCCTCTCCCCATAGCACCCAGGTCTAGGTGATACACTTCATGTGAAATGCAGAGCAGGTATTAGAACATAGGCATTTGACTCTTTTCCTATCATTTTCCCTCCGAAGTCTAAATGTTTTAGTAAAATTTTTGAAATGCTAAAAGAAAAATATTTCACAACGTTGCTAAGATCCTTGATGAAAAAACTACAGAGATCTAAGCAGAAATTAGATTGAATAATGCTTCCACTTTAGGATCCAAATAATTGAAAATCTCAGGTTGCAATTCCTTTTTAAGATTTTGAAGTCATCACACGAAATAAAACATACTAGAAATAAGTGAGGCAATGAACAGACATTTACCCAAATAAGTGTATTCATTGAAGCCGTTTCTTCCATCCAGTTCACTAAGAGGTGACTATTAAGACAGAAAATTAGAGTGACTAATATACAAGGGAAATCGAGACACCTAGGAGTTCATAATAAACTTTTATCTCTACAGATTAATCATTCTCAAGTCGTGATTATTTCTCCACCTGTTTTCTGTCTCAACTTTTCAACATAGAAGTTTACCATCTGTGGTTAAACTAGCCAAATTAGCCAATAATTTCCAATCTCTTTCATATGAAGACAAAAATTTAAAAATCATAATATTTAGGGTAAATTACAAGGCAGCTTGTGGCAAGAGGTGGTCATCAGGTCTCCAGATGCCCCAATCAGTGGAGGCTGGGTGGGTCAACGTCATGGCACACCTGTAAGCAGCAAGTCCTGACACACAATTGGAAAGCCCTCCTTAGACTATCTTAGTTAAGAAAGTCATTCTCTTCTTGATACTAATGATTGCCAGAGATAATTGTGTTTATTATCTATCAACTACCTTATGCGCATGATCCCAACACATCCTTTAACCAAACTTACAAGATTAGTTGTTCTATTAAACCAATTTTATGGCTAGCAAAATTACAGAATTAGAATTCAACCACAAGTTCCTGACAATGTAGCTTCTAAAACACTATGCTCTACTCCATCTCTTTGAGACAGAAATCTAAGTGAATATTTTAAAATAATATAAATGGTGTAAGATCAATAAACAATCTGATAGTAAAACCAGTATTGAAACCCTGGGAAATATATTAGATTAATGAAAATACATGGGTTAAAAAAAGAAGGCCAGTGAAAGTCTGTGAGTATTTATCAGAAGAGGAAAATGTGATAAGAATTTCTCATCTCAAAATCTCTGATACTAGAATCGTTATTTAAATGTCTTTCTGGAAAAAGACTCTTACATAGCACACATTTTTTTATTGGTATAGTTATCTGAGTAGTTGTCTAGGAATGTCAATCTAATAGATCTAAATAGAAAAGCCCATAAGCATCCCAGTCCCTTAGCAAAACAACAATAAAAATTATATATACATATATATAATTTTTTAAGCCTGGCGTACTTGTGATTTTAATAAGAAACTCTATGTCATCAGTATTTCTAAATGTATTACCAAATAAGTAAGAGATTTTAGATAATTTTCAGTTCACAGTACAATTCTTTGAAATTAACCCACAAATTGGTTTTGCCTCATATTTATATTTTATCAAACCCATCTTTCTGACGTAGGCATTTCTTTTCTCGGGATTCTTACAAAGATAGTTATCGTGCACAGAGCACACTTGAGCCTTTGGTGGTTTTAATCTCAATTTAACATCTTTGTGTTTAGTACATTTCTTTTCTTTCATCTGATCATGTACATGCTAAGATATCAAAACTAAGTCTTCTGACATCTAAGTCACAGGTTCTAGCCAATATGTCAAATCTTTATGGTGTAAAACGTTCAGTTTAAACAAGAACGTTTAAAAGTTCATCATAATGATAAAATAGCATCTCAATGAGTGAAACTTACAGTTGGGTCCACAGCAAAATATACTTTTTAAAATTTTAGTTGGAATTGAATGTATCATCTACTGAAAGGCAGGAAAGAGACAGGAATTTTATTACAGATCATCCTGTCAATTCACAGTACCATTCATACTTCAATTTAAGTGCAATTACAAATTGCAAAAAATCAGTGCAATTTTCTTTTTCACTTACAATGTTTCTTGGTTATTGGGCTTTCTCAAAAATGATTTTGGACTAACATGTCTATAAGCAATAAAATTTACTTAGAGCAAGATTTTCTGGAAAATGTTCTGGTTCAAGTGTTTGTGAGTGAAGCTAGCCGTTGTGTTATATTTGCTCTCTTTCCAGTGCATTTCCTTTAAGGAACCAGCGAAGTTTTCCCATATTGATGTGAGGTTGAAATTTCACTTAACTTAAAAACAAGAAAGGCAGCAATTGCATTTACAGTTCGCTAAAACTTCAGAGGAGCTTAAAGACAGCAACTGTTTAATTCATGGGAGAGTCACCTCTTTGAAAACACTCATAACAGAGCTCCAGACCTTCTTAACAGAGAGCTCATTACTGCAGATTGACTATGGAAATTGTACACTGACTATGGGCCCTCAGGGGAGGGTTTTTCTGTTTTCTGTCTCTGCCACTAACCTAGTATAACTTGCCATATAACTGCCCTCTTGCCAGTAATGTTAATGATGGTGATTATTAGTAATAACTCTGAGTAATGAGGTTTTCTTCCTTGTACTCAAAATAATTGCTCCATGTAAATCCACAGCAATTTTTACGGTACGCTAAAGATTGGTAACATTAGAAACTTGGCAAATCTTACTTCTAGAGACATTTTACCTAATGATCTAATCCATCAGTTCCCAGGCTAACAGTGTTGAGACTCAGTACTGAAGGATCTCCTCTTTTCACAGCAGCACTAGGAAACAACTTAGTCACTACACTACATTTTTAGGAGCTCTTTTGGAAAGTACCTTGAAATTGCGAATTGTAGTTTAAGCAAGGGAAAGCTAAGAGTGCAGGAATATATAAAATTTACTGAAGATTAGTCCCATAGACTGAGCAATACTTTAATTAATCATTAATCAAACATCATTTACTTTCAGAAAGAAGTTTTCTTATATTTTGATTTCTAAAGCAATTCAAGATTCATTTCTTACCAGGCAAAACTTGCAGTTAATTGATGAGTCATGTAAGCTAAAGTATGAGAGTGTCAACAGGAGTCACAAATATTAGCTGTGCTGCTGCTTTCCTCAATCTCACCACTTCTAGCATGTCCCAGAATCTCCAATTTAAAAGAAAGAACACATGTAGGGAGAAAGTCACTCATTCATTGCGATTGATCTTTCTACCCAACTTTTCTCACTTGATAGTCAATCCATCCTGAGAAAGGTGTAGACCACTGATTTCAATGAGGAGGGAAAGGGAGAGGGAGGTTATACATTTTGGTTCACTCGCCATTCTTTCACATCGTGCTATTTACAGATGAGAACTAAGCTACCTAGAGATAAGAAAACAAGTTCACTTCCTACAAAACTTCTTCTTTGTCAAAAGGGAAATTTCCATCAGTGCCATTCTCTCTAGAGCCTTAGATCCATCAGATCTTTTTAAAATAAGGAAAAGTAGACTGGGTAATATTCCATGAGCTTTCCTACCTCATTAAGAAGTCCACAGAAAAAACAAGAGTATAAATAAAGATCAATAATCCATTGGTATTACACACCTGTTGAATGTGGATTGTCTACGTATACTTAGGTTTATTTCTAGGTATTTATGTTTATTCACCTATCCCTATTCCAACATCATCTCATTTTATTTATTACAGTATTACAGCAATTCTCGACATTCAGGAGAATGTCTTCTTTAATTTTTACTCTTTTCCTTGAAAGATATCCTAGCCATTTACCATATGAATTTTTGTCACCTCATTAAATGTCTTGAAACCTTCTGCTGGTATTTTTATTCAAATTGCAGATTAATTCAATTGGAATATCCACCTTTGTGACTTTGTTTTCTCATTATTAACATGGTATATATTTATTTATTTACAATATAGATTTAATTCAAAAAACAATTTGATGTCCTTGAGGTATTCTAATATTTCTTTGATTTCTATTTCATTCATTTCTATTCTTATCTTTTTTATTTTCCATAGTCTATTTTTTTTCATATTTAATCTGGTGAATTTTTCTACTTGGGCATACTATTTTCAATTTTTTAACTCTATTTAAGGATATATAATTACCTCCAAGGGTAATTTTAATTGCATCCAATAAATTTTGTTATATAGTACTTTCTTAGTCATTTAGTAAAACCTGTTTTATAAATTTCATTAAGATTTCCTTTAAACTCATGAGTTATGTAGTAATGCATTGTTTAGTTCCCAAATATATAGAGTTTCTTCTCTTTTAATTGTTGATTTCAAATTTATTGTCATTATAGTAAAGTAACTAGATTCAGTTTCTTGCTGTAAATTTGTGTTCCTCTGTCCTCCTAGACCTACAACCCACATAATCAGCATATGTTGGCAGCAGCATTTTTCAACTTCCTTTAAGCAAGGAGTGCTACCTCGGCACCTAGCTTTAAACCAAGAAACTAGCTCCTGTCCTCTTTCCCCTACAGAGACCTGTTGGTTTTCATCATCCCATGTGAGTGGTACTTAGAAGTAGTACATTATACCCCAGAATAATAAAAACCAATTTGGTAAGCCTTGGCTTCAGCCCCACTCATTATTTTGTATTTCAGTTCCATTTGTAGTCCAGGAAAATATTTAACTTTTCAGTAGCCTGGTTATGACATTTATTATTTCTTTTTAAAAAAAATTTAAACCTCAATCACTAGGTATTTAGAGTATAATTTGGTACATCAAATCATGAATTTACTTTAGCATACTGGCTGGAAATCCTAGATAATACTAGTAATTGCTACATCAACCCACCTGAGTTAGATGTTATTATTCCATTGCATAGATGGAGAAACTGTCCTACAGAAGTTAAGAAACCTGCCAATGAGATTTAATCAACCCCTTAAAGATAAGATGTAGTCACTCAAGAAAACATTTTCATATAAATGAAAGAAAAGTTTAAATTTTGACAGTTTTTTCAAATTCTTTTTTAAAAAATTACTTTTTGGGGCCTGCCCCATGGTGTAGTGGTTAAGTTCGCGTGCTCTGCTTTGGCAGCCCGGAGCTCACGAGTTGGGAACCTGGACACCCAACCAACGCACTGCTTGTCAGCCATGCTGTGGCGGCATCCCATATAAAGTAGAGGAAGATGGGCACGGATGTTATCCCAGGGCCAATCTTCCTCAGCAAAAAGAGGAGGATTGGCAACGGATGTTAGCTCAGGGCTAGTCTTCCTCACACACACACACAAAAATTACTTTTCAAAATGCTGAAACTCTGGCTTGGCACAGCCAGTGAAATACCAAGATTAAAAGTCTGTTTCTATCCTTCCAAATCTTTTCCTAGACTTGAGTAAACATATACAAACATAAATATATATTGCTTATTTTTTAAAAAAAATGGATCATTATTTATGTAGTGTATTACAACCTGTTTTTCTTAATGCATCATGAATATTCTTTGGGGCACATTGATCTTACTCACTCTTCTTTCTGTTTTTGGTGAGGAAGATTAGCCCTGAGCTAACGTCTGTTGCCAATTTTCCTCTTTTTTTGCTTGAGGAAGATTCTCCCTGAGCTAACATCTGTGCCAATCTTCCTCTGTTTTGTATGTGGGTCATCGCCACAGCATGGCCACCAACAAGTGGTGTAAGTCTGTGTCCGGGAACTAAACCTGGGCCACCAAAGCTAAGCATGCCAAACTTAATCACTAAGCCATGGGGCCAGCCCCACTCACTTCTTTTTAATAACTGAATAACATTCAATAGAATGGATATATAAAATTTTATTGTTTTATTGAAGGATATGTGGGATTTTATAAGGTTTGGGAAATTGTTTAGCATGATTAAATTCTTCCAATAAAATCTGTGTAGCCAACTCATTGCTTGTAACTTGATCCTCAATTGCTCTCTTTTCAGATTTCGTGCCATTTCTACTCTTCGTTACAGTGCATATCTCACCTCAGGCAACTGCCCTTGAATTAGTCCCATTCCTAAATGAGACATCAATTGACTGGAGAAAAGTAATAAAAACAGCATGCCTCCAGACAATTTATGAATTTTTCTCAAAATCTTTCTACCTAGAGTAGAAGGTTTCTGAAGTCTACCTTCTGAAAGAATTGTCTTTCACTTGTATTGTGAATTGTGTTTCAAGACAGAGGACTTTTCTAGGGATGATTATTTTTCATGGTTTGTAAAATTTAACTATCCTAAATTTGTTAGGAAACTGCTATGAGGGTTGTCTAGGTCATATGGTCCAACTTTCCCATCTCATTTCACAAGGCATAGCAATCCATGCTCTGGAGGTGGGGATAGAAGAAGATGCCAACTACTGACCTAGAAGAAAGAGGAAATCATCTTACTTGAACATATAATAAAAAAAATCCTTCTGAAGGCCAAACGTGGTTAAACACTGATTAAATAAAAAATGTCTTAGATATAAATTCCTTGAGCCCTTGACCTTCATTACTTCACAGTACCATTTTCTTGAGTCCCTTTGTAAGATTCACCTAAATGACTACTTCTAGAAGCACGCACAGAAAATGATTTCAAATTTTTAAAACAATTT
This sequence comes from Tapirus indicus, assembly GCA_031878705.1. NCBI lineage: Eukaryota > Metazoa > Chordata > Mammalia > Perissodactyla > Tapiridae > Tapirus > Tapirus indicus. The sequence continues at coordinate 119,215,228 of CM062925.1, forward strand.
TTATAAACCAATATTTCATGAATTGTCACCCGAAGTTTTATATTATCTCACAAACACTATGTGAGCCAGGAACCGAAAGAGTGTTAGAGTGAGAAGGTAAACACTAACTTCATGTATGCAAGCAATAAGATACATCATTAATACTGAATTGAAAAGGCAATAATATAAAAAAGGAGAGGGTATCAATACTTTAATTTAGTTGAGCTATAATTACGTAATGAGAACATTGACTCTTTTGAGACAATTTGAAAACTATGCTGGGCTCTCTGTCACTTAGACCAATGGATCTATTCATTCCAAGACTTGATTTCCTGTTCAGTTTAGCATACCATTAGTTGAAGGTAATTGTTGAGAGGAAACTCTTTTACAAAAGCTACAGAACTCTCAATCATTTCAGTGCAGGATAGGTGCCCTGAATAAAGGATCCTATTTCCCTAGTGTCCTTCATTATGTTTGTCTCTTCACACAATTGTGTGATTGTATACTGCTAAATAGTTATTTAGTGGTAATGGTGCATTTCAAATTGGTGACTCAAATAACAAGAATGGAAGAAAAAGAGGGAGAGAGCATGCTCTTTGCCAGGCTATACACCTGCAAGTTTTAACTGAGTCAATCTGGGAATAGAACCCCATAGTAATTAATTTTAAGACCTTTTGCAAGGACTGAGTGCAACAGTTCTGTGAATAAAATACTTGAAAAATATTAAGATATTACAAAACTTAAACTCCATTTACCTAGACTGGAGGTTGCTGTCTTCCTAGATACGCAACGTCTTTCTCATTCATTTTCTGCACATTCATTTCTTTGAATTGTGGAAGCCAGCGAGAGCCTCATCAACCTTTTTTTCAAAGAGGGAATGTGATCTTCTGGATTGGCATCTCTTTAAATTGTGTCTTCCAAGTTTAAAGAGAAAGGAATGGACATTTTCCCACAACAACGTTCAATAGATGCAGAAATTTGTCCCTTTCAGTGTATTAGCTTCAATACATTGTAGACAAGTGGTAGTAGGAAATGTAGGAAATTTCTCCCGTTTGCTCTTCTTTTTTAATTACCCTGCATTTAATTATGTAGATTGTTCTATAATTAGCAGATATTATGCAACTTGGTAAACAGCATGAATTAGGTATTGCCTTAAACAAGTAGGCCTTGAATATTGAAATATGTTTCATATCCTTTACTGAAATTTTGTCTGAACTATATATGAATTTATACCTATAAGGAAAGCAACTAAAGTTAAAAGCACTAAATATGTAGTTTATAGTCTACAGAATCATCTAGCAACTAAATGATTGAGGACAGAACATGTTTCAATTAGCCCTTCAATATTTCAAAAATACCGACAGGAATGTCAGGTCCAGAAAAAAATAAACTTTAAAAAATTTTCAGATTAAGTCTGTGAATGACGTGACTAAACATCCCTGTGTGAAGAACTGAAGGATAAGTACAAAGAAAACACTCCTTCATTTGTACAAAAAGCAAGACACGGGTGTGATTTCATCAAAGAGAGTTGATTGATTCATTAACCAGCGTCATGATAAATGCGTCTGTGAATCAAATCTTAAACCTTCTAAACCTCGGTTTATGCTGTAGTCAATTCAACTTAATAGCACTTACCTGTCTGCCAAATTAGTAGCATTGACTTCACCAGCTTAAATGTTAGAAACCATTTTGTAAAGTATCAAATAGTCTATACCCGTTAATATGTGAACATGGCACTCCAACTATTCATTTGATTTAACCTATTCCCATTTAAATCGAAACTTGAAATGCTTTTCTGTGTATTAACAAGTTGTTCCGTGAGAAAAGAATTAGCAAAATGCAGAGTTTTTATTTCCTCTTCTCGGTCTGTCTGCAAAGATATGGCAGTGAGTCACGCATAGGAAGCTTATTTATACTTGCATGTTACACAAAGTTTCCCAAAATGTACTCATCTGCAAATGTTTTTCCCAGCTTTTCAAACAGTTACTTTGGCCAGAACAATGGTGCATCTGTGTCCCAAAGTTCAGTCACCTGAAGAAGTAATAATGTTATAAATTGCCCAGTGATGAATTTATTGACTAAAAATTAAGAGACTTAATCAAAACTATCATTGTGTTTCAAGAGTTGGAAAAGAGAAAATTTATATGAAATCCAGACAGAAGTCAGATTTGTCTACTTGAATGAATTTTTTCCCCTAGGCAAACTCAATAATTCAAACTTAATAGTAAGGGGCTAGAGAAGATTATCCAAAATATGGCAGACAGTCAGCCTTCCATCTCTAAAGTCAGCTGTTATACACCATAATTCATCAGGGCCAGGCATCTGTGAATAAAAACTACATCAAAATAGCAATGTGATGAGCCTATGTTTAATTAAAGTGAAGAATACAGAACAAAGGATGTACTCTTCTTAAGATGTACTCTGTGTTAATTTTCAATAATATAACAAAGCTGTAGAATTCTTTAAATGTGAGGAGGCAGACCAATAACACACCTAGAAATTATAAAAAGGATGTTGGGAGTAATGAACCTCCACGTCTGCTCTGTTATAAAGTGCCCAGGTCATGTCAGAGAAACAACAACTTGCGAGTCTTTCTACTCGATAAAATTAAGGAGCTAGGCTAGATGATCTCTAATACCCTTAAATCATTAAGATCATGATTCTGTTGATTACCAGAGTATGATAATAAATACTACCAAGCTCTACAAAGAATAAAACTATATTTTAAAATGTTACAGACTAAAAGAAATTATTCATTAAATATTTTGTTCATTCACCCTTTACAAAGAATGCCGATAGTTGCTAATATTCTTTCCATTAAAAAAAAAAACCCTGCAAATAACCTGATTTATTTTACAGTTGTCCTTAATTTTCTTTATCACCTGTGGTCTTTAGAATGAGAGAGAGAGAGATAGAGACAGACACACAGACAGAGATAGAGTGGGAGAGACAGAGACAGAAAGAGAGACAGAGCGATCGTTTAGGGAGGAGAAGTCCTGGGGACACTGACCCTATTTAAGCATTACTATTTTATATAAGTTCTGGATGAATGGGTTAAAAAGAACAAATATGACTTCAATGCAATTTTTCAAATTGCTTTAAGGAGATAGCAATATTTCATCATTTGAAAGCAATTGTTTTTCTGAATTAGGTGAGGACATAAATATAATTTTGCTGTAAAAATGCTACATGCTATTTGTATTACCGAAAAATGTACAGGGTCCCCATTAATCTGCATTATGAGTCAGGTCCTAGTAAAAGAGCTTCCTAGGTGGTCTATGTGCTTCTACCAACAGGTAAACTAACCCAGGAGTCAATTTTAAAGGGAATGTTTAGATAAAAGGGTCGTTAGGTAATTGTTTTCAAATAGGAATCACATTCATTCCTCAGAATGCGGTACATCTTTGTCATAATTCAAGGGAAGGCTCCCTGTACACCAGGTTTGAAATGCAAGATTAGAGAAATCTATCATTCACTTCTCTGATTTGATAGTTCCTAGGTGTGTCTCATCATTCCTGTATCTACAATTGATTAAGGAGAGCTTCTTGCACATATACATCATTCCTGCCTTCAACCAACCCACCATGATTAGATCATTAATGGAATCCACTTAAAGTGACAAAAGGTCTTTACCATCTTTAAGCAGACATCACTAAAGGAAGATTTTTTTTTTTTCCAGCAATGCAACCTACATGTAAAAAGGAGCATCGTATATTTAGGCCACTGACCAACGAGCTGTAATTACCAATTATTTTACTCATTTTCGATGGGCCATTTAGAATGAAACCAAACAAACTCTGGAAAAGTTATGGAAAAATAAAAATTGCTTTTCTGGTATTTCTGAAATCTTCCAGGTCAAGAAAACATTTATATTTAAGAACACTGTACACAATACCTCTGAATAATAAATCAGTATTTTTCTCCCAAACTCTAGCAGAAACTAAATCAAAATTTTGAAGACCTTTATCCAAAATGAATGGTAGCAACCAGTACCTTTCAAGAACTGTTTACAACTGGGCTTCCTTTTGGACTCTTCAGTGATTGATTTGAGATTCAGCAATAGGTAAACAGTGTGCTATTAGCAGGTCCAGTCTGCATGCAGACATACACCAGCCTCTGTACAGCTCCAGGGATGAAGCATCTTTAAAAGTTAACTGGGAACCTCATTAGCTGAAGAAATAACTAACTTGAAAGCGTTTGGTGGTAAGAGTGAGGGTCTATGAAATAGGGTCTTCCAAGGAGATGCGTGAACACTGTTGATATACTAGAGGAACAGTTCCAGAAATTGGGACACAACACGCTTGTAATACGTTGACAATCAAGTTGCTAAATAATAAAGTCCATAGCAAAGGACATAGAAATTAAAAGTAGTTTTATTATTTAATTGCTTTGCTGGTAGGACAGTATGATTATAATGAACATGTGATGAGTCAAATTAGGTCCTTGCGATTTGATTTACACTGATTGGAATACCCTTTCCCTGCCCTGCCGCAAAATAATCATCATCATAGTTTATCTTCATAGCAATACATACATGCATCACGTTTCTGTAGCATTTTACAGTTTGTTTTATTTAATCCTCAGAATAGTCCTGGGAGAAAAACAAGCAAGCTGTAGTGGAAAAAGAAACAAAGTAGAGCTGAAATCGATAAGGCCTGAGTTTGAATCAATGTGTTACCTTCGTAAATTTGGAGAAATTACTTCACCTTCGTAAACCTCCGTATCCTAATATTTATACTGTAACTAAATAATATTCACCTGTAGAGTTGCTATGGCCACTGGTGTTCGGGAAATAGAAACTGTAATTGTTCACATTTATGGATGATGAAGTCTAAATTTAGAGAATTTAGATGAGTTGTGTGTGATCACACGACTAAATGGCAGGACCAGGACAAGAATTCAGGAATTTAAGAATCCAAGAATTCCATCCTTTATGTTTTCTTCAATTCTTCATTATAGCTCTCAGACCCAAGCTCAAATAACCTCTGCTCTGAAAGCTTTGAGAGTAGCAGAGTTATTCTTTCAGCACATAGCAACCTCTCATTTCTCTTAACTCCCACAGTACTCTCTGTGTACCTTATTCAGACCTGTTATCACACATACTACAAATGATAGGTGAATTGATAAGCAGACAGGTAGATGAGTGGATGGATGGACATATAGACAATATGAAAGAAATTTTCTTAAATATATGGTAAGTCTCTCAAAGACCAGGAAGCATACTTATGCTTATAATGCATATGCTTGACATTTGTATGGTACTTTCCTCTCGACAAAGTTTTCCTACCTATAGAGAGTAATTTAAAATTGGATTTTGACATACAATTTTTTTTTAAGATGAGAATGACATAGATACAGTCAAGAAGTAGTATAAAATGTCTATTCAATGTTGTCAAGGAAATAAAAATTGTAGTGAATTTCACCATAAATTGCAAAGACTCAGACTCCCCATATGCAGGGTTTTTCCCTCCCAGTGGCTGATGTATCTTTCCGTAAAAATCCACATCAAACAAGATGAATAACTGCCTCTGAAAAGAAAGTACTCACACTCATGATGAACCTTTTACTGTCACGTCCTTGGAATGATTTAAATTCGTGAAGCCCAGAGACTGTTATTAACCCTAAGCATGATGTTTTGGCTGAATATCTTATTAAACTCTTCCTAACGTTTTAGATCGGATTACAGCAACAGCGTCAGTTCTTGGTTCCCACATAGTTCAATAACTGGACTCATTCTAAATTATTATTATTATCACTTGCTGAGGAAGATTTGCCCTGAGTTAACATCTATTGCCAATCTTCCTATTTTTGCTTGAGGAAGATTCTTACTGAACTAACATCTGTGCCAGTCTTTCTCAGTTTTTTGTATGTGGGTCACCACCACAGCATGGCTGCTGATGAGGGGTGTACGTCCACGCCTGGGAAGTGAACTCAGGCTGCTGAAGCAGAACACACCGAACTTAACCACCAGGCCATGGGGCCAGCCCTCTAAATTATTTTTTTACATACATAGATATTGAAAAGAGTTTAATAGGCATTTGGTCTATATGTAAATTATTCAAAGGCAATTTTAGAGATGATTATGCAATGTTTTCTCACAGTTGTTCATAACTACCATGCCTTTTTATCGCTGAAGCCAAGTAGCTATACCTTAGTCTTAACAAAAGACTATTTTTTATTTTGTGTTTTCCCCAATCCAAGTTCTGTTTGAATATCCAAAACAACTAATTAGCCATCTCCTCATAATAATTACTAAAAAAAATGAAGATAATTATTAAAATAACCTTAAGCTAGTGTATTTTTGACGTCAGATGCTGTTCAGCATCCAATATAATTATCCCAATTTATTTTTTTATTGAGTTGCAACAGATATAGCTACATCCTGTTCGCATACCCCTGTAATCATCTCTAAGCTTGAAAGAACTTTCTTAGACTAAACTGTACTCAGGTTCAATATATGTAACTGAACTCAGGTTCAACCTAATTCGGTAGGGAGGCAGTTTTTCCTGTTTGCTAGTTTACTTAGATTCTTGTTGTTTTTGTTTTGCTGTAAATTCTACCTTCCTTGTATACTAATCAAATTTCCATTTTGCAAAAACTAATCCCTCCAACCCATTTCTAATGAGTCTCTCTTCTATAGATTAATGGAATACATGTCACCACATTAACATGAACCATGTTTAGCTTATTCCTCCAATTCTAGTAAAATGGAAAATGTCTAATATGCATTCACATCAGAATACATTTATTAAATGATGTGTGTAATAGAGACACATCTGAAATTCGTATCCCTTTTACTTTCCAAGAACTTTTCAAATGATAGAAGAATAACAACTCAAGCTTGGCCATGCTTTGCCATCCTAGTTCCAACTTAAACCAAAGCATTTAACCAGTTTATCAGAATTCAGTTAATCTGAACGTATCCTCAGTGCCCAGCACAATGATTGCAGTAAATAAATAGTTGTTGAAAGAGTGATTGGACAGATAGATGAATTTGGGGTTGATAGGCAAAATATAGAGGAAGTTGTGTGATTATTATTTTATATTGTTAAAGGCTTTAGCATTATTAGAGAATAGCCATAAATGTGGACATGCAAGACAGATTAAAATCTCTTATTCCAGCAAAGCAAAAGGTATACAAGTTTTGATGATTTTGGACAGTCTGGAGTTTAATGCTATTTTTTAGCCTCTTATTTCCTCAATAAAATTTTAAAACCTATTTATAAAATGCCCACCATTTAGATAAAACTGAACATTTCTTCAAATATCTAGATTTTAACTTGTCACATAATTAGTAATCCCTGATGTGTGAAGGGATTTTAGTTTTCACAAAGAATGTTTATTTACTCAATTTTTTCTCTTTTATTCTATCACATTAGTAAGATGCTAAATGGCTATCTTTTTCTCAAAGTATAGGTTTTTTCCCTTTGCATTTAACTTTTTTACAGCTCACTTATTCCAATATTTAGCTCTGTTTCGGGGGGTCTCATCATCATTTCCATGACGTGATCGTCTCACAATGATTTCTGTGTCTTCGCTCATGTTGAACCAGTTAACATAGAATGCACTCTCCATTCACCAGAGCCCCCATGTAATCGTCCTATTCCATCCCTTAGCACACCCTATAATTCGTCATTCTATTCTGTTACTGCTTTCGTGATTGCTTCATGTGTTTCTCTTATCCTTCCTACTATATCATAAGATTTTGAAGGTAAGAACCCTGCCTTTTTCTTCGTCTCTGCCACTCAGATGGTCTAACACAGACTAAACATATGATATACGCCCAATCAAGAGAGTATTTATTGCCTGGGGAGGGAATCCTCCATGAACAATAGCATGTTTATTACTTAATTTCAAGGGTATCAAGTACAACGTCCTGTTTTACTTAGAAACAACACTGCTGCAGAAAATCACGTAAATCCATAATACACCTGATCTTGTATTGTCTGTTTTATAGTATATTTGGAAGAAGAGGGAAGAAATATTGAAGTTTATTTATTCAGAAAATGAAAAAGTGGGAACAATATTTGCTTAGAATTTTTCAGCCTGCTTGTTTATGCTTAAGGCCATTTCTACCCAGCTTTTAAAAACAAGGCATTTTATTTCTGTTACTGACAAGTCTAAACACAGCAAGTAGAAGAAAAAAACTGTGTAACTCATATTAATGAATCAATTAATATGTGTATGATGGATGCAGACTCAATTTCACAGGCAGCTACTTGTCCCGTCCAGAATCCCATCAGCCTGTTACCATCCATCACGAGTCAACAGTAAAAACAGCTAAAGGGATATTCTAGACCATAAGTCAATTCTGACTATAGCGGTTTCACATCTGTTTTATTTATTTTGTATTAGTCGATACTCATGTACTTTTATTACTGCGCTACATTAGAGATGGTCTTGCTGAAACAGAAATGTACCAACATCCTCACAAATTTCAGACTCTACCAGGTGACTTGGTCTGATCGAAAGCCAAGGCTAATGTTGGTTCCTAACCTCAATACACAGTAGGTGAACTGGTTTATTCACAACTCTTCGTATTTGTTGCATGTTTACTCCATTTTTTCACAAACACATACGAATATGTGTGGGACACAAATTCCCAGTGGCAGTAATAGTGATCCAGTATGTAGCAACATGTATTGTGATTCTCATTCATTTTTGAAAGAGTTTCTAATCACAAGGAAAAGGTTTACATGCAAGTACAAATAAGAGGACTATATTTTGAAGGGTCTTTCATAGCTCTCATGAAGTCCTGCCACAAATATCTTTTATGTCACAAATGAACCATTCTCTTCTCCCACCCCTCCCTCTAAAGACCTTCCCACATTGCCCCAACATGCAACCCAACCACCATTCCATTTCAAGTCTCCTAAACATGAGAAGCTTCTTTGTAAAACTTTTCCTTCTACAACTATCAAAATCTAGAAAATTTTACAACATCCCAAAGACCCAGTAGCTGTGACTTTTCCCTTGCAATCTGCAAATCCTCTGGTACAAGTAAAGTCTCAACCTTGCCCTCCCTCCTCACATCGTAACTGTCCCAGTGAATGCAAATACAGAGTGAATATCTGTCTTGAGTAGTAAAGCTGGTTCTCTGTCCACTGGGAGAAAGGGTATCTACCTGTCCCTGCTGAACTCAAAAGGCAGCATGAGTGTCTCTGTGTGTCCCAGGGCCCCCATGTCCTGCCAGTATGCTCCCCTCTACCTCATACCACCCTGTGGTACTTGTGGAGAGCAGCATGTCAGCAGAGTGGCTACTGCACCTAATAAAATGAGAAAGAGTGTTTCAAACTGTGGTATCCAGTGTTCCCAGAACCATGTTATCCAGAAGAAATCAGGTTCAAACAAATATGAGGGAAAAGAAGTCTCTCAATAGCACAATGCAACCTGCATGCGTTAAGTAGGAAAGAGGAGCATTATTTTACCACCATTTGATTTACACTTGTTGGGGAAAGAGTTAACTAGGCACCCAGAATAGTGCCTGACATAAATGGGCAGTAAAATCTTTTTGAGCAAATGAACAGTCTGGTATTATGTATGTGGATAGCCACTCACCAGCTGATGCCTGCCTAAGACTGGGGCTTTGTTTTGCTGGGAGGTGGCATACAAAATGGGGGTAAACGCAATTTGGAGTTCAGCAGCATGAATCCTAGCTCTTCTGATCGATAAATATGAGCTCTTGGACAATTTACTTATTGGCGCTGTTCAAAACTTAGTTTCCTCAACTACCAAATGGGAGTAAAAGAATGTATCTATCCCACAGTTGATGTGAGGGGCAAATGAGGTAGTGAATATAAAAATTACCTAGTGCAGCGTCCAATAAAGTGTTGCTTTCATTCCTTCCCTACCATCTCCCCTTGAGATTGCCCTCCAAGGAAGCAGTCTTGACCTAGATAATGGACTTTCAGATGAAATGGAACTGCCTGCCTTCCTGGATGTATTAATAACCTCCTATCATGGATCCTCCATTTGTGTTTGCCATCTTTCTGTCAATCCACCCCCATTACTCATGTTTTATTCCAAAAATGTTTATTACATGCCCTCTATGCACCAGGTTCTGTACTAGGCAAAGGAATGGGTTGTCTTCATTGGACTTTTCATCTGGTGGTGCTGGAAACCCTGATACGAATATGTCTATTTGTTTGGCCAATTCTTCAGTTGTCATTTTCTGCCACTACCTGCACTTATCCATCATCTGCCAGACCACATCTCACTCCACCCTATCTGTCTTTGTACCCAGGGCCGAGTTTAGCTCAAGTGGTGTGTCTGGTTTAAAATGGCAGTCTTGTTCTGTCTGTCCTATCTTGTAGCCCAGGTGACTGTGCTCCATAGCCTCCACCCTTCAGGCACTTGGTCCTTTTTTTGTCACCTAACAATCTCAGTGTGTGTTTTATTTTTTGTAATTCTAAGATGGTTCCCCAAGATTTCCTGCCTTAATCTCCAGGAACGTGAATATGAAGAGATATATTACTCCCATGATTATGTCACATGCTATGACAATGGGATTTTGGAGAGAACAGGTCCCGGCTGATAGGCAGCAAGGAAATGAGGACCTTTGTCCTACAACCAAAAGGAATTAAATCCCACCATCGACCTGAGAGAGGGGCCTCTCCTAGCTCCTCCAGATAAGAGACTAGGCTACCATCTTGAACTTATCCTTATGAGATCTGGGACAGAGATCCCATCTGAGCCCAGCTGGACTTCTGACCTACAGAACTGTGAGATAGTAAGTGGATTTTTTTTTAAGTTATTAAGTTTTTGGTAATTTGTTACATAGCAATAGAAAACTAACACGGAAGTGTTCCTTCTCCTTCTAATTTAAAATACTCTTTTTATCACTATTTTTCAACAATTTGATTATGATTGGCACAGTTTTCTTCATTTTTCCTCTGCTTATAGATGATTGACCTTCCTGTATCTGTGGATGTATAGTTTTATCAAGTTTGAAATTTTTTCCATCATTATTTCTCCAAATACTCTTTTCTGTCCCCTTATCTCTTCCCTTTCCTTTAGAGACTCCAATTATATATATGTTTGGGCTACTTGATATTGCCCCACAACTCATTGCTGCTCTCTTCCTTTCTTCAGTCTTTTTTTTTCCTGTAGTACATTTTGGATCACGTGTATTACTATGTCTTCAAGTTGACTAATTTCTTCTGCAGTGTCTAATCTGCTAGTAGTCCCATCCAGTTTTATTTTCATTTCATATATTTTATTTTTCACCTTTAGATGTTAAATATGCATCTTTTTATATCTTCTTGTCTCTTCATTATGTTCTTTCTTTCCTCTGCCTTTCTGAACACATGAAGTACATTTTAATTGCTTTTTTAACATCCTAGTCTACTAATTATCATCTCTTTTATGTTTTGCTCTGTTTCTACTAATCAATTTTTCTCTTGGTTATGGGTTATATTTTCCAATTTCTTTGCATGCCTAGTAACTTTCGATTAGACACAAGAAATCATGAATTTCACATTGTTGGATGCTGGATTTTTTTCAATTATTTTTGGGCTTTTTGCTGTGATGCAATTATGTTACTTAGAATTAGTTTGATTCTTTCCAGGATTGCTTTTAAACTGTGCTAAGATTAGTCCAGTACAACCTTTAGTCTGAGGTTAATTTGGCACCACTCCTGAGTTAATACCCCTGTGGACACTACGCAATCTTCCATCTATTAAGAGATCTTCTCACTCTGTCTGGCGGGAACACAAAATATTACTAGTCCTGTATGTGCTCTAGTGATTGTCTCACCAATTTCTTTCCACAGATTCTTTCCCTACTTTGTCTCCTTACACATATATATAGACGAGTCTATAGCCAAAGACTCAAGTGATGCTCTCGCAGATTTCTAAAGTGTACTCTCCTTCTTTGTGCACCAACCTGTTCTCTGGTACTCTGCACTGCAAATTCTCCCCAGAACTCTGACCTCTGTCCTCAACTCAGTGATAATACCGGATGCTCTTTGGGTTTCTGCTCCCTGATCTGCATGCTCAAAACTCTCACCTGACGATGAGTTGAAGCACTTGCAAGACTCATCTTGCTCATTTTCCTTCTTCTGGGAGTCAGTGTTCTGTGCTACTTGTTTTCCAATATCTGAAACTCATTGTTTCACGTATTCTGCCTGGTTTTCTACTTATTTAATGCATGAGGGTAAATTCAGCCCCTGTTATCTCATCATGGCACCGAGTGGAAGTTTTAGGCCTTCAGTATTCATAGACTCAAGGGCCATAAACTGAAAACCCTGCAGTGGCTAGGCAAGTAATGCAAGTGAATTAAGGGATATCGGTGGAAAAGAGCATGACTTTGGCTAATAACTTGTACTTAAAAAATAAACTATGGGGCAAAAATAATTTATGTTTGCAGTACTGCAGGCCACCACTCTGTGCATTCAGCTCTATATGCTCTCTTTCTATCCCACCTTTGAGTGTAAATCAAAACTATTAGAAACCCCTCTCTTGCAAACCTCTGATAGGATGTGTATATTTAGTCTGCATTTAATTCAGTACATTAGCTTTTAAGGATGTTTGCATTTTCCACCTCCACTATAATTGTGCAGTCTTTCTTTTCAGAAAAATTGAGAATTTCAGCCAAAATTTGAGGGAGGTATTTGTTGGGAGGTGGCATATGAGCATGGAATGAGAAGAAAGCAGATTTGAAATATGAAAAAACTCTGAAAACCACACCTACTTTATCCAGAACAATAGAATCAGAAGTACAATGACTCAGAGCAGTGATAGTTGTTATAATTAGCTGTTTTTCAGAAGACCATACAATCTTCCATCTAAGTGGTGGGTCTAATCAACTCTGAAGAATTAAAATATAAATATGCATTCACAAGTTGTAAATACATGTTTATAGTAATTTTTAATTTGTTTGAAATTCACTGCATACAAGATACTTTCAACAGCTTGTCAAAATGATGGTGTAAAAACCCTATATCTTGAAAAAGCAGTAATTTTTTTTAAGTCCCAAGGAAGTGGGTAATTATTGTTCATAAGCATCCTTAAAATTTGGGCTAATATTCTTATCTCTACTTCAGATGCATATAGTCCCCAAACCACAAAATAAAGATCTATGTGAGTTCTATCTAGCTGCATATCCCCACCTAAGAATGGCCACAACACAACAACAAAGCCAGGATGAAATGTAGGACCTTGTGCCCCAGTGGAATCATCAAATCACTCCAACTTCTGGAGGAATACAAAGCCACCTGGTAAAATCATCCAAGAAACATACCTAGAATGGTTGATTTGATCAAACCAGTTTTGTGAACTAGAAATGTATTTTACATCTCAGGAACTTTGGGGGGATTTTGAGGACGTAATAATACTGTCCAGTTTCCCCACCACCACCCCGGAAAATGAAAAAATGATGTTTTGCATACTTCAACCTAAAAGAATAAATCGGTGAGAGAAATGCAGCTGTCACGTAAGAATACCTGAGGAAACATGTAATCCGACAGATGATGATTGGTAACCACTGAATTCTCACTATGAGAACTTATTTGTCTAATATGTGCTATACATCCCATTGTTTCCACATGAAGGTTGTTTGGTGCAAATGGCAAAAAAAAAAAAATCATTCATTTCAATAGCTCTATGCAAATTATTTTTGAAAACCACCAAGTGAACATGAAGCCTAAGTCTTCTCAGACATAAAGCAAATTTAATTGCAAACCAACAGTCATTATTTTAACCTAGCCAAGACCTTCCCCGGGGCTAATCTTAAGAGCAGTTGAGAGTACTTGGTGTGATTTAAGAGCAATCAAATAGCACCCACCATTCTAACAAATTCTTAACAAGCTATTTGTATAATTTCCTACAATCCGCCAATTGGAAGATCATGTTAATTAACTCGTATGATGTCTGTTTTAAAGGTGAGGTATTTTGAAAGTGTTAAGGACTGGGGACTGCTGCAGGACTTGCCATGACTTATTTTAATTAGATTCCAGAGATATCCCCATTTTCCTCATCTGTTCAGTAACATAGCCCTGATGATCCCCTTTTTGAATTCTTTTTTTGTTTATTATTATCTGGCTCCATTCCCATTACAAATGCTCTGATTTAGGCCTTCATCATTTCTCATCCGAGTTACTACAACTTCCTAAAGTCTTACTTCTCCCCATCCCTATTTTGTCCTAGTGGTGTGTTATGTGATGATGTTTCTCTGCTTGAGCTCTTTTTAGTGACTGCCTAATACAAATGCAAAAAGTACAGATGTTTAATGTGGACCACAAGGCCCTTAATAATCAAGTGACTTACTACCTTTTTCAGCTCATCGCTCACCACTCTAGCCAAAGGCTCCAGCCAAAACCCAAATGACTAGAAGCCCCAGAAGAGCTCCTGTCACCTCACCTCCTTACTTCTGCACATGCCATTTTCTTGAGGAAAAATTCTGTCTAGCTCCCCAAGTTTCACTTCACCCTGCCATTTATTCCTTTGACCAAGTGGTTAACTCCTACTTATCTTTCAAGACTCACCATTGATCCCACTTCTGTGAATCCTTCCCTAATAATGCCCCATGGCACCCCAAGGCTATGGAAAATTACCTTCCCACATGCATAACCTTCTGCACATAATCCTATTACAGGAAACATAGTAACCATGTCTCACACAGGGCCCTCAAGTAGTGTATGTTATCTGAGGGCAGAATTGTGTATTGACCGTTGTCTTTCTCACTGACTCACATTGTTGATAAGACATTACTAATGACTCACACTCATTCCTGATAAATTTTTGAGTGGATAAATGAGAGTGCTGGGAGAAGTAATTCTGACAATAAAAAAATAAAACACTATGTACCAAGTACTGTGGCAAATTATATTTGTTTTATCCTTACCACAAACTTCTCTACAGATTCATTCATTCATTCATTCATTCATTCATCAAATAGTTCTTGAGAATCTATAATATACCAGGCTTTTGCTGGGGGTTCAGCAATGTATCCATCAGGGCCTGGTAGGAAACAGAAGGTAAACTCAAACTGGGTAATTTGGGGGGAATTTAATATACATAGTAATTTACCAAAGTGTGAGCACAGTGAAGGTACAAGACAAGGGGTAGTGTTCTGCCCCTACACCCACACGTCTATGAATAATCTCCTTGTTAATAGATTTTCCTGGAATTATCCAGATTTGGGTGTACTATCTGTTTGCTGTTGAGACTGACTGATGCAAACATATATCCAGAATTCCATCATTTCCTACCCTCTTCAAGTCCAACCTCCCTGCTCCAACCTGCCATCATCCCTCCCTTCAGCCGTAGCCACTATCTGACCTACCTTCTTGCCCTCTACATTTCGTTCTACACAGAGCCACAGAGAGGGATTTTTGAAATACTGATCAGATCACGTCACTTTTTCCAAATTAAAGCTCTCTGATGAACCACGATCACATTCAGAATAAATTTCAAATGCCTTTCCACGGCTCCAGCAACCTGACCAGGTATGACTCACACTGTTCTCTCTCTCTTTGTCTCTATCACTCTCGAGCCCAGACTTCTTGAAGTTGGTTTGAAAATGCCCAGCTCCCTGCCACTCCCGGGCTTTGCCTTACATAAGTCACTGCCTCGATTTGTTTGCGTCTCTGCTCTAATGCCACCTCCTCAGAGAAGCCTTCCCTGACCATTCCACCTCGGATAACTGCCCTATCCATCATGCTCTTTTTCCTTATCCTGTTTTGTCAACTATTTTATGTTATTATTTATTATCATTTATGGCACTTTCAACTATATGTATTGTGTATTATTTATTTGGTTTGTGTTCATTTTCTAGTCTCTCTGACTGAAATACAGTCTCCCAGAGGGTAGGGTCTTTGATTAGACTTATTCACTGATGTGACCAAAATAACAAAGATCTTGGCACAGAGTAGGCACCCTGTCTGAAATACCGCTACAGAAGGGTACATGTGAGCGTCATTAACATAAGAAGCCAAGTATGATGCTTAACATAATAGGTATTCAATAACATTAACTTTATTACTATTATATATGAAACTGTTTAAAGATAACAGCAAAATAATATCTCAGAACAAGTTTATATTTTAGTTATTACTTATATATGTTATGAGAATAAGAACTAATATAATTCTTAAACCCTTCCCTAAGATTTAAAATAAATTTGACCAAGTGTAAATGAAAATCAACAGTATTTTCACTGCTATACGTGTGTATGTGCATGTACAAACACACACACAACATTTGGAATTTGGTAAATGCTCAATAGAGGGTAGTTGTTACTATCATTTCTTTAGGTGAATTTAGGGAATATTAGCATTATGAGAGTGAATATAAATATTATCAGGGCAAATTTTATGGGTTAATGAAAAGACTAAGTACTACCATTAACTGATCATTTACCTTATTTTTATTCCCAGGAACAGTGAGATTTTAACCGTTTTAATGGGCTACTAATAATAGTTTTATTTTTTGTCGTTGTTTCGAAGCACAAAGAATAGTGGCTTGTCATTTCTGTTTAATTCTTATGGATTCAATAAGAGTTTTAAACAACATATCTGAATTTTTAACAGGCCCCATTTGCCAAATTTCAGATGATTTAACCTGTTTGTAATAAATATGGTATATTATTTATAGAAACAAAATATATTTGTTGTGTTTAAAGACTGTGGTTGGGCTAATACCTACTGGCAATTAACAATAAGTAATAGAACACCTAATCACAAATTAAATAGGCTTATATTTTAAAATCTCTGCACAATAATATCCATGTGCTTCTTGTTTTACCAGTCTGTGTGTATAATCTTTCCTGCCTTTGATGAAAAAAATTAAACAATTTTAATTGTTAATTAAACAAGTTTTTTCATAAGAAATGTTTTCTCTCATGTGGTCAGATTAAATATGATCATTCATTCATTCATAACCACGAGCACATCAAGTGATAAATCTGCCCCCTTTTAGCATTTTCTTCTCCAAAATTTTGAAATGTAAAAAATGATCTTTTTCTTTTTTCCAGGCAATTTAAACAAGGCAATAAATTTAAAAAATCAATATAAGTCAAGTTGTAGCATATGACCTTGGAAGAGTTGGGTAGGAATATAAATCAAATAAATTTAAGTCAGTTAAATTCAATATTAAAAGGGAATACAAATAGAACTGTTATACCCATCTGCTAAGGAAATCTCTTTAAGTGCAGTGGATATTTTTACAGCCAATAAAAATCCATTTTACCAGATAGAGAAGGAAATCTTTCCATCCCAGTGTAAACTTTTAAAATCTCATGTCCATATTTTCCTCAATGATCATTTAATTTTATACTATGATTGTTGAAAAAGTATGTCGAGTACACTGCAAATTGTACCAGCTGCCTTTAGAAATTCTCCAGCATATCTTTCAAAGCTTGATAAATTATTCATTTCCTGAAGTTTTGCATCAGATCTTTGCGGTTCGTAAATAGTATATAATAAATTATGCAGGGTATACCTTACAGACATGGGATTTGTAAAGAGACCCCGCATGTGCTGTCTTCCTTGTACAGAAAAAGTGCTTTCATTTATGGATATGTTTTGACAAACGTCCAAGTGATTACACAACTTTACGTAATCTAGCAATTTAATTTGCATCCAAACAGATAGGTTTTAGATTGGACCGAATTTAGTTATATCAAAAAACTGCCTTCCAGCAGCATTTAATCTTAATTTTGGAAAGGGCCTGTATATAGAAACACTTTTACTTTGTATCCTTTTCTGATTAAGCCCTAGACTTCACCACATATTCATACATTTGATAGTAGAAATTGACCCTTAACACTTCATTTTTCTCATGTAAATTGAAATACTTTTTCTTTTTCTGATATGAAATGAGGGGTTGTTTTTTGATTTGGTTTCACTACAGACATATCATGATTCTTCTGGAACATTTCGACAAAGCTGGGCCCTCTGAGGGCCACCCCATCCCCTTTTTCTCTCCCCAAAGCTAGGAAGGCTTTTCCAGTTAGAGACTCCGTGGTATTTTTCAAGGTTAACTTTCAACAGTGAAAATACACAAATAATAACAGTGGAGATTTCAACTACCAAATACCAAATTTAGGTACATCAAAAAGCTGTCTCCCAGCAACATTTAATTGCACTGCATGACAGAACACTCAGTGACTTCAGAAAAGCAACCAGTATTTAGAATAGTTTGAGAAACACTGGGATATGATGGTGGGAACACTCTACACTCCTCAGTTTTGCCCAAGTGTAAAGCATGAACTTGCAGAGCTGCTATAAGAAGAACATGGTCTTCACTGTCTATCCATATTTAGCTCCTGCATTTGCATCAATGTGAGATGCACCTTTAGTCCCTCTAGATTCCCAGAAGGAAAATCACTCTGCTACGTGTCAGCATCTACTAAGCAGAATATTCACTGAAACTATATCCCAGCAATTCCGATCCTAAATATGTACTCAAACAAGATATGTGTGTATTCACCAAAAGACACGTACAAGAATGTTTGTAGTGGTATTGTTAGTAATAGACAAAAATTATCAACAACTCAATGTCCATTATCAGTAGAATGAAGAAATAAATCGTGGTATGTCTATGCAATGGAGTATTGTGCAGCAGTGAGAAGGAATACAACATGGGTTAATCACAATATTATGCAAAAGAAGCCAGACACAAAAAAATACATACCACCTATCTCATTTATATAAAGTTCAAATATTAATATACAGTACCAGAAATCAGAAAGTGATTATCCTTTGACAGGAATAGTGACTGGGAAGGTGCAGGAAGAACCTTCTGGAATTCTTGCAATATTCTATTTCTTTTTCTGGGTGCAGGTCACCAGGGCATGTTCACTTTGTAAAAATCCATTGAGCTATACCCTTAAGCTTTGTCTGCTTTTCTGTATGTATGTCACACTTCAATAACAACTTCTAAAAGTAAAACGTAAAAAAAGGTCCAAAAGCAAGCAAAACACATCAACTAGAAGAATGAATGTTTCTCCAAATTATCAGCTCATTTGCATCACAGGAACGAAAACTCGGTGAATTACCAGAACACCATGTATACGTTTTATGTCACTAGTTTGAAATTTCCCTAAAAGACTGATTTTATCTGAGGTTCCACACGTTTCGTCGGGAACAAATTAGAGTCTGGTTTAGTTGCATCAGTCCATACAGTGCTTTGTGAATGGGCTTCGGACACTGAATAATTGTACAAATCATCATTTAGAGATGGACCGAGATAAGTTGGGGGAAGCTTCATTGACCCAGCTTTTACATGCTATTGCTGTTGTGCTCTCACAATTCAAACAAGAAAAAAAAAAATCAAAGAGACTGCAATTCCATCCTACACTTCCTCCATTGAAGGTCACTTTACATTGTTGATGAGATCTGTACAGTGATGAAGACGCAGCATCATTGAGGGATTTCCCATTCTTGTGATCTTTTGCAGATCTCATCACTCTTTTCCAGTAATGTTATAATCATGGACTTCATCAGAGTTATTCACACCAATCAATAGCTAACAAAACTCAACTGTGTCACATTCAGCCGAATGAAATGCAGAGTCACTGTTTCATCGGGTTTGCTGCGCGGGTTTTTGATCCCCTGGAATGGTTTTGAAGCAGCAAATTCAGTGATGATTCTCCTTCTGATTGAATTAGCACCCCGGTAGAAGTCTGATTCTTTCATCTTCCCTCCACTGTCTACAATCCACTCACACAAGGATTTCAATTTAGAGGTGATCAAGAAAGTAACATCTAGTTTCAAGAAATAATTGTTTCTTTTGATGTGATCTGTTTTACATAAAAATGAATGAAGATGCACATTTATGGAGACGTACTTGCCATTTGAAAGCTTTTTACAGTCAGCAAGCAATTTGCCTCCTGAGTCCCTGTGTAAGGAAAATTAGTCTTCCTCCACCACCACCACCCTTTCTTTTTGGTATAAAAGATCTAAATCCAAGTGACATAGATAACACCTCACTAGCAAGTTGCTGATGGGGCCAAGTTTGGGACGAGGACCCACTTTTCCTGAGCAGTTTGAGTTGAAGGTGTTTTTGTCTTATGATCTTACTTAGAGAGACAATATAATACAACACAATATGGTAATATATGTGACTGCATCTTTACCCATCCTTCTCCCTTTATGATTTTTCAACTTACTAAGTCTGTCTATTTGTATAAATCCATAACACTTTCACTCCAATCGTTGTGGAGGCAAACACAAAATTTCACAAAAAATTTAGTACATCTTGGGCCATCAGGTTGTATGTACTGAATCTTACCAGAAGTAGTCCATGTACTTTTCAACTCCTTTGCCACTCCCCAATACCAGGGAAATTGGGGGCAAGAAAAAGTTTAGCATATCAAATAGAAATATGCTATAAATATTTAAATATTTAAATATTAAATATTTAAATATTTAAATATTAAATATTTAAAGTGCTCTACTTTAAATAGCGCACTTTATCAAATGGAAAATCTACACAATACAAATAGAGTAGGATATATTTTGATTAAATATAACAAGCAACTTTGACCTTCTAATGTTGACATTTCTGCTCATTGCATCCAGATCCTTGGACTTTTATACAAGATGTTGGAGTTGAGATCAACGCACAGTGAATCTCTATTATTTTGAAAAGTAGGAAACAATGCTAGATGCTCCTGATTAACCCAAAACTTGAAAATATATACCTACCAAGTCCAAACAAAAAAGTAACTCTTACAGCTTTAGTTAGCACTTTTTCTATTAGGGTGGTAACTGCTATTGAGAATGATATAAAAAGAGAAAATCTCCTTATCACATTTCCTATTTCTACAGGTAGGTTATGCTTCATATTTCAGGTCTGTCTTCCAATCCCTGAGGGTTAGAACTGAAAATCTTTGAAAATAAAATTGAAAAAGTCAAGATGCACAGAAATAAAAATGAATGACTCTTACGTCACATAAACAGAAAATATGAATTGAGAGATTATATCCTTTTATTCACATCCCTTAAATATTGAGGATTTTCTATTAATTTAAATCATTTTAAAATTAGATAATTTTTTTCTTAATTTGGAAAGATATCTGCCATATCTTGATAAGAATATTTGTCAGAATGCTACACCCAAGAGATGCTTCTTAGTAAATGATGTCTGAGGTCAAATGAGTTTGAAAGACTGAATTCTATATAGTTCTCTCAGATACTATGGGGCACAACTGCATAAGAAAGACTGAGAAATCATGCTGTAAAGATACTTGTTTAACTTTATTTAACCAAGCCTCTTTCTAATGTATCTAATTATAAAACCGATTTTTTGAGAAACACTCATCACAATATAAGAACTAGTGTTCTTCAGAATACATTTGAGAAGTCCTGGTGTAAAACATCGTAGGGCAAACAAGTTTTAACTTGTAATTAAAACAGATTTTATTCATCTATTTTATATTTCTTTCAGTCAGTCATCTTATACTTTTGAATATCAAAATGATGCAAATCCTTTGAAAATAGAACGCATATCTTAAATCCATAGTGCCTTCCATAAGGTTTGACATTTAATAGATTTTTAAATAAATGTTTTTGGGTAGATATTTATATAATTACTATGATAAACCCCAAACTTCTCACTACCTAAAATACCCTGCTCCCCACCTTTCTCAGCCTATCTGGAGTCAAAATTCAAATACTATACCGGGCATTGCTTCTTCAGTGAACCCTTTTTGCATGTCCACTTTGGGATAGACCTTCCTTCCTGTGCTTCCACGGCACTCTGAAATGTCCAGTATCTTACATGTACCATCTTCTACTGTAACGACCCGTTAACATCTTTGTCTCCACCGTTAGAATCATAAGTTCCTCAGAGGCTTATAGATGTCACGCCCTTTATTTTCCATTTGGTGCCCCTACAATGGTTCCCCATCCCTTTTGGCCCTACTCTGGCCCAGGAGGCTCACCCTCATGGACTGCATACCTGGATCCTTGGACTTGAGCTTGGCCAACGGGAAGCGAAAACAGGAAGTAAGAGAGTGAGAGGGAACTGTAGCCAGTGTATTTCTGCTCCATTCCCACCATACTTTGGACCTTAGTCCTGGTGACTACATCTCCTGCAGAGTAGCCCATCCTCCACAGTTCCATTTTCAAGGATCTCTGGGAACTATTTCCTCCCCTTGGCCCTCTAAGCCTTGGATAGTAACACTTTCCCTTGTTGCCATTCACAGAGTCTCAACATCGTCTCTTAAACTTGCTCATCTCTGTAAATAATCCTGTAAGTCTCTATGGTTGAACAATCTGAGTGGGGTTCTACCTCCTGCCACGGACCTGTCTAATACACTTGTCATTCACTGGAACCCAGTTTCTGGAGTAGTACCAGTACTGTGAACCTGAGTATTTACATGTGGCCTCTCCATATGGCTTGGACTTCTCAAAGCATGGCAGCCATTTTCTTTGGGGGACTAGCCCAAGAGGCTATGGCAGAAGCTGTCAGATGTCTTCTAACCTCGCCTCTGAAGTCACACAGCATCACTTCCACCTTACTCTATTGATTACAAGAGAATCACAGCAGGTATCGTAGATTCGAGGAGAGGGGGATGAAACCCACCTCCTGATGGGAGGAGTGTCAGAGAATTAGCGGCCATCTTTAATCTTCCATCCAGGCAGTCACTCTTGAATAAATGAGTAGCCATTATTGAAAGAATAAACTCCAATCAAAAAAATAAAACAGCATATCTCTAGCACAAGCAGAACAATCCTCTCAAAATTCCCATTCAGTGGCTCTTTCAGGCCTTCAGAGGATCCTCTGCTCCATGGCCAGAGAAGTCAACCATGATTAATATCGATTTATATATTCATCGTTTCTTTCCTTCAAGCAGCAACACTCTTGATTCTTTCACTGCTCTTATCAAGCTTTCATAACCATGATGTTTGGAGAAGTGCTAAGATTAATATATGATAAGGAGAAACTAAAGTAACAGGGAAAACATCTAGATCAGCTTCTCAAAATTGGACAAGATGCAATTAAATATATGAGTTTCTCAAGAAGAAAGCCCTTAAGTTTAAGCAATGCATGCATTTCATAATGGAAATTTTCCATTTGTGAGCAAAAGGTGTGGTACTGTTGGTGCACATGGGTGTGGTCAGGTATTGTGGGAATAAGGCTGGGTCTCAAAGGTATTGAGCTTCAAAGTTATAGGGCTGCCACTGCTTCCCACCCCTGTCTTCACCTGATCATAAAACATTTCCTGAGATGATGAGAGGAATTAAAGCAGTAATTATGTGCTTCCTAAATACTGTTTTCAACATTAACTAATGTTTTACAGTCTCGGTTAAGATTGAAATTTTTCTCACCCTCAATGAAGTCTGTTCACATAACTAAGTAGTGTCTCTCTATGGCTTAAGGTTGGATGAATAGCCTACAAATGGAGAGGAAAGAGAGAAAAGAGTCATTTTGTGGTGAAGTGAGTGGGTGCCCCCAAAAAACAGGCTCAGAGTAACACAATTTGCATAACAAAGGAATGAATGATTCTTTGATGCCTTCTGTGCACCAGGCATTCTGCTATTTGCTACTGCATCATGCTCTTAAATTTTTTCAACAGCTCTGTAAGGTAAATATTCTTCCTATTCCCATTTCACAGATGAAATAATGGAGACCTAAGAAGATCAAGTTAGGAAATGCCACATAACATAGAGAAGAGCTGAGATCCGAATCCAGTATATTGAATTTTAACTGAATACTATTGAAATTTAATTTTATATTGAATTTTTAACTGGAGAGCTAAGTTGCTATGTTTAGGCAAACTAAGGATCTCCAAATGTGCCTGCGTTATATTCTCACCCTGCCCATCCATTTCCTCATTGCTTTCCCTCTTTCCTGAAAGACTCCTTGATAGAGGGACATGATAAAAATGAGTAGAACCAGACTCCAGAGGTGAGTGAAAAGGAATTACTGATGTATGAGGAGCTTTCTTGAGTTACATAAACCAGCGGTAGCTCTCTTGAAAATTCAGGCTCTATAGATGTTTAATAATAAAGGCCATCTACAGTAGAAATTTTTCAAGCTTGCTGAGATTAGGGTGAACATCCTCTTCTCTGATAACTTTTATACTGGAATCTGTTCTATAAAGCCTTCTATAAAAATAGTCCCTTCAGCATCTTCAACGGTATAATTGGGTAAGAACATATATCTCACAAAGTTAAAACCCTATAACCTGCGTACTTCCCAGACTGGCCTTGACCTCAGTATGGCTGTCAAAGAACTTGTCTCCCCATTGCCACATGTACCAGTATGATATTTATTAAATCACAATGAATATAATTATAATGTAAAATTTCAACCGCACGAGGCCAAGCATTTAATCTCTGGAAGAGAGATCAACAGGGATTGCGTGCTAAGAGAAGCTTATTTTCTCAGAACATCTAGGCTTCCAGCAAGGGTGTGTGGAGTGGGCTTTTCCTTGGACTAATGAAGATCAAGCAGTTCCTGCTTTTTTATCCGGCATTTTATGGTTGTGCCATAACATTGCCCACACTACTCTGCAGCATTCTTTACAGATGTCATCATCCCAGTGAAGTAAGCTATACTTTTACTCATTCCTAAATTTATATGCTGCTGAAGATTTACTGCCAACTTGATTTATGAACTTCCTTTGCTGGGTTCTGATATCAATAGAATGCATGACCCTATTCTTTTCTTTCTGTTCAAAGTTTTCCTGAGCATAAAAATAAACTGTGTTAGATCAAAAGGTATGTGATATTCACTGTGAATTGGAAGACAGGTCAACAGAGTTGGGGGGAGAAGGTCGTCAAATGAAAAACACTGCAATTCTAAGAGAGACGGGAATCTACCCTGAACTATATCCCTAGCTAGTTGGGTTACCTTGGGTTAGTCACTTAACTCTTGGCGTCCTCAGGTTCCTAATGTAATATTAGAAAAATACTTCCTGCCCTACCATTTTGTGCATAGCCAGTAATATATATTAAAGTACTTTGGAAGGAATAAAATATTATACAAAAATATAGTAAGCCTTGTAGTATTTAGCAACCTTGTCAAAGACTGTGGATGGAGTTGTCAGAAAAGCTTCCTCTTACTTGTCCATCTTCCTGCAGACAGCAAGACAGGGACAACTCTGAAAGAAAGACATGCCTCTTTGCTCACAATTCTGAACCATCTCCCACATCCTATAAACACTTCTCTCCAACTTCTCGGTTACCTATATCCTCATCAGACTTCAGCTCCCGATTTCACAGCTGTTCTAGTTTACAGATCACTGACACTGAAATAGAAATTCTATGTAACTTGGAGAATATAATTGGAGCTCTCTGAGACAGGGGTTTTCAAAGAGCTAACCATTATTCTGAAGTTGGTGTGTCCTCTTTTATATGTTTAATTCATACTTATCTATAAGCATTGTATAGAACTGTTTTATATGTTTTAAAAATTTACTTAATTGATATCATACTGTCTCCATATCATTTTGGCATTTTTTGCTACTTAAATTTTGTTTCCCCAGGTTTATCTATATTGATATATGAATTTTAGTTCAATAATTTTAACTATGGTACACAACTGTATGAGAATGCCAATTTTTAAAATCCATTTCCCTTCTAATTGGGATTTTTGTATTATATTATAAACAGGGCTGCAATAAGCACTATTGTACATGTTTCCACTTGCACCTGAGTGAGAGATTCTCTGCTAAATTTCAGCGTCAGAGTCAATTTGCAGCGTCAACTATGCTAGATATTGACAAATTGTTCTGAAATGTGACAATACCAACTTGCACTCTCACCAGAAATGTATGAGTATCTTTGTTCTCCATGTTTCCCCTGAACTCGGTAGTTTCATATCATACTTTTATCTTTTCCCTTTAGTGTGAAATATATGATGGATATAATAGGGTACACAAAACGTATATGTAATTTTGAACAATAATATGAAGTAATTATTCATGTGCCCACAATACAAATTAAGCAATAGGACATTCACATTTCGTTCCCTCTACTGCACTATTCTGCAATTTGGATTCATCATTTTATGGCTTTTTTTTAAATAGTTTTGCCATATATTTAGGGACAAATAGACAACGTATTATTTAATTGGGTTGTTTTGAACTGCATAGAAATGGCACATAACAGTTTGCATTCTTTTCTATCTGGCTTCTTTTGCTCAACATTATATTTTAAATTTATTCATGTTGCTGAGGATAGCTTTAGGTTATTTATTTTTACTACTCTATAGTATTTCATTTACGGAATATAAACAATGTTTAGCTACTCTACTCTTAATTGTCTTAGGCCTAGTTTTTCATCTAGAATCTGGGCTGGCCTTGTGACTTGCTGTGATCAACAGCGTGCAGTGCAAATAATACTGTGTTGGTCCCAGGTCTCTGTTTTATGAGGCCTGGCAGCTTCCACTTTCCCTCTTGACTTATTTCACTCTTATTCTCGAAAGATAGTTTGGCTGGGTATGGAAATCTAAGCGAAATTTATTTTCTTGCAGTACTTTGAGGATACTATTCCACTATCTTTTGGCTTTATTGTTGCTCGAAGTAAACTGTTCCTCTGACCACCACACCTTGAAGGTAATGCCATTCCTACCCCCATTCCTGGATGCAGTGTCACTATGCTACATCAAGGTGAAAATTTCTATTTATTAATTTTATGTATTCATCCTATGTATTTATATTTATATAACTATGCTTGTATGTATATATGTGTGTATGGGATTTGTTTGACTTCTTTAATCTGTGATTTGTTCCTTTCATCATTTATGGAAAATTCTTAGCCATTATCTCTGAAAAAAAATATCTTCTTTAATCTCTCTCCACTCCCTTCTAGGACTCCAATTAAATATATTGTAGAAATGTTCTCCTTACCCTTTATACCTCATAATCTCTCACCATTTTTTTAATCGTTATCTTTCCATGCTCATTTGAATAATACCTTATTACATATATTCAAATTCATTAATTCTATCTTCTGCTATGTTTAATAGGGTATTAATCTCATTCATTAAGTTTTTAATATTGGTTATTAAATTTTCATTCCTAGAAAATCTGCTTGGTTATTTTTCAAATATGCTAAGTCGCTTTGGAGTTCCTTGTTATATACAGATATTTTCAGTGTCATCTTAGAGGTTTTTAGACATAGTAAGCATGGTTGTTTTACAATCCTCATTTATTTCCAACATTGGACATCTTTACAGGTCCATTTAGGTTCTCCATCTTATTGTGTTTTCTTTCCCTGATGGTTCATAGCCATGGTTTCTAATTTCCTTGTATGCTCATTATTTATTGACTGTGTGCTGCCATTGTCTTTGAAAATTATTTTTGAGGTCTATATGAGACCTACAGTGAAGTGAATTCCTTCTTCCATAGATGCCTTGCATTCCCTTTGGTCAGGCACTGAGGGACTTTACACTTTGAAATTAAATTCAAAGTCGGAATTTTTTGGACCACTTAGGTGATGCAAATTCAGACTGAAAATGCACACAAGCATTAGGAAGCATTATTTTTCCTACAGTTATGTACAATGCAAAAGCAAATTTCCTTGGGACCTCTGAGATTAGACACAGAGCGTAGATTTATTTCTGATTCACCCTTTCTCTAAATTTATAGCTATATGGGGTTCCAGCTTAATATGACAAGAATTTCCTACTAGTTCTGGGCTTTAATCTGTTTATTCCTCGCCCATAAGGTCCATCTGAAATGAAGTCCATCTTTTTCAAGATTATCAAATGATTTAAGGGGTGAGGAAGCTTGAGTGCTCTGTTTCTCTCTGGATTTCCCTAGATTTTGACCTGGTAATTTCTTCCTGCATGGATTTTAAGATTTTTAAAACATTTTTATCTAGCATTTTAAATTATTTTCAGTGGCAGGGCTGGTTCAAATAACTTAGTCTGTCATATTCTAGGAAACAGAAGTCCATTCATCAGTTTCTAAAATTTCATTTACTATATTTTTCATGTCCATATTTTTAATTTGATACTTTTTCAAATCTGTTTGGAAAATGTTTAGGTATCTTGTTTATGATGTTTTCTTTTCAAAAATTTCTTTTATTTCTTCAATAAGCTAAACAAAATTATTTTATATTATTTTATATATAATTTTATATATAAATAATTTATATTTTATATGTGATCATTTCAATATCTGAAATAGTTGCAGATCTGATGGCTAAGATTGTTATTCCTATTTACATTCATGAAATCTTGTTTTCATGTATACTTAATAATTTTTCCAATGGGAGCTAATTTCTTTGGAATTGTATCAGTAGAAGCAATTGTTTGAGGCCTAGTTTAAAATATGTTTCACTGGAGAGCCTTTTTATTTTCTTCTTTTAGATCCTTTGAGATGCTTCCAACCTGATGTGGCTAAATTAAATTTTCAGCTTGCTATTTTGTGGGCCATGCAAATAATGTGAATTCCATCCATAGCTATAAGTATGAGCTCATAATCGGCAAATTTCAGGGGAGGATTTTTTCTTTTCTTGTCCAGGCAGTGGTTAATACACATGACTTTTCTCTTGTGAGTGGATGTTTCTCTTGTTTACTCTGTGAGCTTGTCACACATTGCAGGTACTTACTTAATGAAGGGGTCTCTGCTTTGAACTCTCACCTTGCCTGGGACACAAGCTTTCTCTCCTGTCCTCCACACACAGGACTCATTAAAACTCAACCTCAAGCCCACCAGAAATCTGCACATCTTTCAAGGTCAAGGCCAACTTCAACACTACTTACCTTTGGAGAATTTCTCTTTCTCTTCTTATCTCTGATTATTTCTCTTACTTCCTTCTTCCTCATTCATGCTATGAAAAAGGATGTTTCATATATTTTATCTTTTATTTTTATATGTGCTATGCTGGAAGGTGTTTCTCTATACATCAATGAGCCATATTCTGGAAAATGGAACTCATCATGCCCTTTCAAACCTCCCTGCCTAATTACCTTTTTTCACTCTACCTGATCCTCATCAATATCCTTTTATATCCTATTCATCATGCTTACATAGATTCTGTACTCAACAAATGTTTGATGAAGTAAATTTTTGTTGAATGGTAAGAGAAAATGTGTTAATTCTTTTTCCAAATGGATAATATTTTATCAGCAAAAGATTGGTATATGAAAAGTAGCTTCTTTGGCCTGTTTTTATTTTTAACTTCATACGTATTATTCATTTGCAAAACTAGCAAGTAAATCAATTGTTTTATGAGTTATACAACATCTCCTATTATTTTCTGTGTATTAATATGAAGTCATGTACGACCTTAAAATGTAACCCACAAAATTATAAATATACATCTAGCTTCTTTACTTTATTGTAATCTCACTAGTCTTCCCTTTACTAACATAGTTATTAGACAGTACTGTGAGTTTAAGCAAGAGCTGCTTCCAAAATCTGAATAGTTTTTTGGGGGACGAACAGTTAAAAATTCAGTGTGATCTACTGACTTAACACTATTAATCTCAAGTCAAAATCAAAATTTGCTGTCATAAAAGCTTTCAAATAATAATAGACATGTAATTTTGCTAAGACCTTAGTTTGCATGGAGATTTTTCAGTATCTTCTCAACTACATCACAGGCAAAATTCCAAATGGGTGGGAAGTTTTTGAAATGCGAGAGTAATGTATAATGACATACACTTTTCACTCAGAAACCTAAAAAAACTGTGGTCAATGCCTTTACTCCCAGGAGTAAGTGATGAACAACAGAATGCCCGCCTTGGAAAGTTGGATGAGCCATGTAATACAGAAAACACTATTGAGTCATCACAGAGGTTCCTGAAGACATGATCCCCAGAAAAGTATGAGGATTGTAAGAAAGGGACTTGGGAATTACTGCTATAAATACCCTTTCCAAGGTTATCAAAGCTCCAAATTCAGGTTATCTTAATTCAACACTCACAATCTATATTTACTCAAACTAGGGAACTTTTTTCAAGTAATTAGAATTTAAGAATAAAATATCTCAATATATTTATCTGAAAAGGGAACTTTAAGTGGAAGTATGTCATAATGGAAGCTTCCGAATGAAAATTAGATGAGCCAGGGTGACTTTAGCTAATTATCACGTGTCACCACTCTTTGTTGGGACATAGGTGCTGCCATGTTGGCCATTTTCTAAAATAATAAACACATGACTCTTTCCAGGACCCAGAGATTATATGAGTATGAATTCAGTGCTGAACAGAGCATTTCAAGTTCTTACAATTTGCATTAGTGGGGACACTATTTGATGACAGTCTAGTGAGAATTAGCACAAGATCTGATTTGTTGTTTCACTAAACCTTAATCTTTCAGACAGCTGTGTTTGTCTCTCTGTAATCCCAAAATAAGAGCTTCTACACCATCATCTCGTCTTCAGAAGTGAAGAAAAAAACAATGAGAGCAGGCTTATAAAAACAAGGATATTTTAAGATAGCGGTACTTGACTTTTCCTGCCTAAGTGAGAATTTCCTGTTGAGAGAGTTGACAAAGTGGGTTTGAGACAGCTTTCCTGTAATTAATTTTCATTGTGTGTGAATTTAATATTGATGCAAAGGTGTTACTCACTTGACAACTCCAAGGTTTAATGTCTAACCATCCAACGGGAAAGGAAGAACACGACTTCCCAGAATTCCTCATTAATTAGCTTCAATCCTCATTCTATGAATACTCATCCACTCATCTAAAACCGCTAATTGTTATCAATTGAATGATTTTCAGAATGCAGTCAATACCTC
Source organism: Tapirus indicus (assembly GCA_031878705.1). Lineage (NCBI taxonomy): Eukaryota > Metazoa > Chordata > Mammalia > Perissodactyla > Tapiridae > Tapirus > Tapirus indicus. The sequence goes on from CM062925.1 coordinate 119,245,854, forward strand.
GGAAGAATATAACTCATTTTACATTGCTTGCTGAACATCTTAGTGACAAGAAATGTTCATATTTATGACTCTGGGCCAGGTTTGAACTTCTAGTTAAACAGAGAGGTAGCATTATGTAGTGCAAAGAGCATTGAACTTGAAATAATGATGGCTGGATTCTTGTTCTACCTGACTGTGGATAAATTAAATAACCCGGGGTCTCAGAGTCTTAGTTTCTTCAATGGGAAAATACAGATGAAGTCAGTCTTTTCTCGTGCTAAAAGAAATTATGATTTCCAAGTCACTAGTCAAACTCTGCGGTTTTGTGTGATAGAGTGAGATTGAAAGCTATATATTTTGGAGTATCAGAACTATTGTGTTAACTATCTCTCCACTTGAGTCTGCAAGAGTCTAGGGGAAAATAAAAACTTTGAAATATCTATATCTATTTTTTCTTCTCCTATTCAGTGCTTGGCTTTTACGATGAAACTGAGATATTTGAGAAAATAAAGGGTTTTGGATGAGTGAAGATTGAGTGACTGAAGCTCTCGGGAAAGAATTTAAAGATCTCAAAGGCATGCAGCCATGTTGTATAAACATATTTTGAACTGTACCATGCCATCCATTGCACCGGCACCACAATTGCATTAAGTGAAACTTTATCCAAAAATTGGAAAGGTGTTCTGAGCTTGTTTGTCTGCTCCTCTGTTCTTTCTCAGAAACCTTAAGTGAAAGCTAAAGCAGTGTAGACAAATGTGTCCAGTGTTAAGAGAGTCCTAACTAGACCAAGAACATTTTTATTTCCGCAAACTTTGTCAGAACTGCCACTCTAGCCTCAAAGTGATTTCTTGGGAAAACATCACAGTTACATTAAATTTTCTAGATGCTCATCCCTTTGAACTCCAGGGAAATTTATTCTTCCTTCATTTTTTCCCTTCCTTTTTAAAGAAAAGATGTAGGTAAAAGGAAAGGGGCATAGTTACATCTCTTTCTAATTTCTGAAATCCAAAACACTGTTTCTATGCCAGCCTATTATTATACTTGTCATGAAAATGCATTTACTTATCTTTCAGGCATGCCTCCCATGCCCCACCAATTAAAATAAAGTTTGTATTTATTTTTCTGGAAATACCCAAAGTGGCCCTGGCTAAGCTTCAAATCTGTTTTTCTATAGGCTGTGGCTTTAAATTTTGCTGTCTGTACTTGGCAAAAGAAGATAACTAGAGCCAGCTCAACAATAACTGAATTTGACAAAAATGCAAGGGCAACTGACTGTCTAAAAGTCAAATTATGATTTTCATTTGATGAATTGTAAAACCCTTTGACGGTGCTAGTCCGACATCTTGTACCTATATTTCTTATATTTTGAAATAATTGCTATGAATTATTTGTTTTACCCCAGCCTTCAACAGGAAAAATGCATTCTTTCTATTTGCATGCTATACCCATCCTTCCTTATAAATATTTCTGAAAAATTATTGTTTCACACTTGTTTCAATGACACCACCGTCCTTGGGTGGAGTTGACGCTGAGGCTGTCACCTACGTTTTAATGAAATGATTTGATATGAATAGTCACGATTAAATTTATCTGCCCAGAAGAGGCCTTGAAAAGTCATCTTCTCCATTTGTCATCTTTCCCACACAATCATTTAAACTAACTCAGAAAGATATTTCAAAATTATCTTTTCTTTAAAGAATTCAGCTGCTTCTCTGAGCAGTCGTCCAATTTCTCCCTCAAAAAAATCTTCCTTATGTCTAACTTGAATCCTTCCTGGCATTTTAATACTCATTTTTTCTTATATAAAAAAGAGTAATCCAAGTTTTAAATCTATTCTTATGCTTTTTAAAAGTTAATGTAGCCATACATCCATATATAAATACATATATATATGTATATATATATATAAATGCAAACCCACTGTTTTTAGAGTCCCAATTATAAAGGAGATCATGTGTCCATATCTCAAGGAGAATTGTTTAGAAAAACACACCAACAGTGATGGATGATCACGGTACTTGACATCTCTTTTCAGTTCTACCACATATGATGAGTGTCATTTCAGGCAAGTCACCCAACCCCTCTGGACTTTTCTTCATCTGTGGGACGGGAAATTTGTTTCTCTGCCTACCTGTTTATTGTCCACAAGAGGACAAATCTTGTCAGGCCCACTCGCTGCTATACCCTCCTTGTCTAGAAGAGAACCAGGCAGTTCTATTGCTGGGGTTGTCTAATGAGAAATGCACTTCTTATTTTTAGGTCTACTGGGTTTTATTATGATTATTTTTCTTTGGGATACAGCAAACAAATACTATGAGTTTGCAATGGATCACATTTTGCTGTGACATACAGCTGAATTTTTGTGAGGCATTTAACACAATTAGTCTTTAGGCAATAATGGTGGATTTTCAAAAAGAAATAAATGTTCTTGAAGAAATTTAGGACTAGCCCTTAAAATGGAAACTTACTGTACATTCCTTTCTGTAACATTTTTTAATACAGCATTATACTCTGGATGTTGATGTTTTTCATTCTACCATGAAAAATAAAATAATATTGTGTCTTACTTTCTCCTAAGGGACCACACATATCTAAATTGCCCAGGTGTCTGGTCTTTATTTGTTTATTATCAAATACTAATGGAAGATGGGTAAACAAATAAAGCAAATCAAGAGATTATGTGGTAAATTGTGAAAGAAGGAGCCATTGAGTTCTATGGAAGTTACGAGAGTTGAAGTGGAAGAGAGTGGAATTTTAGCTGGCTCTGCAAAGTCAAATTTCAATAGAGATGATGGGAAAGCACGCCATAGGAAGGGCATGATGTTACTTGTGGAAGTCACAATAGTGAATTTTATCTATTGGCAAAGAATTAGAAGGGAATGTGAAAACAAGAAAGTAGTTTTGGTGTTGAAGCAGTGAAATAATAATGATTTATATTTCTTCTATATTTTTCCTTTTTTGCTACATTCATACAATAAATTAACAGAAAGAGAGAACATCTTTTTTAATTTACTTGAAGACTTTTTCTGAAGACATAAAAGTTTGCACATTATTTTCTCTTAAAAAATTGGGATGGGTCAGCTATTAGCCCATTTAATAAATAAAAATTTTAATCTGAGAACATTTCCAGAGAGTCATAAGAGTGAATATCTGAACGATTGCTTGGACTCACACTATTTGACAGCTGATTGCTATTTTCTCTAGGGCTTCACACGTAAAAGTGTTGCTTTTTGAAATAAAACATTGCTCCCCGAAATTAAAACACTCATGTTCATTTTTAACCAACTGTACTTTAATACAGTTTTAGTTCTTCAATACTCGTCATTATTAAGTCATTTTTCACTAGATAATTTATTAAAATACTGTTTCCATCCTCCTGTGCTTCTTCTTCTTGGCACCTCGACAAGGTTTGAGAGTCAAGGAATTGTGAAACAGAAAAAATAAAAAATTAATGGTTTGCAGCGGTGAGAAAGCTCTGGTAAATTGCTTCAGCTCTAGCTGAAGAGACTTCTGTGTGAGAAGGGCCACGTGGAGGTCTGTGTTAGTCACCAGTCTGATGAAGAAAAAGGCCAGTGATTGTGGACAACTTTACCAAGCTAACTGGTAACTTCACTGCACCCACCTCAGTCTTCACTGGAAAAACCAAACTTACTATGAAGGGGACTTTGACATACATACTGTCAGAAAATCTGCTCATATGTGCTTCTGTTACGGGTATCTAAGCAAATGACTAAGCTGATCAGACTTTTCCAATCCAAAGTAATACTGGAACCCTGCATGTCTCTTGTATTTATAGCACGCATCTTGAAACTCAAGAAATAATGCTAACATGCTGCTTCCAGTACCCTCTACACATTCTCTGCTCCAAAATAATCCTTCAGCTTGGAGGTGAAGACAAACAGCTGTGTCGTCATTATATCACATTTTAAAGTCTAAGATAGGGTTCCCCACAAGTGAGGCAGGTTGCCCTTTAGCCTGTGACATTGAGACTCATACAAAAGTCATGGACATTCTCATGACCACCACCGCTACCCCCAAAATGCTCATCCATGCCAATTTTTCATTCAAAAGATACTCTGACCCCAATAAGCTAAATGAACTGCTGTCCTAAACTGTCTACAAGTATTTTTGTACTGCCTTACTCTACAGAAATGTCTATTAGTAAATAGGAGTAGATCTACTCAGATCTCTTCCTCAACCCCATTAAAATTGTACTGGATTTCTGGTGTATCTGAAATGTGGCACCCTGGCCTCAGTTTATCATTGTATTTGATGCTTGCTTTGGAGGTCTTCTGGCAGCTAAATCTGATTTGAGATCAAACTCAAAACTTCCTGCTCCATCCCAGTTCAAATCTCACTTCATATTAGCATCGACCTTCCCACAACTCTCCTGTGATTGCCGATGCTTAGTCAACAGGCCCATTTGGAGGGCCTATGAACAGATCATGGTTTCTAGCCTGTTTGCAGAACTGCACTGGAAACCATTGATTGACTTACACTTTTCTTTGCAAAAGCATTTTGGCCACAGCTTCTACTCTGAAAAAAAAGCAGCTAACACAAAAATCGTTAATCATGTTTAACCAAACCCTGAATCCATCTTCTAGATCTCCTATTACTGACAACACTGAATAGTAAAAATTTAGGGTGCTTCTTTCTGTTGTTTTTTAGCCTGTTATGCTCAAAGTCCTAGGAGAGCTTTATAGAGGCAGTTTTTCTGAAAATCCACAAACTAGAGAGAGAGTTCAACTGAAAGTTAGCCAGTGGTCTGAGTTTTTTCTTACCATCACAGATGAAAATGTAAAGCCTCCTTCATTCTTAGTTTGGGGAAAGAAGAGTTTCAATCCAGTCAGTGTTAAATGGCTAGTGTTCTGGAAAATGAAGCTAGGAAACTTTTCTCACCATCGTGAGCTGAGCTAACCTGATACGCTGTGGGAAAGGACAGCATATTACTTTGGGTAAATGAGAAGCACACAGAAAATAGAATTGTTAGGTTTTGCTTGGAATTGAAAATTGTTGAAAGTTGAAGACTTTAATGTAGGGAATTTATCAACAGCAGCAGAATCAGTGGTTTTATCAGACCAGCAGTAAGGTCTGTAAAAAGGCACTTCCTGCTGATGAAATTATATAGCTAGAGATTTGGGTCCAGATTTCATACTCAGGAAGCCCTTGAAAACTTGTTTGCTGCTGTCATGCTGAGGGAATTAATAGAATAGACATTAATCACTAAAATTTTTGAGGTATCCCTCCAAAATTCAGCATTTACTGAAAGAGCAAAGTGTCCCTCAGTTTCATAATAAAATATGGAACACTTCATTGTATATCAAGGCCATTTGCAGCATGAAGCAATGTTTTACAAGGAGGAGATACCTAGCAAATGAGTGGACTATGACTTTCCTGAGGGAAAGAATAAGTGAATATAGGTAAAACTCATATTGGGTAAAATTATTCCAGTTATATGTATTTGGGTTTTTTTAATACAATATAGAGTCGTGTAGATGTCCATACCAATATACTGTTCGAACTATTTTGTGCATGTTAAAAATATTTTAAAAGGAACAAATGACAAATAATGTAGAAATTTAAATTATATCCCTTCAGAGGATTAATTTGATTTCTACATTATTTGTCTATTCTTATGAAAACATTTGTTACCCAGTCATCAAATATTTATTGAGCAATTGCTACATATTCAAATTGGGAGAAAATAGGGAGAAGTTGGTAAAAGGATACAAACTTTCAGTTAGAAGATGAGTAAGATCTGAGGATCTAATATATAACATGATGACTATAGTTGATAATGCTGAAAAAAAGAGAAATAAAATTGTATAAGGTGGGCAAAAAATAAAATGATCAGAATTGCTTTAAAGGATGCGTTAAATTCAGTAGTCTATTCTTTCGGCTACTGGACATTTATGGTATATATAATGTATTTGAGAAATCATAGAGTTGAGCACATTTTTCATAATTCAATCAGTATCAGAACAGAGTCCCAGCCTTCAAAAATATCAGAATATTCTAGAGGAGACACAGAAGTAAAACAATTATCATAATATTGTATGATACATTTAGATGACAAATATGTCCAAAATATTGAGGAAGTTCAGAGGAAATGCTCCAAAGAGGACACTTAGTTGAAGAAATCCCAAAAGGAGATGATTCTTGAAACAGATCTTAAAGGAGTCACAATGAAAGGGAAGTTTATCCTAGAGAAGGGACCGCACAGAGAAGATGGCGTCCAAAGCTATAAATGGAAGGATTGTAGGAGATAGTGTGTAGAAATATGATGAGAGATGTGGTTAGAAAGGTGTGCTGAAACCAGAATATTAAGGACACCTTGTAAGACAAAACTTTATGCTAACATCAATTAGGAACAAATAAAGGATTTAAAACAAAGGCATAAACATTTATCAAATATTTTGGCTGAAAATAGTGTGGAGGATGAATTGAAGTGGAAGTTAAACTGGTGCAAGGAGACTAGACAGAATGAGTCATTCTGTGATGTGATCCTCAGAAGAATTTATAACTTTTAATCATTTACTTTTAGTGGCATGTAATACCTACAAGAAAGACTAGCAAATTCATGAACCAGAGTTTAATTTAAGATGTTTGCTAGCTTAAGTCATTTACCAGCTTGAGTGAATTGGTATGGATTGACTGTATGCAACTACCCCAAAGACTTGCCTCTGTTATATCCAGTGTTATACCTTCAGATGTTCTACAAACATCAAATTATTTATTTCAAGGGTGTTTCTACAATTACTTAGGGTAGGTAGAGTAATCCCTCATAGAACTGCAGTCAGAGACATCTCTAATGTCATTCTATACAGAACTATTCCTATAGCTTTATACTATAGTCAAACAAATGTCAAACAAATGGGTAAAATCTGTTTTTCTATGCCTTAGCTGTATAACCTTGAACAAATTATTGAAACTCTCACTGCCTTAGTTTCTTCATCACTAAAATGAATGTAGCAAAAGCCTAAAAGGGTTTGTGTAAGGATTCAATGAGATAGCCTATGTAAAGTACTTAGCACAGTACCTGTCACTTAGTAAGCACCCAGTAAATAAATCTTAGCTTTTATTAGCTTTGGAGGATAGGATTTTGCTTAAGGAAAAAAAATCATTAAAAATGAAAAAAAGAAAGCTACATTCCATATTCCTACAGCAAGGAATAGATCAAGCATTGATACCCACTGAGATATATTGGCTTTGAGAAAAATTAGAACTCTTACCTAAGACCAGCTTCACACATGTTTCACCTTTGAAGAAATGACCTCATTGGCAGAAGAAAAAAACAATTAAATCCCCAAAGATATAAATATCCGAATTCATGCTATTCATGAAATGTAAGACCACAGCTTTTAATCAAGAAATATAAACATCTTCTTCAATATCGCTAATAAGTAGTAAGAGTAATACAATTCAATCTAAGAAAGATAAAAATAAACAAAAAGAAAAATAGGAATAATTTTCCAGTTTTAAAGTTGACATCTTTGACATAAATCATTTAAAGAATTTAAATCTGCACTCAATTATCTTTTCCAAAACATTAATATATATGAAATATACATCATATTTTAGTTAATATTTGATGAAAAAATGTATATAAACAATGATTTTCAAATACAGTTGATACAAAATAGCTTTCTCATATTTTCACCATTCAAATGTGAGGAATTACTTTAAACATATGCAAATATACAGGAATGCATTTACTTTCTGTTTAATTATAAAAATTCTTAGACAAAGATTGTAGAACAAATCTAATAAACATAAACAATTTCTTTACAGGAAAAAAGAGCATAGTTTAAAAGATGAACATCTTTTTGGTTTCCTTCTTTTGGTTTTGTAAATTATAATTAATGCATCACACGTACTACATAGAATTGATTTTTACATCGGTGATGTTTTTCACAGGCAAGACACGCAAATAAATGAGTGGCCTTCTCAAAAGCAAAGGACAACAGATCTAACAAAGTTCCAGAGTTCAAAGAAAAGCTTCCCAACATGAGATTTAACAGAATAAGGGATTGCACTTTAATAAATGTATATAGCAGTGCTTCTGTATACAGCAGATTGGTGTACCTGCGTAGGATCACTTGTTTACAATAGTTTACAGCACATTTGCCAAACCCTACATCATAGTAATGCAGTTCTACTTCATACTTCTTTTCGTTTTCAAAGTGATATTCAAACAGGGTTATTATCTCTATCCCACATACACACAAATTGCCACCTACGCCTGAAAATAAGCAGAAGTTACTTTCTCTAAGTTGCGTACTCCACCAAGCTCCCAGAGAACACAGAAATGCTAACTCCTCTTTGGCCCACCAGCATGAACACAGCTGTTTTCCTATATCTGAGACGGTCTGAGAATCAAATTAATATGTTTTTTGTAGGCCAGGATCAGGAATCATTCAGAAGTTGCCCTTTTCCTCTTTTTCACCCTCAGCTTCAATTTCAGGTGCTGCCGTATGGCTCCTCTGAGTCTCTAAGAAATATTGAGGATGGCTTTTGTCGTTTCTAAGCTGTTTGCTTGTTGCAGAAAGCACGTCGTCTTGGAAATAAAAATTCACTTGAGCAAAGAAGAAGTTCTCAGCAATCTCTTCTATCAGGAGCTGGGTGGAGAGTGAGAACCTTGCTACTGGGGGACTGCCGAAGCATAAATGGGCTGGGATATCTTCCAAGCCCAGACACCTGGGAAACAGCCTGCTTCCTTGTCAGAACTACCGCCATTTTGAGGACAACTGGAGGTTTAGAAACATGTTTCCATTTTCAAGATGTGGGAATCAACTCCTCATTTGCCTACAATTAGTAAAGAAGTGAAATTTAGGATTTTTGCTTTATTTACTCACTCTCCCTATATGTTGATGAAGACATAGGCTATGTAAGAATTCAAGATTCATTCATAACACCTTTGACAGTTGGGCCCTGAAGTGATCAGATTACGAAAGTGTCAGAAATCCATCATTGATTTCATGAACGAAGAATCCAGGAAGACAGAATTTAATTCTTATATTACCTTCCAATTTAAAAATAAAGCAAATTCCATAAGCAAATAAGCAATGCTATTTTTCCAATGTCAGACACTAAATTAATATTTTGAAAAGAATTTCTTCTAAGTGATTATTGTGGAAGGTAGGTGGGGAAGGAATACTTCTATGTTGTGGAAAGATCCATGGTGTTCTTTATTGTTGCTGCTTCTGTCTTGTCTGTTCATGCATTGTGGGTTTCTGTTCCCTCGCTGTTCATCCAATAAAACATTACCATCTGGTACATAGTGGATATAAGCAAAAATCACCAATTCTCTTCCTTTGAACAGATATAGTCTACTTTTACTCAATTATGAGAAATTCTGAATATATTAAGACTGACAGAAAGAATTTCATAGCTAAAAGGAGACCTACTTTCTGTGGTATGTACTTTTTTGTTGCAATATACAACATGGAAAAGGCAAACACAATTCTTATTCATAAATATTAATCATTATGTTTTCCTGTGACTTATACTTTCTTGTGAAATAGACATGCTACTGACTACAGAATTCCACCGCGCTTTTCAGATCTGTACTTTAATTTTCAAAAAGGACAAATGCAAAATGGGTAAGAAAGAAACTACCAGGAAGTTCCTGAAAATTAATTTTTTTTCCTCCTGGAAACAGCTGATCTTCGAGCTATCCAGCTTCGCCTGCTGGAGTTGATGGGGTCAGTATCACCTCACCAGGCAAAGGAAGTGAATTCCTTGCAATGGCTTTGTTGCTTTGGATGTTATCCAGTGGAGCAAGAAGAACATTAAATTTGATTCCTGACAGATAAGCAAAGAAGAAACAACTTTGTAAATACTCTGATTTAAAAACACATCTATTTACAGACACATACTGTCATATATTTGGGGTCAAAATATATCCTTATTTATTTAGCACATTTGGTATAATAAGGATAAGTGCTACAAACATCTTGCAATTTCTAACGTTAAACCAAATTATATCCCTTTTTATGTGATACATTTGTTATTTTGCAAGATCCAATTTCCTATTTCTAATAAATGACAGATTTATTTTACCTCTCTCATTTTAGCTCTGAACGTATATTTGGGTCAAGCTCTAATAAAACAAAGGTACATGTTTTTTTTCCACTAAAAAATATTTCTGATGAATTTGTGGCTATTGGAAGGAACCTCATGGAAAACGGGGTTTAATTTAGAAATGTAGTACAATCCCAGAACACGCAGGTGCAAAACGGAAAATTGCAACTACCTAAATTATTTTCCTAATGTGCATCAACATTTATATCCGAAATTACTGGATTATATGTCTTATTTTGCTGAGTTTTTAAAATTTTTTTACATACTTTGTTTCATTTAATATTCAGCACATACATGTAAACTATGACATATTCCAATTTTTTTTTAATTTATTTTTTGTTGCAGTAACATTGGTTTATAACATTGTATAAATTTCAGGTGTACATAATTATACTTCTATTTCTGCATAAATTACATCATGTCCACCACCCAAATACTATCTACAATCCATCACCACACACGTGTGCCTAATCATCCCTTTCGCCCTCCTGCCTCCCCCCTTACCCTCTGTTGAGCTTTTTGACACATCTATTACAAGGTTAGTGTAGGTTACTGAGAAGTAAAAATAACTATTGACAATTGTAAATTTGTTTACTAGTTTACATCATGTTTATCAACGCTGCTCTACTAGCAGTGTAAGAATTTAGTAGCAAAACACAGCCAGGTTGGAATATTGAATACTGGTTGGAACTTGTCCACAACATAATTTCATTTCAATTTATGGAACCCTATTTCAATTCTGAAACTGCGGGGATTGTAAAGTTCGTTTTGTAGAGAAATTGTGAGATTTGTAAAAGTCAGTTTAAGAAGTTTTAGGAATATGAGCGTCAGCTATTGCATTATAGGTGCAAGGTGATTTAATAAAATAAGATGAAATACTCTTTAATAAAAACCCTGCTAAAGTGGAACTATATAAGAAAAAAAGCATTTTCAGAAGTTTGGCATTAACTGTAAGTTCTCTCTGTCCTTCTCTTTTTCATCCTTCACACTGTTAGAAATAAAACAATACTGAAAAATTAGCATTCAATTTTTGGTGGGTTTTTTTTTTGGTGAGGAAGATTGGCCCTGAGCTAACATGTGTGCCACTCTTCCTCCATTTTGTATGTGGGACGCCTCCACAGCATGGCTGTATGAGCACGTATAGGTCCACTCCCAGGATCCAAACCCAAGAACCCTGGGCCACCAAAGTAGAGCACATGAACTTAACCACTACGCCACTGGGCTAGCCCCAGCATCAGTATAATTAACTGCTAATTAGTGAACCCTGGCTATAAGCTAGGGGCATGTTAGCTGCTTTAAACGTGTGTCCTATTTCAAAGGTAAAGCCACTGCCTCTCCTATGCACATAATTTGGTTTAAAAGTTTTAGGAGTAAGGAGAAACAGCCACAAGGCTTGTCCAAGCTTATTCACATTCCTGAGAAAAATCCATCTGATGGAATGAGCTTGGAATGTCTGGAAAAGTAACACATCATTTGACAGTAGTGGTTGGTTGCTCACATTTCTACCATAATAACTTCGTGGAAGAGCTGACGCCCAACCTCTTAGAAGTCCTTTTTCAATTCGGGACTCTTCCATTTACATGGCGATTTAGGGGTTCCTATAAATCAACTTTACACTAAAGTGCTTTCTTTATTGAAACGGGTTGTTTGTTTGTTTGTCTGTTGTGTGTTTTTTTGAGCCACTCTTAGGATATACAGTTGTATGACAACATAAGGGATATAGGCGCATTCAGAACAAGTTCCGTTTGATATTTACATACTGCATTCTCTACGTAAATTTTGCAGTGTGCATTCTGGAAATTATGAACTTTAATTTAATTTCATTAGGAAATCATGGAAATTATAATAATTCACATTTTGGCCTATGCAAATGTGTGAAGGACAGCATCAACCCGCACTATGGTCTTCTTTCTTTCATGCTATGCTTGAAAATGTGAATGTGTGTGGATTACAGACTATGTTTCATGACTTATCAAAGCCTTGGATCAATTACAACACAACCTCATCTCTCTTCTTATTCCCGGAGATTTGCTTATGAGCAAACTGAAGTAAGGAAGCCCGTCTTTCAGGTTCATAAAGTTTCATCAAAGTGAGTGTTCTATGTAGTTTCTTGCCAGGTGATCACAGCTTTCTTTTTTCTTTTAACCTCTGTAGAAATTTAACAGTTGTGACATTTCCTTTATATATTTTATTTCCCTAAATTGAGACTTTGGGAGTTTTTTTTAAAGCAATGCCATGCTCTCCCTACCCCAGCTATATGCATTACGTGAATATGAACATTGAAGCTATGTTTCATCACATAAAATTATATCTAAACACTATTTTGTTAACACTTTAGATTTTAGCTAACTCCTTGGGGCATGGTCTATGTAAGATCTAATGACTCCAGTGGCAGAAGGTGTTACCTTCATTGAAATTAAAAATCAATAGACATTTTAATACATATTTTACCTACTTTTGTGAACTTCTAAAAGTGCAGGAAATTTTTGTGCTGGAAATAATATATTAACTCAGATTTCCTAAATGTTACCTGGTACAACAAATCATGTCTGATTTATATGAGAGAATAGGCTCATTCTCTCTAAACCATTGGAAACATTTTGTATTGTGGTAATTACAGATCCTTTTCATTTAAATGGATAAGTCCATATTTATAACTACATTTGAAAATGAGAAAACTCAGAATATGTCTCCATCCCTAGAAAAAGAAATACCACTAGACCTAAAGGACTGCTTCATTCATTGACTCAATACATTCTATGTCGTTCATTTTTATATTTTGATAATTAGATAGTCCATTTCCTCCAGCACCCACACAGTGCCACAAGAATTCATGAATTTGCAATGAGTGCATGTGACTATAGACTTACAATATCTTACTCTGCCTTACAAAGATCAATATGGGCAGGAAGACATGTCTGAATTTTGGCACTAAGTAATCAGTATGACTTTGGGCATATCATTTTTCTCCTCTGGCCTGAATTTCCTCACATTATGAATGATTGGCTGGATGGGAATTCCAAGTGTCAGATTGGTGGCTGGTAGACTGAACTAGCCAACATAGGTGCTTTATTTGGTTGAATTTGAAGAGTGTTCATTGGACCTGAACTCCCAGGAGCCCTTCCTATCGTCTTGCTTCCAGGCACCCACACACATACAGTTACTGCCTAGTCTGGCATTGGGTTTACGATCCCTGTACTAGAGATGTCTCAGGACCTCTCCAATCCTAACACTTCAAGATTTTTAATGCATCAAGCTCATTTCCAGGCCGGAATCTTATCCTACCTAACTATGTAAGAAAAAGTTTCTATATAGACTGAGAGGATGGACTTATGACACTTTAAGATTCCTTCCCAATATTAGGAAGACAAAGTACTCTATATCCAGTTGAATGAAAGAAACCCTATAATTGAGGGAAATTGTTGCTGGCATATAATTGCCAAAAAGTTAGACTTTCTATGGTGGTGAATCTGTTCATTAATTTGAGAAATAGAAAGTGTTTGCAAATTTCAGCAAATATATCTGACTTTAAGGGAAAACAAACCTGCAAGGTAAGCTTAATCCAAAAAAGAATGTTGTCCATGACAGGAAAAATGATAATGATGACTGATTTCAACCTCTGAAGAGGAGATAAACTGGTTATTCTATCACAACTTACAGTGCATTGAATAAGTTATTCATTGACAAATGAATAGAAATATGAAAGTCAATAATATAATGGAAAAAAGCAAAATAAAATTATTCCTGTTAATTTTATAACAGATAGGGAAGATGAGTGATGGAATATACTTGTTTTAAAAGCAATATAATTCATCTTCAGTGAATGTTGACAAAATAGCGTCAAAATTGCATCAAATGAAGGCCCGTCGTGCAGGCATTTAGCTAGGAATTTCCTGACTTTGGCCCCGAGATGACCTCATAGTTAAATGGTTAACGCAAACTTAAAGGAACTCAAATAGTACATGTTTATGATGCTGTTCCCTCTTTATTTATTTATTTTTCGTTAGCTTGGATTAATATAATAAAAACCAGGTATTATATTGAGGGGCAATTGTAATACTTTGAAATGTTACATTGGAAAAAATCAGATATCATTTTCAGTTTTCATCTTTTTTCGATGATATTTTTGTCAATTTAAAGTTAACAGAATTAATTTACAAAGATAGAGCCACAGTTTAAAAAAACATCATAAACTGACTTCTTCCTAAATTCAAATGAAAGTTGCCAGTTGAACCTCATATCATAAGAGAATTCTTTATTCTATCTTCAAACGTTAAAGAATTATTTAAAATTAGGTGAAAACAGAAAATAGACATTTTTTTCATTTGCTTTTATAAGGATTGCCATGGTAATGTAATTCTTAAGCATCAACAGTTTGTCAGAGCATAAATAACACAAAGTCAGGCTTTACTTGAGGTATTTGGTATACGGAAAAGGAAAAAAATATCTTTCATATAATAATATCTGTTGCATCTGGAGGTTTATAAATTTCTCAGCAACGTTCTTACACATTTAGACTGCCAGTACAAACATTAAAATTCAAAAAAAAATTCAACATTTTATTTACTAATCTTTAATGAAATATTCATTGAATTTCACATTTTTAAAAAAGAGAATATGATTTTTCAACAACTTCATCTGAACCCATTTGAAAATCAAAGTTGCTATCTGAGAAGCTATTTTCTTTAAAGTATATTTATACGGTTCTAAATTCCCTTGAGCCTTATTTTAAGAAAAGATCAGATTCATCTCACCAAAGAGGAACTATTCCAAGACTTAGGAAAGTAAGTTTCCACCATTTCAACTTGTAATATTGCCTTCATCTTTTCTATTTGCATTTCAAAACTTCTCAGTCTCAAAGGAAAAAAAAAAAGTAAACATATCTTGTTTATACCTTCCCGCTGTTTTCAATTTCAGTGTATCCAGTCACAAAAAGAAATCATCATTTTTAGCATTAACATTTATGGTTAAGGACCTAAGGCCATCCATCCTCATACATTGACATACGGAAGGCCCAAAGCCAATCTTTAATACAAGAATGGCAACATCAGGACCAGGTCTAAAGTACTAAACAGATGAAGCCCAAGATACGAGGTGCCCTAGTTTCAGAGCAGCTACAATTTGTTTATAAATCATTTCCAGTGAACCCTGCCAGCTTTCACCAGCCAAAGAGGAACCCCGGGCATGTCACAATACTGCAGATTAGCACCATAGCAAAGATAAAAAAGAGCCCGATTAAATCTGAGCTAAGTCATGGCAAAATACACTTACATCTCTACTTCTGCCTTTAGTTCGATGCTCTACTTGGAAAGAGGAGTTCATATATTTTAAAGATATTGCAACTTCAAACTTTCATTTTTTTTTTTTTTGTGAGGAAGACCAGCCCTGAGCTAACATCCACTGCCGATCCTCCTCTTTTTGCTGAGGAAGACTGGCCCTGGGCTAACATCCGTGCCCATCTTCCTCTACTTTATATGGGACACCACCACGGCATGGCTGACAGGCGGTACGTCGGCGGGCGCCCGGGATCCGAACCCGGAACCTCGGGCTGCCAAGCAGGAACTTAACCGCTGCGCCACCGGGCGACCCCTCAAACTTTCATTTTTAATATATTCAAGAAAAGGAGGCTCAATCACTGCATTCTTTGAGAGTTTTTAGAATGGATAAAATGAGAATTAGACAAAATCCATTCTACTCTATACTCTCTAGCACAGTACTTGACAAGTGGCTTTCAAATATGTCATCTCGTGACGTTTTCTGAACTGTTCTCAGAGGTGGGCATGGCTCTCAGCCCCAGTTTGGAGACAAGGAGACTGAGACAGGTGGTTGATTCTCCTAGGGCCATAGAACGGAGGTTAACTCGAGCCAAACCAGATATTTTGGTACTAAGCTCTTTCCAAAACCCAACATTGCCTTTCTATGATACGTAGTCTACCCTGATTTATTCCAAGAATAAGTGATTATGTAAATCAAATACTAGAATATTGAGAATTCTATTTCCACTGATTTGTTATGTGTTTGTCATAAATAAATTTACCTCTTCTGCCTGTTCTCCATTTTCCTGACTGAGCAGAACCCTATGTCTCTCATTCATTTTTAATATTCCTGAGATTTCCCAGTGTGTGTGTATCTTATGCATATACTCATTTCCCCTGGGATTTCGCTTCTCCTGTATCAGTGTTTTCAAAGTGGGTACCATGGAGCTGCACATGTTTTTCAAAAGTACTTCAGGGATCACTGTGGAAGATCAGTTGTGGGGGGCTGACCAGGGGAGACTTTAGACATTCCAAATTTTCTTTTGTATATTGAGATTTATACATACTATATAGGTTTAAAAAAGGATTTCATGGAAAGAAAGAGAGAGAGAGAAGGAAGGAAAGAAGGAAGGAGAAAGAGAAAGGAGGAGGAGAAGATGATGGAGGGGTGGAAGGAAGGAAAGTACAAAAGTTATACTCTCACTAACACAATAAGTCTTTCCCACCCCTGTGTTTCTGGCACCCAGCATGCTTATAGAAACTCCAAATAAAGCTCATTTTTTTCTATAATATTCCACCAGGGCTGGCAGTGAGAGATACCATCTAAAACTGTGGTTCTCAACCCTCGGCAACTTTTGCCATCCCCCATCCGCCAGGGGACATTTAACAATGTCTGAAAACTAGTATCTAATGGGTAGAGGCCAGAAATGCTGCTGCTGAATATCTTGCTTGCACAGAATAGTCCTCCCAAACAGAGAACTATCCCAACACAAATGTCAGTAGTGCTGAAGTTGAGAAACTCTGATCTGAGAGCAGAGCATGGAACTATGAACTTACTAAAGTCACTGCTCGGACTCCACGTAACTCTATGTTGTTCCACAGCTGAGCTTCTCAGTGATTTTATGAAAGATTTCTGCTGTGTTTATACTTGGTTGTAGATGGGGCTAGACGAGGCAGAATAAATTGACATACATCTGTTTTCCAGGAAGAAAGCAGGAAATTAAAGAGAAAGAAGGGAGGCAAAATGCTCTTGGTCCAGATGGCTCTGGTATTGTCTGCCATTTTGGAAACCATTTGAAACAACATCCCCAAAGCCATGTTATTAGGCTTTGCACGTTTCTAAATTGAGTTAAATTGCATGTATTCCTCTTAACAGGCTTTTTGACATTCTTCGTTGACATGCTTTTTTTATGTTTCTGAGATCCACCATGTTGTTTTGTGTAGCTATAACGTTTTTGATTTCATTGCTATATAGTATCCCATTATATGGATATACTCCAGTTTATGTTTCTATTCTACTGCTGTTGATATTTGTTTCCAGTTTTCTATTATGAAAAAAAATTCTGCTATTAACCTTTTTGTTTGTGTCTTTTGGTGTACTTACAAAAAAAAATTTCTTGATATATGCCTCAGAATGGAGTTGCTAGGTCATGAACTATAATTATATTCAAGTTTATTTGACATTATTATGTCAAAAGATTTTCCAAAGTGATTTTGTCAATTTACATGACCACCAATAGGTCAAAAGTGTTCTAGGGATCCACATCTTCACCTGGATTTGATGTTGTCTGACTTTAAAATTTTTTTTAATGTAAATTAACTCATTTTGTTTTAATTATTATTGCTTCAATTATTCATTAGGTTGAGCTTTTCTCTCTAATCAGCCATTCTTGATTTGATTCTTTTTTTGTGAAGAGCCTGATGAAATTTTGTTCAATTTTCCTAACGATTATATCTCTTTGCCTAGCTATTTTGCAAAATGTATACATATATTCACACATACATTCTAAATTCTAATCCTTTGTGAGTTTTGTGTGTTGCAAACATTGTCTTCAATGTCGTGGATTATCTCTTAACTCTATTTATGGTGACTTTTGATAAAATGTTCTTTTTTGTGTGTTAAAATTCATCATTATTTTCTTTTATTGATCATGCTTTTTTCCTCTGGTTTAATAAATTCTTTCCTACCTCAAGGTCATAATATATCCAAATATATTTTCTCATAAAAGTTTTATAGCTTTGCCTTTCATGTGTTGGTTTTTTATTCTCTTGGAATTAATTTTTGTGAAATGTGAGGGAGGATAGATTTTTTGTGTGTGTGCTAATAACCAATTCTCCCATTAAATGAAAGGACTATCAGTCTTCACTGATCTATAATAACAGCTCTGTCATAAATCAAGTTTCCGTGTTAAATGGGTCTGTATCTGAACTCTATATTTTGTCCTATTGGTCATTTAATATATCCCTTAGTTAATCATACAGTCTTAATTACTATAGCTTTATAATTAGTCTTGATTATAAGAGGGTAAATTGATTCTAGAGGGTAAATTATAGATTTATTTATAGTCATTTATAGCTATTATTATTAACTTGATTATAGAGGGTAAATTATCCCCACCTTTTAGTTCCTCTTCAGGACTGTCTGCACTACCCTTTGGCCCTGTGCTCTCCCATATCAATTTTAGAATAAGCTTGTCAAGTTCACACACACACAGGAAGGCACACATCTGTTGGGTCACTGATTAGGTCTGCATTGAGTGTTTACATTAATTTGGGTGGGAAACTGTCTTTTTTCTAAGACCTTTTTCGTAATGTCTTTCAACAAAGTCTTTTAAATAAAATATTTCAAAAATATTTTAATATGTTTATTCCTAGCTTATTTTAATATCCAAAGTTATTAGAAAAAGTAGCAAACATATTTTCTGCTTGTTTCGGGAGTATAGAAATGCAATTGATTTTTGTATATTAATTTTGTATCTAGTCACAATAAGGGCTTTTTAAAATTCCAATAATCTACCCATTAATTTTTTACAATTTAGAAAATAACGTTTTTATTTCATCCTTTTCATAACATATCATTTGCTTCCTTTTCTTACTATGCTCTCTAGGTCAATATTATCATCATAAAGTATGATGTTTGTTCTAGTTTTTTTGGAGGGGGCATATATATAATAATAAAAGTAGGAAAATTACTTTTTTTAGTTTGTCAATGTTTGGTTTTGTTTTTATCATCCTGGATGTTGAACTTTATGAAATTCCATCTCTGCATTTGATTTTTTTTTCCTTTTAATCTGTAAATGTAGTGAATTAAACTATAATGCAAATGTGGTGAAGTTGGAGCAACAAGCCAACTTGTTTTCTAGTTTCACAGGTCCACAGATGGAGAGAAACTTTCCCTTGAACAGATTATACCCCAAGTCTTACCATAACTAATCTAGATGATTTAGATGATGAGATTTGGGACTTTTGAGCTGATGAGACCTAGGTGAGATTTTTCGGGGCTTGAGTTAATACTGCAATGGGTTAAGAATTTGAGAAACATGGGGATAGTGTGAATGTATTTTTCTTGTGGCATGGGTATGAATCTTTGGGAGCCATAATGCAGATGCTGGTAGGCTGACTAACATAATTTGTCACAGCAGCAGCAATAGTAAATGAATGCTTCTACCCCCTTGGATCATTAACTAACTCTTTGTTTTGCTTCTTTAGTGGTTATTGTCAGGTTTACAATAGGTTATTTTCAAAAAATGTATTATCCCTTCACATCAAATATAAGAACCTCAAAAAAGTATGCTTCCCTTTCTCCTGCTTGTTCTTTGTGCTATTGTTGTATTATATTTTACTTCTAAATGTTATAAATCCTATAAGTGTTATGGAATTTGCTTTAAAAAGTCAGTTATCTTTTAAATAAATTTTGAAATTGAGAAAAGTGTACTTTACATGTATCCAGATATATACTATTTACTATGCTATTTATTTCTTTGTATAGATTCAGGTTATCACCTAGTATTCTTTTTCTTCTGCCTGAAGAACTGATTTTAACATTTCTTCTACTGCAGAACTGCTAGTGTCAAATTCTCTCAACTTTCGTCTTTCTGAAGATGTTTTTGTTGCATCTTTATTTAAAAAAATTTTTTTGATAAATAATTCTTGGTTGGCAGTTTCTTTTGATTTGCTTCTGCGTGTCAAAAAAGCTGTTCCATTGTTTTTCTTGTTCGTGAATTTCAGACAAGAAAGCTGCATTCATTTTTATCTGTCTCCCTCTGCATGTAATGTGTCCAAGTAGATATTTAATCACCATCTTTACCCTCCTTCCAAAATTTTAAATACCCACACTCTCTCCAATTTCCAACATTCCTTGTGCATAGGATAGAACTGTTCTGTATTTTAGTGCTGATTTGTGTATTATTTTTACTCCTTCTGCTATTAGTATTTTTGTTATCTAGACTTACCTATATATTGCTCAATTTATTTGCTTTTTATTCTTTCTATATCACAGGCCTTCCATTTGGAATCACTTTCCTTCTGCCAAAAATAAACCAGAATTTTCTCTAGTGAGATTTGTTTGTGGCAATCTCTCTCAGTTTTTATTTGTTTTAAAAGGTTCAATTTGCTCATTTTCTTGAAATATGTTCTCGATTTTCAGTTATTTACTCTCAGAACACTGGGCATTGAATTTGCTTTCTTCTATCTATTTCTTGGAGAATTCAGTTCTTTTTACAACTGCCCCTTCTCTAAACCTCATCTATCCTTTGCCTCTGGCTGCTTTTAAGAATTTTTTCTTTGTCTTTGGTGTCTGGAGCTTCACTTTGCATCTGGGTGTGTTTTTATCTTTTAATCTTAGTTAGGACTCAACGGTGTCTTTGCCCCAGCGACCTAGTAAGAAAGCCCAAGCCTGAAACACATATTAAGTGGTCATGCTTTATTTGGGGAATCATACTCCAGAATGCAAATGGTAAGGGAAGAAAGAAGTGAGGCAGGAAAGGATGGGAAACAAGACGCATCACCATTCTGGTGACGGACTCATAGGACGCTGCAGTGTGAGACAGCCAATAGTTTGGCAGGTGTGTCTGCTCAACCACTCAGGGTGTCTCCAGACCGGCTATTTTTTCCAAACTGCCTCAGAGCAGCCCATGGAGGGAAGGGGGGAGGAAGTATAATTGTACAGATTGCTCTATTTCTTGTCTTCTATTGGTCGAAATTTGCCCTACTTGCAAATTAAATCATCCAGCCCCTTTGGCAATAGCTTAAAAAGCCAGATCTCCCATCCTACAGTGGAGCAGTTTATATAAGGCAAAAGTGGCAGAGAGAGTCTGAGGCTTCCAAATCAGTCTAGCTGTGCGGTATCAACCAAAGGTGAGGGGCTCAGAGTTCCAAGCAAGCAGCTAGTGATCCAGGCAATAGATCTATAGAGGTCCACCCAGTGTCTACCAGTGTCCATCAGTGGTGGCAGTGTTTGAAGCAGAGCAAAGGGCTAGGCATCAAGGAGACAGATAAGGCTGAGAAATCCAGGAAGCACATTAAGGTGTATTTGATATTATAGGAGTTCTTCTATAGATGGTCTCACTCATTAATTCTGGAAAATTCTCAAGCACTGTTACTTGAAATATTGCTTCTGCCATGCTTTTCCCCCACCAACCCCTTCCTCTTTTGGAATACCAATTAAAAATTGTATCCTCATAACTCTTTCATATTTTCCAACTTTTCTCAGTGCTACATTCTGGATAATTTCCTCAACTCTAGCTTCCTGTTTGTTAATTTTCTCTTTACTGAAATAATTTTCTGTAAAATATTTTCATGGAGTTTTTTACCAATTATTATATTTTTCATTTCTTGAAGTCCTGTTTAGATTTTTATAAAATCTGTCTGGTCATTTTTTATACTCTCACCTTTTTACTAGTGCTAATTGGCCCAAACAGTGCCAATCCCTTTTCAATCCTTTAATTATATTATGTATGTTTAGTTTATACTATGGAATTATGGAATTCTCATAATTATAACTTCTGATATCTTTCTGTATATAATTTTTCTCTTTGTTTTGCTCTTACCCCTCACTCATGTGCTTTGTTTTTTGTTGTATAATTTTTGCCTGAGAGCTCATGTTTCTTGGAATTTATCTATGAAATTCCTTAGGCTTGAGATGAAGTTGTGTGTTTCTGCAAAGAGAATTGACACTTACTTCTTCAAGGCACCTGGAACAGTGTAAGCCCAGGACAATTTAAGGTGTTTTGTTTTTTAGACCAACTAACTAGTATGAACTTCTATTGTAAACCTATGATGTGAGTGATGGCTGATAGTAATGAATTCTTAAGAACGATTTCTTTTCCTAGTCCAAGTTTTGATACAGCATTTTTTATTTCAGACCCAATGGTGGGAGGAGTGTTAAGTTTATTTCTAGTTCATAAAATAGAGACTATATACATTGAGTGCCAACTTTAGGAGGGCTTTTTTTAACTTTTCCCCATTGAGAGGGCCCTGGGTTTTTTCTGGTGTCCCCCAATCCCCCAAACAACCATAAAAACTAAAGTTTAAATTTACCTGAGCCCTCAAGGTAGAAGCCATTTTAAGTATTCATCTTTTGACTGGAGTGCTCTGCACTTTCTTTCCAAATGATTGAGACACTTAAGAAAATTATTTTAATGTTTCTTCCGCAAGAAAGCAAGTGAGTCAGGGCTCCCAGAATGCCTCATCTGGGAAATCTACCTCACTTTCAAACAGCATGTTTGCTGTCATAGAGGCAATGAACTTATGCTTACTATCTATATTTTAGTGAGTTCATACCATTTCAAGTGTTAGAGAAAGGATTCCTCTCAGATTCTGCAAGGGGAATTTCTACTCCGATGTTTCTGCCATGTAGGTCATCATGATACTTAGACAAAAATTTTTTTTCTTAACTCGAGATAGAACAATGGGGCTTGAAAAGGGCAAATTATTTTCTAAAGGTGAATGAAAAGAACATGCTGGAAAAAGCCATAGTAGTAAAATGGAAAATCCCAGTGCAACCTTCAGACACACTCATATCCACCCAATGAGAAACAATCATTCACCTGCAAATTACATTTTCTCAACTTGCATAATGATTTCCCATGAAGGGACAACCACAGCCTAATTTTGCAATGGCGCAGTTGATTCCTGCATTGCATCCAAGTGAGTCATTCCTGCATGAGGTAGGCAAAAGGTTTGAAGTTTAAACACCATGACCAACAGCAGCTCAAAACGGATTTAATTACAAGAATCTAATTATTCACCCTGGAGATCCTGTCTTTAAATGTCTTTAAAGTAAATGAGGTTTCTTTTCTATCTCTGTATGTATGCCTAAGAAAGTTAGCAACTTATTTGGGATGGCACTTTGTAACTAACACTTACCAAAAATAATTGCGAAATTATCCAAATAAAACCTATTAACTTCTAATAAGCCCTCTTTTTGCTATAACAATCCAGGAAAATATAAGCCCCCCCAGAAGTGGTAATGTGTAAAATGTCATCTTAGTAATTTTTCCATCATTATTCATGTAACTGAAGCATAAAATGCACTGTACCTCAGTGTGTATTCTAGCTTCCCAGATTAATTAGGTTATTTTATTATAATGTACACACCTCAAAAAGAAATTTCACAGACATGATAAAAATCATCTCACAGAGGTCAGAATCAAGTGCTTCCCATGAGACATTAATGGTAATATCTTAGTTGATGCTGATTAGGTGTAAAATCTACATTGAGCTCACTTTTCTCACTAAACCTTTGTATCTAGGGGAAACTATCCAAAACCTTTCAGAATGTTGTCCCACTTTTGTCATCTTTATGATTGAATGCTTTTATTTGGTGCTTACAAAATACTTGCTATTTGGATCAGGTTTCTTTATTTCAAATGGGAATACAGAAAATATTGCCAAACCGACAATTTAAATTGAAATGGAACACAACTTGCATAGTGTAGAACTGAAGAAAGAAACTTAAAGATCAGTGGATCCAGGTCCCTCATTTTACAGACAAGTAAACAGAAGTCCAAGGTTGCAAAGTTAATAATGGCTGGATCAGAACCTAAGCTTTCTTGTACTCAGAACTCACTACTTCATAAACCATATCATATCATCCTCTGTCCAAAATTACATCATTCAAACCTACTAAGTGTCAGTTTCACCTGTGCTTATGATTAAACATTTTTCCACAGATACAGAGAAAGTATAAACTCAAAAGTGAGGCATGAATATCAGCTCTCTTTGCATTAGGCTTACCCTGAATTCTGTACAGCCTGAGGACTTTCAACATTCAGCTGAAATAGCCACTCTGTATTTGTGCTGAAACAAATCACCCCAGGCTTTGTGAATTTACAGGAAGCAAGTGGCATGCGTGAAGAATGAACCCAATCTACCCTCATTGCTTTGAATGGTGACTAGACACTTCCTTGACTACATTTTTGTAGTGCACTAACCCTTATCCAGAAACCATCCTTTGGAAATTCCTAGTTTTGTGAAAATTCATAGAATCACAAAACAAAACAAAAGAAGGACCTTGAGATGGTCTAATGAATCTACTTGCTTCCTTTTATAGCCGAGAAGACTAAAGCACAGAAAGGTTAATGAAGATCCTTGCCCAGGATTACCTAGTGAGTTACTAACCGAACTGAAATAAAATTCATATTGTCTGACTCTGGCCACTTGTTATTATTTCTTTTGTTTTCAGAGATAATGAAGACATTAAATCACATAATTTTACATCCCCTTCAATCATTCTTTGGAATGCTGTGTTTCATTTCTAATTCAAATGATGAGATGATTGTCTTGGCTTTTAATTCCAGTGCCAAGATGACACTAGTGTCATGATTAAGGCCTCAAACTGTTCTCTTTCATTTTCTTATCTGCTCTATTACCAATATCTGCAAGAAAAGAGTTATATTTATAACATTTTCAAAACTGAAGAGTACTCTGTTGCTTAATGATCAGACTTCAGTTTGGACATTCCTGAAAAAAGGGGCAAGGGAGTACTACTTCTGCTTACAAAGATGACAGGAAAACACCCGCAACCAGAAATTTTCTTTATTTTCATGCTGTAAAAATGCTTGCAAATGTTTTCCGCTTTCTACCATGTCTATCCTGCCTGATTTTATATCTTTGACTCAAATGAGCAAATTCCCACATTCTTAGATTCAGCTTGTGCTGAAGTTTTAATTGCCCCACCAAAACATAATACTAGTATATTGGTTTACCTTACACTCTTTTTTTGAATACATTAACTACCCAATGTAAGAATATTCTTAAACTTCCTTATGAGGAATGATCAGAAAAATTAGCAATATTTGAATGTACACTGACAAAGTACAATGGTCACATTTTTATAACCACAGCTGTTATGTTAGTTTTCTTCTACCCAACTACATTTCTTAAAAGTTGTAGAAAGTCAAGAAAGATTTCTTTAAAATATAATTTAATATTCAATTTTATATTGCATGTGATCATTTAGAAACATGTCTAGTGAAGAAAGCTGCATGAAACCATTTAGACCCAAAATAACAAGTCAGGTTGGGTAGCATTAAAAAACTAAAGTATTTCAATAATAGAAAAACTGTGGAACCCCAATCTGAAGACTCTTGCTTGGTCCTAGAATCTCGACTCTGGAAACAACTGTGTTTGTACTAATTTCCTAGGTCTGTTAAACCCATCCAATACATTTTTCATTCAAAATTCTGCACTTTTCACTTTTAGACTTTTCATTTCATTCTTTTTTATAGTTTTTCTGTTTCTGTGAGCCTCTCCATCTGTTCATTCATCATAACTGTTTTCTCTTTACTTCTTTGAAAGTCCTATCTGCTAATCTGAACATCTTGATCTTGGGTCTATTTCTTTTGATTGATTTTTCCCTTGAATATTAATTTTATTTTCCTCTTTCTTCACCTGTCAAATAGTTTTAATTTTATATTGGGAATTGTGGATGATACTTTTTAGGAACTCTGAATTATAGATTCCTCAGAGAAGTGTTGATTTTTGATCTAGTAGGCAATTAAATTTTGAACTGAAAGGTACTTGTGGAAGGATAGTTTTGACTTTGCTCTTGTGGCTCTGTGTTGGTTTTGCCCATCTTCTAAGTGAATCCCTTAGTCCTGAGACAAAGTCTTTATTCCAAAGGAATAAAGAATTTCTAGAATTTCAATGAGTTCCTGAGGTGCTTACCAAGCCACTCCAACTCGACAGGACTCATATTCCAAACTCCGTCTGTCCTGTGGTAGGCAATAGCTGAAATCTCTGTTCAGTTGTCTCCCAGTTGTTGCTTTCCACTGGCCCCCTTGTATTCCATTCATGAATGCACAGAGCCAGCCAAAGATTTGCTGCACATTTTAATGCAGATTTTGGAGCTCCTTCCCTCTGTGTTTCCCTTCTATTTAAGATTTCCCCCCTTCATTTCCAGATATTATGGATGTCCTGAACTCTGTCCTCTAGATATCTCAAATCTATAAGACTGCACTTTCTGGGTGAGTTCTATATACCACACCTCAAGAATTGGAGGATGTCTTTGGGGGAGAACCTCTATAAACATGGATCTATCTTAATATGGCTTCCTTCTTCTAAGGGTTAAATGCCCTCCAGTTTCTGCCTGCTTTTGGTCTCTTTCCAATACTTTCAAATAGTTGTTTTTCTTCTTTTTATTTTTTTAAGAGTTTTAAATTGCTATTTATAGGATGGTACTCCCTTGCAAGCCTTTACACCATTATCCCTCCTGGAATTCTCTTGAATTAGAAATAAATAAACTTTGATGTGATTTAATCCACTATCCTTGGGTTTCTTTTACTATGGAGCCAAGTTTAATCCTATTGAACACAACTAGAGTCAGAATACCCTCCCTAGGAAATGAAAAATCAGTCTCACGATGAACTTGAGATAGGAAGCATAATGGGTTCCCTGGGAAGACAGGTGCTTCGGATGTCGGTTGCCAAAACTGCAAAAAGCAGCCAACAGACAGAGAAAAAGAGGCAGTTTTGCCAGCTTTGGCAGTAAAATGTTCTCATAAATCTGAAACAGGAAAAACCCAAAAGAGGCACTAGGAAATGCCCCCTTTTTTCACACGTTCAATGATCATAAATTCCAAATTTAAAAGACTTTCAAACATAAAATATGCTGTCTCAAAGTCATATGATCTATTCCAACCTTCTATGACACCCAATTGCTGGTTAGAAAAACATGCTCACTATTGATTGCTATTCACACTTCAGAATGTAAGATGACTTTTTGGTTATATTTCCTTTTTTTCTTCTCAATTGGATTTATTTTTGCTTTTACTTGCTTGAATGCGTTAGCACAATGACTACCCAGAGAGATTTGCTCTCAACTACATGTGCAGATATGTACTCACACACAGTGTCCTTACCTGGGATTCCTGACTAAGACCAGAAACAGAAGCCTGCACATAGAAAATGATCAAAAACCATTGGCTGGTGCTACATTCCTGGCACAAGGATGGAACACCCACAAAGCTTTTATCCCTTCATTGTCTTCCACTCCTGCCCAGACGTTAGAAGGCAAGGGAACATGAGACAACTGCAGTGAACTGGATGATGCTGACATGGTTGAAAACTGCAAGTGGGGAGAGAGAAAAAGTGACATTAGAGTTGTTTATATCTACTCAGTTGCTTTGCTCCTCCATTACTAAGTAAGAAGGTAATTTGAGTTGATGATATGCAATCAAGTTTGCTTTCTGCATATGTTTAGTCCCTGCCATGAGTTTGGGAAAACTCTCTCCATCAAATTGCAATCTCTTCATTGAAGAATAACACTATTTTTTCTTGCTGTTATTACCTGTCCCCGAGAAGTTAAGAGATGAGGAAATGCATTTCCTATCAGACAATATTTTCCTTAGCTTAGTTTCTTGTATATCTTATTGCTCTATGGTCCCCTAATCTTCTGCCACTATTGCCTCTTTGTCCTAAGGAAAGTCACTAAGAGAGTTCTGCACTGAGTAATATTTACTGACATCTTGCTAACCACCCATCCATAGCAGAGTCACCACGTAGCCAGAACATTCCTCTCTCTCCTTCTCTCTCAAATCCCACACACTCCATATGCATACACACCACGCACACACAAATAACACCGGGAGGTTTAATAGTTTTTATTTCTGTCAATAGAATTGGAAAACAAAGTCCTTGGTTTATTATATTGCATAAAAGATTTCCAAAATGATTACAGTGTGTTCAGGTTTTCATCAACTCTGCAATTTTTCTCCCGGCCCACACTCTCTGTAGCCTGGCAGGTTATCCTCTGCATGCTCTGTGCTTTAGATTCAGTTACCTCCTAAGCACAAGCAAAGCCTGCAGCAACCAAGCAGGGCATTCCTTCAGCCTGTGCGGGAGAGTTAATTGCAATCCCACTCCTTGAAGAACTGTCACAATTCCCTGCTTCACTGAAGAGTCTTTGATATCAACCTACTGCTCTTGGAAAGATTACTATTTGTGCACTTCGATTTCTGTAGTCTGGGTGCACGAGAACACCAGGTATGAAAGCAAAATTGCTTTCTGCGCTGCTTGTGAACTCCACACCTCTCAATTGCCATGTTAGGCGCTCTATAAGCTGGGGAGCACGCCTGTCTCTGAAATGTAGAGCTTCCCTTGTAGTTTCCAAGCAAGTTTTCAGTCCCGGAGAATAAATGACTTGTATAAGTATTGTAACTAACTGAGGAGTTATGATCTCTATACATTGGCGCTACTGACTCGCCATCAGTAGGATGTGATCTTTGAAACATTTATTTCCAAAAGAAAGAATCTACTTAAATTGTTTCTTCCATGTTAATTTCTGCATCGCCTCTTTGGAAAAATGGAAGTCATCTGCGAGAGAGTTGGCCAGTCTGAAGATAAGTTTTCCCTGTTGCATATGGGCATTGCACCCGCTATTTGGGGTCCTTAGAAACATGTCAAGAGGAATAAGTAATATAAGGCATCAAAATGCCTTGACCTGTTGAGGTATCTATAGAGTTTAAAGGAATTAAAATTATTTTTGGTTGCTTGGAAATTTTAATGAAAAAAGAGCCTTTTTCTGGAACAATTCCCATTTTTAAAACCTCTTTATTTCACCATTTGACTAAAAACTAGTAGTAATCATCACATTGTCTTTGTCCAAACATGAAAACCACAAATGCCCCTTAATCACATGACCAGAAGCATGTTGGGTCTGCAATACAGGCCACATGGTTGCTTTCGCCAATGACTTTCAGATGTGTCTCTAGCACATTATTTTTCAAACTGGGATACTTGGAATACCTGTATTAGAATCCCTCAGATGTTTCTTTTTCAGTGCAGATTACCAGGCTATTTCTCAGAGCTGCTGAATCAGGATCTTTGAGTTAAGAGCTCTGAAATCTGTATTTTTTTTTTTAATTATTGATTTATTTTTGGCTGAGGAAGATTTGCCCTGAGCTAACATCTATGCCAGTCTTCCTCTATTTAGTATGTGGGTCACCGCTGCAATGTGGCTGCTGACAAGTGGTATAGGTCCACGCCTGGGAACTGAACCTGGGCCGTGCTGAACTTAACCACTAGGCCACAGGCCAGCTCCTGAAATCTGTATTTTTAATAAGTAAGCAGGTAATTCTAATGAAACATTAAGCTTTAAGGGTCAGCTCTAGAAGCATCTTATGGCAAAAAGTGCTGCCTGTCTATATTAAAAAAATAATAAAGAAGTGAACTTTAAGAATTAAAGTCAAATTTAGCTGGGATTTTCCAGATAAACGCATATGTAGATAAAAACCTACTCCGACACATTTTTTTAAGGTGCCAAAGTGGTTCTATCTCTATTTGGTTTGTCTGTTAATTTTATACTGAAAATAAAACAAACAAGAAAACTGAAGCAAAATACATCCTTACATCCTTATGTTCAAAGTTAGTGATTGCTTTTTTTTTAAGACCACACAGCAAGTTAGAGACAGAAGTAGGAGTAAGCCTGGCAATAGCAATATTCTTCGGGATTTTATAGTTCTTTTCATCTTCAAAGCGCTTTACAAAATTCTCTAATTAGGCTCACACTTTCTGGCTTCTAGTTGTGTGTCTCTAATCATAAGACAGCATACCTGCTCTTCGTTCCTTAGCTCTGAGCAGCATGCCATTCTTAATCATTACTAAATTAAAGAAAAAAGTGTTTGTAATAATTTCAACTTAATTAATGACAAATCTGGACATTTCTTTAAATACAAGTCCAATTGCCTGAGCCCTAATCTATATTAGTAAAGTTTGGCCATTACTTATTCAGAGCCAAGATAAGTTTTAATTGCAAAATTATCTGTAATTAAATGCAATGGTTAAAATAGTTGTATTTCTGACCAACCTAAAATATTATTTGAAAGGATTGCATTTCCTTGAAAATAAAGTTTTAGTTTTACATATCCTTTGCTATTTTAAAAAATCACCTTTTAGCTAGCTGTTCTTTTTAATAAGCTTTTAGGTACATGTGGGACAGGTTAGTCTTCAAAATGAGAACTAAACACAACAATTAGGAAACCTATACTTTTTTCATTTCTGTTGCTAACTAGTTGCATGACTTTGGACAAGTCACTTATTGTTTCTGGATCTTGGTTTCCTCCTTTGTCAATTTAGAAGGTTTCTTCCAGCTCTGTGACCCTAAGAGTAATTGTGTGCATCTCAGCGTGTCTTGCATGCATGGGTGCTTGACTGTCTAAAGCCCCTCCAGCACCTTCTGTCATCATCAGGTGTATGCAGAGCTTGAACATCAGAAATAGCTGCCTGGTCATCCAGCGTTTCATCCCTTAGCCATGATAGAGCCAATTAAATAGCAATAGAACAGGTCAAAACATAAGCAGCTGAACATGAGTCTTAACTAATGCATGTCTTTGGTTTGAACCAATGTCGCATAGAGAGAGACTATGGAGTCACCTAAACAATGTCTCTTGAGACCTTGGAAGAATTTTCCTTCCCATCGTCTCTCCCCACCGTCTACCTGCTAGCACAGCCCTTCTTCAGAGTTAGTTTCTTTATTTTGTTAGGTCTGTTAAGAAAAAGCATAAAAATTAACTGCCATTTTAAGCTTTATCAAGTCCTCACACCTTGGAGTGAGGGGGATGTTGTATCCTTTTCTGAGAACGTGTGTTGAGATGGAGAATAAGGTGAAAGTTTTGGCTTTGGGGACGATGGATGTTAAGGAAAGGGACATGATTTCCATCAAACTGGAAGAGAGATCAAGAATGTGAATGATGAGAATGGAAAAGGCAGAAAAATAATCTTCACGTGTCACCATGTAGGAAAGGGAAAGTCCTCCTGCCCTCATGACACTAACAAAGAGAAGACACGGCCTGACCATGAGGACCAATGACTGTCAATAGGACTTCCTGCATTTGCTACCTCTTGGGGCATATTCCTTTCAGGCCCAGACTGTTAGCCCAAACTATATGTATATAGTCGAACAAGTCAAAGTCCCCCAACTCTATGACTCTGTGTGTGTATCTGTTGGTGAGGTGAAGCAAGGAGGGGAAAGCAGAACATAAACCCCTAAAACAATTTCACATTACAGCAAGCATGTTACTGAGCGCAAATGCAAGCCAATGAAAGGATCGAATCTTCCCAATAAATGACTGTGGCATGAGTTGCCACACGACATAATATCTGCATAGATAATCGTGTTTGCTGTTGTTGATGCCATGAGTTCTCCCCTTGATATAATCTCTATCCTCAGGCATCTCAGGTTGGAGGTGGTCCAAAATGCTGGCGATAACTTCAGAAACAACTTAGGAATCCAAAATATTCCAGTTCAGTGTTTTACTCATAGTGGAAGCTTTTGAGTAGGAACATCACTGTGATGGGCTCACATTTCGGTAAGTTGATGAAAGGCTTGCACCTTTCTTTCAGGAGAATGTTAGTTAGGCATTCAAAATGGTGCTTTGTCCAAACACTTTCTCCACAACAGTTCTATGTACATGAAACTCAGTCTGTGAATAATGATGATTTTAGGGTAACCATATTTAGCAAATAAAAACATAGGATGCCTGGTTGAATTTGAATTTAAGATAAAGAACAAATATATTTTTAGTATAATATGGCCCATGCACTATTTGGGGCATATTTATGCTAAAAAGTTACTCTTTGTTTACCTGAATTTCAAATTTAACAGAGTGTCTTGAATTTAATCTGGCAAACTTGGGGAGTTTTCAGCAGAAATATGAATCATTTTAGCCTATTCTCAATGAAGGCTTGAATTGAAATGTGGAGAGAAACTTTGTTCCTCTGACACTTTTTCATGTCGTCTTGTTACCAGAAAGAACAGCGCACCAACAAATTCCCATAGGTTTGCAGTTAAAGTACTGCGTGTGAGACGCTGCGTGAACATGGCCTATGACCTCATTTCATCATTTTAATCAGTTATTTCCAAACAAGGGGATGGCCCTTATAAATTATAGAAAAGTTGCATAATTCTCATAATATCAGATTTAAATTCAGGTTTAAAATGAGTCAAATCGAATGACTTACTGATGCTTTGTTGATCACTACCTGAGTGGAATTGTGTATTTTTACTGTCTCTGTAGTTTTCGCTTCTTTAGGAGTCACTTTGCCATTGTCCCTGTGTGACATGCTCTCTGCTGCAAGGCTGCTTTAGTCACAGTCACAGCGCTGGCTGCTCCCAGGGTCCCTGGGACCCCAGCACAGAATTCTGAAAGCGGCCACGTGCTCGGGACCTGAACAACTTCCCTCTGGGTTTGCACCGTCAGTAGAGCCTTTTAAAAGATTAAATTGACTCATTAAATTTCATTCCAGCAGCTTCAATCTTCTACCTTCTAAGCAAAATCTATAAATAAGGAAAGAAAATACTCAATTAGGAAAACAAAACAGCATAAATCTTCCTTAAAGAGTCTTTACCCATCTTCTACAGCCCCTAATTCTCATATTCACCTAATTCTCATATTCCCCCATTCGTCTCAGCAGATAACTTTCCTTTCAGTGTCAGAAGAGTCGCCATCAGGTAGGAGCCGGCTCACTCCTGCCTGTCTTCTTCTGGCATGTAGACAAAATTTCCTGTGTCTGGAATCATCACCTCTTCAGACCCCAAGCCCAGGGAAAGGGCTGATTCTCCTCAGTAGAAGTCCTGTCCTTCCACGTGTGACCTAGATTCCTTCTCCTCTCTCTACAGATCTCCACTCTTATCTATCCCCACCCTCCCTCTCTGTGTCTCTTCCTCCATCACCTATATGCATTCTCAGTTTCTCCTCTATTAGAAAAGTACAAATAAAAATCTTGGCCTCAGTCTCTATTGTTCCAACCCATCTCTCTCTTTTCCTTCAGTTAAGAGGAGTCTTATTCCACATCCACATCCCCGCGTGCTGTTTAACCTCTACACATACTGGCTTCTGCCTCTACTTCTCTCCCCGAATTCCCCACTAATCACTCAGTTAAGTCCAGTAGATATTTTTTTTTATTCCTTTTTTACTAGACCTTTCTGCAACCTTTGACACTCACTTTCTGGGTTTCCTGACACTACTTTCTCCCACATGTTTTACTGTTTGTCCTCAGGTTCTTTTGTTGGCTTATCTTCACTAAGCTTGCCTTAAATTTGTATGTTTGCCAGTGCTTCCTTCTAAGCCCCCATCTCATAATAACGTGCACCCTATCCCTGAGTGATTTCAGTTTTTCCCATTGCATCAACTACCATGCATCACTAATCACGTGTGTTTTAGGACAGAAACCATGAACTCAGGCTGGGTTCAAAGCCGAACTCTGTCACTCCCCAGCTGCATCGTATAAGCAGAATCACTACATCTTCACCTCAGAAAAGGAAACAATATTGTCAGTGCCCTTGAGGCACAGACCCCTGGGAAGGACCCTGCAGTTCATTGCAGCAACAACACACACTACGGGAAACAACAGGGTGTCTGAGTAAAAGGATGTTAGGAAGACCCTAATGTAGGAGGTTGGCTTTGATTGGGTGATTGAGGGAGGGTCTGAGGAAGAGGGGATACGCTCTAGATTGGGTGTTGTGGACAATAAACAAATAAACGAGTAAATTTAAAGAGCCAAATGTCTGTCATTCAATTTAACTTGCACAGAATCACATGGCATACATTTTTTGGAATTGCCATGCAATTGAAAACCAGAAGTGGTTGGAGTGGTGGTAAAGAACACAATTCTCATATACTTGCTTTGAAGAAAACTAGAGAGAGGGATGGGAAAACCACCAAATTTTTGGCATTTCAGATAAACACTATAGAGTACAGATGTTTCTCTGAAGTTTATCTGACTTCATTGGAACGATCCAAGTCTAGAAATCAGGTTGCAAACCTACCACAGTAATTTCTCTGTCAAGAGTTCCAGGGTGTCTCCCTGTTCCGGTCTTTCTCACAGTATCTTACTACTCTGCTTCCCTGTTTTCCTCTAAAATAAAAAAGCACAATGGTGCAGTTAAGGCATACTCAATGCAAACAGACTTCAAAAAGGGTTTTGCAATGTTAATAAGAATTTATTTTAAAATTTCCCCAATACATATTCTATGCTCTATCCAGATAAGTTGGTTTTATATCAATCAAGATACTTCTGCCTCAAATTTTTGGATCAATCTAAGTAATGAATCAGGTATCTAATTTGAATGTCATTGCAAATATAAATTTCTTAATTAAAAAATTAGTACTCTGTAGAATTTCAACATTAGCTCCTTGGTGATTATTGAATCCAAAACCCTCTTGTCACATTTGAGGATACTGAAACCCAGACAAAATTCTCAATCATGCATTACAAGCTAGGATCTTAATATAGTGAGTCTGTTTCAATACGAAGATTTATTTGATTATAACAGTTTGCATTTTTGTACTATTTATTTGGTCTAAATTCTTAAATGGTCAGTCCGATCTAGTAAAGATGGCTTCAGCAACAGAACTGATCATTTACTTATCAAGCATCCAGTTAGCCATAATAGAAATAACACTTATTGGCTGTTTACTAGGTGCTAAGTGATGTGTTAAGCATTTTACGTAAATCATCACATTTAATCCCAACAGTAACTCTATGAAGTAGGTGATATCATGTTTCAGGTTTTATAGATGAGGAAACTGGATTTAGCAAGTTTAAGGGACTTGCCCAAAGTCACACAGCTCCTAACTAGAAGAGGCAAACCCGACCTTACTTCAATTCTCCAGGGCCTGAGCTATCAAAAGGAAAATTTTGTTTTCACTATGAGAACCTGCGATTCCTGAGGCCACATCAACCTAACTATTTTTAAGTAGCATTGAATTATTTCCTGAAGCATTTTCTCACATTTTCAATTCAGTTCAAGACTGTTTTTGGCCATCTGCCATCTGTAAGGCCCCGTACTGAGGGATTGTGAGCAAAATTGAGTGGCCACACTTAAGTCCCTTCTGAGCTCACAGCTGAAGTGGGAAGAGAGCTAGGGTGGCGTCTCCTTCTTAGAGTCAGTTAAATTAACAACAGGGGAAAAATCATCTCAACCCACACTGCTCTTTAGACTCCATGTGCATGTAATCCACAGACATCTCGGGTGATTGCTATTTGACATTATTAAAGAAAGAAGAGCACAATGAAGTTTGTAGCCAGATCAAAATTGCAATAGTAAAGTATTTCAAAGATAAGTTCTCCGACTGCTTCACAAAATAACCGTAATGTTTAGTTATTTGAGGGAAGAGTTGGTCCATCAGTATATTTTTGGGGGAGGGTTCTAGGAAAATTTGAACTCAATTCAGTTTTCACTTGTAATAAGGATCCCAACTTTACACTCCTGGACAATCTTTTTTTCATTTTTCCAAAATGCTTTCCAAACTCCATTTTTAATTTATTAAAATCTGTCTTGGTTTCCATACACTTTCATATTGAACAATGTTACAAATGCTTTTTGAGTCATGTGTACTTTCTAAATAAACAACCACGAACATCATCAGTAGACTACATTTACTTCTCTCTGTTTCTTTTTCACATTTTAAAATTGTGAAATCCAAAATAAGATGATGTTCTGTTACAAAGAAGGATCTGGATTATATCCCGAGAGAATTTATCTGTTATTCCCAATTAAACAATTTTATTTCTGAGTACAATAGATGAATGGAAAAACTCAATCACCATTTACTCAATGCTGACAAGAGCAATTATTCCCATTTATTGTCTACCTACCATGTGCCAGAAATTGACAGACACTTTGTTTATTTCATTAATTCCTTATAACATCTCTATAAAGTAAATATCATTCCCATTTTACAGATGCAAAACTGAAGTCCAGAGATGCTACATACAATGAATAATAAAGATTATTCACTAGTAAAAAGCCAGATTGCATCCCAGTATTACCTCATCAAACGTAATTGGTGCTGTGAAACATAGATATCCCCACTGAGTTTCTAACCCCTAATAAAAAATAAGCACCATAAAATTGGGCCACAAAAAGCACTAGTCATAGAATGTAAACTAAATCATTAAATTAACCAGACACATCTTTTAGCTTTGCTAAATAGTTATTGCTGTAAAAAGATTCACAGATGCCCCGGGGAGGAAAAAAAAAGCCTTTTTCACCACTCATTTCTGTGCTGCCAGGTTGCAAGGCAGAAACATCTCTTAGAATTTTGATTTTGAGATAGATTTTTACCCCTCAACTCCTGTGCACCACTTCTCCACAGTAAGGCAGCAACTTCATTGCAAAGACAGATGTGAAAACTAGCTTTAATGGGAATAATTTGGAACTACTGGCAGGCCAGTTACAGGGATATATAAGAGGATAGCATATAACTTAGGAAATAAAATTAGATACGTACTTGATGTAAAACATAATTTTTCCCCTGAATTCACCTCTTTCCAACCTAGTTATCTCCCTTCTTTGATTGGCTTCTCAGAAATCATTGATTCTCTTCCAAGGTCTCCCTCCTTCCCCCCAAATCTAGTCTAGAGTCCCACGAAGAAGAAAGATCTTTTCTACCTAGTTTCCTTGGGACTTGGCTCAGGTGAATGGAAAAAAGTCTCGCCTTTTGCAGACTCCCAAAACCTGAGGAGCCTGCATCTGGGTGGTCCCCTCACAGAAATTTCCATTAACTCTTCTATTAACTAGCTGTTACTAGTACTTTCTGCCTGCTCCTGGCCTTAGTTCATTCAATTATTTTTTAACCTTTGCTGATTCTTTTCCTTTTCTTCTTTAATTCTTCACATTTCTGCACCAGATGATGAGTTAAACCAGTCCTAAACTTGAATCAAGTGTGTCTTATTCTACTTACCATACTTTCCCACAAGCCGTGCTATACCCATAACTAATTGACATTGGAAACACACATACACATCCCCCTTTATATTAAATATCCAGAAGATAATAGATATAGCTATCAACTATAAAGTAACACTCATGGCCCACACAAATTTATTATTTGTGGTACTTTAGAGCATTTTCTCACATAGAATATGAGAATTATTTAATATACTATAATACTTCAAGAATAAATTTCCATTTCAGCGAAAATTCCCCTCCTGAGTTATTTATTTGAGAATAATAATAATAGATCATTTGAAACTTATAAAGGCTAAAAAATTACTTGCATTAACCTGCCAAATTGTCCTGTTTTTTTCCTCTTTTAAAACTCTTTGCATGTGTTCCAGTTAATCCCACTAAGTGACTTTTTTATTTAAAATGAAATGCCCTCTATGATATCAATAGATATCATATTATCTAATGATAATGCATAACTGAATGATTAAAATAAGACTAGTCTTTCCTTCTCTCCTTCCTTCCATCCTTTCTTCCTTCCTTGCTTTCGTCTTTCCTTCTTCGTTTTTTTCTATTACTGAAAACTCATGGTAGAAAGACATTTTAAAATTTACCGGTAGAATTAAATTGATTATTCTAACCATCCACTTAATACCTGTGATGTCATAAAAATATGATCATATGCATCAACTATTCTCATTTGGTAGCAATAAAAAAAGTGATTTCAGGATATTTCAAAGCTATATCTATGAATTCCATTTAAAATAAGTAGAAAATTTTC
Organism: Tapirus indicus; assembly: GCA_031878705.1. NCBI lineage: Eukaryota > Metazoa > Chordata > Mammalia > Perissodactyla > Tapiridae > Tapirus > Tapirus indicus. The sequence continues at coordinate 119,283,621 of CM062925.1, forward strand.
CTTTTTCAGATTGCCTTCTTGATAAGTCAATGAAAGCTGCCACATAATCAACTAAATTGATGGTAATGATAGTCAAAATTAAGAAACTTGCTATCACTCATTTCAGTTTCTTTGAAATGCTATAGAGTATCTGAAGAATGAAGATCCAGAATAAGCAATTCACCTTTACTACTGACATTGTTGGAATATGTATTCTTGGAATATAAGGACATACTTTTCATGTATAATAAAACACTTTGATGTTGCTCCAAGGCCTAAAGGATGCTGCCCTAAGAGACTAAAATTCTCTGGGGATTCATCTGAGGTCAAACTTTGACCCCGATATTGCTTACAAATAACAGCAACAACAAAAATGTAACTTATTAAACATTATTAACTGTGGAGATATAACATCGGTAATGTATCTAGAAATGTCAATTAGATATGTGAGAAATGAAATACTTGTATACCATTTTGTAGAAACAGAAAAGTACTTCTAATTACTCTTTATTTAAAACAGATTGTTCTGACACTGTACTTGACTTTGTAATTTTGCACATATGAACTTTATTGCTCTGCTTACCACTTAAGTCAAAAATATGTCTTTTTTAACTAGAAATTAGCTTTTCAGTGCATGAACAAATATCCCTCCTTTGAACAATCAAATATAAACATAAATATTTGACATGGTTTGACTGAAATCATGTTACATAGAAAGTTCTTGAAACACCCACAAATGTGTAGAAAATAAAAATAGGATGGATTTGGAGAGATCATGATTTAAATAGTTCCCAGTAGGAGGCAAACCAACTTTTTCACTCACTTTTGCAGAAGCATCAGGAGGCTATTTTTCACCCAGTTGGTTTTCCTCAATAATATAACCTTCTTGTAAATCACCTGTGAAACAGCAAAATGGAGATTTTAATCTCTATGTCCACTCCCAAGCTTGTTGACAATCAGGCTCACATGTCCACAAAACAGGGATTAATTCTTTTGATCTCACAACTTGTGCAGTTATTTAGTTAAAAAAAAATTTTTTTAAACCTATGACATAAAAGTAAAACAAAACACCAAGAAAATCAGGAAAGAAAAACAGACAAAAGTCATATCTCTTATTTTTAAAGATCATTCGTAAAGAGCTTTAAATTTTGAAAGCCAGTCACAGGAGCACTGGTCAGATCCAATATATTAATTTCCAAAAAGGTGTTTTAATGAGGCTCTAAAGGGACATTTCCTTTACATAACAATAATAGGGATGATTATAATTAATTGATCACAACCAATGTTTTAAGCCATGCACCCTTACTATTTCTAGTCCTCACTATAAACCTGTGAGGTAGTATGATTTATCTCCATTTTCTGGAAGGAACCAAGACCTACCAAATTTAAATGTCTTGCTCAAGACCATACAGCTGGTAAAGGGCAGAGCGCTGGTCTGAACCCTGGTCAGTATAATTCCAATGCTCTTTCCACATTCTATATGGCTTCTGGTAGCCCTCAAGCAGTGTGTTCCTGGTGGTCACAGATCAATTATGATTATCTGCAAGTGAACAAGCTGGAAGAAGTGAAAAATTATATTGCTAGCTTGTGCGCTTGGCTGCCACCATTTTAACTTCTTTCATTTTCCTGTTCCAAAGACTATATTGTTTCCTAACAAAAGTGAAAACAAAGGTAATATATTTTATGAGTTTATCACATTTGGTTAATAAAATGCCTAAACTAGACTTGTTAAATTATCCCTTTAGGCATGTCAAAGCTCTATATTTGAGATGAATAAAATGTAAAAAGATGTCATTTTTGTCATCTTTTAAAATAATCAAAACTTGCCTCACTACTGAGAATTTAAACCTCATTTTCAATCATTGGTTGGCGGAGTCTTCATGTCAATTAGACACAGATGTCCCAACCTCTGACTGTTGGAATTTATGTTACATCACAAGTTCTACTTCTCTCAAAAGAATACTCAACACCCTCACTCAAGCCATCAGGGACGTTTTCAATTTTGATCCTTAAATTCCTTTTGCTACAAGAGATGAGACAGACCACTAAGGGAAATGAGAGTAAAGATATGTTCCTTCCAATAAAGAACAATAAACATATTTCCATGAAGAACCATATAGTAGGTCAGACACTAAATTCCTGATTGGTCCTTGGCCACCATCTTGGTAATCCTCCAAAACCTTCAAGGTAGGTATAAATCCTTGCTAAATGTAGCTCATACTCAATAAAGATTGAAGACTTGCTTGAGATCTTCCCACTCTCCAACACACTCAAATACACATTCATATACTATATTTGTCCTAAGAATCATGTAGACATAAACTATAAGGAAGATAATACGGGAAAATTTTGATCAAGGTTCTATATTCCTGGAGGAACCAATAAATAATTATTGAGTGGATGCTCTGTGAAAAGGTCGTTCAAGCTCATGCTTTGATGATGCAATGGAAGTCATTATCACAGCACCTGGCACAAACTTGGTACTAAATGAAATATATGCTAAAGCCTTAAGGACTAGAAAATAGGTAACAGTAAGATAGAAAATGAGAATATACATATGTAGTTATTTCTGTCCCTGTTGTCATCCTTGGTGAGTAACACTATCACCTATCCCAGAGATTAAAAAACAACAATAAATAATGACACTCCAGCCACATTCAGGCTACCCATTTGTTTTATTTGGTTAACCCAGTGTTGTATAAAATTTTGAATTAGCTGCCAATATTAAAAAAAAAAATCTTACATAGATTCTTTACATGGTTCTTTTGAAAAATCAAACATCTAGCCATCCTGGACTCAGTCCCCCATGTCAACAATCAATTAGAACACCGCCTCTCCTCCTTTACCTACAGAATTTTCCAAATTTCCAGAGTCCTATTCTGTCAGTCTCCATCATTTCAATATTCACTTTATCCCTATAGGTTCTTTACTTTTCCACCTATGATCTGCCCAATTACTCTTGCCAAAACCTTGAGCTCTGTCCTGAATGCCCCCCCTTTTTTAAACAACCATGTACACACATCTAATCTGCAATAACATGTATCTCTCTTTGCCACGTTTATAGCCTGAGTTCAAACTCCTGCATCTGAATTCCTTGTCTCCTTCCACATGGTCCTCTCCCTTCCTCTAGACCTGTACTATCATGTCACTTCTCTACTTAAAATACTTCTAGAATTTTCAAGATAAAGTTCAGAGTCATTGACTTGATTCACAAAGCCCTGCAAGATCTGGTCTTCTCATCCCAAAGTCTCTCTTTCTACCCTAACACTCTATATTTAATGGGCTGATTCAAAATTTTGCATTTGTTGTACTATGTACAGAAAGTATTTAGAAGAGTGTGTGATGCTTAACAAGTGCTCTCTGTTTGTTATTGTTGCTGTTATATATAGAAATGGTGTTTAAGTTATTATTTAACAGGTATCCATAAGTCTTCTCTTCAACTGAAAAATAGTTACTTTCTTCCAGACACATATATCTACTAACAGTCACCAGAAATTCTTTCTGGATCAAAGTGAAAGATTCATTCATTTACAAATGTTTAAACGTATGTAACACTCTTTGAAAAGATGAATAAAACACTTAAGTTTGTTTTCTTATTTCCTTTTCTGTGCTTTTTTTCTTTCTAATTTGAGATTGGGAAAGTAGAAAGCAAGGTGAGAGAAGAAGTACCAGCAAGTTTAGTTTGAGCTCTGATAAGAATTTATTTTGATGTAATTACTTACTTTATTTATTATTATTATTAAATATTATTTTATTGTATGAACATTACATTTTATACATATGCTTAGTGATACTCCAATCAATAGATCCATTAGATGGGAAGTTCTTTACCTTCTACAAAGTCTCACATGGTAGAAATGCAATCTTGTTTCTGAATTAGAAAATAATCTCCACTGCATCCACTAGTATGTGCTGCCATGTAAGTACTCAAAACTAACAACAAAAAAAGTAATGGAGAAAGGAATTAAGAAGTGTTTTCAGTTACACTACAGATTGTGTATGTACCTGTGTCAAATTGCTTTCACTACTGAACAAAGCTTTAACTTTTAGGACTCAGATGTCATTGGTTAAATGTCCTGTAACAAATCATGTCTGTGAAATCAAACTAGGATTGAAGTTAAAGCAAAATTTTCAAGTTTGTTAGATGCTGGTAATCGTTCCCATGTCAAAGTCCTGTGATGTTCTAGTGATAGGGACTAGGTGTTAACCTTGATAAAAATCAACATAAATTGATTACTTATTTTTAAGTGATAATAATTTTCAAAAGCTGAGTTATTAAAAATCGAGCTGTATGAACAGGAAAGTGTGTCTGCAGGTACTTATCCCAAGATCCCAAGTTCTAGTTCTCCTCTTCAGTTGAGAGGTGGTTTAGCTGTGGTTCGTGGACCCCTAGAAGTTCACAGAAGAGCTGTAGGAGGTCAGACCATGAAGCCCTAAAATTGAAAATAAAACTTAGTGTGTATGTGCTTTTCAGTTTTTTCTTTTTGAGAAAGAGGACCTATATATAATTTTAATCCATTGCACAAACCCTATAATAATTCACTAATAAACACTAAGAGAAAAATAACTATAATTTGGGTAATTTATTTAATAAGGTTAACCAATGAGTCAGTTATAACTTAGACCATTATTTACTTATGTCAAAGGGCAAGAAGACAGCCAACATTTAATCAAGCTGCTACAAGAGCTGGCATTGCTCCATCTGCAGTTCACCATCCACAGCTCAGCTGCCTACATATGGAGCTGAGTTCATAGCTATGATATCAAGTGACCTCGCTTTTAATAACTGTGACAATAGATACAAGATTGTCTAAAACTAAGATTTTATTTAATTTTTCTCCCACCAGTTTGGGGGATATCAGAATCAAAAGGGTATTAATAGAGAGAAGAATGTTGGTGAGAAAAAGCAGGGACGAACTGTTCTGAAGATATTTTAAACATTATAAATAGTTTGTGAAAGTTGATTTACAGAATTAATTTCTTCTATAATAAATATATTTTATAGAGCAACAATCTTTCCTTCACAAATTCATATTTAAAAGAAACTAGATGAGTTATATAAGATTCTTTCAGGAAGAAAACTTTAATGATTCAGAAAAAACAATACTCTTTTCCTTACCCTCTAAAAAGGAAATTTTGTGGCTTCTGTACTATCGAACTTAAGATTAAACTGATGGCCGATCCTGTGGTTTTCATTTTCTTTTTGAGGTGAGGAGTAAAGAGAAGGAAAAGAACATTTACATTGAGGCTTCCCTTCAAATTGTCAGTTGATAAACGTAATTTCTCCGTATTTTTGCTTCACTGATCGGAAAGGCTAGAAGTCAATGGCCTTTTATTACAGACTTCCTTTAGGACGCAGCCCAGCCATTAGGCACGGGCATGCTCCGTGACCCCTCGCTGCCTCGCCACCAGCTTTGATCAGAACTTTGCTCACTGACACACATCTAATAACCAGGAGTGGCACGAACTGCACCATCAAGAGCTTGATTTATTCCCCAACCCACATCCTTGGCCAAATAGGGGTGTAATTAGCTATTATGCCAACTGCCCATATAACCTGACCTTGCGTTCAGGTTGGGACAGAAAGAAAACAAACAAAAAAGGCATGCCCTCTGTACAAAGAGTCATGAAGACAGCACAGCAGGAATTTCAGCCTCTGAGACTCTAGCCAGCGCAGTGGCTTGGAAGCAAACTAATTTTGCAATCAGTTTTATTGCTTTGCTTTGCCTTAAATGAGGTTTTTTTATTCAGTACAATGGAACCGAAAAGAGAAAAGATGTGTCTGGAATGGAGACTGTAAAAGACAAGCAAGATTCTTGTCCAGTAACATCCAAGCTGTATAATCCAAAATTGTGAACATTTGATTGGGAATAGCTCTTAACACAGAAAAGGGTTGAGAAATGATCATCAACGCTTTTTTTTTTTAATCTTCACTAATGGATACAGAAAAATGAAATGGCTCTGACTTACAGGGCCTGCCGCAACAATGCAACCCCAAGGGCAGCATAAAACAGGCCGACTTCAATTCCCATAACCCAAAGTTCTACATCAGTGGTCTCAAACTGTAATGTTTTACAGACCACCTGGGGATCCTGTTAAAATGCAGATTCTAATTCCTTAGGTCTAAGGTGGGACCAGAGTTGCAGCGTTTCTAAGAGGCTCCCAGGTGAGGCCGATGTCCCTCCTCGCTGAAGCACGCTCTGAGTAGCAGAGAGCCGGATAACTCAGAGTAGCCACTTGTAGCCTGACGAATCCTTAACATCCTCTGTTTGTCCCTTCATTTTGCATGTAAAGATATTCTGGAATTTCCTGTTGCCTCCTCCCCACCAGATTGGAATGAGCTTTGAAGAGGATAATTAAGTAGCCTTCCTTAGAGACATTTAAGGATAAGACTTCATGAGATAATTTATAAAGATTTGTTTCTCTCATTATTGTGGAAAATTTGGAATATATAAAAACGGTAATTGGGAAAACAAAAATCACCCCTAATCTCACCTTTCGGAGATGAACTCTTAACATATTAATGTATATTCCTCCTTAGAATTGAAGATACTTACACATTTTGGACCTAATTCTTTTCACTTAACATTTTATTATATGTATTTGTTGATATACATTATACATATTACATGCAAATTACTATATACATTCATTGCGGAAAATGAGATTTAGAATTCTGGTCTATGGAGGTACTATAGTTTATTGAAGGTTTCCACTCATTCAACATTTATGTTGCTTCCAATATTTTCTTATTTTAAATATCACAGAAATAAAATAATAGGATATCTGCCACTGTTACAACTTACTTTCTATAAGTCTTTTAATAGGAAGGGTGATTCTTCACCCACAATGAAGTTCCCTCAGGCTTTTTCTTTTCCATTCTCTAAAAGAATATTCTCTAGAAGCCAAACCCACTGCTTTACTGTCCCTGTAGCTCAGGTCGAAAAGAACTCACTACTGGTTTCCCACTGTTCAAGTGAAAACCACAGCCCCAAATGGCATCAGTCGTGCTAAAGCCCATGATACCAAACATAGATTTAATACCTAACCTAACTGCAGTTTTGACCTTTCCCAGAAGTGTAATCTTAATCAACCAGTCTGGAACTTTCTGGTGAGTACCAATGAGGTAATCTGTCACGTGGGCCCTCTCTATCCCCCAGAGGAAGAAGAGGCACTCTGCATGATAAAACCCTCACTGGTCCCTTCCCCCCAAAGAGAAGATGTCCTGGCCCAAAATAATCCCTTCTCGTCTTTTACTAATAGCATCTTACCCTGCCCTCCTTCTGTCTATAAAAACCTTCCATTTTGTACAACTCCTTGAAGGAGTGCCCTTCTATTTGCTAGATGGGATGCTGCCCGATACATGAATCCTTTAATAAGCTAATTAGATTTTCAAATTTGCTCAGATGAATATTTTGTTTTTTAATACCACCTGTAGGAACCTAGGTACATCTTAATTGAAAACCACTAGTAGCTCTTCCATTTCTTTGCATTGTTATAATTGATTACATTCCTTTCCTTACGGAGGATATCTTTTAGCTGTCATTTTTCTCTAATTTATGTTTCAAAAACATCTCATTCTCAGTTTAAATAAATGATACTACTTTATTAAGCCATTTTTTTAGGATAAAAGAAGTCACGTTTATGAGGGCCGGCCTGTTGGCATAGCAGTTAAGTTCACGCGCTCCGCTTTGGTGGCCTGGGGTTCACAGGTTCAGATCCTGGGTGTGGACCTATGCATTGTTTATCAAGCCATGCTGTGGCAGGCATCCCACATATAAAGTAGAGGAGGATGGGCAAGATGTTAGCTCAGGGCTAATCTTCCTCAAACAAAAACAAATCACCTTAATGAAAAAGTCGGTTTTACACTTTCCCTTCCTCTGGCTCTGAGTACTATTATATAATTGAATTTACCGTCTCTCCCATCTACTCCTCCTCAAAAACACATAGCCTTCCCTTGAACCTCCTCCTACTTAGGAGAAGGGAGTTGTCGCTTTGCCATAAATATACACTAAATGACCTGATTACTTTAACATGAACTACTTCAAAAGTTGATATTAGACAAGATTCTGTTGGCCTCAAATGATAAAAACACAATTCAAATTAGCTTAGACAGGAGTGGTGGTGTTGTTTATTGACTCATGTAACTAGGATAATCAAAAAGAAGACTGGCTTTAGCAACTGCTGGATTTGAAGATTCAACTAATGTCTAATGTCATCAGGGCTTCATCTTTTATTCCTCCATCTCTCAGCCTCTACTTTCCTCTGCCTTGGCTTTACTCTTAGGCAGCCTCTTCCCCTTGAGCCACAATATAGCCACCAGAATGTCTAAGTGCTCATGACCCAAAGAAGGGAGTGTTCCTTTCTTGCAAGTTCTAGCTGACCACTCCCCACCAGAAGAGTGCATTGATTGGCCTGGCCTTAGTCACTCTCCAATCATTGTAGTTGAGGGATTCAGTATTCTGATTGGCCATCTCTTGAATTGTGTATCTGTCCCTGAATCCATTGGATAGGGTTACCACCACCTAAACCATCTAGACATAGAGTGGAAGAGTATGGTTCCCTGAAGCAAAAATTAAAGCATTATTATTAAAAGAAGAGGAAATAATACCGGAAAGGCAAACTAACAGATATCCACTGTAAGTATGGTGACCACACTTTTCAGCTTGCCCAGGACAGTCCTGGATCATGCCTGCTGCCTTAGTATCCTGAATGGATATTTGTATTTGTACTAGATGTTTTCATTTTTTGTTGTTGTTGTGAGGAAGATTAGCCCTGAGATAACATCCGTCACCAATCCTTCTCTTTTTACTGAGGAAGATTGGCCCTGGGCTAACGTCCATGCCCATCTTCCTCTACTTTATATGGGACGCTGGCACAGCATGGCTGACAAGCAGTGTGTTAGTCTGCGCCTGGGATCAGAACCTGCGAACCCCAGGCCACCGAAATGGAGCATGTGAACTTAATCGCTACACCACCAGGCCAGCCCCTAGATGTTTTCATTTTTAATGTGTTAGTATTAATAGTTGAAATAAACCAAGTCAGGATAGCTTCACAGACCTCTACTCTGAACTTCCAGCTTCTGCCATAATCTCATATAACAGTGTGTGCAAGTCTACTACAATTTATTCACTTTATTGTTTTGCTATACTTGTATATTTTATAATAAACCCTTTGGACAGCCATGAGCTCAAAAAAATAGAGTATATTTAATGAAAAATTAATAATTGCTTTTCTATTCCTCAAAAAAATTGATGATGAATGTGTAACTGGCACAAAATGTTTCAGTGCATTTACTATCTTCTGTGGAAGCCACAGTACTATGGAAAAAGAGTTCCTATTATCCTGTAGAAAAATAGAAGACACCAATCTGTGAAAAAGCATCAACAGTTATTTCAAAAGTTGGGAGTTACCTGGAAAAGACTGTGCCTAAAGAGAGAAACTTCACATGTGCTCTTGCAAAAATCGTATGCATACAAACCTCTGAGTAGCATGACTTTTCATTTAGATCAAATAACTGTTTTTCTAAATGTTTCACTTATTTTGAATTCCAAGTTTTCTTGCACACATGCAAAAATATCTGTTAACATTGTGGCTCTGTTTGCAAAAAACTAAAAAGAAATTCAAAAAAAATTAAATGATAAAAGCTTTATGAGATAGGCAGGAAGCTGGATATGAGCTGGGAGCAAGGCCACTTCACCAGGTGCAGCATCCTCGTTACCGGGCAGTGACTCTTCAGTGTGCAACACTCCCCCAACCCAAGGTCATTCCACCAGGTGCAGTGTCCTAATTACCAGGCAACAGCTTTTCGGATGTGCAACTTCCCCGACCCTGACTGAGAGTAGCCCCTAGCCTCATTATATGCTCATTTGCATTGCAATTTTGATCCCCTCTGTCGGGGATCATCGCCATGACAGTTCCAGAGATTCCTATGTAAGGAAAAATCTCCCCCTCCTGATGTGCAGGTGGAGACAATGCCCCGAGTGGTCTACGTTCCAGGACCCTCACCCACCCCGGAACCCCCAGCTTCCAAAAACACCGATGGCCACAACTTTAGTGCAGATGCTCACCTCGAGCCTGTCCACCTCGACCCTCCCCTTGGGGGTGTACTTTCTCTCTACTAATAAATCCTCCTCTGTTAAAACTTCTGCTGTGTGTCCGCTCTCAAATTCTTTTGTGTCTGTGGACCAAGAACCTGGGACCCCACCACACCCATCTGACCAGTGCCGGTAACATTTATATCAGTGTCATCAGGTATTTCAAATAAAAGTCAGTTACTCCCTAAATTAGTTCAATTTTTTATCCCACTTATAGATGGAAGTTTATTTTATTTATGGCAAAACACTGGATATTATTATAAATGTTATCCTAAAATCAGTTGAAAAGTTTCACACTAAAGATCAATTTACTTGTTTTTAAGGTGATGATACAAACACAAATTTTGGCGAAGCATAGTTTCATGGTAAAAGTGACGTTCTTACTAAATTAAGAACTCTACAGAGCAAGGATATTCTACCAAATGCAATGTAAGCCATATTTCTTAAAATCTACAAATACTTTTATCATATAATAATTTTTTTTCTGATGAAGCTGATATTGAATACACACACACATGCAAAATTAAGGATGGGTAAACCCTTGATCTTTTTTGCTACCACCATCATAGGATTTTCAAAATGTTTCAGTCTTTGAATAATAGCTTTATAAATCAATGTAAGTGTTCTACAATTGTATTGAACCTTTTGTAAATGAGTCATCTAAATTTTGGTAGCATTTTCTTCAAAATCTGTTGGAAATCTGTAAGCAATGGGGCAACAAAATAATTCGCCTTCTGAAGATTTTAGCAAATTGCAGTTATTGATAACAATATTTGTGAACAGGAAGACGTGATTAAGTGTCAAGGACAAAACAGTATACACTATTTACTCTTGAAGTTTTACAGTTGTGTTCTGTCACACCCCTGCTTGAATATATCTTCAGATGATTTTCCTTTTTTTTGTACTGAATAAATATATATTCTATACCAGGATAGAAGTCCTAGGATTTTGTAGCATCTAATTTTGTGAAACAGTCAAAAGAATCACAAATAGGGAACACGTATCTGATGACTTTTGACTTATAAAAATATGATTCTATTTTTGTGTTTCGTTTTTGTTTGTATTAGAGAGAGAGAACATTATTTCTTCAAAGAAACACAGAATGTGTTAGCCATGGCTGCCTCTGGGTAGTGGGACGGAGGAGTCTAAGAGGCAGGGGACATAGTTTTTATTTTGCATCTTACTATTTGGAAATTTTATCTGGAGCATACATTGCTTTTATAATAATAAAATTCTTTGTAAATTGAAAGACATAGATTAATATAATATTCTGAAAAATACTGTTTCACCATCCTTCATGGATATTAGAGGGAAGTTTAGAAATCTTGTAAAATCTAAGTGAATAATTTTAATGGTGGGAATTTTGCAAACTGTGCCTGGCCAGAGAAACAGATGTCTAGACATTGGTCCAGGTTTTAGGTATTGTCAAGGCCACCGTTTCAGTTAGCAAAAACAAACACATCTTATTCATAGGGCTGGGATTTTTGTTGATAATTTACTTTGTTTCCATGTCAGCCACACACAGTCACAAAATCCAAGTTCTTTTCCATTGAAAAAAAGAAACAGATTAATCTTGGAAGTAGGTAATTGACCATTTTAAGGCTGGAGAATTAATAGATGTTACCTTCATATATTTCACCACCAGTGTAATCTCAAAGGAAAGAATGAGCAAAGTAGTTACATTTGTTGAACTTACCTTGGCAGCAAAGAGCACTTTTTCTGGCAGTGTTCATGTACTTAGCTGATAAAGGAAAAAATATGTTTGGGAGACCACATGTGAGCATTAGAAGCTATTATTTTCCTTGAAATCGTGGCCCCAAAGAAACTGCTAGTTGCCATCCAAATTGCAACTCAAGAGATGCTTTGTCTATAAGACATTTTAGATGGATCGATAGATACAGATATAGATGGAGGTAAAGATATCTTGCAACATTTAGGCATTTGATACTAAGTAAATAGAACATTCAACAGACAACTGATGGATTTTTTTCACACCAGATGGCTTAGCATCATGACATAACCATAATTTCTTTCAGGATGCAAACAGTTTTGATTCTGCAAGGGCATAACTCTCAATAAAGTGTTAGGTCTCAGAAGAAATTTAAAGTTAATCTCGTCTATTCATACACTATTCTAAGAGAATGTATTGTTTTCCCAGCTTTAAAAGGTATCAGGTCTCTCTGTGACACCATCCCAAACCATTTTAGTCAGAAACAGGTGAAGCGGAGAATGTTATAAAATTGCCATGCTGGATGAATTTCATGAGCCATTGACAACCATGACACAATCCAAAACTATTTTACAAAACATTTACATTTCTCAAGAATTAGTTTCATGAGTTCAAATGGTTTCTACCGGGAAACTTGCTGAGAATCGGTCATGAACTTTGAATAATGTCAAGAGCTTGACCTCTGAATGTGGTGACCAGGTTGACATTCTGACAGTGCTCTCATTTGCTTAGTCACTATGCAACTGAAAATGAACAAATAAAGGTAAAATGTAATGACAACTTAGCTCAATGCAATCACCCATGTGAAGTAAAACAAGATGATATGCAAAATTATTTTACCCTTTGGTGTGCCTGGACTCAAGTAAGCTATGGTCCCTTCTTCCCTGTTGAAGTCTAGGTCAGGCGTTTAGCTAAATATGGTCTCTTCTCTATTCTCAAGAACAGGTGTCCCCAAATACAGTGAAATGCTTTCTCTCTCTTTATCACAATTTTCCTCTAGAATACAAAATATACATGACCGAGAAAAGAATCATCTCACAACTTAGGTGTCCTCCAGGAGGAGTTTTGCATATAGCTGCTACTGAGCCATGGGTGGGTGGATGTTGAAGAGAGGAGATAAGTACAGAGGTAAAATGTCACCAGAAAGAATAAGACTTAGGACAGCGTGGTAAGCAGAATTCTGAAATAGTTTTCAAGACTTCTGCCTCTGGTAAACACACTCTGTATATTCTCCTCCCTTGAGTGTCAGCAGAATCTGTGAATATGATGAAATATTAGTCAGGGTTCTCCAGAGACACAGAACCAATAGAATATAGATTTAGATATAGATATAGTTACAAATATAGAGATAGAGATAATAAGAGATTTATTATAGGAATTGGCTCATGTGGTTTGGAGGCCGAGAAGTCCCACAGTCTGCCACCTGCAAGCTAGGGAACCAGGAACGCCAATGATGTAATTCAGTCCAAGTCTGAAGGCCTGAGAACCAGGGGAACTGATGGAGTAAATCTCAGAGTCCAAAGGCCCAAGAGCTCTGACATTCAAGGGCAGGAGAAGATGGACATTCCAGCCCTAGAGGAGAGAGAGATAATGCATCATTTCTTCCCTTTTTGTTCTGTTCAGGCCCTCAAGGGATGACATGACGGTGCTGGTGAGGGCAGACCTTCTTTACTTAGTCTACCAATTCAAATGCTAATCTCTTTCAAAAATAGTCTCAAAGTCACACCCCAAAATAATGTTTTACCAGCTATCTGGGCATCCCTTAGCCCAGTCATGTTGACACATGATATTAACCATCATAACTTCCATGAGTAGTTATGTTATATGGCAAAGGGAAAGGGATTTTTCAGGTATGATTAAAGACCCTAATCAGTTGACCTTACAGTAATCAAAAGGGAGATTTTCCTGGGTGGACCTGACCTAATCAGGGGAGCCTTTTAAAAGAGGGTCTAAAGGTCAGAGATAGAAGTCAGAAAGATCTGAAGCAGCAGAGATGCTAGCCTGGAAGAAGCAAGCTTCCATATTGTGGAGAGGGGCGGAGGAAGGATGGGTGATCTCTACTTGCTAAGGGCCTCAATTCACAAGGAATTGAATTTTGCCGGCAATCTGTTGGCTTGGAAGAGGACTCCAAACTTCATATAAGACCACAGCCCAGGCTGATATCTTGCTTTCACTCATGTGGGACACTGTGGAGGAGATTCTGCTAAGCTGTGCCCCAACTGTTAATAATGGAAAATACGAGGTAATAAATTTGTGTTGTTGTAAACTGCTAAAGTTGTGGAGCTTCGTTATACAGCAAAGAAAAACTAATCCAGAGGGGATAGGAGACAAGTAGCACAGGCAAATATTTTATCAACCTGGGGCCTGAATCCTTCCGGGCTGCCTCCCTTCCCTGCCTTTACCCCTGGAGCCATTATAGCCTTTCTTATGTAGGAGAAGGGAGTATCTACTCTAATCACTTGTAGGTTGCAATAAATTTTGGTAGATAAGATTTTGAAATATGAACCAATGAGTTTCTGGCCTCCCCATTTTAGTCAAGGCATCCTGAACCTTCTTTCTCAGGGAATGGCAGAGAAGAGTCAATTCTCAGCTCTTAAATGTCAGATTGGGCTTTCAAAAGCTTATGGCAAGAACAATAATTTGACAGTAAATATTTTGAATCTAAAAATCCTGAACTTTATTTTAGTATAAAAGCTGAAGTTTATGCCACAAATAATAAATGTAGGAACTATAGGTGATAGAAGAGCCAGCTTTTCCACCCTAGCCATGACAATTATTCCATGATCTGAGGAGACACAGAGTCAGCAAGGAGCATGCTGGTGAAGTGCCTGGGAAGGTTCCTTGATCTGCCCCCTCCCCTAGTAGGGTCTCAACCCCAGAGAAGCAGACAACAGGCTTCCCAAGAGGTTTGGGATCAAGCTAAAATCCAGCTGTGCTTCAGTTCCTAGAAGGATCTTTGGGGGAAGGAGAGGTGGAGGGGAAAATGTCTCACAGAGACTCTCCCCACCCATGTAGTGTGACAGTAGAACAGAAATAAGCATGGCGTTTGTGAGGGTACAAAAGACCTAAGAGAAGTCGTCGCACTTCCTACAGCTCCAGCATGATGCTGGAGAGCTTCCAAAATTTCTCATGCACAAAGAAAGACAGAGGATGGTTGCATTCAAAGGATTTACCAACCCTTTATCATCAGGCGATCTTTAATGCCTCTTCTAGGTCTTAATATTCCATGCTCTACAACAGACACCCTCAGCAAGGTCTAGGAGTGAAACCAAAGATTAGCTCATCCTCTTCCATTATATGGCACATATCACCTGCCATGGCTCTTAGCTGTTCATTCCCTGCCCTCAACACTGGGTAGAAATTTGAGACAGTATCGATATCTTTCTCCACACACCCTGTGTTTTATTTTCCTTTGTACTGTCATCTAATATACTGCGACACTCCTTAGTTTGCAGTTTGAGACTTTCTTCCTTTCTTTCCACATCCAGATTCTTCTAGGAAATCCAACAATTCCCCATCCCTTTGGCAGTGCAGTGAGCACACAAAGATGACCTACAGGCAGGTGATGCCTTCTAATTTTGATACAAATTACTAAACTGCATATTCTTCAGTGGTGCAGTGGGATTAGCGCTCTGTGACAGGGCGCTAGGAAGGCAGATCCACTCAAACTTGTTAAAACAGTGGCCCAAATCCCGGAATAGACAATTGGCCTTTTGTGAAGCAATTTGCAAGTATCGAGTTCCACCCTTAAAACTTACTATGCCCTGTTATTATGTGATTAGTAGAGTCAACGGCGGCAGCTGTATTTTTACCTAGCTCATTCACATTCTTTTAGGACATCACAAACCAAGCTTTGCTTGTGGTTCTGAAATGGTAACAGTTCCTCAAGATCTCTCAGTTAGTAACCGGCCCAATGTGGCAGTGTCATATTGCTCCAATACAGAACAAAATCACAGGTAGAACATACAGCCTTCACCAGCACCCTCGAATATGGTTTATGCAATATATGTTGATATTGTGAACAATAAATATTAACTGTATGTTATAGTGAAAGAGTATGATAAAAATGTGCAAAGTTAGCTATTTCCCTGGCTGCGTTTTTATTTGCACAGTGGTTAGTATTTAAGAAGCTTAAGAAAAGCTTTAGAGAGATGCTGTCTCAGATTTGTGAAATGCAGTGGAAATGGAGGGAAGAAGGTATGCCTGTTGATAGGACCCCCTTTGTCCATCAATATTCTGTTCAATATTCTGCCCTCTACATATCTTCAATGTATATATTATCAAACATTTATTTCCATATATACCAACTACCACCCTCAACTGGATGTGACCCTTTAGCTCTTTGTATACAGCTTTTATGACCCTCAGAAACTCCATCTAGTAGGAGAGAGATTTCCTCTACCTGATTTGAAGCAATTTTCAGACAATGACATTGTACCCTTCATAATTTATTAAATGTACCTCTCCGCAGTGTCTAGCAAAATTTATTGTACATATTTCTTGCTCGATAAATATTTTTGAAGGAGTAAGTGAGTGAATGAAAGAATGAATGAATGAACTGAAATGTAAACCGGAACCACCCAGTGAACTTTACCCTGACAGTCACTGTTCTTCACTAAGTGTGTCTTTGGCCAGCTCTAATACTGGACCGCCTCATGTCAAACACTGAGAGCAAATACACCAAGGAAGCTGAAGACAAAAGTTCCCAGATGACTGTGCGGTAAGGTGGATGCATGTTAGTTCCACCTCTGCCTTGTTCTCATTTTATACCAATGACCTCTTATCAGCGTGGAAGAATTACTACATTGCACCATCAGTATGCTAATAAAACAAACTAGAAGGCGCATGGTTAAAATCTTAGTGGAAGTGAGTAGGTATCATCAATCTTAAGGCAAAAGCAGAAGTTGGGTGGCAGTTTCTGACAGGGAGCAGCACCCTTTAACTTGCTGCCGATGCCTTTCCTAGCAAACTCTAGCAAAGCTGCCAATTTCCAATGGTACTATGAATCCAGTCCAAGTCCCCTTCATCCTTTCAAACCTGGTGTCACTTCTTCCTGGTTTTTCTCCTCAATAGTTGGCTTATGTACCTGTGTCTATAGAGAAAGTCAAGATCACATGATGGTTTGGGGGTTTTATTTTATCTATTAAGGCACTTGGTCAAGAAACGCCTTTTGAGGACCTTCTATATGACAGACGTGTGCCAGGTGCTGAGAAAATAGCCACCAGACGTACCCACTCTTCTCTCACAGTTTCACTTCAGAGGCGTGCGGAGTTGAATACAGCACAAATCTCTACAATTCCTAAAGGAAACTAGTGCTCACAGGTTTTCTTTAAAAAATGACATTCTTGGGCCAGCCTGGTGGTGTAGCAGTTAAGTTAGCACGCTCGACTTCGGTGGCCTGGGGTTCGCAGGTTGGGGTTCTAGGCACAGACCAACACACCGCTTGTCAGCCATGCTGTGGCGGCATCCCATATGGAGAAGAGGAAGATGGGCATGGATGTTAGCCCAGGGCCAGTCTTCCTCAGCAAAAAGAGGAGGATTGGCAACGAATGTTAGCTCAGGGCTAATCTTCCTCACAAAAAAAAAAAAAAAAGAAAGAAATTCTTATTTCAGACCCCAAAGTTGAATGGTAACATCTTCATTCCAACAGAGGGTCTAAAAGTTTTGAGTAGAATCTAGAAATGAGAAACAAAAGGACTTCATTCTCTGGTGCCACCATTTGATGCTTATAGTGGAAATATCATTTGCAAATGTGGTTTTACCTCCAAAATTAATTAATGTACAGGCACAGCAAGAAATTAAGGAGCAGTGAGACCCTCAGATAATGTGTAAGAATTGAGTGTGTTTTATTTTTTTCTACTGAATGTACTATGTGACATTAGGACACAAAATGAGTAGTGCCTTTAAAGATAGCTGTTAAAAAACCCTTTTATTTATCTTTTCATCTATCAATCAGCAGGAATCAGTTCTTAATCTGTGGTTCAGGAACAAGTTACACAAAAACTTTTGATACAGAATATTTTTGAATGAGTTATGTTTGTCTGATAGACCTTTCACGAAAGGGTCATTGTGTTTCCTCTCCTTATTGTTGCTGTTGGTTTAATGTATTCTTGTCCCTCTTCATCATGGTCCCTATTTTTTTCTTGGACTCTGGTCAGAAGTCATGATCAATCCTTTCTGTAGATCTTCAACAGAATCACCAGATCTCATCACAGACAATGACGCCTGGGAAATGTGCATGGGTCTTCTCTGGAAGAGACACAAATCACTCCCTCCAACATTTGGCTGTCTAGAGCTTGGTCTCGTGGTCTCATCTGAAAAAAGGAGGCCAGGAAGCATATTCTAGCCTTCCAGACATAGGCTAGACCTTTCTGTTTCACATAGAAAAAAGATAAAATGGATTTTGGTAGACAACTGTGGTCCCCCCCACAGCTACCGTACTTATGGAATCTTATGATACTTACGGTATCTTACTCTGAGGAGCAGATAAGAAGATGAAAACTAATAAAATGATGCATAATAAAATAGATTTCAGATGACAAATCTCTTTAACCTACTGGAAATTGTACTCTTATATGAAATTAGGATGAGATACAGACCCAAAAACAAATTATTTGAGAATTAACATAATCCATTTTAATTTATTCCCTTAGACCTTGGTTATGAAAAACACTAAATATTTCTTCCCAACCAATAGCTATGTGATTTAAAATTTAGAGGAAACAAAATGTGCGCTTCTAAAGTCAATTTTTTCTATTCTTCAAAGCAGATTTTTACTCTCACAAGTAATATTACATCCCTGAGTTCAATAACCTTGGGAAAGGTATAAACTTCTTTTATTGCTATAACTTCCTCCTTTAGACCACCTTCATCAAATTTACAAAATGTTACGTGCATAGAGAAATGATGCTGTCATTTTCACAGCACTGTACATCAATTTTGTTTTCCAGATTAGCGCTGTATGAACTTAACAGAAAAGAGCATGTTTTTCAATGACAATGAATGACAGAAGGAGAAAGGTTTTCAAGCAAACATATGTGTCATCTAATAGTCCATCAACCAGCCCTTGTCACACTGATAAACCTTTTATCTCTCTTTCCCAGATTGTAATCAGTAGCTTGGTTTGCGTGTTTCTGGTGTCGCTGCAGCAACCGACCTAATGGGGAGTCTTTATGCCCTGAGAAATCAACTCATTTGGGCCTAAATGAAACATTTCGCTGTCTTGTTTTATCTCCCTCTCTATTCACATTAACATAATAGCTTTTAATTGGATTGTATTTGTGATGAGAGTCAGCAAATGTGGCATTCTTTCGGAGGAAATGGACTGCAAGGCAAACTGTGAGACTCCACCTGGGGACATTTTTCCAGCTCTTGCGACAGAGAAAGATGGCTTCAGGAAGTAGAGCCTTGGGAGTCACCTGATAACTCATTTCTCCTAAGCACCGGAAGTCCACTACATTTATCATAAAGCTCACACACTCGAATATCAGTATTATTAGTATTCAATGCATGTTCTCAAAAATAGAGTATTTACAAAAGGACATGAAAAAAATGGGTGAATTGTCACGTAATTTTATAAGAGTAGGAGGCATTCCTAGGTAAGACTGCCAAAGCAGAATCTAAAGATCCAATGACTGCCACATATGATTACATAGAAATATAACACATCCACATATCAAAAAACAGTGTAAAAGAAATTACAACAAACTGAAGAAATACGTCTGTAATTTGTTTCATTGCCAAAGGATTGCTATTCTTAATACATAAATTCTAACAAATTAATACAAAAAGTACAAATAGTACATGTAGATAAATGATTTAAAAAGGAATTCACTAAAGAAGTACAAATGTCTAATAAACACATGAAGAAAAATGCTTGGCACTGATCTGGACTTCAGGACTGGAAGGTATTTAAATTAAGATAATATTTCTTACCTTTCAAAATAAATAAGTAACAGATTTTGCCAGAGAATAAATTATGAATACTTTTGAAAATTCAACATGCTTTTCAAAATTATTTCTAGCAATTAGACAAGAAAATGAAATTAAGGGAATGTAGATTGGAAAAGAAGAAGTAAAACTATTTATTCACAGATTTATAAATGTATTTATGTATATAGAAAATTCTAAGGAATCTACCAAAAACTAGTAGAGCTATTAAATAAATTCAGCAAGGTTGCAGAATGCAAGATCAATATACAAAAATCAATTGTATTTCTATACTCTAGCAATGAACTATCTGAAAATGAAATTAAGAAAACAACTCAATCTACAATAGCATCAAAAAGAATAAAACACTTGGAAATAAATTTAACAAGAGAAGTGCAAGATTTGTATATTGAAAACTACAAAATATTGCTGAAAGAAATTAAAGGGCATCTAAATAAATGAAAAAATGTCCTGTGTTCATGGATTTGAAGATATAATATTTTTAAGATGGCAGTGCTCCCCCAAACTGATCTACAGATTCAATGGAATCCTGTCCAAATTCGAGCTACTGTTTTTGTAGAAACTGAGAAGCTGATTCTAAAATTCATATGGAAATTCAAGGAACCCAGAGGTCAAAAATAAAGATGAAATTAAAAAAGAAGAATACACTGGTGAACTCACATTCCCATTGCGAAATTTACAACAAAGCTACAGTTATCAAGACTATCTGGTACTGGCATAAAGACAGGCATGTAGATCAATGGAGTAGAATTCAGAGTCCAGAAATAAACTCATACATTGATGCTCAATTAGTTTTTGACAGGGGAATGCACAAGGGACAAGAGAGTATCATATCCCATCTTAAAAGTATTATTTCTAGGGGCTGGCCCTTGACATAGT
Organism: Tapirus indicus; assembly: GCA_031878705.1. Lineage (NCBI taxonomy): Eukaryota > Metazoa > Chordata > Mammalia > Perissodactyla > Tapiridae > Tapirus > Tapirus indicus. The sequence continues at coordinate 119,304,255 of CM062925.1, forward strand.
GGTTGAGTCCATCATGCTCCACTTCTGAGGACTGGGTTCATGGGTTCGGATCCCAAGAGTGGACTTATACCACTTGTCAAGCCATGCTGTGGTGGCGACCCACATACAAAATAGAGGACTGGCACAGATGTTAGCTCAGGGCTAAACTTCCTCAAGCAGAAAAAAGAGGAAGATTGGCAACAGATGTTAACTCATAGCGAATCTTCCTCACCAAAAAACAAAAAAAGTATTATTTCTATGTTCTTCCCAAATGCCAGTGCAAAATCCTCCTGCCTTTTGGGGCCGACCCAGTGGCCTAGCAGTTAAGTTCACGTGCTCCACTTCGGTGGCCCAGGGCTCGCCAGTTTGGATCCTGGGCATGGACCTACTCATCACTCATCAGGCCATACTGAGGCATCATCCCACATAGAGCAACTAGAATGATGCACAACTATGACATGCAACTATCTACTGGGGCTTTGGGGAGACAAAAAAAGGAGGAAGATTGGCAACAGATGTTAGCTCAGGGCCAATCTTCCTCAAAAAAAAAATGTAAAAAAAAAAATCCTCCTCCCTTTTATCCAAAAACAACAAAAAAGTCTGTCACGGAAATCAACTCATGCATACAGATGCCTTCAGCCCACCAACCTCAACACTGCGTCAGACACATTCAGAATAATCCCCGTAGATAACCGTGAGAAAAGGAAAAACTAGGAATGTCTTAGTTAATCCTTGTCCAGTTGAAAGATTGAAAGCCAAAAATATAACAAAATTTAGAAGTCAAGTAGTTTCCAAAAATAATTATGACAATTAAGTTCAATACTTTATTTCCATTCTTTTTAATGTGTTCACTTATTTATTTAACCTAAATGCATTTTCTGGACCTACTATGTCAGATGCTATGCTAGACACTCAGAAAGTAAAGAGAAATACTGTTCAGTCCCCACCCCCAGTAGGCTCACAGTTTAATCAAGGCCAGAGAACTCATTCACTAGGTACCTACTGATTTCCACCTAGATCAAGAACCAGACATTGTGCTTGCTTCTAAGGATACAAAAACATTTAGGATGCAGTTCCTGCCTTTAAGGAGTACATATACCTCTGTCAGACTGGATGAACAGGTAGGTAGAAAGATTAGAGATGATGACAAATGATAGACAGATAGATAAATGATAGATAGATAGACAGAAATGGATATGTTCAAAAAAGTATAATAAAATTGTATAGATGCAATATAAACATCGTTACAGGGTTTGATGTGGTTACAAAGGATGATATGGTCAATTCTATGGAGCAAAGAGAAGGTTCAAGAGGTTTGAACTTAATCCCATAGTCAGGGGTAAGTCACCAACCCAGAAAGGACAATTTCCTTTTGCTCTGGCCTGTGGCCCAGAGAAAATAAATGCCATTGTCTTGATGTCACTACAAGTGCAAGCAACATTATTTCTACCCTGTAAAAAATAATAGCAGCTATTAGAAAGATTTTTCCCAAGCTTTATTTGCAGTTGTAAACTGAATAGATACTTATAAAAAATGGCCACTTAAAACGTTAATTTTATAAATGTTTGCAATAATCAAAGTCAAAAGGATTAACAAGCCTAAGAGGAAAGTGATAGAATGGTAAATTAATTCAGTGTCTTGCAAAGAATGAACAAGTCCTAAGTATTTACAAAATAATAAGAATAACAAACCCCTTGAATACAAGATACTTGTGTTTTTATTATGTTTTACAAAAGAAAAAGGTAGGAAGTATATTACAAAAAAGTGAGAGACTATTAGTCAATGTCTCTTATCGAGCCAAAGCCAAATGGAAGTTATCCACTGAAGGTTCTCTCTTTCTGCTTTCTCACCAAAGGCTGTGCAGGGTTCCCTTTTGACGATTGTGTGAAACAATACCCTTGATATTTCAAAGGATGCCATTTCAATTTTATTTCTAGCAGAGGCTAGCATCTCTATGCATTAGTTGCAAATTGAGTGCTCCCAAATAAGTATAATTTGTGATTCCCAGGTCCTCTGAACATGCATGCTGAATTTACAAAAGTCCTTTTGCTACATACTGTTCAGGTGGGTTCAATAACTGTAGCAGTAACTGTGGCATTGTCATGCCCCATCCATCCATTCCCTTAGGATGTCGTGGCAATCCAACAACACAAAGGTATAGCTTCAGCTCTTATGTGAGCAAATTCCTCATGTTCAAAATGTAGAAAAATGGCGGCAGATTTTGATGTCACGATGGGATTTTCTTAATGTTCTAAAAAAGACATCCGATTTTGTAAAAGCTTAATGATATGATTAGAGAACAAGAACAAGTTTTCTGCGACCCACAGTCCAAGGGCTCATATTGAAAAAAGGCTACTGTTAGGGAGATGATGGTAATTTCCACCATCTTTCTGAGTGTCCGTTATAGACTCGGCACTCAGGTAAGCACATCACATACATCTCAAGTACATTGCATTTACTCCTTAAAACAACTCTTTAAGAGAAGCATTACTATCTTAATTTGCAAAGGAGGAAACAGGTTTGAAGCATTAAGTGACTTCCCTAAGGTTGCACAGACAAGTGGCAGAGAAGAGATTCAACCCTAGATCCATCAAATTCCAAAGCAGGTTTTCAGAGTCCGGATTACTTCTACATCACGAATAAGAGTTGTTTTTTGGTGTCAGTCTTTCACCTCTTATGGCCAGAGTTTTACCATCTGAAAAATAAGATGAAGGAAAAGAATCACTACACTGAAGCTCTTGTAGATAGTAGCATCAAAGGAGCTGAAGAATTCTAATCACCATACAATTGACAACTGACGGCAAACACTACACTGTAATAATTGTCACTGCTTCTTTTAATATTTTAATATCTAGAATTTTAAACTTGTTCATAAACTGAAATATATAGGCTGTGTCTATGCATGCAAGACACAGTAAGACCACACAGTATGCTCTATGTAGTTTTATCCGCATGTTGATGAAATGGCACTTACTCCAGAGTGGAGGATGGTGACACGATGCCTATTTATCATCACTGCTTTAAGAAGGCTCTCCATAACCATGTCCACAAACATGAAAATGTCTCTGATAAGTCCAGGATACATGTCTTTCCAAGTCTTCTCCCCACTGGTCTTAGTTCTACCTTCCTGTGCAGTTCCCTTCTCCACCTGACAGTGCAGCAAAAATTTCAAGACTAGTTAAACTGTCATATAGCTTTGATGTTTTATTTTTCTATAAAGATTCCTCCTTCAGGAAAACAGCCTTTTGGCAACAATAACCAGCCTATCTATTTAAAAAAATAGCAAGATTAAGTTTTTCCTGCCGTTCTGCATTTTCTTCTCTTAGGCAAAGTTGTTTCCAACAGTGTCCCCTCTGTGTGTTTACTTTTGTGATGCTACTTTTCACAGAAGAAAAAAGAAAAAGAAGTGGAATGAGGAAAGTACAGGTATTGCTACAGGGATGATGCTGTATCTCAAAGGTCCAATTGGGTTCTTCTCCAGTGGCTGTTCAGCCACCCCCTAAATCCCTCAATCTGTAGGTCTTAGAAATTTCAGTAGTCACCCCAACATATGAAAATTGGACACACATATACTCCTGTTCATTCACAATGTCTCCACTGGAGAATAATTACTTGCAACTAACAGGAAAAATCAAGCCTGTTGGAAACTTTTTCTAGTTCAAGCTTTCTGTTCTTGCTATAAAGAAAAACATGAAAATGTAATATCGAAGGTTTCACCTGTAAATCTTTATTATCACATGGATTCTAATTTTAAAAACTTACATTTTAGATACTTTTCTTATTTTTCTACCTATTGTTTCTATCATTTTTGGTGCCAAAACTTCTTGCAGCCTTTTCTGAAAATGACTTTTTTATGGTTAGAATACAATTTTGAAGATTTTCAAGCTACCCTTTGTTTTATTTTGTCGAAAAACCCTTCCACTTTTTTCCTCCATACATTTGATTTTTGACACTTCCACTCCTAATTCCCTTTCCGGCAAAACCCACCTGCAGCCACCAGGGGACCAGTTCTGTGTTGGCAACTACATGGCTTTTCTCCCAAGCCGCCATCTTCCACTGACCAGATTAAACTTCCCACCCCAGATCAGGGCAGAAACACCCAAATACTACTGATAAATCAATGGGACTAAGGGAATTGTAGCTCTTTCTATATAAGATTATGTGGCTTTCCAGGTCACATTTTGGGCGTCTGTAGTTGGGATGGGAATAAAAGTCTGAAAGGGATCCAGGCTAAGTGAGCTTTTAAAATGGACCTGATTCTTGAATGGTAGTGTACTTTGACAGCAAATGCAAGAGTGGAAACCAGGATTTTCATGCCTAATAAATCTTTCCCAAACATTTCATCAAAAGGAATGTTGGCAAACAGGATTAAGCAATAAATATCACCAGATTACAAAGTGAGTAAACATGTTATTAACACTGGTTTAAAAGAAAATGCCAGGAGAAATGCCACAAAGATGTTTTCCCTCAATGAAAGAGTTGTCTCAAGTTTGCATCCTGTTTTGTTCCCATGTAGGTGCTGTGATTTGAGGTGAGCACACAGGGTTGCTTTGAGAACTTACTTGAAAGCAGCATCCTATCTTCCCATTTTTCTGACTACAGGTTACCACTGGGGCACTTAAAGGATGGTAGGTTAGTGTGTCCATGGAAATAGTGCACATCCTAGAGGTAAGTATATACATCCCTAGAAACACTGTATCATCCTCTTCCTGTTCATTTGTTTCTGACAGGAGAGGAAATGCTAATCCCACGGATTGTCCAGTGGAGCAATAATCTCCAAAATGATGCCTACGTACTTCCAGACAATCACAAGATTACAACAGAACCAAATTTATTGAGCACTTAATATATGCCAGACTCTGTGCTAAGCACTTTACGCCATATTTTCTCATTTAATCTTTACAATACTCATGAGAGGGAAGTATCATTAATCCCACTGACAAATGAGAAAACTGAGAGTTGAGTCACTTGCACAGAGTTGCAGAGTCATTAAGTGTGAGAGCCATATCATTGCATTCTCAACCACTACAATTTTCTGTCTTCGATGAGTCTAGAATCTAGTTGAAGAAATAAGACATGGTCATGTGAAGTGTTGGCCAAAAGAGACAACACACACGCACACACACAAACAGAGAAAAAATAGTGTAACTACATAATATATTGGAAGGAAAGTAGAGTTACCATTAGTAAGGAATTTTGAGACATTCAAGAAGAGAAATCTTCTTTAAAATCATTGAAGTACATTTTAAAAAGGGGAGATGGGGGACCGGCCCGGTGGCATGGTGGTTCTGTTCGCAAGCTCCCCTTTGGCGGCCTGGGGTTCATGGGTTTGAATCCCAGGTGCAGACCTGCACACTGCTTATCAAGCCATGCTGTGGCGGTGACCCACATACAAAATAGAGGAAGATGGGCACAGATGGTAGCTCAGGGACAATCTTCCTCACCAAAAAAAAAGGGAGATGAAATTGAGTCAGTTTTTGTCTGGCAGATAGAATGAGAAGATGAGAAGGATTTCCAGGGTTGTACAGAGGACCTTGAGGCCATGTTTATTTTATAGAATGTATATACTTTCTTTCAATAAGCAGCTTCAGGAAGAAGAAGTCACACTTTCCATGGTTGCTAATGCAGGTGGGAAATGTACTTCCCTATATGGAGGCTTATTAAAGTCCATTAACTTTGACCCTGTAATTCCATTTCTAGAAATCCTTCCCAAAGAAATAAGAAGGGATTCAGAAACAATATTATTAATTAATTCAAACCATTTTTATTGAGCAGTCACCGTGTGCTGGCCAGTGCACTAGACCCTGCGCCACAGCAGTGAACCATACTGGGAAGTTCCTCTTGGAGTTTCCAAGAGTGTTCACTGAAGTGTAAGTTATAACAACAAAAAATTTGTTTCTAACTAAATGTCCAACAATCAAGGGATGTTTAAATAAATGTTTAAATAAACTGTATTATTTCCATAGGACTAAACCCTAAGCAGCCATGAAAAATCATGTTTTTAAGTATATTTAAAGGCATTGGGAGATGTTCACAGTAATATGTGGCAAAAATAATCTTTTCCTCTGGGACTATGTGGCTTCCAGGTCAAATTTTGGGCTTCTCTAATTGCAATGGGAATGGGAACAAATCTGAGAAAGATTCGGGCCAAGTAAGTTTTTAAGTGGTCCAGCTTACGTTACGAAGCCAATTTTTGAAATATATATGATAATATTCCAATTTTAAATATATATTTATAGCTATACCTAAATGAGTGTAGTTATTTCCTGAGGGAAGCATTATGTTCAGTTTTTATTTTCTTATTTATGTGTCTTTATGTTTTCTAAAATGTGCATGCTTTATTTTTTCACTTTTATAACCATGAAAAAATTTTTGAAAAAAAAGTAAGAAGAAGAATTAAGGCAATCTCTCCCACATGATTTGCTGCCCTTCTTTCCAGTGGCATCAGAATAAATAATTGTTATATTTCCTTACATGAGAGATCGCTCCCAAGCGATCTTAGCTTTTTAGTTCCTGTCGGTGGAATTAAAGCCTATGCTATAAAAATATAGCAGAATTGTTTTAGATGATAAGATTCAGTTAATTTCATTTCTCGTTCAGTTGGTCTCATATCCAAGAGCTGGAATCACAGGTTCCACCTCTAAGGTAACCTGCAATGAATCAGGCCGTCCCGTGTTTACGGTTCCATGTCCATCATGTCTGGGCAGTTCCAGCTTGAGAGACAAACAGCCCTCCAGCGAATTTACAAGGTGGATTGCAAGAACCTTGCAAAGTTCAGGAAACCACAAGTCACAGAAGAAATAGAGCTAAGAAAAGAGTGCAGACTTTCTAAACCCACTTCTTAAAAACAACGTGACTAATAGCTAAGATATTTCTACAAACACATTCAACACATAGTAGGCATTTAATAAACATTAGTTTCTATTCCCCTTCCTCATTTATTTTCGTTATATCTTAAAACAACACGTATCCATAAGCTTTTATAGCTGAGTCAAATTGTCAGAAAAGTGGAAGGAATGTTTACATTGCCATTGTGATAATATTGTTGAGGAAAGTCTAGGCCATGAAAGGTTGAGAGTTTTTTCCTTTTTAATGACCTAATAGTCAACACAGTAGAAATACATCACATGAGACCAAGTGGAAAGAGATGGCAACTGATAAGAATTAGTATTTACAGTTGACGAGTGATTTTTTTTTTCCAATAAAAGAAGAAAATCTAAAATGAGGATGCATTGATGGCAGTGGGCATGATTAAATCAGGCTACTTCTTTAAAAGTAGGGTTAGAAGTCTTGCTTCAAAAGGAATTTTGTTATGCCTTGTTCTCCTTTTCATATTCAAACATTGGAGCCAGGATTGAAATCCTGGATTTTTCGGGTGTCTGCATTTTAAAAGATTTTGTTTATGTTAAGGCTTAGCCCTCTTTAATAGGTATGTTTTAAGGGAAACATTACCTTTGTGTGACCTCTGGGATTTGAAGGTGAAAATTCAGTCACTGGAAAAAAAGGCATCCTAGTTGTCATGGATGAAATCTCCAACCCTAAAGACAATTGTGTGTCATCTGTGAATGTCTTCCCAGAGCAACAAAAAACACTTGAACCACAGCTGGGGCAAAGTAGGTTCTGATGGATCATGATTCTTAACTAGAAAAACACAGACTGGTTGAAAATAAACATGTTAAAGGAAAATAAATAAACTAGTGGAATTTTATAGAAGCAGCAAAACATTTCAGAAATCCTTCAGGAAGCAGGTTCCAACTCTCTCCACCCTCCCGCCCCAATTCTTAAATTGTTATTGTAAGCTAAGCATTTTACCTCCAGAGAGAACAATAAAATTGTGCTGGTTATCATATATCAGAATTACACAGGACATCATCTGTTAATGATCATTTATTCCTAGCTACTTGAAGAATAATACCCAGTAATTATGGCAAATGTAAGTCAAATAGTAATAGCATACTTTACATAGTATAGTAATTATAAGTTATGTCCATGCATCTGGGACAAGGGTCTTTTACGCTCGGTATTAAATGTATGATACAATTTATTCATAGTACCATCACTGGGATTGAAGAAAGGAAGCCTGGAGAAAGAAAACTTGTCCTCCTTTCACATTTCCAATAAGTCATTTGAAGAAAACTGCTCTTTGCATGCCTTGCTAAACCCAATTACCACCAAGACATCATAAACAAATATTCATTGCATTTACAGTTGGTTCTTTATTGCACAGTACAAAATGTATTGTTAAAATTTAAACCATTTAAAGGGAGTAAGCGTCCAGATTTCTGCATTCATTTAAAATTTAATTGAAAAAAACCTCAAGCATGTGTTGCAATATTTTCTTATTTAGAGACTGCTGCTAAATGAACAGTCATATAACACTCTCGTGTCTAGCAAAAGTTGGAGAAAACTTTGGGCTTCTCTGGCTTTGATATTTGTTGACACTGAAATTTACCAGTTTGCTTAAGTGGAAAGATACTATATAAAAGTCTTATAAAATTTTTGGATGAAATGGAACTATCAAAAAATAATTTGATGTACCCCACTCAATAGAATCAGGCGTGTAAATCTTCTGGAGGCTGAATGCACACTCGGAAGGAAGTATTGAATGCCACTGACGCTGTCCTAACTCTCTGAAGTTAATAGGTCCATTCATTATGCATGTGCATAACTCTAGTCTATAGGAAAAATAATAAATTGATAACTCAAGGAAAAGTAATTCTCACTGAAAGGAAAAAGATAGACTCTTCAAGATCCTTCAAAATTGGGCCCCTGCCAATCTCTCAGGCCTATGCAACAACACTTTCTGGAGCAGCTCCAGCCACACTGAAAGCATCTTCCTCTAGGCTTTCTGTCCTGCAAAGAAATCACTCTTTTGTTACAGACACCTCTCCTCTGTTCTTCAGCTGGTAAACAGAAACTTACCACTCAGGTTTTAGACATCTCCTCTTCCAAGAAGCCTTCCATGCTTCCTCCCCAACTGTCTAATGTTACTCACCATGGATGTACTCTGTTAATATACTTTACAGTTCCCTGATTGTCATCTGTATCATGTTTAATTGCAACTGCTTGTTTATTTCTCTTTTAAGCTCTTTTCATAAAGGGCAGGCAGGAGCCATTGTTCCAGCTCAACATCAAATGTCTAGTACCTACCACAGTGACTGGGACGGAGCATGATATTTGTTTTATGAATGAATGACCCTAGGCCAGGCTTCTCATACTGCTTCTAGGGGAATGGGGTGGGGAGGGCAAGTTTGCAGGCAGGAGCCAAAAAATATCAAGAGGTGTGCTGGGAAAAAGTCTACCTTGGCTCAATTAAGTTTGATCATTTAATCTTTAAGCAGGTTTCTTTCTTTCACCTTCTCTCCTTTCGCTATCCTTCCTTGCCTAATTTTACATATTAGAGCTTCTCAGAGGCTTTACACATGTGCTAATGTTTGTTATTAAATTCCGTGAATGTTATTTTCCAAGCTTATTTGCCCATGGAAACTTTTGTTCTAAGAGCATCCACTAAGATATGAGATGTCTGGTGCTCAGACAATACAGTTTGAGAAGATCTGTCCTGGATAACCCTTTCTGTGATGTTATATTTATCTCTACATCTACAAAATGGGAATAAAAATTATCTGCAATGATCTGTAGGAACAATAAATATGTTATTATGAACCAAATCATCTACTGATCTCATTGATCTATTGCATGATCAAGACTTGCCTGACACCACACAGAGGGGAGATGTTCCTTGAATGACGAAAGGAAAAGACTCCACATAGAAATGTCTGTGTACATTCATGAATTTCAGTTCTACAAATTTCCAGATTGCCATTTGTTTATCATCAAATAATATTTATTATGCATGTGGTTCATAATCTGTATTTCATATTTTAGTAAATAATCTTTGAATGAATAGATAAATGAATAAGGGATGATGATCTTCCACAATTTATCTCTTTCTCATGGACTTTAAGACCAAGCCTCACAACAGAAAGTATAACCAAATGAAGAATGACTTGGGAAGCCTTCCATGCTCCACCCCTCCCCAGTCTTATGTCTACCCATGATGTGCTCTATGCAATTCAGTTAAGGATGAGATTTTGCCTACTTGTTTCTATGTTTTCCGCCCTGATTTGTCTTTCTAGAATGATACAGATACTAGGTTGACTAAGCCAATATCATTGTAAGCGGCCAACTTCTAGCATTCTGGGTAGAAGAGAGAGAAGAAAGGGCCAGATGAGCAGATGTTGCTGTGTCCAGGAATAAAAGGAATAACAAGCATAAAATTAACTACAAGCCTGTAATGCTATTAAGTAATTTTGGAGAATCAAACTGAATTCTCATGGTTTATGCTGATATTATGACTGTATGTTTCACAATACTTCTATTATCCACTGTGCCTGAGGGGAATGGGAAAGACATTCAGTAATTTTTTAACCAAAGAATTGTTGCTGTTTACTCAATGGTGAGAATGCCATAATTTTGAAACTGAGGTGAATCGTATTCAAGCTAAAATTTTAGAAAATAGTGGAAAGATCTGGGAAAAGGAGGAAAAAGGGCTAAGATCATTCCATGAGTCTTATACATGTCAATTACCAAAATTAATGACATTAAATCAAAAGGATACAGCTAATGCTTTGGATATGGTTACTTTGAAATTTAGCCCATGCTCAACATCAAAACATCAGTCTAAAAGGTAAAACATGAAGTTAGTCTTCTAAATATATATATATCCAGATATACAGATACCTAGAAACATCTAGCACTTTTGGCTATTGACTCCATGGTTAGGCTTTTCAAAAAGACAAAAGAGAGTAACAAATTCCCATAAACTCAGCAGCATAAAACATCAGATAGTTATTATCTCACAGTTCATATGGGTCAGAAGTCCAGAAATGGCTTACTTGGGTCCCCTGCTTAGGGCTTCATAAAATTCCAATGAAGCTATCGGCCAGGGCTTGGGTCTCACCAGAGGCTGAACTAGGGCAGAGTCAGCTTCCTAGCTCCCTCAGGTTGTTGGAGGAATTCATTTCCTCATGGTAATAGGATTCATGAAAGTTTGCTTTAGAACATCAGCCCAAGATGGAGTCTTCTAGAATTAATGTAATCTCAAGAGTGGCATCCATCACCTTTTTCATACTCTAGGGGTTAGCAGTAAGTCACGGGTCCTGCCCACACTCAAAGGCAGGGGATTGTACAAGCACGTGAACACCAGAACCAGGGATGTGGGGCCACCTTAAAGTCTATCCACCATGGCCACTAGCAACCTGGGAATTGTACCCCTTTTAGCTTCTACTACTGGAAAAGAACTGGTTTTTTTTTTCATTGGTACCAGTTGGAAAAATCCTAGGGAAAGATTCTAATTGGCCTAGCTAAAGTCAAGGATCCATCACTGGACCAGTCAATCACAGCCAAGGATGCACAACCCAAATTAGTCAGGAAGACAAATAGAGGAAAGGGTAGATCCCAAGAAATGGGGGGTAGGGGTACAGGTTCCCAAATCCTAGTTGTTCCAAACCAAGTTCCCACTATTTTAGGAAACCTGACTCGTTATATTTCTTTGTATGTCTTTTGACCTTGGAGGCCTGGTCTTCTTCACAATTTCAATCAGACTGATGGAAGAAATAAAGAAAGCACTTTTATCTGCAAAGACTGACAGATACATCACAGTCTTTAGCCTTAGGATATGGAGGTTAACATTTTAAATCTAACCAGTAACGTCTGAAATAATTCTTCCATAGCAGAATAAAATAAAATACCTTAGAGGTAAATCTCAGGGTGTATTTGTTCTAATGTTTGCAATATTTAACAATATCTATTCATTTTCTACTTCATAACCTATTAAGCTGTATCTGCACTATAATAAACCCATGCTGCAGAGGTAAAAACTAGAATTACAGAACACTGCTTAATTTTCTCACATTTTTAACCATGTCAGATGCAAATTGCAAGACTAAAATTCAGAAATTCTTTACAACATTTTTATCTCCCTGGCCTAAATGGGCCTACACATAAGTAAATAATACTGTAAAATTAATAAATAGGGGTGAGAAGGCAATCATAAATATAATGAAAATAGAACCTCAGCACTTAGAAACCAGTCAAAAACTTTTCTGTGTTTGAAAAAGGAACCATGATCTTGACTTTTAATGATTTTTTAGTTATTAGTATTTATTTTTAGAAATTCAAAGCTATTGAAATCTTCTTTCCTAACCTTCATATTTTCAATTTCCATTTAACACTTGAAAAAGAAAATTTTACCGAGCTTTTAATGACAACAGGAAATACTCCTACCACAGCATGTTCAAAATTAAGAAAACATTTGATCATTTGATAAAGATGTACAAAATGTTTAGATCTGTGATGCAAACTTTGAGAAATGGTGTAAAATAAGGATAGTGAAGAATTTCCAGAAAAGCTGTTTTTGTTTGTTTGGGACGTTAAACCAGGAAAGAAAATTGCCAAATAAGAAAAGGAGCATAAATTAGTTCAAGAGACAGCTAAGACATCTTTATGGAAAGAGAAAATTGATGGATCCAGCCTCAGAGCATGGAGGTGGAGTTAAAGGACATGAGCTTCTCTTCTGTCAAGCAATCCTTAAAGCCAATGAACAATAATGTCTCTAAAAAATGTCACTTTTCAGGATATCCCTTTTATATGCATTTGCCAAGCAGGGGTGAAGTGGGAGGGCAACCCTTTATTGGAGTGGCCAGTCTGTCAGACAAAACTAGACTTCCTGGAACCAGGATCTCAGATATTAGTATGATTGACCCAACCCCTAAGGTTTCCAAGTTGACAGGTGCCCTGTAGTTAACACTCTTTTGTTTTGTTGATGAGATCTTAAAAAACAAGCTATGATCTGAATATGGTTACTCCAAGAAACATTTATTTTTATTGACTTAAGCATGTTCTAAACATCTTTATGACAAACTGAGACATAAATTCTTAGATTATGGAGTTAGCAGGCAGCTTAAAAAACAGTACTCTGGGGAAAAACAAAACAATCCTCTGATTTATATATTGCAAAGATGCAGTTTGGGTGGATTTCATGAAGGAGATGTAGTCATATAGAGATCTTTACAAAGTTTATTTAATAGCAACTTGAATCATCTCCCAACCCCCGGTCTCCCAAACCCTAGGAAGTTGGTAATAGTCACCTTTTAAAACAAGAATAAATGGTGCTCTGCTGTTTCATAAATAAGACTTAAAAATATAATGATGGTGATGATAGTTGCTTCCAACTCCTCACTCCCTTGTTAAGGAGGCAGCGTAGAGAAGTGGGTGATGATGAGCATAGATTTTGCAATCCAATTACAGTAGTATGGGTGGGAATCCCAACTACTTCGAGTTAGCAAATAACTACTCTGTGAGTCTAGTTTGTTTGTTTCTCCATAAAATAAACCTAAAAATAGTGCCTACCAGCTGTGGGCATTATCTAAAATAATGTGTATAAAGTGCCTAATACATAGGAAAACTCAAAAGTCTAAGTTATAATTATTACTGCGTACCAGGTATTATTTTACTTGAAATGTTTTATTTTTGTCTCGGTTAGTCCCCAGAGCAACCCATTCTCTTCACAGATGAAGGAGACAGACTCAGCAAGGATCAGTAACTTGCATAAGACCACATGGTTAGTAAGTTGTAGGACCATAATGTAAACTCCGGTCTGTATGCCTTCAGAGCTGGTGGTCTCCCTCTAGGCAAGTTAGGAGGACTGGAGTTTTGTTGTTTCCCTGAAGGCCAATGAATATGGTTTCACAAAGAAAAGAAGGAAAGGAATCCTGTACGCCATAGCTCTTCTGATAGACTGTGTTAAATCTAAGTCTGATGCCTGGATCTAGCAAAAAAAAAAATCCTGACCAGTGGAATAACTTCCCTTTTGGTCTTTTGAACACTGTTTTGCTTTTTTCTAGTAAATTTAATTATGCATCTGTCTGTTCATTCATTCAACAATTGTTAAGCATCTATTATGCACTCAACGCTGGGCTGGGCTCTATGTGAATGCAACCTAGCAGAGGTTGACTTGTGTGTTAACTAAGGGCTTAAATTCCAAATTGATATGAGAAGCAGAGAAGTTTCAAAAGAAATGTAATTAAATCAAGTTAGGAAGCAGAGTAGCATTTCACTTAGAGGCAAGGGTGCTATCTGAGGAGTTCTTCGGACAAGTTAGGTAGTGGATGAAAAATTCAAGACTGGTGAGGAAAATCACGATAGAAATGCAAACACAGTTTCTCAACCAGGATCAGTGTGTTGATATTTGAAATGCAAAGAAAAAGTGATGGATTACTTAAAGAAATATCTCCTTCTCAAAGTCTTATGCAACACTGGTCAATAAATTGGCAAGACTCTACCCTAAAAATCTGCACATCAAAATGGATGTTTCCACATTGCTCTATCAGGTGGAAAAGGATTAATTATAGTTACAGAATCAGAAGCCTATTCCTAAAATCTTAAACATATATACATCTTTGTGTTTTGAGAAGGGGCGATTGTATTTCTCTCAGCATATGAGTTCTATATATGCTAGCTATTGGACAGTAGTCAATGTGGCATATATGTTGAATTATACTGATTTATAATCTTTAGCTCTATTTTGGTTTAGCACATTTTCCCTATAGATGTTACATGTGACTAGCCGTAGAAGAGTCATCTATTAGTCATAATAAACTGCAAGGCTGTACATAAAAATTCAGGTCTCCCCCCTCTGGTTTTTCTTTTATCTTCTCACTTTCCAGCAGCTGTGGTTGCTCCGAGCTCTCATCTCCCCTTCCTCGAGCCAGAACATCCCTGGGTTTTCTATTAGTTTTAACCACTGAGTACCACATAGACTGGGGTTTCCAACAGTCCAAAGTGGTAAAAAAATTAAATTCACACCTGCAGCTACCTTCTCCCAATGTCAACTTGCCTCTTGGATCTGCCTGCTTTGGGCCTCTTTCCAGTACCCTCAGATGGTTATTTTTTGTTTTATCCAGAGTATATAGCTATCTGCAGGAGGGTTAATCCAATTGGAGGTTTCTCAACTATCAACAAAAGCAGAACTCCAGACTTGAAGATCATCAAGTCAAAATCGCACTGTTAATATCATTTTTTAAAAAGTGCTTCAGGACTAAAAGTGAAGACTCCCTCAATACCTTTTTTCTTTAACTAAAAATGAGAAACGTTTGTCTACAACAGAGAATTTCTATATAAAATTCACAGATCTTCAAAAACTAGAGAATCATTTTGTAATTTCAGACTGATTTGTTTTAAAAACCCAGTCACTACTAACTTTGGGTGGTAATCACTAGGGCTAATTTAGGCATTGTGAGTCTTCAGCCACATCTGTTACAAATATCTTATGAAGATAAACCAGAATTCAGAGAGTTCCAACCACCTCATTTGCCTAATCAGCTTACCAGTAAAAGTTAAGAAGTTGTCCATACAGAAATAACTATCAATAAAAGGAGGTCTTGGAATAATGAAACATGCTTATACATGTGTACTTCACAGAATTTGTAATCTAAGATGGACATGTTTGAGCTTGAGATTAAGAACTGGAAGAGAGACATTGAGAAGCAGATGAAAGAGGAAGAACCAATTTAAAACATTTGTCAGGCCATCCTTTCGTTGCTAGTTTAAGAGGCTTCATTCGATTTAGCCTTCTTTTAGTTATTATAGCATCTAGTATAGGATTATAGCACCTAGAAATTTGGCATTTATCTTATCAGAAATATGACCCAGTAAATAAAATTGTATCTCTTTTTGTAAAACAAACCTACCTTTAAATTCCTTCTCCTCATTCTTTATCATTCATGAAGTCCTAGTAAGACAGTGTACATTATTTATGCAATTATACTGAATTACTTTGCTTATCACTACAAATAGATCTACAACCATAATAAAGATAGATGCAATAGTATTGTTTGCATGTAGGGGATACATTGAAACACCTATTTCTACCTCTTAAGTCCTCGGAAATGGCATTTGGAAAACAAACTATAAAATTTAATGGGTCTAATAAAAATATGCAAAGTCACCTAAAAAGATAAAATGAATCCCAGGCCAGCAAGATTAGATAGTAAATGGAGTGTATATATTAATATGCCCATAGAGAGAATGTGTGGATAGAAAAGTATTACTCAGCTCCTGAAGCAAAGGAAAAGAAATCCAAAGGCAAACCTTAGCAATGTCTACTCAAACAGGGCAAGGTTTTAAGCAAAGAAAAGATAGGATTTAATTTCAGAAAAGGTTTCATTTTAAAAAGATCACTTGATCAGCCCTAGGCCATAACCAGTCAGAGCATCCTGATGTCAGCTGTATCCCTCCTGTAAAGATGGGTAGATCAGAAAATCTCGTTCATTCATTCACTCATTCATTTATTTAACAAGTTTCTGCTGAGTGCCAACAAAATGCTGATACAGGGCAAGAGGCTGATAATATGATGGTGAGCTAAACAGACAGAACCCACATTCATTAAGCTTTCACTTGAATAAGTATGATAAGCAATAATTGAATATTCACAGCTAGAATATAATTAGAGAGAGTGATAAGTTCTATGAAAGAAATGTTTAGGAGATTATAAAAATATTAAGAAATGGGCTTAGGGAGATTTGGACACATACCCCAAGATCACACTATTCTAAATTGATGGGGTGGGATGTGATCCCTGGCATTCTGTCTCCAGAGCCCACCTTCGTAAATTACATATATGTCAGCAAAGCAAACATGTAGAGAATGCAGCTTTAACTTGTTTCTAGATGTTTTTTATTTTCAAATTAATCCTTATAGAGCTGCCTATCTCTACTCCTTTCCTTTCACTGTTCATTTAAATTTTCTTTCCCACAAGCAAATCTTGAAACTCAGGGTTGGATCCTCCTGCTATGGCCATGCCAGTTCATGACCCAGGCTTTATCATACACAGAGTCCATATTAAAGGGATCATATTCACAGTGTTTTCCCTATAGTGGTTTTCCCTCTGAGTACTGATATCACCATTATAGAGGCAGGGTGTCAATGCACATGGAAAATGAGTAAAAACATTGTATTCCAAAAAATGCAACAAAAACCGTCACTTTTCATTCCACGTGTGGAATTTTGACACTAAAACAATTCTTTGAAACACTCAAAGTGCATGCAGCCCATTAAGTTTCTTAAAAAAAGGACAATCCTTTCCAGATCCACTGAAGTCTGATGTATGACAAGTTTCATTTCAAACGTGCTTTAAAAACACGATGTAACCCTGACAAGTCAGACTTTGTAACTTGGCAGAGGCCAAGTTTTTGAAATGTATTTATGTATGTGTTGGGTGTAAACTGTTATTGTACTGGAAAACTTCTTGAAAGGGATTTTTATAAGTCTCATCTTGTCACTCTCAAGTGGCGGTTAAAAATAGAGAGTTTATTGGCAACCATTTTTCCTTGTATTAGAGAAGGATTAGCTTAATCCCGGTGGAATATCTTAACACTTCACTATATTAAATTTTATACAACTAAACTTTTATTATGCACAATACTAAAATAACTGCACTGTATCCTAAGTGATTCAGAAGTTATACACTTGTCAGGTTTGTTTTTACAGACCTGTGAAGCTGAAACTGTTCTCTAAACAAGGTGATTTTTTGCTTTCCTACCTATACTTAAATTATTTTAGTTCTCGGTTACTGTTTATTTCTTTTGTTCTTTTCTAAAATATGTTAGAGGGTTCCTCTACATATTTAATACAGCATGATAGAATTAGCCAAGTAAACATTCTGATCTTTGGTAGAGTGTGCAATTTATAAAACTATTTGAGATCCCTCTTTTAAAAAAATGTCCTATTTAGATTTAGGACTTTTACCTGTACCATAGCTGTTCTTTCCAATAATAAAAAGTTCAATTATGACTTTTTGTCCCTCACCCCCACATTCTGGGCCAGTCCAAAGCGAAGTTAAATAGAAAAAAATGTGTCCTAATGCCCCATCAAAATGTTCAGCTTCTTTTTTTATTTCGTCTTCTCTGGTGTTTCCTCTATTCATTCTCTTTCTCATTTTTAAATATCCACTGCCCTTCTAGGAACAAAACCTGCTATCAAGAAATAATCTCTTTTTGTCACTGATAAAACAACTTGAATTTAGGCCTACCTGCTCCCTGTTAGGGAGATATTTGTCTTTTAAACCTTATCTCTACTCTTGAAAGGAAAGAATGAGTCCTTGTTAAAGAATTTCAAAGAATTGTTTCTCACTCCTGTAAAGGCATAAACCTTGTAGCTACATAATCTGGACCATGGAGCATCCAAAGTTGTGACACAGAGAAAGAGAAAGATGGAGGAGTCACACTGACTCTTACTTGCTTCCAAAGTCATCCCTTCTCTTCCAGTCCATTGGCCAGGACCTGTCATGTGCCTCAACCCAGTCACAAGTGAAGTTAGGAAATGTGAGCAACATGGGGCTGTTCATTTGCTGAGCAAAAATGGTCTTGGCTTCTTTGGTTACCCTTTGCTCTCTTCTTCCTACACGGAAAACACCCCCAACATGTCCCCAAAGGAGATAACCCCAAATCCTGGCTCGTCACCGCATCCAACTCAATGTCTAAACAACACTCAATGGTATCTTCATCAAGACCAAATATGACTTTTCTTGACCTGGAGATGTATGAACTAAAATAGACATTTTCCGCACACACATACACCCAAAAGCCCCAGTGAAACAATGACAGGAAGACCCCAATGGACACTCCCATTCAGAAAGGGGAAGAACAGAAGACAGAAAGCAGCCATGGTCCATGGCACTCCTGAAATGCTGCCGGCAGACACTGTAAGGCCTCTACCCTGAGGTCTGAAAAGTGCCTCACTTGGGTCCCATGCTGCATCCCAGGCTCCACTGACTGGGGATTCTTTCTTGTCCATTATCCAACTTGGCCACGCATGAAGCGAGTGTTGGAGGACAGGCCCTCTCAGGATCGTTCAGCTTTTCAGCCCACTTCTAACTTCAGGGATTTTGATGACACAAGTGGTGTTTTAAATGTCATGAAAGGTTATTTTTTTCCAGGCTCAGTTTCTTTGGCAGATCATTTCTCTCCAAGACTAGGTAGGTCTCTGATCTTCTTAGTCTGGAAGCACTTGGTCTTCCAGGATAGTTGGTGAACATTGACTGCCACAGTTATGCATAAATTCAATCTTCCCAATAGTCCTGAGATTAGAGCATTGCCATTTGACCATTTTAGGGATGGAGAATGTGGGAAAAGTTATTTTGAGAAGCAGAGTATCTTTCTCAAAACACCTCAAAATATGCATGTAGGTAATGCTAATCTTGACAATATGGCATTATGTTGGGCCCATTGATGTGCCCATTTGGTCTGAGTAAGGTAACTATGGAGACAATAGAACATAAAACTTGACAACTGGACTCTGCAAAAAATCCAAGACTTATGGTCCCTACATGTATGTCATATATACTATTTTTGCTTCTTTCACTCCACACACGTTAGGCTTTTGGTTGGTTGTTTATTTTTTAGCCAACCACTAAGATGCTATGTTTTGGTCAGATAGGTGCCTGTCTCTAGGATTTGGGGTTCAACAGGAGAGACTGGATACCGCTTATTTGTTAAAACACTTAAAACCTTGCATTGCACCATTAGAAATTAATAAGTACCTTTTGCTGATTATAAGAAACAAAGCACAAAATAAAACCCTTTATTTCTTGTCTGTCCCTATGGCTTAATCTTGTAGCCTTGGCACAATCTTGTAGCCTTGGCACCCTTGGCACAGTGGGATGTGGCAAATAGCTACTTGTTCTGGTTTCTCACGATGAGTGTTCAACAGCTCACGCTGGGGCACTGACATTTCCAGTCAAAAGGCGTCACCAAGACTTCCAGTCCTGTCAGATTCCACACTGCACACGTGCTACCTTTCCTTAGAGCATAATTGTGTTTTGGAAATGAATTGCATTAAAGACACTGCAGAAGCACTGATTTAAATCCTGCCCTGCCAATCCTCTATGGGGGATTCAGTTACGCCTCTGAATTCCCTAAATGAGAGCCCCACTTGATTCCGGTATTTAAAGCAATACAACCTGCTGAAAAGTTTACCCTCCTCCTCCTTCTCTTCTTCCTTCTCCTCCACCTCCACTTCCTCCTCCTCCTTATATTTTTAAATTTGATCAATACTGGAGATCTAGAACATTTCCAAATTCTGACTGTCTCTGACTTGGGACCCACCCCCACATAAATGGTGGCAGGGCCAGGATTAGAACGACATGCACGGGGAACTCACCTGGGGCATGTGATTTAAGAGGGTAGCAAAAATAATCAGTAATCAAGATTAGAAACATTTGAATGCAGTATATTAAATAATAAAAATTAACACAAGAAATCCATGATGAACAAAATATATTTTAGAATAAAGTCACAGTGTCATTGTTTGTTTTATCACCCTGCACTATTGTGTGAAGGGAACAGTCACTTCCAATCAGCCCTGGACTCACAGTCAGAGGCCATGGCATTCCTAGCAGTGGAGTTATAAAGGGTGACAAATGATGAGCAGAGACATGGGGCAGCGTGGACCTTTTATATAGTCATTTTTTTTTATTGTAGAGCTGGTATTACTGTTTCTACTTGGTTCAAAATATGACAGGATGTTTTGCTAAATGCATACAGGGGATGCACATTTTCCTCTCTCTTCAGTTTCCAATACGGCTTGGCCAGCACTGAATGGTGGTCTCCTTGCTTTCTTCTCGCTAGAGCCACTCGTTGCCCATTCCGCCCTCTCCCCACCTTAAGTTTCTCAAGCTTCAAAACTGTCCAGACTCCCCTCCCCATCTCATCCCCAGCTCCTTTCAGTAAAGATTCAGGTGATTCCACACTGTGGATGCAGAAACGCTCAGCAGGGACTCAAAAGAATCTAGAACTGAAATCAGTTAGTGAAACTCAACTGAAGTTCCTTTTCTGTTTCAGCACATTACATACTAAACTGCTGCAGGCCACACTGGAGAGCTACCTACTGTTTATCACCCTGCTTCTCTGGGAGAGTACCTTCTTGGTCCTAAACTCACTGACTTACAAATAAACCTTCAGGGGACAGCTCTGTAGCTCGAAGCCTGACTGTGCTCATTTAGGAAAACTGATGCCAACACAATCCAGAAACGTGCAAATAAATAAATATAAATCAATCAAATAGGTGTCTGATTTCCTATACAAAATTTTTTAAAAATTTGATTTTTAAATATTGATCAGCCTTTTGGATATTTCCATAACCAACTATTCCTTTTGAGCAGAATATATAAACTGTATGTTGTTTAATGATGCTGTGGAGATGTTTTTTATTTTTTTCCTTTGGTACATTTGTATTTTCAATCTATAAAATTCTGTGACTTCATTCTCTTTTGGAGCATTCTACTTTGCTAGATTTCATAAATGATAAATATATTTTTTTAATTTATGAGAGAAAGATGCCTACATACCCAGGGGTCTTGTTAATTCTTCCCATTTCACTTAGTGTATATTTATCAAAATAAAGGAGCATGCAGTAAAATACATTTCTATTACTCTGCAAAACCCCTGGTAAAGAGAAATGTTCCTAGTATTGTTTCACATGTCAGTTGGATGGCTATTGATAAAAGTGGATTATTTTGTATTAACATATGTTACCAGAGACTGGTTCAATAGTTGCTTAACCAGAACAAGTCCCATTTCCAGAGCACACCCTTTCCTCAAGGAGGAGGCTGTAAGCTACTAAGGAATCACAGTAGTAATTGACCTGGGTCTACACATCAAGTCTAAATAGACACAGAGTAAATTGCATAGCATTTGGTAAAACAAGTTACTCACTGTTCCTCTTTCAACCCATAATGACTGTAATTCAATTAGGCTTATTGCCTGTTATTCAATATGATACTACTGTAAAATTGCTCCTTTTGCAATGCAAAGTTTAGACTTGAAGAGCCTGCTTTTCTTCTTGAAGCATACGGGCTTTCTGGTATTGGAACAGGATTTCATTATACTTAAAAACTTTTTCCACTGTTTACTTTATCACTGGGGTCAGATAAAGGAGCCAGAGTCAGAATTAGTCTGTTGCTCTGGGATGGGGGAAGTGAAGAGAGAGAAACCCCAGTGGAAATCAATTGTGGATTTATTTCTATTTCCATAGTGCAGAAATTACCGGAACATTAGCAGTGTTGGAAGAAAAAGCATGGAGCAGGGGCAGTGTCCATATTTTTATTATTATTCCTAAAATACACTACAAATAATCCTGGGATATTTTGGTCAGCATATTTTAAACAGTCTATGAATCATAAATACTTTCAATCAAGCTCAAAATTTTTTGCTAGTTAAAAAAAAGACTTCCCAGGCTGAACCAACCAAAAGAAATTTATGAATAGTTCCCCTTATCTAACTGTGAAAAATGCCTAGATATAGGGCTGTTTTTAAGATTAAAAAAAAAAAAAAAACTATTTTACAGGTTGGAGAATTTTCATGCAACTTAAATAAGAATCAGATCTGAGTAGATATGATCCAGAGGATGGTCTTGAGTTATTACCTCTGTGATGAGTTACTAAATCTCCCTCTGTCTTACAGACTTGTTACTGAAACTCTGTCTTGTGTGTCAAAGAGAATTTTTTGAGAAGTAAATGAGTCAGTACATGTAAAGTACTCAGAAGAGTCCCTGGTACATTGCAAGTCTCAAAAAAACAGCTACTTCACTCTCATTATTACTACTATTATTATTATGCAGAATAACATTAAGAGTTTGCTCATCCGACAAAGTCTACTTCAGTTCATACCCCCGTAGAACTCGTGATGATATTGGATTCTTTTCAAAGATTTTAGTGACCACGTTATACAACTTAACACGTGATTATATAGCTAAACCTCTGACTATGAACATCCTCCTTGTGGATATCCCATAGACATAAATATTCCGCTGCTTCTTCCCCCTACCAATTGAGGCTCTGGGAATGCCACCTACATTTCCCTAAGTTGGAATGATACTTGTTAGATACACATGCACACATATGTGTACCCCTAACTAACTTACATAATCTAGGGAAGCAGAGATGATGACTTGTACCATTTGTATCCCTTACAGTAGGGAGCACCCTCTAGAAGCTTAAGAAAAATTTTATTAAGTTTTTATCTGACAACATTGAGCCATCTCTGTTAGTCTATATCACTAGAGGATCGAGACATTCAGGTCTAAGACATAAATTTATACAAAATATTTAGAATATTAAAGAATATATGAGAAGTAGTTTTTCTTCCTAGATTGCCTAGGAAACGTCCAAATGCCCCTCTTGTCACTATTATTCCTGAGCAATGCAAGCCTGGACATGTTATTTTATTCAACAATTCTGATATGCGTGTTATTTGGATTTCCCTGACATTGTATCCAGTTGACTTAGCTCAAGGTCGCTTATTCTGAAATCACCATGAAGTCATATGGAATGGAATTTTGCACCGAACAAAAGAGCCCAGTTGGAACTGTCCCCTGACATTTGCACTTTGTTTACAAGCATCTTTTAGTTTTACCATCCCGGCAAAAATCAGCCAACTTCACGTTGTCAAGTTTCCTAGCATGTCAGATGTCTTGTAAAAAGTGATAAATTCAATTAGTTTGTGGAATTGCTAGAATGTCAATCAATTTGCTGTGTTTCTTTTTCTTCACCACAGTAAATAAACTCACCAGTTTTCTTTTCCACCCTTCCCCTCCGCTCCTCACCAACTGCTATAACCAGGCATGGGCATCAGCGTTGGAAAGACTTGGGTTCAGTTTATTCATTTACCACTTACTAGCTCCATTCCCTGAAACACGTTTTCCAGGACCTGCTTCACAGATTGATTATGCGTATTAAATGAGATACAGAACATCGGGCACAGAGCACAGTACCCAGCACATTGCAGGACCAAGAAACTAAGGGGAAAAAAAGTTGCTTGAAGGTCATGAACATGAAAAAAGAAGTTAACTTAGGTTGTGGGTGGTTTTGGAGATGGAGGTGGTGGTTGAGAAGCACAGTGACAGAGATCCGAGTGATTATGGGTCTAGGGAGGAAGGCAATTACAGAAAACAACGTAGGGAAATCCCGAAATATATTATAAAATGATGATGGAGCACAAATTAAAGAGTCAAGAAAATGTAAAAACCAAAAGGTTTAATATGGGCAAGTAACTTGAAGTTATAAGTGAGTCCCGGGTGCATAATCGCTTTATAGGGATAATCCATCCAGGTCCACTTGTGGCTCTGCTTAGCTAATGGAATGTAGTTCTCTAAAGCAGCATTTTCAATGTTTCCTACTCCTGATGGCAGAGAAGAAAGAACCCCTATTCCCAGATAAGAAAGCACTTCAGCCACCTAAAACCAAGATATATCTTGGAAGTACCATATTTTATTTTAAAAATTCTTGTACAATTTATGTGCTATCTGTGTTCGTGTTAAAGTTGTTTTTAGCCAAAATTTGGAGAAATTTGAAAGCTCTAGGAACTCCAGCAAGTCTATCCCTGAAGCTTTGCAAACCCCTTGACAGGCTGCCATCTACTTCCCAGGGGGACATAGTCAGAATCTTGGAGCAAAGGGTAAAGAGAGACTTTCCATATTGCCACAAACCAGGCGATAGAAGAATTAAAGAAAAAACAAGCCCTTATTTTAGGTCATCTGCAGGTCCCCTCAAGGCGTGTGCTTCTGTAAGGTTGGTTATAGAGTTCTCAACCTCTCCTAGACAGTTCAGATCAACTGTTAAGATTATCCAAGGATTGGACAGAAATTAAGGAAAGAGATAATGTGCTCACAGAATAAGCCTTCCCAAAATATGTTGACGATTGACAGTTACATGCTGTGAGCAACTGCAGGTCAACACTCTTTTTTTGTCATAACTTCGTTATTTGGAAGATGGGGCCAACTGTGCCCCACACCTGGAGAGGGTACACAGGCACACTTGCTGGGTGTACTTATGCCCATGCACTTCCTGGAAAATTAGGTTGTTCTTTAGTTAACTAATGAGAAAAGTGTTCCTTTTTTGACAGTTAACAGACTTATATACCCAAAAATACCAGTCAAAGCCTATGCCTAATTATTTTATAAATTATGTTGCACTGTCACAGACCTCTTCTGGGAGTCAAGCGCTTCTAAGTGTTTTTACTCCTCCCCTGCCTGGGGCAGAGGGAAACACACCAATTGCCACCAGTCTTGTCTTGCTCATCCATCCTTACTCCCATGGGGGGTCGTGTTTATCTTCCCATCAGTGGGTGGTCCCTCTGTGTCTGCCTTGGATCAGTATAATGGGACACCCAGCTTGACTCCCGTGATACATGAAGATATTTCTTAATATCTTTTTGTCCTGCTCTTTCTGCCAAAATAACAGGGATAATCATTTTTCAAACAGCTGGACTTTTTTGTGTGTGTGTCAATATGAATCATCATGAGAAGTTTTATGCATTGGGAATAGAAGCTTCTGCTTGAGCCCTAAGTGTGGAATTCATCTTTGAAAGTCACACCTCTAGAGCTGCCTGAATGTCCATCGGCAAGTCACCCCCTCCCCACTCTATCACTCACAGGTACACATATAATCATTACAATGTAATCCTCCCCATTCCTATTCTGATGCTTCAAATTCCTATAACAGGGCACATGTGTTTCGTTCACAAATAGAGAATCTAAAATACAAATGCTCTTGAGAGAGGTAATAATTGTCCTAAAACCACAATGAAGACTGAATGACCTAACAGATCCCTCCTCTGATGTGTAACAGTTCTCTTGCTTTTGGCTGCAACTAACAGAAAACCTGATGCAGCTAGATTAAACAATAAGGAAAAGGTTTCAGCTCACACAAGACATCCAGAGATAGGGAGGTTCCAGAGTTGGTAAAGCTGGTGGCTGAGCAGCATCAATCAAAAGCAAAACTCTCTCCATCCATTTGGTCTGTCATGCTCAGTCTGTCCCTCTCTACTCTGGGGCTTGACCTCTCATCAACAAACAAATTTCTGCGGCAACTCACATGGTGAAACAACTATTTCAAATTCTAGAAGGTGATAAGAGGGCACATTCCTTCCAAGATTCTCTTTTTAAGAGGGAAGGAACTTTTAGACCAGCTTTCCAGAGAGTTCCCTTCAGATTTTGTTAGCCAGAATTGTATCATATGCGTATCCTACACCAATCATGGTCAGGGAGAATGGAGTTGCCATGATTATCTTAAACCAGTGGTTCTTGAACTTGAGCTTGCATCACCATAGCCTGAAGGGCTTATTACAACACAGATTGCTGGGCATCACCCCTTGGGTTGCTGATTTAGTAAGTCCAAGATGAGGCTCAAAAATTTATGTCATGAGAGACTGATACTGCTGGTCTTGGGAATGACAACTATCTAAGCCTCCTGAAATTGACATACCTACTGGAGCTGGGAAGGGATCCCACCTCCCCTGAAATATATGGCCACTTGAGACTTGAATAAAATTAGGCTTCTGTTAGCAAAGAAGAAGAGGGGGAATGGCTGTTTGGTATTCCTCCTGCGTTAAAGCAGGAGAAAATAGGTGAATGATCCCAGGAGATATTGATTAAAAGAGGCAACTCCTCATACTACGAAGAATCAGACTGGACTATAGAAAACCATACCCAAAGCTCTAACAAGAATTTCTGGAATATTTATGTATTCATGCAGGAATCCACTGAAATGCCCCTGTTGCCTTGAAGTAGAGAATTCTCTCCCTGCTGGCTATGAGGCTCCCAGGGGCCCATGACCACTTAAATTCCATGGCACTTAGGGACTATGGGAAATGCACTGGGGCTGTTTAAGATCTTTTTTTTACCTCTGTGCTATTCTCAAACATGAGAGTGATAATTCTACTATTCTCTGACCCAACCCCGGGGCCCATGAGAATTCTATGGGACTATTGCAGACCCCTCTACCTGAAACACACTGAACACATTTCTGTTTCACTCTGGGGTCTTGTAACCCAAAAGGTTACAAGATCCTGCTCTCAGATCCTCAAACTTATCATAGTGATGGTTAATTTTATGTGTCAACGAGGCTGAGCTAAGAGATGCCCAGATTGCTAGTAGAACATTATTTCTGGGTGTGTCTGTGAGGGTGTTTCCAGAAGAGATGAGCACTTGAGTCGGTAGACTGAGGAAAGAAGATCCGCCCTCACCAATGCGGGTGGGCCTCATTCAATCCTTTGAGGGGCCTGAATAGAACAAAAAGGTGGAGCAAGGGCAAATTCACTCTCACTTCTTGAGCTGGGACATCCATGTTCTCCTGTCCTGGAACATCAGAGCTCCTGGTTCTCGGACCTTCGGACTTGGATTGAATTACACCACTGGTTTTTCTGGCTCTCCAGCTTGCAGATGGTATATCTATAATCCCATAATATTCCCATATAATCCCCATTCCCATAATAAATCTCCTCTTATATATCTCTATATACATCCTATTGATTCTGTTTGTCTGGAGAACCCTGACTAACACACATGGGCTTCCATTATGTACCCCTTTGCTTGTCATGAACTTGGCTGAGCAGAGAAGAATAGGCACAGAATGCCTTCTCAAAAGCTGGGTATCTATCTCAGTTCTTTTTCCCTCTGAATATTCTCTCCTTCTTCCCTACCTGGGAAATCCTTAATCAGTTGAAAGAAGAAAAATTACTTTTTCAACTGTTTTCATTTTATGGCTAGATCTCCATTTTGAAACTCAAAGTATAATAATTTGGTTTTTTCACTCTCTGATTTTCTGTGTAGTAAACTTCCTTGTAGGCAAGGGGACATAGAAGAAAATAGTAGAAACATAAAACAGATTCATTAAAAATAAAGTGTGCCACAATAATAAGTTGAAAATCATAACCTGTCTCTGATCCCCATCCTACTCTTCTTTCAACATACCATACTTTGGCTTTCCTTGTGTATTTGGGAGAGCACTGAGCATAGTATTTAGCAATGGAAAAATAATGGTAAGGTGGAAAAGGAGAAACTTGACTTTATCAGGATCTTTATAAAATTATCACTGTTTTCCACCATAGCACATGCTTTTTACAGCACATTTTGATCTTTCAGCTTTCAGAGAGGTTCCTAGAGCCCAAACATAGAGCCAGGAGTCTCTTCTGCACTTTTTCTCCTTGACTGGAGTTGATTCACAGTGAAAGGGATGATTTCAGTAGCTCCAAGAATGAGTCATAATGTAGGTTCTGATAGAGGACACTAGACATGAATGGGATTGTAGGAGTTCTGATGAATTTTGAGGAAGCAAAGTCAGGGAGTTTCCTAGTAGCATATGTTTAAGTTTTGGATGTTTCTCTACTTGATTAACTATGATAAAGATCTAAATACACCAGGAGCACAAGCATTTGTCACTCACAGTATTCTATAAAAGTCTTTATGGTTCTATGTAAGAATATCAGCAATTGATGAGAAAATTATGAAAGTGGGGCAATTGGAATTGTTATATACATACATTAAATGAGACGATATATATTAAAATAGATCATAAATATTTAAATATAAACTATTAACAACACCATAACCAATGAAATCTGTTCTCATTTCTCCCATTAAGATCAAGAATTGGGGCATTCTGGTTCAAATTAAAATTCAGGTTAGTAATATTGCCTCTAATGTATTCTGGATTACCATTGTGTAAACGATTAGTGTACTATGAAATATGCAACTTTAATACTACTTCATACTAGTTATGTCATTGTAAAGATATCTTCTGTATACGATTTCTTAAAGCAGATCATTTTATAAGATGCAGATTCATGGACTACTGTGTAATATTTCATTGGACTTCATCTTTGAATTTCACTTTCACATATTCTTTTTAATTACTATAGATAAAGATTCTTTTATATATACAAATGCTACCAATGCTTCAAAACCAGTAAAAATAGAGGATATTATATAGGCTATTTTTTTTTTTTTTTTGTGGGGATGACCAGCCCTGAGCTAACATCTGTTGCCAATCCTCCCCTTTTTGCTGAGGAAGACTGGCCCTGGGCTAACATCCGTGCCCGTCGTCCTCTACTTTATATGGGACGCCACCACGGCATGGCTGACAGGCAGTGCGTCGGCGGGCGCCCGGGATCCGAACTCGCGAACCCTGGGCTGCCAAGCGTGGACTTAACCGCTGTGCCACCGGGCGGCCCCAATAGGCTATTTTTTTTAATCACATAAACTTGAACTTTAGTAATTACTATGGTCATAATTTTTTAAAAGAATTTTTCTTCTCGGATCATTTAGAGAACTGTTTTGTACAATGGGCAAATCCAGACTTGAGCAAAATATTACAAGTACAAATGTTTGTGCATCTCTTTAAATGTTGACACTTCATCAAGAGCTCTTAACTGTCAGTGCAACTGGGGGTGTTGGGAAGGGAAGTGGAGACATGAAGCAGTTAACGAAACAATTCTAACTTCCACACAAATTGTTTTCCAATGAAAACTTTTTTAAAAGCCAGAATTGATACCCCTGATTAAACTATATGGACAATTGTCACAATTCTTAATCCTGTTTTTAACATAGACACAAGATGAAGTTAAATAACTCATCGATTATTATTGAATGACAAGGGACTTTGAAACCAGAGGACCCCAACCACCTTCATAAACCTACCCAAAATTTCCAGTTTCCGTTAACCAAAGACATGTGGGAAAATGTCTCAAAACACAAAATAGGAAAAAAAAAGAAGTAGGAAAGTATATATATTTACTTCCTTCTTTCTACTACCAGATTTAAAACACCTTTTCCTCCTGTGCATTCCCTACAGAGAAGCCAAGTGGTTGTTTTATTGCATCGCTAGATCTGAAAGATGGCAGTGTGAATTCAAACAATATATTCATTTTTTTACAAAACTACATGATAGGGGGCTGGCCCGATGGCATAGTAGTTAAGTTCGCACACTCTGCTTCACCGATCCGGGATTCGTGGGTTTGAATCCCAGGCACGGACCAATACACTGCTTATCAAGCCATGCTGTGGCGGCGTTCCACATACAAAATAGAGGAAGATGGGCACAGATGTTGGCTCAGGGACAATCTTCCTCAAGCAAAAAAAATTAATTGAAAAAGAAAACAACAAAAACTCCATTATAAGAACAAGTGCTAACAATGCTTTTCTGCATCAGTTACCTAAAAGTGATGGGTCATTCATATTATATGGGGTGCTTTCTCAGAATTACCAATTTTCATTCTGGGGGGTTGGCATTTGAAATTATTTTAATGTATTATTAAAAACAACACATGGGCCAAAGATAATGAAAATTTAATTAACTACTGAAGCAAAATCACATAGAAATATTTTTTTTTAAAGATGATAAAATTTTCTTTGGTTTAAAAGACTGGTTTTCTATCAAGTGCTTTCTTTTAAAATTTTATTTTGGGGATACACTTGGGAGTTTTTTGAGACAACTAAATATTTGAAGATCCTGTCAACATACTCTAACAACTGCCCCCATATTCATATAAAATAATTAACTGAAGAAATATCTTCTAAATAAAAATATTTCCTATAACAGCTAGTAAAACAGAAAGAAAGAAACATAAAAATATGATGCTCAAATACAAGCTTTTTTCTATGGCTTTCAAGACACTCCATTACATTAGAAGAATTTCTAAAACAAGTTTCATCTCCTACAAATCCTTTTCTAAACATTATCTTTTGTTTCAGCCATATAATATCTTTAACGTTTCTAATATAGTATCCTTCTTAAATGGCTATTCTTTATTTTCACCGTACAGTCACCCCTGATTCAAATATCCTATCACTTCCCTCCATAAATGCTTGCCTTTTGATCATCTAGAGCGATAGAAATATAATGCAGGGCACATAAGTAACTTAAAATTTCTAGTAGTCACATTTTTAAAAGTTTTTAAAAAACAGGTAAAATTAATTTTTTATAACAGCTTTATTGAGATATAATTTTCATACCATAAAATCCATCCTTTAGTGAATTTTTAAAGTACACACACAAGTCAATGATTTTTAGTATATTCACAAAGGTGTGCAACTATCACCACTATCTAATTCTAGAACATTTTCATCACCCCCAAAGGAAACCCTGTATTCATTATACATATATGCAGTCACATCCCATTCCCTCCTTCCCCCAACCTCTGGCAACAAGTAATCTACTTTCTGTTTCTATGGATTTGTCTAGTCCAGGATATTTCATATAAATAGAATCATACAATATTTAGCCTCTTGTATGTGGCTTCTCAACATAATGTTTTCAAGGTTCATCCATGTTATAGCATGTATTACTCCTTCTTTCCTTTGTACTGATGAATAATATTTCATTTTTATGGATATACCACATTTTGTTTACCCGTTATCAGTCTATGGACATTTAAATTGTTTCCATTTTTGACTATTATGAACAACACTGCTATAAGCAAGTTTTTGTGTGGGCATGTGTATTAGTCAGCTTGCACCGCCATAACAAAATACCAAAGACCAGGTGGCTTAAACAACAGAAATTTCCTTTCTCACAGTTCTGGAGGCTAGAAGTCCAAAAGCAGGGTGCCATTATGGTTGGTTTCTAGTGAGGGCTCTCTTCCTGGCTTATAGACAGACACTTTCTTGCTGTGTCCCCACATGGCTGGAAAAGAGAGAGAGGGCAAGCTCTTCCATGTCTCTGCTTATAAGGCCACTAATCCCACCATGAGAGTCCTATCCTCATGACCTCATTTAAACTTAACTATCTCAAAAAGGCCCCATTCACAATCTCATCACATTGGCGGTTAAGTCCTCAACATATGCATTTGGGTGGGGAGACAAACATTCAGTCCAGAGCTCAACCTACAAAATCATCAGCAAACAAAATAGTTATCATTTTAAGCCAGTCATTTTGGAGTGTTTGTACACAACAATAAGCAACTGATGCAGAAATTGGTACATCCAGGTGATGTGCTCCTGTAACAAACCTCAAATGTGTGCATTATCTTTAGGCGTCGGGAGCAGAGAGAGACTGGAAAACAGCAAGAAGACTGTTTAATGGAGCCTGGTGGTAAGACTGCTTTGAAGGCTGGAAAAGATGAAAGCCAGCGTTATATGGTGGCAGAAAAATTAGTAAAACTGCCATCTTAGTAGCTCAGAAGATGGAAAAAGTACCTCAAAACTTGTGGAATTTGGAGAGTTGAGGAAGGAGTGTCGAAATGTCAGTTGTCTTCTTTTACTTGTAGATAAAGTTTGCAAGAGAGAAATAAGCTGAGGAAGGAATTGTTAAGTATTTAATGAGATTTTAATGGAAATATAGAGTGCCTAACTGCTCTCCAGTTAGCAAAAGATCCTCAAAGTAAAAACTGGCTTTACAGAAAAAAAGAACAAAAACAAATATAAGGTTGCCAATAGAACTTGGCCTCAGGGTCGATATGAATTCAAGGATGCATCTGGAAGTCTTTGGTAAAGATCTAAGAATGACAGAAGTCAGTGACTCACGGATTCTCTCATCTACACAAAAGGGCTTCTAAGAATCTTGAGGGTAATGCCTCACACCATCCCACTCACAGGCCAAAGGAGAGAAGGGCCTGTCTTGAAAAGGTTTATGAGTTTGGCTTTTCTCTAATGTATTTGACTATAATCTGATACATAGGAAACCCACAATATTTCATGATTTTAGCTAATAAACTAGGTAACTCCAAGGTTCAACTTAAGAATATTAGAGAATTAAAATGTTTGTGCGTGAACATTTGAATTTACCAAACTGTCATAGAAGATAATAGATAAATTGCATGATCAAACATGGAAGTGTATTATGAATCCATTTTTCCTTATGTTTAAGTTTGTAATGAATATCTTCTGGCTCTTATAAGTAACTAAATTTAATATGAACAATCTATACGTGTTTAACAGCTCTATGCACATATCTGTATGTATATGTATATGCATATGTATATGTGTATGTATATCTATCTATATTTGAGTTGGTCTGTCTTTCATCATCATGAAATTGGTAGTGCTTTGATGATGGTGAGGAAAGTAACTGACTAGTTAAAATGAAGATTTAATTTATCCAAAGCAATTGCTTTAGTGATCCCATACTAAGTTAACTTCATTGTCCTTTTTTTCTCTCTGAATGCCATAACTTGCTCCATAAGAGACAAATCACCATTTGGAAGGGTATATATTTTACCAAGTAAACAGAAAGTAAGAAGTTGATATAAAGGTCAGCTATTATGAACATTACCTGCTGAGCCATTTGTGGTTTATACTCGACAGTGTCAAAACATAGCTGGAATGTTATGCCTAGAACATGATCCCCATCTGTCATCTGTTTGACGTAGGCACACTGATTTTAAATAATATCTTCAGCTTTACTAAAAAATAAATAAGCCAAAAATTTCAATGACCGTGTCTAATAAAAAAAATGGCATTTCTAATCATTTGACAATTTCCTTCCATAATCTCATTATTGCGACTACAGAGCAGCATTTTAAATTTCCAAGATATAAGCATATCTCCCTTGCTTTCACTTGCTTGTATATTCACACCCATGTTAAATAATATCATAAGGTAGTTCCTTTTAATTCTTATTATCCATAAATACACATGTTACATGGAAGTGTTGGATCTATCTTCTGGATTCAATAAGTGAGAGGTTCATTTTTTTGTGACATCTTTAGGCATCCTTCCAAATATCTCAGCATTTTTTAGCCTCTATAAATGTATGGCACTTTGTGTATTGAGGTGGCAAGCAATGAGTGTATGCACGTACATGCACACATTTGTGGAAAGAGAAAAGTGTTTGGAGGAATGAAAAAAATATATTTTATATTAGATGGTCAATATACTTTATTACTTTTTTAAGCTATTTCACATCCCATAGGAACCAAATCAGCCCCAACTTTAGAAGTTCATCTTCATCACTCATCTCTGTAGGGCATATTAAAGTGCCAAAATTTGTTACATTCCTCTCTGTGCCCGGCCACTGTTGTTCCCTTATTAGAATCTGTTGCTTGTCAGAAATATTTAGTAACCTAACTGGAACACCCTCTCATTCTAAATCAACCAAAAATCCTCAGCTTATATTTCAATTCCATTTCTAGGCAAGCCTCCACTAGTCCCTGGTTTCCTCCTCTTCTAGAAACACAGGATTTTTTTCTTTGCAAAGCATGTGGCTGACATTATAGCTTGCCCCTCGGGGGAGGATAATTTGCTCATTGTAGATTAGTTGCCTTCAGCAGGTAAGTTTCACCTGGGTCACATCCTTCAGGGGTATACCCATGGACAGCATTGCCTGAAAACTTTCACTGGAATGTGCAGAATTCTGCCCTGGCTTGTCTCGTCTTATGCTGCACTTTCTTTCCAGGACTAATTTTCTCTCAAAAGCTAACACCATTATGACTGTATCAGTAACTTTTTTGCATTTTATTCCAGTCTTTTTTGGTTTTCTATGCCGCCCATCAGACAAGCTGTATCTAGAGGAATGTAAACTGGAATTCTGGAAATTTTTATCTCGGCTATTACACAAAATCTCTGAAGAAGTTGAACTCAATCTGTCCAGTCTAATTTCTACATGAATTGAATAAACTGGCTAATTAGTAAATATGTGTGTATGGTGGGGTAGGAGGAATATTCTTCATGTCTCAGACAGAGTATGCACTTAAATAAGAAATTTGAGCTGTCTGGCCAACAAAATACAAAATATTTGGTATCCCATAATCTGCTTGGTTTAATATCATGTATTTCATGTAGAGGCTAAATTTTATTGTAAAGAACCTTGTTGTGTTCTGGCACATTTTGACCTTGAAAAAAAATCTCTCTCAACCAGTAATATCACTAAGAAACAGGTGTTACCATAAATGACCCTCCTCACACCCAATAATTTTAAACCTGAAGTCCACGGTATATTGAAGTACCATATCCTCTACTTATGGCTTCAGGAGACCCATGAATCGAATATATGTACGTCTTGCGGGGAAGAGCAGTCACAGTTTTTATGATATTCTCAAAAGAGACTGATTCCTCCAAAAATAATATTAACTGGTGCTCTATGTTAACTGATATTTTGGAAGACATTGACAATATAGATGCAAAATGGTTGTTTAAACAATTAAAGATCGTACTGGTTTTTCTTTTTTTATTATCTCTACATGATTGTCTATGGCTTTCCCTCTATGTTAATTTCCATTCTCATCCATCATTCCATTATTCAGCATCACATAGAATCCATTATTCAACTGAATCTAGTGTGGTCTGCTTGTTACAGCACACTAAAAATGATGGGCACTATCTCCTGGATGGAAACATTTGAGAGGGAACATGGAAGTAAAAAATCTTGTGCAACTACAGACTTTCTGCTGCTTGAATTGGGAGTCATTCGCGAACGATGGGAGAATACAAATAAAGTAGTTTCTGGCAGGAAAGCATTTTACAATAAATTAAAACTAAAACAAATGTGGAAAAACAAAGTTTTAAAACTTATAGGCCAATAGGTTAGAAGTTATCCAATATATTTGCCTAAATTAGATTAATTAAACTAATTTCTAAAATTCATTAATACTTCTCATGAAAGTTCTATTTCATAATGAGTTCATAACTCCTAATATCACAGTATGTCTTTCTTATGCCACATATAGCATTACATTTATTGAGTAATCATGAAAATCCTTTTATAAATCATGTAAAAAATATTGCATGTATACTTACCAAGCTATTTACCTTTCAAAATAAGTGGCAAACTCATTTCAACTGTAATTTTTGTGATTGCTGTTTTCTTAGATGAATATTCACAATTCCTTAAAGAACAATAACCAGAAAAATATTTTTTCCAAGACTTTGGTATGGTAGCCAGTAAACAAGATGTCCTCCAATGGGCTCTGTCTCCTTGGATGCAAAGACTTGCAGGAGGGATTCACAGTGTGAGAAGAACTGAATGGACTGTTGCTGACTATGAAGAAAGAGGAAGGGGCACGTGAGTCAGAGAATATGGGCAGCCTGTAGAACCCTGGAAGGGGTTACCTGACAGCTAACAAGGAAATGGGAACATCAGTCCTATAACTGCAAGAAATTGAATTTGCCAACAACTTGAATGAGCAAGGAAGGGTTCTCCTCTACAGTCTTCAAAACGGAATGCAGCTCTGCTGAAACGTTGATCTTAGCCTTGTGCAAACCCTGTCAGACTTCTGACCTACAGAACTGTGAGATCCTTTTGTGTTGTCTTAGCCACCGAGTCTGTGGTAATTTATTATAGCAGAAATAGAAAACTAGTACAAGTGTATTCTGCATGTGAAAGGGATGTGAATGACTGAATACTAGGGTAGACTGCGGTAGCCAGGCTCTGAGATGGCTCCCAATGATTACCGCCTCCTGGTTTTCACACCCTTGTGTGATCCCCTCCAAGGGTGTACCAGAGATAATCTATGTGACGAATAACACCTGGCAGAAGTGATGGTACGTTACTGTGCTGATTACTGATTGCCTCTCAACTCCAAATTCACCTTTTTTGCCTGTTCTGTGAAAATGGATATGGGCCCTTTAAACATGCTTCCTTTGCCACCTGGTGCTATGTTAAGTTTTGTTGATAGAGGGCGCTGTAGAAACTTTGCAGGAGGGAGTGGTTTTCATTTCCTGGTTCCAGTGGGCTCACTGGACAGGCCCCTGAAGCACCTGTGGTTCTCTAACTCCCATCTCCTGCAATAAGGCCAGCTTCTCCAGCACCAAGCTCCTGAAAAGTGGGTGGCTTCTGAGTGTCTCTAGTGAGACACAACCCATGAAGAGCTTTCCCCAGAACTTTCCAGGGTAGATTTTCCAACAAGTTCCAGAGAAATTACTGGCAAGTTCCGCAAGTGTAATGCCATGGATACTTCTCTGACATGCAGTGAGTCATGGTCACACCCTTTGCAACAAGATGCCTATCTCAGCCCAGAGGAGGGGTCTTTTCCTTGAGTGTTCTCTCAGCCCTGGAGGTACAGTTGTTCCTTATTTCTTCTATTCCTATATTCTTTAGAGTTCTTTTTACTTATTAGCTTATCTCTCGTTACTTCAGTCCCCTGTTGTCATCAATGATTCTTTATATTAAACGTTCCCTATTCAAGTTGCTGTGTAGTTTCTCTCTGCTGACTGGACCCAGACCCAGTCAGTTCTGTATTTGGTTATAAAAGACACTGTAGCTTCTGTCTTGTCACACATTCTCTGATCATGTGCTTTGAGGAAAGCTAGCTGCCATGACCTGAGCAGTGGTTGGAGAGGTCCATGAAGTGAGAAGCTGAAGCCTCTGGCCAACAGCCACATGGGGAACCTTGGACGTGGATGCTCCAGCCCAGTCTGGCCTTCAGATGAGACTGCAGCCTCGGCTGATATCTTGACTGTAGCTGCTTGAGAAACTCTGACCCAGAGCCACCAGGTTAAGCTGCTCACAGATTCCTCAGAATCATCTCAGAAACGAAGTGAGGTAATAAAAGTTTGTGGATTTAAGCCACTGAGTTTTGGGAATAATGTGTCATGTAGCAATAGATAACTAATATGTTTGGCTTAAGGCTTATTTTAAAAATGAATCAAATTATTTTTATACAAAATCTTTACAATGAAACCTCTTTGTAATCAAGAACTTTCATCAGTCAATAGAGCATCCTTATTCCACACATGAGAAAACTGTGAGTCAGAGCCCTTATGTAACATAGTGTGAAGATCAGGGGTTCTGTCAGATAGCTGCCAAAGGGTGACCAGGAGAAGTATTTTATCCCACTGAGCTTCCATATCTCAAAGTATGACTAATACCATCTACCTCAAATAGCCATTGGTGCGAATTAGACGGGTTAATGAATGTAAAGGACTTCATAAAGCGCTTGGCACAGAGTAGACACTATTAGAATTAATACAATAAAACTTTAATCCACATAGAGAATTAGGATAATTCATAGCAGTTTAATCGGAAGCATATACTTTTATGGACTTACTTTCCAAGCACTCTATGCCAGAACTTCATCACCATACTGTATTAACTGCTCATTTATTTCATTATATTTCCTACTAGGCTATAAACTTCATGACGGCAGATATACACTCCTCTTATTCATGACTACAGCCTCAACACCTAAAACAATATAATAGTTCTAGTCGAATAATAGTATCTGTCAAATAAATGAGGGCTCTATGACATACAATAATATTCTTGAAGAAATTTTAGTTAAAACTATCTTTGGCAGTGTTGACCTAAAGTTAAAATCCTAGCTTTCTAAATATTAACATGAAATATTTGTAATTCCATCAGATTCTTTAATAGAAAATGCGCTACAAGTACACTTTATAATCTTTATGTAAATACACTGCAAGAACACTATGTCCTATGACAAAACTTCAGACCTCTTACCACAATAACCAATAACTTAAGAAACTTTCTGTGTTACTCTGCTTACATTTTATAATTCTTTAGCCCTGAATAACAAGATTGGACTTTTTTATACCAATAATTTTCATTGTAACAATTACTGATATTCTAGAACAATACTCTTTTGGTTGACAGTTTCTCTCCTCACTACTGCCTGCGAAGAAGGTGACTAATGATGTCACCTCCTTCATCACATGAAATCTAGTGCATTCAGAGTCAAGGACGACGTGTTCCATATTTACAATGAAATTATGGTTTCCTCATCAAAAGGCAAATCCTTCATTTCGAAAATTCAAATGGCTCTTAAAATAAAACGCGAGATGGCTAAATTTAGGTACTGAAGAAAGTCTAATTCAGGAACACTTTCTGGCACCAGTCCCAAAACATTTTCATTTGATTATGGATTGAATGTATTTTCATTCGTTTTAAACTCGTGCCCCTCTGTGTGTTGTTCTGAGATAGGCAAACTCATGTTGGGAGGCAAATTGGCCTCAAAAAATAAGCCACTCTGCTTAAATGACCTATTTCTGTTGACATATTGGAAAGATGGCCTTACACTTGCTGATGCATTTTCAGTTACCAAGGTCACAGAGGTCCATGGTGAAATGTACATAGGTGTTGTTCTTCCTAATAAATGGAGATGGAATTACTACAGGTGAACTACAATCCACAGAGATTGCAAAGGCTAGAAAATACAGATCACGTAGGACCCTCTGCTATGCCTTGGTATGTTTCACTGTTCCTATCTTTATTTTTTATTGGTTTGTTTTGCTTTTGCCATGTTCATCTCAATATTTTTGTGCATCTTCATCCCAGCCTTAGGTTGAAAATAATTGTTAAAAGTTTATCTCTTTACCAGTCACTACCATAAGTTCATGAATTATTTCAGGTTGTGCCTAGGCTTTTTAAAAAACTCATTTCTTCCCATTTTTGTATGAATTTGGGTTTCTTCAGCCATTCTGCTAGCCAATCCACTATGGCATTCCTTACGCTATCACATAGCTTTTGTAGTAAGCCACAAAGGGCCAAGTACATGTCTTTGAGATCCAACTCCAGCTGAACTGCAGTTTGCATGTCTATAGAGTTGTGTAATAGCAACTGTCCCACCTACTTCACTGGGTTGTAGTAAGAATTCTATGATATCACTTCGTGAAAATGTGTTCTAAAGCTATGAAGTAGGATTATGCTCAGCTAACTACTTAGTTTCCCCTCTTTCCTAGAATTGCATCTTTGTGCACAAAGATCCTCTCCCCAACCTGTTACAATTGATTCATCCCTAAAGACCAACTTGGACTCAGCTTTTTCCCAGATATCTTCTCTGACCCCTCAGCTGAGTCTTCCAACTTTGAAATTCTGTAACTTACTAATTGTATTTGCCCCTTTCAAATTTGTCATTAGGTTCTACATTGCAGGATACTTTTACCCATTGGCGTAAGTTTATCCCTGCCCACAGCAACTACACAGTGGGTTCTATGTAGTAAACATCAGCCCTACCAGTCATTGCGCCTCTAATTCTCATCTCACGGTCTCTTGCACACACCTGTGTGAGGTGCATAACATGCTATATTTTCAACTCATGTGGCCTCTCCCTTTACATACTGCTAATAATCCTCTTTCTTCTCTCCCTATCCAAGCCTCTAGGCATGAGATGCTTCCTTGTGGCAGATGAAAATATTGAAAAACGACTTCAGTAATTTAAATTTAAGAAGTTTACACTGAAATATTTATATTAAATTTTTCACTTTTGACTTTTTAAGCTGAAATTTTAATTTCTCAGATTTTCTCTATATTTACTCAAAATTAATACCTCCTCTAGCCAATGAACAGAAAAGAATAAAATTTGCCATACAACTGATCAACTGAATTGTCTTTCTAAAAAACGGTTCCAGGCATAACTTGAATGACAAACCACAATTCAAATTTGGATGCAAATTCTGCTTAAAACAGTGCTTTTCAACAAATGCACTTAATTTTTTTCCCCAGAGACTTGGGAATATTTTTTTAGACCAAATATCTTGATTAACAATGAAGCGTACTTGGCTTGCTCTGCCGTATCTTTAGCATCATCTACAGCTCCACCGAAACAATGACTAAAGAGACTGGGGAGAGCAACAGTTTTCTGAAATCTGACAATGTTTTCCTAGGATTCATCTTCACTTATTAGCTTTTTAAAAATTACCTGAGAATTAAAAGCCAAGAACTTACTGCTGAAATATTCATTATCTTCCAAGAATCTATTTTGCAGCCAAGGACAAATATGTTACAATATATTTTATATCCTTTGTCAACATCTTACAAACAAATATGTTGACTTTGACATTCAAGAATTGAATAGGCATCTCGTACTTCACCTTGATGGAATAAGATTTTTTGCTAAACCAAATATTATGCAAGGAATTTGTTCGTGATAATTTATCCCAAGTTATATGTTCTCGAAATACTCCATTAAACATGACTTTTAATAAAGTGGCTGGTCTAAGTTTGCACAATCCAAGCAAAGTTCACAAAACGTTTTGCAAACTTCATTTAATTAAACACAATACCACACCTTTGCTTTAAATGTAATGATTATAATTTCTTACAGACAATTTTTAATGAGTTTGCACTTTGCTATACCCCTCATATATTTTCCTCTCCTTCCAGGCACAGGTGATGAAATTGTGATCAACATTATGAAATTGAATCACAATTATTTCTTTAATCAAAACAAACCAAGCGTTATGCCATAGGTGTGGAAATCCATATTTCTGTGCTATCCAATTGCAGGCATATTTTGTAATCAGCACTTTCGGCCAAACACATGGTGTAAATTATATGGAAAAACGAGAAGACATGTTCTGTCTCATGCCGTTGCCAGGTATGTTTCATATTTAGATATAAACAATGAGAGAAATTCAAATTTCACAACAGTTGAGTCATTTCTGCCACTGTGATGCTTGAAGTTTATTTGTAGTTTCTTATGATTTTATTAATAGCAAAGCTGTTCTCTTGTTTTAGTTTTTTTTTTTTTTGCACTTAAGGTATTACACTCCCAGCATGTAACCCTTGCTTATTTCATTCATTACTAAGCAATCATTCAATAAAAGCTTCTCCCAGAGAGAAACTCAAACCTCAAGTACTTATCAAATGTCTTTTATGCCCAAAGCAAGGAGTGAGCTGGAGGAAAAATACAAGACATGATCACAAATTGCTATTATCTCCTGTACTTCACATCTAAAATCTAGGATTCCATGGGCCAGCCTGGTGGCGTAGCAGTTAAGTTTGTGCACTCTGCTTCAGTGGCCCAGGGTTCACGGGTCCAGATCCCAGGTGCGGACCAATGCACCGCTTGTCAAGCCATGCTGTGGCAGCGTCCCATATAAAGTAGAGGAAGATGGGCATGGATGTTAGCCCAGGGCCAGTCTTCCTCAGCAAAAAAGAGGAGGATTAGCAACGGATGTTAGCTCAGGGCTGGTCTTCCTCACAAATAAATAAATTAATTAAATAAAATCTAGGATTCCTGTGCATTAACACCCATGAAGTATCAGAGTGATAGGCAAAATGCCCCAAACAGAAACATAGTTTAAAGCTCTGTTGCAGAGCCAAATTGTTTCTCTTTCCTCTACAATTAACATTAGGGGTTGAGGTCCTTAACATGACCTTAGGATGTAATCTAAAAGAGTAGAAGAATTGCCTAACAGAATTTTCTGATTTCTACATTAAAGTACTAGAATATATATATATATAGGGACAGAATATATATATATATAGGGACAGAAATATATATATATATATATATATAGGGACAGAAATGTTGGAAATAATATGGAGGAAATGTTTTAAGAATATATTCACCCTGGTCATTCCCATATTTCTAGTCTTTGTTTCAAACACTGATTTATTGCTCTCTACATCTTTGAGGAAGGGGAGTTACAAGAGATTAAAAGAATGAATATCCAGAAAATAATGATCACTATTTCTCTTCAGCATTTCCAGTGGAAATTCCCATGTGAGTAAATATTCTAAACACCATGATGAAAACAGTCCATCAGTGGTGCTGATATAAAAGATTGAAATTTTTATATGGATAGTTCTCCTGCCTTATTCTCTAACTCTTTTCTAGTCTAGGAAATATATTTATTAATGTGCAATCTTTCAAATTACATTCTTATTTTAATAATAATCACAAATTAATGATGTGTAGTCACATGTCCATTTTCTTGAAGGAAAATAACCATACGCTTCAATAACTAAAACTCCTATTTCCACAAACTAATTAAAAGGCCTTGTGGTACAGTAATCAGAAAAACAGGTGTTTCATTTAGTTTCTCTCCCTTCAAGGTTGAATAGTTGCAATTCAGCCTTCCCTGCGATTCCTTTAAAGTCAGGGGAAGTCACTTAGCTCTGCACGTCCTATCACACGACAATATCCTTCTGTCCCACCCCAGGATTCTGACAGAATACAAATCAAGAAAAGAAAGCAAACTGTTTTTCCAGCGCAATATGTTAAATTAGGAGCGGGATTTTTCACAATAGATTTTGGCAATTTTAGCTCCGCAAAAGAAAAAAGGCTCGAATCCTGTTTACTTTTCTCTCCGAAAGATTGGGCATATATATATATATATTTTTTTTTTAATCTTTGAAAAGATGTGGCCTGCTGTAGGAGATATATTCCATTCTTCTTTCCCCAGATGTAATCGTCTTATCAAAACCACATCTCTGGGACAAGTTCTTGTGAGAACATGGTGCATTACATACGATTTTATAATGCACACAGTAACTGGGAAGACTTCAGTCTGATTTCTGCTGTTAATTATTTAGACTCTGACATGTTGCAATAAAACATTTCATCAAGCACTCCAGTCCAGGGAACGATAGGCATCAAAACTGTATTGGTAATGCAAAATAAATGGATCGGGGTTGAAAATAATGAGTTTGGTGGATTACATCTGTCACTGTGAATTATTATTGTTGAACATAAGAGGGCAAAGCACTACAAAAATAAAGCTTGTCTTCTCTAGTTAAAGGTGAGACAACTACCTCTAATGAGGTACAGAAATTCAAGTGTGAGTTATTAATTATGCACACAAAAGTTTTATCTGATTGCCCAATCTTACAGTTTTGTATGTATAGAATCATAGAACAAAAAGTCCCCTTTGCTAAGGCTGGTGATAGTTCA
Organism: Tapirus indicus; assembly: GCA_031878705.1. Taxonomy (NCBI): domain Eukaryota; kingdom Metazoa; phylum Chordata; class Mammalia; order Perissodactyla; family Tapiridae; genus Tapirus; species Tapirus indicus. The sequence continues at coordinate 119,347,634 of CM062925.1, forward strand.
CAGTGGCTCTTGCCAGAAACTGGAGAAGACATTCCATTTGACCACATTTGACCATGGAGGGGAAAAAAATTTGAACACTGACTAGGCAACAGCAAGCCCCGATTCTGACACTGATTCTTGTACTAATTTGCTCTGTGACACATGTGACTTACCTGTAGAACTCAGATTCATCATCTGTAGAAGTAAAGCCTTGAATTAAACTGTCTTTAAATCCAACTCTAGCTTCAAAACATTCCTTGATCCTTTATATAATGAATTTTTTTTTAATTGAGTAAACTTGGTAGCTTTTCCTTTCTGTAGGCAGAAAGGTGGAGAACTTATTTGAAGAATAATCTCAGTTGCCTTGCTTAGGAATACAAATGAGAGGGAAGTGGGTGCCTCTTATTCAGGAGAAAGAGTGTAACAGAACATTTTATTTCACTAGGCAGTGTTGCCCAGTCAGAGCAGGGGAAGAGGAAGGTTGGAGTCAGGTCAGTTTTCACAAAGAGGCTTCTAAAAAGGGAAGAATAAAAATCCATCCCTGTCAATCCTTCAGATTTTGAAGTTAGCACAACCTGGTTGAGTAGACCTTGAGGATACCTTCTCCTAAGTTCCCCTGACAGAAAAGGACACCGACATCCCCAGAGGGGAGAATGTGGGCTGTTGATCAGGGCTCAACATAAGTGTAAGTCTGTTGGGAGGGCTGGTACCATCTTACTGTCATGACAAGTGGTGGAGAGGAAGTCCCCCTGGACCTATTCATCCTGTCTCACTGTTGTGCTCTTGTGCATGGTAACCATCTTGAGAGTGTGAACTGCAAGAGCATTTCTGAGATACTGGGAGGAATCCAGAACATTGAGGCATCACATCAGCAGGTGAGAAGCATCTACCTGAGGGCACTGAATGAGGTATCAAAGAATCATTTAAAAAATGGTCCTGGGGGCTGGCCCAGTGGCGTAGCAGTTGAGTTCGTGCACTCCACTTTGACGGCCTGGGGTTTGCAGGTTCGGATCCCAGGCGTGGACCAACGCACCACTTGTCAGCCATGCTGTGGCAGCATCCCATATAAATTAGAGGAAGATGGGCACGGATGTTAGCTCAGGGCCAGTCTTCTTCAGCAAAAAGAGGAGGATTGGCAACGGATGTTAGCTCAGGGCTGGTCTTCCCCACCAAAAAATAAATGAATGAAAATAATACATTTTTAGTGCACAAAACTTAGAGACTCTAGACAAATAAAAAGAAAAATCAACAGTAATCTCTTCATTCAAAAATAACTACTGCTAACATTTTGAGTATCCATGCTGGATACAGATCTATCTTTATAAAAATGGGATCGCATTGCTTTGTTTGCTTAGTAAGATATTGTGAACATTTTACCACATATTAAACAATTCTGCAATATGACTTTAATGGATTTATTATATTCCATAACACAGTTTGCCATCATTTGGTGAGCAATTTTTATTATTGGAAATTCAAATTATTTCCAGTTTTTGAAAATAATTCCAAAATGAATATCCTTGAACATGGCTTTTGACACATATCTCTGATTATTTCACTAAAATGGAACTGTTGGATTCAAGTGTAATATCTTATAACTTTCGATGAGGAAATGTAATCGATACTTTCTCCCTAATAATAAGTTCCTGTGGTGTAATAAATCTGCTATATGAACCTACTCAAAGCGACTTAGAAAAGTACAAAAGTAATTGGAGGAGGAATGTGGCCCCTTTGAAAGAAACCAGGTTATGAAGTTGACAAGGAAACCAGAGCGTATTTGATGAGTTTATATACAAACCACAAATAAACAGTATTGGGGAGCTATAGGAATGGCAGAAGAAATTCTTTTTAAGTAAAGAAATAAGCAGGGAGGAAAATGAAAGGTGACCAGGTAGAAAAATAGAAATATTTGTACTTTAGTAGAAAATGTAAAATAATGGAAATTTACATTGCTTACGTATAATCCAGACTTGTAATATTTCTCTTTCTGCTTCCTCTCCTAGAAGAAAAAGCATGAAAACATTGGAAGCTAAGGAATTAGAATAAAGGTCAATGTCATCATTTTAAACAAACCTCACACATCAAGCATGGAAAGAGATTACTGGTAAGTGATAGGAACAGAAACCATTGATATGTGGGAAAAGGTTTGGGGGCAAGTTTTTGATGCTAAGACTCTCTGAAGCAAAGTCTTGCATTGCTTTATCTGCTTCCCAATACGGTATGATGATCAGGTAACATGTGGGGTAATTTTTCTCAAATCGCAGAGAAAAGCTGGGGTCTGTTAAGGAAGTAGTGGGCAGGTATAAAGTAGGAAGTAAACTATGAAATTGCCTACATATACCTAATTATATTTATGTCTTCAAATTGTATTCTAAATTGTAACCTTGAATAAATACACCATTTACATTACCACTGCTCATACTAAGTTATTTAAATGGAGTTGTAGTTTATAAATGGAAAATCATGCTATGATTAGTCTCACAAATAGGCATACCTAACTGAAGGCTTGCTCCTGGGCCCGTGATGTCATGTCTTATGGTTGCACCGTGGAGTTGCATGTGGAAAAAATAACAATAACAATGCATTGTCAAAAATAAAGTAAAATAAACTCTATTTAATTAATAATTATCATTTAGCATTTTTTTTTACAAAAGAAAAAACTTTTAATGTAATAGAGGAAGTGGGAAAATACTGGGTAGGAATATTATGCCAATACTAAGATATAATAGATTCCCCTAAATAAATAGTCTCTCCATGTCACTCATTAACATGGCTCCAATCCCTTGTTTAGAACTAATTTCAACATGAATTATTATTTTCATTTCCATAGATCACAGAAGAAATAAAGTTCTTCTAGAGAGAAGGAAGTCAACGGAGAAGACTCTCCCCTTGAATAATTTTGACTTCATTTGGTTTAAGAAAAAACATTAAATACCCTTCCCCTCCCAAAAAAGAAACCCTCAAGACTACTGTGTCATTGCTATGAATTCCCAGGTAACCACAAAAGCCAGAATTATACTCCATTTCCACACAAAATCTATAAAAAAATTTTTCCAATGTACCCACCGCCTCCTCCGCCCTCCCACACACAAATGCACAATCACAGCCATTACGTATATCATCCCATGTGTCCTGCAAAAAATTATCTGGAAAGAGAAAGCAAATCACCATGAGATATGTGTATTAGAGGGGAGCAGGAGATGGACAAAAGCTCTGATTCCTTTCCTACCACCTTCAGGGGCTGTGACAATGCGTCAGCACTGAGGGTGTCCTCAGAAAATGAAAGTGTGAGGGCCAGGAGGAGTATGGAGCCAGACTGCCTTTAAGACCTAATGATAATGCAGATATGCTCAAACACGAACAACCTCATGGGTATCTTTGAGCCTTTCAGACAGAAACAAAAACTACTAGATTAAACGCTACTTAAGATTTTAAAGCTAAAAAAAAAGTGCTTGATAACTAAACACCCGGAGAAATTGCTACTGCAGAGCAAAATATAAATATATGTATATATGCATATATATAATAATCAATGTAGTAAAAGTAACACAAGCAACAAAATTATGAAGGCTTTTATGGAAGATGGTTAATTGATATGCTTTGAAACTGAAACATAATTTTAAAATATCATGGCTCTTAACTTTTTGTCATATTTATTTCTAAATCTTAAATGGCATTCCAGGCACTAATATCCCCTGTGAAACAAATCTGACTTTTAGGAATTTCTGTATCCAATTCAATTAAGGTAAAATAAAAAACTGTTTCTAAAATAGCCTGGATATTATGATCTCATTGGTATAAAACTGTTTCCAGCTATCTAATGATCTACTTATCTTCCTTTGTCAAGGTTTATAATATTTATATTCTATTTTGCAACAATCATTCACCCTGGTTGTGGAGACATATCTGAAATAATGCTTATTAAAGGTCAGTGCTGGGGCTGGCCCCGTGGCTTAGTGATTAAGTTCGGCATGCTCTGCTTCGGTGGCCCAGGTTCACAGGTTCAGATCCCAGGTGTGGACCTACACCACTCAACATCCATGCTGTGGTGGCGACCCACATATAAAATAGAGGAAGACTGGCACAGATGTTAGCTCAGGGCTAATCATCCTCAAGCAAAAAAAGAAGAAGATTGGCAACAGATATTAGCTCCGGGTGAATTTTTCTCAGCAAAAGCCCCACAGGAGTCAATGATGCTCAAGTCAGGGTGGTGGGATTTGTGGTAATTGGGGTTTTTTTTCTTTTCTTTTTCCACCACTTGATTTTTGTTATTTTTTTTATTATTATTTACTTTTTGTGTGTGAGGAAGACCAGCCCTGAGCTAACATCCATTGCCAATCCTCTTTTTTGCTGAGGAAGACTGGCCCTGGGCTAACATCCGTGCCCATCTTCCTCTACTTTATATGGGATGCCACCACAGCATGGCTGACAAGCAGTGCATCGGCCGGCACCCAGGATCCAAACCCGCAAACCCCAGGCTGCCAGAGCATGAATTAAACCGCTGTGCCACCAGGCCGGCCCCTCACCACTTGATTTTTAAAAAATAAACAAATATATTTTATGTTTATAAAAGAAAGTAATCATTCTTTTTAAAAAGAAACAAAATAGTAACATCTCAATAACAAGTTCTAGAAAATGTATATAGATGCACTCTTAATATTCCTAATTATAATCCACTTCCGTATGTATTATAATACAGGTAAGCACAGATAAACATAGGGAGGTATTAAAAGTTCTAGAAAAGCAACTAATCCAACCTTGAGAGGCAAAAGGTATTGAAGATGGCTTCTAAAGACTGAATACGGGTTTTGTGGATAGAGACTGATTGAGGGGAGATGTGTCAGGATGTTATTGCTGGTCCAGTGAACCGCTGTGTGCAAAGAGTAAGAAGTAAGGTAGCACAGAGAGTTCAGGAAACTGCAAATAGTTCATATTGCTGGAGTGAAGAAGGCCAATATGACTCAGAATGGTAAGAAATGAAGAAAGAGATGTGTACCCTGATGTCATGGAGTTTCCCGTCTAGTGAGTGAAACAAGTCAACAGCCAAGTACGTGCAGTGTGATAAGCACTCTGATAGGAAAAAAGCAGGGTGCTTATGGGGCTCTACAAAAACGTCCCCTAATCCAATCCTGGGGTCAAGAGACGCTTTCTGGAAGAAGTGACTTTTAAGCTAACCTTAAGAAGCAGTAAGAATTAGTAAGAGAAGAAACCCAAAAAAGTACTCTGGTTAAGAAGAATAGAACATGAAAGGACCAGAGCAAGCGCGACGGAGACGGCTACTGGAGCAGGGTCGGTGTGACTGAGGCATCAAATGCAAGGGGTTGGGAGGCAGCACACATTTGATGGGATGTGTTAGAGATGAACACAAGCAGATTAGCAGAATTCGATACTGATGGGGCTATCAGCCATGCAAAAGAGATTGGACTTTTTTTTCTGGGAGCAGTGGATGCCATTGAGGGTTGTAAAGTTTATTTTCAATTGTAGAAAGGTCACTCCAGCTGTGTGTGATTGTCGGGGGCAGATGGTGGGCAAGGCAGTAGTAGAGGCCAATTAGAAGGCAGTTTCTTCCACCTGCCCACCTCTAAAACCCATGCTTCCATTCTCTGCCCTTGGGGACACAGTCCTTGGGGATCCAGTCCTGTGCTGTTAAAGAGCCCGGGCTTATTAAAGAAAACAGTAGCTTGGATGGAGTTGAGCACCTCCTGCCTTTGGAGAAAACAACAGAACCACAGAGACTCAAGATAACACAAAGTCTTGGATGAGGAAGGAGGGGAAGATATATCTATAACCGGTAGACCAAAAAACACAAATTAATATTGTAAATTATCTATACAACCTAAATGTCCAGTTATCAAAAGTACTTGTAGGTACATTTCAACTCTGTTTATTCCAAAACATAAATAATAATATTGCTTTGCGGTAAATGTCCCTAAATGTTAATGAAATCATGAGATAAATAAGGGCTGTATACTTTTCATCATATACGTTTTTCTCTTGAAAAATACATATTTTGCTGATTTTCTTTCCAAAGCTGTGCAAACAGAACTAAGTGGACTCTTATGAGGCAAGGTTGAGTTTCTTGGTTTTAAATAGCAATACCAGGCAGAGTCATCTAGTATCATACCTCGCTATATTTGGAAAAATGTTTGATTGCCAGGAATAGGTCTAACCTAAGGCATTTCTGATTGACAGGCTCAAAGTAAGTGCATTCTCTTAGAATTATGCCTTCTAAAATGGTATGTCTTATTTCAATATTAATTTAATAACGAGCTACCCACAGTAATTACCTCTTTAGTTCTGCTTAAGTACGTTTCCTTGTCTAGACTTAGGCCAGTGATTACGTTAAATTTGCTACAAAGACAATCTACTCAATGTACAGCTAAAGAGAAAGGAAGAAACCAATGCTTTTCTAGATAGATTTATCATGAAAAAGATCAGCTCTGGGGTGTGACATTGGGAACATGCTGTATTCTCTGGTGGAAAGGTTACAATAACACGTAATGCTATACATTTATTTAGAACTGCATACTTATCAAAGGGTTTTCACATACACAGTTTCATTCCATTGATTCATCGAAAGGCCAAATGGAATCCAAATAACCCTCTGGCTATGTACATCTCACGTCTTTTCCATTCTGCTTATGAACGAAATAGCTTTCATGAGCCTTGTCTGCCTAAAAAGGGAAGTGAACTGGCAAGTGAAGAACGCAAGATCCACCTCATGCTAATTTCTCCATGAAGACATTTCCCTCAGCTATCACGCAAAATGCCATAAATAGGCCATTCAACCTAACTAGTCCCTTGGGATAAAGAAAGAAATTATTGATAAATAAATGTATCATTTATCTTGACTACAAGGTGTTTGAATAAGAAAATCTTTAAAACTATTCCTGTTGGACTCTCAACTCCACCAATGGGTTTAACCTTTATTTTTAAAAAAATCTTTATTAGTCATTTTGATATAGTAGACATAGTGCTTCACAAAGACTATTCCAGACTTCAAGGAGTTAAGTTGCACGGTTCTCAGAAGAAATCTCTTTATTTCTTACTAAAACATCTAACTATATAATCAAAAAAGATAGGAAGCCCCATTTAGATTTTTTTAACCTGCTAAATTCTAGAAATTTGGGAGGAGAAGAAGTTTCCTGGATGACAATCTCTTTTTCAGAAAGTACTTAATTGCCCTCCATCTTGAATGGAAAGTACCATAGAAAGAAATGCCATCAAGAATGTTCTGGCCAATTATTTATGCTATGAAAGAACGCTATTTGGCTTCCTGCATATTTGCAGCATGCAGTTCTTCACTGGTGATGTAAAGACAGAATTGCAAAATCGGCCCCCAGATGTTGGACTCAGGGGAGAACTAGTGGGAACATTATCAGTCAAATCCCTGTCCTGAGCACAGTCCTGAAGCCACAGATAAGTGGCACAGTTGAGGTATTCTTTAAAAACCAAACAAAAACCTCAAAGCACAGAGCCCCATGGCACCTAGACAATCTTCAGGTGCACTGTGCCCTGCCCTGGGTGTGAACCTCTGGCTTCATTCCTTCCTGTGGCATCTCTTTATCTCCAGCCCATCTTCCATCAGGTCCTGTCAGAGGAGTATCAGAATTCCAGATCGGGAAAACAATTCTTATGGAGTTAGGGAAATGAAAAAAGTTTCTGGTCATGGAAATCCCCTCCACTTTAAACCAATATTTTATTCATGTTTGGAAAATACCACTTTGTTGCGATTTCCATTTTAATCTGCTTCAGTATTTCCTGTTTTAATTCAGAAACCAAATGTGTGACACGCTAGAAAGGTCTTGGGCCAATTCCAGATAAGAAAACCAGAAAGTAATAGCCAAGGAACCAAAGTTGCTGTCTTTGCCAGATTTTATGCAAAATTTTTAAATATGGATATAAATTGTATAAGGTAATCGAGCTCAGAGTTTCAAATATGATTGGTTTGAAAATCAGCCGAAGAGAGTGGAGTCCTTACAGTAATGGTTAGCCACATTATACGTAAGCTGAGGGAGATATATGAATGTAGCCTAGGAAAATATTGTGTTGATTCTATCTTACAAGAAAGAGAATGAATTGCCTTTTTGACTTACACACCTGATTTTTTTCTTTGTTTCTTTCCCCTTGACTTTGCAATTGGAGGAAACATCTGTCAGCATTAAATTAGTGGACCCCAAAACTCATTTGATCCCTGAGATTCGGTATCTCTGTAATAATGATCATCATAGAATTAGGGAATTTTAGAGATAGAAAGAAACTGCATTCAGCATTCATTTATACGGCCCCTATTCTGGGCGAGGCACTAGTGCAACACCATTTTATAAACATACGAAGGCAATAGTAGATTTAATGACTGCTCTGAGGTCACTCAGTCAACCAGGATCCGAGCCAGGTCTCCAGGCACCCACGACTCTTGAATCCAAGTCAGTTCTTTTCCCTCTGGGCCATGCTGATTATTCTCCTACAGTCACCTAACCATATTACACCCATAGTCAATGTACCAACAAGACCAAAAATTGTCTTAACTCAATATACCATTTGATATTTATTTGGGGAAAGTTTGTAAATAAATAAACAAATTGGCCAATTGCTAGCCTGGATTAGGGACTGAACTAAATTTTAAAAAGAGAGCTATGAGCCACAAACAATAAACATGTTATTAAAATGAAACCAAGAAACATGACCCATTGAACGGTTCATCAAAAAAATTATCACATCAAGTGACAGGATCTTTGTCTGCCAGCCATGATGGGGAAACAGCTGGGAGAAAACCTGAGAAGTTTGTGGTCTTCTTTAGAAAATTCATATCTAGGCCCTCAAAGGATGAGAATTTTCAAAGGCTCTGTAAGGGAAATAGAATGCCCCTATACACACCTTCCTTTAGATTCAGAAAGAATACTGTCTTCTGATTGAGAATCACTATATCACCAGTAATACATCAAATGTATTTCCTCGAAATGAATGTGTTAATAATTGTATTTAACTTTCCAGGAGGCATACTGGATTTTGTTATTAGACATCTTAGGCATTTCACATATTTCCTGTTTATAAATTACTCTCCGAAATGATATATCATGTTTTCCTTTCTATTTTTTCAAAATTCAGCCTTACTATCTCATTTTTTCTCATTTTCAGAAATTAAAGTTGATCAGTGGCAGAGTTTCTGCAATTTATAGCAACACCCACAGCAATGAACTGCCTCCCTTTAATATCCTGTGGTACAAGGCAAGAAAAATGTAGTCAACATCCACTTCCCCACAATGGATTAAATAATTTATCAATTACCTAAAAGCTAGTTTCTAACCCTAACCTATGTCCTGAATGCCAATTTTCCTTCAGTTATATCTATTCAGAAATACTCAGAAAGCTCATTTTGATATGTGCCTAACTAGGAAAGGTAAATGAGTTACTAAAATCATCATAATACATTTAAAAGCTAAGTAGAAAGTCTTTTTTAAAAAAACATCCACAAAGATATTCCATCCATAGGCATGGCTATTGAATTTATTGAAACATCAGAATACCCAGAACAAACTCATCGAACGTATCACAAATTAGAGCAGTTTGGAAAAACATGGTGGGTTGTGGCCAGATTCTGCCAATATAGATTTATTGTGGGGTTCCACATATACATCTAAAGATAGGGCAGTTTCCACAGATAGATTTGAGCCATAGAAATGGGGAGAGAGAAGGGGATGGTACTTAAATTATTATGTGACTGCTTTCAGTCTGACTTTGTCTTTACGTGGTCTTCAAACCTTCAAGCTGGTAACTAGAACATCCAGTCTGAACGCTAGGAACTCTACTTTTGATGATCCCTACAACCACATCTTGAATGACGCCATCTGGCCTCCCAGTTGCATAGCATAATCCTTCCATTAAGCATAATAAAAGTGTTATTCTACCTTTAGCTTGAGTCAAGTTAATTAATTCATTTTCATAAGAATGCCTTGGCAAACCCAGATGAAAACTCTTATATTAATGCAATCAACTACTTTTCTCTAGATAATTGCCACTTGGGCTGAAAAATTGAAAGCATGCCAACTTAAAATGCTTTTAAAGACTTCAATCAACATTCTCTCCAAAAATAAAGAAATAAAAAGCCAGGGGGAAGGATCATGGATCTCACACTCCCCTCTTAACATGGCCCAGCAACACATATTTATATTACCGGGACTTGTCCTCCAAATTTGACCTGGGGTTGGCCTCTGAATTTGTACTGGGAAGGGAAACAACAGGGGCTGTATAGTCCAGGAAAACTGGAAACAAACTGTCTTATTAAATTACCCATATTTGCAAGCAAGCTTAAAATAACACAGATCTGCCAGCCTTCAGACCTAAGGACTGCAGCTCACGTTCAGATATGGTAAAACAATGCTGTAGTTTTTGCCTCATTTATTTTTTTCTTTGACTCTTCATGCACTTCCAAACAAACTGATTAAAAGCACTTATTTCCTCTCTTAATTTGCTATAAAATCTTGTTTTGAAGCAAATGTATACTTCCCAGAAAGAAAAGTAAAAATTTTCTTTTTAGAAGCAATATTTGAACAGGTTCTACTAATTCACAGAAGAATTTTTATAGTTACTTAAAAAAACAAAAACTAAGCAGGTATTTATTTAGGAAATTTGAGTCATTAGGATTTTAAAATACAAAAGAGACATGAAGTTACTTGACATGAGATTTAAGTTTTCTCTACTTTCACCCTAAGTAGCCTTCTTGTCTGTTTATATAACTGTCTTACACAGGAGCTGGGTATACCAGTAGTCCAACGGAATCGGATCGTTCTGTTAACCAATGTACAAAATATACATAGCTTGACCAATTTGGACATTTCATATAAATATGTCTTTAATCTGGTTATTTTTGTTGAGTTCATTACATTAATCTAATTAATATCTCTTATTACAGGGAGAGTGAGATCAAAGTTACTTAACAGAGGAGACTTGTTATTATCCTGTCCAGGGTGCATGGTGAGGGACACCTTAGGTAGGAAGAGTACATTTAATGACATTATTTTTGTACTCAAGAACTAAATCCCCATAGATGAGGTCCAAGGGAGATGAACCTTAAGTCAAGTTTCACTTTATAAAAAGTATATTAGAAAAAACACAGAACTAAAAATGTTATTAATAGATGTTATATAATAACATCTTTTTACTGAATCACCTAATAACCACAAATGATCTTATTTAACTTGTAGGAATAGAAAACTTAATAGAACTAAATATTTCAAATTGTGATTATGCTATTTGGCTCTTATGTAAAACATTACCATTGAATTAAAAAAATCACCCCAAAACTGTTATAACCAAATTTCTGAAGAATCTTTGGTTTTTAAAAAACATCCTCTTCTCATAAAAAGCCTGTGAGGGGAGGATTTTTCCCATTTTACAATTCCTGCATTTAAGTGTATTTCTCAAGCTCACACAGCTAATAAGAAAGTCTTTCCCACGTTGTAACTATGTCTTTATACTTTTGAGATCTGTTCCCGTAATTACTTTTAAGTTTGGAAATAACTTTTAACGATCCTAAACATTTCTCATTTCCATCTTTACACACCCAACACTTTGGTGATAGACACTCATTAAAGGCTTCATTAACACCCCCAGCTCCTCAACTTGCTTACTTGGGGAAATTACCTAATCTATCTGTGTTTCATATTCCTCTTCTGGAAGTTGAAGATAATAATAAAACCTACCTCCTATGGGTGATGTGAAAATTATATGGGATTACGTATGTCAAGAACATAGTAAGTCAATAACTATTTTCTCCATTAGCAATGGAGAAAAGGCAAACTATAGTAAATGGTCACCCTTAAATCCTTCAACTTCCTCCATTTTTATTTCTAAGCTAAGAAATAGAAATCATGGAATCTGCTGTGCTTGCAGCACCTGCTGAGAGAAGTAACCCTAGGTTGACCTTGAACAAGGGGTGGCCATGAATTGATCCAGAAGTGATAAACTTATTTAGGAACATCCAGTGGTTGGTATCCACCGAGGTGGTTTTGCATATTCATAATGATGTAATCTTTAGACCAATTGGACTCTGCAATTTTAATGAGAAAACAGGGATGAATAAGACAGTTAATGGAGGAGTGGATCACAGGGCATAAAAGCATGGATTTTCAAGTCAGCGAAACCTGGGATAAAATCTGGTTCTGTCTCACTGGAGTCCTTTAGGAAGTCCCTTCATCCAGCTGAGTCTCATTTTCCTCTTGCATTCCCATGTTCCCTGCCCTAGTTCAAGCCATTCATTGCCCACCCAACTGGTTTCCACACCCCCTGCTTAAGCATCCCCAAACCCATCATCCACACTGTCACCAGGATGAGGTTGCCAGATCAAATGCAGGAAGCCCAGTTAAATTTGAATTTCAGATAAACAACAAATAATGTTTTCGTATAGGTATGTTTCATGCCAAAACATTATTCCATCTGATCTGAAATTCAAATTTGACTGGGCTCTTATTCTTAATCTGACAACCGTACACCAGTTTACTACCAAAAACATAAATTAGCCATGGTATTTCCATCTTTAAATCATTAAATGGCATCCTCTAAGTGTTCAGTTATAATATTAATCCATTTAAATATGTTTTCACAATTCTCATCATGATATAACTACTTTTTATCTCTCTGATATCATCTTCCACCACTCCCCATTGGGTTTCCTGTTATTTTGTTTTTCTTCTAAATCTGGCAACAGTGCACCAGAGATACCTACTAAAAATGTAATCACATATATGTATATAGGTATCTAATGATATTAGAAATTTTCCAGAAAAGATTTTAGCAACATTCAACAAATGGTCACCCTATATTAATGCATGAGTCCTTCTACACTTACAGATCTCTTTAAGTTATTCATTTATCCATTCAAGAATCATTTATTCAGTGGCTAGTAAAGTAATGCATTATATAAAATGTGTAGAGAGACATGAATGCTATGGCAGAGATGAAGCCATTTCCCTGTTCAGCAGTGTTCAACAGTCAGAGTAACCAGAATCTCTCTCTTTCTCTATCCAACCTGCTTTTTTTCTAGTACATGAGATATTTTGGAGGAATTACTCCTAGAAACACCACAGCAGCACACTGTTAGAAGATTGTCACTGGACTGAATTTTATTATAGCAACTACTGTTCATCATTAGAGATTTATCAAACAGGAGCACTCTGAAGAAGGTTCTTGCTGAATTGAAACTCATACTCAATGGGAAAGGCTGGTGGAGAAACATCAGTAAAGAATTCTTCAAGCTCTAATTCACACAAGGGACTGAGCCCAAGATAACAGATGTGCACAGATCTACACTGAAAAGGGTGGAGGCTGCAGGAGTTATTGGTGGGCTCTTGGTTCAGACTCTAAGAAGATTCCTGCAGGTCCAAAGCAGATAGAATGAGAGTGAAGGGAGCATGGTCCCCATCCTTGGGCGTAATGTAGGCGCTGGGAGAATTGATCACCTCCAAACCTCCAGGTCACCAGCATTAGTTTTTAGAAAAGCAGTCTGTGCTTAAAGAGAGCCCCATTTTTGAATCCCATTCTAAAGTACACTTCCCTGGAGTGATCTATTATGAAATTTCATTATTCCTAGAACTTTGCAAATCAGCTGGTAGAGCTTTCTCCTCCATGGAGATTTGCAAGATGACCTGGACACTTTGGACAAACCAAGAAAACTGGTAATGGCTATGTGTTTGTATCCCTTAACGAATTTATAGGCAGAACACAATTTTTTTAAGTCATTAACCACCCTCCTATGCCCCCTCCCCCAGCCTCATTTATGATATAATTATAAATTCACTGAGGTCATTCATCCCGCATTATTTCATTTCTGCTACTTCATCTTTCAATGCTCCTGCCTATTTCTGTTGTCTTCCGGCAGACACTCCTGTCACTAGGCCAATTACCAGCATCTATTTAGCTTTTCCTTCTGACCGAATGGACTCGTTGTTCTCCCACCGATGACAGTCTTTGAAGGCTACAGCCAAACTGGCCGTTAGCTTCTGACCTCTCTACGGTCGATCTTATTATGGTAATTGCAAGGCTGGAAGGAGCAGACACTAGGCCAATTACACCTATCCCTGTCTCAAATCAGGCCTGGGCTTGAATTACTCCATGGGGTAGAGAGTGTGATTGGGCTCCACTGAACAACAACTTTTTCTCTATTCTTGTGAAATTTGGAGACAGACATTCCTAATTATGCTTGTCATTAGGACATAATGACACAGTATTTCTTTAAATGGCATCGTTCTTTACCAAGGAAACCAAGGCACTATATTAATAGATAACTTTACTGAGGTATTTTAAAGCAAACAAATCTTTTAAATATGCCTCCTCAATGTATAACAAAACATAAACTGAAAACATCAAATGTTTCCCTTCACATTTTAGTATTAATGCTATACCTAGATGTATGTGAGTGTTTTAATATTGTCTTTATAAATATTATATTTGTATACACTTAAATCTGTAAAACTATGCATAGTTAATTCTATAAATGGATAGCTGTGTGGCATATATACATAATTATGTTAAAGAATATATATGTGCACATTATGGCTAAATGAATTAGTTTTTTTTAACTGCATTATTAAAACCTTAGGAGGGGGAAGCTTTTACATTCATTTGAAAATTAAATGTTGTTCTTGTTGAGCATCCTAGAACACCGATGTATAATAATGTGCCCCTATTAATCTACCTAGAAATTAACTACACATAGTCTTTTTTATTTTAGTTAATTCTTAATAGAATGCTCTATTTACTTTCAAGTCCTTTATTTCCAAAAGTGCTTACCTACTTCTAAAAACTTATCCTTGAGAAATAATTTGAGAAGCAAAAGTATCAGCGCTCCCAATTGGTTCAGTAATTTGTGAGTCCTTATGGAGATCCCTGAGGATGCTCCTAATCTGAACCTCTTTCCAGGAATAGGAATTCTTGAGACTCTAAATTTAAAAGCTTCTCCATCCTTAATCCCCGTGGCACTGGTTCCCCCACCAGTCTTCTTTTTCTTTTTGAAAGATCTCCAGGATATATATATATCATTTTATTGAGGTGTAACTGACATATTATATTCATTTCAGGTGTGCAACATAATGATTCGATATTTGCATATATTGTGAAATGGTCACCACAAGAAGTCTGGTTAAAACCAGTCGTTTTTATTGGAAGTAGCCACTTAGATGATTCTGGAAAGAGCAAAACTGAGCTCTATAAACACCCTACTGCCTTGAATGGAAGACGTATATTCTTCTTTTATTCTCTTCTCCGTCATCCCCAAGAGACATTAAAGCAGGGTCCTTCCCTGGACCCAGAAACCTACCAGGATAACGTAAGGTCTCTCCTCGCAAGGAAATCAAAGCATGGCCTAATATTTTTACCAGAAAGTGTCTTCACTCACCTATGTGTTCTTCCCTCCCTAATGAGATCTATCACTGCTTTTACATCTACTGAAGGTCTGATTTCTCCAACAAGCCATAGTTGAAGACAGAAGCTACCGGACTCTGTTCCAGTCACCCCATCACTGCTAATGAAACTGCTTCCTCTCTCTCAGCCTGTTTCCTACACTGGGGCTGATAATCACTACCAAAAAGTGGGTCATTGTGAGGTTTACTGAAGTAAGCATTACAATTCTTAGACTCGCATGTAGTGGGAATTTTATACATGTTAGTATCCTATGGGATGTGCAGTCAAACAGACCTGAGCTCAAGTCTTGGCTACCATATTTACAAACTGTAGGAACCTTGAGCCAGTAATTTAACTTCTCTAAGTGTGAGTATGGAATGAGATAATATATATAAAGTTGTTAACACTCCCTTGACCTGCCCTCCCAAACACCTAATTGGTCCTGGCACTCTTCTTTCTTCCCTTTCCCCTTTCATCCTTTCCTTTATTAGCCAAGTCATAAATCTTTACAGTGTATGAAGACCACACATAGTCCCATAATTGCATTTCCATGTCTCTGGAGGAATATTAGTTTCTTCCTATTTCTCCTGATTGGCCTTGCCTATGTGCTGCCTCGGTCATCTCTTCTTTTTCTGAGGCTAAGACCTCCAATTTTGCAATTCCTGGCATCAGATACTGGCAGGCAATCCTCTCCTCCATCCAAGATCATCTCCACTCCCAGTGTCTTCATTGATAGATCAATATCATCCATCACTGGGGATAATACACTTGCATTTGCTACTATGGGAAGTCCCTGATGGAATCCCAAAATATACTGCCCCAACTAACAGAGGCTTCTGCCCCTGTGTTTACCCTCAGACTCTTTGAAAGTAAACTTTCAGTAAATCCCTTTTAAAGTAAATCCCTTCAGAAAGCCTCTTTGGCTTCCTTCCCCCCCCCCCCCCCCCATTTTTCCAGTCCTTCCGTGTTAAAGTCTTAAGTCTGTTTGTCTTGAAGTTACGGAGACGTCTTTTCAACTTCAGTCAAATAACAATTTAGGAGTGTCTCTGCTTTGGGGTTTTTATATCATCTGGCACCAAATAGGGGTAGCAACAGAGTTGTCTCAAAACCATTACGATCACTGAGCATATATACCAGAGGTTCTCCCAGGGAGTGTGCCTCAGTCACCTGCAGGGCTTGTGAAACCCCAGGTTGTTGGGTCCCATTGGAAGCTCTGATTCCATGGGCCTGGGGTGGGGCCTGAGGACTTCCATTGCTAACAAGTTCCCAGATGACACTGATGATGCTTGTCCAGGAAGCCCTCTTTGAGAACTATTGATATAAAACACAGGGATATTTACCAACCACTCTTCATCATCCTGTTTCTCAGCTCACCCTTCCAACTACCTTGGTGACTCAGAACATACCGAAGGCCACAAACCTTGTTGCTTCTAAAGAGGCTATTCCTTGGAGACTAATTGTTCCTGCCTTAAACGGCATTGGTGCTTGAGCCCTGGGGGTGTGTAAGGAGAAAAGGAGGGAGAGGCAAGAAAAATTACAAAGTGTGCCTCCAATTGCATCGTCCCTGGATAAGACCTCATTCATATCAATATTTACCCAAATCAAACTTATTTTCCTAAACCCAGATTGAAATAAACACAAAGGATAGGGAGAGAGTGGAGATCTTTTTTTTAACCCAATAAAGTGCACTAAATTTCTTTCCCTCTCTTTTAGATGAACAAAATGTAGTTGCCTGGCCAGAGTTTGTCATCTGTGTTTATCTCTTCTGGTTGTCTATAATTAGATTGCAAACCCCTTTGGGCGGTAGCTGTGTTGTTGTAATCCAATTTTGTACAATGTCTGGCACAGTCTCTTAGCCATAAAGAGGTGCTCAATAAATATTTATTGATGATGGTTATCTTTAATTCCTCAGGAAGCTTAGGCAATTCTAGGCCACTCTACTTAGTTGAATGATAATGGAATTGATAAACTATCATGGAAGGAAACACATGTGTGGTAGATTTTTTAAAACCAACTCACCATCAAATATTCAAAATGGGGAGGTAACATTTAGTGTCCTAGGGGCGTTACAGGTTTAATGCATTACTTTGTGCCAAACTTGTGAGAATAATCTGAACACTGGAAAGAACAAAACACCATAAACCAGTGAATCTTCTGGCGTTTTCCTTAAGTGATGCTGAAGTTTGCAATATTAGAGGTTTTCTCTTCACCTACCAAATTTTCCAATATGTCAAATAAATTGGTCTGTAAAGTCAATATTATTTTAATTATTGGCAAGCATATTCATCAACCCCCAGATGGTTTTTCTTTGTGAAAAATCACAGAAGTGACATCACTGGAAACATGATACACCTTTGGCTGATCTAGTCTCTTCTATCTACAAAACGTTTCTAACCTTTATGAATAAAGCCTGACACAAGAAATGAAGTAATTGGGGATTTTTTTCCTACATTTGAAAAAAAAATTTTTTAACTGCTCCTGAAATGCTTCCAAAAATACGTGTCTAATTAAAAGCACATGTACAGTCCGTGAGAGAACAGGTGCTATGTCACTTACAAGGGAAAGTGAGACAAGAAATTCTAGGACACAGGAAAACCTGGGGAGGCTTTTTTTCCTAGGCAGGCTTAGGTACAAGGAGGAGGTGTGCCTAGATGGCGCACTCAGAAAATACAGTAGCTGCATTGGGCAATGCACGCTTGATGGGTAGCCCAGCCAATGAGAATATTTGGCTTCTGATATTCTATTGGCAAGAATTCTGGTGAGCCACAGATTTTGTGGACCTTGCCCCTACTCTTCAATGCAAATATGAGATTAAGGAAATATATTGTGTAAGAGGTAAAAGGGTGAGAGACAGAGACACAAGGAGTTCAAGAAGAAAGCTTGAGATTGCCCAACATGAGCTTGTCTATTCAGAACATTGGAGAAGACATAACCCATTGTTCTTCACAGATGGTTCCTTTGGAATTCTTTTCTTGGCTCCTGAGATTCACTCACCTTGTGACCTTAAATATTTCCTTCACTACCTAGTTCCTTTGCCTTTGTGTCTTACTCTGCTCTTCTGTACAGGGAGCTTCTGTTGATTGAAAAATGGGTAGAAAACAGAAGAATTCTGCAGCTATGTAGAGAATGAAGACATCCGGATCTCTCTCACCAGAGCTAAAGTTAAAGGGTCTATTACCTTTCATCTCTTTAGCATTAAAGAAAGGTTTTCTCTCCATAGCTAGGGACGTGGTTCTCAGGCTATTTTATCTTGTTTTGGATATACCTCTGCACATAAGCAGTACATTAAAATTTGGAACTGGAGAGTCAAAAGTCCATTTCATGACTTATGTGGGATTGGAATTTTGGCTTTCAGACACCGCCTTCGGTTTCTTGGAACGGGAGTTTAACATCCTAGAGGCTGAACTGCACTTTTCCTTGGGTGAATTCCTACCACATAAAAAATAAATAAATGAAATATGAGAATTTGTGTGTGTGTCACAGAGGATAACCGAGAAGATGATGGAGGGAATGATGTTTCGGTACTAGTATAAAACAGTTCCCCTGAAAGAAACTGTCAGTAGTCAGAAACACCCTGTCCACATCCCCCAACTGGATCCCAGTTCAATCAGATGAATACTGTGCTCCTAGCCAGGATGCCAGGGCGCTGAGCACGGTCATTACCTGATTCTATTTCCTCCCGCAAATTGCTCCGTGTCTGATTCTCAGTTGCCCCTTCTATAAAATAAGCAATTTGGAAAAGATGACTGCTGAGATTCCTTCCGGCTCAAATAGTTCAGGAAAGCAGTCAATGTTCATCAAGGTGCCCAAGAGTGAAGACTCTGGTCAAAAGGCCTGTTTTAATTCCCTGCTCACTAACAGTGTACACTTGGTCTTGAGCAAATGTATCGCCTCGCTAAGCCCCAGTTTCCTCATCTAAAAAATGGGGATAATAACAGTATTAACCTGAAAGAGTTGTTGTGGGGATTAACTAAGGTGATGGCTGTAGGGTGTCTGGCACAGAGGAATAGCTAAGTAAATCTAAATCATCGTTATAATTTTGTTGTTAGCATTGCGATTATTCTAGCATCCCAGAGCACATATATTAGAGAGTATTGTCAGTAGCGAGGGATTAAGAGCACGGTTGTGTGGCCAGACTGCCCGGGTCACTGAGATGACCACACAATGCCTGGCATTAAGTTGGCAATTCCTATTACCTACTATTGGTCTCTCATCACTAAATGTTCTGTTGCCCTTGTGGGGAGAGCATGAGGGTTTGCAGATTTTTATTTTCATCTTTATGCTTTTCTGTGCATTCCAAATTTTCTACAATGAGTAGGAATTACTTTTAAAACAGAAGAAAAGCCCTTTTTTGTCTTGTGTTATAAATACAATATCTATCCACTAGATCACAGACTAACCATTAACGAATGCATAAAATACTGTCTTATGGGCACACATAATTTCTTTGTTCAGAGTAAAAGTTTGCCTCATCCTCATTCAAGCTGTCACAGTGGTGAGGGAATTTACCTTTATGAATCTGTGTGGCAGGCACCACCCCTCTGGTGTTTGCAAAAATATTCTGAGGCCTCCAGCTTTCACACTATGTTTTCTCCAGCAACCTGCAGTTTCTCCCCAGAAATTGCTTTGGGGTAAGACCTTGTTATACATACGATGAAAAATAAATTTCTAGGAGGGTCCATGAGAGGTAACTTTAAAAACTGTGAGTTAAGCTAGGGACTCCAAGGGACCCAGGAACGGAGGCAGTGTCCTACAGAGACAGAGACTGTCCTGTGTCTCCTGCCCAAGCTGATCGCCAATTCTGTGCGTTCCAAGTGCAAGCTCATCCTCCTGCTAATGGGGAAGGTAAAAGGCCTCAACACTCCAGATTCTTAACTACAATGAAGGCTTCCTAGACAAGAAGGGGGAAAAAAATCCTAGGAAGAAAGTCAGAAAGAAAACATTTTCAAGGGGATGAGGCAAGGAGTGCCAATCAATAAGAGTGTGGAGGGAGATAGAAAACACTAAAAAGGAAGAAAAAATTATTTCCTGTGATTAATACAAATTTATATACATATAACTTCAGAGTTTATAAAAAATTTTACATATATTGATGCTTATCAAACCTTCCCACTAACGTGTGGCTAAGGGCAAAAGAAAGCGAATGTGTGTGTGCCCCATGTGTGTTGGGGGCACACAGGAAGAGAAGGAGGAATGGGCATAGCCTGTGAGGGACCCCAGAAAGCTTGAAATTTCTCCTAAGACTTGCGATTTTATCTTAAAATGATATTGATTTCTCATTTCTCTACAATAAAAGAATGGAACCAAACCCTGGTTGTCTGATTCTTTGCCCAATGATCACAGAGCCTTTTTCATGGAAAACTGTGACACTGAAGAAATACCATTCTTTGTTCTATTGAACACTCAATTCCTTAGGTGCCAGCAATCATGATAAAGGAGGGAGAAGAAGTGTCCCAGGGAGAAAAAGTCAAACCATAAGTGGTAACACCCTACTGAGTGGCTAGGGAGATGAATATGTATAGTTCTGAAGAAGTAAATTGGGAGGAATGCCATCTTCCTGGAGCACGTATGCAAGTGATGACTGAAAACCTGCCAGGAATAATCAGACAGTGATCGCTACCCACTTCTGCTGACTCACATAGGAACAAATGAGATAGTCATTAAGGAGCTACACTATACCTCTTGAGACTTTGAAGTTCAGATCAGGAAACAGACCGGAGGGCACAGGCAGTATCTTTATTTCTCTTTCACCACAGAGCTCGACTTCCAAAAATAAAATGGAGTTTTTAACAATTAGTCAAATCAATGGTAGAGTAATAACCAACACCATGTTTTCTAAATTGAGCCCTTCTAACTTATACTCATTGGAAAAAAAATTCCCATATCTATAGTAAGAAGGTCCTTTCCCATGTTAAATTATGATCTAATGATAGCAGACTGACTGGAAAGAAGAGTTTATTCTATGAAGAATAGGTGGAAGATGCTTTGCCAGAGACTCGGAGATGCCATCCCAAAACAAGTTTATATTGAATTTGAGGAGCAGACAGTAAGAAATCCAGAAGAAACAAAACTAAAAACAGTTTTTATGGACAATATGACTGATTTGGATAAAGAGCAACAGAGTGGAGAAGATGCTCCTAAAGAGATGATTATCATAGGAAACTGTCAGGAACAATATATGAAAATTATACATAGAATCCGGGAAATGAATTAAATATGGGTTTTAAGTTTTTAAAATGGAAACTACATGTTATTTGTTCAAAAGGAAAATACCTACTAGAAAGGAAAGCATCATGAAGACCATTGAGATTAGGATTAAAAATTATAGAAATACTACCATTCTGGGAGAATAAGACAAGCAACTTAGATTAATGAAGGCCATGCATCGTGCTTTCTTTTTATTTTATTTTTAACTATGAGATACTTGAAACATACGGAAGTGTAGAAAATAAAGAAACTCTTTTTACCTGTCACCCAAATAAAAAAGATATGAACACTTTGCCATGTTTGCTGCAGCTTTCATTCTTTTTATTTTTTTTTTTTCTTTTTACTTTCTTCTCTCTCTTTCTCTTTTTTTTTTTTTTTTTTTTTTTTTTTTTTTGCATAGAGAAAGTTACGAACAATAGCAAAAGATCCACACTCCCATCCCATCCATTTTCCTCTCTCTCTAGTACAGATAACAGCAAAGGGCTGTCTGTTCCATCCTTTTGATTTTTATTGAGGTATAAATTCACAGAGAGCACACTAAATCGTTTACTGGGTTAACAACTTACGTGAAAGCATCATATCATACATATCCTTTTATAAACATTACTTTTTTTGCCTGACATCATGTTTTTGAGAATTATCCCTATTAATTCATTTACATCTAGTGTATTTATTTTAACCCTGTACATTTTTGCAAAAATAAGCTTCTACTACTGATGCACAATTAGATGTCTCTACTCTTTTTTCACTATTGCTCATAATTCTGCAATTTACAAGATTTTACAAATCTCCTTCTGCATATTTTCTGGAAGTTTTCTTTGGAAGGTAACTAGCATTAGAATTTGAAGTTAAAAAAAAGGTATGTACATTTTCTACTGAACTAGGATTGCGGAATTGTTCTTCAAAGTGGTTTTGCTAACATACAGCCCTCTCCAACATTATATGAAAATGTTTTTCACTACATCTTCAGCAACACTTGGAGTTCTTATACTTCTGCAGGGTTGCCAATGTGGTGTGTGTGAAAGAGCACCACGTTGTTTTAGTTTAAATTTTCCTGGTTAATATAGAGATTGAGCATCATTTCATACATTTATTGGCCATTCAGCTTTCCTCTTCTTTAAACTGTTGCTTATATTTTTGAGTTCTTGGCATGCAGAATGGTTGAAAGTTTCAATATTTTTTTAATATTTGTTGCCTTTTGATTGTTGCTTGAGAAATTGTTCCCTCACACAATATGATAACTTATTTTCACCTAAGTTTTTAAAAAACTTTTTCATATTTAGAGCTTTTACATATGAGGTAGAGATTTTTCTCTATTTAGAGAGTTGATTATCCTAGAACCACTTATTAAACAGTCTATCCATTCCTCAATGATTTGTAATGGTCTCTGGGTTATACCAAACACTCATTTATAATATGTATTTATATAAATATTATGTATAAATTATACATAAATATATTATAGCATATTATATATAATATATACAACACATAGCATATATATAAAACAGCTTCAAGCTTCTCTCTTCTTTTTTACATTGATCTATTTGTCTTTTTCTTATTTTCAACCCTCTGAAATCAGTCATTATTATTATTTCTGCTGCTACTGTTGTTATCTTATGATATTGTTATTATCATTATTGATTTTATGGTCAATGATTATTTAAATTTACCCATATGACCACCAATTTCTTTGATCAAAATTACTTATTACATGCCAGGCTTCAACTTTTTTCTCAGTTAAACTTCTTCCCCAAATCATTCTTAATTGGTTTTTCAAGTGAGGCATGTGAATAGTCTTTCAATCTGAGAAAGTCTTATTTTCCCCGACTCGCGAATAATAGAACAGCTGGATATAGATTTTTCAACTGGCGGTAATTTTCCCTCAACTTGAAGAATAGGTCATTCTGCTGTTTTCTGGACAGTTGTTTTTGAGATGTCTGCTGTCAGGATAATTGTTCTCTTTTTTAGACAAGATTTTTCCCTCAAATTACGTTTAAGGTCCAATTTTTGGTGTTCTGCAGCTTAACCATTAGATAGCTAGGGGAATTTTATGTATTTTCTTGTGATATGATGTTTCTTCATTTATCTGCCACTATCTTTTTAAATATTTCCTCTTCCCCATTCTCTATTCTATTCTTTTGAAGTCCTTTTCCTATAGACATGTCAGACTTTTTTCTATTTTCATGTCTCTTAACTCTTAAGATTCTCTAACTCTCTCTCTCTATGCTACATTCTGGGTCCTTTATTCACATCTCTCTTCCAGTCATTTCTTTCTTCAGCTGCATCAAAGTCGCTGTTTATTTTGTCTATTGGGTATTAATTTCCATGATTGTATATAGTTTTCGTTGTAAAAGTTCCACTTGGTTCTTTTTCAAATCTGCTTCTTTTCTTAGTGACTCATCTTTCCTTGTGCTTTCTTGTCTGCTCTTCTCTCTCCCCCCTCACTTTATGCATTTTTTTTTTAACCTGAACTCTTCAGCTCGGAGAATTCAATTAATCATATGTCTCCGATGACAATAATGGCAGCTGCCCCATGTTGGGCTCCCTGGAAAGACCTGAGGCAGAGATCAGACCGTAGGGACGTCATTAGGATTGCCCTTGGGTTCAACATCTCTGGAAGGGAAGAGAAGGAAGCAGCACAGGGCCAGGAGAGAAGCTGAGCTGGGTTGCCACCCCGTGGAAAGCAGAGCAAAGCTCCTCCTTCGGAAGTGTCTCCAGTGAGGATGGACGTTGGGGCTTTGCAATCTCACGTATGGGCCGCAGGCCACTCCTGGAGGGAGGGTAGCTTTGGATGAGGCAGCTGTCTTCAGATGAGGCACGTCCCCAAGGGGGCCGACAGCTGAGAGCTTCCTGTCCGCAGCACTCCTGGCAGCTGAGGAGGAAGTCCTCTGCTGCTCAAGAGAGTCTGGGCAGCACCGAGCAGCAGCCACTGCAGCAGCTAAGGGCATATGGCGAGCACTATATATTCTCTCCAGGCTGCTCCTATGACGTGGGCACTCTGGTCAACTGGCAGTTAGAAATGAGGAAAATGAGGCACAGAGTGACTAAGTATCTTGCCTAACAGAGTGACCTGGTCAACTGGGTGGCAGCACTGATATCTAAATGGAGGCCAGCTGGCTCTAAACCTGTCTCCCTATTGTGCTAAAATGCCTTAGGTCATGGCCTGCTAGCATCTTCGATCCCTCTTACTATTTTATTTTATTTTATTCTAGTTCCCACTCCTATTCTCTTCTACACACAAATGGTATTGTGCTAGAGAAGTCACATTCTTCTTTTTTTTTAATTCAACACTCTTTTTAAGACCTATAGTTAATATACATGCCTCTGCTTTACGTCGTCAAACTGCCTAGTAACTCATCTCTTTCAAAACTGGTATTTTAGGACCAGCCTCAGTGGCCTAGTGGTTAAGATTGGTGCACTTCACTTCGGCAGCCCAGGTTCAGTTCCCAGGCATGGACCTACACCATTTGGCTGTCAGCAGCCATGTAGTGGCAGTGGCTCACATACCAAAAGAGGAAGATTGGTAGTGGATGTTAGCTCAGGGTGAATCTTTCTCAGCAAAAAAAAAGTGGTATTTTATAGTCTCTTCCAGATTTGATTTTACTATGTCAAGTTCTGGGGGTAAAAGCGTAATATTCTTGGTTGTTGAATGTCTAGACTCTTGGTTGTGATGGATTTGTCTGTTTCAGTGTTTGATTGTGAGCTCATCTTCAGTAGGATTTTGTTCTGTGATAAGTTCCAACAGCCTGGATTGGGGAAGGTCCCTCTGGAGCTATTTTGGGTTTGATTCTTCCAGATATCCCAAAATAGCACTGGCTTTGAACCAAACTTATGTTAATTTGTCTACTAGAAATTCAAACTCCAAACCTACTTAAGGAACAAGACTGACATTCTGATTTCTTACAAGAGAACTTTGCTCTGCCTAGAAACCAACAAGAAATAAGATTGTTTTCATCTCCTTATGTTGGTGAGTAGATTTTTTCTAGTCCCCTTTTTCTATGTGCATAGTCCTTCAGAAATCTGGCTTAAACCTGGGGTTCCCTTATAGCTCCCTCTTCACCAGATCTTATCTGCCACTGATGCATGGGGAGTAAAACCCAGTCCCAGGCTGTTATTGGAACCAACCTCCTCTCCTCCAAGGTTGCTCACCTGCTTGAAGAGCACTTGTAGTTCTAGCATCTGGCCACTAGGGAATCCTTGTCTTTTCTGTAAGCTCAATTGACATCTTAAAAATGGTTTGCTCTATTTTGTTCAGCATTTCTAGGTATTGTAGCTGAAATGTTTGTCTACTAGCTTAAATTGTCATGTTGCCAAAAGCAAAAGTCCTCTTGCCCAAATCATGTGTTGCTACTGCCTGAGTTAAATAGGGTGGGAAAGGAATAGTTCACCTACCTGTACAGCAGCAGCCTTTTGGTTTTAGCAGCTCTATTGAGATTTAATCCATACCATAAATCTCACACTTTAAAGGATACAATTTAGTGAGTTTTAGTGTATTCACAGAGTTTTGCAACCATTTCCACAGTAATTTTAGAGCATTTTTATTATTGCCAAGAAACTCACACCCACTAGCAGTCACTCTCCATTCCCTCCAACCTTCCCAGCCCTGGGCAAACACTAATCTACTTTTTGTCTGTATGGATTTGCCCATTCTGAACATTTCATATAGATGGAATCATATAATATGTAGCCTTTTATGACCGGCTTCTTTCACTCAACATACTGTTTCCAAGGTCCATCCATGCTGTAGCATTCATTAGTACTTCGTTCTTTTTTTTTTTTTTTTTTTCTGGTGAGGAAGAGTTGCTCTGAGTTAACATCTGTTGCCAATATTCCTCTATTTTTTGCATGTGGATGCCTTCACAGCATTGGCTTAATGAGCGGTGCATCAGTTCGCACCTGGGATTTGAACCTGTGAAACTTGGGCTGCCAAAGTGGAACACATGAATTTAACCACTACACTACCAGGCCAACCCCAGTACTTCATTCTTTTTTATTGCTAAATAATATTCCATTGGATAGATATACCACCTTTTGTTTATCCATGTTATTGGACATTTGGGTTGTTCCCACTTTTTAACTATTATTAGTAATGCTGCTAAGAACATCTGTGTACAAGGTTTTGCATGAATATGTGTTTTCATTTCTCTTGGGGATACACATAGGAGTGGAATTTCTGGGTCATATGGCAACCCAGAAGTGACAAACAGTTTTCCAAATGGTCGCACCATTTTATGTTCCCAATAGTGATGTGTGAAGGTTCCAGGCCTTTCTTATCATGCTAAATGCAATGATAAGAAATGCAATGCATCCTATAGAGTCTTGAATTGTAGGTTACTAAGCATTCTGACACCTATATCCACTCTCCTACTAGATCATTCTCCTTGAATGTTCTACAAACACCTCAAGTCCAACAAGTTTCAAATAGAAATCATCATCTCTCCCTTTCCATAAATGTGCTTCTTTTGTATCCAACAACTTGCTCAATATGAAAATCGAGGAGTCATTCTAGGTGCTCCAATTTCATTCATAGCCCAATTTTAAGGGTATCATCAAGGTCTGCCTTTTTTCCCTGAAAAGAGCTCACAAAGCCATCCTCCACTGTGTGTCACAAATGTCATTGTCTCAATGCATTTTCTCACTTGAATCATTGCAACGGCCACTTTACTGATCTCCCTGCCTTTGCTCTCACCCACCTACCACCCACCAATCAACCCACTGGGTATGTGGTCATTTGTAAATTGAAAGATGCAAATCCAACCATATCCTTCCCCAGCTTAATTTTTTTTGATGCCTCTCTGGAGCTTACAGGACAATATCTGAATTCTGCAGCAGACCACTCAGAGCTCTTCAAAATCACCCGCCTCTCCAATGTCTATCTTGCCATTTACCACTATACAACCTCTGCTCCCACAACACCAAGCTGTTTTCCATTCTCCAAACGAGCTCTGCTGCCTCAAACAACAGTTTTCACAATTTTGCACAATGCCAAACCATGGTAGGAATTCAATTATTACTGCTTGGTTGAATATTAGCCTCTTCCCCTAGCTGTCTTTAGCTTCTAGCCATAAGAGTTCCCTACGAAGCACAAATACCATATATCTTCTTATGTAAGAACACTTTTACATCTCCTGTTCTTGCTATGTTACAATATACTGGTACCTTGTGTTATTGGATATATTGGAATTTGGGGCCTTGATACATACTACTTATCATTGTATTATTTATATATTTATATTTGAAAATCAAGAACTGTGTATAGGTCCTCATTGTATATAATTTAGGGGAGAAAAAAAGGACGGTTTTCTGTCCACTAATGATAGTGACAATTAAAGCAGACTTACCTACTTTGGGTTCACTCACAATTTTACCAACTCCAGAAGCAAGCAGTTCTTGACTCTCTTTAATAAACTCCTTTGCCTCGCGGCCCCTGACCGTATCTTACATCTCACTGGTGTGTAAATCAGAGGTGAAAACTTCTCATTTCATCAGTCACTGCTTTTCTGCTGGTTTACATAGAACTTTTACTTGTACCAAGTGTTTTAATACTTTCAGGCTTTATTAGCTCTCTTTCACAAAAGCCCCATGAACTAGATAACAAAGTTTATCAACCTTTTATAGATAACAAAAATAATAAACTATCCATCTACCATCAAACTACAATTAGAACGCACAGCTCCCAAAGTCTGTCCATTGCTCAATTTGCTATACTTTTATGCTATACATGATTTCTCCCTTTTTATTGTCTTTTTGATATCAGTGTTTTATTTTAAGGCATCAATCTCCTAAACAGTAATTAAAACTTGCATCCAAGAAATGCAGGGAAGTTTATGAAAAAAGTTCACTGTTAAATCTCTAAAAGAGGTACAAGTTAAAAGTTATATTGGAAGGTTGATTATAAAACTTCCTGAAATTCTGTGGGATATAGTTGAGCTGTATCAAAATTTACTCACGGGCATTTCAAATGATGAGGATCATAAAGTCCTGAACTAGTTTATTCTCTGCTTTAGAACACGTGAGGAACCTTGAACAGTGAAGTCTGTACTTGCCTCAAATTGCCATCATATCTGATACGTTCTTGTTCGTAGTATAAGCCAAACATCATTTGATTGATTGGCATACCAAATACAGGTAATACAAAATACTTGCATCCAGGTTAAAAGGCTGGTTCTAGTTAGTTGCTCAACTTCAGTTGAATATTGACAATCAAATGTTTAATTTAAAAATTATTTTAAGATAATGCAACCTACACAGATGGCTGGCTAACTTAAGTTACCTGATCATCGAATCTTACCTTTCAAAATGGGTCCCTAGTTGCCATTGAGCATTACCTTAAAAAATTCTTTCCACCACCAAGACCTAATGGAGAAATCCTCTGATATTTTGATCTGTGGAAGATTTACAGGAAATGTCAGAAACACCTGTGTTCACACACACACTCGTGCACACACACATCCTCAATTCATTATTGTCTCATGACTGCCCCCAAGGAAATCTCTTACCCATTAACTAATGGCTTTGTGTGTCAGATAGGACTTATATCTTCACAAAACAGAGCTATGTTGCCTCCAGAATTTTAATTTTTAAAAAGTAGTCTTTGTGACTGCATATTCAACAGGTGACATTTGGAAAATATGAAGCACTTTCACCAAAGAAATCCTTTGGACCAAATTGTTTTGTTCCTTTCCAGCTACAAGAATACAAATCACGGTCTGATTTGTACTTACGTTGAGAAGTGATTTTTTTTGGTACTTGTTCTGGCTAAGATTGTTAACTTCGAACATTGAGCTGCTGAATCAGATGATTTGGTCTAGAGCAGCACTGTCCAATAGAAATATAATGCAAGTTACAAATGCGAGCCACATGTATGATTTTAAATTTTCTAAGTAGCCACATTTAAAAAGTAAAATGCGACATTAGTTTTAATAATACATTTTATTCAATACAATATATCCAAGACATTATCATTTCAACATACAATAAATATAAAAATTGAGATATTCTTCCTACTAAGTCTATGAAATCTTGTATGTAATATACACTTACAACACACGTCAGCCCGGACTAGATACATTTCAAGTGCTCAATAGCCACCTGCACTGTACTGGATAGCTTAGGTCTAGAGCTTCTTTGCCATCCTTCTAATTAGCAATAACCAAAAGCATTCTCATAGGCAAGATTAGTAACGTATTTAACATGCCAACAGTTCTCATTACAAAAGATGCCCAGCCATAAATCAATCAGTTAACAACTTCAACAACAAACCAAAAAGAAAAGAAAAAATCTAGTCTCTCAGTTTGGTTTCAGTGATAAGGTTAACCTTCCATGCTAGCAAAAATACTTGGCTAAAAGGATGGCCATCAAATCGCTAATTCCAACCTTCTCTTCCCTCTCAAGCAAGCAAACAATGAGAACAACAACAACAAGAAAAACCGTCTAAGTTGTCTTGTAACCGTGGCCTGGGTATGTCCATATTGTCGTATTCTCATAGAGATACGTGTCAACAATTTAAACGATGGCACAGAGGAGAAATGGAAAAGAGTTGCGTGTGATTCATCAGTCTCAGCGCCCAAGGGCAGAGATTGGAAATCGAGGACATGAGCCAGTACAGAAATCACAGTTGGGAGGTTGATTGAATTCATTGTAGTTTGTGTGTTCTACTTTCCATCCTTTCCTCCCATACAGAAGTATTGCTCCCAAAATACATCTACTGTGCAATATAATATTCTGTGGACAGAAAAATACTTCCTGATTTCATGCTCCACAGCATTAAGATTGATAGGCCTGTAATTTTACCCAAAGTGCAGCAACCACAAATGCTCTTCTTTTTCACATATAAATATTTAATCCCCACTGGAAACATGCTATGCTACGTGCCATAGTAACACCTTAGCATTGTGGGTTTCACAGGTTAAATACAAATTGCTAAGAAGGCAGAACACAGTAGCCCAGTTCATTAGGTCACGGATATAAGACACTACCAAGAAAACCTGTTTTCTGCACTCCTAAGCAAGGAAAAAATGGAAAACTTGGGAACAGAAGTATCTGGAGGTTGTATCTAGACATAAACTTGGGGTGTGGTAGAGTTTTCACCTAAGTGGGCAGTTTTATCTGATTCAAGTTAGTGTTAGGCAAGTAATTTATCTTCACTTATCTCATCTCTTGAAACGTATTAGACAAGGAAAAGAGACAGAAGAGAAATAAAGTGGAAGAGAAACTTTTGAGTTAAAGAAATTGGTTGTGCCCAGGCGGAGATCTAATAGAACGACACGAAGGCATTTGGTTCATCTTTGTTACTTTTTGCACTTATATTGCTTTAGAAAATGGCCCATTAGCTACTCTGCTAATGTCGGTTTCCTTGAGCAGCAACACATGTGTTTATTGCCCATTCTGATGGAATAGAGAAGGATAGTTTCAGATATTTTTGTAATATTTTTAAGTGATCATATTATGCCCATACTTGCTCGAGTAATAACTGCAATGCATGTTTGGGTGAAACTCTGGGTGACTTTAATGACATCTAAGTCTTTGATCCTTTTCATCTTAATACAAGAGATGAAGAGAAAACAAAAACCAACCTTCGTATAGAAAGACGTCTTGATAAGTTTGAGCTCAGAGTCAAGACCCTTGGTTGGACAAAGGATTAGTTTCTGATTAGAAACGCAGTTTGTAAAAACAGAACTGAAATTAGGATTGTTCTAGAAATAATAAGAGCAAACACTTACATAAGTACATGCATCAGGTACTTATTATTATTCTAAGTGCTTTGCATTATATTAGCTTTAATTCTTACAACAACCCTCTGATGTAGGTACTCTCTTTTTTCCTTTTTCTTTTGGCAATGAGAAAATGTGGCACAGAGAGGTTAAATAACTTATTCAAGTTCACTCAGGTTGTAAGTTGGAGCTGGGATTCAAAATCTAGGCAGACAGGAAGCAGAGGATGACCCTCAAATGCCTCTGTAATGTGTGGTCATCATGCCCACAGTGGGCAGACTGGTGTTTCCACAAAGTCCTTTAAGTTGAAAGTCCTATTGGTCTTTCAAATAACTTCTTCAATGAGTCCCAAATTTCTATCAGTGGAGTCCCTCCTTCCCATAAACACAATTTCCAAGAGGCCCTAATTAAGTGCAAATAGTATCAGAAAGAAATAAAACCTATCATAGCTTACATAGTAGCACAAAATGTTCAGCAGCTTTGATGACAATTTTTTAAAATCACACAGCTATAAGAAATAGAATCCTGTGGAAATTGAATACTGGACAGATATGTTTCTTAGGTCAGAAGAAGGGATCCAGAAGAATATGAAATCAACATGAAGATATCAGAGAAGAGAAAGGTAAAGAAGAAATAAAGCAAGCAAGAAAGAATAAGATATGACCCTGTTGTCTATATATTTAGCCAAAAGTTCACTCTATCCAAAACCGGGCAAGACATTAAAAACTCAAACCCAACGAAGATTAAACAAAAAATGAAAGATAACTCTTAATCTAAGCTTCCCCATTTTTGCATGTCTGATTTTTTTTATTCAGCAGATATTGTAACAAAATCAGAACAAATACATTTTGAACATATATAGACCCCGCTCATTTCTAAACATTTTGCTTGAATTATTTTATTGAATCCTCACATAAATCCCATGCAAGAGATAGTATTATTATTCCCATTTTAGAAATGAGAAACCTGAAGTGCTTGATTTTATCCTAATCTAAATTCTGTAGGGTATGCAAGATAATTTTCTTAAGCTAAAAACTGAGTAAACTCAACTAGTAAATAATAATGAAAAAATTTTAAGGGAGCATTAAGATCCCCCATTTTTCTTCAACATCCATCTGAAATTCGACACCTTTACACATTAATGTGCCCTTTGGACTGGAGCATTATTTTTAAAATAAAGAATCCTTATATCGGAAAGCTTGACAGGGTAGGAAAAGGGTGGGGGAAATTTTTATACGTTGTATCTTTCTACTAGCCACTTTCTTTTTCCCCATCCTTAAAAACAGATCAACAGCCAGAATTCACTTTAAAAGTTAACTTTAAAATTGAGTGTGAGAGTTAATTACCATTAAACACCCTGCAATTGGTTCACGTGGATGATCACAGACTACTTCTAGTTCAGAGATAGATGACCCCTCAGGCTATGAGGGATGGCGATCATCTTGCAATTCCTTCTAAAATAAGAGTTCTCCTCAGGAGGAAGAACCTTCCCTTTTAAGTTTAACTTCCTATGGAAATTAACTCAGAGTCCCCTTGAAAAATGCTACTATTGCAACACGAGATTAATTTTATATAGGCCAGCGTGTTGGGCCATTACTTCAATGGTTCTTAATCTATTTGGTATCATACACTCCACAGAGAAACCTCACACAACTTAAGAAAGAGCTCATCAGAGAAAGGCACATAGACCCACAAATTTCAGGAATTTTGTAGACCCAATGACGCTGTACGTGCTATGCCTTCTGTGAGATATCACATACACAGATTAAGACCTATTGAGTTAAACCAAATGCTAGCATAGGAGATACTAAATGTCAGGGGCGTGGGGAGATGTCTCTGAGACATCTAAATTCATGGAACAAGAGCATTCCTCATTCCTAGTTGGATGTTGGATTATATCACGGGAAACATTTATTTTAAAAACCTCCTAGAACAATAGAGAGGAATTATCTCTGAAGCCCCTCACCACTGGCCTCCTCTTCATTTTACAATGATGTGTCCTTTTTCAGTGAGTCTGTCTCTTAGGAATATATACCAGAGAATGAATCATGTTCACCTGTAATATAAGGGGAAAGGGATGTTGCTAATTAAAAGCAGGGCAATTCAAACTTCTTCTTAGCCCTGGGGAGGAATACCCAGGTGTGCTGAGACAGATATGCTTGGAGAAAGAAAAAGAGATGCTCTATAGTCAAACACACAGCACTGGGCCTTCTTTCTTGAATTCATTTTCCCACTGGGTGACATTCTGGCAATTTCTGTTACCCAACCAATGATATAACTAAGTAGATGAAGCTGAAAGCTGGGTCAGATAAAAAAAGAATGTTTAATCTAACAAAAGCAGCCTCAGTCTTTGCCGTGAAGAGAAGCTGATTTAACAGGCAGTAGCAGATTAAATAGGAAGCTGAAATGGGGAGAAAAATCATATTAAACCATTAAAAAATGAAGACAGAAGAATGTCACAATGCCAATTATTTGGAGAAAAAGCACAACATTACCATAGAATTTTCAACAATAAGATAAATGATATCTGCTTTCAATGTACAAAAAATAGGTCCTTTGTTCTCAGTATATATTTTAAATTAAATGCTATTGTTTAATTAATAGACTGTAACTTCAGGCATTAAAGAAAAGCGTAAGGTCTTATGACTATTTTAGACCACAACGTTACTTCTGAATCTCAAAAACAGGAACAGTCAATGTGTCTCAAAGTTCGGAATATAAACCACCTATATTTGAATTACCTGGGGTATAGTATTTTTAAAAATTCATATTCTTTGGCCCCACTGACCTGTTGAATCAAAAACATAAGGGTAAAGTCTGGGGAACTGCATTTTAACAGCCTTCTAGGTAATACACCTACTAAAATATGAGAACTATTAATTCGTACCCTTACTTGGAACATTCCAGAAAAAGACATCGTAAGAAAGTGGCTCTCCATAGAAACGCCCCTTTCCCCTCATTGTTATAGAATGGATTTTTCTCCTTTGTTTGCTAGGCTTCCTCCACACCACTAAAAACCCTTTAACTCTTCGGGAGTTCCCATATTCACCCTATTCTTCACCCTGCTGACAGCCCAGAATGGTTTCTGTAGGGTAAGAGTACAAGTGAGAGGTGCCAGTGACAGGGAGGGGAGGGAGAGAGCTCTTCATCCTCTAATCTCACTATGGCTACTTCCGCTTAATGAGATTCCCATCCACCACCCCATCCTGGCTCTCATAGTCTCACTTCCGTGCTCCATCCCATCTCCAATATTGAAGCACCTGGATAAAGGATATGGAAACAAAAGGAACTTTTTATGTTCAAAGACCCACCCATCTTTCCTCCTCCCACATCTAACTGGAAAAAGAGAAGAGGCAGGGTTGTAGAAATGAACTTTTTTAAAATCCTTTTTTGTTTCATCATTAGTAAGGCGATAGTCAAATTCCCAAGGGAAGGAAAAAGACTGGAAGCAATAGAACATAATGAAATTAAGGACAAACAAGAAATCCAATTCTTGTACCACTCAGAATAAAGAGGTGGCCAGAGAAGCCAAGTTGGACCAAAACTGCCACCAGGGCTTCCGTTGGGAAGAGGCCCCCTGGCCTCCACCCCCCGCCCCCCACCCAATTTCTGGCTTCATACTCCTGGCCCTCAATTCCTACTAATCGTATCACACCATCACCACACATCGTGCTCGAGCTGGCAAGATGACTTGGGAGAATTTGGAGGCCATCCAACTCACTGCTCAGTGGGGAGAGGCAAGTTAGGAGCGGGCAGAAGCTGTCATGAGAGGACCTCTGAACCTTTTCCTACAGAGACCCCTCATCAAGATTCTAGAATTGCATTAGTGGAGTCTCACAGATCAGATTCAATGTAAGTTTTACTGTCTTTTGTTAGATAGCCTGAAATACAGCCATCATTTATTCATTCACTTATTTAGATTATATTTATGAAATTAATACCAGCTTTCTGAATATTCGAACTCTTCTATCATGACCAGTTTTTGTGTTCAGTTGCCTCTACACTTAGAGGTGTACTGAAAACCAATGGGCCTTGGATGCAAAGAAACCTTAGTTTAAATCCAGCTCTGCCACATGCTGATGGCATGATTTGGAACAAGTTATTTAGTCTCACCAAGCTTAAGTTTCCACATCTGTAAAATGAGGATGGTAATAGCTATCTGGAATGGGTTCTTGTGAGGATTTAATTAACAAATATTTATCGAACTCTTCTACATAGACCATACCACGTTGGAGAAGACCCATAGGCAAATAAGCAGTTATGTTGCCGTGTGCTAAGTACTCTGATAAGGGCTGGGGATAAATAAAGAGCTACAGGAGGTGGTAATGGGGGTGAGGGGTGGGTGAAATGAGTGAAGGGGGTCAAAAGGTACAAACTTCCATTTATAAAATAAATAAGTCTTGGGCATGTAATGTGCAGCATGGTGACTAAAGTTAACAATACCGTGTTGTACATTTGAAAGTTGCTAAGAGAGTAATCTTAAAAGTTCTCATCACAAGAAAATAATTTGGAACTCTGTGTGATGATGTCAACTAGATTTATTCTGGTGATCATTTCACAATATATACAAATATCAAATCATTATGTTTTACACTTGAAATTAATACAGTGTTATATGTCAGTTACATCTCAACAACAACAACAAAGTGCCACGGGAACATTGGGGAGAATAATCAAAATAGTTCTTGGGAGAAAGGAATGCTCAGGGAAGGCTTTGAAGACGTGGTGGCATCTAAGATGACACCTAAAAAAAGGAGTTGGTGTTAGGAAAGAGGGATGGGCTCCGGAAAGCTTGCCAACACAGAGAAGCCACCAAGAGCGAAACCTGGAGGCAAGCCAGAACAGGGACCATTGACAACCCTGGAAGTAACCAGTAGACAGGAGAAGAGAGGACAAGTGAGGAGTGGGTGGGTGGAAGAGATTAAACTCCAGATGGTGGAGAGGTAAGAAGCAGTCAGATCCAGGAGGGCATTTCCTGTGCCAAGCTGAGTTAGGGTCACATCCTGAAGACAGTGAGAAGCCATTGAATGGTGTCATGTGGAAAAGTGACACCATCAGACTTTCTGTTTAGGAAGCTCACTCCAACTAAAGTGAAGATTACCTGTCCTGTAAAGTATCTGACACTTAGCAGCTCCCAATAAGTGATAGCTGATATTATGCATTAAATCATTTGCCTCTTATTAATTAGACTAACCCATGTGCTCTGCGTTGGGGCTATTTTTCGTGTGAGTTTTTCCTTACTGAGGTATTGTGTGTGTCGTTTAACCTGTCATAAATTATGTTATTGGTGTTCTACCCATCAACAGGAATAGTGGAAGCAATTCTGAATTATATAACAATTTAACGTGTGAAAGACAGCTCGTTGACTATTGATATTCAAACACACCACTATTTAACACACAGTGGTTTCTGGTTCTTTGAAAGTCTTTCATTGTGAGAACCTCCTGCAATTCAGATTGGTATTTTAAATACTTGACTGTTTTCAGTAATAACCAGGGCAGCTGATTGATCACTCTCATTACTCATTATTGTAACCTAAACTTGTCACCTTCTTCCACCATTCACAGATGGAGTAAAACCTCAGGCACAAGCCTCAAGCAGAACAAACCCACACAGACCCAACAGCAGGTGGAAGCTGAAGGCCTAGAAATTCCAAAGCTCTTTTCTTGTCTTCTTGTGATCCTGGCCAGCTTTGCTTTAGGGTTGATAAAACAGAATCACTTTTGGCTGTAACTTTTTAAAATTTTGAGGCTAAAATTGAGTTCTATCTACCAGGGCACCACTTACAGTACATGTAGGAGAGTAGTGTCGTAAGGTCATTTATTTTCTCCAGTAAAGTTCATAAGAGATGGGCATGCATCATCAAGCATCTTGATTCTTTGGAAAATGTTTTAGAATCACCTATTAGCTTGAAAACATTAGTCACAAACAATAATCACCCCGAGAGAGACATATGTGAGTCACTGACTAACAGACAAGTCAACAGAGTCCCGCCTGTTTCCTTCTGACTCACCCCACAATGAAGGAACTGATAGTTTGAAAAGACTACAGCGTTCACGAACTATAGCACCTATTATTATTAAGTCTATTTGCACAGGTTTGCCTAAAACTTTAAATCCTTCAGTGCTCCCATTCCAACCATAATGTTATTTTGAAAGTTCTCATTTTCTGGGATTTTTCTTTCCTCTGTTTTTTTATTTATTTATTTTTTTTTTGCTATCTGATGGTGGTCACGTTCATTCATATGCATTTTGCAAATGTCTATCAATTGCTTTTTAAACATTTAGTACTGTGGTAAGTAATATGGATGCAACAAATAAATGTAAATTATTTTTTGAATAAAAAAAGATACCTATGCATCTTGAAAAGATCTAAAGAGATGCAAAAAGATTTGTGGGTTTTTTATAAAGTTTTGTGTACTCTCTTATTATTATACAGTTTCTTGTGCTTATTTTTTAATAAGAATACTATTACTAATGATAATAATAGTAATAATAGTAATTATTATTACTATTATTATTATTACTACTAAATAGTAATATTTAGCAATACTAATAATATTTATAGGGCACTTTCAACATCTTGTGAATGTACCAATGCTT
The DNA here is from genome assembly GCA_031878705.1 of Tapirus indicus. Lineage (NCBI taxonomy): Eukaryota > Metazoa > Chordata > Mammalia > Perissodactyla > Tapiridae > Tapirus > Tapirus indicus. The sequence continues at coordinate 119,385,534 of CM062925.1, forward strand.
GCTTTACAATTTTTATGTTGTTTAATCCTCCAGATAAATCTGTGAAGTAGTTAGTAGATTAGCCACAGTTTGCAGATGAGGAAACTACAATGTTGAGAAATTCAATAACTTGTTCAAGACCACACAGTTAACAAGTAGTAGAGTCATTGACTTACTGACTCCAGGTTCTCTTAACTATTATGTTGTGTCACAGAAAATGCAAAACTAAATAAAATATGTATGCCTGACCTCAAGAAAAGAAAATTCTAGCTGTGGAAAAAGCCATATATACATAATATTGAATAATGATATGAAGAAATAGAAGAGCTGCCAAAATGCAGGTGCCCAATAAAGAGTAGAGTCAATAAAAATTCAAAAGTAGGCGCCATTCCAGCAAACTGGAAGGTCCAGGAATTTGTATGGCTTGGGAGACCTTGAATTGGTCATACAGAGATAGACAAGTGTGGGGGACCCTCCAGGCAATGCGGGAAAGAGGGCTGAGCGTGGGGATGTATATGGTGAGCCTGGGGAGAGAGAGTCACCCAATGTGCCTACAGAAGAAGAAGAAGAAGGTAAGACGGTTAGGTGAAGTCAGTTTATAAAAGGCCTCTAATGTCAAGGCATTTGCCTTTAGCCAATGGGAAGACTGAGTGGACACAGGAAGAGGCTTTCTAATGTCACTGAAAGACCACAGGCTTCAGAGTCAAAGGGCTCAACCCCATACACCACCTGAGACCTCAGGCAAGTTACTTCATCTTTTTACCCTTCAATTTCTATCAAGTGGAAATTAAAATTAAAATATTCACCTTGCAGGGCATTTTCTGAATTAGAGATCATTTGCATGGAGCATAGAACAACATGCTTGGTACATCGTAGCTTTTCAATAAACAGTGCTACTTTTATCTTAGTTTCATGACATTTGTTGCAATGATGGTTCCATTGCTTGAAATAGTTTTGATCTTCTTGCTTTTAATTTCCCTCAGGCAGAGACTTGCATTCATTGCAAAAGAAAATCTGCTTCATTATTTTTTCTAAACTTGAATTGATCTTTTTTCTCCTGTAAATGTACAAAAAATGGTTCATAATCCAACCACTCTAATGTTAATATTTTGGTGAGTTTTCTTTCATTTTGCTTTCCCTGGGTGTGATATTCTTTTATTCACTGTGATCATAGTGTATATACACATATACACATGCATATATTTCTATAATATACGTATGTAATTCTTGCCATTAATTTTTTTCTTTACTTGTTGCATTTGCTAAATAATATAACAAAGATTGATGCTTTACTTTACCAGATTCTACTCAAACTGTCTTTAGCTGTTTCCAAAAACAAAATTTCACTCAAAAGTTAGAAATTTTCTCTATTAATGCAAAAACCACATTTTAAAAAATCCTAACAAAGTATAAGTCATAGTTCTATTCCTGAAAGGAAATTTCTAGACAAATAAGGTACAATACCTGCCTTCGCCCTCACAGAGTTTCCTAGGGCAGATAAAATAAAGTCACAGTGGTATAGATTGATGTACCACGGGATTTGAATGCAATTTCAGTATGATTCCAAAGCTGTTTTGCACCATGTTGCACATTGTTGAATATCTTATACAGTGCTTTCTCTAGATTTTTTCAACTGAGGGGCTCACGCTCAATTGGACGTATAAATTCAAGTGGATATGTTAAAAATCTTACAGTATTTTATAGTCATTCTTCGCGCATGCCTCCTCTCAAAATATGTGCACTCTCCTGCTCATCCACTTTGCCTGTCATTTCTGGCCATTCAGCGAACATTTTGTAACCTGTGAAAGAAAGCAAGGCTTTGAAAACAGAGCAGAGTTCTTTTTTTGGTGATATACAACGCTGACAGAAATACACTCCAGAGGAATTTAATGCAGCTTTTTTTGGTTCCTGGCACAGCTTCTTTAGTGCATCAGTGAGTGAAAAATGAGCACGGGAAACTCCTGACAGTACAACAAGCGAGGAGAGCCTTTGCCTCGAAGCCAACGATTAGATTCTACTGTACAAACAGGGAAATGTCTATGAACTCCTCACCTTTGAAAGGTAAACACTGAGAAGGAAATACTCCTCCCACGTGCTTTGAAGCATTCACCTTGTAAAAGGAAAAAGGACTTCTTTAAAGAGTTCTTCATGCAGAGAGAAGAGGAAGTTCTTTGAAGTCCGGGATAATTTTGGGTCACCACGAAACCAGCTAGGCTTCTGTCTACAAGCTATCTTGACCCTTTGGACCAAAAACAATAGAACCACAGCCAGGTTGTTTCTTGGTCAGTGTGAACAAAAACAGAAAATAAAAACCACCAGGAAAGATCCTAAACCTATAACCATCCAAGAGACAGTTTATACTCTCTCTCAGCTCCCATTCATTCCTTAGCTAAAAGGTAAATCATCCATAGTGGGCAGAATAATAATATATTGAGATTTTTTTCTCATATAAAAAATATAATTGTGTGATAGAAAAGATATGCCTTTGTGAATTTAAGAGATCCGGATAATATAACACGCCTTTGCTTTTGATTAATTTAGTACTCAAAGACAGGATCCAAGAGTTTAGGACCCCTCTGATTTAAATTTAAAAGTAAATTAAACAGCTTATTGAAAGATCTCTGGGAAGAGCTTCACAAAGACAGCTGGAAAATTCCCAGGACGATGGCCCACTTGGACAATGTCCTATTGATTTTTCTATTTGTCCAAATGGTTCACCGGACCAAAGCCCAGTAGCCTACGTAGCTAATTCAATCCCTGATAGCTATCTCTCCTTCAGAGATTCTGAACCACAATTTACAGTCACCACTCTTTCTCGCAGTAACAGCAAGGAGAAGAGTGTCTTAAGCCATCTCTAAGATGGGTTTAGATGATTTGCACCAGAAACTTTGAAACAGAAGTTTTGGGGGAATGGAAAAAGCTAAGTATTTTTATTTTATTACATATAGTTATACAATTGCTGTTCTTGCTAGAAAGGATGTTTTATTTGGACAAACAAGGTACGCAAGTGGCTTCCAATCTTCTCCTGTTTCTAAATGCCTATGGCCCTGCCAGTTGGCTTGGTTGGTGTGGAGCTAAGGAGGTCAAGGTGGTGGAACTGTTTGCCCCATGGAACACACAGGTTTGACTCATGTGAAATGACTATCAACTCACAGTGCACGCCCTCATCACGGCTAGGAGTCTTTCAATGTCACAGGGATGTCAATGAATCTGGGCAAATAGAATAAAAAATTGACATGACTTTTTATCATTTCCTAGAGGCTCAGGACTTTATAAAGTCTATGACAGATCAATAGTATCATCTCTATTTTTAAAAATACCAAACACTAAATAATTCAATAGATATATGTTGCTTCATGCTTGAGGACCTCAAAGAAAAATTCTCGAAACCTTCCTCAATGTCCAAGATGGCTTCAAATGATGTAAGTCACCTTCCTTGTATCCTAAATCTAGGGAGAATATTCTAAATCCACACAAATAGTCATAGGACAAATGGAAGTACACACTTTAGCTAGAGGAAAGGGCACATCCAGATCATTCCATCCTAAGATATGGTTAAAGCTGTAGATATAAAGAGGTTCGAGAAGAGTTTTAAACAAATTCAACAAATATTTGCGGTTGATATTTGTGGCACTCTCTCTTCCCTTGTGGAAATCACAGATTAGGAGTTCAGATGAAAATATGAATGATCAATTCACAAAAGTGTTCAAAAGTTAAGTGAGAAGTACTCCATGTATATTTTCTGAGCCTTTGGGAATGGTAGAGAGGTATTCGATTACAAGGCATTTGCTCAAAATACTGACAGTGTGAGGGATGGATACCAGCTAAAGGAACCAATGATTTAGTCCTACCGACATTCTTGTTAGTCTGTTTTATCTCTTATATCCAATTTTATTCCTACTGTTGTGAATTTAAATCTTTATTTCTCACATTTATATAGTGTTTTATCTCATTTGAGCCCCATGATATCTTTTGAGGATAGATATTTTTACCCACATTTTACAAATGAGGGAACTGAGTTTTTTAACAGCATAATAATTTTCTCACAGTAAAGAAGCTAATAATTTGTAGAACCAAAACTTGAGTCCAGTTAACCCAAAATTAAATCCTATCAATTCTTCCTTATACCATGCTAGTCACTGTACAGACATTTGCCAAATGACAAATAGATCACATTTGAATACTTTGTTTTGGAATTTAAATCTGAATTTAACCTCTACGGAAACAATGTTATAAATGGCAGTTAAGCTCCTGTCTAGTTCACGAAAGATCGTTTAACCTGTAAAATGAAAATGAATCATTGTAGACTTGTTACACAGAATTCTGGATCTGGAAACGAGAGACTTGTGATGACAGTCCTTCAAACTACCAGAGGTATTTGCTTTTTTACAAAAGGTACTTAGTATGCCAGAATGAAGCTATAATTGGGGAAATTACATGTAATTTTTCAGAAGGAAGTGGAAAGCAAACAGCCAGTGTGAGAAGAAGACGGTTTAGGGCTTACTTAGAAATCTACCATCGTGGTCACTTCCACTAAATATACTCCTGATTTTCTCATCTTCCTTTCTTCCTCCACTTAAAAAAAAATTAATTGCAAAACATAACACATATATAGAAAAGTACACAAATATAAATATACAACTCAGTGAATTACTGTAAATTGAAAACCTGTGTAAAATCCTCAATGTTCAAGAAATAAGACATTTGTCAGCATTTCGGAAGCTCCTTTCTACCATCTCTCACTAAAAACCCTCTCTGGCCCCCAATGGAAACAATATTCTGACCACTTTTATAGCACTCACTCCCTGCTCTTCTTTATAGTTTACTGTCTATGCCTCCATCCCTAAATTCTTTATTAAGGTTTTGCCTACTTATTAAATTTTATATAAATAGGATCATACATAAACATTTTTTAGTGTCTAGCTCCTTTTGCACAACATTATTTTTGTGACATTCAACTATGGTTTTGAGCAGAGCTTTAATTCATTTATTTTCATTGCTACATAAATTCCACTGGTGTTTACTTATTATAGTGTCAATGGTTCTCGTGTTGTTTTCAGTTTTTCAAAAGTAAAAATAATTCTGAAATGAGCATTCTTGTTTATGATATTCACAGTTTTCACTGGTATATACCAAGAAATGGAATTTGGGGTCGTTGTGAATGTAAATGCTTAATCTTAACAGATAATGCCAAAATGTTTTCCAATGTGGTTAGACCAATTTTCCCTCCCAGAAGCAATGTACTGGAGTTCCAATGTTTATATCTTTGTTAACACTTAGTAAGCTCAGTCTTTTAATGTTAGCTATTTGGCTGAATGAGTAGTGTTATATAATTGTGGTTTTAATTAGTATCTCCCTGATTACTAACATGGTCGAACACATTTTATATGTTTACTGACCAGTTGGGTATCCTCTTTTAAGAAGGGCCAGTTAAGGTCATTTGCCCATTTTGCTACTGGGTTACACGTCTTTTACACACTTGATTTGTTAGAGCTCCTTATATATTGGGTATTTGTTAGTTACATGCGCTGCAAAATCTTTTCCTGCTCTGTGGCTTTCATTCTTCCTTTGTTGTGTCTTCTGATGAATAGAAGTTCTTAAATTGTATGTAAATTCTCAATCTTTTCTTTTATGGTTCATAATTTTTATATATTTTTATTTAAGAACTCTTTACCTATCATGAATATATTTTCCTATACGATCTTTCAGAAGTTATAGTTCGGTACAATCCTCCTGGAATAGCTTTTTGCGTATGGTGAGAGAAAGAGGTCAAATGTGATCTTTTGCCATATGGCTAACCAGTTGACCCAGTAGCATTTATTGAAAAGACCACCTTTTCCCCATTGCTCTACAGTTCAACATTGTCAAAAACAAGTGTCCAAAAGATCATATATCAATTTCTGAGCTCTCTATTTAATTCCATTCTAATGTCCTCGTGGCAACACTTTATTGTCTTAATTACTGTTTCTTATAAATATGTTTTGATATTTATTAGAGCAAGTTCTCTCATCTAGTTCTCTTCAAATAGTTCTATTCTTGATCTTTCTTTTATTTTTATAATTCTTTTAGAATCACACACACACACACACACATACACACACACTTGCACACACACAGAGTTTGTGATTCCGAAATGGGAAGAGTTCACATTTTTTACCATATTGAGTCTTTCAATGATATGTCCCTCTATTTACTTAGGTTTTAAATTTTTCTCAATAGTTTTTTAAAGTCTTTGGTGAGGAGAACTTACATTTATTTGTCAAATTTATTTTTATATTTTTCATGTTATTAATGCTGTTGTGAATTCTTTAAATTTTATATTGTTTCTTGTATATAGGAATGCAAATTGATATTTAACAGCTTCATTGAAGTATAATTCACACACACTGAACTGCACATGTTTAAAATATACCATTTGATAAGTACTGACATATGTATACACTTGAGAAACCATCACAAAATCAATATAGTGAGCTTGTCTATCCTTCCCAAAACTTTCCTGTGTCCTTTTGTTACCCTCCTAAACCTTCCCCATGACCTTCTATCTCTAGTCAAGCACTGATTAGTTTTTTGTACTATAGATCAGTTTGCATTTTCAAGAATTCTATTATTAATGGAGTTATACAGTACATACTTCTTTGGATTCATTCACTCACCATTATTATTTTGAGATTCAACCATGTTGTTGCATGTGTTAATAATCACTCATTTTATTGCAGAGGCATATTCCATTGTATGGACACACCACAATTTCATTATCCATTTACCTGTTGATGGACATTTGAGTTGCTTCCAGTTTGAGGGCATTACAAATAAACCTGCTGTGAACATTTGTGTACAATCATGAGGTGTAGTCATATCTAATTGAGGTTTTAATTTGCAATTCCCTAATAATTAATGATGTGGACACCTTTTCACCTATTTCCCACCTATACATCTTCTTTTGTGAAGTGTCTGTTCGAGTCATCACCCATTGTGTTTTATTGGATGTTTTCCTTTCTTATTATTGAATTTTGAAAGTTCTTTATATATTCTGGCTATAAACTGTTTATCAGATATATGACTCAAAAATCTTTTCTTCCACTCTGTGGCTTGTTTTCCATCCTCTCCATAGTTTCTTTCAAAGAGTAGAAAGTTTTAACTTTGATGGATTACAATTTATCTTTTTAATTCTTTTATGAATTATGCTTTTGGCATTGTATCTAAGAAATCTTTGCCTAACCCCAGATGCAATGGACTGAATTATGCCCCCCCCCCAAATTTATATGTTAAAGCCCTAAGACCCAAGGTCACTATATTTGGAGATAGGACATATAAGGAGGTAATTAAGGTTAAATGAGTGCATAAGGGCAGGGTCCTGATTCAATAGGATTAGTGTCCTTATGAGAAGAGACACCAGAAAACTTACACTCTCTCTCTCTGCCATGTGAGGACACAGTGGGAAGGCGCCACCTGCAAACCAGAGAGCCCTCACCAGAAACCAAATCTGTCAACACCTTGATCTTGGACTTCCCAGACTCCAGAACTGTGAGAAATACATTCCCGTTGTTTATGCCACTTAGTCCGTGGTATTTTATTATGGCAGCCCAAGCAGACTAATATACAAGGTGGCAAAATTTTTGTCCTACATTTTCTTCTAGAATTTTTATGGTTTTAGTTTTTTACGTTTAGGTCTATGATCCATTTTGAGTTAATTTTTGTGTATGGATCTTCTTTATTTCAGTAATATTTTGTAGTTTTCAGTATCCTTAAGTATTTCATGTTTTTGAAGTTATTGTAAACAGGATTTTTAATTCAATTTCTGGTTGATCATTGCTGGTATTTAGAAATGTAGTTTATTTTTGTGTACTGATCTTATATTATGTAACCTTGCCAAAGTCACCGATTATTTCTAGTAGCTTTTGTGTAGATATGATTTTCTGCATAGAAGAACATGTTGTCTTCGAATAAACACAATTTTACTTCTTTCTTTCCAGTCCGGATGCCTTTTTCTTTTCTTGCCTATTACATTGGTTAGAACCTTCAGTACAGTGTTGAATCAAAGTGGGGAGAGTGAAAGTCCTTTTTTATTCCTAATCTTTAGGAGAAAACATTCCGTGTTTTAGCATAAGTATAATGTTGTCTATAGGATCTTAGATGAAGGTTTTTCAACTGCAGATTCAATTTCTTTACTAGATAAAGGCATAGGCAGATTATATATTTCTTCCTTAGTGAGCTTTGGTAGTTTATGTCTTTCAAGAATTGGTCCCTTTCATCTAAATTTCCAAATATAGTGACTTAAGATGATTCATAACGTTTCCATACTTTTCTTTTAATATATGTAGAAACTAAAGAGATATCATTTTTCTCATTTCTGATGTTGATAATTTGTGTCTTCCCTTTTTTTCCTAATTGATATGAACAGAAATTTATATACATTTTATTGATCTTCTCAAAGAACTTGCTTTTAGTTTTGATTTTTTCCTATTGTTTTTCTATTTTCTGTTTCTTTGATTTATTTCTTATCTCAAGCTTACTATGAATTTTATTTGCCTTTCTTTTTCTTGTTTCTTAATTTAGAAGCTGAGGTCTGATATGTGATGTTTGATATGTGATATGTGATATGTGACTTTTCTTCTTTTCTAATTTGTTGCTCAGTGCTATAAGTTTTCCTAAGTTCCACTTTGGCTGCATCCCACACATTTTTATATCTTGTGTTTTCATTTTAATTCAATTCAAAATATTTTCTATTTTCTTTTTGATTTCTCATTTGACCCATGGGTTATTTAGGAGTATATTCTTTCATTTCCAAATATTTAAGAATTTTTCAAAGATTTTTCTGTTGATTTCTATTTTAATTTCATTGTAGTCAAAAAACATTCTTTATATGACTTTAATTTTTTTACACTTTTTGAAATTTATTTTATTCTCATAACATGATCTATCTGGAAAATGATCTATGCTCCCTGGAAAAGAATGTGTATTCTCTTATTGTTTGGTGGAGTGTTCTGAAAATGTCAGCTTGGTCTGTTAAATGTGTTTCTATAAATATAAATTAAATTGGTTGACAGTGTTGTTCAAGTCAAGTATAATTTTACTGATTTTTCTCTCTCCTTGTTCTATTAATGATTGAAATCTCTGACTATATTTATAAATTTATCTATTTCTCTTTGCAGGTCCATCAGTTTATACTTTACATAATTTGAAGCTCTGTCAAATAGGTGCAAAAATGTTTAGAATTGTAAGTTCTCTTGGTTAGTTGACCCCTTTATCATTATGAAATGACTTTTTAAATCTTTATTCTTTCCTCTGGAATTTACTTTTTCTGATATTAATATAGTCACTCCAACTTTCTTCTGATTGGTGTTAGCATTGAATATGTTTTTCCATTATTACACTTTTAACCTACTTGTATGTTTGTATTAAAAGTTGGCCTCTTGAGGGCAGAATATAGTTGAGGCTTGCTTTTTCAATCCAGTTTGACAATCTCTGTCTTTTAACTGGAAGACTTATACTATTTACATTTAATGTGGTTATTGTTATGGTGGAATTAAGTCTCCTATTTTTTAATTTGTTTTCTATTTGTCCCAAATATTTTTTGTTCTCTTTTCTCTCTCTCTCTCTTCTTTTTTTGCCTTTTTTTTAAATTAAATGAGTACTTTTTATTATTTCATTTTATCCCTATCTTTTGTGGTTTTCTTCATGTTTCTTGTAATTGGAGTTTCTTGTACTTCTTGTATTTCTGGGTTTAGAGTTTTCATCAAAATTAGGAAAATTTTCAGCCATTATTTTTTCAAATATTTTTCTGCCCCCCCTCTCTTCTCCTTTATAGGAGACTTAAATTACACCTATATTAGACTCTTTTAACTTTTCCCACTGATTGTTGATCCTCCATTCATTTTTTTCCCAGACTTCATTCTCTGGATTTTATTTTTGATAGTTTCTATTGCTACGTCTTCAGGTTTACCTAGTTATGTTCTCTTTTACACATCTTCTGATGGTCATATTAGAGATTCTATTATGCATGGTTAATTTAGCTAAGTCTAATATAACTGATATTTTTATAATTCTCCTAGGCAATGCAATCACCTTGAAACATGGTAACTCTATCACCCCCACAACTTTTATGACACTGCTATCATGTATTTTAATTCTATATATATTTTAACATTCACAAGACACTATTATGATTTTAATCAGCTGATATTGGATATATTTTCTCATTTGCTTATCTTTATGTGTGTGTGTGTGTGTGAGGAACATTGGCCCTGAGCTAGCATCTGTTGCCAATCCTCTTTTTGCTGAGGAAGATTGGCCCTGGACTAACATTCATTCCCATCTTCTCTACTTTATATGGGATGCTGCCACAGCATGGCTTGATAAGTGGTGCATCAGTCTGCGCCCAGAATCCAAACCTGCGAACCCCAGGCTGCCGAAGCAGAGCACGCAAACTTAACCACTACGCCACTGGGGCCAGCCCTGCTTGTCTTTTTTTTAATCTGTTTATTTTTTACCGAATTTCTGCCATTCACTCTACTTGGAGAACAATCTTTAGTATATCCATCCTGCTGATCTACTGATGATGAATTACCTCCACTTTTGTCTGAAAATATGTTTCATTCCTGAAGAATATTTTCACTGGGTATAGATGCTGGGTTGACAGTTTTTCCCAGCACTTTAAATATATTATTCTATAGTCTTCTAGTTTTTTTTATTGTGAACTCAGTTGTCAGTCTAACTGTCATTCCTTTAAAAGCAATCTGTCATTTTTGCCTCTCTGTGTGCAGCAAGCTGTAAGATTTTTATAGTATATCTAAGAGTGGTTTTCTTTTTAGTTATCCTGCTTGGAGTTCATAAGGCTTCTTGAATCTACATCATGATCCTTTTTGTCTTTTTTCGGGTGGATCTTATCCACTATTTATAATTTGCTATTAAGACCATATATGATCATTTTTGGTTACTTTATTTTAATTCTAGAATTTTTATTTGAATTATTGATGCACTTCCCAGTTCTCTGACAAAGTTCTCAATTATCTTTTATTTCCTTGAACATAGAAAGTAGAGCTCCTTTAAGGTCCATGTTTCAATACTCCAATATCTTGAGCTCCTATGGGTCTATTTCTATCTGATACTTCTGCTGGTTTTCCTTCATGTTGTCTTGTCACCTCATGTTCAGCTTATTCTATAAACAATTTAAGACTCAGATAGATGTTACCTTCCTTCAGAAAGGATCTATTGGTTTGAGTCTGAAAGTTGTCTGGAAGTACTAATACTCCAGGAAACTCTTAATCTAGTATTATGGATTGAGACGGTACAAAGCTGAGCTTTTCTGGTTGTAGGACCTACTCCTGATTCATCCATATTCCCAGGATGCAGCCCTCAGGGCCTTAACTAGAGCAAGAGTTGTTCACGGGTGTCCATAGCTTGAGTGAGTCCTGCTCATCCACACCGGTTCCTTAGCCTTGCAAGAATGTAAAAAGTACCACTTACTCCATATTTGGGAGAGAAATAGGAAAACAGAGTAGAGCCCCAAATATTGAGGTTATTATCCTAAACCTCTATCCTCCCTTAGACCCTGGCTCAGTAATTCATTTCCTATTTGTCGTCTCTCCAGTACATTCAAGCAGACTTTTAAAACAGACTTTTAAAACTTTTTCCAACTAGTCTAATTTTTCTCAGCAGGGGGGTTGGTTTGAACTATTTAATTTATCATTATCAGAAAAAGTAACCCTTTTTCCACTTGACTTCATTTTTTCCAATCATTGCCATGGCAGCGGGGACTAAGACCATTGGCAAACCAAGTTTGTGGCAGGTAGTGAACAACTGTAGGACTATGAGTATTATTCATAATTTGAGTGCATGCTGTTTGGAATCTTCCTAAATAATTGAAGCTAGAGATGCTTCTCTATTCATCCTTAATTTAAATAAGATAGATAAATCCAACCTCAAGATTGCTCTCTCTGGACTCCTAGTAATTCTTCTCCTAGATACTACTTTGGCCCTTATCTAAATTACTCATATTGCAATTTAATTGTTTTGTGTCTATAAGTCTTCACTCCTTGAGTAGTTTCCAAGGTACTTTAGAGTGAGATTATATCCTAAATTTTTTTCTATCTACTTCTGATATTTGAGACCATCCTTATTATTAAAATGATAGGTACCAATAAAAATTAGCTGAATGAGGTTTGAATACCCTCCACTGCACTCAGGAAGAGTCCCAAGGTTATTTTGTAGCCATTCAAGATCTTCATGGTCTGCCACTTCCATTCTCTCCAGCTCTATTACAATCCTGCTTCCCCAATGCCTAGGCACAGAAACTCCATGCTCTAATCCTATAGAACTGTCATGCCGTGAGTGCCCAAACTTACTACATTCTCACTGCTGTATCTTTGCAAATTCTATTGTCTCTGCCTGGAATCCCTTCCTCTCTCTCCTCCTCCCTCTCTTCCCATCACTTTCCCTATCTAACGTCTGTTCAGCCACGAGGATTGAGTTTAGACATCACCTCCTCTGGAAAGCTTCCCTGATTTATTGGGGTAAATGCCTACTGTAAGTGTTCTGTCTTACTCACTTCTATTACACTGCTCTCAGCACTGTATAATCATCTCTTTATCCGTATGTCTCCTGCACTTGACCATAAATTTCTCAAGAGGCTTATGAATGCATTGTTTATATATTTATTGCTTTCTCAGATCCTAGATTTTCAACAAGTGTTGAATAAGTGACTAAATAAAGGGATAGAGGGAAGGAATTAATATAAGCTGAATTAATAGTCAATTGTTGAAAATTATACAAATGACAGATTGTAACGCTATGCGAACGAATATTTTAGAATATGTTGTCAGACCTCAATCAGCTATGATTAAAAAAAATCATACCTATCAAGGAAAATTCTTAAAGAAGAGAAAGAGGTAAATGCAAGGTCCATCTTTAAAAGAAGGAAAAAGAAATATTGGTCAGCCTAAAACACTGTGCCAGGGAAGTTACTAAGATAAATCATCAAAATGATCAATTTGCAATCAGCTAGAAGAGCATAACTGACTGGGTAGCAACAACATGGCTTTTAGAGGAACAAATCATGCCAGACCAATTTAATTTCCTTCTATGATAGAGTGACAGGCCTTGTAGATAAAAGGGATGCAATAGATGTAATCTCTCTAGACTTCTGTAAGCCTTTGATTCTGTCCTACCTGACATTCTCATCAACAAACTGGGGAGATCTAATCTAAACCACATGACTCCTCAGTGGATGCACAGCCGACCGGACGGAGGCATCCAGAGAGCAGTCATCAGTGGTTTAACGTTAACCCAAGGGAACAATACTGGCAATAAGAGTTGTTGTGGGGCCTAGGATCATTTGAAATTTTTACAGTAAAATTATAAATATGTACATATATGTAATAAAGGACATATCTACACAGGAACTGCTGCAAATATATTTGGAGTCAAAAGAGTGTTTCCGCATCGGATTACTTGGCATAAAACAAATGGACTGGCAAACAGACACTTTGTGAGTGATCCATCTTCTTACTAAAGAGATTGCTTTACATGTGAATTCCAGCCCCAGTCTACAATAGTGATATAACCTCCCCTACCATCACCACTGCCTAATTTGTTTTTCCAAATGAACTCTCTGCTCATCAATACCCAGACGTCTGTTTCTATCATCTGTTCTGTGTCGCCATGGACTGCCGGCTCCATCTTCTACTATTCCTTTTCCCACCATTCTCAGCTGTTGAAATGATCACTTCAGCCCAAACTTCCCCCTTCTTGTTCTGCCTCGTGACATCTAGCTTCACTTGTAACATCGGACCATCGCTTCTTATCCATGTTTTCTTGCTTTGCTCAATGTCCGGAAGGTGCAGGTGAATGAGATAGAGTGAATGGAAACTCAAGGTAAGAAAGAAACTTGGGCACAACATTTAGAGATGAGATGATCATCAGGGTCATCTAGGATTTTTTTAAAGGTCAGTTTCAGTAGGTTTGGGCACGGGACTTGGAAAGTGATGGATGAGAAAGTGGGCTTGATGGAGTCGGCAAATGAATAAGATGAGCAGAAAATAGAATGATGTTAGGAGTTGAGTTTTGGGATTCAGACAAGAACTGGCCATCAACCATCATCAAAAAGACAAGAGACAACAAATTCTGGTGTAGATGTAGAGAGGAGGGAACCCTGTGCACTGTTGGTGGGAATGTAAATTGGTGCAGCCAGTATGGAAGTTCCTCAAAAATTAAAAATGGAGCTACCATATGATCCAGCAATTCCACTTCTGGAAATATAGCCAAAGAAAACGAAAACACTAACTCAAAATATCTGCTCCCCCACAATCATTGCAGCATTATTTATAATCGCCAAGATATGGAAACAATCTAAGTGTCCATTGAATGGATAAAGAAAATGTGATATATATATGTAAATAGTGGAATACTATTCAGCCATAAAAAACAAGCAAATCCTACCATTTGCAGCAACATGGATGGACTTTGAAGGCATTATGCTTAGTGAAATAAGTTAGAGAAAGACAAATACTATATGATCTCACTTATATATGGAATCTAAAAAAAAACAAACACCAAATTCATAGAATAAGAGAAAAGACTTGTGGTTACCAGCAGCAGGGGGTGGGAGAAAGGGGAATTGGAAGAAGGTGATCAAAAATACAAACTTTTAGTTGTAAGTACTGGGGATGTAATTTACAACATGACGACCATAGTTAACACGGCTGTAGAATATGTAGGAAAGTTGCTAAGAGAGTAAATCGTAAGAGCTCTCATCACAAAAAGAAAAGTTTTTTCTTTCTTTTTATTGTAGCTATATGAGATGATGGATGTTAACTAAACTTATTGTGATAATCATTTCACAACATATGTAAATTAAATCATCGTGCTGTACACCTTAAACTTATACAGTGATGTATGTCAATTATTTCTCAATAAAGCTAGGGAAAAAAGCAATTGGCCATCAAAATGATGGCCCAGGGGCCGGCCCGGTGGCGCAGCGGTTTAGTTCACACTTGGCAGCGCGGGGTTCGCTGGTTCGGATCCCGGGCGCCCGCCGACGCACTGCCTGTCAGCCATGCCGTGGTGGTGTCCCATATAAAGTAGAGGAAGATGGGCACGGATGTTAGCCCAGGGCCGGTCTTCCTCAGCAAAAAGAGGAGGATTAGCAACCGATGTTAGCTCAGGGCTCGTCTTCCTCACCAAAAAAAAAAAAAAAATGATGGCCCAAAGATAAAGTACAGGAGGTCAGAAGAGCAGAGTTGTGAAAAAAAAGCACTTAATCTGAAACTATAAGATCTACCATATAATAGCTCTTTGACTTTCGGAAAGTCATTTAAATTCTCTAAGTTTGATTTGTCAACTGTAAAATAAGGTTATTACCTAACCAACTGACACATGAAGAACAAATAAAATAATATATATGAAAGCTCAGTAGACTATTAAGCAGTACACAACTGTTAAATGATATTATTATTGTTATAATACCATCCACCATTGTACCAGATGATATCTGCTTGTTGTATAAGCTTTAGACCAGGGAGTTAACTTCTAGAAGACAGGGGGACTTTTGATTAAATGTCAAGAGCACCTTTTAGATCCAGTGGAGCAACTCAGTATAAAATGGAGCCAAAAGGTCTTCTCTTTGGATGGTGACTTGCAAATAAACAGCTGAATTCCTTAATTCTCTTCAGCATCCCTCCTCTGTCGTCATTTACATCACTAAACTCAGCAGCTGAAGTTTAAGAACTCAAGTCACTATCCAGATACATAATGCCAACCACAATAATGACAATAACCTGAAAAATCACATTTACCTTCCTCATCTAGATATTTCAGGTGAAATGATTTGTGGGGTGATATTATTCGTACAACTGCTTCAACACCGCAATTTGCATATATAGGTGGGATGAATGGAACCCAGGAAGCAGTGATGCATTCAACATCATGAATTACATTCATTCTCCCATTAATTTCTCAGTTTTTCCTGGCTGGGAAAATTCTCCATTTTCTCAAACCGATTGTACTTACTCCACCTGTCTGTTGATTCACGTGACGGTCGTCTGTCCCCAAATTCCTATTCAGTGCATACAAATCAAAATTATCTTGTCAAAACTGATTTTATTGAATTCAGTGAATCTTGTCCTTTCTTCTTCCCTACCACCCTCCTTTTAAAAAAAAAATATTTGCTTAAAAAAAAGATTTTTACACATTTTCATAGTGACATAACATATCCACTTTGTTTCCAATATCCCTCATTAGAATAAGTTTTTAAAAACTTAAGAGGGAACATAGTTAAGATCCTTCTTGTCCTCATACAAGACTCTCTGGGATCAAAGTTTCCAAAATCTTGGATATGAACTGATTTCCCAAGTAGCTAGTTTCCATATCCCGTCCTCTGGTGACCTTTCTGTCTGGACGAGATCCCCTACACCCACATTCAGAAAGAAATGACTGTCCTTTAAGGGTGCCTGAAAGGCATCCCAGCAGCTGTATTGCTGCTATTTTTATGCAAACTCATGGACTAGAGATAAGAAGAGATCTGCTCTTCTCTCTGGGGAAAGAACCTTAACTCTGAAATGGCCAATTAGATTAAATGTCCCTTCTGGAAAGAACAAACTAACAAATAAATGGAATTTGTATTATGTAAAGAAGAGCAAGTTAGATTTTGTTTAAGATAACTTCGGGATTCATTTATAAGCCTCTTTCTTCATGGAAACCGTTAAGCAAGACCCCAGCAGTAAACATCTCAGATGGTGACAGAACACAGGAAGTGAAACAGAGAATTGAGGCATTATCGAGAAAGTACAAGCCAAAAATATTTTTAAAGCATTTTGTCCTAGACATCTGATCAATATTCCTGATGGTAGAATGGAAAAATATGGGGCTAATTCATTCAAACCTTTAATTTACTCTATATATAGATTATAACAGGTGATCCTAATAATATTTGCCATAGGCTTACTAATTTGTGGGTTGCAAAGTTTCCCCCACATACTGTATATTCTTGGATTGTCACACGATCTCTGTAAAGTTACTGAAATTAATATTATTCTTCCCATTTCACAGGTGAGGAGACTGGGACAGGTAATCAACACAAGATCACATACTTGGATGTTGGTTGAACTGTCCCTAACCTAAGATCTTGGCTTCCTAAGAGAGAACTCTACTGTATTATAAAATTTTTTATAGCTGTTGATATATTTTGAATATAAGTTTTCATTAGAAGTTATAAGTATCACTCTCATAAGGCTGCTTGTAAATTCTAAATGTTCACTTGTAACGAATTTGATATTTACATGCTCTTAATAGTATCAGTTTGAGTGTGTGGAAAAAGTGGCTCTGTCATTCAGTTAGATGACTCAGCAAGCCTGTTGCTGGTCAAGTCTGAGCAAATGAGGCCTTGGGATGGCAAAGAGGTGAGTCAAGGATGGGGTTGGAGGAGTTATGTAAATAAAGCCAGTGATCTGGAATTAACTAGCTATAAATTAACCTGCTTTGGAGGAAGAATTATGTTTCAAGTTGTAAATTATGGTGATAGTTTCACTCAGAGTAACTTTTAAGTAGTGCACTTGAATTCAATTCACTTTATAGACCTGAATTAATTCCTTTTGTGTGTGTGTGAGGAAGACCAGCCCTGAGCTAACATCCGTCGCCAATCCTCCTCTTTTTGCTGAGGAAGACTGGCCCTGGGCTAACATCCGTGCCCATCTTCCTCTACTTTATATGGGATGCCACCACGGCGAGGCTGACGAGCAGTGCATCGGCGGGCGCCCAGGATCCAAACCTGCGAACCCCGGGCTGCCAAGCGCGAACTAAACCGCTGCACCACCGGGCGGCCCTGAATTAATTCATTTTAATCACATTCCATATTAAAGTGTTATTGTGCCATTTTACTCCAAGGAAAACTAAGTAAAGAAAGGCAAATAGCCTAAAGTAGAATGTCACAGGTTGTATTTTAATGAGTTATTGATTAGTGACCATATTCAAGAGACAGAAATCAACTTAACTCTTGGCTTAACCCTTGGTTAAATACACAAAGAAATTTCAACCACAAAATATAACTAAAGAAATTATATGATGAGGTTTCTTTTTCTTCACTTTATAAAAGAGAGGGGAAAAACTTAACTTGGAGAAGAAGAGACAGAAAATCACAGATATGATGAAGGAAGGAGATGGTAAACCAATGATAGCGGTCACCATTGTATTTTATATATCTCAGTTAAAGGCAGGAAGTTTAAGACATGCCATCATCTATGAATGCACTTTGATATTTTAAATTTCTTCTCCAGTGTCCCTCCCTTGCACCCTCCCTGGTGCTTTCTTAGAATGCTGGCCAGCCACACTGGTGAAGCTCAGAGGCACCTATTAATTGCAAACTCAGGTCACTGTTTGGACCTAAACGGGAAACAAGAACAGCGGCACAGAGCATTGGAGTGGTGGGAGGTGCCAGAAAAATGTGCTATCAAAATACAAGTGGAATTTACTGATGAGAGGGGGGCAAAAAGCAACCGGTGAAAGGAAAAACTGAACAGAGCTTAAAGTCTACAGAAAAAGAGGAAAAAAATGTTAGGCATGCGATTGCATGCAGGATACTATTGATATTTTAAAGATTAAAGAAGAATAAATATTAAGGGTACAAACTTGCAACTATTACATAAATAAGTTCTGAAGATCTAATGCACAACAATACAAAACTGTATGATAAACTTCAAGGTTGCTAAGAGAGTAGATCTTAATTATTCTCATCAACAAAATGAAACAATATGTGAGGTGACGGAGGTGTTCTGCTCGTTACCGCTGCGGTTGCGGTGGTGATCGTACTGCAATATACAAATGTATCAAATCAACACGTTGTACACCTTAAACTTACACAATGTTATATGTCTCTTATATCTCAAAAAAAAAGAAGAAGAAACGTCATCATTTCATCAAGAATCAATGAAGTTGTGAGAAGAAGGCAGGAATTCCCTAATAAAATATTCATAATCATCGACGAGAATTTATTCTGTGCCCAGCTGCGTCCTGAGTCTTTTCCACGCATTACCTCAATTAATCCTCACCAGAATCCCATATTTTTACAGCTTTGGTGATGAGGAAAAAGAGGCCCAGAAAGATCAAGTAGCTATCCTAAAGGTACACAGTCACTCAACAGAAAACCCTCCCTGGAGGAAAAGGAGTAAAAAACAAGAAGCAGCATAGCTAACATTTATTAAATGCTACTCTGCGCCAAGCATTGTTGTAAGCACTTCATATGTAGTATCTCATTTAAGGCAGCAACTCTATGAGGTAGCCACTATTTAATCAATGAGGAAACTGAGGCACAGAGAGGTTGACTTGCCCACCGCCTCCTAGCTAATACATGGCTGACCCAGGATTCAAATCCTGACTGCAGAACTCTGCTCCTTAAAACAGTTGTAACAGTAATACAAACCTCACAGAATTGCTGGAATATCAACATGAATTGATGTACATAAAATGCTTAGAACTGTGCCTGGCACATAATAAGCATTTAATAAATAGTAATTAATTGTATTATTGCTAATAAGATCGTACTCTGCTGCCTCTCAAAATGTGGAATACAAAGCGGATGAAAAATAAAACCACGATGATCAATGTTCTAGGAAAAATTCACCAAAAGGGAATAACCAACATCTATAAAACTGTGGGGGTTTTAAGGATAATTCAACTTAAATTTGAGCACCAGAGAGTTTTAACGCTCAGGGGAAATGCATACAGGATACTGAGGCATGAAGTTCAATAGGGGGATTGACCAGGAGGAAACTGAACCAAAATTTCCCTGGGACAGAGCCTGAAATTGGAAATCTAGCACAAGAGGAAAGCAAGAGGTTGTCTTTTTGAGGAAAGAAAAAGCAGTGCATGTATTCCCAGAACTCCTCTCTCCATCGTTCCTCAGAGTCCTTAGATTATCCAGTTCTCTGAGTTTCCAGAAAGGAGAGAGGCAACCAGAAGAGCCTTGCTCTTTCCTTACCCTGTTATCAATGAGGAAAATTGAAGACATGCAGAGAACCTAGAGGGAGGATCAAACCTGTGTGTGCACACCCAGCCTGTCTCCTGTTCAAGTCCACCCTCATAAATTTGGAACAACGGTTCATCCATCCTTTTGACTAATCAGTTTGTATTCCCAGCTTGGACTTTTGCAAGATGAAGGATGGTTGATCTCTCAGGCTAAGAGTCAAAGAGCAGAGAATTCCCATTTGATCTTTCGACCTGGCTTTGTTGTCTAAGATGAAATCGTGTGGACAGCAAGGCCAGCTTCAGGGGCTTGCAACCTGTGTGATCACCCTGGACCTCCAGCTCAGAAGGACCCTGTGCTTGATTTAATACCCTGCTGTCGCTGTCCCAAATCTCTTAACAACTTTACCTTTGAACAGATGTTTTGTAAGTGACATCCAATGAGACAATGGAGAATATGTGTGAGCAGAGGAGATACACACAATATATTCCTCCATTTCTTGTCACCCCATTCATGTGCAGCGTTTGTGATGCCCCGTGACCCATGATGTATGGAATTCAGACAGACTCAGGGGGACCACAAGATAAGCATGCACTGTTGCTAGAATGTGCATGTATCAAAAAGTGACATGAAACAGTTGAGTTGGTTTTGTGCAGCATTTCCACTGTTCTGGTAGGAATAAACTACATATGCATTTATGAGCGATGAAATATGCATTGTGTAGTTTGGGTGTGTACTAGTTAAATGCTCTAATATTTAAATTGAAAACTGGCATTGCACAATATAAAGATGAACAGTAAAATTCATGCTAATAGTTTAAATTTTTTTTTTTTTTTTGGTGAGGAAGATTGGCCCTGGGCTATCCATGCCCATCTTCCTCTACTTTATATGGGACGCTGCCACGGCATGGCTTGACAAGCAATGCATGAGTCCATGCCCGGGATCCAAATCTGCAAACCCCAGGCCACCAAAGTGGAGCACACGAACTTAACCACTATGCCACTGGGCCAGCCCCTAATAGTTTAAATTTTTAAGTTTTCTTTATCTAAAATGACATTAGATAGCAAATAACAACATGACCGGTCAAGAGAGAGCTAGAGAGAGTCTGTATAAGAAAGAAAAAAGCTTCATATTTTAGTACCTTTGATGACACTTCTTTCCCTTGTTTTTGAACAAGAGGCCCTGCATTTTTACTTTGCACTAGGTCTACAAATTACATAACCGGCCCTAGTTAACAGGTTCCACGTGCCTGAGAGCAAGGGGATTTCTTAGGCACCCATTTCTTGTTTGAGTTCGTTCCCACATGTCCTGAGCCACTACTTAGCCCAGGGAATTTCTGGTGTGTTTGGGGAGGCCAGACCACTAATATGCCCACTGCTTTGGAGTAACTGGATGCATCATACCTGTTACCTTGCTCCCTGCACCTCCCTCACCATGGCTGGACTAAATCACCTTCCTCTGTGTTTCCAGAGTTCTCAGTGAGCTTCACTAGATCTCTACTTATTTCATGTCAGCTTGGTTCCTCTGTTTTCTCTTCCTCACTGGACCGTTAAGTAGCTCTTGGATGATGAAGACAATGCACCTGTGTCATTCATCTTGTCATATCCAAATCCTGAACAAAAGGGCTTGCAGATGGCAGTCATTCACAAACATTGTTAAGCTAAATTACATCTTCTCCTCCCAATGTCTACCTCCTCATTCCCCTTCATCATACTCCTCCCCACACAGGTATAATAAACTCCTTTCTCCCCTAGTCCCTAATTGTAAAAGAGAGAACTGTTCTCTTGTCTTTTCATTATCCCATTGAACTAAATACAAGGACCAATAATCTGATTCTACCTAAGAAATATGCCCTAAGAAACCAACAACAAACCCCTTCTTCCTTCCCATGACACATTTCAGTCTATAATGCCACCTATCTCAAAGGTAAATGGAAGACACAAATGACAATATAGAGTTTTATAGACCAGAGTTTAATTTCCAGATTGGCTTCTAGCAAATGCCTCTAGCCAAACCACTCAAGTTTTATGAGCCTCAATTTCCTCATTTTATTAAACAAGTGTGATAATAGTACCCCTAGAAAGTGTAGTTGTGATATATGCATGACATTTCTATAATACTTGCCATATACTTTGTAGATCCATAATATATAACTGATTTTATTGTTATTCCCGTCTTCAAGGAGTTTATATTATTAGGTTCTAAATTGGTGTTACATCCTCTGACTGTTTAGTTAAGAGCAGGGAAGGCTGTAAGTCACCTGGTCTTGAGGGGTTAAGTGCTAGGACTATGCACTCTGCTTCTCTAATTGAGAAGATTTCCTGGATGAGTTAGAGCCTGAAATAAATAGTTCTAATCTGTGATGGGAAGTAAAGGGTAGGCTCCCCTAGTTGGGAGGAAAATGTAAGCAACATATGCACATGACTGTGCTCTTATTCATGGAGTGGGCAGTGGACAAACGGATGGGTAACCCAAGAACATTGTATTGAATGCTGGGCTGGAATGCTCTAGGCTCCTATTCCTTTGGAGTTGTATGAATCAGTCACTAAGCTTTGGCCAGTGAATCCTGATAAATGTGCATATGTGTCAATAGAGAATTTGGCATATATTTACTTAGACTCTGTGGTCTGAATCTGATCATAGGTTATTTATAGGTAGCGGCTGTATTTCCTTTATTCTGTTTGCCTCCTTCTGGCGGGCCAAGAGTTTCTTGCTTGACTACATCAAGGAGTGGTAGGCATCAATGTCCAGTGGCACCTCTGATCCCCTGATGGCCAGGCATTCACCTTCTCTTAAGATTCTATTTCTCAGAAGAAGGTATTTTTTTAGAAGGAATCCCTTATTCTTCAATATTTAGTAAGCACTCACTTTGAGGACAGTCCCTCCTCATAAGAAAACTCACAGCCTTTCATAGAATATCAGAACAAGGTACCGATTTCACCAAGGAGAGGGTGGGCTTCTTAAACTCAACATTTGGACTCATTGCAAACTGTGTGCGTGCATGCATGTGTGTATGTGTGTAGATGAGAGCTGATGAGGGAAAAGTGAACAGAGATTGGGAAGAGATAAGAGGACAGTGGCAGTTAATGAGTCAGCTGTTGGTGGTGGCAATGACTTCAAGAACTGGACAAAGAAGCTGTCCTCCCCAGGACAGCTCTAATAAGGACAGAGTATTTCTGAAGGCCCTTTTAGGCCATATGAAGAGAAATTTCTCTAGAGACTCTGTTCTATGTACACTCACCATTCCTATAATGGAATGTCAGCAATGTTGCCCGAAGCAATCTGACACACGCAACAATCTGTGTATTCATTGGAATATTAAGCAGTGAAACAATTCTACAGCCCAGGCTTTGTGATCTGTTGATCACAAGTCTTTAGATTCTACCTTCATCCCTCTCCACACATCACCCTCTCCCTCCGGAAAATGCATTTTACTGCACATTTTGTGGCAAGATTTATGACAATTATCACCCAAATCCATAGTTAGCAAGTGGTAACAGATAGGCAGATAGATCCAGTTATAGTGACATCTCTGACAGATTGACACCCCTCTCCCTTAAATAATACCTGCAAGGCTTCTCACTTTAAATGTGACCATGCTCCAACACTGTGTTGGCAAGCCTGGTCTCGTGTTCATGGAAGGGGAGGGGGCTATAAAAGCAACATGTTCTCACAAGCATGGCAGAGTCCATGCATAACCCATTTGGCTTTGCAATTAAAAACAGGTTTGGCTTCCCTCTGCATCAGTAAGACAACGTCAAGCAACATTCATCCCGAAAATTTTCCCTTGTGAATTCAAATGAACTGTGAGTTTTGAGTTTCTCTTTGTTTGCATGTGCATGTCTTGAGAGTGAACTTTTGGAAGGGTTCTGTGTGTTTCTTTCCGGGGTAATGCACTGCTCTGTAGGTGTTGAATCACTGCTACCAGATCGGTCTCGGTGACACTTTGCATTCTGTGTTCCTTGGATACGTAGTTAGCATTTTGGATTCGTTCCGTCAGGCTTATTACTACACGTAAATTAATTCTCCAAGTCCGACCCTTTTGCCCTAGGAAATGATCACTCATTCTAAAGATCTGCCTGAGCAATTAACTCTCACAGACTGGACCTGACTCTCAGATACTGAAAAACATAAATAGCTTTACTACTAAGAAGTGTCATAAATTGGACTACACTGATGGCTAATTATATCTTTATTGTTGTCATTCTTGAATGATGCATAGAACTATTAGATCCCATAATATTGGGAGGAATCATTACTTTACAGCTAAAATCCCTCCCCTCACTGTACAATCAAGAGCCTAGCAGGATACTATGAAAGCCAATTCCAGTTCCAGTGAAATCACCAATTTTCTACAATGTCGTTTGCTGTAATTTTCCTTTCTCTTATTCTTTTTCCCACTCACTTGAGTGGAAAAAAATATTGCCCTGTATCTGGGGGTTCACTATTTAAAGATAAGTTCAAAAGTTCTGTCACAGAAGAAATTGGAAAGCAGCAAGACCTACGCCATTAAGCGAAACCCATCAGAGCCCAGGCCACTCTGCTTAGGAAGAGATCTTAGCCGCAGAACAGGTCACCAGAACCCAGGCCCAGCCATTGTGGTACAGGAAAGTCCTGTAAAAAGACAATGTATTAGGAATGTCAGTTATTCAATAGTAATAGTGATGATCCATATTAATTAAAAGAGAGAGACGGACAAAAAAAGAACAATTAATTTCAGTGCAGTATAGTTGATCTAAAAGTTATCATGGAATGATTCTGCCCCTATTTAATTTATAAAAGTCTCACCAAACTCTACCTAAGAAATTTTAGTTTATTCATACTTCTTTGGACAAAATTATCTTATCTCACACTATCACCCCAAAAGTTGTTCAATAGAATAATTACTAAAATATAGATTGAATGTTTATTGCATCATTTTGAAATCCATGATTTGAGATAAATACAAAACATTTTTATAATGTGTGAAGTAAAAATAGTATCAGTACAAAGTAAACAAAAATATACTAATATACATGATAGTATGTGTAGGTGCATTGAAAAATTCAAAAATTTGTTTAACCCATTTTGTCACATATTTTACCTTTATATAAAAGTATAGATGCATGCAAATAATTTTATATTTCTCAAAAATATATGTTTTGTTTGCTTTTTATCTGTGGACGCAGTGAACAGGAAAAGAGAGGAAATACATTTTTCTAAATATAAATTTTTATTTTTGCTTTGATACAGGAAACCAATTCCCTCAATTTACAAGGTATTAACTATAAATAAATATTCTCCATTTTCTTTAATTCTACGTATTGGAGATTTTTCATTGACTTGGGCTCTCATTTGCTGGACTGTGTATTTTATACCTATACACAAAAAGTAAAGCATAACATGTAACTTTAAATTCAGTCCAACTAAGGCAGAAATAAATTCAACTTTTAATGTCACAGAAATCGCACTATAATTTAGTAAAAAAATATCATATGCATAAAAATAAAGTAGAAATATATATATGTATGAAAATAAAAATAATTTACCAAATTTTTGTGTAACTTGAGTCTTCCCCTCCATTTGTCAAAATGTTGCCTTATTGAAAACATTTTTCAATGAGCAAGGAACTGCTACCAATTAATTGAAATATTGATTCGAGGGGGGACAAAGTCTATGCTTTATATAAGCGTATAAATTTTACCGGGGAAGCTACTTTGTATGAGTATATTCTTTATTAATTCAGTGTTAATAGCTTCATTTCCTCATAGTTGGGTATCTGAAGTGTTGTAAAAGAGAGAAAGGAACAAAGGGGGTTATTAGGCCTGTAAACTCAAGTTTTCAAATGCCCAATAAATGACGCAATTAAGCGATTAGAGAAGGTTATTGAGTGAGAGAAAGGTTAAATCACAGAGTATTCAGAACTCATTTGGGATTGTGATAATTAGTTTTTTCGAGAACTCCAACAGACCAAATGTAAAGGATAGCTTCTGGGAGTGAGTTAAGGAGTCAGAAAGTTATTAATGAAAATTCTCAGATCTTAATCACGGGCTGACATTTCAGTAAATTAAATACCCTCCACGTAAAGAAAAAGATGTACACAAGTCTTTGTATCATTACACTAATTTGTCATATGCCTGAACTGAAAAATCTCATTGCCGAATTTATTCTCAACAACTAGAATTTCATAGTCGTTTTTTAAAAGTTGGTTGTTTAGTTTCGTTTTTAAGCAATACGTTCATTCTTATAAGCTGGAGAGTTTGCTTTCCCAAACTCATCATCAATCATATTTCTGAGGCTTTCTTTCTGGAAACAAAATGAAATGAAAGCACCTGCATAGTGGAACCACATCACTTATACCGCTTCCCGCTTCTACAACGCCAGACATGAATAAGCAGGCAGTTCTCCCTCTTTTTCCCTGTGGTTTAGAGTTAAAAGTGAAATTCCGTCTCTCCTCGCTGTATTTTTGGTCACACATATCCTGTAAAAACATGGCTGAGAGCACAGACTTACCACACAGGTGTGTTTTGGAAGTCGCTAGTAAAAATGACTTTAAAACCTTCAGAAACTGCCAAGCTCTGAGAAAATGCTTATTAAAGACTAATAAAATGGTGAAAATTGAGGAGAAAAACATCCAGTAAACTTTTTTGAGTGGTTGAAAGAAGTCGGTTTAGTCTCTATCCACGTGGGCTTGGCTGTGGTAAACTGGGGCAAGAAAAACAAGCTTGGCCATTATTTCACAATAGAGTGAAAAAACAGCAGTTCGGTATTCACGAGGTCACCCAGGAAGGCAGAGCCATCTGTACCCTCCGCCATTTTAATTCTAGATTTTCACAGGTGATTAGAAATTCCCCAAAAAGACCTCCCAGAGAGTTTCCATGCTCACGATGATAAACTGTGTGTGAATACTATCAAATGCAATTTAAAACAGTCATGGAGTTTCTTTCTGCCAGATATCTGGACTATGAGGCAAGGAACTGAGTGAAATTTGGTCATTTTAACAACCAATCTGGGATGGTTTCATCTATAGTAACAGTAAGGAGGATCAAAGTTGCATGGTCTTATAGTTCTTGATGCTGTTGATGGATATCCTTCTAAGAAGTTAGTCTTGCAAAGACCAAAAGAAAAAAATTTTTCCCCAATTTTTTGACACGTGTACAATGTTTAATTTTTTATTTAAAAATTATTTTAAGCTAACTCAATTAATTGGCTAAACTCTGCATGCCTCCCTCATTTCTGAGAATGTAGTGACTCTGGTCTTTATTCAGTTGCACTGGTTTCAAACCTGTTTTAGCCTCAGAATCTACTAAGATGCTGCTAAAAAGACATTCCTGAGCACTACCTAGACCTAAGGCATCAAAATCTCTCAAGAAGAGTCCTGAACATATGCAATTTTTTAAGCATCCCGCGTGATGCTTATGATCAAGCAAGTTTGGGAAATCCAGCTTAATTTGAGTAGATTCAATGTTGGAAAACACCAAAATACCCAAGAAGAAAAGAGAGAAGAATCTCTATGTTATAGCCCAAGAAGCACAGTGATCTCTTTGCCTAGAGACTTTCTGAGGTCTAGTGTATAGATATAGAGCCCAATAACAAGCAGTTGGTGTCTAGTTTGAACACACACAAACACACATACACAAACATTTCTAAAAGCTGTCTCAAAAGCTTTAGGGAAATAATATAGGGTAAAAATTAACCAAAGAACTTCAAACATAGCAGTCAAAAAATTAAGTAATGTTAAGTGAAAGAGAAAAATTATTCAATCATGTAATGATATCTAATTATTCAGTAGCTACTTGGCAATTCATTAGAATCTATCCCAATGTAGTGAATTTAATATGTCATATAGATTGAGCTTAAGCGAAATGTATATTCACGTAGATATTCATGTAGACATTCAAGAATGCAACTTCTAAAGAAAAAAGCTAAAGTAATAGCACATTGCTGTGAGGGAAATGGAATAATGCAGTCACAAAAATACAGTGCTTTTCTCTTCTGAATTATTACTTCTGTACTAAAAATAATATTTATTATAAAGCCAAGAAGTACCAATAAAAACAGCATATGAAAATTATTTTTGTTTTACCTTTTGATTAAGAAAACTGCACTCAAGTACACTGCACACCAGAATGATTAATAACTGATTTTTTGTAGAAAATATGAAGTCATCCAGGCCACCTATGCACAAATTTATATAACAAACAAGTAAAAAAACAAATCCATTCACTTGTGCCAGTTCATATAAACTCTACAGAATACAAGCTTCTCTAATGTAATACCTCTTCGAGGTCAAATGTCCCTTCCCATTCCCCATCTCCCCCAAATGCACATAAAGTTGAAATTGTGGGGTGTAGATGAACAAGCTTGTATCTCATCATGCAGTTAATTTTCTAGATATTTTTCCCAGATAACTTTTCTGAATAAATTGCTACTACCACTAATCATAGTAATGCTCTGTTTTTATG
The DNA here is from genome assembly GCA_031878705.1 of Tapirus indicus. Lineage (NCBI taxonomy): Eukaryota > Metazoa > Chordata > Mammalia > Perissodactyla > Tapiridae > Tapirus > Tapirus indicus. The sequence goes on from CM062925.1 coordinate 119,413,911, forward strand.
TATCAAGAAGATAGTAATATTTAATAAATCAATAGCTTCATATCACCTTATTACAAACAAAGAAATCCAGGCATGATTGGCTGACTTGCCCATGCTCACAGGAGCTGGAAGCGGTTTTCAAATCAGTGAGGCTGATCAATACCCCAGAAAGACCCAGTGGCAATCAGAGAGAAAACAGTAATTACTATAATTATTAGTTTTATCTGTATATCCAATTAAATAATTGTCATTTCCATAAAACTTCACAAGGGAAAAGCCATAATGAATAATGTAATGTGAAAGTAACAAAATGAAATTTCCACCTCCAGAAATTTTAGTGACATTGGCAATCTGTGCCACAGATCATTGCTTGCCCTTTCACTTAGCTTAAATGCCTCTAGGGGATCCTAATAGCTATATGATATGTTTGCTTTGGAATCAGATACCTGGAACGGTTAGCAGGTGACCTGAACCCTCAGTGGTAAATTCAACCTTGTCTGTTTGCTTATTTGTTACCTAGATGTTGTAATCGGTCATTCTCACTCAAAGATTGGCTTTAAAATTAAAAGCGAGAGTCTGGAAAATTGTTCAGATGATATTCATAGGTTGAAGTCAACAGTAGTACCTTAGTTCTATTTCCAAGTGGAGATAAAAAGGAGATGTCGCTGCCTCTCCATTTTTTTTCTTTCCCTCTAGACAGAAAGAACACTTAGAGACCTCCAGAGAGCCTCCTCCACTGTAAAAATAAGGTTTAACCCTCAAGCTATGTCTGCCTCTGTCTCATCTCCCTGGATTTGGCTGCGGGAGAGTGGGAAGCGAGACCAGACAGCAACCCAAGGAGCTTATTCTTCACCTCGTTCTCATCTCCCTATCCCCACCCTTACCGGGCCACCGGTGTGAGCAAGGAAGTGTTGTAAAGCTGGTAAGAATTTATAGGCAAGAGCATAATTTCTCCTGGACTCCCAAGTGAAGCAAACTTGGAATTGCTCCAATTGTGAATAGTTCTGTGTACGAGGACATCACATCTCTAGGACAGGGGAAGGTTGAATCAGACGGGGGACCCAGCGTCTCGTCTTCCTTTTGTGGACAGCAGAAAAGTCTGGTACATGGCAACCACGCAGCCCCAGGGAAAGAGAAATCCATTCTGCTGTTGCTGAGTATAAACCCACGTGTAAAACAAGGACTAAGTATACTATCACTTGGATATCAAATATCTATTGAGAACCTATCATTATATGTAGGACACTGCCACGTGGATAAAAATCAGTTAAGATATGGTCTGGCATTCAAGGAGTTTAAAATCTCTATCAGTTGATCAGATTTAAACATGAGAATGTCTTTGCCAAAAAAGTGACACATGAAAGGTATACAACTTAAGTATAACTACAGCAATAAATACATCCTACAGGATTTCTGAGAAAAGTACAATTACAGGCTCCTGAGATGACTGAGAAAGAAAGAAATCATAGATAGTGAGCAGCTGAAGATCTGAGGGAGTTTGGAGGTGGGACAAGAATTATTTCTGACGTTAAGAATTTAGCCCAATATCTCATTGCTGCTGACTCTCCTTAATTCATTTAAAATATTCTGTAACCAATGAAAAGCTGAGAGGTGAAATCACCATCGTCCCATCATCGAGGAAGTGGCAACAGAAACAAACATTAAAATGTGTTTTTCCTTTTGTTAGAGTTTTAATTTGTTTGGTTTGATTTATTCTTTCCCTGTAGAAATGTTTGGGGCTGAATTTGCTGACTTCTCTCCAAAGGATGAGGCAGGGGTGTTTAAGAAACCTCTGAGCACACTGAATAATTATGCTCTGTTTTTCTTTGTATACCATTCCGATATTACAGTAACGGCAGTTCTAACAAGTCAGTGCAGATTCGCAAAAACAAACTTAATGAAGAAGTGAAAACTACATTCAACTTGTCATTTTTTTCAAAGTTCCTTTGTTATGTCTAGTCGTTTTAGCCCAAACTTTCTCCACAATTCTATACTTGTTACTAACATTGATTTAATGTGTTCAGACAATTTATCCACCATACATTTTTCACAATTCAGCACTGACAGGAATGTCTTTTTAACTCTGTGGCAAATAGAAACTGACACTTCTGCAGCTGCCTAAGACGCATGGGCCACCAAAGTCATTTCAAGGCCTATCACAGAGGTAGAAAAGCTGACTTCCCACAATAAAAAAACAAAACAAAAGGAAGGAGGGAGAAAGGGAGAGAAAAAAGGGTAAGATGGAGAAAGAGGAAGAGTGGAAGGGATGGAAAGATCGGAAAAGAGAGAGAAAGAGAAGAGAGAGAGAGGAAGGAAGGAAGGAAGGGAAAGAAAGAGAGAGAAAGAAAGAAGGAAGGAAGGAAAGAAAGAAAGAAAGGAAGGAAAGAAGAAAGAAATAAGGAAAGAAAGGAAGGAAGGAAGGAAGAAAGAAAAACAGTAAGCATGTATTGTTTTAGAGCTCTGTCTCAGCTTGTCACAAAGATATTTCTGTGCAATAAAGTTTTAACACCATTTACTTCAACAACAAGCCTCCCACCCACACAACCTTGCTATTCAAATGTCTTGCTCATTTTTCTTGTTACTTTATTATGATCAGTCTCTTAGTCAAGTCTCTGTTTGACTAACCTATTGTCATAGGCTACTGGTTGGTCAGCCTTTATCCCATTTAACAAAAGCAATGAAATGACCCTGAACATTCCTGTTGCTTCCACTACTTTGAGGCTCAACCCGATAATCTAGGTAAGCAGCTATGTCCGAGACTGAGGGGGCCCTTTAGGACCACAAACTCTTTTTCTTTAATCCTTCCTTTTATAATGAAGGTGCTACTTGGGATGTGTTCTCAATTTACCATTCAATCCATTCAGATACGTATTAAAGAATACGTGTTTTTTTTCCTTCTTCATGTTTACATTTGGAGGAAGGACATTCCAGTAACTTGTAAGGAAATAAGGAACCAAAACTGTAACTAAAAATAATAATAATAACTGACACTAACACATTGCTTACCGTGTGCCAAGCTCAGTTCTAAGAATCTTGCCCAGATTGACTAACCCAACCCTCATCACAATTCAGTGAGGTGGGTGCTATAATTACCCCCATTTTATAGACAAGAACATTAAGGTACAGAAAAGTTAATTGTTTTGCCCAAGGTCACACAGCAGGTAAGTGGCATAGTCAGAACTGAAATCCAGGCAGCTTGATTCCAGATCAGCACTCTTAATTCCTATTGTTCCACTGAAAACAATACAGGAGCATTGCTTAGTAAAGTTCTATTGCAGTCAGCACATTTGTAAAATCTGATCCAGGTAAAAACTCTAAATACAAAAGAATAATGGAAAAATGGCAAATAGAGTTGAGGAGTGATTTCCCAAAATGCATCGTTCATCTGAATCCAGGGATCAAATTTTCTACATCTAAGGCTTCATATGAACAAATACGTTTCATATCCAAGAAGCCTCGGGCCCCAGTTCCTCATCCATGTAATGAATAACGCTACCCTGACTTGCAGAATTGTTGTGAAGATTAAGACGATGTATGCAAAGCCCCTGGCAGAGAGGCTGGTATATGGTAGACAACCAATAAGTGGTAACTACCATTTATAACTCTCGTTGGATTTTTTTCCCTGCCTTCCTCACTATCAGATCTATCTTGCACTTAGGTGTCTACTCGCACTTCAGAAAGCAAATAAATGTTCCCACTCACCCATCAAAACAAACCACAACGCTATGAAATGATATCTTGAACAGAACTCCAATTGAGAAATAGCAAATACATCAGTTAGTACTCCCTGGGCTTAATAATCAGCTTTCAAAGGAAGCACTTATGTGTGATGGTGAAAGTTGTTTTAGGAAGATCTGTTAGAGCAGATACAAAGATGGAAACTTGGATAGGCATGCTGACTGAAAGAAGAAAGTTACAGCCATGTACTTATAATTAGATAAGGTGCCTCCAAATGCATTATGAGTCAGCAAACTAACTCCAGGTGTTTTGGGAACCATCAGAGCATATTTCTCCTGTGTATTCTTCTCCTCAGACTGACCCTCTCTGCCTCTCTGCCCCCTGCAGAGAAGGAGAGCAGGCAGTCAAAACACGTGAAGGAGTGTGCTTCCAGATTTGCATAGAAAGAGGCACAGGCTAGGCTAACTGAACATGCTTCCAGGTGTTTGTCCTATTGCTCTGGCCTTGGTTTCCCCGTTCTGCTTCTGAAACGGAGTTGGAGTCCTGCTTTCAGTGGCCACAGAGGCCACTGTGTTCCAGGAGCAATCTGAGAGGGTGTTTCTCATGGTAGGGAGAATGTAAAGTTAATTAGAGTGCAAATGGTGAAGGGTTACACCTAACTTAATCCATACATCCTGATTTCTGTCTACCACTACCATTTTCCATACTGAGAGAGAGAAAAGTTTCATTTAAGTGGTTGTGAGCAACATAGATTTAATAGGCAGGGCACACACATGTGTGTCTTTGTCTTTATTTGTGTATTTGCGTGTCTGAATTTGTGTGTGCCTATATATACATGTCCACCTGTGCATATGTCTGTGTGTGTCTGAGGGTGTGCCTGCCTATATGTATGTCTGTGCATTTCTGTGTATCTCTGTTAAGTTGTGTCTGTATGTGTTTGTGTATGTTTGTACAATGTGGCTCTGTGTGTGTCTGCATGTTTGTGTGCCTGTATGCTTGTGCATCTCTGTGTATGTGTCTGTATGTACATGCATATCTACAGCAGCATGCATAGGAGTTATGCAGAAATAAACACAAATGCATTCTAGAGCACAATGTTTCTGTTTAAGGGACCAGCCCCTGATGCACATTTGAACTGTGTAGAGATGCAAATGTGGCTTGAGCAAGGTGGAAAAAGAGGGGAAAGAAGAATGGATGAGCCATAATTGAAACAGCCAAGGACCCATTCTCGATGCTTTTGTTGCTATGCCTGATCTATGCAACTACCAGCCCTGCTGAATCTACCAATTTCTTGCACACTTTTGAAGTGATGTAGTAGAGCATTTCACCGGGGCCACAAGAGTTCCCACTTAAGAAAGACAATACTCAAGGAGGACAGAAGAAAAACCTTTCCATTTCCCTCCTATAATGCATAATATGTGATAGTCCCTAAGCCCAAGAAATAAACGGTATTCATTAATTTACTAGGTGATATCAGTGGAGGTTTCACTGGCCCTTTTTTTCCAGAGTTGGCATTATTTTTTTAATCAAGTGAGCATTTTCTAATGTAAAAAATATAAAACAATATACGAGATCAGATAAACCAAACACGTGAAACCTGTCCACATCCTAAACTTGACGAAATAAATATTTTACTGGAAATCTTTCCAAAAGGATGACACCATTAAATGAAGGGTAAAGGAGCATGCATGAGACTAATGTAAAATATTGATTGGACAGAATGAAACCTTGCAGCGTTGCTAACTTAAGCGTAATTTCCGTCAAGAGCGACAATTATTCTGGGCAATAGAGATCCTCTGAGCTATTAGTAAAAGCTACTGGAGAAATGTGAACAGTGGTTGACTGCCAGTTACTCTTACAAATAAGATTTAACTTGACACAATAAGCCTGAAGATACTTAGGATGACTGCTGGCATCTCAGAAGAGGGAGATACCCTGATACAAATACTGAAATAAGGCAATACCTTGAGACACCTCCAATCCTGAAGCTTTGGAAAAGACAGGAATGGCTTAATTAGCCACTGATTAACTTTTGGTTACAAATATCTTCTTAAAAAATATTTGAGGGGCTGGCCCGGTGACATAGTGGTTAAGTTTGTGCACTCTGCTTCAGTGGCCCGGGGTTCGCAGGTTCGAATACCAGGCACGGACCTACATACCACTCATCAAGCCATGCTGGGGCAGCGTCCCACATACAAAATAGAGGAAGATGGATGTTAGCTAAGTGACAATCTTCCTCACCAAAAAAAAAAAAATTTGAATTTACTAGCTTGATGAAAACTTTTACACACTGATTTTGGTCTCTCATTACAAAACTAAAACTCAGATGTTTTCTCCAGATAATTTTCTTCTAAAATGTCCACTGATCATTATCTTCAGGATAATTCTGCAAAAGGGCAGAATCCTAAACAGCCTAAATCCCCATCCCAGCCCTACACTTGTATTGAAAATTATTTTAGGGTGGTGTGAAGAGAGGATGAGGGAAAAAAAAAAAACAGGTCATTTGAACTTTGGAGAAGTTTGTAAGCCAGAATGCCTGTGTGTGTGTGTGTGTGTGTGTGTGTGTGTGTGTGTGTGGTTACACTGCATGTAGATATTAGTGCACAGTTTACAATGTCCTGGGTTGATAATCAGGAGGCCTGAATGGTAATCCTTACCCTTCACCAATTGCCTGATTGACCTCAGGCAAGCACTTCAAGTCACCCCATGGTGGTTACTGGGGCCTCTCTTGGCCAAGCTGTGTTAACTTGAATCCTTTCTCCACCCCATAATAGCTGTGTGACTTTGAGCAAGTTACCTAACCTTCTCATACCCCTATATTCTCATCTGTAAAATGTGGATAATAATAGCCTCTAGTTCATAGGGCTATTTGCCCTGTGACGAGGGGCAAAGGAGATAATGGTGTAAAATATTGTTTGGACCATCATCGAGTCCTCAATAAATATTAGCCCTTGTCATTATCTCTGAGTCACAATTTTCTCATGTAGAGCAGGCGAGGTGACCTAATGAATTCTTTCTGCCAGTCTTCAGGAAAACTATCATCTGGAATGCAGCTACTAACCCAACTTCTCAAAATCTCTGTAGCCACAAGAAGCCCTCCTCAGATCTTATTTACCGAAGCTCATCCTCCATGCTGCCCGTCAGTCACACAGGCCTTATTGATTCCTGTTTTACGTACAATTCTAACGACCATGTTTATCTGATTTCTCAGACTGCAGAAGCCCAAATTAGTAAGGAGAAAGAATGTTGGAAGAAAAGTACCTGGTAAGCAACGGTGATTGCAAACAGTCTCACGTTAAGAGAGGAAACAATTGCGATCACAGAATGAAGTATGTGTGCACTCCCATGACTGCAAGTCATTAAACATTTTTAATTACAGTTAGTAAACTGCTCAAGGCAGCTACCAAGTTTAGAACTATTTCTATCAAAATTGTTGGTATTTTATAGGCTTGGGGATTATCAGTTTTCTGATAATTTTTCTTATGGTCAAAATGTCACTGGTTGTTGGTTAAGACTTGCCCCAGATTTGCTGGCCTTCTTTCTTCTCTTCTGGCTTGGCATCACCATGAATATGGTAGGCCTGTCCAGAAGTGTTTTATCTCCCAGTGGGAAGGTGGATATAGGATGAGAGAGTATTGGGCCATTTAATCAGCACTGACTACAACACAGCCTTCTTGGGTAAGTCTGACTTCAAACTCCTGCCACATTTGCTTTCATACCTTAGCAAAGTGACTTCTTCCCTTGCCCCTCACATCCCCTGGCTTTTCCAACCTAGAAGGTAATGGGTTCAGGAATTGGGACTCATGCCGATCTCAAGTAAGGTTTAAATCCTGCCTCTGCCACTTGCCAGCTATGTGACTTTGGGCAAACATTTTCACTTCTCTGCCCATCAGTGTTGCATCTATAAAATGTGAACAATAATGCCTCACTTCGCAGGGCCATTGAAGAGAGGAAATGAGATAGTGGAAGTAGAACGTAGTGCCTGGTACAGAGGGAGTGCTCAAGATGTATTGGCGACTCCCAATGCCCATTTTAATTGTATCTGGGATTTTAACGCCAGCCCTGGTGGTCTAGTGGTTAAGATTCACTCACGGCCCGGGTTCATTTCCCAGTTAGGGAACCACACCACCCATCTGTCGGTTGCCACACTGTGGCAGCTGAGTGTTGCCGTGATGCTGAAAACTATGCCACTGGGATTTCAAATACCAGTAGGGTCACCCATGGTGGACAGGTTTCAGCGGAGCTTCCAGACTAAGACAGACTAGAATGAAGGGCCTGGCCACCCACTTCCAAAAAAACTGGCCACAAAACCCCTAAGAATAGCAGCAGAGCATTGTCTGATACAGCACCAGAGGGTGAGAGGATGGAACGAAAAGACCAAATGGGGTTCTGCTCTGCTGTCCACAGGCACACTAGGAGTCAAAATCCACTCGATGAAATTAACAACAACAAAGTTATAGTCACAAGATTGTTTATGTAGCTCAAGTCAAAACTCTTTTTGTTACGCTGTATTATATGACTCAGATCTGTTAAAAGAAAAAAATAGGATACTGTTTTAAAAGGTCAAATCCCCACAGTGGCTACTCACAGGTTTTATTTTCACCTCATGTTGGACTAGAATAAAGCCCATCCTTCTTAAGAATCCACAAGCGTTCCAGAAATGGAAATGACCTCTTCCATGGAATCAAAAGGATTGGCCATTCATACATATGGATGGCTCTTTGACTCAGTTTACTTGCAAAATAGCACCTGACTCAGTTCCATCTAAGTGACAGTGAAACCTTTGTCTAGCTGGGATTGTTCCCCTTTTGAAGAAGTGCTACCAACCACAGAGCTCCTATGGGTCCAGATAATGCATTTTCCTTTTCACTGCTCGGAACTCATTCTTCAGGATTAGAAGTTTTTGGCACATCTTGAACATTACATAATCATATGTCAGTACAGAGGCTTTTAGCTTCTTGTCACTGTTCATGCTAAACCTAATATCACTGATATCTACAAAAGATACTCCAAGGGTCTTCTGACTATATAATTTGTCAGACGTTAATAGAGACTGGAGCTATCAGGAAACGGCCAATATTTTTTGTCATCTTTTCCTGATAGTGGTTTTGATAAGATTTAAAGCAGCCTTAGGTTTAGTCCCTTAAATGCTAATGTCTGCTTGTTTATTTGTTTGAAATGAGTGACTTAAAATGCCAGATGGGCTAATCTTCTGTAACTGTATGCCAAAGACTTGCCAACCTTTCTGATTTTACGGTCAGCTTTTAACATTTGCTTTCTCTTGTTAGAAAAGGTTGCTGTTTTCCATGGGTTAGTCCTTGATCCCAGTGAGTGTAAGGACAGCTAACCTCAAGGAAATTCTCAGGAAAGTCCCAAGAAAAGTCTGAAGGGTGTGCCTCCATTAGCAGATAAAACCATTTCCAAAGACCCTCAGTAAATTGCTTTTTGAAAACCTTAGCGATTTAATAGAAAATAACACACAAAGTCTTCATGAAACTTTAGTACTTAAAGGTAGTGGATCTCTGCCAGAGGCTGAAGGTTTTCTCAAACTGTGATTAGGAAAATGAACAAAAGTGATCGATTGGACCAACTTAATCAGCGAGTGGAATTTCAGAAATCTTTCACTGAATTAATCATCTAATTTTTAAACAAATCTGATACAACAATTCAAGAAAAAACCCACAATTTTACTGACTTAGATTGATATTTCAAAGCTCTCCAACATCTGGCCCACTTGACCTCTACAGGATGGTCACCGTGACATCACTGCATAAACGATCTATTCCAGCCAACCTGCTCTACTGACTGCCAAGCATATTTTCATCTTCCCTTCTCTTGGCCTTGGTCCGTCCTGTGCCCTGGCCTGAGGTGCTTTCATTTTTCTGTCTGCTCATCTCCCAAGCTATATTTAAGTCATGCTTCCTCCATGAAGTTTCTGCAAATGACTTCCTCTCTGAAGCACGATAGCACTGATCATCCATTCCACACATTGTAAGATCTCTTGGACTATTGCTATCATTTTGCATTGCTATTACTGTTCTTTAATTGACCAGGCGTTTCTATTTTATATGCCTCGGGTAGATTTTCAGTTCCCAAAGACGTTGTATATTTGTCTTTTTGGCTGTCCAGTGCCTTATGCAATGCCTCACCTGTGGCCAATGTCGATTATACTAGCTAATCTGAATTGTTTAACTGATCTAGCTAAATCATTTAATCTGATTACAAAGATAGAACAATGGACTGGTAGGGAATAGTTGCAAAAATTATAATCATATTTGTGTTCCAGACACCTCAAATAGATTTCCAAATCTGCCACTTACTAGATAATGACTTATCTTGGACAAGTCATTTCATCTCCCTCAGCTTCAATTTTCCAATCTGTAAAAATGAAAGAATAATAATGACTCTCTTTCCTATTTCACTAGATTACTGGGAGAGTCAAATGATGTCATGTCTTTGAAACTGTTTGTACAAAGTTAAGTATCTTACAAATATGAATGTCCACCGTTAGGCAAAAGAAACACTACCTTTGGAAATCCCATACCAAATGTAGCAAAGAGCTCCTAAAATTATCAAGACTGCTATTAGTTTAAAGGTATATTGTGATCAATTTCAAATAGTGCTGTAGGTCAGATTGCTAGTCTCACTTTACAGATGAAAGGTTGAAGTTATCTAGAAGTTAATGACTGAGTGACATTAATGACAGGACAAAAATCAGATTCTGTCATTGTTTTAGCTAGTAGCTTTGAGCCTAATGAGCATGATTACTTTTTCCTAAATTTTTCTTCAAGCACCACTAAAGTTCTGATTCTTAGAGATAAATAAAAAACGACACACTGAAAATATCAATTTCTCATCTCTGTAGTTCCTGGGCACCCTTCATTAGCATAAATAACATCTCTGAACCCATAAATTGATTCCTTGTGTCTTCAGATTCTTCCTGTATTCTTCTAAGAGTCTTCAAATCCACACCCCTTTTTCATAAGTTCAGATCTTTACCATTTCTTCCTTGCTAACTTCCTTTGATACATTTCCATTTTGTTGTCCCACAAGAATCTCCAATCTCAGAAAGCCAAAACTAAACTTGTCATCTCTCACCCCTCCCACCCTGAAAGCTGCTACCCTTTCTGTGTTGTGTATCTCAGGACATGCACCACCATCCACATCGTAGCCAAAACCAAAACCTGGAAGTCATCCTTAGCCTCACTCTTCCTCAAGACTTACTAATTCCTGCTAATTCTGCCTCCTTTTCATCTCATCAGTTCATACACTTTCATGAACCTCCATGTCCAAGACCTTGTGTTAGCCCATCTATCACTTCGATTACTGCCACACTCTTCTAACTATAGTCCCCACGTTGTGCCTCCCTCCAATCCATGGTCCATTCTGTAACCAGAGTAATCCCTTTGAGATGAAACTTAATCCTATCAATGCCTGGTTTACAATCTTTCATTGGCTCCCCGTTTCCGTCTGCAAGGAAGATGTAAGATGAACCATACATCCAAACTCCTTCATGTGCAACCAGGGCCTCCCTCACCCAGGTCATCCATCTCCTTCCTTCAAGCCTCAACTTAGATGGCAATGCCTCCTGGAAGATTTCCCTATCAACTCTCTTCCAAAAATTGACTGGTTAGCACCCTATACTTAGCCCAACTGAACACTCTCCCACTCTCTTGTAATTGCTTTCTGCTCGTCTATGCTCCCTGGTAGCTTGAAACCTCCTTCAGAACATGAACAATTTTTCACCAAATTGTCAGTTACTTTTGCCTCCTGAGCATCATCCATGGTGTCTGGTATATAATATAATCTCAATAAATAAAAAACAATTTACTCTCCCTTCCTCTGTGCATACTTTTCCTCATCCTGAAATGATTCTGCTCTATTGGATACGAATAATCATGTTTATTTCAGGAAATCTTCCTAAATGAATCTGCTGTGGTCAGTCCTTACTCTGCATCCCTTCTTCATGGATTTATTAAATGAATGTGTATCATTTTCACTTTGGGGAATATTATAGGTAACTATTGTGAGGTTGAGGCATGTGTATATAGTGTCTCCCAACATCAACTTTGAACTCCTTGGGTAAGTAAGCACTACTCTTCTTAAATCTTCCATTACCCCTGACCTCGTACATCCACCAGCAGTCCGATGATGCTCATTAAAGGCTATTTAGGACATGCCATGAACCCTTCCAGTGTTCACATTCCAAGCTCCTGTGATTCATGGTTCATCGTGTATCTTTCTCCCTTCATTGTCACACGACACTGACAGACTTTTCATTGTATTCCCATCTAGCAAGGTGCCAGGGAGTTTATTGACAGGAAGGCACAGTGGAATGTGCCCTGCTGAGAGCCAATCAGGACTTTGAGACCAAAGAGATGCTTTCTCGCCAATCGAGGCTTCTTCTTTTATGTTGGACAAGTCATTTTCAACCCTTTAGTTTTTTTCATGTTAGGAGAAGGACTTGTAAAATTTCTACTAGCTCTATACTTGAGTACGTTATAAAAATAACAATCACCAAAACAAATGACTGAACTGACAGTCAATCCAGGAGCTCAAAATCGACTGTACCATGATAGACAAAAATCTCTTTAATATGTTTGAAACACATTTTGAAGGAAAGAGGATAAAAAGGATAGAGCTAGAGCATCAAATATTTTAGTTTTACGTTCATACAGCCTGTGCCCTTAGCATGCATTTTCTGAGGTAATGTCATTTCAATGCTTCCCACATAGAATTTTGATTGGCACCCAACTAGCATAGTCTTCCCAGAAGGAGGAAGGACCTAGAATCAAGTAGAAAACAAATATTCAAGAAGCATGAAACCTTTCCGAGAAAGTATACCACATCAATCCCCATTGTCCTGTTTATTTATTTTTGGATTAAAATTCATATTTAATTAATTTGTTTAAACTATTCTACATAAAATGTTTGGTAATTGAGGTAACTATGCGAGAAAAGAAGTAATAAGCAGATAAGACAGTTGACCTGAAAAGAAAAATCTGTAGAGTTAACTCCATTTTCTTTTGATTTTATGCAGACAGTCACTTCCTTAGCCACAATATCAGATGGTGCAATTTGTGTTCTAAATGTTCTTTCTTTCCAACGTAGCTATCTACATTAACATCAGAATTATCACTGCCACAAAGAGATTTTTTTATCTTACTTTAGTAATAATATTTCAGTAATAATGCAGCTGGTAAAAATGTGTGTGTGTATATATATGAACATAAATATAATTTAGGAAAAGAACTTTTCAAGATATATTTCTTAATTACAACCTGAAGTATTTACAAATTTAAAAAATTTCTAGAACCTTACCAGTCCTAAATTACTTTGTAGGTAACAATTGTCATATTATTTTCATTTTTAATCTAAATAGTATTCATTTATTCTATAATATTGTAGTTAACTTACAAATTTCTGAATTTGGAGGTGTTTGGATAGCTTAAAATATGAGGGTCTTATGTGCTGCTATGAATATCTTTTCTCTTTTGTATACATGTCTGAATGACTGGCTCTAGGTCTAGAAAACTGTATAGCTCTTCTTATATCTCTTGACCTTAAACAAATAGATAGTCAGTTGTTTCTGCAGCAAAAACAAGTTTATTCAGGATCAGCAAAGAATTACAATTTGGAGCCTGCAATCATGAGGAGCCAGGGCAAGTCCCCACCAGCAAGGCAGGAGAAACTTTTGTAAAGGTGAAGAGGAAGTTGGGAGGGCTCTTGTAAACAAAGAGTCCATTGGAGGAGACTGGGAATTGGAAGTGTAGTGGCTTTCCATTGGCTGAGTTGTGATGGTCTCTCATTGGCTGTGCTTCCTGCTGGTCAAGAAGAGGAAGTCTTTCTTCTTCCTGTTGGGTTCTGCTATCTAGATAGGGCATGAAATCTCCCCATTTTGGCCTCCTGACTCCATTTGAATGAGGTTCCTGTTTATTAATTTCCACACATCGTTCCAGGTTTGTGGCCAGCAAGATTTAATCAAATTATAAATACCACCAATGGCAGTTGTATATGCATGGACATTCCCCTGTGGCCCAAACTTCAATGGTTTTTCAAAATTATGTCCTTTTGTTTTGCTAAGTTAATGACATATGAAGGTATCTAAAATTTGTATAATTTTCATTTATCTTACTATTGATGAGAATGCACATCATTCACCTTGATCCTTTACTATTTTATCCATACAGTGGAAATTTATGGACCACAGCTGTGTGCCAAGTGCTCTGTCAAGATCATAAGGACAAATAAGACACCATCTGTATTCTCAAAGAGCACTCAGTGTAATGAGGGATACAAATGTAAAAATAGGGCCACAACAAAAAATGATAAATTGCAACCATACAATGGAATACTACCTAGCAATAAAAAGGCATGAACTACAGTCTTGTGTCACTTAACAAGGAAATGTTCTGAGAAATGCATTGTTAGGTGATTGTGCCATTTGTGAACATCATAGAGTGGACTTACACAAACCTAGATGGCATAACTTACTACACACCTAGGCTCTATGGTACTAATCTTACGGGACCACTGTGGTATATGTGGTCCGTCGTTGACCGAAACGTCGTTATGTGGCGCGTGACCGTACTGACATGGGCAACAACATGGAAGAATTTCAAAGTGTGGGGCTAAGTGAAAGAAGGCGGACTCAGACAGCTGTATACTGTATGATTCCATTTATAGGATATTCTGGAAAAGGCAAAACTATATTAACAGAAAACAGATCAATGATCACCAGAGAGTGGGGGAGAGGAAGAGGACTGACTGGAAAGTGCTGGGTGATAGAAGTATTCTGTGTCTTGACTGTGGTGTTGATTGCACAACTTTATAAATTATATTTGTCAAAATGCATAGAGTCATACACCTAAAAAGGATGAATTTTACTAAATATAAATATTTTAACACACCTGACTTTGAAGAGATAAGTGGAACACTTTAGGGTAGTTGATAAGAAAGAAGGTTCTCAGGTCAGGCTGCTGGAATTTGTATTTCTGCCACATCCCTTCCTCACTATGTCACCTGTGCAATTATTTAACCTCTTTGAGCCTCAACTTGCTAATCTTTAAATTGGGTGTAAGTAATAGTGCCCACTTCCTGGGGTTATTAGAAGAGATAATCAAGGCAAAGTCTCTGGACATCACAAGCATCCAATAGATTTTGTTTTTTTCTTATTTGAGTGTTACAGTAGAGCAGTATACACTGTCCAATGGAAAATAGGCACATGGCCAGAAAAGACAATTCATGAAAGAAGGAATACAAATGCTCACTGGTCATAGAAAGATAACTTTGGCCTAACTACTAATCAGAGTGATAAATATTAAATATAGATGTCATTTTTGTTTACAAAATGAGCAAAATTTTCCTTTTTCTGGGTGAGCCCCAATGACCTAATGGTTGGAATTTGGCACACTCCACTTCAGCAGCCTGGATTTGGTTCCCAGGGGTGGTGTCACTCCACTGGTCTGTCAGTAGCCATGCTGTGGGGATGGCTCACATAAAAACAAAAGAGAAGATTGGCAACAGATGTTAGCTCGGGGAGAATCTTCACCGGGAAAAGGGAAAAAAATTTTTTTTTTCTTTTTCTATGTTTATTTTTTTAAGAATGAGATCCAGAGTTGAGGCAGATCTATTGAAAGAAGTACTGTCATGTTACTGGTTGACCTGTAAATGGATCTACCTTTATAGAAAGCAACTTGGCATATGCACCAAGGGTATGAAAGTATTAAAATTCTTCAATCCAGTCATTTACTTCGAAAATGTTTTCCTTAAAAAGTATCAGTAATAAGAGAGATTTCTGTGCAAGGTCAATTATTATGACATAGTTAGAAGAGGAAAAAAAGGCAACTTCCTAACTATTAGATTAAAGGTTAAATAAATTATGATACATGTATACTGTTATGTAACCACAAAAAAAATTTGTTTTTGAAAATTACTAAATGGGCATAGGAAGAAATGCAGTCAAAACAGAAACTTTTGGGAAAGGTCAGAAACTGGCCTCTGAAGAAAAATAGATGTTTCTTAGGTGGGAAAAATGGGGAATTACATTCCAAGCAGGAGTGTTCTGTGCAGAGAGGCCAAAAGCCTAGAAACACTTTTGGTGGCTTGGGAGGGTCAAATATCCCACAGTGATCAGGTGTAGCATTCCCAGGAAGAAGCAATAAGATTCAAAACAAAAAACTAGCTGTCACCCATTTTTAAAGATCTGTGTGTCATGCTAATAAGCCCACATTGTATTTTGTATTTGCACACCATTAGAGCTTTTTCAGAAAAGGCTTAACACAACTGTTTTACTTTAGAAAGACAACTCTGGCAGGTGGCACCACACCACTTTCCTCTTTTGGACATTCACCAAATGGAGTTAGATTTTTAAAAATTAGCTTAAAAATTAATAGCAGGGGGTAGCTCCCAAGTTTAGTACACTAAATAAGTAATTACAAGTATAGTAAGACGCATGGCAATTTAAAACATCTCATTATGGACCCAGAAATGCTTGTTGAATCCATTACTTTCATAGAAGGCAAGTCCATTATTGCTCTCTCCTGTTTTTTGTTGTTTGGGTTGGATGGTTTTCTAACAAAGGCTTATTTCCTCTACTTTGATCTGTTTTTTCTACTTTCTGGGCTGTTTTGCCCCACTTTTAGAACACAGCTTAGCTCCTGGGTATTTTTAAGTCACATTTTTTATTCCTAATAGGTTAATCAGCTAAAGCCTGTGCCGTTTGGAATCCTCAATCGGCAGTCCAGTTAAGGTGAGCCGTTCTCCTTTGCTTTTCAACCTTTGAATCATCATTTTGCAAAATGGCAGTCACTGCTTCTGAATAGTAATCAAGGCTTGGAGTGGTTACACCCTGAACAAAATACCGTCTCCTTGGCCAAACTTTTATCAGAAGGCGTTGCAGAAACTCATTAAGTCACTTGAGACAAAGATCCAGGTGAATCATTTTGAACCTCCACCCAGTTCAACTTTTCCCTCTGGTAACAATTAATTATATTTTTCCCTTTTCCCACTCCCACCTCCACCAACATTCAGTCAGATGTTCCACATGGCCACACACACTCGCTCTGAGTTTACAAGCTCATGTAAGGTTCACTTGCTTGGCCCTCACGGGAGAGAGATAAGAAATAAAATGTCTATAGCGTTTCCACTGAGTACATGGCAATAGGAAGAAAACGAAAAACTTAGTCTTAAAAGTCACGTAGCTTGATCCCAAACACCATTCGTTATTTAACTTTACATTTTACCTTCTTAATAAAAAGAAGGAAAACAAATACCTTACATGAAAATATTCAAGGACAGTGTGCTACCTTATTCATTATTCAAGTAATTAACATCGCTTGCATTATCAGACCCAGTCCGAGTATTGAGTCAATGACTCTTAGAAAGGCTAGAATTCTCACAGAAAGTGCGTGGGCTCTGTAGTTAATCTGACTGGGTTTGAAAACCAGCTCTCTCACTTACTGCTGTGTGACTTTACGCAAGTTATTCAGCCCCATAGAGACATGATTTCTTCTGTTGGACTAGTACCTATCTCAGATGGCTACTGTGGGGATTCACTGTAATAATATATTCAGTGCTAAGCAGAATGACTGTTCCTTAGCAGGTAGTAATGTGACAGTAACAAACAGCCTGCTAACAGTCACCATTCTAAGCATTCTACCTAAATTAGCTCGCTTAATCCTCTCGACCACCTCATGAGGGAGACATTACCACTACATCTATTTTACAGATGAGGAAACTGAGACCCAGAAAAGTGAATTTCCTCATTCAAGATCATGAAGATATGAATTGAACAAACTGGATTTGAACCCAGAATCCATACGTTTAACCACAATGCCTCTGAATACATTTCCTTCTCTCCTTAAAGATTAAGGAGAGGATTAATTGACAATCTCAAAAATTCAGTCATCTTGAAGATTAGTAATTGAGTCAGAAGCTAGAACCTGTAAACCTAAGTCTCCCAATTCCATTCTAGTGTAGTTTCCCTAAGAAACAAAACAAAGATAAACAAGAAACAGAATAAAGCATTGGATAAATGTAGATGGTGGGTCTTGAATAAGAAACTAGAATATTTTGCTACTGCTTTGTGATAATGAGGAGTCCAATTACAGTGACTAATTGGATGGCAATGACCTGTTTTGAAATAGTCATATCAGGTCCCTACCCTGCTTAAGAGTCAGATCCATAATGCTCTAGAAAGATCCTGTCTTAGGAGCTCTATGGAGAAAATCATCTTTCTGTTAACACGTCAGTCCACATTCTCTTCATGTCATGCCAGGTTCTTAATTGGAGCTGGCCCTTGGCAACACTCTAAAGTAGGTAAAGCTGGATTTTAGTGCTGCATCCCTCTCTTCCTGGTGTCCCTTCCTCACACGCACCAACCCCCTCATGATCTCCCTCTGTTGGTGAACTAATGAATCCCTGACGGTAAGATGACAGTCAATAGAGTGGATATGGCCTAGCTGGTGATAGAGACCCTAAAAGTCACCTCATAGGAACAGCTTCCCACACCTCTCACCATAAGACAGCCCATTTCCTTCAGTATTATTTGTAGACCCAAGCCAAGTCTTCTATGCCTCCTAGCCTTTTGGAGTCATTAGCACACTTACCAAGTCGTGCTTGAGCCTCCAAATCCACAGGGATTTTCCCACATTCACCCAAATGGCTACACTAGCCATGGGGCTCAAGGCTCCATGTGAGGATAGGAGCCAGCTATAACTGAAGGGACGGAAAGTGTGGATTTATTACCTGTGCCTCACCGGCCCCTGACCCGAGGCAGGAGAAGCCAAGGAAGCTGTTCCAGCTCTGATAAGGGAAGAGGTAATATAGGTGAAGGAGCTGTGGGAGAAGACACTCGCCTTCCTAATTGAACTAATCAGTGATGGGGCTACCAAGTGTTAGAAGAGCGATTAATATCTGTCCTAGGGAGAACTTACTAACACCATAAGGACAATAGCAGTATGAGCACTGACCATGGGCCAGGCATTCTTCTAAATTCCTTCATGGAGTTGCTCCTTTAATGTCCTTACAACAATCCTTTGAGGTTGGTACTATTATCCCCATTTTACAGATGTGGAAACTGAGGTGGAGAAAGGTTAAACAATCTTTCCCCAGCTTACACAGCAAGTGAGGGGCGCAGGATACAAACCCCATAATCTGAAGTCAAATCTCTTGTTCTAAACTCTTTTACCATGAATAATAAAAATCAGAGGTGGGCAAGAGCCAGATAATAACTGTTTTAGGTTTGCAGGCCGTATAGTTTCTGCCACGACAACTCAAACCTGCCATTCTAAACCGAAAGCAGCTATCGACAACACTTAAATCAATGGGCTCTGCTGTCTTCCAAAAAAACCTTACTTATGACACTGAAATTTGAATTTCATACTATTTTTATGTGTCATGAAATATTATTCTCTTGATTTTTTCCCCAACCATTTAAAAACGTACAGACCATTTTTATCTCGCAGTCTGCACGAAAGCAGGGAGGAGGCCAAATGTGACCCACAGGACATAGTTTACTGAGCCTTGATCACAAGGATTGAAAGAAAATTAGAACAAAGACATTTGGAGAGAAGTATGAATCACAATGTTCTTTTTCTGCCATTGTTACATTGTATTTATTTCAATCTGAAAATTATTGTCCATCATTCTATACATCATTTGAACCCGCACAGTCCAACTCCGTAATCTAGTTCAAATCTGCATGTTTAACAAGCTGTGTGGCCCTGGGCGGTTTACTTAGCCCTAAGCCACAGCTTCCTCATTGTCATAACAGCAGTTATCTCCCGGGGCTGGTTGTTGTAGGCATTAAATTAAATAATGCATGCTAAGCAATTATCACAGCTCCCGAGCACATTATAAACTCTCAGTAGATGTTAACTCTCACTGCTACTAGATTATTATTATTCCTCTGCTCTTATCAACATCATCATCACCCCACACTAAAAAATTAAAATAGCACCTCCCCTGAAGTTCACCTCTACAATTCTCTATTGACCGATTCTCTCCGTAGGAGGTGAATCAAAAAGTCCTTCTGGGGCCAGCCCAGTGGCATAGTGGCTAAGTCCATGCACTCCACTTCAGCGCCCAGGGGTTCACAGATTCAGATCCTAGGTGTGGACCTACACACCACTCATCTAGCCATGCTGTGGCGGTGTCCCACATACAAAGTAGAGGAAGGGTGACAACAGATGTTAGCTCAGGGCCGATCTTCCTCACCAAAAAATGAATGAATTAATTAATTATTTTTAAAAGTCCTTTAAACATCTTCTCCTCACCATATACTTTCACTCTATCGCACCCCAAATATAGTGCCATAGAAAAAAATTTCACTTACTCCAGATTCTCATCATTCTAGCAAAAAAATTCTCATATGCACAGCACCCAACAGAATTCTTGCTATTTGTCTCCAGCACATTCTTCTATAGGAATCAGCTACATTCTAATCTGCAACAGTTACCAACATTTCACTCCTCTGTCTTTAGCTTTTTTGATGCTTGTTTGCAATGCCCAGAGGTCACAAAAAGAAGGAGATACAAAACATTCATAATGAACCTCTGTGAATTAGAACAGCCACATTTTTATCTTATTTCATCAGGCCATATGAGTGTGGACTGCTACTTTGGGATGGTCGTTAAGGCAACACGTCTACTGAAGCATGTTGCTTACACCACTGGGAATAGCTGTCGTCACCACTGTGAGCCTCATTCCCTAATATTTATTGAACATTTGCTGTGTCTCTGGCACTGTGAAATTCCCTAATCATTTCTGTTAACAGCAGCCTTTGCTGCGACAGATGAAATGTACAAATAGGATGCTGATGAAGACACGGAAATGACCGCGATCGCTGTGTGGGCCAGGGAAAACCATGACTCTGCTATAAGTCCTGTTGTCTCATTATCTCACATTCTGGCCGATTTCTTCTCAAAAGACTTGTGGGCAAGGAGCGGCGGTAAAGTTCATCGTTTATCGGCTGGCAAATCAGCTGAGCATGACTCGGTTATCTGATCCTCTATTTCAGAGGACTGATGGGTTATGTTCTCAGAAGGGCATGCAATTCATCAGGAAGAGGAGTGAGCGATGGTTCCCAGAAAATGCCCTACTTGTCATCTTGAGGTTTCCATATCAATGGAACCAAATGTTAGCCCCTGCGGTCTTGAATAGCAAAAAGGATCATGGCCCTTTTGGGGAAAGAAATAGGCTCTTTGTAATTTTTAAAGTGTGTTGACATGAAATCAACTAATCATAGCCCAGATAATTTTAATGACTAAGCATCTCAGTTGGAAATGTTTGCAGCAAGTACAGATTCTTCAATGTGCATTAGCAGACAAATGCCCAGTTTTCTTGTAGGTTGACCCCATCATTTCAAATGTCTTCTCTACATTTTGTTTAGTAGTTAGTTGGGTAAGATCTTTTCCTGCTTTTCAAACCACTTGGTACATATGGGACAACTCTGTTGATTAAATATTTTCTTTAATTTTTTTCTAGAGCCACAAAATTATTCAATGCTTTGAAGACCAGTTGATGAATCTACTGGCCCAGGTAATTTCTTGGTTTGGTTGCAAAATTAAGCACTCTAAGGAATGAATAGAGATATCATTTGACACAGAATTCTGTCTTTTTTCCCCCCAGGAAATCAATCTTAGGCAAAAATGTGACGTAGGCAGAGTTTACATCTACACACGGCCACCTCTAAGCTCCCAAAATTATTGTTCCCTTTTCTCTCCTCTTCGTAGCTTCTTCCTTGGAAGTGCTTTCATGCTTCCCGAGTCCTCTCGGTTAACAGGAATAAGATAATGCTGAAGTATACACTGTATCTTCCAGTACAATGTGATATTTTATTTTTAAAAATTATTATAATGCTTCACACAAATCAATATATATCTAATAGCAGCATCTTACACACTTATAACAAGACAGTGGCGATAAAATTTCTTAGTAGGACTCTCCCAAGGATCTCTCACCGCCTATGAATAGGCAGCCGCCTCCTCACCCCCCAACAAGGTTACCACCATTGGCTGTCAGTTCACAATCCATTACCCAACTGGGGGGACATAATAAGAGAGATAGTGCTTGCTGTAAACAAAGCTTTCTGAAATCTTCCAAAAAATTAACAGATAGTAGAAATTTGTCATTTGTTAAATGACTGAAAAATTGGCTAATTTATCAAGTATTTGGAAGCGGTCTGAAGACACACTATTTTGTTCTGGGTGTCTTGTGAGTTAAGGCCTAAAGAAATTCTTGTTCAAAAATTTTAAGTATCAGGAGCTAATAATGATTTCTGCAATACTTTGCTTCAAGTGCCACATCCATCCTTATTTTCTCATCTGAAAAAAAAAATTTTAAGTATAACCTTACCCAAGAGAAATAAAAACTTAACGTCCACACAAAAATCTGTAGATAAATGCTTAGAGCGTCTTTATTTGTGTTCACCAAAAACGAGAAACAATCCAAATGTCCCTCATATGCAGAATGGGTGAACTAATGGTGGTACATCCATACAATGGAACACTACTCAGCAGTAAAAAAGAGCACACTGCTAATGCATGCAACAACACGGATGAACTCAAGAGCATTACGCTAAACAAAAGAAGCCAGACTTAAAAGGCTGCATAGTATGTGATTCCATTCATATGACATTCTTGCCAAGACAAAACGATAGGGACAGCATGCCCGTGGTGGGAGGTGGGAGGAAGGATTGACTAAAGAGTGGCAGGAGGAATTGGTGGGTGCGATGGACTTGTTTCATACCTTGATTGTGATGGTGGTTACTCAGCTGTATACATTTGTGAAAGCTTGTGCAGAAGCATGCACAAAAAAGGGTGAATTGTACTGTATGTACATCATACCTTCATTTTTAAAAATGAAGGGAAAAGTATAACTGCTCTGCAGCTCAGCAAGATAGGTAGATACTTTACAGGTATTCAGGTTTTGGTCCAGCTAAAATATTGCTCCTATTGTGAAGACTTCTGGTCTCCTATATTCTAATCCACCATGATTGCAGCTCCTAGATGGTGAGAGTGTTACAAGGATAAATTAGTTAATGTAACGCAAAGAACTGTGAAAGCACCAGACAAGTTCTAGAGCGCCATTCTGACACTCAGACTGGACTGAAGGCAAAAACATTTTCAAAGCCAGGACCCAGGCAGGTTTTCCATCGCTCTGTCAATTTCTCAACTGGCTCCTACACAGCGACTACACAGCTTTGCATCTTTGTACTGAAGCGTGGACCACTTGAAAGAAGAAAGGCACTGGGCAAATGCTATAAAAACAACAGTGAGGCGGCAGCGTGGCCGTCTGGACATTTCAAAGCCAAGAACAAAGGCCTGAAAGTAAATCCTTAGAAGTAAATAGAGCAAAGCGTGTTACCAACTACAGGACATCTCACCATGTAGAACAGATATGTGTTCCAAAGTGCACTGTACAAAGAATGATTTTACTAAGCGTTTGTTTTGGAGAAATAAAGATTCTCTTTATAAGAAATCACATCTGAAAGAATGTGATGGAGAAGTTCAGGATTTTATAGATTAGCTTTTCTTACAAAAGGCCAAGGTCTTCATTGGTGAGGTCTGCAGCTAAGGATGGAGGCACCCAGACTTCAGCATTCATATCTCCTCCTTCATAATAACAAGTGAGCACACTGAGTACAACTAACCACAGTCCACAGATCACCCAACCCTCACACCTTGCGTGTCCTCCCAAATGGCGGCACTTATTGTTTTCATTTTTATCTCTCTTTGTTTCCCCTGCCTCTTCTCTGGTTGAAGTACAAAGAAATAACAAAGACCTGGCCAAAAGCCAATGAGTCTGTGCAAGGAGGAGGAGGAAGGAGAGGTTTGGCTAAGCATTCATTGAGATATCCTGGCCCTGAGTCATGAGGAGACTTTCCACTGTGAGAGCACTGCAAGTCGACCTCCAGGTATACCTGCTTAATTAAAGCAGAGCGTGGGACCAGCCCGCATTTTTTTTAACCTAAATGTTGAATAAAATCATTGAAAGAATGGGCACCTACACAATTCTGATGTGCAATATGGTATAGTGAAAAACTTTATTGGACCAACTATTATGAGATGTGAATTCTGGTCCCAATGCTGCCATAAAATAGCTGAGACACTGTGCAAGGCATGTGGTCCCTCTGGACCTCCATTTCTTGGTCTGTGAAATTAGAGTGTTTCATGAGATAATCTCTAAGATCCCTTCTGTTTCTGATGTTCAGATTCTATTGTTCTCCTCTAAGCTAAAATAGCTCTTTGTGAACCTAGAAATAACTCCAAGATTTGTCTCTCTCCATTCCCCGATTTTTGGAGCAAGCTAACAGGAAACAGTACGATTAGTGATACTGCAAAAATTAGTTCCTCATTCTTATACTGAGTGGGAATCTCATATTGAGCTTTAACTATACCCATCATTCAGAGACATCCCTGGGTGCATGTATGGAAATAATGGAATGGCAAAAAAAAAAAAGTTTATTTGCATGAAGGCTGAGGAGATTCCTGCTAAAAGTTATTCCATGGAGAGGACAGAATCGTGCAAACAAAGTTGGCCCAATTAGAAAGACTTAGCTTCAGAGGAATGAGTGATTCTGATAGCATGGTATCTGGTACTTGAATTTGCCTACCAGCCTCGCCCCCATAAGACTTTTAATCAACCTATAGAATGTAATGCCTAAAGTGGAGAGCAGCATTCTTTAGCTTTGTGTAGTTTAAGCCCCTTGAGAATACAGGGAGATCTGCAGAGGAGAAGAAATGGCAGTACGTCCTGGCTGACAAGAGTGTCTGGAAGCCACAATCATGTAGCTAACTGTCATGGCAGAACCCAGTCCCAGCATGGCACAACCGGAGAGGCAGAGACCCCAGCAGGCAAGGTGTGGTAACAGGCAAGCTGGGTGAAAGTCACAAATTCTCCAACTCCAAGAGAAGGCACATGGATAGGGTTTTTGGTTAGCAGATGTAAAATGTCCCCAGGAACTTCCAGTTATAAAGATGGGGCAGAGGGATGGGAAGTCATTGCTCCAGAAGGCTAAAAATGAAGTGGGAGTGTGACCCAACAAAATTCAGGTTTAGTTGTGATTTTTTAAATTCTCAATATTGCCATAATACTATTATTTTCCCAAAGGAAATCAGAGGAAGGGAGCTACAATTATTAATCAAATTCACTGTGCGAGTACTGGAGAGGAGATATACGTCACATAAGTAAATATGGAGAGAAAATCACAGAATACCTACTCTACTTCTCGGCTGAGTAGCCAACAGTAAGTGGGTGGGATTCCCTTGTCTCTACTTTGAACCAGGGGTCCCTTCCCATATTCACCTCTGCCTTCCCCCGCAACACTTAATTCCCTAGTTTTGCCTCTGTCCATCTGTATCACCAGATGTGACAACATTACCTTGAAAATGTTTTTCTCATGTATATAGTGCAAAGAGCCATCTTCTTCAGTTAGGCATTTTGGGTATTGAGGATTTGGGGTAAACTTAGTTCCTAACTTCAAAAATATTTTAAGTCACAATTTATATTTTAGGGAAACATATCAAGAAGAAATTCGGTGACTGCAAAATATAATTGCAGGCCTGCTTATTATGATAATGGAGTAAAGATTCACAGCAAATCCACTGTATTTGTTTAGAAGGAAAATTAAATAGTGAAATTAAGATTATCTTCCGTGTAGTTGGTGTTATGTTGTATTTTAGAACTATAGTGTCTCTTTCTCTCTCTCTCTCCTCCCCCCATCCCTGCCTTTCCCTGTTCCCCATCTTTCTCTAGGAAAATCTTCCCATAATATCACCTGACATTTTGTAGAGGTTCTAGGTCTTACCCACACCAAAGATGACTCCCATAGATTTTGAGGCATCTAAGTGGTCCAGACTACATCTTCCATCCTTCCATTAAGGTCAGCTGATTGCAGGAGCCCCTCCCTCTGTACTCAGGAGCTGGGGGGAAAGGGCAGCTCCAATGTTCCCACTCCTCTGAAACCTTCTGTGATCCCCTAGCCGGAGGTTATCAATCGCTTCTCTCATGCATTCCATTTTTATTTTTTTCATTCGATCTTTTTTTCAACAAATATTTTTTAAGTCCAACTATTTGTGAGATGAAATGCAAGGCACCTTGTGATTTTCTTGTGACTTTTATCATGATCTACTTTATTGTCTTGGCTGTGCTTTATTGAGGCCCCACTATGTGCCAGGAACTGGACTGGCTACTTCACATGTATCAGCTCATTTAATCTTCACAGCCAGTGTACGACATCTGGGTGCTTTCCACATTTGACAGATAAGGAAACAGTCTCAGAAGGATAAAGCAGCACTATGGTAGGTAGAAGAGATGTGTCTTTCTAACTCCAACATTGGAGTTATGCCTCCAACATAAAATAGACAACATCAGAGCTACTCTGATTGAAGCAGGGTTGAGGGATCCACAAACCCCTCAGCTCACTATCCTCTACCCCCTGAGGAGCTCTGTAGATCTTCAGGGTTCCCCAATTTGAAACCACTACACTACTATACCCCTTTAGCCCCTGCATAATTTAAATCTCCTCAAAGACGAGAATAGCATCTTATTAATTATACTAACTTCCACAGTACCTTGCTCTGTGCCGTGAACATGGAGGGTGCTCAGTAGGGACAAGCTGAATTATGCAGCTCTCCGTCATAGAGAACATGCCAGAGAATGACTGTCATCCTTTATGAATTTCCACAGCCCTCATGTTTGATCATTGGTGTCCATGAGGATGAGCTAATTCCCTTTATGGTAAGACTTTAGGACATAGTTTCTAGGAATAAGACTTCACAGCATCATAGACTACCAGAAAGCAAGTCTTTTTGGTCTTTTTGTGATATTTCTAAGTACAGTTTAGAAAGAGCTACAGATGGGTGAAATACTTACTATTTTCAAATTAGTTGCTATTTTGTAATTATCAGATAGGCCAGTGGAGCACATGACTGGGTACCTATTCGGGAAGGGCAAGCTGGCACAAGAAAAAGAGCCATCGGGACAGGAGACATAAGGAAAGTTTTACTCTAGTGGCTTCTTGAGATTGGGAGAATGGTTTGAGGCAAGCAGTAGGGCAGACATCTGGCTTCCTGCAGCACAGTAGACAATTTCAGAGACTCAATGGATAACCCATTGGGTCAGTGTTGCCCAAATTGTGTTCCAAGGAACCCTGGAGTCCCAAAGATGGTGACAGGAATGAATACAAAAATATTCTGTGGACAAACAGGTTTGGGAAATATTGCTTCCTACATCTCTTAGACATTCTCAGTGCATTTGAAAAACTAAAAGCCCCAAGACTTGCCCACATTTACCAAACTTAGCCATGGAAATCTTTTTCAAGGAATACCAATTACCATCTTACAGAACACTGGCTCTCATTGAACTCATTTTTGCTACTCACATGTAGCAAAATGCTACTCTACTTATTGCTTCCTGTGAGTCATTAGTCTCGGTCTAGGAACATGGAAACAGGCTCAGGTCTATTTGAAGTTTGATGACGGACCAGAGTAGTCTAGGACAGGGGTTGGTAAACTACAATCAGCAGGCCAAACCGGGAGCCACTTCATGTCATTATAAATAAAGTTTTATTGGAACACAGCCACGCCCATTCATTTATGTACTGTCTATGTCTGCTTTCAGGCTACAATGGCAGAGCTGAGTAGTTGAGACAGAGACCATGTAGACTGCAAAGCCTAAAATACTTGCTATCTGGCCCTTAACAGAAAATGTTTGCCTACTCTTGGTTGAGGACATTTCATTCCACTTAAACCATGTTTCACAAAAATTTGAATTTTAAAAAGTATTATATCAACCTTTTCTATCTGCTCTCTCTTTTTTTTTTTTTTTGAGGAAGATTGGCCCTGAGCTAACATCTGTTGACAATCTTCCTCATTTGTTGCTTTTTTTCTCCCCAAAGCCCCAGTAGTTGTATGTTATAGTTGTGCATCCTTCTGGTTGCTCCATGTGGGACACCGCCTCAGCATGGCTTGACAAGCGGTGCGTCGGTCCCTGCCCAGGATCCAAACTGCCGAACCCGGGGCCACTGAAGCGGAGTGTCAACTTAACCGCTTCACCACTGGGCAGGCCCCTCTATCTCTCGATGCCCAACTCACATACATATTTATTTCCTTGCATGCCTTGCCATATTTCCAATGTGAGACCCAATTCCCAAGAACTGCGAAAATAATTCTGCGTCTTACAACCCACGAATTCAGCCTGAATGGATGAACCAATTCATCTTGTCTTCTCTCTTCTCCCATATCTACTTTTGTTCAGCTTTTTATTCCCTTTAGTTCCTACTCTTACCTTCTCAGGCTTTTCGGTTCAAAGGAATATTCTAAAAGAACCTAGCAATTCCCACTAGTCCTTCTCAGGCTTTTCGGTTCAAAGGAATATTCTAAAAGAACCTAGCAATTCCCACTAGTCCTGACACAAACATCCTTTGCAGTGCCCTCTACAAGCATGAAATACAAGGTCCAGAGTCTCTTTCCCCACCTAGAGGGTAGCAGGTTCACGTCACCACCCATGCTAGCACTCTTTGCCAATCTCAGTCAATCCTCTTTTTAAATGTGCTTACGGTGGCAACACTCTAGCAACATAAATAAAAGCTGAATCCCCACAAAGCTTTTTCAGTGAAATCCCTTGGGAGCAGCTTTCTGTAGAAGAGTCCCAAGACTGTTCCTTTAAGAAAATACATGTCTTGTGCACTTTCTTCCTTCCAATATTCAAAATTAAGCCCTTCCAAATGGATTACACTCTGAAGTTTATAACCTCAGCCTACACAAGTCCAGTGCAAAAAGATCTACAGCCTGCAGGCAGAGCGAGGAAGCTCTTTAAAGATGAATCATTTTCATAAATGAGTGCAGAGGGAGGTCAGGCCAGGGGACGAGGAAGGTTACATGTGTGCCTGAGATAAGGCCCCATCCATCGTCCTCTTACTGTCAGGTCTTGATAGGTGAACATTGCCTTGAGCTCTCATAAAACACGTTGTTTGCAGAAAACTTGCAGGTGGTTCATAAAAAAGTCCAAACTGTTAGCATGAAATTTATCTCCCACTGCAGGATCTGTTTATAATAGAAGCGAAGGATCTCAAATAGAAATTAAGTATCTCAGACTGACTTATATTGGCTGGGACAATTGAAAAATTCAACCTGCTTCCCAATCGTTGCACTAAAAACGTCAAAGTATTTGTATTGATGACATCTTGACAAGATACAAGTATGTTCAAAAGAAAAATAATGCCCATTGTGTGCACAGTCCTTTATCCCTGGGATAAGAATAGGTGAGGTGAGATTTTATTGGGAGAATTTAATCAGACGGCCGAACGCTTCATCACATTTTATTTCTGAAGAGTGTCAGGGATCTGTTATTTACAATTTTCCCCTCTGTATGGTCAAAGTGAACAGGGCATCTCAATTTTTTTAAGTTGTTAGGAGATGTTTATTATCTTGAAGCCAAAAAGAGATTGGAGGCAATGGTAATGGTGGCCATAATTTGAGTTATCTCCATATAGAAATTGAAGGGAAATGCAGAGACAATTCATGTAGATAATTCAGACCCTAAAACCTCTGGTACTTGAAATAAAGAGATAAGTGAGGGAGAAGTGCTAAATTTGGTGTGTGTTTGTTTTCCCAGTGTTGTGTTTATAATTGGCTCGGTTTATCACATCACATGCACATATACCTATATGGTGGTTTTAAGTTGCTGGAAATAGTGGTGGTCATAAATTTCAATCAAATTGACGAACTTAGCACACCTACATGGCAGAACATTGTGCTCTCATGAGAAGAGTTTACAGAATCCAAGCATGTCAGAGCTGGAGGGGATCTTAGGTAGCATGGAGCCGAGGATTTCAGCCCCGGAGCACAGACATGGAAGGCAAACATCTGTGAAAATAAGAAAGAGTCACGTGCTTCCTCTACCTTAAGCGCAGCTGTGGTCCACATCTTCATCCCACCGCACACATACCCAAACCTCTCTTTCAATCCTTCACCTGGGGTGGAGGTATTGGGTTAGGGCATAAAGTGGGCTGAGAAGCACTGTATCTAACCCAACACCTTTATTTGACATGTGAGCGTCATGAGCTCACCAGAGATGAGAAGTGAAACCAGAGATGTTTCACTTCAGAACCTTCTCGGTTCTCTCGTCTCTTTCACCTGCCTTCAACCCTACACTCTGGCCGTCCAAGCTACACTGAGTCACTGTGGCCTCCTCTCACAAGAACGCCTGTGTTCTCTACCCACATAGTATCCTAGTCCTCCTAATTTCATGTAAAACTAACATTTTCTCCAGGCCCTGTTTTCATCTCTCACTGCTGAGAAAACATAGCTAAGATCTGAACAATTCTAGGACTTAAGATTTCCCTCTTGGTAATGATAGCAAGCTGAAAGGGGGGGTAGATCATTTTGGTCAAATATGTTACCCCAAAGGAGTATAATGATTTATAATGATGGAGTTTCAGGCATTGTAGCAACCAGAAGAGGAGTATGTTTGAAATTAGGGGGCTTCTCAGCACTTGAAGTGACCATCTACAGAATTTTTTTACACGTTTTTTTTTACCAGTTATTGTCTTATATTTCAATATTGAAGGTAAGTAGGAGCCTGCTGTTTGGGATGTTAGGTTATAGGAATCTAGCAAGTGTCATACTCCCAAAGGTATTGAATCAATATTCTTCCAAGAAGATAACCTATGCATGAGTAATACGCTGGGAGACAGCGTTGTCTACACCATTGAATGATTGATATCTGCAATTTTAAAATCATGTAATAGATTATGACTTCGTCTGCCCTCGAGTCTTCTCTATTGCTTCTAGAAGGATTCTAAGATGACACGAATGAGTTACTACCGTAATCCTAAAGGCCTCGATGAAAAGATTCCTCCTCAATCTCTCTCTCATTTCAGTGTTTAATGTCACTCACTGTCATAGAAAACTTTCCCGTCTAAGCTCCTCCCGTGACAAGGCGTGAGAGAAGGCCTACACTCATTCATTTGATGAACAAATGTAGTTTGAGCACTTCCAACATGCAAATAAAATGTTTCATGAAGCATCAAGTCAAGCAAGATAAAAAGGGCAAATTAAAATATTTTTGTAAGTCATGGTATATAATAATAATAATAGAACTTATGAAACACTTACTGGAATAACAAAAAGTACTATGATAAGGATTTAATTAAAATAACTAATTTACTTCTACAACAACACCATGGAGTGTTATTATCCCCATTTTACAAATAAGAAAATTGAGGCTTAGATTAAGTTACTCACTCAAGATCATCTAGCTAGAAAGTGACAGAGCTGGGAGTTAGTTTATGAAATGAAATTTTAACTTTTCTAAAATAAGTATTTCTCACTCCCATGACCTCAAGGCACTCATTAATAAACTTTATCTAAAAGAAAAATAAATCTACTCTGCATTTCAATGTGCCAAGCAAGTGTCTCTATTTTTTATCAAGTCATCTTGGTCTCAGCTCAACTTCTAAAAGGATAAAGTAATGAAGGACACAAAACTGGATTATAATACCTCTATACCAATCATCTTGATGTTTTGTCAATTGAAGCTTAGTGCTGATTTGCTAACATAGTAATCTGCGTTGATCCAAAAGGAAGCCATCAAAAAAATCTCAAAAGACCCTATTCTCCCCTGCCTAATCCAATGGGCCATGAGTTATATTTCTTCCCATAGTCACAAGTAGGCACCACGTAAAACATTCCTGAGTTTTTTGGTTCATTTAGAATTGTTTTGATAAAATCGATTTAAGTGACTCATTGTCCTAACATCTTCATCCATTCTCCAACCTTTTACGGAACATCTATGATTAAGTTCAAAATATATCAGAAAATAGAAAGATGAGCCCAATGCCAACTCTGTCTTCAGACTGTCTGATAGTCAGTGAAGGAGATAAGATATAAACATAAATAAAAATAATATAAGGTAAAAATGGGAGAACCCATGGGAAAACAAAACCCCCAACTCGGAGGTGATCAAATTTGGCTTTGTGGTAAAGAGGGCTTCGAGTTAGAACTTGAAGGAGGGAGAAAAAGAATGCACATTGTATCAATGTCTAGCAAAGCGAAGAGAATGTTTGATGTGTAAGGAGAACAAAAAACTTTTTTATTTAACAAAAAATGTAGGCGGTATAAGATCTTGTGATTGTCATACAAAGGGATTTGAATTCTATTCTCTTAGAGTGAGGAATTCATTAAGAGTTTTTGAACAGGGAGGGGACAGACATTAAAGTTTTGCTTTAGTACTATCAGTCCATCCCATGCCAGCTCTCAACACTTCTTGGAACAAAGAACATACTCAATACATGTTTCATGACTTGTTGGGTGTACACAGAAGATGGGGAAGAGAGACTATTAGAGCAATAAAAGGATATTTTATTAGAGCCTAAACTAGGAAGAGGAAATACAGAAGGAAGAACAGATGAGAAAGATTTTATAGAAATGCAGTTGACATAATTAATCATCAGATATCAGGTGATGGAGAGAGATAAAAAAGAATCAAATATGAATCCACCATCACAGATAGGATGGTAGTAACATTATCCGATAGTACAAAATATTAGAAATATGATTTCTAGTTACCAAAAGCATATCACTTTCAAAAATATTGGTCTGAAACTTCTTAGCCCACAATTTGCACAAACATTCTATCTGCAATAAAACATTTTGTGATACAATGAGACACAATAAGGGCAAACGGACAGTATTTGCCAAGGACATTTGCAGATCAGTATTAAAACTCTAAAACGATGAAGGACAATAATTTGGGGAATGAGGAGGAAAAAAACCTGCAGAATGATTGTCTCATTATTTAGAAGAATCACTTTGCTCTAGCAAGTTGCAATCATTCCCTTGGAGAAAACCAAAAAAAAGTAAAAAAGTTAAAAACATTGAAAGGAGATTGGTTAATTAGACTTAATTCTAGTTTAAGAATCACGTATCTGGGGAGAAACATGGGAAATATAATTTCAAATAAAGCTAATCCAGCCAAGATGGAATAATGGCAACCAGATTTCCCTCCCACCTGAAACAACCAGAAATGGACAAAAATATATGAAAGAATGGTCTGTAAGAACCATGTATATCAGATAATGAAGGAGAGTGATCCTTGGAAGATGAGAAGCCAACAAAGTGAGCCTTCAGATAGCCACAGCTACTCCCTTGAAAAAGTTTCCAGGCCACAGTGCAGGGAGGGGTAACTCAGGTGGAGGTTGGCCTATTCCATGAGACCAAGGCATCCTGTTCTAATTAAGGGCAAAGCATCAGGGAAGAGAGAGCTTCTCAGAGAGAGAATGCCAGACATCTGCAGGGAATCCTCCTCTAGTATTCAGCTTAGTGCTGATCAGCTCACGCATGTGAGGAAACTACCCAAGGCCAGGAAAAGAACCATCCAAAAGGAGTGAGAGGTAACAGCGCCTGGCACTGCTGGGAATAGTTCCCGAAAGCCAGATTGGAAAGACTCAAGATTCACAGGACACTGGGTAGAATACATAAATGGATCTTTCCTCAGTAGTGGGGAATAATTAGCCATAGAATGAGCACTATTCCAACCCACCTAACAAATCTTAACGGCAAGACCCAACAGGATCAAACTATTTCTAAGTAACTTGACTGCATCCCAGAGCAAAGTTCAAGAATACTTATAGGAATAAAAAATATTCAGCAACCAATGATGTAAATTTTACAATGTCTGGCATCTAATCAAAAAGTACCAGGCAAGCAAGGAAAACAAAATATGATCCATAATGAAGAGAAAAATTCATCAATCAAAACAAACACAGATATTAGAATTAGCAGACAAAGACATTAAAAACATTATTATAAATATATTCCATTTGTTCAAAAAGTTAAGTAGAAAGATGGAAGATATAAAAAAGACCCAAATCCAGGGGCTGGCCCAGTGGCATAGCAATTAAGTTTGCGTGCTCCACTTTGGTGGCCCAGGGTTCGCAGTTTCGGATCCCGGGCACAGACCAATGCATTGTTTGTCAAGCCATGCTGTGGTGCTGTTCCATATAAAGTAGAGGAAGATGGGCACAGA
Source organism: Tapirus indicus (assembly GCA_031878705.1). Taxonomy (NCBI): domain Eukaryota; kingdom Metazoa; phylum Chordata; class Mammalia; order Perissodactyla; family Tapiridae; genus Tapirus; species Tapirus indicus. The sequence continues at coordinate 119,447,601 of CM062925.1, forward strand.
TGTTAGCCCAGGGCCAATCTTCCTCAGCAAAAAGAGGAGGATTGGCAAAGGACATTAGCTCAAGGCTAATCTTCCTCACACACACACAAAAGACTCAAATCCAGCTTCTAGAGATGAAAACATCAATGTGTGAAATGGAAAACTCACTCGGCATGATTAATGGCAGATTAGATACAATAGGAGAAAAAATTAATAAACTTGAAGACATAGCAGTACAAACTATCCAAAATGAAATAGAGAGAAGAGAGTGAAAAGAAAAAAAGAATAGCACATCACTGAGCTGTGATAGAATTTCAAATAGCCAAATATATAGGTTATTGGAGTCTCCAAAGGAGAGGAAGGGGGAAGAAAATTATTTGAAGAAATAATGACTGACATTATTGAAAATTTGATGAAAACTCTAAACCCATACATTCAGGAAGTTCAACAAATCCCAAACACTAAAAACATGAAGAAAATTACGCCACGGCACATTATAATCAAATTGTTCAAAACCAGTTATAGGGAGAAAATCCTAAAAGCAGTCAAAGGAAAAAGATAAATTCCATATCTTACTATATTAAGAAAGATCAAAAATGAAGAAATAAAGATGAAGATGATAGCAGGTTTCTGTTCAGAAGCAATCCAGTGAGGAGACAGAAGAGCAAATCTTTGAAGAAATATAGACAAATCCATATAAAGACAATCACGTATTGTTAATAACATTCATTCAGCAAGAAAAAAACTAAATTCTTTAAATATAAAATATCATGTTAGATGCTAAAGAGACCATAAAAACCTTAGACTCACCAGTTGCATAGCAAAAGGTTTGTATATAAATAATTCTATGTATTCTTCCAATTCTAACTTTTATGATTTTATTTTTTTGACTGGTCCACAAACTCGTATTAAAATAATAATAATAACCTCAACAATTTGGCATGACCTAGGTGCCCAAGATACAAAATAGAAAGTACCAGATTCCTGAACTTGGGAACATCTAAAAATGTACCTTAAATCTTTTTTGGATCTAGGCGTCCACAAGTAAATAACAATTAACACTACATGGCCATGTAGTAAGTACTCTAGCAGAGGCATGTTTGAAGACCTAACTATGCCTGAGGAGAAGAAACAATACAGAGGGAGTGACAGCTGAGCTGAGTGTTGAGGTTGAGGAGATCCCTCCACACTGAAAAGCATCCTAGCAGGGATGGGTACAGCATGTGCACAGGAGTGCCACAGAATGTTCAAATGCAAATGTCAAGAGTCCAAGTGCATCTTGGAGACTGGTGAACAAGGAAGCTTGACTTTCCAACAGGGCCACCTATTCAATCATGAAAGGATTTCCAGGTCATGTAAAGAGACAGGTTTCCAATATGTAGGTAGTAAGGAACACTGAAAGGATTTAGTTTTAGTAGAAAAAGAATTTGTGCTTTTAAATAAAAATATTAAGGATAACCCAATAGCTCCCCCTCACTCATCTACCTAAACTTCCTCCTCTTAGGACATGATTTTAAGTAGAGGAGTTGCAAGTGAAGGGTTGTATTAGTATTTTAAACATATCACTAAGGTAGTGATATGTGTAGATGGATGGAAGATAGGAAATAAAGAATATCATTTGTAATATTGCAGAAAAGAAATAATCCCCAAAACTAAAGCAATGGAGATAGAAAGAGGATCCAAATTAAAGGGATATTTTGAATTGTAAAATTGAGAGAATCCCTGATTGCAACCATTACAATCATTTAGAGGATATAAGGCCTATCTGAGATAACTTCTTTTGGGGGGGAATCAAAGAAGATTTTTTCATGTCAGAAACGTCATTCAAGAGCCAGCCCTGATGGTCTAGTGGTTAAAGTTTGATTCCGTCACCGCTTCGGCGACCTGGGTTCGTTTCCTAGTCAGGGAACAAAACTACCTGTCTATCAGTTGCGATGCTGTGGCGGCAGCTCACATACAAAAACTAGAAAGACTTACAACTAGGATCTACAACCACACACTGGGGCTTTGGGGAGAAAAAAAAAGAAATGTCATTCAAGGCGGGATCAAATGCTGAGATGAGGGAAAGAGTATTTTATTTGGAAGGACTAACGTAAGAAATGGCACAGAACAAAGAAGGAGCCACATAACATCTCAAACAATCATTCTAGTGGGATTTAAATAAAGGGTCCTGGCTGGGGCATGATGAGAATGAAGCTGGGTAGGTAAATAGAAGAAAAGCCACAATGGGCTTTGAACAGCCAGCTAAGCTTTAGGAAACCATCAGCAGTGTCTGAACAGGAGATAGGATGTGTAGTTTAGGACAGATTAGAGGGAAGGAGTCCAAGTGATGGTTAATAAAGAACTGAGCAATTGCAGCATACAGATGCAAGAGACATCACACAAGCAACATGTTGGGAGAAAAATAAGTTGCAGGATTTCTGGAAAGCCAGAAAGCCTCAGGCTCTAAACTCTTTAGGCCCTTCTCAAGTTTCCACTTATTATCCATGAACTCCAGACTGGAGTTAGTAATCTGGGCCCATTCATGCCAGCATGTCCCATAAAGATATAAAAGGAGATACACACGTTCACAAATAGACATATGCATAGATGTAAAGATACACAGATAGACTGATACCAACATCGACTCGTAGAACCAGGTACAATGTATAACTGGAAGGATATCTGTTTGTTATTCCAGAACTCAAATGTCTATTACAAGGAGGGAGAAAATGTTCCAAACTTTGGCTCCAGACATTTCTAAAAAATTGGGTGACAGGTCAGAGACTGAGTGGGATGAACAAGAGTTCTAACTTTTCCAAACCAGTTCTCTCTCTCCACTACATAGCATTACCAGTATAACAGGCTTGCCTGTTGATTGAACATAAAGACACACCTACTCCTTTCCCAAATGCCCCGAGTCCATTTAGGTGCACACAGAAATCCAGTTTTAAGCTCTCTTCCTAAATACACACCAACTGCACGGTGAGGGACAATACATTGTTGAGTCAGCCATGCTAGGGCTTCACGCCTATGTGTTTTGAAACCTCAGGCTCGGAACACTACATTACCCCTAAGGCTTTTATGAGAGCGATAATCCCCAGTTGAACACGAGCAGCAACGATCTGATGGGTTACGATAGTGGTGAAGGCAGTTCACACGTTTCAAAAACGCTGATCACACTTTGTCATCAGGTTCTTTGTTACGCAAGGACTCTTGAATTACTAGGTAGCTTAGTTGAGTTTGTTAGTTAATGCTATGTGATAACATAGTAATAACAATTAATTCTATCACATTCAAAAGGAAGTAGCACCAGGATCCTACACCGTGGTTTAGAAATCAGCGGTAATTACGGCTCTACCCTATAATTTGTATGGTTTGTCTATCTCTATAAGCACGCCAGTGGATGGTAACAAACGAGATGCTATGCAATTTTCATTGAGAAACCTGCGAGCCATGTGAAACATCGAAGGGATTTACCCATAAAAATCTGACCTTTTGCTGGAAACACAAAGTTAAGATCTTATCCATGGTGATTTTAACTAGAGAGATAAAAGGATTTAAAAGGGAGAGGATTAACACAACAGGTAATGAGAACTCATCTAAGAATAAAATTCTTTGTTCTTCCCAATTGATTTTGAATTGAGTGAACAGCATCTTGTTTAAGGTTTCTGATACAGGGACGTGGGGAAATGCCATGTGTTCTTGTGGTCCCTGGCCCATTGTATCTGGCTATCTGCCAAAAGAACTCTAGCTCCCCTGTCCTGCTGTCTTCACATGATAATGAAAGAACTTGACGTGAGAGTCACAGCCTGGGTTTGAATTTTGCCAACTTGCCAGCTCTGTGATTTCAGATAAATTACTTGACCCATCAACCTCAGTTTTCTCATCTGTAAATTGAGACTAATAACTAACTTTGATTATTATTGAGATAGCATGTAAAAATGTTTTGCAAACTCTAAATACTGAAAGAAAAATACATCATTCTACCATATATTTGTTACCTGATACATTATGATCATAGGAATGCAACATATTATATAAGAAACAATAAAAATGTTTTTAATTAGAAGTTTATGAAATGAGAACTACTATGTATTACTTTCTAAACTATCACATTTTAAAATTTTTCTGTCATCCTCACTGTGGGAGCACCATTTCAGCTGGATATTAATGTGGATGCTATTTAGCAAGGCCATATGAAGAAATAGTTGCAGAGCGAGGTACAAAAATATTATGTAGCCAATCGTAGTTACTGCCTAGAAGATGAAACAAAATATGTCTGAACTGAAATAAAAACATCTCTAGCATTCTGTTCTACAATAACCTTTCAGGTCCCAAGAGAGGAGGTTAAATGGGATTCTCTCACTAGTCTTAAAATATTTGTCTATCAGATTGGATTATTTGTAATAATGTGTGGAATACTAATGTCATCTCCTGTTATAAAGAAACAAAACTAGCTCAGTCTTGATGTCCATTTTCCCCAAATATCTGACCAAAAAAGATGTTTTAACTTTATTAAAGGGGATGTGGAATGAAAACTGACAATGAAGAGAATAATAAGATATCCGGAGTTAAGACTCTCTAGAAATGTTCTTAGAGCTTCAGAACTGGTACGAGCGTCTGCCCAAACCTGACACCAAACTTAACCTCTCCCACTCCCAAGCCAATTTGGATGAAAACCAGCTCCACTTTAGGCTTAACGAGGTAAGAACCTGTATTGTCATTTCCAGACCTTTATAAGCCCTCTTAGTAAATCAAGTCAGCATGGTATCCTCATAATTTAGTGTTGTGAATAGTACAAATAAAACTTTCAATGACATTTAATCAGAACATTTTCTTTTCTCTTCCCTTAAGACCATTATCCCAGAGAGGTCCAGATTTCCCAGCCTGTCAGTCATTACAACTACAAGCTGCCCAATGCATTTGAAAGCTATCAAGTAGCTAATTTGCCAAGATAGATTTAAAAGACACAGGATGGCTTATGGCCATGGTCTGTCTGGCTCCTACCTCACAGAGCCAAGTTCCGAAGCACAAAGGGGATTTCTTCTGCTGATGGTGGGTTATTGTTTAAACCTAGATTGCCTCTTTTTTCTATCATTCACCTTTTTTCTGTCCCCATACATGCCACCACCAGTCACAGATTTCATTCACAGCCCATCAACTGAAAATTACATGCTCAACACGCTGACAAAATTATCCATTCACAGGTCAGAGCTGGGGGGGAATGACACTGAGATATTAACTAAGCCTTGAGTGAATTTTTCTTATCTACTCAAAAGTCTAACACACTTTTTATGCCAATGAACTCCGGCATATACAACAGAAAACAAAGTAATTAATGTTAAAGTAATTTCATGATGCAAAAAAAGAACTATGCAAATGCAAGGTATTTGAGAAATCTATGGTAGATTTCATTAGGAGCTAAGAGTCCTGGACACTTTTCCACAGTCTACTTTGCACAGAACAAGTAAATGGCAATTTGTGGTCCAAGGAAGGAACACAGACCTGGGTATGGATTCTGAGTTGACCTCTTATTGGTGATTGTGGACAACTTAATTAATTTCTCTGGGCCTCAATTCCTTATTTGAGAAAAGAAGATAACATTACCTATCTCATAGGGTTTGGGGGAGTAATAATGAACTAATTTACATAAAATACTTAATCTCTGGTATGTAGTAAACTATCAATAAATAGTTGTTATTATTATTTTATTATTACTATTTCTAGTCTATGAAGATCAGAAGCAGAGGCTGTTTCTCTCATATATGATAACACAGAAAGAGCAATAATAATATTAAACACATATATAATATTAACTATGTGCTGTGCATAGTTAATGCATCATTCGATAGAGAAATTGAGGCATAGAGAGGTAAAGTAATTTGTCCAAGTTCACACAGCTAAAATGTGGTGAAGCTGGATTTGAACCTCAGCGGTCTGACTGCAGAGTCTGTGCTGCTAACCATTACACTCCAAATTAAATATGTTCTACATGCAGGTATCTGGTACACATGTGGTCCTTACGGTTGTGAAAAAACAGCAGCACACCTAAATGAACATGAATACGAAGTTTATTGGAAGCCTCATGGGGATTCTTGAGGCCATGAAATTCAAGTTCCCAGTCAGGACCCACAGGAGCTAGAACCAGAGAGCAGATCTGAGTTCAAGGCACTGCTAGAGACCTCAGCAAAAGGAGTTGTACACACGCTGTGCAACTTCTCTTGTATCCATCTTCAGATGGAAGGCCCTACACACTTTACTCAATCTTTCAATTCTGCTCCCCCACAGTACAATTCCTCCATAATCCAATGGGATATTCCAAGGAAAGGAATCGTCGTGATGCGGTTTAAGGGGTAGTGTCTGTTCCTGAACCAGTCAGGTCCACCTGAAGAGTCAGAGTCCATGCCACAATCATGGCTGTCAGTATTCACCATCAGTAGAAGCTTTCAAGAAAGGAACTATCTATAGGCACTTTGAAATAGATCTTTCCATCTTTACCTTTCTGTCCTTTATCTTACCTGTTATGGGATGCTGAGGAATATAGAGGCTGAACTCAATCTTTGGAATCAGTGAGCCTCAAAAATAAACTCTGTCTCTGCCACCACCGGCCGTGTGAAATTAGACAAGTTATCAAATCTCTCTTGGCCTGTCTCCGCAGGTGTAAAATGGAGAAGATAATAACAATGACTGCCTCACAGGTTTACTTTGAGTATTAAGTGACATAATATATATAAAATACTTTGGCATATATCTTGGCACACAGTAAGTGTTTGGTCAATGTTACCTATATTTTTATCACCATTCTCAGTTCAAGAGGCTTCATAAATATACTTCAGCCTTTCGAGTTTTGAGGCTTCTAAGCTCTCTTGGTGTCTTTCCTCCCAAATCTTTGCTTTTGCTTTAACAGTCAAATAGTCAAGGCATCCGAGGAATCAGAAGGAGCCAAGATTAGACAGAGGACTAAGCAGAGGAAGGCAGTAAGCAGGCAAGTGTGTGTGGTAGATGCTGCTGATTGCTGATTGCCACTTAAGTGGTCTTCTTACCTTCGTAACAGAATCTCAATTATATGTTGACATGGTACATAGCTAACATATTACATTTCCAGCCTCCCTTGCAGCTAGCTATGGCCTTGTGACTAAAGCCTGATTGATAAGATGTAAGGCAGAATTTTGTGGGTTTCCGGAAAAACATCATGCAACCTTTCTATTTTCTGAAACAGAAATAACCGCTATCTCGCTTAAGCGTCTGTCATTTTAGGTTAGTTGTTTCAAAACATAACTGAATATACTCTTAATTTGCAATGAATCTGGAAGTCTTCAATTAACATCTAATAATTAAAATGTTAGAGATAGATGCTTGAATCAGAAGACAATGGATAAGTGGAAAGGAGAAGAGAAAAAAAGGAACGATAGAGGGGACACCTGCAAAATGGAAATCATCTTCCTCAAAAGAAAAGCCACATACTATAGCAGAGTTGTAGTTAGTCTGTCCAGTGGGATTCACCTAAAGGGAAATTACCACGATCTGGGACACCACACCAAACACTTAGATACCTAGATACCTACCTGGTCCACTAAACTGCTGAATACAGTGAGTAAATGATGTCAACTTTTTCTATCTTGAGTCCTCTTTTTTAAATGAATATCATAAGCCTTACCTTACTGAGATAATCTGAGAATTATTTAGGATATCACCAAAAATATTTTACTAACACCCTCACACACTTTCTTGCATCCCTTGTCGATCAATTCTTTTTAGCCAAAACAATCACCTCTCATGTCCGGACTCTGAAGTGCAACATAGAGTTCTACCAGTGACACAAATTCTCATAAAAACAACAGGCAGAATAACTCTAAAAACTCCTAAATGTTGTAAGGGCCAGCCTGCCCTATCTTGTGATCTGTGTTTATTTGGATGGAAGAAAGTTGTTGCTAAAAATCGTTAGTTGGTTCCAAAATTATTTAGCTTCTTTGGACCCCTGTTTTCTCATTGGTAAAATGTTGCTTCTTTTTTGTATTTCCCCAAAGTATCTTCCAAAATTTAGAAGATATTCATTCATCTATTCAATAAATATTTATTAGGCACTGATTGCATTCTAGGTTCTCTTCGGTCTTTGGGAGCCAGAAGTAAACAAAGCAAAATTCCTGCCCTTATGGAGCTTATGTTCTAGTAGGGGAGACAGAGTTGGAGGAAACCTTATTAAGCTACTCTCTTTCCACTTCTATACTCCGCTTTGCAGTGGTGGGGCTGGGGCGCTGCTGTCTCCATCTCTGCTTGGCCAGCTGCTCTGCTAGGTTCTGCCAACAGAGGGCGCTGGAGGGAGGCTGCAATCGTTGGGGAGAAAGAAGGACCATGCTCCTTCCCATTTGCTTCCTGTCTCCTGCAATGGCTCTTCACCCTGGCAGCAACAGTTGATTCCAGAAGCAGCCAGTGGTTCCAATTTGCAGTTTTTCCATAGTGCAAGAACCAGCCTCATTGTACCGCCTCAGAGACCCCCACCCTAGACAGCCAGTGCCCCCTCCTCAGAGGCTGGGATTTCAGCTCAGGGGAGCCCCTCCTCCATGCCTGTAAATTTTAATAATCTCAATCACTTCTTGTTGCTCTCCCAACCTGTGTTAGTCCACGAGTGCTGCCATAATGAAGTACCAGAGCCTGGAGGGCTTAAACAACAGGCATTTATTGTCTCAGAGTTCTGGAGGCTGCAGGTCCGAGATCAAGGTGTGGACAGGGCTGTTTCTCCAGAGGCCTCTCTCCTTCATGTGTGGACGTCCATCTTCTCCCTGTGTCCTCACGTGATCCTCCCTGTGTCTGTGTCCTAATCTCCTCTTCCTATAAGGACATCTGTCAGATTGGATTAGGGCCCACCCTATGACCTCATTTTAACTTAATTGTCTCTATAAAGGCCTTGTCTCCAAATACAGTCACCTTCAGAAGTACTGGGGGTTAGGACCTCAACATATGAATTTGGGGGGAGATACACAGCCCAGAACACAGCTCTAGATGCTTCCTGCCGTTTCCACCTCTGAAACCTCAGTGGCCTTTTTTTTTTTTTTTTTTTGCCTTTTCAGTTCTCCAATATTTGGTTAAAGACTCTCTCATTGCAAATTCTTTCTGTTAATTTAATTATGTGGTTTCTGTCTCTTGAATGGATCCTGGCTGATACAGTATGTCACATGGTAATAGGACTAGGGAGGAAAATAATAAAGCAGAGAAAGGGGCTGGGAAGTGCTGAGGTGAGGATGGATAGGAAAGGCTTCATCGGAAGGTGACATTTGATCAAAAACCTGGGGGAGGTGAAGGACAAGCCATGAGGCTTTCATGGGGCAAAAGCATCTTCTGGCAGAAGAGGTAGCATGGTGACAAAAGGCACTAAGATCTTACTGAACGTTGTGCAATGCCCTTTGAGGTAAGTCACTGCTAGGGAAAGAGCTATTCAATAATCCTTGCTCTGAGGGACTGTCTTTCCATTGCAAGCATGTCAGTAATTACCAATGGGGAGCTGGGAAGTACTGAGCAATTCTCATGTTGAAATAATAATAATCAAGAGTTTTAGGGCTGAAAAGAATCTTGTAGTTCATCTAACCCACCTTTCACATTTTGTAAGTCTAGACCCAGAGAAATGACTTCACGTGATCAACCAGCTGCTAAAAGTTGATAACCTTGTTCTCTTGAGTTCCTTAGGAATGTGATGACCCCCAGGCAGAGAATCAATGCTGATAGCCATCATCTAGGACAACTGAAAGATCAGAGTATAGGTGTTCCTCCAGTTTCTGATGCATATCAAGTAAAACAAAAGACTCAGGAACTAAGACTGGATGGATGGCCCACCCTGAGGCCGGATGCCTCCCCCACCTGGAGACCAGCCCCCTACATAACTGGCCTGTAGTCTTTGTTCTGTAAGATGGTTCTTTGAGACATTAGTCAGCCATCTTCCTTCTTGCTAGCAGGGTGTAATAAACCATTTCTTTCTTTTCCACCATCTTGCCTCTTGACAATTGGCTTTTGTCTCACAGTGAGCAGATCGTGCCCTTTGTGCAGTAACATAATGGCAACAAGTATTAAGTTGACCAGAGCAGATAATCAGGGATTTACCTCCACCAAGAATGCCCAATTCTCAGGTAAGAATATAAAAGCTTACTGCTCCATCATATCTTCAGAGGGCATGCTAACAAATCTTTGACTCATATGCATAAAAGCACGGGCAATAGTCCACAGCCTTAATAAAGAACTTACAACAATACCAATGTATACTCTTTATTATGGTTTTTAGGTTTTCTTGGTCCATGTTGCAGGAATAAGCCCTTGGATTCTCTTCCTGGTCTAGATCTAATCTCAATTGCTTCTCTGTCCTTTCCAAATGTGCCTAAAAATGGCCCCTGCAGAGGTGGCATTCTGCCCCTTGGAGTGGTGAGATCTTCCATGTTACCTCATTCTCATTAGGCCACAAGGATGCCTGAGGCAGCATTGCCAGCTAGCAGAAACCAAAATCCTGGCAACTATCAGAACTCTGACGACAAGGATAATAGCATGAAGAAAGACCACAGCCTAAGCCATCCTGTTAGTGGTGCTCAGACCTTCATCTTGCAAGGCTCTCAGTAGGATGTATATGTTTTCATGCCATAAAGACAAAGGCTTTTGTCCTCCTTCTAGAGAAGATTGTAATATCATTCCTATGCACATTGGCTCTAGAGGTTTGGGCCCTACAGCACAGTGCAGACGTTGTGCATTAACTCCTGAGAGCCGACCCAAAGAAGTGAGATGATTGCCTTGGCTCAAATGAGAAGCTCATATATATCTTTCTATATTTACTAGGGATTCATTTTATTACAAATATCGTTAGCATCAACAACTATGTATTGAGGTTGACTTACATACAAAGCCCTGGGGCAGGTGTGGGGTATCAGAATTGGCCACCTCAAAATGTCTATTTTCTCTGAAGGGGGCTATGACCTCCCCCTCCCCCCAACTGTCTAAAGGGATTTGGGATGCAAGGCCTGTCCCTGGACGGGCCAGCACCTTGGATAACTCTGGGTATCGATAGGCTGGGAGGGTCTTTGCTGGGCCCATTCTTATCCAAGTTCTGTTTACCAGACATTTACATTTGTAGGGGAAATCTCCATTTGTAAAGGTATCTCCTTCTCTGCACTGGGAAGAGGGGCGGATGACCTCATCTCTAGAAACTTGTCAGTGTGGAAGGCGAGGCCTTAAATCTGCATAATAACCTTACTGTGCTTTTCTGGTAATCTCCCATAACTGACCCACCCCCAAAAATCTTCCTTTGTCTATTTAAGAGGAGAACCTCCGCCATTTTGGAGAGAGATACTCAGTTTCCTGGAGTCTCTCCCATGTATACATGTTATAAAGCTTTGTTTGATTTTCTCCTGCTATTCCTCCTCATGTCCATTTAATTTGTAGCCCAGCCAGAAAGGACCCAGAGTGGGTAGAGAATGCTCTTTCTCCCCATCACAGGTAGTGGCAATTACAAGATATAAAATTCCTAGTTACTGCCCCGGAGATGGTTACAGTAGCTGAGCATAGCAGAGGCTGAAAAGACCTCAGTGACCTTCCACTTCACTTTCAAATCGGAGACTCTGAGGCCAAGGTGGTTGATTCACTCAAACTCACACAAGTGGGGAGGAGTGTGGATTAAAAGGAATGAAAAGATCTTAAAGAAGAGAAGCCATGAGATTTTTGTTGCATTGGGAAACTTTAGTCGTAACACATTGAAATTTCCGTGAAATCAATGTAAAATTGCATTACAGATTACTTCTGTAGGGACATGTTGTCCTATGTGTTATGTACAATGTTACTTTTAAATTTGGCTTCCATTATAAATATAGTTGAATATAAACTCAATGCCTTTGGGAAGTGGGATTTGGGCTGGCTAGGGGAGCCCATGGGGAAAAGGTGTCTTACTTTTGAGTTTATATATGTGACTGTACTCTGTCGTAACTTTTCTTCATGTAAGGATTTCTTAATTTTATCATAAAATTTTTTAAAGAGGTGAACTCGAGATGACCATCAAAAAAGCTCAGCATGCAGAGGGGTCTATAACCCAGCCTAAGCATAACCAGTGGAAGAGAAGGGCGAAAGTTGGTGAGCAAATACTATGCTGTATTCCACTAAGACACTGTTCTTGAAGAACAAACAGAATATTAAAGAAATCCCAGGGTCTAGAATTCACTGTGCTTTCAGGAAAGGAGCACAGACAGAAGTCCTAGCAGTAAATAGGGCGCAACGCCAAAAACGATGATGTAATAACAGAGGAGAACCAAGAAAGAGAGTTTTCAAGGAAACTCTTCAATAAAACCAAGCTGTATCAGGGCGTTAGCCTCCACTTCCAAGAGAATTTGATTATTTCTGATTAAACAATGATAAGACCTGCAAAAATGGCCTTAGAATTAACATACCTCAGTGTTGGCATACGTGTTCATATAACATTGAAACCCCGAGTGTCAGTTGCTAATTTATCCAAATCAACTTCTCTAAGATAAATTACCAATATTTCCTTTTTGTTGTTGGCATTTTTTGTTTTTTTTTTATTTGTTTTGCTCAGTATGTTTTGTTTTGTCTTTGCGCTTGATTTTGACAATATTCTCATCGTCAAGTGGACAATTTGGACAATGATACAGGAAGGACCAACTGTGGCAGGCTGGGGCAGTTGGGGATTCTTCAGGAAGGGGCTGACACTCTAATGAGATTAATATTTGGGTATGCCTTTCTTTCACTGCCAATGGAAAGCAGAGCTAATGAGAATTTGGCTTTCCGCTCCCCTCCCCCCACCAAAAAGCCATTCTTTTTCCTTTTTCTTTTTAACCCACCTGCCATGGTAGCTTTAGTCAAATAGTTAGCTACATTGATCAATAAAACATATCCTGTTGTTTATATTGTTGCCTTTGTTTATCATTTTAGACGCCTAAATATTAAGTGTTGTATAGTAAACATAGTTCCACACACTGGACTTTATAAGACAGAAAATTCACACCTTTTGCTAAATATGGTTTTCCATACCTGTGGGAAAACTTCCAGCAAAAGCTGCCAATGCCTCATACAGTGCAGTCTATCTCGTTCACTTTCTGTGATCTGATGTCCCTCTCGAACCAATAGACGTCCCTCCAACCCACAAAAAGAGCCAACAAAGCAATCTTTCATGCCTTGTATCTCAATAAGCTGAGATATTAATCACAACTGGTAGCAGAGAGACAAATTAAATAGATAGAAAAGAGGTTTACTTTCCACAGCTTGTAAAATTCCAGTACTGTCACTGTTCTTTCTGCTCCATTAGTGGCCCTCCTCAGTTCGGTCCCTTCCCCACCATCAGGTCACCCTGGTTGTAAACAGGCTCCCCTGCTCTCACAGCATCTTTCAGGAGCCTCTTGGTCACGTGGGGCTTTATCTGCCCACTGTTTCATTTAAAATCTTGCCTCACAGTGTGCTCTGTTTCCTGTACTAAGAATTTACTATTACCATTATTCTTCTCACTTCTCTGTTTAAGCGTTATACCAAGTTCCAATTCCTACTTGCACCTGCAAGGATGAAGCTGCAGGTGTTTATCTGTATAGAAGTCACCAGAAGCCAGTGCAACTCAGAGCAGTTCCCTTAGCAACAAAAATTAATATGTAAGAGAGTTCCAGGCTCAGGCAGTGTTTCTTTCCAATTATATTTACTCATTTTCATGAGGTGTTATTTAATTCCTGAGGTTTCATGATAAATTGTACCAATGCCATTCGGTTTTCAAATGCAATTTGTGATTCCGTGATGTGAAAAGACACTATATTAAATAAAAATTAGTCTTAATATTTGGTCCCTCTGTTCTCGACGCAGGAAACTCATTGCAAAGCAATTCTTATTTACAGTAATACATCTTTGCTTTGAAAACCATGATAGTAGAAAAGTGCGTAAAGGAGAAGGAAACTGCGCTTCAAAATGTCAAACAACATCTGTTTCCCATTTCTGAGAATTACAGAGCTTTCTCCAGCCCTTTAACCCTTTACCCCACATCGTATCTGTTCTTTCATAGTTTATGAGCTTTATCTTCAGAAGGCTTTCAGTAAATGAAACCTGATATAGAAAGTGAATCTCTGCGTTAGGTTCTCTGCAAGGATTAGGGACGAGATTTATTAGAACAACACCACTCATGCTGTGATACTTTAAGGTTGTGTCAACATTTCAATTATAAACCCCTGCTTCCAGGGGTGTGTACACAGTCTGTTAAAAAAAAATAATAATTCTCCAGCTTCCAATTTGGAAAGTGGGATAGTCATTTGAGGACCCATGTTTGGTTTATTCGGATTTTAAAAAGCTGCATGAGATTGACCTTTCTAAGCATAGGAAATTATATCCCACAGACTTTTGTGTTTTATACTTCAAGACTATATCCCACATTCAAAGCAAAAATGTAAGGCTGACGTGATAAGTTAAATAATTAGAGCAAAAAATCCAAATATGATCATTCTGAGAAACTGCAAAATGAGTCAATATTTTAACATTTATTTTGAAGCTATTTTGTCACGTGTAGTAATAGGTCTGTCACATTAGTCTTCCAACTATAACTTTCAGTCGACCTGGCAGCCGTGGTTTCTTCTAAGTGGTCTGAGGCGTACCCCTCTGCCTTCTAGATGAACAATGGCTGAGAGGTCTGACAGAAAGACATGGGAAGATCAAGGTCAATCTAAAACAAAGCAGTGAACGCATGAGATTACCTTTGGTGGCCTCCTTACATTTCCTCACTCTTCTGATGCTCCATGCCCTCTGTCTTCCCCTCCTCCCGCCATCCCCTTAGCATGTCATCCCAAACCATGGCTCTGGTTCTAAGACTTTTCGCCTTTCACCTTCCTTACCATCTGACACCATCCTTCAGTCAAAACTCACCTGCCACCCACTTGATTGGTCAAGAGCCACTTATAAGTGTAGAAAGGATCTACTAGGTTTTTCCTTACTTACTGGCAGCCACAGAGTCTTATATCATCTGTCTCAAAGATTTTTATATTTTTTAAGGAGCAAAGCAGGTGGAATTTGAGACATCTCTACAGATGCAACAGGGAGGTATTTTTAAGTAAGGAGTCTAAAAGCACTCTTCAAATAACATTACATAGCCCACAGTATACTTCTCCTGTAATTAAGAGGTTTAATTAATTTTTCCATTGTCCTATACCATGTAGAGAACTGGTCATAAAATATAAGTTCCATGAGAATAGGACTTTGCTGTTTTCTTTCCTGCTGAAAACCCAGCACCTGGCACCTAAAACGTTGTAGATATTCAATAAATATCCAGTGAAAGAAGGAATAAAGAAACTAATGAACATATCAAATACGTCTTTATCAGTTCTGAAAGCCTTAGTCATAAGTAACTTGCAAACACGTTTCCTCAATGCAGAAAAAAAAATCTATTACAGTAAAGAAATGATTATCTATATGTTGGCATCTGAAATGGAGTGATGCCGAAAAGAATCACGTTAAGAAGTGAGTGAGTAACCAAGAGAAACACCCAAGAGCAATGTTTGTTCTTTTTTTTCTGACTCTTAAATACCCCCCCAAACCTTTACTAGGTAGAATCTGAAACTGAAAGAAAGGTTCACTTCTCTGTCTAACCTCCACATCTCCTGTATCTCAAACATGAAAAACATCTCAAAAGAAATTAGGATTTTAAAAATATGCAGCACTTTGCCAATGTAGCCAACCAGATTGCAAATGCCTTGAAGGTAGGCAGGTACAATTTCTTATTAATTTTTTGTCCCTACAAAGATCCTCAACAGTGGGCTGCACACAGCACGTGCTTGATGATAATGCGTCATGTTGGATGACTTCTTAAGAATCAGGACTATCTCTTTACCTCTCCTCCGCAGCAAACATCTCATTTAAACTACTCATGAGCTTCGGAGTCTGCTTTCATTTTTATCTCCTCTCGCCTCCTCTGCCAAGGCTCAGAAGGAGTGAGAAGGAGAGATAAAAGGAGAAGATGAGACAAAAAGAGAAACAGTCTGACAGTAAGATCTTCTAGGTATTTCGATGATATAATAAGAGCGTAAGAGGAATCCTCATGTATTGTTTATCTATCTCGAACAATTTTTCTGCAATAGACCAGTATTAACTTTATGAAGAAAATGGTGTGCCCATTTGTTAATAAAGTCTCATGCCACAGTTGGCCGAGGGACTTAATTTGGCCGCTTAACCACTCTTGGTCCGTCCCTTCCCTTGTACCTTTAAACAGCTAGACCAGATGGTCTCAAAACTATTTCCAGAGCTGGTATTTTGTGTTACTGCAATGCTCTTCTGTTATTTCTCTGTGGCCTTTCTGGAGCATTAAAATGGCACTCTAGTTCCCCGTAAGTCTAATTCTATTTCAGTTAGCCTACAGAATTCTGGTCTTTTCCATGGAAAGCAAGGGTGCTCATCTCTTGGAAGTTGTACCCTTCTGGCCCATTGCAAAGAGGGAGACCCTCCATATAATCCAAAAAAATAAATAAATGTATTGTGCTCCTAAGTGTTTATGTTCTTAGTCTTAACAGCAGTTTCTTCATGAAAATAAGAAGAAAAAAACCTCCACACACTGGCACAATCATAGCATTCCAGCAACTAACGACGACAACAACAAAAGCGGAGCTTTTTTTTTTTGTTGTTTAATTAAATTCTTTCAAGCCGTGTGGAGCAATACTGCTGGGTAGATCTTGTAAGAAGAGATAATTAAAACACAAACAAACTAGTTCTTTCATTTGGAATAGCAGCCACTCAGGCTGGCCCACCCCAACAAATCCCGAAGGATCCTTAGTATGCAAACCGAGTCAGCTTTCAAAACAGGTTCGACGGTTGGTTGGAGAGCCAGAAACCCCTTCACACTGGGAATCAGGTAGAATATCTTGGGAAAGTCAGACTTTTTCTGAGCTATTGCCAACGGAGCCGGGCAAGTGAAATGATGCCTTTGGCAACAGGTTCTCGATGGACGTGTGGGTCTCAGAAAAAAAGCTTTCCCACTCTGCAGTCTTGGACTGAGGTGAGGCAATCAGGGGTCTTTAGGCCTTTCAAAAGAGAATTAAAGTGGAAGAAGGAGAGAAAAATATTTTCATGCTTATACTTGTATTTTCCCCTAAATGCTAGTAGTTCTGTTTTCAGATTCCACATTTATGATCTGATTTGGAGTGATATATCCTACCACCCTATTTATGACGTTTCTAGGGGACAGTCAGTATAGTTGACAACCTTATTAAACGGAGTAAAGTATATTGACCTGTGTGGATTCTCTGCAATGGCTTTAAGACAACACAGCATTTGGGGAGAGATAAACCTAAATTTAAATCCTGCCTTCCTGTGTGATCTTGACAAAGCTGCGGTCCTTTCTGAGCATCCATCACCCCTTCTTGAAATTGAGGGTGATGATTCCTGGCCTTAGAGCAGGTGTTAGTCATGCCACATTCCCGAGGCCCCTCCAGCTTCAGTGCAGCTATGATGGACAGTTCTAGATGCATTGAAAGGTGTCCCATCTTGGGCACAAGCCCTGGTGTCTGCAGCTTTTCTGCCTCCTGGCTTTGTCTGAAGGCCCTGGAAGCTACTCAGCTTGTACATCAGCCCAGCCTAAAAGTGCAAGGAAATTACTGTTGAGACCTGGTCCCCTCCCCCAGCAACCCTTAACCAATGGGGAACAGGAGTCACTGGACAAATGCATGGCCTCCCAGTTCTCTGCTAGGACAATTCCCAAGTGGTTTTACTCTTGAAGTGGCCTTTCTCCACTCCCTGACCTCAGATTCCTGGCATCTACTCCCACATGAACTACCAGCACCCAAGTTCATGCTTCAGTTTCTGCTTTAGATGAACCTAAACTAAGATGTTGCTTATTCTTTTCTCCATATTTGTTGCACGACCTAAATAAGATAACATATGGAAAGATTTCGTTGTAAACTCTAAGCATATGGGCAAATGTCAGTTACAAATCTTAAAATGGCTCTAGCTATTATTTTGATCCAAGGTTACACTAAGAACATTAAAATTATATCATTATTTTATGTTTTTTTCCTATTACAAACGTCGTATCTGTTAGGTTTATAATAAAACATGGTCAGGGCGCTAAAAATATATGCAGCACTAGGAAAAAATAAATAAATGAGCAACTTTGGTGGCTGGAATTACTCACATCCTATGAGGCCTCTGTAATTTTATTCTTGCTGTTTTCTCCCTAGAAAGTCTTTTGTAATCTCAGCCTCCCATCTAACTACTTATCCTTCAATACTGGGATCATTCATTGACTTATGCAACAGTTTTTATGGAGCATTGCTCTATGCCAAGTTTAAGTATACGCTAGTATCTTCCACCTCAAAAATACAAAAAGCTTGATCTCATCTCCTTCTCAAGCTACTGCCCTGGCTCTCTCCTCCCATCCACAGCTCAGCTTCTCAAAATGGTTGTCCATATAAACTTTCTTACCTTGCTCATCTTCCACACCTACCGCTTAACTAAAATTTCCCTTACTAAGGTCAAATGCCTCCATGTGAATAAATCCCAATGGGCAATAGTCTTCATTTTACTTGACTTCTCTGTAACATTTCACACTCTCAGTCACTCACTCCTTCTTTAGTTTATGTGATTCCTGCTTTCATGGTTTCCCCTTATATTTCTAGCCACTTCTGTCCAGTACCCTGACAGTTTCTCCTCTTCTAAATCAGTTACAGGTCTTAGCTGCAAGCAATAGTAACCAAAGATGGATGACAAATAACTCAACTTAAGTGTTTATGAGTAGCTCATAGAATCAGTGGGAGTCTCAGAACTATGCAGCTAGGGAAAATACCCATGACCGTCCCTAAGGACTGACTGGTCCTTCAGTTCAGGAAACTTAGTAGGAAGTTAAGCACTGGACACTGTGGCTAGCCACCGCATCTGCTGCTCCAGTAACTCAATGTGGCTACAGCTGACTACTTCTAACTCTTCTGCACCACTAAAGGTGGAATCCAGTTTTGTTGCAACCACTACAACTGCCAAGAAGAACCTCTACATTCTCAACTAGCTCCTGGATCTAGATCCAGTCCAAGTGTAACTGGTTGGTGAATCTACACTATACACCCTACGTGCAAGAGAGGCTGCAAAGCCAAGCATATGATGGTTATGACACCCATCGTGTGAGGTATTCTGTCCCTCACCAAGTCTCCTAAAAAGTAGAATTCCCTAAGCGTAGGAAGATGGTTCGATGCTAGGCAGCCAATAATAATAGCACTTAGCCACTACCTCTCCAAATCAAATCTTGTCTTAAGTTTTCTCTAAATTGATATCTCTTGGAAAATCTCATCGGCTCCCACATCTTTGAAACCCTCTTATACATCAATCACTCGTAAATCTTGATTTCCAATTCAGCCCTCTTTTCCAAGATTCAGATTCACGTACCCAAGTGCATAGTTGACAGCTCCATTTGGATGTCTCATAGATATTTCAAATTTAAGAGGTCCAAATCCAAATTCTTGCTCTTCATGCCCACTCTGTACATCTTCTTCATCTACATACATAGCAATTCCACTCATCCATTTCTTTGTGCCAGAAACCTGGGAGTCGTCCATGACATCTACTTCTTTTTAACTTCCTCATCCAATTCACTACCAACTTTTGCCAGTTCTGCCTCCGAAATACATGTCTAATTTGTTCCCATCTCCACTGCTACCATCCTACACTAATCTACCATCATCTCATCATCTTCTTCCTAGACTACTACAATAGCTCCATAATTGTCTTCTTGCCTCCATTCCTGACCATGTCTGGTTCATTCTCCACACAGCAACCAGAGCATAAATCGGGTGATGTCACTTCCTTGATCAGAACACTGGAATAGCCTTCCATTTGAAAAAAAAACTAAATTAAATCTTCAACATGGCCCTTGTGATCTGGTGCCTGCTCACTGCTCCAAGCTCACCTTGAGCCATTATTCTTCTATCACCATTGCTGTGAACTGATGTAAGCGAAGTTTGTGGTGTACTCTCCTCCCGTTCTTTTTGGTAAATAGCAAATTCCACTAAAAAACTCTGAGGTGGGTAAGTTTAGCTACCACCCACGACCTCACTATTACCTTGAAATGAAAGTAAATTGGAAGCCAAACTCTGCCTTACATACAGTTATTTATTAAATACATTTCTATTAGCAAGTATATTCGTTTGGTAGCACTGTCACAGCAAAGTACCACAGACTGGGTAGCTTAAACAACAAAAATTTACTTTCTCACAGTCCTGGAAGCTAGAAGTCCAAGACCAAGGTGTCAGTAAGGTTGGTTTCATTCTGAGGCCCCTCTCCTTGGCTTACAGACGGCCACCTTCTTGTTGTGTCCTCATGTGGTCATCCCTCAGTCTATGTGTCTTCTGTGTCCTAATCTTTTCTTAAAGATACCAGTCCCATTGGATTAGAGTCTGCTCTGAGGACCTCATTTTACCTTAATTACATCTTTAGAGGCCTTATCTCCAAATACAGTCACATTCTGAGGTCCTCAGGGTTAGGACTTCAACATATGAATTTGTAGGGGAATAATTCAGCTCGCAATAGCAAGCAAGCAGAGCAATGTGTACACTCTATTGTGCAAGCTTGATGAAGTCCTAGATACTTTGACCTCTCATTGCTTGAAAGGTCCATTGAGGCTGACACAACAATATTTCAGAGGCAGCATTCTGTTACCTGTATTGTAGGCACCAGACAACCAGAATTCTTCGTAACAAATGGAGGCACACAGAATGATTTAGGGACTCAAGTCAGAGATCCCATTCCTGAATCCCCAACCACATCACTTTTCCTATTACCCTCTTTCATAGTTTCCTGTACTTTTTCTCAGAGGGCATATGACAGTGATCATCAGTTATTTATCTGTCTGTTAAATGTTGGTCACCCATTAAGGTCCATGTTAATAGAAGCTGTGTCCGTCTTGCTCATCTCTGTAATCCCAGTGCCTGGCATTTATCTTTTTTAATAGGTTTTTTTGTTTTTGGTAAGGAAGATTGGCCCTGAGTTAACAACCATTGTCAATCTTCCTCTTTTTGCTTGAGGAAGATTGTCCCTGAGCTAACACCTGTGCCAGTCTTCCTCTATTTTGTATGTGGGATGCTGTCACAGCATGGCTTGACGAGTGATGTATAGGTCCACGCCTGGAACCCTAGCCTGTGAACCTGGGCTGCCAAAGTGGAGTGCACAAACATAACCATTATGCCACCGGGCCGGCCCCTGGACATTTATTTATTCACTTAGATATCCATTTTTTATTTAGCCAGTCAACAGATGTGATTTGAGCACCTACCACATGCCAGAAGTGAAAAGACAGGTCACTGCCTTCTTAGACCGACCCCTAGTAAAGAAGGTGACTCTGAAAGGCATAATGAGAACCACCTCTGACCTCAGCTTAAGAAGGACCTAGTCCCTCTCCCCTGGACTCCCCTATGACTATGACCCGTATATCAGCCACACTGTATGGTGTTTTTCACTTGCCTCTCTTCTCCACCAGACTATAAATTTGAGAGCAGAGACATTTTTTGGTTTGTTTCTTTAACCCCAGTATTTGGCTTCAACAGTATAGACACATAGTAGGTCCTCAGTCAGTGGTTGTTGCATGAAATCCAAAGACACACTTATACAATGCTGGGATATCTGATCAATAAAATGCTGAATTTAGCAGTAATATGAGTCTTGCAACCTGTTTTTTCTTTTTCTTGACTTTTTTTCACACCTCCACCATAAGCGTCCATTCACAAACACAAACAGCAAGGAGAACAAAGAGTGCACTTAAGGTGAACCATGACACTAATCTTTGCAAAAGGGTTCCAAAGATATGGGTTTCCATTGGCAAATGCGTCCTGACAGAACCCGAATGGAAAACTTGGACTGGGACATATCTAACTTCCACTAGAAAGAATCTCTCCTTTTCACAAATATATGGATTTCAAACTAACATTTGTGGACTTCTTGGAAACATTGGCCCCAGGCCTTAAAGACACAACCTGTTAGCAGCTTCAATCCACCATAGAGATAAATTTGCAAATTGTTAGCAAAACATTCACCGTGATATCTGTATTTTCTGAATCCCTAGTTGGAAAACATAATCTGACAGTGGCTTTTGTTTCTTGGGGGTAGTTCTATTATAAGCCTTTGCAATTTAATTATTTGATTATGATTTTTTTAATTGGAATTTCCTGGACTTCAAGACTGTTTAGGGGAAAAAAAGAGATTGAACATTCAAAGTAAAACCTGACCTAGGAAAATAATGTCTCTATAGTCACTACAACTGTAAACCACTAGATGTAAACTGCAAACCACTATAATTTTTTGAGCCATCATAAATTTTGCAAATACTTTATTTTAATTGAAGGCTGGCTTAGCAAATAGGAGAGGAGTGGTTTTAGGGACAGCCAGCTGGCCCAGCTGCCAAAATTTACCTCCCGGCTCATTTGTGAATGCCTGAAATTATACCATTAAAATTTCATTCCCTTGGCTTAAGGCTTGGTTCCCTACTAAAATGGAAATATCCCTGGGAAAGATCATACTTAAGATCGTGACAGTCATTTACCCCTAACTGTTGTCCCAGTGTTTAAATATGGGCAGAAAGAGAGAAAAGGAAGAATATGACACTCAGGCCCACATAGAGGAAATGAGTCTAGAAAAGAAAATCTGGAGGTTCTAAGTCAATAGAAGGACATTTTTTGCCTAACACTCAGCCCTGGAAAAATATTTTGGAACACTGGGAATTGAGGTGTGCAAAGCAATCTTACTAGATCCGCATGTAGAGAAGTAAAAGAAAATCTTCCTTGAGACGTTTCTTGAAGTTTCTCTCATTACTTAACCCAATTATAATAAACAGTGGCTAATCTCAAAGAAAACTGCTTCTGATGTCTGTCACTTAATACTAAACTGCTATATTTAGCATTCCTAGATAAATAAATTCATTCCTGGCCCACAGTGGAATTAAAGGGCCCAAAAGGACTTTAGGAAATTCTCCTAGGTAATTGATACTGAGTTAGTCCTGGATTAAATCCCTGAAATGAAAGGTGTTGATGAGATGTAACACTTAGAAGCCAACCACCTATGGCCAAAAAAGCATCATCCGGGCATCTTATTGCCTCCAAAAATCAACACAGCAAATATCCTATTCATATTGCATCTTGGGGCATGAAGAAGAAAGCCAAGTATAAACTCACTAAGATGATTTGGAAAGGAGTTACTATGATATCATTGGAGAACTTGACTTTGATTCCGTTTCCTCCTCTGGCTGTAAAGTGTGAATGTCAATTTCCTGTTCTTCCCATGAATGCGTATTTTCCTTCCCTTGCAGAATAGAGACAGCCATGACGAGCACTGCAGCTCTCCCGAGCAGGTTTAGCATCCAAACGTCTTCAACTGAGGCCAAGTCTCTCGACTCAGTCTTCCCTTGCCACAAGAGTGCTGTCTACCATTGTTCAACAGAGTTGATGGTCAGACTGAAAGTAGACATTCCACAAGGATCAGACATGTGGAACATGATCACCCATTAGTCACTTCTACATCATCAGTCTCTACTGATTATTAAATGCTTCTTGTGGCGGTGCCCCACAGTAAAGTAATAAAGTTTTACATTTTCTGTTCTCAAGACAAATTGATTATTTGTGTAAGAAAATCCAGATTTTGAGGAGGTCATATTCATGAAACTCTGCTCTGTTTAAATTTAGGGAACCAGGCTCAAAAATTGTATATCTGTATCAGAACAGTCTTGATCAGGGCTTACTTTTTTTTGTTACTTAAACAAATAGCATGGCGTTGAGAACAGAAAAGCTAACATATACATTAATATTATTGATACACAGCAATCCAAGACTAAGCTTTCACAATTGTGAATGAATTAGATTAGATCAAGGTGATCCAATTTGCCAATTTGCCACCTGTTTTGAACTAAATGCCTGTATTGCCCCAAACTTTATATGTTGAAATCCTAACCCCCAGTGTGATGGTTGGGAGATCATTAGGTCATGAGGGTGGAGCCCTCCTGAACGGGACTAGTGCCCTTATAAAAGAGACCCAGAGAGCTCCCTCTCAACCTTTTGCCATGTGAGGACACAGCGAGAAGATGGCTGTCTATGAACAAGAAAGTGGGTCAGCACCAGACATGGAATGTGCCAGCACCTTGATCTTGAACTTCCCAGCCTCCAGAACTGTGAGAAATAAATGCTTGTTTTTTAAGCCACTCAGTCTCTGGTATTTTTGTTATAGCAACCCAAACAGACTACGACACAATCTTAATGCAAGTTTTATGCTTTTAGGTGTCTACTAGGTATTTTGAACATTTAAACCAGTCACAAATTAGCACACTTAATTTTTCAGTCAAGTTTGATTTGACTATAATTGAAGGGGAATGATCTTAATTTCTTATTTACCAAAATCATCAGGACTAATAAAATTCATAATTTCATTTTTCTCTACACTTCATGAAGAAAACTGATGCAACAACCCACTTAGAAATGATATCATAGGATTTTAAGTGATAAGACCATTATGTTCCAAAAGAAAAATATAAAAGTAGCTCTTCTGCAGGTCCCAAGATCCTTTCCTTATTCCTTTAACCTGCATGAGTCCTACTTTCTAATACCCAAGGCATCCTCTTCCCACATTCCCATCATGGCCCCCACTTCACCCTCTGATGTTTTCATATTATTCCAGCCCTTTCCACTCAGAAGGAAAACAACTTAACAATCCAGGGTTATTTCAGACCAAGACTAAGGTATCTCTGCCTTAATATATCATTTCCTCTAGAATGTTTGGAGTATAATATTCTGGAACCCACTGACCACCTCTTGGTGGGGAGTGGAGAAGATACACAAATACATAAATATCACACTGTGTGACGGACACTACCAGAGGTGTTTTTGTGGAGATTATTTCATCTAATCCTCAGAACAACCTTTTTTTGTAAGCCTAAATGTCCCTTTTCAGAGGTTAAATAAATTACCTAAGATCGCATAGCTAATAAATGCCAGTTTCAGGATTCCAACCCAAGTCTGTCTGACTCTTATTCTACCGCTTGTGAGCTTTTCACTATGCCAAACCTAACCCAAACGAATCTCTAGTGGGGGACTTCACCACAGGGGAATTTTAACATTGGTCCATGAAGGTGAGTGATATTGTTGATCAATGAAACCCCTCAAGTTGCATTAAGTAACCACATACTCCATCTCTGCGTGAGATTTTCTTTCCCTATCTGTGTTTTTTCTTTGCCACATTCCAGTTTCAATGCCTTTCCATTCCAAACTAGCCTTGCATTTTTTAAAATCTATTATTATTCATTCAGTCTTTAGACTGGAAATCCTCTAAAGACCTCAAGGCACCGTATAGAAAAATATTGCATAATGAACAATAAACATTCGGATTATCAGGAGGGTTCAACTGAGAATGCTGCATTCTTACTTTCTTCTAGTCCTGGGGGAAAGTAGGAAGTTGTATCAAATTGGAATTGGCTCTTTTCCCCATAGCTCTAGCCAGTCTTTCTCACACTCTTACTGAATATGAATCCTCTACTAGACAGATTTTCTAACTTGATCCCCACTACCCTCCTCCCAAAACATGGATATATTGCTTTACCAACATTCAGCAGATACTCCTCAAATCATCAGACTTCGTTGGTTCTCCAAAGAGATTTAAATCATGAGGGAAACAACACCTAAGACCTCCAGGGGACAATTAATGTGTCCGATTGAGGGTAAGCTGTCTGACGCAGTCTATCTGATCATGAATGTGGCCTTGATGACTATCTCTAGCTCCACTGGGAGGCCAAACAAGGAGATTAAATACAATGGGCTCTGTAGCACATAGAGGCATAGACATGAAGATGAGTAAAGAGATCAACAGGGACTGTTCTTCTAGTCTTCTCCAGTTACCAGGTGTTATGGTTGAATCGTGTCCCTCCCTCTCTGGAAAAAAGATATCTTGAAGTCCTGACCCCTAGTACCTCAGAATGTGATGTTATTTGGAGATAGGGTCTTTACAGAAGTCATCAAGTTTAAGTGAGGTCACTAGGATGAGTCCTAATGCAATATGACTGGTGTTCTTATATAAAGGGAAAATTTGGAAACAGAGGTAGACACACATGGCGGGAAGATAATTTGAAGAGACACAGGGAGAAGACAGCTATCTGCAAGCCAAGGAGAAAGGCCTGGAAGAAATCTCGCCTTCACAGACCCCAGAAGGAGCCACTCATGCTGACACCTTGATTTTAGACTTCCAGCCTCCAGAACTGTGAGAGAATACATTTCTATTGTTTAAGCCACCCAGTTTGTCGTACTTTGTTATAGCAGCTAGCAAACTAATAAACCAGAAGAATACAAGGACAATTGATGATTGTGCTGCAAAACCCAGAATTACATTATCTTCTGAACTATGAAAGAGGAGTGAAAGAGAATAAATCCTCTAACCCGTTAAGTGGGGTTCCTATCCCAGAAAAATGGGGTAGAGGAATGTAGTTTATCTCAAGGTCGCTAGTTAGATGCTAGCTCCCATATCAAGGTGGTCTGACTATAGAGGAAAGTTCTAGAACCAAAATCCATTTGGAAGAAAAGCTTATGTAATGTAGGAAGCATATATTCCTACATTAACACAGGGAATCTGAGAAGATTCTTCACGAATGCTACAGCATGATTCCACTAGAGAGTGAGGAAGAGAAGGACAGGAAAGGGCAGCCCTCCTATGGGGTCAAGAAGACAGTTACCAGGGTGATCTGTAACTGGCCTGGGAACAGAGGTAGCTCCAATGACAACCTGATGGTTTTCTCTTTTTCTAAAAGGAGTCCAATTTCAGTTGGTGTGTAATGTGGGCTGGTAGTAGGCATGGCAGAGCACTCAGATAATAAATTCAGGCATCTTAAGTAAATTCCTTTACTATGATTTTGCCAACAACTTAGTCTTTTGTGTAGGAATTTCCTTTGGGAGCACTAGCCTGTGTGGGGGATCAGAATTGGCCACCTCAAAATGTCTATTTTCTCTGAAGGAGGCTTTGACCTTCACCCCCACCCCCACAACTGTCTAAAGGGATTTGGGATGGAAGGCCTGTCCCTGAGACGGGCCATCACCTTGGATAACTCTGGGTATCGATAGACTGGGAGGGTCTTTGCTGGGCCCATTCTTACCAAAGTTCTGTTTACCAGACATTTGCATTTGTAAGAAAGATCTCCCTTTGTAAAGGTATCTCCTTCTCTGTACTGGGATGGATGTACTGGGAGGGGCAGGTGACCTCATCTCTAGAAACTTGTCAATGTGGAAGGCAAGACCTCAAATCTGCATAATAACCTTACTGTGCTTTTCTGGTAATCTTCCATCGCTGACCCAACCCCCAATAACCTCATTTGTCTATTTAAGAGGAGAAAGTCCGCACCTTTGTGGAGAGATACTCAGTTTCCCTGGTCTCTCCTGTGTATACATGTTATAAAGCTTTGTTTGATTTTTCTCCCGCTATTTGGCCTCATGTCAATTTAATTTGTAGCCCAGCCAGAAAGGACCCAGAGTGGGTAGAGAACACTCTTTCTCTCCTTCAGTTTGGCGACTTGGATGGGATAAAAATTCACTGGGCACTCCTTGCCCCTGAAACCTCTGTGGCTGAGAGATCCTGGACCCATGACAAGAGCTGGCAGGAGGTGAGAGTTCTTAGCACATCAGTCTCCCTCTGCCTGCAGGGTCCAATGGAAGTGAGGGTGGTGAGTTTTGTTCTCTTTTCTAAATTTAGAATAGAAGGAGAAAATCATGGTGAAGCTGGCTTCTTGGGCTCAGCGACTCTAGGATCTGGTTGAGCACTCATTGGTTAAGTGATCCTTTCCTCCCAGATATAGACACTGTTTCTCCTTGTCTCATAAGACACAGGCATCTCCATAAGCCTGTTGTCTGGGGCTCTTGTCTTGTCTTATGTCTTGAGAGTTTGGCTTTCTTTCTCCCCTTCACCTGCATGGCAGAGGGGTACAACCTGAGCTTTGCTCCTATGTAAAGTCCCCAGGCATTCTATGCAAATGTGTGCTGGGTTTACAGTTTGGGCTAAATTTCAGAATCCTCCATGTATTTTCTTGAATGGGGACTCTCATTTGTCTCATACGTTAGACCCAAAGTCGCTTAATCTAATCGTGCCTTAGACACCCACCAAATGGGGGAATGATGATATTGAGTTGCATATTAAGACCATTGGCTGAAATGTACATTAGTGGAAAGTAATTGGTAAACAAATATCAAAAGGGGAGAATTCTGATGAGATTTCCCAACTGTACCTCTATATAGGGAGGATGTGGGATATTTACTTCCCTTTCTATTCTGACACACTGGGTCCCCCCTGAGTTTCCTGTGGCTGCTACAGCAAATTATCACAAAGTTGGTGTCTTAAAACAATAGGTATATATTCCTTCACAGCTCTGGAGAGCAGAAGCATGAAATCAAGCTGTTTGCAAGACCACAGCCCCTCCAGAGGCTCTAGGGGAGAATTTGGTGGCTGCAGGCATTTGCGGGCTTGTGGCCGCATCACTCCCTTCTCCACCTCCATCTTCACTTTGCTTTCTTCTCTGCGTGCCTCTCTATCTCATCTTCTCCTCCCTCTCTCAAAGAAACACATGACTGCATTTAGAGCCCACCCGGATAATCCAACATAAGCTCCTCCTCTCAAGATTCTTAACCTCATCACATCTTTTGCAATATAAAGTCATAGTCACTCTTTTGCCATATTCACAGGTTCCAGGGATTAGGATGCGAATAGATCTTTGGGGGTCATTTTTCTGCCCAAACCACAGAGCCACTTAGGTTCATGTTTGGAAGCCTATCTCTTAAACTAGGAATATTCACTTCAACTCTAGTCCCAGACCCCAAGTAAAACTGCATCTAAGACTTGCAAGATTGAGATTTAAATGTTGACTTGAGTCATCACCCACCCTTTCTCCCCTCTATTTGTAACCTCTAGCCTGCAAGTTATCAAAAAGTGAAAAAGTTGGTTCTCAATCATACTCAACTCTGATAAGAGGAATGAGAGAAAGCAAATTTTCAATCTTCATTTGTACTCTTTCTTCTAGATTACTGAGGGTTCTGGTCAGGTATATAAAAGAGCATATGCAAGTGTGCTTATGACATACCTTAGTCTCGGCCCCCACTCTCTCAATGTAGAAAATCTCCCTCACTTAGAAAATGTGCACAAAGCTGTGTGTTCTTCACCTCAGTTGCCAGGACCATAATGAAGCTCTACATATGTATGCAGTTTTCATACCTCCACACACTGAAGAACTTTAATGTTCAAATATTATTTTTTACTAAGAATTTATAGGAATACAAATTTTTCTCTCTTTGACTATTTCTTCACCTGCTTCAATCACCCAAATCCTTTTTTCTCTAGAGTCATGTAGCACAGAAAAATAAACTGAAGGAAACTCAGAACTTCTAAAAGCACACTGGAAAAAAACCAAATTAATTATAAAATTTATATTATAATTTTGCCAAAGGTGATTGAGATTTAGGGGAATTATAGTTTCTTGATCTAAGCATTGAATAAAGGAAATACCTGGGGTTGAGCATAATTTAGGGTTTGTTACCAAGAAATGAATATATATGTATAATGTTCTTGGTAATCCAGGCAATGTTTTAAATATTATGTAAATATGTAAATGTGTTTAGAAGGGCCGTTTGAGATCGGGAATCATTCGCCACACTTCAGGTACCAAGGCTTTAGAAATTCAGTGGTGCTTGACCCTAGCTCTATGGTAAAATCTTCTGAGAGCTTTTTAAAAAATACCAGTGCTTGGGTCCCACCCCAAAACAATCAAATCAGAATTCCCTCAGACAGTTCTAAATGTTGAAGTAACGTTGAGAATCACAGAGTCCATGCTCATTTTATTTTATTTTATTTTTTTAGGATGATTAACCCTGAGCTAACATCTGCTGTTAATCCCCTCTTTTTTGCTGAGGAAGATTGGCCCTGAGCTAACATCCAGACCCATCTTCCTCTACTTTATATGTGGGATGCTGCCACAGCATGGCTTGATGACCAGTGCGTATGTCCGTGCCCGGCATCCGAAACTGTGACCCCAGGCCACCGCAGCAGGGAGCATGAACTTAACCACTAGGCCACCAGGCCGGCCCCTCACGCTCCTTTTACTGATGAGGAAATCAAGGCCTAAAGAGTGGGGTGCCCTGCCTGACACCTGCCTGTGTATATGACCAAGAACACAAAAAGAAGAGGCTAGAAATAAGCAGCAAGAAATAGTAAATAATTTAAAATAAAATGATTGTAAAGAAAAGCAAGAGGGGCTGCCAGCAGCAAGAAAAATGAGGTGATGGCTGCCAAGGGTGAGGATTGTGAAATGATTGTGCAGTCCCCTACGAACATGTAAATCCTACTTAAATCCTTTATCACCCAACTGTGTGTAAACCAGGGAGCTGGCTTTGGAGAAACAGATCTATGAAACTTCTTACTAAAAGTTTGAAGTTTGGGAGAAGCAGGACAGAGGAACAAACTCTAAAATTCCAGAACTGGGTAGTTAAGAAAATTCCCCTGAGGTGCAAGTCAGAGAATCTCCATAGAAAGTAGTTTCGCCAATTAACCCCATTTGTGTAAAATTTTATCATCATTTGTTTATATTCTTATGAGAGTCGGTAAACTGAAATAGTTATAATCTGATGGCAATTACTACCAATTTCCTGTCATCATTTTCTGTATATTTACTATCATTCCTGCAAATAAAACAAAAAAAGCTAAAAATCTGAAGCAGTTGCACAGCAATTTTGTTACACGAAGTTTTTGCCTTGGATTTAGTAAATTACTTGGCTATTCCTCGATTAGTATCAAAATAAGCTGTAAACTCCAGTGTCTATTTCTTTTCCCAGGTTCCTCCCCTAGCTCTTGATTCTCATAAACTCTTACCCCAGGTTTTGATGTGCTAATTTGCTCATCAGTACACACTAGCCTTTCTGGGTTTAATTAATAAATATTTAGTTTTGACAAAGGCAGGGTAAACAGAAGTCTAATTCATGAATTTGATCATTGTTTATCCCCCCACTGTGACCCTCACTTGAAACTGGTCTTGGGCCTTATCAGTCTGCTCCGTTTTATGCCTTTTCATTTGCATATCAAATATATCATTTTAAGCAGGCTGCTCACAGCCATTGCTTGCAGACAGTGATAGAACCAGTCGCCCACAGGAGCTGTAGAGAAACATCTGTAAGCCCACTGTGATTACAGCAGAAGAATGGGGGACAAGGGATTACCCTCATCTCCTATTCAGATTCTCTCCTCCAGAAATCAAGATCTTTCATGTGTCCTGCTTTCGTATGTTTAATTGATTGACTGATTGACTTAATTTTTACTGTATTTACTCTCCTAAAATTAGAATAACGACACGGGATTCTCCAATGTTTAAACATTGAGTCTCTTGTCACCCAAAGCTCACTGGACCACTAAAGATGCCTCAACAGATTCTAAGGGTGACTCAACTGAAATGCATCTTTGTTACGGAGAATTAGGGCACACAGGAAAATTCTTTGGCTTCCATATATCTTCCCTGGAAACAATTTTCTCCCTAAATTGAGAACAGGCTGAAGGTGGCCACTGATTCAAATCAAGTCCCATTGTTTTTTAGTATGCAGGAATTTGAATTTACAGAATTATGAGAGTCTCCATAATTCTATCTGTATCATTGGGGTTTGACTGTCCACATTTACCAATCCACCCCCTACCCAGAATTCACCTTCTGTCATTTCCATGACATCGTGTGTTTCTTAGATTACTCAAATGGAACATTCGGGTCTCTGGTTGGGTTAAAAATATTTCAGAGATTTTAGAATTGTGTTTCAAAGCCATTTCATTCGTATGACCCACTTCTCTGAGGAGCACTTTAGAGATGTGATCTTCAGGCACTTGAAAGTGAGATAACCAAGCAAGATCCACCCTGAGGCTGATGTCTGGCTTTGAAGAACGCCACACAGAGCCCCTGAAGCAAGAATACGAGGAAAATAATACCATTGTGGACTACTTTCATTACGCACTTAAAAGTAACATTGTCACCTTTTAAAAAAACTAAAATATGACAACGCAAAGCCACGTGTCAGTTCTATTCAATATACCAGATGAATTAGGCAGGATCACTGGAAAGTACTATTGTGGTTCTTTATCAGGGGCACCATGACATGGTGGCTACCCCGCTAGATTTGGAGGCAGAGGCCTGAGTCTTATCCCAACTCTACCACCGAATATGCCACTTGACCATGTTTCATCCTATCTCTGAACATCCATTTCCCCATCCATAAGAGGAGACAGGTGAATTACAACCACATGTATTAAACTGTGCATCTCAGAAATGTTACTAATGTTCCTTAAAAAGATTTATGTGGTCGAATAAATTTTGGCTATGTGGAGACCAGAATTGGCCACCTCAAGATGTGTCTCTTTACCTTATTATCACTGAAGGAGGCTTTGACCTTTCCTGCCCCCACTGTCTGAAGGGATTTGGGATGGAAGGCTTGTCCCAGGGACAGGCTGTCACCATGATAACTCTGGGTGTCAATAGACTGGGAGGGCCTTTGCTGGGCCCATTCTTATCAAAGTTCTGTTCACCAGACATTCACATTTGTAAGGGAAATCTCCATTTGTAAAGGTGTCTCCTTCTCTGTACTGGGAAGAGGGGCGGATGACCTCATTTCTAGAACCTTGTCAATGTGGAAGGCAAGGCCTTAAATCTGCGTAATAACCTTACTGTGCTTTTCTGGTCATCTCCATAGCTGACCCAACCCCCAATATACTTATTTGCCTATTTAAGAGAAGAACCCCCACCATTTTGTTGAGAGATACTCAGTTTCCCCGGGTCTCTCCCATGTATACATGTTATAAAGCCTTGTTTGATTTTCTCCTGCTATTCGGCCTCATGTCAATTTAATTTGTAGCCCAGCCAGAGAGGACCAACAGTGGGTAGAGAATGCTCTTTCTCCCCTTCAGCTATCACTGTATTTCACACACACACACACATTCTTGGAGATTTTCAATATGCATTGGTATATCAAGTGCCTCCTTGAGACATTCTAATAAAGCTTTACAACAAATAAACCGACTTCATTTGTTTCCCAAACATACTTTACCAAGAATCCTATGTGTGTTCAAAACAGTTTGGGTGGCACTGGACAAGATTTTTCCAAGGACTTTCCAACCATAACCAGCCTGCCCACAGTCAGGTCAGCCAGGCTTGCTAATGTTGCTGGAGAGGGCGGTGGTTGAAAGTGGGACCTCAGAAACCAGACAGAGCGGTTCAAACCAGTGGCTTCTCTACTCCCTAGATTTGCCTCCTAAGTCCTATTATTTATTTAACTTCTCTGGACTTTGGTTCCTTCCTTAAAACTGAAATAATAACATCATCTATTCCATAGGGTCATTATGAGGATCAAATGAGTTAATAAAATAGATTAAATGCTTAGCAGATCACCTAACACCTAGCTAAGTGCCACAGAAGTGTAAATATTATTGTCATGATGTTGTAAACCCTTGCTGGATGCAACACTCTAAGAGAAGGAAGAAAAGATGAAGGTAATGGACATTTGCTGAGCATTTACTCTGTGCCAGATGATTTATAAACATAATTTCATTAAACTCCCACCAAAAAAAACACCTAAGATCAAAATATGATTATTTCATTTTACAGGTGAGTAGCATATAACTCTGAGGTATTAAAGAATTTGCATTACATTACCCAGATATTAAGGTGAAAAAGTGAACCCCAAATTCAGGCATGCCCTGACTTCAAAACTCAAGTTCCTTCCACCCCATTACACTGCCTTAAAGGGTGAAAAGTAATAACCTTTCCATCATTTTATCTAGGACAAAATGAGGCACACAAAGTAAAATATGTCCTAGGATCACACAGTAAGATTCAAATTAGAAAATAATCCATATTTTGTCATCCAACTCTGCAACATAGTCATTACTGGACCCTAAATGCAGAAGCACATATGAAAAGGGAAGGAGGAACTATCTCTAATTTTGATCCGGTTACAAATTTTTTAATTAAGATGATTTTGTCTCTTAATTAAGTACCTACTGTATGCATTATGTCCCATTTTAGCTCAGATTTTGCTCTCCTCTACCTAACTCAGATTATGTTTTTAGAGAAGCATGGGTCTGAAGTAGACATTTAAAGGCCAAATTAATTCCACTGCCTCCAGAAAGGATTGGCTCAAAATAATTCTCATACAATAATCTCTTACCCTATTCTATTTTTAAATATTCAGCGAGGAGAATTCCATAACTTTGGTTTAAAAAAATTCAAATATTAGTAATATATTTAAAATTTCCTAATATGCAAGGACCTTTGAGACATTTGTAAAAATAAAAACACATCAATGAAAAAACAAAATGAGAAAAAAGTGGAATAAGAAGATGAATTGATTTCCATGCTGGAGTCGAGTATTGTGCATTAAGAACTGAAATTCAGGACTAAGGACTTGGGGAAGTAATTTATTGGATATTAATCTTCCCTTTTAGCAGGCAAGGCACAACTTTACTTAGATATGTCTGCTGTATCCAAAGTTTTAAAATATGGGGTCAAAAAATCTATCCCTGCCACACATCCCATACTGCCATTCTGCTGGGTTCATCTTATCGCTAAAACTGGTTTTTCACGGCAATGTCAAAGATGATAGAGCTTAGAGAGATTTCCATTTTGCAAGTAAAAAAGGGCAGACAGGTGGTGCACAGCCTGCAATGTACTTAGATGGAGCAGCCAGCTGCTTAATTCCCATCATCAGAGCCTATCCTGGGACCACAGGGCATCTGATTGAGCAGACAACGTGCAGAGAAGAGGGAGGGGCGCACGGAAGATTTCTCAGCATCCAAAATTCTCCATTTAGGCTCAGGGAGTGAGAGGGGGGATGGTGATAGACATTCTGATTTGAATGAGAGAAAACCATCTCTTTCTTTGGGAGTGTATGATCATGAGAAATTCATACAGTGACTGAGAGAGGGCACATTTTAACCCATGTAGTAGATGAGCCAGGTATCTGCATAACATAAGTGATACCTCCAACAGCTTGAATTTGGAGGGGCACAGAATCACAAGGATGGTCTTTGCAAGTCCTATTCCAGCCCCTTTCTTTGCTTTCACATATACATTCATTGGAATGAATGGGTTGTCCCCTTGCAATTGCAGAATGCGGTGCATACCTCAAAAATGAATATGTTTTGGCCAAATACATATTTTGGATGCTATTTCCCCATTCTCAGAGAACCAGTACCTGTTGAGGCTTTTTCCTTCGGGACTAAAAGAGATAAACATTAATCTTGGTCCCTGGGGGTGTGGCAGAAGCTACTTCACCAGAATGTAAAAAATAAATGGAAAATTCCTAAGATCCTAAGATTTTTGTGATGCAAATGCAGAAGAATTCTTAGCCCTGGCAATTCCTGCCCTTCTACCTAAGGTTATAATTAAAGTCAAATGTAAAGCAAAGTGGTGGTTGCCAGGAGAACAATTTACTAGGACATTCTGTAATCTTGTTTACTTTATGTAACAGCCAGGATCTTTCCAAAAGCTGACCTTCTAAGGTACAATTGAATGACAGGGACAAGATGTGGAGTTCTACTTGAATTTCTGCTAGTGCTTATTTCTTACCAATCTTATCTCTGGGGTAAAATGAGCATATCCATCATTGGAGAGAAATATTCCATTTGTCCGAGCAAGGAGCACCTCATATTTACAAATTGCCAAACAGAAATGACCATTATAAATCTCTCACAAACATTGAAGAGGAAGATGAGCCAGGAGTATTTATTTCTTGAGCCAAGAGTATTTATTTCTTGAGTTTTATTCTTTAAGAAAATCTAGGGTTTGTTATTTTGTTTGTTGTATAGTCTGAGGTTCCAAAACACCCTTTCCACCCCCTAAGATTGTTCACTTCAACCTTTTTCAACTTTGAACCCTCTATTACAATTCCTAAGCATAAATCCTTCTACTCTGAAGATAGCACTTCCATTTATGGGGAACACTTCCTGACTCCTTTTATTAAAATGAAATTTACCAGTGCAGACGCCATTCCAGGAGTGACTGTCATAAAGGAAGACTTATGTGTTAACATAATCTTCTATTTGTATACACAAGGAGCAGACTTTTGAGAGACTTGTCAATTAAACTGTGGCATTTTAGAGACAAAAAAAAAATCCACTCCAAAATATCTTTCTCTCCCGCTTCCCAATCATTTAGGCAATGGAGAAGTCCCCAGAAAGCCCCTTTAACATGCAAATGTGTTTTAACCTTAGAGGGGCTGCACATTAGCCCATTAGCACCTTAGCACGGATTAGTTTATCAGATTAGCAGAGCATAGCCCTGAGGAAAAGAGACACAGGATAGGTAAATTTAACAGGGCATGCTCTCCTCAGGGAATGGAAGGGGGAACAAGGACCAAAGGCGTTCTTCTAGGCAGAAAGCTATCTTCCCAAAAATCCAAGTCAACAGAGCATCACATGGTTGTCAGGCTCTCATTCCCAGACACTAGCCCTGGGCACACTATGAACTCTAGGAGCCTGAGTCTATGGTGCAAAGCCCCCGAATTCTGTCGGTGAATCCTGGCTCTACCACTTGGTAAATTAACCTTTCTGTGCCTCAGTTTCCTCATCTATAAAATGGGGAAAATAATAGTACCCACCTCATAGGACTATTGAATTAATGAAATAAATTAACCTATGTGAAGCACTTAGAATAGCACATGACAAATATAAATATTGAGTGTTAGCTATTAACAGCATAGAGAATCAATAACCGGCCACATGATCCCATTTTTGCAACCACAAACACATACACACACATACACACCTATACAAAAAGTTTGGGAGAATATACAATAAACGTTAATGACTGTTTCTCAGTCATTCTCAGAAATTATGACTGATTCTTTTAATGTTTTTCTCCTCGTGCATTTTCTAAATTCCCTGCAATAAATATGATTAGCTTGACCATAAAAATGTATAAAAGACTAATTAATGCTTCATGTAAAATGATAATTATTTGTATTTTATTTATAATAACAAAAAATTGGAAACAGAAAACAATGTCCATAAAGTATGGTTCATCCATATAATAGAATTATGCACCTACAATTTAAAAGTATAATATTGAAGAATGTTTATTGGCATAAGGAAATACTCATGATGCAGTGTATGAAAAGTTTAGTAACAATGCTGAAAAAAATTAATTCCTAGTTCACTAAAAATAAAGTAAACATATTTTTATTTGACCATAAATAACGAAATGTATATATTCCAAAAATGCTAACAGTGATTACCCTGCATCACAGGATGGCAAGACTCTTAATTTCTTCTGTATATTTTTATAAATTTTCCACATCTTCAATAACAAGCACGTGACGGTTTTGAAACAGAAGAAAACACTAACTGTTATAAAAACAAATAAGATTAATCATCAGAGTTCTAGTCAAAAAATAGAGAAGTTGAGATCCAGGCAAGGAATTAAGTTAGTAGAAAAAAAAAAATACTGGTTGATCTTGTGGCTCTTTCTCTGCCCATAACTGGCACTGATCAATTCTCAAATTGAATGTGTAGGGACTCGGGAAGTATTAGAACTAAGAAAGAAAACCTCTGGAAGGGACTTCGAGGTGCTGGACAAGAGATTAGAGCTGAAGCGTGAGTTCCAGACAAGAACGTCCTTACATCTATGCAGGGCAAGGGAGCAAGAAGAAAGACACACTCCATCAACTACCCACTTTTACCAATAGCCAACCCAATGCATACTTTCTAAACCAAAGTGTCTAATGGAGTCTTCTTCCTATGCTTAGAATTTCTGTGGAAGTTCAAGAGTGAAAGGAGAGAAAACTAAATATGAGTAACCTCATTTAATAAGTAAGGAAAGTACAACTGGTCAAAACAGATACAGTAAGTAGCTCCAGAGTCATGAATGAAACTCAGCAAAGGGGGCAAGATCAAACTATCTTCCTTTTTGACATTCCTTCCAGTCTCCAGCCCCAATCTAATAAATGTGTATATGTTCAAGTCATTGAAACAGAACGTGTTAATTTGCCAGAGAGATCAGGATTTTTTAAATAGCACTGAGTTTATGAGAAAATCTTCATGCCGTGAAACAAATGGTTAATGATGACATCATAAAAATCAGTGAGGGCTGAAGTAACTTTCCAAAGACTCTTCAAATCAGGCCACAGACCTGTCACT
Organism: Tapirus indicus; assembly: GCA_031878705.1. Lineage (NCBI taxonomy): Eukaryota > Metazoa > Chordata > Mammalia > Perissodactyla > Tapiridae > Tapirus > Tapirus indicus. Next base: position 119,485,695 of record CM062925.1, read on the forward strand.
TTGGGTACCCTGGACAATATCAGTCAATCTTGTATCTTAACACCACCTCTCCGTATTAGGCTGTGTGTGTGTCTGTGTTTGTTTCACCTATTCTTCAAAATGCAAAAGGGACGCGGGTGCTGTATGGTGAGAGAAAAGATTCTAGGCATCAGAGAGACCTGGGCTGGAATTAAATCTTTCCCTTTTCTTCCTGAGTCACTTTGAGCAAGTTGCGAACCTCCTATGTCATGGTTACGACATCTACAAAACAGGGGTTATAAAACCTACCTCACAGTGCTGTTAGATGATTTTAGATAACACAAGGTTCAGTATGGAGTAAGCACCCAATACTTGGGGCAGCTGGGGTTAAAAAACTATGGAAAAGTAAAGTCGTTTTTCTCAGAGTCCTACCACCTGCCACAGTCTGGTGCTTGTGGAAATGAAAGGGAAACATCTGAATTTGGAGCATCTTCCAGCCTCCTGAGCAATCATGCCTTCCTGGTTACCAAGCAGTCACCTCTGCTGAAATCGTGCTGACTCCCAGCCCAGAACCAACACAGGGGCTCCTTACCACACCACCTCTAAGAAAAATTTGAATCACGTATTAGGTGGCTGCATATTTGACAACAAAATTTGCCTTAGAAAGCAAGTCTCTGGTATAGGAAATACTTATTCCATCTCTAGTATTTCAATTGCTTTCAGAAGCAAGGTACTACTAGGAGTATTATTTTCCTAACACTTTGAAATATAGAGTATTTAATCCAGGAGCTGAAAGAAACATCAATCTTCCAATTAAACTGATGGTCCCACAATCCAATACTTGGCCTCACGTTACAACTTGAAATAGACACTTAGTGCTAACTTTATAGTCCGCCAGTTTGTAGCAGGTTTGTAACACCTTCCCTTTGGAGAACTCATTTCTGTAAGTAGCAATTGTTTTCATTCCTCTGTGAATTATTTTCCTACCTCCGTGTCTTAAATGTAAATATCCCCGTTCACCCTGCAAATCCAAACACTCCGTCTGACACTTTTGTCACCCACAGAAAATGCAAAAGCGTTTCTCAAAGTAACAGAACTCCACAGCTTTGCAAACTTCCTGTTTCATAGCACCGAGGGAGAGAGAGAGGGAGGAAAAAAAAGTACACTGAGTTCCTCTGAAGCCCCCTCCTGACATTTCCAGACTTATTAGCCAGTTTTCACACTGACTTCAATCAACCTCTTTAATCCTCCAAGGAAAGAGCATTTTTAATTCACCGATTGGCTGATAAGCTTGAAGCCAAAAAATGATTTACACGTAGATGAATTGTGCTTACAAGATGGAACTTGGAGCATTAGAAGCGGATCTGAATTTCCTATCTGTCATTTTATTTGCCACATTCATTTTTTCTCTGCCATTACCCTTGCTGATTGCGATCTTTCAGCGCTATTGGGCCCCTGCTTCCACAGTTTTTAATCTGCCTTTAATCCCATAGATTTTAAATATTCCCGGCACCGAGAGACTGGAGGCAATTAACTGCCCTTCTGATGCTCTTCTTATCAGTTTCCTCCTTGTATCTCCCAGAAGCAGCCTCAAGACACTTCCAGGCTGACAAATACTACCAGCATTTCAGATGAAGCATCCGCTGCAAATGGGGATGTGAAGTCCAGCTGTGCACGCTGACGCTGAGCAATCACAGTCGTTTTCGGAGGAGGAAACGGGGAGAGGGAGGTTGGGGGCAGACACTGCAGGCTCGAAGCCCCCAGTGCCCGTGCTCTGAAACAATGCCCTCGTAACGTGTTTTTGGACTTTAAAAATACCTGAATCGTTTAATCTGATTGCCGTGTTTAACTAGAACACCGTTTCCAGCTCTCCGGCTTTAATGAGGGATTCAGATGGGATGTGGAAAGGAACAGTCAGGTAGAACAGCTACTGGAGTCTGGTTCCCATCTCCTCCCTGGGTCTTGCTTAATTTTGTTCCCGTTGGTAATATGTTACCGTTACGATCTGCCCACCTGATTTCCTGACCGCTAGTTGATAAATTTCCAACACATTTAGCTGGTGTCCATTCAAACTTGAACAAATTCAGATTTTCTAACAGAACTTCAGCCTTGCTACATCAAAGGCTTGTGAGCACTGAGTATACCTAAGGAGTCTAATCAAGGTGCCACATCTCAGCCACCATGAAAGAAGAGAGAGTGTTATTCATTAAAAGCCATGTGCTCATGCACTAATATATGTGCATTTAAACACACTCTACAAAGAAGCTAAGACTCTAGTTAAAGCCCACCCAGTGCCCTTACAGGAGCGATTCCACGTCCATACGTGCTATCCTTTGCCCTCTTGTTGAGGATAAATCAGCTGGACTCTGTCACTGACCTCTGTCATTGATTCCTGATGAAAAGTTTGAGCCTTTTGCTTTTTTTGTAGTTTAGTGTTCAAATGAAACAACTTTGAATTCGAAGCTGTAACTCAAAAGATGGAGAGAAAGATATTCGTCCATCCCATGTGACACCTCCGTGTCCCAGAACGCTGAGTGTTTCCCTTCTTGAGATCCTCCAGTCTCCTAAGCACGTATAATATTTGATAGCAATTTGGCTTACAAAAGACCAAGCTATTTGGGCTCTTCGTAAGAAAGATGTGCGTATTGTTTTACATACAAAATTCTTGTAAATTCTTACTGTTAGGCCAGACTGCCATCGGTTCACACAAAGTCGATGGCCTTTGCTGGCAAATTCTTCCACCAAGTATTCGATCACATTCACTGCAGTTTATGCTGACATCTCCTAGTGGGTATGCCATGAGTTTTTCTGAGAAGGAGAGACTGTAACCCTCCCTCAGTTGGGAAAAATGATATAAGTTTCTGACTTTACTCCATCTAAGGGTTGGTCCCCCAATCCAACAATATTTTCTTAAAGTGAAAAATAGGCATTCGGTAAACAGGCCATTGTGCTTCCAACAAGAGTTCTATATCTTTTGGAAGCTGCCCTATACTTTAAAGTACAAAAATTACAGAGAGTGATGTCAAACAAGGAGAAAGGATATGGTGGGGAAGACGAACAATGCATTAAGTGCATGTGGTTAATTGATTGGCTCCACTTTCTGTACTAAAAGAAAAACGCAAGCTCTTTCAATCAACCTCCCTGGTGAACCCAGAACATGGTAAATGGATGGATTTTACAGCGCAGAAATGCTCTGTCGAGAGGTTGTTTATAAACAACGCCCAGCCACATAAACAAGGGAAGCATCAAGAAAAGCAAGTGATGAGGAAGAGGCCTAAACTTCGTTATATAACCGGGTAGCAGCTCTGACTGTGTTGTTTTGCTGTGACTTGCAGCTTTGCTTAAGCATTTTAAAGATTCTTGCAGGTCTTTTTCAAGCTGCCAGCTCTAGCCTACGAATTATGGTAATGTACCACTTCTGAGCCCTCGGCAGGATTTGCAACAGAGAAATCACATCAGCCTATGCTGATTAACAATTCCATTCCATCCAGAGATTTATATAAAAAAACTATCTTACATTTTGCTTTTTAATAAGAATGATCGCTATCTCAAATTGAGTCCCAGCAAATTTTAATAAAGGCCCAAGGTTGAGTGGCATTTTGCATGCTGATTTAGCTGTGATTGCTCGCTTTTGATGAGCACTTGCCTGGCATGTATAGCTCTCCTCAGAGCAGGTTTAAAGAGCAGGAGTAAGGAAAGGGATAAAAATAAAAACTTCCAACTAAAATTCTAGGTCTTTTCTTTCTATGATTGATTACTGAATAAATACCAACACGTATCTTTGGATTCAGCCTAAGAGTGAAATTCCCCGCAGCTAAACAGCTGTTTTTTTAATGGCTTTTAATATACTAACCTGTCAAAATATGTTAACTTTGATGACTGCAATTATTATTTTAAAAGATATTATCAATCTATTTATCTATCTTCTGCCCTGATATTTCTTACAATATAAATTCTCAAATCAAATGGAGAGCCATCAACCAGTAGCATTTTTGTTTCCTGATAAGTCAATTGTCAATAAATAAATATCTCTTGGGGGGAAACATTCTTCTTTGTTGAAATAGAAGGCAGATTAATTATGCTGAACAATAAAACTAGAGGTAAGCTAAGATTTTTCAGCCTATGCCAATGGTTGATGAAGGATGTCTCCAAGAGGGCAAAGATTACATGCGCACAGCACAGAAGGATGTTTTGAGGGGTTTCATGTATCTTAAAAAATTAACAAATCAGTGGTTTTAGTTTTATGAGATGGTGTTACTGGTTGCTGCTAGATGGTATTTAGCCCATTGTCATTGATTTCATTATTATGTAGATCAAGGTACGTAATTCCATGCCACCATGAAAGTCACCCCAAAGAGTTAAGTGGACATTCTACTCAAGCTTGACTGTCTCCCTAAGAAGGGTTTGATTGACCAACACAAAGCAGAATTCAAAAAAAAGCTGAAGAATGCAAATATGATTCAGTTCATTAGCTAAAGATCACCAAATTTCACCAACTAGGTAGGCCAAAACAGAGATTTTGACCTAGAAAAAAATGCCATAGCTTACTCACTTATCAAATGTACAAATATCAAAATGCATAAAACAGTTTTCAATAGAATTTTAGCAGTAAGAAAGTGTTTTTCCAATAGCCAAGTACTTCTTGGATATAGCGTTTTTCCCCACAGAAATTCTTGTTTGGTTTCCTTGTCTTTTAGGAGACAATAGAGAAATGAGCCAATATGATATTCATTACAAAAGACAGCAGTCATATGAATTATTATATTATATAACAACTTAGCTAGCCAATGTAGTCAAGAAATTTTCTAGATAGTTGAAGTCTGTTCCTTTATATTATTTTAACCACTTGCATTAGAAATTTACATATAACTGTTTTTTATTTTTACACTTTCTTAAAAAAATTCTGCACAATTTATTTTTGTTTCAGTTGCTCATAATGAACATTTTTGTGATGCGGTAAATGTTTTAAGTATATTTATAAATGATAAATAATGGTAATATGAATGTTACATATTATAATTTACTTTTTCAACAAGTATGCATTGAGCTTCTGTCATGAGCCAAACACATTGGCAAGTTCTGGGGATACAATGATAAATAAGACATATCACACAGATAACCATTTTACATAGTATTTTGTATCCTGGTTTTTTTCACATAATGTTCTACTATGAATAGATGCCTGAAAGATATTTGGTTAAAATTAATATCTATTTCTGATTTTAGATATGAATAGAAGAAAATTTCTTTAATGTACTTAATAGTGAAATATTGGAGGAAATCTCATAGAATTGACTATGAGTTGATTTTTTTTTTGAAAGTTTCAGACAAGTAAATAGGACAAGAAAAATAAATAAGAGATCTATATATTGAGGAAAAGACAAAATTATTATTTAGAGATGTGTGTTTCTCTACCCAGAATCAACTCGAAAACTGTTAGACAAAATGAAAACACTTAGTAAGGTGAGTGGTTAAAAATATGTACCACAAGATAAAACTGTGGAGATAGTAGAAAGATCAGTGGTTGCCAAGGTGGATGGGGATATGAATCGGCAGAGCACAGTGGATTTTTAGGGCAATGAAACTACTCTGTATGATACTATAATAGTGGATACATGTCATTATACATTTGTCCAAACCCATAGAATGTACAACACCAAGAATGAACCCAAAAGTAAACTACAAACTTTGAGTGATTATGATGTGTCAAGGAAGGTTCATCATTGGTAAAAAATGGTACCATTTTGAAGAGTGATGTTGATAACAGGGGAGACTATACATGTGTGCAGATAGCGGGTATATGGGAAATCTCTGTACCTCCCTCTCAATTTTGTTGTAAACCTAAAACTGCTCTAAAAAAATTAAAGTCTTTTTTTTGTGTGTGTGAGGAAGACCAGCCCTGAGCTAACATCTGTTGCCAATCTTCCCCTTTTTTTGCAGAGGAAGACTGGCCCTGGGCTAACATCCGTGCCCATCTTCCTCTACTTTATATGGGATGCCACCACAGCATGGCTGAGTGCGTCGGCAGGCACCCGGGATCCGAACCTGCGAACCCCTGGCTGCCAAGCACAAACTAAACCGCTGAACCACGGGGCCGGCCCAAATTAAAGTCTTAAAAAACACCCACAGCCTTCATGTAGGCTATAGATACCAGTTAGAGAATATAAGGGAAAGAATTTCCCATTCACAACAGCAACCTCAAATACAAAATAGTCTTAAATTAATAAATAAAAGATCAATATTCCAATAGTAAAATGGACACAGAGCGTGAGCAGGCAATTTACAAAAGAAGAAACATAAATGCCTGACATAGATATAATTTTGAATATCATTAATAAATATATAAAAAATAAAACCAAAATTAGATATTATTTTTCTTCTATCCAACTAAAGTATCATTTGGAAATTATAAAAATTTGATAGTTGTCAATGTTGAAAGAGCAAGAAGAAATTAACAATTCCATACATAAACAATGGGGATATAAAGTAATATAAACAGTTTAGAAAGTACTTTTGACAATAGGTTTCAAGTAGACATTCTTCACAATAAAGATAAATTAAATTTTTAATCAGAAATCAACAAATACTGGAGCCAGCCCCACAGCTGAGTAGTTAAAGTTCTACATGCTCAGCTTCTGCAGCCCAGGTTTGTGGGTTCGGATCCCAGGCCATCAGCCATTCTGTGGAGGCATCCTACGTGCAAGATAGAGGAAGACTGGCACAGATGTTAGCTCAGGGACAATCTTCCTCAAGCCAAAAAAAAAAAGGAGGACGGCCAATGGATGTTAGCTCAGGGTGAATCTTCCTCACCAAAAAAAAAAAGAAAGAAATCAACAAATACCACATAATGCACCTGTCTTTAGTGATATTTCCAAAAGAATGGGTTTTCTCCAATCCTTGAACTCCCAGGTCATATTTTTCCTTCCAGAATTGAGATTTAGTTCAGTTTCACAGTCCCTTGCATCTTGTCTTTCTGCTAGATCAGTGTTTCACTCAACCACCTATGTTCAGCACCTAGGAAGTACTTTGCACATTGTGCACTTATTGAATATTCCTATAATTGAATTTCCAATTATAGAAAATTTATATTTTGGAACTACCTGATATTTACAACCAAGAAACCAAAGCACATTATAACTGGCCCAAGATTTTGATAAAGATCACATTTTTCAAACATGTGTAAACTCAGCATTAATTACTATTTCTAACATCTATGTTTAATAGATTTTAGCAATTTAAAAAATATGTAATATTAACCAAAAGCTGGCACATGACACACAAAAGAATTGTTATAAAATATATGTGTGTGTATATTTTTATGTATCCATATATATCCGTATTGAAATCATAGTTATAATTGGTCCCACACGTGACATTGTGTGGAAATGAAATATTTTCAAGTGATAACCTAGCAGTTAATAAATAGTCTTGGTAAATTTAAAATATCCACCTATTCATTGCAATTGTTGCATCAGATGATATATATGTTCCATCAGATGTTCGAAGGGCTTTCAAGAGATTATATTGTTCAACCTCTTCCCTTTGAGCAAATAAAGTATCATTGGGCTCATTTCATAGATAATAAAACTGAGATCCAGAGAGGACATAACTTCCCCAAGGTTACTCAATTAGTTAATAGGAGATTTAGGACTGAAATCAAATTTTCCTAGCTCCAAACCAAATGCTCTTGCCACTAAACTATGAAGAATTTGATGCACTCACTTGCTAAGTACAGAAAATAAAAATATACTTACTGCTGGTTTCCTTTTCCAAGTCTGTCATTCAATAAAATATGTATATGTGTGTGTGAGAGAGAAATGCCAGAGACACTGAAAAGGAAAAACAGATCATTGTAAAGGAGAATGAAAGGGAAATATCAAAGATGATGCCCAAGTTTCAAGTCTGGGTTCCTTGAGAATGACAGTTCTGCCTCAATATCCAGAAAACTATTTGGAGAACTGAAAATGTGAAATGAGAAGTCAGATGTCAAGAATTCTGTAGGAAAAGAGAATAAGTAGGAAATAGAAGAGTCCCGAAGATTGAACCTGGGCAATCCCACAGACGGAGTAGGGGAGAATCAAAGAGTAAAAAGGAAACCAATGACTCCCACTGTAACTTGGACTTCTCCTCCTCACCCCCAAAAAAGAAGAAACAAAGAAAAAGATGAGTGAAGTCAATCAAATTCTTTTTCTCAAGAACATGAATTGGGATCCAGAGCAAGAGCTACTGAGTCAGTAGCGGGAACAGAAGCCAATAGTTGTGATAGGACTTCCGTAACCAGCAAATACAAAGAAAGAGAATCCTGGAGAACAGGATGTTGTGGAGGGAGCTGGGAGGAAGAGGGGAAGAGGTAACAATATACAAGCGATTCAATTAAATCTATGAGCAAAACAGATTGTAGCTCTTTCAGTCCCTCTAGTCTTTCTAGTCTATTTCTAGTCCACGTTACTTAACAATATACACAGTGAAAACAAAGACATACAGACTTGCATAAAGTTTGTCAGTCTCTATTCTTTGAAAGCAGAGTCAATATTGACTTTGAAAATAAATTATGAATAGAGTAATAAGTGATGAAACAAAGTTACAAGGGTTCAAGAGAGAATACAATTATGAAATAGTAGCCAATCTGTGCTTTCTTCATTATACTTTCAGTATTTTCTGTTTTTTAAAGTAGACATGCATTATAATTTTTTGAATCAATAAATCTACTTCCAAGAAAAGAAGTGGTGAAGAAGACATGGAAACAAATGGAATAAACCAGAAGTTTAACTATGAATGTAAGAGAGAGGAAATGTGAAGAAATTGTAGGCACAAAGGACGCCTGTCAGCATAGAAGGATTCTTAACGGTCTGAGAGCAGAAGGAAGGAGCTACTGGATAAGCGATTAAAGAGAAAAGGGGTTCTTGCAAGGGGCCAGCTTCCAAAGGATGGAGTTGGGGATAACAGTGAGGCAAAAGCATCAGGACTGACTTAGAAATAAATGAACGGACACCTCATCCTCGGCAAAACATGGGGAAGGTAAGAGGATGGATATAAAGAAAGGAAGACTGTGAGAATCAGACAAGGAGATAACTGACCTTGTCAAGTTGGTTTAATTTTCTCTATAAAAGGAAATGTAAAACGGTAGATGAGTTCTGCTCTGTGAACACACACACACACACACACATACACAAATGAAGCATGGAGACATTTTAGATATCAGCAGGGAGTGTTAGGGGATAAATGTCAGATGACCATTTGAATGCTTTCAAAACCCAGTTCAAGTTAATTCTGAACAGATAAAATCTGCAACTTTCAGTGACTTGATCCCAGGGCTGACTTATCCATGGAAGACAGTAGATACAGAGCCCACTGCTTATAATACTTTTAGAGGTCCAGGAAAATGTTTTAATTTGTTTAAGATTAAAGGGAAAAAATGAACTTTTAGGGTGGAAGATTATATTCATCTTTCTACCAAAGCAGTCAATAAAATGTTTTAATATTTTTTAATGAAAGAAAGGACCCACAAAGGCAAAAGCACCTAAAGCCCATGGAATTAGGAGGATGTGTGCCCTGAGGGCAGCAAATGACAGAGTCAGTGGTAGAGGTCATCAAGGGATAAAAACAATGTGCAAAAGAAAAGAAGATAGAAGAGTCTAGAATTTCAATGAGGGTGTCACATAAGTGGCTGATGGTGTGGATTTTGAGATAGAGAAAACTAGTCAAGAGAGGAGAGGGGACAAGATTGAGAAGAAGCAAGAAAGAAAGTGAGTGGGTACAGAGAAGTGAAGGGACAAGTAAGAGGGTGTGGTTGGAGATTGGGAGCATCCAATGTGACATTTCAGAGGTACCTTATGCTAACAAGGCTAAGGAAGCTGTGCTGGTGGGAGCCAACGATTCAGGTGATGGGGTTAAGTTAGAGAGGGAAAGGAAGTGTGAGGTGTGGAAGTGACCATTAGAAAAACAAGGAATCCAGAGGGTCTCAAAATCGGGGGGGGGGGGGCCAGGGGGCACCAAATCAACTATTTCCCAGTGAATTTCTTACATTAATATTGCAACATTAGGTCCTTGTGTAGTAACGGGAAGAGTATCGAACTAGGATGAACAAGATGACTTGGTTCCAGGTTGCTTTACCACTAACCAGATGTAAATTGGACAGATCAACTCTCTGATATGTGTCATGCCTAGAAGTGGTTCTATTAGTATTTGCCCGAAAGCAATAGGCTGGACATTTTTGATCTCCTGATGTATCTCCAAGCTCTAATTCCTGTTTCTCCACAATTCTACCCTGGGCGCAATATTAATTGCATTGTAGGAGTTGTTTGCATCATAGTTATGAGTCCAAAGGGTTAACAAGTAGACGAAGCTTGTAAACAGATATAAACACACAGGTCCAAGAAGAATGCATAGTCCTTCTTTTGTTCAAGAGGAGAAACCTTTTTGTTATCATTACATCACTTCTCCCTTTTCAGTAACAAGCCATGAAAGAATATGCCTCCACTTTTCCGTTTCTTGCCTTTTGAAGTCAATTTCCAATCCTAACTGTAAATCAGAAATGGTGCAATCTTTTGAAATGTTACAGAGTAATGAAAATTTAATTTATATACTATCTTCCCTTTTTTAAGTGCCTTGTTCAATTGAAGCAGAAGCAGCTGTGAATGATGGCTAAGTTAAGAATAAAAAGTAACATCAAAGTGATGTCTGTCATTATGATTTCAAACAGCACGTGCCACTTGGAAAGGTTTGGGTAAAATATAAAAAAGGATGTGGTCGACTAACTGAAATAGAATATAGGCATACAGAAAGTGAGATATCCTGTAAATTTCTGAATTACTCTGCCCATAAAAAGTCTAAAGGACAATTTTGAAAATGAATGAGTCCATCGGACATTAAATTCTTGCATGACTGTGTGTGTGTGTGTGTGTGTATGGGTGTGTGTGTTAAACTTGGGGGCATCACTGTTCAATTACAAATGCCTCATATAGGTTCTCAGCTTCAAAAATGAGTGTGCTTTTTCATTACTGGAAGCACCAAGCTCAGGAAGGATTCGTGCCTCCATCACCCCAAAGTGCTACAATGATACTGAGGTGGGGGTGGGAGTAGGCTGCAGAGAAAGAAAGGGAAGACGAGGAGCGGCTAGGACGGGACAGATCACCCCTCCCAGACCACGTCTTCATACTCCGCAAAGCAGCTCAAACCAACATTAACCTACTGACAGTGGATCTATAAATCCCTGGACGTGATGTTAATTTGGAGAACACTGCAAGTCACTTGATGGAAGTAAGATTTCTATGGGAATAGCGGGCTTTTATTGGAAGCAAAACTGGGCTATTTGGACAACAGCCCTCAATGCCAATAAGGTCTAAGTGTGCATATTAATAGCCTTCTAAGGAGAAGAGGGGGCTAGTTTGCTGCCAGCAGAGTAATTTGTTTAATGTCAAAGACCTTCTAGCACACATACAATGAGATTCCTAACATCACTGGCTTAAGGGGTGAGCCGAGCCTATTTTATTTCAGTGAACCCCGAAAGCCTCAGAAGAAGAAAGGACAGCCACCCTCACCTCGGAGAGCAGGGAGGAAAGTCATTCCCATTGGCAAACCCAGTCTAGTGTCCGTGACACCCAAGGAGCCTTTGTCAAATTAAACCACATTCAGGAGAACCAGCTGCAGCTCCTGGGTGCTCCTTGACCCTGCTGCTAGAGCCCTGATAAGATGCTATCAGCAGGCCCCTGTAAATACATTAAGCACTTTAAGCAGATCACTGGGACAATTACCATAAAGAGTGAAAGATATGGGCCTTTATTGATGGGAGATTAATATTGACCACAGGCTATTGATTTTTTTCTGCATCTTATTTCTGATGGTAAATTTGTTCTGCAGCCACCTGAGGTTGGCTGGTTGGTTGGTTGGTCATTGTATTGGAGAACACGTGAGAATATATTGAGATACAATTATTTCAATACATAGTCCTGCTTTTAAATGTATGTGTGATTTTGTGTGTTCATTTTTCTCATTGAAGTACTAGGAGACTCTGCAAGTATAGATGGTTACAGCCAAAGATCCTTATATTCTGTATAGTAACTACCATTTACTAAGTGTCTACTACATTGCAGGCACTGTAGTAGCCATTACATACATAGTATAATTTAACTCTCACAAAATTATACCCAAGGCAGGTATGCTATCCTCACACTTCAGATGAGGAAACCAATGTCCAGAAAGATTGGGAAACTTGCCCAAGCTCACTCAGATAATAAGTGGTGAAGTGGGGATTGGGGCCCGGTGTATATTAGTATAGTTCTTTATAATTCTAAAAGTAGTTTACATCTATTCCATTAATTACTCAACAATTATTCATTGCAAAGATATTGGAGAAGTGGAATTCAGGGTATTCGAGGGTTAATTGTAAGTAAAGACTGTTAAAAACAATTTAAAAAACAGAATGATGACTCTGACATTTCTAGCCTGGACCACTAAGAGCATGAGGATGGCTTTATCTGAGAGTCTGGGAAAGAAAGAAAATGAACAAGGGACTAACAGGAGGTATGAAATGACAAGCTCAGTTTGGGGCAGTTTGTTTTTTATTTTTTTTAAATACATCTTTAGGTTATTAAAGTGATGTAATAACAGAAACAAAAATTGGGAGAAGAGAGGAGGAATAATAAATCATCCATAATGTCACCATTCCAACACAATTACCCCTAATTTGTTTTCTTCCGATATTTTTATGTATACCTTTTTGCTTTTAATTGTGGTGGAAATGCACATCACAAGATGCTTTTTTTCTTTTCATGATGTGATATTTCAAAGACATTGGTACATACTCTTCATACTTATTATTTCTCAAGGATACCTCCCCCCTATCCAGTGGATACACTATCACTGACTTCACAGTTTCTTCTATTGTTGGGCATTTGGCTTACTTTTGACTTTTTGGTATTTTAAATCATCTTGCTTTGAATAAATTTATGTACACTTCTTAGGGCAGATGCTCTGAAATACGATTCTGGGTGGGTCCATTTCTGGTTGTTTTTGATGCTGGTGAATTCAAGTAAAATATTTATTAGAACTGAATTGTGAGTCTAGCCTTCAGGAGAAAGGGCAAGACTAGAGATACAGATGTGGGAGGAGAGAGGCAGATATGCGAGGTGGGTGCAGTCATGGACACTGTGGGAGTTTTCAGACAAGATCCTGAATTCTTTGACACTTCCAATGAGAGGTGAGATCTGTGTTCCCTATCCACGAGTCTGGAAGGACTTGCAACTGCGTTGAAGGAAAGACTTTAATGGCTGTGGGGGGAGCAGGGTGGCTCAAATGGCAGGGGGCAGACAATGCTATGTAATATCCAAGGCTAAGTTATGCAGCTTCCTCCTGTTTCTCTTGACGTGCTCATTTGCTGGATGTCCCCAGTCACCAGGCAGTGAGTCCTAGTTACACAGAGAAGCCACATCCAGGTGCTCTTCTTGAGACTCAGATGAGACCAGCCTCAAGGCATTCTACCGCAAGACCCAGACATGTGAGTGAAGAAGCCTTCAGATGGTCCCAGCCTCTCATTGTTCAAACCACGTCCCAGCCATGGACATTTCCCCATAAGGTAACATGGAAGAGAGGCAAGCCGTCCTCACCATGTCCTGTTCAAATTCCCGCCCCACAGAACACATGAGCATACTAAGAAGGTTGATGCATCTCAACTCCCAGTTTAGGGTGTTTTGGATACAGCAATAACTGGAACGGCACTTGGTATCTAGAAGTGGGTTCTGTTGTAACAAAATCTAAAAGTTGTGTCATTGGTTTTGGAGCCCAGTGAGAGAGAAAAGCGTAAGGGGCCTCGTGGAGGCTGTCTGTGGGGGCTTGAAGAAAAGGGGAGACATATGAACTCAACAGTCATGGTAAGGGGAATTTTAGGAAGGTGTCACCCAGCTTTTAACACCCTCAAATAAAATGAAAGAGTAAAAGAGATAAGCTAAAGAATGAATTACTCTGTTTTTAACTATAATTTGGAAGAAATGTATACTTTGGAGGAAAGGTAACAGAAGGAAATGTAACAAATTTGGAGGCAGTGTAACAGCTAGTGAAGTGAGCTCAAAATAAGAAATGGCCTCAGGACAAAGATCAAATCCTACATGCTGTCAGGAAAATGTGGTCCCAGAGTCAAGACAATACCTAACCTACAGAATCCCTGAGAATAATAAAATGGTGGTTGTGCTATGCCACTAAGTTTGGGGTCATTTGTGGAAAAAGATAGCAAAACACACATAAATGAGATTTTCACAATAGAAGCACCATGGTTAGAAAAGGAGGAGCAATTTGAGGCCTGGGAGAATGAGGGAAACAAAAAGATATGTCATAAGCAGAATGAAAAAAGATATTCCTTAAAGGAAGAGATCGCTCGTTAGCAGTAGATGAAATATAACTTCTTCCACCTGTTGACTTTAAACAAATAGACATTCAGTTATTTCTCCAGCAAAAACGGGTTCATTTGGGATCAGCAAAGAACTGTGATTCGTGGTCTACAACCACGCAAGCCACCTGCAAGTCCCCAGCAGCAAAGAGAGGAGAAGCTCTTTTATAGAAGGGAAGTGGAAGTTGGGAGGGCTATTGTAAATAAAGAGTTCACTGGAGGAGTCAGGAGTTCGATGTGTAGTGGCTTTTCATTTGTGCACTTCTGACAGTCTCTCATTGGCTAAGCTTCTTGCCCACCAAGAAGAGGAAATCTTTCTTCTTCCTGTTGGGCTCTGCTATTCACGTAGGGAGTGGGATTCCCCCTTTTGGCCTCCTGACTCCAATTTAATGAGGATTCATTTATTAATTTGACACACTCAGAATAATTTTTTTGAGATTCAGCCATGTTATTTCTCGTATTCCATTCTATGGATTCACCACAGCTTGGTTATCCATTAACCTTTCGAAAGACATTTGAGTTGTTTCCAGATTTTGGTAATTATAAATAATACTGCTATAAACATTCATGTACAGGTTTTTGTGTGAACCTAAGTCTTCATTTCTCCAAGACAAACTCCTAGTAGTGCAACCGCTGAGTAATATGGGATGTATACTTTTACCTGTGTAAGAAACTCTCAGACTGTTGTCCAGGGTAGCTGTACCATTTTGCATTCTCACCAGCAATGTAAGAGAGTTCCAGTTGCTCCACATCCATCATCACTTGGTGTCATCAGTATTTTTTATTTTAGTGGTTCTAACAGATGTATAATGGTATCTCACTGAGGTTGTAATTTGTATGTCCCTCATGACTAATGATCTTTTCATTTGCTTATTTGCCTATCCTCTATCTTCTTGGTGAAGTCTCTGTTCAAATCTTTTGCCCATTTTTTAACTGGGTTGTTTATTCACTTCCTGTTGAGTTGCAAGTGTTCTTTAGTCTGGGTATTGTAGGGGATCAGAATTTGCCACCCCAAAATGTTTCTCTTAGGCTTGATTATTTTTAAGAACAAAAGACTCAGGAAGAAATTTTGACCTTCTCCCTAACTATGTAAAAGAATTTAAGATAGAAGGCCTGTTCCAGGAAGGAGCTAAGACCATAGAAAACTATGGTATAGGGCCGCCTGGTGGCGCAGCGGTTTAGTCCGCGCTTGGCAGCCCGGGGTTTGCGAGTTCGGATCCTGGGCGCCCGCCGACGCACTGCCTGTCAGCCACGCCAGGGCGGCGTCCCATATAAAGTGGAGGAAGATGGGCACGAATGTTAGCCCAGGGCCGGTCTTCCTCAGCAAAGAGGGGAGGATTGGCGACGGATGTTAGCTCAGGGCTGGTCTTCCCCACACAAAAAAAAAAAAAAAAAGAAAACTATGGTATAACTTGAACTAGGTGAGGTCAACAGGGAGGAACCTAGCAAGGCCCATTTACTCAAAGTCCTCCCCATGTCCCATTGTCTTTGCAAGGTATGGCAAACATTCGTTTACCAAACATTTGCTTTTCCATCTCCAAGGGAATTTCCTTCCTCCCCTTTGAAGTCCCAAACCACTACCCCCAACACCCTCCTTTGTCTTTTGCTGAAGATGGTATTTAAGGTGGTGGCTTCAGCCATTTTGGGGAGTTACTCAGTTTTCCTGGGTTTCTCCCATGTATACAGGTTATTCCTTTTGTTTGATTTTCTCCTGTTATTCTGTCTCATGTCAATTTAATTCTTAGACCAGCCAGAAGAACCTAGAGGACAGAGGAATATTCTTCCTCCCCTGCAATATAAGTTCTTGGTTGATATGTGATTTGCAAATGTTTTCTCCCAATGTGTAGCTTGTCTTTTCAATCTCTTAACTCTGTTCTTCAAAGAGCAAAAGTTTTTAACTTTGATGAAATCCAATTTACCAATGTTTCCTTTATTGACAGTGTTTGCCAAACCCAGGAGGGAGAGCTTATCTACAAAGGGTCAGAAGGAGGGAATTCTTTGAGGGTGTTAGATCTACTCTCCTGTTTGTAGTGGGGGTTACAAGAATCTATGCACATATTGAGACACACAGAAATATACATCAAAAAATGTGAATGTAAATTCTTGAAAAATCTCTTTCACATCTAACTAATGTATCTGTGGGTGGGGGAGGAATGTAAATGACATGAATCAGAGCTTCCCAATGCGTACAATCTTATTTTTATTAAAGAAGATATAAAACAGAATTAAAAAACAGCTTTTAACTCTGACATATATCTATAAGCATGAAAGTGGCGTAAGTTTATATTCTGACAAGGCTCCATTGTTTAGCATAATTTATATACTAATTCTATACTAATTTCAACAGTTGACCAATATCAAAAGCACCAGTTCTTTGAGGAATTTTCCCCAGTAGAAAAGATACTTAAGTATTTTGGATGCTGAGGTTTCATTTATATCCAAACCTGATGGTACACAGGAAATGGACTGTTGGTTACCTAATAAGCCGATGGCAGGGGTCTAAGTGACCCAAAACATTTAGGACCTTTCAAAACTATTCAGATTATTGACTCCACCTGCAGATAAACAAGATTAAACAATTTTGTATTTTTCTCTGCCTCTATAACTGATCAAAGCCTGAAGGGCTCAAAAGTACCTTCTAATTGGTTTCGTTGTTTTGTTTACTGTGCTTATCAGAGTGCAGTTAACATTTGCATTTCTAATTGACCATCCTGACATTTCAATTGGTTTTAGATGACACTGAACAGTTTTGTATGTTGCAGCCTAACCAGTGAGTCCTTTCTTAGGGAAAAACCTCTACTTACAAGGGGGCTGCTTTGTTTCCTTATGGCCTCAGAAGGTATAAATATAGCAGTGTGGGTTCACACATCTATTAGAAGGTGTATGTTCATTCTCGTGTTCATTCCTGCCATCAGTGACACAGAAGTGATTCTGGGAGCTAACCAGAGTGGACTGTTTGCATTTTCTTGTTTATGCCCTGTATGTTCCCACTTCTATGGCTTTTCTTATGTGATTTCCCCCTCTGGAACACCTTCTCTCACCAGTTTCTGTGCCCTCAAGAAGCCATGCTTAATTCCACAAGTTGGAACAAAGCTTCCTCTTCTCTTAAATGCTGCCACATTGTTGCTATACTACTGTTACTTTAGCATGAATCACCTCCTTCTTCATATATCATGTTACGTATTGATCTTGCTCTCCATTAGACTACAGTTCCTTGTAGAAAAAGATCATGCCTTATTCAGCTCTCTCTCTCAAAGTGCCTTGAACACTGAGTCCTTTGTCCAATAGGTGATTTGCAAGTGTTTTCCCCCAGCCTGTGGCTTCTTTTCTTTTCATTCTTCACTGTGTTCTTCAAGGAGGAAACTTTTTAACTTTGTTGAAGTCCAATTTGTTAATTTTTTTTCTTTTATGAATAGTGTTTCTGCTGTCGTTTATCTAAGAACTCTTTGCCATATCCAGAGATTAAATGTGGGGATGGGGGCATCTATCTACAAGGGGTCAGCATAATATATTTGGGGGTGTTGGAATGGTTCTGTATCCTCTTTGTAGTGGTAGTTACAAGAATCTATGCATATGTTAAAACTCGTAGACCTGTACACCAAAATATTTATTTAGTACTTTCTAAAGTGCTGAGAGAATATTTACTTCATTCAGTTGTGTCATTAAGGGAATCATTTTTTCTAACTTATCTTGACAACTTACCTTCCCTAACCATAAGTCCCATTCTCATGCCCCCAGCAAGCTAAGAGAGCTGAGAAAATAGTGTCCTTCAATCAGCAATATAGATTAAGCATCTGCTCTATGCAGAAGTACTTTTCTCCCCCTCTCTTTTTCAGGTTACCTCAAATGACAACTGGTCATGTCCCCAGTAACCTCTGAAACACAAAAGAGTTAAGCTATTGTCCAGCTTTGGGGGCTCTCCCTTTCTCCCCCTACTTTAGATCAATAGAAAAAGTGCCCCATTTATACTGTTGCTCTACATTATTAGTCTCTTTATGGAAGGAAAAGAGTGATGTGGACACAGGAAGAAGAGGCAGAAAGAGAAGAACTAATTTCTCAGTACTTTCCTGCTCCCCTCTTCAAAGCCTGCTTCTGAAAGAGCTTGCGATATTTCTCCTCCGAGGTGGCGAGGGTACAGCAGTGTGCTTCAGATCTGAGCAATCTGCCATGGGCCCCGCCATCTTGGGAGTTGGTCTGGCCTACCTTGCAGAGGCCTGATTATCTCTGGGCTTCCTGTACAGCTTTGCAGGATTACATCTGCAGTGTCCCACTGGAGATGACTGTTGGCATCCACAGAGCAGGAAATGCTGAAGGGCTCCCAGACCTCACACATGAAAAGAAACTTTATTGCTCCTGAACTCAAAGCTTGAAAGCTTTCCACAATAAAGCCTTGTCTCCATTTCCTTGGCCATGTGCCAACGAGGAAATAGGACAAGATTTATTAACGTTGCCCAAAACTTGCCACAGCAAGGTTAAAACAATTTTAAAAACAGATGAAAAGCAGAAGAAATTGTCTTGGGTGTGCACAGATTTGCCCTATGAGTCAATCACCTTTTATTTTAAGTCAAGGGATCTTTCTTGAGAGAGAATAAATGAACTCTTCCTCTAATGACACACTTTATTTTGAGATGACGGCCCAGGTGGATTGCCCAGGATGACTTATGTGCATGATTGATTTATGACATATACAGTACCTGCAGGTCTTTCGGCTCTTGCACAAAATCTAAACTTATAACAATTAAGCTAAACCCATTAATTAGTACGATGAATTAGAGATTCAGTCCTCAACTAATCTAGAAGAGAATTGAAAGGTCTATGTAGTTGGCACCAAGACCTTACTCCTAATAAATTACACACAGTTCTTTGCAGCTCTATGAACACCACCCTTTCCTAAGTGGCGTTCAGTTGTGACCATGTGGCTCTGTGATAATATAGAGCCAATTAGCCTGAGACAGCAGTGAAATGGAATTCCAATTGCCAACTCCTTACAGCTTAGCAAAACACTCCCTGGAAGCCTATAGAAACTCAGGATAGATTTAGGTCTCTGCTTAGCAACCAGTTAACATTGCAGAGACTATTAGACCAATTTCCTTCTCTTCCTCTATCATGATTTTATGTGTGTGAGAACTGGCAGAAAAAAGTGTCAGTAACTGTCAAATTTTTTCTAAGGACAGAAAGCTTCCATGGAAAATAAAATTAAAAATAAATACAATCAAGCCGTCTTAGGATAACACTACATTATAAGGAGTTTAAAAAAATAAAAAACAGATAAAGAAGCTAAACTTCCTTTACAGAAAAATCAACATGTTTGCTGCTTTTGTTTCCTTAAGAGCATCTGAAATAGTAAAGTAAGTTACTTAGTATCATTTACTTTACCAATCCATATAAAAAGAACATCCAATCACAATCTAACTGAAAAATATAACTTCTTCAGAGCTTCTAGCACTAAAAATTTCAAAAAAATTGAGAAATCCAGAATTAATAACAGTTGAACTCAGTTGCTCAACAGAGGTACAGACAGTAAAATTAGTTATTTATTCCATCTTTTACCGGCTCCATTGTATGAAGAAAGATGAAGTACAAGGGAGAAAGTCTTTACAAGGTCAGATAGCATAAAGGCAGGAAATTTACCTTGTATTTAAGTATTCATTTATTCAATAACTATATATGAAAAGCTGTTTATATGCAGGACCATTTGGAAGCATTGAGATGCAGTAGCGAACAGACATGAAAGTTTCTGCTCTCATGGAACTTACATTCTCATGAGCAAGACAGACAATAAACAGAGAAGTAGACAAAATGTCAAGTGTAATGTCAAGTAATGAAAAGTGGGATATAGAAAAAAACAGAGCAAAAGGATAGAGAGTGATTGGGGGAATTCTGACAGACAGGATGATCCAGAAGTATCCTCTGAAAGGAGATTTCTGAGCAGAATGAAGCTAGAAGGGAGTTACAGAAATAGAAAATTTTATACAGAGATTATTCAACAAATCGCCCTGGAAAAAAAGCCTTAATTATTTTGGAGGAAAAACCCAGCTCTTTATATTACATTTTAAAACAAAGTTAAACCCAGCTGGCTTAAATTAGTTAAATGTAAAATAGAAAGACATTTTTTTTAAAACTGAAGAAATAGGGGCCGGCCCGGTGGCATAGTGATTAAGTTCGCATGCTGTGCTTCAGTGGCCTGGGGTTCGCAGGTTCAGATCCTGGGTGCGGACCTATGCACCGCTTGTCAAGCCATGCTGTGGCGGTGTCCCATATAAAGTAGAGGAAGATGGGCACAGATGTTAGCCCAGGGCCAATCTTCCTCAGCAAAAAGAGGAGGATTGGCAACAGATGTTTGTTCAGGGCTAATCTTCCTCACCAAAAAACCCCACAAAACTTTCACTTAATAATATTATCTGAGATTTTAGATATTAAGAAGCAATTCACCAAAGAAGAAATAAAAACTACCGATAAAGACCAAAAAAAGTTCAGCCTAACTTGTATCAAAGAAATGAAAATTAAAACAGTACTGATATGCCACATTTGCCATTCACGTTGACAAACAATTTTTTAAAATAATATAGGGTAGAAAATAGACACTCTATATGCTGCTCTTGGGAATGGTACAGGCTGGTGGGCAAATTGACAACATATGTACATGGGTCCTAAAGAAACAATCATGTACGCAAACTAAGATTCACAAACAAAAACATTGAAGTGTTTTTTTACAGTCTCTCCAAAGTCACCTAGTTCAAGGTGAGACACGAGAGGCGGAAGGGAGGAGAGAGTGTAGAAAAGTCTGTGTGAGATTTTAATGACAATCAGAGCAGATAAACTTGTAATTGTTTAATATGTTAGCATTCTAAGTAAGATCTGAATTACAAAGAGGTTTGGCAGCAATGTATGTGCATATACATTTGAACTGTATATATATGCATACGTACATAATGTGAATTTATTATTTATTAAAAATAATAAATAATCCAAATTTCCAAAGTTAAGAAGTTGATTAAATAATCACTTAACTGTACTCCAAAGCTACTTGCAATCATATTGTTCATATTTAACAATTTGGAAAATGGCTGTAATTAACTGCAAAAGATTTTCTTAATTACAAAGTAGTATACACAATATAAACCCAATTACGTTTAAGGGAAAAAAATCCATAATTTATGTATAAAATAATAACAATGCAGTTAGAAAAAGACTAAGACTGCACATTTCTATACCAAAATAATAACAATGGTTATCACTGGGTAGAAGAATTATAGGTAATAAAGTGAACATTTTAAAAATGAGTAAATTATGAGTCATGGAGATCTTTGTATACAATGATCCTAAAGACTTTATATTATATTTAATATATTAATAGATATCAATATATTATTAATCATATTATAATATTAAATTATATAATATAAAATTATATCTTAATTAAAATTATATTATTAAAATGAATGAGATTTAAATTATATATTAATATTATATAACATATATAACTTCTGTCACATAAGAAATCAAACTCTTCTTTGAACAGATTCACAACAATGGTCCTGTTTAGCTCTGATTTTAACTGGATATTTAATTATTACACAAACCAGTAACAGAAATATATTTCTCTTGTTCTCCGATTTTCGCTATAGGCAGATGGTGCTTCTCCATTTCAGGAAGTAATACCTATGCATGCTAAAACAGGCCAGAAATGAGAGAAAGAATAAGGAAGTAATTGAGAAATGGTAAGAATTACCAGCATTTGTACAGTGCTTTGTAGTTTTTAGACAGTTTCATATATATAATCACATTTAAATTCAATGCCAACCATGTAGCGTAGTTGGGGAGGACAAACATATGTCACATTTTGTAAAGTTAAAGGAACTGGGAAGCAAAGAGTTTAAGTGACCAGCCCAGGGAGAGATCTTTGACTCCCTCCCTTCTCTCGATTCCACATTGAGTTGAAGTATAAGATTTTAGATCAACAGTTGCCTGCCTTATAATTACCAAGCCAAGTCTGGGAAAATACTTTACTTTAAACATATGCCATACAGAACTTTATTGTTACATTCAAATGAACTAAAACCAACTTCATTTTGATACTTTTGAAAACTCTGCCACAACCCCTAAAGATAGAGAGAAATACCCTCAGATATTGCAAAATGAAGGATAGGATTGCTGCCCTGAATAAGAAAATGCCTGTATGGCCAAAATATGGACTCTGCATAGAATTCTATAGAAGAAAACACAGTGACCAAGATCAGTAACCAATAAGTTCCAATCTTCTTCCTACTTTCCATGCCAGCAAAATGATGCAATATTAAAATATACCCAGAGGTCTCTATTCTGGTGCTGCCAATTCAGCCTATGGAAATGGGAAACTAATCTTTTTAGAACAGGCTGGACAACAGGAAAATTTTACCCCAGAAAATATTCAGAAATGTCCTGCTAAAGCAAACTCTGGTTTTTCCAATGCCACTATTGGATGCAAGGAGGAGTGATGGCCTACCACCCATAGAAATTCTACCAAGTAATCTGATGTGGAAGAAATTTATCCAGTTTGTCTTACATATTTCCCACAGGCATCACAGACTAAAACTGTCCCATTGCGAAGTGGTTATTCTTCCCTTCTTTGCATTCATCTCTCCTTATCTCGGGGATGGTACCATCCACCTAGTAACCTCAATCAAAATGTGGATGTTATCTCAAACTCTTCTCTCTCCCTTAAACCCTTTATCTAAATTCTCAGCAATGCCCCATATCCATCACCAAATTCTGTCACATTTGATTCTACCTCAGAAGCACATATCAAATCCACTCCAGCCTTTGCCTGCTCATACTGTGGTCCCACTGCCCCGCCTTAGCCCATCATCTCTCACCTGTACAATTGCCATCACTTCCTAACTGTCTTCTCTGCTTGTATCATGTTGTTGGTTCATGCCTAAACTCCCACCATTTCACCCATCTCACACCCAACTCTTCTTGGTGCCATTTTAAAAGATTTTAAAATTCTAATTATAAAAGTAACGTATACATTCACTGTAGGAAATTCAAAAATTATACAAGGACATAAAGAAGAAAATTTAAAAATCCCCCAGTTATACCTTCCAAAGATAATCACTCATTTTTTTTTAACTTTCTTTAAATGCAACACAATGAAGATGCCTAAATAGTGACTGCAGATATAAGTGATTGTTCTTCAATGATTCTCTAACTTGGCTCATCTAATTTAGATTAAAAATATACATTTGGGGAGGAAAGAGAGTATTTCCTTCTTTCTTGCTCAGAGAATTTTAATTTTATCTTCAACTACATTCCATTTTCTCATCATATCAACTATTCTAAATGTGGTCCTACTTGCTTGAAATAAGAATGACATTGCCTTGCTTTATAATTTGGGAATAGTTTTAATCTGGAGAGAAGGAAGAAATTCAAGAAAAATTTTGGTTAAAAGGCACTGAGGAGAACCAAATTGAGATTGCTATGAAGAAAACTTAAATCCAGGATATATGCAGCAGTAACAAATGACCCCAAAATCTCAATGGCTTGCAGCAACAAAGGTTTGCTTCTTACTGACACTACATGCCCATCAAGGGTCAGCAGCAATTCTACTCTACATGATTTCACTTTCCAAGTTTGGATAATGTAGTAGCCTCTGTCTGCAGTATTGATAATTGCTAAGAGAAGGCAAAAGAGAACATGGTAAATCAAGTCTGGCTTTTAAAATTTCTTTCAAAAAAAGTCTCACATATCATTGGCCAGAGCAGTCACATGGCTAAGTTAGACATCATTGGTGTGGAAAAGTATAATTCTGGCTAGGGAGAAGTAGCAAATGTTTGTGAACATACAGACTACCCCACATGTCTGATGCTGCTGTGGTCTAATCTGTTATGGAAGCTCTGGACACTGCAATAAGACAAGAAAAATAAATAAGGAGAATAAATTTTGGAAAAAGGATCCAAGTATCATTGTTAACAGAAGATTACTTGCCTAGAAAACCTAAGAGAACCAACTGAAAAATTATTAGAATTACTAAGAAAGTTTATTAATATGGCTAGTTATAAAATATGCAGAAATTAATAGCTTTCCTACATACTAGCAATAACAAGTTAAAAAAAGAAGACACTGGGCTTGATGTTCCAATCTGAAGTATTCTACTTTAAACTCCACACTTATATACACAATTTTTGATAACACATAGCATTGATTTTAAGCACTTTACAAATATTACTTATTTAATTCTTACACCTCTTCTTAACCCCCATTTTATAGATGAGGAAAATGAAGCAAAAGAGATTAAGTAATTTGCCAAAATTTACAGAGCTAGAAACTGGTGAAGACAGGACTCACATCTGTATACCGTAGCTCCAGGACCTAAGCTCTTTACACAATGCTACACTGTTTCTCTTATCTAGTTAAGAAAACATGTATACACATGATACAAATATTTCACCAAGTTAGAGGGACTATAGTTTTTAACTTTATAACACAAGAAAAATATGTTACAGTAGCTTTGATTATTTATGTCTCCAAACAAAACAGTGAACTTGATTAGAATTATATTCTTTATTTTACACATGAGAATAATGAAGCAAAAGCAAGTTATCACATTAATACATGAATAACAGAACTAAAAACACCCTACATTCCTAAATCTACTAAATTATTTGCATTCTTTTAATCAAGAGACTCCAGCATCTATGCATCACCTTAAAAAACCGTTTTAATTTAACTGAACACTTGGGATGATAATAGTGAATGATTTGCTTTTTTTTTTAATTCCCAAAAGGACAGAAGGAAATGTTCTAATAGTAAAGTCCCAGAATGGGGTGCCCCTGGGATTGCTGTCAATTGTATTACCATTCCCACTGGGAATCTTGGCAATTTCTGAAAAGAAATCCCTGAGGAAAACGGACCATGGAGGTATTGTGTCAGATGAGTCCCTCTAGGCCACCACCTGTGGTGCAGCAGGGTTCAAGATGCATTCCACATCATCGCGTGGCATGGGCTTTATTGGGAAAAGAGAAACTTGTGAGTCTGGACAGCAAAGGAAGAGAAGGCATGAGTCCTCTGACTGCTGTCATCCCACAGAGGCACACAACGTCCAGAGGGCTTCTGCTCCCGTAGTATGGGTCTGTGTTGCACTAGAGGGCTATTGCTTCCTGCCATTTAAGGTTCTGATAGGGCAAAAATGAGAAAGCAGCCTTGTCAATAGGGCAACATGCAGGCTACTTGGAAATCAATAGTTTGGAGATGGGTACCAGCTGTTTTCTGGATTGGTCTGGTAATGCCAGCTGCCCAGCCCCTGAAGTCCACAGGGCAAATAGGACTTTGTAGGATCCTTACTTTGGGAGGTACCCCAGGTCCAGTGGGAAGGTGAGCTTGGGTGCAGTCCCTCCCACTAGGAGAGGGGACATCTCCAGGTCTCAGGCAACTATATAGCTAATCCAGAACAAACACCCAGAGTCACTTTCAGGCAATTTTGTTCACTGCATCACAGATAGAAAGGGGGCTTGAACTTTTCAGCCTGCAGATGTACCAGATCAGGTTAAAAGATTTGTTTCTAAGTAAAATCCAATCTAAAAGGAATTCCTAATTTACAAAACAAAAAATTAGCTAGTCTTTATTAACACTGCAGCATGTCAAACAATACATTTATTGCTTTACTTCTATTATTTTATTTGATCCTCCTAACAGCAGTATGACAGAGAGGTTACACTTTCCTTTTTACAACTGACTAAACTTAAGCTCAGGGAGGCAAAATAATTTTTCCCACTCCACACATCTGCTATGTAGCAAAGTGGAGATTTGAATTTAGATTATGATGAATCCTAAACTAGTTTTCTCAATCACTACTCTGCTCCATCCATCTTAAACTACTGATCACCCTCGTGAAAATGTTTATAAGCTAAAGTCACGATAAGATTTTTCCATATTTGGTACATATCCTGGTACCAGGGCTTTAAATATACGTTTATTGAATGAATAAATAGTTGACAAAAGACTAAATTTTAAAAACTAGGATATTTGAAACTTACAGAATATACTCTGTTTCTGCTTTGATTTTGGTACATGTTATAAAATTGCTTTACAGTTTGTACTTAAAAATAGTTTGAAGAGAGCTAAGTTTGTGTCAGGTCAGCTATTATAAAGTAAATTTTACCCAGTGATTTCAATCTCAGAGCAACAACGCCATGGGTCAAATGTTTCTCTATATTTATTACAACATTTAAGAGCATAAATGAAGACAGGAGGAATGGGGATGAGTATTTTAAGACCTCTAAGTCAGACCTATTAGAGGAGAATTTATCTAAAACAGAAGTGAAGTAATCCAGCGTAATCTTGTTTTGCCATCACGAATTTTGGCAAAATATCAAGAAATTCAGAAAGTGATCAAATTCCTTGTACGTTCAAGAAAGAGAGATAGGAGGTCTACTATCTATATAAAACAAGGAGAACATGAGAATAACAGCTGAAGACATCCATACTTTTTTGGATTCTCCATGCAAACAACAAAAAGGAAAGTCTCCTCCTGTGGGGTTCTGTTTCTCTAGAGAATCGATGGAGGAACCCAGTGGGAACCGAGAAGGTTGGCTCTACAGATCTCACAGAGAACGTGGACTGTCGTGAGGTGCTTGAGGACTTCTCCACAAACACTGAATTCCAATCTTTACTACCGGATGAAATTTTCCTGAGTCACCCAAGGAAGTCGAACATTTCACGTCGGGTAGTCATGGCTCCAGTCTCGAGTGCTTTAACTGTGAATCCTACGAGTCATGACAATAGGGGTAATGGCCCTTTTCTACTTCACAAAGATGTTTTGCAGATTAACTAATTAATGATTATGAAGTGTTACATCTGATTAGGTTTATTAGGATCATTAAGTTCTCATGATGAAGAGAGAAATTTTGAAACCTGATGTTCAGTAGGTGGCGTTCTTCCCTCTGGATCTATAATAAATCCCGGCTATGTTCTAGGGACCATCTCTGACCCCTTCTCACTCTTGATTGTTAAAACAACCTATCCACTAGCACTTTCTCCAGGCTCATGGAAAAGTTAAGGAGGACGCAGCTGTATGTGATTATGACTTGAATATCATTTGCACAAGCTCTGACATCAGCTCCCTAAATAATGTAGCATGTCATCAAGTATATATTTTCCAGTACATTTGTAAAATATAATATAAATATTATATTCATATATAAGTAAAACACATAAATTTATATTTATTATATAAAATAAAGTATATAAATAAAATATATTTATGTAAATATATAAACATAACAAAATATAATAATAGCCAATATTCATGGAGCATTTAGCCAGGTACTGTTGAATTGTCTTGTATTATTTCATTAAATCCACTCAACAATCCTCTCTTTTTTATGTCGCTAGAAAATTCATTCATTTAGTACTTTTTTCTGTCCCCTGTATCGTCAGGTGGATTGATCTCAACTTTCCTTTTACCTACTTTGGACCAGTAGATACTCAAATCTGAGTCACCAGACTCCATAAATAATTTGTTCATAGCACATTTCCCTTCATCAGAACCCTCTGAATAGATCTGCTGGAACAATTTATTTAAAGCTGCATCTCCCTCCAATCTCTCATTCTTCTTCATTGGATTTGCCAATCACTTTATCCCGATGTCTTGTATGATAAGAGGATGATAGATAAAGGTTCTTTGCATCTGCAATGAACTGTTTTGGCTTAGGCACACCTCTGACTGAAGGACTTTTAAATTTTCATTTTGCAGATGAGAAACTGAGGAACAGAGATATTAAGTAATTTGCCCAAAATCACACAGTATGTAAACTGTGGAGCCATAGATATGAACCCAGGTTGTCTGAATCCAAACCCCCACCTCTCAACTGCTAAGCCTTCCTCCCTCCTGTGCTGCCTACACATCACCTCGTCACCATGAGAAAATACGTACAATCACTTTTATTTTGAACACAGAACAGAAATTTACATTTTTTTCTTTAAAAAAAAAAAATCATGGAAAATTTTGATTGAATACAGGCAGAAATTCGTTATGGGGGTGATATCTTGGAATTATTTTCTCTTTAAAAAAAGCTCAAGTTACATTGTGTGTATAATAAGTTTTTTTATTTACACACATTAGTATATAGTCTACTATTGCTAAACTTCTGAATGATGTTCTTGTTTTCCTTCCTTATTAATTCAGGGAGTGTCCGTGTGGGGAAGAGCTTGGGGAGGGAGGAGGAGTGAGAGATGGATTACCGGCTTTAGAACTTCTGGATGAAATTTCCTGGAGACAATGACAACACCAAGCCTCTGTACTTTCCTCCCCAGGTGGAGAGTTTGGCCCCAGGACAATTGTTTAGATGATGGAACTTATTGGCAAGTGAACCGAGAAAATGAGCATAGACAATTTCAGAACGCCTGTGACTGTCGCCACTGTACTATCACCTTAAGGATTTTAATCATTGATATAACTATTGATCCTATTAACATATTTGACCTTCAACCATGATATCGTGATATGTATATATATAATTGAATTATTTTGAATTGATTGAATATAATTGAATTATTTTGTGGCCTTCTGCAATAAGACTAGAACACAAATATTGATTCTGATTTTTTTTCCAAACACAAATATTGATTCTGATTTTTTTTCCAATGTAGAATATGATCAATAACTAAGAAAAATAATCGAAAGTTGATGGACTCTAACCTGTCATTAAAAAAATAACAATCACCAAAAACTCTTTTTTAAAGATATTTTTTAACTGTAACTGCAGGCAAAAAGAAAAAAGTCCATCAGGTCCTAGACTTCATAAAATGTGCATCAGAAAAAAAATGCTTCTAGCCCTTACATAAAATTCAATGCAGACTCAACTTAAGAAAATGGAAGAGTTGCACCAATTTTAAAGAAAGCAAGAAAAATTTGTTGCTGCAGCTCCTGTTGCTGCTGTTCTTTCAACGGTGATGAATGGAATTTTTGCCTTCTGGAAACCTTCTGGAAGAGCACAGAGGAAATCTGACTCAAGTCAAGCTTGCTTGCAGCAGCTCAGAGATGAAGATCAAAGCCAGTGCCCTCCCCTCTCTCTTTGCCTTCTGCCGTGCTGGCTAATCCGAAAGCATCCTGCATGGCCCCACTAGGCCCGCTACATACGTCCTTATTTATGCCAGCAGGAAAGGGGCTCCCTTTTATTTTAGAAATAAAAATAAATAGGACTCTGTGGCAAAGGTGGAAAAGATCAGAATGAAAAGAAAGATACAACTGAAATGCATAAAAAGCACAAATTATACAGATGAGCAGAATATGTTGCTTTCCACAAAATAGCCTCAAATGCCCTAAAATCCACAGTTATGGATAACGGGGTTATAATGAGTTACTAAGGAAAACTCAGAACTATTAGGAGTAGTTAGTCTGTGGGGGTTGATTTTGCAAACACGATCTCTCAGGAAACGTCCCTTTGGTGGCTGTCACCCAGCATGGCAATTCTTACCATAGCTATGATTGGTGATGTCGTCTCAGATATGCTCCTCATGGTGAGAAAAAATATGTGTGGCTCAGCTTTAAAATAATAGGTGCACATTATTTTTGAAAGTGCATGGTAACTGAACTGTAATAATTAACTCTCTACGGGGGACACAGGTAAAATAAATCCTAACGTTATATACTTTTTAACATTGCTTTTCTGAATGATCTATATGCCATACCACTATAGTTTTACAACTGCATTTTCTCAAACTTGTGTCAAATTCACCTTAGGCCGTCTTCACACATGAACTTGATAAAGCATCCAAAAGATTGCAAAGGGATACTTTTTCAATGGCCAAAATAACTCTTGAAAGGTCTTTTTGAAATTGTAGAATCCCACCACAAAAGCTTAAATGGTTTCGCCCATATTTGTCATGTATACAAATCACTGATCTATAAATCACTTACATAAAAACATTCATACTTGGACTCACTTGGGAGAAACTTCATGGGGTCTCTCTCGCAGTTGTCTCATCTATAAAGTAGAGATAATAATAGCACGTTTCCCAGATTCGTGTGGATTGGGAGAGCTTATGTGGAAATTAAAGCACAGAACAAAAATGTTATTCAAACACGTTTGATTCAAATTTGTCTTTTTTGAATTTGATGAGGCTGTCATTCTCAAGCTAGGACCCAATTTCTGGAGGAAGACACCTACAATTGAGAGAGAAGGAAGTGACACATGCCTAGAAGGGAGCAAAATCAGCCAAGCACGTTCTAGCCATTAACACAGAGAGAGACACTGAAGTCAGACTGCTCCTACATGCTCCTGCCTCCCATCACTATCACTTTGAAAAGTGTTGAAATATCATACATATTCAAAACATTGGGGAAAAATGTCCCCAATGTTTCAGCCATAGAAGAGGGGATGTTTTACGCACCAACCATTGCAATTGGTCCTTCTTGTCTACTGAAGTGCTCCAAAAGCCAGGAAATATTCTGACATTCTCTTATTGATCCCTAATCCTTTAGTTTAGTGTGCCAAGCCCATTCCTACCTCAGGACCTTTGCATGTGTTGTCCCCTCATCTGGAGATTTGTTCCCCAGGTCTTTGCACAGCTTGCACCTTCACTTCCTTCTGGTCCTCTCTCAGATGAAATTACCAGGGTGGCCTACCTTGACCACTCACCTGAAGATACAGACTCCACTTTCCCATCCCTGCCCAGCACTCCTTGCCCGCCTTCTCTGCTCTGTGGACATAGAGAAACTTGACTCCCTCAGTTGCTTCCAGTTTATTTAATAGTTAGAAATCACTCATCAAATGCTCCCTATGTACCAAATTTTCTAAGCAATTTATGCACGTTATATCTCTAAATCCTCACCACAGCTCTAGAAAAATCTATATCATCACCTCCATGTTACAGATAAGGAAACTAATCCTAGAGATGTTAGGTAACCTGCCCCAAATCACAGAGCAAATCCAGATAATCCATCACCAACCAACATCAGTAACTGAACTACCATGTGGAAGGCATTTTGCTGGCTGAGGATGTATAAATTGACCATACTTTGCCTCTGTTCCCAAGGAACATCCAATCTAGGTGGGAAGAAAAGCCAGACCAAGGTTGTTTTCAGTATGTGGTAAGTGAAAGGAAGAGATGAGAACTGTAAGGACTCACGGGAGGGAGGAATCGCTGTAAAATGGAAGCAGGAAGATTTCACAGATGCTATGGACTGAATGTTTGTGTTCCCCTAAAATTCATATGTTGATGTTCTAACCCCCTATGGGACAGAATCAGGAAATGAGACCTTTGGGAGGTAATTAGGTTCAGATGAGGTCATAAAGATGGGGTCTTCAAGATGGAATTAGTGTCCTTATAAAGAGAGACAAGAGAGCTTGCGCTCTCTCTCACTCTCTCCACCAGGTGACGATACAGTGAGAAGGTGACCATCTGCAAGCCAGGAAGAGAGCCCTCACCAGGAACCAAATCAGCCAATACCTTGATCACGGACTTGCAGCCTCCAGAACCGGGGGAAATAAATGTCTGTTGTTTCAGCTGCCCCATCCGTGGTATTTTGTTATAGCAGCTGGAACAGACTAAGACAAGAGACAAGCTGTGATTTGAGCCAACTGGAAGGAGAAGTAGCATTTTAATAAATGAAGGGGCGTTCTAGGCAGGATGGCTGTTTCCTTTTAGCAAACATCAGTTCGTAGATCTATAGCATATTAAACAAGCTCCAGGTAAAACTGGATTTAAGAAAAAAAAACTTAAGGGAAACAAATAATCTGTGTTTCTTTTTAAGGATATTCAGAATAAATCTAAAACATATATAGATTTAGGAAGGTGGAAATAATGTATCTGTGTAAGCTAGAAAAGTGAATGGGTGAGATTGTACCAAGTGTAGCCCTCTTTCTACAATATTGGAGGAGAACCTTTGTTAAATCCCAGATTTGCCCCTAGTAAATGGGAGTTGCTGACTGTGATTTGCGGTTGTGTCCATTTCATTCTGTCACAGAGTTTTAGGAAGCGCTCTTCCCCAGAGAAGCACCTGTAAATGACATTTATTGTCTCTGTGACTTTAGTTCAAAATCAGTTCAGTTTTACAAGTTAAGACATGAGCTTTCCAACTGTCAACAATGCAAACTCAAGCTGGGATCTGAAAATCCTGGGCATGTTTTTCTGCCTCTTACATCATTACTACCAGCAAGAAAGACTCTGCGATTAAACGTTAGCTGACAATTGAGTTCATCAAGCTTATGGCGAAAATACCAAGTGCATTCTCCCACAGTTCTGCCCTCCTAGACAGGTGTAAAAATTTGAGGTAGTGAATTTGGAAAGTGTGCCTTAAGACCTCCAGGGACTGGCTCACTGGTTCTCAAATTATACTGCACAATATCACTTGGGATCACCCGAGGACCTTTTAAAATTCCTGATGCTCAGAATTTTGGGGAAAGGGACTCAGCATCTATATATTTTTTAAAGCTCCCGAGGTGATTCCAATGGGCAGTTAATGTTCAGAATCACTGCTTCCATTTGTCTGGTGGTTTCAATCCTGCGTGTACATTAGAATTACCTGGGGAGCTTTTACAAGACAATGATGTCCAGATACCATTCTCAGAAAGACTGTTTCCATTGGTCTGGAATCAGCCATATTTAAAAACTCCCCGGGATTCTAATAGGTACCCAAGGTTGTGAACTATTGTCGGTACGAATTCCATATCTGTCACTGTATTCACGCAGTTCTTTATCAGGAAAATGTTGATTGAAAAATTATAGTCAGGCCCTCACTAATACAAAACCCCAAAACAGAAGTGCTAAAGTTGCCCCCAAGATTGTAAAGGAGAAGAGGAGTTCATCTTTTGACCATGGCTTTCTGAGTCAAATGTGTTCTTAGAACAATTAGACAAACGATACTACATAAACTAAGACTGAGCAAAATTAGACATTTATGGAGCAATGTTGAGTAAGTTCTTTGTTACTCAGAATTTTCAGCTTCAGAAATAACAAACATTCAAAAACTTTTCCTTGAAATCTTGTTCGGGCTAGAGGGAAAACAGGATTTTTTTGACACCCCCCCCTTATATTTTTTGCTTCCTTTTTTTCCTCTGTGTTGATGGCTTCTGATTATTGAACAGCCCGTTGATATTTACATTCTGATGTCCCATCAACCCCTAATATTTAGCATGTCCAAGGCTGCAATTGTCTTCTGCTCACACTGAATCACTTCAACCTTCCAATTTCACTGTCTCCAGGAGTGGCGCCACAATTTCTTTCTCTGGCCAAACTCAAAGCTTGGAGTCCCTTTGAAAGCTTTCCTTCTTTTCTGGATCAAGTTAGAAATGGCATGGTGTAAGTACTTCCCTCACAGGTCTAATGTCCATCCTTTCCTCTGCATCTCCATGAACTACACTATACTAGTCCCTCATTCTCTTCCAAACGTGAATTATTGAATATTATCACCCTTATACTCCCTCACTTTCTCTTCAGTATCTTTTATACATCATTGACACACTAAATTCACTATAGTTTTCATCTTGTCACTTTACTATTCATAAGCCTCCCCTTGACTCCCTATTTTCTACCACTTCTAAACTAAACCTTCTTTTTTCAACACACATCATCCATTGGTTTTACACTACTCTTCAAATCTTATATTCCCAACCATGCCTATAAGCATTTCTTCCTTTATTTCTTCATTTATGCCTTGAATTGCTCCACTCTCTTCTCTGCTTACCCAAATCCTACCTATGCTTAAATGCCCAGTAAGGTCAATATAAAAGCCACTGTCAAATGCCCTTGTTTTAAATTTCAGCGCAAGAACTGAAATAGGCTGAAGTTAATGTTTAGATGACTAATCCTGTCAAGTAAATTATAAACTGCTTTTTATGTCTGAGACAGAATGAACACCCATGGAAGCAAACTGGAGTTGACACCCATTTCCACTGGAACCACCTTTGTATGTCCAGTTCTGCTGACCCAGATTTGGTGACTCTTGTTAACTTTAAAGGCTGCTCATTCCAAAGAAGTTCAGAGGAGCAAGAAATGAGAGAAAGCAATGCTCCAGGATAATTGAGCCTTGGAGAGGTAGTGCATCCTGAAAATACAATGAAAAAAAAGGACTAAAAATTAAAGAAAAGTGTATCTCCCTCACTTGAGTGGACCTCCATCTCAGCGAAAGACAGTCGAGACCCACGACACATATATCATGAAGCATGTGACTTGAGCACTTTGTGATTTGAGCATTTGTAGGGAAAACAGAAATTATGAATTGTTTGGGATTCATTTCACAGATCACTACCGTTACACGAAATCATTCTGGACCACTCCTCCTAGGATGAAGTTTCCAGAATGGCAGCTTCCACTGAGTTTCTGCAGAAAGCAGAAAGACTTCTGGGGAGATGGTACACTGCATGGCATGCGATGCCTAGCAAATATGAAATTACACTGCGGCCCAGTGCCTTATGAAAGGAGCATGGATCGCTCTCCCACGCATTGTGTGTCTGTGTTTTCATTTTCAATTTTGGGCCTGTCAGGGTGTGCAGGCCAGGGCAAATTATTATCTCCTAGTGATGTCAGATCTTTGTAGGATTTTGTTTCTTTTTGATATTGAATTACGCAGGGTTGTATACAGCCATTTCCATTAATAAATTGTGTTTTGCTGAGGTTGGGGATCTATTTCTTTTCATTATTTTCAAAAGAAACATTGAATTGCTTTTTGGGAGCATGGTTTTCAATCCCTTCTGTGTTTTTCCTGCGTGTACACTATTGTCATCGAGGTTACGGAGCTTGGGAGAAAAAAGAAATTCAAGAATAGAAGTGGAAGTCATGTTATGAATCAAATTTATGTGGTGAGTTTTTTCACCAACAGAAAGCAGCTGTCCTGACACCTCCGCATTTGAGAGCGAATCCTCTGGGCTGCGTCTGCACCGTGCTTGGTCGAATCACAGCATCTGTGACGCTGTGCTGTCATTTCTGTCCTTGCCTCGTTCATTCCCACTAGACATGCATCTCCTTTAGGACAGGAACAGTCTCATTCTTCTCTGTATTTCCATTGCCTAGGACAGTGTTCAATAAATGTCTGTGGAATGAGCCAGAGATGTAATTATGTGCTTTTCGACATACAGGAATTGGAACACATTTATATAAAGATGAAAGAAAAAAACGAAACTATGGTAAAATGGAAAAGAGATGCTGGAATAGCATCTCTAGTCCGTGAGGGGTAAGATATTGGAAACAGTTATAGAAAAAAATTGAGATCACTATTTTTTTGACTTCTCAGAAGCCTGGAAGTGTCCATGCAAGAAAAACTAACAAGACGGGGATCTTCCCTGAGGCCAGTCTCCCATCAGGGGCTTATGAACTTCTACACATGCTTAGGGTCTTTCCTCGGGACCCTCTGGGGACAAAAGTAAAGGGACCTGAGTTTCTCCAGCCAAGGGATGTATTGTCATAGGGAGTGAACCAATGAGAAAAATTGAAAAGGTTGAACGTGGAAGGGTGAGGATTTTTATTGGAATATAATGTACATACTAAAGTTTGTCTCTGCACAGATTTTGGATCTTACTGAAATCAAATAAAATGTACAAAATCTAATGAACTTTTTGGCACCAGATATAAATACTGTGGTGGCATTTGCAAATAGATACGCCAGGACCTCCCCAAATGGAAACAGAGGTTCTTTGCAAGACTATCTTGGAAGGCCCCCTAAGAACACGGGATCAGAAGTATCCTAAGAATTAGTTTTTGACAGATACGGACTGTGGAGTCAAACCACACTCAGATCCCAGATCTGCTGCTTACTAGCTGTGTGACTTTGCAAAATTTTCTTAATCTCTCTGTACCCAGTCAATTCAGATGAAATATGTGGTCCTATCTCGTTTGATTTTTCTGAGGACTCAGCAGGATGACACATAGTAAGCAGTGAACAAATATGGGTTCTCATTGTAATAATTATCCTATTTAGTGTTGTTGCAATTTATGTTTACAGAAGATCACTGGACACTATTGAATAGTTCCATATGTGACTATTGAGGAAGCTGAGAAAATTACTGGCGTATCTTTGGCCCTTTAAGACTGACACTGGAGTAGGGGAGTCAGGTCTTCCCAAAGATGTCCTTGTTTTGTTCATGTTTTGTAGGGAGGGAAATCTGCAAGGTTTAAGTTAAGGGAGCCCACAGGTGTTATTGAATGTAGCGATGCCTTAATTAATGAATCCTCTGGAACTGAAACCCCTCTACAATGGAGTTGGCCTCATAAAATGAAACATCATAAATCATGTAAAACATGGAGGAGGGTGTGCGTATGCTATAGATTGGGGAAATAGTCCTACTAAGATCGCTATACGTGTGCAGCTGGACAGCAACATACTTCCACATGTAGCTTCCATGTGAAAAGTACAAAGAACTGACTCCAGGCAAAACTCTTAAGCTGTTACTAGGCTTTTCCCACCTGACTGTCATGGACACTTTTTCTCTTTCCCCACCTTGGCTTAACTGCCACTCTAGGTCAACATAGAAAAGAGATATCAGTTATTTAAGTGTATTCCTTCATTTATTCATTCATTCACTCATGGGTTCATTACACTTCAGCATGGATGAGTGTCAAAGTACTCTCTCAACCAGATATTTGCCTCCAATTTCTAAGTGTGGAATTAAAAGATTTT
The DNA here is from genome assembly GCA_031878705.1 of Tapirus indicus. NCBI lineage: Eukaryota > Metazoa > Chordata > Mammalia > Perissodactyla > Tapiridae > Tapirus > Tapirus indicus. The sequence goes on from CM062925.1 coordinate 119,522,627, forward strand.
ATGTCCCATCAAAGGCATTTCTGGCAACAAGCAGACAGACAAGACACCAGGAGCAGATCTGAGGAACTCTTAACACAATAATAACTATAACTCTAATTCTCAAGGTGAACTGATTTATTTTTCATTAGGGGGTATGGGGAAGATGGAAACCAGAAAGAATGGCCTACAATCTTGTCTCTTTTCTCCTAATGAAGCTATCCTGGCACCTGACTGGCTCCAGCTGGCCAAATCCCCAAAGTTTTTCCAGGTAGAAAGTGTATCTTTCTTTGTATCCTAGTTAAGCCCACCCAGTATCCCCTCCAGAAGAACCCTCTCAATGCCATCCTTTTTTATCATCTACCCTGCTGACTTGTACATCGTCTCTCTGTCATCAGCTTTCCAGAAATATATACCATGTTTTCTAGCATGAAAAGTGTTTTTAGTTTGTATTAAACTATAATTTTTTTACCATAATCCCTTCCCTTTTCTGATACCCTATAATAATCCCTATGACATTTCTATTTCTCCTACTCCTATAATTAAAACTTTTGGGTATCAGAGAAAAGTAGTAAAATACATCCCCTATATTATTAGAGGCATTCTCATTTTTAGCTCTACTAAGTGTCCATTGAGAAACGTTTTGTCCTCATTACTAGGAAGGAGATTAAATAATTATGTCATCCATTTCTACCCCCAAGGAGTTGAAACATTAACTGAGTAACTTAGTATGAACCAACTTAGTATGAACCAACACAAACATAAAAAGCTACGTATCACCACCCATCTCCTCTTTATAATTGAAACCGAAGCTAATTAACTATTGACAAATAGCAGATCTAGAACATAACTTATATCATGACTTTAGGCCACACCCCAGCGCAAAATAACACAACATTCTAAGAGGAGAGCTATGAAAATCACCCAAAGTCAAAGCAGAAAATACACCAAATGCAGACTTTGAATGAAATTTACTCAGTACTCTATTCTGGCACTTTGCAACCCAATTCGTCAAACAACTTTTTTGATGTTTCTATTCTTAGTGCACTAGTCATCAAAAGTCTAGGGTAGGTTTGGGGGTTTTGTTTGTTGTTGGGGGAACAGGTCTAGGAGTAGAGGAAGTAACAATTTTAAGATAACTCTGGAAATTCTTCTTTAGAATAAATATTGTTAATAAGGCAATTGTTATTGATAAGATATTAAAAAATAAAGCCCAATGACTTGTACATCTTTGGCGGCCGAGAGATTCCTCCAGATGTTAGAATACTGTTGGGAATACTCAAGACCCCTAAGAGTCAGTCCAAATGTGGACCCACTAGGTATGAAGTGTCTTTTAATCTACAAGCATTGGACAAAATTGAAGAAAGTCAAAGAAAATGAGATTGAAAGGAATCTCCAAAATGCATCTGATCTACCCACCTGCATTGAGGAATGCTGCCCATAGACTGTTTTGGAGAGTTGGAATCTTCACTATGGATAAGTCTTCTAAGGTAGCTGCATTGTTTCCACGCCATCAGCAACACATGCAAGTAATTGTCGCCACTTACTGCTGATATTTGGCTTTACAACTAACTTTAATTCTCCCTTCCATAATTTAGGCAAATTTCTTTACTTGTCTTCAGCGGAGATAATGGACTTTTGTCCAAAGTTCTCTATATTGCAACTTGTTTTGAGTTTGGTGGAGCTAAGTTACTTCTCAAAAAAATAGTCATTTATTTAATGTAAACAATTCCTATTTATTTCACTTATATTGAACAATCCAATTTTCCAACACTTGAAAAATTGCTACCTCATTCTTTTTTTTTTTTTTTTTTTGGTGAGGAAGACCAGCCCTGAGCTAACATCCGTTGCTAATCCTCCTCTTTCTGCTGAGGAAGACTGGCCCTGGGCTAACATCGTGCCCATCTTCCTCCACTTTATATGGGACGCCGCCACGGCGTGGCTGACAAGCGGTGCGACGGCGGGCGCCCGGGATCCGAACCAGCGAACCCCGGGCTGCCAAGCGCGAACTAAACCGCTGCGCCACCGGGCCGACCCCCTGCTACTTCCTTCCTTTAACATTTTTTTCTCCAACTTTGGCTTACTTTTAAATTGAGGAGCCCAAAGTGTGACAGTTTCAGGAGACTGTTATTACAACCTTAGTTTTGACATATACCAAATTCTATGGGCAGATTCTTGGGGTCACATTGAAAGTCGACAATGAATATTTGGGTTCTGGATTGCTAAAGTGGTCAGATATTATGTTGGCCCATTTTCAGAAAGGGAGACTTAAATATGTCCTGAAATTTCTGGTGTCCACAATACTTAAAGTATTTAGGGGAACACAGAGTTTACGACAAAGTCTATACCTTCATGAAATTTATAATCTATCGGGAAACGACGGGCAAATAATTAATATAAGATAGAATACTACAAGTGCTATGGGAAGGAATTGCCCAAGTGATTAATCATGAGATTCAGAGAAGGAATAAATTATCTTATATCGAAAGAGGTAAAGGGAAAAAAGAGAGAAGAAGTAACATTGTATCTCAGACATTGCTGAGTGTGCTCCGCTCCCTGCGGCATGGCAGGGTAGCCTGGGAGCAGCCAAGACCCAGAACTGGACGCGCCAGCTGGGGCGGAGCAGCTCCTGGGAAAGCAGAGCCAGAATCAGGTGTTGGAAGAAAGTCTGGTCCAACAAGCAGAACACGATGTGTGGAGAGAACTGGAAATAACCGCAGATGGTAATCCAGACAGCCATTTTTGGGGGTACGAAAGTAAGGCAAAGACGTGGCATATAAAGAGAGTGACAGGGAGAAAAGGGTTAACCCAAAGGAAAGGGGAAAACTAACATCCAGATAGAGAAGAGCAGCAGGGAAAGACGAGGGATGATATTTGGAGGCACAGATCTGAAAAGCCATTGGAGTCAGGAGCAAGTAGAAAAGCCATTAAGGTTCACAGCTACAATGTGAAATCTAAAGAGTAAGAATAATAGCAAACATTTCTTGCAATGTGTATTAGGCGTAAGTGCATCACATATATTAGCTCACTTAACCTTCCCAACAACGTTATAGAGTAGGTATTATTATCACCATTTTGCAGTATAGAAAAAACCAAGGTTCAGAGAGGTTAAGTGATTTGCCTCGGGTTACACTGCAGGTTAACGGCAGAGCCAGGTTTCAAACCCATCATTCTGGCTTCAGAGTCATGCTCTTGGCCACTTCACTGCATTTGCTGGCTGGGGCTTGGGTACAGCCTGAATGTTTGTGGAATATGTTCAAGAGAAGTATTTGCCCAAGAGCAGATGCTTCCTCTGCAACCCTGCTCTTGTCTCAGCAGGAAACAATCCCATAGGTTTTCTCTTTCTAAGCTGTATTGAAAGGCACATCACAGTTCCAGAATCGCATTTTGTTTCCAATATTTCAGGCATCTATAGGAAAGATAGAAGCGCAAGAAAAAGAAGGGATTGGAAGAAATAGCATCTTGCTTTCAATATTTCCTCTATGAATGAGATATTTTGTCTGAAGAAAAAGAAAAACAGAAAGAAGACAGTGAAAACAACAATATGTGATATCGAAATGCCAGTTCCACTAAGGGAAACTAAAATGAAAATAAAGAAGCCAAGTTAATTCAAGGAGAGAAGAAGTTAGGAGCCCAAAGAACATAGCCACCCACCAAAGTAACTAACAGCTTTAACCACTGAAGAAGCCTCCCCTTTGCTAGAACAGAAAAGAAAGCTGTCCAAACTAGGAAGTTAGAGAGAGAGGGAAAAACAAAACCAAAAGCCAAAAAAACTCCTGGCTTTAAAAGAAAAGGGAAAGGTGAAGAGTGGCTTTCGAGTAGGCCGGGTTCAAGTAGAAAGTAGCACTGGACCGACTTCAAGGAAAATTAGAACAAGAAAAAGATGCTGAACTGGTTGCATGCATGTCAAATCCACCACAACCCCAGTCACCATTTTACTATAAGAAAACCACAGTTTAGATTCAAACGTGTTGATACGAATTTCAGTTTTACCAGGTTGGGAAAAAAATAACTATCATCTGTAAACCAGGCATGTTTGTCTTTTTGGTAAAACATTACTCCCTACATAGAATTTGGGATTGAAATCTATGGAAAAACTTTCTAATTTTTTCAGCTACTTTACTGTTTATAAAACTTACTTTTCTTGGTAGAAATGTACCAAGGGCACAGATATATTAAATATATTATTATTAATATATTTAATTAATTTATATTATATTTATATAGTTATATATAAACTATATAATTATTAAAATAGAATATAAAATAATTATACATTATATACAATATATTATATTGCACATATTAATTATTATATATCAATTGTATAATATAATATATAAACTAGTGTTATATAATACATAAATAATATATATAATATTACATATTAATTATATATTATATATATTCAGAGATTTGATACTCTAACTGTATTTTTGGACTGTGTCCCAGCTGGGCCGGCAATTTCAGCCATTTTAGGAATCCATGCAGTTCACCACAGATCAATTCTACAACGGCAATCTGTGTCAATCTTCAAGGCAGACAAGTGATCCTATCAACTGTGTGGCAATGTGCCATGGAAGTAAAAGATATCGACAGGATTTGCCCAAAGAACTGTATATGGGCTCAGTTATAGTTCAGAAATATGGAGCATGAGAATAAGCATAGAGTTCACAGAATATACAAAGTACCATATCCAATCAGACCAAGGATCCATCCAACCCAGGATTCAACATTTGCACACATTCTAAAATATGTGGGGAGGACGTGCTTTTCCTCCAAACCCCACCTGTAACTAGCTGCACACCACCACCGTCCCCCACCCCAATTAAGAAGCACTGAGCTTGCCCCTAAACCTTGGCCCCACCATCCCAGACTTGCCTACCTAGACAGAGAGCAGATTATCAAAACACCCCTTAGCTATAAACTGGGCTTTCTCACTTCAAGTGACTGAATGCTTTGTCTGAGACGGAGCGGTTACCCTCAAGCAGAGCCAGTACCAGGACATGTGCTAGACACGAAGCTACTTCTATGCTTTACCCCAAGTCTTCGAGGTATTTTTTTCCTGCACAATTGTGCTAGTCTCCTAATATACTCCAAACCCCAACGTTCCCACTTCTCCCCACTGTACCACTAATCCTCCACTCTCACACAAAAGTGATCTTCTGAAATTTAAATTGGGTCACCTCACTCCTCTGCAGAAATGAGGGGTCTGCTGGCTTGGGTCACCTACTGGGAAACGGGCCTTGTTCTTGGCAGAGTTCACAGTCTACCAATATCTCGCCCCAGTCTGTGTCACAATTTGCTTTTAACATTCCTCCCCACGTACCAGCAAAGGTGGGTTCCTTCCACCTGTTGCAATATTTAAAGTCCAATTCATCAGTCATCTTTTCTATGAAGGCTTTACAGTACTCTCCAGACAAAAATAATCACAGGGTCCCTTATGTTCCCCTAGCACCTTGACCATTCATTTACTCATGCATTTAACAATTATTAATTGAACATCTACCATAGGTCACGTGCTGTTCTAAGCACTGAGGATACAGCATTCAACAAAATCAACAAAGTCCCTACTTTCAGGGAGCTTGCATTTGAGTGGAAGGAATCAAACAATAAACAAATATGTAAGAAAATATATATCAGAGGGCAACAAGTACCTAGGAAAAGTTAAGTCATATAAGGGAGGTAAGGAGAGCCAAGGGGTAGAATGGGGGCATTGTGGTTTAAATTAGGCTGATCAGGGGAGCCTTCATTAAGAGGTGAGATTGAGCAGAGATGAAGGAAGCAAGAGTGAATCATGCAAGACATCTGACAAAGAGCATTCCAGATAGAGGAAAACTTGGTGCAAAGGCCTTGAGGTGAGAACCTACCTGACAGGTTCAAAAATCCTGCAGGAGGGCAGTGGGCTGAGTGGAGTGAACAAGGGGGAAAGTGACAGGAGATGAGGTTAGGAAGGAAATGGGGGATGCAGATAAGGTAGGGGTTTGCAGAACAGGCAGAGGACTTGGACTTTTCCTTTGTGTGAGATGAGAAGCCTTTGGAGCTCCTTGAGCAGAAGAGTGACGTGATCAGATTTATATAAAAGAATTGCTCTACAGAGAACAGATGGAAGAGAGGACATTGGCAGATGCAGGTTGCCAGTTAAGAAGAAAGTTACTCCACTTACACAGATGAGAAATGTTGGTAGCTTAAATAAAGGGGGGAAGAATGGAGATGATGAAAAGTGACAGAATCAAGATAGACATAGGTGAAGCAAAAAGAGGAGAAAGGATGACTCCAAAAGCCTTTGCTAGATTAACGTAGAGAATGAAGGGCTCATTTACTGAGATGAAGAAGACTGGGAGAAGCAGGTTGAAATGGGAGGAGGAAGAGAGAATGAGTTCCTTTTTGTACACGATACATTTGAAGTATCCATTAGACATCCTCGTGGACAAAAGGACTAGGCAGTTGGGTATTCAAGTTTGGAGTTTAGGGAAGACATCCACTTTAGGGATATACATGTGGGAGTTGTCAGGTTATATAGGTATTGAAAGCTTTAAGATTGAATGACATCACTTAGGGAGTGAGTACACAGAGAAGAGAAATCAAAGGACCAAGGCCCGGGACACTCCAGTATTTAAAAGTTGGGTTAATAAAGAGGAACTGAGGGTGGTGTCCTAGACCACACGAAGCGAGAAGGAAGATCAACTGTGTAAAATGGGTCAAGGGCTGTCAAGTGAGAAGAGATCTAATGAACCACTGATTTAGTTACATGATACATGATAACCTTGAGAAAAAATTTTGATGGAGTGGTAGAGGCAAATCCTGATTAGAAGTGAATCAAGAAAGAATAAGATGGTAAAAGTGAAGACAGTGATTGTAAAAGATGTTTTCAAAGAGTTTTGCTATAAAGGAATGCAGGGAAGTGGAATGGAGTCAATGGAAGGAATTTTTTAGACAAGAGATATTCTGCTCTGCAGAAGCAAGTTTGATGATAATGGGCAAGATCCATCAGAAGAGAGAAAAAATTGGTAATGCGGGAAAGAGATGCTGAAGTGGTGCTCTGCAGTAGGTTGGAAGGAATGGGCTCCAGTGTGTGCAAGAGAGATTGGCCTTGGGTGGAAAAAGGAACAGTTCACCCATTTTGGCCAGACAGAAGGTGCTTGTGGTAAGGTAGCTGCTGTGCTGGTGGGGACACTAGGAAGTTTTCTTATGATTGTTTTTAATTTCTTAATGATTTAGGAAGCAGGATCACTAGCCAAGATGTCGGGTGATGGCTGAGAAGGTGTGAAATATTAGCCGTCTAAGGGAGAGGGGGAGAGCGAAGGGACTCAAGAAAAAGGAGCAGGGCTCCCTTGAGCGCCCCCTGGAGGTTGTGAAGTTAAAGAGACGCTATTCAGCTTGGTTCATGCTCCTGTCTCCCAACCTTTCTCACACACACACACACACACACACACACACACACACACACACACACACACTGTATGCAGGTTAGGTTTTCATCTTATCTCCTTCGCCACATCCTAAACTCTTAAAATACATATCTCTTAATCATTTTGAACTCCAGCACCCAGCAAAAATGCCTGATAAATATTTGTGGAATCGTGACTACACCAAGGACTGAACTCACATAAACAAGACATACTCCTGCCCCTTCCATCTTGAGGCTACATAAATCAGGCCTATAAGCACCTCTCAGTTGTGGCAGCACTGAGCACAGAGTCTTGCACTTAGTAGTGCTAAATAGGTATTTGGTTAATAAATAAGTGAGGGAGGTAAGCCTTTTAGACTCTATCATGGATTCTTGTGTATTAGGAGACTCAAAAGTTCCCAGGGTTTTCCCCAACCTAGTCAGGAAAATAGCCTGTCCTTTCTCTTTATAATAACAATGGATTTTTTCATTTTGAAATCAGCAAGCACACCAAGAGAAGCTTCAAACAAAGAACCGCTTCCCACAACCCATGCTCATCCCCCAGCCCAGTTTCCAGAAAGGTAAGCTGAGGCACATGGAGGTCATACAAACCCAAAGGTCACAAATCTGAGCTCCAGTTCGGAAATTGTCTGAATATAATCTATGATACGCCGGCCATCGGTTTGCATTTAGACAAAGGATAAAGAAGGTCAGTATATAAAATATAATTTATTGCTATAATTGGACCTCCCTAAAGAGAAATAACACTTTCTCCCAACTTTACACACAGTATATTTCTTTATTTATACTCTGCTTCATTCCACAAAGAATTTCAGGAAGCTTATAGTTTGATATTTTCCACAAATAGAAAAAAAGAACTAGTAACATCTTGCAACCCCTGAAAATTCTCCACAGGGTCCTGATGCCATGGATATTTGTCCAGCTTGCTGTCTTCATTCCATATAACCCCACTTAAAATGATCAAAATCTTCCTTTTCACCTTTTCTCTGCAGAAGTAAAGTTTCCATCCTAATTCTCCCCAAACAGGTGAAGAAAGAGGCAGGAGGGAATTTCCATAGCCACACCATGAGACATGATTGGAGCCAGATGCCAAGCTTTCTGAATCAAGCGGACTCATATGCCATAAAAATGAGTGGTTTATTTATTACAGGCCTCTAATTAACAAAATATGGTTTTCACATACAGCCAACAGAGTGTATCCCACTGTGTGCCCATAAAATACGGCTGGCAAATTGGAAGTAATAGGATGGCCATTTACACCACATTAAGAAGATCCAGCTTGAGTTTTGCATTACATCTACCTCACATCAACCAAACAAGGAGCAAAGTCAAATAGTTAGTCAACATTCAGTACATTGTTTACTTAACAAAATCTTTTGAGTATATACTGTAAGCAAAACTAACACACACAGAATCATAAAATAAAAACTCGACTCTATCTATAGCCCAAATTTCAGACATGCTTTTAAATCATAACTACTTCGTTTCAAATTTTGTCAAATGACCATTTTGTAAGTTAATTTCCTAAAATGACTGTTGGGGGGCAGAGGACAGACAGGGTCATCCGGGGCCATATTATTCCTCAACTGTCCCTTAGAGAGTATTTAATTGTAACAAAACAAGGCAGTTTCAATGTGGCTCCAGTGCTCATCAACTCTTTCTTAGTACTGTTGTCATTATATTAATACTTAAGGGTGGTGATGATGGTAATGATGGGCATCACGGTTGATAAAGTACTTCATCTTTGAGAAGTACTTTGACAATTAATCGATTGAGGCACATCCGGGATGTTTATCTTTTCACAATTGGCAGGTGCATCTTTCACAAAACCCCAGGTCTAAAGAGAGAGAGAAAGGTCTTCACTGGCCACCATGGGCCACGACCCCTCTCTATACAGCATTAGAAGGATAGCTCCGGGACTGGGCAAAGCTCTCTGCTGCTGTTTCTCAGGGGTGGAGGCAGCAGCTGCACCACTTACGCGCATAGTGGTAATCCACTGCCTGAGTTTGCCACCCAATGCTGAACTGCGCTAAGGGAGAAGTAAAAATCATTGCTGTTCAGTGCAATGACTGTTAAAGTCATATTCCTGTGGTCAACTTCATTTTGAAAGCTGAAGTGCCCTGATTGCATCCAGTGAACCACACAGAGGGCTGCTGCCTTTTCTCTGCTATGAAAAGGCAGGTGTTACCACACCAGGAAGTTGGTTGCATTAGGAGGTTGCTCTCAAAACCTTGCTTCTGGGACTAAGCTCCCACTTATTTGCAGCCCGTGCCCCTAGTATCCCCACCCACAGTCTCCCAAGCCCCATGTAGAGTATGGAATTGAATAAACAAGACTTGATTCAGAGAAGATGAAGTCCTACTTATGCATATTCATTCCTGGAGGGTGATGAGCATCTTTCCTGAGATGGGCACTGAGAATGCCCTACAAAAATCCAACAATAGGGGCCGGCCCCGTGGCCCAGTGGTTAAGTTCAGTGCACCCCGCTTCAGCGGCCCGGGTTCAGTTCCCGGACGCAGACATATACCACTCTTTGGCCATGCTGTGGCAGTGACTCACATACAAAATAGAGGAAAACTGGCACAGAAGTTAACTCAGGGAGAATCCTCCTCAGGAAAAAAATTAAAAGAGTCCAACATGTCTGAGAGCCAGCCCTGATGGCCTAGTGGTTAAAGTTCAGTGCTCTCACCACTTTGGTTGCCTGGGTTCAGTTCCCAGTCATAGAACCACACCACTCGTCTGTCAGCTGCCATGCTGTGGCAGCAGCTCACATAGAAGAACTAGAAGGACTTACAAGTGTGATGTACAACTATGTACTGGGGCTTTGGGGAGGGGAAAAAAAAGAGGAAGATTGGCAATAGGTGTTAGCTCAGGGCGAATCTTTCCAAAAAAAAAAATCCAACGTGCCTGAAAGCAGAGCACAGTCTCTGGAAGGAGCTTCCTGGTGCTGGAGGCAACAAGGGTATGATTTCCATTAATCTGTGAAAATGCACTCATTCAAATGAGAGAGGTGAATGGATAAAAAAATCATCATGATATGCTAATACCACACTCCTACTCATTTAGGCATTGTCTTGTAGATTCCAACCAACAAAAAGGTATCAACACTAAGTATCAATCAATAATCAAATAATCAAGTATCAATTGATCAATACTTATTATCTCTTCTGTGCCCAGAATATTACTCGGTGCTAGAAAGGGATGCAAGATAAACAGGAGACATTTACCCTTTCCTTTCTATATTTAAAGACCATATAGTCCACTTCAAAACTTTTGAGTATAGACTCTAGGCAAACATATACAGAATCATTGGAAATAAAAGCTGGACTCTATCTATAGCCCAAATTTCAGACACATTTTTAAATCATCATTTAAATCTTCAAACAAATTTAAACTTTTTTTCCAATATAAAGCACATTTGAATATTTAAAGATAATATCCATATGTTTTCTTTTTTCAGGCTAAAATTTCTTTAGCCATTTCTCACATGACAAGATTTTTAAAATCATTGCCCATCTTAATTGCCACTTTCTAAATACTCTCCCACTGTAAGCATCTCTCTTACTATGATATGGCTCTATGCATTCACTCTATGAAACTCCATCTTCTTATCTATGAAATGGCAGAGTTAGCTAGATTAACATGATCGTATCCTCCCATCATTAAAACAAACTTCCGCTCCCACAGCTCTATGCATCTATGCAGGATCCACAGAAAGCGCTGTCTTCAGATCAAACATGTTGAAAAGAGACTAGGATTGTGTGGTAACCACTGTAAAGGATGTGGTCTTCAGAGAATTTGTCAGGAGCAGAGGTCTTATGTTGTCTAGTGTAACAGATGGACGGATTCATTTACAAGGCTACCAGATGTATGATCTACAGAGGCTCTTAGAGCTCATCTGGTCTAACTCACTCTCCTTACTGAGTGGAAAACAGAGATCCAGGTGCCAAGCCGCTTGTTCACGAGCAACACTGTATTTTCCAAAAATGTTAGCAGCAATATTTCTGATCCCACCTGGTCTTACAGACCCTTGCCACATCTCCATCAAGAAGGGGGTCTGTCTCCCCTCTCCTAGTGACAGCTTCAATGAAGAGAACCAGCAGAAGTGATGCTGCGTGAGTTCCGAGGCTAGACCATAATGGGCCACGTGGCTCATGGCTCTCTCTATCTCTGTCATCTCTGCGCATCTTCGGAGCCCTGAACCACCACATAAGAATTCTTGTTTTCCAGAAGCCAACAAACTAGAGAGACCACGTAGATAGACCAAAGAGAGGCATCTGAGAGGCCTCACTGTCCAGCCTCCAGCTGCTTGTGTCTTCCCAGTTCAGGAGTCAAACATGTGACAGAGCTTTCCCGCGAGATTCCCCGAGTGAGAACTGCCTAGCAGAGCCCAGAACCATAAAAGATAATAACAAACTGTAGTTGTTTACTTTTAAGCCATTAACTTTGGAGATGGTTTGTCACCAGCAATCGGTAACTGGAACACTGTGTTCCTCAAGCGGGGCTGGAGGAAGCAAGGAGACCTCTTTCTTCCAAGTCCCTCCACTCTGTAGATACTCTTTCATTTTCTTTCCCTAGAAGTGCCTTGATGGGTGATGATAACAGACCTTGGTCAGGTCGAGACTCCAAATGAGAAATGCACTGCAGGAAGCGGTCAGATCGGACCCGAAGCCGAGGTCCTTCATCACATTCTTCTACCTGTGCCTTATCCTCCCCTGACTGTGTTTACACAGCACCCTGCTTTAGTGGACCTTAGAAATAAGTGTCCCACACTGTAAAGGAGGGCCTACACAGTCAGGCACCACGTGGTCTTTCGTGATGAAGTGGTGGTGACCACCAAGGACCAGTGGGCTGTTGAACAGAGCACGGTGGGACAGAGATCCAAGGGAGGGTCTCCTTCTAGGTACATGATCTTGGGCAATTGCTTACACCTTTCTGAGTCTTAGTCTTTTTGCCTGAAGATGGGATAAGCATATCACGCTCATCTCCCAGAGCAGCTCTAAAAACGAGTGCAAATAATAGATGCAAAAGCCTGCCACACAGTACGTGCTCAACAAATGTACTTGTTAATATCGCTGTAGCTGATTTGCATTATTGTGATGCTTTCGTTCATTTCCAATAATAAAATGAATACTACAAAAAATAGAACTGCACTTCATTCCTGCACACTGAACTCATAATTTCAGTGGGAAGGGCAAGTAGAGTAATAAATAGGTGTTCATAAAAAAAAAAAAGTTATACTCTGAAGAAATTATCCTATGCAGTCCTGGAAAATAAAATTAAGTCTGGGGTTTCTGGGGAAACAAATATTCAAGACCACACAGCTAGAAATTTTACAGATTTGATCAAATAACTTTGCCATCCTATTATTTACTCAAACCTAGGTGAAATCAAGCAAAATGGCTGAAGGAATTTGAGCAAAAATAATGTTCTGGGATTTTTGTTTTCTTGTTTTTATTAGACTTTCTGGGAATTTTGGTTAGTGGGGAGAGCGAGACACAGGCATTGGTTGCAGGTGGAATATTCTCTTGACAACCCAAGTGGGTGTTCAGAGCTGTACATGGGAGTCTGAGAGCAGAGGAACGGGGAGAAAAGGAGAATGCAGTCTCCGCAGAAAATTATTACAGTCCTGACTATTCTCAATGGATAAATGCCTAGGGAGAAAGGGTAAAAAATAATTCTGGGAAGATAGAAGCCTAACAATAGAGCTCATTAAAAGTTATTTTTTAACTGATTGCTCTTAAGTTCTATACTGGAAAATTGGGGGAGGCAATTTCTGATTTAATAAGATGAATGGATATCCTCGCCCCCTCAAATCTGGCACTAAGAAGATAATATTCTGGTGGATAGTGGTGCTTCCGCTACCAGAAAGGCAAGTCCTTCAAAAGCAGCCCCAGGCTCTAAACACCAGGTTCCACGTCCCTCTCTTGAAAGATGACTTGCAGTTTTTATACATTTTTCTCTGCAAAGAGGAACTAGCCGCAGGGACTTACCCATGGAATTATTCCCTGACTACCAGACCTATGAGTCTTCTGGTTCTCATTGAGAAAAAGACGGGGACTGTGAAAAACAACAAAAAAAGGTCAGGAGATCTAGTTCTAGTCTGCGCCCTGACAAAACTAGCTGTGTGACTGCAAGCTAGTTTTCCTGATTCCTTATCTGAAAATGTCCTCATTGCACTCCAAGATTTCTCCAGTCACGTCCAGCTCTGGAACGGCTGCTTCCATGACATCTTGGAGATGTCTTTCCTTATTCTTTCACAGTGATTTTCCTCCAATGTAAAATTAGATAAGAAGGACCCAAATCTGTAGAAGGAATATTCCTTTTAAATCTAAGAGTACTTGTTGGCTGCAGCTCTCTTGAGAAGTCACCCCCTTTGGCAGCTCAGGGTCCCTTTCCCATACATGATCTGCAAGTGCCATCAGCGGCCTCCCTGCATGCCATGCGACCGTAAAGGATGCCCTGGCCTTGGCCAAGCGGGCTGCCCATGTGTGCACTTGAGCCCATTAGTGACATAGCTTGCCTGGTCCTCACTCCATGGCAGGCCAAGCAGAATGGCAGGCAAGACTCGGACTTGGGGTTGGGATTCACTGAGAGGCTGGGGAGTTAACCAGCTCGCAAAGGGGTGACTGTCCCCAACATGAAACTGCACCCAACTTCCAGGAGTTGTCACAACACTGAGCTCCAGGACAGAGAAGGAGGAGCACTTGGAAGCTAAAGAGGGACAGTCAGGGCTGTCACAGTGAGAGGAGGAGGATTAGAAGAGGATATTTAGAAGGATGCAAAGATTTGAGTGTGGTGCGGGGTGGGTGGGAAGGAGACGAGCAGAAAAGGAAAATTCAGGGAGTAACAAGGAGGCAGAAAAGGAAGAGAGGAAAAAGTGACCCGTTCAGGGAAGTGAAACTGAAATAGGCAAAGAAAGAATGAATATGATGGGGAGAGACAGAGAGAGAAAGGGAGAGGGGAGGGAAAGAGACCAACAGACAGACAGATAGGCAGTCTAGATTGGTGTTTGACCAAACAACTCGCTCCATAGCCTAGTTAAGCTGACAGACAAAATCAACCATCAAATACACTGTGTGTGAAAATGCCCTACACAGAGCAGGGACCCCAGAGAACTTTCACCCCCTCTGGCTCCTCATGTTCTCTGTCTGTCTCTGTCTGTCACTCTCTCTCTCTTCTTTTTTTTTTTTTAGGTGTAATTAACATTTAAATTAGTAGACTTTGAGTAAAGCAGATTATCCTCCAAAATGTGGATGGGCCTCATCTAATAAGTCAAAAGCCTTAAGACCAAAGACTGAGATTTCCCCCAGAAGAAAGAATTCCACCTCAAGACTACAGCATAGAAACTCTGCCTGAGTTTCCATTTCTAGCCCACCAGCCCTACAAATTTCACACTTGCCAGGCCCTACAATTGCATGAGCTGATTCCTTACAATAAATCTCTCTCTATATACATACATATACCTCCTATTGGTTCTATTTCTCTGGAGAATCCAGACTAATCCAGTATTTAAAGTACTGCTCACAACAGCCCAGCGAGGAAGCTATTGCTGACCCTATCTTATAGATAAGAAAGCTTTGGAGCGTTTACCATCCCCAGTGACCTCCTGGTGACTGCCTTACTAAATTCCCCTGAGGTCTCTCATTTGGAAAGAAACAGACATTTATTCAAATGTGGGTCTTTCTTACCTCCAAAGCCATTGTGTCCTAAATCTAGCAGGAGCTTCTACAAGCCATTTAGTCCCATTTGAGGCATTTGAAGTTTTTTAGGAATGTCATTTGGCAACATTTGACCAGAGGGGCAAACAGAATTCCTTTCCAGAATTCTGTAGAAGTGACAATTATGTGGTCCTGTTTCTAAAGTGGCCTAGCCCATGGAGAGTAGGAAAGAGCATTGGACACGAAGGATCACAAACACCAAGACCTAGGAAAGAAATACCATTTGAAACGATGGCTTAGCCACACTCGGACAGTGCTGTAGCTAAAAAGTCTAAGTCCATTTCCCCCTCTGCTTCATTCATCCTTCCCTACCCCGATTGGTATGAATTCCTACATTTGGTCCATCTTCAGCATTTCATATTCAGGCCTTATTCTCATGTGTAATTGAGTTCTAAATTACACAAGAGTACAAAACCATCTTACCACGAATTTTGTTCTTTCCTCAACTCACCAGCCTACCCCAGAGTATACACACCACGCACAGTATTAATGAGCTTGAACACATTTGTAGCTCATAGTATCGGTCAGGTGTCTCACAGGAACCTGAAGAAGGCAGGGGGTTAACCACCAACGGAAGCTCAACTTCAACAGTCTTTATTAACTCTGCAAGTGATTCTAACCACTGCCTTCAGGATACAGCAATGGGACCTGGTTTCCCTCGCCTCTCGAGGACCACAGAGCTGATATGGAGGAAGGAAAAGCTGTTGGTACACCTGTACACGTCTCATGTGGCTTTTGCTACCTACCAATGCAATCAATGTAATCACTTTTTTGGGGGGGGGGATTTCTGCCAGAGGTAAGTGATTTCTCCTGCCCAGAGCTCTTTCCTATGCTTTCAGCAGTCAACACTGAATCTTGTAACTATCAAATTATCAGCCAGCATTTTTCTTAGACCTCTAGAACAAGGATTATAGAAATTTGATGAGCTAAACCAGCTGGTACCCTGAAAAGATCACGGACCTGGGAGTCAGAGGCAATGCACTAACTCAGCCACTTAACCTGTTGGGATTCCGTTCCATTTGTCAATATTTATCGACTCTTTCATATGGACTGGGCGTTGTGTTGAGTGCTAGAGACACAAAGACAAATGAGACACTGGCTTGCCTTCTGAGAAGCTAAGGTCCACTGTGGAGACAGCCATGTACAGAAACAAGTGGATGGGTGACCATACCACAACAGGAGGACATGCGGTGCACTACGAAGTACTAGACGGAATGACTCATCCCATCCAGAACGGGTTTTAGGGAATGTTTCCCAAGGAAGGTGAAACCTCAGCAGAACCTCATGTAAGGAATGAAGAGGCTGAAGTAAAAGGTTTCCCTGTCTCTTCCAGCCTTTTTACAGCTCTGAAATTCAGTAACTTTACAGATAAACCCAAGAAATCCTGAAAACCAGGAACATCCAGTGTCAGGAGTTTTCTGACAGGACTGGGGGTTTGTGGGGGAAGCTACACAAATTAATCCTTGCTCAAATTAGAGGCAAGCTGCTGGGCAGAGCCCCAAAGGCAGGGAGCTGTCCCACCTAGTCTCTCTCAAACCCTTGTCCTGTCCATGACAACTTTTTGACAAGCGAACAAATCAACTCCCAGAGCTCTCCATTGCAGACTTTGTTCCAGGAGAAGAGGGGGGTCAGATGCCATCTGCCCTTGAGGAGCCCCCAGCCTGACAGAGGGGAAAGGGCAAAGAGGAGATGGGGCAGCTCTGACTGCAAACCCAGGCACAATATAGAGAGCTTAGAGAGAGGGCAAACAAGAAGTTAATTAAAGGGAGAAAAATGTTTGCTTCCAGAGGAATCTAAAAAAAAAGGCTTCATGACATACCAGATTCCAACTGAAAAGACTATCAAAGGGCAAAGAGATAACAGGAAGAAAAGAAGAACATTCTAACAGAACAAACAATGTGAGCAAAGGTGGGGAAATAAAAGCATTTTAGGAAATCATAAGCAAAATTAGACCAGAGCTATGGAATATAATAATACTTACTATTAATGTTTTTATAAATATTACTCATTGAGTACCTACTCAGGGTGCCAAAAAATTCAAATGTCCTATTTCACCCCTTACCACCAACTGGGATATGGGTATCATCCCCATGTTTCAGATGAGAAAACTGAGGCTTAACTAGCCATGCTGGGATTTTAACACAGGTATTTCTGATTCCAGAGTCCACATTCTCAACAGCCATGCAATATTCGATGCCCTGCTGGGAAATGGATGCTCAACCAAGAGGCAATAGAAATACTGTTGCTTTTAAAGAGAGGACTAATATAACACAGCAGATAAATCTGGCAGCAGGTTGGAAAATGATCTAGAGCAGGGAGAGCCTGGAGACAAGGAGATCTTTGACCTGAATGCTCTTGTAATGACATATATTCAAGAGTCATAAAATGTTCTGGACTGAAGCAATAGCAGTCAAAAAAGAAAGGAAAGAAAGATACATGTGAAAACACATTATGGAGACAGAATCTGGCTAGTGATTGGATATGGTGGAAGAGGTGGGAATAAGGAGCTTGGAGAACATTGTTTGGACCCTGGGGACCACTCCTAAGCCAGAGTCATTTGCCTCTATCCAGCATCCTAGATCCATTTGCAAAGGAGAGTGAGTTTTGAATTTTTTCTTTGCTCCAAAGTATGAATCTTACAAATTCACATTCCTCTTGGACATTAGTATGTAGACAGCAATGAATTACTATTTCTATAAGGTCCAAGAAATTTATAGAAAGAAGTTTATTATGTGGAATGTAGATAGGCAAAATCTTCCTTTATAGAAAGTCTGCCCCAATCACCTATTTTTGGAGAACACTGCATAAGAGGTTCTTAATTAATATATTTTAAATGAATAAGGAAATAAACCACAAGTACTTGCAACCTCTTTCTCCTTGTGAGCGTTTTCTCCATACATCTCTTTCAAATCAGAACACCAGAATCAGATATTAAGAAAAGAAATAAATGACGTGAGGACATAGAATTAGAATACAGAAATGTAGGGTGTGCAGGCAGAGACTTGGGAAAAGAGATCTTGACTAAGCCTGCCTTCTAATATTTGGTGTGGCTCCTGACACATGGTAAGACCTCAATAAGTATTTGTTGAATGAGTAAATGAATGAATGAATCAGATCATCTAAATTGGAAGATCTTAGTAGCATATATCTGAATGGGGAAATTTGTGCAGCCACCAGTCCAATTAACTTAACATGCCACGGTGATTAATGTTGCTTTTTTCCAGAAGTCTTGGCCTGAAAAACTCAATACTGAATGCCTGAAGAAAACAAATCCTATTGGCAAACCTTCCTTTTCACAGTGGGAGACTCCCAGCCACGTTGCCAATACCCCGGGGGCCCAATACCTTTCTGACTTTGCAATAACTCCTAAGTTAAACAAATTGCCAAAGAGTTATAAGCTTCTCATTAATTGGATGGCTTCCTCCAATTGCTCTTTTGGCTTCACTTTCCCTGCACACATGTTGGTGAGTTCCATCGATAATTCGTGTGCCTGCAAGTTTACTCTGCAACTGAGGAGCGCTGGCATTTCTGGGTTAGCATCTGCTCTGTGATCTATGATCTACGATCTCCACTCCCTCTTGCCTTCACTTTGAACTGAAGTGCTGTGTTAAGCAACCCCACTACCCACCGCTGAACAAGCTGAGACGTGAGTCTTCATTAGTGTTACAACACTTGCATTTTATCCCAGGCTAACCAGTAACACCAGTATTCAAACTGCAGTGTGATGATAACCACATCGACCCGGATGAAATGGCCATGATGTCAAGGATCAAGCATGGCACCAGAGATGGCTAGAACACAGGTTACAGAAACTTGAAACAGGAGAGGCATTAGAGACCACGAAAAGCTAAAATAGAGAATTAGCCTTAGATTGTAGCCCTTAATTTCATAGCAGAAACTAAAATGGAGAACTGGTAGAGATAGAATACATTTCACCTGAGTAAAGATCAGTTTGATCCTCTGGGATAAAAATCCACTTTAGAAATTAAATTGTCCATTTCAGTTAACAGCCCTAATTCATCAGTTAACGTCCAATCCTTTATTTCATTTTGACTTGAGCAAAATTTAGCCACCATACCAACTTTTGTTTCTGCACCAATTTCTATATAATGTAAGATCTGTGTAGTGATTTCATTACATGACGTGAAATGAGAATGTTCTATCAAAATTACTCCTCAATGAAAGCTCCTTGGAAGCAATTACAAGCTAAGTTTGCTGTTTTGCTTTTCTTTGAAAAATGCAAATGTCTTCAGTACACTGGTTCCACTCTTCTCTTGGCGTGAGACAAGGTTTATGACAAGGGACCACATGGTTAGTTTCTGTACACTATTTCTTTTGACTTAAGCCTCCTACCTGGGATTAGAAGAAGCAATCATTTTATTAACTACAGTCAAAGGGTTATGAAGAAAATCTGAGCCCACTGGATATCCATAATTCCATCTTTCCTCCTTCTTGGAGTTATCGTATTTCATCTACAGATTTTCCTAGGTGCACAAACGAGATCTTTCAGAGGGTGGGCTGAAGAGTGGGAAGACGGAAGAGGAGGAGAGAAAGGGGAGGGGCAATCCACCCGGACAAGGTGTGCATGAGCGAGCAAATTGCAGACGAACTCTGATACTCTGCTGTCTGATACGCAGGACCTCAGTGTGAAACAGAGAGAGGACCCGGATTGAAATTGAACACAGTCAGGACCCAAATGCTTTCTCAGACCCTCTTTCTCCTTGTCCTAAAAAGGCACTATAAGTTGGTGAAAGAAGACAGTTCCTCAATAACTGCCATCTGTCACTTGCCTGAACCCTTATTTCTGCAACTTCAAGAAGACAAAGAGAAATGAATGACCTCTTTGGAGTCTATCTGTGGCAGAGGGCCTTTCCAGGTTCAGTCTTCTCTAATTCCTTGTAATCACTTTATTTTGTTAATAAAATAAATCTGCCACTCAGGATTCTCCAGAGGATCATTATTTATACTCCCTCATCCAGAAATAGATCTTGATAAAGGAATATTATTTATAACTACTGTGTACCAGACTTGAGCCAAAGTTTTACCCACCTTTCATGGCCTCTTCCTCTAACACATCTTTTAAATAATTTTATGGAAAGGAGCTCTATTAATTCCATCTAACCATTTACTACTCTTAGCAATGTACATCTGATGTAAGGAAGGCATCCTGAAAGAAACTGGCTGGGGTCACACTGAAGGAAATTGCTAAGATTTTCAGAATGTAGAGAGGGTCTAATCCATAAATATTACCCCAGATCTAAAGCAGGAGAAGAGACTGAGGTATGGCCTAATCCCTGAACGTTACACTTCATTCAGAAAGTCATCTCTCTTGTACATCTCAGTTTGCTCACCTGAGAATAAATTTGAATACAAAGTTATGCTTCTTAAAATGAAGAACAGAACAAACCCCAGTTGGAGCTACTTAAACAGTTGGCAAAATGCTATGCATCTTATTTATCCTAAGCATTACTTGTGTGAGTAGGCAATTCTGTGGTTTCCCTCAGAGTGGAAAGGAAAATGAGCTCTTAAAATGGGGCGGGGTGGGGCCAGCCCAGCGGCGTAGTGGTTGAGTTCCTGCACTCTGCTTCTGCGGCCTGGGGTTTTTGGGCTGGATCATGGGCATGGACCTAGACCACTCATCAAGCCATGCTGTGGCAGCAACCCACGTACAAAATAGAGGAAGATGGGTACAGACATTAACTCAGGGCCAGTCTTCCTCAGCAAAAAGAGGAGAACTGGCAACAGATGTTAGCTCAGGGCCAATCTTCCTCACCAAAAAAATAAATAAATAAATAAATAAAATGGGGTGGGAGTTCCAAAGCAATGTCAGATGTTAACCTTAGGGGAAACTGGCTGAGGGGTAGACCAGAACCCTGCATTCTCTTTCCAACTCCTCTCTACATCTAAAATGGTTTCACAATAAAAATGTATTTAAAAGAAATAGGGTGGGGCTGGGAGATGGGAAGAATAAACTTGGGACTGCAGGAGCATCAAAGAGCTGGTTCAAAACTCTGGTCTTAAATGGCAGATCATAACCAGAGGAAGCCCCACCTGAGATGCACAGAGGACCTGTCCCTTTGGTAACATAGACCAACAAGACTGTTCTTATCTCTGGAGAACAGAGTCCCCAACGTCTCTGTTGGAGAAGGAAGGCTTCAGTCATTTTGCATATGGCAGCACATCTCCAGCCTCCACAAGGTGCCCTCTCTGAGGGTCATTTCGTTGAATATCAGGTCCTTTCCTGAGCTCTTTCTCTCTATTTGTAGCTGGGGCTTTGACAAACCATTCTTTTGCTTCAACAAACACAGCTTGGGTGTGGAATCGCATTCCAGAAGTGAGCAAAGATACATGGTATCTGTGAACCTCTTCTGTGTGTGTGTGTTAACCTGTTATTTAAATTGTAAGGCTTACTGGGGAGAGGAAAAAGAGAATAGAAGAGCTAAAGGCAGTTATATCAGTTCTGTGCAAATAAAGCAAACGTGGCTTGGTGCAAGCCAAGACTGGATGTGACTCAGTGCTTCTGCATGGGGGGAAAATGCAGCACGAAAAAGAGAAACCCACCGGGAGTCCTTTGCCAACCTTCTTAAAATAACTACCATTGTGTTGGATTAAAAGGCATTTGCTGAAGATTTTGTGAAGAGTCAAGCGTATTTGTTATTCTTTTAAAACACAAGCAAGAATAAAAGAAAAGCAGTTTGTCAACATTGTCTTAGAAGATAAAGCTTTCGAGATAGCACAGTATCTGGGTCAGTGGGAAGCTTCCTCGAACCTGCTCTTGATTGGCAGCTCTTCAGAATTTCAGCTGCATACTCAATGCTTCCTCCCCCATACCCATTTCAGGGGCTCATCAGACTTGGTCACTGAGAAGTGGTCTGTTCCAGTGTCCTGGGGATGAGTGGTATCATCAACCCTAAGAGTTAAACTGTTACCTTGCCAGTACAGAACTTGGAGACCAGGGAGAAAAGGAGAAAAGTAGAATTTGGCAGGCAGAGAGAAGGGAACTCCAAAGTATATTAAGTGCTTTTGATTGTTTTGATGTGCATCTGTTGGTTCTTCTTCCATATCTCCACGATAAAAAAAATAGAAACAAAACAAAATAAGTCCAGGATGCTTTCCCATAGAAGAGCCCCCAGACAAAAACCCAATGTCAGCAGCCTGCTCGGGCAGAAGCTAGGGCTCTGGGAAAGCAGCTTTTACAAGCAAGTCTTGTTGGTGCTCAGCACAGAGCCCTCAACAGCGTCTTCTTGGGACAGACAGAAGGGAGAAGGGAAGAGTAGATACAGCTACACTTCTATCGATTGCGTTAATTCTGCCCCGTGATTAGGATTTATGTAGCCTGAGAGCACCTTCCTCAAAGGCCAGAGAGATTTAATTCAGACAGCACAAATCTCTGTACTTTCAACTGGCTCTTTACATCAAAACGATTCCAGTGTAGACAAAGCTCTTGACCAGTGGTTCTCATGAAAGGTGATTTTACCCCCCAGGGGACATTTGGCAACGTCTGGAAACATTTCTGTTATCACAACTGCTATTGGCATCTAGTGGATAGAGCCCAGGGATAAATTCCTACAATGCACTAAACTCTTCAATTCCTACAATGCACAGGCAGCCCTCGACAACCAGGAATTACCTAGCCCTAATGGCAATATTGCCAAGGTTGAGAAACTCTGCCCTAGAGGACGGAATGAAAATTAAAGTTTCTACTTTTTCCTACAGAAGATTCCTACAACAGAATGTCCCAGCATTTAAACTTCTCTTTCTGTCATCTTACCCTGTACACCAGGACCGTCACAAGCTGCTCAAACAAAAAAACTAGGAAATAATCACCGATGGCAGAAAAAGATATTCTGAATATATACCACAACTTCTTTCTCTAGATACTTTGGCCAGTGGACCCACCAACGAACATGTCCTCTCACTGCTTGCTGCAGTAGGGAGCACAAAGAGACATAGCAAGGAGTTAGAATCAGAATAGAAAGAGGAACACACTTATGGAAAATTAAAATAGAATATAGAAAACATTAACAAGAAAATCTAATAAAACATACATTTAGCTACATATTAAAATTAGCAAGTTAATATTTATGTTATATGTTACCATTTTAAGAAAATTAAAAGTTTAATGATAAGGAGCGAGTTTAATAACTACTCATTAATTTGCTTTGGGGGGGTTATAAAACCTGTGAATGCCTGTCAGGATTATTTTTCATTTTCAAATTCAATCAATGGGATTCTTTTTTCAAAGCCACTAGAAGGCCACTGAGAGATTGAATTGGCCCAATCTTTTACCTAAAAACAAAGTGATAGTTCCAGGACAATAGTCAGAAAAGGAATTTATCAAACTTAGGATAAATCGATATAAGTCTTTCTTCCCCAAATCAAAGATTTGTAATTAGATGAGAAAGTAGTGTAGAATTAGGTGACAAAAGGAAGTCTTTTCATTGTAGAAATACAAACCCTCTTTTGAGTTTAATTTTGCTCAAAAATGAAAAAGAAACATTAACTCGTCTGAATTTAAAACAGTGAAAGAACTCAAAATTAAAAATTAGATCAAAAAGAGAAAATCCGTTTGAGTGAAACAGAATTTCCCATGGCCTAACAAACATTTTGAACATATTAAACACCGGCCTAGCCAGCATTTAGCAATTTGTACCTGGCTCTATTTTTCTTTGCATTACTAAACCTAAACCCTATAATTGCTTGACATGGGCAGAGGCAAGAATTTTACAGCAGATAGAGCTTTAGTCAGGTGAAATGAAGCTACTAGCTTCCCTTGGAAGAGGCTTTGACCCAGCAAAGCCAAGCTTGGCTGCCCGAGAGAAACCCTGGCTCCTCAGATGTAATGTAGTAGGACTGGCGGAGGGAATGGTTTGTGGCTTCTCCTTTGCTCTGACACTGACAGTTAAGTGAAAGATTATAAGCCAAATCCAAGAAGTTCTAGGAGCCATGCAACAGTGTTGGACTAATGAAAGGGTTTCCTCATCCACCATTCATGTTTCCCCATCTATCAGGCAGGAGAAGAGTAAAATCTTGAGACAGCAGACCTGTGGGGAGGAAGCCCTTTGCCTGAAGTCGGCACCCATCCTTTTGTCTAATTGTCTGCAGGTGGTTTGAGTTGGGAGGGTCAACTTTACATTTTGCATCCCTGCCCCAGTGGCATCTCCCAGGTACATGTCAGCATCTCAGTGCTGCCTGGCCCAAAGTTACTTCTTGTTTGCATGCTTATACTCTACTTGAAAACAGAAACAATGCCTGGCATGACACCAAACACTTTCAGGAGCGGAACTCAGCAATTGCGACCTTTCGGCTGGACTTGAAAAAGGAAGATCTACAAAAGAGGATGGACAGCTGGTATACAGTGGGTCTGCATAGGACTACCCCAGACAACGCCATTCTTGCAAACAAGACTGCTATCACAAGACATTAGGATCTCAGGAACTTGTCAGCTTTAACAGACCATATCTCATGGGAGTGAGCAAATTCAAATAAGAGTAGTAGAGTTCTGGTTAAAAAAATTATCTATAGAAGACTAGAAGGCATTTGCTTTGACTTTAAAACAAAACAGAAAAAAACAAGTATACATATATACAAATACATAATCCTTTTCAAAATTTGGCAGTTACCAAAATAACTACAAAAAATTACAAGTTTTGATTTTTTAAGGTACTTATAGCTAGCTAACTTCTAAGACAGCAAGAGTTTAATGGCAATAAAATAAATATTTCATGACCAAATGGGTATCCTACATTGTCTGGAAGCCAGAGAAGATTCCAACTTTGTGAAGGCATGGCCTAGGAAGAGTTCATGGAAAAAGCTGGACTTGGGCTGAGTTTGAAAAACTGACAGCAAAAAGTACACTTTTCGTTGCTTTTTATTGATTGTATGCTTATGATCTCATAAGCCACCAACATTTCTGTCCTTCACCAGAGAGTTTGGCAAAGTGTTTGGCCTCAGATTTCCCATATACGCCACGTCACCCTTAATATACCACCTCCTACCTCTGCACCACTCTCAGTGGCCTATCTGCCTGGATTTGTTTTTGTTTTTGATTGTGGGGATGCATTTGCACGGTTGATGCTCCTATCTAGTCAATTTTGATACGAACAGCAGGATGCTTCACCAATCACCTATCAGGTGGAAGGGGCACAGGTCCTGGCCTTAATGACAATACCTTTAACTACTTTAACTTTCCACTTACCAAAATTTTATATCATGTAGATCAGTTAATATGCACAGAGAAGAGGGAAACGCTTTGACCCACATAAAGAATCAGATATGTAAACCTTGATCTCCTCAACCTGAACCTCTAACCCCCAAAGCCAACAAGCTACCCCCTCCAGACAACTATTACTCCTTGTTTATAGACTGATAAATATCCTGCTCTTTGTTGTAACATATCAAATGTGCTAACTAGAAAATGCACCGCATTTTGCTCTTGCAGGACACTAGACGAATGGTCCTACAGTCAATATTGTTACACAACCACAGAGACAAACTAGGCCACTTCAACCTACCCAGAAACATAAAGTCTTAGAAAAGGACGCCACTGGAGAGGCCATTGAACCACCCTCTTTACAACATCCCAAATAGCTGGCCTCACAGTCTGCTAGAAGCAATGATGGGGACCTCATGACCTCACAGTGTAGCCTACTCTATATGCAGACAGTGCTAACAGTTATAGTTATTTCTATTATCAAGCTAAAATAGGCCTCCCTGATAGTTTTTCTTTTTTGTGTGTGTGTGAGGAAGATTGACCCCAGGCTAACATCCGTGCCCATCTTCCTCCTCTTTATATGGGATGCCGCCACAGTGTGGCTTGACAAGCGGTGCATCTGTCCATGCCCAGGATCTGAACCCGCAAAACCCGGGCCGATGAAGCAGAGTGCATGAACTTAACAAGACGGCTACCGGGCCAGCCCCAGTAGTTCTTCTTATTAGGCATAGTTTTGGTCTCCAGAAACACTCAGGGCTCTGGGCATCAAGCGGAAGTTCTGGCAAGGGGATCTCCATGTACTGCTACACCTGCCATCAATACATGTCCACTGGGAACAAGGAGTTTCTTTGGATCCCGATCTTACCAGGAGCAAACTCTTGTTGAGACCTGTAAAGAATTATTCTTCAAGGCAGATCAGAGTCACTTACAACTTATAAGCAATAGTTTGTTTAGCGATAAGAACGAAGATGAGTGCAAGCAACAGCATAAAAAAAGAAGAAAAAATAGACTGATTACATATAATCACATATGTTGAACTATTTCTAGCCTAGATATAATCTTAATATAATGAGTATTGTTGCAAGAGATAAAGATAATAATAATAATAACAATAATTTTATTTATAAACCATTTTCCAGCCAATGTGCTTGGGGCATTGTGTGATCCTATACAATGATTAAAACTCTATTAAAAACATCAAATGAATAAAACACAAGCTATTCTTCAGATATAAAATAAAGTAAAGCTAAAAGAAAAAGGGGCTAACGTTAGAAGCACAGAAAAATGACATCAGCTAATAGGAAAATCACAGAATGATCTTTTCTCATGCTTTTTCCACTCTAGTCACCTTGAAAAAAAAATCTTTTAAATCCTTTTGACCATGTCTTCTGATGTATTTATTTTCTAAGTACCTACTTCCTCTTTAGTTCCTGTTCACTATATTAAATTTTCTCTCCTTTCTTAGATCAGGATCTAGTTTTTATGTCCATTCAATCAAATTTGCATGACAAATGGGCTTGTCTAAAAAACAAGCAAAAACAGAAGAGTGATAAGCCATTTCTCCAATATTGGGGTTTTCTTGTGCTCATTATGTATTTTGGCTACATAACCCACGACGTCGATAAAGAAAACGTGGCCCATGCCTGAGCGTAAAGCCCATACAGTTGTCATTTCCAACCTTTTAGCCTTCATGACATCCTCTCATTCTGTGTTTTGCAATAACCACGTACTCCTTCCTCCCTTCGAGAAGGATGAGGATGGTGTGAAAAGCACTGTTGGTTACCTACACCACAACCATTTCCTCCCCCCCACCCCTTCTTCCTTGCTAACAGAACATTATTTTTGTTCAAGTATCAGGGGGACATATGCTTGTGGAAAGTGGGCCCCTCCCCAACCCTAGGTAGAAAATGTTGAATCTAAGATATCAATGTCAATTCCACTCCCCTTTGCTAGCAGCATGCTTGCTCCCGGGTATGTAATGCAACTCTGACCAAGAGACATAACAGAAAGTCTGATTAGAGCTTTCCAGGAGAGGTCTTCCTCCCTGATGGACCTCAGACTATGTGTAGATGTGATCTTAGAACCAGAGCAGCTCTCTTGGGACCATGAGATGCAGAACCAAAGGACAAAACTAATATGCTGGGTTCAGTGGAATGAAAGGATGGAAAGATACTCAGTCCCTGAGGAATTTATCAAAGCAAACCTGCAACCACCCTACACTGCATTTCTTGTTGTATAAGATAATTTTTCCTCCTTGTTTAAATCAATTTAATTGAACATTCTCACACTTGCAGCTAAAAGCATCCTAACCAACTCAAAAGCCATCTCTTTTTATATAATTGAAATGAATTACATACTTTGGGGATTCATATTTTTAGGAACTGAAAGCACCTGGAATCTTTTAAACCAATTTGAATGTCACTCAAGTAACATTTCAGTGCCTAATATCTATCAAGCATATTAACATACATCACATTTTTAATGCCTATAATTCCATGTAAAATAGGTATCATTCCTTTTTATAGATAAGGAGAACCAGAGAGATCAAGTAGTTAGCTTAAGATAACACAGTTTGAAAATCTGAGAGCCAGGATTTGAAGTCAGATTTTCTGATTCAAAGTCCAGATCTCGTTCTGCTGGACCAAGCTACATTTGCTGGATTCTTATTCCTAGCACGTTCCTAGATTGACTATTGACAATGATCTTAACCTACTTTAGGTTACCGTTGACTGTCCGTGGAGTCATATTGAAACTTTAGTTGAAATACTTGACTTATGCGAAGATTTTTACTCAGTAGGGTCTCAAAAAAACATCTAGCTCAATATCGTATTTGATGAACCGCATGGTCCTATAAGGATTTGGATTCAATTTTTTTTTTTTTTTTTTAGTGAGAAGGTTTGTCCCTGAGCTACCCTCTGTGCCAATCTTCCTCTATTTTGTATTTGGGACGCCGCCACAGCATGGCTTGATGAGCAGTGTGTAGGTCCATGCATGGGATCTGAACCCCGGGCTGCCAAAGTGGAGCACGCAAATTCAACCACTATACCACAGGGCCGGCCCCCTGGATTCAATTTTTAGTGACAAAAGCTAAAAACATGCTGCCCACAGTTAGTCTATTTTTCACTAACCAATAAAATTAAAAAGACAACTAAAGAACGTGAGAGTTGTTCACTCAGTTTTTTCCCCTTCCTGGTTGATCATTTTTAGGCACACAACTTGGTCTTTATCCCTTGGCATAACTCTAGCAAAAAGGAATCACTGGATCCTTTGATAAGCAAATATTCTGTGCTGCTCAATAAATAAAAACATTAAAAAATTTTTTACTGGTTGAGCTTAAGTGTTTTTTGGTTCATTGAGTTTGGGATGGCACAAGATTGATTGAAATTCATTTATTCATTCAACAAATATTTATTGAGTATCTAGGTACTTTACTAGGCACTGAAGATGCTGAGGGCCACTCAACAAGAATATGTATGATCCCTGCCATCATGAAACTTCTATGATTCTAAAGTAAGTAGACAATAAGCAAGTAAGTAGGCAAATAAATAATGGTTTCAGATAAGAATGACACAACTAAGAAAACAAAACAGGAGCAACATTATTTAGAGTGATTGGGAAAGATCCCTTCAAAAACGCTGAGATTTGAACTGTAACACAAATGAAAGAGATGCCTATGATGAATGGAAGAAAAATGTTTGACTCAGAGGGAACAAGAACATGTTTTGGAATGAGCGTTGGCGGTCACTAGTCCTTAACTCCAGGCTGCTGTAGCCTGCTGCTCCTCAACATCTCCGCTAGATGTCTAAGATATTTCAAACTTCATGTGTCAAAACCTGAACTCCGCGCCTCCACTCGCCCACCCCAAAATCTGCTCCCCTGCCGTCATCCCTATCCCAGATTATGGCAACTCCATTCTTGCTCAGGCCAAAACCCTGGGAGTCATCCTTGATGCCTCTCTTTCTCTCAGCCACCTCATGTAATCAGGCAGGAAACCGTGACTCTACTATCCCAGAGTCCAGAATGAGATCTCTTCTCACCACCTCCAGTGGGAACAAATGTTATCTCTAACCCAGATTGTCACAAAGGGCTAAGATAAGAATGAGGCAAGGTCCACCCATAGGGTACAAAATTTAAGGAAGTACCCAGGTTCAGGGTTACTTACACGGCCCTGACTGAGTACCTCCTTAAATTTTGCACCCTAGGGGCCTACTTTACTTCACCCTAGTCCTGGCCCTATTATTGCAATAGCCTCAGAACCCTTTCCTACATCTGTCCTTGCCCCCGTACAGTGTATTCTCAACACGGCAGCTAGAGGATCCTCTTTAAATGTAAAGCAAATCATATCACTCTCCTCTTCAATACCCTCAGTGGTTGCCCATCTCACAAAGAGTAAATGCTAAGATCCTTACCATGGCCTACACTTATTTCTCTCCAGGCCACTGGCCTCTTTGCTGTTTCCTGAACACAACAGACACACGTTCCAAGGGCTTTTACTCTAGATATTGTCCCTTCCAGAATGCTGTTTTCCCAGATACCTGCTTTGGCTAATTCCCTCACCTATTTCAACTCTGCTCAGTTTCACCTTGGACCTATGGCCTACAATGACCACCCTACAGCCTGCCTCAAGACCCTCCCCTTGGCACCCTGACCCCCTTACCTAACTCAACTTTTTGTTTTTTCCATAGCACGTACCCCTTTCTCTGAACTTGTAGGCCATCGTAAGAATTTGGAGATTTATTCTAAGTACAATCATTGTGCTTACTATATTGGTGGGTTTTAAACAGAGGAATGATGTAGCCTGATTCATATTTTAAAGTCATTTGCCTGGTTTGTGGGAACGGATGAGAGAGAAAAGTGGATGTTGGGGAGATTAGTGCCTTAGTCCTGGCAACACATAATATACTTGGATTAAGGTGATAGCAGGAAAAATTGGGAGAAATGGATGGATATTTGAAAAGTTAAGCCTGAAAGAGAGGAATGTTGATAAGGTGAAAAATTGTAGAAGGTATGTGGGGGGGCAGAGGTAGACAAGTTTTCAAGGAAGGTGGAACCAAAGATCTATTTTTAAAATGTCAATTTTGAGATGCCTTTAAGATATCCAAGTAGACATGTAAGAAGGCGGTTGAAGAAGCGGGTGTGCAGGGGAGAGGCCAAAGCTGGAGATAAAAAGTGATGAGTCATCAGCATATGGAACCATGGGCCTAGATGAGATCACCTAAGAAAATGTACACATGGAGAAGAGAGACAGAGGGTGCTGGACTGAAGATCTGAAATGGAAATGTCAACATCTAGAAGTCTTTCCTTGTGGAAGTCTTGAAATCTTTGGATTTCACCTATTTTCAGAAATCTGCATTTGTCTAGTCTCCTTCTGTATATTTGCAGTCATTTTTAATTTCCTTCCTTGACCATTATTTCCTTCAAAGCATTCACTGATCCTCAGACTTGGCTTTCCAGACCTAAAATCATTTTCAAAAGTTTTTAAACTCGGTCAATTTGTTGGTTGATTCATTATTATGACACATGTATTAAAACAACTACATAAATTAAAATAGGTTTTATTTCTTAAACTCAAAATTCTTTTGTATTTCCTTTTCTTTCCAACTGCAGGTGAGAGGCGAGGAAAACCATCACCACTTAAAACTTTTCAAAAATATTCTGGGTGCTTGATATTTCACAGGCACACAGTCTATATTTCAACCTCACATCACGGAGGTGGCCCCAGATCCTATTCCTTGAACAACCAAGCAGTGTTTTGGTGACCTTTGAATAGCTCGTTTTAAACCAAGAGAAGAAAGATGGAGGTGGAGAGGAAGGTGAGTGACTCTAAGGGAAGATGGGATTGTTAACTGAGTATGTCCCTAGAGACTCTTTCTAATGACCTGACCAACTATCTGGATGAGGTCATGGATCTTAGCTAGAACATGGAAATTATGGTTTGAAACTGAATCACAAGCTAAGAAATTACATTTCATTTTATTTATCCATTAAACACACCACACACAGCAGCTATTGCCAGTCAAGCCTAGAACTCTGCCCCAAACACAGTTCTAAGCCCCCGAGCCCAAATACTGTACCCTCCCTACTTGTGACAAGCTCGTGGTGGACAGCCTCCCTTCTAGCTATATGCCTCCCTCAGCTAATACTAGGTCATCCGCTTCTAAAGGGTCTTTCCACTGTTTGTTTTCTCTTGCTCTTATCACAGAGGTGGATGGTATTAGATATGTTTCTTTTTAGCAAGTATGAGGTAAGCAGAGGTCAACCCAGTGTCAAACAGAGATGTAGAAAAGCAGATATAGTTACAGTGCAAACCCGCCAACCTAAAGTAAAAACAAAAGAATTCTTTGAGCGACACTTCAAAACCAATTGAAACCATAGTGATGATCTGGGGGCCACTTTCTAGATAGAAGTTTGGCCAAGCCTTCATGCTTAAGGGCTCTTCTGTACTGAGCTGACGGAGGTAAATAGACAACCACTTCATTGCCCTATCTCAACCCAATTAGGGGTGTCACTCCAGTATCTCTTCACCAGGCAATTAAATTGGAGAGAGATTGGAAAGAAAATCCTACGGTGTCCAATCTTGAATCCTTTAATGCTGAATCTATTCCAATCCCTAAAGTGGGGAAAAGGTGACACTCATATTCAGAGCAACTATTTATTCAAGGCAAGAGAGGAAAGAAGGAACGTAGTAGGTACTATCCTTTTAGCTCCTCAACTCTAAGCTCCAAGGTGGCAGTTACCTGAAATTTCTTCTCATCATCATTCAATTTCCAGGATTTCGTACAGAGTAAGAATTCAATAAATATTTCTGGAATAAATTCCCTGTCTTTTAACAAAGTCCTTCTGTTTTCAAACTACAGTTAACTAGGTGCCTAGACCCAAAGAATCTCTCATTTCATTCTCATTCGTCTTTCCATGTCACTTTGTTTTGACTAAACCTAGACTCACTAGTTACCCTTTTTCTTTTTTTCTTCCATTTTTTTCAGAAGCCCTGAGTCCTTTTAATTATCCTTTTTCCCCCCTCAAGTCCCCAACATGCTTGTCTCTTCCTCCTGCCCACCCACCATCTTTTCGCCGGTGATTCTTCCTCTTTTGTCATATATTTTATTTTGCTGTCACCCTCACTGCCTGTCATCATGCCCCTGCTTCTTTGTCTCAGCAAGGTGACCTGTGAAGAAATCAAATCGTCCATCAGCCTCTGAGTCATAACATGATAAAAAGTGCTTTATTAGGTACTCTAAGAAACAATGTAATCCAACTACCGCTCAGGGGCTCTTTCCAGTCTGTCTCAAGTTTTTACTGGTCTACAACACTTTAGCGCCAAAAGCGCTAACTCCCTGTGCTCTAAGAATTTAATAAACTCAATGCTGACAGACTGAATTACAGCCTCACTTGATACAATCAACGTGATGTGTTTTTTACTTCCTTGTTACAATAAATGGATGAAAATATGTAAACAAAACTTAACTGAATTATTTCATAAATACTTTTCATAAACCTCTAGAAATTGCAGATAGTTTACTGTTTGAGTTGAGTAGTACTGGCCCAATAGGAAGAGCATTAACTAGCTGTGCAACTTTGGGTGCATCATTTAATACCCTGGGTCCTAAGTAGTAGACACAAAAAGAGTCATGATAACAATATTTCACCCGAGACTCCTATTTGTCTTTGTAATTTGTCCTTAAGTGAAATCACTTCGAAGACAAAAGCCTCAGTTTGATAAGTTGCCTGCAAATCCAACCCACTGCATGGCCAATAAGTGTTGACTAAATAAGTGAATTCCAACATCTCATTATTTTTGTGAAAATCAAATGTGCTAAGAAATGTAGAAATCCTTCGTAATCTATAAAACAGTATGCAAATATAATGGATTATTATTAAGGGACACCAAGATCCTGGGGTTTGCCAGATGGATACGAGGAGAAAGTTCTTCCAAAGAAGAAGAAAGGAAGAATCTGCTCTGGCAGGCACCGTGTGATTCTCTTTATATACATCTATGCAATTTAATTTCCACGTAACTCATGATTGTTTTTATTACTCTGAGTTTCAGTCAAGTTACTCTTGTAGGTAGTTTGTCTAGGTAGCTACAAAGAATCAGTTGTAGAGCCTGGACTCCAACTCATTTCTTCAGACCTTCTCTCTGATGCTCTGTCACTCTATTTTACTGCCACTCAATCATGGCGCCACCGCATTCATTATTACACGAGAAACAGGGGAAGAAGTATTCTGCCAGAGCTCCCTATGTGCTCTTCCTTCTACTCTTGCTCATCTCCAATTCATTCTCCACACAGCAGCCAAGGAATATTTTTTAAATTATCTTCATATGGATTAGATGGGGTTGGTCACCAATGCAAAACGCTCCAGGACTTCCCATTGCATTTAGAAGAAATTCGAGCTCCTTCACGTGGCCCACGAGGCCCCTCCTGGATGCCCCACTTTGCTTCTCCAGGCTCATTTTGCACTCTCTCCCCTGACCTTTTGTTCTCTAATCCAACCACCCTGGATCTCTTTCAGCTCCCAAATGCCCCAAAGCCTTTCCTATCTCAGTCCTTCCTACACACTCGTCTGGTTGCCTGGAATGCCCTTTCTCCTCTCCCTGGTTTGTCCACCCTCATTCTTGAGATTTCAACTGAAATGTCACTTCCTTAGGGACTTCTCCTGATTATCTAAATCTGAAGTATGTCCCTGCCTCTCCACACCCTATAATTTTCGCCATAGCACCCTATTCTTTTCCTTCATAGGACTTTTCACAATTTTTAATTATATATCCGTATATAGTGTAATGCCAATTTCCACCACTACACTGTAGCGATATGAAGGACAGGGGATTCATGTCTTCTGTTCTGCACTGTATATCCATTACACACCACAGAACACAGCATGTAGTACATGCTCAAAAAATGTTTGTTGAGTGGGGTTTAAAATAATTTAAATAAAAAATAAAATTTAAATTAAAAGATTTAAATATTAAGGAATCTAGATGGTTGTTATAAACCCAAAGCAAGGAGTTATCTAAAATTTTATCATTCATTGGTTTGTACAAAAAGTGTTAACTGAGCACCTATTAAAGGGTCTGATTCCTGCCCTCCAAAAGCTCTAGTCTACCATTTGGATCAGACCCTCTTTTAATACATGTACATATCTTGAGCACACAATCCCATTTAGGAGGTTTCTGTCTTCTTTCTCAGTGTCCTTCATGCTGTAGGAGTCACATGAATAATTTCCTAAATCAAATGAGGATTTCGAGATGGATATGGAATTAAATTCTACCGTTCCTCTGAAATTCTACTTCTCCACTGGTGGTTGGTTAGTTGAACACTCCTATCGGGAGAATTGGAATCATAGTAATAGAATTTTAGAATACAGAAGAAACCTTTTGAGCCCAATCATGATAAAACTTACTGGACTGTATGACCAGCAATGAAAAAAATAATCAGGCCAGGAGAAGGGAAAGTTGTGACGGAAAGCCTGAAAGAAATAAAATATGCCCCACTTGTGTCTCTTCCATTCCATTCTGGTTTGTGTCTTACAAACATTATTTTGAAAGTGGGGGAACTAAGCAGGAGACTGCCCTGGGTCGGTGAGAGGTTAAAGTATGAATACAGTAGAAATGTGTCAAATGCTACAATGAAGAGACTCAGGACAAAATCAACACTGCAAGATTTGTGAGTCTGGACCACCATTTGCAAGAGTGATCTCGTTTCATCCATCCCTTTATTCAGGAATTCCTTTATTGACGTATTCATTCAAAAATTATTTTATTTTATTCTATACTCAAACTTTTCTGAGACGTATGACAAAAATTAATGTATCTGGCTTCTCTAACGGAAACAACTTTCTTAAAATCTTGGCAAGCATAGTTCAAAAAAATAGTTGGTGATGAAGGACATCAACTAGACTTGTGATCATTTCACAATACATACGAATATCAAATCATTATGTTGTACACCTGAAACTAACATAATATGTCAATTATATCTCAGTAAAAAAAAAAAAAGTGGAGCAAATCCCCAAGTAAATGTCCATTTACCTCTGGCTCAGCTCTGATTCTCAACCCCTTTAAAACCATCTCTCATAGGAGACCTGTTGTACCCAGATTTTAGACCTGAGGAAGTGGAATATTTAACTCAATTATTACTGTTGGAGCAGAGATAAGAAATTCCCCTTCTTGCTTAGGACACGAACACCTGCAGGCACTCACTTCTCAGGGACAAGCGTACTCTTCAGCTGGAATTCACGGGCACCCGCCCACAATGGCTCCAGGAGGCCTGTTTGTCTTAACGATTCTGTTTGTAAACTCGGCCTCCCTTGAAGGAACACACAGTCTTCATTTACATGAGCCTTTGCCTGGCATTTATTTGCAGGGCTGCAGGACAAACAAACATCACACAGGGAAAGAAGGAAAAAGATAAAGCTCCTTATATGATCTCCCAAGATTTGGCCCCTTTTTGACAGAAGACTGCATCCTCCCTCCTTGTCTCCTACGCCAGATGCAAACACGTGCCCTGTTCTACCCCAGGACTGGGGTTAGATCTTGGGTTTCGATGGAAGATCTAAACTGATAGCATTGGCTGCGTCTGCCTTTAGGGCAGCTTAGAAAAGGTACTGGTGGGTTGTTAAATCGTTGACAATTTTACTACCAACTGTGCTATTGACTAAACAAGGAGTAATTACTATAGCTACTTTTAGTTAAAGTTGTTAAAAATAACCCAGTCTTTTAGTTGCTTCTATCATTGTTAGGGGTGGAGCGTTGAGCTTTAAATCAATACATGCCATTCTAGACATTAAAAATCACCTCAGAGAAAAAAGGGAGTTTGTCATAAATAGTGACGATTCCTGAAAACAGAGTAATGATCTAATGCTTTGCTTCGTCATACAACACCAAAATCTCCGTTCTAGAAGAAAACCTAGAAATGATGTACTCCAAGCCCTCATGATATAAATGAGCCAACTGAAACTCAGAGAAGCAATAATTGCCTGAGGCCACACCTTGTCAGTGGCAGGACTGGCTTTCCCAGGGGCTGAGTGACCCTGGCCTTAATTAAAGACCGGGATGTGATTCTAATATAGTAAGAGTATGTATAGAGATGACAGAACAAAATATTTGCAATCAGGGTTGCCCCAGAAATCCTAGGTCACCAAAACTAGGCCATAGCCTTTGCTCCACAGTGACTCAGAGCCAAGTCTGGAACAGAAATCCCCTTCAGGAAGCTCCTTCTCCTGTTGGACACACAGTGGTGTTCCACGGCCAGACTCTCTTCTCACAACACATCCTGACCCCTGATCCTCTCCTCGCTTCTCAGCCACACAGTACTCCCAAATCTAATCTCGGTTCAGAGCTTGCTTCACAGCCTTTGCAGATGAAGAAAAAGGCACTTCCATTGTTTCTGTGATTCTTATTCTTGAGCCCATTGCCCTCAAGAAACTGGATTACAGAAGCTATTCAACAGCAGGAAGGCATGGCAGCATTTTCACATGATCGGTGCACAGGACTAGTAAGGAGGTCCACGTGTTTTGTTAGCTTCATAGACTACCTAAATATCTCTGCATCCTCCATGAAGGGCGCCTCATTTCTATAGTTTGCATTTTTGTTTCCAGAGTATGAGACATGGTAGTAGGTCAGATCAATGTGCAAAAATTGGATCTTCACTTTAAGCATATCTAGTTTAAGATACACTGATTAATTTTACAGGGAGGAAGAGAAAAAAAGGTTAGAACATTTTGGACCAAGGAACACATCATATTACCAGGCGGTCTTCAATGCATGTTTACTTGTGTTTCTCAGGTTGACATGTTTTTGTGTAAATTATGGGATTTATCTATTCCACATCTATGTAATCAATTCCACAGAGGATTAGTACAAACTTCTGTAATTATTGGCGGGGGGAGAGTTAAAAATCTCACTGGTTCAGCATTTTCCCAAGTGTGTTCCAAGGAACATTTAATGAAGAGACAAATAATTTGGGTAAATATTGTATTTAATAAAATAAATGGGTTTCTTAACTATTCTTCTCAGAGCCTTATTATGTTAATGTCATTAAGAATCACCAAGAGGGGATCAGTGTACACCATTTCCTCACCTTAGCTGGTCATGGTTATCTTTTTCAGGAAGTCTCATGGGACTAACACTCTTCAGATTAATATTAATAATAATAACAATGACCATATTTGAGTTCTTAGTCTGTACCAGGCCTTGTGCTAAGCTCATCACATTGCATCTCATTTAACTTTTCCAATGACCCTACGTCACAGGTCCCATTATATCCCCATTTTACAGAAGAGAAAACAGAGGCTCAGAGAAGTTTGATAGTAAGTCTAAAGTCACCCAGCTGACAAGTTGCAGAACCAGAATTCAACTCATTCTGACTCCAGAATTTAGACTCTTGACCAGTCTATTATATATCTGTCTTCAAGAATCAAATGAGGGAGAAAACCCCAGCCTCTGCCAAGTCTTGCTGAGCTTGGATGAGAACAACCACTTTAAGACACAGACAGAGAGAGGAGAGGGAAAGGAGAGAAGCCGGGGGAGGAGGCATCATTTGGCTTAGATTAGAACAAGGTGACTAGGTAAGTCATTACTGTTATTTTAAGGGAGTGAAAACCTGGACAGGACAATTTATTTCCTATGGGCAGGATGGGGAAAAGAATAGGTTTCTGTT
Source organism: Tapirus indicus (assembly GCA_031878705.1). Classification (NCBI taxonomy): domain Eukaryota; kingdom Metazoa; phylum Chordata; class Mammalia; order Perissodactyla; family Tapiridae; genus Tapirus; species Tapirus indicus. The sequence goes on from CM062925.1 coordinate 119,560,604, forward strand.
TTTGACAGGTATATACTAAATTCATCTTTTTCCAGCAAGGTGCAAAGAAAAGTCAGAGGGTTGTTTTATTTTGTGCAAATATTTCACATTACCAAGGTGACCGGGGTGACATCCCAGCCACAAAACTAGTACAAACCACAGGTAGCCAAGGGAAACGCCTGCATCTCAAAAGGTAGATTCCAAAGTGAAACTAAAAATTTGAAAAATACTCTAGAGAAGGGGAAGCCTCCATCACAAATAAAAAATAATGTCACAAAAAAAAAGTTTTAACTTCAAACGAAGCATAAGTTTTTTCTAGGACCCACATTCCTATAGGGCCAGCCCCTCCATGACAAACCCACAAATGAAACTGCTGACAAAGTGGAAAGAAAACTGCCTAGTACTATTTAATTGAGTTTCCTGGAGGGACAGACTGAAACCAACCAACTTTTCCATACTCTGGGAAGGAATTTGAATCTCGCATGCCCAGTGGAAAAAGAAGAGGGAGCAAGTCTTCTTCCGCATTTTTAGATCATTGGGGTTTCTTTAAAGCTTCGGAAGTTTCCTCGGGAGCATTCAGAAATTAAAAATAGGGAGTGCTTCCCTTGTCACCTTTTTTTTTTTTTCACCTTATTTAAATTAATTCTATCGCCCACCAAAAGTTCGGAGTCCCTGGCCCAGAAAATAAATTGAGTTAGGACGTCCTTTGAAGGACAGGGATTGACACGGAAAGAGGGAATCGCTCAAGGCCAAAGCCCAGAGGAATCTCTGAGAACCAGTGCCTCCCCCCTCACCAGCCCACCTCCCCCCACCCCTTTATGGCCTTTTGACGGAGTGCAGCTGGCCTCCTGGACAGCAAGGGAGACCCACCTGCTTGAGGCTGCTGCAGGTCTAACCAGGCCAAGGGTCATCTGTGATATGAGTAGAGTGTCTAAAAGGGATTTTCTGCCTGCTGAGGTCATGGGGAAAAGCCCATCTTATTTCCCACCTCTGCAGTCCATGCTTTAGAGAGCCCAGAGAAACATCAAAGTTCTTAGCCATTAACGGTCTGGAAAACCGAGACAAGATAACTCCAGAATGACAGTTTCCCACAGACAGACTGTCAGCTGGCCATACCTGGTGAATGCAGGCTTGCTGATTGACTGAATTAGACAGGCTGGTGCAGATTTTGGGGGACGGGGGATTGGGGTTTCTAGAGAAACTTGGGATGCTCTATCTGAACTCGTATCCATTACAGGACCAATTTGGTGAGGCCCATGGTGTCTCACTTCAGATCAGAAATTGAACCCATCTTGAAAGAGGCCTAAATTTTTAACTTTTTAAACTTTAACTCTAAGTGCAGGCCTCCAAAAATTCACCCCAGCTATGATAGCCCCAAGAGGGCAATGTTCTATTCTGGATCTATATCCCCAAACCTTTGGTGGGACAAAATAATAAAGACTGAAGTTAAATAACGCTAACTTAGAGGATTTGCACCGTGTTCTACCATGTTAACAAGCATATCTCCTCATAAATTCAGCTAACAATCACTGAATGCCTGCCTTGAAAGATGCTGTGCTAGGTCCCAGAAGATAGAAAAGTAAAGACCCCACAGCTTCTGCCCCCCCTGGGGCTCACACTATAGTCAAGGAGGTAGAGAAGAGTGGTATTGGAAAGAAAGGGCCTTAGGTGGAAACGTGAAACCTGGATGCAGAAATTCACAAAACAATTCGCTCATGAACACTGGGCTTTTGAATGATATAGACAATTTCTGAAAGTTACAGATTTTCCATTCAGTGTAAAGTAAGCTCAAAGCTGAAACCCTAACAAGATCATAATCTGTCAAAATGTGTATATTCTCTTTCTTTTTGGTGTTTCAGACTTCTGATCAAAGAAACATGAGGGGGAGATGAGAGTTCAGCATGAAGACTCTAGAAATAGACTCCAAAAGCTTTGGTTACTTTCTTGAAACAGCCCAAATTCATATTCATTTTCTGAAAAGTCACTTGGTCCCATTTCCGAACCCATAAAGCGATAAGAAATTACCCTTGGCACCACCTCCCTCACTAGGATGTTGACAGAATTAATGAGACAGTGTCTATAAAATGCTTCGAGTCCATTGGAAGGTGTCAAGAAAGCAAAATAAGAAATACTATTAGCATTGAAGCGCTTCTAATCCAGTGAGCTTCAGTGGAGCCTAAAAATACCTCCGTTCTCTCTTCAAATCTTTTTTCTCCCTAACTTTTAAAGGTTGGCATGACTGATTCATCTAACATTAGTGAAAGCAGCCAACAAAATGGAAAAGAAAAGCTTCATGCAAATCCCTCTGTGTTTCTGCACAGGAGGTTATGCAGAGCAAAGAATACAACTTACTTCCTGTCCTCTCTATAGCTCAAGGCCCTAACTGGTTATGTGGCTGTAACTTCTCCTCACTCATACAAAAATTATTCATTTTCCACTCTGAGTCAGAACCTTCTGGTCTCCAAATGTACTGACAAAAATGCTTCCACTCAAACCATTTCGTGTTTGGGATGTTTTTCCCTTAAACACACATTTTAACTCCTTTGCTCTGTGTCCCTTCAGAAATTATATACTTCCTTTGCATCTTATTGACTTATATATATTTGAGTATTGCTCCAATAGAAATGTGGATTTTTTTCCCCTTGTGTAGATGAGGTATAGCTGATCCCCAATTAATTATAAGCCCTTTGGAAGCAAGGATTCACTTCATACTTTCCCTTGATCCTGATTTTTGGTGTGTCATCTGCATTTGTCTATTTTATTGTATTCTTAAAATAGTTTCTCTCTTTGTGGAGATGGAGGGGGAAGATTAGACTTGCTGGCAGTGCTTTTTGAAAGTTCAAGAGCTTCTGGTGTCCACCCTCGGGTTACACTGAACGCTAGGGAGAGATGGGTTTGCCCTTTACGTTACCTCTCTCCTTGCGACAAATTCACACGTTGTACACAGGAGGTGAATATTGCTCCAAGAGGGTTTCACAACTTAAGGATGTGGAAAATACCCACATCCTACTGCAAACAGTGACCAAATGAACTCTTCACCTAAGTCAACTATTCGACAACAGCAAAAAGAACCAACAAGAAGTCAAGCAGAAGGCAATATGCTTAAATATCTAGTAAAACACTTCAAAGGAATGAATACACCATCCTTCAAGGCAAAGACATTTGCCATTCACACCCACAGTGGAGCACGGACTTTTGTTCTCTCTAGTAATGGCCATGACCTCCATGAAATCGTGCGTGTGCTCTGCACCCTTCAACCAGAACTGGAATCATACCAGCTCCATATATGAAAAAGGATGGCGGTGTTAACTGATCTCATCCCACAGTTGATCTTCAACAGAAAGAAAAAATAATAATTCCAATTCCCCGAGCCAAATGGTACTTACTGTCCAGGGTGTTTCCAATTTTTTTATCCCCCTCTCTGCAGCACAAACTGTCTCAAGCTTGGATTGGCTGATTCTGTTATCCATCATTTCCCAGCTCAAGGGAACATGTCCCATCACTTCATTTATTCTTTTCCTCCTGCAAGAACTAGCCCAAATACTCTGGGAAGGCTGTCTGATCACCGCACAGGGATTGCTTCCTTCTTCTAGAGCATCTCTAGAAGTCATCCCTCACTGGGCACTTAACATGGACTACTACTCTCCTACTTTATGTGCCATTTCTTCATTCAATCACTGTTCATTGAAATCCCTAACAGGTGCCAAACACTGGGAGGTGCCAGGAATCAAAGTTGCATAAACACAGACTCTGACTTTGAGTGGTCCTGAGTCTGTTGGGGTAAACAGCTTGGCTCCTCAGAGTCTGAAAACTCCCGGAGGGCAGAGGTCTTTGTGATTCTTTTCACTTCCCTCTCAGCAGCTAGCACACTGCCTTACTCAAGTAAGTGAACACTCAGTTGATAAGGATTGATTCAATTATGCAACCAAAAAATCCAAAGCAGACTTTCCCAAACACTGATGCATGAAAATGCCTCATTTTTTACTCAAAAATTATAATACATATCAAGATTTAGCCCTCTGAATGAGAATAATACAGGTCAACTCCTTCAGGCATTTTCTAACTACTGTTTACCTGCTTTCTAATTTAGGAATTTTGGAGGGGATTGGAAGGGGCATGTGGGGAGGGGGCTGATGATGCATTTACATAACAAAATATGTTGACAGTAAGAGATTCCAGTCATTCAAAATTCCAAAGAAACCAAAACAAATTTACAAGGATGAGGGGCAGTTTTCATCTTCCTCTTAACTCTAGCAAACAGCTCAGTCATTCCGAATGTCTTTAGACTGTCCCTTTTTAACACCGGAGGGTATATTAGCTAAATAAGTTATTTACCTCGAACCAAAGGCCAACAGGAGCACAAAAGAGGGAAGCTGGTCACTGCCCCCAGGACTGCGGAGCAAAAGGCACATTTTCCTGAGGAGACTGGATGGCTCAGCAGCCCTATAATTCATTCGGGGAACACCAGAATATATCTCCTCAACAGTCCCAGACAAAGGAGTTCCAGCCACAACAAAGTGACCCACCCTGGATGCCTTTGTGTGTGAGCCCTTCCTTCTTGCTCTATTCCTTCCCCTCTGAGCTCCACTGTACTCTCCTGCCACACCTCACGCCCAGAGAAACAAAACAGGGGACTGAAGCCCATATTTTTTGACCAACTTTTATTCCCTCCAAGGCAAATTTCCATCAGACAGCCTCAGCAAGATAAAAAGAATAGAAAACTAAGAGGGACTGGGGAAAAGAGAATAGAAGGGATGGGGAGGATCATTTTAATTATGAATTAATAGCATCAAATTTTGCTGAGAGCCAATATTTGTTAATCAGATTTGGTTCAGAAAAAAATAAAATAAAGTTCTCCTGTTCTCCTAGGGTTGATTGACGAGAGTGAGTTGGTCCCAGCTTAAGGCTGCATCAATCTAACACGACATCGATTTATTCCATGACAACACATCACTCTGGTCATTGGTTTCCATTTCCAGGTAAAAAGAAGGAGAAGAAAATAGCATCCATTAAGCAATTATTTTCAAGTTGGATTTTCATGAGCAGTTTAACCTAAAAGCTCACACAATTTGGGAAGACTTGTTTAGAGTTAGAAGGACCTGAATTTCAATCCAGCTCTGCAATTTATTAGCTGTGTAATCAAGCAAACTACTTCAGTATTCTAAACCTTAGTCTAAAACTTTTGTGAGGATTAAATATGTGCAATAAATATGATTACGTAGTGCATGTACAATAATGGAATACACATAAAGGACTTAGCGGAATGCCTGGCATTTAATTAGCACTCAGTATACGGAAAATAGAGAGAGTGAGTGAAGGAGAGAGGATGAGAATGAAAAACGATATTAAGCTGTCTCTGTTTCTCTCACCCTCCTCTCTCCATCCCTATCTCCCCCCTCTCTCCTTCTCTCTCTTCTCTTTCTCCCCTTCTCTCTCTCCATGCAAACACACACACACACTTTAGATCTGAACCTAGATGGACGTCCTAGAGAATGACAGTTGAATAGATCTGGACATTCCTGAACCCTAGTCCTAGGTTGACCACAAGCGAGTTCTGGAGGAAGTAGGTCATGTCAGGACAAAGTTGAGAAACAGGATTCAGCCCAGAGTGAATTCCAAGAGTCCCAGAGATAGTTGGACCCTCAGTCCACCCAGAGTAATGTAGGAGGACTCCTCAAAGCAAGTCATTCCCCTGAGCTAGCCTCTAGACCTGGTAGAACCCAGGACTGGGCCGTGCTTTCAAAGGGATTTTGCAGAAAAGAACAGAGAGTGCTTCTCAAATTCCTAATCAGTGCAAAAGAGGGAATTGGTTATTTTTCTCAGATTTCTTATTTCTTCTCCACTCATTTCCATGCACTGTAAATCTGCGCTGGCTGGCCACCATTGACTCCTTCAGTAAACGTTTACTGACCACCTATTATGTGTCCTGTGTTGCTCTGCCGGTACTGAACATACAGGGATTGCCGCAGTGGGTTCACGGATTGAGGAACCTGAGAATTAAACAGATAATTGCCATTGATCAAAACAAAATGTCTGGTAGGGGTGTGCGTAGAGTGCCATCAGAGCACAAAGGAGGGACAGGAGCACCTAAATCAAGGCAAGCGAGTCAAGGAAGAATCCCCCAAGACAAGGACTCCCGAGGATAATTTTAAAGGAAGTGTAGGAGGTATTCTTGCCAAAGCTGGGGCTGCAAGTGGGAGGCGTGTTGAAAGCACAGAGGTGAGAGAAAGATCAGAAGTAGAGCACTAGATAAGTCCCAGAGGAGGGGAGAATTTGAATGGCCAAAGATGAAACCAAAGATGGAGGCAAGGTCAGGCCAGCTCATGAAAGATCTGTTAAGGAGTTTGCATTATTTCCCGAAAACAACAAGACTTTAAACTGTGGAGTGATATAACCAAATTTCAGTTTCAGAAACTACACTGGGATGACAGTGTGAAGAGATTGGAGGTGGGAGGTGAGCGGAGAGGGTAAAGTTGAGCTGCATGCATGAAATGCCTCATTTTTACTCAAAAATTATAACCCACACCAGGATTTAGTCCTCTGAGAGAGAATAATACAAGTCAGTTCCTTTAGGTGTTTCTCGACTACTCCTTACCTGCTCTCTAATTCACCGATTTTTGAAGGCACTGGAATTAGCAGGACTTGCTACCTGAATGCATATAGGAAGTCACAGAGAAGTCAAGAATGATATGCATCTGCTGGGATGCATCTGCTCCTTGTGCAAGCTCACAGGGGAAGTATGTACAGTGAGACGAAGACCAAGGTTAGAAACTGGGAAACACCAACACGTAGCGACGGTAGGTAGAAGGAGACCAAGAAGGAACATCCGGAGATGAGAGAAAAGGTTTCAAGGAAGAGAGAGGAAAATAGTGTCAAATGCAAGAGGAAAGTCAAGAGAGAGAATGGAAAGAGCCCACTGGATTTAGTAACATAAGTAACTTCAAGGAAGTTAGTTCAAGAGACACGGTGTGGGTGGATGACATTTACCCTTCTTCACCCTTCACTGTGACATTTGACTCACTGCTACTTCAGCTCACAACTCCTCTGATGATGTGAAATGCAGGTCAGGAGCTACTTGGGCCCTGTTGCAGATTCTCTTGACTCAGCAGAGGTAAAAAGTCGATTACTAGTGCTTCCCAGAAGGTCAGCAGTGGTGACCAGAAGCGTGTGGAGACATTAAACCTGGTGGGCTGAAAATCCTTTAGAAAAACTTACTGATTGTGCCCATGAGCTATATGACCTCAGTATAAAGAGTTTAGCAAGGAAGGAAAAAATGTTCATTTTAGTAAGGATTCTTTAGAATTGTAAAGTTCCTTCAAAAAGTTGGTTTTTCATGCTCTTTCTCCTTACCGGGCTCTGTCTGCGCATAGAAAACAAAGTGAGGATCTATGCTATATTCTTTGCCCACGTGGGGACCTTCCGAATTTGGTGCTCAAGACCTGAAGCCCCAGTGCATTGTTTTCCTGAACATTCCAAGGTACTGCGCAGGCACTGTGCCCTGGGGCCACCCTGGGGAGCACCATGTCTTCCAGCTCCAGCAGCATGGTGATGGCTACCAAGAGGTCATTGGCTTCACCATGATGTCCCTGGCAGGGCAGCAGGTGGGTGGGGTCAGCGAGCACCTGACGCAGGACCGCGAGGTGGTGCTCACCATATCCAAGGCCATCCCAGTGCAGGTGCAGGCGGATGGTCAGCCCTGCAAGCCTGCAGCCTCACGCATTCGCATCACTGTGAGCAACCAGGTCACCAGGGTGCAGACGGCCGAGTGGCGGAGTGCCACCCCCCTGCATAGTGACGAGCAGTCACTGCCCTGAGCAGCTGCAGATCCAAGTGAGCAGCATGCACGACTGTGAGCCCCTGCATTACAACAAGGAGCAGCCCAAGGAGGTCTCCGTGCCATCGGGCACTGTGGTGGTCCCAGGAGACAGCAACCTAGAGCTCTGCCGGCCCACATCGAGAGGCTCCTGCTGGAAAGGTGCTGGAGCCAAGTCCCCAGCGTGCCAGAAACTGTCCCCCAAGTGGTGGTTCCTGGACACCACCACTGCCAGCTGCTTCTACAGGATGAACCCGGCCCAGGAACATTTGACCTAAGTGACTGAGATGGCACGGACCGAGAGCTGCTGGGGGCATCGGCCCGGCCTGACCTCCCAATCCCCACATCCCCACTCCCCACCTCATCCTGCTCCCCCATGCCCCAATATCTGCCAGGGGATGCTGCACCTGCTAATTGTAGAGGCTGACTGAGGTGGCCAAGAGGAACGACTTCTGTAAGCTCCCAGGAGCTGCACCGAGCTGGGGGTGACCTCATGCTCCAGGACCAGCGTGCTCCTGCACCACAAGGTCAGCACCCACAGCAAGGAAGTGGTCCAGTACCTGCTGGAGCACTCGCCCCAGAGATCCTTGATGCTTTGGAGGAAAACCGGGCGACCTGTCTGCACCAGGCGGTGGCCCTGGGCCGGCACACCATCTGCCACTATATTGTGGAAGTGGGGACCTCGCTCCTGAAGGCAGACCAGCAGGTGACACTCCCCGGGAGCAGACTGAGAAGGCACCTACTGAGCTGGCCACCTACTTGGAGAACTGGCAACACTACCAGAGGATCCAGTGGGAGAACCAGGAGAAAGCTGTGTAGCTGGGAGGCCCACGCCAGGGCAGTGGGAGGGACAGAGCCGGGCAGAGCATAGGCCCCCTCCTCGTCCACCTCACAGCCACGGAGGGACTCATACCCTATTAAAGGAGCCTCATGCTGTCCCCTGGGGAGCTGGGGGGGTCTCATCTGTCCCCCTGAAGCTTCATCCTGACCCCCAGGCTCACAGAGGAACAGGAAATTGGATGTGGAGTTTCTGAATATGGATATTGTGTAAAAAGGAATAAACGTATATGGAGTTTCTTGAACTTTCTTAATGAACAAATAATTAAGTGGATGGATTACTTATTGCCAACACCGTGATAAATTAGATATGGGGACTAACACATATGTCAACTTCATTTTTTTAATTGACAAAGTAATTTGTTATGTATCAAATATAAAGGTCGCAAAAGAAATGTACTAATTTCTAGCCAGTATCTGGAACATAGAGAACTAATTAGAATACCGTATCAACCAACTCTCCCACATTGAAAGACACAGAGCTCATTTGTCACTTTCTCTAACAGCCCCATTTCCAGCCACAATCATTAAAACGTTGATAATCTTGCAATTCTTCCATTTCGCTTTTTGACACTGTGATCTTTTACTTCTTTTCCTCTGTGATGTTTCAACAAACGCTGGCAAGAGAGATTCTACACATAATTAAGACATAATCATTTCACTTCAATTTCATTGACAAAATATGTTAGACAAGGTTGGCTATCTCACATTGCTTCAAAGAATTTGAAGATACACTGGTGTGACCCATGGTTACATAGCTTTTCTACCTCCCACGTAAACACACCCTAAAAGACAATCCTAATCCTAGGAAAGAAACATTTCCAGCACAATCTAAAACAGCACTGTCCAGGGGCCGCCCGGTGGCGCAGCGGTTTAGTCCGCGCTTGGCAGCCCGCGGTTCGCCAGTTCGGATCCCGGGCGCCCGCCGACGCACTGCCTGTCGGCCATGCCGTGGCGGCGTCCCATATAAAGTAGAGGAAGATGGGCACGATGTTAGCCCAGGGCCAGTCTTCCTCAGCAAAAAGGGGAGGATTGGCGACGGATGTTAGCTCGGGGCTGGTCTTCCCCACAAAAAAAAATAAATAAATAAATAAAATAAAACAGCACTGTCCAACAGAAACATAATGGGAAACCTATCTGTAATTTAAAATTTTCTAATTTGGTAACCATAAAGTAGGAAAAATAATACCTCTCTTAGCCACTTCTCAAATGGTAATCAATTAAACAGTGGTTATGAAATTGTTCGTTATATAAAGACTAACTATTAATATTACCAAAATCAATTTAAGTCTCATGCGGTATTTATTGAGTATCTACTGTGTTGCGAGAATTCTTAGGGACTCTCAGATCCATCGTCCTTCCCTTCATCCCTAACTGCCCCCAAATCCAACACAGTATCTCCTCTCCCATAAAGTCGCCCTTAGTGCTTTTCCTTACCATCCAAAGAACTGCTTACCTTGAGCAGCAAAGGGATTTGGTTCAGTAGTTCTGGGTAGTTTGCTATCACAGAAGCTAAAAAGAACACTTGAAGGCCTTTCCTTCAGACACTTCCCTCTAAGAAATTATAAAACAAAGCCCAGCCTACAGAACAAAACCGAAAACAAAACTCCTGCCCCAGCTACTGCCCAAATCTCTGATGAGGTTCGTTCTGGAATGACCCTCAGGAGGGAAGTCACTTGGACTCAGAAGCAAGTGACATGACTCATTGGTTTATGAAAGCTGAAATAAACAGAAGGAAGCAAGTGCCTGAAGAAACAATAGGAAATATGAATAGTTTGTCTTCTGGAGAGCATGAGAAACAGTCTTCATTTTGGCAGTCGGGGAATCCTGCTGGATGGTAGGACATTGTTTTCCCAGAGTGTGTCCTTCTAAGCACTTGGCATGACATCACACACCTTCAGTGTTCCGTTCTGCGAGGGGAGCCCCCTGCGTGTCTCAACCTTTCCTCCAGTGAACCAACATAATGATAATCACAAGAATGAGAAGGGAAAGGGCAAAGAAAATACCATGCTGATAGGATTCCTAGTAATTTATCCAGGGTTCAAGCAGAGCAAAATCCAACACCCCCACAGCATAAATGGGGCCACCCATTTCTTTAACTGTGCAATGCCAACTATGTTCATAAATGTGACAAATTTCAACAAGGATGAGGGGTTAATGGTTGTTCCGGTGAACAGGAAAAAAATGGAAGTGGGGCTGTGAAAATAGGCCACTGGTTGAGTACTTACACAGTATTTTTCTACTAGTAAAAATTGGGACTGTCAGCAGGGAATATGGGAGTTTCATGAGAAGTTAGAGCTGGCCCTATTTGCCCACCTGAAAGAATAGCCACACTGGGGTGATAAACCCTTTGAACTGTGTCTGAGCACTAGTACTGTTTGCTTTGAGGAAGGAAACTGTCAGTTCTGTTTGTTCACAATGAGCCAACCACAATGCGTCTGATGGATTTGGGACTAGTGAAAGAGGGGCATGTCAAGTGTAGGAAGCGAAGTTTATCACAGGATTAGATTTAGGAAGACAAAAGTCATCAAGAGACTGCTGGGCAGGCATTGTTTGCTGTGAAACTCCAGGCACGGAATTGTTTTTCCTGAGGGTTAGCCCCACATCCTGGGGGGGGAGGGGAAAGGTCCCTAAAACACTAATTCTCTTATTCACCATTTTTAGGAAATGTCAATTTCACCCCACTCCAATATTTTAGATGGTGATTTCTTTCTCCGTGCCACAAATTCTATTCCATCTTAACTGAGAGCAAAACCCAAACTGCACGATCATCTAGTTTTTAGCAATCAGTGTGGGGAGAGTTTTGTTTCATCAAGGAATTCTGTTTAAAATGCTTTAAATGTTGATAACTACTAGGGTGGGAAGCAGTTTTGGAAAATATCCCCTTTCTCCTGAAAGTAAATGTAAAGTAAAGCCTATAGGCCAAGGGATAAAACAAAGAAAGCTCTCCTGGGCCAAGTCTCAACGTGTGTGGACTCGAGAGCTGGGAAAGTTCTTTCCAGAACTTTCTATGACACAAGCATATGCAATTTGAAAAATGAAGAGTTTCACTTAAGGTTAAACACACTTGAGTCACTGGCTTGTTCTGCTACCAAAAAAAAAGCAGAATTCAAGGAAGAGGCCAAAAAGTCCTTTATTTGAAAAACATTTTTTCAACTAGTCCCTGAAGTAAATCTTATGCTCTCGAAAGAGTTCAGTGGCTGCAAAGTTGCTGACAAAATGACAGAGTCTGTTGTAATGACTTACTCTGCTCTCAGGAAATGTTCAGACTTTGATATTGCCATTTTCTGAATCCTGCAAACTGGCCTGCTCCCACTTCATCTTGCCTGTAAGCAAGACAGGCTACTCCTTTTTTTCTTCTTTTTTTTTAAACAGATTCTTAAATATTCTGTTGGGAAACTTTGTTATGCCTTAAATCCATTTTGCTCAGCTTTTTTTTTTTTTTTTTTTAACTTCTGCCCTCTTTCTGTAAAGATAAAAATCTCATACCTTTCTTCTGCTGAGATTTCAATATTCTACTTTGTTGGGATTATGTCCTCAAGGTGGAGAATCACTTCTTCAAGCCCTCACAGCCAGGCCAATTTTGCAAAGATTTATTTTGTGTTCTTTATACTATGAAAATAATAATTTTTTTTTCAAATAAGAGATCATGTGTTAAGAGTAAATGCTTTCCCAAATCATCTCCAAATGGAATATTCTAATATGATGCCATTACCCACCCCACTACCCAATCCAAGTTGGAAAATCCTCCTTGGATTGTTTCTTTTCCAAAGGCACCCATGTTTGGTAAGGATAATCTTTAGGGCTCTAACCATAGTTCTTAAATATTCAAATTTATGGTGGGTCACAGGGAAGCACAAATGATTGATTTGGGTGACTATCTGAGAGGGATCGAGCAACAGAACTGTAGTTTTTTCTGTTGGGGTCATTTTATTTATATATTTTAATTATACACAGAAATTCCCTAACTGAGGTCTTTTGAATTCCAAAACTCTTAATGGGAATTTGATGACTTTTTCAATAGTTCCAAGAGCCTCTTAGACATAGTTGTTGCTTCTGAAGAAGACTCAAGCCATTCACCATATTATTAAACAAATCAGTTTACTCTTTCTTCTTGTAATTTGTTGCTTGCCCTCATTATTACACATTCAATTTTATTTGCTTTGAATCATAAAAATGAGGAAATGAGTTATTACTTCCTGCAAATGAACTTTAAAAGCTTCCATGAGGGTTCAACCACTCAGAGACCCTTAAGCAAAGAATGGTTCTCCTGTCTCGGGGAACCTGGTTCTCTAGGCCAATCTTTAGAGGTAAGAGAGGAGGTGATTCCCCACGCCCTACCCCTGACCCAGTCTGTCGAGATAACTCGCCTCTGGAGTTCAATGGGGCAAGAGAGATCTTGCTTATTTAATTGGATAGATAAAATTCTTTCAGAAATTGGAGCTAGGTTAGATGTCATCTAAGGAGTGCTTGCTTGTAGAGAAAACGTGGGGAAACCTGCTCTGGGCCATTTGAGATGCTAATGGAGGGAATTGCATGGGGACTAGCTTATCTTCTTCATCTTAGTGCATCCAGCACCCGGCTGGACCTTGGAACCTGATGCAGGCTCAAGTTGGTTGAAAGAATGATTGACCCATGGCAAGCCCATGGGTGCATGTAGGATGAAAAAACAAGCATTTGCCTAAAAGCTGGAAGTAAGAGAATCTCCATGCAAGCCACTGTTGGCAGGAGTCAAGGGAGTGCTCCCGGGCTAGGAGGAAGACTCCCTCTCTACAGGTCTCCAAGTCTCCAGCCAAAGGAATCAAGGGGAGTCAAGTGGAAACCTCACAACCCTCCATGCTCCTGGAAACTCCCTCTACCCTCCCTTCCCTCCACACCTACCACCCCCTCCCACTGTCTGACTTGGGACCATCAGGAAAATTTCACCACATCCCTGATCTCAGGTCATGTCAGAAAATCAGAACTCCCAAGCCCTCCCTCATTCCCAGACTCTAATTCCCATTCAGTATACACACGGCCTCCTCTAAGCCTAGCTATTCCTTCCCACCCTCATCTGTTGAAACCCTTTCACTCTGCCTTCTTATACTTACGTTCAACCATCTGCACACTCCTCTATATGCCCAAACTCTTCTCAGAACCTTCTCTTGCACCATTGCTCCAAAAGAAACCTGACTCTCCTCTGATGCTCTGCTGAAGTTGCAGCCTGGAGGTAGGGGATGTCTCCTTCCTCCTCCCTCTTCAGGGCTAGGCCAGTCTCCTTCCCTTCTGTCTAAAAATCCCAACTCTAAATCCTATGTCCTTGAACTCTGCCATAATTGCCCCTCTTTGTGGCAGTCAACAAATCAACCCTGCTCCCTACTCCCAGTCCCTCCCCTCAGTTCCTTAAAGATTTCAGCTCCTGGTTGAATACAACTGTCTCCAAGAAAGTCCTGTTACAATTCTTAGTAATTTCAACATCCACGTGCATGATCTTTCCACTCTCAGTTCCTTGACCTCCTCTACTCCATTCAGCTAGTCTTCCCCATCACCTTAACCACAGACACTCTTGACCATATCATCACCAATAACCGAAATCCCTTCACAGTTATTTTCCTTTCAAACACTCCATTCTTCAACCACCATTGTCTTTCTCTCCAATCCATTCCCTCTAATACCTCAACTCCAATAACCTTCGAACCCCACTGGGACCTTCAAGTCTCTGATTCTACCACCTATTTATTTTCCTTAACCCTTCATACTGTCACTTCTCTCCTTACCCCACTTTGATTCCATGGACACTCATTAAAACCACTCCCTTACCTGCATCTTGACTCCCTTGCCTCTCTCACATCCTGTGCTCACTTGACAAAACCACAACCATGCTTAAACCCAGCTTTCCCACCATTGCACCCATGCAACTGAGCATACCTGGACAAAAGCATGCAGCTAAGCCAACCGTTTTCTCATTGATTTAAAATCAGTGATCACTAATATTAAGCAGGTCTTTAACCTTGCCACTTGCACAGACTTCCGCCACTTATACCCACCAACCTGCACCTGCTCCCCTGTATTATACTTTCTCTGCTGTGGTTAGAATTGAACTCTTCATGCTCTTAACCAAGATAAAGACTTCCACCTGGGCACTAGATTTCAGTCTCTCATCTACTCAGAGACAATGCCGCATCCAATCTCCCCCTGTCTTCTTTGCATCATTAAAATCTCCTGCATGATTAAATCAGTATACAAACATGTTATTCTCTCACCTTAATGAAACAACAGCAACAAAAACTTCTTTCCATCTCACATCTGCCTCCAGCTACCACCCCATTTCTATCTTTCGCTTTACAGCAAAACTCCTTGAAATTCTATCCTTGCTGTCTACAATTTCTCTCCATCCTTTTTTCTCTTGAACTACTTCAAGCACGTCTTCACTTTGTCACTATCCCCTGAAACTGCTTTATCGAGGTCGACAATGGTTTCCATGTTGCTAAGTCCAATCACCAATCTTCAGTCCTCATCCTTTTTGACTTAGCAGCAGCATTTGGCACAGTTGATCACTCTCTTTTTGAAACATTTTTCTTCACTTGGCAGCTACATATTCATGATTTCCTTTCCTTCTCAATATCCTTTGTTGTTGTTGTTGTTGTTTTCCCTAGTTTTTTAAATCTCTATTCCAGGGCTCGATCCTTGGACTTTTGTCTATTTATGTACATTCCCTAGGTGAACTCATTTAGTTTTATGGCTTCATACACCATCTATATCCCAGTGATTCCCAACTTTATAACTCCAGTCCAGACCTCTCCTTTGAATCCATATATTCAACTTCTTGGTTGATATGTCCATTCATAGGTCTAACGGGCATTTCAAACGTAGCATGTCCAAAACTGAGCTCTTGATATCTTCCCCAAAACCTGTTCCTTTGGCAATCTTTCCCTCCTTAGCCAATGGCAACCCCATTCTTACAATTACTCAGACCTAAAAACTTGGCATAATCATTGACTCCTCTTTTATCTGCCTCAAATCCATCCAAGTCCTAGATGACAACCTCTCACCACCTCCAGGCTCCCACCCTGCCCTAAGCCATCATTATTTCTCACCTAGATTATTGCAATAGTCTTCTGAATGGTCCCCCTACTTCTACTCCTGCCACCTTTCCAGTCACATTATGTTACTGCACTGCTCAAAATCAGTGACTCTCTGTCTCGCTCAGAGTAAAACCCAAAGTCCTTGTCATGATCAATGAGGTTTTACAGGATCTTGTTCTCAGATGTTTCTCTGATTTCTTCTCCTATTCCCTGCCTCAGTCCCCCACTCCAGCCACATTGGCCTCCTTCTTCTTCCTCAACACATCTGAAAAGCTCTCCTTGTGGTCTTTGCACTTGCTGTTCCCTCTGCCTGCAATGTTCTTCCCATAACTTGCTGTATAACTAGCTCCTCAATTCCTTTGTCTTTACTCAAGTGACTTTTGTTTTTTCAGGGAGGAAGATCAGCCCTGAGCTAACACTTGCTACCAATCCTCCTCTTTTTGCTTGAGGAAGAGTGGCCCTGAGCCACCATCTCTGCCCATCTTCTTCTATTTTGTATGTAAGTCACCACCACAGCATGACTTGATGAGTAGTGTAGGTCCAGGCCCAGGATCTGAACCTGTGAACCCAGGCAGCCAAAGCGGAGCACACTGAACTTAACCACTACACCACAGAGTCAGCCCCCAAATGACTCTATTTTTAATGAGGCTTTCCCGTGAACTCCTACTTAAAATTTTAACTACTGCCAACCTCAACAGTCTCTATCACTTCCTGCTGTGTTTTTTCCTCTTTTGTACTATTCACTAACATGCTATATATTTTACCTATTCATCTTGTCTTTCTTCCTATCTAGAATGTTAGCTCTAAGAGGGCAGGATTTTTGTCTCTTTTGTTCACTCTTGAATTCTTTGCACTTGAAACAGTGTTTAGAACATAGTTGGTACTCAAAAGATTTCTAAATATTTATCACTTTTTTATCACTTGCCCTATATGCCTTATTTTATTTGTCATCTTTTAAAGACTACATATGTTGTCTTTCAACTTTACCATAAGCTCCTTGAAGAGACGGACTACTTCATTTGTACTTTTTTATCCTCCATAGTACTTATATCACATTCATAAGGAACATTAAAAAATATATTTATTAATTAACTGAATGACACTGATGGTATCTAACCACTGATAAAATTCTAATTAGATAAATGACAGAAATTCTGGAACAGCTTAACTGTTGTAAAGTGTCGCATCTCCTCCAAAACCTATAGAACTAAAGCAGAACCATAATTTGCAAAAAGAAGTAATAGTATTTAGACTTGCCTCACTGAATTGTTAACGAGCATCAAAGCAGATACAGAACCGCAAAGCTCTACAAAAGTATTACTCGTTCTTATTGGGTCAAAGTGCAATAGGAGTCAAGCACAGTCTTTATTTGAATGTGCTATCTGAAAACCAAATTCAGGTAAGACATGTATGAGAAGATCCACAGTGTGCACGGCGTCATACTGCATGCTGAGGAATTTACTGGTTGAAGCTAACACTGGAGAGAGATCACCCCCAGGATGCTTGATGAGATGGCATCTGAGAAGACGGAGGAAGGACCTTTGAGAAATTTTGCTCCACGTCTGGAATCTTAAGTCGGACTGAGTCTCAATGTTTCAGTAGCTCCTAACTCTGGGGCTCCAACAAAAGAAGAAAGAACGGCGAAGCTTTCTGAGTCTCCTCTCCACTCAAAACATGTTAATAAGAGGAGGAGAAAAACAGAAGAAGGTCAAGAGTTGAGGGATGTGTATGTTTGGACATCCAAGAAGACAAAGGAAGTCAACACAATGATGTCAAATCTGGGCAGAACTTAGACACAGACTTTGTTCAGCTCACACAGACCGTGCACCAGGCATGCTCTAGGGGAAAAGAGGACTGCCTTCTGCGGCTTCCAACAGATTTTGAAGTATTTAATGCAAATATATTATTCTTCTGAATTTTTGTATATTTTTCCAATTTGGCCATCATTTCTGTCTGTCTCTCTCTCTCTCTGTATTTTGAGAAACACACAAGAATATTGCAAAAACAGTGCCCACTGACTTGATTGGAATGTATGTTTTGACAGAACACTTCTAATACTAGTTCGTATCTTTGGGGATCTATTCCATAATTTTTTTTCCTGAGGCTGGTGGTAGGCTGACTTCCCAGCTTTGGCTGGAAGCTATAGAGAACTGACAGCTGCGGGAACCCTACTCTGTTCTGTGTATGTCTCATTTCATTTCTTCAGTCACTTCTGAAGACTGGTTCCCGCCCTGGTTCTGAATTGGGACTTCTGAAGGTAAATTCTAGAATTTGGTCCAATAAACATAATCACATTGACTCTTTAGTGACTAGTATGTATAAAGATATAGGGGAAGGATGATACAGTAGTTAAAAACAAAACTCTGACATCAGACTGTTGTGATTTGGATCCCAATTCCAATAGGATGGGTATTGTATGGCTTTGGGTGGCTTACCTCTACCCAAGCTAAACCTTGGGCAGCTAAACCTCTCTGTGTCTTAGAGGGAAGGTGGTGTAAGGATATATGTTATACATGTAAAGCACTGTGAAAAGAGCCCGGCTTACAGCAAGCACTGTATACCTGTTTATTTTCTTATTTAATCTATTAGCAATGTCAAGTGGCCAGGGAATTAACCAACTCTCTATCTAGAAGCCTAGTGATTCCATTATTCTTTCAACCATCCTCTCCTTAAATATGTGTGCGCATCCACACACATATTTATACATATATGTATATGTATGTATGCGCACACATATACACACACACACAGAGTTTTTTCTAAGTTTCAGACATCATTGAACTTCAATCTGACTTTAAGATGCATTGCCTAAGAATAAGGATAAAATCCTTAACCACAATAATATAACCACACCCAGGAAAATTTATAATAATCCCATAATATAATCTATTAAAATATCTAATCCATACTTAAATGTCCCCAGTTATACCAAGAATTCTTTTTATGGCTGTTATTTTCCAAACAGGATCCAGTCAAGTTTCAGGCTTTGCATTTCGTCCTTATGCCTCTCATAACTGCTAAAGCCCCCCTCCAAAAGAAATCTTTTAATATACCTTCCCAAGTGGAACTCCTTATCCAGATCTTTCTATTTACCTCTTTACACAGCTCAGAGGGACATCTGTTGTGGTTTCTAATGGTTGTATTTTCATTAAATGAAACCCCAGTTGAAAACAGTAACTTCTGGAGACCAGTAACCACCCTCTCAGTGCTGATATTTCCTAGGAGCTTTGTATTTCTTTCTGCCTTCAGGATTTTTGCTTTCTTTCTTAAAAATCCTTGTTCCCTCTTCCTTTTCACTACCCTCCTTTCCATGGCTCCCAGCACCCAGCATCTCAAGGGTGAGAAAGGAAATCTTGCTGCGTGGGCCTATGTCTTATGTTCCCACACCGACTGCCAACTCTTCCATCCGAGGGTCAACAAGACAGGGAGAGGAAGCTTTTATTTTGACTTCTAGGTTATTCAAAACTGTACAGTGAAGCTATCTGACGACTTTATACATTTCTCTTTAATTTGACCAGTACCCTTTGAAGTCCCATGTTCTCCAAACTCTTCTCAGCCATTTTGAAAGTAAAGTTTGCATTTCCTCTTCTACCTGAAAATGTCCAGGAGCAAACCGGATGAGGTTTCCAGAGGAAAGGGTTTGGTTTGCTTCTTCCCAGAGGGTCACAGTGCTATCTATTGACACATTCCAAGGCCTCATAAAAGCTGTCAGAGACTGCCCAAGAGAAACACCCATTAAGTATCACAGGTCTTGATTTTTACAGCTACTAATAACTTTTCCCTTTGAGTTTGCCCAGAGCTCTGCACATAATTAAAACAAACAAACCAACCAACCTTATTTCTGCCTTGCCTACAAGTTTGCTGTGTGACCTCAGGAAAATCACTTAACCTTTCTGATCCATATTTTCTTCCTCTGTTTGGATGAACACAACAGTATGGTCAGAGAAATCACTAGAGAAAACGGCTCCATCACAATAGTTGAGTTGATTTTTTTTTAATCTTTAATTCATCATTTCAAATATATGTCTAAAATCAGAGACAAGTGATAGTTACTTCTAATGAGCAAGTTTTAAAAGACTGAATTTCCAAAAAGGAATCATTCGTCTAACCACATAAGACTTTCCTTAAGGATCAAAGATCACACGAAGGGCTTCAGCTTTTTGCAGGAAGCAAACTGAAATAAAACAGAAGGAATCTGAAAGGGAAAGGAAATTCCTCTATTAAACGTTCTGGAATCATCATTGTGTGGTCAAAGTAAACGTTCTACTGTGAGTTTTATTGCGTCATGTGTCAATAACACTTAAGCTCTGCGCCAGAAGTTTCCATCACTCTCCCCAAGAGACCTCATTCTCTCAGGATGAATTTATCTAGCTTTGGTCCCATAAACATAGTACCAGCCAAACTGTTTTAGTCCTGGGCTTCTAACATTGCAAAGCTCTGTCCCAGTTGAGTATCCATTTATTTTACCCCTCATTCTTCTTAGCTCTTTGGCAAATGCTTTCCGCTGTTCTTTTTTAGCAAAACACGAGTTTTTCACCTTGGTTCACAGACAGAGGTCGGCCTCCCCTTCTTTTGTGCTCCAGGAGCAGTGAAATAGCCCAGTGTTATGAATTATTTTGAGGGTGTCACCATGTGGTGGTTATACTCCCATCTTGCTCTCCCTGTCCCTATTGACATTCCTTCTCCCCATTTCCCAAACTCAATCCCTATTTCTACTGTTTGACAAAAGTTGGGAGGATTAAACAGACTCTCAGAGTCTAGAAAGTTTAAAAATATGCACAGGGCATATTTTCTAAATAGAGAACTTGAAACCCTAAATTCTAAGTGACTAGTTTACTTCCATCTATTTTCAAAAGCAAAGAACAATATTTTATCTTGAAACTACCATTAACATAAATAACAATGTTTGGAGAAAACTTTCTGCAAATGTCTAAAGCCAAAGGGACAGGCTGGGTCCTTGCGAAGGCCTAAAAGAGAATCAGGGGAAAGTCAGAGATTTCCTGTCTTTGTAATGAGTTTACTAATTAAATCTTAATTGTAAACCAAGCTGAGCAAAATTTAAGTGAGCCTCTGGTGCCAGAAGCCAGGTTATTATGGTGGAATTGTTTATAAGGACAGGAAAGTGACTTTCTAAACATCAGATTCCTGTGCGTTAGCCAAGACCTGGAGGAAGTCCCCATGTCGGGAAGCACAGAAAGTAGCAGGATTGGTGACTTGGGAATTGAGATAAATTCAGCCAGTTGTCCCAAGTCCCCTGAATGCAGACATTGCCAGAGGTGGCGATCTTTCTGTTTTAATGGGCTGGAAACAGCCACTCCTGTAATAACCAACGTGTTTCCCCCATTTTACAGCAAACGATCCAGCCATTTCAGCAGCCACTTCACAGGGATGGAAGTGGAAATTCCTTTACTTTGTAAACCCTGATTGCTCTCCTGAAAAATTAGCCTCGCAAATATCCAGAAGTCCAAGCACTCAAGAGAAACTAAGCCACCACAATGGGAGAGAAAATAGTTGGTTTTATTTCCTCCTGGTACTTTGGGGAGAGGGGTGGGATAAGAGGCAGTCAGTAAACTAAATAAAAACAAAAATCCTGTGGTTATATACATGATAACATCATTTATTATAAATCGAGGAAAGTGAATTATCCGAAGGCTCCCATTTTGCTTTGTTTGTTTTACATTCACTCATTTAAAGGGAATAACTTCTTTACAGCCTTTCTCTGTGGGGGCACTTGTACAGCCAACTCTTCTCTTGCCTCATAGATATTTTGCCATCAAAACCCTCCATGTGCCTCATTTGCCATTGGAAATGGGTCTATGTGCTGAATTCCCTGCAAAGTACACTTATGAGCAGGTGACATGTCACAGATCAGGGACCACATGGGAAATATTTCATCCAAATCCTAAAAGCAATTCCATTAATAGAAGAAGTGACGGCTCACACCTGTGGTCCAAAGGTCGGAGGGCTGGTAGACATGTTGTTAGCATAATTCCATCCTTTGTTCTTCCCTGCTCTCCAGGGAAACCACTCATAGGAATGGTGGGAAAGATACTCTATAGAGTAAGGGGTTAAAATGAAAGAGGTGATATCATTTTGTGATATATAAATTATATATAATTATCACGTAATTTATTCCATTCTTCTATGTAATTTTTAGAATACAAAATGATCTTGCTATTCCATCAAAAAAAAATGTTTATTTCTCCTTTAGGCCTCTTGAGCCAGAATAAGACAAATTGCCTTCAGAACAAATCATAGAACTAGACCACTCTACTTTGTCAAGTGTCATAATCTACACTCTTGGGTCTCCTCATCTGATATAGATGGCTTGGAGGAAGTCATAATTCCAACAGAGGCCATGTTAAACTCGAACTCTACATGTCTCCACTCTTCACAAGCCTATTAACCAGCTTAAAAGAAGGCATTGGGGGTATATAATTTATTATTAGTGTTATTGTCATTTTGACCTTTTAGTCCAGAAGGAAAGAACCCAAGAAAAGCATTCTCTGGAGGGCTGTATAAAACAAGCCTCTTCCATCTCTAATTTCTTTGAGTCACTTTTCTCAATTATCCCCAAGGAGAATTTTAAACTGTCTACCATTTATTTACCCAGTAAACTTAAATTGTTTTTATGGATCTTTTCCAAAAATCCTGGTTGTTGTTCCTTTGTTTTGTTTTTCATAGGAGCCAGAGCCTAAATGGAGATTTACATAATAAAACATCATTTCATCTCCGAAATCTTTTGAGGCTATTGTGAACTATTGGACAGTCATGGTTTATATGGTACATATTTCCGAAATGCAACCTCTTTTTAGCTTTTACCATCTTCCAGGTAAATGCTCTGCTCATCACAATATAAAAACTGGAATGTCTTCAAATGCTCTGCCTATGGGTGCTATGACCATGGGTGGCTCCTACAGAATGCTTGTCTTGGTCCCATTGGCTTCCATAAGAATGTTCTTCAAGAGAGAAAAAGTATAAATCATTTTAGGTTTAGTTATGGGATCACAACTTCGGAGACACGTGGTGTGGCTTTTCTTTGGAAGTTGTTGAGTGTACTTTCTTGTTTGTTCTTTTAACCTTTGTCCAGCAAAATCTGTTCATCACCCTCTCCATCATTACCAATGCCACGCCAAGAGCCAAGCTGCCCTCTAGAAGCATTTCTAGGGAATTGGCCAGTTCTAGGAACCCTTAGAGCCATAGATTCCTAGGTGGTCCTCCTGGGAGGGACCTTAGTCTCTGCCATTTTAAAGAATAAGACAACTTCAGGACTTACTGACATTATGACAGGAGTCAGGAGACCTGCTTTTATTGAAAACATATTTAGTGTGGGACAGAATCCAACTTCCTATAGCATGTAAATTATCTGCACCGAAATACCTATAGTTACAAAATAATAAGGGCTTCCTTCACCATTTGGTTAATATAGACATTAGTGAGTGTTAAGAGAGCTTAAATATTGTTTAGTTTAATGACTTCATCTTACATGTTAAAAAAAAAAAAGAGAGAGAGGCTAAAAGAAATAGCCAATATATGGCAGAGACATTTTGGCACTACCTCCACAACTCCTTATACGATTATGTCCAGAAAGTCCAGAAATTATAGTGAAACCATATACATGTTGGACTTCAGTGAGGTGCCTTATCCCCAGTGTTAATAGATGGATGGGGATGGCATAATAAAATCTGACATCAAGGTTTTTGGGAACGTTGTTTCATTAAAAATTGATTGTTTCCCAATTAGACTTCCATTTTACCTTAGAAATAGATTTCAGGGATGTCAAGTGATAACCTAAGCTGCACTGAAAAGTGTCATTACTCTGGTGGAAGCGAGATGGTAAGCAATTCCAGCTTACCAGCTAAAGGTCAGATAAGTTCCAGCGACAACTTTTCACAGCTGAGTGGAACGCTCAGGTGCCGATGGCTGCAGGCCCCAAGATGTTGTGATTGGCCACTCTGTCCCAGGCTAAGCTTAACCGTTCAGCCGGGCCACAACATCTAATTTGATTTCAGAGAAAATACTGAGGAGTTTTAGAAAGCCCAAAATTTGTTTTCTCCTTTTTGCCTTCAAACCAGGAAATCGTTGGTTTGGAAAGCCAGATTCAGCTTGGTTTATGGGTCGCCCCCGCCACTCACCAACCCACCATTCCCCAACCCCCCCACCTCACCCGCACCCCCCCGCCCCAGCCAAGGGCTGTTGGAAATCACACCTTCCATCCAAAACTCAGTTCACTAGCTTGTGGATTTCATAGCTTATTCAAATATAGATATGGTGCACGTGCAAGAGAGGGAAATGTGTGGGAACAAAGCTGTCCTCTTCTGCAATAAGGAGAGGGAGGCGATGGCAAAGGGTAAGTGGATTTGGAGACATTTTTCAGATGGTGAAAAAGAGCTTCTGGCATTGATCGGTCTTCCAGGTGCAGCTGCTGAGTCCCAGAGCTGGCTGCCATTCAGCTGGGCCTTTGTCACCCTAAGAGTACAGGATCAGGCCGGGGCAAGCCGTGGACTGTCGGTGTAAAGCCACTGGAAATGATATCACCATTTCTCAACTCGCAACCTCCACGAAAGCAGGAAATATTGTCTGTCTGTTAATTACTGTGTCCCCAGAGCTAGAACAGCTTCCAGCCTATAGTTGATGTTTACTATCTACTTACTGATAAAAGTGCTGCCATATTTGGGAGAAGCGCAAGCCAGGGATTAATTCACAAAACATTCCTTGAGTATCTATTAGTGGCAATGTAGTTAAAAGCTCAAGGGACCTAAATCCAAAAAAAAAAAAAATCTAAATTGCAAGTGGCATAACATGATGAAAAGACCATGGCCTTGAAGGTAGACCTGGTCACTTTCTCAGCTTTGACCTTTACAGGCTCTGTGGCCAGGGCAACTCACTTTATCTCACACAGCCTCATTTTCTTATCTGTAAAATGTGGATCAAAAATATACCCACCTCACAGAGTTATCGTGGGGACTAATTGAAAGCAAAGTGCATAACATAATTTCTGGCATAAGGCAGGTTCTCAGTGAATGGTATTTTTATTTTTGATGAAAAAATTTTGTTTACTGAAAAAAAAAAACCAATAGCAAGAACATAGAGACAAATGGGAAGCTGTACTGGTTGCCATTCTATGTATTTTTTTCCAGCTCTATTGAGATGTAATTGACATATAACATTGTGTAAGTTTAAGGTGTACAACATGACAATTTGATATATACATGTATATTGCAAAATGATTACCACAATAAGGTTAGTTAACACGTCCATCTCTTCCCGTAGTTACATTTTGTGTGTGTGTGTGGTGAAATCTTTTAAAATCTACTCTCTTAGCAATTTTCAAATATACAAAACAGTATTGTTTACCATAGTCTCCCTGCTGTGCATTACATCACAGAGCTTGTTCATCTCATAACCGGAATTTTGTACCCTTTGATCCTCTTCATCCATTTGTCCCACCTCCCCGCCTCTTACCCCTGGCAACCACCCTTCTACTCTTTGTTTCTGTGAGTTTGGTTTTTTCAGATTCCACATATAGGTGAGATCATACAGTATTTGTCTCTCTCTGCCTGACTTATTTCACTTCGCATAATGCCCTCAAGGTCCATCCATGCTGTCGCAAATGGCAGGAGTTCCTTCTTTTTTAAGGCTGAATAATATTCCATTGTATATATAGAGAGAACACATTTTCTTAACCACCCACCTGTCGATGGACACTTAGGTTGTTTCCATGTCTAGTGAACAGTGTTTTCCCCTTCCTGTAGAATATGTAATTCTTGACCCCCAAGAGATTTACATCTAACTTGGAAAACAGAAGCACAAAAGTGAAATAAACTCATATTATTTTCCTACAATTTCTATTTAGAATAGTTTTGGGGGTGCTTTAGGGCAGTGGTCAGCAAACCTTCTCTGTTCAGGGGCAGAGAGTAAGTATTTTAGGCTCTGGCAGCCTGGCACGTTCTGTTGCAGATACTCAACTCTGCCCTTAGTGTACAAAACTAGCCATAGTGTATGAACAGATGGGGCTGTGTCCCAGTGTGGTAGTCTGCTATGGCTGCCATAGTAACCACAGACTTGGGGGCTTCAACAACTTATTCCTCACAGTTCTGGAGGCTGCAAGTTCAAGACCAGGGTGTCGGCAGGTTTGGTTTCTTCTGAGGCCTCTGTCCTTGGCTTCCAGACGGCCACCTTCTCACTGTATCTTCACGCGGTTTTTCCTCTGTGCACTGGTGCCCCTTGGTGTCTCTTTGTGTGTCCAAATTTCCTCCTCTTATAAGGACACCAGTCAGATTGGATTAGGCCCCACTCAACGGTCCCATTTTAACTCAGTCACCTCTTTAAAGGGCCTCTCTCCTAACACAGTCACATCCTGAGATACTGGCAGTTGAGGCATCAAATGAATTTGGGGCGGGGGCGGGGGGGGGACACAATTCAGCCCATAACGTCCAGTAAAACTTTATTTACAAAAACAAGCAGTGGACTAGACTTGGCCCACGGGTTACCTTTTGCTGACCTCTGGCTTAGAGCATTTAGTCTGCTTAATTGTGTAGGTGGAGAAAACTGAAGTCAAAAGAAGTCAAATGACTTGCTGAAGATCACCCCATAGGTGTGAGGCAAAACTAGGACTAGAACCCAGCAGGATGCATTTGTCACCTCCCCGCAATCGCCCAGTGATGTTCCAGGCAGAGCAAGACCACGTGTGGTCAGTGGGGAGCAAGGAAGGGCCACATGTGGCCACAGTGCTGGTCAGTGCTATAGGAACAGAGCTGAGAGGCAAATGCTACAGAAGGGCTGAGGGTAACAGCACCTCCCCATGAGCTCTCAGACAAGGGGTGACGAAGAGGCAGCATCTGAACTGTAACTCAAGGATATGAAGAAGTTCCTGTGTCCCACCTCTTCTCCACCTATGGATTCATCACCATCTGCCATCATCCTCATCACATCTCCTCCTGTAGCCCTGTGGTTCTCCTCCAGTCTAAAGCTCTCTTCTCCTTCCTCCACTCACTGAACCCCTGTTCAGAAACCTCTCTCCACCAGTGATCAGCTCACTCTCTCTATCCCCTCCTTCTCTCCCCTCTCTCACCTCTATCTTCCACATCTCCCTCCTTCACCTCCCACAGATACAAATATTCAAGGATCTCCCATCTTAAAACATACTTCCTCGATCCTAAGCCTATTCATCTCTTCTAAGAACAGTCTGTACCCACTTCTTAACCAGTGGCATTCTGGCTCCAACCCTCAACATTCCATTAAAATCCTATGCCCTAGGATCAATCATGATTCTTTTGTTGCTACAATCTAATGGCCACTCTGCATTCTCATCTTGCTTCCTCTCTGCTCAGTGTTAGACGCTGTTGGCCACTCTCCTTCTTATTACCCTTCCTCCCTTCATCTTTGTGGTTCCAGTCACCCCTAATTTTTCTTCTTCCTCGCTAGCCACTCTTTCTCAGCTTCCTCTGCCTCCTACTCTGGCATATGAGCTCCATGAAATCAGGAATTTTTCCTATCACATTCACCACATACAACCAGCATTGACAGCGGTGCCCAGCATGCTTTAATAGGCACTCAATAACAGTTACTCAGTTCCTAGGTCGGAGTCCTCAAGATTCTGTCTGTGGCCCTCTTTCTTCCGCTGTATACAGTTCTACAGGCAATCATGCTCCCTCTCAGAGTTTTCATTTCTTCTTGGAAGATGATCTCTCTGGTAGAACTGTCTTTTGATTTCCATATGTCCAACCATTTGTATGTCCAACTAACATACATCTCCTTTTGAATATAATCAGCCCCTCCCATTGCTTACAGGAGATACTGCTCTGTTATGGGTTGAACTGTGCTCCTCAAAAAGATATGTTGAAGTCCTAACCCTTGGTGCCCATGAATATGACCTTACTTAGAAATAGGGTCTTTGCAGATATAATCAAGTTAACATGAAGTCACTAGGGTGGGCCCTAATCCAATATGACTGGTGTTCTTATAGGAAGAGGGGAAATGGACACAGACACACAGGGAGAATCCTACATGAAGACAGAGCAAAGACGTGAAGATGTGAATATGGAGGCAGAGACTGAAGTGATGCTGTCAGAAGTCAAGGAACACTGAGTCACCAGGAGCTGGAAGAGGCTAGCAAGGATCCTCCCCTAGAGGCTTCAGAAGGACCCAATCCTGTCAATACCTTGATTTTGAACTTTTAGGCTCCACCACTGTGAGACAACAAATTTCTGTAGTTTAAGCCACCCATTATGTGGGAATTTGTTATGGCAGTCCCAGGAAACTAATACACCCTCAATTCTGGAAGTAAGTCACACACAAAAAAAGAAGGGAAATAAAAAGTCTGTTTACCCAAACTTTGTTTCTCACTATTCCTCACCTTCACTAGAGTCCCATAAAAATGTCAAAGGCCCCTACATATGCCAATCTTCATTTGCTCTTGCATTTTTACACATATTTAGTTAGATCAGTCAAGACCCAGTTTAAATCATGCCTCCAATAATGCACTTAATGCATCCAGGGGAGGCTGGCCCGGTGGTGTAGTGGTTAAGTTCACACGCTCTGCTGTGGCGGCCTGGAGTTTGCAGATTCAGACCCTGGGCGTGGACCTACGCACTGCTCATCAAGCCATGCTGTGGTGTCATCCCATATAAAGTAGAGGAAGATGGGCACAGATGTTCGCCCAGGGCCAGTCTTCCTCAGCAAAAAGAGGGGGATTGGCAGCGGATATTAGCTAAGAGCTAATCTTCCTCACAAAAAAAATAAAAATAATGCATTCAGGATTTACAGAATGTACCCACTGGATGTCCAATTTCTCTCCATGAAGCCAGTGACTCCATCTCCACTGGTCTCCTTGAAGGCAACATAAGACCCACTTACTCTTCCTTTTGCATCTTTCATGGTAACATTAGGCACTTAGTGAAGGGATACAGAGAGCGTGGGGATCGGAGATTTGGAAGCAGCAGTAGCGGGGTCTGCTTTCCCCTCAGAGTCACCATCTATTGAGCACTAACTGCGTACCAGGCATGTTAAATGTATTATATCAGTTAATCCTCATGACCTTCTTGGTAGGTGTGTCAATTATTTTTATTCCTATGTTACAGACAGGGAAACAACGGCTTTGGAGAGGTTTGTCACTAGTCCATGTAAGTGGTGGAGATGAGAACTATACCTTGGGCTGGCTCCAAACCCTGTGCTGGTAGGACCTGCTGCTTTCTTTGGTGGTTCTTGATCCATTAGAGGAAAGAAGCAGAATAAAAGTTTTCTTCTGCCCCTTCCCTCACCCCCTTTATAGGACACACGTTGATAATTGCTAAGGAAGTGAGGTCATTACTAACGTGATTTTTGGCTCGTGCCAAAAGCTTGTCTCTGAGCTATTGTTGAAAAATGTTCTCAAGAGAGTGGACTTGGTTTAGTAATCAAGCAGAAGCTTTTGTGACCGTGGAAGGCTCCTGGGAACACAGGGTGATAAGCTGCAAGGGTCACCTCGCAGAACGCCTCGCCCCAGGCGGACCACACTTACCCAGATAATTATCGATCCTGTCTTGAAGATTTCTAAGCATAAGAACCCACAAACTGCTTTGGAAACCAAACCCAGGGCTTCACTTCATCCACCATGGGGATCCTCTTTTTAATACGCCTGTAATAATAATATGCAGTACGTTGCCTCTGGTAACTGCGGTTTACATTTAGGCTAGAAGACCAATTATAAAGGACAATATAGAAGGTATGCTGGGCTCCTCAGAATCAGAAATCCTATCATTGCAATAGAGAATTCATATCCAATAGAAAAAAATACTGAATGCCCACTTAGAGTTGGTTTTTTGTTTTGTTTTAATTTTCTAGTACTTGCCTTATGACAGATCTTGGGGTATAGAGTTCAGCTCACTTTGTATTTTTGTTAGGGTCTGACCCAGTGGTATGCTCATCAATTTAAGCACACTTGTTAGTAAACCAGTGGTCACCAGTGGCAGAGAGGTGAGGGAAATGGAGAGATGTTGGTCAAAGGATACTAAGCTACTGTTATGTGGGATGGATATGTGAAGAGATCTAATGGACAACATGATGACTATACCCAACAATACCATACTGAATACTGGAAATTGGCTAAGAGAGTAGATTTCAGGTGTTCTCATCAAACAGAAAAAATTGGAAACTATGTGAGGAAATGATATGTTAATTAGCTTGACTTTAGTAATCATTTCACTATGTATATGTACATCAAATCATCATGTTTACACCTTAAATATATACAATTTTTCTTACAAAATAAATAAAAAGTAAACAAATTTGTTAATTAGAAATTTCTACATTCCATACTCTATAACTCCCTTTTTAAGTGGATAATCATATTAGGCAGCTTTCAAATAACAAAAAGTTTATTATGTGGTCAGAGATGGCTGGCTATTTTCTACCCCTGTTGAAAATTAAATGAGATTGAAAAATTACGTTTTAAACATAAGGAATTTTCTCCAGTGATGTTGGTTAACACACAACGATGATATTTGATGGTAGACACTAAGAGTGTCTCTTTTCAGACACCAACTGCTAAGCAAAATCCTTAAGCTGTTGACCGGGCCACCTCATCTCCTCACATCTTATGCTTTAGCTACACTTTCTGTCTTCTCAGAAAACCTGGAAAGCCGGGCCTCTGATTCTCCAGTAGGAGAACTCTATGCAAACTTCAAGAACCATCTCAAATGTCACCTCCTCCAGGAAGACTTCTCTCATTCCCCACCCTCCGCTCCCCTGCCCAAGCACACCTCCTCTCACTCCGATGATACCTTGCTCATATCACTTTTTCAACATGTAATTATCAGCCTGTTATTAATGGTTATGCACAGCTTTGTTTTCTATGCTAAGCTATGAATCACCTGTGTACAGTTTTCTCACCTGGGTATCCATAGTGCCAACCACATCCCTGACACATAACACACACTCAATATTTGTCAGGTGAATAAATAAATCCATTCCACTCTTACTCCTAGCCCTTAGCTCTGCAGAGTAGACCTCTCAATGAATGTGGCCAGATTGAATAAATGTTATTTTCCCAACTGAGAAGAGATGAGACTTGGTTTTCCCTTCAAGGGTTAAGAAAAAAAGTTTTGACCAGTTTAAGCCAGAGAGAAAAGTGTTCAGAGGTCACAGAGGAAGGCAGTGAGCTATCCAGGAGGAATCCCATCCTCTGATGTTTCCCAACCACACCAGAACAGGTCTCTGAACCCCACGGCTAAATGGGTGGGCCGGGCAGAGCTTGGCTCCCAGAGCCATGTGAGGGACTGAAGCATGCATGGACAGCCCGCAGCACTCGGCCCACGGAAAGTACCCAATCCGGCGTGAATCATGCCTTCTCTGCAGCTGGATAGGGCTGCAAGTCTCACCCGGTTTTTTAAAGACTTCTCGTGAAACCCAGGTTTCTGATAAAGTGCATTAATGCCAGTGCAGTTTTGTGGCCACAAACAAGAAACTGCAAGGAAAAAACTGAAAAATGGAACAAAGGTGGGAAATTGGGCCTTGTAAGAGTTGTGGCTAGAACTTAACCACACGTTGATCTACCTATTTCTGGGGCAGTGTAGACTGGAGTCTATAAAACTATAGACAACTGCCTTTATGTCATGTTGACAACCACACCAACTTTTTAAAACTTCGCTCTAAATCCATCCTAGACTAATTACATTTTAATGTAACAACTGATCTATTTTCAGATTGAAATGGATCAACCTGTCATTTCTGCTTCTAAAGTTGTAGGTGCCAAAGGATCTTCAATTACATGAGCCTGGACAGTGAACAAATACTGAAAGCTAAATTTAAAATAATTCCTTTGACTTAAGAAGATATCATAAATTATCCACTATTAAAAGTAAAGTGGTAAAGGATGTATGATATTATATCAAACAAACCAACGTTTTTAAAATTTTAAGAGTTAACGAAGTAAATTTCTACGGTTGACAGATTAACTGTCTCCATTAGGCTTTTAAAAATTTAAGTACTGAAATCAAAACTCTTCCTGGGCCTAAATTTATTTTCCTCCCCAAATGAATAAAGTTGAAGGGAGGAGAGAAAAAAAATATTGTTTTATTTTGCTTATGTAACTAATTTTGCTTTTGTCTTAATAAATAGTTTATTTAAATAAATTAGTTCTGATAAACACAATTTTACGGTGATTTTTCTTCTGCACGCTCATGGTCCTCAGAGGAGATATGTTTTGAGACTCGATTTTATGTTACCTAAAAATGTCCCCACTTCACAAGTTTATCATCAGCTTGCTGGAGATATTGAGAGAATATTTTTGGTTGACAGTGTGTATCAAAGTAGTTTACATAGTTTCTAGAACAAAGGCAGAAAAAAATGGCGTAAAACTATCATGTATCTCCAAAAGCAATCTTTTCTTTTCTTTTTTCACTCGTGGTTCATTAAAATTGAACAGTTACAGTCAATGTGCCTCGTGGCTTGAGAAGGCAGAAGTAGAAACAATAGCTGGAAATGACAAGGCAGACAAATTCAGGGTTTCCATAACTAAGGACCTTATAAAAACCGGTGCCTGAGAGGTGAGGGGGCACCCAGCCTCTGCTCAAGCATGGGATTCTGAAGAGGATGTTCCCAGACTGGCTAAAGATAAAAGGTGGGGGCCAGGTGACATCTCTGAGAAATCTTGCAAACACTAATATCCTATGTGATTTACGGGGCACTAACCATTCACTCGCCCCAAGTGTCTCTTCTTTTCTTCACAGTCCAACTTCATGAAAAAGTAGTGGAGACACTCCTTGTCACCATTTTTTCACCTGCCACTCACTCTTCAACCTACAACAGTCCAGCTTCCACCCCCTCCCCCACTGAAATTGCTATCCCTACGGTCACAAATGACCTACTAATTGCCAGAGCTAATGGATACTTTTCAGTCCTTATCTTACTCAACCTTTTGTTGGCATGTGACACTGTGACCACACTCTCCTCCTTGAAACTTGTTTTCTCCTTTTGGCTTCCCCTCTGGCCACTCTTTCCCCCATGGGCCCTCTCACCCATTTGGTAAACGTGTTATTGGGCATCTACCATGTGCAGGAAATAGTGTTAGACGTTGGGATACGAAGATGAATAAGACGTAGTCTCCATCCTAAAGGGAATTACAGAACTGGTGACTATTATGTATCTAGAACTCACTAAATTTCAGACACAATATTGGCTATTCTGACTCCAAAATCTATACTCTTTCCACTCCTCGATGTTGCGCGTCTTGCTCAGAATTTCCTTCAGATCTCTTTTCTTCTCTTTACTCTTCTTTGACTATCTCTTCTACACCCAGGATTTACACGTGGGTTAAGGTGGATAGAATTAAAGATAAGACTTAAAGCTACAGAACTATTTAGCACTTATTTTAGGGGAGAAAATGAATATATATATATTCACTCAAAATATATATATGCTCAAAAAGGAACAGTATATCAGCAGTTAAGCTCATTTGTTAAGCACAGCATCTATTCTCTTTTTCTGTCCAAGAATAACTGAAAAAAAAAATGCTCTATAGTGTCTGCCTTTGTTCAGAAAATAATATTTCATATAACTGAATATTAAGGTTGAAACCAAAAGAACATGAGTGATGCAGTACATTTCATCATCAACTTTTGAGTAAGACCAGTGAGCAGCCAAACCAGGGCAACAATTAAAAGAACCTTCCCCAGCACAAAGAACAAGATAATTATCTGCTTGCATGCTCAGAAAATGCAAGGGGACAGAGGATCCTCCGGGCAGAACCAGACTGTCCCTTATAAGACTTCCTGCTTCAGGCAAGATCTGAGAGCACTTCCAGACTCCTTCATCAACTCAACTTCTTGCATAATATTGTTCTGCTGGGAGGGAGAAATTCCTTTCTGACTCCTGCAAGTGATCAACTTATGCCCTAAAGCATGAAATGTGATTATCCCTTATCATTATCTCAGTTTACCAAGCCACACATGTTATCGGTGACTAGTCAGCAATTTTTTTTCATGCTCTCAAAATATTACATGGCCTAGTTAACCACATAGTAAAAGCTTTATGTCAATAATTCGAGTTAATTTAGTTATAGACTATTTTTCTTGAGACCTTGTTTATAGTAAGATACTCTGTGTGCTGTGGCAAGCTAATCTCATTGATTGTCACAGGAGAAACCTATTTGCCTGCTGAAAGAGTATGGTTGAAAAAGAAAACATCAGTCATTAAAGACACAAAACATTGTACCTCAAGCTTTGCAGATGGCTTCTCAAAGAAAAAAATTCCAGCCATATTACAGTGTGAAGTTTGGCCTGACCCTGAAAGTTTATGCGCCCATGCATTGGGTATTTTCGCGTATGCATAGTTGTGTGTGTGCATGTATGTGTGTTGTGCACTGTGTTGGGGAGGTGGGAAGAGGAAATTAATCATGCAAATTAATGCTTGTCAACATTTAAAAAAAGGCCTAGGTCAACCTCAAAACAGGCCTACTAGTAATGGCCTAAATTAAAATAAACAAATTCAACTCATTTTTGCAACACTTTCAGGTCTTTAAAGAAATCAGAGAAATGCCTGGTGCCCATAAATATGCAGTGTATTAGTCTCCTTCTCCTACTTCTCTGGGGAATGAGGTAGTCCCCACAGGGAATTTGTCTAAATAATTTAAACAGCAAAGGGAAATCATTTAAAAATAATTTAGGGTAGAAATCCCTCCATAACGCCTCTTAAACAGAATGCACTCTAGATTACTAGAAAACATGATTAGAGTATTACTAGAAAACATATTATTCTATTCAATGGCTTTCCTATCCTCTGCTCACATGATAGGCAACCTCATTTTAGATTGGAGGTTGGCAAACTAAGATATGGCCCTTGGGCCAAATCTGTCCTGCCTCCTAACTTTGTAAATAAAGTTTTATTAGAAACAGCCACACCAAGTCATTCATGTAGGTATTGTCTATGGCTGTTTTCACACTAGAATGGCAGAGACGAGCATTTGCCACAGACCCGATGGAATGAAAAGCTGAAAATGTTTACTATTTGGTCCTTTACAGAAAAAGTTTGTAAACCCCTGATTTATTTGTTACCTCTTGTTCTAAGTGCCTCTTGGTGTGCTATCTCCCCTTTGTGTTCACTTGAAAACAAAGAACCACACTCTTTAAACTTAATAAGAGTAGATGTGGAGTAAGAGCTGAAGGGTTTTCATTTAAAGTGTTCTGTGACAGTCCCTGCAGCCTCCCAGGTGCCTGCGTGGATTTCTGGAAAGGCTTTATTACAGTCACGTGAGGGCTTTATTATATAAAGGCTTCAGTACAGTCTGATCTTGCATATGTGAGGCATTGCTGTATTTGTAACTCAACTGATCAAATGGTAATAGGAAAAAGTGGTAAGAAGCCTGGCCAACCTAAAATGACAGAGGGGAGTAAAAGTTTAAATGTAAAGAGGGTCCATCCAGAGAAAAACTGAGTTGGGAAGAGGCACAAGTAATAAGCTTAAATCGATCTGCAAGACTCGTTTTGTGCCATAGAGGTAATTATCAACAACAGGAAAACTACCCCGTTTCTACTAGCCTACATGCATTAGAGTGAATTATTTGTGAAGAATTGGGCAAACACATTCATACACACATCTCCCTACACATGGAAAGAGCCGTCATCCCCTAACATACAAAGTGAGAATAATGCTCCACTGTTCTCTTGAAAGTTCTAATACAAACACAAGCTCATTTGTGGTTCACTAAGTGCGAAACAATCACTCCCACAAACAGAGCAACAGAAAGCAAAAATAGACTCGTGTGTATTTTTCAGTTTGTGGTCTCTTCTGTGCTTAAATACAAAGAGAGAGTTAACAAAATGAATGACTACATTACACCTGAAGAAGATGGGGAAGCCAGATAACCTGCTTGAGTGTTTCTCTTTGACAGCCATTACGACACATGTACCTAGAAATATAATTCAGTCGGTTTTCAGGACACTTGTGTTGTCGCGTGAATTAGAACCGTTAGCTTTAGGGCCCTGGGTGAAACCAACTTCTACCTGGGAGGAATGGGGATGGCAGTTGTGTGAACTGTGTTTCATCTCACCAATGGGTAAACTATAAGAAAGGCTTTACTTTGAACATTCTCGGATCACCAAAGAGCTGCTCTGACAGCACACTGAAGAAGATTGCTATTATGTTTATTGCTACTTAAAACTTTATAGTTTGGGGTGCCAAAGAGGAAGAAAGAAGCTTATCTATTCGGCTAGTCTGGATTCTAGCGTAATTTGCCGTTCTTATTGCTGCGTATCAAGCAAGTGGCAAATTCAAAGGCTGTCATTTATTTCACTAACGGAATTAAAAATGAATGGGGTCCAGAGCAGTAATCAATGTCTTCCTCCTTGTGATGGATTATGGTTTGGCTAAATAGTATGACCTTTAATTAACTGAAAAAATGCAATTTTCCAATGTCTTTGCTATTTTCTCTGTGATTTCCCACACACATACAACCTGTCATGTGCTATTTTTATTTAGCTTAAATAAATTCAGAGCCTATGAAAGGTGCCGGATTAACAGCCCTAGAGTGAAATTCTTATCCCTTTAGTCCTTTATTATTACAAACTTTTAGAGCACTTTGTTCTTTGTCGAGCTCCATGCAGTTAATTCATTTGGTTTTTTAAATAAGTATAGTTATTCTTATTTTTTAAATAAGAACCCTGAAACATAAAAGGTAAGGGATGAGGACTGGGTCACAAAAAGAGTTAATGACTAGTTTGTTCTAGCTCTCAACTTTGCGAGTAGCCCCCTGACACACGTGGCTGCCTTTGGGGTAGAGTGGTTGACAAGTGCTTGTCAGGATGTGAGAAGTAGTAGTCAATTACAGGTTCATGAATGAAATCAATCAGTTTATGTCCCATAAACAGTAAGAGACGCTAATATTCACCTTTTGATGAGAACCAAAAGTACAAATGTGAATTACCCAAAAAATGTCTACTTGAGACTGATGTTGAAAAGAAAGAAGCGAATAATGATTACAAAAAAAAGTCTTGTGATCTTGGAAAAAGATATGACCGTTGATTTTAAAACACATACATATAAAGGGGGAAAAATTAGACTCCTGTGTCAAAGTATACTTACTATAACAACTCAGGGGAAACAACCTGTTTTCCTCTGGAGCTATCTCTTGAACAGATATCTCTGCCTCAACAATATCCCTTACCACAAAAATGTGTTTTCTTCTTATCTATATAATTTGCAGATTCCGTATCAATAGGGGACATAATTAGAGTTGATTTTCCGACACAAGGTAAAGTTTTCAAGATTCCATCTACAAAATTTCTACCAGTCATCAAAACTGGGCATGTTTTCTTAATCGCCAACAATCGTGTAGGGAAAAAAAAGAAAAGACAGGGAGGAGGAAAAGTATTTTGTTCTTATTTTAATTTGTACTTCTTATCTAGATGTTCTCACTTAACTACTTTAATTTTAACTATTTTAATTTCTAAATGTATATCATTTACCTAATTATCTATTAAGATCTTACTCTTCTCCAAGTCAGTTTATGTGTGGAATATTATACATTAGGATTCAAAATATTTGACTCTGGTACTGGCTGTCAGTGTTTTTACAGCTTGTTGTTGATCCTTTAATTTTATTTATCTAGAAAGATTGTGGTTATTAGAATCTTATTTATTTAAATGTTATGTAGTCAAATCTATCTTTTCCATAGCAAATTATCCCATAACTTTTAAGTATGGAATGCTCGTCTCTATTTAGGAATTCCCAAATTGTCACTTACATTTACACTCGGATTTTTGATAGAAAGTGTCAGAGGTAAAGCCTCACTCTGTCATTAGATCTAAGACAGTCTCCACACTTTCAATGTCTAGGTGAAACACAGAAAGATAGGCACCTTTATTTCTCATTTATCTTTAATGATTAAAAATTTCTCGGGCACAAGTATGTATGTTCTCATTTAAAAGGGACTTATCAAGAAAAGTACAGCTGAATTGGAGAGCTAGTGACACATCACTAGGTCAGACAACTGTCCTTTTCCACTCACCTTTGGAAACTTTCATGGATGACTATCTAGGGAAAAGATGTTCTTCTTGATATAGAAGAATCTTCCCAAATGGCATTCTACACTTAAATATAGTAAAAATAAACCCCAAGAAATTGATCTCCTGACCTACAATTTTCAAATGAAGGTCTCTCCAGTGGAGGAATCCCAAACACCCTTTCAACTCTGCACTGACTGAGCAACTACTTGGGTGGCCTTTTACCTATATTCCTTTCTCCCCGAGAGAACCTGAGGGCTTCAGCCTCATCTTTTATCTGGCCTCCAAAGCCATTTTTTCATTCTGACTCATTCCCCATGTCCCATGGATGATGTTTCTCACTTGATGAGTTAGTTAATATTTCTAAGGAGCCACATGAAGAACATCTCAACTCATCTCTTCGGGAATGATTCCTCCTTTATGACCTCACCAGCCCCCAAAAGAAAAGCAGAAGTGAGTTCCATCAGAACTTCGTTGGAAATCCTCTGAGAAAAGCAAAGAATGAAGAAAATGATGTGAGGCTCACACAGGAAGTGTTTTTTTCCTTTGAGAAACAGTACAAAACAACACATGAATAGGATTTAGTACGGAGGTTTCCCTGACTCTCCAATATAATTCCTTACTAATTTTTCAAATGTGAAAAATGTTTGTCCTTTATGCCCAGACAAATACCAGGCACTTGAGATCGCCATTTTCCTCTGAAACTTAAATGTGCTATTTTAATAGGGGAAAGAAGTAAATCTACGGTGAAATCATAGAGGAACACACTTAGAAGGAATCGATGGAAGGCCTTTCTAGCTATTAGAGCCCCTATAAACGGAGTCGAGTGAGCTGTTCACATACAGGTGGAGCGACAGCTTGACGGAAGTATTTTGGAGGAGATTCATTAGAAGACTAGAACAGTGTCTGACCCATGGTAGGCACACAACGAATACTTGAGGTTTGACACGAGGATGTTGAGTGGGAAAAGGGAAGGAGTTAGGAAGAAAGGAACAGGGGAGAGGGAGTGAAGGAAGGACAGCAAAGAGGAAGGCAGGGAGGCAGAAAGGAGGTGAGGGAGAGAGGGAAGGAAGAAGGAAAGAAGGAAGAAAAGAAAGAAGAGAGGGAGGGAGGGAAAAAGAAGGAATTGGGAAAGAAGGAAGGAGGGAAGGAAGGAAAGAAGAGAAGAAGGAGGGAGGGATGGAGGGAGAAAGAATATTCTGCACATGATTTGTTTTCAGTTGAGTAGAAATTGACCCTAGATTTATAAGTCTGATTTTCCTTCTTTAAAGAAATCAGGTGGGTTTCCCCATATTTTATTTCCAGGGTCGTTTATTGCATCAGCAAATTTCCCTAAAATTACAAAATCCAGACCCAACATATGGCTTACATCTGTAAGCTACATAATAGAAAAGTAAAGAAAATCAATTGTTTTCTATTAACTTCTCAATATACTCTCAATCATAATAGAAACAAATGTGGTTTTCCCCCTAAGCCAATGGCCTGTGCTTCTTTTATGATCATCTACTTAAATTAAATATTAGGTACCTCGTGAGTGGAACGCAGGTAAGGAAAATCCTGAGCCGGCTCTGCTGATGCCATTTCTCAGTAACTACATCAGGAAGGGCCTTCAAGAAGACAACACATCAAATACCTTGCCAAGAAAAGTTTTCTTTTTCATCCATTTATTTTTAGTAGTGCAGCTGGGAAATCAAACGACTGACTAAGTAGACTGTTGGACTGGAAGTCGGGAAAAAAAATAATAAAAGCACTTGAGTGGCTATTTGATTAAGTTCCCACAGTTCAAGAACGAAAATTCTAGCAGAAAGGTGTCTAGTGTCCTGCAGATGTCTTGCCTGTCCCCTGGGCCCATGGTTGTACCTCTATACATTCCATCTCTGACAAGCTGTGTAGACAAGTAATGCCACACACATGTTGTATGTAAGTTTCCATCCAAATAAGGTAGAGATAATAGCCCAACCCTTCTTCACTCTCATGAAGTAGTTCTTAAGATCTAACTCAAATATAAGATATATAAATGCTTAAGAAAGTTCAAGTATTCCAGATTGCAATTTCCGTGTGTTGGGGAGTGGGTGGGAGGTGGCCAAAAAGAAGATTTTTACAAATGTGTCTTCTTCTCTTTGTTCTCCTCTGCCTCTCCTCTCCCTCACCTCCATTTCCCTCACCATCACCATTTCACTGGTCATAAAACAAGTAAAGTGGTTGTTTCCACCAAATTCACAAATTATTTGGGTAAGTTTTCGGTCTGTTTTACAGATAATAGCAATACTGAAAAAGCACTGGTTATGAAAATGTTTTCGAACTCAGCTCTGCTTCAGTTCTACACATTTTCTATTTGATGCATGGATGCATAACCCAGAAAATGGTTGATGAGTGTTTTAAAAAAAAAAGGATGATCAATAGCAGCCAATGTGAGTTCACCAAGAGCAAATTTTGTTTCCTTTTTTGTTAACCGAAAAATCTAACTATGATTACGGACCTTTGAAAGAGTTTCCTTAAGAGCAATATGGAGGAATTAGGCTACATTTATAAACAGATGGGTTTCAGTTGACTATACTTACCCCAAAAGTGCCAGGTAGTCAATCCAGTGATGTCTTAGAAATCTCCATCTGTACATAATTTTTATTATTTAAGCGAAGCTATCTAAAGAAATGTATTAAATTTAAAGGATCCCTACTGATACGGAAATGGGCTCAGTTAACTTTCAAGATTACAGTCGAGAGTCTGATTCTATAAAACCTGCTAATATATTAAATCGCATTTATTTATCTTGAATTGAGAATTGCCATTTCCCAAAGCGTCTAGCATCTTTTCGTTACATGCGACTATGCATATAATAGTACTCTCTAAAAAGTTAAGACCTATTAAAAATTTGCATTTTACTTAATCATACATTAAACATTGTTTAATGGCTACTATGCACTAGGCAAGAAGCTAACCATTGGATGTACAAAGTGGGATCAGTAATGCTAACGTTTCCTAGAGTACAATGTGTTACAATATGGTGGGTACCTAGTATGTGACATATTCTCCATTAGGCGTGTTACACTCATCACACATTATTTAATTTTCAGAACTGTCAAGAGGTAGGTATTTTATTATTCCTACTTTGTAGATGAGAAAATTAAAGCTCAGAGAGATTAAATAATTTACCCAAGTCATTCGGCTGATAAATAGCAGACCTAGGATTTAAACTCAAGATTTTCTGACTCCAAAATTTATCCTTCTGTCTACTTTGCTCTGCTCTACTCTCAACAGGCCAGCATCATCTGGAATCATAAGCTTGGTATATTTATTTCTACTGAGCATATTTATTAAGTTATTTGCCCTAGTGTTGAGAAAGAAAGACTAAAAAATTCAAGGTAAACATTAAGCAAGCTAAGAAATTGAAATAATATTAAAACCGTGCATTACATAAGGGAGCTATTAGAATATGGACCATTTCTGGGCTTCTCAGATTGGGTATAGTTTTGCCCTATCCATAGTATTTATCACTAGTTTCAAGATGTGGAAGAAAGTCCCAACAATGGTTGTGTCAAGCAACTTTTGGAACTGTTTGTTCTCTGCACATAAGCTGTGATGAGTCTCGGCAGACATGATTCTAGCTCTTGGGTTGAACAAAACTCCATTTTATTTCCTCACTTACTATAGGCCAGGTTTTCTGGAAGGAAACTAGGTCAATTGGCTTGGCATCATAATCAACCACTGCTTGAAAGTGGAAGTGTGGTCCAAGGAGATGCGTGATGTCTTATGAGCCACCTAAACAAAGCAGTTTTCCATGGTCACGAGATTTGATGTCAAATGAATGCCCCTAAGAAATACAGGTGATGAAACTAAAAAAGCACTCCTGTCGTTTTAACTCAAAAAGAGGTTTATTTTGATAATTGAATACTATAAAATCATTTAGTAGCTTCTAGAGCGGAAGGGAGGATGGTGAATGCCAGATTCTGAGAATTGCCTCCTGTTTTCCTCTTCATACTATTCAATATTGATTTTAACTTTTAAACCTTCCTTCATAAGGGAGAAGAGATCTTGTTTGCATTAAAGATCCCCTTCCACTTACTTTCTGGGAAATTTAGCTGGAAAGCAGAGTTATTAGAAGTAATTCTTTGATTTGAAAATTTACAAACATATAGACAGAATGTTTTTCTATGAATTAACGATAGGCTGCCCTTTAGAAATGGCATGAACATAAACTTTTTAGCTTAAATGTTTAACATCCTGGGTTAGGAAAATGTCTGCTGGTATTTACTGTTCGATGACACTTTTTTTAGCACAAGGGTACTTAAGGAAATGTTTCTTTAAATTATTAAAGAATAACTCAAGAAATGTTGAGTACCAATATTTATTCCAATAATTGAGCATCTAGGTATATGCTGCATCTATCTAGAAGGTTTCCAAATTTTCCAAGCATATAGTGCTTATCAGGAATCAAATCTAAATCATCTCCATAGGCAGTCGGGTTCCTAATTTTACAGATTAGGAAATGATGGGGTCAAGTGCCTGGTCAAGGGTCAAAGGTGAATCTGTGGCAGAATTTGGATTAAAGAGCTTATCCAGAGATCTAGACTCACAGAATTGTGTCAGTTCCAATTGAGGCTTAATGTCTCACAACCTTTAAAAAGATTCTTTTCTTATATAATAATAGTAATTCTGAAGTAAGAAGACTGAATTAGAAACCCTACCTCATCTTATTATAGGGAACTAATTAAGTTGTTAATTGGTCAAGTTATATTGTGGGGAATAGTGTAATTTTCTTAAATTCGACCTGGCTAATTATAAATGGATGGTTCCACAACACTTTAAGTACCTTCTCTCTCACACAAACTCATTATAGTGAAAATGGTCTCGATGATTTAAAACAGCTGGCCTGGCTTCACCATCCTTCCCACTGTCTTCTCGGATTAGTCACCATTTTCTCAAGCGAAGAAGTCTTGATGCTGCCGCTGCTGCTACTCCCGCTGGAATGGCAGAAACCACAGCCAGCCACATGTGGGGGCCCTCCTTGGATTCTCTGCCTCGCACATCATTAAGCAAATTGTCAGCTAAGTTTTAATTACAGCACTTTTATGACTCCTGGTGATGTAAGAAGCGCAGTGGGCACACCTTGTTTTTTTCCAAGCTCGGCTGTGTTTGTAGTGCTGGCAGTTAGGGCCAAAGCATTTTTCATCTTGCACAAACTGAGCTAATTTATGTGGGAACCCAGATCCTCTTGATGTTGTTTGTACTGCATCAATTTGCAGTGTCTAATGAGCCCTTTTTAAATGATGGAAAAACCCTCCTTGGTTGTATTACTGAATACCTTTTAAAGCCTGCCACAGGACACAAAGATGCTCAACCAAAAAAGAAACCAGGCTCACCTTCCCCTAATTTATTGCCTAACCCAACAGAATGATGCTCAGGCATCATAATAGCACGAATGAGCCCCTAATGGCCCACGGTCTCTGGTTAGTCCTATCTTTGGTGGAGAGAATCCCCATTAACTAACCTGGAAGAAAGTGCTACAGGTCTGAAAGAATCTGTTGTTTATCTTCTGGTTAATAAAGATCTTATGTACCCAGTGGCTTATGCAAGCCAACCCTCTGGAAATATTATGTGTGGCACCTGTTGAAATGCATAACCGATTAAGATATCTTCAATGACTTTATGAACTTTGAGTGCAGAGAGGCAAAGGGCAACCTCTCTGGTCAATGTTGCCCTAGTGGCTTGCAAGGAAGGAATCAGCCATCACGAAGGTTAGAAAGAAGCCAACATGTGGCAGCTCAATAAAAGCTATAGAAATAAAATGGGATTCAAGCTACTAGAAATCAAGCGATGTTATGGCGGGAACAGGAGACAATGCTTGAACAATAATAATTTTATGTGCTAGACACTATGTTAGGGAGCTAATACCTGTGTTTATCCAGGGATTTTCTCTAAACTTTTCTACTGAGGTCAAAATTATACATGGGCTCTAAATTCACACCAATATGTTGGTCTCAATGGCAGTCTATTACTTTTAAAAATTATGTTATCTATACATCTCTTAAAAAATATTTCAAAAATGTTGCTCAAAATAAAAGCAGCATGAATTTTCCCTGAGCTAAAACTTGGTAAAGGAATAGAATAGCCTGGCCAATGTGATTGGCTTTTGTGATAAGTAACGTTACCCAAGAAAATTTGGAGTTATTTGATTTATCTCATCCATGGGTCAGTTACTGGAAAAGTCTTTTTGTACCTCCTCTCTTTTCCCCCTGTTACTCACACAGCATAAGCACAGGAAGACTTGTGGAACTGAATTAAACTTACAGCTTCTTTTACAGGAGAAGAGAAATTAACTCACTTGGAAGCTCGAAAACTTGCCTTACAAGATTTCTAACCATGACAGACTTCTCAGACTCATCAACACTGGAATCCAATATAGGCTGAAATTTCTCTGAGATGATGGCAACATTCCTAAATTAATAAAAAATAATGTTTTAACTTCCATTATAAGGACCATACTAGCATCTCAAAGTGCCGTCTGTTCATTACAAGGCCATAATTTGCATACAGAGGATCAAGTGATACATGGTTCCTAATTGTTCTATGTCACACATTGACTCCAGATTCTTGCTTTCACACAGAAAGTAAAAATCACCAATTACAACAGCTGACAAAAGACACTTCTCTAAGTCAGTGCTAGAAGTCCCCACGAAACTAAAGTTCTTCCTCATTTCAAAACCTTCTTATGAAACAGAAGACGAGAGAAGGACAAAAAGGTCATTTAAAGGAACGTAAAACTGGAAAAACCACCACTGATGCAATGCACCTCCTAAACTAAACACAAAACACGCGGCGTTGAAAGTATTTTAGTTATATTTTTTTAAGCGCACAAGTTGCTGACTTGCCCTAGCATACTGAAAGAAGTTTAAACATTCATGCTTTTTCTAGGAAAAAATAAAACTTGTTTTCAAATAGGATTAATCTGAGTCATCTTCAGTCATTCCCCCACCCCCAATCTGATGTCAGCGGGGAAACTGCTAGAAAATTCTGCAGCAGTAAACACATTAAATAAGACTCGGGGAAAGAGAGAAAGGCAAAATGGTTCCTAACATTACAAGAAGGTACACTTCTCCCCCAACATAAAATTTTTATCAAATTGTTCCCATCATCTTGTGAAAACTTTATTCAGCTCCATTTGATGGGGATGACTTTTTCTTTTATCTTTTTATGTTGTGTTTTACGTACTCCATAGGTCAAGACTGAAACATAGAGGTGCCGATATTGAGACACAGGACCACAGAATTGCTGACAAAATTCTCATGTGTAAGATGGATCTGG
This sequence comes from Tapirus indicus, assembly GCA_031878705.1. Lineage (NCBI taxonomy): Eukaryota > Metazoa > Chordata > Mammalia > Perissodactyla > Tapiridae > Tapirus > Tapirus indicus. Next base: position 119,605,576 of record CM062925.1, read on the forward strand.
AGTGTTTTCCAGCCTGGACTTGCCAACTAAGGGGTCAACTTCAGATAAGCATCTGAGCTCTCGGGTGTTTAACTGAATCGAACCTCCCAACCTTTTTAAGGTCTGCTGATGACTAGTAATTATATTGTCATTTAACAGAAGTATCTGCATTAAACCAGAGATGTTACATTAATGGTTAAGTTCACATCCATTAAAAAACATCGTGAATCGACAGAGCACACAGGGGTCTCCATGATGTGTGGGCAAGGATGGAAACTAATGTAGGTCTGAGGCCATAAATCAATGTCTAACTACCACCTGTCAGATTTGGAAGTTATGCTAATGCAAGAAGTTCTACTTCTTTCCAGTGTATAGAGGTCAGAGGAAGAGGGAGAGATATGTAACTTAAATGGAAACATTGAGGAAAACCCCCAGAGAATAAGACAGTCAACATACAAATCTTCAAGAAAGTGATTACATCTAAGTCAGAATCTTAATCACCCATCTCTAAAGAAAATGCCAAATTTTTGGGTTTCCAGAGGAGGCGAGAGAAGGACCGAGGATTCATCCCTAGAATCTAGAACCCTTTCTTCGAAGTGCTTTTCATTTTGACTAAAGCGTACATATATGGGGGTAGAAAGTCATTTGTCAATTTTCTCACTCATAAACTTAGGAAGTGAGTATATAACCCTTAACTGCTTCCTAGGCAGTCACGGTAATGAGCAAATTTAGTACACAAGGTCTTTTTAAATTTCTTATATGTATATAATTATTTTCTCCCAGGATTATATGATGGCAATTGGCTCTATGCTAAAAGTCAACGCAAGCATTTTTAATGGACGTAGAATAAATTTAAGGTTAACGAAAATAATGTGTCAGTAGGAAAGTCACATGAGAAAACTTCCAATTCTTTTGTAAAGGGACAGACACTGTTAGTAAACAGTTGATGTTTCCCTGTTGGAGATCAGAGCTCTGCACCAAAAAGAAAAAAAATAAATGCATAAAATGGAACCTGGGATAAAGACCCTGTAATCCAAAAATGAGCACTGGCTTTTGGGATCCAAGACAGCAGAGTCTGAGCCAGAAGAGGGACTCTGAAACGTCATGAATCACAAACACAGTCAAACCAGGATCAGAATTCAAATCCAAAGTCAAGAGTTTTTAAAAAGCCACATTAAGAAAGGTCATATAGAACTCAGGGGCAAGAGGAGAGACAAATTCTCTGATCTCTTTAAGAAGAGCTGACAACTGCCTCAGCATAAGACCTGCTCCAGGAAGTAAGGACCAGGTCCTAGCCTAGGAAGGACCCGAGAATTACTCTAACAGTTAGTCTGGCATCTGCCACTGACATCCGGGTCTCATCAGCCCAGCCCTGACACTGTCCCTAAAGTCCAAGGCCAGAGGAGGAATGCCAATACCCTAATCATCTTTGATATTTGGGGGTTTGTCTTTACAGAAGTTAATAAGTTCATGTGCCAAAACCTCCACAATCCTAGTCTTCCTGAAGCCAGGTTCTGCATATCATTCCCTTTTCAAAACCCCTCAGTGTCTCCCTACTGCCTCCCAAATCAAGTCCATATCATCTGTAAGCTAACATTAGCCTCTGATCTCTGCCAGACACTCTCTAGCCAAACCAAAATGCTTGCTTTACTTACCCGGCATATGCTCCATGACACCTGAGTCCCACGCCATTGCACGTGCTATTTATTCCCCTTACCTGGAATGTCCTTGCCACCTCCCTTCACAGCCCTACACCTTCATATTCCAAATCCTACCCGAGCCCCAAGGCTTGCTCAGATAACATGTCTCAGATAAAGTCTTCCCGGATTCTCTATCTCCATCTAAACTCCATTCCATAGGCCGTATTTTTTAAGAACACAATCTGCTGATTTGCCCCAGCATACTGATGGAAGTTTAAACATCGATGTTGTATATCTCAGAAAACATTTGTCTTCAAATAAGATTAATCTGAGTTATCTTCCTTGTTTCCCCAGATAGTCTTCTCTGATAGACCAAACTCCTCTTGTATATGTCCATGTCTATTTCATCTTTATATCTCTCTCTGTGTTATTTGCAGCTAAGTGGTTGCCACCACACTTTCAAAAAGTGGCTGAATTTTAGTGCCATTTAACTTTTTTTTGTTTGGGGGTACCAAAATCGTGAAAAGGAGGTGTTCCATATTACTAAATCGATGACCTTCAGCTCAGTAGCACCAAGACTGACGTGTGACAAATGATCTGCTTGATTAGATTTGTATAGCGCTTGCTTTACAGAAACCTACAAGTCTGAGCTGCGGGGGTGGCGGGCAGTAAGGGAGGAGGAAATAGATGCAAGGAGAACACCCATGTCTTCAGAAACAGATCCCCAGAGGCTCCACTTCTGGCATTAGTAGTCTGACACCCCAGCACACTTGACAATAAAACCAATTGTGATGCCAGTCAGCAGGGGGTGGAGGAAATTTGAAAATCTGTCTAGAAATGCAGGAAGCAATGTAAGTGATGTAACCAAAGCTCGAAATGCTCCAAACTTTTTTAAGTGTTTTTTTTTAAAAAATAGGAACAGTAGAGTTGATTCCAGTAATGCTACATACAACTGATATTTAAAGCAGAACACAAGATCTGATTCAGCTCGGGCAGATCACTTTGTGTACCTAGCTAGAAAAAAACTGATTTATAATTGAATTTAGTAAGTACATCAGAAACAGACATTGTTATGAGGAGGAGGAGTAGAATGTTAGATAACAAATGGTTTCAGACTTTTCTCTTCCTGAACCTAAGCATATTGGTTTGACAAGTTAGTCCTGGTTATTGGTCTGAGTAGGATTTTGTTGTTGTTACTATTGTTATTCTTATTGTTGTAGTTTTCCAATCCAAGTGTCACATTTACAAAGCAAGATATTAGCGCATAACCCAGAATTTGCTAGAATATCTTTATCCTGTTATCCTGTTTCTTTACAGTGATATATATATTTAGTTATTGAAATCACGGACTTTCTTTTGATTGCATCTATCAGCCCAAATTAAATATTTATCCCATTAAAAAAAGCGGGGGGAGTGTTGTTCAAGAGTTTACTCAAAAGAGGAAAACTAGAAAGGAACCATTAACCACTGGCCTAACCAGTTAGACACTCAGTTTAGAAAAGGATGGCTAGCTCAGGGTAATCTCCAGGTCCTTTCTAGCCTTGGAATAAGAAAAGCTATGGCCAAGAAAGATGATCTCTCAGCAACATAAAAGATCTTCTTTTACTTAACTTATCAGAAATGTGGAAATATTAGAGAATATCCAAAAAAGAATGACAAAAATAGCTCATAAAGTTAGAGAATAATATCTTAAAGATAGGTAAACTGAGAACATCTTTAGTCTGAAGAAGAGATAATTAAGGCATAGATTAGGACCTCAATTTTTTTTCATGGAATCAGTGTATATGAAGTGACATTGAATAAGCTCAGAGGTGATGATTATGAAAACAGGAAATGTAACGTAGAGAATGGTGGACAATACTCCTCATTTGAGAGACAAGGAAATAAGAGGAAATGAGTCCAGATTTCAGAAGGAAGAAACCAAGTGAAGTAAAGGAAGTAATTATAGAAGAATTATTAGGTCCTAATACTGAAGGAACTTGTGAAATATTCCTTTCTGGGAGTCTTCTCAAACAATATTTTCTGGTTCTGTAGAATTCAGAGACTAGATGAACTCTTGTTCTTCAGCCCCCAAAATCACGTTTTAGTTTATGAGAAGACTGATGTGAAAAAGACTGGAAACATCAGTGTAGGTTATTTAAAAAAAAAAAAAAATCAACAAAGTAGAAATCAGAACTCTAGGCTTTTATCCTGGTTCTGACTCTAACCATTTGTGTGATTTAGGAAGATACTTAATGTCTTGGGTAGTAGCATCTATAGCTATAAAATGTCTGCCTTTAACAGAGATATCGTGAAACCAACTGGTGCCATGCAAATAGTATAAGATTGCTATTCCTGTTGCTAGTGAAACGATTATCGACATCATCAAAACGTAGCTGTCTAACTTCTGCTTCTAACGGTATGCAGACTAAATGTTCTGAAAGTTCCTCCTACTGCGTTACAACTAAATCCTGGATAAATTATAAGAAACATACTTTATAGTATATTTCTGGGCTTACGCGGAGGTAAGAGGACTCTCAAAAACAAACAAAATAATAATAATGAGCTCAAACCAAAAGTGGAACTAGAAAGCGAGGATGCCTTGGGAACAGAATCCCACGCCAGTTCTAGGAATTGGATAATAAGCCTTAGGCCTTTTACAGGGTGGGGGAGTTTGAGTTGAGAGTCTGTGTCTTTGAGGATGCAAAAATAGCTAAAGTAGTCCAAATTCCCCCTGGCTCCTGACAAAAGAAAACATAAATTCTCCATGAAGAAAAGCATCTCCAATTTAGGCCGTTGGGATTTCCATTGATTAAGAACAAGCAAATATGTGTTCACAATCAATAACTGCTAAATGCACATGAAAACAAGCCACCATAAGTGAGAGTCAGCAAAAACAACAAAATCAGATTTAGATTTAGATTTAAGTCTTCAGATGTTAGAACTATGAGAACTGGAAGATTTTAAAAATTAGCAAAAGTGAAACCACCCATGAGATTCTTAAAACAAAATGATCAGACAAACATGCAAATAAATCTAATAGAATTTTAGAAACAAAAAGCATTGTGGTTGAAATTATAATACGGATGGTTGACCTAAACAGCAAATTAGACACAATTGAAGAGTGAATTAATAAACTGGGTGATATATTGGAGAAATTATCCAAAATGCAGGGAATAGAAATCTTAAAAGACAGGTTAAGAAAAATAGAGGATAGGTGAAAGGTCTAAGATAAATTTAAGTACAGTACCAAAAGGAAAGGCAAATGGAACAGAGGCAATATTCAAAGGGATAATGGCTGAGAATATTTCAGATGATGAAAGATATGAATCCAAAAACTCAATGTAAAACAGCAAAATAAATTAAAAAGAAATAGATAAATTATAGCAAAACTATAAAACAGCAAAGATAAAGAAAAGACCTTAAAAACGGTGACAGTACTTCACAACAACACAGAAATCCGGAACATAGTGGAATAATAAGTTCAAATTGCTAAGAGAAACTAATCAACCACCTGGAATTGTGCACTCAGCAAAACTATCTTTCAAGGACAAAAGCAAAATAAAGGTATTTTTAAATAAACAAAAACTGATAGGGTTTACCACCAAAAACTTTCACTAACCCAGTGTCTTTCAAACATCTTAGACTGAAAAACAAAATAACCACATGCCTATCACTGAAACAAAAATTCACAAAGTACTACTTAATCTTATTATGTAACTATTATACATTCTGATTTTTGTATTCGATTTTACTTCAGTTTTTTAACAAGGAAAACAAGCAATCCAAAAAAATAAGAACAGAGGAAAAAAGAATAGAAAAGATAAATAAATAGAAAGCACAAAATAAGATGTAGAAATATAATTTTCCCAAAATTATATTCCTAGAATGGCTTTCTTCTATGACTAAAGAAGAAATAAGAAGCCAGAATTGTCAAAGAAGCTGAGTTAGTCATTTAAAGGGTCCCATAAGATAAAACAAAGCAAAGCAAAAATCACCAGGTCAGACAGATTTAGAGGTGGGTTCTAACAAATTATCAAGGAATAGATCATTGTACACCTCCTCAAACTCTTCAGAGAAGAGAAAATGAGTAAACAGCCACCTCTCACAACTCTATGAAGCTAGTACATCTTTGAAAATTAAAAGCACAACCACAGTGTAACAAAGGAAACCATAGAATAATTGATACTGAAAATCTACGCCAGCACACTATGCTGAGAAAAAGAAATAAAAGGTAAGAATCGTAAAACATAAAATAAAACTATCCTTCTTTGATCATGATATGACTGTCAATATGGAAGACAAAACAAAACAAAAATATCTACAGATTCAGATTAGAATTAATAAAAGAATTCAACAAAGTGACTGGGTATAAGATCAATATGTAAAGAACAATTGTATTTATACCCAAAGGTGACATTATATACAAAACCTCACACCTAGGAATAAATCCAATAAACAACTGCAAGACCCTTATAAAGAAAAAAATTAAACTTCACTGAAATATATTAAAGAAGACCTAAAAAATGTAGGTCCATGGAGGAATGTCATCAAGAAATTAATTTTCCCTAAATTGATCATTAGATTTAATGTAATTTTAAACAAAATTCAAGCATAATCTTCCAAGGAATTTTACAAGTTGTTTCTAAAATTTGTAAGAAAAAGTGAAGAACTGAGAATACCCGAGACACTATTAAAGAACAGAAAAATAAGAGGAAGGCACTTTTCATATCAGATACCAAGATGTATTACAAAATAATAGTAATTAAGACTGAACGCTATTGGTGTGGAGATAGACAAATTGATAAATAAGAATAGACAGCTCAGAAACAGACAAATGTGTATCTAAAAACTTGGTATGCAGGTCAGGTGACATTGCAGTTCACTGCAGAAAAGATTATAAATAAAAGGATAGCTCAATAAATGATACTGAGATAATTGTTTATGCCTATAAAAGATGTGAAAAATGTTCCTTACCTCCCATTAATTATTAAAATAAATTCCTAATAGATTACAAACTTAACTAAGACAAAATTTTAATCATATTAGAAGAAAATATAGGAAAAATATCCTTATGATTCAGAATTAGGAAGATTTCTTAAACATGATACAAAAGAAATCTCACTAACTACAAAAAGAAATATAAATACTTGATTTTAAAAGTGATAAAATAATCTACAACCTTAGAAAAAATATTTTGCAAAAAATAGAATCAACAGGATTATTTAAAATCCAGAATATATAGAGAAATCCAAAACACAGAAGAAAAAGATGAACAACCCAGTAACGAAATGACCAAAAGATATAAATAGACATAATAGAAGAAAGGTCAATAAACAATCTTTCAGTAAACAGGAAAATTCAAAATTAGGCCACAATGAGATGTTATTTTACATCTATCAGACTGACAAAAATTAAGAAAATAATAGCAAATACACAGTATTACCATGAACTGCATACTGTTCTGAGTGCTGTACATAAATTCACTCATTTAATTCTCATAGAATCCTCAGAAGCCCATCATCAACACCCACTTTACAGAAAAAGCAGTGGAGGTAAAAAGAAGTGAAAGACCTCGTTCGAGTTCAAACAGCTAGTGAACGACAGAGCAGAAATGTGATGGGCCTCAGGTTCTAGGGTCCAATCAACCACTCTCCCGGCACAAAGTGTTGGCTAGTCTGGGGAGCAATGGGAAGACTTAAATCGTGCTGGAGGAATTAAACTGGTGCCATCATTTTGGAAAACAACTTCCATTATCTTATGAAGTTGAACTTCATACCCTTCAACTCAGCAGTTCTACTCCTAGCTTTATATCTAAAAGAAACTTTTATCCACATGTTTCAGCAGACATATAAAAGCTGTTCATAGCACCCTCGTTTGTCATAGAAAAAATAAGAACTCGAAAAAATGTCAATCAACAAGAAACTGGGTAAATTGTGGTACACTCATACTATAGAATATGTGAAAATGAGCAAATTGTAGCTGTATGTAAAAGCACTGGAGAATCTTAGATACATGAAACTGAATAAAAAAACAAAATTCTGTAGAAGACTAAATTTAGTACAGTATTTTTCTCACACTCAAAACAAGCAAAATTATTATTTAGGTCAAATATATGAATAGGTTTTTTTTGAACTATTAACAAAGAAATGATAAATATTCAGTCATAGTGACTTTTGGGTAAAGAGAGAGAGGCCAGGATGGGATCAGGAAGGAGCATAAAGGTGAGCTTAAACTTTTAATATTCTGCTCCTAAAGTGAGTGAATGGTTGGAGGATATTTGTTTCCATTTTTGTGCTTCCCACCTACATTTAGGTTATTATACATACAAATAATACATAATCAACATTTGTTTAAATGCCCATATGTTTATTACAAGGTGTCAAATAGTCTGTTCATGAAACGCACTAACACATACGTGATTTCTAAATTTCAATCTTGATCTAACTCGAGTATCATGAACTAGTAATACAATAACAAAACTAAAAGATAGAAGATGATGGCCAGAAGTTTAGAAATAGATTCACAATTTATCAACTCAAAGAATCTGATAAGCCATAGACTTAGAAGTACAGAATTTAAAATGTGGAATTTAAAATATAAAGATCCTTCCTGGGCATTTATAATAAACCCATTTTGCAGAGCATTTCTGCGGTAGAGGTTACTCACTCATCTGTTCTGAGTTACTGAATGACGTTTTGTTGTTTTGAACTGTAAGCCCCATCACTTTCCCATTTACCCTAATTGATCAAATTTGCCCTGTTTGTGTTTATAAATCATTTAATGGCTGTTTTTCACTGGGGTGGAGGATTCGACTATTCTGCTCACATCCACATCGGTCGATCAGCGTTGCTTGGTAAGGAGCAGATAGATTTCTGAACAGAATGGAGAATTTCAGGAGACAGAAAAATCATGATTTGGATGAGAAACCACTGACTCAAGATAATTAACTCAAACTATGTGAGAATAAAGATACCACATTCCTAACACAGATCTCGTCAAGCTGCTCCCCGACTGCAGGCTCAGGTAAATTGTACCTATATAGAGGATACTTAGTTTAACAAAAGGAAGATAAATTTAATTATGACCTGGAGCTTCTGGGAATGCAGGCATTCCGAAATTGCAAATCAACTAGAATGATGTCCCTTGACAGCGTCCCTGTCTCCCTCCATCAGACAGAGGCAGGAAGTAAGCTCATGGAAACCTGCTGGAATTAACACTTCTAATCCTCCCATCTTCTCTCTCATTTTTAGTGATTTAAACATTATATTCCCTCTGCCTAGGGCACTCTCCGCTAGCCATTCCTGCCGCCCCTTTTTCAAGGTGAAAATGCCTACTCAAAGTTTAGATTTAAGCTTAGACATAACTTCTCCCCAAGGATTGTCACAGAACCCTACTGTGGTGGCCTCTACGTGCACCATAAGAGGGCCCTCTCAGGGCTGAAGACCGTATCCCCTGGCTGCGGAGAATACTGTTGTCCATCTTCTCTTCCACAATTGCACTCAGCTGAAGAGAACCTCCTCAGACAAGGTCACATCCTTGTCCCCACTCTGAAGGGCCGCCCAAGGTTCAGAGCTCCCTGTGGATTTGGTTGAGGTCTTTGTTGTGAAAATGTCACCATCCAACTTCCCCCACTGTGTGATCCTGCTTCCTTCCCTTCCCCACAGATGTTGATGCTGAAAGCACTCCAGGATAAATTTCCAGATCGTTAATGTCCATCTCAGAATCTGCTCCTTGGGGGACCTGACGTCAACACACACCTTTCCCAGGTCTGGGATAAGTCCTCCTCCTAAATGTGTCATTAGCTTCCTACATTTGCCACCATTGTGCCCATATTTTAATTGCCAATTCATTCCTCTATCTCCCCATCAAAACTGTAAGCATCTTAAGAGCAGAAATCATATCTCATTCACCTTTGTATCCCAAATACCAAGATCATATTAGATACTCAGGAAATACTTGTAGAAAGAATGTATGAATTAATGAAAGGGTGCAGAAAGGTATAATATTTATGCTTAGGGAGGTATACTAGTTTGAGCAAGGCTTTTTGCTATAACAACTAAAACTCAAATTATAGTTGCTTAACACAATAGACCAGGTATTGGCAAACTTTTTTGATAAAGGACCAGATAGTAAACATTTTACTCATTGAGGGTGCTACGGTCTCTCTTGCAACTACTCTACTATTACAGTGTAAAATCAGCCATAGACAATACATAAACAAATGGGCATAGCTGAGTGTTCCAATAAAACTTTATTTACAAAAACAAGTGGAGGGCCAGATTTGCGCTCCCCCCACCCCGGCAAAAGTTGATCAATTCTTGCTCATGTAATAGTCAATATGGGTGTCGCTGGTTAGTGGGCATTTTTCCTCCTTGTGGTAATTTGGAGGTTCATGTTGCTTCAGTTCTGTGGCTCCACCATTCCCTAGGGTCTCAGAGTTTTCTCTTTCCAGCTGTGGGCAGGGAATAAAGACACAGCTGTTTCCTAAATTCTTTGACCTCAAAATTAAACAGGTAACTTCCACATGTATCTCATTTGCAAAAACTAATCACATGGCCACAGCTGAATGCAAAGGAGCTGGGACATGTAATCTCCCGCAGAGCAACAGCCCCTCCCAGCAATCACTCTATATTATGGAAGAAAACAGGAATTTGTGGTGGACAGCTAGTTGTGTCTACTACAGGAGGGGAATTTCCCCCATTTTAATAAAACAGTCCTAAGTAGACATTTGTATTCTCTTTCTTCTGTCTCTGTCCTAAAAATGTGTACAGTTTTCATGAACTATATTATTCATACATTCGTTCATGAGGATTCAGTGATGAGCCAAAGATACATAAACCCACACTGCTCTCAGACAATACTGTCTGTCTAAATAAATCCAATAATCATGCAAATGTGAAACCTCCACAGTGATAAGAGCAGTGGTAAGCAACTTAGATTAGGGAGTCCAGAAAGGCTCAGCAAAGTCATATTTGAAGTTATATCTCAAAAGGATCAACTTGAAGAAGCATCAAAGGAAAAGGGCATCTGAGGCAGAGGCAGCAGCATGCTCTTTTAGCCTGAGACCAGTGAAAAGCTTTTGTGTTTTAAGCAAGAGGGTATCACGACGAAACTTATATTTCAGAAAGGTTACTTTGGCTCCACTGTTGAGAATCGCTGAGAGACTGCATAGAGTCCAGTTACGGGGACTTAGTAAAAGTGTGTGATAGAGATGTGGAGTTGGGAAAAAGGGGATGGACCCAAGAGATATATGGAAGGTAAAACCAAAAGGACATAATGATGCACATACCATAGGAAAGAGTGAGGAAAAAAGAAGTAAGGGAAACCAGTGCCATATGCTAAGAAAAAGTAAGTTAGGAGAGAAACAGGCTTGGGCAAAAGAGAACCAGGTGTGTGGGACAAGATCCAAGGTTCAGCTTTGGAGATGTTGAGTTAGAAGTGCCTCTAAGATATTCGGGTGGAAATGACAGAAAAGTGACCATTGGCTTTGATGGCATGGATATCACTGGCAACTTTAAGGAAAGTTGACTCAGTGAAGTTTGAGATTTGTCTGAGCAGTGAGTAGGCGGTGAGGAAGTGTGGATGTTGAGTATAAAGAACGCTTTAAAGAAAATAGGTAGAAGAGAAGGATAGAAATGATGGAGTTTCACGGGAAAGATTTTGAACCTTGAGAGAAGTGATTACAATGAAATGCCAACAGAAAGATCCTGTTAGAGAGGGAGATGTTGAATACACAGAAGAAGGGCTTGTCAATTATGTAAGTTTCCCAAGAAGGTGGAAGGGGATGGGAAGCAAAGCAAAGATGGGCGATTAATTTTAGCTGGAAGATGGGCTACCTCCTCTATTGAATTAAAAGCAAGGGAGAAAGAAAAGGTGTAGACAAAGGAAGTCTTCATGTTTGGATACCAGGAAGATGGAGAAGTTGCCATCTGATAGTTTCCATTTTATCTATGATATAGGAGTCAAGGTCATTAGTTGAGACTGAAGGAGCAGCATGAGATGTGGCAGGGGGAGGAAGGATGATCAGAGGTTTTGAGTGGAGAACGTTTGAAATAGTCACCATGAAAAATGGGAGAGGGGCCAGCCCTGTGGCCTAGTGATTAAGTTTGGTGCACTCTGTTTCAGTGGCCCGGGTTCAGTTCCCAGGCGCAGACCTACCCCATTGGTCAGCAGCCATGCTGTGGAGGCGACCCACATATAAAATAGAGTAAGGTTGGCACAGATGTTAGCTCAGGGTGAATCTTCCTCAGAAAAGTGGGAGAACAAGCTGACCCAGGAAACATAACAGAATGGCAGAGCTATGACAGCCCATTTGAGGTTAGTCACATTAATTTATAGAGGTATCAATCTGACCCATTATTTGCCTTTCTACTGCAACACGGGAGAACAAGACCTCAAACAAATTGATTAGCAAAGACAAAATTAGATATCTAATTGACAGATTTCTAGTCCATAGAATTTTACCCAAGCTACTTGCTCGATTAAAGGGGGAGTAAAGAAGAACATATTTTGAGCAGTTACATACATTAATGATTTAATTCTCACAGCTACCTCGTGCTGTAAATATTATATCCCTTTTACAAAGAGAAGACAGAAGATGATCAGTAATTATTGCCTAAATTCGGAGCCCAAGCCCACTCTTTCTCCGGTATGCCATATTGCTTCTCCTTTCAAAACAAAGTTAAACTCTGTGTAGATTTAATCACACCTCCAATCCCAAAGAAATGTCAAACCAGCTGCCTCCAGAAGTTATCTAAGCTTCCACCCTAATGGCGTGCTAGCAGGCATGCTCTGCTTAAGACCAAGGAATTAATCAAACTTCATTGTATCCCTTGACGCTATCTAGTTTTAAACAGAAAAGTCTTTTAAACAGAACTGAGTTCTGTCCAGTCATTTCCCAAATACTAACTTGATCCTCTGCAGTATGCAAAACACTCCACTTTCACAGAGTAATACAGAATTAATTGGTATGACATTTTAGTAAGGACAATGAATTGTCATTCTTCTCCCCCTGCCACCTCTACCCCCTTCCCTCCTCCCCAAATAAAGCTGAACTATAGTCCTTCCACGGGGTTTTAAGGAATACAGCTGAGACTATATCGATATAGGTCAAAAATCATTAACAATCACTTGAACTCTCCATTCTTACCATCCAAAAGTGACGACAGCCTCTCTGGGGCTAAGAAATGATGGAAGGGAGCCGCCAGATCAATATTGATGATGTGCCATATTTGTGAGCACCTTCTTAATGAAGGAGAGGAATCTAACACTAAATGCTCTCTAACACTGTCTGAAGGATTTCCTCTTCAACATAATGTGATAGAGACACATCTAGAGTAGAACATGATTGCTACTTTTATAAAATGATAGAAAACATTTTATCTGCTCGCTTTAAGCGATGGTGTTCGAATGCTGTCTACAACATAAAGAGTTAAGAGTGAATTCTCCTCTCCAGAAATCCATCAATCGCACCCTCAACCTAAACTTTTTTCTGGAAAACTTACCCGTGAGTTCCAGTTGTTGAAATAAAGATCTTGTGATGCTGTGTCCTTGGTATTAGGTGCAAATTACCAAGCAGCTCTAGTGAACACCTGGCCCCACAACATCATAACAATTTTTAGACTTCAAAGGAACTCAGACATCGTCTTTCTAGTGTAAAACCCATAGTTCAGAGATGAGAAAACAGAGACCCAGAAAGATGGAGTAACTTGTCCTAAGCCACACAGCTCCTTAAGCAGCAGAGGTGGACTAGAACCCAGACCAGAAACTGTTGTGTGCTATTGAGAAGACGTGTGTTCTAAACAGAGGGTGGCAGATGAACAGGAAAGGGTCGAATAGTAATTTATGACTCTGAAAATGACTCTAAGGAAATTAAAGAGAAAACTTACAAATGGAAAGCACCAGTGAGAGTCAAGTCTCTCTTCCTGACACAATACCCATTAGAAGCAAAGATGTAAAAGTGATGAATGTTAATGTGATTATGGCAACACCATTGTTTAAGTTAAGCTGCATATTCCATTTTTGTCTGTGGAAAATGGTCTGAGAGGGGAAAACAAAATGCCTTTCTCTTTACTCTCACAAATGGAACTCAGACATTTTTCTCTTCAAAGGAAGAGGAGGAGGGAGTGTTTTTCTAAGTAAAATTTTAAAGCTGTGACAAGAATACACCTCTTATTCCGTGGGGTGATCAAGCGGAGAACCATTTGCTCCTAAAAATAGATGTGTTGTGCATGATTTTTAACATATATGGATACACTCTCAGGTGACATCCCTTCTAAACCCATAGAAGGCCTATTGAGATCATTGTTGAATGGTGCCAAAAATATTATAAGGTTATAAAGTTTGATTTCTAGTTTACTTTCCCTTAGTGAGAAACCACACCACAATCATTGTGTTACCATTTCCCATTCTCTAATTTGTTGGGTTTTAATGTGTTCATGATGAAACAGTACTTTCCCTTTCCATTAACAGAAAACCCTCATAAAATGATTTAAAGGAAGTTTTACTTCTGAGAGTCCAGGCCATGAAAGTATTTACCTCCCTGCAAATGGACCCATCAGCTCTGCCCAAAGGTCATTCCAAATCCACTGGAAGTGAACATGCTTTTTTCAAAGGGCTAACAATAAAGATGTTAAATTACTTGTACCCAGAAGTGGGATTGCTGGACCATATGGTAGTTCTATTTTTATTTTCTTGGGGAACCTCCATATTGTTTTCCATGAGGTGTCTAAAGTAATTAAACCCATAAAAGCAGAAAGTAGAATGGTGGTTGCCAGGGGCTGGGGGAGGGGGAAATGGGGAGATGGTGTCCAATGGGTATAAAGTTTCAGTCATGCCAGATGAAAAAGTTCTAGAGATCTGATGGACAGCATTGTGCTTATAGTAATAACACTGTACTGTACACTTAAAATGTTGTTAAGAGGATAGATCTCATGTTATGTGTTTTTTTTTTTTTACCACAAAAATGGAAAGTAAATTACTTGTATTGGTGAGAAGTACAGCAAACCAAACAATGAAACCTATTTGAAGGTACTTCTGGGGCATTCAAGTTTTGAGAACTTGGCTCGGGTTAGTTAGAAAGATCCAGAAAGAAATCTGAAGTCACACGCATTCAAGGAGAAGTTTGTTTAGCCCTATTTATTTAATGTCAAAGGCCATTCTTCTTATTGCTCTGAAGTGTCCTAGATGGTTCTCTAAGAGGTATGCTTTTCTGCCGTGAGGTCACAGGTGGAACTATTTCTACACATGAGCTGTAGCTAAAAGTCAACACTGGGGACACCCAGCAAAATCAGAGCATGCAGACCTAGTCAGGCAGAGACCAAAGTTAGAGTCTTCCAGCTGTGCCCCCTCCCCATCGCTGGAATGAAGTCACACTCCAGTTCAGTCTGCAGGCTGCGTGTCATCTCTGGAGCATTTACACCTGTGATGAATAATCCGGGCCCTCCAGCCTTCCCTTTTAGGATAAGAGGTTAGTGACGTCATTTTGCCATTTCTCATACACGCCTAGGTACAAAGAGTCCAGTGGCTGAAAAGATGTTGAAATTTCTCCCTGATATCTTCTTAGTCAATTAAATAGTCATAAGAACATATTTTTTCCCATGAGACTTAACAGCTCTTTTTATTTGAATGGGGAAAAAAGGAAACACCATCCAACATTTTTATTTTTTTCTGAAACGGTCCTTGTGGGGAGAAATAATTGGAAGGAAGGAAGGAAAAAAGAAAGGGAGAGAGGGAAGAAGGGAGCGATCGAGGGAGGAAGGAAAGGTTATTCACAATTCACCGGTACAGAAGCTGACAAACATGTTTCCAGGAAGCTGATGGTCGTGTATACTTTAGCATGGGAGTGTTTTCACATGGGAACTAATCGCATCATTTTCCCACATTTTTCCTACAAACTTGCTTAATGCGGGACGCACAATCAGGCTCACATTCGCTCTTTTCTCAAAAACTCTCCAGTTCTGTGTAGGAATGGAGGAAAAAACTATTTTTGTTAATGTTCCACAGTCCAGGTTACCATAGTATGGCAAGGAATCTTCCTGCCTCTTCAGTTGGGTATTTTTTTTTTTTTTCATTTTAATGGGAATAAGAAAAAGTGCTGGGAATCATGCTATTAACTGGCATATGGGATGGCAATCTCCCATCCTTACCCAGTTAAATATCCGACAGCCTCCACCCTCATGGGTAACACTCTGCCTTCATCCACGGAGGGCCAATTTCTTTCTCTTTGAAATCACCAACCCGCAGTTACTAGCAGGAGATGATGCTCCAGTCGTGGAGGCAGAAGGCCTGGGCATGGCTCCCAGCTTTGCTGAGTGACATAAGCAGAGGTAACGTTCTCTGCTTCAAGGGATTGTGCTCAGGCTCCAGGAAAGTGTACAAAAGTGCTTTGCAAATGCAAACGATACTCTGAGAGCTGGAATACATCTGTTTCGTGAAAGACTTGGACTGCAGGATAGGTTTCTCATGAGAAGCGACTGTCAGAAGACGTCTACACTTTTCTGTGCTGATTTTCTTTTTCAAGGCACATGAGACAGTGTCATGTACTGGTTTTGGACCCAGTTCCGAGAGGCCTGTATGGGAATATAGCTATAAGAATGAACAAATACATATCGACAGCCACACACACGTTTATAGGCAATATGGCTTCACCGTGAAGAAGGTAAGCTCCAAAGTCAGGCTGTCAAAACTGGAATCCACACGTTGCCACTTCCTTCCTGTGCCTCAAACTCCTCATTTGTAAAGTGTGGAAAATGATATCGCCTACCTTATAGGGTCGTTGATAGGGTACATGTGTCCACACATGTAAGGCATAGGATAAGCTAGATGAGGGTAGGGATTTTGCCTGTTTTTCCACTGCTGGGTAAACACCGCATAGAACAATGGCGGATACACATACCTGCTCAGCAAACACTTACTCACTGAACGAATGAATGAAGATTCCCTCACAGCAGTCGTGGACTCAGCTCTGTCCTTCTCTGGCTTGTGTGGCCTCTCTGGATCTCAGCAACCATTTTTTGTAAATAGAAGGAATTTGGACTACAGGGTCTCTAAGACGCTCTCATAGGTTTAAAACTCCAAATAATTTGAACTATATTTAGTCATCTCTATGCAACAATTCAAATCCATACACTTTTGAACTTTGCTGGCTGTCTTCTTCTCCTTTTCAGAAAAAAGGTAAAAACTTCCTACTTTCATCTTCCTTCTTCATTCCTCCACCTCCGGAGTGATAAGATGGAAACAGACACTTCCTTATGGAATCATAGGGCTGAGTGCGATGGGGGAGGTTACTTCTGCTGGGGCTCTTCTGGGCCATGATGGAGGGGACAGCAGGGCTAGAGGGGTTCTGCTGCTTTTCTGAGCTCTAATTCTCTATACTGTGATAAGGGATTTGACTTATTTTTTGGCCTTCCGTTGATACACAAGAGCAAGGCATATTTGAGTTGTTGATTCCACAAATTACCAGCATCCGAAAGAATACAAGATGTTGACAGAAAGGAGTGCTTCTAGGCCATCTTGTTCACGAGGCAAATGAAGTGGCTTTATTAAGATCCCCATTTTGGAACATGTTCAAAATCTAAGTGGGGGCAGGGAGTAGGGAAACAGGTTTTATTTAAAACTAAATAATCCCAATTTGGAGGGGAGTGGTAGGGAGCACAGAACAAAGCTTGGAAGCATATACACCAAAATGGAGTATATTCTATGCAACGGTTATTTTCTAGTGAGATTATGGGGGTTTTTTTAACTAAAAAAAATTTTAGGTGCTATTTAAAAAGAGACCCCTGCACAACAATGTGAACGTACTTAATACCACTGAACTGTACACTTAAAAATGGCTAGAAAGGTAAAAATTTATGTATATTTTGCCAAAATTAAAAAATAATAAAAATGAAAAAGAGAGAGGAAAAAAAAAGAAAAACCCTGTGTGATATTAAGAAGGGCTTACCCAGCTCCCAGGGTACTCAGGCTTACCTTAACGGGAGTGCCATCTCCCTAACACTGCACTGGGCTCTTGGACGAGTCTGCCTTTTGCAAGCCCGGGGTCAGCCCTGTTTCTGGGGCCCCCAAAAGCGACCCGCCTCTGGAGTGAGAGTTGGTCACCCCCACAAACAAGATCTCTCAGTTACTTTGCCAGGTTCTTTGTCAGTGCCATTTGGTTTGGGGAGTCATTGTGACACTCATCTGCTAAAGAACAAGGGAAACAAGTCAGAAATGCGGAGCTGGGAGGACCTGTAACAACGAATGCCTCCTCTGTCCCAGTCCTGACCAGTCCTCATCTTCACTGGCGCCTGCCAGACCATTAGACCATCCCCCATGGAAGAGCCCCCACGCCCCCCCCCCACTGGACGTTATCCTTCTCCGCCTGCAGAAGTGCAAGGTTGCAACCTAACCCCCCAACGTCGCGGGGAAACCAGCTTTCTCAAGGAGATGGGAGTGGGCGACAGGGGAGGAGTCAACCCCGCCCCACCCGGGAACGGGTGATGGGCTTCGGGAACAGGCTAGGCTTCCGCGCAGTCTCCTCGGTGCGGCGTTTGCACCCCACTCCCCTCGCGACTGCAAAGCGGGGCGCCCGGCGCACCCCCGAGAATGGATGCAGCTGGAACGGCCGCGGGCCGAGCTGCAGCGGCGCCCAGAGCCTGCGGCTTCCAGCCAACTCCAGGAGGGCTGCAGGCGGCAGCGCTCAGGAGTGCAGAGCTCAGCATGTTTCTGCAACTGTTTTGACGATGCTTTTGAGTGTTCCCATCACTACCGAGATGCAGCCGCTCTCCTCATGACCACAATCTATTAGCTCCAGTAGCTTTTGAGCGACTCAGCTTCGCCGCAGCTTCCTGCTTACCCTGCGCGCGCTGGGGCGCTGCCAGCCCTCCGGTGGGGACCACGCGGTTAGGGGGCGATGCCACCCCCACCCCACCTCCACCTCCACCGCCAAGTGGCCTTACTCTCAAGAGGTTTTCCTTTTAAAAAGATCATCATGAGCCCTGGTCAACAGTTTCTAACAGTGCATGCTGAGCTCTCCTTGCAGACTCCCTTAAGAAAATACTGCGTTAAAACTTTTAATGCGAATAAGGGCATTAAGGTCCAGTTACCTGGATCCAGGAAGACCCAGACCGCATGTGAATTTCGGAAAGGGGCTGGTTTCATCTTCTGCTAGCAATTAGATCTTGTTTATAAGGCACGATTTGCCCTCTTAGCTTGTTTTGTTTTGTTTGTGGTTCTTTGGTGAAGAATTGCAATTCTGTGTGTGTGTGTGTGTGTGTGCGCGCGCGCGCGCGCGCATGTGCACACGCCTTGCACACAAGCTGGAGGGAAAAAAAGATCTTCTGAAAGCTAAATGTTTTAGGTAGTACTTTGGTATTAACTGGGATGACTTTGAAAGAGAAAGCTCTTGCATGGAAATCATAAGTTCCCCTGAAGAAGGAAGTGCAGTAAATTTTCTTTAAAAAAAAAAAAAAATCCCCTGCGTGTCACCTGACTATGGATCGAGCAAATGCTTTTCTGGACCAGGCAGGAGAAGACCGAATTTGAGGGGCAGCCTCTCTGACTTCCTCACCTGTTCGAGGGGGTCGGGTAGGGGGACGACCTAAGTCATCACTTTTGTGTGTGTCAGTTGAAACTACAAAGGCCACCAAAATGAGGTCTGATCCGTTTTTTGTTAGCTTCAGTTGGGAACAGCAGGTAGAAGCTGCATTTTGGTTTTGCTTTTTCACCACGGGAGCTATAAATAGACGAGCGCGTGTGGCTTTCTGGCTAAGTTACCTACCCTGCCTCTACCTCACAATCCAGGCGCCTCCATCTCCCACATGAGCAGCCGCTGGTCTCGCGGGTCACCACCCCCGCACGTACATTTTCCACAACATGTGTGACAAGAAGAAATGGCGTATGTGTGTGTGCGTTTTGTTGTTATTTTTGTTTTAGCTTTGAGTTCTAGATGTGTTCCACCCACACCGTCAACTCTGGAAGCAAGGCCTCCTCTTAAATGCCTTGAAGAGACACTGGTATTTGTTGAAGGAAGGAAGAAAACATCACCCTTTGGTGTGTTTACATGTGTCCAAAAATACACCAATTTGTTATGTTTTAAAACTCTTCACTCATAGTCTACAAACCGATTTTTTGGGACACACGGTGTCTGTCTACCAGATGGCACTTTCTACCAACTGACTTTATTCCCCCCATTTGCTAAAGAAAATAATTTTCACTTTTAATAGTTGGCAGTCTGGGTATTAAGAGTCAGAGAAGTTGGTTTCCATTTCTATCTAAACCCTTAACCCACTGTGTGGGCATGAGCAGGCCACTAGAAAGCTCTGTCTCTCCAGCAGTAGAATGCAATGATGGCCCCAGTCTAATTCTCAGGACGGTGGGCATTTAGCCACTATGAACCATATGAGGTCCTTGTTGTTTTTTACACATTAAAAGGAAGACAGATTTCTGTTCCATACTTTCCTCCAATTTGTCCAAATTTGAGCAAAATAAATAAGCAAACCCTCACCAACACAGACACCCATGTACACAAATACGCACACTTTTTTTTTCCTTATCTTTGTTCCTGGTTCCACCAAACCTGTCTAAAAATGAGAAAGCAATTGCTCTGGCAGTCCTGTAATTCTATAACCTCCTCCGTCCCCTTCATGAGTCTCCAGCTGGATAAATATTTACATGCTCAAGACTAAAATACACAGGCCAAACCATGCTATCTTCTAACAACGAAATTCTAGAATCGTCAAGCCAGTTGACATTTTGGTCATTTGTGTTGAATTTAATGCTTGATTATGCGTTTCCCATGTTCATTATCAGTTAGTGCAGTTGCTCAAAGCCTGATGCTAATGTTGTCAGAATGGTCCACAGGTTTAGGTCCCAAAGGGCCAGTTCATGCTTCCCAAGTCCATGACCACATGTGTCACTACCCATGGCTCCTCTCTTGGAGTGGTATAAGTTGATTTCAAAGAAATACAGTGAGAGAGGAATCAGGGACCAGAAACCATCATTCCCCCTCACTGGGTTGCTTTTTGGATTAATAAAATGATATAAGTGAAACTCCCAGAATACATTAAGTGCTCAAGCAGTGGTAGCTTCTATCGTTCCAACTTCTTCACTTCCGCCAGCTTTCACTAGCTGGCCAGAGGCAACCAGACTCCCAAAGAAAACGATTTCATCTTTTCCTTTGCACGAATATTGACTGAATATATCCTTAAAGATATGGTCAAATGAAGCTCACATTTATAGGCAAAAGCCCCTCCAAAGCTTGTTCTACTTTACCTAGGTTCAAAGACAATTACTGAACCAACAGACTCCTACATAGAATCCTATAGAAGGAAATGAAGCTAGAAATAACTCTCCTGACGTCTAAATGTTTTTTAGAGAGATGAAATTTGGAAACTTTACCTGACAACTGCCCTAGAAACCTGAAGATGTTGAAAAATTAGCAATTATTCCACAATCATTCCCTTTTCCTCTCTTGCCTGGTGTGACCCATTATTTGACATTCTCTTAACACATCTCATATGCAGACGTCTTGACAATTAATTAACTAACCCTCACAACAGTCCTCTGAGGTAGATGGATGAAAGGCACTGCGGCTTTATCTCCACTTTTCAGGAAACTAAAAACAGAAAGGTTATGACTTACCCAAAAGTCACACAGCAAGCTTGCGGAAGGGCTGGGATGGGTACCAATAAATTCTGTCTCAAGCCAAACCACTGTAACTCTCCTGCTAAGGGAATATTCCTGACTCGTCACAAAATTCAGTATAGCTGCCTAGACCAAGTTCAGTTCTCTGACACTTCCTAGAGGGAGTAGCCTTGGACTGGGTTGGCCAGAAAATATAGAATTGAATTCAACTTAATAGGCCGAGAAAAAGGATAAGGAAGATGGTCAATAAAGAATCTTTCGCTCATGTAGCCAAGCTGTCAAGCTGTCAGCTTAACCTGGCATGGCAGGGACAATGAATACACATATATACCCAGTTAGGAAAATGTTAGGTTCCTGGTACTGTCAGAGGAAAACAAAGACTTCTGTAAACAAAGGCCGAGGTGTCTGGGGGCCATTCAAGACAACTTTACAGTCAGTTTCTAAGTTCAAGCTCTTGCAGTATTTTTGGCTACAGCTCACAGCATTGTCGAAGGCCTTGCTAAGGCCACCAAGTCATAATGTGACTTTGTGTGATGATGTATGGCTTCCTGTCCTTTTGTATTTTGAATTCCATTCTCAGTCTCTTTCCACGTTACTCCCAAATTGTGCTAACTCCTGCACTCTTCACATGAAGCCAAAGTAAAAAACTGTTCAAAATGCCTTATGGTACAATATAGTCCTCCTAGGAAGTAATTGCTTTGAGGAAACAATAACGGAACAGATTATTGCTTAATACAATCTAGAAAGATACCTGTTCGGTAAAAGAATGTATAGTTCAATTATGTGTGGTTTGTGAATATGGTTAGCCACAAGAAGGCAATGTCACTTGTGGGCATTATACTAAT
The DNA here is from genome assembly GCA_031878705.1 of Tapirus indicus. Lineage (NCBI taxonomy): Eukaryota > Metazoa > Chordata > Mammalia > Perissodactyla > Tapiridae > Tapirus > Tapirus indicus. The sequence continues at coordinate 119,627,645 of CM062925.1, forward strand.
TTTCTGACATATAAATGTCCTCCCCAATGGAGAGCCAAATAAAGGAATACAATCTGCCATTGCAACACAAATATAATGCAAAATTGCCCCGGGATGATTGCACGTTATTTTTCTGCATTTTATTTGGAACTGTGCTTCAGGTTCCAAATAAAAATTCGTAGGCGAGTTCTTTATTTTTTTCTCAAGTCGTTTACCACCTGCACAGGCCCATGAAGTCACATTGCAATATGCATCTTCTCTTCAGTGCGGGAAGATAAGGCACGATTTTTTTTAATGTAAGGACTGGAAGGATGCAACAGCAGTCAACAGAGCAGCCTAATGCACAAATAGGAAGGAAAAAGGCTTTGAGTCAACCGACACGGTGAAAAACAGAATTATTCCAAATACCAGCTGCAGCACAAATCTAACACCGCCGTGGGGAGCTTGATCGAAGCCAGGGAAAGCATCTTAAAAATTAAAATCTGAAATGCTATCAAATGGAGTTATCACAAAAAGTCCAATCACAATCAAATTTGTAAGCTAACCTTTATTTTTCCCTAAGTTACCACTACTGTTAAACTTTTGCGTTTCTCAGAAGGCTGCGTTAGGATATCAAAACAGTTGCAGTTTCTCAGACCAAATACACATTAAGGTTGCTATTCTTGGTTCCATTTTTCTCAATCTAAGACCCTCCTAGAAAATGATGCAGATTCAGGATGAGAAAATTAGGCCAGAGTAGCCAACGGCCTCTCCAATGGTACCTAAGTGGGCTTCGAAAATTTCATTCTGTCAGTTTCATGGGCCACCACCTTCACTGCCTTCGTGGTCAACTGGGATGGAACAAATAAGAATGAAGGGGGTCATCAGAGACTGCCTTCGGAAAGACTGGAAGATGGTGGGGTGCACTGGGGACTCCTGGCTTGTAAACAAGTTTGTGGTAGCCAGACATAAGATGAAATGAGCAGAGCTATATACTGCTTTCTAATAGATCATTATAATTATAAGCTTCATAACTTTTATAGGATGACTGGGTTACATGACACAGCATCCAAGGGACATCCATTGGTGATGTTGCCCTTAATCATTTCCTGCTTAGTTTATTTGTTATGTAATCTTCTGATGAAGTGAGTGATTACATTTCCTATTATTTTTTCTGGCCTCCATTATATTTTTATTTAGCACTATTACACCCTCTAATTGTAGTAAATGCTACTCACTCCAACCTGCAGGCCAATTTACATTCCCTCTGTCTCCCCAAACAGCTTTAAAGGTGGGAAAATTCCATTGTAAATTCATTTGTTTGATTGCTTTTTAAATTACACCTAAGAACAAAGCTGCTTTCATAGAGGAGGTATTGTCTGTTGTTTTTTTTTTTTTTTTTTTTTTCCCCTAATCACAATACCACCCCTTTTCAGCTCTGTGCCACAGGCTCCCTCCTGAATATGGAAAAATGGGGGACATCTGAGCGGTGTCTGTTTCATCTGGCTTCTCTCCCCTCCCCTCTCCCTCGTCTCTCCTCACTAAGGCATTGGGTTCTCATCTAGCAGTTTCTGATTCTCGTTTTTCAAGATTGGCACCAATAGAAAAAGAGCTTATGAACAGTAGGCTAGATCCTTATCCTACATGGGTTTCCTCTAAGGGAGGGGGGGTAAAGTGAAACACGGAGGAGAGGGGAGGATACAGGAAAGTATGCACAAGTGAATCACTCAGCCATTGTTCAATCTTAAGGCATATTTAAGACCAGATAACAATAGCAATTAAATCAGCTTATAAGAAAGTAGGCTACCTACTCTTTGTCATGCCTGGGAGGGAGGACAGCTTGCTTGCTCCTGGTGTTTCCCTTTGGCGGACTATTTTATAACTGCTTACACCTGGGACGGATCCAGGCACCCCTTAAAGTCACACTCCCAGCTGTTTAGGAGTTAGGGCCAATTCCAGCCACACGTTGTTCTGTGTACCTGCAATGACCATGGAAAATTGCCTGTCAGGCATTCTTGATATCTGTGCCCCATCCCTTCCCTGACTGGCCTTAGGCCCTACACTGCTTTCTGCTCCTTCCCCCTCATCCATCACGAGCCCCTGGGCTTCTTCACCCCCTAAAGCAGATTTGGGTGGGTTAAGCAAGCCTCCTTCTCCTAGTCTAGGAACACGGAGGGTCAGGTGGAAAGTAAATGAAGGTCAAAAAGTGGGTCAGGGAGAGAGAATCTGGTTCACTGGTAAAACCTAAAAAATTAGGATTTTTTGAAGCATATGGAAACTATATCATTATAACTCTGTTTCCAGCTAGAAATAGACGACTATTTTTGTGAGGTTATAAAAAGATCAGCATTTTTTAGTAGACACCTCTATGCTTCCTTTCCTGATTACATCAAAAAGGTTTTATAATTTTGTGGAAGCGCCATATCTAACAATATTTATATGGCCACGGATACCACTTTTGCAAGACATATACCATTAGAGGTTTTTCCAATCTAAATTTGAAAGTGTTTGAAATGTCATTAAGCACACGTTAGGAGTTTTCTCAGATAGTGTACAAATTTCTTTGACCCGTTTTATTTATTTTTAATCAATCTGACAGCTCCTCCAAGGGCCTAAAATATGGCCAAAGTGATGCATCCTCCTCAACTATACAAAAGTTTCGGGGATTCTTCAGAGAGTAGGACACCCAAGATCTGCAAGGAGGGATTGAACTTAGTGCTTACGTTTTAGGACACCCAATTTGTGGGAGACGGGGAAAGTTCGTAGTTTCTCTCCTTCTAGGATATCATACAATTTTCATAATTGTTCATAAATTGAAGAAATCATATTTAAGCTGGAAACATTTGGACTGTGCATGTGTGTGAAACGTAAGGTATTTTTGAGGGCATATATAAAAGAAAGCTAATTTAAATGAAAGGTCAAGACTCTTACTCATTTTGAAAATAATACAATATCTTTCCTCAGGAGAACTCAGTTTGACTTTTGCCTAAGAGTGATCGGGGCACTGGCTCACTCATTTTTCCTGTTCACTCATTTTTCAACTTCAAGGCAGTGAAAAAAGGCAGGATTCTTTTATGAGGATAGAAATGATGGAGGAAAGTGAGCAAATCAAATAGATTTCTTTTAATAGGTGAAACAGTAGAGCCAATTGATTTTTCTGGAGTCTACCATTAAATTAATGATGTTTCTTTTAGTCCCCATAAACCAATATCCTATGTGCTTCCACACACAAACACATAGCACAGGTTCTGAATGCTCATTTGTCATCTGTTATCCTTCCATCAGTACTTTAGTACACACAGTTCAAAACATTGATATAAACGGTCCCCATAGAGCCCTTGAACACTTAAAAAATTCAGTTGCTTAAGATGTAATTAGGAGAAAAAGTCTGCAAGCGACATTAATGATTTTTAAAACAACTCATTACAAAATAGTATGCAAGGTATTCTTATTTCTGATTTTGTGGTGAATGAAATACCACACAGTTAACAAAATAAAGCATATATTCGTTGTAAGAAAAGAATTCTTAACTCATTACCAGGAAGAGCAGCTGCAAGGTAGACATCTAAGGATGGTTTCCTGTATTTTTCCTACCTCTTAAGAAGTTAACACTTTAAAACTGAACAAGAATTCAAGGAAAGTTCTGTACATGTTTTATGGTTTTATGTATACATATATTACACGTCTTAACGTGCGTATATTATCACCTCACACATTATTCAGCAGACATTATTCACTCAAAAACTATGTGCTCAAATGAATATAAAGGCAGTATTAGCATACAATGCTTATTTTCCAACGGTTAATTTAATTATGGGTCAAAGAAACACCAGTGCTCCTGTCTATATACCCCATTAACTCACTTCTGAAAGCAATAAAATCCACGTAGAAACACTGAAACCAAATAAGTCCCTCTGTCTGTCACATGAAACCATTATAGGGGGAGGAGAATGGGAACATTAAAAGTAAAAAACATAAAAATTAAAATTGGGGTTATTCTTTGAACACCAATGAACTTTGCTACGTAGATAAAACTATAATTGGCTATAATACAACACTGGAAAATAGCAACTTTGCCACACACTCCTGACAGATCTTCACACATGGTCTTGTTTTGGTCTGTCATCAGGTCCAGGCAATAGACGCCTTCTAAGGCAGTATTTCACTTTCTTAGTATCAGTTCGCCTTTATCTGCATGTCTGCATGCTTTTAGGTTACACGACTTCCACTCTGTTTTATCTTAAAGCTCTGGTTTTATTGCTCTCATTGACCAAATGCCAAAACGTAAATTTATCCCTATTAGAATTTGTGCCAAGAGCGCAAACATAACTTTTACAAGCTCAAAAATATTTTTTTTTTTCAATTTAACTAATCAAGCAGAGAAATAATAGCCTGTCACCAGTCTTCCATTCTTGGGTCTCTTTCCTATGTAGCTTTTTAGCAAACTTTCCCATCTAGATGGCTCCTTGGCAGAGATTGTAAATCATGTCCTTGGACCCCTCACAGCTAGACAGACACACTGACGACATGGATGGTTTATGGCTTTAGAATTTGAGCAGGATCTGAAAAATAGCCTTAACAAACTTATCACCAGGAACCGCTGGCCACACGAGCTAGTGTACCACCAAAATGGGAATCTGTCTGTTTTTCTTTCTCTGGGGCATTTCGAGTTATTAGGCAATACAGCCTATTTCCTTCCTTCCACCCAAGAGGTATTGTGAGCAAACAATTAAAATCCAGCTCTCTATTCATGTTTGAATTTTGCCATTGTGTGTCCTTCTGTGTATTTGTCTGCCTGGCACCACCGAAGTGCAAGATCTAATGTGTTTCTGGACGCAGTTCAGCTCTGGTTACCTGATGACATAAAAACACCGTGGGTAGAGACAGCATCCATTTGTGTCTATTGAAGGACATTTCGCTATGCGTATTTTAGCAATTCTTCTTTATGTAGCGAAGCAAATCTCTCCCTATTCACGTACTTAATTGTTCGCTCAGAGAATATTTTGGCTCTGTCTTTACACTCAAGTTCAGTATTCAGCTACGTGCCCTCAGCATTCTTCCAGCACAGCCTGTACAGCTAATGTATGATGTCCTTCACTGCCGAAAGTCCATCAGGGAAAAAATATATGTATTTATTGTAACTTTTAGACATACAGAAAGGAGTTCAATAAATGGATTTAATGCTTACTCAAAATTTAAGAATCCATTAAGAAGTTCAGTTTTACTATGTCAGTGCGATACATTTCAGACCGTAATCATACCCTTTCCAAATCCCATTTAAAGTAAACCATTTATTTTTTCTACTTTTCCCACAAGTGCCTTAATGTAGAATTTGGATACCTTTCAGAAGAGACCTGTGAGGTAATGCATTTGAGAGACATAACAATATTTATAAAGTTTGGAAAATCTTTTGCTTAAATGAATGGGGAAAATAATCTGCAGCTTTGGCAGAATGGATAATAATATTGATACTGAATTTGGTTGTTTCCTATGACTTTAATAACAGATGTGAGTTCTCATTATTATTCTTCAGTGGATTATAAGGCAAGGCTGGAATTTTAAGGGTTCAGGGCACATTATTCTAGTGCTAAAAAACAGTCATACTGTTCTCATTTTTCCAATGTCGCCTTTTTCCTTTGGTAATATAGCATAAATTTTAATTACACAGACAAATGAAAAATGCCTAACATTCGTCCTTGTTTTACAAATAACGTTTACACTCATGGAAAAAAGAGAGAGAGAGCTTGATTACACATTCACGTTCGCATTCTCTGCTTATCTGTTGAAAAGTTTAAGGCAGGAGCCAGAAGTTTCCTTGTATCACAAATGGGCATCCAATCTCAAAGGAGAGAGAAGGTAGTTTTGGTCTCTCTGCCTCGTTCGGTCCCTGGGCTGCTGTCACCGAAGGCGGAAACTGCTATATGAACACCTGTCCGTGAGCAACTAGACTTGAGATAACCAGCTCATTTCACACAGACCATTGTCCAGCCATCAGATGGTAATTACTTTTAGTCCCCATCAGCCTTGCCTGGATTTCAGCCAATGGGTTGTGGGTGGAGGGGTCTGTATCACATTTCCATCCATCTGAGCCATCCAGTCTCTTTCTTGCTTGTTTTCAATTACATTGACATGGTGGCTTTGGCACATAGCAAGTAAATAGCAACGTATTCAAAAAGAAAGGCCTGAAAGCCAATATCCGAAAGATACTCTTGAGGTTTCAATGAATACAATGAAACTGGCACAGAAATTCTGGCATTCTGACCCAAAGTCATAAAATACAATTAATTAAGTTAATTGTGGTGAATTTGTAGGATATTTCGTGAAAGCCAAATGCAGCAGATGAAAGTCTAAGAGAGCAGTGGAAATGTTACTGGATTTCCTATGAAATAAACAGTACATTAACTAAAACATTGATTAGATCAGAAAGAGAGGGGATTGGAAGTGTTTTAGAAAATTTACTTTGGTTCTCACTTTTTTAACACCTACCCAGAAAGAAGAAAATCTCTGAACAATCTTGATATTCTAAAACCTTCCAGAATTAATTATAAGAAGATTTTACTTTAGTGCCCATCTCTGGCTCTTCCTCTGTTCCACACATGCTCCCCTCTCTCTTCCCAGTTCACACCCTGAAATTTCCCAAACCCAAACTAACACTGATAGCTTTGCATCCTCTTGTATAGTGGAAAGGATCAAAATTAAAATAATCACTTTTTTATTATATGACCGTTGTGTTAAATTCATCATAATTGCCCAATCAGATCTTCTCCTTGTCGTTGTTTCTTCCCTCACCCTTGAACTCAGCCCTTTTGAGTTTTCCATCCCCTGCTGGTTAACCTTCACCCAACACCCATCTCTTTTTACTTTCTCCTCTTTCAACCCACAGCAAATTTAAAATACTAAATTTCAAAACACAAAATAAGCAATAATGTTAATTTTTTCTTTGCTTTTGCCTTGTTTTATCTTGCCAAAAAGCATTTTCTTTGGGATGTGAAGCCTTGTTTTTTGTCTTTGTAAAAATCTTTTGAGAAAGGTAATTAAATATCTCAGCAAACATTTATTAAAAGCCAATGTGCAGGTGCTTTGCTGGACACCAACCATGCAAAGACATTTATGGCATCATCTGTGCTCTCAAGGAGATTAAAGCTGAAGAAACAAATAGAGATACTTACAATCAATAAATAATGTATCCTTAAATATCATGGGTGCTTTAATGGAATTCTAGACAGGATGGAGTAGAGGCATAGAGGAGGGAGCGGTAAATTCTCATAGGGGGATTAGAAAACTATTTCAAAATGGTGACACTTAAAATGGACCTTGAGAGTTGATTAGGGATCACCAAGCAGAGTGGAAAGGTGAGTAAAGAGAGATATGAAATTGCATGGGGTCCTGTTGGCAGTTTGGGTATGAAAGAGGCCATGGCAAAGGTAAGACAAGACGAGAGAGATTGTGAAGGGCTTGCCTGGTGTGCTCCACTAAGAAATCTAGACATCTTCCAGTAGTCAATGGAGAGTCAGTAAAGGCTTTTAAGTTGGGGAACGAAAGTCATCAGACAGTGGTTTGTGAATGATCCCACTGGCACTGCGTGGAGGATGTATTTGACACCATTGCGACGTTCCAATGAGAGTCTGAAATAAAGCTATAGCAATGGAGATGGAAAGGGCTGGAGAGGAGAGGCAGTCAAGAAGTAGGATTTTGGACTTGGTCACTGATGAGATACCATCAAATAAAAGTCACATGTATAAACATAAATTATGTGATATTTTTGCTGTTTTGTTCATATAAAACTGAGATGGAATTGCCACGAATAGTGAGAGTCGGTGTTGCCCAGTGAGAGGAATAAAGAACTCGGGGGTCAGACAGCTTGAGTATGAATCCTGGCTCCTCTGTCTTCTAGTTTAGCTACTTTGGGTTCATCACTTAGGTTCTTTGAGCCTCAGTTTTCTTATCTGCAGAATGGGGAAGTAATGAAATGTATTTTGCAAAATTACCTGTCACATCACAGGCACTCACTAAATGTTATTCAGACTAAATATCTTTTAACAGAGGACCCAAGGACACCACGTCATAACTGCAAGCCGTGTGACTGTGCCATAAAACTCTAGGAAACAACAGAAGCAACTGGTTGGCCAAGTTTAGAAGCAGCAATTGAAAATGAAGTGGCTATTTAGAGCTCATGCATCATGCAGTGCATGAGATAAACACCACGTCTCTATGTTCTTTGGTTATAATCACAAACCAAAGGAAAGTCCCCACATGGGCACAGGCTGGAAACAACAGCTGAGAACCACGAAGGGCTTTTCAGTCTCACACCCAATGGTATGCTCCAACACAAGCACTATGCCCAGTAAAGACACTTTGTGTGGATTACTGCAAATTCTAATTTAATCAACTTTAGACTGTTTTTAAATACATTTTTGCTTTAAAAATAAAGGTCTTTTTTAAATCCGGAATGATCATTGTGCGTTCGTTGCATATAAACACCAGAGAATGGTTTAGAGAAGGTATGGCTTGCAAACTTCCACTTGCATATGTATACATAAACAGCTTTCAGGATATATATCAATTAAATGAATGTAAATTGATCAACCCCTTAAGGTGAAAATATAAAAACATTAGCACTTATGTATGTACTCATTAGGAATCAATTAGATGGTTGAACTTCATAAGACTATAGTTTATTCCCCAGCCTAAACAATCAATCAACAAATATTTATTGAATTCACTGTAAGCAAAATGCTATGTTATTGAGCATACAATGAATTATGAGATGTAATTATAGCCCACATGGAGCCTTTGATCTAAAGTGTAAGACAGCCGCCCAAGAAGTGATGCGTGATTATTTGAGCCAAAGGTAGTATATACTAAGCACCAAATAATGATATGAGTCAAAAGTGCTGTGGAAATTCAAGAGAGAAAGAGGCAGCTGGAGGTCAGGGTGGCCAGAAAGCTTTGAAGAGTATTTAACATGGACCTTGAACAAGGATGAGCATCTTCTATATATTTGAAGAAAAGAGAGAAAAAATAATATTTTTGTGGCATCTACTATAATCCCACTCTATCCGAGACAACTATTTATGCAAAAAAAAAATCTTTCAGGTGAGAAAGTAGAAATGTTAAGATGACACAATGGAAGGATGGGCTTCTTTCTTCATCAAAAATAATAATTTGAGGGTCTGGCCCGGTGGCATAGTGGTTAGGTTCCCGCACTCCACTTCAGTGGCCTCAGGTTTGCAGGTTTGGATCCCAGGCGCAGACCTAGGCCCTGCTTATCAAGCCATGCTGTGGCAGGCATCCCATATAAGCTAGAGGAAGATGGGCACAGATGTTAGCCCAGGGCCAATCTTCCTCAGCAAAAAGAGGAGGCTTGGCAACAGATGTTACCTCAAGGCTAATCTTCCTCACCAAAAAAATAATAATAATAATAATAATTGAGACTGGCCTGGTGGCATAGTGGTTAAGTTCACACACTCCACTTCAGCAGCCCTGGGTTCACAGGCTCGGATCCCAGGCACGGACCTACACACTGCTCATCAAGCCATGCTGTGGCAGTGTCCCACATACAAAATAGAGGAAGATTGGCACAGATGTTAGCTCAGGGACAATCTTCCTCACAAAATAATAATAATAATAGTAATAATTAATAGAGCAACCCTGATGGTCTAGTGGTTAAAGCTCGGCACACTCCACTCCGGTGGCCCAGGTTCGGTTCCTGGGCGTGGAACCACACTATTCATCTGTCAGTAGCCATGCTGTGGTGGCAGCTCACATAGAAGAACCAGAAGAACTTAGAACTATACACAACTATGTACTCGGGCTTTGGAGGGGAAAAAGAAGAAAAAAGGAGGAAGATTGGCAACTGATGTTAGCTTAGGGTGAATCTTCCCCTGCAAAAAACAATAACAATAATTAATATTTTTGAGTGCTTATCATGTGCCAGACACTGTGCTAAATGCTTTATCTGAATTGTTGTACTTAATCTTCATAACAGCTTTTGGAGTAGGTACTAGCGATAATCTCTTTCAGAGATGAGGGAAACGGAGGCTTAGAGTTACGCCGCTAGAAAGTGGTGAGACCAGGCAGAACTGCTGATCACTTGACTCTACTGTCTTGAGCTAACAATATGAATTCACAGAGTTTGTTTGAGACACATTGTGAACTGCAGAGTCCATTCATTCAGCAACTTATTGACCACCTGGCCCGCGCGGGAGATATCAAGACAGATAAACAGGTCACTGAGTTTACAGTCCGATTGTGAAGAGAGAAAAGTAAACAGATTTTTATAATATAGAGCCAGAAGTCACCAATACAGGATGCTGGGGAAGGGTAACTCCTTCAGAGTAAGAAGAAGTGTTAGAGAAGCCTTTCTAGAAGAAATGACCCAAGAGATTAGAAGAGAAAAAGGACTCAATAGGCATACGTATGAGAAAGACATTCTAGGAACAGGGCATAGCATGGACAGAGAAATAGGGTTGAGAGAGAGCTGATATGTTTGAGGGAAATACAATGTCATTCAAATGGCTGAGGTTAAGAAACTCCGACTATACACCAGAAGACTAATCATTCCAGCCTCTGCTTATCTGGCTCTGACTTCATAGCAAAGTTATGTAATCAATACAAAAATTATTAATGAGATACTTTACATTCTTTTTTTAATTAAATCTTCAAAATCTAATATGCATTTTATACACATCTCGAGTTGGACTAGCCAGTGTTCAAGGACCCAATAGCCACAGGTGGCTGATGGCTTCCATATTGGACACACAGGTCAAGATCATTCATTTGTTACATATGTGGGATTTCAAGTCTTAGCTCCAGAGTTACATTGAAAGCTGCTTGAGAATTGGGTCTTCAGCCGCCACTTCTCCCAGCGCCCCAATGAGTGTGGAGCACATAGTTAATAATCAACAAATGTTTATCAATTGATTATTAGTTGGAATGTATATGAAGAACATAAGCAGGCTCTCACTTGGACCCTGGAGAATGTATCTATAACACACTTGAGATTATTCTTTCTACACCAATGAGAATCCTTTTTGTACCTGTCAAACTGCTGTTATGATACAATACGATGGTTAAAAAAAAAAACATCAATCCAATTTTAGTCCCAATAGTTTTATTTAATTAAAAAAACCCTTATGATGACAAAACACACACAGCTTATTTGAGTTTGCATATTGCTGCTGCTGGACTGTTATTGGTGGGGGTGAGGGTGTTATTACTGTACCCAGAAAATGAATCTCCAAATATTATCTCAGAGCAAAGCAAAAACTGACAGAACCACAAGAATGAATAGACAATTCTCAAACATTTTAAGAGATTTTAACAAACCTTTCTCAGTAACTGACAGAATAAGCAGAAAAATAAATCAATAAGAATATAGAAGATTGAACAACATAATTTGCAAACTTGGTCCACTGAGCTCATAGAGGACATTGTATCCCATAATGACAAAATATGTCTTCTTTTCCAGAACATATAGAACTTTTACAAAAACTGACCATATGCTGAACTATAAAAGTAAGTCTCAATGAATTTCAATCGATTGACATTACACAATGCGTATTTAATCAGCCCAGAAACATGTAATGTAATTAGCCCAGAAATCAATAACCAAAAACCAAAAAATCCTTGCCATGAATTGGAAATGCACATTAATTGGAAAGTGAGAAGTAAACTTCCAAATAACTCATAGCTGAAAAAAGAGATCACAATAGAAATGAGAAAACACTATACATCAGGATGAAGCCAAAGCTTGTATTTATAGAAAACTTTATAAATTTAAATACATATATTAGAAAAAAAGGCTGAAAAATAAATGACTAAGCACCTGTCACAAGAAATTAGAAGAAGAAAAGCAAATAAAATTCAAAGAATATAAAATAAAACAACGAAGATAACAGGAGAGAATAATGGAATGGAAACGAGCATATCATAGGAAGGATCAGCAAAGCCAAAATGTATTTCTTTGAAAAGACTAATAAATTTGATAAGGTCTGGCAAAAGTGGTCAAGGAAAAAAGAGAGAAGTCACAAAAATATATCATGAACTTAAAAGGGTGGGTCATTACAGATTCTGCCGACGTTGAAAGGACAATAAGATATTATGACCAACTCTATACCAATAAATTTGAAAATCTAGGTAAAATAAATTCCCAGAGAAATACAACTTTCTGAAACAGAAAATGTGAATGGTCCTATTATAGAAACAGAATCCATAGTTTAAGAAAACGCCAGGCCTCAACAGTACCACTTGAAAGAAAGAAATGATGCCAATCTACTTAAACTCTGTGTGGAAATAGATGAGGGAACATTTCCAAATTCATTTTTTGAACAGCTTAACGTTGATACCAACACCCAGCAGGGACATTACAAGAAGGAAAATTAAAGGCCAATCTACTCGTGCCCAAGATATAAAAATCCCAAATAGAATATTAGCATAGAAATCTAGAGTTATTTTGAGAAAATCACACACCACAACCAGGTAAGGTTATTCCAAGACTGCAAGAGTGGTTTACCATTCTAAAAGTCAATCACTATAACTCTCCATATTTACACAAAAAAAGGAAAAAATGTTTCATAAAAGCCAATATCCATTCATAATTAAAAACTCTTAGCAAAATAAGAATGGGGGAAACTTTCACAATCTAATAAGACATTTCTACATTTCTATATTTCTATATATGTGTTTTACAGATATATTTTTATATACATAAAAGGGAAAACTAAAATTTTTCCCCTTGAGATCACACATAAGACAAAAGTACCTACATTACTGTTATTACATCTTGTACTGGATATTTTAACCAGTGCAATAAGGCAAGGAAAATAAAGGTATGATTGGGAAGAAAAATTAAAATTGTCATTATTTACAGATAATAAGATGTAGAGTGTAGAAAATTCAAAACAATCTGCAGGTAAATTATTAGAATTACTAATTTGGCAAGGTTACTAGACACAAGGTCAATACACAAAATCAATTGTACTTCTTTATGCCCAAAACAATTAGAAAATTAAATTTTTTAAAGACATCATTTGTAATAGCACAAAAATGTAAAATACCTAGGAATAAGTATCTCTCTCTCTCTATATATATATATACATATATATGTATATACATATGGCAAATCTTATATGCCATATATATACGCAAGACTATCATTGAAAAAACTTGTAAAGATTTAAACAAATGGATGAATATAACACGCTCAAGAATTGGAAGAGTCAGTATTGTAACAATGTCATTTCTCCTCAAATTAATGAATCCATGGATTCTAAATAATAGCAATATAAAATCCCTACAGGATGTTTTGTGACCTTGATAACATGATTTTAAAATTTATATAAAAATGCTGAAAAGATGGACAAGTTAGTGCATCCTTACGATTTGTATTTCTCCTTTCTATTCCATTCATTGGTTTTCCATTCACTTTGTAAACTTTTCTAGAATGCCACAGAGATAAAAGAGGCTCTGCTTGGTATGAAAGAATCATCCCAACCGGCATCCTCAGTTTAAATTTGGGGACCCAAAAGAAACATAAACTCCACGAAATTGATCCTCTGACCTATAATTTCCAAATGACTGACTCTCCAGTGGAAGGCTCCCACACGTCCTTCCCGCTGCACTTGTGGGAACTTTCAGAGTCTACAAAGGCCACTGCCACCCAAAAAGCAGTTTCCCTTTATCTACCTGTTCCTGAATCTTCATATTCTGGAGATGTCAAGGCAGAGCTAGCCTGATTCAAATGCTATAATAGGCATTGTGGGGGCAGTACTTCCACCCCAAAGACAGAGGACACTAAAAGAGAAAGCAGGGGAAGTCTATAAGACTGAATGAGACACAACCCACTATCAACTTTAGCCACAGTCTGCTCCTGCTACCCACACCAGAAGAGAAAGAACTGGACTGACAGCGTCATGCTTTAACAGTAGTTTCTGATAGCTGTGAGATGAGCTATATCTGAACAAATCCAAACCCTGCAGGAGAGGGGACCTTTCCCTTGGCCATTCATATCACAACTATTTGTATTCCTAGACGTGGCCCTTCTACTTGTTTCATTTCTGGTTTGCTAATTTGAGGCTTTCAGTCAATTAATAATATTGTCACCCTCACTCCACAGGACAACAGGGTCAAAAGAGTGGACCTCAGATTGTCTGTTCTCACCTCCCTCCACATTGGCATTTGTAAGCTAACCCAAGTCAGCTAGTAAGAACCTGGGAGAAAACTTCCTTCAAAAAAGTAGATGTGGGGGCCAGCCCGGTGGCGCAGCGGTTTAGTCCGCGCTTGGCAGCCCGGGGTTCGCTGGTTCTGATCCCGGGCGCCCGCCGATGCACTGCCTGTCAGCCATGCCGTGGCGGCGTCCCATGTAAAGTGGAGGAAGATGGGCACGGATGTTAGCCCAGGGCCAGTCTTCCTCAGCAAAAAGAGGAGGATTAGCAACGGATGTTAGCTCAGGGCTGGTCTTCCTCACCAAAAAAAAAAAAAAGTAGATGTGTGGAGAGGAATTTGGGTAGGTTCTTTGGGCCATTTGTGGCTGGGTGTGAGGACTCCTCCTGTCCTCAGATGCCTTTTGCCTCTGCTTGGTGATGTAAGAAACAATGGGAGAGGCTCTGGATTTCTGGTAAAGGGAAAGGATGGGCCTGGCAATGACCAATAAGGGTGATATATATTTTGGGAAATTCTAATTCAGTTCAGTATTACTTTGAATCTGTAAATCTTTTGTAGATTGCCAGACTGAGCAATGCCTAAGCTATCTCAAAAAGCAATGCCTTGTTCCAACTGTATGAAACCAGCATCTTAAGGGTGTATGATTTAAAGCATACGCTATTCATATAGCTCTTTGAAGAAGTCATGTGGCACAATTTGAAAGACTCCATAACAGTCATTCAAACATTTCCCTAGTGACAATAAAAGGATTTCAAAGTTAAAACTGCCTACTCCATAATTATGTCCAAGAAAGAGAGCGTCTTTGTCCTTTGTTTACAACTATACAGATGAATTCAGCATTTCTGATTACTGATTGTACTCATATTATTAGTTGTTCCAAATATGAAAAGATTTTCCTTAAAAGAATGTTATATGGCCATGCCTACTGTAGCCCAATGTGAAAAATAGTTAGCGGGATTCCCTTTAATTTTATGCATACAGACACCAAAAAGTTTTTCTTTGCATCCTAATTGTTAACGGTTTTATCCTCTTCGTTGATTAATTTATGTGGCTAATTACCAAACTCACTTCAGTTTGGGCAACGTAGACTCATTTTTAACGTTAATAAGGGAAGAATGAAATATATACAACTTGAAACACAAAAAGTGTTTGAGGCTTGAGTGGTTGGCAACCACAGTTCTCGGCTTTTCTTAATCTATGCTGATTTACAATTGATATCCTCTGACAAAAGAAGGCAACAGGGAATGTGTTTTCAGATAATGATATAGTATCTATGATATGGGTTTGTTATCAAGGTCCTTGAACCAATCACTTCTTTCCTTACCAAAATGCCAGACACCTCTTGGGTAGGTAGTTAGCAAACACACTTTCAAGAGGTACAGAAATTGCCCACTTTTCTTGTTAAAGGAGTAGCTAAATTCTCATGCTGTGTAACTGGGGAGTTGGGTGGATAAGCATGTAATGCTATGAAATTTTCTAATACATATAAGAAGAAGTCAAGATTGAATCCTGGCCTGGGGAGACTAAAACAGAGCCCAAACCAACCATGGCTTAACATCTAAAGCCAAAGCAGAGAGGGCCTTAGTTTTAAAGAAGTGTTCTGAAAGTCTCCTAAGTTACATGAAACTCCATTTTTTCTGCCTCACAAGATTAAGTGTTGTGTCAGTTCCTATCAGAAAGTAGAATCTCTGCTTCCAAGAAGTCAGGTTATTTCAAGCTCGCTGCCATTGCCTTGTCATTTGTCTAACCCTGAAAGCAAACTTTTCTCCAAGAATTATCTTATAAGGACCCTTGTACTCCTGTTAGTCTTTGCAGGGTATTTCTTTGTTTTATTTAAGTCCTTACTCCACTGACTACCCCAGTGTAGCCCCAACAGCACCATGAGGAAACTGCTAAACTCTTGATACACCCTTGAGATAAAAGCAGTACAATTTCTCCTTTGGGCGGAGTTATTGGCTAAATAAGAAGTTCAAATCCCTCTTTTGCTCACTTTACATAAAATATCCTAAGTCTTTGTGTACAAAATAGAATAAAATTAACTAATTCTTCAAGGCCTATTTGTTAGTTTCTAGATTAACTTGACCCTTGTTTTTTGTTTGTTTGTTGTTGTTTTTTTTTTTAATGCTGAGGAAGATCCGCCCTGAACTAACATATGTGCCAATCTTCCTCTATTTTGTATGTAGGTTGCTGCCACAGCATGGCTGACAAGTTGTGTAGGTCTGTGCCTGGGATCCAAACTGGCAAATCCACGCAGCCAAGGCAGAGCTCCCAGAACTTAACCACTAGGCCACGGGGCCAGCCCCTGTGGTTTACTTTTTTAAAAAAAACTTCTCTTATTTTTATTATGTTATGAATCCTTTAGGAATGGACAAAAACTCTAACTTAGAAGTCTTTGATTTTCATCCAAAATAACTAATTCAGGAGTCTCCTAAAAAGCAACGCCTATAATTCAGATATTAGTATGATTACTCTAATAATGGCCAAATTCCACTGTGCTTCTCAGAGAAACTCTACCCTATTGACTGGTTGACATAACTAAACTCCATCAAGACAAGACCCCTGACCATCACATCCACCACCACGGCCTCAACACCCAACTTCGCTCAGTACGTGACACATAGTAGGGTCTTACATTACTGTATGGACAATACGCACAGCTAAAAGTGGGTTCCTAATAATAATCAGGTGCTGGGGCTACACAGGCAAAGATAACACATCAATCAATCCAAAACGAAAGTTCTCTGAAATTCTTTGATGGTACAGTAAGAAAAATTTCTTCTTAGGATGTGCACATGGCTATGAGAACACCTATCCCAAAAGGAGAAAATGATTGGAATAACTGACAAAGCATCATCTCACCAGGACCAAGAGCAATTTTTCTTTATGTTCTGAGTGTGTGTGTTTGTGTGCACTTTCTCCCTGCAAGGGTTTAGAGCTCTCTTATTGCCATTTTGCAAGGAGATCAGACTGTTTCTCACTTGTGATAATAACAAATGATGATGTTACCCTACTTAATAAACAAACCATAATACAACCATGTAAATCCCAAGAACAGGGCCAAACACCGTGGTGTTCCTCCGACACTTAACTGGGATTTGCTCCACGGCTAAATACAAGTCTTGTAAGCCAGCTAAGTGGCTTGCCGGGGCCGCTCTGCCCAGATGACATCATCACTTGGCTTTCCAAACACACCTCTTTGGCTCTGGCTCTTTTGGCTTCTTTCCATGTAAACATGGCTTGATTAATGCTGCAGAAGGACTGTGAATCACGTACTCCACTCTCGTATGGGAAGTCAGAATGTCAATTTTTCCTCGTTTCCAGCACATGGCATTGGGATATTTAACGTGGCATCCCTAGCAACAGCATAGAAACCATCATGGTGCCTAGCAGCCAGCCTCACGATGCACTTTATGTAAGAGCAGCTGATGCATCACCCACTGGAAGACCTGCACCTCAGCACGAAGCTGCATTCATGGGTCTGACCATTATGGCCGGATCACAAGCACATGACAAGTCGGCCCTTTGATGCGAAGACAAGGGGAATAAAGAGAAGGCCTTGCCGTGCCTCCAAGAAAATGAATGGGATTTTGCTCATGAAGTCACAGATGTTCAGGACTGATCAGTGCCTGGGTGGGGTCTTTGTACTCTTAGGGTACCTTTTACCACCACTGCCTCCAGCTGGCAACCCCGTTGAACATATCTGATCGTGAAGTCAAGTAAATCCAGGAAAGCTGAAAGCAAAATCTCCTCCAGCAGAAAGAAGAATGCCATCGATGTCAATCTTTATAACCCTTTTACAAAAATAGTTTGTTGTAAATAGTCAAGAAACAACTTGGAGGAATTAGTGGTGGTGGCTATCAAGGGCATCCTAGGGCCATGCTGGACCTAATTGCAACAGGAGAAATGCTTTACTCCGCCAGCCCTAAATGGTTAACTGGAGGGTGTGGGTCAGTTATGCAGAGTCGGTTGTTGGGTAATGAATATTCCTGGTACATGAATTGCTTCTCTGTGATGACTAACAGAACAGCTTCTGAGAGCAGAACATGACAAGTGTTAAAATAATATACCGTAGCAAACTGATATGTGTTTACCATAGTCCCCTCCCTGCTTCGAAAAATTAGGAAACTATAAAGCACGAAGGGCCTTTCTTCTTCATTCCTCCTGCATTACCTCCAAAAAAGTGTTTAACATTGTGGGTATGCATCACACGTTTCATGAAATTCTTCCAGAAAACCATATTGTTTTCCATTTTGATAAGCTAGGAAAGGAAGTGGGGTTTTTACCTTGACTCTCAAGGTCAATTAAACTAAAACTACTCAAATCAGTCCTACAGAGGAAGTGAATTTCCATGTCAATTCCAGGGTTAATGTCTTTCTAATGAGATCCACAAAAAGCCCAAGCTTGGATATGCAATACTAAAAGGTAACAGGCAAGTGTTCAGAAGTTAGCTCATCATTCCAGTTCTTTTAAAGGGCCTCAAGATTTTAGAGTTCGCATCCAATGATGCGCACACACACGCACACTCAGTAAAGGGTCTAGGAATAGGTCATTTCAGAGGAAAGATTTAATTGATCTGGCCAGACATCAACTGAGTGTCCACAAGCTTCTAGATAATTCGTAAAACAGACTTGGAAGACTAAGCCACGAATCCAGTGAGATATAATTTGCTTAGAAGTTCACGTATAAAACAAGCAGAGATGACTGTGGTCGCTACCACACCCACCTGAGAAGTGAAGTGGCAGCATGGGGTCCATGGTGCCTTCGAGAATCCACAATCACACCCCTCAGATTGTTAGTGCTCCCTTCATGTTTTCAGGAGCGCTCCTTGCCCCAGGCTCTGCCTTACAGATAATGAGGCTGCAAGATTCCCTCATCTTGCACAAGACCACAGAAATACTAAAACCCCCATTGCATAACATCTGCTTTCATTGCCTCAGTGCAACACAGTTAAAGTGATTTCATGGACGCCACCAAAGTATTTTCCCACACGAAAGTCCAAAGTTAGAGTAAAAATGTCATATTTTTGAAATTTGATGTTGGTAAGTAGAATTTCTAAGGCTCAGAAGCTAAGTATAAATGAGGATCTTCGTCTTTCGTCTCCACTGGCAATTTTTAAGGAATTGCTAATGTAAAGAAGCAAACTGTGCAATAATTGAGATGCAGATTTGGTTAGAACATAATAATATTAATCTCATTCTAACCAGTTGTTTTTTACAGATAGATATCAGTCGTGTGTTGTTATTTACTATAACAATATTATTCATAGGTTATATCACAAGGAAACGAGGATGCCCTCATTCACTCTCAATATTTAGAGTCTCTGTCTTAATTGAAACTCCCATAAAGGACCCAAAGACCAGAGCATAACTTTGTTTTCTTTGGGAAATAAAATTAAAGTAAATCCGAATATTTTCCACATTTTATTTGAAGTATTTTGTCTTCTCTTGTTCACCAAAGCCATTACATAATCTGGCTGGAGTTTTGGGGAGTTCAGAAAGTCTAGGCACTCACCTTCTCCATCTGTAAAATGGTTTATTAATGAACTCTTTGATACCTTCTAAGTCAATGATTCCAAAGTCATAGTGCATATCATAGCTCTTAGATTTGGTTAAGCTGCATACAATAAATTAATAAACAGTAGTGGTTCTGAAACAAGACACAAATTTTTCTCTCACCTAAAAATAAGTCTGGAATTAGGCAGACTAAGGCTGGTACTGCAGCTCCATAATCATCGGTGTCCCAAACTCCTTCCATCTGCTACTGTACCCGTCTATAGTGTGTTGCCAAGTGATCTGAAACGGCTGCCAACCACCAGCCTTTACATTTGCGTTCCAATCGGAAAAAATGAGGGAGGAGAAGGATTGCCAACACTTCCCATCAGGGCCTATTAGTTAGAACTTAGACATACACCCACAGCAAGTTGCAAGGGATGCTGGAAAACATAGTCTTTATACTGGATGGCTGTATATACAGCTAAAACAGGGAATTTTGATTTGGGGAAATAAAGAGAAAACATTTTTAAAAAGACAACAGCAGTCTCTTCCACCAATATCAAATATGCAAAGAGTTAATATCTGGCTTTTTTTTCTTAAAATATTAAAGGTATGTTTATTTTGAAGATAATGTCAGAGAAAATTAGTGTATAAATAATATAAATGTATAAATGATTGATAATGTATACACATATAAATAATAAATGGTAATATATAAATAAGTTAGTCTATAACATGGTATCGCTGTGGCATATTCTTGCTTATCCAATTATTGCAGCTAAAGATTTAAATCCAAATAAAATTCTTCTTTTCATGTTGTTTTATATTAAGAGTTTAGAATAATTGGAAGAGAATACAAATGTAAAATAAAGTAGGAGAGAGGTGGACATGGTAATTAGCAAAGCAGGTTATAGACTTGAGTCTGATCTGAGTCCTGGCCTTGGCCTTACCACTTACTTGCTCTGTGACTTCAGGGAAGTCACTCGACCACTCTGATCCTGATTCATTGTCTATGAAATGGAAATATGTGTTGGACTAGGAGGGCACCCAAGTCCCTGATAACAAAGCTGCATAAAGTGTGCCCAAGAGAGCAATGAACCCAAGCTACGGAACATGGGGAGGGAGAAGGAGCAGAGAAGTAGCCGTGACAGTGAGAAACAGTCCGACAAGGCAGAATAGAAAACGAAAATGGGGAGAGGAGAGGAGTTGGGCAAATTGCCTGGGAGCCTCCAGCACACGACCTTCATGGAATTATTTCTCTTATGTGTTCAAGTTTCTTTTAAAGCAGGAAAAGGAATTTTAATATATGTATGCTCCAAGTAAATAGCATTCCATGTAGCCTAGAGAATATTCCAGTGACTAGCTTTACCATAATTTCAACTCAAACTAAAAAAAAAATCACAGGATCAGAGACTCCTCCCTTCATTGGGTTAGAACTAAACCCAAGGCTTTGTGCTCCTTTCTAAATGTAAGTGCACTTTTAAGTCCCTGAATCAAGGCTTCAAAGGCAGAAACATATTCAAGAATTTGGGAGCCAGCGCTGATGGCCTAGTGGTTAAAGTTCAGAGTGCTCTGCTTCGGCAGCCCAGGTTCGGTTCTGAGTGCAAAACCACACCACCTGTCTGTCAGTAGCCATGCTGTGGTGGCAGCTCACATAGAAGAAACAGAAGAACTTACAAGTAGAATATACAACCATGTACTGGGGCTTTGAGGAGGACAAAAAAAAAAAGAATTTGGGAACATGATAAGGTAGGATCTGATTATCAAATGCAAGTGTATTTGAAACCCAGCAACCAATCAACCCATCAACACTAATGGAAAGTCCATATTGGACCAGGTGATTGTCAGTCCACAAAGCCATCACAAGAAAACAGAGTTTGTCTGTTTGTTTCTAATATTTTTGAGATTTTCCCTGCAATCTGTTCCCTGAGTTGGAGAGCTCAGTCTCCACAATTTAATCACGATTCTGTCATTTTCTATACACATGTGACAAACAAGCAGAGCGGAATATAAGCATCTCTTCAAAAAAGAAGAAAGCAGAATCAATTTTAAAAGGGAATCAGTGATTTAAAGACCTCATCTTTTCTTTCTAGCACTTTTGTTTATTCATTCATCAACTATTTATTAGGCACCTGTCTTAACGCTGGACATGGAGCTGAGATTGAAGATATAAGGACTTTTCTGCCCTCAGTGTGCTTGTCCCTGGACGAGGAGAGGTTCCGTGTGGACCGATAGTGAGACAAACACACAAGTTACCCTAATTGTCCAGAGTGGAATGATAGGACACATGAAATGCAGTATTACGATGGTTAGGAGGGCTCTGAACGGTGTCATAAAGTCTGAGGCATTTGAGTCCCCCCTTCACTTATTTCCAAGTTATGTAACCTTTCCACGCCTCATTTTTGTCATCTGTAAAATGGGACAATAAGAATATCTATAGGTTTGCTTCACTGAAGTAGAACAAGAACTCAATATTTGTTGGCCATGTTTATTATCATCATTGTCATTGATGATATTATTAATGTGATTAATCTAGAAAGATCCAGAAGGAAAGACTTGAAATTACAGTGGTCCCAAAGGAAAGACGTGCTGTTGCTAGAGGAGCATCTCTTTAACTGTGACTGTTTGACGATGGAAGACCAACCCAAAAAAGGCTTGAAGGTCCTGGGGCTGCAGAGATGGAGATCTTGCATCAGCAGAGGCATAGAATTAAGGGGAAAGCATAAATAGTATGAAACCCATTAAAGCTCTCACAAATTGTTTTGTACTGGGGAAAGGAGGAGGTGGAGGTTGCTATGACATGCTCTTGTTCTATATCCAAACCTCTAAACCACTTGAATCTCTGGATTTCTAAATATAACTTTGAGAAAGCTAATCACACATTTTCGATGCGGATGAATTACTTGGTTTCCATATTAATCACATCGAGCTAGTTAACATTTCATCATCCATCTTGACCACAAGCAGTACTAAAAGCAATGCCATAGAACACAGTTTTACTCTGAAAACTGGGGCGGGGCGGGGGGGAGAATTTCTGCCCAATGGCAAGGAATAGGAACGCTCTACATTTATAGACAAGCGTGTTCGATAACTTGATTTTTCATAGATGGGTGTTATTTCTCATAAGGAAGTCGGTTGCTGCTCTCTCGGCTGCTCAGATGGAATGGCTTTTTGTGATGTTAAAACCGTGAGTCAGTATTTTTCCCACAATTGCCACATTTCAAAACTAGCACATAGCTTTGAAGGAGCAGCCAGGAATTCAATAGTCCAGAATCCAAACTTTCAAGACAGACCACCCTTGTAAGTTTGTGGCTAATCATCTCAAGAACTTGAAATATGTATTTAAATATTTGAACATTTAAGGGGCTTTGGAAATGGGTCTCTCAGCCACCTCTCCCCTTCCTCCCCACCCACCCTCGCCTACCCTGGCAAATTTCTGCTCATCAATATTCACAGAAAACTGGTCTTGACAGGGATGCTTGAAATGGTGAGCTCCTGAATCATCACCAGTGTCACAGGTGGAACTACTGGTACCTGGAGTTTTAGAATGTAGGGGTGTGTGTGTGAGTGTGTGTGTGTATGCACACCCCTCGAGATGCTTGCAGTGGGCAGTGACTCAGAGAGGCAAAGAGAGAAAACAGCGGCTTACCAGCTTGTTCTAAAAACATCTAAGTAGTCTATACACGTAATTAGCCGGGAAACCACCATCGCCACCATTATCAGCAATTGGAGACATCCCCCACCTTTGATCCCATCTCTAAGCATATACATTGTCTTTTCCTTCACCCATCTATTCATTCTCGAGCCTCTGAGGTCAGGCACTGGGCTGGGGATAGAGACGCTTTTTCAGACCTGGTTCCTGCCCTCCAGGCACTTGTATCCCATTGGGGGAGACAGATATGAATCAAATGATCACACAAATAAGTATTACATTGCAATCGTAATAGAACAAAGCAGAGGAAGATGTTGCTATGGAAACTGAAAAGGAAGTCTTCAACTGAGGAAGGTTGAGGATGGGTCCCCTAGGACTGGATGCTTACCTGAAGGATGAGGAGGAGTCACGTGAGGGAAAAGGGAAGATAATTTCAAGCAGAGAGAAGACCACAGCAAAGGCTCTGTGGCTGGAGCAAGATGTGAGAACAAGGGACAGAGAAAAGAGGGAAAGTGGTGTGAGATGAAATTGGAGAGGCAGGGGCAGACCTCGCAGGGCCTGACGGTCACCTCAGTTTGTCCTTTATGGAAAAGCATTGAAAGTTTTAAGCAAAAGGCTAACCTGATCAGAGTTATGCTTGGAAAAGACTGTTCTGGCTCCAATACAGAAACCGATAAGAAGGAGAGGGTAGAAAGAAGAATAGGTGTAATAAATTCGTCTTAGGAGGTTTTGTGGCTTCTTTGCTGCTTCACGTGCCCTTGACTCATTTATTCATTCTATACCTTTCTAATGAACACTTATTATGTACCAGACATTGTCCTAGGCCTGGGAGCAAAAGCACCAGCTCAACCAGATGGAGTTTAACGTTAAAGAATCTTCCATTTACCCCAATTTTACAAAATTATTGGGGCAGAAAAAGGAAGAGTTGGATGGGTTTCTCAGGTCCAAAATTCCTATATGAAGACTATGCCCATAGGCTTAGGGGGGATTTTATATAACTTAAAGAGGGACAGTTAGGTAAGGTTCCAGGCAAATATCCTGACTCTGCCACTGATGGGCTGTGTTATCCTCCAGAGATGAATCTTGACAACTGAAATTGAGAACAACGATCTTCAAACTTCTGGATTCTCCGAGGCATTACACCACAGCCTTAGACCACACTTCCTGTGGATTCACAGCTGCCAAAACCAAATTATCACTTCCCTAGGGTATTATCCTTCCACTCAACAGATTTCAAAAATTTATAATGCTTTGCCAAAGTAGTATATGCACATTGTCTCAAAAGTTAACTACTACTACAAACTAGAAAAACAGTCTCCTTTGTTCCAACCCTTCAATGACTGAATTCCATCTCCTGGAGCCAACCACTGAAAATTTTGCAATTCTTTTGTTGTTATTTTTAGTATTTACCTTCATGTCCATAAATAATACATTGTTATCTCTTGATTTTTCTTTTTCAGTCCTCATCTGTTTTGACTTCCTGTTCTGACTCTCTCCCAAGTCCACCCTACTTCCCTTCCCTCCTCCTTCCAAGGAAGTCACATCATAATTTTGGTTAAGTCAGAATTTAGTATTCACCTTATTCTTAAGCAAAAATTTTCAAAATTGAGCCATAGGATGTGCTACACTTGCATTTCCTTTTTATTCAAGTTTTCTTTTTTCCTGGAGTTCGTGATTGCATTGTGTTTCAATTGCCTAGTTTTCTATGACCCTATCGCTACTTTAAACCCAAATCCTGGAGAATCCCAAAATTTCTCTCATAATTTTCCAACACGTATGAATTTCATCTTCTTGGAGACATTCCTCCTGGGCCCCCCCCCCCGCCAGTGAAATTATCTTCACTAACTTAGCTTCCTTGAGAGATGCAGATATTTAAAACCTAGTTGTAGCTGACAGTCTGAGCCTGCTTTCCCCCACTTTAAACAAGAGTCACAGAGTCATCCTGATTCAGTACGGAGGCTGTTCTCCTGGCTACTCCACAGCTGACATCTGGCAGTTCTCCTGGGGGTTCCCCTCACCTCTCTCTTGGGTTGGTCCCTCTTTCCTGATTCCCAGGCTTTCCTCTCTTGTGGTAGCCTCACCTTGCTTGGCAAGCACCTCCTCCAGGAACTCCATGGGAAGTAACATTTTTGAGAACTTACATATTTCTATAACATTTGGATGTTACAATTTACCATTGGGAAAGTCCCCTTCCATTCATCACTTCGTTTCATCCTCACTGCAGCTTCATAAAATCTTACCACCCAGTTTTACCTACTGAGAGCAGTAAAGTGACTAACCCAACGCCCATAGATCCTCAGATGACATGTGGGTAAGTTGTCTCTGCCGCCACCTCTGTGAACTGCCCCCCAGGGCAATTCAGCTAGTGGGAGTGCAACATATACGTGCTAACGAGTGGATGAATTTAACAAATTAATTAAGGAGGCACCTGCTGACCAGTACATTATATACAGCAATGTGAGGTGTGTGATTAAAGACTGGATCTCATAAACTTAAAAATGTTCATGGTCCCACAGTATTGAGGCAAAATTGTTTCAGAAAAGGCAGTTTTGTGAGCAAATTATGGAATTATCAGTGATGTGGGTGCAGTCTATGCTAACCTTCTCTTCCCACTACCCCGCCCCATCAGAACCCCTCATTTCTGCCCCACTCTCGTTGATTTCTCATCTCTGAATCAATGCTCTGGTTTAGAATGACTTGAAAGCAGATGTCCTGAGCAAAGGTAGCAAGGGGGAGAAACGTCACAGAGCGGCCATACAAAAGCATGTCTCTGAAAGGATGAACAGATGGCACCGTGTGTCCCTTAACTCCATGGTGAGGACACTTGGCAACAACAAGTATGCTGATAAAATTGGAGTCGGTTTCGTTGCTCCCTCCTTTAACAACAATGACAACAAAACCGAGATCTCCATTGTGTATCTGTTTGTGCCTTGGTTACAGAAATTGCAACAACCGCTTCCTTTGAGAAGTGGAAAGTAGCTTCACTAACGCAGCCTCCTTGAGAGATGCGGAAATTTAAAACCCAGTTGTAGCTGACACTCTGAGCCTGCTTTCCCCCCACTTTAAACAAGAGTCACAGAGTCATCATCCGTCAGAGCCTGGAAGGACCTAGCCATCAGCTTGTACATCCCCACCTTTCACACACCAGGAAGCCAGGGACCAGGGATGCAAGTCTCACCCAGGGCCACACACCTGGCGAGGGGCGATGACAGCACTAGAGCTCAGTTTGGAGTTCTTTCTTTGGTCTTTAGTTGTTTTAATGCCCTTTTCTTTAAAACAAGTAAAAAATAGCAATAAAGTAACATCCTGGTAAAAATGAACGAATGCAATTCAGATCTGTCATCAAGGAATCGAGGCTGAATTGAACAATTTGGTGAGCTGCACCTTCTCTTGATGCAGGCAAAGCTTTCCCTCCTTATGTCCTCCGTCCCTTTGAGCCCTGTGCAAGGGCATCACCTTGAAAAGCGGAATGTGCAGTGTAAACAGATGCTTCACATAGTCAATCTGCACATCTGAGGGTCATCCTCTCCCACCTCTCCCAGTCCTCCCTCCACAATCCTCCACAGGAAGACAATACAAACAGTTGGCTGTTTTATTTTCCTCTTTAAAAAGCTCTTTGAATTTCCCAAATCGCCCATCTCTGCTCTTCCTTTCACCCCACGTACGTTGCCCTGCCCCTCTCTGTTTGCCGGTAGACTGCAAGCTCATTTCTCTCATGCGACACCAACACGACCACTGCAAAAGCCATTCGGGTTTGCATAAAGAAAGTGCCAGATATTTTGTGGATGGGATGTCAGGAGCATGCTGTTAGCACCTGCTAAAGCAGGCTTCAGAAACAATTTAACTCCAGGTTAAGGAGAGTCTTGCAGCACAGCCAGTCATGGAACAAGAAGGGGCATGTGGAACATCATAGCTGTTTCACAATTTTCCAGGGCTGATACCAGATCTCGTGGCTTTCTCCTCCTCTAGACACCGGGCCCAAGACCCCTTAAGGGCTGTTGCTACAGCTACAATTTTTGCAAATACCAAATAAATGATGATTGAGGTATATGTCAAACTCTATCACCAAAACAAAAGTGTTTGTGTGTGCTTTGCCACGTGCGGCCTAACGACAGCACTTTTTATCTATTTGAATGTTGACTGCACGTTTTACGGTGAGTTTACTTGAATATGATTTATTTGACCTTTGCAATGAAAAGAAACTATAATTCAGGAGAAGACAAAAATGACGCCTGCGAGGATGACTCTCCTTAAACTGGTTTATTTCTTTTTAAATCGCAAAAGCACAAAAGACCCAGAGTCTCTGATAATGAACGTAATATATGATTGCCATAAAAAGTTCGCTCTCCTTTCAATTTCAATTTACCCCACTATAAATCAGCGATCCGCTTAATCAAATATTCCTCCACTTTAATTGTTTTATCTTGCTTTTATGTTAAATCTCACTGAGTTACTGCTGGCACCAGTCTTCACATTATAGAAAAAATGTCAGTCGTTGGCCCATAATTAGTCTAAAACTCAAACATTGGTTCTGAACATTAACCAGATTGGAGGAAGCCCTCACAATCTCACTGGACCAGGGAGACAAATCCAAGTCAGAAAGTAAACCAGGATTAGTCGAGCTAGCCATCCATCTGCTGTCAAAATCCGGAGTGTGGGCCCCGGCTTTCAAACTAACTGGGATTTTTTTTTTTTCATAAATGTCTTTCATTATTATCTTATAGGGCATTAAAACTCTATTTGGTTGTCTCTTAAATTCTCTAGCCTGAAACTGTTCGTTTAAGAACTGCAGATGCTTGCCTGAACTAGCCCAAGAGTTCCCATGAGAAAAATATATCAGCACAATGTACTGCATAAGGCCACAGTCAGACTTCAGTGTTCGTGAGGAAGGGCACTTCCTGGGTATTGTACAAGACAAGAACTGTCCCCAGTGGGTAAGCTGGTTCTATAAACAAGGAAGAAAAAAATGAATTCCATGTTATTGATTGATAAACTCCTTTCTGACAAGGTGTATGCGGACAGTCTGATAGAAGTACTGTGGAATTCAAGGACCCTGATCAGACGCTATTTGGACACATCTTTCTTGAATGTAATCCTTGATCTTCAGACAAACACCCAATATAATGTTTTTAAGTTAAAACTCTAGAAATCTTTTAAAATAAACTGAGAATGCAATATAGCCAAACCAGTCCATCTGCTTTACCCAATAAGTGTAAATATTTCCAAAGCAAAGAAGTTTCCTCTGGAGTTTTATGTACTTGTTTTGAATTTCATAGATGAGCAGCAGAAAGGAGAAGTTTTTCGGAGGCTATGAAGCCTCCGAAAGCTGTTTAGGCAGCTTTCTTGAAAATATCTATATTTTAATACTTATTTATGTCTCTTGACTTGTTTTATAAAGGACTTGAGCAAATTTTAAAATTAAAACTTTTTCACTTTAACTCTCTAGCTCAAAAACAAAATATTTTTCATATTAATAAAAAGCTAAACAATTTTTCTTAAAGTCTGAGCATGAAAAATAGCTTAAAATCACTCGGGAAATGTTAACTTTATTTCAGGCATAGCTACAAGCATTAATCAGTGTCAAAAGGTTTTTTTTAAAAGGCATTTTTACAAAGGGGAAAAAAATCTATTGTATAAATAATATCTGAGTTCTAAGAAATCAAAAATGTTTAGAAAGAACTTGAAGAATCATGAAAAACTTAGTTACAATAGATCTCATCCATGCAACTATTTGTAAAGTATTGTGATATGTTATTATGGCAATTATTTTTATTTTCAAACTTATCACATCAGACAGGCATGGTGAAATAATATGTATTAAATACATAGATATAGTTATCACAACAGAGTGAATCTAGAAAAAAAAGACATGAAAAACATCCCATTAAAGGAAAAGCCTTTATATGGGACATTATTCACATTTTTGCAAATAGAATTTTCTGATTAACTGCCGTATATTATATCATTTGAATAACTTTAAGAAAGATTAATTCCCAAGCTCTGTCCTTGGCAATATTTTTTCCTGGCTGAAATTGGGCTTTAAAACAAAACGTCAGCAATGCAAGCCGACGATTCAAGGTCCAGGTTCAGAAACTTCGAGAGCAGGCAGTTAAAAGTGATTTAAGAAATGCAAAATCATTCTTTCACAAACGTGTATGTTACACTTGTAAATTGATATATCAGAAGCACCACCGGAATATAACAATTTGTCTCTCTCTGGCTGCCGTGGTGTATTCCACAGCTGCCTGCCAGATAATATACTGATTGTAACTTTCCTAATTTACAGAGCCTTTAAGTCTAATCTCCCGGGCCAGCCTAAAGGGCTTCTTCATCCTTTGAAATGCCAGAATAATTGAAATTGTCTTCAGCAGACGGTCAGGCAATAATGAATATTTTCTCTGCTGACTGCGTGCCAAGGTTACACATAGTACCACAAACAGAAGTGATCCCAAGCTAAGCCTCCCAAGGGAAGGGCAGCCACTAACCTGTGGCACGAGACACAATACCTATGGCTTCCCCTTCTCGCAGGCTCCTGTAGTCAATGACGCCCACCACGCTTCTGTACACTGAAGGACAGCCTGGTTGCCAAGTGAACAATGCTCCCATTGCCTTCCCTGACTCTCCAGGGGCAGATGAAAGGCTGGGAAAGGTTGTGGGTTTGGATTTTCTGATGGGGACAGCAGCAGAGATGAGCAAAGGAAGCTGCTGCTGGGATTAAGAGGAAATACACAAGCAGTTAATCAAAAGAAGCACAGCACTGATGGTGCATGAGGAGACGCTTGCTTGTCAGCTCTGAACAGTCTTTCCCATGCCTCTGAATGGTTTTTGTGAATGCCAGGAGCTGTTCCCTGACTCAGAGTCAGTCCTGCTTCAACAGAGTCTTAACGATGCTCTGATTGAAATTAAAACATTTAGTAGCAGAAGTGAATCAGTAATATCTGAAAAAAATCTAAAAACTAGTTTAACCTTTGACTATGGAGAGGTTAACATTTTAAATGCCAACAAGTTTGAAACAGATGTTTTATTTAAGCAACTAATCTAGGATTATTGGTACTCCCAAGATTTGCTTTATAGGGGGAAATTTGGGGATGAGAAGAGAACTGCCCTAAAACACTATGTGTTTAAACCACACAGCAAAAGGTAGATTTTTTTTTTTAAGGTACATGGGGGAAAATAGTATAAATCCTGCCATTACATGACACCTGAGTTGCAATATCTGAATTACTAAATTATCATATGTCAAATATATCAAATACGTATTAGTTATCTGTTGCTGCTTACCAAATTACCCCAAAATTTAGAGGCTTAACACAGCCATGAACATTTATTATCTCCCACAGTGCCTATGGGTCAGGAATTCAGGAGTGGCTTAACTGGGTGGTTCTGGCTCAGGATTTCTCACGGGTTGCTGTCAAGCTGTTGGTCCTGGTGGCATCATCTGAAGGCTGGACTGGGACAGGAAGATCCACTTCCAAGGTGGCTCCCTCACATCCCTGGCTAATTAGTTCTGGTTGTTAGCAGGAGGTCTCAGTTTCTTGCCACATGGATCTCTTTTAGAGCTGCTTGAATGACGATGGCATTATGACATGGTAGCTGACTTTCCCCCAGAGCAAATGATCCATGAGAGAGCAAGACAGAAACCACAATGTCCTTTATGTCTAGCTTCAGAAGTCCACATTGACATTTCCACAGTACCTTCCAGGCTACACAGTCAGCCCTATTTAATGTGGGAGGGGACACATAGGGACATGAATGCCATCGTGGAGGCTGGCCACCACACATGTCTACCATACAATTAAACAGATCTACAAGCCTCTTGGGCTCTAAGACCTCAACTACCTCTCTCATTGCCCATCACATTCTTGCACAAATTCTTTGTCCCAGATGAGAAACAGGGGATACATATCATTAAGTATGTTTCACTCTTTCCCACATCCAAAGCCCAGAGGGGTCTTCTCACTCCACCCACCATCACTAAATCCAAATCCCCCTGCTTGCTCACTCCCCCAAAAGATGGTCCCCCACTGTGCAACTTTTCCACCTAGGAAGCCTGTCCCAAATAGCCCTACCAGACTTTAAACATGTATATTTTTCAGATCCAAACAAAAGAGAAAGGAAGGAGGGAAGGAAACCACGCGTACGTATGTAAAAGACAGTGGAAATAATACAGAGAATCAGTTACACAAGAGATAGCAGAGCTGAAAAGTGGCGAGGCAACTGCCACCATCTTTACTGGAAAAACAAGGCAGGAGGCAATGTTACCAGAGGGAGTGGCCATGGTCACCCAGCAGAAGCTGGAACCATAGTAGGTGTGTCCGTGGGTGGGAGCAGAAGCCATGGGGATGAGATGCCGCTGCAAGAGCTAGAGAGAAAGGGGAAGAGAAATCCCCTAGCTTCTCCCTTCCTCCCACTCTCCCATCTCCTGCCATGCCTGCATTGATGGAATCCAGCTGGAAATGAGCTGATGGGGTACCTGCACCCCATGTCACTCAGAGCAGAGCAGGGGCAAGGCCAGAGCAAACAGACCGAGGACCATCACATACATCCCGCTCTAGGCGAAACCATTATGCTGAGTTGTATTTTTTCACTTAACATTTATATAAACATTTGTGTGTTCTACAGTTTCTATAATCGTTATTTTAAATTGCTTTGCATCCTCCTATTGTGTGTATGGACTCCACTTGACTTAATCATTTCCAGAGAATTGTATCTTCAAGTTGTCTCCATTTCTTTACTATTATTATTTTCAAGTGATGATTCCGTTAATATCTTCGTTGTCTAGTGTTTTTTCTTTCCAGATATGTTCTTAGGGTCAATTCTCAGAGATGATGATTATCAAATTAAAGAATATCAACATTTTTATATCAATTGATACATATTTGGGGGCACCTGCTTTTGACCCTCCGGCTTTCTGCACTGCTTCCCACTAACAAAATAAAAGGAAAACAAACAGGTACAGGCACATAAGGACTTAAGTCCATATTTCTAAAAACAAAGAAGAGAAATTCCAGCACTTCTATAAAATCTATATTTTGATATTGCAGCAACAGCAGTAGCAAAATCTTTCCCAAGAGCTATGAGATGCTGGAGAAAGGCTGTGATTAACTTCGCAAAGGATGGCTGACTTCTCTTGGATATGACTAGAATAATATTTAGTCTAGTGTTTTTCTTAAAGGAAAATGAAACTTCTTTCTCATTTCTTGGAAACATTCAAGAGCCTGAAGCGAATTTTAGATGAAGAGCACCTTTCCAGCAGTCAATGTCCCATTCTTGACTGTCATGTAACCTAGATGTCTGGGAATACCCTAATCTGAAAAAAAAAAAAAAGGTGTATAATAATGAGGTCTCTGTCACTCTCTTATAAGACTATTGCAAAACAATAGCCAAGGGCCGGTGAGTGTAACAAGTATAAGAGACGTTGAGAGATCTTCCGGCTAGGGCTTCTCAAAGGTTGGCCCATTGCAAGGTAAGTACAAAAACTGAGAGTAAGTGTTTAGAAACTTTTATAGCAATCTGACATTGCAGCAACACTTTTATTGTATTTACAAAAGTATCTGTCTACAATGAATTGAGGGGAAAAAAACAAATAATGCTTCACCTAAGGTAGTTGGGAAAGTTAAATATCAAGTGATCCACCTTAATTAATTAGCAAAAACTATGTTCTTTAGCTGACATAGGTATGTTAAGGAGTTGGATGATATAAGGGGGACTGACATCTCCTTATTTAATCCTATCCGTTACTCTGTAACATGGGTTAAGTATTGAATATTCTCCTGTTTTTGTGACAGGGTCCCAAAACTGGCCAACTGGGCAGATTTCGTTGTTCAAAGAAGAGAGATGTAAAGTTTAGTGCAGAGTGACCAATTGTCTGTGGAGCCCGTGGTCAGAGCTTTGTATTCATAAGGGTTAATTTGGGTCAAGACGAGGTTACACAGGTTAACAGCAAAGAGCAGACAAATACAAACCACTCCAAGTGGGACTCCAACCTTTGTTTTAAATGACTTTTGTTTTGTATCTACCCTGGATAGGGAAATGACAACTCAGGCACCACTGTGGGATGCGAAGATTTTTCTATCTCATGTGGGAACCAGTCCTCACAAGCTCTTCTAAACCGAAGTTTGCATCTCACATTTGGTACAATACAGATACACAGGAAAGCACCCCCGGGGTTTAAGTCCACCGACCTGGGTTTAAATTCCAACTGCGCTATTTACTAGCTGGGTGACCTTGGGCAAACTCCTCAACTTCTCTATACCTCAGTTTCCTCATCTGTAAGATGGGGCCAATTATAACATCTATAACCCCAGTTGTAGAATTGTAGGAGGATTAGATAAAATAGCACATTGCCAACTCACTAACGTGAAGCTGTTTTAATATTTATTCTTCTCCTTAGATTCAACCTTGCTACACGTCTCATCAATCAAGGGTTGGCTGCTTCCTACCAGGACTTTGTCACGTTCTCTGAGAATAAGGGTATTGGGGAAATTACGAGACTTAATTTTTGCTATTGAGGCATTTATAACATAATCAGGGAGTAAAATAATTAATTATAAATTGTAAATGGAATATATCAGCCCATAGCAGAGTAGGAACTATCGATAGAGTTAAAAACATGAGAAACAAATTTCAAAATCTGCTAATGAAGAGTTACAACCTGACAGAGTGGATATGTAGATGTTGAAGGTAAAAATGGTGAGCCGAGTCAAGGACACGGAAGAGATCATGGAAAAATAGAACAATGTGATACCTTGGGGAAGCAGGACTGTGGGTGATGATTCTTTTCTCAGTTTCCATTAATGCTGGATAATGTGAAAGCTCGATCAGTGTGTTGGGAAAGAGTATGGACTCTGAAGGCAGACTGCTTGAATTTGACTCCCTGCTCCTTCACTTGACAGTTGTATGGTCTTGGGCATGCTTCCTGAAGTCCAGCCCTACATGATAACCTCACTTGGCTGTTGGAGGATTCAACACATCAACATACATAAAACATTTAAACAGTATTCAACAGGTATTAGCTATTATTACACACATAGAAAATTTCTCTTTTTTCGGCTGAGGAAGATGGGCCCTGAGCTAACATCTGAGCCCATCTTCCTCTATTTTCTATGTGGGATGCCGCCACAGCATGGCTTGATGAGTGGTAGGTAGGTCCACACCTGGGATCCGAACCTGTGAATTCCAGGCCACCGAAGTGGAGCATGTGAACTTAACCACTGCGCCACTGGGCCGGCCCCTAAAATTTTTAAATAATAAAAGGAAAAATGCTAATAAAGAAGGCATTAGAAATCTCATATGCCAATATGTGGGGGAAAATTAAAGGAAAATTATCTAATTCTTTTTAAAACAAATGAACCACTTTGGAATTATTTTTGTTCATATTTAGTGAATATCATCTGCCTAATAACACTTCCTAAACTACAGAAACTCCTTCAGAGCTACTCTTATTCACCCAGTTAATACCAGTGGTAATAGTCCATACGTGCAAAATCTCAAACACATAGAAATAAAGGACTGTCTGAGACTATAGTGACATTAGGATGATAATTCAGTTTTTTAATTCTCTTGAAGTTGCTCTCATTCTATCCACTTGCAAGACTACAGCACACACACACACACACACACACGCATGTACACCATCTCTAGGGTACTAAAAACGCTCCTTGTTGAGTATCGAATCCCCACCAAGCACATCTGCTTCTCTTCCCCAGTGCTCTTTCTCAGGCAATGGTAGGTCCCTCCATCGACACAGTTGCCCCAGCCAGAAACTCAGAATCATCTTTGTCTCTTCATCGTCTTCACCCCCACCCTTCTAATTAACAGCGAAGTTGTATCAATTCCTCCTTCTGAATATCAATCCTCCTTTCTTGATCTCCACTGCTTACACCTTAAACCAGACCACCGACATCTCTCATATGAATTATCAGAACAGGCCGAGAAATTGTCTATCTCCAATTTTGCCCTTTCCAAATCAGTTTTTGCCTTATAGTCAAAATGATCTTCCTAAAACATGTGCCTATATCTCAACACTGCACTCACTTGTTTCCATGGTTCCCATTGCCCTTAGGATGATGTGAGCTGGCCGGCCAGTGAGAACTCTCCTGTACCTATCTGGCTCCTGCTTACCTCTCCAGACTTCTGTTCTACTCTTCTCCCACACGCCTCACACACTTCATACCCCACCTCTCCGCTGTCGGCTCCCCAGGGATTGAACCTCCCTCACCTTTTGCCTTTGCCCATGTTTTCTTCTTCTGGATTAGCCATTTCTGACTTTCCTGTAGGATTCAGAGCCTTCCCTGACCCCCAAAGACAAGGCACTTCTCCTATGTGCTCAAAGAAGCTACTTCTCTCTCTCCCCAAAGAAACGTTACACCTTATTCCTAGGGATCTTCCAGAACCTAGGACTATGATACACAGTTGGTCCTTAATGTTTACTTACTGAATGGATGGATCAATGGCTGGATAGATGGATGGCTGGATAGATGGATGGCTGGATGGATGGATGGATGGATGGATGGATGGATGGATGAGAAAAGTAATTGCAACTCTTCTCAGTGGCTTGGTTTGGCTCCAAGTCGCAGCGAGAGAAAAGATTGTGGACACCCAGGCAGATGACATTGTAGATGACTAGTTACCAAACTTTTTTTTCAACCAATCAAGGAATGTATTACATTTTTCATTCAAGTTTTAGTGCAATGATTTCACATTGACGCTGCTAACATTTTTGCACTGAAGATCCAATTTAAAATCACGTTTTACAATAAATTCTAAATCTCTAACAAGCAAATGGCAAAAGAAAACACTTGTCACACAGATCTTCCTTATTCGGAAACAGGGCAAGCTCTCAGGGAGAGCCTAATGCTTTCGAAGGGCCTCTGCTTTGCATTTTTTCCAATTGTTCGGTGCAGGCGTCCTCATTCAGAAAGTTTCCAGATTAAAAGCTAATTTGCTTTAGACCAGCCTGATGCAGAGCCTGCCTCTTTGTTGTTCACCAGGGTAAAGTGTAATTTTCTGACTCTTCCCAACTCCTTCGTTTGAGACAATAATCCACTCTGTCTCCTCTTAATTAAAGCAAATAGCCCCAGCTCACAATAGTAGTTCGGGAGGCCTTGGTCTTCTGGTTCCCTCTGCACAAGGAGCTAATTGATTTCCAAATGATAATGGTGTTTACATTAGAAAGCCAAACCCCTTGTATTTAGTCCTTAGCTCATCTTAAACCTTCCCAATCTCATGAATATCAAATGGCCAAAATACCTCCATTGTGGTGGGTGCCTCTTAAGGGGTCAAGCCTCAGTCCCAAAATATTTAACAAGCTAATTGAGTGAGTTCTGATTCACATGCTGGGCTCCTACATTCCTGTTTCATCAGAGGAGGAGTCTTCCTTGGAATTTTCAAGGAATTGCCTTTGCCATTTTATAACCTCATTGTCTTACAATAAAGGCCCTCTAGGCAATGCTGGAGCAGTGGGTGGGTCTGAATTTTAAGGATGATTTTAGAAGGTCATCTTTATGATAGCTTAGGGAGAACACTATGGAGAAGGAAAAAATACATAAGCCACAACACATGAACAACAGTTCATGGCGAGGAAGTTAAGATGGTGTATATTACCACGTGTTTCAAATAATTTGCCAGATGATACATACATATATATCTAAGGGCTGATTTTTCTGTCCTTGTTTGAAAGTCACAGAAACAGTGCTTCATAATACATAATAATACACATTCTCTATTTCTACGATCTCTAACCAGTTTTTCTAGCATCTTGGGCTTCAGTTAAGTCAGTAGATGTCTCTGCTTAGAAATTCAAACAATAGCCAAAACAATTCATAGTTATTATTGATCATATTTCTGGCCTTCCGCAGAGCTTTACACAAATACCGAAATTCACTTTTCATCACAACGTTTAAGATGAGCTTCAGGCAAGACTCTCATTGACTGAAATGGGTGTTTGTTGTGCAAGAAAGGAGCAGGAATTACGTTTTCCTGAAACCGAGTTTTGCTTTTAAAGAAACTATTCTCTCCGAATGTGTTCTTGATCACAGTAAATTGCTCAAGCAACCCAAAAGGGGAGGGGGGTCGGGCAACGCTTCAATATAATCACTTCCTAAGTAATTAAAACAGTAATTTCTCCCATAATTAAAAGAAGTTTGTTCATTGGCACACACATCCATCCTAATGCCATATTTAGCAAATACTTTCATTTTTTTAAAAATATCACTTCTAATGCACCAGACTCTCTTCTATCAAGAAAACATTGCTGCAGTTTATGGAACACTTTCTTCCCTTTTGATTCCGAGTTCAACCTTTCTTTCTCTTTGAGTCACTGCTTTTCAATCAATCCTAGAACATTTCCCTTTCATTCATTCCTTTCGTAGCTACAATGTTATTGCACAAGTCCCCAAACCATGTCATCTTGATAAGTTATATATATATATATATATATATATTTCCCCCCCACCCCGAGGCGGACTAATGCAATAACTAGTACAATATATATATTCACTAGCTCTTCCAGGATGATATTTTACAGATTAGGGAGAATTAAATCTTATCAAGATTAAGTGATTTACCCAAGGTCTCCCCACTGCTTAATAGCAGAGCAAGAACCTAAAAGAGCCCATTTTCTACTACATACCCTATTCTTTTAAAGACTTCAGTAAAAGTCAACTATCATCCACCCTTTTGAACCCATTTAGCATCGTGGTGAGCCTTAAAACCAAACAAATGTTTTAAATTTTAGGATTCTTGATAATAACTTCCTATCTTTAGGGACAAGGGCACATAGTACATGACTCTACAGGTAAAATCTTGCACTAAGAACTCCGAAGGTTTCTAAATTCCTTGGTGAGAGAATTCTGTATTATCAAATGTTGTTTTAATAAATGAGTCCTTGGCTGGGGCTAGAGATCGTTTGGGCTTTTTTTTTTTTAATTAGAAAGACTGTTCACTCTAATTATATTCTTTAACTGGATTTGTCATGTGGGTGTTAAAATAATAGCAAGTGTCCCACTGTGCCCAGGGCTGAAAACAATACGTGAGAGACGTGGTCCTTTGCCCTCAAAAAGTGAAGACTTTGCATAGCATCCTGGAACTCAAAAAGAATATTAATCCCCTGCCTTTGGCAGGTGAAATTGACAGTCACCCTACAGAACAGAAATCTGTCCCTGACCATAAGGGATTGACGTCCAGTTCCTACTTACATGGAGATGGGAAATTGGTGGGAGCCCTGAGTGACAGACCTAATGATCCTCTAATGTAGCAGGAAAGAGAAGGAGGGAGAGCAGAAGGGAGGGAAAAGGAAAATGCAGAGCCAACATCCACAGCAGGTCACATTAGTAAGGAGATACATTCACAAGAAGGAAACACCAATATCGATGCTTTGGGAGTCTGGGAAACTAAAAAGCAATTTTCATAAACTCTCCAATATAGTTTGAAATAACAAAAAGCTCAAACCGTGTCTTACAAAGGAAATTGTCCTTTGAAAGGATTCCAGAAAACCATGAAATGTTGTTGATAAGGCTGTGCCAATTTGTAAAGCTTGCCACAATCTCCAGCTCACGTTTTTTCCCACTCTTCTTCTCCTTTCTTTCAAAAAAAAATTTTTTTTTCACTGAGCTTTGTTAGTCTGAGAGCCTAGGATGGCAATAACAACACAAAGTGTTTTCTAAAGCCGAAACCTCTTTTCCCCCACAACAAGGGGGCTGGGTGGTGGACGCATTCGATGGATTCCATGGAAATGATGTTAAAATGGCATTTGCAAAGCCGGAGAAAAGATTTTTGATGGAAAGCTCCCGTAGAAATGTGTAAGGTAACTCACAAAGTTTCTCGCCTTTATCAATCATTGTATTCAGGATTAATTGTAGGTTTGTTCAAATCTCACTCTTCAGTAGAATATTTACCCACGAAGACAAAGTTGGCCAATTGGCTTTTTCAACTAAAGTAAACTTTTAACTAGTGGAGTCTTAACTTTCTTAATGTTTTGCTTACCAGTTGATTTAGGTGTTTTTCCTCCTCCACGTTGACCAATTATTTTCAATTAGACTTATAATTGCATTGTATAGTTAAAAGGCCCAATTAATATCGTTATAGCAACAACATTAAGTAGCATTTAGTGGAAATTTTATATTTAGCTGTCAAGAAATAATCAGGGCTTACATTTATGGAGCACCTTTCATCCTGAAGGCTACCAAAGAACTATTACAAATTTCATACGCTCCATTACTAATTATAGGTCAGAATCATTCACCCAGCACTATGACATCCTGTAGGAGGAGAAGAATGATAGACTAACACGGCAACATTTAAGAAAAAATTTAAAAGTCTCTTATTTAATTGGAACTGTGAAGGCAATTGAGCCAACAGAAGGCAGTTTTCCTGGGGATTACTGGAAATTGGTTCCCCCACCTCCATCCCCACCAAAAGAAAGGTACAGCAAGTTGCATAAAGGATTTACATGTGAACACTGAACCCCCTTTTCAGGGACAGACAGGGAGGATCCCATGATACCACGGCAAGACTGTGATTACTTGCTTTCCAACAACCAAAGGAAATTCATCACAAGCAAATCAGCATCGCCAGCCTCTGACGGGCCATCCATCATGGGCGAGCACTCACTCCATCTTCACTCAGGTATGTGTGGCAAACTGGCTTCAGTGTTACCTGGGATGCCAGCCATGTACACTAGAAGGTGAAATCTTGAGTGTTTCCTTGACAGAACTTAGCATGTATTTATATTTGTACTGGGGAGGTACTGGGGGTGGGAATGTGGGAATACACCCAACTTCACATAGTGACCTATCTTATAGTAGATCAAAAGGCTGAAATGTAAATGTGGGTCTTACATATGCTAATATTCCTACTGAGAAAAATTAATGTGACCCCAGGGACCAGTCTCTGAGGTCTAGCAACCTGGTTTTAGAGACAAGTTATTCATTCAACAAACACTTGAGTGCCTAGTATGGGCCAGGTTAGCCCTGGGAATAGAGGAGGAAACAAAACACACAGAAATCATTGCCCTCAGATATAAGAAGGTAAACGGAGTCGAGGAAAGATAGAACGACAAAAAAAATGTTCTATTGCTCAAAAGTTATAAACTGAGCCCTTAATCTGGGCTGCCCTATGCCAGGATAGAGAAATGATGGAGACCCTAAGGAAAACCGGTCCCTTCCTTCATGGAGATTTTGGTCCACTTCGGAGCGCACAGTGGTCACAAATTCCCACAAGCTCATGTTTCATTCAAACTGACTAAACTCAATGAAGACAAAGTAGCCAGTATGAGGAGATCCTGAAATAGCAAGAGGAGACAACAGATGGCTTGATAGAGACTGTGGAATGGCAGGAGCAGACAGAAGGAATGCAAAACTGACCAAAAGCAAGTCAGGTAGAAAAGAGCAAACAGCACCTTAGGGAGAATTTTTGCAGACAACAAGAAGAGCCTGCAGAGGAAAGATTTGATAAAGAGGTGTTGGGCAAGAATCCTAGTGAAGATGCAACCACTAATTCTTGGCTCAGGTGACTGTTTCCATCTGCAACCTGACTGGGAGGGGAGGGTGGGAGTTGATAAGCAAGACTGACTTGGAATGCCAGGACCAGGTCAAAGGGAGCAGGTGAACCAACCCGGGAAAGAGCCATAGGCATGTCTGCCTCCTAAATTTCCTATTCCTTAAACTACTTTTCACTTTGGCCCACAGCCATTTCTCCCACTAAATTCAAGTACCTTATACAGTTGGCTGGGTCTGTTGTGATGAAGAGACATAAGAGAGAAGAAAGAAGGTGGTCCAAGGAAGATACTTTTCTTCAAAACCTCAGTGTTTGGGGGAAAGAGATGAAAGAAAATTGTCTTCTTTCCAAAAAACACCCAAGGTGCCTCCTGCTGAAGGTGGGATTGTGAGGGATGAGTCCATTCCATCCATGCAGTAGGAAATAGAAACTATGCAGTAGAGAACAGAAACTATGGGGTAGAGATCAGGAAGGAACCCCAGGCAGAAAATCAGTCAACACTCCATGAATCCCTATAGGACTTTTCTCCATCTGTGCCATCACACACATCTATCCCACGGCACCCGTTAACACCAACTCATTCTCCAATCGTCGTGGTGGCTGTGTTCCCATAAGGTTGCAGAAAGTCCCTTGAATGAATAGCGCTTGAAGATATAAGTAGGAATCTCAAGCATAGAAATTCTGTCTACTCTTCATCTTTGCTGATTACTGAATTATTCCAATTAATAATAGCATTGCTCTTCCCTAATGACCTTTTATTTAATTTATTTATTTATTTCATTTTTTGGTGAGGAAGATTGGCCCTGAGCTAACATCTGTTGCCAGTCTTCCTTTTTTTGGTTGGGGAAGATTGTCGCCAAGCTAACATCTGTGCCAATCTTCCTCCATTTTTTTTGTACGTGGGATGCTGCCACAGCGTGGCTTGATGAGTGGTGTGTAGGTCTGCACCTGGGATCTGAACCCTCGAACCCCAGGTCACCAAAGTGGAGACTGCAAACTTAACCACTACACCACCAGGCCAACCCCTAACCTTTCACTTTTTTCTGTCCATTAATATAAACTTTTAGCAATGGCTACTCCAATGAGCTGAAAACAATCTTTCCTGCTCCCATTAATTTTATCCCTAAATGTCATGTTCATCTCCTAATGGACCTGGGCAGGCAGACAAGCCAGGGGTAGAATGACTCTTGGAAAAAGAAGGCTTGACCTGAGGTTCATTCCTCTCTGGACAATCCCTTTGGTTCTTTACTTCAAGGGTTCCATTTTGCCCCTTTTTTCTACTATGATGCTAGTGGAAGGGACTCTCTTCTTCACATAAAAGTGGTTCAAACCCTAAAATATCAAAGACATTTGACTCCAAAATCGATTGTATCGCACCTTCCAAAGATTCAGAGTCCTAACATATATTATATCAGGTATTCTCATAGCATCCCTACAAAGTGGAGGAGAAATGGGTATTATTATTTCTATTTCAGAGATAGAAAAATTAGATTCAAAAATATTAAGACATTTAGCCATAGGTAGGTGTGGGAATGGACACCCTCTCATACTCGGAGTCATGGCTCTGACATAACGTAATGACAATAACAATCATGTCACAGAGCCTCAGACACCTTGCTAAGTGCTTATATAGATTATCTCATTTAATCGTCACAATGACCACAGGAAGAAGACACCATCATTAGTGTCCTTGGCTGAAGCTGAAGGGTCTGAGGCCAGGAAGTGTGGGAGTCAGGGTTTGAACCCAAGCCTCCACTCCAACATTCAATCTCTTCATTCAAGTATTAGACAAGCATTTATTTAAAAATATAATGCATGGGCACAATTTAGTTTGGGTGATGGGTTTAAAAAAAACTATTCTTTCATATTCTCATTCTCTAGAGAAAAATGACTCCAACAAATATGGCAACTTCTAGAGAAACAATATGCAGGAGAGCTATGGGAGGGAAGGGGATGGAGTTTGATTTTAATCCAAGGGCAGAAGAGAAGGACGTGAAATAAGGAGAAAGTGGAAGGGGGACAGAGCAGAGACACAGACAGGAATTGGAGGGGTACTGGGGTGGAGCTGGTGCCACAGTCAGCCCTAGATCACAATATATCAAGGGAATGAGGACTTTCAGATGTTTCCACAGTGGCTGGAAGACAGCAGCTTCCTTCCCCATCTTGAGACTTCCTTTAAGTTTGTTTTCTCTGATCTTCTTAATGCTTCTGCCAAATGCACTCTCCATTCTGAATCAATCAACCCTCTGGGCATCATCCCCAGGTCAGATGGTACCGTATCTGCCCAAATCTCGCATGCCACCATCTAATTCACAGTTGACTTATTATTAGCGTGAAGTACCTAGACATCCCTCATTTTGCTCTGACCTCCTGGCAATATTCCCCACACTCCCTTCAGAAAACCATCCCCGAGACCCCATCCTCCCCATCCACTTCTTTCCTCCTTCCTTCTTTTCTTCCCTTGAAACTCCTCTGCTTATCTCAAAATTTATATTTCCTTGTTAAGTCACAACCTAAAAATAGCCTTTTAATTCCAGTTTCTAAACAGATCACTCGCCCAACGAATGCTTTTTGCGTAATTGTGCTCTGGGGAAGGTAAGAGAGGTATAAGGTAAGGTGAGTGCCCTGGAGGAATTTAGGTGGGGAGATAAAACAAAAAAGTAACTCTGGAATCTTAGGAGAAAAACACCTCTGAGCTTACCAGCCCCTCAATGGCCACGTTTGTGTTCTAATTGCCTCTTTGTATTCCTCCCAGTTTAAACCTACTAAACGAAACATTGAGTAAACACCCAAGAAATATTCCAACATCCCCTACTTGTCCTAACTGCCGCCCCCAATCCCTGCCCGCTCCTGCCCCATCCATCATCAAAGATTCTGCCCGATTCTCTCTGATTCTTCCCTACTTCTGCACTGACATATCTGGTTTCGAAACATTCTTCCTCACAGAGAAATTTGCAGGCTAATTAGGTAATGTTGTTCAAGCAATTCAAAATCCTTAAATTATATAATCTCTGGCTACTTTTTAAAAAATCTCCTTAAATTACTCTAATTTTATGTTTCTCCTTGGGGCGTTGTATTACCCAGAACTTATAATAGTAAGTCTCCTAAATTGCTTCAACAGCAATGGTGTTTTCCATTTAAAACT
Source organism: Tapirus indicus (assembly GCA_031878705.1). NCBI lineage: Eukaryota > Metazoa > Chordata > Mammalia > Perissodactyla > Tapiridae > Tapirus > Tapirus indicus. The sequence continues at coordinate 119,671,551 of CM062925.1, forward strand.
CGCAATAGGCTCCCATTTAAATGAGTGCTAGAGGACATTTCTTTTTCCTCCCCAAAAACAAATTCTTAGAGAATGTCCCTTCCTATCCTCATGGGGTCTCAGTGACAGCCAACATTGGTGACAAGCTGCCATATCTGCTCTCCAAAAGTTTATTTGTGTCGTTTTTCCATACTGAACTGCAGACTGGAAAGATCTGGCACCAAATCTCTGCACACAGATTGTAGAAAACATTATTTCATCCTAGAGATTGTATCAGGAAGCCCCTACTCCTTTTTTGTCTGTGGCTTATCATAGCCTAGGTGAGCAATGGAGCACAGAGACACGGGGGAAAGAACATCGTTTATTTGGGAAGATCACTGATGGGAAGATTTCTAGGTAAGCTTCGCCTGAGAACCATTGACTAGGTATGACGGAACCCTGAGTGTGGGCCGACCAATGTCAGTGTTCAAAGATTGTTCCAAGAAGCCCAGCAAATGCTAGACTAGGGACTGGGGATTGAGTCTGGCTCCACCATCAAGAGCTGAGCAACCATGGGCGAGACAATGACTTTCCTGGGCTTTACTTTCCTTATTGACAACAGTGTTAGAGTAGATGATCGTTCAGATCTTTTCCACCTCTAAAAGACTCAGTTATAATTATAGTTTCTATAGAACAAGAGATTCATAAACAGGACATGGGAAATTCATTTCAAAGAGATTTTTGTTCCCTCTAGGCAATTAAAAAGTTTGAGCTGCAATATCAAACAATTTTTAAATGAATTTTTTTAAAATCAAAGTCACCCGATCATACACTGGGACAACAAGGGTTTTTTTAATAAAATCAAAACTAGGCTGAGGAATTGGGTTTGGTGAGTTTTATGTGGACCAGAATTTTGCTAATATAATGTCAATAAATAATACTTTGGAGTGAAAATTTGAAGAGCTCCATATGCAGAACCCCACCAGGGCTTCTGATCGGCAACCCCAACAGATCAAAGCCCCAGTGCTCAAGGTGAGGATTGTCTCCTTCCTTCCTTCCTTTTCTTTTTTTTAGGTGAGGAAGATTGGCCCTGAGTTAACATCTGTTGCCAATCTTCCTCTTTTTGCTTCAGGAAGATTGTCCCTGAGCTAACATCCGCACCCATCTTCCTCTATTTTTTGTGTGTGGGATGCCTCCACAGCATGGCTTGATGAGCAGCGTGTAGGTCCACACCCAGGATCCGAACCCGCAAACCCTGGGCTGCCGAACCAGACTGTGTGAACCTAACCACTACGCCACCAGGCCAGCTCCTTCCTTCCTTTCTTCCTTCTTCCCTTCCTTCCTTCCGTCCTTCCTTCCTGCCTGCCTGCCTGCCTCCCTTCTTCTTTCTCTCTCTCTTTACCTCTCTCTCTCTTTCTTTCTTTTTTTTCTTTTTCATTTTCTCTTTTGTTTTTTCTGCTTTAACTTTAGCGTCTTTGAGCTCATAAGCTCATGTAGGCAAACAATCAGATAAAAATCATTTAGAACCAACATGGAATTCTCACTGTCTGCAGTGCTGTTCAATATGGTAGCCACCAGCCACATGTGGGTATTTATATTTAAATTTAAATTAAATAAAATTTTAAAAATCCACTTCCTCAGTTGCACTAGGCCCATTTTGAGTGCTTGGATTCAAAGACCACAACTGGCCACTGGCTGACATACTGGACAGTGCAGCTACAGAACATTTTCATCATTGCAGAGTTCTATTGAACAGCGCTAGACGGCTGCCAGCTGGAAGGTTTAAGAAACTTCTCTCAGAAAAAATTTTTCTTTGAGACAGGATCTGAAGTCAGGCTGCCAGAGTTCAAACCCAAATACCACCACCTGCGAGCTTAGGACCCTTGACCCATCGTTTAAGTGTTCTAAGCCTGTTTTCTCCTTGGTAAAATAGAAATGATCGTTAGACATGGCTTCTGCTGTGGCTCTGGGTATCAAATGAGACAGTACTACAGGGAAGACTTGGTGCCTAGGACCTTCCAAGGCCCCAATAAATGTCAGGTGTTGTCTTTACTATTGATCCTTAGTATGTGAAGGAAAAGTGACGGTGAAAAGAATGGCCCTTGTTCCTTTTAGTGTCATGTAAAGGCCTGTTCTCTGTCAAAACCCTGCTCTGTTGTCATGCAGACTGCCTGAGAATATTTTTCCCACAGAGAAAAGTCTACCTTATTACTTAACCTTCACCAAACTCTCCTACTTTCCATTTGACTTTTTATGCAGAGTCTTAAAATTCCTAGTATTGGTCTTAAAATTATTTTTAATTTAAAGAAATAGGACTGATGGCAGAGAGTCCACACATAATCATATCATGTGGACTGAAAACTTATGGCTGGTTTTTCACTCAGGCAAATTTCAGAATTTGTTTTGAAAGCATTACATGATACATTACAGAAATAAATTTAAAAATTAGGGGACAATCCAGTTTTGAAATTTTCTCAGAAATACCTTCTTCACTGGAATAAATTCAAGGTGATGGCTAATATTTCCAGAGAGCTTTGAGGTATGTATTTTCTTGCTACACACCTCTATAAACTCCTCTGCCTCTACTCCCACTCCGAACCAGGAAATTAAATGGTGTCTGTTCTAAATGTTCACTGACCTCTCGGCCACGTTTTTCACCTGCCAACCAGTAGAGCGAGCCTCTCAGAGGAGAGGGGAAACCAGTAAGACTAGTGGCCAAGCAGGAGCCCTGCTCCTAGTTTCCTGTTTCCAGGAAGAGCCTACACTTCGACAGTCCCGGCCAACCAATGTGCACAACCAAACCGTCCTCATCCCCAGGACATGGGGAGAGCCCATGACTGCCGAAGTGAGATGCAACTGCAGATGGAGGGTGAGCCTGAGAGGGAGAAGGCCTGCATTTCTGATTCAGGCTCAGCCACAAACATTGTTTTCTTCTCTGTAAAGTGAAGGAGTTAAACTAGATGTCTCTCAAGTCCCTTCGAGAATCTCTCATTCCCAAGGCAAAATTCAGGTCAAATGGGATCTCAAATTGGTGCCGTTTTTTGGTGGAAGATTTTTGGTGAATAGAGAGACAAATCAAATAAACCACAGCATGCAGACACCAAATAGCTTTAGAACATAGGAAGAAAGGTCCATTTCTCTTCTGTTTGGCTCTAGGCTCCCTTACAGCTCCACTACTGCCAGGACAACGCCTCTCCATTGGTGGGACAGTGGCCCCCATATACACATCTCAGATTCCTCAATTAGATCCTTTATTATGCATTAAGTAGTACAATATTAAGAAGTAAAGGACTTTTTTTTTTTTCTGCATTTAAATAAGAACCAAACCAAATTCTTAAGCTGAAGGAATTGTAGATATCACCCTAAGTAGCTAGGAAGGAGAGTCCAAGGATTTGAGTGCCTCTCCCTGAAATCTTATCTACTAAGTAGAAATCCTACTCTATCCAATCTGGTTTTCCTTTTATTTTACCTTCACAGTTAAAACACAGAAGATGAAATCATTGATTTTTTTTTCATTTCAATGCAGTTTTTTTCAATTAAAATATTCTTCTTGTTATTGTTCTCCACTTTAAGAGGCAGCTTCTTTGCACATTCCCATGAATGCAGGATCTAAGAGAGAGTATAAATGTTTTTGAGAAGCCACACATCAGCAGAGGGGTAGAATGGAAGGTTAGATTGTGAACTAATTGTCACCTATGCCAATGTAAATAATTTCTTTGACGACAGTCTTAATTTTCGGGTTCCTTTACCATCCACCCACTCAACATTGTACAAAAACAAGATAAGTAACAATTAAAAGAAACTTTTTAAAAATCTGCCAAATGGTTCATTGGTTGACCATTACATGCTGGAGTAGGTTGTCATTTGCTCAGGATTTGCCAGAAGCTAGAGGGCTCCTATTGGCTTACGAAAGACAGAGAAGCAACTGCCAGAAACTACAAGCCCCAGCATGCAATGGTCCACGGAGATCAAAGAGACATAATTGGAGTTGATGATATCTTCATTTTAATTAAAAGAATCATCTTATCTTCAAAGAGATTTTCAAATACTCCCAGCACTTCATAAGGCCCATTCCATTATAAATCCAATTTAAAGATGGATAAGAAGAGGCGAGGAGGTCAATGTGATTGGACTTGACAAAAAAAGTCGCCCTTTGTGGAAAGCCTTTGCATCTCACCATTGTTCACTTGGTCAACATTCTCCCAATATTTCAGTTGCCAAATGAAACCCAAGAGCTCTTTCCAGATTGCTTTACCATGTAATCAATTACTTTCTGGGAAAAACCATCGAGATGGTAGGAAACCCTGATCTTAAATTTGATTCTTCAGATCCCAGGGTTTCAATGTTTCCCTACAAGACTGACAGTTTTGCCGCTAAAAAACCTTTCAACTTAAAGCTGTGGTGAAGGAGCCCAAGACTAGGAAAATGGGAAAGATCAAGAAAGCTACAAGTGAGAAAGACAAATTGCTAATCCCCAGAAAGCACAAGTTGGGGCCACCTGAAGTTTGTCATCAAAACTTACTCCTCACCAGTCAATATTAGAACAACAGCATCTCCCGACATAAACTATTTCCTTTGGAAGGTGCAAAGAGCTATCACCATATTTGACCTTCCATAGACAGTTGGTTCTTCATATGGGGCTCATGACAGATGGCCAGTAAGATGAGATGCACCAAAAAAATGAGGTATTGGTATCAACACCCCACTTATTACCTAACAAATCCATTCACAGTAGGTACACAGTCTTTAAATCCCCCACATCCTTTCTCATGTTTTCTTTGTATTGTTTTCTGATTCAATTATCACTAAAATGCACATTTTAACTGAAATATGCAAGATTCAAACTTCCACGGCTTCGAACATTTCAGTAAACATTTCTACACACTCACCTACAGAAATGCCACACATCCTTACAGAAAACTGAGGACAGTTCTGACAGCTTCTCAGTAAGTAGAATTTTTTAAAAAACTTATAAATGAATCTTCACTACAAGCCACTCAGCTGAAGTTCAGTATTTCTCTGATTTCTGCTCTTCCGTGTCACCTTCCTAAACCATATTCTGTCCCTTCATCATTTTTTGTGTGTGTGCTTCTAGACCACACACGGGTCCTGGAGCAAGTGACCTTGCTGTGGGTCTCTTCCTTCGAAAGGATGAGTGTCAACATTAATTCTGTCTACTTCCCTCCTGCTATCAAATATATCAAACATTTGCCCATTTTGGCTTCCTCTTTAGTTCCCTCTAAGTTGTTCACATGTATCTTCTCTAAACCACAAAGTTTTGGCTTCTCCTCGAATTTTGGTCCAGGCCTTCACTGTTTCTCTTTTAAGAGAGATGGTTATCTTTTCATCAAGCCTTCTCTTTGCTTTCAACTTCTTTTTGTTGTTCCCTTCCATTCCATTGCTGACAAGCTCACACAATTATCATCTCCAATGCACCAACTTTTTAGTTGAGGGTCCCTTTCAAATTCATTCATCTTCTAAGGTTTTCTTATAGCAACTGTGAGATAAGAACAATGTATAATATTTTGAAGTTGAATACAGATTTAAATTCCTATGGGGCAAAAATTAATCCATATCCCAGAGAGTTTCTGACTGAGCCAGTTGGCTCCCCTGGCAATAGCATAGAGCCAAGGAGACTGAAATCTGAGAGTGATTACTTTTTTATAGAGAAATGTTTTTGTTCTGCACCCACAAACTGAATCAGTAATTCCAGCAAACATTGCAAAACTGTGTGCCCATTGGTTACAAGTAGAGGATGAATGAAAAGATCATCAGAGGGCTTGCACCCATCACCACTATGGAGGGAAAACCCATTTCAGAACACATGTCCCTCTCTGTGCTGTATCTTTCACAAGTGAAAGTCCACACATGAAAATTCTTTCAGAGAATAAATTACATCAGAACCTGGTATCCCTAATGGCCATGAGTTGATCCAAATCTCCATTCATTCAAAAGCTGGAAAGAGAGCAACTGAGAAGACTTTCCAATTACTCACCAACTTGGAAGTTAATGTCTGCTCTCAGCTCTCATGGAATATGATATAATCATGATTAACATTTATGGACCACACACCTTGTGCTAAGCACCACACTATGCACATGCATTATTTCTCTAATCCTCACAATAAAATGAGTATTCTAGAAGGCTTATGAGTTACTAGGACCCAAGTCATTTACTCACATCTAGCACCTACATCAAATACCCATCCACCCATCCTAAATTGTTCTGGGATCATATACTACAGTGCTTAGAGTTACTAAGAGATAAAGAGACTTTAAACCCTGAAAGTATGGTTAAAAGGAAATGAGATGTTTGGCCTGACTCCAGGGAGATCTGACAGTGTCTTAAAATATCTTTTTGACTGCCATATGCGGAAGGGATTCTATTTGTTTTGTATGGCCCCGAGTGGAGAGAGATTTCAGCTCAGCGTAAGGAATGGTTTTGTAACTATGAAGGGAACAAGCATCCTTGAGAAGAAGAGAGTTCAAGTCGTTAAAGGCATCACACCAACGTTGAATTGGGTCAAATAATAATTACTCAACAAAGATAAATGAAGTGCTAGGTACTTTGCCAAGCACTGGGAACAAGATGACGTGCATACGTGAACTAGATGAACACAGGGTAAGAATTCAAGCGTTCAGTGTGGTGAGCTGAGGTCAGAGAGAGCTGGACAAGATATCAGGGGAGCAGAAAGGAAGGTCACTACTCCCAGCTTGAAGTTAAAGGATGGGGGAGGGGTGAGAAATGACGGAAGGCTTCTCAGGACGAGGAGCCTGGCTGACTCTTAGACGGGGAGGAGTTAGACGATGAAAGTGAGAAGGGCATTCCAGGTTGGTAACAAGGTAATCAAACCTTTAGACATAGAAATATTACAGAAGTGAGTCTGATATCAGATGAGCAGTTCAACTTGTTGACATATGACATCCAATTTTGATTCTACAACTTCTAAAACTGACTAAGAAAACCATCATCAGGGACAGAACTGATTTACACAGAGTGAGCTCTCTCTTATCTCTGAATAAGGAAGGGAACTGCTTAAAGAAGCTGGGATACAGCCCAGAACAAACGTCAAATTCCCTGTCCTCCCAGAAAGAGGAATAGAGAGGCATAATGAGGACAGCCATAGGAAAACAAATAGTGAGGTCAGCAGAGGCCCGCGCTCCAAAACTGGGCCACGCAGGGGGGCTGAGAGGTGACATCTGAGAGGCAGCTACCAAAAAAATCATGCAGATGGAAGGGAATAAAGAAATCAGCTGGCCTACCCTGAATATTATGAAAATAAGGCCCAGAGAAGTACGGTGCTTTGCCCAATATCTCATGGCTATTTGGAAAGAATTAGGCACCCAAGGGATGCCTAATTCTAAACCCAGGGGAATTTCCATTGTGCCATGTGGTTAGTTTAGGTTTTTACCCTAATACAAAATTGCAACTTATCCTTTCTGGGGCTTTCTTTCCAAGGGACTAGGATGGTGATTATTTGTTTTGGTTTAACATTCTTTGCTTTTACAGTTCCTGCTGGCAATGGAAACTACATGCAAGGGAAAGAGTAAATGAAGATGGTGGTAAACAGGTAATAATGTCAACCAGGCTTTTCAAATAAATTTTCACATGGCAAATCTGTGATGAAAATAACCCCAAATTGACCACATTACCACCATTGGTTGAACCCTGTTGCCCGAAGAGAGTTAGATCATAAAGCGTAGAATAAGCTTTATGGTTTTCTCAAAGTCCAACTTTATCTAAAAGTAATAAATATTTTTCTTTTTGAAGCAGGCCAGCAGAAAGATGATGAATACTTATCATGACAATTCTTTCTAGTTATTGTTTTCTGTTCATATTTGGTTCAAAAAACGTATTTGTTTGGCATAAACTCATCAGCAAGTAGAAACTGGTAGGTGACATTGAAGAATACAGTCAATAAAATTTTCACAGGTTTGAAAGCCAATGGGCATGCCTCAATAAATAAGGAAGTCAGTGGTTTTCTGTCATTAAACCACCTTGGGCAATTCAACAGGGAAACAGTCGACCAGGTGGACAGGAAAAACTAGTGATGTATAAGCCTCCAAACCCCTGTCTACTATCCCAGGAACAAGTGTCAATGAAGAACCAGAGTGAAAGTGCCTCATGATGTCTTAAATCACAACAAGAATTACTATATAGGCCGGCCCGGTGGCGCAGCGGTTTAGTCCGCGCTTGGCAGCCCAGGGTTCGCGGGTTCGGATCCCGGGCGCCTGCTGACGCACTGCCTGTCAGCCATGCCGTGGCGGTGTCCCATATAAAGTGGAGGAAGATGGGCACAGATGTTAGCCCAGGGTCAGTCTTCCTCAGCAAAAAGAGGAGGATTAGCAACGGATGTTAGCTCAGGGCTGGTCTTCCTCACCAAAAAAAAAAAAAAAGAATTACTATATAAACTCATTAGTCTCACTCATTGAATATACTATGTATCAAAGTGCCCTAAAAGATAAGTTTCAGTAGAAATGTGGTGCCTAAAATATTTTTTTGGGTAAAGCAAGATACACACACAAAAAAAAATATATAAATATTCTATCAAATTAATAAACATACCAAGTAATACTACTATGCTAACCTTTAAGTGTAGACTTAGACTGAATATTTGCCAAATCTATGTGAAAAATTCCCTTTTTGTATAAAAGGAACATTTTCAATTTTTAAGCTGCTTGGCTCCTTTAAAAACAAGCTTAAAGCTATTTTTAAAGGCTGATCATTTCTCCTAAGCATTAAAAATCAAAACACAGATTCTCATATTTTCTTTCTTTCTTTCTTTCTTTTTTTGTGAGGAAGACTAGCTCTGAGCTAACATCCATTGCCAATTCTCCTTTTTTTTGCTGAGGAAGACTGGCCCTGGGCTAACATCCGTGCCCATCATCCTCTACTTTTATATGGGACGCTGCCACAGCATGGCTTGACAAGCGGTGCGTCTGTCTGCACCCAGGATCCGAAACTGCCAACCCCGGGCCGCCGAAGCGGAGCATGAGAACTTAACCACTACGCCACTGGGCTGGCCCCCTCATATTTTCTTAAATGCAATATTCTGCCTTTTTTCCCCAGCTTTATTGAAATATAATTGACACATAACGTTGTGTGAGTATAAGGTGTACGACATGATGATTTGATACACGTATATGTTGTGAAATGATTACCACAGTAGAGTTAGTTAATACCTCCATCCCCTCACATAATTACCACTTTTTGTGTGTGGTGAGAACATTTAAGATCTACTCTCTTAGCAACTTTCAAGTGTACAATGCAGTATTGTTAACTCTGGTCTCCACGCTGCACATTAGATCCCCAGAACTTACTCACATAACTGGAAGATTGTACCCTTTGACCAACATCTCCCCCTTTCTCCCACCCCTGGTCTCTGGCAATCACCGTTCTACTCTCTGCTTCTGTGAGTTCAGCCTTTTTAGATCAAAAGCCCAATATTATCAAAATGGCTTGAAGTCAGAAAGTAAAAGAGCCAATGGAACATTATGAAGCAAGATGTGCAAATTCCCAGTTCAGCTCTGAAGACATCATTAACAGGTCCAAAATATTTATTTCATTGTTGGTCTAAACCCATCACTCCACATTCCTAAGCTGCATTTTTTTGTGTGTTCATTTTTATCTAAAAATGAAAGACTCATTCCACTAATATAATCACATCAGCTTGGACTTGTTTTATCCTTCCACGGCAAATTGACTTACGTCTTAATTGACCAGTGGCTGGAACTGGTCATGTCAATATAGTGTTAGTACTTAAGTGGCCATTATATCTTTCACTTACCCATAGTTCAAGAAAAAATGAATTGTTTTCAACATTTACAGTTTCATAAACAAATTTGTTTATTTACCCCCAAGAAGTTGGTTATCATTCATTCATTCAAAAAATAGTTATTGAGTACTTAGCAGGTGTCGGGCAGTATTCTAGGCAAATGGGATAGAGCACTGAACTAAAGATACAAAAATACCTGTCCTCAAGGAGCATACATTCAACTAATAAATGATAAACCTAGTGAATAAATAAGAACATAGAATTTTAGAAGGTGATGAGTGCTTTGGCGTTAGGGGGATTGAGACAGTCAGCGAATGTGTTTGTGGAGGGAGGGTTGTAATTTTCAATAGGAGAATCAGGCCAGATCTCATTGAGAAGATGACATTTGATGGCAGTGTTAAAGTTAACCATGTGGATATCTGAGGGGAGGGTGTTTCAAATGTTCCAAGTGAACAGAACAGTCAGTGCAAAGACCCTGAGACAGAAGCATTCCTGGCATGTTTGAGGAACCACAAGAATACCCGATTGGCTAGAGTGCAGTGAGCGGTAGAGTAGGAGGTGAGGTCAGGCAGGTAAGGAGGGATGAGGTGGATCTTGTAGGGTCTCATAGACCATCATAGGGATTTTTACTTTCTACTCTCAGTGAAATAAGGAGCTGTGGATCAGAGAAACGACCTCACCTGAATTAGATGTTGAAAGGATTGTTGGACTACTGTCTTGAGAATGGACTCTAGAGAGCAAAAATGGAAGCAGGAAGACAATTAAAAGACTACTACAGTAATCTAAGCATGAGATAATGGTGACTTAGACCGGGATGTTAACAGAAGGGTTGTGAGAAGTATATGGATTCTGGATATGTTTTAATGGTGGACGATCTAACTATTATGTGTGAAGAAACAGAGGAGTCAAGAATGAATCCCCATTTGTGACTTGAGCAATTGGAAGGATCAATAGGCTATTGCATTGAGAAGATTTAGTTTTGGTGGGGGTTGGGGAAATGACTAGAAGTTTAGTTCGGGATACATTACGTTTGATATGTCTCTATACACATGCAAGGTGAGAAATCAAATTGGCAGATGAACTCTGGCATCTGAAGTTCAGAAGAGAGATGTGTGTGGAAGATATAAATGTGGGAGTCATCAAGCACTTAAATTATATTTAAAACCATGTGGCTTCATGAGATTCATATAAAGGGAGTGTTGACAGAGAGGAAAAGGGGACTAAGGAATGATCCCTGGGACACAGCAATGTTAGAAGTTCCTGGTGAAGAAGGAAAACCATCTAAGGAGAGCTAGAAAAAGCAATCGGTGAGGCAAGAGGAAAACCAGTGAATGTGGGGTCCTGAAAGCCAAGTGAAAAAGCAAAGTTTGTCAAGGAGGGGCAAGTGTAGGTGGGGCAGGTGTGAAGGTCGCGGGTCATCTTGACAAGAGCAGTTTTTGTGGGATGGTAGAGGCAAAGAAAGGGACACAAATGTGGGTCTAGTTAGAGAAGAGCAAAGACAACTCGTCTTAGAAACAATCCTCAAACTTTTTGGTCTCAGGACCCCTTTATACCCTTAAACGTTACTGAGGACCTCGATGTACTTTTGATTCTATGCGTTATTTATCAAGATTTATCAACATTACTGTATTAAAGATTATAACTGGGTAATTTTTAAAACGCAAGAATAAACAAGTGCACGTTGCCTTAGCCACCAGGATGATGACATCATCACACATTGTATAGCTTCTGGAAACTTCCACTCTGCACTTGTGAGAGTGAAAGGTGAAAATGTTTTAGTATTATTATGAAAATAATTTAGACCTCACAGACTCCGTGAAAGAGCCTCAGGGATCCCAAGGGCCCCCAGCCTCCCTTTGAGACCTGCTAACAGACGTGAAAGGAAAGCACAAAATTGAGGGTGATGGTTAGTGGCAAGGCAGGTAGAGATGGACGTTCTCTTCTCATGCTTGGATTTTTTGCAGTGAAGGATTGAATACAGTCATCCACTGAAAGCAAGGAAGGAGAAGGAATGGCTGAGGGTTTGGAAAAAGGAGAGATGTTTAATAGTCTAGGAGAACAGGAGAATGGATGATGGACTGTTGTAAGTATTGAGTTATTTTTGTTGTTGTTGGATTTAGTTGTTTCAGTTGTTGTTGGCTTATTTTGATGTTTTATTGGATGTGTGATTAAGAGAGACAGAGAAAGAGAGAAATCAATCCAAATTTTTTACATGTTGTTCAATACATATTTGTTGATGACAATACCTCTCAACCAGATTATTACACTCTGCTTCTATGGGTCATGAAGTAAATGATAAAACTATTGTTATTTATTCATTCATTCTTTAAATATTTATAGAACACTGAGCATATACTAACTATTATACTAGGCTCTGGAAACATAAGATTGAATAGGCCACATACTCATTCAGTCAGCTGAGCCCATATTCATATTCAAACTGCCTATGCTAAGACCCAAGCTGCTCCAAAATTTCTCCAATATATAGAAAACTTAGTAAAGACCACCAAAACAATCTGGCTAGCTGCCTCACCTTTTCAAACTAAGGTACTGCACCAATAGTAATTTACTAAATATCTGATAATAACGTAAGAGTACAGGGGACCACCAATATGCACGTCTAGAATCTGATTTGTAGAAAATCCATTTCCTAAGCCACCCCTGAAGTTTGGGCAAATGCAAACTCTGACAGCTTTAATAAAACAAAAAAACTAGGCATTGTTGTTGTCTTTTCCTGAATTAAGGCCCCTTAGTACATGACATTGGGGTAAGAATGTAATTCTTGCCATTCCATCTAAGTCATGGATAGTAAGATTTTATTTTTCAGTCTTTAAGTTTAATGCTTGTAATAATATATCAAAGCCTTCTGAAGAGAAATTAGTCAGCATGTTATCACTTAAAGATGTATTTCAATGCACTCCTCACCCTTTTTCAATCTTTACAGATCTTTCTGCTTGGGCATCTTGTTTGTGTCGTGAATATAGAAACATCTTGACCCTATATTATAAAGGGAGGAAACATGTGGGGTTTTTAGATATAATAATTGGCAACAGAGGAGAGGAGTTTAGATCTATTTGTACTTACACCTAAGTATACTTTAGAGTTTGCAGGAATTTGGGTCAAATATATATTTAGGAAAGAGAAATATTTTGATATTTGGGGAGCCCCCTTCCAGTACCCAAAAAAGCTAGGTACTGAGAAAATGAGCTGTTCCTTTTATGATGAAGATTTTTTTGTCTCCTTGATAAATTGTAACTCAGTATTCTGGGTTCCAGAGATAAAACAAGATTACTAAAACAGATCACATTTTCTAATTCCTGAAGTAGTAAAACTTGGGGAGGAAAAAAGTCCCCTAGGGTAGACGTTTAGAAGATAGAGGGGAAAAATTAGGAAATAATAACTGAAAAAGAAATTTTCACTTTAATTAATTTGTTGTAAAATGCTCTTTATTTGGTGTGATTTGAAGCGGAATTTACAATCAATTACATTGAATGAGACACCTAATAAGCACACTCTATGCTCTGAACCACACCACCTGAGCTACATGTACATATTTTATTACCTGGATGGTAAACCCAAACAAATAGATTTATAATGGTTTGTAGACAATTCCCATGCAATAACTATATTATTAAATCTAAGGCATTATTAAAGGTTAATTATATTTAAAATTATTGAGATTTAACAATGATGTAATATATGGAGAAGATATTTATCTCCTGTTTGTACTATAATTACTAAACCTCAATGAAATTCTCTCTTTAATCCTGCCATTCTCCTTACTAAATAGCCCCTCTCATGGAATCCTACGCCTACAACCCAAGATGACTCTTTCCGCATTAGACCTTTAATGTCCTCCTTATCCACCTCCCTTCTTCTCCATCTTTACCCAAGATCTTGTCAATATCTTCAAAGAGAAATTGTCACTTTGTGGCAAGAATTCTCACCTTCCGTAGTTCTCTCTTTCCCAGCATCCTTCTCTTCATTGCCCCATATCTCCTTCAAAGATCTGAACATCTAAAGCACTAACTGTATCATTTCATTCCATCAAGGTCATTCAGTAATGACCTCTGTCATTTTTCCTTTGTCATCTGTATTTGCTATTATTATTATGCTTCCATGCCCAGCTTTCAGAAGTGTTCTTTATCAGTTCCTAAATTAAACTTGTCCTACTCCAATTTGTGTTTTTGATGTTTCATCTCTCTCTTTCAGCCTCACATATAAGCTCCTACAAATACATTGTGCCTTTGCTACTTTTATTTTTTTCCCTTAAAATGGGATCTAGTTTCTAGCTTCTGAGGCTGATATCAGCATTTCATAATTAGGTCCTTGATTTACATTTCCTGTTATTTTCCTGCCTTGCAGCTTTTATCTTCTAACTGCATGTGTTCACTGACACCTTTGGGGATCTCCTGACATGTCTCCTGGCTCCTCATCCTGTTCCACCTTCTCTTCATTCAAATGCAGCAATTTTTACCGAGCACCTGCTCTGTGTCAGACACTGTTCTAGACTTGGAGTCTAGACACAAGAACATCACAGTCAGAATCGCCACCATCATGGAGCATGTGAGTGGGGAGAGACAGACAGTAAAACGTATGTAAATAAAGAACGTTGCACATTCCAAGAAGGAAATGAAACCGGGTAATGTCATAGAAAATGACCAGAGAAGAGGACGGCCACTTTAGAAAGCATGTGCAGGGGTGACTTATCAGAAGAAGTGACATTTAAGTCGAGGCCGAAATAATGGGAAGTGGCCAGCCATGTGAACAGAAAGCCGTGAGAGGACCCAGAGGAAGAATATTCCAGAAAGCAGGAAGGGCAAATTCCAAGCCCCTGTGGCAGGAACAAGCTTAGTTTATTCAAGGGACAGAAGGAAGGCCAGAATCGCCAGAGCCCCTGGGAGAGCGGGAGATGATAGTCGAGAGGTAGACGGGGCCAGACTGCACACCACACGGGGCTCAGACTGGGTTACAGCTCCCCCACCTAGAGTTTAGTGAGGTCAGCCCTCCCGACTCTGAATGTGGTATATCCCAGATTTGAGAGTTGAGTATCCCAACTTCCATAAACACATCCTCTTTTTTTATCCAATTCCAGAAACCAAAGAACAAGGCCCTTCCTTTTCCCTGTCATCAGCCAACCATCACAGCAAAATGTCAGTGTCCCTCTCCTCTTGCCATATTTGCTTTAACATGACACCAAATGAGTCAAAGGAAAGACACCAGAATGTTACAATACTTAACTCTCACTACCGGGTTTATAGGTGACTCTCATTTTTTTCTTTATGCTTTCCAACATCTTCTGAATTTTTTATCATGCACACTACTTATGTAATAATAAAGCAAAGGCACAATTTAAAAATGTACGGAAGACACAAAGCTACGTGTGCATCTTTGCATCCTTTCGGTGCTTCTCATCAGCTGATTTATCTGTTTTCACTGTTAAAATAATCAAGTGCTCTTTCTCTGAAGCCTCCTATATTTCCTTTAGGTTATTCTGGAACTCCAAGTGGCCAGTTTCCCCAAGAACCCAGGTGGTTGCATGAGCGCACAGGTAGGATCGCACCTGTGGGATAGACTCACGGTTTGCAGTTACGTGCAGAGGATGCTGTCGATTGTGCTGAGGCCTCTCATGCTTGGTGTTCAGGACACTGTTTTAATTTAAATGGTACCAGAGTAAACAGGATGCTATATGTAGAATGAAACTCCTCAAGCCCTTACCTGAAGAGATAAGGCTGAAATGGTAAACATCGCACATAGTTTAAAAATGAAATCTGTGATCAGCTCCAGAGACCTGGGTCTGGACCCACTGCGGCCCCCTAACCTTTCCAATAAGCAAGGGCAAAGCAAAAGAGACCATAGACTGGAAGTTATTTCATTTCTTCCAGGGCCCCCACGAATTTAAAAGTGTTATATTTACTTAGCAAGTCAGAGTGAGTAAGAAAAAAAGAGAGAGAGAGATGTGAACTCCTGCCAAAAGTCTAGGGTCTCTATTAAAAAAAAAAATCCCCAAAGTACGCCAGTTCAGCCACAGCACATCTGGGAATTGTTTGAAGGATAATGACAGTAATAATTATGATTACTTACACTTAATTCTCCCTCACAGGGGCGCTGTGAAGATTAATGAGTTAATGCTCGTAATGTGTTTTTGGTTCCTCGATGAAAGCTCCCATAAAAGCCCAGGTTATTATTATGGTTATTGTTGTTTATATTAGACCGTTCCTGTGGAAGGCTTCCCTTCACTGCCTGTCCACTATGTTCCCATCATAAAGTGCAAACACTTCTCTAATTAGTAGCCTACTGGCTCCAGGAGCCGTCACATCAGGCAGAAATCTCCCACTTTAAGGAAGAAAATGCAAGCAGAATCACTGCCAGTGGCAGCCCACGTCCCTCACACCTACTAGACTTTGTTCTGTACTCTTAGCTAAACCATAAAGACACGGGAAAGAAGGTAAGCAGTGTCATGCACCCAATGGAAAATATATTGACAGTGTAAGTGTCTTCGAAAATAGAGAGCCTGCAGACAAGTCTGTAGACATGACAACAAAATAGGTAGAGAAAGCTTTAAGCTAACGTTTAAATAAGACTTGTAGAATAGCTTGTTTCAAAATCAAAGCCACATAAAGGTAATAGATCAATGGATTGCTAACATTCATTTATTCATTTTTTTAAAGAAAAATATTGCAGACCTACTTATTTCCTATGCATGGGCCTATGCCAAACAATATTTGTTGATTAAGAAAGAGTCCCTGTCCTTGAGAAGATGGTTATTGAGGAGTAGCATGTCAGTCACCTACATGTCGTCTGATCGGCAGGGAAGGGCACGGTACAATGCAGCTATTCCTCTGGAAAGACAGGGATAGTACATTCCCTATGATGCTCTCTAGTCCCCACCTTTAGTTGCAATTGGAAATGGCAATGTACCAGTTCAATAATGAAAATATTTTTTTGAAGGGCCAGAAGAGGAATGAGCCACCATAAAGGTCCTTTTTGGGTGGTGCATTTGTAAGGACAAATGTTTATAATGTGTCTGGTCCCTCTAAGACATTCAATAATATGTAAATGAATGCAATTGTCCCAGAAGAAAATGAGAAACCAAGATTTCCTTCTTCTTTCTACCCTAGTATCTCATTTCTCAACTGAAAACTATCATTCCTTAACTCTGGAGGGTCTTGGAATTGTCAGGTGAAGGAACTTAGGAGAAAGTCCACACCCCCTCCCTCTGTCTCTATATGGCGGAAGCTGCTAGCTCTCTGCTCAATAACCATTCTCCCTTCTTCCATAGAAACAGAGTCTTAATTTTAGTAGAGCACTTTACCACTAGGAAAAAAAAGGCCACATTTCCCAGTCTCCCTCGAAAGTAGATGTGGCCATATGACTAAGCTCTGGCCAACAAGAGGTTGGCAGAGATATTGAGGGGAGCTAGCTTAGTTGGCAAGTGTGTTCTTTCATTCTTCCCCACTTCCTCCTTCCTGCTGCCCGGAAATCTGACACAACAGTAGAAATTGCAGTAGCTATTAAGGACTGTGAATTGGCCTTGAGGATAGAAGGCAGAATAATGCCCCAAAGATGTGCATGTCCACATCCCTGGAATCTGTGAATAAGTTACATTATGTGGCAAAAGGAAATTAATGTTGCAGATGGGATAAATGTTACTTTTCAACTGACCTCAAAAGAAGGGGATTAGCCTGAATTACCAAAGCAGACCCAAAATCATCACAAGAGTCCTTAAAAGGGGAGGAGGGAGAAAGAAGAAAACCAGAGAGAGGGCCCAGTGAGAAGGACAGCCTGATATTGTTGGCTTTCAAGATGGAGGAAGGGGCCATCAGGCAAGGAATGTGGGCAGCTTCTAGAAGGTGGAAAAGACAAGGAAACAGATTCTCCCTTAGAGCTTCCAGAAGGAATGCAGCCCTGCCGACTCCTTGATAGTGGCCCAATGAGATGGATTTCAGAATCCTGACCTCCAGAACTGTAAGATAAATAAATTTGTGTTGTTTTAAGCTACTAAGTTTGTGGGCATTTGTTATAGCAGTCTTTGGAAACTAATACACTAGCATTGAGGATGGCAGAGCAAAAAGAGAGAAGGAGCCTGCATCCTTGATGACTTTGTAGAGCTGCCAAAGTAGGCCTGGAGGACCTAACTCTGGACTCGTTTGATGTGAAAGAGTACTCCTTTGGTGTTTAGCCCACTGTTATTTGGAGTTCTCTTTTATATACAGCAATACACAACTCACAGCTGACACACTACGTTTTAGAGAATAGAGACTGAGATCCTTGAAGGTTAAGTGACACATTATTTAATGCCACTCAACTACTTATTCAGAATCAGAAGTAGAACCCAAGGTCTCCCAACCCCCATGATTATGACCTGCCCGGCAATATACAACAGTGGTTCTCAAACTCAAGCTTGCGTTGAAATCATCAGGAGCACTTGTTAAAACTCTGGCTGCTGGGCCCCACACTAGAGTTCCTGAGTCAGCAGGTATGGGGTGAGGCCAAGGGGCCACCCTTTGAGAACACTAGTCTATACTATCGCTGGACCAACCTCTGATAACTACTCCTTCTCTTCCATTGCCAGATCCATAACCAAAGTCCAGCCCTCTGGACCACACACCTGGACTATCATAGGAGATTCTTAGCTGGCCGTCTTGTCTTACGTCTTGACTTACTGACTCCCCCTACTCACACTCCCATCTAACTAATTTTGCTTTCATCATGTCCTATTTCTGCTGCAAAACTATGATACTTTCCTATTGTTTATGAGATTAACTCTGAATCCCTCTGCAGGAGTTTCAAGGCTCTCCATAGCCGCCTGCTGTCTCCCCTATGCACCTCCAGCCATCATTCATCCAGCCATCCCTATGAAGAGAGTTAGAGGAACCAAAACTTTTCTCTTATTTTATGGAATTTAGGAATATTTTATGGAATGCCCAGACAGAGTTGGCTAGGTCACAGCCTTTGGCAGAACCAAACTGGAAACCAATGACCTTTCCCTTCCTTCACCAGCTCCCCAAGACAGCCCAGCCCCCACCCTCGGGGAACCAGGTCCCTTGCAAGCAACCCACAGCAGCTTCTGCTTAAGGAAAGCAGCAGCGACTCCATGGAAACTTGGGATGAGGTGAGAACATAATGTGCATTTCAACTAATTACTCCAGAAAGGGAAGGCAGCCAGGAGGACCCGAGATTGTTTGTGTGCTGTTATTCTGAATTTTGAAAGAGAGGGCAAACTTAAAGGAAATTGGCAGCCACTTCATCCAGCTCCAGCCAAAATGGCATTCTGTCCCTCCCCGAAGCATCTGTGCTGCTGTGTGGCTGCGGGCTGCAGGACTTGCCTCCCTTTGTCTGCAGAGAAGGGCTGGAGGTGTGCAGCCCCGGAGAGGCTGCCTCGCTGTGGGAGGCAGCTTTCAACTCCCAGGAGGAACGATGGCTCAGCTTGGGGCAGAAGGAGCATCACGTGATCCCCCAGTCCCAAGCCTGACGTACTTCAGGATCTTTGTTGATTCCTCTCATCAAAATCAGTCTTCAAAAAAATATTAGTTGTGCCCTTGCCAGGAAATCTGCGAACTGTATCACTGAGGCCTTTTTTTTAAGAGGAAAGCATTTCATCTGCTTATGGTACATTTTTCTCCTGCTCCATTAAAGAATTAATTCTTTTGTGTCTTTGTTCTCAGTCTGGCCTGCTTTCTTCCATCTTGCTTTCCTGTTATTTATTTGTGGAAACCCGTCCTCACTCTAAAAGCAATTTGCTATAGCTTGGTTTTCAATTATCTTACCATAGTCTCCAACCATACTCTCCTATAACATCCCAAAGCTACAAAGCTGAGGGTCTCTGGGCTCCCACATATACAAAACCATATCTCTTCCTTCTAAATGTTCACAAGACCGGGACCTTGTGTAGTGACTCTTCCAACAAATACTTGTTGACTTTCCTATCTGTGTGGACAATCCTGTCCTCCTCTCTTAGAGATCAGCATTCATGTTTAGTCCCAGGCATCCCACAAGACCCCCACTTGCACAGCTTCTGGTTAAGGGTCAAAAAAACCTCCCTTAAGCCAGCCTCGATGGCCTAGTGGTTAAAGGTTGGCGCGCTCTGCTTTGGTGGCCCGGGTTCGGTTCCCAGTCATGGAACCACACCACTCATCTGTCAGTAGCCATGCTGTGGCAGTGGCTTACAGAGAACTAGAAGGAATTACAACTAAACTATACAACTATGTACTGGGCTTTGGGGAGAAAAAAAAACTCCCTTCCAGAAGGAGCTGCTTGAGGTGGCCATGCTGAAGCAAAGTGATTTCCTGCCCCAGTCCCTCCTTCAATGACCCCATCAGAATGGTTTGGAGAAAAGAGACATTACTGAAAAGTTTCGTAAAAATTCAAGAACACAAAAGATATTGTGTTTATTGAGAGTCTCTTCCCTCATGCTCATTGAAGATTCTTGCTTCTGAACCCTCCATTTCTCCCCTTTCTTCACCCAGAGACCTCCTGTTTTCACCTTCTCAGCATGACTAATCTTTACACAATTTAAGTGGGAGGAAGGTGAAACCCTTGCCTTGAGTAATTTTAGCGAACTTTATATTCTCCTACCTGGATTTAATCGTGGGAAGATAACTGGAAAATCACAATTCAAAAAAAAAGGAGGTAGAGAGAAGGAAAGAGCGGGGTCTAAACAAGAACACATACTCACTCCGAGAACTGAAAGTCAGGTGTACCCATTACGGCCCTTCCCAGAACACATTTCAGTTCTGTAGGCTGCAGGCTAACACACCCTGAAAGTGGTGGTAATTACCTCGTAGTTCTGTAGGGTTTCCTTGTGCAGGGTGTTGAAGGAAACAGGGAAGAGGGTAGCTGACTTTGAAATGAGATGGGGGATGGAAATTCCAGGTGAATTTAAAACACCTGGCAAGCAGGCATCTCTTCTTGGTGTTTCCTTGTTTTTGCCTCAGACTGGGAAACCATCGCCTTCCTGGCTCTTTCATGGAATTTCTGTGTGGTCTTGGTCTGACTCAATTAACCTCTCCCCTTCTGCATTTCATCATGTGTATATGGGTACAGGATCAACTTCAAAGAGGTCCAGGGCCTAATTAATGTCTCTAGGGTGCCCGAAGATTCTTGGATGGAAAAAAAGAAAACCACCACCTGTATGCAGAATCGGAGACTACGCGACAGCAGGTGGAAATTATTACTATTAAATGTGACTCCACCTCAGAATATTTGGCAAACTCCTCTGGGGCCTGAGAAATGTCAAGTTGGTGAGAATACGCTTCCTCTATGACCAAAGCTTCCTCTCTCTTTCTCTCTCTGTCTATATATACACACATATATTTTTTTACTTATGAGCAAATGATCATGCTACATTTGAAGGCAATATAACCAATAAAGAAAACTGAGAATAAAATATAATGAAAAGGGGGGGCCGGCCTGGTGGCGTAGTGGTTAAGTTCACGTGCTCCACTTCGGCGGCCTGGGGTTCATGGGTTTGGATCCCAGGCGCAGACCCTAGGCACTGCTCCTCAAGCCATGCTGTGGCAGCATCCCACATGCAAAACGGAGGAAGAGGGGCAGATGTTAGCTCAGGGCCAATCTTCCTCACCAAAAAGAAAAGAAAAGAAAAAAAGTGTAATGTAATTAACGGCTTTAGGAGAAGACAAGCCAGCTATGCAAACATACAGCTACTCTTCTACAGCAGCTTCTTCCTCCATCTCTCTCCTCTATCCCCTGTCAGTGGGCCTACCCAGGGCCAGAATAATCCAGAAATTAATTAGGAACATTGATGTAATGAAGCATCTGAGACCAGGAAAAAACACTTTATAGTAAGTTCTTAAAATAATCATTCAAAACCTTTACTTTCTCTTTCCATCATCTTTCTCTTAGTTCACAAAGAGTCAACTGCAGCCAGCAATTTATTTTAAGCTCTCCAAATGTCATTCATCTTGGGTAAATGGACAACACTACCATATTTGCAAAGGTCTTTTTGATGTGATCATAAGATTTTGCAGGATTTCCTTCATAACATCCTCAAGGTGGAAAATGGCTTGGTAAAGTCAAAACCTACATTTGTTTATTCATTTATTTAACACGTATTTATTGAGCTCCCTCTAAGCAACAAGCACTACGCTTCAGGGAACTTGGGGACACTAAGACAGAGCAGACAGGTTATTATATTGTAATTCTGAGGATGGGCACCTGAGCTATTTGCACGGTAGGAGGGATTGCAATGTCTTTATGTCGTGGGGATACTCTTGGTCAGGGATTTTTAAATTCAACAGAGTAACAAGAGGGAGAAGTCATTGAAGGAAATTAAGTTTGGTTGATGCTGTCTGTTCTTTCTAAGATGTATTTCCTTTCCCGGATGTTGTAGGATCTCTTTTACACTACCCCTAACTTCCAATCCACCTTATAGACAGAATCTCCTTCATCTCTCATTATTCTCTATATTCCTGTTGGCTTTCTATTTTCCACATAAAAGGTGTTGGAACTCATGGAAACAATCTCCTGAGTGTTGAAGACAGACAAGGTAAGGTAATGTACTGGTCAGGGTTCTCCAGAGAAACAGAACCAATAGGATATATATTTTTATAGACATATTTTATATATATATATATATTTATATATATATATAAAATAAGGAATTGGCTCACACTATTATGGAGGCTAACAAGTCCAAATCTTCTGGGTGGTCCAGTAGGCTGGACAACCAGGAAAGCCAATGTTCCAGTTTGCGTCCAAAGGCCATCTGCTGGAGAACACGGAAGAGCTGACGTCATAGATGAAGTCCTACGGCCGTCTGCTGGAGAATTCCCTCTTGCTTGGGGGAGGTCAGCCTTTTGCTCTTTTCAGGCCTTCAACTAATTGGATGAGGCCCACCCACATTATGGAGGGTAATCTGCTTTACTCCAAGTTCACTGATTTAAATATTAATGTCATCCACAACACCCTCACAGAAATACCCAGAATAATATCTGATCAAACATCTGGGCATCTCGTGGCCTAGCCAAATTAACACATAAAATTAACCATCACAGATAAAAAGCCCTATACTAACACAATTTTTTTGATTCCTTGTAGCATCTTTTCCTAAAAGTGTGTTTATAAATATTCCTCTCCATTTCATCAAGTTATGGGAAAAATAACTGACATATGACTAGTGAACAACTTAAATATTCTAGGATCAGCCTTAGTCTACCTGCTACCATTCTTGATGTGTAGTCATATCATTTAAATATATTCTTCAATTGCCAAACACATTAGCTCCAAACGTGTTTCCAAAATCTATAACAATACTTTAGTGCTGCAAAAAAAAAAGATAACTAAATCTCTTAAATACCTGAAAAGTAACAGATTCCCCCCAAGTCCCACCCAATCTCCTATTCTGAAATCCAGAAAATGCTTGTGCCTCAAAGAGCCACTGACCTACTTCATTACTTAACGTTCCACGTAGACCAGGGAAGGAAGAGAACATAAATCATAGACACTCCCTACTTTCAAAAAAGCAAGCTGGCTTTGGGAAAATCAGCACACCACTGCAAGGGAGTTGCATCACATACATTTGATCGGCACATGCATTTGACATTTTTTAAATGAGAGAGCAAATAATCATGATTTTTACTTACTTTATAGCTATTGATAATACTGTGACATTGACTTCAGATGAAATTACCCACCATGATCATCAGCTGCAGGCTATAGATTTTTTAGCAGTGTTGTAAATATAGTAGATAGTCAATAAATATTTGTTAAATTAAAGTTACACTGTTTTTCAACAGTTAAAAGTGAATTACTATAATAGAGATGTTTGTTAATTCATTTAACCAATATATATGGCTAAGTACTTATTATATACTAAGCTCCACTGAAAATGCAGAAATGACTAAGCAATCATTCCTAGCCAAAGAAGCCTAGAGCCCAGTACACAAGAGAGACAAGCCACGAGTGAATTAAAATAATAATGTGAGAGATGCCACTCCAAGATATCTACTAAGAGCTATCAAAGCAAAAAGGAATGGCTTCCTCTACACTGCCTATTTGGACCAGCATCTTAGGATCATACCTAAAATATTACTATAAGGGATATCTAATGGTTGTATTCCAAAGTCAATACTATGACAGATCAATGAATAGACATGAGAGACCTGGAAAAGATAATGAGTACTGATACTGAAGTAATCATTGATTAATTCTATGGGTGGTATCTCAAGTTGAATACCAATAAATTATTTTTTTCATCTCAACAACTTTCAACGAAGGATAACTTGATATCAGAGTTGGCAATCATACCGTCCCTCACTGGTACACTGCAACCTACTTATGAGCTACATTTCGTCTCTCCCTGATTTATAACTTCATATTCTGTGGTCAACAATAAATCCCTCCCCTGCCATGTATGGTGCCAACTTTCACACGATGCAAATTTCCAGTTAAAGTGGGGTAAGGCCCAGCAGAAAACTGTTCTCATATGAGACATAAGGTAACATACCAAATGACTGGAGACCATTCTTGGTAACAAGTTGATGTTTGTAATAGGAGGCATTACATACATTCTATTCACATACTATTCCAGTACTATTCAATCCAGTGCTGTGGATTTTTTTTTTCAAATAGACCTAAAAACATAGAATCTTGAGCTAGAAATATTCCTTAAAGCAGCCTCATTATACTTGCCCAAAATGGCAGTTAGGAAATGGTGAAGCCAGAACTACAGTCTAGATTTCCTTACTCTTTTAATTCTATTACACTCTTAAGTGGACCATTAGATAGGAATGCTAACATCCTGAAGACAAGCACTAATAACTACCACTTGAATTTTCTAAAACCCAGAATCAGTTTACAACTGGATTGCTCTTCTATCAACAGACACATTGCACATGAAAAACCATCGTCTCCTGAAAGAAACTGGAAATATTGGAACTAATCTGTGATCATGCAATGGCCAGACTGTGGAAAATGGGCAAGAACTCTGAAAGTAACATTATCTTGAAAAAGCTTGAACTCCGTGAAGACAGGTGTTATGTGTGATTCACTTTTATCCACAACATGTAACAATGCCTGGCAAAACACGCTCAATAAATCCTTGTCTGCTCAATGAGCAGCTCTGTGTTGATCTTCAAAACAACACTGAATAAGAGTAATAATCATATGAATGTGTCACAGATATGGAGCCCCTCCCTGAAGGTTGCAGTATGTACAAAGGACGAAGGGAAGTTGCTGGCATTCACTCTGTTGAGTGATAACAATAGACCACACCTCATTGATTTGAAAGTCGATAGCCTTATGAAGAAAGGAGTAGAATGTCTCAGACCAAGAGAAGCAATTTCTCTCTTTCTTCCAGATCTGCTTTAAAACTCACATTTGCCTATCACTGGCATAACCATTATTTCTTGTCATGAGTTTTATGACTGCGTGTGATTTCTCATCTTCTAGCTCAAAGCGACTCTTTCCTTAAATGACCACAGGGGAAAGAGAGAGAGAGAGAGTCAAATTAACCAACTCCAAATTAACCAACCATTAAAACACTGGGCTTGATTTACAAGTCCAGCAGTAAAGCACTACTGCTCAAAGAACCATGGAGTTTGGCCAAATCTAAAATAAAACAAGTAGAAGTCAACCAGCTCTTAGAGCAGGGCTGCCCACTCTACAGTGCACACAACTGTCCATGTCTTCAAGGGACTCGTGTTATCAACTGCGTTAAGACTCTGGATTATGCTTGACATTATTACATCTTAAGCACTTATTAGATAGTTGGCAACATGAACAAACATAAATGAAAACAAAAAGGGACATTATGGTTAAAAATCAAGATTTGAAAAACATTTAATGTCATGGAAAAGTCTTTATAATATATTGTGATATGAAAAAAAGCTATGGATCCCAGTTGCCTGAACACTTAAAAGCGTGTGTGCATCATTTTCCAGTTATCTACTGCTGTGTAACAAAGTTCTCTAAAACTTAGTAGCTTAACACAACAATACATTCACTTTGCTGTGAATCCGTAATTGGTCAGGGCTTGGTGGAAACAGTTCTTATCTTCTCCACTCCATGATGACTGGGGCAACTTGAAGGCTGGTCCTGGAACATCCATATGTTCACTCTATCACATGTCTGGATGTTGATGCTGATTGTTGACTGGGAGTCTAGATTCCTCTCCATTTGGTCTTTCTCTAAAGGTTATCTTGGGCTTCCTCACCGCATGGTGGCTAGAGAGAAGAGCAACCATCTCAAGAGAGAGAAAGCCAGGAAGTAGCTGAATTGCATTCCCTAGCCTAAGCTTTTAAATCACAAAGCATGACTCACACCACAGTCCCAGGTCCGTCCAGATTCAAGAGGAGGGAGCAAAGATTTCTCTTGAGAGGGTATCCATGTCACCTTGCAAAAAGAGCATGTATGATGGAGTATGTATTGATATGACCATTTCTGGAGTACGCTCTGCCACACGTAGAAAAAAACACTGACGGTAAATACACCAAAATGTTAACAGTGATTATCCTTGAGTGCCATGATAATGGCTGATCTGTATTTTTTCCCATCTATTTTCCAAAATTTCAGCATTTGGCATGCTTTATTCTCATAGTCATTTCTCTATAGTTTATTTGGTGGGAGTAGAGGAAAGGGATGAGAAGGCAATAATTTTTCCTATAGTACTAGCAAATTTTGGTTTCCAAGATCCCCCTACCCAGGAGTGTAACTCCTTCATTGTAACTCCTTCATTATATATGCTCTAAGCTACCCTTCTCAAAAAAGATTCTGACCTAAGGAATACTTGGTGCTCAACAACAAAAAAAAAAAAAGCAGAAAAAAAGACTCCGTGATCCAACATAGAAAACCTTTACTTCCTAGATCTTATCCCTGAGGGACACAATGCACATGTGAACATTTGAAAGGCTCTGAAACATTCTGCTATAACGACATTATTAGCCCAACTTATTGGCATTTGAGCCCCATTTTTGTAGCATCTATCGGCTAAAAACACGTTGGGGTCTACTTCTCTAAACCAAGGTTTCTCAACCTTAGCCTTATCGACATTTGGGGCTGGATAATTTTTTGTTGTAGAGAACTGCCCTGTGCATCCCCGGGCTTCCATCCACTTAATGCCAGTCACAACCTCCATTCCGCCCCAGTTGTGACAACCAAAAATGTCTCCAGACATGCCAAATGCCTCTTGGGGGACAAAATCACTCCTAGTTGAGAACTACTCCTTTAAACTAATAAGCAAGATTGGTTATTAACTTGTCAATTATGTAAAGAAAGAGAAAAGAAAAAAAAAACCAGCCTTTCCCAGATAATTTAAGAAAGCAATTGAAAGTTGTTGTGCAAACGGTGACTACAAATACGACTTCAGGAGTCATCTCCAAAACCAAGCACATTCACCGACAACATGAGCTGGTAGATGAGCTTGGTAGATCTCTCCTACCATAAAGAAAGCAAGAGCAAAACCAAGAATATTTGCTTCTATAGTTCTCATTTTAAAAAACCTATCTTCAAATCTAGCCTAACTGACAAAAAGCTCAATCTAAATTAGCAGAAAGATTGATTTCTAGAATTTTTAAAGAAGTGAAGATTTTTTTAACTTTAAAAAATGTACTGAGATTACTGCAAGATTAAGCAGGTTTTATCAACTACAGTTAAAGGGATCTGCTTTAATAAGTACATATGTTATTAGCAAATACATTGCTTATATGTAAATAAGGCACTCTCTTAAAACTGGTTGATCTAGCTAATAGTCCTACTTACAGAGAGAGTTAAACATTAAAGTTCATTCAAATTCATATCCAAATTGGCAAGAGCCTCAAGTCCATAATTGCCAAGTCTTCAGAACCACCTGAAATGTTCTCTATTTTCCATGGACCCTTCAGATATTGTGACTACAGTGAAATTCTCTAAACTTAAACAAAATAGCCAAAAAAGGCCAATAAAGAGAAAAGTAAGAACTGGAAGGAACCTGAAACAGGAATCACATTTTAGAATTTTAAGACATGGGGAGCATTAGAGACCAGGTGTCTGGCTTTCTGTGTAATCCCCTCCTGTTGAGTGAGGGCTGGATTTGCAGCTGCTTCTAACAAATAAAACATGGCAAAAATGATGGAATGTCACTCCTGATATTAGGTTCTGTCTCCTCTCTTGCCCACCATGAGGGAAGCAGCCTCCACATTCCAAGCTGCTCTAGGAAGAGGCCCTGGTGGCCGGGAACTGAAAGGGGCCTCCACAGTCAACCAGCAGGGAACTGAGACCCTCAATCCAACATCCCACAAAGAACAGAATCCTCCCAAGAACAAGTGAGTGAATGTGGATCCTTCCCCAACTGAGACTTTAGATGAGACCACAGCCCTGATTGGTGACTTTACTGTAAACTCCTGAGAGAAAAGCACACAATGATGCCTCTTCTGGATTCAGACCCACAGAAACTGAGATGATACATGTTTATTGTTTTATGCCACTAAGTTTTGGAATAATTTGTTATATAGCAATAGATAATGTTATGGACTAACTGTGTCCCTCAGAATTCATATGTTGAAGCCCTAACCCCCAGTACCTCAGAATGTGACCACGTATGGAGATAGGGCCTGTAAAGAGGTGATTAAGTTAAAATAAGGCCATTAGGGTGGGCCCTAATCCAATCTGACTTGTGTCCTTATTAGAAGAGGAAGACACACTAGAGATGCATGTACACAGAGGAAAGGCCATGTGAGGACACCATGAGAAGTGGCCAATTGCAAGCCCAGGAGATTGGTCTCAGGAGAAACCAAACCTGTGCACACCTTGATCTTGGATTTCCAGCCTCCAGAACTGTAAGGAATAAATTTCTGTTTCTTAAGCTGCCCAGTCTACAGTATTTTGCTATAGCAGCCTAAGCAAACTGATATAGATAATTAACACACCTTCCTTTTTTTATAGGTGGCATGGTAAAGCATCTAACCTCAAGCCAACTAGCTGGTCAGTAGTCAAGGCCTTGACCACGTGTGTGGTTGTCATTGTCAGCTAGTCTCTCTGGACTTCAATCTCTTTATGTGTAAAATGAAAGCTTACCCTAGACCATGGATGGCAAACTGCATGGGCCAAATCTGGCTTGCTGCCTGTCTGTGTAAATAAAGTTTTATTGGAACACTGCCATGTGTATTTGTTTACTTATGTCTTTAGCTACTTTCCCACCACAACCGTGGAGTTGAGTAGTTGTGACAGAGACCGTATGGCCCATAAAGATGATACTATTCATTCTCTGGCTCTTTACAGAAAAAATTTACTTGCTGATCCCTGGACTCAACAATCCCCAAGGAATCAAGTGTTAAAACTTCACAATCTAGGACTCTAGAACCTAGAACCCCTGACACCCAGTATGACTGTCTTCACGTTAGACTAGTGATTCTCGAAGGATGGTCCCTGGACCAGCAGCATCAGCATCACCTGGGAACTTGTTAGAAATGCACATTCTCAGGCCCTATCCCAGACCTCCTGAATCAAATTATTGGGGTGGGGCCCAGCAATCTGTGTTTTAACAAGCCATACAGTATTAGATCACTCTCCCAACTCACATTCTCATATTAAAACCTAGGTAAGAATTGTTTTACTCTTAAGAAAAAAAAAAAAGACCAAAATAGTTACTCCAAAAAAAGGGCATAATCCAGTGTTCCATGATTAGAATGAAAAAATGGAGATGATATTAAATAATAATAATAATAATAATAATATGATGGTTTGCTCTCTATCGTTTATCTCTCTGTGGAATTAGTAAAAAACCACAGCTGTCAACGTGTGTTTACTTTAGCAGCCACTTAGAACTGTCCTGTAAGTTGAACAGCCTGACAGTGTTAATCTCCTCCGAGGAAAAAGCATTTTGCATTGTATACTTGACACCCTAAATAAAGAGAAGCTTCAAGATGGTCTTTCCAACACCCAGCAAATAAAGTCTAATTTTGATTTGCATATTGGAATTTACCAACAACAACAACAACAAAATTCAGGGTGTTAAATATATTTTGTAAATGTAAAAGCTTAAAGAAAGAAAAAAGAACAGGAAATGGTGACACCCACACACTCAGAAGAGGAATCCCAGGACCAAAACCCCATTTCCTGCCCTGCAAGGTAACAGAAACGTCTCTTCTTTATCTACAATCTGGTTCCTGTGCCACTCAGAATCAAGAGCTAAGCCGAAATGTTGGTTCAGAGTTGGCAGAAGAATTCTATTTCTTTCTTCTTTTCCTTGAAAAGCACAGAATTAGAGTGGAGTCCTCCACCTTCTCCTTATGCATGAAAAAGAAGGAGGAAGAACCATCTTCCATGACTGACGTTAAAGCTCTTGGCTCCCACTCCAGCTTTGCTCACCCATCCAAGCTGACCTTGCGTGGTCTGTGTGTCACCTGGAATCTCTGCTACAAATGCTGACTAGTGAGGGGTGAATCTGTGTTTTGCATTCAGACCCAATCCTGGTGCCCTCACTCAACCTTCTAAGACACTGCATCTTAGTCGAACACAGCTAGAAATCAATGAGACACCACCAACAGCATCATATCATTTTACTTGTAGGCCTGATGTATACAACACCAAGGCAAATCAAGAGTTTGTAATTATCCATTCACTTGGGAGTGTGAAGGGAGCCACGCTGTATCACTTGGAAAAATATGCTTCTATTTTAGTTTTGATTTGCCTATATTTTTCAGGTAAGAGATTTCTAATGTTCTATATGGAATCAGGGGTTTGACCAATAAACAGACTGCAGCCTAAAAAATCCAATTAGGTCAACTTCTAAGTCTCAAATAAGGAAACGAGTGTCGAATTATTTGGATTTTTCCAAATCTGCCTCTCTAAGGGGGATGGTTCTCTCTAGAGAAGTTTTGGGGGTATTTGCTGATCATGTGAGCACTTCTTCTTGCAAAAATAGGTGCCAAGAGATGCACTCCCTCCTAAAGGAGAAACAAGCAGGAAGGTTGTCTAGAGATCAATTGCTACAAATAGTCATTACCTAGGAGTCCCCAGATAGGTGTTGAGACTGTGTACTTGCACTCCAGTTCAACAGGTGTTTTGATCACCTTGCATACAGTCAACAGTGTTAGGTTCTCTGGTGATCGCCCCTCCAAAAAAGATTAAGATGCAGTCCCTGAATCTGAGATGGTACGATCGCTACGGAGAACAGTCTGGCAGTTTCTTACAAAACTAAACATACACATATCTTTTGATTCATCTACTCCACTCCTAGGTGCTTACCCAAATAAAAGTATTTACCCAAATGAAGGCATACGTCCATACATGTACGTGAATGTTCATAACAACTTTTTTTATAATAGCCCAAAACTAGAAACAGCTCACATGTCCATCAGCGGGTGAATGGAGAAATGGATCCATTCAATGGTGCATCCATTCAATGGAACCCAACTCGGCACTCTAAAGGAATGAATGAATCTCAAAACCATTATGCTGAGGGGAAGAAGCCAGATAAAAGAGTAAATATTGTGTAATTCCATTTTCATAAAACCCCAGAAATTGCAAGCTAATCTATCTAATCTAAGCAGATCACTGTGCCTGGAGATGGAAGTGGGGGGAGGGCAGAAAGGAGAAGGAATTACAAAGGGACGTGAGGGGGACTTGGGGGTGGGGAATGTTCACTATTTTGATTGTGGTGATGGTTTCACGGGTGCACACATATGTCAAAACATATCAGACTGTACACTTGAGATATGAACAGTTGATTGCATGTCGGTTACATCTTCATCACACTTTTTCTGAGGTGTGACTCGTGTCTTGTTTTCACTGGAGACAAAACATGCAGCAAACTGGACACGTGTGATGCATTCACTAAGTGCTTTGAGACATCACTTTTAGTACGATGAACCTTTTTGTGCTGAGAAATCTGGTCCCTCTCACTCTGCGTTCCCGATCCCCACCCCCAAGCCCAGTTGAATAC
Source organism: Tapirus indicus (assembly GCA_031878705.1). NCBI lineage: Eukaryota > Metazoa > Chordata > Mammalia > Perissodactyla > Tapiridae > Tapirus > Tapirus indicus. The sequence continues at coordinate 119,703,164 of CM062925.1, forward strand.
CAAGAGAAGAACATACCGTCTGTGTTTCCAGTTTCACAGATTCCTATGACATCTTTCTGCAGGATAGGAAAAGAGCTGATGAGGGCAAATCTTCCTTTCTTTTCTGTGAAGTCAAAGAAGAGGATCAACTTAAGGTGAGAGGTCAAGATGCAGAAATGCCCGAGACGCCCATGCCCACCACAGAGACCAGCCTTCTGCAGGAATTTACCTTGAACTGAGTAATGGGGCCTTCTGAGTGGGTTTAATCTAGACCTGATCTCAGAGGAGGGAGCAAAGTGAGAGGAAGAAAAAGCACCTGGGTGGAAACATTCCCCTCGGGGCCCCGTCCTGGGGGAGACTCTTGTCCTTCATGAACTCAGAGGAAAGCCCCATGTTTCTCAAAGCTGCCTCGCCCGCAGACAGACGCTCACCAGGAAAATGCCACTTTGTGCTAAGCAGCAGGTTGGCTGTAGTTACTCAGTTTAAACACTCGGCTACAGAGTTTGCCCGAGACAGCAAGCACCAGTGTTCTTACAGCCTCTGAATTAACTCTTCCATCTGAAAGCTAAATAGTCCCTCCGGCCCATTTGCTGTGACAGCGATAACCTCTCACTTTTCACCTCTTGCTATTCTGTGGCTCCCCTCCCAGGTGAGCCCCACACAAGCCCAGGTTGCTAATTTCTGAATCTCAAATATCCCAAGATGATGAGTTTTTGATGCAGGTTCTATCCGAGATGATGGGAGTGAGATGCCCATGCCCTTCCAGCATGCTCAGGCGCCAGGGGACATTTGCCAATGTCTGGGGACATTTTTGGTGGTCACAACTGAGTGTGAGAGGTGCTACTGGCATCCTGTGGGTAGAGGCCAGGGAAGCTGCTAAAATCCTACAATGTACAGGACAGTCCCCCAGCCACAAACACACTGGCCCAAAATGTCAGTGGTAGGGAAGTTGGGAAACCCTGCTACACAACAAAAAGTTGTGTTTTTCTGGGGACTTACCAAAGTGATGGGAAGGTAAGCCACTTCCATTTTAAATTCAGTTTTCAGAATGTGGTGATAGGGAAGGCATCTAATCTTCTGCCTTGATTTCCCGTGTCTGCAAAATGGGAATGATCCCATGTCATTTCTTCTTCTTGTCTCGGTTTTCCTCCCAGAGACCTTGCTAATGAATGTTTGCCAACACTTTGAAGACTCTAATTAATGTTATCCCCAGTCTATCAGTTCAAGATTGTGTAGCACCTGGGAGTCCCTCAGACGGGAGATACCGAGGGAATGGAGCCAGTCCTGCCACCGTTGGTACTATTTATCCTTCTCTGAGGGCAGTATCAAGCCCTCAGGCTTGAGTTACTCAAAGTCGAATTACTCAAATCAACTTTAGAATCTGCTGAAGGAAACCGAGGGTTCTCACAATTAAATCACAGCCTTTCCCAAAGTCAAGGACTTCAGCTAAGAGCTCCCAGTTGCCAGCAAGCAAAATTCAGAAAATCTGAGCATGTGACGAGCATTTAATAGAGATTTGTTGATTGCCTGCTTGATGCATAATTCAGATAAAATGTATAATAAAATTGGGGATATTAATAAATTTCAGAATTGCCATGAAGATTACATACCTTAAAAAAACATTTCAGTGGCTCACATATAGTAAGCACCATCCTTTAAAAAATAAGTTTATAATTCAAAGTCTGCTGGATGACTATAAAATGTCAGTCTCTCACAAAGTTCTTGCCAAGCAGATGATTACCTGATATTCAACACCCCAATATATTTGCCTAAAGTGTAGATGGTCCCCTGTAGCTCTCTTCACTTCTCGTCACCGCTCCCCGATCCCAAGCATCTCTCTTTTTAGAAATGATGGCAGCCTCAGGTTCACAGGTCTGGAGGAATCAACCTACAAAACTCCACTGAGAACATGCTACATAAATCAGCACTCTGTGAGCTGTCGTGAGACCCCGAAAATATGAAGGCACAGTACCTGTCATTGTGGAATGTCCAACTGACCCAAGAAGTCAAGGCCAGCATCAAATTACAGCGAACTCACAATGCCGGGCATGCAGAAGTGGTCGTGGGAGGGGCACAGTTTATAAGAGCTCAAAAAATTCAGGGGAAAGGACCTGGAACAGGTTGGGCAGGCGTCCTGGATACGGTGGGACTTAATAGGGTCTGGAAGGGGCCAGCCCCGATGGCCTAGTGGTTAAGTTCAGTGCACTCTGTTTCGGTGGCCTGGGTTTGGTTCCCAGCTACAGACCTCCACCTCTCATCTATCAGTGGCCGTGCTGCAGTGGTGGCTCACATACAAAAAGAAGATCAGCAACAGATGTTAGCTCAGGGAGACTCTTCCTCAGCCAAAAAAAAATAGGGTCTAGAAGCACAGGTAGGAGTTCTGAAAGGTCTTGCTAAAAAAAGCAAGCTAAACCTTCCTTCTCACTTCCCTACAAATTGCAAGGTGATCGTTCTGATTTTCTGGGTGAGATTTTACCTCAAGAGTAAAGGTCCTGAGTTCTGGCATGGGTTTTATGTTTCATTGGTGGGCTGTATGGCTATAGACAGCAGTCCAGGACCCCTGGAACTTGTCACTAGTCAAGAGGGGACTGAAGCAGACCTGTAGTACTCAAAATTGAGTCTGCATCAGAGTCAGCTGGAGGGCTTGGGCCCACACATAGAGTTTCTGATTCAGGGCTGAGGCCTGAGAATGTGCATTTCTAACTAGTTCCCAGGTGATGCTGATGTTGCAGGTCTGGGGACCTCATTTGGAGAACCACTGAACGAGAGTACGGCTACATTAGAGCAAACACAAAACCTCTTTTTGGAAGATATGCAAATTGCACACCCAACCAAAGGCTGGTTCAGAGCTTCAACTTTTGGGGAAGCTGTTCATCACAGCCTCGGCAGTTATCCTTTTACTAGACCTTCAGCATCAGGACCTCAGGAAGTCTCAAAGACCTGGCTCCATTAAACAAATATTTCTTGAACCTCTGCCATGTCCCACAGGCTCTGCAGTGACATCCCCTCACTGACATTTTCATCTCATTTTGGTGGGTTGGAGTTAAATGATGCAAAAATCCTTCTTTGAGTTGACCTAAAGGAAAGGAGGAGATGGACAGGGATCGAGCAAGAGATTTTAAGCACACACACGCCACACACAAGCCAACACACCCTGAAGTGACCTAGCACAGGAAGGGGTGGAGGCCAGAAAGAGGGACCAAAGAAAAAACAACTCACAGGCAGACAACAGATAAATTGCTCTGTGGTTAGGTCCAAAGCATAGGAATTGAACCAATTCTGGAACGTGGTAACCTCCTAGATCTGCTTGCTTCTCACCTTGCACATTTTTTACTAGCAATTTCTTCTTTTTTAAAACTGCTTAGTGGTCATAGCACCTTCCATGGCATTTGGTATTTTCCAGAATCTCCTTTTCAGTTCCTAGAGAACAGATATTCTTTCACCCATGGCAGATAAGTCAACTTTGCCATGAATACCGGAGCTATTTCTACCAGGCACACCACTTTTTTTTTTTAACCAGTTAAGCTGAAAAATAAGTTCACCTGCTGAAACCACCAGGGAAATTCGAGACAGCAAATGCAATTATCAACTCAGTTGAAATGTATTATTAATAATAATGCTTAACTCTGTTGTAGCATTTTCTGGCTTCAAAGCATCAACTAATTAATCCTTACCTCAGCATGGTGAAGTAATTAAGTATTATTATCCCATTTGACAGAGGGGGAAACTGAGGCACCCAGCAGTGTAGAACCTGGCCCAAGGCCATAGAAAGGATATGCTCTCAGAATCACGGGCCTTCTCTGACTTTTTATTGTACACTGGAAAGATCTCATTCCTGGGGAAAAAGAAGTTTCTAGAAGGAAACACGCCTCCAGAAAAGGGATTGAGGGAGGAAGCCAGGCTCCTGCTTTCCACAGCACCTTGCTACAAATAATCAGAATTTTATTTTTCTTTCCTGTTTTCCTTCCTCATTAAACTTTTTAAAAGCATGCTGACTTGGGGGAAATAGTGAAGCATTTTAATGATGTATGAAATAAAAAAATAATAAAACCTCCTGCCCACACAGAGAGAATACAAGCCTGGTATTTGGACTCAAGCTTTCCTTTTTCTCTCTCATATTTGCAGCCGCTCCATTTCAGTGCCATGTAGCTCAGCTGCAGCCAGAAACTTGTTCTTTAAGGAAAGAAAATGAACATCGAAACTTAGAAGGCTTGGCCAAAAGAGCAGAACTCAGTCTTCACTGCCCTTTTACAAATCCCATGCTCTCTTCCATTTCCCTGAACTTTTCTCAGAGCCGACAGCCCCACCACAACGGCTTGTCTGGTTTTTTCTTGTATTTTGTCTAATTTTCACTCATTCTCCCTTCTGTTTTCAAATCTTTTCTTCAGCAGGAAAGGTGACTAGTTGGGTATGAGTGCTGGCACTTTCTAAGTCTCCCTCACTCCAGTCTACAGGCCCTGTGGTTGTTAATTCAAGGTCTGAGACAGACTGAGATCACCCAAGTGTCATAATGCGGCAGAGGTCCACAGGTTCCTTTTAGTCCCGTCGCAAATGTCTTCATGGGCTCCCAGAGGCCTCTTCCTGCACCTGTCCTTGCAGTGGGGAAAGGCGACCTTCACCAGTGCCTTTGCTCTTCTTTCAATTGCCCATGATGGCAGATGGGGGAAGGCTGGGGGGTTGGAGGTGAAAACAGTGCGGCAGCTCCCCATGCCCCCCTCCTGCCTGGTGGGAGACCCCACCCCCTGCCCTGCCCCGCCCCAGATCCTGTGTGGATTCCACACTCCCAGATGCACCTGGGCTTGCTGCATGCACCACATCAGCACCGTGTGTAAGTCTGCCCACTAGTGTTTTTCTGTTCTCTGTGGGTTCGTGTGAAAGTTGTCTCAATGACCTTTTAAATCCCTCACACAGTTTAAAATACATATATAAAAATTTTTTAAAACATCCAAAGTTAAACTTTAGTGATTAGGGACACCCATTTGGACAATAAAAGCTATAAAGAAAAGCACAGAAATGATTACCATGCAAGACAGAATAATGGCTACTTTTTAGGGTGTGGAAGGGGGTATGCAGGGCTTCTGGGGCAACCAGTAAAGTTCTTTTTTTAATCCAGATGTGGTTGCAAGAGTGTTCACATTTTAATTCATTTATCACCAAGTTATACATTTTTATGCAATTTTCTGTATCTCTGCTATAATGTACAATTTTTTTAAGTTTTAAAAACATATATGGGACTACATGGACCTCATTTACTGTGTATGGGGTTATGGTAGTGCCCCATGAAAATTGATGAGTTTTATTTTCCTTGGTTTTAATAAAATTATTTTTATTTCCTCTCATTAAATTCAAAAGTATCTCTTAGAGTTCTCAAAGAAAAGGTAACAAGTTTTGAAGTTTTCTGGGTGAATTGTTCTTTGAAACGTGCCAAGTAGTAGATGCAAAGAACAAATCTTCTTTGGTTTCTTCTCCTATGTGGAAGTTGTCTATTGCTCCAAGTGTCTGGGAATATGGGGGGTTAGGGAGAGCCCCATTTCCCCCAAAAAATATCCAGGGAAGCCCTGATTTAATGTGGTAATCATGGAATAAAATGTCCTCATGAGCTGCTGGACCAGCCTCACCTCCCGTCATTCCCAGCTGCCCTTCACACACCATGCTTGCTCCCAAGGTCCCTTCAGCCTCTCCCACTGATCGACTCCTGCTGTCTTTCCAGATTCTGCCCAGGTGCGTTCTTCTTCAGGAAGCCTTCTCTGAACCCCTAAGCTCAGCCAAGTTTCTCCCCTTGTACACTGTGCATACTCTGTCTTAACACCACCCCATTACATGGAGAGTGTCTGTTTCTATGTCTGTCTCCTTCACAGGACAATGACAGTATCTAGGAGAGAACTGGATCTTATCCGTTTGGGCAACCCAACACCTGGCATTGTGCCCACACATGGTAGGTATTCAGTAAGTGTTTATTTAATCCAAGCATGACTGAACAATTGATTGGTTAGACTCTGCCTTGTACTGAGAGGGCATTACCAAGGTTCCTTGCCGCCTCCTCGTCTATCTTCTTTCATACACACCTACTCTCACATCAGACACTCCCAAACCAGCTGATCATCATGGTCATCTGATGAGACTTTAAAATACAGATTCTTGGGGCAGGCCCAATGGCGTAGTAGTTAAGTTCATGCTCCACTTTGGCGGCCCAGGGTTAGCTGGCCCGGATCCCAGGCACAGATCTACACACCACTCATCAAGCCATGCTGTGGTGGCACCCCACATACAAACAGTAGAGGAAGAAGGGCACAGATGTTAGCTCAGGGCCAATCTTCCTCACCCAAAAAACAAAAAATAAAGAAAGAAGAAGACAGATTCTTAGGCTGTCGCACAGACTTTAAAAATCTTCCCCCACATAATTCGGTTACGTCAGCCAGGTTTTGAAATCATTGCTAACGTTTTGTCGGAGAAATCTGACACGACGTAAAAATGATGCTTCAGGAGAAATGGAAACGACATAGTAACATTCACCCAAAATGCTGGACAAGCCACGGCCAGAGGGGAGGGGAAAGGGAAAAAAATCTTGTCACAAGTGCTGGAATTTTAGCTTTTTAGCCCAAACAACCTCAAGCAAAATAAATTTAGTGGAAGACTTGGTGCAAAAATCCAGGGCACCTGTCAAGTAAACCGTTTCTTCTCCTTCGAGAAAGCAGAAAGGGAAAAAAAAGTAGCCCGTCTCTTTAACTGAAGCTACACCTTGAGTCTTTGGTAAAGGCCAAAATATCTTTGATAACACACTTACACACCTATAAAAACAAAAGCTTTGATCAGAAATGCCAACAAACGATTCTGAGCCTATAATGAAGTCACACAGCAGCAAAAACATAAAATGTAGTTCGGATTTTTAGAGCAACTGCTTCAGAAAGGAGCCAGCTATAGGTCTAAATAAAATGATCTTTTGAAATTTTAACAGTAAAAATAAGATTGTCTTCAACTTTTTATCGTATGTATTTCATGTGTGTGCGCAAAATTGTAAAGACACAGATGACTACTCCCAATTTATCACAGGAGGGGAGAAAAAGAGTTCATGATTAGGGATGGGACTGAGAGTGGATATGGGTGGAAGATAAGTTGAACTCTATTTTTTTTGTTTTTGCTTGAGGAGGATTAGCCCTGAGCTAACATCTGTGCCAATCTTCCTCTACTTTTTATTTGGGTCACCGCCCCAACATGGCTGATGAGTGGTGTAGGTCTGCACCAGGGATCCAAACCCGTGAACCCGGCTGCCAAAGCGGGGCACACCAAACTTAACCACTAGGTCACAGGGCCAGCCCCTGGGTTGAATTCTTTATGGGTGAGCCTCCAGCCTGACATCAGGCAGAACCTTTGCCATCAGCACCGATGCAAATTAAAGAGAAAATAAAGAAGAAATTGACTATTCCAAAGCGAGTTGTAAGAAGGATGTCCCATGCCATCGTGATCAACCCAGCCAATGGTGAGTAGAGAAGGGATGTGTTAGGAGGTAAAGAGAAGGTCCTAACATTTGCCATCCTCTCCACTGGCCACGCTCAGGTCTGGGTTCCCATGAAGCCATTTTCAGCTCTTACAGGTTCTACCCATTTCTGATCCGGCTGGAAGTGCCTGCTTGCTCAGCTTCTCCCCCTGGGCACAGAGAGAATTTGCTCTCTTGTAATTCCAGTTCCAGCAAGCTTGGTACATCTTTCTCAGCCCTTGTGTTGTTGTTAACTTAGTGACTAACTGAGAGGTGTTTGACTTTTGAAACAGTGCCATAAAAGCTTCTCTCTCGTCTCTGAGTGATGTCAGCCCCATAAACAGGAGAGCTGGCGGAAACTATAGAAATTTCAGTGGTAACATTTAATGAGGTGGACCCTTATTTTCCCCCAATCGAAAAGTACCTCCATTTTCTGCACTGGGCAGTTAAAAGCATCTCTGAGGGAATTCAGGGTGTGGATTTAGATTTAAGAGTAATTTTGGTGCTTCAACTTGGATATTTCTTAGGGAAAAAAAGGTGTGAAGTCTTTTTACATCCTCCACTAATGGATGATTTCAAGCAACTCATATGGACTTTATGAAAAGAAATTGCTGATTTCCCAATGCACTTGGCACAGATGATCCAAACAAGCCTTAAAACAGCCCCCAAATGTAGGAGACAATGAGTTTAGCACCAGAAACTAAAGGACATGAGCCTTGGAGTACTTCAATAAAATGCCCAGCAAGTCGACAGCTTAAGGAGAGAGCAAAACCAAAGACTATTCTGGATAGAAACTTCGATTCATTCAAAGTTAGAGAAACAGCCTAGACATCAATATAACCAACAGAGCTACGTGTCCCCAAAGGAAAGACACATAGTAATGATCTTCATTAGGAACATGATTTTAAATCCATAGTTTAACTTTACAAAGCAATCATGAAATTGAGCACCCATGTTGTCCCGCTGACAGCTAAAGCGAGATATTAATTAATGGTTCACAAGACCTTTGCCAAAACCTACACTGAAACATACAGTGCTCATGCTGACACAGCACAATCTCTTCAATGAGTACAATTAATTTTTCACTTTTTTTTATGGTATCCTCCAACCAATGCAGTGGAGAGGCGTTTACATCTGCCACCTGCAACAGCTTCCCAGTTGCTCTAGGGCCTTTTAGATGCAGCAGAAAAACAAGCTACTGATGCAATGTTTGGCTCAAAATAGTCAGAGTCCAGAAGCTCAGCCAAAAGCACAGGGCTGGTGTTTCTAAATTCTGAGTCTGTGTGGTGGTGGTTGCTGTTTAATTCTTCTTCTGAGGCTACAATTGCTTTCTCCAATGGTGATTAGGTTCCTAAGAGAGTTTGTTTTACTTGAAGCCCAATCCCAAATAATCAGGTAAATGGTCAGTCTCAAGAAAGGTTTCTTCTTTTGTTATATCTGTGAGGCATCCTTTGCCACTGCTGATTAAATGACCCCATGACAGAGTGGAGCACTATCCGCAACAAAGCAATTCCCATGGGGGGAATGATTTATTTACTCAAAATCACACCACGCATTGAGACTTTGTACCATCAAGAAGCAAAGCTGGGGGCCGGCCCGGTGGCACAGCGGTTTAGTCCGCGCTTGGCAGCCCGGGGTTCGCGGGTTCGGATCCCGGGCGCCCGCAGACACACTGCCTGTCAGCCATGCCGTGGCGGCGTCCCATATAAAGTGGAGGAAGATGGGCACGGATGTTAGCCCAGGGCCAGTCTTCCTCAGCAAAAAGAGGAGGATTAGCAACAGATGTTAGCTCAGGGCTGGTCTTCCTCACCAAGAAAAAAAAAAAAAAGCCACCCTACTAAGCTTAGGAAAGCATGTGGTTATCACCCTCTTTTTTTTAGCACTCTTTCCTTTTTCATTTGTTTTCCTCCCAATTTGTATCTGAGGAGCTAGGACTCTGTAATGTAAACTCCAGCCAGTTTCCAAATAGCAATTTGGGACCTGAATTTTGGAACCGTGCGGGGATTTTAAACCTACACTGTTATGTATCTCCACATCAAATAGCAGAACCCACCTTACAGGAGAATGAGCATAACCCTGAATTCACAAAATCTTTCACTTTAATAAATGCATACCTATCATTGAAAAATTCCCACCTTGCAAGATACAAATTATGCCTCCACCTTCATGCAGAGATGACATTGCCCTAGAAGCCCCTTTGGTTTTGAACAATTACAGGAAGAAAACTTCTTGCAGCCACACCTGAAACGTGTCTCCATCGATAACTCACAATCCATGGAGATTACGTCCAGAAGCAGGATTGGTGCAAGTGAGCTGGTTGGAATATGAGTGTGCGTTTTTTGAAATAATGGAACTCTACAAGAGCTGTAGACCATTTAGTTATTCTTTCTTCCTGTCCTGCTTCCTCTAATGTGCGTTTTGGGAAATAGCTACTGATAGACAAACTGTGGCCACAAAAATTCTATTCAACAGATAGACCTTTTTTCTTTCCTGAAGTTTCCCATCCACTTAAGATCCCATAAACTGGAAAGAGCCATCACTACCAGCTTCTTAAGGACCTCAGACAAGACTAGTCCAAAGTCTAACAGTACAGCTGTCACTGATTCCTAGGCCAGGGTTCTCTTAATCTCGCTGTGTTGTACCTACAAAGTCCTCAGAAGTAAATCCTGTGAATTATGTCCTAAGGTAGGCTAGCCTTACAAATATGAAAAATTATGCACAAAGATATGAAATGATTTATTCAGCACAGGCAAGAAGAAAGAACCACCCGCTCCATCTTTCCTCATCTGTTGCTGAATAAGTCTCACTAATTTTCTCAATCTGATAAATTACTGATAAAATCAAAGAGAATGTAAATCTCGATGTTCTTGTCTCCCAAATGAGACCTAAAATCTGTGTTTGTTTGTATACGCATTTCCAAAATGAGTAATTTAGAATTATGTTGCTATGTCATTTGGTGCGGTCTGCCTTCAGGCATGAAGAACACAGACATATTAGTGACAAATCTTGCTTTGTGTCACTTGCCCCAACTAAACCCTCCAAAGAAAAGCCAGAGGAAGTCTTGGTGGAGAAGTTGGAAATGTTAGCACAAGACAGGACCTCCAAACTCCTTCCGGTGTTGTTGATTCAAGATAGATGGTGGATACGGGAGTGGTTAACAAGCCTGTGGGTGTATGGAAATCGCAATCTCTGTACATGGCAGAAATCATCAGTCAGCATGGCATGGAGAGATAATGTTCAAGGTAACTGATCCTAAGTGTAGAAAAAGGTGGGATCACCTGATCCTATATTATTGGCATTAATCAATGCACCAAACTCTACAGAAACTGTTTAGTATAGCATAGTAGTCAACAACTACTATGAATAATAACTAACAGTGATTGAGCATATGATCAGTGTCAGACATCATGATAAGTGTTAATGTGGGTTGTCTGATTTCATTCTCCCCCTCAAAACTTTGCAATTTACATAACAAACGAATCAGAATCAAATGAATTGGGAGTCCAGTTATGGCTTTTGTACTTAGCAGGTATGTGATTTTGGGCAATTAAACTTTCTAAGTCCCAATTCTTTCATCTGAAAAATGAGATAATGGGGGCCAGCCCCGGGGTCTAGCGGTTAAGTTTGGTGTGCTCCACTTCGGCGGCCCGGGTTCGGTTCCTGGGCACGAACCTATACCACTCATTGGCAGCCATGCTGTGGTAGTGATCCATATACCAAATAGAAGAAGACTGGCACAGATATTAGTTCAGGGCAAATCTTCCTCAAGCAAAATGAGGAAGACTGGCAACAGATTTAGCTCAGGGCGAATGTTCCTCAACAAAAACAACAACAAAAGGAGATAATGATGCATGCCTCATAGAGATCTTTTGAGGCTTAAATGAGCTGATGTACAGAAAGAACTAGGTGTGTAAGTGCCATTTACTTTTGATTTTACTTATTTATTTTCAGTTGCTTCTGATTTATGCTTGCAAAATAAATTAACACTGATAGCAAAGTAGCTTTCAAAAAAATATCAACTATGATCTTTTTACATGAAAAAATGAAACAAACAGTATGTATAAGCATCATCTTATTGATTATCAGAGAGAGTTCAGCTTCTCTTCTGGGCTCCAGAGATGGGGTCTTCCTCCTTCATTGCTCCAGGTTTTGCTCTTTGTCCAAGAACATTTCCAAGTTTGACAGAATAATCCTTTTGTCAAATACATACAAGCCCCTGTGCTTTCCAGAAGAGCAAAACAAAAGGCTAACTCATTACTTGTCTCCCACAAACCCAAGTTCAGTGTAGGTGCTTCTTGCAGCTGCTTCTTCAGCTCTCTGTGCATTCCCATGGCCTACACCACTGTATGCTGTTATCACGTTCTTTAGACCAACTGTTCAAAACTCTGCTGATGGGTGGATTACCTCATCTCCACAGCCTTATGGCAGAGAGAAGGGGCAGGAATCCCTCTCCCTGTCTTCACAGTGTAATTATTTGTATTACAATCTCATTTCCATCATGACCGCCTAGTTATTCCAAAGTGGCCTTCCATGGTTCATTCCCACAGGGTACCATTGAGCCTGCACAGCCTTGCTCAATTTCCATTGCCATTTTCAATTTCACTTTAAAAGTTACCGGGTTCTCTAAATCCAATCAAAGACTGACACTTCGATGAGAAAACAGCATATAAGGGGCTGCTTTTTCTATTTTCAAATATTTAAAATGAAAGAGGGCCCTCAGCCTTCTGTCAGTAGAGATGGCAGCCTTGGACCATGATCCCTAATTCTTCTAAGATTGAGGTGGTCCCATCTTCCAGGGGACCGATAAGACTAACCACACCAAGCAAGGTTTGGATATTCATGCTGATAACTTGGCTCCCTCTAGAATTCTGCCTACAACTAAATCTATTTTCGAGAAGCAGGGGAAGTCGACTGTTGGCATGGGATAGTTATTTACCTATCATTAATTCTACTGCTGGGTATCTACACATGAGGAACAAGCATAGGAAAACGTGACATCTATGAAAGTTAATTCTTAGTCTTTGTTTTGTTGAACACCCAAAGCAAAGGGGACCATTAAATACTTTCTGGATATGTTGTGTTTAAAACGAGAATAAAACTAGTACATTCAATGGCTCCCATGTTTGGGGGAGGTGAGTGGAATTTATCAAGAGAAAGGAATATTTCTTAATTCATCTTGGCAAAGGAAGGATGACGGATAGGATTGGGATTATCTTTGCATTTTGGAAGGCTTCATGATCATGATCTGCAGGGCACTGAAACTTAAATGCACATGCTCTCAAAAGTCAAAGAAGTGAACGTCGGCTGGGTTCTTTCCGCTGCTGTCATCACACGCAGTTTTAAACCCTCCTGTGGCCCACAGAGGTCTGATAGAGGGAGGATGGGAGTCAGAAGGCCAGGGTTTCTTTTGGTACTTTCTATGTAGGACGCCACTGATTCACTGCCATCTTGGGCTGCACTCTGTTTCAGTTTACCCACCTATGAAAGATACATAGGTATCTGCCCCCAAAGGATATGGCTATCCAACATAATTAAGTAAGAACGTTGAGGTCCTTGTACTAAAACCAAATATTACTAAAGCTCCCCCCAAGACGGAAAAAAGAAGATAGGATTTCGTTACTACCTTTGTCAACTACTCCTGAGTAATGGTATAACACGGCTATTAATGGCTCTAGGAGAGACAAGGGCAGGACCGGTGCCACAGGCTCCATTGTTCAACCCTCTCCCCCCTCGTTTGCTGGGAGCCCTTAGGCAATTTGTTTAAGTACCCCATCATTCAGCTTGTTCATCTGTAAAATGGGTATAATCATACTCACTACCTCACTCGTGTAGCATGAAGCAGTTAATTAACAATGTGTAAATCTTTTGAAAATATAAAGTGCAATGTGTGTGCTAATTATTATAAGTCCAAAAAAGCACCCCAGTTCCACTTTTAATGACCTATATATTTTATTGAAAACACATAAAACACATAATAAAATTAACCCTTGTGTCAAAAATTATGGCTAGCCTGTGCTGTCTTGTTCATTCCTCTGCCAGAACTACAGTAACAATTTCCTAAACTAAAGTCATAATTTTATTCAGTGGTAGAAGTTTAACCAATATGACCAGGCCTAACTGGTGATTTCCCGTGTCATAAAACAGCATCTCCCATTCCTGCTTCAATTTCCCTTAGTTATTATAACATAGTTAATGAGTTGAGGATCTATTACCAAAATGTTATAAAAAGATATCAGGGTTTTATGACAATTTCATGTTAAAGAGTTTAAACACTGAAGCACGATTTTTTTTTAGGTCTTTGAAGAATAATCTAAAATATTCCATTAAAAGGGAAAGATTTTTAAAAAGTGGTTTTAAAGTCTCGCTTAGAATGAGAAAATCTAAAGTGGAAGGAGAAAGAGAGCTACAGCACCAATCCCTGGCTTCTGATCCTCAACTACCGAAGATAGCATGAAAAGGAAATGTTGCTGTCTCTTGCTTTCCCACGACAGAATAGATTCCTCAACCATCATAAGAAACGTTTCTCCTCTCCACCAAACTCTGGGCTCATCCTTGCTTAATAATTAATGGTCCTTGGATGTTCAGAGTTTCAAGAGGAGGACAAGAGACACAACATGAAATTTTGGTTGTCGTCAGCCTATAGAAAATGATAGTAAAATTAAAACCAGTCACATTATTTGTCCCTGCTGGAACAAGACACTATAATCAAGCCGTGAACACCAAGAACGTGTGGTCCCTGCATCAAATTAGTTACCAGCTAGTCAGAAGACAAGACCAAAGATTTTATGAACCAACTTGAGACTATGCCAAAAGCCATATGTAAGAAAGTTATATGTGGTGAATGAAAGAATGCAAAAATGATTGAATAGCTGCATGTCATTGCTAAGGGAATTCAGAGCAAGGAAAAGGTCTCTGAAGAATTCTTAGAGGGTGTGCATCCTAAATGAGGCCATAAAGAAAGGATGGGGTTGAGAGAGGCGAAGAGGCAGTGAGACATATAGCTGTGTGAGTGTCGGGGTGATCCAGAATGGGGAGTGGGGGCTGAGGGAAGGAGGAGAATGTAGGATGCTGCCCTTTCCTAGAACAAGGGACATTGTTCTGCACCCTGCCCCATTGCATTTTAAGCTGCAGACAAGCCTCCAAATATTATGGAGCCACCTCTTCCAAGTGTCACATTCCAATGGGCCGTTCTCGATGATATTCCATCATTTGAGGATGAGTTCTCCCGGAGAACGTAGCATAGGTGACAATGAGTGGAATTCATTTCTTTGCTTTTCACAGCAAACACATCTGTCCTGCTTGGGAAAGTTGGCCCTCCCAATTCTGTTTGTTCTATCCCAGACTCCCTTTCATGCCCCTTCCCTTTTCTGCTGGTCACTAGCTTCAGCAGACACGAGAAACACAATGTGTGGAATTGGACTGGCCCCAGGAAAATGCTTGCTGCAACTGTATTATTGCTGTGGCTTAAATTCACACCACCCATCCACTTGGCATACACCCACGGTTTTTGGAAAAAAGAATGAATGGTTCAATGGGATGGTGATCCATACACCATTAGAGGAAAGATCCAATTTTCCTAGAGAAAGTGTCTCCCCCTACTTCAAATATGGGGAGGCTGAGAAAAGGAGAGAGATTTAATCAGCTTCCTCCAGAGTTGTTTTTTGTTTTTTAAGAGGTTGATTATGATGCATATGAAACTTTTTAAAGTTTGAGTGCTGCCTATAAACCTGTTCCCCTTATGCTAATTGCTGTCATTAAAACTAGATCAAGAACTAAGCCTCTCAGCCCAGGACAAGTTCCAGCGTGCCTGTTGGGCACAAGTTCAGAGTGTGTAGGTCCTATCTGATAGGCCCTTTGGAAACAGATGGGTAGCCTGATGGATACATGATAAATAGACAGAGACATCATATTAATAGGCGAATGATCTTGCAAAGAACTCTAGGTGATGGAAAGTAGGATACAGTAAACAATTTGTCCTCACAGACATTTCATCAGAGAAAACCCTTTGAAGGGAGTAGACACCTTGTTTTGGCCTACGTGATTCATCAGCACCAGTGGGGATCCACACAGACCTGCAGATGCCTTTGAACTGGAATCGGGAACAAGTGAACAGAAAAACGGGAACCCAAGTGAACCGGCTTACAGTGAATCCTAAAGGGTCAGCTGCCTCCACTGAATTTCCTTGGCTTTAGCTGCAGTCTGTAAAGAAGATGAACCCTGGGCTACCCTTGCCCTAACTATTTCACTGAGGACTTCAAGATGACGGCTGATGATGGCTCTCCTGTGAGGCCACCAGCTCTGACCTCTGCCCCGGCTCAGTGAACTATCACTCTGTCTACATTCTGCTTTCTGCTCTCCCCCAGTCATCAGCGGCTCCCACACTCGAGCTAAGGAGAGTGAACAACCAAATGTGAATGCCAGAAAGGCCTAAGCAGCACCAGGCAGCTCTCCACTTGGATTTGAAATTGCAGATGAGTTGGCCTCAAAGATATGTGCTTAGTCAGTGCGTCTTTAACACAAAGTAAGGGGCTCTAGAGCCTTCTTCCTTCCCCACTGCAGTATCTAACAAGCCTGAGACAGTGTTGCAGACTTTGTCCTAATTCTTTCCACTACCTGTTAAGCCTGTGCCCTCTTGTTATATCCTAACTCTCCTTACAGAAATCCCTTTGTGGACCCGCTTTCAGAATATCTGCTAACTCCTTTACAATCCTGCACGGTTTTCTATGTGAGTTGCAATTAGTGTGGATGATAAAAAACCAATTCCTTTGGCTTAAGCCACCAAATACTCATGAGATGGCATGATCTGTGAACCAGATACCATTGATTCTATCCAGGCCATTCATACACCATCACAACAAGCAGGGTCAAAGCTCTTACGAAGGCCTTTGAGGAATTTGGTCCTAAAACATTGATTTATTAAAGGTTCTGTCTGTGCAGTGTTTGGAAGACTAGAAGAAAGGAGAGGACTGTGTCTCTCTCTGTGTGTGTGTATGTGTGTGTGTGTGTGTGTGTGTGTAGCTTTAGTGAAAGTGTCAGCACCAACCACTTTTCCTGCAGGCAAATTCTCCACTAAGAGCTTTGGAGCAGAGGTGACTTTCCCAGTGGTTCTTATGCCAGGATCCCCAATTTCACACACAGAAGGGATGGAACAATAGACTTATAAAACAGAGTAACCAATCACATGAATTCCAGAGTCATGAGAGAAAGGTAACTGATCATATCTCTTAGTGGTTCCATCAGAGTTTTGCAAACATTTAAAAGATGGCCTTTGCACACCCTTGAAGATAAATCCCACCAGAATTATAGTACCAGAAAAGACTTCTCCAGTCCTGGCCCCCAGACCCCTGGAAAGATCGAGTGGCATCTCCGAAGTGTCTTATCAATGAGGATTAAAAGAGCATCAAAAACCATTTCTCCCCTATTCATTTGGAGGAGCAAGATGTATGCCAGCCTGTAGAAAATTATGATGATTTTCTTAATTTTACTACCTGGGTCATATTTTTCTTGGCAGGTCACAGCAAAACCAGTCGGGACTAGACTTTATTTATTTGTCAAGCTACTTTCTGGTTTTGTGGGATTCCTCAATAAATTGCATTTATTGAGAAAACATCTCAATTTCGCACTTTTACAAGTCAAAGAGGTTAAAACTTTTTTTTTTTCCACTGAGGAGGAAGATTAGCCCTGAGGTAACATCTGTGCTAATCTTCCTTCACTTTATATGTGGGTCCCTGCCACAGCACGGCTGATGAGTGGTGTAGGTCCACGTCCAGGATCTGAACCCGTGGACACAAGCCACCAAAGTGGAATGCACTGAACTTAACCACCAGGCAGGCCCCAAAACTTTTTTTTTTAATTGAATAGGTAGAACTTAGAGGGAATATTTGGGAATACCAGGATTTCATTGGGGCTGGTGAAAAGCAGGGAATATTAGTTCTTCTCAAGTACAAAAGAGTGAAATTCCTGACCACAGCATGCTCCATTGCATGCGCCTGCAGTCTTCTCCCTCCACTTTGCTCTCCCCTGGAAGCAAATCATGGATTTGATTCCTAAAAGAAATCATAACCCGGGTGATAATAGCATTATCGAACCTTGAATGTATTTTAACTTTAAATTGATTAGCAATCTTTGAGGAAATGAAGCTACTTGGATAATCAAATAAAATGTGATAGCACCCTGGGAGTACTCAAAATCCCCAAACTAGTTCTAATACAGGTATTGATCCCTATCAGGTGTGGTGTGGAAAGAAGGTATGCCATCAGTACTAATCAGATGAGAGTTGAAGGGGTCACGCTCAAAACCACATTCAACGTAAAAATCTTACCCAGAAAATAGTTGCAATAAAGCAATCCTTTCTTAACATTCTTCTTGATGGATTCAGTGCAATTTTCACCCTAAAATGAACTATTTCACCTTCATTTATCTCAGCAGATTAATCTGGAAAATCAAGAATAGAAAGGGAAACATCTGCCTATTTTCATCAGAAGGATGGTCTCAGACTTGTGCATTCTCTGTTTTCCTATACACCCAAAGCCAAATGAGCACTGTAGGGAAATAAATGTGTTTTCAGAATAACAATTTAAGACCAACTGAACCTAAACTAATAGAACTAGGAATAATATTTTCATAGCTATTCAAACTGATTTGAATCTCACGGGAAGTTGGAGATGATTCCTATCACACATCACAGCAATCTCAGCTTCTCAATGGTGGGAGGATATTAACATTTATTCAGAATCTTCTATGTACTAGACACTGTACAGGCATTTTACTTGTGTTTAATCCCCACAACCAGAGCTGACATTCAGCTAATCTGCTCCAATACTGGCTGGCATCCAGCACAATTGGCTAGACTTCATTTCTGATTGGTCTGTGCCCTGAATGACCTCTCGAGAGTGCTGTTATTATTATCTCAGTATTTACAAATGAAGAAACTGAAGTTCATGTGAATAAGTAACTTCCTGAGGGTCACACAGATTTTAAAGGAAAATGAGGATTTGAACACAACCAATCTCTTCTTCTCATGCCACACTTATTTCTATTTAACCTATTTCATGTTTTTACTTTGTTGAGAAAGTTGAGGTTGGGTTTTGATATAATTTTTCCCCAATATATGCTCAGGAATGCAAATAGTGTCACTTGAGTATATCCATAAGTATTCATTGAGGGCCCTCTTTACAAAGCAGTTGAGTGTGGCTTATTACATTTATATGAAAGGGATTTTTATTTTTTTAAAGTATTGTCAACAGTATTGAGTATTTATTGAAGGCTCCTAGAACACACCAGTTGGAGAACATTTGCCAAGTGCTCACTGTGTAAGGAACGTTTGTCCATCCATTCAACAAATACAATATAGTCAAGAAGAGCTTTCTGTGTAGAATGAAAAGCAAAACCAGAGTTAGGAAGAACGTCAACATTCCTCCAGTCCCATTGCCCATCTGATGCTTCAATGTTTTATACAATATTCCAAACAAATGGCTTTTCAGCCCATGTCTGCATACTTGCAAAGACAGAGAACTCATCTTTGGACAGCTGTATCTGTTAGAAAATTCTTTCTTATAGCTTTATATCATTGGCCATTTGAAAGAATTTCAATATCTCCTCCACATGGTAACTCTTCAACTGTAGACAAAGACAGTTTATCTTAGACTCCAATCAACCTTTGTCTTCTCCAGGATGGATGACCCAAGTTCCTCAACCATTTCTTGTATGGAAATCATTTCAAGTTCCCTCATGATCCTGGCTTGTCTCCTTTTAACGCACTCCAATGTGTATATTCCTCTCCAGTGCCCTGGACTAACTCAACATTCCCTATTCTGTCTGGCTACAGCAAAGCAGAGCCTTTTCTTGCAAAGTAGTCAGGAATACAGAGCACACACAGATAACAAGTACTTTGAGGGGGCCAGCCCCATGGCCTAGTGGTTAAGTTTGGCATGCTCCACTTCGGTGGCCCAGGTAATGGGTTCAGTTCCCTGACACGGACCTACACCACTCATCAGCCATGCAACCCACATACAAAATAGAGGAGGATTGGCACAGATGTTAGCTCAGGGGGAATCTTCCCCAAGCAAAAAAAAAATTTTTTTTAATTTTTTAAAGTACTTTGAGAGCATTGCAAAGTGATACATAAGCAAATACCAATCAATATGGTAAAAGCTACTAATATTAGGCCAAATGGATTCCAAGGGATTCAAACCAGGTAAGTCTCCCCATAAAAGAAGGGTTGTGATCAAATATACCTACAAGATTCACCAAGAAATAAGGGGCTGGCCCTGTGGCATAGTGATTAAATTCATGCACTCTGCTTCAGTGTCCCGGGGTTCACAGGTTCAGATCCTGGGCACAGACCTATACACCTCTCATCAAGCCACACTGTGGTGGCATCCCATATACAAAGTAGAGGAAGACTGGCATGGATGTTAGCTCAGGGCCACTCTTCCTCAAGCAAAAAAAAAAGAGGAAGACTGACAACAGATGTTAGCTCACGGCCAATCTTACTCATCAAAAAGAAAAAAAAACAGTATGGAGAGCATTTGGGGGGGAAGGGCATATTCTGGGGTATCCAGAGGTCAGAAAACAGATTTGCTCAATCAGGACACAGGCTCCCCACTGAAAACCCATGAGACTGGAAGATTGTGAAGGGAAGAGTTCTTGGGGAGGAGATGAAGGCAAGAACTAAAATATATTCACCCTCTTCCACTTGACAGGTGGTTTACATACATTATTTCACTTAATCCTCATACTTAACCTGTTGGGCATCCGTATACATATTTTAGATGAGGAAAAAAAAAGACAGAGTAATAAATGGAGTCAGGAGTCAGACATAAGTTCTGTTCTGGCTATAAAGCCTTGAGTCTTTCCTTTACAGCTCATGGAAAGAGTAACAGTTAGTGGGAGTCTTCAAATGCCAGGATTAACATAAAGAAGCTATGATCTTGCTTCCATTTCAAGATAACAGAATGTTTTCTTGCTGGCAGTGAAGAAGGTGAATATTCAGTGTTTTAGTCTTATCAAATTCACACGTGTATAATGCTAACTTAAGTAAAATTCCTAATCATTAAAAATTCTGGGTGAAAACATATGCCCAAAGCTACGTTTCCTCTAATCAACAAATGGTTCCTTCTCAGATCACTGTCCTACAAGTGAAAATATACAAACAAAATAGTCCCAAAGGAGGTAATTGAGATAATATTGTAGCTTTACTGTCTTCGTTTTTCATTGGTGAATTCATTTCATGAACCACATGTATGCTATGTAGTTTCCAGTTTTTTTCATGGAATATCAGCAATCTAGAGCCATCACATGTCAGAAGCTGGAAGGGGTACTAGAGCTCATTCAATCCCATGTGCTCCACAAACGAGGAAACTGGCATTAGAGAGGTTAGTGACTTATCCGAGGTCACAAAGCCAGTTAGCCATATGCACAACTGAAGCACAAATCTAGGCTTTTGGACTCAACAACTCTGCTGCCTCTTAGGACAAACATCGACTAGACCAGACCTGAAGTGATGTCTTCAGAATGTGAGCATGTCCAACTGAGATGTGGAAAAAAATCCATCCCTACTCAGTTCCATTGATCTTTCTTGCACTAAATTGAGTTGTTTCTTGACTAAATCAAATCAATCAGCTTCTGACAAGACCTGGATTAGGACAAGACCTGGATCAGGCACCCCTGTTCATTTCCCTATGAATACATCTTGATGTTGAGTGGACAAAAATAAGAAAGATCGGTGTGCAGACATACATATCATCCAGAAAATCTGAACTGAATGTTTGGCTTCCCAAGGGTTATAAAGTCATTCCTGTTAGGATCGTTAACCCAACTCCTACAAATGAATCCAAAACTCATGTTTTCATTCCTCAGAGAAATAACCATGAAATAAGAAACCCTACAAGCCTTAGTCTGCATGGAGTGAAATTACAGCTGTGCCTCTGTGGGGTGTCTTTCCCTAATTTTAAAATCAACCTGAAGACAAGCAAGTTGACAGGTCAAAATGACAAACTCTCCCTCAGAGTGTTGATTCTTTGGATCTTTCAGTTCAATTTAGTCCTTTAGGTGAAAATCAGACCTAAGAAATTTTCTAATAGCCCAAAACTCTCCTAAGCTCCGTTGTCCCAGGTTATGCAGGTAGACATGACAAGAATTAAAGGTGCTAACTGGATTTTGCTTGTTTCCTTTTTTCTTCTTCATTTTCTTTGCATTTTTTTTAACGTTTTGCATCTAAAGTACGTTTTTTTTTTTTTCCATGGGCGCTTAACAGGTTTTAATTTTATAAAACATTGTGCAACCAGGTACCTTAGGGAACAGTAATTAACTGGGATTAGGTTTTCATTTCAGTGAATTCTAAATGAGAAGCCTAAATACTGATTTTTGTCTATCACCAAATGGGGAAAACACACAGCCATGCTCATTTCTGAAGTATATTCCTTTGCTTACTATGAATAATTTCCTAACGATATTTGCAATTTGCCCCTTGCTTAAGCAGGCCTTCCCCAGGAAATGCATTAAATTATTTAAAATAATGAAAAAAGTTTACTTTTAATTTTAATACTTGTTCCTGGCAGTCTCCAATCCACATTCTTGCCACCAAGGGCTGGCTACTACCCCAAAAAAGGGGCAAAATATTCATTTAACAAATATTTCTCATGCATCTACTATGGGTCAGGCATTGTTTAGCCACCGGGTATCATAGTCAAAGCAGCATTGTTTTCAAGTTGGACTCAAGGTCATTTCAAAATGAGAATGAGAAGATGAAGAATTGTGGTTACATCTAAATTGTATACTAAGTATGAGTTCAGGGAAAGAATGAGCTTCACCTTGTAAGTTCTAGTTTGATGTCTCTGTAGTGTAGTAGCTAGTCTTGGAGTTCACCTTGATTCAAATTCCGGTACTATCATTGACAAGATTTTGATCTTGGGCAGTGAATTTTCCTTCAAGCCTCTCTCCTTCTCTGTAAAATGAGAATAATAGTTTCCAGCTTAAATGGCTCCTGTAGCATTTCGTGAGAGACTGCTCCTCAATAAATGACAACTATCATTCTCATCATCATCACACACATCAAGCACCAAGGCCAGCATGCCAAAAAGAGCCAAAACCAGCAGCCACTGCCCTTCCGCCTTCACAGTGAGAAGACTATGTTGGCAACCTCTGTAGAACAGATCTATACACACAGATATGTTATGATGATCTCTTTATCTCTGGCCGAAACCTCTGGCACCTTGCATCTAAGAGATTGCAGTAAAACCTTAATTTGGACAAATTCTATAGAATGTCAAGGGATATTCATTAATTATGGATATCTCCTATGGACGATTTTTTTCTGAAGTGCAGTTTTATGAATTTCAAGTTCACAAGGCAATCAAACTAAGCTGGGATGACTTCTGTTCTAAGTGCTTAGGAAACTCATTTTAATCAATAAATGGGAGAGATTTGTAGTTATGCTGTCAATTGCATCTCTCTATATGGATCCACTTTCACAATGCTTTAGGTACGTGAAACAAGCTTGTCTTCATTTACACCACTGATTTGCATTATCTATGCAGAGTTTGCTATACAAAGACACAGTTCTTTCTGGTGCCTGTTTGAATTTTAACATATTTTTCTTAATGAAGCTCCAGTCCGGTCTCTGTACTAATACGAAGACAAGCAAATTCCAAAGCGGTTTCAGCCAATTAGAATAATTATCTCGCAATGGCATGAAATTTTCTTGTTCATGGCCTCTTGAAAGGAAATGTATCTGTTAGTCTTGGTTTGGGGAGACTTGCACTGAGGGAGGGAATAAAATACCCTTTAGTTGAGCGGTCATTGACTCTCTCAATGGAGTCTGGTGGCTAGACTTTCAGGAAGTTCATAGGTTCAGACGATTCAAGTGGGTCTTTGAAAAATGGGCCAAATGACTGATGTCCAGTGTAGAATGGAAACAATGAATGTACTAACAACAAATCACTCTTATCTACTCATTAATGCAGGTCCCCCAAAGACTTCTAATCGTCCATATTGCCAGCGTAGGTTGGGTTACTAATTTGGTTGTTACATGAAAGTTATAAAAAGATGTTTATTACAATAAGTCTTTTTTTCATATAGTTTTAAATAAAAGCACACATACACCAACAAACAAACCATTTCTTCCCACTCCATGAAATAGGACCGTAAGCCATATTCCCTACCCCAGCTTTCTCTCCACACTATCACTATCAAAGGCTTAGGTAATAAAATAACCCCAACTTCAAAACTATTTTACTTTTCTCTATGTTTCTCCCTTGAAGTTTTCTTCTTTCTTAGGGGCAAAAAACTCTATTTGTAGTGTTCAATTTGCAGCATAGGAGTAACTTTAGCGAGAAACAAAATAAGGAAAATATTTTACAATAGTGTAACATTATGTAGTTTGCAAGTAAATTCCCGTAAATCATTTCACTTGATATATTCGTTCAGAAAGTACCTAGTCAAGTACTGCATTTCAAGGACTAGTGTGAGGCACTGGAGATGCCAAAAAGAAAGGTGGTATTCTTTTGATGCCAAAAGAAATGAACGTCCTCAAAGGGTTGACAGTTCACCCTTGTGGCAAACAGGATACTTTTATTCTATTCATTTTATAAGTGAAGGAAGCTAAGGGACTTGCCTTACGTCACGAGCTAGAAAGTGCCAGAGCTGGAGTTAAAATTGAGGGCTTTCCTCACCAAGTACTGTGATCATTCAATTCTATAACACTGCCCCTCCCTACTCTCCAGATGGAGGGACTGTCTGTCTCCAACTGATGGAGAACTTTCGCATCTAGTCAGCACTAAGAATTCAACGGGAACTTAATAAGGATTCAGCCTAATGGATTTTTCTTCTGCGAAAGACGTGTGTAATGTTAATGTTCTGAATGCATCTCAGGCCCACTGCAGTCCAAGCTGTATGCTATGTGTAAAGTGCTTTGAGTTTCTTCCAAATTTTTGTATCACACAAACTGCAGGAAAATGGTTTAAAATCGGGTTTCTGCCTTAACTATGTGGATGTTAATAGACAGTGAGTATTACCTAATTTTCAAACATCTACTTTCTCACCAAATATTTACTCTAGCAAGAGTAAATATGATAGCCATTGTCATTGACATATTTGATTCGTGTCAAAATTATTTCATTTATTTTTAAAGGGGGGAGGGGAGTGACTTGCTCTTTCATCTGCACACAAAATGATTGTCCAAGGAAAGATTCATGTCTAATCGAGGGGGTAGAGGAAGCATCTCATTAATTTGAGGAAGGCTAATAGACACAATCTTAATCGTACTGCAAAGAAAATAAAGATAGTGTTATAGGAGCCGGAAAGAAACCACGTGTTCTATAAGCCAATCTGTCACAGGAGCACAGGAAGCAACAGGAACTCTTAAGGGACAATAATTATCTTCCCAAGTCAGGAACTCCCAAACATACTCAGCCTCTCCTACAGCTTTAGTTGGAATTCCTTTTTGGAAAAATGACATCCTTATCCATTGTGTAGTTCTCACTTTAAAGGCATCCTTATAGTCTTTATTTTCTCTTGCACTTCTAAGTGTGGAATATACTCTTTATGCCTTTGTGACTGTTCTGATTCTTGCCACTGGGACTTTTTCAGCATCTGGTCCATAGCATCTCCTATTTTCACTGCAATCTCTCTGATAAAAATAAAAACAAAAGAAAGGAAGTAGTGCAGGAAAAGGGTTATCTAAATAGACCTTCAGAACATCTTGATACTGTGTTGAAATATCTCCTGCCACTGGAACCAAGTCTAGATGCACGCAGAGAAGACAGTTACTAAGAGCATTGTTCTTTAGAGGGTAGCTACAGGGTTGGAATGGGTAAAGAAAACAGAAATAGCCAGGCTGACAGAGAATGGTGACTGCCCTTGCAGAGAACAGGTAGACAGAAAAAGTCACGTGCTGTCCAATATGGCAGCCACTATCCACATCCAATATGGTAGCCACTAGCCACATGTGCTGGAGTGTTTGAAATGTGATTGGTCCAAAGTGCTGTAACTATAAAATACACACAGGATT
The DNA here is from genome assembly GCA_031878705.1 of Tapirus indicus. NCBI lineage: Eukaryota > Metazoa > Chordata > Mammalia > Perissodactyla > Tapiridae > Tapirus > Tapirus indicus. Next base: position 119,728,627 of record CM062925.1, read on the forward strand.
TAGTATCAAAAAAAGAATGCAAACATCAATTAATAATTTTTATATTAATTACATTACCTGTTTAAACGATATATTCATTATGTTGTATTAAAGAAAATACATTATTAAAGTTAATTTCACCTGTTTTGTTTACCTTTTTTAACATGTCTATTAGAAAATTTAAATCACATATGTGGCTCACATTATAATTCTATTGGACATCACTGTTATAGACTGTCTAACTTGGCATATCCCTACCCATCCAGAACAATTAATGCATCTGAGGAGTAGAAAACAGACACATTTCTCCGAAAAATTCTTCCATGACTGAGAGGTCCCAAAGAGAAAAGGGCAGAAACAAAAATTAGGATCCTTACATTCGCACTCATCCAACCTTTTTCTTCCTTCCAAGCAGAAACAGTTCTAAGGAAGGCTGTTGTCAAAATGGTTTCCCTTATCCTGAATATAATCAAAAAGAATCTCCAAATCTTGAGACGAGCTCAACTCTTATTAAAGTTCCAGCTTACCTTTTCAGATCCAAGACATTCCAACAGCTACCTGAACTTGATGATGAAAAATCAATCTAAAATGAACCGTTAAAGACTGAAAATGCCATTTGTAGATCAGGGAATTACTTGGTTTAGTCCTATTCTCTATGTGGCCATTGCTATTTAATCCTTAGACTTTGTGGGAAAATGACAGAATAATAATTCTCAAAGCATTTTAACCCTGTTGGGATAGTTTGGGAAAGAGCATCTCTCACTTGGATGTCATATAGAAAGACATCAATGCACTTTCATTAGCAATTATGCTGTAAAATAGCTTTAGCTCTAATTAGTGACATTTGAAATGGTCATCATAGTAATTTGCAGTTATCAAATTTCCATCAAAGAATAAGACAGATGCATAAATCTAAAAATCGGAAGGGAAATCAGTTATGGATTTGCTTGATTGCAGGTCACAGAAAAATCTGGCATAGAAGGTTAGAGGGTTTAGAGCAGTGAAACTACTCTGTATGATACTATAATGGTAGATACATGTCATTATATATTTGTCCAAACCCATAGAATGTACAACACCAAGAGTGAACCCTAATGTAAACTATGAAATCTGGGTAATGATGATGTGCCAATGCAGCTTCATCAATTGTCCCACTCTAGTGGGGGATGTTGATAATAGGGGAGATTGTGTATGTGTGAGGGCAGGGGGCATATGAGAAATCTCTGTGAACCTAAAACTGCTCTAGAAAATAAAGTTCTAAAGATATATACATACAAAATAAATTCAAAATACATATAAACATATATAATATATATACACACAAAAAATGTATGTGAATATATATACACCAAAGAAAAAGTTAAGGGCTCAATGTTTTCCTCACATAACTGGAAATTTGCAAGTGGACTCTCCATAGCTGGTGTCACTGATCTGTACTACCATTAGAGATCTAGGCTCTTTCTATATATCTGCTCAGTGACATTTAGCTTGTAGATGCTCATCTTCATATTTGTTACCTCGTGGTTGCAAGATGGCTGCTAAATATCCAGGTGTTTCCCTGTTCCAGGCAGGAGGAGAATGAAGTAGCAGTTCCTGTTTCAGGAAAGCAAAAGCCTTCCCAGAAACCCTCAATTTATGTCTCACCGGCCACAACTATGTCACATGACCAATGAGAAGCAAGTGAGGCTAAAGAAGCAAATGTTTTTAGCTGGATTTATTGCTACCCTGAACAAAATCAGGGTTCTTTTACTAAGGAAAAGGGGAATGCACTTTGGGTGGACATTAGCAGTCCCTGCCACAGAGGGATCTGGATAGTTTCTCTAATCACCTTAGACATAATGAAACGCAAACAACTGATAACATTGACCTTTGACAAGTATGAAAAAGCTGAAAAAGAAAAGCATAAGAACTTTCAAGAATCTATCTCACTTATAAATCTGACTCGAGGCAAATAGGACTGAGAACTGCTTGTTGACCAACCACGTGAAATCTATTTTTGGTGATTATAATGATGTTTGTGTAAATAATTGGTACAACTATATTTGAATAATAATGAACCATTCTAACAATTATCAGAATAATAGGGCAAACAATACTTGACCATAAAAGGTCACCTATGAGTTCAGTGGTGAGGAAAACAACTTGGAAGAGAAGATTAAAGAGAAAGAAGCTATTTGAGTCCAGTTTTCTGTGAATATTGTCTTCCAAATGGCATCTCTAACTTTAACCATCTTCCCTCAGTCAATGTATAAATAATCCCTTCCAGTCTAGTGATTAGAAAGGAGTCAGTTGAATCACTGAGAGACCACAGATATCACCAGCCTACCAAAAGGAAATGGCATCACCCAGCTAGTCATTCATCTTGAGGCTTTATGAGATGTGTCCTTAGAAATGGAATGGAATGGAATGGAATAAGATAGGATAGCATAGAAATGCATCATTTGCAATAAGGGTGGTGTTGTTCTAAGAAACTTTTGTTTCAGTTATAGATGTATGTGTGTCCTGGGCACAACATAAAACGTATTTCTTTCTGTGGGTTGTGGTCAAAAAAGTTTGAAAAGCCACTGTCTTGGCAGTTTCAGAACACCTAAGAGCAGCCACTAGCATAGATCACCAAAAAGAAAATACACCCTTAAAAACAGCACAAGAGCTCAAAACAAGAAACAAGCCCAAGAAAATTTAAGTCAAATGGAGAGTAATGCAATCTCCAGACCTATGGAGCACAGAGAAACCCGTAGGAATAGCAATAACAGAAGACTATTTGTAAAAAGGGTGGCAAATCTTTATTGTGTCATAACTATCTTAATTCAAGGTGAATTGGAGAAGATATGACACTTGAGAACAAGGGACAAGGACCAATGACAGCCAAGAAGGGAACAGTACCAATCCACCAATCTGAAAGGACTTCAGACAAGCAAGAAGACCGTGATTCTGATGAGAGGTGCCACCCCAGAGAAAAAGGACCAGCAGTTAAACAAGATTATGCTTGCAAAAGCCATATGTAATTACTGGTGTGTATATGCCTAAATTAACAGTTACAACCCTGCGTTGTTTTTATTATTTGCAGGTAATTACTTTTGTTGTTTTCTAAAGTCACAAGTTAAAGAACACTGTCAGTAACTTTTAATGAAAATGCCTGATATGGTAAACTAGATTTGTTTTCCAGAATTTACCATAGGAATGAACGCCCAGTAAACAATGGCTCCATAACCAGCCCTGGTACTGATAATTTTACAAATGGTACCCAAACAGGACGTGGCCCTGGACCAGAACTGTACATGGTTTGCATGAACCATGTGACTGCTCCAGAAAGGTTAATGATCTGGAACCCCAACCAATATTCTGTAAACATTTTCCAGTATTTATTTAGAAGAGTAGCTGAGCACTTTGAAGTCTTTCGCCTCCAAACTCAGATACCCACTCAGCAAATGCAAAGCTGTACAGTTAACCAGACCCACCCCTTGGAAGGCAGTTTAGCCACCATCTACACCTTGCCCTTGACTCAAGCAGCTTCTAACTCATATAGTAATCTCCCTGAGAGGAATTCTATAAAATACAGTCAATTCCATCTCATCACATTTCCAGTGATTGTTCACTTCCTCTTTTAGTTGGACCCCGGATGCCCAGCTCAGCCTGCTCCTTGATCTCTCTCTGAATATCCCCACTGCTTGGGTAACGGTCCATGTCCTAGGTCTTGTGTGAGACAAGAAAGTCACTGATGAGGGAAGAAGTGATTCCACTTTCTATGTGTTTAGCCACCCAGCGACCACCACCACATGTACCCCAACCATTTCTTCAGGGAACTGCTCCTCCTCCACTCCAGTTTAACTTTGATCAAGCTGCTAATCAGATACTCTAAGCTCCCACCACAGGAAGGGATCAATGACAGTAAGGGTCTATCGTTGAGATTGTTTGAACTGAAGGCTCTTGGGTCAAGAGGTAGATAGATGTGAATTGGAGACTATTGGTGGCTGTCTTCTCTATTATGAGCACAAAACCTATCTGAAGTAGAGGAGAATGAGGGCAACTCAGAGCCAAAGGGGAAAGAAAGAGTGGACTGATGACCTTAGATGAGTCTCTGAATAAAGTTGTTCCTGGAATGAGATTTCCCACTAAGTGAGCCAAAACATTCTCTTTTTGTTTGAACTAGGTAGTGGTAGGTTTCTATCACTTACAACTAAATGAATTCTGATTGATGCTACAAGTACATTTCTTCACGCTAAGCCTATGGTTTACTCTGACAGACATAACCATACTGCCTGCCTAACTCCTCTCAGCTAAGATTCAGTTACCCTGGTTCCTCCTCTAGAAAGCCTTCCTTGACCTTCCAGGGAAAGACAAGCATGTTTGCCTCTGTTTTCCCCAAGTGCTTTATGCCTGCTTCTTTTACAGCACTTCTCTCACTGTTGATCTGTCCCATTAGACCATGAGCCTATCCACTGTAGACTTGGATAGGGGACTTGACTCCCCCTCACCTTCACATGGCTAGGTCCACAGCAGTGCCTGGCACCAAGAGGTATGGTAGACATTCAGTAGAAGTCTGCTGAATAATGTCTGTTAAATGAAAGCAAAGAAACTGTCACTATGAAATATTCAGCGAAAGAAATAACTCTCTATAGAATCATCACTAAATATCTTCTGAATTTAAAATAAGTTAAACACAAATATCTCCCTGGTGAACTATCCAAGTTATGGACCAGTTTTATTTCCACCTTTGTGGGCTGTGGAGAACAAGGAAATCTCATTTTATAGCTAATTGATTAATTAATATATTCATTTGTTTGACAAATATATACTAAGATCCTAAGAATAAATGCCATAAACTCAAAAGGCAGATTGTCACTGTTTATGTCAGCCATTCAAAATTGGGCTTAGTTCGTAATGCCATTGGATAAAGGCAAATGGGTTTAGAAAATGTGATATATGCAGAATAACATTTCTGTTCTTTCTTTTATGCTTTTAGGTTTTCCAAATCCTTTTAGAATTTCCAATACTGTGAAAACTGTACATATGTATATTTTCTAGGGTCTTTTGCATTATTGGAAGCCAAGGAATAGGCAAAAGTAAGAAAAATAAGTTGCATCAACAAATGCTCACAAAATCATTATAAGATTTGCAATCGGCACAATCTTTGGTAAGCCCTAAGATTTTCAGTCCACAAGCACAGCTGGCATTTTTTGATGTTTCTATCTCAGGGCAAGGGCAGAAGTCTGAAAAGTGTCTTCATAAAACTGTCTATAAACCAGTCATCTCCAGGATTTCACTACGTTGATCACATGTAACCAGACTTATCTACTTATCAACCCACTCGTCATTATCTATCGCTATATCTGGGTGAAGAGTGAAACAAATCTGGAATATATCATTGGGGCAGAGGTGTCTGTCTTAGTGAGGAGGAAAACCCTAGGGAGCCAGCACAGAGTGTCATTTTCTTAAATGATGGACCAAGGAACATTTCTGGAGATTGCAGAGTGATAATTAACACAATGTAAGTACAGATAGTAACATCTTCTAAGGATCACTGTTTATTTAGCTAGAGGACAAGTGGTTAGCAAAATTAACCTCACTTTCATGAATGCAACTATAGGTAAAGAAAAACCTTCCAGGAGAATCATAATCACAAAGTTGTACAAAATTCTATTTTCCTATGAAGACGATAACAATCTTGTGGACCAGTAGATCAAGTTTTGAGTGATTTCTCAACAGAGCGTTCACAGTTGTAATTCTGCCGTTATGTATGCCAGCAGTTCTCAAAATGTGGTCTGGTGAACTCTGGAGTCCCTAAGGCTTTTAGGGAGATCAGAGATCCCCCTTTTCCCACTACGCATGTGTGTGAGGTCACACAGACTGAACTCAGAAGCAGACGTGAGAATCCAGCTGTTTTCTCTTAGCGCAGACACTAAAGAGATGTGTAAAAATGTAAAACAAGACCACTCTTCTCACTAATTTTGTATTGTTTGGGAAAACTTAGTTGTTTTTCATAAAACGTATGGTTTGTTAACATGTAATGGGCTCATTGTGCTATTTTTTAATGAATTTAAAAACAAATATTTTTTAATGTCCCATTTTTAGTTTCTAATAGAGTAAATATAAATATCACAGATATAATGCATGCAAACAAAAGCACTTTGGGGTCCTTAGGAATTTTTAAGAGGGTGAAGGGGTCCTGACACCGAAAAGTTTGAGGACCACTGTCATGTACGTTCTAGTTAAGTTTTTCAATATTGTTCCACATACACTGATGTTTCTTAAGCCCATTTTCTTTCTTCTTGATTTTATGTCTCATCAGTTCACTGAGTAGTAAAACTATGTAGGAATCTTACTAATGCAGCAGATTAAGTCACAACAAATGAACAATAATTAAGAACGTACTCCACGAAAAATGTTCCATAGGTACGCAAAGACCAAGATAGCGGTCCCTTGTGCCAGTCCTTTCCTGGAGTTATTCGGGCTATAGTAAGTCAATAGTATGTAATCCATAAAATACTTTCATGGATTTTGGATCATAAAGGTGAAGGGTTTGTCTCTGAGTATATCTGAGAGAAATGCTAGACTTTTCTAGGACAACTGACTCTTTCATTGAAATAAGAACTTGATTATTTCTTTCCAGGGTTTTGTAAAGTGTGTGGCTGTTGGTTCTTGACCGTGGAGACCAATGCTCTTTCTGATTACAACAGGACAAGTTAAAACACCGATTTCTAATTTCAAATAATCTTAGCACACTTCACACAGACTTGGCCATAGCAAATGGCTTGTGACATAGCTCTTGCCGCACATTACACTTAAAGACAGGAGTAACCAGGTGTCTTACTTCAAGGGTATTAGGAAGATCAGAAAGTAGCCACTCATAAAACAAACCAGAAATGCAAGGAATACTCTGGGAACGAAATTTCATCACTGGGCCTTTAAATCATGTTGTCAAATGTCAATAGGATTATCTCCCACTCAGGTCTGGTTTAGAGGATTTCAAATAATCCAAATAAAACACAGTCTGTATTTGCCCATCTATTACCATGACAGCAAAAGTATTGCATTCAGGTGACAACCTATCTCAAAAACCTTTGTACCAATTTACCCTATGAGCCTCTTTGAATGTATAAAGAGATGGTTGATCATTTTATAAACAAATTATAGGCAGTTAGTAAGTTCTAACCAGTTAGCTGTGACTGCCATTTTGTTTTACATTATTAGAGAAAGAAGTTCTGCCCATGCTTATTTATGGATTTGTGTAATTCATTTTATTAAAGAAATGGTCTATCAATGTTTTCTGGAGACTGCACAGTGCTCTAGGATAATTACTTCATTGAAATCATTTCAGATCATTTGTTTTGGATGGAATTAGGAAAAAGCAATGTCTTATGCATCTTGATTTTCATGTAAAAATGAATTCTTGTTCATTAAATAAAACTGTTTAGTAAGCATAACTCATTCAGTGATATACACTTTCAATATTTTAGGTGTAATACTTGGCTTGGTGGTAAAAATTTATTGGTAACTACTTTGTTCATCATCTGAATTTTAATGCCACAACTGCTGGAGATGAAAAGAAATTACAGTCAGACAATAAGCCCTGTTCATATCTTCTAGATGAAGTGACTCATTATTTAAGGTGGTTTTAAATCGAAATCATGTTCAATTTGGGGAATATGGGAGGAAATTCAACTGAATCCCCTTCTTCCTCCTCTTCTTTTCTTCCTCTTCCTCTTTCTTTCCTCCTTCTTCCCCTTCTCTCTGTCTTCTTTTCTCTTCTATGTTCACCATTAAATAATATTTATGAATGCCCTTTGTCTGATTATAAAACCCACAAGCTACTCCATGAGCTTACCTGGTAGGAAATTGGTCCCTGTGCCACATTTACAGTGGAAGGATAAACCCTTAGAGTTTGATTAGGCTCAATCTTGGCCAAAGATTGGCCTGTAAGCAAAAATCCCTTATTATATCCAACAAAATGTTTACTGCAACCCTTGGAAGTTAGTGTGACATTATCAATATTTCATGTCATTGATGGCTGATGCCGCGAAAGGCTCATGGTAAGATAATTTTCAGCTCTGGAATATGACCAACAGAAGGTGAGATTATGCCTGGCTGAGCCAATCAGGGCAACACAAACTTTCCATTAAAATGCTGCGATTTCTCTCCTATATTTCTAAAAGCTCCCACATGCACTTTCATAGGCAAAAATCAGCAGAGCTCTTTGAACTACCTGTAGGGAGGCAAGTGAAAACATAGGATTAAATTGGAAAAAAAATCATATCAAAAGTCAATATGTGACCTCCCTTCCACGACCTCATTACATTATCATAATAGACATAAGCGCTCCAGTCACTTCTGAAGGAAACTTCTCCATAACCTACAGCTCACTTTTCTAAAACTTTTTCACTAAAAGAATTGAAACGATTTTACAAAGAGTTCAGAAAAAAAATCATTTTAGGTCCTGAGCTATCTGGATGTAATACCCCAAAATAGTTTACTTTCCAAATCATTTGAATGAGGGATTCAATTGTTTGTTTGCTCATGTAGGAACATCTCTGAAACATTCATTTTTACAGTCATCAGAGCCAGCCCCGGTGGCCTAGCGGTTAAGTTGGGCATGCTCGCTTCGGCAGCCCAGGTTCCTGAGTGCGGACCTACACCACTCATCCGTCAGTGGCCACGCTGTGGCAGCACCTCACATACAAAAAAAAAAAAAAGAGGAAAATTGGCAGCAGATGTTAGCTGAGGGCAAATCTTCCTCAGCAAAAATAAATAAATAAGTAAAGTCATCAGGAACATCCACATCATACGTGAGCTATGGAGAAAAATTCAGCCCTGTATCAATCACCCAAACATTAAATATTTACTTAAGTAACTACTACGTGTCCTTCGTGATATTAAACAAATGCTCAATACAATACGATATACCCAGCTCTTCGCCACAGGAGTTCGTGAATTCTTTGTTCAAACTTACTGTTGGGTTTTTTTAATAAATAAATCTTTAAATTCAAAACTGACTTACTAGTCATAAAGCGATAAAAATCTTAAGAGTTGAAATGGACCTTAAATGTCATGTCGTCTACACTTTTAACAAGATAAGGTTACCTAATTATTTTCACAGATGACTATACCAGACTTTCATAAATGCCATTTTGCAATTATAAAATGAATTATAACTGACCTGCGGAAATATCTCACAAGTGAGTTTCTTCGAGGATTCAGAAGAAAGTGTACAGTCCTTGAATCCCGTATTTTTAAATTTGCACGTCAACTCATGAGCCAGGAAGCACATCTTGAATTACTCATATTGGATTTTCTTGGCAGCCACGCTCACCCTTTCCAAGCAGTGCCCTGCCACATCTCCAGCTCCCACCTGGTGCTGCTCCTCAGAAAGCCGCCATATCTTCCCATCAGTTGACTAAACAAGAAACCAACTAAAATCAGTTTTTTTAATCAGGTAAGTAACTTGGAACGTTTAAGAGATAGGTTACTGCATATTTAATTATTATGATAAATTAAACTAAACTATGATTATGATATTTACAGAAAGTCATAGAAATAGATTACAGAAAGATTGTTTACTTCTGGGCATTGCTTCAGAGTTCATATCACGGTCATTTCTTACCTATAGGCAGTATTTAAGAAACCGCAGTGCTTTGGAAGTTGCAAAAAAAAATTTTAATGGCACTGTTGTCTCAGCTTCACTAAATTCAACATAAAAAAGAAAGAGAGAATTTTGAAAAATTATAGATTTTTTTTTTCAGTTACATAGAGCCAAATGGCTGAATTCATTGAACTTTTCAATTAGTCGTTTGGGTAGCATTTAGACGTGTTGGTTTCACAGGGAATGTGTAATGCATATAAAAGATTATAATTAATCATTCCATGTTTCAGATCAAGGCCATTTATGTTCATAACTTTTCTTCTGCCTTCCAGGAAGACCCAGTTGAGATTAAAACAGAGTGAAAACAGAAGATAATGTTGTGCAAGAGGAGCAGATCAACAGACTTGGGTAAATTTGATTGCTGAAAATATTCAGTGAACACAAAGGTAATATTAAACAATCCGTAGGTATCTAATCCTGAACATTCTGAAGATTTTCAAGTCCTATGACTTTGCTTGTCCTGTTTCCTCTCTTTGGAATTCTCTTTCCCACCTGGTGAGCACCTACTCTTCCTTCAAATGCACCTTAAATATTGCTTCTGTAAAGTATTGTTGGATTTCCCCAAGTCGGTATTAATTACAAGTATCTTTGTATCCTTGAGTATCTCACACTGCTCCTGTGCAGGAGAAATAGCTCCCAAAAGGTCTACAGCACTGGTTCTCCAAATGTGGTCGAGGGACCAGCAGCATCATCTGTTTCTTCTGATATCTCCTGGAAATTTATTAGAAATGCACACTTTCAGGCTCCGCCTTGCACCTGCTAGAATCAGTAATTCTGGTGCAGGGTGGCGGGTGCATGGGGAAGGGACGGCAATGTGGGTTTTAACAAGCCCTCCAGGTGATTCCAATGCACGCCAAATTTTGGGCTTTATCTCTGACAGGAAAATCCCGAGGTAGGGAAACGTAGCTGATGAAAGGACCGCGTGCCCTTTCCCCGACTTTGAACTAGGGATGCCCTCACTCTGACCCCACTACGATCACACTCATTCCCCTTTCAAACTCTAACCAAAGGGAAAGGAGGAGCCTGGCTATTTCCTCATTTCCACTAGTTTAGCTGATACAGGCTATGGTTTTTGGAGCCTTCTGTAAGCTCAAAGAAAAACAAAGGTTTAAAAATGAAGAAAGACTAGGAAACAAAATACAGTGAAATTTGCAGAGCAGCTGATTATCCTGTAGTTAACTTTAACCAGAAACAAGTACTGTCCTACTCCATACCCTGTCTGAAAAAAGGATCAATTTTGACCTCCTAGAACACCATTATGGCACGATATATGGCAGACCCAGATATCCGCGGGCTAAATAATGTTTATAATGTTTCCCAACACAAATTTATAGAGTAACCAGGTGACATAGAAATTAACCCTGAGGATGCAGAAGTCAGGGGGCCTGACTGACCAGCTCAGAGAGTTTGAGCAGATTATCAAAATTTCCCAGCCTCTCTTTTTTGCTTCCATAAAATGGAGATAATACCTTTTAACATATGATCATCTAAGAGCAAAATAAGATCATTTCTGGAAAGGCACTTTATAAGCTGTAAAGCATTAAAGCATCATATATACAATGTCTCTATATCATATTAGTAGCTATCTTTATAATTATACTAATAGTAAGCTTTGCTTACTATTAATACATATCACAAGCGTTAATCGTATTTTGAAAGATTAATATAATCAATGAAGTTTATAAAATAGTAATAGATTTCAATTTCAGATACATTTTCACTTTCATAACATATATTGTGTTTTCCTTACTTTAAAATGATACCTCTTTTTTGGAGAAATTTTGGAAAAGGAAAAAAAAAAAAAAGAAAAATCACTTCTGACAACCTAACCAGAAATAAATAGTTCATACTTCCCATTTTTATGTAAATTTTTGGTATTAAATTATAATTATATAGTAAATAGTACATTGTAATCTGCTAATTCACTCAGTAGCATATTGTGAGTCTTTTCTCTATTTGGAAATATCCTCCCACAAAATTATTTCTACTAGCTGCATAGTCTTCTCTTGTGTGGATACACCAGAATTTATTTCACCAGTATTCTTTGTTAGACATTTGAATGGTTTCTAAGGCTTCACAATTATAAGTGTATATTTCGCATATTTATCCTCTTACCATCTCTGTTTCCTGAGGATAAATTCTTAAAAACACAATTGCTAGGCTTGTGTTTATGAACACTTTTAAGGTTTTTGAATCTTTAGTGACAACCTGCATTACCAAAAAGTTTTATAAATTTACACTCCCATCAGCAGCAAATAAAATGCTTGATTTCCCACATTGTTGTCAACATAATGTTATTGTCTTTTTTAAGCTTTGCCAATTTTGCACAAGTACAATGCTATCACATTTTTGTTTCAATTTACATCCATTTGCTTACTACAGAAGTTGATATAACTAAATTATTGAACATATTTTAGAATTAATACACCTCCAAAGAAGAGTATTAAAGGCTTAAAATGGGAAAATTATAATTTCACTTATCAGGAAGTTGTATGGAAATAATGTATATTATCATTAAGATAAGAAAATCATTTACATCTTATAACTATGGATTGTGAATAATTAAATTTATATTACAGATATGTATATGCAAATATGAATATAGATTATATAGATGGAAGTAGAGTTAGAGATCTGTATAAGTCAAATGCAAATTGCTATAAAAGGGACTGAGTGTAAAGCTTGCCTTTCATTACCTTCGTACAAGTCCAAATTCATCCTTAGGATCATGTGCTCTTTTAAAGTCCTATTATAGGTCATTTTATGAGTGTAGTGCTGACCTATAACAGGTATCTTTGATACTAGTCTCATAAATACTCCTAAAGTATGCTAATATCAGAGGAGGAACACTGCCGACATAAGAATTTAATAATGAACAGTAATGGCAACATTATTGCTTTCAAACTATTGTCATTAGAGTAATATCCTTAATTTGCAATATTACAACATGTTCATTCTTTTCCAGGTGGATTACATTTTACATGTGGCTAAAATAATGAATCCCTGTAATTTTCACTGCATTTCTTGAAATGTACACACCTTACATCTCTTCTGCTCCCCTCAAAAACTTCCAGAGTTTCCTATTCCCACTGCTTAAAGGTGCTTAGCACCACTTGTAGGAATTCTTCTTCTGCAATCCACTGCCCTAATTGTTAAGTAAGAATTTTGTGTCTTCATAACTGTGGTCCAAGTTCATCCTAAGAAGAAAGCTCCTTATTTTCCCTAGGATAAAGAAGGTCCACCATTACCATTTGAATCAGTATTTACCAACCCCTTCATTGTCATTCTTGGTTTCCAAGTATGAGAAACAGAGGTTGACTTCTGTTTTTATATCCAATAAAAACTTTCTCTATTTGTAAGTTTTTTAATAGGATCACAAAAAAAAGCGTGAAAAACAAGTTTCCTTGATGTAGATTAGCCACCATATATGGCACAGCAATGGACTGCAAAGTCAGAGTAATTGAGTGAGAAGACTCTGTGAGGTCAAGGTTGAGAAAGAAAATCTAGAAAGTGAAAAAGAAGAGAAAAACGTTTGTTGAGAGTCTACTATGTGCTAGGTGAATGTGCCTGGGGTTTTATAAATTTACTGGTATTTCAATGTTAGTTTTCTTGAGGCCATGAGTCATACAATATCTACATATACTGCATACCTAAGGGTTATTTCTCCCTAGGAGGACTACAGATATTTTTAACTTTCCTTTAATACATCTGTAGTCTCTAATTTTTACACTATAAATTTGTAAGAATATATTTTTAAATATTTCATTTTAACTACATCTTAGAAAGTTGACATGTGTTTGGTACAGGGCCCCATGGTTATGCGCATCACCTGAGCTGCAGAGAGGGACCATTTTCCACGAGGATGCGCAATCCACATGCAGAATTGAGGGGTTTCTAGCTTCATTTCCAGTCCTCCACTCCACGGCCTGACATCATAGGAACTTCTTATCTCTTCCCTCACATAACTGCCCACCACTTTGGTGTTGTCAAGGTGGCAAATCATGGCCAACGCTAATCGCCCAGAACTGCCCTGTTCCCCCAGAGCTACCATCTCTACCCTCTCTCTAAAAGTAGAGTTCTTTCTCTTGACTTAGTTTGCTGCTTACATTGACTGCTACTTCTTTCTCCCCACCCAACTGCATGGCTTTCTTTCTTCTCTACCTTCAACTGCTTGTATGTCCCCCTTCTCTTCTTGTCTTCAACTCTTTCCTTCCTGATACATTTGAAAGACAAAGGGACCTGGAAATTGTCCTTGCTATGTAGTCACACTTTTCCTTCTAACTAAACCTGAGGAAGGATGTGAACAAAATGGGACCAGCAAGAGAGAGTTCACTTGCTCCATCCTTTCTCTTCAATCAAAACATGGCTCCCTCTTACGTCTGGCCCCACTCTTCCCAGCCAAAAGGCAGGGGATTTGAAAAAAAAGATCCAGGTTTAAGATCCAATTCAAGTCATTTCTTGGAGCCAAGAAACTTCAACTCTGAAGAGCACTGTGTGAATTAAAATAATTCACTCAATAAAGGAGGTTTCTAGAGGTTTTAGGAAAGTGTCTTATTTTATCTCTAATTTGCAGTGAACTTAAAGGTCAGTATTTCAGCAAGGACACAGGAAGAGAAACTAGGTTGGAAAAGTTCTGGTCTATAAATATTATAACTCTTACTTTTAATACTAGATATACGGTAAATTATACTAACAGTAGGCCCACTCCTTCAAATAGAGTTGAAGTATAGAAATATCTGAAATCTTGATTCTACTAATACAAGCTCAGGGTACAAATTTCTTCAATGCTACAGGACAATATTTTAAGCATTTTTTTTAATTTATTAAAATTTTCTTAGATGAGTCTTTTCGGGCCCTTGGCGCTCCTATACGGGTGGGTGTGTAAGCTGATACAAGCACAAATGAAGTTCACTAAGGACACAGCTTGTCAAATCATATCAACTAATAGGTGCATCTGCTAGTTGATGAATTCACATGAGAACATTATTGCTCAACCACATACCCTTGCATCTTTCTTGAATCAGGTTTGGCTTTAATCAGATTGTATCTTGTATGAGAGGTGCATCGACTCTCAACATTGACTTGGCGTTACTAAAACGCTGTTATGATTAAGTAATTCCAATTGAGATTTAACTACTGGGGGAGACTTCATAAGGGTAATCTACAATATCCATTGGCTGTTCCACTGTTCCGAAGGAAGGGCTTTTTATTTCAGTTGTGTTCTGGTTTCATTCTGTCTTACAGGAAGTAGGAGCCTTCTACAAGGTAACCAATTCCTTGCGTACCAAACCTGCTGCCCTGGCTGAACACAAGGACAGCTAGTACTCAGAGAACTACCTCGGAATGTGTTCTGTTCCAAACTCAGTTTTAAATTTAGTGGTCTTGCTTCCTGAATTCGGGATGTGTCAGGATTCTTATGCTGTGTGGTCCACAAAGATGGGTGCTAATGATTAAATAGTAAAGTCGTGATGCTTATAGTATTTCAGGGGCTAGTCAGAATTATAGAATTTTAGAAATGGAAAAAATTTCAAATATTATGTAGACTGATTCTCTCATCTGCAGATGAGAAATCCACATACAAAGACTCAGACTGATTCAGTTTCACACAATAAATTAAGGAAATTGATCCTTAGGTCTGTGTTAAGAAAGTGAACTTTTAAAAGGTAAATGGTGTAGAAAATGCTCTCCCCCAAAGTACCCCTATTAGAGAGATGTTTTGTAATTACTTTGGTGAAAATTAGGAAATCACCATAAAAAAAAAACTAGAGTAGACTTCTCTGCAATGGATTTTTACTCCCCTCCACCCTTTTTTCTGTTCTATTGAAATCTAATTTTTTTAAACTTTTTGTTATGAAAAATTTTAAATGTATTCAAAAATGAGAGAGAATAATAAAATGAACTTCATGTATACATCAAGTGTCATCACTTATCATCAATTCATGACCAATGTTGTTGAGTCTATACTTTCTACTTCCACCTCATTATTTTTGAAGAAAATATCAGACATTATGTCATTTCATCTGTAAATGTTTCAGAGTATATCTCCAAAAGATAAGGACTCTTTTTTAAAGCAAACCACAATATCATTATCATAAAAGTTTAACAATAATCTCTTAATATAAAAAGATTTGTAAAGTTTACGTAAATTATCCTTTGCCTTAGAACTATTCCACGCTACTACAATTTGATAAATACTGTTTCATTGATGTATTCATTGAACAAATACTTACTGAGCATTCATATAAACATCCACAAGTATTTTGTTTGTATGATGGGCTGGAAAGGAGGCCCAGATTCTTACTTCTTGAGAGGCGGTAGAGAATTGAAGGAGGAGAAAGAATTCTGGAACCACGCAGAGTTGAGTCTCACTCCGTATGGATGTATAAACATGAGCAAATTTCTTAATCTCTCAAAACCTGTTTGGTTATCTGTAAAATGGGGATAATGATGCCCATCTAAGAGTTACTAGGAGGGCTAAATGAGATTAGATTCATAAAGCGACGGACCCTGTGGCAAGTCAGCATTCGAAAAATAGTAGATATTTTTCTCGCAGGTTTGTTTAGTAATGTGGAAGTCCTGAGTTACTAATATTTGCTTGACCAAAAGATTTATTAGCTTTAATTAGCTAATAGGATATGTAAACATACTTTAAAGTCTCATTATTCTCTGAGTTGTACAAACAACGCTTAAAAAAAAGAAGCCTATTTCTCACTTATGAAAACTGAAAGCCGAAGTGTCAGTGGCCATAGGTTCCTAAAGAACTATCAGATATTTGAGTGTCGTCAGTTCAACAAATCATATTTGATTAAACAATGAGTGAATAAATAAATGAAGAAAATTGGAGACTCTCCTCCCTTTCCTCAATATCTTTAAGAAAAAGAAAACTTCTTACCCACATGGAACATTTAAGTGTAGTAATACCAAAAGGATTAATAACTTTTCCTTTTCAGCTTTTTACATGTGCTTTTCCAATATACGTTCCTATGATTAAGGGGGAAAGCTTTTATCCGAGATAACTCTGGAAGGTGTGCTATTGTTTGGTGATTAAATACTAGAACATTGCCCAACTTGCTTTTGCCTTTGATGAAGATGTAATTCTACTTCATAATTCAGCATTCATGTAGCACTAATTGTTAATAAACCCATTAACATTTACTATTCAGACAGTCATTTTATTAGACTTTTCTCACAACATCCCTCTGGGGTAAGCCACTATTATTATCTTGTTTTTATAGATGAAGAAACTGAGGCACAGAAAGTTTAAATAATTCATTTCAGGTAAGGCGATGAGTCACAGGGAAGGAGGGCCTAGAACCCAGGAATCTCAGTAGCTCCCGCTGAGCTCAGCCCTGAAACCCACTGGACTGTTCCACATGGTGTTACAGCTCTCAGCTTGGCAGTCTCCACCGTCTCTGGGCACGCCTCTCCCACCACCTTTGAGGTATTTGAATCGAATTCATCTTTGCAGTCCCCATTGCTAACACACTAGGTGCAGAATAAGTGCTTAATCAATGTGAGTGAAACATTGGTTGAACAACTGAGATATGGTGCCCATTTACTTGCAAAGAACTGATTCTGCCCCAAAGTCATAGGGGGCAACATGATCTGCTAATTGGAGTGTCCAGATGCAAGCCCCCCAGCCCTTCCTCCATTTGCAGTTTGGATCTCATTCCTTTCTGCCTTCTCAGAAAATGCTCATCATTGATTCTCTCTTCTCTCCCCTCTAGAGTCCTCTGCTGTCCTTCTCCATCCGTTCCATCAGCATTTCCACATATCCAAGTCTCTTCCTCATCTATGTGATGCGTAAACAGAACAGTGCTTCCCTTCCACACCTCCTTCAGAGTCTATTGTATTTCTTTCTTTCCCTACCACCTCCGCTTCCTGACCTCTCACTCATCCTCAACCCATTCCAATCCAGCTGCCATTCTCGTTCCTCCCCTGAACTGTCTCTCAATATAGTTACCAACGTGAATCCCACATTTCAAATCCCTCGGACACTGTTCAATCCACATCTTGTCTCTCAGCAGTGTGTGACCCAATGATTCCACCCCTCTTGGTTTTTCTCCTCTCTGCTAACCTCTTGCCACTCTCCCTGGCCAGTTTATCCCACTCTACTAGGTGATTAAATGGTAGAGATTCTGGAAGGTTCAGCTGAAGGCTCTTTTCCTTCTCATCCTTGGCTCTTGCCCTAAGCAAGCTCACCCCTACCAACGGGTTGTTTGCCAGCCGAATTATCAATAGATCAGTGACTCCCAAAATTACATCTCCAACCCAGATCTCTTCTTTAAGTTCTGGACTCATACGTCAAACTGCCTATCACATCCCTCAACCTTAATGTTTCCAAGATCTTCCCCCAAAATGCCAAACTATCCTCCTCAGACAGAGTTTTCTTCCCTGTCCCGGTGAATAGCAAAACATCCCATCCAGTTGCTGAAGCCGGAAACCTAGGAGCCGTCTTTGACACCTCTCTCCCCTTCCACCTGTATGGAATCCTTCACCAAGCCCCAGCAATGTTACTGCCTACAAATCCTTCCGGTGTGTCCACTTCTCTTGACACCCATCCCCTGGACTAAACTGTTCTCTCCACCCTTTTTCTTGCTCAGCTCTGCCTGCTGCAATTCATGCTCCATGCTGAAAACCGCAACCCTGATCTTGTAACACATACACCCTCCTTAAACCCCCAATGTCTTCTGTTGCTCTGAGCATAAAGACCCAAATCTTCTGAACGGCCTCCAGGATCAGCCTCTTAATCCACTGGCAGCTTCAGTCTGCACCACCTTCCCCCCATTCTGCCTTCTAGTCACCTGACCTCCCTTCGGGGTCTTGCCTATGCATGTTTCCTTAACCTCAGAACTTTGCCTGTGCTGTCTCCTTCTAAATACCTTTCCTAACCACCAACTACGTTCAGTGACTAGTCATGCGCCACAAAGGATGTTTCGGTCAATGACAGACCACACATATGACAGTGGTCCCATGGGATTAGTTCCATAGAGCCCAGGTGTGTAGTAGGCTGTACCATCTAGGTTTGTGTAAGTACACTCTATGATGTTCGCACAACGACGAAATCACCTAACGCATTTCTCAGAACGTGTCCCGGTTGTTAAGCAACACGTGATTGTACTTCCAATCAAATCACTGCTCAAATATCGCTTCCTCAGGGAAGCCTTATATGATGCGATCTCCCAGACAAAATTAAGTGTCCTTGTTATGACCTCCAAAGCACCCTAACAATAGAGCTTGCCTCCCATACCTAGCAAAGTTGTCACTTTACATTTCCTCATGTGATTATTGGATTAAGATCTATCTTCTTACCAAACCACAAGTTCCCTGAAGGTAGGCATTTTGTCTATTTTGCTTGCTTACATCTGCCCAGTGTCCAGCACAGTGCTGGCCACGTACTAATCAGTCCACAATGATCTGAGATATGAGCATATGTGTGACTTACACAGTCCTGGAAGGAGATTACCAGCACACTCAAGCTGGGCAATTCAGAGCAGGTTAAAGAAGGGAGTTTTTCACAAAGTTGTGGGCAGATTACGGAAACCAAGAAGGGGGTGAAGCACCCCAGATCTAGCAACAGCTAGATCTTTCTACTCTTTCTACTCTTGTGCTCTGGGGAGCAAGAGAAGGGAGAGGTACTGGGCCCTGGAGAGGCCTCCAACCATCCAAGAGGGCCTTCTAACAGCAACTGTGCCCATGACCTGGCAGTAAGGGGGCCGTGGAATAAATAATCCTATCTCGCTCTCCCATCCCCTGCTAGGGCCTCCCACTGGCCAAATCTAATGCAAAACCAGAAAGCAAAGGAGCCCTTAATTCTGTCCATCAAGGTCAGCCTGGCAGAGCAGAGCAGGGTGGAGAGTAGACCCAGAAGGGCAAGTGGACAATACCCTGCACAGTATTTCATCCAAGGCCCCACCAGAATCTGTTTTATGCCATGCACAAATGCTCACTTAATCCATCCATTCATGCAGGAGGTGTTCATTGAGCACATACTGGTGCAGTGTATTGTACTAGGAACAGAGGAGGATATGGTGGAATTTCAGGTAAGCTCATCCAGAATTTATTCCTAGGTGACAAGGTATAGAGCCCTGGACTAGAAGCTGATCCTTGCCCTGCAGGAGTTTATCTAGTTGGGGTGACCGAATGGACCACTGGAATTTAAGAGAGCCAATAAATCCACACCCTTCTACCCCTCCCGGTTCCAAACCAAATGAAGAATATACACCTGCAAAAGATAGATGAGGGCCAATATATCGTCTTTGTCTCTGCTCCAGCTGGATCGCAGGATACTATGTCATGTTCACATATGAGAGAGAGCGAACGTAATGCAAGCACTTGATCAAGGATCAGAATGAGGGACATGGTTAGGAGCTGCAATAGGTAGAGGGAGGCTGCCTAACCCTTTCTCCACCACTTTCAGCCCTTGGGTGCTTTGAATGAGGGTAAGAATAATGAGGCACAGAATGCCCCTTTAAGGAAAACAAACAAAAAAGCAATTTTAATTCAACATTGTATTAGTTAAAGAAGAGGATGTGTTCATTCTAAAATATAATTACTATCAAGTCAACACCAAAATGTTGTATCTCCTTAGTTTTTAGACATATCAAGTGTACATAAATATGATACTATCTTTAAGTCATGTTTATGATAGATAAGCATGCATCACACAGGTACATGTGATATTTACATGTGTATACATATGAAATTCAATGTGAATGTAAGATTTCAGTTGGCTTTTTCAGTAACAGTTTGAAAATTGTAATAGACAAGAATGGTAATTATGTATCATTGGACGTTTGCATTTATTATACAAAGTAGAAATAAATGAGAGATTCCTGAAATATGAATGTCTGATGTTTTCTCAGAAATAATTGATTCAAGCACCCAGGATGCACAGAAATTCCAGACCTGCCCCCACTACCAATCAGAGTGGTCCCCAAGTAAATGAACTAAGATGAAAGTTCTTTTCCCTGAGTCCAATTATCTGCATTGTACAAACCCAGACAAAGAATCCCATTGGCCTGGCAGTTTCCCTGTGACACGGAATTTTTCCAAAGAAATGGAACTTACATGGCATTCCATTTCAGTGACATGCCGGATGCCAGACCTGATTCCATTATGATTTGTTTTCTGTGCACAGAATTAAAATAACCAAATATCATCACTGGAGGAGATTTTAAAGGTCCTTTGATTCAACCTGGTTTCCACAGTGCTCTAGTCATTACAGCCATGGAGGAAGAGGCCCATCAGCAAGTCTCTGAGTTCCTTAACCCCTGCCCGCCTCTGTCTTCACCGGAAAATCCTACTTTTATAAGTTGTGATTCCATAGAAGATTCTGCAGGAGGCAATGGTGTAGCTGATAAAAGGGGTTTGAAATACATTAGGCTACTTTGGCTAATTAGGAGACTAAGGCCTGCAAGAAGAAAGTGACTCGCCCCAAGTCTCAAAGCTGATTAATTGCAAGGTCAGGGGTAGACTTCCTCTCTAGGATCACATTCCAGAGAATCTGTGCAAAATGGTCAGTCTGCAACCTGAAGAACAGATGCCAGTCGTGCTACTTGCCAGATGTGTAAAGTGAGTGAGTTGTTCGTTATGAAAGAGCAAGTAGGGTGAGATAAGGGTGTGTAGCACATTGTGAAATAAATCAGATATAAACAACTTTGGAGATGATATATGAATCTTATTTTACTGGCTGCCATTTTTTAAGATTACAAAACGCAAAACTAATTTTCTCTTCAACCTCTGTTTATACAAAGATGTACATATCTCAAGTGTCTAGCCTAATTTCAATAACCACAATAAATATTGTGACAAACAAATTAACAACTTAACAAAATGTCTTCAGTCTTTAGTTCTATCCTTGTCTCCTGGATCCAAGAAAGGCCAAGGAATTGGAAACCCAGAGTGAGAAGGTGCTATCGCCGGTGGGTTCGGATGGCCAGCGTGCAGTGTGAACAAGGCACAATACCTCTCTGGGTCTGTCAACACCTCTCTTTCCCATAGCTAACTGCTCCCTGGTCCTTGGCCAACAGATACACCACTAGACCACTGACTACCAAATGCTACCTACTTGTCCTTCAAGGCCAGCTCAAGCATCACATCATGAATACCATCTTCTCCATGGTCTCTCCGCTCTGACTTCTCATAGGTTTTAGTAGCCGTAGTATTCCCTTGACATTTATCTTAGGATATTTTGCATTGTTATTCGATTCATTAGCATACGTGATCTTCCCAATTAAATTCTAAACCTCGCTGCTACAAAGATATCTTATGCTTCCTCATCTCACCAGAGTTTGACACCCTGCCCTACTAGTGATAAGTGTTCAACAAATGTTTGTTGATAATAATGATGAGGATGACAATGACTAGAGATGAACCAAGGAAATCTCCCTCTATCTTCTACCAGAGAAAGCTACTCAAAATTAATACCCTCTACCCAAAGCATATGCTTCTCATTATGAGAATAGAGTGGATAGAGATAGTAAGAACACACATTTGTGGTTGCTTTACAGTTTATTCTCTTATGTGACAGCTACTATTATTTTCTCCATTTCATGGAGAAGGATGCTGAGGTACAGAAGAATTAGGTGGCGTGCTCGTGATTTCATAGAGGCCCTAAAGAAGGTAGAAACGAATGTGTTCCTATTGGAACAGACCTCTAGGAAAAGAAAAACCATCACTAAGGGCATGTCTTTTTAAAAAGTCAATAAATAATCATGAAGAAATAAGTCCCAAGTTGGGAGAAACATGTAGAATGAAACAAATCATTACATTGTGATTAAACAAATTTTAAGTAGAATATGCGTGGAGCCACCTCTACTATTACCCTACCTAAGATTCACATTAAATTAATATCTGAAAAAATATTTAAGTGCTGAAATGAAACACCTTAGGGAGGATCTTTTTTTTTTAAACCATAGCTTAAGGATTGTTTTTTTCTTGCCAGTGACAGAAAACTCATTGTTTCAATGAATGTCACCTCGTCACTCAGTTTGTATTTCTGTTCTTATATAAACTTCCCACCTCAAGTCATTGTGAAAGCTCTCTGAGAGACGCTGTGGGAGTGAGCAGAGAGAGTGATCATTCCTAATGTGTCTGACCTCTTTGAGGAATTTTTCTGTATGAGTACAATATTCTTCTCTGAGTGGTGAAGAATTCATTTGTCCCAAGGACTGTCGACCTTCCTTGCAAATTTTAGTATGTCCTAGTTTTCCTTTTCCTGATCTCACATCCTCACCTTGATTAGTGTTTCTATACTGGCAACAACCTAGTCTCTAGCTTCCAACTCCCGTGCGCCCCATGGAACTACACTGGGCAGGTTCTCACTGCCCAGTGGGTGCCAACATCTTTACTTCTGGTTTTTTTTTTTTTGCTATGACCTGGATTCTCTTGCAAACATCAGGGCCTCTTGATATAGCAGATCCACAGACACTTTGCACGTGAACCATTTGACACCTTATATTTTAAGTGCATGGGGAACAAATTGAGATATCATGCTATCATTCACTCATTTGATGAAATTTATTAAGTGCCTACTCTGTACAAACATTGGGTGGAAATAACGACTTCTAGACAAAAGGCCCAGATTTAAGTCTGACTTTGTTATTTAGTAGCTATGTAGCCTCTCTTTACGTTAGTTTCCTTGCCTATAAAATAGTGATAATAATAAACTGACTTCATGGGTCATTCTAGATAT
Source organism: Tapirus indicus (assembly GCA_031878705.1). Lineage (NCBI taxonomy): Eukaryota > Metazoa > Chordata > Mammalia > Perissodactyla > Tapiridae > Tapirus > Tapirus indicus. Next base: position 119,751,939 of record CM062925.1, read on the forward strand.
GAGAAGATGAATAAAACATGACCCTCAACTTGGAGGATGTCACAGCAACCCCATGGTGATTTCTGGCTCAAACCCAGACTCGACAAACAAGCTTCTCAATATTTGCCACATCAGAACAAATAACTGCTGTTGCTATTGTGGCTATACAGTTAGAGGAGCTGAGGGACAAAGAATGAGACCCTAGGTAGAAAAGACAATTGTGTTGTAGCTCAGAGAATTACGGAGTTGCAAGGAACCATAGAAATGACCTCCACCATTTTTGTGAGGAGATAGCACAGGCTTTGAAGACAAAGAGCTTTGGGTTCAAATCCCAGCTCTCACACTTCCCAGTTGGGTGACTTTGTGTAAATGACCACCCCTTTTAGCCTCATTATCTCATTTAGAGAATGGGAGTATAATGACTCCCACACAATTGTGTGTGTTAAATGAAATAGGGTGTGAAAATTACTTGGAATGTAGTAAGCTTTTAACAAATGATTATTATTAAGTATCTTTATTATTTTGATTTTTCTATTATCTGAGGTCTTTTTTCCAGTTTTATTAAGATATAATTGAATATAACATTGTATTCGTTTAGGGTGTACAACATTAACAATTTGATATACATATTTATTGTGAAATGATTACCACAGTAAGTCTAGTTAACATTCATCAACTCGCATAGTTACAAATTTGTTTTTCTTGTGATGAAAACTTTTTAGATCTACTCTCTTAGCAGCTTTCAAATATACAATACGGTATGGTTAACTACAGCCATCATGCTGTACATTATATCCCCGGGACTTATTAACTTACAAGTGGTAGTTGAGATCTCTAAGGGGCTGGGTGAGGGAGGAGTGAGGCACCTGGTAGCCACAGAGAGAAGGTTTGGAGCTGGGAGTAAAGACTCTGTTTAGAATCTTTAGATTTAAACATTTAGAATAGAAAAAAGGTACCAACTTGAATTCCATTCTCCTTTCTGCTGGAAGTTCTGACAAATCCAGGGAAAGGAGAGAGGCAAGAATGGCATAAAACTGATTCATAACTCTGCTGGAAGACTCTACTGTGTTCTAGAAATAGAGCCTACTTTATGGGGTAAGGAGACCTAATCTAAGTCAGTGAGGAAACCACAGCCAAGGAAGGCTGTGCTCTCTGCGGTCAGGTAGCTGGTTGCTGATGGAGCCAGTATTCGCATGCATGTCTTGTCACCATACCAAGCTTGGTATAATCCATTCATTCATTCAATAATAAGTGTTGGGCACCACCTCTGTGGCTTGAATTATGGTCACGGGATAATGCAAAACTGTACTTATCAGAAATGTGCAATGTCAAATGATGGCCTTAATGAAAATTATCCTGGCCTAGAAACCCAAGGAGAAGGTTGACAGGACTACCTTTCTTTACTCATCATTCACTTTGTTTTCACACCAATCAGAAGAGATGCAGATGCTGGGCCCACGACAAGAAGGTGGCAGTAGCAATCTCAGATGGCCACCTTTGACTTCCTGCTCCGCAGTCTACCGTGCTTCAGAGAGGGACTTTCCTGGGTAGTATGTAACCTACATTTCTCAAACAATTAGGTTCTTTTCAAACTGAAACCTGCAAGAACAGAAGAAAAATTTTAACACAATTCACTTAAAGCAGCGTATGCTTTTTAAAAAATATGCAAATGTGGAAACTTTTCAGTGAGTTTGAATACTATACTACTAAATCTCATGTATAATTATGTTGCCTGAGAAATGTCGGAGGCTACACAAGAACACCACATCCTAATGAGTAATAAAGATTACATAACGTTGAGATAAGCAACCACACCCACAGATTGCATGTAAATGGTAATATAGAGTTCTTGGCCACAATGTGAAATAAAAGGGAAGGAGTCCACACAACTGAACTTCAAAATATTACTCCCAATTGGTATATAAAACCCCTATTGGTCTTATCCGAGTGTTTATTTCACTTTTTCGAACTGTTGGCTCTTTGTTTTAAAGGCCAATTTTTTTTCATTCACAAAGCAGAGTGCCCAGTGAAAATCCTTAAGAAAGTCTTGATTGAATGAGAGCCCAAATAATGGTCCATGGACTGAGGGAGCAAAGTCTGGATTAGGGAAATCCCATAATCTTCTTCAGCACCTGTTGCATAGTTTCACATGCAAAGTTCTTCAACACATCTAACTTGAATCTCCTTTGCTTACATACAAATTGGGACCTCCCTTCTGGAAATTAGTGGGCATTAAAAGCATTGACTCCTTAAAGCAATGTTCTCCAAACTGTCCTCCTCAGAACACTAGTTGCTTAATAAAATAATAGTAATAATGAGTTTGTGGGGGAGGAATGAATTCTGTAATTAAACAAGTTTAGTAAATACTATATTCTATATTCCACCTTAAAAGCTCAAAATGTACTATTAGCATATTAACAATTTTGAGAAATCCAGTAGAAATGATGCCTGTTTAACTCATTTTTAAGCAAAGTCCTTTCCCCCTGCCCGAACACTTATTATTAGTTTTTGAAATCTTTCTGTGAAATACACAATGGGAGTTTCTTCTTGACACCACCAGTCCAATCTCTTTATTTTACACTTGAGAAGTCTAGAAAGACAGTAACTTGCAAAAGTTTTGAATGGGAAAGTTATAAATCCCTCCCCAAGCAAAAATAACAATGTTCTCTTATTCTTTGTAAATTGCAGATCAATTGCAGAGAAGAATCCCCTCATTCCATGGACCTGTTCTTAAAATAGCTCACCTGTGTCTGGATGCACATGTTCCCAGGCTACTTCAGGCCCATCTCAGCTCATGCTCTCCAGTCCCGTGGTGCCTGGCTGCTTGAACGCGTACATGATTCCACCATTTGATCGCCCTGAGGAGGAGGGGGAGGAGATGGCATAAAGTCATGTCAGAGCTAAAAGGAGTTTAAGGATCATCTCTTTCGATCCCTTCATTTTGAAGCCACAAGGGAACTGTGGCCTACAGAGGGAAGTCAGCATCGCCTCAGGGACAGTTTGATGGTGACAAAGCCAGAAGTTCACCAGAGTCTCTCCTGGCTGCTCTCATCCCTCCGTCTCTACCTTCACCTTCCCTGGGTTACACAAGCCTGCTCCCTGACCTTTAGACTAGAAAACTGAGCTCAGCGTCAGAAGCACTTGCTTACCAAAGAGCACGCAGAAGCCAACCTATTGTTCATGCTGGGTTGCTTTAATCTGAGTGCAAAGGTGAAAAGAGTTCCACTCCAACAGTTCCAGAAGAATCATGGGAACACGGAGAACCGCTGGTTTCTTCACCACTGTCCCAATTCTCTCTTCTCTTCTACCCAGACCCATCAGGTTCTAGGTGACCTCTCCCAGGGTGTGCGGAAGGTTAAGAATTTAGCTAGAGTTGAAAAGGAAATCATTAAAAGGGAACTATAATTGAGTAGGGCAAGCTATGAAGACTTTCAATATAAGTCTCCTAAGAGCTACAACTCTCTGTATATGGCAGCAGCATTTAAAGTCAAAATTTGATATCTTTTTTTTTCCACTTTGGATTTTTATTTTATATCTATTGCTTGATAAGGACGTTTCTTCTCTTCATTCACCTCTGGGGACATTTCAGTTATACTTTGTTCTTGAAAATGAGCATTTTTACTTCTAGCTATTGATCTCAGAACTCCATGAACTGTCCTGGAAGTCATTTCCTTCAACCCTCTGCCTGCTGAGGGACTCCTACCCCTGCTCAAATAGGGTCACATTTCAACAGATCTTGTCCCCTCCTGGTCCTCCTGGCTCCTGACCCCCGGGAAATAAAGGGGCATGTTGCATTGAGATGGCCATTATGTATCTCCACTCATCAGAATCACAGCCGCCAGGTGGCAAGGGTACAGGATGACAAGAAAACAATCCCATCTTTCATTTCCCAGCTTTCTGTCACACACGCCCCTTCAACCCAAAAACGGACCAGAAAAATCCAGGGAGAAAAGGTTTGAAAGTCTCTGCTCCAATGTCACAAGGATTGCAAAGTCCAACTGTTATTTGTCTGGAAAGTAAGGGATTCGCAGAGAACCACAAAGGACTCAAACGTTTCCTTTGCTTATCAAGTGAAATAAAATAAATTGTCTTCACCAAGCCCATGATTCACCTTGATTGTTTAGGGCCGTTTCCCTTTAATATTTACATTGTCTCAAAGCTTGGCCTAGCCTTTAAAAAAAAAGAAGAAGAAGAAGAACTGTCATTTCTATTCAATTAACTGCTTCCCCCTCTGACTTTAAATCAAGGGCAGAGTCTGTTCAATTTAATTACTTTCCAAGTAGCCTGCATGGCAAAGCAGCAGCCACTAAAGCAGAAGAGCCATGTGGTGCTTTATAAGGCAAGAAGTCGATATAATTTAAGGATGTTCTTCTAACAGAAAATGCAACGAGGCTGATTCCCCCCTGCTGTGTTTCTAGCCACTTGATATATAATATGTTCACGGGTCAAGATGTTAGCTAAACAGTTTAAAGCAAGTAAAATGGGGAGAGTGTCATTTACCCTCTGGAAAGTCTACGGGAGGAAATTTTTGAAGGACTAGTCCCACCTGTCCTGATTACATGTGAAAAGTGACCTTCTTCTTCAAAAGAGGTGCTCATTTTTATTATCTACATGCACAAGATTTTCCAGAGCTAACTGCATTAATAATTGCACCAACGGCAGCATATTCCACATCAGAAAGCAAGTCTAAGTCAAAATCATGAATTTGTAGGGCAAAAATTGCAGAAATATGGCACAGCCAGAATACCAAGATCCTGAATCCAAGCTTGACTCAGCCAACAATGAGCTATGTGGCATTGAGCAAGTTGCTTGACTTCTCTGAGTCTGTTTTGCTCTCTGTAAAATGAGGGAGCTCCATTAAATCGACACGAGAGTCTATCATCTCTAACATTCATTGAGACTATCAAATGACAAGGTACCTACCAACTGCCAGTTACAATCTGAAGTAGAATAACCCCATCCCCCCTGAGCAGAACAAACGTAAGGACAACTTCGAGAAATAATACAAACCTAAATTACCCACAAAGGGATCACTTAGGGTGCAGCAATCTGAGATGGAATTGCTCTTTTTAATTAATGGTGCAGAAAAATTCTAGTCAAAAGGAGAAATGAAATGCTAAGGCATGAGGAACTGTACATTCAACACGTCACTTTACAGGGTGCAATCAGATGTCCTAGGATTCAATATATTGTGTGGTTTGATAATATTTTCATTCACGCATAATGCACACTTTGCCCAAGTGATCTGCAGTCACATATAGACTCCTCAGTTTGTTCTGTCTACACTAGGTAACTACCTACTATTATAGAGAACAAGGGAGAGTCAAAGAAATGTACACGTGTATTGAGTAGAATGCTCCCTTTGGCACTCTATCAGCCAAAGAGGATGGATTCTCCAGTCAATCACAAATTAATGGATAATCTTCAAATCACGCAGTAGGTCTTTTCACATACCTCCATACCCATTCACTCACAAACAGATAAAAGTGACATCCTTTTATTCAAATGAGAATGACATGTCTTGTGAGTTCAACTCGGAAAGAATCCACCGCCCAGGTGTAAGATCCTATGAGACGCTATGCTCTTCAGACTTGTATTAAGTTTGAATGATTGAAAATTTGGGGCATGCTTTGTGTAATAAATGTGGATATTTAATGTAAGTGACTCAATGAGACCTTAATCCACGGATTCTTAGTCTTTCCAGGCCTCAGATTCTATACAACGTTGTTTCTTCATGTAGGTCTTTTATTGGATTGAATTTGATTCAAAGGCCAAGTGAGTCCTGCCAAGGCCCGTCCTCTACTTTATGTGACTCTGTTCTTAGCTCTCCTTAGCCTCTGCATAACTTAATTAAGTGAAGAAGTAAGGGTGGTAGGTAGAGAAAAATCGTTGCAGGATGAATCAGTCTAAACCACTGCCTTCCAATAGAACCAGTAACTAATTCAAGACACATAAACATTTATTCTATATCCAAACACCTTCAGGGGAAGGAATTCTACTACCTGCTCAACCAACTTTAAACAATTTTGAAAATATAAAACAAATTAGCAAACTTCCTGCATCTTATACACAATTGTTTCCCACAAATGGCGGACAAATGTAATTTTTGTGTGTGTCTTTGCTCTAAATTCATTACACATATTCTAGGCTCTGCAAACCCAACATGGTTTTTCTCTCTGTCCAAATGCATTAGTCAAATGCCAGTGGAAAACATCAAACAATCAATTAATCAAAAAAGTATCTGCTCAGCACTGTTCTGGGTGCTATCTGATTTGTCATGTCCCTAGGAAACTTATTATCTATTTGGGAACACAAGACTAACACAAAAAAAAATTACACACATTCTACTCCTAATTGTATACAACTGTGACATAAATTGCATGAGTTCAGAAGGGAAAAATGATAAACATGTGTGAAAAGAGATCATATAACGTGTATTCACATCATGGAATTTTCTTATTGTATATTCAGTATGGTTGTATGTTTTCAGAGATCTTACTTGTAGACTTTTCAGCAACGTTTCTCCTGCTATGTGTTCTAGGTCTTTTAAGCTGGAAAATTAATTACTTTGGAATGAAGGAGTTTCTCTCACTGGATTAGTGAATAGCAACAGAGAATAAGAATATATCTGAGTAAAACCTTTCTTTAGAAGGTAAGACTTTACAATAAAAGAGCTTATTCTTTCAAATATCATACTCCCCACATCATAGCACCTTTTATTTCCTGTCCTCCCCCTCCATTTTTATAAGATCATCAACCAAGCTAATACTTACCATCAGAGAGTGTGGTTTAATTGATCTATGGTTCCAGGTAAAATGTAGTAGAAAGCAACAGAACACTGTTCTAGCTGCAGAAACTTTAAAAAGCCAGCTAAATTGCTAAAATTATATTATCCAAGACATCAGAAAGCTATGGAAGCAAAGAGGACTAAATGAATTCAACCAGAGACAAGAGAGCCCTTCCAAGATGAGTAGGCGGCCACTGGCTGCTTTCTACCCTGGGAACGTTTGCCAATTCTAAGTGCAAGATGAGGCTCGAGCTTGGCCTGAATACAAGCACATTACTGTGAGAAGGAAAAACTACCGAAACTCTTGGAGGTTGTATGGAGCTGGAATGACAGTTTTGAAACCTCAGGAGCCCTAAATGCACAGAGGTCATTTTCCCCTATGGTTCATTTGCTGAGTCAAGGGGCACTTGGAAGATTAGGGGGCTTCTTTAAAATAGCAGACTGAAATATACTGTAGTCTCACAGCAGTGGGGAGATAAAGTCTGACTCAAGGAAGAGCATCTGCTTCAAACACACAGCCATTCTCCCCCTTAAGATATTTGCCAAATTTGGAAAAAATGTGGGGCTGGAGACTAAAGAGCAAAGTTCAAAACTTCCAAAAGGCAGACCAACTGCCCTAGATTCTCTGCAGGTGGAAATGGGGGAGGCAGAGGCCTGATAGGCTAGCAGTCAAAAACCATAGGAGTGTCTTCTCTACTCTGAAATATTTGAAACCAGAGACAGACTGAATTTGACTAAAGCCCCATCCCTGATTAAATCACCATAGGACAAATCCTCTCAGAGCCAAAGTAAAATAAACCACACTACTATTCTTTTATACACAGTGTCCAGCATAAAATAAAAAGTTACAAGACATGAGAAGAAGAGAAAAAAAAAAGCAGCCCTTTGAAGCAAACAGAGGAATGACCTACATGTTGAAATTAGCAGAGAAGGTCTTTAAATAACTGTTATTGACATATTAAAGAAAATAAAGAGAAAAGTGAACTAGTAACTAAAATGTGGAGCATTTCAACAGAGAATTGAAATCTATGAAAAAGAATCAAAGGACACTTTAGAACTGAAAATTAAATATCTAAAAGTAAGAATGCATTGGATGGGTTGAACATCAGACTGGCAAGTCAGAAGCCAGGGTTTGTTAGCTCGAAGACGAGTAAACTTAAAAATATTCCAAATAAAATACATAGAGGAAAAAAGAACGGAACAGAAAAGACATGTGAGACATAGCCAAATGATCTAACAAATGTATCATTGTAATCCCAGAAGGAGAGGAGAGAATGGAGAAGAAGTGATATTTGAACAAATTGTGGCTGAGAATTTTCTAAAACTGATGAAAGACGTCAACCCATAGATTCAAAAAGCTCAACAGATTCCAAGAAGGATAAATATAAAGAAAGCCATACCTGATTAATTCATCTGGGGTAAGACCTGATCATCAATATTTTTAAAACCTTCCCGGGTAAATTCTAAGGTATAGCCAGTGCTGAGAACCACTGGTCTAGAGGATGACATATTAAAAGAGTGATGTACAGTTTGTTCAATTTTTTTATGTTTTCAAGGGATCATTCAAAAAAGCAACTTCCAGTCTCTTTTTCCTGAAAATGTCCCCCAATGGAGTATCATAGAGCACATTTATCTTTCAATTATCATCTCCATAACTCAGTTCCAGTGTTTTTAAATGGTGGCATCAGTACCTGCTCTTTCCATAATCTACCAGGTATCATGGAAAGAAAAATAAAATGGCATAAATTCAATCTGGCCAAGAAACGTTCTGATTGGAGAAACATTAGTCAGGAGGCAGGTATGGAAAGGAGAACAAAATTGGTCTTAGATAGCACTCTCAGACTTGCTACTTCAGATGCATCAAAAGAGAAGATAGTGGACGATCAGAAGAAGGTAAACGTTTATCCCTGGTGAAGATACTCAAAGTCAAGCTAAGTATGGCTAGTCACTTAAGCAGGTGGGAGAGCCAGAGCAGTGGAGAGTCTGAGACTAGGGCATACGAATGCTCAAAAGCAAACAATAAATCTCCATGGTGTTTTGGACACCAGGTTTGCCTGCTAGTATCCATTTCCAGAAAAAGAATTCAGAGTCGAGGAAGAAAGAATTGTTCTTGTCAAGTATGAAGATAAGATGACATTAAACCATGACTGATAACACTTTGTGGTTGATGAGAAAATTATACATTTTGTTTTCTTTAAAAGGTTATTTCACAGAATTGTTATATACTATGTGTTTATGTGTGTTTTTAAGAAGAAACAGAAATGGTAGCATTAAATGTAGGATATTCCAGACCTCAGAGTCACCAAGAGAATCTCCACAAAGCAGAAGCACAGGGTCAAAAGCATTTCCGTGCTCTGCTGGCCTGTTAACTTTATCATAGGCAAGAGCATCCCCAAATACCGAATTTACCTAAATTTATAAAAGGGGTCAGAATAAAGGTCAGAGTTGTCGTCCTGAAGATTACCAAATTTTAAAGTGCAAATAATGAAACAGCACAAGACAGACAGAACCGTTTCCCCTTTATAACAAGGTAGAAACTATCTGCCAGGTAGACCCAAAGAGCTTCTTGCCACCTGGCCTCTCCCTGCCCACTTGCGTGTGCCCCAGTGAAGAGTGTAGGCTCCTGGGGTTGTCCAGGCTGGACTGTAACCTAATGCTACTAGTTCTCATGGGAAACAGCTCGGCTTTCTAGCTGCCCACATGTTCTACACAATCTCTATGTCCCCCATCCATTTCTCATGGCGCGTCAAATCCATATGACAAAATAATTTGCTGTTGATTTGGAGTTTTGTCACATTTCCCCTCCCAAGACTTGTCATCCATTTTCCCTGGCTTCTCAGTATTACTTCAGCTCGTGTACAAATGACAGGAAATCACTCTATCCTGCCTAGGTTATGTTTTTGCTGTTTACCCTTCCACAAATTTTAGGATTATTACGTTTAATCCTATCCTCAGGGCCACAACTTTCCATTTCTCTGCAAAATTCTCAAAGGGGCTCAGTCTGCTGGATCTCCCCATCCGTGTAAGGCTTTAAGTTTCCCGTGTCCTCAGCACCAGTTTTTATACTCCACTGTCACCAGTTTCTGTTTACATACTGGTTCAAATTATTTATCTGTAGATTAATTCCAAAGACTCTAAAAATAGGATTTGAGTCCCAAGCTTTTTACTGCTGTTTATGTTTTCTTCTGTTACTTCTCACTACAAAGTGAAATCTGCATAAACTCCTTTTAATACATCTCCTTCATTGCTCATCCTACATATAGAAAGTAGCCTCAACATAGACGCGAACACCAAATGATTACAAATATACAAGTCTGTCCTTTGAAAGATGTTTTTTGACCATCATGTTTTTCTACTGGCCAAGACACAGTAGAAACGATATTTATATGAGAAATATCTATGTGTATATCTATTTTCACCACCAGGCATGGCACGTGGTTGGCCCAGATCCACGAGAGATGGATGAAGACAGGAGTGTAGGATTTCATTCCCACGGCAGCCACTGAAGGTTATGTGACCTCGAACCCGACACTTGACCTTTGAGTAACTCCAGGTCATCTTATGATGATCTTTGGCCCCTATGTTTATGGGTTGGCTGGTTTAGTTTTAAACTATAGAGGCATTAAGAGCTCCTTAGTCTAAGCTTTATATAAAACCAAGGAATTTGTAGGAGAGGTAAGAGCAGAAAGTTGGCTTTTTGATTTAAAGAAAACAAATGAAAGGAATCTTGGATGTCCTCAAAAAAAGGAGCAGCATGGGAGTGAATATCTGGCTTCTATAGACATGTGCCCAGGGTGGCAGGCCTCTCTGATGGCGCACAGTGTCTTCCTTTCTATCCTCGGGGGACGGGGAATCAGCGTTGCTGCTCCACGTGGGCAATTAGCATGTGGATATTCCTCACCACCCAGCGTCCACAACACGCCACCACTCCAGGAAGTGGAATCACCCTTTACTGATTGATTCTAAAAACCTCTAGCTCTCCTACCTTCCCTGAACCAAATTCACATAAACGTTTAAGCAGCTCTTTCCAGAAGGTGTTTTTCCAGAAAGGTTCAGGTAATTGCAAGTGCCAGGACAGTCGTGCGGTTTGTACATTGCACAAGGCAGCCGACCCAGGGGAAGGTGCGGGCCAGGATCCAATTCATGTTTGGCTCTCCAAGCCCTGAGCCCTGGCACTGGCTTGTGTCCATGTGGAAGAAGAGGTGCCTTTTCCTTCACACAAAGGCGGTCTGCTTGCCAAGCCAGGCGGCTTTGGCCTAAGGTTGACCAGAGGTGGCACACACACAGAGGTTCACAGAAAGGTTCAGGGCAGGCTAGTGGAAGTCCCGGATGATTATCATAAGTGTGTGCATGTGTGTCATGGTGCATGCATGTTGCCAAGGGCTCTGTGCACCTGGTCAGGCTCCTTCATTCATTTGCAAGACATGAAGGGTGCGGGTGCTCTTCCTTAGCCTCTTCTTAGGAATCTCACTCGAATGTTCTCTGGGTCATGAGAGAATATTCATTCCTCAACTCTCTCCTTTGCTTCCTCTTCTCTTTTCCCTGAGATATACCAGTCTTCCCTAGAGAGTAAAAAAAATGCTCCTTCCTGACATTTTGCATATTCCAAAATGACAGGCATTTGCCGAATGCCCAGGTGTTTGTTAGTTATCGAGGGATGCATAATGAATTACTCAAAACGTAGCTATTTAAAGCAATAAACATTTTTCTCTCAACAAACATTTTCCCTGTGTGTGCAGAACCCAGAAACGGCTTAGCTGGGTCACTCATGAAGCCGTGATCAAGCTGTTGGCCAGGGCTGCTGTCACTGGACAAAATTCAGCAGAAACTGCCAAGGTCACCCACAAGGCTGCCAGCAGGTCAAGTTTCTCTCTGGCTGTTGGTTGGAGGCCCCAGTTCCTCACCACAAAGGTCTCTCCATACAGCTGCCAACAACATGGCAGCTTACTTCTCCCGAAGCCAGTGATCCTAGAGAGACAGCGAGTGCGAGAGAGCCCAAGACAGAAGCTGCCATCTTTTATAACCTGATCTCAGAAGTAACATATCACTTTTGCCAAACTCCGCTGGTCACACAGAGCAACCCTGGGACAATGTAGGTGAGAGGGAATTACACTAGGCTGTGAATACCAGGCGGCAGGGACCACTGGGGACCGTTGTGAAGGCTGGCTCCTCCAGATGCAACACTGGTCAATGTCTACTAGCTCTCCGGAGAAGGCAGTGTGCATGCATTATCCCATTCGATGTTCATGACACTATAAAGCAGGCCCTGTTGTCGTTCTCACTCTGAAGACGAGGAAACTGAGCTTTAGAGAAATTAAGAAATTCACCTACAGTCACAAAACTAGTAGTAAATAGTTTCCATTCTATCTTTTCCCTGGTGCAAGGTGTTACTATTTTTCATTTACAGTATTTTTCTCTGCCCTCCAGTCCATACTTTATACATTTACCAGAGTTATCTTCCTTCTCAAAATGTCTTTCAACTGAATAGAGGCTAGAATCCCATCTCCCCATAATGGTATTTGTAGTCTTCTACAGTTTTGCTGCAACCTACCTGTGATGGTCAATTTTATGTGTCAACTTGGCTGGGACATGGTGCCCCCATATTTGGCTAAACGTTATTCTGGATGTTTCTGTGAGGGTGGTTTTGGGTGAGATTAAAATTTAAATCAGTAGACTTTCGGTGGATTTTGAGTAAAGCATATTGCTTTCTCTAATGTGGGTGGGCCTCATCCAATCAGTTGAAGGCCTGAATAGAACAAAAGTTTGGCCTCTCTGAACAAGAGTGAATTCTCCAGCAGAAGGCCCTAGGACTTCATCTGCAACATTGACTCTTCCTGGTTCACCAGCAGACTGCCTCTGGACTCAAACTAATTCTTTCCTGAGTCTCTAGCCCGCCAGCATCCCCCATCAGATTTTGGACTCACCAAGATTCCACAGTCATATGAGCCAATTTCTTAAAACACAACTCTTCATATATGTATACATACCCATACATCCTATTGGGCCCATTTCCCTGGAGAACTCTGATGAATACACTACCTTTCAGCCTATTTTACCACTATAGCCTCCAACGTCATCTTCCTTGCCGTCAGTGTCACTGCCCACATGCTGACATGCAATGTGCGTGCATGCACACACATCCACATTCTGACCCATCCACTCTGGCCAACTCAGCATTTTCCAGATATGCCGTGTTTTCTCATCTCCATGTCTTTGTTCAATCAGCAGACTATGACTTCTCCCACAAATGCCCCCTCCCCTACCTCCCACCCAATCTGTTCCTCTCCTATAATTTCACAGTTCCAGTTGTATATCCTCCACTATAACATTTATCATTGAGTTCTCTGGTATAAAAATTAATGTCTATCTCCACTACTAGATTAGTAGCTTCTGGAGGTAGGGATTATGCCATTCATCTCTCCTTAACTCACCCTAGTCATCAACACAGTGCTTTGCTCATTGCGACTCAATGAGCTGAACTGAATTCCTCATCTGTTTTCAGATGTTCATATACTATATAATTACGTCTCACTATATCTGGAACAAAAAAAATACACCTATATACGTAAGTAAAACTGAGATAGATATGCTGATAAATTTTTTTTAACAACAGAATAAAGGCTCTCAGAGAGTTTTGATGTCCTACAATCGCCACTATTCAAAAACAAAATGGCACGCACTCTGGAAACCTGGTGTGCTCGTCTCATAAAACAATACTTCTGTCGAAAATAACTAAACTCCTGGGTAAAAATAAATGTAATCTTCTTAAAAACATCAATGAGCTGGCAAAAATTTAAACGATAACCAGGCCAGGGACTGAGTGAAGCAGGGAACCACAGAGAGGCAAGTGGAACAATGAGCCTGGCTTTTGCCCTAAAGGAATATGCAAAACTGAGTGAACTTGAACTTGTTTTTCTAAAGTGATGTCATAGTTGTATTTTAAAACTCAAAATTTATAATATGCCAGAAATTATATTCTTTGCAACCATGTAAAATTACAATGTAATATTATGAATATTAACTTTAAAATGTGTGAAAGAGTACATAATTTTGCCAAATCCTTTGGGGGTGACACAAACAAAAATATGAAGAACGGTGTATGAAGAACTGGGTACAGTGTATCAAGGTGATGAAGAAGACGGTGATCATTTTTTTTTCCCTTAAAAACTGGTATTTCCAGTTAAAATATCTGGAAAGATGACCTGATCAGATATTTTTAAATCTCTCAGCAATATTTCAACAAGAAAATGATAATTGCCAAACTTTAATATGATGCCCAAAAATGCCAACACTTTCTATCACTTAAATTTTACACACCCATTCCTCTTTTGGGAGCCTTCATCAATGCCAGCTTAGTTTGGTATCCTACGTTACAATGTGTGCTCTCTTGCAGTTCAGACTTTCCATCTGGGATTACTTCCCTTCCTCCTAAGTAGATCCTTCAGAATTTTCTGTAGCAGTTTCTGCTGGTGGCAAACTCTGTTTCTGTCCTCCTCCCATTGGGCTTGTTTTCACTGGGGTGGAAGGCATAGACGGTAAAGGTCAAGACAAAAACAGAGAAGGCCTGAAGTACAAGAGAGAACATGTTGTAACATAGGAAATCTAAACTGAGCTGCATAACACAACTATTACAATGTCCTTAGCTGTTGAAAAAAAAGATAGGGAATCTCCCTTATATGTGGAATCTAAAAAACAAAAACAAAAACCAAATAAACTGAGTTCACAGATACAAGGAACAGATTGGTGGTTGCCAAAGGTGGAGTTGGGGGGTGGGTGAAATGGGTGAAGGGGGTTAAAAGGTATAAACTTTCAGCTATAAAATAAATAAGTCATGGGATGTAATGTACAGCATGGTGACTATAGTTAATAATACTGTATTGCATATTTGAAAGGCACTAAGAGAGTAAATCTTAAAAGTTTTCATCACAAGAAAAAGAAGAATTCTGTAATGTAACTATGTGTGGTGATGCATGTCAACTAGGCTTATTGTGATGATCATTTTGTAGTATATACAAATATCAAATGATTATGTTGTACACCTGAAACTAATATAATCTTGTATGGCAATTATATTTCAATAAAAAAAAGATAGAGTTAAAATACAGGACAGTGATACCATATACATTGGGAGAAATACACTTGGAGTTACTGTGTTCTAAGATTCTTGTATTTTTGAGAGAAAAACAAAGACATCAATTAACTTAGGCATTGCTAAATTAATAAGCATGCTTTAATTTCCAGGCCAGCAGCTAAATAGAAATAAAGTATACAACTTCCAAACTTGGAGAGGAAAAAAAAAAGAAGGAAAAAAATTATTAATCAATTCAAAGAAGTCAAGAAAGGAGAGAAAACCATGAAAGATTTAAACCCAAATACATTAATAATTACATTAATAGTAAACAGACTAAATGCTTCCAGTTCAAAGGCAAAGATTGATATTCTGGATAAAACAAAATGAAATCCAGCCATAGCTGTTTTCAAGCAACACATCTAAAACAAGACATAGAAAGACTGAAAATAAAAAAGGAAAAGGGTATACAGTTAAGTATTGACCAAAAGCAAAGGTAGTATAAACTATATGAATATCAAATATTTAATTTAATTTAAAGAGTCATTTCATACAATAAGATGATAAAAGGAAGATATAACAATTATGTATCTATTTGTACCTCATAACATAGTCATAAAATACGGAATGCACAAACTGACAAATCTATAAGGAGAAATAAACTAATCTACAATCATAGTGGAAGATTTTCCACACAACTCATTCAATAACTGATTTATCAAGCAAATAAAAAATGAGAAAGAATATAGAAACTTGAAACAACATGAAAAATGAACTTTACCTAATAGACATATATATGTAGGATGCTTCACCCAATTGCTGTAGATTCTTTTCAAGCTTTTATGAAACTTGACCATAAACTGAGCTATAAAGCAAGTTCCAACCAATTTCAAAGATAATCATAACGATCATGTTATCTCACCAGAGTGTAATTAAACTCCACATTAAAAACAAAGATAACTAGAAAACCCCTAGGCATGTAGAAATTAAGAAATATACCATACACAAAAGCCAATTCCAGAGTG
The DNA here is from genome assembly GCA_031878705.1 of Tapirus indicus. NCBI lineage: Eukaryota > Metazoa > Chordata > Mammalia > Perissodactyla > Tapiridae > Tapirus > Tapirus indicus. The sequence continues at coordinate 119,767,798 of CM062925.1, forward strand.
ATTAAATACCTAAATGTAAAAGGCAAAACTACGCAACATTTAGAAGGAAAATATTTTGATGACCTCAAAGTAGAAAATATTTTTTAAAACAAGACATATAAAGACAAACCATAAAGAAAAAGATTGTTAAATTCAACCACACTAAAATCAAGACCTCTGGTTCATCAGAAGACACCGTAAAGAGTGAAAAGACAACGGAAGTGATCTTTGAAATATAAATAATGGGTTAATATCCAGAGTATATAAAGAACTATGAATCAAAAAGCAAACGATAAACAACCCATTTGGAAAACGGGCAAAAAACTTCACAAAAGGGGCATCCGAATGGCCAATAAACATTGAAAAGAAGCTCAACCTAATTAGTAATCAGGGAAATGCATATTAAAACCAGGTTGGCAAAAATGTTTAAAGTTGGAAAATATCAAAAGTTGGCAATGACTCAAAACAACACAAAATCTCTTACACTGGCAGTGAAAGTGTAAATAGGTACAATCGATTTAGAAAAAAATTTTTGGCGGTACCTAGCAAAAGTTGACATGTGCGTGCCATACAATCCAGGAGTTCCACTTCTAAGTTTATACCCTAGAGAAAGTTGTACATGTGTTCTAGAAGCATGTGTAAGAATGTTCACAGTAGCATTGTTTGTGTAGCAAAAACCTGGACATAATCCAAATGCACAACAATAGAACAGATAAATAAATTATGGTATATTCACACGATGGAGTACCCTAAAGCATACACTCTATTTAGCCATAGATTTAACATGGACATTCGTGTCCACCTCATCAGTCCCTCTGCTGACAAGCATATTCAAATGCCAAAAAGATATCTGGTTCTCAAGTGATCTTGGACAGTTCCAAACCTTTACTGAAACAAATCGTTGAAGGCTTTCATGGCTGGTACATTATGACAATAAGACTCTTGCATATGGAACAAACCCTGAAGATGAACTGGCACAACCTCCCATTTTTTCTTGGTTCAATAACCAGACACAATCAAAGGATGTTTAAAGAACATATCGATAGGTAGAAAACAGGACTGTCATTTTGGTGTAATTTCAGATACGCAGCACTTTGAGACATTATTAGAATCTGGATCATTGAGACATGATGTCTATGAACTAAACCAGGGGTCAGCAAACTTTTTCTGTGTGAAAGTTCAGATAGTGAAAATTGTAGGCCTGCGGGCCATAAGGTCACCGTGGTTACTACTCAGTAACATAAATGAATGGACATGGCTGTGTTCCAATACAACTTTATTTACAGATACTGAAAATTTAATTTCATATCATTTTCTTATGAGTCATGAAATAGTAGTATAGTATGTAGTGTTGGTTTTTTAAATTTTTTTCTACCATTTAAAAATATAAAAACCATTCTTAACGCACAGACTGTACGAAAACAGGTAGCAGGATGAATTTACCCTCAGGACTTACTATGCTGACCAACCGATTATGCGAGCTTTCCAGTTGCCTTCAATATCAAAGCAAGGTTGGTCTTGGCCAGTTGTTCATAGTTGGATATGCTATATTTCACCCTAAATCATCTTGCTTAGGCTTAACCCTTTAAGTAGTGGAAACAAAATAGATAAACGCTGAGAGGTGATACAGGACAAGAGCAGAGAACAAAGGCCTGGATTGGAATCTCATCTCTAACTCTAACAGGCTGTGTGACCTTGGCCACAATAACTCAAGCCTCCTTCATTTTCTCAACTGTAAAAATGGAAATAATAATACCTACATAGTCATTTGCTATTTGCAGTTATGGATTCTTCTATCCTTGAACTTCCAAATCCATCCTTTTAAAATAAACTACATCCTGCTTTCCTTTCCTGTCCCCAGTTTATGATTCTCCTGTGTTCTGCTCAGTTATTCTTTCATGCAAAACCTTATGAGTTCACCAGTGTATTAATGTTCACATTCCTTAATACCCTTGGCTTCTTGGTTGTGGGACTTGGAAGATCACCTCCCATTTTGGGGATAACTATGCAGCTCTTCAGTCCCCTCTTTGTTCTAAATCATAGAAACTAGAGAGAATGCAAATTGGAACACAATATAGCAATATGTATCAAGTACCTTAAAATGCTCTTAAAAGTATTTTGACCCAGTCTTTTCACCTCAAGGAATCTATCACAAGGTAACAATCTGAAATACAAACCAAGATTTATGCACAGAAATGACTGTCAAGGCATACATCATAATAACAACAACAAAAAAGGACTTTGAGAAAATTATGTTTCCTCTAGAAGAAATATATACATATTTCTAACTCTTTGTATGTTTCCCATGAGGTTATGTATATTATACTATGTATATTATCCCAAGAATATGAGGCCACCTAAAGCATCAATCCTGTTTCAATGCTGACACTGGATCTGTCTAGAACCCCAATATCATAGGCTTCCAGTATAATGGTGGGATCCATGGACCCTACCTCATCATATGTTTTGGGAAGCTAATCTGGCTCATGGTAGAACTGAATCTATGATACAAGAAGGTGCTTTATATCAAGGTGTCTTGTCATCAGTTATAATATTTCTCTCAAAATTTCTTTGACCACCTTGCCCATAAAGGTAGAGTCTCATATTTTACTCCACTGTTTCCACGAACACTGGACTTCTCTGAGAAGCTGACAGTCTTCCCACATTATGCCTGAGGAAGTGGGACACTATCCTGGATTTTATTGGACAACCTCAAACCCACATCTGGAAGTTAAAAACCAGCCTTTCTCACTCCACAAAACCTGGATTTTGCAAATCAAAAGCACTTACTTGTATACTATTGTCCTGCTATGAATTTAAAGGGCCCAATTTTCAAACTCAAGGCTGAGCAACACCAACTTTATTCATCTAGGTTATGCCATCCTCCCCCTGAAGAACACATGTCTCTATTTCAATAGCGGAAGCTATGGAGAATCGGGAAAACTTATGAGGTTACTAGGGATGCAAACACATTGATTTAATATTTTCAAAAATGTTATATGCACCACGATGTGGAAATCTATCTTTTCATACGGTAGTGTGAGAACTATGTGAAATGATGTCACATTCCTAGCAGGGGTTCAATCTCACAGATGCATTCAGCACACATTAGCAAAGAAGTGAAGTAGGCGAGGGAGCCAGCCACTGAGATATCTGAGTAGAGTTTTGGAGGTAGAAAGAACACAAATGCAAATGCCCTGAGGTGGGAGCTTAAGGGTCCACTTTTAAGAAACAGCAAAGAGGCCAATATGAGTAGTTGGCGAGTTCAAAGCAATAAGAGTGTGTAAGGGTCCTTTAGAGTAAAGTGAGAATCCTGGTGGGAAACCATTGGAAGGTTTTGAGTAGAGGAGATTTTTAAAAGGGTCACACACAGACTGCTGTATTGAGAAGAGAGTATAGAGGAGAAAGGGTAGAAGCAGGGAGACCAGTTAGGAGTCAGTTGGCAATAATTCAAGTGAGAGGTGATGATGGTTAGAAGCAAGGTGGAGGAATGAGATATGATAACATTCTAGATATATTCTGAAAGCATAACCAACAGGATTTGCTGACAGATTGGATGTGGGAGTGAGAGAAAGAGAGGAGTCAAGAATGACTCCAAGATTTTTGAGCCAGGCAAGTAAAAGGGTGGAATTGCCATCAACCAAGATGGGGAAGACAGCAAGTAGAGCAGGTCAAGAGGAGTCATCCTTGGATATTTTAGGTCTGGGATGTCCATTAGACATTCAGGAAAAGATGTCAAGCTGGTGACTGAATGAGTCTGGAGCTCATGAGAGAGATCTGTGTTGGGGTATAAACAATTTTTGGCCTAAAAAACAAAAATGATAGAGTTACCATGAACTGAGGTAGGGAAGGCTGTGGTGGGAGTAGGTTTGCAGAGGTGACAGTTTGGAATTCAGCTTTAGGCATGCTAAATTTGAGAAACCAAGCAGCAATCTTGAGTAGGCAGGCAGAAATTCGAGTTTGGAGTTCAGATGAGAGGTCCAGGCTGGAGTACTTCTCAACTTGGGAGTCTTCGGTATATAGATGATGTTTAAATCCATGAGACAAGATGACATCACCAAAGGCACAGACGGAGAACATAAGAGCTGAAAGGAAGGAGCCTTAGGGCACCCCAACAATAAGAAGTCGGAAATAAGAGGAAGAAGGAGCAAAGGAGACCGGGATTGAGCAACCCGTGGTGGAAGGAAAAACCGAAGGCATACGTGTGCCCTGCAGGAAGTTAAAAAAGTATTCCAAGGAACAATCCACTGTGTCAAAAGCTGTGATAGCTCAACAGTGATGAAAACGTCCTCACAACCATTGCACAACAGTTGGTACAAGTGACTGAGGCCAACCACCAAATATAAAATCCTAAATCTAGGCTATTTCATTCTTGGTATTGAACTTCATTATTCCCGTTCTCCTCCTTGATGATTCAATGAAGTCCACTCCCTGCAAAAGTTCTGTTCGACATTTAAATGTGTTCAATATCAACTCACAAACCCAGAGTGATTAGTGGAGAATAAAGATAAGGTTGCTGAGCACCACAAAGATCCATGTGTTATTCTAAGACTCTGAAGTGAGAAGACAGAAAAGGAACAGTTTCAAACCACTTGCTCAAAATTTCCTCCTTATTTATCTGTTTGGCAACCATTTGACGGTGAACCTACTCTCCTTTGGGAAGACTTTAACACTGCGTTCAGTAGGATTATTCTTAAAAGTGACAGTAATGTCTATAATTCAGGAAGACATTTTCTTAGAAATGCCCAGGGCATTGAACCATCTCCCTCCTTTCATGTTCTACAAGTTTCTCCATCTCCCCTCTCTTCTGTCCCCAGAAAGTATTTTCCCAAACCAGCTTGGGGAGCATGGCCCCGCCACCTTGACAAAAATATTCCATTACCTTTAGGTGACCTTTCTCTGAGACTTGGAAATGGAGTGTTTCATCTATAGGTCAGGCACTGGGTGACTTTACTGGTGCTCCCTGAAAGACAAGGCTGATAAATAGCATTTGAACCCTGTTTCCCTAATCCTTCAGGCAGAATTAGAGGCTCTCCATAAAGGTAATCCTGAATGATTCATGATGTCTGCTTCAGCACAGTCACACATCATATAAATACAAATTGACAGTTCGCACACACTGGCCTCGTGGTGGTATTTACTTAAAATCCTCTCAAGTACATTCCCAGTGGCTGCAGTGGGGACAGCTCTCCATTTAAGGATAGCAAACAAAGAGGTACCAACTTGTCATATCCGGCCACCAGATCTACAGGAACCCAGGAGCCTTTTGAACATTCAGCTCTCTTTTTGTGGCACTTGGCATTTACCTCTCCTTGGGTTAGCCAATTGGTTTGTTAGTTGATTGCAAGGATAATCTTTTAAAAAACAAACAAAAAGGTAGTAAACTGAGACCTTTGGATAACCCCTGTGGCCGTCCTGAAGTTTCAAAGGTAGAACGAAAAATCAAGGCTATGGAATAGCAACAGAGGCAAAAAAGAGATGAGCTATGAGAGAATTTATAATATAACATGCTAAGAGAGAGTCTGAGATACTTGAGGTCACTAATAAAGCCCTGATTGGGGAAAGTATAAAGAGAAAAACTCACATAGAGACCCCCAAGGAAACATTTAATTCCATTATTTTCCAAAAGGATGCTTGGTAGATATTAATGAAAAACCAATAGGCGGATACCAACACTTATTGACCTGTACTTGTGTTTTCGACACTGACAATCCCACTGCTTCAAAGAAAATGTCGAAAACAGAAACTGTTCACTTTGAGCAATATTAAGGTCATCCACGCAGTAGCAACCTGACTAATATGGAGCAGGATTTGGAAAAGCGTGACACTCATGTAAATAAAAACAGAACCAACCCAGAACTGCCTCAATACCAGCTTTTGTGAAGTCTCCTTTGGTGCTTAAACGTGTTGTGAAATAATCTTTTTAATGGTCTTGGGAGCCCCGATTTCCTTTGTGTGTAAGCCCATTATGTGTCTACTTGAAAGGACTCCCTTTCTCCTTTCTGGCTTTCTCTGACAGTCAGCCTAATGCTTCCCCTTGCTTGTCAGAGCTTGAAGCAGCACCCTTTGGAGATGACGGAGGAAAGAAATTGTCACCCAAGCAGATGGAGGAGAGCTGGCAAAGCTCCAGGCAACAGGCCTAAGGGAGGGAAGCTGCATTCTTCAAGTCACCTGCTTTTGCCCTTTGGGCATGACCTAATATATTTTTACAGGAGGCGTGCTGTTATTTTATTACTATTAATTGATAATCAATTCACTTTTATTATCTGGATAACACCTTTGGCTTATACTCCCTCTCCTGAAGTTTAGAAGGTAGAACAAAAAAATCAAGGCTATGGGATAGTACCAGAGATGGGAAAGGATGATGACCAATAACACGCTAAGAGAGCTGCAGATACTGGAAAGCATCATAAAGCACTAATATATGTTGTTGGTATCGGGCCACACTGAGGCCCTCCCATTTGTTTACTGCGTTCTGATGGATGCAAAAACAATCTTCTGAGTGACACTGACAAACAAGATGCCTGTTTTCTGGTTGGTTGGATTTGCTTATGGCTTGATTGGTCTGAAGGTACAAGTGCCCAGTTAGGAAGTATAGATGATAGTACCTGTACTCATGGGAAGAGTGACCAAAGTTTTATATTTTGTATCAAAGATAATAATTTTACCTTTTCTAAGTGAGTACTCACGATATCGAGTCCACCAGAGCCTGGATAAAATATACCAAAAACACAACATCTTTCTCTTTTAAAAAGGAAAATCTTTAAGCAAGTGACAAGACAAGCCACAGACTGGGACAAAATATTTGCAAAAAAAACTCTTAAAACTCAACAGTAAGACAACAAACAACCTGATTAAAAAGTGAGCCTGAACAGACACCTCACCAAAAAAGATATACAGATGGCAAATAAGCATATGAAAAGATGCTCCATAACCAGCCCTGGTGGTCTAGTGGTTAAGAGTCAACGCTCCCACCACCATGGCCCGGGTTCATTTCCCGGTCGTGGAACCATACCACCCATCTGTTGCTTGTCATACTGTGGCAGTGGCTCACATAGAGAATTAAACTAACAACTAAGATACACAACCATGCACTGAAGTTTTTTTTTCTTTTTTTTCCTTTTGGTGAGGAAGATTGGCCCTGAGCTAACACCTGTTGCACAATCTTCCTCTTTTTGCTTGAGGAAGATTGTCACTGAGCTAACATCTGTGCCAATCTTCCTCTACTTTTTTTTGTATATGGGATGCTGCCACAGCATGGCTTGATGAGTGGTCTGTAGGTCCATGCCCGGGATCTGAACCTGCAAACCCCGGGCCACCAAAGTGGAGCGTGCAAACGTAAGCACTATGCCACCAGACTGGCCCCTGCGCTGAAGCTTTAAAAACAAGAAGGGAAAGAAAAGATGTTCCACATCATATGTCATCAGGGAAATGCAAATTAAAATGACAATAAGATACTATAACATATCTATTAGAATGGCCAACATCTAGAACACGGACAAGAACAAATGCTGGCGAGGACGTGGAACAACAGGAACTGTCATTCATTGCTGGTGGGAGTGGATCAACCACTTTGGAAGATGGTTTGGCAGTTTTTACAAGACTAACCATACTCTTACCACACAATTCAGGAATCATGTTCCTTGGTATTTACCCAGAGGAGTTGAAAACTTATGTCCATAGGAAACCTGCACACAGATATTATAGCAGCTTTATTCATAACTGCTAAAACTTGGAAAAGACCAAGGTCCATCCAGAGAATGGGATGTGATTGAGCACTAAAAGGAAATGAGCTGTCAAGCCATGAAAAGACGTGGAGGAACCTTAAACGCATATTTAAGGTAAAAAAGCCAGTCTGAGAAGGCTACATACTGTATGATTCCAACTGAAAAAGGCTAAGCTATGGAGACAATGAAAAGATCAGTGGTTGCCAGAGGTCGGAGGTGGAGGGAGGGGAGGAAGAGGAGGGATGAAGAGGTGGGGCACAGAAGATTTTTAGGGCAGTGAAAGTACTGTGTAGGATACTATAATAATGGATATATGTCATTATACATTCATCCAAACCCATAGACTGTGCAACACCAAGAGTGAACCCTAACGAAAACTATGGACTCTAGGTGACAATGACCCATCAATGTAGGTTCATCGATTGCAACAAATGCACCACTCTGGTGGGGGATGTTGATAAGGGGGGAGGCTGTGCATATGTGGGGACAGGAGGTATATGGGAAATCTCCATACTTTCCACTCAATTTTGCTATGAACCTAAAACTGCTCTAAAAAAATCAAATTTAAAAATCTGACAGTTCATGGGCATTTAGACCTATAGTTTATGCAAAATGAAGTAGGAACTTGTTCACATCCAGTGGCAGAGAGGTCAGCATCCTCAAGGGCTTGAAAAAGCCAGGTCTCCTGGTCTGGGAAGGTGCTTGTATATGCAAGAGGTGACCCAGTTCACCTTACAGTAAAGTCACCTGAGTCGTTCGACAAAGTTCATTCAACAGATATTTGCGGGGCCTCCTGTGTGTCTTCACGTCCTTCTCTGAATCTTTATTCAATGGGGCCTACTGTCTGGTAGTTCTCACTCATCCTCATGCTCAAGGATGGTCTTTTACAAGGTGAAGCCTTCTGAAGTGTCATCCTGAGCCCACCCCTCAAAGCACAGAGAATGGCAGGTACCGAAAGCACCACTTCTTAAAGCTAATGTGGAAAAATTCTTATTTATTCCTCAAAAACCTACTTGTAAAGTAGACGCTCAGAAAGTTCATGCAACCCCACTTTCTGACCCTGGAGCCCTTGATGACTAATGTAATACAGTCATCATTACGCTCTACTATAATTAACAAGTTGACAATTTCGCCATAACTCATCCCTGGCCAGGGATTCTGGACGACACAGGAAATACCGTCAGGAGGAGGACCTTTGACTGACTGGGAAGAAGGACTCCAAAGAAAGAAAGACAGGGGAATAAAAGACAGTGTCATGAGAAATTAAAAATATTGACTGTGATGTTTTCCTTCTCCCTCCTTTAAGTTATAAAGTGTGAGTTCAAGTTTTCAAAGGAAACGAGGGAACCCTGAAGGTGTCTGAGGGTGTGCCAGAGACAGGAGAACGGACTGGAAGATTTGCAAGGAATAAAAGTGAAACTAACAGAAGTGAACTCTATGGACAGTGAGACCCGGAAATTTAATTTCCCACAAGAGAGACCAGAGAATAGAAAAGCTAAAGCAAGAAGCTTCCTGTGTCTCCATCCACCATGAGCAAGAAAACCAATGAAAAAGGAGAATTCAACTGGCAGAGGGAATTTTGGCTTCCATGTGCCATTTCTTGACTTTATGTTAACGTGTCATACTTTTTTCCCTGGTAAGTGTTTCTAACAAGGCAACTAACAAGATCTTTGAGTTAGCCACACCACGTCCCATATCTCAGAGAGTCCTGGAGGCATTGGGAAAAGAGAAGAGATGAGGCAGGGAAGTTTTCGGCATTGAAAACACAGAACCAACAAAAATGCTAAAGTCAGTGTTTTTCTGGCTAGGATGTAGCCATGGTCTTGTTAGATGCTCTTGAGGCATAATCAACAAATTTGGCCACCTCAAAATTTTTAATAGTTTGAACCTTCGAGTTGGTTTTGGAAAAGCACCAACTCCCGCCATTCTCAAAGTGTCCATTACAACATTCCATAATTTAATTACAGTCCTTCATTCCTAGTCATTTGTGGTATTTATTTTTCAAGCAGGTAAAGCATGATACTGGGAAGAGTGGAGTAATTTGCAGTTAAATGGAAGGGTACAAATAATGAAATGACATTTCAAAGTACAGAGGAAAAATGCCACAGTGGCGGCCCGATGGTGTTTTCCTTCCAATATATCAGGGAATGAGTCAACCCAGCCTAGAAGTTGACCCGAATTCTGGCATAATTATATATGTAAAAACTTGGATTTCAGCCCAATGCATGTTACCTTTCTTACTGCAGCTACTGCCCTTTGGGGCTGGGAGATCTCTAATTCCCAACAGAGAGACAGCCCTGACAGGATCCGCGGCTGGTTGAAGTCACCTCTGTGCAGTCATTCCTGATTAAATGCAGCCTGGGCGGGAGGGACCAGGCTACTGGTACACCCAGGAGAGAGGTCTGCATCCACCAGGTTTCTTTGTTGCAAGCCATAAACCCACTCTAACTGGCCAGAGCAGAAAATTTTTCAAAGGCTAGTAGGTAGCTCATAAAAGCTCCGAGGGCCAGAGAATCAGGCTCTAAAGCTATCCAGCCAAGAACAGTCCCCAAATTGTCCCCCCAAAGTGCTGCAGGAACAGTCCCAGAATACTGGACCAGTGTTCATATTCCACAGAGGCCAGTTTCCCACCAGCAGCTCAGTGGGACCGAGTGTCTCCACCATCCTCCACCACCCCCAAACCAGTTCTGTGCCACATCTCCAGCCATCCGAAGCTCTTTCTAAACCTAAGTCTCCCATGTGGCTGTGTCTGACTAATGAAATCCTAGCTGAAAAGGCAGCTGAGAGGGCAACTTCTGACTCTGTCTTGGAGAGGCAGAACTCATAATATGAGCAGTGATCTCAGTGTTAAGAAGAAATGAGCCATCAACCCATGAAGAGACATGGAAACATGCGTGCGTTTTCAATCTTGCAAAGTCACGGTAACACTGTGAATAAATGAACGTCAGGATCCTTCTCGTCCTTCTGGAACTTTAATTTCCACTCGTCTGGTCAAAGAGTCATTCTTTCCCATGAGAATGTAAGTTGCTAGTGGGAATGAATCTTGGTCCCTTTTGTTTGTGGATCTATCCAAAGCAAATCAAACAAATTCCAGCACATAGTGCTCAATAAGTGTTGAATGAGTGAATTGATTTAACTCATTTTTCCTTCACATCTATTAGACATTGAGGATACCAAAGTAAACGAGACACAGTGCCAGAATTCAACCTGCTTTCAGCAGCGACCAACCCAGGTCTGCAGGGAAGGACAGCGATTACAGTAGCCTGTGACAGGTGCTTGGACACATCAGAAAGGACCTGATGGAGAGTTGAGAAGTCCCTACTCTGGTTTTGGGAGGAAAGTATCTGGAAAGATGCCCTGGAGGATGAGTATGAATTAGCCACCAAAGCAAATTGGGACAGGTGGGCCATTGGGGTGGACAGAAGGACGGAGGGTGTTCAGGCCAAAGGGCAGCATGTAGAAAAGCCCAGACATAAGAGAACCTGGGGTTTCAAGTAGCTCAATACAGATGTCTTAGGGTTATAATCTACCTTTGGGTTTCCACTCACTTACAAGGTCACGCTGAGGGTAGGGAGGGGAAAGAAAGTCAGGTTGCAATGGAAAACCGAAATTTAACATTAAAAGTTCTTCTCAAAAACCCTGCTTGGCAAGAAGTTGTCATTTGCAGCAAATCAGTGAAGGACGGTGTCACCTTTAGGTCACCAAAACTCAGAAGCATTGGAACTCATTGCCCATCACACACATGGGCACACTGTGATCAAAAGTGGTTATTCAATAAGAAAACCAATAATCCAATTAGAAAGTGAGCACAAGGTCTGAACAGACACCTCACCGAAGAAGACATAGAGGTAGAAAATAAGCATATGGAAAGATGTTCAACATCATACGGCACCAGGGAAACACAAACTAAAACAATAATGAAATGTCACTATACACCCATTAGAATGGCTAAAATTTTAAAAACTGACAATACTAAATGCTGGTGAGGATGTAGAGCAACGGGAACTCTCATTCATTGCTGAGAGGAATGCAAAATGGTGCAGCCACTTTGGAACACGTTTGGTGGTTTTGTACAGAACTAGACATACTCTCACCATGCTATGCAGCAGTCACGCTCCTTAGCACTTATCTAAAGGAGCTGAAAACATATGTCCGCACAAAAACCTGCACGTGGGTGTTTATAGCAGCTTTATTCATAATTACCAAACCTTGGAAGCAACCAAGATGTCCTTCAGTAGGTGAGTGGATAAATAAATGTAGTACATCAAGACAATGGGATATTATTCAGTGCTAAAAAGAAATGAGCTATCAAGCCATGAAAAGACGTGGAGAAACCTTAAAGGCACATTACTAAGTGAAAGAAGTCAATCTGAAAAGGCTCCATACCAGAGGATTCCAACTATATGACATTCTGTGGAGCAGTAAAACTACGCAGAGCAAAACTGTGGAGACAGTAAAAAGATCAGTGGTTGCTGGGGGTGAGGGGAGGGAGAGGTGAATAGGCAGAGCAGAGAGTATTTTTAGGGCAGTGAAACTACTCTGTATGATACTATAATGGTGGATACATGTCGTTATATATTTGTCCAAACCCATAGAATGTACAGCACCGAGAGCGAACCCTAACGTAAACTATGGGGGAAAAGATAGCTCATTCATTCCTTCACATTCACTCATTCAACAGCTATGAAGGCATCCATAGAATCTTATAAAGTGGGAGGGCTTATAATTTTTAATTCATGTCCCTTTTGATACTCTGATTTTAAAAATCCAAACAAGTGTCATGCCAAAACTAAAAATAAACTGAAGGAACGGTTATTTTTAATATGCTATTTTGAACCACCACAGGCCTGGCCCAGCAGCGATTCTAATATACTCACCCTTCCCAAGAGCTTCCCCCCACCTCTACCCTGCCATGGCCCAACCCTGCCCCTGCCCCAGCATGATAATCACTGTGACACGGAGAGTCCATGCCAGCTATAGTACAAGGCGGGGCATGACAGAGCTATAAGAAATGTACAAACAAGGAATTATTCAGAAAAAAGAACCATCACCAGCTGGAAGTAGTAGGTGACATCTATGGTTGGAATTGAAGGACACGTAGGATTTCAAGATCAGAAATGGAGAAAAGAACATCCATGAAACTAAAGTGGCTTGAGAGAAAATAGTGATGAGTAATCACAGATCATAAATGAGAAAGCTGAATCGTCTAGTTTGACCAGAACAAACTATGTATGTCAGCACTCAGCACGGTGTCCTAAACAAAATAAGAATTCATTAAATATTGGTTGATGAATAAATGAATTTTGTGGAGTCTGAAAGGAGAAAAGAAAACTAGATTGCCACAAACAGCAAATAACCTTAAATAAGGGCAAAAGAAGGTGGATTTTATTCTGATTATAATAGGAATTTATAGGTTTTTGAACAGGGATCTGGCATGATCATATCTCTGTACTTTAGAAATTTTTTCTAGCCACTGTCTATGGGGTGGAAAAAATCCTCTAGAAAAGGCAGTGTAGACAGAAGTCTATGCAGTGATCCAGGTATAAGAATAATTGAAAGTTTGCACTATCTTTTATATGTAACTTTCTTGTAAAATTGTTTTAAGAGTATTTCATGAAAAAATATGGAGAGAAAGAATATTATTACATATAATTTAAATACATTCCTTTTTCCATTGTTACTCACGGACTCATTTTTATCATACCTTGCTTTCTGATTTCAAAAATAATAAACGTTTATTATGGAAAATGTACAAGATACCAAAAACCATTTTAACCTTCTGAAATTTTATCACACACAGAAAATACACACATCTTGGTTTCTGTCTTTACAATCTATATTCTATGTATGACATACACACATACACGCATGCATGTTCAGATCACTTTCCACATAAGTATTTTACGATCTGGATTTTTTCTCTTAAAAAGTGAAATGGCTTTAATTTTTTTATAATTATAAAAGTAATATACACTTACAAGAAACAAAAATAGTGAAAACCTTAAAGAAAAATAAAACCATCTATAATCCCACCACCAAATGAAAACTGCTGCTCTCAACATTTGTTATGGTACCTAGGCTTTTCCCTGCCTGTATACAAGTAGATTAGATGAGAAGAGATGAGATGAGATGAGATGAAATGAGATTCGATTAGATAGATACATAGACAGATAGATACATAGACACATAGATATATAGATAGATGAAATAGATGATAGATACATAGATAGGTAGATAGATACACAAACACATAGGCACATACATAAATACAAAGATAGATGAGACAAATAAATGAGATAGATAGGTACATAGACAGATGATAGATAGGTAGATACATAGGTAGATACATAGATAGATAGATAGATGAGATAGATGATAGACAAATTCATACATACATACATAGGTAGATGATAGACACATAGATGATAGATTTTTTAATGCAATAATACTTCATTCATTCTTTTGTATTCTTTTAAATCTAGCAATATAATAAAATGAACATTCCCCATGTTGTTAAATATTCTTTTACAACATGATTTTTTAATCACTGCATGCAAATTCATCATACAATTGCTCCATCATTTACTTAACAATTCCTCTATTGTTGTATTTAGCTAGTTTTCAGTTTTTTACTATTATGAACAACTCTGTAATGAACATTATTGTCAATTACTTTTTGCTCAAATTCAAGTTTCTTAGGATAAACTCCTGAAAATAAAATTGTTCAGAGTATCATCTTACTCTTGTTGCTCATTTAAAAACTCTTAAGTTGAACACACACCATCTGTTAAAATGTCATACATCAGATTTATTTTTGAAATAATCTCTATTTTCTAAATAGGCCAACTGATTCACTCTTCTCCAGAATAGTGAGAAGATATTAAATGATGCAAAACCAAAAGCAGTGGTTGAGTATTCAGGGTAGTAACTCAAATCTGAGTTATGCATCACTACAAGGCCGCTGGACTTGGAGTCAGAACACCTTCGGCCACCACCAAGCCAATGAGACAGATCCTCACTGCCCCACCTCAGCTGGAGTCTTCTCCACACCCTATGCCCTGTGTGTGCACCACTGTGCACCAGAAGCATCTGTGTTACTCACTCATTCATTCATTTCTTAAACTCATTCATTCATTTCTTAAACTCGTGTCACTTCTGCCCCTAGCCTCTTTCTCTTCTGTATTTTTTATCTCCTAATAATCTCTGCTTTTAAATGTTTATGCATTGGAGAGAAAACGAAAGATAGAGCATGTGTGTGTGTGTGCGTGTAATGCACATTGCATTACTGTGTGAACATTGCATGCCTTTCTTAGTCAAATGGGTGATATAATTTACTAACATTTGACTACATTTATTCCATGTGGTGAGTGTAAAACACTGGGTTTATATACACCAGCCATGAGTTGCATAACCCATGGTTAACCAGGATTCCTAGACACTACAGAGTACAGATACCAACAAAACTCACACACTGAGGATGCCAATTACTTGTATTGCCAAATAGCATTTATGTCACGCATATACAACAATCAACTAAGTATAGTGCTGGAATATTTTTTGAACAGTAACACAAATATCATTTTACATACTCAATAAGATGATATTAAAGTTCACTCGTAATCCGTCCTACCCCCAGGCATCCAAACCCAACAGTCTCCAAGCTTCTTCGGGAAGATTCTGCCACTGGACAAAGCCAGGGTCTTATCCTCAGATGTTACCCTCAGGTCTAAAGCAATGAAAGAGACAGGAATCTCCATTATCTTGAAAGAAGGAGGTCAGGACCAAAAGAGCATTTTCTTAGATAAAGATGGGCAATGGAAGTAAGAAAGTTCACTCAAGTTCAAAACAGCCACTGCGTTAAAACTGATGTGGGAAGACCACAGGTTTCTTCAAATCCATATGTAAATAGAAATCCAATAAGGTGGAAAACTCATATTTTAATTCTAAAAGAAGAATTCTGGCATTGTTCTTAGTGGGACCACAAGCTTTCATTAAACACTCCCACCACCCCACCACCTCAGGAGCAAAGTTTATGAGGGTGGAAAAAAACTCAGTGATCAAGATGAAGAATATTTTCATGCAATGTTTTTTAAAGTAAGGATTAATGTCAAAAAATATATGATGAACAGAATATGAGAACTTTTAAAAAAGACAAGGTCACTTTTTAATTTTTATTTTTTAAAATATTGCATTAGAATGCTTTTTATCTCATTTCTGGGTTTGCGCCCAAGGCAAGTGCTGCATTCTCCTCACCCTGCTTCCAGTCTTAAGGAAACCAAGTCTCAGGTGCAAGTTAAAATTTAGTCTGTTCCAGGGGCCTGCCCCATGGCCTAGTGCTTAAGTTTGGCACTCTGCTTTGGCAGCCTGAGTTTGGTTCCCAGTGTGGACCTACACCACTCATCAGAAGCCATGCTGTGGCAGCAACCCATATATAAAGTAGAGGAAGATTGATACAGATTTTAGCTCAGGACCAATCTTCCTCAGCAAAAAAAAAAAAAAAAAAAACCTAGTCCATCCCAGGCAAAGAGAAAGAAGGTAGGAAAAGCAGCCTTTTCCTACAGCCCTGGGAATGTCTCGGTCACAGAAGTCTTCCTCCCCACACCAGAGGAGACTCTGTGGCTGCCCAAATTTAGCAAATAAAAATACAGGATGCCCAGTTCAATGTGAATTTCAGGTAAGCCAGGAATAACTTTTTAATATAAGTATGTCCCATGCAGTATTTGGGATATACTTATACTTCAAAAAACAAAAACAAAACAAAAAACCTATTCATTGTTCATCTTAAATTCAAATTAACCCGAGCATCCTGTATTTTATCTGGCAACCTGACCTCCACTCCATTCCCAACCCTCCCGCAGGAAGCTACCGTCACCCTGGACAAGAGTTTCTATCTACCCTGAGAGAGACGGTCACTGAAGGCCTACAGCAAGAACAAAAGAAATAAAAATAACAAACGAACTGAAAGCCAGCCCAACGCGGAAAGAATGTTACTGCACAGTTGCTGACAGAGACGGAGCGAGATTTCCAACATAAACAAGGAAATTGAATCTCTCATTTGCAAACACTTCCCCTGTGCTAATTTGCTGACTGCTCATGGAGAGACACAAAACCAAGCGCATTTGATTGAGCTTCTTTTTTCTTATATTATGCAAATCAAAGCAATCCCTGCTGATAAGTGCAGCTAGAGATGGCAGAAGTGGTGTGGCTGGGGCTGCACCCCACGGGCTCCAAGCTGTTTTATGAGCTGGTCAAGTCCATCAAACTTAGCTTCTTTTTCCCAACCACACAGATTGTTCGATCTACCAACTTCATGACCCACTTCAGACAAAAGTCATGCATCTTGCCATGGTTGTGAGGCTGTGGATTACTTCAGACCCCAAATCAATGTGGGTCTGCCTGTTCACGTTCATTTTTGTCCTTCAGCTGTTCTCTGGCTCCCAGGTAGGAGGCAAGAGTATCATCAGCCCCAGAGGAAAGACGCTCTCACAGTTTCCTCTGCTGCTCGAGAAGGAGGCCAACGCGGGGAGCTCTCCCTCTTCGACATCAGAGAACGTGCTATGTCATCTAGCTGAATCAGAAAGAAGGCAGGACTGGTTTTCATTCAAAATAATAATTTTTCAATCAAGGCTCTTCCTTCTGCTCACCAGATCTGGGCTACTGCTACACGTGGTATTGAGCACAAGTGCAGCCCTGTGAACTTCATCTTCTACTTTCCAAAGGGATGGGCCTCGCTGGATCTAACCAGAAGGAAGGTCAGCTAGAAAAGGTCTCTCTCTCTCTATCTCTCTCTGTCTCTCTAATGTTTATTTCTCTTGTTTTTTTCCCGTGTATTTTTCTTTGTTACAAAATTGGATTCCCTTTTTATATATGATTTTGTATCCTGTTCACATCTTTGCCCTTTTACATTGAAAAAAATAAACAGTTCTCGACCTCCCTGGCCATAGAAAGAGAAAAATAAGGACATACGCACTTTTCTCATCAAGATTTTGAATAATCAACTCTCAGCTGAACTGTCCTTAAAAATAAGTAAAACTACTTTACTTCCATTTGCAGCTAGAATTAACATCTTGGTTCTAGTATGTGAACTTGGACAAGTCAATTCACAGCTTTGGCCTTTGTGTCTTCCTCTGTAAATGGGAATTGAACCATCTCTAGTTGAACCCTTCCAGCTCTAACATTCTAGGCTGAAAACTGATTTTCGGTATTATCTTTAAAGATTTAAGAAGTCTAGCCAATATTGGTATTATAAAAAGAATCCCTATCTTGGAGGATCCCAAGATCTTGTTGAACTAACAGGAGATAGAATTGATAGACTGATCAAAGGGGTAAAGGGAAGAGTGACCATTTCCATCCCTCAACTGCATGCGGCATGTTCATCTCTTGAAGACCAGTCAGCCAGTATAGATTGCTTATAGAGTAACCATGCTTAGCACTCAAGGGACACTCAAGGAATATCATCATAGAAAGGTGTGGAAGGTAGCATAGAATTACATCTCGTCCAATTAGTCATCAACTTTGCACTTAGGGGACTTAGATTAGACCGAGATGCTGGGCTCTAAGTAGCTAAAAGTATAAACCCAGACCCTGAAGTCAATGGGCTAATGTTGGTCTTGGTTTTTAAAAGAAAGTTTTGCACCTCTAAGAGGGAATTTTTGTTTAAGAGTTTTAAACATAACCCATGGCATTCTAACGGGGGGAATGTAATCTAGCTGAATGACCATGAGATGTGACCACTAGGTTACAAAACTGATCCTTGAAAAAAAGAAAAAAAGAAACTTGTGCTTATGAACACAACGGAATGTTGATATTAGGAGACTATGAATTATTTCAATAATAATATCCTTGCTGAAAGCACTGCCAGTCAAAACTTCACTCTCAAGCAATTGAAAAACATCTTCCCCACCCTATACCACCCTCGAAAACTCAGTTTCTGACTTTATTGTGGCCATTACAGAATCAGCCAGACTTTTTTTAATGAAAGCCATAGTTAATCATTGGCCTTTCTTACAAGTCTAGTCTCCAAGTGGCATTTTGGTGCTTCTAAAAATCAAATCTATCAAAATCTAAAATTTCCTATCTTTGCATAAGCTCAAAAAATATGGCATGGGCTGTGAAGGCAATGCCAAGACAGGATTCAGAAAACTTGCTGGTCAATGGCAGTTCAGTTAAAATAAGCATATAGCCCACTGATGTGACTACTTAACACAATACAATACTCACTCATGTGTCAATGTTCCAGATTTTGTTTCCAAAAAAGTCCTCAATCATGGTTTCCAGTTATAAATGGGTTGAAAACATGCAGTTGTCTCCTAAAACCCAATGAAAGTAACAGTAAAGAGATTTATTTTAAGGAAAAAATCCACAAGGACAGACTAGTGGGAAAGGAGACAAAATTTTGGAAGCTGGAAAATAAAAGGAAGAAAGACATAGTCTTAGCAGTTACGAGAAAGCTGAATCATAAGCAGTACCATTGTGTTGCAAAACACAGTAGTTTCAATCCTAAACCACAATGGGGAAATTCAAGAAACAGATTTTTCCCACTCAGATCCCAAAAAAGCTCAGGTACTACCATTAAGTATCCTTGGCAGTGGGAGAAGATAGGGCTTTAAACAAGAAGGTGTATTGAAATCACGTAAGAAGGAGAGAGACCCATATTCTCTACAGTCAAGTGACTGTCCTTCCCCAACCCCTGCAGAAATCTGAAGATTTATTCTCTGCAGAAGCTAAAAGAGAGGGTCTCTAGATTGGGGTACATGAGGCCCAGTTGAAAGTGGGGAGTGCTACAGGAAAACAGATGGATCAAAATTAAAGTTGGCATTCTGCAAATTGAGGTCCCTAGCCCTCTTCTCCCAGATCACTGGCATCTAGGGTTCTTCGTGTAGACTGGAGACTAGAACAGTATTCTCTAGATAAGTCGACAAGCCTACCAAATAAAAAGTAACCTTAAAAATTGATGTGAGTGTTCCCCAAACAAATGGTGGAGCCAGGTGACCCTACAGAGATATCTACAGTCAACACTCCCTCCTTATGAACATAGAGAATCCAATTAGCCTTCTTTAGCTTCCCACCCTGAAAGTGTCAGCAGACACCCAAGAAAAAAGCCTTTAACGGTAAAAGCAGAGGCCAAAACAGACAGAGAAAAGAAACAAGGGGGAAAGAGAAAATCTGCAGGAAGTTGAACACTTCCAAAAGCCGTCATCCATACATAAAAGAGTATCCTTTTTAAAAAGAAAAAGTAGGAAAAACCAAGAAAGACCTCCTGAAAATTAAAAATATATCATATGATATATCAATTACACCTCAATAAGAAATATATGACAGAAATAAAAATCTCAATATAAGTATTATAAGTTAAGGTCAGAAAATGCCCTAGAACATAATGCATAAAGATGAAAAATATAAAAAAACATTAGACATCTGTTCTGGAATTCCAGAGAGAAAGAAAAGAGTAAAAGGAGGTAAGGGTGAAATTATCAAATATCAAATTATCAAATATCAAACTATCAAATTCAAGAAAATTTCCCAGAATTTAGGAACCTGAGTTTCCAGATTAAAAGAAGCTGAATGCCGAGCAGAGTGGATGAAAAAAGACCCACACAGATGCACAACTCTGTGAAGTCTCAATCACTGGAGACAAAGAAAAGACCCTAAAATGCTGAGGAGAGAAAAAAGAAACGCACATACAGAGGCCCACGAATCAAAATGCACTGCGGTATCTCAGTGGCAACGTTGAAAGCTAGAAGACAGTGGGGTAATGCCTTGAAAATACTTAGGAAAAATTATTTACAATGGAAAGTTTTAGGCTAAGCCTCTTAATTAAATGTGAGGAGGGTCTAAGGACATTTTCAGACATGTAGGTCTCAAACATCCATCTCCCATGCACTCTTTCAAAGTAAGCTACTAGAGGAGACTCTCCAACAAATGAAGCGAGGAAAGAGGAAGATGTGAAGACTCGGGAACCAGGAAACGGAGTTCCAACCCCTAGAGGTCTCTAGGATGAGGTGAAGGGAGATTTCAAGACTAGAGAGCAATCACCAGATTGGCGATCAGAAGGAGACAACTTTCCAAAAAACAAATTAATTGCACACCTGATGAATTTGAATATGTTGAGAGGAGATTAAAACAAGTGAATGGAAGTTTTGGGATGAGTGATAATTAAAAAAAAAAAAAAAAAAGTGAAAACAAGACAATTATTAACTCCGGAAAACCAAAAAGTTTTGTAAGAAAGCAAGGTGATCATAATATAACAAATGGCCCAGTTGCAATTCGTATTTAGATAGTCAAAATTACTATTAATTGTATTGGGATAATGGGGGAGACGGGAAGTAAATGCTGAAAAAGGTATTGGAAAGTAAGTGAGGTGTAGGTTTAGTGAAAGAGAAAGAAAGTTTCATCTTCAAGAGTGGAAAGAAAATAGAAAATGCCTAATAGTGAAATTAAAGAAAGAACACTAAAAAAACATGTTATTTAGAAGTAATGGAGGTTAATACCAAAAGGAATAGTTCACAGTTGAAGGTGATTTCCTCTGGGGATCAGGAAAGTGTAGGGGGCTGTCTTAGTCCATTTGGGCTGCTATTACAAAATACTACAGACTAGGTGGCTTATCAACAACAGAAATTTCTTTCTCACAGTCCTGGAGGCTGGAAGTACTGAGAGTACTGATCAGCAAGGGCCCTTTCCAGGGTCGGAGGCTTCTCGTTGTGTCCTCACACGGGGCAAGGGGTCTAGGAAGCTCTGTGGGGTCTCTTTTATAAGAGCACTAACCCTGTTCACAAGGGCTCCATGTTCAGGACCTAAGCACATCCCAAAGGCCCCACCTCCTAATACCATCACACTGGGAGTTAGGCTTCAATACATGAATTTGGGGAGGCTGGGGGAGACCATAAACATTCAGATCATAGCAAGGGAGTATTTGGCAAGGGACTTCCATTTGTCATAATAAGTCTTGTAATCTGACTCTTTAAACTATGTGCATGTGTAACTTTGATAAAAATAAACTCTAAAATATTAAAACTCAGATATGTTATTTGATCTCTGCATCATTTAGAGACCCAGGGCAGGATGTATAGGGTGGGGGAAGAGTAAAAAGAACGCTGGTAGTCACAGAAAGAATACCACCAAATATTTGGTGGCAGCCCTTAGGAACATTAGCTGGAATTCCTCGAATCCACAATTGAATGAAAGCTAGCTGTAGATCATCTGTCTTTAAAACCAAGATGGCCTCTTTCCAAACATGTTTGACTGCCCATGTGCAGTGCATTACAAGCAATAATAAAGCTAATCAAAGGGGCCTCCCACAAATACTTTTGCTACATAGACCAGACCACAACATTTTTCCTACACCTACTAATGTCAGCAATGATGTGTCAATGGCAGGAAGCTGTAACGACATGAAGAAGTATACTACAACGGCAGGGATTGTATCTTATTAAAATCTGTAATAACTAAAGGCCATAGCAGCAGAAAAGAAACCGCCTTCCTCTGGGAACTGAGACTGTAATTCCACTTGAATGTGTAAAATGAATTGCATAATAAATTCATACGGTTAACATTTGTTGAGCACTTACTGTATGCCAGGAACTATTCGTTGCTTGGTGTACATTAAGTTCTTTCATCCTCATAGCAACCTGATGAAGTCGGTATGATTTTTCCCCTCATTTTAGAAGTGAGAAGATAGGCACAGAGAGGTGAGGTAAGTAGCTCATGGTAGCACAGCTGGGAAATGATGGATCTAAAGCAGAAGGAGACTATCCCTCCTCGAGCCCCTCTTGCGAGCCAATCCTGCCCCAATGCTGCAGAGACGGAGAAAGATGGTCCCACCTGTCTTCATAACAGCAGACCTGTGAATCCCTTAAACAAGAATCAGATCCTTAACCCAATTGATTGAGTCCTTAACAAATGCCAGGGCTCTGCGAAGCATTTCACAACCAATATCTCCTTTCATCTTCCACAATCCAAAAAAGTGGGCACTACCACTGCCATGTCCAGACGGGGAAAGTGGGGTTCCCAGAGGAGAAGAAACTCTCCTAGGTCCCTGCGGTGACTAAGTGGCAGAGCCAGGACACAAACCCCAACTGTCTCATTCCAAAGCCTTCTGCCTTTTCCAAGCAGAAATGACTGATAAAAAAACAATGGTTAAAAGTTGCGAATCCAATAGGAGAGAATCCAGAAGTTCTTGGAGGAAGTGGACTGAAATACCTCTAAGCCTTACAACAGTTGGCAAGGTATTATTTTATTTAGTCTTGTTATTGCCGTTGCCATTATCATTGTTGCTCTTGTTAAAAGATGACTTTTTGCTTAATTTTAATTTAAATGATTAAATTAATCTTTGACTATTTAATCGTTTTGATTTAATTTTAGATGATTTAAAATTAAACTGCCAGTCCACTATAACCCAGCTATCCCACTACTGGATATTTATCCAAAGAACTTGAAATCAATAATTCAAAGAGACCCCTATATTCACTGCAGCATTAATTCACAATAGCCAAGACGTGGAAGCAACCCAAGTGCCCATCAATCGACGAATGGATAAAAAAGATGTGGTATTTATACACAATAGAATACTACTCAGCCATAAAAAGAGACAAAATCGTCCCATTCACCACAACATGGATGGACCTGGAGGGTATTATGTTAAGCGAAATAAGCCAGACAGAGAAAGACAAACACTACATGATTTCACTCACATGTGGAAGATAAACTAACGCACAAAGAGAACAGATTAGTGGTTACCAGAGGGGAAAGGAGTTGGAGAGTGGGCGAAAGAGATAAAGGGGCACGTATATATGGTGATGGATAAATAATAATGTACGCCTGAAATTTCACAATGTTATAAACTATTATGACCTCAATAAAATAATTTAAAAAATTAAACCACCAGTGAGTGACGGAGACAGAAGTGGAAGGCTGGGGGCTCTATGCTCTATCCTTATGACCCCCCTAACTGACTTCTACACCTGATTTTTCATGTGTAATTTCAGCCTCCTCCTTAGCAATCCTGAGAAAAATGTCTATTTTGTAGTTAAGACTACATTTACTGAAGAGTGGTCAGGGTAAATAATCCTACTTTCCATCAGGCGCAGCAAATAAAGGCAGTGTTACAGGCAAAATCACCATCTATGCTCATGAACTCAAAGAAGCGAAGGAAGGAATTGAGAGAGAAGAAGATTACACTTCTAGCCCTAATGAGCCAAATGGCGAACTTCTTTCCTCCCTAACAAGGACTCTGGGGCAATCAATCCTGAGAATTTTTGTCTTCGCTGAACTTGGCAGCTTCTGTCTGCGTCAAGCATTTGGTGCTCGGCACATGGCCTTCTATCCTCCCGGGCTGTTTAACGCTCCTTGTGTGAGAACCTTACTTTCCAAGAGGCCCCTGGAGGGCTCGGACCCTACTCTGCCCTGCTTGTGTCCCCTGCTGTGCCGTCACACAGCACAAGGCCACGTGCAATCTGGAACCTGACAAGTATTTGTTGGATTTCCTTGTTCTTGTGGGAGGAGAGAGGAGAATTGGACAACAGAAAATGGGCGTCCTTAAGAGTAAATCTAGTTCCAGGACTGGTTAAACAGCTCAGGATAGCATATTCTGCTGATTTGGTTCATTTCATGAGCACTGCTAAAGAAGATGCTCTCTTTTGTAACGAGGGCACCTGAGAGGGAGGAAAGCGACTGTATAATCTTATATGTGAGAATCAAGCAACACAGACATTCCCATTTCCATCACTGAGCAAAAAAGCTTCTATTTCTCGTATTTTCTCCATCTCTCTAGCCCACCAGAGTGATGTGGGGATGTGAGGCATAAATGTGTACGGTGCTTTCAGTTGTAGAAGGAACCACATCACGTGATTGTGGCGTGGCACTGCATGAATAGAAACAATAATAAAAGTAATGACTAGAGTTTTTCCACAAAAGGATTGGAGGGCAGCCTGGTGGCGTGGCAGTTACGTTTGTGCAGTTAAGTTCGTGCACTCTACTTCAACGGCCTGGGGTTCACAGGTTCGGATCCCGGGCGTGGACCAATGCACCACTTGTCAAGCCATGCTGTGGCAGGCGTCCCATATAAAGTAGAGGAGGATGGGCACAGACGTTAGCTCAGGGCCAGTCTTCCTCACAAAAAAAAAAAAAAATTGCGGTGCTCTGGGTTAGGATAGAACGCATGAAGCATCCACTAACCAATGAAAACAACTTCCAAAAACACAGAGCTGGGATCTTGGCAGCAAGATGCCCCTCACAGGAAATGCTTGTAGAGACTATGATTTGCCTCATTCATAATCCCTATACAATCTCGAGTAACTTCTAAATGTGCCTCAGCTTGTGAAAGGACACAAATAGGCATTTCTTCATAATCCCTTTCTCTGTGGTAGAATAAAGGTAGATTTAATGATCTTTCAATAATCCCCATTGCTTTAGGATTTTAGAATATTTGGTATTTCTCCACATCAATTCAACCTCAAATCGTTCACTATTACGTTAGGAATTGAAGGGGAATTGTCTTCTTACTCTTTTTGCCCCAACCATCCGCTCCAGACCAACCTCCCCTACCAAAACAAACAAGCAGATAAACTCTCGGTTGGAGTCCATGCCACTGGAGGGCCAGGTATGGTCAGTGATGAGGCGTTTCTAGAGCCTGTTAGCACCAGCTCAGATCCCAGAACCCAAAAGTACCTACAGGCTTGGGAGCGAATCTGAATGTTCTGTTCCCAGTCAACTGCACGTGCTCATCTGAGACCTGTTTGCTGGAGTCCTGACATCCTGACTCAAGGCCCCCAAGCTGATGGGCACCATTGTGAAAGGACATGTGGGGTGGCCCACTTACTCATTTAAAAATGAAGACCTAGACCCAGGATGCATTTTTGAATTTGGATTCTGGTGAGAGGCAGCAAGCTCAGAGAGGGTTCTCTTCCACCAGTCAAATTCTAATTCCTCTTCCCGAAAGGAAATATGAAAATATCCCTCGCAGATTTCATGGCTTACAATCAAATATCAGATGAACAAGCATGGAGAGGAGATGTTGACACGTCATCCTTTCCTCAGAGCCCAAGTAGGTTTCAAAACTATTATGCCAATTGGCAGATTCCCTGGATCAGGGAAACTGATGGTCTTTTGCAACATGCCCTCCAAAAAAAGTCTCAAGAGAAAATGTTACCCATTCATTTACACATTTTTATTTTTTATTTTATTTGCTATGCAAAGAGATTTGAAAGAAGATAAATAATGATGATGGAGAATCCCAACCTGCAAAATGAAGTTCATCCCTCACTGGTGGATGTCAGGTGAGATGGTGAGAGGGCACAAGTGTGGCCCACAAAGGGCGACCTTTGTCATGAGGGGAGCATCATGAACTCCACAGTCGCATTTTGAGTACCTACTCAGTTGAAGGCATTGATGAACCAGTCACAGTTCAGGCCTTCAGAGCTCTTAGAGTCCAGAACGGGAGATACGATGAATGAAGTCAATGACTAGAACACAAGAGAGAATACTGTAATTATCACAAAAGAGATACGGGTACGATGTAACAGGCATCCAGACCCAGAAGAGACAATATGTTACCCAGTGAACCCGTCCACAAGCACAGAGATGTTCATAAAGCTTATTTACAAGTTTGATGTATGACCAGCTCTGAGTCTTCTAGACTCAAACTCGAGTGGAATAGGAAGCTTCTGGCAAAATGAAGCCTTGACTTTAGATGCATTTCTCAGGCCCCACTTCCCTAGTTGAAAAGATGGCAATGTCAAATCTCCCGAAAATTACATTGGACCAACATACCCTCTCTCTCAGACCCCTACTCTGCAAGAAAGTAAATTAAATTAAAATATGGCTGGAGCCAGCCCCGTGGCACAGCAGTTAAGTTCGGCACACTCTGCTTCAGGGGCCTGGGTTCACATGTTTGGATCCGGGTGCAGACCTACACCACTTGTCAGCCATGCTGTGGTGGTGACTCACATATTAAGT
The DNA here is from genome assembly GCA_031878705.1 of Tapirus indicus. Classification (NCBI taxonomy): domain Eukaryota; kingdom Metazoa; phylum Chordata; class Mammalia; order Perissodactyla; family Tapiridae; genus Tapirus; species Tapirus indicus. Next base: position 119,794,455 of record CM062925.1, read on the forward strand.
GGAGGAAGATTGGCACAGATGTTAGCTCAGGGCAAATCTTCCTCAGCAAAATAATATATATATACGATTAATAAAAACTACTTCTTCAGCCTCAGAAATGGTGACGCTGAAGGATGCTGTCAAAGAAAATGATGGAATCTTCTTTTCCAGAGGTTTTCAGGAGATATGTGTAGTAATTTTTCCGAAATGGCTTAATAGAGAGGCCAAGACCTTGTTCCCAGATTGTGGGCAAACTTCAACCTCAGCTTCACCATCGCTTAGGGGTGATCTCAGAGGTCCCTTCCAGCTTGAACCTTTTAGAGCAAAGAAACATTTATGTTTTCTTTACTTCAAATGACCATCTGGAGGGCCCTGCAGGTCTGAGGTTCCACAAAGCTTAGACATCATTGTTGCTAAGTCCCAAACTATTCCTGGGAACCAAGTGGAAAGAGGGGCACGGGGAAAATAGTTCTCGCTCTTAAAAAAAAGTCTAAAAAAATTTTTTTTGGAACCATCACTTAGCTCTGACATGGAACAAGAGAACGGCAAGCAGAGTGGGGGTGGGGCAGGGGGCATTTTTTCGGAACTCGTTTGCCCATCCCTAGTTGCAACACCCATTTGTTTCTCCCTAAAACATTGCAACACTCCACCCCTGAAACTGACCTAGTTTGTGTCTGTTTCTTTAAGAAAGTGCCTCTTGTGCCAAAGGTGGCCCTCACTTAGCCTGGGCACAGGGAGAGGGGATCTGTGTCTAGAAGCTTCCATGGACTCTCTCTATCATTCAGTCTCCAGGTGAGATGAAGCAAATGCCTGTGCTACTCTACAAAGGCCCTGGGAACCCCAACAAGAGGTTGGACTCCTCCCCAGTCCCAGCTGGCTCATGATTCCAGAAGCAACTTGCCTTCCTCTCAGCTCTTCTGCTTGCCTCTCCTCAGCTGCCCTGGAATCTCTAGTAACCCAGAAGCAGCTGTTGCCCAGCCCAGTCCCGCCACATGGAGCTGATACCCCCTCAGCCTCCTTGCCCCTCAGCTTGGACACAGACCTAAGGAGGAGACAATAAGACTCCACCACGGGTAGAAATGCAGCTTGGTTTTAAGTCTCAAGAAACAGAAATGAGCTCAAGCTTTCCATTCTCAGCCTCCTCTTCTCCCATGCTCCACGTCACCCAACAAGCTGTCCGAAGTAGGCCAGTTCTTGGCTCCTGCCCGTCTTTCACTTGCCTTGGTCCTTCCTCTTCTCCTCCAGGGGCTTTTCTCCACCACAAAGGTGCCTGAAGGGCAGCGGCGGCCTCGCCCCTCTGCGGACGTGCTCTCCCAGCATCCTGTCCTCCAGGACACACCCAAGCCTCGCACAGCTCTTTGCCAGCAGTGGCCTGCATTCCCACTCACCCCTGGCCCCAAGGTGAGAACTTGGCCTTGGTTATCCTCCATTGGCTCTTCCCACTCACAGATACCCTGCTTCCTCACCTTCCAGCTTCTCTCTCCTTCCTCAGGGTGGCCCACCGCTCCACTCTGTGCACTCACCTGGGTTCACTCTTTACCCAAAACTTCAGTGTCAACTTTGCTATAGCAACTGACAAAACCCCGGGCCGTGCCAGATCCCACACGAGGAGGATTTTGCCCCAACTGATTTCCTATACTCATGCCAAAGGGACTGGGTCCCACGCTGTACTCATCTAATACTTCCTCAGGGGCGTCCTGCAGTGAGACACCAGCCCAGAAAATCCCCTTCTTACTAAGGAGTCCATGGTACTGTATTTTTACTTTAGTATGTGATAAGATTCTCTAGACACCTAATGAGTCACCAAATAATTATTTCATTATTTACCATATAAACGCCATCAAGCAAGTCAGAGCTTAGTCAGCACTGAATTCAACTGCAGATCTCAATGGGTTGGGAATCAGTGAAGCATTCCCATTGCCTTCAACCATTCCCGTCCTCAACTTGAAAACCTCCTTCCACCCTCTCCTTTCATCTTCTGCCTCCCTGTCAGGGCTCAAAGACCCTTTGGAGTGGCCAGCTCCAGAAGAACAAAGAGTAGAGCTCATATTTCTCTGCCTTTCCTTCACCTAGACCTGACACAACACATAGCACATGGCTGGCTCTTTGCCTGGCGTCTTTGCTGAATTTCTCAGGGAAGCTTTAGGACAACGTGGGCTTGGAGAGCTTACTCTCTTTCCAGTGTTTCTCAGAATGAGGTCTTCTGTTCACGTGCATCAGTCTTCCACAATCCCTGCTGAAAACGCAGATTTGAAGAGCCCCACCCAAAACCTGCTGCCTCAGAACGTCAGGGGTGGATCCTGGAACTCTGCATCTTCTATCAAGCTTCCCAGATGAGTCTTCTGTGCACTGGAGTTACTGAGCCACTAATTCAACTCCATTTTAACTTCCTAGAGATGAGGGAGGGTGACTTTTGATTGAAGGAGGAATATGAGTGGAAGTGGTTATAAGTCCTTAGCAACTATAGACACCTGTGTACATCAACAGCCCCCTATGCACCATTAATGTGGGATCATCTTGCCTGACCCTGCCTGGACCATGACGCCTCTCTGATCAGCAGTCTAGCCTTTATAAGTCAGTTCCACAGATTGGCACATGGAAAAGCATCTCCCATCAAATCTCCTATCTATTGTACCTGAGGCCCCCAGATTGTGGGCAGACCTCAATTGTGGGCACAGAATGGTGGAGTCCCCAACTCTTGCTCAGGTGAGGCAAGTTCCACAGGTGTGTCAAGAATGCAGCGTACTGGACCACACGGCTCCAGTCTTCTGTGTCGGGTTAAGGGTAGGGAAAAGGAGGCTGTAGGACATGATCTAGTTCACTCAGTGTTAACAATCTATTGATTGTCATGTTTCCTGTGGGACAGTCCATTTGGTTCATTTTTATTAAACCAAAGAGTCGTTGACTAGTCAATTTAGTCAAATCTGTCAAAGTGGCAATGCACACACACCCAGCCTGGGATAGGTTGCTTTGTGACAAAGCGTCAGGACGAAAGAAAGAGATGGAGACCAACAATAGTGGTCTCCACTATGCGTAACTGAAAGTCAGCAGTGTATATCCACCTGCAAAAGAGTAGAACTTGCCTGGAAAACGTTGTGTGATGAAAATGAAAAGAAGTGCTACAAGGGATACACAACATATATTCAAAAAGGAAAATAAGTTTACAATGTCACTCTGTCCAGTGGATGAAATATGTGAAAAGAGGTGAATTTAAGTCTTGCGATCTAATTCATTCATTTCAGCATCGTGGTAGAGTACATCTAATTCTCTGTTTTATAACCTGATCTTCTGTGACACGAAGTTCTGCGTCTTTGTCCCTGACATAGTCACCTACAAGCCCAAGTACCCCCAGTTAGAAATACTCTATTACTTCTGAAATCATTTAGAAGGCTGAACTGTGAAAAGACTGAGTTTAGGAAGGGAAGGGGAGGTGCTTGATGAAGGATGGTGGGGGGGTGTGTGTGAGTGTGTATCTGTGTGTGTGTTCTTTTAAAAGATAGGTGCTATTTCAGACTTTCACATAGAAATATAACAAAAGAGTCCGAAGCTCTGAGCCACGGCATGCCCATCTGTCGACAGGCTATTCAATTAACTTATTGTTACCAGTGAAACACCAGCTCGGTGTGTCTGCAGAAAGAGGAAGTCCCAGGTGCTAAAGTGACAGCCATTAAGCTGTTGGCAAAGCTGAGAAGGCGGTTGTTCCATCCAAGGCCTGTGGACTCTTTCCTCCTCTGCCTCTCTTCCTTCCCCCTCTTTCTCACTTTGCTTTTTCTCCTCCTGGTTCATGCTTCTTTCCCTTTCTTCTCTTTATTCCTTCCCCCATCAGAGGATAGCTGCTGGGGAAGAGAAAAAGCCATCTTCTCAATTTCAGTCAAGCACTTATTCTTGAGAGAGAAGCCCCGATGGAAGAGAAACGGGCTTAATTCTGAGAATTCGCTGAAGCTTCTATTTATTTAAACAGAGCCAAGGAAGGAGAGAGGGGGAAGACCGTTTTTGCCACCTCAAATGAACTTCAAATCATTCCCCACCCTTCCCTCACATGTGTGAGGTTTTATTTTTCCACTCTCCACCCTCTTGCTTGCTGACTACTCTCCCACTCTGTAAGTCATTTCTTGGTTTCACTCTCAAGGGGCAAAGAAGCCAAAAAGATGGGGCCACTAAGCTAGAAAAGAGCCCTAGTTCAGACTACAAAGGTGTACACATCCCAGGGCCTCATGTGTGTACCAGTCTGGGGGGGATGTCAATTTGCCGTGGGGACACAGCTGGGGCTTCCGGACTCATGACCACGGCAATTGCAAATTCGAGATCACTCCATTTATCATCATATTTTCCTGATCTAAGTCCACTGGCAACTACTCAGAGAGGAAAATAATAGCCCTTAAAGGAGAAACATTAATGTGATATACAATGGACATATTCTAAGCATTATATCTAGTTATAGGGAGTGAATCACAAATTGAGGCATCTTAAATATAGGCACAAAAAGAAAGAATTAACCCTCAAACAGGAAGCTGCTGAGCTATCAGATCGCATCGTTTGAGAAGCAAGAAAAGCAAGTCAGCACACTGTAAGCATGAGAAAAGCAGAGGTTAATCCTCTGGTGGGGTTTCAATATTCTGTTCTTTTCTATAGATGTGTTAGGGAACGTCCTTATATGAACAGAAGATTCTACTCATAGGACTGTGAAACTGCCGCAGTGGAAACACCCTCTCTTCTTTAGAAAGTGACATTCTTTAGACGATATATCCAGTCTGAATCCCTCCCATTGGGGTTTTGTTGATGAGGTATTCAGCATTCATCATTCTAAGGAAGTTTCAACCTAAAAGCAGACAAACTCCACAGTTTTATAAGGAAATTTTATTCACGTGTTAGTTGCCCTCCACTCAATTTAAGAAGCTGCCTAAGAATTCCTCACTGGTCGTTCTGTACGTAATCACAACATTCCTTAGTCTCAGGTTAGAAGCTCCTAGGAATAAGATGTCTAAGTCCCACTGTTTCCTGTAATGGGCCAAACCTAGTAATTTAGACCCACGTGACATCCACAGATGACAGTGAAAATGGGTCTGATGGTGCCAGAGGAAGGAAACCACACCAGGAACCAGAAGGCTTGTATTCTAGGTTCAGTTACTTTATCAGTATCCCCATTGTCGAGCAAGTGGCATCTGTTGCCTGCCATCAGGAGCAGAAGTCCAAGCACTTCCTCCCACTGCATCTTCATCTCAGAGTCACCAAGGAAACACACAGCAGCCAAGCACTGGATGGAAGAGCTTTACTGACATAGAGAGGAGAGAGCAAGATCAGCTTCAACAGTGGGCTCTGTCTCCAATGGCTAGTGGGTTCCTCTGGGCAGCCAGCACAGAGCAATTGGCCTGCACGCACCCCTCGTGCTGCAGCAGGAGGACCCGTCCCCTCCTCACAGGGGACAGATACAGCAGGGGGTTGGCCAGATGCCACATGACACAAACGCTGAAGCAGAACAAAAGAGCCCACACAAAGTGGGAAACAGGGAAATCTATTCCCACGCAAGGCGACAAGCCCAGCACAGGCAGCCAGAACTCTTTATCTCTTGGGAAGAAAGTGTTCCAGGCTCAAGGATCATTCTGATGCAGCTGAGTGGGGGGGGTCAAAGGACTGTGCTTGAGACTGCCTTCCCAACAACTATGACCTTGGGAGAACCACTTCATCTCACCAAGTCTCAGGTTCCTTGTCTATAAAATACAGGTAACAATGACCGCCCTACTTCTCCATGCGGGGCTGTCATGAGGTCCAAACCAGACCACTAACTGAAAGAACTTTGAAAAATTGTACACTCCTGTGGACTTCCTGGCATCTATGGATCCTTCTACACCAGAATTTGGCAACAAGAGTTCTCTCTTTCACTCTAGTAACGATATCTCAAATTTTCATTTTCCCCAATATATTTTCCTCTCACTAAGAGCACCCATGTCACTGTTCTTCTTCCTCTTTAGACCTATCTTGACATTTTCCTTCACAAATACCAGATGCCATGATGGCTGATACTGTCCCCGACAGTCCAAGCTTCAGTTGTCCACTTGTCACTTTGCTTTAAAAACTGCTTACATTGAATGCAATTCTGCCATTGTAAATGACATTTTAGAAAATTAGTTAATATGCTCATAATATATGGCTATGGTTATTTGAAAAGAGCAGTTTACAAAACTATATGTAGTAACATCCCATTTAACACATGCATACACACACACTCTGAACGCACACACACATATCCTAAAAGTTGAAAATATACATACAACAAAATATTGAGCAGTTATCTCTAGGCAGTGAGAACAAATTTTATTTTTCTTTGTGCTTATCAATATTCTCTATGGGTTCTAAAATAAGCATGCATTTGTTTTGGAAAAAGGAAAGAAATTTACTTTAAAATGTTGTTTCTTTCCTTCTGTATAAAGGAACGTATCTTACTAAGTAAATCAAGGACAAAGTAGCTAACTGAAATTATCTTAATCATGGCTCTGATGATCTAGTAAGAAGAAATCTATTGCAATGGCTGCAACCTTTTTCAGTAGTAAGGAAGTTTATGTCAACCCAATGCACACATATCAGTGTACACGTAACTGGATGAAACATTTCAAGACAGAGTCCATACCTCTATTACATGTGATGCATTCTGATACTTTATGTCCAATGCTATTCACCAACCACAGCTGGAAACAACCTGATCTATTGCAAACTCCTTGTTTCACAAAATTAGGAGCCTGGCCGTCAAGCTCAAGATGGCCTTCAGGGACGAAAAACAAGTCAACCTAAAGAACATCCTTTGGCAAGAGTGTTTCTCCATCTGTCACTGAGGCCTCTCCAGGAATGAATTACACTTCAGTGCTCTGATCCAGATCTATACATTTTCAATGCCTAAATCAGCCAATACCAAAAAGAATTTTCCAACTGTTGAACTTCTGTGAGAAAGTTTGTGATACCAATTTCTCGATTTTAGACATGGTAACATTGGAAGAAATTCTCCCTCTTGGAAATGAGAGTGAACTCCCCTGAGCTTGGAAACCAGTATAAATTTCCACAGGGCCAAAGAAGTGAAAATGGACCCCAATTCACTTAAGATCTAGTATATTACCCGGGCGCATCTGATGGCTTTCTATCCTTATCTTCTCATCTTTTAATTAATGAGAGAATTGGGTGCAACGATATTAATCATCTTCTTCAAGCTCATAGGATCTAAGATGCCACCCAGGTTATGCTGAACTAGGGAATAGCCATCATTTATAAGACCAGTACATATTCCAGCGATAGTTTCCCTTCTCGGACAGCATAATGAATGGCACTTGAAGTGGAAGGAAGGAGTGAAGGCAAGCAGGAGTATTAAATAACATGAAAGATCCCTTTTAGGCCTCTGTTCCTCCGTCAAATCAGGTTGGCTCACACACACTAATGTGATCAGCAAACACTGACAACGTCTTGTGATGCCTTCTTCATTGCCATATGGATGAATTTCTAACCAGTGTGACTGCAATGCATGGTCAGAATGCCTTCTAGAATGATTCTGCCACTGAGAGTGTGGTTGTGGCCTCAAGTCTCTAGACTGAGGTTTCTGGAGTTTCCATTCGTGGTCTGGGCTGCGATGATCTGATTAAGCTTCACATCTGCTAAGGGTTTGAGGTGGAGGAAAAGGGAACTGGAATGGTTCTCACCTCATCAATTCTGACCACATCCTCCCTCTCCAATTACCCCAAGAGAAGGGAAAAGAAAAGAGGGCAGGAGAGAAGAGAAGAAATAAAATGGAAGAGAGAAAAAGGAAGAGATGAGAGAAGGAAGAGAAAAAGAAGGCTGGAGGGAACCTCCGAAGTGGCTTATTCTCAGAAATGGAAGCTCAGAGCATGTCTCCAAAGAACAAGAGCTTTGCTTCATCTTCATTTTTGCTTTCCTTCCTTCCTTTCTTCCCCCATCTATCTACTAACTATGAAATGTTAAATGACAGTCATCTGTGAACACTGATTCATTAAATATCTGAACATTCAAAATGGGGTCTTCATCAGCAGTCCCTTTATATGAAACTATGTTTTAGGAGGACAATACTTGTTATAATGTTGGCATATTTTTTAAAAAAAAGCTTTCAAATACAGTATGGGAGATCCTCAAAAAATTAAAAATAGAACTACCATATGATCCAGCAATTCCCCTTCTGGGTGTATATCCAAAGGAAACAAAAATACTAACTTGAAGAGATATCTGCACCTCCATGTTCATTGCAGCGTTATTTACAATAACCAAGACAAGGAAACAACCTAAGTGTCCATCGATAGATGAATGGATAAAGAAAATGTGGTGTATATATATGTACACACACACACAATAGAATATCATTCAGCCATTAAAAAAAAAACAAGAAAATCCTACCATTTGCAGCAACATGAATGGACCTTGAAGACATTACGCTAAGTGAAATAAGACAGAGAAATACAAATACTGTATAATCTCACTTATATGTGGAATCTAAAAACAAACAAGCAAAGAAACAAAACAAATTCACAGAAAAAAGAGATCAGACTTGTGGTTTCCAGAGGCAGAGGGTGGAGGGAAGAGGAATTGGGGGAAGGTGGTCAAAAGGTACAAGCTCCCAGGTATGAGATAAGTAAGTACTAAGGACATAATGTACAATATGATCACTATCGCTGACACTGCTGTATGATATGTAGGAAAGTTGTTAAGAGAGTAAATCCTAAGAGTTCTCATCACAAGGAGAAATTCTTTTTGTTTTTTTCTTTTCTTCTTTTCTTTTCATTATATCTGTACGAGAAGATGGATGTTAACTGAATCTATTGTGGTAAGAATTTCACAACATATGTAAATCAAAACATCGTGCAGTATGCCTTAAAATTATGCAGTGATTTATGTCAATTATTTCACAAGAAAACTGGGGAAAAAAGCTTTGCAATAATGGCTTTTCTTTATTTTTCTAAATAAAGGCATGACACCACTTTTATTGCATAAATTATCTTTCAAATTAAGTTTGTTTCTAAGTACATCCCATATCTCAGTGGTCCTGGAACCCAGTGGAAATGACAGACGGAGGCAAGGACAAGTCCAGGAGAAAAGATACAATAAACAGAGCACTATTCAATCCCACAGCACACGAGCATTTCAAAGTATTTTACCATATGCCTGAGCAACAGGTACACATTATACCCAATGGGGCACAGATTCTCAGAATTGTCACTCTTATCCCATCCACTACTTCCCTTTTTCATTTCAGGAAATACCTAATGGGGAAATTTGCGTAACTTGCCTAAGGCCACACAACAGCTGAGTTGGATGTCCAATTCAAGTATCCATTCTAATCCTACCTTCTGGCCTCTGGTCAGCCTTAGCCTTTCTGAAGACACTTGAAGTCACAGACAGGCTGCCTATGCAGCGATAAAAACAACCAGCTCAAAAACGAAAAACTCAATCAACCTGTTTGCTTTATTTACCTACAGCCACACAACTAGTTTGACTGACGTGAGTCAGTCAAATGGACTAATTTTTTTCAGCTAATAAAACTGAATACACTAACTTTTTGGCACTGTAAAGATAACATAATATTGAGTCATTGGAACAGAAGTTTTAGGACAATATTCAAATCAGCAGGTGATTTGAATATTACCATTTCAAGAGATCATTGTAGTTGGACCCTCGCTTAGCTGCCAATACATTACATGACTGGAGAACATAAATAGAGCCTGTAACTGGTTTTAGCAGATTATCCTAGAAAGTGATATCTATAAGCAACTGCAGAGAGGTAGTCGAGTCTTGTTTGTTTCATTCACTCATGCATTTACTCATTCACTTTTACGGCATGCCAATTATGTGCCAGAAACTGAACAAGATGCTGTATGGTATTTAAAAATAAATAAATATGGTCCCTGCTATCGTGAATTTTACAATATAAAAGGAGAGATACATATAAATTATGCAGGATAAAATAAAGGTTAAATAGAGGTTTTTAGAAAACCTCTGTATGCATCATGTGATCCTAGAAGCATGATTGATTGCAACAGTGAGTGCTGGGAAGACGGCAAGGGCACCCGATCAGGAGACTGGAGGAGGAGATTCGGGAGCATGGGACTGAAGACACAAAGATCCACAAGAGAGAGCCAAGGCTGAGCCAATGTGGGTAACCAAAGGAATGCACCATCTAGGGCGCCACCCAAGAGAGGGATCAACTGCCAATTCTAACTTCTCTCAAAAGGTGGGGGGAATGAGGGTGCGAAGAATAACATCAGAGTCTGGGGGTGACAAAAAGTGGAGGGGGAGAGAAACTACATTTTGTTTATGGCCACGTGTAAAGTAATATGCTAGGAGACTCATATAAGTTATCTCATGGAGTCTTGGCGACAACCCTACAAATTGGGTATCTGTATCCCTATTTTACGGATGTCTTCAGTGATTTCCATGGGGCTTTACCAGTTGATGAAGGACTTGCACATACACTGTGTCATCTTGATCCTCATCGTCCTGCTCAGTAAGTAGGACAGGAATCCTCATTTTAGGAAAGAAGAAACTGAGGCCCTGGAACCCAAGCAGCTTGCCAAGGACAGGGGCAGAGCCACTGATTTTTTTCCATTTGCTGGTAGTCGTAAGCCAACTGCAGAGCCAACCTAATACACTCACTTTCTCCCCAGTTTGAGTTCACTTTTTATCTGTGTTACTGGATAATCAATCCGGTTATCTGAAATCCAGCTGACAGAAACCCGAATTTGTAACAACCGCCTCCAAGCAGCTCATGAAAGGTTTGGAAAATTCAACTTCCTCCATTCTACCAGTGGCAAATGATGAGTGTCACCCCCACTGGCATTTTGGGGGTACATTATTATGCCCTGTTAACTCAAGAGAGAAGGCTCAGTCTGACTGTCTTGTCAGGTCTACACAGCCCAAGTGAAGTGACACAGTCCAAAGAGCCTACAAAATTATTTAGGAGTACGCTGTAGATCCGCCTGGAAAAAAAAACAAATTGTGATTGCCCAAGTCTCAACAAAACTTAAAAAAAAAAGCAAGTCTCGCTTGGCAACTCCCTGAAGACCACACCTTATGCTACACATACCTGGCTTCATCATTCTTGCATAAGGGCGTTTCAGAATGGCCAATAAAACATTTCAAGATAAAGCTCCTTCGACTTTGAGCACTGTTTTAAAAGTCTCCAGGCAAAGCAGGCTCTGAATTTCCCCAAAAATATAAATTAGCAGCCATAGCAAACAAGCTAGCGGTGTGATAAACTACAGCCTATTGCCGACAGAGATCCCAAGAACACAGCTTTCCACTAAATATCTCAGCCACGTGGGTATTCACCCATTGAAATTTCCCTGCAAAGTGCTACTACCAGTCCAAGAAGTGTAAAGGTGCAGGGAACCATGGGAAACTATTCCATTCACCCCTGCCTCTCCACTGAATCACTTTCTGATTAAAAATCTCTTTTCTCAGCAATCTCCCAAACCCAAAAGAAGTCTTCACCATTGACTCTCTTCCGACATGCAACTCACTCAAGTCTCAAGAGTATTCAAGTCCAAGCTCACACTATAAACAACTCTACTGAAAAATAAACACTACCTAAGGCAATAGGCCAAATACCACAAAAAATTCAGTATAAATTTAATGGGGGTGGGGGGAAGGCAAAACAAACTCTGACGTTCCTGTCTCTCTACATAGCTTTACCAAAAAAGACTTTCCACCTAGAAAGTCAAAAGAGCCCAACAATTGAATCAAAACCACCCATGGCTCTACTCCAAGCCTGCTGCATACTTGTAAAATGAAGCCAATCATTTAAACTGCTTGAGCTCCATTTCCTTGTGTGTAAAATAGGGATAATAATAGCTGGGTTCTATTTATTCTCCAACCAGGTATGGACGATTAGCAAGATACGGTCTGTGAAAGTACTTTGATCTCCTCCGAGATAGGGTACTATGTAAATTTCAAGTGGTGTTATCACCACGTTTTAGCACACATGAAACCTGAGTGGCCACTGACCAATAAAGAACTGGTCATCGTCAGGCATAAACAGAGCAGGGTACAGCACAAGGAGGTCAGAAACCCGACATGTGTGATCAGAGGGAAAATGGAGGGCTTACCTCTGATCAACAGAAGAACCCAGTGAGGGAAGAGAAATGGGCATATCCAAGAGGAAAAGTCCGTGGCAGGACAACCTGATCCAATTCTTGGAAATTGGTCACCAATTCAGAAATTAAAATGTGAACTGGATGTTTATTCAAGAAGCTCCTAAAATCCCAACTCCTCTAGGAAGGAATTGGGGAAAAGCTAGCAGATTGCCCTCATTTCTACCCTGTCTGTTCTGGAGGTTCTTCTAGAACTCATCATTATACAATTTTCACTTTCCTCTGGACTTTGACTTAATGTGAACGCTTTTTTTAAAAAAATTTCTGTTTCTTTATTTGATATACATTTTACATATATTTGTACCATTTTCTGCTTTTTCGTTTACATTGGTCTATTCCAACTTTATGTTTTCTAATATTTCAGGCAAAGACCACGTCCCAGCATTATTATCTTACCAACACATCTCATTCATTAATTTCCTCCACCAGCGTAGATTGAGCACCTACTACATCCCTGAAAGAAGCTAGCAGAATGATTTCAATGAGCAAATAAGTGCTCAGTGATTTGATCCTAAGAATGATCTTAATATTTCTATATTCCTTTTAAATGACAAAATATTTCCCCAGTTATCTGTTAAAAGAAAAAACATCTGCATGATCATAGCAGAACTATCCAAAACACAACCCATATGCTCTAGTGTTGATGTCCTGACTACGGAAATACATTCCCATGATTAGTGGGGCAAATATAACCAAAATTATACCTCAATGTTTTTATGTGTTCATCCTTGGAACTTCTCCAATTTTAGGATAATTTGAATCACACGAAGTATTCAAGAAAAGAAACTTTGGGGGACGGGGGCAAAGTGTGGATAATGGTATCAATTTTGTGCTCAAGACTCTTCTGGTGGAGCCTGGAAAGTCTCCACATCTGAACATCTACCAGTGACTCAATAAATGTCTTGTGGATTGATTATCTGATGATTCATGACTCCAGCAAGAGTCCGAGATCACGTTCCAGGCTGGTAAGTGAGAGCGCAGGGTCAAGGTTTCTGTCAGTATGCCTTGGACTCTTTTTCCTGGTTCACTAACCTCCTCTTTCCCACACAGAAGCACGGCCTGATGCCTTTCTGCCTATTTACATCTCTTGGGCTCCCCCTGTTCTGTATTCCCATAGTATTCTGCTCTCCAAAAGAGCCCATTGTGATTAACAACTTGGAGAGCTTTTGTGTGCTCATGCTGACAAATGGACTCTGAAGGGATTACAGAAGACCAGCGTCAGCTCAGGCCTCTAGAGCCATGCTTTTAAAGCTTGGGTCCTTGTAGTCACAGGAGTGGGGACCGTTACACTATTTAAAGAAGAAAATCTAAGTCAGAGAAGTCACTGAAGGTAGGATTTGAAAGCAACCACTTTTCCCTCTAAAAATGACCATATTCAATTTATTGAGCAAACACTTAATATCGTGTTCATCATAAGCCTGGGTCCTTTGAGTCTTGAGCATTTTGCAAATGTTAACTCATTTCGTCCTTATGGCATCTCTATTATCATCCTTGTTTTTAAAATGGGGAAACTAAGACATGGAATAGTTAAATAACTTGCCCAAAGTCATCCAGCTTGGAAGGAGCAGAGGTGGAATTCAAACCAAACAACATCCTTCTAGAGCAGGCAGATATAAGGCAAGCCATGTACGTAATTCAAAATTTTCTAAGAGCCACCTTTTTAATAAAAAGGCAAAAGAAACAGGTGAAATTATTTTTCGTAATATATTCTATTTAACCCAATGTATGCCAAATATTATCATTTCAACATGTAATCAATGGAAAAGTTATTAATGAACTATTTTACATTCTTTTTGTTGTCATACTAGGTCTCTAAAATCTGGCGTGTATTTTACACTTAACACAGCTCCATTCAGACTAGCCACATTTCAGGTGCTCAGTAGCCACTTGACTACCATTTACCTACTACTACATACCACCATGTAGACACTGACTACGGTACAAGACAGCACAGCTGAGAATCTATGCTGCCTTTCCAATAATATCTCTTGGGAGAATGTAAAACTTTTATCCAGGGGGTGTTATGATGCTAACTTTGTGACAGAGACTTGGTAGAAAACTTCAAGCATCATCTCAAATGCCACAGTGAGTGCAACAAACCCCCCATCCCTTCAGCTTCCTCATGCGGCCCCATTCAATTTGGCATGGTTTCCACTGGAGGACCAGTGTGGGCCATGCAGCATACTTGTGGCTCTGAAATGCACGCGGGATATCAACAACAGAACTTCAGCAGTGGAAAAGGGAATGGATTTTTCTACTCAAACTGGGAGCTGAGAAGCTGGGAAACCAATGAGCTGCCTCAACTCACAGAGCCATTCATTTCTCAACATCTCCATGTTTGCATCGCTACAAAAGATGGGACCGGATGATTATGGAGATTCCTTTCAGTTCCCACATTAGCCTAGTGGTAATGGTCGTGTGCATTATAGTAAGGTAGGCCTAGGGTTGAGTCCTGACTCCTTCCTTCAGAAGCTGGTGACCTTGGGCAAATCCCAGTCTTCTGGGTGTTGTGAGGTTTTAATGCGTTGGTGCAAGTCAATACTTAGCCCAGAGCACATGATGAGCATGCAGTAAATGGACCCTATTATTGAGCATATTATTCAATGATCACCTAGATTAGTTATTTTTTTCCTGTACCTATAAGCTAAAGAAATTGAGGCAATTCGTTGAAACCTTTAAAATAAAATAAGCTTGTCTAAAATATTTAGAAAATTGAAACTGGGAGGTAGAGTAGATTTCTTTGATTTCTTGAGTAGTTTCTTTCCTTTTACATGTGTAGTATCAGCACTGTTGTAAGAAAGTAAAATAAATAGGAAATTTTAACAAGACTATTAGACCAAAATCCCAAATCAAATACAATAAACTCTAATATTTTCAATTATGTGAGGATACAAACTCTCATTTGTGTGTCTTCTTTGGTTCCTTGGAAAACCTTGTAGCCCCCCTTGTGTTTAATATAGAAGTGAGTTTGCATTTTAGGCAAACATTTGAGTTTGGTTCTGTGTTCATTTTAAAGAAATTACTGTATAACATTTCTTGATAGATCTTGTGAAAAATCATGTTGCGACACCCAAACCCCTTATTTGAAATATTACATCTATTTGGTTTGGCTGTTAGCACAGCTCCTGTAAATATCTGTCTGTCTCTTTACGGCACTCCAGAATTGACAATTTCCAGACTGACCAGCAATCACTCCTATCACAGGGGGTCATTTGATTCAATCACTAAAACTACTGAAATGACTAAGACGCTGATGGACACGCAGTGGAGCCACTTCTTGGTAATTAATCTGAATTACCTTCCAATGTTCACTATGGTGGTTGGTGTGGACGGAGATAGAATCCTGAGATTTAGAGTAAGACTCTCCTTCATCCCTTTACATATATGTTAGGCAGCACCTACAGAAGAAAATGAGATGAGATTTTGTCTTCCTTCCTTGTAGCGTGGCACCTTTTTGTGTACCTGGATTTCAGAGTAGGAAGTGCCTAGTAGCAAAATAGGCTTCCTGGAGATTGTCTTTGGGATTCACAGCTCTACCTTTATCTGAGTTTTCTTTCCTGGCAGGAACTGTGAAGGCAAACTCATGAGCTGTCCAATGACTTTGTTTTAAGGACTTGGGTTGAATGATATACCATAGAAAATGCACATTTCCTGTACATGTGACCTAGCTGGTCTTTGGAAACACGAGCAAGTGATGCTTGAACTATCTTCTTCGTGAATGTTGTTGGTGAAAAGCACCGCAAAGAAAAGCAAACTGCTAGAGAACAGTGTGAGCTGATCCAGAGGCTGGGGCAGGCTGGAAGACAGGGAGGTGAAGCGCAATCTGGAATGGGAGCCATTCACTTCATCCTAAAACAATGCAAATACGATCAAAACACATTGTTTCCATTAAAACCTCATGCATCCCGTGCATATATTTAATAACTTTCACTGGCTCCCTAAAGCATTCGCCACTGGAGACCTTTTCGCCACTTAGGAATCTCAGTAAGTGACCACAAAAATATTACCAAAAGCATGGAGTAGTGTTGGGGCACAGGCTAAAGGGAATACTTTCATCTGTGGCACGGTCCCAAGGGAAGCAACGAAAGCCCACGTTTCTGCCGATTAACCAGAGGAGGCAAAGAGTCAAGCAGAGATGGATTTGAATGAGTTCTTTCGAGATGTTGGCGATATAAACCAGGCACACTTAGAAGTAGGCACAGAGGGGACTGCAGGAGAATCATTTCCATTGAAATAAAGAGGAGCCAATTCAAATAGTGCGGATCCCAAAGGCAAAGCAGGATTTTTTTTTTTTTCTTTTTGGAGTTTCCAAATAAAGTCTAATGGATCCTTTCTAAATCATTTTCCTCTTCTACAGCCTCTGTGGATACTGATTCAAGGTGGAAATGAAACTTTGCTCTTTAGGAGTCCCACAAGCAGATGTTGTGCAACTCAACAAAACAACTTATGGAGATGTGTTTGGGAATGCTAACCTATACACAAATGTATGCGCTGAGATAGCACTCAACAAAATAGGACATGAGAACGTTTTTCTACAAACAATGAAATATAATTCTAAATTCTTAATTCACTAATTCTGCAATCTTTTTTCAGCACCATTATCTTCCTTGCTGTACAGGGCTTTAGGGATGAAAGACATTCTTCACCTTGAAAGTGTTCACAGTCTGATGGAGAAGGCAAAAAAACAATGACCCTGTTTGATAAATACCTTGACACAGGTAAGCATGGGGGGTTCTGGAGCAAATATAAAGAGGCTTCATGCAGATCTGGTTGGAGGGGGGCAGTTTTAGGGAAGGGTTTCTGGAGGAGGTGACAACTGAATCAGGCAGAGGGGTCAACAAAGCCACAAGATGATGAGAGGGCGCTTGAAGGGCTGAAACATGGCTCGAGGGCTGAGTGGTGAGAGTTGGGGCTGACGATGTTGAGCCAGGCCAGATCACATCCTTCATTACGGCATCCTGTGAAGTTTGGATGCTATCGTGAAGACAAAGGGGAGCTAGTGGAAGTTTACCAGGGGAGGTGGTCACATTTGCACTGTAGAAAGCTCACTCTGGCAGCAATTTGGAGATAATTGAAGTGGCCTGAGATGAGAGACAGGGAGACCTGTAAGGACACTGTCGGAAAAAATCAGGCTAAAAAAAATGATGAGGGTTTGAACTAATGCCATGAGGATAATTCTTCAGGTAATATCAACAGGATTTTATGACCAATTAGAGGTGAATGAGGAGGGATGATGGACAACCGCCAAGCCTCCAGTTCGGTAGGAGAGTGGCTCACACTACTGTTAGCCAAAATAAGGAATGACTGTTCCTTCATTCCGCCAGTGTCTCTCTCTGACCTCTAGATACCCCATGTCTCCTAGCTTCAGCAAGCCACAGGGAAATTCTGCCTCAGTGGCTCTTTCCAGTCCGCTCCTTTCAGTCAATTTGGATCTACATCTTCTTTCTCCAAAAGGTGAGAACCAGGAAGAAGTTCTAACTGGAAGAGGCATAAACATGGGGCATAAATCAATCAACCCACCAAACTGTCATCAGGATGCATTAGCCGAAGTTTCTAAAGTAAAAGCATGTGAAAAACTATGACTGAAGGAAGATTTCACTATGGAGATGCTGGCACTCATTCTGAGGGTGCAAATGTTTACAGAAGGTGGGTTCCAAACTCACTAACATCTTTCCAGAAATGAAGCCAAATGTGTGTCTTTCCCTTAGGTATACAGGCAGGGTGTATATAATTGAGAGAAAATAGGCCATGAAATAAATTTATTCAATGAAAAATTGCACACTCCTTAGAAAATATGGCATATCTCAATTAGAGTCGTTTGTGGTATTCGAGAGTACAAACTCTTTTAAGGTTCCCGTTCATTGGTTTTTATCATGCTAAGAAATTCTGGCTCAATCTGTATTCATTTTGTTAAAATGTCTAGATCCACCTCCTGTATTCTGGTGTGGGAATTGTACATTTGAAATGATGACCATGCCGCACGCAAAGGTGAAAGATTTGGGGAAAAGATATGTTTCCTGACACCATCACTTTCTTCTCAGTGGGAAGGGAGGTACTTGTACTGAGCTGGCAGAAGCATCTGGAAGGATTAATGAGTGTTTGTGGAGTACTCTCAGGTCTGAAGATGAAAGACATCCTATGTGCACAGCATCTAATTGATGTTTGTTATTTTGAATGTTTCACTAAAGGACTTCTCTCCGCGTAAATGAACTCTCAGCCAGAAGCTTTGGGAAGGACATAGAACTGAAGAGTCTCAAGTGTGGTCTTCTACCAACTTTTATTTTTCAGCAATAATTTCAAACATGGCAATTTCCCACTCCATCAGGATTATCCTTGCTAAGGTAGAATATTGACTTCAGATGCCGTGATCCTCCAGCTGAGTCTATTTACAGTCAAAACAACCATTTAATTCCATTTCTTTGGAAGTAAATTAAATACATAGATAACTAAATAAATAAGCCCAAGTCTTTGATGGGCTAAATCATTTCCTTTTCAATCTATCTTTAAGCAGTGTTGAAAGTTTTCTTTTTCTTGTACGTTGGAAATAAATAGGTGATCGAACATTTGGATGTGGAAATGTAGATTTGGCTTGGCTTGGCTTCATTTTCCAATAAGTTGTTTTAATAATCCAAAGGCTCAAGGAAGAATCAAGTTAGTTCATTCAAGTCCCAAGATAGGCACTATTTCACTTCAGAACCTACCAATAAGTTATCAACCAGTACCCAACTCATTGCCTCATTTGGTCAAATGTCTGTGAATCCCAGGTTAGTAAGACAGTTCAGGGCTATGACGGACCTAGACACTAAGACAATGTGTCCCAAATCTAAGTGGAGGAGAACTGACTCCTTCTCTGATGATTTGTTTTTCTCAGTCCCAAGTGACCTAACAATCTTTCTTCTCCATTCCTCCTTTTCTCTATAACAATTCATACTATTTAGGATGGAAGAAAGAAATTATGAACTCAAACCCACCACCTCCTTAGCTTAGCCAGAGTGTTAAGTTCCTAAGTCAACAGATAAAAATTAAAGGACAGTAGTAATCATAGATTAAATATGACATCTTTCCAGATTTCCTTGATAGTGCCAATCATTAAAGAAGCAGAGACACTCTATAAAGAATGGAACTTGGCCACCAACATGATCTTCCCAAATCTAATTTCACCAACCAAGCCTTAGGCTGGCTCTCCTATAGTTGACCGCTTCTGAAAAGACTGTGCCTCAGGAAATGTCTCTGGGAAATTCATGACTTCATCTGTCACGTCTCTATCTGTCTCAGCAGAAAACATCTGAGGTTTAGCTTTGGCTCATGGTGGACACATCTCTAAGTTAAAGCAAAAGGAACAGTCACCTGTTCCCAATCTGGGTGGGCCTGGCTTTTATGAAGCCCGTGGTGCTTCGGTTGCTGATGAAGATTCCAGAAGAATATGGGAAATGGGGGCAAAAGTTCACCTGTTGTGCAAAAAGACATGAGACCCTTTCGTAAACACAGACTCCACCTCCACCCCCACCCTCCAATCCAGAAAGCAGAACACCCTTCCGGCCTTGCCTCTGTTAAGCTAATCCCCTTCAAAGCTCCCTCTGGGTTCCTTTTAGCATGATTTTGCCTTTAAAAAAATATTTGGTGGAGGCAGTCAGTATGCAACATGCTTTCCCCTGGCACTGCCCTCCCTCTAAAGATGGCTCTGAATCTTGAGGCAGAATTCAGCTCAAGACAAAGTTTTGTCCTGAACATCTGAGCATATAAGCATATAACCCTTTCCGCGCCCAGGCCAGGTGCACACCTAGTGCAGAAGAGGTGGTATAAGGCTGTTCGAGCAATCAAAGCAAATGAGCTCCATCGCCAAATCAGATTTTTTAAAAATAAAATTAAATGAACGGCAGAGCGATGATCATCTGTTATAAAGTATGCCAATGACAGTAAAAGCTTTGTTATCGGGCGAGTTGGGGAAGTGGCTGCTGGTCAGCTAAAAATTCTGGTTAGCTCAGGCTTTCTTCATCTCGCCCCAGGAGTTTTGCCTCTTATCTCTTCGCTAGCTCTCCCTTTTATAAATGAAAGAAAGTGTATCTGGTTTGTGTGCAAGGCACCATTTAAGGTCTATGGAGATGGAGAATTAATTTTGTTTTCCCAAAAGCAGCAGACATAGGAGAGGCCACTCCCTGGCCACCTGGCCCTGCAGATTCTCCCCATTCTAGACAGTTTTAGCTGGTTACCAGGGTGAAGATGTTGTTTGGGGGGTTTTTTACTATATCCAATACTTTGAGGTTGATCTTACTACCAGAAACAGGGTTAGCTTTTCATTAAATAATCTTCAAGTTGCAGACCGTAAAGGAACAAAGATGGAAAAGGTGAGCCCCAGGAAGCATGTAGACTGAGAGAGAGTCCACTCCCCTGGGTGTCCACATGGCTCTCCCGCCTTTACCAACCAACCCTCATGGACTGAGCAAGCCACTTAGCTTCCTTGGCTCTCAGCTTTCTCATCTGTAAAATGAGCATAGTAGACTAGGAGACCTCTAAAGCCCCTTCCAATCTAGGATTCCCAGTGCACCCTCTAGCCCGTCCTCCAGAAACCTCCGGATGAGTGTGGTCATGACAATCCAGACCATCCGAAGGCCTTAAATAAGTGACCATGACTAAATCCTCTGAAAAAGAAAGTTTTAGGTCAACCTAGTGCAAATTCTTTGGAAACCCTCCTGACATTCAAACTGGTACATCCAAGCTGGACCATGAGTGTCAGCCAGTTCTCCAACTTGGCCTCTTTGAAACCGAGGCATTGCATGCTGGAGTCAGGACAAACGGAACTGGAATTGTGAACAGGCCAGCACTTTACACCACCCCTGGGAGGTCCACATATGTAATCCCTGCTCACCAAAATAAGGGCCTTCCCACAAATGCAGAACAGGGTAGGGATTCCTGTCAACGCAGTCACACATTGTCACAGCAACGTGGCATAATGGGAGAGGTGTCAGCTCTGCAGCCAAAAGTCCTGGTTTTGAGGCCTAGAGTTTCACTTATTGTGTGACTTTGGGTAAGTGATTTAATCTCTCCACATCTGACCTTCCTTCTGTAGATCATGATAACTACCTTTCAGAATGATGGTGAAGATTAAATGAAATAATATATATGGTGCAATGCACAGTACCTTGTACATACTAGATACTCAACCAGTTGTAACTATTAGTATTTCGGTAAGTGGACTGGGGACATTGGGAATGGTTTATGCAAGTCCCTAGAAAATGTTGGTGGGGAACCATCTTGCCCTGGCCAGGGAGATGGGTACAAATTGCCTTGCAAGCTTCTTTTTTTATGAGTCTAGGAAGGAATTTTTACTCCTCGGGGAAGATTAAGGACAGAAGGGGCAAGGTTCTCTTTGTTAAAGGCCTAAACTGACTCATTCCTTCTGGCTAGAGGGAAGGGAAGGACAGAGAAGAACTTTAGGAATGAGGGGAATTAACTCATGAAGTGACAAGGCGGTTATCCATGTGCTAATAACAACGGGGGGGGGGGGGTGGGGGGGAGCATATGCATATAAGATTCAAAAAAACCCAAGGATCACTATCTATACCAGATGAGGCAGGCCAGCTGGAGGACACAGGCCCAGACTTCCCTTCAAAGTCATTTATTTGCCTTCCTACATAAAAGGAAGCAGAATAGAAAAAACCACACTGGAGATTGATCCAGTGACGGACGGTCAGCACCATATAGGCTGATGCCTAAACTGCCACCTCCCAACCCCCAAACCAGAAAGGTGATGCCTGTAAAGGCCTTTTCATGAAGAGTGTCGACCTTCATAAACCACATATTTCATCTCAAGTCAAGTGACACCCAAAAGAGAGGAGAAAAGCCAGAAAGGAAGGTCAATGTCAACCATCCTCCTGTTGAGTCTCCAGGACTTCAAGACAGGGGCCCTCTAGGCTTTCAGGGGCTTCACCTTTTTTGGGAACCCAAAAGAAAGAAAAGCCTGAGGAGCAAATGCTCTCTATACTTTGGTGCTGTCTTGTCTCTATGTGACCATCTATCATTAAAGATAATGGATTAAAGGATCACATCATTAAGTTGCAAAGAGAGGTCATTATTTGTTACACCATCTCACTTTAAAGAGGATGCTTGGAACAAAGAGCAATGACTAAAAGTAATTAGACTGGGGACTCAACTGCAGCAGACATATTATTGGTGACCCTATGCTATGCATCAGAGTGTCAGACAGACCCAGGGCCGTTCCCAGGAGGAGGTAAACAAAATGGATTATTCTGTCATCAAAAGCACTAGGCTAGGAGTCAAGAGGCCTGGGCTCCCAACTAGGCTGAAAATTTGCTGTGAAAGTTGAAAGAGCCACTCATTTCTTGGAGCCCTGGTGGCCTCATCTGAACAATGACGAGGCTAGACTAAAATGATTCCTTAGATTAGTGGTGGCCAAGGTCATGGGCTGTAGAGTCCTACGCCTGGACCAGGACAAGTCTTGGCTCTCTCTCTTAACAGCTGTATGACCTTGGCAGTCTTCTATAAAATGGGATAACAAAAGTATCTACCTCATAGGATTTGGGGGAAATTAAATAAGTTAATGCACCAAGCATTGTGTGTGAACACCAAGGTGACAGAAAGGAGAGAAGGTCCCTGTCTTCAATGGGTTTACAGTCTATACGTGGAACTGGAACAAGAGCATTTGGTAGAAATAAATCTCCATTAAAGGAATAAGACAGGTTTGTGTATGTATGTGACTTGTGTCGATACACGTCTTTGTAAGAACTCATTCTTAACTAATAATAGCTTTTATGTCCTAAAAAATCATCCTTAATAGTTGTAGGAAAGCACGTACCTGAGCATCTGACACGTAGTGGCCCTCGAACAAGGAGGTCAGAATTTGTATGGAGGTCAACATCAGATCTACATGTTCAAGGACGGCAAAGATTGTAGGGACTGGGGTCAGACGGGCCAACTTGAAAAGAACGAAGGGTGAGAAATAGAAGAGAAGAGAGAAAAGAATTCAGAGCGAGATGAATGGAATTGGAGGCAGTGAAATGGCAGTGGAAGATGAGGGAATGTGAGGGTGTTCGCCTGGCTGGCATTGAAAACACAGTGGAAAGGAGGGCAGACAGGCTTCCTGTCCAGGACCAGCCCCAGAGGGCGGGCAGGACCAGCAATGTCGGCCACGCGCAGCACAGAAGGGCCATGCTTTCCACATACAGGGCACCCCTCCTGGGCCAGGGGACACCTGTAGGTGATTGTTCTCTGGGCAAACGAGGATAGAGAGAAGGGCACCCAGAGAATCAGCAGTCAAGGGACAAAGAGGTGTAGAGAAAGGTGTGAAAAGGCGTCTGGAGATGGATGGTGGTGATGGCAGCACAACATTACGAATGCACTTAATACCGCTGAACCGTACACTTAAAAATGGTGGTAAACTTTGTCATGTGTATTTTACCACAATCAAAAATATTGGGGGGAAGGAGGACCCCACTCCCTGGGACTAGAGAGAAAAGCAGCCCCAGCAGGGCAGAGAGGACTTCAAGAAGCCAGCCTATGTTACTCTTGTAATAAGAAACAACATTACTTAAAAATTTTTTTGAGGGGCTGGCCCGGTGGTGCAGTGGTTTAGTCCACACTTGGCAGCCCGGGGTTCGCCGGTTCAGATCCCGGTTGCCAGCCAACGCACTGCTCGTCAGCCACTCTGTGGCGGCGTCCCATATAAAGTAGAGGAAGACGGGCACGGATGTTAGCCCAGGGCCAGTCTTCCTCAGCAAAAAGAGGAGGATAGGCAATGGATGTTAGCTCAGGGCTGGTCTTCCTCACACACACAAAAATTTTTTTAATCTGTGGCTACCAAAACCAAGTGCGATTCTTCTTCAGATTCAAAGTCAACCGCCCTGTCAATGGCAAGGAGAAGGCCTGGACCAAGATGGCACATCTGTTGAAAGAAAGCAAAAGGGAAAGATCTCCACAATATCTCGATTTTATGATGGTCTGCTTGTCCCCTGCCCTGACTTCTTGAGAGCCATCC
Source organism: Tapirus indicus (assembly GCA_031878705.1). Taxonomy (NCBI): domain Eukaryota; kingdom Metazoa; phylum Chordata; class Mammalia; order Perissodactyla; family Tapiridae; genus Tapirus; species Tapirus indicus. Next base: position 119,818,560 of record CM062925.1, read on the forward strand.
AGAGCCTAGAGCGTTTGCAAAACAATCCCAGGGATTTTTTTTAACACCCTCAGGAATTTCCTGCCTCTAAAACTTACCTTCTTCTAGAGGGCATTAGGCTAAGTGAAAGAAGTCAGACAGAGAAAGACAAATACCATATGATTTCACTTACACATGGGATCTAAAAACAAAACAAATGAACAAACAAAACAAAACAGAAACAGACTCATAGATACAGGAAACAAACTGGTGGTTGTCAGAGGGGAGAGTGGTTGGGAGGTGGGAGAAATCGGTGAAGGGGATTAAGAGGTACAAACTTCTAGTTGCAAAACAAATAAGTCACGGGATGTAATGCACAGCACAGGGAATATAGTCAATGACATTGCAATAACTTCATACGGTGACAGATGGTAAATAGACTTATCGCGGTGAACACTTCGTAATGTATAGAAATATCAAATCATTATGATGTACACCTGAAACTAACAGGATATCGTATCTCAATTATACTTCAGTAGAAAAAATAAAACTTACCTTCTCCTGTCTATTTTTTTTTATAGCTATTTGTGCCTGTGACGTCAAACCAGACTGTAAATTCCTTGAGGGTAGAAACTGTGTCTTGTTCCTCTTTCAACTACCCTTGGTATTTAGCACATCAAAAAGGATTTTGTAAGCATTTGTTGAACTACGAATGTTGGCTCTCACCAATTTGGCCTTTCCCTGCCCGTTCCCCGCCATCTGCCTGGCCCCTGTCCCCCCTGGTGGCCCTGCACCTGCCTGGTTGCAGCACCATTTCTTGCTGTTCTAGCAGAGACCGAGCTGCATTTTGCTGATCTCTGTCTAACCAGGGGCCATCACATGTTGCTTCCCCGGGGCTCTGGTGTTTTGAAGTACAACCTCTGCCAACGTCAAGACTCCAAACCCGTGGTTAGTCTCCCCAGGGCTGCCTACTGGATGGTGTGGTCCATTTAATAATAATACTTAACACTTAAACTGCCGCTTCTATGAGGCTCTTCAAAGTCTTCTACGATCATTAGCTAATTAAGGCACAGCCCTGCCCTGGTGACTACAGTTATAATTCCCACTTTACAGATGGGGAAACTGAGGCAGGTTTTAAATGGGCTGCTGTGGGCCAGAGTCAGCTTCCGAGCCAGAATTAGAAGTTGCAGATATTTAACTCTGAGTTGAAGCCTCTATAACACCCCATCCCTCTTACTCTAAATAAATGGTTCCCAAGTCTACAGTTTCTGAAGGATGAGTCTAATTCGTTCATTCTATACTTTTGTAACTCTCAAGTTGAGTTCAGCTTCCAAATGGGATAACAGACAAACAAATAGAAAAGAAAACAAGCTGGCTGTGAGGTTTTATTTTCTTAAGGACACTTTTCCACTATCCATGCTTTCCGATCACATGTCAAATGCATGTGGCAGCTCAGAGCCGATTAAATATTGTTCTCCACTCCTGGCCTTCTCACCAGCTTCCCGCCAGAATGAGATTTACGCGACAGAAAGAAAAAGAGAAAGGAACGTAACAAAACTGGAAGCTATGGGAATCCTCAGTTGGTAACAGAAACAAAATAACGAGCCACAGTCCAGTGACAGAATGTAACATACAATTAGGGGAATTGATATTTCCGGTCTCAGATGATAAGGGGCTAAATTGGAAATTTTGACTGATTTGTTTGGTAGAAAAGCTAAACAACTCAAACTATCCAAAAGAAAATCTCAGACTTTTCACAACCGAACACAGATTCCAACTATTCGCACAGAATAAACCTACGCACCTCATCCAACATATTGTGTTTGGGTTTGTTTGGTTTTTTTTTAATACCAGGACTGGAAACAAATATTTGAGATTCTTATAAAAACAAGTTATCTATCTCCGGGCCCTCTGGTCTATGAAAACAGACTAAATACCAAAGCCGAGGGCATGCAGAGCACAGGAGAGATTGTGGTGGGAGTGCTCCCAAATGATACCTTCTGGAGAGCACCTCTTGCTCAGGGTCTGTTGGGACCATAACGCTCGGGTCACTGGGAGGGTGTGGGGAAGACATTCCACACTTAGCACACATGAAGGAGAAAAGAGATCTGACCAAAAGAAAGGACGTGAGTTAAAGAAAAGGACATTTACTGACTTAAGACAATTTTCTGTTTTTCTTAATCACAATAACCTTCACACCAGGTTTCTTGGAGGGAGGGGGAATCTAAGATAACAGCAGACAACCCCAACCTAAACCCCGTGAAGTACATATTTCTTGTGTTCCAAAAAAGAGAAAATTCATTTCGTGCGGCAAGAAACTCTTACAAGTGAACACTGAGCACTTAACATTCGCAGCTTGTAAATACTTCCATTTACAACTCCTTGAGAAGTTCAGCCAAATTCATCCCGTGCTCGTTAGCAATGTGGCCTGAAACTCAGAACCAAGGACATAGTCTAGGACAAAATCAAGATCTTCCTATTAGGGGACAGTATAACTTGGTTCCCAAGGCAAATACCAGAAGAAAACAAAATGCTAAATACTTAAATCACAAATTCCCTCCTTAAGCATAAATGAGAGGTGTTCATGCAGAATAAGGAGTTGAAGGGGTTTTTTTGTTTGTTTTGTTTTTATGGAATTAACGATTGGAATTAACGTAATTAAATGCTATTAGCTTAACAGTTCTTGATTATAATAATAGCCCAGGCTTGAACCAGGTAGACCCAAGGTGGATTTCAGATCCCACATCTATTTGGCCTTGAACTCTGTTTCACTTCTTGCAGAGGTAAAAGGAGCTAAGAAATAAATACTGAGTGATTTGAAAAGAAGGATTCAGGCCTTCTTCAGCCGAAAGAGCACTAGGCACGAACATATGCTTACAGCGTCTACACTTGGCCTTTCTCATCCCAAAGCCCCCAAATAGAGGTAAAAAGGGATGAAATCAGAGGTTTGAGAGGATGTTACAGAAGAGAAATCTACAAGAAGCAGGATTCTCCCCTATAGAAAGTGGCTGTGAGGCATAGCATGAAAGATCAGCCGGCTGTGGAAGAGTTAAAATAATATCCATCTTGGGGCCAGCCCAGTGGCTTAGTGGTTAAGTTTATGCACTCCACTTCGGGAGCCCAGGGTTCGCAGGTTCAGATCCCAGGCTCAGACCTACACACCATTCATCAAGCCATGCTGTGGCGGCGTCCCACATACAAAATAGACGAAGATGGGCACAGATGTTAGCTCAGGGACCAATCTTCCTCAACAAAAATAATAATAATAGCAATAATATCCATCATAGCTAGGGTTGCCAGAGAAAACACAGAACACTCAGTTAAACTTGAATTTCAGATAAGCAACGAATGATCACTCAGGATAAGTATGTCCCAAATATTGCACAGGACACACTTATATAGTACTTATCATTTATCTGAAATTCAAATTTAAATTGGCATTCTGTGTTTTTATTTGTTAAATCTGGCAACCCTGATCACAGGAAAAAGTTCACAGTGAAAAATCAAGGGAGAGGACTGTAAGCACATCGTTTAGAGATATGAAACTCAAAATCACAAGAAACAGCTGAAGATGTCTAAGTCGTTTCCTCCAGGAAACAGGAATTGAGGGGGAGGAAAGTTTGGGCTGGGTGATTGGCTTTTTCTTAAGCCTTGGCAATAGCGTTTGAATTTTTCATCTATGTACCTATGTAACTCGGACAAGTTATCATTTCTTTCAAAAAAGGAAGCGATCATCAATGACTTCATTTTAATCCATTTTTCCCCATCCAAAAAAAAAAAATGGTATGCCAAGTTGCCAAGTTTCAAGGGCATATAAGGAAAGGAGCAAAAAATTGAAATAAAAAGAGAGACAGAGAAAGTCACGTCTCCCACGCCCTCCTCCCCAGTCATTACCATCTGTGTTTCCTCTCCCGTGGGCAGGTGAATGCAGACCTCCAGCCTAGCCAACCCCATCAGGTAGCACTCAAAGCTTGCAGACCAAGGAGGAGAAGACAGGTGGTTTTTGCTGTGGTGGGAGTGGGGATTAAGGATTTGGCTACTAATTATTGAGCACTTATTAAAATGCAAAGCACTGTGTTAAGAACTGGACTGCATGACCACCTTTAATCTTCCCAACAACCCCGTGAGATGTTGTCATCGTCCCTTTCAGATGAGGAATTGAGGCTGACTGAGGTCGAATGACCTGCCAGAGATCACCCAGCTGGCAAGTGGTGGAGTTGAAACTGGAACCCAACCTGTCTGACCCCAAAACCCCTGTACTCAACCAAAATGGAACTTCTTTTCCTGGGGGTGATGCTGGGCGTGAGTCACTGGCAACAGCCCCACCTGGAACTCAGAGAGTCAAAGCTTCTCATGACTGCCTAAATTGGGTGAAATTAAGAGAATGACCTGGCACTCTCCCTGCATCCTCGAAGGCCTTCTCCATCTCCCACCATCATGGTGGGAGAGGAGCCGGTCAGGGTTCTGATGACCTGGGATCCTGGGGCTGTGTCTTACAATTTTCACAGCCAGCCCACCCAGGAAGAAAGCGCACACCCCTTAGCTTTTCCACAAGGCTCTCCCCCTAGACTGGACTTCCACACCGAATGCCTCTTGCAGTGGATCAAGAAATCTAAGTGTCCCTCAGACAGTTACCTTGTCATGGGTCTCTTTAAGGCCTGGGATTTTGGGAAACATCCCCAAGAAGGTACAACACCCCGTGCACCTGTCTGTTTCCCACCGGAGAGTGGAGGGGCTGGGAGAGAAGTTATGACCATCTCCAGGGAGTGAAGAAGGGTTTGCCCTCCCAAACCGCTCCACCACCTCCGAGCCCAGGGTGCAGTTCAAAGCCAGGAGAGAAGGTTGGGGCTTCTCGTTCTGTGCTGGGTGTTTTGGAGTTTATGCTTCTAGACACACAAGTGCAAAGGAGCCAAAGACAACACGGACATCTAAAAGCTGCCACTCAGATGAAAACCTTTCGTCTCAGCTTTGATTCCTTTCGAGCTACACCTGAACACGATGAACTGATGCAGTTGTCTCTCACCAGGTGGGAGTTTCGGGGAATTGTCAAAGTTCTGCTTCCTTCCTCTGCGTTGGGACAGATCCAGGGTTGGAGAGAGAAACAGAACGATGACGGGGAGAGTGGCTCCGTGGTTCATCGTTATGATTACTATTTGCAGAAAGCCCCAGTGGACATTCAGCAGGGCTGTCAATGCCCAGAAGGTGGTGGGGAATGCCCCCTGGCCATTCTCAGGGACGTCAGCTCGGCCCCCGTCTGCCAGCATCAGATAACAGCTAAGATGGTAAGTTTCAGCTCCCTGGGCTGGAGTCTCTTCCAGTATTTGATCCCAGTTAGGGATCTGATTCCCTCGTAATGGCAGTTCTCTTTGATGTCTGAGATTCTCCAGAGGATAAGGGGGGTGACTCCCTGCTCTTGGCCTGACTCAGTTGTGACTTTCTCGCGGCGCCTGGGAATGACTCCCTTCCTGGAGGCCTCCCATCATGCAGCCGATTTCCCAGGGTCTGCCTGGAAGTTAATAACACCATTTTCAAAAACATCAAGACAGGCTTTCTCTTTTCCTATGCTAAGGACATGAGCCTTTAGCCGCCCAATCAGAGTCCATTATTTTAAGAAGCGGGGCAGAATATTGCTAAGATGCTGGCTTGTAGGAGTTCTGTGGATCCTCCCTCTTCTCTGCCATTGAACAGAACTTCTGTGTGGGTCTCACTGACTAGTTGGGCATTGTGTGGCTTGGAGGTAAACTCAATACCCTATTTAATATTGGATCACAAATATTTATGAGACCGCCATTTCCTACCTGGCAGGTAAGTGAAAGCCGGCTAACCCTGATGGGAAGGAGGATGATGGCTGGTGGGGCTGAGCCCCAGCTCAGGCAGCTGTGCCTACTGGCCTGTCATCTGGCTTGTTGAGTCACTGAAAATCCCCGAACTGTCAGGGTGAGCTGGGACTATGAGAAGATAGACTTCAGAGAGCTAAGATGTTCCCTCTCTCTTTCTTGGCTAGCATTTGAGATTAGGCAGCTGCACCATTGTTTTTGAGGGGAGGGAAGGGGTTTATTGCAAGTTCTCAACCTCTGGACCAGAAAACATCCTCGTGTTCGTCAAATTCACACACACACAACCCTAAGAACAGTCAATAGCTTGCATATGAAAACAAGATCAGATCACAGGGTCTGAGAAACCAAAGTGGGGTAAACTGCAGAGATGGAATGTCATACACCAGCACAGAGTCCTCCTGCAGCTCTGGGTTATCCTCCCCACAACAGGACCCGGGGACTCTCCTCAGTTAGTGACCTGTTTCCCCAAGTAGGTAGGTCGCTGCCTTTGGAAAGGTCGGGAAGGTTAGACGGGGCAAGCCGCTCCCTCTGCCACTGAGAATGAGATGCAGGTGAGAAGAGGGAACAAGCTAGACCTCAGGGCAAATTCCGACAGGCCTGATCCAACTCCAAGGATGACAGGATCCCTCTGCCCCTAGTTCCTCCTTCCAGAAGAGCATTCTTCCAGATTCTGAGCCTGCTAAATTAGGGGTAAATCCAATGGCCTAGAAAATTCTGGACAAGGCTTTCCAAAGAAACACCCACCACCCTGAGATCTGCTCCCTACTTCTTTAAACCCTGCAAACATCTCCCTGCTCCCAGCTCTCTCCCCCTCGGGCAAGCAGCAGCTCGAGATAGCAAGCAGCTCCCCTCCCTCCTCCTGGGGAGGGAGGGAGGGAGGCTGCCGTCCCAGCAGGTGTCTCTGCCTCACCTTTTCTCCTGGGGCAAGAGGCAAATGCAGGTGCCTGGTGCCACTCCCTCTTTCTTCCTAGGAGGAGTGGGCGGCTAGGGAGGTGTCCCAGGCACGCCCTCCGGCCCCCCAGGGCTGGTGGCTTAGGGAGGTACTCTTGCTAGCAACTCCTTTCTCAGAGCAGAAGGCTGGAGCCCATAATCCAAACCTCGCCCTCCCTCACTTTTTTCCCACCAACCCTACCACCTCCAAGTAGCTTTATGGACGCCTCTTGAATTCTGCTTTCCACACAACCTTATTCTCTTACTCAAATCTGCTGTCGCTGGTTGCTGCAGGCCCAGCCCCGAGCCAGCAGCTGGGCTGGGGCAACTCCAGACAAATGCGAGACTCAGTGCTGACCTCAGGGAGTGTACAGTCTGCCCCGGGAGCTTGCAATTTGGTTAGTTAGATTTACAACCCACCGCAAAGCTCTGGCTGATAAAATCTCTGAGGCCCTGCTTCTGGATCTTGTCTGACCCCTGACAGGACAGGACTTTAGGGAAAGCATACCTCTTCTCTCCCATATCTCGTTCCCGCACTGGGAAGGAAGGAGGAAAGAGAATTCTTCAAGGATATGAAGGTCGAAGGTGGAGGATGGCAATCAGAGCTTTTCTAGATGCTCTCCACGGAGAACTTCAGGTCCAGGGCTGGCATGGATGGCTGTGTCAGAAAGGGTAATGGCAGGAGATTGAGTGAAACATGGAGGGCGCTTCCAGAAAACGCCACTGTGCATGACATGGCCACCTACCTCATCTCTGTGTGCATTCAGGGCCTCCAGGGGAATCCCAGAGAGACTGAAGGGAACCCATCACAAGACAGTCTACCAACCTCAGTCCATCACAGCCCCTCCAGAGAGGGGCCACTGATGGGTGACATAATAAGCTCCCTCATGTGGAAAGCAATTCAGGGAGATAATGTTCTAAGGAAGCAGAGGGAACTCCCAGAAGACCCAAACCTCCCACATTCACCTTCCAGAAGGAATCCTAGAGAGAAAAGGCAACAGGAGGGGGAAGGCGCTCCAAGGAAGACCAGCTGGAGGCTGGCAGTGACATGCAGTAAAAAGAAGGGGGTCAGGAAGGTGAGAAGAGGTCAGTAATGATGACAAAAGTGGCCTCACCTAGAAAATCCACCCAGAAAAGGTTCTGAGGTTCAAAAATCATAATTTTTGACCAAGAGATTTCACTGTTCTAATCCATAGATCGGTAACATTTTTGGCCTTAAAAGCTTGGAGCAAAGCTAAGACAAGCCTACATCCTGGCTGGCCAGATGCAGAAACTGGGGAGAAGGAAATGGAAAGACAGAGGAGCAGAAAAGGAGGGCAACAAATGGGACAGGACACGGCTGGGCAGAAAGTGTGACAGAGAAGAAAGATGAAAAAGCAGACAACGTGCAGGAGATGTGCCCAAAATGATGTCCATTATCCTCCGGCCCCACGCATGTGTATTCTATTGTCTATTCCATTCCGGACATGGACAAGCACAGACCCTCATCAGCTGGTCTGAACTTGAGCTGAAATTCCAGAAGGCTGCCAGCTCTTTTCTGCTGAAAATCCTGTCACTAGATGCTTGGGTGAAGGGGACATTTTCCCAGAAGCAGTCGGCCAGGATTTCGGGGTTACTCCTGATGACAATTACTCGCAATTAAGCCATGGCTGCATCCCTTCTTCCAAGATCTGTCTGTGAAGCAGTGAGAATTCTTACATCATGAAGGTGGAATGTCCTCGGTCTTTCTTTTCATCTGATGCGTCTTTCTCAGCCCAGCACACTTGGTGATCAGTCTTCTCGCAAACGTTCCATGAAGTCAGGCTGAGGATTTACAGATGCACTGTTTTACAGACAGAAAAACTGAGGCACTAAACAGGGAAGTGTCGCTCCTCAGAGACAACGGTGTCATAGCAAAGAAGACCCCATTCCCAGCAGCCCACGTGTGACCTGGAGTCGTTAAAGCCCAGTGTCTGGGGGGAGGAAGCTCTATTTCCCTGTTGTTTCTGCATGGGGAACAGGAATGTCTGTAATGTTGGGTCAATCCAGACTGAGCTTTTAATGTCTTTCCTAAAAGTATGTACCAATCAAACACCACCATCATCTAGAAATGTTGCTTCTTGACCCTATCCTTTCCATGAAATCCTTTAAGAGACATGGAACTCCAACCAGATATAATAGAATTCCGAAATTGCTTGTGTAACTCCCAAGAGATTCCTAGCTGCCCATCCACACAGGTGAGTGTGATGAAAAATAAGTAAATGAGATCTAGAAGAGCCCACAGACACTTTCCAGGCCTCCTCTGATTCGACAGATGAATAGAGGGGTGTCAAAGGGTCACAAAGTTCTGTGTGATCTACCCAAGAACATACGCTAGGAATTGACTAACCCAGCATTAGAATCCCAGTTTCGCGATTCCCAGTTAATAATAGAAGAAATTAGCATTAAAATTTAGGTAGCCACTGTGTTCTAGCCTGTATACAGAACACGCTGTGAGCACACTGCTTATTAGTTTAACCTCATTCACAACCACAATTTGAGTTACATAATACTGTCAGCAATATCACCTTTGGGGTCAAAAGACAGTGGTCCCAGAGTCTCAAAAAAAAGAAACATTATGGGGTTCCTAATAATGCAGAAAAGTGCAGGTGTGCCTTCCTTCCTGCAGATTCGACACTATTGTATTTATACTGAATTTTTGGAGTGATAGCCTTTGAATGCACTGGGGAGCTGGTGATATAAAGTGATCCTATGGTGAATCCTTTTTATTAGCAAAGCATCCTTTTGCAAAGCAAATAATTCCTCCTGATGTTCATAAATCATTTTTACTTAAACTGAAGTGTGTATCGGGACTGAAAGCTAATCCCCATATTACTCAGATTCCAAAAAGGACGTGACTTTGGGAACAGCTTGGGAAGAAAGCATTTGAGTAGGAGTGGATCCACGAGATAAATCAGAGAGATTCACTTCTTTCCTCATTTCTCCCATTTTCTTCACCAGAGCAAAGCTCCGACTTTAATGCCCCCAAATAAAGGAATTTTATGAAAGGAAAATAATTATTAGCAGGGTAGACAAGGAGGACTGTCTTATGGTGAAGAACAAATGGTATCAAAAGGCAAATATTTACTAATTCTGAGTAACATTTTTCCAGTGGAAGGACATGAGAGAGGGTCCTGGAGAGATGCAGAAAAGATGAAAACAAAGGCAAAAATTGACTAAGAGATTAAACCCATCATGGGAGTCCAATAAGTATTTTTAGATCTATTATTCATTTCTTTAATGGAAACTATAAAGAAAAATTAAAAGGCCAAGAATTGCTTCCAGGGTAAACTGAGTTAGGGTCCATTCAGAGAAAGGAGATGGCCAGTTTCTCTGTCTCCCCCAAGAAGTGCAGTGAGGAATCAGGCTGAGCTCAAAGGAAGGCTAACATTATGCTAGAGTTTTCCATGTGTTCTCTGATTATTAAAGCAATTCATGCTCGTGGAAAATCTGGGAAGTAAAGTATAAAGAAGTAGAAGCACCCACAATCCCACTACTCAGGTAACCACTGTTAATTTGGGGGCATATTTCTGGAGCTCCTTGAAAACAGAAAATTGTCTTTGTTTTCTGAAATGGTGTAAATGAGAGCTACTGAAAGACAGGACATTTTACTTCCATATCTAGGAGCCCATGGTGCTGAGCTCTAGTTCCTGCCATATAAGACTTTGTGTTCCATGGAGCAAGATGACGAAAGCGTAGGGATCTGGAAAATAACACCTACACATCCCCAGGGCCCCTTCCTCCCCAGAGCAAATGAGCCTGAGCCTGGGGAGCTGCTGCCTGGCCCAGTCCCCACCTGGCCCAATCCCCACCTGGCCCGTCTGCAACGCCAAACACCCGTCCAGGTGAGGGTGGAGCCCTCCACGTCCTGACAAATGGGAAAGCATCACCCTGGGGCACTTTCTGCTCCTAAATCGAGTTCTCAGTTCAGGGAAAAAAATAAACCAAGAGAGGAATTTTCCACTGCCCCATTAATCATGAGAGCGCAGCCTGGGAGCAGGAAATACTGCGGCAGGCATTCCAGGTCTGCAGGCCCACCCAGCCCCACAGCTCCTCACCAGTCCCTAGCGGAGTGGCCTTCCATTGTGTCCACCCCAATGGATTTCGCTTGTGGGAAGAGTTTGTAAATGTTTTATCTCAGCCATGAGGTGGGTGGCAGGCCTGGTGGCCTTATCTCCTTGCCCAGTTCCAGCAGGAGACACCATGTGAAGGTTATTAGAGGGGAGCTTTTGACAAGAGCCCTCCCATCTTGGGTTCACGGTGGCTGATACACCCCAGAGGTTCAACTCCTTGATGTAAGCATTTCCCTGCCCCTGCATTTCTCTCCTGAGACAGCTCGGAATGGTAGCTAAGAGGTCACCCCACCAGTAACCAGCTGTGTGAACTCAGGCAGCTCATTGAACCTCTCGAAGCCTCTGCTTCCTCATCTGTGAAATAATAATAGTATTTCCCTCATAAAGTTGTTGTGAAGATTCAATGAGATAAACCAGGTACAGAACCTGGTGCGTAAACACTTAGTGAATGCTAGTCGTTGATGTCCAGCGATTCATTCATTCAATAATTATTTACGGATAACCGGTGTGCCCTTAAGGATGTGGTTTCCGCCTTCAGAGATGTCACTGTCCAGTGGGGAAGACAAATTTAAAAACAAACCACTATGACGTCGCATGATCACTTCTGTGAGGTGTGTATTATGGTCACCTCTTTGTAGACAATCTCGTCTATCTTCCCAATAACGCTACAAGGTAGGTATTAGTGTGCATTCACACAGGATAAGGCTGAGCTCCAGAGGTCACCAGGTTAGTTGGTGGACACTTGTGGACTTGAACCCAGTCTCCTGAGTCCAACGCTGGTGCTCTTGATCCACATTCATCAGTCCTCTTTTTTCCTTCTCTTATAGGGACCCTCAAAGCTTCAGGTGGGCTTCCTGAGGGCAACTCAGAAGACCACCTGATGCCAAACACAGCTTTAAATCTGCACTTGAGAGCTCACCCATTACGCGATCTACTTTGCCAGGTTGATGCAAAATTACCTGCCGATTTCCATCGGTCGTGGTTCATGTTGCTTCCACTGTTCTTTGTCATTATAGAATTGCAGCCCTGAATGTCACTCGGGGACATATGGCCCCAGGACTATAAACTGCCACCAGGCCGTTGCTGCTGAAGGCTGCCCTTCAGTGCCTGACAGTGGTGATTAAACATTGCCTATTGAAGGAGCCATAAAGAAGCCAGACGTCCTGCACCGATGAGTAGAGTGGAGCACAAACAATGGGCCAGATTTTCCTGTCTCTCAGGGGAGTCGCTCTCTCGTCTTTCAGAGAAAAAAATCATGCAGTGAGAATCTGGCAGAGTAACTCAAAGGAGGCCCAGGGGAGGGCAGGAGTCAGGAGAGGGAGCCTGGACACGGACGCCCACCCAATACTGTCGCTGCCCACGTTCCTACCTCAAGCTAAGAAGCAGAAAACAATTTTGTTCTTCTGAATTCTATTACATGTCTCACTTGTTTGCATTATTTACTGCCCTTGATGGTGGGAATCACTCAGCCCCAGACGGCCAGCCAGGCCAGTCCGCGGGCTCAGTTTAATTTCACCGCTCTGGTCCCCATACTTCTGCGCATTGCTGGAGACAGTCCCTAACTTCACCTGGGCCTGCCCTGCGGCTTGGCAACCCTTTAGTCATCTCGTGCCGACTCCCTACCATGTGGAATTCCCAAAAGGAATTCCTTGGAATCCACAACCTGCTGGCCCTCTTGCTCTCCCTGTGGACAGCCTGGCCTCCTGCCTTCCTGAGAACAGGGTTCTTGTCATGACATCTCTCAAGATCCTACCATCAGCCTCAAACAACGGGAGGTGTGACATCTGCGTGCTGACACCCTGTTCTCTGCACGCCCCCCACCCCCAACTTCTGAATCTTTTTCCATCTCCTCTTCTTCTCCTTTCTCAGGAGAAGACTGATCTTACCTCCTTTTTCCAAGGCCTTTGCTCCTCATCCCTCTCTCTCCCACCTCCTGTAGGATTTCTCTCCATTGGGCCCCATCCTTCTCTCATCTTGAACCTTATCTTCTCTTCAATGACTTCTTCCCTCTTGCTTAACAACCTGGTTTGATTGTTGATTCTCATCCCCTGACCTGAATACCCCCATCTTTTCTCACACAGAGATCTCCAGAGAAGAGTCTGCATGTCTTGGGTCCCTTCTTCCTCACCTCTGACTCAGGCCTTCTCCCCCTCACCATCCTGCAGCCACCATGGCCATCTAACCAGAACTCTTTTTCCAGGTCAAAATAGCTACCTAACTCCAACAGCTAGTGGTCTCCTCAGTCTTTAGCCTTTGATTTCTATAGTACTTGACTTTTCTTCTCAAAATGTCTCCTTTCTTGGCTCCCAGGAGGCAGCTCTTCCCCGGTTCTAGTCTTGCCTCTCAGACAGCCTTCTCTATGCACCCAGGCAGCACCAGTCCTTTCTGCCTTCCCCGTCTTAAATGGGATGGTCTTCAAAGCAATGTTCCCTTTCATGAATCCATATTCTCTACCCTCAAGCTCACTATTTGTGATCTCATAGCCTTATCATGGATCACCCCCAAAGGTTCCTCTCTTCCAAACTCCAGTTTCATGTATCTAACTGCCTGTTGGACAATTTGATCAAGATACTCCATCAACAACTCGATATATTTGAGGTTGGGTCTATCATCTTTTCTGGAGTCACTGCCTCCTCCAGACTTGTGCACTTCTAAGAGGCACCGGGGGTGTTTGAGAAAGCAGAGCAAATGAGAATGGTAGAATAATTTTCACTGTCACCTGTGTAGACACTCATTCTACCTCAATCCATCTCATCTAATCAGTTTCCAGGTTCTACCATTTTTCCTTCCGAAGATCTCCCCCAACCATCCCCATCTCTCCAAGTTGTTAGCTTGAATTAGATGCCCTTCATTACCTTCTGCACAGGCTCCTGCCATGGGCTCCCAGCTGGTTTCTCTTCTCCCCATCTTTCCACCCCCAACCCCTCCTATACTCATTGCCAAGTGTATGGCTATGGTTGGATCACTTCTCTGCCAAAATACCTTTAATGCTTCTATTTGAGTACTGAAGAAAGTCCCAGCTCTTTGGCCTGCCACTCGTAATCTGGCCTCAACTTCTCTTTCCAGCTTTTACATGTCCTCTATACTCTAAAAACCTGGGCAACTCCAGATAAGGGTTTTCTCCTTTCCTGCGTCCATGTTTAGTTCATGCCCTTTCCTCTGCATGCAATGCCTCTGCTCTTCACACCACTTTGCCTAGTAAAATCCTACTATCCTTCAAACCCAGTTCAAATGACACTCTCCAAAATCTTCCTTGGTCTCATTCCTTGTCCTCTACCTTTTAGTTTGCACCTCCCTTATCATGCATAATAGTAATGTTATTTATTACATGATTCATCTGCCCTCATAGATTCTAAGTTCCTCAAGGATAAGGGTCATATCTTCCACTTCTTGACATCCCTCCTGGAGCCAGGCATTGTGTCTTGATTATGCCAACTCTCAGTCTCAAGCATTTGTTGATTCTACAGCTAGAAAGTGTTTTGATCATTAACTGAATCCACAGAGTCCTCAACTCCAACATCTTGGTCACAGACATCTTTGTTTTGAAAGATATTTACAAAGCAGCATCAGCATCCTTTTCTTTTCTTTTTCTTTTTTTTTTTTTTTTTTTGTCTTCTCTATCCTCACTGATTTTTTAAAATTTTATTTTATTATGATAAGAATGCTTAACCTGAGATCTACCCTCTCAACAACTGTTTAAGTGTATAATACAGTACGATTGACTATAGGGACCATGTAGTACAGCCGATCTCTAGAACTTATTCATCTCACTTAACTGAAACTTTATGACCATTGATTGGTAACTCCCCACTTTTCCCTCCCCAAACCCCTTGCAAACACCATTCTACTCTTTGATTCTGTGAATTTGGCTATTTAAGATATCTCAAATAGGAGGAATCATGCAGTATTTGTCCTTCTGCAACTGGCTTATTTCACTTAGCATAATGTCCTCTAGGTTCATCCATGTTGTCACATATTGCATAATTTCCTCCTTTTTTAAGGCTGAATAGTATTCTATTGTTATGTATAGACCACCTTTGGTTTATCCATTCATCTGTCGATGGACATTTAGGTTATTTCCGCATCTGGACTCTCGTAAATAATGCTGCAATGAGCAGAGGAGTGCTAATATAGCTTCAAGATCCTGATTCCAGTTCTTTTGGATAAATACCCAGAAGTGGTATTACTGGATCAGATGATAGTTCTATTTTTAATTTTTTGATGTGCAAAGGTTCCAACTTCTCCACATCCTCACCAACAATTGTTATCTTTAGCATCATTTTCAAAGGTATTAAACATACTGATGGTTGAGCCCTATAACAATACTGATAATAGTCACCATCTGTTGAATATCTACTCTATACCATGCACTAGGCTAAATGCTCTATTTATATTATCTCAACTAATCTTCATAGAAACCCCCATTTTACGGATGGTAAAATATATTTTCTACAATCTAAAACTGTGTGATTCCATGATTCTGCCCCCGTGAGCTCTACTTAAGCTCTGGGAGCCTGGGGAGTTAAGTGGGACTCAGCCTTGGTGCCTAATTTTAAAGATGTCTGAGTTTATGCAGCCACAAATTCTCTTTATGAGGAGCCACTCATATGGAATTCGCCACCACTGTTAATCAGCTCCAGCCACGAGTCAATACAATACCAGAGGAGGGAGAAGCAGTCGAACCTGTTTGTCTAAATGTGTCTGAATCATTTCTTTTCAGTTTTGAAGTTTTATGATCGTTCATACCATTGGATTGCCATGGACGGCACAGCCCTATGTCTGGGATGTAGTGGACACTTAATACCTTTACTGAAATATTTTTATTCCTCTTTAGGATGGAATTGAATTATTGTGCATGCACGGCTGTGATACATAACCAGACAAGTTTGCCTTGCTCACGGGGAAACGCATCTTCTAAAAGTGCAAAAGAGAAAGAATGTGTCTCCTTGTGCCCTCTAGGGTTCTAAGAGTCTTCCATATTTGAGAGAGTCAGAGATCTGAGTCCTATATGACAGCTGACTGCAGTCCTTGCCTGAATGCTTTAGGAAACTAGTAGAGCCTATTATTGGAGGCCAACATCTCCACGGGGTTGTTTTATTAACTTTTTCCTTTTTCTGAGAATCCTCCTGAATATGTGTGGGGCTGATATCCACATTGCCAATATTTTACTCTGGACGCCAAGGGTGTTGTATACATTGAGTTAAAGAGCACGTTGCATTATAACATTTTTCAATATTGTCCAACTACTTGACCTCAGCCTTGGCTAGACTGACCACTCTTGGGGATAACAAAATGGGCCCCAAGGGAACTGACAACACTTTTTATTGACACGCCCTGTGCCAAAGTACCCGTAAGCTGTAATTACTGTGAAATTCCAGGCTCTTGATGAGAAAACTGTAGCACAGGGGAAGAAAGCCCCTTGTCCAGTATCACCTAACAAGTGAAAGTCAGGACAAAGACAGAGAGAATCTAGCATTCTGGATATCACTTTCTGTCATAAACCTAGTGATTCCAAGAAGCAGAAAAGAGAAGCCAAAAGATCAAATCCAAGCCCTTGGCAGATATCCATTTCTCTTCATTCTGATGACTTTTGTTCTTGCCTTTTTATAACACTGACAGAGAAAAATACAAAAGAAAATCCAAATTGTACTTACCATTGCTATACCAAGGCTTAGAATTCTAGGGATTAAAAAAAAAAAAAAAGGATTTTCAGACAGACATTATGAAATTTGACTTTTTTGGCCAATTCCTGGTGAGTGGCAGCCTCCATATTCCGGATTATTGCCTTTGTAAAGCAGAGTCTTTCATTGTCCAATAACTACTTTTTAAAGTCCAGCAGCCACCTCTTGGAAGGCAAGTTATTTTGATTTTCATCTAGTTTTGATTCGTTATGAATGCTTCGATTTGTTCTGCCATCCGTTGATGGATATCATTTATGGTATGTCAACATGGAGCCACCTATTCAACACAACACGGGCTTGTTTGGTTTCAGGGGGTGCGCTGGATTCAAGAGTAATATACAAGAATGAATCATAATACCCAGCTTTATCTTGGATGTCACAGATAGCAACTAGTCGCCTTCGCAACCCCTAAAAAGTATAGTGGTTGGCCTCCCTGAGATACAAGACCAGTCTTCGGTTAAGGTTTCCTATATCTTGTGGTCCTCAACACGCCTAGAAACAGAAACGCACTGAACCAATCTTCCCCTGTAGCTCCATCCCAATTCTGCTGCCTCCTCAATTTTCCTTCCAGCATCACATCCACCCATCCTCCATGATTCCACCTTCCATGTTGACTCCAGAAGATTCTCCTATTCTAGGATCCTCATCCTGAGTAAATTATTTAGAATCATTTTCCAAAGCATTTGGTTTGGGGCCACTTGGCATCTCACCCACCCTACTCCCACCTTTGCCCACGAATGTGCTAGAGCAACGGTTTCAAGTCCACTGCTCAAGAACCATTAAAGGATCTCAAACGGGATTCCAAATGGCAGAACTAGAACCAGGTAAATATATGTTTGTACCCACCCCACTCCCCATCCCCTGCTCTCCCTACCCAAATGATCCTTGACCATCTAGGATACCTTTCCATTGACCTGCCATTAACTAATCCTTGCCAAGCAATGCATTGGTAACCAAACTCTGGGAAGACTTCAGTAGTTAAAGAGAAAATAATAACTCTTCAACATTATGGGCTGAATTGGTGTCCAACATAGTTCTAAGGACATTATGTATACTATTTCACTTAATCCCCACACTGACCAAATGCATAGAATATCCCCTTATTAGAGACGAAGCAAATGACACCCAGAGAGGTTAAGTAACATGCCTGACACAGCACCTTTGGGAAGTTGGCTGCGTGCGCTGGGTCCTCCCCCTCACCTTCATGCCTTCTTCCAAAGCAACAGTATCAGTGCTCTGGGTCCTTGGGAGCCCATTTCAGTCTCTAATGAAAACTGCTTCTTGGCCAAGCCCAGCAAACCTGGGGATAGAAACCAAACACACCCAGAGGTGAAGTACACGGCATCAGAAGATGAAAATAGGCTTGCAAAATTCTATCCTCGCAGTAATTCAGTTCAAACCCCAAAGGGGGTGAGAACCAAGTTAGGCCCACCACCTCTTTCCCTCATACCCCCCAAGAGAAAGCAAGACTGGACCCAAATGTCACAGGAAGTCAGTGACAGGGAAACCTGACAATTTCAGGGAGTCTAGAATACCAGTGCTAGATGGTCACCACTTCCTTCAATACACAACTTTGGAATGCCCTTCGGGTCCTTGGACGAAGGCTCCAGTGTTGCATCTCCATCTTCATTTTGACCAGGCCAAGGGGCACCATTTACAAAGACAAACAAACGAAAACCCCTGATTCCTTTTCTAGATGCATCATACATAGTTCTAACAGGGCAAGTCACATTAATTAGCATTAGCCAGTCTCTCTCAGATCTGGGATGAAAGGCAGGAAGCCACGTACAGTGTACCACTATTAATATTGTAATTATAATTATATTTTATGACAGTTTCCCTAACCTCTACTGCTCAACACTGGTTAATTTCTCCATCATAAAAAGTGGGTTCTTTTATTGGACTGAGTGTTTTGTGATTAGTTTGGTTGAGTTTTACCAGCTGAGACATAATTAAGGATGGCAAATTTCCAAGTGGTGGCTGAAAATCCGTTATCTACTCCACAGTGTGGGCAAGCAAGCAATTGAAAGAAAATGACCACCCTCTACAGATCATCCAGTAGGAAACCACGTCCTCCTTCAGTCTTGGAAGGGGATTTTGAAACCAGAGCTTCTAGTGGTGAACACAATGCAGTCTATACTGAAACTATATAGTGATGTACACCTGAAATTTACACAACATTGTAAGCCAGTATGACCCCAATAAAATAATTTAAAAACAAAATTTAAAAAAATTTTAAAAAGCAGACCTTCCACAGTGATTACGCTGGGCTCCCGAAGACTACAGATGACCATCAAGCAATTGGATCTAAACGTAACTTGCCTCTGCCAAGAACATTCCCCAAGGGCATGGGCCCCAAACTCTCTGCCTGTGAGCTTTCTCCCCAGTTTTGACCTTTGCCTGCCGTGAGATGTTGGGCAAGTAACAAGCTCCTGGGGAGAGGGTTCAATGGTCAGGCTACCTTACAAGGGAGAAACTGCAAGACCAGTCACTCAACCTAAAGAACCAATGGAAAGTGCTCTCAGAAAAAAAAAAAATCCAAAAGCCTGAAGACATGGGAGCACAGCATCCTTCTTCAGCTCCTGACTTCGGCTGAGGAGGGGTGGCCTCTCAGAGTGGAGAGCAGAAAGAACCAGCGCAGCTCCGGAGTCGAACAAGCTGTGAGTTCATTACTCAACTGAGCTTCTTCAAGACTCTTTGTCCTCCTGTGTAAAACAGGAGTGATAAACAATAGTACCTACATCCTCAGGCCCTTGGCATGATTAATGGAGAACACATATGTAAGGCACACAGTAAGTGTTCAGTATTCAGGGTGACCACTAAATCTAGAAACAGAGGGGAATACATCAATGGTTTAGTGATATTAATGTCTTTATATGATAAAATAATTGCTACGTGTCCAGACTTGGTGACCACCTTATGCATTCACTGATATTATTATTCAACAAATAGCACTGTGCTAGATGTCAAAAGACACCAAAAGGCCTCTTTGCCCCAAAATAGTATATTGTCCCTGGTGCCTAGAATTCCCACGGGACTCTTGTGCTTGGTTTAAGTTTCAAGGAGTTGAAGGCTTCCTTTACATGCCAAGCTCAACAAATAAGGATAACTTGAAGCCATTAAGAGTCATCACCACCTTAGCTCAAATGAGTATATCAACTCTGACGAGCGACCAGCCTGGAGTCAGGAGGGAAGACCAGATGACGTGGCCCAGAGTACAGGGCCCTTCCTCCATCAGGGTTCTGCAGCTGAATGACAGACAGTACCCGGGGCTCAGCATCGTGGTGACAGATACCAAAAGGGAGTAAGTGGGGGTCAGCAAGGGGAGATGGAAGCAAATTCAAAGCCTTCGCCTTCTTGAGTTAATCATCTATTTATAATCCCTCTCTCGGCATAACTTATGGTTCTTAAAGTCAACACCCCACAAAATAAATGCCTACTCTTCTCTATCAACATCCAGGAAAATAAACCATTTTTTTTAAGTGGAAGATCACAGTTCAACCCTCTTTTAGCGTGGCAGTCCATTCTGACAGTGACGTTCTCATGTCAGCCTTGGTAGGATTTCTACACAGTGGCAAAGAAGCTCCATTATCATTGGGAACTGATCTCAGACGTTGAGAAAGATAATCCTCCCCCTCCTTCACATAGCTTAAAATAAACTATGGACTGGTGAGTATTCCATTTTGTTTTATTACCTAAGCCTTCTTTAAACATCCTCCAGAGGTGCCAGCCCATGAGTTCAACGAGACAATGCCTACACTAGAGCTATCGGCAGGGTGGTATCCAGCAGGAAGCTGAAGCCATTATAGGGCCAAAAGGTTGGGTTGAAGGGGTGCATGGGGCTTCTGTATTAGACATTACATATTTCACGTGGACGAGTTTGATCCTTTAAGCTCCGAAAACACCCAGAGGGCAAACTGTCAGCACCATGCACAAGAATTTTGCCCTGAACAAAATGACCTTTGAGTTCTTAACTGGTTTCATATTCTTCAGGTCTCTGCGTGCATATTCCTCTTCGGTCACTCTCTGACATCTTAAATGCATTTATTTGCTGGTAGGGTTGGCCCTCTCTGCCCAACAGCCACTGATTAACATCTAGTCTGCAAACCATGTAGAAATGTAATCCTTAACAAAATGGGGAAGTTCCAAGCAAGCCAACACATTGTATTGATTTGCAGACTTCAGCCCAATGTGAGCGTCTTTGCTCACTAAATTACAGCTGTCTGTCTTCAGTGAAAAGCCACTGAGACTCTAGGATCAAGCTGGGACTCTTTCTTGTCACATCATCACAGACATTAAGTTCAGTGACGGATGGGTGCAAATCACGGTTCGAAGACCTCAAATGGGACATCCATGGACAGGAATGGGGCTTTTTTTAAGATGTGAAATCAAGGTGACATCTTCCATTAGGGATATCTTTATCTAGATATCAAACATCTTTTTCTCAGCAGTAAGCCAAACCAGCATTTCCCTTAAGTTTGAGACTTACACCGTATGTTTTTCTATTTCTTGCCGTGAACGCTGAGAACAGATACGCCAGCACTCCCACAGTCTAGGACAGGCCCTTGGGGACAAGTCTTTCTGTGTCTTTGGGTAGCTCAGATATGCCCCTAGAGCTTCGGTTTCCCAGGTCATGACAGAGAGGAAACACAGGCCAGCAGTGTACCTTAGAGGACCGGGTGATGGAAAAAGAGGATTGATACATGCCTTCTTCTTTCCTCCTCTCCTTTCACCTTTGCCCAGCCAGCTGGCTAAGAGGGCGGACATTCCGCCAGCTCTTCTATCTGGTAATGGAAAGCAGACACTTAATCCTCAAACTTCATCTTAGACACTGCTGTAGTTGAAAACCTCTCCGTCCACCAGAGCTGCTGGTGATTAGTAAAGCAGGCCGGCAGAGCTGCTGTTGCCTTTCCTTTCCCATCTTCAAATGGATGTGCTAAGGAGCAGAGGAGTGGGTTGGATCTGGAGTCCATAAGGAAAAGTTGCAGACAGGGCCTTCTAATTCACACACTGGACAGTCAGCCTCTGACGGAACGAGAGTGTGGTACCCCAGCGCAGCAGTGTAGTGAATTAAGCTCGGAGTTCCATCCCTTCATGCCACCACCAATCCCACTGAGGAAGCCCAAGTCGCAGCTTCAGACCCCTGATCCAATTAAGGGGGCATGGCCCTCCTGTCTTCTCTGGTAAAAGCATAGGATTGAGCATCAGAACATGCTCAACCAGTGAGCCAGACCCGCAATCACAAAGTCATTGTTCTCAGGCACATCTTGTCACCCCAAAGAGATTGTAAACCTCTTAAGGGAAGGATTGACTTCACATAGTTGAGTTAGATGCTCATTTACTTGATATAATTTATTGGGAACTGAGAGAAGGCTGTTTCCTAACCAGATATACCCTGCTACTCATCACCAGAGTCTCTGAAATTCCATTCTAAAAAAACTTTCATGCGGGTGAAATGCTGCCATAGAAATGCCTTCACTTACACACAATTAAGAAGGGCAGAGTAACAGGGGTCTCTATCATTTTATTACACTCCACCATCACAGAAGGGTCCCAAATAGCAAGAAGACATAGAAAGAGGGCTTCCTACCTGCCCTACTTGCCCGAAGCCATCTCGTCAACATGTCTCCGTACATTCAACATAAGATGAAAAAGATCACAACCCCACCTCACCTTGGGGTCCAAAGAACGCGAGTCACCCTGTGAGATTAGAATTCATGTATAAAACTGCCCTGGGCTTGGGAAAGGAATTTCTTCATTTCCTTATTTCTTTAACCAATTCCTTGGTATCAGAGTAGACCCAAAGCAGCCAGTGAGGCCAACTTCAGTTGAGTAATGCCTGATGCAAATGAAGACAAGATGGTGGCCCTGTCTCCAGTCCGGACTTGTTAACTTTGCAGAGTAGAAAAACTCCCCAGCTTCCTGTTGCAAACTTAGCTCCAGAGAAGGAGAGACCAGGATTCTCTCTCCTATTGTAACCTCTAAACCACATCTTTCTCCAGGGTGAGAGACCACTGCTAGTTTTTGACAAGAGGAGTAGGTGATGTGATGATGGAAACAAAAGATTGGAGTGATGCGGGAAAGGACCATGAGTCAAGGAAAGCAAGAAGCCTCCCAAAGCTAGAAAAGTCAAGAAAACGGATTCCCCCCCTAGGGCCTCCAGAAGGAACCAATCCTGAAACACCTTCACTTTAGCCAAGTGACACTGATTTCAGACTTCTGAGCTGCAAAGTATAAGAGAATAAATCTGTGTTGTTGGGAGCCACCAGAGTTGTGGTAATTTGTTACAGCAGCAGTCAGAAACTAATACAGGTTTTGGCTTCATGGAGGCATTGGACGTGACATTCATGAAGAGTTTGTCTAGTAGGCAAAGATTTCAGTGTTCCCGTGGATCTGTTTGAACACATCCTGTGCGCCTCACACACCCCCAACTTCTATGACCCAACCAGAACGTGGTCAGATTGGAAGCCACTGTATCTGTGTCTAATGAGTGATTTCAGTTTCTCCTCTGAGAAAGGGACCCACATGGGTTCACAGCAGCAGAGCGTGGTCATGCGTGTATCCACCAAAATGTACTGAGTGTGTCTTCTGTGTCAGGCATGTGCTGCTCACAGGGCTGCCAGGATGAGCACAACAGAGCTGGCTGCTCATTATGGGGCTGACCCTCCATCGAGGGGCAGGCTCTGCACGCAGCTGGGTCCAAGTCTCAGCAGATCCACTCACCAGACGTGTGACTTTGGGCAAGTTACTCGCCCTCTCTACTCCTCAATTTTCTTATCCATAACTGATAGATTTCCCACTTGACAGGGCTTTTCTGGTAATCAAGTGAGAAAATCCCTTTGAAGAGCCTAGTACCTTGCCTTCCACACAGGATGTGCCCAGTGGAAACGCTGGCTGCCATTTCTTCGCAGCGTGATGGGTCATGACTTTGTTGGGTAGCCTCTGTGTACTGCGAAGCAGCCTCCCAGCCCATTCCCTCAGGCTGAGTCCGTGAGCCCAGAGGGTCAGACTGAATAAATGGCAGTCCCCCGTCCTTCTGGGAGGCCCCCATGGTTCCAGGCAGTAGTCAGGAGTTCTGGGGTCTTCAGAAGAGTGAACCCAATCAGTCAACCTCTGGGAAATTTGGAATTTTCTGAAGGAGGTCCAGCTTTCCACAACAAGGGAGGCCTAAAGATGTTCAAAGTGAAGGACGGGATGGCTTCACGCACTCGGGTCTCAAGTTTCTAACAGACAGGTCCGCTTATGTGCCTAGTCCAGGAATGGTTTGCCCGCAATGGAGGACTCGGGATAATGGGTTGTCAATGGAGGGGAATCCAGGCCGCTTCAGCTGGAAGTCAGCAGTGACCATGGCTGGGGCTGTGACTGAAGGGGCTGATGTGTTCAGACCTGCTTGTTGTCACCGCTCAAGAAGTACACAGCTGTCCTTGGCATGCTCTAAAAGGCAGTCCCAATAGAAGGGCGTGGAGAGGGTCTAACAATAAGAAGGGAAAGGGCCACCACAAGGTGAGTTTTGCTTAACGACCCCTTCCAGTTCACGAAATGGAGTTTTAATGACCCTCAAAATGCAAATGCTCTACTCAAGCACCCCGCAGCCCCACCGTGGGGCCATTGGATTCATTAAGGGATCCCAGATCAACTATTCAAAAGACAGGCCTGCACATGGCTAATTCAACAGCAACCCCTAAAATCCTACTTCTTTTAAAAAAAAATTGGGGGGGGAGTACTTTACAAGTTTGGTCAATAAGTATTAACTAATTTTATAATCAGACAAAACAAAGAAAGAACACAAAATTTTCATTTTCTGGAAGTTTCCTATGCCCACTGGCCAAAAAAAGAGAAACCCAATTGGCAGATTTCTTAGTCAACCACCTGGTAGTCTAGGCATCATACAGACACCAACCAAATCTTTCTGCAGCGGGGTCAGTTCAGACCAATGCACTGAATTAGGAGCCAGTGAGAGGAGCCAATCACTTTGCATGTCTCCACACTACATCCCTAAGTTGCACAATGCTGGGCCCAGAGCTGCTTCCTTAGGAACACGAATCCCCGCTCAGGTGTTTACACATCTTTGGGGCTGTTGCTGGGGCCCAGACAGCACAGATGAGTGCTCTATAATGCACCCCTTTTGTTTAGCCATGGGGGTTGGGCAGGGAGGGCAGGGGCAGAGGTGGGCGGAGTGGGCCCGCTCTCCAAATCCCCACTCCAGTGCACAGCCTGCCAAACTGCACACAGACATGACAGAGGATTGTGAAAACTCACCACAAACAATGTGGCTAATGTACCGGGATCCCCTGCAAAGGAGACTGAGGAAGGGCCTGGAAATGTCAGTGTCCAAACAGAGCACCCTAAAAGGAACAGCTTTGGGGAAACACTGATCCACTTTCTCCTTTGATCCCCTTCTCCAAAGAGAGAGAGAGGGCACAAGGAAAAAGAAAGACGGGACTCTGGCTGTCTCCCTAGATCAGCCTGTAAGCAATTCAGGCAGAATTTCTTTACACAATGGATGAGTGAAATATGAACCATGCTGCCAACATCAGCAGGACAGGCAAGTCCTGTGTCTTCCACTCGAGAGGGGCCTGGACACATTTCAGAAAGAGCAGGGAATCTGCAGGCTGGGACATTAACTCCTGTCCCGGGTTGACAGTCACAAATACAAGTTAATTTGTGTTTCGCAAGACAGTGCTAAAGACAGATGGCACTGGATCTACCCCTGAGCCATTTGGAATCTGATGAACCACCATCACCCAGGCCTTTAAAACACTTGGTCAAAATTCTGACAGGGGGTGTGAGGATGTCTTTCTAATAAAGGATGTTCTCAAAATTTAAAAAAAAATCCAATGGAATCATGGTATATTTCTTCTCAAATGGGTCTTAGAGATCATCTCGTCTAATTATACAGATCAAGAGCCGACTCCCAGAGAAATTAAACAAATGGCTTCAGATCATCTGCTCATGAGGGGCAGAGCCTGGGATGAAACCCAAGTTCTCAGATTCCTACTAGGACAGTTGTCACCGCACATTCAAATGATCAATGAATTTCTCTGAATTCTGGGGCTTTCCCTTTACTGGGTTTCTGCAAAGGATGTGGACAAGTCCAATCTGAGGTGTAATCACACCGTTTGAGCAAGATAGAATAAACAAAATGAAAATGTTTTTCAGAAGTTCATTTCATTTGAAAGTGCGGGAAAGGGTTGGTGTTGTACTCAGCTGTTTCGGATAACGGTTAAAATTTTTGTTCTGTGGATAGGACTATAATATGCTATCGTTCAAATGTTTTCTTTTGACCTTCTAATTACTTTTAATTTTTTTTTTAAATCTCTCCTTAGCTTGGAAATTGAAGGGAATTTACCTATAATGGAGTCAGTAGTGACTGCTGTCTGGGAAAGATCACAAAAATGGTTCCAGATTTGGGGGTGGATTGGGGGTTGAGGGCAGGGGGATGGAACAAGAGAACATGGAGTGATAATGCTTCTAAATCTTTGAAATGTAAATAGGACAATTCACCATTGTGAGGAAAATATCAGAGGCGGGAATGGATGGCATTTGTGTTTGCACTTCTGAATTTTGTGAACGGGTGTTTTCCTAAATTTAGGTCAGACGTGAAGCACTTAGGAAGAATTTACTCCCTTCTCACAGTTCTAGACTTAGGAATTATCAAAATGAAGCTCTGTGATGAGGAGTAAGCTTTAAAGTCATTTTAAAACCTTAGAAAGGTTTAGAAAATAGACAATGGTCTCCCAAGGCAGACTCTGGGGGTCCCCGCTCTGTCCCCTTCCGTCTGCCTGGCGACTAACCCAGAGGCCCCACTGGGAACCTCGCCACAGTTCATGTAGTTCTTTTTAAATAACATGTAAATGTCACAAAGTAAAAATGAGACACTGGTGTCTCGGTTTCTCTATTTCCTGATCTGCTTTTTTTTTTTTTAAGCAGTTTTAAAATGGACTTCAACCTAGACATTCAATAGGTATTTGTTGAAGAAACGAAAGAAGCCCTCAAATTCACAATTTTTACTTCATGCACTTCCACTGTTAGATAAGAGGACTTCATGAATAGCAAAACCGTTCAGTAACTATGTGGTTTATTTTTTCTATCATGTTGGCTTTTAAAGTGTTTTAAAGAAATAATCCAAATTTGCACTTTCTCAAGTAATCTCCTATAGACAAGCTAATACAACTATTTCAAAAGTGAGGCAGAACAGATTGAAAATTAAGAGGGGTGCAATTTACTCAAAAATATTGGAGCAATATTTTGGATCTACAATCTTGTTCTGTTTTTGTAGATGAAACCCTGTCTAGTATTACTCTTCTAGTGTCTTACAGGTTTTCAAATGAAGGAAAAAGAACAAAGCCATGAAAACATATGATAACATTCTAAAGAAGAAACTGAATCATTGTTATTGTATATATTTTAAATCTTTTGCATCGCCTTCTAGAAATATCTTAGAATGTCAAGTCAATGTGCAGAATGATAAAATGACATTTCTCTGAAGAAGGAATAGGATCAAATATGCCATTATCATTATGGACTTAAAACAAAGTAGCTAGAGAACGGAGTCTGGGATTTTTTACGTGTGCCCCCCCAACCCTCCCGCCCCAAGAATGTCAAGAATTTGAACTCCCTGTTCTTAAGGTGAAAGGGCATTAACTCAAATGTTCATGAAGAGGTGGCAAATCCTGAGATGTTGGAACTATACAACAAAATCTCCCAAGTTTAAGATGGCAGTAGATGATGATTTCCTCTGGCGCTTCAAAAGAGATCGAAAACAACATTCAAAATTGTGGATCATGAATCAGGAGCCAGGAGGATCTCCACATGCATCTCAGTAATTCTCTACTCCTTTATTTCAACATTTAGCTTTAGGTTTAAAATATTTGCTAAGAAAGCAGAGAGGCGATTAACAGAGATTTTAAAATGTGTGCCATAGTTACACATTCTGTCAACAGATTAAAAGGAAACTATACAGCGTAAGTTACAAAACGGTTATTTCATGTTTCGCAAACATTCCGATAAAACCCTCCACTGTGGCGTACTTCAATTCAACAGCAGAAAAGAAAAACAGAAATGAACTCGAGACCCAGCCCAGCTCCTTTACGTCTTGCACAGCGCCACGAGGAATCCATCAGCTGCGGTCCACCTGTGCATCTCACCAAAGAAATCTTCCTGTTTCTCCTCCGGGAAGATGGTCTACTCGAGGTACACAAGGAGGAGGGAACCGCACCTCACTAGGGACCACAGAAGTGACTCCAGCCCCAGACTCCACTCCCCTGGGCCGCATAGAGAGAGCTCCAAGGATGTTTGTTCCCTTTCCCACAGCAACAAAGGGTGACTCTCTGGGGTCTGCGTCATCTCCTAGTGAATAACTTAACACGTTTGGGATTTGTTAGGTTTTTTTTAAGCTCCTTCTTCTTAAATTAGCTAGACCTACCAGGTTCTATAAGAGCTTGGCCATCACTTTAATACGATGTTATTTGGTTGTTTTAAAATATTTTCACTTTATTATGATTTTTATATTATTATTCCAACAGACTGTATTAAAGGCAGTGATCACTAACACAGAACACAATGGGAGCTAACAATCAATCAGCCAGGCTGCTCCCAGGACCCGGTCTGTCCGGCCTAAATTGCTGACATGCACGTCGGTAGCTCATACGCTACCTCATAGCACAGGCTGCGGGAAGAGAGAGGGAAAGGACAGATGTGACTGTCCCCTTAGAGCTATTTAATAAATATCATCAAAAAACAGAATGGAAAAGAACCCTCCAGAGCACAACCACCTTAGGTCAACTGAATATCATCTAGTTTATTCAACCAAAAATTGAGAGAGAAGGAAAATATTAAAACAAAAAAACAGGTCTTAACACTAGCAGTAAATAAATTTGTACAACAATTCAGTCTGTATAATATGATGAAATAAATCTACATCTTTTCTTATTTTGGTGCTTTGAATTATACATACAAACAACAATTACAAGGACTTGTTCATACAGCATAGAGGCCTGGAAAGGTGTTAACACATGAGTGTTAACACAGATTGCCCAGAACTGATAGAATTTCCTACGCGGAGGCCCACAGCTTTGAACAAATGATTTGCCTACGACATTTTTCTTTTTTTTTTTCCTTTTTTTTTTCTTTTAATGCATCAACCAACTGTGGCCAGTGAAAGGAAATAAAACTGGCAGTTTGTCCATTTAGATATCAGACTAGTTTCTTCTGAATTTCCACACTTAATTTCCCCCACAGTCCTTAAAATTCTTGGCGTCCTTCATGCCCCTCTTACAGCTACCCAGATGCAATAAAGTCTTCTTCGAATGTACAGTATTTCTTACAATATAAGTTATATGCAATGTTCAGCATTATTTTTTCACAGCACTAGAGAGACCCTGTTGAATAGGGAGTATGAGTCTGAATGGTTTATTCACAAATGGGATCCAGATTCAGTGACGGAGAACACAGACACCAGAGTCAGCTCCCCTGCGAAAGTGGCAAACATCGTTTTGCTTTCTGCCTTCGAAACATATATCCATCGGTTGCCGGCTTCATGATACTGCTCCTGCAAAAACAGACGTAGAAGGGGCTGGAGGGACTCTCGCCTGGAGACCTGGAAGCATCGAGCAGGGCCTCTAACCCATGGCAGTGACCATACTGGAAGGATGGTGCGGTCCGAAGGAAAGGCTGGACGGCGGGTGCATGGGCGTTGGGGTGGTCAGCATGTGGCTGGAGTGGCTGAAAGGCGAGATGTGGCTGAGAGAAGACATGTGTCTGGAGAGGGCGGCTGGGTTGAACGAGCTGCTCTTGGGGAAGTCCTCCAGCGTGTCATGCACCTTTTTGCATTTTTTGGATTTGCTAGACATTTTTCGGTTTCTGGTCTGGATGCCTTCCTTCTTCATAGTCAGGGGTCTGTTAATCTAAACAGAGATCAATTTTTTTTTTTTTTTACTTTTTTTTTTCACTTTTTTTTTTTTTTTTACTTGTGAAATGGTGCAGGCTTTCACACCCCAACACGGGTTCCTCTGACTGCCCCAGATCCGGGATCTGCTTTCAGGGGCCCCTTCCTCCCCCCTCTTCCTGCGTCCTTCCCAGGGACCCTGAGTCCTGCAGGCTAGGTCTGCGGTGGGGCTGTGACTGCCAGCCTCTATCAGTTTCAGAAACAAGAGACCGTAGGTAAGGTGTTCCAAGCGGGGGTTATCAATTATGTTCACCCGCACCAATCATTTGGGGGGCACTTCGTGTTCCCAAGGACCATATTCTAGAGGCCTACCCCATATCATTGTATTTCTGTGATAACTAAAGTATAATAACTTGTCTCCCTTCATTAGAATTTCCTTAGACTATTTCATGAGAACGGAGGCAATCGAGGAATCTTCAAGAGGGAAATAACATTGTCTTCTCGTCTGAAATCTGCGTTAGGACTTTAAAAGCACCACCAAGATAATGGATCTTGAGTGTGTAAGACTATCTGCCTTCAGAAATGAGGACTGCACTCCTCTTCAAAGTGACTTCTGCTTGCCTCTCTTCCACGTGGCCTTTTCACAATAAGTGCTGTAAAATATTCCCCTGGAATTTGTATGTCCTGGGGTTGTATTTTACTTTATTTTATTTTTTTAATTTTATTTATTTTGGGTGAGGAAGATTGGCCCTGAGCTAACATCTGCTGCCAATCTTCCTCTTTTTGCTTGAGGAACAATGGCCCTGAGCTAACATCTGTGCCCATCTTCCTCTGTTTTTTTTTTGTACGCGGGATACCTGCCACAGCATGGCTTGATGAGTGTTGTGTAGGTCTGCGCCCGGCATCCAAACCTGCGAGCCCCAAGCTGCTGAAGCGGAGCGCGTGAACTTAAACACTCTGCCACCAGGCCAGCCCTCTGGGGTCATATTTTAATACAACATATCTTCCAAAAGGTCATCTCTTGCCCATGTCACAGCAACTGCAGTGACTAAAAGTTGCAATTTCTACTTAATTCTGACTATCCCCTTCTAACTAAACAAAGAGCCAAAGCACCAATCAACAAGCATTTAATAACCACTTATGTAATGCAAAGTACTGTGCTAGCCTGAAAGCACTCTCTTTCTAGAAATCAAGACCAGGAATGAACTAAACAGACAGAGGCAAGCGCCTCTCCCCATATCACTAATCTTCAGTCTCCGAGACAGCACAGCATCTCTCTCCTCTTGATTTGTTTTTAAAATAATTTGCTTTGGGAGGGGCAGAATCAAGACAGGGGACTTGCCAAAGCAAACAAAGACCACTCCCCACAAGGAGTCAGAATCAGATTAACCTCGAGAGCAGACATCTGCCCCGGAGAGCAAACCGCACACGTGGCCACATTTCCAGGGAAATGTGGCAAAGGGACTCAAAGAGGGCATGTCAGGGTCTCAGTCATTCCCGACTCCTTGGGGAAGAAGCATCCTCTCCCTTTAGGGTCCTCGAGGGTGGAGGAAAGAGAAGAGGCTCTCGTGGCTCCAGGATCTACCTGTCCGCCCCAAAAACTAGAAAACGACAGTTAAGGAAGAGAGAATTCAAATGGCCAAGAGGGACAGGCTGTTGACAATGCTTCTGGGAGCAGCAAACACACAGCCGCCTGGAGCTGAGCTGGGAGAGGTCACCCTGGAGAGGGGCACAGAGCTCCACACTGGAACTGAGACCTGATTTCCCCTATGCAGGAAAGCAGCCCAAGTGACAGCAGAACTAAAAGGTCACTGCCAAAAGAACATCTCAGGGTTCCTTCTTCAAAGTTATAATCAAGATAAAGACGCAGCCTACAGAGGCGATAGGAATCTACTGTCACATCAAATCTTCCCCAAGATAATGTCTAGACACACAGTTCTCTGTGCTGATATCTAGATACACATGGCCAGATATCTAAATATAATATCTAGTTACACAGCCACACAAACCCAGATAACTAGTCCCAACACCACCTGGACACACTGATATTGAGATAGGTAGTTATCGAAACACCTAGATAAGAAGGAACTAACTTATGGCATACACACGTAGGTATCTAGATGGGCAGCACATAACACAACACCATGAAAATGTTAATAGACTATTATCTCATATTGTCACATCCACATAAATCGCCTCCTTTTGTGAATTCTTACTCAACCAGAGAAGACAGAAAAACCACTCTTGTTGATGAGCAAGTTTCTCTCTCCCGGCCCCTGGAGCTCAGCCATGAAGTCGGGAGCTAATTCAGAAAAAGGTGAAAGTGAGCAGTGGAGAAGTTTCCTTGGCTTTTCTTTGATTTGACGAGAAATTCATACTCTTCAGAAATATTTTTTTTCAGATTGGACACAATTGAGATCATGTCTTATCACAACTTGATGATCCCATCTCATCAAGTAGTCAAAGAAATTTATAGCAGGTTAATGCCCCATAATTCCTATACTTCTATGGAAATATACACACATGCACAATTCATTTCTTTGGATTGAACTTTGGCACATTCTAAAATGAGAAAGTGTTTACTTCCCACTGGTCCCTGTTAGACACTACTGACGTCCCAGGATGGCCTTCTGCTACTCTGATTTCGCTCCTGGCTCCTCTGTTTCCTCCTCATCTTCCCTCGCACTAGTTACTTGCTTCTGAGTCACAATTTCTTCAAGTAAAGCAGAAATAAAAATAATTTCTGCCCTGTCTACATCATGGGACTCTTTGAGGCTCAAATGTAATCAAGTAACATGAAAGTTCTTGGAAAACCATAAATTACAACCTCAAAATAATTTTATAGTCTGTGCCGATGACTGGGTAGCTCATAAACTTGAATGCCCCAAATCTTCCAGATTTTAATCACAAATCTGTTCGTCTCCACTGCAGTGAGCAAGTAAATTCTCCAGAGTGAGAACAGGACTTGGGTGTCGTCGCTGATAAATGGATCTATACCACAGTCCGGGGATCCGCGGGAGATTAACTGATCACAGTGAGACCCTAGTTCCATTAGCGCTGGGCCCTGCACGGGGACCGTGTCAAGAGGGGATGACACCGAAGGCAGAGAGATGAGTTTCACAGGGTCCGTGGGAGTCGCGGCAACTTATTCCCAAAAGGTAAAAAGGAACTAGGGTGCTGGGATCACCATGAGAAGTTCTCCTGTGACTCAAGAAATCTAACCAGGAAAGCTTCCTCCCCAGTTCCCAGGTATTCCTGAGTAAGAGGAGGTGACTGCCAGAATGGCAGGGAGCCCAAAGCTCTGGCTTTTCCCCGTTCAGCCCCAGACTCTGCCAAAGTCAGATTGGCAAATAGACTTTAGGAGATTCAGACAGAGCTAAAGAAGAGAGAGACACAGAGAGACAAAGAGACAGAGCGAGGAATAACGATCCTTCCTTTGAGCTTAACGTACACTTCAGGCCCATTAGGGTCATGGCCGGTCAGCCAGAGCTGTTTCAGGAAAAAAATATAATACCCGAAAAAATGTTTTAAGGTGTTGCAAAATGGGAGGACCCCAACTGAAAAGATTAGAAATGACACAGCCAAACCCCGGTGACTGACTGGCAGTTATCTTCCTGCTAACATGATCCAGAAGGAGAAAACACAATGTTTCCTTTCCCTGGTCTGGATAACCTCCCTCGGCGGCCTTCCCCACTTCTCTGCTGGTGAGGACAAAGACATCGATGAAATCTCTCAGACATTTCATTTCAGGTCTTTTCCACAGAGAATCCGTTTAAAATTCACGGCGCAGGCTAAGCCAAGACTTCTTACCCCTCAGTAACTGAATCGGTCCCTCAGCTTCAGGAATTCGTGTGCCATGCATTACAATTCTATTTAACTTTCTCTCGCTTGCTCTCCTTGTCTTTTTTTGCAAAAAGTTTAAAATGCAAGGAAACATCAAAATAGAAATGGTGACTTTTCTTGTTTTCCAAGAGGAAGATTTTTTTCCCCTTAAAATCCCAGACCGGAGGGGCCGGCCTGGTGGCATAGTGGTTACGTTCACACGCTCCGCTTCAGCGGCCTGGGGTTTGCTGGTTTGGATGCCGGGCGTGGACCGATGCCATGCTGTGGCAGCGTCCCATATAAAGTAGAGGAAGATGGGCACGGATGTTAGCCCAGGGTCAGTCTTCCTCAGCAAAAAGAGGAGGATTGGCAACGGATGTTGGCTCAGGGCCAACCTTCCTCACCAAAAAAACCCACAAAAACCCAGACCAGGCCCACCACGAGTATTGGATCTCTGCATTGCACAGTTTTTCCCAGACATACTAAGGGGGCTGGGTGATCCTGTCTTTAAACCCTTCGGTCTCAGCAAGGCTACTCGGTACAAAGTAGTTTCCTACACTGGGTCCTGTGGCACTGGTTATCTGAGGCTCATTATTTGGCCCAAAGGAGGGTGATTCCAATTAAGAAGGGAACCTGGAAAGGGGGATGCTCTTTCTGGGCATCATCAGAAAGGGAGACGGTTCTGGCTGGTCCCCCAGACACTTACATTGTGCAGCTTGTAGTACAGCCCGCAGGCATTGCAGACGGGGTCTCCATTGGCATTTCGTCTCCAGAGAGTGGTTGTGGTGGTTTGACAGTTCGCACAGGACGTACCTGCCCTCCTCGCGGCCGACTGGGAGCGGGGAGAGAGAGGGTAAAACCAAAACAAATGTTAAACGTGTTTTCAGAACGATGAAGATAGACTTAAAAAAAAAAAATGAAAAGAAATTATCATTGAAATCAAAACTAGCACGTGGCCCACATGAAAGTAATAAAGATCCCCAAAAGCTGCCTCGAGAAGAAGAAGATAGCCCATCCCCTGGCATAGGAGCGCGTCAGACTGCAGTCAAGTGGTCAGAACGCAGCCTGCTGCTCTCCAGGTGGAATTTGGGAGGACCAGAAAGCCACCGCCACCTCTCTGAGGTAATGTTCCTCCTGCCCCCTTTCCACAAAGTTCGCTAGATGTTAAATCTTTACAGGTAGCAATTTTGAATTGCCAAGAAGATCAATCCTCAGTAAGGCTATTGGCCACCACAATATACTAACAGCAAAGGAGGAGCAAACCCAAGCTTCATCATTTATAGACCCCAAATAAATGCTGGATCGTAAAGAGAACAAAAGGCTAACAGAGTAGAGAATGTCTGTGCACGTGTGTGGCTTGCACTCAGGGGATGTACGACTCAGGAAGCACCAAGCAGGACATCCTAGATGAACAAGACTCTGGCAAATTTGCAGCGGTCCTAAAGTTACACAGCCTACACTTCAGTCATTTTCAGACTTTGTCACTCATGGTGACAGCCGCCCTCCTTCTCTTGAGGTGGCTTTCAGTTAATGAGACATAGTGAAAAGAACAAGGAATTTTGCTTTTCAACAGGAACACAGGCCCCTCCTCCTGCTCTGTCTCATTTCACCTTCTTGAAATTTGGTATTTTCTATTTGCTATTCACAGAGCAGACTGCTCGCAGGTCAGATGTCAGCCTCCACTTGAATTTTAATTATTTGATTATGTCACTGCCTTCATTTCCTTTAAAAGGCAGATTTTTCTTTCACTTTTTGATGTACTTACATTGATAAAGGGACTATTCTCTACCTTCATACTTTTAAAAACAATTGAACTCAAAAACTTTTGGAAGAAAATGGAGTCAAGTCACTTCTAACAAACACTCCTTCTCACCTCCTCACCCCTCAAACATAAAAAGAAAATTTTAACTGCAAAATTGTTCCTGCTCCCAGACTCAAAAATATTATCAAAGGCAAGGGAAGGAGAAAGAATTCAGCTAGTCTTTATCTGTGATCAGGAAAATTCTGGCATGTTTATAAAAGCATGGAGCAAAAACTACAGGGATCCTGGTGCACTTTTCCATCAATATTTTATCAAGCAAAACGTTGGGCCGAATATGCCAGATACAGAAAACCCAGCGGCAATTCTGAATTAACCAGAATGATTCCTTCCCTTTCAAGCCACGAAATGACACACTCCTCCTTCCTTCTGGTTTCAGTAGCAGAACTGTGGCCTTATTTTTTTTTCCAGTCATTCTTTATTTTCTGTGTTCTAAGGAATTGGAAATTAAAAACAGCCTTTATCATAATCGAGAAGGTTCTACTGTTCGGCTGTCTATTTTGAAGATAATTCACTACAGTCCAAGAAGTGCAGCCTCTAACTTCACATGCACCTGCCTTTATGAAATGTGATGATTTAAGACTTAGACGTAACTCTTTCCCTTGCGTGCTCTTGGGAAGAAAATGATACATAACCTCACTGCTTAATGATTTTGACAATTACGTTATCACGTGATTATTATTATCTTCCTGTACTTTTTTTTTCTTTAAAAGAAATACTCGGATATAGTAGACTAATATCCACTCAGGGACCGGATTTCCCAGCCCAACAACCTGGAATGTGTAGTACAAGCAGAAAATGCCAATCGGTAAAATTAGAGCTCCAGTGACGAGGGGCACGGGGCAGCCCTTTGCAACATATCTATAGTAACATAAATACTAGCAGGCTCAGAATAAGTCTCCGGTCTATAGACTTTATGCAAATTTATACAGAACCTCTAAAAGCCACACTGTTTTGGTTCATTAGCAGGACACAAAGTATATTAATAAAGCAAGCTACTCAGCTGGTTGTTGGACATGTGAAAATCCTGGCGACACTAAGAAAAAAAATTCTGTGGATCTTCCCTTCAGTCATTTCTCCTATTTCCTGCATGAGTTTATTCAGTGGTAGATATGCATCTTAAGGAAGAGCTAACTACACGAGGCTGGGCAGTCCTCGGTGTATCTGCAAATATGCGAAGCAAAATAGCAAACCAGAGAGCCAGAGCCAGGGTAAAGGCACAGGAAATATAGGAAAGAAGAAAAAGAAAGTTCTAGGTATTCAGAAGTGAACTACAACGGAGAGTTAAAAAAAAAAATCCTGAATCTGCCCTGCGTGTATCTCTGCAGCATATGAATTCTATGGAACTGAAAATATAAAACCACCCAGAACAGATGAGTAAGAAAGAAAAGACAGCTTAAAATGTGACAGCCAATGAACTCCAAAATTAAAAGCAATTATTACTCAGAGTTCCAGAGATTTCTTACGAACGGTGAATGAAGACAAAATTATATAAAATGCAAGTAGAGCCCTCCTATGCAATCTGCCCAGACAGAAAAAACTCTAAGAAAATGTCAAATGCCCTCTTGCTCATCAATCAGCCTGTAGTCTGCCACCTTATTCCCTCTTTCTCCTTCTTTCCTTTTACCTTAAAAAAAAAGCCCAATTATAATAGAACCATGACTTATTTTAACAAGAAAGTTTATGTTATTAGTTTTCTTTCTTTTTTTTTCCTTCTCTCTCTTTTTTTTTTTTACTAAGGCCAGGTTTTGAGTGATTCAGAACATTCTTTTGTGGTGTGATCATATTCATTCTGTGCTAACACCTCCAGCAATTTTTTTTTCAAACACGTCTTGTTCTGATACGTTCAAACATCTTGATGTTTAGGTTGGGGAAGCTGAGTCGTTGTTTATGAGTTATCTCCAGTGCTCAGATATCCGGCAGCTTTTTCCTAGGAAGTTAACTTTGCACATGAGAGAAAGGAAAAAAAAATACCAAAGTGCATGGGGACGAGTGGGGGGAGGTTGAGAAAGTTGGGGAAGGGGACAAAGATCAGAAAGAATAAAGCTTCAAGACTGAGGATTGCCAAAAATTAGTCACGTGGGCACGTTCATCCCTAGAAAGTTTTTCCTTCTTCTAAAGAGGATGTGAAAGGTGTTGAGTTGCATTAAAATCTGATGAGGAAGACAATTCTTTAAAAAGAATACAGAGGATTTTTTTTCCCCCTTAGAATTTGATGGATGCTACTTCATCCATTAATGGCCATGGGGAAATTCCCCTCCTCCCCTCTCTACTTGGTGAATGCCATCACCACAAAAAGCATTTTGATCTCTTGACTGTGGTTAGAGTCATCATTTGCCAAGGCTGCTTTTATTTGTCTGTTACAGACACTTGCTCTTCAGGCTGGCCTGAGGTCCAGAGACAAGTTTACAGATGAACCTCTCCTGCTAGTTTTCCTTATAAATGCTTAACAATACCAGATTTTCTCAAGTATTCCTAAGGGTCAAGAAGTTTAAGAAAGAAAAACAAGAGGGGGAAAAAAATCACCCTATTGATAGTAGGTCAAAAGGAAAATAAGACCAAAAGCTAGGTGGGACCAAGAGGCAAGGTAGGAATCACACAATTTTTTCCCGCAGGAATTACCTGTGGAAAGTCCTCAATTCTTAAGAGAAAAACTCCACTAGGCTCAGTGGCTGCCGCTTGTGAAATCCAGTTAATTGGCCCCATCAATCTTAAAGCATTGGCACACGAGATTCATCCACGGCACTAAGACAGCACCGAGCCTGTGATCGAATCCTAGGATTCCCACCTACTACTTCCGGAACATGTTCTGGGGGGTGCCTGGGACATTCCATCCTCATGCTAAATTTCTCTGTCACTATCAATGCATCTTAAATCAGTTGCCCCTTTAAAGCAATCATTCTATCAGCAAACACATTTCAGATTTGATAACCAAGAAGTCAGCATCCTTAAAAGCGTGGTACGTGACTTCAGAAATATGGAGGGAAAAAAGAGAGAGCTTTTCTGCATGTCTAATTTGAAAATAGAAAAGGAAAAAGAAACTATCCCACGCAAGCTGACATGACTGTCAATTTCCTGCAGAAAGCTCTCCTTCCTGAAGAGGGGAAATGGAAGACACGAAATGGTCAGTGTTGGATCCGCGCTTCCCAAGGACTACTCACCAGTCTTCGCTTGGGCTTAATGAGGGGTCGGTTCTGTCCGTTCATTTTGTGGTAGAGCCCGCAGGCGTTGCACAAGTAGTGCCCGGTGCCATCTCGTCGCCACAGTGGGGTTGAGGTGGCCCCGCAGTTCACACACTCCCTGCCTTCTAGAAACAAGATTGCACATAAGTCACTTATGGGAAGAAAGCACACAGAGAAGCTGCCAGCAATGGGAATTAGGGAGTGAAAATAACATGGAGAACGTTTTTTTCTCTCTTCTCCCTGTTGTGGGGAACTTTCCCACCCCCACCTCCCTTGAAGGTGGCTCCCAAGTTGAAAAGAGTTACTGTAGGGCTGTTTCACGGCCTAACCCTTCCCCTCCACATCCAGCTCCCATCCCAAGCAGTGGTGGGTGAATAAATAGCAACAGGACTTTGCTCTGGGCCTGCCCGACTTGCTGGGGACGACCAAGCTGAGCCAAGGAGGAAGGCAAATTTCAACTTGAAATAGTTCCCTGAGAAAATCCTGAGCCCTGCACGATGGCAAAAGCAAAACATTCCATTCATTTCCCTCAAAGGAAAACAAAGGTGACCCATTACTGCGGCTGGGTCTGTCTATGTAGATTGATTAAATAATGAAGAGGAGGATGGGGAGAAAGAAAAGATTCATCAATGGCTAAATAGGTAAACAGATAATAAATAGACGAACAGATTGATCAATTGCTTGATTGATTTTAGTAGCCAGGGCATTAGATTTTGCTTCCAAAAATACTGTAAATGTCCCTGGCTGGCAAGTAATAGATGAAGACCCCAAAGGGTCCATTCACTCCCCCATCATCTTTTTTCTCTCTAGAAAGGGCCAAAGTTTTCTACAGTTCCCCAGCCACTGTGACAGGGACTGAAGTGTACCTATGACCCCAGCCGGCCCAGACGAGAGGGTTGGAGGGAACCACAGGGTAATCTTTAGCAAGGACCCTGGGGATGGGGAGGGAGGAGGGAAAAGGAAGAACAGGGTTGGGAGGGGCAGAGCAAGGAGCAGATCCGGAGAACAGGGGCCTCTAGGTCGCTCCTTAACCGAGGCCTGCCTGCGTTGCTCTTTTTCCAAAAAAACAAACAAACAAAATAAACGAAAACCGGCCAGGCCGGGTTCGAGCAGCGTTCACTCCAGGGCAGGAGGGAATGCTCCAGACTCCCTCCAATACCATCTGAAGACGCGGGGCTTTGCTCAGTGATTTCTTTTCAACTTCGGCGGGAGGAGGAAGAGGAAGGCGGATTCAGGAAGAACCCGCCGGCTCTTGGGCCTTGTTCTCCCAGAGGCACGGCTGCACCAGCTTCGCTGCTGACTGAGCCTGGATCCCCAGAGGAGCACCCTCGATCCCCCACCGGACCCTGCAGGAGCCAGCGGCTCCACTAGAGCTGGTCCCCCCAAGACAGGGGGTGGGAATGGGTCTCGCTCTCTTCCTGGGTGCTGGGAGGGAGGGTTTGGAACATGGTGGGGGAGAAAGGTGAACCCCTAAAGGTTGTTTTGTTTCGACAGATTAATCAGCTAGCCCCAAACTACCAGGAGGACTGGGGTGGGGAAAGAGAAGCCTCAGGGCACTTGGACATCGTGACCCCCTAAAGGAGGGTGAGGCTGGCCTGGGCGCCCCCAGAACCTGTTCAGCCTTTGGAAACCCCCAGACCAAGTACACGGGTACTGGAGGGTTACACCTGTGAGCTGTGCTGCTCTCCAGGGATGGGTTCTGGGGAAGGAAAAGGACTTTTGGAATTGGAAGAAGGTCTTGCCTCCTTTTACACTGGAGTCCGTGACAGTGCTGAGTAATTTTTGTGCACTTTACTTTTTCCAAAGAAATTCTAAGGAGTTAAGAGAGAGTTTTTCTTTCTTTTTTTTTTTTTGCTCCAAATTCAAAAAAGGTTCTCAAGCCGGGTCGACAGTGAGCGTTCCAAGAACCCCTATGATTATCTACAAAAACTGGCCCTGTGTGCCAGGAGCACTTTCTAGGGACCCAAGAGCGTTGATCAGTCCTCAAAAAAGACTTCAGACTGAACCGCATCCAGACACCTTTCGTTGGGGTCAGAAGCCTGTGAGGTGGCCAGCTGGATGTGGGGGAGGAAAAGAGGGGGAAGGAGGAAAGGGTGAGTGGGCGAGGAGGTGCCAGCTGCAGCCACAGCGCGGAGGCGGGCAGGCCCTGCAGTTTCCATGCTCCAAGTGGGTGCTGGGTCAGCCCCTTCTGGGGGCAGCGACACTGGCCCGTCCTGGCTGGGCCTCCAGGCCCACCCCACCCTGCCAAGACAGGGACCTCCCAGGTTCCCAGCCGTTTTGTCCCTTTCCCACTTGGGCGCTGGCAGAGCGGCTGGGTGGGTTCCCTGGCTCCTGGCTCCCCCATCAGCAGCAGCAGCTCAGGTGGGAGGTGGCTGTGGCTGTGACAGTGGCAGGCGTGGGGCTAACTGCGCTGCTCCTAGGC
This sequence comes from Tapirus indicus, assembly GCA_031878705.1. NCBI lineage: Eukaryota > Metazoa > Chordata > Mammalia > Perissodactyla > Tapiridae > Tapirus > Tapirus indicus. The sequence goes on from CM062925.1 coordinate 119,859,188, forward strand.
ACCCTGGGCTGGGGGATCTCCCAGCCTGATGTGATGAGTCTGATTTCCTTCCCTTTGTCAGGCGGTGGGGAGGATGACTGGCTTCCTTTTCAAAGGGACCTTAAAAGCTGCACGGGCTGCACACAGCCAGGCCCTGCACACTAGAGCAATTTTCTGTCTAGATTCACTCAGCGGGTTTGCGACTGCCTGGTGTGGGCTTTTCTTATTTTTTCTCTTTTCTCCTTGTTGCCTCCAGTCTGTGACTTCAGCCCACAACCAATTTTCCTCCTGGAGACCCTCACTGGTTCCCGCTTTCTTTCCTTCTCCTGCTCACTGCCTGGTGTGAGCGGCTCAGACAGACACCTCTCTCTTAGGTGACAAGAACCACAGAGCCGCGGGGCCTCGTGACATTCAACAGCCATTTTCGAACACCCCTTTGCCTCTATCTGAAATCCTGAAGCTGGGCTGGGTGGCAGGGGTAGGGAACAGGGCAGGAGGTCATGAAGAGGGAGGTGGAGGGAGATGCCCACCGTCCAGAGGAGATGGGGGAGCTAAGAAATGGCCTGTTGCAAAAAGGCCTTGTCTTTTGTTTGTAAAGATCTATCCCAGCACTGACAGCCCCGGCGTTAAGAAAGCAATAGCTGCCCTAACCACAGCTTCAACCGTTTCTCCAAAACGCGACAACCCTCTCTTCTCTTGTCTCCTCCTTCGGCAAGTGTGTTTGCAAAGAAGAGGTTTAAAAAAAAAAAGCGACGGCTAAAACCCAGAGAATCCCGTCCTCAAGAATTCCCACCCCTTCTACCCTCTTTACACAGAAGGCATCTCGAAACTTCCCCTCCACACTCCCGAAGTCCCCGCTCCCTGCTCCCCAGGTGTGCTGTTCTTGTTTTTTTTTTTTTTTAACTGTGAGAAAGGAATAAGAAGGAGGAAGTAAAAAGCCAAATTTAAATCATCTCTTCTCCTCTCCTCCACACCAAAAAAATAATAAAATAGGTAAAGAGGTGCTCCCGGTTCTGGGTTAGGGAAATGCTGCTCTTCCCCCCACTCCTCCACAAAAGTTCAGAGTCCTAAGAAAAGAGATGAGAGAAAAGAAAAGGCTAGACCAGAGGCAGAAGATATGCAGATCAGAGGGGGGGATCTCAAGATGCGGAAATGAGGGCAGAGAAACCAGAGGTTTTTGGAAAAGTCGCTCTGTCCCCTCCCCCCCACACAAACCACCACATCGGCCTCAGATACCACGATCTGCCCCAAACTTTGAGCCTTACCAGAAAAGAGAACTTTAAAAAAAGAAAAATCCCATCACGACCTCAAAATGCACAGGATTGCTCTGTTTGCAATCAGCCCTCAAGCCTTGAGCTAAGCCCAGTTTTTCTGAGCAATCTGTACCCCATTTCTCTGGAACCCTCCACTCCACCTCCAAGCCCAGCTCCTGGCGAGGCAGCGTGGCCACTGTCCTCCGCCTGTTCTTTCTTCCTCTTGCTTTCTCTTTGCCTCCCCCAGCTCGCCTGCCTCCCTCTCCCTCTGCCGACTTTCACGTACTGAGCACGCAGGTCTGAGTTCTGTTGGCCTAACCGCATCCGGACTCTATTAAAGTTCCTGGCGCGGGATAAACAATGCAACTGTCGCGGGCGGCAGTCTGAAAATAATTGGATTAGCTAAAACATATCAACTAAATAGAGACAGTCCTGCCCGGGCCGACGGAGTGAATGTCACCCTGGAAAAAACCCCTGAAAACTGATCTCACGGTCACTGGGCTCCTGGAGCCCTCCCTCGGAAGTCTTCTAAACCCGGGTTTTGCTAGCTCGGTTTCAAGACTGCTCATCTCTCCCTAAGAGACAAGTGATTTTCAGGGCTTCTCTGTCCATAGAATCTCTACAGACAGAGGGAAGAGGGAAGATGGTGAAATGGACCAGGCAGAGACACCTACCCTGAAATGGACACACCCAAGGAGACACAACAATCTTCACAAAAACATCTCTAAAAGTATAGTTAAATCTCATCTTAGAGAATCCCAAAGTCTCTGATTCAACAGCTTCAATTAGAAATAAAATTGGGGATGGATTATTTTGTTTTTAAAGTAAAACTGTTTGGTGTGGGTTTTCTGCTTTTTTTAATGCAAGTGTCTACCCCAAGAGAATCAGCAGGCAGCGTGCTTTTAGACAGGGTGTGCTTCTTTTGAGAGAGGATGAGCAGAGGAAGCAGAGTCACACACCTGGGGAATCTTCTTCGGTTCTTCCTACCTCCCCTGGCTTCAGATCAATCAAAGTAAAATGTCCTAAGATGCCTTCCTGTCCCTGTCGGTGCAGGGAGCCCCGGGAGCCACTGCAGGTAACTGGCCCATGGGACTTCTGATTTTCATTCAGCTGTTTCCCCCATGCAGAGCCCACCTCTCTCTCCCAGAAGTTGGGACGAGAGCCCCCTTTGCCACCCAAAGAATATGTGTTCTGCCTTTGCCAGGGTCCCGCCCCCCCACAAAAAACATACACATACACACTTTATTTATACATGTCTGTATAGAGGGCTGCTCTCTGTTGACCACATGACTCCCTTTGAGCTGAGCAAGAGGAAGAGTCAGACGGTCCCAGAAGCCAGGGGGGTCATAGGAGGGACCTGTGTTTGTTTAGGATTCAGGAGGTTTCGTTTTAGCCTTAAACACTCAAGATTTATTCCCTCAGCCTTCCATTTGGCCTTGGAAGCTGACTAGGGTTCCTGGCAGAACCCAGAAGTTCCATGGCGGGCAGAGTATTTTGTTCTTGTTTTATTTCCTTACCCGGCTCATTGGAGGGTTTTGAATTAGATCTCACTTCCCCCTCTGCTCTGAAGACTAGAAGGAGATAGGACACACCTCATTCTTCCCCCGCTGGAAGAATGGGAAGAAATCACATCCCAGAAGGGGCTGGAACACCCCCCAGCTCCCCTGGGGGGCCGGGCTGCGCGCTGCCTTTCCCCCGCCCTGGGTTTAGGAGGAGAAGCGGGAGGGGGAGAAGGGGCTCCTACCTGTGCTGGACCGTGCCTTGGGCCTCGACTTGCATCCAAAGCCGGTGGGGGAGCCCCCCAGCAGGCTGCTGGGCGGGAAGAGTCCGGAGCTGTACTCAGGGACGTAGGGCGGGTAGGTGGTGATGGGGTGGTGGGCCGCGGAGGCGGCCCCGCCCAGGGTGGGCATGCTGCCGCGGGCGTGCGAAGACTCGAGCTTCATGCTGTCGGGCAGCGGCACCTGGTACTTGATGCACTCTTTCTCGTCCTGCCGGGCCGAACCGGCCGAGCCCGGGGTGGACAGCGACGGGTCCGGCGAGACATCCTTCGGCGGGGTGGGCGGGAAGGTGAAGAGGTGCGGGCTGGAGTGGCCCGCCGACAGGGACGAGGACGAGGCCGGGGGATAGACGGAGAGGGGCCCCGGGGAGCCATGGTGGATGGACGTCTTGGAGAAGGGGCTGAGGTTCCAGGGCGAGGCGGTGTGGTGGCTGCCCAGGGCCTTGCTGCTGTCCAGCCAGGGCAGCGATCCGTGCAGCAGAGGCGGGCGGCACACCTGGCTCCCTGCGCGGGGAAGGGAAGCGGCAGGAGAGAGAGCGCGTGAGAGCAGACCCGGGAGGCCCTGGACGCACCCCGGTCTCCCCACCGGGAAGATCCCAAACACAGCCTCAGCTTGCAGCAGGCCCACTCTCACTGATCCAGGCGCTCTGAGTACCTTGGCCAGCACAAACTCTTCACCCTGCTCTCCCACACCAATGTCCCGTCAAGGCCAGCAGAGTTAAGGGCCTGTGTCTGACACCCAAGTGGTGCTGCCTTGGAGTGGAAAAGGGCCCCTTGGCTGATTCGGCCTCTCCAGAGACACTTTCTAAATCACATCCCCTGAGGTCCCTCTCTAGAACCTGACTTGATTTATTGGTTTCCTTCAATGACCTGGAGTCCCCCATCCCAGACCTAATCCCAGCCAGCCTGATAAGAGACTGGGCTGTGAATGATGAGGCCTGGAGAGGTAAGCCTGGCCGCACCACTGCTCAACACCAGGAAGACACATCAGACTCCAGAGAGAGGCCCAGCAGCAGTGCCAGCTCCCGATGCGTGGTGCAGGAAGGACAGGAGAGGGAGAAATTTTGGGGTGACTTCCAGGGAACCCTACTTCAGTGCTTGCTGATAACTGGCAAGGCCTGAAATGGGATTGACAAGGAAATTTTAATTGCTCAGACTGTTGGAGAAAGTTTCCAAGGCTGGATCTTTTTCTCTGCTTTTCTCACCCACCCCGATCTTTTTTTTTTTTTTTTTCTGCCTTTCTCAACCTCCCAAATCCTATAGAAGAAAATAAAAGAAGCCCCATATGCTTTCAAAGTTGTGATTCTGCCAGTGCAATACATGAATTTTCACCTGAGCCCCTGAGACACAAAATTCCAGTTTTTGTGTAGATTTCACTCACACACAGAGGATATTTCGCCTCCATTTGAAATACACAGTTTTAAGGGAACCACAACTCGGACAAGGCCATACGTTCTGAGAGGGGTAAATTTAAGCTGCAAGTGAAAATCCACACACTTACTGATGCTTTAATCCAGTACCTGCCTCAGCATTTGACATTCTATTTAACCATTAAGAACAATACTGAAACTAAAATCTTAAGAGAAAGGAAGGGGAGGGGAGTCGAGGGGGAAGGCGAGTTCTCTGAACACCAGGGGTCAAGATTCATATTATGCAGGAAGTCGTATAGTAAATAATATTAAGTCTGCATCTACCGCATTTCCACTTAACTGCTGATCTGCACAGAACAAGGGCAAAGAGCGCCCTAGCCACAGAAACGATTGTTTAAAACCTGGTGACAGCAGGGCTGCGGACGCGGCTGCCGGAGGGGGCTCTGTCATCGGCGCCAAGCCGGGCTCTAAGTAGGGGAACCAGGACAGACCTGGTGGGCTGGACTGAGAGAGCCTCACGTTTCCTCCGCCTGAAATTTTGCTCCTATTTCTGCTTTAGGAACACACTTAGAGCTGGAAAGTGTTAGAGGTTTTTCCCCCTAACTATTTAGGGCTGGGTTTCTTTTTAACATTTCAGAAATCTCCCAAACTTCTCAAGGTGAAAGAGAAAGAAAAAAAAGAAAGGCAACCGGGATCAATCCTACATAAAAAGAAACTCCGATGGATCCTAAATCTTCTGCGGGAACCTAATGGGACTGCGGTAGGCCAGAGGAGAGGGTATGGCTAGCGCTGCCCGGAGCACGCAAGGAGGCGACCCAAAAGCAAAGGCGCAGGAAAATTCTGTGCAGCCGGGAATCTAGGAAACCTCAGATGTCTCAAACTTAAGACAGTAGTCTTTCCACCAGAACCCCTTCAAGCATCAGAACTCCATCCCTCAGAGCCAAGAGGTGGGAGATCTGCCTAGAAACCAAATGCACTAGCTTTGGGGAAAGGTCAAAAGGCAGGAGTGTGAATCAATACGCCTCTCGGGCCTTTCTGGAAACATGCGGGAGAAACAAACTGAGGCACGTTGGCAGACGCCCCCAGAAAGAACTACGCAGTAACTGGGAGAGCGAAGCCCTTTGAAAGCGCGGAGTCCGAGCCCGGGTGGCCGGCGCCGGCTGCCGGGCCCAGGGAGCCGTGGCCGGGGAGGTAGAGCTGGGTTCCCCGCTCCTGGGACCCCCGGGGCCCCCATCCTGCTGCGGCGGGGAGAGAGGGCTGCAGCTCGGCGCCCGCCAGGTGAGCGCCAGGCCCAGGGGACACCAGCCGCGCAGAGGCGCCTGCTGCGACTGTTTTTAAAAACACACTCTCACGACGATCGAGACGCCTTCCTCGCCCATTTCCGGGCCCCAATTTTTTTAAAGGAAACAATAACGACACTTGGGGGCTTTCACTGGCTCTGCCCGCCCCCGGGTCCCGCCCTGCCTCCGCGACCCGGGAGAGCGGGGGCGGCCGGGCGGGGGTCCCGCGCCCCGGGCGCACTCACCGTGGTGGGTCGGAGGGTATCTCTGCACCGTGGCCCTCACCGAGTTTCCGTAGTAGGATGGGACGTGGTTGCCTTGACCGTCGATGTTAAAAAGTACATCCACCTCCTCGGGCAGCGGGTACTGCGCCGGGTCCATGTAGGAGTGGCCGAGGCCCGGGTGGTGCGTGTCCGGGTGCTGCCCGTTGAGGACCGCGGGGTGGTGGTGGCTCACCCAGCGCGGCTGGTCCGCCGTCACCTCCATGGCCCCGGCTGCGCTCGCGCCCTCTCGCCGGGCCCGGAACCGGCGCGCGGAGAGGGAGGGCGGTCGGGCTGGGAGGTCGGGGGGCTCCGAGGCTCTGCAGGTGCTCCTGCCGCCGGAGGGGTGGGGGTCGTTTAATGATTTGTATTCAGTGGGGGCAGTGGGAAAGCTGGGAAGGAAAGGTGATCAAAGGAGATTTAAAAAAAAATCTTTGACGGGTAGTTTAGCAAAGAGAAGAGGAAGAAAAAAGAAATTCCAAAAAATAGAGACGGTACGATAAAAGGGGACCAAATTGTAAAGGGGGGCGAGGACAGCTGGAATTCTGCAAGTGATCCTCCTCCGCCCTCCTCGGGGCCTCCTCAGTGCCTCCGAGGCTGAGTCTCTCCTCGGGTCACCTGCAAAGGAGAGAAGTGGGAGACGTGGATGAGCTCCTAAGCACTTTTCACCTGAGTTTATGAAGTGGCACCACCTCCCCCGGAGCCGCCCGGCCCCCGCGCCCGCGCACCCAGGACACGCACACACGCGTGCACACGCCTCCTCCGGGGCTCGGAAAACCCGGACGCAGCCGGGGAGCAAACGCCTCCCAAGCGCATCCCTAGCAGCCTGGCTCTCCCGGGAGCCCTGGACTGATGAGCGATTCCAACTCAGACAAATCCCTCCCTCCGGAGACACCGGTCCCGGGACCTTCCTTCCAGAGTCCAGAAACTCTCCAAAAGAGAAGGGTTGAGTTTAAAATGTTTTAAAGTCCTCCCAAATGGAAAGAAAAAAAATCAAACTTAAAAAAAAAAGTCGCCAGTACCAACCTGGGTAGCGAGGAGCAGAAAGGAGGAGAAGGAGGAGGAGGCGTGTGACCTGAGAGAGCAAAACTGCACGGTCAGATTGCGTGGCTCGCTCTGTCTCGCGCGCTCTCCGTCTCTTTCTCTTTTCCCCTCTCTCTCTCCCTCTCAATTTTTTTTTTTTTTTTTTTTTTTTACAGGGAATGCATTCTTTCTGAAAGTATCAAGACGGCGCCAGGCAGCTCAGTGTTCGCAGACAGCTGTGGCGCGACGCAACTTAAGGAGGTTCTAGTGTCATCCGCGCCGAGGGGGAGGAGCCTGGCGCTGGAGAGGAGGGGACAGGATCGCCAGCACAAGGAAACTGCAACCCAAACCCGCTCCAGGACTTCACCACCACCCCCCGCACCCCCGCCCTCCTCCCGCCCCTCCACTGACCGGAAAGGGGCGCCGCGGAGGGCAGCCCCGGCGCAGGGGCCGCGGGGCGGGTGGGCGAGGCGCGCGGGAGGGAATTCGCGCTCTGGCCATTTAACTGTGGCTCCGGCTCCTGCCAGTTCATCCGGCTGTGCAGACGATTCCGTGCCGGGGACACCGGCCTGCCCCATTCATAAAGTTAATTTCTACAGGCAGCCTCTCTTTTTCAGGCTTTTTTTAATGAGCAAACTTTTTAAAATTCAATCCAGGCCATTTGGGAGTTTGATTGATTTGGGACTCCGTGCGTATAAAAGTGATCAGAAAAATATTTTTTAGTGTCCAAGTACTTCGCGATCTGCCTCTCGAGAGAATTGCCTAAGAGACTGAGGAATCGGGCAAAAGGATTTGATTGAAACGTACTTGTTACTTTGGGGGTCACGGTCAACATTTTTCCCAACCTTTGGCGCTAACAAGCCCAAATGAATGTTCCAGCTGTTGCAGCTGTCCTTTCCAGACCTAATATTTGTAATCGATGTGTGCTTTTGACTTGAGTGACAATCGTGACGGACGAAAAGGAGGCGGGGGGAGAGACAGACTCTGACCAGTCCCCCGAGTACAGTGAGAGGGCTGGAAAGAAATCGGTCTGCACTCCAGTTTCCCAACTTTTCCTTTCTCCCCGCCCCGAGCCCTACTTACTCCAGCTCCCGGCGTTTTTCCCCAGCCGAGGACGCCAGCCCCCTCCACCGACCCCCACCCCGGCCTCCGGGCAGGACAGCGGCGACTCTCCGCGGGCTCCGCGGCTCCCCGGACTCGCTCTGCCGGGCCCCGCAGCCCCGGGCGGAGGGAGCGCGGCTCCGAGGCGCCCCGGCGAGGGGGCGGGGCGGGGGCGGGGCCGCGAAGGGGCCAATCGGCGGGCGAGGCTGCGGCCGGGCCGCGATTGGCCGGCCCCGCGGGCTCCAACCTCCTCGGCCTCCCTTGGTCCTTTGAGCCACTGCATCCCCTAGCGGCGCTGAGACTCCTGCAGCCGCCGGCCCGAAGAGGCGGCCGGGCCAGCAGGGGTCAGGCGGGAAAAGGAGACCCACGTTCCACCTCTGCTCGCCCCAGGGCAACGTGTGGAGGACAGAGTGTGGGTTCTCCCGCAGCCTTTCCCACCGACGGTACTAAGAGCTTGAATTGGGGTTTTATTTGAATTGAAGACATTAGTCCCTCTTCGCCCCTCTACCCCATAAAATTCCCTACAAATGCAAAAATTCGAGATACAAGAGACTGTCCCTAAAAGCGAGTTCTGGAGGATTCCTTTCATGCGGTGAAGGAAAAACATCAACACTCAGCCTAACTTGCAGTGGAGAGGACGTCTTGCTCAAGACGCCATCCGTGTAGAAAGATTAGTAAAATTCATTTGGAAGAAGTGTGGAAACGCGGGTCCTCTCGATCTTGGATTTGGAGCTCCTCTCGAGCCTCGTCTTCTTACACCTGATGTTTGCCAGGAATCAGGGCTGAGTTTCTAGATACGGAACAGGAAGAAGATTCCCAAATTAAACACGCCCGCCCCCCTTGTTTCTCCTGAGCCCATTTAGTCCCGGTTCATTAGGGCGGCCCAGTAAAGGAGCATCGATTTTCCTTTCACTCCGACCACTTCTCTTGGGCCAGCCAAGCTGTCAGTCTCTTCTGCTCAAGACGCTCACCAAACCTTTTAATTATTTAGTTTCTGTCCAACATTCACCGGAAACCGCTCCATAAACAAGGACAGACCAACGCACACACGTTTTTGCTAAAAAAAAATCCCGAGATCAAGATGAAGGACCGAAGCAGAAAGAAAAAATGAAAAGGGCTTCTCCGCGCATCGGCCCAGGACGAGGTGACGCTAGCCGGACCCCAGTTCAAAGCCACGCGGAAAATCCCAAACGGAGCTCTTTGGTCCTCTACGCGGAGACCTGGAAGCCAGGGAAAGGATAAAAGGGAGCCATCCTCGGGACCGAGAAGCTGCTGAGGCCAGGACTTGAAAATGTTAAGTTCTGAGGCTAAGAACGATTTTAAAAGACAAAGAGAAAATATTTGAGGAGGCCTTCCGGTGTAGCGGCGCTTCTCCGATAAGGCGCACAACTTTGGGGGCGGGGGACGGGGCATTATTCGTTTTAATTAAATCACAAGCCCCGAGTCCGGCTGCACTGGGATGGAGAGCCCCCACCACCACACCTTGGAAAAATAAAAGATCTGGAAGGCCCCTCTTGGTCTGGGTGGTTTGGAGCTGGCAGAGAGGCGTGGGGGGGCGGCGGCTGGATGCCCGGTGTAATGGAGCCAGCCTGTAGGGGGTATTTAACATTTAATTCCCAGCCGGTCCGCCCCTGTTCCCGGACTGACAGTGGGTAATTGGGAAAGAGGACGTTGCTCTTTTGATGGCCCGCGCCGGCCAGTCTCGCCGACGCCACACTGGGTTTGACGTCACGGGCCCAGCCCCAGAGCCAGGAGCGCAGAGCAGGGGGGAAGGGAAAAGGAGAGGAGGGGGACACCCGGGAGAGAGGGCCGAGGTCGGCCTCGGGACCCACCGGGAAGGAAGGGGGAAGGGAGCGAGGCCGGAGAGAGGCTGCGGCGCGTGGCCTGAGGCGGAGAGCCGGGCTGCGGGGGTCTGGGCCAGGCCAGGCGCCGGCCAGACCCGCCTCGCCGGCAAATGCAGGCCGGGCTTCCTCCTCCCTGGGCGAGCGGGCGGGGGAGGGGAGGGGGCTCGAGGCCGGGGGAAGGGGGAAGGGGGAAAGGTGGTCCTGATTCCCCCTTTGCCGTAGCTCGCAAAGCTGATCCCGGCCTCCTGCGGAGACGCCTCGGCCCCCTCCTGCAGACCTGACGCCCCACTCCCGAGGCACCCTGGCCCAGGCCCGGTCTAGCGAGTTCCCCCTCCTCCCCGGGAGCAGCCGGTGGAGCTCCGGTGGAGGAAGCGAGGAGGAGACCGAGGAGGAGGATGCCTTTGCCGCCGCCGCCGCCGCCGCAGGGCCCAAGGCTCCTGCAGGGCGCGAGGCCTCCCTCGTCAGGGTAAGGGGCTGGCCAATGGCCTGGATGCCTGGGACCCTGGGGGCAAGCATCCTGGAGCCGAGGAGGCGACGGCGCAGCCTTCACCCTGCCCCCTCCCCGGAGCCGTGTCCAGTGCTGTGCGTGGCGCAGCGGGAGCCAGTCCGGCCTGTCTGAAACGCCAGGCCTCGAGGCGGCTGCTCTAGGCGTCAAACTGAGCGGGGTGTGTGTGCCCTCTTGGGGAAAGGGTAAGAAATGGAGGCTTACTTTCTCTCCTTGTTTGGGGTAAGCTGGGACCCACACACACCCCCAAACACATGCCCATGTTCAGGTCCCTCCCACCCGCCCTCCCGGGAGCGCAGAGACTTTTCGGATGGAGGTGGAGAACCCAGTCCCGCAAAGGAACCGGAGCTCGCGGCGCAGAGGGGAAGAGCGTGTCCCCCAGGCTCACCCCTGGGGCCGCAGGACCTAGCGAGCAGAGATCCACGCGGTCAGCGTCACCCACCCGAGCCTGGCGACGGGCGCGTCCAGGCGAGCTCCGCGAGGCCGAGGTGCCGGGAGGAGCGGCCCCGGGCGCCCGCGCGCTGCCGGCCGAGGGGAACCAGAAAAGCCAAGCCTTGGGGTCGAAGTCCTAAAGTTACTAATCCCGCGCAGGGGGAGTGAGCGTGCCTCGGGCCGCCTGGGGCGGTCATTTGAGCGTGTTTACTTAAGGACTTTGCAAGCGGAGCGCGCGCGAAATAGTCGGATTTCCAGCGAGGCAGCAAATATTTGCAGGCGGGAGAAAGAAGCCGAGCCGGGCCGCGCCGCCGCGTCCCTCCCCCCGGAGCCGCGGCGCCGGCCTGGGCGGACCCGGCCGCGCCGTTAAAGACAGAAATGAAGCCGGAACCTGCGGGGCTGGGGGCGGGGAGGGCGCAGACAAGGCGCAGCAAAGGCCAGAAATTGGAGCGCGGCCCCGAGGCCCTGGCGAGCCGGGGCTAGGGGAGGAGAAATCCCTTCCCATTCCAGCTCGATCAATCTTCCTTGACTGCGATCGGTCAATAAAAATGGTGTGAACCGGCCGCGGTCGCTGTGCGTCTGGGGAGGAAGTGGAGGACAGAGGTGCCGAGGCCGGCGCCGGCACCCCTCACCAGTCCGGTTCGCGGCCGGGCGGTCTGCAAACCTCGGGCGGCCAGTTCGTCGCCGGGAACAGAGCGCGGCCCGGCGGGACCTTTAATTGGTTGTCCCCATTTTAATAGTGGCCATTGTAGGAGCAATTAGCAAGAGACAATAACCGCCAAGAGGCGTTTAATTCGATTCCGTGCGCCGGCTGCGGCCTGGACCTGGGCGCTCTGGAGGAAGAGGCTGGCCCGGGAGGGAAGATCGAGTCAAGTGCCTGCTCCCTTCCTCGCTGGTTCCTTAGGTGTGGGAGTTATACTGGGGCAAGTTGAAAGCAGGGCGAGAGCGACCAGATCCTGCTCCTGGACAGGGGAGACCTGTCCTGGGCCTCGCTAGCCCGGCAGGGAGCCCCCAGGACCGCTGCGCCTGCTGGCACCACGCATCTAAGCGGCGGCTACCGCGCGCATCCCCAAAGCCTTTTGGAGGGAGAAAGGCAGAGAGGACAGGAACGTGGAAACCGGTCTCCTTCTTCCTGAGCCCTGGGTCCGCACCTCGATCACCCGAACCGCGTCCCAATTTCTTTCCCCATCGGGAGAGGAGGGGCAAAGGAGAAAACCCTCTTCTGGCGCGTACACACCTCCCTCTCCACCGAGCCAGCCTCACTACCCCCTCCTCTGCCTGGGCCCTCGGATTAGGTTACCGTGGCCGGGCGAGGATTTTTACTGGATACGAGAATAGCGCAGGTAAAGCTGTATAAACAGCTCGCCGGCTGCCAGGCGGGAGGGTTACGCCGGGGACACGGCCCAAGGCGCCACCGCCGGGCCGGGTCTGTGCGGGCGAAGCGGAGGGGGAGCGCGCTCCGGCGCGGCGCCCCGGGCCAGCGCAGGGCAAACACAGATTATATGATATCTCTGCAGTTCCCACCCGAGCCCCCTTTCTCTTTCCCCGATGAGCTGAAATGCAGAGAGGGGAGCGAAATCAAACGGTGATGAGAAAGAAGCCCGCAGTCCGCAGTGCTGGCGGCTCTCTTCCAATGAAACACAGCGACTTGGGGGAACGCGGAGAAAAGGGGGCCCAGAAACTCACTGGCAAAGGGAAGATTCTGGAGGTGGAAACGCCAAAGGGAAAGCCCGCAGAAACTCAGGCGAAAAGAGCTGGGCACGCGCGCTTCTCCTCCCGGATCCCACGCCCACCCGCCCCTAGCCTGGGGTCTCCCTGCCCTGGGAAATGAGCCATCGCTTTGGGGGTGGTATGTGGTTTGATTTGCCTTTTTTTTTTTTCCCTTATTCATCTATCACCGTTTAAAACTCGGGCCTGGAGGGGCGGCGAGAGATGTGGAGTCAAAAAGAGAGGAGATGCACTCGGAGATTACCCCCTCCCGCTCCGCCCCCACCGCCAGGCCGGGCCCTCCAGCTTCGGGGGATCCTGGCCCTCCCTCTGCCGCTATCCCCCCCCCCATTGAGAAAAACCCTGATTGTAGCCAGATAAAAATTGGGTAGGTAGGGGTGTACCGGAAAGGGGGAGAGGGAGGGAGAGGTCAGGGGATTTCTGCTTTCGGGTTTAACAATGCCCCTGTCAGGGGCCTTGGCAAGGGGGGGAGCCCCAGGGTTGGGTAGGAGAGAAAGATTTCCCCTTGAGGGTGAGTAGAAATGAATGCGAGGCACCCGGGAGGAAGGGCGCACCTCCCAGCTCTCCCTCCCTCCTGGCCTTGGTGGTTTGCGGGACAGGTGGGAGCCACAAGAGGAGAGGAAGAGATGAAGGTACTCCAGCGGGTCCGCGCGGTGCCTCGGGGCCCCAGGACGCTTATCCGCTCACTCTTAAGAAGATGCTCTCCTCCTGGGGTGGTCCTTAGGCCGCACCGCTGAAGCGTCCGGGATTCCCAGGGAAGGGAGCGGCCACCGCAGCCGGGAAAGGGATCAGAAGTGCGGGGTTCACCCGTGTGAACTCCAGGCCCTAGTATTTTTTCGGACGAAGAGGGGTGCACGTGGGGCGCCTGCTCCACTCCCCCTAGCCTCCCGGGGCTCCCAGTTTGTCGCCTGCCGCCTCTCCACCACCCATCTCCAGAGCCCCCAGCCCCGAGCCGAGAGCGCTCGCCTCAGCCGACTCTCCTCGGGCCACTGCAATGTGGCATTTCTGGGGAAGAAGGGCTTTATCTGGGGGCTGTTGTGCTTTTACTTCTCTTGATAAGCCGGAAAACTGGGGTGTCATGGTTGCTGGACAATGGACCGTGGGCTTCAAGGGAAGGGGGAGTTCACAACAAGGAGGGGGGCAACGAGGGAGGGCAATTTCGTTCATATCAGGAGACGGTAGCGGCGAGCTTCCAAAAGCAGGAATCGTTCATGTCCTCCTTTGGACACCTTGGAGACCCGGTGGGAAAATCTGCGCATCTGCCCGGCTCAGAGGTGTGAAGAGGTCGACTTTCCACGGGAACCCTCCGCCTCTCCATCCCTCCAGGACTGCGCTCTGCCGGCCGCCTCTCCCCGCCAGACCCCGGTGCGCGCTCGGCTCTCCGCCGCCTGCCACCTCGTGGACCCCAAGCAATTTGTTATATAAAACAAAACAGCAACCACACACGTGTGCCTGCAGACCCGCAGCGACGGACACCCATGGAGACCTCCGCTCAAGCGCCTTGGGCAATGTGTTTCTTTCTCGTCCCTCTAACGGCCGCGCCCACCGCCACCACCTCTGGGCGCATCTGCCCGGCGGCCAGAAGCGAAGGGGGTTCGGACTCCAGCTCCCGGGCTTCCTTGGCTCGCTCTGGGCGGTTGCTTAACCTCTCTCGGGTTACTCCAACCATTAAGAGAAAGAGGTGATCAGAAATATTCGGTCTGCACACAAAGACATACCACGAAAGGCATGCACATTTATTTGTGAAATGGCTCCCATATCGAGACTGAGACAGCACCTCAGTGCAGCCCAGAAATGGCTAGACTAGCCGGGTGCTGGAAAACACTGGGCTTCGGACTCTGCCCCCGCACACCTTACCAAGATCCCTAATTCCCCGCCACCTCCCGCGGTTGCGACACATATTGTCTTAAGCTCCAGAAGAAGGGTTCTCAGCCACCCGCTCCCACGGACCTGCCCTCTCCCCACTCCGCTGTGGCGCTCTGGGCTGGGGGGCTCCCCACAGAGGCTCCAACAATGCATGCCCCCGGCGCCCACTCCCATCTCGTCGCCGCACCCCGGACTTACCCCACTTCGTGTATCGTCTGCAAAAAGGCAGAGTGGAAATATCGAATAAAGGAAAATGCAGCGTTCCCTGTATCTGGGCTTTTGGCCAGACAGACTAACCCCAATCCTGAGTCCAGGGGCTGATGGAGGTATCTTGTGTAGCATGGGGGGGCTGCGGGCTGCCACACACCTGCATCATCCAGCCCAGCTGCCTTCTCAAGCCAGGAACCTTAGGCCTCTCAAGGCAACTGGCTGGAAGCTGGAAGCTGGGCCCCTGCCTGATCCCACTCTGGAACTGATAATGGGAGCCCATGGGACCCGACACCCACCTGGGTCTTGGTCTGTCTGACCTGGACACCATACCCAGCCCTGGGTTCAAATGGGCAGACAACGATTCCTGTCCTCAGAATCACAGACATTTAAAAGCTTTAATAGTAACCCCCCTCCCCACACCCAGCCATTGAAGCTCAGCAAGCATCTCCCATTCCAGACACCTGGACTGCCTCTGCCGGCCTGGCTGGATTCCCCGGCCCGCAGCCTGTCACTGGACCAACAGCCCACACACACCTTTTCTGCCACAACCGCTAAGGGATGGGGGGGGCTGCAAATGCTACTTCAATATTTGTCCCTTTAAAGTTCTCAATCTCCTGTCCACAACCTGAGCATCCTGGTGAATGTGGGCGACAGGGGAGGAGAGAAGGACCAGGAAACCTGGGAACCAAACAAGGGGAGATCCTGCGGGTCAGAATCACTTCCCTCCCCTGCCCTGGACGGAATCGCCCACATCAGTTTCCTCAGGCACCCTGCAGGATCCAGAGGATGAAAAGGAGTCTAAGAGCACCTCTCCCTCCCGGATTCTCCCCGCTTCCCTGCAGTTTCATGTTATTCCTCTTCATTGGGAACTGCTCCGACTGAACAACTTCTGGGAGGTCTGTTGGTCACTCCTCCAGGGAGAAAGTCAAATTCTTTCTCCCTCTGCCCCTCCCACTCCCCACGACCCTGGGCACCCTCTCTCGGAGGCTGCTGTTTTCTCCCCCCCTCAGGGTGCCCCTGGAAGCGAAGGAGCCTCCCAGCCACCAGCTCCCTGGGAGTGCCACAGGCCCACACATCTGGGCTCCAACTTTTATCTCAGCGCACAGCTGTTTCTTTAATTATATGCAGACACAATGAGCCTAAACACACACTTGTAAGCAGAGAGGAATAAACACGAAATTGACCCTCAGACCGGCAGCCACCTTCTGGAGAAAGCTGAGCTGCCCCTCAGCAAAAGGGATCTTTTCCCCAATCCTCTGCCCTCCCTGAAGTGGGAAACGTGTCCAGCCCTTTCCAAGCATCTCCATCGTCTCTTATTTTTCTGTTTAGTTTTTCTTCATATGCCTAGTTCTACTAGCTCTTTCCTCCAAACAAGGACACACACAAATGCATACACCATGCTGGCCCAAGGTCATTGCAGAAAGCCAAAGATTTCCAGTGGCCAGACAGAACAAAAAGGACGTGGGTCTAGTTCACTTTCTTCCAGGGCCAGCTGCCCCTTTGGAGTCAAGACCTCCTCTTAATTCTCTCCACCTGGGGCAGGGACAGCACGTGCGGAGTTAGAGAGGGAACATAGGGACATTCACTGACCTGGTAGCTCGCTCCCGCGGGCCAGCTGTTTTTTATTTTTTCCTGACTCGCCGGAGATCTGAAGGCAGAAATGACAGGCAGACTTGGCCCCTGTTGCCGCTGCTGCGGTCCTCGCCGCCCCGGCTGCTTACGGCATCTCACGCGGGCTTCCAGCGAAAAGTAAAACCTGGGTGATGTGCATCCTTCCTAGGAACCCCCTCCCTCCGCCTTCTGCTCACTGTAGAGAGCGGAGCTCTTCCGGGTTGAGAAGAGGGGAAGGGAGGGAGGGAAGAAGACTGAGCGAGGAATGAATTTCACCCCCTTTTGCAAATATGCAAACCGCACATCAGGGGGATGTGAAACTGGCAGGGTTGGGGGGATGGGGAAAGATTGCCTGAAATATGACCAGCCCCTGGCGCCTGCAAAGCCCAATGTCTCTGGCAGGGTTGGCATTAACACTGCCAATGTCATCAGTAGTGTTGACTGGGTCATTACCTACGTAGATGTAAAAGCTTTTGCGGAGTTTTCCTCCCATTTTTGGAGGAAGTGGGGACCCAGTGGGAGCGTCTAGAGGTACAACGGGTGGCTACCATAAGCAGGGGCTCTGCCCCACAGGGTTTTCCCTCTCCCTTCTGAGCATTTCTCCTGTTTCTGTTTATGCTGACTCCTCAAAAATGCCTGCACTCTACCTTCATCTGTCTTCAGCCACTGCCGGCCAGTGAAAGTTAGGACAAGGAGGATGCCCAGTGACCCGGCTCTGGGCTGGCTGCTGCTCTTTAGCCCTCCTCAGGGTAGGTATAAAAATCTTCCGACGTTGGCACATCCTCACACACACTAAGTAGAGGTTTGGGGGGGGGCTCCCATTTCTTTTCAAGAAGACTTCTAGGGGAAATTTACCTTCTAGGAGAGTGAGATAAGGAAGTGAGAATCAGAGGTCACTCTGCAGATAAAATATCTGAAGGAAAATGACCCTATTAATCTCCCCACCAGACCAGCAAACTCCAGCCCTCCCCTTCAAAGCTCCCCCTCCCCTGGACCATCCCTACTTCTGCTGGTGGGAGATCAAAATTATCCACGGAGAGAATCTGTCATGAATAAATTTCTGCAAGGGTAAAATGAAACTCCATAAACATTGGGGTAGAAAGGTCAGCGTCCATTTGTTTTGACAGGTAGAGTTTTCCCTTCACAATATTTATACAATAAGAATATAGAGACTGACTTTAAAAATAAATAAATCTTTGGGGAGAAATAAAACAAAATTTGTCCATTGCTGGGCCAGGAAGTCGAGAAGTTTCTTGTGCTGAAACCAGTTCAGTAGGAAGGAGCTGCCAGGTTTAATGGTGCCAAGTGTTTAGGGGTGGCTGTTCCCTGCGGGGAGGACGAGGCCATTGGTCAGCAGGTCGGAATGAGTAGTGCAGAGGTGGGACCGCGATCTGAGGAGGAAAGGGGTGCGCGTGCAAGAAAAGCAGCCCTGGAGCGTGGCGTCTAGAGAGGAGGTGCAGAGGATGCCCAGGCCAGAGGGCACCACGGTCGGGTGTGGGCTGGAGGTCCTGCGATGGGGCCCCGGCCTCCAGCCACTAGAACCCCCTCGACTCAGACACACCACCACCAAGTCTGCGCCCTCCGCTCGGCACCGTCGGGGTTCCCGGTTTAAGCCGAGAGTGGTGGGGAGAGGGGCTTGTCATTTGCCACCCTGACCAGGAGAGCAGAAGGGGTCTCCCTGCCCTGGAGGGAGCCCCAAGTCCACCACGCGTCACGAACTCAGCCCCTCCTCCACCCTCCTGCTCTCTCCCTCCCGCCGCCCGCCACCAAGTGGCAGAGCCAAGTTCTTTGGCGCCAGGGCGCGGAGTCCGCAGGGCTGCGCATTTGGAGGATGTGGGGGAGGAGGTCACTCTCTTGACAGCTTTCCCCCAACCTGTTGCCCCGAGGCAACCTCCGGGGGCTGCGTGGGCTGTGCCAGGAAGGTCTCGAAGGGCTGGGCCGAGGCCCGAGGCACAGGAGGTGGCGGGGATTCCCGAGGCTTTTAGGGTCCTGAGACCACCTCGCCCCTCCTCGCGCGCCGCCTCGTGGGGAATAGGACCACAGGCCTCCGAGGGGTCATCTGTCACCCAGGCGACGACATTGGTTCCTTGGCCCAGGTGTCAGCTGTACCCCAACTCGCCGCGCACCAGGCCCTGGAACCATTTGCGTCTTTCTCCAAGCTCCCCTGCCCGCTTGTTGCCCTTTTGAGGTTCTCATCCTCCCTCTCCCCTCCTCTCTTCTCCCTCCCCCGCCACAGACTCGCCTCCAACTGGAAAGCCCTTTTCCTTTAGAATCGGGATCGCAAACTGCACCCCCTGGGACCTAAGGCCGGCTCCCGCTCCTCGCGTCTTGGTCCCTCTCCGCCACCCGCTCACCACCCTGTCCCCGGCGCGCGCCGGCGACCCTCCGCCCGGTTCCGGCCGGTCTGGCGGCCTCGCCCCGGTCCATTTCTGCTGACGCGGGCACTTGCCTGTCTCCAGGTCTCAAGTGACTCTTCGGTAAGGGACTGAGAAATCTGATCGCCTGCACACCGCTCCCCCATCACCCCAATTCTACCTTTAGCCAGGGAAGGCTTCCTTTAAGGAAATTCGGCTGCCAAAGACACTCGGGTTTAAAAAAAAATCCAAAGGACTTAAAATATAACTGATCTTCACTTTAATGGTCAGACAGGCGCAAGATTCAGAGAAGAGATGCCAGCTCTCTTGATGGACTTGGGGTGCAAACTGCTGCTAATTAGGGATAGGAGAGCGAATTATTTCAGGAGGGCTGGGGGAGACTTGGTGG
This sequence comes from Tapirus indicus, assembly GCA_031878705.1. Classification (NCBI taxonomy): domain Eukaryota; kingdom Metazoa; phylum Chordata; class Mammalia; order Perissodactyla; family Tapiridae; genus Tapirus; species Tapirus indicus. The sequence goes on from CM062925.1 coordinate 119,878,190, forward strand.
TGAGGAGGGAGTCGGGTGAAGAAAGGAGAGAATTTATCCTGAGAAGTAAACAAAGTCAGAGAAGACACTGGTTGCTGAGTCAGAGGGGCTGAAGATTTATTCTCGATTCGTGGACATTGGCCCCTGCATACTGTAAAGATGTCGCTTTATTGAAGCTACAAGTCGCTTTCTGAATTTTAAAAGCTACCACTCCAGCTCGCTGATTCGTGGGTCAGGTCTCTGTGTGTGTGTATCTACTTGGGCGTGAGAGAGAGCAAAGAACGACCCTCTGTTATTCAGGGGCGACTGTCTGTGTTTTAATACTGAGGGGTAGCAGATTGCCTGGGGGCTCAGAGCCTGCCCTGTCCTAACAAGTCTGAGGGGACAGGGTGGCTTCACTCACAAGATTTTAGGAGTCTCAACTCAACCTTCCATTGAGGAGTCACTGTGCTGGGTGCATGCCTGGAGCACCAAGGCAAGAAGGCAGGGACCCAGCTCTCGGCCACCCAGGTGGGCACACTCAGGTGCTCCTTGCCTCTCCCGGGCATCCCTCCCCACATACCCTGCAGTCAGCCTCCCTGACTCCTTTCCCCTCCCTGGAGCATCTACCACCAGCCTTTTAACCCTTTAACCTTGGGCAGGCGATCATCCCTCCTTTGGCTTGGATTCAGAGGCTGAATCAGATACAGAAATGTTCTAAGGCTCCTGGGCCTGCGGACAGAGCTTGGTCTGAGATTCCTCCTCGAAGCAGTTGCGCGCCATCCTAACTGGCACCAACATCAACTGCTTTAAATCCTGTGGTGCATTGGGCCACATTCCGACAAGCTAAGACATTTGATTGGGTTTTAAATATAAAGAGAAGTCGCTGGGTATGTGGAGGTAGAAGATGGATCAGTAAATGACTAATAGATAATAGAAACACTGTGTCCTGGATCTCTGCGATGGCCACGTAGATACGAGGTTCACCTGTTGGATAAAGAAAAAGGAGACCCTGAAGGAAGAAATAATCACTGGGAGAATCTCCAATCTTTCTAAGAATGTGTAGCCACGTAGAGTTCTATGCTGGGCTAAGGAAAACCATATATTTATTCTTCTGGGTTTCCAACATCCCATTTCTTTTCCCTAAAGCACAGGTAATATTTTTCTTTTTGCCTACCCATCTTCAGCATCATCTTCCTTGCCAATTTTTCTACCTTCCTATATATACCCTCACATTGGTTTAGTTCTTTCAAATGCACTTTATGCCAGATGAAAACACACACTGGATATTAGCCTTGGTTTAAAAGTTCTCATCTTTCAGTCCCACTCATTGAGATTTATTTTATTATAAATGTGTAGGGTGGGGGGTTGGGATGGCATAAATGGGGTCTGGGGTGGGGACAACCAGTTCTTTCATTTTTCTTCTTTTTTTTTTCTAACAGAACATTTTTTTAGACTCAACTTTTCGGTCAGTGGTTTTGCCAATGTTTCCCTGATCAAGAACTGTAGCCTGGTTGGGGTGGGGGTGGTGCAGGACTGGGGTGGGGGACGGGTGGTGGGGAACCATGGATGTCTCAAATGAAAGTTTCACAAAGCAATGACTGGAAATTAAAAAAAAAAAAAATCAGACCTATTCCACCAAGGCGCCCTAAATAAATAGCCCCGTTTGCAAATTCCTATCAATTATTACGTGATGGGAAAAAATCCTATCTGAAAATAAAGCACGTGGACGTGGAGAATTTTAATTAAATCTTACTGTGGATATAATAACATGGAAGTGATTTTTCATTCGGGCGCTTGCCTGCTCACCAGTGTTTTATGGCGTTTTCTTGCCTCTGACTTTATTTTAAAATATTAGACGAGGTGGAGAATTATAAACGACTCTTTCCTTATCTGTACTGCTCACATATCCAGGATCAGAGGAGCTGATTAAGAAAGAAGTCAGAGGCAACGTTGGATTCATAATGATTTGGAATAATGAATCCTTATCTCTGCTTTCCAGATTATCTGCCTTTCAGCTCCCAATGTTTTGTTACATGGGATAATTTATTGCATCTAATACATCACAATGAATCTGATGGTAGAAAGTGATGGCCAACGTTGTGAAAAGGGGGCCCTTATTTTTTATCCCGGGGCAATGAAACTGCTTTTTGCAGTTTTTAATTGGGAAAATATAAGGTAGATCTGATTAAAAAAAAAAAAGCTGGGTATAATCTTGCCTGCTCGTGCTTTACCACGCTGCTCTTTAATTAGTGTGTCAATTTCAGGCTGAAATTAACAAGATCGACCTGAAACCCGCGCTTAGTTTCTCCCCAGCACCGAGACCCTAATTTTTAACATGATTTATTTTTATGAAAAAGGAGATAATTAATCATAAACACTGACTAAAGCACAGAGCCAAGTAAAGATAAAATGCCATGTGTATCTCTATATAGACAGATACCAATAATGTTAATTTTTTTGAGATTTCCTCTCCCTTCACCATCTCCTGCCCCCCCACAGCTCCCACCCTGACCGCTGCCCTCTCCAGCCCCATTCCAAGTAAACAAGAAAAAAAAATCAATTCCAGGTTCCTCTCGGTATTCACTGCTCTCTTTTTAAATATACATACATACATATATATATGTGTGTGTGTATATATTCAGCCCTTCTGGCTTTGTCTGTTACATGCAGAACGTGCAAAGGTTTCCTTCCTCCAGAGCAGAGCGGTGGGTGGATCACCTGTTCTTCCAAACCCCCTTCCCCTTCCACCTACCCTCATCCTCTTCCCTCCATTTTAGAGTTAGAGAGAAGAGGACACACATCTCATTTAATGGTTAATTAGTTACAATAATTGGCATTTTTGTTCCTTTTGTCTTTTGCCCTAACGCCAAAAGAACAAAAGCCACCTAAACGCAACAGGCTTTACTCCCTTGCCTTTACAGGACCGATTTCAGAATCCAAGGCTGTACCCGGCTTCCCCTCCCAACAACCGACAACGCTCACAGCCTGCCGGCTCCAGGAAGTAGAAGGGGCAGGAGTCGCTGGTAGTTTGCTCTTTAAGCTTTTTGTGCCTGTTGATTACTTTCTGGTTGCTTGGATTAAACAATCGTTGCAAATATGCAAACCAGTGAGAGGAGATTCATACATATTCGCTCTGCAATTGTTCCTCCTGACGTCAGATCATAATTTCTTGGTAATTGGATGGCTTGCACCTGAATAATGCTCATCTGGAATTCTCCATGTTTCTCTAGGTTGCAGTAGATTTTGTACCAGAAGGTGGGAAGAGGACTTAAAATTTTTTTTAAAGAATTATTGTCTGTTTACCATAGTTCCTATTGTCTCCCTTCCTCCCCTACACTTAAGAACATTTACTTCTGAAGTGTGAGGATTTGGAGTCTGTTTCCTGAGAACATAATTTCCCAGATGCTTCTTGAGTAGGTTGAAGAGTGTGGGGCACCGGTTGGTAAAGATGGAGGAAATGGGGGTGTGGTTGGGGCAGAAGACGGAGTAGAGTTCTATAGAGTCAAATCTACTTCCCTCCCTCTGCTCAGATCTACACAAGAGTCCTGGTGGGTCACCCTCCCCACCATTCAGTTCTCCCCTCCTGAGATGACCCTGGGTTTCCACCTCTCTAGAGTTCAAGTCTCCGTCCCTTAACCCTCATCCCACACTCTCAAGCAAAGTAGGCAGCCACATAATTGTAGATTTAAAAAGCTCAAATCTGGATTATAAAGATATTTCAGGTTTCTGGTGGTGAGAAAGAGAGATTTCTCTTTCTGATTTTCTGGAATATTCCCCTTTGTCTTTCACTCTGGCCTCAGTACAATGGACTTCAGATGTCTAGTTCCAATCTTGTATTCAATATCGCATGACTTCCCTCTCTTCTTCTCCTTCTATTCCTCTTCACCCCTTCCTCCTCCTTCTTTCCCCCTCTTCCTCTCTTCAGGATACATCACTCCAAGAATTTCAAGTATCAATTATAAGTAATATTAATTTCTCAGCCCCCACCAGTGAAGTGCAGATGATCTGATAGGAGCATAAAGACGGTGCTCCCCCAGATGAAACAGACCAGCGGAGCCTCCTGGGCCGGTTCCCATGCTCAGATGAGCATTCAATTTTCCGGCATTATCTCCACACTTAAACTCGCTTTCTCCATTTCTGTGCCAAGATAAATTTGCATAATATTTGCAGCTGTAATTAGCTGATGAGCATCTCCCAGCCTCCCCTTTTGTTTCTCTCTGCATTTGGTCTTCCATTGATGCCTCGTTTGATCTTTAATATTACAGGATTCCCGATAGAGGATTGCCTATCTTATCTCCTCGGCTCCAAAATCTTTTAAGAAGGAGGGAGAGAGGGAGGGAGGGGGTTGGGGGAAAATGTGAGGGAGGAGAATGAAGCTTCACTAATCGGAGTTTGAAAAGGTTACATGGGGAGAAGGTACCCTAGGGACAGAACAAATAAGATAAGTGGGGAGTTATGGTGGGTGGGTGGGGTAGGTAGGACTTCCTCTGGGAATGGGAGAGTCTGGAATGAATGGTTTATTATTCAGAGAATTCAGAAGTGAGTTCAGGGAAATGGGCTGAGATCTGGAACCTGGACGGGTGGGAGGTGTGGTTAGCAGCCGGCGTCAACTGTACGGCCCTTCCTCCCTTTCTGGGGAAATGTAATTGCGGGGCTCCGAGTGGGACGTCCCATGGTGTGTCCCTCAAGCCGAAAGTGGAACTTCTGAAACCAGACGACTCTCTTATCTCCTCATCTGTTTGTATCTCGTTAATAGAGAGCACATCACCCCTGAATGTCTAATATGCTCCTGTCACTTCTCATTCTCCCCGGCGCTGTTTGTAAGAAATAGAAGCACCCCACCCCCCCACCCCCCCAAAAAAGAAAGAAAAGAAGTAAGGAAAAAGAAAAACGCCTCAAGAGACTAGGAAAAAGATGAGACGCAGAGTCGGTCACAGTGAATAGTGTCGCCTCCAGAAGTGGAGCAGAACCAGAAAAGTGTCCCCCCCCCCCCCCCCCGCCTCCTTTTGGTTGTTATTGTTATGTTAGTTTTCTCCAAATCGGGAGTTTTCTGACTTGGGTGGCGGCAGGGTGGGAGGGAAGGCGGATTAGAGGAGCCACTGGTTGAATGAGTATTTGTGGGAATCCGGAGGGGGAGCGGGAGAGAGGAAAGGAAGGAGGGAGAAAGAGGGAAAAAAAGAAGACGAGAAAGAGTCGATTTTCATGCCAATCATGGGAACAAATAGCTAACATTTAACGTTTACACCCGCACTGGCGGCGCCCTGGCGCTCCGAGGACCTGGAACCGGGCTAAAATGTCCCCAAAGCCTTTGGAGCAAACGAGTTTCCAGCTATCAGGTTCTCCCCAGCGCCCCCCTCTCGCCGGGCTTCGGTTTCAGGCTGGACTTGTCCACTGCCTGCGTTACTGCTGCGGCCTCCTGCAGGAGTGTCGAGAAGGCGAATATCAGATAGCGCCGGGGTCAAGGCGGTTCAGTTAACCGCGCGCGGCGCTCGGGACTGGGAACTGGTGGGGGACTCGCGGGGGAGCAAGGCGGGCGGAGGGACGGTGAGTGAGTGAATGAATGAATGAATGGGTGGAGAGGCGACCCAGACACAGGTGGGCTGAGAGCGCCTGCACACCCCTCCTCGCCTTCGCAGGGCAAGTAAGGCTCTCAAGTTTGAGAAAAGTTCCTTAAAACTTTTTTTTTTTTTTAATGAGGCCAATTTTCTAAAGCGAAGCTAAGAGATTGGGCTCAGTCCTGGAGCTGTTAATATGTACCTATAGTAACTGCACTAGCTCAAGGCCTCAGTTTCCCCATCTGCTAATTGATGGTGTTGGACAAGGTGAGGGCCAAGGGCTCTGCCAACTGGGAAAAATAGCAGGCTGTGGGCCCGGGGCGGTTAATAGGGAGCGGAGTGCCCCGGAGGTGACCGGCTTTGCGGCCCCAGTGGCCCCACCCCCACCCCCGGGGTCCCGGGTACCGCCCCCCAGCTTGGCCCGCAGGCGCTGGCCAGACAGACTTCCAGAGACAGAGCCAGGAAACCCCTAACTCGCGCCCTTAGGGCTGCACGGAGCCGGGGCTCGGCAGCCAGGAGCAAGAGCCGTCACTCTGGGGTCACCATCTAGGGATGTCCAGCGGCCCCTGCCCCAGCCCACCCAAATGCCTTAGGCGCTCTCTCCTCGGGGTCTTGTGCGTCTTAAGCGTTTCCATAAGAGAACATCTTTTGGGGGAGGAGGGGGGAGCGGATTGAGGTTTCTTTCAAAATCCCTAACTCCAGCACCAGAGCGGAAGTCCCCGCAGACGCAGCTCTGGGCGGAGAGCGGTGGGTCAGCGGACCGCGCGCCGGGTTAGAAATCGATTAACCGCAGCCGACTTCTCAGGATGTTATGGTGTCTTTTTTTTCCCTTTACTTTTGCGAACTGGGTTTCTGTGCTCCGGGTGGGGGGAGGTTGGTAAGTTCGCACGCGCGCCGGGTCTGCGTGCGTGGGCGCTTCAGCCCAGTTCCTAGTTGGGGGGGTCTCACAGGCGGGGCGGGGGTGCACCAGAGGCAGCGATTTATTTCCCCGGACACTGAGTGGAGAATCGAGTCGAGGCAGTAGGCAGCCAGCAAGAGGTTGCTTCGAAGGCTGCTGCACAGGCTCCAGGGCGGGGACCCTGGTCTGCACTGACCTCCCCACCCAGCCCCCTTAGCCCCCCACTTCCCCACCCCTCCGGCGCAGCTCGGGGTCGTCCGAGGCCGAGCGCCAGGCCCGGGCCTCTCAATCCGGTGCACGAGAGCCTGCGGAGTGGGGGTCTGTGCGGGAGCCAAGAGGGGGGACAGCGGGGGGACACAAGAGGGAGGTGCCCAGACGTGCTGGGGTGGGCTGGGGGCCCTCTTTTTGGTGAATCTTTCCCTCCCCTCAGTGTAATTCTCAATGATAGTCATGAAGACTAATCACGATGCTACTTTTCCTCCTTCTTTCTCAAATTAAAAAAAGAGAGGAAAAAAAATACGCACCCAACTCCACTACCGTTCGGGTTCCGGAGAAATTCTCAAATAGAGCAGTGTAATTTCTCAGTTGATTTTGATTGACATACTGTCCCTGGGATCATGTGTTAATCCCTTCTTCACTCAAGCCTTTTCATAACTCATTTCTCTCTTGCTAGATGGGGACTCTGATGGTTACCGAGGCAACCACGATAGCGCTAAGCTATTTCCCTCTCTGCAAGGAGACCATTATTCCGCATGCATAGGCCATTTGCCGCAGAGGTCGTCACAAAGTCATTCACAACACAGCGCTCGTTTATTAAACTTTTATTCTCTTTTTTCCCCCAACACAGAAACTAGTTTGCACTTGTACCAGGGGGTATCACTGTGCTGCTCGGTGCTGGCAGTAACCGCACTGGGGTGCGTGGGCCCCACGCGGACACTCATTTACACCCCAACAGCGCACTCCCCCGCGCTGGGGCCGGAGGCCGCGCCACTTCCCCATCTGCCCCTCGGGGTCTTCTCTGACGCCGCCCTGGCACCTCGAGGATAAGAAGAGGCGGTGGCAGCCTCTAAGTGTAGACGGGAACCGGCTTCCCAGGCTGTGCCACCTCCGCCGCGGGGACTTGGTTAACCGAGGCGCCTTCCCTGCGTGTCTTCCTACATGCAGCCCCCTTTTGTCCCCTTCCTGCGAGTCCTCCCCCGGCCACATCCCTTTTCTCCTCCTCACCTTGGGATGTGTTGCCCGGCCCAGGCCCCTCCCCCGGTGGCCCGCGAATGCCACCTGGTCGCGCTGGCTCCGGAGAAGCCACTTTGCCTTAGGTTTCTTTTCCCATTTTGGCCAGGAAAAGGGCCTGCTGGTGGAGCAGGTTCCCGGCCCAGCGTCGGGCACGTCGGGGCCGCTCCGGAAACGGGTGGATTCGGTCCCCAGCCTTCTCTTGGTGGTGGCCTGAGGCTGGGGCTGGTGGGTGGGGTAAGTAGAATGGGAACGGCTGGGACAGTCAGTCAAGGACATTGGCCAGAGACGGGTCTACACTAGAGCAGACGTGGCAAACCTTTCTATTCCCGATCTGCAAGGCCACCAAAACCATGGGGCAGTTATGAAGGCCGTTAATGGCCACCGGCTCTATCTCCCTCTATTTTCTCCTAAGTCCTCCCTGCCTCCCTTCCTTTTTTTTCCCTTCCACCCCTCCCTGTCTTTGTATTTTATGGGAGAGGTGGACCCACTGTGGCCCCAGGGCCTGAGTCTCCGGCTCCAGCGCGGCCTCTGTGAGCTGGCCCGGGAAGCCCCGGCTCCCACCAGCCGGCCCCAGTGACGCTCTTCGCGCCCCATCCGGCGGCGACGCGCCTGCCTCACCCCACAGCCGGGGGCGCGTCCCAGGGGAACGCTCTCTGGGCCACCAGGTCGCCGTCTGTCGCGAGCACCCGCCAGCCAGGACCAGCCGCGGAGCTGGCGCGCTGCTCCCCAGACACCGGCGGGGACCCGGAGCTGGGCAGGGAGAGACGGGCACGGGGTAAAGGTTGGGGACCGGGCTCCTAGATCGACAGGCGGAAGGTGTTCCAAGGGGCTCCGAGGGTCAGCTTCCCTCCCCAAGCCCGTGGCGACCCGGCAGGCGGCCCTGGAGGCCACAGGGGATGCCTTTGCGCAGGTGACCCCCACTCCCGTCCTATCCCTAGAGCTCGGGGACGCTCCGCTCAACCACGGTGGTGACATCGCCTGCCTGTCGGGAACGCGCCTGGCTCTCGTGGGACGGGAGCCAGAAGAGCCGGTGGTCCCCATGGCTCCCTAACTGTGCCCCACCGAGAGGCAATGGGGCTCCCAGTGCAAGGGAGGGCCTGGGGAGGAAGGGGGGGCTTTCCCTGGCGGCTCTCCCTCCTGCATCCACAAACTTCCCCCAGGAAAATCATCCAGAGAAACGAACCTCAGACCGCTGGCCTTTAGCAAGGCCTTGGGGGGGGGCAGTGGGATGCTGGCATCTGAGGGACCGGCATGGCGCGGGGGAGTGGGCTGCAGTGGCCGGAGCAGAGAAGGAAAGAAGTGGGGTGTGGGCGGCTGCCCCGCTTTTTAAAAGGAACCTCCAACTGCAGGAGTGCAGGCTGAGGGCTGGAAGTGGGGCCAGGAGGAAGCCTGTCTTGGCCTCTCCCTGGGTTCAGAGGGAGGGTCACAGCAAGGTCACTTCCCACTGTGCCCCTGTTGGATGGGGGTGGGGGTTGGGGGGAGAGATCTGGGTCTGGGTGGGTGTTGGAGGGGCATTTGAGGAGTAAAGAAAGGCCACAGATCTATGGGTGTCGGGGGACATGCTCACTCCAGCTGTCAGGTAAGTGGAGGTGAAGGTAGCAACAGTGGTCCTCTCCTGGCCATGGGGGTCTTCACTGAGGGTCAACTTTAGGTCTGACAAGTCTGTGATGCGTGTGTTTTAAGGGACCGCATGTCACACAGCTCATCACCCACCTTTTGGGGGAAACCAAATTGATGGAAATTCTGTCCTAGGAAAAAGGCCATCCAGATCATTGGAAACTTAGACCCCTGCACCAACGGCCACAACAATAGTATTATGTAGTAACAGTAACTGCATCCATCATAAAATATGTAGGTTACGGGATATGCTCATGAAATACTCAGAACATCCTGTAGGATAGGTTTTTACAAGTGACCCAGTCTGTGTGCCTGTGACCCCAGCTCTCGTCACTGCTCCTTGGACTTCCTTCTTTCCTTCCAGGAGATCTCAGTGCACACAGGACTATCAATAAAGTTACTAGCACTTGTATTTATTCATTCATCATTCCTTCCTTCCTTTGACATTGTCCCACAGTGGGCTCCCTGCTAGTCTCTGAGACTACGAAGCAGGAAACTTTCTCTGTCCACAGGTAGAGTGGGGAGAAAGACAAGCAACTAGATCATTACAGATACAGATGCAATAAATACTCTATTAAAACACGACATGATGGTGTGTGAGCCTGGAAGAAGACTGCCTGGGAGTGTCTCCAAATGCTTACCAAATTGGTGACACTTGATCTGGCTCCCCGGGGATGCTTAGCAGCTTATGGAGCAGAGCAGGGGGCAGAGGGTATTCCAGAAGGGAACAGGCAAGTTCCCTTTCCTCAGCCACATCCCCAGCACTGAAGTGTTTGCCTCAGTATTTCCAACTGTATCAAATAAGTGGGTAATAACATTGTTTGTTTTTTCTTTTGCAAAATGCTTAGGCAAAAGCAGCATTTACACCAAGGCTCATGTTTCTCTGCGTTATTGCAATATTGCTGTGTGGTACCTCAGTCCTCTGGGGTCGTGGAAGTGTGCGGGGGGAAAAGCAGCCCTGTTCATTGGCTTTGTTTCAGAGTGACAGCTGTGCCTGGACCAGAGGCACTCTGACAGTTTAAGGACTGCAACAGAGGGGAAGCGAAGCCCAGAAGGCGAGCGGTGACACCACCTAGAAAACCACACTGCGCAGTGACTGTGATGGGAGAGAGAAGAGAGCGTGCTCTCATGGATATATGGCAGGTATCTACTAAGGCTCACGCTAATTGATGGGCTCTCTATATATCATCCCAGATAAAGGGCCCCCGTGCAGTAAACGCTGATGTTTAGAACATCCTGATAGGGCTTTGTTAACAAGAAGATAACGGAAGAGCAAGATATGTTTGTTTAGCTGCCTATAGATAAACCCAATAGGTCTTTGTTAACTTTCCATGACTGATGGCGACCACTAACCATGATAAATAATCCTGAAACAGGAACTTTATTTAAAGTGCCAGAATTGGGGCCCAAATTTTTAGCTCTTTTGAAAGAGGAGGAAGTATTTTCCGCGTGTGACTGCATAGATGTCATAGTACGTCAGCACCCGATTTTCTCTGAATGATTTTAAACCATCAGCCGCACCACCGAACCAAGTGACCCTTGATACTCTTTCAGGTTGTGCTATGTTCCCATCACAGGGAAACCAGAGCAAGTCTGAGGACCTGGATTTCGCAGACAAGTCTTCAAAAGAGTGGCAGAATCTTGTGAAATCAATGCAAACGGTTTTCTAGTAACTACAAACGGGTAAACATATGATTTTCAACACGTGTGAGCAATATGGTGGCCACAGATTCCCATCCTTGCAACATGTTGGAAGTTGCAAAGTCTTACCCAAAACTGACTGCTGAATAAGGACTTATTTTTCAGAGCTGAGGAGGTGAGTTTTTTCACTGTTTTTAAAAGGCGTCTTGCCTACAGAGGTACATCCTTCTTTAACTCAGTGGAGTCAGAAGTAATTCTGTGCTCAGAACCCACCCAAAATGAAAGCCTCAAAGTCCATTGAAAGCAGCTGTTTCCCAAATCCAGTTACAACTTTTGCGCTGTTGAAGAGAATTGTCATTAGGCTGTTATCTTTAATGCAATCTTTTAAAAGAAGGCAACGACTTTTTACTAAAAACATCATTTGAATTTTATCTTTGCTAAAACGCTAGGGAGGAGGGAGGAGTTTGACCTGCCTGTATAATCTTCCCTAACCTGCAGACTAATCAATTTTGATGGAAGAAGCGATACTGGGTCTCTGAAGTTAACCAGATTCGCCACCAGTAAATGGAGGTCCCGGGTGAAAAGATGCTTCAGTGAATAAAAAGAATATTGGAAGGAATTCATTCTTAACGTAGAAAAATTACGATTTGCAAAAGCCACAGGTTAAATGTGTCCTAAAGTACTAGGGAAAGAGTTTTTTTTTTTTTTAATGTGTCACAAATAAGAAAGAGCTATTGTAACTCAGTTCCCTTTTTGGTTCTAAGAGAAAATTCTGGTTGGATTCACTCTGTGGGGCAGCTCAGTCCTGAAAGCATCAGATTGGATTCCCAGACTCCAGGGAACCGTAAGTTCACATCCCAGAGGAGCTGGGCTCAACCCTTCCTCCTTCCTAGGCAATAAATAGCATGGAAACCAGGTTATCTGTGTGGCCAACTTTCAGGAAAGACCTTGAAAACAGAGAGGGTGGCCCCTGGCGATCACGTGGTCCTTTCCATTACAGTGGGGTTTACTGCAGGGTGACTGAGCCGATTGGGGCCAGCCAGCAACTGAACGCCACACTGATCCCAGGGGACGCTTCAACTGGGTTTCTCATACAAGTCCATTTAAAAGCCTGTGATGGACTGCGAGGGAGCCCGCCGTCTCCGCTTACCCCAGTGTCAGGCCATTGGGTGGCTCCATCAGATTAGGCGCCAGAGGGGCAGGGAATCTGGACTGTTTACTTTCATGCTCGGGCCGGGCGGCATTTCTAGAGCCCCTTCAGATCTTAGCACCATATTTTGTATTCCTGATTAGTGGGTTGGCTGAGGTACAAAGTGAGTAATGTTTCTTTCTTTCTTTTTTTTTTGGCTCAACGAGCTGGTGCCCTCACCTGAGTCGAAACAATCGAGTGACTGAAATTCTAGGCCACTTTTTAAACCTTTTGGCACACTGATCCTGCTCGCCATCGAACATTCTGTTGGTCTAATTTCTGACATTACTCCACTTCATAGGAAAGACGAGCTTTTCTTGTGGGAAAAGACTGGACAAGGCCAGTAAAGGCCAGCAAAAGGCAGTGTTCAGATTTGTTTGTTTTAGTGACATGGGCTGTCATCACACCTGAACAGGGACTGGGGGACGGGCAGCTCACATGGGTCTTGCTTACTTTACTCCAAACCTTCTGTTTTTTCTTCACATCTTTGAGCACTAATGAAACCTGATTAACAACTTAATGAAAAATAGGAGGTTGCATGCTCTTGTTTCCAAGTGCATTATGCATCTTAAAAATGATAGCCATAAATGTGATGTCTGTGTCTGAAAAATGCATAATTGCAAAAATTACACAGGAATATGTATGTAAATATGAAGTGTTGTGAGCTGTATATAATAATGACACCATGTATTTTTATATAAACATCCTTCAGATGCATCTATATACACAAACTTCGCTGTGCTTCCCAGAGACACAGTGGGCTACTGTCTCACCTCGACATAAACGATTGCTTGGGAAAGGAGGTGAATAATCTCTTATGGCAGAAATACCATCTTTTGAATTCCGTCAGGATTTCTGGCGCATTAAATTGCTGTATTGTCTGTGACTACAAACTGAAACATGGGCTAGCCTGATTTTGGTAGTCTGGTAATTTGAAGCCCTCAAATAGCGTTTGGTATTTTGTAATCAATAAGTGGATCTTCTCTATTGTTTCTAGTGCTTTGCAACAAAGTTCAGTGACAATGATTTTTACATTAAAACATTTGCAAAAATAACTAGCCAACCAAGAAATGAAGATGTTGAAAGGGCTTCTTTTACTTCATAGAATACTAGAAACCTCATAGAAGCAGCTCAAGTGTCCAGAGATTCAGGGTATGTGTAATGTACAAGTACAACCTATGTTTGCATTAATGGTTACATCAACACAGTAGAAAATTTCCACTAAAATTTATACAAAGCACTGACAACTGATACTTTGTACATAGGTGCAGACTCCTGGATACGTAAAATAGGTACTTAATGAAAAGTTGTTAGTAAGTTGAAAATATCAAACTCTTTCTGTCCACTTGACTTCTTCCATTTTATTGACAATAAAACAATAAATGCCTCTATGCTGGTTTATCCAATTTTTATAATTAAAGCTACACAGGCGTGCAGGAAAAGTCAGTCAATGTACTCACTCCACCCGCAGCTGTCTACCCTTCACCCCTGCTTCAGCCATCATGCCCCTGGAGAAATTTCCTTCTGCTGTTCGTTTTTGAAATGTGCTCTTGCAAGAAGTGGACGATCTGAAAAGGATGACTCCTGCGCCGACTTTTTGTATCCTAATTTATTTCCTTTTTTTTACTTTAAGCCTATTCTTTATGTTATTTTAAACCAAATTCACACTTGAAACGTGTTGGGGGTAAGTAGTTTCTGACTGGGTTCCATCTCACAACACACATGTCCCTTCTCCTATGGATGTGACATTGTAACAGTCATTGGACAGATTTCACATGTCACTACCTCCTAAACAGAACTTATTTATTTGTAACTTTTCAAATCTCAAACACAGAATGTTAGTGCTGGAAGAGCATACAGAGCTCATGCAATCTCTTTGCTTCAAGGCCAAAGGGCTGAGGCCCTTGGAGGAGTTAGGGCCTCTGGTGAGTTAAGAAGTATGGCTGTGATGTTAGTGCTTCTTCTACAACATCCTTACACAGTCCTTCCGGGCCATACAGAAGATTAGGATTACAATGAAGGATGTTCTACATTTGTGGATGTTCCAGAACTGCACTGTGCAATGTGCTGGCCTACTAGCCATCCGTGGTTATTTAAATTTCAATTAGTTAAAATGAAATTAAATGAAAAATTCAGGTTCTTAGTTGCAATAGCCACATTTCAAATGTTCAACAGACCCTGTGACCGTGGCGACTGTATTGGACAGTGCAGAAATTATAGAACATTTCCGTCATCACCGAAAGTTCTGCTGAGCAGCCTGAGCCCCGAGATTGAGTGCAATGGCTAAAGAACACAAATGTTTGTGTATTGAACAGATTCCTAAACAGATAAAGAAGAGGTACAGCGGTAGCTCCTTTATGAGGGGGTGCTCTACAAAGTCGTGCATCCCCACAGCAGGACATTTAGAATGCTTTGAGAAATCTCTCATTTTAAGTGTAGGTTGGGTTTCCTTAGTTTATCTGATACGTTTACTGAGCTAAGACCCGAGGTTGTGCAAGAATGGAAATGCACCCATGGACCTGCTGAGCTCAGGGGAATCCTAACGATGGCTTGTCCTCTGTGATCTACTATCTGTTTAGTTCTCTGAGATTGTTTAGCGTAATAATTAGAAAATGCCAATGCCAGATCAACTGCATTCTGAGTGCTGCCTATTAACATTGGTTATACAATATGTACATAATAACATTGGTTATTCCTGCTAATGAATGTGCTTGGGTCCGGGACGGTGGCATATTTGTACACCTCCTCTCCCCCTCTGTTTACCATATAGACGTGTAAAATTGAGCTGGACTACCCACACTGGAGAAAAAAGACTGGGACGAACCTCTCTCTCCTGGTGATCTCTGTGTCCAAGAATCAAATCATCTGATAGTCAAATTGCCTCATTAATGTCTTGTCCAACTTTTCTAGCCTTGATTGCAATATCTAGATCGCTCTTTTGATGGGGTGTTGAAACCTGGAATCTGAGGCTCGTAGAAAACCCTGAATTCACAGAGGACTGAAAAATTATTGAAAGAGCAAGATAACTCATATTAACAGATTAAACTAAAAACAAAGTCACTATAGATACTACAGCTCTCACTTATTGAGCCCTTACCATGGGTGAAATGCTTTACATATGGTTTCATTCCATTTTCACAACTATCCAAAGTAGATGTTCTTATTCTCTTTTTTCAGAGCAAGAAACTGAGATTTAGAGAAATTAAATGATTTATTCAAGTTCATTCAACAGTTGAGCAACACACCCAGGATGCAAATCCAGGTTCTGACTGAAAAAAAAGTGTGCTGTTGGCTACTATTGTTCTATCTAGATTCCTTAAAATTCAGTTCAAGATCTAAATGCAATTTGGAAAGAAGACATGTAAAGCAGAAAGTATCAATTTAATGCATGAAGCTTGTCAAAAACCCTGTGAGCACCTTAATGGGGCATAGTTCTGTCCAATTCAACTTAATTTCTAAGAATTGGTAAAGATATGGTAAGCCAAAAATATTTCTCTGACTGTATCGCAAACAATATTTGATGTGAAGCGGAGTTACTAGAAATGTGCTCGAAAGTAGAGGGATGGTGTCCTCCCACTCAGGCAGGTCACCTGGCCAGATCACAGGGAAGGTGGCATGCTCTACCTAAATGTTTTCAAATTCAAATTTTTACTGCTCTGGGCCACACTCTCCCCAAAACTAAACAAAAAACCAAACCAACCTCACCCATGGGCCTGTTTCCATCTGAGGCCTTTGGTGGAGAAATGACATTTCAGAGGATGTCAGTTGAGCTTCTAGAAGGTTGCATTCTGCAGCAACCTTACTAGAAAGCTCTGGTTGCAGCTGCCCCACTAATCCTTCGAAGTTAAAAAATTGTTTTTTCTCATATATATTTTTTCTTAACTATACAGGTGTTTATTAATGTTTTTTCCCTCTTACCTTACTTCCTTGGTAAGAATTCACCTTATTGTTCCTTTAAGCAAACTCTTCTCCCGCATTTAGCATGGCAAGATTTACAAAGATTTGATGTTTGTATGTTGCATTGGGAATACGTTTATTCCGGTAGATTGATTTTATCTCTTCAGTGAGGCCCAATCTTTTGTTCTTATTCAGTTTCAGATCCAATAATTTGTCCTGGGAAGGTTATAATATTGTCAACTTCCTTTTTCCCCCAATTGAGCTTTTTTAATTGTAGAGAATAAGCACAAAAATAGCTATAACATATATAGTTTTAACAAATGTTTACACAGTAATGTCTAACCACCTCCCAGGTGGAGAAGTAAGACATCACCTGTGCCCTAGAAGTACCCTAGCTTGCTCGTGACCCCCCATCCAAACCCCCCTCTCCCCCCACAGAGGAAGCCACCATCCTTACATTTACCAGAACCTCTCCTTGCTTTCTCACCTTTGTATGCATCCCTAAATGTGCAGGGTGGTTTTGCCTCTTTTGGGGCTTTATTTACAAGAACTAATAATATATATTTTCTTATGTCTGTGTTGGTTTACAACATTTTGTGGTAAGATGTCCCTTAGTCTTATTGACCTAACATTGAAAACTGGTCAAACGGCAGTCAGAATTGATCATCTTTCCATGAACTTCTGACTTGGGTCTATTTTTGAGGTGGGTACCATATTTCTAATGGAATTACCTGTTAGAGCTCTACAGCACTGGGGACCTGGCTCATTTCATCTCTGCATCCCCATGGTGCATGATGTGCTTTGCCTAGAAAGATGACTAGGGGAGACTTTTTTGAGAAGTGGATGGATATGGGTAAGTGTAGGACATTCTGGGCGTGTTATTTGTTTTTGTGAATGTTGTAAATAGCCATGTTAGAATTAATAGAATGAAGGAAAGATGAGGAATTGATTATTTAGAAATCCACTTATACTTCTATAGGTCTAAATGAGTTAATCAGAAGCAGCACAAACGTTTTCTTCAAACCACTTAACTTGGCCATAGTTAGCTCATTAAGGACAGTAACACTGACATTCTTCAGGTTTGTGCTGTTTTCCTTAAGATAGTCCCATTCTATTAGTGACTGTCTCACTAATCAAAAACAAGACCTAGCCAAAAAAAAAACCCCCACAAAACTTCAAAAGGTGAATAAAATACAGACCAGGTTGCAAGGATATAGTAGGAAATTATTGCTTAGGGTAAAGTACCCCAAATATGCTTCTGTTCTAAAAGCCCAACACATTTAAATCTTGTGGCGTATGTATGTCTATATATATATATATATACACACACACACACATATTTCACATCATGTCAACTCTGCTAGTTCCCAAGGATAGGTCATGTAACCACTTGCTAAACTTTTAAATATTTTGTTGTAAATATTAACTTTTCAGAGCATACATCTCTATCAACATTAAAAACCACATGCAGTCTAAGGTGGATAGAAAGTTATGGGTAGGAAAATGGGAAAAGAACGAGGATGGAAGATGCTTAGGATTCGATGAAACACATGGTATCTTGCGGAAACAGCTGCAAAACCATGGAGAAAGAAATGACTAGAGCGCCCCGGAAGTGTCTCCTGGAAAAACTGAACTTGGGTCTGAAACATTTTTGCCATTCCCAGGAAATGTGCCCAGCAGATGTTGAATGAGTGAATCAGTGTTTACAGCTGTTCTTTTACAAACTAAATTAAAAACTGAGTTGTCCGGGATGCAAAGGCAACTAGCAGTTGTTTAATAACTCACATGTAAACCAAATATGATGTAAATGATATTAAGAAGGAACGGTTCAGCTGTCCGTCGAAATAGCTAATTTCCAGCGTCATCTACTGGCCTGCACGCGTGGATTAATAGTTACTTTATAGGCTACAATTAATGCAAGATTCTCAGAGAACTGATTCCTAACAGAATCCCATTGTGGAAAGAGATGTTATTCAGAACATTATCTATTTCCTTCTTCAGCCAGGGTCACGCATCTACTTTTAGACTAAAAACTTCTAAAGAAAATTGCTATGATCTGAAGAGATTGACCATCAAACTCTTTGAAAACTTAGCCAGCATGCTTTCAGTGAACTTCATTCATTAGCATTCTTACTGGCCAGGCTTCCCTAACTCGGTGTTCATTTTATACTTTAATTTGGTCAGTAGGTCTCTGTTTAATTGTCCTATTAGGAGAATCAGGGCGTTTAGGTGATAGGGGAGAGTAATGCACTGTATTTTATCTCTGAGAAAAGCCCGACAGAGCCAGAATGCTCTGATATCCTCTGATTTTCTTCAGGACATTTGGAACCACACATCAGCTGGAGGATAAAGATGCTCACTGTACTTCACTGCAGACACCTTCAGAAGAGAAACACCGTGTCAGTCATAGAAATTACGCTTTGCCCGCTACACAGGGCTCTGAAGGCAGATTATCTCATCAGAAGAGTTTCTCATTTTCCTGGGAGGAGGGTGTCTGTTTCTTAAACACCTTCTGCTCCAATGAAATTACTAGCCAGGACCACTTTTTTCCTGACTACTTGTCTGTATAAAGTATCGATGCTAAGGTCAGATGATAGTGCTGGCGTAAATGAAAACAGTCCCCAAGTTTACTGACAACTGGAAGATTTCTAACGCTCCAAAGGGAAAGAAATACTTTCCATACCTTTGCATCGAATTTTCTCAGTCACAGTAGTTTCTCAAATTCCTGCTGCTCTGTGATTTCCTTCTCCCTCAAGTCAAAACCCATTTTCTTCTTATTGCTTGGGTCCCCTAAGGTTTTCCTCCTGATTAAGCATCTTTCCCAACGTAGTCCCCTACCCCCATCTTTTCCTATTTTGTTTGACTTCGTTAACGAAAGTGAATTAATCTCCCTTCTCTTTGTAAGGTCTGTGGCATTTGCAAGTTACTATTTTTTTTCCTTCAGTATTACTTTATGGAGAATGACTCTGCCCAACTTTCTAACTTTGCTTTGTAACATAGGTGTTTTATTTTCAAATCTAATTTCTTTTTGCAGTTTCTTGGCCTTCCTGTGGTTGGTGTATGGACAGCCATCCAGCAGGGACTGACACCACCAGTCCATGTCACACGGGCCACTGAACAGTCAGAAGATGGGAACAACTTTGGTCTCCAGTGACCTGGACTGGATTCAACTCACTGACCGAGAGGTGAAAGGCTCTGTATCCATTACTAATCCCTTGAGCTATCCAGTCCCCTGAAAATGATTCTTTGGTTTTATTATTGCAAAGGCCATTTATAAAATCATGAACTGGATTTAGGAAAGCAACCATGAAATAGCAAGGGACAACAAACTGATTGAAATTCCTTCAATGTAATGTGGGCTGAAGTCTCTCAGACAGCAGGATGGGGGAAAAGTTATATCTAGGCACCTCCATTCTGATGTCAGTAGCATGACCGGCTCACTTAAACACGGCAACTTTAGATCCACTGACCATGCCTCAGGGAACTAAATCCTAAATAAAGAAAATGGAAAAGCAAACTATGAAATAGCCAATAATCTTTATTTTGCACTTCCCCACCCCCCATCCCTCTCCAAAAAGCTCTAATGGGTATATTTGTGCATGTGAAAATATTGTATAAAGTATTTAGGGTGATCTCAAATTAATAAAACAAAAAACACATATCTCAACATAGATGCTTTGTTTCTTTGTAGGGATAGAAAAATTTTGGCTTCTAGAACAAGGAGGGTGATGAAATACTGCACTCTTAAAAGGTCAACTCCATTTCCACTGATTTGCAATTTAACATTTATGGCAGAAAACCTCATTTCTCTACCCACATAATATGTTTTAAAATATGACTAATTCACACACTAATATCCATTTACTTGGCATTAAAAAAATCACAATTTCTATTAATATATTTGTATTAGGTTCAAAGCCCATATTCTAGCATTCAAGATATCCATTACACTGGCCCAAATCGGGATTATTTCAAAATCAAGTAAAAGTCCATATTTATTCCAAAGTTGCTAAAATATGCTAATAAAATTAAATTTGATGTTTTACATTAAAAATAAAATATTTGGTTTATCTCTCAGACATCTATAACATATAATAAATAGTGGGCAGTATAGTAGTATAATTAAGTTTTGTGGTATTCTGAAATTTGATGAGTTTTCTTAAAAAAAAATTCATAATATACTTCATTTCAGCCTTAAACCACAATATCAATGAACAGATTTGCAGAAATAAAACCATATAAACACAAAATGCTACAGTGTATTTTTTTTTTTTTTACTTTTGGGGAATCTACATGTCCTTTTAATAAAAGTCAGTCAAAGAAATGTACAGAAACAAAACAGATAACAAAACAATTTCAAATCATACACTATAGATTTAAATTGCCTTGTTTTCCTTCCAACTGCCAGGGTCCTTTTGCCCACCATGTTCTGGGGGCTGCACAGGTTCAGCTCAAGGTAGGTGACTCTGAACTATGGCTCTTTTTTCTAGCCTTCTTTGCTTCCTTAAAGCAGTAATTACAGACATGGCTGAAATCACAGTGGATTCCAGAGAAAGCCAGAATGAAACACGATAAGAATTTAAAAAATAACTACTTCATAAATATTTATTATTTACATGAGGGGAGATCTTCTAGTCTGGAGAGTTTTTATACAAGTTGATGAAATGTATACGCGGTGAGAAGAACGCCAGCAGTTTAAAGAAGGGCAGAGTTAGAATGCAACCAAGATAGAAAATACGCCGGAGTCAACAAAAATAATTTGCACAAAAGCAAACAGGACATGATAGAAACCTTTTTCTTAAAAAATATAAGGTATTTCACAAAAGCCTGAACATTTTACATGTTAGTACTAAAAATGGGCGATGGGGGAGGGGAAGCTTCATATCTTTTCATCACAAAAATATGTACCAGTTCTCCAGCTGGGGCTTTCTCTCGTGTTATGATGATGATCGTCCTGTGGGGGAGGGGCTGGGGCTACAGAGACTGATGACACCATCCTTACGTAGTCAGGCAGGTACACTCACCTCGGCTAACACCTTCATGAACAGGCCCTGGAGAGAACGAAGAGAATCAGAGGGGAAGATTCTGGTCTTTTTACTAATAATACTTGTCACTGGTGGTAGAAGGCGGGGCGCGGCGGCCCCGGGCCCACGTCCACGTGAGTCCGCTGCAGGCACACTGCCCTGTGGCCGCGGCTGGCCGGCGGGTGGGGGACTCCGGCCCGTCTTCCCGGAGTCCTTCTCCAGCGGGTGGGCAGACGATCGCACCGGCCCCCTCCCAGGGGACCGCGCTCCGGGCCGCAGGGGACGTCAGTGCGCCCGGTGCTTCCGCTTTTTGTGCTTTTTGTCCTTCTTCTTGTTGGCACACTTGGGACAGAACCACTGCATTTCCTCCGGTGGTGCGGCCATTATTCCAACACAGGGCCTACACAGGAGAGGAAAAAAGAAGTTTTCGGATACGCAAGCTTTATGTGTATACATCCTCTTCTATGTTTTTAAATCACTTACAATAATTAAATAATTTTGAAGTCTATGGTATACGGACCAGAAATCCAAGTTCCACAGCGGTAATTTATGGAGCACCACTGTTGGGCATGTGGATTAGGACATAACATAATGCCCCTGGCACAGGCACTACTGGAGAAATTAATTAGCTCATTCATTCTTTCAGCCAGAAATAGTATATTCTTCTGAGCAATGGCTTTGTTTTTATCTCACAGCTATTATATATCATGTGACTATATGGATTTCTATCTTTTTTTTTGCTGAGGAAGACTGGCCCTGGGCTAACATCTGCGCCCATCTTCCTCTACTTTATATGTGGGCCGCTGCCACAGCATGGCTTGATACACAATGCGTAGATCCACACCCGGGATCCAAACCCACGAACCCTGGGCCACCGAAGCGAGCGTGCAAACTTAACCACTACGCCACCAGGCCGGCCCCAATTTCTATCTTTTTATATCTGATATTTTAAAGACAAGATGAGAAGATTATGTGCATCAATTTTGGTAGAGTTTCTTCAGTTTTGGGAGCTGCTGAAGAGGTGTGAAAAACAGACAAAGTGTCTATTTCTGCAGTTGGGGACATGTGTTCAAAGGGGCACCTCAACAGTCCCGTCAAGCGCTGCAGTCTTACAGAAGATTACTGGAAAGAAAGGAAAGGGAAACCCCTATATTTCCTTTTTTTTTTATAAGAAGGATATAGAAGCTAAGCAAAATATCTGGAATTTAGGCTAAATAACAAGAGTCCAAAGACTCGTGATTTTTGCAAACAGTATCAATTGCGTTGTGTTGGCTCAGGGACGTGGCTCCGTCCGCTGTTCTGGAGGCGGCGGGTGGACCGGGAGGAGACCCGCGAGGGCAGGCTCACGGCGGGGCGGGGAGCGCTCACCAGTGGTACCAGTCGTCGCAGTCATCACAGCCGATCATGGGGCTCCCGTCGTCGGGCTTGTTGCAGCCGGGACAGATCCAGATCTGGTTCCCCCACTCGTCTCGGATCTGAGGTTTTTAAAGGGGGAGGGAGCAGACAGACATGGAATGGGGAAAAAAAAGCAAAAAGAGAGTAGAATAAGAATGGTTACTTTATACTCTGAACCCAATAAGCCCACAAATTGAACTAAAAAGAAATAGTAGTTAACAAGTGATTAAAGCCATGATCATGGCCGTCACTATCCTGGGATCACATGAAAAAGAAAATAGCTACTAAGTGCTCAATGATGAGACAGTTCTGATGAATATTTTAAACTCTCTTTTGTAAGTCATAAAAACAAAGCATTTTATAATCATTTCTGTGAACAATATGACCTAATGACCAAGAGCCCACTTTATCTAGAAAAATACTGTAAACACATAAGTCCTTAACAATTAGGGTCTTCATGGCCGTAACAGTTGATATTTTTGAAAGCTACAGAGCTCAGGTATACGTAGTTTCCTCAACCGCATTCACAGGCATGGAATTAATACATACAGCCAAATG
Source organism: Tapirus indicus (assembly GCA_031878705.1). Taxonomy (NCBI): domain Eukaryota; kingdom Metazoa; phylum Chordata; class Mammalia; order Perissodactyla; family Tapiridae; genus Tapirus; species Tapirus indicus. The sequence goes on from CM062925.1 coordinate 119,901,158, forward strand.
TGCGCGTATCACCTTATTACTTATTAGCCAAACCCTTCTCCTGAACGAGCTGATAAGATCAAGGATATAAAAGAGTTGTTACTAAGTAACTTTCCATTCCCTTTATGACATTTTCAGTAAAGTATAATCAACTAAAGGGCAAATCAAATAAGGGAGGCAGGAGGCCCAAGAGCTGCCCGTTTTCACATTATTTTGCTACAAACACGGTGAGCGCTGGAGTTTGCTTTACCTAACTTAGCAGTTCCAAAAAGAAACACCCCCAATTGTACCACTTCCTCAAATTCCACATTAACAAGACCCATCTGGAAGAATCTATGATGGGCATTCAAAACCAGCAACGACTAAAAGCTAATTTTCAAAAGTTTTTATAATAACATATAATTTCATTTAGTTTATTTTGCGAGGTATAGTCTGTTCATATACTTTCAAATACAACAGTGACTAGATATGCACCAAAGAAATGGCTTTTGTGTGTGTGTGGGTGTATTGGGAGCGTAGATACTATTTCATTCTACTGATGTACTTTTTAAGGCCCACCATTTTAAAAAAAGTCTCCTCAAAGTCAAACTACGTTGACATGAAAGCTTCCTAAAGAAATCTGTGGGCAGCGACATCTGACCTAGCCCTCTCTCATTTCAAGGGAAAAGAGCCATAGTCACCACGTGCCAGCTGTCCAGGGTTATGACCGGCCCAGCATCCTATGCCCTGAAGCTGCCATGCATGGCCAGTCCTGCTGCTGGTTGACCTTTCTTGAAATCAGAAGGCCGTGACTCTGTTGCTACAGAGAAATTTGCCATAGCATCCATAATAACTAATACCCAATACTTCACATTTACTAAGTTATTCCAAACATCTTACTTTGTTTAATCATTCTAACACAACATTTGGATAGGTTAAGAATGGGGTAACTGGAACTAAGGGAATGTAAGTGACAGTTCCAAAGTCACAACATTGGGCAAGACAAAATCAGCCTTGTTCTATAGCCTATGTCTTTCCTCCAAATCACACGTTTTGTCCTCTGTCTATAAAATGTCTCTTAGGAGACAGAAGGCTTTCCATTTACCTTGTCTATGCAAATCTGATCCATCAGGGAGTTAGCTCAAAAATTCACTGGAGAATCAGAAATTTCAAGGCTAGAACATATTACAGGAATCATCTATCTAAAACCACATGAAGAAATGGAGGTTGAGGAGGTTAAGTATAAAATCTTTCTTGATCAACCCATCTTGGGGTGATGTGGCCTCAATTAAACACCTACAGCAATTGGTCCTCGAATGGGCCAATTTAATGATCACAGATTTTTGTATCACATCTTCTACTTTTGTCTTGAATTGTGAATTTAATATTCTTCTTTTTTTTTTTTTTTTGTGAGGAAGACCAGCCCTGAGCTAACATCCGTGCCCATCTTCCTCTACTTTATATGGGACGCCGCCACGGCATGGCTGACAGGCAGAGCGTCGGCGGCGACCGGGATCCGAACTCGCGAACCCTGGGATGCCAAGCGCAAACTAAACCGCTGTGCCACCGGGCCGGCCCCTTAATATTATTCTCTTAATTCTTCATGTCTTATATCTTCTCGCAATACTTGAGACTTTCTTCTTATCCTTTCTGTTATAGTGTCTCAAATATTTAGTGATTTGTTGAAATTTCCTTCCACAACACCTTTAAAGAGATGTAATATTTGCATGATTTATAACGTGAGTTATAAATATAACAAATCATGATTCCTACCCCACCACTTTCCAACCACATCTATTCAGAGAGACCCGTGCCATCACTAGGCTGACAGATCATGGTAATGGCAATGTCAGTACACTGAGTACCTCTATGTGCCTACAACCTTTTTGTGTGTGTGTGTGTGTCACTCTGCAGTGCCCAAAGGACATATTTACACAAGTACTTCATTAGTAGATTGAATTCAGGGTGTGACTAAGACCTGATACTATTAAGTATGGGAAAACACCTGCAGACAGCCCCCGACCACAATGCAGACTCATTCCACAATGAGTCACCATCTGAAGATGAGCTCGGATACCCAGGAGGCTGTGTGGCCTGCAAGTGCATTTCCCTTTACATGCAGGCCCCGGCACATTCTAGACCCTAGCCAATGAAATACTATAATTAGTGCTGTTACTCAGAAACAGCAGCTGGCCCATCAGATCTCCGTACACTACGTAAATTATACTCAAGTGAATAATTTAATTGCTTGATCAAGAGATTCAACGTGGGATTTAAATATCGCTATTCATCTTTCTATTTATACATTGATGTTGTTATATTTATGTTTATAGTCATATTCCAAAACATATAAAATAAAGAAAAGCAATGCTTTGACATTATTTATGGAGACTAAATATGCGAACACTGTAATACAATACATTTCAGCCAAAAGGTTGAAAATACCTTTCCAAACATAAAGAATTGCCTCTGAAATTCAATAATGATACATATGACCCTGATTCTTAACTGAAAACATTTTCATGATACAGGAGTACGCTCTTAAGTGGCTCTTCCTTCAATACTACAGAAATACAAGGGAGCGCACCACGTAAGTGCTGACGGTCTCGGTCACCACACTCCGGACGGGGGCTTTGGAACTTGCAGCTCCAGAGATGGCGGGAGAAGGAGCTGGCGTCACGGCGGGGGGCACGGAGGCTGGTGCGAGCAGCGGCAAAGGCACCGGGGCGGGGGTGACGTGCACGGGGACAGGGGCCGGGGCTGGTGCCGGCGGCGGGGTCTTGGGTCTGTTCAAAGAAGGAGCCGGCTTAGCTTCGGGGGCTGGCACCACTTTGCTGATGACACTGGCAACAAAAGAGAGACAAGGAAAAGTCAAAACAGGAGCGTTGAATCAAACCAAATACTTAAAGAGATTATCATAAAACAACTTTTTTCTTCTGGTGGCAAAATACTTTTTGGAGAGTCCAGAGATAGCTACAGACCTCAGAGTTCAAGGCACGTCACCAACTCACCTCTCGACTTACTCAGACTAATTTTTTATTTCCCCAAACTGTCCCTCAGTGACCAGATATGTAGACAGTTTTAGCAACCAATACACACACATTGTTCACAGAAATATAACTCTTCTTAGAATAAGTGTGTCTGTCCCTCCCTGCGGTAGGATACACCCCTCCCTGTTGACTTCAGATTGGGCACTGGAACCCCTGTGGCCCATGAAACATGAATGGACGTGATGTGTGCCACTTGTGAGTAGAAGCTTTGAGAGTTGTCACAACACCGAGCTTTCCCCTCCTCTGTCTGCTGTGAGTCCTCTAATGTCCCCACAGAAAGGGCTGCTCCCTCAGCTCACACTCAGGGTGAAGAGGACACAGGAGCGAGAAGCAAACATTTATTGTAGGAGGCCACTGAGATTGGCGGGTTGTTAATAACTGCAACTGAACCTAGCTTCAACTGGACATATGAACTTAAAGTTCATATATATCTCTTTCTCAATTCCAGTGTTTCCTATTCCTAACACTCCGAACGCCAGACTTCCTCACTTCTGGATTTGGCTTGATGGCCAGGCCTTAAAGAAGTAAGATTCTTAGAAGGGCTGGGGAGAAAGGTTAAGTAGCAGGAGTGAGGCATGGTTCCTGGGAGAGAAACAGCAGCTCTGGCTTCTTTCCTAGTGACGTTATCACCTGATAATTAGAGCTGTCTCTGCATTAACAATATCTTACTCATAGAACCCATGCGATGGAAGAAGCACTGGATTCAGAGTATCTGAGTTCAATCCTAGACTTGCCACAGGCCAGCTATGTGACCTTGGGCAAATCGTTTAAAAATACTGTTACTGAGCGCCTATAAGAAGTTAGATAATACACTAGGCACTTTACACATACCATCTCATCTAGTCCTCACAACAGCATGAAAGAAGTGACGGTGATCTCATTTTATAGATGAGGAAACAAGATTAGAGAGAGAAAGGAATTTGGGTAAATGGGTAGCAAGCTTTGAACCAAGGTCTATTTGATTCCAAAACTCTTTCTTCTTCTTTTTTAAGCTTTATACTTAAAAAATTATATATCATTTCAAGCATAGAGAAGACAATGTAACAGACAGCTTTGGAACAATCCGAGATGAACAGACATTGGCCCTCCGCCATGTTTGCTTTGGATCTCTCCCCCTCCCTCCCCCAGAAGTAACCCCTGTCCTAAAGTTACCAGGTTTGTTTTTGTTCTTTGTACTTTTTCTCCCTTTGTACATACCCATAAATAATATATACTGTACTACTGATATATGTTTCAACTATATAAACAATATCACACTGTATTTATCCTTTGCAATTAGCTTTCCTCACTTAGTTTTTTTAATTGAGATATAATTGACATATAGCACTGTATAAGTTTGAGGTGTACAACGTGTTGGTTTGATACATTTATATATTGCAATATGATTACTACAGTAGCATTAGCTAACATCCTTATCCTGTCACATAATTATCATTTCTTTTTTGTGTTGGCAACAGTTAAGATCTAGTTTCTCAGCAACTATGAAGTTGACAACACAGTATTGTTGACTATCATCTCTATGCTATGCATTAGATCCCCAGAACTTACTTCTCTACTAGTTGCCCACTTAGTTTTGTTTCTTGATTCATCCATGTCAATACATATAGATCTATACTACTTATTTTAATTGTTATGTAGTATTTCATAGTATGAATAGGTCAAAGGGGTTTTGCCCATTGCCCCACTGAGGGTAGGACATGTTACCTTATAAATGTTACATGTTAATTTGTAAGTCTGTTCAAGAATTGCCCCCGCCCCGCTATATTCCTAGAGGTAAATAAATGTTGCTGGGTCATAGGGTATGCACATTCTCACCTTCACTAGGAATCCCAAGCTGCTGTCTGAAGTCACTGCACCAACCCATCTCTTTCTACTATTCCACACTTAACTTTCCAGGCCTGCCTTTTCTGATAAGAAAGTGTAAATATATACAGCTGCCTCTGAGGGTTACAGTGAGAACCTGGATATAGAGCAACGTGTCACAAACACGTACAACTGTAAAGTGTTAGCACCAGCCGGATATATGTCATGGCTGTTACTGACACCCCCATGCCTCGTCGTTACCAGCCTGCATAGTTCCACTTTCTCAAAGTCCTAGTTTAGAAACCACCTCCACTAAAAAGCACTGATTCTTCGCTATCCTGATTAGAAGTTTATTAATACACTAAATTATTTCAAAAATTCCATCGGTATGTAAGCAAATAATTAATGCTGTCTAATTGCTCTCCACTTCTTTCATTCAAGTGTGATTGCCTTCCTAACCTGAACAGAGCCAAAGACCAAGAGAATTTAGCACAGGCTGCTTGTGGAGGAGACACTCAATAAATGTTGAGTGTGATTAATAGTGAATATGTTTTGAACACTAAGCACTCAACTGTTCTAAGCCCCTGAAAGCCAACTGCATGCCAGGCACTGTGCTAAATGTGTTCTTGCCTGTCTCACTTGATCCTCATAACAACCAAACGAGGTAATACGCACTGTTATTACTCTCGTTTTGAAGACGAAGAAACCAAGGTGCAGAGAGATTAAGCACCTCGCACAGATTCACAGACTACTATGTGGCAGAGCCAGGATCAACCCCAGCAGCCTGATGGCAGCACCTGTGATCTTAACTACTGTCTCTCAGACTGTCTCTCAACGCTTACCAAACGAGTTTTGCCTTACATATAAGGTAGGAGTTCAAAGTTATTACTATGGCATTTATATCCATGGGGCAAGCACTCCCTATTTTTATGGTTAAATTTTTGAAACACATTATTTTTAGAGGAAGTTTCCCATAGTGGTTTAAAACATGGGTGCTGGAACCAAAACTAAAGAAAAAAAGGAATCCTGAAAGGTAAGTAGAACACAGATGTTTTGCCCTGAGGGCATCTGTGCATAAGGTGAATCTGATCTTTGGTTCTGATAAAGAGGACAGGTTTCAAAGCCCAGGGCCTGCTAAAGCAGAAAGTCTAAAATAACTCCCTTTCCACATTAAGGTTCCCAATGGGCTACGTTGATTAGGTAAGGATGAATCAGAATCTCATGACTTCTCAGCTCTAGTCGTCTAGGACACTATATTTAAAGTAATTTGGACTTGTAATATGCCCACACACTCAACATTAATCATCTTGAGAGGAAGTAATGTAAAATCTAGGCCTCATATTATTAATACAAATAATTATTTAAAAAAAAAGCAGTGTACATAATCAAAGATAACCAAACACACGAGGCGGCCAGGTAACATCAGGGAGACACATAAGAAATAACAGACAGTATAAAGAGACCCATAAAGACCACAGATACTAGAATTATCAACTATAAAACAACTCTGCTTACAGTGTTTAAAAATGTAAAAGGCAAAGTTTGAAATCATCTGCAGGTAATAGGAGGTTATAAAGAGTGACCTAGCAGATTTGAAAAGAACCAAATAGATCTTCTAGAAATGAAAAATACAGTAATTGGAATTTAAAACTCAATGGATGGGAGAACTATAAACTGAATAGGACAGAAGAAAATCTAGAATGTAGCCTGGAGAGGCAAAGAGAATATGATAAAAAGGTCTAATTAGTACAAGTTTAATCATAATTCCAGAGAGAGAATGGGGCAGAGGCAAAATGTTAAAGAATATCTGACACTTTTACAGAACTGATGGAAGACGGCAATCCACAGACTTAAGAAGCCCAACAAATCCCAGGCAAGATAAATAAAAAGAAATCTATACCTAGACATATCAGAGTGAAATGATAAAACATCACAAAGAGAAAAGTCTGAAAAGTAGCCAGAGGGAAAAAAGAACAACTACTTTCAAAGAAGAAACAGATGACAGCTGACTTCTCAACAGCAATGATAAAACCTAGATGACAGTGGAATAACATCTTCAATGTGCGAAAGAAAAATAAATTTTGTCTTTGAAAACACCTTTTTTAAAAAATTAATTTTTTTGTAAGGAAGACTAGCCCTGAGCTAACATCCGTTGCCAAGCCTCCTCTTTTTGCTGAGGAAGACTGGCCCTGGGCTAACATCCGTGCTCATCTTCCTCTACTTTATATGGGACGCTGCCATAGCATGGCTGACAAGCAGTGCGTCGGCGGGTGCCCGGGATCCAAATCTGCAAAATCTGGGCTGCCAAAGCGCCGACTAAACCACTGTGCCACCGGGCCAGCCTCTGAAAACATCTTTTAAGAATAAGGATGAAATAAAGACATTTTCAGGCAAGCAAAATCTGAGGATTTGCCACCAGTGGACTCTTACTAAAAGAAATTCTAAAGTAGCAATTCTCAAATTTTTTGGTCCAAAGATTCCTTTACATTCTTAAAAATTACTGAGAAACTCAAAGAACTTTTATGTGCATTATATCTGTCAATATTTACCATATTAGAAATTTAAACTCAGAAATTAACAAAGATTTAGTAATTCATTTAAAAGTAACAATAATAAACCCATTACAGATTATAGATTTTTTTAATGAAAAGTAAGTATGTTTTCCAAGACAAAACAATTTTGTGAGAAGACTGACACTGTATTATATTTCTGCAACTCTCAATGTATGCATATGTAACTAGAGAAGGGAGGAGTATTTTAATGGCTTTTTCAGATAGTTGTGTAAATTTTTCTTTGAAACTGCACCAAAATGCAACAAGTGGTAGTTTCTTAAAAGTTGGTTGCGATGTGCAATCTGAAACCATATCAATAAGCTTTTCATATTCAGTTACATTAAAATCCATTGATCTGTCTAGTACTTTGAATAGATATTTTACCCATGCATAATTTTATAACATCATGCATTGGTCATTTGGCATATTGGTGCATTGAATTATGCAGATCTTCCAAATATTTACACATCACAGAATATTAAAAAATCACATTTGTTGGTGTTACCATCTATTTCATCAAAAATTTCTTAAAGTATTGAACATTGTCAAATTGCAATGATATGTTTTCCAAAATTCTAATTTTTATATAAAGCTTGAATTTTATCACTTATATCAAATACTCTCAGGTATTTTCTTTGAAATAACAGGCTTATTTTGTTCATTTTTGAGAAAATGTTGGCCAAATACCTATGTGTGAATAATCATTATTTGTCAGTTGCTCTTTCAAGTAAAAATGGTGTTTTGTAAGAAAAGCAGCTAGGTCAGCTTGCAACTTAAATAACCACACAAATGCTTTTCCTCAAGACAACTATCATATTTTAGTATGGAGTGCAAGTGTTTTATGAGTACCTCCTACTTCATTACCATCCACCTCATCACGCAAACTATTAAAAAAGGTGTACACTCCGAGGGGCTGTCCACCACACTCTGAGCACCTCATGGTCTAAAGGAAGTACTTCAGGAGAAGGAAGGTAATCTCATCAGCAGGTCTGCGATGCAAGGAAGGATGATAAATATGTTGGTAAAGTTAAACAGATATTGACTAAAGAAAACAATAGTAATATATTGTGGAACTAGAAAAAAAGATAAAACATATGGAAATAATAATATATAAACCAGCAGGGGGTGAATAGAGCTAACGTGTTCTAATGTCCTATCATCTGGAAGGGGGTGTAAAGGTATTACCTTTAAGATGCAGGAACTTCTAGGGTAACCATGTAAAGATGAGGAACAAACTGTATGCGTAACTTCTAAACTAGTGTGGAGAAAAACGGAATGATAAAAAAATAACCAATTTGATAGGAGGAAAGAAAGGAGAGAAAATCAAAGAAAATAAGACAAATAGAAAAGTCCAAAATAAGGTGGATATTAACTCAAATATCAATAATTATATCATGTAAATGATCTAAATGATTCACTTCTCAGACTGAGCAAAACAATGCAACCCAACACTATGCTGTTTATCAGCGACTCATCTAGCAAGAGAAAGGCTGAAAGTAAGAGGCTAGGAAAACATATGACAAAAGACAGATATTAAGGCAAGAACTTCATAATGCTAAAAGGTTCTAAGGTGCCAGGAAGATATAACAATTTAGAATTTGAATACAGCTAAAAATAAAATATATCCTCCAAGTATTTAAAGCAAAACTGACGGAACTGTAAGAAACAGACAAATCCACAATCATAATTGGAGATTTTTAGCATTGTCTCTCTCTCTCTCTGTAACTGACAGAGTAAGCAGTCAAGAAACCAGTTAAGATATAGAAGGGCTGGGGGCCGCCCGGTGGCGCAGCGGTTCAGTCCGCGCTTGGCAGCCTGGGGTTCGCGAGTTCGGATCCCGAGCGCCCGCCGACGCACTGCCTGTCAGCCACGCCGTGGCGGCGTCCCATATAAAGTGGAGGAAGATGGGCACGATGTTAGCTCAGGGCCAGTCTTCCTCAGCAAAAAGGGGAGGATTGGCAACAGATGTTAGCTCAGGGCTTGTCTTCCCCACCAAAAAAAAAAAAAAAAAAAAGATATAGAAGGGCTGAACGAAGTAACAAAAATAACAGAACTGACCCAATGGACATTTTTTAAACTCTATAGTCAACAAATACAGAATACTCACTCTTTCAAAAGTACATTGAAAAAACTGACCAAACAAATTTCGTAAGGCCAAAGAATAAACTGAACAGTCTGTACACACATTTGTTACCCCTGCTATTTTGGTAGTTCCTCAAAGGAATGGGAAGCCTTTTTATTGCTGTATCTTCAACATTTAATATGGTAACTGGCATTAGTAGGCACCTCGTAAATCTGAACATATTTAATTTTACTAATCAAACAAAACAAAACAAAAGCTTGTCCTGAAAGCAGTGATTTCCTAGATGAAATAATACATTTAGTCTATTTTTCTAGCCGAGAAAAATTACAGGAAAAAATTGCATAGTAATATGCACCATAATATGGGAAGAAAGGTGGGATAAAGGACAGATGAGGGAAAAATGGGATATCCGTGAAAAGAGAAGAAAAGGAGAGAGGAGAAAGAGAGAAAGTGAAGGGAGGACAGATTTAAGTTAGGAGAGGAGCCTGGGGAGAGCCCAGGCATTGTCAGTTCTGAGCTCAAGGAGTTGACTGAGGGGAGGAGGAAGGAGGCAGGGAAAGGAGGGCAGAAAGAAGAAAACAGCTTTGTGATCTACATGACTGGAGGCAGAAGTAAGCTTGAAAATCTAAGGTATCAACAAGAAGAGGTTATTGGAGGGAAGCAACATTTTCTGTCTTAACCTACTCACAGGATTGATGGGTGGGGACTTAGGAAATTACTTGCAAAGAATTTGTTCCTTTTATCACTTTATTTCAACTTTACTATTTATTAGCTATTCTAGTGGAAAATGATTGTTGGAGGTAACAACTGAACCTGTCACCTAAAATGATTTTTAGATAGTCATGAGCTCTAATATACAATAATCATATGAAATTGAGAATTATCTCTATTTTGAGTTGTAAGAAGTTGGAGTTAATTTGGAAAAAAGGAAACCCAAATTACAGGTACATCACAAACCAAAAATTCTAGAAGGATTAAAGATTTAGTAACAGAAAATGTAAAACCATAAGAATGCCCAAAAAAGTAAGTAAACATATGGGGGTAGGAGAAGATTTTCTAAGCATCTCATCAAAAGTAGAAACCATAAAAGGAAACACTGATCTGATTGCCTAAAAATTTTCAAACATCATAAGCAAAATATCATAAGCAAAGGCAAAAGACAACATACATAATAAAGGGTTCAGTACCTCATATATAAAGAGTTCTTTCCAATCAAAAACAAAAAGACTAACATTCTTATTAAAACATGAGCAAAGGGGCCGGCCCGGTGGCGCAGTGGTTTAGTCCGCGCTTGGCAGCCCGTGGTTCGCCGGTTCGGATCCTGGGTGCCTGCGGACGCACCGCTTGTCAGCCACACTGTGGCAGCGTCCCATATAAAGTAGAGGAAGATGGGCACGGGTGTTAGCCCAGGGCCAGTCTTCCTCAGCAAAAAGAGGAAGAATGGCAATGGATGTTAGCTCAGGGCCGGTCTTCCTCACAAAAAAAAAAAAAAAACATGAGCAAAGGACACAAGCAGGTTATACAGAATAGTAGAAATACAAACAGCCAATAAACAGGAAAAAAATGTTCTACATTCATGGTGATCAAAGACACGAACATGAAAACAATAAAATAGCTTTTTTGGTAGAAATTTAAAAGATTGACCACATCTAGTGCTGCCAAATGAGGGAATAAGAGGGGTGGTTGGCACAGTATTTCTGAATGGTTATCAAAACCTTAAAAGCACATATAAGTCTTGACCAGCAATTCCACTTCTAGAAATCCATCCTGAGGAAATAATTAGACAACTATGCAAAAATATGGGGTAAAGAATATTATTTGTAGCATTGTTTATGACTGCAAAAAAACCAAAGACTAGAATGACTATAATTTAAAATATCCTAAAATGGGGGATTGGTTAAATAAATGATGAACAAAATACTATGCTGTTATATTTGAAGAGAGAACACACACACACACAAATGTTATGTTTACCCAAAAGAAGGTTATAGATAGTATGCATAAGAGTCCAATTTTTGTAAGAAAAAAGCAAACAAGAATATATGAGTGTGTACTTAGAAAAGAGTTCAAATGAATATACACCAAAATGCCCAGAAATTGGCTCTATATGGTGGAATTATAGGTGTTTTTTTTTCTTTTGGTTTATCTATAATTAACATATATAACTTGTATAATAAAAAAATAAGTTAAAAACACTTGTCACAATATACACATCTAAAATGTTGCTGGGAGTTTTAAAATGATGGTTTAAGTGAGTTGTACATTTATAATTTGTTCATTTCGCTGTATGTATGCTATACTTTATTTAATAAATTATTGGAAAAATATGCTGGCTTGGCTAAAGCCTTCCAGAAAAATGTTGACCAAAGTCTAGGCATAAATTTGTGGAATAAAAGTCCCAAGCTAAATCAAAAAGTTGCTTAATTAGTGTATCTAAACTGAGTGTATCACCATTAACAGAGATCAATGAGAAAAGGATAAAGGGAGGAGAATCCCATAAAACTATGCTATTTTTGTACATAATTAAAATCATAAATTTGAACAGCCTTTAGATATTAAGGTTGATTCATAGTCATGGGTCTTTTCAAAGAAGCAACATCCATGGTTGCTTTGTATCCTAATTATGTGCATATATTTTTTTTTTGGTGAGGAAGATCAGCCCTGAGCTAACATCTGTGCCCATACGCCTCTACTTTATATAGGGGACGCCGCCATAGCGTGGCTCGATGAGCAGTGTGTAGGTCCACACCTGGGATCCGAACCTGCAAACCCACGGCCGCTGAAGTAGAGCATGTGAACTTAACTGCTATGCCACCGGGCCAGCCCCTGCACATCTGTCTTCATCATCCACATTAGGTAACACATTTCTTAGGAGTAAGGTGTGTTATCTTATTTGTCCTTGAATTATTTGCAGTATTAAACAGTGTCTTAATACATATTCATCAACTTTAATAAGCATAATGCCAGCTTGCACTTTGAGAATGCTCCTATAAAATAATTATTTTACTTTGAATATTTTTGCCTGTTTAAAATATTTTAAATTAGGCCGATTTTCTCTACTTCCGCTGCCTACCTTCTTTCCACACTACTTAATGAGTTCCAAGACCACTGAGATTTCTATTTGCCAGCAAGGATTCTAATTCCTCATCCATCTAATCATTTTCAGACCAAAAATGATTATCACGCCAATGCAAGGCACAAGCCCATCATGAAGGTTCCATTCTACCCGCTTTAGGGAGATGCTTCCAATTGTTCTAAGCTGTACGAAACACAGAATGAACATTATTGAATATACTTGCCTTACCTAACTCTTTTCCAGTCCCCTTTCATTTTCTTTCTATTTTTCTTAGGTTTCTCCCTGACCTATAAGGCCTGCTAATGGTGCCCACAAAAATGGCTTCGCATTAGCAGGACAGCCAAGGGATAGAAATAAATTTTTGACTCATTTTATGGGGCAGTACCTGAAATCTCAGAAATATCGACTTGTACATATATTCTTATTTTTCAATTTAGAGAAATAGCATTTTGATGAAAATATTATAATAAAAATAATCCTTCCAAAATGCCTAATATTCTTGCTCCAGTTTAAATTATTCATTTTAAATAAATAAAACTGTGTGTGCGTGTATATATATATTTCTCATTCAAATTTTCTGAGTAGCAACAGGAGAAACAGTTAAGCCGGTACTCAGTGTAGATGAGACAAAACATGCCCCAACTGTCTCTTTTCAGGAGATTAGACAGGTATTACATGGGCACTAAAGTGACTTGTTTTTCCCAACTCTTTTGAATTTCACAAGACAATTCCCTAGTGTTTGAAAGTTATTTTTGATTTTAGCTGCTAAGTTACTTTTGTGGTAACTGGATACACAACTTTAAGAACAAACCTTTTATTATCTCTTCAATTTTGAACATTACAGAAAAAATATATAAAGAGTATAACATGATATAATTTCTCATCACTTGTGAGATAAACTATCATCAGTTAACCTAATTTGATCATTGTAAAAATAATTTTGCATTCCTATTGGCCTTCATGACTGAACTTTGTTTCATACTTCTAACAGCATTTTGCTTCTATTTTTCTCCCTGAAGTATCACTTTTGCTCTCCTATTTAATTGCATAGCAAGTTCTCCTCCAGTGCTTTGTTGAACAAGCAACCTCTCGCAGAGTAACCAACACCACCCCCAGCTGTGTCCCACAATGGCTGCACGCTGCTACATTACATCTTTTGGAGGATTTGATCAGAGTGCCCTACACACTATAAACACTGGCGTTATTCATAAAAACGTGCAGAAGGAGGGATTTTCGGCAGGATTTCTTTACCTGTTTCCCCACCACAAAACAGTGAAATAAATAGATTGGGTCATGAGCTGCTTGGCCTGTAATGCAAACTCACAGCTTGACAAGTCAATAAAGAGCCAGTCCTCACTCTCCGGCCACACAGAGCCTCTGAGGTTGGAGGTGAACACAGTTTGGATACGTCTGCGCAGGGAGTTTAATGGTCCTCATTATTCAGCTATTGTGTGCAAACACTATGAAGCCAGTAATCTAAATTATCAAAGTCTGAATAACTGGCTACTAAACTGCACACAGAGTTCAAAAGTTCCCTCACAATGGCTTACTTATTCACCCTTAAAAGTGAACAGCCATTTATTTAATTAAATGGTAACAAAATGATGCCATAGGTAAAAACTACTGCAATCGCCTCCATGAATTTTAAATAAACTTCCAAACAGGGAAGTGCTTCAATGTTTGGGAGAAAAACCACCTTGATAAAACAATACGTTCCTTAAGCCACAACTCACTTCTCTTCTTCAGATTTAAAATTTTAATCAAAAAAAAGGAAAAAAAATTATAATCAGTCTCAGAAATACCTTTTGAAACGCACCTTTTGAAATACCGTATGAAACAGATTCCTATGTTGTATCTTAACCTAACCTCTCCTTACAAAGACCACTGAGATTTCACTAGAATATTACTATAAAACCGCACAGTTGGGTCAGTGGTTATATAAAACATCACAGTTTTGCTTTCTTACTTTTATTCTCAAAGTCCCAGAAACACTAAGCCCAAGTGTGGCTGTCGGCCTCCGATGGCCCTGCCCCCAGTCTTCACACACTCGTGTGGTCCCCTCACAGACTGGGTAGGCTGGCTCGTGTGACTAACAGGATGCTGTGCGACATCCAAGCGAGGTCATGCGAGACACTGCAGCTTCTGCCTCGCTCTCTTTTGGATCACTCCCTCTGGGGAAGCCAGCTGCTGTGTTGCGAGGATGCTGAAGCTGCCTTAGGAAGAGGCACAGGTGACCAGCAGTGGAGGCCTCCTGCCAGCAGCATGTGTGTGAGCTGCCAGCACCTTCTCCAGCCACTCGCTGGGAGGCCTTCCACTGACTGTGGCCCTGGGCAGTGGCTGGACGGGAGATCTGAGTCAGAACCACCCAAATTTCCGACCCACAGGAAACTAGGAAGTAATAAGAGTTTAGTGCTTTAAGCTGCTGAGATTTAGGGTCACTTGTTAAGTGGAAATAGAAAATATGCCAAGTATTTAATTTATCTCATTTAGGTATATAAATATTCAGAATTTAGGAGAAATTATATTTTAGAGTATCAGGACTTAAAATGCCAAATTGTACCACAGTCATTTCTGTATTTCACATCTGATCAAAAGGAACAAATACCCAAAGGCAATTATGAGAATCAGTTTTATGCTGATTCTTCAAATCAATCATTACTCCTTATTCTTCCTGATCCCAACAGCTCAACTTTTAGCATTCATACAATTATAACATAACAATAAATGGATTTAATTTCTCCAGCTCATGGCTTGCCTCTTGAATATTTACATCATCTTATAAAACGAATATTTTATCTTGTCAGAGCCCAAGTACATATCAAATAGCAAACATTTTACCTTTTAATTCAGGTATGACCTATTTGAAAAATGAAACAAATTGCATGAAGTAATTAGAGGAAAATATAGACATTGTAGAATCTTCATTTCCAAAGGAGATACTCAAATGATTATGTATTTCTATTGTCAAATGTTCAAAATCTGTTAGATATCCTAAAAGGGCATTAATGCTCAGATAAAAAATTGCATATTTCCTCATATTTGCAAAAAAATATACTGGAATAATAATAAAGAAAAGAAACAAAGGGGGCCGCCCGGTGGCGCAGCGGTTTAGTCCGCGCTTGGCAGCCCGGGGTTCGCGAGTTCGGATCCCAGGCGCCCGCGGAGGCGCACTGCCTGTTAGCCATGCCGTGGCGGCGTCCCATATAAAGTGGAGGAAGATGGGCACGGATGTTAGCTCAGGGCCAGTCTTCCTCAGCAAAAAGGGGAAGATTGGCAACAGATGTTAGCTCAGGGCTGGTCTTCCCCACAAAAAAAAAAAAAAAAAAAAGAAAAGAAACAAAAATGGTAACCTATAGGGTAAGGCGTGTAAAGTGGGGAGGGAAAGGGACGAAAGCAGTACTTCTCTGAATATATCTTATCATGTTGTTTCAACTTTGGACTCAAGTAAATGTTTTACATACTCAGAAAATTTATAAAATTGCCTATGGGTTGAAAATAAATGGAAATGAATGAACCTCAATGTATATCATGTTGGTGACACAACCACAAAGAAAAAAAAAAATCATTTCAGGGGACTTCAAGAAGACAGCATTTTGGACTCTACTGAAATTCCACTTCCTAGAAAGGCATTTCTAACCCTTCCTAGCTGGAGGTGATCACCTTAAACTTCTACATAATTTTAACTCTACCTCTTATAGCCTTTAACACTTTTACCTTCTATTATGATTATTTACATCTATGTTCCTGAGAGGAGAACCAACATCTGATTCAAATTTACCATTTGCACAAGTGTATCTCCTTCAACACAGTTGTACTATGTATATAATCAAAATTAAAATTTGTTAAATGCAGATCAATTTTTTGAAGATGTAAACCCAGGACGGTGTTGTCTAGGGCACTGTTAGGGTTCTTTTCGAAACCCCAATCCTCTGGAGTCAGAACTTCTAAAAGATTTTGTGATTTCAGAAAGGCTCTGCCTCTCTCCAGCAAAGAAGAGAGGTAAGGAAAAGCTTTTACTAAGGAAAAGCAAACCCAAATGAAACTGAACATTCAACAGAGATGAGACTTGACTAGAATACTCCGAGCCTAGGCTCTCCGGAGCAGGAGGACAAGCTTTCACATGGAAATATGCTCAAGTTGCAAGTTAACCATAAAAGATAAACATCCATTCAGTCATTCATTTTTGGATTCAATAACATTCCACATTATTTGAAAATATTAAAAGCAATAAGATGACATTCAGTGAACTTGAAAAATGAACAAGATTGTGATTAAGATTTGTATCTCACTGGAGTGTTATAAAATTCAGTTATTACTGAAGTCATGCTTGGAAAATCCAACACTACTACTTTAAAATATATTAAAATTTGATGATAGCTGCTGTGTCTTCACCAAAAATCACCATGCTTTACATGAATTCTTATCTTCCTCTGTAAATAGCATGAGAAAAATATATATTTATAGCATGTTATATATAGATATACACAGAGACATATGTATATTTTCATCTTTGTGGGCTAAAATAAGTCAATAAGTGAATATATATTACATATGTTAGTCTATACTCCTGAGAGTTTTATATATACATTCACTTACATATACATAGTATGATCTATATTATACTCCTGACAGTTGCAGTTTCATTCTTCTCTTAGACTGTCTGTCTGATACTATATCTTTGATAATAAAAATGATCTTCCAAAATGAGAGTGAAGAGGATTTTAACAATTTGTTTGGAAAAGAAAATGTCCAATTTGTAAACTATAAAATGAAGTGAGATAAAAGGATATGTTTTTCCATACTCCAAAGAAATAAATTAGTTACAACAAACATTAGTAAGATATTTCATGAGAAATCATTTTGGTTGCTTTAGTGTATAAAGGACTTTTATGAATAAGAAGATTCATGTTAACAACAAAAAAAGGTGTCCAAAGGAATTTAAAACAAAAAATAAATAAAACATTAAAAATATATGTATATAATAAAAGAATGTTTCTAAAATTTTCTCTGAGACAGGAAAGGACTTTGGAAATTATTCCACTGATTGTGGAGTCACACTCAAAGTGAAGATCATTCTAAAAGAGAACGGAAGTCAGTCAGTCTTCTTCAGTGAGGACTGTCTGGATCTGACTCCAAGAACATGACCTCAGACAGGGACTCTTTTCAATGCACCTGCTGATGCTTTTCCTCCTCTGCCCTCCTGTTCCTGCCATGTCAGCAGCACGGGCTCAGCGACAGAGACCTCTGAATTGACAGGTAATCTCTGAATTATCTTAATTTAGATGTTTATGTTAGGGAGCACAAATGAGCAGAACAGCCAAATGCCAGACAACCTGAAAACTTATTCCTTATTTAAGAGCTATTTTTCTTTTGTTAATTTCTTTTCTTTAAAATTAAATAATGATAATACTTTAAAGCACATGTACCATTTTATAGATGTATGCATGCATACAGAAAAATAATTCATATAAGAAAGGCCAGAAAAGAGTAGAGGTAATTCAAAATTTACCCTGTCAATATACTTTGAAAGTGGTCTAAATATAAGGCATATGTGAATTTCCTTATATTTATTATAAGCCAAATAAATAAAACAATGAAAACAATAAAAAATTAGCCAGATATTCTGCCTGACTCACTTCGCTTTATTGAGGAAAAACTAGAACCTGGCCATTTACCACATAAAATTGTGATTTACTCATTCTGTTCATATTATTTCAGAACCAATGAGCCTAACAGTATTAATGACACATTAATGCTCCTATATGTTTTAGCTCACATGTCCATATACAGACAAATAAGTATATCTTCAATTGGATCATAACATAAATTAAAGCTATGTTCAAAAACAGGTTAATGTCCAACATTAGCCAGAAGTGCTCCAAAAGTTAATCTAAAATAACAACAAAAACAATCCCTTTAAGATATATACAGTTAATTTCAACTGGGTCTGTCAGGAAAAATGTACATCCAAAGGGTCTTTTAATTATAATAAATTTTAGAATAATACTATACTTAAGATGCAGCACATATTTATTAAAATAAAACCAGATAAGTATATTGTATCACAGACATAGTTCGTACATATATACCAGGAGCATTACTTTTCAAACTCTGAAATCACGGACCAGTACCAGTTACTGTCTCAGTATTACCCAGTTAATATTATCTGCATCTGAAATTAAAGGGTTTTGTACCCAACGCTGAGATACTGTAAAAGAAATGGCTGGAGAATACAATTCATAGCAGGGCTAATATTCCTGTTATACTACAATCTCTAGAAACTAGGATGTCAGTTTTTAAATAAGCCCCTATGGTAAGGTAACACAAATTGTGCAGTTTCTCTCAAACAAGTTTTAAATTAGTATCTACAGTGTACACAGCACCGTACAGGGAAACTCCAAACTCTTCCTTCAAAAAGCTTACTAATGTTACCAACGATTCATATAGATTGAAATTCCACAGCAGACAATATTAAATTTGGCTAAGCAATTCATGGTGCCTAATATTATCTTTCATAGGAAATTTAAAATAGCAAAGAAAACGTATGGGAAGAAAGATTCACAAACAACGCAAATAGATGTTCCACAATATCATGAATATAAATAAATATAAGTTTAGTGGCTTTTAACATTCAGCATACCAGAAGATCTAAGCAAGCCAGGAGAAAACTTCAAAATGAACCACTGCCACTGTAGAAGGGACACCTGGTGGGTCTGCCTGTTTATCTGCAGCATCCATCCATTTCCCCGTCAGCCTTCAGACCCTCTCCTCTCACCTTCCGTCCATACGGTTTGCTTGATCTTACTCCTATTTCCAAGACAGGACACATGACCCAGGCCACATAGAGCACCACAACTCCACAGTGACTGTTTGGGGACAGACGCAGGATCTCAGCTTGGCCATTCAGAACCTTCTCTGGGACTTCTGGGCCTATTTCCTCTGGGTTGATAAACAGGTAGAAAATATGCTTGATTTCACAACAGGTCATTTCTGCTACAACTGGGGACAAGGCTAAGTTGATACAAGATATTCTACAAAATGACGGGAAAAAGTCTACACAATGACTAGAAAACAGGCAACAAATACAACACTGAAGCTTTTTCACAGACAACATTTTTATTCTGGTAGTCCTCCAAAAATAAACTTTTGAGTATCACACACAAACAAGGCACCATCTTAGAAATTCACAAGGGATTTTAAGCGACACTTGTTTTCAAGAAGAGGAGGTACTATCCAAAGGACTAAAAAAAAAAAATGCCTACTTGAGAACCTGGATTTAACGGCAGCAACAACATCAAATATATTAGCCTTAAAAACTGTTTTTTAAAACTGGATACTCACAAACATATGACTAAATTCACAACATTTACCAGGTCCCTTTCCCAGATTAATTTGATATATGAACTCCAAGGCACAAACACTATGACAAAGAAAATAATTATTTGTAGTATTACTTTTTACGTGAATAATGTACCCTCAAAAAAGCCCACCTGAGATGGAGACAGCCCCAAGGATCTAAACATTTCAGAAGATACCTGGGAACAGCTTGAGAAAACAGGTGAACTATTAAATCCAAAGCTCCCCTGAAGAAGAAAGGATCTTTATAAAATGAACCCACAGGTCCACGAGGAAGAAGAATGGATCTAGCTACACATATAAAATAACTTATTAGTTGCCCCAGAGTCTCTTAGAATTTAGGAACCATCATATTTAACTAATCCTTCTTACATATAGTCATTCCATTCTCATTACTGTCGGTGGGAATTTTAACTGGTATAGCCTTTTGGATGTTAATTTGGCATAATAATCTCATAAAAATCTTAAATGTTCATATTCTTTGATCTACCAACATTTGAATAAACAAAGATCTATATATGAGGATGCTGTTTCTTTATTTGTTATAGCAAAATCTGGAACAACACAAATGTCCACAGATTGGTGACCAAAAAGATAAACTATGATACAACAGTAAAATAAAATACCATGTCATATAGACCTGGGAAAATGTCTATGATGAGTTCTTAAGAGGGGGCGCAAGTTGCAGAACAGCGTGTATAAGACAATCCTACATTGTTTTTTAAAAATTGCTGAAATGCACTCTGAACAACTAGCAGTGATTATTGTGGAAAGAGTGGAATTTAGCGGAACTTTTGCTTTCTAAGTTCACATTTCTAAACGGCTTATCTTTTTTTTTTTTTTTAAAAACACTGACCATTTATTATTTTCATAACTGGAAAAAAAGATTAAGAAACAAAGTCAAATACTTCCATATTTAGTAGCGCTTGTTCAAAATATGTTTTGAAAAGCACTTTTGCTTTTTATATCTGATTTTGGCCAAAGGATGCAGAAGAATATAGGTAACATCTCAGTGAAAAGTATTTCTCTGTAGAGCAAATGTCCACAGTCAGCATTACAAAGAAGAAAACATAACAAACATTTATTGAAGGCCTATTATGTCCTGATGAGGGTCTTACATGTTTTGTTTCCCAGATAGTCTTATTTAATCCTCATTTATTAAAGCCCTATGGACATATGGCACGGGGAGCCAAAGATGGACAATCAGGGTACCTTGGAAGAAAAGCTACTCTGATAATCTCATTTTCAAATTGAGGGGTGTCATTTTTCATGTACTCAGAGTAGATGAGTGGTACCTCTGTTATTATAAAGATATTGCAAGTCTTAAAGAAATCCACATTTCCCTTTTACATAGACTATAGAATGATCGACTTTCTATTATTTTAAAAAATTTGGAAATTTAGTCACTCCACCTGTAGGACCTTCTAACTCCTTTAAGCAACTTATTTTTAGCATCTTATTATTATTCAAATCATCTCTAAAATTAAGTAAAATACCAAGAGCCATAGTTTAGGAAGGAGAAGCAATCTTTGACAAAAGATTTCAACACCAAATGTAGTTTTTCTATTGTATTGTAGGGGTAAGAGTAAGCCTCCTCTATCCCCTTTATGCCTCTTATTTTAAGGGGTTTTAACTTAATAAAAACACGATTACTCCTAATGTTACAGCTATTCTCTAAAAGTAACTCAATTAAACTCTATTTTGATACTACTCCAAATCTATGAAAGTTTGTTGAAACAGAGTGAATATCATTTCTGTGGTTCAACAGCTGACTGTCTCAATCCACACACACATCTCAACAAATATTTATCATCAGTCTACTACGTCTCCAACTCTTTGGTAGCTGAGCTAAAAGGTGAATGGGGCACACACTCAATTTCCAAGAAACTCCTGATCTGGGGGAGAAGATAGTCACACAAGGGTAGATATAGAAAGCGTACCAAGTGGAATAATTTGGATAAAAACCGTGTATTTTGGGCCCTTGGAAGAGGGATGGCTAGCTGGGGGTAGGGATGGGAAGGTGGGGAGTGATCACTTCCCTCAATGACAAATGACAGTTTAAAAAGAGGAATATGAGTTACTCTGATGAAGAGGCGTGGAGGCAGAGGGCATCTGAGATGGACGGGACAAGCTAAGAAAAGAAGGAAAGATGAATAACTCCCTGTTCTGTATGGGAAACTGCAAGCAGTTTGGTAAAGCGACAACATACAAAGCCAGCCACCAAAGGTTCTAAGTGTTCTAGATAGGTCGCTCTGGAGGGAGTAGGTATGGAGAACAGTTTTGAGTGGCAGCAGGAATGGAGAAGAGGCTGAGGAGTTGAGAAATATTAGTAGGTAATACTGGCAGGGACTGGGGATCGGTTGGCTGTTGGGAGGGGAGGCTGGGAGGGAGAGAGGGAGGTATCGCTCCTCCGTTTCATGCTTTGACTATGGCTGCTAATGCCGGAGCTTTCATGGTTTAAGGGCAGAGCTCAGAGCTCAGATAAGTGTAGGGTGATCTATGCTGGCTACTTGATTTCTAAAGTAGAAAACTTTTAGCCATTCTCTCTAGGAAACAAAATAGCTCTTGTATCTAATGGCTTTTTTGTTTCCTAGCTAAAGGTATCTTTGCTTGGGGCCAGTTATGGAAGCACGTGCATAGGATATAGACATCTTTCCATTGTCTGGTATTACTGACCACTGTGTCTAGACAAGGAGGAGAGCTCCAAACCTGAAGATGCTGACTGGGAGTTATAAGACGATGAGAGCTCAAGTGAAGATCATAGGAGACTTTTTAGGACAGGGTCTTTCTCTTTCCTTAAGTTTTGTCCAGAACAGCCCTTTTGGAGCCAGGGAGACAATCGTATCTCAGCAATCAGGATGTCCGGTCCGGTATTATGACATTAACAAAATCTCCCAACTCTACTAGTCAGAGGGTCTTTGTCTCCTTCCAAGTTACCCTAGAAACTAAAATGGCTTGAAAAGGGAGGCTCTGGTCTCATCATCAACAGATAAAAAACTTAAGAACAACCTTGGGCAAATAATGATGTGTTCAAATCTTAGAAATACTATGTTTGAGGTGCCTCTAGTCCAGGTGGACTAGTCTGCATCTTAGGGGATAAATCTGAGCCGGAAATAAAGATTTTGGAATCATCGCCATATAACTTTGAAACCTAAAGAGTAAAGAAGAAAATTTAGGGAGAAAGAACAGAGCAGTGGGCCAAGGAGGAGAAGAGAAAGAAAAAGAAGTCCATAAAAGAAAAACAGAAGGAATGATAAGAGAGAATCAGATGAGTGTAGTTATCAAGAAAAACAAGGAGTGGAAAGTTTCAAAAAGGGCTTGGGGGAAACCAGTGTCCAGTACTGCAGTGAGGATGAATATCACGAGGGCTGCAGCATGGTCTCTGGATTGGGAACTGGGATGGCTTTAATGACTGTAATGAATGAGAAACTTCAGAAAAGTTTCTAGGGCAGACCCCAGAAGGCAGTGGGTTTAGGAATGAAAAACTGGAAGAAAGTACATATAAACAACAAGTGTTGAGAAGTCAGAATGAGAAGAGGAAGTTATATAGCCTTTCTCTCATCTAGAGCGAAGGTTTGGTGAAGGTGAAAAGGTTTAGGATGGGAAAATATAAGGCTGAAGGAAAGACACAAGAAAAAGGAAGAAAAGGAAGATGAGGAGAGGAGATAAGGAAGAGAAAGAATTTCAGGGGAGGGAGGGCAGGAAGAGTGGGAATGAAGGAGGCACAAGAGGAGGAGCTGATCCTAAAAACAAGGAGCGATGCTGCCTCCTTCTTGGAGCCTGGAGGACAAGCTGTGAGGATAGATGCCACTTGGGAACCCAAAAGAGTAAATCCAGATGGACAGGGGTAACTCGGCTGAATCAGTCCCACACTGTGGTATATCCCGCAACCCATGTGTTGAGATTTTGGCAACCAGACTTTAAAAAGGCTGCAATATTCTAAATCACAGAAGTCCTGCAGTGACACGAATATCCATCTTATAAGCTAAAGGTGAGAGTGGGAATACAGAAGAAACATTATGCTATGCCTCTACAGTCTTAATATAAGTATTTTAATATTATAGCCCTATAAAATGACAGGAAATAACAGAATGCAAAGAATTTAAATTTTCTGTCTTGTTGTCAGGAATAAGAGTGCCTAAATGTTTTTATCAGTAGGTATATATTCTTTTTAAACACTAGAAGTGTGAGTAGTTTGATCTTTACGGGAAATTATAGTCAGATCGTATCCAAAAGGTTACCACGATACAGCTAAATTATCTCTGCCTGTCACAGGTTAAAGAACATTTAAATTCTGGAAGTTCACATCAGCTTTTCCTAGATAACAAATCTTAAGTACCTTCCTATATTCACTCAATTAGTGATCTCAGGCCTTGATAACACTGCAAAGAGAAACTTTCCAACTATCATTCAAATCATATCTAAAAAGGTGGTCATAAATATTTTAAAACCTAAGTGAACTAATAAGACCTAGACCCATTAAGGATAAGATCTTTTACAACAAATTAAATAAAACAATTTACTGAAGTCTGGACTCAAGATAAGCTAGATTTACTAGCTGACCTTTTATTCATTTAAAGAACAAAATTAGCTCTAATTGCATTAGAATGGAATCCAGTAAATTTTCCCAAGTCTTCTAATGTGGCATCCGTGTAAGAACTGCAGTAATTGTTTACAAGTAAGATGGAAATGCTTTGATTATAATCTTTCCACTTGTTTTACTGTGTAGTAAAAGCATTTCCCAAAACCTAACGCCAGCTTTTCTGACAGTATACTATTTTTTTCTCCCAAACATACTGCATCTTTGGTGTTAATGAGCAAACTACAATGTACCAGGGGAAGAAATTAAAATTGGAGATTTCATCATGATTTTAGGTCAGTAAACATGAGCGAGTAATATAAGGAGGTCAAGAAGTCCTTGTCTGGGAAAATTTAAAAAGGGCTGAAGACCCAAATAAGAAAAATTTTAACTACCTGCTTTCTCTCGGAATTATAACTGAGATATATGGGTTTGGGTCTGCTGAATTTATAAATACAATAAAGTAGCAAGAATAATGTATACAACTTATAACTTGTGTTCTAGTTGTTCAGCTGCTAGGAAATTTCATTTGTAATGTTTCCATCTTTCACTAGGATTAAAAATAAGTCATTTGCCACAAACTTTAAATATAGCCATTCTTAAGAATTTTTTTTTGGCCATTGTTCTTGTTATTCAGCTTCTAATATAGGCAAAATACCTATGAAATGTTTCAGTATCAGTGACAAGTTTACCAGGGCAAAACCAAACTATCAACACTTTTCAATCTTTTCTTTTCTTTTTAAAATCAAAAGCAGACAGTTTTATTGGAAGGGAAATAAATTAAAAATAGAAAAACAAAAGGCCGTCGAAGTCTGACAGGATGACGCTCTGCAACGTTCTGAACTGTACTTCTAAAGGATCATTTTTTTAAACTAACAAGTTTCTTTGTTCTGCCTCCTCAGCATGCTTTTATAAAAATATGAAATCTGACTGCCTTTCCCTAAATAAAATAAAACAAAATACATCTGTTGTTTTTGCTTGTTCCTCATCCCTTATCTGGTAAGAGAGCCCTCCTTTCCTTCTGGAACCTACCATTTCCCCCTCTGACAGGGCTGTCTCCCCCACTACAGTGGCTGGAGAACCAGGCTGGCCAACTGGAGTCCTTGACGGGGACTGAGAACGGATGCTGCAAAAGGGGCGTATTCACCAGGGACACAGAGCAGTAAGAACTATATCAGCCTTGAGCGACTTGGACATCTTTGCCACCATAGAGAGTTAAGATGGAGAAAAAGAAAGTGAGCAGAGTCCTTAGGACACTTTTTGAACCCTGGATTCCACCTTACCTAACGTCAAATAAACCCCTTTACTGTGTTCCTTTAAGCTAGTTTGATTTGGATTTCTGTTGCTTGCAACCACGAGTATTGACTAACAAAAAAAGAAAAGAAAGCGTGTTTCAACGAGAGACGAGAAGACTCTTCACAGAGTCCTCCTCAACTGAGTGTGCTTCTGTGCTACACCTTCGCATCAGGGGCTGGTGCAAGAAATCATCAAATGAAAAATGCCTTTATATCTGCTATATAAGCTGCCAGGGAAGACACTGTTCTTGCCATCTGGTTCCATGTGGAAATAAAGTTTCAAATTTACTGCCTTGGAAAACTTTGTCTCTCCTGAGAAACTAAGAGGTACCTTCCTTTTTAAAAACGGATTTTACCTTTTGCCCTTATTGCTAGAAAGCCATCGTTATATTTGACGCGCAATCATTTGCTTCTTTTTCCTCTCCTTAGTCTTAGTTTCCTAAGAACTTTACCTTTAGTATATGTTCTGTCTCTAAGTTACCTTAAGTTTGTTAAGACTGGAAAAACGTCATATATGAATAAACATTTCAAGGATAGAAAGGAAAATGCAGAAAGTGAGATTAAAAGCCACTTGCTATTATTTTTCTAAAGAACATATCACTAAAACACCACCATACACGTTTCACCTATTAAATGTCTTTCAGCTAAATATGGCTACATTTTTAAAATACAAAATGTTTATTTTCTTTAAAAATATTTTAAACGATTATTTTTGTAAGTGCCCATAATTATTCTCTACTTCTAGCTGTACTGTCAAAAAATGTTAATCAGAAAAGTTTGGATCACAAAAAGACAACAAATATCCATAAATATTTTGTTTTTAAAGATTAAACCCTTTGCGTTTTTCAAGATTAATGGCAAAGTTTTAGCTCCCATTTTCATAGAACATATGAATAATTTAGAAATTACAGCTATTAAAAAGCTCCCTCCCAGGCATAAACTAAACTCTGTAAACTGCAGCAAAAACTGAATTACTTACACGAAAAGGAAAGCATCAAATTTTCAACATCTTTGCTAAGAGAGGTCTGATTAATGAAAGAATTTCCTGAATTTTAAGAAACCTGATAATACTCACGGCTGTGTTCACACTGGAAATCAAAATGTTAGCAGAAAGAAAACTATAATCGCCAGCAGTAAAGTGGTCACTGAAAAATATCTCAGCATAACTTGCATATTTTGGAAAAAGGGTTAAATCTGCAAAAGAGAATATCTATTGTGATCTCTCAGTCAAAAGAAAATTTAGAATGATCATTGATGATAATATTGTTTTCATGAAAGACATCATAAATGATTGTGTTACTTGATCAAATTAAATATACTATTAGATACGGTTTTCATGAAAGGCTTTATAAATGACTGTATCACTTGATCAAATATACTATTACCGGATGTTTGGAGGGGTCCAATTAATAACCCCTTTCTGGCGAGCTCACTGAATAAGGACAGCAATGTCCTGAGAACAGGACCAGCTCACTATTTCTCCAAAACAGTAACCCTATTGATCAGACTAAATAACATAGCAGAAGAGCCACTCTGCCCAAGCGGAAGAGTGAAGGAGCAGACGGAGAAAAGGACAGAAACTTCCCTCCCAGTACTAGCTAGAGGACAGCATTAAAGAGACATTTGAGAAATGTGAGGGGGGAAGAATGCTTAATCCCCTAACCACCACCATTATTCAAAATCTTTATACACATCCACATTTTTTCTTAATACTTTACCAATACTTAAAATTATCTTTTTTCATGAGCAGCTCCTTTAACAGAATTTTGAGCTCTATAAATATAGCCACACATTTAACCTTAGAAGAGTTGCAGGTCCTGTTCTGCCATGCCTTTCTTGACAATCCTACTGAAACAGTCCCCATCCCTAAGATCCTCCATCACATGACTTGGCTCTATTTTCTTCACAGAAAGGAATAAATGAAAGAATGCCATCAGTTGGACCACTCTTCCTACGCTCGCTCAAATCTCAGTAAATAGTAAGATTGAGATGACAAATAACAGGACAACCATGGAGCCACTCGCCCGTCCCATAACAGCAGACATTACACTCATCAAACTCCTTGTCACCGAGTCCAAGGGGGAACTCAGAGTCCTGATAAATACAGTTCCAGGCAGCTGCTCCTGGGCAAGCTGAAACCCACCTAACGGTCAGGCCAGACTCAGATATTTCAGCAGTTTACTTGAATGTGCTGTTTCTTCCCATTCATACTACTCTAACAGACTTCATAGGCGTTGAGATTGTAATTTCAGGGTTAGTATTTTAGTTTCATCTTCAGTACAGACTAAGGGGCACTCTGGATACCCATTGCTGGGGGACATGTTAAAGGAATTTGAGGTCCTTGCAAAGTCATCTTGGATTTTAACTCTCTCAGGAGGAGGTAGTGGACTCACCATAGACCTTCTAAAATACAGTTTCCAGTCACATTACATCAAGGCAGAAACAACGTACCTCTGTCTTGCTTCAAGGAACCATAATAGAGAATAGAGGAAATAATCTAACCTCAAAGTACTTTCCTGGATCAAGGGCAGAAGACATAACTTCTTTATTTAAGAAGATTTTAGAAACTAAATATTGTCTTAAAGATCTTCCAAAGAGAGGGTATAATTTGAACCCTGTAAAGTTTTTTCTTTTTCCCATAATTTCAAAAGACTATTCTCTGCCTGTTCTTCAGCAGTAAACAACCCCCCTCCCCTGAACTATTCAAACCCGCCTTTTTGAATCCCAGCCTGCTCATTAATTTCACTTCAAAAGAGTATTATTACACCCCTAAGTACATACAAACTGAGTGAGTAAAGGCACATTTATATGAATCTACCTCCTCTTTTCCATTATTACTGCCATGGAATAAGTCATGTATTCTTATACTACAACAATAAAAGATTACTTTTAATTTCATATAATTTTCATGTGTCACATAATATTAACTCTTTTAATTTTTTTCAACCATTCTCAGCTTGCGAGCCACACAAAAACAGGCAGTGGGGTGGAGGTGGCTCATGAGCCATAGTTGGCTGACCCCTGATTTAGATGAAAAAAAAAAAACCTTTACCGATTAAGTTATATTTTACATAAAATCCCATCACTATGTGACTTGGGCCCCCTTTTCTCTCTTATTTTAATTTAAAATATAATGTATTTCACTTCATTTACTCCTTTGTTCATTCTAAGTATTTGCTTGTGTCTGACTTTGGTCAAATGATCAATTATTCATATAACATGGGGTTTACTTACCTAAATATCTGAAAGTTCCTATATTATATAACATTATACTTTCATGGGCAATTTGTCTAGAACATCTGGGTATTTTAATTTCCCTAATATGTTCCAGAGTAATAGGATCTATTTCTCACATCTTCCAATATGTTAGGTATGAGTGATTAAATAGTGTCAAAAGAATGGCTGAAAGATGCTTAAGGATGGATGAGATGAATATTATTATCAATGCCTTTTTACAAAACTTATTCCTCCAAAGGGAATGAGCAAAGCAAACCTCTGTGTGGAAGTAAAGATTAAGTAAAGGTGAGTTACTAAGAAAACAGGAATAAATATGAAGTTGCAGGAGAAAAGTATTTCCTAAATGATAAATAAGAACATTTTCCTCTCAGAGAAATGAGCCCAAATACAGAATTTCCAAGGAGATGCTATGAGTAGTTACTTTGGTTGGGTCTCCTTGCTAACTAGCCCTCTGTCCTCTACTAGGTGAGGGATAAGGACATTACTCAAATTCTTGCAGGTAAGACAGAGGGCACCAGGTACTCTACCAGTACCTGGTTTAAAAAGAGCTGAATCTACAGTATTTTTGTTACATTGTCTAAGCTTGTCAGCAACACTACCACCCACTGTCTAGGATTCTACTGGCCCAACCAAAAAGGGTACTATGGAAATTATGTAGAAAATTTAGCTAAGAAAAGTGTGAACTATCTGGACTCTCTTCCTTCAGTCTTCAGAAGACCGTGTGTGCCTCTGCACTGCCATCATCGGAATGATAGTAGATGCTTCCACTGCAATACATTTGGAATTAACAAAAGCAGCAGCATAAAACACACACAATCTTTAAGATGGAACAAATACCGAGAACACAAAGCAAATTTTCTGTTGTTTACTCTACCTACTAAATAAATTCAAGGGTCCTACTTTCATTTTTACAGCTAAAAACTGAACGAAAATGAAATGCCTTGTAAGCCTATTTTCTACACAATATGTGATTGTTTGCGATGTAAACTAATCCACGTTCAGGTTTACTGGTAAAAAATAAGGTTGCAAACTTGTACTAACTTGTGAAATTCATTTAAATGACATATAGTATGATTTTTGAATAATAAGAAAAAAAATCAATGTTTCATCCCTTTATTAGGATCATTCAGGAGTGCTATGGCCTTAATTTATACCCCAAAAATGAACAAAAGAAACACAGCCAACTAATTTACTTTAAAGAAGAACGGGCTGATGTGATGATTCTGCGAAAATTAAGACAAACAGCAAAATATGGGATTTACATTTCTAGTTTTTTCTTAAAAAAAAAAAGAGCACACAATTAAGACTTCAGTTGTTACTATTAAATACTGTTTCACTAAGCCTTTAGCAATATCTTTGTTTTACAGGAACAGAATAAAACCATGTACCACCTGAGCAAGAAGAGAATCTTCATTCTTTGTCATGGTGATAGAGAATCCGTACTTGAGAAGGTATAACATCACCTCTACCCGGATGTAATA
Organism: Tapirus indicus; assembly: GCA_031878705.1. NCBI lineage: Eukaryota > Metazoa > Chordata > Mammalia > Perissodactyla > Tapiridae > Tapirus > Tapirus indicus. The sequence goes on from CM062925.1 coordinate 119,931,628, forward strand.
TGGCAGTTAGTCCATTCAATACATAGTTTCTTATTTTTCAGATAACCAGGACTTTAAGAACTATGCAGAAACAATGTCAAGTGCTAGCCTTTAAAAAGGAGAAAAAGAATAAGAAAAAAAGGATCCTCTATGTTAAATAAAGCAATAAGCATTTACTCTGAGGAAGTAAACCATTAAAAATTTGAAAACGAAGAATTCTTAAAATAAAGCTTGACCCTTCATGTTAATAGCTGGAAAATGTTTGTAGAGTTCTAAACCCATCAGGAAAGAGTACAGAAGATTAAATTTAATTTATTTCACTCTAATTCAAAACATTTATACTTACATCTTGTCTTGGCCGGCACCAACTCTGAGAGTCAGTCTGGGGATAACTGGACTTGGGGCTGGAACCACTGGCTCCACTTTTATCTGTTGAAGTTAGTACATTAGAGTTAAACACAATTTTTTCCAACAAAAGAATCTCCTACCTCAGAACAGTGTGGTGGTTCTCAAGCAGAATGAATATTTAACATAATGCTCAATATTTTATATCATATAATTAATATATTGCACATTGATCAAATCTACTATTTTTTCATGTTTTCACCTGTCCCCTTCTGGTTTTTTTTTAGTCCACTGTTACATCAAGATCTATGACTTTGACCATTCTCCTGAACAGTGCCTGGTATGTAGGAGGTACTCAATAAATACTTGTTGAAATAACTTCTCCTGAAATCACCCTCAACTCCCTTGCCTCTCAGTTATTTCACTATTTGTCCAGGATGATTAAAATCTTCCTTCAGAGCACTGAGAAATTCCAAAGAAAACTTTAAAAATCATGTAAACTTCTGCTACCAAAAACTCCAATTTCATCTATGCCGTCAATACTGTTTATTTGGATTACCAGCTAAACTAGATAAGGGCAGAGACCATGTCTGTTTTATTTATTGCTACTTCCCAGTGCCTATCATGGGGTCTGACACATAATAAGTGCCTAAGATACACGGAAAGAATTAATCTGAAGCAATGATTTCAAGCCTTTACCTCTTTCAAGAACCATCCCACGATTTCCTTTCCTCTTTTGCTCTTTAAACTCCATAGGAAAAAATATTGAGGCCACTAGGCAGGAGAATTCCAACTCCCTACAAACTTACAAACTTCTCTGCATCTACAACTATACTAAAATCCACCTCTTCCAGTCTTCTAAAGAAACTTCCTCCTTATTTATAGCATCATCAACTTCTCAGTTCCATTAATTATTTTCATCTAGCTGTTCAGTGTGCTCAAATCTATCTTAAAAAAAAAAAAATTACCTCCCCTTCAATCTCTAGCTGACAACCTCTCACATTTTTCAGTCTTCAATTCATTGTTTCTTTCTTTACTTCACTGTCTCTATTTCCTCCCTTACCATTCATTCCTCAAGCCACTCCAATCTACCTTCTGCCCCAACCATAACACTAAAACTGCTCCTTCTAGACACTATTTTCTAATGTCCCAGTTCATTTTTCCATTATAGGTCTTACCATGCTCCTTTCTTCCCCTTTAAAAAGTCCTCTACTTTGCTTGACCTTACTTGGTCCTCTCCTCTTGTCATTCTACAGTGACACCATCATGTCTTCAAAATCTCCCTCTCTAGACTAGCACTGATTGAACTTAGGACCAAATATAATATTGCTTACTGAACAATTTCAACTAAATATCCTATAAGTATTTCAACTCATCACATCTAAACTTTACCTAGTCTCACTTTTGGCAGATGTCTCCTTCACTTGCCCAGTTCTTCGGACAGTCCAGTCCAGTGGTTTTCCTCAAGGCCCTAGGGGATTAAGGGTCACTGAGGCGGGGTGAGAGCAAGACCCACGGATAACTAGCTAGGGTTTGTGTTCACCTTCTCTTTTTTCTTGAACAAAAAGTTCCATATCTAACCAAATCTGAAAACCAATGGTCCAGTCTATTTTGTAAACTATTTAGACTTCTATATTTTTCTTACCTTTCTGTGTTATCCGTGGGAGAATAAACAAATATATCCAAAACAATCATTTTAAACCACTTACTATTTGCCAGGCATTGTGCTTGGTTATTTTTCAGATGTTCTCATTTAGATTTTTTTGTGTGTGTGCGTGTGTGTGAGGAAGACTAGCCCTGAGCTAACATCCGTTGCCAATCCTCCTCTATTTTGCTGAGGAAGACTGGCCCTGGGCTAACATCCGTGCCCATCTTCCTCTACTTTATATGGGACGCTGCCACAGCACGGCTTGACAACTAGTGCATCTGTCTGCGCCCGGGATCCGAACCAGCGAACCCTGGGCTGCCAAAGCAGAGCACCCAAACTTAACCACTACACCACTGGGCCGGCCCCTCATTTAGATTTTTTAACAAACATGTGGGGTAGATATTATGGTTTCCATCTTACAGGGAAACTGATCATACATGAAGCAGCCATTTTTCCTTTCTTTCCCATTTCCTTTTCCTTTTTCTGTTCTGAGGTCACACAAATAGCAAAGCTAGGATTAAACTCAGTTTTTTTGATTCAGAGAATGAAAAATTATATCAAGTTCCTCTATTTCTAAAAAATTTTAGGGTCACATACTCATAAGTGATAAGGTATTGGGAGTAATATTCCACATTCTTTCAATCCACAATACTGTTATTTAAGCACTTAACCTTCTGTTAAGTTTTAGTTAAAAATACAGCTGTTTGCTCTACCTTAAAAAAAAAAAAATCTCCTTTACTATTATTATGCTTCACATTACCACACTACACGATAATTATAAGTCACACTTTTGTATAGCACTTCACAACGTGTGTCCCATATACATGATCCAATTTGATCTTCACAACTCTATAAGGTAGGTGTGGAGGGTATTATTATCCCCAAGTATTGAGGGCTAGAAAGATTAAGTGGTTTGCTGAGAGTTACAATGTTAGTAAGTAAATGGTCTAAATCTAGGTCTCCTGAGACCAAATTCATCCCCTGCTCTACCATACTGCTCCTTGACTCTTTGCCACACATTCTGAGTCTTTTTTTCTGGTGATGCTGAGGTCTTTCATGGAGCTATTCACTTTCTTTCCCAACGTCTCTTATGATGAATGACATATACTTGTGAGGTGGCTAGGGTTGGCTGTAAAATACTTTTTCTCTATGGAAGGTGAACCAGTTTATATGGAAATTGAGATTAATTTTGGCCTCACCTCCATTCAGCTAAAGTAGCTGGGTTTAAAATGGCTCAGCAGGGCAAAAGAATCAAGACATGCTTTATTAATGACCTACTATTAAAAAAAAAGTTAAATGATACAATATATAAAAAATAAGCAAACAAAAATGAAGATACTTTTTATAAGTCAGATTAAAAATGGTATAAATGTACCCTGAAGACAACAGATATTTTAGTAAACTTGTCAAATTAATGAGTGATTCAGAACTCATTACCTCAGCTCAAAGTTTTACCTGTAATTAGGGTGACTACATCAACCGAACAGAGATACCTTTGAGAGTGAAAGTGAGAGGGATTATTTACACCACATAACAGGTGTAAACTGGGATTGTCCCAGCCTAACCAGGACATATGGTAACCCTACCTAAATATACTTAAGTATCTTAATTTCCTTCTTAAAGAAGCTAAATCAGATTTAACTTAAAGATAAAATCTAAGTAAGTACAGAAAAAGACTAACGAGGATGCTAATAACACAGAAAGTACCATTTCTAAGTAAAAATTTCTTACCAGACTTTTGTTTACATTAACTCTATCCAAATGCCTACCAAAATAAAAACAAAGACATTTCCTACAATCACAACGTAATTTCTCATGTGTCCTTCCCAGAAATCAACAAACTAAATGACAGCTGTTTCAATTACTTGAACAATACAACTAATGCCATCTTTTAATGGCATGAAGCCAAAATCTGGGGACAACATGAGCTTCTAAGGGTTAAAATAAAAGAACAGCACTTAGAGTGATGCTGAGAATTGGGACGAGAAGAGAGCATTTACAGTGGATTACTAAGCTTCCCAATTCACCAAAGAGGCAAAGTCCAGTAATATAAGACTCCTTTGTAGCTAACTAAAAATACATTGTCAGTGGATTTGTCCAGTTTTATGTATAAGCAATACTTCTTTCACCTGAACTAATACTAGTAGTCATATAAGCCCCTTATTGCCATGTGCTGCATTTTTTTTGCTAATCTTCAAGGATTTAGCTTCTTTGCCACATACCTCAGGGCACCAACTGATAAAGCTCTAACTCTCCATTTTTCCAGGACACCAGCAGTGCGGCCTTGCAAAAAATGAAAATCGCTCAAGAGATTTAAAGGGAAAATTTATTTTTAAAATCCTGACTTGAAGCAAAGAGGTGGATTTTTAAAAAGCTTATCTATAAAGAATCAGTTTAAATTTAAATTCTATCTTGGAACTCTTTCATGCATTCCAGCTTTAAACTTTATCTTCTGACAGGGACTTTCTGCAAAGGTAATGGGCAGCTTTGTCAATATAATCTGGCCAAGTTTTTATTTTCTATTTTTTTAATGTTAAACTTCTTTCATTAAAAAAAAAAAAAATCCCCCTTATATGTATGCCAGATAGGGCAGCAGCAAGTTTAGCAAGCGCTAGTTCAGATTCCCATCTATGCTAGTAAGTCAGAAAAATACCCAGAAATAGCACTGATGAAAAGCCCATTTTAATAACCTAACATTTTGGATGCTGAATTATGATGACTGGTAAGCATCTTGTTGTCTTTCTTAGCAATTAAGGTCTTTACATTATTTCCATTTAGAAACATAGTCTAACTAAACACTGATAAACTGTTTAAAATATTAAAAAGACAGCCAGAAGACCTACAGTTGTGGACAAGTATAAGTGGAATGCAGCCAGGACAAGTGAAACAGAACTCACGCTTTCAATAAGCGCTCAGAGTTCATCTGCATGAAGACTCAGAGATGCCCTCTGGGAAACGCCTATAAATTCAAACATACTCATTTAAACGTTAAGTTACCGGTTTCCTCTTGGAACAGACAGTTATAAGAAACAGGAAGGGAGTTCTCCTTTTTTTACTGGGTTATTTTATTTACTGAAAACCCTTCATTTCACTAGTTAATTATGAGAGCTCATGAGAAAAGACTGGAAAATGAGAGTACATTACTATAAAAAGAAGGAAAAACAATGACAACCTTTTGTTAGAGGCACAAATCATAAGACTATTTGTCCTTCTCTAGAGAACAAACTGTTTAAGTTCAGCAAAAGATTATTTGGGGGCAAATGCTCAGGGATTTGGGGATAGATTAAAGAAACATTAAACATTTTAAAGTCATTAAAGCTTTGAGGATCTCTATTGCCCATTCTTTAAAATATGGCAGTTGAAAAGGAGCTCTGTATGGTCTTTTCAGGCACTAAAATTTTCTAAAATCATGATGTCACCTTATTCTGGAGTGTGAAACCATGCTTATCCCTCTGATCAGCTTCCATCTGAGGTGACAGGCCTGAGAAGGCCATTTTAGGTAATAAAAAATACAGGATTCACTGACAAACCGGGGTCAAGTCACAGCTCCTCCATTTACAGGAGCAATAGTACCAAACCCTCAGAGCTGTTGGGAGAATTAACCGAATTCTGGCCGGGTCTGGCACACGTATGCACTCAATAAGTGGCAGTTGCAAATATCATTTACTATCTGGGTTAGTTCATTCAATAGCCAACGTTAGCTCAAATAAAATTAATCAATTAATAGAATAAAAATTGGGGGAATCCTTTATAGAATTTATGAGCTTTCCATTATAAGCAAATCTCAATTATCTGTGGGTTGATTACTAACATTATTGGTTAGTTGTAAGAAAATTCTGGATTGTCATAGTCATCTTAAATGACACAAACTAGTCTTCATTTAGTGTATTCTATGAAAGGACAGAAGAGAAGCCCTTTTAAGCCAAAATATTCTTGGAGAAGGTATGAAACTATTGTTTTTACGCAGAGGTAAACCATACTTTATAATGATGCCATCTCTTCCTGGTATTGAATGGGAAGAAGGAGAGAAAGGGAAGGAAGCAGAGGGTTAGAGAGGTTAGGAGAGGCGAATAACTAATAAGTGGGAGAGCTGGAACTCAGATCCAAGTCAGTCTGATTGCCAAAGCCCATGTTCTTTGTGGGCCAGCTCTGGGTCTATTTATCTAGATTGTGATGTCATCATTTTTTGGGTGAAACTCTACTGTGACTTTTCAGATCATACTCAAATGAGAGCATAAAAACATATTTCCAAGTTCGACAGATGGATTTTGGGTTATCTTCTATATAAGGTTATATGTTCAATTCCACTAACATGAATAAGGAGATGTTTTCTTGTTTAGTTTTTCACAGCGATCCTCCTTCCAAAAAACACTTAAAATACCAAGAGTAAATTTTAATTAAAGTAGTCCTGTAACATTCATCTAAACCCCAAAGGTCCATGGTTACCAAATTAGGTCATGCAATATATACACTGACACAAATACAAACGAAAATGTTAAACTGCTCTGAAATGTACTAACTGTTACGTCTATCACTGCTAAAGCTTTATGGTTATGTTTGCGACTGCTCAACATAATTACTCTTAATAAGTTTTCCATAAAAAGTAAGTTTGGTTCTATTTTAAAGAGGTGAAAGACTAGACTCCTAACCCTGACTAACGCATATTATTGCCTATAAAGGGAACTAAAAGATTGTGCATAAATCACCATACTTTGGATTACCACTACTAGAGAAACAATTCTTCCTTCTGATGGCACATCACTGAACCAGGTGCCTTGTATACATTATTTCACTTAATCCATTTTTAATTCAATGTAGGGAAATATAGTGGTTAAAAACATCACTTATATTATCTGACAGCCTGGGTTGAAATTGTGGCTCCTGTTCAATCACTTACTAGGTGTGTGATCTTGGGCAAGTTTATTAATTTCTCTAATTCTCAGTTTCTCATCTTAAAGTGATTATTATAGTGTCTACCTTATAGAGTTGTGGTAAGGAATGAAACTGATACACACTGTTTAGCATATAGTAATTACTCCATAAACGTTAACTATGACTGTTTTGCTGTTTTAAAAAGTGTTATTATCATATCCCTACTTTAAAGATGAAGGGCTGAAAGATTAAAGAAACTGAAAAACTTGTCCTGGACCTTGCCTCAGATCTGCTGGTTTCCAAAGCCCAAGGCTCCTTCCACATACCGTGCAGATCCCCATTTAATTAACAGTACCTTCACTGGTTCTGGTATTGATAAAGGTGAGTGTGGCTGGTAAAAACTTTATAGGTAGGTAAAATAAAATGGAGAGATTTTCTTTCTTTTATTAAAACAATGCCTTTGCTTGCTGATCTGGGTCAATGTCCATGAGAGTTGCTCCTGTGAGTTGGTCAGGATGAGAAGAAGGAAGAATGAGACTGTGGCCCTCGCTCTTTTGACAAAAGACATTTTCTTGGGGCAGCTTAGATACATGTCATTTTGATTTACCATTGTTGTCTTTCTTCTGTGGATATGTAACAGAACTCTTAGACCATATGTAACCCAGTTTCAGGTATACTTTCATTTACTATGTGGCTTGATACTTGGTGGGGATTAAGTCGGGTTGAAAGAGAAGTCAATGTTTAAGATAATATCTGAATTTCTATGCTTTGTCAATGGCATTTCCACAGGTTGCACTAGCTTTTATACTTTCCTAGCTGCACAAAGGGCTAAAATTTAAACGAATGTCAAGGAAGCAGAAATAATTTTTAAACACTGTAACCATAGCTGACTCATCCTGTCATACATAAGTTAGCTAGTATGGTCCAATGAAGAACCAAGGTTTCTACGTTTTATGGGTTGATTCAAAATGGAATAATAACACTCGCCACCACCATCAGCATCATCTCCATTTACCGAGCATTTACTTATGTGTCAGACAGTACTAAATGTCTCAGATGCTATCTCATTTAATCCTCACAAAAGTGACTTTCACATACCTAAAAAAGTCAGGATTTGAACTCAGGTTTAACTTTAGAGACTGTTTATTATTTTTAAAGACCTCATAAGATAGCTGACTTTTATAAATTTTTATCTTTTGTCATTTATCTGATTCATAACCCATCAAAACTGACACAGAAACTTGTACTCTGTTAGGTGAAATCTGTGCAACTAGTAACTGAGCCTTTGCCTCCAACCCAGGTGGTCTGAGGGACTTTCTTTCCCAAAGTCAGGTAGATGCTGAGGAAAGGCATGGACTGCCGATACAAATCTAATCTGATGGGCTTTATTCAAATTCATAACGGCTGTTGAAACAACTCCACCGAATTTCCAGTTACGACAGTGATGAAAGCAACTGCACCCTGTTTGATTTGCTGCGGTTCTGCTGCCAAATGACTAGGTACATGGTGGATAAGAGACTGACTGCTGCCAGGCAGATCTAGAGCAGGAAATATTTCAAAACGTGAAGTGTATCCGTGTGTACATGACCTGGCTCTTGCTGGTTGTGTGACCTTGATTTTGGACAAGTCACTCTCTCAGGCTCAGTTTCTCATCAGTAAATGGTGATAACAATACCTGCTGGCCTATGTCACAGGTATGTTAGGAGGAGAAGATAAGGAATGTGGACGTGCCAGGTACTACATAAAAATAACATAATGATAAAATGATTTTTGTGTGTGTGTGTAAGGAACACCAGCCCTGAGCTAACATCCGTTGCCAATCCCCCTCTTTTTGCTGAGGAAGACTGGTCCTGGGCTCACATCCATGCCCATCTTCCTCTACTTTATATGAGACGCCGCCACATCATGGCTTGATAAGTGGTGTGTAGGTCCGCGCCTGGGATCCGAACCTGCGAACCCTGGGTCACTGAAGTGGAGCACGTGAACTTAACCACTATGCCACCGGGCCAGCCCCATGATAAAATTATTTTTAAATGGAAATAAGAGTTGGATTTTTGTGTCTTGTTAACTTGCCAATGTTCAGTTATTAATATCAGAATTTCCATTCTACTTCTTTAAATTTTAGAATAGCCAAGGAGGACAGAGAAAGAACAAAGTTAGGCAGAAAAATGTGAGTGCTGTCAACAGTGCTTGTCAGCTAAACTAACTTTTCTAGGTAAGTCTGAAATTTAAAATATTGCAAAAGTATTGGTAATAGATCTGCTGTAGGCCAAACGCATCATATTTTATTATGTGGAAAAAATTACTGGGTATTATTTTGTAGTCAATCTCAAAGAGGGCAGGGAAAGGATCGTGGAGGATCTGTATGTATGGCACCCTGAATACTCACACACTTTTTAAGAAAGTTTACAAGAAATTTTCAAGTCAAGCAGTCAACTACTGTAATCCAAAGAAGCATGGCCTGAAGAGCAAAGCCATTAAAGCAGAGGTCACATCCTGTGCCCAAAAGATGGAGGTCCTTGTTTCTATAAAACTGCGGGATATGTATCAGTTTCTTTGGCTGTACTGTATGATAGCCTGATTTACTTACTACATTGTAAAATACTTGGAATTATTTTCTGCCCACCGACCAGGCTGCCAGAACAGCCTAGATAATCAGAAACATGTCTTAACCTTATTAAAGCAGAAAACAGAAGGGTAAGAGATGCTACAGAAAGTAGTAGACAGCCATAACCCTAAATAGTTGCAAATGGCTCACCAAAAAGAAAAATGAGCCAGTATGGAAGGACTCCACCAGCCTCCCTATCCTCATAGAGTAGTGCCATGCTCTTAGAAAAATGGATGCTGCTGTCTTTTTTGGGTATCTAGTATTGGGTACAAAATACTGTGCAGTAGACTTGATAATTACAAAAATATTATTCACAGTTTAAGATTACAGATTTTTTTAAACTGCCAGAGATTAATATGGTTAATACAGAGTTTATAGTCTGTGAATTAGACGCCTCCTACGCTATGAAATTTTAACATTTTCCAGGGTATAGGGGGCTTGATTACAAGTTTATGGGTTTCAGAATTAAAATTAAATTTTGTAACATTACAAATATATTTTCAGTTAAGTTATGGGTGATTTACATCCAAAATACAGATACAATTGCTGGCTTTGTTTATCTGTATTTTTCAATAGGACTTTGGTCAGATAGTGCCGAAAATGATAAACTGCTTACTTTTTCATGCTTGTGTTTCTCCTTTTCTTTCTCTCTCTTTTCTCTCTCTCTTTTCTCCTTCTCCCTTTCCTTCTCCTTCTTCTCCTTTTCCTTCTCTTTCTCTTTCTTTTTCTTCTTCTCCTTTTTGTCCTTTTTCCTTTCTTTCTCCTTAGGTTTCTCTTTCTCTTCAAACAGTTTTTCAGGGAGCATGGGCGACAGAGAGGGCAGCATGGCGGGGATCCTCACAGCTGTGGCGGGGCTAAACAAGGGCAGCGCCATGTCCTTTGGCGGCAACACCAGTGGGGCTGGTGCCACCTTCACCTTCTCTTCTCGACTTTTATCTTTCACTTTGTCTTTGTCTCTCTTATCTTTATCTTTTTTGCCTTTTTCTCTATCTTTCTTCTTGTCTTTATGCTTCTCTTTCTCCTTTCTCACAACTCCATCTTTCAATCTCACTTTTGGATCAACGTCTTCAAATTCTTTTATTTTAAACGTATAGGGATCTGACTCCTCATCTTTGAGAAATTCCTTCCACGGATGTTTGGGTTCCTTTTCTTTCTCTTTCTCTTTCACTTTATCCTTCTCTTTACTTTTGTCTTTGCTTTTGTCTCTTTCCCTCTCCTTATCTCGCTGCTTCTCTTTCTTCTTCATTTTCGTCTTCAGTTCCTTTTTCAACTTCTTTTTGACTTCCACTGATGAAGGCAGTTTGGTTTTCTCCTCATACACCTTGTGCAGAGGCTCGGGAGTGGGAGGAGAAACTGAAGGAGAAGAGATATAAGGAAAGGTGGGAGGCATATTTGAAGGCGCTCCCATTTTTGCTTTACGTACAACCTCATCGATGGAGGCATCCATCGTCCATGAATTATCAGAACTTGAAGTCCCACCTGAAAGAGGCAGAGGAGTGGATCCTGACTTGGTGAAATTGTTTGAGGAAGTGGAAGCTTTTGGAGTAGTACATTCTGAACCTGAAATTCTCTTAGGGCTGGTAAAAATGTCGCCTTCAGATTCTGATCCAGAAGAAAATTCGAAAGGATCTGGCTCTCGTTCGGCACAAGCTCGCGCAATCACAGCATCAATAGAGTCATCAATCGTTTTATCAGTCACAACAGCCTTTTTCGGCTGATTCTCATTGTTCAGTTTCCCAGCATCAGGGGGTGTTTGTATTTGTTTTACCTGAATGGTCTCTTTACTAATTTTTTCACTTATTGTAGCTGAAGGAGTCCTATTTGGTGTTTCAGGTCTGACAGGCGCTGGGGGAACATGAGTTATAACCTTGGGACTCTTGGGGCTTTTGGGGCTCTTAGACCGTCCAGGAGATTTCTTTTCTTTGGATATAGTTTTTGGTGACCGAATAGGACTTCCAACCATTGCTGGTGACTGAGTAGTTTTAGGTGATTTAGTCTTTTGTCCTGGAGAACTAGTTTTAGTCTTTGTTTTCGGTGTAAAAGACTTTGTTTCTAATGGTTTTGTGGTTGGCATTTGTGATTTTGCAACTGGAGCTAACATTGGTGGCTCTGGTGACAGAGGTGCTAGGTCTGTATTGTCCTGTACATGCACTGGAGAAAGCATTGGTGGAATCTTTTGGGTATTGATTGAGCTGAGTGGTTCTCGAGCTTCCAATAATACTATGTCCAGGGTGTCCCCTTTAGTGCTTAATAGTCGTGGTCGCTTCATGGCAGGCATTTCTTCAGCCTCCGGACTATCCAGTGGTCTCTTACCCAAGAAATTCTCATCATTAATAATTTCCTCCTCCTCCAATTCATCATCTTCTTCCAAGGGAACCTGCATGGCTTCTGCTGATGTACCCCCATCAGTGGGCACCTGCTCTTCTTCTTCTTCTGGTAAAAGAAGAAAAAGGGAGTGTTATTGGAATATAAAAAAAATCTCACAAAACCAATGCTTCAAACATGATTTCTAGGAAAGAAAGGAAATTCTTGACAGTGTTTAGAAAAGCACAGTGGTAAGTTTTCAAGGATCTTCCAAAAGTGCATGCCATCACTCTTTGAAGAGTGGTGATCACAGTGATAGCACATACACAAACTGATTGTTTTCTTCCTTCCAAAAAGTGGTTTTGCCCGACTTTTAGGATCTTGAGTTTGCTAAGCATTTCCTGTTTATCTTCTGCTTCCTTAACTAATTCTTTTCCTAACCTGGCTAAATACTGTCTTTCTCTTTTCCTCTTCCTCTTATGTACACATACGCACACACATCTCTCTCTAAAAATCAAAAGATAGCTTATCATGTGACTACTATCCTCAGAAATGACAGAAAGGCATGCCCTTTTTAGGACTTTTATAACAAATTCTAATTCTTAGAGTTTGGAAAATGTAAGCCTCCAACCTAGACGTAATTCACATACTCTTATGTCTTCTATTTTGATGGCTTAATGTCAGCCACTTTGAGAGGCAGTATGGTGCAATGGAACACATATTGGCTGTGGCAGTAGAAAGATGCTGTTTCAGTTTGCACTACAGAGCAAAAGGCCTTAGGCAATCTCTTAACCTCTCTGAGCCTGTTTTGTGACCTTTCAAAAGGGGCTAATGTTACTTGCCCTGTCTACTTGACTGACTTGCTGTAAGATCAGATTATTTCTTCCTACACATATTAACTAAGCATATACCATGCATAATGCACAATGATAAAGGCTGAAAGAACTTCTGGAATAAGTCAGAAATAAATCACGACCTAAAAGAGCTTACAGTTCAGCAGGGGACACAGTGTATGTGTATAGCACATAGAAAGTGACTAGTGTCTTAACAAAGATAAAGTGCTACAGCAGTTCACAGGATAAACAGATTACTGTAGTGTCAAAGATCTGGAGAAGACTTCACTAATCATGCAGCACTTTGGACATCTGGAGATTGGGAACGGTGAAGTATAGAATGAAGGAACAGATGACAAATAGATGGAGGTGGAACATAGGAAGTGTGTAAGAACCAGCGAATAATTTGCCCAGAAAGTAGGATGCAAGATGGGAATAGTAGAGAGTAAGTTTAGTAAGGGTGCATCCAGATCCTAGAAGTTTTTTTTCTTTATTGAGGTCATACTGGATTTTAACATTGTGTAAATTTCAGGTGCATATTATTTTATTTCAGTTTTTGTATAGTTATGCATTGTGTTCACCATCAATAGTCAGATCCTGGAAGTTCTGAATTCCAGAAAAACAAACACGATCTTTATTCTACTGACAATTTGGACTTATTGAAGATTTTTAGCTAAGGAAGAAAAATGACAGGGGTATATGTCAGCAAAATTATTCTGGCAGGAATACATATGATGGACAGGAGGTAATGACACTACTGGAGAGGTGACAAGGTAGGAGTTACGGAAATGACATAGGTAGGTGACAATAAGGGTCTGAACTAGAACAGTGATAATGAATAGGAAGCAGTAGAAGCAGATGATATTTTGAAGACAGAATGAAGAGAATTTGATAAATGATTAGGTATAAGAGTGGAGGAAGGATTCAAACACAATTTCAAGGCTTTGAGCCCAGATGAGTGAGAAATGCAGTCATTAACAGAAATACTAAATAAGGAAACAGAGAAGGAAGATGACTATTAATTAGCTCAATCCCTAGACACAGAGCTTGATGAATAGTTAGTGATATCTGGTTGGGAGCTGAAAATATACTAAAATTCAGAAATCAGGACAGGGTCTGTGAGAGAGAGATCTTTCTTGAGAAAAATGAAATCACAATAATGGGTAATATTAGCAAGGGAGAAATAAGGGTAGACAGGTTCAGATATTCTGAGGAAACTTACATATAAAGACAAGAGGAAGAAGATCTAAAGAAATACATGGGCGATCAGGAGATGTCAAAGAGACCAAGGGAGTAAGAGTTTTCAAGAGGAGGACTAGTGAACAAAGTCAAATGCTTAAGAGGTCAACGAGAAAGAAGGCTCATGGCAGAAGTCACTCCATAAGAGCTTTAAGGGGTGAAGAGGGAATGAATGATGCAATGTACATGAAAGCACTTTGTAAACTATAAAGAACAAGACAAATTTGAGACATACTTATTGCTACCATTACTTGAGAATGATACTATCCTCCGTCCAGTTACCCAAGTCAGAAACAGCATTCCAGACTTCTCTCCCCTCTTCCTCATATCTGAACTGTCAACAGTTTCTTCTGTATCTCCTCTAATTTGCTTTCCCCATTGCTACGGTTAGTTCAAATCCTTGGTGCCCCTTCTCTGTACCACTGCAACAGCCTTCTAACTAGTCTCTCAGCAGTTCCATCTGCTTCAGAACCATTTTTAACAATGTCTACAGGGATCCTGTGAAAACACAAATCTGAGTATGTGACTCCCCATCTTAAAAACCTTTCATTGGTCCCTACAGCACTAGCGTGCAAAAGATGTTCCTTGAAGCCTGAGGGTTTTGTGAAACCCCTTTTGAGGTGCTGCACAGTAGAGACTGGGTCCCCTACTGTCTATTAAATGGAACAGTTACCTCTAAGTTTATCTATTTTACATGCTGAGCTTCCACAAAAGCTTTTGTTGTGAGACTAAAACATGCCGAAAATCACTATTCTACAATATAACAATTCAGTTTCCCCAGCGTGACCTACAAGGTGCTCCAACGTCCAGTTCAGTAATTCGCCTCACCTCCATGGTGAGTCCCTGAGCGCTCTCCCCATTCCAGCCACGCAAACTTATTTGTCGTTCCTCAAGGACACAGCACTGTGTCTCAGTTCTGCGCCCCTGCACGTGTGCCTCTGCATATGGAATCCTCTGCCCTCAGGACACTTTGGTGACCATCTCTTCTTAAACTCCAATCAAATGTTCTCTCTTCTGTGACACTTTTTCTTAGCAACTAGAAATGGCCATCCTCCCTTGGGCACTACTGTATCCTGATTAATAAGCAACAAAGAAAATCTAGAGTATTTACCATCTGGCCCTTTACAGAGGAAGTTTTCTGACTCCTGTCCTAGACCTATCCTATTCAGATAATTTGAACACTTCCTTCCATCCTTATCGTTATCAGAATGACAAGACAGACTTCAAATCTGTGCAACTGCTAACAGGCAAACACATGAAAAAATCAGAAAGAAGACAGCTTTAGGATATTCTCCAGATGAACGAATGAAAAAGTTTAGAATACTTATTAGTGTTATATTTCTAAATTCCAAAGAACCTCCTCTTACCCCACAGAGGTTCATAAATTGCAATGACGCCAAAGCAGAAAGAGAAAGGTTTAGCTTTGGCAGCATAACAAATCTCTAGAATATGTTTAAGCGTGCCTTGTTCTTCTAACTCTAGAGGCTAATCTGGATCTAGATCAGCCCTGAGTGAGTGAGTCCCCCAGGGACGGCCTTAGGTGGACAGACTGGGAGGGCAGAGGGATTGCTCTAATATAAGCAGGCCCTAGAAAGGGGACTCCTAGGGCCACTAGTAGGACAGTTATAGGTCCTCCAGATGTGGGGCCTCTTTTATAGCTAGGACAACTTGAAAATTTGAGTTTTCTATACAGTGTGTTTAAGAGTGTATTATTTCACGAGTGTGCAATTCTATCAAATTGGAAGTGACAAGATGACTACCAGATATGCATCTGAACTGAAGGAACTATGTCAGGCTGGGCTATGAAAAACTGTACTGCTTTCCTGCAAATACTTTAGAAAACAGATTGGTTCATGTGGAATTTGGAGCTCAAGTACCTCAGAAAAATATCAAAAAAATTAATGATGGTTGTTTAAGTAAAAAAAAAAAAATTAACATAAAGCTTGATTCAAAGTGGGTCTTCACAAGCTAGGAGGGATTATTCTGTTTTCGCTATTTTATTTTTATTGTTTATTTTCATTATTTTAAATGTCAAGTCCTGGCTGTCAACTTGTATGCATCTAGAAGCTTTACATGGTTTAGGGGAATAGAAATGAATTATAAAACTAAACTACTAAAAGTGCTGATTTTAGGAATACTTAAAATACAAATATTTCTTATTTTTATTAGTTTAATTTACAATTTTTTTTTTTACATTTAAAGATTTTATAAGAAAGCTTCAGTTGCAGTATCAAAATTAATCAAAATGAAAGGACAATTTTGCTGGAAGAGAAAGCCTTAAACTTTACTAAGAACAGGAAAAGTGTGAAGATATTTAAAACAGTTTTCTGAATTAGAAATTATCTGATACATGCCAGAGAGTATAAGCAATGTAAATGTAAGGCATAAAGCATAATAATGAATGAATGAAACAACCACCTAACTATAGAAACAGAACACCATCAATATCACTGAAACCCCCCCTTGGTGCCTTTCTGATTCAGCCCCTGCTCTCTCCATTCCCAGCCCCATCCCCAGGTAAGCACCATCTTGATTTTCATACCTATCACTCCCTGGTTTCCTTTAACATTTTACCACATTTGTATGTAGTTGGCTTGTTTTTAAACTTTATATAAGTGATATCATACTACAGTGTTCTTCAGCTTTTTCCACCCGACGTATGTTTCTGAGATTCACCTATGTTGATGCAGATAGCTGGAGTTCATTCATTTTCACTGTTGTAAAAATGTACCACACTTATTAATCTATTCTCATGGTATGAAAGTTTTCCACTTGAGTGAATATATTTTATTTTTAAAATATTACAAAATTCAAACAAATGAATACAATTGATCCTGCTTATGCTTGCTCAAACATAGACTTAATTGATGAGTATGCATAATGAGTTTCTGGTTTTTTATTACATGAATAATTTAAATTCTACGTTCTAAGAGTTTGGAATAAGATAAATATGCGAAGGCTATTGAATGGTTTATCCTTTACCACCACCCAAACCCCCACCTGAAGGTTAATTTCAGTTTGATAACAGATGAATGGCAATAATGTATTCTTTGTGTCTATGTGTATAATGAGCATCATTTGCCAGTAACCTTAAAATATCCTAAAAGTGTTTCAGCATTTTCCTATACTCATCCATGAACAGTTTTACTATAAAAAAGAGCATATAATTTGGTTAACAGAAGTTTAATATTACAAGATACTTGAGATCTTTTGATGTATTATTACATAAAGGTGCAAAAAAATTTTGAGTCACAAGCTCTAATTTAACACAAATACAGACATAAGAATAAATGCTGGCTAAGCAAAATAAGTTGGAGGGAAAAGGTCAAAAACTGTATGATCTCACTCATAAGTAGAAGATAAAAACAACAATAAACAAAGAGTGACAGAGATTGGATTGGTGGTTACCAGAGGGGAAGGGGGAAGGGTGGAGGGCAAAAGGGATGATTAGGCACATGTGTGTGGTGATGGATTGTAATTAGTATTTGGGTGGTGAACATGATGTAATCTATGCAGAAATAGAAATTTAATGATGTATACCTGACATTTATAAAATGTTATAAACCAACATTACCACAATAAAACAAACAAACAAAAAGAATAAATGCTGTGTTCCAAAGTCAAAAGGGTAATGCTGTGATATGACAAGTATTTTAAAGATTTCCAGAGAACTAAAAAAAGGAAAGGACTTTCCTGTATCTATGTGACAAACAAATACTGGGACAAAAACCAGTTCAAAGAAAACTATTAGTTGTGAGATTTTAAACAAGTTTCTCAAGTTCTTAGTGCTTTTAGTTCCTTGATCCAGAAGATGGGGACATTAGCATCACTGGTCTTGTGAGGACAGTGAAAATTAATTGCTAATTAGAGTTCAATAAATATGCAAACTACTAAACAATAATACTGGTCAATAACAGAGACATACAAAGTCAACGTTGCAATCCTTTTTGAGAAGATTGAAAAACCAACTCTCCTCACTATAATCTCTCTAACACCACATAACAACAGCACCCGTCCAGAATCAGTGTCTACTGGTCAAGGGGGTGTCACCTCACCACCTCAGCATCTGCCCTCACAGCTCCATCCTGCAATGAACGCCACCTAGAGCTGTGGGGAGACTTGCTAAGGATAACAGATATTTTAGTAGGAGAAGCTGGTTCTGCGTAAGTGTTAATGCATATGCTGCTAAAGATATAGTAAGGAATTATTTACAAAACCAATGTTTGCTTTTCTGCTTGTGTCAAAATTTGGCTAAAGTTAACAGTGATAAGAGTTTTGATCTGATTATCTTTTGCGTGAGAATTTATTCAAAATTATGATATCAGTTATAACTGATATTTGTTAGCCCTGTCATTCATTGAAGAATACCATAAATTATGATATAATTCCTGTACTTCTAGGAGAAAAAAGAAGACACTAACAATAAGAAAAAAGACATGAAGAACCACAATTAAAGCAGTGTGAGAACCTCTATTTTCAAAAAAATGTTAACTTACTGGTAAAAAGATTCATTTCCACTATCAACAACCTTATTCTTCATATAAACTCACTAAAATGTGAATGCTATAATTCAATCTAAGGAAAAACCTGCCACATTAAGAGGTAACTTTTCATTCTGCCAAATGTTTTGCACATATGGTATGCTTTCTCATTTGTCAAAAAAGGAAATGATGGGAAATAATGTGAATGACTCAGCACAAATTTATCACCACAGTTAGAAATACAATGTAACACAGATACTTCATTGGTAGCAGGATATCTTATAACTGCATGGAAAAAGAGGGAGAGAGAGATGATCTCTAAGGCATCTTCTCATTTACACAATCAATGACTCCAAGTCAGCATTTGGTTGTAAAATTATTTTTTCACTTTTTAACTTGAAATAATTTCAAACCTATATAAAAGTTGTAAGAATACTACAAAGAACTCATGAATACCCTTCACCCACATTCACCAAATTAACATTTTCCTTCAGTGTGTGACTGCAGAACAATTGTCAAATTATCTTTTAATTACATATAATAAATAAAATGGATCCATGTTAATATCCATCTTTTAAAAACTTCACAAATGTGGATGGGACGGGGGGAGGAAGGGGTCGGACACTACCAACTCCATTCCAATTTTCCTTCGTTAATGACACAAATAAATACTCCATACTTGCTACATTCCCCGGAGGAGTAATGAGAAAAACATGCCTCTTTACCAAACTTCTCCAACAAAAACAAAACAAGGCAATAAGGTCTGAACACACCAAAAGGATTTTTTAGGAGTTAATTCTAAGCTACTATAAATATTGACTTAGTACAAAATATCTTTTTAACTAGAATAGTAAATACCTTTAAAGAAACACTATAATCTAAAAAGCCCATGGACATTAGGGGAAAAAAAAGGAAATTGTTTGCATATGGCATGAAAGCTTTTTATCTCACTAACTACACAGATGCATGCAACTTTACAATTCAGTGGCATGATCTCAAACTAAGCAGAAAATATACTTGAGTTTCTAAACTTTAAATAAATATAGGGACAATAAGATTCTATCTGCATATATTTCACCAAAACTTAAATGTATTTAAAAGCAGATTTCTTCTAATTTTTTTGGAAAGACAGAAGCAGAAATTAATTTGTCACAATGAAGGTACAAATTTTCCTATTAGTTTATGTATCCCACTGTTTTTATAATAAAGTCCTCTTTTAGGAACAAGTATGAAAGAATTCATTTAAAATACATATTTTTTCAAAAAACACCTTTCTCTTTGTCTGGATATTAGGTATATTTATTGTAACCAGTTCCCTGAAGTAATGCAATACTACTAATATTCATTCACTCCTTATTCATTCATTCGTTCGTTTGTTTGTTCATCTATTGAGTGCCTTCTGAATACCACTGTGGCGAGCACTATGTTAGATCCTAGGAATATAAAGTCAAATAAGCCACGATTTCCTATCCTTAAGAATCAACCGCATTTTGTGGCCATCATTCCAGGTGCTGTGGCAGGGATCGGCACAAAGGTACGTAGGTAGCCACAGCCAGGGATGTGAGGACAGAAATCCCAGTGTCGACTAGAAAGCGAGCTGGACTGAAGCTCCACCTGGGATCTTACCAGTGCCCCCATTCCACCTCGCACAGCCCATTCACTCTCCCAGCACTGTTTTCTCATCTGCCAAGTAGAAGTATTGACACCTGGCCTCCTACTTTTAAGAGATGAAGATCTTTATTATTACGGCCACCACTACAGGTAGCTGACCACGCATGTGGGATGATCTAAAGGGCAGGACAGAGCTATTTCTGTCCCTAAATATCTCACTGGCCACATGCAGCAGTGGTTGGCATTCTGACCACTTGATTTATGTCTTGGATAAAGGCAGTATCTTTAAAATGCTGCTGCCAAAATATTTTTAAGACTGTAAAGCTAACAAATGAACAATTCTATCCTACTTCTTGAGGTAAGGAGACTCCGAGAAAATGGAACATAAGTGAAATAATTTGATGGAACGCTAAGGATTAAAAGGGTTTGGGGCATGGAATACTGGCAGGAGGGTAAGGCACAGGGGGGACACTGCTGGGGGGAGGGGTCTGGGGCAGATGGAAAATGATAGGCAGACACTGGATGCCTGGGAAAGACAGGAAGGGTAGCAATATAAAAACCACTCATTTCAACATTTTATCTTTTAGTTCTACTAAGGCTAAAAATTTTTTTTAATCCCATCTATGTCCCCTTGTAAAATATTTTTTAAGTATTCCTGTTTATAATGTAACAGAAATTAGGCCCTTAAAACACAACTCAACGTATATAAGTGGGTAGGTATTTTTTAAATAAACCTATTCACTTAAAAAAATGAAATTACTAGCCAAGACAAGACAATTAGGCACTGACAATTCATACAGTACAACCAATCAATAACACAATAAATTAATAGCAGAGTGAAGGTGATGTGTTATAAATACCTATATACACACTGACCTGTAAAAAAGCACTATTTCACTACCATTCTGCACAATAAAAACCTAAAATGCTATATAAGCAAGCCAACCTGAAATGACACCTAGTATTATAAATGGCCTAATCTATATGTTAATACTGTTGTATCACATAACTGCAGCAAGACGAAGATAACAATATGACTTTGGGGTTTCTATGGCTACATTCCGGGCTAACGTGCCTGAAAGGGCTGGCTGCTGACACCACACAAGCATTCTGAGTGCTCCTTTTTGGTTATTTATGATATGATTTATGATAACAACAACATCTCCTATTTTCTCTCCTCCTCAGATACAATAAATTGCTATCGTTAATCACCCTTCTCGGTTCAACTATGATTACAATAGCATAATAGGGCCTCGCTATGGTAATATTGTGGATTTTTTTAAAAGAAATAAATACAAGGAGATCTCTTCAGACAATGTCAATATCTCGAATATTTTAATCATCTTCCTTTAAGTCTTTCAGAATAAATTCTATTACAACGAAGATTTCATGTCCAGGACGTAAGCCCTTCGTGCAAATCAAATTCATAATCAAGCACCACACATTCACAAATCACCACGACTGTGATCTTCTTAAACTTACTACAACAGTAAGACTGCGCATAGGATATAGTTTCTTTTCCAAGACAGATAATGGCAGTTGTTTCTTTCCTGTATTGAAACTAATCTTACTGCTGTTTTTCTCTCCCCAGAACTAGGCAAATTAGGCAAATTGGTCATTCATCTATCAGAAGGCAAATAGTAGAGAAAGAATAAAAACTATGATCATACAGACATGTGTGATCTGCCTTTGCAATTATTGGCTAGGTGGTTGCTTAATCTTTCTGAACTTCAGTTTCCTTTTATGCCAATTTGGGTTAACAGAAAGTACTACCTCTTTGGCTTTTGAGTAACAGTAAGATAAAATATGTAAAGAATCCAGGCAAGTGCTTAATAAATGAGTTAGAGTGTAAGAAGATAAATTCTTCCCTTCCCTGCATCTATGCCCTTTCAATGGGCTACTCATCAAGAGGTGGAACCTACTTGATTTGGGTGACCAGGTAACTTGCTTTGGCCAATGAGTCAGAGTTGGCACATGTGACATAAGCAGAGGCTTGAAAACCACCTGCATACTGGGGCTTGCCCTGTTGCTGCTCCTGAGAAACTTGCAATCACCCCACATGAATGGGCCAGGTTAGCCTGCTGGAGGATGGGAAGTGCAGGGCTCAGAGCTCCAGCCCCAGACACATGAGTGAGGCCATCCAGCTGACTGCAAATGTCTACCCGAGCCCAGACACATCCAGCAAAAGAACTGCACAGCTGAGCCAACCCAAAATGATGCCAACTCAGAATTGTGAGCTAATAAACAGTTGCTGTTTTAAGCCACTAAATTTTGGGGTGGCTTGCTACACAGCAACATGTTAATGATGTATTCACATACACATGTACAGTGGATTTGTGTTATTTTTGGTGGTTATATTCTATAAAAGTGCTGTGAACACTAACCTAGTGAAAACTGAATGATTGCTCCTAGGGGAAACACAAGGTTACGTTCTTATGAGGCTCTGGTCACAACACTTTCATCAGCAAATCAACACATAACCTGTATAATGTATGTTTCTCTTTAAAGAACATACATATATAAAGTATATTTAATACATATTGTTGATTCATTAACACTGAGCTCACAGCCAACAGCACTATAATTCATGCCTGAACAAAGCTGATCTAACACACGTATTTTGTCCATATGGCATCACAGCCTTCTCGCTCTTAGGACCACTAGCCAGCACTTCAGCATGTTGCTCGGGGGCCATTAAACAGCATAATCACCAACAAAAAGCAAAAAACCACAAAAAACGTGGCACTAAATAGACAGTGAAAGTGACACAAACTGTTTACAGTATGAGAGCTGAAACAACAAGGCAGAGAGGCACCTGTTCAAACTCAGAAATGTGTGCATCGGGCAACTGAAATTTTTGCCACTCTGTGCATGTCTGTGAATGACTGTGAAAGCACCATGCGTACTGATTTTGGGATTATAAGTACGTTTTAGCGAGTAGGTGAAAACACAAATACAGAATCTAGGCATAATGAGAATCAACTATACATAATTCTATGGATATAAATCCATCCACATCGAATATTTTCATGGACCACTGATTTAAAATAAAAGATTTTACTTGAAAATTCCAGTCCTCAGAAGGCATTTAATGAAAAAATTAAATATGTCTTATGAACTTTAACATTGTGACCATATCTGGCAAGACATTTTTCCAAATCCAAACTAGGACATATTTTAATTTAAATTCAAAGAACTAGCTATGTGCAGAACATTCTGCTCAAGTCACATGATCGTTCTTTGAATTTCTGGAACATACCCAGTTCTTTCCCCTTTCAGGGTCTTTATACCCACCTACTCTGCTCTTTTCAGCTAGGAACACTCTTCCTTTCATTATTTCCATGTTTGTCTCTCACCCTTTAGGTCTTAAACTTAAGTACTGTCTTCTCAAAGAAGTATTCTCTGGTCATTCTCTATCTCCAGAATAAAGAGTTACAATTTGTAATTGTTTGATTGCTAATGCATTTCTTATCTGCTTCCCCAAGTAAGGTTCACTAAGACAGGAACCATGTCTGCCTTTAGCTGGTAAACAATCATCACAGGCTGATAACAAATATTTTCTCACTAGTATTACTATTAGAAAAATTATTTTACCATATTTCATTGATTCTAAGTTGTTAAAATGTGCACCCCTGACATTGGAATGTGTTTTATAATCAATCGCATCTTCTTGTCTATGTCGGACAAGTGACAGCAGTGATGTAGCATCATTGCCTGTCCATGGGTGAAACTGATTGTCATTCTTGGTAGAATGACTAGACACTGCCACTCCTCGATGTTTCAGTCAACAAACCATTTAAACATTTGAAGAAGAAATATTTGTTCTACGCAGTTAAAAAGAAATTTTTTGTATAAGAAAGAATTGTTTCATAGTCTAATTGGTAATAGTTTTTTTTGGTGGTACATAAAAGAATGGTGCTTCTTACAATTGATGGTGTCAGGATCAGTGAAATATGACAGTTGTTCCAAATTATTATTAAATGCTTACTATATTCCTTCTATATAATGCAGTCATGTGTCGTTTAGTGATTGGGATACGTTCTGAGAAATGCATCCTTAGGTGATTCTGTCATTGTGCAAACATCATAGAGTGTACTTACACAAACCTAGGTGGTACAACCTACTACATACCTGTGCTATATGGTGCTAATCTTATGGGACCACCATTGTATATGTTGACCGAAACATCGTTATGCAGTGCATGACTACAGAGAAATTGTTTTAATTGTTAAATCAACATTAAACTGAACATACCGAAAATCCAAGGGTCCACAAAGGGAGGACTTACAAACCGTGCCTCAGAGGGAATGGCTTGGGTAAGTGGTAACTAGGTTGTTGCCCTATGTTCTCCATTTTCTTTCCCTTCTCGTGCCCACTTACATAAGACACCTCATTCATCAATTTGGTCTTGTATACAATCCTTTCCACTGGACTGACTTGCCACATGACCTCTGGGTTTTGGGACAGTGTTTAGAAGCACATTCTTTATTTCAAGCTATACTTTATTATTAAGGCAGCGTTTCATTACAATGGAAACAGCGATGGCCTAGAAGACGACCCTAGTTTATAGAACCAGTGCTTTCCCGTTTCTTTGTATTGATGAGCACAAGATTGTTTACTTGCACACGCACAAAATAACACTGACCCTACCTACTTCACAGGATTATCACGTGCAGTCAGTAAAAACTCAGTGTGAAATTCTGAAAACTGTTCAAGTAGAAGTCGACGTCAGTAGAGGCGGCAGCAGCACAGACCTGTTACTGCCGGCACTCTCCATTCACCCAGCACCCACCAAGAGCCTGCCCCATGGGGGAGCTGCTCCCACACATGCTCTTGTTCCTTTGTCCCCCGACTATGCACGTATAATCCCAGAGATTTTAACAAAACCACTAAAAAAAAGAAAGCTCAGTATAATCACACAATGGCTGTTAAGAAGCAAGATTAGAAAGAAGATTAAATTTGGGATGACTCTGGTTTGAAATGGTAAGAGAAACATTAGCTCAGTACCAAATGATAAATCTGATAGGGGAATGATAATCAGTATTTAACCTTCTGACTTTTATTTTCTATCCTTGTCTCATTCCACGACTCCAAAGATCCTCATATCTAGGAGATAGCCTGTAAAATCTGCTGCTGGTCTCAAAATTTGGTAACTCAAAACAAACAAAAACACCCTAAGAAACCATCCATATACAAGCCACAAAACAAGCAATTCATAATAGTATAAAAATTACTAGAAAAGTGCTATGAAATTACAATCAACTCTTTCCTGGCACGGATGAGGAGTGGGAGAGAGGAGTGCAGAGGCTATCAAAACATGAGTAATATAAAGTTACCATACACATCAAATATAGATTTAAAATTCTTAAAAATCAGAATTAAAAAGTACTGTATTTAACACTAAAACTACTTGGAATTTCATTTAAATTTTCTTTGATAAAAGGTATGTCAGGAAGTCACAATGTCTCAGGGATGAATATCACTTATGATAGTGCACTTGTGTGACTCTGCAAATAAATAGTTTTGGCTAAGAAAAGGCTAAATATGATTGCTGTCTGGTCACTACTATGGCCATGTGATGGATGAGGCTGGAACTGACTCACTCCAACTGCAAATGCGAAATCAGGTCATTTCCCTGCTCCAAGGCCTCCAATGACTTCCCATCACAATCAGAATACACAACTCCTTACTATGGCCTACAAGTCCTAAATGGTATTGCCCCACCCACACTCTCTGCTCCTCTTCTCAAACCATACCGGGCTTCCGGTGTTCCTCAAACTTGCCAAGCTGATTCCCAATACTCTCCCAATGGCCTGGAAGTTCTTCCTCCAGCTCTTCTCATGGCTTCTTCTCTCATTGTATTCAGATCTCCAACGCTGCTTCCTCCGAGAGGTCTTCTCTGATCGAAGCACTCTGCAATCTACTTGCCTCCTAATCACTTTCATACCCTGCTTTATCTCCACTGCACTCGTTCCTACCAAACACATATTACTTACTTGCTGAGCTATTTTTTGTCTCATCCAGTAACACATAAGCTTTCTGAGGGCAGGGACTTTATCTTCTAGACTGTATTCCCAGTGTCTAAAACAGGAGCTATCCCAGAGGAGGCTCTTACTATTTGTTGAACAAAAGCTCTTATTGACCATGTGGCAATGTGGTGGCTGGAGCCATGGGTGTAAGAAAGGTCACCTGGGGAAATATACAAAGTAAGAGGAGCAGAGAACCAAGGACAGACATTTTGGCACACACCAAAATTTAAAGTAGTGGCAGAAGTGGAGCATGAGAAGGAGAATAAGATAGAATAGCTCATAAGCTGGGAGAAAACCAGAAGAGAAAAGTATAAGCAAGCATAAGAAAGAAAAGTTTCAACAAGTAGGGAGTATTCAATTGTGCCAAAGATTAGAAAAGCATCAAATATACCCCCCAAAAGTATTAAGATCCATGGTAGTGCTCTGAAATAAATAAATAGGGTAAAGTAATAGAAAATGACAACTAGGGAGGTAGTAGTGAGGTAGAATGCCACCTTTTTCAACAGGATGAAGAAACTATCTGAATACTGATTATTTAACAGAGAGCTGAATAACAAGAACAGCTAATCTGAGACAAGCCAGGGCACAGGGAACAGCATGTACCACAGCCACACGCATACCGAGTTGCATGTCTGAGGCACCGAAAGGAAGCCAGTGTGGCGAGAGTGGAATAAGCAGGGAAAGATGGAACAAGATGGGCTGGACAGCTAGACAGGGCTTCATGGGTCATGGTAAAGCAGTTGGATTTTTTAAAGGTTAATGGGAAATCAGTAATTGCTTTAAAATAGTTTGATCTGTTTTTGAAAAGATTACTCCAGCAGCTGTGTAAAGAACACTAAGTTATTGGTGACGTGAGTGAACAGCTTCAGTCTAGTGGTAGAGGCAAAAGCTGGAGGGCAGTAGGGTGAGGCGTGTACCACAAAGTAAGACGGTCTCACTCACTCATTCTTTCATGCAACAAAGATCAACATCTATGTAAAACAGTCAAAACAGATGTAAATAAACAAAAGACAAGGTCTCTCTTCTCATGGACTTTACATGCTGGTAGGGTGGAGGGGCAACAAATAACAGAAAAGTTCATTCATAGTGATTAATCCTAGGAAGATAATAAAATAGGATCAGCTGTGTGGGGAGGGAAAGGGCTACTTGAGATAGAGCAATCACTGAGGAAGTGACGTGTCAGCCAAGAGCAGATTCGTGAGAAAGCTATAGCCACAGGATGACCTTATGAACAAGCATTTCAGGGAAAAGAGGGAGCGAGGACAAGGCACTGCTGTGTGAAGAAACTTGCACGCCAGTGGGTGGAAGGAAGGTGGGGTGGCCGGAGGTGAGAGTGTGGAGGAGAATGGCCTGGTCTTCAACGCTGAGGGATCCAGAGTGTGTCTGAGCACAGCGGGAAGCCACTGGCAAGTTTTAAGCAGAGAAGCTTGATTAGAAGAAAGGAGAAGACTGAGCAAGGTAGGTAAAGAAAGCTAAGGAAAGGTCTTAAAATGCTCACTGTGCAGATAAACAAGATAAACTATTAGATAAGACAAACAAAAGAACCAGAAAGTAACAGTACTTTATTCCACTAATGGGAAAAAAAAGTAACCGTAATGTGAAGCTTAAAAGACTGGTCAGATTTAAAACTATGTCCAGTAGGAAATCAATTATTACACAAATAAAAAAATCACTAAGCATGATGATCAGCATTACTAGACAACTTTTACATGGTGAAGCAAACAGACTGATGCCAGAGGCCAATGAACTTAAGAAAGTGGGTGGAGAAAGGTTGTTTATCTTTGGGATAATGCCTTATTCTATTTTGCATGATTTACTACCAAAAAATGAAAAAAAGGAAAAAAATTACAACTACATTTAAGTTGTTTAATGCTATACTTTCATATTGCACAAACTCCTAGGTACAGAGTAAGACATACTTTCAATAACATTTATTCCAATCCAAGATTGTCCCACTGCTCTAAATGACCTTGACAAAATTCTGGAAAAAGTATCTCAAGACCTGGGGCTCTAAAGCTATTTTAGAATTAGTTCTGAATAATTGTCCCACAATATGAGTTTCTTGATTAATTGCTTAAGATAAGGTCTCCTTTTCGTTGCTGGCCTCCAGTGGCTCCCTCTAGTTCCCATAATCACTTTCGTCTCATTCTTCTAAACCCTGGAAGGCTAAGAGAAAAATCAGAGACACACCAATTCCATTACTTGAGGATTAGCTAAGAGATAACCCTTTGTATTCCATTACTGACCATTATATGAGTAATTATTCAGTAACTATCTGTACGTTTGGAAGATGCACTAATTGTTTTCTAAGGCTCACTTCAGCTTTGTATCACACAACTTATGAATGTTATGCTCTTTAACATTACAAATCTACATTTGGGCCACATGTGAAAAATGGCTAGTAACTTTTACTGCATTTCATTTTTCTTTCATTTCTTTTCCTACATAACAAGTAAAAGCTGAAACAAGAACAATTAGTCTGTTGAAGGTCTTACTGACTAACTAGAAAATTAGGACTCTATTTTTGACCAGATTTATGTCTTACAAGAGGCAAATTTCTGCATAATTTAAGACAGAAAATTGGCAGGGGATGGCTGTTCCATCTAATTTCAGCAAAATTAGTATTCAGCCACCTGAATTTTTGGCAGTATTCCAGTATGTTTATCCAAAGCAATAAGTAGACAGAAATAAAAGAAAATTGTCAATTATGCCTAAACAAGTTAGTTTCTCTCTCTACCTCTGTCTCTCTTTCTCTTTCTCTCACACATACACACATTAAAAAAAATTGAGTGAATAATTTTAAAAGTATATTTAAACCATAAAAGTATATTTAACCATGAATGGATTCATGGTTTTTGTAGTCTTCCCTTCTATATACCAATTGCAGCCAGAACAAGAAAACCCACCCCTTTTTCAAAATACAAAGAATCCTATAATAGTAAGCTGACTCAAACATGGTTTACAAAGGGATAATTTTTTTAAATTACTTATCCTCCAAATAAAGCAAATCAGTACATCAATTCTTGACTATCTGTGCTAATAGATGGAAATGACAGTGATGATAATTCCCAATTCATTAGTAATTGCTTTGGAATGCATCCTAATAGAAAGCTGAAAATCCACATAACTAATTTTTGCTTACCTCTTAGTTCTTCCTAGAACTCTAGTTGGCACAGAAGTAAAAAAGCCAAAAATCACAAATCATGCATTTGATATTCACTGAGTACCTATCATCTGCAACCCCTGAGCTCAGAGAAAACTAAAAAGTATTTATTCTTGAGGCCATATTAACTTTGTGCCCGGTAGTGTCCAAGTTTGGTGACTCCAAGACACTTCCGGCAGCGAGCATTTAATTGGCAGGCACAATGAAGAATGGTATACAGTTTGGAAGCCATGTGGAAAAAGTCAGCAAAAGAGGGGCTTTCATTGAGCAAGTGTCTATTATAAATCTATGTGCTGGGCACCAGGTGCTAAGAACTCAAGTAAGTAAAAGGCCCTCAAAATGCTTACCCACAAGAAATGTACAAACTGAGAAAACAAACATGTCATTTAAAATGTGGTAGTTTGCAATAATAAACAGTAAGCAGAGTGCTAAGGCATCTCAGAAATAAATAGTAAGAGCACCACCGTTAAATAGGAATATAATGCGAACCACAAAATGGAATTAAAAATTGTTCAGCAGCCACATTCAAATATTAAAAAGAAACAAGTGAAGCTAATTTTAGTATTTTATTTAACTCAATATATCTAAAATATTATTTCAATATATAATCAATGTAAAAATAATTACTGAGATATTTTAGTTTCTTTTCATACTAAATTTTCAAAATCTGAGGTGTATTTTACACTTACAGGACATACCAATTCTGATGCTAAATTTTCATTGGAAATACTTGATCTTATGTAGACTTCTTAAAATTTACAGTTGAAAAAGTAGATCCACATACCTGAGTTGTTCCATACACACTTGAAAAGTTTTCCAATAATGAATAAATTATCAGTTTTTAAATTTAAACTAAGTGAAACCAAATAAAACGAAAAATTCAGCATCTCAGATGAGGCATATTTTGAGGGCTCCACAGACGCTTGTGGCTAGTGGCCGCCATGCTGGACACACAGGTCTAGAACTCTATCAGGACAGCTGAGGATGGAGACTAGGAGAAGTTTTTGAGGAATGGATCAAGAGGTAACTGAGAAGCAGGAAGAAAAAGACTGAGTATGTAGTTGACTAGGTGCAATTAAGAAAAACCAGAGAAGCAGTATAAGAAATAGCTGCAGAAAAATCAAAGTTTATAAAGAAGGAATGAACACTTATTAATGGCCTATGGTGGACTGTGCACCAGCAATGGGATGTTGTGGTCAGTTATACAGAAACTTGGTACTCTAGGACAGTAATCTGTGGTCCCCTAAATAGCAGTGTATTCAGTTTCAAAGCAAGAGTACATTTCAAATCCCCTACTCATGTGCCCACTTCTCACATTAGCTAACTTTGCTCCATCCCTCCTCCCAGTTGCAAGAAAGCAATATAAGGCAGTGGTTAAGTATGTGGGCTTGGGAGTCAGAGGGCTTGACTTCAAATCCTGCCTTCACCATTTGCTAGCTGGGTGAACTTGAGGAGGTCTCTGGGCCTCATCTGTAAAATGGGGATGATTGGAATAGTATCTGTCTCAGGGGGTTCATGTGAGGATATAGTTAATGCCACCAAAGCACTTGGTGTGGCACCTATTACATACAGAGTGTCCATATAATTGGTAGTTATAATTAATGCTATGCCCAGGTCTTTATTACTTCTTGCCTGGATTAATAAAATGGAATACTAGCTGGGCTTCTGGTTTCTGATGTCTTGCTATCTCCAAGCCATCCAGCATATGTTTATTCTACTCTGCCACCAGACTTTTCTTTTGAAGTCACAGACATGGATCACATCTACTCTTCTGCTTAAAAATCTTCAATGGCTCTCACAACTCTGCATTTGACCACTCAACTCTTCACACCATCTCCAGTGTAGAAGAAAATTTATAGCATTCAATACCTTTTTTAAAAAAGAAGAAACTTAGTACATATCTTAAGAATTCAGAAAAACTTTTATCCAACTCTCTCTTTGGAGAATGATCTGCTTTAGTTTTCCTCCCATAGAGCACAAAAATGAACAAGAGTCTGGGAATCAGATTGACCTGATTCTAATCAGGTTAGAATTCTGATTATGACACATATTAGCTCTGTGGCTTTAGGCAAAGCATTTAACCTCTTTGAGTTTTCATATTCTTCTCTAACATATACCCTGTAGGGTTGTTTGAAAACCCTAATTCTACAAAACAAATAGAAGGCATTTGATAATTAGCTTCCTTTTCTTTTCTCAGGCAATAGTTCCCTCCTCTGTAAATAAGAGATGTTTGTTTATATCATTGTTTTTCCTCTTTGTCCGTGAGTCTCTTAAGGGCAGGGAACCTGACTTACTCATCCTGAAGCCCTAATACGTATTATAGTACCTGAGAAGTGATAGGCATTAGGTTCAACAAACCTTTGCTGAATTAAAATGAGTCACACTTTTCCAGGATGTGTAACATCTAATCATGTTTATTCTAGATTAATATGAAAATTATATTGTCTTTGGTGAGACTTCACTAGTTGGCAGATTGGGGGTAGGGGTACACTCTCAGAAATATGCTCTGTAGGTAGGACATATTGACTTGGAGTATTATATTTGCTATTAAAAATTCATTCACTCTTGGGTAAATAAAATGTGGTATGTCCATACAGTGGAATATTATTCAGCAACAAAAAAGAATGAAGTTCTGATATATCCCACAACATGGATAAACCTTGAAAATGCACTAAGGGAAAGAAGCCAGTCACAAAAGATTATATATTATACGATTCCATTTACACAAAGTGTCCAGAATAGGCAGATCTACAGAGATAGAAAGTAGATTAGCTAGGCTGGCCCAGTGGTGCAGTGGTTAAGTTTGGCGTGCTCCACTTTGACAGCCCGAAGTTCACAGGTTCGGATCCCGAGCGTGGACCTACACTACTCATCAGCCATGCTATGGCGGTATCCCACACACAAAATAGAGGAAGATGGGCACAGATGTTAGCTCGGGGCCAATATGCTTCACCAAAAAAAAAAGGAAGTAGATTAGCAGTTGCCTAGGACTGGCAGGAGTTGGGGGGAAATGGGGAGTGACTGTTAATGGGTATGGGGTTTATTTGCGGGGGGGGGGGATGAAAATGTTCTAAAATTGATTGTGGTGATGGCTGCACAACTCTGTGAATATACTAAAAACCAGTGGATTATGTACACTTAAAATGGGTGAATTGTGTGGTATGTGAATTATATCTCAATAAAGTTGTTATATTACAACGATCATTCACTCAACAACTGCGTGAATGTGTACTGTGTGCCTGGCCCTCCTCCTGGCACTGGGGACACACTAATGGATGAAACAGAAAGAGTTCCTGCCTTCACTGGGAAAGAAAGCAAGAAAACCCAAACATAGACTCTGGAAAGAAAAAGCAGGATAAAGGGACAGAGTATGGTGGGGTGTGCTACTGTAAAAGGGGCAGGGGTGACAGGGATGTTTTTATCCATGTACGGCAGAGACCATGTTTATATGCTGTGCACCTGTATCGGTGTGTGTTAATAATTAGATAGCAGTGTAGAATGGGAACCTAGAGATCCTACACTGACGAAGTTCCCCTCTAATGTATCCGTCAGTACAAGACTTTACATAGTGAACTACAGAGCACTGTTCTAAAAAGGTATCTTTCTCTTCTTGTCATTTTATCACTAAATAGTTTTGATTATATATATTTCAAAAATCACTACCATATGGACTTTATATTCTGAATACTGCTTTGGCTAAACAGTAGAGTAAAAAATACAGCCAAAAAAAGACAGAGAGAAAGAGAAGAAAGAAAGAAAACTAGCCCATCAATTTTCAATCAACTTTACTGCCTTCTCCTCTGGATTTGCTATTTTCTGCTCTTTCAGACTGCTGGTTTTATATGGCAAGCCTACAGGCAGGGGAAATGTCTTTTCTGTAAAATGCCTTAAGTATTTCTAGGCATTCAATAAATGTTAAGTAGTCAGTGAGATCTGATTTGCTGAGCAAGCGATACCTTCAATATGGTTAATTTAAGTACTTCAGAAGGGACATTAAGTGGCAGCCTCTGTATGTGACAATATAATTTTCGCATTTAATGCTTTTCATTCTGGTACTCTTTTCAGTCTCTTCCCTCTCAGACTTTCTTTCTCTCCTTTTTTTTTGAGGGAGGACATTTGAATTCTCTCCACCTTTTCTTTACCTTCATTATCATACCTTTTACTTTTGCTTCTGTCTAGTTAACACTTTGATGTTTCTTACATACACTTCCTCTTCCAGTTTTTCTCCCCTACAGAAAGTCACTAGGTTATGGAAGTAACACTTCTGTTACAAAGTGGATTTTCAAGAGTTCTGTGGAACCCTCCCCCTCCTGCAGAGAACAACTAGAAAATCTGAGAGCTCTCTACCTCCTTCTCCCTTCCCTCCCTCTCACACTCTCTTTCTCTCTCCATCTCTTTGAAGGCATCAGAGAGCTACCAAGGAAGCATGCATTTGTAGGACCAAGATCCAGAAGGAGAAGGAATCCAAGAGGGTGAGCCCGATATTTGAGCCTGCTTGTTTTTGCTCAAGGTGACTGCAAAAGCAGTGGCTGAGACCCTGAGTGGAGCTCTCAGTAGTCTCATGGAGCAAAAAGGAAGGACGGGATCAGACTTACATCTGATTTTAGCAGAATCACAGTTGCTGCTGTGTTGATAACTGACTTTGGGGGAGCAAACATGGGCACAGGATGAAGCTGGGAGGCGACTGCGGGAGCCCAGGGGAGAGGGTGACTGTGGAACTTGAACCAGGCAGTGGAGATGGTGAGAGGTGGTCAAATTCCCTTTAAGGGCAGCAGATCCCAATGGGCAACCCACGGGCCTGTAAATGTCCTTTTGGAGGGTTGGTGGGGGCTGCATAATGTTTTTCAACATTTTTAATTTGCTGCCAAGATTTAAGAATCCAGAAATGCAAAAAAAAAAAAAAAAAATCTATATATCCAGCCTTACTGAAACATCAGAAGATCTAGAATTCTACAGCCACATTCCCATGAGGCTAGAATCCACGGGGGGCCATGGTAAGGCTGCCACTTGAGATGGCACACATGCGCTTCACTGTCACCATATCTCCCAGCTCCTCTTGGGATTGGTGTTTGCAACCCCCACTGGAAAGCCTCAAATGGACCTGCCCCAGGATTTTCTCAGGAGGCAATGACCTAGGACTTGGTTCAAGTCCCTAAAGTTTTCTCTGGAACTTAGTTTAACTGCAGAAAGGCAAAGCTTATGGTTTTATAGGCACATCAAAAAGAATGTCTTACAGTACTGTTACCTACACGAGGCAATATCATAGAAATATGTAGTTTCTGACTGGGAAAAAAAAGGTATTATAATTTTCAGCTGAAAAAACCCTGAACTACCAGAGTCAAGTCCTAGAAATGTGCCAATGAAATTTAATTAAAGCAGATGGGTTAAAAATACATTTGATAAAATATTTACCTTAAATATCTTTTCAGATAAGTAATATTTATATACTCATTCTATATGGGAAGCCCTATTGCAAAATATAAAAGGCAATTTATGCATCACCACAGATATCGGCCAGATTGACTCTCCTTTTCCCTGACTCTCACAAAGAGATTTCCTCCAAATCAGAATTATGAATTATAAGAACATAACTAATAGAACACTATAGAACTTAATAAAAATGTCAGCCTGTCACCTTTTGAAATACAACTGAAGTGGAGCCACACAATCCAACCCCATTTGTGAAGAAATTGACCTCAAAACAAATATTCCTGACTCCTTGAAGCTGTACTCAATTTGACACTTTTGGGGGAAATGACAAGAAGTAATTGAAACGGACCCATTAAAAACAAAAAAATGTTCTTAAAGTAAAATTTTATTTAAGAAAGTAGGAACATAATGCCAGACTCAACAATATATATACTGCTGTCTTTTTTCTTTCTTGCTTACAAATATGTTCAGTGCTTCTCTACTACACAACACCCAAGATCTTAAAAACTCAGCTATCACCATCTTTTTACTTTTGCTCAACACCGCAACCCAACTCAAGTTAATACTTTCTTTTAGCTATTCGTGATTCCGTGAGAACTTACTGTTTTCCAGACTTAATGGAAACAGTCAGTGGGAAAGGTATTTCCCAGCCCCAAGAAATTCAGTCTAGTAGGAAAGACACACAAGAAGATTGGAGAACAGCGCGGCAAGGGTACATCCAAGCAGAGAAGAGGGTTCT
This sequence comes from Tapirus indicus, assembly GCA_031878705.1. Taxonomy (NCBI): domain Eukaryota; kingdom Metazoa; phylum Chordata; class Mammalia; order Perissodactyla; family Tapiridae; genus Tapirus; species Tapirus indicus. The sequence continues at coordinate 119,966,909 of CM062925.1, forward strand.
CAGTCCTTTGTCAAATTGCTCCCAAGAATAAATATTTACTTGATCACTCCACCACTCATTTACTTTTAAATTCTTAACTATCTGACTGTCCTGACCATTCACCTGAAATGTTTTCCCATGGTGCCTTGTAACTTTCTCGTTTCTCATTACACATAATCCTCATCCTGCCTGACCTGTATATGGTAATGACTGCTGATCACTCTTCCTTTTTCTTCAAATTCTCTTTTGTTATATTCATTTAAACTTTAGTTCAACAAATACTTCTTGCATGTCTAGTCAATGCCAAGAGGTAAGGGAAGTACTGGACTTGGAGAAAAGACTTTCCACCTGTCAATGAGCTCCACCCAACAGGCAAAACATGATAAATCTGTGGGATTAATCATCCTAAAAGACAGCTGTCCGCATCGAAATCTTTCGATGACTCCCATTTTGCCTAACGAACTGAGGATGACCCTTTCACCTTCAGCTTGATTTCTGTGGCTCTCTATCACATAGTTTGAACTTAACTTTCACACTTTTCTTCCCTAACTTTCCTTCTCTCCAGGGGCATTGGACTACTTACTTCAAAATGTCACGTTGAATGGAGCTTTCCATTAATGTGCTTCAGGTTATATTGTTTCTGTCTGACAACTTTTCTCCCCATACCTGCTTATCAAAATCTGATGTATTTTACAAGAACTGTCTCAGATAATAACTCCCTTCACAAAACCCTGCTTCCAATCTGATTTGTGCTCTCCATTCCCCAAATCCCCATTGCAGTTTCTAACTTTCTGAGAACACTTGCGCTTATTGTGTTTTGTATACAGTTTTTTACCTGAGTTATTCAGGATTAGTAGACTGCAAACTTGTCAAAGGTATGGATTGCATCTTAAATCATCTGTTTCCTGAACTTTTCCATGTAAATCTATAAATATTCATAGGATACTTATTATATGCATGCCATCATGCTAAAAAAAACATACTTAGTGCTCAATTACCTATTAGATTTCATTGAATTTAGACCAGATCGTCTGGTGGTTTCCTGGTAAGAGCTGCATGGGAAGTAAGTGTTTTCAGACTATGCATGTTTAACATGTCCCTATTCTACCCTGTCACCTGATTGATCATTGGGCTGCATATAGAAATCAAGGCTGAAATGATTTCATTCTAAATTATGAGGGCATGTACCACTGTCTTCTAACTTTCACTGTTGCTCCTTCAGTCAGACACAACATGAACTGCAATCCTTTGTATGTGACCTTAAATGTATATAATTTTCTCTTACTCTGGCGTCCACTAATTTCATAATAACGTGCCTTGGTGTGCATTTTTATTCATTTATTGTTATGGGTACCTTCTAGGCCCTTTTAATATGGAGATTTATATCGTTTAGTTCTGGGAAATTTTCTTGTATTATTTCTTTGATAATTTCATTTCCTTTGGTTTCATTGTTCTTTCTTCCTGGAACTCCTTTTAGTTGGGTCTAGGACCTTCTGAACTGATTCTGTAGTTTTCTCCTCTATTGCTTCTCTCTTTAACTGTTTAGATTTTCTTGACTTCATCGTAAAACCCCTCAATAGAACTTTTATCCTGATTATTGTATTTTTAATTTCCAAGAACTTGTTCTTGTTCTGTGATTGTTTATTCCTCTTTGACAGTTCTTGCTCTTCTCTCTCTGAAGGGGGGTGTGTGTGTATACATAGTTTTCTTCTGTATATTCATTGTCTCTATTTCTGATGCTTTTGGCTTCTATTTTTCATGTTGGATATTTTTCCTCCAATGTCTAGTAGCTACTGGCTGTCCAGTCATTTAACTATGACTCTTACATGAGTCAGCCAATAAGAAGCTCACCAGAAGCTCTGTGTGGGAGAGTTGGGACTTTGCTAACTGGTGGGCTTCACTGTAAGCTAATTAAGCTCTAAAACATTATTATCAGTAGGCATTTTCTCTGGGACTATTCAGTTTCTTCAGAGAAGGATCCTCCAGTTTCCTGCATAGTAGAAGCCTGGTAGGGAAGGGGGGAGGGGAAGTCCCACCTTTCAGTGTGCAGGTTTTCACTCCACTTTCAGTATTAAGCTTCAACCCTGTGCTCTGCTGGGCTTCACTCAATCATTGTTGCCAAAACAGACACAAACAAACTCCTCATTTTGCACAGAATGGAGAAGTGATCAGTCACCCAGCTGCAAGTGAGTACCTGAGCGCCCCTGATTCTTACAGACTTTCAAGTAATTCCTGTTTTCAGCTCCCACTTCATCCCTGCCTTCTGGGGTTCCTGATGCCTAATTCCTGACCCCTTCTGAGGAGGCCCGATGAAATCAATCAGCTCATTTCTCATTAGTACTCTCTGCAGTATTCTACTCTACTAAGTCAGCTACCACTTTCATCTCTTCTCTTGCTCTCTTGTCTTTGTGGCTTTATGCATTTTTTATTACTTCACAGTCATTCTAGTGAGGTTTAGGAAGAAGCACAAATAAACTGTGTGGTCAGTCTACCATGGTTAAACAGACACCTCAGCTCCTCCTTCAGATTTCACTCTGGCTGTTTCAGAGGTTTGGTTATTGATCATTTGGCAGCCTCTGTCGACTGAAATTTGGCAATTTCTTTCCTTCTCATGATGTTAGCTATCATCTTAATGTTGCTGACTCCTAAATCTTTATCTTCACTTCTTTCCTCCTCTCTTATCTCAGTTTCATTTTCTTTTATTTCCTACTAGGCATTATGATTTGAATATCTCACTATCATTTCAAATTCAACAGGTCATAAATTGACTTCTATTTCTCTGTCAAAGGAAGCTCACCCTTACAGTTTTCTTGTCTGTCTGACTGGCTCTCGCATTCTCTTGGTCATTTAGAGACACAAGTTTTAACTCTCTCCCATTCACTATCCAGTCACTAAACAAGCATTATTAACTTTCTGTTAAAAAAAAAATCTCCCGTTACCATCATTTCCTCTCTTGTTCCCATCTGCTACCTTAGGATAGGCCCTCAAGCCACATTATCCCTGAACTATCATAGTCTAATAACTATAAAAAGTCCGCTCCCGAACTTCTCTCTGTACAAGTGGTCCTGCATCCTGCTAAAGCTCTCCTCTCATCACAATACACCTTTCCTCACCCCTAACTATACAAAATTCCCCAATGTGCCCAGTGCCTGTGGCAGTGATTTTTAAACTCCATATATCTACAGTCAGGGGTGCCACAAATGATTTAACCTACCGAAGAAACCTGTTTATTGTTTTAAATCATAGGATTCTTAATATGATTTTGTCTGAGAAAATGTTTCACTACTAAAAACATTTATATCTAACATCTAAACATCTTATCCTGAGATTTAAAGCCCTAAACAAGCTGGTTGCAACCTACACGAAATCATCTCTAAGCCAGTTTTCAGCATAAGCCCTACTTTCCAAGCAGGCTGTTCTAACTGGTCTGCGGCTCTGGAGTCAGACTGCCTAGGATCAAACATGGGCTCTACCCATTCCAAGCTACGCAACCTTGGGCAAGTTAGCCAACCTTGCTGTACCTCCGCTGACACATCCACAAAATAGGATAAAAAGAGCACCCCTCTCAGAGCTGAGAAGACTGAATGACTCAGTGCATGTAAATGTGCTCCGCACAGGGCCTGACCCACAGCAAGTGCTCTTTAAATTTTAGCTGTTGTGATTATTACTATTCCCTGCTGTTCTGTACCTGTGATTCCCTCTCTCACCTATTTAATCATCCTTCAAGATGCAGCTTAATCAAGAGAATGAGAGGACAAGCCACAGACTGAGAGAAAATATTTACAAAAGACATATCTGATAAAGACTGGTATCCAAAATATATAAAGGACTCTTAAATCTCAATAATAAGAAAATGAACAACCTGATAAAAAAAGGTGGTCCAAAGACCTGAACAGACACCTCACCAAAGACGACACACAGATGGCAAATAAGCATATGAAAAGATGCTCCACATCATGTGTCATAGGGAAATGGAAATCAAAGCAACACTGAGATACCACTACACACCTTTAGAATGTGCCAAAATCTAAAATTCTGACAACAGCAAATGCTGGCGAGGATGTGGAGCAACAGGAACTCCCATTCATTATGGAGGAAACTTAAGTACATATTATTAAGTCAAAGAAGCCAATTAGAAAAGGCTACATACTGTGTAATTCCAACTATATGACATTCTGGAGAAGGCAAAACTAGATTGGCAGCCAGAGTGAGATTCAAGATCATCTACTCCTCTAGTCCTGAGTTTCTGGAGGCTTCCCATCGCAATACTATCTCAAGCCCTTCTCACGGCCTGCAAACACTCTCCCTGCTAGACCTCTTCTAGTGTTCTCTCTCCCACCTGTTCAGTTCCAGTCACACTTGTCTCCTCCCTGTTGCTTGAATAAGCTAAACGCTTTCCAGCCTCAAGACCTCTGAATTTGCTGTTTCTCTGTTTGGAATGCCCCTCCACATAACTGCATGGTCTGTTCCCTTATTTCTTTCCAGTCCTATTTAATTATCACTTCTCAGAGACCTTCTCTCAACAACCTATCTAAAATAGTAAGTCCCACGACTCTCTCTCCCTCCACCCAGCTTTATTTTTCTTCTTAGTATTTACCACTTGACATTAATATTTATCGTTTTTAATGTATATTGTCCTCCCTAGAACATGTACTTCATGACAGCAGACTTACTTCTATTCATGGCTGTGTTTGCAGCTTCTAGAACGGTGCCTGCCTCACAGTAGGGGCTCAATGACTATTTTTGAAAAAAATTAAGGGATTGCTTAATGAATTGCTAGCATTTGGTGTTTAACAGTAATTATTGCTTCTTAAAAAATATAGTGCTTTTTTTGTGTGTGTGTGTGAGGAAGACCAGCCCTGAGCTAACATCCGTTGCTAATCCTCCTCTTTTTGCTGAGGAAGACTGGCCCTGGGCTAACATCCGTGCCCATCCTCCTCCACTTTATATGGGACGCCGCCACGGCATGACTGACAAGCAGTGCGTCGGCGGCGACCGGGATCCGAACCCGCGAACCCCGGGCTGCCAAGCGCTAACTAAACCGCTGCGCCACCGGGCCGGCCCCTCATAGTGCTTTTTAACATTAAAAAAGAGGAAGGAGATTAAGATCTTTATAAAAGGAGAGAATAACCACTATTTCTTTGAATCTAAGATTCTATCCATTATAAGACACACTTATTGTATGTTCCATTAAGAAAAAAAACCTGGCAATTAAATTATAAGAACACATTTTTATCACTTAGAAATTTTATTTTAGACTAACTGAATAAGCTGTTCTAGATATATTTAGATAGATTTTAATATATCACTCATACGTACATTAAAAAGTGAAATAAGTTTGTTAAGGTAGTCCTGAAACATTTTTACTTTCAGTGTCTAATTCTTCTGAATTATTTTTCAACCCTGAGTTGTCAGAATCCATGCTTTACCACACAATATCAATCTCTGTTCCATCAAGAACGTTAGAAATACAGCACTGTGTTCAAGGAGCATCTCTGGGGTTTTCTTACAAGCCACTGACACTCATTCTGCAAGTTTTGGTGCACGCGTGCAGGTGATGACAACTATGTCAGGACAGCTGCCAGGCACTGACCGTGAGATGCATCTGGATGTCAGAAAAGCTAAAATCTGAAAAAATGTGCATCTTAGAATCCAAAAATCATGTTTTTACCTAATATATAATAGCAAAGAAATAGGCTTAAGATGTTTCCCATAATTTTCCCAATTTTTTCCCCCAGTTTGTACTGTATCCTCATTTTATGTATGATCTTTTTCTTGCCTTTATTCCCCCTGTCAAGGATTACAGCGGAAAGAATCACCTCTAGAGACCTATAAAAGACAGCACTGATGTGTGTATGTGTGTGTGCATGTGTGTGGGAGGCCTGTGTGAGAAAGCTGAGGAAGTGTTTACTATCACTTTATGACTGTGTCTAGTGTCCCACTTTTCTTTTCTATTTGGATTTAGGAGGAGGGAAGGAGGGAAGAGGACAAGATGGAGAAGGAGAAAAAGGGAACACAGCACAGCATTCCCCTGGCAGACGCTATCACTACTGGAAAAATTATTCTCGGTAACAGATCGGCTCTCCAATGGCACGAGCGAGGCTTCACCAAAGGCTGCATCAGAGCTTCAGCGCAGCACTGGGCTCTGCCCTGGCTCCGTCCATTCCTTAGGTGGGTTCCATAAAGCTGCTGCATCGGGAAAATTTATAATGCGAGCATGATGAGATAAACTCCTTCCATTGTGTCTCTCTGATCTGGAATTTATTTCTTCTAACCACTTGTATTTTCAGTCAACTGACATTTTAAAAAGCAAAATGCCACAGTATGTGTGTTCTCAGAGTAAATTTCTGTGTACGTTTTAAGTAACAGTATTTCAATAACATGAAATATGCAATACAGATGAAGGAAATCTTGAAGAGAATAAAATACCTACTCATTTCAGAGTAACCAGCTTTTATTTTGGTTTACTTTATATGACTTTTTTTTTTTCAGCAGCAAGTCTGTCAAACGCAAACTATAAGGATTTAAACAGAATTGGGTTCCCTTCTAGTCTGGCTCATTTAATATTAAGTATAACATAAATCAACATCAGTTAAACAGTATTTTGGGATAAGAATGAATTTAACACAACTGGTCTTTACATCTGGGATTACTTTAAGTTACAGAATATAGAGATGTTTTAGTTTACTGGTGATTCTGGTTGCACATTTAAATTCTGGTTCCAAACATAATCAGTCTCTCTCTCTCAACTTTTGGATACTTGCAGCAGAAAACATCTAACCAGTATTTCTGGGGTTTGTGCTATCTGATGGAATACTGACTAGCTGAGAGGCCATTCTCTCTACTGGACTGGATGCAAGCTTGGGCAGTACACTCAGTATTCAGCGAGCTTTTGTGATTTCTAAGAAGAGGGGAGACAGACAGAATTATCAGCCCAGGTGAAAAATTATATCACTCTTTAGTGCACAGATCTACCCATCCTACTATACAGGACCAATTGTCATAATGATGGATAGAGGTGATTTTTCCTTCCCAAGAATGTAAAGAAATGGTGGGAAGGGGAAGGTAGGAAATGTGGGGTCAAGAGAAAATGAGACCAATAAGAAAAGCAGGTAAGAACCGGGTTAACATTGCAGTTAATTGCATGTTCATCTTGTTTTACTTTTTAAAAAGTTGACTATACTCCCAGTATCGAATATGGCCCTAGTCAAATTTCTAAGACTCATTTTTTCCATAAAATAACTAAAACACAAATCCATAGAGAATCTTTTAATTTTTGCATCCCCACATAGGGTAATATAACAATTTTCTTGAATAACAATAACAGAGTGCCATACCTGTAGCACCTTGTACTTTTCAAACACCCAGTGCACTTCTGTTATTTCACCTACCACACTGTATCACAAATAATCCCTTTGTATGCTTGTCTTACTCATGAGGCTAAAGACAACACGATACTTTGCGAAGGTAGGGACCGTCATGATCATTTCTCGGTGTTCAGTACCTGGCATATAGTAACTGCCTATAAATGTTTGTTGAACAAAGGAAATAAACACTCAGTATTAGTACTTGTCTGACTGTCTAGAATCAACTTACACAAACTACAGTACATACAACGCTATCATAATCTAAGATTTGAAAACATGCGCTTTTGATCTTTCATTTTGAAATCTTCAAGTTATAATACTATCTTCTCACATTTTAGAACCTTCATGAAAATCTGTGTTCTGTTTATTTATAAAATCTTATTGTGTCAGAAACATAGAATAACTGAGGGCCTGTCCCTGTGGTCCATCAGAATTTAACTTGTGCATTTAAATTCCCTGGGATCCATGCCCATGGTTAACCACAATTTCAAGTATCCGTGGAAGATCCATCCCAGGGTAAAAAGTAAGGCACTCTGTCTTAAATGAACTTCAGGATCAACAGAAATATAAACATAGCATAGTGATTAAGAATAGAGTTTCCTGGGGTTCAAGGTCCAAGTTTGCCCCTGATTAGCAGCAGCACATGAAGAGGTTCCTTGACCTTCTCCACACTCTCGTTCATCATCGGTAAAATGGAGATAATAATAAAATCAACTTTTAGTTACCATGAGAGGCGAATTAAATGAGACAACACATGATACATATTAAACATTTAACACATTTTAACTATTATAAGAATTACTAGACTGATTAATCAAGTATAATATCTAAACAAAGCAAACAACAAATGAAAACCAAAAACCAGAAAAGCTAGGCAATGCTACTATTAATATTAGCTGCTCTTACTGGCATCAGATGGCAACGAACAGACTTAGCTGGTAATGTATGTTCACAGTAAGTTCTTCTTGTCATATTTATAGTGTATACTACAGATCTGGTAAACACCATTTTGGAAAGAGAAAGTTGTGGGATTTCTAAAGATAAAGATCCTTTCCCCCCATAGAGATATTAACATATATGAGCTACAAAAATATAACCCCTATATTTTCCCAAGCTAATTCTGTAGTATTCAGAGAAAAAAATAGACACCAACATTGAGTATATCTATAGGATTGCTGACTACAAATATTAATTATTCAAAATTACTTTTTCAGATGGACTGCATTTCTTAGGGAAAACATGACCATTTTTGGTCAAGTGATGCTTAAAAATGGTGATGACTATACTCAGGTACTTTTCCCTTAGTGTCCTAGCATAAGATAAATTTGACTGTTTAAATACTATATAGAATTAAGTCCCCATTAACTAAACAAAAGGAGAGAACTTGTAGACTATTTAGTACCCTACTTACGACTCTAGAAATGCATTGGACATACACATTCACCTTTTGTTCCAGACTCTTGTCCTAGATGAACAGAAAAATCAACTTGTACTCCCTAATCTAGGAATAGGGCTGGGAAAGTCTGGCCTGGCATTTAGCATTATCCATTAATACTATTCATGGATGATCAAGAATCAGTTATAGATAATTTCAAGTAAGTATATATTTGTCTGTCTTTTTCTCCTTGTCTACCCACCCACCTCCTACCTAAATATATATCTTGTGGATGTAACTGTTAGCTTTTCAGGCTCTCTCTTATGCTGTACCCTTTATATTTACACAGATATTTAATTTCTTACTTGGGTTTATCCACTCTGACTTATTGTTCCCTCCTCTTGTCACCTCTGGACAATTGTTTGCATCATATTACTTTAGAACTGCTGTAAATTAGAGTAAAGCCCAACTCTTAAATGAATATGAACAGTATTCTACACTCTTGTTAATCAACGGTAACATACTGATTAAATAATATAGGTTTATTATTTTCAAAGAGTAGAAAATAAAGAGAAGCACTGTGGAACATTAAAAATAAAACCATACATAATCCTAACCCCCAGAGGTATGACTTCCTTGTGCTCATCTTAATTCACACAATCATTCCTTAACTGGAAAGAACTGAATTGATAACAGTAATAGAGATTTGGATGATCATTATAAAAAAAAAAAAAATAGAGAAAAAAATTTACTTTTCTCAATTAATACAAATGAAGAGATTCTTGTAATTCTAGTTATAGTTAGTAAGACCCGTCTCTTGTATAAAACATTTTCTAACGTTTAGAAATTATATCCTTCTGAGTGGAATAAAAAGCAGAAAGAGAACAATCTGGAAGGCAAAAAATTCCCTTAAAACATAACTATGCATTGCAGAACAAATATAGCTATTACATTAAATGCAAGTTTATGAGACTTTTACCTCTGATAACTCAAGAGTAAATATTCTCTTCAACATGCCATTTCTAACAGTACAAAAAAATCAGAACACTAAGAAATAATTCTGCTTTGGAGATGAAAATTTTATCATAAGCACATGCCTTCAACTACACAGTATAACCTATTTTATAGTATGCCTACTTCTCTTAATATTCTAAAATACAGTTCTCTGAATCGAAAACAAAAGCTACTAACTGGTGACCATCGACCAAAAGGATCACTTGCACTACTTGGTCAGAGTAAGGGAGGCAGTCTCAGGCCATTTGTTAGATAATTGTAGGTGGAATGACAGAAGACCCGTGGCAGGAATATAAAAACCATTAGAAGATTAGTTTTTATCTGTTCTAAGTCGCCAACACAGTAGTCCAGGGTTATTAAGAGAAGGGCAGTCGCACAGGCTTCACTTGCCCACCTAGGAATTGTACCAATTACTATTCATAATGACATCCTTGAGGCAGCAGGTGAAGTATGTTTGGAGTATTCTAGTTAAGAAATTAGTAAAAGGTATGATACAATTTGAAAATGTCCATAAATACATTAAAATGATTTTTGACACAAAAGGTAAAACTTCTGGGAAAATCCATTTATGTAACTCCTCCAGTTACCTAAAGATGCAGGATAAAGGTAATTCTGTTGTAGTGTAACTACTTTAATTAGCTCATTTAACAATTACCTGAGTGCTTCCTATGTGCCAGGCACTGTTCTAGGTACCACACACACAGTGGTGAATAAAGCAGACAAAATGCCTGTCCACGTGGAGCTTATATTCTGGTGGAGACAGACAAAACAATAAGAGTAGTTTCTATATCTTTGATCCTTTGTACTGTGGAAAGGTCAAAGGTCTCTAAATCAGTGTTTTTACTCCCACCTTACACATCTAAAACAAGAACAAATGGATAAGCTCTTAATCCTTTGTTTTAAAATCAAGTTTTGATCAGTCTCTTTAAAAAATAAAATGCTAGAAGCAGTTAAATAAATAATTCTTTATCAAAAATTCAGAACTCCAGAGAAAAGGTGGCAAGAAAACAAGGTCCAGATTTAGAGAAAGAAATATCTTCCCTGTATCCCAAGGCAGACTAGATTTTTAAACAGATATACACTATTCTTTTCACAACTTCCCTGTTACTCACTGTGACTAAAGAAGAGAAAACAATGCTTCTTCATTAGCAAAACATTGTTATAACTGTTATTTACTATCATAATTTTATAGTTTCTTTCATAAAGCTGGTTAGGTGGTACATATTACATTCCCAAAAAACATATATTAACATTATTTTATACCCTGATTTAGCCAAAAAAAGGGATGTATTATAATTGATTTTTATAACATGGAGTCTAAAGAGATTCTGAACATGCTGTGCTGTTAAAATATAGGATAACTGTTGTGTAAATTAGTTATTGGTGAACTCATGACAGATTTTGACTCCACATTATCTAGAACCGGTATTAAGAAACTAAGATACTGGTGGAGGGGAGAAAAAAAGACACTGGGCGGGGGTTGGCTGGAGGGGATACAAAGAGAGGCAGAGTTGAGAAATTTTCTTCCACATTTTCATGCATAAGTTCCTGAGCTAACAATTCTTAAAAATTTAAAGGTTGCTAGGCAAAGACTGCATTAATGATTTCCAAAAACCAACACGTTGGAAGATGTCCAAGAGAACATATGGAAAAATGAAAGTACAAGTGGAGAATGGAGAGAAGAATATGGATACAGAGTTATAAGGCCAACGTGTATAAGCATGGACAAAATAATTTGTGTTCATTATCCTCTCTTTTGCACACTTAACTGTTCAAAACCATTTAAAAATAGCTTTAACCTCATGAGTGTGAAAAGTAAGTATATAACATTAACTCAGAAAACCTTCTCTGAAAATAGACCCCCAGAGATATAGTCAATTGATCTTTGACCAAAGTGCAAAGGCAAAAGGATGGAGCAAAGACAGTCTTTTAAACAAATGGTACTGGAACTACTGGATATCCACATGCAATAAAATCTAGACACAAATTTTACACCCTTTACGAAAATTAACTCAAAATGGATGATAGACCTGAATGTAAAATGCAAAACTATAAAACTCTTAGAAGATAACATAGGAGAAAACTTAGATGACCTTGGGTTTGGCGATGACTTTTTAGATAAAACACCAAGGGGACGATTCACGAAAGCCAGACTTGACACGTCAGACTTCATTAAAACCTTTTCTGAACCTTCAGATTGAACGAGTTCCCCTCCACACAGTAGCGACGAATGGCCTATGCATCACATCTCTATCAGTTGATGAGCCACATCAGTATCACAACATAACGAGCTATTCTTTTCCTGTGTCTATCCTCCTCTCCGCCTGTAGTATCTTCAGTGGTGGGCTGTTTTCATCTCCAGATCCTCCACATCTAATATACCACCATTGATAATAACACATGTTGAACCATACAGAAAAATATCCTTATTTCTCTCTCTGACGATGTTAATATTAAAACGTTACAATAAGTTGACAAAATTAATTTACTCATGATTAAAAAACAGCAAAGTTTAAAAAATATCGCTTATTAGTCTTTTACTTGATAGAGAATTGAAAATTTTTAGATATAATGAGATCAAATTCAGCTCCTAAAAAGGAAGAAGGAAATAGCATTAGTGAGAGTAACTGTAATAGAGGACCTACTTCATAAACAGAAAATAACTCATAGGTAATAAGCAGCAATTATTGCTTACATATACAAAACTAATATCACAAAGTCTTTTAACAAGTTTGTTCTTTTTAATTGGCACAATACAAGCACACTGATTCTGTTTATAACATAATATATCCAGAAACACTTTTTCCTAATTAGGATGGTAGACGAGTAATTTTCAGCCCAGATGCATCATCAAAATTCTGAATTAAACAAGTTTAACATAACTCACTCAAGTAAGACGGCATTTACTGAACATCCATAGAACATACAACACTGTAGTAGCTAACCTGTCTTTTCCTTGGCTTAATAAAAGAAAGGGAGTTTGATATATAAAAGATGAACCAATAACCCACCAAGGGCATAAGTAGAGAGGAGGAGATACCATAAAATTATTTAGATCACTCACAAAATATCTATAAATTGTCACCTTTTCTCATTCAGATCGGTAACATCTATAGTGGATTTGGCTGGTTTATTTAAAATATCTCCACAGGACAACCCAATTCTTAAACGGATACCTGTTTTTGTTGTTTCTGTGTTTAAGATCAGATTTTAAATATTTATAAACAGCAAAATCCTTTTTAAAGCAAAATTTTATACATAATTACAAAAGGCATTATTTAACAGTAAATGGGTTACTTTGTAATTTCATGATATTCTTCAATAAAACTAATCGAATTTCGGTTTTCAAAGACAACTGTTTGTGTTTGTTATCACAATTATTATTCATAATGACATAATATGAATCAAATCAGACAAGAAACACTCCATATTTATAAAAGAAGCTAAACCTCCATACTCCAATGTCATCATGACAAAACATATTCAGACGCGTTTACTTGTTAATTTACAATGACGCCAAGATGAGCACTAAGCAAGATGGACAGTCTATGCTGACATGACATGCCAGCGCCTTGCCTGGCCTGCAATCGAGGGTGTCACATGCACTGCCAGAAACGTAGACTTCCTTGTTCAATTTTAGCAGAGCAAACGTGTAAGGAACACAATTCTTCAAAGATGAATAAAGAACTATAATTCTAGTTCATTATACATTTATGAAGTTTTAAACTAATCAAAAATAGCAGGAGCTTTACCCCAAGGTTCACAAGAAACATGTTAGGTTGACAGTATTAGTTAATATCTCGGTGGTTTCCAAGAGTTAAAATTTGGTTCCCTACACATTCAAACAAATGAATTCTGAAAAAATCATTCATATAGTTTGAACATTATGGCTCTAGGGTATTTCTCATTCTTAAAAGCATGAAACGGTAGTAAGATAAGGTATCAGGAAACTAAATTGGCACGATTACCCAAAAAGCAGAATCTTTAGCAACGTGTGATTTCTGAATAGCTTCTTTTTTTGTGTGTGTGGGAGGAAGACTGGCCCTGAGCTAACATCCGTGCCCAACTTCCTCTACTTCATATGGGACGCCGCCAAGGCGTGGCTGACAAGCGGTGCGTCAGCGGGAGCCCAGGATCCGAACTCACGCACCCTGGGCTGCCAAGCGCAAACTAAACCGCTGCACCACCCGGCCGGCCCCTGAATAGCTTATCTTTTAAATGAGATTTGGACATACCTGTATCCTGCAACAGAATGAAACTAATGTGACAACTAGAGAACTAGAGATTTTCCTCTAAGTTTTAGTTTTAAAATTGATCTTCCTCCTCTGCCAAGAAAAAAAGCACACACTGTGCTGTGTTGGGGTAGTCAGGTTAGGGGTGTTTTTCTTTTCTACGTTCCATTTTTTCTGTAATGCTGTGCATACATACATACATACATATGTATGTATGTATGTATGGTTTTGAACATATATATATATATAAGAACAGATTTTTAAAGAACACTTGATCACTTAAAGGGTCACTACCAAGAGAGTGAACTCTTAACTTCTACCAAAAGCAATGAGTTAAGTTAAGTGTTGAAAAAGGTTAGAGAGAAAATGGTAGATGTGCCCCATACAGACATGTGCATGACCGCGCTGCCTGACTTCTGTGTTTGTTACTGTTTGACAGGCAGGCCTCTGGTCTCAACAAGCGAGACTCTCCAGGAATTTCCACCTCCACAATGAGAAAAGAAACACAGATACTAAGTCCAACCAGCTATATAACAGGACAAAACGCTCAGACGACCAGAGGTACTTTAAATCAAAACATGCTAGCAGGGAACTGTCGCTTTCCTCAATGATTTTGTACCAATTCATTTTCTCATCAGGTCAGCACAAAATGAAACAAACTTGGTACACTCTACCAAAAAATCAGCTTTGGCTTTCTGTTTCTCCCTCACCTCTCAAACACCGTGGCACCAGCACAGAACAGTAAATAATAAACACTGTCTAAGAATGATATATTCAAACTTATTCTTGTTGACAGTAAAGAGGTTGGAAGCTTTCTTTTTTAACAGCATGAGTGTGCTCAAAAAGAATTTTTTTAAAGAAATACCCTAAATATTGTCAACTGCATAGTTCAACTGCCCTAGTTTTTCTGTTTCTATCAAATTTTATAAAATTCAAGTATGAAATATACGTTATACCTTGGAATGTCCCTTTATTTTCAAAATGAAAATAAAGTTTCATTATTACTTCCCATCAAATGTTAGCTCTATACAAATCTCTTATTCAAGATATCTAACCTTGATTTTTGCATAAAAAGTCAATCATGTGTGTAAAAATTCAATTATTTCCCCATTTTTTTCCAATACAATGGACTACCAACTACTGCAGTGTTTGTACAGTGAATCAAAGAAATTGGGAAGGTAGTCCACGTTTTGTTTGTATTTAAAGCTGGAAGCTCCTGTTTAAAAAAAAATTATCATCATGCATCAACTACGGTATTTAATTCAGGATGAACACCAAAGCAACTGGAAAACTAATGTGACAACTAGAGTTGGAAGAAAAAAAAAGCTTTTTTGCTATACAGCAAACACAGTAATACTAACTTCAAAAATAAAGTCAGAAAAAGTAATTAAGCTCCTTTTGAGCATTTTAAACATAAAGGTGTGGCAAACGCTGGTGGAATAAAAAATTAGCATTAGTTTTCATGCAAGTAATATTACAGATTAGAGATAATAAACAAAGCCCCCTCCAAAGTACACAGAAATCCATTTTCATGACACATACACTCACAAACCTATAACAAAAAGGTTAATAAACAGACATACAAACGATACATTATTATTTAAGATGTGGCACAAAGCAATTTTCAGTTACATCTGATACCCTGCTCTTATGACTCATTATTTTTATTCACATGCCATGAATCAAAGATATAGAATGTCAGCCTTCAAGTTGAACTTTTTTGCTACTGGAGATTTCTGTTATAATCATAAGAGGATTTAAACACAGTTGCTCATTTTAACAATTTTTGTTTACTCATATAGAAAGAAAAAATTTTTAATAAAGACAGTATGAGGAAATTAACTGTTTGGTAGGCAGACCAGAAATCTTATTATACACATTAACAGAAACTCATGTTACAAAGTGGTTTAAATATATAAGCTGGGAGATACAAGTTTTCTAATAAACCTATTATTTACGACAGACCAATACACCCCTCCAAGGATGCACTGTGATGTGCTTTTGTTTTCTCTAAAGTGATATATGGTTGAGATAAATGAACTCTGAGTGACTGCTAAATGTTTCAAGGAGTAGCATTAGTATTCTGTAACACTGCTTGAACACAGAACACTTTTTATATTTTCCAGTGTATAAAACTGGCAGTAGGTAGTCAAAATATACACTGAGATATTAATAACTAAGGAATAAACTATGATCAAAGGATTGCGAGCCATATGCTTTAAAAATCAATTATTTAAGTGAGGAGTGAGTACAATAATTGTTTTGAGTTACCAATCAAGTTCCAATTGCCAGGCAGTAATCTCAGTTATGCTGTACTTTTATCCAAATAATACTTTACATAAAAATACCATACCCCATATTATTACCCAGCACACTGTGATTTCTAACGTCTTGGAGATTTGAGCATGAGATTATTTTAAATTAGATACTGAGGCATCTGTTTGAAATTTGGAGTATGTCTTGATTATCATCTATGTTCCACAGGAGAGGAAAAAGAGGTTTGGAGAAATTAAGGGATGGGATTAAGATACAAATATCACAACAGAGAAATCCTCCAGGTTTAAACGGAGAAATCCTCCAAGTTTAAAACTCACCAATTGGTCCTCCCCTGATTCCAGAAAAAAGCAATAAAGATACCTACCATATTAGGACCCAAATACCAATCTAGTCCAAAACCTTTTAACAACTAACATTAGTTCAATGATAGTTTGTTTATTTAATAAGCAGAAAAAATTCAAGTAGGAAGAAGTACTCAATTATAGCCTTGAGTTATAAGATTCCAGAGGCAAATATTTCTTTTAAAAATTCCTTTGTTTGAATAGTGAGAGTTGAATTTATTAAGTAACCAGGCCACCATATTTAAGAAGAAAAAAAGTAGAACTATGAAAACATATACATTTCAGCATAGGCCTGACAAAAAATTTGATTGTGATTTCTTAGAGATGGAAAATTGTACCTTATAACGTTCAATATATCTATTAACTAGCATGAGACCTTTAATAAATGTTTTTTGAATTGAGAGGCATGATTTTTGCTTAGCTATGGCATTTCAGGTTTGATTATATGACAATGTCAGAATTAGGAAATAAAAATCACTTTTTGAAAAGTATAGTTTTAAAGAAAACTTCACTGTCTTTAAAACTTTCTTCTAAAATATTCAACTAACAAGAGTATTGACCATATAGCTGAAAGCTCAAGATTTTAAAAGTTAAACTTGCAAAAGACTATAAAACATTTACCTGAAATATTCTCTGTAGTTAAGTTTTCAAACTTTGACAGTGAGCCACAGTAAAAAATGAGCCACAGTAAAAAACATTTTACATTTTTTTGTTGATGTCTTAATAGCTTATAACATTGTGAAGTTTTAGTTGTACATTCTCGTTTGTCAATCACCATATAAATGCTTCCCTTCACCCCCTGTGCCCCACCCCCAGCCCCTGGTAACCATCAAACAGTTCTCTCTGACTGTGTGTTAGTTTATATTCCACATATGAGTGAGATCATGCAGTGTTTGTCTTTCTCTCTCTGGCTTACTTCACTTAACATAATACTCTTCAGGTCCATCCATGTTGTTGCGAATGGGAGAACTGTCTTTTTTAATGGCTGAGTAGTATTCCATTATATATACACACCACATCTTCCTTACCCACTCATCTGTTGTGGGACACTTGGATTGCTTCCACTTCTTGGCTATAGTGAAAAATGCTGTAATAAACATAGGGGTGCATAAGCCTCTTTGGATTGTTGATTTCAGGTTTGTTGGATATATACCCAACAGTGGGATAGCTGGATCATAAGGTATTTCTAT
This sequence comes from Tapirus indicus, assembly GCA_031878705.1. NCBI lineage: Eukaryota > Metazoa > Chordata > Mammalia > Perissodactyla > Tapiridae > Tapirus > Tapirus indicus. The sequence continues at coordinate 119,984,684 of CM062925.1, forward strand.
TTTTAATTTTTTGAGGAATCTCCATACAGTTTTTCATAGAGGTTGCACCAGTTTGCATTCTCACCAGCAGTGGATTAGGGATCCCGTTTCTCCACAATCTCTCCAACATTTGTTATTTTTTGTCTTGGTGATTATGGCCAATCTAATAGGTGTAAGATGATATCTTAATATAGTTTCATTCGCATTTCCCTGATGATTAGTGATGTTAAAATCTTTTCATGTGCCTGTTGGCCTTCTGTATATCTTCCTTGGAAAAATGTCTGTTCATATCCTTCACCCATTTTTTGATTGGGTTGCCTGTTTTTTTCGTTGTTCTGTTGTGTGAGTTCTTTATATATTAAGGAGATTAACCCCTTGTCGGATATATAATTTGCAAATATTTTCTCCCTGCTAGTGGGTTGTCTATTCATTTTGATCTTGGATTCATTTGCATCGTAGAAGCTTTTTAGTCTGATGAAGTCCCACTTGTTTATTTTTTCTTTTGTTTCCCTTGTCCGAGTAGACATGGAATCCGAAAAGATCCCTTTATAACCGATGTCAAATAGTGTACTGCCTATGTTTTCTTCCAGGAGTTTTATAGTTTCAGGTCTCACTTTCAGGTCTTTGATCCATTTTGAGTTAATTTTTGTGCATGGAGATAGAAAATGGTCTACTTTCATCCTTTTGCATGTGGCTGTCGAATTTTCCCAGCACCATTTATTGAAGAGACTTTCCTTTCTCCATTCTATGTACTTAGCTCCTCTGTCAAAGATTAGTGGCCCGTAGATGTGTGGTTTTATTTCTGGGCTTTCAATTCTGTTCCATAGATCTGTGTGTCTATTTTTGTACCAGTACCATGCTGTTTTCATTACTATGGCTTTGTAGTATATTTTGAAAGTCAGGGATTGTGACGCCTCCAGCTTTGTTCTTTTTTTTCAGGACTGCTTTAGCTATTCGGGGTCTTTTGCTGCCCCATATGAATTTTAGTATTCTTTGTTCTATTTCCGTGAAGAATGTCATTGGGATTCTGATTGGAATTGCACTGAATCTGTAGATTGCTTTAGGTAATATGGACATTTTAACTATGTTTATTCTTCCAATCCATATACATGGGATATTTTTCCATTTCTTTATGTCTTCATTGATTTCTTTCAATAGTGTCTTACAGTTTTCATTATATAGGTCTTTCACCACCTTGGTTAAATCTACTCCCAAATATATATTTTTTTTTTTGTTGCAGTTGTAAATGGGATTGCCTTTCTGAGTTCTCTTTCTGCTAGTTCATTCTTGGCATATAGAAATGCAACTGATTTCTGTAAGTTGATTTTGTACCCTGCAACTTTGCTGTAGTTTTTTATTATTTCTAACAGTTTTCCAATGGATTCTTTAGGATTTTCTACATATAAAATCATGTCATCTGCAAATAGTGAAAGTTTCACTTTTTCATTGCCTATTTGGAGTCCTTTTATTCCTTTTTCTTGCCTAATTGCTCTGGCCAAAACCTCCAGTACTATGTTGAATAAGAGTGGTGAGAGTGGGCACCCTTGTATTGTTCCTGTTCTCAGAGGCTTCAGTTTTTCCCCGTGGAGTATGATGTTGGCTGAGGGTTTGTCATTTATGGCCTTATCATGTTGAGGTACTTTCCTTCTATACCAATTTTGTTGAGAGTTTTTATCATAAATGGATGTTGGATTTTGTCAAATGCCTTCTCTGCATCGAGATGATCATGTGGTTTTTATTTTTCGTTTTGTTAATGTGGTGTATCACGTTGACTGATTTGCGGATGTTGAACCATCCCTGTGTCCCTGGTATAAATCCCACTTGGTCATGGTGTATGATCTTTTTGATGTATCGCGGTATTCGGTTTGCCAATGTTTTGTTGAGGATTTTTGTGTCTATGTTCATTAGCAATATTGGCCTGTAGTTTTCCTTTTTTGTATTGCCCTTGTCTGGCTTTGGTATCAGGGTGATGTTGGCCTCGTAGAATGTGTCAGGAAGTGTTCCATCTTCCTCTATTTTTTGGAAAAGTTTGAGAAGGACAGGTATTAAGTCTTCTTTGAATGTTTGGTAAAATTCTCTGGAGAAGTCATCTGGTCCTGGACTTTTATTTTTTGGGAGGTTTTTGATTACTGTTTCAATCTCTTTACTTGTGATTGGTCTATTCAGGTTCTCTATTTTTTCTTGATTCGGTTTTGGTAGATTGTATGAGTCTAGAAATTTATCCATTTCTTCTAGATTGTCCAATTTGTTGGCATATAGTTTTCCATAGTATTCTCTTATGATCCTTTGTATTTCTGTGGTATCTGTTGTCATTTCTCCTCTTTCATTTCTGATTTTACTTATTTGAGCCTTCTCTCTTTTCTGTGTGTGAGTCTAGCTAAGGGTTTCTCAATTTTATCTTCTGAAAGAACCAACTCTTTGTTTCATTGATCCTTCCTACTGCTTTTTTTGTTTCAATTTCATTTATTTCTACTCTAATTTTTATTATTTCCCTCCTTCTGCTGACTTTGGGCTTTGTTTGTGTTTTTCTTCTAGTTCTGTTAGATGCAGTTTAAGCTTGCTTATTTGGGAATTTTCTTGTTTGTTGAGGTGGGCCTGTATTGCTATGGGTTTCCCTCTCAGCACTGCTTTTGCTGCATCCCCTATGACTTGGTATGGTGTATTTTCATTTTCATTTGTCTCTAGATATTTGTTAATTTCTCTTTTATTATTTTTTTTTGTGAGGAAGACCAGCCTTGAGCGAACATCCATCACCAATCCTCCTCTTTTTGCTGAGGAAGACTGGCCCTGGGCTAACATCCGTGCCCATCTTCCTTCACTTTATATGGGATGCAGCCAGAGCATGGCTGATGAGCAGTGCATTGGCGGGCGCCTGGGATCCAAACCTGCAAACCCCGGGCTGCCAAGCATGGACTAAACCACTGCGCCACCGGGCGGCCCCGTTAATTTCTCCTTTAATCTCATCAATGATCCATCGGCTGTTCAGTAGCTTGTTGTTTAGTCTCCACATCTTTGTCACTTTCCCGGTTTTTTCTTTGCAGTTGATTTCTAGTTTCATAGCCTTATGGTCAGAAAAGATGCTTGTTATAATTTCAATCTTCTTAAATTTATAGAGGCGCCCCTTGTTTCCCAACATATGGTGTTATCACATTTTTCACACTTACATATAGACACACACACATATATACGTGTAAGTACAACAAAAGTGTCATGAAACAATACCTACCCTCACTATGAGTGATATATTCCATTTAATTTTTTTTAATGCTGATTTCAACCCACTAAACTGATTTAACAAACATTAATGGGTCATGACCTGAAGTTTGAAAAACACTACTAAGTACATCTCAGAAAGTTTTTTTAAAAGGGAAGATGCTCAGAGGGGGTTCACATAGTCTTTAGTTTAGTTTTGAACAAAATATTTTGGATAGGTAATAGAATACTAAGAAGTGAGAATTTTTAAAGGCAGTAGGGCAATAAACTTAAGCCCAGTAGCCTCAATACTACGTAATATTTTTTAGCAACAGAACAGAGTGGAAAGGATAGAAAAACTACCAAGTAAAACTACCCTTATTTCCTACTTCAAAGTAAAGTTAATTATGCTTTTTACTAATTAGATTTCCAAGAGAAACAGTATGCATTATTAACAAGACCAAGGAAGAATTAAGAAATATATAATGTCTAAAACAGCTTCTGATCTAAAAAAGAGAATTCTTTAGGGATTGTAACTTCCCTCAAACAGAACACCACTAATATTCTCCAGATTGACTGGCCCAACCCCTCTCCATCTCAAGAAAATGTTTACATTACAGCTGGGTTCAAATGCAAGGTCAGTTAGCTTTAAGATTTGGGAAACTAGCAACAGCTTTTTAGCTACAGTATATATCATGGTTAACAAAATTATTAACTTTCTAATTGACAAAAACAGTTTCACTCTATTTCAATGCTACCAAATTTCCTTAAAATATTTGGTAAAAAGATAAGCTTTATTTACAAAATGTTTTACCTGCAAATCTAAAAGCTTTTCAGGTTTAGCCATATTATGTTAAAGAAGAACAACAATTAACTGTGATTTTATCTCCATTCTGACTTCAAAAATGCCAGTTTATATCAAGTAAACAAGATAAGGAAGGCATTTATATCATACAAATGCAGACCTGTTCTTTAGAAACTGTTTCTGTGAATAATACAGAATAGACACCAGGAGATTATTTTCTATTTCATTATATGTGACACAAAAATCAATACGACTTTATTTTGGATAAGATGGCTAGAAATATATTTTATCATTTATATCTCAGAACAAAATAGACAGCATGAAAAGCTCAACGTTATAAACAAAGATTGGGATCACACAGTCCATGCACAGCATTCATCCAGTGGGGGAGAAAACCCAACAAATGAAGTAAGCATTTTATATATATGTGCATACATATGTGTGTACATGTTTTTTTTTTGAGGGTAACATCAACAAATGAACAAACCATTACAGAATATGAGTGAGGACTAGAAATGTACAAAGTATTTTTCTACATACATACATGGGAGAAGAAATGTCATTAACCATCTAGTGTAACCCCAGTCCCTATTGGGGTTCTATATACACATTATGTCTAAATCTTAAATACCTGCAAAACTGGACTTATGTCCATTTTACAGGTGGGAACACTGAGGTTTGGGAAGGCCATACGACTTGCTCACATGCACAGTTAATCTAAGTAACACCAGGACAGTACGCTCTGCCAAGATGGAAGCAAGGACTACTGAGTTCTTGGTAGGGCCACCCCTCCACTGGGCTCAATTCTGTCCACCTTACTGCCACAAACTGCAGAAGAGACCAAACTCCAGAAGGAGCCTATCATAAAGCAGATTATCACCACCCTCTAAGAGAAAATCAAGACTGCTATCACACTTGACCTCCCCTATTACATCAGTATCTGTCATCCCAGAAGCTAAGCCTCCCAGGCCATCCGTCCATCATCACCCGGATTCTGACTCCTGTATGGTTCTCCAGCCCCTTGTCTGACTCAATCTCTCATCCTGCCCAGACTCTGTGCCCTCTGAAACTCACAATCCGTCATTAGCAGAATCATCTATGTGTCCAGGTCTTCTCTAAACGCTTCCTTCACCTTTCTGTTAAATCTCTGAGGATACTACTTCCATTACATGCCCCTCGACTCGTGGCATTTTTCTCTCACATACCAAATTGTCCCAAGGTGAGGTAAGTCCTTCCTTGCTCCTCATTTTGCTTCTAAGCTATTCCCCAACCCCCACCCCCTTCTTCCACAGTTCCTATGAAGCACATGCCATTAGGTAATGCCATCTGCTACTCTTCCTTGTAGCAGTCATCTTTGGGCCTACGGGGTTAGTCCTCTTCATTTTTGGAAGATTTTAGTACCTGGTTTACTAATGTCTCCACCTCTACTCAAGTGACCCCAGGCAATATAATGGAATAGTTCCCAAGGCTGAATGCCAGGGTCTGAACTCCCAGCTCACCCCTTACTAGCAGGCATGTTGCCTAACCTCCCTGTGCTACTGGTTCCTCGTCTGTCACAGGCAGATAATCACAGAATCTGACCCAACCACACATCAGCACCCAGTACTCCCCTCATGTTCTTAGTTCCCTCTTTTACCAGGCTAGACACCATGGACCAAACTTGAATCACTCTTGCAGTCTCTCCACTCTCTTGTTCCTCTTTCCCATCATCATACTTAAACCTGGCCAAATCCCAGTCCTGGTTAAACCCAACTCTTCACTTACTCTAGGCCTCTACTCAGCCAGCTAAATCTGGCTGGACACTCTCTGAACACAAGAACAGTTATTTCTAATGGGCCCCCAGCACTGCCTGGCAATCCTACTTTTCTCTAGATAATTCTCTCTCTCATCTTTCTTGAAGACTAGATTTCATACTCTCTCATCTCTATTCCAACTTTCAAAACTCCTTCCTCACTCTCAGTCCTTAATTGTCTCTCATTTCATCAGTAGAAGCAACCAGAACCACCTCTTCTTCCCAAATTTGCCAATTTACTCAAGGACTTTGCTCCTCCACTTATGCCCTGTCTTAACCATCAAATGACTCCTCTCCACTAGATCTTCCCACTAGCACATAAGCATGCTGTAATATCTCCAATCCTAAAAACAAAACAGCCAAAAAACCTTCCTTGACCCAGCTACTTCCCCACGTGTCTAGTTGTCACTATGTCTGACCACTATGAAATTGCCTCTATTTATTGTCTCCACTTCCTCACTCCTATTCTCTCTTCAACGTGACTGGGATCAGACTTGCATCCCCAACACTCCACCAACATTGCTCTTGTCAAGATCAGCAACAGCCTCTATCTTGCCAAATCCAATAATTCGCTTTGTCTTCATCTTACGTAACTTTTCAAAAGTATTTCCTTCTTAATTGCCTTTTCCTCATTGGCTTCCAAGCCTTCTGTTTCCCTCACCGCATATCTAATCCATTAGCAAATCCACTTGTTGGCCTCTCCACGGCCACCTCTGTAGTGCACACCAACTTTCCCACTAGCCTGGTAGTAATCTCATAACCTGACCCCTATCTTCTAGTCTCCAAAGAGCAGCCAGAGTGACCTTGTTAAAACAAAAATTAGCTTATGCAACTCCCTTGATCAAAACTCCTTTTAGATTAGAACAAATCCAAACTCTATTCCACACAATGGCCTACAAGGTCCTCCATGAACTGCTCCCCCCTCCCGCCTGCCTCTCAAATCCATTCACCTGTCCACACTCATTCACTCTCATCTGCTCCAGGCTCTGTTCCGCCACAGGCTACCTTGTTATTCCTAGAAAATATAAAGCTTGTTTCTGTGTGAGAGCAAGTGTATTTGCTGCACCCTCTGATTGAAATGGTTTTACCTAAGATATCCACAACATTGAGGGAAAAAAGAAGATAACCACATGGATTTCTTCACTAGGTTTGCTCAGGTGACATCCCGATTGCTCCGTCAAAAGTAACTCCTCTATGGCAAAGGGGTTGGGGGTGGGCGAAAGGGATAAAGAGGCACACATGTATGGTGATAGATAAAAACTAGACTGGGGGCCGGCCCAGTGGCATAGTGGTTAAGTTTGCCCACTCCACTTTGGCGACCCAGGGGTCCGCGGGTTCAGATTCTGGGCGCCGACCTACACACCGTTCATCAAGCCATGCTGTGGCAGGCATCCCACATATAAAGTAGAGGAAGATGGGCATGGATGTTAGCCCGGGCCAATCTTCCTCAGAAAAAGAGGATTGGTAACAGATGTTAGCTCAGGGCTAGTCTTCCTCCCCCCTAGACTGTTGGTGGTGAACTAGACTGTTGGTGGTGAACACAATGCAGTCTATTCAGAAACTGAAATATAATAATGTACACCTGAAATTTACACAATGTTATAAGCCAATATGACCTCAATAAAAAAAAAAGTAACTCTTCTCCTGACTCCCCACCCTCACTCTTTCCCTCCCAACTTTATCCTTCTCATAGCACTTATTGCTAGCTGAAATTTTAATCAAATGATTCTTTAGTTACTTTTATATTGTCTGTCTCTCCAACTAAAATGTGGGCACCACCAGGGAAAGAACCTTGTTTGTTTTGTTCATGGATGCTTCTCCCATGTCAAAAGTGTGCTGATACATGTTGAGCACATAGGAGGTACTCAATAAATGTCTGTTGAATGAATGAACTTAGTAAGTAATGGAGAGGCTTCAAACCCAGGTCCCTATCATTCCAAAGCCTCAGTTCTTCCTAGAAATACTGCCTAGATTTCTCAAGAAAATTACATAAATGAGTATAAACCCAATTAAGTTACTTTTGTTTTTTGGTGAGGAAGATTGGCCCTGAGCTAACATCTGTTGCTAATCCTCCTCTTTTCCCTGAGGATGACTGGCCCTGGGCTAACATCCGTGCCCATCTTCTCTACTTTATATGTGGTATGTCTGCCACAGCACAGCTTGATGAGCGGTACGTAGGTTTGCACCCGGGATCCGAACCCGCAAACCCTGGGCCGCCAAAGCAGAGCACACGAATCAACCACTATGCCACCAAGCCAGCCCCCGCACTTAAGTTAATTTTTATCAGTCAATTAACTTACTTCAAAACTATTTATTATGTTTTAAGATAAGAACATGCCTTAAATACTAAACAAAAAGAAAAATACCAATGTTGAAAGAAGAAAACTATATATACTTCTGGGTTGGTTTAAGGCAACAAGATACATGACAGTTCAAATTTATAAATACAAAAATAAAACTGAGTTTTAAAAAAGATTCCTTTAAGACAAACAAATACATGGACAAAGAGAACAGATCAGTGGTTAGCAGAGGGGAAGGGGGTTGGGGGTGGGCATAAGGGGTAAAGGGGCAAATATATATATATATAGTGACTGACAAATAATAATGTACAACTGAAATTTCACAATGTTATAAACTATTATGACCAATTAAAAAAAAGATTCCTTTAAATAAGAAGTTGCACTAGAGCAGTTAAACTGGGATTTGATCTACAAATTAAATCCACATACTTTAATTTTTAAAACCTCACCTGTTATGAAAGACATGACTTTTACAAGTTTAGCTATCTTATAAGTTATGTTAAATAGAAAACAGTGTAATAGACGTAGTGTTAGTTATTAAAACAAATGCTACTAAAACTGAGATACACGTAGGTCTATCAAAAGTTATTCTGACATATTTTTAGAATTAATTCAGTTCTTACATTCTTAAAATGAACAGACATCACATTTTATAGCTAAGATCTACATATGAAGCTGGAGGAGTTGAAGCTGAGCGATGGTTACATGAAGTTAACTACACTATTCTACTTTTGTATATGATTGAAATTTTCCATAACAAAAAACTTTTTAAAAAATTTGAACATTTCACACTTTAGTTTCTATGTGTGTATGCAACTTAAAAACATGGTCAAAATAGGAATACCTACATTAATTACCCAAAGAAGATTAAGACAAAGACATAATGTAATAATCCATTAACAAAGGAAACTATCCAGCTGACTGAAAGCAAGGTTTCTATTTTGTACAGTACCTTAATAACTATTGGGTAGCATCCAAACTAAACACTTCCGGGTTAAGTGAAAGAACTTCACTGAAACAATTTACGAATCATTCACTCATTTTGACACAACAGATACAATACACCGTTTAGACTCTTAACGAAACTGGGGCTTTAAAAGCTACAAGGCATTAATAAACTTAGGATGACACGGTTCTTTAGGAGCCTAAAAAGTCCTCATCCTAAACTCTGCCAAGAATTCATGCTCCTGTAGGAAGAGAAGAGCAACAGGTTGTTCATGAAAGCACTGAGGAGCAGGGGAAGCGTGTGACAAGCACACAGGTACAAGAGGTGCATGTTGTAAGTACATGTTTATTGCACATAAGGAAAGACCTGATGCGTCAATGATTTAACAGTCAAGTTTTTACTCTACCTTCAACGCTAACAACAAAGTACCAACTATTACAGAAACTACTATTTAAAACGTCCACATTTATCTCATATTTGAGTTCTCAAGTACAAAAGCTTAGGCAGCACTTACCGTCCCCTTGCTCTTCCCCCAAAAAAGGTAAGCAAAGAAGCTTTAGATATTTACAATAGATTATAACAATTTACAGTGCAAGTCCAAATTTGGAAACACTCAAATGCAAACACCGTATGAAATCAGATTTTCTTTCATTTACTCTTTTGATATATATTTACTGAAACCCTACCATGTGCCATACAGGGTACTAGGTTCTGTGTATAAAATGGTGAGCCAGAGATGGTCCCTGTCCTTCTGGAGTCTATAGTCTGGGGGTAAGAAAGACATAAATAGACATAAACTCTTAATTACAGCTTATGATAAATGCTGTGAAATAAACACGTCAAAATTAACGGGATGGGGCAAACACTTGTGTTGGCCAAGGATCCCCAAGGAGGTAACATAAGCCAAGACCTGAAGGATGAGGAATCAACATTCCTCCCTCTTGTCCCCAGTGTATTTTAACATACATCAGACATGATATTATTTCACCAGTAAATACTCTCATATGTATCTCTAACAGAAAAGATATTTAAAAAATATGTATAAACACACTGTCATTATTACACCTAGCAAAACTAGTAAGATTTTATTTTATTTAAAAAAATTTTTTTGAGGAAGATCGGCCCTGCACTAACATTTGTTGCCCATCTTCCTCTTTTTTCCCCCAAAGCCCCAGAACATAGCTGTAGAGTTATAGCTCTTCTATACGGGACGCTTCAGCATGGCTTGATGAGCGGTGAGTAGGTCCACACCCAGGATCCAAACCGGCGAACCCAGGCCGCTGAAGTGGAGCACATGAACTTAATTGCTACCAGCAGGCCGGCCCTGCAAATCTTCCAATTTTTAAGGATAGATCTAAAAACTGGTTATTTGGTGTGTAAAATTTATCCAACTGAAATGCTGGCAACGAAAGAAAAATTTTAAAGTACACTGTGTGAGTCAAACTAAACATATCTGCAGGGTGAATGAAAATTATCCCCCTGCTCTCCCTCATTTGCAACCTTTGGTAAATGACCTGCTGTTGGTAGCGGCTGAAATCTACAAAATAAAGTAAACATACATTCTGAACAGTTTTACAGAATAATACTGCATTAGGTCTGTACTATCACACTAAGTACAATAAAGTCAGTTGTTAAAATACATTATTTTATCTACTTTGCATCTACCTCTCTGCCAGATGGCAGAGTACTTGTAATCAACGTGTCCTGTGAAACTCATGAGCAAATGTTCATTTCTGTGTATAAATAATTTCAGTAACTTAAGTATTTTCTCTTAAAAATCTAAATATTTTCTTAAATGACAGTAATTACCATTGCAGATTAGGCCACATTTCATTTACCAACTCAGCATAATCAAATGACTCATGGGTTTGAACATTCAAGCCCTGCCCAGGTTTGCTTGTTACCATTTCTACTTTCTAAAGAAATGTGTTTTGAGCATATCAACAACTAACACACATTTTTCATCTCAAAGCATCTTCTTAGAAAGATCTACATAGAAAGACTAAACTTTCAAATTTGAGTCTTTTCACCCAAACTCACAAAATCAAAGTCAAAATACCACATGAACCCCAAAATATATCATTTAGCACTGAAGGTGTGGTTAATAATAAAAAACCACATATACTTTATTAAAGCTAAGGTTAAACAGGTATTTTATTAAGATCAAGAGCTCTACACAACAAGCAAAATATCATTGTGGGTCAGATACTATTTGTTCCAGTTTGTTCTTAGTCAACAACTTAAGAAAGTATGCATTATTTCTGGTTTGAACTTATTGATATATTTTTTAAAAATTCTAGCCTGGTTCATGATTCTGTATACCAATAAATATTTAAATTCAGTTCAGAATTCACCAAATTATTCCTAGCTTTTGGTTAGCAGTTAGGTTAATGTCCCTAAAAAATAATTTTAGCTTAATACTCAGAATTAAACATGTTTAAAATTTATAAGACATAAAATTAATTTCAAAAGCCCTGACCTTTAGGAATGTTTATGCTATAGTAGTTAGTGTTGCCTATTTGCAACACATCATACTATACAACATATTTTTATTAGACACTTCATAGCTAAACAAAGCAGGAAAAAGTCAGTGTTTACAAATTCTAAGTGCTCAACATACGGAGGAGATTAAAGGACCCTGAGCTCAGGGAGATAATTATTCCCACAGAGTGGAAAGAGGATAGGTTTTAGTGTTAGACAGACCCGGGTTCAAATCCTGACTCTGCGAATTCCTAGCTGATTCCTATTCTGCAAATGGAGGGATCTTTCCCTGCTTTGCAGTGGTAATGCTCTTCGCTGTGATGAGAATTAAATGGGGCCTAGTCAAGTATCTGGCATATGTTAGACTATTAAACAATGCTAGTTTCCTTTTGCCCTGGATTTGCAGCCATCAATCACAAATAATAGTTCTAATATTTAATTTATCATCCTTTCTACATAATTGGCTTGTTCTCCCATCTTCTCCTTTTCTATAACTTGAATCATTTTTTGAAATTAAGTTGTTAACTGATGCAGCAGTTTATCCAATGACACCAGTACAGAGAAGGCTAGGGAAGCTTCTGGTAGAATCAGGGCCTTTCATTTAGCAGAAGTGCTGTTCTGAGGGGTAGAAAGTGGTGGAGGTCGAATCCTGAAAGTGCTAAACACAGTTCTATTCATGGGGCATTTCTTAAGCTATCCCCAACTTCAGAGTAGGGCCAGCAGTTCTCAAACTTCAGCATGTACAAGGATCAACCAGAGAGCTTTTAAAAAACACAGATCCTGGGCCCCCAAGAGATTCTGGTTCAATAGATCTGGAATGGGGCTCATGAAGTTGAATATGCAAAAAGCTCCAGGTGATGCTGACACTGCTGGTCAGTGGATCACACTTTGTCTAGACCTTCAAACACACTTCAAATGAGAGGCCTCCAACAGGCCTCCAAGGAAGAGGAATGGCCACAGCTCTGGCTGAGAAGTAACATGCCTCCTTACACTCTTTTCCTTTCAAAGCAAGTCTCCTGACATATAAAAATGTAACCTCTAAGCACAGTAGTTCTCAACTGTGGTTCCCCATACCCCCACCAGCAGCAGCAGCAGCAGCACTTGGGAACTTGTTAGAAATGGAAATTCTTGGGCCCATTCCAGGCCCACTGACTCAGAAACTCTGGGGTTAGGGCCCAGAAATCTGCTTTAATAAGCCTTCTAAGTGATTCTGATGCAAGCTGAAGTTTGAGAACCACTGCTCTATTCAATTCCCCATAACCACTTCAGACAGAGCAGATCCAAATGAATCTTTCTAACACATTCAGGTTTCCATGTAAGAGTTTGTTGAAGAAAGGGTTCTGTGGTAGTCATTAAGTTTGCATTCTCCGCTTCTGCAGCTCAGGGTTCGCAGGTTTGAATTCTGGGCATGGACCTGCACACCACTCATCCAGTCACGCTGTGGCGGTGTCCCACATAAAAAGTAGAGGAAGATGGGCACAGATGCTAGCTCAGGGTCAATCTTCCTCATCAGAAAAAAAGAGAAAGTTCTGTGGCTTGAAAAAGGTCTGAAATTAGCTTCTGTCTCATTATGTGCTTTGTGACTTTTGCAGCATGGAGTAACTTGGATGCTTTATAGAGAAAAAGCTTTGTGTTATTTTTCTTCGGCAGCTCTCAGTAATCCAGATTTAGAAAGAGAGAAGGTGGATATAAGGGTGGGGATGAAGATGATATTAGGTAGTGAGAGACATTTATAAGGTGTTGGGTACAAGACCTTTCCATTTATTAACCCATTTAATCTTCATAGCCACCCCATGAAATAGCCATTGTTAGAATTTAAAGTTACCAACATTAAAAATCAGAAGATTTCAATTAATAGTCTGAATTTCTGGTTTCTATTTTTAAAACTGAAAAACCTGACAACATAGGGCTTGCACTCCTGTCTGGGAATAATCAGCTGAGCTAAGCAGTAGCCACCTACACTATATAGAAAAAGCACTCTCCAGTTCAAAGATCCCCACCTCACCCCCAGGCCCCTTAATCATTTTCATTAATTCCTGGTTCTGGAAGGCATTTGAGTTTGTAGCCCCTGCTTTGGAAAAATAAAATGTGTACGTCTATTTATATACAGAGGGGATGGGGTAAAACGGAAACAGTGGAATGAAAGCAGATTGGAAATTCAGAATAAAGGCTTTGATGGGGAATTACATACATGCGTGGGCACAGGGCAAATTCTACAGATTACTTTGTAAATCATTAGTATTTCTAACTCCTAAATATCTTTTGAACCAATCACCTTCTGTCACCTGCTGCCACTGACTTCGTTTAAGTCTTCATCAACTTTTGCTGATTATTACAAAATTCACTTTACCAGTTCCTTTCCTACAGCCTTTCCCAGCTTCAATCCAACGCTACACTGCCTTAAGAATGCTCTTTCTAAAACACAAATCTAATCATTTTGCCCTCTTGCCAAAAACCTTTCATGGTTCCACATTATTATAATAGCAGCTTTCAAACTAAGATGCAGAACCCTCTCTTTAATGAAAAAGCCTACCTGGGAGATAAATATATGAAAAAGATGAACATGGAACTGCTCTGGCTGTCCCTTACAATTTAGTTCTCACCTTCTTCCTGGGCACGGTGGTTGTCCAGCTGGAGATTCCATTTCACAGCCTTCCTGGAAGCTAGGCATGGCCATGTGACTCGGGGGCTCGAGTGGGTATGAATGGCAGCATGTTACCCATGAATCATCTCCAAGTTAAAACGGCCTCTTTGGATTTGGGGACACAGAGCAGGCAGTAACTCAGCTTCCCCATGCAGACTGGGACAATTCTCCTAGGGGACGCTAAGCACCATGATGGCAAGAAGTTGAGTCCCTGAAGGACTTCATGGAAGAGAGCTGTCCTGCAAGACTAGAACAGCCAATGTTGTTAACTGGGGAATTAAACTCTTGTCTTATTTAAGCCACTGTTTATTTGGTCTTTTTATTACTGCAGCTTAACTTTACCCTTAATTAATACAATTTGATTCGTGTTTTATTTTTTTTCTAATGTAGACTTTTAACCATTTTAGAAAGCAAGCCAATGGTAAAACTAAAACCACCCATATACCCAAACTAACAAAATAATTAACACACTGAATATTCTGGAAAAAGAAAAGGAGTGGGCAGAAAGAAGATATTCATAGGAACTTTCCTTCCCAAGTGCTAGGAGTAAGGCTGGTAGCAATCTATTTTCTAATTTTAAAAAAGTAGAGCAAAGCAGAATTCAACAACGTGTAGAAAGTCTGGGAACAGAAAACTAGGATTCCTTTCATGAAGAGAGACAGGGAAACCTGAGAGGCAGTCTGAGGGGTCAGCACTCTGGAAAAAACAGGCAGCACTAAGTAACTGACTGTATTTTCCCTGAGGTATCATCAGGGAATAAAGGTAACGTGACAAAGGACAGGACAATGGACACGGCACTGAAAGGCTCCACTACAATCACCTAACTTCTGGAAAGCCATTCACTTTCGTTTTTCTTCCTGTGGTTCAACTAAGTCAATATTTTCCAAACTTCTAGCCTTTTTGAATTACCTTTATAATTTTTTGCAATACTGGCATAACATCTGAATTATTATCCCTTTATTTCTCTTTAAATTCAGCTAATTTTTCACTTACATACCCACTTTGCCCTTCTTCTAAGCAATAATACCTGTGAAATCACCAGATCCTTGTGTTAATTATATATTTCTAATATACATTAAAATACAAAAAATAAACCTAACTGCTCATTTGTCACCTAATATCACCCTGCTTGCCAGGAGGGATATGCACCTCACACTTTGGGAAGCACTGGATTGAAACAATCTCACTGAGCATTACAATTCTATGCTCTAAAGAGAAACCTCCCACAGGCTCTGAAGCTCTCAGGCAACAACACACACTGGGATGTGAACACGCCCAGGCTTTTAACACCAGCGAGTCCACGTGCACTGGTGGCACTCCTATGTGTAAGAACCTGGATTTGATTTTACAAAAATTGCTAAAAGTTATTTAAGCTATTCAAGTCTACAGGAAGCTAAGCCAGTTGGCTCAAGGAACACTGATCGCCCAATGACAGTCACCTAAATTCCAGGCCAACATGCATGGGAGAAAGTCAAGGAAAGGCTAGACTTCACATGCGCAGTGTTAGATCAGAAACATGCTTAAGTTTCTAAGGGGTGTTAGGTTAGGGGTGTCAAGAGCTACAAGAGATCCACAAAAGAACAAGATGTCTTTGTTGGTGCCGCATTGATTCCACAGAGTAAATTAACAGCAATTTAGCAGAAATCTTTGCTTTCCTAAAGTAGCCACCTTTCTATATCTTTCTATATTTTACTGGTATTTCAAAGTTTACCTATGAAAGGAGAAGAGAGCTTCTTCGGAGTAGTAATCTTAATCAGCAAATTGTCCCCTTCTCCCATCAGACATAAGGTTTTTCCTTTGAATAAGAATCATGTAGCTGTAGTTATCACCTGTTTCTGATGGCTTTGTCAGAATGGATACTGAACAATCCAATCCTGCTCTATTTAAATGTGGGCATTATCAGATATCTTATTTGCCCTCTTCTTGCTTAGGAAGATGTGCCAATAATTGAGAGGAATGTTACCATCTAATATTCAAATTAAAGACAAGACACAATAACTTCAGTAGGAAAAGTTAAAGGAAAGTTAGGGGAAAGAGGAAGCAGACAAGAGAAGAAACATCACATATATATTCTAAAGTACTCAAGCAACAAAAGAAAAGTCTTCTCATATGATCAACTCCTATCCTAGGAGCACCTTTAATTTCCCCAGATGTAACTTACTAAATCACAATCTATTAAATTTCCTTTTGCCTGACTGGCAGTTGCCAAAAAGCTTTTGGAATATAACTTCCTGCCCCAAATTGGTGCATTTACCACATATTTCTAAAAGTACAAACTACATAAGGCAGAATTTTTGCCTAATTTTAAGTTTTTGAAGGAATGTTATTGCCCTGCAATATTTTTACCCCTTGAGTTGTAAACTTCATAAAATTACCCCAAAATAGACAGTAACACAGGTATCTCTAGCTATCTGAACTCTTTCTAACCAAACTCAAAATGTGAATGAATTTGGATTGCAAGGGATACTTATAATTTTATTGCATATGAAAATAAACAGATTCTGTCTAAAAGAGAGAAAATAATCAATAATTTGAATTAAAATTAGGAAAAACTCTGTCATAATCATTGGCTCTCCCCAAAACCACATGCTTCTCTTGACTCTCCTGTTTCTCTTAAAGGCAGCCCTTCTCACACGTGCTCAACCCTCAGACTCACCGTTTTCTCTTCCTGCCTACCACTTCACCAACAGTTGTCAGCTTCTGCACCGTCTACCTCAGGGGTCTCAAACTCTGATGCTTACAGAGGAAGGCAGGCTTTATTTCGTAAATAGCTCCTTGGGCTGTATTCTTTCAATATAGACATGTTTTATTGCATATTAAAGACTAAGAATACTCTTCACATCAACAAAGAAATATGCTCTTGTCTTTCTTGGAACACACGGCCCTTTCATTCTATTTTTGGTTTTTCCACCTTTAAAAGAGACACGGATACAAGAAATATTTCACTTTTCCTCCTAACTTTACCAAAAGAAAAAGGACAGCGTGAGAGAAACGATAAATAGCAGCTGATAGTCTCATGGAGGAGGAACAGAAGTGGAGGAAACCACAGTGGACTGGAGTTTACATGTCCAATGGGGGAGGCAGGTGCTACTTAGCTCTAGCCAGTTCTGGCATGCCCGGTATTGCCAGAGCATCCAGTCATTCAAGAGAAGCCAGAAAAATCCCAAGTTTTAAATGGGGGCAACTATTTCAAATTCTTAAAAATACCATGAAGGTCAACACTGTGCAAACTAAACAGATCCAGCCCACCATCTGCCAACTGCAACCTTTGGGCCTTCTCTCTTTTATATTTTTATTAAAAATAAAAGTTTATTCCAACTTTTCCCAGCTCTACTATCTGCACAATTAGTTCATCTGTCTATTCCTTTGTTTATTCCCTCACTTTGTTCTTTTACTCACTTTCTGATTCACTCAAATATTCAACAAATATGAGCTACCTACTTACTGTGTGTCAGGCAGTATGCTGGGGAGAGAAGATACAATTATGAATAAGATACACAAGGTCTTTTCTCGTGGCATTTACATTTAATATAATGGAGGAGACAGACACAAAAGAAAAAATATATCAAAGAGGATTTAATTTCATTTCTATTAGGGCTACAAAGCATAAGTAAAACTCAGCCCACTTGTCCCTGGTTAGGGAATACTCTTTACTGTATGGATCCCTATCACTTTGTTCAAACTAGTCTCCACTGAGATGTACCCACTAGCTCTGAAGAACATGTCCAAACATTACTACTCAAAAATGAAGAGTCCCTCATTGTTCACAGGATTCAGAACAAACTTAGCCTGAAATGTAAGGCCTCTCTGAAACTGGTTTCAACCTCATTTCTGCCATTTCTACTACTTCCATCTTTGTGGCCCTTGTTCCCTGGTAGCCTGGACTCCACTCTACCTCAAACACACCATGAAACTTCTTGGATATCCTAAATCAGATCTGATCTCTATTTTCTGAATCCCTACACCACCTTAAAATATTTTGTGATGCTTATCCCACATTATGGATCTCTGAATACTTGTCTTATGTCCCCTAATAGATTGTAAGCACCTCAAGGGTAAGATCTGTGTCCTACTCACCCCAATACTCATGGACCTACCTACCTGGTATAATAATAAATATTTCTTGAATAAACACATCCTAGATAAAAAGATAATTTTGTCTGCCTGAAAAAAGATGACTAAGTTCAAAAGAGAAGATCAAAATTCTCATCTTTACTATATTAGTAGTCCTCCTAAAATTGTACTTCTATAATTAATTCTAACGTCATATATATTATACAGGGCTAAACTCTGCATCATCTAAGCAATTGCGAAGATTAGCTAATCATAACACCTCCCTGCTTTATGAGTAAGAAATTATTTCACAAGATAAAAGCATATTAAATCACAGATTTATAATATAAACACTTTTGACCTTATTAAAAATCATAAATTTTCCTGACTACCATTTCCCCACTAAAAGGAGCAAGGGCTTCAAGGAGAAGCATGGAGGGCTGCTCCCAAGGCTGCGACAAGGAAGGGAGAGTACACAGTGAGCCTGGAGCATCTTGAGTCAGAAAGTAAGAAAATGCTCTGAAGTAGATGGGGGCATGCCCAAGGACAGCTTGAAGGGGTCAAATTGGTCAAATTCAGGAAACTCTGAGTAGCAAGATATATAATGATATACTAACAGGAACAGATGATTACAAATTGAATTTAAAAAGAATTCTGAGTCCAGTCTAATAACTTAAAAAGGGAAAAGGAGTGGGAGAGGGACAGAAAAATTCTAATGCAGAAGAAATGAAAGCAACAGGAAATCAACATTTTACAACCACCACGATAATAACTGATATAAGCAAGAATCATCAATGAATGCTGAGAAATAGAATATTCACATAGTCTCAAACTATCCCCCTACCTATTACTCATTAATTACAAAGGGGGAAATTTACCTTTACAATGAAAAAAAGCTGGCAGACACCACCTTAACTTAATGATCATTACCGAAAAACCAAACTGGATAAACTGACGTTACATGCCTCCTGACGTACTGCGTTGAGAAGGAAACGGCATCACCTGTGAAGAGTCCCTGCCAAAAGGTTTTCACCCGAATTTAATCATGAGGAAACAATCAGACACATCCATATTGGCCTGGAGCCTTCAATAATGTTGCTGTAAAACAAGATTTAGGGGAAAAAAGCTAAGTGATTGTTAGGGACTAAAAAGATAGAACTTAAAGGCAGTGTATGATCTTTGACTGGATCCTGAATTGAGGGGCAAAAAAAGATGGCTGCAAATAACATTACTGGGAAAACTGAACACTGGACAATAATATTGCATCAATGTTAAATTTCCTAAGTGTGTTGATTTGTGGTTACGTAAGAGAAATGTCCTTGTTCTTAGGAAAAACATGCTGAAGTATATAGGACTGAGTTGTCACAATATCTGCAATCACTCTCAAATGGTTCAGAAAATAAAGTTTGGTGTGTGTGTGCGTGTGTGTGTGTGTTCAAAGAGAAAGATCGCCAATTTGCCAAATTGTTAAAATTATCAAATTTGCAATACACCTTTGAAAATACAAAAGGTATTTATCAGTCAAAATATCAAAAAGAAAGGCGATGCAAGCACTTATTTCCTGGAAAATAAATTTTAAATGTTACTATCACAGGCCTTAGTTGATCAAGACGGAAAAATTTTAATACTATGACATTTTTGACATGTTTTAATATGAAATACTAATTTAAGAATTTTTCTGATTATTCCCAATAGATTTTAGAGATTAACTCTGTTAAACAGTAAACACACAAAATAACTGTGCTCATTGCACACCTCACCGTGAGTCTAAAATATAACGAGCCATTGAATTGAAAGATCATGGGAAAAAGCTGATGATCAAATGTAACTGGCCACCTAAACAGCTACACACAACATTGTTTTCCACTCCAGCCCAATTTCAAAGGAAAGTAGTTTTCAATGGTTCGTTGGTCAAAAACAACATTAAATAGCAAGCACTAAAAAGTTAATTGAATGTTTGCCAGAAAGAGTATGACTCGTTTTTATACTGGATAATTAATTTCTTTGTTTTTATAAGAATTTTAAAGAGTGACCAACATGCACCCCGTGGGTAAGTAACTTCATTCAAGAAAGACTTCTTACTTTTGTGGCATAGACTATACTTAGGTTTGGAAACACTCCAAGAATGTTTTTATTTGTTTAAAATTTTACTTCTTCTAGTATTCTTTTTGCCTTATCTTAAGGATATACATTATAGTGTCACAGCATTTAAACTCCATTACAAATAGCTTTGATAATATCATTGACAGTACATGCCTAAGTGAATCTCCATAAAGAAAACAGGTTTATAATATGAGGCATTCTTAAGTAAATTAAAATCAAATGCAATGGATCTTAGTAACTTTAAATGTGTAACCTAAAAATTAGTTTTGGGATTATGGGTCTATATTTTTAAAAAAATCTGAACAGCTGGAAAGTTTACAAAAGCATGCTGAGAGAAATTATTATTTATATGCACTACTACTTCATGCAGTGTGATTTCAAAAAATAATTTAAAAGATTAATATGACATCCTAAATGTGCATTATTTTGTGATGAATTTGCTAAGATTAAAAAGTATTTTATGATCTCTCGCTAACTTAGGATAAAATTCACATGCTTCCAATCAAAATCTTTATTTTTGTAATATGAATCCTAAAAAGGAGAAGTTCTGTACAACAGAATAAAAATAAACAATACCCTATGATATGTAGGTATACCCTCCTTATGTAATCCCCCTGGAAAGTTGGGGAAATTGCTACTTAATGTATCTTACAAGTGACAATTTTTATAAAAATAGCTTTCCTGTTTAGTAATTCAAAAAATCTGGCCCATTTCATAACTTTCTACCTTCTGTTTTCTGCGACTGAATTTCACAGTCTACATGATAGGGGCACAAGAGTTTCAACGATGCCAGCGTTACACTGTTTGTGCTTGTTTTCTTGGTTTCTTTCAGAGTCACAACATAGTGGCTGGCTGGCCAGCTTGCTGTTCAGCCATCTACCTGGCAACAATAGTTATGTATAAAGCAGTTATCCATTTTATCTGCAATATTCTGGCTACCAAAGTCAATCAAAATCCTAAGAAATTATACAGTATTCTATTTATGCCTTCGTTAGCATGATTTTGAGACAAATGCCTCTATTAAAAGTAAATTTATTAATAATTCTATACAAGACTATTTGGACTCTATAAAAATTTCTTGACTTTATTAAAGAACAGAAGACTTATTTGGGCAATGAGAAACAACATGGTAAGTAAGATGGTACACAGTGGCTAAATTTCCGGTACAGACAGCCTTAGGGAAGGGCAAAAGTGCTATTAGAATTAGCCACACTAAGTTATGCCAGTCAGTGGTTCTACTTCGGTATAAGCTGTACACCTTCACAAAAATATCTACTACTTTCCAAAATATTCTAGACAAGTAATGGGGAAGCCAACAAAAAAGTACTGATATCCTAGAAGATGCAAGTAGATGATAGTTAATATGGCAATTGAAGAAAAGGGAAAAGGTAATCCTAATATAGTCCAAAAGATACTGTTCTTTAAAAATCACCATAATGCCACAATCTAGAAAAAAAATCATTGTTAATATTAGGGTTTTCATTTTCTTTTAATATTTTTCCATACATATTTCTATTTTTTCCCTACATAACTGAAGTCATACTAAACAGTTTATATCCTATTTTCACTTAACATTATATAGAGCATATCCCTAATTCACCTTCAAAAACATGATTTATTTAATGAGCACTCAATAGTCTATCATATAAATAAATCATTTACAGTCATGCTTAATGACAGGGATACGTTCTGAGAAATATATCATTAGGAGATTTCGTCCTTGTGTGAACATCATAGAGTGGACTTACACAAACCTAGATGGTATAGCCTCCTACACACCTAGGCTCTATGGTACTAATATTATGGGACCAGCATTGTATATGCAGTCTGTCATTGACCGAAAGGTCGTTATACGGTGCATGACCATATTTAGTAACATTCCTACTGTCGAACATCTAGGTTTTTCCCTCCAATTTTTTCCTCTGTATTCCTTCGTGTTCTTCAGCATCAGCAGGACTGGAAGCTTCCTGAGGACACAGACTATGTCTTTCTTGTCTGGTTCCCCAGTATTTAGCACACTGCTGTACATGGAATATGCATTTAAATGTCTGTTGACTTATAAAGGAACCACGCTGCAGGGCTGACCCGGTGGCATAGCGGTTAAGTTCGCATGCTCCGCTTCAGCGGCCTGCGGGTCGCAGGTTCGGATCCCGGGTGCAGACCAACGCACTGCTTGTCAAGACATGCTGTGGCGGTGTCCCATATAAAGTAGAGGAAGATGGGCACAGATGTTAGCTCAGGGCTAGTCTTCCTCACACACACACAAAAGGAACCACATTGTACTCTGGTCCTCTATGTAGCAAAACTGCATTATAGTGAAACCATGATTATGTAATCATGATTAAATAATCAAAGAAGGGAGAATATTCTGGGTCAACGTGGTAGAATGAACAAGGGATTTATCTGTGCTCTCATCCAATCCTCCTGCCAAAGAAAAAGTTCCTAAAGGAACTTAAAACTGTGTTAAATCCACAATGAAAAAGAAACAGGAGATGAGAAAATAATGGATAGAGATGTCAACGTTTTTAGAAGATGGAGAAGGGGTGATTGAGTGAGTGTACCTAACTTTGAAGGAAAAGGAAAAGCTGATATTTCACGCACCCTGCAAAGAAGAATGCATGAGCAAATAAACTGCTTCTCGGGACAGAATTGCAGAAAAGTTCTGGAATCAGAGGCACCAGGTTCCTGGGAAGGTGGAGCACGGGGCTAACAAAAGGGGGCTGGCTGAATGCGCTAGAAGTCAGCACCCAGATGGCCTTCCCAATGCTAAACAGCCAGGCAACTATTCCTTCTTCACTCTGGCAGAAGACATGAGGTTTTCATCAGAGAAGGGGATTAAAAGAGACCGCCAAGTGCCTACTAGCACAACGAAAGCAAAAAAGAGACCCACACAAAGGCAAACAGTGAAATTCTAAAACTTGGCTATAAAGAGAAGAATCTAAATTTGCCAGACAGAAAATACTGACAGTATATGAATGACTGGGATTCAGCATGGTACAGGATTTCTCAACATATTATTAAATGCTAAGATAATGGAGTAATTTGTCAAAATTCTATGAGAAATTAAATAACCTATAATTTTTTATTCAGCCAAACAATCTGTGGTAGGCAGAATTCTAAAAATGACTCCTGAATTGAGAATATGTATAATCCCCTCCCCTTTGAGTGTGAGTGAAACCTGTGAATATTATGAGATATTCCCACGATTATGCAAAAATGATTAGCCAAGTGGGCCTAATCTAATCACAAGAATCCTTTAAAAACAGTTTTCTCTGGCTGGTAGCAGAAAAGAAAGTCAGGGATTCAAAGCATAAGAAAGATTTGACGGGCCTTTACTGGCTTGAGGATGGAGAGAAACACATGGGAAGGAATGTGGGCAGCCTCTATGACAGCCAGCTAGGGAACAGGGACCTCAGTCCTACAGCTGCAAGGAACTGAAATCTGCCAATGAGCAATAAGCTTGGGAAAGGACCCCGAGCTTAACCTGGCTGACATCTTGTCTTTGGTCTGGTGAGATTTTAAGGAGAGAATCCAGCTGAGCCATGTCAGACTTCTGACCTATGGAAACTAGGAGACATTAAGTCGGTGTTGTTTTAAGCTGCTAAACTTGCTGTAATTTGTTCCACAGCAAAAGAAAACCAATACGCTAACAATCAAGTATTTTGCTATTCTATATATTCCTCTTTTCCTAAAAGCTCAATACTGAAAGAAAAAAAAGAATACTCACTTTATGAAAGACCCCTCACCTAATGGAAATTTAGCTAAATCTGTCTCAAAATGAGATTTTAGCGTGGAGCACCAGCATGCATGTCATATTGGACTATGAGAACCAGCAATCAAAAAAACTAGCAACACACAGCTTTCTCAGCTTGCTCAGCGGGTGTCTGGAAGTGTCTCATGAAGAGAAAGGGTCTAAAACACAACACTGTAGAAGCCCCCCTTGTATTAGGATCTCCTCCTTGAGAGCAGTCACACAGGACAGCATTAGAGCTTAGGACCACACCCAGAATGAGGAAGGGTTCAGCAACAACTGGCTTTGCTCTTCATTTCCCTCCCATTCGCCAAAGCACAACATTAAAAGATCTGAGAAAAAGAATATAGAGAAGTATTATTACTATCATGGAAGGCTGGAACAGACTTGTTTTTACCTAGCTTTATATTAGAACGAACAGAATAGAACAAGGTTCCAATATTCCATTCCGGGGGTGGGTAAACTCAGGCATGAGGATCAATCAGCAGCAACAGATGTTACCTACTCCCCACTGCCATCAGCAACCACCCCACGCCTTTTCTCCTCTTGCCCTAATCCTGTTGCGCTTCCCACTCCCCCATGCCCAAGCAAAATCTCTACTCCTTTACTAGGACAGTTACTGGCCCAACCTGCTAATCCCACTTCGCATGTTCAGCCCTGGGATGGACCGAAGACACTGTGGATTCCTGTCATGTGACACCAGGAGCAGGGGTGGGGAAGCAAGCAACGCCAACGTTGTGAGCATCTACTATATGCCAGAAGAACAGTACAAATTATCTCACTTTATCTTCACCTCAACCCTACAAAACATATTATCATCCTCATTTTGTAGACGAGAAAGCACAGGTTCTGTAACTTGTGCAGGCCACATTATTAGTGAAAAAATGTGTGCAATGGAAAGTCTCACTCCAGAGCCCATGATTTTTGTTTGCTTTCCAGTTAGAATCCTGCCCCAATTTACTAAGGCAACCACTGCTTTTAATCTCCTTTCCTTTATAAGACTCCTATTTTTTAAGAAAAGTATCGTCTCTCTTCTAAATGCTTAAGACAGAGCTGTGAGATGTCTAGAAACAAGCAAGAATTGTCTCCTAGCTTCAGGGGAGAAATAATTGTCACCAGATCTAAATTTAGTGGGAAACTGAAGGCATTACAGATCAAAGAATTTTCCAGAAAAGCTGACATCACTGAAAAGGAAGGCACAAATGTTCTAGGCAGATATCTAATGGTCCAGTACAACAGGGAGCAAGGGCTCACTGAAGCAATCACCAAGGTAACTACCCCTCATGTAGGATTTACCATTCAAAGGCAGGTGGAGGCTTGAAAATACATCAAAGAAAAAGTGAAATGTTTCAAGAGCAAAAGACCCTAATTTGAACATAGTCTGAAGGTTACTGGAGCAATGAAGGCTTCCTGTAGAGCAAAAGAAGAAGGCATCTTTGGTCAAAAAATCATCAGACTTATATTTAAAGAGTCTTAGCCTTTAACCCTAGCCAATCAAGAAAAATCCTCTAAGAAAAATGCACTAAAATAGTTCCATATTAAATATGTGATTTTATATATTCAACAAATGTAAATAAAATTTTCATAGATGATTTTGACATTTTCAAGGTAAGTGCTCAATAAATATTAACTGACTGAATAAATGAATAGAAAATGGGTTTCCAGAAAATGAACTCCAATTTAAAACACTGACCAACAGAAAATCATTATTTCACTTTCAACAGTTCGATGTTCGGTCAGCATCCAGGAACCAAGCAGCTCACTGGTTGCTAGGATGAACAGACACCTCATCCCACTTTAACAACCTACGTTCAAAACCAGACAGTGTTGAGATGTGACATAGGCAACAATTATTTGGTTGTTTTCGTTTTTCTCTATTATCATTTTCTACCTTACGTGGTCATTTTCTTCTTATTTGATCTTATGACCAAATATGTTTCTTGAGGGCTGACATCCCCTGCTGACAGTAGGGACAGTAATTATGTCATTGAAAAATGTGTTTTGGTTAGGGGAAGGGAAAGTTTTAAAAATGTGTGACATTCCAAAGTCAAATACAGAGAATAACTATAACTGGATTATATTCCATTGCTTCCATTAGAATAGCTAATTGTCAACTGAGAGTTTACTTTAAGACAACATAAAAACGGAAAAGAGACAGGATAATTTTAGTCTTAATAGAATAAAATGTGCAATTCCTTTGGTGATATAGGGCAGAAGATTACAGCTGGAGGGAAGAAATGTATTTTCAGTTTTGTACCTCCTGCGCTGGTGACAGCATTAGGTTAAAGATAGTGGAAGAGAGAGTAATAGAGACTGACCCTGTCTCTTTCTGTTTTTCTTAAAGAGTTCTTTGGAGAAGGATGATTAAATAGATACGGGGTACACAGAAATATAAGAAGAGGTGGTATTTTAATTATGAGGATGAATTTATATAAGAAATCTCCTAATAAGGATTGAGAATATTTGCTAGAAGGCTGATATGGGCAAAACAGAGGTAAGAAGCTGAAACTGAAAGAGTAGGAGAAAGAGATCACCTCGGTAAACACACATCAGACAGGCCAGGACAATGCTAGAAGTAAGGGCATCAGTGAGAAGGAAGTGACAACAGTCAAAGCAGAAGATGACCAGGACAGGTCTGGCTCCAGGAGTGAAAAAGGAGTGACAGGTACATGCAGTGATATGAAGGAGAGCAAGTAGCTAAGGCACAGTGGCAGATGAGACATACAAAGCATAGAGGACAATACTTGAGAAGATGAGTTTGGTACAGTAAAAGGAACTACTGGCTCAGTAGGAATTCTGACGGGTCACCACACAGGACAAACTTGTAGAAACTTACCCATTGCACAGCTCCTCCCTACTTCCTACCTGTTTATCTGATCTTAAAAAGCAACATACCTTTCAAGTGATAAACTTACCAAATTCAAAACCATAGATAAAGGCCTATACTAACTCATTATTAAATAACAAGCTTTCTTTCAGTAATTTAGGCCTTTACATTTTTCTCTTAAAAGATACTAAATTCAAGAAATAATCCGCAATTTCCCCAAGTCCTCACAGACTGTATTTTAAAGCCAATTTGTAAAATAAATTTTAATAAAATATATCGAAATAACAGTTACCTCCATTTCAGTTTTTTGACATTTCAAAGTAAAGATGGACAGACAACTGACCAATTGATTGACAACCAACAGACACATATACTGTTGAGATTTCGTGAGAAACGTGTGTTTTAAAAACCAACCTAAATTTTATAGCAGAACTGGTAATGAGAGATAACAAATATTTTCATTTTAATAATCTGGCAATATATTCTATTTTACCAGGTTAAGATTTAATATTTTAATATATTGAAAGAAATTATGAAATACTATGTGTTGCTTTTTAAGAACCGTCATTTTTTATTGTAACAGAAGAAAAATTACAGCAATCAAGTTTTCATCTTTTTTTTCATATTTGCAAAATTTTTTCAATCAAGTAGAACAAAGAAAAAAAATTACGGTACTTTCTCGTGAAATCTGTATTTGAAAAAGGAATGAAGAGTCCCCCAAGTTGAAAGCTCAAGAGCTCACACACACTGAGTCCGGGCTATAGTCCCTGACAGACAGTCTACACTGAATTTGCTTATTGATATGTTTAGTTCAGTTCAATTAATTATTTCTTAACCAAGCCTGAACAAAACTAATAAAAGTGCACAGAAAACCCAAAACTCTTCCAAAGAAAAGGGGCAAAATAAGCGTTTACAATGTATATCTAATTTTTGTAATATATAAAGTTGTATACATGGAAATTGCTCAATAAATATTTAATAAATAAATGAATGATTGAACATCTGGGTTTTGAAATTAAATTTTTAAGAGAGGAAAATCTGTTTATTTGTTAATATGAAAATTGGTTATAAGTTAACTGCCAGCAAAAGCCATTCACTGTCACAATTTATACTCATCTTGTAACACCACATAATACTACTGTGCTTGAGTTAACAGCAAAGGATACTCCATTTATATTGGCAGTGTTCCACGAACAACAAAGCTAAGTCCAGTAGATACAACATTTTCAAAATGCATGTAAACTCTTTAGATGAATTCTTCCTGCTGACAATCCCAGGGGAGAGAAAAGAAAATGATGTGTTTTACCCTAAGAGCTCAAATCTCTCTTGGGAGGTAATTCAATTGAAATTTTACATTCAGTCTAGCCAGGCAGTGATAAACAGATGCTTAAATTAGCTGCCTTATACCATAATCAAATATCTTAAGGAAAAAAAGTTTCTAACAAAAATATAGAGAAGAGGGTGAAGATAAAAAAGAGGGGAAATAAAACACTTTTTAAAAGCTTACTGATATTTTTAGAAAAAAATGTTTTTTATAACTTCTTCTGTAAGTAGTAGTCCACAGGAATCAACCATGCCTGTCAGTACATTTACTGGTTAGTTTGTACCACAAAACTAATTTATGTTAGCACACAAATAATCAATTAAAAATAACTAAATTTTTATATTAAGTTTTTTGACATTGATGTAATTTGCAAAGGTATTTTGTGTGTGTGTGTGAGGAAGACCAGGCCTGAGCTACATCCGTTGCCAATCCTCCTCTTTTTGCTGAGGAAGACTGGCCCTGGGCTAACATCCGTGCCCATCTTCCTCCACTTTATACGGGACGCTGCCACGGCATGGCTGACAAGCAGGGAGTCGGCGGGCGCCCGGGATCTGACCTACAAACCCTGGGCTGCCAAAGCGCGAACTAAACTACTGCGCCACTGGGCGGCCCCTGCAGGTTTTAGTTAAACAGTTGCATGTACAAAATTTAACTTGTATCTGTGTCTTTTACTATAAGCATCTTCAAGTCTTTTCTGAAAGTAACTAATGGCACAAACAATAAATAAATCAATAAAAGATAAAAGGTTAAAACTGATTCACAAAATTACTCCCACATATCAAAATGGGTAAAACTATAAAAGCAGCTAGAAAAAATTACAGCCAGCAACCAAAGGGAGATAACTTAATCTATATAAAAAACTTGCAACCTTCATTTAACTGACTCACTAGATTAATGCTCTTCAGTTTTTCTCTAAAACATATCTAGTGACAGTCGTAGTCTACAGACAGCATGGAGCTAGTAAAGACTGGAGCTGCTCTCCAACAGTTCTATAAATATTGGGATCCACCAACTGAGCTATATGCTTACCAAAAATCAGTTTTTCTCTGATTTGCTGTTCTCAAAAATTTGCTGTTCTCAAACTAGTTTTTACCAGTTGGACTTGTTACTGTAGCTATGTTACTTAATTAAATATTAACCAAGGAAATATGAGTGCAAAAAGAGATTTATTTCTACTGAAAACTAAATTGAATGCTTCAGACTAACTCTATATAGACTTATCACTGGGGGAAAAATGCCTGTTGATGGAAGCATGGGCAGAGATTTAAAAAATAAACTAGAAGGATTAGAAGTTAAAATCTAGAAGGATTCTTAAAAACTTTGTAAGTTTTAAGTTTTAACTTCACTTTACAGACACCGAAACTGGAGATCACAGATGACATACTAGAGTGTGTTTTATGCACGAAAACCAATGTAAATTCCAATCAGAACCAACACCCAAAGAGCCTTGACTCCACTTAAAAAGACAGGTGAATGTACATTTATATGCCTTAACTGAAACTAGAATGTTAAGGTTTTCACATATGAACCTTTTAAACAATTCTCTGCTTTAACTTCTTGTCTGTGATTAACTGACTAGCTGTGGCATGTTAAAAGGCCTCTACCATACTGCCTTGGACCCTGGAACACACACACAGGAGCTCACGATCCAGAATGATGAGGTGCCACCACAGTAACAGGAACAGGCTGCTACGAGCATCCAGCCAGGCTTGGACAGCAAGGAGACGTGAAAGAACTTGAAATGAGTTAAATCTTAAAAAGGATCTAGAAGCCCAGCAGGTAGTAAGAAGAGGAGGTCTGTGAAGCAGAGAAGACAAAGGCAGGCAGGTAGGAGGCCAGGTGCATTTCAGATGACTGCAGTTTAGGCTTGTTAGTAAAGGACAATGGGGAAGGGACAGAAAGTGAGGCTGGTCTTACCTGCCATGGCCAAGAGTTTGATTTTTATCAGGAAGGCAAAATAATTTGAAGAATTTTAAGGAGAGCAGTAACCAGATTTCTATTTCAGAAATAATCCTCTGGCACAGTATGGGAGATAAAGGAGGGAGGAGACTAGACTGGAAAAATAACTGTAAAATTAGAAATCCAAATTAGAACAGGGCCCAGGAGATAGGAAAAGAAGACGGATTTAATATTTAGGAGGCAGAATTGATAAGAATTAGAGATAGAGCTGACAAGAAGAGTGTGAAAGAGAAGCATTAAGAGGAGCCCACAGGCTTCTACCACGGGAAATGAGATAAATGATGGAGGCCATTTAACTAGACACGGATCCAGGGGAGACCCAAACCAATGGAAGAAATAATTAATCCTATCCTAGAAATGATGAATATGAGGTGGAGTTTGTCCAGTAAGCCATTGAACATATGGGTCTGGACCTCACAAAAGGGCTTGAGGACGGAGTTGGAGATGTACGCTATCAATGTACAAGAATGGTGAAAAACATGGTCCTGGGAGCCAAGCTGAGTGTGTATCTGGGCTCTGTCATTTACTAGCTCTGTGGCTGTGGGCAAATTACTTAACCTCTCTGTGCCTCTGCTTCCTCATCTCTAAGAAAGGATTAAGAAGTAAGGTCATCCACTGCATAGCGACATTTCGGTCAAGACAAACCACGTATATGATGAAGGTCTCAGAAGATTAGTACCACATAGCCTAGGTGTTTAGTAGGCTATACCATCTAGGCTTGTGTAAGTACTGTAGGGGAGGAAAAAATTTTCCTCTACCTTTCTAGTTTCTTCTGGCTGGTCTGAAAATTAAATTGACATAGATTAATAGAAGAAAAACAAATAAAAGTTTAATAACATGTATACATGGGACAAACCCAGGAAAACTAAGTAACTCGCCACAATGACTGAAGCCCTCCACTTAAATACCATCCTCAGCCAAAAACAAAAAAAGATGTTGGGGTGGGGAGAGTCAGGGACCTCAAAAAGAAGAAAGGCAATTCACAGGTAGGTGAAAAAGGAGCAAACATTTGGAAAACAAGTGTTTGGCCACACAGAAACAGAAAAACACAGAGGGAGCCCAACAAACAGGTTTCTCTAGGTTCCTCCCTGTCCACCACCTCATTCATGTGATGCTAAGGTGATAGCTCACTTCCTGAGACAGGAAGGATTTTTTAATCTGAATTCTTTTAGGCAGTTAAGGGGGAGGTAACAAGAAAAACTTTGAGTTTTTTGTTATAAAAATAATCAGACTAAAATAATCCTCACATCAAAGAGACACATTTTGGGGTGGCAAATTTTGTTCCCCTTCAGTACAGTCTATGATGTTCACACAATGACTAAACCACCTAAAGATGCACTTCTCATAACATATCTCTATCATTAAGCGACACATGA
Source organism: Tapirus indicus (assembly GCA_031878705.1). Classification (NCBI taxonomy): domain Eukaryota; kingdom Metazoa; phylum Chordata; class Mammalia; order Perissodactyla; family Tapiridae; genus Tapirus; species Tapirus indicus. The sequence continues at coordinate 120,016,216 of CM062925.1, forward strand.
CTGTACTTACCTCACAGGGTTGGTGTGAAGATTGAATGAGTGCATGTGGAGTGCTGACAAGTGTCTGGCATGTAGTAAGTGTTGCTGTGTATTAGGGTCTGCTGCTGCTGTTAATGTAACCAAAGCTATTTGTACGGCTGAGATCAGTCCCCAAATGTGGAGAGCGACAAGAGACCAAAGAGGAAATCCCAGGCTCACTAAGATTTTAAGAGGGAGAAAAAGCATCAGGGGAGGCGCAGAAGAGGAAAAGGTATTGTCAGAGAAGCCAAGAAGGTCTACAGTTTCATAGAAGGGAAAAGTCAGTAATGTTGAGGCCACAGAGATACAAAGTAAATAAAGTTCTGAAAATGCCCACTGGGTTCAGGAATTGACAAGTCACTGGAGATTTTACTAAAAGCTGTTTTCATAGGATGGTCCCCAAACTTTTATGATTATATACCCCACATATAAAAAAATAGCTTTGCACCTCAATTATCCTGTTATCTTTATAAATTACATACTTATACTACTATCACTGGCTAGTCTCTCAAGGCACGATATACACTTGAAGTTTTCGGACAAAGAGATAAAACCCTAATTCAAATAGTTTTACTGAGAACTTTCAATTTGGGAGGACAATGACTTGCTAGATCAGATTAGATGGTCGTTTGTAAAGCACAACGCGGCTAACAACAAGCACGCACCGGGAGCAGACACGTAAGCACTGCAATTTTCTCATTGTTCCATTGTGCTTGTACTGAATTAGTAAGTATATGCAATCAAAGGCTTTTAAAAACTGTCTTCTTAACACTTTTCCATTTAGTGAGGGTAGGCTCTTTTCATTTATTGTCTTAAGATAATTTTCCATTTGGTGAGGGTAAGCTCAGCTAAAATTAGATATTAGCTTAAACCATATGAAATTATCACTCTTGTAGGTCAAAAATGGCCAAATATTGGCAATTTCATTTGGTTCAACATACCTAATCCATAAATGCACTTAACTGGATACGTATAAACTGTTACACATCACTACAGACTGGGAGCAAACAAACGAATGAACGACCACAGTCAACCCCTCAACTTTGATGAACTGAATAAGGGGGTATCAATGTTTAAATGTATGAAATGTAAATAAATTAAATGTAGTTAAACGTATCAAATATTAATAAAACTTTATTTTTTATAAATTTAGGTAAAAATAAATAGAAGTTAAACACGTCCTCCCTGGGTCCCAGTGAATCACCGGGTGCACTTGCTCCACTTTGGAAACCACTGTGGAAAAGGTTCAAGAGTAAGGAAGTAAAGAAAACGCATTGGAACCATTTTGGGAAGCTTGGCTAAAAAGAAAGAAGGGGTGTAGATCTTGGCCTAGAGGAAGACAGAGTTAAAGAAGGGCTCTAAATGTTTTCTTAAGAAGAGAGAGATCTGAGCACGTCTGCAGCTGCAGGAAGGAGTCAATGGAGAGAAAGAGTTGAAAATGAGAGGAGATGGGATGCAGAGGAACGATCCCCAAACTAGACAGGTGGGTCAGATCACCATGATGGCAGGAGCATTTTAAAATGTGGATTCACAGGACTAGAAATCTCCATTTCAAAAAAAGCCCCCCAGCAGGCAGAGTGGCATAGTAGTTAAGTTTGTGTGCTCTGCGTTGGGGTTTGTAGGTTCAGATCCTGGGCGCAGACCTATGCACTGCTCATCAAGCCATGCTGTGGCGGCGTCCTACATACAAAATAAAGGAAAACTGGCACAGATGTTAGCTCAGGGCCAATCTTCCTCACAAAAAAAAAAAAGCACCCCAAGTTATTCTGATATTGCTGCTCCATGGAATGGAGCTGCGCCAGAGCTCAGATAAAAGGTTTTGTATGTAACGGATTTAAAATGCTTCACTTTTTCCACTCCATAATATACTGTGGTGTTCTGTTTTAGATGGCCAATTAAAATTATAAAGAATTTTAATAACCTAAAGGTACAATCAGGTATCTTCCTCTCTAATCCTTAACTTTTCCTTTATCATCCCCAATTTTAGCTTGGATTGAAAAGCCTTTCTTGAGGTTTGTTCTAGACTTCAGATGATTCAGCATCAAAACACTCCTGGGGTTCTTATCTGTCTCAGTCACAGGCAGTCAATTCATCTTGCCTAAACGGTTCACAGTTATCACGAGGAAAGTCTTATGTTGCATTTTCATCTACTCTGCTCTCTGATCTCCTGCTTCCTTTCCCTGTAAGTAGCAGAAGTGGGGAAAGAAAAAGAAGAGAAAGAGAGACAGAAAAAGAGAGAAGTGCTACATACAGAGTGTTTTCATCGTGAGGATAAAGCCTTTCTTGACCTGGGGATCACAAAAAGTTCTCTCTACACTTGCAACAATTTTGTAAGCAAAAATTTAAGGCAGTTCCTAGCTACCCTATTTTACATAAAATGGCAAGTCTGTAATTTAATTTTCCCTGGTTGACCCCTCTAACATTGGTTTCAGTTCATAAACTGCTTTAGATTCAGTCTGCCCAATCATTTCCTTAACCAGCTTGTATCCTTTATAGAAAAGAGAACATTTCAAACAAAACTTAAAGATACTCTTGAAGAAGGTATTTAAAATAGTTTCCATATAAGATTACTCCGGTCTATATTATTTTTCTATTAATGTCACGAGTATAAGTTTCACTTCCTAAATAGGACGGACAGAAGTTACTCGAAAGCAGAGATCAGGCTATAAGTGTGCGAGTACAATGAAAATTAGTATTAAGATGAGGAAATGGGAAGAGAATTAACATTTATTGGCTATCTGCTATGTGCTATGATGTATACATGTTATCTCACTTAGTTTTCACAACAACCCTACGAGGTATTATTACCCTCATTTTGCTGATAAGGCAACTTCAGTTCATAGGGGTTAAGAGAATCACAGAGCTATTAAGTGGCAAAGCCAGAATTTGAAGCCAGGTCGATGAATGCAAAGCCAAACTTTTCTTTGGTTATTATATATTGTGAGTAAAGAAAGAAACAGTAAAAGTTACATACTCAGGGTGAAAAAAATAAAGGGGCAAGTGGAAGAACGGTCATAAAAAGGAAAGAGGTGGGAGAAAGAAAACAGACGCACTTGGGAAACAGAGGAGGGACGGGAGGGGATCCAGAAGATGCCCGAACTTCAGAAGGGGATGGAACAGCAGGCACAGCTGGGGCGGTGGGTTATGCCGAATGCGGCTGACTCATCTAAAACCATCAACAGAGGGAAGATGTGGCTAAACAGGGTTCCCTCAAACTTAAAACCCTGACAAAAGGTAATCAGAAATAATTGAGTGGTGAACATGATGTAGTCTATCGAAATACAATGAGGTACACCTGAAATTCATATAATGTTACATATGTTACCTCCATAAAAATAATAATGATACTCTAGAGGCAAGCATCCATGTGTGCTCAGCTCAAAGAGCGTCCACTTAGAGAAAAGATGGTGATGAAGGTAGGGCGTTTGCTACAAGGAGAGAACATACGCATGTTTGTCCTTGTGAGGAAGAAAGTGGATTGTTTGGGGGAGAGTGGATACTGTGTGGGAAGTAACAAGATCAAAGGCACAGAAAGAAGTATTTGAATTAGAAATGCTTAGAGTCAAATACAGACGCGAAGGAGAAAATGAATATAAAAGAGACACGACGGAAGAACCAGAACCTACTAAGACAGCTGACCCACAGGGTGGGTGAAGGATGAGGGTGTGGCTACGGCAGTGACACTTCTCTGAGTATACTGCTAATTTTTTAGTTCCATGTTAATACTTTACATAAGCAAAAAACCTCAACAACATGACGGGGGGAGGAAGAGGCTAAAAAGGAGTATAAATAGAAACAAATGAATCTAACTTCAAAAGAATAACCTAACTATACTGGGGTGGGGGGAAGGGAACTAATCCAGTGACTTTTTTGTATGTGGTAAAATATATATAACATAAAATTTGCCATTTAAACCATTTTTAAGTGTACACTTCAGTAGCATTAACTACATTCGCAATGTTGTGCAACCATCACCACTATCTATTTCCAGAACTTTTCCATCACCACAAACAGAAACTCTGCAGCCATGAAGCAGCCCTTCCAAGTAACTTTTGAACACAAAATTTTGACTACATACGTTCAAACTACAGATTGAAAAAGAAAATAACTGTGAACAAAAATTGAAGTCTAGTTAGTGGTTTGTTTTTCACACTGCAATTCTAAAGCTGCTTTCTGTATATTCTAGAATTAAGCAAATATGAGAATAAACTCTGTGCTTTGGATTAGATTTGGAGTTATCAGTATGAACTCATGCTTTTACAACATATGGAAAGATAATTATGGAAAGATACAGCTATGTGCGTGTGCGTCCACATAAATGTATTTCCTGGCTCTGTCTGCTGAGAGCACCTGAAGGCAAGGACACTGCAGCAGCAGCAATCAGTTCTCGTGCCCAGATCCTAGATTCTAAATTCCGTTCTTCAAAAACATGAGCAAGGGGTCTTTGGAAAAATGGTTGATTCTAGAGCTGGGAAGTACAAGAGCCTAGATCATCTTGTTGGGCCAGAAAGTAAAAAGTGCTCCAAGAATAATGGAAACGTGTCAAAGGACACCAGAGGTAGATAGAGGGCTCCCAAGGGCCAAATCAGGGGCAATTTAAGCACCAAAATAAATGATGACAGTAACGGAGTATAATACACTGACTAAAATAAAAATCTACAAGTGTACACTGATATAAATACATGAATAAATAAGTGGGAAAGAAAGGAAAATCTCCCTTAGAGTACATTGCCAACTAACAAATGTAGAAGGAAGGATGGAATTAGAAACTTACCATCCAGCAACTATGATAGTAACAACTCATCCAAGTAAAAGTCATCAGTGGATGCTAAAACTGGTGGATCAAGTCAGATGAGAAACAGATTCTACATCGTCTCAAAGCATCTCCTCACAAAGAGGAAAACAACAACATCATAGGGCAGGAACCTGGCAGATACCACCTTCACCAAGTAAAACTGACATGAAATCAACATCATGGGGCTCTGCACACAACACACTGGAAGTACACACCACCACTCCCATGGAATTCTGGACAAAAATACATACCCTACATTTCATGAGGAAATATCACACAAACCCAAACTACAAAATAATTGGCTTGTTCTCTTCAAAAACAGCAAGGTCACGAGAGGCAAAAGTGGACTGAAGAACCGCTCTAGATTAGAGACATGACAACTACATGCAACACGTGATTCCTGGAGGACTGGTTTAGACACTGCTCGTCTCCTTTTGCTACAGAGGATATCACTGGGACAACCGACACGATGTGAATATGTGTGTAGATGACATAATAGTGTTATAGCAATGTTAAGTTCCCTGATTTTGATAACTGGACTGTGGCTATGTATGAGAAACTGCTCGTTTTTAGAAAATACACACAAATACTTAGGGGGTAAAGGGGCATCTTGTCTGCAACTTACTTTCAAGCAGTTCAGTAAAAACAAAACAAAGCATATATATATACAGAAACAGAATGATAAGCAAATGAAGTAAGATATGAATGTTGGGGGTATCCAGATGAAGAATATATGGGAATTCTTTGTGCTACTCTTGCAGCTTTTCTTTAAGTCTGGAACTATTTCAAAGTAAAAAGTAAAACAAAATCATCTGGTGTATTAAATCAGCTATTGCTTAATATTTTTTGCAAGAACCTCATCAAATGATCACTTGGACGATGCCTGACCACCACCAGTAACTATCTCACTACTTCTACTAGCTTCTGATACGAACCACTGCATATTTAGACAGCAGTGATTGTTAGAAAATTCTTCCTCTTAGTGAGTCAAAATCTATCCCTGTGTATCTTTCATACATCAAACCTATGTGCCTTTTCCTATAGTTACAGTCTTATTTCCCTAAATCCTTTCAAAGGTTTTCTACCATCTTTTAGGTTTAATGGTAACATGTTTTTTTTTAAACACCAAACTTCTGTCTCTCATTTCTTGCTTCTGAAGATTCCTTTTCTCATCCTCTTAATAATATGATTTCCTCCACTATAAAATGAAGTAAATGGACTAGATGGCCTCTAAGATCCCATCAAGAGACCAAGTTTCTTGGGGCCGCCCGGTGGCGTAGCGGTTTCGTCCGTGCTTGGCAGCCCGGGGTTCGCCGGTTCGGATCCCGGGCGCCCGCCGACGCACTGCCTGTCAGCCATGCCGTGGCGGCGTCCCATATAAAGTAGAGGAAGATGAGCACGATGTTAGCCCAGGGCCAGTCTTCCTCAGCAAAAAGAGGAGGATTAGCAACGGATGTTAGCTCAGGGCTGGTCTTCCTCACAAAAAAAAAAAAAAAAAAAGAGACCAAGTTTCTTAGAGGCAAGGACTGTGGAGTATTTGTACGACACACCGTAAATGAGAAATACGTGTGCTGGATTGACCGAACCTCCAAATCTAACATGCTAAGACCAATGTTTCTTTGATATTCTCCAATAAGCAGATCTCTACAAAATGCCACAGATGATATATAACTTTCCAAAATTTGAATAAGAAAACATCTTTAAATTTCTAATTGCTTCCCTGCGATCCAGTAAAATATATAAGGCATCACTTCAGGAAATAGCTGTGTTTGTGAAAATTTGTGAATAAATCAAACCAGCTTGACTTATAGTTTTGAACCCACTGTAGGTGTCCAATCAACATCTGTCCAACTACACTTACTACTTCTTTACCTTATTTATCCCAGGACACATCTGTGAATTTATGGGAACAGCCCGTATGTAAGCCAATTGATAATACAAACAGTCTCTAGTGATATTATCTCTGCTTAAGAATCACAAAATGCAGTTCCGTAACTTGGTTTTTTTCTAATGAGTCAACTAGGGCAGAGAAGGTAAGTAACTCATCCAAAGTTGTAAACTGAATTAGATTTAAAGCTGGAAGTGGAACTCAAGCCTTAAGGCTCCCCTGTTAGAGCTCCTTCTACTCTATCGTTCTGCCAACGCGATACTAAAATGCTTCCTCTAGGATAATTTTTTCACTGCTTTTAAATCCACAATTGTTACTCTATCATGTTTTTGACAGGCTCTCTAGAAATTGTGCATGTTTTGCTCTCTTTATTTATAAAACATATATTTGATATAAAAAACAAATTATTGGGGCCGGTCCAGTGGCGTAGTGGTTAAGTTCGCACACTCCACTTCGGTGGCCCGGGGTTCATGGGTTCGGATCCCGGGCCTGGACTGACGCACCACTTGTCAAGCCATGCTGTGGTGGCATCCCATACAAAGTAGAGGAAGATGGGTATGGATGTTAGCCCAGGGCCAGTCTTCCTCAGCAAAAAGAGGAGGATTGACAACAGATGTTAGCTCAGGGCTAATCTTCCTCACAAACACACACAAAATTATTGATGAAGTTCATGATTTATTGTTAAATTTTGCACTAAACCTACTATTTTGTGTGTTTGAGAGGCAAAGTCTTTTGTTTATCTCCTTCCTAATTTAACTAGATCATTCTATTTTATAACATATAGTACTTTTAAAGGGAATTCTGGAATTTTGATGTACTGCTGACATGGAGGTATTAATTAAAGGCAGCTCTTGAAGGTTAGGGACCCAGGATATTAAAGTATAAAACTGAAGACTCTTAAGATAAACCACAGTATTGCAACACATGGTGGGAAAACAGTATATTAAAACAGCTAACTTTTTAAGGAAATCCTTTTGTGAGGTGAATAATTTCTCCCTAATTTATCTCTTTGTCCCTTAGAACACTGATATGCTGGATTTGTAGAAATTTAGATAAGTTAATATTAACAGACGATGTAGTTTAAATGTTATACATTCTATGGCACTCGTCATCAAAAATGATGTTTGCCAAATTACAATGTAAACAGCTTAGTGATGAGTAGTAAGGAGTTGATTCTCATAACCTTGGTGGTCAGAATAGAAACCACTCAGAAGATGCACATGGATGAGGGACTTAAAGCATGGGAAGATACAACTTGTTCTATGTAGAGTAGCTTATTCTAGGAATATGAATGCGTTTGTAAGAAACTGCTCTCAAAGAAGCAATGGCAGCAAGATGATACCATACAATCTGACAGTGGGGGCAATAAATGAAAATTCTGATCCAGCTTCTGTTACTCAACTGTCTACTTATCTTAAATACACTTAAGCATTGTTTTATAGTGCTAGGGGTATTGGTCAGGATAATGTATATTTTTGATTTCTCACTTCCACTAATTCCCTCTAGACCATCACCTAACCTATTAAATTTCATGACAGATGATCACATTCATTAGAAAATATTTTTTGTTTTCAGACGTGCAAAAATGTTTCAAATAAAGGCACCCTTCCAAATTAAGGTTTTATTTTCCCCAAAAGTCTAAGGAATAAATTGTTAAAATCCCAGTATGCATTTTTCTTCACATGCATTATTATCTTTAATGAATCAGACTGATAAGACTAAGACGAAGAAACAAAACCAAAATTGAAACAAGATTTTAAAAGCCAGGGGCTGGCCTGGTGGCATAATGGTTAAGTTTGCACCCTCTGCTTCAGTAGCCTGGGGTTCACAGGTTTGGATCCCAGGCGCGGTCCTACACCACTCATCAAGTCATGCTGTGGCAGCAACTCATATACAAAATAGAGGAAGACTGGCATGGATGTTAGTTCAGGGCCAATCTTCCTCACCAAAAAAATATATACATAAATAAAATCTAAAAAATAAATAAAAAGCCAGAAAGGTAAATAACTATGGCCTATTAGACGGACAAAGTGAGTTGCCCAGTGGGTTGAAGAAGAAAACTAAATGTTCTACAAACATCTCCCATTATTTCTAATGCTGTCTGAAGCCTGTGGTTACACTGTGTATTTCTTTTAGGAGTCCATTTTGAGACTTATTAATATAATAAATTTATAAATATCATCTAAAATGGCATTTTCCAAATAAGACAGGTCCTTGCTTTTCATTTTAATCTTGTTACAAAGATGAAGGTGAACATCATTATTTTATTTAATAATACTGAAAGTAGTTCTGACTCTAAACTATACAAGGTAAAATATATAATCAAATATGTATTTGTATGTTACCAACTGAAAAGCAAAGTTGCATTTCATTAATAGTATATAATTTCAAAAATCTTTCATAGATAAGTTTCCAATTAGTTATCAACTGTACAGTTTAATATTCAAAATTAGTGAAGGTAATTTTATACCAAAGGTATAACTTCTTCTTTTTTTTTTTTTTTTTTTTGTGGGGAAGACCAGCCCTGAGCTAACATCCGTTGCCAATCCTCCCCTTTTTGCTGAGGAAGACTGGCCCTGGGCTAACGTCTGTGCCCATCTTCCTCCACTTTATATGGGACGCCGCCACGGCATGGCTGACAGGCAGTGCGTCGGCGGGCGTCCGGGATCCGAACTCGCGAACCCCGGGCTGCCAAGCGCGGACTAAACCGCTGCGCCACCAGGCGGCCCCCCCAAAGGTATAACTTCTTAAAGTAAAAAGGATGGAAGGAGAAAATAGAAATAAAAGTTCCTTACTATTCTATTATTTGAAAACAGTACTTAAAAGAAATACCCAAATATGGACATATTAAACATTTCATAAAATTATAAATTTCTAAACTTTTAGCTTCACAAGGATATCTGTATTGAAACCAGCCTAAATGTCTAAAAATAGTAAAAGTGGTTCAATTTATTAGAGTGTATCTAGAGGGGGATTTATCATGAAGCTAATGGCCTTTGGGTTCCTCACACAAGCCCTTTCTAAGGCTGTAGATCTGATTTTTAAAACATTTTACTAAAATATAATAAACATACACAAAGTACACATATTATAAGTGTACAGCTTGATGAATTTTCACACCCGAACACACTCAAATCAAGAGAAGAACATTACCAGCATCCCATGCTTACATGACCCCTCCTAGTCACTCCCACCCTCCCCGAGGTCACCACTACACGGTCTTCAAAGAGCAGAGGCCGTGCTGTGTGGGTCTGGCTTCTTTCACTAGACTTTATGTTTGAGAGATTTTTCTACGTTGTGTGCAACTGGAGATCATTTTTTTCATTGGTATATAATATTCTGCACTATATTTATCCATTCTACTGTTGAAAGGACTTTGAATCTGCTTTTGTATTTATTTTATATTACTTTCTTCAAGAAGGCTCTCCAAATTATATAAGCTTTAGGCCTCACAAAACCAGGATCAGCTCCTGGGTACATCTACATGAGGAAATGTCTTGTATTCTTTTTGAAGTCATGTTCTAGAATAATTAATAGCACGGAGAGGTCAGGTGCACACTGTGAGCTATCATTTTGCATGCCAGTGGCACACAGCATGTACTCATAACTGTCTGCTGGATAAATGCCAAATTGGAAAGTACAATAAAGTCATTCAAAGGAATCCATGACAGTAAGATGACAGAAACATTAGCTCAAATGCATTTTAGATCTGAATTGTCATTTCACTATATAGGAACTACCTCTCTAGCTAGCCCCTTCTCAAAACAACATATGTGGTGTATAAGGGGCATCTGAACGGGAGATAGGGACACTGAATTTATCATATGGTTTTAAAAAGTGGAGTAAGAACCAAGAAACCTTATTCTATCTCTGTTACTAACCAGCTTTTAAGACCTTGGTCAAGTCACTTCATCACTATGGGCCTGAATTGCCTTATTTTTTTAACAGAAGGGTTGTAATCTCAGAGGTCACCTCTGCTCTAAAATTCTTAGATCCTCTTACTGTAAGATAATGATAGAGGAAAAGCATTTCTATCTTTTGCTTTATTAAAAGATCATTTGAAAATTCTAATAACACATTATGCCATATTCTCATTATATTTTCATTCACATTCCAAATACTTAGGAATTAAATAAACAGGTACTTTTTACAATATTTTTTCTATGTCTTAATGAACTGAGCAAGAAACTCCAACTTTTTTTTTTTTTTAATTTTGTTGACAATTCTGGGCTAAGAAATGTGTGTACCTATTTTACTCAAAGTTTTTAAAATACTGAGAAATTAATTATGTGGAATACATTCAAATGTGAAAGAAAAAAAAAAACCTCCTAGGTATCCACAATCTTACCACCATGACCTCAATCCCTACCGATGATCCCCAAAGTTACAAACTCAGGTATCTTTAAAAAAAATTTATGAAACCAGTATTAATTACTCCTAAAGACTCTTGGAGACTGACAATTTTCTCACTTATTCTATAACATTCTCAACTTAACTGAATTTGTGGTTACAAAAAGGTTGTAACAAGTAAGTTATAAAGTAAAACCATTTAAAAAAATCCAAAAAAGGACAGTAACAGAAGAAAAAATAAACATCAGATGTGGAATCTCCATTAAAAAAAAAGTAGTGAGCAGATAGGATAGTGAGCAATTTGGGTAAAGGAAGTTCAAAGATTTGAAAATCAGGATGACAGTTTTATTTAGATTTGCTAAAGATAAAGAAAGCAAATCAAAGTAAAAGTGATAGGTTTGGCGTTGTCCTATTTCCAGTACAAGGAAAAGTCTGGAGGAAGAATCACACACTTTCCAAAGTTTAAACAATCTATTTGGGGAGGTGAAAAATAGTTTTAATAGGTGGCAGAAAATTTAAAGCATAGATGAAGACTTCAGTAAAATACTGAATTTTGGCTATATCCCAAAGTTAAAGAAAATAACCAGAGAACTTTTATGACTTTAGAACAGCACATTTACATTTTCAAATAAACTAATTAAAAATAAATACTCAAAATGAGACAGAACAATCACTACCTATGACTCTGTACACAGCTCTCACGTGGATGAATGTGTAAGACAGTCATTCGCTTCTTTCTCCTAAGTGGACAATAAACTCATTTCTAATAACAGCATTTCAGTAGCTACTGTGACAATAAATAAATTGTTCTTTCAAATTTAATTCTTACCAAACCAGCAGGAAAACTTTTAGGAAACAATTGTACTTTAGAATAGCTGCAGATGGCCCCTTTCATTCACAATAAAATACCTCTACACCACAGTTAGTAATTAAATTAGAGAAGACAAGGTCCACAGTCAGAAACACGGAGACCCCTAAACAGGAAGCTAAGGTATCGTTTTCAGGTAACAATCTTTTTAAATTAAAAAAACCCTTTACATTATTTTAGGAAATTAACCCCAAACAACAGTTTCATATTTCTCTTACTAGAATTTTCTATTTTACGACTATTCGGGAACAAAGAAAAGACAAACATGAGTCACTGCACAAACTAATCCATATACACGTAACACTTTTCTTTTGGGCATTAGGTGTCTCCCTTTATTACACACAAAAGACAAACCATGACACAGAAAGGAAAACAAACTTTCTTTTTGTAAATATAAATTTTAAAGTTTAATAGTAATATGAGATTACTATCACTTATTTAGAGTTTGATTATTTTCTGTCAGTAAAATCAATCCTACGGGGGAAAAATGAATATTTTACAATTTGTTTGCTTTTGAAACCAAGTTTGCTTTTATTGCTCTCCTGATTCAAGTAGAATTAAAATGTTCTCCACGAAAAGAAGTAAAAACTTGCCACTTTTCTCAATGTACTTTTCCATGAGTAGATAAGGATTCCTCCATTTTCTTTTGTTTTGAGTAATTAGATACCAGAGATTTTGGGGGGTAAATTCACTAAACTAGACATACTTTAAAAGAACCATTGTTCTATTTTCAAAGCTCTAATTTATCGCATTAGGACCACCATACAAAGATAACTTGTGAAGAGACAGTCAACTTTTATTTCAAACTGCTTCCCACCTAGAGGCCAGCAGCACTCTCCAGGCCTGCTCACTCTAGAAGAGAGCCTGCTTTTCAGTGGAGTTTTCCAGACTTTCCTCCATAACTTTTGATTTTCTCTTTGTTACAGCACAATCTATCTAATCCAGCAATAAAATAAATCGACCTAAACATGGAGGAAAAATTGTCATTCTTCAGCCAGAAAGAGAAATGGCTAAGGAGGTGGAAATGTAGCCCCATATTATAAAGATTAATAAATGTGAGGCTCAAAGACCATCATTTATGGGAACTTTCAAAGAAAACGGTTACAATTTCCAGAAATGGTGCCAGATGTTTATATTACCTTCAATTTAAATGGTTAAATAAATAAACAACGTATGAAGTATGGAGAAAGAGAAAAAAATGAGAGGGGACAATTATGATGGCAATAGAGTATACTATTTACTACTATATAATGACTGATAAATAATACCTAAAATCAACACCAAAACTGGTTTCCATCTCCTTATTTCAATTAACAGCTAAGATAAGCAAACTTCATTTAAAACAATGAAAACCTACATAGTGGCATCAAAGTCTGTAGGTATCAAACTTACAAACTGGTAAAATGAGGATCAAAGGACAAACGGCACATTTTGGAGAATTAAGAAGCATAAACAGAAGCAGGCACAGCATGATTCCAAACTAGAAGCCTGTAGAGTTTAGAAAGGCCTTCTTCTTCTTAGCAATACTGAAGATGGAAAGGGACTTGAGTTCAATACATAATTTCTTTAGTATATGTGGTGGGAACAGTTACGGGATATTTGTAGGTAAGTAATCTATGAAAAACTTTTCCGTGTAATGAGCACCTAGACAGAAAATTAATTCAATTAACATTTCTCCTAATACTGTGGTCATGTTTCCCACAGAAAATTAACTGAAAAAAAATTGAGACAAAACATATCCTTTTAGAGTCTATATTTTCTAATATATTTGTGAATATAAGCCATAGAAGTATTCCTCTGAGTAAGAAAGAAAAAAAAATTGAAAAATCCTTTTTGTCTTTAAACATATAAAGCTTATTTATATATTTAGGTTACAAAAGAAATTCTAAAATAATGAAATACTCACCACCATCTCTTGATAAGTATGAGAGATTTTTTTCTACCACCATCCCCCAACTAAGGAAGCAGAACTCAGATTTACGCAGGAAAGCCCACTGGGTAAGATATATATATAACTTCATAAAAATGATAATCTTAACAATTAAATGGAAGTTATACTTGTAATTTATAAATCCCTTGTAATATTAATTCTTTTGCATTTCTTTTCTTTAAAAAGAATTAGCTTCTAAAACTTCCTCAGTATAAATTCAGAGTAATTAAGGATTTCTAAAAACATGTTATCTGTTCCCAAATTTCTTTTCTCTTCTTTAAAATGTCTGCAAAATTAATTGCACTCCTGAGCTCCATACAAATAAATAAAAATAATAAGAGGTATATTTTATATGACAAGCTCGCAGTTTTAAAAATTCATTAAGAGCTTGGCAATAATATTTTCAGTGCATTTTAGTATTACCTATCGATGCTAATGCACTTGACTTATCTGTAGAGATAAAATGACCTTGCTGAATCTTGACCTTGCTGAATACAAATAGCCTAGACTAAAACCTGTGCTGGCCTCTCTGGGGGAACCACAGCGATAATCATTACCAGGAGGATACAGGGAACTGCAAGCACTCGAACAAATGCTTTGACAACTGAAAACTTGTTTAATTCTCACACCGGCAATAAGAAATGAGAAAACAACAGTTTTATATCTATGAGTAAATAGCATTAAGTTACTTTCTGTAATCAACCTAACATATTTTAGTTTCCCAACAAGAAACTAGTACAGTTTCTACAGTATTCTGTTATTTTGCTGGTTCTTCACAACACCTGGCCCCACCTGTCTTACAAGGCACCCTAAAGCACAGAGAAGTGTGGGACTAACACGAGGAAGGAAGAAAACGAAGCTGTCTTCCTCTGGGGACATCTACAACATCAGACACACTTGGAAAACAACGACAGAGAGCTTTCTTAAGGTGCATTTAAATTTTCAGCTCACATTTTATTCCAATTCCACTAAAATAATCTAAAATTACTCCTACAGTAACTAATGCATAAAAAATATTTCTAAATGTCTTTTAAAAATTACATGGTAGCTTTCCTCAACAATCTTACCCCTCTCTCAAAATTTACCCCCACATTTTTAATGTCAGAGTAAAAAGCTAAGACATCATTAAATTATATATTCTGCTTTTCAAAGTCTGTGTTATACAAAGTAAGCTAATGCAAGTCCTTCTCCACCTCTTAAATAAAGGCCTGTTTTGAGATAAACTCAATTTCAACGGTCGATTAGACTCAACTGGAGTATTTCATAAAGTTAAAAAAAATAATAACGTCTTGAAAAAATGCTAGTTAATTCCCTAATTTCATGAGGTACCAAATAAAGATTAAAAAATAAACCATAAAGATTCCTAATTCTCAAATACTTTTCTTTCACAAATATCAAAGCATAGAATAAAACTAATTTCAAACATATTAGGTTAATACTTAAATTCTTTTAGGTTCCTGAAAATTATACAGCTAATAATCTATAATTTGATTTGAAATAAGATTTCTGTTTGTTTTTAAACTACTTGTGGAGACTTTGGGATTTATGGATAAATTATAACTTTACAAATCACACCTCTGACAACTTAAAATTCAGGCTTGGATTCTCTCTAACCTCCCTGCCCCAAACATTTCCCAAGGTAGCCGGGCAGTGAATGCACATTTACTGTCATTTTATATAACATTTATGTTCCTTTAAGAAAGAGAGTATAACTTTAATTGTCCTTTAATATTCACTATTTTAGCAGTCAGGTATCTACATCAATATCATACGCTTTTAAGGAAGCACAAAAAAGAAATTACATAATTTGCTAAGTAGATCAGTGGTTTTTTTAAGCAGTACATTAATGCTGATACATTTTGAAAAACCCTGCAAGAATTCGTGTCCTCTATTATTATTCAGGGCACCTGAACACAAGATATTACTATGGCACATTAACTCTGCTATTTCTCAAGATAGAACCAGGAATTTTAAACGTTCCCTATCGAATAATTTGCTCAGAGCAACGAAATGAAACATACTGTAATTTTATATATTTCCATCTACAATATTGCTTAACGCTGATAAACCACAATACAACTTTCTATATTTTAATAGGCGACAATTTTGCATTAGCTATAGAAGAGTACAGACTAAAAAAAAAATGCCATCCACAAACTCTGCTACAAAGAATAAAGCTCCATTGCTAATTATACAGGGAAGTGATTTTAATTACACAGAGAACACTGCTTTTAAAAACACTTTCCCAACTGCAAAGGCAGATGGGGGGGGTTAGCGAATCAATAAAATACCTCTATCGTGTTACAACAGTGCCCTCTACTGGTAAGTGTAGAACTATGCAGGAAAAAAATGACATTTTACTGAGAAAAGATTTAATTATGAAAATTTTGCTGCCTTTCTTTAACATAAATAATGAAATACAATTTACATCACTTAAAACCTAAATCAATATTTAACTTTATATTTGAAAAGCTTCTCGATGAAATTTATAGTTTTGAAATAACTAAATTCAAGAAATATGGCTTCCAATTATACATCATCTGGTTAAAAGACAAACTGTGTTTTCTTAAGTGATGAACAAATTATAAATATTTGGATAATTCATCAATATTATTTCCTAATCTAAAATCTGCATATTTAGTAGAAGAAACTAAAATTTCATTAAACGTATGAATTTTTATCTAGTTCTCAGCCCATCATGCATATGTCAAAATAGCAATAGTTATTTGTAATCAACTTAGATTCAGAAAAAATTTATTTCTCCTACTTATTTCTTTTAACCAGCAAGTATTTCTTTAAACCAATAAGTATTTCTGTAAGAATACCCTTGGTGTCAGCAACAATTAACAATCTATGCTTAGCATATGGTTCTCAGTAACAAAATAACCATCATTACTATTACAGTTCCTTTGTTTGAAGTAAAAACTCTACCACATATGAAAGCCTGATTTACAAGGAATTACAAGACTTAAAGTTACACATACTTTAAAGTCTTTGATTCTTATATTGCAAGATAGGAAACTTCTAAAAAGTGAACTAATAAAGTTTAAGAACATAGTCAACTACCTCAATGTATTACTATTTTAATCTCTAGCAAAAATGAACTATTCCTTATGCCTAGAACTGAAGAAAACTGCCTGTTGTCTTTCCTTATACATAAACAGATAATTTCTATCACAGATACATACAATCTAAGGGAAATTGTACTTTTAAAAGCAGTACAAGAACTTCATGACTGTAAAGGAAACCAATTTGTTTTACATAACACGAAACTCTGAGCTTCAAGAAAGATGATGCCTAGAATACTTTCTTCTAACAGCTTAAATACTGGGGGATGAGGGTGGGAAGAGGAAGGGATCAAGAACAAAGCAGCCACAAGCAGGAAACTGTTGGGCAGGAGGGTAAAGTCTTCGGGGGAGGGGTAGTTGTTGAGAGGTCCAAGGAACAGACTTAGAAAAGGAGAAGGAAGCAGGAATGTGTCAAGTTCTGCTTCCAGATAAAAGCTAAAACTTTCCAGTGAGAAGAGTTTGTTGGTGATTTAACCAGTTACCATCCCGACTCCCTCAACAGAAGATCCCCCCATTTCTCACTAGCAGTTAATTTCCAATTTTATAATGGAAACCAACAGAAAATGAAATATATGTGATGAAAATTAATTTTATAACAAACCACCAGAAAGTATTTCAATTAGGCAGTACTCTTGTAGAGAAATTGTGTTCAAAATGACCAGTGGAAGAAAAGAGAAGAAATAAAAATAATTATGAGAGCAGCAGAGAATTACATTGGACATAAAAATAGGATATATCCTGATGGATCTGAAGATTTTTTTTAAAAGAATATATTCCCAGAAAAAGTCAGAATTGGTTTTTGTTATATAGTAGTTCCAAAGTACAACAATGACTGATAAGAATTTCAAAATTAAAGCAGGTATTATGTACTACAAAAAGGCAAGGATCCAATCGATCATTCTTGGGGTCAGAGTTATATTATTTCCTATTCATAAGAAGGAGTTCAAAGTTATACCTCTATTCAACATGCAGTAGGAAAGAAGACAAACCCTTAGAGCAAGTTGTTTATTTTTTTCTGCTGACACCTACACTACTATTTGTATAATACTACAGACCATCTTTCATTTTTCCTTATGATCTAAAAAAAGTATGTTCACCTGAAATCCCTGAATTTAAACATTCACAAAGTGACTTCAAACATAGTCCACAAAGAATTTAAATCCCTGAAAACCGTTTCCTCTCTGAGTCAATCAAAACTCACGAGTCAGGATAAAATGGGCAACGAATAAAAAAGGCAATTTACAATGGAAAAAAGACAAATAGTTCATAAACATATTCACTGGTAAGCAAGGGCATGCAAGATATAACCATTTTCACCCATCAGTCTGTCAAAGATCAAAAATAATACCCACCACTGATGCAAGTGCCAGGTGCTGCTATACCGGAGCGCACTGGCATGACCTTTCGGAGGGGGCAATTTGGAAAATGTATCAAAAGCCTTAAAAAAATGTGGCAACCCTTTAATCCAGCAATTCTACTACTGGGAATTTCTCTTAAGGAAATTATTAGAAAGTACAAATAGATATGTGATCAAGGATGTTGAGGAAAGCATCATTAAAATAGTGAAAAATTCTGAACAACCTCTATGTTACAACAAGGATCTAGGTAAATGAATTATGGCACACCCATGTAATACAATACTCTGCTGCCACCAGGATAAGGTAACAGATGTGGACAGACATTCATAAGAAAATAAGAGAGGAGGAGGGAAACCAAATCAGAACATCGTATGTATGGTGTGATCTCATTTTGGAGAAAAGAAACCAACAAGAACTATACATATATATATCTCCTACTTCTGCATTTCCTACTTGTGCAGCATTAGGAACATTTCTTAAAGGTGTTTCTCACATGAAAAATGGGGATATTAATACTTGCCTTGTGGGTTATGAGCAAAACAGATAAAATGATAAAAATTATTATATTAATTATATTATCGTTGTTTACTCAGCCCTTTTAGCTGCCAGAAGACAGGGTGCGAAGACACAGACTACCGTCTCATCCTTCCACTTCCCTGGGAGGTAGGTACCATTCATGATGTATATTCCACATATGAGGAAATGAGACTTGGAATGTGTAAGTAACTCACCCAATAAAACGTGGCTACTAAAGAGTGGCTCCAGAATGTGAAGCCAAGACTGTGTGCCTCCAGAGCTGACGGTTTTGACCCCTGTGCTATACGGCCTCCACTCCTAAACGGTCACACGGTTCTGCCTCTGTTGTTCTCATCACCACTGCTGGATGACTTTCTATCATTCTTTCTTGAGAACATTTCACTTGTCAAACGATATAATAAAAATCTGACTCTTCATTTTGGCCGATAAATTCACCAATCTTCCTTCCTGTTCAAAGCTGTGCAAGACTACATCCCTTACCCTCAAACTTCTAGTAGCCATCCTGTCTCCTCCACATCTAAACACCACACGGAATGAGCACGTACCTTCCTCAAACTCTAGACATACTCCAGTACACTGTGGATCTAAAGACAGTAAAACACAAACATCTTGGCTAATTCACAGCCAGAGTGTGATTTTTAAATGAGTCAGGAAATATTTGTTTTTGAGCTCCAATTTAAACACTGGATTTCCTGAAGCCTCAGCATCAGCATAATAATTCTAGAAGTAAGTGACTAAGTACTAATCCTTACTCTAAAATACAAAACAGTTTTTAAATGCATACTTGAAATCACATCTTTAAAAACTGCTTTCTTCAGTTTGGAATTTAAACTGAATATTGATCTAAAATTTAATTTATCTGTTGAATTTGGAGTTACCGTTTCAGGTAGATTACATTTTAGAGTGCACCATGAAAACAAACTAATAAAGCTCTTTTAGGTCCTCGACCTAAGCATCCTCCTGATGCATTTAACACCAAGGGGTTTCTGGAAACTCCTCACTGGTCTTTCCAGGTTCTCTCTCTTCCCGTCTGTCAACTTCAGCCTTTTCTGTTTTCTTTCTAATAACTTAAAACTCTTCAGTGGTTTCCCATTGCACTTAAAATAAAATCCTCCTTCTTCTCCCTGATTACCAGATAGGAACTGACTCCTGCTTCATCTTGTACCACTCTCCCTCTCAGGAGGTTCTAGACAAACTGGCCGTATATCTGTTTCTTGAAAACATCAAGTTTAATCTTACTTTAGAACTTTGGCACCAGCTCACTCTTCCGCCTGGCACTCTTCTTCCCTGATCAAGACCGGCTCTTTGTCATCGTGGAGACATCAGCCTAAAAGCTCCCTTCTTGGAGGAGGCTTTCCCTAAAACTCCATGGTTGGTCCCGACCGTACCCCTATTTCAATTCTCTATGTACATAACATGTGCCATCCTGTCCCTTTTCTTATCTGGTGACTACCAGCCCACACTAGAACGCGAGTACCATGAAGGCAGAAGCCTGCCAGTTGTATTTACTGTACATCCCCAGGGCTTACAACAGCGAGGGCACAGAGGAGATGTCTGTTCCAAGAACTAAATTTAACTTTTTAAATTTACTAACCATGACAGTAACAAAATGTTCAACATGCACACTAAAGGAACTTAGAAAATAAAGAATTTTAAAAATAATTGTACATTCCAAACAAAACTGCTATTAATATTTTGGCATATCTATCACTAAGATGACTCGCAAAAGTTCTTAACTACTAACTAATAGATCGATATCCTTAGACTGATGGGCTATACTGTTGAGTAAAATAAAAAAGCAAAGTGCACAACAGTGTACGTTGCATGTAGGCAATGATGGGGGGATCAAATATAGTCACAGTTGCTTTTATATGCATAAATAAACACTGCAAAGAGAAACACAAAAGTGAGTATCTGTAGGGAGCAGATGGGACTGAAACAGAGAGGGAAAGCCATGGGAGAAACCTTCTCAATGTATGCTTTTTTATGTTGGGTTTTTTTTTTTTTTTTGGTGAGGAAGATTGGCCCTGAGCTAACATCTGTTGCTAATCCTCCTCTTTTTGCTTGAGGAAGATTGTCCCTGAGCTAACATCAGTGGCAGTCTTCCTCTATTTTGTACGTGGGTCGCCGCCACAGCATGGCTTGATGAGCAGTGTGTAGGTCTGTGCCCAGGATCCAAACCCACAAACCCCAGGCCACCGAAGCACAGTGCACAATTAACCACTATGCCACCGGGCTGGCCCTGTTTTGATTTTTGAACTAAGTGAAGGTATTACCCATTCAAGACAAACACTGTTACAGACTAACCTTTGTATTTCTCTTCACTCCTGCCTGTGAAAAACCCTAAATCTAGATGAACCCAACTGCTACCTTCTACATGCCTGCATCCCACTGCTAGACATGGCTAAAGTGAAACCCATGAGCAGGCCTGTTACTGTCACCACCTCAAACCAGGCCCTCGGTACAGCTCAGCTGTCACACTACATCTTTCTAGATGGCTTGCCTTCCTACTTTCTCATCACTACTTCATATCTTCTCTCCTCTCCTTAAACTCTCTCACTCCCCGCTGACCACATCACTCTGAATGACACTTCACTCACAAACTGTCAGTTGGGAACTTGCTCAGAACCACATCACCAAATCTACGAATCTACCTGTATCTCTACCGGAATTCTCCCATTAACAACAGAGAAATGTCTTATCAAAGACAATCTCTCCATACGTATATGGTCAACTGATTTTCAACAAAGGAGCCAAGGTAATTCAATAAAGAATGGATTGCTTTTTAGCAAATGGTGCAGGAACAACAAGATATCTATATGCGCAAAAAAGAAACCAAAACCTCAACCCATTCTCACAAAAATTAACTCAAAATGTGTCACAGACGTAAATTTAAAACCTAAAACTATAAAACTTCTAGAGGAAAAGTATGAGAAAAGTTTTGTGATCTTAGGTTAGGCAAAGACTTCACAGGACACAAAAAGTACAAATCATAAAAAAAAAAAGTTAAAATGAATTTCATCAAAATTAAAATTAAAAAACAAATGCTCCTTAAAAGACATTAAAACACTGGCTGAAAGACAATATTTGTAAAATGCATAGTATGTGATCTAGGACTGGTGACCAGAAAATATAAAGAACTTTCACAGCTCAATAATAGAAAGACTAACAAGCCACATGACCCTGACATTCTCTCCCAGACGTTTACCCAAGAGAGATGGAAACACGTGCCTACACAAAACCTATACATGAATGCCCATAACAGCTCTAGTCGTAACTGCCAAAACCTTTTTTTAAAGTATTCATCAACTGGTGAATGGATAAATAAGTTATGGCATATTAATAATATGGAATACAACTCAGTAATAAAAAGTAATGACTACTGTACATACAAAATGGATGAATCTCAAAAGCATTATCCTAAGTAAAAGAAGACAGACTCAAAAGGTTACATACTGGATTATTCCATTTATGATGTTCTAGAAAAGGCAAAACCACAGGGACAGAACAAAGATCAGTTGCCGGGGGTAAAGGGAGGAAACTGATTACAAAGGGGCACAAGAAATTTCCTGGGATGATTCACACTTTAAAAAAATTATCCTGAAAATTCTAGGAAAATGGTGGCAGCAGTAGCAGCATAATTTTTAGATCTCTTTAAATCTCTACATGAAAACAGCGGAAGAATGAGCTAGCAAAACCAGAAACTCATTTATAATATTTACAACAAAACTAAGGGATAAGGCATCCTCAACCAAAATACAAGCAGATGTGGGCAAATATCCAAGAGACATAAGACCTGTCTATTACCAGCATCTGTCACGGAAAAAGGAGAGGAAAGCATCAGAGCCTTTGATTTAACCTGAGAAGAGAAGACCCCCATCATAACCAACAGACATTCACCGGAAGGCGCAGGGGCGACTTTGAGAACAGTGGCTAAAACTATGAGGGGTTCTGCCCACTTCAAACCAGACTAGTCCCAGGCCCTGCGGTGAAGTCTAGCCTCTGCAAACCCTCAGAACTGACCCTTCAGGACACCCTTCCAGTACAGGACCCCTTATTGATGAGAAACTCCTGGGACTGGAATCCAACTTGAGTGGAACAGGGAAAACAGATGAAAGAAAGATGAAGTCATATAAAGTGGGCAAGAGGTACACTGCCAGCTAATCTCAGAAATCAAGCTGACGTATTTTTTTAATACTACACGCAAACACCAAAAGAGGGAGCTCTGGGAAGTTAGAAAAGCTACCGAACCAAGCCTTCTTCTAAAAGTTCAAGAAAAGTCATCTCAACAAAAATGAGCATCAGAAAAACAAGGTCAAAATCCAAACGAAGTTACTATATGAAAAAAGAAGCCGATTAACATCCCTTCGAAAATGAAGGCAAAACTGAAAAACATATTGAAGAACAGAAACAGTTCAACACTGAAACAAACTATTTCAAAACAAGCTAAGGAACATTTTAAAAATTATATAAGATATGAAAAAAATAACATAAAATAGAAAAACTCAGAAATGAGGTGACAGAAGTAAAATAATTAGAAATTAAAAAAAATAAATTTTAGAAACAAATACTAAACTAGAAAAAAAAAGAGCAAATAAAGACAATAATGCCTGAAGGGAAACAGAAGGTGAAAAGAAGGAAAATTCTGAAAATCAAAATTAAGACATTAGAAAGAATTAAAAAGAAATGACAAAAATCGATGGAAGGTGAAGAAGCCCCCACATATGGCTAACAGATGTCCTAAGAAAGAAAACCAAAGGAACAGAACAAACACTGAGGCAACACTACAAGAAAATTTTCCTGAAGATTTTTAACTTCATATTGAAAGAGGACACAATGTACCTAAGAATATCAACCCAGAACAACCAACACCAAGATACTCAAGTAAAATAGGTAGACTTTCTAGAAAAAGAAAAAAAATCCTTTGGGCACTTAAGCAAAAAGAACAAGTGACTTATAAGGGAAAGAAAAGACCCAGACACAACAGGCCAAACCAGCGGCAAGCATCCCAGCGCCCAGACTGTGGTTTTGAAATACCATTTCCCGAAAGAAAAACTGGTGATTGGAGTTCAGTTTCCAGTAGTGGCAGAATAGCACATGCCAGACCAAGCCTTCGCCAAATAACAGCTAGGAACCCTGGACAAAATATTAAAAGCAATTATTTGAAGGCACTGGAGAGCAACCAAAACAAGCAGGGTCTGAAAGGGAGTCACCACTTGGAAAAGGGAAAGGTACTGAATAGGCTCCCACTTCCAGAGCTTTCTGACGAAGGGAGGGCCCCAGTCTGTGCTTTGCTAGTTGTCTAGAACTCAGACAGAAACCTGCACTCTTACTGGCTTGAGGAACCAGAGGACAGAGTTTGGAATTATAACAACTTGAAAGTGAGGAGAGAATCCTACCAAGGAGAGAGCCACGGATGGGGAGCCCTAGTTTCTGCTTATAAATTCTGCCCAAATCTCTGACTGACCTCTGTGACCCATGTGCAGGGCAAACTCCAAGCAGCTCAGATAACGATAAACTAAACAGTTACCCAAATGAGTTGAAAACTTATGTCTACACAAAAACCTGAACACAGATATTTATAGAAGCTTTATTCATAATTACCAAAATTTGGAAGCAACTAAGATGTCCTTAAGTAGATAAATGGATAAACTGTGGTCCATCCAGACAATGGACTATTATTCAGCACTAAAATGAAATGAGCTATTAAGCCATGAAAAGACATGCAGGAATCCTAAATGCATATTATTACTAAGTGTAAGAAGCCAATATGAAATGGCTACATACTCAATGATCCAACGATCCAACTATAAGACATTCTGGAGAAAGGAAAACTATGGAAATAATAAAAAGATCAGTGGTTTCCAGGGGTTAGTTGGGAGGGAGGGATGAAAAGGCAAAGCACAGAGGATTTTTAGGGCAGTGAAACTACTCTGTATGATACTATAATGGTGGATACATGTCACTATGCCTTTAACAAAACCCACAGAATATAGAACATCAAAAGGGTGAACCCTACTGTAAACTATGGACTTTGGGTAACAATGATGTGTCAATATACGTTCATCGATTTTAACAAATGGATCACTCTGGTTTGAGATGTTGATAGTGAGGGAGGCTGTTGCATGTGTGGGGGCAGGGGGTACATCTATATTTTCTGCTCAATTTTGCTATGCACCTAAAACTGTTCTAAAATAGAAAGTTTAGTATTTTATTTTAAATGCCATGTAAAACAGCATCAAAAATGTGAAATACTTATGGGTAAGTTTATAAAATATGTATAAGAGCTGTACACTGAAAACTACAAAATATTGCTGAGAAAAATCAAAGAAGACCTGAATAAATGGAGAATTACTCCATGTCCATTGATCAGAATACTCAATAGTGTTAAAATGTCAATCCTCCCCAAATTGGTCTATAGATTCAATGTAGGCCCAATACAAATTCCAGTCGTCTTTCTTGTAGAAATTAATAAGTTGATTCTAAATTTTATATGGAAATGCAAAGGACCCAGTGTCAAGAATTATAAAGGGTCTGAAATGCTACTTGGCTTGCAAGCTAAGAAGTTGGTCTACCACAGTTTCGTGGATTCTGGTAGAAGACACCAGACTCCTGGCTCAGAGATGAAGAATAGTTTATTACTCATAGCCATTCCACTCCTGGGTATTTATCCAAGAAAAATGAAAGCATAAATGTTCATAGCAACATTATTTGAAATAGCCCAAAACAAGAAACAACCCACAAGGGCCAGCCCCATGGCCAGTAGTTAAGTTCAGCATGCTCCACTTCAGCAGCCCAAGTCTGGTTCCCAGGTGTGGACCTACACTACTCAGTGGCAGCCATGCTGTGGCAGCAACCCACATACAAAACAGAGGAAGACTGGCACAGATGTTAGCTCAGGGTGAATATTTCTCAGGGAAAAAAAAGTTACAGCTTATATTAGGCACTCAAAAATGCCTGTTACATAAACATGTAAGAATAAAACAATTAAAAAAAAAAAGAAACAACCCAAATGTCCATGATTGGGTGAATGGGTATACAAATTGTGATACAGTCACATAATGGAATACTACTCAGCAATAAAAAGGAATAAATTATGGATATCTGTAACATAGATCAATCTCAAAATAATTATGCTGGGTGAAAAAAGCCAGATAGAAACATTATATATACTGTGATTTCTCTTAGATAAAATTCTAAAAAATGCAGGCTAATCTACAGTGACAGAAAACAGGTCAGTGGTTGCCTGGGAAGGGAGGGAGGAGGAGGGAAGAAGGGATAGTTTGCAAAGAACTTTAGGAAACTTTTTGGGGTGATGGACATGTTATTTTCTTGACTGTGACAGTAATTTCACAAGTATACACATATGTCAAAACTTATCACATTGTATACTTTAAACATGTGGAGCTTATTGTACATAGTTATAATTCAATTAAGCTGAAAAAAAATTAAGACAATAGTGCAGGAAAAAAATCGAACACTAAACAGATTTCAGCTGCTGCCCAACATATGAGAGAGACAGTTTGGAGTTTGAGTTGAAAGTTAACTCCCTGCTGAAACAAAAATCAACACTCTTCAGAAGAACATAACAGAATCCATAGTCTCTACAAACTATCATTCACAATGTCAAGAACATAATAAAAAACTCTTATAGGAAAATCTGCTCCATGTTTAAGAGAAAAGGCAGTTAATTGAGACCAACCATAAGAGCCTGTAACAACTTGATACATCAGATAGCAAGGAACCTATCAAAGATCATTAGAATCAAGTCAAAAGAAATAAGGAGCGAATATGATGAAGAGGTTTCTGCTAGCAAAAGATTGGGCAATTGAGCTCCAATAAGGATAAGAACTGAAATGGATTAAAATCTATTGTATATATTTAAATTGATGAGTTTGCAATACTATAAAAATTTAATTGGTACCTTTTGTAGGTGACAGTGAATCATTCTGTTAACTTGAAAACTGAATATACAAAAGAAATCAAGCATTTATCCTGCCTATTGTTTTATATGAACTATCCCACTGGGTAACCAAATAGTACTTGAGGGCAAGCGTCTCCTTATAAAATCAGTGTGGTCCAAATCAGTGCAGAGAGTACTGCTGCAGGGAGGAAGAGGCTGTGAACGGGATGGGAAAAAGAACCTAATAGGTCATTTCAGTTTCTCAGTTCTAAACCTCTAGGGCTGCTTTCAAAAGACGTAGGTAGAACCTTTCAATTGAAAAACATTGGCAATGGCAATGCCTCTTCTGGGATATGGAAATTTGAGTGCTCAATCAGAATAAAACTTTCCAAAAGACAAAAACACAAACCTGGCTGTGACAATAGCGACCTAAAGATCTATAAGGCTTCCACATGTTTGCTAACTATAAATGATTCTAAAACAGTTCTAAAGTAAACTTCTTGAAAAAAGTTTACTAAGCGACATAAGATTTAAACCAAAGCTTAATAAATTCACATATATGAATTATATATAATTTTATACATATATATAATGTTCATAGAATTGCAGAAACTAAGGTTGATAGGGACCTCCAGTTAAATCTAACCCACTGTTTAAATTCTTTGAATTTGTTATACAGTATCTCTTGATTGCTTCCCCCACAAAAATACTTGATGGCATCACGACCTCTTACCAGACTAGTCCAGAGGTACCCGAACTTTCTCAGTTCACAGTGCCCTTAGCAAGACTCAGTAATTTTTCCATGGTCCACCAGGGCCAAGAGAAATATCGAACAGTTTCATTTGTTAACTAGTTAGGTCCAAACAACTTAGTATTTATATTCAAACAACCTAGTAGCTATTCAAATAAAATAACACATACATTTTTTAAAATCTTGGTTTTTCAGTCTTAAATAAGCCCATTACTTACTAACTGGATGTGTGTGCCTGTCAGCACTGCACAACTTACCTAATCTTGGACACCACCACCCTCATCTCCTGTTCTGCAGTGGTTTCCATCAAGTTCTTGCTTTTTAATCACAGCAACCACTAAAAATCTAGTTTTGTAAATACAAGACATCATCAAAAAGAAGTTAGTGTGATGTAATGTTAAAACTATTAACTGCCTTGAGCTAATAGTTTGCAAGTATCTGACAGATGTTAAGTATCTGTGTCTTCCCTTAAAAATTTTGAATATTGTATGGCACCCGTGAGTTCACTCTGTCACCCCAGGGTGCCTCAGCATAGACTTTGCAATAGTATGACTAGTCCACTGCATACTTGCTCTTACTAGTTATCAAGTAGTTATATGAATTAATATACATTTTTAAAGGTAATAAATCAAATTCATTCTTTTAAAAAGCACTGTTTTATTGCATCATGGATCATACCTCCCTACTGCACCAAACATTTTTAAAAATCAAATTTTCAAACTTCAAACACTTAAGAATTCATTTCTTGAAGTAAAATTTCGAAGGATGAATTTCATCCTAAATAATTGATATTATTAACCATATTGAGTATAAGCTGGATTGGGAGACACGAAACAAGGATGCTAGGGCAGGCTACATAACAGTCATCATGAAATCATCAATTCTCCAGGAAATAGCCATTTGTTCGGCAAACACTTAATGAGCACCTCCTAGGGGCTGTGATCTGTTATAAGTGCTAGGAATGAAACAGTTAATAAAATGGACAAAAAGAAGTTACGTAACTTCTCTGGGCTGCAGTTTTTTCATCTAAAATGAGGATGATAATACCTACCCCTCAGCGTGGCTGTGAGGACTAAACAGATGATGTACTGGAAGCAAGAAGCACTGACTGTACACAGTGGATGCTCAAAATAAGTTGATTCATCCCTGAACTTCAATACATAAACTGTACTTCCAGCTCCATGCACAAAGCAGTACCAAGTGCTGCAGCAATGGTGTCAACTGCTGTCTCTGTTTGCAATC
Organism: Tapirus indicus; assembly: GCA_031878705.1. NCBI lineage: Eukaryota > Metazoa > Chordata > Mammalia > Perissodactyla > Tapiridae > Tapirus > Tapirus indicus. The sequence continues at coordinate 120,044,924 of CM062925.1, forward strand.
TGATGGAATCAAGTCTTCAAAATCAAGTACTGTCTGAAGGCACAGTTCAAGCTTTATTACAACAAACCATAAGAGACTCTATAAATTTGTGCTTATATGACATTTCGCTATGTCATATTTCTTGAAACAAGTGGACTACAAGGGGCCTGGTTATTTTCGGTCAGCATTGTCAATAAAAGACATAAGGAAGGGAAAGGGTGGAACTGTTTCTCTATAAAATCAATAACAACAACTTGTTTTCATTATTTGGGGAGCCAGAGGAATAGACTCCTCAGTCTCACTCCTCTCCTATCTGAGGACACCCAGTTTTTGACCTCTCTCCACTCCGAAGAGAACTGGTTTCAGATAGGTAGCAGGGCTAAGGGCATAACTCTGCAAGCACGTTCTCATTTTTCTGTTCCACAAGTAAAATAATACCTTGGATAATCTTAAAATTTAAAAATATTTTTAAAAAAATGAAGCTGTAAGGGACCAGTGGATCTGGTATGATGACACTGACATTAAAACAATTAATAGCTGCTAAGATGTACTGGGCACTATGTGTATATTCCAAGGCACTGTTCTAAGCGTGTCATAGATATTAACCTCACAACAACGCTCAAGTAAGTTCTAATTAACAACAGACTTATCTTTGAGGGTCAAAACAAACAAAAAGACAGAACTTAGTTAATAAACTAAGACACTATTCAACACGACCCAGCTAGGAATTTAGGAATCAACATGAGAGTTTTCTGACTCCCAGTTCAGTGTTCCAGTCTGCGCCCATGCTCGAATAAGAAAGGCTGGAGTCCTCTTAACTAATCAGTCATGACCAGAACGCATGAAAAACTAGTTAAGTCTATATCCAAGAATAAATCAACCCTGTCAATGATAATAACTATAGCCTAGCTGACATAAATGATTATGTAATTAGGAGGTTCTAAAGTGCCAAGTGCCAGGAAGAAAAACTAAATATAAAATTCAGCAACAGACCCAGAATCCAAGTCCAAATTATACAAAATTACTGGAAATCACTTATAATATCAATCATTTCTTTGATAATTTGTAAACTAGTGGCTTTAGAATAAAGATGAGGGGGGCTGGCCCGGTAGTGTAGTGGTTAAGTTCGCACGCCCTGCTTTGGTGGCCTGGGGTTCGCAGGTTCGGATCCTGGGTGTGGACCAACGCACCACTTGCTAAGCTGTGCTGTGGCGGCGTCCCATATAAAGTAGAGGAAGATGGGCACAGATGTTAGCCCAGGGCCAGTCTTCCTCAGCAAAAAGAGGAGGATTGGCAATGGATGTGAGCTCAGTGCTAGTCTTCCTCACAAAAAGAAATAAAAATAAAAAAATAAAGATGAGTATTTTACTATTCTACCATTAAAATTCTTTGGGAAAACCCTTTTTAACAGCTGGGTCAATTACTATTTTGCAAGAGTAATTCTTTCACTGTGGGATATAGGGAGAGTAATATGATTTCATGTTCCCATTTGTAATAAAACAGAGCTCAAAAGTTAATATGCTACCGAAACCATTCAAACCTATCTGTAAGCTGTCACCCCAAAACTCTTCAAATTCTACTCTTCCCTACTCATACCTTCCCAAAAGAATTTAACTGACAGATAAAGTTTCTGAGAAATTCCTAGCATTAGTAGAAAAAAAAACATTTTAGAAATGTTGAAAAGAACCCTGGGGTGTGGTATAGCTGAAAATCAGAGGTTTCCCCCCAATGAATTTAGAAAGCTAACAGTAGTTTCATAACTTCTCTAATTTTCGCCTACCTTTTTCTTTCTTAACCTTAACAAAACATCACTTAAGATACTGAGGTAAATAATCAGGTCGAAAAAGCTAAGAGAAAGCTAAGAGCTTTTCTTGGATGATATTTATACCCGTGTGAAAGGAAAAAGTCATTATTTCCCTCAAATCAAAATACAATTACCCTTTCATGAAATAACTCACAAATAGGATGAAGAATTCAAGCAACATAAAATCAAAATGCCTTTTAAAACTTTAGAAGAAGTCTGAGTAGAGTCCTGTGACAGTCCACCCAATAATACACTATCCAGTGTCTACTTTAACGTTCCAAAGACTTTCCGGCACCAAGTCTCTGACTCTCTGGGAGTACCTATTGCTATTCCGCAGGCATCCTGCCAATTTCTCCTCCAATTCCAAAGAAGTTTCTCCCAGACTATCGCCTAAGAGAGCAGTGGTGAGAAGTAGTGCTCACTGCTAATGGGATACAATGATGTACCTGTGATAGGAAAGACACAGTTTCAGACAGAAGCTTATATGGCTTGCTGAAGATCCCGCATTTTAATTCAACCTTTGTTTTCTCCTTCCATTCCCTTACTGTCACATTCATTTATTTTAGACACCAACACGACCACTCAAAATAACACTACGTAGAAACCAAGTGCTTACTTGCACTGATCGTTATTCAAACAAAAAGAGGAGTGGATTTGATTCCATTAAGAAGTAAACTGAAAAGAAATTTTAGAACATTAACTAGGGAATTTAGTCTTCAAGTTACTCTTTGTGATGGAACTATAATACCGTTATCATAATATTCTAAATACAAAGCACTATCTAGCTTCCTTCTAGTGAGCTAAAAGTTCAAGAGAGTTCTCTTGGTTTTATGGTCTTACTTGTGTATAGATAGATGTTCCTCAAAAAACGAATCTAAAACTGAGATCATTACTTGTTTTATGGAAGGATTTGTCACTTTAGAAAAGATTTGGGGCAAGCAACCTTTAAGTCAGGAGCATTGTGGCTATTTTAAATTCTATTTTTAAAAATTTGAGTAACCAACTTCTTCAGACACACATCTAATACAAAAAGGGGGACTCACCCAGTGGTGTGCTGGAGTAGGTATACGACTTAAAATAAAATCCTACAAGCTTACAATTAATTAAATTATATCAAAAACAAAAGTAATAAATGCTTAAAATTCATCACTCCTAATTAGGTTATTCTTTCAGTCATTTACATGTGTTATAGCTGTATGATGAAAACACTATGTGATAACGGAAGTCACCAGTTCTCTTCCAACACTGCATTCAGGGACATTGCACTGGTGCTTGACATTGGCCATGGTGGGCTATTTACATCAAGGAAATGGGCAAATGCTACAACACACAGAATGGTTTACTGTTTTGTGGACTGTCTAGACTTGAAAAGTGATGGAGAAAATGTTGAAAATGCAGATTAAATTTAAAAGTATGTTGTGTCTACAGCTACTGGGTTGCTCATTGTTTCTAGGCCTCTTCTCTGGAACTTTTGTTATTTGGATAGTGGACCTTCTAGACTGGTCTTCTAATTTTTAAAAAATCTTTTCTCTTTTAAGATCATTTTTTGTTTTGCTTTCTTCAGGATTTCCTTACTTTTATCTTCTAATTCTCTACTGAGTTGTCTGTTTTACTTCTGCTACCATGATTTTTAATTTCCAAGAGGCTTTTGGTGTTGGAATAAATGCTGCCTCTGCTGCTTCTCCTCTTCCACCGCCTTCTTTAAAAAGTATCCTGTTCTTGTTTCATGGTTACAATATTTTCTTTTAACTCTCTTAGGATATTAGTAAAGAACTATTTCAAGTTTTCCCCCCCTGGCATGATTCAGTTTCCTCCAGGTTGCTTTTTTGTTTGTTCTGTTCTCTTTCACATTAGAAGCTTTCTCAGTTGTCTGGTAATCCTCGGTTATCTGATCATGTTTAGGAGTGGAACTAAAACCCAGCTGGGAGCTCTGATTACGTCACTGGGGCTTGGGGCTTGTGAAGTGGGGACTTCATTTTAGGGGGATTTGACTGGGCTATTTAGTTGGGAAATCTCTGATGTCAGTCTCTTTAGGTATTTCATCTTGGTCTGGATTTCATAGAGAAATCTCTGATCTCTTGCCTGGAGGATGAAGGGCTGGCTGCCAACATTCTGGGAGCCAAGTGGGAGAAGAAAGCTGGACATCTCAGCATCCAGTGTACATATACACTCCGTTAATACCCTTATTTTTGTAGAATGCTACTCCTGCCCTCAGCTGCTATGTCACTACACCCCCCAATTCAGAGTCCCTCTGTCCTACCCTCTGTAACATCCAGGATTTTGTGGGGAAGTCACTCAGCTGCACCAAACTAGGGAGGAATCTGTGCATCTGTCTGCTTCTTAATCAGGTTTTCAACCAATTCTCCCCTCACTTCCAAAAGAACCAGGTGCCATGAAAGCTGAGTCTTTTGGGGTTCTTCAGTGTAAATCTGTTTGGGTCTTGGGTTTCTCCATTGCTGGTCTAGATTCAGTTGTACTAGGTCTGCTAAGTTCTTTACCATTTGACCCTCAACTTTTCAATTTCAAAAAAAGTGTTCCTCTTGGCTCACCTCCCATTCTCTTCATTCTTTTAGATTCATGTACTTAACAACTACAGCAACAACTAACACCCTTTTACTGTTGTTTTAGCGGGGAGGGTGCAAAAGTGGATACACGGATTAATTCTCCCTCTTTAACCAGAAGTCAGAAGAGTTTTACAAACACCACGTTTACTGTCTCATTCTGCTCTTCAAGAACCTGCACTGGCTCACACCATTATCAAACTTTTCTAAATGGCTTCCACGATGCTATAATACACGACCAGTCTATTTATGGATCTACGTATTTATTGTTCTTTATACTCCAGGAAGCCTCCTTGTGTGCTCAAACACACAAACACACACACATGAGTTTTCTTCCCTACCTTCATGATCTTCTAATGGACTTCTCCTCAGGTGCTTTTTTTTCCTCTCTCCACTTATGTCTTATCCTTCAAGGTCAAGGTTTGGGTCAAGACCCAGCTTCTCCATCAGCTTCCTTCAATTGCTTTAACTTACACAGATCTTTCCCATCCCAAATTCCTACTATACTTACTACAGTATGTAACTATATAGTATAGTATATAACATATAGCTTCATATATGTTAGTTTTATCTCTTCAGAACACTAACTTCTCAAGGGCCAAAAGTCATATATAGCTTAAATTTGTGTATCTCACAGTGCCTAGCATAACAGTGGGCACACAAGTATTGTCTGGGAGCAAATACTATTTCCTTCCAATTATCTGTGAAGGCAGTTTGGGGGCTGTTATTTCTAGAAATCAACAACAAACTCAAAATATAAACCCTGTGCCTGTTTCCAAATGTGCATTGGCTGACAAGAATTTCTTGCTAACTATTCCCAATAAGTCTTGAATATATTATCCCTGTAAACCTAATGATTCTTGCTTCTTACTAAATTTCCAAATCCCTCATTCAAAGGGTTGAGTCATGCCAGAAATGAAATCAGTCATTGGATTCATTCGCTAGATGACAGTTCAAGTGGATTGGGTGGTGTGCAGGTAAATGTTTACCAACCAGCTTTCTGAAAAAATGTGTGTGTGTGTGTATTTTAAGTTTTAATGATATAAAGGATGTATAGCACATAATTTACAAATAATAAAATATACAATACACTTTATAATAAATTCCATCCAACAAACTGATTCTCACAGAATTTTGTTGACATTTGCCAAATCTGTCTATCAGTAGCTAACCTACAGGTGCAAATGATGAATGAGTGTAATTCTGACATGAATGTTGATTTAGACCAAAGAACAACAAACTTTTACTTAAAGGGCCAAATAGTAAATATTTTAGGCTTGTGGAATATACGGTCTCTGTCACGTCTACTCATCTCTGCCACTGTAGTGCCAAAACAGCCATAGACAATATGGAAACAAATGGGCATAGCTGTATTCCAATAAAACTTTATTAATTCAGGCTACTGGCCAGGCAGTTTGCCAACCTCTGGTTTAAATTAAAGTAAAACTAGCAAGGCTTACGTCAGAACTTCATTTGTCTGTCAGTGACGTGAGCAACTTCTTTGCTAAATCATATATAATAGTTTTAGAATACTGGAGGAATATTTCCTTATTTTTTGGTACTATTTACAATGGAAAGGCTACAGGCAGTATACAATTTGAAGTTTAATCTATATTTTCAACATTTTTTAACATCACTTTCTTAAGTTTAGACAATCAACAAAACAATAAATCAAGCCTTGATTTGGAGCATTTGCCAATTTCTGTGATACAAATACTCCCACCATGGCTGATTTCAAACTATCAATGTGCTGTCTCTACATGTGGAGTTGGGAGAAGTACAGTAGCACACAGTTATATAGTATTCCACCACACAGTGACAATAAACTTAACCTCAAGAATAAAATAACTAGGATGTGATGAGTTTTGAGTACCTTTGCTTTTAACATAATTTATGTAATTGTAAGTTTATATGATTTAACTTTTAATAAAGGCTGTGTTTAACAACCAACCCACAAACTTCCTGAATATTTAACAGTCAGCTCTCGCAGGTGGGTATGAGCCAGCTCTAGCATACCACTGGTCCCACATGCCAACGATGGGACAATCTGAACATCAATAAGGATAATAATGATTGCAATGGACTGACACCCATCAAATTTGTTTAAATCCATGAGTTCATAATGATACTTAGAAAAAACACAGGCACAACTAGTTGGTGACTATTGGAAGAAGCTCGGGAAACGTTATTTTGAAAACTGATGAATGAAGAAAAGAGATCAAACATTTATCCAGCCTTTCGCATATAAACTGTCCTACCAGGTAACCAAATAGTAGGTGAAGGCAAGTTTTCCTTATATAAATACTCCAGCTAATAAAAGAAGAAAAGATAGAATTAGACCGTCACCATTTTGCAACTTCTATTGACTTAATGGTTCAGTGTTTGCTAAGATCACACACACACACACACAAACACACACACACACACGAGATGACATGTGTCCCCTGATGGAATTATACACCCTCAACTATGAAATAGTGTTGCCAAAACAATTAAACCTGACAACAATCCAACTACAAATTTATAGGATATACAGAGGACCACATCAAATAAAACCATTAGGGTGCTATAAGCAAGACTCAGACTATGAAAAACTCTACAGACAAATAACCCAGTTTCTTTAACAAATACGCAAATGCAAAAGGAAAAGGAAAGAGAGAAGGAGGGAGGGAGAGAGAGGGAGAGATATCAACCGATCACAATGTGTTATTTGGATCCTGATTCAAAGAGTAAATAATAAACCAACAAACATTTATGACATTTATGAAAAAAAATTGAAAAAAGACTGGTCATTTGATGATATTAAAGAATTATTAATTTTGAGGGTTTGAGAATGCTATGGTAGTTATGCTAAAAAATAGTTCTTATCTTTTAGAGGCATATACTGAAACATTTATGAGTGAAATAATATGATGTCAAGGATCTTTCTTCAAAATAATGTGAAAGGGGGAGAACCGAACAGGGGTACAGATGAGATAAGATTGGCCGTGAGTAGATATTGTTGAAGCTGGGTGACGGATACACGGAAGTTAATTATTCTAGTCTGCTTACTTTTGTGTGTTTGAAATTTTTCTGTAATAAAAATTCTTTTTAAATACTAAAATGCTTCAATGGCTCTCCACCTCACTCAAAGTAAAAGGCAGACTCCAACCACAAGGCCTCCCATGATGACCTCTTCTGGTTTGTTACCTCCTGACCTCCCTTCTTAACACTCTGCCCCTCTATCATCATTGTGCTCCAGCAGACTGACCCCCATGTCAAACACACCAGCCATGTGCCCTTTTTTGGGCTTTACACTACATTTCTCTCTGCTTGAAAGCCTCTTTCCCCAGATGTCTTACATGGCTATCTCCCTCAGCTCCTTTAAATCTTTGCTCAAATGTCCCTCTCTCAATGATATCTACCTGACTACCATATGTTTTTGTGTGTGTGTGTGGGGAAGACCAGCCCTGAGCTAACATCTGTTGCCAATCCTCCCCTTTTTGCTGAGGAAGACTGGCCCTGGGCTAACATCGTGCCCATCTTCCTCCACTTTTTATATGGGACGCCGCCACGGCATGGCAGACAGGCGGTGCGTCGGCGGGCGCCCGGGATCCGAACTCGCGAACCCCGGGCTGCCAAGCGCGGACTAAACCGCTGCGCCACCGGGCGGCCCCTGACTACCATATTTTTAATTGCAATTTCCTTCCCCACACTCTAGCATTTCATTTCCCTGTATAATTTTTTTCTCGTGGTGCTTATCCTCTTCCAAAAATACTATCCAATTTACTTATTTGTTATGTTATTTCCTGTCGATGCCACCCACTAAAGTGCAAACTCGACAAAGGCAGGATTTTTGTCTGTTTTGTTCACATATGTATTTTCTGTGCTTGTAACAGTGCTTGGCACACACAACCAGAGATCAATTAAGTACATACCATAAGTATGTACAAAGTACCATAAGAACACAGAGGTACAACTAATAGCACAACAAACTTGGAAGTCTGGGGGAACTGGAAAATAAATCTAATACCCTAAAGCTAAACTTTTATCTCTTAAATACTAAAATATGTATTGCAAGGCCAATATTTTAAATCAATTTTTAACTTTAAATTTACATATGGTATGGATTTTGCCTCCCACATATGACTTCCCCAAATTGATAGCATCAGTTGTCCTATCAATTCCAAAATAAAATAATGTTCTCACTCATGAGAGCTAATCAATAAAAAGAGTAGTAACTGTCACGTGTGCTTCTTAATTAAAACACAGTAAAGATTTAATCTAAAGGTACACCACTGAGAATAGAAAATAACACTGAGTTTTGTTGTTGTTGGCTGAGCAATTTACCATGGCCCAGACAGAGAAGATTAATCAAGAGATGCGGATCTATATGTTAAGCAAATCCTATAACCTGTCATTCAATGGTTCCCAACCATTTCTAATAAATAATAATCCCCCTTTTTAACATCAAAAGATTTCATGAACACCCACAACAATAGTTATAACTTTAATATATGTTAATTAGGGAAATACAGAACAAAAAGCAATGAACTAAGCAATACTAAATAAATTTGTATGTTATGAACCACAACAACTGTTATACAGATTTAAAAGTTATATATATATATGTACATAGACACATATATAAAAATTTTTGACATAGCCTACATACAAAACTTTATGCAATATAAATTCGTACATCCTATGCAATAACCCCAAGTCTTCCCAGAGGTCCAAGTTCTACAGGATGAAACCAGTGGCATAATATATTCCAAAATCTTCCTTGTGGATCTTCGAACCTTATAAATGGGAATATCACTTATAGTAATCGAATTGAAGCACAAAGTAGCTCAGTAATTTAAAAAAAACCAAAAAACAAAAAACTAGTTCTTTGGAGTCAGACTGCCTGGATTCAATTCCTGGATCCCCCAGTTACTAGTGTGTGATCTTAAAAGTTATTTATCACACCTCAGTTTGCTCATCTATAGAATGAGGAGACAACAGTACCTAACTCATGGGGGTAGTACAAGAATTACATGAGTTAATATGTGTCTAGCCCTGAGATTAGTGTGTGGCACCTAAGTCAGGGTTTGTAAGTGTTGTTGTTGTTGTTTACTAAGTTTCATCAAATCCAGAACTTAGTCTCTTGTCCCTCAAGGTTTGATACAAACTCACCAGGTGTTATTTCTTTCTGTTATTAAAATTTAGAAAAACAAAGTTCAAAAAAGAAAGTCTCAAAAAAACCCTGCCACGAAACATTTGTTGAAACATTTAACATTTGTTACACTATAAACATATGTTTACTGATGGGCTCAACCACCACAGCAGGTTAATTATCACTTTGGCAAGCTCGACAAATGTATAGTATTTGTAAGAAGACTTATGATACGTGAAACAGATACATAAAGGTATGGAATTTTATGCCACTCATTTTATTTTCCCAAAGCATTTTTCTTAATACCACACAGGACAGTTCTAGCTATCCTTTCCTTCCCAACAAAGCCAGCTTTAATAAAAATAAACGTACCAACAACTTAATTTGAAGTTGAACCTTAAGAAATCCTTTAAATGCAAAACTAAGGGTATCCCTGTTTCATATTTAACTTGCAATAGGATATCCAGCAGCTGTCCAGGGACCTGGAAAGGTTGTTAGCTGATGACAAGATGCCTGCTGAGATGGGCTCCACACACAGGTACTACTCAATTGTAGACAAAAATCTTCCAACCTACATCTCACTACCCTTTAAAGTTAATCTGAATACACTGTACATGAAAGGAAATGAAAAGTGAGTTTTTCTCCTTTACCAGGGCACTGGGACTTCCTGAGTTTTTCATTCCATTGCTGATTGGTCCAGAACTACTATTTCCTTCTAACTATTCCCAATTGTGTCTGTCAGATATAATTAGGGTTGCACACTAAAAAGAAGTGTTAAAATGCAATAATGCCATTAAATCTGTCAAATATTTTTTACTTTAACCCTCAGTATATCAGGAAAAATAGCCATTACCATTTGACATCTGGGTCCAATGGAACCTTTATATTTTTAAGCCATTTTATAAATAATTTACATAAGTATGAAAATAAGGATAGTGAAAACAACTTTATTAGAAACTGTAATAGGAATTTAAACAAAGCAAACCCTTCGTATCATGTAAATTTTGGTGTGTAACAGAATAAAATATGAAAAAAAATTGTCACACATCCTTTTAGCAAATTGTCACAAAAATATCATTGCAGGATGAGACCCTAGTAGAATGACTAACTGAAAGAGTAAACCATATTTCTTGTTTGTCCTGAGAAATACTGTTTAGTTGTCAACTCTGAGTTGAAGAAAATTCATCTAGGATGTTGTCATCTGAAGACCCAGAGTCTGAGATTTCATTTATACAATCAATTTCTTCATCATCATCATGAGAGGCCAGAAATGTTCCTATCTCTTTGCATTTATTTTTGATTTGTCTAATAATTGTGAAACGTCAGTTTTTTCTCTTTTCCATTATAAGTGGAAAATGAAAAATTCTATCTTTTCATCTGTGTTCAATGAAGTCTAAAAGTAGACTAAAATGATGGTGTTTCCAGTCTTCTTTAATACATTCTTGAAATAGACTATAATACTCTAGTCCCATAATTAGAAAAATGAAGGATGACAATTTATTTCACTATTGAATCATCCTTATCTAGGCAATTTCATCATTCTTCCATTTTGTATTTTAGTCTTTTTTTTAGCATAGTTAGGAATAACTGATGAGTAATGATGAGTCATAATAAAATAATTCCTATGATGATAAAATAGCAAAATGTTTCAAGATACAGCAAAATATTATGCATAAGATACCATAATGTAACTTAGATTTATAAAATGTTTCAATGGACCCATATGGTAATGGCAAAACAGAATGAGTTTTATTTAATTTAAAAAAAAGTAAATTTTCTCTTTGTTCTTTTGAAACCCTCTAAGAAAGAAGAAAAATCATGAAATGCCAATCCTTTCAAATAGTAAGAACTGCTCATAAATAAAACTCAAAAACAAAAATTGGAGCCAATCAACTGTAACAATATGCAGAGGGTTAAGAATATTTTTATCAAATTATGTTAAATATTAATACCAGAAGAATTAAAAATTAAAAATGTAAATAAAATCATCTATTAAATTAGAAACATTGTTTTAAATGAAAGATGGAATAAAAGAGGTATTCTATTTTACTAGTGGTACTATAATACTTAGAGAAATTTTATTGAAAATTTTTTTAAACCTTCATACTCTTTAACTCAGTAATCAAACTTTTTAAACTCAATCATAAGAAATAATCTGAAATATTGAAAAACTGTGTGAATAAGAGTATTTATTGCAGTGGTATTCACATAAGTTAAAAATTAGAAGAATCCTAAATCTTCAACACTAAGGGATGGCCTATCATACAGTCATTTAAAATGATGGTTATAAAGACTATATAGCAACACGGAACAATATTCTTCATCTTTATTTCAGATGAGACCTCTCAACCATCATTCTACATCTGAACAGCTAACGGCTATGAGGCATATACTCACAGATATTCACTAAGTATTTCAAATCAAAATACTTACCAAACCTGCATTATCTCCATACTACCAGCCAACTCCAAACATATTCTTGCTCATGTACATCCTCTTATGACCAACAGAACCATCCAAACCAAATCAGTTTAGTCTATTTTATACATTTCTGGTTTGCTCCTATACCTACCACTGTCTGGCAAACAGAAGCTACTTAATAGCTAGGATGTGTTGTTGAATTCATTTAATTAAAAATACAGTATTTAAAATTATATGGTATAATTAAACTATGCTAAAATGGGCACCTGTGCACACACCTGCATATACACACACAGTCTTGAAGGACTATATTACAATAATAATAGTGGTTATGTTCCGGTGGGAGTCTTTTTTTTTTAGTTCCCAAATTTCAACTAAAAAATTTAAAACAAAACGCCCCCCTTCAAAATGTGTTTAATCTAAGTTTGTAAAAAACAAAAATTATACTTGGAAATTCAATTCCAGTGAGACTGCTAGGATATTGATATAATCACACATTCATTATGGCATCATAAAATGATACAATTCTTTTGGAAAGCAATGTATAATACATGTTAAAAACCATAAATGTGTTCATACTTCTGACCTAAAAACTACCCTGGGAATTTCTGACAGGAAATAATATATAGAAAAAAATACATATGCACAAAGATATTTGATGCAACATTATAATATTTAAAAGCATTAGAAGTGTCTAAAAATAAGAGAATGTCTAAGTAAATTACAGTACATTTAAAAAAATAGTAAATATAATACACATAGGAACAGGGAAAACATACAACAAAAATGTTAAGTTAAAAAAGCAGAACATAAATAATGTTAAATAAAGAGAGTAGAAGAAAATTGTATTATCTAGTTCAACAAACCAAATGTTCTCTTCATAAATAAAAAAGGGATGGGCACACTGAAAATTAAGGAAAACTTATGTTAGAAAGGGGCAAATGTGTTTATTTTTAAAGTATCTTCTAACAGGACTTTGAAGATAATGCTTAAAAATCAAAACATGGAAGGGGCCGGCCGGGTGGCTCAGCGGTTAAGTTCACGCTTTGGCAGCCCTGGTTCGCAGGTTCGGATCCCGGGCGCCTGCCGACACACTGCCTGTCAGCCATGCCGTGGCGGCGTCCCATATAAAGTAGAGGAAGATGGGCGCGGATGTTAGCCCAGGGCCAGTCTTCCTCAGCAAAGAGAGGAGGATCGGCAGTGGATGTTAGCTCAGGGCTGGTCTTCCTCACACACACACACACACAAAGAAACTTAAAAAAAAAAAAAAAAATCAAAACATGGAAGAAAAAGTAGATACTAATGGATAATAATTTCAAATTTTTGAAAAGAAAATCTAGAGTTTCTAAAAGGATAACATAAGGCCGTTTGCTAAATGATAAAAGGAATTCTTTTCTAGATACAAAAGTTTCCTTAAGGAAAATAAATATTAAATATATTCTTATGTAACTGTTCCAACAAATAAAATGCGATAGAAGCTAAATTATTAACAAAATTATTATTTTTCTTTCTAAAACAAGCTATCACTGGGTTAAGTAGTATGCTTTTCCTTAAGACTTTGAAAACATTTTTTGGCATTTAATTGGATATTCATTAACACTAACAGAAGAGGAAAGAGTGCCACCTACTGAACTATAATCACTTCCACATTAAAAAAGAAATCAGTTTTCGGGGGCCGTCCGGTGGCGCAGCGGTTTAGTCCACGCTTGGCAGCCCGGGGTTCGCGAGTTCGGATCCCAGGCGCCCACGGACGCACTGCTTGTCAGCCACACCGTGGCGGCGTCCCATATAAAGTGGAGGAAGATGGTCACGGATGTTAGCCCAGGGCCAGTCTTCCTCGGCAAAAAGAGGAAGATTGGCGACGGATGTTAGCTCAGGGCTGGTCTTCCTCACAAAAAAAAAAAGAAATCAGTTTTCTTGTTTAGACCACAGAATTTGAAGTCTCCAGCAAAAATAAAATGGATGATAATTAACTATTACTAACCAGCAGAGTATATTTAAACATTACATGTTTTCTACATAATACTTGATAAAAATGAATTATAAATTTAAACCAAGTCTGATTACATGAGGGAAAAATAATCAATTAATGAGTGTTAACTGTGCACATGGCAGTGTATAAGCACAAATCATTAACAATTAATCAACACTGTGTACACACAACATCAAATGCTCACAACAAAAAAAAAGAGAAAGTATTGCTTCTTTCCTGTGATAAAATTAGGTGCAAATAACTACATTTAAGTATTATCTAAAATAAAAATTCTTAAACATGTCTAAGGGTTAGAAAAAGTTAGTTGCAAGTTGCTAAAAGTGGATCAGTAAAACTAAAGTCTATCCCAAAGAACAATGGAAGAGACAGACAGACATTTAAAGGATAATTGTAAATATCTGGCCAAAACAACATGCATATTCACATCTACCTTCACTTCATTCTGAGTAATGTTACGGACCACCGGGAGTCAACGTACCACGCCGGCGCGAAGTGCAGCGCACATGAGAGAGGTGGATCGGTACCCCACTTCACCAGAAGGCTGGAAGATCCTCCAAGTAGATGAGAAATGAGTCCCACTCTGTGCCACAGGACTTTACACACCAAGTCAGAATTTCCACATTAGAAAGAACAGAGGGGCATTATTACAAGTGTGTACATTTATTGGACTGTGTGTGTTCAGGACACAATGCAACAACAACCATTATACTCGGTGTTGAGATTTTTCAGGAACAAATTGTAAAGGTGGACCTGCTCTCGGAAGACCATATCGAAGACCCATAATAATAGATACCATTTATCTCATTCGGTTATAACAACCATCCCATGGAGGCCACATTCCCATTTCACAAATGTGGAACTAGGGCTCAGGAGAGGAAAGAGCAGGCACACTATATTTGGGAGAAAGTAAAAAAATGGCTTTAAATCGTCATTCTTCAATGAAATACCAAGCTACATAAATTTTTGGTAGTTAAACATCACATGACTAGTGTGAACACCAAGCATCCTTGTACAAATGTTATATAGAACTTTAAGCCCTAAACTAATAAACTCAAGGTTAATGTTTAACCTTTTATAACAAAACTAATGTTAGGTGTTTTCCAGAATTTCTCTTCTAAAAACTCAAAGAATAATTCAGTATCCTACAATGACAAGCAGGACCATCTTTAAATATACTCACTACACCATGAGGTCAACGAAAGGAGAGTCTTTGCACCCCCAGCACAGGGCACGGTGCCTGGCCCAGAGTGGGCACTCTATAAACTAGTAATAACAACAACAACGACAATAGTAAGTAAACCTGGTCTTTCTTAAAGAAAGTGCATCTGCTGCCCTTAACAAGCAACAAAGTCTGTCCTGGGTCCCAGGTTCAAGCCAGATCATAGAATCTCCAATCTACCTGATTCCTCTTTTTAAAAAATAAAGAGGGGCTGGCCTGGTGGCGCAGCGGTTTAGTTTGCGCTTTGGCAGCCCAGGGTTCATGAGTTCGGATCCTGGGTGCCCGCCGACACACTGCTTGTCACCCATGCCGTGGCGGCGTCCCATATAAAGTGGAGGAAGATGGGAACGGATGTTAGCCCAGGGCCAGTCTTCCTCAGCAAAAAGAGATATTAGCTCAAGGCTGGTCTTCCTCACCATAAATAAATAAATAAAAGGTTATGCTAGAGCATCGCCTGAGGGATATAAGATTTGTTCTAAATTTTAACTCCAGCTCAGGCCAGTCTGTTTAAGATCTGGACATTTAGAAATTTAGATTACTCACCCAGCCCTCAAGCTTGAAATCTTGGCTCCTCTATCATACTCTCTACAATTTATCTATCACCAAATCCTGTCCATTCAGCATCTCTCACATCTGGCCCTTCCTCTGCACTTCTTCACCAGTCAGAATTCAGGCCCCATCATCTATCCCCTGGACAACTGCCACAAGCTCTGTCAAGACCCTTTAACAACGGTCTTCTTTCTCTTGAGTCCAGCCGTCTCATTACCACCAGAATTTACTACTCTAATCATCTTATCCCAGCTACTTAAAAAATACCCATTGATTCCCTCATTCCCTGTAGCATACTAGATGAATATCCCAAATCACACTTTAAAATCATATATGAATATTAGTCTAATCCTTCTTTCCCATATAAACTGGAAGCTCCAGGAAGGCAAAGATGCCCCTTCCTTTTCTGTTCACGTCTGCATCTCCAGAAATAAGCAGCATGCCTGGCATACAATACGCCCTCCATCACTACTTGGTGAATGAATGAAAAAGTGAGTTTGAATCTCCCTTTAGACCAATGGCACAAGATCAGTATATAAGCACTGTAAATGAAGCAAATAACTTATTATTTTATCTGAAATAGGAAAGCTCTATGTAGCTATAGTAGGTAATTAGTTAAATCAAACACAGTACTCCACTGTCCCAGATATGATTCAAGTTGAGGAAAGCAAGACAGAATAAATCCTTACTTATAACAAAAGCATTGATTTGGGGCTCTTATGCCAAGTCAGCTATTAACATCTATTGCCCTCTTCCTCGACCTCCCTCCCTTTACACACACACCCACATACACACACACATGGGAAGTCTTCCAAAAAAATATAACTGTGGATAAGAGAAATGTCAAACTTCTGGAGATTTTAAAATTTGGAAAAAAATAACAAAATATTTTTTTCTGTTCTGGATGCCTGGAAGGCGAAAATAGAATAATTTGGTGGTGGTAGTAAGTAAAACATCAAAATACTTAATTTTTCTAAGGCATTTGGTATGATTACTTTGTTGCTTTAGAAACATAAAAACTATTTTATTATTACATTAGAAATGTGCTCTTACTTTTATAAATCCAGACAGATTAGACGAAAAAAATTTCAGTAGGAAAGAGAACTTTGGCAAAGTCCACTATAAATTGTAGTCTATCATATCTGTGTATGCTGGTACTTTTATTCTCTATTCTGAAATGTATACATCTCTAACTCAAGGGCTAAATTTGCTGATTTGAATGCAAAGCAAAAGATACCCATATTTTTTTAAAAACCTAACAATTCTTATGCTGTAGGTAAAAAACCCATTTCCAAGGATAACAATAAGGAGAAAAAGTAACATGAGTAAAAGAATCAAATAAGATGTTCTCAAAACATGATTTTTTTTAAAGTAACTGCATTGAAGAATCAATCTGAAAGGAAAAGAAAAAAACTTGAAGAGTCACATGATAAACCTGTACTTTGAGAATAATATCAGGGAAATGAATGATGCAAAGGATACTGGGCGAAGACTAAGAAATCTGGGACTGTCATCTCTGTCACTTAACAGCTGTGTTACTTTAGACAAGTTACTTTTTGAGACAGCTTCCCCAACATTCTGAACAAATTCCCTAAGGAGAGCAGTCACTAACTTTCTCTGGGCCCTGAATTTACCTCTCAGGTAGAGGACCAGGCCTTTAGATTTTGATTAATAAAAGGTGGAATGGAGAATGAGTGTAGGATTTAAAGAGGAAGCCAGAGCCAGTGTAAGTGCTGGAGACAAATGAACCAATAGTTATAACAACATTTATTAAGTGTGATGGTAGAGACACACATTATATGGGCACCCGGAGGAGCATGGCGAGGGAGGGGAACTCCAAATCAGCCTCAGTAAAGATCCTGAAGCACATAGTTCCTTTGGGGAAACGTAAGCAAGTTAATGATTATGGAGATTACAGCCTGAAGCAATGAGAGGCAGGAAGTGAATATGTAAAGCAGGCAGAAGCCTCATCAAGGAGGGCCCTACAGGCTTATGCTAAGAAATCTGTACCCCGGGCAAGTCACCGCATATCAGCCCTTGATATCATTTCAGATGCAACCTTTTGGTTCAGATGCTGTGGGATTAAGAAAAACAAACACACACAATACCTCCAGGCAACTACCTTGGATACACAGAATAAACTTTGCCCAGACCCTCGCACTCCAGCCCTGCAGAGTGAGGAGGGAGAAGTATCTGAGGGGGTCAAGGAAGGGGGGGGCAACATGCTCACAGGGGGGCTGGGCGGGAGCCTGGACTCAGGGCCAGGAGCACTCTGCAAGCTTGTCCTTTGAGGACACGGGCTTGAGGATGGCACTACTCTTAAGATAAGTCCCGCCCAAGCAGAGATTTCCAACCACCAAAGAATAAGGGCCTAAAATGGGGAGGGAGGACATCTTATTCATCTCTCTACCTTCAATTCAGGGTCCTTGCGTACGACTCAGCACATAGTGGGTACCAGTAAATTCCACACTGAATGGAATCAACTAAATCCTCCTCCAGCTCTGCTCCCAGTTCACAATGTAACACAGGCAGGTCAGTGCACCCAGTTGTCATTTTTTGTTATTTTTGTGTGTGAGGAAGATTGGCCCTGGGCTAACATCCGTGCCCATCTTCTTCTACTTTATATGTGGGAAACGCCTGCCACAGCAGGGCTTGACAAGCAGTGCGTCGGTCCGCGCCCGGGATCCGAACCTGCGAACCCCAGGCCGCCGAAGCGGAGCCTGTGAACTTAACCACTACACCACCGGGCCCGCCCCATGCACCCAGTTTGTTGAACTTCCACTATCCCTTCTGTAAAGTGGGAATGATAATGGCATCTGCCTTTGGGCTGTCTCTAGATTAAATGAGATAATACTCATGAAAACACCATGTGATATCATGGATAAATTATCTCAAGGCTGCTTTTATATTTCTACTTTCAAACAAACACAAATGTTAATATTTTAGTGATTGAAAAGCGGTGTAAATTTCCTCATTAACATTCTTCTATTCATTTAGTAAGTAAGCTAAGTTGTAAGAATAAACATCTTTTCGCTAGAATGATTAAAGCTATTTTTATTTTGAGTGAAAAAAAGAAATTGCTCTCCATAGACATTTTTGGTTTTCCTTGAGAAACAAGGGTTGCTCACTGTACCTGAAAGCAGTGGGAAGCTAATAAAGGGTTTTACACTAGGAATACACTTACTTTTTATTTAACAATTTATCGTGGAAGACAAGGCTAGTTCAGGCAAAAGAGATAAAGATTTAAACAAAGGGAATGACAGGGTAGTATTTTAGAAATTTTTTGGAAATAAAACTAGCAGAATTGGTTATGGAAAACAAAGGAGCAAAATGAGGCAAAGGGTCAAAGACAACTCTCACATTTCTAGCCTGAGTGACTGGGCAGAAGATGATGCCACCAGCTGAAGTAAACAATACAAGTGCATTAAGGGTAAGATCATGTGTGTAGCTTTGACATATGGATTTGAGGTGCCTGTGAGAAATGTGGAAATGGTCAACTGGCAACTAGATATGGAGTCTGAAAGGTGTGGTTTGGACACAGAGTTTGGGGCATCATCATATACAGTTAATAGCTGAAACCCTGAGAGTAGATAGGATCACACAGTGAAACTGTGGAAAGTGAGAAAAGTAATAGATTAAGAATAAAATTTTGGGAGCACCAACACTGTAGAGGTAAAAGAGCCAAGGAAGATGAGCCCATGAAAGGCATAGAGAATGCATCAGTCATACAAGGAGAATTAAGAGAGCATGATGTCACTGAAGAAAAGTAGTTTCAAAGTGTGTCCAACTGTGATAAATGCAGCAAGATGGTTCAGTGAAGGGAATCCTGGGAAGAAAGTGGCAGCTGTGGAAATGTTTTTGGATTTTCCCAAATTGCCGCATAAAAACAGAGCAACTGACATAGGGAGGTGACAGAGTATACCCATCGACACCAAAATACAAGGGGTGATGACCAACCACCAAGACCCGAGAAGCACTCATCTGTGCAAGAGCTGGTGGTGAGGAGCAACGGGGGGACTGGCCTGAAAGAGGAGAACCTCAAAAAGCCAGCAGGTATTCCCTGGAAGCCTGGCAGGCCATGTGAGAAGAGTGGCTGAGGCTGAGAAGGGCCTGACTTCTTTCAGAACAGGTAAGGAACAGAACAGGAGCGGAGTGAGAGCTAGAGGGGCCAAGGAGTCACCCCCCTGAGCTTTCAAATCCGACCCTTCAGTACTCTCTCCAGGACACAGCCCACTGAGAAGAAACTTGCTGGGACCAAAATCACAGCTGAGCCAAAAAGAGAAAGGAAAACCGGCATTACAGAAAGACAAGATCCAGATAAAAATGGGGGAAGAAAATAGAGACAGAAAACCTCAGAGAGCAAGCACTCTATTTTTGAACATTACCCAAAAACAACAGAAGAGGGAGCACTGCAAAGTCAGAGCAGCCGCCCTGAACTTCCTTCCACATGTTCAGAGAAACTGTATTCACATACACAACTCGTATAAGAAAAAGGAGACTAAATGCCAAAAGAACATCCCTACAGACAATGAAACTACACAACAAACACATACTCAAAAAACAGATGAAACCTGTAATGTTCTAGTATTTTAAAATGGTCTAAAAGAAATGAAAGAACATAAATCAAAATTAGAAAAACTCAGAAATCAGGTGACAGACCTCAAGGAAGTAGCTATATGATCTGATAATGCACATATAGTACAATCATAGAAAACTGGGGTAATAGGACAGTATAAGAAAAAAAAATTTGTTCACCTGTTTCAGTAATCATGAATGATAGTATCAGTATTAACACCACATGAGTAATCTAGGACTTGGCAAATGAGTAACTATGGAATATTCTAATTCTATCACTCTCTTTATCCTCAGGAACCAGAACCCTTGTTATGGACAAAAGTATTTACTGATGTAACATAAAAAGCAAAAACCCTATAGTCTGGAATTTGGATCGGAAATATCTGTCTGTACTCCTGAGGTACCTATCTATTATCTGTCTGTCTAATTGTCTATCCACCTATCCACATGCACCTATACGTATATACATGAGTATAAATATTTATTTACTTACTGCCTAGAAACAATGACCAACCCAGTTGTAATAAGTACCCCAAGTGCCCAGACTGTGCACTTGAAATGCTATTTCCCAAGAAGCCAGAGCTTCTTGGAAAAATGACTGATTCCAAGTGTGGCACAAGAATACACAAGATGAGCCTAGAACATTTTGATACACCACAGCAAGAATGCTACTAGTGTCATGTCAAAAGGACTCAGAAACCAGACTGAAGAAGATGCCACTGGCCAAAGATGTGACAATCTGAGTTGCAATAAGGGTAAGAATTATAATAAAAGAAATCTATCAAATATATTTCAATCTATGAGTTCATGATACATTTTTTAAAAACTAATAAGTCACCTATGGATGACAAAGACCAATTCACTATTTTGAAAAGTGGGTATATAAAATGAAAGAATCAAGCATTTATCCTGCTTTCCCTACATGAACTGTACCACTCAGTAACTAAATAGCAGATGAGAGAAACAACTTCTTTATAAAAGTTTTCCAACTAAAGAATGAAATAAAACCAAAATGATAGAATATTATTACCTTGCAACCCCTAATGAATTAATGGATTGAGGCATTAAGCATCAACACTGCTAATACCAAAAAAAGTGAAAACCAGACATTATCAGCCTCCTGATGAAGGAACACACACTACACATATCTTGCCAAAAGTACTGAACTGCGGTCTAATCAAGCCTCAGATTCTTGATGCCAATTTGCAAGAAACACACTGAACTGCACTATGGGTACACAGTCAGCAAAATCGAGACTGTGGGAAATCCTGTAAGTGAATTCTTCAATAAATACATTACAAGAAAAAGAAAGGGGGGGCCACCCGGTGGCGCAGCGGTTTAGTCCGCGCTTGGCAGCCCGGGGTTCGCAAGTTCGGATCCCCGGCGCCCGCCGACGCACTGCCTGTCAGTCATGCTGTGGCGGCGTCCCATATAAAGTAGAGGAAGATGGGCACGATGTTAGCTCAGGGCCAGTCTTCCTCAGCAAAAAGGGGAGGATTGGCAACAGATGTTAGCTCAGGGCTTGTCTTCCCCACAAAAAAAAAAAAAGAAAAAGAAAGGGATTGGGGCGGGGCGGGGGGAACCTGTAGATTATAAGAGACTTAAAAGACATGTTAAGTAAGAAAGGGGGTGTGTGTGTGAAGAAATTAAATTAAAATGTCCAGGGATACACATTTGGCTGATAAAACTATAAGAAAAGCAAAGAAGTAATCCCTATAAAGTTAGAATAGTAGTTATTTTTGGAGGGAGGGAGGGAGGGAGGACGGGGCTATGACGGGGGTTGGGCACATGGAAGGGCACATGGCTTCTGGGGTAATTGGTAAAGTTTTATGTCTTGAACTGGGAGGTGGTTAAAAAGTTATTTGCCTTACAATAATTCACTAAGCTATACCCCCCAAAAAGAGGATCAGTAAGGATAAAAATTTCCTTTAGGCCAGCCAATTAGGTGGTAATTGATGCTCTCACTGAGAGCTACTTCAAGAGAAGGATGGGGGTAGAAGTCAGATGGCAGCAGCCTGAGAAATGAATGTTAGGGACTGAAGGGGACACAGATTCTTGAGTCTAAGGGGTCAAAACGTTTCACACTGAAAGGTCTAGAAGGATTCACACCTATTAAATAAGGTCATTCTTGAGAAATGGGAGTATGAGGAAAGGGAGGAGGACCTTTCATTTTATACTTAATATAATTGGGCAATATTCCATTTTTTTCCAACATGTTTGTGTTCCTTTTGTTAATTATTTTAAACCTGTAAATGTTCATTTTTTTAAAAAGTCTTCATAAGAAAAATAGGAACCCCTGTGGGAGAAGAGACAAATCCAGAAGAGATCCAAATAATTTCTGCAGAAGAGTTTAATTTATGGAGATACTTTGCCTTCAAAGAGGGGGTGCATAACTGGCCAGTCCTTAGGTGTGGGCTGTGCACAGTGCCTTCTTTCCAAAGAGGACAGTATGGGAAGGGGAAAAAGAGAGGAACTTCACAGTGGAGAAACCTGACACATCACCTGGGCAAGGGCTCAAGGTCAACATCAATTGTGATAAATCGTGTTGACAGCATGTACCCTAATATGACACGATGAAAACGGCATTTTACCTCTGTGGCCTTCCTCCCCAAACACTCATAACCCCAGCCTGATCATGAGAAAAACCTCAGACAAATTCCAATAGAGGGGCATTCTGTAACATATCTGACTCCTCAAAACTGTCCAGGGCATCAAAACAAGAAAGTCAGAAACTGTCACAGCCAGCAGAAGCCCAAGAAGACAGGACAACTAACGAGCATCCTGGATGGGATCCTAGAACAGAAAAAGGCTATTAGGTAAAAACTAAAGATAATGGACCTTAGTTAATAATAATGTATCAATATTGGTTCATTAACTATAATAAATGTACCATACTAATGTAAGATACTAATAATAGGGGAAACTGGGTACAGGACGTAAGGGAACTCTCTATAGTATCTTCTCAACTATTCTGTAAATCCAAAACTATTCAAAAAAATAGTCTATTTAAAATTTTTTTAAAGTAGCAACATCACAGCATCTTTACCAAGTTGGTTAAGTTGACATTGGTTAAGTTTCCTGCAATAAGTAAAGCAGAGTAAATGGTTTCTATTTCTCTTTTCTTTCTCATGCAAATATTTTGGACCAATCAATGGACCACCTAGAAGACCCTCACGGACCAGCGATCTAGTGACTACACTCTTGAGAACCAAACAATGACTTTAGCATAGGATACTATTTTCAGACATTCTTCAGCACAACAAAACAGGGAGCAAAAAATATGTTATTGGTGTGAATCTGAAAATATGTATGGCAAGCTGGGGAGAGAATGTTCTTGGATAAAACACACTGGGTACCAGCCTTCAGAACTGTAACAGTCTAAGCAAAATGTGCACTTATAAAATATTTTCAAAGAGGTCTCATTTCTAAGCATATAATCAGATACGAGGGGCAAGAATTCCTTCTGTATCATCTCCTCCTCTATCATCTTCACACCGCTGATAATCAGATAGTTCCTCTGTCAAGTACCTACCCCAGCCCAGCTATTAGGTTTGCCTTCCCTTAGCTTCTAAGCACACGATTAACACTTAAATTTATTCTTATTGTAGAGTTACCTCATAAATGTACTGTATTTCAACTGAAAAGTAAATTCCTTAAGAGTGAGGAAGGCAAAATGGGAAGAGAACTAACATCCATTGTTATCTTATGTGTTAAGCACTGTCCTATTTTATATCAATGTCATACAAAAATCTCTCAATCCTCTCTATCACCCATGTGGTAGGTATTATTATACCTATCTTACAGATGAAGAATATAAAGTTCAGAAAGGCAAAGTAACTTGGTAAGACTATAAACTCGGTAACTAGTTGAATGGCTAGTTCCAGATGGCTCCATGAAGCCCGTGCTTTTTCCACAAGACCCCACTGCTGCTTCAGGCCTTCTCTACTCTCACACACTCGTCAGACGACTCAGTGGTACAGGAAGAGAAGACATTCATGTGCTTTTCTGACATAAGCCAAGTTGAAGGATTGATAAGAAGGTAGTCCCATGACTTTAGCAAATTAGTACTTTGCTAATAATATTTTATGACCAAAGTCTGGTCCTGTCTGTGGCTCTTAAGGAAACAAAAAGAAAATAAAGAACTTGGCGAACAGGTGTTATTACCAAAGTTGTTCACGTCTGTACCACACTTTGCACCACTAATCAGAATACTAGGAACTTGCTAACATGCTGCACCCATGAAAAGAAAGATCTCAGACTATAAATGATTTATTAAGTTGACTTGTGTGGCTATATTAAAAAACGGTCACCACAGAACTGCATTTTATATCCTTTTCCCTGAACAGAGCAAAAAGGTTTCGATAAGCATCTTATTGTACTGTCTATCACTTATTGTATCCTTATGAACCATATGCTTATCTTATGAATCAGCAATATTTCTGCTCCTTAGAGAATCCATACTGTTAGCTGAAAAAAGAAGTGTTCAAGGCTGATGTTATTTTCCTTTTAAAATGTTTATAATTTATATTGCACAAAACTTCAGATGAAATAAGATTCTTCTTTTGCTTCAAATAATCCAGAAAAGAAACTCAAAAATTTACTGTAGTAACTTCAGATGGAAGTCAGTATCTAAAATCACTAAACTGTTTTTCATACTCCTTCACTACCCAATATAAATCGGATATCTTAGTTACATTCCCTTGTCAGGATTTATACATGATAACCATATAGCTTTGAGAGAATTTCATTGTGTATTATTTGCACACTATAAAAATAAAACACGAAGGAGCAAATGGTTAAGTGTTGATTATTATCAAACTCCTAGCCTTTTGAGTAGTGAGCTTGTTAAGGCTTATTACATTATTAAAAATAATTAAATAACTCTCTAAATGAATAAATTCAGGTTATGCATGCACCAAGATGAGCCTGTGCATGAATTAAGGATTAAGATTTATCAAATGTCCATCTGAGTCCAAATTTTTAAAAACGGCAGAAAAAAACAAAAATTAAGCAATTTAACTATAAAATAGGAAGTATAACAGGAGACAGAAAGGTATGCAAACCACAAAATAGTTAGATTTAGAAAGCTCCAAAAGGCACAGAGAAAATGGACTAAAATTTTTTAAATGGAGAAGACAGCAGTTCTGGTTCAATCACATGCCAAGTGATAGTGCATGTAAGTCTTGGCCGTTAAACTTGACCACTGTCTAGTTCACTGACATGACTCATCCTCACCTGTCACTCGGAGAATCACTGATGTGCCAGTGATTTACATTAGGGTCTTTCCTTCAGTTTCCTCTTATACAATGCCTTAAGTTTTCTCCCTGCTTTTGATTCCCATACATGTTTCCTTAGCACAATTCCAAATTTTGTGTACTTCCAAGTGGCCTTTTAGCTAAAAATTTCAGAGCCATACAAAGATTATTCTTAAAGTATAAGAGGACATATCATGGATTAACTTAGCACTACTTTCATGAAGATGTCTAGGGTGCTTAATAAATCATATTTAATGACAACAGCAAAGAAGGAAATTCCAGGCCTACTTGACATTCATGACCCGTCTACAGGAGAAAATATAGTTCTTTTCAATCCACCTATTACCAGGTCTCTGCTCAAGAAATCCTCCTTTGATAAAGTTGATATTGAAATGCATCTGTTATATTTTTAAATAAATATACGTTTAGAGAAGTTGTGACAAATACAGGTTTTGAGATCAAAAACACTGACATTAAGGAATGAGGGGTTTAAAGAGATCGACTTTACATGGGGGTTATAAAGAGTAAGATTTCTTCAAAGGTAATAAAAGTAACATACAAATAAATTCACAGATGGGGAGGAGACAGAATTTTAAGCAGTTACTAAGGGAAGTTGAGGATGACTGAGACGCATCTGCAGATTTCCAAGTCCTGCTGTTAATAATATATCAGTAGGCCTAGAAAGGAGAAACAAGGAACTTTGGTAAGCAAGACCCTACAAACAGCATTTAATTTCACTCAGTTCAAGAACATTTACCAAAGGCATGCCCTGTGTGAAGCACCGTTGATGCCGATTCCTGCCTTCAGTCAGTACTGAATCTCCAAGAACTAGAAGCAGGGAAGTGCTAAGCTGTCAAGCAGAGTCTATTTCCCAAGGGACTCAAACCAGAAAACTATGATAACTTTCCAAAAGGGTACAGCAAGTTCTTTCCACACCTATCATGGCTACTAATAAGCACAGATACAGTGCTTCACTTCCGGCACATTTCATTACAGCACCAGTACTATTCAGTAGAGTCTACTACACCCAAGATCAGAGTGTCTGATGATGATGCACCAATCCACAATAAATCTCTATAACATAGGGCCAGTTTTTGCCCAGCTTTTCAGATGAGGCAACACTGACACATGGATTGTAAAACAACTTATTCCAAGTCTAAAGCTAGTCCATGAAACAAATAGGTAACACTCCAAAATGGTATTAAAGTGGAACAGGAGATTATAAGAAATGAATTGCACGAAATTGGAACCTTGGGGCACTGCTGGTAGGAAGGTTGTGGAAAACAATATGGCTGTTCCTCAAAAAATTAAACACAGATTAACATATGATCCAACAATTCCACTCCTGGGTATATACCCAAAAAAACTGAAAGCAGGGACTCAGATATTTATGCACCAGTGTTCATAGCAACATTATTCAGAAGAGCCAAATATCCATTGAAAGAAAGAACCCAAATATCCATTGATGGATCAATGGATAAACAAAATGCAGTATATACACCCAATGGGATATTATTCAGCCTTAAAAAAGGAAGGAAATTCTGACATATGCTACAACATGGATAAACTTTGAAGACATGCTCTGTGAAGTAAGCTAGACACAAGATAAGTAAGATTCCACTTACATGAAGTACCTAGAGTACTCAAATTCATAGAGACAGAAAATAGAATGGTGATTGCCAGGGGCTGGCTGGAGAGGGGATGGGGGGGTTACTGTTTAAGAGTTGGGGAAGATGAAAAAGTTCTGGAGATGGATGGTGGTGATGGTAGTACAACAAAATGAATGTCCTTAATGCCAGTGAACTGTCGATCAATAAAAAAATTATAAATAAAAGTTATTTCTGCCATAATTTGCATTGCCCTGAAGTACATCTATAGTTTTAGAATTTAGAAAAGAAAAAAATGAATTGCAACTTTTCCATTTACAAGAAAAAATATTTTGTACCTGTATTAGAGACCACAAATTACTTATGTATCTCTTTAGAATCTTGGTGAACCTAAACAATCAACATGTAAAATTATGCAGAAGAAAAGGAACTCCGCAATGATTGACTAGTGTGCCTGATTAGCTATTATTTTATAATCAAAAATTCTATATGACCAAACAATTAACATTTCTATTCATCACAAAAAACATGGAGCTAAATCTGCATAATATTAGTGAATGTTCACTCACTCATTGTTTCCAGTATCATCCAACTCACCTTTATAAGAGGGTTGAGCGGGGTGGGAAAGAGCTACTCCCATTTTGATGTTTCAAAGGTTTTCTAGTTTACCCAACATCCCATTCTCATATACTACGTCTATTGAAAGGCTTGTCTCTGTGACCACACTCTGTTCTCCCCTACTTAAAACTGACAAAGGAAATAAATGCCTCATCAGACATAACCTTGATTATGCCACGGCTCTGCCTGCTGATGCCAGCCCCAAGTACGTTGTGTTAAAGGATAGAATAATTTGTAAATAACATGAAAATATTTTGATTGCATTTCTAGAATTTATATGTTGGCATAGCATTTTATATAATTCAGTCAGGAAAACTAAGAAGATTAAAATAGTTACAAATATATAAGCAAGAAACAGACAAAAAAATTACAAACCTTCTTGAGAAGACACAATGGGTGGCATGTAATCAGGAATGTATTCTTTTCTTTCCTCTGCATCTTTACTTCCAGGTTGAGGAAACTGAAGTACGTTGTTCTTGCTAACAGGAAATGAAGGAATTTGATGTGGGAAAGTGACAGGTTCAATATTGTGAATATAGTCTTCTAGTTCATGAAGACTAACCCCCATAAGTTGGAAAGCTTCACCAACATCATCCAAGATTGGGTCTGTTCGGCCATCTGAAACAAGTCAAAAGGAAAGTAAATTATTTTAAGAAATTTCCATGACTATTTTTTTAAATATTAAGAAAAAAGGATTAAGTAAATATGCAGCTCAGAATCAAATATACTATACACTTAAGACCTAGTTATTGGAAAGAATTTAACAGATTTTAAACAGAACACCATATTGTTTAAATATTAGAAAAATGATTCCTAACGTCAGTTTTAAATATGATCTGACAACCGACCAGAACACCACAGACAATTCATACTAACAATCAGCTGGTATAGAATAAATATCAAAGGTGTTTACAGATGGTCAACAGCATCTGGGACAGTGGCTGACACAAAGAAACGCCCAATAAATATTACTATTATTTTTTATCAAATAACTAGAATGCTGTGCTAAGTAAATGTCCATTACCTTTTTTCTATCATCCAATAATGCATCTCTGGAACCTAAAACAGTGGCTGGCATATAGCTGGCACTCAATAAATATTTGCTGAATGAATTATACCACTGATTCAATATTTTAAATCCAAGAAAATTTACAGAAAGGATTTAGATCATAAAGGTAATTTACATATAAATTTTAAATGTAATTAGAAGATGCCATATAAAATGGATAGAGATGAAAAAGATTAAAAGTTAAATATAGTGAGATTCTCTTTACAAAAGGAAGTTTATCCTATGCCTACCCTTAGCAGAACTTAAGTTGTCTATATCTTTTAAAACTTCTATGAAAATTCCAGTTCCCAATTTCCAACAGCCTATAGTATTTTTTTTTCCTGAGGAAGATTCGCCTTAAGCTAACATCTGTTGCCAATCTTCCTCTTTTTTTGCTTGAGGAAGATTAGCCCTGAGCTAACATCTGTGCCAATCTTCCACTATTTTGTATGTGGGTTGCCGCCACAAGCATGACTGATGAGTGGTGTAGGTCCGTGGCCGGGATCCAAATCCGTGAACCCGGGCCACCAAAGCAGAGTACGCTGAACCTAGCCTACAGTATTTTTTTTACTGAAATCTCCTATGATCACTTCAAATTCAGTATGTCTGAAATTAAATCATGCTGTGAAATGAAAAAGAGTAACCCAAAGTTTGTCAAAATTAGACACATGGTTGCTCACATGCACACAGAAAAGTTCTGGAAGGATATACATCCAACTGTTAACAGTTTAAGGGGATGTAGCTCAGGAAGGCAAGAGTTGAAGGAGGAGACTTTCACTTCTAACTTCAAACACTTCCAGAGTATGTGAATTTTTCTACAAGTATGGGTTACTTCTATGATGTATAACAAAGAAAGAATAAATAAAATTAAGTCATTCTTTCTCTTAATGACATTAATATGTATTTCAACTCTTCTGTTCCTATTAAAAGAATTATTCTCTCAGTCTAAAAAATATAATCATCATGAATTCCTTCATACGCTTTGCAATGTCAACCCAAGACCTTTCGGTACTTTCCGCCCCCTTTTTTTGGCCTCAGATTTCAAAACTTTTTCTTTCTCTCTATTCCTACCATCACTATCTCAGTATAGTTTCCAGTTCTCCCCACCTGAGTCTCTCTTGCATTTCATCGACAGCACAATTTTCTTAACATACCACTGTCATCACACTGTTCCCCTCTGCAGGAGTATGTGGTGTTTCTACCACATGATTTAATTTCGCAGTCTGTTAAGTCCCTCCCGAACCTGATTCCACTCTGTTGAACAATTTCCTCTCACATGCTCCCCGTGAACTGGCTACATATGTCAAGGTGGCCACCTCACTGCTACTTTGATCATGCTTAAATCCCACTTGGGTATTGTAGGTTATGCTCTTCTCTAACCTGGCATGTTCTCCACCTTTAAACAACCATACTTCACAGCTCCCCTTAAATCTCATCTTTCCTAGGAAGTCATCCTGTTCCAGAACCCACAGCCCACCCCCATCTCTCCTTAGTTTATTCCTCTTGCATTAACTGCCTAGACCATGCAATTATTATGTTAGAGTACTAGCTTCGAAGAGTCATTCTGAAAGATTTAGCACCTGCTTTCGGTGCACGTACCCATATTTAATATACAATACAACATATACAGAAAATCTGCCCCTGGGTGCTATGACAAATCGTTACCTTAGGGAAATTTAAAAATGCATTATTTGCTGAATTAATAGTAACTTCTGATAATTGCTTTAACTTGACAGCATTTTTTTTAAAGGAACAAATCTCATCAGTTTGTTTTTGTCGACATTTTGACACTCTTGTACACACCTTATGGGCAGGGATTGTGTGTATTTAATTACGTCTCCAACACCTACCATAGCACTTAATTCGTAAGTCGCGCTCAACAAACGTTTGTCAAAAAGACAAAGAGGATTTAAAGAAATGAGATCGCATAGTGGTAGAAGATGAGATTGCATAGTGGTAACCTGAGGTTACAGAATTCAAGTTGAAAAGTAGGATGGTACAGCAAAAAGAATCTAAAAAAGCCTGAAACTAATAAACATACCAGGAATTAGAATTTTAAAAAGTCATCAAACCACAATGGGGAATAATGAATCTGATAATCACACTCTCACTAAAAGCAAGAAAATTGACTATAGAAATTGGGTAATTAGGAAAGAGGTTACATTAATGCATAAGAATGATCACCTGATGACCCTGGAATACTTAGTGACTTGGAGTGCCTGCACGATTCTTGTTCTGTGTATAAGGGAGGAAAGGTAACTATGTATTCAGGGGATATTTTGATTACCTAAAGGTACAGAACATCTGTCCTTATTTAAGGAACGTGGTAGCAAAAATACAATCTGGACTATGCATAACCGTAACAGTATACTCACTGACCATGAAGAGGGGCGGGAGGGAAAAGAAGCAAAAGCCAAGAGAGTAGTGTGCTGGTGGGGTTCTTTCAAGATAACAATGAATGTGAGTTATTTGGCAGTTCCACATTGAGACTAAAAGGATCAGTGAAATCAAGCATTCAAAAACTACACATTTTTAAAACTCAAAAAGTGAAGTGATTAAATAGCCATTATGGTGGTGGGTTATCAGTTCACTCATTTATTCAACAAACATTTCCTGGGTGCCTATTCCATTATGGCACTATACTAGGTTACAGAATACAAATAAATTTGTCTCCTGGGGAGGAGAAAGGAGAGGGTGAGAGACATACACAGATGATTACAAAACAATAATATAATATTAAATAATTATTACAGTGTTAAATAATATAACAGAAATATGCACAGAATTATGGGAGTCGATAACATGAGTTTCCTAAATCAAGTGATATGTGAATCTCAAAATAAAAGTAGTACTACTGGTGGACCAGGGGGTGAAGGGCACTGTGGGAAACATATAGACATACAGCATATAGCATATATAGCATACATAGCATATAGACATAGATAGCTTAAGGTGTTCCAGAAAAGGCAGGTAGCTCAGCATGGTTGCAAATTAGGATGGCAGAAGATCAGAAAAATGCTAGCTCACAAAGGGAACTGAGTGCTGCCTAAGAGTTTAGATTTTCAGCCTGTAACCAACTGAAATATTTTTAAGGATGACACGATCAGATCTGTATTATGGACAGATTATTTTGGCAGCACTATGGAAGCCGGAATGGAATTTGGGACTTAAGAAGTAAAGTGTATCCACGGGTCTCCATTTTCCAGTCTGGGAACTACTTTAACAAAACAAAATATCCTGTGAAACGCTTCACCCAGTTCTACAGTTTACCACCTTAAAAATAATGACCTGAAACTTAAATGAGGGGTAGTTCCCCTCCACACACACACTTCACATCAATGAGATGACGTGTGGCTTCTATTAAACATTCCAAACTATTAAATGCCACCAGCTATAGGTACTACCAGACATTCATTTAAAAACCATAAGTACAGTAGCCCAGATTACCTGGGGAACCTTGTGAACTGCCTATGATCCCTCTACCACACTTTGATAACCACGGGAGGAAAGCAAGGGGTGACTGAGATGTAAGGGAAAGCTAACCGAAGTGAAACGGACAAAGCTGGCCTTGGGAACGAGTAAGTGGAAATGCTGCCTACGAGATGAACAGATACAGAAAGGAGAGGCAGGGTCCCCAGCGGAGCAGAGCTGTCAACGAGTGTGCGTGGTTATGAGCCGAGGAATGGCCAGCCTTGTAAGAAACGGCCGGTAGACGGAGCGCCTGTGACAACTAGTTGTAGTAGTTTGCGGGCAAGGGAGGGAAAGGACCAAAGTAGAAGAGGCTGTAAGGCATTCTGGACGCGATTCCACGCGCGGCAAGAACGAGGCGGGGAGAAAGACCGAGGCGCATCTCGGACCAGAGGAGGGGTGGAGGGCGAGGAGCCGGGAGCGGACACAGGGCTCCCGGCTGGCGGCGGGAAGTTAGCGGACGAGGAAGAGGCAGCCAGGGGATGACTCGAGTTTCCAGGGGCAGTGGCAGCGGAGGGGCGGCGGGGGCCGAGAAGACAGTCGACCTCGGGATGCGGGTGAAGGACCGGCACCCGGGGACGCCGAGCGAGCGCAGGGGAGCCCGGAGGTGTCACTCGTGACCGGCGGAGGCAGCCCTCCCGCACCCAGCCCGGTACTCACAGAGCTCAGAGTACCGATGGCAGCCCCGTCCCAACTGCTGCAGGTAGCGCTGCAGCACGTCCGTGAGGAGGTGGCAGGCGCTGAGTTGCACCGAGTCCCAGCCCAGCGCCTGGCAGATCTGCGCCACCGAGACCCTCAACAACGACCTGGAGTAACTCTCGCACATCCCGCTCCGTGGACTCCACCGCAGCCCCCGCTGCCACTGCTCTCCACCCCCGCCGCCGACCCTTAGCAGGGCCCCCGATTCATCCTCTGGGGCCCCCGCGGCGGGGAAATCGTCCCCTCCGACCCCTGGCGACCACCTCAAAGCCTCAGCAGCACGGAGCGCGCCAGCCTGAGAGCCGCCATTTTGGACTCGCTCCGCCTCCCGCTGGACGGTCGCCGGGGCGAGGCAGCACTAGCCAAACGCTGAGCGCGCCGATGAGGAAGCTCCGCCCCGTGGGAGCAGAGCGATGGTGTCGGTATCGACTCTCGGGCCTGGATGGAGGCAGGGAGCGGCTGGGCAGAGCGCAGGTGGGGGATGCGCCCCGGGCGGCAGGTGCCTGGGGCCTTGCCGGGGGGAGTGCGCGTGGAGAGGAAGGAAGAGCGGACTGTCAGTGAGTGGTTTAGGGGCAAAAGAGGGAGCCAGAGCGTGATATTGAAATGGGATGATAGAAGTGGGAACCCGAGGGGCGGGATTTGGGGCGTGGGAACTTAAGTGTTCCCCAAAACGCGGATATGACCCGGCTTACCTCTGCTCAAAACAGACCAAAAAATCGAGTTGCTTACTACTGTATAGATTAAATAAAGTCTAAGCTGTTCAGCATGCCATTCAGAGCCCCCACAATAGGGCGAGCACTAGGGTGTGAGGGGAGGGAGGCAGTGGCCTTCGTGCAAAATTTCTGGGGGCACCAAAAAACTTAATCAAGATCAATAATATTTTAATACAGTATTTTTTTAAAATCCAAACTACTGCCAAAGAAAATCCTGCCTCATCTCATGCTAACCCTAGCCCTGGTTCCAATAAAACTTTATTTACAAAAGCAAAAGGAAGGGAGAACTCAGTTGCCTACAGAGGCCTAACAAGTAAATCAATGAAGCAGGCTGAGTGTATGGGGAACTGTGGCCGCCTCCAGAGGTTTCTCCCAGCTCCAGCTAATTGTTGCCAGATCTTTCCAATTTGTCAGAAATCAGAATTTTGTGATAAGTACTTCGATTTTTAAATATTAGGAATACATTTTTGAAGTTTTCATTTGCAAGCCAAACTAATCCCACGGTTAAGCCAGAATCAGCCTGTGGATAGTCAGGTTGTAATAGCTGATCTACTCGGTTTCTTAAATATGCCCTTTTGTGCCTGAAGTGGTCAGGTGGCAACTGTAGCTACTATTTCACTGGGACCCCTGCTGTGTCCCCTGGTGAAAGCATTCCCAGAGCTATCAACCTGGAGAACCCAGAGTTGCAGGGAGGAGAACAATTTCCCAGATGGGTCACTGGGAGTGATGGTAAGTGAGGAAACTCCAGCTTCTACCCCGAGTTATTTACCTGTTAGGAACCCAGCACCGTAGACAAGTCATTGACTTTAAGTGTATGCGGCATCCTGGGGGTCTGCGCCCCATCCTCACAAGATACTGCCTGTGAGCGGGTGCTTTAGCTGTGCCTTCAAAGACCATTCCATTGCTGTGCCGGGCTGACAGCTTCGGAGTGGTGTGGTATATGATGTGACCAGTAGATGTCACGGTCATGTGCCCACTCCCAACCTCCTTTGTAAAGTGGATCCTTTGGTGATAGATTCTATCTACCTATACCATTCTAGCAGCATGGTATGGGACACCAGTATATCAAATATTGTGAGCAGGAAAGGCAAATCTATACCCGGAATACGGGTCTATTCCTATCAGAATGAATGGCTGCTCTTTCTAGGGTAAAAGGGGCCACTGTGGTCAACCTGCCAACAAGTGGCTAGTTGGTCTCCTTGGAAAGTGAATTAGTCAGCTTGGGTTGTCATAACAAAATACCACAGACTCGGGGGCTTAAACAACAGACATTTATTTTCTCATAGTCCTGGAGGCTGGAAGTCCCAGATCAAGGTGCTGGCAGGATTGATTCCTCTGAGGCCTCTTTCCTTGGCTTGCAGACGGCCCCCCTCTTGTTCTCTCTTCACATGGTCTGCGCCTGTGCCCATGCACCCCTAGTGTCTCTCCGTGTGTCCTAGTCTCTTCTTATAAAGACACCAGTCAGATTGGATTAGGGCCCTCCCTAACAGGCTTATTTTAATTTAATTACCTCCTTAAAGGCCCTCTCTCCAAATACAGTCACATTCTGAGGTTCTGGGGGTTAGGGCTTCACTTATGAATTTGGGGGACACAGGTCTCTGTGGCAGGCAGGTGGGTGCGACACTGCCTGATGCTCTGCCAGTTGGGAGGGTTTCCCATCACTGCTCTCTTCCAGGGCCACACGGAGTGAGCCGATGGCAACAATCACAGTGTGTTTTTTGCTTGCATCTACATGCGGAGCCAACTCATCCACGAAGAGCTTGGCTTTTTGTCCTCCCTGGTCTGATCATAAGGAACCCCCGTGCAGCCACTGGTCTGAAGTGAGGGAGAGTGATGGTGCAACATTAACGACGGGCGCTGGGGTCTGGCCTACCTTCTCATGCACTTGCTTGTGCCCTCCTGGCCCTGTGATGTTTTGTGAGTCGTGCAGCCAGTCCAATCTCTTCAGACTCTATGATGACAGAGGGTGGGAGAACTAACATAGCTCTAGGGCAAGACCAAAATGTTTACTGTTGTCTGTTCTAAGTGAATATTAACTATCTCTGATCCTCTTTCCTGACTGGGCTAGAAAAGATTGCTTTCAACAACCAATGGCCACGTGTCGTGTGCCTGAGACCACGTTTATCTGTTCTAGCAAAGATGCCACGTCTGATACACCATCTGCAATTGGTGTTCTTACTTGGTTGAGTTTACGATAGTTCACTCTCAAGATAAATCAAGTTACATCGAAAATAGTTCACTTCAAGATACATCTCATGTTTGCAGGGGCCAAACTGTCAGATGATATGGAGACAGAATGGAGACCACTGTCCCTCATTCTTTAGGTCTTTATGGGTGCCACTAATTTCTACCTTCCCCCTCCCGGACTGGAGGGCCCATCTCAAAAGCTTGTGCTCAGCCTTCCCACTACCATAGTTCTTACCCGACAGGCCAAGGAACCAGGTGGAGGTTGTGCCAGCTTCCCCGTTTGTCCGTTCTAATTATATATTCAGAAGTCAGGGAATTAACCACTGAGTGGGTCCATAAACCCAGGGAAGTCAGTGTGAGCTGGACCTGGGCCAAGGCTCCATTACTTGGCCTCATATGCCCTCACTCTAACTGGGGGCCCACAATGACTCTCCATCTTCTGGTTTCAGTTTCAACTCAGCCCCGTGTTCAGCGGTCCTCAAAATGGGTATTCCCTTTCTCCAGTGGGTGGTCACCTGAGCAAGTGGCTGTTGGTTCCTCTGCAGAAGGAGTAGGGGAATCATTACCCTCTCCATTTGGTGTTGCAGTGTTCTTCCTCTTGAAAACTCGAGTTTCAGTTTGAAACTGGCTCATATCCAGACATTGAGCAAGGGATCATGGCTGGATATTGGGGCGACTGCCCTCAGCCTCCTAATTACCCTTCCTTGGATTATTTTGATTTTACAGATTGAGTAGCCCACTTGTTGGCTACCCATCTGTTTCACCCCAGGGATCCCTTGTTCTGTGAACTGTCTCCAAAACTCACCAGTTGAGCTTGCTCCCCTCTGACTTTTCTTATCGTGACTGCGTTCACCTGGCTTCTGACTCATACGCAGTTAAGCACTGCCACCTGGCCTTTATTTTATGGTCCTATCATCCCCATATTTCTTGCCTCTCTGAACACTGATACATCGTACTAACTTGATTCCACTGTGACACCACCCCAGTTCACTACTGGTGAAAGTTTACAACCTGCACATTCAGGAACTACTTACTACCTTGTGCTGGGGGCTTTTTGTGCTCTGCCTACCACAGGGCCAACCAGGTGGCTGATCCAGCTCCCAGATCCCTTCCGTTATCTTAGTATCTGCTTCCTCAAGCCCTTCTAGTACAAACTGTCCCAAGGTGGACTCCCCAGGAAGCAGTCTCTGAGATGAAGATGAGCCTGCAGAGGGGTGCCCTTGGGATCACCACCTGGGGAAGGGGAAGGAAAGTAGCCCTGGGGGAGGGACATATTGGGCTGCCACCCACCCTCAAGGAAGACCTTGGCAAATCCTAGAGAGCTGTCAAGTGGGGATGGCCCTTCTGAGTCATCCTGAGTTCAGGTAAGGGGGCCTGGCCTTTATACTCCCACACTGATCAGGCATTGGATGTGGGCGTCCCAGGAGGGGGCCATGATCTTGGGCAAGGTGGTCTTCAGCAGAGGCAATTCCAAAGAAGGTTGACAGCTGAGGGCTGTGTGCTGACAGCATTCCCAGCAGCTGGGGGAATGTGTCCTTCAGTCCTACTGAAGGGGGATCTAGGAGGTGCATCCCAGCTTCCACTACACTGTAATACCATTGTCACACGCAGCAAACACAAGATTGATACAATAATATTATCCAATGAAAAGTACATATTCAGATTTTCCCATTGTCCCCAAATGCCTGTTACAGCTTTTTAATTTTTTTAATCCAGCATCTAATCAAGAATCAGTGCAGTTAGTTGTCATGTCTCTCTAATCTCTTCTAATAAGATCAATCCCCCTGATTGTTTGTGTAGCCCTTGTTTGTTTTTTGATCTTTCATGACATTTACATTTTTGCAAAGTCTAGGACAGTTATCTTATGGAATGTCTCATAATCTTTGTCTCTTTTCTCACTTGAGTTTCATGTTAATTTTGGCAGGAATCCTAACACAGGTGATCTGTCCTTCCTACTGTGTAACATCAGGAGCCAGTTTGTCCCATGATTGGTGACAAAGTTTGGTCACTTGTAACGGTGGTATCTGCCCGATCTCTCCATCGTAAGGTCTCCTTTTTTGTTTTATTTTGAAATTAATAAGTAATCTGTAAGGTGATACTTTGAGACTGAATAACCTGCTTCTCTAGAGCCTTCCACCCCTGTGGTTTTCGGAGCATCCATTTCTGATCTCGCGCTGAATCCGTTGTTACGCTGGTGGTCACAAAGCAGTGATTTTTCTAATTCTATCATTTTTTTTCTACATTTATTAGCAGACATTCTTTGAAGTTTCCTCACTTTTTCTAGTATGACATTGGTATGTGGCCAGGGATTCTTTTTTTCGGGGAATTATACTCCCTTACCATTACCATTCTTTTGATGTTTAAATTGTCCCATACTTGGCCAGTGGGAGCCCTTTCAAGCCAGCTGCTGTATTCTAACATGCCACTATCATTCACCGAGCACTTCCTCACGTTGTGGCACAAGAGTTTCCAGGCTCACCTTACGCTTGCCCTGTCCTAGACTTGGCATTCGCCATCTCTGAGTGGTTCCCATTCTTCTTCGTGAGGAATAGTATTTAGAAACCAAGATAGGAGTGCCAGCTGACCTTCGTTATTACAGCAGTATCATTGCTTCAGGGGCCTTTTAGTGGGCAGAATAAGAAACATGAATGTTTTTAAAAGTCTAAAGTACATACTAATACTTCTGATTCAAATCTAAAACTATATATTCTCTACCTCCTCCCATTTTATTTTTGTATCTCCCTTTTCCCAAAGTGAGAACCCTGGTTTCAATTATATCGAATATTTGCTTTATCCTGTAATGCCTTTGCCTGACTTTTAAGTGTTTGTTCTCTTTTCATATGATTCACTCCACTGGTTTTCATGATTAGTTATATAAAAACGAGTCCCTAATATAACACTTAATCCCAGATTCTCCTCGAGTTCCAGACTAGTGTAACTAACTGCATCTAATGAATA
The DNA here is from genome assembly GCA_031878705.1 of Tapirus indicus. Classification (NCBI taxonomy): domain Eukaryota; kingdom Metazoa; phylum Chordata; class Mammalia; order Perissodactyla; family Tapiridae; genus Tapirus; species Tapirus indicus. The sequence goes on from CM062925.1 coordinate 120,083,715, forward strand.
ACTAACATTTGTTTGGATATCCTGTATACACCTCGAGTTTAATTAATGTTTGATGGATGTCCACGACTAAACTACTCATTCTCTTCTCTGCTGTACACTCCAGAAGGGCAGGAACTGTGTTCACCTCATTCACTGATAAATGTCCAGTGTATAGCATCGTACCCAGCAGGTAGTCAGTCCTCAAGAAATAAATGCGTTGTAGAACAATTCGTCTTGCAATAGTGTGTAGAATGGACCATAGCACAACTCTGTGACTCTCTACACTTGAAAGTGGTGAATTGTATGGCATGTGAGTTATATCTCAATAAAGATGTTATTTTAGAAAAGGAAATGGATTAGAGGTGAGATACAGTGGCGGCAAGGAAACAAGAACCGAATGCGAGAGGTGCAGCTGTGGTCAGGGAGCAGCTGCTTCCCTAAGGGCAGTGCGGGTCAGCCGGTCTGTCGGCAGGTGAGTAGGACACGAGACCTATGGACTGAGCTTTCTTCTTGAGTGCAGAGCTGACTCACCCTACAAGCCCTGATCCCTCTCATTCCATCCTGGAGGATGGTGAAGGGAACCGAGAGCAACGTGGAAGCGCTGGGTACCGGGGTCAAGCGCTCCGTGCAAAGAGTGGGTCCATAGCTGAGAACTGGGGGGCCCCAAATGCAGCAATGGCGTCACTTTTTACTCAGTTGGTGTTGGCAGGAGCTCAGTAACTGCACAGTTTTCAAACTGAATTTAGAGAGCTTCCAATAATAATAAAGTTTCTGAAAGTTGCAAATATTCCATATTAAAGCAGTAAGAGAAACAAAGGTTCATGAAAGGCAAATTATTAGAAAACAGGAGGGGGTGGGGGGGGCACAAGGGGTGAAGGGTTACATCCACAAGGTGACGGACAAAAATGTACAACTAAAACCCCACAGTGTTATAAACTAAGACATCAATAAAAAAAAAAAAAAAAAAAAAAAAAAGAAAACAGGAACTGTAACAATGGAAACTCAATCCTGGCATGTTAAAATGAACAGACTTAGCACTTTACATACTATCCATATGTTCTCAGAAAATAGGATAGCAGTTTAGGTTATGTAATAAACCTTACTAACGCAAACACTTATCCTCGATCGTAATTGCACTGTTATGACATTTAGCAAAACGAGGGTGTATAACTTGGGGGAAAATTTCAAGCTTACTCTTCAATACTCCTTTCTGCATGTCTACACTGACTGCATCACGTGGTGTGCTCATAATCTCGCCCCAGGAGTGTAATTTCTACTGTTGGTCATTGGTCCTTGAGACTCAGCTTAGATATCACTTCCTCAGGCTGGACTGCCTTCCCAGTCCCCTCAAATCCCCAAGGTGTCTTTCCTTTGTGCCCACTGATTATGACGATTATCACGTTTTGTCATTATTTGCTTGTTTTCACTCCAGACTGTAAGCTCCTAGGGGGAAGTGTTTTAATTATTACCATTGTATCTTCAGAGTTCAAGAATGCTAATACATAGAAAAGCATCAATAAATGCTATATTGAACTGATGATCACCTTCACATAGATCAGGCAACATTTATCAGATACAGCACTCACCCCATGTCAGATTCTAAGTATTTTGCAAATATTAGCTCATTTAATCCTCATAACCCTATGAAGTAAGTGCTATTTTAATCTCCATGTTACAGATGATAAAACTGAAAGTTTAAGTAACTTGCCCAAGGTCATACAGCTGGTAAGGGCTGAGCTGGGATTCCCACCCAGACAGTTTGCTCCAAAGTCTATGCCCTCAACCACTGCTCTATGCATATAAAACTATCCTCCCTGTGTGGTTGGTAAAGCAAACTAAATCCTTGCTTAGTTTTATTTTTCAAGACCCTATGCTGGATCTGTAACAAAGCAGTGGAAGAGAAATGCAAAACTTCTAATAAAACTGCCATTTCCCAACATGGGGTCCTCGTTTTAGTTAATCAGATGGTATTTAAAAATAAGCGATAGTGCACTCCTATCCAACAGCAGTTACACAAATTTCCCTAATTTTAAATTGATAAAAGGGTTGATGTCACAAATGTGCACATAACTTTTTCAGTGAGAAAAATGGGTAACGAATGCTCAATTATTGTCTCTTCACCCATCAGATTGTTAAAGATTAAAGACAAAGTTTGAGAGTGTAGGGGAGTCAATCTCATACACTGTTAGTGCAAGTTTATAGTCTTTTTGAGAGCCATTTGGCAGTGTCTATTAGATTTTTAAATGTACATAGTTTGAGTCATCAATTCCATTTCTAATAATTCAGTCTACGGAAGTACTCATACAAGTCTGCAAAGACTTGTCCAAGGACGCCCATTCATGATCATCATTGTGACATTTCAGAGCAATGCAGGTGGAGACCTGAAATCTTTCGGAGAAAAACAAATGTCACAAAGGGTCAGAAATCAAAACGGCTTCAAGATGTTGTAAGTCACATGGAGGCCAGAAGACGATGAAATGAGTGCCTTCAAAACCCTGAAGGAAAACCGATTTCTAACCAAGAATCTATACCCCCCCAAAAAACAATCACTTAAATGTCATAGAACAGACTTTTTAAGATATGCAAAGTCCTGGGCCGGCCCGGTGGTGGTGGTGAAGTCCCCACGCTCCACTTTGGTGGCCTGGGCTTCAGTTTTGGATCCCGGGCGCGGACCTGTGCACCGTTCATCAAGCCATGCTGAGGCAGGCGTCCCACATATAAAGTGGAGGCAGATGGGCACGGATGTTAGCCCAGGGCCAATCTTCCTCAGCAAAAAGAGGAGGATTGGCAACAGATGTTAGCTCAGGGATGGTCTTCCTCACCAAAAAAAGAAAAAAAGATATGCAAAGTCCTAAAAGGTTTACCTCCCACATCCCTGGAGGGAGTATACAACTAAAATAACAGGGAAATGTGTGGCTCAGGAAATGAAAGGCTAAAGGAATCCTCAGGAAGGCCAGGAGAAAACCCAGGACAGCCATGCACCCAACAGAGCACCACCAGTAGAGGCTAGAACACCCACACCCCCGAGACAGACGGAGGGCTGGGAGGCCCCCACTCCCGTCGTCCTCTTCTGAACCTGGGAGAGTATGCCACCGTCAGCCCGACAGATTATTTCACTCAGGCTGTGCTTAAATTCCTGCTTTTCCTTCTGTGTTGTCTAGAACACACAGTTTACCCTCACAGAAGTGTTTTACCATCCTGGAAACTGGAGGTGGGCCAGGGTAACTTTAGCAGCAAAACAAACCCAGAGTGCCCATCCCTTGCCAACATTCCTGAAAGGTATCTGGTCCTTGGTTCACACTACACTCTGCCCCATGCCTGGCTGGTGGCCAGCTGTTTCTCACAGCCTCATTCATTGACCCACCCATGAGCGGCTCCTGCATTTCAGGGAAGCTAGAAGAGGACCGAGATTCTGTTCAGTTTATCTGCCGGCAGCCTTCTTCTTACAGTGGCAGTAGTGCTCTTTACAGGTCTGTGCTTACTAATCAATTTTATATTACTCACTGTTCATTTTTGTGAATATAGTTGTTGGTAAAATAATAAAGTATTTGAAGAACTATAAATGTATTTATTTATTATGGTTTTTAAAAGTCAAGAGTAATCTACATCAAAGTGTTAAGTGAGAATGAGCTTCACATTTCTTTATATTTTTTTATAGTTCTATAGTCTGTAGTCTTTTTGGAATTTATATATTACTTTTGTAATAAAAACCCTAAGTTCTCTATTTCAAATAAATACAAAAAAAAATGACATTTTGGCCTGGCCATCGTGTTGCATGGAATAGCTTTGGCATCCCATCTTTTTTTTTCTGTGAGGAAGACCAGCCCTGAGCTAACATCCGTTGCTAATCCTCCTCTTTTTGCTGAGGAAGACTGGCCCTGGGCTAACATCGTGCCCATCTTCCTCTACTTTATATGGGACGCCGCCACAGCATGGCTGACAGGCAGTGCGTCAGCGGGCGCCCGGGATCCGAACTCGTGAACCCCGGGCTGCCAAGCGCAAACTAAACCGCTGTGCCACTGGGCGGCCCCATCTGGCATCCAATCTTAATGGCTATCTACATGTGAATATGGACTGAATATCACCCTGAAATGTTCTCAGTGCTTGGAAAAGGTATTTAAAAATTTATTTAGAGTGACCGTACGCCTGGAATTCTACATCCTATATATGAGAAATAGCAAATGACTCCAATAGCATCTTTACTTCATTGTGGTGGCTGTTCTCTGAAGGTGCTAACGATGGAAGCCGGGCTGAGCTTGTGGCCCGTTGCCCCTTCCTTCCACCCTGACCCCAAAGAGGCCAGGCTTTAAGTCTGTCAGGGAACTAGAAAATCAGAAGAGCCTCTTCCATTATCTTCTTACCAAAAAATTTTAATAGTAGCAGTTAATGTTTTAACATCTCATTTTGAAAACTCTTAACTATGTTGTTCTCATATAATAAGAAAAGACAGTGATTTTCTTATGATAAGTTGTTTATTGTAAGATAATTTACAAATATCTTGCTGTCTTTAGTAATTTAAACAATGGACCAACAATTTCTTCTGACAGGACAGCAGTAAGCTAAAAACAAAATCAGCCAGCTGAATTTTCCTTCTTTACCTGAAAAACAAAGTACAGAACAATTAAAAATCAAACAATATTTTTTTGGGAAATAATGATGTCAAGAGAATACGTATTTCAGTGGGGTTTAAAGAACTGACTTTACATAATAAAATGTTACCCTACACTAGTGGTTCTCAAATTTTGGTCAGGGCACCGTTTCACAGGGTCCATAAGGGTAAAAGTATTTTCATAATAATGTTATTTGCCCATTTTATTCTCGTTCTCAAGAGTATATGGTGCAGTTTTCCCGAGGCTACATGACGTGCACTATCAGAACAGAATGGATACAGAGATAGATGAGAATCTAGCTGTCTCCTGTTGGGTCAGACATCAGGGCATTCTGAGACCATAAAGTTTGAGAACCACCACTCTTCACCAGTCTATATTCAATATTTCAAAATAACGCCAATTCTCCATCCTTGAAGTTTATTTACTAAATCTAAGGGGAAAACCATCCACCCCAGCATTACCCATATGCTCCCACAGTGGGCTGCTGCTGTAAATGGGCCTGGCAATCTCAATCCCTCAGAGCAGTTTCACTGATGCTAGATGAGCTCCAGTTAGAGCTGCCTGGGTTTCTTTTCTGAAGGGGTAAGGGGGGCGTGTGTGAAGTAGTACCACTTTACCTCTTGTCTGAGGATGCAACTTGATTTTCATTACTCCCTGGTTATTGTATTAGAAGAAAAAGACAAACACAAAACAAGCCAGTCAAGAAGCCATCCATGCTGTTAGTCATGTATAATTTCCAACTAAAATAGTCCACTTCCTCACACGTTACCTTGAGTATATCACATAAATGCTTACCAAAATATCCCTTTAACACAGATTCAACTATTGTCATAAAAAGTCATAGATTTCAATCCGGTTAGAAGCAGTAAAACCATTTTCATGCAAGTAGGCAAGACTTATGAAAGCATAATTTAAACCACTACTTTTTCTATAAATAGCATACAATATATTTTAAAATTTTAGCAACTAATACTTGGCACCTCAAACATTATGGTTTATTCATGCCTTTTATTACTGAACAGCCATAGTGTTTGTATTCAATACAACACTGTTGTACTCAAGTCTTTCAGAGCATGCAGGTCCATTCATACAAACAATCCAGCCTTGGGACTGCACGGCCAACTTTTTAGAGGATTTAGACTACCCTTCTAGAAAGCAAAAACTAAATAGTCAATTTCCAATTATTTGAATTCTCTTTAAATTCTCAGTTTTTATGTCCCAATCTCCTTCTCCTCATTTCCATTGATTTTGCTATTTTTCAGTCAGGTTTCTCACATTCCTAACCAAGGAAGAGCCTGGTCCTCAATTCTGCAGAAGTTACATACTCAGTTTATTTCTAGTATTCCTTTTTCAAGAGCGAAAAAAAGAACCTTGGTTCTCCGGTCTCAGCCCCTTGAAGCTTCAGATGCAGCTCTTTCCCCCAGGCCTCCTCACACTACCATCCAAGAAATCAGTTTAGCACTGGCAGTAGGATATCAAGCAAGGAGGATAACGAATACTCTATGTACTTAATCCTTGTATTACTCCCCACGTCAGAGATGACAAAACTGAGCGGCAGAGAGAGTATCTTACGCAAGTTTATCACTGGTCAGCAGTGGGGCCACTCATCATTGCACTGTACTCTATGATGCCAACAGAGCAGGCGTGACCAGGCTCAGGGATGGGTTAGTCTTAGCAAAGTCGTGTGCAGAAAGCAAAATAAGAGAAGGATGCTCAGGAGAGCAAAGCTGAGAGATCCAAATAACAACTTATGGAATAGTCTCAGTCAGTTTTATTTGTGTCTCTCTGGCATTCTGCCCAGTTTCTACTCTTGAGAGACAATACATAAGGACCAATTTAAATGTCACCTTAGTGATGGACGTTTCCCTGATTCTTAAACATGGACCACATTTTCACACACCCAACAGAATGTTATTTCTCCCTCTTCTGAACTTCCAGTTCTTAATATACTAATGGCATGTCATTCATTCACTCAACATATATTTATGGAGGAAGTATGTGCTAGGTGATGGGGCTGCAAAAGGGAATAAGACACAGTCCCTCCCAAGCCACAAGAGTATACAGACAAATAGAAAGGCAATTCCTAACAAAACAGTGTAAGTGCTATGACAAGGGGAAGCACAGGATGCTAAAGAATGGTACCCCACTCAAACTGTGAAGGAGGGCTTCCTGGAAGAAAGCATTCACCAGCTCAGTCCGCAGGAGCAACAGGTGTCAGTCAGATGAAGAGCCAAAGGTGCCAGGGTTAGAAATGGATGGCATTTTGGGCAAAAGCACGTGCCCCTTGGGCAAGGTGAAAGAGCAATGTGGCTGAAGTTCAAGGGAGTGAGAAATGGTGATGGTAGGAGGCTAGACTAGAGTGTTGGGGCCAGAAAATACAGCCTCACACATATCAAGCTAAGCTGTTTTTGCAGGACGATTATGTAAGAGAGGACGGATTCTATTCTTCCCCTAGCACTCTGTCATGAGGATTGGCAAGTTTTTTCTGTAAAGGGCTAGACAGTAAATATTTTAGGCTTTGTGGATCACACACTGTCTCTCTTTTAATAATCCTTTAAAAATGTAAAAACCATTCTTAGCTCCAGGCAAGTGTGCTAACCTCCGTTCTACTGCAATTTCTAATACAATATCTGTCTTCCCTGTGAAAGCTGTGTGCTCTTTGAGGGCCCCACAACCTCCTCAGTGTCTAGCACAGGGCCTGGCACTTTAGAGGCAATCAGAAAGCATCTTTTTTAATTCAGGAGAGAATGACAAGGATCTGCATTAAGTGTGCATCAAGGGGAAAGAGTCAAGGGATATTTAGAAGGTAAAATTTATAGAACCTGGTGACCAATTATAGGAGAAAGTGAGAATGAGTCAAAGATAACGTACTACACATTTTCTCTTTCATCACAATTATCTGCATATTTTTCTTATCCTATTAGAATGTAAACGCCTTGAAAGAAAGGATCACATCCTTTAACACCGCCTAGCATTGTACTTTGCCCATAGTGGGTGTTCAATTTAATAATTTTTTAAATAGAATTCCCATTATCTTAACCCTGGTTTCACAAACACTAACATATCTAGACAACCAAGAACTTTCCATGAGGAAAGTGGTATACTATCTTATGGTACTGATAAAGAAAACTTAATAATTAAAAAATTCCTGGGGCCTACCACCATTCAATGATTTACAGATATATGTAAAACCAAACCCAAAACCAGTCTTATAACTCGGAAAGATTGGTTTGGTTTATAATGTTTTAAGTTCCAAAGACAGATTTTATAAATGATGCTGAATTATCCATATCCTTATTCCTAATGCTTTAGGAAAGTGAAATCTAGCGATATACACTGATTTCTAAAAAGAAGAAACGAAGCCTGAACGTTTCAGCCGAAACAATCAGAATAAACCAGAGATCTCATTTTCACATCTTTTTATCTCAAGAGCAAGAACACAAGATTAAGCAATGGATCATTTCGTCTTTAACAGACAAGACAAAACTGAAAACTTTTTTTTTTTGTGAGGAAGACCGGCCCTGAGCTAACATCCATTGCTAATCTTCCTCTTTTTGCTGAGAAAGACTGGTCCTGGGCTAACATCGTGCCCACCTTCCTCTACTTTATATGGGACGCCGCCACGGCGTGGCTGCCAAGCAGTGCGTCGGCGGGCGCCCGGGATCCAACCTGTGAACCCCGGGCTGCCAAGTGCGAACTAAACCGCTGCACCACTGGGCCGGCCCCCAAAACTGAAAACTTTTAAACATCCAAAGGTTAAGCCAGCAGACATAGATGAGAAAAAACTCCGAAGGCAATTTCCAGGTACTTACAGAGCTGCAGCACCAGAGATGATTTCGATCAACTCTTTTGTGATGACAGCTTGGCGGGTACGATTGAATGTCAAAGTCAGTTTGTCAATCATCTCAGCTACAAATAAAACAAAAGGATCAGACAAGAAAATCTAAAACTAGACAAGAATAATGTGTTCATTAACTTATTCATAGACGTATGTTCCTTAACTTAAAAATAAGAGATTCTGTTTCTGTTGGGGTATCCAAATTGGCCTCTCAAAGAATTTTATGAAGATATTTTTACATCTTCCATGAGATGCCTTTTCAAAGTCCTTCCAAACTTACTGCCTACTAAGTAAGACATACTTCCTTTAAGGCAGAGAATATTATTTTTCTATCTTTTCAGATGAGAAAATTCAAGGAAAGAGATAGTAATTAGTCAAAAATCTCACAGAATCAGTGCAGAGCCCAGGACGAGGCCCGAGCTCTCTTGCTTCCTGGTCTACTGAGAGAATGTTAACGTCTTTGATGCGAGCGTCTTCACGCTACTCTCAGCATCAGAATTCCCTCCGAAGACATCTACGTGAGCTTACAAGCGTTCTTGCTAGCGTTGTCCATGGCCGTCATCCGGGCACTCTGCTCACTCGTGGTGGATTCCTTCAGAGAATAGTAGATGATGTTGGCCAGACTGTATTCTTGGTAATTCTTCAGCACGTCGGCATCAATATCATCGTAGATACTCATGCTCTCTGTTAAAACAAGTGATAAATCTCCTTGAAGTTATACAGTTCAAAGAGTGATTTAATAAAAAAACAGAGTACTAGTATAAAAATCCTTTATAATCCCAGAAAAGAAGTAAATGTAAGATGGGTTAAAAGACTAACAGTTTCATCTATTTCCACGCTGTAGATTATAGCAGATTTTCAGCAAAATACACGTGAACAAAGCATTTGATATTCCACTTTAAATAACTTCGCTACATTTCATGGTGGTGAAGTCCTCTGGATAGCATTGAGCAGGGCGGCATAAAGTCAGCAAACACTCAATAAATGTTGTTTTCAATAAAGAAATTAAGTAAAGAATTGAAACTAGTATAATGTAATACAAAAAATCCCAATTTGGCCGTTTGATTATTGGAGAAATCTGGAAGTGTCAGTCAGAAAAACGAGAGAGGGAAAACTTTTCTAAGAATATGAAAGAGTGGGAGAATAGAGGCTGATGTGAATTTTGGTAATCATGTTGTATAAATTTAGCAGCACACTTCAAAATTCATTCATGAGGGTAATGTGGTGAGCCAGTACAATATTTCATCAAACTTTAGAGACTATGGATTATAACCCCTATTTTATGTACCACTGAGAAAAAACATAACACAGCCAATTAAAAATGACATGCCATTGACTGGGAGAAACATCCCAATTTCAGAGACATTAAAATGTAAAAAACTGTACATCTTAGAATAGAGGAAATATAATATATAAAAGGGCAAAATGCCTTGGGAAATTAAAATCAGTTCCAGATTATTAATTCTAGGATGCTTCACTGAGCAATGATGACTTCAGAGAAACGGTGAAACAAGAACTGAGTCAAGGTACATTCACTGTGAACACTGTTCAAATCTCTATTCTAGAGCTTCTGTAGCCAGCCTGGTGGCGTAGCGGTTAAGTTTGCGCGCTCCGCTTTGGCGGCCCGGGTTTGCAGGTTCAGATCCTGGGTGCAGACCTGCGCACCGCTTATCAAGCCACCCTAGCAGGTGTCCCACATATAAAGTAGAGGAGGATGGCCACGGATGTTAGCCCAGGGCCCAACTTCCTCAGCAAAAAGAGGAGGATTGGCAATAGCTGTTAGCTCAGGGCAAATCTTTCTCACCAAAAAGAAAAAGGCTCAGTTAGAGCTTCTGATTGTATTGCGGTTTGGTAGAGTTCCCACACATAGACTGCAAAGCCAATTTCTAGCCAGGCTTTTCAATCATTGAGAAAACATGTCTAAATGATGGCCTTCAATGGATATTTATTTATTTGTTCCATTAATGAAGGGAGGGAGTAAGAGTTGTCAAACAATGAATGGATTAATATCAGGGAAGCCACTAACAGATGGTGATAGAAACAGTTCAGCATCATTTTGCTACTTCTGAAACAGGCCATCCAGACAATCACAAGTCTCTTCTTTCTACGTGGAAAAATACTTATACAAAAATGAATTACCAGCACTTGCAACGGTATCAAGGGAAAAGATGGGCTTTTCTTCTGTCTTGTAGGAGATGACAGACCTAGAAATGACAAAAGCAAATGTAAATTTCAAAATAATTTTTAAACTGTTAAGTAGACATTTACTTATTTTAATATATGAACATAAACATAAAAAAGCTTTGATTTCTAAATTTTTCTTGCCTGAATCGATTAAAGATGACAGATCCTTCATCAAATTCATATCCAGAATTTAATAATTCCAGGGCAATGACTGATGCATCTCCAAAAGTAGGGGGTTTTCTTCCCACGTCTTTGAACGTCACCAGAAACTGGTCAGAGTGAGTCCTACGAGAAAATCAAGAGATCACATAAAATAGTGTAATGGAATCTTTCTTAGGATTCCAACCCTCCCTCAGCACAGGGAACAAGGAAAAAATATTCTCACTAGGGATTAAGTTTTTTTTAGGGGGAGATAGTTGTTCACTGAATTAAGCGTTCCATAGAGTCTCATGATTATTCCTTCTGTGCCTGAAAAGAACTGAGGACTGAAATTCAGGCCTTTCTTGTTTTATATTTCTCTATGTCTTTATTTCTCTCTTTCCAATCCTAATTAACAATCATTCATTTCAGACATTTCCAGGCTGTGACAGCTCCTCAGAGTCCTCATTGTTTTTCAATGTCAATGCTTTCGATATTCCCATTGCGTTCCATCTATGGTTTGGATGCAGGAGAAGCAAAAGACAAGTAGAAAACAGGGGAAATCTATATATTCTAATATTTACTGGAAAAAAATAAAACGAGAACAAAAACTTCTCTGTGAGTATAAAATAGGTAATCCAAAAAAAAAAGACACCTTGCTTAAATAAACCATCAAACAAACTTCCATTTATTCATGCTTGCACCCTTTACACATAAACAACATATATTTAAATTACCTTTGAAGTATACCCCTGATTTTATCACCAACTCCAACAATCATAACTTCCTTCCCAGCTGCTGTGAGCGTGGCCACATCACTCTTCATCTGCTTAGCAACCGAGGAATGAATAGCGCCACACAGCCCTCGATCTGAAGACACACCAATAAGGAGGTGTTTCTTCTTGTCTTCAGGCGCCTTAATATCAGCCTTTTCATATAGAGCTTAAAAACAAACAAAAGTAAGAATTTTTTATATGTAATTCATATTACATATAGCAATAATCTCTAATTTACAAGAGTTGGCTGTTTTCCAAATGCTGTATTTAAATTTAGGTGGCACTTGACTGATATAATCAAGTGTCTTGGTACTTACTCCATTTGCAATCAGGATGAAAACCATAAGGGTTTACATCTCCACATGACAAAGGTTCCCAAGGGCCAATCAATGGCCAATTTATCTTAAACACTGACTAAAAGAAATCTCTAGTAAGATTAAAGAACTTGTACAGAGGCCAGAAGTATAGGGGTACCGATTTATATAGATATCAGACTCATAAAGAATGAAAATCTTGTGTATACAACCAAAAACTAGGAGCTGCTCATATAATCTGCATATCAAGCTCTTAAAACAACGGTTGATGTTAACTTTATTTGCGGATTACTTTAACAACTTCACTTTGTTGGTCTAGTCTTCCAAGAAGCAGAGGCCAAGAGGGGATCAAATAAACATGGATTTTACTAGGGGGAAATGCCTGTGAGAGGAAACAGGAAGGAAGTCAGAAGAGCCATCCTACTAGATGCAGGTCTGACCCGGGGGAAGATGGGTGGCAGCTTCCGGGACCACTGTGCCTTTAAGGGAAGTTCAGCAAGGCTGCTGGGGAGCCCCAGGTCTCCCAAGAACACGCCTGCCAGAGCATCCAGCCCATGCTCAGCTGCGGGCTAGGGGCAGCCCAAGGGAAGCACGGACCGGTGCAGGACTGGTGCAGATGGCGGACAGATGGATGTCGGGGGTTGGCGCTGCCTAGAGCTAGCTGCAAGGTGCATTTCCATGGCCGCCACACCCACTCATTTCAACAAAATTCCTGCTTTACCTTTTCAGTATAGAGTAGTGATTCTCAAATTTCAATACCCAAGGACCTCCCACGAAAAGCAGAGAGGAGTAAATACCATTAACTCCAAAGTTAGGGGAGTGCGGAGAAGAATATTTCCTTCAAGTCTCTTTTTATGCTTTATATTACACAGCATAAAATGTCTGTTTTAAATGTTTAAATATTTTAAATAATTAGCCATTTTCTATCTAGCAATTAGCATTTTTTTAGTTTGAAGGACTCAGAAGATGATTGGCAGCCTTGACTTGAATTTTTAATATTTTACCACAAATACTCTAATCAGATATCGAAGCCAATTTCTTCTTTATTAGTTAATTCTGTGGTTATAGACTGTGGAAGGGATACAAATTTATTATACTTATTCATATCAGCAAGAAAGGTGAACAGTGAGGTGACTTTCCCCTTTCCTATAAATAAGCTGGCGAGTCACTTACCAACCAACACCTACTGAGCCACCACCTAGGTGCTTAGTATGGTGCTGGGCAGGGAACCGGACTCCTGAGAGCAAATGGTTGGAGCTGATAAGGACTGCAAAAACCTAGCCTAGCAACTGTCCTCTATACCCCGGCAGGTGAAACTAAATATGGCATTTTGAAAGCATGGAGCCATTTCCACTGAGGCCCAGTGCTCTATCATTTTCTCATGCAAGATTCTCTTTAGCAATATAAATGAATGTTTAAAAAAACATGGAAGAGCACAAGAAAACTATTGCACAAGGCAATTTGCACCTAATACACAGATACACTAATACACAGATAATACATAGATATATTTTCTTCAATTTAGAAATAAGCAGATTTGTCTTCTTACGGTTGATGTTTAAACATTCCACTCATGAATTCGATAGCCATATCCCTGACTGCTCGGTCAACTATCCACTGTAGGGTACCACTTCCCCACCCTGCAGTCCTCAAATATCACAGCACAACTTAACAGCATGAAATCAAGCATTTCAGACTGATGCACTATGTTTCCAAGTTCTTTTGATGTATATTTAATAATCTAGGAAAATTTCCAGAATATTTTAAAAGTTAACATAGTCACATGCAGCAGTTAATAAATAGACAGGCTTCGATGCCAAACCACACAGTATGTGATCTTGGGCAAGTTACTTGACTTCCGTGTGCTTCAGTTTCTCTCATCTGTGAAGCAGGGGCTCTAACAGCTCCTACCCTCATAGAGTTGCTGTGAAAAATGCGAACATGTAACGTATTCTGAAATAGACCTGTCATCACAGTGAGAATTAAATAAAAGTCATTAGTGGCGACCTTCTTTATGTCAACAGTTCTTTGGGACTGGTGAACAACACCCTTCTCTTACCCAGAGACCCTATTCCATACACTCGGGCTGGTTTCAGCTCCCTCTCAGCTCGGGCATATTTGGCTGCTGCTACCATTTTCATAGACTTGGTAATTTTCTGGATGTTTTTGATCGACTTTAGTCGCCTGGTAACTGAAAAACAGAAGTGCTGTGTTAAGATAAAGGAGTCATCTTTTCATCTGTGAATTTATCAAAACATTTTTCTAAACTGCAAGGCAGACTAATTAATTAGCACTTAGACCATCAATGAACAGCATGATGCTCTAAACTAGGCTTAACGTCAGAACGAGCGCTAATCAAGACCAAACCTAGCTGCTACCACGACAGGACAAGCAAATGGCAACATCAGAAAGCAGTCAATTATGCATTTAAAACATGAAATGGTATTGAAAATGGCCTTTAACCACATATTTCATAACACTTTTTATATATACACAAATAGTAAGAGTTTTTTCTAGTTTTATCATTATCGTTCTACAGACAACAGAATCAGAACAGCCATGGGTAACCATAGATCACCTCACACGGGTCTTCTCCCAAAATAAGTTCAATGTCCTATACGTATGATGTAGATTTTGTCAGTTTTGACCAAATATATAATGCGGCGTATTTTTGAAAGTATTTTTGTTTGTCAAAATTTAGTTTTTCTTAATTCACATACTGAAATAAAGTACTTACTATCTTTCAAAGTTGCCATATTTCGAACTTGGATCCTGAAAATAAAGGTTTTAAAAATATTTTAGTTTTTTGAAAAATAGCTCCATTATATAAGAAAAACTTGCAAAGTATTGATGTATTTATTTAAAGAATGCCCCCCAAAGAAACTATCAAATATAGGACTCTGAATGTATACATATATATTTTTAAATTCCTTAATATTGATACCAAACCCTGTGTCAAAGGCCTCGTTTTACTTGCCCTAACACCAACTTCCACTGAAGTCACAATGGCATTCACTCACCATCTAGTCCTCCCCCCATCTTTGTCTATATTGTTTCCACGACACAAAAGTCCTTCTCCTCGTTAGGCTATCCAACCATACTTAAAATCAAGGTCAGCCACCTCTAAAAAGCATTCCTTGACTCCCTCAGTTCATCAAAATCTTTTCAAATAACACTTAGGGTCAATTATACATTCTAACATGACAACATGTGTGAAAGTACAGTTTGTTTAAACCGATTCTTAACTTTTCCAACTAAATTCAATAAACATTGACTAAGCAGCTACTACGCTCCAGCGAATGGTTTCTGACCACAAAAAGCATATACTATTATCTCATAAACAAGATTCATGAAAACTTAGATTTACATACAATTTACATTAAATATTTTTCTGGTCTTTAAAATTAAAGTGCTAATGCATAAAAGTCAAAATGATTTGACTTAAATGTAATGTTAGTGAAAGATAAACACAAGAGGACCCCACACGAGTGGGGAAGACAATATGTTGTTAAATATAAATTATCATCAGCCCTAAAATCCATACGAAGTACCTGTGTTGGCCTGGAAAGCTCCAGGGGAGAAGTGAAGAATCAGTAAATTTGTGCATAAAGAAGGAGGGCCTAAGGAGGGAACAGGATGCAGTTTTAAAGCTGGAGACGCAGGCTGGGTTAGTAAGTTTAAATATTATTTTATAGGTAGTAGGGAAACGATGAATGTTAATAAGCCCATAAATCAGTTTAGTTTTTTAGTCAAGTACCCAAGATGGCAGTGAAAAGCGCAAAATGACGGTGGAATATTGATGACGTGGGGCTGCTGCAGCCTCCAGACAAGAGGAAGCAAGAACCTGAACTAAGATGTTGGCAAAGCAACAAGAGACTAGATTTGAGAGCAAGTTCTTAAGAGCAGAAAGGAAAACAATAAGAATGACCTGAAAGTTTCTAATTTAATGATCTGAGTGGATAGTGTTGTCATTAACCAAGATAGAAAAATGGGGTAGGGATGATCTCCTTGGAAATAATGAATCTTGAATGTCATATAGCTAAAAAGACCCTGGGACCAGGTGGAAATGTCCAATGGGTCTGGGAAACATGTGAGGTTTTGAGATTTGAGATACCAATTTGTACTATCAGTAGACATGGTAGTCGACGCCAAAAAAGGGGGGAAAAAGTAGAATTAGATGCAAAAGGAATACTTCCTAATTCTATGAGACCAGCACTACCCTAATACCAAAACCAAATAAAGACATTATAAGAAATGAAAATTAGAGAATATTATCTCTCACGAACATAGATGCAAAAATCCTCAACAAAATATTAGCAAATTGAACCCAACAATGTATTAAAAAGAATTATATACCATGACCAAGTGGGATTTATTCGAAGTATGCAAGGCTGGTTCATCACTCAAAAGTCAAATAATATAATCTATCATATCGACAGGTTAAAGAAGAAATTCATACGATCAATAGATGCATAAAAAGCATTTGACAAAATCTACCACTCATTCATGACAAAAATCTCTCAGCAAATTAGAAATAGAGCAGAACTTTCTCAAACTGATAAAGAACATCTACCAAAAAACCTATGGTTTAAAGGTGAGAAACTAGAAGCTTTCCCCCTAAGACTGGGAAAAAGACAAAGATGTCCTCTCACCACTCCTATTCAACATCATACTGGAAGTCCTAGCTAATGCAGTAAGACAATAAAATGAAATAAAACATATACAGATTGGGAGGGAAGAAATAAAAGCTGTCTTTGTTCATAGATAACAGGATCGTCTATGTAGAAAATCCCAAAGAATCAGCAAAAAAGCTCCTGAAACTAATAACCAATTATAGCAAGGTTGCAGGATACAAAGTTAATACATACAAAAGTCAATTGCTTTATCTACAGCAGCTTTAAACAAGTGGAGTTTCAAGTTTAAAAAACAATACCAGGGGGGCCGCCCGGTGGCGCAGCGGTTTAGCTCGCGCTTGGCAGCCCAGGGTTCGCGAGTTCGGATCCCGGGCGCCCGCAGACGCACTGCCTGTCAGCCATGCCGTGGCGGCGTCCCATCTAAAGTGGAGGAAGATGGGCACGGATGTTAGCTCAGGGCCAGTCTTCCTCAGCAAAAAGGGGAGGATTAGCAATCGATGTTAGCTCAGGGCTAGTCTTCCCCACAAAAAAAAAAACAATACCAGGAAACTGTAGACTTAAAAATGGTTAAGGTGGTAAATATTATGTTATGTGTATTTTACCACAATAAAAAAAAAAACACACAAAAAGACTTACATATAAATCTAACAAAATATGTACAAGATCTATATGAAGAAAATTACAAAACTAATGAAAGAAATTAAAGAGGTAAATAAATGAAGAGAGATTCTATATTCATTGATAGGAAGATTCAATGTTGCTAAGATGTCTATTTTTCCCAACTTGATCTGCAGATTCAATACAATTCCAATCAAAATCTCAGCAAGTTACTTTGTGGGTATCAATAAACTGATTTTAATGTTTATATGGAAAGGCAAAAGACCCAGAATAGCCAACACAATATTAAAGAACAAAGCCAGAGAACTGACATTATCTGATTTCAAGACTTATTATAAAGTTACAGTCATCAAGACAGCGTGGTATTGGCAAAAGAATGGACAAATAGAACAATGGAACAGGATAAAGAGCCCAGAGTTAGACCCACGCAAATACAGTCAACTGATGTTTGATAAAGGAGCAGAGGTAACTAAATGGAGAAAGAACACTCTTTCCTACCAGTGCTGCTGGAACACTGAACATCCATATGCAAAAATGTTAACCTAGACAATGATCCTACACGTTTCGCAAAAATTAACTCAAAATGAATCATTGATCTAAATGTAAAACACAAAACTATAAAACTTCTACAAGATACCACAGGAGAAAATCTAGGTGCCTCAGGTTTGGCTGAGCTTTTAGATAAAACACCAAAAGCATGATCCATGAAAAAAAAATGAAAAGTCGGACTTTATTAATTTTAAAAACTTCTGCTCTGCAAAAGACATAGTTAAGAGAATGAAAACACAAGCCTCACACCAGGACAAAATATTTGCAAAACACATATCTGATAAAGGACTGTTATGCAAAAAATATAAAAAAACTCTTAAAACTCCATAAGAAAACAAACCCCCCAAATAAAAATGGGCAAAATATGAACACAAACCTCACCAAAGAATATACACATGGCAAATAAGCACAGAAAAAGATGCTCAATATCCACATCATTAGGGAATTGCAAATTAAAACAATGGCATATCACTACAAACCTGTAAGAATGGCTAAAATTTTAAAAGCCAACAATACCAAATGATGACAAGGACGTGTAGCACCAGGAACTCTCACTGACACTGGGAACACAAAATGGTATGGCTACTTTGGAAGATGGTTTGGCAGTCTCTTACAAACCTAAACATAGTTTAACATATGATCCAGCAATCATGCTCCTAGAAATTTACCGCACTGAGCTGAAAATATGTCTACACAAAAACCTGCACATGAACATTTATTCATGATTGCCCAAACTGGAAGCAACCAGGATGTCCTTCAACATGTAAATGAATGGATAAACAAACTGGCACATCCATTCAATGGAGTATTATTCAGCAATAAAAATAAACGAGCTATCAAGCCACAAAAAGACATGGAGGAGCCTTAACTGCATATTGCTGAGTGAAAGAAGCCAATCTGAAAAGGCTATATACTGTCTGATTCCAACTATGTGCCATTCCAGAAAAGGCAAACTACAGCAACAGTAAAAAGATCAGTGGTTGCCAGGATTTGGGGGAGAGAGTTTTAGGGCAATGAAACTATTCTGTATGATACTGTAATGGAAGACACGTGTCATTAGGCATTTGTCAAAACCCATAGAACTACACAATAAAAAGAGTGACCTTAATGAAACTATGCACCTTAGTTAATAACGTAACAATTCTCGTTCATTAGCTGTAGTACGGATACCACGCTAACGTAAGGTGTTAGTAACTGGGGAAACTGTCCACAGAGGGTGTGGGTATATGGAACACTCTGTACTGTATGCTCAATTTTTCTACAAATCTAAAACTGTACTAAAAAATAAAGTCTATTATTAATAACTTAAAAAATGCTGGGGCCGCCCGGTGGCGCAGCGGTTTAGTCCGCACTTGGCAGCCCAGGGTTCGCAGGTTCGGATCCCGGTCGCCCGCCGACACACTGCTCGTCAGCCACGCCGTGGCGGCATCCCATATAAAGTGGAGGAAGATGGGCACGATGTTAGCCCAGGGCCAGTCTCCCTCAGCAAAAAGAGGAGGATTGGCGACGGATGTTAGCTCAGGGCTGGTCTTCCTCACAAAAAAAAAAAAACTTAAAAAATGCAGGTTATGAAATGATGTGTTATATGATCCCATTTTTGTGATTATATGTTTTTATGTGCATAAAAACGAGTCTGAAAGGTCATAACTAAAAGAGTTTTTTGTTTTTTGGTGAGGAAGATTGGCCCTGAGCTAACATCTGTTGCCAGTCTTCCTCTTTTTGCTTAAGGGAGATTGTCCCTGAGCTAATATCTGTACCAATCTTCCCCTACTTTTTTTGTATATGGGACACTGCCACAGCATGGCCTGACGAGCAGTGTGTAGGTCTGCGCCCCAGATCCAAACCCACGAACCCCTGAAGCAGAGCACACGAACTTAACCGCTACATCACCAGGTAGCCCCCCAAACAGTTAATTTTTTAAAATCTCTTGACTTATATATCTTACTACTGGTTTTTCTCAGCCATTGAGAAAGCAAATAAGAGGAAGGAGACTATACGGAAAATATTAGGTTTGGTTATAAGAATGAATCCATTAAAGGAAAAGACAAAAGCTGACAAGCTCTGTTATTTCAGAGTACAAACCTATCTGACATAATGATCATTCTACTAACATTTTTTATAATGGCACTTGAAAAGCAACACCATTTTTTGGATGATATTCTTTTTTTGGTATAATGACTTTTTCACCCCAAAATTTATAGATTGTAAGGAGTGACATTTGGACATTATGGTTTTAGGCAGACACTCCAATTTAATTGACACAAATTTCTAGTCAGAGAATATCATACGGAACAAGTCTGAATTGCATGCCATAATTGGACGAACCCAGAATGTTTTGGTTTCCATGAGTATCCCAAGGGAAAGGAATGAAGTGGGAGGATCTTTTGTGATTCTTTATGCTGTGCACATGCCCTAATTTCCCCGGTTTTGAAGCACTCTCATGTTTAGCCTTCCTTTAGTTCTAAAGATGTCTATGTTACAACTTTATTTTTTTAAGTACTACTTGAGTACAAAATAACCATAAGCTGATCTCGACTGTCTTTAGGGATAACCTGCTCTACTGAATATACAATTTTTACAAATGAAAGATAAAGAAGTTCTGAGTCAGCTGTATATTCTGGAAAATTGCATCATGTCCTGAGAAATCCTCAGGAGATTATTTGGAACCAGAAACGTATCAAATATAGTGGGTAGAAAACCACACAGATGGCGCATTCCCATTATTTACTATGATCATACAGCATCGTTAGAAAAGCTGGAGAAGGCAGTGGAGGAGGGAGTCAGTGAGGTTGCTAGATGAATGATTTATCATCCAAAGAAACTACAGACAGCTTGAAAGAATTTTAAGGAGTGTATAATGCTGTATAATATAAAAATTAATGAAGAAGCAGAATCCACTAATTCTCCCTGTGTATATAATTCAATTTATGCTACTGGTCTCCTATTATAAAATAGTTCCACTTTAGAGAATGTGGAACACTAGCAAAAAGAAATGTATTTTCCTCCGATTTGAAGACAGAAAAATCAGACTCTTCTCCCCAAATTTCTCATTTCCATTTTCTTAAATGCTACTTTTTAAAAAATAGGTTTAATTTCCAAAAATTTAGGGTATTTTACTGATACCCTAAACAATTAAAATAATTTTACTATGATTTTAATTAAGCCTAATGTTTAGTTAATGTTAACAGGGGAATTGCTAACCTCCCTGAAACAAAAACTGTAACAATAAACTGTGCTTTTAAAAGCTTTCAATAACCAAAACACAACCGACGAAATGCCTCTTCATGGTTCTGTAAAGGCAAAGGTATTCTTCTCCCCTTCCAAATTAATTCTGTGGAATGTGAAACATTAAGATGGTTTTAATTTCTGAATTTAAAAGGCAATTAAATGAATGGGAAGCAAAAGGGCAGAAGAGGCGGGAAAGACATCAGACACCCAGAGACAGAATCTGTGAAAATGCTTTCCACGGTGGAACACTGATGTCTGATGAATAGTCATAACCTACCAATCTAAAACCAACATTCCAAAGGGATTAAGGTCAAGACTATCACCTTTATTTGCTGATTGAAGTTCCAATTTAGGCCCCTCGAAGTGGGTGTCTGAGACTGAGAGCTTCTATTTAAAACAATTCTTTATTGAAAGATCTTCAAATTGTCTTACAGGATGTTAAAAAAAGTTATTTCTACAACATTACGTAAAACATTTTGTTCTTGTTTCAGAAACTCTTTCCATTTTTTAAACATCATCCTGGATACCACTTAAAGTTCTACAAATACTGACAGGTAACCTTAATGCACAGCAAAATGGGAAGGAAGGAAGGAAGAGTTCTGGTCTGCTGAGCACCACTGCATGCATGCCAGGAGTTGTCCTGCAAAGCGCACTAAGAGCACGTCTATCCGTTTACCATCACACTTGAGCACTTTCCACAGTGCCAACCTGGTGCAGGGCAGGCACCCAACGAATGACTGCTGAGTGATTAAGAAACAGTACAACCTACCATGCAACTAAGATGACTTCTTCATTCCCACGAATACTCGTCTTCAATATTAGAAAAAAAAATCTGACTTCCAAGGCAAATCCACCAACATTTTTACGAAGGAACTTCACATCACATTTAATTACCTCATTACCCTCAAAATCTCATCTCTTGTTATAAATTCTTTGCTTAATCAAAAACGTACCTATTTCAAGTAATGCTTTCTAGTCCCTTCTTCACACGAATTAGGATACAAAAATCTAGTTTAGTGCTCTAGCTCCTTAGAACTCTACCTTACTGTAAAACCGGGGAATTGCTACTACCCACAGCCTATAACTATAATAAAAACAATCCCCTTAGCACTGTGTCTGAAATTCTCCCAGATTCTGTCTCGTTCAGAACATTTCCTCCTATTATATGGTATCACCCACAGACCAGCTTTTATCTGCTGATTCCTAGGGCTTCTAATAGGCAGTTTTTTCCCGAAATCCGTTTATTTACTTATTTAACTTTTTTTCGGGAACCCACGTTTGAAAACTGGCATGGCAGTTAACAGATGACACTTAAAAGTCCATCTCTCTCCTCCTCGGCGCCTTGGGACAACTTCATGACCTTGCAGGGTTCCTGCTTCAGCACAATGGTTTCAAGAGAGTGCTAGCTGTCGTGCCCTTCCTCGCCAACAGACAGATTGTTCAGGCCGCTTGTGCAGCCCACGAAGGCACTATTTTAAGTCACCCGTGTCCAGCAAAGCGCCTGCGACATCGTCGGCGCTGACCGCACGTTCTGGCGGAATCGAACAGCTCTGACAGGGTTCCTCCGCTCTGCACTGGCCCGAGGGTTTCAAAGGGCGTCAAGGACACAAAGCACAACTTAACCTTCCCCTAGACCGTGGTCCCCCCGCCCCCTCACTCCTGGGCCCAGGTAAAGACCGCGACCCTCGCCGCCGGGCATGCAGCAGGAGCTCCCCGTATTAGCTGAACGAATCCAAGACCGCCCTGAAATTAGTTCGGACTAAGGTCCCAACCCCGAGGTCCACGGTGACCAGTCCTCGTGGCCCTCACCCCGCCCCGTCCCGTCTCAGGGACCTGGCGTGACCCTGCTGTCCCTCCAGGCCCTCCGCGCGCCCGTCCCGGCTCCGAGGCGCTTCCTGCAGCCCCGGCCTCCCGGGGCCTCCCCGGGACCCGAGGCCTGGCCGGCCCTGCGACCCTCGTCCCGCCCTACTCGCCTCCACCCGCTTCCCCTGCCCCCTGCCCGAGCTCTTCCATCCCTCCGGTTCCCACCGCGAGCTGCCATACCATTGTGGCTGCACGGCCCAAGCCGAGAGCCCCGCGACGCCCGCCCGAGAGAACATGGTGCTACCGGCCCCGCTGAAGGTCGCTCAGACGGGACCCACTGCCCATGCGCGGAAGCTTCCCTGCGCGCCCCTCCCGCCCCGCCTTCTCCTGCAGTCTCGCTTCCTCCCGCCAGACGGAGGGAAGCCTCGCGAGCGTTGGGGCCCAGCCTTCCGAGACCCCACCTCCTTCCAACTCGTGGGCGGGATTTGTCCCGCCCACCGCCGCCGCCCCGGTTCCGCTTCCGGTTAGCCGGGCGCTGGGTTCCGGAAGGTTGTCGCTGCGGTGGTCGCGATGGGGAAGTCGGATTTTCTTACCCCGAAGGCCATTGCCAACAGGATCAAGTCCAAGGGGCTTCAGAAGCTGCGCTGGTATTGCCAGATGTGCCAGAAGCAGTGCCGGGACGAGGTAGGTGTCCGCGCCGCGTCCTCTCCCCACGGGGGCCCGCTGATCCAGGCTCACGTCCCTGAGGCTGGGGGTGAGAGCGAGGTCCCGGGTCCCCGGTCGTGGGTCTGCGCTGGGCGAGTCTGCTGCACACCTCAGTGGGGCCATCCTTCCCTGCCTTCCCCGTCTTAGCGGGGACCCAGTGGTCTCCGACGCCTCACGCCTCCCCAGTCTGCCCCCAAAAGAAACGAAATAAGAAAAGGTTTTGCAGCCCTCGCAGAAGTGATCCTGCTCAAGCTGTCTTAAAAGGGAGGCGTGAATAGGTAAGTGCGGGCGCCGGGGCAATGACAGTAACAATCATCTCTGACTTGACGTGACTCTGAGAGCTGATTAGGATTCACACCCCTTGTCGGGATCAGATGGAAAAGGAGAGCTAAGCTCGTGCACACTATTCGTCTAACAAGCATTTATTGAACACCTACAATGTGGCAGGCCCAGAATATTATTGTGGTGAAGATGCGGACTCTGGGATCAGACTGGAAGAATTATGAAGCCTAGCCGTGCCACTTGCTAGCTGTGTGGTCTTGGGCAAGTGACTTACCTTCTCTCTGCTTGTTTACTATTCTGTAAAGTGGGCATAATAACTGTACCTACTTGTAACTTTGTTGTGAGTTTTAAACGAGTGAATTATGTGTAAGGTGACTCAGAGGGTCTTTGGGCAGGTCTTGAGAAGCTCTGTATGCTGTGCTATGGATTTTACACTTTTCCCCGTTAATGAGGTGGATGCTGAAGCGCCTTGAATAATTGAGAGCAGGCTAGTGATGTGAGCATATTTTCCCCTGGAGATTGAATTGGGTAGGGGCAGAAGAACATTGGGCAACGGGGATAATTTAATCCAGTATTTCTGCAAGTGAGAGATGAGATTTTTTTACATGAGACTCACATTGAATAACATTGACACAGTTATTCTCTTTCATTTCTCTTCTTTCTGTTTAAGTCCAGATGAAATTCTCATGCAGAAAACGAGAGACTAGTACAACATCCATATATCCACTGCCCAGGTTTAATGTTTAAAGGATTTTGTAGTATTTACTTTTTTCTGAATTATTTTAAAGTAAATTACAAGCCTCAGGATATTTCACTTCTAAATACTTACATATGCTTCTCTAAAATATCAGGGTATTTTTCCACATAGCCACGATATATGTCATCACACATTACGAATTAATAAAAATTCCTTTGTATCATCTGATACTTGCTGCATACTCACATTTCCTCAATTGTTGCCTCAAATGCTTTTTAAAGCAGTTTTTAAAAAGCCAAGATCCAATCAAAAACTATGAATTGGATTTGGTTATTAGGATTCTTTACAAAATAGACTTCATTTTTCAGAGCAGTTTCATAGTCACATCAAAAATGAGCGGATACCCACCCTGCTCCCATTTATGTAGTTTCCCCCAGTATCATCATCCCACAGCAGACTGGGACATTTGTCACAGTCAGTGAAGCTACACTGACACGTCGTTATCACCATTTGGGTTCACTCTAAGTTGTACCTTCTACGGGTTTGGACAAACGTATAATGACATGTATCCACCACTTGTATCAAAAGAGTAGTTCCACTGCCGTGAAAATCTGTGTGCTCTAGGTTATTAGGACTTTTAATTCTCTCTAAATTCAGAATAGAACCTACTTCTGCCACCCTTTGCCCTCCTTCCCTCCCAATTTTTTTTCTTGACATTGACTTGAAGGGACTAGGCCAGTCAGTTATCCTGGAGCATTCCCACTTTCTGGGTATGTTGAATTGTTTCCTTGTGATTATCTTTTGCCTTCTTTCTCTAACTTTTGTAGTTTCTGTAAACTGGAACTCAGATCTAAAGGCTTGATTAGGTTCAGGTTAAACATTTTGGGGAAGAATACTTCATTAGGTGATCCAGTGTATTTCATATTGCATCACATAAGGAAGCCCATAATGTCTAGTAGTGCTAAGATGATTGAGTGAAGATGACAGCCTGCAAAGTAATGTTAGAAAGTAATATTTTCCCTCTTGCAAGAGAAAGTGACTAGTGAGGTAATATTTTGAATCATGCCCATATATCTACTTCCCCGTCAACTTTTGCCTATGTGTTTAGCATCCTTGCCTGAGTCAGTTATTTCATTAGGAGTTGCAAAGTGGTTATTTTTCTAATTTTGACATTTATTATTGGCTGCCATTCATTTGTAAAAATGAGCTTTTTCTCATCAACTGGGGCTATTGGGTTACTCTCAAATGATATCCTAAAATATAATTCCTATGGGAAAGGGAACATAACTGCTTAATTCTTTCCTTTAACTACCAGCTTTCAGAGCAAGGCACTTGTGGTTGTTCTGGCCTATTTGCCCTCAGATCTGTTCATGGCCCTTCCCTACCTGGGAGGGCACCTAGGGGAAGAGAAATTGACCCCTATAAGTTCCCTCCCCTGTCTTCTGTGTCTCAGTATTGGAAGATTGAGGGGGAGAGGAAGGTCAGATCCAGGGTATTCTCCTCCTGCCCATCCACTCCCTTGGGTTTCTAGAATTTCATAACATCATTTTGTTTTCATTTTATTGACTTATTTTTAATTTATGGAAAATGGGACTGGTTTTTCATTTATGAGGCCAATACCAAGTTTCTTTTGAAGATAAATTTAAGAGTAATGCACAGGTAGTACACAGATGAGGCAGAAAGAGTGTAAGTGGTCTGTGGATGACTAAAGATTAGGAAACTAAGCAAGGTCCAGGGTTGAAATCTGGACGGTGGCAGTGGGGTTGAGCAGAGGGACTGGATCAGGGTTGTTAAGAAGGCTGAGTAGACTTAGTGATGAATGCCATGTGGAGGTGCAGAAGAAGGACTCGAGGATGTCCCCCACCCTGGCTTGGGTGATTGCGTTTGTGATAAAGCTGTTCATTGAGATGGGGAATACGGGAGGAGAGACACATTTTTCGTTTTTTTGAAGAAACAGGTTCAAATGTTAAGTAGAACGGATACAAAGTCAAAACCTGTATGTTTTTTTACAATCATCTGAAGAAGATACAGATTTAGTGTGTTTAACATAAGGTTTGTGTAATATGCAACAGTGTATTTTGGATAATGCACTAAAGTAGTGGAAAGTGAGTGAAAAATTGCTTCCTTAATGGAAATTCGCTAATGACCCATTTTACTTCATTATATGCCTTGAAGCACCTGCATAGCACTCTGTATGAAGTAGGTGCTCAATAAGAATTTGTTAAATTGACCAAAAAAGTGAAATCTCTCTTCTGTTACTGTGCCCAGTAATGTTTCTTACTAATGTCTATTTTCTAAAGCGCTGTTTTTCTGTCTCTTTAATCTCTAGGTTATTCTTTGATTAGCAGAGTTGCAAACTCAACTTCATAAAAAAAATTTAAAAAAACCATGGAGTGCTTACAACCAGTGATTTGATTATTATTATTATTATTATTATTTTTACAGTTTATAATCAAAGAGTAGCTTTTTAGGGTTTGATTAAATACTCCTATTTAGGGCCCATTATGACCTAAATCAGAATTTAACTACTACCTTTACATTTTTGTAGAATGGCTTTAAGTGTCATTGTATGTCCGAATCTCATCAGAGACAACTCTTGCTGGCTTCCGAAAATCCTCAGCAGTTTATGGATTATTTTTCAGAGTAAGTAACTCAAAGACATCCTTATCTCATAAGCCTAATTCAGTTGGACATTAATAGATACTTAATATTCTCTATATTGGAGGCTCTGTATATTCCTTACATATTAGTGTGATAGCTACATTGTCTTTGTGCTCAGTTTTTGTCTTCCTTTGACAACATATTGTAGTATGAAATTATTAGAGAAGTGTTTCTCACGATTCAGTCTTTCCTTCCTTTCACTTCAAACATACAAAACTATCTTTCTTTCTAAAACAACCCCGGCTAAGAGCGCAGCTCTGGAGTCTTACTGCGTGACTTTAAATTCTTCAAAGCTGTCTCCTCCACTCAGGAGCTGTGTGACGGCGGTGAACTATTTTACATTTTTCTGTGCTTTAGTCTCCTCATCTGTAAAATGGACCAACAACATACCCTCTTCCCAGTGTTGTCTTTCCTTCATAGGGTTCATATGGAAATGAAATGAATTCATACCTTTAAAGTGTTGAGAAGAGCGCCCAGTACTTGATTAGTATTAGCTGTTTATTATTATTATTTAGTCTTGCTTCTATCCATCTCTTTCTTTCTTTCCAAGTTCTAGACATTTTGGTCTTAGGACTCTTTTATATTCTTAAAAATTATTGAAGAGGGGCTGGCCTGGTGGCGTATTGGTTAAGTTCGCATGCTCTGCTTCGGTGGCCCAGGGTTCTCAGGCTCGGATCCTGGGTGCAGACATACACACCACTTGTCAAGCCATGCTGTATCAGGTGTCCCACATACAGAAAAATAGAGGAAGAATGGCACAGGTGTTAGCTCAGTGACAATCTTCCTCAAGCAAAAAGACGAAGATTGGCAATAGATGTTAGCTCAGGGCCAATCTTCCTCACCAAAAAAAAAAAAAAAATAAATTATTGAAGACCCCAAAGAGCTTTTGTTTATGTGGGTTATATCTATTGATACTTGTAAATTAGGGGTTAAAACTGAGAAATTGTTAAAAAATTTATTTATTAATTCATTTAAAATAACAATAATAAGCCTATTACATGTTAAATAACATTTTTTAATGAAAAATAACCATCTTTTCCAAAACAAAAAAAATGAGTGGCATTGCTTTACGTCTTTGCAAATGTCTCTGACTTAATAGAAGACAGTGGATTCTCTCATCTGCTTTTGCATTCATTCTGTTTCGAAATGTTGTTTTAGTTGAAGCACGTAAAGTCCAGACTTTGCATAGGTGTGTAGTTGGAAGAGGGGGAGAATTTTTAGTAGCCTTTTCACATAATTTTGGATATTTTTCTTTGATACTACATCAAAACACAACAGCGTGGTAGTGTTTTAAAGATTAGTTGCAATGTGGAATCTGAAACCATATCAGCAAACTTTCTGTACTCTATTACATTAAAATCCATTTGATCTTTCACTTTAAATGGATCTTGTATCCATGCATGATTTTGTAACATCATGCGTTGGTCATTTGGAAAATATTGGTTTACTGAGGTATGCAGGTATTCCGAATGGTGACACATTTTATTATACAATATCATAAAATCATATTCATTAATGTTAACATGTGTTGTCAGAAACATCTTTAAGTGTTGGGAAGTATGTCACACTAATAGTGGTGCATACTAATTTACTAAAATTCAAATTTTTGCTTGAAAGCTCAAATTTTATTGTTGACAACCAATAAAATAACCAGTTGTTTTCCTTGACATGACAGGCTCACTATGTTTATTTTTGATAAAGTATCTACTGAAAATTTGTAATAGCCATTGTCTATATGTCTGTCATTCTTTCAAGTAAAAATGGTGTTCCATGAAAAAGATAGTTCAGCTCACAGCTTGAACAATTGCACAAATGCTTTTCCTCAAGACAACTATTTTACAGCAGCAGAAGTGGCTTATTCATAATTCTCATTTCATCACACAGGATATTAGAAAGATGTGTACCCGAAGGCTGAGGTTTAATACAGCTAATAATACTTACTGCTTCATTGAGGACATTCTAGATGAAACTAGCATGGTTTTCACTGAGAGTGCATGGCAGTGAAGAATACATTGACTGCTAGTGCAGTTCAGCATCACTGCCCACTGCCTTGACCTGGCTAAGATGCCAGCAGGTTTACCCTCCGTTGCTTTTGTGCCATCAAGTCAAATAACACAGTGCAAAAGGCAGAAATCATTTAATCTGTGAACCACCTGACGCCATCTTGAATACCAGCAGGGTACTTTGTCACACTTTGGGAAATAGTCATTCTGGCAAGAACCATCCACTCTCAGTACCTTCCTTCTGTCTCCCATTCACGCCTCCATCCACTGCAGCCTGACTTCTGCCCTGTCAGTCTCCAGAAGAGTCACTGTGCCTTTTTCCATCTTCTTCCTGGATCTCTCTTCAGCAGATAATGCTGTTAACTCTCAGTGGAAATGCCTCTCCGTTTTACATTCTTTCCTGGTTTTCCTACAACCTCTCCCTCTGCGCTTATTTTCTTCACTACTCCTCTTCCTCCTCCCCTCCTCAAATGTGGGAAAGTTCTTCAGGGTGCTGCTTGACTTCTTGCCTCACTTTATACAGTCCCCATGAACTACAGTATTCTTTAAAGTGTTGCCTTTACTTTTGGACGAATATAAACTCCTAAATCTTGCTGTTCATTCCTAACATCTGTCTTGAGTTGTAGATTTTTTTTCTGGGCAGTTTTAATCTATATTTCTGAAGGCTATCTGAAAGTCAGCATTTTAAAGCTGAATTTAGTATTCTCTCCACCACACCTGCGTGTTATGCTGTGCTGGCTGATAACTACCTACCCAGACTACTAAGCTGGAAACCACAGTCCTCTGGGAGTTCCCTCTTATTGATTCTCTTATTCAGTGTCCTTTAAACTTAGGTCCCTTCCATTCTTACGGCCCTAGTAGCAGTTCTCATAGACCCTCACCTGAATTAATTCAGTGACTCCTTCACTGGTTTCCCAGCCCACAGCTTTTGCTCTTCTCTACATGTTAAGTGCCCTTGGTTCACAAACCATTGCATGCATCAGCATCACCTCAAGGGCTTGTAAAAACAGAAAGACAGATTCTGATTCAGTAGGTCTGAGGTGGGGCTGGAGACCTTGCATCCCTATCAGGTTCCTGGGTGATATTGATGCTGCTGGTCTGGGGACCACGCTTTGAGAATTATTGTTGTATACTGTCTGCCAGGATTATCTTTCTAAGTCACAGATTTTCACAAAGTAACTCCTAAATAACTTACCTTGTGCTTTTCCATTGTCCTCACAAAACCCAACCTCTTTAGCATCACATTCAAGATGCTTTAAAACTTAGCCCTAACATTATTTTCCAGCTCCATCTTCCCTGTGTTATTCTCTTCTACCTCTACTCTTACCGTTGTTTTTATCTGCCCTCAATTTTAGCCAAATTAGGTTGTCATTTCTTAGAGATGTGATGCTTTCATGTCTCTGCCAGCTGGGAATGGTTTTCTCTTCCTCTTCACCCATAAAAGTCCTGTTTATACTTCACCGCCCATATTAAAGATCACCTCTGGGCATCTCCCTCAACTCTTCCTATGATATTTTGTTACATCTTTTTCAGCTTGACTTCTATTATGATTGGTTCTCCTCACTTGTAACCTTGGTCAAGATTTATGTTTTATTCACCTACATGTATCTAGCACTTAATGCAGTGTATTCAGTTCAGAGGGACACATTAAGTGCCAATTTCATGGAATAAGGGCAGTTTTGTTATCGTCGATAGAATGGGGTTATTATGCCACCTTCAGCAGCACTAAGAGACTTCACGAAGGACCCTCTCCAAAGATGTGAAGTCACGTTTGCTGTGGCTGCTTTTGCCAAAAAGTTTCAACTCCAAACTGACTTTTAACTTTCATTCTTGAAAGCTATAATCTTTTGATTCTTTCCTTGTTCAGCTTAAAGGTTCTTAACAGATATTCACATAGGGGTTTCGTAGATCATTTGGGCATTCAAACTGTACGATGGCTTGAATGTCGGGAAGATGTGTCTGTATTTGTAGACATCACCTGAAGGCCTCTCTTCCTTTCTTCACTAGGGAATTCCGGAATGACTTCCTGGAACTTCTCAGGAGGCGCTTTGGTAAGCATATTAAGTCCTGTGCACATAATGACTTTACAACCTTATATCTGCCCAGGATTCAGTGTCATATCTTGTTCCCAGGCACTAAGAGAGTCCACAACAACATTGTCTATAACGAGTATATCAGCCACCGAGAGCACATCCACATGAACGCCACTCAGTGGGAGACTCTGACCGATTTTACTAAGTGGCTGGGCAGGGAAGGTAAGAAGACACTATTTGAATAGTTGTCATGTGGCTCCATTGCAGGGAGAGAGAATTGTCATATTTTCTATGGAAGAGAGGATGAGTAAGGCAATTAAAAACTGGTGAAGAGGAGTGTGGTCTTCCAGGATTGATTTTGTGTCTTGCAGTTGAATAGGAATGTTTGGAATAGTTCTTCTGACAGTGCAAAGATGTATCACTGAAGCGTCCTCTCATTTGGGTTAAAGATTGTTGTCAGTCCTCTTCCATTCCACCCCTCCATACTCATTTCACTTTAGGAAACTTTTGTTACCCCCCTTAAGGTAATTTTTTAAATTTAATGCTGCTTTTCCCATTTTTAATACAATGAAAAGTTTGGGAGAAGAAAAGAGAAAGAAATTTCGTGTCAATGTATTATTCCTTGTTCAGTGTGTTACTTTATTCCATTTTAAGGGAATAATTTCTACTTAAGTTAGCAGAGTATCATGTACTCGGTGGATGTTAAATACTTAGAGTTGAATAATTACTAAGCAAGATAATGCCTCTTTCATATATTTCCCTTGTTTAAATATGTTGGCTCAGCCTGGCTTGTTAAAAATCAGAATAATAATGTTTTCTGTTTAAGGAGATAAAATATTCCACTTAAAATATCTAAATTTCATTAACTAAATATGGAAAATTCATGTGCTGCATGAATTTGTGTGTTTGAGTGAGTTTGAATGAGCATGTTTGAATGAATGAGTAAGTGATGCAGAGATAGAACGTGTTTATATTTACTTTTGGCTTTGATTGTGTACAAATTTATGGTGTCTATTATTATTTTTCAGGCTTGTGCAAGGTGGATGAGACACCAAAAGGCTGGTATATTCAGTATATAGATAGGGACCCAGAAACTATCCGCCGGCAACTGGAACTAGAGAAAAAGAAGAAGCAGGACCTTGATGATGAAGAAAAAACTGCCAAATTTATTCAAGAGCAAGTGAGAAGAGGTCTGGAAGGGAAAGAACAGGTGGGCCACAGTGTCATCCAGAGAGGCAATAGAAAAAGGTCTACAGAAGCAAAAGTGCTTGTTTTTTAAACATTGAATTGAGTTTTGTAGGCATTGTTCCTTAATTAAGAGGAAGAAAGAGCATGGCCGAGTGTTTGGAGAAACCCAGGTTTTGGAGTTGAGACAAACCTGGGACAATTCCTGACTTACTGATTTCACAGTCTTGTATAATTCTCTCATCTTCTACACCTCAGTTCCCTTATCTCTAAATAGAGGCCATACCTAATGGGGAAGACATAAACAGGTCATTTCAACTGACTGAAATTAATGCAGTGCTGGAGGTAAATGCAGCATATGGGAACACAGAGAGTCAGCGCTTGCTCCAGCCTGGGGAGGACGTAGAATATTTGAAGGTAGATACAACCCCTGGGCTAAGTCTTGAAGAATTCATGGGGGAGGGAGGGCATGGTGAAGGTGGTTCAGGTGTTAGAATAACTAGATCCGGCATTTATTTCAACAAGTATTTTTTGGGTGCCTCCTCTGTGCCAGGCACTCTTCCAGGCACTGGGGGTACCGCAGTGGACAAAAGATAAAAATGCCCTCATGGAGCTTGCATACTGTAAGTTGTGTGTGAGCAGGAAAATACAGCCTAGTGTGTAAGTGAAACTACTAGCCATTTAGTATTTTTAGAAACTTTTTATTGTGGTATAATGTACATGTAATAAAGTATATGGTGTGCATTACTCTTAAGGTTACAGCTCAGTGAACTTATACCTATGTATGTCTTTAGATAGATAGATAGTAGATAGATAGATATATAGATGGATAGGCATAGACAGCCTGTGTAGCCACCACCCAGATCAAGATATAGAACGTTTCCGGTATCCTAGAAGGTTCCCTCATGCCCATTCCCAATTAATACCCCTGTCCCCCGAGAAGGAACCACTGTTCTGACACACCACTATTGATTATTGGTTAGTTTAGTCTGTTCTTATACTTAGTAGAAATGGAATCATACGGTATGCTCTCTTTGTGTCTGGCTTTTTTAGCTCAAACATAATGTTCTTTATATTTAGTTCATCTATGTTCTTTCCTGTCAGTGTTTCATTTTTTAAATTGATGTATAGTATTCCATTTTATGAATATAACAACATAGTATAATATAATTTATCCATTCTCCTGTTGAGAAATGTGTGGCTTGTTTTCAGTTTGGGGCTATTAAGAATACAGCTGCTCTGATCATTACTGTACACATCTTGAGTAAGCTGTTTAGTACAGAGTGAGTAGCAGGAAGTAGCGAGCAGTAAGAATTAAGACATCAGTAAGGATCACTTTGTGAATCAACTTTTATACCATGTTAATTGAACTTCTTGGTAAGTGAGTCAGTGTGTAAGTATTGTGGTATTACTTACATTAATATGCATATATTCATACAATCTTTTAGGCAGTTTCTACCTTAAATTAAAATAGGAACAGTAGTTAAACTGCTGTAATTATAAAATTTAACCTCCTGCTTAAGATTGAAAGCTTTTTATTCTTGAAATTCTTTGACCTTTTTAAAATTTAAACCTTTGTTTTCAATAGAGGAAAAATTATAATTTCCTATTGTGGAAATTAAGAAGGCTCACATCTCATACAGAGGAAAGTAGTTTACTTTTTGGAATAACATTATTATTTTGTAACATTTTAGCTTACTACTGCTGAAAGCTTCAAGTTAATTTGTACTTTTCAGGTATAAATAGTATCTTCATCCTAAAAGGCAGGGGAAATTCTACTGATCAACACTTCCCCATTCTACACTTTAAATATATCAATTTTTTAAAAGTAAGATCATGCTCTTTTGCTTTCCTTTATGAAATCTTTTTCTGTTTTTGTGAGCAAGACCAGCCCGGAGCTAACATCCATTGCCAATCCTCCTTTTTGCTGAGGAGGACTGGCCCTGGGCTAACATCCGTGCCCATCTTCCTCTACTTTATATGGGACGCCCCCACAGCATGGCTGACAAGCAGTGCATTGGCAGACCCCCGGGATCTGAACCCGCCAACCCCGGGCTGCCAAAGCACAAACTAAACCACTGCGCCACAGGGCCAGCCCCGCTTTGTGAAATCTTATATGGGCATTACATAAGAAAAGAATTTTAGCTAGATCTCAAGAAGGTCTTTTTTTTTTTTTGAGGAAGATTGGCGCCGCACTAATATCTGTTGCCAATCTTCTTCTTTTTCTTTTTCTTCTCCCCAAAACCCCAGTAGATAGTTGTGTATCATAGAGAGTTGTAGCTCTTCTGTGTTGGATGCTGCCTCAGCATGGCTTGATGAGCAATGAGTAGGTCCGTGCCCAGGGTCCTAACCAGCGAGCCCCGAGCTGCCGAAGCGGAATGAGCAAACTTAACCACTATGCCATGTGGCCAGCCCCAAGAACATCTTGTTTTTTTATTAGTAGAAACAACAATTAACATTTATGAAATACTTACTATGGCAGACATATACTAAGTATTTCCTTTATATTATCCTGAATAACCCTTATAACATGTCTAAATATGCACATTATCCCTGTTTTAAAGATAGAATAATTTCAGCTTTAGGGAGATGATGAGATTGACCAAGATGACAAAGCTAGTAGGTTGCAGAGGTGGATTTTATATGCAGTTTTATTTGAGTTAGTCTTCGACTCTTGATCATAACACTACATTATCCCACGATAGAGAAAGGTTTGGTTTTTTAAAGTAATCCTCTAGCTAAAATTCCTAAAGTTTATTGTTTTATGTTGTTGTTTCCTGCTTAAACTGTAATGGAAATAAAAATGGAGGTAAACTTTTGCAATTTGGTACAGAAAAGCTACCTTTTTGCCCTTGAGAATAATTCTCCATTGGAGAATATTTGCAATGCATATAATTTCTTAATTAGGATCTTAACCATTTTAGAAGTGTATCTTAGAGCTGCCTTGCAACATAGGTAGGAAGTCATAATTTAGGACTGTTGATTATTGATAGTAAATGCATTGTGAACCAAACCTTCAAAATTTTTTTTTAGGAGGCCCCTATTTTTACGGAACTAAGCAGAGAAAATGATGAAGAAAAAGGTAGTTTTACTTTTCTTTCTTCTTTTTTTAATATGGATGCTTTTGTATTGGCTCTGCCAAAAACTAGCAACACGTTTGGGAGGAAGACATGTAATCTGCATTACATTGTTCTCGTCGATAAAATGAAAAGTAATAACGATGAATCGGATGGGATGCTTTCAGCTAGAAGTAACACAACTGACTAAAATTAGCCTAAATTGATGAGGAAATACTTTACCGTCCCAGGAGTCCCAGAGGTAGAGTGGCCCTGGTGCCACACTGTCAGCAGCTGGACACAAGCTGGCTGCCAGCACTGCAGCCATCATATGCAGGCCCAGCATTGTCCAGAGGACGACAAGAGAGCATCTCTCTCTTCTGGAGTCCCCTGTGAGCAAGGAAGCTTTGCCTAGAAGACACTCCTGCGCCAACAGACTTTCTTTGAATATCATTGGCGAGACTGTATCATGTGTCCACCGCAAAAACAATCACTGGAGAGGCAATGGGATAAGTTTGATTGATATAGACCAAAAGAACCTCACTAACCCCCCCAACTGGCCCCACCTCCTAATCCCATCACTGTGGGCATTAGATTTTCAACCTAATGAATTTTGGGGGGACACAAACATTCAGACATAGCGTTCTTCAAGCCCTGTGTGAGGGGTATGGGCACCTAAACAAAACTGGATTCCTATTCTCGGGGTGGGGGGGGCAGTGGAATGGGGACGCAGCCAAGGCTGCCCACTACAGCTCGAGCATGTGAAGCTCTTCCCCAGCTCTGTCAGCATCACTCCAGTACATTCTACAGGAATGTATCATCTCTGGATAGGAGCATTCCAGCTCTCACTCACTCAGAATGTCTGGGAATTCCTGTGTGGATACATTGTGCTATCTTATCTGATAAGTTTTATTATAGTTTTCCTGACCGATATATAGACTACCAATTCTTTTCTTCCAGTTACATTTAATTTGAATAAAGGAGCATGTAGTTCAGCAGCAACATCTTCCAAATCAAGGTGAGCTACACAAACAGGTATCTTAGAACTTGAGAATTTTTGTGAAATGCTGATCACTACATTTTAAAAACTGCAGTGTTATGAAATACTTTTTTTCTGGTCGTAGTTTTCTTCTTGTTTTGTTTTTGTTTCATAGGTGGTTGTTTTGTTTTCTTTTTTTAGCAACAGTTTTTTTCTTACTTGCCTATGATGAAACGATTCTATCTTCTGAGGAAAGGCTCCTTTTGATTAAATGCTTCACGTGATAAACCTTTGCTTCCCCATGAATCCTTCTCCACTTAAAGGTTCTTTCTGTGCTGCTGCAGTACTATTTATTTTTCTATCATAGCCCAGTTATCAAGTTTAAATGTTAGCCAGGGTATACACTTTGTTTTACCATTGTATTCTGGTTTTCTAAGAATAAGGACTAACGTATTCAGCTATCTCCTCAGCACCTAGTACAGTATAAATGCACTAGCAGACACTCAGTAATAATTGCCTTCCCTTCTAGATGGTGTAGTACAGAGCAGGAGTCGATAAACTTTTTCTGTAAGGGCCACATAGTAAATATTTTAGACTTTATTGGTTATATGTCTTTGTCACAACCACTTAACTATGCTGTTGGAGTGAGAAAGCAGCCATCGATAGTATGTAAATGAATGAGCATGGTCAAGTTCCTGAAAAATCTTGCTTATAAAAACAGGCAGCACGCTGGATTTGGCCTTCAGGCTGTGGTTTGCCAAACCCTGGGATAGCACACAGTTGGGTGATTCTGTCTACTTTGCATGTTCTCTTTTGCAGTTTTATATAGTCTTTCACCAAATGTTTATTCACTATTTGTGATGTGCAGTGCATTCAGTTTAGTCATGGAGGTTAAAAAGGTAAATAAGGCAAGATATTCAGGAAGGTACCAGTATCTACTGGAATTTAATTTTGAACTGGCTGATATTTGCTATTTTACTTAGTATTTTACGTGTTGTTTATTTAAGACTTAACTCAGTTTTTTGGGTTAATTTATAGGCTAGTCCTTATTTGCATGACTAAATAAGCGTCTAGGAGAACTGAAGGAAATTGGCAGGCTGAGTCAGCAGTGTATCACTGCTTCAGAATGACTAGCCGGATGTCTTAACTTTAATCGAAATATTCCAAAATTAACACCTACATACATTACCTGGAAGACAGGTTCAAATACATTGTAACACATATGCCATATAGTTTTAGAACCTTATGTATTTCTCTCCATTTTCCTTTATTATTTGTTATTCCTAAGTGTAGATAAATGGTCCCAGAGGCCCTCAAATTGATCACCCTTGTGTTAGTTTTCCATGGCTGCTGTAATAAATTACCACACAAACTAGGTGGCTTCAAACAACAGAGATTTATTCTGCCTCTGGAGGCCAGAATTTTGAAATCAGTACCACTGAGCTGAACAGGTGTCTGCAGGGGCTTTGCTCCCTCCAGAGGCTCTGGGGGAGAATCCGTTCCTGGCCTCTTCCCGCTTCTGGTGACTCTGGCATTCCTTGTTGTGGCTGCATCCCTCCAGTCTTCAAGACTAGCGTCTTCAAATTTCCCTTTGCTCCATCTTCATATCACCTCTCTTCTGTGTCAAATCCCTCTCGCTTCCCTCTTAAAAGGATGCATGTGGTGCATTTAGGGCCCACCCGATAATCCAGGATAATCTAATTTTAAAAAACTTTAATCTCATTTGCAAAGACCCCTTTCCCAAATAAGATAACATAATAGGTTCCAAGCATGAGGGCCTGATATCTTTGGGGGTCGGCTATTCAGCCCTATGCCCAGCCTTGATATTATTAGTAAAGATATTAGTCTTATTTCAGTTCTGTAAATTCAGTCTAAATTGTCTATAATGTTAATTTTATATCTATTATTAAATTATCTATAATAGTGTATAAATAGTGTCACAGATAATACAATGGAAAGACTCACCTAAAGTTTCTTTTTCCAAGATTATGGTGTATTTTTATAGAGGTTGGGATTTATTTTCCTGTTGATTTGTGTCTCTCGTATATCTAAAACCCAGAATGAACTAAATGATCTAGATATCAAAAATGGATATTTGAGGCTATGTTGAGGCAGGAAGATAAGCCCTGCTTCCCCATTGCTTGAGCAACTGTTACTCAGTTCCCACTTCCCTTTTCCCTTTGGGCTTCCCTGTCTCCTTTAATCGCACTAGGATCCACTCCAGTTACCGAAAGCAGAATTCTGGGGCTGTTCTAGAAGACTTACTTTCCATTTCCAATCTGTAAATGTTCATTTCCTGCCTAGGTTTTAACCCCTTCTTGACCCTATCTCAGTCTCTCACCCCTCTAATAGAATCTTTTTTGGGGAGGAGGGGTATTATTTTACAGCAGCAGGTGTAAGATTAAATATAATACACAGCTGAAAACAAATTGACTATTTTGCATTTTACTTTAACGTTCATAAGTGAGATTGATATTTAATTTTCTTTACTTTTCTATGCTTCTAGTGATATTAAACTCTTAAAATGATTTGCATAGGTATTCTTTTTTGACTCACTAAATAGTATTTTTAAGATAGGGATTATCACTTCCTCAAAAGTTTGGTAAAACTTTTCTGTAAAATATTGTTGTGCTAGTGTCTTCTGCAGTTTTTACTACCAATTCAATTTCTTTATGGTCATTGGCTTATTCAACTTTTCAATATAATCTCAAGTCAGTTTTAATAATTTGTATAATTTTTATTTTTCTAGAATATCCTTTTTTGTCTAGGCATTCAAATTTATTAGCTATTTTATTAATCTTTTAGAATACTCTTTGTTTTCTTAATGTTTTTCTTTGATTTCTGTTTTATTAATTTCTATCCTTCATAATTTCTTCTGTCAACCTTCCTTATATTTTTCACTTATTCATTTTAGCTCTACTAGATTGTTGATATTGCAAGCAGAAGGATCTTTCTAAACGTCAAATCTTACCATGTCTTCCTCTTATTAAAGACTCTCAATGTCTTTAGTCATCATCTATAGGAACACCTCTAATTTTTTTTTTTTTGATGAGGAAGATTGGCCCTGAGCTAACATCTGTGCTAATCTTCCTCCATTTTGTATGTGGGACGCTGCCACAGCATGGCTTGATGAGTGGTGTTGCAGGTCTGCACCCAGGATCCAAACCCATGAACCCCGGGCTGCCAAAGTAGAGTGCGTGAACTTAACTACCATGCCACTGGGCCAGCCCCACCTCTAACTTTTTTTACATCCCGTTGTGTAGCCCTTATGATCTGGTATCTCTCCTGCCGTCTGTACTCCAGCAATGCTACACTATTTGCAGTTCCTAAATGCACCATGCTGCCCACCCCACTTCTTGCCTTTGCGTCTCCTGATCTCTCTCGCTGGAATGCCCTTCCGTGTCTGTTCTCTCACTCTATCATGAGGTCTTGATGGCCTGTTCTGATCCATTGCTTATCACATTATAAACATTTAATAATGCTTAATACATTTTCTTGATAGAAAACTTTTTTTCTATTCAGTTTAGTTTTTTTGTGTGGTGAAAAATACATAACATACCATGACCATTTTAACCATTTTTAAGTGAATAGTTCATTGGCATTAAGTACATTCACCTTGTGCAACCATCACCAGTTTCCATCTCCAGGACTTTTTCATCATCCCAAACTGAAGCTCTGTCCCTGCTAAACACTAACTCCCCACTGCCCCTCCCCCAGCTGGTAACCTCTGTTCTATTTTCTGTCTCTCTGAATTTGACTACCTCATATGAGTGGAGTCAGAGTAATTGTCCTTTTGGGTCTGGGTTTTTTCACTTAGCATAACATCTTCAAGGTTTATCCGTGTTGTGGCACATATCAGAATTTCCTTCCTTTTTAAGGCTGAATAATATCCCGTTGTATGTATATAAGACACCTTGTTTATCTTTTCATCCATCAGTGGACGTTTGTGTTGTGTCCACCTTTTGGCTACTGTGAATAATGCTATTCTGAACATTGGTGGACAGATATCTGAGTCCCTGCTTTCAATTCCTTTGGGTATATACCTGGAAGTGAAATTGCTAGATTGTGTGATAATTTTGCATTTAATTTTTTGAAGAAATGCCTTACTATTTTCCACAACAGCTGCGCCATTTTACATTCCCAGCAACAGTGCACAGGGGTTCTAATTTCTCCACATCCCCACCAACACTTGTTATTTTGTTTGTTTTTCTTAAATAGTAGCCATCCTGATGGATGTGAAGTGTATTTCATGGTGGCGTTGATTAGCATTTCCCTAGTGATTAGTGATGTTGAGCATCTTTTCATGTGCTTTTTGGCCATTTATGTATCTTCTTTGGAGAAATGTCTATTGCCCATTTTTTAATTGTTTTTTTTTAATTTAGTTTAGTTTTAAGAAAAGTGTCAGACAGCCTTAAATAAACTCAAGTTTCCAATTATTATTTCTTCAGAAAACAATAGTAGCAAGCTTGTCCTACTGATTACGGTAGGAATTAGGTAGGTTATGAATGTGTGAGGAGGAAGTGGTAATCACTAGACCCCAAAATAGCCACTTAATCCTAACTCCCCTTTTTGCTAGGGTTATTAGTGCCTACTATATGGACAGATTTTGGTCGATTGTCATTTGGAATTATTGCTAAATTGGGTGGATTCCTGGCTCAAAGAACATGTAAATCTAAAGAACATTTATTTTAAAGAGCAAATGGAAGAGTTTATCTTTATATGGACTTGATGTGTTCACAACCAATGTGTATTATTTACGGATGTCACAAACCTGGGAAATTTGTTCAATAGACTCAGAGCTTAAAAATAGGTTCAGAGGATTGAATTATGGGACAAAATCAGTAAGTGAAATTTCACGAGGGTAAATATAAAGCCTCACAGTTAAGCAGAGACAATAACTTCCGTGAAGACAGAGTGGGGGTCCTGAACCACAATCCCTGACTGTGTGCCGAGCGGAAGGGGAGTCCTTACGGTGACCTGGCTGCCGATGAATCTAACGTGACCTTGAATGCCTTTTTAAAAAAAGTCCAAATAATGGAAAAGAATAGTTCTGTTGTATTTTCTATTCATCACAGTTTTTTCTTCGTTATCTCCATGGTAGCTTTGTGCAAATATTTATTCTCTGTTTCATCCTTTGTAAATATGACAAATTAAACAATTAGATTGTGAGATTTGTTTAGCAAGTATTAGTTGAACATCTATTTTATGTTAGTCACAAGATAGTTACTACTACTTAACAGAGAAAAAAGATATATATATGTATCTTTTAGATAAATAGATCTTTTAGGTATATATATATATATATCTCATAGATAAAAAATATATATATATATATATTTTTTTTTGGTCCCTCTATTTTGAGAGAGGAGTCATATATACAAATGATTATAATACAAGAGGGAGTGTGACATATGCCACAAAGTGCTGTGGCAGTTCAAAAACTGAGAAGATCCAAGAAGCCTCATGAAGAATGGATCTTAAAGAATTGTAACAAAGGGGCTGCCGGTGGCGCAGCGGTTTAGTCCGCGCTTGGCAGCCCGGGGTTCGCGAGTTCGGATCCCGGGCGCCCGCCGACGCACTGCTTGTCAGCCATGCCGTGGTGGCGTCCCATATAAAGTGGAGGAAGATGGGCATGGATGTTAGCCCAGGGCCAGTCTTCCTCAGCAAAAAGGGGAGGATTGGCAACAGATGTTAGCTCAGGGCTGGTCTTCCCCCCACACACACACAAAAAAAAATTAAAAAAAAAGAATTGTAACAAATAGAGATCAATGGAGAGATTGTTTTAGGTATAAATGAGGCATGCAAATTTGCAAAGGCACGAAGCACAGGGCAAATTGTTCAGAGTGGCTCGTGTACATAATAAGGCAGAGATAGTATTCTGGGCCCAGTGGTAACAATTTTATATTGGCACTAAAACATTTAGAATTTACACTGTCAACTCTAGACAGTCAGGAGCAATCAAAAAATTTTTAAGTGACATTGGGATCTTTGCTTTAAAAAAATAAAATTGACAGTAATGCACTAGACTTCTAGCAGTCATGTTACGAACATTTTATTTAATCCTTGCAGTCGAGTTATGAGTTGGGTCACATTGTTATCCCCATTTATAGATGAGGAACTGAGGCTTAGAAAAGTTAGTTGCTCAAGGTCCCAGCAGAAGAAGCCTCAAACTCTGATCTGCCTAATGCCAGAGCAGAAGCTATCGTCACTTGGCTGCACTGATATAGTGGCACAAACTGAAGGGGTGAGGAGAAGGGAGGAGGGAGTGAGACAGGAAGGGTTATGTGTTCTTGTGGTGCTTGAAGTCCTGTAAGAGACAGACAGGTCCTGCATTGTCTTGACTAATCTGTTGTAAATTAATCGTGTAACAAATTTCTTCGGTATTGTTCATTTTGCACGTTATAAAACCTTCATCTGTGCATAGTTTTTGTTAACAAGCACAGTTCTTTTCATCAGTTCTTTGGGACCAAGTGCATTGAAGACAATGGGAAATGCAGCTTCAGTGAAACGAAAGGAATCTTCCCAGAGCTCAGCTCAATCAAAAGAAAAGAAGAAAAAGAAATCCGCCCTTGATGAAATCATGGAGGTACAGTTTCTGAGCTGCTTATCAACTCGTTAGCAATGAGAAGACTCATGCGGTTCAAACCACGGGGAAGTTAAATAGTTTCACCAATTATCAGATGAGCGTAAAGTTAGGAAAATGTGCATTTTCTAGGTTAGGAAAGAGGAGCCTAGAGGCAGTTCCATCTGAATGGAGTTGAAGCCCCTCCCAACTGTATATTTTCTTGCCTCAAGTGCTGTCTTTAAAACTTTCTGGGCAGTTATGGTCAGTAGAGTTCAATTAGAAGGACATCAGTGGTAATTGAAGCTAGAAATGCAAGTTCTGTTCCCTTCTGTGGCTCTGTGAAATTGGCATCCTCCATGGACCCCCTACCTCCACTACCAAGCGGTGACTTCCACTTACCACCTCCTAGCCAGCCAGAGAAAGCTGTGATGTACTTGTAATTTGATTTGACCTGATGGCTAAGTTTATGTGATTAATCATTGAAAACTTATGATTACCTGGGTCTAGGGCCATACTTTGGCTCTAAATCTACCTGAAACTCTAGGGCAGTTCTGCAGAAGGTTCTTTTTTTTTTTTCTTTTTCTTTTTTTTTGTGAGGAAGACCAGCCCTGAGCTAACATCCGTCGCCAATCCTCCTCTTTTTGCTGAGGAAGACTGGCCCTGAGCTAACATCCGTGCCCATCTTCCTCTACTTTATATGGGACGCCGCCACGGTGTGGCTGACAGGCGGTGCGTCAGCGGGCGCCCAGGATCTGAACCCGCGAACCCCGGGCTGCCAAGCGCGGACTTAACTGCTGCGCCACCGGGCGGGCCCCTGCAGAAGGTTCTTGATGTAATCCTAAATATTCCTTTCTCCCTTCCCAACACATAGCCTTACCTTATCAATGAATTTAGGAAGTGGAAGAGAAGAGGAAGGACAGGAAAAGAGAAGGAATAAACGGATACAGAAGTTAACTTTTCTCCTGTAATATCGTTTCCTCTAGTCTCCCCATCCCTTTTCTTCATTTGTGAGGGGAGAAGAGGTAACTGTTTGGTTTTCCCTGTGACTGAGTCCTCACGCAATGCAGGGCAGTCTGGAAAGCTTGAAGTTCGCTTAAAGATGTGTACACTATGAGATGGGGTCATTCCATCATTCAGCAGATACTGAGTCACTGTTATGTGCTGGGCATTGTGCGGGTCCTGGGTCTGTAGAGTCGGGAGAAAAACACAGTCCCTGGGTCTCACGGAGCTTTCATTC
Organism: Tapirus indicus; assembly: GCA_031878705.1. Classification (NCBI taxonomy): domain Eukaryota; kingdom Metazoa; phylum Chordata; class Mammalia; order Perissodactyla; family Tapiridae; genus Tapirus; species Tapirus indicus. The sequence goes on from CM062925.1 coordinate 120,127,789, forward strand.
TAGTGAAGGAGACGTTCCGTGGACAAGTGAACCAGTAGATAAGTAGTTACAAAATGGTAAGTGCTGAGGAGATCTGAGAGCGAGGAGTGGGGCGATCGCTCGTGAGAAGGTGCTAAGCAGAGACGATCTCTAGTTCAAGCCTCTGGAGGGAAGATCCATGTGGCCGGAGCATGGTGAGTGCGAGAGTGGTAGCATTTGAGGTTAGAGCAGTAGGGCAGCACCGGAGAGGTCTTATCGGCCATGACAGGGAGTCTGAACTGAATTCAAAGTAAAATGGAAAGCCAGATGCTCCTACTTTGGATGTGATACGTGCTACATTTAGAATGTTCTTTGTTCATATTGGAAAGTCGGAGGAATTAAAATGCAGTTCAGAATCAACCAAAAATTACATTGTTCAGTCCATTTGAAAGTAGGTACTTCGGGTTAACTTGAAGCAGCTGAGAAAGACATGCTATGTGACCATAAGGACCAGTCAGCTCTTTTTTCTTTTGGTGCCCTCTTATTTACATCTCTCCTGATTGTGTTTTTCTTCTCCTCCATTCACAAGTTTCATTATCCTTATCAAACAGGGAAGCTCCTTTTTGCTATTAGACTGTACACCTAACCCTGCTGTGCTAAATTGGTCTGTAAGTGTTGTGTTTTTACTACATGAAAACATTTCGCCTTTTTCCTGCTCATGACAGTCGCAGGGGAGGACACAGGGACAGGGCGGTGTCGGGCTGGCAGGTGGCCTTGCAGTAGTGACGAAACAGAGGTTGTTTGTGTTTAGTTTCTTCGTCAGTTGACTTCTATATCACATATTTTTTTAAATCCACGTTTTTTTAAATCAAAACTAATTGCAAAAAGTGTTTATATTTATCAGAGCTTACAAATTATATCATTGATCTTCTGTGAAGTATGTGTTTTACGGTGTGTGTTTGCTAATTAGCATGGTATTTGAAATAGATCGAGGATTTTAAAGAGGTAATTTTATGCTGTCTTGTGTGTTCTGTAGATCGAAGAGGAAAAGAAAAGAGCTGCCCGCACAGACTGCTGGCTGCGGCCCGTAGGTATTCATTCGGAGCCTCTGAAGTTCTAAGTGTGCTTTTAAGTGAATGATTTAAATAGCATTTGGTATAAACGACTGAATTTCTCAAATATATGTAAATTATGTAGGTAGATTCATAACTTTAATGACCTTTGTATCTGATCTTTAAGTGTTGGTTGCACCTCTGTTGAAGGGTTACTTCATGTTTATAGGGCAGTCATGTCCTTGAGTTTAGTGCTAAATTTCTTCATGGACATCTTGAATGTAAGCCTGGAATTATTTTCATTTTTGCTGTAAGACAAAGGGTTGTGTTTTCAGAAATGGGATTGAAGGGTAGAATTGTAAATGCAGAAGTATTTTTTTCGACTTAAAGCTTATTCACTCAGAATGCTCATTTAGGTACTTTGTCGAAAAAAGCAGGTTTTAATTTTACAAACTCAAGGAAATCTATGCATCTTATTGTGTATTTATTATTGCTTATTATTTTAAGATAATTTTCAAACATTTAAATAATTTTAAAATTTATTGTTTATTGAAGTTCTGTTTTGGATTTACTGAGATGTGAAGTTTTCGTAGAACTTTCAGGGTGCCTTAGTTATTCTTGAAGAAGCTGGTTTGATTAGTGATAGGAGAGTGAAAAGTAATATGTCATTTAGATAATTTCTGATTTGAAAAATAAGATTAATAATAATCTTGAAGGTCAGAAAGTCCAAAGTTCTAATTCAGATCTTCATAGTCATACTCCCACTAGCTTGAAAATAATTTAGCTTCTTTGTCTTAGTTTAATGTCCTTATACATTGGGAACCATTTCTACCTGGTGATCACGTGAGGGACCATGAAATAAGTAATCAAATATGAAAATACTTGCCGTGTTAAATAGAAAATAAGCACTTTGTATGAATTATTTCAGTTAATTCTTATATCAGCCTTACAAGGTAATTACTGTTATTATCCCCATTTTATAGGTGAGAAAACTGAGGCATAAAATACTGGAGTAATTTCCTCAAGGTCCTTTAGACAGTGGGGAGCCAGGATTCCCTGGCAGGCTGACTCGTGGGTTCTACTCTGCACTGACTGGTACCTCTTCCTGGTGCTTTAGTCACCCCAACTCCTCATCTCTGAGCAGAAGTTTGGGTCAAGATTAGAAAAGGAATGACCTGAGGGAAGAAACCACCTGTGATTATTTTGGTTTGTTTTTCCCGTTAGAGTAGCTGGCATTTGCATATTAATAGTTTCATATATTTTTTATGAAAAGGTAATCAAGAATTTTGCTTAAAGCAGTAGTTCTTACCCAGAGAGTAATTCAAAACTTTTTAGGGGAGTTTTTTCAAAATACATATGCTTCAGTACTAGTGCCATCCAGTCTCCTGGGGTGAAATGCATATTTTCACTTAGCTCCTAGGTGATTCTGATGTGTGCCTTTGGTTAAGAACCAATGGTTCAAAAGAAAAAGCAAAAAAATGGCAAGCATTCCAAGTTTTAGTTAGTGCAAAATTCTCTTCCCATTGACAATACTTTCAATTAAATTTTGGTTTCTGTTTGATAACTTTCTCGTATAGTAAATTATTCAGAGTTTCTCCATAGTTCGTCTTACAGAGTGTTAAGTGAGGATCAGCTGGCAGTGCTCCAGTGAATCGGTGTGTGTCTTATTTTGAAATGGCCAATGTGTTTGTTAAAATAACCAGCAGCCCACAGAGAGGTTGGAGAGCTTCATTTTTTAAACTCAGAAAAGAAAGATTTTGAACAGATCTATTGTGAGCAAGTGTCAGTAAGTACAATGATGCAATGATTTATCTTTTAAACTATGAGAGTGTGTGCCCCTGAGGGCCTCTGAGAAATTTAGCCCAGAAATACTCTGGCTAAATCAGAGAAGCTGTTTTGGCATTATTTGGCTTCATTTAGAAAGTCTTAGAAGAATAGAGGCTTAAGAATAAGACCATTCAAGTCTTCTCTTAAACTTGTTTTCTGCTATTAAATATCCTCCCCCCTAAGTCCTCACTGAATTTTTGTTAATATAATTTTTAGCCTGGCTTAATGAAGGACTGTGACCATCTAGTACCTCTGTTGTGTTCACTTGAAGTAGCAAATAGAGAATCACAGTAATGAATATAGCATTAAGTTAGGTGATTTAATTTTCATTATCAGCCATTAGGTAGCTCATGCTAATCAGGAAAACAACACTTAAAGAAGCCAATTTAGAATGCATTAGTATGAAATAAGCCCAGATTTCTCTCCCATTTGAGAAGTAAACGCTCAGAAGAACAATCCTTTTAGCAGGAGCTAATCTGGAGGGATCCCTCCTGTATCAAAAATTCCAAGCAACATAGGGAGAAAAGAACATTGTGGAAAGGGGCACGCATAGGCTCAAAGGCCCAGCTCCTTGCAATTCCAGTGAGACTGTTGCCATCTGAGTTTTTATCAGCAGCAAACACCTACGGTATAATTCACTTCCTTGAATTCAAAGAAAGAAAGAAGCTACCTATGAAAGACCTGATTTAATAGAGTCGAGATTAACAGCTAAAAGTGCTCGATTTCGAGAAACCTTCACTGTGGAAATCAGCCATAAGATACATATTTTTTCCTCCTGGTAACCATGTTGAATAAAAAGAGAAGGAAGGAACGAAAGATTACTAAGGAAATGTTTCACCTTTGTTGGGAAGGCTTAGAACTCCAAAATTTCTTAGCAGAGCAGTTACATTTTACAATGATTTTTGGCAAACATGGTTTAAAATGAAGGAGTAAAACAGAAAAGATAATTTGTGTCTCTCCTTTCATCTTGATTTTTTGTTGTTATTTTCTAGGAAATCATTGTGAAAATTATAACCAAAAAACTTGGAGAGAAGTATCACAAGAAGAAGGGTATTGTTAAGGTAAGGACATGAAGTTATGGATGGAATTTGTGAAAATGGCTGGGGGGGTGAGTGAGTTAGGCCATTTTGGTATTCCTTAGAAATCAAGTCCTGGTAGCAGAAGCTGTGTGTCTTAGGTTCTTGATGGCTCCATAAAAGGTAACTGAATTCATAGTTGTTGGAGAAATATTTCATTTCCAACCATTGTTTATACTTAACCTTGGTCTGTGTTCTTACTGGAGCAAATAGTACGTGTGAAATCCCACTGGCAGCTCTTAAACTCCGTGTGCACACCTTGCTGATGAGTAAGCCGCATTCTCTTCGTTAATGATGGGCAACGTGGATGTGTCCCCAGACTTCCAGGAAGGATTTCCTGTATTTTGCCTTAAAGACTATCTTGGCTTCACTAGGATTTGTTTGTTTTGGTGAGAAAGATTCTCCCTGAGCTAACAGCTGTTGCCAATCTTCCTCTTTTTGCTTGAGGAAGATGCTCCCTGAGCTAACATCCGTGCCAGTTTTCCTCTATTTTGTATGTGGGTTGCCACCATAGCATGGTTGATGAGTGATGTAGGTCTGTGCCCGGGATCTGAGCCCGTGAACCCTGGGCCGCCGAAGCAGAGCACGCTGAACTTAACCACTATGCCATGGGACTGGCCCCTCTTGGATTTTAAAATTTAAAAATCAACACTCCAGTCCTTTTCTCCATTTTGCGTTTCCGAAATATAGTTTCATTCCAGCACCCAGCCTGTGCATGTATGAATTGCCCTTCTTCTGTACTTGAAGCTAGGCAGAATTATTCTTCTCACTATATTTCTTAAAGTCTTATTCTAAGATCACCAGTCTTTTATTCTTTCTAGATGAAAACCTTAACTAAGCTTTGAATCAAATTATTAAGAACCATACACAGAGAAATCTTATATGGAATGTAGAAAAATAGTGTTGTTTATAGGAGGAGTTATTCTTATCTTTTGATTGGAATTTCATTTTATTTATTTCTGTCCTTTGAAATTTGTGTTCACCTATTTCTTCTATTATAAAAGTGTTGATTTTATACGACAGGAAGTAATTGACAAGTACACAGCTGTTGTGAAGATGATCGACTCTGGAGATAAGCTGAAACTGGACCAGACTCATTTAGAAACAGTAATTCCAGCACCAGGTAAATCTTTCTGCAGACTATTTAAAATGTATGCCATTGAAATGAATGATTTCGAGCCAGCCCTGGTGGCCTAGTGGTTAAGTTTGGGATGCTCAGCTTTGGTGGCCTGGGTTCAATTCCCGAGCGTGGAACCACACCAGTCATCTATCAGTAGCCATGCTGTGGTGGTGGCTCACACAGAAGAACCAGAAGAACTTACAGCTATACACATCTGTGTACTGGGGCTTCAGGGGGAAGAAAGGAAGGAAAAAGGAGGAGAATTGGCAACAGATATTAGCTTAGGGCAAATCTTCCCCTGCCAAAAAGAGAAAAGAAATGAATCATTTCATTCTTAAAACCATATAGGTTTTTTAGTATCAGTTGATAGTTATGGAGACAAGTTTCCTTTTTAGAAATAAGTAGCTGCCAGTGTAATTGATCCCTCTTTGACCTCAGTGATGTGGTAGGTCACCAGTCCTCTGAGAAAGCTATTTTTTGGCATAAATAAATTATCCCTTCCTAGAATCCGTTTTTTTTTTTTTTTTTCCTAAAGCAGAATACAGACATACCTGGAAAAAAATCAATTGTATTAGGATTATTATTAGTATATTTGTTTAGGTCCCTGAGATAGTAAAGTAAAAGTCTGTATTATTTAGCTTTCTCTTTTCCTTAATTGTCTTGATCATTTGGGTCCTTACACAATCTAGAATAAACATACTTCAGTTAGGTTGTTTGCCTCTGACCTAAACTCTTCACAGTGGAATCACTGCTGGCACAATGATAATATTAGTCTCTAAAACTTCCACTTATCAGATCCTTTATTCTTTCCCCCTAAAATAAAACTCACTTTATGGATTAAAAAAAATATTTTTTTCCAGCTTTAGTGAGGTGTAATTGACATACAATAAACTGCACTTGTATAAAGTATACAATTTGATAAGTTTTAACACATGGATACTCCCGTGAAGCCATCCCTACAATCAAGATAATTAATGTATTATCACCCCCAAAGTTTCCTCATTTCCCTTTATAATCCTTCTCTGCCACCCCTCTGCTCCTGCCTCCCATGTGCCCTCAGGCAACCACCTATCTGCTTTGTGTCACTATAGATTGGTTTGTATTTTTCTAGAATATTATATGAATAAAATCATACCGTGTGTCCTGTTTTTTTTGTCTGCCTTCTTTCACTCAGCATAATTATTTGGGATTCCTCCATGTTGTCAGTGTGTCTGTAGTTCACTCCTTCTGTTGCAGAGCCGTGTTTCATTGTGTGGATGCACCACCGTTTATCCAGTCACCTGTTGTGTGATGGACATGTGGCTTGTTTACAATTTTTGGCTGTTACAAATAAAACTTCTATGAACGTTCATGTACAAGTCTTTGTGGACATATGATTTCTATTGGGAAAATGCTTAGAAATAGAATGGCTCTGTCATATGGTAGGCATATGTTTAAATGCTTATGAAACTGCCAAACCATCTTACAATTCTAAAAAGAGACAAATTAAAGTAAGCTAAATTTCTTCTCATTCCTTCTGGACTCTGAGCAAGTACCTTATACTCCGTGCAATCTAAAATTGAAACGTATCTCTTTGACAAGTAAGTGAAAAAAATGTGGAGTCTTATAGTGTTATAGTAATCAAAGTATCCACAAACTGTACTTTAGAATATTAGAGTTCTTGAATGATTAAGAACTTCTAAGAGAAAGGTTTTGTTTTTCTTTATGTTCAGTTAGCATAATTGCATTTTAATGTAACAAAGTGGAAGAAAAAAGTGGATATTTTCTTTGCATTCAGTGTTATCTTCTGTTGTAGGGAAAAGAATTCTTGTTTTAAATGGAGGCTACAGAGGAAATGAAGGCACATTAGAATCCATCAATGAGAAGACATTCTCAGCTACTATAGTCATTGAAACTGTAAGTATGTTTACACAAAGACAGAAATTTCAAAATGCTTTAAAAATGTACCATATTCTTTTTCATTGGATTGGTCTTTGTTTTATTTTAGAGTTTGGTTTTTTTATTTGCCTTCTCTCCTATCTGGAAATCTGCAAGCTTTTTTCTCTAATGACTCTGCCATTGCTAAAGCATTTTATTTTCAGATTTTAAAAGAAATGCATATGTGTCTTAGTCCATTCCAGCTGCTATAGCAAAATACCATAGACAGGGTGGCTTATAGACAACAGAAATCTGTTTCTCACATTCTGGAGGCTGGAAGTCCAAGAGCAAGTTGCTAGCAGATTGAGGGTCTGGTGAGGGCCTGATTCCTGGTTCATGTGTCCTCACATGGCAGAAGGGACAAGGGAGCTCTCTGGGGTCCCTTTATAAGGGCACTAATTCGTTCATGAGGGCTCCAATCTCATGACCGAATCATCTCCCAAAGGTCCCATCTGCAAATACCATCATATTGGGCATTAGGTTGTAGCATAAGAATTTTGGGTGCAACACATTCAATCTATAGCAATGCTCATTGCATAAAACCTGAAAAATACAATGTAATATAAATAATTTTAAAAATTACCTATAATCCCCCAGTCAAAGGATAACCCCCATTAATATTTTGGTTTTTTTCCTTTCCAGTCTTTGTATTTTACAAAATTGTATACAATATGGACAGTTTCGTACCCCAGTGTTTTTCCTCTCACATCTAATATATAACTCAATTTGGTACAGTATAATTCGTGGGGAATGTATAGTCATAATTAATGGGGAGAAAGCCACAGAGATCAACTTTTTAAAATGTCCCCCCCTTCTTTCATAAAGGATTTAAGGAGCAGAGGTCAATAAAGTAATTAATTTAAGGAAATCTGACGTACAAATAAAATTGCTTATTGATTTAGAACTGATAGTTCACTGACAGGTCTGTGAGTGAGGGCAAGTGAGACCTAAGATGTCTTCAGAAGGGAAGATCTGAAACGTGCCTTTTCCTTACTGCCTGATTCTTTCTAGAACTCTGAACTACTGCACTATGTATCTTTAGCTCTAAGTGAAATACTTTTTCATCTCCAGTACAGTGAGTTTTAGTATTTGGGAGGATAATAGACCCCTTGGAGAGTCTGAAGAAAGTTCTGAACTCTCTCCAAAAAGTTGCACATAACCGCCAAATTTTATGTGTTATTTTAAGGAGTTCATAGGCCCCCTAAACTCATCTATGGACTGGTTAGGGAACATGTGTCTCAGGAAGGTTTTCTGGAAAAACCATTTAGGTCCTTGTTTGAGATAAATCACATTTAAGTAAGTTAAGCTTTTCTTTTTTTTTCTGTCTCTGGCAATACTAACCTAAAAACTGTCACTAACAAACTCTCCAGGAAAAAGAATCTCACCTGTCACGGAGGAATTTATCAATTTGACACAGTTAACAGATTGAGTTTTTTTGAAAAGTTCAGTAAATTTTTCTCTCAGACTCAGTCCGTATAGGTCATGGAAAATCTCGTATTTCCTTGGCAAAATGATTCTCCACTTTTTAATTTCATAATACTATGCCATTTAGATCCTGCTTTATGTTTTCATCTCATGAAACAACTAATTACTATTGAAGATATTCTAGTTTCCGTCCAAGCACCTTTGGTTTACAGTTTGTCTGATTTTCAAGAGCTTATTTCTTACCGCCCTCACCATAAACCCCCAGTTTCATCTTTCTCTCTAAGGCTGCAATTACTTACAGAGCTGCGCTGAAATAGAATGTACGAGGAAATCCACATGAAAAGCCTTTCTGGTTGATTGGAAGAGGAAAACCCACCTGCTAATTTTTTGGCTTTTTCTTTTGCAGCCTGCCTCCATTAAAAAAACAAGAAAAGAAAAGAATCCATGTTTGTATGTGTGTGTGTCTGTCTGTCTGTCTCTTAGGTCCCGTGTTTTTTCCAAATCACTGCTGTGAAATACATGAGCTTTTCAACTGATTTCTCCTGCTGTTTTTATCATTTCTGACATCTTAAATTTTAGTGTCAGTATCATAATATTTGAAATTTATGCAGTTATTAAGCAGACTTTTTAATAACTAATGAAGTGTTCAAAAACAGCCTCAGCCTTTTAGCTGTTTGCCTAATCAACCCAAATTTATAGCTCATTCTTATTCCCCAGCTTTGTAGTTCTTGTCATAAAAATGTGCTTGACCATAGACCTTCAAACTTGATAATGAAAGAGTCAACCTGGGTCATGCTTTATCTGGGAACTTGTTTCCTTTAAATACAATCATTATTATATATTAAAAGAGTGGCTTTTTTAAGAGAAGGTTATGAGTCTCAGTAAAAAATGTTAAAATTTCCGTCCAGGATTAGAATTATCATCACTGTCGTTATCATCATCATCATCATTTTCTATTTTGCAAGGGAGAGAACCAACTTTTGAATTTTAACCAAAAGATTTAATAAGGTTTGAAATTATTAAGCTCATACTCATTATATTCCGAGGATATATTCCGAGGATTGTTCTAAGCACTTTATGTGTATTAATTCGTTTATATTTCCCAAGAACCCAGTAATATAGATACTATTATTATTCTCCACTAGAGGATAATGGGGCCCAGAGGGGTTAAGTCTCTTGCTGAGGGTGGGATTTGAACTTGGACAGTCTGGGTCCAGAGCCCATATTCTTAGCCTCTGTGTTCCCAGATTCTATCAGCTTTTATGACCGGCATTGTCTTTCATTAATCCAGTTTTCCCCTTTCCCTTTTCGTTGGGTATGAAGAGAAGAAGAAAATGTACTTAAAATTGGACTGATTTTCTGTATTAAAGACCAGCCTAACTATCACAGCTAAACTAGACAAACATGTTTGTGTGTGAGTATCAATATTGCTTAAAATAGTGATATTTGCTGTAACAAAAAGAAATCCCAAATTAATAATGGCACAAACATGATAGAAGTTAACTTCTTGTCGTACAGTCCAAAATGGGTGTTCTTAATCAGGGAACAGCTCTTTTCTGAGGGGTGATGTGTGAGCCAGGGTCCTTCCATCTTGTAGCTCCACCATCTTCAGCAAGTGGCTGTTGCAGTTGCTGTGTCCGTGTGCTCCAGGCAGACCAGAGGGGAGTGTGACAGACTGCGTGTGGAGGAAACGTGGCCTGGCCTGGAAGTGGCACGCACGTTTCTCTTCAGTTCCATGGGCTAGAGCTTCATCTTATGGCCACACCTAACCAAGGGGAGCTAGGAAATGTGACTATTTATCCAGGAGCCAGAGGAGATACCAAACAGCTAGCAGGTCTCTGCCATAACATCTAGTGATGACACATTTCACACATCATTGAAGAAAATGGGGCAGTTTTTAATGATAATACCATAGAATATTTATAAAATTCGTAGACATTGTAGAAACCTTCACTAAGGTTTAATGGTATTTTAGGGATATGGAAAAGGCAAATTTGCATCCATAAGTGTAGTGTCCTTTTCTTGTCTTTTAAATACATGTGTGTTTTTAACCTTTTCTTCAATTATTTTAATTTGTAGGGCCCTTTAAAAGGACGCAGAGTTGAAGGAATTCAATATGAAGACATTTCTAAACTTGCCTGAGTTTGAAAATTTGTTAACAGCACATTAAAATCCTAAAGCATCAAATTGGTGTTCTCCAAGGCATTATGAGACTCTACTGTGTAAGGGTGTTTCTTTTGTATAAAACAAATGGATTTATTTAAATATTACTGTATAGTAGTTTAGTTAAACTTATAGAAAAATCAAATTGTCTCATGAAGTATCAAAACTATATAATTTTGTCCTTGTTATTTTTGTGTCCTTTGTAATATTTCCTTGATGATTTTTATCTTCATTAAAAGAATGTTATTGTAAAGTGTTTTCTATAAAACAATTTAGAATCTTAATTAGAGTAAATCTTTCCTACGCTCTAAATTTATATTTTCAGTAGTAAAGTTGAACTACAAATACAATTACATTTTAAGAAGTCTAACTATGAATAGAATAGCAGCTTTATTGAGAAATGATGCACACACTATACAATTTCACATCTTTAAAGTGTACTAGTCAGTGGTTTTTGGTATATTTACAGAATTGTGTAACCATCACCACTATCTAATTTTAGAACATTTTCATCACCCCAAACAGAAACCGTATACACATAGTCATCCCTATTCTCCCCTCTCCTCAGACCTTGGCAACCACTAATTTACTTTCCGTCTCTGTGGATTTACCTGTTTTGGACATTTTGTATAAATGGAATCATACAATATGTGGTCTTTTATGACTGGCTTTTTTCACATAGCATAATGTTTTCAAGGGCCATCCATATCGTAGCATGTATCCGTACTTCATTCCTTTTTATTGCTGAATAATATTCCACTGTATGGACATACCACATTTTTTTAATCTACTCATCAGTTGATGGACATTTTGGTTGTTTCCACTTTGGGGCTATTATGAACACTGCTGCTGTGAATATTTGTGTAAAAGATTTTGTGTGAACATAAGCTTTCAATTCCTAGGAGTGAAGTTGAGTCATATTGTAACTCATGCTATACCATGTTTATCATTTTGGGGAAGTGCCAAACTGTGTTCCAAAGTGGCTGCACCACTTTACAATCCCATCAGCAATGTGGAACTATCCGTTTTTAAGTAAGCAGGGCAGTATATTATTTAGGGATGTGAAAGACAGAAAGCTCACCTCACACTTGCTTATACAGAAGAAAAGAAGGGAAAGTGTAGTTCGCATAACTGAAAGGGAGCAGAGCCTGGTCAGTGCAGCGGGATTCAGAGTGCAAGCAGCCTCTTCAGGGCTCACTCGCTGTATCTCCGGCTGCTCCTGTGCTGGTTCCATTCTCAGGCGTGACAACTGCCAATGTCTCCACGTTTACATATAATCCCATCACAGTTCAAACAAAACACTGAAACTGAGTCTCATTGGTCCATACCCAGACAAATCACACTAAATAAAAGGACTGGAATATACCGATTGGCCAGACTTGGGTCATATGCCAACCTCTGGGCCGTCTCCCTTGGACTGGAGTGGGGAGAAGCAGTCAATTCTGTTATAAGAAGGTGGGAGAATATATGCTGGTGAGTGGAAACGTAGGAGGCAGCAAAGGACGTAGTAACAGGATGATGCCAGGAGCTGGACAGAAAATCTTCTGCAATGAATTAAAAGTGTTTCCAAAATAACTTGACAGCATAGTTACATGGACAGGAGCTGCGTTTGGGGGTTGGGCAGACTTGAGACTGAATTTTGGCTGTTCTATTCACTAGCTATGTAATCTCAGAAAAGTTAATGTTCTTGAATTTCAATGTTTTTAATGTATAAATTGTCAAAAATAACATGTTCCTGTGGAGTTGTGAGAACTACAGAAAATACGTATAAAGTGTCCAGACATAAAGCCCAGCACACAGTAGGTGCTTCATAAATGGTAGTGAGCGGTAGTGTCAGTAAGTGGAGCCAAGCATGTGTGGCCTGGCTGGCCTGAAGAATTTTCATAGACTAGTTCTCCCTGATAATATGATAAGTAAAATGTGACAAATGTCTTATGTCTCCTCAAAATCCATAAATTTGGAATCAGAGGTTTTCTTTACAGAAAAAAATGTTTCATCCCTGCCTCCCACATTTAATTCTCTAACATCTTGCTGAAATTATCTCAGAATAAAATAGAGTAGCATTATTGAAGTTAAATTCAGTCTAAAAAATCTGAAGCACAAAAATATGATTCTAGACTAGAGAACGTTTTTTCCCACAAGTTCTTAGAGACCATAGTGATTATGTTAAGCAAAGTGACCACAGACACTAAAATCTAGTCGTATATTGACTTTTTTCTTTTTAAAGCATCATAAGCTATTTTTTAAATAGACTTTATTTATTTGAGCCCTTTTAGATTCACAGCAAAATTGAGCACAGTGTACAGAGGTTTCCTGTATACCCGTTCCCCCACGCCCACAGCCTTGCTCACTATCCACATCTCCCATCAGAGTGCTACATTTGTTACCATTGATAAAGCTACACTGACACATCATTATCATCCTGAGTTCATAATTTCCATTAGGGTTCACTCTTGGTGGTGTACATTCTGTGATTTTGGACAAATTTATAATGAAATGTATTCACCAGTATGTAGTATTTTACAGAAAAGTTTCATCACCCTAAAAATCCACCTACTCATCCCTTGGCCCCCCTCCCTCCCCCCGCCTCCAGCAACTACTGATATCTTTACTGTCTCCATGGTTTTGCTTACTCTGGAAGGTCGTATAGTTGACTCGTACAGTATGTAGCCTTTTCAGACTGGCTGCTTTCACTTAGTAATATGCATTTAAGGATCCTCCATGTCTTCTCATGATTTTTATGGTTCATTTCTTTTTAGAGCTGTATAATATTCCATTGTCTGGAAGTACCACAGTTTATTCATTCATTCACCTACTGAAGGACATCTTAGTTGCTTCCAAGTTTTGTCAATTATGAATAAAGCTGTGCTAAACATCCACGTGTAGGTTTTTGTGTAGACATACGTTTTCAACTCATTTAGGTAAATACCAGGGAGTGTGATTTCTGGATTGAATGGTAAGGGTGTCTTCCAAAGTGACTGCACCATTTTGCACTCCCACCAGCAATGGATGAGAGTTCTTGTTGCTCTACGTCCTCTCCAGCGTTTGGTGCTGTCCGTGTTTTGGATTTGGCCGTCCTAATAGGTGCGTAGTGTTATCTCATTTTAATTTGCAATCCCTAATGACATATGATGTTGAGCATCTTTTCATATGCTTATTTGCCATCTGTGTATCTTTGGTGAGATGTCTGTTCAAGTGTTTTGGCCATTTTTTAATTGGGTTGTTCATTTCCTTACTGTTGAGTTTTAAGAGTTCTTTGTATATTTTGGATAACAGTCCATGCCATTTAGCCCTTCAACACTGAGATTATCTTTAGATTACAGGGACAGTCACATTTGTTTAATATTTTAGAATTCAGTCAAAAGATAATCACTGGCTTTTTCAAATACGGGTTGAGTATGTCCAAAAAGAGATAGTTTTGTGTACTTTCTAAAAAAGAAAAATGGTCTTTACAAACTTATGGAGAGAAAGCTTCATAAAAAAGTACCTTTAAAATTTTTTCTTAAACTTGATCACTTTGGCCCTTGAAAACATATCCATTTTAGGAACTGGTTTTTAAAGGATGTTATAAACAAAGGAAAACAGAATTATAATGACTTAGATTTGCACTGTATTACCTGAATCCACTTTACTAATGCAGACACAGTAAAGTCACCCAATTTCATTATAAATTTGTGGTTTATTTATTCTGCCTTTATGTAAATATTGTTAGGTTTTTGTTAGGACATAATTTGCTAGTCTAATCGTGTAAGGTTTAAAATGTAGATGGCATTACTCTTAGGAATTGCTTAAATACAAACAAAAGGTCTACAAAGAGTACTGAGGAAGCCTCTGTGTTCAAGATCTATTAAATTTGTGTGAAACTTGTTGCTTCACAGAGTGGGCTTCCAGAGAATTTGGAACTGTGATTCTCTCAGAATTCATTGTAACACTAACACTGTGCAATTAGCCATGGGAGGTAATACCCTAAGTTATTTTAAATATGTGAAGAATTTGGGAGCAACAAAATCTCCAAGGTGATCATAGAATAATGTTAGGGAGGCAGGACTGTTATGCGATTGTCCTTTAACAAGCAGACACCTACCCAACTGCATTATATTTGGAGAATGGCTGTGTGAACACAGTGAGCTTGTTCAACCAAGGCCTTGTGGTGGTCAATTTTATGTGTCAACTTGGCTGGGCCACGGGTGCCCAGAGAGTTGGTCAGACATCATTCTGGGTATTTCCACCAGGGGGTTTTTGGATGAAATTTACATTTAAAAAGGTAGACTGAGTAAAGCAGATTGCCTTCCCTAATGTGGATGGGTCTCATCCAATCAGTTGAAGGCCTGAATAGAAAAGCCAAATATGGGAAATCTCCAGCTGACTGCCTTTGGACTTCATTTGCAACATTGCCTAACAGCCTTCAAACTGAGGAGAACATCAGCTGATAATAAATTGCATTATATATAAAAATATATGTATGTGTGTATAGATATTGTCTGTGTATATATGTATGCATAAATGTATTCTGTTGGTTCTATTTCTCTGGAGAACCCTGATGAGTACAGGCCTCTTGGACTGCAAAGGGTCTCCAAGGCCAACACTAAGGAGGCAATCTAAGCATATTGGACTGTCACAGGAACCTTGGCAAGGCTACACCAACAGAGGGTAACAGGGCTCTAGCAGATACAGCTACAAAACAATTAAGGAACTTCTGCTCTTCCACATTCACCAAATAACCTCATAGCTGGACTTCCTGTGTAACTGACAGTGTGAAAAGGTACTCAGTCTGCAAGGTTGAGGAATAGATGCTCAACTACAGTGAAGTCATCACAGTAACTGCCAAATCTAGGGCTCCGCCTGGGTGCCTGCTCGCCTCTCCAAAGCAGCTTTCCTTTGCATCGCCTTGATTAACACACCTCAGCACCTGAAAACGCGACAAATTCCTAAAACTTCTTGGCAAGGTGTTTATTTTCTTCAGATGTGTTAACAGGTTTTATAAACCACCACGGTATCTGGTTAGTTTTTAATTATTCAGACTGAAGAATGACTACAAACGTGGCAGGGGAAAAAATGTATATTTATACATACAATTTCCCAAACTAGAAACCTTTAAGGCCGTTTGAGAAAGCTATAGAGCTGAGGCACAAAGTAATCGTTGTGATGTCCATCGATGAAACCTTTTCCACTGTTGTGCACAAACCAACAGGGAACATCTGTTCCAAACACTATGTCCGTTCGGTAGTCCTTCTGTAGGCCTCTGCAAGGAAAATGGTGCGTAAGGTTAGGGCGCAGACCAAGGCGTGGCCAGCCTGCATATCTACAAAGGAGACACGCCCCCTCCCTTGCTGTTCTTTGCACCTGTTCTAGCACCAAATCTGCCCGCCCCCACCTATCCCTGCTCCCCAAGTTGTAGGAAATATCAGAGTCTGGGCATGGTGTTGGAAGGGCAGAGAATAAGTTGTGTGTCTTTAGATAATTCAAATAACCCTTATAGAGACTGACTGATATGGACTTTTCCAGCAAGGCAAAGAGTGCAAATCAACTTTCAAATGGAAAGAAGGCGGGAACAAAACTCCAGTGCGTTGGGGCTGACATGCTACCTGCAGAACGAATCTGAAGCGCCTCTCGCCTTTGCTGTATGGGTGAGTATTCTATTAAAGGACGATGCCAGCTGTTTCTGAGAAATTCATGTCTTTCATCTAAAGGATACAGAAGCTAATGATTTGAAATTAACACGGCATGTTGCCATCAATGAGTTTTAAAATGTATATAATTGTGCAAGGCCCACAGGTCAACTTGGTTCCAGTCATGCATCATGAAGTTCTTGCAGTAGATAAAATCAAGACCCAACATTTACCTTCTGTCATTAGAGTATAGCAGATGTGCATTTACCAACCTCAGATAACTTATTATTACTATCATTAACTGTGCTCACCATTTCTTCTAGAAAACATGCTTACCAATGCCCTTTGGTAGCTCACTGACCTCTAGTAAACCAATATCAGTTGAGTGGTATATTCACTAGCAGTTCATTGTTTTAGTTCACATATCTGTTTTTGTGCTAGTATTTATTATTGTAATTTTGTGATTTAATAATTATTGTAATTTATGGGGTTTTGTTTGTTTGTTTTTGCTGAGGAAGATTCACCCTGAGCCAACATCTGTTGCCAATCTTCCTCTTTTTGTATGTGAGCTGGCACCACAGCATGGCCACTGACAGACAGTGGTGTAGGTCCACGCCCAGGAACCGAACCCAGGCTGCCAAAGCGGAGTGTGCCCAACTTAACCACCAGGCCACTGGGGCTGGCCCTGTAATTTATGGTTTACTTAAGTATGTGGAAGCCAATGGCACTTGTGTGCAAAAAGAGTCATTTCTCTTAAAGCAAAGTTGGCCACTTTGTAAAAACTCTAAACAGGCAAAAAATGCTTTAAAAAGATGCCAAATTAGGCATGGATGAGACAACTAAAAGACTGGCAGAAATTTAAAAGATTTATAAGAACTTTACACTCAGAATGCTTTACAAGTATCTAAGTTCTCACTTCCAAATGAAGCATATGGATATGGTTTGTGTAAGAAAAGCTACACAGAGATGCATTCAGTGGATACATACTCAAAAGGAAGGCTCTACCTTACATAAAAATATACATTCTTTCTCTAGCGCTATGGCAAGTACGTATTTCTACGATTTCCTCCTTTAATCAGCTTTTTCCATTATCCAACTTGTGACCATAGGGCTTCTAATGTATGAAGGTGAGAATGATAGATTAATTATCTTGGCATTTTATGGTACATACTTATAAATCTAGTACTTACTTGCTTTTAAGATGGACTGTCTGCAGTGTTTTTACGCAAATGATATGCATGTTGCAGTTTTAATGCAAATGTTATGCATGTGTCTATTCCTGATGAATTGTTTATTTGACATAAGTAATGCTGAAAATAGATTTTCTTGCTCTTCTGTTTTGTTGTGAGTCCAACCCTAGTAGGAGCCCTTTTCATTACTGTCGCATGCATCCGAGGCCTACCTGGTGACAATCAGCTTATGTCCTTTCACCTCCATGCTTGCCTCTGGCTTCTTGGGGTCCTTTCCTGGTCGCTCATTGAAGATATGTATCTTTGGCTCATGCATGAACTGGCCTAGGGAAACAACGTCCAGACATTGATTTACACGTAATCCACGGCAAAGAAAAAGACAGGCTCATCATTTGATCCAAGCTGCATTTTGGTCCTCCCTCCAGAATTTCTATAGTAGAAAGACATATTGAGAGCAAATGGGAACAGCGATGGGAAGGATGGGTCCTTCTTGAGAGCAAATCTGTGCTGCTCACCCTACGGTCATTTACATATGAGGCTGATCTACTGGACCAGAAGGAAAATTGAATGCCCTGATGATGGGGGGTGAAGGTCAGCACCCAAGAGCACAGCTCAATCCTAGAAACAAGGTTTGTGATGTCATGTGCTTAAGTTGGAACCATTCTTTAAAAAGTGGGGAAAGTGGACTTAGACACCCTGCTTGTTATCACAGACTTCCTAAACCAGTTCACCTCTCTTCAGTTAGGAAAAACTCCTCAGCACAAAACGTAAAATTTTTCTGTCCCTTCTCTTAATTTGCCATCTGTGATGATGAGATCCTGGCTCAGGGAAAACCATGTCTGGAACAGCAAGTGGTCCTGGCTATGGCGTTACTGAGTCACCCCGCACTGCTATGTTGGGTTGTATTAATTGTGTTTTTTATTTTCTGTATATTACGATATTTTGACATTTTAAAAACGCTGTCTGGCTAGGAGAGACTGCCTCTCCGAGGACAAGACAATTCTGAAAGATAGCAAAGGACTCCTCCATGAGCATGCCTTTTATGTGCAAACTAACCAACCCAGAGCCAGACTGCCTCTATCTAGCCTGTACAACCCAGAAGAAACATTCCAGGGCCAGGGGCTAGGCAACTAGAGACCACGTTATAGCCCAAAGCTTGCGGGGATTACGCAAACCAGCCAACCCTAAACTATTTACCCTGCTCTGCCTTGTCTTTCTTGTGAAAACCCCAGTGAAGGCTCTGGCCTGAACCTGTCGCTTCCTCCTGCTTTTGCTTCCTGACTCCAATCTGGCCTTCTTCCTGTGGTCCTGCATGGTGAGCCCTGCCTCTTGTTTCTAGGGGAAACTGTGAGTACCAGCAAACGCTTCTTTCAATGCCATTGACCTCTTTGTGTCGTCGCTCAGCCACTTCTATAAATCAAGACCCGGGCACATAACGTAGGTCCTCCCTGTGTTCTTGAGTCCACACCTGTCACTTTCCCAAGTTCTACCACTGTCATCCAAAGTTGCTCAAGACCTAGAGTGGTCCCATGCTTGTCAGGTGGTCGATTGACACTTTACCTATTAGTCCATGTACATTAGGTGAAAACTTGTCTGTGGGAGGAATGTAGATCCCCAAAAAGTCTACATTGATCGGATGCTTCTTCCAAACGCGATGAAGTAAGACAGAGAAGGACATTTCTTTATCCAGGGCGATAGTGACAGTTTTCTCTTTCCGCACTGAGACAACCACCCTAGTGCGAAAGTCGAAAGGGAATTAACGATTTCAGAACAGACTCTCATTCCTCTCACCTCTCATGAACTGTCCATTCCTCTCAATAAAACCCCACTATTTTTCCAAGAGCTTTACAACGTTTTTGCTATGGAATGTTGTTGTTTTAACTCCCAGCTCTAAAAGCTGTCAATTTATATGTTTGTATATAAACAATTAAGAGATCAACTAATGAGAAGATATACTCTTGACACAATCGTAGTGTTTCTGAGCGCACTCTAACGCAGTCGGCTGTGGATTTCAGGTGATGGATTCATTCCCTTATCCAATACATATTCATTGAGTCTTTATGGAAGGTACTAGGCCAATGCTGAGACAAGCAGTGACCAAAAAACATGGACTTTGCTGCCAGGAAGGGGGGAATGGGTAACAGAAATGCTTCTGAACCTTGACTTCTTCATCTTTAAAATGATGATTTTAAGTTCTATGTCTGTGTTGTGGATGTCTGGATTTATTTATGTAGTCACATATCAAGGACAATCCCAAATTCAGATGTAATAATACTTGCCTTTGATTAATGACATGAGCGGTGTCAGACCAGGACAAGGTGGACGTACGGGAGCCCCGGCTCAGGGTGATTGTTTCAGTGCTGATTTCTATTTTCATGTCTTCACTTTGGAAATAAAATCCCAGTTTCCCAAAATAGGTGCTTAGTTTTTCATTCTTGGGCTTCTTGGCACCAATAAGCTGTCCATTGACCAAAATCCCTACAGGAAAAAATAGTTTTTTTCTCTCTTGTGTGCCATTGATTTGCATATGTGCAAATAATTCAAATTTGTAAAACTTGACAATATGGGAAAATTACTATTTTTTGCTCAGGATTTACATAGTGTTTTTTTTAGTTTGTAACTCTCACGTTATAACTATGTTTTATTATAGCTTAAATTAATTATCTCACAATAAGACTTGCTAGTTCAAACTCAGAGAAAGTATTTTATCTGTAATATTTCAAATACTTAGGAATATATTTATAATTCATGTTTTACTAATTATTGGAGGTTGAAAAATATAGAACTTGTATTAAGGTGAGAAAGAGAGAAATCCCAGGTAGTGACAGTGAAACATGACAATGATCTAATTGTCTAATTCAAACACAACATCTTTTTATTTTACCTGATTCTGGATCAGAAACAAGGTTGAGGATTTTTCCAGGTTCTGAGTCAATATTGAAACAAATATTCTTTTGGCTTTTTGGTAGGTAAATGATGAAGTGGGGGTCATTTTCAACTGGAAAATATGCAAAGAAAATGAAAACAAAATCATACAAAGGAAAATGATTTTGAACAGTGTTTTATTCCTGAGCATCCTTAATTGAACAAGAACAAATATTTATTGTGCTTCCACTATATGCTAGTTACTGTTCTAGGCACTGGGAGCCCAGTGGGCCAAGCCCATTGTCCCTTTCTCGTGGAGTTTCCATCAGAGCTTTATGTTATTTTACAAATATGGTGGATATTTATTCTATAGCTATCTCATATGTATTAGGCTAGAGACAAAAATGAATAAAAAAGACACAGGAATAAGAAACATATACATACACACACTATGTATACATACATATATATTACTACATATGTGTATCTATATATATACAGTGAGTGTGTGTATAGATAGATAAAAAGATACATATTTTTTGAGTAGCCATACACAGTGCATAAAAATAAAGGAGACATAATATAATTTGTTGGCATACAGATTAATATTAATTCCAAGAGCAATGAAGGATCAAGCTACTCCCAAGAGAGTACTCCTTTGTTACTGGACACCATTATTCTGGCTGATCTTTTTGCTTGTTTGTTTGTTTAACCATTCGTCAAATATATGGTAAGGAAAAAAATGTGTGCAAAACACTGAATTAGCAATGCTTGGTGTCTCTATAAATGTCATGGTTTGTACCTTCAAGAAAGTAACAGTTGGGGCCGCCCGGTGGCGCAGCGGTTTAGTCCGCGCTTGGCAGCCCGGGGTTCGCGAGTTCGGATCCCGGGCGCCCGGCGACGCACTGCCTGTCAGCCATGCCGTGGCGGCGTCCCATATAAAGTGGAGGAAGATGGGCACCGATGTTAGCCCAGGGCCAGTCTTCCTCAGCAAAAAGGGGAGGATTGGCAACAGATGTTAGCTCAGGGCTGGTCTTCCCCACAAAAAAAAAAAAAAAAAAAAAAAAAGAAAGTAACAGTTGAATGAAGGAGTTACAGAGATTCTGTCCTTGACCAAACTCTACTCAGGCTCCCCTGAAATTTTCAACTAGGCGTGGCTTTTGGGCCTCCATGTTTATCTCTGCTTTGTCCAATTTTAGCAAGAATCCTGGTAAGTCGTTTAACCAGAAGCCCCCACCCTCGATATTTATGGGGTTCCTCATCCCCCACCACCCCTCAGGTGACATCTGATCACCTGGCCTGCTTTCAGCACGAATCCTGTTAGATCAGTTTAGCCAGAACCCCTCACCCCTGATGCTTCCTCTTAGTCATGTCCCACCCACTGACCCACCCTTCTCCTTGTCTATAAACTCCCACTTTCCCATGCCGTATTCAGAGTGCATCCAGTCTCTCTCCCACTGCAAGACCCCATTGCAGCGGTCCCTACACCCCTCGTGATGGCCCCCTTAAATCAAGTTTTCTTCATGAATAATTTTTTTCTTTAACGGAACATTATTTTTTCTTTAATGGAGGCAGACATAACCGCTAATGTAAGATAGGATGAAGCAACTGATACAAAAATGGCACAAGCACAATGCTCTGAGAATGAAGAGGGAAGCGTGATCAACTCCACTTGGGCAAGTTGAGAAAGGCCTTATGAAGGAGTTGGCTTTTGAAGTAAGTCTTGAAGGTAGGAGAAGAGGGGAAGACAAAAGACACAGGAGAGAGAGATGTTTTATTCTGAGTGGAAAGAATGTGGAAAGGCATGGAGGTAGAAAAGTT
This sequence comes from Tapirus indicus, assembly GCA_031878705.1. Taxonomy (NCBI): domain Eukaryota; kingdom Metazoa; phylum Chordata; class Mammalia; order Perissodactyla; family Tapiridae; genus Tapirus; species Tapirus indicus. The sequence goes on from CM062925.1 coordinate 120,149,812, forward strand.
GATGATTTGTTTAGAAAGTAACTCAGTATGACTTGTGGATATGTTCTTGAAGAATGTAGAAAAAGATAAGACTAAAAATGTAGGTCCTAGAGGCCGTGGAACACCATGCCAAAGAATGGACCTTTATTCTGTTGGGTGGCTGTTAAAGGTTTCTGAGAATAAAGGTAACATGATTTGACCCTCATTTTAGGAAAATTACTGGTCACAGTTTAAATTAAGTATTGGAAAGTAGACATAGGAAGATAATTTAGCAGCTAAAGCAGCAGTAACCCAGGAAAGCAATGTTAAATTCAAGAACTAGGATGGTGAAGGAGGCTGGTGAGGGAGGGAACATTCAGGAGACATCTGGTAGAATCCACAATATCTGGTACCTGAGTGGAGAGGAACAGCTTAGCCCTTCCAGGCTGCCAGCCTCAGACACTGAAGGGGTTGAAGGGGAAGGCTTGAGTTGAAAGAACTGCAGTGGTCGTGTTTTCCAGAATAAAATTGGAAGAGCAGGCTACTATCCATTGAGAGGTTGCTGTTTTCTAGACATTCTCGCAAAGCTCCTTGCAAACATTAACTCAACTCGTGCTCACTGTATCCCTGCAGAGGACAGGTGACCTGCCCGCGTCACATCACAGAGTTAGCGAGTGGCAGAGCTGAAAGCCACGCTGTCTGATTACAAGCCCATTCTCCCAACCACTCTGAAATGCTCACTCATTCTCAAGTGTGTGTTTTGGAACTTGAAGTCAAGGCTACACTGATCTGTAGCAGGAACAAAATCGTGTACTTCTTTGCACCCCTCACACCACCAAGCTTATGCTGTGTATTCAAGAAATACTTGGTTAATTGATTTTGTGTTGGAGCTGGGCACTAGAGGGCATCACTAAAACATAGAACAAAGGTTCCCAACTCTTTTTTTTTTAAGTTAAAAAATCATTTTGTTATGATAGACTCTTCCCTCCTCTATATAAATACGGTGTTTTGAAATATTTTGTTTGAAGGAAATTGCTTTTATTAAAGATAATGATTGGCTTTGCCACTTTAACCCAAATTCCGCCAATCAGACCTTCTGATAAGCAACAAAGAACCAGTGCTGCCATATTGCGTGGATATAATTCGAAGGCAACAGCAGTGAAATGTCATGTTAAAGTTAGTCTGTGCAGCCTAAAATTTTGATTAGGGTAAAAGTAGATTGAGGACACCCATGACTAACTTCATAGGTTCCTAAGGACATGGGATTTATGGGCATAAGACAAGCCAGTGTTTATTGAACTTCTCCTAGGAACCAGGAACTTACTTTATGACCACCCGCAGGGGAGGCATTATCATCCCCATCTTATAGGTGGGATAACTGAGACCTGGAGAGATTTCAGCGCCTGGCCCAAGGTCATGTAGGCAGAGTTTGACCCCAGAATTGGCTCCCAAGACCTCATCCTTTTCGCTACATCACACAGGAGAGACTATAAACTCAGAGGAAGCACTGCACTCTTGCTAGGAAGAATCCTTAAACACAAATTAACTTTATCTTTACATTTTCTACAAGAGTTTTATTTTGCAAACAGTTTAAGTGGCTTACTCATTGTCACTGCAGTCACCTCTTGCTCTTAGAAGCCACTCATTGGAAAGGCAGAGTAAACATACCCGTTGTTCAAAGAGGGTAATCTTCCATATGGACTCCCTCCTTATATGTGCAGCTTGTTAGGATTGCCACTTCTAACGAAGGTTAAATGTAGAGTCCTCCATTAAGCTCAAGGTCGGAGGTGATGGGGTAGGAGAGTAGAGAGGTGGCTATATGAAGCATAACCAGCAATGAAAGAGTACAAGAACCAAATCACATTTGGCCCACAAATAATCATTTTAGAGATGAGCCATAGGGGTGAGATGGAATCACTTTAAGCATCAACTCAGTCCTTGGTACGTTTTCTCCATTATAATATGATGTCTAGTGAGTGGTGGGTATACAATCCTGAGAAATCCATTCTAAGGATTTCTGGATAGAAGAGTCTATATTCCAGGCAGAAAAGCTGCACATTTCTAGAAACATCAAGAGCTATTCTGATATTTAAATTTCAAAGAACTCGAGTTAAGCTGGTACTTTGGACCTTCTGATAGGGAGAGAGATGTGCTCTCTCTTTGAATGTTGAAATTTACTCCTTTCTAACAAAGAGAAAAGAAAAGAAAGAAAACTGTGCACAGGCTTTCGATACAGATCTAGCTAACTAGGCAGCTGCAATCTCTTTTGGTGAAAGGCAGCCATACAAGACCAGGAATGGGAGAGGAGACCTTCTCTCTCCTAGCTCCCCCAGGCAGCTCCTCCCTCTCACTGGTTGAGACAGAAGACTCTGGAGAGGTTGACAATAGAAGGCGAAGAAATGTGCACCAGGAAGCTGCAGTCTCCAAAACCCTCAGAAGGAAATACTTTTTCCCGGCTTTCAGATAATCGCATCTACTACTCGTCCCTCCCACTGAAATCACTTGTAGAAAGGTATTTTTTTAAGACTGAGCAAAACCAGGATTTTTTTATACAGTATGCAAAACAAACAAGCAAATAAACAAACAACTTCACAAAATCCAGAAAACGTTAACTTTTTTTGATGATAGAATTTATAGCTCCTAATCTGTAATAACATCTATTTATTGAGTGGCTATCATGTGCTAGCCCTTTAAAGATGGTTTCACATCTAGTCAACAACCTGGCTGTGTAAGTATCATTATGCCTATTTTCAGTACGAAGGAAGTGAAGCACGGAAATATGGAGTAACTTGCTCAAGTTCACACGGGTGGTATGAACAACCTCCAAAGAGAATGTTCTTTCCATTGATACTTCACCAGCCCTCCTCGCATGAGAGGAGGATCTCTCCCATTCCAGAGGGTTCACTTCATACAGCTGGAAACAGAGTGCTATGGACTGAATCGTCCCCCCCAATTCATATGTTGAGGCCCTAACCACCACATGATGGTAATTGGAGATGGGCCTCTGGGAGGTAGTTAGGGTTAGAAGAGGTCATGAGGGTGGGGGGTCCCATGATGGGCTTAGTGCCCTTATAAGAAGAGACATCAGAGAGTTTCCCCTCTCTCTCTTTCCCCGTGGGCACACAAAGAAGAGGTCATGTGAACATAAAGCAAGATGGCGGCCACTTACAAGCCAAGAAAATGAAATCTACTCTGCTGGACCTTGTTCTTGGACTTCCAGTCTCCAGAACTGTCAGAAATAAACTTCTGTTGTTTAAGCCACCCAGACTGTGGTATTTTCTTATGGCAGCCCAAGCTGACTAACACAGGGAGCTATCTTTCAATGAAAGGCAATGATGCCCATAAAAGTCACTTGGTTTCCCAGAGCACAGTAATTTTATTAGAGTATATTTAAATGCTCCACAGATTATGATCCAATTGAGATCTGGGATGTGAAAGCAGTGTCGAAGGTCTTTTACCTCTCATCACATGTGGAGGAGGGGTCGATTCCAGCACTTGAGCTCCTTTTGCAAGCATTGGGATCACTGGTGTTGGTGAAGGGTTGACCCAAGATGGGACTGAACTTGGAGCAACTTTGCTGCCGTAATACAGGGCACCTGTGTAGAAAAACCTGTAGCCATTAGTTTCCAGGTTTACTTTTCCAAGGAGGTTGCTTACAGTTGCAAGAATCTATTTTCTGCACACCCGAGAGGTTCTCAGCTAAGATTTTCTCCCCCTGTTTTTATTCTAGAGTTCTCGGTCTCCTGGCTCCCTCTGTTGTCATGCTGTAGAGTTCTCTGCAGAGTCTGGGACCTGGGCTAGGGTCTGTAGCTGAAGGAACCACCCTATAGAGGCTAGGGAAGGGCCTTGTGCCTTCAGCCCAGGCTGGGGAGATAATGTCCAGTCCAGCTTCTGGAAAAGTCCTGGATTACAGTCAGCATCTTCCTGGATCTATTCCTATTTACTCGCCAAACAACAATCTGAACAACTTAGTTTCCCAAAGAGGTTCCCCCACTGATTACAAAAGTTTATTTTGTTTTCTAATATCCAGTCAGTCTCCCAGTTTTTGAGAAACAAATGCCAGTTCACCTAGGCGTTTTATCTAGGTGATACAAAATCACCTATAAATGCCAGTTTGTCTAGGATGAGTTTCTCCCTGGATAAACTTAGCTGTGAGGCCCCAGGCTATTGTAACTGGGATGTCAGTAGTCACAGTTCCTTGAACCCTGGACCACTGTGGTAAAGTCAGCATCTCACTTGGACAAAATTTAAAATGCAGAAAACGATCCCTCCAGCGTATGCAGGTCATCCTCAAGAATATGTTTCAACAGGACCAGTCCTAAGAAAGAGGCAGGAAGGAGGCGAATAAACCAAGGTCTTCCAAACTTGGGCACCTGCGCTCTTGGGCGTACCTGGGGACTTTCCACAGGACTCGGAGATCATGGATTGTTTTGAAGGCAATTTCTAGATTCTCAGCTTCCACATATACTCTTTCCTAAGAAATCCTCTTCTCCTAGTTTCCAAGTGGACGGCGTGCTCTCTCCCTGCCTGCCTTCTCCAGAAACCCCCTGGGAACCAAAGTGTCCATTTGAAAATTGGTGTCGTGCCCAAAACTGGAATGAATCCAACGACTGGGAAACAAAACTGTTTGCAAGTTTCCAATTCTTTGCTTTAGACAGAATTGGAGTAGGGCCTAAGCTGACATCTGATAGATCATTAAAAATAATTTTTCAATACTAGATCCTTATGTGAGTTTTGTCCTATAACTTCAAAGAAGTTCAGGTAAGTGAGTGACATTGCGACACCAAGTTCTTTCCATTCTGATCTATTTATCTACGTCAGCAAGGTTTACCAGGAGGACTTAGGTCTATGAAAAACTTTTTAAAGTAGAATTGATGCTAAATCTTGTCTCTTTCAATCTATTAATAACACTTGCCCACAGATACATGAGGAAACACTCAGCCACATTTTTCTCATTAAGAGAAGATTTCCAAGGAAACTTTACTTCTTATATACATCAAAATTTAGAATATATTTATATTATTTTGATCAATTGTCTACTCATAGTAATTTCAATAAAACTCAATCCAGAAGAAAACTTGAAATACTCAGAATCGATGATCACAAAAAACTGAGAAAATTTAAATTTGTAAGCATACTTTTCTTCCAGAGAGGTATGATGATCAATAAAAATTTTCAAGCATGAAAATATATTACGTTAGGACATAATTCTGCCAAGAAAGTAGAATGGAAACTCAAGTTCAACTAGAAAAAATAGATATAAAATTTCCAATAATTAAAATAAGGTTTGTTCACCCATTTTTTTAATAGATGATGGTGAATATCAAATTAGGTGTAAAACTGGGTATTCCATTTCATTGTCTACACATAAGACAGTGATGGAACAGTTTTATTTTAAAAGCTCAATATTTACAATATAGCAGAAATTAAGTTCATTGCAATTGTTTAAATGATGAAAAATTTTAAATGTTGATTTTAGAAATGAGTGAAGGGGCACAATAGGTTTTCAAAATTCCTTTGAGAAACACATGAGCATAAATGTTTGAAGACCACAGTGATAAGCTATCCCCAAAGTAAATTGACAGGAAGAGCTCACGGCACAGGGGACAGGCCTGGGAGTCAGGGGTGGTCTGGGCGCGGAGAACAGCAGGGGTTGGAGGACCTTGACACAAGGTAGGAAAGCTGACCAGTCATATTTCTCCACCACATTGAAACACTGACCTGAGCAGCAAGAATGATCTTGCGGAGGGGAGTCAGCCAGCATGCGCTCATCACCAGCCTCATTCTCAATTACCATCGAGGTGAGTGGGGTCACTATATGATGTTCCAGAGACATCTGCAGGATTGTTTTTGTTATTTTCCTTTTGGCAGCAGCTGTAGGAGCCAGGCTTCTGTATTCAGGAAATGGAGATGTTAGAGAACATCGCTACATTAAGGCTGAGTTGAGCTTCTATAACCCCAGCACTTAAGGGTTCAGACAGGACCCTGAGGGCCATATGGTGAAATAGAACTAACTGGCTTCATGAAGCTTAGCATTTTATCTAGCTATGTAGTCCTAAGGAATTTTTTTTTAATAGACTTGATTTTTTTGGAGCAGTTTTAGGTTCATAGCAAAATTGAGTGGAAAGTACAGAGATTTCCCATTTACCCCCTCCCCCACACACGCACAGCCTCTGCCGTTATCAACATCCCCCACCCGAGTGGGACATTTGTTACAATCGATGAACCTACATTGACACATCTTTATCACCCGAAGTTCATAGTTGACATTAGGGTTCACTCTTGGTGTTGTGCATTCTATGTATGGGTTTGGACAAATGTATAACAACATGCATCCACCGTTGTAGTATCATACAGAGTAGTTTCACTGCCCTAAAACTCCTCTGTGCTCCACTTGTCCATCCTTGCCACCGTCCAACCCCTGGCAACCACAGATCTGTTTTATAGGGATTGTTTTTTAAAAACCAATGTTTAAGTTCTGCAGCAATTTGCTATACATCATAAATGCACCCAGTGTGCTTCTATAAAGGGGTAGGGACATCACTCGCTTACTTCAAAGCCACAGCTACAGCCCTGTGTCTGTTTTATAATCTTATTCACATCATGGATTTTCTCTGCAAGTACAGTTGTACAACCGTATTTCATTTTCCCCAACCTGGTTCAGATGACCCTGTTCCATCTCCCCGAGAATCTGACTGTACACGTGGCGTGGGGCTCAGAAATGGTAAATTTCTTATCCAACACCCCCATGTAATTCTCATGTAGGTGGTCAAAGACTCCAGCATTATTTATATTGGAGAGTTTAAATGCAGGTCAGCTGAGAAGCCAGAGATAAAATAGACAACTAAGGGAGCCCTTCGTTATGTGATAATATCATAATCGTTTAATCATAAATTTCTGTTTGGACAACGATCTGTTTTTAGGAGTAAATACAAATGAACTACTGATACCCACAGCATCATGGGTGAATCTCACAGACATCATATTGAGTGAAGAAGCCAGAAAAGAAAAAATACAGATTGTATGAAACTTAGTCACAGACAACACTAATTGATGGTGACAGACGCCGGGATAGTGATTTCCATTGGAGGTGGGGGGTAGGTGCTGAGTGGGAAGGAGAAGGGAACCTTCAGAGATGATGGAAGTGCTCTATATCTGGATCTGGACAGTGATTACACGGGTGATATGTATAAAAATTCATTCAATTATACACTTAACATTCACGGACTTCACACACTTTACATTTGTCATACCTTAATAAAGGAAAGAGTGAACTCATTCTTAGTTAAAGAGCTTGGAACCAGTGGACATTAATGACCCAAACCCTGAATTAATTTTCTGCCTTTCTTGGTTCCAATCTCTTTTTGTACTTTACCTCAAACAGTCAAGGCAAACCTTTCACTTTTGCAAATCCCTGTGGGGCACTCTTCACTCCTTACCGCTCAGCTATAAGTTGGTTGATTGTCAGATAGGCCCACAATTTCTTGGTGAAATCAGGATCTGCATGCTTGTCTTTTGCTAGAAAATCCTCCAAGTCATCCATTTCAGCCAAGGTTTCCAAGACTAACTCTGTGTTAGCCTGGACGATGGAACGTTCAGTTGAAAGACACCAGGGAGAATAATGATAGTTAATCAATTCATATTTTTTGTGCCTACTGTGAGTAAATCAGGGTCCTATGCAATTTTAAGGGGAATGCAAGATAATTCCAATGAATACAAAAGAGGAAGTCAGTGCGTACCTCTAGAGTTTGGGATTGGGTTTGGGATGAAAAAGGTGAGGATTTACACAGTAGTTGGGAAGATGGCATAGATATTTTTTCTGCCTTCCCTTTCACTTACTGCTTTTATTTTACATGCAAGATTCTTGGAATGTAGAGTCTTAGCCTGTTAATATACAAGATGGACTGTATCCAGGGGACCAATTAGTATTTTTGGAATAAGCAGATAAGCAGAAGTACCGAAGTCGCAGTGATAATGCTCTGTAATTGCTCCAATTTATCAGGATTAAATTTTCCTGCCACCACAATCTCTGAGCCTCCAAAATAGTTATGGAAACTGTTTTGAGTGACGTCCGTTACTGACGTATGGGGATAGTTGAACTGAATGTTCCGGAGCAATGGAGTAGAAACCTGGTTGTAGAATTTCTACAATTCATAAAAAAAACAGAGAAATCATTATTGTCATACCACGTTATAGGTCTAAACATTTTTCTCTGAGATTCTTCAAGAGCTTAGCAGATATCTTTTCATTTATTCTCACAGTATCTCTGTGGAAAACTGTGCGACAAGGAAAATTCTCATAATTATCAGACGAACTGAGACACAAAGATAAAGATTTGTTAAGAGTATTACCATTGATTTAAGAGTCTGGCATTTTTTTTTCCCTGTTACAACCAGCATGAAAAGCTGATGGACACTCATAATAAGAAAAGTCAGCTGGGTTGTTATTCCCAAATCAGAACATTATCCCTTGCCTGTCCCCAAGTTTAAATATGGTTCCTGCCATACCCAAGTGGGAGTAAAGTACGTTCTTCTACATCTTTTTCTGTCCATTTAATCAAAATGAACAAGTAATTCATATCTTTTATATTTAAGGAAACTTACAGGCTATAGTTTGATCTGTGTTACGTTACAAAAAGTTGATATCCAAGATGCCAATGCGCTTTAAAGGGAAAACAGGTGGCCATGATGATAAAGAGGACCAATTGCTTAGTGGGACTGGAGAACCACAAAACTTTCATACTGTCTCCGAAGACTTGTTCAGGGAGGAGGGAACTGTGTTCCAATCACTTTACTGTCTCTCATCTCACTGTTAACGGAGATGTACAAGTAGGGTGGGGGTGCATGAGAAAGGAATGGAACGCTTTCCTGATTCTTGCGACTGAATATAATAGAAAAAAATGACAGTTTTCACTTAAATTCTACCATCTTCTTTTAGGCTTCAGATATTACTGGTTGAATGATTTCAAGTGAAGAAAAAAAAGAACAGGAAGAAAATGTTACCTTGAGCTGGGAGGAAGTGTCCTGGTTTCCATAAATCCTATGAGCAATTCCACGGTTGTCATTGGATAATCTCTTCAAAAAATCATAATCTACATCAAATCCTATCCCCAAGCTGAACAAGGAGACATTGTCTTGGATGTTCTGCTTCACGTTTTTCTGAATTTTTGTCAACTTCAGTTCACCTAAAGTTGATGATCACAGAGAAGAAAGGAAGGAGGTGATGTAAAGTTTTTGGAAAATCCATCAAGGACAGTTTAGCAAAATTTGTCAAAATTAAAAATGCACTTACCCTTTGACCCAGTGACTCAATGAGAAATTTTTCTTACAGATGCACTCATACATGTTGAAATGAAGTATGGGCAATAGTACGGAGCAACATTATTGGGAAACACTTACATGTACACCAATAAGGGAGATTGGTTAAATTATGGTACATTCACACTGTGAAATACTATGCAGTTACTAAAAAGAAGAGGGCAGCTCTTGATGTATTTATATAGAATATTATTGAATGATCTCAAAGGCACATTTTTAAAGGGGAAAAGGCAATGTAAGATTTGGTATATGTAGAATGTATTTGTATAATACGCATGCATGTATGTATGTATGTATATAAGTGTGTGTATATAGTCACGTATATGTGTATATATGTATATATAGTATACAGATATGTGTAGAATATTTCTGGAGAGGTACACACGAAATTGATAACCAGCGACTGCCTCCAGGGACAGGAACTGGATAGTTGAGGGACAGGAGTGAAAAACAGGCTTAAGTTTTTACTATATTTCCTTTTCTTCATAAAGATTTCATTCTAAAATTGAATTTTAAAAATAATCTGAGCCAAAGCGGAAAAAACACACAATCTACAATAAATACATAATGACTGCCATCCTAGTCTCTCCATCAATAATATGGTTGCTCTTCGTCTTTCTAAAACTCTGGTTGCTGTGGTCATGACTGGTTCACTCGTTTTCCTTCCACTGAGCTGTGTCAGGTGCAGGTAAGAGACAGTCTACACGACAGAATGCAGTGCAATCTAGCATTCCCTCTTACTGATATTTGTCGGTATAAAGATAATAAGCAAATAAAAATAACAGCACATGAAAGAGGCAGAGAGATGCTGAGCCACTTTGTGGATAAGAAAAGTGCTTAACGTATAGGATGTCTGTAATTTCTCCAGAGAAGAGAAATTGGAAGAAGAGAAGTAATTTCTCCAGTTGCAGTGAGTAACTGAGGGAAATGTGGAGGACAGAGGAAGAGTACGTTACTGAGGACTCCAGAGGCACTCCTGGAGAGCTGGGATAAACAGTCACCATGCACACTCCTGTGTACCATCTCACCTGCCTTAAGGTGAGGAAATATACGCATTTCACTAGTATGTATCAGCAATCCCCATAGCACACTATTACAATTAAAACTTGTTTCCCCATATTTTGGAGGTGAAACCGGAGCATTCAAAAGCATCACTGAAAACTATCTGGGGACTACTTTAAGCAGGGTGAGTGTTTCAAGGTCAAAAGAAGCCTTTTTTAGGAAGCATGGGTTTAAAATGGTTCAGAAACTCAGGCAAATGCCATTAGATTTCCCATTTCAAGCAAATCACATTCCCAACAAACAATGGCAAAAATATTTGTCAGTAGAAAATTGAAGCAATACTTGCCTACTGTGGGATCACCGTCAGAGACCAAAATTATCAGGGAGACTGAGTTGGGGTCCAACAATCCCAACTTGTTGGCTTCATTCAAAATAAAGATGGCCCGTAGGAGTGCTTCGTTGATATTTGTGCCTGTTCAAATAGTATAATGGGCTGTTCCGTTATATACTCTTTCTTTGCACAGAAACAGTGACGTCTTGGGTTCAGGTTCATCTGTCAGGTGATTACTCATGCATAATTTATTCAGTACCCAAGTCATTCGATTGCTTTTCCAAGTGACACACATTTTGCCCAGGCTGGTCAAGATCTCCCAGTGGAGTAAAATGTTCACTTTGTGGTAAACTATCCTCTTAGAGATGAAAAAGCCCTTTTAATGCATCGGTCTGTCATTTTGTTAAACACCAAGTTGAAGGTACCTGGATCAGCCTTGCTGGGATACTTGGACTCTGTTCTGTAGACAGTGACATTTTATGCTGTGCGAGTCATAAAGACGGCTGGTGTCACTTACTCACTTCTGAGGAAGGTTGGAATGACTAAGAACTTGTGTGGGATGGGTTAAGCATTGTATTCATCATTGAATAATAAATGTATTATTTAAGACAGACCACTGCAGAGTGGGCAAAGACCACTGTGGTAGGAAATAATACTGCTCCAGTGAAACAAGATTTGAGCCTTATGGAAGTTTCTCACTGGGTTTTAGGTCAAACTCACTCACCTCCACTGGGCTGGATTTTCTCGATATACGTTTTGGCATCTGCAATCTGTGTTTTAGTAGCTGAGACTAAATCATTTCTCCAGGCTCGCACGTTGTGGTTGAAATCAACCACGGAGAATTGGTCTTCAGTTCTTAGGTCATCCAGTATGGTCTTCATTGCTTCCACCGTCTATTTGGAAAGAGAACAGAGAAGGGTCTCATTACATAAGCTCTAAGTCTAAGAAGAAAAGAGGAAGACCAATAATTCATCCTAGTCATCTTTCAAGTACTGACTCAAGCTACAATTCTTCCAGGAAACTTCTTAAATCCACTTCAGACAACACAGATCTATCTCTCATTTATTCTGAACATGTATTGTCTGCATTTTGATACTTAAATTTTTACTGTCTTATTTTTGTTATGTGCAACCACTTTGACTAGTCTTATTTTAAGTTAAAGATCACAAACCTCAGGTACTCCTTTGGTGGTGCCTGCAAATCAAATATGTTTCTCAAGTCCATCTATTCACTGACTCTCTTAAACTGCTACTTTGCGTCTCCTTTCTCTTCAAACCACCAATACCTCCCTCTTCCTGTTTCAGCTGATGACCTAGATTCCTACTTCACTGAGAAACTGAAGCAACCAGAAGAAAGTTTCCACAACTCCCACCACCATAAAACCCCACCTACCAACATTTGTACCCGTATACTTTTCCTTCTTGCCTGGTAATATGGGAAAACTAGTAGTAGTATCTCTACCTCATGCAAATCCATCCACTTGCGAACTAGATTTCATTCTCTCTCATCTACTGAAGGATGTAGCTCCATCACCTGTCCTTTGCCTCTCTCATATCTTAAGTTTTCCTCCTCTATTGGTACATTTCCATAAACATAAAAACACGCTGTTATTTCTCATCTCTGTAAAAACCTCATCTGTTCCCACTTTGCCCATTTCCCAGCTTCCCTTTACAATAAAATTCCTTGAAAGAACTATCTAAACATACTGTCTCCAAATCTTCTTTTCCTATTCTCTCTGGAACCCACTCCATGCAGGTTTTCACCATCATCCCTCCACTGAAATTGCCCTTGTTAAGGTTGTTGCTAAATCCAGTGGACTATTCTCACTTCTTATCAGACACAACCTATGAGCAGCATTTGAACCAACTGGTCAACCCGCCAAACACAACTTCCTCGTTGTCTTCCAGTGCCTCAGACTCTCTTGGTTTTCTCCTCCTCTCATTGATTTTTCTTTTTTAGTCTTTTTTTCTGGTTCCTCCTCTTCTCTTCAAATTCTGATCATTAGACTAGCCTAGGGTTCGATCTTGGTTCTCTTCTCTATACTCTTACTCCTTGGTGTTCTCATCTAGTCTTATTGCTGTAAACACCTCCGACAAACTGCAACTCCTAATTGTATATCTCCATATCTCACCTTTGAACAGCAGACTTGTATAGCCAACAGCCTGCTTGACATGTCCACTCAGATTTTAATAGACATCTCAAGTTCATGTGTCCAGAACCGAACCTCCGATATTCCCCAGGAAGTCTGATTCCGCCTCTGTCTTTTCCAGCTCACTGATGGCAAACTCTATCCTTCTTTCCCATTGCTCAGGCTAAAGCCTTGGAGCATCTCTCAGTCCTCTTTCCTTCTCTCACCTCACAGATTTAGGAAATTCTGTTTACTCTACCTTCAAAATAGGTTTCAGAATCCAATCACTTCTTGCCTCATCCACAACTGCCACCCAGGTTCAAGCCACCATCCTCTCTTGCCTGGATGATTGCAATAGCCTCTTTTCTGGCCTCCCTGCTTCCACCCTCACCTCCAAGCAAGTCTATTCTCAGAATAGCAGCCAGAGATATCTTTTAAAGCATAAATCAGATCATGTCGCTCCTTCATCCAAAATCCTTCAATAGCTTTCCATTTCTCTCAAGAAACCAAAGTTGTCATAATGACCTAACAGGTTCCACATAATCTGCCCTTGCCCTTTCCTTCGTAGATCTCATCTCCCATTGCTTTCCCCCACCCTTCCGCTGCACTGGTCTTCTCTCTGCTCCTTCAGCTATGCCTGGCACTCTTCTGACTTAGAGCTGTTGCATTGGCTGTTCCTGATGCCTACAGAGACCTTCCCTGAGATATCTGCACAACTCTCCCCTCACCTTCTAAGGGTTTACTCAAGGTCTTCTCAATGAAATCACCTATTTAGATGATAAACCTATTTAGAGTTTCATCCCCCTGCAACTGGCACTCCTGATTCCTAATACACTCCTCCTTTTTTTTTTTTTTTTTTTTAAAAAAAGCTTTTTTTCATAGCACCACCATTGAAGATACCTTTTGTTTTTTTGGTGAGGAAGACCAGCCCTGAGCTAACATCTGTTGCCAATCCTCCTCTTTTTGCTGAGGAAGACTGGCCCTGGGCTAACATCCGTGCCCATCTTCCTCTACTTTATATGGGACGCCGCCACGGCATGGCTGAGAAGCAGTGTGTCGGCAGGCGCCCGGGATCCGAACTCGCGAACTCCGGGCTGCCAAGCGCGAACCAAACCGCTGCGCCACCGGGTGGCCCCCTGAAGATACTTTTAAATTTACTTATTATGTCTATTGTTATTCTCTGTCCCCCCCTCCCCCAGAATGTAAGCTCTGTAAGCTCCATGAAAGCAGGGATGATTTTTTTTTATGCTTTTGGTCAATTTTGTTACCAATGAACTAAGTGCCTGACACAGTGGCTGCCTAATAAATATTTGTTAAATAAAGGAAGCAAAGAAGGAAACAGAAAATAAACTCTTATATTAGAGCAGTGGTTCTCAACTATGGGCAGTTTTTCCCCCAGGGGATGTTTGACAACTTCTGAAGACATTTTTGATTGTCATGACTGAGGGGGTGAGCACTACTGGCATCTAGTGAGTAGAGGCCAGGGATGCTGCCAAACATCCTCCAATGGACAGAGTGGCCCCTACAACAAAGAATTATCCAGTCCAAATGTCAGTAGTGCCATTGTTGGGAAACGTGGTATTGGGGTATAAGCACAGTGGACAGGGGCCATGCCTTTTCCTTTTTTTTGGATCCTCAAGCAGTGATGAACACTTGGGTGGTTAGAAATGGTTGTTGAATGAATGAATGAATGGTTTGTTGGTTGTTCAAATCGGTTGGATGAATGGATTGATGGATAAAATTAATTTCTGTGTTCTTTAGAATTGCGTCTATATAATTTAATGCTGAATAAGCCCATGTTGAACTCCAACTAGAAGACATGAGACACGATGGCCACCCTCAAGGTATCACAGTATGATCAGAAAAGATATGCATGTAATTATTTCAATGTGAACAATGGCACAATATTAAAGCGAAACATGCAGAAAAACCAAAAGACTAAGAGGCACAAGAGTGATCCGAGTGAGAAGAGGTTGTACTGAGATGAAATTTTTCAAAAAGGTGAGTTTTGAAATAAATGTCAGTTGTTTCTGGCCACCCAGTCTGTGGTACTTTGTCACAGCAGCCAGAGCTGACTGAGACAGCCCTGAGTGGGGAAAGGGCATTGAACAACTGCATTATTGGGAGGGGACCAAAGAAGGTAGGGAGTCCAATGTAGCACCACCACCAGAGGGCACTTACTTGTTTCATTTTTATTCCCCACATTGAGCCACTAACATCAATGACAAAGAGGATGTTTTTGGGAATTGGGTCCATGTTGTCAGGAGCAAAAAAGTGGACAAAATATCCATTAAATACCTGAAGAAACAGAACATATTTGTGAGTCAAACTGTTACCAACATTTAGAATGTAGGAAGACAGGGACCCTGGGGACTAAGGGAGGAGAGGTGAGCCCGCTGAGCAGGAGGCATGGTGGTCATAAACAGGGAACAGAGACCTGCCAGCCAGCAGCCTCTCCGTTCTCCTTCCGCTGCCCCTCAGTCCTCTCCTGTGAAGGTCTGAGCCTTCCTGGCAGGTTAACTCCCCAGGGTATTTCACTTCTCTCCAGTCTTCACTGAGAGCCTCTGTTCCGGGCACCCCACTAACCAACGGTGAATCAGGTAGAGCTCTGCCCTCGTGGGGCTCACGGGCCAGTGGAGGATCCAGACAAGTCAACAGACAATTTGCTGCCCAGGGTGGCAAGCGCTGTGGTCAGGAACATAAAGGGCTCTGAGAACACGCAGTGGAGGCACATCTAACCCAGACGGGAGAGTCTTTCCAAAGGAAATGGCATCTAAGCTGGACTTGAGCATGAGTTTGGACTTAGCCTGCCAGCATGGGAGTTGGGCCAGTTTGGGGGCTGATTGGAGAAGGGAGGAGAGTTCCAGACAAGAGAAGATTACACACTTGGGGCTCTACAAATGGTTCAGCACGATGGGTCATAAAATCAAGAATTCAAGGAATTAGGGCAGAGGATCAGCAGGGCAGATCACGAAGGACCTTTATGTGCTCTCTGGGGAGTTTGGGTTGTTCTTTTTTTTTTTTTTTTTTATTGATGTCTTAGTTTATAACACTGTGGGGTTTTAGTTGTACATTTTTGTTTGTCCGTCACTTTGTGGATGTAACCCTTCACCCCTTGTGCCCCCCCCACCCCCCTTCCCCTTGGTAACCACCAATCAGTTCTCTCTGTCCGTGTGTTCATTTATATTCCATATATGAGTGAGTTCATGCAGTGTCTGTCCTTCTCTCTCTGGCTTATTTCACTTAACATAATACCCTCTAGGTCCATCCATGTTGTTGCAAATGGGACAATTGTGGCTTTTCTTATGGCTGAGTAGTATTCCATTGTATGTATACACCACATCTTCTTTAACCAATCTTCAGTTGAGGGACACTTGGGTTGCTTCCACTTCTTGGCTATAGTGAATAATGCTGCAATGAACATAGGGGTGCATATGCCTCTTGTGATGGTTGATTTCACGTCCATTGGGTAGATGCCCAAGAGTGGTATTGCTGGATCATACGGTATTTCTATTTTTAATTTTTTGAGGACTCTCCATACTGTTTTCCATAGAGGCTGCACCAGTTTGCATTCCCACCAGCAGTGAATGAGGGTCCCCGTTTCTCCACAACCTCTCCAGCATTTGTTGTTATTTGTCTTTGTGATTATAGCCATTCTAACCGGTGTAAGGTGATATCTCAGTGTAGTTTTGATTTGCATTTCCCTGATGATTAGTGATGTTGAACATCTTTTCATGTGTCTATTGGCCATCTGTATCTCTTCCTTGGAAAAATGTCTGTTCATATCCTCTGCCCATTTTTTGATCGGGTTGTTTGTTTTTTTGTTGCTCAGTTGTATGAGATCTTTGTATATTACTGAGATTAATCCCTTGTCAGACAAACGATTTGCAAATATTTTCTCGAGTTTGGGTTGTTCTTGAAGTGAATGGGAGGCCGCTCCAGCTGAGCTCCTGACCCGCCTCTCTGTCTTCCCCTGTCAGCTCTGGTGATTGGCTCCCCTCATTCTCTCTCCACTGCCCTTCGGTTGCCTCTACCAGGATAGCACCGTGTCCAGCTGTAGGGTGTACAACTGTGGACACTTCCCTACTTCCCTGTCCCTGGACAGAAGCACAGGATTTTGGATACTCTCTAAGGTCACTTACCTCAGCACACGGGAAATACAGAGGCACTTCTAAGACATGACAAAAGGGGAAAGGGAAAATTTCAAGAAATCTCACAATGAACATTGATTGTGGAATCCACCAATAGCCCTCAATCTTTCTCTAGGCTTTGATTGTTCCTTCCTCCCAACACCATCACCTCTGTGCTTCCTTTGATACTCTAATTGCAAAAGACCTTGAAACGTTACCCAAAATTCCCATTTTGTGATTTTCTCTTGTTCTTCATATGAGGCCTAGAAGTACCTTTCTGGGACATGATACCCAATGACCCTTTATTCAGTTTTCTTGACATGAAAAGATAATAAAAAAGTGTCTTGGTGACACTTAGGGAAATAAGATTTCCGCCCCTTCTCTGCAGCCTTGACATTTGCCTTGGCAGCTAGGAACTACTCAGAGGTCAGACAGTTTGTCCAAAAAGAAATAGTTCTTTGGCCTCAGCATGGCAGTTTTCCTAGACTCTGTTTTCACTCACCTCAAGTTCACCAGCTTTCTCTTCTCTGTTCACGTCATACATAACCACCAGCTCTCCGTCTACTGCAGTCTGTGAGCAGTTGGGGCATTTTCTTTGCTGTGCCACCGTGGGCTTGAAGGAGACATGTGCCTGGCAAGAACAGTGATGTCAGAGCCTGGTCTCTGCCCCCATCCCCCTCCAGGTGAGGGGTTGACAGCTGCACCTTCTCTAGCACACATGTAAAGAAGTATAGCCATCCTGCACCCAGGCAGCATCAAGGTTCCATGACTGATGGAAGAGACCATGCCAAGGCATGTGAGGGAGCATCTGCCAGCCAGTGGTGCTGTTGGCCAGGCTTTGGGTCTTCTTAAGAGATTCAAAGAATCCCTCCCTTCCCCCATGGAAGAAATGGCTCCCAGCTGTAGAAAGAGTTTGTGAAAGGTTCTTAGAGGAGTTTGACCCCTCTCTAGTTGGTTACTGTTAGCCATTAAGGCAGGGAGAATTAAGCTGGCTATCTCTCACTGTGATTAATGAAAATCCACCATGTATTACATGAAAGTCGTCTTTTAGCTAGTCAAGCAGATGACTTGAAAGAAATGAGGCTCCAAAAGGGACAGTCATTGGTCAAAATGCAATGACACATTTGGATGTTTCGTTTTGTATATCCTGTGGAAGACCCTAGACTTTGCTCAGGGATCACTGCTCCTTCATATAGTTCCCTCAGCTCAACATCTGACTGCTTCTCTGTTCCCCAGAGCACAGGAGGAGAACAGAACCCAGGAGCTAGCAGCCACTTAAGAGTCCTTGCAACATGCAATACTTATGGTACCTTCTGGTGTCCTTTAGATATGACCGGAACACCATCGAAATGGCCATCATATGTGTCAGGAACATGAAGAAATCTCAGTCCCTGAGGTTCAATAATCCACACGTCTACCTAGAGATGGGAAAGAAAATTACTCAGAATTACAGCGATGGATGATAATTAGTCTTTGGGTGGTAAACATGACGTAGTGTACACAGAAATTGAAATATAATGATGTACCCCTGAAATTTATATAATGTTATAAACTAATGTTACCTCAATAAAAAAAAGAATTACGAAAAAGAAACAAACAAAAACATGAAGAAAGAGATACTAATAAAAAAAGAAGATTACTCAAAGCATCAAAATATCTTTCGAGGCTTTTTGAGCTAGAAGTACAATGATTAAGTCCCTTGCGGTTTTTCACATCTTCAGGTTTTCCCGGAGATGACCCAGCGTGGTTCCACGATCACTTCTGCCCATTCTTTAATTTCCCTGGGATGCGGTTCATGTTGCAATGGCAACTCAGTGCTTCCCTCCTCTGGGATTTAATTCTCCTTCTCTATGCTATCCTGTTCTATTCTTTTTATTTATAAGAGCATTCATATTGTTACGAAAAAGAAAAAGAAGAAAAGCCATGGCATTTACTCTGTAGATCTGTCAGCAACAGGCCATATCTCCCACATCCTGGAACTTCTTATTCCTTTTCTGTCTTCTTGTTTTGAACAGAGCTAAAGAGTAGGAAATCCCTTTGGGCAATCCTTGGCAAAACCATAGTCACAGCTGCCATTTCGCGCTATAGGCTCTAAGTGCTGTGCTAAGCACTGCGCACGTATGAACTCATTAAACTCTCACCGAGATTGTTATTATTATGTTATTGTTCTTATTTGTTATTTCTCATTTTACAGATAAAGAAACAGAGATTCAGAGTGACCCAGATAGTAAATGGCTGAGCCACACTTCAAACCCAGGGTCTGAGCTCTTAGTGCTTTGTATGCTGCTTCTTGACTTTTAACGGCCTCTGCTCCATCTTTTCAGTTGACATTGGCACTATTCTTTAGTCCCATGCTGCAACATTCTATTTGTTTGTCATGAGATTGCCCCCGACCTTTTGTACACACCCACTTAAGGGTGAGATCGTCAGATAGAACCCTGTGCACACGTTAATTTCCTTACTGCCTCTTCCTCACTTAGAGTCATTTGCAACAGTGACAAGCTATCTCCCCTTTGGAAGTTCCTGGCTTTGGAGTTATGACAACCTTTTTTCTAATTTTTAAAAAAATTCTGCTTTCCTGAAGTCACGGACACTTGTCTAAGCAGAGTCAACATTTTCCTTCTTGGTTATTACGAATTCCAGGATAAGATGTGAACTTAAGTTGCCTCCAAGATTCCCATTAGCTCCAAATGATCAAATGATTCTCCATGTTGGTAAGAACTAAATCTATGCAGAATCAGGTAGATCAAATGTCCCAGGAGAGTCTGACCTAGCCATTGCTGGTAGATGACTGAGAGGTTCTTGGACAAAAGGGAAAAAAATCTGGGGCCTCTGCTTTCATTCTTCTACAGGATTCTACCTATCAATGAGTGTAGGGTACTCAGGACAAAGTTCAATCTCTCCAGTAGAGGACGAAAATGGAAGGAGGACCTTTTTCCTAGGGTCACAGAAAGTCTTAGCAGTGCTGTGTTCAATTTGATGCCAATGTGGCCCTAAAATCTAGTGGGACCTTCTGGGCTATGGTGCAGTTGGAGACATGTGCCTGAGGCCCTGAACCTTGTCCCACCAACAGCTTGGGACCAGCCCATGGTGACCCAGAGTCACTCGCCATATTTGTTTGTCTTTCCATAAAGAACATAAGAGTTGGAATAAAAGTTTTTCTAAGATCTGATACATCAAGGGGGACGGGATTAAAAAGAGATCTGTTCTCCTTGACTCCTGTGAGGGAAATGTATTTCCAATTTGGTGGCCTTTCTGACAGTGATTAGAAGCCTTTTCTGAAATAAAGATAAGGAAAAGTTCTATAATTTTATGTTTCCTCCTTAATTTATCACTGGGTAAGATCAAGCATCTTTGAAAATGTGTAAATTTCATAGAATAGTAGAGCTGGAAACTACATTAAACATCATCTAGTCCAACCTCTTATTTCACAGATGAGAAAGTTAAGGCCAGAGAGCAGAACTGTCTAGATCCCACAGCTAGTGAGTGGCAATTCTGAACCGGAGCTCGGAAAACTTGCCACTTTGTCCAATGCTCTTTCTAATACGCGAAAACTCTCTCTGTCCTATTTTAAAACTGAGGAAATCCTAACAACATGGGAAATTTAAGGATGAATACAAATTTCAGAAATATAAGAAAGATTGATATGCTACTTAATATGTGTGATAAGAATCATTATCTTCATGGACACAAACTCAAATTCTAGGATGTATAGCACACAATGTAGTCGTAGATGCAGTCAGATCTAGGCTCAAACTTAATTGTTTCTTAGCTCTGTGATCTTAGGCAAGTTATTTATCCATATCTATAAGTCAGAGATAATGATGTCTACCTCATAACTAGTCATGAGGATTCAATGGCATATAATATGTATAAATATCTTGCCCAAAATATTATAGAAGACAAATACTTTCATATCATTAACTCAGTTGCTGTTAATATTATTAATATCAACAGCCTCAACAACTGCATCATTATAGGTGAGATGCTAATCGTATCTAATTGCTGCCTCATATTATTTACCACGGGATTCACAGCATTGAGCAAGAAGAGTGTGGGGGACTGACACACAGTCATCAACACTCCTGGGAAAATCACCAGGGTCACATGTTGAGTTGTGCAGGGCTGCTGGCCAGGACTGCAAGAGGGGGCAGAGAGCCAGTACTTCACCTACTTGCCAAGTCATGTGCCCTGACATGGGGCTGCATTTGCCTGGAGGAAAGGCATCTTTTCCTAATTGAAACAAATGCATTGTACATGCCAGGAGGGGCTCTGAATAAAGCTCAACGGTATATACCCTGATAGTGAACTAATGCCATAGTAAAAATGAAGGGGAAAGTGTTTTTTTATTAATCAGATATGCAAGTTTTCAAACTGGAATTAAAATTTCACCATGAGCAATTCATCTCCTTGAGTTTTCTAGTCTATGGGCAATTCCCCACCTGTCTGCTTCACCTTCCTACCTGTCAAATGGAGAGGCAGGTGGGATTGTACATTCCCCTGGGTTTCTTCTGGCTCTTCTCTGCCTCTTACACAAAATGCTCATGTGATGTCACAAAGGTTTGAGCCAAGAAAAGAGTGTCTCAGTTCTTAAGGCAAGAGGTGACAGTTACAGCAAAAGTGAGTTTAAATTGACAGGGGAATGGGGTGGCAGAGGAAGACAATGAACATTCATCGAGTTCCTATTATTTGCCACCTATTTCCGTAAGTTATATGGAAACTATATTACAGTACCCTTTTCACAGATGAAAAGATGGACACTTGGGATAACTTGTTCCATGTCAGAAGGCTAGTGTGGTGGGTCTGAGGGGTGGCCCCCAAAAAGGCATGTCTACATCAAATCCCTGGAACCTGTGAATTGACCTTGTTTGGAAAGAGGGTCTTTGCAGATGCAGTTAAGGATCTTGAGATGAGATCATCCTGTACCACCCAGTGGGCCCTGAATCCAACAACAAGTGTTCTTACAAGAGAAAGGCAGAGGGCGACTTGAGACACACAGAAGAGGAGGCGAGGTGACCATGGAGGCAGAGATTGGAGTGATGTAGACACGAGGCTACAAGTCAAGGAATGCCAGCAGCTGCCAGACACCAGAAGAAGCAAGGAACAGACTCTCCCCTAGAACGTCTAGGAGAGTAGCCCTGCCAACACCTTGAGTTCAGACTTCTGTCCTCCAGGATGGTGAGAGGATAAATTTCTGCTGTTTTAAGCACCCCCGTTTGTGGTCATTTGTTACAGCAGCCCTAGGAAAGGAACAGCGAGCTGGCATTGAAATCTGTAAGGAAGTGGCCTGGACTCCAAACCCGTAATCTTTTCAGGACACCACGCTGTCTGGCAGAGTTGACACAAAGAGTGGTGACAAGCACAAAGTATGAATCGGGGATGGGAACCACAGAGGACGGCCCAACCGTGCTCACCTCCATGTGTTTGGCCAGTCGTCCCGGCTGCAGATGAAGCCTGTGTTCGTAGGATCCCAGCTTCCTCCACTTCACTTCCTGGTAGTGAAGTTCAAACTGGACCTTTGCTCCAGGGAGGATGTTGACTTCGGTTCTGAAGTGCTCCATATCAAGAGCCTTGCTCCTACAGAGGTGGGCCCCCGACACGAGTCATCACACGCACGATCGAGCACAAGACCAGAGTCTAGGCAGAGGGCGTCCAGACTGTCCTAGGCAATCTAACTGGTTCAATTGCTCATGATAATGAACAGTAGGTACAATAGAGAAAATTGCAAATTCCAGATCAATTTAATTCCACCTACAGTTTTAGTTTTCTCTCCTGCCTGATCTTTTTCTTCCAGAGTTTCTTATAGATTTGAGTGTCACCTGCAAAGAGCTACCAGTAATTGATCCCTATTACATGCCAGGAACGTGACACATAATATCTCTAATACAGCAGCTCTGCAAGGTGGATGTCATTACCCTCGTTTATCAAATGGTAACAGAGGTACCAAATCCTTATCATAAACGATAAGTAACCTGCTCGAGACCACTCAGCCAGTCAATTGGAGGGCAGGGACTCACACCCAAGTTAGATGATTCCAAAGACAGCACACATTTCCTCTACTGCATTTCAAACTCATTCTAGGAATTCTTTATATTTGTGAAAGTCTTCAGAAAGAAGAAATCTATTATTTCATCAAATTGAATGTGTATTTCCAGGGAAAGGCCTTATTTAGTCACATACATATCAAGTCCAATGTGATCATTGATCTTGAGGTGTTTACGATATTAAGGAGAAAAGAGCAGGATTATCAAATGAAGGTGATTTGAGCATTAGGATTAACAATGGATGATTTTTTTGAATAACTGAATAAGCAAGGTGAGACTGTACATAATCAGCCCATTTGGGATCATGGAAGTACCATAGGGAAGTCAGCTTGGGATAGCGGGTAGCTGAAGAAAAAGATGGGCATGGCCTGGTGCAAAGCTTAGAAGTAGAGTATGCAGTGAGAGGCCATATTTATCCATATTTATTTGGGGAGTGGACTAGAACATGAGTCCTACGTTCTCTATTGTATCATAGTACCTAGAAGAGTTTCTGTCACAAATAAATATTTGTGGAGTGAACAAATGAAGAAATAACTGGATGACGTGGTCAAAGTGATGGATAAAGAAGGCAAAATAATACATAAAGGTAAAATAACTGATTAACCTGGATCAATGCCAGAAGTGTTCCCTCTGTCTGGAATTTCTTCCCTCCTTCCTCCACTCGGCTGAATTCTATTAATCTACTTGAGCTCAGCTCAAACATCAGGTCCTCTGTGATGATTTTCTGGGCCCCCAGACAGAACTGTATACTTGGTACTTGGAACTCGCATAGCTTTTCTACTCTTTACACTCGAACTTATCATCGTATACATTATATATATTATAGTCACCTACATATTCTAGGTTCCTCATCTGTCTCTTCCACCGGACTGACAGTGTTTGTGTTGATGCCGCCTCAAAGGAACTATGTACAGAGTTGACATTCAGTGCATTTTCATTGTATGAATGAATGCATGAATGAAATGAAAAGCACTTCAACTGAAGGTAAGTTTGGGGATATAGAGGAGGAGAAAGAAATGAAAAAAAGGATGTGATTGGTTGAAAAATCCCTTTGAAATGTTTTGCTTGAGAGGCTGCCTTTCTGAGGATGATGTGGCATTCCCAGGGTCTTAGTCAAGATTATAAGGGAAAAAAAAATCACAGGAACTAAGTTAAGGAATGGGTGCTGAAAAAGACTCTACCCCATGAAAATAAGGCAGGATAAATCATGAAAACAAATTCCAAACATTTCTTTCTGTATATATGGTAAATGTTGTAACAAGATCACCAATATTTCTGTAGTTCCTCTTTGTACTTTTTAAGAAAATCAACATTTAGTTACAGAACATCCATCTACCCACAAGGCAAGCCATGTAAGAATAACCTGTATGAGATCATCCAAACTCATTTGTTGCAGAGAGGCCGTAGGGAAACAGAAATTGGATGCCTAATTCTACCATCTGACTACAAGGTTCTGGGCCTTTCTGGAGGCTAGTTTGCCATAGGGGGGATTGAGCAGAGCAGCAATGAGGATGAGACAGCATGTGGCTCTCTCAAGACGTTACCTCACCAATCCAGCGGTTTTGCCTTTTGCTCTTGCCTGTGAGTAGAGTGCTCGGCCCACAGTTTTCTCCTTAATGGAACTCGTGAATGTCACGCCATCGACCGTCCTAGAAAATGATAGAAGGCCACCTATTGGTCTGAATAATAGTCTTAGCAAAACAAACAAACCACTAGCGAACGTGCCAACCAGGTGGATTTAATGAATGGGGGAAATTACCATTTTGCACCGGGAAGAAACAAGAAGAGAGACAAATGCGTATTTCATAGACAGGAGTCCCTTTATCTGATAGTGTGATTGAAGAGGGACAGTTAGGCTCCCATCCTAAAAGCTTTCCCTCATGTACTGTTGCTCGCGTTTAAAATTTTTCCTCATTTTCAAATTTTACCCTTCAGATTAAGCGCTGTTCTCTTGGGGCATCCCTTTTGAATTACAAATGTGCCTATGAGAAGTGACTGACAAATCATTAGTTATCTGGCTTACATTTGGTTCATAAAATCTTTCTTCTGTGAGTTAAGGATCTGAGATAACCCATGGGCATTATACTCTCCCGCCAGGATGGAAGAGAGTACAGAAAAATGGAAGAAGGTGCTAGTGAATCTCTTTGCAAAGTTTGTATTTATTTCTCTAACATCTCCTTTGGGGACCTCTGTCTTCTCATTGCATCTCCATCTCTACCCACCTGACTTCCGGCTGACAGTCATCTAATCCGTACCAAGCAATGATTGATCAGAGCCTTCAAATTAAAGAATTTTAGAAGTAAAATGGAACTTATGGCATTCAGATGGGCAGGATCTCTCCCCAAGGAGGTCTTTAGAAATGCGTGGAGAAGTTTTTGGTTGTTCAGGTGACTGAGAAGTGCTGAGGCATTCTGCAATGTGAGGGACAGTTCCACTAAAGAACTGTCCTGTCCCCAATGCCAATAACATGTTTGTTGAGGCACACTTCTAGGTTCACCTCTTTAGATGAGAGAAGTCAGGGTCAAGGAGACGGTGACTTGCTCAAGGTCACAGAGCTGGACGGAGACCGAGCTGGAACTGGACCCCATGTGTCCAGGTCAGCACTATTCCCATCAAATCATACCAAGGTCCAAAGACCAAGAAGTCTTTAAGACAAAAGAAAATCATCTCTAATGATGGAATATTTGGAACCTTGATAAAAAGGCAGAAGAAATATTTTGACTGGATGTGGAAGTCTGCACAACTCATTAAATTGTGGTGGTAGAAGCAGCTATCTTCTCTGGCCTTATAGGTTTGGCCCTGAGTTGAGAGAGACCAAAATAAATGTATATTACAGAATTATGTCTTTCATCACCTCAAATCTTCTATGCAATGAGACGGAGAAGAAAGAAAAGAATGAAGGAAAACAGAAAGAAGATACACCTAGGATAAGTCCTGGCTAAGTGGTTTAACAAGAAAAATTGATTAAAATAGTTTTAAATACAATTTTTCAGATATGGTGTTATATAATACCACTACATAAAAGTTCCTACATTTGCTTTTTAGAAAAGACTGACTAAAAAAAATTATTAAATAAATTTCTAACCCAATTCAAAGGATGCCAATTCAAAGTCATGTAACGCCTTTTTCCCACCTACTTTGTTTTGTTCAGAAAATATAGTTAACTGACTCTGCAGTTTTTAGAAGCCAAAGTGCATGATAATTGAACCCTTTATTTATGCACAATTATCATTGATGACCTTGGTGTACAAAAGACAAAAGCAGGTGAGAAGTAACTCAGCCTAATGTCTTAATAAAACATAGCCAGACTGTCTGTAGAGCCCTGTGCTGTGTTCTCGGCAATTTGAGAGGGACATTGACCAAGTGGGGCACATTCTGGTGACAATCACCTAGATGGTGAGGGAACGGAAAACCAACCAATCACTTGGAAGGACAGGGAATGTTTAGTCTTGAACAACGAAGCCGCCGGGTGGGACAAGCTAACTGGCCTTCACTATCTGAAAGGCATTGGACTGGTTTAAATTTTTTTTGTAGTATGGAAATCTTTAAACATACAAAAACTAGAATAATACAAGGAACCTCCATGAAACCATCACCAAGCTACACCATTCTCAATACTCAGCTAATCTTAACTTGTCTACATCCCTACACTCTCCACCTCCATTATTTTGAAGCCAATTTCAGATAGCATATCATTTCATCCTTGAACACTTCAGTATGTGTTTTGTAGAGAATTTAAAATATATATATTGTGAATAGAGCTAGAGTCATTGAATAGAAAATGGAACAGATTTCAATTAAGTATAAGAAATAATTCTAACAGAGCTCTCAACCATTGAGTGGATTGCCCTGGGAAGGAGTGAGTTTATCATTAAGGAGATATTCAAGTCAAGCCTGTCAGTGGTATAATAGAGGAATTCAAGCTCTGGACAGATGATTGGATTTAATCAGTGGTTCTCAACTCTTTTTTTCCATAGAGATGCATATGGCAGATGACACTGAACTGCTCCACACACACTCATATATGATTTCCTGTAAGCCAGGGCAGATCCCTATATTTTTCTCCCCCACAAAAAGCACATTAAAATGAAAGTAAGTAGGAGTTTGTTACCATAGAGATAACCTTAAGTTAGCTTTAATTTATGAGAACTGAGAAGCAAATATTTCACAAATTCTGATATTTTGAACTGAAACAAATTATTAGGACCTGCCCCATGATGACTCTTGACATCAGGTGGGTCCACAGCTCTGACAGTGAGACCCACTGGAGCAGTTGACCATTGAGGTCCATTCTAACCCTGAGGGGGTTTGATTCTGTGAGCAGAGCAGATTCAGTTTCTGGTTCTACGTGGGGTGACTCACATGGTGAAGTTGGAGATGAAGGCTCCTTTGGGAATCTGGACGTCAAACATGACATTCTGAGGCTGCGGAGAGTTGTTCACGATTTTGGCCTGGATGATGGTGTTGGCCACACGAGAAGTGATAGTGGACTGGACTTTATAGCTATAGAGAGTTACTTGATCAACCTCTTCCTGTAATTGGCAAGAAAGCGTAACAATACTCAGAGAAAAATTACTCAGAACTTCACTATGTATTTGATGTTAACAGCAGTGCATTTTATTATGAACAACTAGAAGGCGTTGGGAAGCCTATAACTCGGGTTTTATTAAGCGTTCTCCTAACTTGGAATACCCCCAGGCAGATCTGCTTTGAGATATCTCGAGATGCCTTTGGGCTCCATGAGTCTATTAATAATGATTTTTTAAAATGAGAATACAAGTAGAAAATGAGATTGTGGGAAGCAAGACTGGATTATGAAAGTCCAGGAAATAACTTCAAAGGCAGGGCCATAGCAGGGAAAGGACACAGGATTGCAGGGCTGGAACGGGACCCTGGCTGTATCTTCAGAGTGGGGCACAGCCAGGGGTGCAGTGGGGTGGAAGACACATGTGGTCCCCAAAGCCCCATACTGCTACCTACCTTCTTCAGTTTTTATCTATTACAGTGTCATCTCCTGGTCCTCTTCTCCTTCTCCAAATTAAAACAAAATGTGAGAATGCTGATGGATGTGAGCAACCAACAGAATATCATGAAAAGGGCATTTTTATGCACTTATTGGTCCAGGACTCTGGACCTCCTTTGCCAATTCTTCTCTACTGATTTAAGACATCTCCAGTGTAAAAAAGTTACAGTCTGTCAGTATGCTTAGAGGCCAAGTATTAAAAACACCCATCTTTTAGGAGACGCCCGAGAACTGCAAGCTTCTTCAGGACTATGGCAATTATGTGACCCACTAGATTTTGCTTTTTTCTCCAAAAGGTTTTGCTTATTTCAACACGAGGTGTCATCCCCCAAACTTTGTCATGCAAGATTGAACCTTTCAATTGTTATCATCCAGCTCACCTCAAGCTAAGATAAAATCCAAGCTAAGTTATTTATCCTTCCTACCCCTTAAATGTGTGCTTCTCACAGCTTTTGTCCATTCAGAGCAGGAAACCAATGTCAACCACTCCCTTTTGATCTTTTCTTGACACTGGAAGGACTATGAACATTTCAGGGTGTTGAACCATTTCATGTTTAAGAGTTCTTTTCCCACCCTCACTCTTTGACCCTCCAAAGCTGTTGGGTGTCATATTTTAAATCAAAATTGTTACTCTGGAATAAATACATGCGCTTGGATGTAACCTATGCTGTTGGAAAACTTGAAAAACTAAAGAGAAAGGACACTTTCAGCTCTTGGTGACATCTCTCCTAGCTGCAGATATACTGAAATTTCATGCTGAATTTTAGACACACGTCCAAACAGAATTGGGCAAGGGGGTATTTCGAAAGTCAGGTAAACGCTCTCAGTGATGGAGACAAAGGAGGCAACCATATTGATTTCTAGATAATAGGTAACAGAAAAATCATTCAGGCATCAATTTTTAACAAAATCAAAGTAAACTTACCATCATTTCTCCCGATGCTCCAGAAACACTTCTCTGTGAAAGGAAGTTAGATAATCATTCTTCAAAAATGTGTTACTAGTTACCCTGAGGGCAGAAACTGCTTTCTCTCAGTCTAAACATTTTTTTCTTCAATACTGAGCTATAATTCTTTCACTGGAGCTGAGACGTAAATATCGAATATTCTCGAATACTATTTTCCCACTGGTCTGTTTCTCTGAACAAATTTTTCAGCCACTCTTTGGTTACATGTGCATCATTCTTTGATATAATGCTAAAACAAATGTTTTTGAATGAAAATATTCAACCAAATCCCTGCTGAGTAGCATATATCGCCTTTCTCCTTTCTATTTGTCTGATTCACTTTTTATTCAGTTGAATGGTTATTTGGGTGCTCCATTCTTCTTCAGGGCTCTGGACAAGCCATTCCCACTGTCTGCAATGCTCTGCCTTCCAGGTCCTCTCTGTCCCCATGTAGCTAATTCCTACTCATCCTTCAGATCTCGACTTAGGCAGGATTTTCTCAGTGAAGCTCTCTCTGATTCCCCACCTCCCAAACTAGATGAATTTCCTTTACTAAGTGTTTTCATAGCAGCACAGTCCTGCCTTCAAAGCAAGACAGTGGCAATACATGTCTGTCTCTCCCATTAGACTAAGCCACATGACAGTAGGAATTTCAACGCGTTTCCTCCTTGGCGTAGCCCTGAAACCAGGCACAGTGATTGGTGTGTAACCAATTGGTTCCTAACCACTGTGCAAGGAAATCACCCACATGAAGGACTGTCCTGTGGGCATGGAAAACTGAATAGCTGTACAGTAATGGGTGAACATTTCACATCTGATGGATTTTAAAATAACAAGTCAGATGCCGGATATCAGCTTGTCTGGTTTGCCTGAGGTTTTTGGGGGTGTTACGTGACATAGCGAGGTCCACGGTTGCCTTCCTTCTTTTAGACTTTTTGAGCGTAATCCTTAATGACCAAGTTTTCTCTCTTGAGGCTAGATGAAGACTCTGACATGAGAACTTGCCTACTGGATTTTAATATTATTGGTCTACAAAAAAACCTGGACTTTTAGAAAGTCAAAAATTCATACCCATATAAAATGAGTCATTGGTCAGCTTAGCGTTGCTTCCACAAATACCTCCTCTCTCAGCACATAGGGTCTATGTGGGAGAAGCCAAACCCTTCCTGCCTCCTGGAGAACTCACCCCCATCAGTTAGAGGATTTTGTCTGCGCTGCTGCTGGTGGCTTCCAGGGCAGCCTCCAGCATGGCCAGTGTCCCTGTGCCCTCTGAGCTACTCCCCAAGACAGCAGTGACTGGAGGAAGGAGAATGTGTGGCTACAGAGGAAGGTGTCCTCTGCCACTGGGATAGAAATGACCTCTTAAGAGGAAATTCTTCCTTATAAGGCGGTAATATCCCATAATCTTCAAATCTGAAGAAAACACATAGCCACGTATCCTTTAAGGGACTAAGGTGACCATTACGGTTTGGAGGCCAATGGACAGCTATTTGGAGGTCTGACTATTTCACCTTGACAATGCTTCCACCTGGGTGTAAAACCACTGGACTCCGCTAAAAAAACAAGCTCTTGAGAAAATCTAGCAAAACCTATCTTAATCCTTTTCCTATTTCTTCAATCACGATCTCTTTCACTTATTTTCCCTATTGGAGCTAAGGTTTACTGTACCTGATACCTCCGGTTCTCTGGCACAAATTGAGATTTGCCTGGGGCCAGCTCCTCAAGATCGCCATATTCTGCAAACTTAAAAAAGAATTTAGGATGTGTATTTCTATCTAGAGCAAAAGAGGCAGCTGGGGGCAGGCATAAGTGTATTCATTATATTATTTTATCTTGTTTCCTATATCTCTGGGAAATCTAATTTTTTTTAATGTGGTGATTTCTTTAATTATTTATGTTTGCTAGTTGTGTGTCAAAGGTGAGTAAAGGGAAGTTAATGTCTTCAAATTTGTTGGACACAGGAATTCATTTTTGCGTTTGCCGGAAGCTGATGGGACTGCAGGTGGTGGTCACAGTAATCCAGTGATCAGGTAGGTGCCTGGGGAAGTATTGGGTAGATCTTGGGGAGCATCGGCAGTGTCTGACTGGATAAACGTGAACCATTACCCATCGAGTTAAAGACATCCACATGAAAGGAATACCAGTAAGAGGTGACTGGAAAAGCACAAACACTTTTGGATGTCTGGACTTCAATTCTTGGCTCTGCCAATGAGATTTCCAACACACTCTGGTAGTTTTTAAAGTGTTGGAAAATATGATAGTTTCTAAGCAGACAGAGTGATTTTTTCCCTTGCAAATATGCCATCCTCGTCTGCAAGCCACTCTGCAAGTATTACAAGGTGATGCATCTCCCAGGATATTCCCATAATGCATGTTGCTTTGCTGGCATCAAAATAGCTCTTGTATGATTTTCAAAATGACTCAGTCCAAGACTTTCCTTATGTTGGGGATGGCCAAGGGTCCAAAGTGGAGACCATGAACTTCCCGGGAATAATTCCTGCATCTGCCAGCCTACTTGCCTTTTTCCCCTTTAACAGGAATATTGAAAGTGCTCTTAATACAGAAATCACTGTTCACTTAGATATGAAAAACAATGGGGCTTTGATAGTGACTTTCCTTACACTCAGTGCAAGAGTGGTAATGGTATGTCTTCATCATCATCATCATCATCATAGCTAATAATTATTAAGAGCATTCTAGTGCTTGCTCTGTGCTAGATAGTTTACATATGTCATTTAATTCTCATAACACCCATTGGGTTAGATCAATTATTATCCCCATTTTTTAGATAAGAAGTGGGCAGTTATGCTCCATAAATGCTACACAATGGAGCTGGCTCATTGAACTTGACTTAGTCTCATGTAAAACCCATTAATGCTTTAAAAGGTAAGAACACATTCCAGTCATTACAGCAGCGAGCACTTCTGCTCAGATGAATTTTATCATAAATTTCCCTTCCACACCAAATACAGTCCTTGAGTAGCAATAGCAACAGGCTATTTACTGAGAATATGTATAGACCAACAACAAGGAGTCTTCTGGAAGTACTTACTTCTGGAAGTTCATTGGTGGGGATTTCGAAGCCTTGTGCTTCAGAAACAAAGAACCAGATGAGAAAGCACGTGAGTCCTTTCATTTCGCTGGGCAGCTTTGCCAAGCTCTCCAGTGCAGGGTCTGGAGAGAATTCCACTCCTCACCGAACCAAGTTCAAAGGAACAGCAGAAGAGTATAGTTCGTTTTTAAAAAGAAGAAGAAAGCTCTCAGACTTTGTTCAAAAATGGGACAAATATTTATTCTGGAGTTCAAACTTGAGCTGTGGGGGTGGATGGGACACCCAAAGGTTATTCAAACAGCAAAGCCGGAGCCAGTCCCTGAGCTCTGAGGACAAGTCAGGGTTGGGTGGATGTGCTTTTTTTCTTTTTTTGCTTTTGTTGATTTCTGTTCAACTTAAAATCAGAGAGAACTAAAGATAAGTGTCGTCGTCTTTGAAGGACCAGGTGAGGAACTATACTGAGAAATAGAGTCAGAGAGAAAAAAACTAAAGGGAAAAGTTTCTGGAAATAAAATCCTTTGATTTCAATGAAAGCAGGAGAAATCTGGCAAGTGGCAGAAGAAACAATGGTTTTCTGAGCCAAGCATTCATGTTTGGTGTTTTTCCCTCTCTATTTGATAGCTGAGTACCTATGACATACAAGAACTGGGCAAGCAGCTGTGCCAGATCCAAAGTCACCCTCTTTCTGTGAGGATGCTTCACGAACATCTTTGATTAAGAGAACAGTGTCTGTTTCTGCTGCCCCTGATCAGCCTCACTCAGATCAGCAGAAAATCAACTCTCCCCAGTCCCAGAATCAGGGAAAGTCCAGCCTGGAAGCAGAGTATATTATCCCCACCTTCTCATGATCTAAATAAAATAACAATGCTAACTAAGATTTATTGAGCCCTTCCTGGTGTCAGGCACTTTTACTTGCATTATCTTGAACTCTTTTTAATCTATAAAAGAGCCATGGGAGGTGTGTGCCGTATTTATCCTCATTTACAACTAAGGAAAATATGGTTAAGTAATTTTTTCCCTTCTCACCGTTAGTAAGTGGAGACTCGATCAAGGTTGCCCTGACCCCAAAGCCTTTGCTCTTTATGACTACGCCCGGGAGAGATGACCGGCAGTCCATCACTGGAATCCAGTGTTCTAGGTGTGAATTTAGACTCGAATTTACCTGTACTCTCCGTGCTGGGTGGCAAGTCTACTTGACGAGGCCTTTTCTTGAGCCTCTACTCCAGATATCTGGTTGAACAAGGGCCATGCTGCCGACCCCAATCTGGACCTGAGCTCCCATGTCATTTCTGGAAGTTTCCTTCCCCATGGCTTTCTGTCCAACGTTCCCTGATCTAGTACCAGGTCATGGACCTACTGCTGGGACCACCATTCTCCAAAAGTCTGCTCACTCAGGGGAATTTGCACCGCATGAAAACAGGAAGTCTGCTATGGCCTCTGAGACACGATGATGTAGGGCTGTTTCCACCAGATCCCATTCTGACTGGACTCTGCAGGATCCCTTTTGCCTCAGAGAGTCATTGTAAGGAGTAAATTGAACACAGGACAAACAGATCAGTTGTCTGAGGTAGCCTTCTGATTTTGTTTAAAGGGAAATGGTTTAAAGTTTTTTTCAAAAACAATGCAAGTGAAAAGAGAAAGTCAAAACCAATGCCTCCAAAGATAAACTTATGGACTAAAATATGCTGGATGGAATTTAAAAATATATAGCTTTATTTATTATATCCAAGCACATGCCAAAAATAACTTGAAATGTTGGTTCAAGTATAATATAAAATGCAAATAGATTACATTTAGCTGTAAGATTTTGAAGGGTTACTGATGATGGCTTTTAAAAAGGTCAATCATATGCTGTCTCTAAGAATTACACTTTATCTCCATGAGACAAAAACAGACTAAAAGTTAAGATTGCACTAAAATCTATCCCATTTCTTCCAAATACTTGAAAACAGGGTTACAAAGATGATATCAGTTAAAATAGATGTCATAGCAAATAATAAAAAAAAGAAAGTCAGAAGAGAGAATTAAATCTAAGATTAGAAATCCACTATTTGGAAAAAGAAGATAATAAAATAGATTTCTAAATTAGAAGAAAGTGATAGGTCTGTCCAATTAATAAAAACAGAATATGCAATAATAAATTTAAAAATGAAAATGAAGTCTATAATGCTTAACATAAAAGGTATTTTTGTAATAAGTAGAGATATTGACCAGTATGTCAAATTTATGACATTTTATATGAAATGGGAAATATTTTAAATGACTCATAATATAGAGGTAAGCAGACCAAAACAGAGAAAGAAATAGAAAAAGTTACATAAAAAAGATAATTGAGCCTGATCACTTTTTCCAAACTCCATAGGATATATACCTGTACAACAAACAGAAAGTGACAATGTGGTTTTTAATTCATTTAATTAGCAGATATTGTTTTCACCCTCAAATCTGAAAAGTACAACATTAAAAAAAATTAGGACCAATTTGCCATATTAAAAATAATAAACATGATCCTGGACAACATTTTGATACCATGAAAGAATAACCCATTATGGTTGAAAGTGGATTAGCCTAGGAAATAGGGGCTGGTATCACACAGAAAATTAATCAAATTAAAACTTCAGCAAGAAAAATACTAAAATTATTTCACTATCTCAATAGCCATTGAGGATCCGTTCAATAAATTCCAAAATTTGTTTCAGATTCAAGTGCTTAATATATTAATTTTAGAAGGCAATTTTTTAACTTGGCGGGAGATATGAGTGTGTGTGCACATGTGTATAAATATATATAAAACCAAGAGTCAAGTTTGAAAAAAATTAAGAAACACTATGCAGAAAAGTTACTTCTCTTAAAAAGAGACACCAAAAGATGAGTTTTTGTTGAGGACATGATTGCTTACCTAGAAAATCTAGAGAAACTCATACAAAATTACCAGAGGTAGTAAATTTGTTTAGTCAACAGCAAGATACAAGGTGAACCCACAAAATCAGTTACATTTCTCTTTACAAGTGGTTACACGGGAAGTAACATGAAAAAAGTATGTTTTTACCAATTGTATCAAAACCACAAAGGAATTTAAATTAAGACAGACATTTATAACAAGAAACATCTTAAAACTCCTTAAAATCTGGTAAAATAAAGGAATACATGAATAGATGTACCACTCTGCTATTAGAAACACTGATAGTGAATACTAATAGCTAAATTAGCTAGTAACTAATTCATTAGTTAAATTAATATATATATTTTATAAAACATTGATGTTAATGTCCCCACAGAAGAGTTTATAGAACCTGAAAATTCTAGAAGATGAAAAGACAATAAAAGCAAAAGAGTATGGTTTTTAAACAATAAAAATTATGTGTAGGTTTTTGGTTTTAAAATATAATGTAAAGCACAAGTTAAAAAATATGGTTTGGTGCTTAAAAATATAGACACTAATCGATGGAATAAAATAGAAATCAGAAATACATTTCATATAGAATATATTACAAACCTAAAGCAACAAAAAACTGGAGAATGAATTCAGTCCTAAATAAATGCTGTTGGAACAATTAGATAATGGTATAAAAAAGAATTAACTTTAATCCCCATTTCATATCATATATAACAAAAATTCATACTGTATATAAAATTTTGTATCATACATTAAAAAAAGATAGTTTGAAGAATTCCATGTTAAAAAGAATAATGAAAACTGGTTAGCCCTCTATATGTTGGATATTCTTTGAGGTACTTAAAAAAGAAAACAATAAAATTAGGAAAATATACATGATTAGCATAAATGGTTAAAGTTTACTAGTCATAAGCAAAGCTACAATCTATTTTTAACCTCCATCTTACAGATAAAGAATGGAGGCTCAGAGAGGTTAAATAACTTGCTCAAGGTAGCTGGGGGCAGGAAGGGGACACAGGTCTGAGACTGTCAAGCCTGTAGTTTCTCCCACATCATCTCATATAATGCAGTTGCCTGGCTCCTACCCAAACTGCGGAAGAAGACAGTTTACGTGTAAGGAAATGCAGACATTATCTTGCACAGGTAAAAAAACGCTCATATGAAGATGAAAGCAGCTTTGATTTGCTATCAAATATGTATTCCACTAAAAAAATAACTAAGAGTTTTAAAAACCATACTGGAGGTGAAGGGAGAAGTGGATAATCATAAATTGCTTGGTGACACAATGACTTAGCTCAGTCTTTCTGGTGAGTAACATGGTAAAAATATAAACTACGAACTACAAAATTGTTGCTACACTATTTCTACTTAAGGAACAAATTCCCAGGAAATAATGCAAAGGGAAAAATGTATGGAAAAGTTTATACCAGTGAAAGATGGACGACAAGCAAATTGACAAATAGCAGAGGTACGGCTAAGCAAAGAGCTAATTAGTTAACGAATTAGTTCATGGACCATGAACATTGATGGAGGCTTTGTCAGGTGTACTGGGTACCGAATACATCATAAAGAATCACAAGTTCTCACCTTCAAGTGACTCAGCGTGGTGGTGCAAAAGGACGTGTGAAGAATGAATAATTCACCGTAACACGTGATATACTTGACAACAGGATACTGTGCAAAGGTGGTAACGAGGAAGGTGTGGTCAACGCCCTCTGAGGAGTGGATGCACATCTCACAGAGAAGGTGGTGTTGGCGTTGCGTTTGCCAGGATGAGTCGGATCTGCCGAGGCTGACAGTGGGAGAATCCCACTCAGGAAGTGAGACTAGAGTGTGCAGAGGCGGGACAGCATTCAGGGAAATGGGAGTATTTCCGTCTGGCAGGAGAGGGAGGGAGAGGCGGAAGGGAGCAGCCTGCAGGGGTGAGCGAGGGAGAGCCTGATGCATTGTGCCAAGAGAGTCTGAACTTTGTGCTCCAGGGGGTGGGGATCCAACGGAGCGTTTTTAGTAGGGGAGCAGCATGACAAAATCCGCATTTTATAAAGATCTCTTTGGGTGCAGCTAGAATGACGGAAAAGGTAAGAAACAACCAAGGAACTATTTAAGAGACGGACGGTGCTTCTGTCGAGGTAGCATGAGGTTCTAAACCAAGAGGGTGGCAGTGGGGTGGCCTGAGATGATGGGTGCATGAGATGTTAACATAAGATGCTATATATGTATGTGAAATCTCAAGTATGTGCTTTTGACATATAGAGATGTGTGGGCGGATTATTGCTAAGTAATCATAGCAGAAAGCGGATTAATGAGGGTATACATTTACAACTCAGAAAAATATGTAGGTTGGCAAATAGCCAAGAAGTCCAGGGGACTAAAATGTTATGTCCAGGTGGAGGGTTCATGGGCAGCTGACTCTTTCTTCTTTAGGGTCTGGTTAAGAGCACTGGGCTTGGAGTCTGTCTTCCTGGGTCTGTAATCCTGGTTCCTCCTCCTACCAGTTGTGAGACCTTGATCTCTTTGAGCTTTATTTCTGCAATGAGAATGATCTCCCACTGCTATGGGCGGAATTGTGTCCCACCAAATTCATATGTTGAAGACCTAACCCCCAATGTGGAGATAAGACCTTTAGGGAGGTGATTTAGGGGATGAAGTCATAGGGGTCCTCATCCTATAGGAAGAGATACGAGACACTGGAGCATCCCCTCTCTCTCTCTCTCTGTTTCTCTCCCTCCCCCGTGGGAGGACACAGTGTGAAGGTGACCGTCTACAAACCAAGAGGAGAGCTCTCATCAGAAACCAAATGGCCAGCACCTTGATCTTGGACTTCCAGCCTCCAGAACTGCGAGAAATAAATGTCTGCTGTTTCAGCCGCCCGGTCTGTGGTGTTCTGTTGTAGCAGCTCGAGCTGACGGAGACCCTCACCTATTCTTACAGAGTCCTTGGGAGCATTAAATATAACAATGCATACAAATACTTGGCAGATAGTAAATGCTCAATAAACATTAGCAATAGTTATGAATTACTTTGATCATTCAAGTGTAGATTTCTATGTAAAGAGATTTAGGGAACATAAAAATAGAATTTAATACTTATTGAACCATTTCTATCCATAAAGTTACCTCTTCTATTTTTGATTCGTGACAGTGAATCCTCATTCAGTACCTACCCGCCCACCTCCTTGCACATTGTAGATGGTGAATAGTGTTTGTTAAATGCTTTATGTTTTCCTTCCTAGACTATTTAGAATGGCTGCTATCTTCTGTTTTTTTGTTTCTTCTAACCAGGTCGATTGTTTTAATAGATTTAATATCCCTTAGATTTTGTACTTTATCATCAAACTTTCCCTGGAAGATCAGCACATAAAGCTGTTCCCACATTTCAGACGGATGCAGTGAAGAAATTTTATGTATTAACCAATCCTGGTAGAATTGTATTTTCCTTGCAACAAACGAAAATGTAGCTTCATGGATGCAGCACTGGAATAGGCAGCTCCAGCCCTGGGAAGCATTATGTTACAGGGGAAGTGTGTCCCATCCTCGGGTCCAAGCACCCTGGGCCACTCCTGGTGGCCTGGAGCTCCCTCCTGCATTGAATGCCATCCCCACTCCAGTGAGGTAGCAGATGGGAAGAGGGGACCTGACTGGGTGGCTTCTACATCTTTGCCTTATCCATTGGAAATTTAGATGGCGGGAATTTTAGAAGGACAGTGAAGAAATCAACATTTATTTGAGCACCTCTTTTGTTTCAAGCAGATTTAAGAGAAGGGAAAGCATTGTGTCCAGCCTGGGGACCAATGGCTATAGGCTCCATGTGATATATCCGTATGTTTTGTGGCCTTTTCTTGGGCAGAATGACAGGTGGCCTTTGTGGACATAGGATCCAAGAACACGGGAGCCAAGGAAATTCACACCTGGGAATCCACAGAGTTAAAAGTGGGGCACCAAACTCTCCTGGCCTCAAATTGGGAATTTGGGTGAAAGTTATGCAAATGCCCAGGGAGTTCAGACACCCCAGGTGACATGTGGGTGTCTGGTTTAAGGGGCAACTGGGAAGTCCCTTAAAGAACACCACAGGGGACTCCCCAAGTCACACTTTGTGGCTGCTACATATCTACAGGAAGGGCCAACTCTGAGAAGGGGACTTCCTCAGCCATTATTCACAGCATCCCATCACTGACTTTTTGAGGGGCCTTCAGGGAAAGGTACTGTAGAAATTAAAAGTATGATTTTTTAAAACACACAAAATGATAGTATCTATATTGTTCATGGATGTATAGACATGCAGGAAAACTATGAAAACATGCATTGGAATAATACATACTAATTTTCAAATAATGTTTTCCTGGGGGAGGGAGGGAAAAAGGGAAGGGGAGGAGACTTCAGTAGCTATTTTTATTTCTTAGAAAAAAGAGCTTGAAGCACATATGAAAAATATCTGGAAATGGTAACTCTTATATGTATACACATATCTATTCCTATATGTGTATTTTTTATTGTGGTAAAAAACACATATCATAAATTTACCATATTAAGCATTAAGTATATAGTACAGTATTATTAAATATGTATGCATCTTGTTGTACAACAGATCTCTAGAACTTTTTCATCTTGCAAAACTGAAACTCTGTACTCGTTAAACAATAACTCCATTTCTCCCTCCTCCCAGCCCCTGGAAACCACCATTCTACTTTCTGTTTTTATGAGTTTGATTACATTAGATAACTCATATAAATGGAATCCTGCAGTATTAGTCCTTTTGTGACTGTCTTCTTTCACTTAGCCTAATGTCCTCAAGGTTCATCCATGTTATAGAATGTGTCAGAATTTCCTTCTTTTTTTGTGTGTGTGGGGAAGACTAGCCCTGAGCTAACATCCATTGCTAATCCTCCCCTTTTTGCTGAGGAAGACTGGCCCTGGGCTAACATCCTGCCCATCTTCCTCCACTTTATATGGGATGCCGCCACGGCATGGCTGACAGGCAGTGCGTCTGTGGGCGCCCGGGATCCGAACTCGCGAACCCTGGGCTGCCAAGCGCGGACTAAACCGCTGCGCCACCAGGCGGCCCCATGAATTTCCTTCTTTTTAAAGGCTGAATCATATTCCATTGTATGTGTAGACCACATTTTCTTTATCCGTTCATCCTGCTTTGGATATTTAGATGGCTTCTACTAAACATATATATTTTAAAACTTTTCTCTGAAATATTTCATAGTTAAACATTTTAAAAATAATTTTTAAAAAAGCAAAAAATCAGTTTCAAATTAGTTGCAAATATTTTAAGCAACTGATAAAGGTAAACTTGGTAGAATAAATAAAATCACTTGTTTTACTTGCTCCCTAATTTTGTTTAGATAAAATAAAGAGAGCTCTAAGCTGAACAGATAAATCTGTTAGTTAAAGGTAGAGCGGCATTTGTTTGAATGAAGGTGGCTTGGTGGGATCATTGATATTGGTTTGGTTTGGGTTAGGGCCCACTGTGTAACCTGGGTAGTGAATTTACCTTCCCACATGCTTGGTCTCAGCTAAGAGGGAACGTGGGAAGCATTTCCAGGAGCATACCAACTGATATTGATTGCATTTCCTCTCCATTCCCACTGTCATTACTCTCATTAATTGTTCTGGAATGTTAGCCATGCTTTCTAGAGGACTTGGCTTCTATTTCTGAATCCACCACCCTCACATCACTGCTGAAGCAGTGTTCCCGGGCAGCTCTGAGCTGTTACTCCCTGCTCAAAAATCTTTACTCTCTTTCTATAGAGGATCCAGCCAAGACTGATTTTCATGGTATTCAAGGCTCTTGGCCCTCATCTACCTCTTCAGCCTGAGATTCCAAACTCCTTTAAGCACCCCGGGCACCACAAAGCCAGACTATTTGCTCATCCCCAAATGTTTCTACTATATACTCTCCCTGACTTGACTCCCTTCGCCTGGAATTCCCACCTTTTCCTCCGAGGATAAAATCTTATTCATCTTTCAAAACCCATCTTAGTTGCTACTTCTGTCACCAACATTTTGTAGATTTGTTGAGCTGGCATTCATCACTCCTGTCATCTGGGGACACAATTGTAACACGCTACTCCGGGTCTACAGTGAAGTGTGTTACATGCTTTGCTGAATGTTCTCAAGTGCAGAGACCACACTCTCCTTCACTCCACACCGATTTATAGCCAGTACCATATGCCTGGCACTGCACAGAGTAACCACCACAGCGCTTTTGAGCACGACTGGCGCTCATGTATTAGCACTGACTTGAATCACTGTTGGAAGGTGACCTGGGCACAAGAGTAATAACTCTCTCCTCTCATGCATTGTACTTTTCAAAATAGTTTCACATTTTACCATTATGCTATATAGTTTCCTGTCTTGGAACATAATACCATATTCAAAATCTAGAGCCTACCACTTACTAGATTTGTGACTCTAGCAGGTTATTTTCTCTCTCTATAAATCAGTTTCCTCCTCTGCAAAATGGGGCTATAACAGCCATGTCATAGGGCCGCTGTGAGAAAGAGTGAACGAGGAGCAAGTTTAGGCATGCAGTGCCTGGCACAAAGTGGGGGATGGGGGAGGGTTACTCCTAGGCATGTGTCGTTACTTTCATTGTTCTAAACAGCAAAAGGAAACCAGCTGGGAAGGTAAAGCATAACCACTGGTCATATCTGTCTTGACTTTTCTGCCTAAGTT
This sequence comes from Tapirus indicus, assembly GCA_031878705.1. Classification (NCBI taxonomy): domain Eukaryota; kingdom Metazoa; phylum Chordata; class Mammalia; order Perissodactyla; family Tapiridae; genus Tapirus; species Tapirus indicus. The sequence continues at coordinate 120,191,319 of CM062925.1, forward strand.
TTCCCTTCAGCCTTTGAAATTGCACAGTAGTATGTCTTCTGGAAAAATGTACTTTCTGGAATAATGGAAGGGAGAAAACAAACCCTCCCCTCCCTTATCTAGGGAGCCAAGTGAGTGCCTCAGCCCAACCCTCATGGAAAAATGCTGTCACAGCTTTGCATTTTCCACTGACAGAATGTCTGTGGGCAATAAACACCCCATGGCATGTTTTTCAAAAGTAATTATGATTTCCAACATTATGGCCCCTTCCATCAGCCATTTCATCTCTGATGATTGTAATCTGATATTTGGAATGACCTCAGAACAAACCAAACCAAGGGCAGCCTGGGTCACTCTTCTCTTTTCATGCTGACTGCCTATCTCCAAATCCCAAGGTCTTGGAAAAAAACACCACATTTGATCTCTCCTGGTGTTCAGAAGTACCAATGCTCCCTGTCAGGGTGGGTGAGTATGCAGGTCACTGGGTCCCGAACCTGCAGCTCTTCCACCTCGCCTCACACCTGGGCAGCTGTCATCGGTGAATTGAAAGTATCCACTGTTCCTTAAACTCTCCCGATTCATATGACGGAAATCACTCCCAAAAGTGCCGCAAGAATATTCACTTTCATATATGTGAAAATCAGTAGGAAATCTAAGAGAATTTTTTTCACCATATTTCACAATGTTGAAACAAAGCAATCACTCACTTAGTCCTCCCTGAGAATTCTAAGGAATATCAATAAACTTGAGGTTCATGACTCTAAGTCATTGTCACACAGCTCACGGTGTGGTGAAAGCTGCCACACATTTACAAAACTCAGTTCTAGTTCTACCATTGTGAAAGAGTATGTTTTTAAAAGTCCAAAGTCAAGGTGAACTAGTTTACAGACAGTAGTGTCCGACCCTTACCTGCGTGTTCAATGGTTCGGATGGGGCCTGCGTTCTGCACGTGTTTAAACTCTGCTGCCTTCCTTCTCACAGTGAAGTGTAGATATTTTGTGTTAGGGTCTTCAAAGATTATTTGTTTTAAATTCTCAAGATGACATTCTATTATTCTGTCGCATCTTTTTCCTGTCTCTTAGGCACAGGTGTGGGTTACTGTAATTTGGAGCCAGAACATAAAGAATTTCAGAAGGAGAATGTTAGAAATTGGAGAGAGGTACCGCAAGCCCCAAACACGAAATTAGAGAGTGTGGGGCTGATTTCCTCGTTCATTCTTGAGCCATGGAAACTTGGCTTTGCTGTTGAGTTGTTTCACTTCTTTTCTGTCCTGTGTTCCCCATCTCAGAAGTTCACATTCAAACCCATTGCCCGAGTAGAGCTAGTCGGACCCAGAGGCACAGTGACCAGCCATTGTGGGTCGATTCCAGGGTAGCGGCTTCCAGCATTCCTCCCAGCATATCTGGGTGTTTCTGGTGGGAAAGGGACCACATCCGCAAGCTGCTCTCACCGTAACACTAAGATCTGGTATTGATATTTCGTGTGCCAGGCTGGGAAGCACCTCCATAGGAGTTGTTGTGGCTGCCTCTGCAGGGTAAATAGGGAGAGGAGTGTATTTGGAGACCCAACAAAGAGATGTTAGACGTCATCTAGCCCAATCCCCGAGCTTTAAAGGTCATGACAGTGAGGCTCAGAGAAGTTAAGTCATGGGACTGGAGTCATCCAACTGGTAGTGGATAGAGGAGTGGTATAGGGTAGGGAGTGGGGGACAGGCTGGTGGTGGCAACGGTGTCTGGTGCCAGAGCCTCATTACCAACCACAGCCCGAGCCCTCCTCTCTGGTTCGCTTGCTGGCTTCGTGACTTTGGGCAAATCTCTGTGTCCCTCAGTGTGCTCATCTGAAAAATGGGGGTAATAAATAGTACTCATCTATGAGCACGCGAAAAGGATTTAGGACACTGCCTGGGACACATTAAGTGCCCGATTAAGTGTTAACTATTAGTGGTAGTAACATTAAAGCAAATTCAATCGCAGGAGCTCTGACCTCCTAAGTACCATGTGCTTTTTTCACTTCCCGTCACTTCTCTCATCTCCTCAGGGCATTTCAAACAGAATGAACGTAGCCAACGAGAAAGGCTGTCCTTGTTGGCTTTTTGCCAAGGGCTGTCCACATTTACCCTCCATCACTCCCATCCCTAACACACCCCGTGCAGTTCGTTGTTGGGGCAATGGAACGAACTCTTGTCTCTCCATTCTAATGAGATGGGAGGGGAAAGGGACATGGGAAAAGAGGTGGAAGGAAGAGATTATTACCAAGAGGGGCACACATTTGTAAGAGCAGCTCTGGAAAGTCTAAAAGAGAGGAGAAACAGGCTTGTGAGAGATGCTAACCCCCAAATGCACTTCTAAAACTAAGTTTGGAAGATGTGGGGAAAGTTAAGAAAGACAATAGGCCCCCAGCCAGGAAGAGAAGGGGTAATGTCAATTAGTAGTTGATTGAACTTGGTTTTTCCTTGGAATATGACCATCAACCTGGAAAAAGTAGCACAATTAATGGGTAAGAAAGAAAGAAACCCAGAGCAATGTGGATATAAGACTGCCCTGAAGTAATTCAAATGAGTCGTTTCTAGGCCCAGACTAATTACACTCCAGGGAACTTGAAGAAGTTCTGGATTGAAAGAGCTTGTAAATTAGTGCTATTAGGTTACTTCCATTTCCAAAAAGGAGGAAATTCAGAGTCTATAAATTATAGATTGGGGAGCTTGAAGTTGACTTTATTTTGCAATAAAAACATTATATATGTATATATATGAATGAAACCATTATAAAAATGATTTGAGAACCCTTTAGAAAAGGAAGCAATTGGATAAAGCTGTGTGTGGAAGGGGTTTGACACCCAAGGCTCACTAGATATGGAATAGGAATAAAGTGGGAGGAGCACTGGGTGATGAGGAGTCAACGTGGGATTGGAGGGTGGATGGATCATAGAAGGCAGAGGAGGACAGCCTGGGCTCTGAAGTCCTAGGAGTCGAGAGCAAAGGAAGCAGGAGAGGAGTCTGAAAGCAAGTTAGGCTGAGAGAGAACTGTAAAGACATTCTTAAGGGTGAAGAAGCAGGAGAAACCAAACCATGTATGTTGATGTTGATTTGAGTCCAAGCCAGAAACATGGGCCCAATCCAGGTCAGGCATTGGGAGGCAAACTAATTTGTCAGTAGAGCCAGGAGCTGGTAACACACATAATCCATTAACAATTCCCATATGTCATAGCCAAATTCTTCCCCTTGATTTTTAAGCTCACGAAAGACAAAGAGCCATTTGCTGCCTAAAGGATCAGTGATTATACAGTGCTTGATTAGCATCAAGTTGAATGAATTTTACTTCTTTTTACCAAGGAGTTTCTAAACTGGAGACCCAGATTTGTTATAAGCACAGATTAATTTTAATGTATTTATCATGGATGAGGTAGAAAACAAAAATAGAACAAGTTTTCAATGGGTTAATTATAGAACCAGTTGTTTGAACAAATCCAAGCAGAAGCGCTTTGACGAATGGATTGATGCTAACTTGAAGGAATGAATTTAATGGTGACAAACAGGGTCCTAAAATTCACAGAACCTGTTCAGATAAAATATACTTGAAATAAACTTGAATGAAATGTTGAACAAAATTTCAGATGACAGGTCATTGGGAAGGATGTCTGATATTTTGGTGGACAGATTGAGAATTCAAAGACATCTTGATAGGCAAAAATAAATTCTAGAAGCAGTATAGGAAAGGCCCAGTGCATTCTCCAATGTAGACCACACCTGGAATACTGCATCCAATTCTGAATGAAATATTACGAGGGACTTTACCAAATTAGAGGTAAACCATAGAGGATGGTCAGGATAGTTAGAGATTTGAAAACTATCATATGAGGACATAATGTTAACACACAACTCAAGAAAAAAGCTGTTCAGAAATGAGAAGATGAGAGCCAGCCCTGATGGCCTGGTGGTTAAAGATCGGTGTGCTCTGCTTCGGCGGCCCGGGTTCATTTCCCAGGCTCAGAACCACACCACTCGTCTGTCAGTAGCCGTGCTGTGGCAGGGGCTCACACAGAAGAACCGGAAGGACTTACAACTAGGATACACAACCATGCACTGGGGCTTTGGGGAGGGAAAAAAAAAAGATGAAGAAGAAATGAGGAGATGGGGTGGCTGTGACAGCTATCCAAGTGTGAGACCTTGCCTGCAGAGGAGGTTTGTTATGTTATTGTTCTATGGATACTCCACACTGGAACAGAGGAGCAAACTCAGAATCCAGGAAAAGAATTCGTAAGCTGGAAGGAGCTGGGCAGGGAGCCGATCTACGTGGCAGAAGAAGGAGCAGGTCAACACTGCAGCGGGGAGGCTGTGAGCGGGGGGAGGTTCAATAGTTGAAACTAGGCCTTCCTGGAACTAACCCCAAGAACATTCAGCACATTCCTTTGAGGTCCAATTTGGCAGGATTCATTAGAGCAGGACAAGGTTCCACTGCTGGTAAATTGGGCCAAACTGCCCTGCGGAAATGGGCTAAATCACTGTATTTCCAGAGGACTAAAACAACGGTTTCATATCTCTCCTGAGTCTGTGGGTTGACTGGATTCAGATGGGCGGCTCTTCTGCGCCATGTGTTGTTAGCTGGCCTGCCGTCAACTGGAGACTCAGCTGGATTACAACATTAAAATAGCCCATCACACAGCTGGCAGTGGTGCTGGCTGTTGGCTGGGAGCTCAGCTAGGGCTGTTTACCGGAGCGTTTCGATTTTCCTCTAGGCGGCCTCCCCCTGTGACTTGGGCTTTTCCCTCATGGCAGCTGGGTTTCCGCAGGAGCACTCCAAGAGTGCCAGAGGGGAAGCTGAGATCTCAGAAGACCCATCCTTGGAAGTTACACAGTGACACTTCTGTCCCATTCCACCAGGTGAAGCAAGACTCCAGGCTCCCCAGATTCAAGGGCGGGGGAAATAAATTCTAACTCTAATCGGAAGAGTGAACGAAGAAGTTGAAGCCATCTTCAATTCACTACAAGGAATAATGGGAGATGGGAGATGGGAGATGGTGTAAGGGAAGGGAGTTTCAGACATTCCCAGCTAAAGAATGGAAAAGACTGCCTAATGGAGGTTGTGATGAAGATTAACCGAAAAGACACATGTAGAGATCTTTCTAATAACTGGCACCTAACAAAGTCTTATTAAATAGTCATCATTATTATTACTATTATTGCTATTATTTATGCTGTGTCTGTCATTAAAGTGTCTAAACTCTAAACAGAGGCTGAAGACCCAGATTTTAGGAAGGGAATAGAAGGGATTCCTGAACTGAAGGGAGGGTGAACTGTGGAAAGATGAACTCTAAGGGACTATGAAGGGTCCATAATTCAGCAGAAAGCTGGAAAAAGTCTTCCTCCCATTTCTGACTTGTCTCAGAGCACTTACCCTCCTCCCGTCTAGCTTCTTTCTTTTGAAAAGAGGGCAGTTTTGGAAAAAGGGCAGCATAAAAATGCAGACCAGAAAGAGAAGCACTTTGGGTCAGTAAGATTCTATGGCATTCTTCAAGTGATAGCAATAAAAAAAATGACCCCTTAAAACATATATTTACATGTGTGGCCTTACTTTTTATATAGGATCTGATCTATATAAGGTGATTTACTACAGTTTTACTTCTTCTAGATGGAAACTAGATTGTCAATTCATTCATCTATGTTGTCAGCTCTTTGAGTCTTCCTATGCTGGTTTAGAGGGACAAGGGGAGAAATGAAACTTAAAATCACAGCTGATTGAAGCTGCTTTTGTCTCTAAGGGAGTGGTATACTTTCTCCCCAGAAAATGCAATTCTGTATATAGCAATATTTTATTACAGGCAGTCCTTGTTTTGCACGGTTCTGATACGCATGGATTTCAGGTTTAGTTGTGTAGTTAAATAAAACCAGTCCCCCAACAGCACAGTTCAGATTTCAGTCACCATAGTATATGGATGTTAGTAACTGGGTAAAGTACTTCGCTGCCAGACCTTCATCCACAAATCACTATGAAGATAACAGGTGCATCCGTGATCAATGAGCAATCACATCACTTCTCTCATAGTCTTTTGTGATTGGCCACTGAGCACCTGTTATTCAGTTCACACACAGACAGCAAAGTGTGTGCTTGTGTTTCCTCCTTGTCTCCTAGTGATAAACCCATGTGACATTTCACAAAAATGGAGGATGGGAAAAGAGCATAGGCCAGAAAGAAGAAAGCACAACCAGGAAAGGAAAAGCGATAATGCTGGGAGTGGAATTTGAATGTGGGCGTAAATGGAATTGCAGAAGAAAGAACTGACCTAGGGGATGTTGACACGGCTGCTGTTCAAGACTCCAGATGTGCAGCCAGAGGAATTTTGTGAAGGCGAATTTATTGGCATAAATGAGGAAAGTGGCCATGTTGAAAAGAATGATGTCTCAGAGAAAGCGACGCTACCAGAAAAACACATTTAAAGGAACTCTTGGAGATATTTCATGGCATTGAAAGCTCAAAGGAAAAAATTTTGGAAGCAGACCCAAACTTAGGAAAGGGAGGGCAATTCTCCAAGGCACAGAGAAGATGCTCACTTAGCATCCTGAGTTAACACGTGGGAAGAAGGCCAGCTCCATTCAAAGTAGTGTTGGTAAGTTTTTGTAAAAAAATAAAACACTTTAATTCTCAATGTTTCTAATGTTGAACTATGGTGTATTAAATAAATACTAGTTTCACTATGTTTTAATGTTCTTATGCATTTAAAACCGACAGTAAGAGAGTTTTCAATGTTTTGACAAAAAAAATTAAAAGTCAAGGAAGAATTGTAGTTTTATCCATTGATTATTAAGATTGGTTTGCACAATATTCACGTCTATGATCATGTTTGTGGTCCCACAGTACAAAGGGAAGACTACCTCTGTGTGTCTGTAAATATGAAAATAACAACAAATACACACACACACACACACGATATCTTGCTTTACAGTAGAAATGAGGCCCCCTTTGGAATGTTTTAGAATCATGGGGTTGACCTCCACCAGGGGTCACTTTGGGAATTTATGGGGGCATTTTTTGGTTGTCCTTTGGTTGGAAGGTGCTGCTAGCTTTTGACGGGAGAAGTCAGCAATGCTAACCGTCCTGCCGTGCACAGGGCCTAGAAATAAGGAATTATTCTGAGCACCACAAGACATTTGAACACCCTGCCAGACATTCATGTAAGTGAAAAGCATGTTTAAAAGTATTTGGTCTTACAATCTCATTCTGCTTCACACAATATTTTTGAAATGTTTTAGTACACATTGAATTTGTGGGAATGCACCTACTGTGTAAATTAAGGTGTAATTGTACTTTGAACCAGGAAGTTTTCACCACTTTGGAAAATTCCATCATCAATGACAATGCTGCTCATGGATGCTGCACCACCAACACCACCTGTCTCCATCAGTCTGCATTTGTAGTGTCAAAATCACAGAGATTTATATTTGTGTGCAAGCATCTGACCCCTGTATAATGTCTTCTCTTGAGGGTTATGCCTGAGCATGTACCTATTGAAAATTATATTTTGTTGTAGATTATTTTCTCTTGTAGGTTGCAGGTAAGAGAATATATTGAATTTTTATAATTATGTTTTTAGGTAAGCTAAAGTATCTATGAATTTTGTTTCAAGGTAGTAAAGGGAGTTGAAATGTTTATTACAATACATAGGATATGGGATCTGACTCAGGTGAGAATTGGTTTAGAAGGAGACCACAAGACAAAGGAATTGCTAAAGTGCTCTGTGTGCACCAGGAGTTGAGGGGAGAGGAGAAAAAGGTGTGTGGAGAGGTTATTCTAGTGATGGGAATGTGGACAAGGAAGGTTTTAATAAGTGGTATTTTGGGGAATTAAAAAAAAAAGATGGAGGCATATTCCGTGGATAGATCAGCACAGGAGAGAGGGAGGGAAGAAGAAGCGAGAGAGAAAGAATTACTTTGGGGATTGTATTAGTCAGTATCAGCTAGGCTATGTCTTGGTAACAAACAATTCCCAGATCTCAGTGTCTTAAAACCACAAAATTTTGCTTGCTTCTTGGACATACTTACTACCTCTCCATTGCAGATGGGCAGAGGGCTCTGCTCTCTGTTGCCCTCACTCAGAGGCCCAGCTGAGAGAGACATGGTAGGGAGAACGGAAAAATTTGGAAGTCACTTCCACACATGTCACTTCCATTCATAGTTCATTGAACAAAGGAAGGCACATGGCTATGGTTAATTTCAAGGGGGGCAGGGAATTGCAATCTTTCCCTAAGCCTGGAAGTAGAAGGAATTTAGATTTTGGTGTAGATAATGTCTACCTAGAGGAAAGCTGGAACTGAGAATGGGAGATGAGCAGGAAGAAAAGTAGATGTTACCATAAGAATTAGCCCCAGAATTTGTGGGACTCTTGGGGAGTCTCTTGAACTTCCCACCAAGCACGGTCTAGCATATTCAAATAACATTTACATAAATAGCAAAGGTGACCAGCTGATAAGGAGTACCATGAATCACAAATTTGTACTTTCCATCACACCTGCACCCCTCTGCCTTGGCACCCAGACAGCACTACTGACTTTGCCAGGAGCCCCTTCACCATATTGTGAAGAAAATAAATCTTTGGGGTCAGCTGATCAGCAGAGTGCTCTCTTCTAGGAAACCGTGGGGTGTTTTCAGTAGGAAGCTGCTGTGCGGAATCAGGAAAGAGGGGGTGACAATCTGGGAAAGTCTGGAAGAATGATTTTAGAGCTGCTACTTATTGGGGGAAAGATTCCAGTTTTGTCCAAAGTTTCTGTTTTTATTGTGATTCATAAGTCTTTCCAAGGCGGCTTTTGGATGGTATCAATATGCAACTCCGATAGTTAAGAAATTCACTGGAAATGTTTTTCAAAATGTGTCCCCACTAGATGGCGTAAAGTGCTCACCTATTTTAAGCTGAGCTGAAGGACTTTGTGCAAAATAGAGACTAAGAATTTGAGAGTAAAATACGAACCACACAGTTGGTGGGTATGAACCACTGTGTCATTCTAGAATAGTAATATGATAAGGAGCTGTATTGTAGGGGCATGAAACAAGCAGACATCTAACATCATTAGAGCCAATTACATATTGTTCCTTTCCAACAGCATATTTAAATAGTCACGTATTAAAACGATTATTGATTGATTCTGACATACAAGACATATACATAATGAATATGCAAGGGCGATTCACTTGTGAGTGTTATTCAGAAGCCAGACTTACAAAACAGAAGATGTGGATAACTATTTACAGTAAAGGAATCAGCCAGTGAAGTGATCAATATTTACTAAATACTTTCTTTATGCAAGGCGTGTTGTTAGACTTTCCACGGCGCACCCAGCAGTAGAGGAGAGTGGTTCAAAGTGTTATAGCACTGTGGTCCAGGTTGCTCAATGTTGCATTGTAAAAGAATTTACAGAACAGCAAGGACGGGTACAAAGAGTAAGACGTTTATTAGACAGATACACTCCATAGGCAGAGCGGGCACACTCCAAGGGAGGAGCTGCCCACAGCGGTTTTGCCATTGCATCTTTTATATTCCTGTTTTGGGTAGGGGGTCCTTCTGCATAGGGTAGAAGTAAAAGTGAAGGCAACTGTGAGTCAGAGCAGCAGCAGCAGCAGCAGCCAGGGGAAGAGCGGAGGGGCCGCAGCTTCCATAAATCAGGCAGTTCGGTACCCCTACAGACAGTCAAAACAGGTTCAGGAAACTTGCGGTTACCTAAGCTATCTTAAGCTACAATGCAGAACTATGTCTCAGCAATGTCCCCCCCATGCAACCCTCCTGTTCCCTTGTGGTGCCAGATCCCTATGCTAACCTGCCTGTCTCAAAAGCAGAGTCTTTGGGGCCGGACAGCCTGAGTTTGCACCCTTAGTTTCTAACACATATTAGCTACAACCTTGGGAAAGTTACTTAACCTCTCTGTGCTTCAGTTTCCTTATCTGTAAAATGGGAATACTAACACCCACCTCACAGGGAAATTGTGAAGAGTCAGTCTTTGTAAAGCACTTCAGATATTGCCTGAAACAATACAAGTGCTAGTCCTCATGATCGTTATTATAACCTGATTCTTCACTTTACAAAGGAACTCACCGTGGGTTTCAATTGAACAGAAGTGTATCGAGTACCTATGTCATGAAAGACCTGGTGCTGGGCAGCGTGGGTGAATCACAGGCCATGAGAATGTGGAAGGCCTGGTTTCTGCCTTCTGGAATCTGGGGATTTCATAGGAGAGATGAGATTACACAGATAGCTCAACCACGAAGAAAGAGAGGGTGGTGACTGCGACAGTCTGGGAAGGGGAAGTAGCATTTGAGTAGAGCTTCCCTGAATGGGAAGGGGTGCAGTGGGTGGGAGCATGGGGGAGGAGTTATCAGTGGAAGGATCAGTGTGAACAAAGACTGGCAAACAGGGCCACCGGGACAAGTCTGTGGGATCTAGAGAAGAATCTAGAGAAGCCTGGAATGAATGAAGCATGGAGGCCCGCAGTAGAGCATGCCTGGAGAGACTGGGCACCTAGACCTTCACGCTGGCCCATGGATGCCCTGCTAATTTATTCCATCGGCAACAGGGAGCGAGGCAGAGACGGTTGGTTCCTTACTCAGCAGCCATTTCCCCTCCTTCCTGGCCAAGAAGACCCTGGTTTCATTCAAGGAGGCAATGGACCCAGTCCCAGGTGATGAATCACGATTGGCCAATACCTATTACAGTAATGTGATGCTGCTCTGCCATCTATTGGACTTCCCATCCTCCTTGCAGCTGGCAGTGGCCTTGTGATCCAGTTCTAGCTGATAAGACATAAGGGGAAGTTGTCTGGGGGGCTTCTGAGAAAGTGTTTTCTTTCCTGATGAAAAGGACAGACACAGTTGAAGGTTCTCTCTTCTCCCCTTCCTGTCTTAAGCATATTATAACATCTGCAGCTACAGCAATCTCCTTGAGACGTTGGGGTGACAAGGAAGGGGATGAAAGGCCAACACAAAGCAGGCAGTTAAAAAGAATGTGCGTCCTGGATGGGAGATCTGAATCAACGGTGGCAACACTCTTATGTTTGGAATTCGCATTAAGTGGAGAATAAATATTGTTATGAAGTTGGCCACTGTTCATCGGGTATTCTGTTATGTGAGCCCAACGCGTCCCATCTGGTGGAATCGAAGTTTTCTTTTAAAAAAATTCTTATTCTGGAAAATTTCAAAACATAAGTAAAAGAAAAAACGATTAGCATGAGTGCGCATGATGAGCACTTTTCTCAAACACACACATTTCCCTTATTTACTTATTTTCTCTATCTCTTCACCTCAGCATACTTGTACTTGTTGCAAATTTATCATTCCAAGTTATCCTGAGTGTCAATTCGCCGTATTAGTGCTGTTGGAGCACGGGGAAGGTGGTTTTGCATGTGTTTTTTTGAAAATAAGTTTTTTAAATTGAGGTGAAATTCACATAACAAAATTAACCATTTTAAAGGGAATGATTTGGTGGCATTTAGTACATTCACAATGTGGTGCAAGCAGCACTTCTGTTGAGAATGGGCAAGTTCAATAGAGAATTCAGAAGTAAGTGTTGGGAGCTCCCACAGTCCCCGGCTGATATGCTTGGTCCTTTGTTAGGCGGGGAAGCCCTCTGTCAGGGCGGGTGGGTCTTTTCTCTTGTTCCCCACCTTACTCTTGTCCTTGTCCCTTCTCCAGGCATGTCGTCTAGGGAACACAGGGACAGAGAGGAGAGGTGAGGGCCAGGAAAGACACAGCGTAACCCAGCATGGGTGCTGTGATGGTTAATTCTATGTATCAACTTGGCTGGGCCATGGTGCCCAGATATTTGGTGAAGCATCATTCAGGATGCTTCTGTGAGGATGTTTTGGGTGAGATTATTTACATTGGTGAGCTTTGAGTAAAGCAGATTGCCTTTCCTAACGTGGGTGGGCCTCACCCAATCAGAGGAAGGCCTGAATAGAGCAAAGACTGGCCTCCCCTGAGCAAGAGGGAATTCTTCAGCAGACGGTCTTTGGACTCCAACTGCAGCTCGTCCCTGAGTCTCACTGTGCAGACTGTGGACTTGCCAAGCCTCCAAAATCATGTGAGCCAATTCCTTACAATAAATCTCTCTCTTAAACATACACATCCCCTTAGTTCTGTTTATCTGGAGAACCCTGACTAACACAGATATCTCGTGAGTGGGGCTGATTTTGTTTCTCTCATGAACAGGCTGTCAGGACGCTTTCTCCAGTGGGGGAATCTCCGACTGCAAATCCCTTGGCAGCCGCCATGTCTGTCCTGCAGTGGTTTAGAGCACCCCCCTCAGCTGCTGGCTTCCTGCTCTCTACCCCCTTCTATTAGGGTCGTGTTGAGTGTCTCCATGCAGTCCTCTTGTGTGGAAACCAAGTGACCCCATGCCAGCTGCCTCCACAGGATGCTCATCTATTCCCAGAATGTACACACATGTGTCATCCTGGGCACCATGCAGTTCACTCCTCAGATTGCCTTCTCCCTCACATGGGCTTCAGCCAGCCTCTTGGGGAGGGGAGACACCAGGGTGCACCAAACGACCTTCTCCCAAGGGATCCCTTACCTCAGTCTTTCCAGCATCAACCCTTGACGAGGGTGATGGGTGAAGGGACACACAACTGGTTCAGGGACTCGTCTTTCCAGGACCTGAATGAGGAGGGAGTGTAGCACTCATTTTGCAACGTGGTATGATGCACCATTTTGTCCTTGATCTTTGGAAGAGTCCTGCAGAAGACGCTTCTCTTCCCTTTCTCCTCAGAAGTGCAAAGTGCAGGCTTTCGGGCAGGATGCCAAGCAGATATTCAGGGGGTGTGGTAGGCTGAATAACAGCCCCCCAAAGAGCGCCACGTCCTAATTCCCGGACCCGTGAATATGTTCCCTTAGCAGGCAAAAGGGATTTTGCAGGTGTGATTAAGTTAAGGATCTTGAGATGATGAAGTTATTCTGGATTATCTGGGTGGGCCTGATGTCATCACGAGGGTCCCTGCAAGAGAAAGAGGAGGGTCAGAGTCAGGGAGGGCCTGTGACAATGGAAGCAGAGGTTGGAGTGATGTGGACTGTGAGCCAATGTAGGAAGCCTCTAGAGGCTGGGAAAGGCAAGAAAGTGCTTCTCCCCTAGAGTCTCCAGAAGGAACGCAGCCCTGCCAACCCATTTGTAGACTTCAGACCTTCAGAGCTGTAAGAGAATACATTTGTACCTAAGCCACCAACTTCGTGGTCATTTGTCACAGCAGCCATAGGAGACTAATACAGGTGCTCTCCTGGGCCATCTGTCACTGATAAATATATCATTTGTATATAACACAAATATATCATAGAAAATGACATTTCCCTGTGGTGATTACAAAATTATCTTAGGGGACACATATTGGTATCCTTACGTAAAATATAGTAAAACCATGGCAGTGTAAAAATATAAAAGATACTCCATTACAAGGTTACATGACATAATCAGTGACATTTCTGTGATATATTGAGTGACTTTTAAAAATTAGAATAGAGTATAACAAAGACCAAATATTCAATAAAAAACACAGCGGCCTTATGAGGAGATATAAGCGATGTAGCTATTTTGTGGTTCAGATACTCTGGATTTATTAAATCCCAGCTCCACCATTTTCAACTCTGTCACCTGGAGAATTACTTCACTGTTCTGAAGTTATAGTTTTATCTGGAGATTGTCCTGAGGAGAAAATAAGATCTGGCTTGTACAACACTTGGAGAATGTTGGCGTACTGTTGTATTATGAGAAGCAAGTCGGCTTTCCCTTTAGTGTTTATAAAGTTATCTTAGCTAGACTCTTGATAGAAGAGGACACTACTGGTATTCCCATTTAAATGGTGGTAAAACTATGGCAATATTTTTTTAGAAAGATACTCCATTAGAAAGTTAAATTATATCGTAAGGAGCAGGGCTGAGAAATGACCATGCAGAGTAGAATCTCATTGGCCACAGTCACCTCTGATAGATATGTCATGCCTAGTTGCTGGAAAATATCAAAAATAGCAAGAAAAGACCCGTCCCCCCTCTCCCTGCCCCCTCTGCCACCTAGAGTCCCATTTTCCACAAGGACATAGGGGTATAATAAACTCTATTTTTTAACTTTTATTTTATTTTGAGATGATTACAGTTTCACAAGAAGTTGCAAAAGGAGTAGATCAGGTCCCATGTACCCTTCACTCGGTTCGCCTACTGGCAACGTCCTACGTAACTAGAGCATAATGTCATAATCAAGGAAATTGCCGTGGGTACAATCCACTGACTTAGATTTCACCACTTTTACATGCACTTGTTTGTGTGTGTTTAGTTCTATGCAATTTTATCACACGTGTAGATTCACATAACCACCACCACAGCCAAACACGGAACTGTTCCATCACCACAAAGATGCCCCTTGAGCTGCTGCCCCTTGGTTACCCCCAATCCCTCCCTTCTTCAGCCCTAAACCCTGGTGAACACCAATTTCTCCTCCATTTCTACAATTTTGTTATTTTGAGAATGCTATCAACATGGAATCATACAGTATGCGACCTTCTGGGACCGGCTTTTTTCACTCAGCACAATGCCCTTGAGATCTATCTGAGTTGTGCGTGTATCAATACTTTGATCCTTTTCATTGCCAAGTAGTATTCCACAGCAATAATGTAAATTATTTGTTTCATTGTTTACCCACTGAGGAACATTTGGGTTGTTTCCAATTTTTGATTCTTACAAATAAAGCTGCTATGAACATTCATGCACATGTTTTTGTGTGGACATGTTTTTATTTCTCTGGGGTAAATGCCCAGGAACGCCAGTGCTGGATCATATGGTAATTGTATATTTGTTTTTTTTTTTTCAAGAAACTGCCAAACTATTTTCCAAAGTGGCTGTATAATTTTACATGTCCATCCTTAATTCTGAAAGATCCAGTTTTTCACATCTTTACCAAGCACATTCTTGGTATTGTCACCTTTTTAAATTTTGGTGGTTCCAATATGTGTTTGGTGACAATTCACTGCAGTTTTAATTTGCATTTCCCTAATAGCTATTGATGTTGAACATCTTTTCAGGTCTTTATTTGCCATCTTTATGTCCTCTTCGGTGAAATGTCTGTTCACGTCCTTTGCTCATTTTTTAAACAGCTTGCTTATTTACAGCTGGGTTTGGAGGACTCTTTATATACCAAGGCCCCATCTCCAAATACCATCACATTGGGAGTCATGGCTTCAACATATTAAATTGGGAGGGACACAAACATTCAACCCATAACACAGGTGATGACTGAGGACCAGTGGCCCCTCTCTCACACCCCCCACCCATCCCCTAGTGACTTGATGGAACTTAGAACCAATCAACGGATACATGGGAAGGCAAAGAACCCTAAGTGGATTAATAAAACACTAATTTGATTTTAAAAAGAAACAGCTGGATGGTTTATCATGAATTGGTGAAAGTAAAGTTCATTCTGCATGGAGAATGGGAACTCAGTATGGGATAACTTTGAGATGTAAGGAAAAAAAGGATTACATATTTTTTGTTCAGTAAGTCTGCATCTGTGAGATCCCAACCTGCTCCATGTGTTACATACACCAGAGGCCCTCTCCCTTGCCACGCAGGCACCAGGCCCCCGGGCACCACAAGAGAAGCTGATGACAGCTTGATAGTTAGGTCTTGATTTCATGGAGTCAACCACAAAACCAACACTCTTTGCTTTAGTCAAAACCCTTCCAAAGACACACCTGTGGCTTTCAGTGAAAGCTCTCTGGACATCTCCCAACATCTCTCTGGAAAGAATCTGGAAAACCTTCAGGGAGAAAGCACACCCCGTGGATTAACTTCAGATTTTGCTGGCTTCTCTGTCTCCCTGCCTTGGAGTCAAAAAAAGTAGCAGGGTGAGGCATTCATATTGGGCACTGAGATGGGTTGAGCTCAACCTCCACCCCCATCGTAGCATCAGCAAATCTTCTGTGCTATTTCAAGTCTTCTGTGGTCCCAGGTTAAAGTCCAGAAAACTAGGACACCACTTGTTGCTCCAGGCATCCTTCCGAAAGAAAATAAACATGATTCTTAACCTTGCACTGGGATTGTTCAGTGTCTAATGAGCATTTCTATAGGGACAAGCCATTGCTCAACTGACAAATATTTCTTCAGAACTATTGCCTGGCTTTGCATTAAACATTAATGCAGATGCACAAGACTAAGGTGGCTGTCTACAGCTAATGCCAAAGAGTGAAGAAAGAACTGGGTTTGACTTTTTAGCACGCACCTTTAGGAAATAAGGCAAAATTAATGCTAATTGTGTCTTCTGATGACCTCAGGAATGTTAAAAATACATTACTACATATAAACCTTAAAAGTTTTCAAGGAAGGGAGATGCTTTTCGTGTGTGTGTTTGGAGAAAGATAGTAGCAGTTTCTGAGAGCAGATTTTGGGGGAAAGATCCTTGAAGGGGCAAGGTTCTCTGGGACAGAAAAATAGAGGTAGGAGTGAGGAAGTTGATGAATTAGAACTTGCTTCTGTCACCACATAGAACTCAAGTCTGTCAGGAATCTATTACCCAAGAGAAGATGAAGCATCAGGTAGAGTGTTATATTGAGCTTCTAAAATTCAGTCATTTCCCCCCAGTTCTTGTAATTATAACTCTCACAAAGATGAATAAATTATAAAAAGGGATAATCATGAGCTAAAATGTTTTTGGCAATTGAGGAGTCAATATTATGTTTTTCTTGGAAAATATTCACCTCCAGAGAGGCGAACACTTTGTCTAAGGTTTTGCATCCAGTCAGTGGCCAAGCAGACTGGGGTTATAGAAATTCCCAGTGAAATGCACACGAAAAGCATACCATTCTGAATCTTCTATACTTATTCAATAAATATTTCTCAAGCTTGGTGACACGCTGGATGCCGACAAAGCATACAAAGATGACTAGAACACGGAGTCTGCCCTCCACTGGATCATGGTTTAGTAAGAAAGATAAACATGTAAACAAAGAGATGAGTGCTCTCTCTGGGGCTTGAATAGTACTTACCAACCTGATGAGGACCCTGGAGAAAGTGACATTTGCAGGATTGAGTGGGGAGTCAATGGGAGGCATTCCAGAAAGAGAAGAATCCTTGCAAAGTAAGGAGCCAAGAAAGAATAAGAGAGTGTTTAGGAAGCCAGAAGTAGTTGAGTGGGGTGTGTGTGTGTGTGCGCGCGCACATGGTGTGTTTGTGTGTGTGTGTTGGGGGACTCCCAGGAGGTGAAGCTGGCAGTGGGGAGTACAGCTCTCTTCCATCATATGCTATTGAGGTTAGTGTTTAGACAACAAGCCCATGTGAGATCGTCTGGCGTGAGAGAAACCTCAGGAGTCAGCTTTTCCATTATTATTATTGTTGTTTTTGTTACAGCTACAATTTTAACTTAATTGATTAATTGAGAATAGGGAGTATATTCACAGTGTTCAAAAATCAAAAATCAAATATTAAATGTAAAACCCAAATCCCTCCCTTCTTCTGCTGGATTCCACCCTGGATTCCAGAATTCTCTCACCAGTCTGCCTTCCCCTAACACTTTTCTTCATTGTTCACATTTTTCTAGAATTTCTTTATGCAAATACAAGCAGTTATGAATAGGCTTTCTTATCTTCCTTTCTTACTCGAAAGACAGTACATACTACACTTGCTCTTTTTTTTCTTAATATTATAACATATTGGATATCTTTCTATATCAGCACATTCTTTCTCCCAGCTCATAAGATCCCATAATATTTAACCAGACTGCTATTAATGAACCTTTGGATTGTTTCCCATCTCTGGGAATTACAAACAATGCTGTAATGAATAACCTTGTACCTTCATCATTTTGTATGTGAGCAGGATTATTTGTATGACAAATTCCCTAAAGTGGGTTTGATGGGTCAAAGAGTCAACAAATGTGCAGATTTGACAGAAATTCCTGCCAGAAGTTTACATTTCTTTGGCCTTTAATTATTAGGCATATCACATAAGTCTATAGAGCTTTCCACATGTGTAACTATAGACTGATCTCATGATCACTTAGCTTAAATGAATCATTTTTCTCCACAGAGGAGGACTCATGACTCTTTATTGGCATCTGAAGAAGAGGTGGCCCAGCCTTCAAGGCTAAGACAAGCGGGGGAGAAGCTGCTCTCCCCAGGTTCTATACCAACAGAATGTCTTGTGTTTCTGAGTCTCCTGGATCCCCGTTGCCTCCATCGCCTCCTCCTCCAGTGTCTGAGTCTCCTGGATCCCTGTTGCCTCCATCGCCTCCTCCTCCAATGTCTTTAGATGGGGCACATAGGTTCTTTCTAGAGCATCTTCCACTTTGGAGCCATCAACCTTGTTCCAGGGATGATGCCATCAGCTCTGGGAAATTCAGGTTTGGGGATAATTCTTCCCGATCTTGTGGAGACTTGTACCTGCTCTCCTGCCTCAGTGCATCTCCACTCCACTCCAGTGAATCTCTGCTCTGCCTCAGTGGGTTTCCTGTCCACAGGATCCACAAATTTAACCCGGTGGTTGAGCAAGGGTGTTTCGCTAGAGATCATGGTTCTTCGGCAATCCTTGGTCTTCCCAACATAGTGATAATGTGTATTCGGCCCCTCTAGGACCACCCCCGTTCATCTTTAGCATCCTAGATGCTAAGTCCATAGCACTGATGTCATTAAAAAGTACTCGTGTTCTACTACTCACTACATAGTATTTGTAATGGGAGCAAGCGTGGGTAACTGAAATAGTAATAATTTTATAAGTCCTAGGTATATGGTACAATATTTGTAGGGTGTGTGGGCAGGATTTCTGAATCATCTGGGAGGTTTTTCAAATGGCACGTTTCCCCCCAACACCTTCCTAGGGTTCTGGTTCGCCATTCTTCTCCAGCCCCCACCCTCCCAACATACACACCTCTCCTGGGGACATAGTCTCCACTCTCCCATGCAAGGGCCCACAGTGAGACATCATCATTGATGGGAGTGATAAAACCCTTAGAACAAAGGATGTTCTAAAAATACACCAGAATGCCTCCAGTTTTCTCCTTTTGCAGAGAGCTGGAGAAAATGTTGTAGTGAGTTTCACTGGTCGGCAGATTTGCAGCTGGGGACCACCGCATTCTCCTCTCCTGTCTTTCAGCTCGAGAAAATTCTACAGGTAACTCCCCAAACTGGAACATTTTCCCCAGGATTTTGTGTCATTTCCCCCATGTCAAAGCCTTTTCCACCCTCATACCCTTTCCTTCCTCTGTATCCTTAATGCTTTCTCTTCTCCATCTGACTTTCACAATCTGAATAATGGAATAATTTCCATTTCCTCCATGAAGCCTTCTCTCATTATTCTGGTCCACAATCACAATCTCGCCCTTCTCTCCACTTAGCATCTCACGATTGAGCTCAAATTGTGTTCAGTTTGTTGGTTCCACGTTCATATCTAAATGGTAAATTCTTCTAGGTCATGGGCCACGTCTAAAACTTCTGTTATGTCGCACACAGCTAGCCCAGGGCAGCATAATGGCAGCCATAGAGTCTTTCAGTTATCCATCAAACACACTGCATGTCTGCTAGATTCCAGGCCATGCACCTGGAGATATAAAAATGAGCATGAGACAATCCTTGCCCAGGAGGAAGTCAGAGTCTAATTTGGGTCTCAAATCTGGAAACAGATAATTAAGACAAAATATGATAAGTGTTACACTTTGTGAATAGTTGACAAATTCAGCAAATGATCAATGAGAAGAAGTTAGAAAACTGCATTCTTGATTTCCTCTTTCACACATAGTCTCTCTGGATAAAACTCAGTGGTTGGTAAAACAGGTGAAAAGTGGCTCTAACTAGACTCCCAAGATATCACGGTCTCTGAGAAATCGTGGAGCCAAGGCCAAAGGGAATTCATTTTCTCTCCAGTCCCTTTGATTAAAAAAGAAAGAAGCCAGGATTGTAAGAAATTGTAGCCATTATACAAAGTTATCAGTGGTCCAAGAAAAACACAAGGCCATAAAAGTAGATAAAAAAGGTGAGATCAAGGAGGGAGAAGAGCTGGCTCTGAGTAGAACAGTGGCCTCACGGACACTCAGAAAGGAGCATGGGGTGAGGGAGGCAGTGAAGGGGGAGCCCAGAGAACTTGGGGAAGGCTTGAATCTTAGAGTAGCTGGGCAGAGGAAGCAGAGGGCATGTAAATTCAAGGAAGAGGAAAAGAAAACAGATGGACCTGCCTTTCCCTCTTCAGTCTCGGCCTTGGCTAGCTCAGCCATGGCTTTGGGCCCATCAACTGGCGGTCTCAAGTGGGAGACCAGGATAAAGCCCCTAACTCTAACGAGTCTGATTCTAAAACTTTGGGACCCTTGGCCCATCCTTCAGTTACTCAGGAGCCATTTCCTAGCAAGAGCTCGCACAGAGGGCCTCTCTGACCCAGGAGGAGCAGCTCCTCTTTGCTCTTGCACCCCAAAGCCCTTGCTGCTGAGCCCTGGACTCAGATCCTGTCCACAAACACCTGGGTCCTTGCCCACGATTCGTCACTAACTGGCATGTGGTCCCGGGCGTGTCATGGGGTGTCTTGTTGGAAAAACCAGGACTGGGCTAAATGTCCTCGAGGGTCTTTTCCAGAGGTTCAGTAGTCTCAAACTGGAAAATCAGCTCCTCCTGGAGGTGAAATCAGAAACGTGGCATCAAAGGACAAACGTGTGGGGACACCTCCGCCCCTTTTTGGGGGGACAGTTAATTTTTTTCGTCCTTATTTATAAGGCCAATATAAATCATTGCCTATGCTTGTCAACAGTCTCAGAAAACTTTCACCGGGTCTTATTTTTATTACACCTACCGCGTTTTCAAAGACCATCCTACGGGGTCATCCGGTTGCTCAGATGTCCCACAGAAGCCTAGGCTATTACAGTTTGCAGATACCGGGAAGATCAGAAACTCCCCCAAGTCACATAGCTCGATAGTGGCCAAGTTCGAACTATAGCCAGCTCTCCCCTTCCCCTGCACGGCCAGCTCTGGCTCCTCACCCCCAGGTCTCCCTAATTCCATTCGACAAATATTCATGAAGTGCTAACCATACATTTAGCACCATGCTAGAGGTTGTGGAAGATGCTTGTCCTCAAGGAAATTCTGTTCCACTTAGAGAAACTGGACTTAAAACAAATGCTAACAACGGACTAGCACTAACAGTGGTCCAGGGTAGAACTGAAGAGTCCTACACGATGAGGAAAAGACAAACTCAGTTTTCTTATTATGGGACCTCTGCCGAAACCAGTTAGTACAAAACCCAAAAAAGAGCAGATATAAGGCCAAAATCAGAGTTGAGGAGGAGAGGGGGGTGGGTGGAAGGGGAAGACATATGTGGTCCCAGTTCTCTTGGAGGATTGAAATAATAGTAGTTGTTATTGTCCCCTTTCAAATAAACTGGCTTTGTCCAAATCCAACTTTCAGTTCACAAGTAGGTATTTTTCCTTTTGGCAGGAGGGAGTGGGGTTAGGCAAACCTTGATTCCAGAAGATTTGAGACTATCCTTCTTAGTTAAAAAATGAGGAGAGGGTGTGCACATGATTGTACGCTGCAAACTTCTTCAGTTGGCCTGGGACATGGGACACAACTGTAAACTCATGGTTAGATTATGTTAAAGAACAAAAAATAAAAATCCTTTGACTTACTTCAAAGCTCCCCTTTACCAGTGGTTTTGTTTAGAAACCTTGCTGGACCAGCCATTGTTCCTTCTCGTCGGTTGCATGTTTTTTTAATTAGTCAGTGGTTAGGCTATTCAATGATTAACTCCTAATGACGAGGATTTTCTTTTCATTTATTTCACAGTAGCAACATTTTTTTTCCTTTTCCTCTTCTAATGTCTTTGTTTAACAGCATTTCAACAAGAGTAAATAAAATATTTTAAGAGACATCACCTCAAACAAACACACCCACTGTTTTCACTTTTTTCCTTGTTCTTACGTCCCTTGCATACAGATTTTTGCCTAATTACAATCACATTTTTGATACAGTTACATAACCTGATTTTTTCCTTTAGATTACACTATGAACATTTTTTGCATTTCCACAGACTTCATGATTATTATGGCTGCATAATATTCCACAGGATGGATGCTCCATTTTTTGAGTGAGCCATTTCCCTGTTCTTGGCCATTGAGATTGTTGCCAACCTCTCCCTGTTATTCAACTCATCCATTAAGATGCAATTGTTACAGAGACATAAAAAATGTCTTTGAGGTGATTGTCTTCTGGGAAATGAAAGACCACAGACAGCTCCAGCTACATCGTGTATCCACCAGATAAAAAGATGGCGCCCAGACTATAAAAGGCCCCGTGCGGATGGATGGCAGATGGTAATTTTCCCTATGGTAGGACAGGACTATCACAAATAGTTTGGAACTGAGATACACAATGACATTCATTTTCATGGTTAATTACCAAAAATTAGAAGTGCTACTACATGGTGCCACTTCTAGCTTCCTCTTTTCTGTTTTCTTATGCCAGAACCACATAAAAGGGGACAACATTGCTAGCACTTTCTGCATTAGCCTAGTAATTAGCATCCCTTAATTTGGCTTCTGGGCATCAGTGCCGGATGCTGAGGATGTTCTCCAGGCAGAAGGAAGAAGGCCTCTTGCTGACTTTAGGCCAGCAGGTGTGGAGGGTAAATACAGCAGGTGAGGAGGGTGGGCTGCGTATGGAGGGTCACTGGCTATTCCCATGTCCTCCTGCGACAAGAATGAAGCGTGCCCATGAAGAAGCACTTCACCCCTTGCAGGAGAGGAAGAAAGATTTGCGGGTGGGGTTGGCGGGGGTCGCACGCGCTGGATGGAGAAGGCAGGGGCGAAGAAGACGGCGGAGGGAATCCGGGCGAGGCGGGCGGGGCTGCGCGCGGGGCGGTGGGGACCGGGGGCTGGAGCGGGGCCGGGGGGCGGCGCCCCGGGCGCGGGGAGGCGGGGCTGTGCGCGTCCCGCCCATCCCGGAGCCGGGTCCCCAGCGCGCGCCCCGCGAGCCCCGAGCGGTGTCCCCGCGCGTGTCCCGCCGCGTCCGGTGCCGGCCGCCGCGCTCCCGCCGCGCCATGCTCCTGCTGCTCGGGCTGTGCTTGGGGCTGCCGCTCTGCGCGGGGTCGCAGGGAGAGGCGCGGAGCTGGGGTGACACTTCGGAGCCAGTAAGTGGAGATCTGGGGGGAGCCGGGGAGGCCCTGGGCGCGGACAGACCGCCTTTGACGGGCCCTGGACGCGACGAAGGGAGGGATCACATCCCGTCTCCTGTCTGTCACCTCGTCCCCCTTTTCTCCGTCCCCCAACCTGCCGCTCGGGAGTTGCCCCGTCTGTTGGTTACTCCTGGCGAGAGTCTGGCTGGTGAAGTTTCCTGCACAATTGTGCCTGGGACCTCTGCGCAACCAAATCTTCTTGGCTCCTGTTATCTGCACAGATTTCTGATAGTTTGTTGTTCATTTCTGAGCCAGAGCCCCCAGTTAATGACAAGGTTCTTCTTTAAGATGCGTGTGTGGGGTGGTTTTGTGTCACTGTTGTTGCTAGTTGTTCCAGAGAGAAAGCACCATCTAGGAAAACTCCAAACTCCTGGGAGTCTCCGCTTTTCCCATCTGAAAACGGAGAGAACACGACTCTCCATCAGGTTCTTATCCATGGTCCTCCGACGGTGGGCGGAGGACCAAGGACCGAGGGTTAATATTCTGCGCATCTGCCAGAGTCTGTGCTTTAAATGGCTTGCCCTCACAGGTGGATAAAACCTGCAAGTATGAAATCTCAATCCAATGTCTGATGAGTGGAAAAGCTTTCTGAAAAATACAAAACAAGTTCACACAAATATCGATGTAAAAACCTTATAGAGAGAAATGGCTGTGTCCCAGTTAGTAATTAGTGCGTATCTACATCTCCTGGTGCTGTTTACACACATATCACTTAAATTATATTCAATTGTTTAGCTTAAGGCATGTTTGCACACGGTGGGAGGAAGAGATAAGTAGGCAGCGCTACTTATCCGATGTTTCCAGCATCTTGGTGGGAAGAGCAGATCTGGAAGGCGGAATCTGCCTAAAGATCGGATGGTTCCTCGTGTTGGCTCTGCCTCACGGATGTGCTTATCTGCAAAAGGGAAGAAATGATCCTTCTCTTATAGGGTTGTCGGGAGGAATACCCATCAAAATTCCAAGAGGCTGTGCAGTGGCTGGGGCAGTGCAGGCGCTGGATCCAGAGAGAGAGACTGGTTTTTCCTCTGCCATTTACAGTTGTGTGGTCTGGACAAGCTGCTTATCTCTGGGAGCCTTCCTTTCCGGTTGGGAATTCACCTCCTTTTGGTCATACTTGTAATGATTCAGCTGCTAGTTTGTGTCAAGGGCCCGGTATACAGTGGTGCTTAATAAATGGCTGATGTTTTAGTAAGTGGCTAATGGTGTGGGCTTGGTGCCAGGCTGCCTGAGTTGGATTCCTGCTTCTGTCATTTAGCAGCAGTGTGACCCTGGGCAAGTTACTCAGTGCCTCAATGTCCAATTCTGTAAAAAGCGGGAAATAATGGGGTGATGATGATTGAATAGTTAATACACCTGAATTGCTTGGAACCGTGTCAGCCCTGAATGTTAGCACTTGCTCTTGGGCTTGGGCAGAGGAAGTGCTGAGGGAAGGAATTTAGGGGAAAGATCTTAAAACTTTTTGAGGGTTGGAGGGAGGAGAGTGTAGGAAGAACTGAAACAAAGATTCCGTTTATGAACTAGGAGTGGAGACGAAAGCTCCAACATCTGCAAATGCGAGTAAGCTGAACACTCTCAACTTGCCTGCACAGAAAACACGGCTTTGGCCCATTTTAGTGATTTCATGCCATCTTCAACCCATGGTGCTATTGATTCATCTTGAAAATGACTAAACCAGACAAAAACCCCAGCATGTAAAGTTCTGTGAAAATTTGCAATTTTACCTTTTTATCCCTACTCTACTAAAAAAAAAATGTGTGTGTGAGACGTAGGATTTAAGGCCACAGGCTCCAGAACCAGCCTTCCTGGGTTCAAATCCTGGCTCTGCACTTACTGGAGAATTACTTACCATCTATGAGTCTCTATTTATCCATCTCTAGAATGGGGATGATGAGATAACTTAATTAAAAGGATTTTGAAGATTAAGTGAATTAATATACTTAAAGCTTAGAATAGTACCTGGCAATGTGGTTGGAGCTCTATTGTCAATAGTTATGGCCTTCAAAATTATATGTAAACTTAATTTTCCTTATGTAACTGGATATGCCTATTAATTTGCATTGAGATTTCAGAGATGTTATCTTGTCATTTACCTTTAATTGGAAATACTACTAATAATACCTTAGATTCAGGTTTCTTCTGTCCCCTCCCCCTCCACTTCAGCTGTTAACAATATTACCCATAGCGAGAGACAACTATAAGCAGTAGTTTTCAGACTTTTGTGTGCAAAAGCAGAGTTGGGGAGCTCATTAAACATTTAGATTCCTGACCCCCACTCCCCTCAGTTCAGATCCATTAGGTTTGGGGTGGAGTCCAGATAATTCTGATGCAGGTGATCCATGGACCACATTTAGAATAATACTGCTTTCAAAGAATCTTTCAGGAAATGAATATTAAAAAGGAAGTCTCTTGTATGAAATCAGCCTGCTACAGATTTGTCTGTTTTGTCAGTTTCAAGACGGTTTCTTTAAATAAGGATAGGGTTATATTTCTGTTATTATAAAATCAACTTTTAATTTACAAAATAACAATAGCCACCAATTATTGAGTGTCCAGGACGTCCCAGAGAGCTCCCTAGGAGCTCTAGGTCAAAATAATAAGAAGCAATAAAGTATATGGTTAAGACCACTGCAGGAGGAGCCAGGCTGCCCGGGTTCCAATCTGGATCCCACCACTACCTGGCTGTGTGTACTTGGGCAAGTAACTTAACCTCTTTGGGTCTCAGTTTCATCACCTGCAAGGTAGAGTTGTTAATGGTTTCTACCTTATAGGCAGGGGTGGATCTAGGTTTTGAGAGGGGAGTAAAGTTTATGCAATTTGCAGGGCCTTCTTGAAGAAAAAGAATATCAAATGATGACTACAAACTTAGGTGCTAAAGTGAACATTTATTTAGCATGATAAATAAATCACAGCAAATGATACATTTTGGCATGCTGACAGACACCACAAATATTACCCATTGTTAAGGGAGTGTACAGGTGAGGAATCCTGAAGCCTACATTTTATTAGCTTCTACATAATAGTAAAGTATTAAATAAAAAATAATAAACCCACTTCTGCTCTTATGGTTGTTGTGAGAATGAAATGAGTTAATTCAAGCAAAGCCCTTGCATACAGTAAGCACTAAGGTAACATTAGCTAATTTTATTATTTATGTGCAGCCTGGTTAAATCTCCGACTGCCACTGCAAGGACAGTCTCCGTGTGCTTACTTTCCAGGAGAGCCATGGACGTCCCCTGGGAAAGTGACGTACCCAACGTCCTGTGTGCAGAGCCTGGATTTGCCCAGGTGTGCTGAGTGCCAAAGTTGGGCTCCCAGTGACTCCTCCAAAGACCAAGCCACTTTCCTGTTTACAATATAACCTCATTTGTTCAAATGCGATTTTTATTTGTAGCTCCTGGCACATAGAGAGTGTTCAGTATTTGCTTGTGGCACCACATCGATTGTGGTGATACATTTCCAAGTCCCTGAATTGAGCATTTTTCTGGAGTTTTAATTTTTTATGATCTCACTCAGAACCCAATCTTTGCATTTGAGAAAACAGAGAGAATCAAGACAAACTGGTTTTTGTTGTTCTTGTTGTAACTTTTAAAAAAGTAAAGTCAGTAAAAGATTTTGTGAGCTCCAGGCCACTCAGTACTGTCTGCTTTATGTTTTGGGTGCGATTGTTGAAATGGAGAAGGAGGATCTTGTGGGAGAGATTCTAGAGATTTGCTCACTCTCAAACCAGCCATATCTTGTTTCTTTGGGGGTGCGGGGAGGGGGCAAGGGTGGGGGAGCCCTGAGAATCAGCGATGAGTAGTACATGACTTCACGTTCCTAACTAATGTCTTCCCAGAGCCTTGGATGGATGCTCCAATGTAAAGGAATCTTGCCTACCATGCTGTGGGAGCTCCTGTGGGAGAGCCCACAAACTTTCTGTATCTAAGGAATGGCAGGGTCTATTTAGGAAGATGGGGTCACGGGATGGAGACCTGAGCTTTTTTGGGGGGATGAGGGCCCTGAACCTCCTCATTATTTTTCCCCAAGCCAGGTCTATTTCCCTTGTTTTTCTCATGTGAAAAGCGACAGGGTGACTTGCCTAAGGCCAGTAGCTTTTTTTTTAAGCTGCCTGGAAATTATTAGGAATTTTAGCCCAAAAATGAGGTTTCTTCATCCATCACTGAGGTTAAGGGTGCCCCAAATTGCAAATGGTTTACAACCTCCAAAAGTAGCAGCATTGCTCCAATGGAAGGAAACGTTTGTGCGGGTGATATAGAATTACCCACACAGGCATCTTCCCAGACTAACTGTTCTCAGCCCGGGCGGCCGATGGCATCCTCAGTGGCTTTCCACCTGTAGCCCTTGGTTTTGTGTTGGGCCCTATAACAGATCTCGGAGGCAATGGACTCCTGAATTCCTGGGTCTTGACTTCAGGATTTCAGAAGGCCCTCAGAAGATGGGGAAAACTGGTGGATCAATTCCTAGTACAGAGCCCTCGGGGACTCACGCCTTCAGTCAGTTGATGGTGTGTGGCTGCGGCTGGCCCAGTGCAGCATCTCTTGGCTCTGTTGTGGGACCTAGAGTCACAGACCCAGGGTAGGGCTCCAAAGGAAGAGTAGAAGGCATGACCCCTGCTTTTATGTCTCTCTCGGTCACCGTGGGTCATTAAAGCATCCGAACCAGAAGGGAAAATATGTATATGTAAATATGCGTATTCAGAATATCTTCCACCGTGGGTAGAATTAGATTTTGATGCTCTCCTCTCTTCCCAGACTCTTTCCCATTTATGGACTGTTTAGGATGCTTTAAGGATATTTCTCTTCTCTTCCAATCATAGCCAACACTGTGATTGATCTTGGGGAAAAAATACATTCCCTATTATTCAGATTATGAACATGTAAGCAGTGCCTGCTGTTTTTTACCTGTAGTTGGACTAACTGATGGTGGGGGAGATGGGGAGATTTTAAACCAGCCACGATAGCGTTATTGCTGCGTTCTTTGTGCAAAGGAAATCTTCAGCCACCCTTCTACCACCTGGTAGTGAATGCTGCTTGGTCCATACGAGTTAAAGAGGCAGTGGCAGATCTATGAAGCTGAGTATTTCTCAGCATAGTTCCTGTATTGATTCTGATTCTCTTTAAATTTCTCCTGCCCTTTCATCCCACACCAACAAACATCCTACACAGCTAGTTCTAGCCGTGCCTCCATCACAAAGCCCCCCATGGTCACTCAGAAACATAGTGAACTCTGCTTTTTACCATTTCCTTTGAAACTTATAAAAATTACCTGTCTATTAAGTTTTCCTGAGTGTATTTCTTTCAAGTTAGATAGTATGATCCTTGATGGCAAGGATCGTGGCTTATATCTCTCAATAAATGTTGTGGTCTGGACATCGTCTGTCCTGATGCTGGAGAAATAAGCTCAGCTCTGTAGGAGCAAAGAATCTTGTTTGAGTCATCTCTTAAGTCTAGGATTTGGGGCCCTAAGCTCTAAGGTTACTATTCACAGCGGTCCTTGACAAAAGCTGGAGCTGGTTACTTATCTGTCCTTAAACCCCACTCCCAGATTCTTATAAGGCAATGGGAAAACACTCAAACCATAAAAGGGATCAGGAATGCCTAACTAAAAACAATGACGATGACATTAGTGTCATTTCCACTTCCAATCCTAGCTGGCACCAGGAATCCGTGTGCACCAGGAAGTTTTGATCCTGGTTCAGTCTAAGTTTAAACTTGGACTGAAGTGTAGCCATCACGATCCCCTGAGATGTCAGATAGTCATCTCAAAAATGAAAAACCAACTTCTCTTGTTCTCCTCAAGGCTTGTTTATTTTCTTGGAAAACCTATTTTATGAAGGAGGAAACTTCAAAGAAAATACTTTAGATCAATCAGAGAATATAATACCTGAGAGGGGCTGGGCTTTCCTTCTGAGTGTAGTTATTTTAGGTTGTCTCCAGCCCATTCCACAACTTTAGGAAGGGAAAGGCCTGAGATGAACCTGCAGAACTGGTGGAGACCTTCCCAGGGTGCTTATTACGGCTTTCCTTGGACAGTCTGTGTCCTCCTAGTAATTGGTTCTCATCTGGAATCAGGGTGGTGGATGTCAACCTAAATCCTGTACTATTTCTTTCGAGTCCATGTTCTATAGAATAGGAGGCTGTATAATGGCTTATAATGGCCATTTACAATCTCCCTATATTTTGGGGGAGGGGTCAGGGGGAGGATAGGGATTAAAACAGTTTCTGTTATACTTTTCGTTTACAAAATGGAAATATCTTTATTTTTTTTTTCTATTATGGAAGTAGTACATGCTAATTTGTCAAAAACTGAGGTAATACCAAAAAGTTTAAAGAAAATTAATTCAGCCATCCAAAGGTAATAGCCATTAGCATTTTGGTGCACATTCTACAGATATGAACACTTATTCTTACAAAAGTGAGGTCATGTTACATATAGTATTTTGTTACCTGATTTAATCACTTAAAAATGGGTCATGAATATATCAGTCAAGATAGTCTATGCTACGATGTGGTAACAACCCCCAAATCTCAGTGTCTTAAATACCAAACATTTACTTCTTGCTTATATAACTTGTCCATCTTGGGTTGGCAGTGGAGCAAGTATGCATGTTCTGGTCACTCAGGAACTTGGACTAGATGGACCAGCTGCCATCTCAAATGTTGCTAATCACTGTGCCAGAGAAAAGGCAATTTCGGGGGGTCACACATCTGTAATTAAATAATTGGCCCAGAAGTGACAAATGCTACTTACATTCATAACTTATTGGCCTGAACTAGCCACATGGCCCTGCCTTCCACTAGGGGCCAGGAAATGCAATACTTCTGGCAGAGAGCTACAGAAATATTTGGTGACCAGCACTGAAGTCCAATAAAATGAACATTTATTGATGCCAATAAATATAAATCCTAAATATAGATCATATTTTCAATAGTTCTATTCTAATTAATCTGTGTATCATAATATATTTAACCAAACCGCTTTTAAAGGATATTTTAGGTGATGCCCAATTATTAATTGTTTTAAAAGCTGCAAAGAATTTTCTTGTACATTCATTTTTTTCTATTAATTTTTTCCCCTTGTGATACTTTTCTGTAAGTAGAATTTCTAAAAGACATGCATACTGGTGGGACTGTAAAATGTTACAGACACTTTGGAAAACAGTTTGGCAATTTCTTAAAAGTTAAATTTACCATACAACCCAGGAATTCCACGCCTAAGTTTCTACCTGTGGGAAATAAAAACATATGTCCAACACAAAGACTTACCTGTGGATGTTCATGCAAGTTCCACATTATAAATAATAGCCAAAAAGTGGAAGTAACCTAAATGTCCATCAACTGATGAACAGATAAACAAAATGTAGTCTCTCCATGCAATGGAATATTATTCCGACATAAAAAGGAATGAAGTACTGATACATGCTACAACATGGATGAATCTTGAAAAGATCATGCTAAGTGAAAAAAGCCAGTCATAAAAGACCATATATTGATAATGCCATTTATATGAAATGTCCAGAATGAGCAAATCCATAGAGACAAAGTGGATTAATGGTTGTCTCGGGCCAGGGGAAACGCCAGGGTTGGGAGGTGACAGCTAAGGGGTACACGGTTTCTTTTGGGATAATAAAAATGTTCTAAATTGATTGTGGAGATGGTTGCACAACTCCGTGAATATGCTAAAAAACACTGATTGGTTCTCTTTACCTGAATGAATTTTATTGTTTGTAAATCATACCTCATAAGGCTGTTTTTAAAAATATGCATAAAATCTAGGCATATTTTTCAAGTTTTTGATCTACATTGTCAACTTGCCCTCCAGAAAGGACAGTGTATTACTCAGAGCAATTGTAGTTAACAACTCCCATTATTTAAACAGTGACTTGCCATGAGTGATGTTCAACAACCAGCTAGGACTTTTAGTCCAGCCTGGCTGGTTAATTAATATGATTTTTTAAAATGAAGATTTTGTCATCTTCCCATGCCCCTCCTCTGCACATGGGACAGTGTAGCATATCATCCAGAAAAAAATACAATACGAAAATTCGAGGTAAGTTCAGTTTTGCTTCCAGAGTTTTCTGGCATTTTGAGTTGAATAATTGAGCCCATCAGAGTAAGGCTGAACATGTTTACTCATTGTAATAGACACAATGGCAAAGAGCTTATTTTCAAGCCCAAAATAAGATGAAACAGAATACACATATTCTGATGAACTCTTTGTTCCTGTCATTTCATCTGTGCTCCTCTAAACAGATTTAAGAACACTCAGATGACCAGGTAGTCAACCAGGTCCAAGAGGGATGAATTCTAATTCTGGCCTGCAGGTTCCCTGATTAAAGGCCAAAACTGCTTTTCAGGATGGATAGTCCTTTTTGTGAATTTGAATTGATTTTAACCTCCTTGTATAACTCCTTTAAGAATGTCCTCGCAATCATATATCACGACTCTTCTCTTTTTATAGGTTGGACTCAGGGTCCCAAGGCAACTCAGGCTGTTGCAAAGACTGGTACGTATATTCATGGTACATCTTAAAAGTCTGTTCCCTCTGTCAACTAAAAAAGCAAATTTGTCTGTTATTTTATCCTCAGAATGAGTTTATTCGGGAATAGCCAAAAGAATTGCAATTCGGGATGTGCATGCTATGGAGAACCATAGGCAAATCCAGCAAACAAAGGAGGGGAGCTGCCTTTATAGAGAAAAAGGGGGAGCAGGGAGGGGCTGTTCTAAATGAAAATCCATAGGGGGAAAGTAATAGTTCAGGGTGGCAACAGCTTCTCATTGGCTGAGCTGTGGTGTTTCTCACTGGCTGGGCTGTTGCCAGGTGGGGAGAGAAATCTTCCTTCTATAGTAAAGTAGTTTTACTTGTCAAACATGCAAGGGTTTGTATCTTCCTGCTTGGTGTAATTGACAATGTGTGATAGGGCATGAGAGCTCCCCCACAGGCCTTCCTGACTCCAATTTAGTGAAGTTTCTTTTTTAATTTCCACCCCTCACTATTCTGTGTATCTTGAACCAGGCACTAACTTTGCTTGCTGCTGCTCCAAAGGTTATAAAATTGCTTGTAGAATTCTAATATGAAACAGCATAGCTTTTATAAGACTTTTTAAAATGGATTTTTCTTTCTGGAAAGAGACCTGATTATTTCAGTAGGAGTATAAGGACAAAGTATGGAGTTTCAAAGTCCTTCTTAAAAAAAAAAAACCATAAACCTAAATTAACTTTTACTATTTTATGACATTCTTACACAAGAAATAAAGACTTTCTTGTGAAGTAAACAACTAAAGCAAGCAAAGAATTCACATTTGTAAAGCCTCATGTGCGGCAAGCTGGGCAAGGCTCTCGATGCATGTTGGAGGTTAACAGATGGAACTTGGGCAAATATCCAGAGCTCTGAGAGCTTATTTGAAATGATCTCAGTTCTTCCTTACTATTGTGTGTGCAGTGACATATCAAGATGTGGGGATGTGCCTTCAGACTCTGGGGTGTCGCTTCCCCAGCAGTTTCTTGAAGGTGAAACGTTTATCCAAGGCTTCCCTACACCTGGTGTTGGAGTCAATTCTGGATTTATCATGACCAGTGTCACAATCATTACCATCTTTGTTTGGAGTGGGGCCTTGTATTCTTGTCAATTTCTGCTTGGCTAGAATTCGTAAGAGGTGGTAGAACTGGGATTTGAATCCCAACAGCCTGACTTCTGCGTCTGTGCTCTTAACGAACACATGAAACTGCCTTCTTGATTATATGTATATTTCTATTTCTTATTATTTTCACTTAACAATGCCTCACCTGGCCTTGCTTTATCCATTCTTTTAGATGGTAAAAAATATTCCATGTTGTTGGTACACCATAATCTATTAAGCATTCTACTATTGATGAGCTTTCAATTTGTTTCCTTTTTTTTTTTTTGCCCCTATAAACAATGCTGCAAAAAATTTTTGTTTATTCTCATATATGGGTGCTTTTGATTCTATGGCCTAGATTTTCAGTAGGAGGATTGCTGGATTGAAGTGCATAGACACTTGAGAGATGTTGTCAGACTCCTTTTGAATGCTGTTACCCCTAATACTATCTGTATTAGTTCCATTTCTATTAGCAATGATGAGTATGCACATTTCTGCCAGCAAAGATATAATTATTCTTTTTGATTTGTCAGTCTCTTAGCTATAAAGTGATATTTCATTGTTCCTTGAACTTGCATTTCCGTGACTACTTATGAGTCTGGACTTTTTCTATACATTTATTGGCCATTCAGAATAGTTCTTCTGTGAACTGGTTTTTTTTCAGATCCTGTGCCCATTTTTCTATTGCGTTTTTTTATCCCCTAATTGTCAGTATATAGAGATCTTTGTATGTTACAGACATTCCATCTTCTGAATTGCAAGAGTTCTCCTCTCAATCTATCATTTGTCTACTTACTTTGTTTATGGTATAGTTGCTGTATAAAAGTTTTAACTTCCTAAGTAATAAATAAGTTTATCTTTTCTTTACAGCCTCTGAGTTTTCATTCTTGGTTACAAAGATTTTCTTGACCCTTTGGCTTACATTGTTTATGTAATTGCTTAGATTTTCTTGGAAATCTCTTTGAATTTTAAAAGTCTTAATTTTTATATGTATGAGGCTTTTTTAACATGAACTTTATTTAGCCATCCAACCGGTACCACAATGATCTTTCCAGTAGTGGGCCTGATGCATTGCTTTTTGCAAATGTCTCCAATGACTTGGTATCATCTGTAGCATTAACTCCAAGGATGTATAAGGCCTTGTGTGATCTGGCTCCTGCCTGCTTCTGCAGCCTCAGTTTACCCTGTGAGTTTCCTTATATTTTATGCTCTAGCCATACCACCCTAATCTGAAGGTCTCTGAATGTTCTCTAATTAATGCATAGAATGTGGGTGGCAACAGCTGGTACTCTCCCATCACTGCCAGCTCATGGACCGCAGGAATTTGCTCAATTTTATTCTGAATTAATTAGATACTCTTTTTATGAAACTCTCTGGCATCACATATACAAAAATGTTTATGTTTTGAAAAGAAGGGCTCTCTGCGTCCCAGTCTCCATAGTGCTTAACAGACACTGGTTTGGTTTTCCTAAAACAATTTACTGTCATCATTTTTTTTTTTTATGAGGAAGATTAGCCTTGAGCTAACATCTGCTGCCAATCCTCCTCTTTTTTCTGAGGAAGACTGGCCTTGGGCTAACATCTGTGCTCGTCTTCCTCTACTTTATATGGGACACCTGCCACGGCATGGCTGATGAGCAGTGCTTTGGTCCACGCCCAGGATCTGAACCTGCAAACCCTGGGCCACTGAAGTGGAGCGCTTGAACTTAACTGCTACACCATCGGGCTGGCCCCCTCACTGTCATCATTTAACTTCCCGATGGCAGGGGCTGTGTCTTGGCATTGCCTCATAGCAGGTATTCTAAAATTTGTAATCAGGATTTGTTGTAAGCAGATGTGGTAAGACACAGACATGGAAATGATTGTCGTGAAGGAAGAAGTTGTACTCACAGATCCCTGGGAACAGGAGGCATGGCACACCACACAGGGCCACACGAGGAAGCACCAGTGTCAGTCATAAGGTAGAAGGGGAAGGGGAAAGCATGGTCCAGAGACTTTATTGGGGTTTTCACGGAAGGAATTGGAGAGTCAGGTTAACTCTGCCGAGTAAGCTTAGGATTGGATAGTTTGAATAATTTTGGCAGGCCCTGGGCTATAATAATGGTCCCTAGTTGTTCAGTACCTGGCCCTGGAGTGATTCAGGGTCGGGGGAATATTGGTCTGGTGTGTGAGCATTGGAGAGTGTGGGTCCTGGACTGGTTGGCTATATATCAAAGGTGTGCTTGCAGGGGAGTCATTTGCTATCTCTAGAAATCAGTTAGCCCTGGGTGGGGCAGTCTCTCCAGGATCAAGGCCCCAAATGCCAGAGCATCCAGAATATAGAAAAAAGGAAAATATAGTTAATACAGCAGGCAGCATTATATATGCATCTGTCTCCCTACTCCCAACACTAACCATCATGGTTTGTCCTTTTTAGGAGGTGTATAGAAGGGAGTTTTTTTCCTAAATAAAGTGATAATTGCATTTTATGTTTCCTCTTTTCTCAGTGTAGTGAAATATTGCTAAGTAGAATGTATTACCACAAATAGGCAATTCAGAGCAGATGCCACCCTCCATCTACACCAGAGGGGTAAAATTATTTCCACAAGGTGGTAAATACAGTACTCAGGAGGTGCCTTGTCTGGAGGACTTCTTTTCATGTAATAACAGTGTGGGCTAGGTTGTTTTTCTCAGAAAGGAGAGGCATTAAGGTTTAGGAAAGATCTCTGGACCCGGAGTCAGCCAACTGCCAAGCATCAGCTCTCTCCTTTATAAAGTGAGAGGGAGCCCAGTTAGATGATTTCTAACGTTCTCTACCATCCGAAATTATTTCTTCTAATGGTCACCACATCATTCTTCTAATAGACCAGAATAAAACAACAGAAGGTTAATCTTCTGGGAAGAGGCCTGGGTTCTGGCAAATGCCGTCGCAAACGTTTCTCAGTTACATTTCGTCGCAAACATTCCTCATTACATTTCCAGATGGCATCTTGGGTAATTCAGGACATCCTCTGGGTGGCTTAATGTTTAAGTGACTCACATGAGTCACACAGAAACCTTTGGTCCCTGGAGCAGCTAATTAAGACACTCCCTGCCTCAAACTGCTTTTCCATCTGTTGAGCTTTTGTAGGAAAAATAATGAGGGAATTATTGTCACAGGAAGACTTGATTTTTGCCCCCTATTTTCCAGTTGACATCCCCAGACGAAATAATGGGTTAAATATAAATATGGAAAGCATGTTGGGTTTTTAAGAATGGTGCACTGGGAAAAATTGAGGCAACCATTTTATATCCTTCCTTTCATGACACGTTTTCATGAACTTCTGCCATTGCAAGTTCTGTGCTTGGCTTTTAGGGTTGTTCATTTCCTGACAGTTTTGTGTACCTGTCCAATATTCTTCTCACAATGTACCCATCTTTCTGATTAAACTGCTGGCTCTATTCCTTGTTCCACTCTGTGATATGGTTCATTCCATATCATTTCACATCTTCTGTGTTTTTAGAACATTCCTTTTGTTCTCTTTCACCACATACACATTCTGTATCTATTTAAGAACCTTTTCTTACTTTTACAGACCTCACTGATTTCTCTTCCTTCTGATTACTGAAAGGTCTTATAGTCAATAAGTGAAAAGAAAAAAAAAATGCTGTTAGTGCAGCAGAGTGGATTCCAACTCCAAGCGCCCCTGTGGACAGCAGAGCGGATCCCTGCCCGGTCTTTTTGCTCCATCCTCTCACCTTCCGGCGCTCTATCAGACAATGGTCTGCTGCTATTCATAAGGTTTTCATGGCCAATTTTTTTTGGAAGTGGATGGCTAAGTCCTTCTTCCTGGTCTGGAAGGTCCACTGAAACCTGTCCACCATGGGTGACCCTGCCAGTATTGGAAATATTGGTGACATAGCTTTCAGCAGCTCAGCAACTCACAGCTGCCACAGTGTGACAACTGACAGAGGGATGGTGTTGATGCCTAACTGGGAAATGAACCCAGGCCACGGTGGTGAGATCCCCGGATCTTACCTACTAGACCGCCAGGGCTGGCTCTCTCTCTCTCTCTCTCTCTATCTATCTATATATATATACATAAACACACACATATATCCCTATACCTTCTTGTGTTGCTTTATATTTTTCTCACTTTCTTCCCAGTGTGATCATAAGTGCCTTGAGACAAGGAACCACGTGTAACACTTCTTCCCAATCCTTCATAGAATTTAGTCTATCGTAGTGCTTAATAAATACTAGTTTGTTACCATTTCCCTTTTTGGGGATATATATTTTTCTTTAATTGTTCAAGATTCAGAAAATTCAATTCCATAAATATTTTTGAATTTTGCTCTATGCTGAGAGCTATGGGTTAAAAAAAAAGAGGACTAAGCCATGGTCGCTGTTCTTCACGTGTTTGCAGTCTAGTGGGGGAGGGGTAAGGGATGGGTAGCTTGCAGGTGGGGGATGGCTCTGAGCATGACTGATTTTGGTGGATTGTGGACCAAGAGCACTGTAACAGAAAGGCAAGTACCCTGACTTGTAAGTGACAGCAGGGGCAACTGTGGGAAATAGTAACTGGGCAGAAGCAGGCACGTTAAAATAGTTTCTTAAAACTTTTATAAGCCTGTCTGTTGGGCCCATAAACTATTTTTCCTCTTCTTGGTGTAATATTGTGGAAAATTCTACTGCATCTATAATCTTAATTTAAGACAAAAGAAGATACCATAATAGTTACATTTAGTATTTTGTCAGATGTCTTCTAATTTTCACATTTAAGTTCAATAAAATTATAATTGATAATTATCTCACAAATAAGAACAATCAACATGGCATCAAAAATAGTCTCAAGTGTACCAAGTGCAGAAGATTTTTAACAATTTTTAAAATAGAACTAGGCAAGAACCCTCTCCTGAAGGAACTACATTTTATTTGAAATGCTGTGCAGTGAGAGCTGTACACTTCATTTATCTAAGACATAAACTTAACAAGTTTTTTCCAAATTAGTACTCTGTTTTTATGTAAAAGAGTTAAGTGATAAGTTGATGGGAAGAATTTTTGGAAATGTCAGAATAGGACAACAGTGCAGAATGGATTCAGCTTAATATCCTAGGTCTTTAATGTTTACAATTTAAGGGATGATAACTGAGGTTCACAGGTAACTTTTGAATCAGCAGCAAAGACTGAATTATATTTAGTATGCTTTCAGAGGTCTATGGGTTTTTTTTGGTGAAGAAGATTAGCCCTGAGCTAATGTCTGCTGCCAATCCTCCTCTATTTGCTGAGGAAGACTGGCCCTGAGCTAACATCCGTGCCCATCTTCCTCCACTTTACATGGGATGCCGCCACAGCATGGCTGACAAGTGGTCCGTCAGTCCACACCCGGGATCCGAACCTGTGGACTCCGGGCCGCCACAGTGGAGTGTGCCAACTTAACCACTACGCCACCAGGCCAGCCGCTCGGAGGTCTATGTTTTATTGGCTATGTAACTATCATGGCTTGATGGAAAGCCATGAACAGCCAAGCTGCCTCTAGAATCCTTTTACAAAAGAGGCAGGATTGGCAGTCGGGGACTCCGGATTCCACGCTGTGTTGACTCCCTCCTACTTGCGTGACCTGGGGCGAGAAAACTACTTTGGCCTACATTGGTAAAGTGAGGGCATTGGACTTGAGGGTCTCTTTTTCTTTATATCTTGTCTTTATCATTTATACTGTAACTGCTTCCAATAGGATTTCAAGGGTATTTCTAATATGCAGAAGTCTAGTTCACAAAACAAAACGTGTAGAGATCAGAAATAGCATAGAGTTTGAAATAACTAACAAAATGACTAAATTCAACTCAAGTGCAAGTTATACTAAAGTAGGGTTGCAAACTCAAATGTCTGAAGAGCCTAGGCAGATGTTCCAGTTTCTATTGCCGTATAAAATTCTTCCCCCAAACTCAGTGGCTTAAAGCAATGACTATTTTATTATTACACCATCTGTGGAGCGGGGATTTGGGCAGGGCTCAGCTGAGTGATTCTTCTGGCCACATGATGTCAATGGAGGTTGCTCAGTGGTGTTCAGCTGGCAGATGGGCTGCTCTGGAGGGCTCGCTCTGTGTTGGGTCCTTGGCAGGAATGGCTGCAGCTGGGCTCAGTGACCACAGCCGATTGCAGTGCCTCCAGGTGGCCTCTCCAGGATGACAGTCTGAGTCTGACATGGTGACTCAGGGCCTCCAGAGAGAGCGTTCTGAGAGACCTGGGTGAAAGTGGGGAGGCTTCTTGTGACCTGGCCTCAGAGCCCCAGAACATCACTTCTGGTGGGTTGTATAAGTAAAGCAGGTCACTAACACCCAGATTCAAGGGGAAATGAGTTCAACTCCACCTACTCATGTGGGAATGTGTAGCCAAAATTGCCCCACTTTGTTTTTCAAGAGAAATGGGCATTATGAATTTTCATGGAACTTTCCCAATTTTTAAATATTGACACCTAAATTTGAAAAATTTTAAAAGATTGTGCAAGTCAAATAAAAATGTCTGTGGGCTATGTAATTTGGGATCTCTTCCTAAAACACACCAATCAGTAAAGATATGTGAATGACTGATATCAGGGCCTTATCTGTTAAATAGTGTGGACCAGGGATCAGCAAACTTTTTCTTAAAGGAGCAGATAGTAAATATTTTAGGCTTTGCAGGCTGTACAGTGTCTGTAGCAATTAGATAACTACTCTGCATTGTAGCAGAAAAGTAGCCACAGACAACATGTAAACAAATGGATGTAAATGAATTTATCTTCTCATAAAACTTTATTTACAAAACCCAGTGGCTGGCCTGACATAGCTTGCCCACACCTGATGTAGATGAATCAAAGAACAGGGGGCATCTGGAGGGAGTTTCAAACAACAATGAAAAATAATTATAAAGGGTTGATGGATGATAGGGGACTGGTTAATTAAAATATAATGCATCTGTACAAAGAAATACTATGCAGCTGTTAAAAAAAGAACGAGGTAGATCTGTTGTGCGTTTTCCAAAGATGGCGGCAGTTTGATACTCCCCTCCTCCCACTGAGATAGGGTCTGTATGCTCTGCTTTTGAAAATGAATGTGCTCCTGTGACTGTTTGAACCAGTAGAGTACGGTAGAAGTGATTCTATGTGATTTTCAAGGTTAGGGCATAAAAGGGGATATAGCTTCCACCTCACTGTTGGGAAACATGCACTTGGAAGCCTCTAGCTACCACATAATCAGTCCGACTGACTGACTGACTGATGTGTGAGGTAGCCTGTGCTGTGAGTCAGCCTGAACTTGCCCATGTGGAAGGACCACATAGAGGGGCCCTGGGACAACATGGGATAGAGAGATGCCAGCCGGCCTTGAGCTGCTTCAGCAACCCACTCTTCCAGCTCCAGCCACCGTCTGACTGCAGATGAGCCAGGCCCCCCAGCCAAGCCGTTCTAGAATTTCTAACCACAGAAACCATGAGAGAAAATACCGTGATTGCTGTTGTCTTAAACCACTAAGTTTTGTGTTTTTTTTTGTTTTTTTTTTGTGAGGAAGACCAGCCCTGAAGTTTTAGAGTGATTCGTTATAAGCATTAGATAACCGGAACATACACGGATAAAGAAAGATGAACACAATATATCATTAGGTGAAATTAAAGCAAATCAATGCAGTATGTGTTTATGGAAGGATATACCAAAAACTGTTAAGTGTTCCCTCTGGGGAATGGAACTGAGGGTTGGCAGTGGGAGGGAGACTTACTTTTATTTTACATTCTGTCATTTGAAGTTTTTGCCATGTGCATATGATAATTTTTTAATAACTAGTTTAAATTTTAAATAAAACAGAGAATGATAGCTAGCCTTTTCTGAGTTCGCAGGATTTTTTTTTTAAGCATCGATTCCAATTTACTTCCCAATGCATCCATTGATGTTAGAGCTGTGTGCAGTGGTATTTTAGACCTGTGCAAATTCACACAAGCACAGCTACCAGCCGTGCAATGTGCATCAGCTCAGATTTGGAGATCTAAGAATAGGTTTAAACATGGATAATTTAGGAAGAAAACCTATGTCCAGAAATAACATAAGTCAAACATCTCAGTTCATGGTTTTATGCACCTTAGCGTTCCTTTTTTGAAAGATGATGAGATACAAATTTTAATTAAAAAAACCCCCAACACTTTGTTGTGCTGTGAAGATCATTATCATTACCATCCCCAACCTAATCCTTGTTGTCTTTAGTGAAACATGTTAAATGTTTTTAATGAGACCATTTAAAAGAGTCATTTGGTTAAACCACATCTGGAATCTCTTTTTAATCCACATCACTCCTGGGGGGAGAGACAGATTTTGTCCTAAAGGGACTAGATTTTCATAGAGAATATTCTACAATCAATTATTTTGGAATTTCCTAAAACCTAAGGTTTTACTCCTTGCTTTTGGCTTTGCCTTAGATCCTTGGATCTTAGAAGTAGATGTAATTTTAGTGATTTATTCAAGCCCTTTCATTTTATAGAAGAAGAAATACATGGAGAGGGCCACCTTGTTATATTCCTTTAAAACAGTGGTTCTCAGACTTGAGTGTACATACATCAGGATCACTTGGAGGGCCTGTTAAAACATAGATTGCGGGCTCCATCCCCTGAGTTTCTGATTCTGTAAGTCTAGGATGGCGTCTGAGATTCTGCATTTCTAACAAGTTTCCTGATGCTGCTGATGCTGCTGGTCCGGGGACCACAATGTGAGAATCACTGCTTGGAAATAATTCCTTCTCAGACCACATTGGAGAACTTCTTTTCCTCTTGTATGTGAAAATCTTTCAAATACATTTATATATTTTTTCTATGTGATCATCACTTCACTGAACTCTATAGACTTATCTCTTTCAGACATTCTAAGAAAGACATACATTCCCTTAACATTTTTCCTAGGCATGTTCCATGTTTTTTATCCTTTTGAGTGACCAAGACTGGACGTTCAGCCACTGATGAATGGTCCCTAGACCTCTGCACCCAGTACTCGCCCATTCTCTGGCCTCGCTTGTGTGTTAGTCTCTGCTCCTCGCTGCCGGCTCTCTTGTGGGTGGTGCGTGTGTTCTCAGATATGCTTTGTGTTGAAGATGTCTTCGAGAAGCAAAGCCTTCTCTAGTACCTCATATAAAAGATCTCTTCAGTTTCTTGTGGTTTGCTGTAAAGAGCATGATTTGCCTCCAGTGCTTAAATATTTATTTAAACAGAACAACCCTCTGTGGTAACTCTCTTGAAACAGGGTTACGATCACCTTTGTATATCACGGGAGCAATATGCCTTGCTAGCAACAGGTCTTCATCTTCCATCTGTTTTGAAAACTAGCTTAGGACTCTAAACAAATTTAAAAGGCAGATGAAGGTTGAATAAAACATCAGCAGTAGAACGATCCCGACAGGAGAGGGTAGAATCCTATCAGGGTACCCTGGTTCCATTCAGCATTTATTGAGAGCCTTCCGTGGGCTAAAGACCACACTGGGGTTTGAGTACACAAAGATGAGGAAGACATGTCCACAGAGAGCCGCCAGGCAGCCTAGCATGATGGTGGTGAGGGTGAACTTTGGAGCAAGTGGGATTGAGTTCACGTCCCCATTCCTTTCACGCGGACCTGGGCCCATACGTAACCTTGCTAAGCCTGACTTCCTTTCATCTATGAAATGGGCATAAAAGCATCTACTTCATATGTCTGTCCCAAGACACTAATGGGATAATGCCTTTTCTTAGTCAGCCAGGGCTGCCATAACATAACACTGTAGACTGGGCAGCTGAAACAACATAAATTAATTTTCTTACTGTCCTGGAGG
Organism: Tapirus indicus; assembly: GCA_031878705.1. NCBI lineage: Eukaryota > Metazoa > Chordata > Mammalia > Perissodactyla > Tapiridae > Tapirus > Tapirus indicus. The sequence goes on from CM062925.1 coordinate 120,233,843, forward strand.
CTGGAAAGTCTGAGATCAAGATCCAGCAGGGCTCATTTTCTGGTGAAGACTCTCTTCCTGGCTTGAAGATGGCCAAGTTCTTGCTCACATGGCCTTTTCTCTGTGTACAGGCGTGGAGAGCAAGAGCAAGCTCTCGTGTCTCCTCTTATGAGGGCACTAATCCCATCATCAGGGCCCCACCCTCATGAGCTCATCTAACCCTAGTCACCTCCAAATGCCCCATCTCCAAATACCACCACATTGGGGGTTAGGGCTTCAACAGATGACTTTTCAGGGGGCACAAACATCCAGTCCATAACATGCCTGCAGCATATCAGTCCTCAGCCAGTTCCTGGAGCTGGAGAATCACTCTGTTAACAGGCTTTTTTCATTAATGTTTCCTTACTTCTTCAGAGTCTGCTACCAGCCATCATCAGATGTAGCACTGTTGTGAAGGCTAGAAAACACGCTGAATAGTTTTAACCAGCTTTTAATTTTGCACCATCTAGCTGCTGCCCTTATCAGAGGCTTTGGGCTAAATTTAATTACTATAGATTTTCTTTTTTCTGGGTTCTGATTCCCCAGATACTTTCTTGAGCTCAGTATTGATTCCCATTTTACAATAATGTGATTATAGTCTGAATGGGAAAGCTCCAGAGTATAGTTTCTGTAAATGGATATTGAAATTAATTTGGAAATATGAGAATTTCTTTAGACATGCTCTGATGTTTTGGTCAATTCAGTGATCCTATAAATGTGATCTAAAAGTTTATAACAGAAGAGTATTATATACTTCATGTACTTTACTTCTAAAATTCCAATAATTTATTCAACTATTTAAGCAATGTATATTCTTTGTTAAATTGGAAATTTTAACTGTGTTCATTTGTTAAAGTTGGGTTAAGGATCTGCTTCTATGTCATGAACTGATTGTTCAACCACAGTTGTTTTACAAGGGAGTAAAAAGTGGGAAAATTGGGACAAGACAAAGAAAGAAGAAAAGAATCCCAAGCCAAGGGCTCCCAAATTGAAGGTCGTTGCTCTTATGGAAACAAAGGCTCCCACCTACCCTAGAATGGCTGACTCATGCTGTTGTGCATCCCTGAAAATATTGTGTTTTAATTCCAACAGAAAACCAAACCCTTGATGACAGAATTCACGGTGAAGTCTACCATTATTTCTCGTTATGCCTTCACTACGGTTTCCTGCAGAATGCTGAATAGAGCGTCCGAGGACCAGGAAATTGAGTTTCAGATGCAGATTCCAGCCTCAGCTTTCATCACCAACTTCACTATGTAGGTGACAGCCTGGTCAGAGAGCCCGGAATGAAGATTTCTATGTGGGATGGTCAGGGTGAGCCTGAGATGATGTGTGGTCCACAGCCCCTTGGTTGTGAGAATTTATATCCCAGTGGAGTGGTATATGGGTCAGAAGGTTGATTCCTTCCCTCCCTTCCTTCCTCCTTTCCATTATCTCTTCTTTCATTCCATTCCTCTCTTCTTCCCTCCTTCCTTCCTTCCATTCCCCCTTCTTCGCCTCCAACAAATGAGTGCCCACTCTGGGCCAGACACCCTTCAAGGTGATTGGTTTGCTTCTGTGAAAAAGACAACATTGCTCTGCTCCAGAAATTCCAGTGGGAGAAACAATAAATAAGTAAACAAATCGGTAAACAAAACGATAACTTCAGACAGTAACAAATGATGTGAAGATGGCAAGTCAGATCGAGAGGGGCTCATTTAGGGAGAGGAGTCAGGGAGGTGGCTAAGAGGAGGCGGTGTTTACATTGAGATGTGAAGGATGAGACAGCATAAAATCTTTGATATACTAGACAGAATTTACTTCTTCTTCTGAACTAAGACGTAAAGACATGCAAAATAGGTTAAATTTTAGGTCTGGGCAAGATTCCAGTTGGTGAATCTTCATGGAAGTTTCTTTGAGCAGATCCTCTGATTTATTCCTGGAGAATCACAGAGGCACCATGGGTTGGCTCTTACTATTTGGACCTGTTGGAAGTTGCCCTAGCATGAAACGAATGATTCAAGGGTAGTGCCCTGGTCTGGAATGCATTCTTTCTGCATATCCACGAGGCAAATAAAAATATTTTCTAGGGTTGTTGTGGTTATGAGATCCGTGTTTGAATTTGTCTTGGAACTGCAAGCTGGTAACACAGCTGTCGCTTATATTTCAGGCTTATTGGAGACAAAGTGTATCAGGGAGAAATTACAGAGAAAGAAAAGAAAAGTGGTGATAAGGTAAAAGAGAAAAGGAATAAAACCACAGAAGATAATGGGTAAGTGCCGCTTAATTAAGGAATTAAAAATCCACTTCAGCAAAGTGTCACATTTTATATATCTTTGCCTAGCCATCTTGTTTTCTTCCCTTCCTTCAAGTAATCCCTTTATTTTTATCATAATAATAAATAATTAAGTATACCTGATTAACAATATAGTAGATAAGGGTTTATAATAAAAAGGAACATTTACCACTCCCATTTCCCAGTTCTCACTTCCTAGAAACATCGACTTCTAATATTTCTGTAGTTTGTCTGTAGTTACCTCCGTCACTCTAAATATTATGATAGTCTTGCTTTTTAAAAATTTCTTGATGAAAATCAGACATTATCTGTTGATTCTTTGCTGTAAAGAAAGAGAGGTTAGCATATTTACAATACCCCCACTTTCCCTCTGCATTCCAAATTTAACGTTATTATTCCTCCCTCTTCCATCAATTTAAGCAGTTACACTATCTTAGACTAGCCCTATTATTTTAAATGATAATATTTCCTCTTCCTCACTTCATCCCCGCTCTCCTTTTCCATTCCCAGGACCCATCTTTTCTTACCTAATTATTTACTTTTGCATTTTCAGAGTTATCAACATTTGAATTCTGACCTGCCACAGTATTTGTATTCTGTTTTGTCTATAAACTGAATCTAAACATTGAAAATCAACAAATAGCATTTCCTTTTTAATGACTACATAAATAACATTAACTGCAGAGCCACCTGGTATACTAAGATTCTATTTCCCTCTCTACCAGCCTATTTGAAGGAAAGTGATCTGTTTTCTTTGAAGAAAGGTGATCTTAGTATCGCGATAAAATGGTGTGGGCTTTATGAGGATTATCTTTTCTCACACTTCATAAATTGTTCAGAATCATGCCACAGTTTAGTTTATTTGGATCACAAACACATTTCTGTTTTTCGTAGAGTTTCTAATTGTCTTTCTTTTTTTTTTGATGATATAAAACTTACTTTTGTCACTATTAACATCTAGCAAGACAAATAACTTATGTGAAATGGTGACTAAATGAACAGCTATGACCCAGTTTCTGCATGCGATGACATCCATGTCATTGCCAACAGCAATTGGCAAGGCATCACTGATTGGGAGACACATCCTGATTTCAGAGCTGTTAAACATGGAAGAATGGATGTCTCCAGATCAATGGAATACTGTCATTGCTTTGCAGCCTTGTCACATAATGTTTACCCTGGGCTTTCTTTTCATTTTCTTCTGGGTTGGTTTCATTACGTCTTGTATTCCATATCATATCTTCCTCTTTCTTGCTTTTCACCTTCACTTTGCTGGAGTATATTCTGAAGTAACTTCCTCAGAATGGGTGTGTGAGAGGCAAACTTTCTGAGACCTTGATTAATATTTTGACTGTGTATGGAATTTAAGATTCAGAGTAATTCACCATCCAAATTTTGAAGATCCTGCTCCGGTGTCTCATAACATCCAGTATTACAGATGATGCATCTAATGTGGTCTAATACCATTCCTTTTACGGGTTTTCTGTACCTGATGTTCTGACGTTTTACAATAGTGGGTTTAGGTGTCAATCTTTTTTCATTCATTCTGCCCAGCTCTCAGTGAAACTTTTCCATCTCAATACTTGTGTCTCTTTTCAGCTCTGGGAAAGGCGAGTGTGGGAAGCCTATCATCCTAGTCATTCATTCATGTATGAATTTGAGATTCTCCTCCCTACATTTGGTCCTCCTTCTCCCTTGTAATGTCCTGCTCAACCCTGCAGTTTCTGAGAGTCTGCATTCTCCTTGGCTCCAGTCCCTTCCTACATAATCTGAGCTACAGAGTTCTTGCTCTACTACTGAATTCTCCAAGTCTTCCAGAAATGTTTTGAAATGTCCTACCCACTGATAGTTGTCCCTACCAGTCTTATTCCTTTGATTCAATCCTTTGCTATTCCTTTGATGGTGGGGTCTGCCATCTTGAATCAGCGAACCCTCACTCCAAGGACTGAAAGCATTTGGAATCGTTTGTATTTTCATATGCTTGGCAATCCTTTATTCCTTACTCTTCCCCCTAAACACATCCACCAAACTTTACCAATATGTAAAAACCTAATACATTAGCTATTTTACAGTTATGTAAAATGTCAGATTCCTTTGGCCATCTCTGCAAAAAGGAGAATGCAATTCACACCTTGACTCCAAAGCTCTTTCATTTTTCCTTTCTAAGGACTCTCACTGAGAGTCTGGACAGTGCCCCGAGGGGACCTGAGGGAACCTGGCTTTCTCTGACCCTGAGCTCCCTCTTCTCTTCCTTCCAGGGAGAAGGGGACGGAAACCTTTAGAGCCTCAGTAGTGATCCCCAGCAAGGACAAAGCCGTCTTCCTCCTCAGTTATGAAGAGCTCCTGCAGAGGCGGCTTGGGAAGTATGAGCACATCATCAGCGTGCGCCCCCAGCAGCTGGTGGGGAGGCTGACGGTGGAAGTGAATATTCTGGAGAAGTCGGGCATCGCATCGCTGGAGGTGCTGCCGCTACACAACAGCAGGCAGAAGGGCAGTGGGAGAGGGGAAGGTGAGTGGTGCTGGCTGGACAGGCTCAGATCTTGGCTTTAGAGGAATCTATAAAACAGACAGCGCCCCTTCAACAAAGGCCCTGAGCGTTTGCGGGAATCTAAAAGATGGCAACACAACAAAGACAATTTTGGTTTTTTAAAGCCAGGCTCTATCAGGAGATTAAAAATGTTTAAATCATTTGACACAGGAATTTCACTTCTGGGAATCTAACCTAGTGAAACAGCTAAAATAGTGGGAATGTTTATATATGAACCCGTTTGATAATATTTGTAGTAGCAAAAACATTCCATCATCCTAAATATCCAACCATGTGGACGTGATTAGTAAAGTATGGTTATGAAAACAATTCAGCAGGGCCGGCCCCATGGCATAGTGGTTAAGTTTGGCGCGCTCCACTTCAGCAGCCTGGGTGCAGGTTCAGATCCCGGGTGCAGACCTACACCACTCATCAGCCATGCTGTAGTGGCAACCCACATATAAAGTAGAGGAAGATTGGCACAGATATTAGCTCAGGGCTAATCTTCCTCAAGCAAAAAAAAGACACAATTGTATATACACTGTAATGTTAAATATGTTAACTTTGTTAAATACAAAGCTGACAAAAGACTAGAAACTTATATAAAAAAATCATTTTATACTATGGGTGATGGATTACAGGGTCATTTTCAAAAAATCTGTTTCCAAAACATTAAATATTTTACATTAACATAAACATTTAAACAGTGTGTTAGATTCTTTCTAAAATTAAATAATGAAAAATGTGTACTGTACATTTGATTTAAGACATAAATCATTAGCAGGACTGCTTAGTTTAGGTTTTCCTCAGATTCTAATTTTTAAAATAGCACTGTTGAAGTGATAATGAAAAATTCAGTATAATCTAATTTTAATCACTATATTAATTTCAACTAATAGTTTATATTAAATACTCACTTGTGTTGGCCCTTATACTAATATACGAGTAAGACAATATCAAATTGGATAACAAGACAGATGTGTCAAAAAATTGCATTGGGGGGCTGGCCTAGTGGTGTAGTGGTTAAGTTCACGCACTCCACTTTGGTAGCCCAGGGTTCACAGGTTCAGATCCTGCGTGCGGACCTATGCACCACTCATCAACCCATGTTGTGGCAGTATCCCACATACAAAATAAAGGAAGATCGGCAACAGACGTTAGCTCAGGGCTAGTCTTCCTCACCAAAACAATAAATTAAAAAATAATTGCACCGGGATTGGAATGACGAGATTTCAGATGATTGTGATACTGAAGTCAGAGAAATGCCAAGTGATAAGTGAATATGCAGAATCTTAATTCAACCGCTGTGATGGCAAGGAGAGTGGGCCAAGAAGGCTTCTTGTGCAAGAATATTTAGGAATGAGATTGGAAGGAGAGTAATGAGTTGACAAGTGGAATAAGAGAATGTTGTTTAACATAATGCAAAATATATGGAAGAGTAAATGGTATGGAAAATACTCTTTCCTCGCGCCAACACAGTTTAGTCAATGACTCTCCACATGAGAAGTGGTTTACCCTCAAAGACTGAGTGTGTTCTGGTTCTGTGGTGGACTCAGGTCTTTAGTTGTGTGTTGACTTCCAACACCGGGTTTGAGACTCTCAATCCAGATCTAATTGGAAAACTGAAATTATTGTCATGGTATCTGACCTTCAGAAATGGCATGAGATATCGTACACCACTCTTATGTCAAGTAGGTGGCAGTGTGTATGGTTAATGGGTTTTAGTTCAGTTATTAACTATAACCTTGTAAAAAATTACCTAGGCCCCGTAAGATTTAGCTTGCACATCTGCAAAACAGGGACAATAACGAGCTCCTAGGTTCGTCGGGAAGTGTTGGTGTATGTGAAGTGCCTGGCCCAGGGTAAGAGCTAATAATTAATTATTGTTCTTATCATTATCATCTTGTATTTCCTTTTTTCTATGCAAATCTTATTACCCCTATTAGATCCTAAGTGATTCTGAAGGCAATTCTATGTCTGATTAACCTTTGTCTCGTTACAGTGTTTAACACAATACCTTTTAAACAGTAGATAGCTAATTAAATGTCTGCAAATTAGAGAAGAAAAGCAAAAGAAAAAAAAAGAAAAAAAGAAAAGAAGAAAATGCTCAAATTAATAACAAAGAATGTTTTTAAATTTCGTTTCTTTCTAATAATTTATAGGGAAATTCTCCTATGTATGACTATGTGAAGGAAGTATGTTTTCAGGAGGAAGATTCTTTGGGGGTTGGTGGGATCACAGAGAGGGCAGAACAGCTGTGTGGTGTGTCCAGGATGAATCCATGGGGCCCAGTACATGAATGGAGGCCCTCCGTGGGGGAGTCCTAGGGCAGTCTGCTGCAGTAACGAAGTGTATGTGTGTTTTGCCTCATTTTCAGAACCACCGTGACTCTTCAGAGATGTGTCCGAGTTGAGCTGTGTATATGTTTGAACGGGGTATGAATTATGATTGTTAGCTACAAAATTGCTTACAGTTTGTAGTCAGGGCCTGTGAGAATCTCAGAGGAATTTTTCCAGACCATTGATCTCCTGGGATCTGTTTATTTTTAAGAAAATTGTTTTCCTAGCTCTTGTACCAGAGCAGATATTTTGCTTTCCAGAGCTTGGCGATTTCACAAGCATTTACTCAAGCCAGGATCCACTTTTTCCTCCTTGTTCCCATCTTTCAGAGCTCAGCTGTTATTGTTCCTGCAAAATGCTAGCCCCAGCAGTGGGAGGCCCAGGATGTTGTGATTTGTCTGGATGCTATTGGTGCTTCCAGAAGAAATCCAGGCTAGAGATCAAACTAGAATCGGGCTTGCACCAACACATGAGCTGTAATTCTGTGGATGTGGACCCACGCCAGGACATTCCTCTGAGAGATCTGGCTGTGGCTAGAAATCAGAATTCTGGAATTTCTCTAAGCAACTCTCTGACCACTGGACCCATTTTCATCTTTAGGGAAGCAATTCCAGATAAGGATGACTCTGTGCTAGCTACTAGACTCAGCAGCACTTGTGTATATTATTATCTCATTCAATCTTTATAACAACTGTCTTAGGGAACTTTTGTAAAATACTGAGAGTGTGAGTTCAAATTCCCAGTCTCTCCCTAGCTATATAAAAACTTTAAAAAAGGGTGAAAGCAATAAAGCTTATCTTTGCATAGTTTACTTGTGTGGTGTATCAGGATTGAGCTCACAGCTATTGAATCATAAATTAATGAGCTCCTTCTCAATGTAGAAGCCAATTCCATGAGATGTAATTTGGAAGCCAAAGCATCATACTTTCTGTGTTTTTAAAATAGTTAACTCATGTATTCAAAACCCATGTAACTCATAACTCACAGTTCAAAATCTACAGGATTATAATTGGTGTACAGTGAAAGACAAGACTCCCTTTCTCTTCCGCCTCCCATCCCCTGTTCCTCTCCTCTAAAATATTTTGATGATTTGTGGGCTCAATGGAACAGAGTATTTAAAATTCAGATTTTCCTGGAACATCCTTGGGATGCATGATCTTCTGAAGGCTTACACCGAGGTAGATATTCCATCCCTGTGATTGATTCAAGGCTGGTTATTTCACTCTCTCTGTTAAAATCTCCAGCTCCCTGTTGTTCCATGGCATCTGAATTACTGTCCTTTCCACGATTCCAGTTTTGTTTTCTTTTGGCAGAAAATTTTATTTATGATGAGATTCCTCACGACTAGGAGTAAAATAAAATAAGGCCGCTTGCTGTTTTATTCCTCTGCTTTACATCAGTGACTCTCAAACTGTCTATTCCCGATAGTAACCTACAGAGGTTAAAAAAAGAAATACGGACGAATGGAGTCCTTCCTCAGACACTTGAATTACAATTTATTGGGGTGGGGCCTAGGTAGCTGTATTTTGGGGTGTGATATTCTAAGAATTTATATGAGAAACTAAAAAATGTATGAGTGCTTTTAATATGTTTATTTGTAAAGCTAAATAGTAATGCTGAATATTTTTTCTACCACTAAACAGGTATGGTACTATGACTTTCCTTGTTCACCCTCTATATTCTTTGCTTTTTTAAAAAACAACAGTATTGAGGTTTAGTTTACATAAAATTTACTCACTTTAAGTGTACAATTCAGTGATTTTTAGTATGTTTGCAGAGTTGTGCAACCATCATCACAATCCAATTTTAGAACATTTCCATCACCCCAAAAAGATCCTTGCACCTATTTGCAGTCACTCCCTGTTCCCACCCCAGCCCCAGGCAACCACTAATCCACTTTCTGTCTATAGATTTCAGACAGCTGAATTTTGAAAAGCACCCCAGGTGATTCTGGTGCTCAGTAAATGTTGGGAACTCTTTGGACTTCCCAGCAGAATTTAGGGACATTAACTATGTCAGGATCTTGACCTACAGAAGCAGCTTTTAAATTAAACAAGATGACTCTTTTAATCTCATGGGGTCCTCAGAGTACTCTGACTTCTGACCCTGACTGAAATGTATATTGTTTCTCTTTTCTGCCAACACGTTTTTTACTGTTGGATACAGGCCAACATCGAGTGACTCACACAGTTGGTGGAAAATAACCTTGTCCCGTATCCAACTTCTTCTGCTCATCAACATGGAAACTTGAGATGGAAAAGTACCAACAGGCCGTTCCCTTGGGGCTGGTGCAGTCTTCCTGATACAGTCTCAAGCTCATGGAACGAGGCATCCCATCTTCTCTTGGAAAAGACAAACATGATCATTCAGTGCATTTTTGGTGTCAGAAGAGCTTCTCTACTTTCCTCGATTCCCACCAGGGCTTCCCGGACCTGTGGGAATTGTTCCTGCCTGCTCTTCCCACCGTTCCCCGCACCACTGTCAGAGTAGAGGCTCCACATTTCGAAGCCTGACTAGTGTCCACGTTCACCCTGGCTGTTTCACACAGCTCCATTACCTGGCTCAGCGGGTCCTAAATGTTGGTGCACATGAGAATCGCCCAGGAAGCTTTTATTAATCTATTGTCCAAGTCTCACCCACGCCAAGTAAATCAGAATTGCCAGGGATGGAAACCAGGAGTTGGTATTTTTTTACCGATCCCTAGGTGATTCTATCGTGCAGACCCAGACCCTGACTTCTTGTTTTCAAGTGTTATTTGGCTTAGTTTCTACCCCTTTGCTCCTTAGACTCTTTTCCTGGGCTGCTGACTCTGCCTCCACACCTCCCAGCTGGAGTTCCTGAGTAATCCCTTCTCCTCATCTCTGTCAAAAGTGACGGACTCATGGACGTCACCCTAATCTGACATTGAAAGGAAATTTTACTTTCAGGAACAAGGAGACCTTTATAACTGTATTCATGTTCTCCTGGTGTCTGGTTCATCGTTGAGGGGTGCTCCACACTCAAGAGCACAGAAGCAAGATAAAGAGCATCAGCTTGTGCTCTTAAAAAAAATACATTCTAAAAAGACAACCTACAGAATGGGAGAAAATATTTGCAAATCATATGTCTGATAAGAGTGTAGTGTCCAGACTATATGAAGAACTCTTACAACTCAGCCACAAAAAGACAAACAACCCATAATTAAAATATGGGCAAAGGACTTGACTAGACATTTCTCCAAAGCAGGTATACAAATGGCCAATAATCACATGAAAATATATTCAAGACCACTAGTCATTAGGGAGATGCAAATCAAAACCACAATGAAATACCACCTCACATCCACTAGGATGGCTATAATAATAACAACAACAACAACAAAAAAAGACAGAAAAATGGAAAATAACAAGTTTGGGCAAAGATGTGAAAAAATTGGGATGCTTGTACATTGCTGGTGGGAATGTAAAATGGTGCAGTGATTGTGGAAAACAGTTTGGTGGCTCCTCAAAAAGTCAAGCATAGAATTACCATATAATAGAGAAATTACCAGAAATTTCTCTAAGTATCTGTGCAAAAGGATTAAAAAGAGGTACTCAAATACTCGTGCAAGAATGTTCATAGCAGTTTTCACAATAGCCAAAAGGTGCAGACAATCCAAATGTCCATTAATAGATGAATGGATAAACAAACTGTGGTTATATCCGTACAATGGAATATTATTCAGCCACACAAAGGAATGAAGTGCTGATGCATGCTACAACATGGATGGACCTTGAAAACATTAGGCTAAGTGAAAGAAGCCAGACTCAAAAGGCCACATACTGGATGATTCCACTCATGTGAAATGTCCAGAATAGATAAACCCATAGAGACAGAAAGCAGATTGGTGATTGCCAGGACCTGGGAGAGGAAGGAATGGGGAGTGTCTGCTTAATGGTTACAGAGTTTTGGGGGGGATGATGAAAATGTTTTGGAACTGGAGAGAGGTGGTGGTTGCATAGCCTTATGAATATACTCAATGTCACTGAATTGTATGCTTTAAAATGGTTAATTTTATGTTATGCGAATTTTATCTCAAAAACATAAAATGAAAACAATTACATTTTCTGTTGGTAGAATCCCACTGCCTCCAAGCGCCCTGGAAGAGTGCTCCCTGTGATCTGCAGCAGTTGACTCTGCGTCCTTCACACGCCCGGGATGGCAGATAATAAGACTGAGTGGAACTCAACTTATGGCTTGCTTTTTAATCATGTCACTCCTATGTGAGCTTCCTGTAAAATTTTGACTTTCAAATAATCCTAAGAACCGAGGAAGCTTAGTTAGAATGAAGAGAACCGCTCGAAATATAGTTTCATTCCCTTTTGGGTTGGAAGATGAGGTTGTTGACACTGCAGAGGTCTCGGAGAACAGGTTAATGACCAGCCACACCCTCTGCAAGATCAAGTCACTTCTGACCTGAGACTTGCATAGTGTCTTATATTTCAGTAGATGTCCAGTAAGGCGTTGATTGAATCTGTTTTAAAATCTTGTTTATGTTTTTCTTTGTTTGGTCTGTTCACCTCATGACTCTGCCTTTTATTGGGAAGACTTTCTTAGGATCGTATTCTAGGCATCCAGCATGGGGCTTGGCATAGAATGGGTGCTCATGAAGTATTTGTTAAATGAATTTAGGATTAAATAATTGTTGGGAATGAAAATGCTATTAGAGGGGCCGGCCCGGTGGTGTAGCAGTTAAATTCGCGCGCTCTGCTTCAGCAGCCCAGGGTTCGTGGGTTCAGATCCCGGGCACGGGCCGACTCACCGCTTATCAAGCCATGCTGTGGTGGTGTCCCATATAGAGTAGAGGAAGATGGGCACAGATGTTAGCCCAGGGCCAATCTTCCTCAGCAAAAAAGAGGAGGATTGGCCATGGATGTTAGCTCAGGGCTGGTCTTCCTCACACACACAAAAAGAAAATGCTATTAGATTTTCAACACGTTCCTGGTTTAAGTTGGTTAATTTTGCCAGATCTCGGATGCAGCTCCTATTTTCTTTTGAAGAAGGAATTGGGAGACAGAATTCAGTCCCATAAGACTTTGGTTACAAAATCTAGGTCTCTTCCTTTGCCAGGATTGCCAGATAAAAGACAGGATGCTCAGTTAAATTTGAATTTCTGATAAACAATATGGCCCTTGCAATATCTGGGACATACTTATAAAAAAAATTATTTGTTGTTTATCTGAAATTCACATTTCACAGAGCATCCTGTCTTTTTATTTGCTAAATCTGGCAGCTCTGCCCTGTTAAAGGGCTGCATTGTGACTGATTGTTCACCCCCAGTTCCAGTCCCCTGCTGCTCCGTGTTCTTCCCCCAGACCCAGTCTCCACTCTGCAGCTGGAAGAGCATGGCCCTGTCTGGCCTCTGTACATTTGCCAGGAAACAATCTGGTTGTTACGGGAGGGTGTCCAGCATTGTTCAGTGCAGAAATTATTCAGGTATGAATCATTTGGCCCTATAACTGGTTTTGTTTTTAATGCCGACATGAGAACCCATGTTATCTTGTTTGTTCTGACCTCGGCTGTAGCTTGGTCGGGGCCAGCTGTGAGCAGGGTGGCTCGGAGAGACCCGAGAGGGAGGCCTTCTCGCTTTGACTTGAACTTCGTAACCCATGAAGAGCAGCCTCCTCTTCTCTGTGAGACTTCACTCTTTGTTTCTTCCCTTTTCCTGCTGTCTTAGTGTGTGAGGTGGGGTGTTTTCTGGGCATATGGCACAGTCCACCATAGCTGTGGTTGAAACCAGGGGTGGGTGCAGGGCACGTGACATGAGTTACCAAGAGCATCTGCCACACCCACCAAAATACTTTCAGGATGAGACACTCCAGTTCTGTTGAAGGCTCCTCTATCTGTCTGCCAACTACGTGCTGACATGTTTAGTCATCTCCATGTACCATGGTCAACATGCTTGAGTCCTCACCACATTCCTGGCACCGTGCTGGATGCCTGAAATCTAAAGATGTCTAAGGCGTTCCCACTGCCTTTGAAGAATTTAGAGTTGGCAATTTTTAAAAACTTAAAAAAATTTTTTTAGTTATGGTAAAAAGTGCATAACATAGAGTTGACCATCTTAACCATTTCTAAGCATACAGTTCAGTAGTGTTGCGTTTATTCACGTTGTTGTGAAGTAGATCTCCAGAACTTTTACATCTTCCCAAACTGAAACTCTAAATATATCCATTCCACAACAACTACCCATTCCCCCTCCTCCCAGCCCTTGGCAACCACCATTTTATTTTCTCTCTTTGTGAATTTGATCACTTTAGATGCCTCATATAAGTGGAATTATTCAGTGTTTGTCTTTTCATGACTGGCTTATTTTACTTAGCATAAGGTTCTCCAGGTTCGTTCATGTTGTGGCATATGACAGGATTTCCTTCCTTTTTATGACTGAATAATATTCCATTGAGATGGCCTAGTGGTTAAAATTTGGTGTTCTCACCACTGAGGCCCAGGTTCATTTCCTGGTCAGGAAACCATACCACCTGTCCGTCAGTTGTCATACTCTGGCCAATAGGTGTTGCTGGGATGCTGAAAGCTCTGCCACTGGTATTTCAAATACCAGCAGGGTCACCCACGGTGGACAGCGGAGCTTCCAGACTGGGAAGAAGGACCACCCTGGCCACCCATTTCCCAAAAAATTGGCCGTGAAAATCCTATGAACAGCAGCAGAGCACTGTCTGATACCACTGGAAGGTGAGAGGATGGCACAAAAAGACCAGGCAGGGTTCCACTCTGCTGTCCACAGGGTCGTTGGGAGTCAGAATTCACTCAACAGTGCTAACAGCAACAAATATTCTGTTGTATGTAGAGACCACATTTTGTTTATCCTTTCATCCATTGATGGACACTTGGGTTGCTTCCACCTCTTGGCTATTGTGAATAGTGCTGCTATGCATGTGGATGTGCAAATATCTCTTCAAGATCTTGCTTTCAATTCTTTTGGGTATTTATCCAGAAGTGGGATTGCCGGATCATATGGTAGTTCTATTTTAACAGAAGTCTCTGAATCTTATCTTCCTTTACTGGTCTAGCGCTGATTTTGGTGGGCTTCTGTTTGGTTCGGTTTCAAATACTTAGAGCAGCTAGTATTTGAGGTCTTCGGTGGACGCAATATGAGATCAGGAAGGGATAATGCGTATTTTAGGAGATTACTGCTTTTAGAGTGTGTGAGGTAGTTGTACTAGTTTTCCTGCACAGTTTCTCTGGGGAAGTCAATCAAATAGGGAAAACTGAGACTCAGTGATGTATTATTTTAGGAAGAAAGAGCATTGAGCAAACAGTGAAGAAAACTAATTTGCTAAGGAATCTGGGCAAATACCACTTAACTATGTAAAATGATTGAATTGAATTTGAACTCCTTCAGCTGTAAATTTGCATTATTATTCTGTGCTCTATGTTGCTGTCATATCTATATGATGCTGTTTTCCAAAATACCAAATATCAATATAGGCAAGAAAACCCCCTTCCAAGAATAAAACTATATATAATAAGGGACTTATAAAGGTTTTTAACCAAACTCCTTCTCAACTTCATTGCCTCAACTTCACCACTTTTTTCCCCTGAAGACCTAGCCAATATTTTTTTAACTGAAGTATAATTGACATGCAAAATTATATTAGTTTCAGGTATACAACATAATGATTTGATATCTGTATATACTGCAAAATTGTCACCACAATAAGTCTAGTGAACATCCATCACCGTACATAGTTATAGAATTCTTTTTCTTGTGACAATAACTTTTAAGATTTATTCTCTTAGCAACTTTCAAATACGCAATGTGATGTTACTAACTATAGTTGCCATGCTGTACATTAATTACATCCCCATCACTTTTTCTTTGACTACTCTGCCGATTTGCTTGAATTTTGTCTTTACTGCTACCATCAAAGGGTAGTTGCATAATTATTCACGGTATTTTTGACTGCCCTATATTTAAGAAATCTCCCCACTGGAGCTCAGGTGAGCAGGTTACATAAACAAACAGAGACAACTTAGCCTCTTTTCCAAGGGGAAATGAGCAGGCAGTGTTTGTTTGGAAATCCTTTCGTAACACCACCAGGTGTTGGCTGCTTTTCTCCGACAGCAGGCAAACTCAGGGCCCACAGGAAACAGGCCAGGAAGTCTCTCTGTCAGTTGACCCAAAGGGGCGTGGCTTCCAGCTGACGTCCTTGACTCTGGTTCTTTGCTCCCAAATCTTTTCACCTTTAGACATTTTACATAGCAGTGAGCTTCCTTTTTTCACCATGTGGTTGTCTAGGAGGAGAATGTTTATTTGTGAATAACATCCATGTTCCTGGACAAAACTAAGGACAAAGCTTTTGTTCTCGTCACCTCTCACACAAAATATGTGACATGCTTTGTCATCACAAGATAGAATAAAAGGGAGGAATAATTAATAGCACTTGTATGCGTGGGTCTTAATCTAAAGTAGACTCCTTAGAGGAGCTGGTGAAAGCTATGGACCCTCTCTCCAGAAAAAATGATATACATGTGCACTTTCACGCAAAATGCTGTATATAATTTCAGGGGGCTTTGAGAAGTACAGGGGCTAACTCCACTGTACTTTATAAAGACTGGTCTTTATATAAACCTTCTTGAATGCCCTGTTTTGAATGTTCATTATGATGTGACTTTTTTTCTCCAAATAATGATTATTTGTTCTTACTAAGCTCTCAGTGGTGTAGAGAAAACTGTTATTGCAAAATGTAAACTGTATGTTATCACAGAGTATTTTCTTCTTGTGCGTTGCCTTTCATCCTAGACAAAGAGTACAAGAAGCTCCTTCTGAAGGGGATGAGCCTGGGGGCTTCTGTGTATTGAGTGCCTCCTATGTTCCAGGCACCATGCTCGGTTCCTTATTTATGTGATGTCATTTAATTCTGACAATGCTTCTATGACTTGGATTTACTCCAATTTAACAGGTGTAGATCTGAGGCTCAGAGATATTAAGTCAGTCATTGTAAGTCTGTCAAACTCTGGAGCCGACTCTCTTTGGTGTTCTGTGGCTTCTACAGATCTTCTTGCTCAAAAACACCAGGGTTTAGACAGGGAGAGAGCATCCTGGGAATGCTGGTCACCTGAGAAACACGGAAGAGTCAGTGGGTGGAGGAAGAGTTGGTCCATGAATCTCACCGAGGCCACACTGGAGGCAGTTGTGTGCCACTGAAGGTCAGCTTGTACGAGACCACTGATGCTTGAATTAAAACAGGAAGATATCATTAGAAGACTCTACTTCCTCCAATTCAGAGCACTCACCACAGGTCACTCCTGCCCCTAACCAAGTGGGCATGAAGGAGAGAAAACCAAGATAAGGAAAAGATGTGGGTTCCCTTTAGAAAAGGAGGTCAGGTTCTCACTCTTTTGATCTGCTCCCAACTTCTTCCTTGCACTCTTCATTATCTTTTGAACACATCCCGGGATGGCTGAGGGCCCTGCTAATAAAGCTCATTATCCTTATGAACTGTTGTTTGGAGGTCAGCAGTAGGAGCCTCCATTCACAGTAAGGAAAAGCTAAATAACATCATTCTGCTTTGGGATTTTGGTCAGTAACTGTGGGGCAGCCTATAATAACCTCATTGATTAAAAGATTTTTTTTTCCTCCTCTAATAAAAAGAGGATTTTATTTTCTAGAGACATTACTCTGGAATTTTTCCCAGCAAACTTTTTTTTTTTTTTTTTGGTAGGTAGTGGAAAATTCATTGGGTCACATTGACTGGTACTTAATGGGTGGGAGTCAGCGTCAGGAGCTAGGCTTCTTGGTGAGTAACCATACTGGGAATCAACCCATTCTTTGGGCGTATAACATAAGCCCATTTAGAGAAATCTCATGAATTTTCATCATGAACTGGCAACGTCTGATGTCAATAGGAAACCAAAATAATAATTCACTATCCTTTCTCGTGGCTTAAATCAAAGAGCCTAGTCAAATGAGTTATGAAGAGAGAAATTAGACATTGTAATTTTCAGTGCTTTCATTCAACCATGAATGGTTGAATTCATTTCAATGCGAGAGATTTGAAACAAGAAAAAGTAGGTACATGCTGACTGTGGAGAGAGTCAAATCTAATGTGGAATTTTAAAGTTATAGATAATCTAGCGCCACCTAATTACATACAACAGAGTCACGTCACCATTGTCCGTGTGCAGGAACCAGAATCACCTAGAAGCCTTGTTAAAATACAGATTTCTGGGTCCCACCTCCAGGGTTTCTGATTCGGAGTTTCCTGGGTAAGCCCAAGAATTTATATTTCTAGCAAGTTCCCAGGTGATGCTGGAGCTCCTGGTCCAAGACCACATCATGAGAACTGCTCTGCGGCATCCCTGCAGGTGGTTGATTCATCCAGGGTCGGCCCAAACACCTCTGGTAAGATGAGTCGTGAAAGCTGCCTCCACCAACAGGACATCTTTCTTAGAGCTTACTGATGCTGCACGAAAAGTGCTTCCGGTAACTCTATCCCTCATCTTAATTCTGCCAGTTGGAATCTGAATACACCTAATTCTCATAGAAATGCCTACACAAACAGACTTATCCGAAGGAATATAACAGATAGGGGTCCATTCAGCAAATAATATTATGTCCCTTGCCAGGGAAAGCTTGTTCAATCTATTCTGCTATCCAACTCTCCATGAGTTTAAATTTTTAAAAAATTGGAGTATACATAGAATAAAGTATATAAATCTTATGTGTACAGCTTGATGAATGTTTACATATGTATACACCCATACAACTACTTCCAGGTCAAGACGTATAGTATTTTCACCACCCCAAATGGTTCCTTGTATTCTTTCCCAGTTAGTACTCACCCCTAAAGGTAACCACTGTTCTACCTCGATTGCCATGGATGAGTTCTGCTTGCTCTTGAGCTCTATGTAAGTGGAAGCATAGAGAATACACTCTTTTGTATCTTATGTTTTCACTCAAAATGACTATAAAAGTCAACCATGTTGTAAAGAGCAGTTCTTTCCTTTTCGTTGCATGCAGTATTACAAGCATTTCGTTGCAAGTTTGACATGTTGTATTGTCTTACATTTAATTTCCTGGCCCTTCTTCTATTTTGTATATATTTAAGGTTCATAATAATATTAGCTGGCGTGACTGCTTACCGTGAATCAGAATGGCACTAAGTACGTTACATCACTTAATCTTTTCAATAGTGTGACTTTGGTAGACCAGTAATCCATTTTACAGGTGAGCTAACCAAGGCTCAGTAACTTGCCCAAAGTCTCATAGATAATAATAGGTAGAGCCTGTATCAAACGCAGGTCCTTCTGACTCATTCATGATCCTGAGTTTTTAGCAAGTGTATTATCCTCATGCCTCTTACTCTTGGTGCTTTACCAACAATCGCCAATGAGAGATTGACTCTGGAGAACATGCAGTTTCCTTCTATTTCAAGGACCTTTCCATTTTCAGCCTCTTTTCCTTCCTCCTTTCTAATGGTTCAAAGCCATCATCAACCTTGCTGGTGACCTAGAGACTGGCACTTGTTAACGTGCCATCGAGATTTTGCCAAGTCCTTCTTCCGATGAGCAGATCGGTGGGAAGCATGTTATCTTTCATGCAACCGTCTTTCAACAAGAATGAACTTTCTTATTTGCTAGCTCTCTGGTCACTCCCGAAATTCCTGCCCTTGATAAGTGCAAATCATAGAAGAATCAGGTCTGCCCTGTGATTCCTATTAAGGTTACACCTCAATTGTCTCTGAAAAATAATTGTCTATTCTGCTGAAGGAAATGTTTAAACTTCCTTTGACTTTAATGTCTAATAAGCCCATGGCAGAAGGAAGTTTATTCTTAAATACAAATTACCATGGGCAAATTATGCCTCGTTTCCTTTTTTATTTTGCTAATTAGGGATGGAAAATTGCTAGTCAGTTTACTCCACAGTATCAACTTGAATAGATTTAAAAAGATAATCAGATGCTTTGCAGCCGTTTTAAGCCTGGGTTTGATTCTGTATCTGGATAAAAAAATCTCCACGTATACCAATGTTTCCAAATTCTCCATTCTATTTTCATATTCTTCATGGTGCATGCAGATCTTAAAAATTGGATTTCTGTTGCTAAGTGTATAGAATGGTGTTGTTTGGATTTACAAAGGTGGTTGGTCTGTGAAATAATTCTCTGTTCTAACAGGAAATGAAGGTCAGGAGTAAAAAATTGGATGCACTTTGGTTAATCTGTCATCTCACTGTTTTCTTACATCATGTGAAATCCATTTATCTGTTTATCTTTCTGTAATTCTAATTTGTATCCTAAGATTCATGCTGGGGAAAGCTTTGGGAAATATTTTTTAAAAAAGAGCCGTACAACAACAAAAAGGGGCCAGCCAGTGGCGTAGCACTTAAGTTCACACGCTCCACTTTGGTGGCCGAGGTTCGCTGGTTCGGATTCTGGGCGCCGACCAACACACTGCTCATCAAGCCATGCTGAGGCGGTGTCCCACGTAGAGCAACCAGAAGGATGCACAACTATGACATACAACTATCTACTGGGGCTTCGGGGAGAAAAAAAGCAAAAAAGGAGGAAGATTGGCAACAGATGTTAGCTCAGAGCCAATCTTCCTCAAAATAATTAATTAATTAATTAATTTAAAAAATTAAAAAAGAGCTGTAAACTTTCTGGACAAACAGTATGTTGGGGCAGCCAAATGATTGATGGGGGAAAGGGGTTCATTATGGAAGAATTCTGTATGGAAGGAATGAGTGAATTAGAAACCACCCTTTTGCAACTCTAATGAAATAGTGGATCCAGACAAGCCTTATCAGTGATTGATAAAACTATTAAGTGAAAGATCGATGAGGAACTTTATAATGGGTGATCAGATTGACAACACTGGAACCCAGCATCAATCTTACCACAGCTAGAAGTTGACAACTAGAAATTACGTACTTTCTGATGTGATAAAGTAGTAAGTACTAAGCATCACCTATGAAGTATTCTTGTCAATAGCATTGAACCCGAGTCTAACCAAGTCTTGAGCTCTACCTACCAGAACACAATGAAGTACAGGGGATCGGGCTGCAGTTCTCACCACTGACTTCACCTTAGACTCACATGGAGAATTTTTTTTAATTATTATTTTTTATTGATGTCTTATAGTTTATAACATTGTGGGGTTTTAGTTGTACATTTTTGTTTGTCCGTCTCCATGTGGATGCATCCCTTCACCCCTTGTGCCCACCCCCCACCCCCCTTCCCCTTGGTAACCACCAATCCGTTCTCTCTGTCCGTGTGTTCATTTATATTCCATATATGAGTGAGTTCATGCAGTGTCTGTCCTTCTCTCTCTGGCTTATTTCACTTAACATAATACCCTCTAGGTCCATCCATGTTGTTGCAAATGGGACAATTGTGTCTTTTCTTATGGCTGAGTAGTATTCCATTGTATGTATATACCACATCTTCTTTAACCAATCATCAGTCGAGGGACACTTGGGTTGCTTCCACTTCTTGGCTATAGTGAATAATGCTGCAATGAACATAGAGGTGCATACGCCTCTTGGGATGGTTGATTTCACGTCCATTGGGTAGATGCCCAAGAGTGGGATTGCTGGATCATGTGGTATTTCTATTTTTAATTTTTTGAGGACTCTCCATACTGTTTTCCATAGAGGCTGCACCAGTTTGCATTCCCACCAGCAGTGAATGAGGGTCCCCGTTTCTCCACAACCTCTCCAGCATTTGTTGTTATTTGTCTTTGTGATTATAGCCATTCTAACCGGTGTAAGGTGATATCTCAGTGTAGTTTTGATTTGCATTTCCCTGATGATTAGTGATGTTGAACATCTTTTCATGTGGCTATTGGCCATCTGCATCTCTTCCTTGGAAAAATGTCTGTTCATAGCCTCTGCCCATTTTTTGATTGGGTTGCTTGTTTTTTTGTTGCTCAATTGTGTGAGTTCTTTATATATTACAGAGATTAATCCTTTGTCAGATAAATGATTTGCGAATATTTTTTCCCAGCTGGTGGGTTGTCTATTCATTTTGATCCTGGTTTCATTTGCCTTGTAGAAGCTCTGTAGTCTGATGAAGTCCCACTTGTTTATTTTTTCTTTTGTTTCCCTTATCTGAGTAGACATGGAATCTGAAAGGATCCCTTTATGACCAATGTCAGTTAGTCTACTCCCTATATTTTCTTCCAGGAGTTTTATAGTTTCAGGTCTCACTTTCAGGTGCTTAATCCATTTTGAATTGATTTTTGTATATGGCGATAGGAGATGGTCTACTTTCATTCTTTTGCATGTTGCTGTACAATTTTCCCAGCACCATTTGTTGAAGAGACTTCCCTCTCTCCATTGTATGTTCTTTGCTCCTTTGTCGAAGATTAGCTGTCCATAGGTGTGTGGTTTTATTTCTGGGCTTTCAATTCTATTCCATTGATCTGTGTGTCTATTCTTGTACTAGTACCATGCTGTTTTGATTACTATAGCTCTACAGTATATTTTGAAATCAGGGATTGTGATGCCTCCAGCTTTGTTCTTTTTTTTCAGGATTGCTTCAGCTATTTGGGGTCTTTCGTTGCCCCATATGAATGTCAGTATTTTTTGTTCTATTTCCGTGAAGAATGACATTGGGATTCTGATTGGGATTGCATTGAATCTGTAGATTGCTTTAGGTAGAATGGACATTTTAACTATATTTATTCTTCCAATCCATGTGCATGGAATATTTTTCCATTTCTTTATGTCTTCCTTGATTTCTTTGAATAGTGTCTTATAGTTTTCATTGTATAGGTCTTTCACCTCCTTGGTTCAATTTATTCCCAGATATTTTATTCTTTTTTGTTGCAATTGTAAAAGGGATTGTATTTTTGAGTTCTCTTTCTGTTAGTTCATCATTAGTGTATAGAAATGCAACTGATTTTTGTAAGTTGATTTTATAGCCTGCCACTTTACTGTAGTTGTTGATTATTTCTAGTAGTTTTCCAATGGAATTTTTTGGGTTTTCTATGTATAAGATCATGTCGTCTTCAAACAGTGAGAGTTTCACTTCTTCATTGCCTATTTGGAGTCCTTTTATTCCTTTTTCTTGCCTAATTGCTCTGGCCAGAACTTCCAGTACTATGTTGAATAAGAGTGGCGAGAGTGGGCACCCTTGTCTTGTTCCTGTCCTCAAAGGAATGGCTTTCAGTTTTTCCCCGTGGAGTGGGATGTTAGCTGTAGATTTGTCATATATGGCCCTTATTATGTTGAGGTGCTTTCCTTCATACCCATTTTGTTGAGAATTTTTATCATAAATGGATGTTGGATCTTGTCGAATGCCTTCTCTGCATCGACTGAGATGATCATGTGGTTTTTATTCTTCCTTTTGTTAATGTGGTATCACGTTGATTGATTTGCGGATGTTGAACCATCCCCGTGTCCCTGGTATAAATCCCACTTGATCATGGTGTATGATCTTTTTGATGTATTGCTGTATTCAGTTTGCTAATATTTTGTTGAGGATTTTTGTGTCTATGTTCATCAGTGATATTGGCCTGTAGTTTTCCTTCTTTGTATTGTCCTTGTCTGGCTTTGGTATCAGGATGATGTCGGTCTCATAGAATGTGTTAGGAAGTATTCCATCTTCCTCTATTTTTTGGAATAGTTTGAGAAGGATAGGTGCTAAATCTTCTTTGAATGTTTGGTAAAATTCTCCAGGGAAGCCATCTGGTCCTGGGCTTTTATTTTTTGGGAGGTTTTTGATTACTGTTTCAATCTCTTTCCTTGTGATTGGTCTATTCAGATTCTCTATTTCTTCTTGATTCAGTTTTGGGAGGTTGTACGCGTCCAAGAATTTGTCCATTTCCTTTAGGTTGTCCAATTTGTTGGCGTAAAGTTTTTCATAGTATTCCCTAATAATCCCTTGTATTTCTGTGGTATCTGTTGTAATTTCTCCTCTTTCATTTCTAATTTTATTTATTTCAGTCTTTTCCCTTTTTTTCTTAGTGAGTCTGGCTAAGGGTTTGTCAATTTTATTTATCTTCTCAAAGAACCAGCTCTTTGTTTCATTGATCCTTTCTACTGTTTTTTTGGTATCAATTTCATTTATTTCTGCTCTGATTTTTATTATTTCCCTACAGGGAGAATTTTAAAAGTCCTGATGCCCAGGCTGTGTCCCAGACCAAATAAATGAGCTCTTGGCCTGGGCATCAGTATTTTTTATAGCTCCCGCAGATGTTCCAGTGTGAGCCAAGGTTGAAAACCAGGGGAATAGAGGAGCGAGTTAAAACACAGGACGAGAAAACCATCACAAAATGCAGAATGTGAGAAAATCCGTAGGACAAATAACCAGTGTTTACAACACATATATGCTACGTAGATGACACTTGTAGATCAAAAGAGACTTAAGAAACATAAACCAGATGTGATGTGAGGACTTCATTTTGATCTTGATTCAAACAAATCAACCATTCCAGGACATTTTCTAAAGAATTAAAAAAATTTAAATACAGATTGAGTATTTGACAATAATAAGGCATTGAGCATTAATTTTGTTACTTGTGATAATGGTTTTGTGGTTATGCTAAAAAAAGTTGTTATAGTCAGAGATACATACTGAAGTATTTATGGATGAAATATGATGTCTAGGGTTTGTTTTAAAATACTCTAGCAAAAAATGGTGAGGGCGTGTATAAGCACAGATACAAAAGATTGGTAAAATTTGATAGTTGGTAAATTTGGGTGATGGGTACATGGGATTCATTTTACTATTCTCTCTACTTTTGTGTGTTTTTAAAATTCTTATAAAAGTTTAAAAAGGAGGCATAAGAGGGAAATGTATGATAATGTATCTCGTGCATTGTGATATATTATCAGCACGAAGTCTAAGAAGTTCATATGGAATACACAAACCTGCAATAAGTCTAACCCTCTGTGTCTATGCAAAATAGTCCTTATTTCTTTTCAGAAAAATATTTATATATTCAATGACTAATTATGTTTATATCTTGTTTGCAGACGATTCTGGGCCACCTCCTTCTACTGTTGTCAACCAAAATGAAACTTTTGCCCACGTCATTTTTAAGCCCAGTGTGGTGCAACAAGCCAAGATTGCCCAGAATGGCATTTTGGGAGATTTCATCATCAGATATGATGTCAATAGAGAACAGAGCATTGGGGACATCCAGGTTTGTTGTTGCTATCTCATGTTATTGCTTGATACTTTTAGTTAGACTCAGAACTTGGGATTCTAATACCTACCTAAGGGAGAGAGAACTTTCTAATTCTTTGGAAATTTGTTTTAACCCAAAATATGTCTTCAAGGAGACTAGTGGTATTCCCTTGCTGGAGGCTGAGGGTATCTAGTTCCCACTTCAGTAATCTGGAGAGCAAGGGAAATCTATAATATAATTTTCCCAGTGGTGTTTTAGATGAAATTAGAATTTTAGTTCATCTTCAATTTTAATTAAGAGAGATGGGTCCATGGCTCATTTCCCTTTGGGTTTTCTTGCCCCAGAGACAGGGTGGGAATATTAAAATGTATTAATGTGCATCCAGAATGTAGACAACCTTGATGTCTCAACTTGTGAGATGCTTGGTAAAAACCAAATAATGGAGGAAGCAGGATTCTCAAGTGGCAAAGGTCAGAAAGGGGAGACTAGTTAACATAGTCAAATTTTTAAGGGAGGATTTTATCCTCGTACAGATTAAGTTGCAGTTCGTTCTCTTGGAGGGATCAGGACCGTGGATACTTTTGCTTTGGGTGTGGAATCTGACCCAAACTCTGTTTCATGCTGTCTTTGACTTTTAGAAGTAACATCCATTTTAGTTAGTTTCCCTCCGTATTTTGGGTACTACCGTTTTTACTTTCTTTTCCTCCACCAGATTCTAAATGGCTATTTTGTGCACTACTTTGCCCCCAAAGACCTTCCTCCTTTACCCAAGAATGTGGTATTCGTGCTTGACAGCAGTGCCTCCATGGTAGGAACCAAGCTCCGGCAGGTGAGTGAGTGTCAGCTGCCCATTTTTTTCCTCTCTGACTTTTGCCTGGGACAATGATGTTCTCTGTGTATTAAATTCAGTTAATGCCAAAGTTCTGCTTTACCATCCAGCTGTTCCTGCCTACAGAGAACATTCCTGAAGTGGTTCAGTTAAGCCATTGACATAAACTATCATTTCAACATAGCGGTTTTAAGAGAGGAGAAAGACATGCTATAGAAACACCTTGAAATAAAGGGAACTGGCAGAGTAGATAGAGTGAGACAGGAATACACTGAGAGGGTCACTCAACAGCACCATTGTTGATGGAATAATTCTGTTCAGTCACGATGTCCTTCAAGAACAATGGAATAGAATCATTGGCAGCCCCCTTGGCCTACCCTTAGAACCAAAGGACCTGTATCTCAATAATTCAGGACTGATAGTCTCACAGTGTTTAGGATGAATCTTAAAATTTCAGGGCTGGGAGGGACATTAAGGGGACAGGTAGTCTAAGCTGAAAAATTAAATTATCCTGAAAATATAACTGTTTACATTTTTTCTTTTACAAACTCCTGGAAAAGGCTATTCTGTAGCTTACTGTGGTATCATAAGTATGAGAATTTTGCATTTATAATATATTTCCAACTTCCACAACAGAAAGAAAGGGCAACTGGCTGCCAGACCAACTAACAGCTCTACTTTCATCAAAAACTTAGGTCTCTTAGCTTTTCTGTTTAAATTCATTATCATTTCTATCAATTAATAGTAAATATGTGGTTTAATGAGTAAAATAGTATCTCAAATCTTGTAAGGCCCCTCTGCCCCACCTGTTTCCATTGTTAGGTCCCACTCCACATACGGTTGAACCTGACCCTTGCTGATAAACTGTTGTAAATATTTTGTCTCAGTTATTACTTTGTAAATAGTTTCTTTGGCCATTTGTATCTTCAAAATCATGTAGGGTAATATGTTGAGCTTTTCTTCATGGTGTCAAATTTTCCTCCACCCCAAAATAGTGAAAGAATATATTCCAAAATGTGATGTGAGGTTTGCATTTAACTATCTTCTTTTGGAGGATAGCCAAATATAATTTCTAACTAGTATAGGGGGAAGATAACCTCTCCATGTAAATCATCTCTTTATAGTTCTTCACCATCACATTCTCATACAGAGTTCAGCCTGCTGACTCCTCCATTTTTAATGCTTTTCTTCCTTTCATATCTCTGATCTTCCACCTGGGATTACTTTTTTTTGCCTGAAGAACACTCATTGGTATCTTTTTATCCGTCTTCTGGTAAAGAATTCTTTCAGTTTTTCTTGTCTGAAAATGATATTTCCCTCTCATTCTTTAAGGATATTTTACTGGATATGGAATTCTAGGTTGGCAGCAATTTTCTTTCAGGCCATTGGAGAGCACTCCCATTGTCCCCTGGATTCCGTTGTTGCTGTTGATAGGTCAGTAATGTTTTAAATTGTTGTTCCTCTAAAGGTCATCTTCTATTGTCCACTGCATTTAAGATTTTCCTCTTTGTCTTTAGTTTTCTGTAGTTTTAATATGATGGTTCTAGGTATGGATTTCTTCTTATTTTTTCTACCTGAGGTTTGTAGGATCTCATGAATTTGTGGGTTCATGGGGAAATCCTCTTCCCTTGTCTATGAAATTGCTTCAACTCACTTTTCCTTCTGGGATTCCAATGTTAGGTTTTCTCTCCATAACCTCTATGTTTCCTGTGCTCTCTTCTGTATATTCAACTTTTGCCTTTCCATGCTTTAATCCAAACCTGTCTTCCAGGTCCCAAATTTCTCTTCAGGTCTGATCTGCTGTTAAACTCATCCATTGAGTTATTTCAGCTGTATTTTTTAGTTCTAGAATTTCCATTTGGTTCTTTTTCAAATCTGTTCTGTGACTTTTTAGAATGTTCAGTTATTTTACAAAGTTTTTAATAATGTTAATTTTCTCAAACACAGTCAACATAGCTATTTCAAAGTCTGTATCTTATCATTCCAAACTCTGGAGCCCCTTAGGAGCTCTTTTTATTGTTTCTCATCTTCTTTCCTTGTGTGACTGGTTATCTTTGATTGCATGGTGGACATTATATTAAAAAATTTGTTGGTGGAAATAATTTGAGGCCTGGGACGATGATCTATGCTTCTAGAGAAAGTTTTGGTTTGTTTCTGTAAGGTACCTGGGGGATTTGCAATCTGGGATCATTTTAGTCCATTTTCAGGGCTTGAGATTTTTCTGGGCAGCCTAGATGGCTCAAAGTTGGATTGCAGTCCATTCAAGAGCTGGCTTATTTCCGTTTTGTACAAAGTGTAGAGGGTTTACCAGGGCACCTATCCTTGGTGGGCTCTGGGCTTCTATTTTCAGTCCCCTAAGCTATTAAAGTGGTGCTCAGCCCCTCAGATATCTCTTTGGCCTTGACAAATATCCCTTAGACAAAAGTGATCCCGAATGCCGAGCCCACCTCTTTAAATTTTTGTCTTTTCCCAGATCTTTTTTCTTGCTATTTTGTTAACTCTCTGGTACTTTCAAGATTTTAAAAAATATACATTTTGTTTAGCTTTTTCAGTTGTTCTCAGCGGGAAAATTGAGTACAAATTACCTGTAGGTTTTCCTTATGGGCATCATTTCCCACAGTTTTATTCACACAAAAGTGAAGCATTCTTTTGTAGTGGTTGGTCATTTATTGGTGTTTGAGAGGCATCACAGCCTTTCCATAGTTAAATACTCTATGAAGTTCTTTGCTTTATATGCTCCAAGTTCTTCAATGCCACTTGTTGGCTAAGTCATTTTTGTGACTTTGGTGGCTAGATAAGAGATGTTGACAGAAGGGTAATCATGGCTCCTTTGAGACCACTATTGGCCATGGAATGCAGTGTTAAGCAGGTCTTGCATCTGACTGTATGATAATTCCCATTTGGAATTCAAATCAATTAACAGTTACTGGGTAGGTACCATCTACTAACACAGTAGATGTATATGTCATTAAATTCCTGTGCATCTATGAATCTTCAGATTTTCTCTTTTTTACTTAAAGTCAAAAGACAGTGTCTTAAAGGCAATGAGCTTCTTGAGGGCAGCGTTTGGATTTCTTCTGAAAAAGCACAACTTGATGAAGATATTGATGATTCAAGTTACTGCAACCAATCTGAATTCATGTTACTACCGAATATTTTGTATTTTGGTATTTTTACTTACCGTCATATTATGAATATATCTAATGTTATTATTCTTTAAAAACCTTATTTTAATGGCCACAGAGCAGGACTATTCAATAGAAACTTCTATGAGAATGGGAATGTTCTACACCTGTGCTTCCAACGTTGTAGCCACTAGTCCCATGTGGCTATTGAGTACTTGAGATGTGGCCAATGCAACTGAGGAGTTGAATTTTTAATTTTATTTAATTTTTGTAAATTTAAATTTAAAGACCATATGTGGCTAGCAGTTACCATGTTGGACAGTGCAGCTGAAGAACATTTACTCCTTCCATCACCCATGAGAGACTTTTAAGTTACTTCCATTTTTTGCTATTATAAACAGCATTGGGATGACTATCTTCATGTAGAAATCCATGACCACATATGCAATCATTTTCTTTAGTTACATTCTTAGAAGTGGAGCAAAGAATGCCAACTCATTTGTGGTTTTTTTTTTTTTTTTTTTTTTTTTTTTTGTGGGGAAGACCAGCCCTGAGCTAACATCTGTTGCCAATCCTCCCCTTTTTGCTGAGGGAGACTGGCCCTGGGCTAACATCGTGCCCATCTTCCTCTACCTTATATGGGACGCCGCCACAGCATGGCTGACAGGCAGTGCGTCGGCGGGCGCCCGGGATCCGAACCCGCGAACCCCGGGCTGCCAAGCGCGGACTAAACCGCTGCGCCACCGGGCGGCCCCTCATTTGTGGTTTTTGATACACATGACAAAAACATTTTCTAGAAAGACTGTATGAATTTATAGCATTTAAAACTGTTACCAGAGTGAGAATTCCAAATGGATTAAGCAATTAAAAGTAATCAATGAGGGGCCGGCCCGGTGGCATAGCAGTTAAGTTCACACACTCCGCTTCAGCGGCCTGGGGTTTGCAGGTTCGGATCCCGGGCGGGAACCAACACACCGCTTGTCAAGTCATGCTGTGGCGATGTCCCATATAAAGTGGAGGAGGATGGGCACAGATGTTAGCCCAGGGCCAGTCTTCCTCAGCAAAAAGAGGATGACTGGCAATGGATGTTAGCTCAGGACTAATCTTCCTCAGCAAAAAAAAAAAAGTAATCAATGAATACGTGAGAAAATATAGGTGCATATTTAACTAGTTTTCAAATCGGGAAAGACTTTCTAAACCTAAAAGCAATGAAAGTAACTACAAAGGAAAAAAACCTCAATAACTTGAGCTATATAAAAATTTTAAACTTTTGTTTTAAATGAGAACAGAATAGAAGTAAACAAAAGACTGGGAAAAATTTATGCAGGAAAAAGAGGTTTATCTTTAATACATAAAGTGCTATAGAAAGAGCAACAGGAGTTTATCTTTCTAAAGAGCTATTCCAGATCAATAAAATTAATCCAGTACAAAAAATTGGGCAAAGAATGCGAAACAATTTGCAAAAAAGAAGTAAGAAGATTCAATAAGATTATGAAAAAGACTCAAATGTACTAGTAACTAAAGAAATTCAAATAAAAATACTATTTTTATTTTCATATTGTCAACCTTTAAACAGTGTAAATTACTTATAATGACAATTTCTATAGTATGCATTTATAAGATGCAACACAATTATAGTATTTAAATTATTCCCCAATAAATATTAAGAAACACCCAAATGGTAAAATGCATGGTCGGTTCTACTGCACCTTCACACAAAGGCCATTAGTCACCCAAAGGCTATAGCAGTTTGAAGGACTAACATCTTCAGGTGCCTAAGTCACTTCAGGGGCTAGCCTGAAACAGTCCGTTCCAGTGCACATATTCTTCTTCCACTACTGATGGGAGAACTACCAAGAATCTTCCTACCAAATAACCCCCAGAAAGAGAAATCCTGCCCCAACTGTACAGAGAAAACCAATGAACTAAATCAGGGTCTCCTAGACTTACCTTTAATCATAAACTAATTTGGGCATTTCTTAATAATATAGCATGGAGCATTTTCAACATGCTAGGCATTATGCTAAGGGTATTACATGAATTATTTAATAAAAGGCTATTTAGTCTTTATAACAATTTGTTTGTCATTCCCATTTTATTGATGGAGAAACTGAGGCTTTGCAAAGGTAGATAACAAGCTAGTAAATGGCAGGGCCAGGCTGCAAAGCCAGGTCTGACTCTGCAGCCGTGAATCAAATCATGACGCTCTGGGTCTCTGTGCAAGTAACGGTGTGATGAGGCAGCGCTGTCGTGTGCAAGGGTAGAAGGTCAAATGTATACAAGGTCAGTGCAATTTGATATTGCAAGACCCAGCTGAAAAGGCTGCATTTCAGGAGGAGGGATTTCCTTGCATTGTGCAAGAGGAATGTAGTGATAGAAGACACTCCGTGTGTTATTCTCCCCCTCGCTTTATTCCTGGATATTAAAATCCCGTTCCTTGCTAGGCACTGAAAGTCTGGCATGCGCCCTGCTGGCTTCTAAGCTGCAGCGTGGCCTCTTTCCAGGAGAACCACCCCAGACCAGCCAAACACGTGTCAGAGCCTCTAGGCAATTTCTAAAGCTCGTCGCCGCCTTGAGTGGTTTTGAAAACTGCCGACAATTTTAGCAGCTCTCAGCTTCTCTAAGGCTGCAGCACTGAATGAGAAGCTTAGCTGCCTCTTCGCAGAGTCTTGTAGACGATATCACGTCCACTGGTGAAGAGGAAAAGTACCCCCAAGCACAGGGCTTTCGTGATGCGTCAACAGGCTTGGCAACATCAGGCATTTGTCACAGGTCCCCCAAATTCTATGAAGAATCATTCACTGTTAGACTGGACTCCCTTCACTGTTCTTGGCTCCCTTCATCTTTAATGGGTCTGAGATACTTCCCAGTATTTATCACAATGTAGGGCACATAGTTGGTATTTAATAAGTACTTGAACAATTGATTTGTAGGGAATGGTAAGGATCATTTAATCTTAAAGTGTGTACTTGGTAAAGTGCGTGTCGGTCCCTGGGAGCTCCTGAAGGTGTGTGTGTCTGGCGTTTTCTGACTCTGGTCCTAATCCCAGTGGGAACGTGAGCCTGGAAGCCAGGACTTAATCAGCTTGGGAACAGCTACAGAACCCCCCGCAGGTGGCTGGCACATGGCTTGGCTCCGTGTTCTCTCCCGCCTGCTTTTGCTGACAAACGTGTTGGGCGATGGCTCTGGTGCTAGGTCAGAAAAGATTTCTGCCTCCCGATTTGAGCTTGTAAGACTTCTTAGTGAGAGAGGGAGCTGAGAGGAGCAACACAAACCTGTGATCAGGGTAGACCCTTTTTATTCTTGTGAGTTGCATGCTTAAAGCATTGGCACCAGCAACCATATATGTCCTTGGAACATTAAGGATAGTAGATGTCTATTACATACGTTTTTCTTTGACCAAGGTCTACACGTTCTTCTCTTTCTTTTCCCTAATCTCTATAATTAGATCTACTACTTTCTCCCTCATATTTAGGAAGTTGGCCAAGGAACTCTTTTTGGCAACTGAGCAGTGACTAATGTATCATTTACCAGATTTCTTGCATGCTACAACTTTCACAAATTCATTCCCGTCATCTGTGCCATTCTATGCCCATCCTAGATTCTTGTGTAGCTTTTGGAAGCTCGTCTTCCTTTCTCCATTTAGTTCAGTCAACAGTTTTAGAGGGTGAAGAACAAGCATAGTGTTTCTTATCTGTAATTCCCAAATTAAAATGAGGGGAAATGTGAACTAATGGATTGGATAATGGGCATCTGAATGTTGCCTGTGCTATACTCACTGCCTCACTACATGCTCCAGGACATCAGTTTCTTCTTCACTGGCCAAAACTGGGCTTCTAAGAGCTATTTGGACATTTTATATGCACTCTTACGGGCAAATAGTCTGTAAGCTCCACAGATTTGGGGACCATGTTGCTTTTGATCATTATGGTACATATTCCCAGGTCCTAGCATCATTCCTGACACATAGTAGGCAATGATTTTTGCTGAAAAATGTACCAGCACATGAACATTAAATGTACCCTGCATTTTTTTTCTTTTTGGTGAGGAAGATTGGCCCTGAGCTAACATCTGTGCCAGTCTTCCTCTATTTTGTAAGTGGGTCACCGCCATATCATGGCTTGATGAGTGGTGTAGGTCCATGCCTGGGATCCAAACCTGCAAACCTGGGCCACCAAAGCAGAGCGCACCAAACTTAACCACTACGCCACTGGACTGGCCCCTGTAGCATGCATTTTTAAGGCACTGTAGCTACCAATGAATGACCAGTACACACCAAGCACTCTAGGTGTTTTACATACATTTTTTTCATTTACTCTTTCTGCAAGCCAATGAAATAGACATGGTTATCCCTATATTATAAATGAGAAGGTGATGGGCAGGAAAGTGATGTAACTATGCTGAAATACACAAAGTCATAAATAGAGAAGATTGGAGTCAAGCCCAGTCTACCTCACTCTAGAGCTCTTCACCCTAACATTCTTCACTGTACCATTAGACAGGGGCCATAATGTAACGTAGACCACCTCTTAAGCTTTCAGGCTTTACTTGTTCTTATGCCAAGTGATGTGATGTGGAACGCTGCCCATCTCAGGTGAGTGCACACACATGTCAGCTGCACTGAGAGTCTTTAGTCAGCAGCCTGGTGTTGTGAAACGCTAATGGTGCTGTTCTGCTCTGATGTATAGAATTAACCACTAGTGTTTTATTATTTCACTTTAAGCACACCTTGGGCATGTACAGGGATGCAGACTTCTTTCTCTTTTATGATTTGGAGTGGACAGGCTGAATGTAAGCATGGAGACAGCACAGGCGTACAGTGAGGAAGAGATGGATGACTACAAGGTCCAATGATGTCTACTGGTACAGTCATTCTAGCCGTCCTCTTCAAGAACATATGGATCTGCCACATTTTGAAAGGGAGGATGCTGGGAAGACATTAGGATATGGAGAAAGTAGATTTAAGTGATGGGGATCAAAGGGGGACAGTCTGAGGTTCACTGAGCAGCCTGGAAGAATGCTCAACAGGGCGAGCAGAACCCAGAAGGGCCTCATGGGATTTGTGACCTGTCGGGAGGAGAGAGCTCCCCGGACAAATGCAGGAGCTCAGAAGAGGAGGGATGCAGCACACCTAATGAGGTCACGGCCCAGAAATTTGGAAGGTCTCCAGAGGTAGGCACTATATGGCATCGTACAAATAAAAATGGACGATATAAGGTTTGGGTACTCCTGCATTACCTTTTCAGGCCCAGGCCTGTTGTAAGCATCTGAAAGCATGGCTCTAGTTAATAACAGAAATGTCTAGCTTCTCCTTTTCTGGTTTTCTAGAATTGGGATCAGCAAGTTTTTTCGGTAAAAAGACAGAGAGCAAATATCTTAAGCTTTGCAGACTAGATGGTCTCTGTCATAACCACCCAACTCAGATGTTGTAGCAGAAAAGCAGCCATAGGTAACATGCAAAGAAATGGGTGAGTCATGTTCCAATAAAACCGTATTGTTTAAAAACAGGCAGCAGTCTGGATTTGGCCCGCGGGCCAGAGTTTGCTGACCCTGGTCTAGAGCAATGACTCATTGGCGTACGGCTTCAGATCATTTCAGCTGCTGGTATTTATTCTCATCTACTGAGCTGCTCTTGTCCAGTCATTGCCACCAGCAGATGTGTGTTTCAGAAATACATTGCAAAACAGAGATCTGGGACTTGGGGCAGTGAACAGAAGGCCGTGTGGGGAAAACTGGTGTTTTTTGACTCAGAACATGAAGAAATAAAGACAGAGGGCAAAATATGTTTTCCCCTAGGCCACCAATGAAAACTTGGACTTTTTCGTTTCAAAAAAATTTGCTCTTCAACAATGATAATACAGATAATTTAAAACAAATTGGAAGCTCTCATTAAAAAAAAATTTGCTGAGGCAGTTAAGATTTGCCCAAATGAGGTAGTGTATTAAAAGTTTGGAGGATCTCTGAATAAAGCCACTATGTGGCTATCATACAAGAATAAATTAACAATATATTGAGCTTCAAGTGCTCCTGTTCAGATTGCGGGCCCTGTTGTCAGCATCTGAAAGGATGGTCCTAGTATACCCCCAAAGCCTAGCTTCCCCTTTGTGGGGTCCTAATTTTTTTTCCTTCTCCCCAAAGCTCCAGTACATAGTTGTATATCCTAGTTGTAAGTCCTTTTAGTTCTTCTATGTGAGCCGCCTCCACAGTATGGCTACTGACAGACGAGTGGTGTGGTTCCAAGACCAGGAAATGAGACTAGGCCGTGGGGGTGAAAGCTCAGAGCTTTAACCACTAGACCATCAGGGCTGGCTCTGTGGCATCCTAATTTTGCACTCAAGTCTCTCCAGTCCAGATTGACAGACCTTCTCCACAAAGTGCTAGGTAAAGCCCATAAAACTTTTGCTGCAAATAGCAATGAGATAAACTCTATAAATCAAAGAGGATTAAGTGAGATAACAAATGAGGAAGTGCTTATCAGCATGTCAGAAATCTTTGTTATACCTGGGATTGCATACCCTGGCTAGCTGATTGAAACAGACAACTGGGTAAAATTCCTAAGAGCTGCCAAGTTATATCCCAGCCACCCCCTTCTCTTGTTCAGGACACCTGATTCTCCCTCAGAATTCCATCTTGGTTTTGACACCAGACTTCAGATTCTCAAAGAATGAAGTAAATATTGATTATATGCCATGGGAGAGGCGCTAGGCGTTGAGGATACAAAGATAAATAAGACAGAACCTTTTCTCTCAGGAGGTCCAGAGGAGAAGAAAAGTCATGTGAAAATTGTATGCAAAGTGCTCCATATAATAGAGATATATGGAAGGTCCAGTCATGGCATGATGGGGAGGCTTATCACTTCTTTTTAGAGGTGGAGTAGGGGCCAATGAATGCTTCTCAGAGGAGGGATAGTTGAGTGAGTCTTAAAGGTCTTGTAGAAGTTAGCTGAGTGGGTAGGATGAGAAGGAAGAGAAGACCCAAGCAGAGAGAGAGAGGGATAGCATGTGAAAAACATGGAGGCGAGAGAAAAAGTATATACAAGAGAAGCATCATATTTAAGTCACTTTAATTAAGGACCTTAGAATTTTGCTAGGAAAAGAAACATGGAACAATCACTTATTAATTAAATCCATCATGTCATGTACATGGTGGAAAGAGTCTTAGGAAAGGGAAAGAGCTTGAGGTAGTCAGCAAAAGATTAATGACAGAGGTGACATAGGAACTAGTCCTTGAAGATGGGATGCAAGTTTCTTGGCAGGAAAAGAGGGAGTGGATTCTTGGTTGGGGAAAAATTTGGAGAAAGGCACAAAACAAGAGTGAGTATGTTATAACCAGAAGATTCTGGCAATATTTTGGATTAGATACCTTGAAAACCATCCTGATAAGAACATTTAGAGAGGCAGGTAAATTGTAACAAGTCTTTTAAGTGCATAGCTGAGCTGGTAAGCAAGCAAAGAACACCCTGGGTTCTAAGATTGACAAAAGAACTGAGATGCAGAGTGGTGAGCACCTGAGTTAAGTGATGGTTTCTCCAGGAGAGTTGCCAGGACCCATATCCTAGGGCCTGAGGTTTTAATGCCGTTATGGGACTGGGATGAGGGCCTGCGCCCTCAGAGGTGGGAGGGGAGCCTGGGACCCTTGCATGAAGCTGGTTCCTTTGAAGGACCATACCCTCAGTGAAATAGTGGGCAGAAGAAATCTCCTGCCTTTTCTACTCTGGACCCTCTAGCTCTCCAGACCCAATCCCCTAATGCAAATAAGATGACAAGTAAAAGTAACCAAGGATCCTCCCCAACCCCCAACAGTTAAGTTCACTTGGTTTTATAATCTCTTCTCTCCTACAACAAAGATCTCGCTTTCCGATCTCACAGCATCTTCAGGAGTATGGGAGAAAGGAAAGAGACACAGGGATATCATCACTCCTGCCTGGTGGAGGGTGACTCCCTTCCCTCTAAGTATTTTCTTGGGTATACAACCTACATGTGCTGATACGCTGTGTTTACTTTGTACATAATTGTTCCACTATCTCATATTTAGCATGGCTTTTTCACAGCCTCTCCAAATCTTTCTGTTATGTTCTTGATGTGGTCAAGGCACGTCCCTGGGAGTGTAGCGTGAGTGCCATAGGGTAGACCCGACACAAGGAAACAGAAATCATGAGAACTCGTTCACAAGGGAAAGTTGAATGGGTCAAAGGGCAGGCAGAGAGTCAGACACCAAAAATTCTGTACAGTCAGGGCTCCAGAATCCAAACATGAAGTTGGGCAATATAAACTTCAGAATTTGGACCAGGCATTGGGGACCAAGAACTCACTCATGTTAGTCAATAGTTGTGTCAGAACAATGGATGGAGGGTATCAATTACGAAGGAGGTCCGTAAAGGTAGGTGAACTTCTCTTGGTCAGCATCCTCCTATATCCTTCCAGTTAGAGCAGGGTGACCACCTGGAGCTTACAGAGTGAAGTGGTAAGGCTATATGCTAGGCTAGATAGAGAAGTATGGGATTCGACAATGAGGGTAAATCCTGATTGGTCTTAACCTTCCACATGAAGAGAAGTGAAAAAATAATCTGTGTTGAGTCCTGAGTTATTTACACATCAAGCATGAAAAATGGATGTGCCTACGATGTCATAAATATCCAAAGAAATACTATTGGCAAAAAGCTTTATAGAAAAAATGTACAATGACATTATTAAGTAAATGTTTGATAAATTTGTCAGAGCAAAGTCAAACATTAGGTAATGAACCTTAACATTAACCAGAGCATTAACATGAGAGAGAGTTTGCTTCTCAAGTTAGAATAATGTTATGCAAACACAAACATTAGTGAAATTTGGTTATGTTTACATTGCAAAAGATGTTCTACTATCTAAACCTATTCAGACTTTTTTTAAAGTTAAGGCTGAATTGAGCCAGAATGTAGTTTTTACCAATCAGTCTGTTTTAAAACCAGTCCCGAAGTAATACTGGTATTTAGATCTAAAACTGTAAAAAGTTGCTTTTCTCTTGCTCCGAAGAAGAAACAATCATTTCATATTTTTACACAGATTAGGTAAACCTATCTGTAAAGAGGTAATCAGAACCAGAGGTGCAATATAATCTAGCATAGGACTGCATTGAAAGAATATTTGAAATTAGAATTCAAACAGTAAATGAAATTATATTTGCTTAAAATAATATATTTTTATATACAGGAGCCCTGTGATTTTGCTTAACTTAGGAAATATGCTCTTCATAATAGTGGGAACATTAAAATGTGGAGACCACAGAAATAGTGTTTTCTACATTTACTTTTAGGTGAAATTTCGAGTTAATATTTAGAATTTACTAAACTGTTTTAAAACATTGGAAAATTTGATGACTTCTCTCCCCAATTTTCCGTTTATATGAAGAAAGCTTGTTAGTTTCTACTCTTTCTCCAAAAAGAACATTTTGGCCAGTAGAAAAATAGTTTCAGTTTCTTTCAACAAGATTCCTCAAATTTGACTGAGACACCTTTTTTGGATACTTTATGTTTCTTAATTGTAGCTTAAAATGTTTATTTTTAAAGTCAATTATATAATGTGGTTCATTTCAGGAGGTATTTACGGCAGAGTGGAGACAAGAGGGAACCAGGCATTGTGTTATCATTGATTTCCTTTATGAGTTTACATAACCTCTTGAAGTAGTCAGTGGAGTAACATTTTTTAATGTTTTGGTTTCTTCTCTGAAACCAATCCATTGCTGGATTTTTTAAAAGTATAACGATGATATGAATATGACATGAATATATTATTGATATATATATATGGAAATACATATTTCTCACTCCATTTATCACCTTGCTCCTAAAGTTGGGATTTAAAAAAATCTGATTGCTTTGTATGTCAGTCATGATAAGAATTCAGAAAGCTTTCCTTCAAATCATTGAAAGACTTTTAGCACATACATGGACGATTCTGCTACATTTTACAGAATAAGTTTTTGTGATCTTGAAATACTCCCACTGAAGCATAATTGATACCCGTGGACTGGCAACATCTGCTGGCAAGTCATGGTTACTCTGGTCTTAGCCATGACCATGACACCGCCGTGGGACAACACCATGTATGATTCCTATGGAGTGTGCGGAGAGGCAGTGGGATGGTGGATGTATCCCTTCTCCTTACTGCGGCCTTAGACAGGTAGTTTAAGGTTGCAGTGAGGATATGATGTTGCAAACTTTGATGGAGTCACAGACTATTTTTAGTTGTTGTCTGTCCCTTCAAATAGGACGACTACAGGACGTCCTGGGCACGGGGGACTTCCCCCCGCAGGAATCAGGAAGGACTAGAGGATGACAGGAGGACAATATAGACATGCTTTCTGCTTCTCCCCACCAGTGTCCATTGGCTCTACCCACCTAGGGAAGGGAGAATGCTGACCCACAGACCAAGTTTGTACT
The DNA here is from genome assembly GCA_031878705.1 of Tapirus indicus. NCBI lineage: Eukaryota > Metazoa > Chordata > Mammalia > Perissodactyla > Tapiridae > Tapirus > Tapirus indicus. Next base: position 120,272,488 of record CM062925.1, read on the forward strand.
GGGCATATTCCATTTCCCAATATCGTCTCTTGGGAATTCAGGGCTGTCTTCATGGAATGTATCTGTCTGTCAGGATTCTCCTTCATGGCTCAAATCGGACTTTCATTGTTGGATTATTTTGGGCTGTTCATCATAGACGATTTTTCTCTTGGGTTCATAAAAGGACTGTGTGGATCAATGAAAGAGAAAATGTCAGCTCTTGGTAAGCATTTTAGAATAAGGCAAGTGATAGGCTATCTTGGGAGAACAGCAGACCATTCTGCTAGAAGCATGGGATGGCTAATATTTAATACCCTTGAACTTGGATTTCTTCTATGATGTCATGGGCTCCCCTTGTATTGTGTCCAACAACCCATGGCTTGTGGTACAAAAGCCTTTTGTGTCAGTAAGTTCCTGTCGAGTGTGGTTTGGCGCAGATGCAGAAATATTTGAGAAAAGCTCCATCAGTGGGTACCCTGGAGGAAGTGGTAGCATGGAGTGGTCAAGCAGCTGGGGTTTTCATGGGCTCCATTGACACTTCGCTCTGAGAGTCTTATTATATAATGCTTCTCTACTTGGGAAATGCCTAACAGTCATTCACGACATGGTAGTTAGCACAGTGGAATGCTTACCCGCTTGAAGGCTGTGCCAAGAGCCTACAGCTGCTTGGGCTCAGTTTTGTGGGGAAGGAGAGGAAGCTTCCATCCCTTGACCCTAGTCAAGAGGCCCAAGGTGCACAGGACAGAGCTGCCACCTGGACACCCCCTTTCTTGGTAATAGTGTGGACGAGGGGCAGTGTGAGTGAAGAATGGAAAGAGGGCTGCATCTTTGGGGGCCCAGCTCTGCTCCTTCCTCTAGACAATATCAGAGGACACTATAATTTTCTTTCCTGAAGATCCACCAGGACAAGGAGGACCATTGCCAACCCTATGGGATGAATGGAAAAATCTGAAAAAGAGAGTTTATTTATTTGTATCCTGCCTTGTTCCTGAAAGAATTTCAGTAGACAGAGATTAAAAGACTTAATAATAAACCTAAGTCACAGCTGGAATTAGCTTCTAAGACATTGTTTTCAAAGGAAATACTTTTTCCTCCTTTTAACCTAAGGAAAGCACATATAGGAAGAATTCATCACCATAAAACATTTCAAGCAGAGAATAATCCTTATTCTCTGTGATTCTACATAGCTAGGATTAAAAGGAGTCTTGTCTAATGCTAACTTTGAGGCCAAGGAAGTTCTTCACTACCTGAATAGTAAGAAATATGTCCTTCCCATCTGTGAGTTGTATTTGTGTACATTTTTATCTTCCTTCAGTCCAAACACAATCTGGAATGTTGTACGAACCGCTTCTGATTCCACCTATGGACCAGTGTTTGCAGATTGCTCCCTCGGATCAGCATGGGTGCCTCTGGATTGGTGTTTTCAGGAACTGGCACAGACCCACAGAGGAGACCCACTGGGCCCTTGCTAGCTGATCTCTTTAAGAATTCTGTTTCCTCCTCTACCAGGTCCTCATGTGCTCCTTATTTTTCTTTCTCTAGGCACAGATATGATTTTCCTGCCTCTTCCCAATTGCCCTCTCTTCCCAAGATTTACTAACTCCTCCCCAACAGGCTTACCACCTAGTCATTGGATGCAGTGACCTAAACCTCTCTCCACACATAAGCCCGGTCCCTGTCCCCGAACATGAAGATGAATGAGCATGTTGACTTGCTGAGACCTATTCTTATGGCCCCAAAGAGCGACTATAACTTTACAATGTCAGACATTTAGCCCTCCTCAATAATCAGACCCGTACCCCCAATTATATTAATTCCACGGGAACTCTATGCAATACGTATGATCATAAACTTTATATGCCTTTTTAAAAGATCTCCAGGGAAGACATTTCCACAGACTCCTGTGGTCACCTATAAGTGAGTTAATTTCAGAGTGTCATCACTCCAAGTGGTGTTTTTTGGGGTTACTCGTCTGGAGCAGACTGGCTTCTTCCCAATGTACAAGGCCACTAAGTGGAGCTCTGGGGATGGGGGAGAAGTCCAAGGAACATGGCATGCTGGGATATCCAATATCTTTTCCTTCAGGTCAAGTTGGTTGGAGAGGGCATTGGGGGACAGGGGCGACCAGCCTAGTCTGTCCACCTGCCCTGGAAGAGTCTACAGCTCTTCTTAGTTACCATCATACAATCCCAGGTTTGGGAGGGACCATAACGGGATGTAGTGCAAGCCCTCGTGTCTTTAGGGAAGTTCAGGCCAGCAAACAAGCTTGGATTGTACATTCCCTGCCTTTCTGGGCTGCCTCTGATCTTTCTGGAATGTGCTTACCCTGTTCTCTGGACTGTACCCTTGGAAAAAGTCTGACGAGGTTTCTGTTAATCTTCAGCACGTAAACACACTGTGCCGAAATATCAGCTTAAGCCCACTTACATTTACTCTTCTATCTGGACACTCACCTTCCACTTGCCTCTTAAGCCTTCTGCAGAATGCAGACCTCCCAGGGCTGTCTGAGAGGGTCAGAACCCCTAAAGGGTTAATGGATGGTGGTGACTGCAGGCAGCCGTGGCAGCTTCTGCCCCCAGGCCCCTTGGGATGAGGGGTGGGAGGCCATCCAAAAGGTCCTAATGCAACTGGAAATGGAGCAACTGTGAGCTGGCTGGCCTGCCCTCCCTCGGTGCATGTGAGGATAAGTTGCAGCTGTGGCCTTACAAGGTCATAACAAACCTGTAGTTGCTGAACTAGGGAGAGGAGGGTGTGGAGGCTCAAACAGCTATTCCTAAAGCAGACTATCCATCACTGTGGGAAAAAAATACCAGCAAAGGAGCCAGGGCAGCCCTCTGGAGGGCTTTACACACTATTTAAGGATCCTGAGGATGCCAGCAGCTAAACAAACAAGTTCTGACGAGTTCCCCCTCGTCCAAGCCTGCGCCCTGTGGGGCCTGGCCAGCTCTGAGCTCCAACAGAGAGCGGTGGGAATATTCCCAGGTGCGTGCCTTAGAGTTGGGCTCCCAACCGTGTGGTCTCCGGGATGGCCACTGCTTGCTGTTGCCCTGTCACCTCCCAGCTGTGGACTTTCAGACTTTGCAGAGGTCTAGACACTTCGACTGGGAGCAACGCCGAGCCCGTCTGATGCGCACGCTGGGGTTGTGTTGGAAGGAAGGAAGGGTGAGGAGTCAGAGTTGCCAGCTTCCTGAAAGATGCTGTCGGTGTCAACACGTAGGGCACTCCACCCACATGTGTTTATTGTAATTATCTGATTTATTTATTTTTACTTTAAACTATCCATCAGTTGGCTCCATGTTTCTGACACATCAACCTGCTCGATATTCTCTGTGTTAGGTTCTCGAGGATGGGGTCTGCGTCATTCCTACTTCCTTGTATTCACTCAGTAGAATTCTGCCTTTCTCTCTCATTTACTCCTTCAACAGATTCAGGCTTTACTGAAAGCTACAATATGCAAAATATCATGTTAGGAGCGTGGGGAAGGGCAAGGGGACAGCTGTTTGAGCTCCCTATACAGTGTGACAAATAGTCAATTCATTCACCATTCACTTATTCAGGAAACACGTATTGAGTCTGTCACGTGGCCAGGCACAGCTGGGTATTAAATATAGAGGGATAAAACAGAAAACGTTCCTGTACTCAGAGGCATAGATCCGAGGGCACACGTGTATGGTGACAGATGGCAATTAGACTTTGGGTAGTGAACACAATGTCATCTACACAGAACTCGAGATATAATGAGGTGCGCCTGAAATTTATATAAACCAATGTGACCTCAATAAAAATTAATTAAATAAAAACATTTTTTAAAAAGGAGCATAGAATCGAGTTGGACAGATTCATAAATGCACCGATATATAATTACATTCTCCCTATAAATCTTGTGAAGGAAGAGAACAGGATGCCATGCTGGAGAGAACAGGGAAGCGACGTGTAAGCCCAGAACTAAAGGGTGAGAAGGGACCAGCAGTAGTGCAGACTGTAAGGAAGAGCATGATGCCGGGCAAAGGGAACAGCAGGTGTGGACGTCCCCAGGTGGGGAAGAGCTTGAAGAAGTAGTGATAAGGCCACGTGGTAAGTGCCGAAACAGACGTTCGCGGCAAGTGATGAGCATCTCAGAGGAGGGAGCCCATTCTTGTCTCTGCAGTTGAGTTAGAAATGGCTTCCCCAAGGAGGGGACGTGTGAGCTGGGTCCTGTAGTTCAGCGGATAGAAAAGAGGGGAAAGAGGGGGAGCTGTTTGTGCAGAGGTACAAAGTCAGGAAAAAGCTTGGTGAGTTAGGGAATTTGAGTGTGTGAGAAATTAGACCTTAGAGTTTATAGCAGGGTGGGAATAGCAGGAAACAAAACTGGAAAGGTAGATTGGGACCATTTATTCTATGGAGGATCTTATATCCAAAAGGAGAGCTTAAACTTTATGCTGAGGCTAGTGAGGAGCCACCGAAGATCTTTCACGAAAGAGGGTTGAAAATCTGACTCTGGCAGCGATGTGGGGACAGGCTGAAGCCTTTAGGAAGTACAGGCCCGTGTCACACCAGTTCCTTGCATGGGAATTTATCCCAAGGAAATAGCAATGAGCACAAAGATGTGTGAGTCATGAGCTTCATAGCTGTGCTGCTTAAACATTCAAAAATACTAAATTGTGGTATATGCATACAGTAGAATGTAGTGCCACCAATAAAATGACATGGCAGATATTTGCTATGGGCATGCAAACTGTATATTATACAGTAAATAAAAACTTTATAGTGACATTATACGATCATATATTATCTAAAATTACACACACACAGAGAAAAGTTTCTGAGGGCACATGTGTCACACCAGCATTTTAATAGTGACTGCCTCTAGGTGAGTGGGATTTTATGAGTTTCATATGTTTTCCTTTTTTTTTTTTTTTTTTGGTGAGGAAGATTGGCCCTGAGCTAACATCTATGCCAGTCTTCCCCTATTTTGTATATGGGACACCGCCACAGCATGGCTTGATGAGCGGTGTGTAGGTCCATGCCCAGCATCCAAACCCACAAACAGTGGGCCACCAAAGCAGAGCATGCAAAGTTAACCACTACACCACTCAGCTGGCCCCCATATGTTTTTCTTCTGATCTTTTTTTAAATGAAAATTTTTTTTTGCATTAAGAAAAAAATACAAAAGAAGAAAAAAATCTGCTGCCAATCTAGGGCAGAGGTGGTCCAAATCCAGATTATGGTCACAAGGATATTTTGGAAGAGAAGAGTTGCAAAAGGAGATGGAATTTCTGGGACTGGGTGACTGAAGGATGTGAGGGTTAGGGAGAGGGGCAGGAAGAAGATTCATCACGATGTCTGTGTTTCTGACCTGGACCCCTGGGTGGCTGGAGGTGCCATTCTCCAGGACAGAGAAAAACAGTTCTGGGTAGAAAGGCAAAGCTTCCACCTTCAACATGTTGGGTCTGAGATACCTGTGGGACGTGTGGGAGAAATGGTTGGCAGATCGGTCTGGATCTAACAAGAGAGATGAGCTCTGGAGATTAGTCTGGAAGTTAGCGATACAATAATTGGGAATAGATACACTCACCGGGGAAGTGTATCTTGTGAGAAGGGGGCTGGGGACGTAGGCATTCCAGGGTGGGCTGAGAAGGAGGTGCCAGCAAAAGCAAGGAGAGGACTGATCAGAGAGAGGAGGGGATCCAGGGTGGTGCCAGGGAAGCCAGAGGCAAGCAGAGTTTCAAGAAGGAGGGAACAGCCATCTTGGTAAATAGCCCACAGATACTTTAAAATGGCTTCCAGATAGTGCTGACAAGTTTTGGGTGTGGATTCTGCTTATTTTCACAACATCCGTGGACAGATTTCCTGGGGGTGGGAGTCAAGGCTGGGAGAGAACAGGAAATTCTGCTGCCACTGAGTCTGTCTTCTGAACAACCGCCAGCAGTCTCGGGGCTGAGATTTCACTGCTGCTGGTGTAAGTGCTGGCCCTGGAGTCTGACTTCCTGGGTTTTAATCCGGGCTCCCACAGGGCATGGTGCTTAACCCCTCCATGCCTCAGTCTCCTCACCTGTGAAATGGGAATATTCATAGTCACTTTACTTCGGGTGTGTTGTGAGGGGTCAACCACCCCAATGTATGAAAAGCACTCGCACTTGGCGTAATACCTGGGGAGCAGAAGGCCCCCAGGAAATGCTCGCTGCCAATGTCATCATTATGCTTCCAATGATACCATGAAGCTCCACTGCTTTCACAACCCGGGAATGAAGAGGTGGGGGAAGCTGGGGCACAACTGTCATTAATTCAGTCAGGATCGACAGGGAGAATGTTAGGCGAACATTTGTCCCATCAGGCTAGAAACTCTTAGTTTTCTAAACTATCCAGGAAAGAATGTAATGTATGGATTTAAAAGCAGATATTTCCAGAATCGTTTTCCAAAGTGGATCTTGAGGTTCCTATGAAATTCAGAGTTGGACGATGGGATTTTAGAGTGAGCAGTAGACTACGGGATTGAAGAGTAAGACTAAAGAGCGAGGAAGAGGGACGATTCAGAAGGGAAGAGATAAAGTAGCAGCTCTCTTGAGTAGATAGGGAGGTAGATATTATAGAGTGAGAAAGTAAAACTGTCTGAATCTGGGTTATAAGCAAAGGCAGATAGTCACAGAATCTGGGAAGAGGAATCGCATAGTTCCTTGGCAGACCTTCTTCTGAAATCTCTACTCCAGGCTTGACTGTCTCTCTCTAACTCTGCTGCCTCCCGCCTACTGGCAGATGCCAGCAAACATGTATGGAATGTCCTGTCTGCCCAGCCCTGCTCTTAGTACTTTTTGTGTAGTGACTGATTTAATCCTCGTGACAGCCTGATGAGGCAGGTACTGTTATTGTCCTGATTTTACAGGTGGGGTAACTTAGGCCCAGTGAGATGTGGCAGATAGTCAGTGATGGAACTTCCTACCCAGGGCCCCAGGGCCACACAGATAGTCACGACAGATCCGGGGCAAACCCAGGCCGCCTGCTCTGATGTCTGAGCTCTTCACCAGTTGTGATGGCAGTTATGTAATGAGTGTCCCTTACCTGCCAAATCTCTTAAAATGTCTAGCAGCAGTGCTGTTTAGAGAAGATAGCGCTTTCTTACAATATCTGGTCGATTGTTTTAGAAACTCTTGTCCAGGCTCCTAGAGTTTTTCTGCTTTTAATTTCACGTGGTTTCTTTCCTCTTCCCACCAGGCACGTCCGACTTAGATGCACACGTTTATCCACTCAGCATCTCCGGAACTCACTCGTGGCACCTCTTCCCTTTGCTAGAACCATCTGGCTTACCTTCTTTGCTTCCTTTCAGAATGTCCTCGCTAGTCTCTCAAGATATCCAGTTCCTTTAAGGCTCTTACTCAGATCCCTCCTTCCCTGTGGAGCCATCCCCCGTCGCTCCAGCCCACGGTGTTTTCATTCGCTTTAAATTCCTATGGTATTTATTATTTGTACTTTGAATCTTGTAATTCGTGCAATGTCCATGCATTCGTTCATTCACTAGACTTCTCTTTGGCACTTCCTGTGTGTTAGGAGTTCTCCCATGTACTGGGAGGTTTGAAGATGAAAGGAACCTGCCTGCAAAGAGCTCACAATACAGTAAAAGAAGGAGAGAGGAAGCAAATAAGCATTATTGTGTTATGTGCACTTTATAATGTGAGTGTATTGACAACACTGCTAGCCTAAACGAGTGACCAGCTGGCTTTGGAGGAGTTAGAAAAGGTTTCAGAGAATATAGCACATTAACTGGGTATTGAAGAATGATGAGGGGCTTGTCAGGTGAAAAATGGACATAAGGTGGGGAAGAACATTCCAGGTCAAGAGAAGAGCAATTGGGAAGATACGCAGGCCTGATACACCCCGGCTTGCAGAAGCATATGACATTTCATGTATTAAACACCCATTCATGTCTTGTATAAAATTGTAACATATTTATGCCAATTTTTTTCAGCTATGTGACAAGTTTCCTTGACACTTATCCAAGTCCCTCTACATAGTAGGCACTTAATTTGAACCCTGGGATTGTTGCTTGTGTGCAGTTTCCAAGCCCGGGGACATGTGGACTGAGGTGATCAGAGGTGACTGGTTTTGGTTTTGCGTTTGCCTAGACCAAGGATGCCCTCTTCACGATTCTCCACGACCTCCGACCCCAGGACCACTTCAATGTCATTGGATTCTCCAACCGGATCAAAGTGTGGAAAGACCATTTGGTATCAGTTACTCCCGACAGCATCAGAGACGGCAAAGTCTACATTCATCACATGTCGCCCACCGGAGGTAAATATGAGTCCTTCTTCTCACGTTAGCTTTGACATGATAATAAGTGAGTACCCACTTTTCTGCCAAGAGACGAGGATTTGAAAGCTGAAGCTGATCACAGGAAAGGAGATAACAGGTTGAAAGCTTTCCCAGATGCTTATGTTTCTCTGAACACCAATCTGTAAATTCTCCTCTTCCAGGACCCGAACCCAGATGGTCAAGTAAGTTATGGGGGGAACATACCTGATAGGTTTTGGAGCCTTTCCTGGTTTATCTCATGGATCCCAAACAATGAACCTGTTTTTGTAAATTGTTTTGGGGTGTGGAGTTAAAGCCAAATGGATGATCCACTGTTTTGTGTGCTTGAATATTAACACCTTAGGAAGCAGCAGGTGGAACTGCCCTGCCAATCCATTAGTCCTCTTGGCAGGGTTGTAACAGAGTGAGCAAGGCATGAATCCCAGATGGACTGGGAGGTGCTGTGGATGGAAAGTGTGATGGGCTCTGAGTCTTGGCCCACTTGGCTTGGGTATGGTGCCCAGGTAAGTGTGCAGAGGAGGGAGAAGGCCATAATGAATTCTAAGAAGATTAGAGGATCAGAGCAGGTTACCCAAGTGTGCTCAACATAAGTTCCTTCAACTCGGGACCTTGCTGTTTTTGACATCAGTACTTCCGTGGACACAGGACAGGTGCTCAATATTGGAGTGTTTATTGAAACTCATCCTGACCCCCTCCCAGCTTTCTTAAAGGCCCTTTAGAGAGACGCCATCTCCTGGAGCTGTCGTCTTGGTTGATTCTGCTTTGGTTGTCTGGAAACACACAAAACACCCAATTCAGGCTTCTTCCATCTGAGATTTTTCGTCTTTCATATATTCATTACTTCCTAGCCAAGACAAAGCTCTGATTTCCTAAATGGAACTTGATCTTACTTGGATGGAACTTTGATTTATAATGGGATTTCCTACCAGTCTCCACAACGGCATGATCTAGGAACTGCTTTACTGGTTGATGAGAGAAATAAAAGATTAGATTTAATACTACAGCAATGATCTGTGGCGGGAAGTTGATAAGACTGTAAATGCCTTGAGAGAAGAAAGTCTTCTTCATCTTTGTAGCCCCCAGTTCCTGGCATAGCTCCTGATGTATAGTGCATGCTCAGTGAATATTTGTTGAATTGAATTTATTTCAATGGTTCTGCTTACTATTAGAATGATGTGTGTGGGAGCGTATAAAGCTTTAGAAAGCAGTTGATGTGTGTTATGTTCTTTTGGAATCCAAACCTTAGAAATCTTTATTGGTTTCCTTATATTTTCTTGGGACTTCATCACCCCAGCCTCTACGGGAGAACAGAAATTAATGTGTCCTCTCAGAGAAGTGTAACATCAGGGTTGGAAGCATACATTCTGAAGCCAGACTGCCTGGATTTGACTTCAGCTCCACCATCCACGAGTCATTTAACCTCTCTACACCTCAGTTTCCTCATCTGTAAAATGGGGGTGATAATGGGGTGGTTATTAGGATGAAATGAGTTAAAATATTCACAGTACTTAGAACAGTGGCTGGCACATAGGAAGTCCTCTGTAAGTGTCAGATATGGCCATTCGTACCCAAGTAGGCCCTCTTGCTGGTGCTGTTGGGTCCTTAGATGACCCCAGGTGAGCTCTCTGTGGAATGGTTGGGACAGCTCTGTGGGACTGTCCCTGTGGAGAGAGCCTCCCTGTTGTTAAGTGTGTTTGCTCAGACATAGACATATATATTTTCTCAGCCAGAAATTCTGGGGGTGTGAAGCAATGGGGGAAATTATCTGGTTCAAACATGGTACATTTTGTGGGTAGATAAAAATCACACCAGTCAGGGCGATGGATTATGGTGGTGGGTATACAACTTCGTAAATTTAAAAATAATTAATTGTGTACTTAAAATGGGTGAAGTTTTTGGTAGGTAAATTTCATCTCAATAATGCCATAAAAAAAACCCCACTGGAGTCAGAAAAGGGAATAGGTGTTCACACAACAGTAAGAATTCTTGGTTTTCCTTGGTGATGGTAGAATAGCATCAGCATAGTGGAATGAAATTCTTAGCTGATCCAGAAAGCTCATGTTAGCTGGCAGTTTCAACCTTCACCAACCAATCATCCATCTCTCCAGCCCCCAAGCAAACACCTATCCAGCACCTGCCACAGACACTGTCCCCTGACTTTACTCAGCGCTGCCAATGACAAGCTCCTCAAAAGCAGGAATGGTGGGGGCAGGTGTAACATTTAAGCCTCCTCCGTGTGTGTGAAGGTTCTGACAAGCAGAGGGGATCTCCCAGGGGTGGGAAACAAGGAAAGGAGAGGCAATGGATGCAGTAAAGAGCTAGTCAGTTCTTTAGTCAGCGCCCTCCAGCAGCCGGCCACATTGGAGTCATCTGAGATTACCTCCAGTTGCCCCTACCTCCTCGTTCAGTGCCCTTTCCCTCTGTGACTCTTTCTCCCTCCAAATTCCTGCGCCCAACACCCTCCTGCTCTTTTCAAAGATATTCTCAGGAAAGGATGTAGAAACCGTGCATGCTAAGGGAGTGAAGAGTTCTAAGCCAAGGTACCAGCAGAGACCTTCAGGATAAGGTTACAGACAGTGGGATAATCCTGTGCCATTTCTATTCAACTAGCAAATACTTGACAAGTTTCTAGACAGACTGTGTGACCTGTAGTATGTGCAAGTGACTTCTTCCCTGCCGCGCCTACGTCACTCCGGCTAATGCTTGAATGATTGCAGGGAAAGCACAGCCATGAATGCGCTTCCGGTTAAGGAGATGCTTGCAAAGGTTTGAGCTGTCCTGTTTGGTGTCCCACAGGCACAGACATCAACGGGGCCCTGCAGAGGGCCATCAGACTGCTCAACAACTACGTGGCCAACAATGACATTGAGGACCGCAGCGTGTCCCTCATCATCTTCCTGACGGATGGGAAACCCACCGTCGGGGAGACCAACACCGTCAAGATCCTCAACAACACCAAGGAGGCCACCCGAGGCCAGATCTGCATCTTCACCATCGGCATTGGGGGCGACGTGGACTTCAACCTGCTGGAGAAGCTGTCGCTGGAGAACTGTGGCCTCACACGGCGCGTCCACGACGAGGACGACGCGGGCTCCCAGCTCATCGGGTCTGTTGTCTGCCCTCGTGGGGCAGTGAGAGGCTCTCAGAAGGGGGTTGAGGGTCAGATTCTGTGGGAGACTCAGAAGTGAGCACGTCTCGCTGCTCCTTGACCTCAAGTCTGCTGGGCGTGATCGTGACTCATGACGCCCGGAGACGTCATGTGGGTTTTGAAACCAGGCAGATCTGGGTTCAAGTTCTGGTCCTACTTTGTGACTTCAGGCAAGATTTAAGATGGTCTGTGCCTCAGTTTCTTCATCTATAAAATGAGGATTATGGTCTGTTGACAGAATTTAACAAGAAAATCTGTGTAAAGTATTGGCGGGATGGTGCTTGCATGTTAGGTGCCCTTTAGCTCTTGTGGTTATAATTGTCTTCTTGACATTTCAAAGCACTTTCTAGTATATCTACTCTAATTCCACCCTGGGAGGTAGGTAGGAGAAGTAGTGTTATCTTCATTTTGCATGCTAGTTAAAGTGATCATATTTTTATTTTGAAGCAGAATGACCAATTAAAAACGGTCACTGATCATATTATTTTTTTGAGGTGGAGAAGAAACTAGAACTTAGGTCTTTAACTCAGTTTAGTGCCTTCCCTCAGATATCATGTTGCCAAATACAGGGTATGGTTTGCTATTGATTCAAGGAAGTGTTGACTCCCAGTTCACCATTATGCCTTTTAATCTGCTTTATGGCATATATAGTATTTACTTAAAAGGAAAAGTGAGATTTGGGTAGATTTACAGGGGTTTAAAAGCCACAATCAAAGAATATTCATTAATGATAAATCTAATTGGAGGTCTTTAAGGTGGGCAATAAAGGTAGGTCTTTAGTAGCGGGCTAGCTACCATTTTTCCCCAGCATTTTTGTCAAAGATTTAAATAAAAAAATAGATTTGCTTCCCACATTTTCAAAATTATTGAAAACTACATTCAAAGGGGAGAATTGAGTGCATTGTATAACAGAATTGAGATTCAATAACGTGTTCGTAAGCAAAAGTGATTGCACTGAAACAGATCAACTGCACTGTCACACTAGTAAAAATATGATCAATACTCAACATTTATTGAGAACGTACAATATGCCAGGCACTTCTACGTGTATTATCTCACATGGTTGTCCCAGAAATCCTAGGGGTAGGTGTATTGGGGTGAAGGCGAGCTGCTGTGCAGATGACTGTCCCCTGTAATACTCTGGAGAGGCTGAATTCGGCTCCATGAAGTCATTCAGAGACTCAGGTTCCATCCATTTTATTGCTCTGCACCCCTTAGATGTCGTCTTTAACTGCAAGGTTGAAAGTAGACCACTATCCCTGCTGTATTCTGGCCCCAAAAAGGGGAAGGAAAAGAAAGCCAGTGAAAGATGTTCTATTTTAAGCAAGCATTGTGCAGAAGTTGTGCATGTCATTTCTGCTCATACTCCATTGGTAAGAACATGGCCATGTTTGGCCACAGTGGAAGCGAAGAGATGTAGTCTGTGGCTGGATGGGCATGCACCCAGTTAAAACTCAATTATGAAAGAAGGGGAGAATGGGTTTGAGGGGACAGCTAGCAGTCTACTGAAGTACTTACTGTTAACATTCTACTTTTACAGAGGAAGAAACTGAAGTCCAGAGAGTTAAGTCATATGTCCCAAGACACCACAAGGATGTGGCTGACATGGAAGTCTAACTCCACAGCCCATGCTCTCTATCTTTGGAAGGGGGATTTTAATTGCCTCCTTACTCAGCAAAAAGCAACTGTGTACCTTAACTAGGACAAAAGCTAAAGCAAGCAAATGCTGCATTACACAAAAGGGTAGTGTCAAAGTCAAGGTCACATTCCTCAAGTGTAATGGGCTGGTTCAGGTGCATCTGGAATATGTGTTTGGTTCTAAGAAAAATGTTTTAAGAGGCCCTTTGGGAAATCTAGGTGTGTACAAAGGAAAGTAAGCAAGAGTGGTGAGGGATTCTTGAAATTGTATCTTATGAAGGGTAGTTATGAAACTGGGGATCGATGAGGCTGCATAAAAAGACTTCAAGGAGCACACAGCGGTCTTTGTCAAACATCTACATGTCAGTGTTTTTTGAGCATCTAAGTGTTGAAGATGGGTTAGACTAATTCATGCTGTGTTGCTCCAGAAGCAAAACTGAGACCAATGGCTGGAAATTGCAGGGAGGAAGATTGAGATCTACTACAGGGAGGTTCCTCCTCCTCATCACAGCAGTTGAACAGAGGCGAGGAAGCCTTGTGGGGTAGTGAGTTCTCTGTCACCAATGGTGTTCAAGCTACCATAGCATGGGCTCCTGTCAGAAATGTTCTGCTGGGTAGAATGCTGGACTTGATTGCTTCTAAGACCAGACCCACCCCTCTGATAGTCCACAATTTCCTTTGGGACCTGTCCTGTCTGCAGCCAGGGCAGGAACCTGATACTCTCTCTCTGCCCTCCACTCCAGGTTCTACGATGAGATCAGGACCCCTCTCCTCTCTGACATCCGCATCGATTATCCACGCACCTCGGTGGAGCATGCCACCAGAACCCTGTTCCCCAACTACTTCAACGGCTCAGAGATCATCATTGCTGGGAAGCTGGTAGACAGGAAGATGGATCAACTGCACGTGGAGGTCACTGCCAGCAACAGTAAGAAATTTGTCATACTGAAGACGGACGTGCCCGTGGGGCCCCAGAAGGTGGGGAATGATGTCATGGGAAGCTCCAGGCCCAAGGGTGAAGGTGAGAAGGACCCCAACCATCTCGAGCGTCTCTGGAGCTACCTGACCATGAAGGAGCTGCTGAGTTCCTGGCTGCAGAGTGACGATGAGCAGGAGAAGGAGCGACTGAGGCAGAAGGCACAGGCTTTGGCTGTGAACTCTCGCTTCCTCACTCCCTTCACCTCCATGAAGCTGAAGAAGTCACTGCAGACAGAGAATCTGGAGGACACCCATGGCATGTCTGCCGCCACAGGGCCGGAAACTGTGCTGCAGAGCCTGCGAGGCACCGACCTGCAGCCAGGTAACGAGACCCCAGTGACAGCAGCATGGGAGGAAGCTGACATGTCCTTTCTAACTCCTTTTCAGGCCAAGGTCACCTCAGCAATAGTGTGTCTTATTTTATTGTGTTATAATTTCTTTTTTTTTGCTGAGAAAGATTCACCCTGAGCTAATATCTGTTGCCAATCTTCCTCTTTTTTTTTTGCTTGAGGAAGATTGGCCCTGAGCTAACATCTCTGCAGATCTTCCTCTATTTTGTATGTGGGTCGCCACCACAGCATGGCTGATGAGTGGTGTAGGTCTGTGCCCGGGATCCGAACCTGCGAACCTGCGCCACTGAAGCGGAGCGTGCGAACTCAACCACTACACCACAGGGCCAGCCCCCTATTATATTATGATTTTTATAAACAATAACCCTACATGCAGCTTCTATCTTCAGAGAGTGTGTTCTATAGCTGTGTTTGTGTTGTTATAAACTGTGGATCTCTGGAGAGAAATGAGAAAAGGTGGCATTTGTCTTAGAAGTATGGCCTGGTGAAGTCAATCTATCAATAAATCATCATTGAGTATTGAGTGCCTGCCACACACCAGGCGTTACTGGATGCACCGAGATGAGCCAACAGATAAACAAATATTCATTTTAAGTGCCTTTCGATATTTTTAAGTACTTCAGCGTTATGTCTTTTTCTATGTGTGCTTGATTTTGTCCTCCTGAGAACATACGGGAGGAACTAAGTCCTGGATTCTTGAGAGAATTCACGCTTTATGTACTTATCACTCAGAGTCTGAACAGAGGATGTCATTATCTGTCTCCCTGCCATTTTGTTGGAGGAAATTAGGAGCAACAAGAACAGGAAAAGTAGCTCAACCAAAGGAGGGGATTAGAGTCTCAATAATGTCAGTTTGTGGAAAACAGTATGTTTTTATGGGTAACATTTTTATTAAATTCCTGTCCAGTTCACGTCTCTGCAGGAGAGGGAGCTGGCATTAGCCCAGGGCCTACGAATGCTTTCTCATTTATTCTTCCCACTCTAAACTCTGAGAAGCACCAGGCCATGGCACAGAGAGCATGAACTTAGGATCCAGACGGAGCTGAGCTTAAGCTTAGTATAATAATAATAATAATAATAATAATAATAATAATTTCCCTGAAATACTCTTTCAAGGATTAAGTGTGTAAAGTCTTTGGCACATAATGAGTGTTTTACAGATGTTAGATACCCTCTCCCAAGAGGAGTGCAGAACTAGAAATTTATTGCAGGGGCCAGCCCGGTGGTGTAGCAGTTAAGTTTGCCTGCTCTGCTTTGGCGGCCCGGGGTTTCACAAGTTCGAATCCCGGGCACGGACAGACACACTGCTTGTCAGCCAGGCCGTGGCGGCGTCCCATATAAAGTAGAGGAAGATGGGCACGGATGTTAGCCCAGGGCCAGTCTTCCTCAGCAAAAAAGAGCAGGATTGGCAATGGATGTTAGCTCAGGGCTAGTCTTCCTCACACACACACACAAAAAGAAATTTATTGCAAACTTCAGACCCTGATGTAAAGGTTAAAAATGATATGGTGCCTTTTCAGAAAGAGTGGAGCTTGTCTTGGCAAAATTCGTGCAATTTTGGTTCTGATGTAAAGAAAGTTGCATGGTGCTATTACTTCATGCTACAAGATCCATACCACGTCCAGGAAAAATGGCTTTTTGAATAACATCTTTATTCTGTGTCAGCAACTCAAAACTCAGTAGCTTCAGAAGAGAACAAACTCAAATGAAAGAGGCTCAGAGGGCCAAGAACACAGATGAGGAAATAACCGACTGATTGCTCAAAGCAGTTGTTTGAAATAGGATTTTCCTGAAGCATCGGTTAGTACTGAAGACAATATTTCTCTTCTTAAAGCTCTGAAGATTTTTCAGTTTTAATTTTAGTGTTCTTTTGTGTTGTTTTTTTGCTGAGGAAGATTCACCCTAAGCTAACATCTGTGCCAATCTTTCCTCTATTTTGTATGTGAGCCACCGCCACAGCATGGCCACTGATGAGTGGTGTAAGTCCATGCCCGGGAACCGAACTCAGGCCACCAAAGCAGAGCACACAGAACTTAACCACTAGGCCACCAGGCCTGGCCCTTAATTTTAGTTTTTTTGAGTGTCTGTGACAGCAGCCACTCCCTAAGGCTCCTCGAAGCAGCCATCCAAACTGAGAAGTCCCTCCTCCTTTGTGGTCTGCCTGACTTTGCCATGTCGTGCTGGCCAGCGACCAGTGTGGAGAAGGGGCCCTTAAAAACCATTGGTACTTTAATCTTTAGTTTCTGTGAGGGACAAAAATCAGTGAAGAGGAGCATAATCTTGTTAATACACACAATTTGAAATAAGATATTAATTTTATTTTATTTACAGAAATTAATTCACTTGTAGGTTATTCTTTAATTGAGTATTTATTTTTACCTGCTGCTTTATGAGTTATACCTACACACACAGCTGTAGACACTGGATTATAACCGTATAATTTTTTTAAACATTTTTTGTATTTTTTTAAATTGTGGGGAAAAAAGAACACATAACATAAAATTTACCGTCTTAACCATTTTTAAGTGTACAGTTCTGTAGTGTAAAGTATGTTTACATTGTTGTGAAACAGATTTCCAGAACTTTTTCATATTGCAAATCTGAAACTGTACCCAGTAAACAACTCTACTTTCCCCCTCCCCCCATAACTATATGATAGAATATTTTTCCCCTATTATATACACAGACAAGAAGAGTACTATCTAATTTATAAAAGAATAAAATAAGCCTCCACATATTACACCTTCACTTATGTGTTGTGAGGCCAAGCTCCTTCCTTAAAACAGACGATGTTCTTAAATTGCCGCAAATGTATCCAAAAGCTATGTTTTACTCATCTCAACCCTCTTCTCTCTGTACCTCTCACCTCATTCTCTTTAATGAATAACAGTGGTTCTTCTCTTCCTTCTCCTTTCTAGGACCTGCTCTCAAGAAACCATACAACCCAAGAATTAAAGTCTCCAAAACATCAGGTAAAGAAAAGAATGTGGTTGTGTGTGATTTGAGAGTTTAGATGTCTAGAAGGTGGGCAACCAGGAATTCTTGGAAGCCAGTTAAAATAGCAGCTCACAGAACAAGACATGAGGACTCATTTATTTAGCACAAGCCAGCAGCGTGAGGCAGTTCTAAGAACTAGGATCATCGTTAAACCATTACGTAAACACCCTGGGTAACCCAGTCCCAAGGAGCCCTGATGGAAGCCTAGATTAAGAGCAGAGGCACCTTTTGATCATTATTGAGCTTAAAGGACACTTGTTTTAGAGATCTGAAGTCTATATGCCTCCAGTTTCTGGTGTTACAAATATTTTGCAACATGCAGATTTAAAAAAAATTTTTATTATTATTATTATTTTTTAATCCTTGGCTTTGGAAGGGAAGAGCAGATAAGAATACCATAAAATTTCTTTTGGCCAGCTTCCTGGGATTATAATAAAAATCCAGATGCAATAACAACACAAGGGCTAGGTTTTATTCTTCAAATGTACGCGTCTCCTTTGTAAGTCTTTATTACTGTCTTGCTGCTGGTGTGCTGGACGTGCAAGTTAACCAAGCCAGGGACATTCTAGGGATTAGCTATGAGGATAGGAAAGGCACAGTTCCAGTGGATAGGACATAATTCCTCTGAACACACACACGCTTAGTGGAATGCAAGAAAACCTTCCTCTTGGATGCTGCACAGAGTAATGACTTTCAGACCTCGCTTCTCTTTTTTGAAGCAAGCAATGTCTTTCCTTGTAAATGGATTTGGAAGATTTGAGCAGGAACGATGTGCGAGCGCAAGAAACTCTCAGAGAACTGTCGCATAGTTGTATTCATGCTTAAAGAATGCCAAAAATACGGACCAGGACTTTTACCTCCCATGGGTGTCATGTTTTCATCTACAAAAGACCAGTACCTCGTATATCTGTATCTTGCCATTCACAGGGTGCTTGAAGCATTTCACAGTGAGGTCAGCCGGATTCTTTCAAGGGCCTTTCTGAGTCATGCTGGGGGCAGAAAGGGTTTTTCGGCGGTGACACCAAGGACATTAATTTGCTTTCAGCTTGAAAAGACTGAAACTTCTCCTGGCCCACACCCCCCACCATATACAAACGCGTATGCATACATGTGCATGTAAAGTAGAGAGGTATTCAGAAATATGTTGTGTTTGGCCTGTAAGTTAGAGAGACACTAAACCTCCAGTCTCTTGAGAGAAGAGAATTGATGTAGACTCTTGGGAAATGTTCATCTTTAACCGAGGTGAAAAAGAGGAGAATGGGCAAGGAATGGGGCCTGCCAAACTTTGTAGTCTTATCTGTGGACAAAAATTTGAGAGCAGTCAAGTCAGTATGACCCAGAGGAAGGCTTTCCACTGTCATTGCTGACTGTACTGCTTAACCTCCTGTTGACTCTGCACGCTTCACTTGTCACCAGACCTAAACCAGGCTTGGTCATGACTACTGTCATGCAAGAGTTGTGTACATCTCAAGTGAATGTCTCAAGTGCCATGGCCCTCTGGTCCTAGGAGAGGAAGGCTTCTCATCCACATCTCTCCGCCTGGGTAGTCAGAGGAGAAAGGAGATGACTGAGGGAGGCCCCACAGGAAACTGAAGAAGTGGGCTCAGCAATAGTGGGGGGTGTATGGTGATACCTCTCTATCCTTTCTGTGAGCCACTTACCTCTCAAGCTTAGTTGTCTATGTTTGACTGAAGTGTGGTGAAGGGAGCATTATATTTGAATTTAGGGGACCTGAGTTCAAATATTCACTTTACCATGTACTAACCTCATAACTTTGATGAGACACCTCACCTCCCACTCATCTTCCTCATTTAGACTTTGAGGATCCTTGACAGGATTAAATAAATAATTCATGAGAAACTAGAATGGAGTAGTTACACATGGAAGGCACCCAATGAATGTCTTTTCTTTCCATTTTCTCCTGCTCTGGCAGTGGACGGAGATCCTCATTTTGTTGTGGATTTCCCCTTGAGCCAGTTCACTGTCTGCTTCAACATTGATGGGGAACCCGGGGACATCCTAAGACTAGTCTCTGATCACGTGGACTCTGGTAAGTTCTGCCCTCCATTGTGGCCTCGGGGCAAGGGCAAGGTGAGTGTCATGTCCCCCTCTGTTCCTAAGATGGATGTCCAGAGATAGAACGAGGCAAATCAAGACGCTCAATGAGCGTTGATGATTAATTAAAGGAAGTAGACTGTGTGCTGGGCTTGGAGTCAGGAAGACGTGCATAGGAATCCCTGCTCTCTGACTTAACTCGTTTTGTGGCCTTGGGCACTTGATTCTGGAGCTTCTGTTGTCTCCCTTGTAAAACGGAGATAGCTTTACTTGCTCTGCTGGCCTCACCCGGCTATTGTAAAGACCAAATTAAATAATGGATGTGAACTTGTTTTGTGAACCCATGAGCACTATAAAATTCACAATATGTTGTTATTGTGTCTTTCCCTTCAAAAGCTGTAATGGTGGGCAGGTTAGTGTCCTGAACTCATCTCTCTCAGTTCCTTGATGATTTAGATGTGAAGCCCGGATGTTAATGACACAGCTCTGTGTGCAGTGGACAAGGGTGTAACATGGGTCTGAGCCCCTTCGTTCTGTAGAGGGACTGGATGAAAGAGATTAGTATATAGGGCCAGCCTGGTGGTGTAGCAGTTAAGTTTGCATGCTCCACTTCAGTGGCCTGGGGTTTGGAGGTTCAGATCCCGGGCACGGACCTACACACCGCTCATCAAGCCATGCTGTGGCGGAGTCCCATGTATAAAATAGAGGAAGATGGGCACAGATGTTAGCTCAGGGCCAATCTTCCTTAGCAAAAAAAGAGGAAGATTGGCAACGGATGTGTTAGCTCATGGCCAATCTCCCTCACCAAAAAAAAAAAATTTAAGAAAAAGATGAGTATATAAAAAGCTTCTCGAGTTACCTGCGGGTAACTGTCTCAGGGATGGCCATGTGGATGGTCACATAGCCCGACTTTTTGAGGACAAGATTTGCAGTGGACATTCTGGCATTTCTCAGTTCTGAGAGAATGAGTTTCCTGAAGGTTAAGTTACAGAGGGTCCCATGGCCGGGTGACACGTGTGATGTAGTTATGTAATGTTTGATCCTGGGGCTCCTTTCCCGCGTTGTTCTCTTGCAGGGCATCCTAGCCTTCGAGCTAAATCTTGACTTGTTTCTAATTCAGAGGGCTCAGGAGTGAGATGGGGCCTAACCGCACCCCTCCCTGGAGGGACCCACCTGCTAGGAACTGTTCTCATTGTTTCTGTGTTCAGCGTGGTGTCCATGATGAGAAACTCAGTGGAAGGTGCCTGGAGCTTTGAGGCTGAAGTACCTGGGCTCTGCTCATGCTGGGATTTCTCCTTTCCCCTGACTCTCGGCCCAGGGAAGGCAATTTTCTCCTGGAATGTCCAAGAGGTTGCTAGTCAAGATTTAGGCAAAGATTATCCCCAAAGCAGAGAAAACAAGAGTTGATTACAGCAATCTTTTATTGTTGCAAATTGCCTCTTTGCCTGCAAGCAAGATACATTCGCCATGCATCACCTGATTCAGTCCCAAACATCCCGTGTGAAATTGCCATCCTCGTGCTATTCAACCAACCGGACAGCGTGGAACCCAAGGGCCCAGCTCACAGGCCTTGTCCCAGTCTAGAAAAGCTGCGGTTGTGTTAATGAGGATGAAGGAGGAAAGAAAGGAGTTCCATTTGATGGCAATTGACGGCTTACACATATGCCACCTCCTGTGATCCTCACAACAATTCTGTTAGGTTTTATACCCCCATTCTCCAGAGAGGGAAACTGAGGCTCAATTTTTTAGAGTAGCTTGTCCAGGGACGCACACCTACAAAGTGGAAGAACTTGAGTTTGGGGACTAAAAATAATTCTGATCTTTGCATTATACCACTCTGCTCAGAAGCATCACAGGATCTCCAAATCAGGATCGGCGGAGAGTGGTAGATGAGAAATATGTGTCAAGGCCACATAAGACTTTAGGTCACTACACCCAGATACTGGAATGAACGCTGTGATATCTTGACCCAAACCTACGTCATCCTTCCCCTTCCCCAAGATACTGGTCAAACATGGGGAAAAATTCACTCATATCTGCACGCATTCATTCATTCGTTCGTTCACTCATTCAGTAGGCGCTGAGTGGCCTCTACTCATGAGTCAGTATTCGTGGTGCTAGGGATACAAGGTAAGACCAGAGGAAGAAGGAAATTCTGATTAGATGCCTTTAGTGTGAAAGTGGGATCGCTTCTCTAACCATTGTCCTATTCCCCGCCATCTTTGAGGTGTGACCGTGAATGGAGAGTTAATCGGGGCCCCCGCGCCTCCAAATGGCCACAAGAAACAGCGCACTTACTTCCGCACCATCACCATCCTCATCAACAAGCCCGAGAGGTCTTATCTGGAGATCACACCAAGCAGAGTCATCCTGGACGGTGGGGACAGGCTGGTCCTCCCCTGCAACCAGAGCGTGGTGGTGGGGAGCCGGGGGCTGGAGGTGTCGGTGTCCGCCAATGCCAACGTCACCGTCACCATCCAGGGCACCATTGCTTTCGTCATCCTCATTCACCTCTACAAAAAGCCAGCACCCTACCAGCGAAACCACCTGGGCTTCTACATCTCCAACAGCAAAGGCCTTTCCAGCAACTGCCATGGACTCTTAGGTAGGTGGACGATAATCTTCACGCTGGGTTCAGGGGACAGAATTCAGCCTCCCAAAGTGAAGCTGGTATTGCCAATATCTTTAGCTTGATTGAGAAATTCAATAGGAATGTGATGTGTGTGTGTATATGTGTATATATATATATATCATGAAAATTATATTTCTTGCTTTCTGATGACTTTCTGGAATAGGAATGGGCTTTATAAAATAATTCTTGCTGGCTTTCTGGGAAAGCAAGCAAAGAAATTGGGAGTAATCTTCTCAGGTCTGGTTCCTTACTCTCAGCAAGAAGATACAAATAAAGGGAGGTCCCCAGCCCAGCACTGGGCATGAGAAGTGTGTCCCTTCCCTAGGCGTCACTCACATTGCTGCGAGCAGCAGCGGTCCACTCTGGCTGGCTTTCTTCAACGTGAGATTTCCCATGGGCCCCTTGCCCACAAGTAAAGAGTGAGCTGCTGCCAGGGCTCGGTTTAGAAAGCAGGATTTCCTGGCACTTGAGCCAGAGCGCCTGGTTGCCAAGCCTGAGCTGCTTCGCACAGACACAGACCTGTATTCCCTTGGCCCTAGACATGGCCTCAGTTGATCTGGGGAATTCTGATGATGCATACAGGGAATTAACTGAACCGGCTGCTCCCCACACCCTTGGTACCTACCCACTCATGCACAGCATGGAGGGGGACCCACGACCGGGGAGGAGAGAGGGGGAGACCTGACCCTCCTCCCTGTTTATCTGCCCCCGTCTTGTCCTCCTCTCAGTAGACCTTGGTCATCTCTATTTGTCAGTTAGGCAGCTTTCCAGGCTCAGCACCTGGGCAGCTTCCAGAAGTGGAGGCCACTATGCAGAAAACCTCAGATCTGCCGTCTCCATACCCCCCAGGACACGTGTTCTCTCAGTGACACCGGAAAAGACGTGAGCGCCTTCTGGCAGAGTCCGCCCTAGGATTGCAGTCAATCAGAAACCTTCCCTCCCCTGTTGTCAGTAATTCCCCCTTTCCGGTGACACGTGGATTTGGTGCTCACCGGGGGCCTAAATTGAAGTTAGATTTTTCAACACGGTGTCGCCTGCACTTAACTTAGACTTGATGCTTGTTTTTGTCCTCTCAGGTCAGTTCCTGAACCAGGATGCCAGACTCACAGAGGAGCCTGTCGGGCTCAGCCAGAACCTGACTAATCATCCATTCCCTAAGGCAGATGAGAGGTCTGAGACCGTCCTGAAGGTGAAAGGGCACCAAGTCCCCGTGGTCTGGAAACAGAGGAAAATCTACAATGGGGAGGAGCAGATAGACTGCTGGTTTGCCAGGAACAACGCCGCCAAACTGATTGATGGGGAGTACAAGGATTACCTGGCAAGCCATCCTTTTGACTCAGGGACTACATTTGGCCTGGGGACACCCAGGGGACTCTGACACTAGCAGCCTTAATGTAAGAGTGCATGACAGGGAAATGGTCTTTGGGGACACCGTGGTGCAGTTCTTGTCACTTGCATGTACCTCATCTCTTGACGGTTAGCTGCAACCCATGACCTTCCCCAGTGGCGTGTAGGTCCAATGTCTGCTTGAGCAAACGGTAGGGTCAGGAAGCTGAAGTGAAAATGTTATTTCCTTCTACTTCCTCCTCCTGCCTCCCCTTCCTATCTACAGCAGAGAAAGATGGTGGCACTGAGGGGAAAGGCCTAGCTAAAGCAAGAAGTCTATACCTTGTAGCAACTGGCTTGTCCATCTCGTAGCTACTACGAGGTAACTCTGATGAAGGGAGGTTGCCTCAAAGTTTATTTGTGGAAATGACCAAGTCTGGGCGCTCTGCTTTTTGCCTTATACTAATGCTTAAGAATCTCTCCTCTTAATCCTGCTGTGTTCTCCAGATGTGTGGCCAACCTCTGCCTCAGGGGAACCTCTCACTGGGCCCAGACCATGGGTCATGAAATAGTGTGTAGATTTGATCATTGTAAACAATTAAGTCTTATCTTAGAAGAGGATTTTCTTCTGCTGTGATATCTTGCCCTTGAAAATTAGTTTTCATTTTTAAAAAATTGGTTGAAAATAGAAAAATCTACATCCCAGATACCCATATCTTTCTAATGGGCTTTGTAAACCACTAGACTTTGCTGTTGGATATTCTCCTATTTATTCCAGGAAGCTAAATGCTTTTAATAAACGGGACAACCCCATGTGCATGTTTTTTACTGGCCTGTCTTGGTGCTGGCGAGCCAGCCCATTGAATGATGAATCTTTTACTTGGCACTCTTCAGCCTTTGTCATACTTCTGGGTCTTATTTGGTCGCGGTCCTCCAGGAGGTGATAAATTAGGCTCTCGCGGGCCTGGAACGGGAGATGGAGCCAGCAAAGAGCGCGTCCATCAGCCCACCTACAGGAATCAGCATGCACGTCCTCCACAGGAAGGGTGGATGTGCTTATGAAGTCTAAGAAGACTTCCCACATCTCAAACAGGCAAAGCCAGAAAATTAGTATGTGTAAGGGGCTTTGGTTCCAGAACTTAGACAAATCTGATCCCATAAGGGAAAGGTTAAAATCAGGGGGGCTTCAAAAGTCGGTGAACGTCACCCTTCTTGTTACAGACATATTGCTTCCTCTGCGAAGCTCATTCATGTTATCAAGGGGAGGCGAGGCTGCTGATGACATTGCTGCCTCCTCTCTCATTCTCTCACCAGTTCCTGCTTTTTGCTCTGCTTCGTCTTCTCAGGACAACTGAGGTTCAGGAAGCCCGGTCCTCACAGAGTAAGGAGCCTGGTCAGGACGCAGATGAATACAGGGGCACTTGAGCCAAACGGCGGAGAAAGAAAGATCTGGGTCAGAGAAATAGAATATTTTGATGTGAGATTGAATTAAATAAAGGCTTTTTTTGCTGGCTTTCCTGGGAGGTTTCTTCCAGGCAAGCCTGACTCCATATGATGCGTACTTCGCACTTGGAGAGAAATCAGAGTTAAGAAAATTGTTTATCATATTTATTCTCCCACGGGAAACACTGGAGCAGCAAAATGACATCCACGTGTTCCTGTTGGACTAGGAGGCTTCGGGAGACTAAGCTAGTGCTGGAGGACTTTCCAGTTCTGTCTCAGAGTATTGGTCTCTCTCCACTTGGTGAACCCCCCCAGACCACGGCCTGCCAGCTGTATTATTCTGGATTCCATCTTCCCAAACTCAGCCGTCTGTTTTCATGCCAGCAATGTGAAGACACCAGCCCAGACCGCTGGCAGATGCTTCCATATTTTAGAGCTCAGAGGAGAAGGAGAAGCCTGATCCCAGGCTAGCCAGTGCCTGGTCAGGCTCCATGGGGACCGTCTGATTATATAAATCTCGTTGCAGCTGGCCAGGCATCCCATGAGCCGAGAGGCTGTCCCGCTGTGTCAGCACCTGCAGCAGTGATCTATGCTCCAGGTATAGGCATCAAAGCTGCAAAGAGCAGGCTATTACTAGCCGTTCCCAGTTACTACTGCTTCTGTGGCTACCCTATCTAAGAGCAGAGAAAAATATTCCAGTGGGCTACCCATCATTTATTCTCCTGCTCAGAAAAATCATTTCTTTTTGTGTCAAGGTCGACCTTTTATTTTAATGTTTTCACTTTAGACAAATACCACATTTCTTTCTCTTCCTCTTCACTTGTGTATCATTTTTTATTGTGAAAGATATTTGCCATTAAATTTTCTGTTTTAGCCGGAAGCTGTGATATCTGTGAGCCCGAAATTCCACCACAATGTTATACTTCGGATCTTTTAATTTGACTGAAAAATGTAGTATTTTCTGTTGGCCATATGTGTTGTGAATAGCAAGGTCTTTTAAAGTCAATGCAGAGGAAAGGAGGAATTCTCTTCTCAGATGGGGAAACTGAGGCAGGACTTACTTGGGTGATATTTCCCACATTATATAAGACTTAGAGCAGGGCCAGGCTGAACCACCAGGACTCATTTTGTTAGCTTTGACACGATTTCACCATCTGGACAATCGTTTATTTTCCTTGAGCATTTACAAATAACCAGGGGGCACTAAATGAGCGGTTGAAGAAGACTGAGAATTATTCTGCAGTTAGAGGAGATAGATCTCAGGTTATCATCAGAGCTAATGTTAATGAATTATAACAGTAGAGCAGCTGGGGTCTTCAAAGTCTGCATCTCTGGGTTCCTGTATCCTCCCGCATCTGAAAAAGAGAGGCGTCTGAATGGGTCATCTTTAAGGATCTCCTAATTTCAAGTTCACATTCCCACAATAAAATGGACTGAACATTCTCTACCCATCGAGCTGGCTGCTTTATCTTCTTCCATTTGACTCTTCAATGATTTAGTATTTCAGGCTAGCGGGAGTGGACGCTTGAGAGGATAAACCATCACGACACTCCGGGCGGCTGTGACGCAGGGCACTGGGGATTGAAAAGGGCACCTCTTTGTTCCTATCAGGTGTGACATTAAATCTTCACCTGAATCATGTATCCTCATGGGTGGGTTAGGGGCAGGATTCATTTCTTTACATTTGTCTCTTGGCTAAACTGAGTGCTAGGCACTGAATGTTTCTGAGCCACCAAAATTCACATGAAGTCTAAATCCCAATGTGATGGAGTTACGAGGTGGGGGAGCCTTTGGGAAGTAATTAAGTCATGAGGGTGGGGCCCCCATGATGGGATTAGTGCCCTTATAAGAAAAGACAGGAGCGAGATGATCTCTCTCCTCTCCACCAAGTGAGCACAGCAAGAAGATGGCCGTCTAAGAACCAGGAAGTGGGCTCTCACCAGACACCGAATCTGCCAGCTCCCTGATCTTGGACTTCCAGCCTCCGGAACTGTGAGAAATAAATATTTGTTGTTTAACCCACTTAGTCTATGGTATTCTTGATAGAGCAGCCCAAGCTGACTAAAACACTGAATCATTCAAAATATGAATTCTTTTTCCTTCCTTCAGGCTACCCAGAATGTGTACAAACAATGCTGTTACTAAAATTTGAAGGACTCTAGGGAACCATGAAACAAGATCCAGCTAAAATAAACAGCAAATAAAATAACACAGCTAAGCAAATACTTAGAAATGGGTCTTTAAATATTTATTTTAGTCAGTTTAAAATAATAAATAGGGTAGGAGATAGTTCACATTCAAGAGACATTTTCCTTAAACAAAAATTTGTAAAAGAATGATGTGTAAAAACAAACAACATATTGGTGCGTCTATGTTTTGAGGATGGAATTAGGGCTGTAGAGAATAAAACTCCATGATTCTAACTGCATTGCTTGTTTGTAGGAATTTCTGAATTACATAAAATTATATGCAAATGAAGTAGTGAGTGATGTCGGAAGAATAATATTAAAATAACATAAATTACCATATAGAACAGCAAATGTACAGCAGCCATTCCTGACCTTTTATATAACCATCAGATACATAGAAAAGTGTCTTAAGCCTCTCAGTCCATCATTTTCTGGGGACTCTGGCATCCCAAAATTTTTGTGCACACTGACCATCCTCTTGTTCAGTACTTCTTCCATTCGGCTCAGGGTCATTTTCCCACCTCATGCAGCATTTCTAGCTTGTGGTTCTGGCATTCCCACCTCCTGTTCTGAGTGGTCCTGCGGGATCTTGCTTAGATTCCCACTGAGCAGTGTTAAATTCTGAATGGAGTAGCATCTGCGTAGAACCAAACCAGACACAACACAAACGGGACCTCACTGGGAGGCTGTATCAAAGAGGAAACAAGCAAACTCCTGATCCCAAAGGCATGAAGTCAACTTCTCTGGGCTTTGGCTTCTTCACCTATAAAGTGAAGGGACTGGACTAGATCATTTCTAAGATCCTATCGTCACCTTCTGTCTGCAGGTGAACATACTTCCTGAACTTCCAAGTAATAAAAGCAAAAGATTTATTCGGCGACTCCAGTGTATTTTGAGATCCAGAGTTCGAAGCGTAGGGATTCAGAGGAAAACAAAGTTCATGCCTCCACGGAGTTCACAGTTTAAAGCCAGAGACAGAAGGAATGCAAAGATTGAAACAGTGTGAGAAATCCTGTAAGAGAACTGTGCAGAGGGTTGTTATCTGAGCACAGAGGAGATGGAAAATTTCCATCAGGTTCTTCCCTCTTGATTTCAAGTATCATTCCAGAAGTCTCCTCTGGTCTGAAACTGTTGTCCCGGATTGGGCTCCCTTGGGCCTCTATCTTCTTTTTTATTTTGGTGTCAGGCTTGTGCTAGTGATAGGTATTTCAACGCTCATTTTTTTCACCTCCTACTCAGCTGCTTAACTCATCAGATTCAGCGTCCGTCTTCACCACATTAATGGAACTGTGTCTTCGACGTCATGTCACCATTCCTGATGTCCAATTCCAGCTCTAGCATCTTCAACCTCCACTGTGTGACTCTGGTGGCCTCTTCCTCTTTTTTGAAATGCTGGATCCCTTTGCTTCTTTTATGGGATTAAAAAATGTTTTTCCTAGTCTCCTTTGGTGACTGTCTTTCCTCCTACACCCTGTGGTCTGAACCTAAAGTTCATCCTTGGTCCTCTGCACATTCCACTCTACGCTCCCTCCCTTGGAGATGTCACCCCTGCATGGCTTCACCATCTGGCTGTGCATAGATGGCTCCTGAATATAAACCCGCAGTGTTGACTTCTGAGGACACTTCCCTTTAGCTAGTCCAGCATCACCTCCAACTCAGGAATAAAAGCAAACTTTCCATCTATATTTATATTATACAGATTTGGGATTTGGGATCTGGGAGGAAAGGGGAAAGTTCCAGCATGATCCTTCCTATTTTGATTGTTGCTATTAAAGGTGAAAATGCAGGCACACGCGCATGTGTGTGTGTGTGTGTGTGTGCGCGCGCTGGTACATTTCATAGGCCAATTCGAAATGAGTTTTTACTGACACAGAGATCTTCCTGAAAATTCTCTGTTAATCATATTATTTTCTCAAAACAACAGCTGTGTTTATGTAAGAGAAGGCACAATGTCCTGATGGCTCACTGGGAATTTCTGGTTATATAAGATTAAAATCACGTGTACTAGGTTTATTGATATGTCAATTAAATCACTTCATTGTACTACAAGTACAAAATTCATTGTAAATATATTTTAGTGTGCTTTTCTGAAATAAAATTTTTTTTAAGTGTATAAGGACAATGTGGAAAACACAATACTCCAGATATTTGAGTGTGAATGAATGTCTGAGTGGTATACATAGACTCTTTTATCCTGTTAAATTTCCTAATGGAAGTCTGACTTACGTCGCTAGGGTCTTTCAGCCATGAAGATACATAAGCTCTATAAATGTTCTAGAATGCTGAAGTCCAGCTCCTATTCTGAAAGTTCACATGGAATGTTACAGAGGAAACAAACCTTTCTAGGAGAAGGCAGAAACCGTTCATAGTCTGAAGTCTCAGTTCAGAAGTGAAATATATTTGTTTTTCTTTTTGGTGAGGAAGACTGACCCTGAGCTAACATCCGTGCCCATCTTCCTCTACTTTATATGGGACGCCGCCACAGCATGGCTGACAGGCAGTGCGTCCGTGGGCACCTGGGATCCGAACCCGCGAACCCCGGGCTGCCAAGCGCAAACTAAACCGCTGCACCACCGGGCCGGCCCCGAAATACATTTGTTTTTGAAGAAGGCTGGAACCCAAGAATATTCTAGAAACTAAAAGTTCTTGTAGACAATTTGTAGGCAACAACTTACCCTTTCAATCTCTTCATCTGCCTGCCTGGAAAACTAAAATAGAGCACTTTGGGAACTTGTGATGAAAACATAGTATAAAACTTTCATATGATTAAAGGTCAGTAACATTGTAAATTGTTCATGCAATTTTCCCAAAATGCTTCAAAACAAATACATGCACTTATTCATTCAACTAATATTTTGTGGGCACTATGTGGAGGGGATAGAGTGTCCCCCATCCCGCCCTGGAGATAGTTTTATGTAATTAGTTATCATAAATGACAGACAGCAGTGTGCTCTTACAAAGTTCAGGTCGAATGTGTGGGGTTTAAAAAGGAAGATACTGTTCTCAGCCAGGGGGGAGGTGGTGCTGGCATTTGATCCAGGTCTTACAGAACTGGTAAGGCTGGAGGGGAAAATGTCTGGGAGTATTGTGTGTAAGAACTTACTTGTACTTAATAAAAACACTGTAAAAGAAATGAAAATAAATTGCATAGAAGAACTAAAATTTCAGGGAGACTGAGTGATGCTCATCCTAGAGCTGATATCTGAGCTTAGGCTGCAGTGTCTCTGCGCTGTTCATGACACTGGGATGCTTTGGAGAAAGCAGGAGAGGCTTCTACTGTGACCGCTGTGCATTCCTGGACCCTGAATCCAGGATCCCACCTGAGTCACAGGGGCAAAGAAGATAAGAAAGGATGGCAATGGGTGCTCTCGTACATGTCCCCGAATCCAGTGATTTCAGTATTGCTTTTTGCCTCCAAAAGTGGGTGTCCACTCTGTGGAATATTGGGCTGCTTTCTGCCACTGCTCTGGGGGTGAAGTGGGCACATAATTTTGCCCAGGCAGAGACTACGGGATTGCTCCAAGCGCATCTTACTCCCTTTTCCTTAGAAACGACATCCTAGGAATCATCTCCCAGTCGGGGGCTTTCTGAAGCAAATCATGGTCTGCTCGGAGGACATGGAAACACATCTGGGGAGTCGGGCCTGGAGGGCCAGCCGGGGAAAGGGGGTCCCAACCCCAACCTGGTTCAATACACAGAAATGGGAAGAGAGAGAACTCATGTGCATATTCAGTGGCTTTTAAATGTCACCTGTTTTCCTTAGGAGAGGTCCAGACAATGCAGCTGTTGATGTGATTAATGAGCAGAGAGAGACTCAGGCTGAGGAGGCAGAAGCACAAGGACCTTCTCTTTTTCTCTGTCAGACACTTAAAGCCATGCTAGGGTGATGTGCCCTAATTTCTACGGAGGAGACTAGCAAGTCCCAAGGAGAGCATATGCGTCTGGCAGGGAGTCAGAAAGGAAAGAGCCCAACATAGCTCTGGGGCCACAGGCCAATGAGAGGTAGTTCCCAGTGGTTGGAGAGAAGGAGGATGGGAGGTGCAGTGAAGAATCCCATGGCCTGAAGATAAAATACTTTAAAAAATGTCTCTGGTGTCACTGCCCAACCTCATCTGCACAGCCTCCATCATCACAGTTCAGAGGAATGAAGTGAAATTGAATTACGAACTGCCCATATTTAGGCCGGGTAACAGATTTCTGTCTACTGAGATTCTACTGGCATGCCCCTTGCTTCTATTTCCCACGCAGGGCGGGTGCACTCTCCGTCCTCTCCTCCTCCTTTCTGTTACGCCCTTTGTCTGGGGTGCCCTCACCCCACGGCCTGAGAGCCACAGGGGAGTTCAGGTCCTATCTCCTGTGTCTGATCTGCTTGCTCACGTCCACCACCCCCAGCTCTTTCCACCCCAGGCACCTTGGTCCTAGAGTTCTGAGGACAAATGAAGGGGGAGGGGAATGGGAGAAGTAAGGAGGCAACTTCCCAATCATTATGGAGCCAACAGGGATCTTGACAGATCCCAACATCTGTTCTTTCTTTCGTTTTACCTTTTTGAATTTATTTCATAAACTCGCATAAATTTGCAAAGTTACGTGTACAGGACATTCCTTGTAGCTTGCTAATAATAACCAAAATAAGACATAGACAAGAGGAAACAGCCTAAATGGCCCTCAGAAGGTGGCAGTGTCCATTCCTTATGGGCACATCAATATAATGGTTAAGGCTATTAAAATGAGGCAAATCTATACGTATTAATACGGAAAGCTAACATGCATGAAATTCAAAAACAAGTTGCAGGATAGTGTGTATAGAAGAATCCCATTAGATCACCACACCTTGATGCTTTGCATCTTTTGAGTCATGAATATTTTGAACACCTGATACGAAATGAAATCTAAAATATGAAATCTCTCTTAAAAAAAGCTAAACCCGTTTAATCCCTTAGTAAAGCTATCCACAGCAGCAGATCTTTCGCTGCCCTATTCAGGTGACATCCAAACTACAGTCACACCTGAGTGCCTTGTGCTGAGATTTAAGCCTAATTCATCCCCGATGGGTCATTATGTGACCCTCCCGGCCGGCTTTTCTCTCAACTGCCCATCCCTTTTAGGGAGCAGAGCCGGATTCCAAGCACAATAGCTAGAATTGTTTTATTTCCCCTTTAACTCTTCGATTCCCTTCCTCTGCAGGACTTGAACACGGAGACTGAAGCAGTTCCCAGGACCTCCCTGCAGGGTCGGGCGGGGGCAAGCCTGTTCTTTGCAGCTCCTGGGGTCACAGAGGAAGCTAAGACCCAGGGACCCGCTAATGACCACACAGTCCGCCCAGGCCGGCCTGAGTTATCAGCTGGCTCTTTCCCACCTCGCCCTGGCGCCCCTGTGCCTGGGGCTGCTAGGATTACAGCTCAATGCCCTGGCAAGAAAGCGGGGACAATCCGGCAGGTTCAGGAAAGCCCATCGTGTCCCCACGCGGGAGGTCCCGGCTGGGGCTGCAGCGAGCTCGCTGGAAAGAATGGAGCTTATTATGTGGCGGGGAGGGCGAGGGCCCCGAGGTGTTAAGCAGAGAAAACGGCTGAAATTCAAGTCGCCGGGATGCTGGCAGCCCGGCGCCTGCTGTTAGACAGTCCGATGAACTCTGATAAACCCGAAGGCACTCTCCCCGCACCCGCCTGAGCCCCGCCAGGCCCGGAAACTCTAGCGCCCCGTGGAGAGGGGAGGGCCCTGGGGGGTGCGGGGAGATGGAGGTCCGGGGAGGGGGCTTTCTGCATTTCCAGAGGGCAGGGCAGGCCATTCAACTCCTGGTCTGGTGACACAATGGGGTCTGCAGAGGAAGGTGCACAGGCTGGAGGGGGCCCTGCTGCTGGGGCCCAGGCAGGGGGAGAGGAGGGGGAAGGGAGCAGAGCAGCAGGAGGGCCCACGTCCATCATCACAGTGGATCAAACCCCTGAGTTTTGACCAGAAGCTGGGGATGGAGGCCCCTCCTGGGAAAGGGTCCCTTGCCAAACCCTCCTAGACTGGCTGGTGAGACGCCTCTGCCTTGGGGACAGTGCAGCCCCCCTACCAACACTTCACAGGGCTGGAGATTGGAAACCTCCTTTCTGGGTGGAATCCAAATTTGTGTGCTTAATCTCAAAATCTTCAGCATGCATGCACAACAATGAGAATGTAATTAATGCCATAGAATTATACATTTAAAAAATGGTCAAAAATAGAACTACCATGTGATCCAGCAATCCCACTTTTGGGTATATAGCAAAAGGAAACAAAAATATTATCTCAAAGAGATATCTGCACCCCTATGTTCAAAACATTCACATTAGCCAAGATATGGAAAGAACCTAAGTGTCTGTCGATGGATAAATGAAATGTGATATATGTGAGAGAGATATATATATATATAATGGAATATTATTAAGCCTTGAAAAAGAAGGAAATCCTGTTATTTGCAATAACATGGATGAAACTAGAGGGCATTATGCTAAGTGAAATAAGCCAGACAGAGAAAGACAGATAAATACTGCATGGCATCATTTATACAAGGAATCTAAAAAGAAAAGTCTAATTCAGAAACAACAGAGAGTAGAGAAGTGGTTGCCAGGGCCTGGGGGAAGTGGGGAGAGGTTAGTAAAAAGATACAAGCTTTCAGTTATAAGATGAATAAAGTCTGAGGATCTAATGTAAAACATGGTGACTGTAGTTGATAACAATGTATTGTCTAATTGAAATTTGCTAAGAGAGTAAAACTTACTTGTTAAAAAAAATGGTCAAAACAGGATCTTGAAGAGCTATTTGCACACTGATGTTCATAGAAGCATTGTTACATAACCAAGAGGTGGAAGCAACCCAAGTGTCCTTGGACGGATAAATGGATGAGCAAAATTTGGTCTATCCATACAATGGAATAAAATTCAGCCTTAAAAACAAAGGAAATTCTGCCACATGGTGCAACATGGATGAACCTTGAGGACATTATGCTAAGTGGAATAAGCCGGTCACAAAAAGACAAATACTGTATGATTCCACCTCTGTGAAGTATGGAAAACAGTCAAACTCATGAAAGAGAAAGTAGAATGATGGTTACCAGGGGCTGGGAGAAGAGGGGAAGGGAGAGATGTTTACTGGGCACAAAGTTTCAGATTTGCAAGTTGCAAAAGTTCTGGAGATCTACTTCACAACAGTGTGAATGTAATTAATGCCACTGAATTGTACACCTAAAAGTGGTTAAGATGGCAAATTTTATGTTACGTGTTTTTTAAAAATAGATTTTATTTTTTAGAGCAATTTTAGTTTCACAGCAAAATTGAGCGAAAGTTACAGAGATTTCCCATACACCCTCTGCCCCCACACATGCACAGCCTCCCCATCACCAACATCCCCCACCAGAGCAGGACGTTTGTTACAACTGATGACCCTACGCTGACACATCATTATCACCCAAATTGTCATGTGTTTTTTCCTGCAATAAAAATAAGTGAAAAAAAGTGACCACAACGTTGATAGAAAAACCTGACAAATTGCACAACGGGAGAAAGTTATAGACAAAACTTACTTATGAACATGGCTGCAAAAGTTTTAAATTAAACATTGGCTAAGAGAAGCTAACTACATTAATAGAATAACTTACAAAATATGGTTACATGGTAAATTTTATATGACATTTCACTACAATTAAAAAAAAATCCTCTGAGCCCTGTATTATCCAACCAGGAGCACAAGCCTCAGGGGCTCCAAAGTGAAGAGGGAAGAGGAACTGGGTGGCGAGGGCCAGGCCCATGACTGAGGGCTGTTTCCGCAGTCTGGAAAATCCCAGACAGGCGCGCCAGAATGTTCTGGATCCTCTGTTCCGATGCACAGCTGGGATGAGGGTCGGCGTGGGACCCAGAGGTTCACACGCTTCTAGGATGTTTGTGACTCACGGTCTAGCTGGCAGAACATCTGCCAGTGAAAGGGGACCCCGGGTCTGTCAGATGGGGGCCTTGATCCTTAAGAAGGGATTTTGTGTAAAGACAGGTTTCCTGAGAGGCAGGAGGCAAAGAGAAAAAGCACAAATGGATTACAGAACCAGAAATAGTTTTTAAATTCTACAAAGTATCTAGCTTCTCTGTAGGACAGCATAGGGTACCTCCTCTCTCTTTTCCTGCCCTTTTTCTTCCTCCTCCACCCCCTCCTCTTCTTCCTACCCCTCTTCATCCTTCCACTCCTCCCCTCCCCTCCCCACTCATCCTCCTCATGCTCCTTCTCTTCTGCTACTTCATCTGCTCCCGTGTTTCCTAATAAGTCACCCAAGTACTTGCACATAAGCCATAAAACATAATCTTTTAAAATTCTCCTCCTCTCTGATCCTATCTGAAGCCATGCTTGGGTTGACACACTCAGGTGATGGCAAAGATTCTCACGTGGCTATATTGACCTGAGCAAGACCCTGTGTCCCTGGCCCCTCCCTTTCCCATCTCTACACCCAGAGCACTGTGACTGACCTCTCTCGTGGCAGGAAGCTAAGCCTTGAAGTAAAAAAACCCTGTTTAATAACCAGTATCTGTCATAATTCAAAATAATCAAAATAGATCACTGTTGAAACCATTGTTTCAACAATTTTATATCCTTTTTTAAAAGAAAAAGGAAGGTCCTAGGTTGACATGGATCTATGTGATGAGTAGTAGATGCTCCTACTTCTAGAATCACTTCTAAAATTATTGCAAATATATTCAGCTTTCTTGTCTAGTATTTAATGTACCAACTGTTGAAAAGGACTTAGCTTCACTTGTGAGTAGCTGACAAGAGATAATGTGTGTGAGAATGCCTTGTCCCTTGATTAGAAGACATCACACCAGCCTCTCTCATTAGGAGACCCCCAGAAAGAACATTCCATGAAGTAAGCACCCCAAGCGGAGGGGCGCGGGACACAGTACAAAATGCCACTCTGTGCTCCCATAGGCAGTTGGGCTGATAGCCCTCCCTTTTTAATTACAAACAAAGCACAATTGTTATCTGATTGCAAAATAATACATATTCATTGTTAAAAAATAAGAAAACCTTTGAAAATACAGAAGACCACAAAGAATCAGTTTCTTTTTATTCTGATTTTTTTATCTTCTTTGGGGAAAAAAGATGTTTTCAAAAGAGACCTATTTCCAGGAGATTATCTGTAAGGAATAAAACACCTCTTCTGATGGTTTGAGTAAGCCAAGCCTGTAAACAATAAGAAATGTATGCTCAGAAGTGAGATTCAGGATATTTAGCCAAAATTCAGAAAAAGATTGAGTCTTAATAGTCCTATAGTATTGAATTTTCTACTTGTGACAAAGGGAGTGGGATCCTGTCCCTGGCCAGTGAGTGTCCATCTAACCCTCAAGAAAGATAATGTGGTGAATTGCGAAGAGTGTTCAATGAACAGCAAAGGATCCTGGTCCTCCCTGGGCTATCACTGACCATGTGACCTTGGGAAAGTCATATAATGCCTCTAAAGCATCAGTTTCCTCACCTGTAAGA
Source organism: Tapirus indicus (assembly GCA_031878705.1). NCBI lineage: Eukaryota > Metazoa > Chordata > Mammalia > Perissodactyla > Tapiridae > Tapirus > Tapirus indicus. Next base: position 120,308,992 of record CM062925.1, read on the forward strand.
TGGAGATCTTAATGATTGCCTCCCAGCGGTTGAGAGGAATCAACGAGCTAGTGCATGGAGAGAGTCTGGTGCCATATCCGGCATATATTAAGTATTCAAAAAACGTAGCTACATATCCAATAAATAGTCAAGCAACTGAATTTTGCTACTAAGCAGTACCCCTTGAATCATCACTAATGCCTCTAGGTGATTAGGACACTGGTTCCTAACTAGCCCTTCTGAATAAAACAACAAAGACTTGGGTATGTCCAAGAAGTGGTCAGCTCACTCCAGGATGGTCCTTTTTTTGACTTGGCTTCTGATACGGGGAGCCTGCCTGGTGCTCTCCGACTCTCGGGAAAAGGGAGAAGGTGTGAATCGTGGGTGTGGAGGAAACCTCATCATGTTTCTATCTTTCTGCTCTGCTGGAAGTGAAAAGTGTGTGATTCCCCAGACTACAGCCCAGAGAGAGAGTTAGAACGTGCCTCTCCAAGGATGGGAATGAAGGCTGCCCTCCTGGAGGGAGTTCTGTGGAAGGTACTTTATCCCTCCACATTGTTCCAGATGCTGCCGCTGCCAGTGGGAGAACACAAGGTTCAGTGTTAGGACTGAGCTGACCCTTTGTCTACTGATCAGCAGGGAGGAAACCCGCCCTGTCTGACGCTTACCGTAATGGAGGAGAGTGGAATGGATATGAGCAGTGTGCTGGGCCCCTGCCCCCTGTGCCTGACTTGGGGCCCCCCTGACCTCACCCTTTCTGTTGTATAAATGGAGACACTGAGCTCTTGTCTCAGTTTGGTTCTCCTGGTTGGAGTTTTAATGCCTCCGTGAAACCCCTGCCTATTTCTCACATGGAACATGGAAACTTCCTGATTTTGTTGTTTGGTGTTTTAGTCGGCTTGGGCTGCCATAACAAGATACCACAGACTCGGGGGCTTCAACAACAGACATTTGTTTGTCACAGTTCTGGAGGCTGGAAGTCCAAGATCAAGGTGCGGTCAATTTCGTTCCTGGTCAGGACCCCTTCCTGGCTCGCAGACCACCATCGTCTTGCTGTGTCGTCACGTGGAGGAGAGAGAGAGAGCGCCCTCTAGTGTCTCTTCTTACAAGAGCACTAATCCTATTGGCACAGGGCTCTACCCTTTTGACCTCATTTAACCTTGATTCTTTTCTCCACATACAGTCACACTGGGGGTTAGGGCTTCAACATGTGAATTCTAGGGGGACAGAATTCAGTCCATCGCATACGGTTATAACTCAATCACTACATTCCTAAATCCATGGAACTGACAGCATTCTAGGCTGCCAACCACAGTAGGAAAGCGTTCAGTGAGGAAAAAGGACGCTTGGACTCCTGGCTTGTCCGCCAAAGCTAGAAAACCTTTAGGCAGCCCCCAAGCACAGGGTGCACTGGGTTTCCTCAGTTCTGGAAGGAGACTAATGTGGCAATAAATGTTTGAAGAGCCCTACAATCTGTTTGTCACTGTTAAGACCTGACCCCATTGGTTAAGAGGGGAGGGAGGCTTTACTCATGCCTTGGCCACGAACAGAGCTTCTTTCTCCTGGGGAATGAGCCTCACAGTGACCTGGCCTCTCACACAGAGCCACGAATGCAGCTTGGGCAGCTCCCCACACATGGGGAGGAGAAAGCCTAATTGGAAGCAGGAAGCCTAATTCAGGGATTTTTATTGTCTGTGGTGTTCGTCTCATTCACTTCACTTTTTTTTCTCTGGTGAGGAAGACCAGCCCTGAGCTAACGTCCATTAACAATCCTCCTCTTTTTGCTGAGGAAGACTGGCCCTGAGCTAACATCCGTGCTCGTCTTCCTCTACTTTATATGGGACGCCGCCACAGCATGGCTGACAAGCGGTGTGTTGGTCTGTGCCTGGGATCTGAACCCGCGAACCCCGGGCCACCAAAGTGGAGAGCATGAACTTAACCGCTACACCACCAGACCAGCCCCCACCACTCACTTTTTTAGGAGAGGAAATTGAGGCCAGAGAAATCAAGTGTCTCAAGCTTTTGGGGGCAGGACCTGAACTCAGGACTCCCAACTCCTAGCTCAGGTTTCATTTAATTTTAGAGAACCATCTTCTTGTCTTGTGGGCCGTCACTTCTTCCTCAGCTCTACTGAGCCTTCTCCCACCCACCCTGGACTCCAGACGGAAGCCCTGCTCTGGCTCCATTAGACAGAAATATGCCCAGCAAATGGACACTCTTGCACACTGACAGTGGGAGGGAAAATTGGTGCCAACTCTCTGAAGGGCAACTTGGCAGTAAGTATCATCTTAAACACGTGTACACTCCTTATTGTCCTGCTTCAAGGCAGATAGTCTGTAAATATTGTCAAGATGTGGGCAAGAGATTCATGGACAATAATACAGCCAAACTAGAAACAATTCGAGTTCTGACAAGAGAGGATTGGTGACATTAATTATGGTATATTCCCATGAGGGACTCTTCTTATGCAAGAATGCTTAATGACATGGAAAAGCATTCATATATATAGTAATGAAAAAGAAAGCCATGTACAATCATAGAAAAGAAGACTGGAAAAAATGTGCCAAAACAATAATAGTAATTATCTTTGGGTGGTAGGGTGATACGTGTTTATTATTTCCTTTTTTATATTTAGTGGTATCCAAACTTTCTACAATAAAAATAAATTTTATAAGTGAATATATATGTGTGTGTGTGTACATATATATCTTTTGTGATAAATGTCACAAATATAATTGCAACCTTTCTGTACCCAGATGCCTGACATAACATATATTGACTCAGCTAAGGGATCGTGTTTAAAGTCATGTGGAGAGTCTGTACCTGATATTCCTCTTGCTTTGTGACCAGGAGACTGCTCACCTCCCGCCCATGTTGAAGATTGTCACTACTATTTGCCTTCTTTTTGCACTTCCTCGTCAACAAGTTGTCCACCACCCTGAAAATGTGGCCCCCAAAAGGAAATAAGATACGTATATTATTATTATTTGAGATAGAAAATGATTTTGACTAAAACCCTGAGACTAGATTGTGAAAGATGACGAAGTACGTGTCTATCATAAGACGTTGGTAAGGAGAGGGGGAACACAAGGACAGAGTGGATTTAGGGCTCTTTATTCAGTGTCTCCAGTTATCTCTCCTCTGCCCCGGCTCACATCCAGCCTTCCCGACCATTTTTTCCTGATGGCGTGTCTCTGGTGAAAGAAGCCTCCAGTGGCTAAGGAAAGGCAAGAAAAGAATGTGGGAGCAATATTTATGATTAAAATTACCTGGGGAGGAGGAGGTGATAATGGGTATGGTGTAGACCCACAGCCATTTGAATAAGCCAAAAATACCTGAATGTTCTAAGTAACTAAGGGGTCATTCTATTTCTTATAACTGATGCATTTGGGGTTGAAATAGGTTTTTTTCCATATCCTGTCCTTTGACTGAACCGAGGCAATGACAGCCACCAACCGTCTTAGTCTAAAACCAGGGGGACAGCCCAGTAACCGCCTTTGCTGCTGATTCAGGTGACTTCCTAGCGGACCCCACAGCTCTCCACGCACCTCTCTGTTTTCCATCAAACCAGACAAGCCCCTAGGGACAGTGATTCTTTGTCTCTGTGGCTCTAGTATGTTGCAGGGTGCCTGATGCATGGCAGGGATGGAAGGACTAGAGGGAGGGACCAAGAGACCGACGTGGGGCTGGTTTTCACTGTGATCATTATGTTCCTTACCTAATGGGGAGAAGCAGTTTTTTGATCAACAGGACTGCTTGCTCCTGCTTCCTTGTCTCCTTTTTTTCCACCTTCCTCCGACTCCCCTCTACTCAATCTTCCCACGTGGTCCCCACGTAATTATACACGGATTATGTCATTGTTTCCCAACTAGAGGGATGCACACTGCCATCCTTTTAGGTTTTCTACAGACACAAAAAGCAATAAAATGGGATCTCATAGTGAAAAAGTTATTCCCCATCCAATTCTCTTTCAATCCTTCTAATTCGGACAAAGAAAAAGAGAAGGTCCCAGATCATGTTACTATGCCTTTAGCACCTCTCGAATATCCATTTTAACAAAGAAATCACAGGCAGCCATCATGGGCGAGACCATCAGCAGGCAACAATATCCATCTATAACTGAAAAGTTTAATTATTCCCACCCGCAAAAAAGAAATAGTTATGTGACATGATAGGGGTGTTAACTAACGCTACAATGGCCATCACATTGCGATCTATAAATGTATCATATCAACATGTTGTATGCCTTAAACTTACACAATATGTCAAATATATTTCAATTAAAAAAATACAACTGAAAAAGTTTTATTTCCAATCCAGTAAGATGAAGCTGTTTATAGTAATGATTTAAGTTTTCTTTGTAAAGTAAATATATAAAGTTTACCGAGTCAGCTTAAAGGAAAATATTAAGTAAATCATTATAAAGGCAGTACAAGTTTATGGCAAGAAAAACAGGAAGCTGATATGTGATATATGAATGATTCAAATTTGGGAGACACTTGAATAGCCAGACATCTTTTCCTTCCTCCTGTCGTCTTTCTGCACATCCACACCTGGCCTGCCTCTCTAGGATTTGCTTGACCATTTCAGAAAGTGATAGGAAACCAGTGGAAGATCTAGCCCGAGGTGGGCATTGCCCAAATGGATGCTTCTCCCATCAGCACATTGTTTCTGCAGGATGTCCTTGCTCTGATGAGGCCAGTCTGCAGACCACAGCGAAAAATTCCCTGGCCCCCCCCCTACTTTACAGCTACACTTGTGAGCCAGGCTCAGCTTTACAGAGTCTCATTCATCAGAAATCACTTTAAGGCTAATAAGTAAGCCTCTGCCTGGGCCACATGTGGGCAGATCGGATATCTGTGGGCTGCTCATGCGGGCGAGCACCGAAATAGAAACATGTGCTGGCTGAAGGTCTGGGGAAAGAACCACGGTGTCCATTATCCCAGGCTTTCTGGATAATGCACTCTGAAAATCAATTCTCATTAAATACAAGTGATACTAATACCTCTGACAGGTTACATCTTAAGTGATAATTAAAAGCATATTTCCTGACGCTTAGCTGCTGTGAAATGCATCCCTGTTTATGCCACAGAGGAGGTCTTGCACTAAGACCCAGTGGACATGCATTAGCTCCCCCAGGAAAGCTCAGGGTTCCTGGAGTGTCATTCATTATTTTAATCTGATTTTCTTTACTCCAGTGAAATAGAACCTGGCACTGGCGCTTTCTCTCTCCAATTCCAACAGTCCTTAAAAAACGATTAACATTGTCGTAAACCAAGGAACGAAGACTTATTTTGCACTAACACAGTCTTCAGTGCGATCCACGGATGGAGTTTATTAGTCATCCGCGGCATCCCACTGCATTTTATAAACCCCTCCCAATTAACGAAAGGAGCCATGGCAGCTGAGATGTTAGACTCATTATTTGAGGTGTCACAGTGGAAAGAATATCAGTGTCTGGGGCCCTGGGGTGAGAAGTGGGGCTGACAGGGGCTCAGACTTTCAGAAAAGCGTGAGAATTTTTACAACGGCCGATAATAGTTACTGAGTCGGCCCTTTCAGTATCAAGACGTCAAATTTTATCTCAAAAACTATGTGTAGGAAAAAAAATGGGAATGTTCGATATCTCCTGCTTCTGAACTGGATTTACAGGTCATTAACACATATCATTAGGCATAGGAACAGGTCACCAGGCGAAAGAACAAAAAATACATCCATTATATGTTATATGTTGTTTTAGTTTCCTAGGGCTGCCAGAACAAGGTATCACAAACAGGGTGTCTTGAAACAAGAGAAATGTATTGTCTCTCAGTTCTGGAGGCTATAAATCTGAAATCAAGGTGTTGACGGGGCCGTGTTCCTTCCAAAGCCTCGAGAGGAGGACCCTTCCCGGCCTCTTCCAGCTTCTGGCAGCATCTCTCCAGTCTCTGCTTCTGTCTTCACGTGGCCGTCTTCCCCCCATGTCTCTATCTTTTTATCTTCATATAAGGACACCAGACAGATTGGATAAGGGACCCACTCTACCCCAGTATGACTTCTTCTTAACTAATTACATGGTCAATGACCCTATTTCCAAAGAAGGTCACATTCCAGGGGACTGAGAGTTAGGACATCAACTTATCTTTTTGGGGGACACAATTCACCCCTTAAGACATGTGGAAAGAGATTAGTCAACAAACAGTGTTTGGATAACTAACCATTAGGGAGAAAAATGAATTCCTTAATTCCTTACCCACTCCTTATGCTGAAATACCAAAGGGATCAAAGCTTTAAATGTGAAAAATCACTAAAGCGTTAGAATCATAACAGCCAACACACAAAACTTATGTGCAGGCAGTATATGAAGAGCTTTACACATATCAATAACTCTGCTCTTGTCTCCATTTTACAGCAGAGGAAACTGAGGCACAGAGAAGTTAAGTAATTTGACCAAGATCACACAGCTGGTAAGCTGTCATTCAAACCCTGGCAGGTTGGTTCCAGAGTCTGTGCTTTTAATCAATTTTATATGATTAATACAATCTTGGAGGAAGGCAACTCTAATGTCCACTTTTTACTCTATGCTCTTAGGTAGTGTCTAAAATTTTTATAATGGATATGTCTTACTTTAAAATTAACAAGAAAATAATTTGATCTCTCTCCCTTTCTTCTTCCTCCTGCCGACCACCACCTTTCTTCTGCATGTACACTCCCATGCCAAGGCCGAATCAGACTGTTAATCTGCCCAAGATTTGCAACTAAGGGGACCCAGTAGCTTCTCCAATGGAAAGTTTGCATTAGAACTACACCCTCACTTCTAGATCCTCTGGCATTTTCCTGTCTTCCTTGGTGCTAACAGGGAGTAACTGTTTCTGACTCAGTCAAGTACACATTTCCTTTCACAGTTCTGAACACTGCTGCTTGGGCTTTTCTCTTAACCAGCCTTCTCAAGCATTACAGTGCTTACGAATCCCCCCAGAGAATTTGTTAAACTGTAGATTCTGATTCTGCGTGGGGAGGAGGTTGAACCTGAGATGTTCCTTTTCCAACAAGCTCCCAGGGGAGGCCCAGGAGGATGTCCTGGGACCACACGTTGAGTCGTAAATGCCTAAACCTCTTTCCTCTCCATCAGCTCTACCTCATGCTTCTATTTCTCTCTGAAAATCAAGTCTGCAGAGCTTGAACTAAAAAGCCCAAAAAAGATCATGGCTGAAATCCTCTCCTAAGAGTCTGTCTTCCCCAACAAGCTCTTCTTGGGAGAATGCCCTGGGGGAAAAAGAAAAACAAGGGTAGGAGTTGCAGAGCTTTCTGGTTCAACCTGTTGAAACTTGGCCCAAGAAATAAAGCCCCCGAAGCTTCCACATGGGAGGCAGGACTCATGGTGGGGGGAATTGCCCCCCAAAGCTGGGCAAGAGCCCACGGGAGCCAGGTGGCCAAAAAATGACACATCGCTACACTGATGGTTGGGAGCTTTGTTTGTTCATTCACTCAAGCATTTTACTGGTTATCTGCTAAGTGTGAGTCCCCGTACTAGACACATGTTAATTTTATTGAAAACAGTAGAGAAATGATCTGGGGTGTTGAGCACTCTTTCCTTCTGGGATCACAAAATGTGTTAAATAGAGTGTCTAATTCCTTTGCAAAAATGGCCATCTCTCTCTCTTAGCAGATGAAAGAAACTGGCACGTGATCTCCTGATGGTCACCTAAGCAAGGGGGCAGAGTCAGAGCCAGTACAAGGGTCCAGGATCTAATAGCTGCCAGTGCTTATTGCTAAGTTCTTCAATGCAGGGAAAGGGAGGGTACTAGCACTTACTGATCCCATGCCATACTCTGGGCACTTTGTCAGGCTCTTTATATAGGGGAACTCATCCGAGCAAATAATTGGCCAGAATCAAACCACCAACCTACTCTGTTAGCATTAAAAGCAAATCAAAACCACAGTGAGATATCACCTCACATCTGTTAGGATAGCTACTATTTTTGTAAAACAACAACAAGTGTTGGTGAGGACATGGAGAAATTGAAACCCTTGTGCACTGTTAGTGGGAATGCAAGATGGTGCAGCCTCTATGGAAAACAGTATGGAGGTTCCTCAAAAAATCAAAGATAGAACTACCATATGATCCAGCAATCCCACTTCTGGGTATTATCCAAAGGAATTAAATTCAGGATCTCGGAGATATATTGGCACTCCCACATTCACTGCAGCATTATTCACAATAGCCAAGACATGGACGCAACCTAAATGTCCAGAGATGGACAAATGGATAAAGAAAATGTGGCATACATGTACAATGGAATATTATTCAGCCTTGAAAAAGAAAAAAAAGCCTGTAATATATGACAGCATGGATAAACCTTGGGAACATTATACTAAGTGAAATAAGCCAGTCACAGAAAGACAAATGCTGCCTGATCTCACTTATAGGAGGAATCTGAAATAGTCAGACTCAGAGAAGCAGCGAATAGAATGGTGGTTGCCAGGATCCGAGAGAAGGGGAAATGGGGAGTTGCTAATCAATCGATATAAAGTTTCAGTTACGTAAGATGAATAAGTTCTAGAGATCTGCTGTAGAACGTTGAGCCCATAGTTCACAATACTGTATCATGCACTTAATCTGTTGAGGGTAGATCCCACACTATGGACTCTTACCAAAAAAAATAAGAGAGATGTTTCCAAGGATGCTAGTTGTATATGTGAATCAAGACAGTGCTACATCCGTGGAAGAATGTGCTCACCGCACAGTAGGGCGTGGAATATCCTACGTCAAGTCACATGTAAAAAGATATTTCTAAAAAAAAAGAGAAAAAAGGTAAATATTGGTTACAGATTTACAAAATTATTGTCCCACATATTATCTGAGAAGAGTGGGGTATTGTGGCGGAAAACGATCATCTGCGTGGTCACCAAAAAGTTCCTGGTAGGATTTTCAGAATCCTAAAGGATTCCAAAATGGCGCAATTGCCTAGTGGTAGATACTGAAAACACTGAGATATTTGACTTATGCTATTTAAACAGATATTTTCCAGGCACTTATTACGTAAACACAAAATATGTTAGATAGGGGATACAAACATGGGCAAGAATGATGTCTGTCCTCAAGGGATTTATTGTTTAATAGGGAAAATAAGGAAAGCAAATAGATAATTATTTCATATTTCACCAGCTGGGAAATTTTGAAAAACAAAAATTCAGATATCTTCTCCACTTTGGTAACTAGGATGGATGATGGAGTGACCAGAACTGATGGAGGAATGGTGAGATGGGTTGCTTCGGGGAAGGGGTCACCAAGCACACTGAGAAGGAGGAGCATGTGTGTTACAGCAGCCGTGGAAGTTGCTATGGAGATCCAGCAGCTCCCTGACCCATCTTTATAGAAGCTCCTTGGTCAGCTGCAGGGTCCCCAGCAGAAGGATCCCTCTCAGCTCAAGCCAATGGTTTTTCTGGTTCTGAGTAAATGCAGTTAGTGAACTCTGTTCCTTGGATACTTGACATTCCAATAAAATTGCTGATTAAAATGAAATCTGAGCCCACGTGTGGACTCCAAGCCATGCTTGCCACGCTCTGCTTATGACAGGAGGAAACTCTCTTTTCAATAATATGTACAAGCCCCAGATGGTGGGTGGTTTGCCACTGCCAAGAAACAAAAAGATATCCTTAATCTCCAGTTCAAAATAAGTTCCCAAATTCCTTTTTGTTCTTTTGGAGAAAAAGCTAAAATCTTGAAACCACGGAAGTTAGTCCTTGGCATTAGCTTACTGTCTGCTCCCCACCTTGTGCTCACGCTCATCCCTCTCTCTGCAGCTACCTGTATCCCACGGAGACAAGAATCCCTAAAACATTCAGCACACTCTGCAACTTAGAAAACTCTAAGGCGAGGGAAACGAGGTAGAGTGTGTCCACAGCTTCTGAGCAGCTCTGTGTTGCTTTTAGATCTTAAGCCTGTGTTCATGCACATGCCTGGTTTTAGCCAGAGTTAAACTTCCAGACACAAAAATCACAATATCAATCCCAAAGTGTCCTTGATCACTTTCCAGCCGGACTAGCATCATGCAGGGCAAACCATCCAAGTTGGCTTGCCCAGGACATGGAAAGGCTGTGTTGTGGAAACACTGCTTGGCGCCATGGCAACAGCATAAAGAGCATCCCCCACGCCTCAGCAGCTGGCAGGATGTGTGTCTAAGACATGGCTGCAAAGGACCAGCCACATTCAGAATGTCAAACTTTCATCCTGCTCTTTGTACATGATATTACTGAGTTCTCACCACCAGGCACCCACATGCCCGCTATTTGCATGGTGTTGTATGACATGCCATGGGGTTTTCTCCTAAAAGACCAACTGTCTCTGCCCTCAAGGAGTTTATCCTCAAGAGTGCAAAAAATAAAATGAGTTTTCTTCTTCTTTTTTTTTTTTTTTTGGTGAGGAAGACCAGCCCTGAGCTGGTCCATTGCCAATACTCCTCTTTTTGCTGAGGAAGACTGGTCCTGGGTTAACATCCATGCCCATCTTCCTCCACTTTATATGGGACGCCGCCACAGCACGGCTGACAAGCAGTGCGTTGGCTCGCAACCGGGATCCGAACCTGCGAACCCCGGGCTGCCAAAGCGCAAACTTAACCGCTGTGCCACCGGGCCAGCCCATGAGTTTTCTTCTTGAACCTCAGTCTTTGCTTTAACAATATGGAGGGAGTGAAATGGTACACCTAACATACTAGAATAAAAATGTTCTCACCTCTTAATCAATCACATAGCCGTTATTTGTCAGCTGTTATCTGTGAATGGATACCTGGCTTAAACTTGTATCACTCCTGCACCTCGCATACTTTCAGGGGACATTTAGCTGCCACAAGTTGGTGTGCAATATAAACTGTAGTATTAAACAAATAGAACACAATTTGAAAAGTAAAATTTGACACGAAAACAGAACATCATATTCTAAACCAAAAAGAACTGAATCTTGGATTATCCATTCTTGCATAAGCGATACGATCATTCCAATCTCTACAACTCACTACGGCTGTAATTCATCTTGGGTCCTCAGTCCTTTTCCTTCCGGCCTCCAGCGTGCCCACCGCTGCTGAGCATATCTCGTGGTCTGTTTCTCACTGCTAATCAGGGCACATTCTTCAAGTCCTTGGGGTAGGAGGGAGGGTCTGCCTACCGCCTCTGCCAAGAACATTACTGAAGACAGCTGGGAGCAGGGTTATTAAGCAAAGAGATGGGAGGAGAACAAATACAAATTCTCTCCCCATTGGGAAAGATACACAACCTTCAAGCAATAGAGAAAACAGAGCCTCAGTAAGTCAATGGAAATTGCCTGTGGAAAATCATAAGCATTACATTAGGTAGAGCTGAGGTATTTTGTTGGAAGGACTTTTAAACTCCTTCTAAACAGATAAATGAAAGGCTTGCCATCATTTACTTCCTTAACTCTAGCCAGTATTAACTTGACCTGATAGTGACTTTATTCCCACCCACTCCCAGTCTTTGGAGCAACTTGAAATAGTCATTTCTTCCACTCTCCCACCAACTGCTCTTCTCCCACACAAAGGGAGAAAGTGAGTGAGGAGTGCCCAACCAGATTCCATTAATTCTGACCCGTCCCAGCCTCTTTCTGTTTCACCACCCCCAGAGCTAAACGCCTCAGTGCCTTTTATGCTTAATTCTAAGCAATCATGAAACGATCCAATTCTTTCCGTCCCCAGAGGTACAAAGCCACGATTGCATGAAGATCAGAAAAACATGAAGACAAATCTGACATTTGTTTTCTTGTCTTTGAAGGGCAACCCAGTGCTCAAGTGAGATGTCCCATTTTTAAATAGGTCATGGGGTTGCAGTTTTCTTCCAAGTTGCTATGTAACCCATGGAGACTAAATTTATGGTGATGTAATGAATGTATAATCTAATCAAGACCCACTTATTGAATGCCCACTCTGTGTAAGGCAGGGTAAGAGATGTCAAGGGGTTACCATCTAGTTGAGAGATAAACATACACACAAGAGAATTCACTCATAATGGAAGGAAATATACATAGTGCTCTGTCAGTGACATAGAGTGAAAGTTCAGAGAAAGGAGAGAATATTGTGAACTAAGCAGCCAGGAAGGCATGGGAGGTGGTGTGGCTGAGCCTTGAAAGATGCTAGGAGAGCATGAGTCAAGAGGAGAGAGAAACGTTCAATGCCCACTGTGAGAAGACAGCCTTTCCTGGAACAGACAGAAGGTTGGCATTTGAGAGCGATGGGACATCCTATCATGGTGACAAGGGTAATCTGCTCTTCAGAGTCCCAACTACCATCAAAAGAGGCTGCTGCCTCCATATGGCTCTCTGGGCACTCCCACACCAGGGACTCCAAAGCAGATTGTGTTTCCCAAGAATGGACACAGTGCTATTTCCAATCCCACATGCCCTTCCAGAATGTTGCCTCTGCCTCCAGCAAGAGGTGGAGTCTATTTCCCCTTCCCTTGAATTTGGGTGGGACTTCCTTTGAGGCTGCCTCAATGAAGAGACTGCAGCAGAAATGATGCTGGGTGACTTCTGAGGCTAGGTCATAAACAGTGATATAGTTCTGTCCCTCTCTCTCTCAGGACACTCACCGTTGAAACTCAGCCACCATGTTGTGAGGAAGCCACGTGTAGATGTTCTGGCAGACAAGCCTAGCTCAGGTAGTAGCCAACAGCCAGTGTGAATCACCAGACATGTGAATGAAAATTCCTTTCAGAAGATTCCACCCCCCGCCTTAGAAGTGCCCCAGCTGACAGTAAGCAGAGCAGAGACAAGCTATCCCTGCCTGGACTGCAGATTCATGAACAAAACAGATAGCACTGTTGTTTTAATTTTCTAACTTTTGAAGTGGTTTGGTGCACGGTAATACATAGTCCTTCCCTAGTCCTACCAGAACGCCAGCAGGAAATCAGAGTATCTGAAAATATGGTGAGATTATTGTGCCATTTTGGTTAAATACATATTGTCTTTTAATTTCAATGATGCCAATTAAATTTCCCACTTAGGCTGCATTAGAATGAGTGGTCTATATTTATTTAAATTTTTCTTCCCATTCCTATGGCTCAGAGAGATAAGTGGTAGGGTTAGAGATTTATCTACAATATTCTTTTTTAAATTTATTTTTGACAAAAATTGTAAATATTTAAGATGAACAACATGATGTTTTGATATATGTATACGTTGTCAAATGATTACCACTACCCAACTAACATACCCGTCTCCTCTCATAGTTGCCTTTGTGTTTTTATGATGTGAAGACTTGAGATTTGCTCTCTTAGCAAATTTCAAGTATACAATACATTATTATTAACTATAGTCACCATACTGTACCTTGGGTCTCCAGAACTTATTCATCATATAACTGAAAGTTTGTACACTTTGATTAACATCTCCTCTCTTCCCCACCCCTCAGCCTATGGTCACCACCATTCTACTCTCTGTTACCGTAAGTTTGCTTTTGTCTTTAGGTTTCACATATAAGTGAGATTAGGTGATATTTGTCTTTCTGTGTCTGGCTTATCTCAGCATAAGGTCCTCCATGTTTATCTATGTCTATGTTACTCTTGTGGCCTCCTGAGCAAGCCAGTTTCTAAGTCTTAGACATGGCTTAGGAGGAAGAGACACCTATATATACTTCAAAACAAAAACAAGGGCCAGCCTGGTGGCATAGTGGTTAAGTTTGGTGCACTCTGCTTCAGTGGCCCAGGTGTGCAGGTTCAGATCCCAGGCATGGATGTACACCACTCCTCGGCCATGCTGTGGTGGCGACCCACATACAACATAAAGGAAGGTTAGCACAGATGTTAGCTCAGGGCTAATCTTCAGCAAAAAAAACAAACAAAAACTAAAACATAAAAATCACTCCAGGTTCAAATCTCTGTATGTTTTTTCACTTGTTGATGCCATGGCCAGTTGCAAACATTCATTATCTTTTGTCACTTAAGTAAGGCAGTCATAAAAGATTAGTCAGGCCAAAACTGGGGACTTTGGCAAGTGTAATGGAGGCCCCCTCATCGATAAGGTCTGGATGGAAAGCTGGAAACTGGTTTGTATTCAGTCCCACCTACAATAATAGGTGGTTACCAGAATCCCTTCCATCTAGAAAGACTCCCCAGCTTGCAATTCACTGCTGGGTCTGCTGAGTTCCCAGTTATTCACTCCCTAGAGCACTATAAATTTTCTCCTCGTCTTCCTCTACCACCTCCTCCTCCTCCTCCACCTCCTCCTCCTTCTTCATTCTACCCTCCTGAATTAACAACAACAAAAAGGGACAACAAAGTCCAAAAGACAGCTAAAAGAAGCTTGAATTTACACTTTTCAAATGGAGTTTTAAATAGGAAATAGGATGGCACAATGGTTAAGAACTGTGGAGGTAGAACCATGTGGCTCTGAGCCCTGGTGCCTTCGCTCTAGTGGAATCACGTAGCCTGGGAGAGCCTGCCTTCTTTCATCTGCAAGGTGTAGACAAGAAAACGTACCTGATTGGGTTGCTGTGAGGCTTAAATGAGAAAATGTCACGTGAAAAGCTCAGGCGTAGCACACAATAGGCGCTCAGTGGATGTTAGCGAGCATTGCTTTGAATCAGATAGGATCCATTGGAATTTCTTCAAGTCTTTTGTAACTCTCTAGAAGCCCACTTTAATATCCAGTAAAACCAGTGTTGACAAAGAGTAAGTGCGTATCAGTTTATTATTACAAATTAGCCAAGTCCCAACAGATGATAGAATTGGAAATACTCTCTGAAAGACCTCCCTGGGGTACATATTGTGGGAGTGCTCCCTTCGTAGGGAATAAAATAAAAAACAGACTCATCTTTCTTAGCACAAAGCTTATCACAAGGAAGAACAAAAATAAAACCACTTTCAAGCTCTTGCAGATTTCAATAGCTTTGACCCTTTGGTTTTCTACTGTGGGACAATGGGTTTTACCATTTGGTGTGCAGATATACCATTAAGCCTGCGTACACTTTGCCGCACTTAAGAATTGCTGAATCGGAATCTCCAGGGGTGAGGGCCAGTCATCTGAATTTTCTAAACCTCCAGAGGTGATTCGCATACACCGCAGGCTGGATCTCCACTGGTCCAGGATCTCCAAGAGATTTCACTGAGGTATTGAGACAGGCAACAAGGTTTGTGACTATTATCAATGGGAAAGTCATGGCTTCGAGGGATGCGCATTGCTTCAGGGATGAAAAATCATTTAGCAGAAGTGATCCTGGACTCAAGACTCCGTGGTCCTCCTGTTTCATCTCGCCTGAAGAGCTCTTGTTGATTCCTTCATTCATTCCCTCTTTCCTTCTTCCACACATTCAACAAATGTTTGAGTGACTACTTTGTGTGGAGGACATCTGCCTTAACACACAGTCACTAGGGTGGCCCATCTTACAGTGCTTTTGTGGAATTCAAAGAAGTGCACGGCCTGGTCCCTTCCTCTGAGGAGCTTACAACATTATGTTGACATTATTATGACCTTAGTTTTTAGGGTGGTTCTACCCAGGATACCATGAGGCCTGTGTGGGGCATGTTGGGAGGTGGGGACGATCTGATAAACCTTAAAGGGACCTAATTATAAGAAAATACGATCCCAAACTAAAACAGGGCAGAGACAACAAAAAGGGGATGAGGGAAACAAACCTCACATTTAGGATATACTTCTGATAAGAAAACAGTTCAAACCAGTGGGTTAAAAATAGAATTTTTACCAAGTATGCTACAGCAAATTTTTTCAAATTTTAGTCACAAAACTCATAAATATTAAGTTTTCTGGTTTGGCAATGAAGAAAGAATGCCTAACAAACTATCACAAGAAAGACTGTGCTAGAATTTTCGGCCACTCAAAGAACTCCTGTTGCCCCCTTGTGGGACTGTTTGAGAAACATTAAAACAGAAGCAGTATATTTGAGTATACCTCGAATATCCACCTCAAAGATATTTCAATGAGAGTGAATTAAAATTAACGTTCAGCGTATTTCACAACCCACTTGAGGTAGCTCAGATAGGATGTCACGAGCCAAGGCTGAGAATTACCTAAGGATTAGTGTCTTATAGATACTGTTGGAGTGATGCAATATATCTGGATCAAAACCTGGTGAATGTGAGCTACGGAACGAAGGAAGTCAGACTGGAGTAGAGTGAGGAGAAGGGGCTTGCTGCCTCCAGGACTAACCACTGTGCTACACAGAGCAGGTCACAATGTACCAGAACTTCCATTTTCTTCATCTGAAAAAAAAAGACTGACCTCAAGTGTTGTCAGGAAGACCAACACATACGAAAACTTTCAAAAATATAAAGCATCATATGGATGTGAATGATTATTACATTAAGTATTTTAATTAGTGCCTGACTAGACTGACGCTATTCAACAGTCAAGACAGAAGCTTTGAGAGCTGATGTGCTAAAGTCTAGCAGGTGGATCTGAAGTGCTCTCTCGAAGAGAAGGCATTTGGTTGAAAATGTGAGAGAAGCTAAAATCCTTAGAAGTTGGTCACTTTATACTAATTTGGGGAAATGGGTGTAAATGGGGAGACTTCTATATTATTTAAAAGGAAAGGTGGAAACTTGAAATCATTAGCTTCGGGAAAGCCCTGTGAACACCCGTGAACAGTCTTTTCTATAAGTTCTTCTTTATTAGTGTATGACTCTGCTTTTGCTTGAATAACCTAAACAGCTGTATTTATAAGGGAGATATTTTTTCCCCACATCTCGGACAGACCTTCAATCAAATTGTTCACCTTCCATTAAGACTCAATAATAATAGAGAAAACCAAGAACAGCAAAGGTGATACTTTATCGTTAATCTCCAAGAAGACCCCATAAATAAACTTAGACACATTCTTCTAATTTCACAAGGATGTCTCTAGACTTCTAGCAGATTCTGCCAACTGACTCGCATGCATCTATTCCAGCCTCCCTCTGGGGTGCCTTCTTGTACTGTAGGGAGCAGGAGGGGAGACATTTGTTAGATTCCCTTGCAACTGGGCAAATGATGGTTAATTTTACGTGCCCACTTGGCTGGGCCATGGTGGAGCCCAGATGTGCGGTAAAACATTATTCTGGATGTTTCTGTGAGGATGTTTTTGGATGAGATTAATATTTAAATCAATGGACTTTGAGTAAAGCAGATTGCCTTCTATAAAGTGGGTGGGTCTCATATAATCAGTGGAAGGCCTGAATAGAAAAAAGACTGCCGGGAGTCAGTCGTCTGACTTCATCTGCAATGTAGACACTTCCTGGGTCTCCAACCTGCCAATCCATTCTGCCTCAATAATCATGTGAGCCAATTTTTAAAAAATAAATCCCCTACTATATGCATACACATCCTACTGGTTATATTTCTCTCCAGAGCCCTGACTAATACAGGGCACCTAATGAGATGTATCTTCCATCAAACAGAAGCAACTGCTTGGGACTTGAATTCCAAACTGATTTAGAGGGGAGAGGGGCTGAGTGGGAGGCATGCCCTGGGCTGGTGTGGACATGGCAGAAACCGTGGTCACTGGAGCTGCAGCTGCAGTGGCAGATGACTTTCTGATGATGACAGAATCGTAGCACCTTGGTGGCCTACTTCTGCGATGTGACTTTGGAAGTAGTTCCTGGAAACTCAGCCTAGAGTGTCTTCAATTACTTCAGTCTTACTAATGATCCTGGGAGTCATTTCACGCCCTGTAATAAATCCTTCTCTGCTTGAACTACCCAGGGCAGACTCTGTGCTTTGCAAGTGAACCCTGACCAGTGTGGCACATTGGTCAATTTAGCCCCTGAAACTCCCATTGTTAACTGAACACAAGAGTAGCAGCGATCCCACAAAGAACCTTCTATGAAGGCTCACAGTGTGAGGGAAATTAAACTGAAGCTCTGAGTAAACAGAAACTCCACACCAGTGTCTCTTTCTATGATGCAAAGACTGAATCCACCCAACCTGGATTTCATCTCTTACTTACTGTTCTCTCCAGACACCAATAGGAATACGTCATCTCGACATTCCACTCACAGGACACTAATTCACTCCAGACCCTGTGAGTGGCATTCCCACAGTAGCATCCAAGACAAAATTCACTGGGTAACTAAGCAAAGAGAAAAGGGAACAGGAGTTTCTAAACCAACACTTGTAGGCTTTGTCCATCAGAAAAGACCTATAAATGTGTCTCCACCGTAAGAAACATGGCTTCCCTTTTACCAGCTTAAAAAAAACTCAAGGCTTTATATTGGCAGTAAGTTCTGTAGTGGCAATCCCATTCTATTTAAATGATCCCGTCTTCCCATAGTTCTTGGGCCAAAGAAGATGGGCACCATCATTCTACACGATGAAGGCCCTTGTGGAGAGAATAGTCTGCAAAGTAATAAGAATTTTAGGAGGCCACAATATTATTTTCTTCTACTGTTTGACTCACTCTGCCTGTTTTCGTAGCTTCTTACAACAGAAAAATAATGAATAAAATCCACATTATTGATTTGTGTTCCACTGGGAGTAATGTCATTCCCAGGACTATTGGCCTATTCTGGAAGATGTATTATAAAGATCAGCACAGCAAGTCCTGACCACTAGGACTGGCTAGGAAGTACACCCAACACAGTGCCCTTCACTTAGGCATCAAGGCAAGAGGATCCTTCCGTTCTCGTGCATGTACCACCCATACTCTGGAGTTCTAACCTCCAGTAAGGCTTGCTTCAGTGTGTTCCCTGCACTGCAGCCACAGAGATCTTTTCAAAATCCAAGTCTGAGCGCGTCACCACCCCATCCAGAAAAATTTTTACATGGCCCACTGTGGTTGGACTCCTGCTCTCCTTTCCCCTCTAGTCTTGCACCGGACTATGCCCTCCCCTCCCAGCTTGTGCTCTCTGCTCCGGTCACACCACCTGCTTCTCAGCTCCTCCTCCACCTTCAGATCCCAGGGCCAGCTCTCCCCGCACCTGCACTGTCACATGACTCAGAGCACCCCCCGCTTCTCCATCACTGCACTTGTTGTGGGGACAATTTTACCTTTGGTGGTGATGATTGACCTCTTTCTCCCCCCATGAAGTGTGAGCCCCATGAACAGTCACCAGGGCTGGTTCTGCTGCTCCTTCTCTCTCTGACACTCAGCACAGTGCCTGGCACATGGGAGGTACTAAGTAGAGACTTGTTGAAAGACCAAACGAATGAATGAATGAATCTAAAAAGAGAAGAAGCCTGAGTAATTGACTATACTTCGGAATAAGCAGAAAGGACGGGGCCTCGCTTACAGCAGGGCAGGAGAATCAGATGTCTGTGTTTTTCACAAAGCCACAAGCAACGGCAAAGACTAATTAATTTCTGTATGTTCCAGTCCCAGCATGGTGTCCGGTGCGCAGTGGTAGGTACCAATCATTATCCGTGGAATCAAATGCCACTGTGCCAGCTTGTCTCATTTCTGACAACTGCCATCTCCCCAATAGCTTTCAGAGAAACCGACCAATCCATCTTTGCAGATCAAAAGCAAAATGCAATGCAGCACATCCAGTGAAAATGAATTGAGCTGTTTTCCCAAAGACATGTTCATTTAATATTAAATGCTAGTAGTCAGATAAATAAGGATTGAAGGAAAGGAAAAGCTTATCACAATGACATCAGGTTTTCCTGCTTAAAAAGTGCCGTGGTGGCAAAGGAAGACTGAATATCAATTATAGATTCACTCAGCACTGCTAATTTGCTAGCCAATTTTCAGCTGCATAACAATTAGTGACAGGTTAAATATATTATACATATTTATTTATATACAAAATTCAATTAATTTTGGTTACAAGGACAATGGTATGTTTCAGACCAAGAGAGTTTGTATGCGCACAGAGAGCAGGGTCCTGTAAGATCTGATAGGGACATGTTAGCCAAGTGTATGAAAAGGGCTCCTATTACTTGTTTCGAGGTCTCATAGAGCTGAGAAATAGGTTTCTTTAAATGCCCTAGTCTTATTGTACCATTCTAGGCTACACTGTACTATTCTCTATCATACGTCTGCAAATGCATTTGATTCTCTGTCATACACAGGCATTTAGAAATGAATGAGAGCAACTAGAAGGATGCACAACTAGGACATGCAACTATCTACTGGGGCTTTGGGGAGAAAAAAGCAAAAAAACAACAACAACAAAGAAATGAATGAGATGAGCATAAATATATATTACAGTTCTTTTTACATTATGATGTTTTTCCCAATGACTTCAATGGAGGAATTAAATCACAATATTTATATTACATCTATTTTCGCAATAGCTCTGATCGTGAGTAGTAATGCCATTTTATTTTCCCCAAATGAGGAAATTACAGAATTTAAGAAACATCCTTAGACAAATCAGAATGTCAGCCGATAAACTAGAAATTTGGACCACATCCATATACCCAACCAATGGCAGTTTTAAAATAAGCTGAAGTTAAAGTCAATAAGTATTTCTGAAATAGGTTTGTGCTTTTTTTTTTTTGGTAAATGTTAGGTTTACCTCATTTGACTTTCATGTGTGGTATGAAAGGAATAAAAATAATTTATTTTGTGCTAGCAGTTATTTTATAAACCAAGAAAAATTACCCCTAAATGGGTCATGTGTGGAATATTCAGCAGCAAAAAACAATGATTACCAGTTATCACTGGGGCAAAAAAACCCTCTGGAAATTGGTAAAATCTTTCCATCTTCTTCAGCTTCACACTGAAAGTGGTCCAGTTGGACCAGATTCTCCAAGGACGTATTTCTTCCTTCAGTTCCTTAAAACGTTCCACTGGAAGAGAAGGAAAAAGAAAAATCAGAATTCCACAACGTTTTCAGATTCACCGAGGTAGGAAAAGTCGTACACAAGGATGTAAAAAAGAAAGACCAGCACCTCTAGCCCATAATCGTGTAGAGTCTTTTTTCTTATTGTTATTAATCACAAGACGAAAACCTTTGAAGCAATCTCCATTTTCTCCCCAGGGGGCATTTGCATAACCTCCCCGGGTACTGAGGGTCTCCCTGGGGCCTGATCAATTTCAGTAAAAATATCTGAAGCATGTGGCATTGTAATCAAGCGAGCCCATTGTATCTCAACCAATCCATAAAACAACAGATCTGTTGTTTGGGGGATCCTCTTTAAAAAGCAGAAGGGCTAGGTGGACCTGGTCTTCATTAATCATTTTTATTTTTAAAGTGGCTGATGCAGGGCAGGTATACTGACCTTAGGGATGCATAAATCACTGGAAGTGTCTAAGACCTCTAGAGAAATTGATAAGAGCATTTTCTAGTGTGACTTCAAGTTGAATATTTTAATTTCTGAACGAAAGGGCCAAAACTGTCTGTTATGCCCGCCCATCCAAGTAGCCTATCTTCCTCCAAAGTCAGTTGTCCAGTTCACAGAAAAAGGCCCTAATGCCCCCACATGGGTGCCCGCTTCCTCCATGGATGGAGCCATTGGCCATCCCAACCCTTCCACCTTCCGGCAGCGCTGGGCTAAGATACTTCAAACCAGAGGGGGAATTTATAGCTCATTTTTACTTAAAACTAGGCAAACAGCTCACCTTTTAATAGGATTTCTCTATGAAATAAACGAATTATTTCTGCCTTTTCCTTGGATTACCTTTATAGTTATGAAAAATAAACTGGAGTATAAAGTCTATCTATCCATCTTCCACCTATCTATCATCCATCTGTCCTTCATCTATCTATCCATCTATCAATCATGTCTCTCTCTCTCTCCCTCTCTCTCTTTGGTTAAGTAAAATGTCAATCAGTGGACTCTTCCAGTGACTCTCCTTAGGCTGGAGAACCCCACCCCATACTGCACAGGCTGTACACACTCACTCCCACTACCCCACACCTTCCCCTCTTTTTCACCTTAAAAAGTGAAATCAGTTTTAGAAAGCATCCTAAGTGATCGCTTTTGGAAAACTTGGGCCACATCTGCCTAATGATGTAACAAGTATCCTAGAGGCACCTCAAGTGGATGAAAGGCGGGCACGCTGAGGAGAGGCCTAGTTTGTGGAGGCCACGCAAGAATGGGGTGATGCTTGTTTGCCTGAATCCCCCTCCTAAGTGTGACGAGGTCCCTTCCTGAGTTGCTAAGCGGCATCGCCATCATAATGCTGATATTAATGCCAGCGGACACCCCCGGGGTGGTCTGGGGAGCGCTGTCACCACGCATCTCATCAGCCTGATGATCTGGGGCGAGGGAGCGCCCCTTCCTCAGCCTCCGTGACCCCCGCCCCCATTTCCAGGTCGAGAGGTGGTCGTAGGCAGGAAGGGCCTGGTAAGTCATAGCCCACCAAGGACAAGTGCAGTGCTCTGTGAATCTGAAATAATCAGTCCCTGTGCAGCCCCACCAAAAAAAAAATTTTATTTTTTGAAAAGGAAAATTATAAAAGAAATATAGTGGCAGATTGTTCTGTTCAGAGGTCACAAAACGGGTAAGAAAGCAAGAGCCTGATAAGAGAGGAAGGAGACAACGGGAGTGGGAAGAAAGGAACAAAGAGGCGGGAGGCCGAGGGTCCGGGGTCCGGGAGGAAGGGCCGAGCTTCCCTCGTGGCCGAAGCCGCAAATGGACATGTGCAAAAGAGCGCTTCATGCCAGCTCCGGCTTGGGAGCTCTAACCCCAGGAAAGGCCTTGAAACATGAGCACCGCCCACAGTGACATCAAATGTTTCCGAAAGGTCTTGATGGCTTCCAGATGACGGCCCTTCCCAGGCTCAGGGAGCAGGGTCCTCGCTGCGCTCTCGCCCACGTGGGGATCCACCCGGCACGTCCGCATCCCCCTTCCAGGGTGGGCAGTCAATGGCAAAGAAAGCACACAGATCGAAGACGTATTTCTCAGGCAACGGCAAAAACGTCTTGAAAATTATTGAGGGTTTTCCGTGGAATCTTACATTCTGTCCTCGATGTCTTCTGTCCAACTCCAGAAAATCCTTGTCCAGGCTTTATTGCAAAATCCCCTCACATCTATTGCTTTCTTGCTGCACTGAGCCTTGCAACGGGATGCCTGGAACCTTACTAGGCATTGTGTACTCAAAGGGATCTTTATTTTACGTATTTTTTAGCTGGTAAGTTATTTCTAAGGAAATCTTGCCCTCTAGCTTTCAAGTCTCAGAATCCGGGTCGACCCAGTGGAAGACGCGCACGCGGGCAGATAAACGGATGGATAGCACCATCTAGTGGATAATGGTCATAAGGCAACCTGAATCCAAGGAAAAACGACGTTGAAGAGAAAGAAAGGATAACGGATCTCTTGCGGCTGAACATGGCAGTTATGGATATATATTTTTCACTATCAATAGATTTCCCATTTCATTTCTCTGTAGTAGAGCTGCTTTCTATTGCATCATCTATATGTACATCTTCTCAGAGTGCAATCCACTGTCACTTATTAAGATGACATGATATATCTCTAATAGATTTTAAAAAATTCATCCATTTGTTATAAAATTATAAAGTAGCCAATTGTCATTTTCCCGGTAATTACCACTGGGGATATGAAAGCACAGAAAGGGGTACACTTCTAACACCGGCGAAAATGAGTGAATCCATCTAGCTACTGGTTATGACCTGTGATGACCAGGCTGTGCCCGAAGGTGGTGCAAAGGCCAGCAGGTGAGCCACTGAGAGAGATCTGACCTGCCTGCTGTCGATCTGATTTGATTCAATCACTTACTAAGTGGCATTAATTATTTTCTATTGCCGAGTAAAAGATGAGATTCATGCCCAAACATGAAAGCGCACTGTAAGAGTGGAAAAAAGGCAACAGTTTTATACCCTAGATGGGAATGGGCAGTGAGGATGAGTTGAGCTTGTTGTTTCATTCAAAATCTTTTAGGGAAGGACATTTCCAGATGTCGAAGATCCTCAATTTCATCCTCATCCATAAGTGACTGCTGCCTCTTCTGATTTCCCTGGAAGTTTGGAATCAGAGGTAGTCATGTAACTCTACTGCAAGTTCTAGTTATTTTTATCTTGTTTCAATCTTTTACTTAAAAAATTTAATTGAGAGCTTTTATCATAAATGGATGTTGGATCTTGTCAAATGCTTTTCCTGTGTCTATTGAGATGATCCTGTGATTTTTATTCCTCATTTTGTTAATGTGGTGTATCACGTTGATTGATTTGGGGATGGGGAACCATTCCTGCATCCCTGGAATAAATTCCACTTGATTGTGGTCTATGATTCTTTTAATGTATTGTTGTATTCAATTTGCTAATATTTTGTTGAGGATTTTTGCATCCATGTTCATCAGAGATATTGGTCTGTAATTTTCTTTTTTTGTATTGTCCTTGTCTGGTTTTGGTATCAGGGTGATGTTGGCCTCTTAAAATGTGTTCGGAAGTGTCCCATCTTCTTTAATTTTTTCGAAGAGTTTGAAAGGGATAGGTATTAAATCTTCTTTGAATGTTTGGTAGAATTCACCAGAGAAGCTGTCTGGTCCTGGACTTTAGTTTTGGGGAGGTTTGAGATTATCGTTTCAATTTCTTTACTTATCATTGGTCTGTTCAGATTCTCTATTTCTTCTCGATTCAGTTTTGGGAGGTTGCATGATTCTAAGAATTCGTCCATTTTTTCCAGGTTATCCAGTTTTTTGGCATATAGCTTTTCATAGTTGTATGAAATCGTTGCTTTCTTTGTATTTCTGTGGTGTCCATTGTAATTTCTCATCTTTCATTTCTGATTTTATTTATTTGCACCTTCTCTTTTTCTCAGTGAGTCTGGCTGAGGGTTTGTCAATTTTATTTATCTTTTCAAAGAAAATCGTGCCGTTTGCAACAACATGGATGGATTTGAGGTATTATGCTAAGTGAAATAAGTCAGACAGAGAAAGACAAACACCATATGATTTCACTCATATGTGGAAGATAAACAAACACATAGATAAGGAAAACAGATTGGTGGTTACCGGAGGGGAAGGGAGTGGGGGAAGGGCGAAAGGGGTTAAGGGTCGCATACGTATGGTGACAGATAAAAACCAGACTATTGGTGGTGGACATGACGCAGTCTATACAGAAACTGAAATATAAGCATGTACACCTGAAATTTACATAATGTTCTAAACCAATATGACCTCAATAAAATAATCTTTAAAAAATTTAAGAATCTAGAACAATGTGAATATAGCTAACATTACTAAACTGTATGGTTAACATGGTAAATCTTATGGATTTTTTTAAGGGACAATTTTTAAAAATTTATGGATCTACTAGATTCCAGAAATTTTAAAAATGTGAAAAACTATCTTATGTGTAAACAACAGAAAGATCCAATTCTAAGCAACAAAGTGAACTTGCCTTTTCTCCATCTCACCCACTTTACACACTCTTGGGTTTGGAAATATATAGAACAACTAAATTCAACGACCCTTGATTAACGTGTAACAGGAATCCCGGAACTGAGCCATATGCCTTGTTGATCCACCTGTTTCTCGGAGCAATCTGGGTGAGCTGGGCAGGGACTGTTTTTCAGAAGGAGCCTAAACACCTTTGCGGTGCTTTCCCTGCAGATGTTCTAGAACGTTCTTCCCCTGATCATAGCTGCCTCCTTCTCACTATCTGGGTCTTGGATCAGATGTCATCTCCTCAGAGAGACCTTCCTTGACCATCTTATCTAGCATGGCTCACCCCAACCCACCACTCTGCACAACTCTCCACCGCAGGACAGTCATGCGTTGCTTAACCACGGGGATACGTCATGAGAAACACATACTTATGTGATTTTGTCATTGTGCGAACATCATAGAGTGCACTTACACAAAGCTCGATGGTTTGGCCTACTACATACCTAGGCTCTATGGTACTAATCTTATGGGGCCACCATCGTATATGTGATCCGTCGTTGACCAAAATGTCCTTCTTCAGCACAGAACTGTATTATGTTTTATTGTCTTCACGGCATTTTATCACAATTTGCAATTACCTTTGTGTTTGTACTTGAAGGTTGTCAGGCTGCCCACACTGGAATGTACGTTCCGTAAGAGCTGAGCTCCCGATCCTCTTGGTCCCGGCTGCATCCCTAGTCCTTGGGACAGTGCCTGGACGTCATACATTGCTGGTGGGGGTGCAGAATGGTAAAGCCCTATTGAAGGAAATCTGATCTCCCCAAAATGCAAATGCATTTACCCTTTAATCCAGCAATCTCACTTCTGGGCATTTATTCTACAGACTCAAGTGTACATATACAATAACATGTGCACAAAAGTATTCACTGTGACATTGTTTGTATTATAATAGCAAAAGATTAGAAACAACCCATGCCCAGCAATAGAAAATGAATTGAATAAACTATGGTACAAATGGAAATGGAATACTATACAGCTATAAAAATACTGAGAATGATATCTGTGTGCAGATATGGAGAGATCCAGGTACAAAACAGTATGTATAGGGTGCTTTCTAACACACAAAGTAAGATTTATATATTTATATTTGCTTATAAATAAAAAGCAAGGAACAATGACTACCAGTGGGGGGAGCCTTCTCAGTGTATATCTTCCTATCTAATTTTGAACTTTGAGTTGTGTAAGTGTATTATGTATTAAAAAAAGAATAGTACCTGGCACATGGCAGATGCTCAACTAATTATGTTGAAAGAAAGAAGGGATTAACGAATGAACATATGACTTTGATAAGAAAGACACAGGACTGGACATGTTGAAGCTGCTTCCTGGTGCTGGAAGTACTAACACCTCCTTCAGCCTGGGGGGATGAGGGTCACTCATTACTCAATGTGCTGAAGAGTGTCCCCAGTGGAGGACCTTATGGTTATAGAAGCGAGTTCAAGTCTACACTCCTGGGTGGGATGGTCCTCAAGGTCAAGAGGAGGGTCTACTAGGCCGGCATTCGTTCATTATCCATTCATTCACTCAAGAAATACTGGCTGGGTGTTACCTTGTGCAAGGTCCTGCACTGAGGGCTGGGGACATCAGGAGACCAGAGCAGACATGGTCCCCATCCTCAGGGAGCTCACAGTCCAAGGCAGACAGGAATTGAGGGTATATCCTGAGCCAGCACCCCTCAGTTTGGCTTCTAGCCCGTCCCACTCTCTTTTGGATGATGCCCTGGGGACAGAGGGGCAGAATAAAGAGGAAATCAAATCCCAAATTGTAGCGCTCCAGTTTCTGCGTGAAGTTGTGAGTACGGACAGAAGGAGTTTGTTACCCTGGAATGAGGCACACTGACTCACGCGGGCCAGAATCTCCCATCTCTCGCTTTGCTCCTCTGTGGGCAAAAGAAACTTCCAGGTCATTGGAACAGACCGCTGGCAACGTTGGGGTACTCTAAGTGGCAGTAGGGAAACAGAGACAGGTGGTTTTCCTGGGGGCTTCTAAGTATCCCGGGAGCCAGCAGGCCCCACGGCAACATAGAGAACACCTACCGTCGTCGACATTTACAAAGCACCCCATCCCCACACATACCCCATTTTCCTTAGTCTTCTGCTTTGGGCGAAGGAAGGGATTTTTGAGGGTAACAGTCCAGATTTGGAACAGTCTCTCCAGATTTGGAAGCATAGCAATGTAGTTTGTTATGTTTATTGTAAGCTGACCGAGCTCACAAGATGATAACCTGGAAAACACCTGTGACAAATGATTTGACCTTGTCCCTTCCCAAAATAAGAGGAATCTGTGTGTTCGGTTGAAAGCCGATCTTCTATTAAAGATATGTGCTTGAGATTCATTTCAAAATCATGGCTGTCACCCCAATCAGATGGAAAGCCCTCCTTGTGTTCTTGCCTCTGAAGTTCATTTTTGGAAACAGAATGAGCTTGGAAGCAAAGCAAGAATATGAGTATAAAAAGATGGCAGAGGGAGAGATGGTTCTTTGCATGAAATTGCAGCTATTTTAATTATTCATCTAGAGCAAATTTAATTTAATAACACCCCTTTCTATCATAAGTATTTTGGTGACCCACAAGCCCAAAGAAATGATCAAAATCAATAATAATATTTCCAATAGTAATTTACAGTCTACAGTCCATTTATGTCTTCACAAAATCCTGTGAGGAGACATCACTGTCTCCATTTTAATGATGAGTCCACAGTTCCAATGCCTTGGCCCGGGGCACAGTGCCAACAAGTGAGGGAGGCAGAACTTGAACTCGATCTTGTGGCACCAAATCTTCTGCACTTTCCACCACCCCACACACGCAACTTCAGAATGGTACCTCTGACTGGTGAATCTCCTCCACCTTCTCACGACCCTCACTCACTATAAAGGCCACCGTAAGTACATAGGCAGAACTTTGAACTTGACCTGCTGTAGATGTGCCAGGCACTCCCCTGGGCAGCAGGAAGATAGAAATGAAAAGTAACCGACCTTCTGCTATTCTCATCCTCTGCATGAAGTCACAGCTACTGTGTCCATAGAACACTCGCTTATCGAGAAGATGAGTGTCCCAAGGGCAGAGACCATCTCTTTCTCACTGGCCATTGTGAACACTGCCTAGAACATAGGTAGATGCTAAATAAATAATAACCCCCAGCACTTCCCAAATGATTCGGGGAGAATACACTAGAAGATTGGTGGCAGTTATATAGAGTAGGGGGGAGAGGGAAGACCTAAAGAAATAGATTTTTGATAGCATCCTGACTCTATGCTGATTTATACCCTAACTCATTCAAAAGTAGACCAAAGGGAGCCATCGTACTTTTTCTTCCAGCCTAATGTGGCTTGGTAACTTAGACAGCCATGGGCCCGTTTAACTTCCCAGACAACCCTCAGAAATTTGTTGTTTGGGATAAAGAAATAGGCTCAGAGAGGTTTTCCCAAAGCCACACAGGTGGCAAACAGCTCAGCAAGCCTGACCCAACATCTTTGACTAAACCTAGGGCTCACTGTATTACTTCTCATTGCTTCTCCATCAGGGAGTCTTGAGACAAAACATTAGAATTCCTGGGAGCAGGGGAGGAGAAAGCAGAGGACCCTGCTTCCAGATCTTATTATTGGATGAGGGAAAACCGATTTATACCAGAGGTCCCCTCAGCCTGGGAGCGTGGCCAGGATAAAATGCAGGATTGTGAGTGGCCCCGGAAGTTTATTAAGTACCACAACAACTGTCCTGACAGCAGGTCACTTCACACTGCTTTGCCACTGGCAAGTGACAGATTAGCATCTGGCTGGTGATGCAGTAAACGAGTGCGATAAGATGGCAAAGAGGCAAGAAGCTAATGAGGTGTTGCCTTGTTCAACAGAGCTTGCCACGCCTCATTAGATTTAAAGGAGTTATCGAGACAGAGTAATTATCAGAGACGGTAAAACTGTTGTATTAAAAGATTTAAGAAAGCCAGTATCAAAGAGAAATAATGAACTGCTTCAGAGGGCATCTGCTAAACTGCATGGTCCGGGAATCAGCTCTGAGAGGCTGCAGAGGGGGCCCTCGGCTGGGTGGGACCTCAGGCAACAGTAGTCATTTTGGACCGCACCCTTATTTTTTTCAGTTTCAATTTTTTTTTTGTTGTGGTAAAATACACAGAACGTAAAATTTACCATCTTAACCATTTTTCAGTGTTCAGTTCAGTGGCATTAATTACACTCGTTGTACAATCATCACCACCATCTACCTCCGTAACTTTTTCATCTTGCAAAACTGAAACTCTGTCCTCATGAAACAGTAAGTCCCCATTTCCCCCTCCCCCCAGCCCTGACAACCTCCATCCTACTTGCTGTGTCTGTTGACTATTTTAGATTCCTCATGTAAGTGGAATCATACAGTATTTGTCTTTTTGTGACTGGCTTATTTCACTTAACCTGACATCCTCAAGGTTCACCCACATTGTCACATGTGTCAGAATTTCCTTCCTTTCTAAGGCGATAATCTTCTACTGTATGTATAGACCATATTTTGCTCATCCGTTCATCTCTTGGTGGACATTTGGGTTGCCTCCACTTTTTGCCTATTGTGAATAATGCTGCTGTGAACACGGGTACACAAATGTCTCTTTGAGACCCTGCTTTCAATTCTTTTGGGTGTATATCAGGAAATACAATTGCCGGATCATGTGGTAGTTCTATTTTTAACTTTTTGAGGAATTACCATAACTGTTTTCCATAGTGGCTGCACCATTTTACATTCCCACCTGCAGTGCACAAGGGTTCCAAATTCTCCACAATCCCACCAATGCTTGTTATTTTGTCTTTTTGATAGTAGCCATCCTAACGGGTGTGAGGTGATTGGACCATACCCTTTTAAACTGACTCCAAGTGTACACTAGGGTCTAAGTTAAGGAATCCACATGGAAAAAATCAAGATCGTCCTTTATAGGGAAATTTCAATTCTGTGTAATTCACGTATTTATGGGAAACCTGAATAATTAGAGGTGAGTGAAGATGTTCATCTACAACAGGAACTCTCAGTGCCAGGAAAGAAACCGGTTGGGAGCATCACAACACCTCTGAGTAGTATTTATTACGTGGGAAGCTACCCTACCCACCAAAGCATTTCATAAAGCAGAAACACTGCCAAGTTGGGTTGGCCCTATGAAGTCCTGGTCATAAGTAGGTATCTGATGAAATAGGGCTATTCCCTCCTCTCTCTCCTCCTCCTCCTCCTCCCTCTCTCCTCTTTCTCATCACCTAATCCTCTCCTCTTTTTTTGTCCCTCTACATTGTACCTGTCCAAACCTTTGGTGGGTCTTTGGTGCCATAGGCAGTGCTTGACCCTGGCAGTATTTGAAGTTGGGAGGATCCCTCACTCTCCCTGGAGTTCATCCTCTTCCTCTAGCAGCCAGACTACCAGTAAGGGCGACACCCAACCCTCGCTGCCATTAGCCCCAGGTTTATCCTCTCATCCTACATTTTCCCACGTTCCTCCAAGCCGATTCCATTCCTCCTGTGTTATCTGCTGCTCCCAGGAGAGCCTTTGCTGTGTTGTCATCCAGGCTTCAAGTGCTTTTTCCATCTCTTGGGCCACATCCAAGTACATTTTTAGAATTCTGTCTTCAATTGTTTCAGTGCCTCCAGGTCAGTCCTCTTCCAACTTCCTGTAGAATTAAATGAGACTGTGTTTTAAAACTTAACTGTACGTTCCACATATTGTTCTCTTGCCGTTTTCTTGGTGCAAACTTCATCCACCCAACGAGATTGAACGTTTCACGGGATCAGATGCCCTGACGTTACTTCCTCGGTATTTCCATGCTGTTGTCATTCAGGAGGTCACCAGTAAACACGTGAATTGAATGGAATTGAAGTTTCCACCAATATAGTTTCTACAGACTTTTTTTCTTGTGGATTCCCTACTTTAGATCCCAGTAAGCACATGGAGCCCATTGGAAAGATCATTAACACGATTAATTTTGTGGATATTGGAAAAAGAAAGAGGAAGCTTCCTGGCATAGATAACGAACCGCATTACTTTATACGGGTCAGGTGATTCCATTAAATCTCTTTGTATTTACTCAATTTCTGCCAACATTCTTCCTAGAGACAACATTTTATACACTTAACCTCAGTCAAAATTCACATCTGGTGAACAGGAAGGGGGGAAGGGGAAGGAAAACATGGTGTAAATATTGCACTAAAGTCATCTGATCTGGTAGCTCAACCGTGGAACAAAAAAGAAAGTTTGTAGCATTTTTGTTTGTTTCCTTGGTAAAGAGAGAAAGAAGAAACATATAACCATCTTCCCAAAAGACATGCAATTTAAAAAGGATTGCAAGTCTCAGGGTATTCAGTCTTGTATAGATACATTTTACAAAAGGATTTTCTTAAGACCAATAAATATAGCACATTAACTTGTACCAAGTGGGGCACGAATTGATGCTTAGCACAGAGTACATGGAATTCCCCATCTCCCCAGACTGGTAGACGTTCTGATCTACAAAGTTGACAGTTCAGAAACTGGGTATTTTTTAAACCTAGACAATCACTACTTCAAATGAAGACTTTAGGTCAATTCAAATAATCTAGTTACCATCAGTGATTCTCATCATTTTGAGAGTCATGGTCTCCTTTAAAAATAGGATGAAAACTCTGAAGTTTCTTCCCAGGTAAAAAAAAGTTACAGGTACAGACATACACACGAAGTCTTTTTAACTCTCTTCAGAGGATTCAAAACCATTTTATACCATTCCGGAGGGAATCCATAGTAAGCTCCCTAGGTGAGGTCTATAAACCCCAGGTTAAGCAATGCCTTGCTCTAGAAATATCCAGAAAGAAGGGAGTAAAGGAATCCATATTTTATTCTGTTTCTTAAAATTTACTGGGAGTTGAATACAAACAAGGAGAGCTAAGATTTTATTTAAAACAAAATGGGTTGTATTGAATGTATTTATTCTAGGACCTACGTGCTGAATTTTCATCTTTGGGTTGATAAAAATCATTTGATTTTTGAAGCAGAACAAATGAGTAGAATGTCTATCTCATAAACATTGAAGAGAAAAGAAGCCTGCTCCAAATTTAACACCTTATGCTTAATGTTTTGGAAATAGCAGCTTCAAAGACTGGAAGCACTAGTGCTAAAAACGGAACTTCTGAGGACAGGAACCTCTTTGTCCCTTATTTCACTTCTATGAGACAAGGAAGGGAGCATAAAATGGGAAAGCCATGAAAGATCACTATCTGCCAGATAAAGCTTTCAAGAGCTATATTTTATTAGTGACTCCTACACAGTTTTCCTTATAAATATACTCAGCCCACATATTTTTCCCCTTTTGCAAATTATATCACTATGAAAAAAGCATTTTATTCCATTATACATGTAGGTTGCAAATTATAAGTATGTTTAAATTTATGCCCTTTGCCCTGTGGGAAATGAAACCAGAGATCGGGAAACGTTAGCACCTCAAACCCCTGTGCATCTAATTCAGCCTCCTCCTTTTTATAGATGAGGAAACGCAGGCAAAATGATTTGTTCAAGGTCACACAGCTGCTTAGTGTCAGAGCTGGGGTTTGAATCCAGAGCGGCCCCAACTTTCTATATTGTTTTCACAGCCACGCTGGATGCAGTCCAGCAGCAGTGCATTCTAGATATTAAGCTTATGGTTTTCAAAAAGTCCATTTCTTTGTGCCTCAGTCTATCCACATACAAAATGAGAGCCCAGACAATGACCATGGTTACAGCATGAGGTTAATTCGTGTGCAAATTCTACTGATGCTTCCTGGGAAACAATTTTTTAAAATTGTTGATGATAAGTCATTTGACAAGCTTTCTTGGGTACCATTGTCATGGTTGATGTGAAAGTTCAATTTGGAAAAAGAAATGCCCCCACAAATGCAGGTTTTCTGAATCCGGATTAAACTTAAAAGCCCCAGGAAATGAGATCTGTGGGTAATTATTCCATGTGGAATCTCATTTTCTCAGTCGTACTGGGCAGTTCCAAAATTTTCCCTGGAGGGTCTTCATCATTTGAAATCAGCAGTTGAAGAAACAAGGAGGGAGAAAAAGAAGGAAGGAGCAGGTTTAAGAAATGAGGAACGGCACCCCCACCATGTAATAAACTTATTACAGCCTGAGAAAACCTGGTGTGAGTAGAAGAGTTTCTGTTTTCCCTCCTGTTTGATAATGCAGTGCAATTCATTGTGCCTGAGCTTTGAAACTTGTCCCTGAACTGTCAGTGATGTGGTGCAGGTCCCCGGTGGAGCAATGTGGCCACGTTGCCCTGTCCAAAACAGGGTCCTGGTGATTAATGCAGCTGTGACCTCTGAGTGAAAGATGCGGCCACCGCAGCTTCCAGCAATGGCAAAGGAAATTATCATGATAGAAATTGGGGAGTTATCATTTGTTTGAGAATCACTTAAAAAATTATCGGTGTCTTTTGTCCTGGCTGGCTTTTTCTTTGGGACTGTGGAAAACTGGGTTTAGTGGAGAGATATAATCTGTGCCTCCCAGGAGACACCCATATTGACTAAGACTGAAAAAGCAAATAGTATCAGATAACCTACTAAAATAAAGCAGGGAAAGTCATTATGCTTTTGCTTTATTGATCCAGTTCCTGGCTACATGGGGAAAAAAAACAACTTAGATTGTTGAAGCTGGAAATCTCTAAAACGACAACAACATGTTGTTAAAAAGCAATGCATTTATCTGCCCTGAGAAACAAGACACTGTATCGAGCAGTCGGGGATACACTTAACACCAAACCAACAATGCCAGGCTGGGCGAGAGAGGAAAACAGCCTCTCTGGGATGGTAGTTGTGCTTTTTTTTTTTTTTTTTTTGGTTGTTTGCCATGCTTTCTGAATAGATAAAGACACGCTTAAAATGCTCTTTTTTTAAATTGAGGTATAACTGACATACAACATTGCATTAGTTTCAGGTGTACAACACAATGATTTGACATTTGTGTATATTGCAAACTGGTCACCACAATAAGTCTAGTTAACATCCATCACCACACCACACGCAGTTACAGAATTTATTTTTACTTGTGATGAGAACTTTTAAGTTCTACTCTCTTAGCAGCTTTCAAATATGCAATACAGTGTCATTAACTATAGTTGCCATGCTGTACATTGCATCCCATGACATTTATTTTATAGCTGCAAGTTTGTACCTTTTGACCCCCTTCACCCATTTCGCCCACCCTCCACTCCCTGCCTCTGGCAACCACCAATCTCTTCTCTGGATCTATGAGCTTGGTTATTTTTGTTTTTTGGGGTGTTTTTTAGATTCCACATGTAAATGAGATCATATGGTATTTGTCTTTCACTGTCTGACATTTCACTTAGCATAATGCCCTCAAGCTCCATCCATGTTGTCACAAATGGCAAGATTTCATTCTTTTTTATGGCTGAATAATATTGCATTGTCTCTATATACCACATCTTCTTTATCCATTCATCCAGTGATGGACACTTAGGTTGTTTCCATATCTTGGCTATTGTAAATAATGCTGCAATGAACATGGGGGTGCAGATATCTTTTTGAGTTAATGTTTCTGTTTCCTTTGGGTAAATACCCAGCAGTGGGATAGCTGGATCATATGGTAGTTCTATCTTTAATTTTTTGAGGAACCTCCATACTGTTTTCCATAGTGGCTGCACCAATTTACATTCCCACCAACAGTGCACAGGGGTTCCCTTTTCTCCACGTCCTTGCCAACACTTGTTATTTCTTGTCTTTCTGATAATAGCATTATGCAGTAAACTTGAAGAAATGCATGTCAATCCTATGACCCTCCGAGATGATCAATTCCTCCCCAGATTAGGATGGACAGCCCCCAGAGCAGTGGTTCTCAAGTTCTGCTGTGCTTCACAATCTCCTGGAGGGCTTGGTAAAACACAGAGGGCTGGGCCCCACCCCTAGAGTTTCTGATTCAGTCGGTCAAGGGTGGGGCCCAAGAACGTGCATTTCTAATAAGTTCCCAGGTGATGCTGATGCTGCTTTGGGGGACCACCCTTTGAGAACCACTGCCCTAGAGAGAAATATATGCCTATGCATTTTCTTAGCAAGGGGCAAGAATGTTTTTAGTAGCATATTTGGTAGTAACTCTAAACTGGAGACACTCCAATGTCCATCAGTAGTAAAATCAACAATGAAACGGTGTTATATTCATATAGTGGAATATTATAGAGCAAGGAAAAATAAACGAACTATAGGTCCACAGAGGAGCTTGGCCAAATCTTTAAAACATTATGTTGAGCAAGGTAAGTCAGGCATAAAAGAATGTATTTTATACAATTCTGTTTTTACAAAGCCAAAACTTGCAAAACTAAACCATATTTTTTAGAGATGTTTAAGTGCTAAAACTATGTAAAAGATAGGGAAAACGTGCATGTATAAGAGCCAGAGACTACAGAGACAGGAAGTCAGGATAGCGGCTCCCTCTAGAAGAGACGAAGAGCATTACGACAGGGCCGGAGTGCACAGGATGCTGGGGCTTCTGGAATGTGGGAAATGTCTAGTGTTTGACTTAGATGGTAGCTAAATGGGAGTTTGCTTCATAATATTCCATTAAACTGTACATTTATGTTTTACACACTTTTATGCATATGTGTTATATTTCATAACAAAAAGGATAGAATGAACCAACACAAAAAATCCAAACAAAATTAGATTTACAACGATCATGATTATTGCACTTTCTTTTCTGTCAAGCATCTCTTGTATACCAAGACGCCTCTCTGTAGTGAGTGTGTGTGTAAACCTTTGCTGGTGGTGAATGATATTCCCGAGCAAAGACTTCCTCTTCCAGGGTACATTGTATGAAACCATATAATGAGTACAGAGGAAGAGTTGGATTATAAGGGCACTGACAGAAGCATATGCTCCATACCCCCTCCGTCACTTTCAGGACGGATAAAACTCCAGACCGGCTCACCTTCCTGGGGACTAAACTGGTCTTTATTATTTGAGGGACAATGAGAGGAAAAGATGAGCCTCTCTGTAAGATTCAGCGAGGAGATGCCCCTGCACGCAAACCAATACAGCCTGGTGGTGATGTAACCTAGACGCCTGTTGCAGCTGAGAAGGAAAGAGGGAAGGAGGGAGGGGAAGGCTGGAGGGAGACGGGGAGGAAGGGAAGGTGGTAACTGCCAAGCAATGATTGGAGAGCCAATTCTCCTCCAAGCAAGCAAGGAAAATAAACAATTTTCCAAGTGTCCCGTCCACCCTAGTGAGGTTAAATACATTCTCCCAGAGTAACATAGTCTCAGAGCAACAATGAAAAAAAGGGAAGAAACTGTGTATTGGTAACTTCCTGGAAAATTTTAGTTACTGAAAGCATTCCTCCAGGGAATTTAAATACCCTTTGATTTACCGTAAGTAAAGATCAGAGTCGGGGGAAAAACTGGCCCAAACACACTGAGCGCCCACAGTGATTGAAAATGAGCCTCTGGCTTCCATATACATCCATATCCACATCATGTCTATATGTATGTACACACTATGCCCTTCTTTCTTCTTTCTTTTCCAGGTTTATTGAGATATAATTGACATATAACAGTGAGTAAGTTTAAGATGTACAAGGTGTTGATTTGATATGCTTGTCTATTACAAAATGATTACCACCATAGCCTTAGCTAACACCTGCATCACATCACATGATTACCAATTCTTTTATGTGATGAGAACATTTAAGATCTACTTTTAGCAATCTTCAAGTATATAATACAGTATTATTAACTAGAATTACCATGCTGTACATTAGATCCCCAGAACCTATTCATAGCTATTCATAGCTGGAAGTTTGCACCATTTGACCAACATCTCCCCATTTCCCCCGTACACCAGGCCCTGGTAATCACTATTCACATCTCTGTTTCTGTGAGTTTGGCATTTGTAGATTCCATATAAGTGATATAATACATTATTTGTCTTTTCTGGTCTGACCTATTCACTTAGCATAATGCCCTCAAAGTCCATCCATATTGTCACAAATGTCGGGATGTCCTTCTTTCTCATGGCTGAATAATATAGATCTTGTATATATATGTATACCACGTCTTCTACATTCATCCCTTCATGAACACTAGATTGTTTCCATATTTTAGCTATTGCGAATAATGCTGCAGTGAACATAGGGGTGGAGGTATCTCTTCAAGAACCTGTTTTCATTTCCTTTGGATACATATATATATACCCAGAAGTGGCATTCCTGGATCAGATGGTAGCTCTATTTTTAATTTTTCGAGGAATCTCCACACTGTTTTCTGTAGGAGCTGTGCCGATTTACATTCCCACCAACAGTGCACAAGGGTTCCCTTTTCTCCACATCCTTACCAACATTTGTTATCTCTTGTCTTTTTGGGGAAAGCCATTCTAACAGGTGTGAGGTGATATCTCATTGTGGTTTTGCTTTGCATTTCTCTGATGATCAGTGATATTGAACATCTTTTCATGTACCTGTTGGCCATTTGTGTGTCTTCTTTGGAAAAATGTGTATTCAGCTCCTCTGCCTATCTTTTTGAGGTATTTATATATTTTGACATTAACCCCTTATCAGATATATGATTTGCAAATATTTTCTCCTATTTTGTAGTTTGCCTTTTCATTTTGCAGAAGTTTCCTTTGCTGTGCAGAAGCTTTTAGTTTGATTTAGTTCCACTCAGTTATTTTTGCTTTTGTTGCCTTTGTTTTTGGTGTCAAATCCAAAAATATCATTGTCAAGACTGACGTCAGGGAGCTTACTCCCTATGTTTTCTTCTAGGAGTTTTATGGCTTCAAGTCTTATGTGCAAGTCTTTCATGCATTTGAGTTGATTTTTGTATGTGGTGTAAGATAGTGGCCCAGTCTCATTCTTTTGCACGTGACGGCCCAGTTTTCCCAACACCATTTATTGAAGAGACTGTGTTTTCCCCATTGTATATTCTTGGCTCCTTTGTCATAAGTTAATTGACCATATATGCATGGGGTTATTTCTGGGGTCTCCATTCTGTTCCATGGATATTTGTGTCTGTTTTTATGCCAACACCATACGTTGCGTTTTGATTACTATAGCTTTGTAATATAGTTTGGAATCAGGAAGTGTGATGCCTACAACTTTGTTCTTCTTTTTCAAGATTGTTTTGGCTATTCAGGGTATTTCGTGGTTCCATACGAATTTTAGAATTGTTTTTTCTATTTCCAGTTTAGAAAGCAATACACCGTCGGCCAGTCCAAAACACGGCTCTCTGTAGGACTGCACTTCCAGGGAGAAGGCAAGTAGCACCACTGACTTCAGGCCAGTGGGGCCTTGAGAAATAGACGGGGATCTTGGCACCTCTCTGGATCACTCTACCACTGTGCTCACTTCCTCATACCAGACTCTGATCCCCCGTGGACTCCAGTGACTCCAACTTACCCTAGAGGTCCCAGGATTCCGACCGAGATCCCAGGATTCCAACCGTGAGTTGTGGGATTCTTATTTTCATACTGTATCAGTTTCATGAAAGCAAGTATTAGAGTTCCTCCAGCTGCACCTTGCAGAGAGACGGAACACTGGCTTCCCAGGTTGAGCCTCCGTGTGCCCCCGATTCACTGGTACAGCCGGCAGGTACAGGTGGACCCCCAGCAGCCTGTTTTCCATCCTTGAGGCTTTCTTCCATTGGGGAGAGAAGAAAGTGTATTCTGCCCACCACAGACTATCAGATTCCGCATTTAGTGAGCATCCGAGTGCAGGGCACTGAGCCGGCTGCTCTGGAGCATTAAAACATTAAAAGAGAAGACATGACTGGTGCCATCAGAGAATTTATAATCTAGCGAGACATTTACAAACAATGCAACTGGATAATGAATGAGTGTGTTCTTGCTCAAGCTAGAAGTCCCATGCTGGGTGAAGGGAGGAGAAGTGTCCTGCCTTCAGGGATTTTACAATACAGTGAATCAAGGATAAATCATATATAAGGCCAATGGGCAACATCTCAGTCAAAGAAAATATCAATTCAAGCCAAACAGAAACCTAAGTTTTGGTCTAACATGAGCGAAACTGGTATCACACTTTGGAAATCTATTACTTTATTGAATACATGCTTCAGAATGACAGTGCTGTTCTTACAACACGGCTGCACAGTGAACACCCATGTGGACAGTCCCAAGATGAGAGTCAACGGGAAGTTTCTATGGGGTCAAACCAGCTCTGCGCCCACCCAGGCCAACAGACCAACTGCTCTCTTGGTTTTCTGCTTCTCAATCTAGTGCTAGTGGGGGTGGTGGCCAGGGAAAGGAGGACGGGAAATTTGAGGTGATGCTTTGCTGCTTTTCAGGATGAATAAAATGATTACTTGTGATACAAATCAATCACATAAGGGAGAGAGAGGCACATGTCTCCGTGATCTTTCTTTCTTTTTTTCCCCTTTTCTTTTCTAACTTTCTTTTGCTGTCACAACTTTCCAATCAATTTTTCCAAGCATTTAATAAAGTCTTTTCAGAAACAAGCAGGTCAAAGACTCAAGGAAACATACACCAATACCACTTACCACACTTCCCTCGTAGACATCCACTTCCAACCCGACCATCTGCTGCTCTGTCAGTCCAAGTATTTATAGCCTCTGCTTTCTCCTCCTCACCAGGCCCTGCTTTGTCTTCCTCTGTGTCTGAAGAAACAACAGGTCAGAGTTAACTTCGAGTCCTTCTCCCATTTCTTTCCATTTCAGACGTTATGACAAAGTTAATCTTGAAAAGATATCAGTCACATCTGATCAATAATTTGCCCCATATTCAGCCTCTGTGGAACAAAACTCACTTCCTGACTTTTCTCATTCTGAGACCCTCTCAGATGGACTCAATCACCATGATTCAGTAAAACAGTGTATACTAAGCCATTGGCATTCAATCCCATTTTTTTTTAAAGTTAGCTTTTATTCACAATTTGGGAAATAACATTATTGACCTAGAAAATCGCCGGACTAAGAACAAGAGACGTGAATGCTCATGACAAATGTAATCAGATCTATTCATCCTGGTCCAACTGGAAGGCTCTCGTCTCTAAGGAGGAAATCATTCCCCTCAATTTAGGACTGACCCAGAGACCGCGAGGCTGTGGTCCTTTGTAGCCAACTTTCTGGGAGCATCAATTTCTCCATTCACATCACAAACCAGCTAGTGGATTCAAGACCCCTGACAAGGAGCCGGCTTCCGGGTTAAGCTTTCCTTTGCTGGAATCCTAAAAGGCCCAAGTCCCCGACGGCTCTGCCATCCCATCTGCATCATTTGATCAAAAGGAAACTTCTAAGTAGCACCCCCTACACTGCCTATACAGATGCCACCCCCACTGTCCCCAACTCCTAACACAAACCTGACCAATAGCTCCCTACCGCTGGGGAACATGTTTGCAAACAGCCCCAGTCTAGGTGGAACTCATAATAAACTCACAGACTGCTTTTCTGGTCTTGGGGGCTTTAGAGTAACAGGTCTCCAGAGGAAGACAAACCGGAATTCTGTGTTTACACATCGAGGCGTTCCAGGCACCCACAGCCAGGAGCCCTTGGCAAGGTGACCCCAGAGGTGTCCAATAGCACCCCACTGTTGCATTCACGGGGTGGGGACATAGGGGAGGCAGCTGGGAGGAGGGTCCTCAGGGTCGGCTGTTTCAGGAAATGTCCCCCGCCTGGTCCACCTGGGTGGGAGATAGGTGTGTAGGAAGGGGTGGCCCACGGGTCTCAGAGTGCAGACACACCGAGTGGACAGGACAGGGGGGCCAGGGAGTGTGTGGGGAGTGGCCCCCAGGCCACAATGGGCACCCACTCCTGTGCTTAGAGGGTGTGGACATGGATTTCTGACAGAGATTTGGGACATCCCTCTCCAGCCCTGACACCTATTCAGACAGGTACAGGCTGTCTGAGGGGAAGGGACCAGGTGATCGTGGAGATGGAAACCCATAGAGGGCTGCAGGGGTGAATCCCAAAATGTCGGGGAGACCTGGGACCCTGCAATGAGAGTGTCCACTCACCGAGTGTAAATTGATCCAGCCTTTCTGCAAAGCAATTTGCTGGCAACACATCGCATTGCAAAAGTGTGAAACTGTCCCTTCCCTCTACCCAGTCATCCTACTCTGGGACGTGGACTAAGCAAAAATAGACATGGTCATTTATGGCATTTTTTAAAGAAAGGAAGTAATCTAAATGTCCCACTACAGGGAGGATAGTTCAATAAATTGTGGCCAGTCTTGCCATAAAAATGTCCCCACATAATTTTTAGTGACATGGAGAAAAAAAACCAGTATAATATTCTGAACAAAGCAGCAACATGCAAAGTGTGAATCCAGTGATGGACTTAGAAGGCCAGAAGGAAATGTGCACAAATTGCCCGATATTTGGTAACCTGTGGTTTGTAGCAATTATAAGGGATTTTTTTCCATTCTATTCTGAATTTTCTACATTTTTCTGTAATTTCTAGAAATTCTGAATTTCTACATTTCTACATTATACATTATATTTATAATTGGAAGACAAGATGTTTAAACCCGCTCTGAGCATATCATCACTATCAACTTCATCAAAACGTACAATTTATGAAAATGACTTTCCATTACTGAGGGATATTCATCATCGCATTAACACACAAGGGCTGCGTGCGGGGTAGACCACGAAAGCTGTGCAGAACCATAGGATGTCCCCATGCCTAGCTCAGTGATCTGGAACAACTGTAATCGTCCCGTCTCCTGACATTGGATTTGACCCCTTGGTGTGAACAACCAAGGGAGCTTTTCACAAACGCCAGAGGAAAAATGCCTATGGATCCTATTACTTTCCATCATTTAAATTATAACCTTACTGAAGTGTAAACAGCATAAACTTCTTATTCCTGTGGTATTTAAAACCAAAATAAATTTATAAATTAACTACAAAGAAAACTGTAAAACAAACCAGAAAAACCTAGTTAAAATCCTTGCTCTGCCGCTTCTGGTTGGTGATCTTCTGCACATTTTAAATCGTCTTTTAGCCTCAATTTTTTCTTGGTCAAGTGACACTAATAATAATATTGACATGGGGGGGTTGAGGGTTAAATGATATAATGAACGTAGACTTGCTAAATATTTGGGGTGGTAATTGTTGCTTATTGTTCTGGGGAGTATCAACACGTGTAAGCTGGGAGATGAAGGCTTTCTCAGCATTCACCTCTTCTGTCTGACTACGAGTCAGTCATGGCACTGAGATGCTCCACTGGGTGAAGCCCTCCCATCATTCAAAGTCTTGTTCTATTTTTAACCAAAATGAAGATCTGCTTCCTGAGGAAAACTCAAGCCATCTTCCTCCTTTGACCCAATGCTTACATGTCCTACTTTGGCACAGTTTGGAATCTATAGTTTTAGCTTCTTTTCTCTTTGAACTGAAGTTCTCATAGAGACTGTATATTGTGGTTATTCAAGTAATATTTGAAAAGGAAATTGGAGGAACAGGGATGTAAAGAGGACAATTTTGCATCAAATGTATTAGGAACTTCTTAATGGAGCTAAGAACCTAATTATGTCAAAGCTATGAACTCTGGAGAAATCTGCTGCCTCGTGGACACCCTGGAGTTCAGACCAACAGCCCGTCTTTACCTTTATGCCCCAAACACACACCTCCAGCCAAGATCAGTAGAGTCCTGCTCAGTGCCATGAAATACATTGAATATATGTTGTGTACAAATTTCTTTGCTCAGTTTTGTGAAGATAAAACTAAGTGGAGCTCATGAATCAGAAGGACCTTTCCAGCATTTTTTAAAAGTGTACAAACCCATGTAAACATTACAAAGAAAGATAAGAAGACCATTGGAAAAGGAGGAAAAAGGATATGAGTTAAGAACATTAGAAAGGCGGAAAAAACAGAAAAGGCTAGAAAATGGAAATAACGCACTGCATTTTAGACTTTGGGGTTTTAAAAGTATTGTTCAAACTCTTTCCTCTGTTTGATATCTACACAAACTTGTGAGCTAAGTCAAGCAGGAATTATGATCTCCATTCTCCCCATGGCTGAGGTGTAGAGAGAGTAAATTATTTGAGCAAGTTGACCACACACACTTGCTCACACGCACAGACGGAACCTGCACTTGAAATCAGGCATCTCAACTTCTCATCTGCTCCATTAGAGCAAAGCGCCAACTTGGAAGCACAGAGAGAGGAGTTTCTGAATGTCTTTGGAGGCTGTGCACGAGCCTACATAGGCTGTAGGGTCTATGGCTGAAAGGACACAAATATCAGTGCCCTATTACCGATTTCTTGCTCAGCTTATCAAAATCCATAAACCCAAAGGAAGCACATGCTCATTTATCTATCAAAGCTTCCCAAGTTGCATCCGCTCCATATTAACTACTTGCAACGTTCCCAAAGATTTGCTTTAAAGCCACAGATCAGTAATTTCATTGTGCATGCATTCATTTATTTGCTCAACAAAT
Source organism: Tapirus indicus (assembly GCA_031878705.1). Classification (NCBI taxonomy): domain Eukaryota; kingdom Metazoa; phylum Chordata; class Mammalia; order Perissodactyla; family Tapiridae; genus Tapirus; species Tapirus indicus. Next base: position 120,352,630 of record CM062925.1, read on the forward strand.
ATTTACTGCATTCCTAATCCATGCCAGGCATTGTGCTGTGTGCTGGGCATGTAATAGGAAACAAGACAGATTCACTTCCCGTTGTGATTTAAGGAGATGGGGAGTGTCAGAGTGTGGGGTGGAGGGTGTATTGCTCCTGTGGGTCCCACCATGGCTGCAGACCCCACCATGCTCTTGAGAATTCTGCCCACAGCATCCCCGCCTCCCACCTTCCTCAGGAAGAACTGACGATGGCTTTCTGATGGGTTAGCGCCATGCCCTGTTTATTTTGACAGGACCGTGGCTCTTTGCAACAGGAGGTAAACAGGCAGCATTGCCCCTTCCTTCCTCCATCCAGAATCCAGAGCTGAGATCTGTGTCCAACTTGAGTTCTCCTGCCGTGTGAACCCCCACACCAGCACCTCCCAGTTGTCCCACGAGGGGGTCCAGCCCACGCACCTAAAGTTGTCTTCTCGTCCTCCATCTGCCCAGTCCCAAGTGCGCACCACAATGCTAGCATTTTATTGCGCCTCTTCCTTTTTTCTATCAGGGGAGGAATGGCGGAAGTATAGGGCTAGAGAGAAGTAGGAAGTTGAGAATTTAGGAGGTTTTGGGAGTGTCCTTCCACAGTTAAATGCTGACTCTTTCATTTGCTGTGTGAGCCCATTAGCAGGGGCCTAGGGAAGTAAGAACAAATTGGATGATGCATTGAGCATACCGGGGTCACGGGGGCAAAAGACTGTGTCCTCTCCCCCAGCTCCTCCATGATGTCCTGGACTGTGTGAGGCGCCGAGTCACAACCAAGCACCTAAGTTAAATCCTTTTGATATTTGGAGGTAGATAAGAGTCTCCGGGAGAGATCTTGTCTTAAGGATGAGAGCTGGGGTTTGGTTCCATAGTGACTGTTTAGGGTTAGAAAAGAGAATAAATGGATTCATGTTATTGGTCACTGGAAGATATATTAATAAATATCTTCTAGGTGTCAAGTTCTATGTGCTACGGTCTGAACATGTGTGCCCCCCCTCAAATTCATATATTGAAACCTACCCCCAAGGTGATGGTATGAGTAGGTGATGGTATTTAGGAGGAGATTAGGCCATGAGGGTGGGACACTTATAAAAGAGACCCCACAGACCCCCCTTCCCCGCCCCTTCTGCCATGTGAGGACAAAGGGAGGGGACGGGCATCTATGAACCAGGAAGCTGTGACACCGAGACGGCCAGGGTCTTCATCTTGGGCTTCCAGCCTCCGGAACTGTGAGAAGTAAATGTTTGTGGTTTATAAGCCCCTCAGTCTATGGCATTTTTGTTATAGCAGCCCAAACGGACTAAGATGTTATGCTAGGTGTGAAGAAGGTGAAGAATAATAAGATATAAACCTCCTTTCAGGGCCCTGCAACCCAGCTTGGGTTCTAGGGAAATGGGTCTGTGATAAAAAACAAGCAAATATGGAAAGAGTTCTTTCAATAAAATTGCTATAAAGCTACTTAAGATAGCGAAAGCACAGACCTCCTGTTAGAGCAAATGCGTGTCAAGGTATATAGGAAGGTGGAAAGAATGCACGTGGCGTGAGCTGGAGCGTGGAGAAGCAGTGTCCTGAAGAGAGAGGAAGCAGGCCAGGACCTCACGCTTGTCAGGAGTAAAGGTCACTCCTTCTAGGCAGCTTCAGGGAGCCAGAGAACTGGAAGCGGAAAGTGTCATTAGGCAAAGGATCGTGTCATGAGCAAATGTGAGACCTCTTGGGACTTCCAGAGCCAGTGGGGGAGGAACGTAGGGGTGGCTGTTCCTCTTTTTGTGATCCCGCATCACTCTTCGCTGGTGGGGTTTGAGGAAACCACTGGTGCATAGAAAGCAGGCTGATTTCTTTCCCTTTCTTGGAAATCTGAGAGCAAACCAGAAGGCGCATTCGTAAAAAAAAATAAATAAATAAAATAAGTGTTTTGATCAAATAAATCCTAAAACAAAGTTACCCTTACTCATTTAATAATAGAAAAACTGTCAGTATACTTGATGTAAGTAACTACAAATGGTAAACCATTCACATTCACTTGGGCTCACTTGGAGGGTGAAGGAGAGTAGATTTCTCAGTTAAAACTAGGTTTGGTCACACATCACAGAAAACCACAAAATAACAGTTGCTTCTGCAAGGTAGAAGTGTGCTTCTCTGTCACATAACTCTGCAGATGGGCAGTAGAGGGATGCTAAGGTGGTCTTTAGGGACCCACGCTCTGATCTTTACACTCTGAAATTTTTAGTGCATGCATGGCTTTCCTTTCCAAGGCCACCTCATTTGTCCAAAATAGCTGCTGAGCTCCAGCTATCACATCCTCAAGGAAGGAATGAGAAAGAAGGACAGCAGAAATGTGAAAAGGACGCTTCCCAGGAGTCTATGCCCTTCAAGAAAACTTCCTGGAAGTCTCTCTCAACATTTTCACTTACATCTTATTGACCACAGCTTAGTCACATGGCCTCTTCAAACTGTAAGAAAGGCCAGGAAATGTCACGTTTAGTGCCCAGCTAAAAATAGGGGTTTGGTCTTTAAGAAGGGGAGAATGGATGGATATTGGGGAGTGACTGGGAGTCTTTTCTTCCTTGTCCTGCTATCTTAAGAGCTGTGCTGGCTCCTGACTTCTCAATCCCGCCTCACTCACCTTGTTCCACCTCAACACCCCTACTCCCTAATCACTCCTGAAAATTGTCACCATGAAAGTCACTTTCCCACAATAAAGCACAACAGACCCGAGACACTCAAGTTGGACTGAGACTTAACAAAAACTTCTAGAACATATATCCTGTGCCAAGGGACTTTCTTCTCGGGGATATGGCCAACGATTGGTGAGACACACCACTCATCACACACTATGTTACTCTGGAAAGCCTGTGTCTTTGTCATCTTTTTCCTCGGCACATGGGAGCCACTTAAGAAGGTGGGAGGTCAGGAATTTGATTATATTTCTCCTTCTTCCGTTCTTTTCCTCTCTCCTCCTTAGAAGCAGAGGAATAGAACCGAACTGGGGGTGACAAAATATTCCAACTGTCCAACCTGGTCTTACTGGTCTAGCTGAGGCATGGGGACCCGGGCAGTAACCCCAAAATTGCAAATAGACAGAGTTCGTCTTTATTTCCCTCGGGGTTTCCAGGGGCTGCCCCTTCATTCTTGGTTCGGTGCCTACTCACTCCGAGGGCTGGCTGATGGGTGGAATGTGTGGGAGAGACGTTTGTAAGCAAAACTGGCCCTTTCTCTCCAACCTCCTTGCACCTGGTCCATGGTGATGTGCCCGGGGAAGGGACTGGAGATGCCAACTTAGCAAAAAAGCAGAGGGGCACACAAAGGTATTTCTGATGGTGTGCTAAGTGGGCGCATGAACCTCTCCGCTGTTCCTCTCCCTGCCATCCACTCTGGTTGTTAGAAGCAGAAATCCAGTTCTTGGATTACCGTCAAGACAACATTTCCCTGCTTTCAGTGATTCAAGCTTCAGGCAAAATATGGGTTGCTGACACTTTTTCCATAACTTCCCTACAATGCCTTCTTTCTGCAAATGAATACATTGTTTTGGCTGCCTTTTCAAAATTTTGGGTCCTCCACCAGAATAATTAGCACGAATTATTTGGTGGGTCCTTGTTATTCTAAGCAACAATAATACATAACCTAAGTAAGGAAAAAGAATATAAAAGAAAAAAGAGAGAGAGCAAGAGAAGGGAAAAGTACAGACAATTGTGGGGATGTCCGTGTAGATTCAGCTCAGGGATTTTGTTAAGAAGGCTATGTATCAAATTGAGCCCTTTCCAAAAAGAAAATGGGCGTGTATAAAGCTCTTTAACTGTTGTTGAGTGCACACATTGCAGAAACGAATCACACTTCAAACGATCTATACACAAGTCATTTCGAGGTTATTTTAAATCATGATTGGAAATAAAACAAAGAAGAGGGTGGAGCCTGCAGGGAAGGGTTTTCTTGTCCCACAAGTCATGATCTTTAAAGCCAAAAGGTTACTTCACAATGGCCTTTCCCGTTTCCCACCTCGTATAAGATTGGGTGGAAGATCAAGGTCTTCAGAAAAAGTTTCTGCTTTAGATTTCTCCCTAAAAGTTGTTAACCCCCATCCCCACCTCACCCACAAAAAAACCCAAATGATTTAGGGCTTAACCTAAGCAGATGTGGAGTCTGCTATCGAGTCCTGTGGTTCCATTGGTCACTCTGTCACAAAGCAATCTCCCCTTTCAGAGAAAAAGATAAGCTGGCAAAGTGGAGCGAACCCAGAACCGGGGACTCGGGAATTTGAGCTCTAACACCAGCAAATTACCTATCCTGGATGCCCAAAATTTCTGTAAAATGAGGAGACAGGAGCAGATCATCTCTGGGGTCCTTTCTAGCTCCGATGTTCTGTTTCTGCCCCCTTGTAACTGAAATTCTTCAGCGAGAAGCTCATATCTCTGCCTTAACTTTCCCCGTCTTGTCTCTAGTTGAAAAGCAAATGCCCGTGGGAGGAGTGGCATCTTAATGCATTTTTAGTAGTTTACATTCCAGTGTGAATTATTTGTAGAATTGTGATTAAATAAAGCTGTAAAACTTGAATTTCAGGCTTATCACTGATAATGTAAATAAGTTTGCTAAGGACAGCAGAGTTTTTAATCTTTTGCGAAGGGAGGATTCTCATTCAAACTGTTGCTTGGCTGGTTTGCAGCATACTCTGCCGCCTAATTGCTGCAGAAATGGTAAAGTCTAATTACCAACTCTTTCGTGTTTTCTCTGATTTTGGTCTTGGTTCCTGTGTAGATTGATTTCAATGTAAGCCTGTGAAGATTAATTTCTTCCACAGAGCCGCAGTTAGGAAACAAGATTATGGCATTGGCAGCCAAAGGAACAGCTGTTTTTGAAAAAAAGTGTCACAAGTTGCTACAGATTGTATTTTTTAAATGGAAAATCCCCACAGTTGAGGGCTTGGTTTTTGTGGTATCACGAAACTTCGCTTGGGAATGGGCCATCTGAATTTTTCTGTGGTGCTCTCAAGTTTCAAAATAATGATACTTATAAGGTGTTTTGCAGATTTCCATCAGTCAGGGGCACACAGTTCTGAAAATCGGGCACTGCGAGGGCAGACAGAATCATTGGCAGTCTGCCAATAGATCTGCGTTGTTTGCCTTTTTAACTCACAGCCCTGGAAATTCTGGCGGTGTCAGCAGCTCATTGGTTTTCTAAGTATCTGCCTATTTGAAATGCTTTTCGCTGGCTGGGAAAGCATTAGGAACATGCAACTTCTTACTTCCCTGGTTAGTAGCAATTAAGACATATCCGTTGCGTTTAAACCAACCCAAGAAACAAAAACACATCATCCTAGAATAGAGTGCCTGAAAAGGATGTCTTCCCTCCCTTGCAGCATAACACAGGAAAATAAGCTTTAGAATTAAATTTAAATCCTTTACTTACCAGGTGGCTTTGGGCAAATCACATCACCTCTTCGAGCCTCTGTTTTGTTATTTGTAAAATGGCGATGCAAATATCTCTCTTGCGGGTTTGTTGTGACCTTTGGAGATAATATATGTCCAAAGTGCAGAAATAGAACATTTTTTAAATCAATCCTCTATTGTTGGATACTTTAGTTGTTTTCAGTGATTCATTCCTAAAAGTAATATTAGACTAAAGTGTCCATGGAGGAGAGATTCCTCAATGAGAAGGTACCAGGTCATCTTGGGTCCCTTCTGCCCTGCGACCCTCAGAACGTTACCTTCTCTGGTAACCAGCAGAATATCCTCCTTTGGTTACAGGGTGTGGGGGTGTGGGGGTGTGGGAGAGGGAATGGTAAATATATTAGGAGACAAACTCAGTTGCATTAAAGGCATAAATCCAGAGTCCTTTCATGTAACTTCATGCCAGGCTTCTGTTCAGTGGCCTGGGTCAATCACATAAAGAGGATCTTTGCTCCTAATGCCCTTAGTTGCAGAACTAGGACATTATTTTAACAGTAATGTCATCCCACAAACCTGTTATTTCATGAGTCTGTATTTTTTTTGCTGGTCTTAGTGTCCCCCTCTACTGTATGTCTCACTTGGTCACCTTTTTCTCTTTTTCTTATGTGTTTTCCTATTTCTACTTTGTCTATATGTGTATATTTTTCTAACTCCTTCTTTTGTTCTATTAGTGATCCAAAATATAGAATTAAAACCCTTTAAATTTTTTTTTTTGGTCAAAGATCGTGGGTGGATCTCATATATTTATCTCCATTCTTTTCCAAAACTTCAGAAAGCACCCCAAAAGGGGTTAGTGAATAATTATCATCAAACATAAATCTACATAGATAAGGAGAACAGAAGGAGAGGAAATGATGCGGGGATTTTGCAAGCTGGGAAACAGAAGCCATCTCTTGGGCAGAAAGAGATACGGATCCGAGAAAGACGAATTCTAAGCCTGCAATTAGGAAAGCCAAGAAGCAGAACCCTGGAAGGCTCGGGAATTTTCTGCACAGATACCCCTAAATAGTGTTGAAAACAAGAGGATTAGGTGAAAGTCTGTTTAAGAAGCAGTTGGAGTCCCTGATTTCCACTTGCTCCTTGCCCACCTGACAGAAGACTGGAAAGTGAGGCCCATCCATGCTCAACAAGACTACACAGAGAGCTGCCCATTTGCCTTTTATTACTCCAGTCTTAAATATGGGCAGATAGCAAAGGATCACCAGACATCTGTGGAAAGTCTTCATCACAAAAGAGAGACTGCAATGGACTGAATGTTTGTGTCCCCCCGAAATCCATATGTTGAAACCTACCCCCAGTGCAATGGTGTTAGGTGGTGGGGCCTTTGGGAGGTGATGAGGTCATGAGATGGAGCCCCCATGAATGGATTAGTGTCCTTATGAAAGAGACCCCAAGGAGCTCCCTTGCCCCTTCCACCATGTGAGGACGCAGGGGAAGACGCCATCTATGAACAAGGAAGCAGGCCCTCACCAGACAGCGAATCTGCTGGTGCCTTGACCGTGGACTTCCAGCCTCCAGAACTGTGTGAAGTAAATGTTTGCTGTTTATAAGCCACCCAGTCTACGGTATTTTTCTTGTCGCAGCCTGGACAGACTAAGTCAGAGACCAAAACATACAGAAAACAGAAACTTGGAGGAGACCGTACGGGGAGAACAAAACTTTAAGAAACAGTCGTTCATGTGTGCAGAGAAGTAAAAGAATGTATCACACAGTGTTAGACAGCAGCCGTTGGAAATCACAATATGACAGCCACAAACAGCTCACTAGAAGTGTTGGAAGACAAAATTGAGAAAATACACAAAGCAATAGGAAATAGGAACGAAAAAGTAAGATAATTGGAAGACGAGTCCAGGGTATCCAAATAGACAAATAATCAGAAGGAAAGAAATCATCAGAGAACCAATTGGAAGTTTTCCAGAAAGAACGAAAATAAGTTGCCAGACTGAAAGGATCGTTGAGGGGTTCTTAGCACAACGGGTGAGCATGGACCCACGCTAAAGTCTGTCATTGGGATGTTTCAGAACACCGGGACAATAGAAAGAAGATTCTGTGAGAATCTTTCAGAGAATGGCATGGACCTCTCAAAACAACACTAGAAACTAAGATTAAAGTGGAGAAATAGCTTCAAATTTCAGAAAGGGAATGTATTTCAATCTAGATAGCTCTACCCAGTTAAGCAGTCATTTATATACGAGGGTAGATTAAAAATGTTTCTAGTCAAGCAGACCTGCCATTTGTCCTTTTTAAGGGAGTTACGCAGGACATGTGAACAGACAAATCAATCCACTGAGAGGTGAAGGGAATGCACAGGGTCATCGGGAAGGAGGGTCCCAGGATGACAGTTGTGCAGTGGTCTGGAGAGCATGGGTCCTCATTGGACCAAACTAAACAAACAAACAAAAAAACCCAGCACTTAATCACTTCAGGGGAAACAAACAATTGTGCAAGAAAAGAAAAGTAATCATCGTTTCCTGCCTGTCTCTGCAGTGAATGGCATTTACATAGTCTGACAAGGTAAACACCGTAACTGTGATATAACCACACTGGGAAGATGAGGGACTGGAAATGTGTGTGTATGTGTGTGTGTGCGTGTGTGTGTGTAAGAGGGAGAGAGAATACTAGACACTAAATTTCCAGAATGAGAAACCAATAAGGCAAAATCTGAAAAATCAAGAAGCAGCAGTATAAACATTCTGCTAGAAATTCGAAATTAATTCCAAGAGAAAGAGCTACAAAGAGTTGAAAGTAGTAGTTTCTGTGAAGTAGGAGACTCTTTAAATTATTTGCATGTATAATTTTAATAAAAACGAAAGGAAAAAAAGCAACCAAGAGAGAAATATTAGTTACAATGCGTACTTCTCAAGTAAACGTTCTCTAAAAAAATAAGCAAAAACTCTTTCTTTGAAGATCAAGCTGCACTTTACTTACGTGACATGAATTTCCTTCCCCTGTAAAAAAAAAATGACTCTCAATAGAAAAAGATATTTCTAGTCCTAAAAATAATACAACTAAGTCTGAATTTAATAAACGATGATGAGCACTAATAGCTTGGTTTCTTTATTAAGGTATAATTTACATACAATAAAATGCATCCATTTAAATTTCATTTCAATTTGCATCCTTGACTTCCACCCCAATCAAGACACAGATGCTGGGACATTTGGCTGTGCCCCATCTCAGACCATCCCTATATGAATCCCCAAGCAACCACTGCCCACTTTCTGTCACTTTAGATTAGATTTGTCTTTTCTAGAGTTTCCTGTCAACTAAATGAAATACACATAGCAGGTGCTGTTTTGTGTCTGGCTTCTTTCTAACGCATTTAATTTTCATCCATGTTGTATGTATCAATGGTCCGTTCCTTTCATTATTGAATAGTTTTCCGTTGTATTTGTTTATCTAAGATGAACGTTTTTGACAAAATGGGATGGTTAAATTTTCTTTTATTCCTCAAGTCTCTTCATTCTGAGCTTTTTCTCCCCACCAGCAAGCTCTCTCCAGGGTTAATTATCAAAAAGGGAACGAGGATCTGACAGTGGAGAGAGATTCTTCTGGATAACCTAGCTCAGTTGCTTAGCAACAAACAGAATAACTATATTAGTTTAGTGGATTCTGAACAAAAAGGTAATCATCTTTTATCCCCAGATACACAAAAGACGATGTTATTCCAAGTAAGGTGAGGGACAAAATAAAAACTATGAAATTGGAAAGAGAACACATCTAGTAAATACAGGCAGAACGATACCTCCTATCCTCACACCATTGAGTCCAGTCAAGAGTTCTGTTTCAGTCCAAGGAATCCTCATTTATGTTAAATACCGGGGTGTAAGTCATTGGTGTCCAAAATCTCTGAAAAGGCACAAATAAACGATGTCAGAAATATAATTTGTGATCGAAATAAAGAGAAACACACTAACCTTTATTGGCATTAAACTTCAAAGAATCAATTTGACGTGAATGAGAAATTGTATCCTACATGTACACCCCTTCCAAACCAAAGGAAAGAATTCCGTTAGATGTTCTTCTTCCACTGCCCTTAGTGAGTAACTGCTTTCTAGTAAAGATGATGACTTATATGTGCTCACCTGATTCCTTCATCTCAAAAAGAATAGCATCCATTTTGCAGGCGATGTTGCTAACAGAAGTTTCTTTAACTTCTTCAAGAGTTTTGCCAACTTGGTACTGCTATCTCCTTCTCATTATCTGCGCCCACCCCCAACCCCCAATGATATAATCCAGCAGAAATAGCTCTGCTAAGAATCACGGATTAATGAGCAGAATATCCCCCAGCCATTTAATGCAAAGTGTTTAATAATCAATCAGAGATCGGTTTCACTTAGTTTTACAGGTTTGAGAGGGAGACAAAAACCCTTCACCATCATTTTTCAGCCATCCCCAGAGCTGTTCCCCACAGATGTCTTGGTTTAAATCATGCCCCAAGGGGATGGATATGAAACTCTGGTTGGGCAGTTTCTGTCAGTGCCTGGGTGTTGGGGAAAGACAGCTTGGCAGTTTCATTTACTTTAGGAGAGCAAAGTGGGCTACTAAATAATTGAGATCATATCCCCACTCTCTTGGGATGGCAAGGATCGGTTCTCCCATAAACATGTTTAATCGTAGCCTTCCAAGGAAAGGAGATGGGGGAAACACATCTTCCAGAACTGCTATCTTTGTATTTTCAGTCTAATTAAAAACTTTCTGATCTTTTCTGGTTTTGAGTTGTAAAAGACATCCACTTGTGTTCTGAATTGTGAGAGCACACCCTGGCAGATAAACAGGAAGGCAGGCCCCACCAAAGAGCTTGCAAAACCAAAACACATCCTGGGGCCCCACACAATTAACGAGCATCGCACGGCTACACAGCTCCAGCAAGTGTGACTGCTACCGGAGAGCTGAGCTGTAGTAATTTCTGGGTGACTAAGTGCCCGCGGTGTTTTACTCCTGTTGTGATGTTTTGTGGCTGTGGTTTCTGCTCTGGGGAGATTTATCAGTTAAAAGAACAGACCTGATGAAAAAGTATGGCTTTGCACATTAACAGATTCTAGTTCACAACTGCCACATTTACAGCAATTAACTGAAATTGATTCTCCTTTGGGTTAAAAGACTGAAAGAATGTGTCCATGTGTCTATATTTTAAAATACACAAGACAAGAGCCAGATTTCAGATGGGTTAATTTTTAACTTAGTGTTCTCGAGGGATTGATGATGATGAAAGAAGAAAAATAACTAAAGACTTTGAATCTAAGTGGTGTTCTCTAAAATTTGGTTTTGAGGTTGGCGGTAGCAGTAAGATTTCTGTTGGGTTGTGATCCGTTTCATCCCTTCTTTATCCTTCTGAGTTTTGTTTTCTTTTTTCTCACCAGTTTCTGGTGAGAGGGCGAGAAACTAACAGTGATAAGAAAAGTAAGATGCTCTCTTTGTGGTGCTAATAAAACGGAAACTGAAAAATCCAGCACGGTTGACTTTCCCAAGACATAAACCAATTACAACATAGAACAGTCCAACACAGTCACATTTGTCAGGCCTCCTGATTATCAGATGGAGTTGGCAAATATTTGTTGAGCATCTCTTGTGTGTGAGGCATCATGTACCCCCATTTGTGGGTCTCAAGCAATTTCTAGTAGAGAAAATTTCTTTTGAACAGTAATTCTGAAGAAACTCAGGGGTCCTCCAAGAAGAGGTTTTTCAGTCAGAGGATATTTGGGGAAATCAAGGCATAAGGTACATGCAGAGCAGCTTAGGTGTCGTGCATGATCTGGCCAGAGCCGGGGGACAGGATGGGCTGGAAAGCCATCTTTTTTAGCAGCAGAGTAACTAGAAAGGTTTCCATAATGGTTTTGAGGATTTAATGCAAAGCTAGTGGGAGAACAGATGGACTTGTGGACCTACTATCATAGAATGATCTGGAATGAACCTTAAATATTGTTAATGATGGTTGTAAAAAGAGGAATTGGAGGTGGAGAAAAGAGATTAGGGGGCAAAGCAAATGGTAGGAAATGAGTAACAGTATTGTGAAGCTATGGGAGGTAGAAAGGTGGGGTCTTGGGGTTGCACCCCAGTCCGTGGGGAGGGGAGCTGAGGAGTGAGGCGTGAGGAGGCTGACGGAGCCAGGTCAGGGTGTCCTTGCCCACAGAGGCTGCTCTGGCCCCGACTTTTCCCTGGTGAAGTGGAAAGCCAGAGGGTTGGAGAAACAGCTGGACATGCATGGCACCTCGCCCTTGGCCCAGCCTGGCTAAGCATGCTCCATGTTTCCAAGGCATTTTCTATGGGTGGTGTCTGAACAATTTCAAGTCCCTGCAGCCATGACCACTCTGGGGACATAGGCATCTCCCAGTAAAACTGAGGCCTGAGACAGAAAGGGGCTGCTTCTCGTGCACAGACTGGTTTGGAGCAGAGCCAGGATTACCACCCAGATATCTTAACTCTTCCTTTCATGCACTCTGCTCATTTCATGTCTGCAGATCTGCAAGGGCTCCTGCCAAAACCAGATCCCAGGGACAGATCTGCCTCTGGATTCGTCAGACCAACTTTGGGATGTTCAAGGGCGGGGTTCTCCACCTCGGCACTGTTGGCCTCTGGGGCAGGATGGTTCTTTGTGGTGGGGGCTGTCCTGTGCACTGTAGGACCTTCAACAGCATCCCTGGCCTCTACCCACGAGGTCCAGTAGCACTCCTGAAGTTGTGACCCTGCAAATTATCTCCAGACATTGCCAGAAAATCCCCTAAGGAGACAAAATCACCTCTGGCTGAAAACCACTGCTCTAGTGTGTCTATAAACATGGTGGCATTGCTGCCCACTTTGTGTGACAGGTGTCACCAAGACCAGGTTGATGCCAAGGGGGCAAGGCTGAGCTCAGGGGGAGTGTGGAAGAAGAGGGCCTGAGTCTGGCATCGTGGCCCCAGACTTGGGAAGTGGAGCCTCATGAGGGGAGCAGACTGGGGAGCCAGAGCACTGGGGAGTCCGAAAACCAGCCGGCTAGTCCCGCCTCTGGGATTGCTAGCAGTGGGTACTGTGGAGACATCACTTCATCTGTCTCACCATTGTGTTCCTTGTGTCTAATGAACTGAGGTCACTTTTAACTTTCGTATATATATTTGTCAGGGTTCTCCAGAGAAACAGAACCAATAGACTATCTATATCTATATCTACCTATATATTTTACTATGTGTATATTTCATATATATATTTCTATATCTCATACAGATAGATATAGATACATAGATTTATTACAAGAAATTGACTCATGCAATTATGGAGACTGAGAAGTCCCACATTTGCCATCTGCAAGCTGGAGACCCAGGAAAGCTGGTGGGATAATTCAGTCCAAGACCGAAGGCCCGAGAACCAGGAGTGCCAATATCCCGGGGCAGGAGAAGATGGACATCCCAACTCAAGAGAACAAATTCGCCCTTCCTCCACCTTTTCATTTTATTCAGGCCCTCAAGTGGTGAGATAGGCCCACCTGCATTGGTGAGGGGGATCTTTCTCAGTCTATGGATTCAAATGCTAACCTCTCCTGGAGACACCCTCACAGACACACCAAGAAATAATGTTTTACCAGCATCTGGGCATCCTTTCTCGCAGTCACACTGACACATAAAATCGACCATCACATCATCCTGTTGTTAAGTTACGATGGCCTTGGGCTGCAGCTTTCTGCCTCCAGGTGCCAGAAAGAGGCGAGGCAGTCAAAGCCCTTGGATTTTCATCCGCAATGGTCGACAAGTGGAGCGTGGGTTGGAGTAGAGAAGGATGGGTAGGGAGCCAGTGAGAGGTGCTCTGTGCAATGGAGTTTCCTACCCATTCTCCGTCTTCCCTCTTGTTTCACTCATGAAGCAGTGAGGCAGCAAGCAGGAGAGTTGAGAGAGAGAGAGACTCTTATGTTCCTAGAGTGCCTCTATGGTTTTTATGTTGCATATAGTCAGTGTGATCCAAAGATTTTACCCAACATACTGGAATACACACACACACACACAGATTTCCAGTAATTAGTCCACAACGCCAAAGAATTTCTCCTTTTCGGCAGCAATCTGTTGGGGGAAGTGACGTTCATTTCACTCCACTGCATTCTAGCATCAGATTATGGGAGAAGAATGTCAGTGCAGGCATTTCCTCTCTCCGGTAAAGATTTTATTCAAAGAGAAAGGGTTCTGCATCTGACAGTAAAAAGAGACAGAGGCAAATTACTTCACCAATGAAAATGACCTAATATGGAGGCATAGGGACCTGTTTCAAACATGGATCAGTAAAAATTAAACAAGGGAAGTCGTGCTTTGAGCACAGTGATTTGCAAGACGAAGGACCTTATTTCCCCTTTCTAAGAGGAGGGCAGCTAATGCTGCTTGGATCCGAGTGCAGCCTGAGGGGCTGGAACTAACAATGTTTGCAGAAGCGTTTAGCTGAGAATCAAGGGCAACATCCGATCATACGGGAGGTGTAGTGAGTGGGCTCATATCCAGGGAACTTTGATCTATTTTGCACACCTACATGTAATTTATAAATCAACCGTATTGATCCTGCCAAGAGGAAGTCTACAGAAAAGAGATGTGCTTGGTGTTCCTGGAAATGCTTTTATTTTGGGGGAAAAGCAGAGCAGACACTGAATAGAAATGAGCTCAAGCTGCAGAGAGCATTAGTATGCAGCACTACGATGAAGAGAGGAAAGCACAGCTTTCATTAAAGGCAGGTATTATTGAGAATGCATAAGCTCTCAATTTTTAATAGGGAATATCTGGACTAGGCTTGGGTCTTATTTGATAACCAGGGCATAAGACTGCACCATATTTATAGAAATTCTTACATAAAATCAATTAGCAAACACTTCTGACTCTGAAGCAAAGAGTTAATATAGGTCCGGGGTTGCCCACTTAAGTGAAATTACCTTGAAAAGGGAATATTAATATACCAACCAAAGGCACTCTTATAAAGATGCATATGTTTACACCTGAATAAAAAGAATTCAACGTTCACTTCTAATCTTTGTCCATCTGAACACTACCCAGGAGGATAGGTGAGATTTACAAGATATCTATCAATTAGAAAGCTGTTCCCATTGCCTGGCTCGTGTTAGATTTGACCCTTCTTGGTGTCTTCACTCATTCCTGTTATTTCCAACATCCTGTTTTTCAAATCCCGGCTCCTTCACTCATGGGCTATGTGACCACGGGAAGTTGCTAGATCTCTCTGAGCTTCTGTTTTCTCATTTGTAAAATGGGGTAATAACCCCTATTTCAGATACAGAGCACTTCACAACAGTTAGTTTGCAATAGACCCTTGATAATGTTGGTTTCAATCTCCCCTTTCACTCTCCTCCTCCACCTCTCCCATCCCCAGTCTGTGGAACAACGCCTGTATCTTCCAATGCATTGTTTTACTTCTCTCTCTAGCCGTAAGACCAAAAAAAACCATGATGAGAACAGACTAATCATGTGAATTATGGGCTGCAGACTTCTGCGGCCGACAACTCAAGACTCTCCAGGGACATTTCTGAGTAGGAACCACGTCGATGATGAACTCTCCGATCCACTAGATGACAGCATTTCAATTCAAATGATAACTACTCTTACTTCACCACACAAAGGAACGGGGTCGTGTGAATCTGGAGGTCTAGAGCAAATTTTCGCTCATCATTGCCCCCAGGCAAGTTTGTCCACAGGAAAGAGAAATAGACAAAAGTCTTTGCTACCTGAATTACTTAATATTTTCTTGCCCTATTTTTTCCCTGGTAACTTTTAATGGCTTAAATAATACAGGTAAGGCAGGATGGAAATATTTTAAAAATAAATTTAATCTGAGATAAAACTCTTGCTTTGTTTTCCTAGAGAGAGAATGGTTTCATAATTGGTAACTTTCAGTATGCCTAAAATTTAAAAATGGTTTAGTGATGGATTTTTGTCTTTTAGCATATATTGCTTTGTGTCTCCATTTTACGTCATTTAAGTTTGATTTCTAAGTGCTATGATATTTCATTATTTTTTTTCAGTGTGCCCATTTAGAAATGACAGTGTGTAATTATATAATCTTAGGTAGGTGAACTACTTTCTAGTTATAACATTGAAGGAATAAACCATAAGGGAAAATATTACTACGCATGACTGTACAAATATATTTTTACTGTTTATCAAAATATCTCATATGTAAAATTAGGAGGCAAAAAACTAATGAAAAGAACGTAACTTTAAAATATGTGAGAGTCAAAAGTTTATATCCTTAATTTAAAAAAAAGAGAGCATTCACAAATCAAGAAAACATAAATGGACAAATAAATAAAAGAATATGAGAAAAAGACACGAATGAGCATTTCATAATGGAAGACAAGTGACTGAGTAATAAATATATGGAAGTACGTGCAACTCCAGTAATCAAAGAAATATAAATTAATACTCTAAGACAGTATTTTTAGCTACTTTAATTGGCAGAATAGTTTCTTTATTCAATTGTCAACTTAATATTGGTGAAGATGTAGAAAACAGGAGTTTTCATACATACCACTACTGGGAAGGACATTAATTTCCTTTAACCCATAATTCCTCTTCTAATAATTTACCCTAAGGAAATATTTGCAAAGATTTACCTGCAATAATATTTATCATAGCGTTCTTTAGAATAGTTAAGAAATAGAAAAGACTTGATATATAACCAATGAGGAATTAACTAATTGAATTATGCATTTATGCAAGAGAAAATGATGCAGCTATTAAAAATGGCATTACAGATAGTCTTAGTCAATGCTCTTCAGTTGAAATCCACTTAAATAAATATAGTAAAAAGGTAAAATATTGAGGGGCCAGCCTGGTGGCATAGTGGTTAAGTTCACACGCTCTGCTTCGGCATCCCGGGGTTCGCAGGTTCGGATCCCAGGTGCAGACCTACACACTGCTTGTCAGTCATGCTGTGGTGGGGTCCCATATAAAGTAGAGGAAGATGGGCACAGATGTTAGCTCAGGGCCAATCTTCCTCAGCAAAAAGAGGAGGATTGGCAACGGATGGTAGCTCAGGGCTAGTCTTCCTCACACACACACAAAAAGGTAAAATATTGATAGGCAAAACAAGCAAACTCATGAACACCTGAGGAAATGAATTCAGCCAGGTCACAGGGAGCTAGGAGAGGAAATCAGGTACCAAGGATACTCACTTTTCACCCATAGACACCTGTGGTCTCGTGTCCCTGCCTCTCTCTCCAGGTCTACTATGTTATCCTGCTTCTGTTTGTAGATCAGCTCGCTTGGTCTACTCAGGATATCCCTGCTCCCTCATAGCTTCCATTTGCAGGTATCATATTCTCACCAGTTCCAGCGGACTCTATAGGACTGTTCAGTACGAAGATCTCCATCATGGTCTAATGGACTCAGTCTTTCACTGTCCACTTCCAAATCACTGGGACGGAGAATCTGATTGGCCCAATCAGGGGAGTGTGTATGTGTGTGTGATGTGGGGTGGGGGTACATTGGCAGTGGAGTGAGCGAAGAGGTGCTGTGAGGTATGATCACATGTCACGTAGGGTTCCCTCTTCCAGTCCTAGATTGGGGGAAGAGGTTAGAGTCTCTACAGATGGACTTGGCATGTCTATAGGTAGAAGAATATTTAATGGCATAAAAAGACATTCACACTCTGCTAAATGTAGAAAAGGATTATACTAAATATAGTATGATCTGATTTAAAACAATAATTATGCATAGAAAAAATTCCTGGAAGAACCCCTGGTGGTGGAATTATGGAGGACTTTTATTTTCTTTTTTAAGATTTCTGTTTCCTAAATTTTCTGTAATAAAGTGTAAACAAGTGTACAATTAATTCATTAATATGAGACAGTTTATAATAAATACTCAGTAAGAGGGACACAAATTTCCATAGAAGGAGGGATGGAAGTGGTGGAGGGAGGGTGGGGCGTGTAGGCAGGTGTAGGAGGGCAAAGGAAATCCCAGAAGATTTCGTGGAGATATCATTTCAGTGGGACCCTGAAGAACTGAGAGAATTATCAGAGGCATAGATGAAAGGGAGAATGCTCCTGGAGGATGGAATGGTGAAGGCACAGCAAGGAGAAGAAAATTGCAATGTACATTCCAGGTGTGTCAAATGGTCTGTTTACTGGGTAGGAGGTAAATGCAGAGGGTGGTAGGAAGTCAATTCTGATAAGTAGGTAGTAGAGATTATAACGTACTATTAATAAAGGGCTAAGAAGTTTGCAATTTATTCAGAAAGCACAGAGGGAGGAACCATTAAAAGTTTGGAGGGGTGCTTTGGAGTGATAGGGCTGGTAGCTGTGTGTTGGACTGTAAACAAGAAGACAAATTACAGGATTTTAATTTAGTTTTTAACTTTTGACAGTAGTCCAGTCAAGTAGTAAATAAATGGCAGTAGGAAAGAAAAGATGGGGAAGTAACTAAAAGGGACTGCAAGATACCCGCTGCTGAGCATGTTAGCAGTTCACAACAGTGGAGCGGAAACAGCTGATGAGGCAGGGTCCTGGAAGGAGAGAGAATGGGAAGCACAGGTGGAGATTTGTGGGTTAAAATGCAGACTGAGCACAGGCAACTAGTTTTACTCCCTCCCCATAAAACTGAGTAAAGTGCTAACAGCAAACACGC
The DNA here is from genome assembly GCA_031878705.1 of Tapirus indicus. Lineage (NCBI taxonomy): Eukaryota > Metazoa > Chordata > Mammalia > Perissodactyla > Tapiridae > Tapirus > Tapirus indicus. The sequence continues at coordinate 120,370,664 of CM062925.1, forward strand.
ATGAAACCACGTGGATGGGAAGATGGAAGAGGAGCCAAAAGCAAAAGACTTTAGAAGCTGGAAAGCAGAGGGACCAGAGGATGACTGTCTCAGCAGAACCAAGAACATCAACTCCTAACAACTGGGATTTACTGGAACTGACTCTATTTCAACCACAGAATCCTTAAAAGGCTCAGGAAGCAGCAGCAGGAACCCATGGGACTGGGTAGAGAGGACAAGATAAGAAAGGGATAGGGTGAGAGTGTTTGAAAAGCTAGATCCTAGATCTCCTTCCTCACTCAACAAGGCCAGACAACTGCCTTTCCATCACCCAGGAAAAAAGCCCTGAGGCTTAATACTTTAGAAAGGGTAAAATAGAGTTTCTGAATTGGGGCGTGCCAGGCACAGCTGAGGGTGTGGATACACCAAATGCAGGGACCCAACACCTGGATGCATACTGAGTGCTAAATGCTAAGACACCACCCACCCCTGCCATGCTTTAACCTCATAGCACATAGTCATAGAATGCTAACTGTCAGGCTCATCTCCTCTGTGCAAAAGACTAGAAGATTATTACTGAAAAAAACCATAAAATACCGATCCTAGAGATTCCCCAATTAATAGTCCACCCAAATAAACCCAATGTGAAGCTCAAATTGACAACCCCACCAATACACACACAGCTCCAATCAGCATTTTAATCCTTCACTCTTAATCATGAGCAGATAGGCAAGCATTACTAGACATCTGAAGAAATCTTCTAGCTTGGAAAATAAAAGTCAAAACACACTGACCAAGGAAACAGAGACTATGCAAGGACACAATGACTTAAAAAAAAAAAAAAAAAAAACCTAGTGTTAATATTTTCAGAGAAATAAAGGAAGGTATTGCATCCATGCTCCTTGAAAAAAAACCAGGATGCTATAATGAAGAAGCTTCCATAGAACAACAGAAATAGAGCTTTTGGAAATTAAGAGCATTTAGTAGAAATGAAAATTTTCCTATAAGGGTCGAAGAATAAAGTTGAGGAAATCTCTCAGAAAGTAGAACAAAATGACAAATCCATGGAAAACAGAGAAAATGTTTTAAAATGAGTTGATCAATCCAAATTTGAATACTAGGAGTCCCCAACAAGGGCAAACAGAGAAATGGAAGGAATCAACAATCCAAGAAAAATTCATAGAACCAAAGGAGAGGAGCTATCAGATTAAAAGTTCCCTCCAAATGCCTAGGAAATGGATGAAAACAGACCCATACTGAGGTATATCACTGTGAAATTTCAGACCACTGGTGATAAGATTTTACAAGCTTCTAGAGAGAAAGAACTGGTCAAACAATCAGGGTCAGAATGGCTTGATATTTCTCAACAGTTTGAAGCGAGAGATGCCCTTTAAATGATGAAGGATCAAAACAGCAATAAATTTACAGCATTCCTCTAAACCAGCAACAACCTACTGGGAAATATAATAAAAATAAGATATCATTCACAATGGTCTCAAAACTATGACATAAACAATGATCAGGTTAAGCAAATATATGTAAGACCTCTATAGAGATGGTCTAAGTAAATGGAAACTTATTCCATGGTCTTAGATGACTTGATATTATGAAATCTGTAAATTCAATCTAGTCCCAGTTAAAATTCCAGTTATTTTTAAAACATGTGTGGAGGTTAAAGGTCCAAGAATAGGTAAATTAATCTTTTTTTTCTCCCCAAAGCCTGAGGGCATAGTTGTATATCTTAGTTGTAAGTCCTTCTAGTTCTTCTATGTGAGCCACCACCACAGCATGGCAACTGACAGACAGGTGGTGTGGTTCTGAGACCAGAAAATGAACCTGGGCCACCAAAGTGGGAGTGCTGAACATCAGGGCTGGCTCTAGATAAATTAATCTTAAGTAGAAGAGTAAAGAGGAGGAATTGCCCTACCAGCTACAAAGATCTAATAGGAAACCATAGTTAACAATAAGGATATTAATAATAGTAATGGTGACATGATAAAGCAAAAGGGGGGAATAGATTAATTAGTAGATGGTTTTGGGAAACTTGATTCTTAGTGGGTACTCAATAAATACCTGTTGAATCAATGACTGTGTAGGAAAAAAATCAAGTCTCTACCTCTGTTTGCCTAGGACATCTGAGAAGCAGATGCCAAGATGGGAATAAATGTGCAAGGATATTATTAGGAGAAATGCCAGGGAGAGGAAATAAGGAGGAGCCAACTAAGACTGAGAGAATCTTCAGACAACAGTGTAAGTCTGATCCCAAGTGAAGGAGAATTGGCAGATCACAGTCTAAATTTGCACCCATGTGAAGATTGGGTAAAAGTGTCCTAGACTGCTCTCTGTAATCTAAGAAAGGTTTGGCAATGCTGAAAGAGAATTCTCAAGCCATTAAATAGGCACCAGAAAAGTATGCTCTCTGTAGCTGACAGTCTGTGAATCATTCTAATGGCCACTGCATTATCTAAAATTATAAACAATGGTGAACTCTAGACAGATTAAATAACTAAATGTAGAAGGTGAACTACAAATTTAATAGATAAAAATGTGGAAAGTATCTTTGTGACACAGAATGAAAAAAGACTTAAGCAAATCTTTAAAAGAGCAAATCATAAGACAAAAGATGTGATAAATTTGATTATCTCCAAATTAAGAATTTCCTTTCAATGTTGGATACCATGGGCAAAATTAATAGAAATTTGATAGAATGGAAGAGGTAGTTCCCAAACTGAAAAGTAATTATACCTAGAATATTCAAAGAACAAAACTCAACAAGAAAAGGCAACCCCAAAAGGAAAATGGGGAGAGAATTTGAACAAATATTTTACGGAAAATAAAATTCTAAAACTGATGATAATGCAATTAGATGTTCAAAATCATTGTAACTAGAAAAATGTAAAATCAGAAAAATGTAAAAAAATGTAGATGAAATTAAAACAATGAACTATGTATGAGTCTGGCAAAAATTTAGAAAATTGGATAGCGCCAAATGTTGGTGGAAATATGAGGACATAAATACCTTCATGTCTTTTTTGTGTGAGGTAGACCATCATTGCAGCTACTGTGGAGAACAATCCAGCACTATTTACTCAAATTAAGTGTATACATAATCTATGAGCCAGTAATTCCATTCCTGGGCACAGTTCCACAGAGTTCTCACACAGATGCATGAAGAGATATATATGAAGATATTCACCGCAGTAGGATATAAGTGTTAACAAAAACTGGAAGAATCTGGGTATTTGTCATTGGAAGAGTTCTTAGATAAAATGTGGTGGATGCACCCCATGGAGTCCTATGTAAGACCGGAGTACATGGATATAGAGGCAAGATATCGATCTTAAAAATACATGCTTGGTGAACAAAAAGAAGCAGAAATTCAGATGAGATAGGTAACACAATGCCATCTGTGCTAAGTAAAAGCATACATTTAAGAAAAAATTAAAATTTACAAAAATTTGAAGAGTAAATTCCATTTAAAAGATACATGTTAGAATGATTGCCTAAGGGGAAAAGGGAACAGGAGTGGAGAGAGAAATAAAGGAAGCAAATAAACAAGCAAAACAAGAGGGGGGCGGAATTCTGAAAGAAAACTTCCAACTTGAATTCTATTCCCAGCTAAACTATCAAATAAGATCAGAGCAGAACAGAGATAGTTTTAGACAAAGTAACAAGAACGAATCTCCCTAGTGTTTTGTCTCAAGAAGCTACTTGAAGATGTGCTCCAGCAAAACAAGAAGGTACATCAAGAGAGATGAACACATAGAAATTAAGAAAAAGGAGGTTGAATGCAGGAGAGGGTCTCAGGGAATGCCCTGGAGCAGGTTAAAGGAACATCTAAGAGCAACACTTACTCATGAGACATAGAGGGGATATAGTTGGAATTAAAGCAATACAACCTAAGAACAGACATTGTGAGAATTATCATCACTGAAATTGCTGCTGCCATTGTACCTTCTTTTTAACCTGAGAACAAGATGCCCAAATCAGCCTGACCTAGATGTGTATTTTCATTTGGCTTGTCTTCACGAAGCAATTTTGAAGTTCATGTTTTCCTTTTTGTCTGTACCAGCTGAGGACAGTCATTTTACCCAGAAGTGTTCTACTTGGACCTACTCTTAACAGCTGAGGATAAATTTAGAAGCCAAAAATTAAAAGCAGCTCCAGCCTTGGGGCCAGCCGAGTGGGATAGTGGTTAACTTCGCACATTCTGCTTTGGCAGCTGGGGGCTCGCTGGTTCAGATCCTGGGCCCAGACCTACTCACCACTCATCAAGCCATGCTGAGGCAGCATCCACATAGAGGAACTAGAAGGACCTACAACTAGGATATACAACTATGTACTGGTGCTTTGGGGAAGAAAAAAAGAAAGAAAAGAGGAAAATTGGCAACAGATGTTAGTTCAGGGCCAATCTTCCTCAAAAAAAAAAAAAAAAGCAGCTCCAGCCTTATTTCTGCTGTGTGTCAAGCCTGGTTCACATTTCAGCTCAGTTAGATGATACAAATCTGTTGAGATCTTTGTTTCCAAAGACTCATTCATGAAACTGCGTGTGGATTTCTGAAAAGGGACTCCTGTAAATTCCCTGAGAAGCATGAGATGCTCCAGAAACCCTGTTCAGTTCATCTTCTACTGGGAAAGCCATTTTCTTACATAGCTCGATTTGTGCCTGTTACCCAAATGTTAAAAAATAAAGTGCATGTTGCTTAGGGATACATACTTAGTAAAATAAAAGGAAAGCAAGAGAATAATTAACACAAAGTCAGGATAGTGGTTATGTCTAGGATGGGGAAAGAGAGGGGTCTTCCATTTTGGGGGGATTGTAGGGATTCTTTTTTTTCCTTTTGTGAGGAAGACCAGCCCTGAGCTAACATCCGTCGCCAATCCTCCTCTTTTTGCTGAGGAAGACTGACCCTGGGCTAACATCCGTGCCCACCTTCCTCTACTTTATATGGGAAGCCGCCATGGCGTGGGTGACAAGCAGTGCGTTGGGGGGGAGCCCGGGATCTGAACCTGTGAACCCCAGGCTGCCAAGTGCGGACTAAACCGCTGCGCCACCGGGCTGGCCCTGTAGGGATTCTTATAACACAAATAATCTTCTTAATCTAGGTGTGGGTATATAGGTGTTTATTTTTTTTAACTCCCTATATATGTTTCTATACTCTCTGTCATACATATGACACATTTGATTTAAAAAACATTTTTAAAGCACACATATAAAGAAGGGTTTGTCTTAAGAAGAAGGATTTTTTTTTTTGTCCAAACCTTGGGTTTGTTGCATGAGGAGTGGGTAGGAAAAGCTGACAGCAATTTTGAAATAATTGGGAAGAAATTTGAGAAATCTCAGTGTCATTTTCTAAGAATGAGGCTGTGATTAGAGGCTTGAAGATACTAAAAAATATTAGAAGGCTCACTGTAGGAAGTGAGACAGGGAATTGACCAGAGGCGAAGAAAGGGGTTCCTAAGCAGTGTTAAATATCTAATGGTTTAAGGTTAGAATTATAAAAACCATACAGACATTTTTTATATTATTTGGAATATAGATAACGTGAGATTTTTCCTCTCCTGAGCTACAATGAAAATATAAATTCAACATCAAAGGATTGGGAGACTGAATTTCAGCTGATCTCACGCTATTAGTTGGTCAAGTCAAAAGAGATCTAACTCTAAGGAAAGGGAAGTTATTGAGGCTTCTATTCATTTGCTATACTTTTGGGTGCAAGTATCAGAAAATCCAAATAACAATGGACTATTAAAGAGGGATTTACTTTTCTCACGTGAAAATCAGCCCAGAGGTAGGCAGTTCCAGGCAGTTCCAGCGGTTAGGACCACTGTCTGCAATTCTCTTGGACTTTCCCTGCTATTGTCATGTCTGCCTTTAAAGCAGAGAGACTGCGGAAGAGGAAGCCAAGTCTCTCTCTTTTTATAAAGGAAGTAAAGCATCTCAGAGTCATCTGCAAAAACCTTCCACATTTATCTTATTGACTAGGGCTGGGTCACGTCTCTCCCAGCTCTAGGAGAGGTACAAGACCCTGAGGGCAGAGCTTTCCATCTCCATGGCTGGAAGCAGCAAGAAAGAAGCCAGCTAGGGAAGAGTTTGGACGATGTTCTATTCAACAGTTTAACAACGTCAGCCAGAGGGATCTACAGAAATTTAGGGAAATCAGGCAACGCTGTGGCTGCCCTGAGTAGAAAGACAACATTTCATTGGTCCTTCAACCAAGTCCAATAAGAGACATTATCAGTTCAATCCACGCGCTCCAGGCCAATCCAGGAAGAGCAGCGTAGGGAGGGACAGTGGAACAGAGGGGACAGTGGCAGAGTTTGGGGATCAGAAAAAATACAGAGGAAAGGCCAACTTCTAAAGCAGATAATTTTGAAGGTCCCTCTGAGTGGGACTGGGGAAATGCAGGAGTAACTGAGTGGCTTGGCGACTGAAGCTTGATGGGAGGGCGTGGCCTCTGGCACTGCTAGCAGTTTCCAACCATTCTTCTTCAGGCTTCTGCATGGGGAGGGCAAAAGAACAGCCAATCAAATTAGAGATGCCGTCGGCTTAGCAGGCCCAGTCAGTTATCACCTGTCCTAAGAGGATTTCAAGGAATTTGCAGCAAAATTTCCTAAACAAGAAGAATGGGCTGCCATAATGAATTATCAATCCCTTAGGGATATTGGGAGAACGTCCTAGTAACCCTAGGGTCCAGATAACCACTGCGGTTAGGAGAAACTCGATGATGCCACAATAATAAACATGGCCCAAATCTCAGTGGTTTAAATCAGCAAAGCTTTGTTTCTCACTACTTCACGTGCCAGCACAGGTCAGCTGGTGTGCTCTGCTGAGGAGCCCAGGCCCCCAGGGGGAGGGATGCTTCATCTTCGTGTATCCTTGTTGCCAAGCCAGAGACAACGTGGGGACTCATGTATTAGCTCATAAAGTGTCAGCCTGGACACTTCGTGCCACTTCCACTTACATTCCATTGGCCAAAACAAGTCAGAGGGGGAAGGTTGTTTACTCTACCACATGCCGAGCAGGAGAACTGCAAATATTTGTTGACTAATACGCCCTCTACCTGGCTCAGTCCACTTGCAGACTGAGAGGATCTGCACCAGGGCATACAAAAGGGACAAAGGTTGATGTGGGAACAGAACCACATACTTCACAAGGCTTTTCTTTTATCTTTCATTTTTTTATTGAAATAAAATTCACATAATATAAAATTCACATTTTAAAGCATACCGTTCAGTGGTGTTTAGTATGTTCGCAAAGTTGGGCAACTATCACCAGTACCTAATTCTAGAACATTTCTATCACCTCCCGAAAGAAATTGTATAGGATTAAGCAGTCACTCCCCAGTCCTCCCTCCTGCTCCTCCCTGGTCAGCACTAATCTGTTCTCTCTCGATGGATTTGCCTATTCTGGACATGGCATGTAAATGGAATCATGCAATATGTACCCTTCTGTGCCTGGCTTCTTCCACTTTGCATGTTTTCAAAGTTCATCCATGTTGTAGTATGTATTAGTGTTTCTTTACTTATTATGGCTGAATAACATTCCATTGTGTGAATATACCACATTTGTTTATCCATTCATCCATTGACGGGCAATTGGGTTATTTCCACTTTTTGCCTATTACGAATAACGCTGCTATGAACATTCATGGACAGGTTTTTATATAAACATGTTTTCAGTTCTCCTGGGTATATATTTAGGAATGGAGTTATTTGGTCACATGGTAACTCTGTTTAACTCTTTGAGGAACTGCCAAACTGTTTTCCACAGTGACTATACCATTTTAGATTCCCACCAGAAATGTATGAGGGCATTGTCGCCAACACTTGTTGTTTTCTATTTCTCTGATTATACTCTTGTGGATGTGAAGTGATATCTCACTGTGGGTTTGATTTGCATTTCACTAATGACTACCGATGTTGAGCATCTTTTCATCTGCTTATTGGCCAATTGTAAATCTTTTTGGAGAAATGTCTATTCAAGTCTTTGTCCATTTTAAAAACTGAATTGTTCACAACAATGTAAATGTACTTACTACCACTAAACTGTCTTTTAAAAATGGTTAGGATGGTTAATTATATGTTATGTATATTTTACCACAATTAAAGGTAATAATAAAAATGAAAAAAATTGAGACGTTTGCCTTTTTTTGTGATTTGTAAAAATTCTCAATATATTCTGGATACTAGACCCTTATCTGATACATGATTTGTAAATATTTTCTCCTGTTCTGTGGGTTGTCTTTGCACCTTCTTGATAGCCTCCTCTCATGCACAAAAAGTTTTCATTTTCATGAAGTCCAATTTATGGATTTTATCTTTTGTTGCTCATGCTTTCGGTGTCATATTTAAAAACAGTTGCCTAATCCAAGATCATGAAGATTTATGCCTATGTTCCCTTCTAAGTGTTTTATAGAGCTAATTCTTATCTTTAGGTCTTTGATCCAGGTTGAGTTAATTTTTTTTCGTTTTTTTGTGTGTGAGGAAGATTAGCCCTGTCCTAATATCTGTTGCCAATCCTCCTCTTTTTGCTGAGGAAGATTGGCCCTGGGCTAACATCCATGCCCATCCTCCTCTACTTCATATGGGACGCCGCCACAGCATGGTTTGACAAGCAGTGCGTCGGTCCACACCCGGGATCCAAACCTGCGAACCCCAGGCCACCAGAAGCGGAGCACGCAAACTTAACCACTATGCAACCAGGCCGCCCCCTGAGTTAATTTTTGTATATGGTGTGAGGTGTGGGTTTGAATTCATTCTTTTGCATGTAGATATCCAGTTGTCCCAGCATTTTTCCCCCATTGCACCCTTGTCAAAAATCAATTGACCTTAGATGTATAGGTTTATTTCTGGATTCTCAAATTAATTCTATTTATGTTTATGTCTATCCTTATACAAGTACTACACTGTAGCTTTGTAATAACTTTAAATCAGAAGTGTGAGTCCGCCACTTTGTTGTTCTTTTTTCAAGATTGTCTTGGCTATTCACGGTCCCTTGCAATTCTATATAAATTTTAGGAAAAGTTTGTCTATTTCTACAAAAAGAGAGATTAGAATTTTGATGGCAATTACACTGAATCTATAAATCAACTTGGGAAATATTGCCTTCTTTTCATTGTTGGAAATTTTTTTTAAATTCTTAATTTAGTTTCTTTACTTGTTATTGGTCTATTCAGATTTTCTGCCTCTTGAATCAGTGTTGGTAGTTTGTATGTTTCTAGAAATCTGACCCTTTCATCTAGGTTATCTAATTTGTTGGCATACAATTGTTTCTTTCCTTTCCTTTTCTTTTTTTAAAGAAACATATGATGCAAATAAATTTGTGGGTTTGTTAGTTCCCCATTTGTGTTAGACAGAATAGTGGCCTCCTAAAGGTGTCCATATCCTAATCCCTGGAACCTATGAATATGTTATCTTACACAGCAAAATAGACTTTTCAGATGTGATTGAGTTAAGGATCTTGAGATGGAAAGAGAAGATTATCCTGGATCATCCAGTGGGCCCAATGCAATCAAGTGGGTCCTTATAAGAAGGCAGGAAGCTCAGAGTGAGAGATGAGGTGTGACAATAAAAGCAGAAGTTGGTGTGAGTGACGTCCTTTGAAGATGCAGGAGGGGGCCACAAGTCAAGGAATGCAGGCAGTCTCTAGAAGACCGAAAAAGTAAGGACTGGGCTCTCCCCTACAGCCTCCAGAAGGAACACAGCTCTGCCAACACTTTCATTTTTGCCCCTAAGACCCATTTCTGACTTCTGATCTCCAAAAATGTAAGACAATAAATTTGTGTTGTTTTAAGCCACTAAATTTGTGATAATTTGTTACAGCAGCAATAGGAAACGAAGACACCCAGGAATGGACAATTTTATTTTGCAGTTCATATTATTTGAGCAGCTGGGCAAAGGAGAATGATAGTTAAACACCCAGACTCTGGAGTCAATTGGCCTGAATCCAAACCCAAGTGAGTAGCTCTATGACTTGGGTACATTACTTAACTTCTTTGGGTCTCAATTTACATTTTCTGATAAAACAGATACATTTCATAAGGATCCATTGAATCATTGCAAGAATTAAATGAGTTAACATACTTAAGGATTAAATGAGTTAATTCAGGTAATAGTCTTGGAACAGTGTCTGGTACACGGTAGATAGTCAACACATTTGAGCTCATTCGTATACTGTGTTGTTGCACATTTCAGCAAATACTAGAGCTAGGAAGTAGGAATAGAGCTCAATGTTTCTGCTTCAGGGCTGCAGCTGCCAACACCACATTCACTGCTGAAAAGTCCAGAGAATGGGCGTTTTCAACACCCACACCCCACAGATGCTGCATGACCGTGGAGAGTTTGCAGTGCTCAGGGAAAGCCCCCAACCCTCCCGAGCAGCTGCACGTACTCCCTTGGGAAGGATTCTCTCTTTTGTTCCTCTTTCTCGGAGGCTCTGAAAAGATGATCAGAACATTTGTGCCATCTGGTCTTGGTAGTTCTTTAAACCCAGTTTCGTTTCTGCTTATGGAGGTATAAAATACTCCAGACTATATTTAAAATAGTTTCAAGACCAGCATGACTATACCGTTCTTGGCTTACCCAGGGAAATTGTCTTTCCCAGTGACTACATGGTTCCCCTGCCTAAACTGAAGCATGATTTTTTTTTCTAGGAGCCTAAACTTTGGAGCGACTGATCCAGGCTTTGTGAGTGGCAATGAACAACTTGTGTGTGTGTGTGAGAGCTCCATCTAAGCAGTCATACACACATTCAGCTGCACCATTAGCTGCATTTCAAAGGTGGTGTTTGGAGTTCTAATTATAACAAGAGTAACGGATGGACTGTGCAACAGATTTTCAGAGCTGTATGAAACAGGCTCGTTTAATGTCAACCATACTGTTTCTGGGGAGAAGAAACCATTGCCTAATCCCAGGTCGTGAAGATGTATGCTTATGTTTCCTTCTAAGAGTTTTATAGTTTTAGCTCTTACACTTGGGTTTTACCCCTTTTGAGTTAATTTTTATGTATAGTGGGAGGTAGGGATTCAAATTCATTCTTTTGCCTGTGGATGTCCAGTTGGCCTAGCACCATTTGTTGAAAAGACTCTTCTTTCCCTATTGAATTGTCTTGGCACACTTACTGAAAATCATTTGACAATAAATACAAGGGTTTATTTTAGGACTCTCAATTTTATTCACTGACCTATATGGCTATCCTTATGGCAGTATCACGATGTCTTGATTACTGTAGTTTTGTAGCAAGTTCTGAAATTGGGAAGTGTAAGTCCTCCCACTTTGTTCTTCCTTTATCAAGATTGTTTTGGTTATTTTGGATTCCTTGTATTTCTATACAAATTTTAGGATCAATTTGTCAATTTCTGCAAAGCACAGGCAGCTGGGATTTTGATAGGGATTGCATTGAATCTGAAGACCAGTTTGGGGAATGTTGCCATCTTAACAATCTTCCAGTCCATGAATACACCCTTGACTCCTTGAACAGCCTTGAATTCTGAAATAACATCTCCAGTGTGTTCCTGCTTGGCAAGGGTCAGATGGGTGACTCTGACACGTCTAGTCAGAGTACTGGGCAGTGAATTAGTTTAGTTTTGGGGCATTTGTTGTACATGCACTTCTCTGGGCTGCTTAATTGTCTGGGATGGAGCATGGCACCCAAAGACCAGGATAAGATGTAGTTCAATGAGCACAGACTTTTTCCCCAGCCTCAGTCAAATATCATTTAGATTCTTCATGTTGGTATGATGGCGTACAGTGATATTACTTTTCATCTTTGGGGTAATGGGCCCCCCAGATGAGAATTAAGTGGTCTACTGTTCCTTTGAGAGGTAAACTAATCCACATGAGCCTAGGGAATGCTTGGATGGCCTATGGTGTCCCACCTACTCATCTGCCAAAGAGTTTCTTCAAGTCTAGAGCTGGAGAGGGTGTTCTTGGGGGATGTGCCCAATTGTCCAATGGAAGCAGTTTCAGTTACTACTTCTATCCCTGAGCATCAAGGAATTAGGAGGACACGATAGCTCTGGGTGTCATTTAAGAGAGTCAGGATCTGGTAGACCAGCACTTTCACTGTAGGATTTGAACCATTAGTGGGGCTGTGAAATCACTGTAGTGGTTCACAACCAGAATTCCTAAAAAGTGACATGACAAATAGAACAAGTTCATTGTGAAAGGTAAGAGTATGTAGTGTTTCCTGAAACTGTGAATACCAACCTGAAGAATTTTATGAGGTTTTGGAACTTTTGTAGCGCTCCACATTTGTTGTTTCAGCCGCCCACATCCCTTTCTCTAGAGTGATAAGCAGAAGAGGCTTAAAACAATAAGGGTGTGAGTGTGGCTGTTTAGGAACAGCAAGGCACAGGGGGTTGAGTTGGGCGGACAACGACTCCAAGAGCAGTGGGTATTCTGGAAGGGGACAGGAAGCCAGCTAAGTTACTGGGTCCTTTGGAAATAAAGAAGAAACTGGCCTGGGACTGAGAAATGGCCACAGGACTTAACAGCAAGAAACCCAAATGGTCTTCCACACTTGGCCACAGGAAAACAGACTCAGGGGAAGGATTTAACTATTTAGTTTAACTAAATTTAACTACAGCCCGTCATGAAACATGAAATGTGAAAATGACAATAAATGCACTTCTTAGGCTAGATAGACAAACTCTTTAAATATCAACTCCATCTTTACATATAAGAATAATTATAATAATCGCTAACATTCATGTTGAACTCGCTATGTACAAAGTCCTTTTCTAAATGCTTTTATGTGTTAACTCACTTAATTATCACTACAACCCTATAAGGTAGATGCTATTATGATCCCCATTTTACAGATGGGGATATGAGGATCAGAGAGGTTAAGTAACTTGCCCAAGGTTGCTCTGCTAGTAGTTGCTGGAGTTGGGATTTCAAGCAAGGCAAGCAATCTCAAGAGTTATACTCTTAACCACTACACTAACTGCCTTTATGAAGAATGATATGTAATATGCAATATGTAAACTAGCTGCTTAGCTGTCCACAGTTAGTCCATGTGTCTGTAATGCTACTTAGGCAGATGTCCCCCTCGGATCTTCCCTGGCTGGTCCACCCTTGCCCCAGCTGCTGTGAGTATTGACGAAGAATAATTCACAGCTGCCCTCTTCAGCAGAGAACTGCCCTCAGGAAAAGGCTCTCTGAAGACCGTAACTTCACTCCATTCCTGGAAACGGACCCCAGCCATGGACTGGCTGAGGCTGGAGTGCACAAAGCTGGTCCCTCGCTCAAGGGAGGACAACCCGTGCTCCAAGCATCCCTGTGGGGTTAGACGGAAGCCAGTCCCTATGTGAGACCACATTCATGCTTAGGGTCATTCTCTATTCTGTCTGCTTCCCTCACAACCCTCCTCCTGAGAGCACTAGCCCAGGAAACCATTTGGACAAGAATCTTCACCTCGTCCCAGGCTCTGCCTCCAGGAGACCCCACCTAGGACACCTGATACCAGGAGTGGATGGTACCAGGGATGTGGGGGGGAGGTGGTACCGGCTGGGACAGTGTTTGAGAGGTATGGGGGAAGGTGTAACCCTAGGGACTGTGGAGTGGGCTGGTTGTGGCTAAGTGCCACTGTTTCCTTGAAGAGAAAAAAACGACAGGCTCAGATCCCTGAATCGAGTCAGTTAAAGAAGTAAAGTGCTCGAGTCGGCGGGCCTCCTTGGCAGGAGTCCTCTATCTGGAGGGCAGAAATGGCAGAAAAGCAGGCACAGGGCTTAACCGTAAGAGTGTAGAACTTCAGAGGCGGCTGAATTCTTAGCCTAGGTAGGTCTCCTGTTCTGACCCAGGGCCCTGATGGGAAAGGAGTGGGATGCTGGGACTTGGGGTGGGTGTGTCTGGGTAGACGTGTGGAGAACTTGAGTCCTCAGATTTCCCGCCCTGCTGGAAGGCTATGCAGACACTTTACAGGACAATAGTGACCTCAGGCTCTGTCCCCAACTCCCATTCTGGCTACCAGACCCATAACTAGGACCACAGATCAGTGCCTACTGGCCCAGAAGTGGCTGGGCTGCTAAGGCAGGAACAGGGCTGGCTGTCCAAGGAGCTGCAGAAGGAGATGAACCTGTATCTGCCAAGCTGGGAGGGCTGGCCCGGCAGCGGACATTGAAGGTGCAGGATGAAGGGGGGCAGCGGAGAGCAAAACATAAAGCTGGATAAGCCCGAGTTTGTCAGTATGGGAACCCTGCTATGACACAGTATTTAACACCCTGGCCAGGGCTCCAGGAGGAAGTCCTAATACACCGCCAGTGTGGTTTTGGACACTAGGAACAAGTGACAGCCTACACGGAATGCAGGAGAGACGGCAAACTGCTATGGCCAACTGTGCTGGAAGGCAGCAAAAGGCTCAGAAGTGGGCATGGCCAACATTCTACTCAATAAAACTGAAATATCACCAGCCGACCATACGCCTCAGGAGGGTGAGGAAGGCACTCCATTTACCAGAGCAACAAGGAATGCATGGTGAGGGGGCTCCAGCATGGCTGGGGACTCAAGGTGTCAGCAGGCCTCGCTCCCTCTGGGGACTCTGGAGGAGAATCTTTTCCTCGTCACTGCCAGCTCCTGGCAGCTGCCAGCATTACTTGGCTTGTGGCCGCATCACTCCGCTCTTCCAGTCTGCTTCTGTTGTCCCATGGCCTCCTCCTCTTCTGTGTGCGTCAAATCTCCCCCTGCCTCACTCTTGGAAGGACCCCTCTGATGACATTGGGCCCACCAGACAATCCAGGATAATCTCCCCAACTCAAGATCCTTAACTTAAGCACATCCACAAAGACCCTTTTTCCTTAGAAGGTGACATTCACAGGTTCCAGGGATGAGGACCGGATATCTCTGGGTGGCCATTACCCAGCCTGCTACACCTACCTAAAGTATGATATGATTTAAATGAAGTTTTCGAACATGCACTATAATATTGTTTATTCTGGCAAACTATGAGTTGTCCACCCACCTCCGGGTCCTTTCTCTTCTTCTTCCTGCTCTCTCTTGCATCTGGGAGTGTCCAGGTGACCAAGATCAGACTAATGGATACAAGCAGAGTGATGTGTGCTACTTCTGGCAAACTGCATGCCCTGGACCCTGCCTTTTCACCCTTCCTGGGAGCCAATCCATCTTCAACTATGCAGACAAGGATAATGCAATAGTGGGTACCAAGGGAAAGAATGGAAGGCATTTAAAAAACCTATGGAATGGAAATGAATTTCTATTTTATTTAAGCTGCTGTATTTCATTGCTGTAGCAGTTTAATCTTTATCCTAACAAACATCTATCTATAAATCTATATCTATATCTATATACATAAAAACACAAAAATGTACAAGGGAACGATGAACACCATACCATGGAGAGTGGTATTTGGGAGAAGAAGGATCTGTAAGGGATATATAGGAGGCTTCGGCTGTATTTGTGAAATGTTTTCATTCTTAAATTCAGTGGTGAATTAACAGGTCTTTATTATATTTCTGTCTATACTTTTTTGAATGTCTGAATTATTTTGTTAAAAATGTCTGTATTAATATTGGATAAGAAAGTAAGAGTCATAGATAAGGTAAATGATAAAAGTGACTTGGATGAAAAAAGTCTAAAACCAAATATATTAATGTGTAAATGATCATAGATGAAAGGCTATTTAAGTGCACAAAGCTTGTTCTGGAACACTTTTGCCACGTGGAATAATGATAAGAATGATTCATATGTATGACATTTCTTTGCAGGGGATCAAGGGTAAGATTTTGACCCACAGGGAATAAAGCACTCTAAGTCCATTGTATTTCCTACTTCCTTAGGTACTTGAGAAAGAGCTTCAGGCAAGGAAACTCCTTCAAAATAAAGATCAGGAAGTCATACAGAGCTCCTGGGTGCGTATTCAGGAGTTTCAAGTGTTTTTTATTCATTTACTGAAACTTAACACTTTTGCTGAACAAGTTTGCAGCAGGTCAAGGTTAAGTGAGGAAAAGAAATAATGTTTAACTCCCATTGAAAAGGAGGAGGGTTCTGATAAAGACTTCGGAATGTTGTCTGAGGAAGCAGGAATATGAAGTGTGTACGTTGAATGGATGTTCTAGGTTCAGCGAATCTCCTCTACCCACCAGAGAGCTCAGGTGAAATAGAAACGTGTGTCTATATGTGGTGAAGAGTAAAGAATTGCGCCCCTTCCTCAAGGGCCCCGCTGAGTGAAACCTTAAGATTTTTAGTTGTTGTACCCTAGAGATCAACACGTGCCCTTTCTGTGAAGGCACCTTGAGGTCCAAGAATAAAAATGCCATCTGAGGGTCTAGCCCAGTGGCGTAGTGGTCAAGTTCACGTGCTCCACTTGGTGGCCTGGGGTTTGTGGGTTCAGATCCCAGACGTGGACCTACACAGTGCTCATCAAGCCATGCTGTGGTAGCATCCCACATACGAAATAGAGGAAGATGGGCAGAGATGTTAGCTCAGTGACAATCTTCCTCAAGCAAAAAGAGGAAGATTGGCAACAGATGTTGCCAGGGTCAATCTTCCTCACACACACACACAGACAAATGCCATCTGGTACAACTCAGTGCTCCAGAAATATAGATTGCCCCAAACCCAGAGGGCGAGATCCAAGGAGAAAGAAGTTTGTCCGCCATGTTCTTGCCTTAACTCCATTCCTGACACTGACATCCACACCTTTGCTCTGTTTTTAAGAAAAAAACCCCACAAAACCCACATTATTTGTAGTCTTGTTTTCATCATTTTGGTATTCCAGTGACAGTCCCAATTTTCTCCTAAATTGCCCTTTATACTCAGTTCTCCTTTCCACACGTCCATTTCGCCATCTACCCTCTCCATTTTCATTTTCTGCATTTCTCCGCCATTTCCTCTGGTCACCTCTACTTCTGAATCCTGTGAAAAGGCTGTCGATGGGGCTGGAAAGGGGAGACATAAAAGTGGAAATGAGATGCTGAGGGATAATTGGAAGAAATGGGACAATCTACCCCACCCCCACCCCACCCTCGAGCCCCTCAACAGTCTCAACTTGAGCAGTTTCCACCTCTTTTTACTGCCTCTCTGATACATTTTAAAGGAGATTTTTTTTTTTCAGATCAAGGCTGTATCTTCCAAAGTATTGAAGCACAAAGCAATCCACCCTGACAAATTATCCACTGTGTAAAATTTTCTCATTTGTGTCAGAATGTCCTTGGAATGTGTATAATGCTTTTTTCCCAGAGTCACTTTACCAACCTCTCGGCTGATTATTTGGCAAGATGCCCTGGTCGTGTAAAGTTAAACAAGGTTTTTAAAATGTAATTTCCTTACATAAACAACATGTTCTATACCCTGATAAATAACTTCAGAATTGTTCATTGTTTTACACGGGCACTTAATTCCCTGCCCCCTCCTGCTAAGTCTGCCCTTATATCAGTTCTAATTTTAATTTTTAAAGTAAACACTGTAAACGATCATATATTGAATGAGAGAGAGCAAAACGATTCTAATGAATTAGTTATTAAAAGGAGGGACACCCGCCAGCCTGGTGGTGGAACGGTTAAGTTCACGTGCTCTGCTTTCATGGCCCAGATTCGTGGGTTTAGATCCCAGGCGGGGACCACACTGCTCATCAAGCCAGGCTGAGGTAGCGTCCCACATAGAGCAACTAGAAGGATGCACAACTGTGACATACAACTATCTACTGGGGATTAGGGGAGAAGAAAGCAAAAAAATAAAAATACGAAAGGAGGGACATGAGGAATATGTGTTAGAATTTCTCATACATTCGTAACTAAAAGTGATCATCATATTCATCCAATTCATTTTACAGATGAGAAAATTGAGGCTGAGGGATGTGGCAAAATTTTCCCAAAGTTGCACATGAGTTGGGGGGACGTCATCTCCCCTCTGGGCTTCTGCGTACATGGTGTTCTCTACCTGGAAGCTAGTCGAAATGGCCAACCCTTCCCCTTCTACTTGTCACACTCCACTTGTCCTTCTCGGTATGGTGGTCACTTTCCCTGGAATAACTTCTGTGAAAATCCCCCAAACCCACAAGTTCCCAGAGCACCCTGTACTTGTCTCTCTCCACCACTTACCACCACATGGTGCTTTCGGGTTGTTTACTTGTCGATCTCACACTGGAGCTGTGAACTCTTTTCCTTGGTGTTAGGACACAGATCCTTTATACTAGGATCTGTGCAAAACTTAGAGTGGACTTTAAGATGGGTCTTTCTTTCTTCCGGGTAAGTTTTGGGCAAAGAAGGAAAATACCTTAGGGGATTGTCAACATTCTCTCTTTGGTTCTCTTTTAAAGTCCTAGCCTTGTCTTTGTAAAAAACTCCACTGAGATCCTATTGACCAGCTTAGAGAACAGCCAAGACATCAGGCAGAGTTCAGGGGCGGTTCCACGTGGCTCTGTGTTCACATACTACCCCCACAGCCAGTTTCCCCTAAAACTCTCTCACGGAGATACTCAGTGGAACTTTCCTCCATTACTCTTGGTAGAGGAGAAGACCACAAATGACTTTAAAATGTTATTCCATTTTTTGTTACACTGGAAATCATTTGTTATTTTCTAGCATTTCATCTATGTCAGCTGTTTACCCCAAATTGTGATGTAAATGCAAGGATATTTGATGAAATGCAGTATTAAAGATTGACTTGTCCCCTACCTTTCCTATCGTTTAAATGTCTATGTCAAATACATTTCTGTGTTTAGGCTCCTGAAAAAGTTTCAGAACTTGACAGTTTTTCCACAGTTAACTAATCTAGCTATTTCACTTTACGAACGAGGAAACTCATTCCTCAATAAGCGTAGGAGGTGTCAGTGGTTGGCTGAATCTCAACTCACTGAACTTTCTCCGTTCAACCTCCTTCTACTGCCTCCTGCACCCACAATGCTGGTTGTGTGTTCACTCAGACCAAGGACGGTCAGTGTTCTAATTACTGCCCGTGAGTAATCCACATGGAATACTCTACCTGACTCTATCGATTAGCTCCACGTGTTTAGTTCCTAAGTGCATCTCATTTCTGATCAGGTTAGATAGGAGAGTAATTACTGTTTCCTTTTGTTCTTCAGGGTTGTAGTAGTGGCCACATTCATTCCAAAACAATAAAAAGCCAACCATGAAGATACATCAATTGATGGCTTATTCTCTTTGGTTCAATTTAATGAATTGAATGAATGTCCACTGTGTTCAAGGCCCTGTGATGGCTGCTTGGAAATACAAAGGTGGATGTTAAGGGGATGATGTTGACAATCCCCTAAGGTATTTTCCTTCTAAATGATTCTCCTCTGCTGCTCCCTATAAGATTGTCGCCGTTACATTTATGCCACGAAGCTGAATTTTCAGGGAAGGAAATGGCAGTTACCACCTAAAGATGAGACGGTACATTGTAGCACAGGAAGGTTGGAGTGGGGGCTGAGCAAGCCTCTGGGTCTGCATCTCCCTCAGCCTGGAGGGGTGTTAAGGGTTTGAAATGCACCACTACTGTGGAGCACCTGGGGAGCCAGTTACCAATACAGCGAAAGTACCTTTCGGAGTAACGTTTCGAATGTGACTCAACCAGGTGACAAGTGAAATCACCAATAACTGGAATGGTGACCACAGCACGTTAACTGGTCATGGAGATAAGTCCCTAAGGCTACTTCAGCACCTTGCACAGCTCTAAAAGGTATCAAGAGGCAAGAACGTTAGTATAAATCATGAAGATCTCCTCTGCACCTGGGGCGAGGACTCAGCGCCTGCTCAAGGCTCTGTTTTCAGTGCCTCTGATGATTTCAGGATATTAAATGTCAGTAACACTTCCGGCCATAAGTTCTGACAATGAGTCCATGGCCCCTTTTGGACGGCAGGCATGTGGCCATCTTATTGAAGACTGCAAATTGGCAACAAAGATAAAATCTAGGTTATAGCTTTGCAGAATCCTTGCAATCATTTTCTTCACAAATGTACCGTAGTGTGATGATTTGCGAGGACATAATATTGTAGGAGAGGGAAAGTTCTTGCAACAGGAATGAGTTGTGTCTTGTCCGTGGGAAACCTCACTCCTGGGGCATTAGGTTGTGATGGAAAAGCAGGATGTTGCTACAAGGAGAGTCTGACACACGAACAAAGGAAGAAAGTAGACCAAATGTGATAAACAGTCATCCTAGTATTAAACTCGGATTGTCGCTTCCTACTGACTACCCAGTGGGTCTAATCCAACCAACAAGATGGTGTCAGATGTTTTGTTTATTCATTTCTTTGTTTAATAGATATTTATTGAAAGCTTATTATGCCAAGCATTGTTTAGACCCCAGGGATAACAAAATGGAAAAAAAAATCTCTGATGGCATGGACTATGCTAATATGAATTCTTCTTGATCCTTGAATTTTTATTTTAGTATATCAAGTGGGTCTGGGATAGAATAAAATACAATACTGACACAGTTATCAGTTGGTACCCAAAGGTTGATGGAGTTAACCCACTTTCTAAAATATACCTGGGGTACCATTGAAGGCTACACATCTGGGTTTTGGTAAAAGAGAAAATCAAGTTACAATACTATTTATACAATGTGATCCCATTTTGTCAAAATATATATGCATAGAAAAAAGTACCAGAAGGCTGTACACCCAAATTTTCAAAGCAACCATGGGATAATGGAGCATTTTATTTTCTTCTTTAGGCTCTTCTGTGTTTTCCACATTTTATATATCAAACGTGTTTTGCTTTCATAACCAGAAAACACACTTTAAATACTATGCATTTTTGCTAATTACTTAAAAAATAACATTTGCAAATAATTTCAGGATTGTTAATTATTTACTGCCATTTCCATCAAGTATTAGATAAGTAAGACTATGCTCATTTACTGGTTCATGCCCTGGAACCACAGACAGAATTAGAACTCACAATGCTGAATATATTCGACCTCATACTTTATTCATTCAACTGTATTCTTCTCGTACTGGGGAAATTAATGCTAGTTGTCATGTATTCATTTGGTCTTACCCAAAAGTAGGGCTCTGAGGCAAGGATTTGGGTGTAAGTAGTTTATTTGGGAAGTGATCCCAGAAGCACAGTGAGGGAGAATGGAGGTAAGATGAGAAGGAAGGGAGACCAATGAAGACTGCAGTAATGAGAGGGTTACCAGTGTGGGGGCCTGGGGCTCCATCCTGCCTGGGACCTCTGAAAGGACACATAGGGCAGACCTTCCAACTGTCTCCCCAGGAGGCAAGAAAGCTGAGACATTTACGCACTAACTTCCATCCCTTACTGTTGAGGGCTGCTCCTCAAGGCATTAACTCCCTAGCGTTTCTTACCTGTCCCATACGCAGGACACGCAGTCTGCTACGGCCAGAGAAAGCCCTAAGGCAGAGAGAGACCTGGGTCCCTGAATAGGATGCCCCAGAGTGAAGCTGCAGGGGCCCTCTGGGGCAGACTCAGGGGACATGGGTGGGCACTGACAAAGTCTGAAACACTTCTGCAGAAAACAGGTCTAAAATGCAGTGGTTTAACACAATCAGTTTTCATTTTTGCTCATATACACTCCTGGGCAGTTCAGGCAGCTTTCCTAGAGAGCTAACCTTGTCTCCATCCATGGGACAGTTCTCCCATCTCGGAGCCCTCTGCTCCCAGCCACACTGACAGGGAAAGGAGAGGTTGTGGAAGACGGCACTGGATGTTGGATGGGCCAGCCTGGTAGTGAAGGATGTCACTTCTGCCTATATCCCATTTCCCCAAACTCAGTCACATGGTCCACCAAGCTGCATAGGCAGCTTGGAAATGTGGTCTTCCTACCCGGCCAAGAAGAGGATAAGGGATGGGTGAGCATCTTGCGATACTCTGATGTGCTTCTCGTTTCCTTGTCTGAATTCATGAGTGTTCTCTAAAGATCTGGTGTTTATTGCATATTCGACTTTTCTTCCAAAAATGAGCTTGAGTTCTTTATATAGGCTATTTCGGATGCAAACAATTCTATGAAATAGTCAATACTGGGGCACAGATGAGAACCTATAGTCCAGCGTGGCAAGTGCTTTGGATTGGGAGTCAGCACATCCCAGAGCTGACTCCGGGCCTGCTTTGACTAGGTATGGGATTTTGGACACATTAGCCTCTTGATCTGAAAAATAATAAAGTATCTTATAGTTATACTATTCTACAATTGTTTAAGCTAAGTAGTTGGTTATATATTTCATAAAGAACAAATATTTTTATGCATATATATAATATATGTATGTATATATATGTATACACACATACAGTATATATGCACACATGTAAAAAACTACATATCTATGATAGTTAATTTTATGTGTCAACTTGACTGGGCCAAGGGGTGCCCAGATCAAAGACTATTTCCAAGTGTGTTTATGAGGGTGTTTCCAGATAAGATTAGCATTTGAATCGGTGGACTCAGTAGAGATCATCCTCCCCAAGGCAGGTGGCCATCATTCAATCCATAAGGACCTGAAGAGAACAAGAAGGTGGAAAAAGGAAAGTCACCCCTTTTGCTTCCTGACCTCCTGCTGAACTGGGACATCGGTCTTCTCCTGCCCTTGGACTGGGACATACACCATAGGCGCCCCTGGTTCTCAGGCTTTTG
Organism: Tapirus indicus; assembly: GCA_031878705.1. Lineage (NCBI taxonomy): Eukaryota > Metazoa > Chordata > Mammalia > Perissodactyla > Tapiridae > Tapirus > Tapirus indicus. Next base: position 120,393,198 of record CM062925.1, read on the forward strand.
GACTCAGACTGGAATAACACCACCAGCTTTCCTGGGCCTCCAGCTGGCAGATGGCAGATGGTAAGGCTTCTCAGCCTCTATAATCATGTGAGCCAATTCCTCATTATAAATCTCTTCATATATATGCATCTATCTCCTATTGGTTCCGTCTCCCTGGAGAACCCTGACAAATACAATGGGCCAGGTGGGGTTAGAACCAGGACCAGAACATTCACTCTTGAATGTTCTATGCTTATTCAACTACCCTTTCTGCCCATCACATCTTTCTATTACCTTGCTCTCCTCTCAGATAAGAAGTGCATTCCTTCTGTGGATCGCTGGCCAGCCGAGCAGGTGTGTACCATCAGAGGTGACCGAATACTGGCAGCAGCTCTGGGTTCAACCCCCGTTCTAGGTAGACTGTGGTGGAAGAAACAACACAGGTCCTGTTGTGAAACCCAGGGAGAGCGCAGACCTGTAGGCAATCCGGTCTCACCCGCAGGGCTGGACGCATTTCTCAGTGCTCATGTTTCTAGGGCGAGAGGGGCTTTGGCTATTCATTACACACCAGAGACCAATAAACCACATACCCATTAAAAGGCTACATTTTCTAGCTAACAAAACAGTGCGTGGTGCCAAATGATGGGGAAGTCTTTTCAGCAAGGTTTGCACAGTCAGAGCAGTCGGGCAAAGGACCATAATTTCAGGAAACTCAACTAAAAGATTTTGACATTATAATAGGAACAGTTAGTCATCCATCTAGAGCCCAGTTGATTTTAGAAAAAAATACTGGGTGATGATTTTCCTATAAGTATGTGAAATAATGGTCATATTAAACAATTTCAATCATTTTTTATTCTTCATTAATTTATTCCCACATTTCTCTATTTATTCATTCTTTAGAGATTTATCGAGTGGTGGTCAACGACTAGAATCTGTGACAGGCACCAGATGATCTCTTTCGCCACTTCCTTCTGGACAGAGGAAGCCCATTGGGTCCAGCCAGTGCCACAAGAACAGCTTCCATGGGTTGACCTGGATTATTTTCTGAGAAACAGCTGATGAACAGTGACCCATCTGACTCTTGTCCCCAGATATACTGTTTTCTGAATCAAAGCAATAACAGTGGAAACTAAACTTGTCTTTTCTCTTTAGCATCACAAGTGACTGAATTACCTTTAGCCATTATTTCCTCTGACTCAATGCGTATGATAGGATATGGGATCTAGTGAAGAATAAAGAGCTAACACACATTTAGTTTGTGCTGAGTGCTGTCCTAAGCGTATTACATACATTAACCCATTTAATCCCCCCAATGACACTATCATCTTTCCCATTTTCCGGAAATGGAAGCACACTAGAGTAGGCGATTTTCCTTCTTTTGCTGGAACTACTTAACCTTCTTGTATGGGTGGCACAATTGCCGTTCCAGGTCATTCTGTTAGAAAAGAGCACTACATAAAAGAGAATGACTTTTCTTTGCCCCAGAGGATTGACGAGTTTAGAGTCTTCAAATTTGATCAAAAGTATAGAGAAAGGACTCTGCTGAGAACACAGTTTGATACACAGGAAGACTATTCATTTAGTCCTCCACTCAACACATGTAGTCATTGCCCACCCTGGACTGGCATCTGGGATCCAAAGATGAATATGTCTCAAGGAGTTCTTAGGCCAGTAGACAAGAAAAATGTGTGAACAAATACTTACCATGAGATGTAATAAAAGCTGCAAATAAAATATGGGATAGCAGGCAAGAGGCAGGCTGAGGGTTATTAATAATAATAAGTAGCACTTACTGATCACTATTCTGGGCTGGGAGCTGGTCTAAGAGCTGAACATGTGCTAGCTCTTTTAACGTTTACAACATGGCTATGATGCAGGCGCTATTATCGTGCCAACTTAAGAGACAAGGAAAGTGAGGTACTAAGAGATTAAATAATGTCTCCAAGGCTTTGGTGGAGGCATTCCACCAAGGACCCTGGGCGTTTCTGCATGATCTTGCTGGCTTGCCCAGAACTCACGGCCCTGACTGATCTTTCCTTGGGCTGTTCCCCAGGGCTGTGTTTGCAGCAAGCAGCCCTGGGGGATGAGGTAATATCTCCCCCTGGACAAAAAGAAGGCTTTTTATTCCACTTATTATAAAAGTGGTGATTCCTCTAAGTTCAGTGTACCCACTGTGTGGGCAGGCATCCATAATGCGCCCTGTGCCTTACCACCGTGGGACTCGGGGGGCACAGGGAACCAACATAAACTAACATGAAGCTCAATCTACTGCTTTTGTCATGAGCAACAAAGTCCTTTGTCTCTGACCCAGGGGTCTCATGTCTTCTGCCAGCATCTATGAGGTGCTAATGGGCCAGCTTCATAGCTTGCAAGTAGGATAAAATCTCAAATCCTGTGTAGTTCTTGACAAGGCCGCACAGCCAGTAAATGGTGAAACTTGAATTTGAACCTGGGCACATTCTGAAGTGGACTCTGACCCACAACATTCAACACTACTAATACCTCATCCAAGATAGGCAATTCTACTTTCCCTAGTAGAGTAAAGGCAGATTTTCAAAGACAATGTGGTGTTTGGAATGGATTTTGAAGGAAAAATGGGAATGCAACAGAAGATAAGGGAGAAAGGACATTCCAGGTCCAGGGAGCAACATGTGCAACGGCTGGAAGCCAGGAAGCACACAGTAGGTTCCAGATACCACTAGAAGGGTATAGGACTGCAGTGCCCAGTGGAATTTCGCTGGGGACTGGGGCAAGAGATGAAGTTGGAAAGAAAGGCAGAGGCCAGAGCATGAATAAGCATATGTACCCGTTTATCTTTTGTTATGGACTGAATGTTTGTGTCCCCCCCCAAATTCATTTGTTGAAATTCTAACCCCCAAGGTGATGGTATTAGGAGGTAGGGCTTTTGAGAGGTGATTGGGCATAAGTGTGGAGCCCTCATGAATGGGATTAGTGCCCTTGTAAAAGAGACCCCAGAGAGCTCCCTCACCCCTTCCATCATGTGAGGACGCAGTGAGAAGACAGCTGTCTATGAATCAGGAAGCGGGCTCTCACCAGACACAGAATCTGCCAGAGCCTTGATCTTGGACTTCCAGCCTCCAGAACTGTGAGAAATCAATGTTTGCTGTTGATAAGCCCCCAGTCTATGGTATTCTGTTATAGCAGCCCAAGCTGACTAAGACACTTGTAGAAATCATTTTAAGGATTTTAGGCAGGGAAAGGACATGATCAGATTTGATTTTGAAAGATCCCACTGGAATCATGTGCAAGATAAATCAGAGGAGTCAGAGAGATCCAGTAAGAAGCAGCTGGAAAAATCTAAGTGAGGTGCGATGAGGGCCTGAACTTTGTCGCATGTACAGTTTAAGTGCCAATATTTTAATTTAATGCCTAATGATAGCAGTAATTAACTTGGAATTACTCCAGCCAGAATAGTTGTATTTTTAGTTCCAGAGATTTGATCTTTTTACTTTATAAAAGAGGCAGGTCGACTGAATAAAGCGATCTTATTTCTGCCAATTCCAGATAGAAGAGACGAAGGAGGAGAAGATGGGCCTCCATTGCCCTAAGACTGAGGTAAGCATATGAGATTCTTCAGACTCTATCTGCTTTCTTCACCATGGCCAAGAAGAATGGAGAGAAGCTAACGGGGAATTCCTACCCAAAGCAGAGATTCTCAAACCTTTCTGAGCAGAGCCCACTTAGGTAGAATAACACAGTCCATAAGCACATGTCGCTCGTTTTTTCTTTTTCCTCTTTTTATAGGAAAAACTCTGGTAACAACAATGGTCCCTGTAGAAGCAAGTTGGGGGTATCAGTGATGATGGTGAGGATTATGGATTTATCTGCTTTGACAATGGGATGGGGGTAATTTATTCTTGGTTCCCAAAGTTCACATCTTTTTTTGTGTGTGTGTGAGGAAGACCAGCACCGAGTTACCATACATTGCCAATCCTCCTCTTTTTTGCTGAAGAAGACTGGCCCTGGGCTAACATCCGTGACCATCTTCCTCTACTTTATATGGGACGCCTCCATGGCATGGCTGACAAGCAGTGCGTCCGCGGGCGCCGGGATCCGAATCTGCGAACCCTGGGCTGCCAAGCGTGAACTAAACCGCTGCGCCACCTGGCCAGCTCCCCCAAAGTTCACATCTTTAAATTTAATTATGGGAAAATTACAGTCCAAAATGTTGATGAAGATAATGCATCATTATGCATCGTAGACTGAGCAAAATAGTCCACAACAAACTAAATTAAGAATAATGAAACTAAAGAAACTATAATTTGTAGTAAAAAGCAATAACACCAGCAATTGAAAAATATAACCTGGGCAGAATCCCCAAAGTCACCTAATACCCATTAATCCTTCCTCTTTCCTAACAGAGCCCAGAAGTCGTTGAGGAATATACTCTCTACACAGCCAAGCATGTTAAGGGAGGCTGGCCCATCCCTAGCTCCAGGTGGTAGATTCTAGTTTGTTTAAATAAGTCCAATTCTCCTTGCTGGTGATTAAGTTATGCCCGGGCAGATGAGAAAAGCTTTTCTGGACACCGCTGGCTAGAATGTAATGCCTGGAAGTGCTTTATCTCCCTGGCAACCTTGAGAGGTGCTAAGCCTGGGGGCAAAATTGATAGAGAGATAGGGAAGAGCCGAGAGAGACCCAAAGAAGCAGGGCTGCCACGACTTCGGACTTCTTGTATGTGGAATCATAAATGTCCTTATTGTTTAAGCCTTTTGAGTCAGGTTTCTGTTATTTGTTGCCAAAATCTTTCAGATACAATGACACGTCTAGAGTGATCGTGCACTGACAACACTGCCCTTCGAGAAGCTTTGTGACACTAACAAGCGCTAAAAGAGCGTTCAGGCTTTTGAGAAGAATTCTGAACTAGAGTCTCTGGTAGACTCTAGAAACTGCTAATGGTAGTTTGTGAACACCAAGTTTTATTAATCCTGCTAACTCCTTTTTAAGCTACTGCTAAGGAGCCCTTCCAAGTGTGTGTAAAATGAAGGTTTAAGAGCCAAAGGGAGGACATCCATTTTGGAACCAGTTCTTGGCAGAGGGTGGAGTCCAAACAACATTTGTAAAAAACCACTGCCCTAAAAATAACTGGTGACAAGGGGCCGGCCTGGTGGCCTAGTGGTTAAGTTCGTGCACTCTGCTTTGGTGGCCCGGGGTTCATGGGTTTGGATCCTGGGTGTGGACCTACACACTGCTCATCAAATCATGCTGCGGCAGCATCCCACATACAAAATAGAGGAAGATGGGCACAGATGTTAGCTCAGGGGTAATCTACCTCAAGCAAAAAGAGGAAAAATTGGCAACGGATGAGCTCAGGGCCAATTTTCTTCATCAAAAAAACTGGAGACATCCCACTACAGTAGAGGGACTGGTGGGTAATATTTCCTACAATGAGTATTCCCAGTAATAGCTAAACTGCTATTTGTTGAATACGAGCTATGGATAAAATACACAGCTGAATGATAGCTACCAGGGGACAGTTTATTATAATTATGGCAATTTATAAAAGACTCTCATAAACTCATTTTGGCTTAGAATGCACAAACCAGTGAAAAGTTCTTTACTGTTCCTCTCCTGATAGCCATATGTAGACTTCCCCCAGACACTTGTCAACATTCTTCATTAAAAATTTGAATTCCCTCATCAAAGCTAGCAATCTGTTCTCTTTGATTTTTTGTAAACCGGTGGTACTGTTTCATTCTTTCTTTGTATTCTCTGTGAAGAGAGTTTGTGAAAATTTACATAATTTTAATTGAAAGATATTTAGTCCCCATGTGCAGTAAGGGAACAGTTGCCTGGAGAGAGTCTGGGACCCTGGGAAGCTGTCTTGTGCTCTTTTCCTCTGCCATGCTGGCTTCTTCTCTGTACTTTAATATAAAATGTTTGTGAAATGTACCCCAAACAAATGTACCCCAAACCACCTTGAGATGTACCAGAAACCATCTTGTCTTGAGGAATGACATTAATTTGACTCTTTCAAATTGCAAAGAGTACAGACTTTCTCTTACTTTAGATGATGACTTGTCATTAAGAAAAAGAAAGAAAACAGAGGAATCAGGAAAATCCATCAGTGACTAGACAGCCATGACTCAAGAGATAAAAGAACGATGGCTTCTTATCAGTCGGGACACAATACCAGCATTAATGACCCAATGAGAACTCTGGAGACTAGACATCTTCTTGTCTCAAAATTGGACACCTGTCGCTCTTTCCTTGTGATTACCACACTTGTGACTTTGTTTCTTTCATATATGATTTGTCCTTCTGCTGCCTCTGAAAGTTTCACTATATATAGAATTCTAGGTTGACAGCGTTTTTCTTTCAGCACTTGAAAGTTGTCATTTCATTGTCTTCTGGCTTGCATTGTTCCTGATGAGAAGTCAGTCATCATTCTTGTTGATGCTCCATTTTTTTAAAATATCTTTTCAGTCTCGGACTCAGATAATTTCTATCAACCTGTGTTCAAGTTCACTAATGTTTTCTTTTGAGGATTCAAACTGCTGTTAATATCATCTAGTGAATTTTTTATTTCAGGCATTGCATTTTAGAGTCCTAGGATTTCCATTTTGTCCTCTTTTAGAATTCCCTTTTCTTTCCTGAAATACCCCTACCTCTCATCTCTTATTTTCACCTTTCTCCGTAAATTCTTAAAAGTGTTTATAATAATTGTTTTAAAATCCTTGCTAATTCCAATAACTGGGGTTAACTGAAAGTCTGTATCTATTGACTGTGTTTTCTCTTGATTATTGGTCAGTGTCTCCTATTTGTTTGCATGCCTCATAAATTTTTATTGTATCTAAGATATGTGTATACAAAAACAATGAAGACTGAAGTATAATAATGTTTTGATTTTATTTCTCATAGAATGCAGGCCCTTTCTCTCTGTCTGACAGGGTGAAGAGCTGCTTATTCAGATTCCTTCTAGAGTCAGATTGACCTGGGTCTGGGCTGAAGTTTTAATTAGATAGAGATTACCTGTGCTTAGACCAACCCTCAAACTCCCATACTACTGCTGTCTTTTTGATATTATTGATATTTGAGCTGATGGGTTTCCATTTTAAATATTTTTCATTTACTTTGGATTCAACTCAGCAGAACCCTGGAATCCAAGCTCTGTGGAAATGCAGGGGTCTTTGTCATTTTTGCTTTGCATTTTAGCTCTTTCCTCAGTGATTCTTAGTCAAAGTTTGAGGGTAGGAGTGGGAATGTGAGAGTTGTTGGGACAATTTATTTTTGCAATTGGGACTCTTCCATATTCTGGGTCACCTCTCTAGTCTTCACCACCATTTGAAGCTCAGCTGGTTTCTTCTTCCTACAAAGTCTCTCTGGGACAGCCCTGCCACATCTAGACCAGAAACTCTTCCCTGGGAGTAGGCTGTCCTGACTCTCCCTTTGCCAGTGAAGGGCTCATTTCTCTGAAATTCGGTTCACTAAGCCCACCTTTGTCCCTGATCTTTGTTAGCTCCTTGGGAAAGTATGATTTTACATGTCTGGGTTTTTCTTGGTGCTACCATGTGAACAAAGGTCTTTATGTCCTACATTCTAACCTAAAGTGGAAGTCAGAATCAAACATTTGAATTTGTAAAAATATAACCATAAAGTCAGTAGAAAAAAATATGGGATCATTTATTTTATAATTTGGAATGGAGAAAATCCTTTCAAAGCAAGATCCAAATCTCAGAACCTCAGAAGTCATAAGGAAAATATTTTAACTCTCTTTCTCTCTCTTGTATGTATGAGATAGATAGATGATAGATACATAGGTATATAGACATAGACACATATCTCTATATCTCTTCAACTTCAGTAAAGTAAAATATACCAAAGACAGATGACAAACTGAGAAATAAATATTTGCAACACACAAGACAAAGATTACTTCAAAAAACATGAGAGTTTTTAAATAAATAATTTTAAAAGGAAAATGGAAAAGGCAGGTAGTTCACATAAAAATCATCATAAATAGAGTGGCAACATGAAAAGATGCTCACACTGAAAATTAAGAACTATGAGGTGGACTGGACACTGTTTTTGCCGGCCCCTTGACAAAGTTAGGTGCTAGCAAGGGTCCGGGAAACCAGCACTGACACTGTGGAGGGGGGTGTAAATTAGCACAGTGTCCTTCGGTGTGTTTGTTTCACATTATCTTAGAGTGTTATTTGGCAGTCTCTAACAAAATTAGAAAATTAATACACTCTTTGACCCAGCAATTTCAGTTCTAGGAATTTATTCTACAAATATGCTGAAAATGCATATAAGGATGTGTGCAGAAGTGTAACTACTGCTGCATTGTTCACAAGAGCAAAAGCTGAACATAACTAATATCCATAGTAAGGGGCCGGTTAAAATGTATAGTATATCATCTCAATGGACTACTCCATGACTAGAAGGAAATTAATAGAGCCGTGTGTGCTGACACAGAAAGATTGCCAAGGTATATTGCCAAGTGTAAAATCAAGATGTAGATAGAATAATATGACTTATATGTCCCCATTTGTATAAAGAAAAGGGATCTAGGCATATGTGTCTACAGGACAATGTCTGGAAGGTGCCCAGGGAATTGTTGAGGGGTGGTACTAGGAGTCTGGGATGGAAGGGGGTTAGTTTTTCATTTTAAACCACATTATTATTTGAATTTTTTAAAATCAAGGACCATGTTATTTTTATAAAATAAAAGAAGTAAGTTATCACTATGCTATGCAATAGGGCATTTAGCAGTGTTTATTACTGACTGACTGATACTGGTGTATCACAGACCGTGTCATATTCTCTTTTGAATATTCTCGGAGTCTATTCCAGAGCCTTTGACATAGGAGAAGCAGCATGTGAATGAATGAGTAAATGAAACCTGTGAGTTTATTGACAGCCCGTGTGAGATACGCAAGTCTGTAGAGTCTACCGATAACCTCATAGTACTGATCAATTGAGCAAACCGCTTCTTCAGTTGTCCAGGTACTGACCTGTTTTGCTGACCTGAAGTCAGAGCTACTAATCATAAAGGCTTTGAAAAAACATCAATGAACTTTTGCTTTTGGGTGGGGCTGAGCTGTCATGCCAGAAGAAAAAGGGATCTCTTGTCTTGTGTGGACTGTAATGGCTTCTTGGAAATCAAAGAACCTTGATGGTCTGGGAATCAAGAGTCTGGGTTCGGTTGTCTGCTTTATTGCTAACTAGCATATGACCTGGAGTGAGTTACTGTTCCTATCTCGGCTTTGTTTGTGACATGGTGGCTGATGCCTACGGTTGTTTATCCCTCTAAAATTACATAAATTTTTTTTAAAAAACGATAACCCAAAACAAAAAATGTAAGCAGCACGTTCCACATATGTACTTTCTAAAATTTCTATTTTTGTGTAACACTCCTGATGCTAATTCGCTTCCCCAGGGAGGCCCAGCCCAGTTTGCAGACTTTGCTTCTATAAATCTGAGGCTGGCTTTTGATTATCTGTGGAAATCTCGGCTCTCTAAACTTTGGTTACTTTGATTTCTGGGGGTATAGAAGCTCATGCATGAAACATGTTTCTGGTTTCCATATTATCTGTGGATACATAGATGTAGATACCTATTTTGTGCTAAATTCTATCTCATTCATCTGGGTGAAGGAATATTGACCTGAGTTCACTCCGGCCATCGTTTAGAACTCCCCAACTTTAGCAAGAAGCTAGAATAAAGCCTCAGTCTTTTTCTTAAACCTTCAAACAAGGTTCCCCAGTGACTCTGGGGAAAAGCCATGCCACATCTGGGTTTCTGATGTTCCAGCAAATAACTGCTGAACTCTGCCCATCGGCTGCGAAACCACATAGATCACCTGATGCACTGGCTGCCGCACTGGGGATGTAGTTGAGATGTAGTAAAGATGAACAGTGGTCCATTCCAGGGGCTTGTTTAGCTCCACAACTAGAAGCGAAAGACTGTTTATCAGTAGGTGAAACAGGACAGTGCTGGAACAGAGCCAATGGGAGTTCAATTAGGCAGAGACAAATGGGAAAAAGGGAGGGATGGCGCTGTGCATTTAAGCGCGGGCAGAATCTCCTTAGAAACGCTGATTCGAAGCAACCGCAGTTAACACAGGGCTGAGCCTGCGCCCTGAACCCCATCCTAGAGAGAAGTCACCGAGGACAAAATCTGTGCAGACCAGGGCAGTTTTCTCTGCCGGAGAACATGAACTTGTAGCAACATCGCAGGGTTAAATATATTTTAGGATAGAAAGGTTGCAGCTGGCTTCCTAGGGAGCAGCTTTGTTTTCTTGGGTTCTTTATTTGCAGTAAATACCACTCCTTTCATCACAAATGTATTTAAGTTATTTTTCCTCTTCACTAGATCAATCGTTTCCAAAAATGGGGTGTTGGAGACAATCTAATAGTGCATGGGAAGAAAACTGAGAACTTATTAAGTTTCTTTTTCTCTCACCCTTTAAATTCTTCCCCACTTTTTGGTGTTTTATCCTGTATCTAACATATTAGTAAATAGTAATATATTGTTAGTATTATGTTAGCAGTTGTAATATCGTAGTGCATGGTCATCTTCTATAAATTAATAATTATGCATTTAATAAAGAGTTTAGGCTCAATTATTTTTTTTTTTGAGGAAGATTGGCCCTGAGCTAACATCTGTTGCTGATCTTCCTCCTTTTTTGCTTTTTTTCTCCCCGAAGCCCCAGTAGATAGTTGTATGTCATAGTTGTGCATCCTTCTAGTTGCTCTGTGTGGGATGCCACCTCAGCGTGGCTTGATGAGTGGTGCATTCGTCCGCACCCAGGATCTGAACCCGCGAACGCCGGACGGCCGAAGCGGAGGGCACGAACTTAACCGCCACACCACCCGGCTGGCCCCTCAATTATTTTTACTTTTTTATAGGCATGATGCAATAAAAAATTTTGGAGACCACTGCTTTAGAATATAGAGTCTAAATCATGGCTTCTGCCACATAAAAAGTAACATTGAGTCACACGGAAACACTGGATATTGTGATAACACAAGTATCTCTGTCACCCACTCCAACGTTCTGAAGTGTTTTTACTGAGGAATGGAACAAGGAAACAACACAAAAATAAGAGTTCAGGGGAGTGAAAAGAGAGATTCAGGCAAGTTATGAGTATAAACATTTAAAGTAAGGAAAGGAATGAAAACAGGTTTACATTCTAGGTTATATAACTGTGTAATCACTTATAAAATGTTGAAAAAAGTTACCCTTTTCTGGGATGGAGAGGTCCCCGAATTGTGGACTCAAATTCTCTGCCTCTTCCTTCTACCCCTGGGGAGTAGAATCAGCTGAAGCCTCGAAAGCCCACCAAGGACTGAGTCCACTTGCGAACAGTTTGACCGGGCCGCTGGGTGTGCCTGGGCCTTCCATTCATCTTACTTAGAAGTCATTTGGCTTGTTTGTTGAACAAGGTATTTTAATAATGAATTCTCCCTCGGGCTATGCAGGAAAGATAAGTGATGAATGTGGAGCCGTGGAACACGCACAGAGTGTAGATGGCCTCACAGCAGAGTCGCTGTCTGCACGGCATGATTTAAGCTTTGCTGTAAGAGCACAGTGGGCCCCACATATTTCCTTCACTTGTGTGTCATGGCCCTGAACTCCTCTCCATTCTGGTACTCACTGTTTTGACTTGTGGAATTTTCTACAACCAGTTTTGAGTCTCAGGTTGGGCTCCCCATCACTAGATACCTCAGCTGTTACTTCTCACTCCCCGCACAACCTTCCTCAGGCACCTCCTAAGTCCAGGCTCAGAGATGCAAACGGATTGAGTAGTTCAAGGAAAGCTTCATTGGGAAGAACGTCCAATAGGGAGGCCAAACACATGTGTGCAAAACCAAACATATGCCTCTTTTAGAGAATCTGAATAAATGGAACTCCCATCACTCCCTGGGCATGGAGACCGGTGAAAACAATTGGGTGGGTAACACAACCACAAAATCCACTTGAAACAAGGTACTAATTCAACCAACCAGACTGTGGGGTGGTCCCCAGATGTGTGGCACTGGCTAGGCTTAGTGCACAACGAGGTTGGAAAGAGGTGTCCCTAGGCCCTCCTTTTGGCTGTTAGCTAGCCAGCTGGGGGCCAGATCAAGTGTTGGGGTTTTACGCTGCTGCTTCTTAAACTCCCACTATAATCCTTCTCGATAAATCTCCTTGCAGGCTTACTGTTTGGGTAGAGTGGACTATTTGATGGTGCCCAGATGCTGTTATATTTCATTTCCAGTTTATGGGATATTAATATTTTACACGTTACAGGGACTCCTGCAGTGAGCGCCGTTTCAGAGTACCAGGAAGCTGTACTCAGTCTATAGGAGATGTTGGAGTGACTTTTGGATCCTCTGGGTTCTCACACAATAAAGTGCACAGATGTGCCAAACAGTGAGTGTCTCTGTTTTGTTTTGATTTTTGCTTTGAAGGGGGAATCCATTTTTTTTTAACTATTAATTTTAACTGCTATCTGCTTTTTCAGTTCCCACAATAATCCAAACCTTGAGCAGAATATTCTACAACAATCCTGTCTGTCTCCTAGAGGTTATGAAGTATTCTATGAAGCACGAGTGATCCAAGGAGCTTGTGTACATGGTCTTAATAGGGTGGGAGCCACATGGGAATGCCAAGAGAATCATTTTTCTTCCGTGCCATCCCCTCCACTCTCCTGTGACAAAGAGCAATGTGGAAGTGCAGCTCTGGCCTGAAAGCTTTCTAAATTACACAGGTAAACCCCTGATGGATCACTTCACAGTAAGGGGCCATAGAGGGAGGGACCCTACAGTTTCCTTTTCCCAGTCTTTTTTCTAATGTCATCTTTGTTCCATCTTACTAATTCTTCCCTATTGTCCTCATCACAGTTTCTTCTGTAATTGCTGAGGGTGCTTTTCCACTGCAAAAGCAAGCCAGAGAGTTTGCTTTAGAGAAGAGAGCAAAGGTCTACACGACTGAAAAAAAAAGACCAAGGGTTGTGTGGGTGTGTGTACGTGCATTCATCTCCACTCCCAGTCTGTTGCACAGACAGCTACACAACTTGTACACCTCAGGGTGATTCTTTATTGTTGTTGTGGTTGTTTCTAGTGAGGTGACTGCCACCCACCACCCTAACTCAGCTAGCCCGTCACTTTGAGAGGTGGTGCAGGGCAGTGGAAAGAATATGGGCCCCCAGAGTCCATCCAACTCACCTTTGAATTCCAGGCTCTTTTACTCATTTGTAGACAAGTCATTAGACTTTTCTGAGGCTTAATTTTCTTTTCTTTTTTTTTTTTGCTGAGGAAGATTAGCCCTGAGCTAACATCTGTGCCAATCTTCTTCTATTTTGTATGTGGGTCGTCACCACAGCAGGGCTGATGAGTGATGTAGGTCTGCACCCGGAATCCGAACCCATGAACCTGCGCCGCTGAAGCAGAGCGTGTGAACTCAACCACTAGGCCACGGGGCCAGCCCCATGGAGGCTTAATTTTCTGATCCCTAAAATGAGGATAAAAGTCCCTACCTTCCTGGATTGCTGTAAGGATTGTGTTCAGGGTGCCAGGCACAAAAGTTTTCAAAAAATGAGCTATTCCAATGTTTAGAGTCTTACACTGTGATGGGTAAGAAAATAGTAAATCAGATTTATTTTCTTTTATAGGGAGCACAAACATGAAGGAAGAGCCAATACATTTTTGGATTAATGATTTCAGGGTCTAGATAAGGCTACAGTTTGAATATTTGGATAACAGATATGCAGATTAGCCACGTCCTTGATACCTAACAAGAGCCACATGCTTTGGGAACGTCATTCTTCCGAACGCTGGTGTGTTTGCCCGATGGGGAGACAAAGGTCTCTTACTGACAAATTAACAAATAAAGCCCTGTGTTCCTCAGCTACTGCTACAGTCCTGGCCAATGTTTCAAGCCGCAAAAAGAAAAAAAACCACACACACCTTGCCAAGGCTTATAAAAACTGCACAGTAGTTTCAGAAAGTTTCTAAGCAAGGAATTTCTCCATAACCTAAATTATTTGTGAGGTTTTTTTTTTAATAGAAAATATGTTCCTTGCTTGAACCAATTCCCATGTTAAACGTCTGCCTCCATCATTCATTTTTATTACCAGTCTAAACACAGACTGTTTGAATGGAGGCCATTTACAGTTACAATAAAAAGGATTCATTACTCATTTTCTTCTTATTATCTTTCAATTGCTCTAGCTTGCGATAGTGCTTAAAGTGGACATTGGGCCCCAGCATCTAGTACATTACAGGAATGCAATTAATGATGATACTTAACACCCCCAAACACCCAGACGGGGAAATGCTCTCTCTTTCTCTAATCCCTTAACTTGGGCTGCTTTTCATCACATTTATTCCATTTTCATCTCATTAAATTTCACATTTTTCACAGGAACTTCTCCCTCTTCTATTTGACATGTTGTCTCTCTCTTGGTCTGCAACAGTCACAGGCCACGTTCAATTAGCTGAAACAGTTTTTCCTTAAAAAATACACACTGAAACACCCACCACGTTGCTCTCATAATTAAGTACGATTTCTCTAGAAATGAACTGACAACAACCACTCAAAATTTAGTTGGAGATTGAATTCCAGTGCTGCTGCATGCGAGCAATAACTATTTTGGGATGACGGTCAACAGTTATGTCATAATCCAAATAGAGATTACAGCCCCAAACTATATCCTGGCATTTATCCCATAAATTATTACCTTCTCTCCAAGCCACTTCTGCTTTTCTCTAGATTGATTCCAGGGAATCAATACTATTGGTTATTCGATACTTAGACAGAGCTTCCTAAAATTGGAGTTAATAGGAACTAGAGAAATAAATTCTGAAAAACCCCACTTGGTTTTATAATTCAAGTTAATATCACTTCACTCATATATAGAAAAAAAAGGTACTCTTTTTTTAATAATAATAATACGGCAGCTTTGTCTGTGAAAGTCTAAACTATTTACAAACCTCGTGGTCCCCATGGGTTTACGTCTGATATATTTAGCTAAAGCATAGTGGGCTTACACAAATGGGGATTTGCATCCTCCATCTACCACCATCCATCTGTGGGACCCTGAATAAGTCATGTAAGCTGTCTACACTTCCATCTCCTTGTCAGTAAAATGAGTATAATAATACTTAGTTCTTAAGGTGGTTGAGAGGAACAAAAAGAACACGGCTCATAAAATAATTATTGCTGTGCCTAGAGTCCATTAAATGCTTCATAAATATTAGCTATTATGTCTGCACTCACTGCTTATTAGGTGACTATTATGTGACGGGCACTTTTATGTGCTATCTTAATTAATCCTTTAAAAATTCTGTATAGTTGTCATTATTACCCCCCTGCTACAAATGGGAAAACTAGCTAAATGAGGGAAGTTGCTAGGATGGTTCAGAGCTGGCCTTGGGACCCAGGGCTGTCCATCTCAATGCCTTGGTGGTGTATGTTGGGTTTGGAAGGAATTGGAGTCCATGCCATAAATATCTGCTTATTTCCCCCCTTTAGGGTCTCAGGCTTCTGTTGTGGCTCCTTAGCAGCATTTCTGAGCCCCTTCCCAGTGATGGAGTAGAGCCATCCCAGGGGTGTCCCGCTGCCTGGAGCAACAGAAAAGGCTCATCCAAATGAGAACTGTTTGTTGGTGATTAAGTTAAAGAAACTTGGTGCTGCCTTCTGAGAGAAATACTCTCCAGTCTTGGGTAATTTACAGTTCTAGAGGAAGGCAGGGGATGGATTAATGGCAGAAAGCTTGTAGTACGACATTGATATAAATGATTGCATCTAAGTTAAAAACGGGCAAAAAATACTGTTGGAGTCAACTTCAATTGGAGGACTTAATTCTGTTTTTTCAAGATATAAATGAGCTTCGGAAAATGTGGTAGGGATTTAAAATCATTTAAATATCCACCTCCTTAAAAAGTAGGGTTCCTGAGTTAAAAAAGTTAACTAAACTTTTATTTCTATCCTTAAATGAATCATTAGGGATGAGACCACTTAAAAAAAAATTGGAAATGTGTACAAATGAGCATCAACACCTTTTGACTAGAAGGGACATCTGGCAGCATTTGGATTTCGAGCCTCCCTCTTTAGAAATATCACTGACTTAATGATTCATCATTTGAAAGCACTCCAGTTAGGTCAGTTGGATTTTTAGCAGCTTTATAGTGGTTGATCCTTTCTATTTCACAGGAATTGGAAAGGGAAGGAAAAGAGGAAGAAAAGAATGGAAGGAAGAATTGAGAGTCTCCCATAAAGTTACAGGCCAGATTCCTTCCCATTATCTCATTTAATTCTCCCAGCTGCCTAGTGTACCTGACATCCCTTTAAGCCACTGCACTGGTCCTAGCAATATCATACTCTGTTCTGTCTTTGTTTCTCTACTTAGGCCTTGCCTTGCCCACATGGATTTGACATATGCTGTTGTCTTCCCAGCTACACAATTGGCTCTTCTCAGATTTTCCACCCCACCCTTCCCTCACCCTAAATCCTACTTCTGATTTTACCTGCCTCCCTCCTCTTCTCCCACACTCCAGTCGGGTCTACCTCTCCTAACCAGGAGCTGCCCTACGGGTCCCACTGCTGCCTGCTCTTTCTCAGCCCTGAAATCATGACCTGGAAGACACTTCCACAACTCAGTAAGGTGGGCACTACTCTCCCTATTTTATAGATGAGGAAACCGAAGCCCAGAAGAGCTAAAAAACAAACAAAAAAATGAGGCTCAGAGCAGCATCACTAGTTTTGGAGCCAGAATCTGACTCTTGACTTCATGTGTTCAACAGATTAATTATTTAGTTGATATATAAATACAAGTCTTTCTTATCTCTAAATTCATGCTTTTAAAACTTTACCCCACAGAGCACAGATAACAAGAGACACTGGTTGAAATGTCTATGATGATTCTGGCCAGGGTCTCCATCTCATCAGCTCTTTCTTTTTGCTTGGGGTCGTGGTGGGCGAGGAGAGAGGGAGCTCGTAGGGATGTGACCACACTCACGGTGGGAGCTACCATGAGTTACAGTTTAAGGGAGAAAACACTCCTATTGGCAAATATATAATGGACCAAAATATACCAACAATAAGGAATATGGGAAAAAAATGTCTGACTTTCATTCATCCTTAAATTAAAAAGCTACGTGTTCAGTATCATGTAGCTCAAAAGAGAAACAATCAGTATCAATGTCTATATCCATCATTATTATTTCCCCAACTCTTATATCCATATTTCTGTTTTCAAGTTAATCAACATAGGCCCTTAAATTGAGACAATTCTCTTGACACTTTTATTCAGCCAGCTGTTGCCCCTGAAAATGGGAGGAATTGGGGTGGTATTAGTGCTGTCCATAAATATGAGATAATAATCTGAACCGAGTGTTGAGGGAACGGTATGATGGGGCGTGAGGACTGCTCAGGCTGTTGCTGGACATGGCAACATTCAGCCTTCTCTCCCGCCTCCTTCCCACCCAGCTACCGCGGAAGAGAGTACCATGTGGGTGTGGAAACTGGTCGCATTCACAGCCACCACCTTCCGGGCTCAGAAATACCCTGGGCTCTGCCGTCAAGGAGACTGCCTTTTACTACCTGTGTGGCCTTGGGTGAATTACTAAACCTCTCGAAGCCTTGGTTTCTTCCACTGTAAAAATGCACATGGTTTGGAGGAGAATTCAAGAAAAGAATGCTTTGCAAAATAGAAAAGGAGGCTATAGTAGATTTTTAATATGTTTGCTTCCTTTTTTCCTTCTTTCCAAATCCAACACAGCAGGAGAAACAAATGTTTTCTAATTCCAAAATGAAAACGTTCAAAAAAATCACAGAGCCATCACAGATGATGCAGATATAGGCATAATACCATGTCATGGTACACCAGCCCGGTATCTTTTAATAATATATTTTATGCCTAACTCAGCAAGGGAGCCTTGGAGAGGGGATCAATTTCTCTTTCTGACACTCCTACTAAAAGTGGAAAATAGGTAAACAGATTTTCCCCCAGTGTAATCAGAATGTGGAAACAAAACTGAACTGTTTTGAAGCAAAATAAAGGCCCAAACCAGCTGGATTCTTGCCTGCTCAATTCAGGATTTTAAACTTTATTAACCAAACCATTTTCTTAAGAGCATACTTCATTAGAGAACTGTTAGAGTTATTTATAAATCATGGAGGTCCCTTTTTTAGTATAGCATGGGGAAGCTTGTAACCCTCGGGTCCGCGTGTATGTTTTCATGCGATGTGTGGGTCACCTCCACAAGGAAAGCATTTGTTCTCTTCTTTTCAAACATGAATCCCTGCCGTCTCTCTTCAGTTGAGTCCCGCGTGGAGAACTGCAGCCTCTAGTTCTTCAGTTCCCTCTTTGTTTATGCTAATGTAATAAACTGTCCCTAGGGAGTTCTGGCTAAACATAATATTAAATAGTCGGCAATGTAATCAATTATTTTACCAGCAGGCATGGCTTGTTTACTTAATCTCTCTTTTGAAAACAGTCGTTTCTCGAAAGGCATTTCATACCTTACTTATTTTGACAGCATCAGGAAGCTCCACTGTTAATCAGAAGCATGTTAAATCAAACAGACATTCAGAAAGGCAACAGCCAAGATTTGTCAGCTGGATTGAATTTTACATCATAAAGCTGTAAAAACATTTTATAGGAGGCAAAACCATATAGCGGCACTGTGAGCACATACTGTGTGACAAAGCTCAACCCAGATGAATCCAGAGACTGAATCGGGCATTAAATACCCAATTCCATCTTAATACATTATTTTTATAGGACAGGAGTACTTGGAAATTGAACACTAATGATGGGAAAGAATATTAAGAATTAATGAGTGTATAGAAAAGATAAAGAGTCAATGATTCTGAAACACGAAATGTATTAGTTGATTTATTGTGACAGGTGCAGCTTAGTTTTAATGATTTCAAATAACACTTCATCATAGGATACTAAAAGTCCTGCTGTGTGTGTGTATGGGTATAGTAATAAAATCTTGGTAATATGAGTTTCACTCTAAGTCTTAGAGGCTAAATCTTCATTAAGAGTAAGTTGTTCTTCAGGTTTGTATGTCAGTGAGGCAAAATTATGCAGTTCCCTTCTACTTTATGATTTGATTTTTTGAATGTCATTATTCATCTCAAGCTCAGAATACATTTTTTTCTGAAGATAACACGGAGAATTTATCTACCGGATAATAATTCAAGCTCTGGTGCCAAGTTTTTACATGACTTTAATATGTCACTCCGCTTTCTGCCTCAGTTTCCCAAGGATGTAAAATAGGTAGAGTAATTTCCTGGTGAGAGAATTAATTAACATCTGTAAAGAACTTTAAGATCTTATGAAAAAACTCTTCACGAAGGAAAATATGCCCAGGAGATAAAAGAGCAAGACTGTAGATTTCAAACATTGTGGAAGTTATTAAAGAATGAAAAAAACACCAGAGGGATATAATTATCTACAGAAAGACATAGATCACCAGACTATAATACGGTGATGAAAGATATATTAAAACGGAGTGTGATGAAGCCTTTGGGGAATTAGGTACCGAGTCATCAGCAAGATTACTGACACTCATGCTGTAAAAACTCTAAATCAAATACGATCCTGAAGACTGAATGAAATGAGATCAGTTAAATCACAACCTTCTAGTAAGCGCCCCAAACCTTTGCATGACTCATGTTTTCTTTGTACTTCTAATGCCTCTTCTATGTACCATAATTGATGCTTCATTATTGACTCATAACCCTTTCCATCCTTCCTTCTAGACCCGAAGAGCCAGATAATTGAGGAATAGAGGTTGAATTCCTCTCTCCGTCACTTTCCCTCCTTCCCTCCCTCCTCACCTCCTTGCATTTGGTTTGCAGGGTAAGAAGAATATTCCATCTATGGTTGCCTGTGTAACTTCAATCTAAATAGAACTTCACTTTGTGCTTGATAACTCTCACTCAAAAAATGGTTTGGCATTTTCATAAATGCATAGCCCATTTTGTGCATAAAGCATCCAATATTTGCCAAGTAGTGGGAAATATCATGTTTCATTTGGTCAAGGACAAACAGCTGAAGCCAAAAGATTCTTTCTGAAGAGGACCTTGAGAGTTTGGCTCCTGGATGATATTTCTAGCCCTGATCGTGATTTCCTGCACGATGTCCGCCATCCTCTGTGTAGATACTTGTGTAGTGAGCCGCCAGGGAGACTGCGGTCTAATGGGACCACGTGGTCCTAGAGGTGCCTCAGGTCTTGCATTTTTTTCCAGGAATGCTGATCATTTTTTAGCCACAGGCAATTAGGAATTCTCAAGGAAGTCATTTGAGCAAGAAAAAAATGTTTCCCTGGAATAAATCCCACGTGAGGATCATCGTTTTTAGAGATTTGAAACTGATGGCCAATTTAAGAGGTAAACCCAGACTGAACAGTCAGCGTTATAATCTAAGTGGCAGTGCCCATTACGGTTCCGGGTGCACGGTAAGAGCTTAAAATATCCCAGTTGGATCTTTTGCACAGATGGAAATGTGTTGAGAAAGAGACTGATACATGTCATTCCGTGATATGGACAAATCCAACAGGATTCTCTTAGGCAATTTGGATATGAATTTAGGCTACTAGAGTTGGATATTGCTATGGACTGAATATTTGCGTCCCCCTCAAATTCATATGCTGGAATCCTAACCTCCAATGTGATGTTATTGGGAGGTGGAACCCTTACGAGGTGATTAGTTCACAAAGGTGGAGCCCCATGAATGGGATTAGCTTGCCCCCATTCTCTCTGCTCTCTCTGGGCCGTGCCAGGACAAAATGAGAAGGTGCTGCCTACAAGCCAGGAAGCTGGCCCCCATCAGACCCTGGATCTGCTGGCACCGTGGTCTTGGACTTCCAGCCTCTAGAACTGTGAGAAATTAACATTTAAGCTGCCCAGTCTGTGGTATTTTGTTGTAGCAGCCTGAACTGACCAAGATACGTGTCAACCATAATTATTTTATTCCGCTTTGATAAAAACTAATAAGTCACATTTTTCAAACTATCTGTTGTACACTATTATTATCTGTAAGCATTCGGGCAGCTATTTCAATTTTAAATCTACTTCTAAATACTAATTAATCATTAACCCCTCCCAAGAAGTTAGAATTGAGACCAACTGTGTTTAAATAATCTATAATTGCTTTATCTTTCTCATGGATGAAAATATAAATGCTTCTTTCCTCCTAAGGAAGAGAGAAAAAATTCTTCTAATAAATACCTAGCTGATTTGATGCTGTTTGGAAAATCAACTGAGAAATTGAAATGATGGATAATCATAGTGTACAGCTAAGATGTTGCGTTTAACATTTATATTTTTAGAAGAGGATTACATTTTAAATATGGCAGTAATTATCATATCATGGAGAACACAGCCTAAAAAGATTTTTTTTTTCCAGTTGCACCAGAGGACTGGGGAGAAAAAATTGATGTTAGGAAAATTACCCTCACTAAGGAAAGACATTTTGCCCAAAAAATAGTATGAATTTGCAGGGATAAGGATGGCTAGGGGCATATTGATTACAGAGTTCAACTGGTTAGATAAAAACTGATGTTACTTCCCATTTCAGCATCACTTGTAACTCCCACTAATAACCACAAGCATTATTAATACACACAGTGGTCAGTTTACAATTCAGTGCGTAAACTATTTTGTATTAGTTCTTTTATTTCTTCCAATTTGGATTTTAATCATGTCTCTATCAAGAATGAGCTGTGTGAGTTTGACTCCTTAGCACCCAGTCTTTTCATCTGTAAAATAATGAGATTAAACTACACCAGTGTTTCTCAAACTTTAATATGCATTTGAATCATGTAGGGGTCTTGTTAAAATTCGGATTTGAATTCAGGAGGTTTCTGGAGTGGGGCCTGAGTGTCTACCCAGCTCCCAAGTGATGCCAACGATGATGATAATTCATGTTTCCTTTCATCTCTATAAGACATTTCTCTAGATGACCTGCAGATTCTTGTTTTCGTTGTCACACCACATGAATTGTCTATCGAGTTAGGACACTGATATCTTGCTTTTTCTCAGCACCCCGAAAAAGTTCCAGCTTCAGTTTTACTTTTAATTATTTATAGTGTCTCTTTGGGGTCTCTATCAGCTGCTGAATGTAGTCAGGCTTTAATAAAACCACAAGCTGGGAAAAGACTCAATTCCACTCCCCTAGGTTTAAGACCACAGACCCTGCCACTGACACAATGACCTCACTCTCCAACCACCTCCCCTTTGATACATTTTAATGTCCTTTGAATACTCAATTAACACCCCATTAAATAACAGACATTCAGCATATTTCCTTTCAGTTTCTTGAACTGTGGTCGGTTACCTGCAAACAAGGCAGTTCTCACAGTGTTAGGTGAGGGAGTGTGGTCTAGATGCTAGAGCCAGAGGCTGAGATTCCGAGTTCTCAGCTCCATCAGTGACCTTAAGCTGTTTATCTTAAGCATAACAACAACCAACAACATTAAGTGTCTTATTGAAGCACTGGGTTTATTTCCATTTATCTGCTTTAAAATACTTTAAGAGGCTTAGTTGAAAAGTATTGGCTTACTAGGTTAAGCGACAGTCCCCTGGAGCCCATGTGACTATCTTGGATGAATTACTCATTCTTTCTATGTCTTGTTTTCCTTATCTGTAAAGTAGGGGAAATTTTTGTAGGATTGTTAAGAAGATTAAGTGAGTGAACGCCTGTCAAATATTTAGAACTATACTTGGCACATAGTGAGTACAATATAAGTATCTGCCAGCATTGCCACGCAAGATCACACTGTTCAATCCTGTTTTAGACCATATGCATTTATTTCTCTCTTAAGCAGATATATATTTCCTGCTTGCTGTATACAAACTATTATTTAGTAGTCATGATAATCCCTAGTATTAATAAAACCTTATAACATAAAATCTTGGTAATTTATAAATATCTTAATTAAAATATTATTTTAATTAATTTATTTTATTGTATGTAGGCACTGTGGAGGACCCAAAAAGTGCATGACACAATTCTGCCCTTGAAAAATGTACAGTCTTATGGAGGAGAAAGACATGTACCTAAATAAATGTAATGTAATAAAGAAGGCTTAATACTTACCTCAGAGTTGGGAAATATATTTGATATTTCTTGTTCACTGCTCTATTGCAAAACAAAGAAAAGAATCCAAGTAGTTGTATTACTGCTTCTTCCATTTCATTTAACTCCCTAAGACTTAATTTTAAATCTTCATGAAATTGTTTTTTCAGAAAGGAACTAGTATTATTGTTTTTCTGATCATAAAAGTAGTACACAGAAAAGCATAGACTATCTCAGGAAGATTAGGGACGACAGAGGTTACAGTCATTGCTTTCCAGAAAGGAAGATGGGAGGGAGGGAGCCTTAATTTTTATTGTTTACTCTTTAGTATCCTCTAGGTTTTGTACCATGTGCATGTACCATATACCATCCACTAAAAATAAATATTTTTCTAAATTAATAGATACGTGTTGTAATATACATCACATGATATATAGAAAGCTATAAAGTAAAAAATGAAATTATGCATAATGCCACCATGAAGTTAATATTTTGGTATCTGTGTTCCCAGATTCCTTCTTTAGGCACACATACATGTACTTTTTTACAAAAATGAGGTCATGGGATATAGGATATTTTAAAAATGCTTTCCATGCCGATGAATATAAATCTACAACATAATTTTTACTATCTGTGTTATGTTTTATTGTATGCATGTACCTTGGTTGGTTTAATGAACCCTCTGTAGATTAGTATTTTCAATAATTCAGTGATGAACATCTTGTGCATACGTATTTGTGTAATTGTCTTGTTTTCTTAGAATATATTTTTAGAAGTTCCATTGCTGGGCAAAAGATCTGCATGGAAAGTTGAGATTTAAAACCAACATAGTAGGAATAAAGAAATGAGCCATTTCCCCCTAGTGCTCCCTCCACGGGAGAGAGGTGCATTGTGGTTTCTATGCAGCAGCAAAATGGTCGGAATCACTCTTGCTTCCCCATGACTGGAAGGGTGGCAGTGTTTCCCTCCAGCATCATCTTTGGTATGCCAGGTAGGGAAATGGTGGAAGGGATGAGATTGGGTCTTGGCAATAAGTTATAATTGACCTTCCTGGTTGCATTTCATTTCTGTTTTTCTGCTTTCCTAAAGGCAATTCCTTGCGTCATCTTCGAAGCAGCATTAGAATTATCTCTGCTAATGGACTCACAAGTAGTTAATGTTAAGGTGATGGTTAATGCTTTCCTTAGTGCGGAGGAGGATAGAGTTTGAAGGGGATTAGAATAGCTTTTAGATCACTAAGCCTAGAAGGCCCCTTGTACCTAAGGAGAGGAGAGAAATGGGAAAAAAAATGGAAAATATTAGATTTAGAAGGCCTGATGGAAACTCTAGTTCTCTCCCTGTCTCTCTTTTTTAACATGAGGAAACTTAGACTGAAAGAGATTTTATGACTCATTCAGTATCATGTAGCTGGTGAAAGGCTGAGCAGGAAGCGGAAGTTAAACCTAAGTTGTGGTTCAGAGTCATTTGCATCACGCCATGCAAGCCTCGTGATGGTAACGTAGCGTTATTAAAGACCACACAGTAGTTTGCAAGTCTTTCATCGAGAGTTGTGCTTTCCTGAATGGTGCAACGATTGAAAGTGACATCTTCCCTGCCACTGAGTTGTGACCTTCTAAGAGAGCAGAGTCGACTGGGCAGACTGGAGCTCACACCCCATAGCCACCCTTATTTCTGCCAGCCTTCTGGACATTTAAGTCCTAATGGGTCATTTTTAAAGGATCCGTTCTCTACAAGTGCTGGTGTATAGTGTGGCATTGTAATCGGAATATTAAGGTAACTAACCAGACTTGTCTTCCACGATGCCTGCAATCTACTTTAAAATCCAAAAGAAAAAAAAGTTTATGAGCAAAAAATGCTTTAAACATTTTTTTTGAAAGTATGGGAGCTCAGGGAGAAAGGCAAGATAATTTGCAGCTCTGGCCCAAATCTTTTTTTGGAACCAATGGACAAAACTGGAATGACTTTCATGCAATCTTTCCAAAAGGGTATGCATGATAATATCACACTCATGTGATTCCAGTTTTCTGCTCTGGTCTTTCTTCATATTGTTTTATCATATCAGACTATTTTATTATTAATCTGAAGGGGAAAGGGAGGGATGTCACTCCATAGTTTATATTCAGGTCAATGCCAAAGCCCATGAACCATACCCAGGGGTTCATCTCCTTAGGAGGCGACTGGCCCTAGAAGGGTTGACATCAGTACTTGGCCAAGGGTGGCCAATCTTGGCAGTGACAACTCCACCAGGCCCGTATCATCGAAGCTGGGTTATTTCAGCTTCTCCTGACTTCTGCCTGGTTTCTGGAGTCCCTTCTCTGATGAAGGAGCGGGCAAAGCATAGAGCCCAGAATAGGTGCATAGAAATGGGAGAAGTAGACTGTGTTTACAGCCACAACAGAACTAGAGGAAAGTGACATTTATAAAGCATCCCTTATAACCACCCATATTAGTCGGGGTTCTCTAGAGAAACAGAATCAACAGAGCGTGTGTGTGTGTGTGTGTGTGTGCGCGCGTGCATGTGTGTGCTTTCAGGATTGGCTCACACGATTGTGGAGCTTTGGTAAGTCCAAAATCTACAGAGTAGGCTGGCAGGCTGGAGACCCTGGGCACAGTTGCAGCTTGAGTCCAAAGGCTGTCCGTTGCAGAATTCCCCCTTGCTTGAAGGAGACCAGCCTTCTGTTATGTTAAGGCTGTCAACTGATTAGAAGAGGCCCATTCACATTGTGGAGGATAATCTGCTCTACTGAAAGCCCACCTGTTAAAATGTTCATCTAATCCAAAAAACACCTTCACAGAAACATCCAGGATGATGTTTGACCAAATATTGGGGCACCGTGGCCCAGCCAAGTTGACATAAGGTTAACCATTACACCCCTCCATTCCTAACTTCCACAGAGTCACACTTTTGTAACAGAGGGAAGAAAGTTGAAGGGTGCAGGCAGAACAATGCTGGCACCATTTATTTGCCCTCGTTTGTACCCTCAAGTTGGTGGCCTGAGGATATGGCTTGTTTATAAGTGAATAAACGAATGTGTATACTTCTCCCAGGATAAACTGTGAAGTTCCTCTCTCCTCTACTCCCGCCATGACTGCATATGACCTTTCTACCACTAAAATTCCTGGCCGGGGGCCATGACACAGAAGGTCAGGTGAAATGCCAGGGTAAAAAACACTAACAAGTAAATGAAAAGTTTCCCTCTCATGGTCTCCCCTAGGGAGAACACAAGAATACATTTTATACTTTTAGTGCGGAGGAAGGCCCACACCTCTGAACTCTTTGCTCTGGTTAAGACTGCTACCCAGAGGTGAATATCTTACTTTTTAAAGCAACCCAATCAGGGTTGCTCTGAGAGAAAGTTGCCTCTGCACTAGCAAGTGCTCTCACCGGCCTGGGGCTCAAGATAGAATGACAGCAATATTAACAATGTGCAAATTTGTATCATTCTTTGAAATTGGCCCACTGCTCCTGCAGCACTGGCCTGAGAAGGATTGTGAGGTCTTTTGTCCCATTTCTAGGGTTTTCTAGTTTGAGAGTCATATTATCCATAGCTTTCTAAAAGTACCGTCCACACTGTAGGCCTCAGCATCTCCACATTGTTATGTCACTAAAATTCAGTCTATAAAAATAGCTTTTTTATTAAAAGCATCAGCAGCCTGTTGCTGGGGCTTCTCTCCAGCGCGATGTCTCCCCGTGTTCCAGAAGGACAAAACACAAAGTAAATAAATCCAGACAGTGCAAACAGTGGGTTTGTGGAGCACAGCAGTCACTCAGAGGCTGCGTAAACAACCTTTGCTTTCAAAAAACAAACTCCTTATCGTCCCTTTTCTTCCAAGAAGCTCAGAAAGTGACAAAACTGTAATGACTTTCATGCAATCTTTCCAAAATTGTGTGCATGATAATATCACACCCATTTTACAGAAGGGGAAAGGGAGGGACGTCACTCTGTAGTTTACCTTCAGGTCAATGCCAAAGCCCAGGCGGAAATCCACAAATTCACTGAGCTCCTTTTGTGTACAAATTACCATGGTAAGTGTCAGATTTGGGTTCTGATCCTTAAATATGTATTTTGTTCACTACTAAAAATTTGTCAAAAGCTTTATTTTAGTTGACAAGTGGAATGAAGAGAAAAAAACCTGTTTTTTTTTTAACTAGAAAATATTGGCTCATTCAATGTGATGTATGCTACTTAGAGTCAAGAGAAAAAAAGATGGAGGTGTTTCTGTCTCGAAACATTTTCTGGTTTTATAGATTTTTTTTTTCTTTCTTTCTTCTTCTTTTTAGCAGCTAAAGGCATACCAACAAAAGACTCCCAAGAAATACCAGCCATCCATTAAATTTTTGTAGCTCTGTTCTTTCCAAGAGCCCAAAGCAATCTGAAACAAGAGTACAGGTATGAAAGCAAATAGCACCCAGCACAATGCCTGGAATAAAACAGACAATAACTTACAACGACCTGCATTATAGCATTGCCTTACAACACACCTGTTTCTACAATTTTCTTTGATTCATGGTTTGGACCAGAATTGGAAACTTAGTTTATCATTCAGCAAAAAAGGAGCATCAAAGAAAATGATTTTTTTCGCACCCAAGTCAAAGCTGCAGTCACCCGGTATATTGTGTCTCCCTAAATTCTCTCAATCCTAAGAGGTAAGAAGCTATTACGTCCATTTCATAGCTGGTAAATCTGAGGCTCAGAGAAATTCACTGACTTATGAAGAATGTGTTAAGGGGCACCACTGGGATTGAATCCAAGTCTTTTCATTCCTTTATGCCATTTTCCACTACTTTGGCTGCTGGATTAGGATTATTCTTTGATTACCCATCTCGTGTGAATTCAAAACAGTTTGTCTAGAAACATGCCCTTGGTGCCATTGTCTGCCTTTCAAATTGGTCATTAAATTTTGTTAGGCTTTTAGAGATTGACAAAGTTTCATGAAAGTAAGATAGCATTGGCGTATGTGAAGGCTTGGTGTCCATTGAGTAGAATGTAACTTGAAGCTTTTTCACATCAAATGAATCAGTTTGCTAGCCACATTCTTGTTTTGGAATATTTTGTTGGCGATTTCAGGAAGATAAACTATTGAGTAATAGAACAAGAATAAAGATAATAGGAGAAGATAGCGAGGAAGAAGACTGGAATAGTGATCACATGGGGTACGAGACCATGGTAACGTGGAAAACAAATTGGGGATAAGATCCGATTCAATCATTCAATGTATTAAACATGAATTTAAAAATATTACAAGATTGTACTAAAAGTTTATGAACAATGCATATTGTGAGCGGTGGCAGATGGGCAGATGGAGCAGATAATATTTCTTAAGTTTTCTGCCAATCTCTCTGTCTCTTTGAGGGAGAAATTTAATTCTCACAATAACTCGGGGTGGGGAGAAGGTCTTAGTTCCATTTTTACATAGAGAAAACTGAGGTAGAGAGGGAGGAAGGAGAAAGAGGAAGAGAGAGAGGGGGAGGGAAACTAAAAATGGCAGAGCTGAGATTTAAGTACAAGTCCTTCTGGCGTTCAAGTCCAAGTTCTTTCCATTCTAACATGCTGCCTCCTGGGGCAGATGTGGATTCTACAGAACTGGGGAGTTTTCTGGAGGTCACTGATGAGTTTGGCAGAAAGATAACCATTTCAGCAGTGCCTAATGTAGCCCAATCTTCAGCACAAATTATTTTGGCTCTTAAATAACATGAATATTAGAACATAAATGTGCTGTATAACACAAGGGCTCTGCAACTTACTAGGCAGCTGTAAGCAATGACCTGAGTTCTCTAAGTCACAGTTGCCTCATCTGGAAAACAGATGTGATGACAGGAACTACCTTACAGGATTTTACGAGGCTTAATTAAGACAAATGCAGTCAGCCACTTAGTGCAGAGACTAGCAGGGAATATGCAGGTGTGTTTATTGGTCAGTCATATTAAAATGTCAGTTCTTTATTGGTGTTGCTATTGTTACATTCCAAATATCCTTGTTCCTTTTTATTCTCAAATTTAATCCTATAAATAGGCACGGTCACAGGTCCATGTTCAACGCTCATGAACTTGTCCCTGGCCCTCCTTTTCCTTTTAGTCTTTAATTCCATTGCTAAATGACACAAGTCCCGTCAATCTCCCCCATGGTTCTTAGACTCTGAGATCTCCACTCCTTTAAATAACGGGAACGTATTTGGGGGATGAAAAGCCCAGCTCTGGGGCCAGATTGCCTGAGTTCAAATTCTGGCTCCTACATGTACTAGCTGTGCATCCATGACCAGGTTGCTTCATGGCTCTCAGACCGTCAGTTTCTTCATCTATAAAGTGGGAATGATGGCCAGCCCTGGACTTGCTGTGGGGTTAAGTGAGTTAACATATGTAAACCACTTGGAAGAGTGCTGGACGCAGAGTATTTGTGCCCGGTAAATGCTAACTGTTGTTATTAACTCTCTAGCCAAATGAAGTTTGCCTTCAGCAAACATACTGCGTTGTTTTCAGATTCATTTGTAACCGACCATGTTTTCCAGATTTTTTTCATTCATGTAATCCCTAAGCAATTGATTTCTGATTTCAGCGTAACTCCAAACCAATCAAGGAATGAAAAGTGGGAAGACCACTAAAACATTGATATCTTCCCCTTGAGTGAAGTACTCTATTCTCCTTGGTTCAGAGACTCAGAGAGATGCAGTTCCACTGTTATGAGGACACAGCTTAGAAACTGTCCTGGACCTGAGCAGTTTTTAAGGAAGTGTGATCAGAGTGATGAATGATGATGGGTGGATTCATTTCCAGACATGGTACTTACAGCAAGTCCATTAAAGAGTCAGCTGCAATGCCCAGACTCTAGAACATATGCAAAATTCCTGCTCGCAGGGGCCACCTGCACAGCAAGAAAGAGGAAGAGGGGACCGTTCTGGCTTCCCCCATTGCCAGGCGAGCTCACCCCAACTCTACACAACAGAGAAACGGGTTTCATTCAGCATAAGTATGGACTTCTGAAGAGTCAGAGCAGGCCAAAGATGGGCCAGACTATCTCTGGAGGGAGTGAGTGATGAGGTGTCCCAACACAGACCAGATGAACGTTGGGTAGGGATAATGGCGGGAGGAGTCCCACGTGACAGAGATGTCAGACCAGATGACCTTTATAGTTCCCTTCCACCTAAGAATCTAATTAAACTCAGGGAAATTGGGCTGGATCCCTGGGGGACACATGCACTTGTTGGAAACATTTGAACTGATCATTTTGTTGTGGTTTCTCATCTGGGAGTACTAGTATTCCTTGCTTAATTTAGAAGTGACAAGTTAACAGCTTTTGCTGTTAAATATTGTCAAACTTTACATAATTCATTCTTCCTTTGAAATGGAGCCAAGGCAACCTCAGGGCCTTTGCACTTACTGTTCTCCACTCTTCTCATTCAGATTGTGCTCAAATGTCACCTTAGCAAAGAGGTCATCCCTGAACCCCTCCCCTATAAAATGTCACCCCCCCTTGACCTTGTTGTCACTTTCTTTTTTTGTGTGAGGAAGATTGGCCCTGAGCAATATCTGTTGCCGATCCTCCCTTTTTTTTGCTTCAGAAAGATTGGCCTTGAGCTAACATCTGTGCCAATCTTCCTCTATTTTGTATGTGGGTCACCACCACAGCATGGCTTGACGAGTGGTGTAGGTCCGTGCCCGGGATCTGAACCCACAAACCCTAGGCTGCTGAAGTGGAGAGCACCAAACTTAACCATGACACCACTGGGCCAGCCCCTTGTTGTCACTTTCTATACCTTCCCCTCCACATGATATGTTATATATTAATTTTTCATTGTTGAGCTCTCCTTGATGAAAAATAAGCAGCATGGAGCAAAGCTTTGCCTGTTTGGTTCACTGTATTTCAGATCTTACGACAGTGCCTGGCACATAGGGAGCGCTCAGTAAATGTTTGTTCAATGAATAAATGTAAGCAGAGGTTTGTTTTTATTTGTCATTAGTTAATTTTCTTCTATATGGATATCTTCTATAATTTTTAAAACATTTACCTCTTCAAGAAATTGGGTTGAGAAACTTCGAAAAATTCTTGAGTCCCTCCTTCCCAGAGTATGAAATTAAAATTAAAAGCTCCAAGAATTCATCAACTGTATCTGTTGCAGAGGCATTTACAAGTGTAAAAATCAATCTGTACAGGGATAAGAAAAACATCATCGTGCTCTGCTAACAAGCTAGTTGTCATGACTTACTTTAAAGAACGGAAGAGATTTTACTTTTCAAAGACACATATAACTACTCCATATGTTAGTCAAAGGATGAATGATTCGGCATGAATATATTTCCGTTTATTTAAAACTAGAGCTTCCAAATCGTTATCTGCCATCTAATAAGGATCTAATTCTGCCCTTACCCTGATATCTGTATTTCCATTAAAAAACTGTTGCTATTCAAAAACAACAAAAATCTATATAAAAAAAATCTGAAAGCAGGTCAATATTTGTTTCCAGTAGATGGCACTGCAAATCAAATCTTTATAGGTCTATTAACCGTTATTCTTTGATCATAACAATGATTATTTATTCTGCAATAAGATCATCGAAAGCGACTCACCCAATGAAAACAAAGAGGTTGGGGATTTTGAAGCTACAATAAAGCTGAATTGTACAGCATCCCCATACTAATGTTTCTTTTTCACATATCATAATTGGGTATTTATGAAGGCAGAGGGTGCATATAACAAAAATTGTCCACTTGCTTAGACCCGAAATGCACTTTTTTTGTGTGTGTGTGTGTGAGGAAGATTAGCCCTGAGCTAACATCCGTGCCCATCTTCCTCTACTCTCTATGGGACACCGCCACAGCATGGCTGACAAGCCATGCATCTGTCCGCGCCCGGGATCCAAACCCGTGAACCCCCGGCTGCTGAAGCAGAGTATGCAAACTTAACCACTAAGCCACTGGGCCAGCACTCCGAAACCTGCTTTTTGATGTGGGATTTGGCTGTCCGTTTTAGTTTGTTTAGTCTATTTTATGTTATAAGTCCAATGGGGTCCTTTCTACTTTTGCACAGTGCCCCCATTCAATCCCATTCAGGCCGGTTAACGCACAGAGGCCAAACCGTTCCAGCGTCGTAAACCACATCCCTGACCTGTGCTGTTTTCTGGTGTGTATGTGTGTGTGTGTTGGTCAATAGATACCCTTAGTCACAGAGAATGTAAATGACTCCAGACAACTCCAGCTCCATGACAAAAAATGATCCACTTGGCAGTGGATCAGAATCCAACTTTGTACATAAAGGAATACATGTTTAAAACATATTTTTAACCAATTTAAAAGAGACACTACATGTAACACAGACTAGAACATATTAAATGTTCTCACTATGTAAAAACACCTAGAAGAGTGTCTGCACAAAATGGGTACTAAACAAATCCTCCCTCCTCCTTCTGTCTAGAACAAGGGAAGGAAGAAAAGGCCGATACTTGAGAGCCAGGCCCTGCTCTGCGACTACACCTGAGACCTCTGTCATTTCACCGCTCTGGACTCCAGCCGACTTGCCTCTCAGAAAGGCTGGACGCAAGGCTGCAAGATCTAGAATGTTCTGTCTGATGTAAAATAAGATTCACAGGTGACATATGTGATCCTGGGCACCCACAAACCAGCAGCCTCAGAAGCTTGGGTGTGACTTTCATCAGGGTGCTCATCCTCCTGGGGAGAAAGAAGCCATCAGTCAAACCTGCATTTTCCCAATTAAACCGCCTTGCTCTTTAAATATGTGTCAGAGGAGAGTTCAGACATCACACATTTTTTTTACATGCCCTGTGCACTGTTACTTTTTTCTCCTGTTGTCTAGGAAGACTGACACGCCTTCAAAATATGCAAGAAGCAATAGTGGGTTTCTGAAATTTCTAGAAATGTATGAGAAAGTGCTCTGAAAGGTGATGTCTTTGTGGACCACTACTAGGGACTACATTCATTTAGTGCTTTTTAACCATTTACCCAGTGGTCTCGATTACCCCCAGGCTTCTCTCAGAATGACTCCCATATCTCAGCCCCACCACGTTTACGGGCAACCCAAAGCCCATACAGTAAACACAAAAACACAACAGTCGTCTAAACAAGGCAGAAACAGGACTTGAACAACCTCTCAACTGCAGGGCAGTAGGGCAAAGAAGGCCCTTCCGCCCTTTCCCTGCAGAGCTGTTCACTGCATTCTTTTCCCCTCTTTGCGACCCCAGAATTTACACCTTGGCTATTTCAAATTGGCTGCGACGGTGTTAGACTGTTGTAGAGAGCAGTTTGTGGCTTTGGGCTGGGGTAGATTGAGAAGCATTCTTTAGAGTTTGAAAGGGCCTTACAGAACATCTAGGCCAATCCCTTCATTTTACCCATAAGAAAGGAAGGGCTCAGAGGGGTCACTGGACTTACGCAGGTCACACAGGATTTAGTGAGAAGCAATGATGAGGTCATTTGACTCCCAATACTCGAGCTAAGTGCTTGAAATGGGGCTACGGGAAAGGGCAAAAAAGTAAGGGAGGGTCTTAAGATTTCACTCCTCGTGACCTTAAGAGGGTGATGGAAGAATAGTATCTTACCTAGTCTAAGATACATGTTTTGGCTTCAAGTCTCCAGCAAAGAGAAGATTACACCAACTCTTCAAGTATTTGGTTCTTTTTGGGGGACTTCTCCCCGTCTTGCTTCTGTGTTAAACCAGTACGTCTAAAATCTCATTAGAGATTTCCTATATGAAGAAAGCATAATTGTTCATTTCCTTCAGGGCATTTCCTTTTCTTAGTGGGAAATGAAAACTTAAACATGGAGTAGTTATGAACAAATTGACCGACATTTTTCTAGGTGTGAAGATTATTGCACCAAGATTTAAGTAATCAAACGTCCTTAACATAAATAAAGTAACATGTATACAATTTTTCAACTCTTCTGCAGTATTTTTTGTGAAGTAATACTTAGGAACACACAGAATACGAGACATTTTCAACTGCTGTTTTAGATTTCTAATTTGTGTTCCAGTTTGTATCATCAAACAAATGGAAACGGCATCTAAATATTTTCCAATTAACAAATATAATTTTAATATTTTATATAATTGAGCCTCCTTCATATGAAAGAATTTCAAAATGCTTTTGGAGGCAAAACTTAGATGCCTAGGTGCATTTTAAAAGTGATGACATTCATGGTTTAACCATAGTTTAGGAATGAAATAACAGTCACAGTAGTTGGTGTGATCAAAGCCTTATTTTTTGCCAAGATTTTCAGTAAATATTAACAAGACAGAGAGAAATCCCGTGGTGTTAATCATGAGATTTAGCTGGTTAAATTTCTCTGAGTTGGAATGTATTAAGCCTTCTTTGAGACCTTCACAATTTTTACCAGGGCTTTATCCTGGGCAAACTACGCTGGATTGTTTTTCTTCACTTTTAATTGATTTAGGGCGGATTCTACATCTGGATACCCATATCCCTAAAGTGTCTGGTTCTGGAATAAAAATGAAAGTTGGAAGGTACTGGAGTAGGATGGAGGGGCCGCTTAATTGCCTCGGGGAGTCTTCCAACCAGTTTTCATTTGCCTCATCGGTGTCCTTGGATAAAGGAGAATGGAGAGAGGATGCGAAAAAGAAAGCGAAGGAACGTTCACGAAGTCACGTGAAAAAGCAATACGAAAGTAGAAGGTTACCGAACTTCGAGAAATTTCACCATAGACAACGTTGAGATTCTTTGTGACAACAATGGGGTAACCATTGTGTACTGTGGCTTCACGACTTTATTTCTTAATTACCATAAGTACAAAAAAACTAACTCCTCCACATTGTTTTCTAGACACATGGGCAAAGTTATCCAGGAGTCTGAGTACCAAAAACCTAAGAGGCTCAAGTACTTTGGAGAAATAGTAAGATAATATATACACAGGTCACCGAGTTAGAGATTAGGTGTGCTTTTGCATTTGTTTTTTGTTTTGAGGAAACAACGTTCCGTGCATAATAATGACTTAAAACTGGTAAACAAGCCTGGAGACCGCGCAACGGCTGTCTGCAGCTCACGTCGCCACGGCTGGAAGAGAGAAAAATATGCATTCTCCCTCTAAACAGGGGCCGTCCGGAAGTCCTGTGGGAGGGGGGCCGAGGACCGATCCTCTGCCCCCTCCCGGTGTCCGAGCGAGGCCGCAGGGTCTGGGACTCGCGTGGGAGGGCGCAGCCGCCGGCCCCTCGCAGGGCCACGGCCACCGCGGTGGGCGCAGCGCCGGCCAGGAGCAGGGCTGGCTCGGAAGAGGATTCGAAAGGGCGATCGGCGCTCAGGGCTCGTCTGCTGCGGCGCGCTCTGCGCTTCGGCAGCGCACGAGCTGGTGACCCCGTCATGGGGAAGGGCGCGCTGGTTGGGTCTCCGGCGCTGTAAGTCCACTTGGGATGAGGCTGTCCCCCACTGGGACTTGGGATGGGATCGTCCCTCCCTACCGGACAAACTGTGTTGAAGGAGTGAGAAGAGGTGACTTGGGTGTATGAGACCCAGGGGTAGAGCCAAGGAGAGTGCCTGGAGTCCACATTCTGGATTCCTCCGAGCCGCAGAGCACCCATCGAAAACATAGGGAGGCAGTTCTGGGGTGCGGGTGAGAGGGTAATGTGCAGGGACGAGGTGCGGTTGGTTTGAGGAGTCTCTGCCTTCAGTGACCTTCAGATGCAAGAGCTCAGGGCTCCAGCAAGGTGTCCCCAAGAGGAGGGGACCAGGAAGCTGGAGAAGTTGCAGACTCGGGGTGGAGTTGGAACTGGGTGAGTCGCTTGATCTTTCTGGGTCTCAGGGGGCACCTCAACTGAAGGTGTGGCAGGGTGCAGGAAGGTGTTTTACACCTCGCAAAGCGCTCTCCAAGCTGTAAGGAAATACGATTTCCTCAGACGGGACGTGCGCGGGGTCTCACTGCTGCCAACGCCCGCCCAGGATCTCCGAGCTCCGCCGGCCATTTCCGTGGAGGGGCGCTCACGACGTCGGGGTTTGGCGAGAGCCGTTTCCGGGCACGTCCCTCCCGCGGTTCTTCTAGACCAGCTTGGGCCCCGCCGTCGGGGAGAGAATCCGCCTGGGCGGGGCTCCCGCCGGTCCCGCGCGGTCTGACTCTGCCCCCTTGACTCCATCTCCGAGTCCCCGCCCTGTATCCCTCCATTCGGAGCATCCACTTTTCCGGGGACCTCACTTGCCGGAGTTCCTTGGTCCTCGAGG
Source organism: Tapirus indicus (assembly GCA_031878705.1). Lineage (NCBI taxonomy): Eukaryota > Metazoa > Chordata > Mammalia > Perissodactyla > Tapiridae > Tapirus > Tapirus indicus. The sequence goes on from CM062925.1 coordinate 120,429,397, forward strand.
ACGCGCTGGGGTGGCAGGGCGCGAGAGGGTGGGTGGAGCTGCGAACGCGCAGGACCCTTGGGGACTGTGCGGTCCTCCTGACTCCCTGGGCCTGGGGAGGGGTACGGCGAGACGGGTTCTTGGGAAAGAGATGGACATGGAACTGGGAGACTTGGGGAATTTTACCATCTGTGACGAGAGAGCAAAAATCTTGACGTAATTGCCCATTCTCATTTTCCCTGGGAAATAAATACCAGCCCCCAACCAGCATCTCCTCGCTCCTCAGTACAGCGAAGCCCACCTTCGGAAGTTCTCAGTGTTGCCGGTTCATGCATCGCCAGCTTTTCCGCGCTGGGGACATTTCGTTCAGTCTCTGCCCAGCCCTTGCGCCTCAGGCCCGGGGAGCTTCTCTTTTTTCACCCCCACGCTCCGGGCCGAGTGCCCGCGGACCCGCACACGCCGGCTGGAAACCCTCCCTGCGCCGGGCTGCGCTGCCTCCTATTCACTCCAATAGTCGCCGAGGGCCACGTTTTTCTCGGACAGGAGTCTTTTCCCGCCCTACAATAGCCGACCAGGCCAGGTGCCCTCTGTGGGCGCCCAGGCCCGGGCATTGCCCCAGGAAACGCGTGGCGACCCTTGTTACCCGCGTCCTGCCCGGGCTCGGCAGAGCGCAGCTGCAAGCTCGCCGGAGCAGCTTCAACTTAATTTCCGCCCCCTTGGGGCACGTTTCCCTGGAAAACCTCTCCTCGGCCCCCTCCCGCCATCCCTAAGGGGCCAGGAAATGTTAGAATCTCCTTAGAAAAGGCCCAATATAAGCGCAGGGTGGGGCGCAGTGGGCGGGGCAGAGGTGGCGAAGAGGATTGAATTTCTCTCGGCTCCCAACGCTCCATCGGCGGATAAAGCGCAAGTTTGTGCACCTCGTCGACAGAGGGATTGCAAACCGAGAAAACAAAAACTGTCCACTGAGATGCGGAGTTTGTCCTGATTTCCCTGCAGACGGGTTTGCGGAAACGCCTGTGATGTGAACTTTCTGCGGATCGTGTATGGAGGGAGCTAAAGGAAAGGAGAAAGGGGAGCCGGGCGGAGAGCTGGCAGTGTGAGCGTGAAATGTGCCTCCGTGTGTGTGTGTGTGTGGGGGGGGGTTGTGTGCCAGGCGCGGGGGCGTCACAGCGGGGGCAGAGGAAGGAGTCGAGAACGCCCGGCAGGCTAAATGGCTTAAGACATTCTGCAAGCGCTGGAAAAGGTCGTTGAAGGAGTTCGCTGCACACACACAAAATAATCATCTTAAAAAAGAGTGCCGGGCATGCGCACAGAGAGGATGCCATATTGGAAGGAGGCTGTAGTGGGAGTCGGAGGACGGGAGCGGGCGCGCGAGGGAGGCGGCGGGCGGGGAGCGAGCGAGGCAGAGCGAGGGGGAGCCGGGCAGAGCGATCGAGGGAGGCTGGCGTCCCCCACGGCGGCGCCCGGGGCCTGGGTCCACGCCGAGGGCAGGACGAACTTCACCAGGTAGGACGCCGCGCCGGCCACTGTCCCCGCGCCCAACCCGCCCCGCGAGCAGACCTCCGGCCCGCAGGTTGAGTGCGCCGGTCAGCTTCTTTTTTCCAGCTTAGGAAAAAAAGGGGAGCTCGAGCAAGCCGGGGGGTGGGGGGCCTGGAGGGGGGTGGGTGCTGAGGGAGAGGAGCAAAAGAGAAGGGCAGCAGGAGAAAGCGGCAGCACTTGAGGAGAGCCTCAAACTCCGCTCTGCGCTCCGGGTTGTCATTTTTGCTTCCCCCGTCCCCTTCCCCCGCGTCTCTAAGCCGGGCCTTGGGGGAGTCCGTCCATAGTTGCAAAGTGTCCTCCTTCCCGGGTGCAAGCTGTCCCCTCCCGCGCCCACCTTCCTCATGTGTGCGCTCATTTTAGCGATGCAGCCGCCCTTGCTACCCCGCGCTCCGCCGTCTCCTCCTCGCTGGGGTCTCTTTCTTCTTTTTTGGTGTGTGTGTGTTGGGGACGGTGGGGGAATGGAGAGAAGATGGTGGGATAAGGGCTGGAGACCAGCTATCAGGGGGCTTAAAAATCGTGTAGACATTCGGAATCGCCCCCTTGGAAACATTTGCCTGTGCAGCTGAAATGAAATTGTCAGTAGTAGTTTCGGAGCGTGCTCCGGCATGGATGGTCTTTTTGTTCTTCTTTTTTTCTTTTGCTTTAAAGTAATATCCTGTCACTTGGGGCTTTCCTGTTGTCTACTCTTATATTACCTTTCAAAATTACTAATCTGATCTGGCTCTGGAGTTTATTTTTTAATGTGTGTCGGTAAAATCCGCCAGAAAAAAAAAGAAAAACCCCAGACTGCAGGAACTGCTAGTATATTTATTGATTTTGACCCGGGGCGGCGAGAGGGGGTGAACCGGGAAAGGGGGAGCCTTGGGGGTGGGAAGTGGTTGATTCGCGGTGGCCGGACGCACGTCCAGAACCCGATCCGTACTTGTGTTTTCTTGGAAGCGCTACAACTGCGCGGAAGGAGTGTTTAGACACCGTGCCAGTTTCAATATGGCGGGCGAAGGTGGCTTTTAAAAACTGAAAATAAAGGTTTTGAGGTGGGAAAAAACCCAACCGGAGTTGCCATCCCTTAGTTTCGACTCTCTTTGGTTACTCCAGGAGCTGCTTTAGCGAATTAAGTGGGAAAAAAGAGAAGGAATGAGCTGCCCTAGTTTTTTCCGTGGGTAGAGTCTGCGTGTGCAGTCCATTCCTAGAGGGGAGAGGGTGCCGCTGGCCCGGACTGGGGCATCCCAGCACAACTGCTGTGTGCCTGTGGATAAGTGTGCATACCTGTGTGTGCAGTCGGGGGGGGTGTCAAAGCGATCCGCCCCGAATGTGTGCGTGCGTCTTGGAACCAGCCCCTGCCATGATTTGACGTGACAAACTGCGGACACGTGGTGCAAAATACATGAGGGCAGAGGGAATGATTTATTTCGGCTTTCTGTGAGACAAGCTCTCTCTATGCTGGATCCCGAGCGGGTAAAGCCGGAGTAGGTGGAGCGAGGAGGTGCTTGTTAAAAGGACTGTCCAGGGAATGGGGTGCAATCGGGCTGCGGATGCCTGTGGGGTTTTGTGTGTGCAGGGGACACGCTGCACTTATCCGCGGACCCCTGCTACCCTTCGCGCCGCGGTGGGGTGGGAGGTGGGGGGCCTGCGGCCGAGGCGTGGGGAGGGTGAAAGTGGAGCGGCAGCGAGGCGGGGGCGCGCGGAGCTCGGCCGAAAAGGGTGCAGGGTTGAGGCGAAGAGTTGCTTTTAGAGTTGCGCTCTAGGGAAGGTGGGGGATGGAGAAAGCGTTCTCGGAAGAAAGTGTCCCTTGCTCAGGTCGAGTTCGGAGAGGGCTGGATCTAGGACAGCGTCCTGCCGGCCGGGGCGGGAGAGCCGGCGGGGTGTCGCCTTGGGGTTTGAGTGGGCGGCGAGGTGCTGGGGGAAAGGCCGGCATCCGGGGCCCGGGAGGGTCTGGGAGGAGTTTGGGGGCCAAGTCGGAGCCTGTAAGGGGATCCCGAGGGAAAGCAAGCCAACCCAAGCTCGCTTAGTTGGGATCAGGGGTCCCCGATAGGGGTCGCCAGTGGCCAGGACGTAGCTGCCGAGCGGAGGTCGCGCGGCGGTGCTAGCGGGAGGGACCCGGGGGACAGGGGCCATGCGGCTGCAGTGCGCGGTCCCCAGGGCCCAGCGAGGGCAGCTCCGGGGGACCTTCTCTGGGCCGGTGAACCTGATGGCGCATCTGCCAAGTGCGCCGAGACGCCTTTAAATCACAGGGTTAAAAAGATAGTATTGGCCAGCTCTGTAGTTACCGCAGTAACGGGGTGTCTGGGCATTTACAGGGGCCTAGAGGGGGAATCGATAGGGTCGGTTGGTCCTCCCCACTTAGACGGACGCCGTGCTGTCGGAGAGGCTTGTCCCCCTCAGGGTCCCGTGGATGGGGGCCGGAGGGAAGCGTCACTTGGACTGGATACCCCATGGCAGATTTTCCCTCCCACCTGGGCGGCGAGGCACAGCGATCTGTTACACTCGGGCCAAGACGTGTTCGCCCCCCGGGGCCGAGCGCGCGGCGCGTCCCCGGCGCTTCCATCCTGCGCTTCCCGCGCGTCCTCCCGGGGACGGCTCTCCCGTGGGCTCCCTGAAGGGGAAACCAAGCTAAAATGGCTCTATGCTTGTAAACTGCAGCTTCAGCCGGGAACCCCTCCCCTCGTCCTCCTGACGTCGCCGCTGACAAGCGCACAATTCACTCCAACGCCTGAAACCCCCGATTTTGCACCGAGCTCTGCTGTGGAAGCGCGTATACAACCGATTACAAAGAACATTCCACGCGATTCTCACAGGGCCCAAGTTTCCCTTTCTTGTGGGGAAGAGCGGGAGGAACCGACATGCGGCAGAAGCTGGGCCGACCACCGCCCCAGACCCGGAGCGGAGGAAGGGGGAGTTGGGGCGCCCCAGCTGCCCGGGGCTGAGGACCTTGACGCGTAAAACACCGGGGGAGGTGTCCTGGGGAACGCGCAGGGTGGCGTGCTGAGCGATCGCCACTCCCACGGGTGCTCGTCCTTGATGGCATTTGTGGTGTCCGGAGACCGAAGACGACGCCGGGAAGCCTGGGAGCCGGTCCTCAAACTTCTAGAGACCTGCTTGCAGTTTCGCTTTCGGAATTTTCGGGATCTTTGGGTTTCTGGAGTTGGTGGGATTCCGGGAAGGGCAGGGCGCCAGGGGCTGGCTGGGCGGAGACTCGTTCCCCTTTCAGTGCGGTAGGCAGGCTTCTTACCCCCCGGGCGTCCCGTTTTGCCTCCCTGGACCCCGCGGGCGCGGTGGAGGGTCCCGGGCTCCCCGCCCCGCTCGCGGCCCCGGTCCGGAGAGCGTCGTCCCCGCGCCGCGTCTTGTCGGCTCCGGCGGCGCAGCCGCGGCGGATCCGCGCCCACTGATGGGAAACCGCTTTCGACGAGGGCAGACCCTGCCTGAATCCGGATCCATCGCCGCTGCCCTCCACTCTTTCTCACCCCTCCACCCTTGCACAGTAGCCGAGGGACCTGGGGGACCGATTGGCGTGTCTACACCAAGCAGATGGATCCAGGTTTCACCAGGTTGGAGAAAACGCGAAAACAGGCTTAAATTCGGCCCCATTTCCTGGGGAGGCGGTGGGTGGAGGGGATTTAGCGGATAGAGTGGGGGAGGGTTGAGGCCCTGGTGGTCAGAAGGAATTGTTGGCCAGGCTCTTCTTGAAGATAGGAGATCTGCTACTTTCTCCCTGCTAAACATTAAATTTGCACACACTCTGCTTCCTCCCTTCCATAAATAAAGACTGTCTTAGATTTTTATCCGAGCTCCTTGCTGGGACCAAGCCGCCTGCCCGAAAGCGGGGGAGGGGACACATGCACACCAGAGTTCCGCCTGTCCCTATCAGAGTTTTTGCTGTGCGCAGGACCCGTTCCCGGGCCGGTGTAAACCACTGCCCAGTGGCAGGGGCATTCAGCAGCCTGTCCTAGAGAAGAGTTGGATCAACCACCCTGTTTTGATATGTGTGTTTCTAGAAGTGCCGGCTGAGACCTGCAAAGGCGAGAACTGAGTAGTTCCCATTTCCCATTAGGATAGGGGCACCTTGAACCTCAAACAGGCCTTCCCGCTGGGACGTGAATTTCACTAATGATGGGTGTCATTGATAGGGGAGAGGTTTTCTTCTTCAGATTTTCTTGCAGAAATTATGGACTAGTTTTTTAACCTTGCTAGGTATAAATAACCAGGTTCGTGATTCCTGACTTTAAAAAGACAAGCCAGAATAGGTTCCTGAAGAAAGAGGAAAGCCCGGGGGGATCTCAGGATTGGGCTGTTTTCTTTTTGTCATTAGGCCTTCCTTTGCTGTCCTAGGAGTACTGAACATTTACCAAATCCCAATTATGCCCAGTCTAGCTGAGGTGGCATTTTTCACCTTTCTCTACATGCCAGGGCCCCCGAAGGATTTGCCAAATCACAGAAAAAGTGCTGGGAGTTGGAAACATTGCTCTGAGCAATAAATGAATGAGGGTTCCACTTAATTTACACTGAGAGCTTTTGGGATTTAAGAAGCTGGTGCAAGGAAAATGCAGACTCTGTGGGGCCTGCACTTAAGTCTAAAAGTTTTTGTCAGATTTTCAAAGTAAAAGAATTCTTTTTTTTAAAAAAAATAATTTGAACAAAAATGGTGTACTATGGGATTTGAATTACCTCCAGTTCTAGTATTCTAGTTTGGACATTTCTCTTTTAGCATTAGACTATTTGGAACTTTCAGAGTTCATGTAAGTGCAGTGGTCATAAAGGAGAACTTGTACCAAAATGAAACTAGGAGCTGTAATTCGAGACTCATTTTGTGTTTTTTCTCAGTATTCTTACATCTTCATTGCCCTGGTAGCAACTTATTGTTCCCATTCTACAAATAAGAATGAAGAAAATTATGGAAATTGTCCTTGTCACAACAAACCAGGAAGTCAACCAGTGCATTTAGTGTGGTGATCCAGGATCTGTCAACTTTATTTTGTAAAGAAGATTTCTGACAGAGGAGGAGAGAGGACAGAGTCAGGAAGCCTGGCTTCTGGTTTCAGAGATGTTTCTGTCTAGCTGTGTGACCTTGGACCAGTTATGTCATAGCCTCGGCTTCCTTATTTACAAAATTAGTGTGTTGGATTGGAATCTTACTCAAAGATCTCCATGCTTCTTTTTTTGGGGGGGAAAATCTCTGTGATTCAACGCATCTATGCAGACGTGTGCCAGTGATTTATCTTTCCAACTCATGTCTGCAAAGTATAGTGAGAACACTACTGGCCTTGCTTGACAGTGGTGTGAGATGATGTCTGTGAAAGAATTTGGTGGGTTGTAGTTCATGCTGCAGTACTGTTATTGTTAAGTGATATCAGCTCCACGTGGGGTTGTGTTTTCATTCATGCTCTGGAAAAGGTGAGGTGTAGAGAAGATTGTGGAATATATAGCTTCACAAATAACCCGGTAATGGCGTGGACTGGGCTAGGTCAGCGAGTCTTTGAATACAAGCCATAAGGAAGTACCTGGTTTGAATTTGCTCAAATAATTCCTGGGACTAGAAAGGACCATTCCAAACAGAGTGAGTGTTGGATCTCATTCGCTAATATTTACAGTGTGTGTGGCTGCTTGCAGCCTCCTTGCAGCCCAGGAAATGAGAGAATCAGATCTGAGGCTCCGTTTTCCATTCCCACTCTTTATGTTGGGCAATACTTCCTTTCTTTGTCAGACTGAAAATTTCCTGTGACAATTCCTAAGAAAAATGATCTTGTTGGCTGTATTGAAGTCAGTCTAAACAAGATGTTTGTAGACAGGACTGTGTATTGTAAATAAGGGAAGATAATCAATTTAGAGCTTGCAGTATAACAAGGAATGTTATATGATTCATATAAAGTTACCAAATAAAATTCCTGAGGATGGGTTTTGCTTGATCAGTTCAGCAGTGTTCTGATTAAAAGATGCCACCATCACACTCCCATCTGGCTAGCCTGACTTGAATTTTAGAACATGATAATACTTCCCTGTTCGTTGATAGAGTCCCTTGTGTTATGATAAGATGACACTCACTAATCAAAAGTTTTACTTTATGTCCTTGTCACTTAGGTGTTTATTCTTGTGGTAAGATAATTTTCTTTGACACTGATTAAAAGAAAGAATCTGATGTGCTTTTCTGTTTCATTCTTTTTGATTTTCTTAAAAACAAAAATAACACATTTTGGTAGATACAGCGCTTGTTGTTAAAGTGTTTGCTGAGTTCTGCAAAGTAGGGCGAATCACGTCAGCAGTTGTGACTGGAGAGGAAGGGTTTGGAGCATGGGACAGGGGAAGATGGGACAGAGTTTTATCCTGTGATTTTTTTTTTCCCCTGAAGTTTTATTGGCTCGGAAAAAGATACAAAAAGTTATTAAAGTGTACCTTCCCTACTTTCTCCTAAATTTGGCAAGTTGTTTTTTTTTTTTTCATTTCGGTCAAAACTGAAGTATGAACTGCATCGCTTTAAGGTATAATCCAAGAGTCTGAAATTTCAAGTGCAAGTTCCTACAAAGTCTCATTTTAAATATCATTTAAATAGATGCTCATTTAAAAATCTGACACTTGGATCTGCAGGTCTAGGGATTAATGATGAAAAGATTGTGGAATTAATCTGATTTGGAAGTACCTTTTTTTGCTAGCAAGTTACAGCAAGAGAGGTGAGAGGATTTGAATCCCAGTCTTAAACTGACTTGAAACTGACTACCATATATTATTGACTACGTGTGAGACGCTGTGACTTGCACTTTAAATGCATTAGCTTATTTAATCTTTATAGGTGAGTGCTATTATCTTTCCTTTATTGATAACTGATTGAGTCTTTGGAGAGGTTATACAAGATCATACAAATAGGGTGTCTTTGGTATTTGATTTGAAATGCACTAAGACTAGAACTTTTTTTTTTGTATATAGTTCAGATGGTCACGGGAGAGCAGAACTTTTACATGATGCTTAAATCATTGTTTTTAAATGTAGAAGTGAAAACAGTCAGTGTTTCTTGGGTTGGAATAGATGTTGTTCCCTGCCTTGTGAATTGACCGTTAAAGATTTGGGAAGTGTTGAATTTCTGAAATGTCACCTTGATTAAAAAATAATTGGTTTTCATATAAATCAGTTTCCTTTTTCCCCTCTTCTCTGAAAGACGCTACCACATTAATGTAGGTGAGAACGTGTGTTTTTAAAATTCTCAAGTCTTGGAAGAAGTGGAGAGTAGAAACAAGAAGACGCTGTTGAAAGCTGGGGAAGAGAGCTAGAATTTTCCCTTCTAAATAGTGTTGGCCAGTGATGAGCAGAGTCTTTTAGACTCAACTTAAGATTTTGCTCTTTCATTAGATTATTTTCTTCTCCCGTAGAAGACTGAAGTCAGAAACCCAAAAGCTGCTCTTTATGCGAGGCCTGGGTTAACACTGCTTTTCTTCTGCGCACTCTGGTCTCCTCACCTGGCCGTGGCCTCCTGTCCTGCTGAGGTTGAACTCAAGCCTGAAGCTGGCAAGTCAAAGCTTCTTTATACTCCAAGAGTGGAAATTAATTTCACTTTCTTTAAAACACAGGAGAAAAAGTTAAGTTTTGCCAAATTGAAATAGCTGAATTTTCATTGAAATTGGCTTTTGGCATTATCTTAGAAAGTGCACTAAATATGGGGTAGATAAACTACCATCTGATGGTTAGCGCGAACCAGTCTTAGGAATTCAGAAACCCTCGTTCTGGCCCAGAGCTTTTTGGGTGACCTTGACTAAGTCACTTACCTTTCATGTTCAACCTCCTGTTTTTGATTTTTCCTGTGGTGAATGGCAGGATAGAATTCTTCCTAGGTACAATTATATTTTACAAACCTGTTTTAAAAGGTAAAAGACATGTTTACTTTTACAGCTTTGTGACAAACACACTATCTTTTTGTTAGAGAAAAAAATCTCTCCAACTCTTTTATTAGGTACGTACTTCAATTGCAGAGGAAACATTGGCGCTTGGAGTCATTTTTCTTTTTTCCCATCTCCACATTGGAAAGGATGTTTTCCTCCAGGTGGCTTTTTAAAAAATGGTATGTACTCAGCAGTAGTCATCTTTTTTGTGTACTAAGCAGAAACAGTCACTGGGCATGCAACAGAAAAGGGGATCTGTCATTTGATATAAATGATGCCAATTGCTGCATGGCGTAGGTTAGGGTTCTCCAATTTAAAAAGGCTCCTACGAGACTGTTCTAAACAGCCTTCCAGTTGGTACTCGGTCTGAAAGAGATGCATTACTTCTCAAGCATTGTGGAGAGCTTGGAGAAATGTTCCATACAGTGAGTGGAGATAGCGAGAGAAAAAGTCAAGGATGGAGGGAAAAGCACATGCCAACATTTAGGTTGGATTACTGTGGGGTTTGCATTCATTCCTGCAGGGACGAAACTGGATTTGTCTTTGTAAGGGCAGAGAAGTGGGAAAGAGGAGCCTTAGAATTGTTCTCTGGGGAGGAAGATGAGGGTTTAGCTGGAGATAGTTCACCTGCACAGGTGTGAACAGGAGGACAGAGATCATGAAGATGCTAAGAAATCCTAAGGGCAAAAGCTTATTTTCCCAGGCAGCCTACTTGTTTTATTAATTAATATCATTGTTGGTATTAACTCACTAAGTTAAACTTCATCTTCTTTTAATCAGAGTTATTCCCTCGTAATACATAGTCTTCTATATGTAAACAAGCAAGCAACAGATGTTGAATCTCTACTTCAACCTCTAGCTCTGTGCTGAAGGCTGTGGGATGGATGCGTTTTGCTCCGATTTACCCTGACACGTCCACCTGATTTTGGTCTTTGAATGCTGTGCTCCGGTCCTCATCCTGCATGTTTCGTCTCTGTTCATCTTACGTGCAGTTCTCAGCGTTGATTTTCCAGTTGGTCCAATTGAGAAGAGGCTTTTAAAGTCCTAAGTGTGTAAAAAGATGTGTGTTTGAGAGACTCATCTCCCAGGTTTTTTGATTTTTATTGTTTATGGGGTTTTCTTGGGTGAATTTCCAGATATTTATTTGGTGGCAGGTGAGATTCCTCGGGAATCCGTGTTTTCCTCAGGAATTTCCAAGGAGAGGGCTTTCCTGGCTGAGCAGAGGAGCAAGAGGAGGCCCTAAGTCAGGCCAGGTCTTCCGAGAAGCGGGAATGTCCGTGTGCTAATTAAACAGAGGAGAAAGTTAAGCAGAATGCAGCTGGTGATGGTCAACAGTTTCTGAGATCCTGGAAGCCCTCACGCTTGGTGTGGCTGACCCCTGCCAGCTGTGCATCCCTGAATTTAGGTAAGGAGATGGGGACAGTTGGATGCACCATTTTAATAAAAGCTGATGGTTGTGGAGCGACTTTCATTCGCCTCTGCTCCCCTCTCCTCTGGTCCTTGCTCTGTAGCACTGTTACTGAGAAATAGCCAGCTCTGAATCAAACCCACAGGCGTGGTTCTCTGCAGGGACACTCTGGAGGCCGGGGACTGGCTCTCGGAAGAGGAGTTCAGTATTTGGATCCTTGAGATTTGGCCCTGTCATTCGTTACCTTTAAAACTTTAAAATATGCATTATTCTTCCCGGCTAGCTGTAAAATGCAGGCCTTCTCCTTTTCATCCCTCTACAGTCAGTAGTTCCCCCCCTTATCCCCTGGGGATACGTTCCAAGACCCCCAGTGGACGCCTGGAACCAAGGATAGTACTGAGCCCTCTATGTACTGTGTTTTTTCCTATACACGCATACCTTGGATAAAGTTTAATTTATCAAGTAGGCACAGTAAGAGATTTACAGTAATAATAAAAGAGAATAAGCGTGACAATATACTGTAATAAAAGTTACTATAGATCTTAGCAACCTCAGCCTACAATTGTTTTCTTTCCTTATTCTCGAGAACTTTCACCTTTTCACTTAAAGGAAGAACTTTGCGCCTTCTCTTTGGCATATCTGAATTGCCAGCATCGCTACTCTTGTGCTTTGGGGCCGTTATTAAGTAAAATAAGGGTGAATTGAACACAAGCGCTGCGATACCTCGAGACAGTTGATCTGAAAACCCAGATGGCTACTAAGTGAAGAACAGGTAGGGTACCGCGTGGATCCGCTGGACAAACGGATGAGTACAATTCATGTCCTGGGCAGGGAAAGGCAGGACAGCACGAGATTTCATCACACTACTCAGAACGGTTCGCAATTTAAAAGTTATGAATTGTTTATTTCTGGAATTTTCCATTTCATATTTTCAGTTGACTGTGGGTAACTGAAACCAGGGAAAGTGAAACTGTGGGTAAGGGGGGGGACTGCTGTACTACTATGAACTATAGAGGTTTTGTGCACTTTATCATATTAAGTCTTTGAGTGGCCAGCTGGGCATTTAGGGCCTAACTCACCTTTTTTATGCAAGCTTTTAGGATCCAGCTCAGACCGTGGTGAATATTTCCTTTTTCAAGTCTGTTTCATTCGAGTGGAGGCTATATTATTCTCTTCTACCATTTTAACAGGGAAGGTCAGTGACAACCCAGATTCCCTGAAATGTTTGAGTGGGAGGTGAGACTTTAGGGAGCTTCTAGAACAGTCTCTGTGGTTTGCAGATGAGAACAGTGTTGCTTGTTGTGGTTAAAAGGCCAAGCGCACATTCTGTTAAGTGATGGTTATGTTACAGTATAAACCCAGGCTTCGGCTACCCCCTGCAGGGTTCATTACATTCCCGTGTTCTTTACTAACCAAAGTAAATTAGGGTGTTTTTATTGACTTTGCATAATGATTTGCAGTTGGACTCTACTAGAGGAAACTTCCTTCATGCATTTAAATGATATAATTTATAAAATTTGATTTATGCCCAATTTTATGGATATATCTGTCGCTTAAAGTAAACACCGGAAATGCTGTGCAGTTGAATTATGAATTCCCAACTAGATTGCAGAGCTCTGCAGGCTGGGGTTACTTTTTGACTGCTTTCTTCAGAGATGGGCTACCCACCCGGTCCACTTTTCGTTGTTGGTGTTTTGGTTGACTGTGTGAGGAGATGCTTCATTAGCGTTTTGAACTGTGTGGCATCTCTCAAGCATCATGGCTGTGCATCTGTCTGGCTTGAAGTAATCAATTCATAAAATCCACTCAAAATTGAGACACTGAATATTAGATATTATCTGTGCATGTCTAGCTTACAGAAGGATCCCTTGGTAGATTTCTTTACTTTTTGAGTTCTCATGACTGTATGTACAACACATGGGCTGTTTACCTAAAATGGCTTATACACATAGGTGTATAATGTGAGACGCAAATCTGTAGAATATGAGTTTACTTAGCATTATTAACAAACTTGGGTTGATGTTCTAATTTATTCCTCTTAATATTTGCAGGTGAAGAGAAATCCTGTGCTTGGGGTTTGTCCAAGATGTCAGGTCCAAGTTGACGGTGTCTGTGCTAATTCTAAAAGTCATGCTTCTTTCGAAAGGCCCTAGGACCAAGCTTTTCTGTGTCAAGTATTTCATGTCAGTTGTATACTGGCTTAAGGATGGTGTTTACCTTTGTGGCTTGGCAGTAAATTTCTGGTGCAAGAAACCCTATATTGCTACCTTGACACCAAGACTTGTATGGTAGATTTAGTTGGGTATTTCAAGGTCCTTCTTTATGGAAAATACCTAGTTAATAGTACATAAATAATTTGTGGGTAAATAGTAAATAAATAAATGGACTTCCAAGATGGCGCACCACTAGTCTGCACTTTCATGGGGTTTTCTCCTCTCTTGAGCAAGTAACATGGAAGGCTCTTATTTTTCTCATGCCCACTGTGAACGACTGACTTAGCTCACCTTCTCTTGAGTGATACATTCTGTTTGATTGGGGAGTTAAGAGATGACAGTTAAAACCATGAATTAGAAGACCCAAGATGTCATTGTGGGAACAGTAGGCTGCCGCCAGCCCTGGTATTGACTCCTTGACCACCTATTATCTGCAACATATCTTATTTCCTAGTATCGAGGTATGAATCTGATAGTAAAAAATTAGCATTTCATAGACTAGGGCAGCGATTTGTGTCAGATTTCAATCTATTTAGAGTGAAAACCAATGAAGCCGGGTCGAAAAATGGCCAGTAAATTGCTGTCCTAATCAAGGTACATCAAACTCTGAGCATGTGGTGGATGACAAAATTCCATGAACCTTCTGTCCCGAGGAATCGGTTCAGCTCACTTGATGGTGGAATCAGGCAGGGCCTGTCTCTTAGAAAGGCTGAGAGTTGCCTGGTGAGGGCTGGGGGGAGACGGGCTTAGTCAGCCATTATTAGCAGAGTGATCTGGGTGACAGGTGACTATAAATAGAAGGAAGCTCTTGTTGATCATAACACCTGGCGGTTAACACTGCCTTTCATCTTCAAAGCCATTTACAAATACGGTTCTTGCAGATACTCTTGTGATCCGAGGCTGTTACTGGCACGTTGCTTCTTAGGAAGATGGAAGCAGTGGTTTTCAGAGATCGGGTTTTGGTCAGAAATTTGGTTGTGCATCCTTCAGAATCCTCGGAGATTTTCCGTTTTGATTGAAATATTTGGAAAGGTCTTCGCTTAGATTAGGTGTCCTGTGCTTATTTTGCAATTCTTGGAGTGTGAAATGAGGCCGTTTTCTCTGTGATTTAGACGTGCTAGATTTCCAAGGGCAGCGAGAGCACGTTTGGAATTTCATAAGCTTTTAGTTTAGACCTTCACATTTGATTTTCTGCCTGGAGAATATTCTCCTTTCTGAGTTATGAAAAAACAAACAGCAAATCTTTTCCCGTTTCAGAGGGGCGAGCTTGAAATTGTGTGTTATTAGTCAGTAAAAGTGCGAGTTTCTTGAACTACTTTAAGGCAGATCAGTTTGAAAGGTCTGGATAATTGGGTAACTTTAAAAGAAGTGCAGCGTTTCTTTTATCACTGTTTTAATAAAGCTTACTAGAGTGGATTCTTCTGTGTAGTAAGCCATTGAAGCCTGCCTTTCAATGGATAGAGAGAAGAATGATTTCTAATGCTAAGGTAGCTTTGTTATGACAATATAAAGTTTCACTTTTTCACCTGAGTTTGGATAATTTCAGTTTCAAACACTAGTTGCACAATGATGGCTTAACATTTATCTTGTCTAGTAACAAATCAAGGTGAAAAAGTGGTATATTAGCACTAGCTTAAGGAAGGAAGAGAATCTATTGACTTTCATAACTGGAAATCTGAAGTTGGAGCTGGGCACATCTTTATTGCTTTGGATTTAAGAGGGAGATCTTCTTTCTTAGAGTCTACACTTGCTGGGAAGAAACTGTGTGTTTTGGGATGCTCCATTCTAAACCAGTGACAAGAGGAGAAGACCCCCTGCTCTTGTATATTGGAATATGGGAGAATCCTTTTCTGTGTAATTTGACTAACCTAAGAGCAAAGACTTAAAGACGCTCACACTGGGGTTTCTTCTTGGAATGACCCAGCAGGTCTCCAGACAGTGATTCCCAAGATCAACAGTCTCCACCTGTGTGCTCAGAGATGCCAATCAGCCTTTTAACTTCCTCACTCTTAAACATGAAAACCCACAAAATATTACCAGACTTCTGAGGAAGGCAGCTAATCAAAAAAGTAGAGGCCAAAACTAACAAAGAGAGAAAAAACTTCTCTTTTGAAGGAAAGAAGAAAAATCTTTAAAAAAAAAATCATTAATAGCTTCAAGGATATCATAGAAGATTTTGGATCCGTGTAACAAGAACAGGATAGGATGGAAAAAGGGAATATTCTAAGACTTAAAAAGAGCTTTTTGAAATTAAATTGTAAGACTCTACAGAAGAGCTACAAGAGAAAGCTGAGGAAATACCCTAGATGGTAGATTTAAAAAGTAAAGTGATGGAAAATAAAAGGGAAAGTTAAGGAGATTAAGGAGATCCAACATTTGAATGAATATTAGAATGAAAGAACAGAGAAAACAAGATGAGGAAATTTGCAGTAATTCAAGAAAATATCCTAGAACTGAAGAACAGTTTTCCATCTCAAGAGAATTCCAATCTTCAACTCAGGGCCCCCAAGCCGTAGTAGGTTGCTTTTAGACACATCATTGTGAAATTTCAGAACATCAAAGGATCCGGTAATTAGCATGGTATCAGACTTCTCAACCATGGAAGCAAGGAGACAATGGAGGGAAGCACTCAAATTTCTGAGAGAGGATGTTTTTCCAACTTACAATTTTTTTACCCACCTAAACTCTTGGTTAAAATGTGAGAATAGGTTAAAGACATTTTCAACCTCACACATTTTCCACCTAAATCCTTTCTTAGGAACCTGTTGGAGAGGGTGCTCCATCAAAAGGAGGGAGAAAACCAAGAGTGAGGAGGACCTGGGATGCAGAAAAGAGAAAAGATCTTATAAAGGAGGTGAAGGGAGATCTCTGACTGACATCTGCTCTGAGCATAGAAGGCAGTTCTAGATTAGAGCAGAATGGAAGGCCCTGGTAGAAATGACTTCAAGATGAAACTAACACAATACCTATATAACTCAATTTATCGAGAGGCGATTTAGACAGTTAATTAATGGAAAAATTGGATTTGAATGAGTGATAAGTTTGTAGGAAACCAAGGATGTGGAAAGAACAAGACCGTTATTAACTCCAGGGGAAAGTCGTGTAAGAGGGAGAAAAGTCATCCTAGCACCCTGCTGTGCTGTCTCCATAGAGCCTGAACAATGGGATCCTATCTGTTAGGAGGATAGGGCTGGGGGGAAGAGGGGGAGCGGGAGGTGATGGTGTGCCTACCTGATAAAGACCAAAACTGAAAAATTAAGAAGTAAGATGTTATTCCGAGATAGGAAGCTGAATGCCAAAACAATCAACCAAACGAGTTGAAAGTGATTGCCCCAGGGAGCAGGAAATGAGGAGAGGAAGAAGGGCAGGAGATTGCTATTTTTTGGGGGGGACACACACAAGCCTTACAGAATATCTGGCTTTTAAAATTATATGCAAACATAACTAATATAAAAAATAATGAATATTGCAATAAAGCTGGGAAAAAAATCATCTGCTAGGAATGAGGGGCTTAATGAGAAGAGTTCCTGGAGATGATGTAATACATTCTCCTCTTGATATTTGAGAAATTTGAAGCATAGAAAAAAGAATTGGTCCAGATTCCTAGATCCATTAAGAGAATGGCTCCTCCATGAGTGATCAGTGTGATAAATTCTTGGTGCTGTAACTCTTATTGAACTTTTATAGAGAACAAGCTGGCGTGACTAGTCAGATGGTATAGCAAAGCTTGACTTTGTAAAGCAATAGAATTGAGATAATTGGAATTCTGTAAGGAAAACTATTGATGATGCAAAAGTATTCGATGCACACTATTTAATGCAAAACTATTTCTGGAAAAAACAGCCTTCCTCTCCCCACATTTAAATGACTTTGCAGAAATATTATGTTTTCTAGTATTCCTGTGATAGATATCAACCCAGACAAAAATCTCCCTTGCGTAAAGCAGTGGTTCTCAGCGTGTAGTCCTTGGACCAGCAGCATCACATCCCCTGGGAACTTGTTAGAAATGCAGATAATGAGGCATTACCCCAGATCTCCTGAATCAGGGACTTGGCGGTGGAGCCCAGCAGCCTGCATTTTGACAGGCCCCCTGGGAGATTCTGCTGTACCTTCCATTTTGAGAACTACTGAAATAGCTGATGATGTTATAGATAACGCTGATCCCCTCACCTCTTTAGGGGGTCGGCTCAGTCTGGACTCCCCACAGCGCAGCAGTCCTCTTTTCATTTCCCTACGGGCCTCACTCTCCTCGAGGTTTAAGCACCTTGGTCGGCAGTAATGTGAACTGGGATTTTTTTTTGGAAAACGAACGAATTTTGCATTATTGATCGTCTTTGGATAAAAACTTAGCGTGCATCCTGAGTTCAGCAATAACAATCTAAGCCTCATAATTACAAGCTTATTAAAAAGGAGCACAGTCCTCCTAGGGTGTATTTGTTGGGATTTGGGATTGGCTGTGTATCAGGGAGCCTAAGTTAGAGGGGTGTGAACAAGATAGAGGCTTATTTCTCTCTAGAGCTGACAGCAGAACCAAACCTCAGTATTCCTGGGGCCTTCATCTGTGTGACCCCGGGTGGCTCTGGGGGTGAATGGCAAGGGCCTTGTCCCTTCCACTAAACGGTGTGACCTTCTAGTTGAACACATTCACTCCGCAAGCTTCCCACTGGCCAGAACGTAGTGGCATGACAACGTCCAACTACATGAGAAGCAGAGGAGTGTTTATTCTGGTTAACCAGTTACTCCTCTCTGTAGACAAAGGAGGGGATAGATATTGGGGGTGGAGGAGGACAGTTAATGGTCTCTGATGCACAGCAATTTCTACCTATGTCACTTTCAGATATAGTCTTCTCACAGCATCGTGCCTTTGTGATGGTCAGGTCATAAGAGCCTGGGTTTCCAAGCCAGGCAAAGTCCTTGCCATCCCTTTATGAACCTACCTCAAATGACCCCATGTTTAATGATTGGTGGACTAAGAGGAATATATGAACAGTAGTCATAGTTTCAGTTTCACTGACTTTTCTCATAAATAAAGGAAAGTTTGGTGCATATAGCCTTGTACATGTCAGAATTTAACATCTGATAAAGACAGGATATAAAAACCCAGTGGGGTACCAATGGATTATTAATTGGGGGGAGAGGCTGGGGTAATCAGCTAGGAGCTGCACCTCAGCAAATATTTAAGCATAAATTCCCCATGTGTTAAGAAGTTAAATGTAAAACTTGAAACCCCAGAGAAGTTAGACTTCCTGTATATTATGGTACGGGGAGGACATTTTAGGAATACAGTTTTTGGAAGAGATGAAGTGAATTGATAGATTTGACTAAATTAAAAAGAAAACTAATATTCCATATATATATCAGAAGGAACCACTAAAGGGCAAATTGGGGAAAATATTTGCAATAGTTTTGTAAGATAAAATATGTAGAGCTCTTAAAAATCCATACAAAACACCAACGGAGTTAAAATGTGGGAAGGATGTGAACAGAGGGATCACACGAGGATTCCAAATTACAGTGGCTGGATACTGATATATATGGCTGAGGAAGATTCACTCTGAGCTAACATCTGTTGCCAATATTCCTTTTTTTTTGCTTGAGGATGATTAGCCCTGAGCTAATATCTGTGCCCGTCTTCTTCTATTTTATATGTGGGTCACTGCCACAGCATGGCTGACGAGTGGTGTAGGTCTGCACCTGGCATCCAAATCTGTGAACCTGGGCCGCCAAATCAGAGTGTGCCAAACTTAACCACTAGGCAACAAGGCCAGGCCTGGTATTGATATTTTTTGAATCTCAAATTGAAAAGGTGAAAGGAAACACTGTGGCTGAGGAGGAGATTGCATTTAGACATGTCTGTCACCCACTCCTGGTCACAGTGTGAGGGCAGCATTTTAGCAATTTGTCTCTGAGGCTAAAACATGTTCCTACGTTTGGCCCCACACTCTTAACTTCTAGGATTCTCCCGGAAGGAAACACCAGAGGTGCAGTGGGATTCATGTCTGAGGATGGTCACTACCACACTGTTTATAATGGTGAAAAATAAAAAAGCAACTTAATGGTCAGCAGTAGGAGAGTAGTAAATAGATGACCTTATTCATATTAAAATAGAAATTATATAACCACTTCAAATCATGTTTCCAAAGAATTTTCATGATGTCAGGAAATGCTTTCTGTGTAATAAATGAAAAATGAATTACAATTCTAAATTCTGTATGAACTCAAAAAAACCCCAAACCCACAGAGAAACGATGAGGAAGAGATACTAGAAATATAAAAGTGATGATCCCTTGGTGTTAGGATTACAAGTGGTTTTAATTTATTCCTTTATCATTTTATTTTCCAAGATTTCTACAGAGCGTGTGTATGTCTTTTATGGGAAGGGAAAAAGTAAACATTGTCAAAAAACTGGAAGTCTGACAGATCATTTGCCAAAATAAATAAATTTTGCAGCCGCCTGGGTAGACAAAACCTTGTCACTTGTCCTTATGGAATAATGAGAGGTTTTCCTCTGCCTCCCATTCACGTGGCTTTCTTTTAGGTATTTATATTGTTACCCTTGAGTTCTATTTAAAATGATTGGTTTGGTGCATTTAAATCGATGTCTTATTTTACATGCACAGATTACCTTTTTATAGTGTCTGATTAGAGGCAAATGGATAGAATCGAATCACCAAGGAGTCATAAAAACTTGAGCAAACTTTTTCTCCTTTAATAAGTGTCATATAAGCCATTGATACTTGACTGACTTATGAATAACATTCATGGACTTTTTTTTTTTCCTTTATATAAAAATTTTGTGCCTGATTACATTTTTGAGGTGGAATGATTATAAGTTTATAGATAAATGAAAATCTTAGTATGGGGCACAGAACTTGGTTTCTAAGAGCTTCTCTTTTGAACTGTATTGATACAAAAATGCAGCTTATTCAATAAATACCTACTACGTTAGGAAGTTCGCTGTGAAAGATTTGTGGGATATTATGGGGAAACTTAATCGCTATGAAATATTTGTGGAATATTATGGGGAAACTGTTAAGTCTCCTTTTGGAGTTTCTTAGGTTTTAAAATTCCTAGGTTCTCTTTTAACTAGTTTGCTGTTATTAAATTAAAACTTTTAAGAGAGCCAAGAATTGATGGTTATTTAGGACGTGCTCCAAACTCAAATATAGCAAATCCTGGCTTACCTGTGCCGTGCTCTAACTGTGCTATCTGATGTGGCAGCCGCTAGCCATGTATGGCTTTTAAATTAAAATTAATTAAAATTAAAATTGAGACCCTGAGTCATACTAGCTACATTTCAAGGGCTCAGTAACCACGTGCGGCTAGTGGTTACTCTGTTGGACCTTGAAGGTATAGAAAGTTCTATTGGACGTTGATGAGATGTCTAGAGATAATTCAAAATAGATAATAGGCCCCCAATAATTTTTTCTTAGTTTTAGAATAATATCTAATGAGTGTTCTCACCCACCCATTTCCTTCCTAACAAGGCGTTGTTGCTTAGCTTATTGCTAAAATAGTTATCTCCTTTGAATACTCCCCAAATGATAGGAGGAGGCAGGATAGAGTTGGTAGAAAAGAATGCTTATTGTATTAAATTTGGTTCAGATAAATGGGTAATCTGAATGTGAGAAATACACAATTAAGACTAAAAAAGCCCTGATGGATTCACAGAATTTTAGATTTGAAAAGGGCCATTGATTGCATCTAATCAAGCCTTCTTACTTAACTGATGAAAAGTTTGAGGAACAGAGAGGTTAAGTAATTTGCATAAGTCACACAGCCAGGCAGTGGCCTTGTTACCCCTCACTCTCCGAGTTCACTGGTCTTGTCGTTGGGCCAGGACAACCTTTGTAAGAAGTTCCAGTACCAATAATCTGTTGTTCATCAACTGTGGAGCCAATTATTGTAGGATTAACTTGACACAAGGTCACAGAGTATATTGTAAAAAACAGAAGTTACCCTTTAAAAACTAAGTCTTCTCAGCCTTCTTTTCATGTCTTTGAAAAAATGCTGCTTTCATTAATAGACACTTTTACTTTTGGTCTTGAAATTGTATATATTTTAAGAATCAAAAGGAAACATGCTTCCTTTTAAAAACATCCTTTTTTTTGGGGTTACGGTGTTGGAAAAGGATTTGCTTTTTGAAATCCTGTTTTGATTTTGCAAAGCTTATGGATCAATTTAGGCCTGTGAGATTTGCCCCCCGCCCCCCAAACTCCATTGAAAGTAACTTTCTGTGAAATGATTTGTCATTCTCATATTTAATGCATTTTCTCCCAGAATTATTTACTTCCGTCGCGTTGCCTAGGTTCCATTAGTTGCTGAGAGCTGGCTGTGGAAAGTGAAGTAATTTATTCTAGAAACCTGACTACCTGCTGTGAAAAGACTGCATTTTGTTAATACTGGGAGATTCTCTGGTTGTTTCCACCATGTTATGTGGATTGTCCCTTTCAAATGCCTCGTGAACTTGTCACCTTCCTTTTTCCTCTCCGGCGTAGTTCAGACCTTCCTCTGCATGTTCTTGGTTGTAGTCTGTCTGTTTCCACTCAGTCTTGCCCCTGTCCGTCCGTCTGCCTGGCATACAGCTACCAGAGTGATTTTTCTAGAACAGATCTGATCATTTCACTTCCCGGAATGAAATCCCGCAGTGTCTGCTCCTGCCTGCAGAGTGAAATGCAGGTTCAGGTCCTCATTTGGCAAACCATTCCCTTTTCCTGGGAGTGGGGCTCAGTCTCCCTCTCATTCGCACCCTCGAGTCTGTGTTCAGATACCCCTTCCTCGGCCTTTCCTGACCATCATCCGAATCATCACCACCCCTCCCCTCGCTCACCAGTATCTTCTTTCCTGTAGCACATTACACCTTCTAAGATGCAATGCAATTTGCTGATTTCTTGGTGCTTTCCCATTAGGATGTGATCTCTATCTGGGCGCTCTGGTATTTGTTTGGTGCCTCACCTCCTATCTCTTCCTTCGGTTGCACGCCCTTCTCCCCTCCAAGTTCTTGGTAATTTCCCCGACAGATCACCCAGTGGAGGGCTGTGAGGAATGAGAGTTTTCCAGTGTGCCGCCATCTTCCTCCTCCTTTGCCCATGCCACCTTCTTGGCCCTGGATCGGCGGTGTGGATCCCTGCCTGAGTGACACAGTGATCCTTAAACTCACAACCACACTTCCTGTCATTGTGGACGGGGTGTGTGTTTCACCCTCTGAGATACTCCAGTGCTGCCAACGAGGGTGAGCGTTCTCAAAGGGGAGCCTGTCCGTTGTTGGGTGTTTGGTTGGTTGGCCCCACGTGCTCATCAACAGGTGGTGTCTCTGCAGACTGGGTCAGCGATTGCTCCTTATTTACCAGTGGCAATGGAGATAACCCCCTGAGTACCACTCCCCACTGTGAAATCCAGCCTGTCCCTCTGCCGTATGCAGCCCAGAGGTGGAGGAAATCTCCAGAAGCGTGGCTGTCCACGCATTCACGTGTCCAAGTCATAATGGGAACCGTGAAGGAATGCTCTTAGGAGAACGCAGCTCTGCCCATCACCATGTGGGTTATTTTAACAGACTGATTTTCATGGGGTAGAATTAGCCAGCCTCAATACTAAAATGTCAGATTTGCCAGTGTCCTCCATTTTAAGTCATTTTAGGACCCATCCTTCATCTGTTAAATGAGTTCCTTTATTTGGTGGTGTTTCCAACGAAGCTTTCAGAAACTAAGTTCATCAAATGATTAGCTCGTGGGGTGGATAACTTCATTTTTTTAAATTATTAAAAAAAAACACCCCAGTTTCTATTTAGGTTTACGTCATTCCTGTATGCACCCTATTTTCTTTTTTTTTTTTCGTGAGGAAGACCAGCCCTGAGCTAACATCCGTTGCCGATCCTCCTCTTCTTGCTGAGGAAGACTGGCCCTGGGCTAACATCCGTGCGCATCTTCCTCTACTTTATATGGGACGCCGCCACGGCGTGGCTGACAAGCAGTGCGTCGGCGGGCGCCTGGGATCCGAACCCGCGAACCCCAGGCTGTCAAGCGTGGACTAAACGGTTGCGCCACCGGGAGGCCCCTGCACCCTATTTTCTTACACTGTCTGTCTTGGGATCTGCTTAGAGGGCTGAGATGAAGACCCTCTTACCTGTTCTCTCGGTTTACCCCGCATAGTGCTACAATGAGCACGTGGAAGTGGGTCGTTAGTCCTGGTATTTACCTATCCTTTCTGTGACTTTTAAACAAACCAAAGAAACCATTTTGTACACTCTGCCTTTTAACCCTGGCTGTCACATTTTCTGCAACAGTTCTGATTTAAATTATTTGCATCGTGGATCTTGACTTCTATTCCTCAGACCGTGTGCCCTCATTCATGCTTCAGAAAATATGAGAGGCCCCTGTGCTCAGAAAGTGTTTGTTGAATGAATAAAAGATAATCTCCTAGTTGTTTGCAATTGTGCTGTATATTTGATTGTCATTTTATTGGCTTATTTATGTACGGAGTGATGTAGTAAGATGCCTAGATTGCTGTTTAATGAACCAGTCTAGATATTTTTATAGTTTCTATTCTAAAATAGGTAATTTCTTTCTTTGTATTTTGATTGAGAAATAGCTTTGCATCCTCCCCACAGTGTCTGGTGTAGCGTTTTATATAGGCAGGTGGATAAATACGTGCCGAATTAAATTCCAGTGCTGTATACCTGGTGCATTTCCAGTCTCCCTGTTACTCCTGGCAGCAGAAATAGTCAGCCTTCTTCCCACAGTTGTGCAAAATGATTAACACATTATATTATGCACCTCTAATTTTGACAGAACCTCAAAATGTTTTCCAGGAAAGTAAACTGAACGGTACCAAACGGGGTGTGGCTGTTTTAAGAAGGGCATGGTATTCTTAAAAGACACTTTTCCAGTATGTGAGTGAGAAAATATCCCATTTATAGGTGTAGATGCACCGTCCTCTTTTCTTCGTCTATCCTTGCCCCTTTGCTGATTTGAACTTTTATCTACAGGTGAAATAAAAGCAAACACTGAATGATTGAGAGATTAAAAAACCCCACGTGCTTGTGTCTGACCACCAGACCTGTGCATGGCTGACCCTCAGTGAGGGCCGCGCCTGGACATTTCATGGACTGTGATATAAATGAACCAGATTATAGGATTCTGTGAGAACTGGCTGTAATTTTACCCGTTTCTCCACCAGTTATATGAGAAGGCAAGTGTGGAATAGCCATGCTATTCAGGAAAAACCCAAGTGGGCAAAAAGCACTTTATTTGCAAACGGTGATACTTTAACTGGGTTTGGTAACAAATCACTTGGGACGCAGCAGACGTCTTACCTGTGTGTGGGGAAGCAGAGGCTGGGGAGGGCTGGCTGCTTCACAGCATCGAGGGAGAGAGGAGTAAATGGGTGGCAGAGTGTCTTGTCATTGCTACCAAGGTAGATTGGGGGTCGAAACGTAGATTCCATTTGATGAAAAATGTGTCCATTTTAGCAGTGATAATGACCTCTAGAAAATTGATGGTTTTGCTGTGCTGTGACCTTGTGTAGACATGTACCCTTTAGTCTTTATTCCTGATATTTTCCATTATCAACACTGCGTTGCATCCTGCGTGTTATAATGAAATGGTAGGAAGTCTGATAGGATGCTGATAGTTTTGGAGCATTTCAAAACAAGTGAATATAATTAAAATGCTTCCTTTGTTGGTTGCCCGTAGGTGATTCTTCCTGCAGGATGAATTAAGAGAAGAGGATCCTTACTCCTTAGGAATGGAGAGCCGTCTGTCAGTTTCCAGGATGCAAGACCCTTCATCTTCGCCCTTGGAGAAGCATCAGAGCTCAGCTAATGGAAATGGAGATCTCGATTCAGGTAGGATTTTGTTTTTTAAATCCGTTTGGTCTTTTGATTTGTTGATCTATATCTTTCTGAAAACGTTCAGGAAATAACGGGGCGACATTTCTAGATCTCACATACTGCCTGTTCCTGGGATTTGCTGTCATATTTATAAGCAGGTAGCAGCTTGAAAGTTATACAAAGTTTGGTTTGAAATTAATATTACCTATATATCAAAATTACTATTACCCATTACCTGTATACCTATATAGAGTGTGGGCTAAGTTATAATGAGGTGACAAATCACTTCAGAATCTCAGTGGCTTAGCACAGTAATTGTTTATAAATCATTCACACTGTTTCAGACAGACTCTGAGTACCATGGCTCTGAATATCCTGGTTCACCCAGTCATTCCACATCATCACACAGTGTTGCCACTCAACGTGGTGCTTCAGGGTTTGTCATTACAGGGATAAGCAGAGCTGGAGCATCTTGAATCAGCAATTAAATGCGCTAGCTTAGAAGAGACAGCTGTTACTTCTGCTCAGAACCTCTTGACCAGAACCAGTCACGTGTTTCCACCACTGCGAGGGAGGTGGGGAAGTGGAATTCTCTCCCCTGTGCCCAGAAAGAGAGGAGAGCAGGGTCTGCCTGCGCATTAGATGCTGCCACCCGAGACCCTCTCCAGAACCTCTACCACGTCTTTCAGAAAAGGGCATCATGTGAATTTGTGGCAAAATATTTCTCTCTTTAAGAATCTAAAACCAAACCAAACCAAACCAGTCTTTGGTAGAATTTTATATTTAACCAATGAATTTATAAATGTATCTTTTTTTGTATACTTACACAATAGAGTTTATTTTAAAAAGATAAATTTTTTTTTTAAAAAAGGATTGCACTATTTATGTAACAGCTAATCAAATAAGGACAACTTAGGTCTCAGAATCATCAACGCTTTGCTATGGTGAATTCATGTAAAAAAATGTTGATCATTAACTCAGTGGGGGATTTGACCATTGTCCAAAAGTTAAGAGATTTGTCTTCACATTTGGTGAGACCCGTCAATGACAGAATCACAGATGGCTTGGTATCACTGAATTTATTTGATTAAGGTTTTCAAATTATATCTGTGTCTGGAATTATCTTATCTAGAAAAATCTGGAAAACCCTGAAATAATTGCCTAAATATGTTGAAAGGCATTAGTATCTGTTTCAAAATCAGCTCAGTTCTCCTCCTTTATTGTAGAAGTGAGAAAACTTATCCTAAAAGCAGAGCTCAATCCTTTACTCCCAGTGGGAATATGGAAATTCTCTTTCTGAGGGAGCACAGTCTCATAGGCTGAAGGTTCACCCTAATTATTCTACTTTTATTTAAGTATAAATATGTCTTTTAAAAAGTCTTTCTGATGTTTGCTAAGTGGGGTTATTTTTCCACTTTTGGAGTCCCCGAGCTTTCTTCCTGTTTCTGTCATACACACATCTGACTTCTGTTACTGCGTCATTTCCAGTGGTATGTTTTCAAAATGGTTTAAAAGCCAACTGTGTGTTGACGTATCGTTTTCACGCAGCTGCAGTACATCTCTCTCGCTGAGGTAGGTTCTGAAACTCATTAATAATCATATGGTGTCAGGAAATTATTTGTCGTGAGTTTTCTTGTGGGTGATTCCATGGATAGGAAGTGTGAGCACCACATTTATCTCTGATTGCCTGGGGTTTGCTTGGAGAAAAGCCCATTGTGTGTACTTGTTGCACGATTCGTTCCTTGCTGTCGTGTGATGCAAGGCTTGAATCGTCCAAGACGTCGAAATCTTTTATAGAAATAGTTGTAAATATCTCTAAAATTATCTTTACATTTGTCAGAGATTGGCCCTGACTGGTTTTTTTCCCCTATATGGCGAATTGGTCCTTTCTCCTGGGAATTTCCCTCTGTCCTTGTGTGGTGAGACGACTTTCAGATGGTGCCACAGAGACGGACTCCTGAAGAGGAAACACGTCACCTCGCAGGATCGAAAACTTTGTGGAGGACGGAAGCTGACTTCCAGAAACTCGAATCTGGTTTTGAACATTTAGACTGTTAACAACATACTCGAGTAGGAGTCTTCATGTAGTTTATTTATTTGCCCAAGTAGTTCCCTTTTAACTTGTTCATGTATAAATTCTCTTCCGTTCTGGCGTCAGTTGTGGGGCTGTTTGGTCCTGGGACCGACTGTGACATGCGTGGGGCTGGATGGTGTATTGGTGCCGAGGGTCTTCTCGCGGAAGCGTTTCAGAGGAGATTGACATATTGGATGGAGCAGAGAAGGCAGATGCAGTGTTGTTCAGCTGGTTCTAAATTGACCTGCAAATGAGGGACGGTAAGACAATCCTGCGTTCAGTCTATAGGGCAGGCATTCTCGTAAGTACTTTACGTGCACTGAGTCCTTTAATCCTTCCACAGCCCAGTGGAAGAGCTGCTTTTGTTATCCCCATTTTACAGATGAGGAGGCCTGGATGACAGGGCAGCGTCGCTTGGCTGTTGTGTTCCAGTGGGGATTTCATCCCAGCTGTCCTGAGGCTCTGGGGCTGGTGCTCTGAAACCCTGGGCTGTCCTGCCCTTCAGTGCGGGGAGAAGGTGCCCTGATACATAAACGTGTGTGTGTGCACACACCCTACACACCCCGCACCCACACACTTTATGGACACAGGCACAGCCCAGATTCTCTCGTCCTCTCCTCCACTTGCTTCCCGTCCCCTGTCCCACGTGTTATGTGACGCAGGACTGCATCTCGCTGATAAGTGACTGCACTTGAGTGCCTACAGCTCCTTTCTGCCAAAATTGTGGGGCCAAAGGACAGAAGTCTAACCTGCTTGCTTCCGGTTGATCTCGTGTCGTTGGTTTCCCCAGTGCCCACCCCCGGTGGCTGTGATTCCATGCAAAGATGATCCATCCTCTAAAATGACAACTTCTGCTTAGAGCAGTGGATTCTCAGTCTCATTAACAGCTTTTAAAATTTTCCTTTTTGCCTCTTTTCCTGAGGAAAGCTCAAATAATAGCTGGAGTCCATGACATCTGCGTCCTGTAAATGAAATAGGCACAATATCAAAATCCTCCTCCTCCCAGGAGCACGGAGGATGCCACCGGGATAAACTCAGATAGATGAACTAAAGGTTTCCCAGCGGACAGGATGGACAGCGCTGTCACGGGGCGCACAAAGAAGGAAGTGGGCCAAAATTGGATTTCTGGAACTCTAGGCTTCTTCAATTGCCGTGATAAAAGCAAGCAAAACAATATGCTGACATGGTGATAAATAGATTCCTTGACATTATTTTTCCAGGCCGGCTAAATGTAATTTCCTGATGAAGGCCGTAGATAAAGTGGTGTTGCGCATTCAGATTGGGCAAGCCTCTGAGTGTAAAGGATTATTCTGGAAACATAGGCTTTTTTCTTTTTTTTTGGCATTAGGACATATTAACCGGAGTCCCATAGGCTCTTCTGTTCTGGAAGGAAGGGGGTCAGCATTCTTATTAGGAAAAGTTTAGATCTGTTAGTTTTCACGTTGGGACCTGGTTCTGTGTGACTCCATAATATTCTCTTTTTTTTAAACTGTCTTTTGAAGAGTTGTTGCTTCCCCTAGCTAGGAGATTGAGTGATTTTTATGTGTTTTCTTTTTCTGGAAAATCTCTCTGGCCGTCTGGGTAGTTGAGGCAGCCACAAGGACCTCCATGTTCAGGCGACTGGCCCCCTCCCTGGGTGTAGTCCTGCAGCTGTGAGCCCCGATCTAGGATTGGCAATGGCCAGTCCTTCTGAGTTTCCTTCATACTGCGTCTGTGGAACTATTTTCCAAACCTTGTGATAGTATGAATTGACTGTCAGCAATTAAAATAGCAAAGAGTTAATGTCTTCTTCCTTTCTCTTTCCACATTAAAAAAAAATACCTAGCACACCAGAAGGTGCTCTGTAAGATTTCGTGTGTTTTGAACCTGCCGATGCTCCATTCCTTTATTGGACAGTGGTTACAAGCTTTAATATGCAGCCTTGCAAAGTTAGCCTTATTTCAGTTTGTAAAACTGTACAACCCAGGATATGATTACTTAAAAAAAAGTGTACGAGGGGCTGGCCCAGTGGCGTAGTGGTTGAGTTCGCACGCTCCGCTTCAACGGCCCGGGGTTCACAGGTTCGGATCTCGGGCGCTGACCTACACACCGCTCATCAAGCCATGCTGTGGTGACATCCCATATACAAAATAGAGGAAGATGGGCACGGATGTTAGCTCAGGGCTAATCTTCCTCAGCAAAAGGAGGAGGATTGGCAATGGATGTTAGCTCAGACAGTCCCCCCCCCCAAAAATAAATAAATAAAGGTGTATGAGCTGTTTTTTTTTTTGTGAGGAAGACCAGCCCTGAGCTAACATCCGTCGCCAATCTTCCTCTTTTTTTGCTGAGGAAGACTGGCCCTGGGCTAACATCCGTGCCCATCTTCCTCCACTTTATATGGGATGCCACCACGGCATGGCTGACGAGCAGTGTGTCGGCGGGCGACCGGGATCCGAACCCGCGAACCCCGGGCTGCCAAGCGCGGACTAAACCGCTGCGCCACCGGGCGGCCCCATGAGCTGTTTTTTAAATTCTACTTTTTGCTGTAAAGTTGCTTGCA
Source organism: Tapirus indicus (assembly GCA_031878705.1). Taxonomy (NCBI): domain Eukaryota; kingdom Metazoa; phylum Chordata; class Mammalia; order Perissodactyla; family Tapiridae; genus Tapirus; species Tapirus indicus. The sequence goes on from CM062925.1 coordinate 120,458,835, forward strand.
TGGCCACTTTTAGTAAGTTATTCTTTTTCTATTTATTATGAAATATTCTGGTCACATAAATAGCTTTCTGTTTTCCAAAACCGGATCGCCAGTAATGAGCATGCCTGTTTTCTTTTAAAATGTGAAATTTTCTTAGTAGCCTTTCATGATCTGTTTTCATTACATCATGGGGAAATGCCTCCGACTGGTTCATTTGCAGAGGAGGGAGATTGTCAGAGTTTCCTTGATAAAATGTTTATGGGTTTAAGAGGTTTATGAATCAGCTGTAAATATTTGCTCTCGGTTTATGAGACCTCCGCTCATAAACATTGTGTGTGTTTATCTACTGCTCATTGAAATGTCTTTAGAGAATCAGCTGCTTGGGGCACATGCGCCTGAAGGAAGTGTTAGAAGTTACAGATTCCAAAAGGGTTTATTGTGGGCCTAGTGGTTAAGTTCAGTGTGCTCTGCTTCGGCGGCCTGGGTTTGCAAGTTCAGTTTCCAGGTGCAGACCTACACCTCTCGTCCACTATGCCGTGGTGGCGACCCACATACAAAAATAGAGGAAGATTGGCACAGATGTTAGCTCAGGGTGAATCTTCTTCAAGCAAAAAGAGGAAGATTGGCACAGATGTTAGCTCAGGGTGAATCTTCCTCAGCAAAAAGAAAAAAAAATTAAAAGCCCATTCTAGGTCTGACTTTTAGGGTGCTTTTGAAAGTATTTTCTTTAGACTAAAGAGAGTAACAGAGCTTTCTGAAGCAGTGTTCTTCTGACTCACTGGGGAGTCACAATGGTACCTCTTCCTCTCTTGTCAATGTACCCGAGTGAGCATGAAAGCATCTACAGCCTATTATTTTGGGAGAAGAGACTGGAAACGTGGATGAATTAAAATTTGGTGGAAACAAAATTTTTGGTAAAATGCCTAGATTAGAATTGTATGAAGAATGAAGAGCTGGAAGGAATGGTCTCAACGCTGAAGTGAGAAATTTAAGCCATGGTCTTACCCTACCCGTGGATTCAGCGTGAGAACCATCGAGTCTGTTCCATGCATGGGGATGAGGTGCATCAAGGCCTTCTGGTCAGAGGCAGTGGCTGCAGCGGGCAGTTCCTGACTGCCCCATCTCCCCTGGAGTGTTTCTGTTGCAAAGGAACTGGTCACTCCCTAAGACAGCCCGTTGCATTTTTTGGCAGCTGTAATTCTCAGGAAACATTCGTCCAGGAGCTCTCCCGGAGTCTTCTGCCTCCGCAGGCCCATGGCTGAGCTTTATGCCCACATCTTCTCCCCGGTCCTCTCCTTTACAGACAGGTCCCGGGGCTCTGCCCATTCTGTCCTCTCCCCGCCCCATCTCCTGTGTCTCTCGTTGCCTGTTGCCTCTGGAATGCTCTAATGCTCACCAACACAAAGACAGATAAGTTGGCTTAGAGTCTGCCTTGGATTCTCTAGTGGAGAAACAGGTGGCGGAGAAGTGGAGGTGTCTGATGTGTGATCCAGACGGAAGAATGACAGGGAAAGGCCTCGTAAGAGTTCCAGCTTCAAAATCAGACAGCCTGCGTTGGACTACTGCCTCTGTGGCTGGACAGTTGTGTGACCCTGATGACTCCCTAGTCTTTCTGGGCTCCCGTCATCTCTTCTGTGAAATGGGGTGATAGCACCCATCTGTCAGGGTTCTTGGATGGATTAAATGAGGTGATGCATGTAAAGCAATTAGCAGGGAGCTGACACCCCAATATGGTGTGACTCTTACAACGTTGTTGACAGTGGGTGGTCGCTCTGTGGAGTCGGAAGAGCCTGACACGGGCTAGAGCAGGCAGGGCCTGCAGGAGGCGTGGGTCGAGCTGAGGCTGGACAGGTAGGGTGTAAAGACGGTGCGACGAGTCAGCTACCCCACAGATACCACACCACATGACCTTGGCAGATAAATAGTGCTGTGTTGGTGCCTCTGGCTAGTGGGTCAGAAAACAAACGTGGTAATCGATGCCCAGTGCTGTTTGGGGAAAAGAATTGTGTGTAGAGCTGTTGGGGATGCCCTGAGGTGTTTTCTGGAATATAACTACTTTCTTTTCTGGGTTTCCCTCACTGCGTCTTAGCAGCTCGAAACTCCCTGGCATCCCTTGTTAGCTGGGGGCTGTGGGACCCATGGACTTTTTTCAGTGCACATTTATGATTCAGGGATCTAAGTCCCGGGTGAAGCAGAATGTTGGGAGAAATACAAGGAAATGTTTTCTCTTCAGATGGCCTTTTTTTCCCTTGGAGATTTAATTATAAATCACTTTCTTGGAGTAAAAGTCGAGGAGGCAGCTCTTAGCAATTTGGATTTGGAAGACAAAATTTAAGGTAACTGCCTTTCAACTTTTCATCTTCGGACTTTACAAAAATGATCCTCTATCAGTTTCTGAGACTATATAGAGTATTATAAGAAAATAACTTTTCCTACTTAAAATTTAAAATTTCTGGTAGACGAAAGGTTATGATAGCATCTGAGAACAAGACTTTCCTTCTTAGACCCTCCCATCCCTAATTCCCCAGGCCCACCTGCCAGGATATACCATTTCTACATTAATAACATGACTGAGAGCAGTATTTACTCTTGGCCAACAAAATAGACTCTTGTTAGTAGAAGACACATGGGTTGAACACCAACATCCATTGAGTATTATTGCAAGAAAAGAGAATCTAAACTCTTGAAGCTCTTACATCTCTGCCTGTGTGGACAGCCCTTACTGCTGTATTTTCTTTCCCTGTGATAGCCTTTCCAATAGGTTAAAGTAATGTTTACAGCTTATCAGTTCTTTCCATTTGAAGCTATGACATGACATTTATGTTATCTGTATCCTAAAATGAGTTATTTGGTGTTTTTCAACTATACAGATTATATCTTAACGTACAGTCTTAAATGATTTGGGAATTGCTTGATTTCCTTCAGAGCCAAAATGGTGATGGTTTTAAGAGCCATGCGATGAGGTACATTTGATTGTGTTTCTCCTTGTTCCTTGTATCTGGAGAAACACACATCCTGCTGGTTTTTCCCAGTGTGGTTTGCCCTGAGAGCTCTGTCATGGCAGAAGGCAGGGGGGTGGGCACCAGGCGTCAGTTTGATGGCTGGTCAGTTTCTGTCGCCAACTTGCTAGGTGGCCTCATGCACTTGAACAATCCTCTGGGTCTCCATTTTTTTTTTCTTCTTGAAATGACACTGGAGTTGATGCTTTCTAAAGTCCCCTATGGCACTGACAATCTGTGATATTATTTTATAATCTCCAGCTGTAGTAAGTAGCCAGTGGACAGAGGTGCTGGTGTTGGTGCTCACTTAGTGCCCAGTGGTGTCCTTGACCATGTCCTCTGACCTCTCCAAAGACTGGAGTGTCTACAGTGGCTAATTCCAAACCAGGACACCCACATGCAGCAAATATGCTGTGTAACAAATCTCATTGCATTTACGTACGAACACTTAATTGTACCCTAGATTTTGTCTGGGTGGTCCAAGCAGAATTTCTTCAGTGTTTCCTTCCCTAAGTCAATTTTCTCTAAAATCAGCTAACTGAAACTGTGTGAAGAACTCAACAGAACGTCTAAACCATTGAATTCATTTGTCTTTTGCATTAAGAACCGTCTGGTCTTCATTGAAGGCCAGTGTCTTTCCATTCTTCATTCTAGTGTTGATATGCTTCTGTTTTTTTGCCCTTCGACAGAAGAAGGTTCAAGCTTGGAGGAAATCGGCTTTAACTGGGGAGACTATTTGGAAGAAACAGGTGCCAGTGCGGCTCCTCACACATCGTTCAAACACGTACGTGACCTCCCTTCTCTTTCTGATCTGCATTTGGAGGGTGGGAGGGGAATCTCACCTCCCTGTTTGGCAGGGAGATGCCAAACAACCAATCAGAAGAAAGGGAATGGACAGAAAAGGAAATTCCAAGGTTTCTTAGAAATGAAGAGGAGATGTGGAAGTTGGTTTTTCCCAGATGGCTGCAGGTAAGATGGGCCGTGCGCTTGTAGCTTATGTCACCTCATACAGGGCTGGGCCCAGAGGGGCTGCTCAGTGGGTCAGAAATGGGATGCAGCTGACACCTTGTTCTATACCTTGAAGACAGATGTCGCCCTTGCTGTGTAGGGCACACAGCCGGAGACAGGTAAGGTTGATTCAAATAAATAAAAAGCCAGCAAACTAGGCAAGTAGGTGTAACGTGTGATGTCTTATTAGGAGGTGTAATGACTGTATATTTTTATTTTGATTTGATGTTTTTATTTTGAAAGGACACCTAAAAGTTTTACAGCCATTTATGGGCATATCGAGTCAAATCAGAGGAAATAACGAAATATTCAGAAAACATTTGGATCAAACAAAAAAATCATTCTCATCAATACTGTTTCTTTGAACAGTGCAAATAGCATGCCCTGCAGAGGGCACATCCCAGGAAAATTTAAAAATGGAGTTTTTATCAGATTTTTGCTTATGTAGGAAATTTTCGTAACGTATCATCAGCAAGGAAAAGACTAAATTTCCAGGACCCAAGTTCTGATGCATTACCGTTTCTTTCCTGGAAATGAAAATTTAATTCTTAGAAGTGTTTTTTTCACTGGGCTGCCCAGGAAAGAGATTCAGCCTGGGTATGGTAAGCAAATTGGGGCACTTTGTCAATCTGTTCTTCCTTTTGGCTCTTTTGCTGAATTAGGAAGCCAGAACTTTGATTCTTTATTTTGATGCAACATTTTTTTTTTTTTTTTTTGCTGAGAAAGATTCACCCTGAGCTAACATCTGTTGCCAATCTTCCCCTCTTTCTTTTCTTTTCTTCCTCCCCAAAGCCCCAGTACCTAGTTGTATATTCTAGTTGTAAGTCCTTCTAGTTCTTCTATGTGAACTGCCACCACAGCATGGCTACTGACAGACGCGTGGTGTGGTTCTGCGCCCAGGAACCGAACCCGGGCTGTGGAAGCAGAGGGTGCCGAACTTGAACCACTAGGGCATTAGGGCTGGCCCAAGCATTTTCTAGTCAAGTGCTCTTTCAAAAAGGAATTTAAGATCTTATTAAATTTGCATGACGTTGTAAAGGTCGATCGCATTCCCAATTCTCTTTTTATACTGACACTCACATTGTTATAATTACTGGTTTATTATGAATGTGATTGTGGCCATTTAGTGAAACCAAAAGGTAAATATTAAACATAGCAAAACTAAAACTCAGCTGGCATTCAGCGTGGATACGGTCCTGCAACAGCCATCGGAACATTTGCCCCTTCTGACGCCGGATGACTTGGTCACGTTCCTTGAGGCAGGTTAGGGAAGAGATGCTGATTGACAACTTTCTCCTTCCTTTCTGTACCAGGAAGTTACCCATATCTTTCCACATGGAGTCAATTCTGTCTCTTTGATCCGCTCAGTTCTCCCGCATCCTGCCTCCGTTTCAATCACAATGTAGCGTCCTTCAGGATGCAGAATTTCCCCAGGCCTTTATGCTAGGTTTAAAGGAAAAGTAGCATGGATCCAAGAACAAGCCATTTATAGTTTTCTCATCTCTTTTCAGCAACTGCTGCTCACGGACATCAGGTGTGATAGCTTTGGGATATCTACCAGGCTGGAAGCTTTCTTTTAGGGGCAGGGCTGGTAAATATTAACAGACTATAATCCTTAATGAATAAAAAAGAAAATCCATTCTCTAAGGCTGTGCTGCTCATGCCTCATGGAGCTTTTGGGCACTTGAAAAGTGTGTTGTCCAAATCGAGATGTGCTCTAACTATAGAATACACACCGGATTTCGGAGGCTTCATTGGAAAAGAAGGATGAAAAATATCTCATGAATATTTTTTGTATTGATTGCATCTTTAAATGATGACATCTGAGATATATTGGGTTAAACAAAATACATTATTAAAATTCCTTTCATCTATTTTTATCTCCCTTTTTTAACGTGGCTTCTAGGAGATTTAATGTCACCTTGATGGCTCGCATTATATTTCTCTCAGTGCTGTTCTAGGGCAACAGAAGTACTGTTTCTCGATGCTGTGTTTTTAATCGTTCTCATACTCTTCTGCATGTCCGTGTCTGGGAGAAGAACAATTTTCTTGTGTTTCTGGTTCCCTAAGGTTGAAATCAGCATTCAGAGCAACTTCCAGCCGGGGATGAAGTTGGAAGTGGCGAATAAGAACAACCCGGACACATACTGGGTGGCCACCGTCATCACCACCTGCGGGCAGCTGCTGCTCCTGCGCTACTGTGGCTACGGCGAGGACCGCCGGGCCGACTTCTGGTGCGACGTGGTGATCGCGGATCTCCACCCCGTGGGGTGGTGCACGCAGAACAACAAGGCCTTGATGCCCCCGGATGGTAAGCTCCCTGCATGCACGTGGCAAGCTGGCCCACGTCGCGAAGTCTGTTGACTTATTCGCGATCGTCATTCATGATGCTCGTGGAGAGACCTTGTGGAGATTGGAGAACTGATTGACTAGGAAGGTCTAGCGCTGTAAAGATTGCTTCTTGAGTTTCGTTAGCTGGAGGGCCCCGGAGTGAGGGGGAACTGGGTGCATTTTCAGACAGAGCCGAACCTGACAGCTGAGCCCACCTTGGCCTTGAGATGAAAGCTTGGGAGCCTCACCCTCAGGTGGGTTTTTGGAGGTGGGAAGGGGAGGCTGAAGGGATGCCAGAGATTGAGGCCTTGTCTTCCCTTTGGTGATAGACTCTGTTGCTTTTCTTGCTTTAGAGACTTGACATTTCAAACAGTGCTATAGAGCATCTGAAACAGGCTTCTCTAATCAGTTTTACTCTGTCTTGTCGTGGGGAGACTGTCAGGGTGTGAAGCAGGTGGAGAACCAAACAGATGAGGAGAGTTGACATTACTCTCGAGGGAATTGTCGGAGCTTGCCTAGATAAGATCCATCAGTTGCTAGAAAACAGTGGTTCTCTACTGGGGCCATTTTACCCACCAGGGGACATCTGGCAACGTCTGGGAGCATTTTTAGTTGTGAGATGGGGAGGAGGGAGGATGCTTCAGGCATCTGCTGGGAGGTGGCCAGGGATGCTGCTGAATATCCTACAATGCAGAGGGCGGCCCCAAACAAAGAATTTCTGGCCTCAAACTGCCATAGTGCTGAGGTTGAGAAACCCTGCTGGAAAAGAATGGGCTGCATATTACAAATGCATTAAAGGAACTCACCTGATCCTGCACGTGAGAAAAACTGCATTACCAAATATTTGAATCTCAGCACCCTATTCTCTATGTTTTATTATGTGATGATGGCAGCACTTACACTTGAAGACTTTTGTTGCTAATTCTTAGGCATGTGTAATGTCTTCTTCTTACCTGCCTGCCTATTTTAATTTTGAATTGATATTTTTGTGTTGAAGTGACGTGAATTCCGAGGTTCACTGTGTCCCCCGTATTAGCAATTGCTTTCGCCTTTTGGAGTACTTGAATTTTATCTTCTTTTTAAAGTTGTGATATATTGTTTTCCTGATGGATGGGGATGGTCTGTGGTTTTTACTGCCCTTTGTTATGAATCATTGAGAGCTGCTAAAGAGGGATCATAATCAGTGCATGGAGTTTGAGTTGCATTTATGTGACACGTGTAAGGATTGAATCCACTGCCTTGGCCTTAGCTGACGTTGTGATCCTTTACCGTCTCAGAAGTCAGAGAAAAAGGCCCTTTTCTCTTTCCTTCTTGCTTTGGGCCTTTGCACCTGTTCTCTCCTGTGCCTTGAACCCCTTCCCTCTCCTCTTCTTCCTCAGCAGTCAGCTTATCTATCGCTTCCTCAGGCAACCAAGGTCAAACCCTGTCTTTGCTCACAAGGCCTCGTGCACTCTTAGTGTTGATCACGTTTGAACTGTGCCTTTTTCCTCCTTTCGTGTGTTTTTTTAAGTGAGATATAATTCACATACTGTAAAATTCATCCCTTTAAAATGTACAGTTCATTGATTTTTAGTATAGTCAGAAGGTTGTGTAACCATTGTCACTGTCTAATTCCAGAGCATTCTCATCACCCCAGAAAGAAACCCGGTACCCATTAACAGTCAGCCTCCATTCTCCCCTCTCCCCTGGCAATCACTCATCTACCTTCTGTTTCTACAGACTTGCTTATTCTGGGCATTTTGTATACATGGAATCATTTACAGTGATGCATCATTTCATGACAGGGATACGTCCTGAGAAATTCGTCATTAGGCGATTTTGTTCTTGTGCAAATATCATAGAGTGTCCTTACACAAACCTAGGTGGTGTAGCCTACTGCACACCTACGCTCTGTGGTACTAATCTTATGGGACCACCGTCCTATGTGCTGTCTGTTGTTGACTGAAATGTCATTATGTGGCACGTGACTAATATGTAGCCTTTTGTGTTGGCCTCTTTCACTTAGCGTTATATAGTCAAGGCTCATCCATGTTAGAGTGTGTGTCAGGACTTCATTCCTTTTTATGGCTGAGTAATATTCCATCATAGGGATAGACCACATTTTGTTTATCCATTGGTGGACATCTGGGTGCAACTGTATTTTCAAATGTGTGGCTCTTTGAATAGGGACTTTCACCCCCCGAACAGTAAGCTCATGGTGTGAGTTCACTCACCTGTGTACCCCAGGGCTAGCACATACTGCCTGTGCCTCACGAGTTCTCAATAAATACTCATTGAATGATGGAATGCTCTAGTGAAGAAGGTTAAAATGCTGCCTACATAGCAGTCTCTAGATACCCTTAAGAAAAGGAATCTTGGCTCTTATCTCAACAAGTAGTGCCTTAACTCCGTGTGCCCTTTCTCCTACCATTACAGTCAGTATGGATTGTGTGTTTACATCTAGAAGGGTGAGCCTTTATTTCTAGCCTCTCTGTTGAGGGGTACTTTTCAGGAGAATGGTTGCTAATGGGTCAGGCTTTATTTTTAGCTCCCGTTCCAGTTCTGCATAAGCAAATAGTGGAGTGAACACGATCCTGTAATGCTCATGTCACAGTGTCCCTGGCCTAGCCTAAATTGTGTCATAAGTGACACTTTCATTTTAATTTATTTTTTCACCCTCTTTACAAATTTTTAAGTGTATTGTACATTATTGTTAACTCTATGTAGGATGCTGTCCATCAGCTCTCTAGAACTTTTTCATCTGGCATGACTGAAACTTTATACCCATTGAAGAGCATCTCCCCATTTGCCTTCCACCCAGCCCCTGGCAACCCCCATTCTACTCTCTGCTTCTAGGAGTTTGACTGCTTTAAAATGCCTCACATGAGTGGAATCCTGCAGTATTTGTCCTTTTGTGCCTGGCTTATTTCACTTAGCATTATGTCCTCAAGGTTCATCCACGTAGTAGTCTATGACAGGACTTCCGTCTTTTTTAAGGCTGAATAATGTTCCGTCTGGCTTTGAATTAAAACAGCCACTGAGGCGAGAAGATATGCTATAGCATTCGATTATTTACTTTCCTGTGATTTGTGATCTGTCATAAAATAAACCAGTCTTGAGGGATGAATAGTCCTGATGGCATTTTGGGAAAATATCAGTTAGAGAATTAGAGATCTTCCTGCTCGCCCAGCACTGCACATGAAAGCCACATAGATATGCCCACACACACTCACGAGGGTGCAGACAGACGTGCATTGATCCCAGGGGGGGATGTACACACTTGGGGGCACAGAGGGAGGGGGAGACGGGGAGCAAAGGCAGCGCCTGACTCCTGGCTGCTGCCTGGCCTTTTTGCTGTCCTTGCTTCTTGGGTTCATGACTCACTCTTAAAGTCTGACACTTCAGTAGCTAAATGCCCTTGGAAAGGATGTGAGATGGTTTCCCTTTATAATAGATTCTCCAGTGGATAGTTTTAGCGAGAAGTTCCAGGGTACCGAATTTTACCACTCTAACAGCTAATGGGTTCATTTGGTACAAATCCATGCTGTTGCTTGAGAAAGAGGGCATAGTTTATTAATCAAGTCTTCCTTCTCACTTGGATGAAAAATGTGGCAGCCGTCACATTCTCTGAAACACCATCAAATTTGTATCCTACTGACTTGGTGCTATTAGGCGACACACAAGACACACTTAAAATGACAAATTCAGAATGAAAAATGGGAAAACCCTGTAAAGAGGGAAACCATTAACGTGACTGAAAGATTTGAAGTGCGTTCAAACAATAACATGTTATGGTAATTTGAGAATTTCTTTATTGCTCGTTTTAAAGAACTTTAAAAAAATTTAGTAGGTAATCAATATGACTTGGAAATCTTTAGTACAGAGAACAAAGTCAGGAAATAGCAGGTTCATGGGGCAAAGGGTTTTATTGATTGCTGTAGTAAGGGATAATTATTGCTTTGTAGCCAGAGGCGGCCGTTGTTCCACAGGGAATCATAGAATCTGTTTTTGAGCAAGGATACTTGTTTGTGTGGTTTTCTATCTCAGAGAGCTAATATCACTGTATATTCTGCAACTGTACCTGGTCGATCTTGGTCGTAGTTAAACTTGAAAGGCGTCGCAGAAGATGAACACGAGTGAAAGCAATCCATGGCACATCGTGCTTTTGTTTGGGATGTTCCATGGGGATAGAGATATTTTCTTACCCATCCCTGGAATTGGGGTGATTTAAAAGGAGAACATTGCAGTTCTCCTGGGTTCTTATCTTGCCTCTGCCACGAATTTAGCTACATGGATGAGTCCCTCTCAATTTTCTCATCTTTAAAAGAGAGGTTATGGTATATCATCTCTAAAAACTTTCCAGTTTGACGTGCTTGGGTGGTGATCCTTGTCAAGGAAGGGAAGAGGGAGAGGGTGCTGGTTTTCCTGTTGGATGCATGAGGAGTGGAGTTGATCTTGGGATTCGGATCGGTGGGAATCTAGCCCAGGAATCTGTATGAAGCACAGAAGTAGTGTTTATACGTTACTGTTGGGGATGATGAAGTTTCACTGGATTGCGGACAAAGTAGGACAGGAAATTATTGCGAGTGCCCTGGCCCTTCGTCACCTGCAATGGGTAGAATTTCGCTCAGTAAAGAATTGTACGCTCTGGTTCCCTGTTGGAGGCCGGAGAACTGGGGGCGATCAGTCCCTGAGTGGGAGATCAGCCGAGGCGGGGTTGAACCAGTCAGTATGTGGATGACAGCTTCAAAATATGGTCAGACTGATAAATAAGCAAGAGAGTGGGAGTTTGGGGTGATTTTGCTCATTAATGGGGGACGGGAGAGGACTCAGCTTCCATCACTCAGGATGTCCTGGGATTGTCCAAAATAGTCTTATATCTTCTGAAGTCACTGCCCTGAAAAAGTCATTTTATTATTTTATCAAGCACGTAGCATTCTGGACAGTTCCATATTTTCCTGCCTTTGCTCTTTTAATTGAATTTAATCCCTGAGTTAATATGAGCCTCATTATTACGTTAAATCTCCCGAGGAAGGAAACAACATGGCAGCAGCTCCACCATACAGTCGCACGTCACTTAACGACGGGGACACGTTCTGACACTTCAGTCGTTGTGCGAATGTCATAGAGTGGACTTACACAAACCTGGATGGTGTAGCCTCCTACACACCTGGGCTCTATGGTACTAGTCTCGTGGGACCACCGTCATAGATGGGGTCCGTCGTTGACCGAAACATCCTTATGCAGCCCGTGACTGTGTTGCGTTAAGATGTGCTTCCAGTCCGCAGGTGGAAGGCTCCATTAATGGGGACATGTTTAGAGAGACCTGGGTTAGGGGCCAGTTGGCTGTTCAGAGAGCAGTGTTTCTGCTCGTGAGCTAATCAGCTCTAATCTTTCATATTAAAAGTGTTAAGAGACATACTACATTAAAGCAGCACTAAGTGCCGTGCAGGATTATAGCTTTTATTAGAGGAGCGAAATGTAAAACGTTTTGGCGTAGTAAATCAATAAGGCTTGATTTATTCATAAGCACATGCAAAGCTTGCAAAGGGCAGCTGCCAAATAATTATTGTTTATGGTGATCATGTAAGGAAATCATTTAATCCAGCGACTGTTTCGCTGTTGTTTATTGAGAAGTAGCAACGTGACCTCTTAATGTCTGGGGTTGGGGAGCTTGGGCGTTCTAGCGAGTGTCTGCCGAGTCCCTGAAAGTCCCGTAAGACTGCAGGTAAGTATGTGAGATGATGCCTGGCCAGCTCAAACCCCTCGGCTTGTAAATGAAGAAGTATTTATGTGCGCTTTCTGCTGTGGCAATGAAAGTATTGGAATTACGGTGCCTTAGGAATCATGCCGCTAATTTTTATTTTCCCCATTATTAAAATTTCTGTAATTTGAATTGCAAACTCTGCAGTCTTGCCAGAATGACTCTATTTACCATTCAAAGTTGAATCAAAATTACGGGAGTTAGTTAATATATAACTTATTTGAATAAAGAGATGTTTATTCATGAGGTGTTAGGGGAAAGTGTGAATGTGGCCTTATGTTACGGGGGTAGATCCTGCCGTGTTCTGAAACCTGGTCCTGGGCCTGTTTTGGGGAATCACTGTTTTTACTGTAGTTCATGGTAAAATAAGAGATGCTGGCAGGTGGTGCCCAGGACTGTAAAGTGATCAGATGACAGGACTTAGCAGTCCATAGCCATTGTTTAACTGTGGACTTGGAGAAGTAGAATTTGATTGTTGTATGATACTATCAATGTTTAAAATTCATGTTTTATTATTTAAATGACATTTTAGGAATACTCATGACACTTGAACAATCATATTGTTTTCACTGGCAGTCTTAAATTGTGACTGGAATTCCCTTTGTTTATTAATAAGAAAATTAAGTATATATCCTGAAAACTAAGAGCAAAATTAATCCTAACTGGTCACTCGGAGTTGAGGGAAGCACAGACACTCACTAAATATTAGATAGTTTAACATAAAGAGAAAAAAATCACATTGTTATAAGGAGTAGGATGTATTTGACAAGTGTGACAGTAAATAAACTAGAAGTCATAGTTACACATTTAAAAAAGTGAGTTAATGTCATACCTATTGTCAAAAAGCCTTTTTTGATAATGGTGTGTGAAAGAGGGACTATTCAGGTAGGAAACAGAGTAATCCTTCCCTGTAGGCACTTAATGGACCTTTTAAAACAATGCATGTGGTTGTGAATCCTGTCTGGTCAGGTGGAGAGCCTGTATAGATTCACTATGGTGTAGACTAGAGTGGACTTGCTTGCACATGTGTGTGTGAGTCTGTCTGTGTTTGTAGACTATGTGTGTGTTTGCATGCGTGCATGAGCGTATGTTTGTATGCATGTGTGAGCATGTTGTGTGTTTGTATGTGTGCATGAGCGTGTGTGTGTGTGTATGTTTCGATCTAAACAGAATTTGGAAATAATTTTGGTATTTACCATTTACAAATCACGTCATTTAAAAGTTTGGACATGGCATCTCTTGAGAGTTGAGAAGATGTCGACACATGTGTCCTGCATTCCACGTGGCAGCCCTCAACGGGAGCATCTGCCGCTTCGGGTGGTCATGTGCCTGCTCTCTGGATCTTCTGTCCCCTGCTTGTGTGTTGTTACCAGCTCAGGCCCAGTAGGCATCTGGGTTCACACCCCGAGTGTCAGGCATGGAACCAGGAGAGCTACACGTCCTCGTGCAGCCTCTGAGAGTGTGACCTCAAGTTTCCGAGGCCCCGTCTCACAAAACACCAAGTTGGACCAAATGATCACTAAGGTTTCCTTCAGCTCAAAAATGTTCTGCATATAATAATTCAAAGAGCAATGGATGATTTATGAAAGGACTCTGAAATAAAATGGTTCTATGAGCAGAAGCCTAAGAAACTGTGGGTTTTTTTAGCCTACAGAAGGAAAAATAAAACGAAGACCAAAAAAATGAAGGCACACTAAATGGTCCTTATGGAAATCAAGAACCTTCATGCAGGTGATGGTGAATAACTATTTGTCTGTGAATAATCTTTTCTCCTATAAATCCTTGTTTGGTGTTTGTATTCGTCTTTTAAAACTCACTCTATATCACATACCCCTTTATCATCTTTTTGCACAGTGAATAAATGAATCATGAATTTTATTATGGTTGTGTCGTGGCTTTCCAATGAAAAACAGTTTCTCTCACCCACAAAGTATTTTAATTGTGTCTCTACTATGTACCAAGTATTTAAATTTAATCCTATCCTCAGAACAACCTTGTAGACTGGCTGGCATTATTCTTATTTTACATTTCAAGAAAATATGGCTCAGAAAGGGTAAATAACTTGTTCCCAGGTCAGAACAGCTTGAAGTAGATTTTAAGCTAAGGGCGATTTTTTCCCCCCAGTTCTGAAATCAATGCTTTGAAAATAGCACGGGGTCAGTAAATATTTGTTTATTGATTAAGTTGTGTCAGTAAGACTTTAGTGTGTTCGAACTTGAAATACTGGAAACGTAATAGTAAGAAAAGTTGTAGAATTGGCTTCTTGTGATTTTTAAGAAGAGGGTAGAAAGCTCCTTGTCCAGAATGTTTTTCATTTTGTCATTTTTGGAGGCAAATAAATGGAAGAGATTCGGTCTGGAACCTCCTTGCCAAATGGTAATCATGAGATTATGGAAAGTTATGTAAATTGTATCAGATGCTATTTGGGTTTTTCTGCACCAAATGAAAACTGTAAGCACAAAGCTGCGCTGTGAGATTTTCCTTTTTGATGTTAGTCATAAACGAATTTACTTTCTCTGGCTTCTTAATCCAGCAACGTAGGTCCTTTCAATCAAGCGTGTTTAATTCTGTGTGGAATGTGAGGGCCAGTGAGTTCTGTGGGTTTCCGTGGCCCCTTGTGTCTTCTCCTAATTGTTAATCCTTCATCTCCTTACCTGTCAGCGCCCCAGTCTCACCTGTCTGCTCTCCTCCGCATTGGTCCCCACGTCCCCATCTAGGGGTCCCGGCCTGGGCTGCTCCTGACTGCTCAGGTGGTGAAGGCCCCGTGTTTGGGGGCTCAGCTCCCATCTGCCCCAGGTTTTTGCTCTGGGTGGACCCTCTGATACCCTGAATGACTCGAGTGTGGAACCTCCGAGAGAGGCCCCCAGTCGCCTGTGAGCAGACATGTCTCCCTCGGCACAGCTTGCCCTCCTGCACCTCTGGCTGTTCCCAGCCCTGACCCTGCCTCACAGACCCTTGTTTTCTCACCCTGAGCCAGGAGCCCTCTGTCTGTCTGTCCTGCCGTCTGTCTGTCCACTCTCCATCATGGCCTTCCTCTAGCCTGTTGGACTGGCGAGCTTCTCTTCCTGGTCTGGGCTCCTGAACAAGCCTCTGACCTCCTGCTGCTTCTTATTGAGTCTCCCGTCACGGCTTGAGGTTCCAAGCCCATGTCTCCATTCCAGGGCCATGCCTCCATTTTGGGGCCATGCGTCCATTCTGGGGCCATTCCTCCGTTCCGGGGCCATGCCTCCATTCCAGTGCCATGCCTCCAGCTTGAGTCCTTGTGCTCTGCAGGTCCCTGGTGGAGTCTGTGTTGTTTAACCCCAGCTCTGAAGGAATGATTGGTTTGTGCATGGCTTGTGTCCTGAGCCGAGAATCATGTTGGTGAATACAACTTTCAATTCAAATTCCTGGGGGCTTAGGTGGTGGGATTCAAAGGTGGGTTTGGGGTTGTATTGATCATGGCTATTCAGAGAAGCAGAACCGATAGGATATGCATATATATCCAATCAGCTCGCACAGTTGTGGAGGCTTGGGGAGTCCAAAATCTGATGGGGGAGGCCTGCGGGCTGGAGACTCAGGAAAGAGTGGCAGTTCGAGTCGAAAGGCAGTCTGCTGGAGAACCAGAAAGAGCTGATGTTGCAGATGAAGTCCTAAGGCTGTCTGCTGGAGAATTCCCTAGTTTGCCTGGGGGAGGTCAGCCCTTTGTTCTAGTCAGGCCTTCAACTGATTGGATGAGGCCTACCCACATTAGGGAGCGCAGTCTGCTTTATGCAGAGTTCACTCATCTCAAAACACCCTCAAGGAAACATCCAGAATAATGTTGGAGCAAATATCTGGGCACCATGGTCCAGCCAAGTTGACACATAAAATTAATTGTCAGTTGGATGAATTCAGAGTTGGGGCCAAGTCAACAGGCCTGCTCTCCTCTGCTATCTTAATACCTTGCCAAGAGGAGGAAAGCTTTGTGTACATCTGTCATTGCTAGAGTGGTTTTTGCCTTAACAGGTGATATTCCTCCAATGTCTCAGAATAATGATGCTCTTCACAGAATGCCCTGGTGGAAACCTGAGGGACTGTGGGGTCGATATAGTGCATCGGTACCTTTGAATCCTATGAAAGCATAAATGCCAGTGTCAAGGGCCAGAGATGCGCATAAAACCACAGTGGAATGGACAGCAAGAGAGAGACATTTAACTTTAGTGACTCATGGCCTGTGTCCCAGTGGGACCATCAGCGTTTACCTGAGAGGTTGACAGGACCTGCCTACATTCGGTGTCTATTCCGTAGCTCCGTGCTGCCCTCTGAGGGTCGCTGCCCACGAGGCTTACTTACAAGTGATTTGGCTCGTGCAGACGTACTTCCGGACACAGGGTTCTGTGATGTGTGTTTGAAAAGAGAGTGGCTAATGTGCCCCCCTGAGGGCCTGCATCTGAGTTATCTAGCCTGTGCTCAGCTCTGAGAAACGCCAGGCAGGTAACTCAGAGTATCGTAGACCAGAGGTCTCTGATGTTAGCACCACACTGGCTCCAGGACCGAGGGCCCCTGGCCCGGGCTCTGCATTGTAGAGAATCCCGTGAATCACAGGTACAAACAACCACATTTATTAAAGGACTCACAGCTGCCTCGTTCTCTGGGGATCGTGCATGCAGTGCTGGCACAGAGCCACTCCTAATTCTCAGTGAGTCTGTATATCTCTCGTGCCCTCAGAACAGAGGGCTGTGAATGCTGTGAATTTTGTGGGTTGTGGCATTGCCATAAAGAAATAATATATTCATAAAGCTATATATTAATAAAGAGAAATCTCTCCTCTCAGAAAGCAAAGATAGAATAGATTTTTCACGTAATGAAGTTATCACTTTTCAGTAGTGCTGACTGTTGTCCTTTTTTTTGTTTTTTGCTTTTTCGGGTGTTTATGGTTCCAGAGGTACTTAATTAGTGCAGAATTTGCAACAGCTACACACATTGGCTGAAGGGTATTTTGCAATATTAAACAAAATTTAATGTGGTTTTACAAAATTGAAATAAAACATTTTACTACTCTCACACCTATATAATATATAGCTTTAGATGTGACAGGCGTGAAGAGTGACGATTTTTTCACATTGACAACTGGATGGACGTTGAATGCTAGAACTGTGGACAATTTTATTTTTACAAACACGGTTAATAAGATTAAATTCTCAAAAGCTAGATAAAATGTTTACTGTCATTTAAATATTTTAGATAAAAGTTTTGATATTGACTAATTATAATTTGTAATTTTCCTATTATTTCAATAATTTAGAATATTTAGAGGGAAAGTAGCTTTTTTGAAGACACACAATAATTTACAGTTTTGAGTTTTACACTTTAATTTACATTTTTTGATTGAAAATATTAAAATTGTATAGACTGGATATAATTATATTTTATCTTTTAATCCTTAGATGATTTCTGTGAATAGAATACAAATTATGAGAAAATCTTGTTTTTTTTGGTGAGGAAGATAAGCCCTGAGCTAACATCTGTTGCCAGCCCTCCTCTTTTTGGCTGAGGAAGATTGGTCCTGGGCTAACATCCGTGCCCATCTTCCTCTGCTTTATATGTGAGATGCCTGCCACAGCATGGCTTGACAAGTGGTGCGTCTGTCTGCACCCAGGATCTGAACCTGCGAACCCCGGGCCACGGAAGCGGAGCGTGTGAACTTAACCACTATGCCACCAGCCGGCCCTTGATTTTTTTTTAAACTAGATAATGATTTTGCTGACACAAAGGCAAGGAAAATAAATTTTATAAATTCATAAATTATTCATAATAATTTATGAATTATGTAAGTATTTTATCACTCATCCAAACATTGCTAGCCAGCCCAGACATGTCATCATAATTAAATTTAGTAATCTTTGGCGTTTTGCCAACTGGCACTGATCTGGAAACCATAGCTGCTTACGTACTTTTTGATTCTGTCATTATGAAGATATATTTGTCGGTGTAGGAGGATAGGACATGTTTTGCTTCACAGCCTGTTTGCTTGATGAGTGACTTTAAAGTATTGGACCTGCATTTCTGCGCTTGCTCTGGGCCCTGGACAGGTCATGGGTGGGCCTGTTCAAGGTTTCCAACTGGATTCCTCACGTCCCCCGTGCACTCGACATCTTTTCGAGTTCTGGCTCTTTCCTGACATCGATCTGCCTGAGAATACACCACTGGTTTCTTTTCTCGCCCCCACCTATTCCAGTCTTCCTTCTCCCGCTGTAGAGGAGAATGTCACCATGGTGCATTACCTTTGTGACACTCAACACAAAATACCAGTGTTTTAAATGATGCCTCCTTTATTCAAGCCTCCAACCATAACCTTAAGATGCAGTTTACTTTTTCATGTTTAATCATCAAACTTTGTAATGTTGTTTATGTTGTTTTGATCGGGACTAAAAATAATTTTAATGATCTAAGCCAAAAGGAGTTTTTATTTTATGGTCAGAGAGATTTTTAAAAGTTTAATTATAGACTACTTTTCAAAAAAAAGTTTAATTATATACTACCTTTTTTTTCTTTTTGCAAAGAAATAGGATGAACAATAAAGGACTGTTGGGAATAAAAAAGATAATTACATTAGGACGAGAGTCTGTGATTTCAAGGAGAAAAGGGACGCTACACAAACTGATTATTAAAGTAGCGTGTATTCATGTCTATTTTAAAATGCCTGATGGAGGTGATCAGATCTTTCCATTGAATACATTTATAGGAGTGATGGAGCAGTTTTATTCAAAATGTCATATGTACGATACATAGGAAATGACAACTATTTAAATGAATGAAAAACTTTAGAATGACAAGTTGAAAATACGTGAAGGGGGAGCATTCGTTTTTGAAAAGTCCTTATCATCTGGAAGGCGTACATTTGTACTGAGTAGTCATTGCCTAAGACTTGTGGGTCTCTAAATACTTTGATTATCCCCCCATGTCCATCCTGGAGATGGAATGCAATGAGATCTGACCCCCGCTAAGATCACTTCTGGTCCCTCGCTCTCCCTGACTCTGGGTTTTTCATGATGGTGGTCTCTCATGGCCCTTCTTGTTCACTCATTACAACGTTTTTTTCTTATAATTTAGGTGTTTAGAAGTTCTCTGGGCTTTGAAAGGATTTATCGTAATTGGGCTTTTACAGAGTTTATATGTAAGTCATTGGATTCCTTTGGTGTAATGTATGTGTAAGGCTTCCTCCAGGTTCTTTGCTGATGGGAAAGCTAGAGCTGGCAGAGGAAATCTCCTGAGTTGACGGATCAGAACCCTCCCATGGTCACCAGCTGCTGTTCTGGTCCACGAACGATATTATTGTTGCCATATCGATCTATGAAGGATGATTTATTAGGTTCTACTAGGTGCCCAATGTTTTTTTGGTAGGAATATACAATATGGTTATTGTTAAGCATTTTCTATCAAGCACATTTGTAAGACATCAACTTTTGGTCAATGGAATGGACTCAGATGAGGAACTTATTTTTGGAAATGGGTGTTTTATGTGGCAGCCGCTAGTGTGCTTATTTATTTGTTGGTCCTTTCTGCTTTGGCCAGTTCACTCTTGAAGATCTCCCTCTGTCTTGCTGAAAGGTATTGAAATTCTGATCCCTGGAAATCTTCTTGTCAAGGTGGGAACAGCACTTCCTTTGTGTTGTAAAAATTTATCTATTTTCTGCTAAGCATTTTTAAAGGGTGGTCAGCCTGTCGTGGAAATTTTCAAAAGCTGGAGGCCACCCCGACTGGTAATGGAGGGCTGACCCCTGACTTCTGTGGCCATCCACCGGCCGCTATATGGAAAGGTCCCTCTGGACTGCATTCCGCTGGTATTAAAAAAAAAAAATAAATGGGCGTCTCTGGAGCTGACTCCAGTGCGCTAAGAGTGCTCTCCAGGCCTCAGTGGAGGAGTGGCAAGTATCGGCCTGAGTCAGGTGGCCTGGCTTGTGGCTCAGCTCTGCCTCCCTCTGAACGTGACCTTGGAAAAAAATCACTTAATGGTTTTGCAGCACACTGTCGGCATCTTTAAAATGGCTAATTAATACCTGACCCTGCTCGCTTTCCGTGGTAGTGTCAGCATCCACTTTGATGGCAGGTGCAAAAGCTTTCTGTAACAGGTTGAGCACTGTAAAGTGGGAAGTCAGTTAGCATCACATTTTTCCTTCTTTTTTTTTTTAAGTGTAAGAAGCCCTAATGGTCCTCCTTACTAGGCGGGGACGAAGGGCGGTGTGAGAATGGGGAGCCTGGTAATAGAGCTCCTACAGCGCAGAGGCAGCTCACGTGGCTGGAGCCCCTCACCCGGCTGTGTTCAGTGCCAGGACACAGACAAGGAATTGCTTTTCTTCCCCCTGTGATCTTGGAGAATTTTGGTCATATCTCTTTTTATACAGTTCTTTTTGCCTTGTCTTATAATTGTTTGTGGATATCTGATTGCACCCATTTGATTATAAAAGTAAGACTTTGTGAACATTGTGTAACAGAAATACATATTTTGGATCCTCATTCTACTGCTTAATTAAATGTGTGACCTTGGACTAGGTGGCTCATTTCTAAACTTTGTGACTGTCAATACTCCCGTCTGTTACCTGGGAATAACGATGGCTGCCTGTTAGGATTGTTTTGTGTATTAAATGGGATTTGTGTAAATTCCTTAGAGCCTTGCTAAGAATGTAGGAGGACATGGAGAAGTGCTGTTTTTTTCTTCCTTCATCCTTCTGGTTAAGGAGGGTATTTTATCCACCTTTTTATGTTTTGATTTATTTTTACTTTAAAGACTTTATTGTTTTAGAGAAGTTTTAGGTTCACAGCAAGATTAAGAGGAAAGTACAGAGATTTCCCATTTACCCCCTGCCCCCACACACGCACAGTCTCCCCATTATCAACATCCCCTGTCAGATGGTGCATTTGTTACAGTTGGTGACCCTACATTGACATGTCATCACCACCCAGAGTCCATAGTTGACATCAGGGTTTACTCTTGGTGGTGTACATTCTGTGGGTTTGGACAAATGTATAATGACATGTATCTACCATTATAGTCATACAGAGTATTTTTACTGCCCTGAAAATCCTCTGTGCTCTATCTGTCCATCTCTCCCCCTCCAAACCCTGGCAACCGCTGTTTGCTCTCTCCATGGCTTTGCGTTTTCCAGAATATCATAGAGTTGGAAACATACAGTGTGTAGTCTTCTCATACTGGCTTTTTTCACTTACTAATGTGCGCCTACGGTTCCTCCTTGTCTTCTCATGGGTGTCCAATGCTTTTTCCACTTACTGCCTCCTTTGTGGGTGCCCCATCTTTATCATGGGGATTATCACTTCAGACCCTTGAAGACCCCGAGGTCCAGATGCTGTAGAAATAGCTAGGTCCACTGTACTGCCCTGCATGAGAGCTCGAACGTACCAAAGAGCTCACTTTCAGAACAGACCAGAACTGCCTGTGGGTTGTAGAAGCTGCCTTTCCTTCCAACAGAATTGATGTCAACCTTTCTGAAAAAATTCGCCTGCTTTCCAAAGATTGGCACAAATCTCGTTACGTACAACAGCTCTAAGGATGGAATGATTACACAAAACAAAACCCAGTTGTTCGTCTTTTAAAATCTTCTTAGGGCATGCAGCAAGGATTTACAGTAGCCAACTATTAGAAATTTTGTATTTCTAAAGAGATTTAATCGGAGGGAAGTGCTGCAGAATTGAAAAGAAATATGACTTTAAGGGTTTTCATAACTATTTTTCTGATTATCTTTTATCGACTGACAGAGCCATTAAGCATAATTGATTAAACAATGCAAATTTTAAAAAAGCCCATGATGACATATTGGTGACACAATGGTGACTAATAGCCCTCCAAAGCCTGTCATAGATTAGAGAAACAAGTTATACCCATTAAAATAATCTGTAATTATTTTTTTCACACTAGACAGTTATGTCAAGTCCTTAGCATCTGTTCAGTTTATTTCTTAGAAAATTATATGATGAATATCTTTAGGGACATAAAGCAAAATAATTCCCCCAACCCACACCAACTGCCCCCACCACCCTCAAACATAAGCAAAACAGAATTCCTTGAAAATCTCCAACGAAAATAAAATTTCTTTAAAATTTACTTTCTGGTTTAAATAATTTATTATCCTGTAGAGATCGGAGGATGACTTATATGCCTTGTTGGTGTTATTTGGAGTAATATTTAATCACAGATTTGTTTTGTGACATGAAGAAAGCAACTCTTTTTACATTCTTCATCTGTATGTCTAACATGTAACTTGTTAGGCCATCAAAATTAATTTTAGTTCCCTAATGTACATGGAGCTCTAGATTTATAAGTCCTGTTAATGGTTCTTTCAGTAAAGTGTATGTATTTATATGCTCTTCTAGGGTGGATTTCTGTGAAGCATTTATGTAGGAAGGATGTTCACATAAATAACCAACCAGCAAATAAATGTCAAAAATTCTATTAGCATAGCTGGCAGCAGGCCTTTAACAAATATTTAACTACAGAATATTTAGATTAAATTTAACTTTTTTTTTTGGTAGTGCTTGCCTGCTTAGTTTCCTAATTTAACTCATCTTTCTATTATCAGAAGAATGTTTTATTTTACTTTTAGGGGAGTCAAGATCTATTCTGCATACATATGAATACTGCATGTTAAAGTATTATATAGATTTTTGAATGGCTTTTTAGAAACAGAGAGATTTGGTCATTTTTGAGTTTTCTTCTAAATTTCATGGTACCTGTTCTTTTTTCTTCCTGGACCCTGTTTCTATTTTTCTTTTTCAAAATTTCCCTTTCCTGAGGGTTTTTAGTTTAGAGCTCATCTAAAGGCATTCATTGCATGGTTTATGTGTTAGAGTTCAATGTAAGCTGCTGTTACGAAAACACCTTAAAATGCTGTGGCTCACATTAATTTAGAAGTTTATTGCTCTTTCCTGCAACAGGCCAGAGGTGAGCGGTTTGGGATGATCGTACCTCTCTTCCCTTAGGTCCTTCAGGCACTGGGTTCTCTCCAGTGTGCTCTGCCCCACTGGGTGTTTTCCGTATCTGCATGGGACAAGCTTGATTCTCCTCCACATTCTCAGCAAAAAAGAGGGAAAAGAGAGGCCAGAGGCAGCAGTTCACTTTCCATTGGCCAGAACTTAGCCCCTGGCCATACCTTGTTGCAAGGGAAGATGGGAAATGACTTGGTTGGCTACAGGCCCAACTTCATAGCCAAAACTCCCAAGGTGGGAGGCTTCATTTATGAAAAGAAAGAAGGGGAGAAAAGATCCTGGGAGACACTTAGCAGTGTCTGGCACAACTCATTTAGCTAACAAAAAATATTTTAGGATAATTATTTCATCCTTGCAAAACATCTCAAGGAAAATGTAAAAATGCTTCAAATAGAAAACCAAATTACTTTGTTTCTGCGTTTGAGAGTCAGAATGCATTTTCTATAGTTGGTATAGTACTTTAGATTTCTAACTTACAGTATGCACTATTGACTTAATAAGATACATACTTCCCCCGTATTAACTTTTAAAGAAATTAATGGCCCACAATATCATTGCCTTTCTGGCAGTTAGGATACACCAGCCACACTTCTCACTGTGCTTGTAAGTTGCAGCACATCTGGAACTGTATATAAAGTCACTTACTACTTCTGGATTGCTTTGTACTTAAACATATCATGTTGGGCCTAGATTAATTTTTTTATTTTCAAATTCTTTTTTTAAAACATGAATTTATAAGTTATTATGTGCACAATATTTTCAAGGGACAAATTGTTCTAAAAGGCTTGTTTTAAAAATTAAATGTGTCTTGGGGCTGGCCCCGTGGCGTAGTGGTTGAGTTGGGTGTTCTCCGCTTCAGCAACCCAGGTTCACAGGTTGGGATCCTGGGTGCGGACCTACACCACTTGTCAGCCATGCTGTGATGGCAGCCCACATACAAAATAGAGGAAGATTGGCACAAATGTGAGCTCAGGGCTAATCTTCCCCCAAGAAAAAATGAAAGAGGAAGATTGGCAACAGATGTTAGCTCAGGGCAAATCTTCCTCAGCAAAAAAAAAAAAAAAAAAAGAAAGTTAAAGGTGTCTTGCTCACAGCCTTCAGAACACCCTCTTTCTCAAGGTAAGTGCTTGTAACTGTATCAGATGAGTACACAGATAAAAAAGAGCTCCCTACCAAGACATAGCATCATACAGTTTTAGAATAGCAGGGACAGAAAGATCCAACAAGTGTCTTGAAAGGAAAAAAAACAGATTATATACAGACTGTTGATTAAAATACTTTGGTTCAGTTACTTTGCACGAAGAGATAAAAGTGAAGGTTATTTGCTGTGTATTCTGTGATGTGTGTAGTCAAATGTGGGCTCGGAATTAGGCTGGGAGCTCCTGCCATTTAGGACTTGAGTCTTGAAGTAACTAAGAAGGAGGGAATTTGGGGATGTGAAGACAGCAGGGTTCAGGTGTTCATTGCGCCTTATTTTTGCCTTCGACGTGGTAGGAATTTAGTACTCAGGTAGTGGTGATTCATTCCCTGTGTAATAGTGTCAGGGCTGTTTCTTGGCACTAGAAGTAGAATGGTGAACTACATGGATGAAGTCTCCACTCCCCTGGGATCTACATTCAGTTATTACACGTATCCCGGTGAGAAAGCGATGAAGGAGGAATGCCCTTTACACACATGGTCGAGCATCACGTTCGGATGGCGTATCTGATGGGCGAGGGGAGAGGGGCAGCCCAGACTTCCATGTCTTTGGTACTTCCTACGGGATTCCTTGTTGATGCTCAGACTGTTGTGTAGTCGTAGACACGGCCACGAATGAAGGGTGTCAAAAAGATTTTTGGAATTATTAGTTTATGTTAAATGGTGATTTTCTTGTTTCTGTAGGAGATAATTATCTATTTAGAATGGTCTTGAAGAGACTTGATGACTTTCAGAAAGGTCTTTTGAACCTACAAGCTCTGGAATCTGGAATTCATCTTTTGTAGGTCCACCCAGTCTTTGCGGCAGGGAAGTGGGATCCCCTTGGGCAGCTTCTGTTCCTTCGGTCACCTGCCTCCACCTCCCTGTCCAGCCCTCTGCTTTGTTCCTTGGCTTTCCCTTGGGGTCCCTTTTCTAATTGCCTGAGATCACCTCACAACGTCCTTTTATCATCTTTATCCATGTGCCATATCTCATAAAAATTAATTATAAATTACAGATAAAACAGCCAAATGAAGACTTTCTTTTTTGCCTCTTTTCTTTCAAGATGGCACACTCACATATTGAGTTCCTGATCCAAAAAATGCAAATATGCTGAAGACTTGAATATTAGGGAGGTAAGATGACAAAATATTTCCCTTCTCTCGTTTGAGGCAGGCAGATCAATGCATCCACAAACAGTACAAAGGGTTACACCAAGGAGGCGCGAAAGAGCCCTTGATAATTTAGTCAAATTAAAACATACCATGGCTTCTATCAGAAGCATATGAATAATTGTGAGTTGGTGGATGATCTTTGGTTCAGTGGATGAGGATAAAGTTAACAATGAACATTTTCTCCTCTCACCTAACTCAGGAGTTGTTATACAACAACCTTGACAAAGAGTTGTAGAAGTTGTGGTGATGAAGTCGTATTTTCTGCCCCCTTCACCTGAAAGTCCCCATGGCCTTAATGGAGTGTTTCTAAGTTAGAATTATCAGGTTGTTCTGCCTCAATTGATACTGGGTTTCTTGTATAGAAAGATTCCTGGCATAGTCTTCTTTTTTACTCCTTTGACACATATGTATCTCCTTTTCCCCCAAAAAGCGCAGTAGAATTCTTCACAAGACATTTTATTGTCAGTAATATTGCTTTTGTTTTTAATTTGTGTCAAAGTAGCTTATGTTTTGGGTCTTTTAAGCAATTGTTTCCTGATAGTTTTGGAAAAAACAAAGGAAATATGGACATTAGTGATTACTTTTTTTAAAAATTGGAGTTAGGTAAATAAACCTATATATATATATATTTGTTTGTTTTTTTGATTGAAAGACTCATTCCTATATGATAACTTAATCTTGTAGACTCTTATTCCTAGTCAGAATATTCTAGAAGGATGTTCTGGTTTCCCCATTCCATTCAATACACGAGTGAAATTTGCTCAGACAAGCACATTTATATGTGTGCCCAGCATATTGGTAGTAGGCTAATAAATGTGATCTGAACACATAATGTCACAGTTTTTTGTCATAAAGTGGTATATATGGGAGTTCCCTTTAGATTAGTACCAATTTGTCATTATTGAAGTTCTTTCGCTTGGAGGTCTTGGAGCCTCCACAGTGGACACATGGTAAATCCATTTTAATGAGGCAGTGAGCTGTGGACCAGATAGGTTTAAGAAGAAAAAATAAATTAATACCCATGCTCTTCAACATCTCAACTCTACGTTGGCACATGCCACTAAAATCTGGAACTCTAATAGTTACTGGTTGTGGTTTGCAGCTTTCCCTTTTCCTCATGAATGGCAAAATGCCCCTCCCATTCTGCTTTTAAAGCTCTTCTATTATGGGAAATTAAAACATATCCAAAAGTAGATAGAATGTATAGTGCACCCCCAGATGCTCATTTCCAAACTCCAATCATGATCAATGCAAGGCCAGCCTTATTTAATTAACATTCCCACCCATTTCCCCAGCCTGTATTGTTTTGAAGCAAATCCGAGACATCCTATCACTTCATCTGTAAATATTTCAGTAAGTGTCTCTAAAGGATAACTCTGCACGTGCTTATATAGAATAATTGAGAAGCTGTGGTATTTAAAGGGAAGACTTTTTGTTTGTTTACAAAATGGTTTTTAAAAAGTAGAACCAGGGGCCGGCCTGGTGGTGTAATGGTTAAGTATGTGCGCTCTGCTTTGGTGACCCAGGATTCCTGGGTTCGGATCCCGGTCGTGGACCTACATACTGCTCATCAAGCCATGCTGTGGGGTGTCCCACATACAAAATAGAGGAGGTTGGCAACAGATGTTAGCTCAGGGACAATCTTCCTCACCAAAATAAGTAAACAAAAAGTAGAACAAAAAATTGATCCAGAAAATACCATTTTCTTGGAAGTTAAATGCAATATATCTCCTATCTCCTCAAAAATTTGTTGAATAAAAACAAAAACCAAATCAGCACTGCCCCAATAAAGCAAAAGCGAACAGAGTGTCATTTTTATTATATTTTAAGTGATGATGTAGGAACTGAGAATTTGCATTTTTCTTCCCATGGTTGACCCAGAATGCATATTAGATTTAAAGGTAGCGGGTTTGCGTTTAACTGATGTGGTGAAAGTGACGTTGTGTTACTGAGCAGCTGCAGAGTTTCTGTGTTTTGCATTTTCAAACGTCCAGCCACGTTAGCGCCAATCTTTAATAGGCACAATGGGGATACTTAGGTTCTGACCCTGGAGTAAGCGAGGGCAGCAGTGAGCCCTGAAGAAGTTCATTCATTGCCGTCGGATGAGCTTCCACATCCCAGAGTGAACTGACTATGTGTTATATTGGAGTTACTACTTTTTTTTTTTTTTTGTGAGGAAGACCAGCCCTGAGCTAACGTCCGTTGCCAATCCTCCTCTTTTTGCCGAGGAAGACTGGCCCTGGGCTAACATCGTGCCCATCTTCCTCCACTTTATATGGGACGCCGCCACAGCGTGGCAGACAGGCGGTGCGTCGGCGGGCGCCCGGGATCCGAACCTGCGAACCCCGGGCTGCCAAGCGCGGACTAAATCGCTGCGCCACCGGGCCAGCCCTCATCCCATTAGAGAGATTTTTAGGAGTGGAAAGCATGGAGCCACCCCGTGGTGTTCAGAAGTTAGTTTTGCAGAAAAGATGAACTTATTCTGTCACTGAGGCTTGGAGACTGGCCTTTGGTTACATAGAGGGCTCCCAGTTACCTGCACGAGTTTCGTTTTTCTACTAGAATAATTGTTAAAGAATCCTTGCAGTTCTGTCTCAGTTACGATGTTAAAAGTATTACGATTATTATTTTTACCTAGCCAACTATTAGGCCTGCGCTGCGTCCCGTCCCACCTTTCATGGGTCTGTGAGGAGCCCGACTTGCGCTAACCTGTAACCACGTGCCCCGTCCGGATGTGTTGTAAACTGCAGGATGCAATGCACGTTATCATTAGTGTCCAGGTCATCTGGGTAATGACAGCCTTCACCTTAGACACCAGCTCATCATGCGGCTGGGCTGTCCGGGTCAGTGGTTAGTGCCTGCACGTTGAGGCCCTGCTGTGGGACGTGGAGAGACAGACCCAGACGTTATTATGAGCCCTGCAAGCCCAGAGGATTCTCTAAGGCTTATTTCTGGCTGCTAACAGCCATGAAGCAGTAACGTGAGTTGGAGATTTATTCACAGCTCATTCTGCACGACAGAATTTTCCTGCTGAAGGGCAACTCGGATGCCATGGTGTGCAATTCCCTAACCGACATCAGTTCCTATAAAATCTCTGTTATCTGATGACTTTTAAGGACTCAGTCTAATTTGTGGAGAGTGAGAGAGAAGGGGTAGGGATAATAAGCATTACAACTTGAAATTCAAGTGAGTTTTAGAACTATAGAGAGAATTCTATCCATTTTGCCTATCAAAAACTAAATTTCTGGTCGGAAGAAATTTTATTCCAAACTCAAATTGTGGTTGTTTTAAAATAGGAGAAAATAAGAATCTCATTAAACTCTTGGAATTTTTCTGAAGTTAAGAACATACCCCTTTATTTACCCTAAAGGAAGTTAACAAAGGATCCAACTCTTTCGCATGGAATTGGTTTGAGTAAGTGTGAAGCAAAAAGTCAATTCAGTCTTGACAGAAAATGTAAAATGATGTAAATGTCCCTAAACTTGATCAGCATAATCAAACAAGACCCTGACTATCCATTGCTTGTATTCCTAAGGGACAAAATAACCGGGGAAAGAACTCCTTTGAGAGTGATGGAGGGGGGATGTGTCATTCGGGGAATCAGACTAGAGCAGAAAATTAAAAGATGTTAACGTCTTAAAAGCAAGCAATTTCAATGAAGTTCATGCACACTTTGATCATTTTTTGTAGTATTGCAAAAATGATTCTCCTGGGGTAAGCATCATTTTTGTGAGATGAATTAATTTTCCCACTTGGTATATTTCCTCACTGGCTAACTCTGAGCGGGATAAACGAGGCTTTTAAAATTTTATTTTATTTTTATTATCATTTTTTATTAGTTATTGTCATCGCTGGACTGTGGGATTCAATGGGAGAAACTGGGTTGGTTTAGGACGGCGTACGTGTGGAGGACTTGGGTCAGCGTGGATATGTAAGCACGGAAGTATTAAACTTTAGTGGAAAACTCTGGAGTCAAGGAACGGTGCATTGGAGTTTGCTGTGGTCTTAAACCTGGGAGTTGAGGAATAGCTATGATTTTGAGGTCCAGGCTGCAAGGATTTGTATTCCAGAATGTGTTGCAAGATAGAACTGGAAAAGAACTGAAATCACGGGTGATGGTGATCCTTGATGTGAAAGATTGAAACCTGCCATTGTGTCCTCAGATGTTCTCAGAATGGATGCACAGGACCCTATGCAAGGCTGAAAGGGGCAGGGGGCTCTGACGGCCTTGGAGGCTGCACCTTGAAACGGTACAATGATTCCCTGGCGGAGAAACCTTTTCTCATGAACGGGAACAGCCTGCTTTTTATATCTTGGGGCCCAATCACAGCAGTTTTGAACAGATATCCATACAGTTAGTAGGACACTTGAGTCACATGTCATTTTGCATTTTTGTAAACTTCTCTGTAAACTACAATTTTAATGAAAAGTAGATGAGCTACATCTCTAAATCAATGCGCATAATACGCCAAAGTACGTATTAGGTCATATTATCAATGAAAAGAAATGGACAGTGTTGTTTTCATTGGGCTAAATCTAACTGGAGACTGAAAATACTCTAGAAATTAATATTATAAACAGCTGGATCTAACAGTGCATTGTCTGTCTTGGTTCCTTGAATTTTTCTCATCTAACACCCTCTGTCTCCATTTCCCCTTCACCCGCTTTATCCTTCGTGCTCGATCTTCTGTCCATTGTTATGCTAAAATTGCACGGAAAATAAAATAAAATAAAAATAAACCCACCAAAGTAGCTTTGAAGTGTGGGGATGTGGCTGTGCCATTACGACCCACGAGTATTTGTTCTTCTTTCCCGGGCACAGTCTTTGTGTGTGTGTATATGTGGGGAAGACCAGCCCTGAGCTAACATCCGTTGCCAATCCTCCTCTTTTTGCCGAGGAAGACTGGCCCTGGGCTAACATCCGTGCCCATCTTCCTCCACTTTATATGGGATGCTGCCACAGCATGGCTGACAAGCAGTGCGCCGGCGGGCGCCCAGGATCCGAACTCGTGAACCCCGGGCTGCCAAGCGCGAACTAACCTGCTGAGCCACTGGGCTGGCCCCCGGGCATAGTCTTAAGCTGCCAGGCTAGTCATGCTTGTGTTCTTCTCTGGATTTTCACTATTTGTAAAACTCTTGGAATGAGCCAAGAATTGCTATTGTAGTTAGATAGAATTCTAGCTAATTCTAGTGTAAAGAAATTAGCGAGGAGTAAAACATAATTATGCAGGAAAATAGGCTTTTATGACTCCATGAACATACTTCACACTGTTTTATTATTTCAAGGCAATATTGCATTTACAGATGATCTAGGTTTTTGAAACTGTTGGAGCCGAGTGAGTTACGAAGGGTTGAATTAATAAGTATTTCCATTTTTATATGTTTGCCTGATATTTTATACTAGTAGGTGAAATGCTCATTAAAGAAGTATTCCTCCTCCCTTTGAGGTATTTTCTTTTTTTCTTTAATTTAGAGTCTGTTGGAAAATCCTTGGTTATGCATTATGCTATAAGGCGTTATAGCCAGAAATGTTTTGAGAACAGATACAGGAAGTAAAACAATCAGGTTAGTGGGTTGTAGCACAGAGTCGCTGGCCACTTGCGTTTAGGTTTAATCCTTTGTTGCTTCATAGTATAAAGAATGTAGTATCTTTTGTCTGATAACAGAAAAGTGTCATTTCTGATTTGGATAGGATTTTAGCTCACTTATGGGACACCACAAGTCCTACACAACAGAGCTGGATGGATCCCTTTTCTAAGTTCATGTGAAATGTTCTATGCAGTGTGTGTGTGTGTGTGTGTATATATATATATATATACACACACACATATATGTATACACACATATATAATATAATATATATATATATATATATATATATATATATATATTCCTGAATATGCTTTTAAGGCTGTCACCGTTTTGAGATAGAGAAGATATTTAGTGGAGGTTTTAATTGTGGTGGGCTGTAGATTCTTCAGAGCAACTGGGGAGTGCTTGCTTACCCCAAAAGCGGGTGGCACTTGGGGTCACCAGGTAATGCTGTTCTATAGATTTTACCACTGAGCTGTGTTTATATTTCGTGCCTCCGACTGCAAGATGTTGGGTCATGGGTTTTTTTTTTCCCATTTTTTAAATTTTAAAATATACATATAAAATTTACCATTTTGGCCATTTTTAAGCTTCCTTGGCATTAACATTGACGTTGTTGTACAACCATCACCGCCATCTGTCTCCAGAACTTCTTCATCTTTCCAAACTGAAACTCAGTGCCCATTAAACAGTGACTCCCCATTCGCCCCTCTCCCCAGCCCCTGACAACCACCATTCTACTTTCTGTCCCCATGAATTTGACAACTCTAGGTAAGGATCAGTTTCTCTTAAACTTTGCCTAAATCCTAAAATAGATCTTTAAAAATTTTCTTTTGAACATTGTAAAAGAACTCATGATGAATTATGTTGCCTCCTCCATTCTCCCACAGCTTTGGTCTGGGGATAGTGACGCTCGTGTTCTATTTCAAGTTTTTATGCACGTGTGTATCTCCCCCGGTAAACTCCTGGATGGTGGGTTCTGGATGTTGCTTCTTGTGTTCCTGGCACTTCACACCATGTCTGTGGTGTGCTGCAGGGCCCACAGAGTGGTAAAGAAGGGAAAGTGAATTCCCGCAAGGCAACCCAGAAGCACTTGAGTTACAACTGCAGTTGATGGAAAATGGTGAGAACAGAGGACAGTATTTTTTAAGCTAAGCCGAATCAGTGTTATTGTGTTTATGACGAGCCATGGAAATCCCTTTATCCTGCCATCGACAGAATGATGCTCTAACTTCGCATCAGTACCGGTTAGGGGTCATACTTTCATTAGCAGCGTGATTTTATGGTCTGTGTGCCATTGGGAACCCTTAGAAGATGCCGTTCTAGTCCTAGTTATGGGATTTTCATGGTGCTTCCGCGTTACTCTCCGATTCCATTTGGTCCAGTAAAAATAGGATGTGATCCCAAACAGAAGTTGCGTTAGCTGTGAGAGGGAGCTGGGGAAAAACGCAGCTCCTCTGCGAGTGGGAGGCAGCACCTAGCAGGCCGTATTGTGTGTCTGAGGGTCAGATTTCTGCTGTGGTTTTGGATTTGTTATTGTGAGGGGTGGAGGTGAGGCCCCTGGGGTTTCACAATGGGTTTCTGATCCTGATTATTTTTGCCAGGTGGACGTGACAGTGAGTTACTGGGCCAGCTGTGAAACACACTTGATTTTTTTTCTCATTATACGTCATTATGTTGATCCCGTAGTCATCAATTAAAGGTCTTATTGCCTGAAGTGAACCATATGCTCTCAGGATCTGTGGATAAAATGAGTAAAATGCTCTGAAAGTTTCCACTGTCACCTTTGGCGGGGCCACCAAACCAAATACATTTTTAAATAGGATGTTTTCCCCAATAAACTGTGACGTGTGACTTTAGATGAGCACTTTTCCCAGATTTTATTTACCTATTTGTTCCACAGCCCGTCTCTCTCCTTCAGGTGTTTCCACACCGCCAGTATTGCCAGTCTTAAAGAAAGGTGAGATTAAAAATGAGAAAAAGGAAGAAAAAAAGAAGGGGAGAAGGGAAGGAGGGTGAGGGGAAGGGATACATCTTTTTTTCTCCTACCTCCCCGAAGGGGAAATTAGTTACTGTGGAGAAGTTTCTAGAAGTGGAAGGGCTGTATGTGATACTCATACAGCATGTAGGCGCCTGTGTCCCTCTTGGCAGAGATGTTACACAACAAGTCTCCGAGGACATTTTAACCCCAGGGAACTTCTAAACACTGCACTTTGGAAACCCTCCTTGAGACGGGTCTCAAAGTTATCTTCACTCAACAGATACTTAATAGGTGCCCGTTACGTGTCCGGCATCATAATAAGTCTTTAAGTTATAGTCATGCATCACTTAACGACAGGGATACGTTATGAGAAATGCATCGTTAGGCGATTCTGTTGTTGTGTGAACATCATAGAGTGGACTTACACAAACCTAGATGGTATAGCCTCCTACACACCTAGGCTCTATGGTACTAATCTTATGGGACCACCATTGTGTCTGTAGTCCGTCATTGACCGAAACATCGTTGTGTGGAGCGTGACGGTATTAGGTGTCAAAGATGTTATTT
Organism: Tapirus indicus; assembly: GCA_031878705.1. Lineage (NCBI taxonomy): Eukaryota > Metazoa > Chordata > Mammalia > Perissodactyla > Tapiridae > Tapirus > Tapirus indicus. The sequence goes on from CM062925.1 coordinate 120,492,348, forward strand.
GAATTGTTCTCTTCATATTTTGTTTGTCAGTCTCAGAGTCGTGAGTGGTGACAGCAGAGTTTCCCGGTTCTCCATTTGTGTGTTCGTGTTTTGCATTTGTGTGATAGACCTTCAAGGAATATCCAGGTTTTAATGAAACAGTTCTCCTTTCCGAGGGGGATTCAAGCAAATGGCCCAGTAAACTTGATTTCGGTCGGGCTTGTAAGCAGAGTGGAAGTGAATGTTGTTAAAATTTCTCAAACATTTGTTCTTTTACACGGACAAATAAATATATGTTAGTTTTAATTTAAAAAGTGAACTTACTGAACAATTCCTAACTTTTTCTGTACCTTTCCTCCCTATTGAAGAAGAAGCATAAATGGTAGCACTGTTAATTGCTATTAATGTGAATAGCACTGTTGTAAATTTCTTTTATCTTGTGCCTTTGGGTAAATACTGTTTGTATTAGTCAGGGTTCTCCAGAGAAATGGAACCGGTAGGATGGAGATAGATAAATAGACAGACAGAGAGGTATAAGAAGAGATGTGTTATAGGAATTGGCTTGTGCAATATGGAGGCTGTGAAATCCCATGATTCGCATATGGAAGCTGGAGATCCAGGAAAGCCAGTGGTGTCCTTCAGTCCAAGTCTGAAGGCTGGAGAACCAGAAGCATAGCTGTCTGAGGGCAGGAAAAGATGGATGTCCCTGCTCACGCAGAGAGAGCAAATTCGCCCTTCTTCTGCCTTTTTGTTCTATTCGGTGGATTGGATGATGCCTGCCCAACTTGATGAGGGCGATCTTTACCCAGCCTGTTGATTTAGATGCTCATCTCTTCCTGAAATACCCTCACAGACACACCCAGAAATAATGTTCTACCCGCTTCCACCCAGATAAGGCCTGGGACATTAACCATCACACTGTTGTTGTCTCACTAACAAAAATAGTAGTGGCATCCTTCTCGCTCATTTGCATGTAGACTTCGATGCCTTCTTAGCTACTCTTACTTACCGTATTTAAGTGCATTCCTTGGAAAAAGTTGAAACAGTATAAAGTACACAAGTCACAGCTGTACAAATCTGCAGTAAAATGTAAAGATGCACAAAAATTTCATGGCCCGTCAGTAACCAGAATCCTTCTGGGTGGCCTGCATTGGTACCTGTCACCACAGAGATGAGATAGGTGGCAGGTCACATGTCGTTCCTGGAGGAGCTGTAAGGATTCTGCCTTCTTTCTGCTCAAGAATGCATGCAGCGTTCGATGTGGAGCAGAAGTCATGCTTCCCAGGGTCTTAGTACTTCATCTGTGAAATGGGAGCGTTGGGCTGGATCATAAGTTCTCAGTGTTGGCCACAGAATGGGAGCCTGGGAATAGAAGAATGATCTTTTCAGGGACTACCAAAATGGTTGATGTAGAAGTGGATGAGTGTGATAGACAAATGCTCTTCTGAAAAAGCTCTCCACGTGGGAACTCATCCTGGTCACCCCTCCTGGGAAAATGACATTCTGTATTTATAAGGTGAAGACCGTTAGATTCAGGAGCGTAGTTGGATGTATATGTTTAAAGGTTGTTTTCGAGATTTTTGGCATGGTCAGTTTTCATCTGGTTTTCCTGTCCAAAAGGATAGTGAGAATTCTTTTCCTATTTAAATGATAACCCATTTACAGACTCATGATTAGACAATGTGTCAGAATTAATTATATGTGCTGCAGGGTGATGGAAGGTAGAGAGAAAATCTTAGCATCTGAGAGATTTATTAGATATAGCTCACAACATAATTTTTATTTCTATACAGTAACATGGTTTATAATGAAGATTTGATTGGCTGGCGTACTCATGTCAGAATATGAGTATAAAGGAAGTCACAGAGGAATATTATCTGACAAGGTTTTTAAGAAAAGTGAAATAAAGTACCCACTCTTGGGCTGTTCCAGCGAGTGGAGAGGGAGGGATGATGCTCTGTTCCCTCCAAGGCTGGCTGTACCTGAGTTGGCCTGTAACTGGGTTTGAAAATGATGTCAGTCACCCTGCCTGCCACAAAGGGCTTTTCAATAGAATGTATCAGAGGTAAAGGGCATCAGAAGTCTTTTTTCCTCCATTTCCTGCAGCAAAAAAGGGTGTTTTGGTTTTGTGAAAGCAACAAAAATTAATAAGCATGTCTGACTAGGGAAAGTACGTGCTGTATGTGAAATGAGAGAGAGAGAGAGAGAGAGAGAGAGAGGCTGGAGCTAAGGTGGCTTGGCTTGATGGAGTTTTTCTTGATTAGGTAATTATGGTGATTATCAATTAACAGGTTGTACTTTCAGAGTGACGCCCCTCCTGGGGTGACCCTGTGCTGTGGCTGTGTGACTAAATGGATGGAAGGCTGTGTGATGTGTGTCCGTAAGGCCACTGGGTGCTGACTTACTCAGCTTACGTGTTTCTGCCATGTGGGACAAAGGAGATTAATTAATGTTTGACCATCAGAAGTCGGGTGATGCGATTCAAATTAATTATGGGGTTGTGCTGAAGAGAGAGCGGGCCTTATGGAGGCGATTTTAATGGGAGTCTCAAAATAGCTGCCTTGGAACTTGGTGGACTAGTTATTTTTAAAAATAATGAGAAATGTTATAAAGTTAGTTGAAGGTATTGATTTATCTTTCAGGTTGTTCAAAAGCAGAATCTTGAGAAATAGGCTGCTATATAGTTGTAAAAGGGATAATAGAGAGAGCTTCCCTCACTAAAAAGCCTTCACACACCATTCTTTGGGCAGAATAAGAAGAGATTTCTAGATGCTGAGGGCAGTCCCTGGGGCCACAGACGGTCTTAAAGAATCTCCATCACTTTCTGGAAACCCTGAAGGGCATGTCTTCAGGGACTTCTCAGTCCCTTAACAGGTTGGCACCTATGGTGGTTTTATAATATAACTCTAGGTTTCTTTGACATTTCTCCTGTGGAGGGTGGGATCTGTGTCCCCTCTCCTGGAATCTGGGTGGGTGTGTAACTGTTTGGACAATAGAGTACAGCCAGAGTGACAGCACTTGACTTCCAAGGCCAAGTGATGAAAGGCAATAGAGCTACCACTGTATGGGCTGGACCGCTAGCACTTGGAACCCTGAGCCACCATGAATCCAGGGTGATTCCCAAGCTGTGAGGATGCCTGGCCACACGGAGATGCCACATCTAGGTGCTCTGGTCTGCACTCCTAGTCTTCCATTCGTCCCGGCTGGGCATCACACATGGGAATGAATGAACCTTCAGATGACCTCAGCCCCAGCCTTGAGGTCAGCCCCAGCTTTAGAGTTTCTGCAGTGAAGGCCCTAGTTATTGTGGAGCAGCCCCCTGTGCCTATGGGAGTTCCTGACAGAGGGATCCGTGAGCATCAGCAAGTGGCATTTTAGGTCCCTGAGCGCTGGGCTCATTTGTTACGCAGCAGTACTTCCTGCAACAGTTGCAGTACCACCTCGCCCAAGTGCTTCTCAAGCTCGTGCTCTCTGTGATTCACAATGCCCGTTTCTCCAGTTCCCTCACCGCTCTTGTGATGCGGGGAAAGCCTTAGAACCTGTTCTGTGGTCGCTGATGGCTCTTAAGGACCAGATCTGCCAGCGCACAGCATGGCTCCTGAGAAGCACCCTGCAGGCTGGGACATCTAGAATCAGAACGGAAGCTCCTCTTTCTGTTTACAGACCTGGGTAGAAACACAAGCTGCTCATCTTCAACACGTTGGCCTTAACATCTGTCCACTGTCATTTCCATCTCAGCCATTATGTTTGCTAGTCTATGGAATGCTGCTGTGATTGCACTAATTTTTGAGGTGGTTTAATGGATTTTATTAACCCTGTTATGCCTTGTTACGCGCAAAACCAGGAAGAGTTTTGAACGTGCTTAAGCAGAGCCACATAATCCGAGTTTGGGAGAGAAATGGAAGATTAGGCAAGCTGTCAAGTTTTCCTAGACTTGTGGCTGTTTGGATCTTTTGTGGCAAATGTGCATGATGGTGGAGCTATTTCAGAAATTAGAAAGGGCATTACCCGCCATTACAGATTTGGAAAGAAGTTGCTCGATAGAAAGATTCTAAGTCAACAAGGAGAAGTTAGGCCTGGATTTAAAGCATCCGAGAAGGCACCTTGTTCTCCTGTTCAGCAGAGATGGATAGGAGCTTTGAAGGCTGCAGGTATGAACTCTTGGTAGTCACCTTGTCCTTATAAACAACAAAAAAATTTTTTTTTTCTGTGAGGAAAATTGGCCCTGAGGTAATATCTGTTGCCAATCTTCCTCTTTTTGCTTGAGGAAAATTGTCCCTGAGCTAACTTCTGTGCCCATCTTCCTGTGTTTTGTGTGTGGGACACTGCTGCAGCATGGCTTGGTGAATGGTGTGTAGGTCTGTGCCTGGGATCCTAACCTGTGAACCCTGGGCCGCTGAAGCGGAGTGCACAAACTTAACCACTACGCCACTGGGCCGGCCCCAACAAAAACATTTTTTTTTAAGATAACAAACGCCTTTGTACGTAGAGAAGCTTTTGTCTTTTAAGCATGAAAGAAAGGATGACCTCAGAAAGTGAGTACTATCTGGGGCAATTAGGATTTCAGCCTTTACTTTATCAAAGAGGAAAGTGTTTTGTTCAAAATCTTGCAGTAGGACAGCCATATGCAGAGAATTACAAGTGGAGGTAAACCACACTCAAAAGTTATGCAAACATTAACTCAGAGGGTACCATAGGTCTAAATGTAAAATGTAAAACTGTAAAACTTGTAGAAGAGAAAATCTTCTTGACCTGGGGTTAGAGAGTTTGTAGACGTGAGACCAAAACACAGACTGATAAATTGGATTTCACGAACGTTAAAAACTTTTGCCGCATGAATGAGACTAAGTGAATGAAAAGGCAAGCTACAGACTTGGAGAAAATATTTGCATCTCACACAGCTGACAGAGGACGTCTATCCAGAATCAGAAGGACTCCCAACATTCAATAGGGAGAGAGCAAATAGCCCAATTAGAAAATGGGCAAAAGGCTTAAGAAGACGTTTCACCAAAGAGGTACGAATGGCAGATAAGCACATGCGAAGCTGCTCAGTATCACTAGCCGTTAGAGAAATGCAAAGTAAAAGCACAATGAGATGTTACAATACTACTGTCAGAATTAACTAAAATAAAAAGTTACTGACGAGACCAGGTTTGGCGAGGATGTGGAGCCACCGGAACTCTCCTGCATTGCTGGTGGGAATGCAAAATGGGAAAGCCATTCTGGAAAACAGCTTGGCAGTTTCTTATAAATTTAAACTTATACTTTCTATATGGTCCAGTAGTCGTACTTCCACATATTACCCTAGAGAGATGAAAACTTATGTTCGCATAAAGTCTGTGTACAAATGTTTTTAGCAGTTCTGTTCATAGTTGACCAAACTGGAAGCAACCCAGGTGCCTTTCAAGAAGTGAATGGATCAACCAAGTGGAACATCCATGTAATGGAATATTGCTCAGCAATATGGTAGAATAGACTATTGATTGTTACGTGCAGCCACCTGGGAGAACCTCAGAGGCGTTAGACTCGGTGAAAAATATGAGTCTCAGAGGTTATGTATTGTTTGGTTCTATTTATATGACATTCTCTAAAAGGCACAACTACGTGATGGAGAACATCTCTATATTCCCCGGGGTTCAAGATAGAGGGAAGATCTGACTATAAAGGGATAAAGGAACGAACTTTTATGGGGGATGATGGAACAGTTCTTTATCCTGATTTGGTGGTGGTAATGTGAGTCTGTTCATGTGTTAAAATTCATAGAACTGTATACCCCAAAAAGGTCATTTTTGCCGTATAATAGAAAAGAAAGAAAAGGAAACACTCCTCGAAACTTCTTTTGTTGTTGCAAGAGAGGTGAGAACAGCTCCTTGCAAGGAAAGCCTGGTTTCTCCCTGGCAAGTGGTGGCTCAAATGAAAGAGGTGAAGAAATGCACTGGTTGGCAAAGCCCCCCGGAGTGAAGGATGCAAGGAGGCGATGCTTCCTTTCACAGTAGTCGCCACAGCGTGGCGACATCCCCAGGCTTGTCTTCTTTTTAATGTCGACTTCCTAAAATATTACCCAAAGAAATGCACAGAGAAATCAGAACGCCCCTACCTCCCACCTCCACACGCATGAAAAGGGAATTTGATATGTTTTTAAGGGGCAGTTTGGAAGAGAGAAGGAGAGATTGCTTTGGGATCAGAAAGGAAAGGCTTGACTTAAAGTGATTACGAAGAACGAGAGATTTGAAATTTTCATTTTTCGGGGCACTTGGTAGAGATTTAACTGCACGATTCAAAATTGAGGCTAATCAGAGCCGTACAATTAAATTACCACCCAATGCTTGAAAATTAAAGGGTAAACTCAAGAGTTTGTGTGATTCGAAGAAAGCTTTATTTCAAGACAATGTAAATGGATATCATTGGTGTTCATACTAATAATAATGTTTACATGGGGGGCCAGCCCGGTGGTGTAGTGGTTAAGTTCATGTACTCCACTTCAGTGGCCTGGGGATCCTGGGCACGGACCTACTCACCGCTCATCAAGCCATGCTGAGGTGGCGTCCCACATACAGTAACTAGAAGGATGTACAACTAGAAGGGTGTATGACATACAACTGTCTACCTGGGCTTTGGGGAGAAAAAAAATTTACATGGGATGTCAGAAGTGTTCTGGGTCGTCCAGATTGTAACTCCCGAAGCTGATTTCAGAGCTGAAGCTGTTGACCCAGAGAGATCAGTGATTCCCAAGGGTGCCCTGTTGCAGCTTGGGAGCACTTGGGATTGAGGGGGTGTTATTGACGGGGAGGTGCTACTGACATTTCACAGGCAGGAGCTACAGACACCAGGTGTCCTGCAGTGCGTGGGACAGTCCTGTACGGTGAATTGTTCCCGGGATCTTGCAGTGTCCTGCTAGACACACAGGTGAAACGCTTATCTGCAGTTAGTGGGACCTGGAACCTAATTCCAACTCTAAGTCTTTTTTATATAGTTTGTCTAGTTTTAACGTAGTCTGAATTTTTCAGGAATGTAACTACCTGGTAAATTGAGATGAGACTGTTGTTTTGTTTGGAACCTTCACAAGGGTTGTTCCCTCTTCGAGAGTCATCTTTGTGCTGACTACAGTGTCCCTGGTGCTACTTAACCTGCAGCAGGCACATAACAGTGTGCATTTGTGCTGGTTGCATTCAGAACAATTCTGCAAGGACAATGGATATGAATATACTTGTCCTTCTCTCAAGATAATCACACAGAAAAAAGTGTCAACAATATTCAGTTTAATACTATCTTCTTTTAAATCCCAGCTGATTTATTTAGGTAGATAAAAGCTTTGATTCTCACATTCTACCTCCTGGTAGAGTTGTACCCCAGTGTTTGTATACTGAAACACACTTTATTTTACTGTGAATTGCTTCCATTTATTTTTCTTTTATGTCAAAATTAAGGCATTTTATTGATTAAAAAAATTATACGGGGAGGTAGTTTTTGTTACCTGTGCACATTGTTTCAGGATAGTGAAGGGAATGTTGCAAAATGTTTATAAGAAGAGAGGTTATGCATTACAGAGGTGAGAGTTAAGCACTGATACCTTGAAATAATTAATATAGATATTTTATACTTCTCCAAGTACAATTTCATTATTTCATTTATTCTCTATCTTTACTATATGTCATCGACTGAATGTGTCCCCCCAGAATTCGTATGTTGAAGCCCCAACCCACAGTAGGAGGGCTGTATTTGGAGTTGGGGCCTTTAAGGAAGCAGTTAGGGTTAAATGAGGTCATAAGGGTAGGCCCCTGATCTGATAGGGTTAGTGCCCTTATAAGAGGAGATGCTGGAGAGCTCCCTTGCTCTCTCTCTCTGTACAGAGAAGAGGCCGTGTGGGCACACAGCAAGAAGGTGGTCGCCTACAAGCCAGGGGAAGAGGCCTCGAAATGAACCCAACCCTGCTGGCACTTTGAGCTTGGACGTCCAGCCTCCAGAAGTGTGAGAAATAAATTTGTCATTTAAGCCCCCCAGTCTGTGGTGTGCTGTTCTGGCAGCATGAGCTGACTAGTGCACTGTAGGTTCTCCTAGCTGGTGTGAACTCCCATTTCCATGGGGCGTTAGTGAAAGTGAGTATCTGCCTTGATTGTGAGAAGAAACCCAGGCTGTGAGGCCTAGACCAGAGAGTCCTTCCTCCTGCGCTGTGGTTCGAGCTCAGTCTCTTGGTCACTGGAGTTCCTGCGTGGTGGCCTCTGTTTTCACTTCTGGCTGTCCTCGCCACTGTCACTTCCTGCTCTCCATCTTCTGTTATTTGTTGACATTGCCTTGTCAACTGAACTGCAGCGTTCAGCAAACCTTTATTTTCTAATCAACTGAATATGCTGTAGAGAGAACTTTTTCCCACAGACACGAAAACCCAGATCTGTATTTTTGTGTGTGTGATTATGATGATGATTCCTACATACTGTAAAACATTCAATTGGTTTAGGAAAGGACATAAAGAAAGTAAAATGTTCATGAACTATCGCTGTATATAGAAATACACACTATTAGCATTTTGGGATTTTCTTTCCAGAGAGCTCTGTAGGAATGTACAGGCCACTCACTCCAACACCCGTATTTACACAGGCATACAATTTCACATTCATGGGGCCCTACCACATCTGCTGTTCAGTAAGCTCCTTTTTAACAGTTGTTCGTGGATTCCACGAACATCTCTCTGACAATTAATATGGATGTATGTATAACATTTTGAATAGCCACATAGAATTCCGTTGTATGTATGCATGATGATGGATGTAACTGGTTTCTGATTGATGGGCTTTTAGGATATATATCTCTCCAAATATAATGTCTACATATATTTTTGCTAAAAGGAAACAACATTCCCATGCAAAATTCTTGTCTCTGATTATCTCTGTTCTAAGTGACTTTTCATCAATCTATGTTTTCTTTTTAAAAAACTTAAAAAAATCCCTTATTTTGGGACATAATGAATGTACAGAAAAAGTGCAGAGATTAAAATAAAAAAGGCATGCACAGTCCCTACACATCTCTGTCAAATTCTCACATTTGACATACTTCTGAAAGAAGACTGAAAAAATAATCTAATGAAATCCCGTGTATATCCATTCCCTGTATCAAGACCCTTTCTCTTCAGTGGTAACCATTCTCCTGAATTTGGTGTTTGTTTCCCTGTACGTGTTTTATATTGCATGTATATTTCTCCTTAATAATATGTAGTGTTGTTTTTACATGTTTTTAGACTTTACTTAAATGGCATCAATACAAATAATTCTTCAATTTTCTTTTTATGTTTCCACCACAACTTACCAATATTTTTCATAGTAGATATTTCGTCGTGTTTTTTTTTTTCCAATTTTTCACTGTTATAAACAGTCCTGCAAAGAATAGTCTTGGCTGAGTTTTCCGGTTTCCATGTGAGAGAATTTCTCTGATAATAATAAAAAGTTGTTTCCATCGTGGTTACACCATAACAGTATCAGGCGAAAGTTCCAGTTTTCCCACATCCTTGTCAACACTTAATTTTTGCCCCTCGGATAGATGTGAATACTGTCTTTCTGTAGTTTTTTTCTATATTTCTCTGATCACTAGTATGGTTTGGTGTCTCTTCATATGTTTACTTGCCACTAGAGTTTCCTTTGACCATTCTCCTTTCCATCATTTTAACATAGTCTGTCAGACATTTCCATTGCTATTCATGCTTTTTGTGTCTTCTGTTAACCTTCTTTCCATATTCCAAATTGTTCTTATATATTTCTTCTAGAATTTCCAAAGCGTTAAAGATCTTTAGTCCGTCTGGAATTGATGCTTCTGCAGGGTGGTGGGAGGTTATTCTGTTATTTCTTTCTGTGACAATAACCAGTTTTCTCAGGACCATACGTTGAATATTTCTTCCCCTCCCCAATGATTTGCTGTGCCTTCTCTGTCACAAATAGTTTTTCCGTATGTCTGGGGGTGGTTTTAGGTGCCTCTTCTGTTCCATTGGTCTAGTTTCCTTTCCCTGCATGAGCCACCTGACTTAGGCACTGCTGCTTTATAGACGAGGTCCTTCCTATTGTGCGCTGTCTTTTTCCTCTTCACTGTGGTCTCAGGTAGCACTTTCTTGGTGACATGTCACAACAGCTTACAGGCTTGCCAGGCAGCCTGATGCTCAGCTTTTGGGAGTGCTGAGGTGGATATAGGGCAGTCAGTGTTAGGGCTGATTGCTTTCAGCTGGAAGCTTCCTCCTGTAGTACACTGTGGGTACAAATATGACCATTTTCCATGGGTATCGTGCTGTGAAGAAGTTTGGGAAGTACTCGTGGTAGCTATCCACAGTCCTTTGACATTCTGCATCAATTTAGAGGTCAAATGCATCAAGTTCTCTGAAAAACCCCACTGGAATTTTGATTGGAGTTGCATAGAATTATTAATTGAGAATTGAAATCTTTATGATATTAAGTTCAGTCTGCAATTTAAAAAAATGCATTGCAAATATAAGCATGTCTATTTTAATTGTCAAAGCCTTGGTCCCAAGTGTTACAAAGCATCCAGATCCATAAGAAAGCCCCTACCCTCAAGCAGTTCACATCTTTGGAAGTGGACCAGACAGGGTCACAAAATACGGAAGGTAGAATATTGTGATTATCCTAAGAACTCCACAGACTCTTGTATTAAACAAAGAACTCAAAGGGAGCAGAGACCGTATCCCACGTGTCAGTTAACTCACTGATTTGCAAATATCTGCATCGTGCCCCTTAATGTTGGACATTTCATCCTTGACATTGATTTACCCACAGTCGCTGTTAGGATGCTCATAAATGTGTTAGTGAAACTTTGGGTTACCCCTGCTTGTATAAGGAGAGAGATACATTTTCTTTTTTAAATGAGAGCTTCCCTTCGCTTTCTTCCCTGAAAGATTGTTAATTTGTTTTATATATGAGTAATCCTGTAATAAAACTTGTCTTATTATTAATTAAAAAGAACACATGCTGGGTCCTGAGGGAAATCAGTTATGGAGAAGAGCATCCAGTGAAATTCTGAATAGGAACGTCTTTTTGGCGATTTATTGCGTTCTCTTTCTTGTGACGCCTGACTGGAGGCTTGGCAGGTCTGCTAAACTGGTGAATGGGAATGGCTGACTCTTTAATAATAGGGCAGTTTGCATTTACAAAATCGGTGATTTTCATCTCCTAATAAAGAATTTTGGAATGGCATGATGTAGTAAATTAGGGTCAGAAAGACCCATCGTGGAATCCCTGCTTCTGTACCCCCAAACTGAGTGGACCCCGGGTTAGACTCTTTAAGCCTCATTTTCTTCATATGAAAAATAAGGGTAATGTTTCTTACATTTCAGAATGATGATAACAAGGACAAGAAATTCCATATCTTGTAGTGGACCTGGCTGTCCGCAGGTGTGACGTCTGCCTTTCTCTGGAGCTATCCTACTTCCTGTAGTGAACTGGTTACTTCTCTAGGAAAAAAAATCTAAGGAAAGAAAGTTTTGAGGTCTCAGCTCATTTCTTCCATCACCGAGAAGCAGCGTTTCTGTTAGTCTGTTGATGTGATGTCTGAGTTGGGGAACTGGCTGAGTGCTCTGGCTCATCAGTATGTTTCACTGATACTAGGGGCAAGGGACTTGAGAATACTTACAAAAACTATTTCAAGTCCTTTGAGGAAGAGCTAAAAAAAGTGAGCCATTAATTAATTGTTAAGAGTCAGCAGCTGCACACTTAGGCATCTAGTTTGATAGGAAAGAAAAACAAGTTCAGTGAATTTGAATTGCCTGGCATCTGTGGCAGCATATTAAGTAAAGAGGACGATTTATCGTGCCAACGTGGAGTTGTCAAGCTTTGGTTTCACTCTTTCTCTTTTAATTCCTATAGTTTATATATTACAAAAAGATAAAACAACAAAAACAATAAACAGAATAAAACTACAGGACGTAATATAACCAGAAACTTCTGACTCTTGGGATTTCTTAAGATATCCAGAAACAAGTTTGCCTTCATAGAGACTGTTTGTGTTTCCCAAGGTCTGAGTCAGATAAAGAACAGATCTGTTTCCATACGGTTCGAGATCTCTCTGGGGCCTCGTTGGCAGCACTGTGACTGTGATCAGTTTTATACTTTGGATTTATCTCACCTAAAGAGCAAAAACAATGTTTCTGCAGTCACAGAAGAAATAATTGCAGCTAGGTTTTGAAGAAAGGTGACTTGTACTGCTCGTAACTCTGCACTCTTACCCTAGGGCTACGGTGAGCCTGATGGTTTTGGTTTAGTAACTTCCTTACAAGCAGACTGATTGCTTTGCCTCAGAATTCTGTGGCTCGTAGTTTCAAGGATGGTTCAACATATGCAAATCAGTAAATGTGGTACATCACATTAATAGAATGAAAGATAAAAATCATAGGATCATCTCGATAGATGCAGAAAAAGCATTTGACAAAATTCAACATTCTTTCATGATAAAAACACTCAACAAAGTGGGTATAGAAGGAACACACCTCAACTGAATAAAAGCCATATATGACAAGCCCACAGCTAACATCATACTCAGCTGTGAAAGGTTGAAAGCTTTTCCTTTGATTCTTTTTCTTCTTCTTCTTCTTTTTTTGCTGAGGAAGATTCGCCCTGAGCTAACATCTGTGCCTGTGCCGATCTTCCTCTACTTTATATGTGGGTTGCTGCCACAGCATGGCTGTTGAGTAGTGTAGGTCCGTGCCTGGGATCCAAACCGGCAAACCCAGGCTGCTGAAGCAGAGCACACGGAACTTAACCACTGGGCTGACCCCGAAAGCTTTTCCTTTAAGATCAGGAACAAGACAAGGATGCCCACTCTCACCACTCCTATTCCACATAGTGCTGGAAGTCCTAGCCAGAGCACTCAGGCAAGAAAAAGAGATAAAAGGCGTCCAAATAGGAAAGGAAGAAGTAAAACTGCCTTTGTAGATGCTATGATCGTGCATATAGAAAATCCTAAAGACTTCACCAAAAACTGCTGGAATGAATCAGCGAATTCAGTAAAGTTGCAGGATACAAAATCATTATACCCATATCAGTTGCGTTTCTAGACATCAGCAACTAAACATGTGAAAAAGGAACGAAACAGTCCCATTCAGGGCCTGACCCCATGGTGTTGTGGTCAAGTTCGGCGCACTCTGCTTCAGCAGCCCGGGTTTGCGGGTCTGGATCCTGGGCGCGGATATACACACTCGTCAGCCGTGCCGTGGCAGCGTCTAATATACAAAATAGAGGAGGATTAGCACAGATGTTAGCTCAGGGCCACTCTTCCTCAAGCCAAAAAAAAACCCACAAAAACACCACAAAACAATCCCATTCACAATTGCATCAAAAACAATAAAATACTCAGGAATACATTTAATCAGGGAGGTGAAAGACCTGTACACTGAAAACTACAAGACCTTGATGGAATAAATTAAAGAAGGCACAAAAAAAATGGAAAGAACCCTGTTCATGGATCAGAAGAATTAGTATTGTTAAAATGTCCATATTACCCAAAGCCATCTATAGATTCAGTGAGGCACATAGTTTAAGAATGTCTTTCTGGGCGTGTGGTTAATGAATCCAGCGTGGGTACTCTGCCTCCCACCTCCTCTCTGACTTTGTCTTCTGTGATTCATCTTTGTGACTCTCCTTCAGTTGGTTGGTTTCCTCACCATTCTGCAGATATGCTGAGTTCGTTTATGCCCCAGGGCCTTTGCATGGGCTGTACTTTCTGCCTAGAACACCCTTCCTTCAGATAATCGCAGAGCTTACTCTCACTGCCTTTAAGTCTCTGCTAAAGTGTCACGTTTCTCAACAAAGCCTTCCTCTCCCATGTATAAGTATAATCCAGCCCACCCTAGTGGATTTATTTCTCTTTTTAGCATTTATCGTTGTTTGACATACAACATATTTGCCAACTGACTGTTCCTCTCCCCCCTCCAGAATGTAAGGGTGTGAAGACAAGAACTTTTATAGGTTCACTCCCTGCAGCTCCCTCGGCATCTAGGCTGTGTATTTCCTGAAAGAAAGATGAACTAGATGCTCTTGGATTGATGTGTCATATTCTGGCTCAAGATGTATTCAACAGAGTCCTTGTGTTAAGCTTCTGCCAATGAAAAGTAAATGTTATTTAGCTCATTCAAGGCATAAAATTCGTGACCGAGCTTGATCTGCCTAAGATCTGAGAACTTGGCCATTGGATGTCCCGGGGAGTCAGGCATTTCTAAGTGGGTGAAAAAAATCATACTTTTTTAATGCGTAAAGCACAGATACACGTACAGTACCTAAAGAGATTTATCGTATTCTTGTATAAATTTCCTCATGAAATAAACATTTCATGAAGGGATGCTTTGGAAAAAAATATCTAAACGGGCTTCTTAGGGGGGCGATGACGAAAAAAAGAGGTTGAGAAATCCTGGTCTCTAGGCAGAGTGGAAAACGGGCAGGAGCTTTCTGACAGAATGCGTCCTGTGTCCGCATGAACTTGCCGATCGTGGGTTGTGCTCCCGGTGTCCTCCAGAATTTGACGGTCAGACCTGCCTGTAACAGGATCAGTGTATACTTACATTGAAACAATTCGTATTATTCAGTATCCCTTATATGTCTCAGAAAAAACCTCTTTTCTTAGAATGATGCTAACATTTGGATTATCTTCCAGTTGTGATTAGGATGGTATCGCATTGTGGTGTTCTTTGACTGACTTGCTGATCCTCGGGAATTTGTACCAAAGTCAGGTGTCTTTTTTCTCCAGAGGTACGTTTTTGTCTTCCACCTCATTCTTGTGAGGGGCTTTTATGTGTTTCCCGGTTAATTTAATAGAATTTGAAACCTAATATTTGATGTAATCTTGATGTATAAATTAGTATTTTTCTTAAGCAGGTTCATTTCCACAAGGATCTCACTCTGATCTTTTACATTCTCCTCTGTTGACAGTGTCAGCTTGGCCATTAAATTATGATATTGCTGATAGTACGTTTCTATTTTGGTTTTCATGGTGGGGTCTCATGTCTATACCAATAAACTCTTGGTTTGTTTACTCTCTGCTGATGTGCTGTGTTGGCAGCTCTGCTCTGGGATGATCAGGCTCCTTCAGCCAAAAGTCAGTCCGGTTCCCGTATGTACGTTCTGAAATTTCTTGTATTTCCAGATTAGTGGATAGTGAATTCTGCTTTCTGTGCTTTCCACAGTGTGAGACTGCTTTTTGTGGAAAAGACTTGTAGTAACTGCTGTATCTTAGCATTCACTTTCTCATCTCCTTTGATTTTGAAATGGTTAACTTTTTTTGGAAGAGCAGCATCTTTTTGTAGGAATTGCCAGTGCTCTGCTAAATGGCTGTATATCAAGGATAAAGATTTCAATACTGTCTATTCTTAGCATTAGGAGTGATAGCTTCTAGAGCAGCAGTTTTCAAGGAAGGGATGATAGGGTTTTAGAATCATATGTGAGGCTATTCCCTTCTAAACATCCAATCCCTCAAAAGTACGTAAAACAACAAACAAGCGCCCCCCACAAATACACATAACCACGTCATAACAGTTAGAATACGGATACTTAATAATATAAGAATGGAAAAGATTCGGGGAGGACATAATAACTGAAAAGAAAAAGTTCTGTAAGACCTCAAAGGCTAGAATTTGGACCAAATGGTAGAAGATATTGGGAGTCAAATTTGGGGGCAATATAAGGAAGAACGTTTTAGAGGCTAAGAGGTATAAAAGTAGTAAATTTCCATATACTCTGATTATTGAAGTGGAGGTTTGATTATCAGATGTAGACATCAAATGGATGGTTAATCTAGTAGATTAATGCCTTTTAGACTCTTTTTTTTTTTTTTTTTTGGTGAGAAAGACTGGCCCTGAGCTAACATCCATTGCCAATCTTCCTCTTTTTGCTAGAGGAAGACTGACCCTGAGCTAATGTCTGTGCCCATCTTCCTCTGTTTTGTATGTGGGTCACCACCATAGCATGGCTCGACGAGCAGTGTGTAGGTCTGCACCCAGGATCCAAACGCACAAACCCTGGGCCGCCAAAGTGGAGCGTGCGAACTTGACTACTATGACACCAGGCTGGTCCCTTTTAGACGTTTTTGAGTGTGACTCAGTACACACATACACACACACACACACACTCATGACAAATATCTCACAAAACAGTACTTACCCTTAGAATGATCATTGCATTGTGTTATGGGCTGAATTGTGTCCCCTCAAAATCCAGATGTTGAAGTCCTAACCCCCAGCCCCTCAGAATGTGACTGCATATGGACATAGGGCCTTTAAAGAGGTAGTTAAGTTACAGTGAGGTCATGTGGGTGGGCCTTAATCCAGTGTGACTGATGTCCTATTAAGAAGAGAAAATTTGGACACAGAGAGGCCCCAGGGATGCACACACACACAGGAAAGAGCATGTAAAGACACAGTGAGGAGGCAGCCATCTGCGAGCCAAGGAGAGAGACCTTGGAGGAAACCACCCTGCCGTGACCTCCATCTTGGACTTCCAGCTTCCAGAACTGTGACAAAATCAATTTCTGTTAGACCACCTGATCTGTGGTATTCTGTTAAGGCAGCCTTAGCAAACTAATGCACATTGTGGTATTTTCTTTTCCATTCTATTCTTTTTTTAAAACAAAAATGCAGGCCAGAATGCGATGAATGGATTTCATGACCCACTGTGGATTATGTGTGATCCACAGTTTGGAAAACATGGATCCAGGTGATCTGTATGGCTCTAGCCAACCCTTGGGATTCTATGATTCTTAGGAACATTCTGAGTCCTTTAGGTAGTTGCTCAGAGTCCCACGTTCTTACCTTTGCAAGGGGGCCTTATACCTGTGGTGGGTGGCCTATGATGGCCCTTGGGATCTTCACCTCTGGAGTTCATGCCCTGCGTAACATCCTCCGCCTGAGTGTGGGCTGGATTACTGACTTGTCACACTGCATTGTGACTTCAAGATTAGGTTATAAAAAGGCTGTGGCTCTGTCCTGGGTGCCTGCTTTCCTCTTTCTTACATCTTGCACTCTGGGGGGAGCCAGCTGCCATATTGTGAGCACCTCTATGGAGAGCCAACATGGTGGGGGAACCTCCAGCTGTCAGCCGTTGAGGACCTCAGACTTGCCAGCAGCCCCGTGAGCCCTCGTATAGTGGGTTTTCCCGCCCTGTGACTGAGACCCCTGCCGACAGGTTTACCGCCACCTCATTAGAGACCCTCACCCTCCACAACTCTGTGGTGATGAATGTGTGTTGTTTTAAGCCGCTGAATTTTGGGGGTAATTTGTTATGCCATAATAGTTGAACTAATACATGACCTTTAGGTCTTAGAAACAAATACTATTGCTAGAAGAGAAAGTATTTTGGGAAAGCAAAGAGAGTATTCTAAACCAGCACTAGAGAATTCATAAATACGGAAACTCTGCAACCGTGTCAGCTGCAGCAAGAACAATAAAAAAATCCACAAACCTAAGTATTCTCTGTTGTGTTTGTACCGTAGTACCCGATTCCTCGTCGATCTTGGCGTGAATACATTCAATTACCTGCAGAATTACCTCAAGGAGGTCTGTAGTTAGTTATCATTTCCAGCTTGGTCCATACATGATGTAACAGCTGGGAATTGAGAGGAGATGCTTTTGTTGACAATGAAGATCCTACATTTCTTAGGTTTATTTTTTTAGGTTGCCCCCATTTCCTGAGTATGAGAGGATAAAACCATTGTGGCTTTCCTCGTTGGGGTGGTGGTCATGGGTCTAGAGCTGGCTGGTCCTCCGAGCAGAAGTCCCGAGATGAAGAGGAAAAGCCGGCTCCCAGGGGAGCATCACTTTCCATTGGCAAAGCTCTGTTAAGACTGGAGCTGAGTGGAGATGACATCAGCCAGCATTTTATAAGGGAATACTTGCTCATTTACAAACAGCTACTGAGCTGTGTGCTACACGATAGATACCAAGTTTATCTATAGGGAAACAAATGGACATAATCTCTGAGTTTAAGGAATTTGCAGGCATGCATGCCTATGTGTGTGTGTGCATGTGTGTGGGATTGTCACATTCACCATCACCCACCATAGCATAGCCATACAATACCAAGAGGCTTGCTGTGGACTGAATGTCTGTGCCCCCCAAATTCATATGTTGAATTCTGATGGCCGAAGGGATGGTGTTAGGAGGTGGGGCCTTCGGGAGGTGTTTAGGTCGGGAGGGCTCTGGCATTAGTGCTCTTCTAAAAGAGATCCCCATGACCCCCTCATCCCTCCTGCCATGTGAGGTTACAGCGAGAAGGCACTGTGTTTGAACCAAGCTGACCCACGAGGAACTAATGGTGTGGTTCCAGCCTGAGTCCGAAGGCCTCAGAACTGGAAGAGCTGAGGGTGTAAGTTCCAGTCCAAAATCTGGCAGGTTTGAGACTGAGGAAGAGCTGATGTTTCACTTTGAGTCTGAAGAATGATAAGACCAATACCCCAGCCCAATTGGTCAGGCAGGGGGAGTTCCCTCTTACTCAGCCTTTTTGTTCTATTCAGACCTTCACCTGATTGGATGAGGCCCACCCATATTTGGGAGGACAAATCTGGGCTCACCCACTTTGGGGAGGACAATCTGCTTTACTCACAGGCCACCAATTTAAATGTTAATCTCCTCTAGAAACACCCTCACAGACACTCCCAGAATAATGTTTGACCAAACACCTGGGCACCCCGAGTCCCAGTCAAGTTGGTACATAAAATGAACCATCACAGTGGTTAATTTCACTTTTCAGTGCTGGTAGATTGGGTCTGGTTCTTTATGCATTTTTAGGTAAAGTGCCCTTGCCTTTTCAAAGAGCTCCAGTCACAGAAAGGTTGGGATAATCAACTCACATCATACACCAAAAGTGCTTGAGATATAAATCCCAGGAGTCATGTAATCCAAAGGGCGGTGCTTGTTACTTCTTAGGAAGGATCTCCTCTTTGGTTTGTGTAGTTGCCCAGAGGGTCAGCATTGTGGGTTTGCCGATTTGTAGCAATAATACGATAGCAGGCTTGCTGCTGGTAATGTTTTGTGGATTTTTCTTTAACCATCAATAGGCTAGCAGATTAAGTTGTTTTGCAACCTAGCAAGTGGAAACTGCTAAAACTGCTCCCTGTTATTATATTTTGATGAGCCCTGTCTTATCTGCCTCTCATTTAAGGCCTTGTCCCTATCTTTTTCTGTTGAAGGTACATATGAGTTTGGAATTTAGAATTAAATCTAATGGACAGACAGTGATTCTACATTAGGCTTTTACTAAATGTTCTGACATGTATATTTGAGTCTGTGAAGTTGTTTCAGTGAGGTTCAACTGAATTTTTCATTATTTAAAAAAAATGGCAAAAGTGATAAAAATTTAAAAAGTAGATAAATATATAAAGTGAAAAGGGAAAGTGTTCCTGTTCCACTTCGAACTCACTTCTCAGAAATAGCTGCCGAAAGATGTGCATTTTTCTACGTCTTACTCTATTTTTATAAAGATAGTCTCATGAAGGTGTTTTCAATTAGCAGCTTCAAGGAGAAAACTGTGGTCTTGCCATGGTCGCTGTTCTGAGACTTGTCTGTTTCACTCGACCGGATCACGGGCACCTGAGCATCTCAGGACACTGGCCTGAGCCATGCCTCTTCATGGCTGTTGGGCAGTGAGGATGGTCGCGTCATTATGTAGTCAACATCTCATATGGTGCTAAGTTTTTCTCCATCATCCACAGTGCTGCAGTGAGAAGAGCTGATTGCATTTTAAGATTCCTTTTCTCAGTGACTTCTGAGATGAGCAGGTCCCACACCTTGCAGGGAGGCAGGGTGCATGGCTGATATGGGGGTCATTCTCTCAGGTGGGTTTATCTTGGGAGCAGAATTCAGTGTTTTATTTAGTTTAGTCCTCCAGAGGTGGGCAGAGCGCTTTGCATCCCCCCCCGTTTCAGCCGTTTGACACAGCCAGACATGGGACCATCCCCCAGACTTCGGTCAGTCTGTCTCCTTTTCACTCCTGTTGTGTTCAGGCTGCCTCGCTTCTTCTGAAATTAGGTATGTAGTATGTTTACCTGGCAGGTAATTAAAGTCCCAGTTTCAGGGCTTTGTCATTAACCATGGGGGAAAAAATAACCCCAGCCTAACTTTCCCCTCCTTGGGGTTCAGTAAGGAACATTTTAATGTGCTGACAGCCCCTTATGACAGCCCCTGGTCGGCTACCAGCTATAAACTCAACAGACCATTAAGCTGCGAACAAAAGTATCAAAGCAGTTCCAGTCCAGTAATCTGCTAATTATTGATGGGTATTTATGTAAGTATCCACAGCTGAAGTCCCCAAGTCGGTGAAGCACGAGGCTGCTTCTGGCTAGTTGTCCACGCTTTTTTCTTTCCTGTATTTCATCTGTTTTACTTCTGGCTTCAACACTCCTGTTCATCCTCATCTTCGCTTCTCCCGTGTCCTTTGTGTCTTATAAAACGTGGATGCCTCCGTGGATTCCTCGAGGAGTAGGCCGGCTGCTCTGGAACGGGGCCGTGGCTGCATTAGACCACGAGAGCCCCGTTGGTGTAGTTAATACTTGAGTGACCTTAAAGAAAGGGTGTCATTACTTATGGTTTATGCCTTCAGGGGAGTCCAACTTTTGTTAAGTGGTTTTAATAAACAAATTCTGGGCCAGGGAAATGAAAAGATTGTAGCTAATGATTTCCACAGCGAAAAGAAGTCATTTGAATGAGTTACAAATGAGCTTTTCAGAAGTCGTGCTAGCCTTTCTTCAACTGTCCACTCACCCCAGCACTTACATAAATCCTTTTCCACAGGCATTAAAAAGTGCTGTGACAAGTGTGGTTACCGCAGATGTATTTAGCTCATGTATTTTATCTACATAATCTGATTGTAATTTATCTATCTTCAGCCTAGATAAAGCAAAGCCATTTCTTATTACCAAATTTTTCTTGTTGTCAACATGATGTGAGTGGGATGTTGACTTTCACTGAAGGGTGGTGATTAATCACAGCGGCTGGCGGGGAGATCGTTTATTGCTCTGGGAGCTGAGTGACTGCTGGTGGAGCTGGGAGTCTATCAAGATAAACCCAGGTGGGTTAGTCACTCTTGGATGACGGTGGATGAGGTGGTGGATTTATTAGCCAACTTCTCTTTTAAAAATCACTTAATTTTTTTAGCAGGTGGATTTTGCAAATAGAAAAATTATGACTGGCTGTCAATGGAAGACTGTTAGTTTGCAAAGGAGGGTGCAGCCAACGGAATGTCGCAGTGAAAGATAAACTACCAAGAAATAGCCACTGGAAATGTTTAGCTCAAGATTCATCTTAAGTGCAAAGAGGGCAGTTATGTTCCTAGTAATTCAAGTGTTTGATAGACCAGGAGGAAGATCTTCATCCTGTGTATAGTTACACAGATAGTGTCGTAGGATTTCGGTGTTTCATTTATTTATTTTTTGCATGGGAAGATTCGCCCTAAGCTGTTGCCAGTCTTCCTCCTTTTTATCCCAAAGCCCCAGTGCATAGTTTTGTATAGTTGTAAGTTCTGGTTCTTCTGTGTGAGCCACCACCACAGCGTGGCTACTGACAGACGAGGGGTGTGGTTCCGTGCCTGGGAACTGAACCCGGGCTGCCAAAGCGGAGCACGCAGAACTTTAACTGCTAGGCCATCAGGGCTGGCACATTGGATTTTGGTTTTATAATTTAGAGTGAAATATTGTTTTTTTTTCCAGGGAAGACTTTGTAACCCAGGCTGACATCCTTCTCACACCAAGCATGTGTGTGACCTACCTTTTCCTCCCTGGAGTTACTATGTAGTCAGGAAATGCAGAGCAGCTTAATATTAACCTTAATAAAAGAAAATGCCAAAGAAGATCCATTTAAGAAAAAAATCAGACAGACCCTCCAGAGTTAAATGTCAGTGATTACTGGATTATCCACCCTTTTCGTCATTTGCATCACTATTTTTCTTCATCACAACAGATTTAGAGGGGGTACCTTATTAAAATATGTAGCATATAAAATAGAGTGTTAGTAAATTACCCTTGTGACTTTCTGATTCTTTTGTTCTTGGGGCAGTAAGACAGTGATGATGTTCTCCTTTCAAGAGAGAAAGGCCAGGCGCCTCGCAGAACCCCGGGCGTTAGGTATGGCACGAGAAGTGTCAGCAGATGGAGAGGCGTCTCTGACATCGTGTTCTCAGCACCCTGCATTTGTGCCCGGTCTTGTGTCTTGTCCCATGTGGGCATTTCCTCTCTGGTCTGGAATAGTGTGGTGTATTTGTGTTGGAGAGGCATTTCTGTGCATGAGATGAACTTGTGGTGTTTGGCTAGACAGCAGTCACCTCATTAGATAAAATTATAGGTTTGAAACTGTTTACCAGGTGCTTTGTCTAAACCAGTGGTTCTCAGCTGGGGAGGATTCTGCCCCCCAGGGAACATTTGGCAATACCTGGGGGAAATTTTGGTTGTTACAACCGGTGGCGGGGGTGGGGGGGGGCGTGTAGGTATTACTGGCGTTAGTGGGCAGGGCCGGGGATACTGCTAAATATCCTACAATGTACAGAACAGCCCCCTACAACAGAGAATTATCCATCCCCAAATGGCAGTGGTGCTGAGGGAGACCTGGTGTAAACTATAGACATCTCTGCTCTTACTAATGGAATATTTAGGCCTTTGGGTCTTTACTAGTTTTTCTAGCTGAATCATCTTTGCTTCTTCATTGTTACAGAACCCTCCCCTTTGCTGAAATGATGATTATGGAGGGAAGAGGCTGTTGAAAGTTTAATGAACTTTTTAATATTGGAATAAGGTGAGGATGTATATTCCTTTATAAAAGTGTATTAGGGTAAGTAATTGGGATAAATCTCTAGGGTGCCTAGCTAGCAGCTGTAACAGAAAACTGACGTCTCAGTGGCTTAATATTACTCAATTTAATTGTACTGCTCCTGTCACAGTGCAGTGTGAATCAGCGGGCGGTCTTTGCCCCTATTCATGGACCCAGGCATTTTCCATTATGTGGCTCTGTCATCTTCATGAGCATGTCCTTCTCTGCATTCAGCTGGCAGATGGGAAAGAAAGAGCTTTGAGAAGGCACAGCTTCACTTCTTATTGGTAGAACTAGTCATGTGGCCCCAACATAGATGCAGAAGACCCGGGAAGTGTTAGCCCACTAAGAGGGGCAGCGTGTAGGAATGGCGAGGGCTGGCTGTCTCCCCCAGGGAACAGTGGTGTGCACAGCAGGCAGATAGCTGCATCTGACCAGATTGTTGGACGCCCCGGTGAACTGAATTTTATTGCAGTTGAATGTTTATTGAATATTAGGCAGCTGATGAGATCATCTATCTATAGAACAGGGCCAAACATGCAATATATTAATAGGTATTGGTTGGTCTACAAATATTTATGAAGTCCCTTTAAAGTTTTGAATGGATAGCATACATTTGCTTCTTCTGAATACTTCTAAAAAGTCCTCTTAAAAAAAGAGTGTCATTGACAGTTGAACTGATGGCTTTGTTTTTTCCCAAAGGAAGATATGGGATTACTAAGTTTTCTGTTATTGTTAATTATTTTGCATACAAAAATCAGGATTAATGAATGAGGAAACATAGTAAGTATAATTTAGCTGCTCATCAATAATATTAAAGCACATCTGCAATTATGTTAGTTGCTGTAACAGAGTTCTTCTCCAGGTCTCTATAACACTTATATAGACCTTGAGACAAATGCCTACACAGTTGTTATATGTTTTGTTTAATTTTTAATTTTTTATTTTTTTTGGTGAGGAAGATTGGCCCTGAGCTAACATCTGTGCCCATCTTTCTCTATTTTGTATGTGGGACACCACCACAGCATAGCTTGATGAGCGGTGTGTAGGCTGCACCTGGGATCTGAACCCGTGAATCTCGGGCCACCAAAGTGGAGCACGCGAACTTAACCACTACACCATCGGGCTGGCCTCATATGTTTTGTTTCGTTTTTAGAGACTCTGAACTGGAAGGAAAGGACCTTTTGTGACTTATTTTGTAGTGTCCGTTACATAATTATACTTAATGGATATGTTTTTAAGGTTTCTGTCCTTTGCTTTTAGACAATCAGTAATTGTATTAGAGTTCTCCATGGAAGCAGAACCAACTGGATGTGTATAATTATAGAAAGATTTATTATGAAGAATGGGATCCTGTGATCATGGAGGCTGGCAAGTCCAAAATCTGCAGTGCAGGCCAGCAGGCTGGAGACCCAGGGGACCCAATGGTGAAGATGAAGTCTGAAGGCATTCTGTTGGAGAATTTCTCTGACTCGGGAAGGCTGGTCTTTTCGTTCTATTCAGGCCTTCAACTGATTGGATGAGGCCCACCCACACCAGAGAGGGCAATTTGCTTTAGTCAGCGTGCACTGATTTAAATGTTAATCTCATCCAAAAACGCCCTCAACTTTGACACATAAAATTAACTATCACAGTAATATTAAATATTGCATGGCTCCCAAGAATATTTATAAAGTATGTGTTAAGTTATATGGAGTAATGCTGAAGAGGGGTGGTACCACCCAGGTCTGAAAAAAAACATTACCGTTTCTTTACAGATCTCTTCCAGATCTCATTGCCTTCTCCTCCACATCTGAAGTAACCACTTGCTTAAATTTTGTATTTATAGTATAAATTCCTTTGCTTTTCTTTGTAGTTTTACTGCTTATTTTTGCATCCCTGAATAACATTGTTTAGTTATGCATGCTTTTGAACTTTGATATAAAGGGAATCATACAGTATTTGTTCCTCTGAGACCAGTGTTTTTCTTCTCCACTTTAGTCAGAGATTCATCCACGTTGATGAATGTGCTATAATTTATTCCTTTGTACTGTAGTACAATATTCCATTGTGTAAAGATAAATTGTATAAAGATTATGTTGCTTTTTTTGGCAATTGTATATACAGCTGATATAACATTCCTGATTATTGGCCTGCTGCAATTAAGATTTCCTACAGTGTGTATCTATGAAATGAATTCCTAGGGGATAAGGTTTGCATTTTCCACTTTATTAGATAACACCTGTGGTTTTTCAGGGTGGTTACACCCATTGCATGAGAGGTATATAAGCGTTCTGGTTGCTCTTCGTCTTCCCCAACACTTGATCTTGACAGATGTAAATTTTGGCCAGTTGGAGGATTTAAAATGGTCCCTGAATGTGTTTTTAATTTGAGTTTGGGAGTTTTTCTTTTTTAATTAATCTTATATTACTTACGTGTTGCAAACACAGTTTGTTAGGTTACAAGGCAAGCTTCTGGAATGTGAAAGTTCACATGTGACTAATGAGTAGGGCATTTATGTCAGCATCATGGAAAGGTCCAGTTGGTTCCTGGGCGGTTTCCCCAGCGTGTTAATGTTTTACACCAAGTGCCAGCAGCTGATCACAAGCTACATTAACACAGCTGAGACGGGTAAGCCGCAGGGGAAGGTGGCGTGGTCACATGGCCCGTTCACCTCACCTTTTTCTCTTGGGGAGGCTGGGCTGTGTGCTCTGATCTGGGAGTTCTTATGGCTCCATTCCTGTCCATCTGTAGTGGTCAGGGCTCTGCAGAGAAACAGAGCCAGCAGCACCTGTCTCTCCCCATCAATGGATAGATAGAGATAGATATATATAAGAGGAGATTTGTTATAGGAACTGGCTCATGCAGTTGTGGAGGCTAAGTGCCATGATCTACTGTCTACACTCTAAAGAACCAGGAAAGCTGGTGGTGTAAATATCTGAGTCAGAAGGCCCGAGTACCAGGAGCACCGATGTCCAAGGGCAGTGGAAGATGCATGTCCCAGCTCCACCAAAGAGAACAAATTTGCCCTGCCTCTGTGTTTTTGTTCTCTCCAGGCACTCAATGGATTGGATGATGCCCACCCACTCTGGGGAGGGTGACCTTCTTAACTCCATCTACAGATTCAAATGCTAATCTTTCCCTGAAACACTCTCATAGACACACCCAAAATAATGTTTACCAGCTCTCTGGGCATCTCTTAGCTCAGTCAAGTTGACATATTCAGTCAAATCAACCATCACACCATCCATGGACATCTGACCTTTTCCCATTAATGCAGCAGTCTCAACCTTTCCTCATATTCCTCTCCATCACATTACCTTCACCCTTTTATTTTTTTAAGGAAATATTCTATACTTACTGTAATATTGAGTAGATGTGTAACATTTCTGTTAATATGTGATAATGTTATTGTTAGGATTATTATTGTTTTTATTAGTGCTCTGGTTACCAATTTGCATGGCTTTGAGAATTCTTCCCCAAACCTTAGTTTTCATAAGCCCTGTTATTTTTAGTACTTGATTTTGCAAAATGGGAAGCTTTTCAGGAACATACATGTAATATCATAGCAGAAACTCCTGTCATTCTTCATGCCTTGTGGTTTTGCTCTCTTTTTAATGGCTTTTTGATGAACGAACCTTCTTAATTTTTCTAAGCTGAATTTATTGACCTTTTCCTTTATGCTTTTTGTGTCTCTAGTAAGAAATCTCCTCTCCCACATGCAGGACATAAATATATTCTCCATTATTGTTATCCAACAGCGTTGCATTTTCCTTTCACACGGAAGTCCTTAATTCGGCTGGAATTGATTTTTGGGTAGAGGATGTGGTGGAAGACTTATTTCTTCTTATTCCATATGGAGAAGCTGTGGTCCCAACACCATTTATGAAAAGTCTGTTCTGTTTCCACTGATTTGCAGTGCCAGCTCCTATCATTAATCACGTTTCCCTATTTCTTTGCCTTTTATACTCCATTTCTTTGGTTTTTCTATTTTCCTTACCAATGCCACAACCTTACCATTACTGTAATATTACTACTTTTGTTGTTTGTATGGCAAGTCCCCTAATTTGTTGGTGTTTTTAAAGCATTTTGGCTATTCTTGGCACACTGTACTTCCACATAAATTTTAGAATCAGTTTATCTAATCTAGTTTTATAAAACCAACATGTTGGGATTTGGATTGGAATGGCATTGATATATAGATCATTTTGAGGAAATTTTACATCTATAAAGTACTGAGTTCTCTAATCCATGAACATGGTATATTGTCCCTTTATTTATGGCTTCTTTATCTCTCTATAAAATATTAAGAGTTTTCTGCAAAAGGATCTTTCACTGTAAGATTTCTTCTTACATATTTTATGTGTTTTGAAGCTAATGTAAATGGTATCTTTTAAAATTTGCATTTTCTAACTGTTGTTGATATGTAGTCATTAAACCTATTTTTATGTATTTTACATCCAAATCATTTGATAAATTCTCTGATAAGTCTGATAATTCTTCTACACGTTCTTTTGGATATTCTTATGTTAATTATGTTTTCTGAGGAAACGAGTGTTTTGTTTTTCCCTTTTTAAAAAAATTTGGTGATCTGTGCTGGCTGAAAACTCTAGTACAGTCTTAAAAATAACTTGCAATGATTGACACCTTTGTTTTAATTCTGACTTAAATTTAGAGAATGCTCTATCAGATTAAGAAAGTTCCCTTTTATTTCTAGTTTACCAAAATTTTTATCATAAATGGATCTTGAATTTTATGTGACTGTTTTTCTTCATCTGTTGAGATCATCATCTGATTTTTCTCCTAATCTATTGATGTTGTGAATTTTATTAATTGATTTTCTAGTGTTAAATCAACTTCACATAATTGGTATAAATCCAACTTAGAATTATAATAGGTCAATATAAAACTGAATTCAGCCTGTGAGGATGGTCTGCATCCACATTCATGAAGGTGGTTGTGCTGTGATTCTTCTTTGCTGTTCTGTCAGGTTTTAGCGTCAGTGTCATGCTGGCACAAGAATTGACATAATGAGGACTTCCTGTTTTTAATTTCTGGAATTGATTTTGTAATAAAGGAATTATTCATTTCTTCACTCTGATAGAAATTGCCTGATATTCTCTTTGGGATAAGATTCTTCAGGCACTCAGTTTCTTTAGTGATTATAGGACTATTGTTTTCTATTTCTTCTTGAGTCAATTTTGCTGATACACCTTTTTCCTAGAAATTTGTCCATTTCATCTATATTTTACGTATATTGGTAAAAGTTGCTCATATTCTCTGCTTTTGTAATTTAAATTCTTTATCATCTATAGATGTAACTTTTTTCCCCCTGATATTGTTTATGCTGTTTTTTAAAAAGCAATCTTTGCAGAGATTTGTCAATTTCATTAGCTTTTAAAAACAATGTTTGGCTCTGTGGATTCTCTCTACTGTATTTTTTTTTCTTTTTTGGTGGTTTAGTCTATTTTTTATTTTTCTGATTTCTAAAATTGGGTCTTAGGTCATTAATTTTCGCCCTTCTTTAAAAAAGACATTTAAGGTTAATGAATTTCCCTTCATTTCTCAAGTTTTAATAGGAGAGTTATATTTATTATCCTGAAATTCTAAATATTTTCTGATTTCTGGTGTGATTATTGTATGCAGTCAATATTCATTTAGATTTATGCATATATTTACCACTTTATTTTCTTGTAATTCCTTCTTCCATCCTAGATCTTCCTTCTGGCATCACTCTCCTTTTATATGAAGTCCATCCTTCAGAATTTCCTATAGTGGGAGGAGGATGTTGATAAACTCAGCTTTTCTTTGTCTCAAAATGTCTTTATTTCTCTTACATTATTGGAGAGTATTTTTGCTGTGCATATAGTGCTGGATGGACAGATACTTGGCTATAGCTCACTAACAATGTAATTCCACTTTCTTTGGCTTTGATTGTTGCTGAGAAATCAGTTGTTAGACTAATTGTCATTCCTTTAAAGATAATCAGTCTTTTCCCCTCTGGCTCCTTATGAGATTCTCTTTGTTTTTGGTGTTCTGCAGTTTGACTATAATGTTTCTAAGTGTAGATTTCTTTTTATTTATTCTGATCGGGTTTTATTGGGCTTATTCAGGGTGTGGATTATTGTCTGTTTTCAGTGCTGAAAAGTTCTCAGTCATTATATCTTCAGATATTGCCTCTTCCCTATTCTCTCTTTTTCTTCTCTTTTTCACGTGGTACCCAGATGCTGGTAAAGCGAAGCCCGGTTCCCGTGGGTCAGGCAGATGCGCTCAGAGGAAGTGATGACTTCCGTGCTAAACTTTGTCCATCTAGGTTCTTGCTTTCAGTTAATTTTTGGGTCCCAAGTATTCTTTCCTTTTTGCCAGCTCATTAATACATTTAACTCCTGCTTTTTTAAAAAAGCATTTTTAGTTGTTTTCAGCACAAGAGTCAGGTTATCTTTTTCAAACCATTGTAAATAAACGTTTGTAAGTATTTTCTTGAGTGTATAAATCAATCTTCTAATGAGAGCCGCCAACTCTTCTTACGTTGCTGAATTTCTCCAACTGAAAGCTCTAATCTGGGTGTTGCACATTTTCCTGGAGCCTCAGATTTTAAAGGATAATAAATAATTGAAAGCATTATTTTTATATTAAACCAGATACAGATCTGTATTGAAGTAGAAAGCGAGGTGTTCATGAATATTTTTAATATAAATTGTGAGACTTCAAAGAAACTTCGCCCTCCAGTGTGTGATTCTCACCACCCGTTATTATTAGGGATGCTTTAGGATGAGGAGGTGGGACTGGTCACTTTAGTTATTGCTCCCCAATACCCAGTAACAATGACGTATGCACTTCTAGCTTTAACCAGTGTGAAAACACTCTTATTGGTAAGCTAGGAGTTGAGAGCATTGCACTAGATGTCCCGAAGCAGTCACATTGTTTTCTCTTTTCTATCTTTGTCATTATTTTATCTTCCTCTCCCTTTTTTTTTTTGCTTCACTTTCTGGATCTTTTCTTATTTATTTTTTCTGTTCATTGCTATTACTGACATGTGTTAGTAGAGGGTTTTTATAGTTATAATAGTACTTATTTGAAAGCATTCCTTAATTTCATGACTCGTAAGCTTTTGCCGACCCTCTCTTTCGCACCCCTCAAATACCGACTTTGTGTGGGAACTCTACAGCAAGAGTCAACAGATGTTTTCTGAAAAAGGACAGATAGTACTTTCGGCTTCTGGGCCATCTGGTCTCCTTGATTCCCTGTTGGACCCTGAGAGCAGGCAGAGGCCATACCTACATGAGTGAGCACGAATGTGTTCTAGTAAAACTCAGTGATGGACACTAAAATGTGAATTTCATGTAACTTTCATATGTATGCACTATTGATTTTTCTAACCATTTAAAGGTGTAAAAATCATTCTTGGCTTGTGGGCAGTGAAAACACGGGCAGTGGGAAGGATTTGGCCCATGAGCCCTGGTTTGCCTGCCCTGCTCCATAGCATCCCGTGTATACCCCTCACCTTAGACTTAGTCCACAAAATTCTCATCAACTCATATATTTTTTATGTGTGTGTGTGAGAAAGATTGGCCCTGAGCTAACATCTGTGCCAGTCTTCCTTTAGTTTGTATGTGGGTCGCTGCCTCAGCATGGCTTGATTAGTGGTACATAGGTCCACGACCAGGATCCAAACCTGCAAACCCCAGGCCGCTGAAGCGGAGTGCATGAACTTAACTGCTGCGCCACTGGGGCCAGCCCCCCGAATTTATTTTTGACACGAATATCTGGAATTAAAATGTTCTTAATGATGGATGGTACTCATGATATTTAGGCGTAGTTCAAGTGCTATTCAGTGGATTCTGTACATGTAGACTCTTACGGGTTGGCCTGGCCCAGCCATTCCTCGCGGTAACATTACTGTTACCTGAAATGGATTTATTAATGGGCCCTTGAAGCCAGACCAGTTTGTAAGTTGGGGACTCCCTGTAACTGTCATAAGAAAACCAAGTCTTTTAATGAGTCATTTGTTTGGACTCTTTTTGCTCACCACCCCCACCCCCCCCACCCCACCGTAGAAGAACCATTTCTGTGGTCCGCACTCACTCATCTATGGAAGGAAGATATCACTAATCACGGTCTATCCGCCATTCTCCCAGCGCTTTCTGTTAGCCAAGCAGGACCCTCAGTGACAAGCAGAAAAGAGAACCGAGATGCAAGATGAATGTAATAATTTTGATTTCTTCATCCCCGTGTAATCTTCCTCCTCCGTCTGTGGTCTGACAAGACAGATTCCTGTCCAGCTCTTCTCTGGGGCTGGGTTTATAGAACTGCTCCTAAAATCACCCTCAGAGGATGGCACCAGAAATATTTCTTTTCCCTTTTCATTTGTGAAGAAACATTCTAAAAAAGTGAGAATCGTAACTAGGAATGGTTACTAAAAGAGGCGTGTTTCCAGATGAATGCCATTTGGGGCTGGTTTTAAATTGCACCGGTTTATTGTGTTGGGGTTCTTGTAATACTGGGTAAGGTGACAAAAATCTCCGAGAGCTTGTGATTTTTTTGACAAGTCTCTTCCAGGTTGTGGTAAGACTACCTGTCTAAATAAGACCTTGTTTCATTATACACTCCTCTTTCTAAAAATCTCAGATTACCCTGTCTTCCTCCTGTGGAGGAATAATGGTTGCAAAATGAGCAGGAAAGTTATTCCTCTCTACTCCTCTGGCATGAATTGTTTGCCCCGTGTAAGCTGATGAATTTGCTGTTTCCAAGGCTGAAATAATAGTTTTTGTTTTGTTAAACAACTATCAGTCTCATCTAATGCAGTCTTAGTGATAGCAGGAAGAAAACCAGTCGTTAATATCTGTTACATTTCATTACTTACAAATAATTGTTACTCGTAAAACTTCATTTTTACAAACATAATTTGATCTCATGTAATTGATCGAAGAAAATTCAGGGAATCTGTCCAGGCTGTGTTTACAGCTGACTTTTTCAAGAACTGCCACATGGATGCATCAAATGAATTCTGTGGATGTCCTAAGGCAGGCAGAATTTATAGCGAGTGCTCAACGTGAATTTCCGACAGCTATAGGAGTTGCGTATTCTTTCTCGTCGTCTGATCCTTTTGCAAAATTTCTTGGAAATGTTTTGTGATACAGGATCATAGTGTTGTTGGTTGGTTGGTTTTAAGGATCACAGAGAATAAAACCTTGGGATTTGACTTATTTGAAATTTCCTGTTCAGTTACTGAAGACCATGAGGAAGAAAGAGATGGTCAGATATACACTAAGATGCCCCTCCTTCCCTTGCTGCTGGTGCCCGCAAACCAGCAGCAGCTCCTGTTTCAGGCACTGTGACTGCTCAGCTTTTCCTTTACTGAGGAGGGAGAGGCATGCCATAATTTTGGTGCTTTCTGAATGGTGTTCCTTTAATAACAAACTGATTTGAGGGGTTTTTGTTTTTGTTTTTTTAAAATTTGTATTTATTTATTTTGTGAAGAAGATTGGCCCTGACCTAGCATCTGTGCTCGTCTTCCTCTACTATTTTGTATGTGGGACGCCGCCACAGCACCGCTTGAGCGGTGCATCAGTCTGCGCCCGGGATCCGAACCCGTGAACCCTGGGCCGCTGAAGCAGAGCACGAGAACTTAACTACTACGCCACTGGGCTGGCTTTGATGTAAGGTTTTGAATCACGATTCCAGAACTTTGGAATATTCCTTATAATTATTCACTTTCATTAGACTTTCTCATAACAACAATCAAGCCAGCTGATGGCCTGGGTATCTCTGTTTTTGGAATAGCCATTGAAACTCTTGTTTGTTATGTTCAAGCACTTCACCCGGGTATAACACCAGGGTCCAAGTTCAATGTCATGGCCGACTTTGGAGCTGAGAGCTCTTATTCAGCTGCTTGCATGTGGAGTGACATCTGTTCCCTCTGTGATTAACTAATGAATGGCAATTAGTTCCCACAGCATTCCTGTTGAAGGAAAGACTATGATTGGGGTCGTATTAAATTTTGAAGACAAATTCAAACTGTAAGAACTGAGTTTATTACTGAAATATTCCAGCTGCATGAATAGAAGCAGGAGGATGCCTGAAGTTTTATTAGCAGATAAGTAATGATCTGGACAGAGGTTGTACAGGGACTTTGGAAAAGGAGGAGAGAGGCTGAAGCTGCCATCAGGAAGATTTAGGTTAGAATTAAGCAGGTACTTCCGGACAGGGGAGAAATGTAGGCAAGTTACAAGGGTAAGTCATGAAATTACCTTTCTTCTAGTTTTGTTAAGATTTTTAGTAGACCATACATTCTCTGTCTTGACACTGTCTCCCTGGGACCATATTGAGGCCTTTGAAAATCTCTAGTGCACCCCCGACCCCTAATCTCCCCTATTCCTGTGGTCAGTGGAGGTTCTAGTCCACATACCTGTACTAGATTGACTTTTGAAGTTCCTCCCTCTCAGCCCGATTGTTTTTTCTTCAGTGACCCGCTTTAATGTCACTTCCTCGGTGAAGCCTTTTCTGAACGAATTCATCATTTCATCCTCTGTGTTTTATAACATCCATGATGTTATGTTTTTCCCCCATTTTATTTTATTTGGTTTTTTCTTTTTTAACCTTTTGGTCCCCTTCACCCATTTTCCCACCTCCCACCCCCCACCTCTGGCAACCACCAATCTGTTCTGTGTATCTGTCAGCTTGTTTTTTTTTTTTAAGATTCCACATATAAGTGAGATCGTATGGTATTTGTTTTTCTCTGTCTGACTTATTTCACTTAGCAGAATGCCCTTGAGCTTCATCCATGTTGTTGCAAATGACAAGATTTCATTCTTTTTTATGGCCGAATAATATTCCATCACACACACACACACACACACATATATGGAATCATCATATATATATATATTTCTTTATTCATTCATCTATTGATGGACACTTAGGTTGTTTCCATATCTTGGCTATTGTAAATAATGCTGTAGTGAACATGGAAGTGCAGCTATTTTTTTGAGTTAGTGTTTTCATTTTCTTTGAGTAAATATCCAAAGATGGAATTGCTGGATTGTATGGTAGTTCTATTTTTAACTTTTTGAGGAACCTCCATACTGTTTTCCAGAGTGGCTGCACTAATTTACATTCCCACCCACAGTGCACAAGTGTTCCCTTTTCTCCACATCCTCACCAACACTTGTTATTTCTCATCTTTTTCATGATAGCCATTCTAACAGATGTGAGTGATATCTCATTGTGGTTTTGATTTGCATTTTCATGATGATTAGTGACGTTGGGTATCTTTTCATGTACCTGTTGGTCATCTGTATGTCTTCTTTGGAAAAATGTCTCTTCAGGTCTTCTGCCCATTTTTTAATCAAATTGTTTTTTTGCTATTGAGTTGTATGAGTTCTTTATATATTTTTGGATATTAGCCTCTTATCAGATGCATGGTTTGCAGTTTTTTTCCCCATTCAGTAGGTTGCCTTTTCCTTTTGTTGATGGATTCCTTTGCTGTGCATTGGCCTCCTTGT
The DNA here is from genome assembly GCA_031878705.1 of Tapirus indicus. Classification (NCBI taxonomy): domain Eukaryota; kingdom Metazoa; phylum Chordata; class Mammalia; order Perissodactyla; family Tapiridae; genus Tapirus; species Tapirus indicus. The sequence goes on from CM062925.1 coordinate 120,526,575, forward strand.
TAAAAAAATTCTAAACCAGTAAATTTTTCCCTTTAATGATGTAGGGACATTTAGTTATACTCCCCTCTCATTAGGCAGCCTCAGAAAGAGGCAGGGCTGAGTAGTCTTAGGGGAAGAGGGAGGCATGACTGAGATGCTAGTTAACTTTTGGGGAGCCTGTTTCAAGAAATGCCATGTAGCAGTGCTAGGTGCTTGAGATATGTTCTAGGTGCTTGAGATACAGCAGTGAAGGAAGCCAAGTCCTTGCTCTCCTGCACCTTAAGTTCTGGTAGAAGGAAGGGAGGTAGACAATAAACATGTAAGCATTTAGTTTGTCAGTTGGAAATAAGTGCTCTGGAGAAAAAGGAGGCGAGGTAAATGGGATAGAGAGTGATGGGTTCGTTGGACAAGACTTGATATTTTATATGGGGGGGGGGCAGGAGGAAGTCCTCCTGACTGAAGGGATACCTGAGCAGAGGCCTGAATGAAGGGCCAAGCCTTGGATACATCTGGGGGAAGAGTGTTCTGGGCAGAGGGAACAATATGTGCAAATGTCCTGAGGCCAAAGCCTGCTTGATGTAGTAGAGGAACAGTGTGGAGGCCAGCAGAGCGGGGCAGTTGGGAGTGCTGAGGAGAGCAGCAGAGATCAGGGCTCTGGCCAATAGGGCCTTGTAGGCTTTTCCTCATCAGAGGGTTTTCAGTGGCAGAGGAACTCAGTCATGACCTGTGTTCTGGATGGATCATTCTGGCTGCTCTGTGGGGAGGCAGAGTCTGAGACGATCGTAGAATAATCCAGGCAAGAAATAATGGTGGCTTGGATCAGGGTGACAATTGAGAATTTGGTAAAAATGTGATTTGCTTCTGGATAGATTCTGAAGCTAGAGTCGACAGGGTTTGCTGACGGATTGGATGTGAAGTGTGTTTGGGGGTGGGGGAATAGGAGGAAGAGCATGTCAGAGCCCGGGTCAACTCCAGAGCTTTTGGTCTGAGCAACTGGAGAGACGCGGTTATTACAGAGTTTGGAAATTCTGTGGAAAGAGCTTGTTGGGAGTGGGAATCAACAGCTGGTGTTTGGACATGCTAAGTTGAGATGCTGGTGGAAATGTCGAGGTGGAGGTTGTACACACGGACGTAGAGTTCAGAGAGGCGGTCCCGGCTAGAGATGTAATTGGATGTTGTCAGCGTATCATTGGTACTTGAAGCCATGGGACTGGATGAAATCAGTTAGGGAATGAGTGTAGGTCGAGAGGATGTCATAGGACTGTGTCCTGGGACACTCTGATGTTTAGAGTTTGAAAAGATAAGAAGGGGCCACGGAGACTGAGAAGTGATGACTGAGAAGGAAAGCTGAGAGAGCTGGTTGGCTCAGAAGCTCAGTGTATTGGTCTGTTCCGGCTGCCATAACAAAGTACCGTAGACTGGGACTTATGGACAACAGACGTTTATTCCTCACGGTTCTGGAGGCTGGACGTCTGAGATCAGGGGCCAGCACGGTTGGGTTCTGGGGAAGACCGTCTTCTGAGTTGCATGTTGCTGACTTCTCCTTCTATCCTCTTTTGATGGAGGGAGCTCTCTGGGGTCTCTTTTATAAGAGAATTAATCCCATCATGAGGGCTCCACCCTCATGACCTCATCACGTCCCGAGGCCCCACCTCCTAATACCTCACACTGAGGGTTAGGATTTCAACATAAGAATTCTGGGGAGACATAAACATTGATTGCATAACACAATGTGAAGAATGTTTCAAGAAGGAGAGAGTGATCAGATATACCAAATGCTGTTGATTATGTCAGAGAAGTATACGATTGAGAATTGACCATTGGATTTGGCAATATGGGAGGCATTGACGGTCTTACCCTACCGCCTACTCAATCTTTTCCACTCTGTCTTGTACTCTGCAAGTCTAGCTCTACTTGGTTCATGGTACTTCCCCAGCTTGCTCCCAAATATCTGGACCCTGGCACCTGTTGCAGCCTTTGCACTTGGATTTGACAGATGAGAATTTTGCCATATAGAGTTCAGAGCAGAAAGTTCCTAAGAGAAGAAATCTGTGAAGGAGTGAGGTTATATGTTGGGATTATTCTCCAGTTTGCAGACCTGCCATTTCAATATCATTCCACTCCTGTAATTTTGAGTTGCTATTGACTATTGTAATTTAGACATGCAAAATATGTTTTGATTAAAAAAAAAAACTTATGAGTCACTAACAGTTTTCACTAACATCTTTAAAAAATTGACAGGTCAATAAAAATGTCCCCATGGAATGTAGTGATGGAAAGAATTTAAATCTACAATAATTGGATGATAAATCCTATTGTCAAAACCGTATTCTCTAGGCTCTCTATTTTGTCAAGAAGTTATGTTTTTGAGTATTTCAGAGACAGAATCTCAGTGTTTTTATAGGACTCTTTGGGAGGCCGGTAGGAGAGAGTTTATGTTTTGTTAGTATTCACAAACATGGCAGGTTTAAAGCGTGTAAGCACATTTGGAGGCCATGTTTTGTATTCAGGCAATACTATTAGGTCACCAGGTTTGTCGGTTTCTTGTAGAAAAGATATGGATACTTACAGTTGGACCGATTATGTATGAATTACGCCTCTTCTCTTGAAGAACATTTTGAATCTTCTTAAACTTCGTTTTGATAGGAGGGATTTCATTGCATATCGTGAACATGCACATGTAACGTTGGATGCTTACAGATAAAATCATTCCATTTCCTTCTTCATGTTATTGTTCATATTCAGTGTGATCACTTTCAATCCCTTAGTTATTGTAATTAGCATGTTAATCAGATTTGAATCTATTAAGAAAGTAATCTTCAGTTACTGTATTTTTACAAAGTACTACTCTTTTTACAAATTCCATTCTGGGAGAAATAACATTTCATGAAGTGGAGTTGTTGGGGCAAACAGGAGTTTCTATTTTACATCATTTATTTAAAATTTGCTTACCTAGTGCTATAAAGCTTTTAAAGTAGACAAGAAGTAAATTGGAGAAATCTGAGCCAGAATCTAAGGTTTTATTGAGTCATTACGTTTATGTCCTGATTTCTGAAATAATTTGTGTTTGCATTTGTTTAATCCCCTTAGTTATACAATGCATATATTTGGAGGAGTTGTTGTTCTAAAGTTGACACTTGATACATAGCATGTAAGTTAACAGAACTCTATCGGTTGCACATCCAGTCTTTAGTATATTTGTTACTAACTGTGATTATAGATCTGCCTAGTCCCTTTGTGAGTTATTTGCTGAATGGGGATGAGAGTACTAGGTGTTTGGATTTTTGGAAGCACTAACTGAGATGCTGTGTGTGAAAGTCCATGTCTCAGTATTTGGTATATAACAAACACTCAGTAGATGTTTCTCCTGTGTTTTCTTCTAGGAGTTTTATGGTTTTGTGTTTTGCATTTAGGTATGTGATCTATTTTGAGTTACTTTTTGTGAAGCGTAATTTTTTTGTAAGATCTGTGAATAGGTTCATTTTTTTGCATGGGGATGTCCAGTTGTTCCAGCACCACTTGTTGAAAAGACTGTCTTTGCTCCATTGTATTGTCTTTGCTCCTTTGTCAAAGAAGAGTTGACGATATATACATATGTCTATTTCTGGACTCTCTCTTCTTTTCCATTGATCGATTTGTCTGTTCTTTGGCTGCTACCACATTGTCTTGATTACTATAGCTGTATAGGAAGTCTTGATGTTGGATAGTGTCAGTCTTCCAACTTTGTTCTTCTCCTTCAATATTGTGTTGGCTCTTCTGGGTCTTTTGCCTCTCTGTATAAACTTTAGAATCAGCTTGTCAATATCCACAAAATAACTTGCTGGGATTTTGATTTGGATTGCATTGAATCTATAGATCAACATCAGAAAAACTGATATCTTGACACTGTTGAGTCTTCCTATTCATGAACATGGACTATCTCTTCATTTATTTAGTTCTTCTTTCATTTCATCATAATTCCCTTTTGCTCTGGGGAGGTCAGTCTTTTGTTCTAGTCAAGCCTTCAACTGATTGGATGAGGCCCACCCACATTAGGGAGAGCAGTCTGTTTTATTCAACTTACCAATTTAAATGTAAATGTAAATTTACCAATTTAAATGTAAATCTTATAAAAAAATCCTCACAGAAATGTCCAGAAAAATGTTTGACCAAATATCTGGGCACCGTGGCCCAGCCAAGTTGACGTATAAAATAAACCATTACAGATAGTAATGTGAAAACTGTTGAAAAATAGGCTGACTTGTGTAATTAGATATATACAAAGGGCATATTAAAGTAAATTTTATGCAATCCTGTCTCTTTCTTTCTTTTTAAAACATACACTTAAGGGGAGCATTGGAAAAAATCTGAATGGAAGCTGTTTTGCTGAACCAAAGGAAGTGACTTTACAGAAAGAAATAAGTCACCTGTGTGAGAGAGAGACATCTATGAGAATAAGATCTTTAACAAGAAAGGGTCTTATTCTGTTGAACTTAGAGCCCTGGACCTTTGTGATTTGTCAGTTCAGTCTCGACAGTTTCTCTGCAGTGCGAGCTAATAAAAGACCTGTAGGAAATTTTTCCTAGAGGAGACAAAAGAAGTGGCTGACTCTTTGCAAGAGTCTTCTTTAGGAGCAGGAAAATGTTTAAAGCAACAGCAGAAATGTCTGTAAAGGTGAGCTATGGGCAGCTAGAGAAGAATTGGAGAAAATGTGCAAGAATAAGAGAAACTCCATATTTTACTGGATAAAAATCTCTAAGCAGTGAGCAATGATTGGGTTTTAAATTTCTTCTAATAGTTTTAGAGGCTGTTTGTCTTCTAGGCTGATAAGATGTGATGCAGAGTAATAGGAGTTATACTTTGAGGTTGTCATAAGTAGTTTCTATCTTTCTGGCTTTTGTTTTGTAAATCTTGGTTGTTTCTAGTGCTAAGAGGTTCTGGGGAACCTCAGAGAAAGCAGGTGACTCCTTGGGGATAGAGGCATGGATGTGTAGTCCCTTGTATTTCTTAATCTCTGAGTGATGCCCTCTTCTGAAATGAACAGGATCAGTGTCGCCTAATGGGGTGATAACGTGTACTCTTTCAGAAGGAGAACTCCAGGGAAATATCAGATGTCTGTCCTACCTCATCAGATGTTTAATGCCGACTCAATTAAATGGACGCAACTCTGGCTTTCTGGGTTAGGTGTGCTGAAACTAAAGCCTTAAATGGTAACGTACATTGTAAGGAAGCAGTTACAAGCCAGGGAAATAAAAGAAGAAACAAGAAGAAGTGGCAGTTCTTTTGTGAATGCTTGTGGTGTGCTGTTGAGTTAAATCATATTTTTAATTTTATTTTTTATTATTTTTTTTGGTGAGGAAGATTGTCCCTGAGCTAACATCTGTGCCCATCTTCCTCTATTTTGCATGTGGGATGCCTCCATAGTGTGGCTTGATGAGCGATGTGTAGGTCCACGCCTGGGATTCGAACCATTGAGCCCCAGACCACTGAAGTGGAGCACACAAACTTAACCACTACACCACCGGGCTGTGGTGTAAATCATATTTTGTTGAAAGGTCTATGTATATCCATGGTAACAGTCGTTCTTCATCTGAATTCAAGAAGTTATATTTCAATAAAAGATTGGTAAAACAGACACAATTTATAAGACCATCTAATCTGTCAGTTCTTCCTTCCTGTGACAGAAATTTATTAAATGCCTACTGTGTGCAGTTGTTACAGGTTTTGGGTATACAGTAATAATGCAGTGGACGTGGATGGTTCCTGTCCTCATGGAGTTGACAGTCAGGTGGGGACTGTCCTTTGACAAGTGACTACAAACATGTAATTATAAATTGTGTTAAGTCTGTGAATGGAAAGAATTTGGGGCTCCAGGAGAGTTGATCCTGGAAGTTAGGGAAGACCCGTGAGGAAGTGATGGTTGAGAGGAGGAGGAGTTGGCTGGGGAGAGACTGGCGGAAAGTGTTTCTATGCAGAAGGAAGAGGATGTGCGAAACCTGTCATGGGGCCCATTAGAAGAGAAGAGTTTAGCTGGGCTGGCCCACTGGTGTAGTGATTAAGTTTGCGCATTCCGCTTCGGAGGCCTGGGGTTCGCTGATTCGGGTCCTGGGCACGGACCTACTTACCACTCATCAAGCCATGCTGAGGCGGCATCCCACGTCAAGCAACTGGAAGGATGGACAACTATGACATACAACCACCTACTGGGGCTTTGGAGGGGAAAAAGGAAAAAAGAAGGAAGATTGGGAACGATGTTAGCTCAGGGCCAATCTTCCGAGAAGAAAAAAAATATTGGTCAAGCTTTAAAAAAAAAAAGAGAGAGAGAAAACCAGTGTAGAGAGCAAAGGGAAGAAGAGTGGAGGGGGACCAGCTGTGCAGGACATTGAACCAGGTTTAAGAGTTTGAAATTTACTCTAGATTCAGTGCCTGAGTGACATGATTTCATGTCTTGTTTTTAAAGGTATGATATTTATGAATATTGTGCACTACATTAAGTGCTATGCTATATCTAACATAGAATTAATGTCTCATATATATATATAAAGAGCTCCCACAAATCAATATTTTTAAAAAAATGGTATGTCTATAGAAAAATGTACAAGGGATGTGAATAGTAAGTCCCCAGAAAAGCAATCCAAATTGTCATAATGTCATGATACTAAGCCTTACTGATAATCAGTAAAATGAAAACTAAAGTAAAACGTCAGTTTCATATGCTTGAGATTGGTACAAAAACAATAAGAAGTCTGATAGTGTAAAATACTGGCAAGAATGGGGGGTAGTGGGAACTTTTATATACGATGGTGATCATTTAAATTGTAAGTGTAACTTTGGAGAGCAAATTGCCAATATTGATAAACCTTTGCTATACTGCTCCTAGGAGTTAATCCTATGGGTAGTCTCTTGTAAAATTTAGTGGCCTAGTCTCAGTCTTCATTTTCCTTGTCCTGTCAGCAGCATTTGACACAGCTGATCATTCCCTCCTTCTTGAAATATCTTCATCACTTGGTAATAGACTTTTAACTAGCCACATGGCTATCCAGCTAGGGTCTAAATATTTGTATATTGCAGGGTGGGTCCCATTGGGGTCTCTGCTGTCACACACTATGGCTGTGGGTAAATTCTACGACATCAGATGTTACAGATTTAGGAAGAGGCTTCATTGGAGGAAGGAGGAAACATACATAGACCAAGAGTTTACAAAAAATAGGCCACCGTGGGTGGTGGACCACTGCTGGGCCTGCAGTGTGGGTATGTGTTTTGGTGGAGGGATCTTCCACTTGGGGGTTTCCCTTCTTATAAGATAAGCAGGGAGAGCCACCTTGATGATAGGGGAGTACACAGTTAATGCAGCACTGCCCCCTCCCAAGCTGGAGAGGAAGCATCTGAATTGAAGCATCCATTCTGTAGGGAATCTGAATGGACTTGGGTACAGCACCTCCCACTACCATGTTACCCAGCAACCCAGTGAAAGCTCCCAGGGTCACTTTGGGACATACCTCCTGTTATATCAGAAGATATGGCCATGCCCAGCTGGGTGTGGCTGTGTGTCTAAGAGAGAAGATTGTGAGTGGAAGTGATGTCTGTGACTTACATGTAAACAGAAATTGTTCACCCTTCACTTACATTCTTTCCTCCTTTCCGTGGGAGCAGTGCGACGTTGAGCCAGCCGTTACTATGCAGACCTGGACTCACCTTAACTTATAGCAGAACCATAAGCTTGAAGGAACCTGGGTTCCTAACACATCTTGTGAAATAGAACTACCAGTCAAACTGAATCACCCACCTTTGGACTGTTGCAAGAGAGAGAAACTTTTACCATGTTTGCACCACTGTATATTTAGGTCTTTGTATTATTAGCTGTGATATGATATCTAATAGTCATCTTAACATGAACATATGTGGAGCCTCCCCTCCATGCATGCCTCCCCTGGGTCTCCCCATTTCAGTAAGTGACACCTCCATTCTTCCAGTTGCTTCGACCTAAAGCCTCAGTGACATTTTTGACATTGTACTTCTCACGTGCCACATTTAATCCCATTGGCTCTACCTTCATAATAAACCCCGGGCTGCATAATTGCAGTGGTCTCCTGCCTGGGCTCCCTGCTCCTGCTTTTGCTTGGCTACAGTCAGATAATAATCTCATGCTCAGAATAATCTTTTTAAAATACGGCACTTCACTTCCTTCTGCTCAAACCCTCCAGTGGCTTTCCCTGTCGCTCTGAGTATCTGTGAACGTCCTTATACTCATCTGTTGAAGCCCAGCAGACAGATACTAGAGTGAGTACAATGAAAAGTACTGATGACACCAAGTACTGGCAAGGATGTGAAGCAACTCAATCTCTCATTGCTGGTGGGAATGTAAGATGGTGCAGCCGCTTTGAAAGACAGCTTGGCAGTTGTTTTAGTCGCCCATACACTTCCCATGCCACCCAACAGTTGCACTTTTGGGTACTTATCTTTGAGACATGAAAACTCACATTGACACAAAACCTGTACACAAATGTTCATAGGAGCGTTATTTATCAAAGCCAATAACTGGAAACAACCCAAACAGTCTTCAGCAGGTGAATGGAAGAACGAATTATGGTACGTCCATACAGTGGAATACTGTTCAGCAATGAAAAGGAACGGGGGGTTGAATGAAGTAATAGCATGACCTAAGGAACATGAAACAACTTGAGGGGTCTACAGGACATTACACTGTGAAAAAAAAACCAGTCTCAACGGGCTACATGTTTGATTCTATTTTTATGACCTTCTTCAAGAGACAGTTATAATGATGGAGAACAGAGAGGTCAGATTTGTGAGGGGTTAAGTTTGGGGGGAGGGTGTCATGGCTGTGGGTTAGCACGATGGAGTGTCTTTGTGGTGATGGAATGTATCCTGAGCATGGTGACAGTTCCACAGACCTGTGCTGGTGATAACGTTTTATGGAGGTACACACCCCCTCCAAAAACTGCATGTAAAACTGGTGAAATCCGAATCAGGTCTTCATTTGAGTTAATAGCATTCTACCGATGTGAATTTCTGGTGTTGACAGTGTACTGTGGTGATGGAAGGTGTGGTCCTTGGGGAAGCTGGGTGAAAGGTACATTTGTAATTTCTTGTGAGTCTTCAGCTATTTCAGAAGAAAAAGTTGTATGTATATGTATCTCTGTCTGTATGCATCAATTCCTCAGCACCTGCCCACCCCTCCCCTCCCCAGCACTGCTCTGACTTCACCTCCTGCTGCTCTCTCTCCCTCCCCCTACCTGGCCTCTTGGGATGTACCTGCCAACTCCCACCTTGGGATCCTTGTGTTGGCTGGTCTTGGCTTGGCTCCCTACTCCAGATATTTGCATGACTCGCTCCTTCACCTCCTTCAGGCTCATTTGTCTCCTTCTCCTCGCCCTACTAACACTGCGTTGTCAGTTCCTCTTCCTTTTTCTCCAACTCATGTACCCACCTGACACCAATGAGTATTTTAGTTGTGTATGTCTTCTCATAAGAATGTGTACACCATGGGGGCCATGTGTACTCATGCTTTTGTTTGCTTCTGTATTTCCAGGACATGGAACGGGAGCGTAGTTGGCATTTACTAAATATTTGGTGATCGAATGGTTGTATGAGTGAACATGTGCAAAAGGAGAGAGTTACACGGTTGTTCATTGCTTTACTGAGACTGATGAGTGAATGAGAGAGAGAATGAGCAGCAATGACGTAATTGTCCATCAGTGGGTGAGCAGGTGAACGGTGTCAGTTACAAACTGAAGACCCTCCAACAGTTAAGGTCATCAAACTAAATACACACACGCACACACATGCAAACACACACACCACGCGAGTCTTCATGGGCGTCTGTCTCTCTCTGTCTCTCTATATATGTGTGGACATATAGACATATTTATCTATATATGTATAGATAGATACATAGTCGTGGAAAACATCTCAAAAATATAATGTTTATTAAATCAACTTACAAAATGGTGCTCTATGTCACTTGTCTAAAATTTAAAGCACATAAAGCGTTACTTCATGTCATTTATGGAGGTGCACTTGTAGTTGAGATTTACAGACATGCGTGGGAATCACATGCCGTCGTACCAGGCTAGTGGTTTTCTCTGGAGAGGGAAGGAGGGAAAGGGGGTGGAGGCATAGAGCTTTAGCTGCAAGGGTACATTTTTTAAATTAAAAATAAGTCTGAAGCCTGATGGCAAAGTGCTAATATCTATTCAATCTGGGTCTGTTATATGACTCTATTGCGTTTCTGTAGGTCCGAAATATTTTGAAATTAAACGTTGATTCCTCTGGCTGTTCTGTGGAGATCGGCTTTTGGATGAGCCAATATGGAAATTTGGAGATGAGTTAAGAGGTGTTTGTCAGTGCCCTGATGAGAGTAGATGATGGCCTAAAATGGCACGGTGGAGGAAGACATGGAAAGATTCGGGATGTGTCCTAGAGGTAGACATGATAAGGTTTGGGGATGGACTACATATGCAGGCCTCTAATTCAAGCAGCCAGGGAGGTGGGGAAGGTCTTGTACTGGATGGGGAAGATTTGGGGAGGCACAGATTGGGGGGAGATGGGAAGGTCAAAGCTTGGCTTTAGACCTAAGAGTTTGAGATGCCTTCCAGAAACCCATGGAAGTTTGTGAAGCAGGCAGTTGAGTCTGTAATTCTGAAGCTCAGAACAGAGGTCTGGTCTGTAGAGAGAAACTCAGCGGTTGTTGGTTTTGATGTGATGAGAGTCATGTGAGTGGATAAATTTTCCATGGAAAGACCGCAGAGCGAGAAGAAAGGAGAACCAGCCCTGGACCAATTTCTAAGTCACCCTGAATCATTGGAAGTTGAGTAGAGGAGGAAGTAAAGGGGACTGAGAAGGCATGGCTGGAGAAGAAAGAAAAAAATCCAAGTTTGGTGTCCCGGAGGCCCAGAGAGAACACTGTGTGAGGGAGGAAGTTGTCTTTTGTGTCAAATAGACAGACAAGTAAGGCTTCAGAAGTCACTGGTGTGGGAATGTGCAGGTCTTCGGGCAGTTCAGTAGCTTGGTGGTGGTGGGGAGGAAGTTGAACGGGTTGAATACTGAGTGAAGAGTTGAGTCTCCTTTGGTTACATTTGGTTTTGGAGGGGAGCAAAGAAATAAGGTATTAACTTGTCAGAGAAGAGTGCTCACGGGGGGTTTTAATAAAGGATGGGTGGTTCTAGAACCTGTAGGTGATGGCTTGGCCCAGTGTTTTTTCTTTATGCCTCAGTTATAAGCTACTCTCTCTAGTTGCAGAGGGACACAGATGGGGAGGCAGAGTGAGGCAGGTGAGCTAGCAGAGGATAGGAAAGTTGAAGGACTTGGAGTGCGCTGGACCTGGGCACCGAGATTGGGAGTTTTGAAGGAAGGAGAACAATGATGGCGGTGGGGGTGGCTCCTTCAGGCAAGCGCCCCTTCACTTCTGTGTGTCCCCAATGGGGGCACTCCATGCTGCTACTCCTTTAGATGGCACTGCCTGCCCTTCTGGCAAAAATATTATGCAGTTGCCCCACATCCTCTCAACAATACATGACTGCAAAAAGATATGTACTGCAGTTCTTGCCTCATTTAACAGGCAAAATAAAATACAATAAAAGCTTATTAGAATCAATTCATTTTTTGGTAACATGTGACTTGGGTGAATTGTAGGAATAACTTAATTTAACTCTTGAAAAGTAAAGTTGCGAACCAACCGCTTAAGCCAGATCGGAGGATAGGTGTAAGGAAATCTGGTTCGACTTCTGAGTTTTATGATTCTCTCAAGTGTGCTATTTTTCTAGTTTCTGTGTGCTTTTGTGCATAACAAAGAACAGGGTTTGATTTGGATGTGGAAGAAATGTCGACTATGGGCACTACAGCGTGCGCTGTAGCATCGATTAAGAAATAAGTGTAAATAGCTGTGTGTGTAAACATTCATACTGATGTCAGCACTGTATCATCTCTTCACTATCGATCTTGTTCGCGTAAAAGAACATCAGCAAGTGACCATCTGGAATGATGATCTTTGTGCACCGTGTATTCTGTTGTTTAAGACTGTTATTGCTAAGTTTAACCAGAGAGACTGCATTTTACTACTGTATAACAGGTGATCAAGTTTATAATAATGTGAGGAAACGGGAATAGAAGCCAAAAATGAATTGGAGTCCCATAATGGTTTCCGTTAGGAGTTATTTTGCGTAAGGTAGGTTTTTTTGGACACTGGTTTGTCAGTGTTTCAAGATGTGATCGTGACGGCAAAATTAGCATTAATATCCGAGTTAGGGAAGGTAGTTAAGAGAATAGAAAGCTAAAAGGTGTCCTCATACTCAGGAAGGAGTTTTTATTCTTTAAAAAAATTTTCAAATTAATAAAATATTAACCCGTGGCCACCATCATTTTGTATCCATAATCTATACAGATGTACAGATTTATTAAAAGTTAAATTTGGTGGGGCTGGCCTGGTGGTGCAGTGGTTAAGTTCACATGCTCCACTTCGGTGGCGTGGGGTTCACAGGTTCGGATCCCAGGCACGGACCGATGCACTGCTTGTCAAGCCATGCTGTGGTGGCATCGCATATAAAGTAGAGGAACGTGGGCACGAATGTTAGCCCAGGGCCAGTCTCCCTCAGCAAAAAAGAGGAGGATTGGCAACGGATGTTAGCTCAGGGCTAGTCTTCCTCGCCAAAAAAAAAAAAAAAAAAAGTTAAATTTGGATCGCAAGAAACTGTTAGCCTATAGTTAAAACATTAGTTCAAGATATTTCATATATTCTTCTAAAAGAAAACATGTTATGTTATAAATGTTATACATTATAAAAACATTTGAATGTATTAAAGCAGGAATGATTGGGCTATCAAAGAATACTTCACTTTTTATGAGGGCTGAAACTGTACCACCTGAGTAATAACGGCTAGGAAGTTTATATTTACTTTCTCATTTAATGCCTACAGACGCCCAATGAAGTAGTTGCCATTAAAAGTCACATATGACCCCATAATAAGCTAATTTCAACAAAAAATAACTCTCCTGTTCTCATTCCTAATACTGAGGAAAACTCTAAGTGATGTGTAGAATATTAAGTAGCAAAGGCCTTTTTTGGTAGGGGTCTGTGGAAATACTGACCAGGGTTTTAATGATTAGGGCATAAATATTAAATGTTCTAATGATGTAGACTGTTCTGAGGTTCGTATCACTTATTTTTCCTCTTTCAACCTAACATCATCACTACAAGAAGTCTCTGTCATGTGCCTCCAACCATCCTTAGGTGACGTCTTTGTTAAATCCTGTTCTTCGGAGCAAAGTACTAATATTCCTTCTTGTAGTTACACAAGTATATTTATACAACTGAAAGAATCCTGAATGACTGAATTGAAACTTTTCCTCCAGAATATATATATAAGTGCTAAGGAGTGTGTGCATATGTATGTGTGTATATAATTTTTATGACATTCTTCACAAGTTCTGTCTTCATCTGGGTTGTATTTATGACTAAAGACAGGAATACTTTTATCCATGTGCTTGAACCCCAGTAGTATGTAATGTAGTCCACTGACATAGTAAGAGCTTATCAATCCTGTTGAATCATGTCTGTTTGTAGGAACAATTTAATTTGAACCCTCTATGAAAAATTAATGTAGATTCTCTCCTTTAAAAAGCTCCAAGGGAAAGAACTCTATCATCTTTTATTCTTAATCGTAAGTGTAAGTGCTTCCATTTATAATTTAAGATCCACTGTTGCCTCTTCTCTTCTTTAGCAAAGTCAGTGTTAAAAAATATTTTCGTGATAAGTCAAAGGCTGCTGCTCAGCACCTTGTTGCAAAGACCCAGTTCTCTTCTGACCTGGGAGTTTCCAGACATTGAGCACTCTTGCTAAATCTTCTTCCTCCAGAGACCCCATTAACGTGATAGTGAAGGAATAAAAAAATATGTAAACGAACAAGAGAAAGAACTGAAGAGGGACCAGCGCGGAAAAGAAATTTCACAGTGTTCCTGGCGGCCTGGAAGCTGATGAGGGCTTGGCGCCTGCTGAAGCATGGGGGGGGGGGGGCTGCTGCAACCCTGGACATACTTGGGGGCTGCAGCTGAGGGGTCCCCTCGGAACCCCCGCAGGCCGGGGACTTTGAGTGTCAGGTGGGTGGGAGTCCCTTGTGGGGCTGAAAGTCACAGGGTTTGATGGGATGCCCGTAGTCAGAACACTGCCCGGGCTCGCCCTCCCCGGACCCCATTGGTAAAACCAAGGACTGGAAACCTCATGTTTATCCCCAGGGCTGATCTCTGAAGAAATGGACAGAACTGTCTGGGGACACCAGGGAGGCTAGTTTGGGAGTTAGCTTTGTAGAGGGTAGTTGTCCTAATTCCCACTTTCTGAGTCAGAAACCTCTGCTCCAGGACACAAGTCACCTCCAAGGTTTCCTGGTGTCTCCAATTTAAGTGTGCTGCATGATTGAGGACCACCTGACACTCTAGGAGAGCCTCTGTCGGAAGAGAGAAAGAAGGAGACAGAGAAACAAGAAAACAACCCCAGGAGTCAGAGAGGACCCGGGGCACAGAAGAGGAGAAAATCCTCTCATTCTGAAATGAGAGGTTTTGAAATGGCCTCTGCTAAGAAAAATGTTCTAGAGGAAAGGAACAACCAAAGAGCAAGAAAGAACCATTGAAAATTAAAAATATGACTGACAAAATAAATTCAAAGAAGGGTTGGTTGAAAGCAAGTAGAGAAAATTGCCAGAAAGAAGAACAACAGAAAAATCCTCTGTGTTTAATCCTCTAGAATATAGGAATACGACAAAACTCCTTTTTCACCTAGAGTGTGTTTCAGTGAAAATGACCTTATTGTTCTTTGTAATCATTCTCCCATCTTCCAAATGAGGGGAGAGGTGTGGTGCAGGCTGTCTTCTCCGTGGACCTGTCCGTTCGACGTGGTGACATGGAAGGACCCATGAGGAGCGTGTCCATAGATCCCAGTCAGGGTCTCAGTGTTCAGGATCCGCCTGAATGGACAACTCTGATGGGCAGCTTTGCACCCACAGACCAGTGTCCACAGGAAACGACATCCTTGAGAAGTGACAAGTCTTTGAACTGTCTCTGTTTACGTGCACTTGATGGGGCTGGAAATCCAACAAGAGTGCTGGTTTCCCAAACTCTGAAAAAATGAAGGCAATCTTCTCCCTTTAATTTGTAATTCTTTTTTATAGACAGCTTTCTAATCCTAATAAAGCTGTTGTGGGTTTTGGGGCCATCTCTGAATGTCTTCATAGAAAGTGTGTGTGTGTGTTTTCTTTTTCTGAGACTCACATTCATGATTCCTTCCTTCAGTGAGATGTAAGTTCCTCCCCAAAATGGGTGTTATTGGAATGTAGCTTGGATTTTTGAAAAGTCAAGTTGAGTGTTTATATAGTATTATAACTGAAAAGAACCTTGGAAACATGTCCGTGAGAAGCTTGTAAAGAGATTCTGATTTTATTCTTCTTATGGACTTCTAGGAGTTTCTCTCTAAAAATGAAAAACACAGGAAATGATCACCACGCTGTGGATAAACTTTTCTCCACCTGAAATGACAGATTGTTGAAAAAATCCTTTCTTTCCTGCCGTGGAGTTCACGTTTGTTATTGTAGTTAGGCATATGGCAGGTTGTGGGTTTTCTGAAATTTAGTGTGTGGATCAGTCCTTGAATTTGAAGAAAAAGATAATGACCATAGGACAAGGAATTGGTTTACATTGAGAGAGATTGTTTGTCCGTCCATACTCCTTGATTTTGAGCCTTTGAAGAGAGATGTTCTGTACTAAATGAAAATTTACAGTTTTATAATTTCTATTTAAAAGTTTAGGTGGACACATGGACAAATGCAGTTCAGCTTCTATTGCAATGAATTCTAAGGAATTTCCAGGCAATTTTTATTGTACTAGAATTTAACTGAATTGAATATTGTTTAAGTCTATTGATTGCGAATTGTAAATTTGTAATGCACAGTTTATATATGGCAATATTTGTTGTAATAGGTTTTTACATTTGAAAATTTAGAGTTTTGAGAACTGAATGTCAACTAAGAGAAGAAAATAAAAGGAAAAAACAGTTTTTCTTTTAAAATTAGCAAAATTCCCGAGAACTGTTTCCTTTCTATTTTTGAACCTGAAGTGGTTGGTGTTACCTTTACAACTAAGATACATTTTCCATGGAGACTAATTTGTGTAGATATCTGTGGCCCATTAAAGATTGCTTCAAAGTCTTGTGCCGAACATATTAATGGACAGTTATGGGACCTCTGGAATGGAGAGTGCATAAGATGTAAATTTCAGAGTCATTTCTCATGTTCTCTTCCCATAACTCAGACCACTTAAATTTCAACCTTGTACAATGTCTTTATAGGGTGCTTGCATATTTAAAAAATTTTAACTTAGATTTAACTTTGATTATATGGATGTTGGAAACCACCCTTCAGTAGAAAATTGAACTTTCTTCTCATAGTGGTTATAGACATAAATTCTGCCAAACACAGAACCATTTATTGCTTGACTCTGTTGATTGCCATTCTTTTGTAATGAAATATGAAATGCGTCTTTATTGGGTATACTTGTATATTTTATCCCCATCTTGAAACTTTTGTTTAGACAATCATTTTTATATTCTCTCTCTCAAGCCTACAGTTTGTTATTGATTTATCTATGTGGAAAGCTTCTGAGAGTCATAGATTGTAGTGGAAAGACTCCATCTAAGATTGGGGTCTGAATTCTTGGATTTGAGTCTGGCTCTCCCAGTCTGAGACCCTGACTGGGATCCATGGACACGCTCCTCATGGGTCCTTCCATGTCACCATGTTGAACGGACAGGTCCACGGAGAAGACAGGCTGCACCACACCTTTCCCCTCATTTGAAAGATGGGAGAATGATTACAATGAACGGTAAGGCCGTGTTCACTCAGACACACTCTAGGTAAAAAAGTGAAAGGTGTTTGTAAAGCATAAGATGAATGCAGACTGTAATGAATTTGTCACATATGCTATTGCTTCTGGTCTTCTCAGTAACCTTCATCATGCAAGAGGGCTGTCTTAGTCCGTTTGAGCTGCTATTATAAAAATACCCCACATTGGGTGGCTTATAAACAAGAGACATTTATTTCTCACAGTTCTGGAGCCTGGAAGTCCAAGATTAAGGTGTGGGCAGATCCCATGTCTGGTGAGAACCCACTTCTTGGTTCATAGATGGCCCTATGTCCTCACGTGTTGGAGGGAGCTCTCTGGCGTCTCTTTTATAAGGACTCTAATCCATTTGTGAGAACTCCATCCTCATCACCTTAAGTAAATCTGATTACCTCCCAAAGGCCCCACTTCCTAGTACCATCACACAGGGGGGTTAGGTTTCAACATAAGAATTTGGTGGGGGGGACATAAAACATTCATTCCATAGCAAGGGCTAATTTAAAAATGCTTGTAGCATTGAAAAATGATTGCTGCACTCGCTAATGATGGAAAACAACACAATAACACAGGTTTTGCCCCAAATATATGCATTTCCACGTGAGTATGTATGTATAAAATAAGAAAGATGCTATTTTATCTGAGAAAAAAATCTAGTGGTGAAAGGTGAATGGTTGAGTCGCTCTTTGTTACTAGGACACTGTAGTACAACTGAAAGCTGGACTTTCCAGCCTTGCCTGAGTCCCTTCCACTGTGGTTTTTCTCTCGGTCTTTTGATCGTTAATGGGCAATGAGGGGGTATTGACTGAGATGCAGGTTAGTGGTTGAAGTGGTAGGTGTTGCCGCTGTTCCCCATTCTGGCAGTTCTGCCAAAGCGTGTTGAAAGTTTCAATCTGGAATTGGGAGAAATGAATAATAAATAACTGGTGAGAATGTGTAATAATTTAATATACACTTATAACAAAACAAGAGCTATATTTATTTATTGCTTAGAATGTGTCAGGTGTGGTTATATTTTATTGACATATGCATCTTCTTTAATCCTTATAGCACACCCATAAGCAAAATATTGTCCATTATACCGATGTGGACAGAGTATAAGAGAAATTGAGTAAAACACTCAAAGTCGTATAGCCGGTGATGGCAGGGCCTATCATGGAGCCCAGATCTTCCCCACGCTGTGATTTGGCAATTCCCACTGTACCATTATGGCCTTGTTTCCTTTTGTAATAACTCTGTTCCTGGAGGTTTAAGCTAGAAAGAGTTGCATCTTGCCTTTGAAGCGCCTAAACAATGTACAAACCAGTTGAGTCTTGAACCTTTCGTGAGGGCTACGTATGGGCTGTATCCTAGGCAGTGCTTGTGGGCCTGCTGGCTCTTCATGGGATGTGAAGGTCTGAGTCACGGTGTGGGTGGATGGGAACCTGGGGCACACATGCTGCTCTCCTGTGGCTGATTTTGCAAATCCATGGTGCCCTGGGAAGGCTCAGGGTCTCTCTTGAATGTGGATGAGACCTAGGGAAGACTTTGGAGATCTTTAGTTTGGGGGATATGCCAAGAAGTTGCAATTTTCTCAAGTCTTGGTTTCTAAGCACTTAAAGAATGTTGGCCTCCCAGGTCTGACATTTCTTTTTTCAAAAGATATCTCAAATGCATTCCTTCCCTGCTCACAGAGCCGTCACCCCTGTTTTGGGCTTTGTCACTTTTGTATGTAGTTAACTAAGTAGGTTCTACATTGGTTTTCCTGCCATTAGCTGCTTTTGCTTCCATTTCAACTGTTTTTCTATTGCCAGATTCTTTTTATGCAGAGATTTCTTGTTTATTAAACATCTATGTTGACTTTCTGGGCTGTCCTTAATTTTATTCTTGCCACTTAACATTATTTCCCAGGCTTCTACGCTCAGACTGACCGTATGAGGCTGAATCCTGCACTGTCTTTTTCCATTTCCTCCCTCGCTCCATCACTCTCGTTAGGGTATGCTTCCCTCTCAGTCTGGAAATCTCTTCTTCCTCCTCTCTACCTGTTTAAACCTTTTGTATAATTCAGAGCCTGGTTTTATGTTCCCACCTGGAAAACTTTCTCTGATTTTTCCAGCCCCCATTGATCTCTATCTTCTTGGAACCTCCCGAATTACATACCTTATAATATCTATGTTGTTCACAGAAGTTTCTAAATAGGTTGTAAGACTTCAAGACCTCATATTCTTTAATCTCCTTGATGCCCAGCGAAATCTAGGCACACGGTAGGTGTGACTGTCACCCATTGTTGACAGATTTATTGTTGTAATTTTAGTACTTAGTTAAGCACGGTGCTTAAAGTTAAGAAAAGTATTGAAATACATATCTTCAGAAAAGTGCTGTGATTTTAAATTTATTTGACACTCCACTGCTGTGTTGAAGTATTCTTTTTCTCCTTTGTCTCGCCAGCAATCAAAGAGAAGTACACAGACTGGACAGAATTTCTCATTCGTGATTTGACTGGTTCCCGGACAGCACCTGCGAGCCTCCTAGAAGGAGTATGTATTGTTGTTATACAGCTTTTCTATGTCTGAAGCATCACAGTTTCGTGGGCTCAAATCTAACAGCACCGTTGCATATATCCTTCTGCAGGTACAGGAGTTCACACAGAAATCTGTATCCCAAGAGCCTAACTTCCTGTTTTTTCCTTAGGATACTGATTCTAATGGCGCTGAAGAATCTTCACCCGTGGCACTATCAATAAATAGGAAATTTGTTTCTGTGTGAACACATTTTAAAATAGTAATATGTTGGAATATCTTCCCACTAGCCTATATGTCTAAGCCTCTGTCCTATATTAGTGAATATAAAATAAAATGTAGAATAACTGTTTTGTGTAAGTGACAGCTAAGCATCTATGTGCTCTAGTAGCGTCTCAGAGTATATGGGTAAATGGTTCCATTAATGATTCCCTTCCAGATGCATTACCCCAAGATTTAAACACACACGTGTTAAGTGATAATTGAATAACCTCCCTTACAAAAACAAGAGGAGAAATGGCTAACCGTGTTTAAATGTGGTTAAGGCAGTTTTAAGGTATTGAATCAAAAATAGTTTCACCTGCGATCTTGATGGTTCATTTGAAAATAATTTTATGATAAAACATTTTAATATGTACTATATATAATAGAATAGGAAGAGAAATGTACTGTGTCATAAATAATTCTTGTTACCAAATCTGTTTGAAGAATGCCTCCCAAAAAGAGGAAAACACAATGAATAATGAGAAATACAGCACGGATTTTAACAAAATCATTATTCTCTTAACATTGACCATTAGTTTCCCTCCTCTCAGAAAAGCTGTTAATACTTTGGAACACCACTGTCTAATGTACAGATATTTGGTTTCGTTTTGTGAAGATTTCACCTGGTGTATTTGTTTAATCTTAATGGCTACTAATTTAATTGTTTGGTTAACAAATTAAAATGATGGTTGTTCACCCTTCAAAAGGACACATTGTCTTAATCTGTTAGGTTTTTTTTTTTAACATATTGGCCCACAAGGCTGGCTGAACAAATGCCCTTTTCATATGCTGAGAAGTTTGCTTAGATGGGTCAGTAATTATACATATTGTCTAGACCAGCTATTGGGCAAAATGTAGAAATAACTTTATATACTACTCTAATTTAGCTATACTAGTCTGATCATTAACGTGTATTAGGCACATCATCTACACATATTCATGCTTGACTCACATCATCAGAGTATGAGAGGGTCTTGGTTATCACAGTAGTGACCATTGTAAGATAAATACCTGTTAAGTCATGGTATAAATTTATGGCCCCATATTAGATATATCTGTCAATTGGAAAAGTACACATTTCACTACATGTTTTCTAGCTCGAGGCAAATTTGGGTATAACTCTTCTTGAAAGCATACTGATTTCTAACAAATGCAGTTTTATCTGGGAAGGGTGATTTGTTTGGTGAGAATGGAGCACAAACTGTTAATTTCTATTTACTTGTGATTTTTGCTGTTGGATTCAGAGTGGGGTAAAATGGAAGCGTGTGTGGGAGGGAAGGGAAGGGGAGGGGGCGATGGCTGTGGAGAGGATGGGGGTGGGGGGTACACCAGACTGTTTGCTGATAGCTTGGATGATGGTGTGAAAAAATAGTATCTTCTGCTGTCATCTGTTTCCATGAGAACCTTAAACTAAAGTTTAAAATAAGGAGTTTTGCTTCTGTTTAAACAGCCTCTGCGAGGGAAAGGCCCTATAGACCTCATTACACTTGGGTCCTTAATAGAGCTTCAGGATTCTCAGAACCCTTTTCAGTACTGGATAGTTAGTGTGATTGAAAATGTTGGAGGAAGATTACGCCTGCGCTATGTGGGATTGGAGGACACTGAATCCTATGACCAGTGGTTGTTTTACTTGGATTACAGACTTCGACCAGTTGGTTGGTGTCAAGAGAATAAATACAGAATGGACCCACCTTCAGGTAAGCTGCTTTTGCTGCTGCAAAATATGTCAGAAAAAGATGTGATATTTTCCTGCATGTGTCTCTGGAAAATGTATTAGCTCTGGGGTATCTTTGACATCTGAGTATGGGAATATTAAGCATTTGAACTTCAGAATACTTCCTATAGGGGATGAAACCCAGGACCTCAATTAATAGTGCTCCAAAAGGAGAAAGTCGTGTTGGAGGCTGTGGAGAAGGTGATCTAGTTCTTTTGGAATCACTGGTTCAGAAATGAAAGACACAATACCTTGGGACTTGGTCATATTCTCCCTTTTTCTTTAGGGATTTTAATAGCCTTGCAAGTAGGTTCTAAAATCTCCATCTGTCCGTCCATGCATGCATGCATCCATCCATTCATTCATCCTGCATTCATCCACCCACTCACCCACCTATCCATCCACTCATCCACCCACCCATCCATTCATCCATCAATATGCATCCATCCACCCACCCATCCATCCATTTATTTATCCATCCATCCATATCTATCCATCTGAATATTTAAACCAAATATTTATCATTGTTTAATCCTTTCTGACCTGAAAAGAGAAAATCATCATGCTTTTTTTCTGGCACATCACAGATTTTAATTAGCTTCAAATACACTCTCAAATGACTTTCCACAGACTTAGTTGGATAGAATAGTGTATTATGCTTTCTGACGTACCTAACTGGGCAAAAATCTCAGTGTTTACAAAATAACCATTCTTGAATTTACTATGTGCCAGATGATTTTACATCTGCTATATTGTTTATTTTGATTCCAAAAAAGTGCTGTATATTTGATGTGACTATTTCCTTTTACAGCGAGAAAATTGAGAGTGGGGTTAAGCTACTTGTCCAGGGTCCCCCATCTTATGGGGGGATGCACTGCAATTCCAACCCCAGATCCTTTGCCCATTACATCCCATTCCCCCACTGCCTCTTACTGGCTTTCCAACCTTTTGATGGGTAGCTTCAGAACAAAATGTTGGATTCTTATGGAATTTAAGATGCCCAGGAAGAATATTCATTTCTTCCAGAAATTGCTGATTGTCATTCTGGTCAATTTCACAGGTATATTGGGAGTAAAGACTTGGCTCTTTGCTTTATTAGAATTGCCAGATTTTCCCTTCCCTGTTAGTCACCAGTATTAGTTGTGAGTCCATGAAGCTAAGGAGTTATATTTCCCTTTTCTGTCACTCAAGGGCTTTAATTGAAAAAACTTCCTGGTTCTGTATCTCAGGTGTTTGCATTTGTGTTGAATTTGACAGGCGTATAGACATGTAACATGGTATTTCATGAGTATTATTATTGTCAACGTTTTGAGAAGCTGCCAAGAAATCCATTTATACCCTGAGTAATTCTGGACTGTGATGCAAACAAAGGACTTGTCAGGGTTGTGAGGAGAGATGTAAGCTCACATTTGCCTTGGGATTCATGGCCTAGCAGGAGAAATTGACTGTGTGGAAAGTTGGGTGTATAAATCTTAGTATCTAATTGCTTTATAAATTTTAGGAGAAACATATATTCGCCAGTGTAAAAATTTATAGCAAAGCAAAAGAGTGCTAGTAGCTTCTTAGGTTCTCTGACATGTTCCTTTCCTGTGAAATCATGGGACTCGTACTCAAAACCAAGAATGGAATGTATCACGGTAGAAACTTCGGAAACATTTGCAAATGAGAGCTCTATGAGATAAGACTAAATTGTGTTTACTTGTCTTAGTAAGTTTCTGGACATGAGTTGTCCATTTCACTGAAGAGTTCTTGGGAGTCCTTAAAGACTTGGGGAAAGGCATAATCATCCATAAGTTATGTTCCCAATGTTTAAATTGTCAGCGAGAAAGGTTATGAATGGAATGAAGAAAATAACAGGCATAAGGACACTTCCAATGTGACTTTTCGTTCTTCAAATGCAGTAGTTACAAGATGAAAATTGGATTCTGTTACCTCATTCAGCAGAACAACACCCGGGGAGGTAGTTGTTACCCGTGTTTTACACATGAGAATAGAACCCAGTACTTTGGGTTTGTGTAAATTAATTTCAAGACCCAGTGTGACTTGTAAAACTTATATGGTAGCACTATTTCCTTAACTCAAATATAGGTGGGAATAAAATTTCAGACTTGCTTAGAAAATATTAGGCTATTTTTCTTATTCCCAAACATCCTTAAGTAAACGAAAAGTATGCAGCATCAACTGATGGTAAGAAGTCGAGTTGGAAGGTGGTGGAGGAGGGGAGGTGAGAGAGGCTTCAGGTGTATTTGAGATAAGCCACGGGAGTGCACCCTGCTCTCGATGCCCCATTAGTGCGCCCCACTAACACCACCACTGTGGCTACAAATAATCATAGCTCTTCCTTCAGTTTTACTTATTCTTTCTACAATATTTCTCAACTGTTTAGTGCAAATAGAGGTAATAGAAAGTAGCTAGGAAGGTCGTCTTCAAAAACTCAAGGAAAAGTTGCTGCCTTTCTGTGTCCACCAGTGAGAAATCTAGAGTCATCGTGCTTTTCATTTCTGGCTGGAATCAGAGGAAATAGCTTGGGGCTGGGAGGATAGAAGAGGGAAAGGAGCCACCCCACTTCACACACAAGGCTGTCAAGGGAACATGTGGGTGCTGATGTTGAATCCATCTTTGGTGAAGAATGGGCGAAAGAATAGAAAATGGTAAAAGGGTAGATAATCACGGAAAGGGGCAGTAGCTTCATAAGGTCCTTGGTGAGTCAGGCGTTCCCGGTCAAGGACTGGCCACCTGCAGTGCTGAATGGAAGGCCACTGTGATCAGCTCCTTCTCTGACTAACCCTAAAACGCTCCACTCTTTCCTTATCCTCCAGCACATTGGTCTCCCCTGTGTTCCACGAACTTACTCAGCATGTCCTCTCTTTGGAGTGCTGCTTTTCCACATGTTGGCATGGCCCCTCCCTTTTAATGTCCCTAAAGCAGAGGACTTTACTAGCCACTCTAACTGGAAGTCTTCAGTATTCAATGCTGTCTTCCCCAGTGCCTGGTACAGTGCTGGCACATATGGGTGCTCAGTGAATACTTATTGAATGAGTTGACTGAATAAAAAGTCGGGTCTATCTACAGGGAAGGAAGGAACCAGCCAAGTCCACCTTCCAGGAGCCAAATAATGGATAGGGTTTTGGAAGCCAGTTTGGAGGGGGAGAGCCTGGAATGAAGACACCCCAAAAATGGCGAGGGCTGTACCGTCCTCTTTTCCCTCTGATGTGTTAGGGGAGCTTTTTGAAAACAGGGTCGGAACAAGTAGATGCTCTTTGTTGATGTGATTTCTTGTTTAGCAGCCAGGATGCCTCCATATGAGACGCACAGGAATGTGGTCTGGGGGGTTCATGATAATTTTGTTCCTTTAAAAGGGTCCACATGTGAATCAAACTTGAGAAACCTGGCAAAGTAGAGAGAACGTGGACCTGGAGTCAGGGTCCAAGTTAGCTTCTCCTTCTGCTTCTGTCACTAGTTGCAGAGCCCCTGGGCATGTTACCCAACTTCTCTGAGCCTCCGTTTCCTCATCTGTCAAGCAGGGATGATTGTACCTTTGCTGTGTTGCTGAGTGTTATAAGGTACCTCGAGTGATTGGCATTTTCTAGGTGTTCAATCTGTGATCAGAGAATTATGGTTATATTTAGTTTTCTAAGAAATTTAAGTAGGTCGTTGAGGTCAAGGCCCCACCTGCTTTCATATTTCTCAATGTTTAGGAAGCGAGAGAGAGTCTTACCTATTTTTGCAGAAGCTAAGCAGATAACTTTTTGAGGTTTTTTTTTTATCTCTATTTTGATTTTTTTCCCCTTTAAAATCTATGTCAACCATTTTTTTTTCTTTTTCTTTCTATTTTAGATAGTTCCAGGTGTCAGAAAGTTTCTGAATCTAATTCAAATACTTCCTACTTGAACTGTTTCTTAGTCCGAAAAGAGTTACTGCTTTCTGTATTAGCTCGGGCTGCCATAACAAAGTACCATAGTCTGGGGGGCTTAAAGAACACAAATGGAGGATGGAAGTCCAAGATTAGGGTGTCAGCGTGGTTGAGTTCTGGTGGGAGCCCTCTTCCTGATTTATAGATGGCCGCCTTCTTGCTGTGCGCTCACATGGCCTGTTTCAGTGTGCATGCGTGGAGAGGTAGAGAGAGAGCTCTTCGGCGTCTCCTCTTGTAGGGGTACTAACCCCATCATGGGGTCTCCATCTTCATGACCTCGTCTAACCCTAAAATCCTCCCAAAGGCCCCATCTCCAAATATCATCACACTGGGGGTGGTCGGGGGTTCAACACAGGAATTTTGGGAGGACATACACATCCAGTCCAGAGCACTTTCCAATGTCTTTTATCTCCTAACAGCCACAGATTAGTCCTTCCTCGCTAGGAGGAACCTGGTAGAGAGGAAAGGAGTGCAGGTTTCGGGGTGCATGGAAAAAGGGGATCGCCCCTCCAGGCCTTCACTTAATCCGAGGCTATATGATGACGATTTTGTGCACTCCTGCTTCCTGCCAGCACGCACTGCTGAACAGCCTGCCCACCACGTGCATAGAGGGAGGTGGCCTCGTTTTCGCTTAGGCTTCTAGTTAGATATGAATCAGGGCAGCTTTTATTTACTTGTTACTTCCCCACAAACAGAAATTGACATGATACACTATTAAATTACCCGCAACATGATCATTTTAAGAAAATGTTTTATATTCTTTTAATGGTGCTATTTACTGTCCATAAACTTGCCCGTGTCACCAGGTGCCTCTCCTCTGATGAAACACACACGGAATATTATTCTCTGCTCCCTGAAGCCAGTGGGTGGCTAGCTTTTGCACGTGGCTGAGCATACTGACATAACTGCGGTTGAGTTCACCCTTTAAGAAAAGAAGGATGCCTTGCTGTGGGGTTAAATTCCGTATTAGGATTTAATATCCTCAGAAAAAAGACAGAGAATCTTAGGATGGAAGGACAGGGGCAAAAGTCACCTGGAACCTGGATATCTTAGTCCGTTTGGGCTGCTATAACAGAATACCACAGCCTGGGTGGCTTGCAAACAAGAGACATGTATTTCTCAACAGTTATGGAGGCTGGAAGTCTCCAGATCAAGATGTCAGCAGATTTGGTGTCTGTTGAGGGCCTGCTTCATGGTTCATAGATGGCCATCTTCTCACTGTGTCCTCATGTGGTGGAGGAAGGGTGAGGAAGCTCTCTGGGATCTCTTTTATAAGGGCACTGATCCCATTGACGAGAACTCCACCCTCATGCCCTCAACACTTCCCAAAGGCCCCACTTCCTAACACCATCACTTTAGCTAAGGGTTAGGATTCAACATGTGAATTTTGGGGGGACACCAACATTCAGCCCGTTGCACTGGGCTTCTTGTTAACACTCTTCTCTGTTTTGGTGGGAGAGAGAGGTGGGCTGAGGGCTCAGCCCCCCTCTGCCAGTGTGTGAACACAGGTCTGGAAGGGCTGTGAGCACCCCTGCTGGGGTCTGCACGCACCTCGCTCAGTTCTGGTAGTTTGGGTCTAACTTGGCCATGTTGGGTTGTCGTTGCTCTGGCCTTGAGTAACTTTTTTTTAACCGCTCTTCTTGCACTCTCTCCTCTGTCTCAGGGGCCCCCACCCCGCCCCCAGAGGCCTCAGTTACAGACGGTGGGAGCTTAGGGCCCCACCCCAGTGGACCTTTTCTTCCCTTTCCCTCACACTTTATGTCTGCAGACCCCCCCTTTGGTCTTGTCTTTGGAAATCGCCATCCTTTCTCTTGAGTCGGTTCTCCTTTGACCACCAGGCCAAGGTTGAAGGACCTATTGACCTGCTTCCAGGCCCCTGGACAGGTGACCCTGTTCTTGTCTACTCAGGTGGTCTAGGCTCTCGTGTGTCGGTTCCCTCCTGCCCCTCTTGAACTGCTGTATTTGGAGTCCTCTGGGCCTTGCTTCCTAGAGTGTTCTGAACTGCCTCCCCCCTCACTGAGATTTGGATGCAGTGCCCCGAGCTGGAGCGCTGTGCATTCCAGGAACTCCTGCTCACCCTCCCAGGATGATTTATGGGGCTCCGGGAGCTGGTCTCTCCTTCTCCTTTGTGGGACCCTGTGAGAAGTGGTTGTCCCCCAGTACCCCCTTCTCACCTGTGGAGGTTGGAGGAACCATTCATTCCATCTCTGCAGAGGTGTTTATTGGGGCCCTGCTCTGTTCCCCCGCATATGTTAGTTACTACTAAGAAGAACCACATTCTATTTTTCTTCTGACATAGAAATGCCAACTTGAAAAAAAAAAATCCCCCAGAGGTAGAAGAGTATCAATGAAATGCTAGAAAGGATTCCAGACAATATGCACAAGTGGAGCCTGTTTTGTCGTTAATAACCCTTTATGTGACTTTGTGTAACTGAAAACGAGTGACAGTAGGCAGACCATTGATAACTTGGCTCCTTCCGGGAGCATCTTTCGCCTACCATAATTATAGTGGTCTGAAAAGACTGAATAAACTGCTAAAACACAGGGGCTTCAAGCTCAAGGTGAGTCCAGAAGCTATGAGCATCAAGATATATGGCTGCATGCTAAAAAGCAGACATGCAAGAAATTAAAAATATAGCCCCAAAGGTTTAATGTTGCCTTTTAACTGTACTTAAATTCATATTCATATCCTGTCTGTCCATCTGAAGTCACCTGGGTTGCTATAGGAATGGTATAAACATATCTACTTCAGTGAGTCGTTCTGCAAATCCTATTTTGATAAGGTCTTAAATCTGTTGAGATCAGATCATAAAATTCCCCTGCAGTTTCAGCAATTGGTAAAAACAGTGCTCAACAAATTTTTTCTTTCCATTTTGTATTCAGATGATATAACTTCCATTTGTAAATCCCTCTCCCCCCGCCGCCTGGGGAAGAATATAGGCAACATGTGGTGTGTTCGCTACATTTCAAGTGTAAATATTAAACTTGGTTGGTAAATTTTAATTTATCTTTTAATAATTTTCTGACTTACATGGGCTATTTTTAGCATATAAGAGCTTAGAGATTTAGTGAAAAATATGCTGTGATCACTGAAAATGCCAGACAAGAGTGGTTTCTCATTTAGAAATTTATCAGGTAGTAAGTTCTTCATCAGTGGATATTACTTCCCAGGTGATACATGGAATTTGGGGTAGTAAATGACTGAAGATGTTGGTAATGCGATTTATACCATTAAATTACTTACAGAATGCCAGCAGAATGCATGCAGGTGTTCCCTGAAGAAGAGATCTATTAAGTTTATTCTTCATTTCTGATAGGAGAATCCCAAGTTGCTGTTTAACTTCAGAAAATCTCTTTAGCAGGTGGCCTTTTATGGAGGGTAGGGGTGTGAATTCTTAGGGTTGCTGAGTGTGCCAAGTTATTATGAAATCCTGGGAAGATAAAATTCAAGGAAGAACCACCCAGTAGAACATTTTAGTCCTTAAACTCTTATGTGGTTTGCTGTTGATACAGAAATCTATCCTTTGAAGATGGCCTCTGAATGGAAATGTGCTCTGGAAAAATCCATTATTGATGCTGCAAAGTTTCCTCTTCCAATGGAAGTATTTAAGGTAAGATGTCCATTCATAGCAATTTGGCTGCTCTTCTCAAGAATAAACTGTGTTTAGTTCCATATATCAAATCATTTCCCACTATTTAAAAAGCTACCTTCTTGGCCAGTTTCCATTTTAAGTGTTTAAAATGTTGTCTTCTGTTTTGCTATGTTTGGTAATCTTCACAAATACCCATATTACAAGATCTCAATTCAAATTTTTCAGGTTTACTGTTTTTCTCTGTAGTGTATAATTATAGAAATCTCGTTTTCACCCTCTCACTCCTTACCAAAGAAACAAAAGAAAATAGAGCAAGTCTAATTTTGCTATTTGTTTGGTAAAAATAATAGAAAATGATGCTTCTCTTGATGGTTCAGTTTTCTTGATGGCTCAAGAACCTTGTGCTGAGTGTCTGTTGGGAATTAGGCCTTCTTTTAGGTGCTAATACAGGGATGAAAGAAACAAACCACAACTGGAATGGATCGCCGGGTTCTTAACACTCTTCCAAGTATGCTTAAAACTTATGTGAAGTAGAAGATTAAGTTCTGGGCAGGAATGATCCGTTTCAGGTCAGAGGAACTCATAAAACAGGCTCTTCTTATTTAGAACTTGAATCTGCTCGTTTCCTTGGACAGTTCTAAGTGTGGTTGTAGTCGACTGTGGTAAACTTGCTTTTCCATTGCGAGAGGGCACGTTTCTGCAGCGCCGTAGAAGTTACACGTGGAAAATGAAATTAACATGGTGTTGAGGTACCGCATGCAGCACGGGTTTGAGGCTTGGGCTGGGCATCGGCTTCCTAAAATTTTATTTACACCGAAGCTCTCGCTCAGAATTTTAACCCCTCAGGGCCAATCATGAGCCTTCTTGTCCAGCCACGTTCCTTGTTTGTGAAATGGGACTTACAAAGACGTCTTCTGAAACTAGTCATGGAGTTAACGTTCTGAAGTTTAATTGAGTGATGACTTTTACAGTATTTTGAGCTTTCTGTACTAGAAGAACAGTATCAATATAATAAGCCGTTAGCAATAATAATTACTGACAATGAAACAAATCTTGGGCATTTTTTCTTTTTTTGCTGACTGACCAAATACTTCTCTTTCCCCTCTTTTCCTTCCCTCCCTCCCTTCTTACCTTCTTTCCATCTATCCTACCTTCTTTCCTTTTTTTTTGGTGAGGAAGATTCACCCTGAGCTAACATCCATTGGCCATCTTCATCTCTTTTTGCGTGACGAAGATTCGCCCTGAGCTAACATCTGTGTCCATCTTCCTCTATTTTGTATGTGTAGGATGCCTTCACAGGGTGGCTGATGAGTGGGGTAGGTCTGTGCCCAGGATCCGAACCCATAAACCTGGGCCACCAAAGCGGGTTGCAGGGAACTTGAATCACTCGGCCACAGGGCTGGCCCCTCCTTCCTTCTTTCCCTCCCTCCCTTCCTCTTTCTCTCCCTTTCCTCCCTTCCTTTCTTCCCTCCCTCCCTTCCTTTGCTGATAATGTCTTCTCCTTGCAAAAAATAATGATAATGATAATAAAGACAAACAGCATTTACTCTTTTGTAACCTCTCTGCCTCCACTTCATCTTCCCCATCCATTCCAGCCCTGCCACTCCCTCGACCTCTCCAGCTGATGTCCACTCTCTCCTCTTCACAGTGGCCTTAGTAATATTTTAAATGTACAAACCTGATCATGTCCCTCATCCTTGAAAAAGTAAATTTTATTTTGAAATATAGTATACACATGTGAGAAGTTCAAAGAATAACATAATGAAAATACAAACACCTCCCTCCAGTCTGGCTCCGGGCAGCTGCCCGTCCATGAGAAGCCCCCCACCTATCCTTGCCCCATCCTCGCCCCAGGCTCTGCCAGGGTAACTAGCACCCTAACTTCTGTGTTAATCATTTCCTTGCCTCTCTCTGTAGTGTTACTGCCTGTGTATGTTTTCCTAAGCATTACATTATTTACTTTTGACAAAATAAGAAGCAAGCACAGCCCTGATTGTTTTGGGAGAGGCCGTTTTCTGGCTCTTTGGAGGGGAGTCTGGGTAGTAAACTGGCTGCACTTTTCCTGAGAGTTTGCAAGAGGATTGAGTAGGCAAAGTCATGAGCTCATCTAAAGAAAACGACAGTTGATCGTAGTCAGGGCTTCTGCCAGAGTCGTAGCATGAACTCCAGGTACTGGACATCCCCGAGAAAGATGCGCAGGAATCAGCTGGTTTGTGTTTTCTGCTTCTGTGTCTTATCCAGTTTCAGGAACAGGCCCAAGTGAATTGAATGTTCTCGTCTGCTCCAGGCGGCTGGGCCGAGAGCAGAGCCCGGGAACTTCAGACGATGGTCACAGTGAGCCAGATGTGGTTAACTCTCTTGGTCTTCCTGACCCTGGCATTCTGTCCTCAGGTTACAGAGATGATAAAATGTGGCAAGCCACCTTAATGGTGTCAGCATTTCTTCTCACCTCGAGTGACTGAAAATGTCCTTATTCTGTCCTCATGTTTCACTGGTGGTTTGTCTGTGTATAGAATTCTAGGTTAGCTGTGATGCTTCTCAAAGATTTAGAGATACTGCTCTGTTTTTCCTCGCCTTCTCCGGAATCTTATATTCTCCTTTTCTCCACTGTTCTGAAATTTCACAATGGTGTGTATGCCTTTGTGGATGTCTGTTTTCATCTGTAATGCTGGGTACTTTGGGCGTCTGCAACTCCATGCATTT
This sequence comes from Tapirus indicus, assembly GCA_031878705.1. NCBI lineage: Eukaryota > Metazoa > Chordata > Mammalia > Perissodactyla > Tapiridae > Tapirus > Tapirus indicus. The sequence goes on from CM062925.1 coordinate 120,558,114, forward strand.
AATTTGGGGCTATTTCTTTTAAAATGGTGTCTTCCACTCCTCTCTTCTCTCTTTTACTCTCTTGATCTGTGAATATGTGACTTTAATTTTTTTCTTCTCAGTTCTGTTTTTCATTTCCCGGTCTGTTTGCTCCACTGTGAGTTTTCTCAACTTACGTGTGCTGTCATGTTCTTAACAGCACTTGTGGGTGTTTTTTCTCTGAATGCCCTGTTTATGGCCTCCTGTTCTTGTGTCATGAAGGCATGAGTTTATCTCACGCAGATGATTATTTCTAGAGTATTTTCTTGTTACATAATTTATTTCCTCCATGTTGCTTTCTGTGTCTATCTTTCTTGTTAGAAGCCTTCCTGAGATATCTGAAAATCCTTGACTGTGCTCTTGAGTAAGGGGGCGATCGAGAGCCGAGGGCAGGGCCGGTCTGTGTAGGTGACCTTTGGGGGCTGCTTCTTTGTATGGTGGTTATTCCTCTTCAGCATTTTTTCAACTGCCCTCCTGGGGTTCAAGGTCCCACTGCCCTTGTTCTAGGAGCTGAGTGGTGAGCAGAGGGCCCGGGATTTGGGCACTGAGCATGTACGTGCCCGCACCCACAGACTAGGCACCATCTGTTTCATCCACTTCAAAGGAGACTGGGGAGGACAGCTGGTCTTGTAGGGTGGCTAGGGGAGGGTCTGGCAGCTTCCCAAACAGTGCCCCACACTTCTTATTTCATCCGCTCCCTTTCACCCCAGTTTCAGATGTATCTGCTGTTACCCGTTTCTGAGCCTCCTGAAGATTCCGCGGTCTTCATTGCATTGGTTCTCAGCTTTTCTGCCGGAGGCTTGGGATTTGGCTCTGTTGACTGTGTTAAGTTAGTTTACTTCTTGTTCACCTGCATTTTAGCTCCCTTAGTTACTTCTTGTTCACCTGCATTTTAGCTCCCGTACCTTTCTTGCTGTTGAGTGGGTTTGTGTCTTTTTTTTTTTTAAATAATCTTGGTTAGAGTTTAGGAAGAAGTAAAATTCTGTGGGTTTTTAGTCTGCCCTCTTAATCTGGCACTCCCATTTTTAAAAGTCTTGTAGTTTGGACTCTGGGGTCAGCTTCCACATCCTTCTAGGATGTACTGTGCCTGGTGAACCCTCACCGTGCTCCCCCTGCGGTCCTCTGGGGCTGTGTTGGGCTCCGCCCCTCAGTCTTCCAGGCCCCCCCACACTGGCCTTTTCTCTTCTTCAGATGCCCTCTGCACCTTTATGCTGTTCTTTCTGTTAAATATCTACTCATCCTTCAATCACAAACAGAAATTCTTTAACAGAAGCCTTCCTGGCCCTCTGGCCTCTGTCCCTAGCCAGGATGAGGTTGGTCTCCATTAGGTGCGCTCTGTTCTGTGTTGTCACCCAGGTCACAATTCTTAATCCTTATGCAATATCCATCGCTCGTTGCCTAACTGCAGCTCCGGGAAGGCCAGGGTCATATCTTCCTTGTTCGTTATTGAATGCATTCAACCAAACATCACTCCTTGGCTGTAGTAGTGCTGGGTAAAGATTTGCCAAATAAATGGTCTGATTCCTGAATGGACGTATGCATTTAACTCATTGACTTGAAGTGTTTTGCATTAACATAGTTATAGATTAATCAGATATGCAGACTTATTATTTAGAACCATGAGTACTAAGACTCAAAAAGTATAAATGTGAATAATCCTAATATAGTTTTAATTAAAAATTGACTAATTCATTAAACATTTCTTCACTAGCTACTCGCTGCCAAAGACTGTTGACCTGATTCCAGGGTTTAATAATTTGCTGACATTTTCTAAAATATGTTTACCTTCTTCCCTCACTTTCTTTAAATGTCTTTCCTAAAATTCAGACTATTATTTTGGTAGCATACCTGGAAATGATCATCTTACTCAAATTTTGTTCACAATTAATAGTTGCTTTAAGAGTAAATACTCAATATTTTCTAGTTTTTGGAGGGCCTACCACAAGGCAGGACGTAGGGAATAGGCCTTTAATAATTAAAAATTGGTTGAATTAAAAATTATGTGTTCTTAAAGTTTGTGAGACAGTTTTATAAATGTTGTATTTCAGTTGGGTGGAAAAGTAATGGGCAATTTTACTTTGTTAACCATACTTTGTACGGAGTGAATATTTATGTATTGAATTTTGAAATCATGAGAACAAACACTGTATTCATTTCCTAAGGCTGTTGTAATAAATTGTCGCAAACTGGGTGGCTTAAAACAACGGAAATTGGTTCTGTCGTGGTTTGGAGGCCAGGGGTCAATTAAGGTGTCGGCACGGCCATGTTCCCTCTGAAGGCTCGAGGGAGAAGCTGTCCCGTGAGTCTGTGCTCGCTTCCGGTGGCTGCCTGCAGCCCTTCGCATTTCTTGGCCTATGGCAGCATCGCTCCCATCTCTGCCTCCATCTTCACATGGCCGCCTTTCTCCCTGAGTGTCTGTCCAAATTTCCCTTTCCTTATCGGGACACTGGTCATTTGATTTGGGCCCATGCTAATGCAGTGTGACCTCAGCTTAAGTTGATTGCCATCTGCAGAGACCCTGTTTCCAAATAAGGTCACATTCGTAGGTTCTGGGTGGATGTGAATTTTTAGGATACTATTCAACCCAGCACAGCCACATTTCATGTATGCACAGTAATTGAAGAAATCATATAATAGTATTCTCTACTGAGTTATTCTACTGACGTGGAGGTAATTAAGTTCAGAGAAATTGCATGGGGGCATGGGATGAGGTTCAAACTGCCTTAGCAGTTGCTTCATTTTAATAAAAACAAGAGAAATTTTCTGTCTCAAGTTTTAAAAAGTTTCAGTGAGCAATATTCTCCTGCAGGGTTCAAAAATAGAACTTATATATTTTTTTTCTCTGTTATCACTGTTTGATCATCACTGTTTCTCAGCAGGCAAACTTATTTCTATGACTTTCATTACAGTAAAAGGTATATATGTTTGGATTTATCCGTGAGTCATCCTAGGTTCGTGTTGTTACGGTAAATTGCTGTAGTGTTCAGCAGTTATGAGACAGAAGTCAAAGCTAAGCGTGTTTAATGACTGGAGACAAGCAGTATTTCAAAGCAATTCTTTTTATTATTTTTATACTTTAGATAAAGTGGGTATTTTAACAGCATGATCTCATTATGCTGCAGTGTTTGTTGCTTTGGGAGATGTGTTCCCATTGTCTGCATTGGTATCTGTGTATCTATGTCTGTAAATGCAATCTCATAGCGTTAATGTGCAGGATTCCCCTTCTATCTCGAAGATGAATAGTGATGGTGGAAAAGCAGGCTCCTAATTCATATTCCTGCTGTTATTTACCCTGGATTTGAGAAATACTTTGAATGGCTTTTGGATACCATATTTATTGGGAATTCTGACTTCCCTTATATGGAAAATGCAGATAATCTTCAAAAGGTACTTTCAGTTGAAAGCTAAGTAATTAATGGGTACCCCCCCAAAAAAAGGGGGGGAAGGGGATTCAAAACACATTTTATTGAAAAATAAATAATGAAATAATTATTTTTCTTGAAAGCCAGCCTCATTATTTAGAGACCTAATAGATTTGCTAAAACAATCCATATATTAATACTAATTTACTCATGAAAAATGATAAGTATATAGAGGTGGCCACAGTGCAAATCAGTGAGGTCCTTCACTGGATTTCATTTTTACTCATTCTGCAACCCTTGTAAGCCATCATTTGATTAACTTATGGCATGTCCCACCGTCAAATAAAGTGAAACGCCCAGTTTCAATAAAAGCTTTTTACTTTTGGCTTCATAAAGAACTACTAGGATGGGGTTTTTTTCAGTGTTTGTTTCTGTCCTCAAAGTTTGAATTTAATATAGGGCTCATTCAGTTTTTTTGGCCAGGAATTTCTGTACTGTTTCAATTTTCTAATTCACTAAGTATTTACTAAAATACAACAAATGGATTTGGGGGAATTTAGTTACCTTTTAAAAATAGGGCTAAGGGAGACTAGACAGTAAGAGTCTCATGATAATTAATGTAATATTTCATGTGTCAGACGTTCCTAAGCCTTCTATAATTAGGGTTACTTTTCATTCTCTGCAATTCTTGTAAATTGTAATCTCCGTTTGTGACCCCACTTGTTTGCAGATGTTAAATTATAGAAGTTTCTATAAATTCATATGTACATCGAAAAGACCTGCAAATAAGAAACAGCAGTTCCTAATTTGCCAGTTAATTGAAATAAAGTATTTTTCCCTTCGAGGACTACCGATTTGTAGCCTAGGGGAAGAAAGTGCTCCTCAGCTGACTTCATTCATGACCACACCTCGTAATTGCAAGGAAAGCACATTATTTGAAATGTCACTAAAATCCATTATCCATTTTTATCCCTTAAAGAAGTGCAATTGTTTGAATATTTTTTTATCCCGTTAAAAAAAAAAAGTTCAAAATCTCAGTGTGTTTGGAATCCCAAATAAACAGTGTAGAGATTTGCAGTGGAGTGAAGGGAACTGGAGATAGGGAACCGAGACTGGAGCTGGAAACCTCAGCGTCCTCGAAGCCTCTCCCTTTCTCACTCCTCTGGCCAGCGGTCCTCAGACCTAACCCAGGTTTGGTAATTCACCAGGACTCACAGGACTCCAGTGTTGTTTCAGTCACAGTTCCAGTTTATTCCAGCGAAATATATAAAGCAAAATTCCCAAAGGGGGAAGCTGCATGGGGTGAATTCTGGAAACCCACACACAAGCTTCCGAGAGTCCTCTCCTGGAGAGTTGCACGGGACACTCTCAATTCCCCCCACAGCGAGCTGGGACAGCATGTGCTGAGGAAGCTCATTAGAGACTCAGGGCCCAGGGTTTGTGTTGGGGGCTGGCCATATAGCTCCCTCTGCCTTGCACGTACCCAACTTCCAGACTCCCAGAAGGAAACTAGGGGTTTCAGTATAAACCATGTTTTTGTACAGTCTGGGCACAGTGGACCACTCTATATTCAGGGAAAATTTTGTATCAGTGTAGGGTCCTGTTTATCAGCCATGTTCCTAGATGCCAGCCAAGAGCTGATGCTGCAAGCAGGCCCTTTCTAGGGACCGTGGTCTCAGACCTGCTGTGTATGTTCATCCTTTTCTGCACACCTCCATCCAACCCATTAACAAAGCCTGTTGGCTCTGCCTTCAACATCTATCCCGAATTCAGTCACTCTTCTCTTGGTCCATCACCACCACCCTAGTCCAAGCTGCCATCTCTCTCCTGGACTGTTGCATTAGTTCAGAACTTATTTCCTGGCTGCAAATCATTGCTTCCCTACAGTTTGTTCTTCAGGGAGCAGCCAGAGTGATTCTTTTGAAACAAAATTCAGATCATGTCACTCTTTTGCTTATAAATCTCTGGTGGCATCTCATCCCACTCAGGGGTGATGTCCAGGGTCCCCTGCATGCTCTCTGAGCCCATCTGCTGCTCAGGGCCCTCATATGCTCTGTCCCACCCCGGCCTCCTGCTGCCCCTTCAGCACACTGAGATGCCCTCCTCAGACCCTTGCAGGAATGTTCTCTGCCTGGAAAGTGGTTCCCCCAGATGCTTGCATGGCTTCTTCCCTCACTCTCTGCAGGTCTCTACTTAAAATCACAAATAGCAGTGTCCACCATGGTCTCCCCACCGCCAGGCCCTGCTTTATGTTCCCTTGGGGCATTTATCCCCCAGCATACTCTCTATTAATTTGCTCTTTTTGCATCTGACCTGGTTCCCCTGGCTAGAATGTCAGCTCCACAGGAGCAGATGGTTTCTGTGACTGCCCATCCCCGGTGCCTTGAATAGTGCCTGGCACATAGGAAGCAGTCAGTTAAAATTCTCGAATGGCTCAGTGAAGAAATAAGTACAAAATTCACCTTAGAAGAATCAAAGCTCGGGAGAGGTCCTGAGTATAATTCAGTGAAGTGCATCTCCCGTGAGTTTTTGAGTGATGGGGATGACTGTGTACAGAGAGGAAAGATAGGGCTCCATTGTGATGATAATGTGGATTCACTACTAAGCTGGTATTTTCACGATCAGCTAAAAATACCCCAGGTCAGATCTTGGCGAAGAAGAGGAAATAGTTGAGAGCACTGAGAAAAATATTAGGGATGAAGTGAAATTGAGGAAGCATCTCGGCATTAAAAAAACCCCACGTTTGGTGAAATCTCATTGCTTGTGAACTTGCAGTGGCGGTGTTTGCTTCTTGCTGAAGTGATTGCACAGTAGACTTAATGCCGCCTCACCTGTGTTGTGTGGGGGAGTTTTTTCTTTTCAGAGTGTCTGGCCCTTAAGATCTCTCTGGGTCTTCACAATGATGTATTATAAGGGGCTGTGGTGTTATGTATTGTTTCCTCATTAAACAGAGATCAGTGGATACACAGTGAGCTTGGGGGATGTGCTGGGGAGACCCCTTTGGCTCAACATAGAGCTGGCACTCAGTGCCTGGTTTCTGCCTCCTGGTGTGTCTGTTTTCTGCTGTATCGCATTGCCTTTCCTCATACCCCACTCTCGTTCCTCAGATAGGTATTATAACTGTGAATAGATGAGATATGGTTGGGCAGTGACGATTTGATGCCTCCTGGTTATTTCCGTTTTACTACAAGCCGAGGAGAGATGTGTTTTTTAATGGGATATGAACACCCAGGACTCTAGCTGTGATCCACTCCACTATTGCCTCCCTGACCAATTCCTGGTCAATATCTGTGGCTATCGTGGAGGGTCAAGGGAGCTGAGGCCATGATAAGGAAGGATTTACTTCCTCAGGACTCACAGCAGATCAAAAGCGTCGCTGGCCGAGTACTTGGGTAAAATGCCCAGTCTCTCCATGTCCCTCCCATAGCTCAGTTTCTGTTGTCTTTGAGACAGGGAGCTGTTACACAGATCCAAAATTATGTATATATAACTGATTCGAGTTAAAGGCGCCCTTGTAATCTGTAAATAAAGGGCTTTCAGTAATGGCAAAGCCATAAGTTACATCTGGTTTGGTCCGGTCTCAAGCCATGCCTGTCGTCGTTTCTGCATTGCATTTTGCTTTCCCTCTCAGTTAATAAGCCAGAGGGAAGGGGCAGCTGAGAGAAGGCTAATTGATAGAAGATGCTGCACGCAGCCGTTATTTATCTTTTTTAACAAGCAAATAAAGACAGACAGACATTCCGTGCACGTATTTCTACCCTGTTAAGTGTTCAGGCAACACTCGTAATGCACTAAAGATTCCAAGTCCTGGTATTTCTTTATCTCTTTTCAGCTTCGAATGATGTATCTGTTGGTGTGATTGTAGATTTAACCCCTAGGAGAGAACCTCTTCTGTAGTTTAGCATCTGAGACCTGGGGTAAAGGCCAGAGAGAGAAGATGAAGTGCGGCAGAGAGAGAAAAGCTGTTCTTTCTCCCTCCGTCTGGTACAGCCAGAGGGGTAAGAAAGGATGTGAGCTGATCTGCTACGATAGATTGTGATGTTGCGGTTTCCATGGTGACTGATTTCTTTTTCTCTTGTTGGGCAGCTAAATTCAGCAACAATACAAAACTCATAGCTAAGTTTGGCCTTCAGGTGGGGGATACTTAGATTCTTCCAGAATTTGCTTTAGGCCCCCTGTGTGGGGCCAGAACTGAACTTCTTTGGCATGACATTCCCTGTCCGGCCTGGTAGCGTCTGATCCCACATAATTTAGCAATAAATGCTTGTGTGACCTGTGGTTGATATTTCCTTCTCATCCAGTTAAACCCAGATGGTTCTGTTAAGAAAGGCCGTCGTAGACAGTAGGTCATGTTTTTATCAGACTGATGGCTCACCCCTGTGAGCCTGTCGGTGGTGTTGACTTAATTTCTGGATTTTCTTCCCGGTGGCCCCTACCAGGCCATCTTACCTGGAGGCTCCCTGACCACACACTGGGCTCTGCAGGGCCTGTGCCACATTCCCTCCTTGGCCGTCCTCGTTTCTTTAAAGACTTGGAGAGGTTTGATAAACAGAGTCCCTCTGGGGTGGTAAATCACAGAGAAGGTCAGTTTACGTAATGCCCGTCCTTGGTGACTTACAGAAGCCAGAGGAGTTACTCTTCGTGTTTTCTGAGCTCTTGAACTGCAGCATGTGAATTACATAACTGGAAAAGGACCGTGGGGGCCATCTCATTTTTATAAGTCTTGGAGAAAATCTTGTGAGAGACACAATACAGAGAGCAACGTTGGTCAAACAGTAAATCTAACTATAAAAATCGCAAACCCCAGCTATAGAAAACGTTTGCTCTAATGATGGCCTGATCGCAGGAGCCCGAATCCTGCTGCCTGCAGTCGGCTAGATAGTGCCTTGCTTTTAATTCTAAACATTAAGAATTTAAGAACATAGTCAACTTTTGGTTATCTACTCTGAGTTATCATTCCCAAATGGCTTCTGTGGGCTGCTGATTATTCTGGCCGTCTCCCGTTACTGCAGTGTCAGGGAAGGCAAGATAATATTCGCATGAACTTGACGTAATTGGTGTTGGGGTATGAGGAGGGGGCATAAATCTCTTCTTTATAAAACAGAAACATTTCAAAGTGATTGTCATGTCATATTTTTATTTTTTCAGATTCTATGCTACTCTCTATTAATAAGGATAATGAAGAATTGATTATAATTCTTTCTTCTATGGAGGATTTGATAATAAACCACAATAAAATTGTATGGAGGCAGTTTTTTTTCCTCTAAAAACACAGATTCTTTGTAGGTTAGGTCACACTTTGAATCCTCAGGGGGCCTTCCATGAAGAGGCAGTTGCAAATTGCAGTATCCGGAGTAGGGAAACTTACATAAGAGAAGTTGAAGTACTTTAGGTCTTAGAGGTTTAAGATCTAATGGGAAATGAGGACCACATGTGATAGGGCCCAGCTCACCCATCCTTCTATGCTGTTGAACCCCAACCTTCAGTGCACGCCCGCCTGCCTGCAAAACGCACCCCGAGAGGTTTGCGTGTATTGCGGATGTCAATAAAAGTGTGGGACTCCCTCAGCCCCGCATTTTCTCCTCGTCCTTGGACAGCTACCCTACTCTGAGATTTCTTGTCTTGATGGCAAAGTCTAGGGTAAGATGAACATCTGCCTCCAGTTTTGTCTCCAGCTCCATTTAGAACCAGAAGGACCAGCATAAACAAATCAGATACACTTTTACACGAATATATAATCTTCTGTGTTTAACATTAAAAAAAGGAAGGAATAAGTTTGCAACAGTAGAAACCTGACTTCAAGCTCGTCAATATCTGTCAAGATGTCGCGCTTGTGGCTGCTGACGAGATTCCTAGATCCCAACAGGATTAACTTTTTTGCCTAGCATCTTGATTCTCCTGAAAGTAAGTACACACGTACATAAGTCAGATCGGCAAAGGAATCTGGAAAATTTAGTCATTTCAGTTGTGATTTTTGTACAAATTAGTCCACTCGCTGGACCTCAGTTATTCTGAGCTTCCAATGCTTCTGAGAGACTGCAGGTCTGTCGGTGAGGGGTCACAAGGAAGGCAGGGAGGATGTTATCAATTCTTGTTCTCGTGTAATAAGTTACACACCGTTGGAGTATCCTTGGAATATATATTAATGTTTTCAGACCCTTCAGGATAGGGCACGGAGGCACAGAATAAAAAAGGCAAATAAAGCCATGGACACTTCACATGAACTCCGACCTCGTTCTCTAGTGGAAAGTTGTTGCGGAAGTACTGATGAGAGCTTCTCGTCGTTGAGCACCAACAGGATGGAAGAAATGGTACTAGGCCGTCTCCACACATATTTTCATTGTATTTGCAGTAGCTCGATGCTAGAAATGATTTGTGTTACTGTACACTTGAGGAAACTCAAGGCTCAGAGAAGTTAACCCTTGTCCTGCTGTACAGAGAGCCTGTGGTGGAGCCAGAGTGCAAATGTGGATCCATCTGAATCCCAAGGCCAATGTTTTTTCCCTGTGGCTTTTGTACTGTTTTTAGAAGTAAACTGGGCTGCTTCAAGGCTGAGCCAGGTTGGTATTCTTGTAGCAGAGAACCAGAAAATGAATCCCGAGACTGGTAAGTGTTGCCTATCAAGTGTCACATGTGAACTGGAATATGGTGACCGTCTCCTCATGATCCAGTTGACTTTGACAGAGGTTCTGTTGGCTTTTAGGGCAGGATGATTATCTGTTGTAATAATTAAGAAATGCCCCCACCCCTTCCAATGCCTGCCCTCCACAGGGTGGTAGGCCTCCCAGTGTAGAAATAGAACCACTGGTGTAGGACCTGGTAGGGTTCCCCTTTTTCTTGTCAGTGATTGGTTTAGGAAGAGGCATATGACCACTTTAGGTCAACAATACATGAGGAAGTCAGCTGAGTGGTTTCTACAATAGGTTTTGAGAAGAGGCATAGGGAAAGTGGTGGCTCTCTTTCCTTCCTCTACACTGTATCATATCTGGCTGAGAATCCTGGATCTCCTGCAGCCATCTTGAGACCATGAGGAGAGTTGGACTAGGAGAAAGCTATCCCATATAGAGTGTTGAAGATGAAGGATGGAAAGAGCCCAGGCCATTTATGATATTGTTGACTGCTCCATTAACCAGTCTCGAGTTGTCCTTCCTTCTTCCAGAGTTCTTAGTTACGCGACGTAATGGATTTCCTGATGGCTTAGGCCAGTGTGAATAGGGTTTTCCTATCTGTGCATGTGAAGGCAGGCCGATGGGTAGAGCTTTGCTCAGGGACCAGTACCAATCCCAGTGAGCAGTCTGCTCGTCTGTGGGTTCGAAGTGATAGCTTACTCCTTAAAAATCACAAACCCATGGATGCCATGGTGGGAGGCAGGCGGGTTAACAAGTACTTGAGTAATGACTCAAGTCCACACACACACAAGTTGTACTATACACACAATAACTATCCCATACCACCATATTGTGATGATGGTGCATTTGCTGCTATTCCCTTGGTTTGTAACAGCATCGTCTAATTTTACCCACTAGGTATTCAGAGTGGTGGCCTCTGGAGGGTAGGTAACAACAGCACAGATCTGTAGTGTAGACTGGCAGGAAGGCCAAATACCAGGATTTCCAGGTCTTGTTGAGAAAGCATCAAAGTGAGTCTGAACTGAAAGGGATGGTGTGCATGGCTGAGCAAACCAAGAGACCGAAGAGCTTTAGGATGACCAAATGCTGGAGACAGAGGCAGAGAGAATGAAGTGATTTTGAGGATGCGCACGGAAAGTGAAGAGGAGACCACACGTTCAGGTGTCTCGTCAACCATACCTGACTTCTCTCCTCACTCTGTGTAAATCAGTGGTTCTCAGCTGGGCGAATTTGCCCTTCAGGACATGGGCAATGTCTGGAGGTATTTTGATGGTCACAGCTGGGGGCTGCTACTGGCACCTAGTGGTGGAGGCCAGAGATGCAGCCAGATGTCCCACAGGGCACAGGACAGCCCTCAGCAAAGAGTTACTGGCTCCCAAATGCCATCAGCGCCGAGATGGAGAAACCTGGGTCTAGGGAATGCATCCTTCTCTGGAAACAGACTGACCAATTGAAGGCGAGGGCAGCTGGGATTTGAGGAGGATGCTTCAGAGTTTGTTCTTAGATCTGTGCCAGGCTGTCGGCAATTGGGCTCTTTTCCCATTTGGAATCTCTCCGCCTGTGGCCTGTGACCGAGCACGGTTGAGAGGAGTGTCTCAGCTCCCTGTGTTTCAGTGGCCGCTGTCCGTGTCTAGAAAGATCGGAGCACAGAGTCAGCTTGCTTTGGGGAGAAGTTTTGCTCTTCACCAACTCTGCGTTCTCTCTCTGAAGGGTGGTGTCCCCCGGAGTGGAGACAGTTCAGGGCCCTTGATCATATTTCCATGACAACAGTTCCGTTGCATTTAGGGCTCTCCGCAGAAGGGGCACCCAGCAATAATTTTGTCCACCACATCCCATCCGTGGGGTGTGGAGCTGGGATGGAGGCTGACCCCCGGAGCCGCTGCCATGCTCTTTTTCAGCCCGCAGCGCTCAGCCTGCCTAGAGCATTGCTGTGGAAACAGGAGGAGGTACCCCGGCTGATGGGGGAGAGAATTAACCAAGCAGGAGAAAAGACGGTGTGATGGCTGTTTACCTACACACACGAAATCAGCCTTGTTTTTTTTCACAGTGGTGCTGTAAGTAAGGTTGAATTTCTTGTCACTTACAAATGCTGTTATGGTGCTAAATGTTAATCAATGAAAGACATTCTCATTGCCTCTGTTTTCTTAAACAGCCTAGTGTACCAGTTCTGGACTCACTGTGAAATAGGCCTACTATAATCTCCTGTTATAAATCGTGTGTTGGGTTGAAGTATATAGTACTACATGTTCTCATTACTATTTTTTAACTTGATTTAATGCACGATGAGTAGATAAAACTGCCATGTACGGCTGTAAGTAAAAAATGGAAATGCTTATTAGTGTTTAGCTTATAGATTCTTTATTACATTTTTGTTATAAATATTTCATTGGCTAAATTTAATTCAGTGCCATGGAACTGAAATGTAATAGTGCTCTTCTTGATTTAATAAATGCTGGCATCCTAATGTCCATTTTTGGATGAAACTAATATAATGAGAATAATTTTCTAATGAACATGTGAACACTAGGTCATTGGTAAAACAGAAAGAGAAACAATATGATAAATTGCACTGGATCTTTTTTTTAGCATGACCTAGCATGCCGATATGCACCAAGGAGTTAAAGCATAGTTCGTTATATATCAATTTGAATGTAATACTAATTAAAACCTTCCTTTGACTTCTCTGGAGTATTCTTAGAAATTATGCAGATTAACCGAGGCCTTTGAAAGGATGCATATTCAATGTTTGAGTACCCCGTGGACCCCAAAACTGGCGTGTTGGAGCTGAAAAAATTATCTTGTGCAGTATTTTTGTTTATGATGCACTAAAAGATGTGGTTGCTTAAAAAAATGTGGAGGGGGCTGAATTGCATATCTATTTTTTTTGTCCAATTTATTTCCTATCAACATAAGCAAAAAGGAAGGAGTGAAGAATTCAAGATGAACGCTCAGATTGCCACCACCAGAGAAAATGTCCTGTTCTGTTTGATCGTGGAACTCAGGTTAACTTGGTTTCTGCTCAGGGAGTGATTCGCTGCTTTTCTTACGTGAAAATCCTCACCAAGTGCATTTTAATTGTGTTGTGTTAATTAGTTTGAACTCAGTCTCCCCTGTGGCACAGTCTTCATGTTTTTATGTCGTGTGAGGTGTATTTCTCTAATGAAGCAAGGGATGGCAAGAAGCCTTAGCTATTTTGGGAGTCTGAGATAGCCACGCACTAAATTATAAGAACATAACCTGCAGTTTCTTCATGCCTCTAAAGTAAATGTGGAGATGAGTTAAGGTCCAGTAGGCATGTGGGAGATGAGTGGAAACTGAAATGATCGAATGTTCTTTCTTCTTTCCTGTCTTCTCTGTCTTGTGTCTCTCAGTTAGTAATGCTCTTCATCTCCTTCTGTAGATTAATACGCACAGTGATTTGTCTGTTTTATAAAGAACTTCAGTGTTCACTCCAAAGCTTTATCACTGGCAGAGAATTGGGTTGGTGCTTACTCACGGATGACTAATATTAAGTCATTCTATGGCAGTGGTGTTTCTTAAATCACTATGTTTGATTCTTCCAGAATCAGCTAGTGCCTTTTTCCACGCATGGCAATCCCTTCAAAGGCAAAAACTTCATCAGAGACTAACGTTGAAAGTGCTGGGTGACCAGTGTGTACCCGGGGGATGCTCTGAGGTTGTCTGATCTTCTTGACCTCTGTGTCTCAGGTGAAATGAAGTGAGACATAAGCCAGAACTGTGAAGCCAAACAACCACATAGATTATGGTTTGTCCAGACTTCTTCCAGCGTTATACTTCATCTTTATCACTCTTCAGTCATTTTCTAACTAAATTTCAAGCTTCTCAATGTCAGGAACCACGTCGTCCACTTTTTTCTTAATTCGGTATAGATTAGTGCTCAACACATAGTATTTAAAATACCACTGACAGATTGAGATTTGGGTGGACTTGGCAGACAGGCACATTTACTAGATTAACCACATTAATCAGATTAACTGGTCTGGGTTAACACTGATAATGTTTTTGAGAAAATAGGTGTTGAGGAAGAATAACATAAAACACCATAGGCATTTTGCTGCACACATTTCTTAAATCTTGTTTGCTTAAAGAACACACGAAAGCAATTAGTAAAAGATATTCGTCAGTTGTTGATGAAGACTATGATTGGCTGTATATAAACATTTTTGGGGTAATTTTTGGTGTCAGGATTCTCTCTGACACACTTTTTTTCATAAGCTATTGAAAGGTGTAATGAATTAACAGCAAAAATTGGGGGGTTTAAGTAAATGATCAGTATCAATAGCTGTCACTTTTTAACTTGGCAATATCTGTCTTTGAAATAAAGTTTTAGGAACCTATAGTTGGTAAGGGTGTTACTCATTAGTTTGTGTACTAATTAGCAATAAAAAAGGAAAGATCCTTTCTGGTCTTTGCCTCCCAATCTGTTTGATAACCTGATCGCTAATCACAGAGCTAAACCACTTGGATTTGAATCCTGGCTCCTCTTGTTAGCTCTGTGTCCTTGCTTAGGTAACTTAACCTCTCTGTGTCTTAATTTTCTCACTGTAAGATGTGTGTAAGACTACCCCATAGTCTCTTGTGAAGGGAAAATGATAATACAAGGAAAGCGCTTAGAAGTATTTACGATATGTTGATTGCTGTTATTTTTTCTACCAAACCAAGTCATTTTCAGTGCAGAGTCACTGAATCTTAGTGGGAGAGTGAGAGAACTACTGGGGTCAGGAGAGAATAAAGCTGATGAAACCTGAGCAGAGAAATGCAAGTTGATGTATACATAATCTCTTTTCCATTGTCACTCGACTGAAAATAAAGTTCCCTGAAGAGCGATTGTTAAGGGAGGCTGTTAAGACAATCCTCCAATAAAAGGAATGGCATTTTACTTCTGATCAATATAAAACTACTTTAGGGCAAAAATAAAATGTGTAGCGATGAACGTAGACGGGGAATGACATTGCTAGCATTTCTTAAACGACAGGAGTTTTTCTGTAAGCAATTTAACTGGACTCCAGTACGTGTAAATAAACAGTATTTCTTGAACGTGACAGGCACATTGGTGAATGTACTGAGGATTTAATAATCCCTCCTGATTTCAAGAATAACGTTGATCCAATAATTGCAAGGTGTGACTGATTCTCTAGAGCTTTGCAGAGGCCAGAATGTGTCTTTCAAACCAGCCTGCGTTTTCCATTCTCTCTCCGTGGATAATCGGTCTCGTGAGTCATCTTCAGTGGCCAGGAACTCACTCTCTCCTTAATGTCGAGAACGATTAGCTGGTGTTTGTGTAAATCAATGCGTGTACTCTGACTGCTTTACCAGCCCAAAGTGAATGGTTTAGGGGTGATTCAATTTGTTTTCCAGTGAGAACATCTGTACCTTTTCTCATATACTAATACGGGTGTACTTACAGACACACACACAGAGCTCAGAAAGTCTGTGTACTGGCTTATTTGAAAAGTCACTGGTGTTAAAATCTTTAATTATCATATAAAACTCTATATTTTTTAGGAGTGTCGAATGACTCCTTTTGCCTTTTAGATCAGACTTAAAATCCTCAATGTGTTATTTTAAGACCCAGCCTCCCCCACTAAATTTACTGTGCCACCTTCCCAGAATCTTTTCCTTAGCATTCTAAGCCCCATGCATTTCATGTTCCAAATTAAGATTTGCTCCTGTAAATCCTTGGACTGCCATCATCACAGGGATAGTCATTTTTATACGCTACCAGAAAAACATTTGTTCTGAAATTTCGTTTAAGCCTGGATCTTCCATATCTGTTATTTTTATTTTCTTTCTCCCTTTGACAAATGTAGTTTTTGTTTTGTGTATTCCGTGCATCATCTAGTAGCCTGCTGTGTGGTGCCTCGCTGGTTTCTAATGAATGCTTATTGAATGAACGGTAGAATATAGAATTGGAATGGGTGTCAAGAAATCATCTAGTTTTTTGACAGATGGTGACTTGTCTTATCAGGGTGATTATTTTGTAATATAAATAAATGTCAAACCACTATGTCACACACCTGAAATTAATACAGTGTTGTATGTCAGCTATACTTAAATTTAAATAAAAAGAAATCATCTAGTTTTTGATGTTCTTCCAGCTTAATTCAATAGATATTTATTGGGGTCTTTTTTGGATGAACCACATGGCATAAATGAGAGAGTTCAGCATTGACTAGAAAGTATTGCACATACTACGTTACCACCTGTCGTGTTTTTTTTTTAAAGATTTGTGTGTGTGTGTGTGTGTGAGGAAGGTTAGCCCTGAGTTAACATCGCTGCCAATCCTACTCCTTTTGCCGAGGAAGACTGGCCCTGGGCTAAGATCTGTGCCCATCTTCCTCTACTTTATATGGGACGCTGCCATAGCATGGCTTGACAAGTGGTGCGTCTGTCTGCACCCGGGATCCAAACCTGCGAACCCCGGGCCGCTGAAGCGGAGCACGTGAACTTAACTGCTGCGCCACCAGGCTGGTCCCTCTGTCATGTTTTTTAAAGATCTGCAGTGGCCAGAGGTTTCAGTGGCGAGTCCTTTTAGAAAATATTATCCTGCCCTTGTAGTAAAAAGTTTCTGACATCATTCCTGAATAACATATGCATTAGAATAGCGGATTTATAATCATCATCAAACTCATAATCATTATGTGTCTTTGCTCCTGGATTAAAAAAAAATTCCATTATGTTGACTTGCCTTTGAAACTGGTGGGGTTTCTACATGGTCATAGAAGGACTTCTTTTTTTTGAAATGCTGATTAAAAAGTGATCTTACGAAAGTGGAAGTTAGGGCTGGGGATATAGGAATGTGTTGTATAGTTTTCAGGTTCATTTCTGCAATTTGGAGTTCAAGTTTCATAGGATATTATAGCTGGATGTGGGTATTTGAGACCAGAATATAAATACTTAAGTTTAGATGCAACTACCTCTCAAAGTATCTGGGTTTTTTTCCCCAGTAAGAGTTTTCACATAGTTTGGAATGAAAACAGATGTATTTCCACAAGTAAGAGTTTATATGCTTGTAATGGAAACCTAGTAGAAATAATTTAAGATGTTGGAAATCTGAGCCATGATTGACAAAGGAAAAACTTGTTTCTAAACCTTCACTCACTATGCATTCTTTTTAAATTGCTTAAAAGTATTTTAATGTCATCGAGACAACATATTGTCAACAATATTTTAATTGTTTAAAAATATTAATGTTAATATTTTATTTTCATCCCACAAATGGCTATGTGTGATTTTGATGTGAATGGTATTTTTTATGGATGATCAGAGAGAGAGAGAGGATCAGTGGTTGACAAACAAGCACACAGACACTCCAGGAAAGAAGGAAGAGAGAGTGTAATATCTGCATGAAGTGATCCTCTCTTAACCTCAAGATGAAGTTGGATGCAGAACACACTGAAATCATTATTGATGAGTGCTTATATCACAGCCCTGAAAGGAGAAGGTTATCTAAGGAGCAAATTGCTGTCCTAAGCCTGTTTCTAAGGAAAGGCAGCCATTGCCTGGTCCCATCAGACAACTGCGAATAAAATAAGGCAGCAGTTAAAAGACAAATATTAGTGTAGGGTTCCTGGGGGCCACAGTTTTCAACATGACATCAGGGTCTGTGATCTGTGATTGAGAGACCTTTCGGCAGAGCTTGGAGCGTAGATACGGGATGGGTGTAGACTTGGCTGAA
Source organism: Tapirus indicus (assembly GCA_031878705.1). Lineage (NCBI taxonomy): Eukaryota > Metazoa > Chordata > Mammalia > Perissodactyla > Tapiridae > Tapirus > Tapirus indicus. The sequence continues at coordinate 120,575,822 of CM062925.1, forward strand.
GACTTCAAGTCAGTGGTCAAGGTCAAACTGAGAGCCTGGGATGTGGAAGGACCCTGGGGGTCCTGGGTCAACCTGACTTAGAAGCTGGCTCTGCTCAGAGAGCAAAGGCAGGAACAAAAGTATGTGAGGCAAAGAGTAGTACTCAAGTTGAAATCAAGAGGGGATTAAGATGGTGGGTAGACCAGAAGCCCAGAATGCTGTCCAGACACCCTTACAGCAGAAATGCAGAGGAGAAGCAAACGGGAGAACAGGCGAGAGATGGAGATTACAGGGAGAGCCCTGGTGATGGAGGCAGCCAGGAAGAAGTCATAAGTTTCCTATTGTTGGTGAACCACATCTTGGGAATGTTGAGCCTTGGAGCGTGAGCAATGAGCGAGGACGCTGCAGCGTGGAAAACATCGGATAGCAGAGAGGGAAACAGAAGAACTTCTGTGAAAATACTGCATCCACATGGGCCCATTGATCACAGCCCATTAATGACAACTACAAAGCACATTAGTGCCTGAGGACATTCATGTATTGTCGACCAGTGTAATAACCACGGCTTCAACTTGCTGAGTACATTCCAGCAAAGTTTTATTATCATTTTAGAGTAATTCCTCTTTTCCAAAGGTTAAAGGGTTTTGTGCTTAAAAGGGGAAAATATTTATTTACAAAATCCACTAATATGTTTCAATTCCCATTGACCGTGAGATACTGCGGGGCATAGATGCCTGATGGGAATATATTAACTTTTAACCTTTGAATTCAGATGTCAGTCATTTTTGATTTCCACTTTTGTCTCCACACCTGTGGTTTCTGCTCTGCCTTGGCGTTATGTTTGATGTGTGTTAATATGCATTAACTCCCTGTACTGTTTCTGCTGACTCCTTTTCTGAGCCACCTTCCCCAGCCACCTTTAAAAAAAAGTGCTTATTTTCACTGTAAAAAATAAAAATCATCTCCTGCACCTAAGAATATTTTTATCAAATGTAGATTGTAAGTTCTTAAGGTGTTTATAAATTTTTACAGGACTGGCCGATTCTCTCCATGACTTTTTGTCGCGTCAGTCCTTGCACACTGAACACATCCCTTCTTTTTCTGATCAGCCCCTTCCCGGGATGGCACTTATTGCTTCAGCCAGACCCCGCATTTCTTGTGCATCCATTGGGTACGGAGACCTTTGCAGATTGCTGTGGCGACGTGAGAAATGACAGGGTCCTTGTGGTTCTGTAGGTATTTACATTCCGTACCTTCTTTGGTAAAGCAATGGAGAGTTTTATAAGCTGTTCCTCTTCTCCATCTCCTCCCGGACGCCAGCTGCACTGACCAGCTTTTGTGGGGGGAGCAGGCCCAACCCGGCGGGGCTCTACACGATCCTCGGAGTTGGATGTTGAATGGCATCACTGAATTAATTAAACATCCACTTTGGATTTGCAGAGAAAAGACAATAATAGATCCCCACATATTTTTGTGCTTCTCCCCCAGTTGATCTATTTAGAAATAGCAGGATTTATTTGCAGCTATTATTTCCTCAGGGATGGGCTGCAGATACACTTATTTCTCCACTTCTGTTTATACAGACTGTGAGTTACGAGGTGATCTCCCTCTCAGCAAGATAAATCGTGGCATCCCGAGTCCAGCCAGCCTCCTCTACTGCTGTATAGCTCAAGTGGATATCGAAATTTGTTTTCTTGAGGAGGCAGGAAAGCTCCGTCTCGCACACATAAGGTTGCTGTGAGCGGGTTATAAAACTGCCAGACGCCTATCAAACAGGGGGTGTTGCTCATCTTTGTGGAGCAGGAGTCAGGTTGCGATTGTGTGCAGGGCTGTTTTGGGCCCTTGTGTGCACCCATCTCCTGGCCCCTCAGCTCACTGCCAGTAAGTGGTAAGCTGTATGCTGTTAGACACGGGAGACGGGGACAAGCTGTATCACCCACAAGGTACTCACTGAAGCCTGCGAAGTAACCCCAGTAGCATGAGGCCACATTTCTGAATATGCTCCTGCTGTGTTTTACATGACTGATTGCCTCTATTACTGTGCTGTGCTTCAGTCACAGCACCTAAGTGGATCAAAGCTGTGCAGTGTGACTTTTTTGCTTTGTCTAAATTTAAGCCCAGGCATGAAGGCTTGTTTCCTCTCCCCTGGAAAAGCAATTTAGCCTGCAGAAAATAATTAAATCCGCGGTATCTTGCAATAATTAGAAATTCGAAACGGGGAGGGTTATTTCAATCTGATTCCTGTTGCCTGAGACAATGTTCAAGGAGAGCACCCCGACAGCTACCGAGTTAATTCACAATCCCATCACCTTAACTGTTGTTTGTCCTTTTCCCTGCAGGATCATGCAGATTTGCGAAGCCACTTCTTCACAGTTGGGATGAAGCTTGAAACAGTGAATATGAGTGAGCCCTTCCATATCTGTCCTGCATCAGTGACCAAGGTGCGTTTTCCTTCCTCGCTCTTCACCTCCACCTCCGAGGGGATCAGATAGGTCTTTCTACTCAAAGCCAACCAGGTGAAATATGCTCGTGCGAGGACGTGCTGCAATGCCAAATAAACCAAGGGAAGATTGCCTTCTCTCCAGTCGGTGCTATTTTAAGCTGTCTTTTTATCACTGACATCATAGAGCACGTCCAATCAGATGCATCCTCTTATATTGGATGGGGTGCATTTCACTTGTCTTCTGATGGTACAGGGTGTAGACACCCACGTCCTTGAGTGACTTGAATCAAGGAAGGAAGGTTGGGATGCATAACTGTGAGTTGACAGCAGTGAACTCAGCCACTAATACGTGCCACCTTATATTAGTAACCAGAGTCACTTCAATATTGCCATTTGTTCCCATTCTCATTAAAATAAGCTACTGATGAGATGCATATTGTAATCATTATGACAATAACTTGCTCCTCCTGTACTGATAGTAGTTAATAGCATCTGTTGATGTTTTGAAAATACCTGGAATGGTGAAAAGCAAGTTCCCATCTCCAGTGTGTCAGCTTTTCTTCCTTTTTCTCATCTGCTTTCATCGACTAAAGGAAATGAAATTACTAAATGAAATTACCTTTTCATGCAAAGGCATTTTTATTATGGTGTGATAGTGTTTTAAGCTGATAATTTCCCTTCCTCATCAAAGAAATCTCAATGAAGTCACCTATGGTAACGTCTGAAGTACATGTTTCTACCTTAAATTTCCTCTTGTAAACAGTGGGAGAAACCACCGCACAGCATTCTTAGCCAATGTGGGTTTTAGTTAATGGCCTTTTGTGCATTTCATGGGGGGAGTTAATTAACAGTTCAAAAGTCAATTCCATTTTAATTTCTTTTTCTGAAGGAGATTGGGTTTGTTAATGCAGTGATGCATGTTTTAAAGTTACTTGAGTCATGGTTTTTTTTTTTCCTTTCTTTTTTGTGAGGAAGATTAGCCCTGGGCTAACATCCATGCCCATCTTCCTCTATTTTATATGGGATGCTGCCACAGCATGGCTTGACAAGTGGTGTCTAGGTCTGTGCCCGGGATCTGAACCCCGGGCCACCCAAGTGGAGAACACACACTTAACCACTATGCCACCAGGTTGGCCCCAGAGTCGTGCTTTCTTATTTTTATTCATGATGTGGTGAAATTTGACAAATAGAGTGGGTGATGACATATTGCAGAGTATGGAAAATGCTTATTGTAATAAAATGTCTTTTTCTTCTTTCCTAAATATTTTTTTCTGTAGTGAACATAAATTATGCTTATAACTGTTAATTTATTTAAAGAATAACTACATATGAGAAACAAATAGTGACTTATGCTTTGAATGAGTATCTTGGGGTCAAAATGCATGCTCTCACCATTCATACACTGTCCATTAAAAACCTTTTTATTTGAAATGGCCTTTGGGACTTTTTACTGTGTATTCTGGTAGTCTCACATTTTTCCAAAACCAGGGAGTGATACCTTGTTGAAACCTGACCTGAATTCCCTTTTGTTCCAGCAGCAGGTGATACACTAATGCCAGCTGCCCATTTATTTGGATCTGTATCCTCATCCTAAGAGACTCTGGTATCAACTTCACCTGGTATTTGTAAAATAAACCAAACAGATGCAGATGTGCTGAGTCTGTCAGTGGTAGATGCCCACACTGTTATACCTTTAAATAATTGTAAATTGCACCAAAGATAAAATACTTACATCATCCTGTTTCACACCCCCTCCTCCTCCTCTCCTTGGCCATGTGTTGTAGAGCACATGGACTGGATTGTGGGCTTCTGCCTCTTAGAACTTGGGTGGGCAGCTCCCCAGGTTCAAGACTCACCCACGTGTCATGAAGTATTAGAATATTCTTTATGCAGAAGATATTTGTAATTAAATATATTTCTCCTAACGTGGGGAAATGCTTTAGACTATTATGTTTGAGACTGTAACACACTGTGTTATTACTCATCATAATGAAAATTTCATTTTTATTTTCCTTGGGGCTTTTCTTCATGGCTCAGCCATTCAAGAAATAAATAAATAACGTTAAAACAAATAGACAATATAGAGAAGCATGTAGCAGAGCCAGTATTAAAGGATCAACCTTTAGCCACACAGTGGGATTGTTTTTGGTGTTCCATAGCAGTGAGATATAGACAGATGATGATGGTGATAGTATGGTCTGTGTGCGTGAAATATACTGTATTGTTGAGACAAAGGATATGGGAATTAGAAGTCTTGGGTTCTCTTTCTACCTGTGCTAGCTCTGAGCTGCACAGTCTTGGGCAAGTTGGTGAACTGCTCTGGGCTTGAGTTCTGAGGTCCGTGGGTTCTGGATCAGATGGACCAGTATTTGTGAACCATTTGGGAACATGAACCCTGATGGATTTGCAGAAACTTATTTTAGCTTTTCCTCTGAAGTTTGCACACATGAACATACATTTTAATTGGTTTTGGAGATTCTTTGGTGCCTTTCTTTACAGGGTCCAGTGGCGCTAAGATGTCTTGCCACCAGAATTATGTTATTTTATATACATTTGTTTGTGTTTGTGTGTGTGTGTGTGCATGAGAGACCAGATCACATTAATTGAACAAATATTTGCTGAGCATTCATAGGACTATTCTGGACAATGGGAACACAGACAAAGTCCCTGCTCTTATAGTGCCTATATTTTAACGAGGGGAGATAGACAATAAACACAATTAAAAGTAAATAAATATAGTGTGTTACATGTTAAATCCTAAGGAGAAAGATCCATCAGGGAAGGGACGAGAGGAGTGTTGGAGTGGGAGGAGGAAGATGTGATTTTAAATCGGGCTGTCATGGAAGGCCTCTCTGGGAGGGTGATGTTTGATCCTTTGCTCCTTGAAGTCTACTTTCAAAGGCAAACTTCAGGCAACAGAATTCTATTTACTGGAATTCGTGTTGAGAAGAACAGAATCTTGTTCTTTCCTCCTTAGCTTTGAACTAAGGTGCTTCCAGAAAATATTTTGTAAATGAAGGAGCCAGGAATCATAGCTTAGGAAGAGTGTTAAGGTTTCCTAAGAAGGACTGGTTTACGTTTGAGTTGGGAAAGATCTTTCTTCTCCAGTCTGTTTCACATACTAGGTTCTTTAAATCTGTCATGTTTTTCAGTATCAAGGTACACCTTATTTTTGCACTCTGCTTTTTCCATCAGCATGGCTTGTCCTATTTCTTCATTGATGTTTTTTCTTCTACTTGGTGGATGTGTATCCAGTTCTTATGTACAAAGCATTTTTTTATGCATTGTGGGATTATCTTGATGAGTTACAAAGAGGCCGCTGTCCTCTAAGGACTTAGGATCTGTTGGGAGAGACACATGTGGTATCAGTCCACAGGAAGGAATGAGAATTTTCAGTACACAGGGATAGGTATGATACCTTGGATAGCACAGCAGTCCTGAAGTGGTTGGGAAAATGTCCCAGCAACACTGACTTCCGGGATGCACCTTGAAAAATACAGTGTTTTGATGGACTGACGATGGAGTGGGGCGTTCGAGGCTGTACGAGTGCTGAGTAAGGACATACCTGGTGGGAATGATTTCCTCTTGGGCTGGAGGGTGGGGTCGTGGAGGGATGTGATGTAAGATGAGGCCAGAAATCTCCAAGCCAGACCGTGGAGGTTCTTGAATGATTTGGTGTGAGGACTTGGGTCCCTGCTGTGGACATTGGGAAACCAGTGTGACCTTTCAGGGCCTCTCCTGGCTAGGGGTCTGTCTGTCTTCATCAGGTTGTTTTCCTTCCAGCTCTGGCCATTGGCTTACTTCTTTGAAGTCGTTGATATTTTTCATTCTCTGTCTCCTATACATTCCAGTTATTCGTTTATCTTTCCATTAGTATGATCACAATGATCGACTCTAACTTTTTAGCAACTGGTCAGTTTAGTGATATACATTGAAATGCCAGTTTGTGCTCAGATCATTTTGATGAAGTATATTCATTGCATCTGGCAGCTGTGCCAGTATTTCATACTAGCATTACATATAATCCCAAGGAATTAACCATTGGCGCTGTTGTTGTTTTTTCTTTCAGGTTTTTAACAATCATTTTTTTCAAGTGACGATTGATGACCTAAGACCAGAACCTAGTAAACTCTCGATGCTGTGCCATGCGGATTCTTTGGGGATTTTACCAGTACAATGGTGCCTTAAAAATGGAGTCAACCTCACACCTCCCAAAGGTTTGTATTCTGTGAAAATCTGCAGGGTTTGGGTGATTTAGGAGGGTGTCCTATTGTCACTGAAGCGACGCCTTTATTAATCTGGAGAAGTTAACGTTGTAAATAGTTTAGACATAGTGGAAAAATAGTGTGTTTCTTAGTTAGCTGGACATAGGATCTGTTACAGCGTCCCCTCCTGGTGAGGGGGTGACCTTGGGCTGAGTCCACCTCAGTAAATTCCTGTCACTTATTGTCTTATTGGCAGCTGTGCTGCTGTTGTGTATGGTGGGTACAGTATTGCTAAGTGACTGAGGTTAAAAACTTGAAAATGTCTGTGAAATGGCTTTAAAAATGCAACAAAATGCTAATGAAGCATTTGTTGAAATTTTTACTTCCAATAATTTAAATGATTACCAGAGAGCCTATTCGCTGTCAGATATCCAAGAATTTGATGCTGTAATACATTAAAATAATTCAATTGGAAACCAGGTTGCACTAAAATAATTTTAAATTGGGATCCACGAGCAACAGTATTGGTAAGTACCATGCTGGAGTTTAGTAATGATTTCTTGTCCCTTATAGATCTAAGGTTTTTTCAGAGAAGAAAGCAGCAAGATGAAAGATGAGAAGATGGGAAGGAAAATTAAGGGAATGACAGAAGAGAAAATTGGAATGAGATTAGACAAATAAACTTAAGGGGGGATTTTAACAGATAACCTCAAATAATACAGGGGAACCTTTTCAGATCAACAGGGACTGGATTACCCTGTGGTGTTAACCATGTTGGGAGATTAATTAATACCCTCAGGTTAAGTTCCAGTTTGCTCGGGGCCATAGTAGACTCTATGCAACCTTAAATGTGCGATACCTCGCTTATCTATGACATGACTGTACTCCACTGGGCCTTCATCCCCATTTATCCTCCATGCTCATCCCCATGGAGGACATACTTTTGAATATTTCCACTTCAGCTTTTGATTCCTTACATTAAAGTTCTGCGGTAACGGAATAGGTTCTAATATGGTGAACTTTTACGTAACGCTGTTTATACTGTTTTAAGTGTGAAACTCATTTAATGCTTAAAATGAGGATTGCCCTGTGAGGAAACTTAGAGAGTTTCTGTAACAAGAGAGTTTATGTAACATGGCCAAGGCCACGTGGGTAGTAGGTAACAGGGCAGCAGGTCCGGACCCTGATTCTGTGCTCTATAGTGTGGTGAGAAGCCCAGTTCCCGAGGCCTTGGTTTTGGTTTCCATTTTGGTACTCACAAATGATTAGCCAAATCAACGTGCTTCAGTTTTCAAACGGGGATCCTCTGGTATTCCACAGCTACTCTGCAGAATCAAAGAAATGATACAAGTCTCAGTGTTTTTATAATCCTTTAAAATGACTGTACAGGTTTTATATTATGAACAATCTATTGTCCTTCCCTGCTGGGAAATTTCAGCAGCAGGTCAATCATACAGTTTGAAGGCTCCTTGGATCATATTTGTTTCTTCCTAACCTCTCTAAACAAGGCATGTGGGTGGATGGGTTCCATGTCATTGAAAAAAGACTTTTTCTAGATATCTAAAATGCTGCTTGGTTGGACTCTGCAAATTCCTAGTTAGTTCTGGTTAAATAGGATCTTTAAGAATTTTTAAAAAAATTAGTTGGGTATTTCTTCACATAGTGAAAAAAAGGAAAAATATTTATGTATGCATTTTGACTGCTTGATTATTCCATTATAGCAGAGGTTTAACGTTTACCAGTGTATTTAGAATTTTTTAATACATTTCTTATGAGCTGTAACTGTTAAAAATATGTTTCAGAAAAGAGACTGTTGACATAGCTTGGATATTTACTAGGAAAATGGGTGCGCCTATTTGGGTAATTGCATTTCATGATGTTGGGAAAATTGCTTTACATTAATGTAATTGAACTCTTAAACATGAAATGTACAATATATTTATAATGTTAAATATTTTTATATCTTAAGCATCTTTATACCTAATATTTAGCCCCAATGATTATTTCTTCTCTGTCACCCAAGTGTTTGTGATATTTGGTGAAATGAAATTGTCTTCATGCAGTCTTCCAAACTGTTCCTTCCCCTATTGAAAGTGAAACGTACCTTTTGCAAAATCTCAAAAAAAAGGGGAAATTTTAGTCATGGATATTATATATTATTTGTAGAATATTGGGTAATGGTGGTTAGTACCTTCCAATAAGAACATCTCAGTGAGAACCCTCTTTAAATCCTTAAAGCATTCAAGAAGTGATAAATATCAGTAGTCAAGGATCCGCTGGTAATCTACAGAGGTTGTCTTTCAGCCCGTGGGACTGTCGTCTTGAAATAGTAGAGCTTTTACTTATAAACGTGTAAGTAAAAGACCAGCAACTTACGGAAAAAGGTTTATGATTATGAACAGACAGTGCCCAGTAAAAGAAACACGACTCATATAAACTCATCGAAATAAGAGAAATGCCAGTTAAAATCATATTGAGATGCCATGTATTTATCAGATGAGGTAGAAATCCAAAAGAGAAAGAAAGAAGCAGGTCTGTTTCGGTGAGAGTATGGAGGAACAAGGATTCTCAGACTTGCTGGTGAGAATGCAGGTGGGTGCAAACTGTATGGAAGGCAGTTTGGCAGGTTTTACTAAAATTATAGATACGTGTGCCTGTTGACTCAACAGTTCCCCTTCTGGGAATTTCTCCTAGACTGTACAGGTAATATGCATAAAAGTTTGGTTTTTGCAGCATGATGTATAACAACAAAAGACTGGGAAAAATCCAAGTGCCTATCTGTGTGGAATCAGTTAAATAGATTTTGGATATTCATAATGGAAAGTATGCAGTTGTTAAAAAGAACGAGGAAAATCTCTATGTATTGAAATGGAAATCTCTCCAAGATGTGCTGTGAGTGATGGAGATCAGTAGATTATAGTGTGGTGCCTTTTTTGTTAGAAAAGAGGTAAATAAGAATGTGTATTTGTGTTTGCTTATGTTTCTGTAAAGAAACTCTGGAAGGTTACATAAGGAACTAACGGAAATGACTTCTGTGTTGGGGTTTGGGGTTTGGAGTGGCAAGCAGGGCAGATGGGAGCAAGGGTAGGGACAAGACTGAACAGAATACTTTTTCATCTTTTAATCTTTTTCTTTGATCTAAATGAATGTGTTCTCTATTCAAAAATAAACATATTATTAAAAGTAGACGGTTTTTATAACTGAAAGGGATCTTAAAGATTATTTCATCAACTCCAATCATTATATATTTGGGGAAATTAAGGCTCAGTTGTGTTAAATGCTTTTTCAAGTCTTGGGGCAGAAGTTGGCTTAAAACCCCAGTCTTCAGATCCCAAATCTAATGCTTTTTCTAATAACCAAGTCCGTGGTTTACTGCTATTCTCTCTAACTGATGTATTCATAAAATCCATCCTTCTCAGTAATTTGGGGACGTTTTGGTGTCCTGACACAGAACTAACTGATGTCAATGGACCATGACTTTTCCACGACTGAAATGGTCTATTTGTCAAAGCATTTGGAGAATTTCACTTTTAGGGAATAATTTTCCAAATGTTTGCAGTTACAGTCAAGTCACAGCTTTATTTTTTGAGCTCCCGTACCATTTCATGAGAATATATTTATTATATGGTTATATATTATTATATAGATAAGAAAATATATTTATTTTTGTAATTAACGTGAATTGAAATGAGAGGTGGTGGTCGTGGTTTTGGTAGTGGTGATTCCATGACTTTTGAGGTAATTTGTTACCTGTCTTGTATGTCAACACCAGGGCTGGGAATCATGCTGTAGAATTTTTTCAAACACCCTTCTTTGCTTTATTATTGTATGAAAGTATATGCTCTTTTTAAAAGTTTGTTGTTTTTATTCTGAGCTGTATGGATAGAGTATGTAGGATTTATAACACATGTTGAGAAGTGAGTTTAGATGTTCGCTTGTATGTTTTCCACGAACGTATGATGTTGTGAGATTTCTATTAGCACCATAAACGCTGCTTACAATTACAATGTGTTGCCTGATCCCCAAAAGATATTATCCCCCTCACTCCCCAGTGAGAGGCAGCTGATGAAATAAAAGACATCTGATGGTGCAGGAGATGTGCAAAGAACATAGATTCTTACTCACATTGTTTTGACTCTATTCCTATTTAAAAAAAAAAAAAATCCGTCCCCAGACTTCAGAGACAAATAATCTAAGCTGAAATGGATAGGAATTTCCAGTGTCGTCTCCGTGTGAGCATGTGCTTTCCTATTGAGCAAAGGACAGAGCCTTGGAGAGCTTACCCCATTAGTTTAAACCCAATAAACAACAATTCAATATTACAGGCACTATAAAAAGTGATCAAGTGAATAAATCAACTAAGCAAACATGTATATAGGTTTATCAACCATGACTTGCTATTTTTTAAAATTATTTCATTAACCTCCTTGGCGTGTAATGTCAAAAATGAGTCGTAGAATTAGGGGAGAAAACGTCCCACTCAGGGGATCTTTGTAGAAAAGGTGAAGCCTTTAAATTTCTGTCGTAAAATGTGTGAGCAGAGGTTAGAGTAAATCACTTATTTTAGCACTTTGTCTCCACTATTTGGCTATCTTAATAGACACATAAAGAAGTAAAGTTGGTGTGTAATTATTATCAAGACGCAAAGTAGTGAACCCTAATTGATATTCTCTTTTCCTAAAAAAAAACCTCTGAGACACTGACTGATGAACTTAATCCGCTTTGTAATCTCATATTTCAGACATATAAAGGGGACAGAAAATAATAAACACACACACTCGTGGACTTACCACCTTGATTGAACAGATGCTAACATTTTGCCATATTTGAGTCAGATTTTTAGAAAATAAAATAAAGCATTATAGATATAATTGAAGACTGAGTCATCCTGGCGCCTCTGTTTCTCACACCCCTGGCACTGTTTTCAGGATCTGACCTTGTGTCCTCATGACCACCCTGATCCAGGGCGCCATTAAGTCTCATCGGGGTTACTGCAGTGGCCTCCTGTTTTCCTCAGTCTACTCTCAACACAGCAGTCAGTCTGATCGTGTTAAAATGTAAATCACGCACATGTCCCTCCTCTGCTCAGACTTCAGGGCCTTCCTGCCTCCCTCAGTGGCCAAGTCCAGGTCATGACAACAGCCTACAACACCCACCAGTTCCCTGTTTGGCCTCTCGCCTAAGATGCCCTTTCACACTGGCCTCTTTGTCCTTCCTGGATCATGGTGCACGTCCCTCCTTCCCTCTGCTTGGGACGCTCCTCCTCCTCCTTCAGTCTTGACTCAGGTGTCGCCTCCTTGAAACAGTCTTTCTTGGCTGCCCTATTTAATATCAATCGCAAATTGCCACCCCCAACGTTTTTATCTCCTTCCCTGCGTGGCTCTTCACAGAACTTTTTATCATGTAAGACACAAGTGATATGTATTGTACTTCTTTGTCTTTTTTTGTCTATCTCTCTACTAAAGTGAAAGACCCACAAGAGACTAGAGAAGAGATTTTTGTCTTGTTCTCTGCTCATCCCCAGTACCTGGAATAGTATGTGGCTCTTGGTAAACGTTTGTTGAGTGTTGAATGAATTGAATTGAATTGAAGTCTCGCCCCATTCTCTTCTCCTCTATCTCGCTCTCCCATAACACTTAACATCCATCTGCCACAAGAAAACCAGCTTCTTAAAGATTTTATGCTTTTACTACCTGACTACCCTGCTTTCTGTCCCCGCATCAGTCTCTCGCTGTTTTTTTTCTAGTCACTTTACAATGGATCTTGTTTTGATATGTACATAAACAGTATCATGCTATGCAAATCTGTATGTAACTTTTTTATTCATTGGCATTTTGCAGATTTTTTCCATGTTGATGCATGTAGATTATTTATTCTTTTTGCCTGTTTTATGAATAGACCATAATTCTTGAAATCCATTTCCCATGGATAGACATTTAAGGTATTTCCCATTTTCCTTACTGCAAGTGACACTCAAATGTACATCTTTGTACATGTACCCAAATGTGAGAGATCTTTTGGGGGATGTATTTAAATGTGGAATTGCTGGAGTTCCCATTTTGCATCATCCTCACCATGATGTGATGTTCATAGGCTTGAACGTGGCCATTCTGATGGCAGTGGAATGGGTCTCCTTGTTTCACGTGGGTGCCCCTGATTACTAGTGCAGTTGAGCATTTCATCATACGCTTGTTGGCAATTTGTATTTCCTTTGGATTTTTGATTATAATTTTTACCCTTTTTCTTTTGAATATAGAAGTATTTGTGTACTTGAATATGGATTCTTTCTCAGCAATGCACTTCACAAATGTAATAATCTAGTCTGTGTCTTGTTTCTTCACTTTTTAATGGTGTTTTATGTTATATTGAAGTATTAAATTATAAGGTAGTCAAGTATCTATCTTTTCCATTAAGATTTGTTTATATGTCTTTAGAAATCTTTGCTACTGATGTTCTTCAATGTTTTCTTTAAGAGTCTGGCAGTTTTGTTTTCCATATATAGCTCTTTAACCCACTTGGAATTAATTTTTGCATGGCATGAGGAAAGGAAACGATTTTATTTTATTTTTTCGCTTGAATTGGATTTTCAGATTCACGAATTGTCTCAGCATCATTAATTGACTAGTCTACCATTTCCTCTCTGACTTGTAATGCCACCGCTGGCATATATCAAGTCCCTTTATGGGTGTGAACCTTATCCTATTCTTAGTTATTCTGCTTCATCAATCTGTTTGTCCCTCTCTACACAAATAACTCACTTTTAAAAATTGATTTTGCTTTATAGTAAGTTGATATCTAGTAGGTGAATTCCTTTACTTTTTCTTCCTTTTCAAAATTATCTTGGTTATTTTTAGCAGGTTAATTTTGTGCATGAATTTTAGAACCAGTTTGTAAGGCTCTATAAAGAACCCCACTGGCATTGCATTGGATTTATAGATTAATTTAGAAAAATTGGTGTTTTATTATCTTTTTATAACTTGAAATCTTTTGCTAGAATTTTTCCTGGTACATTGTCCTTTTGCTTTCTGTTGTGAATGGCACTTTTTATTCTTTTAAGTTTCCATTCACTGTGGCCAGTATAGTGGAATACCACTGGTTTTTGTATATTTATTTCATATCCAGCTACCTTTCTAAGCAGTGTATCTCAAGAACAGTTTGTATAAGATAGAGATTATCTGATTCTTGAAGGTTTGGTAAAAGTAACCTGTAAAACCATCTGGAGCTGATGCTGTTTTAGGTTGTGTTCTATTGATTAAGAATTTATTTCCTTTAATGGTTATAAGTTTAGCCATGGTTACCGTTTCTGTTTGACACAATTTTGGTAACATACATATATTTACAGAATTGTCTGTTTGAACTGTGCTTTCAAATTTGTTGTCAGATCAAACTTATTAATTGAATTGTTCAAATATATATTCTCACTATATTTTTGTTCTGTAATTTTCTAAAAGATGCATTAAAATATTCTGAGATCGAGAATTTGTCAGCTTCTGTGTGTGTGTGTGTGTGTGTGTGTGTGTGAAGCTGTGGTAGGGCATTCAGATTCTGGATTGTCAGGGCTTCCTGGTGGTGACCCTCTTTATCCAAAGCATTTTGCATTGAAGTCTGTTTTGTCTGACTCATGTTTGTTTGTTTCCTTATGTGTTTTGTGATTTTTCACTGTGAGCTAATTTTCAGTGGTGGTTGTTATTTCTGTGGGAGTTCCATAATCTTTAGATTGAAATAATTCTTTCAATCTAGTTTTGCATTAGCATCTGTCCAGTGTTCTAGGGTTTTCACAAGTCTTGGAGTATTTATTTATTACTGTATTTATCTCCCCACAGAAAGTAAAGATTTTTTAAATCTTTTTTATTCACATCTGTACCCCCAGCAAAACTTTTTTTTGAGGAAAAAAGTCATTTTAGATTGAAAAGAATTGGGGGAGTAAAACTCTTTGGGTCAGTTTTTGTATCTGAAAATATTTCTGATTGTTGAAAACTAAACATCCCTCTTGTTCACTTATCTCTGAATTTACTTCATTCTTCAGGATTCTTAAGATGGTTTTGCTGTTGACAGGTGAAGACTCCATCCTGGGGACTTATCTACATCTCCTAACATTATGTTTATAATTCAGAATAACATTTTGAGTATTCCTTCAGACAGAGAAGTGTATTAAGTGTCACACCGTGACCTATATGCATTAAGTACTTCTCAACATTAATTTTTATTCTAAAAGATAAGGAAGTTGGAATGACTGGTATTTATACTAACTTGACTTATTTCCCTCCTCTTTCCTTATTTTCCACCTTATTTTTTTAGGCGCTATTCCATAAATGTAAAAACAGAATAATTCAATTGGAAATGACTGTGTAAATTTTAAAGATCTGCATCAGGGAGGGCTTGAAATTGAATATCAACTGAGAATATGGAGGGAGCTGGCAGACTTCAAGGGGGGTGGTATAGCTCTTTAGCAAACAGCATGGATGAAAAGAAATGCTTTAGTTACTAGTGTTTTTGCTTTCCTGCCTGTAAACTTGTACACAAACTCCTACATGAAATGAATGGAGAGACTGTTGAGAAACTTGCTCAGGAATAGACAGACTGGTTCCCAAGGCTGCTCTTGCCGCCTGAGGTCTGCGTGGTCCTGCCTCCTCACCAGGGCAGCAGGGACATTCGTCCTACTGACCTCACGGGATGGCTGTGAGGATCACGTGAGGTGACGCCGTCGAATGCTTAGCCTTAGTGAGTGTTCAAGGAACTCAGTAGAAGCCTCGGGCCTGAAAGGAGAGAGGTCACCTTTCAATAAGAAGCCCTGTGCAATGAAAAAGTGCCCAGTAGAGCTGCTCTCATGAGTCATGATATTTTCGGAGAAAGGATTAAGAACCTGTTCTTTCAATGTGGTTACTGTTGTGTCATCTTTCATTCTTATAGCTTGGTCCTGGTATTTGCTGATCTTTGAAGATGACTGTGTGACTTTTCCTTTCAAACAGACATTGAACTAAAAGCTAAATAAGTTTACTGTTAATCCCAGGTGTTCTAGCACCTCAACAAGGTAAACGTTTTCTGAGGTGAAGATCGTCTCCTTATGGGGTTGTGTCATCTTTGGTCACGTGTGGTGGGATTCTTCTGAGCTTTTTTTCCTAATTGTCCATGTCTCCCTCCATCCTTGCCCTTATCCACTGTCACATTTATCACATTGTGTGTCTGTTACTCTCAGTAGCTGCCAGAGCAGGTGAAAGCTTAGCTGATTCCTTTTCCATCCTCATCTTACCAGCAACTAACCAGAGTCCAGGAAACGGGAGAATCACAGTGAATAGTTACTGAATACATGTATTTCCTTGTTCTAGAAAGTGTTGCTACTTTATGCGATTTCCATTTTTTTAAAGACTATTTTTTTTATTACAGATTTAACACAAATTCATTCTTTAAAATTTTGAAAAAAGTAGAATTTCCCTATCCTGAAGAAATAATTTGTGATGGATATTCTTTCAAATTTCTGTTTCCTTGGATATGTAACTTTGGATATCTATTTAATTATTTTATACACACCAATTTGTCACATTTATTAAGATGTATCATGCCAGAATATCTACTACTTAAATGACTGTGGAGAGTTCCATGATTTGTAGGTAAATAATTGATTTAGACCCACTCCCATTGTTCTTGTGTGTTGTTCTCAATTCTGCTTTTATACATAAGATGTTTGACCAGGCATCCTGTTATTTCCATAGGATACCCCATAATAGAATTACTGCTCTGTTCTCACCCCAGCTCACTCTGCTCTAGCCTCACAATTCTCCTTGCTCTTTCTAGAACATTCTGGACCTACTACTGGGCTTTTGTAGTTGCTGGTCTCTCTTCCTGGCACACCCTTTCCCCAGATAGCCACATGGCTCACTTCCTCAGCTCCTTGACATTTGAACTTTTCGTCAAGGACTTCCTCGGTGCAGCCCTCCCTCTGCCCCTTCTCTACTTTCCTTCTATAGCACTTCTGATGATCTGACTTTTTATATTTGTTTGTAATCTGTCTCCTCTCGTTGGAATGTAAGCTCTGTGAGGGGAAGGATTTGTTCACTTCTGTATCCCTAGTACTAGAACCGGGCCTAGCACATAATAAGTATTTTTAAATGAATGAATCTGTGAATGAATAAATGGCTAGTTGGAGAGTAGACACCTTAAAGATTTTGACACATATTGCCAAATTGGCACTTGCAATGGTTTTTCTAGTTATACGCCAACCAGAAATGTATAAACGGCTATGGGAAGGTGGTCATGGTGTAGCCCATGTGCTGAATTAACCCTTGGTTGATGACCAGTGCCTTGATTATCCTTTAAAATAGAGCAAGAATGGGGCCGGCTGATGGCGCAGCAGTTTAGTTCACACTTTGGCAGCCCAGGGTTCGCGGGCCCAGATCCCAGGCGCCACCGACTCACTGTTTGTCAGCCAGGCCGTGGCAGCATCCCATGTAAAGTAGAGGATGATGGGCACGGATGTTAGCCCAGGGCCAATCTTCCTCAGCAAAAAGAGGAGGATTGGCAATGGATGTTAGCTCAGGGCTGGTCTTCCTCACAAAAAAATAAAATAAAAAAATAAAATAGAGCAAGGATGCTATGCTTTCAAATAATGTTTATTATTGAAATAATTCATAATGATTATTGAAAACTTGAAAAATACAAAGAGGTAGAAGAAAGAAGTACCCAGGAGTCCCACCACCCAGATGATTCACCCAAAGATTTTAATATTTACTATGAAGTTTTTCTTACACTTCCTTGGTCTTTTTCTTTGCACATTTTTATATAGATTTGATAATTCTGTATATGTTTGTAGCAGGCTTTTCATCTAAGCCAATGGTAATCATTTTTTCATGATTTTATTTATTTACAAAGTACATACTATTTCATGCCTGCATGACTTTCCATGGACTTAGATGTTTCATATCATTTCCTATTTTTGGATGTGAATTTTTTTCCCTCAGAATTATCCATAATAATGCCATTGTATCTTAATCTGTAACACTTTTTCAGTTTTTAGGGTTGTTTTGATAGGAGAAATTCCCAGAAGTGTCAAAGTTCATGAACATTTTTACTACCAAATTGTTTTTCAAAAGAATTGTCCACTTGCAGTGCCAATAGTAATGTTTGCAAGTGGAGCTGTTTTATGTCAGTGAATTTGTATCATAAGGAAACGGGCCATCGACCTGTTCCCTTTTGGACCTGTAACAGTTGGAACTTCATTCAGAATAAACACTAATAAAAGCTTGAATGACTCTAGTGGTCCTGGTTCAACAGTCTCCCAGGGCAGCTTGTTGCAAATTTTACTAGCCTGAGGGGTTTTGATTTCCTTTTATTTTCTTTTCCCCACTGCTGTTTCCCTCCCTCTCGGGTTTAAAACATGTTTTCCTGGCTACAGTAAAGCCTTGGTACTTCTTGTTCCATCCTTGTTGATTAATGAGTATAATTGACCCCTGTTGTCTCTATTATACAAGCCACAGCAATTTGTTTTTATGCAGCAGTTATTTTCTGAGCTGTCACAAAACTGCCTGACAAAGAGAGAGCTCATTATCAGCCCCGAGGAAAAGAATTTTGTTATGAAGTGAATGAGGGTCCCTAAGAGAAAGAGGTGCAGGAGAAGTCTAGGCTGTTCGAATGTTCAAGGAAATGAGAGCATTCTAGGGGCAGAATAATTAGTTGTTGCTTAGGTACCCAGCAAGACTTGGTTATCTCTTGAAATTACTAGATTAAAAATGGCTCCCCATAGAGAGAGTCTTGAAGGATTGAATGTAGGTACAAGAAACCATAGGAGTATGACGTTTTGTGCAGTGGATTGAAGCCCATTGGAAGGTGCTTATGAACATGATTATAGAAAACCCAATTAAATGTCTGTCTGCAGGAGGAGTACAGGTAACTGCTCAGTTGGAAAGTTTTATCTGAACAGATGTTGACCATAAAGAATATCCGGATTCCATGTTTTATCAGAAAATGGTTTACTCTTCATTTATATAGGTTTTTTCCTATTTCCCCTCCTTTGCCATGATCTTGATGAGATTTTTCTCAGCTCACAGAATAAATGAAGTAGCAGAGGTCTAGGGAAGAAATACTGGAACAGAAGGAGGTCTTGACTAGTCAGTCTGCCACAACCCTGAACAACTAGGGTCCTTCTGTTGCAGAAAGTCATCTTGTCTTCAGCTGTTCACTTGAGCACTCTTCCAGGGAATGTCTTGTTATGTAACCTGTCTTCATCAACCTTCCACACTTTTCTCCTGGGAGAAGAGAAGGGAATTAACCACAGAGGGAAGGACAAAAATCCTAAGTAGCAGCAGTAGAACAGTTAGTAATGGTGGCTCTGAATCATAGAATGCAACGGCTAGAGGAGACTTTAAAGATCTTCTCTTTATTTTGTGAATTAGGTGATAAGGAAGGTCAGACACCAAAGATTTAATTTGCTTTTACCTTCGTTCATCCAGTTCCTGGTGGAACTTCGTCTAAAACCAGTTCTCCTTTCTGGCTCAGTACCCATCCTGCTGTTAGGGGACTTTGCATCAGTGTGAGGTGCCTATTGCCGAATTATTCTGTTCTTATACATTATTGCAAGGATTTGATCCAAAATAGTTCCAGAAAAACTACGCTTAAAATGGAGGGTTTTTAGTTGTAAAGAAACTTGTATTACCTTGTTTATGACATGTTTTGTTTATAAATGTTCAGAAGAAAGTTGATTTGGCCCCTTCCAGAAACTTCTGACGCAAGAGCCATTTGGTTGGAGGGGCAGCTCTACAGAGAAGGGTTAGGGAGAAGGGCAGGTGGAAGACCTGGTGAACTTCTTCAAAACCAGCTCGAAAGAACACATAGCATCTCAGAACTCTTGAGACTTCTCCTCTCCTCGTTGGAAAGATATGAAGAGTTGTCAGTCTTTATAGAATGAAAGGGATGTCTTAGGAAGAAGGGGGTACCTCTGCCACTCATGGTCAGCAGGTTATGAGAGGGTCGAGGTTCAGTCTTGGGCCAGAGGAGTACAGCTACCTGCTTGGTTAACCTGCCCCATTAAAAAAATATCGGGTAACTTGAGCTTACTTAATGAAAAGAAGACTACTTTGTACTTGGGAGTACAATGGAGGTAGGACGCAACCAGTATCTTGAGTTACTTTAATGAAGAATTTCTGTAGTCACTCCACACTTGTGGAATTTAGTAACTAAAAGTCTCCATGTTCGTGAATTTTCAGGTGTAGAATTTATGACAATATGGGGAAACGAAATCAGGAGACTTAGGTCAAAAATATACTTAAGCAATCCCTTATAGATTTGTCTTACATAGACTTAAGCCAATAAAGAGAGCATGCAAATGAAGACTGTAGTGACATTTTGCACATTTTCAATTAATCCTGATTGGCACTGTACTATTTGTTTCCATTCCATCCTTTGTTCACAGAAAATGCAAGTGACGCTCATATTAAGAAGGATTTCCCTTGGGTTAAGCCATACACCCAATGCCTTTCTTATTTTATGATCTAGAACTGTTTTCTCTGACTTTCCCTGATGTCTTGCAGTGGTGGTTATGATGGATAAATATTGTATAATTGTACCCCCCCAAAAATGAAATGAATAAAGAGAGAGAAAAACCACTTTGGTAAGATCTATATTTAATTAAATTTTTAGTATATATGAATCATTTTTCAAACGTTTCCCTCGATATCTGAGATGTGCCCCAAAGCTTCACCTGCAGAGGCCCATCTTTCCCAATTCTCATTTTCCTTCCTCCTCCACAGTTCAAGTCTAAGGCAAAGTTTATTACTCCTCTCCTTTCGTTTTTCGGGAGGCTGTCTCACTAAAACCTTGACTCCTTCTTTGCCATCTGCTTTACTTTCTGTTGCTGTTTGAAAATCATCCCCCCTGTAGTGTTGTTTTCCAATAAAGTCTCATGGTTTCCATGAGGATATTGAGAAGTAATTTTCATGTGAACTCAAAATTGATATGAAGGGGGTTATTATTGTGTGTTTCTGCAAAATGCATTGTATGAATGTGTTTTGTGTTAGATCTTTTGTGTGTGTGTGAGGAAGATTCGCTCTGAGCCAACATCTGTTGCCAATCTTCCTCTTTTTTTTTTTTTTGCTGAGGGAGATTAACCCTGAGCTAACATCTGTGCCAGTCTTCCTCTGTTTTGTGTGTGGGTCACTGCCACAGCATGACTGATGAGTGGAGTAGGTCCGCATCCAGGATCCGAACCTGTGAATCCAGGCCACCGAAGCAGAGCGCATGGAACTTTAACCACTCAGCCACGGGGCCAACCCCTTGTGTTATACCTAATCTCACCTGTTCTCCCCCAAAGCAAATCTAGCCACCAGCATGTGCTGCTGTAGGTAAATTCCACCCTTCTTCACCTGGTTTTAGGCACCACATTATGATAATGATGGTATACCTTACCTGTATTTAGTACTCTACATTTTCCAGAATATTTCATTCAATGCGTATAAAATCTGATGTGCTGTCAGGCTTAAGAAACGGCTTCAACCTTTGGGGGCCTATACTTGCGCCCCTTATTATTTTAATTACTGACACACCCTGAGGTTTAGCTTGGTTAATGCTGTTATGTCTGTGTCTTGTGGTGTACAGGTTACTCTGGCCAGGACTTCGACTGGGCGGATTATCACAAGCAGCATGGGACAGAAGAAGCACCTCCCTTCTGCTTCAGAAATGTAAGAGGTTTGGTTCTTGCAACTTCTTTTATTACAGGTGTTGTTCCCCTTAAGTTTTGTAAGTTGCTTTCTATTTATTGAGCAAGATTTGAGTGCTACCATGTACCACAGGATCCTAAAGCTTTTGTAGATTTTCTAGAAAAGTCCTCCTTTCGGGTTGTATCTTAGTTAGGGGGATGCTGGGCTGTAGTGACGAATTGACTACTGAATGTATAGTGACTCGAACACGTCATGAGTTTAACTCTCACTTGTGGAAGGGTCCAGGGTGTTCTGATTAACGGTGGTTCTTCTTGTGGTGAGCCTCGGGCTAGATCTGTATTGGTTCATCGTCTGAATCTAGTGAGCAGAGGGGAAAAGGGATCCAGGAGAAGATATCCTAGTTTTAAACACTGTTGCTGATATTGACACATATTACTCCATTCTCCTTCCTTTGGTGACATCTAGTCACTCGGCTGCACCAGGCCATGAGTAAGGCTAGGAAATGTGCCCTGGCTGGGCTACTGTTCCCAGCCATGATTCCATACTATGGAGAAAGGAGGATGAATTTTGATGGACAGCTTTCCACCTGTGCCAGCATCAGCTCTGCACTTGCTGGGGAGTGTAATATTGATAAACCCATTGATCGGGGTTCTCTGCTCCTGAGGTGTATCCTTAAAATACATTCTTAAATTTTTTTCTCTTGGATGACTTTAATAAGATGCCAGTCCAACAGTTTTGTGCTTTGCTTACTTTAAGCCACTTCCTTGTTCAAATAGAGCTTATCAGCGCGATGACTCATAAAATAGCAGTGTGTGTGTATGTGTGTGTGTTCACGTGTATGCACTTGCTTAGTTACAGGAGTTGGTTGTATAAAGTAGTTTATAAATCATTCATTTAAGCTGCAAGTTTAAATTATTCATTTAAACTTCAGCAACCCTAGGAACTGTGAAAAGGGATGTGGATTATTATCTCTGTTTTAAGAAGGAGGCATAATGTGTTGAGCATGCATTTAGTTGTTAGAGTTAATTCCTTCTGCTAAGAAAAAAGACACAGTGCTCCAGTTGGAGACCGCAGATCCTATAGTGTAGAGTGCTCCCTAATCAAAGACTTGTGTTCCAGACATGTGCTCCTAGAGCTACTGATTCATTGCCACCCCGCCTGTAATTTGTACTATGGGAATAAGAGAATATGAGAACTGAGAGGCGGGAGGGGTTGGCCTAAGAGAGAGAAGCTCAATACTGAGCATAAGTCAAAAACGGATTTTGGAGAATTAAATAGGTTGATTACTGGGTCAACTTGTACTCATACATACAGAAACAAATCAGTGGCAGAGGTGGACATCAGGGCTCCTTAAATGATTAAATGAACTTTCTACTGGATGACATTGCCTTTGCACAGAGGTAGTTTTTCTGTAGCACTGAAAGAACTGTAGGGTGTGTGTTCAGGTTTTATGATGGGGACAGCTCTGTAACTGTACCATCTGGTTAGCCTTTAAGGTTTATTCAGTCCAGTGCGGTCTTACTAGACTTTATACCGTATTGACGTCACTTGTTACAGACTGCACTGGCCTCATTGCCTTTCATTTAGGATCATGGAAACACTTGATCACATCCCAGAACCCCTCTGAGATTGTGCTTTCTGCCTGACAAGAGAGAGATTCCTTCTGTGACTATTTAACCTTGGGAGAAAAATCCTGACATCTCACTAGTTCTGTATTTAGGGAGCTGTTTCTTCTATGACAACACAGTTCCTGCAAAGCTTGTTTTTATTTGTTCTCTGCTCCCATTCAGCCAGCTGTTGTCCAAATGGATTTTAACAGTAGAGCAAGTAGCCACATACATCCCCAGGTGGCCTCTGAGCTTTCAGGAGTTAGCTACCAAGATTAAATCTATCTTAATGAATATGCTGGCATAATCATTAGGAATTCACTTGTTACAAATATGACCCCCTTTGTTTCTGGTTCTCTGTTTATTTAATCAATGGGATTGTTATCTGCCTGTTGGCGTATGCATTGCATTACTGGGACTTGGCTGAATTTTGTTAGCTTGCTACGAGTGCTCTTTAATGGAATACTTATTATGAATTCATTTTTTAATCACACATCTCATGTGTACTAGAGGAGACATCATGTAGAAGTGGATGCATGGAAGACATTTCCCTGGGGATGTTTAACAATCAGAGGCAGTTCTGAAATGTATTGACACAGCCAAATGCTTAGTAAAATAAACTCACAGGTAACAGTTTTGCTATTGATCCCTTATAAATTACTCTCAAGCAGTGAGCTGAAACGAAAATAGGTTATGCGGTTGTAGCTTTCCCTTATTAAGTAGGATAAAATGCATTTTAACTTACTTAGAGGCTTTTCAGGCAGCCTGTTGAGTTGTACTATCAAAAAGAAGGTCAATACAAAATACCCGTGGATGAGGCAGGATGATTTGCAGAAAAATAGCCTACCTAGAATTTCTTTGATTCCTATTTCCAAAGAAACATAAAGAAAAGGAGCACATTGATATCTTAACATACATTGGATAATTTTGCTCTGGTTACTAAAAGAAGTAATTGAATTTTTAGCAACATATTTAAAAAGACATGAAAATGCGAATTACTTTAGTTTCCTTCCATGAGTCACATAAAGATGTTATCTCTGTTAATTACAAGAAGCTGTTTATCTCAGTTAATATATTTCAAAATAGATATATTTATATAGTATGGTAATATTTGATTGAACTTTATAGTGGCTGATGATTTTACAAAATTTTATACTTATTTTAAAGTAATGTTAGGAGGGAGGTTTGCTTCTACTTTGACTGAGTAAGCTCATACTGAATTGACCCTCCTGCAGATAGCAACTATAAACTCTGGACAGAACATCAAAACAACTACCTGAGGGACGTGGAGAATGAACAAAAGCAGGCAGATTCTGGAGGGAAACAGGTGCTTAGAAGAAAGAAACAGCATGAGATGATCATCCCAATATTTTCAGACTTTTGGCCTGAGGTCAGCCACAGTTGAGAACATATGGGATGATGAAAACAGTGATATAAAATTTACAGTCATTCTGGCCTGATGAACCAGATAACAGAATTTGAGCAACCACAGCTACTGGAAAGTGAGGGGAGTCTCAGGGAGAGCCAAGCAGGGGAACCACAAATTCTGCGTGTAAACTGTGCCTAAAGCTTTGGCTGATCCCTGAACTGTGTATTTGCCAGGCAGACTCCAAGCAGCCTAGCTAAGGATGAAAGACTAAACTGAGATTTGATCTGCTTCTCAAGAGACAGAGTGTATACTTTAAGTTCAACCAAGTTGGTTGCTTGCTAAAAAAGAAAAATCAACACTCTTGGGAAGAATATAACATAATCCAGAGTCTCTGTGACATAACATTTAAAACATCAAGATTTTAGTCCAGAGTTGTTCAATACATGAAGAAATGGGAAAATCTGACTCATTCTTAGTAGAAGAGATAATTAGCAGAGACCAAACTCAACATGACCCAGAAGTTGGAATTAGCAGACAAGTATTTTAAAGCCCCTCTTATAATTAAGCTCAGTGGTACAAAGCAGTGGTTTCCAAAATGTGGTCCTTAGGCCATCAGCTTCAGCATCGTCTGGAAACTTACTGGAAATACAGATTCTCTGGCCTCACCTCAAATCAACTGAATCACAAATTTTGGGGGAGGCCCAGCAGTCTGTGTTTTTAAAAGGTTCTCCAGGTGATTCTGATATACCCTAAAGTTTAAGAACCATTGATGTAAAGGAAAATACTCTTACGAATGAAAAGATAGGACGTGCCAGAACAGAAGTAGAAAGCATTAAAAAGAGAAATTCTAGAACTGAAAAATACAGTATCTGAAACAAGCAAATTCATTGGAGGGTGGTAATAGCAGAATAGAGATGACAGAGGAAAGAGTTCATGACCTTGAAGATAGAAATTATCCTATCTGAAGAACAGAAGGAAGAAAAAGATTGATGTGTGTGGAGGGGGATGAACAGAATCTCAGGGTCTGAGGGACAGTATCATGTGTAATTGGACCCAGAAGAAGTGGCCACAGAGACTGCGGAAGAAAAAAATATATGAAGAAATAATGGCCCCAAATTTACCAAAGTAGCTGAAAGATCTAAACTGACAGGTTCAGGAATCTCAGTGAACCAAGCAGCATAAATACAAAGAAACCCAACATAGTCAAATTGCTGATAACCAAACATAAAGAGAAAAATCTTGAAAGCATCCAGAGAAAAATGATACATTCCGAATAGAGAAACAACAATTTGAATAACAAAATTCTCATCAGAAACAACAGAGGCCAAAAGATAGTGAACCAATGTCTTTAGAGTGCTGAAAGAAAAAAACTATAATTCTATATCCAGTAAAAATATACTTTAAGAATGAAGATAAACACAGACACTTCACCAGAGAAGATATACTAATGACAAAGAAACATGTGAAAAAATGCTTATTATTAGTTATAGGAAAAATGCAAGTTAAAACCACAATGAGATACCACTAGATCTACTTACTAGAATGGCTAAAATTAGAAAAACTAGCAATATCAAGCGCTGGTGAGACTGTTTAGCAGCAGGAACTCCATGCACTGGTGATGGGAATGTCAAATGGTATTTTGGAAAATAATTTGGTAGTTTCTTAGAAACACACATTCACCATATGAGTAGGATACAGCAATCCTATTTCTAGAGAAATAAAAACAGTGTTATAGGCTGCATTATGTCCCTCCAAAATTCACACGGTGAAGTCCTAACCCCCAATACCTGAGAATGTGACTGTATTTGGAGAGTCTTTAAAGAGGTAATAAAGGTAAAATGAGGTCATATGGGTGGGCCTTAATCCAATATGACTGGTGTCCTTATAAGAAGAGGAGATTAGGACACAGACTCCATGCACGGAGGAAAGAACGTGTGGAGACACTGGGAGAAGGCGGCCATCTACAAGCCAAGGAGATTGATTGACCTTAGGAGAAACCAACCCTGCCCACACCTAGATCTCAGACTCCCAGAACTGAAATTTCTGTTGTTAAAGTCATCTGGTCTGTGGTATTTTGTTATGGCAGCTTGAGCTGATTCATATACTGATGTTCACACAAAAACTTGTACTTGAGTGTTTATGGTGGCTTTATTCACAATCTCCAAATATTGGAAACAACTCGAATGCCCTTCATCTGGTAAATGAATGGACACACTGTGGCACATATATATAAATGATTCCATTTATATGACATTATGGAAAAGGTGGAATTAGGGATGGAAAACAGATCAATGGTCCAGGAATTGGGAGTCTAGGAGGGATTGATTACCGAAGGGCTGGTGTGAGGGGGTTTTGGAGGTAAAGGAACTGTTCTGTATCTTGAGTGTGGTTATGGCCGCACAACTATATTCATTTATCTAACAGCCCCACCCTCATAGAACAGTGCCCCCAAAAGGGTGAATTTTCCTATGTGAAAGTATTAAAAAAGTGAATTTAGAAAGTAAGTAAAAATAAACAAGCAAAAAAGCACAAAGGAAACATACAGACCATTTCAGGTAAAAGAAAACTATGGGAATTCATCACCAGCACTGAAAGAAATGCTAAAGGATGTGCTTCAGGCTGAAGGAAAATAATGCCAGATGGATACTCCATCTGTTTCCTTTAACGTCCTGAAATATGTCCACCTAGAAGGTTAGAAGGAATATAGGGAAGTAGAAGAAATGCTTTGTACCTCAGCGATTCTGTAGAAGTCAGGGTGCTTATGAAACCGGAAAGAGAGGATGTCTTTATCCTGTCACTCATTCAGCAAATATTAGGCACCTGCTGTGTGCCAAGCTGAGTTCTAATTTCAGGGATACAAATGAAGAAGGCCTGGTTCTTTCCTCGTGAATGGCGGGAAAGACTGACACGTGAAGGAGCCCGTGTGTCTCATAAATAAGATGCGCGTGTGTGCATTTCTGCTTTGCCAGCTATGTTGCGGCACATCATCTTGCTGTGGTATCTCCTGGCTTAATTTCAGTTCTGTGTCTCTTTCAGACATCCTTCAGTCGGGGTTTCACAAAGAACATGAAGCTTGAAGCCGTGAACCCCAGGAATCCTGGAGAACTCTGTGTGGCCTCTGTCGTCAGTGTAAAGGGGAGGCTAATGTGGCTTCGCCTGGAAGGTATGCACAGTTATCACCCTGAAGGACGCAGGGTCCATGCGGGAATCGGGGGGCGCTGAAGACTTCAGCACTTCTCGGAAGGGCCCCTTTTGTGTTCCTTTTATTGAAACTTCTTAAATTATTCAGTGTTCTTAAATAAGCGAAACTAATCAAATATAAATTCGTTCCGAGGCTCTCATCTGAACTAATAATTTCATGAAATGAGATGCCGGTGTGATAATTATGTTTGGTCACAGTGGTCTTTTTGCATCGATGATTATAAAAGCTCATGTCACAATTAAATCAATATGAGTCACTAAAACTAGTATTTGAGGTCTTGGTTATTATGAGGATAAAATTATATATTTGCATTTTAATGTGAATATTACCTTTGACTTTGGTTTCTTCCTTAGATGTTTGATTTTTCCTTAAAAAAGTAGCTGGAGATGACTTTCACCCCAAATATATAATAAACAGGATTTGGGCTTGTTTGTTTAATGGTGTTTTAGCTGTTCTTTACAGAGACATTTTATTTACAGTTGTACAGATAATTCACAGAACAATCTACTTTGTAAGCAGAATCTTGATCAGATTTTGGATTTAGATAGAAGACTAGATTTTCCAGGTGTTACATTTTCAATGAGAAAGAATTAAAATGAGTTTGATCTCAAAGGTTTTCCCATCTTTCTGTGATTTAAAATACTTTGGGGGTTTTTGTTTGTTTTTCAGTTTCATAGCCCCCAGTAGTTATTCCAAATGTGTATGGAAAAACAATATGACTAGATATGAATAATAAAATAATGTTAGCTTTCCTGGCCATATTAAATCTTATGACACACTCATACCACTCTTAGAATAGAAAGTTTGGAAGATCATAGAATTGATGCGAACATCTTCATCCCTATGTCCTCAATAAGCAAGTCTAAAAAAGCATTGAGATTTTTTAGATAAGCCTACCATTTCATAAATGTTATAGTCCAAGAGAATGAGAAGGGTAGAGAACAGTGATTTTAGCTGAATGTCATATGTCATTAATGCCCAGAAAATAGCTTAAAACATAGCTGTGGTTTAGTATTTCAAAATCAATTTGAAATAAAAGGAAATTCTCAAAAAGTTGATGGCTTCATGGATTTTCAAGCAGAATGGCCTCTCATTGGAATTAGCCAAAATGTAGACATAGGTATAGTGTGATGTTTCTGCAGGAATGGAACACGACCTTATTTTCATTACTACGTGGGAAGTTGAGTCAACTGCTCGTGGAAAAACAAGATCCCTTCTGTAATTTCAAATCCCCAAATTGAACTTGCTGCCTCATATTATGCTAAGCCACGTTACAAGATTGGAGTCTTGTTTGCGTTATTAATTTGAAAACAGAAATGGTGAAGTTCAGAGGCCGTGTTTCATCATTATTATTTAGCACCTTATGGTTAAAATTCTGTGGCAGTCATCATTTATTTAGCAGTTTGTACTTCCAAATTACTTTACAGCTGTTAATTACCTAACACAGACAGCAGTCAGAGTGCCCTGGTTTTTATAGATGGAGGAACTGGCTAAGCCATTAAGACACGCCTGGGATTCAGTTTCCTTGCTCTTGACATCTTTGTTGCTGAATTCACCAGCCCCCACGGCTTCCCAATTCTTAAAAAGAATGATGAGCCACAGTGAGTGTGTATTTAACATTTTTGACAGTCTCTTCTCTTTATCGTTGTTTTTCTTTGGATATAAATTTCTGGTTT
The DNA here is from genome assembly GCA_031878705.1 of Tapirus indicus. Lineage (NCBI taxonomy): Eukaryota > Metazoa > Chordata > Mammalia > Perissodactyla > Tapiridae > Tapirus > Tapirus indicus. Next base: position 120,604,948 of record CM062925.1, read on the forward strand.
TATAGCACAGAAATGTAAGTCAGCTTGTGTCAGCTCTTTTTCTTATTCTTCAGAGTGCTTTCATTCTGTAATAAGGAAAATTAGTCAGCATTAGGAAGCAGATCAGGAAACAGATTGTCTGTTTTTCTAGACCTTACACATTTAAAAAAAAATTTAAACAATCTATTGAATGTTATCTACCTGGAATTATTAGTCAAAATTATGCATTTGTCTCATCAAATAAAGTAAAATTCCCTTCAATCTTCTTGATCTTGCTTGGATTTTGGGTTTTTTTTGTTTTTGTTTGGCTTTTACTCAACATTTACCTTTTAAAGTGACTGCAAGCTTAGTGGCACCTGTTTCTCATTATTTCACAGTTTTATGTACATAGTGTTTTCTTTCCTCAGTTCTGGGGACATAATATTAGAGATTCACTATGGTCACTTTGTGGCTGTTAAATTCTTTTTTATGATGATGGTGATTCTGATTATAGACCGCTGATTTGACACTTGAAATTTATAAATACTTCGTAACAATTTATTAATTATTTTTATGCATTAAATTGATTTGAAATGCCTTCAACACATGGCTGATTGACCACTTTTAGGTAATTAAAATGATCATTTAAAAAAATTTTTGACTTGTCTCGAAGTCAGATAGTTCTTTAAGTGTCTATAAAGGAGCTGCTGTTGAAGAGGGAGCAACAAATACAATCTATGAGATTAGTGTAATATCATTTTAGGTGCATATTTGAAAAGAATTTCAAGCTCTTATAAACCGCTGACTGTGCGCAAGGGCAATTTATGATGAGGGGGTTTTGTTTTCAGAAAAGACACTGTGGTGTTTTCTCTTATGTTACTATTCTGCTCTAGGCAGTCATATCTACCGTTGTGAGCATTATCCATATAATATCAGTTACTTTCAGTTTAATGCCTCGAGCACTGCAGCCACACACACTGGCTCACACACTCATGCACCTGCATTCTCACAAGCCGAGTCACTTTACGGTCGTTTCAGATCATTTTCTTACGGGACAACTAGGGTGTAGGTGCTCTATTTGCCCTCCCAGCACTGTGACTCCCTACAAGGGTCTCCATCTTTGTGTTGCCCTTCTTGGGTCCTCTTATCCCCGTTGTTATTATTTTATGTCATAAAAGGTATGACGACTACAGGCTTCATTGCTGCTAAGTTATTTTGCCCTTGAGTCATTGCTACTACAGAAATTTTTGTGGAAAGCTCTAGAACATGAGCAGCACAGCCTGGTTCTGAAATTGGGAGCACTGTTCAAATAAAAACAGGCAGGGAATTCTCCATGAGTGTTTTTGCAGTTCGAATGTAGGGCGGGAATGACGGCCCCGTAGGATACGTTACCCAGTGCTCTCAGTTCAGGTTTGTTAAAAAGAAACATACAGAACGAAAAAAACACAGACGACCCAAAGTGTCCGGGTCTGTAGAGAAGTATCAAAATCTATGTTTAGGGAGTTTACCTCACACCATCACCTTATGTTATTACCAGCGTCCAGTGGTCTTTATTTTTTGCTGCCCTCTGAAATGAAATCTAGAGAAAATAAAATTTTTCCACCATCAGTACTGGGAAAACATACTCGATAAATTTCCGTCTGTGAATCTGTGCGGGGTGTAGCTTTTTAGAGTTCAGGAATTGGATATTTTCCTTGCGAACTTTGCGTTCCACACTGATAAGCAGAGAACACGCAGGGCCCAGTACGGACGTGGTCCCTGATTTCCACAGATCTCGACGTCAAGTCTGTGCCCCACATAGCATTTCAGCACAGGTATTGAAACGCAAGGCTCAGCGACAGTTCAAGGTCAGATATGATCTCTCCTTTTCTCCTCATAAGAAATACCCATTAGAATTGTGCAATGGCATTTTCTGATTTATCTGATTTTCTCTTCAGTTTCTTGGATTCTGTGAGGTAGGTCTTTTGGCACATGGCCTTCTGCTGCTTTCCTCTTCTCCTCTGAAGTTTTATGCCCCCTGCAAGGTCAGGGACCCTATCCTCACGCTCTTCACCTGCTAGTGGCGGTGACCCAAGCTGGGTTACCCGTGTTGTTGGGACTGATGGCGGAAGGATGCAGACCTTTTACTTTTGGCACATGAACTTTCACATAATTCTGTTTTTCGCCTTTGTCTTTTCCCTGTTCTCAGCCATCGCCTGGTGTTTCTGACTCTAAGTCACCCTGATCCATCTTTTCTAGAGTGAACCTCCAGCCATCCACCTGGGTGGAGGCATCACTTGGCTCTAACTGCTTCAACCGGCTGCTTCTCCTGAGTCTGCCCCTCCTATCCCTTGCCTCCAATCCACTGTCTACGGTCCAGAGACCTGAACTAGCTTGCTTCTTGCCTTCCTTGTCCTTTGTAGACTCTTAAATATTTGACGAATGAATAAATGAGTGAGTGAACGAATGAATAAACGAGTGAGTTAACATACTGGCTGAGTAAGGTTGATGGAGTTTTCTACTTGAGCCCCTTGAAGTAAAATCAATTCCATGTCAGGCCTGGGGGCAAGGGCCAAGACCAGGTGGGCATGACAAAGAATTTTAAGAGGAAGCCTGGGTCATTCCTGTACCAGATTCCTGGAAAATTAAATCTGCCTTGGACCAGGTGATATTAGAACTGAGAAGATGCTGGCATTCCTAGAATAGTCCCCAGTTCCAGAACAGATTTTTACGTTCGTGGTGGGACAGACTCCTTTGAGATTCTCATGAAAGCTATCGATGCTCAGAAAAATGCACTTGCATGTGTGTATAATTTTGGATGTGATTTCGGACAATTCATGGGCCCTCTTAAAACAATTCTTGGCTGGACCTCGTTGGAATTCATAGACCTCAGATCAGAATGCATGCAGGAGAGATTCTCAGGAGATAATAATAGATTTTAGATCTGTGCTGTCCAGTGTGTAACTTCTAGCCACGTGTGACCTCCATTTTAAATTAATGACAATTAAATGACAGTTTCTGTTCCTCGGTCGTGCTCTCTGCAGTCAAGTGCTCAATTGTCACGTGAGGCTGGTGGCTGCTATTTTGGACAGCACAGATACAGAACACTTCCACCCTTGTAGAAAGTTCTTTGGGACAGCACTGTTCTAGATGCTCAGATTGAGTCCAAAAAATGTTCCTCAGGCCTGTGGAGGTCCAGAACTCAGATCTTGGAATGTGGGGGCAGTAAAATGCAGTTTACTCTGATAAGTGGCTCAATGCCGGGCTGTAAGTTTCAGCATTTGTTAGCAAGATGAAATGAGTTTTTAGGCCCCCAAGAACTTAGAAACTGGAGGTAGAGTCCATTCTGCCCCAGTATCAGTCAAGAAAGCACAATGGATATTTCAAGCAGGAAGGGATTATAACAGGAGACCAGGTGCCTGCAAGCCCATTGAGAGGGCTGGAGGACAGAGGTCATGAGGCCACCACTGGACTCTGCATTTTAAGGACACTTGGGGATTTCATCGGCAGGAAGCTTCGATTGCCGGCCTGCTGCTGGTGCCAGTCCCTCTCGTACCACAAAGCTTATGAGCTGACCCTGGGAATGCCGTGGCCACCTCAGAGACCCTGGAAGCTCATGAATGGAAGTGGAAGTATCGAGTCCAGCTGCTAACAGTCTCCATGTCCATGCAGGCCAGCAGGAAGAACAGCGGGAAGATCACCTCTGCCTCACTCTGTCCTTCGCACCCCACATGAGTAGATATCATTGGTGGAACCTACTCTGTACCCAGTACTCTATCATGCAAAGGAGTCTGGGAGTTTAATTTTCCACATCTCCGTCCCCTGCAGGCAGAGAGGAAGGTGGGATTTAGTGCTGGGAGCCAATTAGCCGTAACCAGCATTCTTTCTGCCTAATCATAAAAGAAAACTCGGTTTTGTGGCAAATAGAATATACAAGATCTTAGGTTATGTACTGAAATGATGGAAGTTTATTCTTTACATAGAGGTAGCTGGTAAACAGCGAGCACCATTTTTTAGATGAAGGTAACAACACAGGATGTGCCTTGTTAGCTCCGCTCGTATGTTGGGGCCAGCGTCAGAGGATAAACGGGCTGCATTTGCTCTGATGACTTACACCCCTTGTATGGCAGGTATTGCGCCTTTTCTATTACTAGTGATTACCTTTCCCGTCTCCGTTACTTCCTCACATTCAGTTTTCCTCTTGTTAGGGAGGTTAATATAGATTCTCTGTCTCTTGCTTTGGTTGGTTGGTTTTTGTTTTTTGCTTGAGATGTTTTCTTTTTACGAAGTTTCCCCATGATCGTTGTGATCATTCTCCATCTCTAGGTTGTTTCCCTCCCTTTTCTTCTTGGCAGCATTTGGCCTACGTTGATCCCTCCTTCACAGTGTCCCTTCCGTCTTTTCCAGCATGCCGGGCTGGGCGGGTTGATCCCCCCCCCACCCCAACCTTTCCTTAGACGCATGTCCTTGGTTTCACCTTTGTTCTGTTTTCCTCACCTGTGAAGTTCAGAAGTTTTCAAAGTCCTTTTCTTTCCCAGTGCCCACACCATCTCGTCTCTCTTTGTGACTTCAAATAGCAGTTCTGTGTTGACTGATCCAGGTCCCCAACACTAACGGCACATATATTCATAACTCCCCTTTCATCCACCTACATGTCTCCATGTGGGCATCAGCATTTCCCAATGGCACTACTGTAGCCCCTATATATGCTCCTCTCGAGTATCCAGTCTGACTGGATGGCACCGTTATTTTACCCAAGTTAGAAACCACGAAGTCACCCAAGTTAGAAACTCTAGAAAAACTCCTGTCTGTTTTTACCCTGCCCACTGCCCCACAACCAGGTAGTCACCTCAGTGGCCCAGTGCCCTCTCTCCATCTCTGTCTCTCTGCTCACTGCCACATTCCAATCCAGGTCTTCATCCCTTACCTGACGATTTCAGTAGTCTCTTAGTTGCTTTCTCTGCCATCTTCGTGGGGCTCCAAGAGTTAGCTTTGTAAAATACAGTCATGGCCTGGGCCTGGCCCGGTGGCATGGTGGTTAAGTTTGGCATGCTCTGCTTTGGCCGCCTGGGGTTCAGGGGTTTGGATCCTGGGCTCAGACCTACACTGCTCATCAAGCCGTGCTGTGGTGGTGTCCCATATACAAAATAGAGGAAGGCTGGCACAGATGTTAGCTCAGGGCAAATCTTCCTCACCAAAAAACCAAAAAATAAATAACAGTCATGGCCTTCCTCCTCATATTCAACAAGTCTGCATTTCTTACAGAGTAAAGACTCAAATTCTGTAACATAGCATTTAGCATCCCCCTCCCGACGTAGACACCTGCTTCCCACGTGTGATCTTGAGTGCTTTGCAAGTTTGAAAACCTCTCTTCTTATTTGTACAGCTCTATAAGATGTATATAATAATGGATTCTACCTTATAGGGTGGTTGTAGAGATTGACACATCGTAGTAAGTGCTTAGTGAGTGGATGGGGTTGATGAGCAGAAAGACAGGCAGCCCCGTCTCATTTCAGCTTTCCCTCCCTGCTTGGAGCCTGGGCCCCATCAGCGTGGACCACCTGTGTTTGTAAACATCCGGGTATTGTCATTAGTGCTGTAAGCCATTGCACAGGGCTGTACTCCTGTCTCTGCCTGTCACGTTGCACAATATTTGTACGAGAGTTCATGTGCACTTTGCTTGTTAAGTAGATAGGAGGAATAAATAAAATCTGTGTTTCCGAACGAGAAAGTGATTTAAGATACAGCAGCCCCTTAAGAACTGCTGTTTTGCCAACCAAATTTTGAGACAGTGAGATATTTTATCCTTGTAAGCTAAAATTCAAAAACTCCTTGGTCAGTTTTTTCATATGCTTGGTTCAGTTCCAGCAAATCTCCCTTCCACGTCGTAATCACCGGCAGTCCTATTAAGATGCAAATTCCTGGGGCCACCGCAGACCTAGTGCTCCTGTGTCCCCAGAGCAGGGTCTGAGAATCTGCATTTTTGAAGTCATCTCCCTAGATGATTTCACTAGTTTGTGAAGATCTCTGGGAGAAGAAATGGGCAAGACATTGCATGGTTCAGAAAACTTGTGTGAGGCAACCTCTTATGTTTAAGAGACCAGGTGCAGAAAACTGCCCCTTAAGCCTTTCCATAATTGGTGAAAAAGTCAGGTGGTTAATAAGTCTTTGCCAGAGATTTGCAAATATGAAACAAGGGAAAAATGCAAATGTGAAAGTAATTATATTTCAAGTCCCTGTGGGTGGTTTTAAAATCTTTAAAAAGAGGTATGGCCTGCGTGAGACAATTTGGGAGAAGCTGCTTCAGCAAATCAGGATACCAGAGCAATATTTCCTGGTCAGTTGCAGAAGGTGGCCCAAGAGTGGGAGTTGTCTGTGGGAACTGGCTTCTAATACTCCCAAATCTGTTTTGTCCCAAAAGCCAATGCTTGATTATACGGGTTCTTGGTGGCCAGAACTGGCTCTGGCTGTCTTCAGTAAAGTGAGAATTTTGAGGGAAAGCTTTGGATGGGAGGCTGGGGGGTCGCCTCTCCAGAAGGCTTCTGCAGATGCCCTTGTGACGACTGTGACTTCTGACTGGCCACATGTTCGTTCAAGAGGCCCGAGCCCCTTGTCATCTGCCCACAGAGAGGGTGGATTTGGCTCCTTCCCCTTTTGTGGTAGGTGGCCATAGCTCCTGCATAATGGGAATTCCACAAAAGGGATATGGGGCCCTGACTGGAATGAGATAGATGCTAGACAGCCAAAAAAAGAGAGAGAGAAAGAAAACTGCCTAGCTCAAATGCTTTCTCAGGCTCAGATTTTCTTAAGGTTGAGTCCTGGATCTGCCTCTTACCAGCTGTTTGTTCTTTTCCTATGCCTCAGTTTACTCATCTATGAAATGGGGATAAAAATAGTCCCTCTCTCTTAGGGTTGTTGTGAGGATTAAACGCTTGGAAAATTGTCCGGCCTTTAGTAAGTGCTGTGTTTGCAATCCTGTGGGTGTGTCTTTCTCTCTCCACACACACACATTTAATCCCCTTTCTGTTGTTTTCCATCAGATTATCTGTTTCCTGTCGTATCTTGATCTTGCCAGCCACAGTTGTGCCCGTTACTCTTTATTCCTTAGGAATTTGGTTCCAGAGCTGATTAAGAGATGCCCTAAAACCTTGTTTTGTAGAGAGATGTCTGCAGGTGGAAGAAGCATGACAGATGGCCTGTGGGGTTTCCAGCATCCGTTTCTTGCTTGTTCACAGATAATCCACTAGCTTTTCCTTCTCCTGGCACACTTGAGCCTCTCACAATTTGGTGTGGCCTTTAGCTATTAATGAGGGCACCGAACAAGGTCAACTTGTTCCCTTAAATACCTCTTGCCGTCCCAGCTTTTAACCGAGATGCAGGGGTCATTCGGGTTCTATTACTGAATTTTCACTGCAGTGAAAAATCACACACCTTTCTCCGTGCTTGGCTCTTGGCCTCTCCCCTCAGCTCCCTCTTGCCTCTCGCCCCCCAGTAGCATCTCCCACTTTGTGCTTGCCCTCGCTCGTTCTCTTCCGTAATTTGCCGGGAATGAAGCAATGGCGTATGTCGGGAGTTTGAGAGGCTGTGTTCCTAGGAAGAGACATCAGCGTCGCCACAAACCACCTGCAGTCTCCATCCTGATGTTCTGACTAGAGCAGACCACCGAGTCTATTGCAGACCTGAGTCATCGGCTGGATTCAGTCGCCATCCAGCCTCTGCAATTAGAAGGGCAGGTGGAACCTTGTGGAAGTGGCTGGGATCCGCTGGTCTGAGGACAGAGTCTCAGGATGTGGCAAATTGCAGAACTATTGTCAGGTTCCGAAGTGAGTCTTAGAAATGTACATGCTCGCCCATTTGCTTTGTGAGTATGGAAAGTCTTTCTCCTCCGAGCAGTGAAATGACTGATTGTAGTTTAGGTTTGATTATCTTTTCAGGTCACTTGTCCTTCATTAATCAGACCTCTGCGGCAATACCGCACTCATATATAAGACTCCTCTCTTCTTCTCTGAATATCTTATGTTATGTTGTTATTGTGGTGATAGTGAGGTTGTGGTTGTAAAATAGGGAATTCATTCACAAGGACCAAAAATACATAAAAATATCCGTGGTCAGATTCTCTCTCCCACTCCTATTCCCCCCAGCCAACAGCCACTGCGTTCCATTCCCAACAGACACCCACTGTAATAGTATTTTGCATTTCCTTCCGGATTTCTCTTATGCACATATAAATATATGTTATTTTTCCCCTTTTAAACAGATGGTAGCATACTGTATATACACAGTGTTCTGTACCCAGCTTTTCCTGTACCCAACATACACATGTACATCTTTCCATATAAGTCTATAAAGCGGTTTCTCATTCTTTTTTATAGTAGCGGAATATTTCATCATATGGATGCACCATAATTTACTTAGAGGTACTTCCCCATAGATGGAGATTTAGGCTTGCTGATGGTTTTTTTGAGATGAAGGTTCTGGATAAGAATGAGTAAGTAGAATCCATATTGACTTGATGCAGCTGAAACAAAGTCAGAGATTGAGCATGGCCTGTGTTGTTCATAAATGATTTTTGTATAAAATAATAAAGAATATTACAGTGTTTCTTAGTGGAACATCTAACTTTGCAGAGGTAGTTTTGGAAACCCTAGAATAATCAAGAAGGAGCATTGCATACATTTTAATGGATTATTTTGTAAGCTACTGGGTCTCTGTTCTTGGAAAATAATGGGTTATGTTTTAAAAGATGACTCTCAGTGCAGTCAGATGTGTCTAGATTCATAAGGTTGATAAAGGGAAATAAAGAATTGATATTCATCATTCAGAGTAGGATTGGAAAAGTTTCAGGGTCAGGAAAACTTTCCTGGGTGATAAATAACCCACTTTTCCATCAGTTCTTGTTTAATAGATGCCTTAATGGGCTAGATTTGGGGGTAGAAGGGGAAAGTAGGACTATAACTTTTCTTGAAGACATGGTAGCTGACACATCTTAGCTTATAAATATTTGCTTAATTGAATGGAAAGCATGATCAAAGATTTTTAAAGTATGGTAAAGACAGCCTTAGAAATATGTTAATGTATACAGTGTTATAGAAGTGTATATATTAAAGCATTAATATGGTGTGATGTTTGAACTAGCAGAACATTAAAAGACGAAAGTCATAATTCAGGGAGGAATAAGCTATAAAGTTCACTTATGCTTCCTTTTGAAGTACTGTTTTGACCTTGAAAATCTGAAAATACAAATGTATCTGGAAGATGAATTCAGCCTGTTGGCAAAATTGTTGAGTAGCTAAGAAACCCACACTATTTTTGTGAGACTGGAGATGAGAACATGCCCTGGGTAAATGGGGAAGCAGCCCCATGACCCTCTTCATGGGACCCTCTGGAGAACTGTGTGCCCTTCAGGACAAAAAAGTCACTCTTGGATTTGAATCTACTTGGAGAGTTTCTTTACCTTTTGTCTGTTTTGGATATCTTGTTTATTTGATGATTTCTCTGGCAAGTAGGTTAAATATTGGTTGAGTCAAGTAAGACAGAAATGATGTCATGGTTTGGGGGGATATGATTCAGAATTCATCAGACGTCGTGGGATGACATGGATGTGTGCTGGGGTTCTACCTTGTTATTTTCCTCTTAGTTCTCAGTGAAGAAACCAAAGCAAAGCAAGATTAAGTGGTCAGAGCCAGTGAGTCAGTCTCTGAATAGAGCTCTTATCTTTTGATTCTTGGCTTAAGAGTGGTTTCCCTCAAAGTATCTTTTTAAAGAACTATTGATTCAGTGTGGAGTTTTCTTCTTTTCACTAGTTGCTGGGTTCCAAATTTATTCTCCCAGTAGTCAGAGCTCCTTAAAACTCTAGCTAATATTCTATCCAGATCTCTTCTCTTTTTCAGTCTCTCAGCTGTGATGCTGATGTATCACGAGGTATTATTATGATTATGAAACACGGTGATGGTGAGGCAGACTCCCACTAAAAAGACGTGCCTACGTAAATGACTTTTGTGTGACATGGCAGAATCTGCAGGCCACCAACTGAGTTCAGAATGAGTAACTCCAATCAAATGGATAAGTGAACAAGTCTTCTAGAGAAACTCTGTTATCTGTGTGCACTGCCCAAAACCTGTGTTGTTGAGTCTTAATTCCTTTTAACTGGAATGTTAGCTTTCTTAGTAGAAGGCTGACCTTTGCTTGGTGTTGGGTGAAGTATGTCTGGGTGCGCCCTGTGGCCCGTACTCCAAGCTCGGCCACGTTTCCTTCATTTCCAAGGTTTTCCTAGACAAGGAGGAGACTTGTCCCCTCTGCCAGCACTTCTGCCTCCAATTCCAGTTGTTCCAATTTCCTTCCTCCTCCTCCTGTTCTCAGTGGAAGTAGCTCTCCTTTCCAACCCCTGCTTTATTTGAACCCCTCGTACTCTTGCTGTTTTATATTTCAGGCATTTGTAACTGTCGTACAGCTACGGTCATTTTTGTGTTAAACATTCAGGGGAGTGCTTAATCTCGGGGATGCTCTGCATTTTCCTCTCTTCTCCTGTGTCTTGGTTGGTAAGACCTGTTTGTTCCTATCGTCTTGACTTTTCCAATGCAGGCCTGCAGACTCCTGCTCCGGAGTTTATTGTGGACGTTGAATCCATGGACATCTTCCCAGTGGGCTGGTGTGAAGCGAATTCTTACCCTTTGACCACACCACACAAAACAGTCTGTAAGTATGGCCCAGTTTGGAGTGGAGGTGAATAACATTTGGGTGAATAAACAGGGAGTTCTGTGAAGATAGGATCGCCAACTTGTAAAGATTAAAAAAGGTTTTAGATTCTCCACAGAGCACCAATTTTTTGTTATCTCATTTCTCCTTTAAGTGTCTGTGTGAGATGAATATTTAAGCATTTCACGGGTTGACAAACTAAGTCACAGTGATGAGCCAATTGAAGGTCCCAGTGAGAGGCAGAGAGAAAATATCAGGAATCTTCACTCCCAGTTTTGTATACAATTCATTATTTTGATTAGAAAAAATTTAAGCTAAATATTTTTATATTATCATATCTGAGAAAGAACTAATTTTTCTCATAAGGTTTACCCCAAAAGATCATAATTGGTCCCAATAATTTACTGACATAGAAGTAAACACTTGACGCTCTTAGCACTAACTGGTGAGATTTCAACTGTACTTTGAAAAGTGCATTATATCACATCCTTCTGATCACAAAAATGCCAAATTAAAACAATATTAATAGTTAACCCAGCAGCACACACACACTTAAAGATCTACAACATTGTGTTTTAACATATTATTATAGGTCAGTATCATGGAATGGTTCCATTTAAAAATGGTACCTAATAAATCTTGACATTCATTATTCTACCCTATTCCACCTATCAAAAATATTATTTACAATTTTGGGTCCTTAAAGATAAGGGGTTTTAATTTTTTATGAAATAGATTATATTTCTGATATTTATATAATTTATATGCTAACTTTACTTCTTTCTAGCAGTATACCAGAATGCATACTATATGTACACTTATGTAGATGCTCAGAACATTGCTATAAAGAAAGTTCCCTCTCTCAGTTGGTCTCCCATTCCCTGATATCAGCCGATTTTGAAGAGAATTTAAGAGTCCTCCTACTCGATATTCAGTAAGAGTAGGGTGGGACATTATGTGTGTAAAAGGAAGTTGGTAGCTCAGATTATACACAGGTGGATTTTAAGGGATTTTTCTTTCCCATATACTGTGCTGCTCAGCGAATCTGATCCAATGAGAGTAATATCTTGCCCTCACTTTAAAATATTTCTAAAATTTCCAGCTGAGGATGATTATTTCAATCTCAAGGGCCTTCTTTTTTCTCCCCTCATGTAAAATGATGCCGATTCTTGACTGTCCGCCAGCACAGCCAATAGTCAGGTCCTCCCTGGGTTCGGTCACAGGGTTGGGGCCCAATCTGTGATCTTAGTTGTGTGTCAGACAGAACCTCATGTCTGGTATCCTCCTCCTCCCTCCTTCACGTGGATTTGGAAGGCAACAAGTGTTTTGAGTTTTCCTGGAACCAAATCACATATAGGTTAAGGTGGATGTCATGTTTCCTCGGTTCTGCATTTTGCATCCGGGTCTGTTGTGTTGGCTCCTTACCTGCCATTCGGGCATCCCCACCTTATTAGCAGAGACCGAGTTAGACAAGTTACTCTGTACTCACTTTTCACCTCACAGATCACAAAGTTTGTTCTTTTTCAGAGTCGTAACTGGAATTGAATACTAAATAAGTCAAGAGTGGATGCAGTTTTAGTGACTCTTTCTCTTGTTTATTCTTGCTTTCATTTCTCATGCATACATTCCACTTTGAAGAGGCAAACTCTAAGTCTAAACCCGCCAAACTCTGACGGCTTTAGAAGTTTAGTTGGAATTAGTTTATGCTTATGTTGGAAGATGCAGGATTATCTGTGCCAAAATTAGTAGACGCCCAAATCTCTGGTCTGTCTTTGTTACAGCAATTCTAGTCAATTATAAATATAAGCTGGAAATGTTGTTATCCAAAAAATTATCATCATCTGGTTTATGTCAATATTTGACAGACATTTGCTAGGCACCAATCTGCCTTTCAATAATAAAATGTTTTAGTTTAAAACATGCCTCTGATCCTAATTTGGGAGTCCACTGTTATGGCAAAATTATTTGACTTACCCCACTTTCTGTGGGAAAAAAAAAATCATCTGGATAATCGTGCCTGCAACGATTTTCTTACCAGGTGTGTTCCTGTGACGTATCATGTGCGTGCTCTTTTTCTTTCCTATTAAAAGCACATTCTAAAATAAAGTAGCCAGTGCAGTAATAAGGTTCAATGTACTGCATTCTATCTAGACCTCATTTCTGATAAGCCAAAGTCTGTTCTACGCTAGAAGAAATCAAGATAAAATTGTGGCATGAATGAAATAACTTTTCAGTATTTAGATTATTACTTTAAAACTTTTACATGAAGCTATTTTTAAAAATGCTTTTGCCCAGCTAGCTAACATAGATGATTCTCTCCCCCCCCCCCTTTTTGCCTGCTTTATAGCACAAAAGAAGAGAAAGATTGCAGTTGTGCAACCAGAAAAACAGTAAGTTGGTTTCGCTTTTTTTTCCCAAAAGTATGTGATAAATGATGGAGTGTGTTTGTAGAGGATGGAAATCATGGCTGTTTTTATTAGGGTGTTAGTTAACACCTAGCACAGTAGTAAGGATAACAGTCATGCCCATATGCTGTTATTCACTGTGAACCTTTATGTGCGGGATACGGGATCTGCTTGTAAAGGAGTTTCTCCTCCAGATTGTAACTTCTCCCTTTCCTTCCCCCTCAGTGTACCAGTCTTACACATGGCTAGTAACTGTTCTCTGCGATAGTGGTTCTAACGCCCCGAGAGACCGAGCAGAGCTGCCCCCACCCCACCGCATGCTCCCTAGTCATGGCCGGGCTGCAGGCAGAGACTTCAGTGTGGCACCAGCTCTGCCACCTGCCGATTGGGTGAGCTTGAGCAAGTGGCCTTTGGTTCTCTGCATCTCACTGCCCTCATTCGTAAAATACCTATTTCTTGGGGTTTTTAGGACCGTTAAATTCGATTCCAGTGCGAAAATTTCTAGGCCCTACATTGTTGAATAAATATAAATTATCCCACACTTCAATTGTAATTTTATGAGGAAGGAGGGTGTGCGGCCAGCATGTGTACATGCTGGAAGTATGTTTTTGGAAAACTGTAACTGTTGGTAACTTTTGTATATTGGAAAATATGTAAAATACACTAAAACACGCATCCCCTGCCAACTGATTCTGTTTCCTTAATATACTGATGGAAAGGGAATTGAAAACCACATTTTTTCATGTACCCAAGTTTAAATTTAAATAAAATGAAATTGAATAATAGCTGTGTTGTTATTTGAATGTGAATCACAGTTTTGTGCATATTTTTTGTACCTTCATTTCTAAACACAGTGTATCAGGTTAATAATCTGGATAATGTTGGAACAGAGCAAATAATAAAATGAGAGTCCCGTCATTGAATCCAAATTTGAGTCGTAACTCCTAAATTCACAGCAGTTCTTGCCCTTTGCTTGTGTTGGTCACCTGGACAGCTCGTCGAAATACGACTGTGGGCCCCGTCTCCACAATTTCTGACTCAGGATGTCTGCGTGGGGCCTGAGCATCTGCATGTCTAACAGGTCCCAGGTGATGCTGATGTGCCAGGTTGGGGACCCCACTTTGAGAACCGACACCGTCGATGTCCCCGCTAAGATGTCTCGTAATGGTTTGCTTTGAATTTACATCACTTCTCAACTATATGATTTCCAGGCAGCCAACCTGGGTACTCCTGTGAAACTCAGTTTGCCTCTTTTCCCCTGAAACTACATTTTTAAATTTTTATTCAGCAACTTTGTACTGAACTATAACACAGAATTTTATCCTAGAATATGCCCGCTTCACATTTTAAGAACAATCAGTTCATAGGTATTTTTTGAAGGTCTTCTTTTCAGTGTGGCCATGACGCACACAAGCACAGACACCAGAAAGTAGTTTTCAATTAGACATTAAAGAGGAGAAATTTGACTTTAATTAAAAGTCGATGCAAGTTGATGTTTCGTGTCCAAAATATAATTAAGGACGTTATTATAATTCTATAACAAGAGACAGGTGCAGGAGTGACCTGGAAGAACCTCGTTGATCAGTGATGCCCATGCAAGGGGCAGATGTTCCACTGACTTCTTAGTGCTGTTACAAGAATTTGAGGACAACCTGTCTGAAATGGTCTTTTCATCTGTGCTTATTGATGTTGCTACTAGATGCACACATCCTGTCCTACTATATTCTTAGATTCTGTCGTCGTCATTTTAAGTCATGAAAAGACTTTGAAATGTACCAGTTTCTTCTAAAGCGTGTGACCGTGACAGCTTTATTTTCTTTATCAACAGATTGCCATCCACAGTGCCTGTTGAGAAAATACCTCATGACCTTTGTTTATTCCCTCACCTGGACAGCACAGGTAAGTGAGCCCATGTAGGGCACTCTGTCCCTTCCCAGTTTGTTGCTGTGAGTGGAGACACGCACATATTTTTAAGTTAGTATAAGAATATCTTAACTTTGAGTCTATTCTCTTTTTCTCTATTGCTACTTATTGACAAATACCTACTTTCTTTTTTTTAATTTCTAAGCAAATTCTCTGTGCCTCTTCTTTTCCGCTTCTTGGTCAGTAGCTCTGGACAGTTCTCTTGGTCCGCAGGAAAAGGGTTCATGTACTACTTGGAAATGATGAGCCCGATTAGGGCTGTGTATCATGGATGATCAGGTGGAAAAAGAAAGAGCTGAAAATATCATTATTAGACATTCCTTTTTTGACATTTTAGGCCAGTTCCACTTGCATTTTTACATTAGTGGTTCATACTTAAGTCCCTGCTAGCTTTTGAATTATTCCTTAAAACCCTCTCTGTTTGACTAGCCAGTTGTGAATAACATGATTTTTAGTGTATAAAGTCCTGTGTCTTCTAATAACCTTTGAAAACACAAATGAGAATTACCCTTTGACTACAAATCTGATTATAGACATGTTCGTACATCATGTCATATATTTGATTAAGAATTCTATTTTCTGGCCAAAATGAAACCTGCTCTGAATTCCAGGATTAAAACCTATATGCCATGGAAGAATCCTATTAATTAAAGTTATCTTTGTAGTAGAAAGAGCAATTTTATGAGTAGACTTACTAAAATTATTTTTTTCTGTGCAGAGTAATCCTACCAAAATATTTCCATATAGATGCAGCTGTGGACTTAATTTTTTTGCCTGTTGCGTAGAAGTCAAACTTCAGAATGGTTTTAAAAGAACCATGTCACCTACTCTTTCAGAGTCTGTAATTGTTTTACTCCTTTTGTCTTATACCCAGAAAAATAACATTTCTCCCTCCTACCAGTTGGTTCTTAGTTGACGTCCTGTGAGAACAAGGCCTCCTGGACTGTTACATTAGCATCTCAAATTAATAACAGTATTATACAGAATGCCGCTGTTACTCTAGCTTCACTGGGGGCAGTGGTGGGAGAGGATGTCTCTCAGCCCAAAGTGAAGCCTCTTTCTGTGTCTGGAGACATCAAGAAGCTTCGGAGTGGTATCTTACCATTCTTTATTCTCCTTTTTCCCCATGGCAGCTTGAGACACACTAGACCAACGACGTGCCCTGTTCACTTTCTAAGCTGAAAGAATAATGAGGGAAATACAAATTTAAGCCACTGTGAGGGAGATTTCACGCCCATCAGATTGGCAGAATGAAGAAGCCCGACAATATCTAGTGTTGGCTGGCATGTGGGACAGCAGGGGCTCTTATGCAATGCTTATTCAAGTATAAATTTGGGTAGTCACTGTGGAGAACGGTTTGGCCATGTCTGGGAAAACAAGGCATGCACACCCCATGGCCAAGCAATTCCTCCCTTTGTTATACACTTGGAAGAATCTCTTGTCCATAAATGGAAGTGGATTTTTATAGTTGTATTCATTAAAGCAC
Source organism: Tapirus indicus (assembly GCA_031878705.1). Classification (NCBI taxonomy): domain Eukaryota; kingdom Metazoa; phylum Chordata; class Mammalia; order Perissodactyla; family Tapiridae; genus Tapirus; species Tapirus indicus. The sequence continues at coordinate 120,621,394 of CM062925.1, forward strand.
TGTTGGTGATATTGAAAAAGTGAAAACAACTAAATGTCCATCAATAAGAGAATGGAAAACTCAAGTGTGTTATACTCATATGATGGAATAGTACACAGGAGAGAAAAATGAATGAACATTCTGGATACACATTTACCAACTTGGATAGATCTCAAAAACTTCGTGATGAAGAAAGAAACAAAATGTTGCAGAAAACCATTTATGGAATATTTTTAAAATATCCAAAATATCATATATTGCTTGTTGCTACACACATACATGTGTGTGTGGTAAAGTTTATAGACTTGCATGGGAATGATAAATGCCAGGGTCAGGGTAGTGGTTACCTCTGGGAGGGAGGGCGGGGGCAGTTTCTGGGGTAGGATCCACGGGGGAACTTAGCTATGTCACTGTTGGTTTTTTTCTGAAGCCACATAGTTGTCATTGTCTTAGTTTTTGCATCTTTTTGTGCAGCTTGAATCCTGCATGATAAACAAAAAGTTCATTTGTATGGTAGAAAGAATAATCAGAATTTCTTAAGATACTACTGTGGCTGTAAAACGTTCTGATATTAAGACACAATGTACCTCCGGGTAGTTCTGCCAACTAAGTGGCTTAAGAGTTTCACTGGTTCCTGAAGCCTCAGCCGTGTTGCTGTCCCCGCAGGTACTGTCAACGGGAAATACTGCTGTCCTCAGCTCTTCATCAACCACAGGTGTTTCTCGGGCCCCTACCTGAACAAGGGGAGGATCGCAGAGCTACCTCAGTCGGTGGGGCCGGGCAAATGCGTGCTGGTCCTTAAAGAGGTAAAGTGCATTCGCGGTCCCTGTCGGTTCCTCTTCACAGGTGTTCCAGGCGTGGACGTGATTTCTGAAGATCATAGAAATGTGAATCCATGCGCCCCTGCTTTCTCCCAGTCCTGCGGGCTGGGAGCTGGTCACCCAAAGATGGGGAATGGTGTCCCTGCTGATGAAAGACTTGCAGTCTAGTGGGAGGGATAGGCGTTCCTCCCCCGAGTCCAGGGACCCGTTGCCCTAGATGTGAATACGGAGCTTCGGGAAGACAGAGGAAGGATCAGTTGCGCGTGGAGTGAGGGTTTGGGGCTGGAGAGAGAAGGTTTCTCTGAAGAGGAGAGTGAGCCTGGAAAGGTTTCCTGAGATGGCACAGAGTGTTGCTGAGAAGGGACACTCCTGAGCCGGGTTGGGAGTGGCGTCTCTCTTCCCTCCCTCCGCAGTAGCCCGTGCAGCAGGACGTGCAAGATAAATGCTCCGCTGGGCTCCAGGCACTTGCATGAAGTTTGTGTCATGGGCGACACCCGGGCAAACCCCGGGCCGCTCATCCTGTTGGTGCTATTACTTCCCATTTCTCCTCTTGCCTTCGGGAGCCAACCTGCAGGTAGAGGGGACTCCCAACTACACTGACGGCGGTTTTCCTCACTGTCGCGTTTTTACGGCTTAGCCCCGGACAGCGTTTGGAGACAGATGGAATTTTGGAACCGTTCTCAGCGCTCTGTCTCTGCTTTGTTCACAGCGTCAGTGCTTTCTCTAAAGAAAGAGGACACCGCGTATATCTTCTTGACTGTGACGGTACTGTGACGAGTGTGCTTTAATTCCTCGAGCACAACAATCTGTTTGTCCACTGAACAGATGTTTGTTAGGCAGCTTCTAGGAGCCCAGCACTGCATGAAGTACCGGGTCAAAAAATAAACGCTGCCTGCCCTCTGCCTGCTTGGGTTTCACCTTCCTGTTGGGAAGATGATGTAGTTCTAAGCTAGTTGTCCAGTAAGGTGAACATTCAGTAGACAGAAGAGCAGCGTGCTCTGGGAGCGCAGGGCAGGGAGTGACACTCGGCCTGGCTTAGGCCAGTGAGAGGACCGTGAATGCACGGCATGCGTAAGGCTGCACAGGTGGAAGTTCAAGGTGGTGTCCGGGAGGGGAGGGTGGTTGTGTATGACTGGATGATAGGACGGGGCCTTAGGCTGGGGATGATTCGCAGGTGTGAAAGAGCGTGTTAGATTTTGAAAAGAAATAGAGAAATCGGGCTTGCCTGGGGCTTCGGTATGAGGCAGGACCACGTCGCTGGGGGCCTTCTTGCGAACGGCCTCCTTTGGCATTCCAAGGAATTCAGAGTTCAGGGTCTGGATGACAGACCTCCAGGGGACACTGTGCTGATGCTGCTCCCTCAACACGAGAACCCCTGTAAGATTCCAAGTTCCATTTTGCTTAAAGAGATAAGATCACTGTGGCAAAGCCAGAGCCCGTTTGCTTTTCCAGGCCATCAGAGGTATTAGCAGTTGAAGGCTTTTCTATATTTAGAAAAAAAATCTATTTTAAAGAGAATATTGGGGATACAGTTGAGAAGACACTGTGTAAGAAATTGATCAGGCTGTTGTTATTGTAATGTCAGGAGCATTTGACATAGAAAATGTGTAAAAGGTGGTTCCTGCCCTTAATGAGCTTCCAGTCTGGTGAGAAAGATGAACAAGCAAATAGAATGTTTCAGAGGAGTAGGAATCTTGGGTGCTTGACAGGGCGGGCATGGTGCTTGGGGATCGCATGGGGGTCCCACACATCTGGGGGCAAGGGAAGTGGGCAGCCTGTCTGGTAGAGGGAGAAGCATGTTGGGGGCCTGGGGCATCCATGCTGCCCTGGGATGAAGGGAGGAAAAACAGAAGGGAATGCTTACAGCACCTTAACTGTAAGGGGCGCAGAGGACAGACACGGGAAGTGCACACATCTGTGTCCAGGGTCTTCTGCGGGCCTGGATGTTGTCCTGGGCCCTTTTGCATCAGTTCTTATTTAGCAGTGGTCTGGACCTGCTCTCACGTAAGATAGCTCACCTTGATGCACCAGAGCATTCCGTCCTGAAATCAAACAGGGCCGGTCTGGCTCAGCATACGTGGCAAGTCGATTCCATCGATGAGAAATTTGTAGCTAAACAAAGATGGCTGGGGGGGAAGGAGCGTCTCTGAAAGGCAGTAGCGATGTGGGTAAGTGGAAAGACCGCTGATAACTCCAACTATATACATTGGCACAGACCATAGATGTCTGCAGATATTAGACTCCATCAAAGACAAAATCAAATGATTACACATAAGAATTTCTGTCACTGTATAAAATAAGACCCCTGGACCGAGAATTGACTCTTCAGTCCCCCAGCCCTTTCAGCCTGCGAGTGCGTATTTGCTGTGGCGATGTTGTCTGCCTGTATTTCCTTCTGTTTTTTGCTGCGAGGGATCAGAACGGACCATGGAAGTGGACACAAACGCAGTGAATTGGGTTTCTTTGAAGCTGCCTGCAAGACCGGTCCACACCGCATGCTCCCGTATTAAAATCAGGTCCGTCACCTGCCAGGCCTGTTAACGAACGAGACGACCTCAGGTTCAGCCTCTCTTTGGGGCTGGGCTGCTTTCCTTTCCTGCATGGTTTTTTAAATCAAAAGTAGTTATCCCTGATCAATTCTTCCCGCTAGGTGCCAGCAGCCAAATTTAAAAGCCAGGCCAGAGCAGTTTTCCGATGACAATACTAGTTTTTTGCTGATGTCCAGAAAATGCATGAGGCAGAAAGGCAAAAAAAGAAGGCGAACCCTTCAGTTTTGTGAGTGGAAGAAAAATGTAAGTTCTGCCAAGCCAATATTTATGCTAATGCCCTTCCTTCAGCCCCAGAACCTCAGTATGGTTTCAAATTCCATTTTACTTAAAGAGAACGAGGTAATTGGAGCAAAGACAGAGCGCGTTTGCTTTTTCAGGCCATCAGTGGTTTAGCAGTTAAAGGTTTTTATGTCTTTGGAAAATGTAAAGTGATAGTTGTTTTCCCGATGTCAGATCTGCTAGAAATAGGTAACGTCTGTGGGTGTGGATGCAGAGCCGGCCTTCGGAGAGGTGAAATGCAGGCTGAGAAGAGGGGTCTTGAACTGGGAGAGGGCAGTGTGCCGGAGAGGAGAAAGGTTCTGGCAAAAGTGATGATTAATGCACATCTCTGTTCACTTTCTGGGCCATGAACATTCTGAGCATTAGTCTTGAATGGGGTCTTGAGGGACTAAGAGATGTGGCTGGCCTTGATTCCAGAAAGGGTGCAGCAAAGGGAGGTAGGTGACCTCTAGAAGCTGGAGCCAGAGTCAGCTGCCGGCCCAGTCAAGTCCAGTCATCCCGCACAAGGGAACTCAGGAGGAGCGGGCCTTGAGGGGAGGGGGCGGCTGGAGCCCATCGCCGGCCTCTCAGTGGCTGGGGCATTTCGGTGACATCCCTGGGCGCAGTCGCACGGAGGGTGGGACCTGTCAGTACAGACAGTAAGTGGTGGTGCTTATCATGAATCACATGATCATTGTCAACCAAGACTGTCCTTTTCTATCCCAAATACTTCCGCCCCCACGCCTGCCCCAGTGGTGTCAGGGCCTCCCAAAGACACACACAGACTGCAGATCTGCGTGGCCCCTTGGCACGCTTAGGAGGTGGTTGCATCACAAGCCTCCCGCCCTCTGAGATTGTTAGCAGCAGGTGAGAGAGTCTTGTTGGTCATTCACAAAGGTGTTCGGGAAGTTTCTGCTTGATGCTTCAGGTGCAATCTCATAAGTTGCCACATGTGCGATATTTACTTTCTCTGTAGTGTGATTAGGCGGGTGTTTGTGTCCGTGTGTGAAAGAGAGAGCGAGCGAGTGAGCCAGTGTGAGCACAAGAGAAAAGAGGAGAGTGGAGCATGGGAGTATTTCCTCACATCCGTGTGTCCTGCGACGGAAAGTTCAGCCGCTGATGGGGACACATGATGGAAATGGGAGAACACGCACCAAGTCGTCCAGGCAGAAGGGACCCTGGAAACACCAACTCAGGAAGAATCAGAGTCTCCTTTTTCTTTTTCCTTGGGGAAGATTCTCCCTGAGCTCACATCTGTGCCGGTCTTCCTCTATTTTGTATGTGGGGCAGTACCACAGCATGGCTGACGAGTGGTGTATGTCCACACCCAGGATCCGAACCCATGAACCCCGGCCACCGAAGCAGAATACACCAAACTTAACCACTACACTACAGGGCTGGCTCCAAAGAGTCTCTGTTTTTATAGAGACTCCAAAATAAAAGCCGTGGATATAAAGGCAGCATACCAGGATGAAATCCAGGGTGACTTACAGAGATTGGGGGAGCATCCATGGTTTTTCATAGATGTTTATTTGCCAGTATGTAATCTCTGTTTTTAGCAAAAAAAGAGAAACATATCATTTCTAGGGGGGGATCTAATCTCCAGGAGTCGTTTTTCATATTTTTCACATGACTTTGAGATGTCTGAAGCTGGATGTGGTCTAGAATTGTGTTGACTCAGCAGCAGGAATGACCTGTTTGTCACGTGCTGTTTTGGGGCAGCATGGATGGGTTCAGTGGTTTAAGAGATGGACGTTTATAGAGGGAAAATCAGCTCGTTGTACACTTGCTCTGAAAAGGTAAAAATATAGCACCTGATTTTGTGTTCCCTTTTCCTTCTTTCTGGTGCTTAGAAGAAGGCTTAGGAGGAAGCAACATGAATCCTGGACACTCAGGAATCTTTCTGAAGTGATGAGCTTTTGTGGATTATTCTTTCCCTCCAACGGAACTTTCTACCCCACTGACTTGAGATCTGTCAACCTGACATTGAGATCAGTCCGAATGTAATGGAGTAGATGATAAGATCAAATAAGTAAGACAGTAGAGCTTCTCTCTACCAAGGCAGGAATGTTGTTCCTGACAAGTACAATACAGATACACAAGTGAGCACACCCCCGCCCCACACTGTCCCTCCTCACACCTACCTATCCATCCATCCATCCGTCCGTCCATCTATCCATCCATCCATCCATCTTCCCATCTATCCATTCATCCATCTATTATATATCTGTCATTCGTCATCTATCTATATCTGTCTATCCGTCTGTCTGTTTATCTGTCAATCAATCAATATATCTGTCTGTTGACCATAAAGAGTCACTTTGGTACTCTTCATCACAGCCTGATCAAGGGATGCAAAGGTTTAGACATGACCAGGTGGGCCTTCCTTGGCATTTAAGACAATAGGTTGTGGTTAGTTTAACTTTGCGAAAAGCGACTGCAGAAGTGATCAAGAGCCACGAGTGCTGCTCTGAGGATGCCAGAGTCTCGGGCTGCTAATTGGGCTGCCACCAGGGTGCAAAGGAACCAGAGATGAGACGGGCATGTTCACCTCTACTGCATGAGATTTTTACCTCCCTCATCGGCTCCTGTGGTCTTACTTCTGCGGCCTCAGAGTGTGCAGCAGTGAGTGATGTGGGGACTGCACAGTGCCGTGTGGTCCAGGTGTATTTCTTTTCATCTGTCCACAGCCTTTCTAGGGTCCTTCGGATACCACGGCATTTACTTATTCAACATTCAGCAGGTAATTACTGAGCATCTGCGACATCAGATGCTCTTCTAGCACTGGGAGCACAGCAGTGAATGAGACATCATCTGTCCATCCATCCATCCCTCCATTCATTCATTCAGGCCCTAAGCAATTCATGAATCATAACCACGTGCCAGGTGGAAGCAGGGGATCATGGTGAGCAAGGGATGTGGCCCCTCCCTTGGCAAGTTGATAGCCCCCCTGCAGACAGATGAGGGGGCCTCGTCTTCTCCTCTCCTGTCTAGGCCTGCCTTGTTGTAGCAGGTGCACATGAGTGCAGATACACTGGCAGAAATCTGTGCCTGGTCATGTTAGAAAAATACCCCAGTGCCGTGTGTTCTAGGGTCGGTGGGAGTAGTAGGTGTAGTGGTTTTTGAATCTGGAACTAGTGCCATTTGTTGCTTTGACAGTAAGAGGATAGAAAAAGGTGACTTATGGGGGTACCCCTTTCTGTGTGCCCCTTGGTCTCATTCCCAGTCTCGCTGTCCCGGGGCTTCCTGTGCTCTGTATGGCTCAGGACCAGCGTCACAGCCCAGTTTTCACTGGCTACGAGGAACGGAGGAAGTCAGCCCAACACCGGCGTCTGGTGATTATCTCTGACTTCGGGATTCTTCCATGAAGTCTGACAGATATAAGCCAGTCAGTGAAGTATGATTTCAGCCACCACAGCAGAGGGTTGAAATACTGAACATCGAATCTGAAGCAGAAAGCGAGTGTGCAGACATGCCGTTCCTGAGGGTTCTAGGCCCCTCGCTGCCTCCGCTCTGCTTCACTGACATGTGAAATAGGTTTGAGCAAGAGGTTCCAGAGAAATCCTGTGGTTCCATGAGGCTGGAGCCCTCTTTGCTCTCTGAGCCTCAGAATCCCAGGGCCATACTGGCCTCCGCTCCTCTGCCCTCTGTCAGAAATGCTCAACTACAAATAGTGACATGAGTGCCCCAAAGAGGAAAGTGACACCGCTCCTACCCACCCCCAGTCTTGGAAGTTTCAGCGGGACCTAGCAGTTTGTATTCTGCCACCTGGTTGACCCATGAAGCTGTTTCCCTCCATCTCTTGGTTTCCATGACAGTGTTTATTTCCCACATGTGGAAAGTTCTGTGATGACTTGTTTGAATTTCTCCTTCGTTATACATCTCTGAACACTTGATCTTGGCTACTTGTCACAACAGCATTTACTTGGAAACTAGAAAGGCTTCGTGTGGGAACCCAGAAAATCAGAAATCCAAAGCAGCCTTAACTGTGTAAATAATGTACTGCAAATGAAGACAGCTTTTATTCTTCAAAGCGGCCGTGTTTATCAGTATAATTGAGAGAAGGGGATGTTGAGGCAGTGGGCAATGTGGCCTCCTATTAAGAACTTTCACTTTTCAGGTAATATTGGACAGAGGCAAAATCTTGCCTGGGTGACATCCGGTTAAGTCAGTCAACAAACCAAAGACGTGGACTTGCGTCTTGACGATACTCCGTGTTGCTTTTGTTGCTGTTCTTCTAAGCTTCTGCTGAACATGAACCCGTTAAGAACAATGTCCCAAGCTCGTGGGCGGGCGTAAACGATAACACACACATTATGTGTGATGCAGGAATTAGCAGGACATTGGACAGTGTCTGGAAAGGTTGGCAAAAGAAAACTGCAAAATTTTTTGTTGTTAAGACTTTATTATTTGCCTGTAAAGAAGATAAGATACCTTTCTGGAACTTTCTCATCACACTGTAAGATAGGATTCTGTCGCAAAGAAAATCAGTAGTAAATGCTCCCTCCTGGGCCTCCGTTCACATAGATTATCTGGTATCAAATGTATTCTTGGAGTGGATTAGTCATTCATTTCTGGATGTCCAGAATAATTTTATCTAATTTCAGCGCCCGTATTGAAATTTGTTGAGCAAATTCCAGAAGATGTTTATTGAGCCCCTACTATTGTTCTGGCTTGTCTGAATACAGCAGCAGACAAAATGAGTCCCTGATTTCTTGGTGCTTATGTGCTGCTGGGAGAGGACAGTGGACAAGTAAACCAGTAGATTTTGGATCAGGGAGGGTTTCCTGGAGAGTTGGATGTGGACTGTGAGGGTAACAGAATTCCCGGAGGCCTCCGAGGTCTGGCCTCAGCAGTCGGAAGAGGGAAGTTGCCAAGAAGGGGAACCCTTGTAGGACAGATTGAATCTGTCTGATTGGCCAGATTAAATTTGCCCATTAAACATGCAGGTGGAGATGGATGGATGAGTCGGGAGTTTGGGGAAAGGTCTAAGATGCAGCTGTCAATTTTGTAACCTTTAGTTTGCTAGTGTATGCACAGGGTTTAAAGCCAGATGTGCAGTGGGGTGAATGCAGATAGAAAAGGACAGTTCGAGGACTGAACCCTGAGGCTCGCCAGCAAAAGTGAGCAGCAACACAGGAGAAGTGGGAGAGACTGGAATCTTGGAGGCAAGGATAGAAAGTGTCTGCAGAGGGGGGCATGATGGACGGTGCCACACATTGCCGAGAAGGTGGAATAAGAGCAGAACTGAGAATTGCCCATTCTTTGTCGATGCAGGCATCACAGGTGATCTTGATAAGACCAGTTTTGGGGGAGTTGTAGACATGGAGGCCCCTTGGGTTGGGTTCCAGAGAGGATTGAAGGAGCGAAAGAGGAGGCGGTAAGTGTAGACACTTCCTAAGGATTTTACTGTAAAGGAGAACAAAGAAATGAGGTGGATGAAGGAAGATGAGAAATGAAGGGGGAAGTTGATGTTTTCTTCTTTTGAGATGGGAAGTGTTACCAGATGTTTCTGTGCTAAGGGCGATGGTCCATTTGAGAGGAGGAACAGTGTGGTGGTGAAGAGGGAAGGTGTCTCAGTTGGCTCGGGCTACTGTAACAAGGCACCACGGACTGTGGGGCTGACACAGCAGACATTTATTTCTCGCAGTCTCGGAGGTTGGAAGTCCGAGATCAGGGTGCCAGCAGGGTCAGCTTCTGGTGAGGACTTTCTTCTTGGTTGGCAGACAACTGCCTTCTTGCTGTGTCTTCACATGGCAGGGAGGGATGAGAGAGAGAGCAAGCTCTCTGGTCTCTTCTTAGAAGGACACTAACCCCATCATGGGGGTCCCACCCTCGTGACCTCATCTAAGCTTAGTTACCCTCCAAAGTCCCCACCTCAGGATGCCATCACATTGCGGTGTCACATTTTGCTCATGATGGACCATGAGCTCAGAGGGCATAATGGATGGGTTTGGAGAGTGGGGAGAAGCTTGAGATTGGGTCAGACTAGGGGAAAATGCAGAGCCATATGGGAGTCGGATTCTGGGTAAAAGGAATGTTCTAGAAGTGTTGGGTCTCTGGTGACTGAGGTGAATGAAGATACAGGGCATGACGTTGGTCTTCCTGGTGATCTTCCAGAGGGAGGTGGAAAATTCCTGAAAAGTATAGCTGCCTTTGGGGAGTGGTCTTTTAATCAAATTGAAGCGATAAAATGGGGAGTTCATGGGGCCTTGGAGAAGGGGGAATCTGCCTTCCAAGGAAGCCTTGGGGCTCCCTGACCTTGCCCCTGACCTGGGTGGGAGCACCTCCTCTCCAGGGGTGGTGGGCGGCCCAGGGGACGTCAGCCTTACATTGAAAATCTAGATAAAGGTAGAGGCTCGTTTTGGCCAAAGCAGTAGAGCTCTCGACTTGGTAAAATATGTCAGATTACTGTTATTATTGCAATTTTTGTAACTAATAACGAAAGGAGAGATGAACGTAACAGTTATCATTAAATGGTGTTTTGGGGATGTATTAGATATAGTGGAGACAGAATGAAAATATCCACTCAAGGGATAAATAACTTGAAAAAGTTGTGTGCCTTGTTTTCTTTTCACAGCTTGTTTCTGCTTTTTCTCTGGCTTCATTAGAAGGATACGTTTGGGCTAAAGAGAAGAAAAGACTTCCTCTTCTTTCTTACAAGCACGTCCTCCTTTATTTCTGGTTTTTGACGGTGTTGCTTACGTGAAAGTTGAAGAAGAAATGCTATGAGCACCGTTGGTGCAATATGTAGGGTCAGGGTGATGTAACTCCAGAAAAAGATGCCCCATCGCCCCATTCTTCTGAAACCCAAACTCCTTCGGCGAAGGAGACATGTTTTAATTAAGATTCTCCATTTAAATCTGGTTACAAAAATAAAAACTCTGCTTGTCTGCTCTGCGACTCACTGGGCTCTAGTTGTATTGACCACGCCCGGTGTTGAGATCTGAATCTTTTCTTCTTTTATTCCTCTGGCAATTTTCCACGTAAGAGCCCATTTACCAGCAAAACCCTCTTGAGAGAGAAATTGCTGATTAAGTAAGAAAAAGTCTTAATCATTTTAATTAAAAGAGAAAAAAAACTATTCGTGAAATTAGCTCATTCCATCTGATTTTAAGTTGGAAAAGAAGAAATCTTTTAGGCCCATGAGGGCCTTCAATGGTCCTGATTTCTGTAAAAACTGAGTTATTGTAACCATGGGTCTTGGATAGACTGCAAAACAGAAAAGTCTGTTGAAATAGAGTGAACGTGGGAGGGACGGCTCCTTCTCATCCACATCCTTTTCTGGCTCCTCAAGAAAGAGAATATTCTCCTTCATGTTTCCCGTGGGCCGTTCTGTCTCTAAAAGTCTACCCCAAAGAGACCTATGAATTCTCACTAGAATTCAACAGATGACAGACCTCAAAGTTGGGAATCTGTCTTCTTCCAGCCAAACTCGAGCTGTGGGAGCATATTTGCATTCTGAAGTATTTGCTAATTTTGACACTCACAGAAATAATTTTCCTATTACGTAGTTCCCTGCACTTTCAAGGTTGTTATAACTTGAATCATAAGATGTAGTTGAGGTTGGACATTATCCCCATTACTTTTGGTGTTTTAGGAGAAGTTTTCATGATAGTGAATATGAAAGGAAATCATGACATCGCATGATTTCGTGAAGTGAACAGAAAAGAAATCCCATTGATTTACATAATCTTTTGAGTGCTGAAATGTACATGAAAGGGAAGGAGTGGGAGAAGGACACTAGCGTTTGTTGAGTGGCTCCTGGGTACCAGACACGACTTGCAGGGTTTGCTCCTTTCCTGGCTAACAGCATCTACACTCTCTTCCCCTTTTTGTCTCTTCCTCCCTCTGGTTACCCTCCCGCTTCCCCATACCGCCACCCGCTCACCACTTTCTGAACAAACTTTTGTGCCTGACAGAGCAGAGGTAGGAAAGCCGAGAGGTGTCACAGGGCTGGGAGGTGGCACATGCTGTCGGATTCCTCAGAGGCCCAGTGAGACGGAAGTGTGAATTGGATGTGATAATTAGGTCATTGGTGCCCTTCTCAAAGTGTTTTTGTATGGTGGTTGGAGGGGAAACTGGATTTGGGTAGGTTAAGAATTGAGTTGAAGATGGAAAATTTAAAAGTATACACTATTTTTATGAGAAGTTTGGTTCTGAAAAGGAAGCAGTAGCAAGAGGGTCAAGGAGCTTGTAAGGAGAGTTATTTTGCAAAGATGCAAAACTGAAACAGACACTTGGGCCAATGGGGATAGAGGTTGAAAGCACAGGGGAGAATTTATTTTGATGAGGACTGCACTGATATTGAGAAGAGGGCGGCTTTTAAACATTTTTTGTATGCCAAGATGTTACCTCCTTTATTTCTCACAACGTCCCTATTGTAGAGGAGGAAATCTTTCCCTCTACTCTTAGGTTCCTTAGCTGGGGTCTGCGAATTAAACTGACAAAAGACAGATTAATAGGAGAAAAGGTTTATTTTACATGCACATGGGCTTCACAGAAAAAAAGTGAAAATCCAAAGAAGCCCTTAGTCTTGAGATTTTTACACATCATTTCAACAAAAGGCAATAAATTGTGGAGAGGTGACAAGACAAAGGAAAAGGGGTTTGGGCTTCTAGAAATGGTAAATTGTGCAAAGGTAAATATATGGGGGAAACTAATGGAAGATAAGGGTTATTTTAATAACATTTGTTTGTGCAGACTCATCTCGGTGCCTTCTTTACATCTCTGGTGACAAGGGTTGTTCTCCTCTTGGTACGAGAGAGAGGAGGGGGACACCTACAAAAAGGGAAATTTATGCCCTGCTTCTCTGCAGAAAGGGGGAGGGCAGAGAAAGTTCCTCCTGTGTCTGCTGTTTCTCAACTGCCTTCAGCTCAAAATAATCCTGTGGCAGAGTGGCATATTTTGGGGTGACATGTTCTGATCCTGTTCGCTATGAACCAGATACGTGGCGGTGCCCCCATCATGCAGATGAGGAAAGTCAATCAAGCATCTGTCTAAGGACTCTTAGCTTCTAAGGGATGGAACTGGGATTTGATCCCAGACCTGTCCACCTGCAAAGCTTACTGCCTTTCTGCTCTAATACACTGTGGGGACTTCTGTGTAGAAGTATGTTTTCAACAAACATGTCATGGACTCCAAGAAACCTGGTGAGGCGTTGCTCTAGATGATTTCTGCCTTGAGTTACTCAAACCACCTAACACCAGTTTACGGGGAACAGTGTTCCTGGGTTTCACACCCAACATCCTCTTAGTTGATGGGGGCAGGGTCCACGCTCCCCTTTCTGATCAAGGGCGTAATGAACTGAATTCCAGTGTTTTGCAAGATACAGTAATTCATTCTAAGCCTGGATAGTAATAACAGCTGTCAACTTAGTTATTTTCATGGAAGTAACTATAAGGCACTAAAATGTCATGTTCACAAAGATTATTCAGCTCGCAATTCCAGAGTTTTATCAAGAGCCTGTTGAACGCGGAGACCAATGATGTGGCATTGGGAAAGCCATGGGAAGATTATTCAATATCGGATGCTTTCTATAATTTAATTGCTGCCTGTTCCCAGACTGAATTGAACTCTGGAAGGCATTTTCTTTTCACAGTCGTGAAATGTATTTCGATATGCAGCAAATAACACGCAGCTCTGGGATCTTCTCAGCGAAGTGCAATGAGAAGAATCGGTGGAAATTTTACTGTGTGTTGATAAACACTTTGTGCGGTATTTCAGCCAGTTCTAATTGGATTTATTTTTAAACTCGGTTTCTGTAAATTGTATTGACAGTAAACAATGAAATCAGATGATGATTCTAATATGGAATCCATAAACACACCAAAACCGCTCCTACTGCCTCGTCACGGCCCTTTAGTCTTGGCGGAACCGTGTTCTCTGGATGGGGAGGTACAGGGTCCTCGGAAAACAGCAACATGCTCCCCAGGCGAAGAAAGGACAGTTGGCCTGCTGGCTGCACAGTATACAATATTTTAAGATCGAATTCTCAGTTATGATGTGAGAAAGCTTTGTAGCTTTTCAGAAGTAAATCAGAGTTCAAACCATGCCAGTTACATTCTGGAACAAATCGCATACGTGAAAGCTATGACATGAAAATTCCTGCAGCCTGCTTTCATCTCCTTTTACGGGCCTCCTCCAAAAAATGGTAGGTGCGTCGGCATTGATACTGGGGTCCCATCTCAGTTAAGATATTTTTCACTCTCTCAGTGGTGTTTTGCTTGTTCCCCTTCTGGATGGGGAGGGACGTTAGGAGCCGCAGGCCTTGTGTCCCGTTCCTGTGTCTGGGCTCCCAGGGCCTGGTACACGGCAGATCTTCAGCAAATGGGCGTTTCCTGGCACTAAACCCCATAGGTCTCGGTGTTCCCTTGTATGCTGCATCACGTCTTCGCATTCTGTAAGCTCTTTAGCCAAATAACAGCAGCTCAGGAACATGCCAGATCTTATAAACGCTCATCATTAATGATGATTTGCTTCTGGAAAGGGAAGTGCCCCAAGGGATCTAAATTCCATGTTCTTTTCATTCGAGAAGGGCATGGAGGTAAACAGGACTCTGTTAACTCCCCAAAGCACGAAGTTGGGGCTTTAGAAGGGAAATGTCTGGTCCTCCTGCGAGTGTCACAGTAGGCAATGACAACACACTTATTTTCTGGGACTTGGGACTTGGGAGTGAAGGGTAGATGGAGGAAATATGATATCGGATGGCGTTAGATGCTCCAGACTCTTCTTTTGAAACACTCACATCTCAGAGAGAACTGTCCTAGGATTAAATGTCCATGAATTGGGTCAGCATCAGGTAAGTTTCAAATAATTTGTTAACCCTCCTTACAGGTGTCTGAAATCGATCCAGAAGTGTTGTCAGGAACCTGTTGTCTCCGTCTCATTGATTCCTTTTGAAATTTATTCTTAAGAACAAAATGAAATTCTCAGTAGCCAATCCTATTGATGAGTCATCCAATGACGGCTAATCAGTGGCTCCTTGCAGGAAATGGTTCATTTTTTCTGCAACTGGAAATGTTAGTGGGAGTCCGCCCTCCCCTCTGGCCAGGAGTTCAGTCTCCTAGCCGGAGGGATTGGGTTTTACTACCCCTTTTATCCCGTTGATGGCGAGCCAAGTCCGTGTTAGCCTGCAGAATGTTCCGTCCAACTTCACCAGAGCCCTTCGCTTACTGCACATGTACGGCAAATACTTCTTAAGTGTCAGCAGGGTGGTTTTCTTGTTTTAGCAAGAGGGGATGCAGCTGAAGTTCATGACGGTTCCTTTTTCCTAACAGGTTCTCAGCATGATCATCAATGCCGCTTACAAGCCTGGAAGGGTCTTACGGGAATTACAGCTGGTGGAAGACCCACACTGGAATTTTCAGGAGGAGACACTGAAGGCAAAGTAAGTGTTTTCAATTCTGCAAAACTAGGGCTCTTGTCATTCTGGGCCTGCTACTTTGAAATGTGTTCCTCTTTTTGACGTAGCCTGGAGAAATGGAAACAAACGGAAGGACTGTCATTTTATAGTTCTTTGTACCACATACGGATTTAGTGGCCTTTGTGCTCTACGGAGTTGCTGTAAGCCTTAGAATTCCTAAAGTGGAGATTTGCTGAATACTTTATTGTGTTAAACATTCAGAGTAAAAATGTATGTGTTTCAGGGCCAATAGATTATTTGATCAAAAGGGGAAGAATTTATAAAAGAGAGGATATCCCTTATGGCTATTATGCATTATTCATTAACAGCTCTTAATATTCGGCACTGTAAAGAGTTTATGCCACGGACAAACATTCTTTACGCTTGGGAGTTGACAGTTTTAAAAGAGAAAAGGAACTGATACCTCTGGTTTGGTTAATGGGCTGTGGGTGGACATGGGGTTGGTTGCCGCTTCTTTTATTTGGAAATAGGCTCATTGAAAAGGTGATGCTCTTGCTTGGCTCTACATTTCTCGAACTCTGAAACTGAGAGCACCCACTGGATGGATATGTTTGAACGTGGCTGTTCAGTGTAAAATTAACACCTGAGGCAGGCAGACAAAGATCCGTTTCTCCAGATGACTTTATGTTTAACAATTGCTTTGGTGTTTTGAGAGGACTTTTACTATTCATTTATGCTTTTACTAGTCAACTTATGTTACAGTGTCCTAAAATATCATTTAGATGTAACCTTTGGGGAAAGCATGAATCACTTTTCGACAGCTGGAATATATCTAAACTCTTCTTTATAGAAAGTGCCCATCCTATTCATAGTGAAAATTTGAGGACGATGAAAGAATTTCTACGACGAGTAGTATTTTCCTCTGCTGGTAGTGAGGAAAGACCTGGACATGTTGCACTGGTTTTCAACATTCATTGTCAGTTACCCACTCAGCGTTTCCTAGTGTCTTTTTTGAGCATCTCTGTAATTTTAGATTCAGTAAAAGTCATTTATGGTCTAATGATACTCTGCCAAATCACAAAAGTTAGAGGGAATATGTGTAAATGAGGAGAATTTTATTTGTGTCAGGTGGTGTGCAGCGAAAGGGAGACTGGATCTCATCCCTCCCTTCTTCCCCAGGAAATACTTAAGTGAGCTTCACCGTTACCTAGAAAAAAAGAAAAGTTTTTTTTTAGTCTACTGTTCTCTGTTTTTCTCCTTTATCTAAGGGAGAGACATCAGCAAGAGTAGAACCCTTTTCTTGTAAGGGCAACTCATAGTCCTAGTGATGGCAGAAAACCTGAGCAAGTATTTACACAGAGAAACCCTTCTTCCTTCTTGTTTTAAAATTTTTTCTATAAAATTCAAAACATCCAAAATACACCTAATGGCTATGGAAATAGGAAAAGTACAAAAAATCTTAAATTCCATGAAAATCTCCCTTGTTCTTTGATAAGCCAGAAACTGGTTCCTGATACCAAAACGACAGGGACCATTCATCTTGCAGTGTTTGCCCTCATTTTCATGTTACCAACTCGATCAGAGCTTTTATTAAATCCAGGCTGATACCATCAAAACACGCACGGTGAGATCCAGCTGGCCATATTGTAAAGGTGATGTGTTACCTGTTATTATCCAATATGACGGTGAGTTCCCGAGCAAGATCTTACACAGCAATTCTGATGAGAGGATGTCTGTCTGAACTGGGTTTCAAGTGTGTTGGATCACAGGAGCGTCGCAAAGCAGCTGCTAATCATGGCAGGTTTACAGTCAGTGGGAGCATTCCTGTAATATCACATGTCAAGTCACCGCATTCCGTCTGAGTAAAACGACAACTTTCTAGATCTTGACAACTTTGCTGTTTTCTTTGGTGCAAACAGGGGGAGAGAGACCTGGCTTCTTCCTGTCTAGCTGAAAGGGTGGAATGTCTTCTTTCGTGAATAAGTTAACTTAGCGAGGGGAGACCTGCATTTAAGGCATTCAGTTGTCTTGGTTGTGGTCGCTGAATTATGACATTACGAAGAGAGTTTTCAGGGAGAGAAGGCGTGATCGCCCATCCATAGGGCCTTGTGAGTGCTGTCATTTAGCGTCTGGGGTTTCTGATCATTTTTTCCTCTTCTAAAGAGTAAAGACCTATTTACTTGAGAGGATGGAGATGCCATGGGAAAGCTTTGGCCTGTAAATAGAGGAAAAACCAACACTGTCATCAACAGTTGTCCCTCGTGATTTTTTCCTATTTATCCAACAACCATACCTTTTATACTTAAATTATCATAATATTTGAACATCGTGTAAGGATTCTATTGTATTATGAGTTTTCAACATGTATTGAAAGGCAAAACTCTAGTAGCTGTAGTGCCGAAGGAAAAATGGATGCTAATGTAGTTCATTTCAGCAGTTCTGGAAGAGAAAATTCTTTCTTTCCGATGAATTTAAGTGTCCTAAATGGACCTACATTACTTTGAATTTCAGGAGGAGGAATTTAGGCTATACCCTAGGGGGATTAAAAAAAATTCCAATTCCATGCATCTAGAGACATTTAAATATGTTTTCCAACATGTTATACAATCTTCTTGAGGGGGAAAAAAAAGACTTAACTCTTCTTTGAATGGCTATTGTGATAATCTTTATAAAAGCCAGGTGGATGCTAAATAGATTTTCCCAGCCCTTTGTTGCAGTTATTCTGGATACTTAAAGAGGAAATATCTTGGTATAATTTTGAGTAAATTAGACTTCATTTTCGATTTGGCAGAAGTGAAGAGATAAAGTCAAATCTTTACTTTTTACGTGTCATGCTCAGCTCTATGGAAATGATATTTTGGTTTCTCCTTTTCCGTAGCATTGACTAATTTCGTATGTGTTTTTTATTTATTTCACTTTTTTGGGGACCTTTCACTCATGTCCATATTTTGTGAACAGTAAGATGTCATATTTGGCTATAAAATGATTTGTGTGAAAAAGAATTCCCAAACTGAATTTTTTCACTGAAAAAGATTTTGTTTGGTTGTGTGTTAATCTTCACCTTGCTCAGATTTGTGCAATTTGCTCTCCTGAAGATGTATACTGTAAACATTACATTCAGCAAGAGCTGGACCAGTTTGTGAAGAGAAAACTGAATTTCTGTGTGCGTACTTAAATTCATCAGATTATGGGCACAGTGTTTCTGGTCCAAACACGGGCCACTTTCGGATGTTTTGAATTAGATGTGGTCTTTTCTAAAATGAACACACACCCCGTTGATTGCCCAGAGTTCCCATTACTTGAAATGCAGGAATCAAGAAAGAAGAGAGAAGTTTCTGAGGAGCTGAGTATTGTCAGACTGAAAGCCAGTGAACCAATGTATTGACCCTAGTTCTGATGACTAAGAAGATGTGGCCCATGAAGTAAAAGCTTTGTTTGGAAGGAAATCAGGACCATCTCTCATTGTTGCTAATGAGGAGAGTGATTTTCTCACAGCATGCGAAGCTCCCCTGTTTCTGCAGAGTTATCAGGGTTAATTCTTTTAATTCTTCCTTCACTATTCAAGGATGTGAATTCAGCTTGACAGACTGGAAGCTTGTTCTCCACTCTCACACCCCATCACTACCTAACAAGATTTTGTTAAAAGGTCCTGATATGGGTCATTTTGAAGATGAATGATAGAACTTGGGCCACATTGAAGTCATCCCACTTGGACCATGCTGTTAGTTATGAATGGATCATTACAGCAGTGCTGGCTTTTTCTCTCTGTATTTCTTTTTGACTCAAAATCCATTTTGATTTTTCTCAACTCTTAACTACCGAAAGAGAAGAGACCATTTTTTCTAGCACTCTTATTCCTCCATCTTCATTGTCTTTCTCCACCCTGCCCTATGCACTCACACGTGGAAATTAAACCCTACTCTGGTTGGTAGGAAGAGATCAGAAGGCCATGCACACTTCTTTATTGATGTTGGGGAGGAAAACCTTTTTCTCTACCCTCTTAGGTTCAGTGACTGGGAGCCTGCGAATTAAACTGACAGAAGATAGATTAGCAAGAGAAAAAACAGAGTTTATTTACATGTGCAATGTGCATTCACTTGGGAGTGCTCTGTGATGAGTAACTCAAAGGGGCAGTTAGAATTTGGAGCTTATGCCTAAGTTAGTAGGGGAAAGGGAGTGGGGAGAAAAGGCTTCTGTGGGAAGAACAAATAGGCTTCTTTAGGAAAGATAGAAGGGTTTTTCGGAGAACAAATGGGAAATAAGAAAGTTTGTGATAATGTTTGTTTATGTGGCACAAGTGGTCTTTCTGTCTTCTTCATGGCCATGAAACTCCTCCGAGAGGGGATTTATGGCAAGTGTACTCTTGGTCTCTCCCCTGGGATTAGAAGCCATCCCAGAGAGGGAATTTATGGCAGTCCCCATTTCTCAGAAGTTTCTGCTTTTAGTCAGATAGTGGAAGCTCTAAGAAAGCTTTCTGCATCTGTTGAATCTCAGACGTCTTCATCGTGGAATAACCTTACATCAACCCTGGGTTCTGAGTGGATCCCCACATTGACAGCCAGGGAGAACATCCCCACTGTGTCCCCCTGTCGTCTCTGACTTCCTGTGCTGTTTCAAAGTGTGCATCTGAAACTGGTGTCATCCTCAGCATCGCCTGATGTGCTCCACGTGTAAAGACAAGAAGATTACATTCTCCCAGATTTCTCTAGAACCTCAGTTTTGCAAAAACGCTAAGGGAAAAGAGGAAGAAATCTTAAAAAAAAAAAGTGTCTGTCAAGAGGATCCCCTTCGTACTGAATAGCTTCCAAGAACTCTCTCCTCCCCTGTCTTTTTTGTTATCTTTGCCATTCATCAGTTCCAGCCAGGTGATCTTTTACTGGTTTCTCTTTTCTTCTTCCTTCCTTCCTTCTGAGGTGATTTATAAGGCCAGGGAGTTTTCTGCTGTGTACTGGCTTGATTGTCTCTTTCAGTATTTTCCTCTTTTTCTTCACAGAACTTGTACTACGTGCTTTAGAAAACTTATCTTCGTGTAACAACAGCCTTGCTGGGCATTTAATGAGTTATAGGGTGAAGTGATTTTCCCTGCGGGCTCACATTGACGGGATAAAGCAAAGGCGTTGTCCCATGCTTTGGAGCTGATCTCTTCACATCCCTGCCTACAAAAGTGTGTCGTTGGCATACGGGTTTAAGCCTTTTATGGCGGGGAAACGTACAGAACAGATTCTTATTTTCCTTTGTGGTAAAATAAAGAGAAGTGGGGTGACGAGGACCATAGCTTCGTAGTGTCACCTGGATGTGCTGTGTCACTGCGGGAGGTGCCAGCCGCCCTCCACAGCTCTGTGACTGTCAGGTGGTGCTACTGACTCCTGTCCCTTCTCTCTCGGAAGATTGCGTAAGGAGCAAATGATCACGTGGTGTCGAGTCCTTGAGAAAATAAAAAGGACAGTATTACATAAATGCACTTACCCAATAAACCCCAGCCTGTGGGCAGAAGCCTACAGCTGCCTTTGCTGTGTTTCCTGGAGGCCAGTAGCTCTGTATCTTTAGTATGTCTGTGTAAAATAGAGTTGTTTGAACAGTTGCCCTGATTTGTCGACCAGCCCCAAAACAAGCCAGTTTATTGGTTCAGGCTGGAGTTGGATGTTGCAAATAGTTTTTCCTCCACGTTTGTAATCATAACTGAGAACATACGCCTGTACAAAACCAGTAACGCTCGAAAATGCTCATTCGATGGAAAATGCCTTATATATTAAGCTTAATGTAGTTTGAGCCATTATATAGTACAACGTTTATTTTCATCCTTTCTTTTTTAAATGTTTATTTTGAAACAGTCTCAAACGTACAGAAAAATTGCAAGTGCAGACTAAAGGGACTATTCTTTTTCCCGATCGATTTGAGAACAGTTGTTGGCATGATGCTCCACCCCCCCACTCCCCCCCCAATACCTAGTCGTGTATTTCCTGCAAACAAGGACATTCTCCTACATAATCAAAATCAGAAAATTAATATCAACACATGACCACGGTCTCATCTTCAGCTTCTACTCATGTTTCACCAGTTCTCCCAATGTCGTCCTTCACGGCCAGAGCACCCCATCCAGAAGTTCGTGTTGCATTAGGTTGCCGTATCTCTTCAGTCTCCTTTCTTCCGGAAGAGTTGCTCAGACTTTCCTTGCCTTTCATGACCTTGATATTGTTGAAGACCATGGACCACTTGTTTTGTAGAATGCTGCTTCCTTTGGAGTTTCTTTTATGTTCCCTCACAATCAAATTGAGGTCATGAGGGTGGAGTCCTCATGAGTGGGATTAGTGCCCCTTTACAGAGTCTCCAGAGAGATACCTCGCCCCTTTCCTCATGTGCACACACAGCCAGAAGACACCATCTTGAACCACCAGACACAGAATTTACCTGTGCCTTGATCTTGGGCCTCCAGAACCATGGGAGATAAATGTCTGTTGGTATTTTGTTATAGCAGCTCGAACAGACAGAGACACCATTGATGAATAATGGAAATTGTCTCCATTCCAACAATATGATATGTGGTCTTGACAAAGATAATATTTCCATTGTTCTGAATTTGCATGGTCTTCAAAGAGAATTGTGACTCCACATGCACTCCTATTTTTCAAAAATTAAATACTATAGAAGCAAGAAAATACATACTATATTTCATTAACTTCATTTTTGAGGATCATGACCACTAGGAATGTACCATATACTGCTAATATCTGGTATTAAATTATATACAACACCGTGAGAGCATCCTCAATGAAAATCTTTATTACAGTGAGCCTGTTTAGCATGGTCATCATAACTATTTTGCACAAGATTGGGCATTTCTTAAGAATATTTTTGTGAGATTAAAAGGAGAGGTAAAAACAAATGACATGGAACTCACATGCAGTGTGCTCTGTTGTTAGAAAATAAAGGGGCTGATTTTGGAATTCGCTGCACCAAATAGATCTGAGTGGGTGTGTGGTCTAGCCATCACTTTCCCTCCCTTATTTCTAGGTACAGAGGCAAAACGTACAGGGCTGTGGCCAAGATCGTACGAACTTCTGACCAAGTCGCGGATTTCTGCCGGCGAGTTTGTGCCAAGCTAGAATGCTGTCCAAATTTGTTCAGTCCTGTGCTGGTTTCTGAAAACTGCCCAGAGAACTGCTCCATTCATACCAAAACCAAGTACAGTAAGTACAAATGATGAAGAGATCATTGGTCCGTGGGCCTAAACTGCGGGGAATGTAGTTGGTGGGTTTTTTTAAACCTTTCAGATAGTTTTTCATAGGGATTTCTATGGAAGAATTTTTTAAGATTTGCTGTGGCAGACACGTAAGTGTTTTTAGCCTCGTGTAAGGAAGAGATGGGGATGAATTACATTGGGAGGCATTAGCAAAGAAGAAATGAGACTGTGTATGCTGTCATGGATTTCAGTGGATTGACTGATTTTGAAAACTATGTGGCTGAAAGACGAGCATGATAAAACTGATAGTTGGTAATGGTTAGTAACCAGATTATCAGTTTTGGTCCTTACACTGAGAAATTATAATGGTTCTTTCATTGCCCTTCTTTCCACGGGGCAGTCATGTCATACTCTGCTTCTCCCCTGTTTATAGCACTTTTCTCAAATCCCCCTCGAGTGAGTAGTTTGAGGGTACAGAAATGATCTTCGCTTTCTTTGCTCCTGACTGCGTTTGCTTCTCCGCTGTGTCGCGGACTCAGTGGTTCCCCCACGGCGCACACCACCATCGCTCTGACCTCTTCCCGGCAGGATTTTCCCACTTTGAGCACTTGCCCCTTCCATCCCCCCACCATGTTTGGTGACCTCCTCCTCCTGTTGTTGGCCTCTCCCAGGCCCTGCCTGGCCTCTGTTCTGACTTTGTCTCCATGCGCTTTAGCCACTCCCAGACACCTCCACCTCCAATAGCTCGAGCTCTCAGAACTCTGTCTCTGATTCGGCTTCTCCTATCTCTGTTACCTCTAATCCAAGGCCAACTGCCTCCCCTTCACAGCGACCTGGAAGCTTGCTCTGCCAGCCCACGTTCCAGCCAGCTGCTAGGGTGTCACCGTGACCCGCGGAGTGTGGGTTGGTGCTCTGTGGACTCCAGCTAGTTGGGATTTATCTACATATGTGTGAGAACCAGTAATCTGAATGTCCTTGAAACAATTCAGAGTGTACATTTCCTTCTCTTATATATATCTCGATATATATTTTTAAAATCTCTTTTCTATTACATTCCTGCTAAAAGTCAGTGATCTTCTCCGACACATTGAACCCCATTTCATCCTGCACACATGGTCACTCTTGGAGGAACCATAGGTGTGTTGGTAGAACACAGTGATGTCACAGTCCTTTTGAAGAACTTGTTTCGACGTGACATTACCTTTGGCCAGAGGAGGGACTCACTGAAGCAGGCTGCTCAGTAAGAGATGCTTCTGAATGGAAAATGACTTGACCGAGGGTTAGACTTGACCTTGAATGTTGATCTTAAAAATGGGCTTCTGTGTCCTTCCAGGACAAGGGAAATGAGAGGGAAGAAGCAGGTTACTGCAACTCAAATTTTACACAACTGAAATGAACTTGAAAGATTTTTCTGGGTCTGGTACTAAAAAACTTCAGCTTCCTAAATCCCTTGGGTCAACTTACAGTGAATATTGCTACAGATTGAACTGTAACTTCAGCTGGAGGATGATAAAATAATGTTTAGGTGGAATGGGGAGCAGTAAGGCCAGCCGTCACCTGCTCTATTTTTAAGGCTCTAAAAATGTACTACGCCTTTGGATGCATTCAGTAAAATCAGTTCTGATTTCCAGCATCTTGCTTTTCAAATCCAGACTATACCAGACTTGTCTTGCCCACATGAGGTTTTTGAGTGTGAACAAATGCTTATCCATTTGTTCCTGGTACCTTGAGATGACCATCAAGCAACGTCACTCAACGGCAATTTGTCCGTGGTCATCAAGGAGTGTGGTCCCAGTAGAACTGGAGATGGGATGTTGTTTCAAGTTCTCGTGCAACCTGCCCCTCTCAAGAGGGAGCTATTATGTGGTTTCTCGACATTTTTTATAACTGCCATCCTTATGGACCAATTCAAGTGAGAGGTATTGAAAAGAGATGATTTCCGTACTGAAGGAAACCTACACTAGTTGGTCCTGATGGTGTCATTTTGCATATAAGGAAATTGAGGTCCAGAGGTGAAGTGATTTATCCATGAGATTGAGCAGCGCGGGGGTCTGGTGTCTGGCAGGTATATGGAAGCCATCCTTCACCACAAGGCGGGGGTTGGCCACTGTAATCTAGGAGGTGTGCATTTTGATATTTTTCTTTTGGCTCCCTCCAGCCGTAGATAAAGTTTCCTTTGCTGCATTTGGTTCTTTTATGGAATAATGGAAGTTGCATAATGGGACACTTGAGCCTTTGGTCAATGAGTAAGCTGTCTTGATCATGATCAGAATTGAAAACTGGATCCTTAGTAGGTTTTGATTAATTTATTATGCATTTAACTTATAAAAAACATCAATTATTACTAAAAGTTGGTAAATAATTTTCTGACCAGCGCTCTAAGTGTTAATATAGACATCCATGTCTGCCGTAGAATCCAGAAGCAATGGAAGTCTCCACTGAATAAGAAAAGAATAAAGTACATAGTTATGTAAGAGATAAGGAATACTATTTGAAAAGAAAAAAGGTGTTTAGTTAATTCGGCCTGTGTGTTCAAGATCACCAGTTTGTCTTGGTCAGATCAAGAGATGGGGAGTCCTTCTTGAGGAGGGTCTTCCAGGGGGTGTCCACCGTTCTTGTTGACCGACTGATTCTTTTTCAAGATGAAACTTGGGAGCAGTTGTCAGAGCATCCAGTGGGAAGTGGTTGCCACCACTGTGTGCAGTATTTGGGACAAGGAGAGGGGGCAGAGAGAAACTCCTGGAAGAACTGTAGTCTTGCTTGATTAGCCTTCTGTATTAGTCAGCTCGGGCTGCCATAACAAGTCCCCCAGACTGGGTAGCTTAAATAATAGAAATCTATTTTCTCACAGTTCTGGAGGCTGGAACTCCAAGATCAAGGTGTGGGCAGGGTTGGTTTCTCCTGAGGCCTCTCTGCTTGGCTTGAAGACGGCCCCCTTCTCCCTGTGTCCTCACATGGCCATTCCTCTGTGTGTGTCTATGTCCTAATCTCCTCATATAAGGACACCAGTCATGCTGGATCAAAGCCCATACTTATGATCTCATTTAACCTTAATTACCTCCTTAAAGGCAGTATCTCCAAATGCAGTCACATTGGGGGTTAGGACTTCAACATTTGAATTTGGGGGAACACAGTTCTGTCCATAACACCCTGTAAATGTGAGGGCATTTACATTATGGAGCTGTTTTCTCAGGATTGTTTCCTGAGGTTTGTATGAGATGTCAAATTTGTATTGTCCCAAATGAAAGATTTATTTTTCTCTCTTCCTCATCTCTCTACTGTCTCAGTCCGTGTAAGTACATGTGTGTGTAACCTTCAGAAAAAGCTTTTAATCCTCTCTGTCCTTGTAGCCTATTATTATGGGAAGAGAAAGAAGATCATTAAGCCCCCCATTGGAGAAAGCAACATTGAAATCGGGCACCCCAAACCAGCCAGACGGAGGAAACGGCGGAAATCCGTTTTCGTGCAGAAGAAACGGAGGTCTTCTGCCATGGACTTCGCGGCCGGCTCGGGGGAGGTACGTGCCGCCCGAAAGCAGCTTCTGACGTTCCGCTGGGACGCCGGCCCTGGCTGGCAGATGTGACGGCTCCGCAGCAAGGCCGCCGCGGAAGTTTGATGCTGAATGGTTAGAAACACGACACTCCGGGACCCCTCCGCCTTATTTGTTGAAAACAGGTTGACCATTTCAGCTCGTCCAGCTGAGAAAGGGCTGCAACTGGGACTCTGGTTGGGACCATCAGTCATCTTCAGAGACCTCACCAAGTGGCTTATGCAGGGCCTCCTGGGCAGGAAAAGATCTAGAGTCAGAGCCCAGCCCTGTGGCTAGAGTTCAGACCACCCTACTGTGTCCCCCTTGGCCAAGCTCCCTTCATGCATTTCCTTCCTCCTAGGAGAGCGAAGAGGATGCGGATGCCGTGGACGACGACACTGGGAGTGAGGAAACGGGCTCCGAGCTCCGGGATGACCAGACAGACACCTCTTCGGCCGAGGTCCCCTCCACCCGGCCCCGGAGGGCCGTCACCCTGAGGAGCAGCTCCGAGCCGGAGCGCCGGCCGCCCCTGGAGAGGGCGCGGCGGGGCCGGAGAGCGCAGACCCCCTCCTGTGCCGAGGGCGGGGACAAGGGGACGTCAGCCGTCCAGGACGCAGCAGAGGTAAAGCCCGTGGGCCCTGGAGCTGGCTTGTCAGGTCGGCAGCGGGCAGAGTGTTGAAGAAGAAAACGCATTAGGCTCGGGGGCCTCAGTTTGGGGACACCTGTTTAAAATAGCAAAAACATCAGCGGCTGCCCCAGCTTAGTTCCTAAGTCAGGAGCAGAAGGCTCAGTGATTTCACGTCTTGAGGGAACAGATCAGTGAACATCAGAATGGAGTTCTGAGGGAAGTAATGGCTCCCTTTCTGAAAGGTTTTAAAATTGCAAAAGACTCTTGTCAAGAAACAGAATAAGTCTTCAAGGTCCCATTGAACACTAGGCTTTCCCTTTATGGAGTCCCTCTGTCATGCTGTAAAATATTAAATCACCATATCGGGCCTCCCCTAAACCCACAAGTGGTACATGATCAGCTGAAGGGTCATGGGCACATCGTCACAAAAATACGTGGGGGCGTAGCTGGCTGTCTCGCGTACATGTGCCCTTGTCATTGCTCCTCTTAATCAGAGACGCTTTGTTAGTAAGCAAATCCAAGATTTCCTGAACTTGGGATTCAGTGACTGCTATTGCTGGGCTTTTTTCTTTTAGGGATATTAGCTCTGCACTAATATCTGTTGCCAATCTTCCTCTTTTTTTTTTTTCTTTCTTCTCCCCAAAGCCCCAGTACATAGTTGTATATCCTAGTTTAGGTCCTTCTAGTTCTTCTGTGTGGGACACTGCCTCAGCATGGCTTAGTGAGCCGCGAGTAGGTCCGCACCCGGGATCCGAACCGGGGAACGCTGGGCCTCTGAAGCGGAGTGCACGAACTTAATCACTATGTCCCCTGGCCAGCCCCCAGGCCATTTTTTTTTTAAACCTGTAAAGGCCACAAGTCATTGAAGCAAAGTCATAACCCAGACGAGTTGCTGAGATGGTCCCTGGAGACCAGAAGTCTCTGTGGCTTGTCCGGGTGCCCAGTGAGAGACGGAAGGGAGGAGGCGCTCCCAGTCCTGGAAGTCTGGCTCCGGCCTGCAGGGATTAGAGAGGATCCCGCCATCTGTGCAGTGATAAGATGACCCCCTGCTCCCCTTCCCTCCGCAGGAAATAAAGCAGGAGGAGGAGGAGAGGCTCGTTCTGGAGAGCAACCCGTTGGAGTGGACGGTGACCGACGTGGTGAGGTTCATTAAACTGACCGACTGCGCCCCCTTGGCCAAGATATTTCAGGAACAGGTATGCCGGTTCTGTTGCGTGTTGGCTGTTTTTTGTGAGACTCCATCTTCAGTAAACCTTCTGTTTCAGCTGGCTTCCTGTGGCCCGGCTCTGGCAGGGGAAGGGGGCGCTTCCTCATTACTGGGGGTGGGGATGGGGAGGTGGAAGTCTGGGCTCCACATGTGGTCCCCATGGACACATCCATGGGGGGCTCTTTGCCGCCCACTGGAGTTGGAAGTCTTGTTCTCCTCTTGGCCTTGAGGGAGCTTAGGGGGCCTGGTGCCGCCTGGCCAGGCTGGAAGGCAGGGCCCCCACTTGGCCTTTGGTGGGGTGGGTCCTACAGGGGAGCAGTTACAGTCTGAAAGGTTTTTGTCTCCCTGGGCTACCCCTTTCCGTCCTTTGGTGAGAGAGAATGGGCTGCCATTGGGCCTCTTTTCATCCATGCCTCTTTGCATTTGGGGGTTGCCAGCTTCCTTAGCAATAAGTCTTGGATATAAGAGGCAAACACACAGAAAAAACCCAAAGCACTCACCACCGTGTCGTACCTTGGATCCCGAAGTCCCTAGCTGATCTGCCTTCTTCTGTCCACCTTTCAGAGTCTTCTTAGGTTTGTTTTATTTATAATGTCAAGGGCTTTTAGTTATACTTAGCAAGAGAAATAGGGGAAGTATGTTGACTCGATCTTCCCAGAAGTGGAAGCCCTAGGTCCATTGTGTTTTACTCACTGCTGCTTTCATCACTATTTTCTTACATTCTTCACTTGTTTATAAAATATGTTAAAACCTATGGTATGTTAGGCCCTGTGCTAAATGATGGATAAATGCAAAAACAATTGATATAATCTCTACCTTAAAGGAATTTTTAATCTAGCAGATGAAATGACTGTAATTAGCTAAAACATAAGACATGCTATGAGCTGTAAGAAAGGAGGGTTTTTATTTACATTTTCCCTTAAATTCTTATGAAAACAAGTTGCCACTCTCTGGAAGCATGCCACCTTGCAGACTTCTCACTGGCCTCACATGAAAAGTTCAAGTTGGAGCCTGTGACTCTTGCTCTACTGTGTTTGCTCAATTTGTTGAAATTTTTGCCCCACAATGTAAATATCTGTCTTTCAAGACCTTGTATTTTAAAGAAAAGACTGTTTCCCATATCATAAATTAAAGATATGTCTTATCCGGTCTTTTTTTAGATTATACAAACCAATAGTCCAGGAAGAGGGTTATTTAAGCATTAAATCAGGAGGGAAAATAGAAAGGCCCCTGATTTCCCACGCACCCAGTGAATTTCCTAGGTTTTCTCCTAAGGCCACCATAATGCAGTAGTGAATCGTGAAAAGCAAGTTAATAAGGCTCCTAGCTCCTCCCAGAGGAAAGTGGTTCTTAACATTCAAAAGTCTCTCCTGGTTGACCAGTAGTCTTAGTAGTCTTCTGTAGATGCCCAATGAGTGCAGTGCATGGTGGCCAGAGGGACATCCCTTCCTCGCTGTGTGACATCAGCTACACTTCCTCCCTGGGCGACGCTTAAAAGCAGACGAACAGGAGCAAGCTTCGTTATCCATGAAGAACCTGGTAATGAGCGTGTCCCTTCATTTAAAACACACAAACAGGAAAGAAGAATTGTGGGGGACGTGAGCACTTACGTGATTTGGGGCTCGTTGATAAGCTGCATCTACATCTTGAAAACAAAAATAGAACAGTAGGTTGAAATCCTGCTTCAAGCATTGTCTAAAGCAGCGTTCCCCGGGTGGTGATTATTAATAGTGGCACTGCCGAAGAAGCATTGCATTCGCGTACAGGACAGGTGCTGACGACACGGAGTTTAAGGTGTATCTATTCGTTCCTGTATTCTTTCAACAAACACGGATTGAGCGTCTGTTATGGGCCTTATGATATCCAAAAGGCAGATGTGGGAGGTGGTGTTCTATATTAGTCTAAAGTCTTGGTTTTGTGTTGTTTTGTTTTTAGACTCAAATGTCCAGTTTTAACTGAGAAATATCTTTCAGTTGTGTCCATCACAGAACAGAGGACAGAGCCTCCCCCACCTAGATGCTAGGTCAGCTGCAGGAGCTCAGGACCATTTGTACCGCGGAAGGTTAACAGGTTCACGTGTTGATTCCCTTTACAAGCTCCTAGTAATAAGCCAGAAAGTGAAAACAAAGTCGGAATGGGGCAAAAGGCTAAAATACTCCTTATACAAAGTCATCCTTAATTGTACTTCTTGGCCTGGTTTATCACAATATCTCAGAAAGTTTCATGCTTCCCAAGCTGAGGCTTCTAAGAAATGGAACGTTCCCGGCCCTTAGCACTTCTAGAATCAATCAATGGGCTTCTGTTCTTCTCACATCAGCTGAAAGCTTGGTCCTACATACCCTCTTATTTCTCTCATAGATAATAGCCTTATTCCTGTTCACTTCTAAATTTCACCTTCGGCCATGTTACCTGTAGCAATAAAAGGCTGTCGCCATCTGGGCTGTCTGAAGTACACGGCTACTTGAGTCCTTTTCTGTTCAGTCAGACCTTTAATTATGAAGTTTTATGAATTTGTTCTATCATCTTTGAGCCCAAATGCCACAGCCTTGATTTGGTGAGGCCTGCAATGGGTCACTCCAGGCTGAGTTTCCAGAGGAACTGGAAGGAGCCCGGGGGCTTTACTCACTGATACGTGGGAGAAATCACAGCACACAGACCGGCAATAGCTACGTGCGTTCACTCCTCTGGATGTTGTAAACTCAGACTCATAATCACCAGGAGCGTTTACAAAAATTATAAACTCCCTGTTCCCAGAACACATGCCTTTTAATTCTGAAATGTTATGGCAACTGCTTAAAAAATCTGTACTCTATAATTTCATGCTGCAAACATGTACATTATACAGTAAAACTCCACACATCTATAACTAAAAAAAAATACAAAACTCTTAAATAAATTTTGCCTATTCATTCACCTTTTATGAATCAGAGACATACAATAAGCAAACTTATTAAGTAAATACCCAAATTCGTGATTTGCTTTAATAAAAACATTTCGGGAGAGTTTCCAGGTTTGGTTCACATTTATGCTATCCCCTCCTCTTTCATTGCTGTAGTCCTGCGTGTCCCCATGAAGGAACTGCCAAATGCTAAACTGACCTCTATATCAAAATAAATTAAATTTTTCCATGTGCTGAGCGTAAGTTTCATGTTGTGTATTTTATCATATTTCATCACAATTAGTAGTCACTTATGATAATTCTATGTTTAACATCACAAGTGATTTGCCAGCAATTCTAAATTGTATAGGAGCATATTTATAAAAATTAAATGTACTGTGAGGTCCGTAACTACATAGTCAATGAAAAAAGATAACTTCTTTCAAACCAGAACAAAAGCCAGCTATGAGAGAGGCCTTGCAAGGTGGGATTCCTCCCTCATTCCTTGACTCCCTGCAGATCACGTGTGTTACTATTTTGCTCAGTTTTGCTTCCACTCACCCATCTCTCCCTCCTGCCCGGTGGGGGGACCGTGGGGTGGACGTTTGTTACGTGCGGTCTGCGACACGGATGAGAGTCCGGGGGTGGATGTGTCGGTCAGCCACAGTTTTGCACTGAGTCACCACACTGTTCTTCCCCACCAGTGGCATCTGATGGTCGGGTTGCTAAACCTGACACCTTTCTACAGGCAGCGTGCCACTTGGGTGTTTGCAAATCAGAAGCATGATTTTATTCTTGGTAGCATATTCTTCTCAAAGTGAGAACACTCAAGAGTTCCGTTTTATATCATCAGAGAAGGCGGAAAATGAGTAGAGAACCCAGAGGTGATAGCCCAACGCCCTTCAGTGGCTGGGTGCAGACAAACTGCATGTTAACCACTGTCCCCACTTCAAATATCAGGCCCAGTTGTGGCTCAGTTCTTCCCAGACAAAAAGCAGAGTGAATGGTCTCTGTAATTAATCAGATAATTTAGCCTTAACCCACCCCCACCCCGTAATCTTCATCTTCCTGCAGATGGGAGTTTCTCTGCAGACCACATTCAGCTCTTATGTTTCTCCTCTGTTGTGTTGGTCCCCGCTGGACCAGGGCTTCTGTGTGGGGCACCGGGACCCACCAGACACGTGTAACCAGCTCCTAAGAGAAGTTCAAAGATGTGGACTTGATTCTATCCATCTCAGGTTGCCCACACTTGAAATTTGCACCAGGGACTGTGGACTCTTCCCCACCCCCACTGTGGCCTCAAAACCAAGACCTCTGTTAAGCTTCAGGCGTTTCACCTCTGCTGCTGGCTGCGCAGAGAGAAGTAGGGCCTGGGGATCGGTCTCCCATTTGCTTTTCTCATTTGGGAAGATGAGTGTTGGGGCCTGGTGGGAGGGGACTCTGATTTGATTAAGGTCAGAGAATGCCATTTAGAGGCCCCTGCCCGTCACTCTCATTTGGTCTCACCTGCCCTGAGCAGCTCTCCATGTGACTGCAATTTCCCCTAACTGCAGGGCCTCAGAGGCCTGTCTGCCGGGACTGTGGACCAGGCAGGGTGCTCGGGAAGTAACAGAGCAGCCCGTCCCGCCACCTCGTCTTCTGCGCTCAGAGAGGGCGTAAAGAGCAGGATGTTTGTTGCAACAGTTCCTTCTTGAAGCTCCCAGGAAAGCTCATTGTGGAGTCAGTTTTTAATTTGTTTTCTCATCTCGTGGGTTTTCTTTTGAAGCGGCATGATCAAAAGCTGGGACGGATTCCACTAGCATGATTTAAGGAATACACCACCAGTAGCTTGTGTTCACCTTATTATTTCTCACAGTTTATTTGCTAAGATAATTCTACATAACTCAAACTAAAGTTTGTTCGTCCTTCTATACCCGGCACACCTTTATAGATTAAAAAAGAAAACCTAGTGGAGTGTATCAGGCAGGTGGAATTTTCTTGCGATTTTTTTTTTACCCTCCCTTTAAATAATGCCATTCTAATTCTCTAGTTAAAGCACATTTTTAAATTGCTAACCTGGCTTTGACAGACATACCACTGCCCTTGTAGAAATGCTTAGTGCCCCGAGCCTAATCTGTTTTATAATTCTCATCCACAGTTTCCAAACAGAAGGCTCGAATGTTATATCCATTGTAATAGAGTGGAGAAAAGTTCTCCACGCTGGAACACCCGTCCTAGGGAATGTGAGGACAGTCACAGATGCCCCAGCTTGTGTTCTCCTTGCCTGAAATGTCACTTCCCAGTCTCCCATCCAGTCCATACTCTCTCTCGTCAGTGTATCCACCATTATTTGAGCACTTACTTGTGTGCTGGCCTTGTGCTAGGTAGCACAGGAGTGTAGTGGGAGGAGAAGACCTTCTGAGGACCAGTTTTCTCCCAGTCCAGAGAGGATCGAGAGTTGAGAATGCCCTTGTTTCCCTATAGGCGATTGTGTAAGAGCTCTCCTCATCTCAACGCAAGTTTACAGAGTAACTGCTGTGTGCAAGGTGCTCTGTTAAAAGCTGCCTGAAAACAAAGATCGGTAAGATGGGCCACAATTCTAAATGCTTCTACTCGACTGGGGGTAGCGGATACATAAACAGTTGGCGCCAGCCCATGAAAGAATAAAGCGGTGGGACAGTCAGTGCAGGTGACGACGTGGTTTCATGTAGAGAAATCAGGGAAGAGATAGCGTTGAACCAAGTCTTAGAAGATGATGAGAACTGCGGCTGCAGGCTTCTGAGGCTTCTTCAGCTGAGCGGAAGCAGACACAACGGGTCTTCACAGAGTGATGAGAAAGGTGGAGCCAGAACTGAGGTTCCTGGAGCAGTTGGTGGCTTCGAGGTTGGAAGGATGTCCAGGAGAGCAGGACTGGATAGTAAATGATGCCGCTGGTCAAAACAGCATCTTTTCCCAAAAGATGTCCCAGGAAAGAGACCAAGTTCTCCACCCAATTTTGTAAAATCATTAGGCAGTTGTAGCGCTTAATCTCAAGGTCTGTCTTTATGTCAGACATATTTTATGACAGCTGTTCATTCCAGAAATATTTGCTTGTCTGTTGTGTGCTGAACGCTGTACCAGACATTAGCAAGTGCGTCCTGTATTCCTCATGGTCGTCGTTCACCCTTTCAGCGAGCTTGGAGTTGGACAGTAGCCGTCACTGTGGTGATGACTGCGCAGTGATTATAGGATCACGGGATCGGGCACATTTATCCCAACAGGTATGGGGTTGGTGTTCGAGGAGTAGGTTATTGAAGTGGATCAAACTCTCCATGCATGGAATCCGGCATGTCTTTGTGGTTGATTCAAGGCACTGTAGCACCCCCCGGGATAAACCCTTTGGCTCTACAGGAGGGAATCCATGGTCTCTAAAGCTCCATAGACATTGCGTTGACTCCCGTTGTCTGTCCCGCAAATTCTGCCCTGTGTTGGCAGAAGTTCTGGTAGGTTTAGAAAAGGCAAAATGAGGGGCCATCTTGAAGTTTCTATTTGGGGATAGCCCCTATTTTGGGCCCAGCAGGCATTTTTCTAGGTGCCGAGGATAGAGAAGGAGGAGACGAACCAGAAACAAAACCCATGCTCATTGATATGCCTTCTGGCAAGGTAGTTAAAACGTGAGGCCGTCCCTGCTCCCCAGCCCGGGGGTGTCCCCGTGCTCTGTGTCTCTAGCTCTTGATACCTCTGCTAAGGTGTGCCATTCATGGCCACCAGCACACGAGTTTCTGATCCCCAGCTGGAGAAGGAGGGACCCATGTCTCACTCATTTTTGTATCTCTAGTATCTACTTTGCGGTCTGACATACAAATAATTTAATAAATATTTTGCAAAGAAATGAAAACAACTTTAAAAGGCTTAGCACCTCCTCGTAAACTTAAGATTTGATTTCCAGAGGGATCCCTTCCCCTCCTCCTTCCCTGGCTGTGGTGTGTCAGAAAAGCGTAGAAACCAAAAAGCATTTCCGAAAGAACACCAGTGAGAAATACTGATTAAATCTGAGATGTAGATGCACTCAACTGTTTTTATTGAGAAACAGTTTGTGCATGCTGAAGAATATACACAATATTTGTACATATGGGGCGTACTGATAAAACGACCACCTATGAAAACCACCACCCAAGGAAAAATCTGGAACATTGCAACTTGGCTGCATACCTAAGGGCCTCCTCCCAATCACACTCCCCTTAATTTCCACCAGCAGTAAATACTATTGTCAGTTTTGCGTTTATCATGCTCTTGTTTGATTTTCTCTCATATAGTTTTTTTTTGGTGAGGAAGGTCAGCCCTGAGCTAACATCTGTTGCCAATCTTCCTCTTTTTCCTGAGGAAGATTAGCCCTGAGCTAACATCTGTGCCCATCTTCTTCAATTTTGTATGTGGGATGCCTCCACAGCATGGCTTGATGAGCAGTGTGTAGGTCCGTGCCCAGGATCTGAACCCATGAACCCCAGGCTACCAAAGAGGAGCACGGGAACGTAACCACTATACCACCAGGCCGGCCCTGCTCTCTCATATGCTTTTATGAGGTCATGCTAAAATGTTTTCCAAAGTAGTGTACCAACACACATTTCTACTAGTAGAGTACGGCCTCCCTTTATGATATACTTCTGTTCAAAACTTAGCATTGTCAGATTTTAATTAATGTGGGTATAAAATTCTATTGTACTAGGGGCCTAATTTGCACTTCCTTGATTCCTGATAAGGTTGAGCATCTTTTCCTAAATTTGTTACCATTTTTATTTCATTTGTGAAATGCCTACTCATGCCTTTTGCCAATTTTTTTTATAGTTTGTCTTTTTGTTATTGATTTGTAGTGACTCCTTGTGTATTCTGGGTGCTACTGCTGTCCTTTGTCAGTTACATATGTAGCAGGTTTTTCCCTCTCAGTTTGGTAGTTGGATTAGCCACTTTAAGGCTGCCTTTAATGAATCCCACTGGTGGCAGTCCAGTTGTGGCTGATGATATCTCTCAGTGGGCTCAGCTTTGCTACCTCCTAATAAATATCCGTCAGTCTCTCATACCCTCCCCACCCTGCCTCCTAATTCATTCTAATACATTGTGGCCAGTGTTAGCTTGCAGGTGTTCAAATCTGATAATGTGACTTATCTGCTTAAAGTCCTTTAGTGACTTCTAATCACACACCTCAGAATAAGTTCCAGGTTCCTTAACACCTGTCTGGATCCATCTCAATTTGACCTTTAGCGTCTCCTCGCTTTCCTTGAATTCCGTCTGTCCTGTCATGAGCTACTTGTGTCCTATAAGTCCATCCTTACCTTAGTCATTCCCATTGGTCCCTTAGGTCTCAGTTTAGGCATCGCCCAATCTCTGAAGCCTTCCTTGACTCCTCCGAGACTGGCCGGGTTGCCTGTCCTGTGAGCCCGTAGTTCTGTGTCCACACGTTAATCTCCCTGTATCATAATGGTCTGTTTATTACCTGCCTCCCTTGAGATTCCTGGAGTCTCCTGGGAGACAGTCTTTGTTTTGTTCAATGTAATATCCACAGAGCCCATCAGAGTGCCTGGCTCTTAGTAGGCACTCAATAAATGATTGTTAAGTAAATAAATGAGTGATATCCTCCATTTAAATGTGGTGCATGCATATGGCGGCCACCTTCACTGAAATTGTCTGTAGAGAGTTATATAAATTTTTTAAGGCTGATTTTCAATTGTAATTCAATATATATGTCCAAGTATGGCCATCGAGACTGAGAGTAGGTGTTAAGAGCTGAGCTACAATTTTCCCTCCAAAGTTTAATATCAGAAAACCGCAATTCTAGTTCCAGTGTTGGCTCTAGCTACGATCTCAGTTAGATCACCTGGCTTTTCTGGCACTCACTTCCACCTAAAAGAAAGTTTCCATCCCCTGCAGTAAGTTTCAGTTCTATTCTTCATTGAACATAATGGTTAAGCCACCTGCGCATAGTTGTATAACGTCAGTCCATTTCCTACTTACGATGTATTTTCATGAGGCCCGTGGTACTTAGAAGACTTTGTGTCCTGAGGCCTACACCCTCCCTATCCAGTTTTGATATAACCTGTGTGGATTTGGCTCTGGAAGTGGAGTTGACTGACAGGTCCCAGGTCAGGGGTACCATTGTTTGCTTCATGACCTTGAGCAAAACACCATTTCTCAGTACTTCCAATTCCCCCTTACTATAGTCACCTTATAGCTAGCATCTGAAAAGAAAGTAAAAGAACTATAGAGAGAGGGAAAAAAATATATAAATCTGGCATGAAAAACTTATTGCTGGTTTTATTAGTTTATTTCCTACTTTCAGTGTGTGTTCAAGACTGATCTGTCTACTTTGTGGTTTGATAAGGTCAAATCTGAGTCTTGGTTGAGACGTGGATTACAGCTGCATGCATCATAGCTGGTGCTTGTGTGTAATTTAAAAATAGTAAATCACATTTGCATTGACGCTGTTTAAGCGAATGCTTAGTTTTTATGGCTGCTGTACTTACTAGGGACTGTCAGCACATCAAGATAGCTTTTGAAATGGATCATACAATAAATTATGCTTAGTCCTAATGTGAGTCTTTCCAAGGCTGACATGTATACCTATTTTGGTTTTTGGCCTTTTGTAT
Organism: Tapirus indicus; assembly: GCA_031878705.1. NCBI lineage: Eukaryota > Metazoa > Chordata > Mammalia > Perissodactyla > Tapiridae > Tapirus > Tapirus indicus. The sequence goes on from CM062925.1 coordinate 120,658,387, forward strand.
TTTTAAGACAGCTAAATACACCATTATTTTAAGAAAATAAGTACCTATGTGATGTCCGAGATCCGTGACATGTGCAGTTGCATGACTGTGAAATCTTTGTGGCTCCTGGCAGCCCTGGGTTCACTGATTCTCCCAGTGGCGGAAATTCTGGTGTGCTGAGTTCAGGTTATAGTCTCGTTCTGCCACTCATCTTTGTCATAACCCTGGGCCTGTGGTCTCCTGGAGCCTGAGTTATTTCCTCTGGAATATGAAGGCTGTCTCGGTAAGCAGGAAGAGGGGATTGCAGTTAGACTTAGGAACCCAGTCAAACGATGTCTACATAAATAAACCCGACTGTACAGGAAGCAAGCTGGCGAAGAAGCAAAGATGTCCAATAGGGTGATCTTAAAGCTTTGGGGTAAGCCTTTGTACCTTTCCTCCTGCAGCGAATGCAATTTAACAGTCATTTAACGAAGGTCTTCATGGTGTGGGCCCCTGTGTATAGATGCGGAAGGGCTAAATGAGACAGAACAGGGAAGGAGACTTCATACACCTCATTCTGGGTGATGTAGGTACATAAATGTAGATGTGTGTGTGTGTCTAAATACCTGTTTTCCTCTACAGAAAACTGTTCTGTGTAGTTGGCATATCCTTCTAGCATCCTCTCACCCATTCTGATGGTGAAATATCAGTCCTTGGCAAGTAAGAGAGCTTTTTCTTTTAGTAGAGACCCTTTTCTTGTGCTCAAATTAAGTCACAGCAGAACACGGAAGGACTGGGCCTGGCGGGTGGGGGCATTCTCCCAGCAAGGGACAATAAACTTGGGACAGAACTCCAGCAGCAGCTTGCCTGTTCCAGCTCTTCCTCCCCACGAGCCTGGACGTGTGAATTTCAGAGTCGCCAAAATTTTCTTAGCAAAGATTTTATTAACCTAAAGATTAGAGAATCATCAAACCAAGTTGGTGTCTCTGCCACTCTCTCCAGGGTCAGAGGAGACGCGAGCAGCCCCTCGTGCTCTCGGCCCCCAGGATGGAGCTGCTCTGACACTCCCTTGGTGCACGCTGACTGGGCTCTAACCCGGCTTTCTTTCCCGGCAGGACATCGACGGGCAGGCGCTCCTGTTGCTGACTCTTCCGACCGTGCAGGAGTGCATGGAGCTGAAGTTGGGACCCGCCATCAAGTTATGCCATCAGATCGAGAGAGTTAAAGTGGCCTTCTATGCCCAGTATGCCAACTGACTCCACCCTCTCGGGAGGTGGCCCATTATCTTGGTGGTGCAGTGTCTTGGGAAGGTGTTTGGGACTGAAGCTTTTATTTTTCTGGTCTACGTGAGGCAGTACCTACACCAGGTATCACCAAAATGCAAGAAGCACGAAGGACCTGTCGTCCACCGGCCTGTCTAATGTTTCTGTTTTTAACGCACACTCAAGTATGAATCACAGCAGTGGCTTCTGGAGCGTGCGAATTCAAGTTCTGTCTCGGCCCCTGCGGGGTATGGAAGAGCATCTCTGTATATCCTCATCTTGCCTTTCTCCCACCCCAAACCAGGCAGCTTCCTCCGAACAAGACTTCCTAAACCAAGGCCCACGTTTCTTTGAAAACTAAGGCACAGTTGCCGTCCTTTTGATTGTGACCAAGAGGGATGCCTGGCTGGTAGTTTTTGCTTAATCATGTCAGGCGTGTTTATAGATGCTTCTTTCACATAGATGCATGTGTGGCTGTGGTGGTGGCTGCCACCGCAGTTTGATCTTGGTGGCAACTTATTTCTCAAACAGAACTGTAGATGATGTTTCAGGAGGTAGTGATGAAAAATGGGCTGACCCTGCATCTTCTGTCAGAGGTGCCTTTTAGGAAGCAGCGGGAGTGAAGTCAGGTGGCGTGTCATTGCAACGAGACAGTGTTTCTTGAGTGATGGACATCTAGAAAGTCCGTAGAGGGGGCTCTTTTTGCAGTCTTTTATAGACGCTCAAATATCTCTTAACGTTCTCATTTAATTAACTGTGACCAGATCAGGGAGTGACTCCTTTAGTCTCTTGGGAAATGTTGATATATTGAAGGAAAAGCTTAGTTTCAGAGAGCAAGAGCAGGAAGAGATTTGAGAGCTTTTCATAAGCCAGCTACATCCCCTTAGAAGGGTCTCAGTAGCAGGTCCCCTGAAGAGATTCCCTCGGACATCACTCTCGTTCAGCCCAGCCCTGGCACACCCATTTACCGTAGGGATGAGGGGGCCTGTATTCTCACAGCGAGCACTGGACCTGGAGTCAGCTCTGGTTCTCATCCTGGTGTGGCTGATAGCTAACTCTGTGATCTTGGGGGACTTTGAATCCCCTTGGACCTGATTCCTGCACAGCAGCAGGTTGGAACACTTACGAGTGTAGAAGTGCACACATGTCCCCCTGCTCCAGCCTGCTCGTGATGGAAGGGAAGAGTCCAGAGTGGCCAGAATGAGAGAAAGAAAATAAATGAGAAAGAAGCCTGTCGCCACAGCTTTTAACTCTGTCATTCCTGCGGCTCACTCTGGCTTTGAGGTTGCTCATGACATTTTTAGGGCAGTTTACATTAAATCAGTTAAGTCATTTGCAGAGAGGTCTGTGGCTCTGAGAATGGGCTGGCCTTTTGTCCCAAGCCCTTCTCGTGTGTAAGCCCGTGAGTTTCCCAGTGTATTCATTCAAACCCAAATGGGCTGCTCTGTTCTGTTGTAATAGTTGCCCAAATGCCTTTTCAAACTTATGCAAGGAAACTAATCCTTCGCCTGGTCCAGGAGGGGACTCGAGCAGCAGAGGCCACACACCCTTCTGTTACTTTTTCACTGTAGTTACCTTTATCTTTTCTCTTTGATTAGAGTCTCAACAATTCCGGTAATATCATGTGGTGGGCTGCTCATAATTCTGCTACATTTCAAGGTGTGATTATCCGTCAGATTTTGAAAAGTTTGATTACTAGTGCTAACCTTTATTACCGTTCTGTAACTGTCACAGAGGAAAATGGAAAACAAGTATTTTGTGGTTGAGGCTTTTTCGTCTCCCCTGTAGCTAATTCTACAGTCAAGTTTTAAAAGTTGGGCAAATACATTTGCCTGGGGACATCTCTGGAAGGACCGGGGTCCTAAACTGTATTAGCAGGCACCGTCATCAGGATGGAAATGTCCGTGGTGGTTCATACTTGGCTTGCTGTCGGATTTCTCTCTTCTAAGCTCAAGTTTCGACCTCCTCTCGGTTTCCCAGCCTGCCTTCTTAGCCACATGCGTTTGGCCTTAAATGCTCAGTCTTGTACAGTTAAACTCTGTCAAACAAGTAGAAAGGGTATCCATTTGCAGATCTTTGGCATTTTCCCTGCGCTGACTCATTTATGATCTTCACTGTGGCCTTTTCAAGCTGAGCTATTTCTGTTGCATTTGAGGTGAGAACGAAGGAATGTGGTGGCTGCAACATAACATGGTACTCTCAGAACAAACGTCACCTTCTTGTGTCCTTTCAAGTAACGGCACAGAGGAGGAGGTGCTACGGTGGAGTAAGCAGATCTTCTGGGGGTCTCTGGAGCCCACCCAGAGGAGCTGGAAGGCCTCCCACCAGGCAGCCCGGGAAAAACATGGCCGCCACTGCGAGGAAGCTCCCCGTGGGGCCAGATGCCCAAGACTCTCCTTGTCAACTTCAACCTTACAGTTGAACTTCAGTCCCTCTCTTTGCAGGATCAGTCACTTCATCTGCTTCCATTTGTGTGTGTGTGTGTGTGTGCGCGCGTAGTAAGGAGGAGATGACTTCAACCTGAGGCAGAAGAAGGCCCAGCCCTGGGATGATCATCACGAAGGTTGTCTACGTGCCATCTCCCGGCCCTTCTGAGAGCCAGGAAACATTTTAGGACCAAGAAGATGCTTTTGCTCTGTGTGTTGCCACCATGGCCCTGAATGTGGATTCTTTGGGGATTTCTGTGATGGTGGGTGCACGTCTTCACATCAGTAGCAGTTCAGCTACAAAATTGTAAGGTGGTGTTCATTTCTCTGTAGGATTCACCTCACACCAGCTTCTGTCTTAGAAATAGGGCCAATTTCCAAGGAACGTTTTACTGTGTTATTACAGTATCTTTGTGTCTTATGGCAGGAAGAATTGATTTTACATGATAGACCCCTCAATACCACCACAGCCCCTGAGCCAAACATTTCTTGGTAGAAACACCCCAACAAGTCATGCTCCACTATCCCCCACCACCATCCCCGGATGCTACAACCTCTCCTCGGTCTCTCTGATAATACTTTGGGATTATGTACCTGGGTCCTGCATACAGCATGTTGCTCATTACCTCCCGGAACTGGCCGAGAAGCATGTGTTCCCTCTCCTGGCCAAGCAGACACTCTGCAGTCTGCACAGTGTGTGTAACTTGAGAAGCAGAAATGCCACCTCATCTTTCGTGCTCAGCGTCCATCACTCGATCCCGCCCGAAAACTTGTTTCAGCCTCTAACTTCCTGACTGCATTTGTACTGTTTTGGGAAAATATCCTGTTCACAACAGTATAAACATAAAAACCTAAGAACAGCAGGGTACACGTGGCATGACAGAAGAACTTTTTTGCTTTTCAAAAAACCCACCAATTTCCTTCACCATGGGCTTGCAGAGCGTGGAAAACTCATCCGTCCCTTTTAAAATTAGGTTCGTTTGACCCAAGTTTGATTTGCACACCCAGTGTTTGAGCTGTACAGCTATTAGGTTGCTTTCCCTTATTTGATCATATTTGAGTGTTTCCTGTACTCACTTTGATTTGCTCCTCGATAAATTAAAATGACTCAGACCTTGACCACTGCGAGCTCTGACCCTCGCTTCATTCTCTACAAGGTTGATTTTGATCAGGCTTTGAAGATGGGTCTCAGCTTCCTCGTTTGTCTCCTGGAATTTTGAGTGTTGTGTCAGGCATGTTCTGAGATTTGCCTTTTATCTTGCACCAAACGCCCCTTCCGAAGAGCTTTCTCCCATCATCTTGGAAGCACTAGGGGTTTTCATGCATTTTTTTGGTACAACACCCATTTATATTTATTTCTGTATATAGAACTAAAACAGAGAACCGTACTGTTAAAATCTTTGTTGTGGTTTGAGCATCATTGTTGCTTTTGGGTTAAAGATGGTGAATCGAGGCTCCAAGTGTCCTATTCTAGGAAACTGTGATGGAGTGTGCAATTATTTGAAGGGAAAAATAGTCAATTAAGGTATCTGTAGTTTTTAAGGAAGAAATCATTAGATATACATACTGCCCACATCTCTTTGGTGCCACAGCTGCGTAGCAGGGGAAGCCTGAATTGGCACGTGTTATGAGTTAATGATTCTCTTTTTCGTTCACTGTTCTGTTCTGTTCAAGAGTTTCCTGGAAATTGCTTTACTCCTTTTAGCTTTGAAATTTTAAGTTGATTGATTCCCATCGCTTTTATCACTAGAGTTAGTTTACAAGTATCCAAACTGTGTGACGAAATGGAATAGGCTGTTTTGACCCACTTACCCAACAATTGTGATTGCTGACACCTGGTGCCACCCTGGGTTTTGGTTAGAAGCATCTCTAGTTTGGAAACAGTTTCCTGAGCTGCAGACTTTGCATGTCACCGGTTTTGTTTTCAATGGCGAGGATTCGGTACCGGCAAGTAAACATGTAGGTATTGTCACAGAACCAAGCGGAGCAGTGCTTCTTATGGGCCGAAGAGACGCATCGAAGAAAAAGTGAAGTTCTGGGACAGTTGTTGGCTGGAAATCACCTTACGATGGGAAACTGGAGACAAAAGTTTTTAAATGACAGAAAAAATAATCATCTCATTTGTCATTCAAAGTGGGAGGTAGCATGATATCTAGAAGCATACACTATCCCTAGTCGTGAATGGTGAAAGCCCTTTTACTGTTTTGCATTCCAGTTTGAATAGTTTATACTGAAATTTGATTCAGATCTTGTGTACGTTTTGGTGCGTAAAAGGGAAAAATTGGTGTTTTTGCGTTTGAGATGTGCAGGACAAAGGGCATGTTGTTGGTTTGCTGTAAGATTGTATTCTGTATATATGTTTTCATGTAAATAAATGAAAATCTATATCAGAGTTATATTTTAATTTTTATTCTAAATGAAAAATCCCTTTTTACTTGAAAAAATTGTAAGCCACATTGTTAATAAAGTGAAAATAAATTCTATGGTGGTGTTTGTGTCTTTGTGTTGGAGTCATTAAATATTGTTTGTAGGGTTGGTGTTAGGGTTCTTTTATTCCGGCTTTCTTTCTTGCCATGCACAAAAGCAGATGTTTGTAGGTTTATAGTAATCGTGGCTTTCAAAGTCCTGTGTGACCTCTCAAACGTTATTTGCTGAGTCTGGAACTTTTTACTCAAGGAATTGGTGTTTATTCTTTTTATTAAAACGTTCCTATGTATCCTCACATGATCACCTCTAGCCTTTCCATTTTCTACTGTTTTACGTACTGTATGGTTACCTGGTGCATTAGTAATTTCTGTTTGTGCCTGAAGATCTCTGATGGCAGAAATTTGAAGACTGAATATATAATAAAATCAACTGAAAGCTGGACATTTTTCCAGACCTCCAAATTGAAAGAATTGAGGCAAGGAAAAAAAAAAATCTGCATTTCTCTCCATGTTGCCACCAAAAGCCTATTTTAATTCTTCTATCTCGCAAGGCTGTTAATAACCTTCATTTCCCTAGCCGCTGCTTCACCGCTGTTCCGGTGTTTGGTGCTGGTACTGTTTATTTCAGGTCTGTGGGACGGTGCAATGTTTACTGCAGATTCAAGACTGCGTAAAAGATGCCTCGTATGTGGACGTGACCTTGGGTGACTCCATCGTGAAGACTGGGCATTTAATCGGTGAGGTGAAAGTACTACATCAAGATCATAGACGGGCCACGAAGATTTACCAGGGAATAATTTCATCAAGAGGTTTTTATGATGTCAACCCCAGCCTGAGCTGCAACACATCCCACTGGCTGTACTTCATTTGCTGCATCTGAGTGTCTTGTTACGTGTACTCCCGTAAAAGTAAACTCTGCCTTCGTTATTCTGAAGTCAGATCAATGCATGGTCACCACCGCTGTGCCTTCCCTCCCAATCTCAAAATTTGTTCTGTGATAGTTGTCACCATCTTTTGCTTCAAGTTTTTGGAATGGTTGATGTGCTATAGCTGGGTGTATGTGGTGGAGAGAGAGACCCAGATGGAGACACAGCGTTGACCTGGAGAAAGAATACACATAGTGCACTTTTTCAGACAGTCCTGGATTCAGATGCTTGTTCTACTGCTTGCCAAGTATGTAACACAAAACCTGTCTTCTTCTCTGTAGAACATAGTAATGCATCCATACCTATCCATAAGACGGTTAGAAACATTGTGTGATTCCAGGTAGAGAGTCTGGCACGTACTGTGAATTGGATCCCCCGATTGACTAGGCACTATCGACTCCTGGGCCCTTGACCACTTACGCACTGGACTCTTGGCCACCACGCCTGTCTCCATCACAGCCACCTCAGCGGAACCCCAGGTACCCAGGCCCAACCCAATCAAGTCCTTGCGAGCAGGGGCCCTTCCCACCATTTCTGGATTCCAATGAAATACACACTGTGGGGTGCAGGATCTGACTTCCTGGATCAGCAGTTGGCCAGAAAGGCTGGGTGACATAACCCACAGGTAAGGGGGAGTGAATGTTCTAGAGCGCCAGCTGGATCAATGGAGGTGGGAGAGAGCCAGCACAAGATGGTCCTTCTGTATGGCCTGCCCAGCGATGTCTCAATAGAGAAACCACCTCTGTTTTCTTATGTGGATGCCAACCCTCTGACATACCACCTCGCATTTGTCTTCCCTCCTTCCCTGCCTCAATTTCCATTTTGCCTCAGTCCTGCTGCCCTGGTATTTTATTCTACAATAAATCCTAGCATATAAGCTTTACCTCCAACTTTGTCATCTTTGAACCCCAGATAAGACAACAGGTGCTACAAGTTTTCTAGAAAACAGACCCTCCAGATGGGATTTTGGAATCAGACTATCACCTGTCTGAAAGCAACAGGGACCCTATTGCTCTTAGTAAGCAGGGATGACCAATCCTAGCAGTGGCATCAACATCACTAAAGTTTCAGCCTCTGGTTAGATGGGCAGCTGATGGGAAGCAAGGCTGTGGGGAAGGACAATGATATTAGTAAAGGTGGTGTGGAGGGTACTGCATGTGGCGGCACAGACCTTGAGAAAGGAAAGTGGCAGGCTTAGGGAAGAAAGCAGTTTGTCGGTTTGGGCGCATCTGAGGCAGCTTTCAAAGATAGTCTCATCTTATGCAGCCACAGGGAAGGCCCGCTGGAAAATCAGGCCCAGGATCTGATTATAAGGCCAGCAGAGCTGCAAAGGATATGAAATGTGCAGCATGGACAGGTGTGCTTCTGCAAAGTCAGGGCTCTGATAGGGAAAGAGTGAACATCTGAAACCTGGGATGGGGCCAGTGAGGACATAAGCCAAGAGCCTTGAACCTTACGTGGTCCTGACTCCATATAGAGGACAGAAGCACCCCCCCCACCCCCGCCTTGTCTGAACACTGCAGAACAACTTCACCTGATGCAGGTGCTCTGCAAAAGGACGTTATTCTCGAGACATGTCCCCCACCTTCCCCTACCCGTCATCACTTCCATGGTAACCAGGCAGGGCTCAGCAGAGCCCAGACTGGGAATCACAAACCCTGATCTTGGAAGAACAGTCCACACCCCAAAGGACTTACAGGTTGTGGCTAGCATACCCTGGCAGAGTTGGGGGAACTTAGGTGGAGTAGATCAAGTGTTAGACCAAGCAGGATGGAATCCAAGACTGGATATGGAAATTCAGGACATTGGGCATTTACCCATGACTTGGGATTTCAAATTCTTCTAAGGACAGCTGAGAGCTAGACTAGTGATGGCCTGGATGGTTCCTGGATGTTGGCCTACAGTGAACAAGATGGAAATGCCAGAATGTCCATTTCATAGCATGGGGGCGAAGTCAGAAGGCTGGAAATAGAATGGGTATACTCTGTACATCAGGGCTAGGCTAATGCGTCTGTTCTTTTTTAGAATATAGTTTGCAGGGACATGAAACTTGCACCTCCCCTCTTGGGAAGAAAAAATGAGGGCATCTTGTTCTCAGTGTGTGAGGGCTGGGTATCCCGGGAGAGTGCCAGTGCGTCTGCAGGGCACAACGGATTGATGGTGTTGGGTCAAGTAATGCACTGGCCCAGGTTAGCTTAGCGTCTGCTGCCTCCCAGGCTTGCAGCTCCTTTATGGATAGCCCAGCTGCTGAGGCTGTTACTTCATCTCCCGACACTGCCAGCTGTCTTGGCCTCCACCAGGGTGAGGGACGCTCTCTCACATCTGCTGTGGTGGCAGCCACGAGCACCCTGGCACTCAGAGTCCATTGCACTGGACCCATCAAAACTTAATTCCTTCCATCATTTCTGGACCCGGATGAAGCACTGTACCATAGAGTGTGGCTGCTTCAGGTGACAGAAGCTGGAAGTGGGGACTTCATGCCCCATAGGCAAACTTTGATCAGTGAGAGACAGGATGTAGCCAGCAAATAAATCCCTCTGCCATCCTCCTCCAGATCGACTTTCCCCATATGGTGGTCTGTACAGTCTGCCAGAGACATCCCACGTGTCTGAACAGCTACTTGTGCTTTCTCATGAAATCATGGCCAGCTCTGAAATGCACTACTTCCATGCCTAACTTCCAGCCTCAGTGTGGGATTCCACCAACGAAGCTCCGCTTGTAAGCCTATCTTCGGGATCTGTTTTCTGGGGAACTAGCCCGAGACAGGAGGCAGCTGTTCATATGCTTGCGTATGCAATGTGCAGATAGTAACGACAAAGTATTCTGGTGTAATCCAGCCATCATCTGGAGCCTGGGAAACCTACCAGCCTCGTGTAATTGGGACTACTCATAACATGAATCCTTTTTGAATTACTTTAAGATGTGGTTTGGAAGTTCAAATTAAAAATGTTCTTTCTGGTTATTAAAGTAATATGTGTGCATTATAGAAAATTTGGAAAGTAAAGGGCAGTTATTAAATTGCCCCGTTATCTCGCTATGTCCAATTACCACTTTATCGTATTTCCATGTATGTTTATATCACAGTATTAAAATCAAGTTTATACCATTTAAACATTTTTCACTAACTTATTTTGTAATCATGTTCTCTTGGGTGGAGTTAATATTTTTATGTATCTAATTTTTTTTACTGTTTCAGTAAATTTTTAAATAATTCAACATAGCATGTTTATCTACCACCCACCCAGCTTCTAGAAATATTGTCATTTTGCCATATTTGCTTCAGATTTGTATATTTTATAAAATTTATAGAGTTGAAACCCCCTTATCTCCTTCCTGGTTCTATTCCCTCCGCCATGTCCCAGAAGTAACCACGATTCCGATTTTGGTGTTTTCCATTCCTAGGCATGATTTCTACACTATTACTACATTTGCACATAACCATAAAAATGTACACTACTGTTCAGTGGATTTTCAACATTTTAGTGAATGTCAGCGTGCTACTTGCATCATATTGCAACTTACTCTTTTTGCTCAATATTGTTGATGAGATTGATGCATGTATATCTAATTCATTTATTTTCACTGCTGCATCAATTCCATCGAGTATATCATGATTTGCTTATCCATTGTCCTACTGGTGGACCTTTAATTTCTCAGTTTTTCTGCTATTTCAGTGACTACTGCCGTGAAGATTTTCTTACAGTTCTTACGCACACATATAGCAGTGTCTGTAAAAGTGGAATTGCTGGGCATGGACTGGGCCCCTTTTCAACTTTGCTGGACGTTGCCAGTGGTGGCAGTTTACACCCCTGCCAGAAGTGTATGGAGTTATCACCGCTCCACACTTTGCCTGCACTTGGCAGAGTCTGTCATTATCGCAGATCTGCTGAGTGTGGAAATGGCAACTCACTGTAGTGTTGATTTGCGTTTCTCTAATCACTAGTCAAGTTTGGCATCTTTTTGTATACTTATTGGCCACTTGTGTTTTCTCTTTTGTGAATTGCTTGCTCATAACCTGTACCGATCCTCGTCCTCCCTCCCGCCCTCTCATCTTTCTCTCTCTGATTTATAAGGGTTTTTAAAATACCTTCTTGACATCAATTCCATATCAGTTGTTTGTGTTGCAAATTTGTTTCTCCACTTGGTTTTTGTCTTTTTACTTTATTTTGTCCCTTGTAATTCAGAAAGATTTTTATTTTAATGTACTCCAATTATCATTCTCTTCCTTTATGATTCTTGCTTGTTTTATTGAGGTAACGTTGACTTACAACATTACATAAATTTTGGCTGTACATCATTATATTTCGATTTCTGTGTAGGTTACATCATGTTCACCACCCAAAGACTAATTACCATCCATCACCACCCACTTGTGCCTAATCATCCCTTTCACCCTCCCCAACTCCCTTCCCCTCTGGTAACCACCAATCCAATCTCTGTCTCTATGTGTTTGTTTGTTGTTGTAGTTGTCTTCTACTTATGAATGAGAAGTTTCACTTAGCATAATACCCTCAAGGTCCGTCCATGTTGTTGCAAATGGCAAGATTTCATCTTTTTTTATAGCTCAATAGTATTCCACTGTATACCACATCTTCTTTATCCATTCATCCCTTCACGGGCACTTAGGTTGTTTCTAAGTCTTGGCTATTGTGAACAATGCTGCAATGAATATAGGGGTGCACATATCTTTATGCATTCGTGTTTTCATGTTCTTTCTATAAATACCCAGAAGTGGAATAGCTGGATCATATGGTATTTCTATTCTTAATTCTCTTGTTTAAGAAACTTTTTCTACTCCAAAGTCATTATGATGGTCTCTTCTTTTAAAAGTTAATAAGTTTTACTTTTTTCCAGTCTCTCGAGAATATTTTTTGGGGGGTTGGCATTTCTGGTGTTATCCAAAGCGGTGGCAGCAGTTTACACTCCTGCCATGTGAGACTTTTCACTGCTTCACATCCTCGCCGGTACTTGGTGGTGTTTTTAATTATTGCCAATCTGATGAGTGTGGAAATGGGATGTAATGGATGGAGTGAGGCGGTTACATTGCCCTATTCTAATTGCCTAGGAATCATTTCTCTTTCCACTGACCTGTCACTCCACCTGTGTCACGTGTTAAGTTTCCATATGTGTGTGGGTCTGTGTCTGGCTCTATATTCTGTTCCATTGGTCTGTTTGTCTATCCCATGCCATTACCACACTAAGTATTATGGCTTTACATGACCCTTGATACTTGGAAAGGGAAATCTCCCCATCTTATTCTTCTTATTCAAAGTTGTTTTGACTATTCTTGGTCCTTTGTTCTTCATCATGAATTTTAGGCTCAACTTGTTGAATTCCATAGAAAACACTGTTGGGATATTGACTAGGATTACACTAAATTTAGGGGATTATTTGGAGCACATTGACTTCTTTTATCCTGTTGAATCTTTTTATCCAGAAGATGGTGCAATTCTTTATTTATTCATGTCTTTTATAAGTCCTTCAATAGGGTTGTGATATCTTTCTCCATAAAGTCTTACATATATTTGTTAAATAAATTCCCTATATATTTTATAATTTTTGACTGCCTTTTTTTTCTATTATGTTTTGTTTGCTATTACTGGGAACTCTATTGATTTTTATATGCTAATGTTTGAATATATGCTAATATCTAGAAACTTCAGTGAACCCAACTGAAAGGAATTTCCGTCCTGAATCTCTTGCCTTTTTTTCTTAGCATTAGGTAATTTTTATGCTTTTGGAATTTTGGGTTGCAAGATCACTTTGAAGTGGAGGTTTTGTTTTGTTTTTGTGTATTTCTCTTTTCTTCTCCTATTTATTGAATTAATGATTTTGCATGGGCTCCCGTTTATCCCATAGACTGACCAAACAGAACCACGTCTTGTATTGTTGGGGAGGAGAGCATTCTTGGCCCTTGGTGATATCAAGGCTGTTGCTTATCCAGTCACTGAGCCAACCGTCAGCTTGTTTCACTTTCCAGTGGTTAAGTTTTGTCCTCATCCTCCTGCTTTCCCAAGCCCATTGCACTACAGTCAGCCTCGCTTTACAGTTGGAGAAGGCCCTCGTTAGCCCTTGGATTCAATCTCTGAACCTAGCTCCTGCCCCATCTCTCATGGAGCACGTTACCCCACAAGAGCAGAGCTTCCAATTTCAACTGTTTGGTCCTGCTCCAGAGCCCAGCAAGCTTTGGCTTCAGCCCCACTCAACACTTGATGTTTCTGTTCCTTTTCCAGTCAATGGAGATGTTCCCCGTATTTCTGAGTTCAGCCACGTCTTATTGATTTTATTTTATCTGTCATTGTTCTGTGTTTAGAACAGAGGATATGTGTCCAAGATTAAACTTACAGAGCCATCTTGACTACAAGTCTCTCCAAAATTACCTTTAAAGAAAAGATCTTCCAAGCAGCAGGTGGGATTAGAGCATGTTTTGAGAATGAAACTAAATTTTGCATTATTCAGGCTATTTAGAAATGAGATTTTTAGCCCATATGAAAATTCACATTGGCATGGGGTTCATTTAAGTTACAACTCCCAAAATGCTCGGCTAGTTGACATTTCTAAATGTCTCTTCTGCATAGTTTAACTCTCAGTAAAACCTCAGTTTTCTACAAATGGTTTGAAAAAACTGCTTTGCATATTATCCGCTCTGACTTCTTGTCATAAATCCCTGTAGCTGAGGTGTGAAGTTGGAGTGGTGTAAATGTGAGAATGGATCTGTTTTGTTCGATACTACACAGTAATAATGCTCGCAGCTACCACCATCTGAGCAAAACTATCCATTCTCTGTCCTCTGTTGGCGGGAATGATTAAGTACTGACACTGTCTAAATACAGACATTTGTGCTACATGCCGCCCATCAAATGACCCACTTGAAACGAGCTGATCTATGCTGTCCCAATAATCCATATGAATGAACCAAAATGAAAACATTTTATGAGACACTGAAGCATAGGTGAAGCCAATCATTCTTATGAGAAACCTAAGAAAACATTAATTCATGTAACAAAAATATTTCCTACCTACTAAGTGGATACACTGGGCTAAGTTCATTAGGAAAAAGAATAGCACTGTGTGGGCTGCTCTTAAAAGGGCAGAATCCACCTAGAAGGGGGGCAGACCATGCACAGAAGGAAAACAGGAGGTGTGTGTACAATGGGCGTTCAGGCTGTAACTAAAAGAGGAGTGATGTTTGTGTTGCCTTTCAGATGTCTGTACAAGGTCCCAGCCCTTATTACTGGCCTTACAGTGGGATTGAAAACTCAAAAGCCTCCAGGGGTCAGCCAGAAACGTAAATGTGTGGTGAGCCAGTGGGCACTGTGGCAAAACTGGAGAGGACACACCAGCCTAAGAAGGGGCTTGTCCTGCAGCCATCCGTCAGACAGACTGTGGGCCAGTTCTTGCCTTATCTTCTCATTTTCCGAGGGGAACCAGAAATCCAGATTTTTATATGAAATCTCCTAACTGTTCAATGCTGGCAAGAAATTCAAACATTTTAAAGATGATGATGGCGAAAGAAAATGTCTACAGCTGGATCCCAAGCCACCAGTTCGAGACCTCTGCCATGCTCAAGCCCACCGAGTCCTCAACGCGGAGGCACCACCTGGGAACCACGTTTGGTAATAAATGTGAGACATTTACCTGTGAGATTTTTGACAACTTTTTTCAAGGCGGTCAAATTTTGATCTGTTTTGACAGTAGTTAAAACACGTCAGAATTCATTCTAGCTCAATTAAAGTCTTACGATAACTGTTCAAAGTCAAAATGAAAGTCCTTGTAATATTATTTTACTATATAAGGATGTATATGTGTTTGCATGTTTTTGCTCTTGGGCAGGGGTCCCTGACTCCGCTGCAGACTGCTGTCCCCATTTCAATCCAGGAGAAAGAAGAGGCTGCATATCAGGAGGTCTAACCTTCAGACTTGCTCTGCTCCCAGTTGTATGACCTGAGTCAGATAAATTAATCTCCATTTCTTCACCTGTAAAATGGGAATTCGATCGCTTTGACAATTTCACACCTGGGATGTGCTAGACTCTGTGCTAAGAACTTACAGAAGTGACCTGACTGGAGCCCTACAGTTTCACTATGACTCAGGCATTACTAGACACCATTTTGTGTATGGGAAGACCAAGGCTCAACGAGATTAAGTAATCCACTTTTGGAGGATAGATCTGGGATTGGAAACCTCCACAAGATGAATGTGAATACACTTGGAACAAAAGCTGAAGTGCTATTCAAAATTAAGTTGATGTTATGGGCCAGCTTCTCCAAAGGGACCAACACAAAAACACAGGCCTATGCTGGAGATGGGATTCACTTGTTAATTGAGCATCTGCTACGTGTTAGGTGCAATGCGAGAAACAGAATAGAATAATACTTGGGTCTCGTGTTCAAGGAATTTACAGTCAACTAGAAGAACTGAGAGTACATAATGAGTTGTACAGAGCCACATTTTGGGTCAGATCCTTGGAGAATTCAGATATAAACTTTAAGGCTCCAGCGTTCCTTGGCTAGTAATTACGTTAAGTTGTTTGTTCCTTTGTTTCTTAAGTTTTTCTCGTATTTTAAAATGCTATCTTTTTTCTAGTGATAAGGTAGCCTGGACCACAGCATCTTGTAATAAGTTGTAAAAACATGGCATTTTGTTGTTCTGTGTTTTCAAATAGCAAATATTTAGTTCTGAATTTTTTCTATTACCCCCCTCCCCAAGATGTGCATTTTCTTTAAGGCCAAAGGACAAGAAAAAAAGCCTGTTCATACATTTTCTTATAATGTGTATGGAACAGCATTCACTCATTCAGTTAGTATATGTTAAGTCTCATAGAATGTGGCAGTCATTGAGCTAGTGCCAAAAATAAAGATTCCTTCAATACAATCACACTCTTCTGAGACTCAGTCTAGTGGGGGATGGGTGTGGAACATGGGGGGCGTTATAGAGCATTGGTTAAGAGTGGGGGCCCTGGAGTCAGGCTGACCAGATTTGAATCCCTATTCTGTAAGTTGGGTGAGTAACTTAACAACTGTGCGCCCCACCTCATTATCTGCAAACTTGGGATAATAACATCTAGGTCATTTGGTTGTTGTAGAGAGTAAACGGGATAATCCACTCTTAGAAACATGCCCTCAGAAATGCATTGTTGTGGACACAAGTATACACATACACGAATGTTCGTAGAAGCATTGTTCGTAATAACCCTGCATAACCAAAATGCCCATCGTTAGTGGAACAGATAAATCCACTGGGGTATATTCCTATGGTGGACTACCATAGAACAATGAAAATGATCATCTACAGCTGTGTGCAAAAGCATGAATGAATATTTAGAAAACAATATTGAGTGAAAGAAGCCACACACAACAAAAATAGATGCTTTATGACTTTGCTTCTGTAAAAATCCCAAACGGGCAAAATCATGAAAATTAAACCACGTTTTTATAGACGCATAATTAAGGGCAAAACTGTAAAGAAGAACAAGGGAATCAATACCATAAAATTAGTATATGATGATTGGGAAGGGGTGGAAGTTACCGAGAATGGAAGACGAAAGTGACCAAGAGCTCTTGGGGAGATGTCTGGGCAGCTGGATGGGATCTGAACTGAGGAGTTAGCATTTCCCACAGGGAATGAAGAGCCTTGCCAAGTGCAGAGAAGAGCAAGGACATGGGAAAGTTACAGTGGAGTGGCCGAGGGTGCAGGCAGGTCAGAAGTGACACAGACTTATGGACGGTAGAGCAGGGGTCTCATGTTTCCTGGATGCTTTTTCCCCCCGCCCCAGGACACACTTCTTTATCCTTCTGAGGCTTGTTTGTAAGCTCCTTTTGGGTGAGTTAGGACCCTAGGACTACGTTAGCCTTGCTGCCAGGGCATGGCCTGTCTGTGGTCCCTACTGAATGTTACGTGTTTGCGAAGACGCCTCTCCACTCTGGATGGCAGAAACTTGAACAAATCCACCCACAGTCAGAGACTGGAATCAGTCAAAGACTCCAGGAAATTTGCTACAGTTTTCTGGAATGTTCTCTGTATAGCTCCCACCTGTTAGTTGCTCTGCTCCACAAATCCTAGCCTTGTAGGTCTCCCTAAACTCTCACCTCTTGATTCTCAACTTAGTGACATCCTTGTTTGAATTTGAGTTACTTTTTTGATGGGGACCAACCGTTCTGGTTTGCCTGGGACAGAGGGATATCTGGGGGCACAGGACTTTCAAGTGCTGAAACCAGGACAGTCCCGGGCAAACCAGGACAGCTGGTCACTGGAAGTCAGTCTGGAAATGCCTCCAAATAGAAAGTCCATGTGGTCACAGGGACCACCTCAGTCATTTCCTGTGATTCCTAAATATTCCTAAAAATTCTGAAAATAATAATTTCCTACATTTTATCTTCTAATTGCTTACAGTGGGAGGCTGAGTCCATATCCTGTTACTCCCTCATGACTGGAAGTAGAAGTTAATATTTTTTATCATTATGAGTCTAATTTTTGTCTTCTACAAATAAGGATCCTGAACTAAGTCTCAGATGGTTGTGAGGGTTAAGAGAGAATATGTGCAGATGTTTGAAAATAATCAAATTTTATATAAATGCTTACATTTTTATTTACCAAGATACTACATCCATTTCCATACTTAAAACAGCTTTACTCATACATATAGATATTAAGCCAAAGTAAATTCAGGAAGAATTAAAGATTGGAATGTTAAAGTAACTAAAGTGTACCAAAATAGGAGAATATTTCCATGAATGGTAGTCTTTATACAATACCAAAGGAGAATAAAATCATAAGTGTGACTTTGAAAGACACAATAAACAAAGTTTAGAAAAGTATATGTACTATTATGACAAGGTTAATGTTATTAATAATCCAATAGTTCTTAATAAATAAATAAAAATATGGATTTCTAAAAGAAAAAATAATTGGAGGACATGTGGCCAACACATCTTGGAGAAAACTGACTTTAGATGATAACTTGGAATTGTCAACCCTACTGTCGTGGTTAGATTTAATTGTCATTCACATTAATTAATGGATGTGTTACTGGGTGCTGCTGGGTTTTTTACCCTCTTTCCTTTCGCAAAGATGATAATCACATCAGAAGGTTCTTTTGTCAAAAGAAACATCATCCCCCCTGGGGCAGTCTTGTCACCAGAGGACCCAGTAAAGCATTTGCTTTTGCTTCTCTCATAAGGACCTGTCCCCATGAAAGGACCACTTTGGTTTCCACAATTGTTTCTCATTAGATGCTAAATGACATAAGAGGGTGTGATGTTCAAAGTGGAACATGGGAGCCCCTGCTCAACTGTGGTTAGTGTTGCTGATGGGATTTGCACAGCTTGATCTGAGGAGAGACTGTTAGCCTGTCAGGGAAGATGACATTCTAAATGACTACAGATTCCAGATAGAAGTATTCAGCGTCGACATATTTGGTTACTGAGTTAACACTACACCACAATCTGAGGGGCTGGGGGCACAGTTGAGATGGTTGTCCATGGTGGTCAAGGAGGTGAGAAGAGAGGAAGGATTCTCTCCCATCTCTTACAGACAAAATCCTGGAATTTCTAAGGCAAGAAATAATTTGTTCTGATCTTTCCTTTTGCACCCTTTTCTCTCTCTCTCTTTTTAAATGCTTCCCAAGCTTTTGATCATGTCCTTCCCAGCTTTAGTCAATAACTGCTAAATGTTCACAGTGTGGTCCCTCCATGCCAGCTGCAGAGGGTGGGACCAAGCTGTATGATCCTGACCAAGTCACTCAACTTGTTCTGGCCTCGGTTGCTTCTTCTGTGAAATGAAAAGGAGGATTCCTGACCTGAAGGAATATGGGATTCTGTGATTGAGGGTTCTATGAGGAAAGATTCAGTGACACCAGTCACCAGTTGTTGAAGGGCTGCTTGTATAGCATGAGAGACCGTGCTAACATATGGAAGAAGAAAAAGCACGATGTAACCAGTTCTTAAGGAATAATGATGTCAATGATGCCAAAATGGATGACTCTGAAAATCAGCATCTCTAAAGAAAACAGCTTACTTTCTAGCAATAGAGTCCTTTGCATCAAGGATTGGTGGAAAGGAGGGTAAGGTGATGTGAATTAACATTGGTGGAGCAGGCGCCATGTGCTTTGTATTTATTATATCATCCAGTCTTGACAACAGCCCTATGAAACATGCAGTCTGAGGTATATTTCCCTCCTCCACGTTCACCCAGAACCCTGGGCTTTTCTTTATTCCCAGTATTTCAAATTCTGGCTCCTGACTCGTCTTCCTCACTGCACTGGAAATTTCTTGAAGGCAAGCACTGTGTCTTGTTCCTTGTCGAATAAATCTCCAGAATCTAGCATGTTGCCTGGCTCCTCACACTCAATCAATGCTTTCAAAAGCAAAATAAATTACTTATTGTGTACTGTCTGATTTGGAAAATGGAGTTCAGCTAAACTTGAAGGTTTCAGAATTTAGAGAAATGAGATAATCGCATACATGAAAGAATTGGAAGATAACGCAAGACATTCTGTAGTCCAGTGCTTGATTTTGTGGTCTACAAGCTCTGAGAAGCAAAGACTTCCACGAATGGAAGGATCATCCTGGGTTGAGGTTGGTCATGGAGAGATTCATTTTTTATCCTTTTATTCAATGTATTATAAATGCTTGCAGTGTATCGTGAACTCTCTCAGGTATAAACATAGAATGGCAAAATCCTTAACCTCAAGGCATATACATTCTAATGGAAAATTCAGATATAAAAAGACCTGAGTCTAGAACATAGTCTCCTAATTTCTGTCCAATATAATTTTAACACATAGGATGCCATTTTTACTTTACAAAGACCCATACTCATGATGTGTTTTTTCAAAAAAAATAATTCTTAATTTCACTCACATCAACATCCAGCATAACTGAATACGCTTCAGTTTTCCAACTCTGTTTAAATTTCACCGATCTTATAGATGGCAGCTCAATCCCCTAGTTTAGAACTAGGATATTGGTCCCCAGAGTTCAAACAACAATGACATTATCATCATCATCGTCAATGACATCATTAAAACACCTGTTAAACATTTACCATGTGCCAGGCTCTGTGCTAACTTCCTGTTGGCTAAAGGGTGATTGGCACACTCCACCAGCACGCTGAGCTGCAAGTATAAAATAGAGTTTGTGGGGAGGGGGTAACTTACCAGCAAAGAGCAATTAGAGCTCACACCATTCCTGACTTCTGAACCTGCAATTTACACCGGGACTGTGTGCTCGGGTCAGTGTTGAAGGAGAGATGGGGGCCCTGCCCAACGTAATTCCCATGTTTATAGTTCTGGGGGCCAGAAGATCCACACAACTATGTGACAGTGGAAGCTTCCTGGATGGAAGGAGTGACCATTTTGGAAATGAGGAGGCTCTGGAGATGAACAAGTGAATCAGCTCTTCTGCTGAGCTAACTTGAGCCCCAGAACCAGCTTCGCTTGTCCCCAGATAAGCCTCTAGGGGATTCAGATTTGCTGTCTCACTTCAGTGCATTATCGGCATTATCTCATTTAATCCTCCAACAGCCTTATGAGGCATTCTCTATTATAATTTCCATTTTACAGATGGGCAAACTGAGACAGAGAAAAATTAAATAAACTAGTTTACAGTCATCAACTAGTAACTAACAGATCAGGGAACTGAGTCTAGCTCTCAAGTTCTTGCACTTGACCTCTATAATATATTGCCTTTTAAAACACTAGATTTTAGTAAATCATGCTATTGGTGTATAGATTCTATCTAATAGATTGCTTCTAAATTCATATATATTTACAACTTTTATCATATGCTACATATGTACAGTGCCTAGGCATAGTGTTGAACACATGAAAATTGCTCAATAACAACTCTAATGGGTATGAAAAATAAAGTTAACAAAAGCCCCATTGATCTGTGCTCTCTGGTTTTAAGAACTGAGACTAAAGAAGAAGCCTGAAAAAATCCTTAAAGGATCCAACAAGCCAACAGCTCAGAATATTGCAGGAAAGAGTATTTTTAGCACCCGACTCCAAGTAGGCATTCAACAAATACTTGCTGACTGGATGGAATTAAACAAACAGATTTTCATGTTTGACACAACATGGGAACTAATTGCAAAACTATTTGAGGAACAATTTGATGAAGCAAAGCAAAATTCAATGGGCCGATGTGAAAGCAGTATAATGGTGTCAGAACATCTTGGTTTCTGGGCTGAAAGGCAGCTGAGAACATTGCTAAGTGTGGACAATGTGCAGGCGAGGACCAAATAGAAATTCTTCAACTTCATAATTTTTAAACTGTGTATACAGTTGGTATATCCAATGCCATGGAAATTGTTCTTGGGTCTTTGCAAGAGAGATCACATTTAATCTCCACATAAATTTATGTGTGTTTGTAACGCAATTGCAATACATAGCAAACCTATAAGAACTTGATATCTGACATTTCTTATTTCAGCGTTAAAATAATATTTAAGATTAAATTCTTGGAAGTTGTATTGTTGCAAGGCAAAATCAAATAGTAAAGCTTCAGGGGAGGGGAGAGAAAGGGAATGGGAAGGTGGCTTAACAAATGGTAATGCTGAACTGTTGTTCCTGACAAAGGGACTGTAGTCTTTTCAATTTTCAATTGAAATGCAGCCCTCCGAGATTCTTCTAGCGTTTGGGAAGGCGAATTGTCTTATTGTGCAGAAATTGACAGATTCCAAACAAATAGAGAGAATAATCATTGGAGAACGCATGATAATCTGGCAATGTGGAAATTACAAATTATAATATTTCCCCCCTGAGTAAATGAAATATGCAAAAGAAAAACCGCATAATACAATAGAGCTTGTGTAATCCCTCGATAGCTACAGTTAGCAAGCTATTTTATCACAGTTGCGTCCTTCTCAGTTAATAAGGAATGCACAAAATGAAGTTTAAAATGAATTATAAAATTTTTTAAAGTTCAGTTTTTACATAAAGCGCCATCGGGAAACATCAAAGTGCTCTGGCAACAAATGGCATAAATCTTTTAAAATGTCTGTGCACTCTACTGAACACTGTGATTTTTTTTTACTGTCATGTTAACTCTTCTTCAAGTCAGGGAATTTTTCTAATCTGCTTTCAGCCTATTACTATACATAGTAATCTTGGTCCTAAAGAAATAGAAAACTTTAGCTCTGCCAGAAATATTTTTACAATCTTGATATTATCTTAATAAGATCGTGTCTCATTGTGCTTATATGGAAATCCAATACTGGTGGTGGTGACAATATTAATTCATTTTATTCAACAATACTTTGGTGAGTGTTCTCTACTTAGAAGACCTGGGGCTCAGTATTATGAGGGGGTAGGAAGCACAGCGTACAGATCTGCCTCTTAGGCGTTGACAGCTATTTAAAGAGAAATTGGCATCAGAGTTTTTAACCTTAGTCTTGTTCTCACTCCCAAAGCAACATTCACTGCAAGATCAATGTCTTCAGTCAGCTCCTGGTTATTCAGAAAGTTCATTCATCTTCCCATCTTCCAAGACCTTGCCTTATCAATTTCGCTGCTGGTCACTTTCTCCCATCATGAACAGACACAGAGAAGGGAACACTCACATCAGTATGGATGTGAAAAATCTGGTCAAAGATCTGTAGGCAAATGTCTGAATCTTCTCGATGTTGAAGAGTTCCTTCTTTCATTCACATGAGTAACCTAGAATCGCCACATTCAATGCACGTGTGCATGTCCGTTTACCAGGTACGTGGTGTGGGCAAGCTTTCTTTGTTTGTTTTGTCTTGCAACTGCCAATTCCATCTTCATCACTGTTTCCTGTAAAGCTTTACGTAAGTCTCATGAAGATGAAGTTGGAACCTTTTGCTTTTCAGCTATCCGTCTTCTAATGAACGCGAATGACATAATAGTTACAGAGATGGCATGTCAACCCAAGGGAAGTTTCTAGGGTGTGGAGACAGGCAAGATGCTGAGACTGAACTACTGTACCAGAGGCAACACTCAAAGGACATGTGCCTTCTGATCGATGGAGAGCTGGTTACCAAGCAAAGAGCAGAATGACGTGGGGTTTTTTTGAGGAAGATTGGCCCTGTGCTAACATCTGTTGCCAATCTTCCTCTTTTTTCTCCCAAAGCCCCAGTACATAGTTGTGTATCATAGTTGTAGAGTTGTAGCTCTTCTATATGGGATGCCATCTCAGCATGGCTTGATGAGTGGTGAGTAGGTTGGCACCCAGGATCTGAACCAGCAAACCCCAAGCCACCAAAGTGGAAAGCACTAACTTAACCCCTACGCCACTGGGCCGACCCCAGAATGATGGAGTTTTATAGGACCCCAGCAAAATTGGAGCAGATCCTGTCAGGATATCCCAGAGAGGTCTACTCTTTACTCAATCTTTGTAATGCTTAAAATGCATGAAAACAGGAAACTGCCTTTAAATGGATGGAAGGTATATGAAAATGAATGCCCTATTAATTGGAAGGAGAGTCTTTGGTAAATTTTTGGTGGATTGTTCAGAATTAAACTTATGCAAGTGGATAGGAGTAAATCAAAATATAGTAAAGCATGCACTTCTGAAATATGCTAAAGAATGTAATTCAGAAATCATTTATCAGGGTCTAATTCTTTAAAATTAACCCAATATACATCTACTATTGCATGATGCTTTCACATTGTACAGTGTATGAAAAATGAAAGATACTGATTCTCAAAGACCAATGTGTTATAATAACAAAGCCAATGAATAAGCAGAACAATTGACCCAGGTTAGGAGAGTTGACTATGGCCCACTTTGGGGTGGTGTTGGAGGAGGTCATCAAGAAGACATGACTGCCAGTTGACCTGTGAACTGGACCCAGGCAACTGGAGGCTCCCCACTCCCTCCTCTGTCTTTGGAATGAGCATCTTGCTTGCCTTCTCCACTCCCAGAAGTTGCTCCAAGGATACAGCCTTGAGATAGAAATGTGGTTGAGACTATGTTGAGACTATCTGGACTGGGTACATGACTAAACCCTGTTAAGACCTCTATATGAGTTAAGATTCTGACAGGCCAGTGTGGAAATCTACTTCTCTTGTGGCCGCCCAAGACAAGCCTCCTAAATAAATTCCCTTGCTCATTAAACCAACCACCTACCAGACCGAAGGAGCAGTCTGCCTCTTTCTTCAGTCTCTCTTTGCCCTGCCTGTATAGGACCCAGTTTCAGATTTCATCTGGAAAGCTTCTGAGAAGCCTGTGACCCAACAGGTGTATGGGAGGCTGCTGGTCAGACAAAGTGGTTTGGAGAAGGTGGACTCCAGGTGGAAGGTTGGAATGCAAGAGATGGGGTGGCTCATGCTGACAATGGCTGGAGGAAGAGTGAGCACAGGTGCAAGGAGCAAGTAGCCCAGCTCATCTCTTAGGCTTCAGCAAGGATATTAATGCAAGATGATGTAAGCCCCCAGAGGGTAATACAACCGGGTAAGTCAATTGATGAAATCCCCACATAGGTGTCTGCAGAGATGCGTGGGGATGGAATTGGGGCTGACAATGGGGACTGACTGATCACAAAAAAGGCAGTTTTGGTGTAATATGAGGATGATTTGCTACTGCTGGCTGTACTAACCTCTCCTGAGAACCTTGGAGAGGGGACATGATTGGAAACCCCTAGCAGAGCCACTAAGACAAGCCTCAGACCTCCGGACTAGACAGTTCCTATGGTCTCTCTTGGCTATCCAAATTTCACTTTCAAGTTTTCTCTAATCAGTACCTCTTATGGCCAAACATCCAACATCATTCCTATGACTTCTCTTTTGTTCAGGTACTCTTGTTTGTTGAACTGGCTTCCCCACTCATCTGTAAACCCCCAGAGGCTGCAGACCACATCCGCTCTCTCTTCTTTGCACCTCCAACCAGGTATCAGAGCTGCATAGTATCCCATTGGTGCTCCGTCAGTTCTCGTCCAGTTTTGGGGTTGATACGGGAGCCTCTAAATGCCTATTTTTTTGAGCATGCGCAGAAGAGATGGTAAGTCTCCAGTCTTCCATGACCTAACTAGCAAACTTGTCCCCACAGGACCCCAGAATTGCTCAGCAAGAGGACACCTCTGACATCTTCCTTCCCCCAGTTCCAAGTCTTCGATGCAGTTTACATGGCGGGACCCAGTCCAGCTCATTTAATTACCCTGCCATTTCAACTGAATGCTCTTTGACTTAATTTCATCTCAATGAGTATAAAGCGTCGAGAGACTCTCCCATAAACTTGGAGTTGTCTCTGACAGCTTCTGGGAAGGAGCCCCAGGGGGGAGGGCATGGTGATTTACAGCACACTAACTGCCCTGTGGAACAGCTTTGGCACCAGAAGTTTCTATGGCTTAATTACTGCCTTCAAAATTTAAGCCAGAGTTAGGCACTGAGCAGTACCCTACAGAGAAGGAAAAAAACGGCATAACTGCATAGCAAACAAAAGACTTGTAAGATGATGATGATGTTATTCTTTGTCGTATGTCCTGTAAAGACACCAACCTAAATAATCGGTCATTCTTTCTATGGCTAGTATGATCCATTCTGTCTATGGCCTACGTTATCCATGCAAAGACACCTGACCCCTTTGAATTCAACTAAATATTCTATTCATAAGGTATTACAAGACTCACCTACTCCTAAAAGAAAAAAAAAAAAAACCAACAGGATTTTTCTATTCCTTTCAGACAGTCCCTGGCCAAGGATATAAAAATTCCAGTAGTCTTAGAAAGACGTTCACATAATTTTATTCCATGGACCACCCATTCCCCACTCTACCCCCATTGAACAGTTTAAAATATTACTTTTATGTTTTTAGGAGAATTCAGAGCTCCAGAAACAAAACACATAAACCCACGAATTATGCTGACTTGCTAGCTGTTTTAAGAAATAACAATTAAAAAAATAAAGCTTTTCTCCCTTGCCCCCGTCTTTGAAATGGGAAATCTCTTTTCATTAAGAGGCATTGGGTACATACCCCCTAAAGTTCTTCATTTATTGGGGAAGGGCGCCTCTCGTGTTCCCTTCTGTGTTCGGTTGATTGCGCTGTAAGAGTTCAGCGGCTCTGAACCTGAAGGCAGTATTCTCAAGACCAGCTATGACTGCCCACCGTCCTGAGGGGAGGCCTACAACCTAAGCGAATGGGAGCTGAATTTCAGAGATGTCTAGAAGTGCTGAAATCTACTTTCAGCAACCAAACTAAGCATATTGGGTCATCACTGGCATTTGGGAGCTAAGAGCTCTGTAAGAAAGGCTACAGGGGAGCAAGCAGTGGGTCACCCCTTTTTACCTGCCATGCCTCTTTTCCTGGGGCTCTCAGCCCCTAATCCAGCCTCTGGTACTATTAGAGCCACTTGTAATTCCCCAGGTTCAGAGCATCCCTCAGCGTCTTTGCACATGTTGTAGCCACCACCTTCTCTCTCTGCCTGGCTATTGGATGAGAACCCAAACATCACCTTCCCCCAGGTAAGATTTCATTGACTTCCCCAGCTGGCCGGAGATACCCTCCCTCTTGCTTCCTTGCTACCTCCTTCTCTCCCTGGTCACAGTGAAGCTCTCTGTTCACCTTCCCTCTCAGTGGAGGGTGAATTCTAGAGGTCGTGAAAGACACCTTCATTTCTGTAGCTGCCATAGGTGTTCAACAAATCTTTACTGACAAATGGAATTTCCAGTCATGGGAACTCTTTAATTATTGGCCTAAGTTCACATGCCACCATTCTGCCTGTGCAATAACAATATTGTGGTCTTATGGAGAAATACCTGTCAGAAAACTTGCAAGTCATTTTAAAGTATATTACTAGTGGGTGGATGGTGACCCAAAATATTCTATTTTTCCAGAAGAGAAAATAAGGAGAAATTGGTTGTGACTAAGAAAGATGCATCCCCACCCCCTAGTTATGTGAATATGACATGAAGTGGGTAATAGTGAAATAATAATGTGGTTGGAAAAGTCGACACCAAGGAAGGACCGTCCCCGAGCGGGTCTTTGAAAGAGGAGAAGAAATTCATTGAACAGAATGGACTGTGCTACACTGCAAGCATCCTCAGCAGATTAAATGTACGAGTCGCACGGCCCTCAGTGGCTTGTTGTCCATTATCCCACTGAGTTTCTGATCCCTGGAGCACACTGTGTCAATTACATGCTTCAGGATTTATGTCAGACTTGCCAGGGGCCAGAAATTGTGCTGCGAGAATGTGAAATAGAGTAAATTCCTGAGTATAAATAGCAGGGGATGATATTCGCTTTCTAGTGTGTGTGTGTGTGTGTGTGTGTCTGTGCGCGTGAGTTTGACAACATAGTTTTGCTAACACCTTGGTATCATTTTTTTTTTTTTATGAATTCACTCTGTGGTAGAAGGACTTAGGGAAATCATTTAGATCATTCAAGTACGTGTTTCTAGCCTCTCAGAAGCAAAGTAGTGAAGGGAACGGGGCACAGGCGCAGTCAAATTTGTCCCCTATCCTGGCACCATCACTACTGGTTGACCTTGGGAGTGACCTGTTGCCTTTCTGGACTTCAGTTCTCTCATCTGTAGCATGAACTAGATGATCTCTTCCCAGCTCTAAAATCCTGGAATGTGGTGTCTCTTCTTAATTATGTTTTTAACACTGTTATAGAGCATTTGGGTTTTACTCTCTAAGAATTATCTTATTATATATTATAAAAGTGTAGATGGTTAATAAATGGTAAGCTACTGCCTTTTAACTCTAAGTTTTAGGAAGTGAGATTTCTACCCTGGGTGTATTTACATGTCATCTGTTAGACAAAGAATTAAGAAAAGAGAATGGACGCTGAAGGAAGTACAGCGAATGCTCATTGTGGTACATCCTTCGTGACTTTAAAGACATGGGTAGTTTAGCTCACTGAACAAATCTTTACCCTGAACAAAATCTTTGGTGGGGAATTTTTGGGAAATACAGTCTCTGGGGCACTGGAACCACTTTTTTCCCCCTAATTATTTTCAAAACCATTGTAAGCAAAATACTTTTGATACACAAATGGTTCGCGTTTTCACAGGGCTCTGTGTTCTTGGCAATCAGTTAACAAGTGAATGGTGTCAAGTACACTGCAGTTTTGCTCTGCCTTTTATGAATTTGAGCATATTTACGACCACATATGGGAAATCATTGAATGAGTAGGCACCATCAGTAAGAAGCTTAGAGGTTTATTTGTCAATATCAAAGGAAATGAGCAGTGGAAGTAGAGGCAGCATACGCCTACCTTTTATAGATGAGCAAATGGATTAAAAAAAAGGACTTCTTTTTATTTTAAAGTGTATTAATGAGGTGGGGGAGGGCTTAGGATTTCTGACTATCTAATCTGATCTTCAGCCCTAAAACATGAACCCCCTTGTCAGAACGGGGCTCGTTGCTCTGGGGGTCCGTGTGCTGGGCTGAAAAGCTCTCTGCTCTGCGCATCCTGGGCTGTACTGGAAGGAATTTTAGTTTAGTGGAAAAAGTGAATGATTGGCAATCAGTTTTTACAAACTTTATTGTTCTATGAGTAAACAGAGATAATCGGTCTTCCAAGCTCTTTCTGCAAGCCCTGAGTTCAATTATAGTGTAGCTATAACTCCACCCACATATTTTTCTCTACACAGATCTTTAATTATTACAGCTATTCATTAGTTCAAGAGACCTTTGCTTTTCTATGAATCACAGTTTAGTGAGTATAGAAAAAGGTATTCATTCTACACAGCTGCTACTTTATTGGACCACTTCTATTCTTCTTTTAAGTTACACTCTGACCTTTAAAAAAATGGCACAGAAATTTCAAAAGTTTATTGGATATTCTCTGAAAAGCTGTTACCCTGTTTTTGCTTCTTGATTTATAAAGTGGTTCTTATTGTAATATGTAGATAGATACTCACAGTTTAAAAGGGGATTAGCTATAAATAAACACAGCACATGCGATACCTTCAAAGGAAAGGACAGTAAAGCCATCTGTGATGGCGTCACGCGGGGCAGGGGAGCCTGCAAAAGGGCCCCTCCAGGCTTTTATTCCATGGGAGAGTAGGAGAGGGGGTGGCAAGCCAGAGTAAGACTCTCTCTACCTAGAAGGTCCTTGGCTATAATTTTAGCACAAGACTAATGATCCTTGGATTCTAGAGAGGTCTCAGTGTGCAACAGAAAGAATATTATCATCCAGTGCTAAAGTGTAGGCTATAGATGTGGTGCTCAGAGAAAGGACGAGATCAGTGTTGACTGGAGTTCTTGGGGTGTGGGAGGGACTGTCCCTGACATCGCGGGCTGGGTAAAGAAGGAACCAGAGATGGAGAGAGTAAGGCAGGCAGCACTATCGTCTTTCCCATGGGCACGCTGGGTTAACCAGGGACCAACAGTCCTCAAAGCGTTCTCCATCTAAAAGACATCTTTACACGCCATTTCTTTAGGCTCTTGAACTTAGACTTGCATCTGAAATTTCATAGATGAGCCAGCAGCTGGCTGCAGGCTTCGAGCGCAGATGTGAAGAGGAGAGGTCTCCCAAGACGGCGGGCAAGTGGAGGGAGAGCGTATGAAACTCATTAGCATGTGGGAAGAAAATACTTTTAATGCTGTTTATACCAAAAAGATAGGAAGGAAATTAATCTCTGGATAATTTAATGTACAAGTTTATATTGGATCTGCGGGTTTCTGAGTTATGGCTCTTGAATTGAGAGCGTGAGTTCTACTGGGTCCAATCCCTTCTTTGCTTTCTTTCTACATATTGGAGAATAATCAGCTTATTTGTGGCTGGGTAAATGGTTTTCATGCATTTCATCTTCTTAAATAGTAGAATATTTAACATACTTTGGGGAAAGATAAGGAGTGACCAGGAATATCTTTTCTACCCCCCCACTGGTTTGCTGCTTCTTTTGGCAAATTGTTAAAAACAGTTGTGAACGGAAAGATGAATTGCCCTTTTTTTTTCTTTTGCAAATAGACAAGAGCTCCAAATTGTTGACCTTTCCTCTGATGACAAGTGGCTGTCGAGTGTGCTATCTAGCAATAATAATGCACTTAATCTGTCCTTTTGTGGTAAATGTAACTTAACTGTGGAAAAAAAATGACAGCTTTTTGCAATAATCTCATGCTATGGAGACAGCATTTTGAAAATGGATCTTGGGAAATGTTTCTATCATTATGTGACTTTTTTGAGGAAAATGGTTTAAATCAATCACTTATAGAGACTTTCATATTTCATACTTAAAAAACTTGGGAATAATTTTCTAGCCGGTTCAAAAATTTTCAACAAAAGTTTCAGGGTATTTTGAAACCACTTGTTAAAAATGTAAAAATGCAGCTTCTGATTAGTAAGTGAAAACATCTGGAAAGAGAGAAATTTATTAGCTGAATTGCAGCAAACATTTGTATGCTTGATGGAAGGGCCTGAAAACTGAAGATTTCAGGCACAACCAATGACATCCTCCACCTGGGTACCAACAGCCATTAAAACCACCTTTGAGAAATAGGCTGAATTTAGATGCAGACCTGTAGATTGCTCAATTACGAAGTGTTTAACAAAAGTCTTCAAACATAATGACATATATTCACATTGCGCTCCCTATGATATTAGTAATAATGGCTTTTAGTAGGAGCACAATTTTGTACTTTTAACAAATAACTCATTATTAAAATATTAGTTCATCTCTTTTAAATGTCTATCTGTATATATTTTATAATATACATGGGATATTTACATGTCAATACATGTATTTATTTACATGGAACAATATACATGTAATATATATATGAGAATAGTACTGCATGTATATACATATATTTTACAAGTAACTTGTATATGTGTGTGTATGTATAATTTGTAAGTAAAATATGTACATACTTTGAGAGTACTTACTCAAAACCATTTTTTTTCTAAGTTTAGAGATCAAGGATATAGAGGAAAGAATATGCCAGAGTCAGGAGACCCAAGTTCTAGTACAGGCTGTGCAGTTAAGACATGATACGTTATACAAGTCAGAGCTGAAGTGTGCAAGAGCAATCCTAGCTTGAAGCGTGTGTTTGAGACCTGGGGGAAATATGACCACATGTGTTGATTGCCTGGCATAGAGCAGAATATGGTGGCCATATTCTCAATAACTCATGGTGGCCATTGGAAGGGACCCTAGAGACCACTTGTCACATCACTTAATTATCCAGGTGAGGAAAGGAGGGAAGCCGGGAGGATGGAGTTGCTGAATCTGTTAGGCTGGGTGATGGAAAAGCCACCACTGAACTCCACTTGCCAGCTCTTTTGAGATCTCATGTTAGTTTTGGTGATAACTTCTGAGATTAATTCCTTACAACATTTCCTCCAAGGGTCACCTTCTAGTGTACTGCAGAGGCGGGCTATGAAATCTATATGCAAACTACGATCTATATAAATTACTCTCGTCTCAATGTTTTTCATATTAAAGTGACACCCAGGTTGACATGTCTTGATTTTCATTTCTTCTTTCCACTACCTTTGATTCTCTTTGGTCTCCGGAAAAACCAGAAGAGCAAAAGGTGGGGCCCCAAAAGTTCTGTCAGGCTCTAGAACATATGAGAATCTAGGAGGAGATGGATGTGGGTCTTACTGATTGGACAGAGCCAGGGCTAAAGGATAAGATTGGTCTAAATTAGTGACTCTGAACTTTTGGGGGTCTTTTGTCCCTCTAAGAATCTGATGAAATATATGGATCATGTCCCTAGAAAATGCATATATGAGTGTGCATATGATATTTTACATAGGGTTCCAGGAAATCATATAGTCTCTGGAGCCTACCCATTGACTCTAACACTCTGCACATTTCTGAATACCCAGAGGAGGAAATTCCTTTCATAGGTTTGACAATTCACACCCTCATTCCAACGTTGCTCATTTATACTGCCCCCTCTTTAATTTGGTCTAGTGGCATTAGTGATAAAATCAAATGTGTTTTAAATATGTTCCTATTTTCTACTTGGATCAGTTAATCCCACCACCACCTGGTCAAGGGTTTCCAAAGGTCTGTGGTGCTCACATGGACATTTTTACTACTTTATTTCTCCCTTCTGCAATCTTGATTATGACTCTTTAAAAATGTTTCCTTCTTGAAATCTGGCAATTTTATTTCTTTTCCAAATCTGGTGTAATTGAAGCAAGCAACATCACCTCAGAGTACACCTGTTCTGAAAGATGTGTGGCATTGCATGTTTTCTATAACTAATGGAGGGATTTAACATTTATTCATTGCCTGCAGTGTACCAGATGCTGTGATGGGGGCTGCTATTGAATCACATCATTATTTCTTGTAAAGTTACTGTTAGGTTCGGTGTTACTGCTTTTATTTTAGAGATGGAGAAATTAAAGCTCAGAGAATTTAAGTAATTAAGGAATGAATTAGGTGGCCAAACTCCTAGATTACCATCCTGGCATTACCCCTGTCAACAGGGGACTTCACACACATTACTGAACTTTCTCATTGGGTTTCTGCATCTGTAAATTGTGCACAACTGCCTGCCACTGACTTTTCTATATTTACACAGATGAGTGATCAGAAAGTGGAGGTTTTGACTGTGGTGATGCCATCTGTTACTCTGACACAGATCTAAACTTGACTTATTAGTCAGCAAAGCTTCTCTCCAGTCCCTCCCCTTCCAAGTGAAGTTTTAGAGATGGTGCACTTCACAGGGGTGAACATTTGTAGCCCTGAGGAAGTGTAATTTGAACCAGCTCTCAAAACAAGTCATGGAAAAGTCATTCTAATTCCAAATTTAAAGAAAGAAAGAAATGTGAAAAATCCATTTAGAGAGGGGTCTGCCAGTTTATTTGGAAACTCTAGAGAGCTGTGTAGTATGTCTAGGGTACTGCCACCTAACAGCATAAAACCCTCAAAACTGCTCTGTCATTTGGCCAACAGAGCTGAGTGAAGACATGATGGTTTGTGCAGGAAACAAGTCATCATTTCAAACTTATGCTTGCAATTATTAGTCATTTTGTTATTGGTTTAAAAGTGATTATGTGTATATGTGCATTTGTGTGTTTCTCTGCTTATGGCAAGATTGAACCTTGGGAGTAGAGACTCTAAGGTAATGTAAATTCTCAAGTCTTCCCTGTGTGTTGGGGATAATGTGTTGATGGAGATGGTGTTGATAATGATGACACAAGTGCTCTTAAAAGGAACTTTCGATAGCACTCACGTATCACAGACACATGACAGTCGTATGTAAAGCCTGCTGCAAGGTAATATCGAGTGGAATAAAATCTGAAACAGCGCATGAATTTAAGTGTGTGCCACTGTCAAATGGTACCATTTTGAGGCATATAAACGACAGAGCAATTCGTGTCCTTGAATAGCTGCTTTGAAAGATTAAGAAAAATGATTACCTTACCCTACAAATCAATAAATTCATGGAAGGGTCCAGTTGTGGGTATTTGAAAGAAAGAACAAGATTATCTTCCTGCATAACTTTCTAGCCTTTGTTAGATTGAGTCATGGATCATAGGAGGGGGTGTTTGGAGCGAGGGAGAATTTGAAGCCTAGTTTTAGATTAGACTTCACAGAATTTCCAATATCCAACTGGTAACAGAGGTCTTTTTTCTCTGTTCTCATGGAGCCAAATGGATGCCTAGAAAGAACAGGAGGTGTGTGATTCGATTATAGACATTACCTCCTCACAGGGGCACTGTGGTGCAGTGTGATCCGACTGTGAAAAGAAAGGATTGGAGGTCCATCAGGTAATTGATGGAACCGTGTAAATTGCAACCCCATTCAGAGATCTTTTAAATCTTTGCTTGTTTATAAAGCCATGTGTGGAATACAGGCTTACCTCAACAATTTATTACCTCAGGATGGTGATGACCGTGTTGAGAAAGTATTGATACTACCTGATCAAGTGTTTCCATCCGACAGCATCATTACCGCCCATTTTTAATAATAAATTCACCCCTGCCTGCAAAGTTGCCTGACCTAGAAGCCGATGCTTTTTTCCATCTAGGAAACTCAATATTGGTCAATGACTTCATGCCCCACTTAAAACCTTTCAGTGGCTTCCTGTGTACATAGGAAGAGACCAACAGCCTTGGCCAGGAGGGACTCCCCGGCCTCATTTCTCGCTGTTTATTTTACTCCAGCCATACTGGCTTTTTTCACTTCCCTGAATGTACCCAGCTCTCACTGCCACAGGGTCTTTGTGCATGCTACTCCCTCTGTCTGGATCATTTACCCTTGGCTTTCTTTAGTTAGTTTCTTTGCGTCCTTCGGATCATAGCTCCAAGAACACTTTCCCCAAGAAGCCTTTCTTGATACCACTTCTCAGCCCATCAAGACTAGATCAGATTCCTCTGTGACACACTGTCTTCATTCAGTGTTACTTTCTTTTAAAATACTTAATTTGTCATTATACCTTGATTGGTTTTAACGATTTGATTATTTGCACTAGACTGTAAGTTATACAAGAGGAGGGGTTGTGACTAGTACATACAGTTGCTCAATAAATACTTGTTAAAAGAATCAATGAATGAACAAAGAAAGAATAAATGTGACTTGACCAACTGCAAGCTTTCCTAAGGAAGCTGAACAACGTGGCTTAAAGAGAAGACGTGATTTAGATGATTCAGTGAACAGATCATTTGGGCACAATGGTATTGGAAACAGCTTCCCTCCTGACCCTCAAATGCCTATTATTAATAATTATGGCTTCAGGATGACACCTCCTCCATCATTATGTTTGTGGCTTCTGTTTATCCTGATCCAGATTAGCCCCACTTCTTCCCAGGCCTACTTCATTTGTTCTTCACTTAAGTCTTTGGGCCCCTCATTCTACATGAATAAGGTACCTCGTGTCTTCAAATCTCTTCCCTTCTGCCTAACTGAGAATATGATGGTCTGTTGGGAAGAGCAAAGCCTTGAGGAAAGAAGACCTAGGCTTGGATGCCGGCATTGTTACTTGGGTACACAGTTATCTTGTCTTCTGTATTTGCTTTTCTCCATCTGTAAAAATGGACCATTATTAGATAGCTATTGGTGCGATAATGCTATGTAACAAACAACCCCCAAACAAATATTATTCTCCCTTACAGGTCTGTGGGTTGGCAAGGGTTGGTGAATCTCAGCTGGGCTTGCCCCTGGACTGGCTGCATGTCGAGGACAGATCTTTTCCATGTGTCTCATTTTG
Source organism: Tapirus indicus (assembly GCA_031878705.1). Classification (NCBI taxonomy): domain Eukaryota; kingdom Metazoa; phylum Chordata; class Mammalia; order Perissodactyla; family Tapiridae; genus Tapirus; species Tapirus indicus. The sequence continues at coordinate 120,693,463 of CM062925.1, forward strand.
GGGCCATGGTTGAGTGGCAGGAGGTATTTGGCATAGTTTCCTCTTGTTGGACAACAGGACCATAAGAGAGCAGAGGAAATATACACTGCTCCCTATGGCCTTGGCTTGGAAATGCACACAGTCATTTATGCCCACATTCCATCTGTCAAAGCAAGTCCCAGAGCTAAGGGCAACGTCAAAGAGGAGGGAAGTTCACACCTCCCATGATGGGAGTTGCTACAGAATCACATAAATAAGGCCACGTATATATAATTTTGTAACAGAGAAAGTGAGGAATTGAAAACAATCTCGTCTACCACAGAACTCTACACATATATAAGAGGATCAAATAGGAAGCCTGTGAATGGGTTAAAACATGTTTTTATTGTTACTGTGAATAATACCTACATTTGTATTTCCTCTAATGAAACACTGTTCCTGGAAATACTCTTTAATTCTTTTATTTATTGATTTATGTAATTCATTATATATTCTTGATGCTAATCCTTTGTCATTTATTTATTTTGTGAATATTTTCTCACAGTATGTTGTTTGTCTTTTTAACTTTGTTTATGGTGTGTTATCTTTTTTTTCCTTTGTGTGTAATGTATCTTCTCTCTGGCTACTTTAAGATTTTTCTGTTTATCACTGGCTTTGATTAAGTTGATGATGCTGTACCTTAATCCACTTTTCTTCATGTTTTTTGCTTAGGATTCCTTGAGCTTTTTGGATTTGTATATTTATAATTTTCATCAAATTAGGAAGAGATTTAGCCATTTCTTCAAATATCCTTTTTCTGTTTCCTCTTTTTACCTCCCCTTTGGGAATTCCAATTACATGTATAATATCTACTTGAAGTTGTCTTGCAACTCACTGCAGCTCTTCTTTTTTTTTTATTCTAATTTTTTTTTTTTAATTTTTTATTTATTTATTTTTTTGGTGAGGAAGACCAGCCCTGAGCTAACATCCGTCGCCAATCCTCCTCTTTTTGCTGAGGAAGACTGGCCCTGGGCTAACATCCGTGCCCATCTTCCTCTACTTTATATGGGACACCGCCACAGCATGGCTGACAAGCAGTGCATCAGCGGGCACCTGGGATCCGAACCTGAGAACCCAGGGCTGCCAAGCGTGGACTAAACCGCTGCGCCACTGGGCGGCCCCTATTCTAATTTTTTTCTGTTTCATTTTGGATAATTCCCATGGCTATGTCTTCAAGTTCATTAATCTTTTATTTTGAATGTCTCTATTAATTCCCATCCAGAATAATTTTCGTCTCAGATATTATAGTTTTCATCTCTTGTGGTTGAAGTCTTTTTCATATCTTCCATGTCTCCACTTACATTTTTGAACGAATAGAATACAATTATATAATTGTTTTAATATCCTTGTCTTCTAATTCTAATTTTTGTGTCAGTTCTGGGTTGGTTGATTTATTTATTCCAAATTCTCTCATCTGGGTTGTATTTTCCTCCTTTCTTTCATATCTGGCAATTTTTGTTTAGATGTTAGTCATTGTGAGTTTTACTTTGTTGGGTGGTGGATCTTTTTATAAATGTTCTTGAACTTTGTTCTGGGATGTAATTAAGTTACTTTGACACAGTTTAATTGTTTTGATCTTTAAGATTTTTTAAAAAGATTTATTAGGGGGGATAGAGCAGTATTTAGTCTATGGCTAATTATTTTCCACCACTGAAGTACGACTCTTCTGAGTACTCTTCCTAATGCCCCACAAATTATGAATTTTTCCAATCTGGTCAGTGGGAACAGGCATTATTCTCAGCTCTGTGTGAGCACAAGATACTGTTTTTTCCTAACCTTCCACATGGTTCTTTCTCTAGCAGTTTCCTCAAATGCATGTCGTATTAATTTTCTAGTACTGCTTAACAAGTTACCACAAACATAGAAACTTAAAACAGCACACATTTATTATCTCACATGTCCCGTGGGTCAGGAGTCCAGGAATGCATCAGCTAGATTTTCTGCTCAGGCCTCACAGACTGAAATCAATGTGTCAGCTGGGGCTGTCATCCTCATCTGATGTTTGGGGTCCTCTCCCAAGCTCACTGGTTGTTGGCGGAATTCACTTCTTTGTGACTCCAGGGCTGAGGTCCCTGATTTCTTGCTGGCTCTCTGCTAGGGGTCACTTGAAACTTCTAGAGGCTACCCTTATCTACTGTCAGTTTATAACACAGCTGTTTGCTTCCTTTTTTGAGACCAGTAGGAGCACATCTCTTTGACTTCCTCTTCTGCTACCAGCTGAAGAGAATTCTCTGCTTTTAACAGGCTCATGTGACTAGATCATGCTTACCCACAAGATATTCTCATATCTAAGGGTCAACTGATTTGGAACTTTAATTACATATGCAAAACCCCTTCACAGCAGTGCCTAGATTAATGCTTGACCATCCAGGAGATGCGAATCTCGGGGGGGGGGTCATCTTTAGAATTCTGCCTGCCATATGTGTTCTGATTGGGACCTGCTAAATACTCAAGGGGACCTCTGTAGATCTCCAAAGTCCTCTCTCGGTGCAGTTCTCTCTCCTCTCTAGTATCCTCTCCTTTTCCTGTGGGGTTCCTTGAACTTCTTGGATCTGTGGGCATATGGTTTTCATCGATTTGGAACTCGAGCTGTGTTGGTCTTCCTGGGTTCTCAGCTCCATCTCTTCAACTCAGAGAGTCTTCTGACCATGTCTTGGAGACACTCTCATGGTTGTAAGCTGGAGCAATCATGAGACTCACTTTGTTTCCTTTCTCTCAGGAATTACTCTCCTTCACTGCCTGAAGCACACTGTGTTGAAACCATTCTTTCATATATTTTGACCTTTCGAAAATTGTTTCAGGTGGGTGGGAAGGCAATTGCAATTACTCTATCTTGGCTGAAAATGGAATCACAATTATTTAAAAAAAAATATTTCAGGGGCCGCCCGGTGGCGCAGTGGTTTAGTCCACACTTGGCAGCCCGGGGTTCGCAGGTTCGGATCCTGCGTGCCCGCCAATGCACTGCCTGTCAGCCACGCCGTGGTGGCATCCCATATAAAGTGGAGGAAGATGGGCACGATGTTAGCCCAGGGCCAGTCTTCCTCAGCAAAAAGAGGAGGATTGGATGGATGTTAGCTCAGGGCTGGTCTTCCTCACAAAAAAAAAAAAAAAAAAATTTCAGGGCCTGGCCCCATGACCTAGAGGTTAAGTTCAGCATGCTCTGCTTTGGTGGCCCAGATTCAGTTTCCAGGCACAGACCTACACCCCTCATCAGCAGCCATGCTGTGGCAGTGACCCACATACAAAAGAGAAGAAGATTCAGGGTGAATCTTCCCCAAGCAAAAAGAGGAAGACTGGCAACATATGTTAGCTCAGGGTGAATCTTCTTCAGCAAAAAAAAAAAAAAAAATTCAGAGGTTGCAGGAGGAAACTTCGGGTGGTGATGGATATGTCTATGGCCTTGATGGTGGTGATGGTTTTGTGGGTGTACATTGTTGGAAGTGGACCTTTATCCCCATTTTTGAACAATAGTTGAGCAAAATTTCTAGGCTTCTATTTATGCAGATGGGAAATCTGAATTATTTAGGATAGTAAAACCTAACATTTTAGTGATTTAACACAATAGGATTTTAATTTTTGGTCTTAGTCCAATATAGATTCCCAGCTATTTGGTGTTTTTTTCCTCTATGCAATAATTTAGGGACCTTGGTTCATTCCATCTCTTGGTTCCAACTAGGAGTGGTCAAAATCTGCATCCATGTGGCAGAGGTGAAAGAGTATATAGAAATGCCCCAACTACTCCTTAAAAGTCTTAGTATTCAATGGATCCATAATGATTCTATTTATAGTCCATCAGTGAGAAACAATCACGTAGACACATATACACACACACACACATCACCCACAACTCTATAGTATGAAAAGTTGTGCATGTATTTTTGTGGATAGCTAGTTACCTGTGCTAAACAGCTAATTTTAATTCTTTTGTTGGTAACTTCATTTTTTTCTTAGTAGATTTTAAGACATTTGTTTTATCATTGATCTGCTTTTTACTATAATGTATTCTTTGTACTTGGAAGACATTATTTTGTTTTTTATGTTCTTGTCTTTCTCCCATTCCAGAAAATGCTCAATAATCATCTCTTCAAACATTTCTTCTCTGCCATTTCCTCCATTCTGTTCTCCTGAAACACCTATCTGATATATATTGGAGGCTGTCAATCGATCTTCCTCACTTCTTAGCTGCATTTTCCAAATTTTTATTTTGTTTTCTGAGTGATTTCCTTAGTTATTAGCTTCCAAATCATAATTTTCTCTTTGACTGTGTCCATGCTAGAATTTAACTCATATATTTCTTTCATAAAAAATTGATTGTATATTTTATTTGTAAGATTTCTTTCTTCTTTTTCATATTTACTTAATTGTATTTCATTTCTTCCTGTTTTTGTTTTATAATTTCTTGCTGCTTTTAGAGGATACTATTTCCTCCTAAACACACTTACTTTGAAATTCCACAAAATTAAATGTATTTGGAGAAAATTCATGCTGTGATTGTTAATTTTTGTTGGATATCATTCTTTAGCATGGGATTTCTTCATTCATTATAGAATTTGGGTTTGCATGCTCATTGTAAGAGGTAATTTTTGCTTTTTTTGGATCTGTTTCCATTTCTCTGTTTCTGCCTGTCAATTATGTTGTTTTACAGATTTGTGATTTCCTCCATATGGCTGCCATTGTCTCAATTCAAAACTGTATTTTATAATGCTGTTTAGAACATTGATATCAGAGGTAGTTCAGATCCAGCCATGAAGGGAACAAAGGTGGCAGTGTTTTGGTTCAGTTTCTTGCCTGAGAATGTGTCTTTATCCTTCTGTTCTTTACATTACCAGTTTCTGATAGAGCCATTGGTCCAGACAGCAGGACAACAGTTGCTCTCATCAGCTCCTGAGGTGGGAAGTCTCCTCTTTTCATAAGATGAGGAGAGCTTCACCTAAGCCCTGAGCTGCAGGTAGTTAGTCTAGCTCTGGTCCTCTCTCCAGATCAAGTCGGGTGTTGTTTGGCACCCCTTGCTATGGAGCAGAGTTCCCTGCTTAGGTCTTGGGACTTAAAAACCTCAGCTTAAGTCTTGCTCACTGCTTAATGCTTCTATTCCTTTTCTAATTCACAGAGAAGTTCATATTGCCTTTTTAAATTTGCAGTGCTTCTGTTTTTTCTGTCAGCACCATGATTGGAGGAGAGGGAATATGTCAAAGTGTGACCTTGCTGTGCCACTGTAACCTGAAGTCACCATTTGTTTTGAACCACTGCTTGGCTGTTCCTCACGCCTATTGAATAAAGTACACCCTCCTTGACTTAGCATTTGGAGCTCTTCACAATGCAAGTTCAGTATAACTTTTCAGACTTTATCTCACTCTAATATGTACATTTTAAACCTGATAGATTGGACTGCTCATTGTTCCTGAAAATTCTTTGTGTCATCCTGAAGTTGTGTACACAGATCTTTCCTCCTGAAAGACTCTTTATGGTAGATTGTATTAATTGTTTGAAATATCCACTACCCTCTTTACCAGGCCCATCCCTACAAGGCCTTCCTTGATATGTCTCTCATCCATTGACATCAGGGTTGGCCATGTGATTTGCTTTGGCTCATGAAATGTGAGCACGATAGAGCAGAAGCTCTAAGAGCCTTCATGGGATTCCCCCATTGGGATTTTCCTTCTGCCATGAGAATAGCAGGTCTCAGATAGTAGCTACTCTTCCAACTGGGTCTTAGAACAAAGAAGACATAGACGAGAGCCAGAGCCAACCCACAGCTGACACATAATGCGAATGAGGAATAAGCCTTTGTGATTGCAAGCCGCTGAGATTTGGGGGTTGTTTGTTCCTGCAGTGCAATCTAACATAAGATGACTGATGAAGCCTCAATTGATGTGGTAGAACAGAAGGAGCATGGCTTTACAATCAGACAGATCTGCATTCAAATCTTGTTTGCATCCATAACGTCATAATAAAAGAAAATCCCTTAACCTCTATGAATCTGTTTTCCCATTTGTAAAATGAGGACTGGCACATCAACTTTGCAAGATTATTGTGGGCATTAGTGATAGTATAGGTTCAATACCTGTGATAGGTAAGACCTTGTTGTAGAGAAGGCCTTCCATTAGCTCTAATTATTATTATTGTTAATGTTACTTTTTTGTTGTTGAAATGCCACCTGTTTTCCCAAAGATTTGACATTGTGTCACAAATATTTGTTTCTCTAGATATCTCAAACAAAACAAATCAAAACTCCCAGAAAACTTCGCAGAGAAGTGCTTTCTGAAGAGCATTCTAGACTTCCAGTTCCCATGAGGGAGCTCCACAGGGCACTGCACGTTGCTGCCCTCTAGAGGTGTTGGGTGACAGGACCTACCATAAAGATCAGAGAAGCAATAGATTTCTGCAAGAAGCAGCTGTCACATCATGAAAAATGGAAGCTATTATCAATATAACAGCAATAAAAGCTACCATTTGTTGAATGCTTGTCATGCATCAGGTGCTATGCGTAACTCATTGAATCTTCACAGCAACTTTATGAATCAGGTTCTACTGCATACTAATTTTACAGTTCAGAAAAGGGAGGTACAGAATAGTTAAATCACTTGCCCTGGAAGATGCAACTATTACGAGGTAGAGCCTTCACTCAAACCTAGAGCTGACTGATTCTGTAAAACCCTTGTCTTCACCACCACACTGTATTGGCATGCTGCTGTGCTTGCAAAATCTGCTAGAAAGATACTCTCAACCCAAAATAAAAAAACAAAAAGTTATTTGCTTCCACCTTGTTTTTTCTCTTTATGAGCAAATAATTCTCCTAAAAGCCAATGGGGGTTTTATGTTACAGAAACAAGGAAAAACCATATTTCTTCATCCTAACAGAAAAATATAACAATAAGACCAGACTCTTCTCTGGTGCAGGTTAAACACCAGGTCCATTAGACACCATCTCATGGCCAACATGGCTGCTCCTGTAATTATTTTGAAAGGCAAATAGTCATGTAGCAACTTCAGAAACTTAGAGTGAGCATGGGATCAGGGTCCCCTTGGCCATTCTGTTTCCATAATGATTTCAGCATTTGTGAGGGAGACTAATGACTGAAATTGCTATCACCATTTGCAATAGAGAGACTGCAAGATGGAAATTGGATTTTCCTCTCTTCTTGCTAATGAGCTCTTTTCTCAAGGTGCCAATGCCTGGAGTGGAACAGGAGATTGCTAATTCTTTTTCTGTGTTGCACACCCGCTAATGCCTGTAGTGAAATTCCAGAAACACCTCTGTGACGGGAGACGGTTTTGTGAAACCACAAAAGTATTGTCAGAGGAAGTGGCTTAGCTGGGGACACCTTAACAACTTAAGAAGTGGAATCCTGAATTGCACAAATTATGAAGTGTTTTCAAGTGGGTGCGCACATGTCAGATTCTTCTACCTCAGTGGTTGCAGTGACCAGAAAAAAGGAATTCTTCTTGTTTGTTTATTTCATGGCCTTGATGGTATTCTCAAGAGAGCAGCTGAACAGTCGATGTCAGATGATTCTAGAACAGTTGTTTCTAATGGTACCACTGCTGCTGCATTTTCTTTGGATCACCACGGCAAGGCAACAGAGGCTCTGTTTGCACACGGGAACTTGATGGACACAGGTAGTTCTTGGTCAGTTACAATGCAAATCCACCACTGGAAAAGACTCTTGGTATACAGAAAGAAAAAGTAGGTGTAGCCAGAGCAGAATTCAGAATTCATTCCAGCACTTTGTGAAAGTGTTTCTTTAAGTCTGGATGGAAGCTGTTGAGATGAGCTGTGAGTCATCTCAGCATTTCAATGTGGCCGTTCCTTGCAACAAACAAAGTGTGCGATGAGAGTTTAGCAAGTCTTGCTGGCCAGTCTCCTCCAACACTCCTCTGTAGGGCTCCACCCTTTCAGCCTGACAATTTCCTTAAAGGTGATATGGTATACCAGTGACAACACTGATAAAGTTCCAGTCCAGAAATTTTCAAACTCAATCAAGATAACTGTAAGTCATTTTCGGAAATGATAGTGTCTGACAATCCAGGTGTTACAAATAATGGTGGAAAGCAGTGATTTTCATGGTAGAGATCTGAGGAGCATTTCAGAGCCATTTTGGAGAGGCTACCTGACCAGTGTCCAGCCACATCAATGTGAATTCCTAACTAAAACTTCCTGACTTCCCTGATGATGGCTGGGTTTCTTTATCAACTTGTGAGTGGCGGATGCACACTCTAGATGGTACAGCTCTTATGAGGCATTCCAATGTCACCGTGTAGTTTCTGACTAAGTCTACTCCTAATTCCTCAATGTGTTTTGTTTTTGTTTTTGTTTTTGTTTTTGTTTTGTGTGTGGGGGGAAGACCAGCCCTGAGCTAACATCTGTTGCCAATCTTCCACTTTTTGCTTAGGAAGACTGGCCCTGGGCTAACATCGTGCCCATCTTCCTCTACTTCATATGGGACGCCGCCACAGCGTGGCTGACAGGCAGTGCGTCGGCGGGCGCCCGGGATCAGAACTCGTGAACCCCGGGCTGCCAAGCGCGGACTAAACCGCTGCGCCACCGGGCGGCCCCCCTCAATGTGGTTTTAATTTGCTTAAATGCACTAGTACATCTACATCACGTTGGCCTTGAAGACATAAAAGAGCCCTAGCTGTTTTACAAAATGAAATTATGTTTTCTGTGAAAGGTATAAGTTTTTGAATATCCACTAGATGCTAAATGCTGGTCTAAACATTTTATGTACCTGGCAACGTAGGTATTATTATTATTCTCAATTTTCCACATAAGGAAACTGAGACTCAGAAAAACTAATTTACCTTTTCAAGGTTGGAGAGCCAGAAGTGACAAGCCAGTTCTGCCCTACTGCAAAACCCATTTCTTCTATGTCCACGTACTGTCATGTGCATAGAGACAATTTCGAAGTTAAAGGAAAAAAAGAAAAAAAATCACTCCTACTCCCAACACATATCAGCAACATTCTGGCCTGTTTTCTTTTATTCATCTTGGGTTTTTGGCTCCATGCATATCTTCCTTCATCTTTGTTGTGATGGCTTTGCTTTGGACTTAGACAACCTCTTGGGCTACACATGCCTTAAATAGGGCAGAGGGAGTAGCAGCTGCATTGATGAGGTAGCCCAAGAATGTTCCCCTGAAGCTCTATAAAATTTTACTCACTCAAGAAAAACGGCAACAAAACAATCCAAATAGGCAGTTAAGGGAAAAATGAAAACTGGAGATTGTTTAACTATTATGTGCTGCTGGTTAACTCCTAGTTTTTACCTTCTCTCTTCTTGTCTTTCTGAATTACTTTGAGTCTACTTTCTCAATTTTATCAAATGGTAAAAATTCTGAGGTTAATGACCTTCGGTAACCTAGAATATAAAATTCCTTTATAATATAAAATGTTTTTTAGGAAGAAATACAAATAGGCAAAATGAGGCTTAATCTATGCATGTTTTAGAATCTACATAATTGGTGTCATCTCAGAACCTGTTTGTGTGGAATTGTCTTCTATAGAACAGTAGTTCCTAACTATGGGGCTATGAATCTGGCAGCTCACAACGAATTTTCACTGGTCTGTAGCAAAACAAGAAAAGGAGATATGAGTTTTTCATGAAGCTAAATTCATTCCATTTAAGGAATTGCTCCTTATTCCCAGATTAAGTTCTTCTGTCCTATCAGATGATAGGGTTTTGTTTTTAAGGTCTTTACTTGATCAAAATATAAAGTAGTCAATCCTATGACAATATTCCAAATTTAAACTTTTATTCTTAGATGAAATTCTTAAGTCTAGGAACCTCTGCAGGCACAAAGTTTGGAGGGGTAGAGAATAACAAGGACAGCAGCCACAACTGTGGTAACCAAACAACAGCTAACACTGCAGAAAGTGTCTACTTTGTGTCAGACACTATTCTGAGTGCTTTACATGGATCAGCTCATTCATCCCAACAAAAGTCCTCTGAAGTGGGTGCCAATACGCATTCTTATTTTCCAAAGGAGGAAACTGAAGCACAGAGTTCTAGAACTCTGAAGTTCCTGTGTTCTAGTAATAATTCTATGACCTACTTTAGTTTTGAATCGAATTCTACAGCTGATGACTAGAACTCAATTTATAGGATTAAGCATGATAAGAATGTTCGCTACTTCCTATCCACCACTTGGTTCTCCTCTAAGAAGCCTTCAATGGCTAGTCCTTGTTATTATTTTCTAAGTATGCTTTTTATTTAGATTTTATTCCACTTGATTTAGGCTACAGAGGCTGTATATATTCTTTGGAAATAACTCCTTCTGTCATCTCTGTGCTAACAACCAAGCAACACGGTTCACACAGAGATTCATCTGGCAAGCCTGAGGATTTGCATGCATTGTACTGAAGTTGAGAAATGGGGCCCTTTCTTTTTCTTCTCCATCCTGCTTACTTATTGCAAGTAGATATTCCTGTGTGGAAATCAGTTCCAATATTTAGTTAAAACTTGACACTCTATTATTGTGTTGAGAAATCTGCAAAGTGTACTTTTCTTCTTTTTCCCCTGTATGTGCGCATGGAGCTCAGCCTCCCCACACAGCAATGAAAAGAAACCCTCCCAAACATAAATTCTAAAAAAACTTTAAATATTTTTAGAATAATACTGAACCTCTATGAAAACTTTGCCTATAAATTTGTATGGCGTGGATTTTTTTTTTGTTTCCTCTTGACAGAATGTTTCCAACGTACTTAGACTGTATGAGAATCAGGGCAGCTGTCATTAGAGGTTTGGGCACTTCTTTCTCTCTTTCAGGTGCAGTAACAGTCTGTCACTCCTCCAAACTCTAACTGTGGCCTAGAATTCCGGGAATTGCATTGTGGTGGGCCACTCATTCTGGACTGATCACAGCAGCAATTTTTGTTATTATTTTCTTCAAAATAAATCCCTGGCTGAAGTTACACCTCTTGGATCTTTGCCCTGTACTGAGCAGGTAACACAAATAAAATGCAAATCTGTCCATTAAGCGACCTGGTTAAATTTAAGGCATTGATGGTGTTCAATGCAAGACCGTTTCTTGGTCTATATATTTTCATGTGATTGTGAATAATTCATTTACTATTAAATCCTTAGTGCTCAATGTTCTTTACAGGAACAGTTCAACAAGAATAAACATTATGACACCATATGTTCTGAATTTTTGGAGTAGTGTTAATTTAAAATTCTCTATTCCATTGTCCCCAAAGTGCTCTGAACTTCAGAAAACACTTGTCCTGATATCAGGTTCTGAAAATATGGAAATCACAGTCAATAGCCAAGAAAAGTATGTACAATTTCCCATAAAAGAGAGATTTCAGGTTAAAGATGGTTCTGTACTTGCCTGTACCTCTTGATTGATTATATAAAGTATAATCCCTTACATTGATTGGGGATTTATGGGTGTCAATAATTGTGCTAAGCACTTTGACCATCTTTATCTCATGTCCTCCTTATGACATCCCTATGACAGTCATACTATTGTTTCGCCTACTTCACAGATGAGAAAATGCAGCCTGGAGAAGTTAAGTCCCTCGCCCAAGGTCACACAGCTAAATAGTGGTTGAAACTTGATGTGAATTTCAGAGTCCTTGATCTTAACCACTTCACCAAACTGCATTTCTACTAGGACTTGGATAGTTGAACATCTCTTTTATTGATTTCAATTCCTGAATTTCAGAAATTCTTTTCCTCTCTTGCAAATCAGATTTTTCTCCTCCTAGAATCTATTGTCCTGCTAACATGGCAAGGACCTTCACTTGCAACCCCCCAGTGCCCACTAGAATCTCCTGCCTGTTGCTTTGTGTCTCCATGTTTTGCCCCATTTCTCACCATTGAGGGGCACCTTCCCACTCTGGGTTTGAGACGTGTAGAGACTAAGACACTTAAGTAGACACTTAAGTAGGCTCCCTTGTGTTGAAAGACTAGTGCAGCCCTGAACAAGCACCTCCCGTGCAGGTTTCAACTCAACCTTCATAGAAGAGAGAATGATGAACTTTGGAAACACATGCTCCACTGGGAGATCTTAGGAGAGGTTTCTGTGGGAACATTCTCTGAAAAAGACCCTCACTGCAAACCCTTTGTGGACTTTTCTCCCCTAAAACACTACTGTTGTGCAGTTCCTAAGAATGAGTCATGCTGGCAAGGTGGCGGATGTCATCCTCTGAGGATGCATCTCAGGTCCCTTAGGAAGAGCAGATGTGTTCACAAATCTATACCCAGTGTTTGTATTATTATCATTCTGAGTTGTAGACTATTTTACTTTGTAAGCCTGAGGTTGAGTTTGTGTTGCTGAGTGAGGGGTTTTAATTCAGCTTTTCCTTCAGATGCAGGTTCTGCAGAGTGTCTTGTTGCAAGAATGGAGGTTATCTTATGCATTTATGGGACACCCAAACTGTGTTTGAGAATGTTTGTATCCTGAAAGATCCCCAAGTGCCCTTAGAGAATAACTATTTCCATTGTATAGAAGTTAACTGAGAACCCGAATCGCTCTGTAAGGAAGGAAGAGAGAGACAGGTGATGGAGCTCAGAGGAATATTAACCCATCCAACCCCTGTATTTTCCAAACAAAGAAACTGAGCCCAGATATCATAAATGACTTGCCCATGGCTAGAAAATGTATTGTCTATGTCAGAGAGAGTTCTAGAATCTAGATATTCTAACTCCTCGGCCAATAGCAACCCTCCCACAACCACCCCTACCATTGAACCATCCTAAGAGGATTCTTTCATTCATTTATACATTATTATCCAAAGGCTAACCCAAGTCAGAAACCCTAGAAAACTTTGACTCTTGGTTCTCCATCACTCCGTGTATCCTGCCACTAAATATTGACAATTTTATATGCTAAACATCTCTCAAATTGATCCCTTCTATCATCTCTGCCATTATCTTATTTCAGACTGTAATTACCTTCTAACCAGACTAGCAATAGCTTACTCTAAAAATGATATTTCTTCAATTATGCAACAAAATGCAATGGGAGGCTTCTCTGTGCTGGGCGAGTGCCAAGCACTAGGGACCCATGATGAGGAAGATTCATGTCCTACATGCTGGCAGTCCAGTGGGGGAGACAGATGTCTTCAATACAGTGAGTTAAGAAGCTCTTTGGAACCAAGCGCAGGGTGTCATGGGTGCACATAGAAGCGACATCTGACTGAATCTTGGGTGGTCAGAGAGGGTTTCCTGGAGAAGAGGATGGCTAAATGAGATGTGAAGGACAAGCAGTCTTTAGCAAGATGGGAGCAGGGAAGAATGTAAAGGGCGTTCCAGAAAAGAGAAAGAGCCTGTACAAAGTCCAGAAAATTGGAGAGAAAACGGCACATAAGACTGTAGGTGAAAGTGTGTGTGTGTGGATGAGAAGAGTTGAGAAAGAGGCTGGAGAAGGAAGCACAGGTTACCACCTAAGTGTTTCTTAAGGCCATCCACTATGGAGAGGAGAATCCTCCCAAATTCCTTAGTTGGGAAGAATTTATTACTCTTTTAAGACAGATGCTGATGTCAAAACCAGAGCTCAAGGAGAACTTGTTGGGGAAAGTGGGAGCCTGGGGCCACTGCGAGCATGTATTATTGCCTCCCAGAATTTTCTAATATGTGGACTGATGAAAACAGCAGTGGTTTGGCCTCTTGGGAACATGACCCCATTGTTTGTGGGTGTGTTCCACGGTCTGATCCTGGTGGTACCTGATAAACAAATACAACTGAGCACACTTGAGTAATTGTTTTTTTATTAAAGAGAAACCCAAACTCAACATTTTGGTTAGCATCACTTTTTTTATAGCCCAGCTCAAGAGATGCTACTGTAATAAATGGACGCTGATATATTTCAAACTGTCGGCCCCGTTGGCCTGGGCTTCTATGACAAAGTACCACACACTGGGTATCTTAACCAACAGAAATTTATTGTCTCAAAGCTCTGGAGGCTGGAAGTCTGAGATCAAGATGTCAACAGGGCTGGCTCCTTCTGGGGGCTATGAGGGAGAATCTGTTCTACGCCTTTCACCTAACTTCTGGTGGTTTGTTGGCACTCTTTGTCATTCCTTGTCTTGTAAAAGCATCATCCCAATCTCTGCCTTATCTTTACATGGCATTTCTCCCTGTGTTCATGTCTGTGCCAAATTTCCCCTTTTTATAAGAACACCAGTCATACTGGATTAGAGTCCCTCAAGTGACTTCATTTTAACTCGATTACCTCTGTAAAAACCCTATCTCCAAATAAGATCCTGTTCTGAGAGGGTTAGGACTCCAGCATATCTTTCTGAGGGGACACAGTTCAACTCCAATATCCCCCAATTCTGCCTTTGAGTCTTTCCCCAAATTCACCCCATATAATATCAGAATAAGCTGGAAGTTGAATCTATAAAACTAAATTAATACATAATTGTAGCAAGAAGAAGAATTATTAGGGATGGTACAAACTAATGGTTTTCAAACTTTTCTTTTGGCAGTTTAGATCCAAAGAAAAATGAATCTGAACCCCCAATGTGTATAACCACGCCACGCTTTTGCATGAAGCTGGGTTTGTGCTTGCTGGGAAGAAAAAGTGACCAACGATCTTCCTTACCCGCTCAGCATCCCCCCAGCCCCAGGGCAGCCCCCAAACCACCTCTGTGGAAAGTAGCACTCACTGGAGGGATGTCTGAGACCCTCCCCAAGACTAGCTCCCTAAGTTCAAAGTCAGGATCTTACGTGTCCCACCTACCGGAGTGCTACTTATCAACAATCCCAGGAAGACTGGGTTAGGTAAACTCTATGAAACACAAATAATCTGGTCAAAAAACCAGAGAGCAAGGAGAAACAAAGAAAAAGGCATTTGAAATGGCATAAGGGTTTTCTCCTTATTTGTCCTTTATTTCAGCGTGCACACAGATGAACTTCCTCTACATGAAACTTCCTTGCACCCTGAAAAATTCATTCAAGACCTGCTTCAGTTTCTATGTCCTTTTGAGAAATGGGTCATGAAGTCAGGCCAGAAAACTCTTGAAAATGGGCAACTTAATTAAATTTAATTGCAGTACACACAGAATGAAGGTCAACGACATGCTAGTAAAATAAAAGAGAGGCTCTCCTTTTCCAAAGCCTTTCACGCTTCTTTAGATGGTGGACACCAATTAAATTTTCCTTGGGACCCACCTGCAGCTCAAAGACCTCTGGATACTTCTTAGGGCCTTGATGAATTATGACCAGACCGTTCTTCTCAGCTTCTCATATGGAGATTAGAAAACCTCCTAGGGCAACATCTCCTCCACCCTGCCTAATCGTATCCCCTTGCTGATGAAAAGCAATGTGGAAGTGTCATGTGTCCACTCCAGTCACAGCATTGGGGACATCAGCAAACACAGGCTTGGAATGACTCTGCAGTAGTAGTATTCAATATCAGCACAGCCTTCCTCTACCCATCAATCTTTACATTAAAAATGCTGTTTATTTTAAATGGGAAATTCTAGGAGGGATCAGAGCCTTTACTGATGTTTCAAAGCTTGAAATGGGATTTTTTTCATCACGTTCATGATCTACTGTCTCTGGAACTTTGTCTTGTTTGGTCCTTTTCACTTACGCAGTTTTATTACGACAGCTGGCTACAAAATAAAAACATGGCTACAGGAGCCTGCTGATTTGGATTCCTATGGAAATACGATTCAGACACAGAGGCTAATATCAGGGAAACTGGTTATAAAAATAATTAGTCATGACGTTCACATGGAAACCCATACGTTTCCTCTTCTCCTTTGTTTTGCCTCTTGAATATAAACTGGGATCCTTGTCCAGAGATGGGAGAGAGCCAGGTGAGTTCCCATCTTTCCAGGAGAGCATGGAGGGAGGTCTCCGTGGAGAGGAGGGCTCTCTGTTGCTATTAGGACAAGACTCGAAAAGCAAATGCTCTGGTAGAGAAGACAGTTTGAGTTAATTCCCGTCATGCTGTATGTTACTGATTGCTTCTGTTCTGAGCACAAGTTTGACGCTGGAAGATAGAGAAAAAGTAGAAAAACACTGGATTGGGAGAAGCTGCCACGAGGGCTAGGAGGACAGAAAGGGGGAGGTTTGGAGAGCACTTGCTTACCTTGCATTTTCTCCCTGAGGTGGGCTTATGTCCTGCCTCCTCACAATAGGCAAAGAGCAAGACAGCATAAAGAAATACAAAGTGTGGGTCTCAGCCTGTCGGTGGAACCTGTCTGAGCTCTTGATGCTTCAGAATTCTTGGGAGGAGCCACACGTAGGAGCTAACTCTTAAAGGGCTCTGTTTCTCAGGGCAACCAAACACTGAAAGCCTTAGGAATCTGCTCCCTCAGGAGATATATACACCTTGACATTACACGACATATCATTTGCCAGGAATGCGTCTGATAATTGTTAGAAAAGGAAAGTCAAAAATTGAAATTAGATTTTGAGAGGTGGACACCTTGAAACTTTCACCTGAAAGGAAATTTATTGTTATTTGATAATACAGGGCTCTGGTACAAAGAAAAGGAGAATGGTCAACAGTTCTGAGAGACTGGCCCTTCCAAAATGTGGGTGTGAGTGACAACATGGCCCCTGTCAGTGGACACTCCCGGGGATTCAGTTAAGTGAATGATGGAGCTCAGAGCCACCAGCACGTCGGGGCATGGGGGCACAACTCCTCAGTGGGACCTGCAGGGGGCAGCACTCTTCACCCTGTTGCTCTCCCTTGGTAATTCATGAAATTCAGTGTGAAGGAAGGTACTTTCTCCTTGCATTAGTCAGGGTTCTCCAGAGAAATGGAACCAACACATTATGTATAGATTTACAGAGAGATTTATTATGAGGGATTGGCTCATGAGATTATGGAGGCTAAGAAGTCCCACAATCTTCTGTGTACAAGCTGGAGGCCCAGGAAAGCCGACGGTGTAATTCAATCCACATCTGAAAGCCTGCAGGGAGTCAGTGGTGTAAGTTCCAGTCTGAGTCCGAAGGCTCAAGAACCAGGAGCGATGATGTTGAGGGCAGGAGATGGATGTCCCAGCTCAAGCAGAGAGAGCAAATTTGCCCTTCCTCCATTTTTGTTCTATTCAATGGATTGAATGGAATCCTCAACGGATTGGATGAAATCCACCTACGTTGGGGAGTGTGATCTTCCTTACTCAGTCTACTGATTCAAATGATAATCTCTTCTGGAAACATCCTCACAGACACACCCAGAAATAATATTTTACCAGCTACTGGGCATCCTACAGCCCAGTCAAGTTGACACATAAAATTAACCATCACACCCCTGGAGCAGGGGAAACCCTGAGACAGAGGAGGTCCTGGCACCTGAAGAGGGAATGAGTGTAAGCACAAAAGGAGACAGAGGAGAAGGTACAAGAGTGGGGAAAGGAGCCCAGACTCCCCAGTTGCCAGCCCCCACACCCAGCAAAGGCATGGCCTTCATTAATTCCCAATCAAGCCATATCAATGGATCTGGTTTGGTAGGACTAGGATGGAGTTGAGCATCTGTGCTTTTCTCTGGGTAATTTTCAGGCACGCCAAACATTGAGAACCATCCATTCAGAGGCTAAGATAAAAAACCCATCTAAGAAAGGGAAAGAAAAACACTTCTGAGCTCCTGCTGTGTGCTGACTCCAACTTTAGTCCATCGGGCTGCAAAGGCCACACTTGCCCATCACCCAAGGCCGACTTCGAAGTAAAACCTTTATCATCCTGGGCCTCTATTAATCCTTAATATTAAACATCAGATACTAGTTTTTTGAGACCCTTGCCTCATATTAAATGTAATGATTTTCTTATATTTTAATCTCCCCCAAATAGAATCACAAACAAGTTTTTAATTTTCGAGTCTCATTGAAAACAATTACTTTAATATTTCAATCCCCTAACATTTAAAACAAAGTCTTCCATGGTTGATAACACTGTACTGTATAATTGAAATTTGCTAAGAAAGTAGAACTTAAACGTTCTCACCGAACAACAACAACAAAAAAAGACGAGGGGAAATAAGTGATGGATGTGTTAACTCAATGGGGGATCCTTTCACGATGTGTACATATATCTAAGCATCATGTCATACACTTTAAATATCTTACAATTTTATTTGTCAATTATACCTCAGTAAAGCTGGGCAAAAAAGTGCCTGAAGTCATACATGAAAAAAAAAAAAAAAAGACAGTCTTCCAACTACTTGGTTTGTAAACCTGACAGTGGTTTTCTACAACATCACAGAGGGTCATAGAATCAACTTTGAACCTTATGTAAACAGCACCATTAGGAGAAAAAAATGTTGAATCATGATTCAGTGGAAAATATAAAGAATTATCCTACTGACAGTAGGATATAATACAAATAAACACACACATACCAGAAATCTGGAATGTAGGAAGGGGTGTATTAGTCACTGTGCTCCAGAGAAACAGAACCAATAGAACCAATAGAATATATTAAAAGAGATTTATTCCAAGGAATTGGCTTGCACAATTGTGGCAAATGGGGGAGGCCAGCAGGCTGGAGGTTCAGGAATGAGTTGCAGTTCGAGTCCAAAGGCTGTCTGCTGTAGAACCAGGAAGAGCTGATGTTGCAGATGAAGTCCAAAGGCCTTATGCTGGAGAGTTCCTTCTTGCTGGGAGAAGTTCAGTCTTTGTTCTATTCAGGCCTTCAACTGATTGGACAAAGCCCACCACATTAAGGAGGGCAATCTGCTTTACTCAAAGTCCATCAGTTTAAATATTAGTCTCGTCGAAAAACACACTCACAGAAACATCCAGAATAATGTCTGACCAAATATCTGGTCATTGTGGCCCAACCAAGTTGACACATAAAATTAACCATCCCAGGGAGGCAGAGGGTTGGAAGGAGGTTTTTATTCACTTGGTTTATTTTTTTTGGTCTGTCTGTTTCTTTCCAATGTACATATTAGGTCTTATTCTACATGTGGGATGTGAGTAAGTGACTCAGTATTTGGCTGCATGGAGATTTGCTGGTACACTGAGGCTGCCTGTGATAACTGGGAAATGTGGTTGGTGAGATCTTAGTGAAGTGGAAGAGGCCAGGCCTCCCAAGGCTGAGCCATTTGTTTCCCTCCTTAGAGCCCGTGTTTCAAATTGCTGAGAGTGTGTGCTAGCATACTGCTGCTTTGGGGAAACCCAAGCTAGTCTTTCTAATGCAGACGTTAACAGAGAGGATCCCTGGGTCTACTAAGTGGAAGCTATGTGGACTCGTATCTGTGCTGCTTTCAGGAAAAGCATGTAATAATTTATTCTGGGGATTCCATTAAGAATCTGAATTTACTGTCTTATTCTAACTATGAAGCCCTCATATATGATAAATCAATAGAGAGCTGAATGTGCTCTCCCCTTCTGTCCCTCTGTTTAGAGCTTGGGGAAACCTCCCCAACATCCCCTTGGCCTTGACTGGCATCACTAGAGAAGACCCATTTATGGGCCAGCCTCTATTCTCACATGGTCACTGGGACCAATGACACTCTATGTACCACATAATGTGACCAGACCTGGTTTAGAAGTAAACAGCTGGGCAGCATCAACGTGCATCTTTGGGGATTGAGAATGAAAGACCATTCCACATAGCTGGAAATCCAAAGGGAATTCAGGTGGGTGGAATGAGTTAATAATTTTGCAACCTGGCACTGATCGGGACTAGAAGAGATCTGACATTGGTCATGCAATATTTTGCAAACAAGTGGCTACATTAGGCTTTAAATGCCTCTTGTGACCCATTTATTTTCCTTTTAAACACACACACACACACGGATATGTATGTGTTTGTGCATATATATGTATATGTATTTGTATATAATTTATTTTTCCAATATGCCCCGCCCCTCTCCCCTTACTTCTCTTACATCACACACTTGTGAGGCTTTATGGGCAGAGAGAATAAGAGTCAGCACTTTTCCCTGGATCTTGGTAATAGTAACAAAATCTGGTATTTACAAAGGGCTTACTGTGCACTGCACTAAGAGCTTCACACCCATTCTCTCATTTCATCTTCACAAGCAGAACCATGGAGAAGGTACTAGGATGACATATTCTCCATTAGTAATTCTTCAAGGAGTATCTCAATCTCCTAATTTTGACCTTGGGTCCACCAACTTGCTTCCTTTGTATCTTTTATTTAATTATGAAATAGAATCTATTTCTCCTTCCTGATACTTTTCTCCTTCACTCTTCAGTCCTCGTATACTTTTAGTTCATTCCATATTTTAAATAATCATAGATTGTAACAGAAAGTGAGACCTATGTTTCCTATTTTTTCCTAAAAATCAGGGGACCAACATTCACTGAAACATTTAGGTTCTAGAAATGTTGAGGATGAATTCAATTCAAAAATATCCATCCAGCCTCATCAAATTAAAACTCACTTGCAAATAATGTGTTTCAGCTCTGCCTGATTGATTTCTTGTTAACACTTTGAGTGACACTGAACATTCCTGGTTTTGCCTGAAAATGAGCATTGAATTCTAACTCCTACTGGCATCTTCTAGGGTAGATTTTTTGAGATTTTGAAATTTGTTGCTCGTCCTTAATTGTCAAGATCAGCTAACGATTTAAAACCCTTGAGTTATTATGGGATGATCGAAAAGAGATAAGGATGTACCAAGGGCTCAGGAATTCCCACCACTTTATAGGGTGAACCCATTTATAAAGAACAGTGTGGAAACCTTGGGCTGACACCAGGCAAATTAACTAAGAAAATCTCTAAGAAACTTCCTTTCAGACAGAATCTAAACCAATGAACTCAGACAGGACTGAAATATTTGTAATTGTCTGGGGGCATGGGGATGGGCTGGCCCTGGCAAGGAGTGCAATATACTTTCCAGACATTATCTCATTCTGTTATGGATGGTGTTGGATTTTATTTCCATTTATCAAGGGAATGAACAAGGGATGTGTAGGCCAAGTGACCTATGCTAGGATTGGTCTCTAGTCTCCAGTAACAAAACTAGCCCAAGAATCTAGATGATTCTCCCAGTAATTCAGGTAGGACAGTGGCTCTGTGGATATTATTTTGGGGAAAATTCTCTTTTTGCTTTTCTTTGTGAACCGATCTAAACTGTGAGTTAGCGTTAGATCTATGAATATGGTCTCCCTGAATATCAAGTGGATTTGAGAGTCTTAAATTTAATTTATGGCTTGAGGACCCCAAGTATGGTTACATTGTGAAATAAATAAGCAAATCCATAATACCCTTTATTTTAAATACAGCTACTAGTAGCTACATTTATTATTTTCTATGCTAATACTGATTAAGGCATTTATTCATTTATACTAAGAAAATATATTAATATAGGCTTATACGAAACAGAATAATAGCAACTGGGGTTCCAATAATCTTTTGTGCCTTATGCATGCTGCTTATTTTGCCCTGAAGACCTTCTCCTCATCTCTACCTGTTGAAATCCTACCCTTCTTTCAACGTCCATTCCTGAAGCCATTTACTCCAGTGAAAACTTTTCAAATGACCTCATTCTTCCCTGAATTCCCATAGCATTTATACCTCTCAGATCACAGTGTGCTGTGTAAGATCATTGCTTGTATTTGTCTTGCTTTCCCTTCTGGAATGTAAGCTTCCAGGTGATAGTTCCTGTGTATACTTTATTTTTTATTCCTTGACACAATGAGTCATGGATAGAGTAAGAATTTGTGACATAATAAGAAATAAATATTGGTCTCTGCCCCCAGTTCCTGACACAGGGCTCTTAAATCCTTTGTAATTTCCTGAGTGATAGGAGTGTCTTTTGTTCCAATGAGACAACTCTTGGTGGGCCCCTGGATGGCATCAGAATGGGGGCTGGTCACCAGAAAGACCAAGCCATGATTAGAAGCTTGGAACTTTCATCCCCATCCCCCATCCTCCAGGGAGGGGAGAGGGGCTGGAGATGGAGTTGATAAGTGATCATGCCAATGGGATGAAGCCCCCGTGAAAGTCCATAAGCTATGGGGTTCAAAGAGCTCGCGGGTTGGTGAACAGGTGGAGGTGCTGGGAGGGTGGGACACCTGGAAAGGGCATGGAAGCTCCACACCCCTCCCCTATACCTAGCTCTATGCATTTCTTCCATTTGGCTTTTCCTGAGCTGTAGCCTTAATAAACCAGTAGACATAAGTCAGTGTTTCCCTGAGTTCTGTGAGCCTTTCTAACAAATTATCAAACACTAGGAGGAGTCATGGGAACTCCTGATTTGTGCAACTAGAAATATGGGACTTATAATTGGCATCTGAAGTGGGAAGCATTCTTGTGGGACTGAGCCCTTAACCTGTGGGGTCTGCACTAATGCTGGGTAGTTAGTGTCATCACTGAATGGTGGGACACCCAGTTGGTGTCTGGAGAGTTGGAGAATTGGTTGGTATGGGAAAGAAACCCCATACATTTGGTATCAGAAGTGTTCTGTGGGTAGAGAAAAATGCTGTTTTCATTTGGTGCTCAGAAATCTATCTGTTGAGTTAGTGAAATTAAATCTCAGAGTTGCAGGGGGACATAGGGTTCATGTAGCCCAGCTTCCTACTCAACATGGAAGTGACGTATATGGCGTCCCTGAGAAGGCAGAGATGGTGAGATGTTCTCTTTCTTAGGGAGTTGCCACTGGCAGGAGGCCTCCCAGTCAGGACTTTGTTTCACATGTTTCCCAGTCTCTCTTGCATCCACACGTAGTCATGTCATTAGCTCTTGTTAGTGGGTGTGCACAGAACTAACATGGGCCAGGATCTTACAAGCATTTGCATTTTCTCCACTTTTTACTTCCTCTCCATTGAATGGAAGCAGAGGACTCCAAAGCTCTAGTGGCCAGTGCAACAAGATGCAAGAGTCTGGGATCCTGAGTCACAACATGGAAGAGAGGACTAGCTAACCAGGAACACCAGCATCAGGCCATTATGTAGGCAAGAAAGAAACTTCCTTTGTGCCATTGAAATTTGGAGAGGTACTTGTTAAATCAATAGCCTTATCTTAACTTTATTGATTCCTTTCTTTGGTGGAGAGTTCACTGTTCCAGGTCTAATTGTCATGAAAACCTTACTCATTGTCTCAGTTAGCTCAGGCTGCTATTAAAAAACCATAGACTCAGCGGCTTAAACAACAAACATTTATTTCTCACAGTTCTGGAGGCTGGAAGTCTGAGACCAGAGTGCCAGCATGGTTGGGTTTTTGATGAAGGCCCTCTTCCTGATTTACAGATGACTGTTTCCATCTTGTAGACTCACATGGCAGAAAGCAGGGCAAGAAGCAAGTTTTCTTGAGTCTCTTCTTATAAGGGGACTAATCCCGTCATGAAGTCTCCGCCCTCATGATTGAATCACCTTCCAAAGGCCCCCATCTCCGAATACCATCACATTGGGGATTAGGGTTTCAACATATGAATTTCGGGGGAACACACACAAGCAGTCTGTGATGGTTAATTTTATGTGTCAACTTGATTGGGCTAAGGGATACCCAGATAGCTGGTAAAACATATCTGGTTGTGACTTTGAAGAGAGAGATTAGCATTTGAATTGGTAGACTGAGTGAAGAAGACCTTTCCTCACCAATGTGGATGGGCATCATTCAATTCCTTGAGGGCCCAAATGCAACAAAAAGGCAGAGGAAGGGTGAATTCCCTCCCTCTTCTACAGCTGGGACATCCATCTTCTCCTGCCCTCGGACATTGGGGTGACTGGTTCTCAGGCCTTCGGCCTTGGACTGAATTACCCCCTGGGCTTTCCTGGTTTTCCAGTGTGTAGATGGTAGAATGTGGGACTTCTCGACCTCCATAACTGTGTGAGCCAATTCCTGTAATAAATCTCCTCTTATATGTGTACATCTATCTTCTCCTATTGGTTCTGTGTCTCTGGAGAACTCTGACTACTGCACAGTCCACAACACTCACACTGAGCTGAAAGCTGTCTTTCTGTCATTCTAATCCATGAGCTATTGTTTTGCCTTTTCAACCTCCACAAATTTACTTCCTCTTCACTGAAACACCTTTTCCCATATTTACCAACAGATATCATATCAGCCATAGGATGACATTTCTCATTTCTTTGTTTATTGCTAGATCAATAAACAGATTCTTTCAGAAACTGAGCAATCATTTTAAGGCTACTACACTAAGGATCACCATGACCTTTGACTGGAACCTTAGGCTTCATAAGCCAAGCCTTCTTTGTCCAAAGAGTAACAGCAAAGATCTACTCACTTGTTGCATCCTAGGGAAGAAACCCATCCAGACACTTTCAAAGGAAAACTCAGAGTTGAAGGTGCAGAACATTTCATAGATATCCTAACACTGGCTGTCATCCATATATTCAACAATCATTAGTGGAGTTCCAGGTTCCCGAGGAGAGAGAAAGCTACAGCTGGAACATACCTTGTTATAGGGGGTCTGACATGGCAGGGAAATGTCACTTTTAAGCTGAAACACAATCTAACGAAGATGGTTACTTTTAAGCTGAAACAACGACTGTCTCCAAATTTGGAGACTAAACTCTCCGTGAAGTGCTGGCCTGATTTAATCTGCTCTAGGGACATTTTGCAAAGTCTAGATGGTAAGTCTTACTAACAAATCCCAAATACAAAGAATTTGCCTTATCTTCTTGCACAGCAGTTCTTCATCCTTGTAGAGAATCTGCCTAGGATCAGGCAGCATGGCCAGCATTGGGCTGGGTGTAGTATTTTATGCAACTCATGTCGAATAGCAGTCTTCAATCTAGGTGATCTGCGTGTCCCTTCACAATAATTATTTTGTTTGTATGCATTTCCTTATGATGAGCTACAGGATTTTGTGTGTGTGCGTGAGGAAGGTTAGCCCTGAGCTAACATCCATTGCCAGTCCTCCTCTTTCTGCTGAGGAAGACTGGCCCTGGGCTAACATCCATGCCCATCTTCCTCTACTTTATATGGGACGCCACCACAGCATAGCTTGATAAGTGGTGCATCGGTCTGTGCCCGGGATCCAAACTTGCAAACCCCGGGCCGCAGAGGCAGAGCTGGCAAACTTAACCATTTTGCCACTGGGCCTGCCCCTACAGGATGTTTTTTCAATCATCATCATTATCAACATAGGGAACTAAAATACCTTGAAAATGCTAATATCATCGAACATCATCATATCCATTATCCAAAGCAGTTGTCTTTCTCCAATAACTGAGTGCCCTGTGGTTTTTAATACAATCTCTAGGGACTATGAACTCAGTTACTTTGCAGCACATGCTGTTCTCAGTCTCTTGCATTTTAAATTAGGAGACTTTGCGGTTCAGTTTAGGGAACTGTGGAAATAAACAATAATACTGGTGTGCTAGCCCTCTGGACACCTCCCATGGCAGGTATGGAGAGAAATGAGTGCAGCTGATCATCCCCATGTGCTAGAAGAAGTGGATAACTCGACAAGATGATGCCACTAATTAAAAGATGCTTTCAGAAGCCCCAGGGGAACAAAAAAATTCTTTTGCTTGACTGTTTCTGCATCTTCTCTCAGGAGCAAAGAGAGATTTCTATCCAAGAAGAATAATAGCTTTAATCATTGCCACGATCTGTAATTGTCAAAGGTTTCGGTGGACTTAAAAACTCTGCAGGACATGCTTGTTTCAATTTTTTTGGTTTGTTTGTTTTTGTCAAGGAGAGTCAAAAAGTGTGGGTTGGACGAAGGATGAAATTTGATTTTGTTCTAGGTTTCCTTCCCAGGTGTATTCCACCGAGAGGTGCTCGACAAGAGAGAAATGGGTTCTTTGATATTCTGGGTGAAAGCATAAATTGGTTTGGAGGTCTATGAACAGTATGCTTCAAAATTTAAAACATGCACACCCTTGACCCAGGAATTCAGGAACGTAGGAATTTAACCCCAGAAAACAATTAGACAAGTATGCAAAGATGTATATCAAAAAAGTTTATAAAATTTGGAAAACTTTAAAATAATTTTTAATATAAATATATATTCAGTGCTGATTAAGGATTTAGTGGGGACAGAGACCAGCATGCTCCCTGCCCTTCATGCACCAGTGTGACAGATTTATGGCCAGCTCATTGACTGGATGGCATATATTGGTGGTTATTTATCTCTTGAAGCCAGAGTCCAAGTCACCCAGCAAGAGGTTTGAGAGAGACATTAAATAGAGAGTAGACAGGGTCAGCCCCTGCCTGGTGTGGTGGGGAGCAGGCTGAGCAATACTAGGGTAGCCCTGAAATATTAGGAAGAACCACATGGGAGTCAGGTCGAGGGAGAGTTGGAACTTAAAAGGAGAGTGAAAGACTGAAAAAAATCTGGTCATTTCACATGTTTGCTCATGCTTAGCCTCTAAGCTAGATGCCATTTTACCCTAATTTCTTTTTTTTTTTTTTGCTTGTTTTTCTCTTAAAACCTTTGCTTTTTGCAATTCGCTTGGAATTTACAATCCTGTAACTCCATCTTAACTATTTAGAAAACATTCCACGCATTCTTGTGAAGACATTATGACCGTCTACCATTTCACCTATGCACTGAGCTTTTGCAAAGCGTGATGGGGGCAAGATATTTCTATCTGCAGCTTACTGCCTGCGTACCACCCTTCGCTTCCTCAGTGACTGACACGACTGAGATGAGGAAGAGAGCCCCCTCTCAGTGGGGCCTAAACACCTGTCCTCCTTCCGTTCTAGATGTGATCCTGCGGGTGCCTGAGAAAGAAGCCCTGTGAGACTACTAGGTTTTGAGTGCAAAGCAGTGAAAAAGTTTTATAACTTATTTTCCCTTCAAAAACCAAAAACATACTGCATCAGTGTGAGAGTGTGAGTGAGTGTGACAGCGTGTGTGTGTTTCTGTGGTTCTTCATTTAGGAAGGCAGTGAAGGAGAGTGTGGATTCCTGTCTCTGCAGCTTGGTGGGGACTTTCTGAGAAACCAGCAAGGAGGGCATCTGGGTCATGGGCCAAATCACGTCACCTCTACGTGTGTCTGAAAGCGTGGTGTGAGAAATCCCACTTCAAGGAGATGGGTTCATGGAGACACCGTCAGCGGATTTCCACATTCCCCCATCTTTTGGGGGGGAATACAGAAATCACCTTCATTTCAACTTCTTTCTGCCAATAGAGAACTACAGTCACTTCGCTGACTCTTTCTTTTTTCCTATGGGAACATCTAAATCATCCTTTCTTTCCTATATCTCTGCCCTGTTGTTTTGAGGGTTGCCTGCATCCAGCACTTACATCACATGAAATTGCTTTGGATTAAAAGGGAAAAATAAGCAGTTCTGAAAGGATCGCACAGTGTCTGTGATCAGATGCCAATGGCTTTCAATGGCAGAGCTGAAAGGGGTGTCACAGACCACTTCGTTTAACTCTTTATTTTACAGACGAGCAAACTGAGACAGGAAAGAAAATGCAGCTCACCTAAAGTCACAGAGAAGCAGAAATTGAATTATCTGATTCCCCGTCCAGAGGTGTTTACAAGAAAGTGCTGATCGAATCTATAAAGAAGTCCCATTTAGAACTCTGGGCGTGTACTAGGTTTCCGTATGATTAGCCAGTCAGTCAACTAGTAAAGGTTTATTGAGCACCTTGCCCCATGCTGGGTCCTGGGAATGAGGTAGTAACTACGAATTCCATGGCACCACATGGATTTTTCAGTCCACTGGGGAATAAGAGCATTAAGTAAACATTTACCAGCATGTTGAGTGCTAAGGAGAGAAAGCAGAGTCTTAAGGGGCATATAACGTGGGAGCAAGCCTAATATTCTACAACTCCAGTTTCATGTTTGACTCAAGTCTCCAAATCAAGTTCGGACCAGGAGCCATGTTTATCTTCCAGGAGGATGCAGACAGTGTGCTAGGAGGGCGTATGTAATTTATCTGGTGCACGGCCTCCTGAGAGAATACAGTTATGTGCGTTTGATAGAAGAAGAAACAGAGGTTAAGAAATTTAAATGATGTGTTTCAGGTCATGCAAACAAGGAGGTGCAAGAAGAGTCACGTTGGGCGAGCGGGAAACAAGCATTTTATTGTGCCTGGAGTGGAGAGTTCGAAGCCGAAATGTGTGATTCCAGAGCTTGAGACCACCTCCTCTTTGGAAATGATGGGTAGGGCCAGCCTTAGGCAAAATGGTGGGGTTCAAAAACTCTGTCTTCTGAGGCTCTAAACACCCTGGGCAGCAGCATGTCACATGCTTTATGACACAGCTTCCTTTTGGATCAGAGTCCTTGTGCCCCTTCTGCTAACAACCCTCTCCTCACATCCTTCACTTTCACTCCCAGGAGAATGGCCCTAACCAAAGAGAGACTGTCTGAGGTCAGGAACTGGGGAACGTGGGATGAGGAGGCACTGACATTTTTCCCAGAGTCAGCCTTGGTTTTAGGTAACTTTTTTTTTAATTACCAGTATTTTTTTCCCCAACATTATTGAGGTATAGCCGACAATTAAAAATTATATATAAGATGTACAACTTGATGTTTTGATATGCGTGTACATTATAAAATACTCACTACAATTAAGCTAATGAGCATATCCTCACCTCACATTGTTGTGTATGTGCTGAGAACACCTAAGATCTACTCTCTTAACAAATTTCAAGCATACCGTACAGTATTGTTAAGTGTAGTCGTGTTGTACGTTCAATCTCCAGAACTTATTTATCTTGCATAACTGGAACTTTGGATGGCAGGTTCTTCTTCCCAACTTTTTTTATTGTGGTAAAATACACATAACATACAATTTCCCATATTAGCCATCTTTAAGTGTACAGGTCAGTAGTATTAAATACATTCATAATGTTGTGCAACCATCACCACCATCCATCTCCATAACTCTTCTCGTCTTGTAAAACTGAAGGTCTATACCCATTAAGCAATAACTCTTGAGGGCAGTTTTGAACATGAATATAGGATTCTCAATGAACATGTGATGGTTCATTTGCATCTTTGCAAAGAGGATTTGTGTCTTTAAAAGAAACTAACACAAAATACAAAGACGCAAAAATCTCACCTTTTCTCCTATCTTTTCCAGAGCCAAGTCAGTTGTCAACTACACCTTGTTTTCCCTTCACAATTATTCTTGACTGGTGACATTTATTCCTGATTGGTGACATTTATTGAATATCCATCACATGCTATCCTCAGTGCTTCTAATATCAGAATTATCCCCAAGAAAAAATGGGAGAGAAGATGTCAGTGGCATTTTTATTTTCCAACAATACATGGTGCAGCATCGTAGAAATGATAAGATAAATGAGAAGGATCTGGATCCCTGTTGGGTGATTCTTATTCTACAAAGATACAAATATATTCTACAATGCTAAAACCCTGCATTATTTTAAGAGCTGTCTCCATAGGGCTGGGTCCCTTGGCAGTTTACTTAAGATGGATATGAACAGTGTTTGGTGATAATAAAAAGAAGGTAGATCCTTCTTTCTTTTTGCCAACCTCTTTATTGATGTAAAATTCATGTAGCATAAAGTCTACCATTATACCGTGTACAGTTTTCACTTTTTTTTTGATTTTTTTTGGTAACAGCTTTATTGCAATTTAATTTGCATGCCATACCATTCACCCATTTAAAGTGACAACTCAATTTTTTTTCACTTATTTTATTGAGGTTATAATGGTTTACAACATTTTATAATTTCAGGTGTACATTGTTATTTATCAGTTTCTGTATAGACTGCATCATGCTCACCACCAATAGTCTAATGTTTATCCATCACCATATATATGGGCCCCTTTACCCCTTTTGCCCCCCCACCTCTGGAAACCATTGATCTGTTCTCTTTATCCGTGTGTTTCTTTATTGTCCACATATGAGTGAAATCATGCAGTGTTTGTCTTCCTCTGTCTGGCTTATTTCACTTAACATCATACCCTTAAGGTCCATTCATGTTGTTGCAAATGGGACGATTTTGACTTTTTTTATGGCTGAGTAGTATTCCATTGTGTGTGTGTGTGTGTGTGTGTGTGTGTGTGTGTGTGTGTACATATACACATACATATACCACATCTTCTTTATCCATTCATCATTTGATGGGCACTTGGGTTGCTTCCATGTCTTGGCTATTGTGAATAATGCTGCAATGAACATAGGGATGCATAAATCTCTTTGAATTGTTGATTTCAAGTTCTTTGGATAAATATCCAGTAGTGGGATAGCTGGATTGTATGGTATTTCTATTTTTAATTTTTTGAGAAGTCTCCATACTGTTTTCCTTAGTGGTTTCACCAGTTTGCATTCCCACCAGCAGTGTATGAGGGCTCCATTTTCTCCACATCCTCTCCAACATTTGTTATTTTTTTGTCTTGCTAGTTATAGCCATTCTGACAGGTGTAAGGTGATATTTCATTGTAGTTTTGATTTGCATTTCCCTGATAATTAGTGATGAACATCTTTTCATATGCCTCTTGGCCATCTGTATATCTTCTTTGGAAAAATATCTGTTCATATCCTCTGCCCATTTTTTGATTGGGTTGTTTGTTTTTTTGTTGTTGAGTGGTATGAGTTCTTTATATATTTTGGAAGTTAACCTCTTTTGGATATAGGATTTCCAAATATTTTCTCCCAGTTGGTGATTTGTCTTTTCGTTTTGTTCATGGTTTCCTTTGCCTTGCAGAAGCTTTTTAGTCTGATGTAGTCCCATTTGTTAATTTTTTCTTTTGCTTCTCTTGCCTGAGTAGACATGGTATATGAAAAGATGCTGCTAAGACCAATGTCAAAGAGTGTACTGCTTATATTTTCTTCTAGGAGTTTTATGGTTTCAGGTCTTACAGTCAAGTCTTTAATCCATTCTGAGTTAATTTTTGTGTGTGTTGTGAGATAATGGTCTACTTTCATTCTTTTCATGTGACTGTCCAGTTTTCCTAACATGTTTATTGAAGAGATTTCCCTTTCTCCATTGTATGTTCTTGGCTCCTTTGTCGAAAATTAGCTGACCATAGATGTGTGGTTTTATTTCTGGGCTTTCAGTTCTGTTCCATTGATCCGTGTGTCTGTTTTTGTGCCAGTGCCATGCTGTTTTGATTACTATAGCTATGCATTATATTTTGAAGTCAGGGATTGTGACGTCTCCATCTTTGTTCTTTTTTCTCAGGATTGCTTTGGCTATTTGGGGTCTTTTCTTGTTCCATATAAATTTTAGGATTCTTTATTCTATTTCACTAAAGAATGTCATTGGAATTCTGATTGGGATTGCACTGAATCTCTAGATTGCTTTGGGTAATAAGGACGTTTTAGCTATGTTTGTTCTACCAATCAGTGAGCATAGAATATCTTTCCATTTCTTTACATCTTCTTTGATTTCTTCCAATAATGTCTTACAGTTTTCAGTGTATAGGTTTTTAAATTTATTCCTAGATATTTTATCCTTTTTTATTGCGATTGTAAATGGGATTGTGTTCTTGACTTCTCTTTCTGCTAGTTCATTATTAGTGTATAGAGATGCAACTGATTTGTGTAGGTTGATTTTGTAGCCTGCAACTTTGCTGTAGTTTTTGATTATTTATAATAGTTTTGTGGTGGATTCCTTGGGGTTTTCTATATATTGAATCATGTCATCCACAAACAGCGAGAGTTTCACTTCTTCCTTTGCAACATGGATACCTTTTATTTCTTTTTCTTGCCTTATTGCTCTGGCCAAAACCTCCATTACTATGTTGAATAGGAGTAGTGAGAGTGGGCACCCTTGTCTGGTTCCTGTTCTCAGAGGGATGGCTTTTAGTTTTTCACTGTTAAGTATGGTGTTGACTGTGGGTTTGTCATATATGGCCTTTATTATGTTGAGATACTTTCCTTCTATACCCATTTTATTGAGAATTTTTATCATAAATGGATGTTGGATCTTGTCAAATGCTTTCTCTGTATCTATTGAGATGATCATGTGATTTTTATTCCTCATTTTGTTAATGTGGTGTATCACGTTAATTCATTTGTGGATGTTGAGTCATCCATGTGTCGCTAGTATAAATCCCTCTTGATCAAGGTGTATGATCCTTTTAATGTATTGCTGTATTCAGTTTGTTAACATTTTGTTGTGGAGTTTTGCATCTATGTTCATCAGCAATATTGGCCTGTAATTTTCCTTTTTTGTGCTGTCCTTGCCTGGTTTTTGTATCAGGGTAATACTGGCCTCATAGAATGAATTAGGAAGCAGTCAGTCTTCTTCAATTTTCTGGAATAGTTTGAGTAAGATAGGTATTAAATCTTTTTTGAATATTTGGTAGAATCCTCCAGAGAAGCCATCTGGTCCTGGATTTTTGTTTCTTGGGGGTTTTTGATTGCTCTTTCTGTCTCTTTACTTGTGATTGGTCTATTCAGATTCTCTATTTCTTCTTGATTCAGTTTGGAAGGTTGTATGGGTCTAAGAATTTATCCATTTCTTCTAGGCTATCCAATTTGTTGGCATATAGTTTTCATAATATTCTCTTATAATCCTTTGTATTTTTGTGGTATCTGTCATAATTTCTCCTCTTTCATTTCTAATTTTATTTATTTGAGCCTTCTCTCTTTTTTTCTTAGTGAGTCTCGCTAAGGGTTTGTAAATTTTGTTTATCTTCTCAAAGAACCAGCTCTTAGTTTCATTGATCCTTTCTACTGTTTTTTAGTCTCTATCTCATTTATTTCTGCTCTAATTTTTATTATTTCCCTCCTTCTGTTGACTTTTGGCTTTGTTTTTTCTTCTTTTTATAGTTCTGTTAGGTGTAGTTTAAGATTACTTATTTGAGATCTTGTTTGTTGAGGTGGGCCTGTACTGCTATGAATTTCCTTCTTAGAACCACTTTTACTGCATCCCATAAGAGTTGGTATGTTGCATTTTCATCTTCACTTGTCTCCATATATTTTTAAATTTTTTTCTTTGAGTTCTTCATTGACCCAATGGTTGTTCAGTAGCATGTTGTTTACTCTCCACATATTTGTGACTTTCCCAGCTTTTTTCTTGTAGTTGATTGCTAGTTTAATAGCATTGTGGTCAGAAAAGATGCTTGATATGCTTTCAATATTCTTAAATTTGTTGAGGCTTGCCTTGTTTCCCAGCATATGGTCTATCTTTGAGAATGTTCCATGTGCACTTGAGAAGAATGTGTATTCTGCTGTTTTTGGATGGAATCTTTTCTGTATATCTATTAAGTCCATCTGCTGTCAAGTTTCATTTAAATCCACTACTTCCTTGTTGACTTTCTGTCTGCATGACCTGTCCATTGATGTAAGTGGGGTGTTGAGGTTGCTTACTATGATTGTGTTGCTATTAATTTCTCCCTTTAAGTCTGTTAATAGTTGCTTTCTATACTTTAAGGCTCCTGTGTTAGCTGCATATATATTCATAAGTATTATGTCCTCTTGGTGGAATGTCCATTTTATCATTATATACTGCTCCTCTTTGTCTCTCTTTGTCTTTTTAATCTTGAAGTCTGCTTTGTCTAATATAAATATGGCAACACCTGCTTTCTTTTGTTTGCCATTTGCTTAGAATATCATCTTCCATCCCTTCACTCTGAGCCCATGTTTTTCTTTAGAGCTGAGATGTGTTTCCTGGAGGCAGAATGCTGTTGGGTCTTGTTTTTTAATCCATCCAGTCACTCTGTGGCTTTTGATTGGAGAATACAATCCATTTACATTTGGAGTGATTATTGATATATGAGGGCTTAATGCTGCCATTTTATCTCTTGTTTTCCAATTGTTCTATATTTCCATTGTTTCTTTTCCCTTGCATTTCTGACTTCCATTTCAGTTTGGTGGTTTTCTGTGATTGCTTTCTCATTATTTATGAACCGTGGTTCTGCTTTGATTTTTTTTTTTTACTGGTTACTGTGAGGTTTGTATAAAAGATCTTGTAGATGAGATAGTCTATTTTCTGATAGCTTCTTATGTCCATTAGCCTAGGCAGGTTCCATCCTTTTCTTCTTCTCCTCTGAGTTACTATTGTCACAAATTATTCTGTTTTGTTTTGTGAGTTTGTGACTAAACTGAAGTGTTTATTGTTATTTTTGATGCTTTCCTTCCCTTTACCTTTTATGTTATAATTAAGTGTTTGCTACCCTGTTCTGAAAGAGAGCTGCAGATTTCCGATTTTATGTGTCTATTTATCTCCTTGCTCAAAGCTTTGTAGACCTTTGCCTTTTTTGTTTCAGGTATGAGGGCATCCTTGATCCTTTCTTGTAAGGGAGGTCTAGTGGTGATGAACTTCCTCAACTTTTGTTTATCTGGGAAAGCTTTTATTTCTCCATCATATCTGAAGGATAGTTTCTCTGGATAGAGTATTCTTGGATGAAAGTTTTTGTCTTTCAGTATTTTGAATATATCATTCCATTCTCTCCTAGCCTGTGAGGTTTCTGCCGAGAACTCCACTGAAAGCCTGTTAGGGGTTCCTTTGTGGATTATTTTCTTCTGCCTTGCTGCCCTTAATATTTTTTCTTTGTCATTGGCTTTTGCCAATTTACTATTAAATGCCTTGGAGAAGGTCTGTTTGCACTGATTTAGTTAGGAGTTCTATTGGCTTCATGTATTTGTAAGTCCATCTCCTTCCCCAGGTTTGGGAAGTTCTCAGCTATTATTTCTTTGAACAAGCTCTCTGCTCCTTCCTCACTCTCTTCTCCCTCTGGAATAACTATAATCCTTATATTGCTTTTCCTAATTGAGTTGGATATTTCTCAAAGAATTCTTTCATTTTTTTATAAATCTTAATTCTCTCTCCTCCTCCACCTGAAGCATTTCTGTATTTATATCCTCTAAATCATTATTTCTGCCCTCCATAACATCAGCTCTATTTTTTTTTAAGGATTCTATATTATTTTTTATCTCATGAATTGTGTTCTTCATATCCAGAATTTCTGTTTGGCTTTTTTTTTTTTTTTATAGTTTCAATCTCTTTGGTGAAATAGTCCTTCTGCTCATTAATTTTATTCCTGAGCTCATTGAATTGTCTTTATGAGTTTTCTTGTAACTCATTGAGTTTCTTTATGACAGCTATTTTGAATTCTCTGTCAGATTGTATACTTCTGTGACTTCAGTGTTGGTTTCTGGAGAATTGTCATTTTCCTTCTGCTCTGAAGTGTTGCTCTAGTTTTCATGATGTTTAATGAATGAATCCTTTGCCAGTGCATTTGTGGTAGTATCAGGTCACAGATTCCACCTGCTACCACTTGAGGGAAGGGGAGCTGTGTTTTTGATCCCACCCCATCTGCTGGAAGTTGTGCAGGTACAGTGGATGCTCCCATAGGCCAAGATAACATTCGTGCACTGGGCTGCTGCCACCTTTGCTTACAGTCATGCCAGCTGCTGTGCCTGGTGGGCAGGGCTTCTTTGCAGACTCCAAGCCGGGGCCACTTGTTTGGGCTGCAGCAGCACGGTGGGCACTCCTGTAGGCCCAGATAGTGTTTGCATGTGTGTGCAGAACTGCCACTGCCTCCTCTCGCAGTCATGCCAGGGTGTGTTCCCACTGGAGGGCCACAGCAGCTCAGTGGGCACCCTCACAGGCCAGCAAAGTGTTCACATGCATGTGCAGGGCTGCTGCCTCTTCTTACAGTTGTGCCAAAGCACATTCCCACTGGCGGGGCCACAGCAGCATGGTTGGTGCTCCCACAGGCTGGGATAGCATTCATGGATGCATGCAGGGCTGCCACCGCCTCCTCTTACAGTTGTGCCAGGGTGTGTTCCCATTGGCGGGGCCATGGCAGCATGGTGCACACTCCAGTAGGCTGGCACAGCATTCACACACTCTGGGCTGTCCCCGCCTCCTCTTAGAGCAGCGCTAGCCACTGTGTGAGGACCCACGACCTGGCTCGCTGCTGCCAGGGAGGGGTAGGGGAATGCTCACCTATCTCCACTGCTTCCTGGGCATCCAGTCCATCCACCTTCAGATGTATAGCTGCTTGGGTCTCTCAGACGTCCTTTTGTGCTGTATGGGTATTCTCCATGGTTGATGAATGTCCATTTAGTTGTAATTCAGAGGGGGAGAGACAAAGGGAACAGCTCATTCCACCATGTTGCCTACATCACCAGTTTTCACACTTTTAAGTGTATACTAAAGTAGTTTTTAGTGTATTCACCATGTTGTGTAATCATCACCACCATCTAATGTGAGAAAATTTACACCTCCCAAAAAGAAACCCCATATCCATTAGCAGTCACTTCCAGTTCCTCCCTCCTCCCAGCCCCTGGCAAGCACATGTTTACTTTCTGTCTCTATGGGTTTGCCTATTCTGCACACTTCATGTAAGTGTAATAATACAATATGTGGCCTTTTGTGTCTGACTTCTTTCACTTAGCATAATGTTTTCAAAGTTGGTCCATACTGTAGCATGTATCACTACTTCATTCCTTTTTATGATTGAACAATATTCCATTGTGTGGATATACCACAATTTTTTAATCCTTACTTCAGTTCATGGACATTTGGGTTGTTTCCACTTTTTGCCTGTTATGACTAATGTTCTTATGAACACTCATCTATAAAGATTTTATGTGAACAATGTTTTCGATTCTCTTAGGTACATACCTACGAGTGGAATTGCTGCTTCATGTGGTAACTCTATGTTTAACTTTTTGAGGAACGGTCGAGCTTTTCTCACAGCAGCTGCACCATTTTACATTCCCACCAGCAATGTATGAAGTTTCCAATTTCTCCACATCCTTGCCAACGTTTGTTATTTTCTGATTGTTGTAGTAGTTGTTGTTTTAATTAAAGGCATCCTAGTGGATGTGAAGTGGTATCTTGTTGTCATTTTGATTTGCATTTCCCTGATGATTAATGATGTTGAGCATCTTTTCATGTGCTTATTGGAATCCGTATATGTTCTTTGGAGAAATGTCTAGTCAAATCCTTTGTCTATTTTTTAAATTGGGTTGTTTGTCTTTTTGTGCTTGAGTTGTAAGTTCTTTATATATTCTGGACACTAGACCCTTATCAGATGTATGATTTGCAAATATTTTATCCCATTCTGTGGGTTGATTTTTTACTTCTTATTTGTCCTGAGATCCTTCTCTTTTGAGCTCCCCAGTGATCACTGAACTCACAATGCTGTGTTACCACACACTCAGGAGAGCCTCTGGCACAGATGTTCATTGTGAGGGGGCATGAGCAGAGGAACACAGGTGAATCTGGGAGACACACCCAAAACACCTCATGGTTGGGCTGCAGGGAGAGCCTCCTAGAATCATAGGGAATTATTGTTGGATTTGGCTTCCCACTTGGATTTAAAACTGGCTCTTTAGGATGCCAAATGTAATTTCAAGAAAGGAGAAAATAGAAGCCAAAACCAAAAACAAAAAAAACCAAGAATCATTTTGAGAAATAATTCAGACATTTGAAATGGCACCAATCGAATTATTTGCTGAAACACATGTACAATGTACTTAATACTAAGGGACACAGAGGAAAAGACAGGAACCCCACCTTCTAGAACTTTCATTCTCATTGAGGGCACAAGAAGATGGAAATAACTAGTGTACCACTTAAGACAGTTACTATTTAGTAATGATGGTCACTATCTTTTGAATAATATTTCTACTACACCTAAAACCCAAATAAACCTTGATATTCTTACCCATTAGATGTGGCAACTGAGGTTCAAAAAGGTCTGCAGCCTGCCTGAGGTCACACAACATAAAAGTGACTGAGACAATTCACACTCAGGTGCTTCTGACTCCAAAGCCAGCGTGCTTTCCCTGACACCACCCACCATCCCAAGAGCTTAGCTGTGTGCTGTTGGATCTTAGAGAAGGACATTCTCCCTAAGGCTGGAGCTGTCAGGGAAGTGGGTGAGCAGAGGGGAGAGGAGGAGGCCGTTGACGTTCTCTGGGAGTGGGTGACAAGACTTGAGTAAGAGAGAGAGTTGAATTCATGTTCTCATGGAATGAGAAATGAATTTATTTTGCAATTTTAAATCATCTCTTTTAAATCAGTACATGGAATTTGATACCCGAGCAAAGGGCAAGAAGCTTCAGGCTTAGGTGTATATACTGAACTGTGAGGAATTAATATGAGAAAATAGCAGAGACCAGAGTGAAGAAGACACGTCACTGGCACATGGTACCATCTAGATATTTTAGAAGCTCCCATGCTGCAGCTTCCATCTCATCATGGTAAGGCAGTGTGAGATCATAGATCTTGGCCCTAAGATCTCTTAGTTAGCATCTGACAGTTTGGGTCCTACACCTGGGAAATTAAAAAAGCAGTTGGGACCTTTTTGCAGTATGCTCCTGCTCAAGTGTCCCAAGGGTGAACTGGAGGACCATGACCCATTTCAGCTATCCTAAAAATGCAAGGGTCACCACACTTTATGTTGCACTAGTGCTTGATGTACACAGGTCTTTACTCTGGGTCACTCTTCATGAGAACCCACTGGATTCAGGAACACTTGAATAAAGGCCCCACATTCCTTTTGGTCTTATTCTGTGATCATTCAAGAAATCCCCATTGATGTTCTTTTTTCTTTGATTAAGTAGTTTGGTTTAGAGAATCTGAATATGGGAAAAGCTCCCACTTTAGTGTTTAAGGTCTAAAGTAGGGAAAAAACAACAACAACAAAAGTCTGGACTAGAGTCCTAGATCTACCATTTGCTAGCTCTAGGATTTTTGACCACTTACTTAAGTCTCCCTGGGCCTCAGTTTCCTACCCTGTTACGTGCCCATTACTATACCTACTTTCCCTACTTGTTATAAAGGACCTTTGTAAACAGGATGGTGAAAGGATATTTGCAAACTGTAACATACAATATGCTGTTGGTTCAGCCATTTGTTCATTCACCCCTGCTATGATCTGAATGTTTTTGTCCCCCAAAATTCATGTGTTGGAATCCTAACCCTCAAGGTGATGGTATTAGGAGGTGGGGCCTTTGGAAGGTGATGAGGTCGTGAGGCTGGAGACCTCATCATGGATTACTGCTCTTGTAAAAGAGACCCCAGAGAGCCCCCGACCCCTTCAGCCATGTGAGCACACAGTGAAAAGATGGCAACCTAAGAAACAAGCTCTCACCAGACATCGAAACTGGACTTGGACTTCCAAGCCACCAGAACTGTCAGAAACAAATGTCTGTTGTTTATAAATCATGCTGTTTATGATATTTCATTATAGCAGCCCAATGAACTAAGACAACTCCCAAATTGTGGTTGAGAGTTAATCATCGGTGAAGACTCATCTGCTCTGGGAATTCACTGGGAAGCAAAACATCAGAATCCTTGCCCACAGGGAGCTCACCATCTAGAGGGAATGCATACTTTAAACAGTCCTACAAATGAAAATAGAGTTACTTAACGTGACAAATTCTGTGAAACAGGATCAGATGATCCTCCCTGAAGCATTTCAGTGAGACATGAGCTTCCGAGGGAGAGTGGTAAGTGCTGTGCCTCTCACCCTCTGAAAGTGTTAGAGCAGCCAAGGTTGTTTAAAGTTGAAAGGCCATGTGGGGGCTACCTTTAGTTTCCTCGGAGTGGAAAGTGATTCCCAGGAAATGTTTTATTTTTGAGGTAATATTGGTTTATAACATTATATAAGTTTCAGGTGTACATCATTATATTTCAATTTCTGTGTAGATTACATCATGTTCACCACCCAAAGGCTAATTACCATCCATCACCACACACATGTGCACAGTCACTCCTTTCCCCCTCCTCTCTCCCCCATTCCCCTCTGGTAACCACCAATCTAGTCTCTGTATCTATGTGTTTGTTTGTTGTTGTTGTTTTTAATTTACGAGTAAGATCTTATGGTGTTTGACTTTCTCCATCTGATTTGTTTTGCTTAGCGTAATACCCTCAAGGTCCATCCATGTTGTCACAAATGACAGGATTTCATCCTTTTTTATGACTGAGTAGTAGTCCATTGTGTATATATACCACATCTTCTTTATCCATTCATCCCTTAGTGGGCACTTAGATTGCTTCCAAGTCTTGGCTATTGTGAATAATGCTGCAATGAACATAGGGGTGCATATACCTTTATGCATTCATGTTTTCATGTTCTTTGGCTAAACACCCAGCAGTGATTGTATGGTAGTTCTATTATTAATTTTTTGAGGAAACTCCATACTGTTTTCCATAGTGGCTGCACCAGTTTGCATTCTCACCAGCAGTGTATGAGGGTTCCCTTTTCTCCACATCGTCTCCAACACTTCTTACTTCCTGTCTTGTTAATTATAGCCATACTGATGGGCATGAGGTGATATCTCATTGTAGTTTTGATTTGCATTTCCCTGATAATTAGCAATGTTGAACATCCTTTCATGTGTCTGTTGGCCATCTGTATATCTTCTTTGGAAAAATGTTCCAGGAGGTGTTTTAAAAATAAAGTTCTGTTAAAGAAAGCAACAGATTAAATTGTTGCTTAATGTTGATTAAATTTATATTCAAAGTAATAATAATAATTTTAAATCCAGTTTCCCAATTGTAATAGACAATATTCTTGTATCTTTTGAGGCATGTGAATTTAAAAGATAATCTCTGAGGTGAAGGGCTGGAGTGTTAGAGTCCAGAGATCTGACTCTTCTAACCAGGGCAAGTCTCCTAACTTCTCTGAGTTTCTTTCATCATTTGCAAAATGAGGATATCAATAGTTACTTCAACTGATTCTTGAGAAGTTAGAAATAATAAGGATTCTTGAACATGGGAGGCACTCAGTAAATGCCTACCATGCCTAGCAGAGTGCCTGGATTATTGTAGATGCTCAACAACACTGGTCCTGGCCTCCTTGCATCTTAGAGGATTGTGTAATGAAGAAGTCAAGGAGAACCAGGTTTCAGACCAGAGGCATTGCCCAAGGGACAGAAACATGCCCGCTGTCATTATTGTTACTGTTATGGCAATAAACACTTTTGTGCATTAAGTGTACTGCCCAATAAACAAAATTAAACTCAAACTAATAACAACATTCCTTCCCTAAAGAATTCATTCTGTCTTCTTCCTCCATCCAAGATCCCTTCTCTGGGGCTTAATCTCTCATGTTTTGACATTGCTGATTGTAACGCATGAAGCATTTCCATCATAACAAGGCACTTTGCAGGCATCTAGCTTACAGAGTAGAACATTAATTTGCTTTGTTTATAAGGAGCACTTAGGTTAAAGGGAGACAAATTATACTGACTCATGGCCACCCTTCTTGCCCACCCCTGATGGGAGCTGGGGATGGAGCCTAAACAACATCCCCTTCCAGGCCTGGAAAGGGACTCAAATTTCCCTTGATTGGCTTCCAGAGAGGAGGCCAAAATTGTTTCAGCATTTTTTGGTTCCAGCTAAGGAGTGTTAGGCTTTTTCTAAAACAAAGTAGCTATCCTCTTGTTAGGGAGTGGAGAGACAGCCACTACGCAAACTGGAGAAATGGGCTTGGAGTCGGATCACCTGGGTCCTCAGCAATTTGAGTCTCAGATTTTTATCTCTAAATTGGCAAAAATAGTATTTCTTCCTTGCATTACAAGGTAATTCTGAGTAGAAAATTAAAAAATGCATATATATGTATATTTGTAATTTGTAAATATCACATCAATATTGTGATCGCTGTGATTATTCCTGCAGTTCCCAGCCCATGACTCCTTTTAGCTCATGTAGCAGAGAATAAGGCCAAATAACTTTTTGTATGTGCAGTCTTGGATAGGCCAGCAAGAAAGGACAGTTGGTATTTTTTTTTTTCCCAATTCCCCTAGGAGCTTGAAGAATAACCTGAATTACAGGTGTGGATATTTCTAGAAAATGTATGTGTGTGTGTGCGTGTGCTCAGGGGAGAAGGAAAGGAAGGAAAGAACACACTGAATGGCTACCTGAGGGATTCTGCTCAATGATATTTAGCAAATCAAGGGGATTTACCCCGCCTCTTTTTGTTCAGCAGTTGCAATGGGCCTGGGGTAGCACTGACAGTTTGAAGTTTGAACTTCAACCAGTGAACTTTCCCAGGGCCTGGGTGAGCGAGACAAGAGCTAGAATTTGTCAGTCATTTATCCACACAGCCTCAGTTTTCTCGTGTATAAAATGAGCTGGAAGGTCCATTCAGCAGTGAGCTTCCATATTCTAATGATTCTGTAGTTTCCAACTCTTGTTAGAGAAATTGCCACACAATTTACTCCAATCTATAATCCTGAGTCTCGTAAAAGCCACATATATTTTATATATGTGTGTTAGGATGTTTTCAGATGTAAGTGAAGAAAAATCTTCTACAAGTGGCTTAAACAATGAGGATATTTCTTTTCTAACACGACATAGGTTCCAGGCAGGCAGTTCTAGGTTGGTGCAGTGGCTTACTGTCGTTCCCAAGGACATGGGCTCATCCCGTCTCTCTGGGCTGCTAAGAGGAGATTTATTATGAGGACTTGTTCCATGTGATCATGGAGGTTGAGAAGTCCCACAGTCTGC
Source organism: Tapirus indicus (assembly GCA_031878705.1). Classification (NCBI taxonomy): domain Eukaryota; kingdom Metazoa; phylum Chordata; class Mammalia; order Perissodactyla; family Tapiridae; genus Tapirus; species Tapirus indicus. The sequence goes on from CM062925.1 coordinate 120,735,677, forward strand.
TGTGTGCAAACTGGAGACCCAGGAAAGCTGGTGGTGTCATTCAGTCTGAGTCCAAAGGAACCAATGATGTAGGTCCTGGTCCAAGGGCCGGAGAAGATGAGATGAGATGTTCCAGCTCAAACAGTGAAGCAGAAAGAAAAGGACGAATCGCTTCTTCCTCTGCTTTTTGTTCTATTCAGGCCCTCAACAGATTGGATGATGCCCACCCACATTGGGGAGACCAATCTACGGAGCCACCAACTCAAATGCTAATCCCCTCTGGGAACATCCTCGCAGACACACCCAGAATAGTGTTTAATCTGGGCATCCCGTGGCCAGTCAAGTTGACACTAACCATCACATAGACCTGTCGTGGTTGTTGTCATCATCGTCGTCATCATCATTTATGCTCAACTCAACCCTCTGTCCTTCTTTCTGGGCTTTTAAAACTGCTAGAGGGAAGCTCACCAGATGATACTGTTTTATTTTATCAAGCTGAAGGAGAGAAGCATCTCTATGTGAGCAGAGAATAGAAAGTGACGTATTCATAAGTTTTGACCTTTCTTGACAACTCTCATTACGTGTTTAAACTAACGTCTTCTTGACTCTTTTGGAGTCCTCGGTACTTGAGTGAATGATAACGTGCCTGAGTTTCCATAAGCACATTCGAGCATTACATCTTTGAGGCTCGGACAATATTTTTATACGCTGATAGCTATAATCGAAGCATGGGGATTACTTAAGCTAACAAGTGATGATCCATCACAATAGAAATGCAAACAGAACTTTAATTCATCATTTTGCTAATGGTTCTTCCCTGGTATATTCATCAGCCTCTGATCCATCTTTTGCCCTAATAAATACTCTGTATTGTTTTATGACCTTTCTACTGAGTGTTAATACAAGAAGAGAGTTATTATGGTCCCTATTACTCAGAGACATGATGGAATGAAGGACTTGCTGGAGATTATGTTTTCCTATCGTTCTGTAGTCTTCTAGCAGGATTAATGCCAGTTCTCTCTCCCATTCTCTGCCCAGATCCCTTCCTTTGGCACTCTAGATTTCCTTTTATGTTCAGAATGAATTCTATGTTCATATGTTTATGCCCTGAATTGGCAAAGCAGCATTCTCTTCTAAATGGATGCCCTTGATGTCAACATAAGGGAAATAGGACACAATGACAAGGGAAGGTCCTTTGCTTGTACCACTTCATAGCCAAGATGGAAACTAAAGACCATTAGCCTAGTCTAGACAATAATCATATAAGGGTAGATATTTGCCCATGGGTGACATTTACCCTGAAGCACAGTGAAGGTTAGGCTAACACGTGATTTAATGTTTTGATCTTTCTTTCTCTGCCATCTGATATTGTTGTCTGCGTGAATGCATTAGTCAGCTCGGGTTGCCATAACAGAGTACCCCAGACTGGACGGCTTAAACAACAGACAATTATTGTCTCACATTCTGGAGGCTGGAAGTCCGAGATTAAGGTGTCGGCAGGGTTGGTTTCTTCTGAAGCCTCTCTCCTTGGCTTGTAGATGTCCATCTTCACATAGTCTTCCCTCTGTACACGTCTGTGTCCTAATCTCCTCTTCTTAGAAGGACACCAGTCACATTGGATTAGGGCCCACCCATTTTCCTCATTTTAACTTAATTACCTCTTTGAAGACGCTTTCTCCAAATAGTCACATTCTGAGGTGCAGGGGTTTAGGACTTCAACACGTGAATTTTGAGGGGGACACAATTCAGCCCATAACAATGGAGTTGGTGCATATTTACCCAGAGGGTCACAAAGTTTGGGGAAATTTTTGAAGGAAGAGGAGAATTACATAAGCTATGTAGCATAGATGATTAAGAGTGTCACTGTACTTATGAAGTAAATGCCTATGGCTGTCACAGTCATAGGAATAAAGGTAGCTTTTATAGAGAAAAATTCAACATAGATTTTAAAACTTCCTAGCCAGCTAACACAGGAAATGTATTAGATTTACATTGACAGGATTTTAGAATTAGGAGATTTGGGATCTAGTGTATATAATTCCTTCAATGGCGCCTCCAACTGGTAGCTGTTGAGTACTGTCGATCCAGAGAAAATGACAAGGAAGAAAGCTGAGTTCTGGGAGCTGCCACTGGGTGATAATGTCTTTAAATACTAGGAGACTTACTAGTGATTGCTTTGAGAGGCAGGCAGTCTCTTAGGTCCCCAGTACCATGGACTCTGAAAGAGAGTAGAGCAAAGCTGAGACAAAAAACAGAAATGAAAATCAAGAATAGGCGCTACAGACCTCCAGGGTATACAATGCAGCCCAACATTTCATTGGATTATCCAACATCTTTCTCTACAAATTATCCAGCTCCATCTGTTGGAGGATTTTTTTTTTAACCTCCATGGAAAAATAAATATTGTTTTTTAGAACTATGGGTGGAATTCATTCTTCAGAAATTGATATCTTAGCCAGATTGCTGATATTCAACAAAGTAAAGAATCCTCAAGTGACCACACCACTAAGCCAGCTCCCCAAGTCTGCTGTGTGGTTTGATGTGCAGGCGGACAGGGCTGTTGTCATCGTAGTTTAGCACTGTGCTTGGTACACAGTAGGTGTTCACCACGTGTCTGTTGAACTGACTTTATTCACTTGCGCTTCAGTTTACCCAATAATATGAGTGGAAGAATAGTTTGCTCCCAGGTGACAGTGAGAACAAATTCCAGGGAAAGTCTTAGAGTGTAGGGGCTGCTGGGAATCATGCTGTCCTTTCTCCCCACCACAAAATGTTTCTATATGAATTAAATAGGCTATTTAGGGGCAGAGGCAGTAACCAGACCCAAGTTCCACCAGAAAATGTATTTGCCCCTATGAACCTAACTCATGCACATTTGAGCTCATACAAACACAGAGCTCGAATTATAAATGACTGAGCTCATGGAATCCCAGATTTCTGGTTCTAGACACTGGGGAGAAAACGGAGCTGGACACTTTCCCAGTTTGTGTGTTCTGGTACCAACTCCAAATGGCTGCCACCACACAGCCACGAAGAGAGAACAAGGAGAGGTCAGAGTTCAAACGAAATCACGGGAGTTTTGCCTGGAGATTGTTTGCTTTTGTTCAATTTAAAATATTCAGATTCTCCGGCATGGGTCTATTAGGAGTGACTTTAAACTGTAGGAGGTGAAAAAAACTTCATAGAGTGAGCGGAAAACAATGCACCTATTTATGAGCCAGGTTAGTCTCCCCTCCCCCATGGGGGCGCAGTAATGCAGTAACCGGTTTTTCCTGGGAAAGATTTTTCTCTGTCTTTTTAAGGGAATGACAAATACTATTTACTAAAGGGAAAAAAAAGGAGCTTGTGTCCTTACCGCAAAACAACAATATTGTAGATCATGCTAACTGAAGGCTCTGCGTCTTATAAACCCAGCACACTGCCTTACTCAGCGCTGAGTTATTATGTTTCATTGCAGAGAGCAGCCGACGCTGAATAGATTCATGATTCATGCTTGCCTTGGCAGAACATAATGTATACTAATCACGCGGAACCAGGGTACAAGAGCCCTTTAAATGCATTTGTCCAGTTAATAGTTTGACTTAATCTGATATTTCATTGGGTCACCGACCTTTTCATTGTAGGTAATGTACAGAGGAAAATGTATGGCCGACACCCTGGTGAATCAACAGAGGGCTTTCTGGTTTCCAAGCAACGTGCTACTTAAGCTTCACCTCTGCATAATTCCGCCAATACTTCTGCTGCTTGCAGCCGATGAACTCTAGTGCGGCTTGTGTGCGCGTGGGCGTGCGCGCGCGTGCATGCGTGTGCGTGCGTGTGTTTTGGGGAGGGGAAACACCACAGGCACAGAGTAGCTCATTTATGCTGCTTTTTATAGGCATTAAGCCATAAGCTCCCGTAATAAACAACCATGCCAGAGTTAATACTCAATAAACAGTATGGTTTATAAGCAATTAGGGGCCCAAATCTCAAAATAAGACACTTCAGCAGAATGAGAGCATCTACCCTAACAATGCTTAGTAAAATATGTGGCTTGTTAAAAGTGTCATAATTCTCCTTTAAAAAGCAATTAACAGTTGGTGTATTTGGGTCTGCCAAGCACAGTTTCTTAACCCAACGTGAACAAAATCAAAGAGCTACTTCTCAGCTTTCCTAATGGGCAGTCATTTACCCAGAAAGCACAGTTGAAAATAAAAGGATGAATTGATGTTCTCTCCTGTTTGTTTATCAACCTGAGAGTCTGTTGAAGACGTCAAGATGAGTCGGATATAATGTGTTTTGTCGGGTTTTCAAAGAAAGCCAGCTGGCTGCTCTATTTTGCCAATATCTTTGTATTTCTTAGTAACTTTGTGCGCTAAAAAAAAAATCTTTGCTTTCTAGTTCTTTCTTTAAATTGTCGTAGGTGAGTGGAGAAACAAGCATTTGCTGTGTCTTGTCTTTTCTGACAATAGACACAAATATGTTGTCTTATTCTCTGCAGCTGCTGGGATTGTTTTGAGGTATTTTGAGATACTTTACAATAGGATTCAATACTCAGTTACAGATTTCCTTTACCCGCTGTATCTGAGGCTAATGAACCGTATTTTTAAATACACTTTGAAATGATGTAAGCTTCCAATACCATGGCGAGGTGCTGGGAAACTAGGCAGAGATGGATGTGCTTCTTTCCTCCCAGGGCCTCATCATCCAAGACGGATTTATAATCCACTACACATTTCCTTTTAAAGCACCACGAAACGAGTGCATCTTAAATCAATACTATTGGCTTTCTAAAATCACTTATTTGACCCTCTCATCCAAAAATTGAAAAATGTTTTTTATTAAGAATGGAAGGAATTGTGCAAAGAGAAGAAGAAAAATGTCGTGGGCCCTTAGATAGTTGACAATGTCAAATTAAACACCAAATTTAAGACATGATTCATTTTTCACCTGTTCTCACCAGCTTTAGGCGTTTTAGAATGTTGCTCCAGGAGGCTATCGGTTGAAATTCCTGCATTTTATGACTTGACCCCTTTCTATCCAGCGGAGGTGTGGGTAGTGGCCCGTAAATGTGTTCACGCTTGTCAGCTACAGAAGCTCCAATTACATCTGTAAAAGGATCAAACTGAATGGATCATCTCTAGTGTTTTCTCTGCAGCAGTTTGTGATTTAGCAAATCACTGAACTCTGAAAAATTTTCATAATGTATATGTGGGTTTATGGAAGAGAAATCAATATGAGGAAAAGCAATCATTAAGGGGAAAAATGAGGTCTAGGGACTTCGACAGACAAGTGTAAATATGCAGTCTGAAAACCAAACTTCAAATGAACCTAATTTTAGGAAAACTTCCAAGCAAAACTTTTGGGACGTTAAATTAATTCTCATAGCCAGGGTTTGCAAGCAAGAATAAGCTGGGAAAATTCTATTTACCTCCCAGTGGGGTATTTAGGAGGCCACTATACCAACATTACACCAGTCTCCAGCTGGGAAAGTGCAGAGTCTCTGAGCCCACCATTGCTTGTGTATTTTATTCATTTCAACAGCATTTTTGAAAGTCTGTTGGATGTTCCACGTCCCAGACATCATTCTCTTGGGTGGTTCACTTTGCCCAACTCTTCTGTACCCACTTCCTGATTCTGATCATGGGAGACGAGGACCAAGTGTGGAGGAGTATCCCTCAGCATCCCGAAAGAAGATGCATGTAGAATCTTAAGGAATTATTCAGGGATGCCAAATTTCCTCTCTCCTTAGCAGAGTTTAGAGGATGAACTAGAGTTTGAAGGAGTATCTGGTACTCTCTGGAACTCAACCCATAGAATGGACTGCAGCGTATGCATCCTCCTCAAAACAACTCCTGGTGAACATGGTCAGTTATACAAAATTCCACAGTTAAAAATGCATCCCTTTGGCAGTAAGAGGCGTTCTGTTAAGCCACAGTCAGCCATTAGCTGTAATGAAGCAGATTGTGTCCTTTCTACCAAGCCGGCAGATTCTGAATGATTGTTACAAAGTGGGTGGAGAGATCCAGAGCAGAGATGGTTCTCCCTGATCGAGGAGGGAGTTAGGTTAAACAGACAATACGTAGAAGAAGCAAGGACTTGAAAAAGGAGATGGGCAATGCCGAATGTATCCTCACTCCCCGAACCAGTGTCTCTAGGATTTGTCTGCTAGCCAGCTCCCTCTTTCGAGAAAATGCAGAGCGGAGTTACTTAGTTCCTGTTTTCTCTCCTTCTACCTTTTCTTTCTAAGGAAAGCTAGTTTGCTCGTAGCAGGCACTGAATTCTCATTTGGGTGGATAGCAAGATGTACTGAAGTGAGAAGCACAGTAAATATTGACTGGGGCAAGGAGGAGGTCAATACTTACCTCGAGGGACGATAAATCCTGATAGTCACTGAAATATGAAGTCGATATTTGGAGGACGGTGTCAGATACATCCTAAATGTGCTCCCCAGAAGTGGCTGGAAATGTTTTTTCTACCGGGTGTGTTTCTTCAGCTTTGCTGTTTCCCATTTATGTTAATGGTTTAAAGAGTACAGGAATGGGGAGGTTGGGAAACAGCATTGCTAGTTTTTCATTTTTAAAAAGACAAAGATACTCACTATGGCCCATCAGAAACACATCTGTCTTTTAATTTTAATTTTTGAATTTGTTTTTAAATTCATGACTTGGGACTTCCCCCTTCTATGTGACCAACAGGGAACATGTGGGAAAAGAGGAGGGAAATAGCTCTGAACAGATCTGTGTCTGCTCTACAGCAGAGCTTTTCAGAGCTTGGGCTGTCGAAGCCCCCCCCCCCTTTTGTTTTGGTGAGGAAGATTGTCCTTGAGTTAACATCTCTGCCTATCTTTCTCTATTTTGTATGTGGGGCGCCACCACAGCATGGCTTGAAGAGCAGTGTGTAAGTCCACACTCGGGATCTGAACCCGCAAACTGTGGGCCAACAAAGCAGAGCTTTAGAGGAAGCAATCTGTTCTTCCCTAAAATGACTCTCTTTGTGCTTATAGATATACTTTGGCAGTGGCTGTAGCTTCATATTTCGTAATTACTGATACAGCTTTAAAAAGCAAATACCACCGTGTGACAAATTCGCATGCTTCGGGCACCTGCAGGGAGACGGTGGGAAAGACTTGGTGGAGGGAAAGGTGTGGGTACGTTGCTGGAACTGAGAGTTTCACTGAGAGAAACACAAACATGTTTTGAGCAATGATTGTGCTTCAGGAATTGTTTAAGGACTTACCATGGATTATTATGCCCATTTCACAGACTGGGGAATGGAGGCAGGGGAGGGGAGTAACTTGCCCAAAGTAGCAGGGCTAAGTTGGGGAGCTGGGGTTCAAGCCCAGGTTGTCTGCTGGAGAGCCGGGCTTTTCACAGGAATCTCTACCAGCTGATGATTGTAGCTCAGCTCTGTCTCAGCTCAAACCTAGAGAAGGCAGACCGATTCAAACCTGATTTCATTCTTGTTGACACACGTGGGATGCAGCCCTGAGCTAAGGACTGAGTACAAGTGGACAGAGGGACGGGCTCTGCAGCTCCAGAGAGCTGCCTGGATTCCTGGCCGTGTCACGAGGTTGTTCCCACTTTGCCTGAGTTTTCTTCCTTCTTTTCCTCCCTGTGGCCCACCTTCAGGCTTTAAACTGGTCATGCTGGGGAAGGGGCTCTGGACCACTTCTTCGTAGGTTTCTGTTCACTTCAGATTTGAGTCCAATCTTCATACTTTCTTCTAAGCTTTGGGTTTATCCTGGGGCTGGCAAAAGCCATAGGGAGAATTGAGCCCACTCCTGGTATTCTTCTGGGAAATGCTCCCCCACCGGAAGGTTTCCTTTGCATATTGGATTTGAGATGCTCTTGGTGGGGCATGGCCCGTCTGGTGGGCTCTTCGACAGGCGTGGGAAGAAGGATGTGGATATAGCAATATAGTTTAATAGGACTCACTCGACATACAAAAACTCTACATGTGCAGCTGTTGAGTCAGAACTTCCAGTTCTAGAAGGGGTCTCTTGAGATTTCTTCTCCATCCCCATACTGCTCAAGTGTATTTAGCTCCTGAATGAGTCCCCTCCCTGTTCCCTTGCAGAGATGAAGGTAGGGCCCCTTCTATAATGATTTATAAGAGCAAAGCAATTTGGGTAATCCCAGAGCCTTCTACCAATTTACTGTGTACTAAAGGGAAAGCCATAAGCCTAGACTTTGAAAGGCAGAATGAGAATGTTAGTGTCATGGGAGCATCACAGAGAGCTTTTCTCCCCTATTTTCAGAGCTTTTAGGACAGAAATTGTCCCAGAGGAAAATTCTGTGTTAAGAATCATGTAGCAAAGAACCCAAGGACATGGCTATGGTGTCCTGATCACTGTTTAAGACTAGGGCAAATTTAAAGGCGCTTGGTAGGACTGTCAGGGCTGGGTCCCTCCCCTCGTTTCCTGCTCCAGGACACTGTGATGCTGGTTTGCTGACCTGCTGGGCACAGGTTTTATGGTCAGCATATGTCACTGCAAAACATTCCTAGATATCATGCCTGTTTTATGAATAAAATGAAAACATTTATAAGCACTTAAAAATTAAGTTGCAACTTAAATGTACATCAAGGGATGAATGGATAAACAAGATAGGGTCTATGCATATGATGGAATTATATTGAGCCTTAGAAAAAGAAGGAAATCCTGACATGTGCTACAACATGGATGAACTTGGAGGACATTAGGCTAAGTGAAATAAGCCAGTCACAGAAGGTCAAATACTGTATGATTCCACTTATATGAGGTACCTCCAATAGTCAATTCATAGAGACAGAAAGTAGCATGATGCTTACCAGGAGCTGGGAGAAGAGAAGAATGGGGACTTGTTGTCAGTGGGTGCAGAGTTTCAGATTCGCAAGATGAAAACGTTCCAGAGATCTGTTGCGCATAAATGTGCATATAGTTAGCACTACTGTCATGTATGCTTATAACTGGTTAAGATGATAAATTTTATGTTGTGTTTTTTTACCACAATAAAAAAATTAAGTTGCAATTTCACTCCTCATTAACACAAGAGAATTCTATCAAATACTGAGCAAAGGAAGTGAAGCACATGGGAAGCAGAGAAAGTTCGTTTATGGAGTGGTTCTTACATTACAGAGGTCATGTTGGGGTAGACCTGTTGGAGGATAAGGTTCTTGACTCTAGATGCTTCCCAGATAAGGGGATGGAATTATGAGACAAATGAGCCCATTTTCTTTGAACCCACGAGGACAGAGATGCCCTTTGGTGGGCACGTACTTGAGTACACTTGGCCTGTGCGAGCCCCGGACAGGCACTGCCCCATTTCGCCCCCAGCCCTGGAAGGTTGGCATCATCATGAACATTTATTTATATACAGATTGGCAGACTGAGGCTCTGTGAGGGAGGGTAAGTAGCTTGCACCCAGCTGGTAGCTGCATGCCCACATCCAAAATCCAGGTTCTTCATCACCGTGATTCACTGCACCATTAACTGCCTCTTGAAAGGTTAACTTTGATTCATCATGCCCCTTGTGCATGCCCATTTGTTCAACAGCTTCAGGCCATCCTTCCTGCTATCAGCCAACATTTATTTCTCAACCTCATTAACGAAGATAGAATAAGAGACTTCCTGAGTGCCTCGAGGACATAAAGATACACCAGGCTTCTGACATTTCCCTGGTGCCACTGATTCCTGACAAACTTGTATTAATTAGCAATATTCCAAATCATCTGCTGGACACTCTGTTCTAGAAGTTCTTGAGAGCACACCAAACTTACCAGTTTGCCTTTTCTGAAAGTCACTGTTGTTTCTCTCTCTCTCTCTTTTTTTTTTTGGTGAGGAAAATTGGCCCTGAGCTAACCTCTGTCAATCTTCCTCTTTTTGCTGAGGAAGATTAGCTGTGAGCTAACATCTGTGCCCATCTTCCTCTATTTTGTATGTGGGATGCAGCCACAACATGGCTTGATGAGCAATGTGTAGGTCCATGCCCAGGATCCAGGCCTGCAAACCCTGGGCCTCCAAAGCATACTCCAAAGTTCAGAGTGTGTGAACTTAACCGCTACGCCACTGGGCCAGCCCCCACTGTTGCTTCTTCTTGAAAGGTTGGGATAACATTTGTCTGCCATCTGTCTTCTGTTCCTCCCCACTCCCTTCTAATTATGGCAATATTTCTGAGACCAAATCTGTAAGCGCATTTACTGACATCAGCTCTCCACCACGGGAGCTTGTGATCTGAATTCAGGGAAAGAGTGTGGCGTGTATACCTTCTCCTGTATTGGCCTTCTCTTCCTTTTTAACAATGTTTGCCCATTTTCTGATATGAAAACCCAGACATTAGGAGATGAGTAGTTCTTCCATCTCTTTGTTTGTCATTGACATTACATTAATTTTCTTACACAGTGGCCCTATTTATTTCTGGTCAGTTTTATTCCTCAATATTTATTTTTCTAAGTGTGCCTTTTATTCTCTGTTCTTGGCATTTTTCATGAACCTGGGTTCCTTCTGGCCCATAGGCTCTGGGACCCTACTCTTAGCGGTTGATGTATTGGTGGATTCTTCCTGTAGTGGTTACGTATGAGCTAATGTCACTTCCTTTACGTGCTGAGCAGTGAAGCTGTCAGCAAGATGGGTGAAGAGCTGTTAAACTCTAGGATTGGTCAGGCGAGTACCCAATGATGTTCTGGGAGTGACGTCTCCATGGCCCTACTGGTAAGTGACTTTGTGCTGGTGTTGAGTCTACATTTGGAGAGCATCTCTGTTCTCCACCTGCCTAAGTGATCATCTCAGCTAACAACCTTAACCAGATCTTGTGAGCTGTAACCTTGGCTTGGTCATCACACACTGACCAATGAAGTCCTTGGCTGGGAATAGTAAGGGATCTGACGGTAAGATGATAATGCAGTAATTAGTCTTTATGTGAATGGGTGAAAAATTTAAAAATATCAGACCATTAATCTTAGAGGATTTTAGTAAGTAACTATAGTACCACTAAATAGAAAGATGGAAGTCATAGTGGGTAATAATTCTTAGTCAACTGATAGTCATCCGGCCCTTGGTAAAACTCCCAGAATAATAACTGCTTATATCAGCTGTCACATTTAATTGACACTTACCAAAATCCATGGAGGAAAAACAAATAAGCAAACAAACAAATATTAGTTCTAGCAGAAGAACAAATGTGGAAACAGAGAAATCACAGGAAAACTTATCGTTGGGCACAACAGGGGAGAGACCGCGAAGAAATTCTAGCTTGAAATGCTGGGAATGAGTCCACCTCTTCCAGATATTTATTCAGAAGGCCGCACTGCCAAGTAATATGTATTATGGGATTATTTTTAATTCCAATACTAAATTCTCATACTTGACTTATTAACCAAACCTATAATGTTATAATGAATCTATTGCAAATCCGCTTGGGTTATAAATAAATTAATATTATAATAGATACCACATGGCATAACCGCAGAGGGTAATCCATTCTTACACTAGTTCAAAACCAAATTTCATTTTTATCCAGGTAATACATGCACCTCGTTGAGGGAATCAAATATCAGCGGTTCTGAAAGGCTCATGCTGAGGAATGGCTTGTGTTGGGGTGCACCAGAAGCAGAGCCTGACATGAGGATTGGAGTGAAAATTGTTTCATGGGGAGATGATTCCAGGAAGCATTGATGGAGAAGTGGGGAAGGGAGGGAGCCAGTTCAGGGGGTGTTAGTGAACAGAATAACACTATGTGCAACTGGGGCTGGTCACCACTGGGCAGCTCTGGGGAATGGGGAGGATGCACCTCGGAGCTGTCCCACCCAAGGGATGGAGTCGGAATATTCATCTTCCAACTGCCATCCATCATTTGTCCGGGGATCCCAGGTTTTACCAAGGGCCGTTTTACCATTTGTCCTGGGGCATCGCTCCCTCAGCACTCTGGCCTGCCCCAGTGCAGGCTGAGCCCAGCTGGAGAGAACCCTCAGGGGCAGAGTCGCAGGGCCTTGTAGAAGCAAGCCACCAGCATGTGCAGGGCCAGTGAGGGCCAAGAGGCCATGGGTAGGCACTGAAGGCGTGTGAGACCCAGCTCCATCCTGTCCTCATCTTCCACCCCTCATCCCTCCAGAGGAAGCCACTTTCAACGTTTTCATTTTTCTGCTATTTGCCTCTATATTTCCATGTTACATACTTATACTACTATTCATTAATATATAATTTTAGATAATAGCTATTGACTTTTTTTAATATTTGAGGATTTAGTTCTCTTCCACCATCACCAGTGGTTCCTTCCTCTCCTTCCTCCTCCTCTATCTTCTGAGGAAGGTTATATGTCAATCTATTAAATAACACGATGTAAGGATTTTCGCTAATGAGCTGAGCAGCATAATTTGATTACATTTCCTATCTTACACTGCTTCTTTGTTATTCTTGGAATTATTGCCTCATTTTTCCATTTGCTTAGTTATTTATGTACTTATCACTAACTCCTTCCAGATGCTCTAACACGTCTGGCATATGCCCACTAATAATCTTGCCAAATGCTCAAACACAGTTCCAAACAATCCATCAGATCCATTCTGCCGTCCACCCCTCCACCTGCCCCGCTCCTGCCCAGGGGGCATCTTCCAAGCTCACCATTCTTCTCTTCCTGTTTGTGTTCAAAGCCTGGCATGGAGCTGAATCCTGGGGACTTTCCTGTCCTGCCGTCCTGGGCTCCTGTCTCCTCCGTCCCATCCTTGACTCTTTCTTTCTTTAGTCCCTAAGTGAGGTGGAATATGTCCTTGTTGAGAAAGCCTGCAGGACAGGTGTGTCCCTGGGGCCATCCAGTTTCTCTCCAGGGGACTCTTTCTGCCTGGCTGCAGGTGTTTGGGAGCAAAATAAGTGACCTAAAGTTCAAGGTGTAGTTTTCACTTAATCATTCTGTTTTCAGGCTGATACCGCTCTCTGCTCTGCCTAGTGTCCCCAAGTCCAGGGTGTATTCAATTCAGTTTATTCAGTGACACTTTGTCTCCTGCTGGGGAGAGGGACAGGGGGTTACCTGGCTGCAGGGGTCGGAGTGAGCAATACTGAGGGAGTGTCCAACGGTTCAATGCACAGACTTGCGATAACTCCTACTATTTCAGCTATGTGCTTAACCCCAGTCTTCCCTGTCAGAACTATCCTCTCAACAGTTCTGTAAGAGAAATGTGTCACTTCTCATACGCGTCTCCCCTCTGCAGGCATCTCACCCTCTGTACTGCTAAGCCCCCTACCTCTCCCATCCACTCTGTCTTCCAAAAAAGCATCAATATTTCTTGTTCCCCGTGACACTTATTTACAATCTCCCTCCCCTATGAACTGATACCATTTCATTTCTTTCCTTCTGTTTAGTGGGGGTAGGTTGGGCAAAGAGAAAAACACACACGATCAATCCTGTATGTTCAAACATACTCTTCCGATTCTACCAGGAAATATCTGAATGAGAGATGGTTGTTCTGGTTTTGGTTAGCTGCCACCACAAGAGTAGATGGTGTCTCAAGAGTTATTTTGAGCTAATGAGTTAGAAAAAAAGGTATCACTTCTTTCTGGGACAGTGTAGTAAGAAGATAAAAATAGAGCCGTTGGAATGTGATCACAGCTACACACGATACACCCCGTAACTTGCCTGGAATTGTTGAGAAGGCAGCGAACAGGCAGGGTGGCTTCTCCCTCTAGGGGATGAGGGCACCCATTTAGGGACCAGGCAGCAGGTCTGCTGAGCATCCGGGGGAGGGCAGTGTGCCTGTCTGATCTACCTTATACCTAGTATTCTCCGGGACGTGTGGTTTCTCTAGTGTTGCATCAGCCACTGGACGTGCTTTGGCTTGGGCTTCCTTTTTCTTGTGTCTTGCAAGCTTTGTTTCATGGAGGCTCAGACTTGATCCAATTCTACCTTGATGTTTTTTTTTTAGCCCAGGATTTTCTGGTTTGATTGGGTATATAATACTCACAATTGTTGCTCTGCACTTTCAAAGCTGCACCTCTCTCCTACTTGCATAGACTGGATGCCCATGGTTCTTTGCAGCGACTTATAACTGGCCTGGACTGAACTGGAATTAGCAGTGTTCTGACCTGGTACTTGGTTACTAGCATTATTTCTACTAGGAGTCACAGGCTTCTCTCTGCTTCCCTTAAGCCTCCTACCCTCTGGCCAATACACCTGACCCCAGATGAGGATTCCACTGCCTGAACTGGGATATAACTTATGTACAGTGAAATGTACAGATCGTAGGTATACAACTCAATGGGCTTTGATAAATGCGTATACTCGTGGAACTGATCCTTTACTCCAGGATAGTTCTTCTTCAGTGTAACACTCTTACTGAGAAAGGGTCCTGCTCCCCTCTGCTCCCCTCAGCCTTGAGACTTGAATCCAGACAATGAAGTCTTCTGTACAGTTGGAAAAGCTGAGGGAGAGAAGTGAAAGGGTGCTTGAAGATTTGCATTGGTGAATCTGCATTTATCGAGGACTTTTGGGAAAATGCAAGCTTTAAATATATCTAGCCCTCCTTCCTAACAACTTACAACAAAATCTCATCACTGAGTCTTCCCAATGTATGGAAACCTCATCAGAGCAGTTACATAGGTTTGCACGTGAGAAATAGAATTTCTAGACTCACATACCAATGGGACTATAAGAGGTGCAGCTACTCCCCCACTGTATTCTGTGTTTTAACAAGATAGAAATTATATCATTTTACACTTTTCATCTCTAATCTGGAGTCTCTGACATTTCTTGACTCGTTATTTTTGATCTGTCCACAGGTGTTGTCATTTTACCTTAGAGAAATCTCCTGGAGTCCCTCACTTCTTCTCATCACCTTCTCCTTCATCTCGGTACAGCCTGTCATTCCATCCCAAATGGCTCAGTGCAATCATCTCGATGTCCAGGTTCCAGCTGAAACTACATACTTGTGCAAATCTAATTTTTTGAAATACCTGATGCCCCCACAAAAAAAGCCAGCTTCTCCCCCAGTTTTTCACACTTTAGTAATTGCAACGCCAAACTTTTAGTCGCTCAGGCTAAAAACTTTCAGTCACATGATATTCCCTTTTCTCTCCACATCCAACCCGTCAGGAAATCCTGTCGACTGTTCTTTATAAATACAGCCAGGATCCAACAACTTCTTACCTCTCCCCTGGTATCACCTTAGTCCAAGCTACTCTCTTCTCATGCCTGGACTATTACAGCATCCTAACTGGATGCTCTCATTCCATACTTGCTACTTCCTGTCTGTGCTCCATACGGCAGCCAGAAGGGTCCTTCTAAAATGTCACCGTGGGACTTAAGATCCTCCAGAGGCTTCCCATCGCATACAGGGTAAAGGCAGGAGTCCTTGCAATGGTCTCACAATCCTTCCACCCTTCATAATCTGCCCCGCCCCGCCCTGTCTCTGGCCACACTATCCATCTTACCTTTCCTCAAGTGCATCTCCATGCTCCCATCTGACAGCCTTTGCATCTGCCCGGAGTATTTTATTTAACATTAGATGTCCATTGGGCTTGCTCTTTCTCTTCAACCTAGGATCTGCTCAGAGACGCTTACCTGGCCCTCTCCCTATCTAAAATTGTCTTGCGCTCTCTCTCCCTTACCTTGCTTGACTTTTCTTCATTGCACTCATCATCACAATTTATTTACACACACACACACACACACACACACACACAATTTGCTAGTCTATCATCTGTCTCCTTCCACTAGAATTTAAGCTCATGCGAAGAAGCAGTTTATCTGTACTGCTCACTACTAGGTCCCCCAGCATCTAGAATAGTACAGCACGTGTGGCAGGCATATAATATGTGTTTGATAGATGAATTAATGAACTGGTCTTTTTAGTATATTGCTTTTACCGTGCCACATCCCAGCAAAGAACTCTTGTGGCTCATCAAATGCCTGCTCTGTAGGATTTTTATGTTTCTGCCTGCTCTCTGGGGCTTCGTGAGTTTGCTGCTTCTTGCCTGTCCAGCTTATGTCCCACTCCTGGAGTCCTCTGATCCTGTCACTCAGGCCAGGCTCCTCACTGTCTGTCACATGGACCTGGACTGACACTAATCCTTCTGAATAACAGAACCACTTTGCCAAAGTTTTGCTCCTTTTCTAAGTTCCTCAAAAAATTAAAAATAGAATTACTATATGATCCAGCAATCCCACTCTGGGTATATGTCCAAAAGAACTGAAAACAGGATCTCAAACAGATATTTGCACACCTATGTTCGCAGTAGCATTATTCACAGCAGCCAAGAGGTGGAAATAACCTAAATGTCCATCAACACATGAATGGATAAAGAAAATGTGGTAATATAGTTGAGCCTTTAAAAAGAAGACAGGCCTGTCATATATTGCAACAAGGGTGACCCAATGTCACCCAATGTTTAATGTATATAGATGACTTTCCCCAGGTAGACCTCAAGCTCTCCTAGAGCAGGCATCATGCCCCGTGCTCTTCCTAATCTATTACATAAAAATCTTTGATAGATTGAATCTAGTCCATGGTGATTATCCTTTAAGATCCTCAGAGAGAGGAAATTTGCAACCATCCTTGATACTACGTTGCAATGTTCTAGCCTGTGGTTCCCCTGTTTAATATTTCGTTGGTCCTTAATTTTAGTAGCAAGTTCTCAAAGAAACAAACCTTTATTTACCTCTTCTATACATCTCAAAGTTCCCTTTGCACTCACTATTATTTTTTTCTTTTTTTTTTTTTTTTTTTTTGTGGGGAAGACCAGCCCTGAGCTAACATCCGTCGCCAATCCTCCCCTTTTTGCTGAGGAAGACTGGCCCTGGGCTAACATCGTGCCCATCTTCCTCCACTTTATATGGGACGCCGCCACGGCATGGCTGGCAGGCAGTGCGTCGGCGGGCGCCCGGGATCCGAACTCGTGAACCCCGGGCTGCCAAGCACGGACTAAACCGCTGCGCCACCGGGCGGCCCCTCACTATTATTTTTTTTATTCTTACACATACTTGGACACTTCCACACAAACACCCATTTAGAAATCAGCCACTTGAACTTTAGGAAACTTTTGACATTAACAAAATTAAATGATGTTTTCCTGAACTCTCACTCTTCTTCCAGCTATCTTTGACAATCCTATTCTGAACAGAAATAATGTCACTTCAGGAAAGAGTCAGTGACATTTTCCTGACCAAGGCAGCTTTAATAATTCATTATCGCCAAATATCCCAATGTTGTTGAATTGGAGAATCAGAACAATTAGTCATATGTTTGTAGCTAACTCCTCAGTGGAATGAATCATTTATTATTTTGTGCCATTTTCAAGGGAAAGAAAAAATGGCCCAAAGTCACAGCGTGGATATATGTATTTTTAATATTTTTACTGCACATGCATTAAAAATCAATATTTATTCCTCAGAAAAAAAACAGGGTAATGTAAGAGCTGACTGGCTGATACAAAGGAAAATCACGTGTCTTTTGGGACTGCAGAGCAACTGCAAACAGCACCCTCTCTATGGTTTCAAAGGTGATGAGCGAGGGTTTCTTTTTTTTTTCTTTGGTGAGGAAGATTGGCTCTGAGCTAACATCCATGCCCATCTTCCTCTATTTTTTTGTATGTGGGATGCCACCACAGCATGGCTTGATGAGTAGTGTGTTTGTCCATGCCCAGGGTTCGAACCTGCGAACCCTGGGCCGCAGAAGCGGAGCGTGTGAACTTAACCACTATGCCACCGGGCTGGCCCGAGGGTTTCTTATGCACATTTAGCCTCCTCACTGAGGTCACTGCCTCCATGTAAGTTTCCTCAGACACTTCACATTACCTAAAGGATAGCAACAACATCCTTTGTTGCTAAAAAAACACTACACATGCCAGCCAGAAATCCAGTGAACACAAATGCACAAAATATTTCACTATTTGGATCTCATTTTCAATTAACTAACTTTCTGATTTATATTTTTATGTAGCACGAGTTGGGTTAGCATGTGTCATCCCAGGAGGACTTTAAGCTTTTTTGTTGTTTGGTTTGGCCTTAAGGTTTTAAGTCTCCAGTTCTAACAATCGTCCCTGGGCACTGTCGCCCTTAATAGATTACATCGGGACACATTCTGAAGAAGTCAAGATCATAGACAACAACAAAGAGGCCATGTAAACAACAATGAATGAAAGCAATAAATGAGAGACAGAACTTCCTGTCTAAGTAATTGTTAACGTTTGGGGACACGGTGTTATGCACATTAATGAGAAAGTTCTATTGATTCCATTTGGATATAAGATAAGGGGAGCATCGATGGGGGAGCTGTTCACTGGGGCTAGGAGCCATGGATAGTCTAGAAGATGAGGATCGGGACCTGGAACCTCTAAGCCAGAGTCCCCTATGTGTGTCATCGCTGAGAGAATTCATTGGCTCTCTCCACACATCTATATTCCTTCTGTCAGCTCCATATTTCTTCTCTCTGAGGCTTCAGCTTACTAGAAATGCCATGAGACCTATGAGATAAATGCTCCAAAAGGTTCCCAGAAGGAAAAGCAGAGTCCATCGATCTAGAGGGGCTCATTCTTTTAGAGTTACTGCCATTGTCATGCACCAAGAGTAGCCGGCCAAATCTCCTCCATCCTGTTAGGATATCCCCCAGCACTCCCCACCCACTGTCCAAGGCGAAGCCTCATTCAGTGAGCAGCAGCCCTTTCCTTTCAGAGTGACAGGGCATTGATGGTCTCAAGTTAACCAGGAGAAGGAAAAAATCTAAGTTTATGACTCCCATAAAGGGAAGAGACTATTTGAAAGAAATATATGTACATATTTCTTACAACTCTGAGTTGTAGAGAGCAATGCTGCCCGTCAGGGTAGGATGCTCAAGAAAGCAGGGCAGTGTGAGGACGAGGATGCAGATGACAAGGTTGGTGTTTGCTGATCACAGCTGGCTTGTGGTGTTTCCAGAGGGGGCATGATGAGGTGGTGAGAGCCATTGCCACCTGGCCCCATCACTGACCACTAACTAGCACTCCTTGGTCAAGTCACTCAGGTCCTAGAACTAGTGTCCCTGTCTGTAAGTGAGAATAATAATTCCCACCTCATGGGGTTTGTGTGTGTCTGTGTTTTTGAAATGCCTTTTTTGTGTGTGTGGGGAGAGGGAGTGGGTGAAGACTGACGATCAGGCACTCTTGTAGAAATACCATAGAGAGATGGGTAAATGCCAGCAAAATTTACTCCAGCACATGAGAAACTTGCAGCATCTCAAAAATATCCAACTTGCTCTGCAACGAGCTGCTGATCATTTAACGATAGAATTGACTGTTCGGTGCTTTACATCTATGAGACATCTTTGAGCCCTGCATCATTTTGCCTTGACCGGTTCTAATTGTGCACAAACAAGCATTTGCTGGGATCTTGTGTGCAAGGGCATGGTCCTGGGTCCTGAGGAGATGGAGTTTTTACTCTCGAGGTGGTGCGTAAGGAAATAGGTTCATTGTGGCCTGTGTTCTAGTTCCTCCTCCCAACAAAAACCACATGGACGAAAACTATCTTCCCAAAGTCTATGGATGAATGTTTAATTTTGTTCATGGTCCTTAGATTTCTAAAAATTTATTACCATCAAATATCAGAAGCTTGTAATACCGTTGGTAAGAGCAAATATATATAAGCTTCTTTCTTCACTTATTTGATCATATTATTTGATTATTTCTCTGAAATGGGGATTTCCTGTCTCTCCTTAGGGCTTCTTTTTCTCAATTTGTTCTGAGAGATGCTTATTCTGTCGTGCATCTTAAATCTAAAAGAGATTGAAGCGACACTCACGTTCCCAATGGAAGGAGGATTTTCTTCCTTCCATTGTCGAGTCTGCATTCAGGCTTCCCACAAAATTCCTACCTCTAGTCTCCTCCTGTGCTCTTGATTTTCCTCCTTTGTTGTTTTTTTTCTTCGCTCATCTTTGGTTTACCGAACTCTACTGCTTTTCCTAAGGAAAAACATTGTCCCTGTCCCTTCTGGTCATTGTTTCCGAAGTTCTCCTCATGCCTTTATTCACTGATGGCGGTCACCTGGATGACCGTGGATGCCTCTTAGCATCCTTGGTTCACCCCATTTTATAGCTGGACTAAAGCCCTCAGTGAACACACAGGGTTTTTATGCAGATTAAACAATATTTATGAAGCAGTGGGCATAGTGTATTGGGTACATTTGGTGCCCAACAGGTGTTAGTCCTTTATGTCATCTTTATATAACTTGTCTCTGTGCAGCCCACCTTCAGCATCAAAAAGGCCAAAGTCCAAGTCAGTTTGGACACGGTGCCTAAGAACCCATTCTCACAGGCCCCTGTGAACTGGGGAGAAGAGATCCAAACCATTGAGAACAGTGCTTTGGGCATGAGTCTCTCTTCTGGGTTCTTCATCTGGCTCCATCTCTAAATAGCTTTGTGACCTTGAGAAAGGTACATATCTCTCTGTGCCTCAGTTTCCCTATCTGTAGGTTCTGAGAGTAACTGCTCTGCAGGGTTCTCGTGATGATTAAATGGGCTAATTTATGTAAAGCACTTTGCAAAGTGACTGACACACAGTAAATGCTCAATATATGTTAACTTGTCATTTAACAAAGAGGGTGATGCTCTTTGCTACGGTTCTGGTTGAAAACTTTGGTTAAAAGTGAGTTTTTTACCTTATGCAAATAAACCTTTTTTTTTTTTTTTCAAGGAAACGGAGGATTTCCAGAAAATGTGCCTGCCATTAAAACTACAGGTAAATACTTAGCTCAATGAATTAAAAATATTTGCAAAATGCCTGCAATATGCAGGGGGTAGGTTTCTGGAAAAGCAAAAATGTGTTAGTTAATATCCCTTTCCTTAAGCAGTTTTGCATTTATTTGGGGGAAATTAGCCATTTAGACTAAAATATAAGAAACAATACCAAGCGGAATAGGAAAAGGACCAAATTGTTGGCCTTGTGATGCTGAATTACCGTGCAAATGCAGGAGCAGTAAAGTCATCTGGATAGGAGTTTTTTACTATATGGATTTTTTTCTGTTTCCTCTCGCTCTCTGTGTTTTTCCAGCAAGTGATAACTTGAGGATCAATTGACAGCCTTCCTCAAGAATCCCAAAGTTATGATATAATGTCCAAGCAAAAGGGTATGTGATATTCTAGGACAGTGTGATTTTTAAAAATTTTTTATTAGAAAATGTTCAAAAACATACAAAATAGAATGGAAAAATGAATTTCCATTTATCCACCACACAGATTCAACCATTATCAAGATTGTGCCACATCTGACTCCTCTCCCCCTTTTCTCCCCTTTGATGTATTTTAAAGCAAATCCTCCCAGGCATCATGTCATCTCGTTCTTATGTACTTAAGGATGCACCTTGTTGTGCAAAAGGGTCACTAATGCCACATCATGCAAATATATCATAGGCTGCATTGGGGGAAAATTTGCAAGCAGAGAAGTAGCAGAGGACCTGCTGAATTCCCTACTCTCAGTTTTCCATGAGAGAAGCCAGGCACTGATGTTCAGCACACACCATGGCCAAAGCTGCAGCAGAGAGGGGCCCGTCTGGACATGCAGGCTGCACGTGCTACAAAAAGAGCATTCTGAGAGAGAGAGGACAGAATCCGGAGGGCCTGCCCCCAACTTGTGTCACCTGGGGTCATATGGGTGAGCCTAAGAGGAGGTACTGAACACCTCATTAAATAATAAGAAATATCTCAAGAAATCTCCAGGCCCAGGAATAATGCAAGAGTGCCCACAAAGGCCAGGGACCAGCCTTACTTGGCAGGAATGCCCATCAGCCCAAGGCCTGGCTGCTTCACTGCAGTTGGGCCCAGGCTAGCTGAGCCAGGCTAGTTACACCACTAACAAGGGGAAAGAAATGAGCCTCTCGGGCCATCCAGCATTTATTTCTCATCGTATCTCTTAAAAATAAGGACATTTTCTTGGAGAACCACAATGCTGTTATTACACCTAAGAAAAAGAACAATAATTTTGGCATCATCTAATGCCCAGGCCATAATTAAATTTCTCCCAATTAGCAGTTTTTTAAACTGAGAGTTGTGACTCATTTGTGGGGCAAGAAATCAATTCAGTGCATCAATATTAGGATTAAGAGAGGGGGCCGCCCGGTGGCGCAGCGGTTTAGTCCGCGCTTGGCAGCCCAGGGTTCGCGAGTTCGGATCCCGGGCGCCCGCAGACACACTGCCTGTCGGACATGCCGTGGCGGCGTCCCATATAAAGTAGAGGAAGATGGGCACGGATGTTAGCCCAGGGCCAGTCTTCCTCAGCAAAAAGGGGAGGATTGGCAACAGATGTTAGCTCAGGGCTGGTCTTCCCCACAAAAACAAAACAAAACAAAACAAAACAACAACAACAAAAAATTAGGATTAAGAGAGATGGAGGGGGGGTGGCCAGCCTGGTGGCGTAGTGGTTAAGTATGCATGCTCTGCTTCGATGGCCCGGGGTTCATAGGTTCAGATCCCAGGTGCAGACCTATACACTGCTTATCAAACCATGCTGTGGCAGTGTCCCACGTATAAAATAGAGGAAGATGGGCATGGATGTTAGCCCAGGGCCAATCTTCCTTGGCCAAAAGAGGAGGATTGGCAATGGATGTTAGCTCAGGGCTAATCTTCCTCACAAAAAAAAAAAAAAAGAGAGAGAGAGTGAGAATAAAATATCAGAGTTCATCACAAATACTAGGATGTTCTTTTCAAAATATTGTTTCAGCTATAGATAAGTTATAGGTAAGTTATAGATAAGTGGGCTTGAGAAATACTGTTCTAGGGACTTTCACGCTAGTCCTCTCTTCTTACTTTTCTGTGTCCTGTCTTGACAATGAATACTTTAATTCAGTCGTTTCGCATAGCAAAAGGATACTGACCTTTACCCAAAGGCACTTGCTACTGGGTATTCTAAAAGAAAATGTTATTCTTTCATTAGATTAATAGTTGGTAAAGCAGTAAAGAGTGTCAAGTAGGCCCAATCATAGTGCACTTTGGATCAATTGTGAAGAATTTTCACCTGGAAAATCATCTGAAGTGGTGCTGGGAGAGGCCCAGGGTGTAGCTGGTCAAGCTGACAGTCTTAGGGATGGTATCCAGGTCAATATGGAAGGTGAAAGGTGAGGGTCAGTGGTTCAGTGCCCACCCTAATTTTGGATTCCCATGCATTATGAGATTTCAGAATAGTTCCGTACCCAGAAAGAATCTAGCCCATGTTCACAATAAGACTTCAATGTCAATGATGTGAAGAAATTGCCTGTAGTTTATTCTGGAATCCCAAAATGAGGGGAAGCTCACTGCACTAGTGTCCTGGGGCTGCTGTAACAAAGAACCACAAACAGGGCGTCTTAACACAACAGACACTTATGCTTCCACAGTTCTGCAGGCCAGAAGTCAGAAGTCAAGGTGACCACAGGGCCGTGCTCCCTCCGAAGGCTCTAGAGGAGGGTCCTTCCTGGCCTCTTCCAGCTCTGGAGGCCTCAGGCCTTCCTTGGCTTGTGGCTGCATCCCTCCAGTCTGTGTCTCCCTCTTCAGTGGCCTTCAATCCCCTGTGTGTCCGTGTGCCTCTCTGTGTCCTCTTCTTGTAAGGACATTACTCATTGGATTTGGGCCCACCCTATCCATATGAGCTTCCTCAGTCCCCAACTAATTATATCTGCAAAGACCCTATTTTCAAATAGGTCACATTCTGAGGTTCTGGGTGGATATGAATTTGGGAGGGGGGCACTGTTCAACCCACTACAGTCACAGATGGAAAATTCTGGGTGATAATAAAGGTTTTGAGCATTGATTCAATGATCATCTCAAATCACCAATGAGAAAATCTGATTTAATTAGTCTGGGGTGAGGCCTAGGCATCAGTATTTTTAAAGCTCTCCAGATGATTCTAATATGTAGTCAGGGTGGAGAATCACTGGGTCATATGATTTTTGAGGTGCCTTTCAGTAGAGTTTGGGGATCTAAGATCTTTTCTGCTGTGTTAGCACTGGGAGTTGAGAGTCTCCTGTCTGTCTCTAAACTCTTTGACTTTCATAAAGTAGAACATCTTCAATCTCTTTCATTCATCTCTCCATCTACATATGACATGGGGCAAGAGATTCAGAAGCCAGCTATAACACTCAAAAATTATGAGTGAAGAAAAATAAAAATAACGGTTAAAGAAGAGTTCATTTTTCTTCAGACTGACTTTCACTATGAAAGGCTTGTCACACTGAACTGCATTCATAAAACCATCCTCAGTTTTCCATTAATATCTTTTGACAAGTTGCTAATACTCACTGTGGTATTTATGAAACAGTAGGAACCTATTTTAGAATGACGACTTTCTCTGCTTCTGAATGTGTAAAAAACCCTGAAGTACAGGCAGAAAAAAATCCACAAGCCATTTGAGAAATAAGTGTGATATATTCATCGGCAAGATGCTCTCTTAAATATAGAATTTATAGCTAATCTCATTGTTTAGACAAGTGTCAATGTGGTTAAAGATTATTGTCACCCAGAGGACTTCCGGACTTTTGTTGAGGTCCTTAATTAAACTGGATTTAATCCACTTTAATGCCAGATGTCTAGATTAAAAGTTAAGCATACAGACAGTAATCTTTTTATCTTATGCAGTGCCACCGAGGGTCAGAGCTATTTTAAATGGCTGCATGTGACCTAATTTAGTCCAACAAAAGGAAACTTTAGATGTGATTCCTGTTTTAAAGTGCAGAAGCTAAAGCTGAGACATCAGGTGAGAGCTAGAATAAGCCACAGAACGAGTTTGTTCTTGGACCGCCAGCTCGTCTGGCCGTGCTCTCCTGGCTGTAGAATGTCTCTCTACGTGTGGATTAGGAGGCTTTTCAAAGGCATTGTAAGTTTTCCCAATACCACAAGAGCTGATGATGGTACGAAACAAAGGAAAGGCCGCCTACACATGGGAACGTACAAAGTTCAATGGTTCTGTAAATTGGCTATAAATGGGCTTCATAAAACCTGGGAAACACAGATGTATTTTTATGTTAGCTTTTCAAACAATCTGTGTGCCTCCAAGACTTTCTCCATCTTCTTTATCTGCCATTTGTGTTCATCTTATGTTTAGACTGCAACGACTTCAGTTCCTGCTTATATCATCACTGTTGTAAAAACTCATTCCTGGTCATGAAGCGTAAAACGCTAAATGTCTTCCTTTTGATATGTTCCATCTGGGGCGGAACTGGCATGTCAAGTACTGGCCACTCCCAGCGTGCTCCTCGCTGGCTCCATCCAATTACGACCATCGGGAAGCAGCTAGGTGCTGTCTACTTAACAGCTCAGCTCCTCGAAGCACCTGAAGCTTCTCCAAACAGATTATCATTTTAACATTGTACTTAACTTCGCTCTTTTCATCTCTCAGTGGTGAAATAAGGAGGCATTGTGCGTGTTAATCTTTCTCAAGATGGCACTGCTGATTTGATCATCTTGGAGCAGGGGGGAAGTATAGGCACTTAGTTTACTCAACATCCTTCCATTAGACATCACCAAACCCTTGAAAGTCAGAAACATTTCATTTGATCCAGTGTCCAGATGTATAATTTGAGAAGACCATATGAACAGATGATTCGTTCAAGGTTGTATAAAACTAAAAGGTGGCACAAAGAACAGTAATCGCTTTTATTCAAAGAGCAAGCAGAAAATATGCTCAACTTAGGATGCAATTTAGCTCCTAAAACAAATCCAAGGACTTGAATCTCCGCAGCCTCTGCAGCTAAGTTTGGAGAAAATATTTTACCTTAAGAGATATGAGGATGCAACAGGACAGAAACAGGACATCAAGAACTAAAGGAAATACTGGATTTAGAATTCAGGCTCTGAGCAAGAAAAATGGCTTTCTTGTCATCTTCACCATTTTAATTGGTATTGCTGGTTGCTGTATAAATTCAGTTCATGGCCAAGGGTATTGGAGATATTAGTTCTTGCTTGCTCCTTTTTTTTAAACACTGAGAAAAATGACATGTCTGTGTTTATATGGGGTTTTGGACATGACTACAATTTTACTTAAGCAACCATAGAAGGATTTAAATTCTTTGACTCCATTGAAAGGGCAAAGAAAGCAGGGCTAGTGCATCCTCTGGTGGGCTTTGTTTGGGAACTGAGGGAAATGGAGGTCCTGAAGTTCTGAGCAGCTCTGTGTAGTGACCTGTCCCCAGCCAGGTGCTTCAAAATGAACAATATTGATGTGTAGCAGAATCATCAAAATATTTTTCATGGCTCAGTAGCTAAAGCCAACCAAGCACCTAACCGACCAAACTACCAATCAACCCGAGCTCTCTGCCACTGGCAGAATCATCACAAATGGTAATCACCATCAGTAGCATCACTTGAAGCCAATACACAATAACATAACATTTAAGTGAAGGACAACCAGCCGGACAGACTGCCTGTTGACTGAATCAACTAGACACTCTGTGGAGTCAAACATGGGAATTGGTCACATGTGGATCAGTATGAGTCTCAAAGATTAGTGGAATTATTAAGGAATGGAGATGGGGCAATTCATTAATTTATTGCTTTCCTTTTGCTAATAAGCTCATGTAACATATTTCATACTACATATTTACATTTTTTGTCTTTAAGGATGGAGCTAAGGGGAAGTGGAATTAAGTATGATGCTTAGCTGAGATGAGGCGAGGGTTTCAGGAAACCAGAAAGCAGAGGCAGAGGTGGGAAGGGCTAACCTCAAGTTAGAAACTAGGCCAAGAAAGAGGAAAGTGAAAGTCAGGAGACAAGTTGCAAAAGCTCTTCATTCCTAAGGACCAGAATATAATAGAACAAATTCCAGAACAAAATCTGGGATTGAGGAGTCTTGGAAGGCAATGGGGAGGTGGCATAGGTCTACAGCAGTAGACATAAGCCCAAAAGGGGAGAGCATATACTTGAGAGGATACACATATAGGGGAGTGTGGACATGTCTGGATTAATTTTATAGGGATTGGGAAAAGAGTGAAATTACAGTCTTCCATAAGACTAACTTCCTGAATTAGAGGTCTGTCCAGTGAAAACTATACCCAAAGTCTATGTGGATAGATTACTTAACCCCAGGAGACAGCGGCTGGCTCTCTGACTACTGCAGTCACACACCGTGGGACACAGTCAATGGGGCTGTGCCTTTACCAAGTGCTCCTTTGAACCATTTCTGAATAGACAGATTGGATTAAACATCCAATAGCATGTTCCTTAGACGAGGATTGGGGCTTGAGAGGCCTCAGTCAATAATACGCCTCTTCCCCACTTGAGCTCTAAGCAATTGAGAAATAAGACCAAAGAGTAAGGCAGGTGCAAGTTCTATATATTACCTTTAGCACAGGGAAAGCGAATCATATTGGAGAGTGTGGCTTCTCTCTGTGGGTAGGTGGGTCTCCTGACATTGACCCTGTTTGAGTAGATTTACCCATCCTGTCATGGCCTCTGGGATTCCTGTGAATCTCCCACTGAGGAAGGGTGCGCTGTCTGCAGAAGGCTTCCTCCCATGAGAAAGGGCTGGGGAAGGACCTGTCCAGTTTCTCTTTCCAGACTCACTTCCTAGACTGTTACTCTCCTTCTCTGAGGAGGAATAAGGGGATAGAGTGGGGGCCAGAGTGCTCCATGGATGACGCCCCCTCCACATGGAAGGGGGAGGGACAGGGGAAGAAGTCCTCCCTCCATCAACAGAAATCTGCTATCTTTTGAAATTGAGAAAAAAAAATATGTTAACTCTCAGTTCTTTAGAGTTAATTCACTGAAAGCTTACCTCAAAAGACTCACTGTCTCCCTTGAAGAATTGTAAGGAGCAGATAGATTTGACTAGATTATTCTATTCTACAAACTCCGAAATAGCAGTACTTGGGAGTTAAGGTCTTTAGACCAAGTTATAGTGGTGATTTGTGTGATGTTGGCGGAATATCCCCAGATACTTCTTGTGAGTTGTGCTTAGGTTCATTGTTAACTTTTTGTTTGTATAATGCCGCCTGTAGAATTGTTTTTTGGGGCCACAGACCCCAGAAGAATGTAAGAAAGGATGTCAGGGGATCTTTGAATTTCATGAAATGATTTGCAAAGTTTTCCATGTTATTATTCTGGAGGGTGGGTGGGGGGAGAATGTCCATTGCTTCCCTCTGATTCTCAAATGACCTAACGTGTATCACAGAGCAGAAACACCACTGAGTAGAGGAGAAAACAAAACCGTGTAAGAATGAGGTGATGAGGTGATGTCTGCCAGGAAGAGTATTCTAGACAAGCCAAGGGTAAGCTCCAAGTACTCTAGACCGGCTTGGTTAATCTAGAAGGCTATTTCTACAAGGCTTCTGAAGACATTTATATGTGTCCCGCAGGTTGTGAACACGCATCTTTTAAATGTGAGATTCCAGTACCTGACTCCTTCACTTGTCGCAGGAATTTCTATAATTTTCCATAATTATTTTGTCGAAGTAGTCCTTTTGAAGTAAGAAATTGGGGCTTTCTGGGATATGTGCTGTGGCCCTTCCTGTTTAAGAACAAATGTGATTCAAGGACTGAAGTCTGAAGTCAACTGGAAAGAGACTGAAAATTCACAATCACCCCCTTCCGAGATTGCAGGGGCTTTGATGGGAAACCCCCTCACCCAGCAGACTCTTTGGAGCATCCCCACGACTGTAGTGGCTGCCATCTTTCACTTTATTCAATGGCTGTCAGTGGAGAGCCAAGGAAACGCTTCCTTGGTGATCCTGAAAAAGTCTTTTTCTTGCCTTTCTCTCTCTCACTCTCTTTTTCGTTTTCACTCTTTTTCTCTCTTTCTCTATGTTTCTTCAGTTCTGTCTCTCTGTCTTTCTGTGCCCTCCCTCTCACACAGAAAGGTCAGGTCTGTCTTCCTTGTGGTGCATGGCATCTCTTCTCTTCTCTTCTTCTCTTGGGTGAAGTGAGGGGCCTCAAGGGTGATTCCAACAGCAGCGAATCTGACAGAATGCATGTAAGCAGGAGAGAATCTTTTATCTGGCAAGTTACTTAACTTCCTTATGTCTCCATTTCCTAGTCTGAAAGTAGGATGATCAGGGTACCTACATGACAGGCTGTGTGACAACTAAGGATGATCATATGTATGAAGTGCTAAGGACAGGGCTCGGCACATAGTAAGCAGTACATAATTGTCTTACTTTGGGCTGCTATAACAGAATACCACAGACTGGGGGGCTTAAACAACAGACAATTATTTCTTATAGATCTGGAATCTGGAAGTCCAAGATCAAGGTGCTGGCAGAT
This sequence comes from Tapirus indicus, assembly GCA_031878705.1. Lineage (NCBI taxonomy): Eukaryota > Metazoa > Chordata > Mammalia > Perissodactyla > Tapiridae > Tapirus > Tapirus indicus. The sequence goes on from CM062925.1 coordinate 120,764,789, forward strand.
TCATTTCCTTGTGAGAGCCCACTCCCTGGTTTATAGTTGGGCACGTCTTCTCTTTGTGTCCTCACGTGGTGGACAGAGAGAGAGCTCTGGTGTCTCTTCTTATAAGGGCACTAATCCCCTCATGGGGGCCCCACCCTCATGACCTCATCTAAACTTACTTACTTCCTAAAAGTTTCCCTCTAAATACCATCACACTGGGGGCTAGAGTTTCAATATATGAATTTGGAGGGCCACAAACATTCCGTCTATAACAATAACAATTGGCGTTGTCATTATTTTTATTCAGGTTGCTATTCTGCGTCAGGCACTGTTCTGGGTACCAAGGACATACTGGAGAGCATGACGGACAAACTCCGTGCCCTCCTGGAGCTTACAAACTACCGCACATGTGTGTGTGTTGGAGGAGTTTAATTCACATTTGGATAAAGGCGTACATTTTCATCAACAGCAAATTAGGAAAGGCCACTTCATCCCCTCTTCTTTCTTCCTGTGGAAGAAATGTCAAAGCCCTTCGAGCAGCAGTCTTCCTGTGAGCTCTGTGAGCTGGGGTACTGTGATGTCCTATGCCTGGGGACACTCTGATAGAAACAACCCAAGGGAAGAGTTCGGTGGGCTGACCTGCAGGGCCTGTGATCGCCCCAGAGGGAGCTGCGGATGTGGCTAGTTGTGGCCTGTCACTTGCTAAGCCATGTTGTGCTATGTTGGTGCATAAGCCTCCTGACTCCTTTTTGGACTGATTTTGCCAGAGTGCACCTGTGACCAGTCCAACCAGAGACTCTTAGAACTCATAATGTCACCATTAATCAAGTGTCATCTACATGACAGCTACTCAGCTTGGTACTCTGCACATACACTCTCAGTTAATTTTCACAATAACTCCATGAAGTAGGTATTGTTAGTGACATTTTGCAGATGGGGAAACTGGGAATGCGGAAGGTTAACTGGCTGGTCCGAGTTCACACTGCTAACGAACGGTGATGATGGTTTCCAAACCCGGTCTCACTGACTTTACACCTGTGTGCTTCCCAGTGTCCTGTGTTTAAGTTTTTAAGAATATTTTAAACAATCAGCTCTGTGGGAAAGTTCACTTCTGAGCAGGATCCCCCCTTGACTTTCCATGCTCACCTGTGCCGAGGCTGCTTGGATGATAGTCTTGTCAGAACGACAATTGGCAGGAATGAGCTGAGGTCTTCCACACAAGCGTAATCATTGTGGAGAATCTTCGCTAAGACACAGAAGAGCACAAAACCCTAAAGTGTGTGGGTGCATGTACACACACACACACAGATGCACATACACACAAACATATGCACATAAATGCGCACATACACGTACACACAGGGTCTTGCAGAGTCAGAAAACACTCATTTGATTACTAGATAGTTTCTGGGGATGTGTCAAGAGACAATTATTGGAAGTAGAAGAAAGAAGATGGTCAGCAGGCCCCTGGACATATGGCTGCTGACACCAATGTTGGCCCTGGTCAAGTGGGGGCAGACCCTGAATCAGCAGGGGTGACACATTAAAGGGCTTTCATTTTTTCAGAGTCGGCTCCTGCTGACTCCCTCTTGGTCTGACTCTGTGCCTCTTTGGACCTACTGCAGCCCCTCTAGTTTGGGGTGGTTACAGCTGATTCCTGGATTCTCTAATGGCTTAAAATCTTCCCAGAGCAATCTCTATGAAGGGAGGGTCAGTGGACTTCACAGAGAAAGTCACTCAGATTAGATCGTATGTGCTTCTTACATTTCCTTAAGTCACATTTAAGCACACAGGCAACTGTCCTGGATTGAATAGTGTCCCCCCAAATTCATGTCCATCTAAAACTTCAGAAGACCTTATGCAGAATTAAGGTCTTTGCAGATGTAATTAGCTAAGTTCAGATGAGGTCATACTGGATTAGAGTGGGCCCTAATCATTGAATGGTGTCCCTATGAGAAGACAAGAGATACAGAGGGAATATCATGTGAAGACAGAGGCAGAGATTGTAGTGGTGCATCTATAAGCCCAGGAATGCCAAGGATTGCCAGCAACCCCCGGAAGCTAGGAGAAAGCACAGAACAGATTCTCCCTGAGAGCCTTAGAAGGAACCACCACTGCCAACACCTTGATCTTGGACTTCTGTCCTCTGGAACTGTGAGAGAATGAATTGTTATTTTAAGCCACCTGATTTGCGGTACATTACAATAACCATAAGAAACTACGCAGCAGCTGACTAGAAGGGTTGATGTGCCTATGGTTTTAAGAGTAATCTGCAGATTTTAGTATATAGTGGATGTTTTATCTTTTGGTCACAGAATGGAAATAGACTCAGGGAGGAGCTGGTGGATGTGGGATAGAAAGGAATCAGAGAATGAGAAATGGGAAAATGGGGAGTAATCGATGAAAGGACGAAACCCTGGAGGTGTGGGATGGGATCCAGAAGAATGAGTGGCTCAGGGAAGGGAGGAGCAGCCCCTCCTGAGCCCTCAGACCAGGATCACTGATAATAGTGATGATCACAGACATTCACGTGCCTACGATGAGCCAGGCGGGGCCGTAGGCACTTGGTATATGTGACCTCACTGACTCCTTCCCGCCACCCTGCGAGGTGGGTACTGCTGTCTTCCCAGATTTATAGATGAGGCACACAGAAGCTAGGCAGCTTATCCATGCTCCCACACTGGTGATTGACTGAGCCAGGATCAAACCAGGCAGTGGGGCTTCAGATCTCCCCACTGAACGGCTGCACTCTGCTAGCTCAGTCTCTTTAAAACAGACACATGAACCTAAAACTGCCCTTTAAAAAAAAAGTCTTTAAAAACTTTAAAAAAAAAGCCTAGCTTGAATCTAATCATGAAAACATCAGACAAACCCAAATGAAGGACATTCTTCCAAATAACTGGCTTGTACTCTTAAAAAATAACAAGGTCAAGAGATACAAAGAAAATCTGAGAAACTCTTCCAGATTAAAGGGGACTCAAGAAACAAGAACACTCAGTGTTGTGTGTGACCCTGGATTGGATCCTGGACTATGAAAAAAATAAAGAGCCATAATTCGGGGGCAACTGACAACATTTGAATATGCATGGACTCTAAATTAGATGATAGTAGTGTGTCAATGTTAAATGTCCTGATTTTGATAACTATATTGAAGTTATTCAGGACAATGTCCTTGTCCTTAGAAAATGTGCAGTGAAGAATTTAAAGGTAAAGGGGCCCCGTGTCTTCAAATGACTCTCAAAAAATTCAGAGAAAGAGAGAGAGACTGATAAAGTAAATGGTACACCATGGAAACAATTAACGAATCTCGGTAAAATGGATGTGGGTAAACAAGACTCCCCGAACTATTCCTGCAGCTTTTTTTGTAACTTTGAAGTTACATCAAAATTAGAAGTTACTCCAAAAATGCAGCTCTCTGGGGTGCGGGGAGGAAGCGGATATGCATTATATTATTCTATCCTTCTGCTCTGTCTTCTAGTAAAATGATGTCTAGGTGCAGTTCAGCTCGGCTGAGTCACACACACAGTTCTGTCCAGCTGAGCTGGATGAGTTCAAGGGAGAAATGTGCCAACCCGATGGGGCCGGCCGGGATGCAGAATATCTTTACCGGTGAGTGACTTCCTGTATCTCCACCTCCCACCTTAGCTAGCGCCACGTGCACCTCTGTGGCCCTCTACCCCTTTTGAGGACCTGAACTTCTGTTGAGTAAAAATGTTAATAATTATGGTGGCAATACTTTAATAAGAGTAATAAGCCACTTGTAAAATAAATGTTTTCCCTGGGACCAATGCCCTGCACTCTTTGATTCTGGCATATTGGAATGATTCTCTCAACTGCTCCCACAAATGATTTCTTTGGTGAGGAAAAAAATTCCCACATAAGCCACCACCATCAAAGTCATCATTTCTGAGCTTCGCAGTGAGCCGGGCTGGCAAGGAGACAAAGCAAACAGAACGAGTCCAAGCAAGAAGGCAGGGGTGCAAAGGCCGTTGGCGCTCTCAATTTTCCACTCTTCTGAGTAATTCTTTTTAAAGGTCAGAAATATTCACGGAGAACTGCAGTTCATTTATAGAGGTCAATGCACGTTTTTGGCTTTTGAGTTGCTAGAAACTGAGGGGTGGGAAGGAATTCGGGGGGGTGGGATTGGTTTCTCCACTCACCAACCTAGTAGCTCGGTCGGCTTGCAAGTGACATTAGTTAGGTGACGCCAAAAGAGCTCCCATGGCCTGGACCCTCTCCCCTTCTCCGGCCACACCTGCTGCTTCTCCCTCATGCACTGGAGTCCCCAGTCAGGGGGCCTCCTTTCTCTCCCAGCACACCTGCCTCCCCCAGACCCTTTCAACATCTACTCTCCTTTCTCATCTCAGCTCTATTAGCACTTCCTCAGGGAAGCCCTCCTGACTCCACAATTAGGTAAACATCCCCATTATTATTATTATTATTTTGTGAGGAAGACCAGACCTGAGCTAATATCTGTTGCCAATCCTCCTCTTTTTGCTGAGGAAGGTTGGCCCTGGGGTAACATCCATGCCCATCTTCCTCTACTTTATATGGGACGCTGCCACAGCATGGCTTGATAAGTGGTGCATAGGTCCGTGCCCGGGATCCAAACATGCGAACCCTGGGCCACTGAAGCGGAGCACGCGAACTTAACCACTATGCCACCAGGCTGGCCCCATTATATCCCCATTATTTTGCTGTAAGCCCAGATGTTCAGAATACAGCATCCAGAGCTGGGTTGCTGGGCTCCACGTCTGCCTCTGCCGTGTCCTAGCTGAGCTGCCTTGAGCTGTGTGAGCACAAGTGACTTAACTTCTCTGTGCTTCAGTGTTCTCATCTGTAAAACTGGATCAATATAATACTTCCCTCCTAGGGTTGTTAGGGGTATTACATGAGTTAATATTTGAAAAGAGCTTCAAAAACAGCACCTGTATTTGTTAAAGGTATTTGTTGAATAAAATAAGATACGTTTTAGTGGTGACATCTCTCCTCTACTTCGTATCGCTTGAAATAGTTGCAGCTGCATGCTTTTTATGAGCATTTGATAATGCCGGCTCTCCCCCAAATTTATGGACAAGGCAGAGTTCATATTTCTCACAACTGTATTTCTAGCATCTGGGGCAGGACCTGGCACCAGTGGTGAATATTTGTGAAATGAATGAATCAACCAAGAAATCAGTAATGAAACCTCTTCTACACCTAAGATCGTGGGATGATGAACACCTTAGAGGGAGAAATTGTCAGGGACATTAATGATCAAGGACACAGAGCAGAACAGATGGTATGAGGGAAGAAAGCACATAGAAAGGGGGAGTGGAGAATGTAGCAAAGACTGTCTTGTTCCAGAATTGTGTCCAGGGTTAGTTCTTTAATACTCCTATCATAGGAGTGTTGTCTATTTTATGGATGTGCCAAACAGATTGGGAGGACTTCTGGTCAACCTGGGTGTAGTGAAGAACCCAGAATTTCTATATGGAGCATGTCTTAAAGGGATGGATGGCCACCACGGGGAACTTGAAAGTGCCCACACATTGCACTTTACAGATACCTGAGTAATTGTCAGCTGTTCCCATCGTACCACAGGGAGCATGACAGAGATGGCTGAGTCCCCCTTAGCCACCTTTTGGCACTGCCAACAAAGCCAGAAATCCTTTTCTGTAGCTGCTTACTTGAATTTCAGAATCGGGAGAGTCTCTTAAAATCAGTGTAGCCACATGGGCTGTGATGAAGAAAGCACATTATCTGGAAATGTATCGCGTGGCGTGGCTTTTTGGGGAAGGACGGAAGACAACAAATGATTCATCAACAGATTTCAGACAATTTGGTCTCCCTCAGAAAGCCTGAAAAGAAAATATAACAAACAGAAGTGAAAATGAGAGGGAGAGTGTGCACAAGGAGACCAGGCCTTCTGTACTGGAGAGCTAAAGGTCGTCAGGGAGAAATGGGAAAAATGGATTGAAAATGGGGATGAATCATCTTAAATGGCATCCCTAGGAAATTGGTTTGCAGTTTCACGGAGGAAATGGGCCCCATGAAATGACTACAATAAGGGCTTTGATATAATAAATGTGTTTTCTTTTTGTGTGTGTGCCTGTGGGTTTTGAGCTTCAAATGCTGATGAAAAGTTGGCCATGGTTATATAATATCTGATCCAAGGTATGACGCTTGAAACACAAGGTTACTAGCCCTTTGGGACTCATTATATTCAGAAAATTCTTTTAGGATTCAAAAAGACAGGGATTGGTGTCTTGAACTATTCTCTCCTAAGGTCTGTCCATAACTGAGCTGAGCTCTGTGTGAACCGGAGATAAAGATGATTTTTCTAGCACCAAACCAATTAATTATCCTCCTGCGATACTGACCTACTCAGGCTTCTCTCTCTTGGCGTTTGCCCTCGTGTCTTGGAGGCCTCCTACCCTTTCATCTCTAAGGTTGCGGATCATTTTAAGAGTAAGTTTCCCAGGCCAGGAAACATTTCAGCATCACTGAATCTGGCTTCTGAGAATTTCTAATGATCTCTGATGGTTTATGGGAAGACAGTGAATATCCTAGTTTCCAAATATCACAGAACAGCCACTGTTAGGCACTTATCAAAGTGCTTTATCAAATTAGCTTTCCATCAATTTTTTAAACAGTTAAAGTAAACTTTTTAATTGAAATATCACACACACACAGAAAAATGCGTAAATTGTCCATGGGCAGCTTGATGAATTTTCACAAAGTCAGCAGCACCAATGTAACCACGGCCCAGGTCAGAGGATAGAGCACTAAGAGCATGCCAGAGTCCCCCTCTGTCCTCTCCCAGAACACAGCCACCTCCTGCTCCCTATTGAAAAATAGTCTCCTGACATTTGTCATCATCAAATAGTTTTGCCTAATTTTAAACTTTATGTAGATGGAATCACAACGTGTGTGTTCTTTTCTGTCTGGCTTGTTTCTTTCAACTTTGTGAGATTTTTTTTCAAGTTGTTGCATTTATTTGAGTTGGTGCATTTCAAATCTTAGTCTCTTTTATGACTATCCTACTATTTATACACTCTATCTACTTTTGGTGAACATTTAGGTTGTTTCCAGCTTTGGGCTGTCGGGAATGGTATTTCTAAGAACATTCTTATATGTGTCTTTGGGGGCACAAATATACATTTCTATCCCCAGGAGTGGGGTTGCTGGATCTTAAAGTATATAGAGCTTTATTAGATAATTCCAATCTTATTTCCAATGTTGCTCTGCAATTTACACCCCACAGCAGTGTATGAAAGTTCTACTTGCTCTGTGTTTTCACCAAAACATTTTTATTGTTTGTCATGTAAATGGTAGCAAGTCTGGTGAATGTATATCTCATTGTGGTTTTCATTTGCATTTCCTTGATGACTATGTCGAGGACCTTTTTTATACACTTATTGGCTATTTGGATATCTTCTTTGTAAAATGTCTATTCGAGTCTTTTGCCCATTTTTTTATTGGGAGGACTGTCTTATGGATTTATTTGTAGGAATGACTTTACATATTCTAGATACAAATCTTTGGTTGGGTATACATATTGCAAATGTCTTTTCCCACTCTGTGGCTTGCCTTTTAACAATCTTAATGTCTTTTGATGAACACACTTTCTGAATTTTATTTTTTTTAAGTCATTAAAAAAATTTTTTTCTATGCTAGTTTCTATATCTTCCTGGGGTTATAACTATACTGACTTTCATATTTTCCAGACACTTTCTTAATTTTAATGCAGTCCAATGTATCAATATTTTCTTTATCCTCAGGGCTTTTGTATAATATAATAAAGAACAAATAATCTCCTTCCCCTTATTCCCCCCAAATTCACCACTCTGGAAAACATAGGAAAATCTCTTCAACAAATTCTTAATTATATATATGTGACCATCTTTTCAGTAAAAGAGGGACCAGGATATGCTAAGCAAATGCCATTGAGTAGAAATGAAGATGAGCAGCATTTGCTGCAGTAAAGGATGCAACAGTGTGGTGTTGGAGGAAAGCAGGATTCAGAGACAAATCAAGTGGGGTCTATGCCCTTTAAAAAACCATTAACATTTGCATAGGTGAGATGAAATTAAAACGGACATGAAGGGTTACCTAGAAGCAAAATGAGGATAGTTCAAGGGTGTGGGGATGAGGGGGATGGAATGAGTCTAGAAAGGGTCCTCTTTTTCTGGATAGAGGACTATTTGCTGGGTGAGCACTATCTGTCTACCTGTACACCTGGGGCCCTGTGCACATGGCCCAACTCGAGAGACAGCCACAGCATGCTGGAGGGACTACTCTACCATCTTGAGGGTCCAGCCCTGATGGGATGGTATTGGATTTGCCTGAGTCTTGTTAGCTGTGTCCTTACAGCTGGATTTACTCCTCTGTGCTTTTCACACAACAGGGACTTACATGTTGGTGTTCTGCATGACCCTATCAGCATTGACAAACATTGTTCCATTAAAGCCAGTTCAATAAAAAGTTAAGTATTTGGAATGTAGAAAGTACTGCAGGAGATTCAAACAATGATTAGACAGATCACTAAACTAAGGTAGTTGACTCAGACATTTGAATTTTTTTTCATTGCATTGAATTTTTAAAGTATTTTAGTAGATATTTCAGTTTATAAACAACAACAGAAAATAAAGCTAAGTGAGAAGAAACTATACATAACTAATCAATGGCAGAGCCATGATGAGAAATTAAGGTTTCTTGCCCTATGTCATGACTTCTGCAGTTATTCCTCTGATGGTCCAGTGCTACAGTGTGCAAATGTTATCCTGGCCATTCTTGGTACCAGCATCATCTTCTCTTCCAAGACAGGAGATATGTTCTACAGCTTTCCTCTTGCTTCACTTTATGTGGCTATTCTTGGTTCACATCACCTTTTATGAATGAAAGTCTTATCTCATAAAACGCTACTGGACATAGTTGTGGGCTTTATGTTTTCATTAAATCTTGTCTGAATTATGTGCTTTTCTTCAGAGAGGCAAAGAAAGAGGAGAATCTCACCTTGCCAAGCTTAGCTGTCTCGGGAGCATCTGAAAGGGGATGCAGACTCAATTTAATGTGTCAGTTTTCAAAAGGCTAGTTTCTGCATCATGTCAGAATCTGTCACTTGCATTTTCAACGTGTTCAAAGACCATGTCTATTTGTTAGATGGACCACTAATCTTCAGAGTAGAGTGTGTATATTCCAGGAAGTTCAGAAGACTATGCTTAGGGTCGTGGGAAGCACTTATTAAAATTTTTATTTTCATCTCATCCCTTAAAAATGCCTATTTTTGCATACGTTCTGTAACATACGTATTATTTCATATACACACACAATTACGTATACACACATATACCCTATATACAAATGTTAAAGTATGTATTTTGGGTAGTCTGTACTCAATTAATTTTAATCAATGAATGCACAGTCAACAAACTTTAGAGACCACTGTCAAAGACTATGCTTGATTGATTAGAATAATCGATCACTATTAAAAAATATAGGATGGCTGATCTTGGCCATGGCACAGTGGAAAAGCCTAAGATTTGAAGTCAAACAAACCTTAGTTATTAGCCAAGCCATATCTTTTTATTTTAATCATTTGTCTGCCTCAAGGTGATGTCATCATCAATGCCACTGAGATGCAAACTCCCGTAGGGACTTTTCTTGGGTTTTTGAACGAGGCATCTAGGGTGGTCCAGTATATCAGGAAATAAAGATTTATAATAAGGAAATAGCTGAATGACAAGCTGCTCAGTTGTGCTGTTTTTGCATACAGAGTGATGGCCAGTCACATTCTACTAGTGAAATTGTCCTCCAATTGTTTTCACATGTTTTTAACTACATCCGAACATCTAGGTCTCTTTATTCAATAACTCTCAGGACATAAGAATTGGGATGAACGGGAACTGGGTCTAAACCATGTAAAGTTACTCCCTAGCTCCAAGCATAATTTGCTTTGAAGTCCATTCCATTTCTTTCTCTTGTTTCCATCTCAACAATCATGAGTCATCCTCCACTGCTACAATTCTCAGTCCTAACATCCTCCGAGTGTCAGATTATTGTTCTAATGTGCCTAATGAGAAACAGCACGCTGGTCAAAGAACCTAGCTCTTCCTGACAGGCATAGGTGTCCACAAATAAATATCTCCATTCTCCACGGGTCCTCAGAAATCCATCCAAGTAAGACAAATTAAAAAGCTCCCATTGGTGAAATCAGGAAGACTGACTTTCCTTTACAATAACTAATTTGTCCATTTTTGGCCACCGAGCTTCAATTCTTGAGCCCCAGGTGTCTTTTTCCTTCATGTTTCCAGCCCTATCTCTTTGAGCACCGATGTTGACACTTAGATTACATGAAATCAAGATGAGATAAGCTGTTATACAGTGTGGATAACCTAGATGGAGTGTAATCTATGAAATGGAGGAGGCTATTTAAGTAATGAATTGTCAGTAATGCACTTGAGGCAGAGAGCAATTTTGGTTGATTTTAGACACCGAACTGCAAAATGCTTACAGAGAACTCAAGGTAAATTGGCCATACGCTAGAGTCTTAGGTTATATAGTCCTGCTCATTGTGTACATGCCACACGATTTTCTGGGTTTCAATGATGCCTGGTGGTGAATGATCAAAGGACTGTTGACTGGGAAATAAAATCCACTTTGATTGTCCCAAAGGGACTTTTGTATGGACTTAATGTTTCCAATGGCTTTTTCAGTGACTTTGACACTCAGAACACATTTTTTCCTCCCAGGATGCATATTTTGTCTGAAATTTCAAACCAGAAGACAAATGAAGGAGGATCTTTCAAATTAGGGTTTCTTAAAAACTAGACAAGGATAAAAAGGATCTATCCATACACAATAGTAAGCCACTGGGAAAGCCAGAAAGAAGGGTACCGATGACACACTCCAGTTAATACCTGTCTGGGGTGGTGCTGAGATGGATGCTGGAGCCAGGCTGCCTGGGTTCAAATCCCACCTCTGCCACTTGCTAGTCCTGTGACCCTAAAGAAGAACCAAAACTTCTCTATGCCTCAGTTTCCTCGTCTATAAAGAGGAGACAAAACTACCTGCCCCATGGAGGTGTTTTGAGGATTAAGTCAGTTAATATATGCCAAGTGTTTAGATCATTCCTCAACATCCTAAGTGCTATACTCATCCTGATATTACCATTAGCCATTAAACAGAGTTGAAAAAGACTCTGGGAGATGGAAGTCACCATATTTGGTGATGACAGTGAAATATATTGTTTGTTTCTTCCCATTACCTGAAAGTAACAATCTATTAAAGCATATGAATCCAAAGAGGGTTTGAAGGCCCAACACATGTTCACGGTGAGGGAAGAACAATGACTACATTCATGACGTGGGGTTTCTCTGTTGACTTTTATTCCTAAGGTTAACGGGTTTCCTAACCTCACATCAGTGCTATTGATGATTTCCAGTAAAGGAAGGCGATTGTCAAGTCACAGTCTTGTTGAACTCTACAAGCCTTGCACTTCACCCAAGGACAAAGGTGTTCAAATACACTTCACAGGTGTAGGTAATTAGATTCTTCTCAAAGAACGAGAGTGACTCAAGAAAACCACACTTGCGATTTGTTAAGCGAGCAGTTGTGTGTTCCCGTGTCTCAGAAATCCTGAGTCTATTCCTTGCTCTGTCCCTGAGGGTACATATTCAATAAATACTTAGTATTTATTGACTGATAAGATGTGAGAAAGTCCTTTGATTTCACTTAATTTCAAATTTTTAATATAAAAAAGAGGAAAATAGCCCTAGCAAGTAAGAAATTTGACAGTCCCAGGGGACTGTTCACCAGAATACCCCACACATTTGGATGTAGGTTCTTAGTTCTGGCTGTTGTAGCCAAGGCTGTGATGTGATTTTGTGTAAAAAGCCACAGCACAGAAATCAGTGATGTTTCCCATATCCAAATACCTTTACTGGCAACTTCATTCTGTATCATCACCTCTGTATCATTACCTTAGATTGCCTCTGAAGTCTAGGACCGTGGGCACCCTTGTCCAAAAACCTCTCTCAGGAGAACCTAGTTTGTGTTACCAGAGCCTGATAGGCCATCATCCCGATTTTACATTCTAAGTGTCATATCTTGCTAACCTCTCTTTGGGGTCAATTTACACAACTTCTGAGCAATTTCCTTTTCGTCACAAGTCATTAACTCCCATAATGTGTGATCACTCCTAGTTGTCTTAAAATAACTGTGATACTAATATTGTCATGTTGTTTTGAATAGAGACATTATCTGTGTGTGCAGCATTTCAATTCACAGCTCTATTGCCCCTAATCTGTTCCTTCCTTAATTAGCTCATTCATCAAAAGTTTCCCCTGACTATTTGTCAGTTGTGCCACTTAGGTCTGCCACAAGCAATTTAAGAATAGCTCTTCAGAGTGATGAGAGAATGCTGATATCTAAATACAACAGTGTGATACGTGCATTAGGATCTTAGGATGTGTACTAGGTATGTACATTATGTCATATGTTTTATAAGACTAAAAAGAGGAATTATAGTTTCAGAGTATGGTAGATTAGCAGTCAAAAATCATAGCTTCTATGCCTGGCTTCCCCATTGCTTGACTGGTTGACCCAAGGAAAATTCAGCAGAAATTCAGATGGAATGTTATCCCTTCATGGGGGTTTATTGCAGAGATTTCTTACCCTCTCCCTTGCTCTCTCCTGCAATATGGAATGGAGCAAGGATGAGGGTTGAGCATCCTAAATCTACAAAGAGTGTGCCAACTCCCCTGCAGTTAATAGAACTCTGCTGACAAAGGAGTTTTGCCAAAAATCTTGGCAAAATGGTTTCATGGATTATATAATTGTTAATGCTTTGATAATCTATCTTGTAGCGGGTACAGCCTATCCCAGTGAGAAATTAAACCCCAGAGCCATGACTAATATGAAGCTGGGCTAAATTTCAGAGGTCAGTTATGCTGCGGTTGGAAGGCTGAGACCCAGGAAGTAGGTGACTCTCCCCAGGTCATTCAGTGAATTAGTGAGAAAACCAGGAGGCGGAATGGACATCTCTGACTTGCAGTGCACTCCATTTGCAGTCCACTCTTTGTCTTGCACATTTATTCATTTTATAAACTTGTAAAAAAATTTATACACTTTTATACATGTAGGTAACTCCGCTGAATGGTGTGGCACAGTGTACAGTGGTGAAAGGTGGAGCTCTGTAATCGGACGAGCTAAGTCTTAATTTGGCCCCCACTACTTCTTTGCTCTGTGACTTAGAGCGACTTAAAATCTTTGCACTTCATCTATATGTAAAATGAGTGTCGTGAGTTCTAAATAGTTTTATGTGTACCTAACATGGTGCCTAGGACATCTGATTTTTTTAAAAAGCTGAAATTTGTAGAGGGTCTAAGACGACTAAGAAAATATCTTTCCAAAATATTTGCTCTGAAGAGACACAGAGTTTAGTGATCTTTTTATTTTCCAGCTGGGATGTGCAGAGAGATGCTCAGTTATGTTCCCTGATCTCAGACATCATCTAAAGACATCTAAAATCCAGATATTTCAAGTTCCAGTTCTTTGCATGTCTACAAGTACCAACATTCCTGCATGTTACTTATTTCTGTAAACACCCCAGCGCGGCAGAGTTTGAGACACATGTGGGACCTCTTTGGCTGTCTATTTGGGGAAGCAGGAGAGCCTAATGGTTGAAGAAATGTACTTTGAAGTTATATGATCTGGTTTTGAGTCTCATCTCTGCTGATTACTGCCAGCGTGGCCTAGAACACATTACTTAAACCCTAAGCCTAAGTTTCCCCATGTAAAAAATGCAGCTAATGCTAGAATCTACCTTATGGAACTATGGTGAGAAAGCGAAATGAGTTAATAGATAGAAAGCACATCACTTGGTCGCTGGTGCACACTAAGTCCTCCCAGAAAGATAACCATCAGTATTACTGTCTATTCCGACTCTGTTACTGTCGATTCTTCAACTGTTATAACCACAACCCAGAGGAATTCAACAGTTTGCCAAAGACCACACAGCCAGTTAGTGGTAAAACCAGAGCTATAATCTAGATTTCCTGCATATGAATAGGAGACTTATTATTGCCTCTGGTCAGAAAAAAAAATCAGCCTAAAAATATGATATAATTAATCAACATTCTCAGAGTGGTGATCTCTCTTGATTCTAAAGAGTACTATGAAATGCAGGGGGCTGTCATGAGTAGGAAATGTTTTTCACGAACTTGTATAATGTCTGAAGAACCTTCCTCAAAGGGTCCAACCTCCTGAATTAGAGAATTGGACTAAAGGAGTCACAAAGATATTAAATAATATTATCATGTAATGTCCTCTCAGGAGAATCTTGTCTATAAAAAGAAAGAAATAATCTCTGGTTAATAAGAAGATGGAGCCTCAAGAGAGAACTAGAAGTTGAATTCCGTACAGCCAAGGCTTATGAATTTATTGTTACAAAGAGCCTCTGAAGAGTGGAGGAGGAGAAACATGTTTCAATTTCTTGTACATCAAAATGGTGGTTATCCTCAAAACTGTAAGGTTCCATGATTCATGACACTGCCATCAGACAGAGCTGCATAGAAAAAACAGCATTTGCTTGGTTAATGGGACTGGTGATGCTATGACATTATTTGGCCATCTGTTGTCATAGGACAGGGTCTGGACCAGTGGTGTGCTACAGCCATTGGCACTGGCTTGTGACAGCTGATGGTGCCCATCTCTTCCCTAATGTGGCTTCAGTGACATGATTTGGTCACTTGAAATCAGCTGTGGTGGGAGAACTTACACCATGGAAACTGGCCAGTGCTACAAATCAGGGGCTTTTCCCCCTCATACCACGGAAGCTATTTTATTTTTATTTTTATTGCTTTCCCTGCTCAAATTTTCTTAGTCCGGTAGGAAAGAGAGAGAGAAAAAGAGATATACCCTGTTTTAATAGTAGCCTGGCACTATTCAGGCGTTATAATTCAGAGATGGCTTTTTAAAAAGTGTGCTCCCTGAAATGGATTCTGAAAAATCTTTTCAAAGTTGAATTCTCTGTGGTTTATTCATCTTATCTAAAACAAAACAACAAGACACCAAGAGCAAATCATATTTGGGGAAAAAAAATGCTATCCAGTAAAATATAAAAGGCTCAGATATTAAAGTTAGAAATGGAAAAAGCTGTATCAGGAGAAGCTTTGGGATTTCTGGCCTTTAAGGGCACTGAAATCTGGGGAGAGTAATGGAGCTGGGGAGACCCACAGTCTCCTCATTTAAGTGACAGACTCCCAGCTGCTGGGGCTTAAAAGAGGCTCAGTAGATAACACATCATGCTCCACTGTCACGTAGAATGGACTAGACAGGGTCACAGGAGTCGTGCAGATGGAGATTCACATGTCTCCTTCATGACCGACCCAAAGGCGAGGTGGGAGAGTGTCAGCTGGTTCTGCCAACTCTCTGAGCTCACCAGCTCAGATTCCCGCTGGACACAACTTAGCCTTCTCACCAAGCACAGAGCAGCAGAAAAGAATTGTTGCCTCCCGCAGCCCACTGGGTCCTCCAAAGTGGGAAGAACTGAGCCAGCAGGCCCAGTGGCTTCTCCCAAACGTTGACCAAACAGATACACCATTAACCTTCTTCTAGAAAGAAGTAATGGGCAGGGAGAGGAATGTACCTCAGTGGACAGTCCCTCTCTGTAAAATAAAACATGAGAAATGGGGAATAAGTGTCCCCTCTACCCCCACCATCCATGAAGAGGAAATGTTATGGGTGTTATGAGCTCAGGTTCTGGAGACAGAGAGACCGGGTTCAGATCCCGTTCCATGACTCCTCGTTATTGACCATACACGGGTTACACCATCTCACTGGCCTCAGCTTCCCCAGCTGTAAACTGGGTTGGTTATAAGGCTGCTGTGAGATTCAGTGAAGTACCGACTGCGTGGAAATCACTCACCACGGTGCCTGGAGTATGGTAATACCCGGGACACGTCAGCTACGACGAGAATTATCCTATATTGTACAGTGCAGACTGCCTTCGGATGAGACCAGAGGTAGCACGACTAGTTATTAAGGCTGCTTGTTCAGGCTGCCTAACCAATTTCTAAAGGATGCAAACTATACTTCAAGTTTGAATCAAGGTTAACAAATCCCATGATGATTAGAGGAGAGTAACAACTAGTCTTTTTCTGTGGGGCCCACAGTCTTTGAGTTGGAGAACATTACATTATCTCCAAGGTCAACGTGCCCTTAATGCCAGATTTCAGTAGGAGATGACCACTCAGCAAGTCGGATTGTCCTAGAGCCTGAAGCCCTCGTTGAGAAATCCATCCTTCAACTTTCCACCTAATTCGGCCCAGGCAGTAGGTAACCGGAGAAGGAGAAATGTTTCTTCACAGCTGATTCACCTGGAGGCTTAGAGGTCAATGCTTCAGGAGGATTCCATATTGAGGCTAAAGGACTGTGCCTATTGAAAGAATTCCTGCGTGTGTGTGTTTTCTTTTTTAAAATCTTGAAGACCTTATTCCTTGTAGCTGAATAGTGACAAACTTAATTATTAAAAAAAGATTTAACCTTATGTACCTAACTTACCCCACATCATTTGAAATTGGAGAAACATGGGCTCAAACCTCGACTTAAAACTTATAACTTATAACTTGTGGGCAAGTTATCCTTTTGGAGACCCGATTGTTCCCCTCCATAAAATGGGATAACAGCGTCTTCCACGAAGGGTTGAGGATTCAGTGAGATGGCGTATATGGAAGCACTGGACACCCTAATTGATCAGTCGTCCCTATTTTTCCCTTCTGTCAAATCCGGGTCAGCCCCTGAGACGTAGCTGAAGCCCTCTCAGAGTGCTTACATCAAGCACTTCACCTGCCTTCGAATGGAGAAAAATCTTGTAGTGGCCACGTGTCAATTTTCTAACAACAGGCAAAACGTTATTACCTTAGATTTCATAAATTGGTGGCACTGCTTTGACAAAAGGCATGGAATGCAAATAGCTGTACATTGTCCACTGACAAGTATTTAGAATCAGGGCAAGGGAGGATTTCAAGATAACAGTGTCTACGATACTGGCAAAGCTATGGTTGAGATTTTTTTCTTTTTAACAGAGAGAAAAAGAAAAACTATAGTCCAAAATGCTGTCTTAAATGTAACAATTGCCTTAATTTTATTTGCAAATCCCCGGTCCCATTTTCCACACATGATGGAGTGTTGGTTGTATAAGATGATGATTTTATTATAAAATATTAATAAAATGCCCCACAGGCATAATAAAGATTGTTACTATATCAGTCCTGAGTTAAAGTAGATGAGTTAGTGAGCACTGAGGCATGCTCTGTGGGATATATTCAGAACGCTTTTTTTTTTTTTTGCTGAGGAAGATTGGCCCTGGGCTAACATCTGTGTCCATCTTCCTTGGTTTTGCGTGTGGGACGCTGCCACGGCATGGCTTGATGAGCCGTGTGTAGGTCTGTGCCAGGGATCCAAACCTGTGAACCCCAGGCCGCTGAAGCAGAGCGCGTGAACCCAATCACTATGCCACAGGGCCGGCCCAGAAAGCTTTTTAATTTTATGTTTCCCAGGGAAAATGCCATAAAGGAAGAATAAAACTGTTTTTTAGCTATTCATATCATAATACGCATCTGCAATAAAAAACAATCCATCTTTTGATCATGGAGGTGGTTTCCTGGGTATTATTTTTAGGCCTTTGTTGAAATAAGTACCATCTCTCTATATTAACCTTCTGGGAGAAGGTCCCCTGCCCTGACAATTTAAGCCACATCTTAGAGGCTTCTGTGTAATTTACACATTGCAAGTTTGCTAATGGGTTCTTTATAACAAAACTACCATAGACAGAAAATCTTTCTTTGAATCTTCATCTTGAAAGAGACGTTGAAAGAAATATGTGAAATCCTTCACAGGTACCGTTCAAGAGAAGGTTACATTCAACTGTGGCTAAATTGAATAGAGTGCACCTTTGAAGAGTCCGATTTTTACTTGGAAACTTAATGACAAAAGCAAAGAGGATATCACACTAAAATTCAAATTTCCTTTTCCTCCAGCCATTTCAGATTAATGCCAAGAAAATATATTGTACGCAAAAGAGATACCCATGTATTTGAACAGGTGGTTATGCTATTACATAACAGGTAATGTAATTTCCCATTTTACCATTCGATAGTCCTGTCCTAAAATATGCTCATAGGAACCCTGGGGAATTGAGGGATGTACTGGTTCCACAAACGTTTCCCAACACAGCTGCTTTGTTTACCAGTTAAATGTGGCTAGTCTTAGTTAAGAAATATCCACAATAAAAGCTGCAGCAGCAAGAATAAAATGCTCATTTTGCTTTTCCTCTATTGTGTGGGCTCATTATGGTATTGAAATTGGTCCTCCAGGATGAATAGGTGACTGATGCTTGGAGGGATTGGTCTATAGTCTGTGCTAGGGTTTAGCCAACTGCAGACCCGGAGCCGCATTGGATCTGCAGTCGGCTTTTGTAAATCAAGTTCTATGGGAGCTCAGCCACAGCCGTTCATTTTCACGCTGTCCGTGGCTGCTTTGACACTGTAACAGCAGAGTCGGGTAGTTGCGACAGAGGCTGTATGGCCTGCAAAGCCCAGAGTATTTATGATCTGACCGTTTACAGAAACTGTTTGCTGAGACTGGGTCTACGCTATCGAAATGACTGACATAAGAAGACACTTCCCCATCACCCATAAAGTAAGGAGCAGAACAGCGGGTTGCTCTTAATAGCATATTGCCAGAGCTTTATTACCCTTTATTGGTGCCAAAGAAAGGAGGGAGGCTTCGCAAAGGAGGTGTTAGATTTAGAAGAGAGCATGTTGCTGTGGATGCTTTATCACAGAAAGGGCTCAGGCAGCAACAGAAATGAGGATTTAAAGACACATTTGTCTGGGGAAAAAATGACATTTAGAGGTCCTTTAAGAAGCAAGTAGATTCTGCTAAGAAAATAAAGTTCATTTAAATGAGCTCAGCCTACTTGCTTTTCCAGACAGGTGACTGCACGTTTCATGATTTTATTTTCTTTCTTTTCTAAAGGGCAAGTGATATTTCTCTCCACGAGTTATTAAATGTGTCCCATCGCCTCTGGGTCACTGTCTTTCAGATAAAACTATGACTGTTACTTTTCACGGTGGATTTCCTTTTCTTTATTTCTTGATTAAATGTGATGCTGTCTATTAAACTTACGTATAATTATAAACATAATGATTATAAATGTAGATTAAAATATATAAAATAATGATGTATTATTTTACAATATATTATGATCTATTTCTGCTGCTCTCCTTCCATTCCTCCTCACCTCACTGAAAAATGAACCCTGTGAGGGTAGAGATTTGGTCTGTTTTGTTCATCGTATCTCATTACCTAGACTAGTATCCAGAACAAAGTAGCTGTTCAATAAATAAATGTTAAATAAATGTCTTTAATTGCCTACTGTATGCATGGTTCTTTACCAGGGCATTGGGACTACAGGGGCATTATGAGGTATGATTCCTCTCCTCCATTCATTTATAATTCAGAAATTCTTCCTCTATGACTGGAGGGAAGGTGATCAAAGGCATATTCAACTGAAACAGTTAAATGTCGATGTCAGGCAATATTCCATCACTTCAAGGAGATGCTAAAGGAGTTCCAGAAGGGACTGAAGTAATAGCGAAAGGACCCATGAAGGAAGAGCACTCACTCAGGTTGTAAAGTACAGGGAGAATCTTAGTAGACCAAAAGAGCACTTTCAAGAAAAAGGAATAGGAAGGGGCATGAGGCAGAAATCCCCTCCACCTGGACTAGTCATGGGTCTGGGTGATTATCCCTCATATTCTTTATCTTTCTTGCTGCAAGCCATAGGGATTTAGCCCGCTCCCTTCTCTTCTTTAAAGATGCTGTTCCCCACCAGCACTGCCATGACCAGCACACCCACTTAATCCAGAGGTCCTTTCTCCTTTGGACCTGCTGTTTAAAGGGAGACAGTTTTAGGATGGTTTGTCTGACAGAAAGATGGAGCAGAGAGCTGAGGTAGCAGTGGGAAGAGATGAATGGATGCCTAGAGGGGTGAGCAAGTTAAACCAAGAATGTGCAGGGTTTGGCGATTTCTGGCTGCGCGTGATTAGAAGAGGAAAGGAAATGTAGTTACGGGATAGAGATGAAGGGAGGAGTGATTTATTTGTAGTTTGGGGGTATTTGTGGGTTCTGTATGAGACATTAAGTTTAGGGTGACCATGGAAGAATCAAGTGAAAAAGCCTGTATAGTTGACTGTGAGGATGGTGATGACATCTTAGGCCTGGAGTCAAGAATCTGAGGGCTTTCCAGTTGGAGGTGATAGCTAGACCAATGGTTGGAGAAAGGGTAAGAATTCAGGAAAAAGGAGAAGTCGAGGATAAAGGTTTGGGGCATACCCCAAGTCTGTGGTCAAGATGAGGACTAGGAACAAGCAAAGAAAACAGAACTTGGTGGTCAGGTGGAGGAAAGTCAGGACAGGTGGTTAGAAATCCAGTGAAGAGTCTCAGAGCATCAAGTGATGCTGAGAGTTTCTGGAGAATGAGAACCGAGAAACCAAATGGGTCATGTGTTAAGGTGTCACGATAAGGTGAAGGTGTCTAGGGAAGATGTGGAAGGGTTAACATCTTAAGAGGGCTGACAATTTTTCCTCCAGAAAGGAGGGAAGGAGATTATCTCCTTGGTTGGAGAAAGTGTGACAGTGGGAAAGAAAGTGATTTTTGTCAAGGACATTTAGTCACTCGATGGTAGTAGAGGGAATTGAGCTGAGCTCTCTAATACCCCATTTCAGAGGCTATTTAGTGCACAGGTGTGTGCTCCCGGGCTTAGTGCCCGGAGGTGTGATTTTCATCCTGAACGCTTTCAAAATTAGAGCTAGTTCACCAGGCAACCAAGGGAGGTCATTGATTTTCCTCTTAGAAGCAGGGCCCCTTCCCTGCAGCTGGGAGGAACTGGAAACATGAGTCCTATCATCACTCTGAATCACCGAAAATCTCTGGTGGATTTTCTCAGCAGACGGGCGTTCATGTACGTATTCACACCAAAATGCAAGCTAAGAGGAGAAATTTCGCTGACAGATTCTCTACACTCCCTTTTCTTTCCTCTCTCCAACCTGCCTCTTTTCCCTTTTTCCTAAAGTCGTCTGCTTGCTGGAGTGGGGAAAAATGGGCTTTTGAATGTCTCTCCCACAGTGGAACCGTGACACCTGAACATTTGCTCAAAAATATTTTGAAGGTAATCTCTTCGGGGAAAAGAAAAGCGAGAACATATATACCTCCATTGTCTTGCTCCGCCTTCTCCTTTCCATGTTCCAGATGGACTGGAATTCTGTCTTATTTCATTGTTTTGATTTTGGTTTGCCATCTTCCTCCTAAAAGCTGTCTTCTATCAAACCCAGTTTACAAACAACGTAGACGTTGTGGATGCTTTTGTCCTTCTCCTGTAGCTCTGGTTTGTCATTCAAGGTCAGGATGCCACATTTTGATCAACGTGTGAAAGAAGCTTTCATTACAACTGAGGGTACGTGCAATTATGAATGTGCCTTTCAGGTGCAAGATTGAACGGCTGGACCCTTCCAGTAATGTTAGAGTAGTAGTTTTCAACTGGTGAATCATGACATCAATATATTGAGTTCTAACCACTTAAAAAATAAACGAAAATAGCCAATATCAGAGTGCATCCCATATAGAAGGGAGGTGTGGTTTCATGAAACTTTTATCTGTGTACAGTGGGTCATGGGGTAAAATGTGTTTTTTAATATGTCACGGTTGAAAATATTTGAGAAACACAGGATAGAGGACTAAATCACACGTTTACATAACATGCAATATTTTGCCTCAAAAGTATTAAGTAGAGGGGTTTTTTAATGCACGAAAAAATGACTCTAGCAGGTCATGAAATGAATTTGGTGGGTCATGACTAGCATTGTTGAAAACAAACAGAAAATATCAGGGTGCTTTTATGCAACTGTTACAAGACTGTTCTTTCCGTCATGCAGACACACAGAAACCTATACGCATGAGTAGACCAGGACACGGTGTGAAATATACTTCTCACTGTGGGTCGTTGTCAAGTAACTTTTAAAGCCATTACAGAGTACTCAGGGCAATGGACAATGTACTCAGAGAAGAATACAGTGCTGAAGGGCTACTACTAGGGGAAGACAGTGCTGACCACAGATACAACTTAATCCCCCAAGCATGCTGCCAGAAAGGCTAGTATTCAAAAGGATGTCAAGAGCACAAAAAGGTTGAGAACCATTGTTGCAGAGAGACAATGGTCTCCAATGGTATCCAATTGGAGTTGGTGGGTACCAAGGAAATTCCAATTGCTCTTCCTGCAGCGCTGGTAAATGTTGAAATAACTGATGTTATTTCAATCTGGGACATATCTGGGGCTACCCAGCTAGAGCTACCTCTACGTGGTCTCTCCAGCATGGTGATTTCACAGTGGCCAATTTCTTATATGGCGGCTCAGGGCTCTAAAGATTAGTGTCCTGAGAGACAGCGCCAGGCAGAAACTCAGCCACGGGAGTCACAGAGTGACACTTCTGCTGCAGAGGCTGGTCCACAATCAAGGAGAGGAAACTAGACTCCACCTCCTGTGGGAGGAGTGTCAAAGGATGTGTGATAATTTTAAAGCCATCCTTCCTCTTTTGTATCTTCTGCTTCTTATTTACTCCCATGTCTCAGCATCAATGTCTTCATTGATGCGGTCTTCTAGCTTCCAACCTACTGGCTGACCTCTGCTTTCTGGCTTTTCTTCCTCTCTGGTTGATATTGTTCAGCCTGTCTAACCCATCCTGTTTTATTTATTTGGCTTTACCATCTCTCTCTGCTGTTACAAAGTGTAATTTCTAACTGAAGTATCTATGAGCAGGTGAAGGGATATGTCTTGTGACATTTCCTCCCCTCCAAACTCTCAATAGGTGAACAGTTGAAAGGGGGAGAACGTCGGCAGCAATCCCACACACGGTTCTGAAATTTTCCAAAAGTTCCTGACCCCACAGATGTGGGCCCCGGGCCTGCAGCATCTGACCAGTAGCAGTGTACGGGTGGAGATCTGCTGGCACACTCAGCAACCCATGGGCGTGTGCAGGTGCTGCCTGCACACTGGCCCCCTTCCCGGGCCTGGAGGAGGTGGGCATCTATCTATAGAACTGACTGACCAGTCTCTGCTTGAGGTGATGGAGAGATCCGGGGTCCAATTTATTTCACACCAACACAAGCTCTTATCTCTTGATCGTTGCTTTAAGTGGACTGAGAACCATTCACCTAAAGCACACTTGGTGCAAAGAAAGTAAGTCATTGCGTCCAGCTCTCCTGCGGTTAGGGGACATCATACCTATGTTTGCCTCCTGTAAACAAAACATAAACTGTCCATTCAAATTAAGAACTGGTCAAGATCCTGCATCACTGTAACCAAGGTAGCAGCTGCAGCTGTGGCAGCCACAGAAAGGAAGCGAAGATTCTATTATTTCCCTGGAATTCGTGAAAGGTCCACTCTACAATTGTGATCTCACCACGTGGAGAAACTCCATTGTATTTTAAATTTTAGGGCCAACTTTTACAAACAGACATTAAAACTAATACCCTTCATGCCTGGTGGTTCAAAAGCAAAGTGTACGAAGGCAGAATTTACGCAAGCCTCTTGGGGAGTCACGCCAGAGAGAGAAAATGAATACTGAAATGCAGAAACAAAAGCGTATCCATGTGGAATGTTGTTACAGATCTAAATGGAGAAAGGAGTCTTTAAAAACAACCAGTTCTCTTTATTGGACGGCTGGAGACTGGAGCTGGTAATCCAAGATGAATTTTCAATGGTCCATTGTGGAGAGATGGGGGTGGGTGGAGACTGTGCAAATGTTGTACCAGTCTGTCCTGGGCCCGGGGCTGTTTTGGTTTCCTATGTGGATGGTAGGCTGAAAAGTGCCTTATTCACTGATAAACAAAGCCAAGTTTGTGAGCAGGAGTTGATTCTCAAAAAGCTGGAGAAGAGGTTAGAACCTGCGAGAATTAAACTCACTAGAGACACATGCAAAGGAGTCATTCAACTCGCCCCCCGACACACACACGCATAAGCTCTCCTCATTCCCGCCCAGTGTATGAACATCCATGTGACTTGGGCAAAGGCTGGCTGGGTGTGAGTACTGGGGAGAAAGAACCTAAAGCTCACAGGGACTCATGAGGTGAAAATCAGCCACAAAACCTCACTGTAGAGCAAAGGACATTAAACACAATTGCATTAATTTTTTTTTATTTTCAAGAAAAAATTAAAGGCTCCTCCCCCCAAAAAGCTACTTAATTTCTTGGTACAAGAGAACAAGAGCTCTTTCCTTTCTTCAGCTCTCTCATCTGAAATCACAGAGGACTTTCAAACTGTAGGTTCAGTGAGACTTTTCTAACCCATTCTGTCCAAAGCAGAGGCAGTTTTCCAGGTTGGAACCCACAATCTAGTGGGGTCCAGTATGGGATAGTGGTCCAAACATTGGTGGAAATCCCAAGCAGCCTCGTGTGTATAGATCTGTGGCTTGCTCCCTGAGGCATTGCCCAGTTCAGATGACTGGGCTTCTGCCTTGTCCACTCCTTTCCCTGTGGTCCTCCTGTGGGGATGGATGTATCTCAGCCCATTTGGATGGAGCCCTGAAAACCTTCTGTGTCCTTGTCAGTATGCTTTCCTGAGGAACGGCACCCTTTCTAGCTCGTGACTGAGGGCCGTTCCACACCACTTCCCCAAACTTGCCTTGGTCTGGATTCTCTAGACACTGAGCTTCACAGAATGGAGACTCTCCCCTTAGAACATTGAACTCTGGACTCCTGGCCACCCCTACCCTTTGGAACCAGATCTCGTCCTGGGTTCTTCTAGCACCAACCCAGCCTGCAAACACTGGTTTCTTCCCTTTTCCAGTGAACACACAAGGATAATAAAAGAAAGTTGCACATGGGAATTTTGGTTCTACCTATCAAAGAATGCCTCCTCTCCTAAGAGATAATTTAAAGGGAAAGTTCGAATCCCCCTGCCACCGTTTGAAAGGACGCCCTTAGACCCAGCTGGGTTGTTTTGGGTCTCTATATTAAAGTTCTTATGCCGTCCCAGTAAGTTAATAGAAATGACAATAAAGAGCATGTATTGTTAGTGCCCTTTGGATGCAATGCAACAGCTGTGTATGAACACCAGCTCCTCTCTCATCTCCTTCTGTGCATTCTTCTCGGTCCCGGGTGAGGTCCATGAGTCCAGGGTACTTCTCGAGAGATGGGGGTATTCTCCCTTCCAGCTGCCAAGGAAAATGTAGGGAGGGCTTCTCTTCCTGGGCTGGTCTCATTCTCCCAGCTGGGGAGAAGTTAATCAGGCTAGAAAGAGCATCTCTTGGATTTCTCAAATACCTTTCCTTCGAAGAGCATCTATTCCACATCGTTAAAAGCTGGGCTGCCAGTTATTCGTCATGAGTTGGAAATCGAGGCTTCAACTGTTCCCTAGACACTGGTCTCATCATCTTATTTTTGTGACATTATTCATTACCCACTCCTCTTTATACCAATTTTGAAGGCTCTCCGTAGCTCTGCCAGCAACTGTGGCTTTACAACAGCCTTTTGCTACAGTGGAGAGCCGTAGCTCCCTCCACTGGGTTTTATTTTCAATATGCTTCTTTTCTCTTTCTGACCCTAAGGAGTGGATTACCAGCTCCAGCCCTTTGCCATTTTTCTGTTCTCCTCGCTGTTATGAGTGACTCGTCTTGGTCCTTCTCTACTATAATTTCCGTGGGGTTTGGGGAGGAATAGGAGAAGGGAGGCAAAGTCTTGTGCTCAGCCCACCATCTTGAACTGGAACCTGGAAAGGATTTCGAAAAATAAATATTTCTGGGCCCTCATCCTGCACCTCCTGAATCTGAATCACCAGGTGTGCTGCCCAGAAAAGATAAGTTTTTGCTTTTTTTCTCTCGGTGACTCTGAAGCAAGCCCTCCCTTGAAAGGTGATTGGACACCAGACCCACTGGATTAAGTCCCAACTCCCAGGCAGCCCCGAGTCTGCTCTTTCCCTGCTCTCTCAGCCATCCAAACAATTTATATTTCCTTTTTGCCCACCATGATATATTTCATTCTTTTGTGCCTTTGAACATGCTGATTGAATTGCCTGTATTTTGTACTTCATCTTCTTGACTTAATAAATTCTATTCGTTCTTCATTCTATCTTTGATGGAAAACCTTTCTCCGTTCTCCTAATTAAAGATAAGAAATTGAATATTTCTTAAAATGAGACTGTAAGAATGCATACATTTATTTTCTATATTTGCCATTTCAACCTCAAAAACCTCCATGTCATCTCTAATTCTCATCTATGCCTTTAAATTTAGTGCAACTTCATAGCTCAGCAAAGAGCTGCCATTCTGTTTCCTGTGACATCAGCCCAGCTGTGTCTTAAAAGACAATTAACCTAAAGAAAAATTTACGTGTGGGGAAAATGTGACGCCATCCACTGCATTGACTTCGTGGAGCTGAATGCTCAGGGATTAGAAGTACAGTCCTTTGGATTTCAAATGTGATAACAAAGACAGAAATAGATTCAGATGTCAGTGAAGACAAAGCCATGTTTGTTCAGACGTATGTTTCAATTGTGTCTCCTGGGAAAAAGCTTACTTTCTGCAGCAAATTCGAAAGGCTTGTGTGGGGGCTCAGGCAAATGAACCTGTATGCTAATTTACTAATTAGCTTCAGAGACTTAAATTTTAGTCACCTGGAATGCAAAACTTGCTGCTTCCCATTGTGCCAGACACTTTCACAAATCAAATCTTGCAGACAGGAATCATTTTTCTCTCGGGGATGAATTTTATAAACTGTTATATTACCTTCTATATTGCAACTAACGTCTTGGGTTCTGGAGGCTGTGTAACTCAGAACTTTTTTTGCCATGGTAGGACTAGGACAGCCAATCAATTACATTCAAACATTTAGTGAATACCCACTCTGTTTCCAGTTGGCATCTAACGTCCCAGAGGCAGGAATTATCTTATCCATTTTTGTAAATGCAGCTCTATCTACAGTGCCAGGTAGATAGTAGGCAATCAAGAAATATTTGTTAAATCATTGGTGAATCATAGATGAACAAATGCAGGAAACTGGTTGAATAATACGCCATCAGGATTTCCGTCCACAAGAACTCACAACCTACGGCAGGGATTGTGCACTGAGGTGTCTGCAGGGCCTGGGAGGCAGAAGTGAAATGGATTGAATATAAGAAAAATCAACTGGCAGAAGTATATTCAATCTTACTATTTTTCCAGATGTGTTGTTGTAAGGTCGTAACAGAAATATGTGTAATGGTAGAAACTATATTATCAATTGAAATTGAAAGATAAAATATATATTTTAATATCTAACACATTACATGTTTCAATTTGCATTTTAGGCGTTTTTATTTAGCAATTCATTATGCTTTGGATTAGGACATAGAAACCTGACTTCTTTTTTTTGGTACTAAGATGACAATGTCAAGTTTTGAGTTCTGTGTTCACCCTTAAATCCCTTAACAGGCAGTGACATTTAGTTTTATTCGGTTTCATAATGGAAAACAGCTGTTCGCAAATATAGGGATGCTAAATGTGGATAGATTCTGGCACAGTGGTTTTTTAAGTTAAAGTAACTACTCTTGATATATTTGTAATATTCTGCGTTTCTAACGTCATCGTATTAACTTTTCATTGTAGTATAATATAATAACTCCCATTCGTAGCTTTTATTCAAATTATGAAGATTAAATCAGAGCATGAATTGAACAATGTTAGTTCATTTCATAAGGTTTGAAATCTGAGAATTTTTTTGCCATTCATTCTTCAAATCTATAATTTTGGAAACGTTTCACTTTCATTTCAGGAAATGGATTTCAGGGAAGAGAACTCGGGTATAACGCTCCTTATGAAATTACGTATGAACAACTTTGTAGAGAGTTCAAAGTTCTTGGGATGGGTTAAAGTCAACCTGAAGAGCTAAGTCTGTATTCACTGTTTGCTGGTGAAATGTGGTGATATTTTCTTTAGATTGTATAAACGTCTATTTTTTTCCAAATATTAATAAAAATCTCTTTGTCACCATGGCGAAACCAGCTCCCCTGACCTCCATGTTATGGCACCCTGCCATAGTTTGAGTCCAACAAACATGAACTGTCTATGACTTTGGGCCTAAGAGCAGACAGTGTTCATCGTGTTATGTTTCTTTTTTATAAAGTTTTAGCACAAAATCCTTCCAGGGTGAATGAGTTAAACGACTACATATAACGCCCTTGCAAACTGTCACCATCTTGATTTAAGTACTGTAGCAAGTCCAACACTGACCATGACCATTCCAGCAGCTGTATCTACTCCAGCCTACTAACTTGGACCAGTCCACATTAACATTTTCAAAACTTTTCTCAGTCCAACACAATATGTCATGTCCTGATATGTGTAGCTATCATGGGAACCATGTCCAAAGGTTTTTATCAAACTTTGGTCATATCAAAATTCCGACTGAAAGCATGAAGAAATACAGCTAACTGGGAGATATTATCTGTGTTCTCATCAGCTATAATAGAAAACATCATAAACAATTTATCTATTTTCAAGCAACTTATCTGGCAAGTTCTAGCCTTATCGTCAGCCTTCTGGGCACAAGTGTTTCTGGTTAGACTTACATTTGTAATCGCTTGTTTCTGCCCTATACTCAGATGCTGTTATAAACCTACCATCTGAAAAGGTTCTGATGCCTGGACAAATTTATTCACTTGATATATAATTGTGTCTCATAGCAGCATTACTTATTTTATTCACATTATAAGTAAATAAGTTGAAGTTTTATTTTATTTTTATTTCATTAGGTTTCTTTTTGTTAAATCATATTTTATTCAGGTAAAACTTACCCTGCCTCCCGGAAACTACAAAAAAAAGGCTGATGCTCACATTTTTCTCTCGCTCCCTGTGCATCCTGACTAACCTCACTGCTTCTCCATATGGTCTGGTGTGGCATGGTGTGCCCTGGTGTGGTAGGCCCCCTTCTCTTGGGGTCTGTGAGTATAACAAGCCATCTTTTAATGTCAGTCACCTCCTGATCTATTGGCTTCACCATCCCTGAATAATAATAAAACCTGTTTTTTAAAGCAATGTGGGACTAGAAGTAACATGAAAAGTGATACCAATTCATACACTGACAACCGGATGTACATCCAACTCTGGAATTGCTATAGTTTCATTTTTATAAAAATATTTTGTAAGATTAAAAAAAATTTCCTATAGTTTAAATTTTACAATTTCATCTTACTTAAATAATTTTGAATAAATATTTTGATATTGATTAATTATAACGTACTTCAGAAGAGAAATAACCTTTTGGAAAATATAAGAAACAAATGTTAACTCGTAAAATTTTTTATGTTTACTTTATGTTTTTAGTGAAACTATATTTAAATTGTGTATATCTTAAGTAAGAAAAAATATTTTTTTAATCCTGTAGACCATTACTGTCAATAAAACAAATTATGTGAATAGTAATCATAACAACATAAATAATGATTTCATTGAAATAAAGCCAACAACACAAGTTTAATGCAATAAATAAAAAATAATTTACGAGTTACTTATGTTTTAATTTTACTACTCATCCAAGTATCACTGGTCCATCCACTGCACACCCACTGCAATAATAATTAAATTCAGTTGTCATTGGTATTTTGATGACTTTCCCTCAGATAGAGACCATAGTTTTACCCTTATTTTTAAATTTTGTCATGATGATGATATATTTGTTAAAGTAGGAATACAGAACATACATTCTCTAAAAGTTTCCTTGATTTATGACTTTTATCTGTGTAGGTGTATGGCATATGGGCCCGCACTGGCCCTCCTGCCCTAGCCCCACAGTTGTAGGGCAGGCTGGCAGACATACTAACTTTCTTTCTCAAATGACAAGCCTCCTCCAGCCATTTCCTCCAGCAGGAATGCTCTTTCTCTGAGGTTTTTGCACGGTGACCCCTTTGTCACCCGTCTCAGCTTCAATGTCAACTCTGTGGACACTCTTCCCTGGATCCAGGCTCTATAGGATGACCCTGTTTTATTTTCCTTATATCTTGTATCACTACAGATATTTTCTAATCCATAACTTTGTTTATTTTCTGTCTCCTCTTACTAGAATAAAGACCTTAGACCAATTAAATCAGAATCTTTGATGTCGCACCTGGGGGCAGTATTTTTCTTAAAGCTCTCTAACATGTAGGAGGGGTGGAGAACCGCTGTTCTGGGGCTACTCCTGCTTGTCTGCTTAAGGAAACAGAAATAGAAATGTTCAGGGCAGCCTTGTTTGCAATAGCAAAAACCATAAAAAGTGACGGAAATCTACAGCACCAGGAAAATGGAGATGTAAATTATGGCATATTCATAAAGTACAATAAATACTATATATCAGTTAAAATAAATTACCTCGAGCTACGTAAATCCATATGGACAAATCCCCCAAACACAAGTATGAAAAGCAAGTTATAGAAAGATTATGTATGGGACAGTAGTGTTTTTAAAATCTAAAAAAAAAGACGCAAAACAATACGTAATTTATGGATACACACATCTGCAAGTAAATTTAATTTTAAAAAATTCCTAGGATGATTAACATCAATTACATGAAAGTGGTTATTTCTCTAAAGGGAGAGGTACAAGAATTGGGGAAGGAAAGAAAAGAACTCCACCTCTGTCTTAACGCTTTGTTTAAAGATTACATTTAATAGAGGTCATTCTCTGTACTTTTCTGTGTCCTTGAAAGCTTTTGTAATAAAAAGAGGTGATAATTTTTGGAGGCGCTCTCAATAAAGCTTCAAGATCATTTTTGTCAATCTTCTGGCCTTTCCAAATTTGGCAGCCACATGTCTTACCTCGCTTCTAACTCTTACTCAGTAACTAAGAACACAAAGAAAACTTGAGAGCCATCTTGGTCCTCTTTGCACTTTGATCAAGAAATGTTGCCCCTGCCATCTTGGATGCTGTTGAATCTACTTAAATTCTTCCATGCTTGGAAAAGTTCTACAACCTGTTCTTATCCCTGTGCTCAAGACTCATCCATGAATTCATTTGCTTATTTATTCAATGAGTATTTTTTGAACACACCGAAAAAGCAGGGACTTGGGTAGAGTTTTATTCTGGAACACACTTGTATCCAGTCCCTCAGCCTATCCTCCTGCCTTCAGGTCTAAAATTAAAATATTACTTCTGTCGTGTTGATGGCAGGTTTATTTCAAATAACTCTAAGAATTTCACAGTTAGACTATCTTTCATTTTTATATTCTCACCCATTCATGATCTGTGATTCAAGCTCCTCAAAGTCCCCCACACGTCACTCATAGAGCATCGAACCAGAAAACCTTGGGGCTGGTGAGGCGTTCACAGGAATGGACTGACGAGGAGTGGCTTACAGACTTGTAAGGAGAAACTTACAGATTTGTTATGATTTATAACAGTTCAAATATCTTGAGGACCCAGATTATGTCTACCCTCGTCCACACATCTGTCATTTGTCCACTCCATTTTCTAGGTTTTCACTGAACGATGACTTTCGGTTTCACTTTGGTGGGTCCCTGGTATCACCCTATTGCCTGCAGACATTTAAATTATTGGGTATTGTTCTTTCCCTATCTGTGTTTCAGTCTGCTTAGCTTTCAGCTAGCTGCTAGTGCATACCTTGGACACATCTTTAGCTTTTAAAAATATGTATAAAAGGAACATTTATATTTTTTTAAAGTCATTCAGATTCCAGTTATTCCCCAAATGCTTAGTTAAATTCTCCCACCCACCCCACAAAAGAAACTCCACATGGTAAGCCCTAAAAGCCTTTCTAAAGAGAGTTTACGTTATCTCCCCACAGCTTGGTAAGATATATGAGTACAAATTAGATAGAACCTGCGAAATTACAGTTTTATGAGGGACCAGGGATGATTCAAGTCAAAGACTTACTTTTCGTTCACGTGTGAAAGAAATAAAACTTTTCAGGATTAAATTGGCTGGAGGGAAATGTCACGCCAGCATGTGCAAAATGACGAGGGACAGCTGGCTAGAAAGGCGTAAATCAGAAACCAGCCTCACCTCCTTGCTGTGAAATTGCCACCAGAATGCGTATAAATAGCTCTCTCTGTTTCCCAGTTCTGCTGGGAATAGCAGTGGGTATTGCAATGAAAGCCACCACTGTGCACCGCTCAGAGGCAGACTCAATGGTTTCCTTATGGAAGGCCGAGAAATGGAGGTCTCGTGGGCAGGACGCATGTGGCTATGTCAGGTTTGCATGGGGAGAGGGGGCGCTTTGGTGTGCAGGGCAGAGGGCTCGAGCGGTGTCATGGCTCAATGTGCAAACTGCATAGGTTTCAGTTCTCCAGCAGAGGTAACTAAAGGTGACCCAGAGCTCCTTAAGACAAGGCTGGGAGCCAGCCTGAGATTTCTTCAGGTCCCAGAGCTGTTTGTTTCCTGAATTCAGAGATTCAGGATAGGCAATCCCAGCTGGATGTTCACAGTGTATTCCAAATTACATTTCTAACCGCGATTTTTGAGTTCAGCTGAATCCCATCACCACTCCTCTAACCCTTAGGAGATCTTTATTTTTAGGTAAGCAATACAGAGTCCCCTGAAATTTCCAACCCATCAGACTTGGTTCTCTTTGATGAATGAGGCCGTAGGTCACCAGCCGTCCATTTCCCTGTAACCCCTAGCAAAATGCATTTATAGGAAGGGCTCAATAAATGCTTGTTAAATAAATGAATGGCTTTTTCACTTCTCTGCCTGGGACCCAGAACATCAGCAATGTTCCAGAAGAGGGGGACCCCCAGGCGGGCTGTGGAAGGAGCTTCTGTCTTTGGTGCATCAGTTGGCTCAGTGTATAATGACATTGACTTCAGGGAAGGAGAAGAACAAACTTCAGGAAAGAGGAATTAGTGGAAGGCGAAGAATGTCGTCATTCTGTGCAACTCATTGATTAAAATGCAACACTAGCAACTCAAACACAAATATACTGAATCTAGGACTGATCAGAGTCGGAAATAATCCCTTAGGACACTTAAAGTCACAAGGAAGCATGTGCTCTTTTGTTTTAAGACGACTACGGAACAAAGCAGAGGAGTATACAACTTTCCCTAGACTTTTGGGGGCTGGTGAGGAAGCCCAGCTCTCTGTGTTCTTTCCGTGAGTCTGCAGTGATTCCGTGTCACGATGTTAGTCCCTCATCTGTGTGAGAGAATGGAACTGAAGGCCGAGGTTTCTTCCAGCATTAATGTTTCTGTGGTTGCAATTTATCCTTCCTCTAATTTCTCATTAAAGACTTCAGAGAGGTGACCTGGGGCCTGATGCGACACCTTGGACCTCTTTTTCCTGCTTGTGGCCTGGTCTTTCCCTCACACATCCGTTTAATCTGGGTTCTGGCAACTGTTGAACAAAAGCAGCTGTTTGCTACGCTGACTTGACTTCCTTCGGGCTGTCGACATGTGTGTTGCTTGCCATTGCTCTGGGGCAAAACGCTTATGTTTGATTAACCCAGTTTTACAACACACCATCCACAGAGGTACCAACTCTGCTGGATTTATGTGCCCAGTCGGTAGCTTCTGAGGAAAAGCGTAGCTGCTGGATATTAGATGAGATTTTTATTTGGTAAGATCCAAACCACAGGCTGTCTCTTTAAGGATGAGGAGTCATTCTACAGGAGCGCTTTTAAGTGATGTTATTCAGGGAAAGGAACTCATTTATATTCGGATTTGGACCAATTATGTTTTCACTCAGTTTATCTTCTTAGGTTTTAAATACTTCTCTATTAAAAAAAAAACTTTAAAATGTAGTTTTATGATGAGTCAAGGACTGCTGCTGTGCCTTAAGCTAGACTAAAACACACAGAATACATTTAAATGAATTACAAAGTGTATTATACTCTGAAAATCAGCTTTCAAATGCACATTAATTTTTGCAGCTCTTAACTACTTCGGTTGCTGAGGAACTAACTCCATTCTGTAATTGAAATAGCTCTTCAGATGCAATTTAGTTGTTGATTGGTTTTTAAACATTTTTAAAAGCTAATGGCTCAGATGGAAAAAGGTGGTCTACCCTTGAGTTTTCACTAGGAGCACAGAAGTCATCATGCCCTGGACTCATTAGGCCACTGGAAACACTTTTATTTCCTCCAGAGAAGGGGGTTCCACCTCCAAGGCAGACACACCGTTGACTGGTCAGGAGACCATACAG
This sequence comes from Tapirus indicus, assembly GCA_031878705.1. NCBI lineage: Eukaryota > Metazoa > Chordata > Mammalia > Perissodactyla > Tapiridae > Tapirus > Tapirus indicus. The sequence goes on from CM062925.1 coordinate 120,798,973, forward strand.
CTGGCTTGACATCAAATGCAAGACCTCAGTTATGAGGGAGTTACTATCCTTTGAGTGAATTAACCAGGTCTGTCATGAACTCCACTCCCTAATTCACACATTCCATGCTTTCTTCTCTTGCCTTTTATTACCCCTGGCATTTTGTCAGTTTCGAGAAATGCCCACTAGGAAAAAAAGAGGCAAAACAAAAAAGGGAGTCCATTTTGATAGTCATTGGCAGGTGACAACAGATTTTTCACATATTGAGGTATGTGGGGTAACTATTTGGGTTCAAAACTAATTCAGCTTGAACTAAAAAGCCTGATTTATGGTCTATCAAACATACATTGTACATCTGCTTAACCATCAAAGTAAAGAATGCACTCTCTTAAGAGAAGGATGGGGGCTGGTCCGGTGGCGTGGTTAAGTTCGAGTGCTCCACTCTGCAGGCCTGGGATTTGCCGGTTCAGATCCTGGGCGCTGACCAACACACCACTCATCAAGGCATGCTGAGGCAGCATCACACATGGAGCAACTAGAAAGATGCACAACTATGACATGCAACTATCTGCTGGGGCTTTGGGGAGAAAAAAATGCGCAAAAAAAAAAAAAAAGATAAAGATGCATACTTCCCCTCCTGCACCCTATTGGTAATGCCCAGATTAGTCCCTTTCTGGACAGCAGGGTCATGTTGACCTGCTAATTTGCAACTCAATACCTCTTCGAAACTTTGGTGAAAATGTATCCTAGGCATGTTTAATGTATGTTCTTTGTCCTGAAAAGATATAAGACTGTACTGAAAACCATCCTTCTCCGGAGCCATTTCTAAGGCTTTTCTGGGTTATAATCCTCACTCTGGTTCAAGTAAAACTCACCTTATTTCTCTTACTTGTAGAATGGTTATTGGTTATTTTGCATCAACACAGGTAAATATCTACAGGTGTGACTAGGAAGAGGTTTCAACAAAAGGCCCAAATCTGGCATTGGAATTCTCTGTGGATTTTAATTTTTTGGCTATGCCAGGTAGCAAAAGGGTATTGCAAGGTGGATGTGTCCCCATAGCAACATTCAATAACTTCAAGATAAAAAAATGATAATAATTATCTAGGGATTCTTAGATGTGTGCCTGCCTCCTTGACATTAATAAGGCTGTTTTGAACTCAGTGATGACGGGACTAACAGTATGTATTAGAGAAGACATAGGTGATGCAGTTGGTTCCATTCCTAAATTTCTCACTGAGGGGCAATGGTCAAGTCACCTAAATTCTTGGTTTCTTAACTTTCTCCTATGCAAATAGTATTACTGAGTTATTGTTGGAACGTTGTAAAGTTGACATGTAAAGTAATAATGCTTGAAAACCACAAATGGCTATGTGAAGGCCAAGTGGAATTATTATTAGGGGATTCTGAAGATTAAGATTTGAGAGAGGACCCTGGTGAGCTCGCCAGAAGGGAAACCTTGAAAGCTCATTAGAATTCTTTGATGTGTTATATCAAATCAGACAGTTTGCAAGCAGGAAAAGATCCAGATTCAAAGACAGGTTAGTTGTGTGCTATGAATTCTGTCTCTCTAGGATCTCGGCCAAAGGTTGAGAAGGTAAATTTCAAGGTATGGAAAAATCTACTCTTTGTGCTTTCTTCTTACCTATACCATGTCAGGAGAAAAATGGATGAAGATGGAAAAAACAGCTTGGCTGATAATAACAAAGTAATAATATCTAACTACCATTTATTGTTTGTTAAACCATGTCCCTGGCGATTAGCTACATACTTTATATTCATTTTAATCTTCACAAAACCCTATAAGGTAGATACTGTAAATATCTCCTTTTATAAATGAGGATATGGAGACCTAAAGAGGTTAAGCAATGTGATACAATCTCACACAATGTGATAACAATGTATACATACTCTAAAACAATGTTTCTAACTTAAAGGACATGAAGGTGTAATTGTATAGATTGTCAAGAACTGGTTACAAAATATATCTCGCTTTGTCTCATTCACATGAGTGATGGTCTCTACTGAAAGCTTTGGGTTGTTAAGAAAATTCATCCAAGTGTGAAGAAGAGTAGGGAGAAGAGATTTCAGGTTATAGATTTTTCTTTTTTCTGTGTGTGATAAGTACTACAATGTCTGGTTTATTTGTCTTATGAAAAGAAAGTTACACAAAGAAAAACGTGTCCGAAGTCCATTAAGAGAAAAAAACCCTCACCGCTGCTCAGGGACCTCATGGAGAGATGTGGAAATGGATTGCCTTCAAGTGAGGCAATTGTTTAATTCTCTTCAATAGATCATTATTTAACTTATACTGCCCAAATGTGAATAATATGTGTAGAGACCCCGAGAGCAGCACCTCCATAAAAATCTCAATGGAAGTTTAAAAACCAGAGCACACCATAGTCTATTTTCTTTGAAAATATATTGCCGGCACTTGGAGAATGAATTTTCAACAACTCCCCCAACATCCAGGTTTGAGCTCCCCTCTCCAGCTGAAACTCTCTTGGTCAGATTGCTTTTTCTCTCCTAGTTGTGCGGGGTTGGTGAGCTTGAAAAACAGAGGCTGAAGGGTAGTGTGCAGAAGGGAGGGGGAAGAGAAGGCTGTGGGATCTTCGTAAAACGGAGATCTTTCCTTTCGTGATGGAAAACCAAAACTCCTTGATAGAAAAATGCCAGTAGTTACACAATGTAAGGTAACACACTCAGGAAGTGATTGAAAAGAACTGTAAAAGGGGTTTCTCTGAACTGTTGTCCCTGATGCTGAACATGGGTACCCTCCTTTTTGATCTACACCATATGCTGTCTGCAGCTAACGAGAGATTCGACTCAGTGAGACGCTGGAATTCTGCAGAACCTCGGGAGCTGCTGTGTGTGTCCCTAGCCCTCCACGGAGCCAGATGAGGGTGGGGAGACATCTCAGAGCGGGCCAGAGGGAAGTCAGAGGCGAAAGTGACCAGCCCAACCGAGGGAGGGGACAGGCAGGATGCCAAAACACTGCAGTCAGGATTTGAATTCAGAGGATCCTGGAAAGTCTAGTTTTTATGCAAGATAGGGCATTCATGGTTTTAAATAACACAGTTTGAAAGGTTTAAAAGGTCAATGTGTAGCTGTACTAAAATAGACCTGTGCAGCAAGATTGCCAAGCCGGCATTAAAAAGAGAGAGAGGGGAAAAAAAAAGAGAGAGAGAGAGAAAAGAAAGAGAAGGGAAAAAGGTGCCCCTACCATGTATACTTAAATGAAATAAGCCCTAAACCCACCTGCTGCTCCATCCAGATGTTTCCAAGGAAGGTATACTGCTCCTAAACACGCAGAGGATGCACTAGGAATTTGGCTTTCTAGAAATCCAGGAGATACCTTATGTTCTTATCAGTTGCTTCCTTCCTAGAGTGCACACTAGCACCTCCTAGAGAGCTTTTCAAAAGTACCTGATACCAGGGATCCAACCCTAGAGGTTCTGATTTAATTTGTTTGGGGCTTAATTTTTTTTTTTTAATTCCTCAGTTGAGTCTAATGTGCAGCCAGTGTTGAGAAATGCTAGTATTGACAGGCAAATATCCTTTTTAAAAATTGCCTTGATTATCTTTTCTTTGGGAGACGTTTTAGGCACTTTTCTAATGTTAAGTGGAATGTCAAATCCCATCATCACGAGCTGGACTAACAGGCCTCCCAAGGAGAAAGCTGGACACAGGCTAGAACTCTTTCCACATTGCATAATTTCTACAGTGCACATTCACCCCCTACATTTGAATGTAGCAGAAATCAGATGCATCTTACAATCAATCAGATTGTTTAATTATTGTTGGACCCAGGAGCAGTCCCAGCGAAGCTGTTACTTGGACAAACTTGTTCATAGCCCTTCATATTGCAGCCACTTCCATTGCATTATGGGAGTTGCTGCACCATATGTGTTTAATGGTTTAATGGGTGCTTAAATGTCTCTAAGAAGATTACACCATGATTTGGCATTAAAACAAAAAGTTATTGAGTACAAAGAAAGACAGGAAAGCAGAGAAGGAGGGCACAAATTTGGTATTAGGAAAACAATTATTTGTCATTAAAGGGATGGGCGCAGCTGTATGTTCTGGCAAAGCAGCAACCCCATGCTTTCTGGGATCTAAAAGACGATGCTCACATGCAGAGAGAACAGGCTCCTCCCTGAGACAGTGCAAGAGAACTCCCCATCACAGCAGCCAAGCAAGAAAGCACGCACATCAGAAATCCCAGGAAGGTTAACAGTGGGTTGGAAGAAAATCTGGGACAGTAGTGGAGGACTCCTTTTGTTTAAAAAAAACAAAAGCTATATCATTGATGCTTTGGATGGCACAAATGACAGCATCATGGAAAAAGTTGCCCATCAATGATAGAGTTAAAAAGTAATATAAAAGCACCATTCCCTGAATGTGTAGAAATTTTAGAAATACCACAACTAATTTACTTTGCTTATATTTTCCTTCCAAGGTATGAACAAGACTGATACATTTTTTAACACATAAATAAATCTAAAAAAGTTCTTTCAATAAATATAATATGAAACTTCTAGGTAGTAAGAAAAGTTTGTGTTTGCAGTATGCTTTTTTCTTAGTAATGCACAAAATAATCGTGTGTCTTACAATCAATTGGTATCTAAGATTTGATGAAACCACAGTATATAAATTCTCTACCAGATACCACAGGGAGGGAGCGTTGTTTTCTGATAACTCAAATGTTCTAGTTCTTAGAGAAAACCTAGAGTCAATGGCAAGACTTTATGCTTTCAGAGAAAAACAATTTATGAAGATTTATTTTGTTGTAAAATACCATGAAAACAGACTAGCGTATTTCCCCGAATAAGTACCTTTACCTCTTTAGGCATCAGATTCCTCATACATAAAATAATGGGGTGAAAAAAATGGTTTTCAAGGACCTATCTCAGCCACAAGTTGAGGCAAGAAAAGGCTGAAATGGAAGCAATGACTCCTAAACCAGAATGGACAGACACCATTTAAAAAATGTTTTGTTTTGAGGTCAACCCAGTGCATAGCAGTTAAGTTCGTGCGCTCTGCTTCTGTGGCCCGGAGTTTGCGGGTTCAGATCCTGGGTGTGGACCGATGCAGCGCTTGTCACACCATGCCGTGGCGGCGTCCCATATAAAGTAGAGGAAGATGGGCACGGATGTTAGCCCAGGGCCAGCCTTCCTCAGCAAAAAGAGGAGAATTGGCAACAGATGTTAGCTCAGGGCTAGACTTCTTCACAAAAAAATAAAAGTTTTATTTGGAAGAACCAATCACGTTCCACTCCTCCTTCCACCATTGGCTTCCACTGCCTGCCGTCATACCCCTTCATTCGTTCATTCATTCATAAGTGCCAAGCATGTGTTAGGCACTGGGGCTAAGAGGAGAGAGGTGAAGAGAACAATGAACATGCTTCCCTCTTAGAACTAGGGGGGCAGCAGTAGATTTTACTAAGATTTTTCGTGTGGCGGGGGGACATGCAGCAGATGACTCTTTCAGAATCACAGTCTTGCTTTTAACAGAAATTAGTTCCCTATATATAAAAACAAACAAGCAGAAAATCCCATGCTCCATGCTGATATCCACCACCCCATCCCCAGGGTCACAAAATGCGTCTGATAGATCAGAGAAATCCTGGGGACCCCATGATGTTTGTTCTTGATTAACCCACAGGGAACAGTGTCCAAGAAGGTTTTTCTGGAAAAAAAGATCTGACGTCGAGCCAAGAGTTGACGTGAAGTTAGGAATGCTCAGGGGAGCTAGGACCCCAGTGTTTCATGTGGGCAAAGTACCAGCTCTGGCAAATCCAATTCACTCCCACTAGCAAGAATGAGGAGTCCCCGTATTAGATGGGATTATGCTAATAAGCTGCTCCTGACTCGCCTAGTGTTTGAACAAACTGTCAAACAATGAGAAGTCTTGATTCAGGGAGAGGCTCCAGCAAAACTGATGGCAAATTTAGGTGTTAATTGAAACCTCTCTCTAGCAACAAGTAGGGTAATTTGTATTTAATGGGCTTTAAAAGGGATTTCTTTCCCCTTCAGCATAGTATTCTTTCATTTTTGATGATGCCAGTCTTTCCTGTGTTTAAAGGAATAGAAAGAAGCATTTGTTTTTGTTAGCTGATGTTCCAGTCCCTGGGGAGGCTTAGAGAGGCACAGTTCTGCTCAGAAAAAAAAAAAAAGCTGGCTGACCTTGGAGTCCGGGGGCATGGCTGGCAGCCAGCAAGATCCTAGTGTCTCAGCTTCCAAGCCTTCTGGATTTCTCCTTGAGGACCAGGGCCCAGAAAATGTCCCTGTCTGGCTGAATGTGTGGCCAGTGTCAACATGACTCAAGAAATGAATCATCTAGATTTTCTTTTTTCTGGATGACGACAGATTTAATTAGCCGTAAGCCCTTTCCTCTTCATCGTCTCATCTACTCTTGCTCCAAAATTATATGCCCTCGAATCAGCAGTGATTATTTTGTTCTTCCTGGATATCTTATTATAAAACATTAATGTTACTAATGGAAACGGGAATAATTGTGGGGAGATGTTACATTAATGTTTGTTCCTAAGAATATCTTGCAGGCACTTAAGAAGAGGACGCCAGTAGTGGCAGCACCACCTGCATTTTGATATGTGAAGATCATCCTTTAATCCTTTAGTATTCTCTCCTCTCCCAGAAAAAGCAATTGAAGGAGCCACTACTATACATGTCCAAGCTTTGTTAAAAATGATGAGTTCTGTGTGGGTGTGTGTATTTTCTCTCATGAGTGTGTGTGTGTGTGTGTGTGTGCATATTGAAAAGTTTCAGAGACTATGTGCCAAAGAGGGAATGGGACATGGGCAGACAATTATTTACTATTTTTTTGTAACACTATGTGTTTGAAGTTTCTACGATAAACACATAGTCTTTTAATAACTAAAAATTAATGTTAAAAAGGGTAGGGCCCCAAGCAAATTTCAGAGAAAGCTTGCCCTTGTTGCTTGTGAAATAAATAATCACAGGGACAGTGCATTCTGGAAGCCCGACCCCACAGAGTGAGGATAATTGACAGCTGATGCTCTGAGCCCCACTCGGTGCCGACTCTAATCACATCCCACAGCCAGCCCCCTGAGCCCGTGCACTCACAGGCTCATCATCTAGATGGGGAAGTCAGGGTTCAGAGATGTGATGGGAATTGCCTCAGGAGCAGCTGCTGGGGACGGGGTACCCTGAGTCCTGCCTGACTGCAGAGCCGGAGGCCTTAACCACTAGGCAGTACTGCTTCTCCATTGTGCAATAGTTACGCCCCAGAAAGGAGCCCAGTGAGCATGCTCCCTCAGGCTATTCTATAAGGATTCAGTTTTGTTTTGTAACTGACAGGCAGTGTTTGTGTATGTGGGTGGGTGTACACACATGTGTGTGTTACTGTGCATGTATGTGTGAGCATGTGTGTATGTGTGTGCATGTGTGTGTGTATGTGTCTGTGCGTAAGCGTCTGTGTATGCATGTATATTTCTCTGTGCATGTGTGTCTGTGTGCATGTGAGCGCAAATGTGTTTTGGGGGGAGTTGTGAGAGGAGGAGATATCTTTTTGTTGTCTATCCTGGATTGCAAAGTTGAGAAGGTAGGGAGACCTGTCTACTGCATGCCCTTTGTCAGCCTGTGACCTCGTGTTGCTCTGAGGTAGACCCTGGCCACGGCCCCAGTGGTAGGTCTGAGCTTGTTTGCGCTAGTTACATTGGCTCATCTTCTCTCCACTGGGCTGTGCGTCACATACACGCTGTGTTGACAAAAAGAAGTGAAAACACGAGGGAATGCATTTCTCCAGGGCAATCCATTCCCACAGCTGAAAAGTCACTCGCTACACCATGTCCTCTGTGGGCCTGGCCGGGGGCTTCATTTCAAGACACCAAGACCAGAGACACCATCATTCTGGAGATACTGATGAACAGTTGGAGAATCCTGATAAAACTCTTTGATTTTGCAATCTATTTTCAGGAAGGAACCCAAGTCTAAACAACTCTTTGAAGAAGAACCCATCCACAGCTAGTGCCTGGTCTTGTTTCTGTGTTCCTCTCCCCACGAACTGATGTCCAAAAGATTCTGCCCCCTGCTGTGTGTTTCAGGATCTTCCACAGGGAAAGCAGAGGTACTGGCAGAAGACATTGTGAAGAGAATCTCTGAATGACAATGATTTCTTTTATTACCAATCTTAGTTGTGGGAAATGCTGGACCCTGAAATGCTTCTAAGCCTAGAATCATAAAATATCAGCGTTGAAACAAACCTTAGATTGCGCAGGAAAACCTTTTACCTCTAGAGACAGCAAACTCCTTGAGGGCAATGACTATGTTTCTCCACTGTCTGTCTCCCCAGGGTTTATTTGAGCCTAGTGCCTGCTGGGGAAGCTGAGACTTAGAAATGTACAGTGCTTCCCCATAAGTCCGAGGATAACTCATTGGTAAACAAATGTGTGTAGGTGGGTACAAGGACTAAAATAATTACTTTGGAAATTTGGAGATCACTTTTGGAATAACTGTCTTAGAGAATTCTCTGACTTCCTCATCTTACAGATGGGGAAAGTGAGGCTCAGAGAGGTTAGGAGGCACTTGTCCCAGATTGTATAACCCATCTGTAATAGATCTAATGCTGAAATCCATCTTCTTCTATTTTTGTTACACATTCTATTAGAAAGACTGCCTCTTACAAGGAGAATTTTTTTTCTTCTCCTGCAGATTTTATCAGTGAAGAAGATATCATAGCTGAAGGAATTAGATAAGAGGCAACTTATTTCTCCTTCTTGTAGGCTGGAAAGTGCCTGTGGAGGCAAATAGAGCCCCATACACAATTTGATCAATTTGCCATCACTGACTACCACAGTCCGCTGCACTTAGATATTTCCAAGATCGATTTTCTCCTCTCTCCGTATCTCTCTCAAGTCAGGTAATACAAGCAAAAGCCCTCAGTGCTCCTAGGAAAGTGCTCCTAATGAAGGAGAGACTGACAGAGACCGTGTTTCAACTCAGAGGCATGTTGGTTTTTTCCTTTTTTGTCCATTAGGGCTCCATTCATCTAGCCGGATGGCCCCTTGGAATCCTGAAAACAAACCTAGAAAGTTCTTTAGTGGATGGGCAGAAGCGGACACTGGTGACATTTCTGCCAAATGGAAAAGAGACAGTTGCTGTCAAGATCTGACTTGCCTCTGAGGATAAGTCCTCAGGGAGAGATGGAAATTTGTTCTGAATGAGCCTGGAGTCTATAAAAATGAGAAAACTCTGCATTCACGTTGTGTTGTCTCTGTGGTCATGTAGGAAGTGATGAGAGGAAGTTCATTATTATTGCTCCTGGCTTCCCCACCAGTGTTGGCCATCCGACCCCTTCTTATGTCTTCACTTGTAGATGTCTTTCGTCTCCATGGCTGAGGTTCAAGGGTCTTCAAAGCCTTTCTTGATTGTATCCTCAACTACTTCATTTTTCATGTTTCTTTTAGTCTTGTGAATTTTTCTCCACAATGACCTCGTGGCCATTGAGGTTCATATCAGCCCTCAGCAGAATGACAAATGTGTATCACAGAACTTTGGGGTTTATTGTGAATAGTCAAATATTCAAATATTGTGAATAGTCAAAATTCCAAATGCTAACTCCAATATTTCCGGGGCAATCAATATATAGTTTTATAGTGTGGCAGATCAGAATTGGCCGCCTCAAGATGTGTCTCTACCTTGACTATGTTCACTGAAGGAGGCTCTGACCTTCCCTGCCCCCACTAACTATCTAAAAGGATTTGGGGTGGAAGGCCTGTCCCCGGGATGGGACGTCACTGTGGATAACTCAGTATCGATAGACCGGGAGGGCATTTGGTGGGCCCATTCTTATCAAAGTTCTGTTTACCAGACATGTACATTTGTAAGGGAAATCTCCTTTTGTAAAGATATCTCCCCCTCTTTACCAGGAAGAAGGGGGGATGACCATATATCTCTAGAAACTTTTATCAGTGTGGAAGGCAATGACTTAAATCTGCAGAGTCTTGTTTATTGTGCTTTTCTTGTAATCCCTCATGGCTGACACCCCCAACCCCCAATATCTTCCTTTGTCTATTTAAGAGAAGAACCCCCACCATTTTGTGGAGAGATACTCAGTTTCCCTGGGTCTCTCCCATGGATACATGTTATAAAGCTTTGTTTGATTTTCTCCTGCTATTCGGCCTCACGTCAATTTAATCTGTAGCCCAGCCAGAAAGGACCCAGAGTGGGTAGAGAATACTCTTTCTCCCCTTCAGTAGTGAGCAGGTTTTGGTAGTGAACTCAATGTGTATGCATGCATAAATAACTTACATCATAATAGTTAAGAACTAAGACATTGGACCCGGACACCCTGGGTCTGAATTCTGGCTTCACCACTTACTAGCTGTTTTACCTTGGTTAGTGTCTTATTCCATTCAGGTTGTTACAACAAAATATCATAGACTGGGTGGCTTAATAAACAACAGGCATTGATTTCTCATAGTTCTAGAGGTTGGGAAGTCCAAGATCAAGGCACCAGCAGATTCGGTGTCTGGTGAGGACCCGCTTCCTGGTTCATAGACGCCCATCTTTTCTCTGTGTCCTCACATGGTGGAAGGGGCTCAGGAGCTCTCTGGGGTCTCTTTATAAGGGCACTAATCCCATTCATGGGGGCTCCACCTTCCTGCTTCATCATCTCTCTAAGAACCCACCTCCTAATACTATCACTTTAGGGGTTAGGTTTCAACATATGAATTTTGGAGGGACACAAACATTCAGTCTATAGCAGTTAGTTACTTAATTTTCCTAAACCTGTTTACTCATCTGTAAAACGTATATAATAACAATACTTACCTCATATGTTTGTGAGGATTACACGAGATAATGCATCTGAAGTGAAAAGCCCTTTGTTAACACTCAATAAATGTAAGGTGTTATTATAATAACGATTAATGTAAGAGATTAGGGTCCATTTTTTATACACTGCAAGTGCTATGTTTAGAGAGAAACAATGTTTTGGTTTCTACAGTTACCAACCTTTTCCTCACCATCTAAGTTAAGGCAGTTGAGCCAATAAGACCTATTGTGTAGATCTTAGTGCTCAATCTGAGAAGTAAATTGAGGCTTGTGAAATAACAGATGAGAGCCATATGGTTGAGCGAGTGGTGGGCCCATCTTCTAACAACCAATAACTAGGAAAGCGTTGGGGAGTTGGAGGAGGGGTGGAACATTGTATATAAAAGATAAGCCCTTGTCACAGCTGGGGACTGTGGTGGGCACTTGGCTTGACAATTGATTGAGATCCAACAAAATGTAGTGGTGATAAAGAAAATTCCCTTAGACCACACATGGCATTAGGCACATCCACCTGGAGAGAGTGTTCAGACGGTGGGAGAATCTCTCCTAGGAATGGGGACGGAGAGTAGGGTGGGTGATGGATACCACCATTTCCTCCTTGGTGCACTTCACCTAATTAAATAGGTTGCTGACTTTATTAAGAGCCTGATGTTTCACATGCCAATTACATGGACCCATAAGGATGGGTCGAGCTAATTGCAGGTATAGGACCACAACAGTGGGCAAGGTCTTATCCAATGTTCTCTTGACACTTTGTGCCTCGGGGCAAAGGCCTTCAGATTTCTCGATGTAAGACTGGCAGATCTTTCTATTAAGAAAAAGAAAGGGAGGATAGGTTAAAAGCTCTGAATTTGTCAAATGCACTTTATCCATTTGTTCTCATCGGTGTGGCATGAAGTTACTTTAAATCTCTGTTCAAATACCTTTCTCTAAATTGTTTTGTAAAGCTATATTCTGGGTGAGGGATAAGGAAAGGCCTTTGTAAGAAACAGATTCCCTCTAAATTTGTACCAAAGACAAATGTAATCAGAGGCTGTGGCTGGGGCGTTCTTAGGGAAACTTGAGATAAAGACTGGAAAATTGTTATAAATAAGATATTGATCAGAAGAGTGAGCATAAACTTGGACATCTTTGGCCCAGAAAAAAGAAAAAGAAACCCTCAGCCAGAAAAGCACAGTAAAGATAAGGTTCTCTTCTCAGCAGCGGAAGTCAGACACAAAGACGGAATACTCCCGGGACACACATTCCAGAGCCTTCGGAGCCCTCCTGAAGGTAGGAAGCTCCCACCTCATGAAAGAGGGACTTGAGGACTGGGATCCAGAAAGAGAAGAGCAGGTCAGTGGACTCTTCTCCATCCAACCAAAGTTGGAGGAACCAGCTCAGAGGAACCCACAGGGATTTGAACTCCTGTGACACTTGCTGACTTAGGGAATACGTGACCCCTAGTCATCTCTGAAGGACAAAAGAAAATCAGAAGATTTAAGCATTTCTTTTTAGGGCACTATCAAGGGTTGAAAGAAATAAAGAACTGAGAACGGAGCCAGCTACATAACGTGCGGGACCCAGTGCAAAATGAAAATGCGGGGCCCCGTTCAAAACACAGGAAAAAAAATGTCATAAAGGGACTAAAATTTAAAGTTTTTTCCTTTCCTCCACAGTGTCTCTTTTACTTCTCATGAGGTTTCTTTACTTGTTTAATGTTGATCTAAGTAAAGAACAATTAAAAATTTTAATTATTCACATGAGTTTCAGTGTGCATCTTTATACTGTACATGCCAGTTTTAAATGCAAATAGCACACTTAATTCACGTGCAGAATCACTGGAATCACACAATTTGTATTTCATAGCTTATCCGTTCATATCTGTCTTTTTTTTTTCTTAACAGAACAGTGTGAGGAAGAAAAAAAGCAACCCTCCATGTCTGGGGCCTGGATTTGACATTCACAGCTTGCTCTCGATGTTATTGCAAACTGATCCGACACTTACACTTAAGCCGTGTGTTCTCCTGTTGGACATAACCAACCTCACAGACCATCCCCTCAGACCAGTCCCTGTGAAGCCCACAAAACAGCCAGCCACCCTGTCTGGATGAATGAGTGACTATTGTGTCTTTGCCAAGTACTGCTGTTGCCTCACTCTACTCAGCCCTTCTTATTGACAAAATTTGTTGAGATAGCCACTCAGAGTCACCCCTGTTTTCTGACAACACCCAATCTGGAGCAAACCTCTGCTTCTCAGACCCTCCCCCAAATCACCCAACCAAAGCCCAAATCCTATAATAGGTTCTAACACCCTCTTACTAAGCCTGCCCCTGATCCCCACGGGCAATGGGAATTCCTCACTGTAATGAGGAAAAAACCCAACTTGTTAAACTACAGGTGTGTTCCTGGAGGGCATTCAGCACAAAACTAACTCAACTGTTTCCATCTCCCGTCTTGATGTGCACACATTTTACTAACACTCTCTATGTTATCTTATAGGTGAGTAAGGAAGGATGAAAGGAAGAGGAACTCTGGTTGCCTTATCTTTCCCTTCCTTCCATGTCATCATTTTTAGCATAAGTGGTTACTAATATAGGGAACTAACATGAATAAGAGAGGGTACGAGAGGATTCCTTGGTTGTTCGTATTTCTTGGAATGTCATTGCTTTCTTTCTGCATTAGAAGCAAGTTCTTTTTCAAACAGAAAGAATGACCTCTGGGGGCTGTCAGCATCCCTGCTTACTCAGTCATAGACATAACACACTTACGGTGCACTCTCTGAACTCCAAAAATTATGGGTCAACTGAAGTCCTGTGCTCAGGGGGCATCGTGAAAGCTCCATGTCAACAGGCAACCATGAATGGGGGGATATACCTCCCCTGCTCACATGCATGCTCCATTGTCCCATTGGACTTCATTATAAACACAAGTTCAAAGATAAAATTATTAAGAATTTCAAGACAGTGACAGCAAATCGTTAACCCAAGCATGGGGCCCTTCTGAGCGTGGGGCCCCATGCAACAGCACAGGTGGTATGCCCATGAGGCTGACCCTGTCTGGGAATGGAGTTAAGAGTAGTGAGCAAGATCTTAGATAGCACTTAATATTTAAGTGAATGGAACTCAAATGTTTATTCTTAACGTTTTTTCCAACTCACCACACTGAGGGTTACAAAGCAATCCCATCAATAACAAGGAACAGTGGTCCGTGGGTCAGCCTGTGTTTGGAAAGACCCTATCCCATCCCACCCCATTACAGGAATCACTGTCCTAAAAAAATCCTTGTTTTTTTTTTTTAAGTTCATCTGTAATAATAACATTTTATTTTATATATTTTAAAGTGGAAACATTATGACTGTGATCTAGTTTGGATCCTATAACCAAAGTACCTACTGACACCCTATAATAGTAAACTTCAGTTCATTTAACTCTCAACATTTGTCATTGGATGAATGTTTGATCGGAAGTCCTAAGTGCCAGGCACTGTTTTATGAGCTTCGAATTTAAGGATGAGGGTCCCACAGGTCCTTCCTTCATCGCTCTCACAATCTAGAGGAGGGAATGAATCTGAGAAGAAAAAACCTCCTCTTAAAGACAGGGATGGCGAAACCACATCATCAGTAAGTGACAACAAATGTTATACAACTAATTTAAAAAATAATTCCATTTTTACCAAGGACAGAAGGAAGGCAATTTTGACAATAACGTCTGAATTCTCCTTGCTGTCTGTGAGGACAGCACACCCTCAGCACACATTCTTGGCGTATTGCAACGATTCTGTACATCGGAGCTTGCTGTGTTTGCCAAGCTCGTTTATTCTATAACTCTAGGTCAGCACCACCTGACAGAAATATATGAGTCACAAATGCAATTTTACATTTTCTAGGAACCATATTTAAAAAGTCAAAGAAAACAGGTGAACTTCATATAAATATTTTACTTAAACCATTGCATCCTAAATATCTTTTCAGCATGTAATCAACATAAAAATTATGAATGAGGGGCCGGCCCTGTGGCGTAGTGGTTAAGTTCAGCAGGCTCTTTTTCAGCAGCCGAGTTTGTGGATTCAGATCCCAGGCGCGGACCTATACCACTCATCAGCCATGCTGTGGTGACAACCCACATACAAAATAGAGGAAGATTGGCACAGATGTTAGCTCAGGGCAAATCTTCTTCAGCAAAAAAAAAAAAAAAAGAATGAGACAGGTATACTATTTACAGTCTATATTTGTACAAAGTCTTTGAAATCTGGTGTGTTATAGCACATTCCAGTTCAGACTGGCATATTTGAAGTGCTTAGAAAGAACACACACACAGCCAGCAGCTACCATAATGGGCAGAGCTGTTCTGTGTTCAGGGTCATAGCTAAAGGATCTGAGCTGAGTGAGAGCCATCACTGTGGCTCCTAGACAGAGAGAAATGGAGCTGAGAGTCTGGGACAATACTCTGGAAACTCAATTTTGATGCAATGAGATATGGAGCTCCATAGGCAACTAAGCTAAGATTCTCAGGTAAAATTTGATTGAGAAACACAATGTGATTCAAGAGCAGGATGCTAGCAGAAGGTGGATACCTCAGTTACAGCTCAAGGCCAAAGGGAGGCAATCCAGGATGTTTGAACATAAGAGGAGATACAGTATACTCAGGGAGGCAGACCATTTCTGCCTCATTGACCCGAAAGCCGAATCAATCATATTTTCTTTCTGTGGAGATTGCACCCTTTCCTGTACACTTATTTTTTATCACCTCTTTGGCCTGATTTGGCTAAGATGTTGGTCTGGATCTCCCAACTCAGTCATCTCTGAGCTGGGGATCATTTGATGCCCCCATAGCTCTGCACCCCTTTCCTGACTCCAACTCCCAACATTCCTGCAGCGGAAATTTGTCACTACAAGCAGAGCTGGACACCGGAAAGGTTTGCATTGCATGGAGCTGGGAATTTGGAGCCTGCTAAGTCTGGTGCTTCAAGCAGGGGGAAGTTAAGCCCCATCATGCAACTACATCCAATTTCCTTTTGAAAATTACTTTACAGGAAAATGGCAGTGAGCCTGCCCTCCTTTTTGCCAGCTGATTCTCTAGGCTTTCAGGCCCTGGCTATGATGACGCTGGGGAGCACTGGGTTATGTAGAGCGAGGGAGGCTCTAGATAAAACCATGTCCTATTTTACAATTTAGAGCTGAAATCGGTGCTGAGATAGGAGAGCAGGGGACAGACCGGGGAAATGGATTGGATTATTGCATTAACCCACAGAACATTTCAAATGAAAACTTTCATAGGGTAATCAATAATTCAGTCTTACCAGTTTGTTCGTCTGGGCAGATGACATTTACTTTAATAGGCACTCTCCGGGAGGAGTATGAAATTTTACTTATGGTGTGCTTTTTTTAAGCACACAAATGCCTTTGCTTATTTATGTAGAGTTGAATGGTGCTTCCTGAGTCTCTTTATTCCTTCTTTTTTGTGTGTGTGAGGAAGACTAGCCCTGAGCTAACATCCACTGCCAATCCTCCTCTTTTTTGCTGAGAAATACTGGCCTTGGGCTAACATCCATGCCCGTCTTCCTCTACTTTATATGGGATGCCACCATGTCATGGCTTGACAAAAGTGGTACGTCAGTCCGCGCCCGGGATCCGAACCTGTGAAACACCGGGCCGCCGAAGTGGAGCGCACGACCTTTACTGCTACACCACCGGGCCGGCCCCCTCTTTATTCCTTCTATGTCGTGTAAATTTCAGAAATCTAAATTGAGAAGGATATATTCTCTTCTCTGTTCCTGTTCACTCCCTACGCTGCCTCTCAAACCCAGCTTTGCACATACTTTGTCTAAGGCGCTTTGGCTAATTTAACTATACCTGACTAGTCACTTCTTTTTGCTACTAGAAATTACTTT
This sequence comes from Tapirus indicus, assembly GCA_031878705.1. Taxonomy (NCBI): domain Eukaryota; kingdom Metazoa; phylum Chordata; class Mammalia; order Perissodactyla; family Tapiridae; genus Tapirus; species Tapirus indicus. The sequence goes on from CM062925.1 coordinate 120,815,640, forward strand.
CATGATTTGCATTATATTCATTTTACATTTCTCTATGTTTTCTCTCTCTGAATCTCAAGTCTGTTTTTTTTCCAGTGGGTTGCCTGACATTTCTTGCTAGATTTCAAAGTATTTGTTGTGAAAGATGGGGTCTTTAGTTTGTGATTGCAACGTTCTTCCAACTCCTGTAACCATTTCTCCCATCTTTGTTCCTGTAGACCAGAGTGGGTTAACCGCAGCCCAAATCTGGCCCTTCATCTGTTTTTATAAATAAAGTTTTATTGGAACAGAGCCATGTTTATTCATTTCCGTTTTGTCTCAGGCTGCTTTCATGCTACAATGCAGAGTTGAACAACTACAACTGTCTAGCCCACAGAGTCTAAGATATTTGCTCTCTGGCTGTTTACAGAAAGAGTTTGCTGATCTCTGCTGCAGGCGTGTGTCCTTCCGTCTTCTACCACTACCTTAGAATTAGAATAAAGCGAGAACATTAGCATGGCAAAGGGCAAGAGGCACACATGTCCAGCAGACATGGCTTTGACTCCTGCTGACTCTCTCACTCCCTGGAGAATTCCCTGAACATCTCAGAATCTCCATCTCCTCATTTATAAAATGGGAGCAATAATATCCACCTCACAGAGCTGTTAAGATAATTGCCTGAAATAAGCTCTGAAAAGTGCACAGCACGGTGCTGGATGGATAAAATAAAATAATCACAATCAAATAAATGGCTTAATAACAAGGACAAGGATACTCATCGTTATTGCCAATTGTAGCTTCCTGTGCCAAAGGCAATCCTTAGATAGAATGTTTTCCAGAATTACTCTCCAGGGAAGCCCAAAAGAAAAGGGAAAATGTTGCTATTGGGGAGTTCTGTTTGAAAAACCATCCCTGGCCCTGGGTCCTTCCTCTTTCCTCTCTCCTAGAGAATTCTTATCTGTATCAAGTACCAGCGTGCATCATCTGCCATTTTGAGGTGCCCCAATACTTAGGCCATAAATATACAGTATTTATATGTGCTAAAGATGATTGCAGTCAGGTGCTGGGGGCTTTAGTGTCATTGGGGTCTCCTTGGTACGCTCACTTTTCCTGCGGAACGGTAGTGTGAGAACTGGGTGTTTTCACTTCAATTTCTCTGACCTCAGCAAGTAGAACTAGCTACGCATATTCCACATCCACTAGTTTTTGTTTGTTTGTTTTGTGGGTTTTTCTAAAGTCCTGTCTGAATACCTACTGGTTAGTCTGGGTTCTCCAGAGAAACAGAACCAATAGGAGAGATATATTTGTATACCTCTATCTATCTATCTATCTATCTATCTATCTATCTATCTATCTATCTATATCTATCTATCTATCTATCCATCCATCCATCTAATATCAACATCTAACCATTATCTATCTATCTACCTATGTATCTGATAAGGAGTTGGTTCATGCAGTTCTGGAGGTTAAAACGTCCAAAGATCTGCGGTTGGCAAACTAGAGATCCAGAGAGCTGATGGCATAGCCCCAGTCTGAGACCGAAGGCAGGAGATGACCAAGGTCACAGCTCAAAGACAGTCAGGCAGAGAGAGCAAATTCTCCCCTACACCCCTTTGTTCTATTCAAGCCTTCAGTGGATTGGATGAGGGCAATCTGCTTTACTCGGTCTACCAATTTAAATGTTGATCTCATCCAGAAACACCTTCACAGATACACCAGCAATCAAGTTTAATCAAATATCTGGGCAGCCCGTAGCCCAGTCAAGACGACACACAAAATTCACCATCACACCCCCTGTCAAATAAGGGCAGATATTGGAATTAGACTCAAATAGTCAGGTAAAATGTATTAGCTTTCTTTCATTTAACTGGCAGTCTATATCTCATTCTTAAATTCTCTAGAGAATTCAATGGAGAATAAAGCATGGGATTAAAAGTGGTAGGACATGAGCTTTTAGGCTACTTGTGCCTGATGGAGCCATTAAAGGAGGCAGCACAGAAGAGTTCAAGGGAAAATGTTGACTTGTTCCAGCTTGGCTCTGTGGGTGGTGGCTCCTTGGAGCGCTCTTTGGGAAGGGTCTGCAGATCCTTCTGGGAACTTCAGTGGTACTGAGTACAGGCATTGAACAGTGATGTCTTCCATGGCTGTCAAAGCAGAGCGACTGGCCCTTTCTCCAAGTTGACAAGTTCATATTTCCTTCTAGCTCAAAGACCTAATTTTTTCAAGGTAGGTACTATGTTCTAGTAATCATTACATTTTCACCAATCTGATGCTATTTCATGCAAACTAGGCATTCAGCAAAATATTTACTAAATGAATCCACGATAGTGAATCCCTGTATGTATCTATTGCCACCTGAAATTTAAAAAAAGCCAAAGAAATGTATTTCTTTCTACTTCACTGTGATTATGGGAGGATATCAAATATTTGAGGAAAGGTTTGAGTATTTCAGAGAAAGAAAATGCACAATATATTGAGTTGTTATTACTTCCACTCCCAGAGGGTGTGTACCCTCTGGTAAACCTCAAATACCGAGGCTTCAGTTTCCTGTTTGTATACTCTGATATTTTCTAGGATATTCGCTGTATTTCTCCTTCTTCCACATTTTATGAGCCCACCTTCATATGCACATCATGAGTCACCTTTGATTAGAGATTGAGGATGGCTCTGACATGTTTAATTTCAAGATGCAGCTCTGTGTTCTGGAAAGGGCAAGAGAACGTGTCCCACAGCTACCTCTGCAGTCTAGACATTACACTGCATTCTCTTTCCTCAGGGGATGCTCTTGAATCTGCAAAATTACAATTCTTGTAAATGCTGTTTCATGTCTGTACAACTAGATTGTAAACTTGCGGACATCATGGGCCACGTTCTAAGCATGGTGTAAAACATTCAATCCATTATCAATAAATATCAATAAATATCTGGTGGTTGGTGTTATGGACAGAACTCTATCTCCTCCAAATTCATATGTTGAAGTCCTAACTCCCAATGTGACTGTATATGAAGATAGAACCTTTAGGGAAATAATTAAGGTTAAATGAAGTCACAGGGTGGGGGCTTGATTTGAAAGGATTAGTGTCCTTAGAAGAAGAGACAGAGACTCCAGAGATCTCTCTCTCTTTGCACATGTACCGAGAACAGACCATGTGAGGACACAGCAAGATGGCGGCCATCAGCAAGCCGAGGAGAGAGTTCTCACCAGAAACCAATCCTGCTGGCACCCTTGGCTCAGGCTTTCAGCCCCCAGAACTATGAGAAAATAGATGTCTGTAGTTTAAGCCCCACAGTCTGTGTTATTTTGTGATGGCAGCCCAAGTAGACTAATACAATTGGTTTATTAACCAGTTGATAAGTAAATATTTTAGGTTTATTGTGAATAAAATCATTCTAAATACAATGATGGGTTGAGTTGGTCTTTTCTAAGAAACCCATGAAATCCCCAAGTCTACAAAATTGGACAGATTTGACCAAATTTCATATATAGCAAAAGATAAATAAAATTGGACATTTGGAAAAAAAAGATAATCTAATAGAAAGCGAGACATAGAATGTAAAAAAGGAACGAACAGACATTAAGATACAAATGACATATGCTTGTGAAAATATGTTCAACTTCACTAATAAAGATACACAAATAACACAAGATATGTATTTTTGTGTGTGTGTGTGAGGAAGACCAGCCCTGAGCTAACATCCATTGCCAATCCTCCTCTTTTTTGCTGAGGAAGACTGGCTCTGGGCTAACATCCGTGCCCATCTTCCTCTACTTTGTATGGGACACCACCACGGCATGGCTGACGAGCAGTGCATCGGCGGGTGCCCGGGATCCGAACCTGCGAACCCTGGGCTGCCAAGCGCGGACTAAACCGCTGGACCACTGGGCCGGCCCCCAAGATATCTATTTTTAAATAGATTTTGTGTTCTTGTGACAGTTTTACAGAAAAATTGAGAAGATGGTAGATAGTTCTCATACGCCCAATTCCCAGTTTCCTCTATTATTAACATATTACATTAGTGTGTTACATTTGTTACAATTAATGGACCAATACTGATAAATTATTATTAACTAAAATCCATTGTTAATTCAGAATATATGTATTTTAATTTGCATGACTCAGAAACTTAAAAAAGTTGATAATCTCCAATGTCAATGGAATAGGGACTGTTATATATTGTTGATGATTGTTAATTGACATAAATTCCTTGGAGAGCAACTTGACAAAATCTATCAAAATGAAATGTGCATACCTTTAACATAGCAAGCCCACTTGTAGGGATTTCTCTTATAACTCTACTCGCTCAAGTGCAGAAAGATATTCTTATGGGAAAGTTCTCTTCAGCAAACATTAGTGATAATAACAACAAAAACACAAACCACGTAAATGTTGATTGTAGCAATGGATATTCTGTACAGATAACATATAATATATAAACTGAGTCCCAAGTTCTGTATACTAACATAATGTGATGACCGCAACCTGTTGTTAAGTGATAAATGTGTCAGGGAGGAAAAAATAGATTTTCCTTGACCCTCTTAGGGTTCCTGGCTGGGTCTGAAAATTCAAGTGACAAAGACAGGAGAAAAGCGCACACATTTATTTAATACAAGTTTTACGTGACATGGGAACCTTCCTAAGGAAATGAAGATCCGAAGAGATGGTTAAACCCGAGTTGTTTTATACTACGTTCGAGAAAGAGTGGACAGTCGTGGAAAGACACGAGAGGGCAAAGAGTGTGAGCTAAGTGTGAAGGACTGGGGAGACTTAGCAAAGCCTGCTCGTTCGTACTCCAGCACCCCTGCCTCTGGAGGATAAAGGCAGCTCTCCGTAAGGGTCTTATGACCCACTTCAGGGGAGAAGGGGGAGTCAGAGTTACCTTCCTTCTTCTTCTGCTTTCTCAAAGGCCTTCAGCTTAAAATATTCAATATGACAAGTGCCATATTTTGGGTTAGCGTGTTCTGAATCCCCTCAAAAGCAAGTTGCCAAACATGCATACAGTATAATTTCACTTGGTTTGGATGAAGTTACATATGTGGGGATATACGGTCAGTTCTGCTGTAAGGCATCACACACCCTCCCAGACATCACAGGGCTGTGGATCAGCACCAAACACACAGGGCACATGGGAATGATGGGGTTGGGGCAAACACTCAAACATTTCGTCAATGATGCATTCAAAACAAAGATAGGAACTTAATAAAAAAGGTAGCACAGCTTGCCACAGACTAAATGGGTAAGAATCACATAAATATCATAATAAATGTGGCACTTGCTCTGTGAAGTGTGGAAGGGTTGTGGCTCCCAGCTTCCTCTGAGGCGGTGGGAGGGGTTATCTGGATGGAAGGGAGGTGCAGCACCTGGTGCGGACGGGTGTGGACGAGTGCGATGCACCAAGGCAGCTGCTTGTGTTCGAAGTGAGTGTGTTTCGTAGATCCCTACGCTGCTCAGATCAGCCATGTTTAACTTGTGTTTTTGCAGGTGAAATTGCATCTAAGAAAAAGGAAATTCATGTTTATTTAAGATCGTTCCCTAATATCTCGTATCTATTGGAACACATTTATATTTTCAAAAAAAAGGTAAAGCAGAACTGACTGTATATTAGTACGGTTTTATATACATGGGGCAGGGTGGGGGGGCCCAACTCCAAAATCTGTGACTATTGACTCCATCCGTCCTGTTCTCTCCATCTCCAAATATTTGGGGTGCGCTCTCACCTAAATCTGAAGCTGGAAGGTTTATAGGTCCCCCTCTAGAGGCCAGGTCGCTTTCAGCTAGGAACTTGCCGTGAGAGAGAGCCAGGTGCACAAGGAATGTGCCAGGAAATTTCTAGCAGCCTGAGCAGGGTAGGAGGAGAAGCAGGGGTGGGGAGGGAGGGCTCCCTGTTGGAGGGGGAGTGCTCCATGTCCCAGTGAAGTGACGAGGACACCGAGCCAACCTCACCTGCTGCGATGGGAGGCTGTTGGGCTCTTCTCTTGCAGGTCTGCTCCGATCTGCTTAGCTCCTGCAAAGCGACCAATCCTAGGGGCCTTTGAGTGTTAACCGAAGCCTTATTACTTAGTGACAGATGTGTGCCCCGGGGCTGCAGAAAGCAAGCGATTGGTTATAAAAGTGATTGCACACTTTTATAGCCAAGAGAAGATAAATGCTTTAAATCAAAGGTTATTATATTATCCAGGAAGAAACGCTCACTGTGAATATTGAAAAAGATTCTCCAGCCTACAGTTCAAATGGTCCCTTTTAACAGGGTGTTCGCAACCACAAGCCACTCAAGGTCCCTATAGCCAGCGTCACGGAGTCTCTGTCAGAGGCCTGCATGCCCTTTCCCTGGGGACTCATCCTTTTCTGCCTGGACAAGGGCAATTTATTAAGTGGGCTTCTTAATTCCATTTCTGTCTCCCTAAAGTCGTTCTCAGCAGAAGCAGACAGTGGGATCTCTTAAAAATAGAAATCTAATCACGCTCCTTCCTCTAGCAATTGTCTATTGGTCCTGGAACAATACCCATCCTCCTTAATAGACTTCCCAACTCCGAATGGTCTGGGCACTGCGTCCCTCTCTACTCTCACCTCCTATCAATCAGCCTGTCCTGGCTCACTGAGCTTCCATTCACGTGGATGGCTTTTCTGACACTCAAACACCATACACTTTTCCCACTTCCGGCCTTTATGCTCAATTTTCCCTCTCCTAGAATGTTCCTCCTGAGTCCTCCACTGGCCGAGCCCCCCACGTACAAACTAACTTATGTCACACCTCCTCCGGGAGGCCTTCCTCCCACCACCCTCTATTAAGAATTGCCTCCTTTGATGCAAGGATGTTTCAACATCTGCAAATCAATCAACGTGATACACCACATTAACAAAATGAGGGATAAAACCCATGTGATCATCTCAATAGATGCAGAGAAAGCATTTGACAAAATCCAACATCCATTTATGATAAAAACTCACAACAAAATGGGTATAGAAGGAAATAGTACCTCAACATAGTAAAGGCCATATACGACAAATCCACAGTGAACATCATACTCAACAGGGAACAACTGAAAGCCATCTGTCTGAGAACAAGAACAAGACAAGGGTGCCCACTCTCGTCACTCTTATTCAACATAGTACTGGAGGTTTTGGCCAGAGCAATTAGGCAAGAAAAAGAAATAAAAGGTATACAAACTGAAAAGGAAGAAGTGAAATGGTCACTGTTTGTGAATGATGTGATTCTACATAGAAAACCCTAAATAATCCACCAGAAAACTATTAGAAATAATCAACAACTACAGCAAAGTCGTGGGGTACAAAATCAACTTACAAAAATCAGTTGCATTTCTATACACTAATAACGAACTAGCAGAAAGAGAAGTCAAGAATACAATCCCACTTACAATTGCAACAAAAACAATAAAATATCTAGGAATAAATTTAACCAAGGAGGTGAAAGACCTATACACTGAAAACTAAAAGAAATTGAAGAAGATGTAAAGAAATGGAAAGATATTCCATGCTCATGGATTGGAAGAATAAACATAATTAAAATGTCCATATTACCTAAAACAATCTACAGATTCAATGTAATTTCAGTCAGAACCCCAATGACATTCTTCACAGAAATAGAACAAAGAATCCTAAAATTTATATGGAACAACAAAAGACCCCAAATAGCCAAAGCAATCCGGAGAAAAAAGAACAAAGCTGGAGGTATCACAATCCCTGATTTCAAAATATACTGCAAAGCTATAGTAATCAAAACAGCGTGGTACTGGCACAAAAACAGACACACAGATCAATGGAACAGAACTGAAAGCCCAGAAATAAAACCACACATCTATGAACAGCTAACCTTCAACAAAGGAGCCAAGAACATACAATGGAGAAAGTCTCTTCAATAACTGGTGTTGGGAAAACTGGACAGCCACATGCAAAAGAATGAAAGTAGACCATTATCTCTCACCATATACAAAAATTAACTCAAAATAGATTAAAGTGTTGAAAGTAAGACCTAAAACTGTAATAAAACTCCTAGAAGAGAATATAGACAATACACTCTTTGACATCAGTCTTGGCAGCATCTCTTCAAATGCCATATCTATTCAGGAGAGAGAAACAGAAGAAAAAATAAACAAATGGGACTACATCAGACTAAAAGGCTGCTGCAAGGCAAAGGAAACCATGAACAAATGAAAAGACAACCCATCAACTGGGAGAAAATATTTGGAAATCATATGTCTGACAAGGGGTTAATTTCCAAAATATATAAAGAACTCATACAACTCAACAACAAAAAAAATGGGCAGAGGATATGAACAGATATTTTTCTAAAGAAAATATACAGATGGTTAACAGACACATGAAAAGGTGTTCAACATCACTAATTATTAGGAAAATGCAAATCAAAATTACAATGAGATATCACCTTACACCTGTCAGAATGGCTATAATTAACAAGACAAAAAATAACAAATGTTGGAGAGATTGTGGAGAAAAGGGAACCCTCATACACTGCTGGTGGGAATACAAACTGGTGCAGCCACTATGGAGAATAGTGTGGAGATTTCTCAAAAAATTAAAAATAGAAATACCATACAATCAGTCTATCCCACTACTGGGTATTTATCCAAAGGACATGAAATCAACAATTCAAAGAGATTTATGTACCACTATGTTCATTGCAGCATTATTCACAATAATGCATGGAAGCAACCCAAGTGCCCATCAATGGATGAATGGATAAAGAAGATGTGGTATATATATACAATATATATATATATATATATATATATATATATATATATATATATACACACAATGGAATACCCAGCCATAAAAAAGACAAAATCGTCCCATTTGCAACAACATGGATGGAACTTCAAGGGTATTACATTAAGTGAAATAAGTCAGACAGAGAAAGACAAACACCATATGATTTCACTCATGTGGAAGATAAAGAAACACATGAATAAAGAGAACAGATTAGTGGTTACCAGAGGGGAAGTGGGTAGGGAGTGGGCAAAAGGGGTAAAGGGGTGCATATGTATGGTGACAGATAAAAACTAGACTATTGGTGGTGAGCATGATGCAGTCTATACAGAAACTGATATATAATAATGTACACCTGAAATTACACAGTGCTACGAACCATTATGACCTCAATAAAATAATTGGGGAAAAAAAAGAATTGCCTTCTTTATTGATCTGCTTTCTTCTTTATTGTCTGTCCTCTCCACCTCCCCTGCCCTCACTACAAGGAATGTCCTGGGGGGGCAGAGGTCTTACCTGCTTTTTCCTCTCCTGTATCCCCAGCATCTAGCCCAGAGCCCAGCACATAGCAGATGCTCAGTAAATATTTGTGAAGTCAATGGATAAACCAAAATGATGGGAAAGACGCACACCAAGTGTTAACAATGGTTAACTTTGCGGAGGGAGCATCTTTGGTGTTTTACTTGACAGACTTCTGCAGCGTTTATTTTGCAACAAGAACATGCTGCTTTTGTAATTCAAAGGAAAAGCGTCTCTAAGTGTTTAATGGGATGAGATCACATGTGTAGGAGGCATCCATGCAACCTCAGACCTGCCAGGGTCATCCGTCCTGCCATCTGTCCTCTCTAGGTGAATTGGGGCATCCATTGGAAAATCTGATGCCAACTCTTGATGAAATATAGACGGCATTTGCATATGCTTTTTACTTCTTTTTTTGGCCATACACTTTTGGTATTTTGGGTTCAAGAGATCAACCCCAAGTTCCAGATGCCATTCCTGGGAAGGGGATGGAAGAGCAGGACAGGGTAGCGGAAACAAAAGCAAAATGGCCAGAAAGGGATGACTCCAAGCAACGGATAGAGACAAGAGGGACAGAGCAGGAAGGAAGTGGTTGGCCTGTGTGCCTAAGTGCAAGTCAGTGGGGGCTGTGGGTGGACCCAGGGGAGGATTCAGTGTCGGCCTTCCTGTGGACTGCCCAGGGCCTGGAGCAGTATGAACTTGCCTAGTGGAAGTCAGTGCTTCTAGCACAAGGACAGACCAAAGAAGAGACAAGCAATGGGGTAAGGTGGAGGGAGCAGCCCAAGTTCTCTCATTTGGAGCAGATTCTCATGTTTTCTTTGGAGTAGCCGAAACATTAAATGATGCCTTTACCTTTTTGAATGCAAATAAAAAATGCTGAACTGGGGAGACTTTGGCACATATCACTGAAATATAACTTCCTGACCCACCGAAATTGATTTCCTGCGGTACCTTGCTGTGATGCACAATTGAAAACAATGTACACCAACTTGTTTAGACAGAAGATGTTATCTCAAGGAAGCCTGAATATTTGTACAACTATTAATATTCGTTCTTTTCTCCCATTGAAGAAATTTTATTTATATATTGTATTTACCTTAGTGCAATCAAAATGATACTATAAATTGTGATTTTTTTTTAGATTTGCTTCTTTTTCTATAAAATAATAATGACAGTAATATAAACATAATTAACATTCATGGAGGGCTTCCCTCGGGCTCTGTGCTAAGTGAGGCTAATATTATCTCGTTAACCCTCACAATTACTTAATGAGATAAAGAGTCCTGGACTCTCTTCCCATTTTTCAGTGAGGAAACCAAGGTCAAGAAAGACTTAGGAACTTATTTGACATTTCAAGGCCTGTGAATGGTGTGGAAGGTTTCAAACCTCAGAGATGAGACTCTTAATCTCTGTGCTCTGCTTCTTTGCAAACCTAAACTTTTCCAGATGAATTGGAGGGAGGAAATCATATATGTGCCTTTAAGTCCTAATTCACAGTAACTCTGACTTTTTCTCAGTTTCTGGATTTTTTCCTGTGAAATCCAGATTGCTTTGAAATGTGCTAATAGCATACCAAAAATGCTTATTGGTCCATATTGCAACTGATTTGGGGCTTTTGTCTTGGTTTGGCTTGGGCAAAATTGTATTAATAATTATTATAAAAGTATTAAGACTCTTGATAAAAATGCCTAACAGGTATGAAAGTGAAATAGCTCTCCCTTCATTCCCATCCCATTTCTAAGAGATGACTCTACCATTAGTGATTTCTTGTGCAGCCTTCCAGAAATATATTATTCCTTTAAAAACATACACATAAATACATATATACACATCTTTGAAAATAAAATGCAAATGGACTTGTGGTATAGACAGTTCTCTACAACTTGCTTTTTTCATTAAAAACATGCATGTAACTTTTGACTCATCAATGAAAATATATATGCAGATATATGCAAAAAATTCACCACAATTCATTGACTATAAGAGCAAAAGACCAGAAACAACCAAACCGTTCATCAATTAAAGATTAGTTAAATTAATTATGTTTCATAAAATGAACTACCAAGCAGCATTAAAAGTATGGTATATGAGCTGAAATGGAAAGGTGCCTTTTGTGGTTTCTTACACTTTATTTAAATTTTCTAAGTCAGGTAATGGGAAATACACACATTTCCCCTACCACTACCTTGCCAAAAAAGACTTGCTCAACACCTATAGAGTTGAGGGCATGTACAGGGTTATTGCTAGAAATTTGTCTCTTAAGCCATAATTCAGACAATTTCCTTTGCCAACTGCAAAACAAACATCACTCCAGGTGCCTGTAATGCACAAAGTACTTGTTTTTTTATATGCTTCCACGGAGAGGAAAAAAAGGAAGGAACAGACGTGAATATATTTCCTTCTTCTGACTCCAGTCCCTTTTCCAGTGACTTTCCTGCCATCCCATAACACAAATTAAAAATAAAAATAGAATAAAACAGAGCACAACAATAAAAACACCCAAGTAAACTCAGACCTAAAAAACTTGATAAATTATTTAGCCGGCAGATATCTTCTCAAAGTTTTGAAGAGGTTGTTGAATTTTGTTTCTATAAATGTAGCACTTCAGGGAGATTTTAAAAGTTTGACAATATTCTTGAGGTATCCTTAGCAGAGTAGACTAACTCTTGGCATTTAAAGCTTCTTCACCATGTCCCCACACTTGTGTCTTCTTTCTCTTCACGTCACCTGACGTTCTAAGCATGTGTCCTAAAGCACCACCTCTGGCCACAGCATGTCAACTATTGATTCAGATACAATGAATGAAAGGCAGCAGCAGCTGATAACACGTGTGGTATTACTCAGATTTGTCTCCCTTGAACTGTTCTTCTTGATCACGTAATGACTTTAATATCACTGGAGCCAGGAATGTGTTTAAAATACTGCCAAATTGGTTCAATGCAGAGTGACAGACATTGACCAATCAGCAGGGTCCTGGTATTCCCCTTACTGCAGCTGCTGTTAACCCTTTAGTTGCTGAATTATGGAAAGTTCTGGAAGGTCCAAAGAACCATGGGTGAGAAACCAGGGTGACCAGGACATCTGAGAAAAGGGCACTTTGGAGCTTGGGAAGTGTTTCAGTATTTTTAATGACCATCACGGCTGTGTTGGTAGGTAACCTTGATCATGCAACAGGTGAAAACGAATGATGAATCCAAAAAAGAACAATACCAATAATTGGAGAATTGAAAATATTTAATTCAGCAAACATACTTTGAGCACCTACTGTGTGCCAGACACTGTACTAGATATAGGGTTATAGCAATGACCAAGATCGGCATCGTCCAACCTGCCTGAAGCTTGTGGTCCAGAGAGGGAGAAAAAGCTGAGAGGAGGGATTCATTCTGTTGGGACTACTTAACCCAAAAAAGGGAAAGTTTGAAGGAGAAGTTTTTAATTGCAAGGAGGGATGGGAAAGGACCGGCCATTATCCGTAGCAATTAACAAAATAATTCGCCTTGAAAGAAATTGCTATTAATCATGAGGAAAACATTTTATGTCTGTGAGCATAATTAGGGGCTGGCATAGGCTATTGACCTAGCGTCAGTAGAGGTCTCTAAAATGAGGCAGGTGCCTGTGTGTCCGGGGTGGCCTGGGCAAGATTGTGTCAAGGCAGTGAGGAGTGTGTGACGTCGACAGGTCGGTGCAATTCTGTTCATTCTCATCGTTTTGGGTAACGGAAGCACAATCTTTAAGGAATCTTTATCAAAACCATGGGAAGAGCTGAGTACTTCTTTCCTGAAAACAGATGCTGTGACTGGAGATGAGTTAAACCACAGAATTGTCTCAAAGGAGTTTTGAAGGGCCCTGTCTGAATTCTCAGCCCTTGAGAATCAGCAGATGAAGACTCATTTCCAAGCCTCAATGAGAAACTTTCTTGATCCTGTGTGGCATACTCATTGAGTACAGATAGCATACATCACTTGAGTAAATAGGCCATGTTGCAGAAAATATCAGACTCTCTTCCTCCTCGTGGCTGCTCCCCCACGTGTCACTTTGTGAAAGCTGCTTGTTTTGTGGAAACAAACACATTTTGGCTCCTTTTTGGCTCTGTGCAGCCAGTGGAAAAGCCAAGTTGAATCCCATTCTGTCTTATGAATCATCCTCCAATCTGCCAGCTAAATTCTGGCTGAGGACACTTTGTTTTTGGAGAAGGAGGTACCGAGCTAAAGGAAGCATGCTGATTCTCAGATCTCAGGCCATTTGTAGTGTAATTAGAAACATAATGTTTTGACTCAAAAGCTGATCACATCTGATATGGGTGTCAGCAAGACAAGATAAATAATCAACTTTTTGGTGCAACTTAATAGAATCAGATCTCTGATGGTGACACTACTTCAAGTGCTATTGGTATGAAATCACTCTTCTCCCACTGCTCTTTTAAAAAAATTAGATATGAAATCATTCTAGAAATTTCCACAGCTTAAAAATGAAGACGTATGAAATATATACTTCATATGTGGGTGATTTTAAACTAAATGTAAAAAGCTGTTGGTTATTTGGGCATCTCATAAATGGGGAGAGGAAAAGTATACAACATGTAGCTTGAGCAGAACGCCATGACTGCCACGATACGTTTTGGGAAGTTATTATTCTGAAATGTATCCCCTTCTTCCCACAAGAAGCATATTTTAATAAAATTATAATATGTGTGACCACATAAAAGTTCAACATGACTACCTCTAGCTTTATAGTACTTGGATTTTATTAGGTCAATAGTAAATATTAGAATTTACTTCTCTGGTGGGCCGGAATAAACATAATGGTCTTCTTCAATTCATTGGCTGGCCTGTGCGATGGGATGTGACCATAGAGGTACCATATTGCTATGTCCACCTTTGTAGGTCCAGTGCATAGCGTCGGCCTGACCTGTAGCAGGCTCTCAAAAAGTGTTTGTTGGATGAGTGAATGGATGCACGAATGAACAGAGGGAAAATGAATCTTGGCACTGAGAAAGAGGTTCTAGGTTTTGTAGGTTTGTTTGTCTTGCATTGTTTTCCCATCATCTAAAGAGAGTTAGCCCTTGGATTCAAAGGCCCAAGTGTTTCAAATTAGAAAACCTTAAGGGACGTATTAGTTTTCTATTGTGGCACAATACATTATCACGCATGCAGCAGCTATAGCCACACAATGTGTTAGCTCACAGTTCCCCAGGTCAGCTGTCCAGCTTGGCTCAACTGGGTTGTCTGCTTCTGATCTCACAAGGCTGAAATCGGGGTGGCGGCCAGGCAGAGCTGTCATGTGGAAGCTAGGGTCTTCGTCCAAGCTCATGTGGTTGTGGCAGGATTCCATTACTTGTGGTTGTAAGACTGAGGTTCCCGTTTCCTTGGTGGCTGTCAGCTCCCACTTCTATACAATCTATCAACTCTACTTCAGAAGGACTAGGTTTCTCAGAGTTCCTTACTTATTTCTGCCACCATGCTTTTACTGATGGTGGGCCACCTTCTTCTGTATTGTTACACACCCTCATGCAAAGCCCTAAGGTGGCTTACCTCCTTTACGGAGTCTCCTTGGATTCCTGAGCCATGGTGAGCTCTTCCTCTTCTATGGGTGCTGCTTCTGACACACCTTTTCTTGAGACAACCCATCTAGACAATTTAATTAAAAAGTTCCTTGTGTGTCTTCTTTTTGCAAATTATGTTATAAATGCATAGGGAAGGCTAGGTCATTAGTGTCACCTCATTGGTAACCTTAGCGATCACCTTGTCTAAACCTACAGTTTTAGACACAGAAAGAGACATAGAGGGTTGCAAGATTCATAAAGTCCACATAAATACAGTTCCCCTTTATGTTTTCTATCTCCTTAAATGGTGATTCAACGATTATTTGACAAAGGAAAAGAAGGGCAAGATGGAGGGAGGCAAGGAGGAAGGTAGGAAACAAGAACGGTGTTTTTTTTCCCTCCAGAAGACTCAAGTTGTATCTTCTATGGGAGGAACTACCTAGGTGCTAATTCCTCAGTCCTCCATTGTACTCCTGGAGTAATGTTTCTCAAATGTTCCCTCCAAATTATCCCCAAATTCAGAGACCAGTGGAAGCACACCACAAGGGTCTGAGTGCATTGTGTGAAGAAGTCCCATAGAAAAAAGACGCTTCTTAAAAGCTTTGTATTTTATCTACTAAATTAATGCAAAATTTGTATTATCCATAAACTATATTTCTTTGAACTTAAAAATATAAAACAAACATAAAAGTTAGTATTTCCCCTACCATATCATCAAGTAAAAATGATGCCCCAGGGTGGGGTCAAGTTTTCTTCCATGACTTTGCCTAATCCCAGCCATAATCACTGAGCCAAGTGGACTGCCCCGGGGGGCCCTGACTCATATTCCTTCAATTAGAGCAGCTTTGCTTTCAGATACTTTACATATGGAATTTTCAGATCAGATTATATTTGAACAATAGGTTTGACAAGCACCACCCACACACATAGCTTCCAATGAACTTTTCAATGTCTCACTCTTAAATTTAATAGGCTTCATGAGTTACCATTTTATGAAAGTATTTAACATAGAGTACAAACAAACAAAAAGAAGGAAAATCAGAGATATTACAGGGAACAGAAGAAAGCTTCAAATATATATATATATATATATATTTATAAATCAGAGAGATAAGAAAATATATTGTATCCATGAAAAAGAAAACAGTGTTCCATTTAGACCAGGAACATTCAGGGAGCCAAAAATAAATCTTGGAAATTAGAAATAAGAAAGCAGAAATAAAATGTAAACAAAAAGCTGGAAAGATAAAGTTGAAATCTCTAAGGACAAAAAGATAGTGAAATGGAAATAGAAGATATGGAAAATGGATTAAAAAAATTAAAGGATTAGCCTAACAGGTAAAATGGCACATACAAAACTTTCAGAAATAGAAAAGAGTGTAGAAAAATTTTCAAGAAATACTAAAAGGAAGATTTTCAGAACTGAAGGGCATGAGTTTCTAGATTGGAAGGGACTGCAAAGTGTCCAAGGTAGTAAACGGAGAAAGATCCACATCAAGTCATGTCATTGTGGAATTTCAGAATACCAGGAGTACAAAGACCTAAAACTGAGAGAAAGTCTAAATACTGAATGTTGAACCCACCATCCCCAAGCCTTCCTTCTCACTCATTTTCCAGAACTTTATCAGTCAGAATTAAACCCCTCCAGGCAAGAGATTGGTGGAATCCCATCCTGAAAAATTCATTCTAAGAGAAATGAGCTATAGGTGGTGGTCTTTCAATGATAATGTCTGGTGAAATTATCCTTTAAAATTAATTTTATACGCTAATTCCTATTGGAAGGGGGTTGGTGAAAGAAGAGTCAAAAGTTGAGAGAGACGGGCCAGCCTGGTGGCATGGTGGTTAAGTTCACGCGCTCTGCTTTGGCGGCCCGGGGTTCACAGGTTTGGATCCTGCTCACGGACCTATGCACCGCTTGTCAGGCCATGCTGTGGCAGGTGTCTCACATGTAAAGTGGAGGAGGATGGGCACAGATGTTAGCCCAGGGCCAGTCTTCCTCAGCAAGAAGAGGAGGATTGGCAAAGCACTATAATTATCTTCCACATATCCTTTTTCCAGGAAGTTACTAGAGGATGCGTTCCACCCAAACTGGGGAGTGAACCAAGAAAGCAGGAAGACATGGGTCACAGGGACCAGGAACAGCTAAGGAAGGATGAGAGGTCCCCAACATGTCTTGGTAATACTCGGGAATAGCCAGTCCAGACTGAAGCAGGAGGACAGAGAACTCAAGGAGGGAATGTCACTGAGAAAAAAAGAAAGAAGAAAAAGATCGCTTATCTGGTGTGTTTGGATGTAGAGAGAGGAGATTTACACTTTTGGTGTACAGGGTTTGGCAGATGAGTTAATGATGATTACATAAGAAGTCAGGTAAATTAAAACCATAAAAAGTCTTTGAAGGGATGGATTGTCTTTATAATGAACTGTATGTTCAACTCTGAATAATATTCGTACATTCACAATATTTATTTATCTGCCCCAAACCATGACAGCACTCTGGGTATAATGATGATGGTGGAGTGGGCTCTGTGTGTGTGTGTGTGTACAGGACAGGTGATAGTACTTAGGAGAGCTAAGTCTTATCATGCATAGCAGAAAGTCAACATCTAAATCTGAAAATGTGTAGGGAAATACCAAAATAAATTGCTAAAAGTGAAGAGAATAAGATAGAGCAGGAGGCAGGGGACTTTATTTTATGAGAAGTCTTATAGATCCATTTGGTTATATATATGTAAAACTTTGACCAAAAATAAAAATTAAGTTAAAGAATGGAAATATAATGCCTCAGCGTTTTTCGGGTTTTTTGTGTTTTTATTACTACTTGGACACACATGGTCATCCATGCTGGTGCCAGGTGCAAGTTTAGGGTAGAATTGATTACATAAGTGTTTGCCCTTCTGACTCCTTTTTAAGTCTGGATCAAAGCATGGGTGATGTGTAACTCCCAACTGTCTTAGTAAAATGACGAAGGAAGGACTTATACAAGAGTCTAACTGATGCATCATTATTGATGTAACCCAACAGTGTGGAACTTTCTGCATGGACATTGGACTTATTCTTTCTCTTTGGGAATTATCTTACTGTAACCAGACAAGAGATCCTTTCAGATTGTTTCTGCTTTTGAAATAAATTGTGATCCTTGCTATTTTCCTGGCCTGCCTGATCCAATCCCAGATTTACTCTCTGCTCAATCTTCACAAGCCTTCCGAATTCATGGCTATTCTTGTGACATCTCAGTTCTCTTAGGTCTTCTGTTCATAAACCCCTATTCTTTTCATATTAGTTTACAACTCTTCTCCTCTTTCATTTGCTGTTTTTTTCCTAACTCTCCTTCCTCCTGATCATTTCTTCTTTTCTCTCTCTACTTTTGTGGGGGTTTTATTGTGTGCGTGTGAGGAAGACCAGCCCTGGGCTAACATCTGTTGCCAATCCTCCTCTTCTTGCTGAGGAAGATTGGCCCTGGGCAAACATCTGTGCCCATCTTCCTTTACTTTACCTGTGAGACACCTGCCACAGCATGGCCTGACAAGCGGTGCATAGGTCCGTTAGCAGAATCCGAACCTGTGAACCCTGGGCCGCTGAAGCAGAGCGCGTGAACTTAACCACCATGCCACCAGGCCGGCCCCTCTCTCTACTTTAGACTCTTCTTTCACCACCCCCCCCATAGGATTTAGCATATAAAATTAATTTTAAAGCCCATTTTCATCATTAATCTATCATGTTCATGAACACCCTACCCAAACAGAAACGATTCTCGGGTAACATGCTCCAAAATATGAACTTTATATTTTTCGGATATTCAAAGTAAAGAAACAATCCATTTTTTTAGTGATGACAGCAGTGACGTGTGTTTGCTTTTCTTTTTCTATGCTTGCATATTGTTTCACTTCTTTTTTTCTTCTATAACAACTGGGCTGGCTTAAGGGCCATTTAACAGAATACAGTCTTAAATTTAAGAGTATAAGCACATTTTCTTTAAACATCAGAAAAGGTGACAAGTTGCCTGTGATTTCCTTTCAACTAAATACTTAAGTAAGCCTCATGTGAATTCTCTAGATTTCAGTTAATATGTTAAAAAAAAAAAGAAAAAAGAAAAAGAAAACTTCCTAGTAGTGTTTTTGGCTTTTACGGAGACAGATGAAACCTGTGACATTACACAAAGAGCCCAAAGATCTTGTGGACATTAGTAGAATTGAACCAGGCCAATACAAGTATGTGAAGCCACAGGGAAAATGATTCTGGGCAGATAAGGCCATGGAAAGCAGCACAACATGAAGGGCCTGTATCTTGCGTGGACATTAATTAGGGGAGCCGCCATCAGCTCCACAGGAGTGAGGAGGCAATGTGCCCTGGGATGCGAAGATGTGAAACAGAACTCCATTTCAGCAAGTGGCACATTCTCAGAGCGACCCGTGTCACCATTTGGAACTCAGGCCTGAGACGCAGTGGCCCATTCTGGAGAAGTCAGGGAGGAAGAGTGAGTCCAGACCTGGCTTGGCTCTAGAGGTTGGCACAAACAGCTGGCAGTTGGAGGTGGGGTGAGGGGGGAGAAGAGAAGGGAGAGAAGTAGGTAGGGCACGGGGCAGAGAATTTAGGCGGAAGGTTGTTGGAAAATCATTTTTAGGCAGCAGTACTCCACTCCTGGGGAGTGTAACTTGCACGTACCAAGTAGGGCAGAGGGTTACCGTCCAGACTTATGAAGTGGGTCAATGAAAGTTCATCTTAAGGCCCCCTGGGGACCAGGTTGATTTCAGGAACCTGGTCCTGGTGTGGTAGGGAGGAGTTCTGACTTCAAGCAGACGTTGGTGTGGAGGCGCTTCCTGCTAAATTAGTTTGCCTGAGGATCGTGAGCAGAAACAAGACTGCATTTGGGGTGAAGAAGCGCGTGGGAGGGGAAGGGGAAGTGGAAACTTTGCCTTATTCAATTTCAGGGCCTCGGGGACAACAGAGACAGAGAAAAGTGGTTGAAGCCAAGGTTGAGGATTTAAAGAAGTAATTATCCCTGTCTTTATCACTGTCGTTGGAAGGTTCTCAATGTACTCTTAAAGTAAATCATGACTTTGGACTACAGTCCGGCTGGGCTGTTCTGTGTTTGGCGTTGGCAGTGACAACGGTTAGAGCTGTTTTCGCATAGAGCAAAAAGGCCTGAGGGTTTCTGGGACCATTTAGAAGACATAGCGATTACATCTTTGTTTAAATAAAAGGATTCAAGAGCAATACATCCTGCATCCCTGCATCCCTAACATAAAGGCCACTTGGACAGCGTAGTGGTAATGACATCCACTCCCTCTGGGCACCCGCAGCCTCCTCAACTGTGGTGCATACTGAGGCTGCACCAGTGGTTGATCCTGATTATTCCTGGCACCATCTCACCGGACTCTAGGTTTTGGTATTCTGGCTAAGATTCAGCAAACCATGCCAGGAGAATCCCAGAATGTTGGCCTACTAGGCCATGTTTACAAGATGCAGATCTCTTATTTTCCCTTCCCATGGTTCTTAGCAAACGTCCGAGTCTTCTCTGCAGTTAGCCCAAGTCCAGGCAGAGAAAAGATGTTCACGATCTCCTAGGCACACTTCAGTGGCATACAGATAATTCCAGTTTTGAATTGGAAATTCAAATTTTTAAAAACCGGACACAGTAAAGTAATACTTTACTACATGTCTACAAGTTAAATTTCCCCAAATTTCAACTCTCTGCTACATGGCTCTGAATCTAAATTCAGGAAATAAAGCCCATGCACTAGTCATTACACTTTGTACCTAAGTTTTTCACAGACAGCCATCAACTAAAGCTTAACGACAAATTCTTAACAAACTGGATCTCCCACCCACAAAAGAATAGAGCATTCTGTCTAACGTCAACACAAACTATGAGGAATGCAAAGAAATATTTGAATTAATGTGTAATTATATGTTATGCAATATATACATATAATTAAGAAAACTTGAAAAGATTTTCAAGATGCTTTATTTTTGAGGATAGAGAGAAAAGTATATGTTTATTACGTTTAGTCTTCTATCAAAAATGGTTACAATTTGGGGGCCGGCCTCGTGGTATGGTGGTTAAGTTCGCACGCTCTGCTTTGGTGGCCCAGGGTTCGCAGGTTCGGATCCCTGGTGTGGACTGACGCACTGATCAACAAGCCATGCTGTGGCGGTGTCCCATATAAAGTAGAGAAAGATGGGCATGGATGTTAGCCCAGGGCCAGTCTTCCTCAGCAAGAAGAGGAGGATTGGCAATGGATGTTAGCTCAGGGCTAATCTTCCTCACACACACACACAAAAAGGTTATAATTTTTAAAAGTTTGTGTGCTAGAATGGATGAACTTCCCTTATCTGGACAATTTCATTCTAACACTTCATTTCCCAAACAAGGGGTCCTGAGGTTTACTCTGATTATTTATTTTTCCTTTAAACTGCTTCTTCTACTCCCGCACGCACGCAATCCGAATCTTGGCACTGCACGCAATTTTTCTCCATTTCATCCTTTTTCTTGGTGAAAAGCAAAATCATCAATAACTTTTGATGAAAACTGTTTGCTGAGCATACTGAGATAATCTGGTTTGAAGGCTCTGATTGATTTGTGTCTAAAGAGGGATGCAAACAGCATCTACCGTAGCTTCGCTGTCTCCGGAGGGAAGTGCCCAGGCCTCATTAGAGCTTCCAGCATTTCTTCTGGCACTTGTTGTTTCACAGAATTTTATAAGCTGTCTGCTTCTCACAAATGAAATTATATATCTGCCGCGCTCCCACAAGCATCAAAGAAACACTGCCTCTCAGTCTCAGAGCCTGGGCATCACCAGGACTGTTGTCGCAGTACCAAGATGCTATACGGGATGATTATTATGGTTTCCTCTGGTCTCGTAGCTCCAGACAATCTCCATAAAGGGCAAGTGCAGATGCCAAACATTGGAACTCTGGAAATAGCCACATGTAATTTAAAAGTTTTCTTGCAGATAGTGTGACCCTACTAAAACTTTTGCTTTCTGATGATGTCTTGACTTCCAGAACCTTGGGCTCTGGGATGAAAGGGTGATTCGGTCTGATTGCACAGATCAAGTTCTCACCATGCTCAGGTCACATTTTGTTAAAAGATCTGCCTGTCCTCGTGGAAACGTGTTCACCTCTTCAAGCCTTATGTTTTCCACTCAATCTTTATTTTATTATGTTCCCAATGACACCATGCGATATTGTGAAAATATAGAAAACTCAGCAAGTAATGCTGTAACAACAAAATTGATTGTGTGTGTGTGTGTGTGCATGTGTGTGTAAAGGGCACTAAAAGGTAACTCAATGTCATGGGAAAGGAGCTGAAATTCTGGATGCTTCTAACTTACTCTTAAGGACTCATTTTGAGCTTCAAGATTTAAAGAAATTATTCAATGCGAAGTGAAATAAATTTCAACTGTATTGATGCTGAGATCATCGTATTGTTGGAAGGCAGATCTAAAATGAATTTATGATTTGGCCAATCCTGGCTTAATGTGTGGAGTCAGCCATGAGTTTGTGGTGTCTCAGGCTTGTTTATCTGTACTGGTTCCCTCACCACCCACAGGACTGTATCCCTCCCTGCCTGCCTCTCAGAATGTTCTCCTCCCTGCTTCCTTCTGTTTATTCCCTGTCAAAACCTCCCAGTGGAAGGAAAGAGAAAGGGTCTGACTACAAAGAACTGTCAATGACTAATAATCATTTAAAGACCTCCCCCCCCCCCAGAATATTTATAATTTCTTAGGGCTTGAAACTTAAACCTAGGAAATAAAGCTTTCTTTATGGAATTATGGACAATAACCAGCTGAGTGATGTCTTTCAATAATTCAGATAGATGTTATTGACACCATTCGTCATGTTTACTAACCTAACTGGGTTCCTACAACTGTGGTGGTTTACTTTGGAAGTGAGGGACAAATTTGACTTTAGATGTTGGGATTGTTCAACATATCTTCTTTCCAAGATTTACAGAGTGCCACTCTGTCTATAACCTAAGTTGCAAATTTAGCCAATGTTATGGACTAAATGTGTTCCCCCAAATTCACACGTTGAAGCCCTAACCCCCAATGTGATGGAAGTGGGGCCTGTGGGAGGTGGTTAGGGTTAGATGAGGTCATGAGGGTGGGGCCCTCCTGATGGGATTAGTGCCCTTACAAGAAAAGGAAGAGAGACCTGAACTTCTGTCTTCCGTGTGAGGACACAATGAGAAGGCAGGCAGCAGTCTGAAAGCCAGGAAGAGAGCCCTTACCAGAAATACAAATTTACTGGCACCTGCTCTTGGACGTCCCAACTTTCAGAACTGTGAGAATTACATGTCTGTTGTTTAAGCCCCCCACACTGTGGTGTTTTGTTACAGTAGCCTGAGCTGACTAATGCAGCCAACATATCTGGCCTGGTTACCTCTTCTAAATAGACTTCCCCGAGGGAACAAGAGCCTCTGGATGAGTTGAGGCGCATTGGCAAAATGATTTATCGTGCTTGATAATGTAGTAAGGTGCAACTGTGTATAACAGAGATGGTGATGCACTTTATAAATCGGTACAACTGAGAAGAGCATTTTTAAAAATTGTGGTAAAATATGTGCAACATAAAATTTACCATCGTAACCACTTTTAAGTTTACATTTCAGTGGCGTCAAGTACGTTCATATTGTTATGCTGGCATCACCACCATCCTTCTGCAGAACACTTTCCATCTTGTAAAACTGAAACTCAGCACCCATTGAACAGTAACACCCCTCCCCCTTCCCCAGACCCTGGCAGCCACCATCCTACATTCTGTCTCTATGAATTTGACTACACTAGGTACCTCATCTAAGTAGAATCATACAGTATTAGTCTTTTCGTGACTGGCTTATTTCACTTAACATAAATGTCCTCAAGGTTTATTCACATTGTAGCGTATGTCAGAATTTTCTTCTTTTTCAAGGCTGAGTAATATTCCACTGTCTGTATATTCTATATTTTGTTTATCCATTCATCCATCCATGGACACTGGAGTTGCTTCTACCTTTTGGCTACTGTAAATAATGCTGCTATTAACATGAGTGTACAAATAACTCTTTGAGACTCTGCTCACAATTATTTTGGACATATACACAGAAGTGGAATTGCTGGATCATATAGCAATTCTATTTTTATCTTTTTGAGCAAGAAAGAGCATTTTAATTGTCCTCTCCAGACCATAGACAACAGCATTGCAGATGAATTTGTCCGTTTGGCCTCTGGGCACATCTTTGTTGCTGAGAACAAGGCTCCTATTTGTCTAACGGAAGGAATAGGGGGCTGGACATTTAGACTATCATAAAAAGAATTGAGTACCATAAAATGCTGGATAAAGAACATTGGAGGGGGACTTCAACAGTTTGTTTGGTCGACCTTTATCCTCATGCAGTTTACTTAACATTCACATCCATTTTACATATGGAGCAATTGGCTCGAAGTCACAGAACTAGAAAATGATGGAACAGAACTTGGAGGTCTTGTTTCTTGGTGTACTGTCTTTCTTTCATGATACACTGTCTCTTCTCAGAGTTATGGAATTGGAGAATGCTGACTTAGAGATCAGCTAAGTTAGTAGTTTTCAAACCTATGTTAATGGAGACAGCTTTTGTTCAAATAAGATTTATACAGAAATCCCATACGCAAAGGTGCTGCTCAGCACGTCACAGGGCATCTTGACTCTTCTTTTTCCCTTATCCAAAATGGGTCCTGGGAAGAGCTCTGCAAATCTCTAGGGAGCAGTTTGAAGCCCACAGGTCTATACATGTATCTTGATTTTGCAACAAAGGACATGAGGCTCATGGGGGGCAAGGGGGGTGGGGATTAGAGTTATTTTCTAAGACTGCTAAAGCATCGTGGGCAAGCTTGATCTAGAACACGCATTTCCAGAGATTCTTCCCTACTTAATAACTTAGCCAGCCCTCTCACCACTGTATAATGCTACCTAAGCTGTAGTCATCCTTGCTGTTATCTAAATCTTAAAAAAGGAAAATACCATTCACTGGGCTATTCATTGACATGCATAAGGTAAAAACTCTATTTTCCAGAGAATCTGGTTTCACACTGCTGCAAATCTCTGTAATAAACAGAGGGGACAATACATTTTCTTAGAGTTTAAAGGGAACTGTTTTTGGAGGTATGATCACACAATGATTTTGTTGTGTAAATTTAAGAGAGAGAGAGAATGAGACAAAGAAACAATGGGAAATACTTCCCCATAATCCTGTAACTGCAGCTGCTGGAAGTGGGCAAATACAAGTTATCTGAAGCTCCAGTGTAACGTCAGCAAGAGGGCACTATGTCTGAATTTCTCAACATGCAACTTAGCTTCTCAGCTCCAACATCTTCCTCTGGCCTGTGAAGATTTGATGCCTTCATTTAATGTCTCCACTTCAGGGTCCTTCTCTCCACAGATCCTGGGAATTTGGGGTTGGTTACTCCTTTTGGAAAGAGTTTATCTTTCTGTAGTTTTGTCTTTCTTGATTTGTCCGGACGCGGTCATTCCTCAAGACAGAATGATGACTTGGTAGAATTCTGAAAGTTGCTTGCAATCAATTTTTTCTGAAGTCCACAAGTGCTAGTACATTAAAGCATATTAATAATAGGTCACTGTGGCTTTCCCTTTAGGGGAAATGCAAGTGCTCTCTACATTTAAATAATAATAATAAATATTGCCCCTGAAATGGAAGATGAGGGTTAGGGCCTTTTTCTATCTGTAGGCATGCTTAGGTGGGGGGCAATGAGCCCTCTCTGCTGCAGCACACTGCTTCTAGCTCTCCCACAAGGCTTTCCCGCACCGAGGTCAGCAATCCAAGCAATAAATAGGTTCTCTTCTTTAATGGTCTCATCCATCAACCTGCTACTTTATCAATAGGTTAGAGTTTAAGGCAAAGCATTAGGTTCAAGAAGGATTCTTTCTTTCCCTGTGGGCTTTTGTTTCACTTTTTAAGTGGGTAAAAGACTTTCAATCCTGTATGACTCTTTGGAACTTACTTCCTCCTTTTGACTTCTCCATTCTCCCACACGGAGGCAGCCTTGCAGGAGGTGACCGAGGGCAGGGTCTTAGTAAAGAAGAGAATCATCCTGGTTTCTTGAACTCTTCAATCTCAGCCAAAGAGCTCAGACATCAGCTGCTTTATTTGAAGATGCTGAATGCATTCCTTAGAGTCATTTGGTGGTGTGAATAAAATCAGTGATGTTTACAAGTAATACCTTCCAGGATGCAAAATATTACAGATGTGGTAGGAGTGGAAAGGTCATAGTCTTCCTTCGTTGATTCTTATCCCTGTGGCTAATAGCATTGCTTTTACTCGATGGAGTAGGAAAAACAAAACAGTGCAAAACAATTTAACAAGTAATTAGCAAGTGTCTGATATTAATTAGGTATTGTGTTAGCTGCCAGGGATACAGTGGCAAAAAATACAAGGTTAGAGCTTCACTTCATAGAGCCTATGTCTATCAGGGAAACAGACATTGAAAAAGTGATTTCATGGGGCATTACGGACAGTTTAGGAAAAGAGGAAGATTATGAACGTGAGTGATCCTTGGTTTTTGTGAGCCATCAATGGTTATCAGAAATACTTTTCTAAATCTAAAGTACAAAACCATCAAAAGCTTTGTACAACAATACAGACGATGAGGAATCCAGGTGGGAGCTAGGGCTGATCATTGGTTATAATCATCCTAAATTAAACACGCTGTAAGAACACATGTTGGGATCAGGAAAAAATCACCGTGGCAATGTGTGATGCAAAAGGATATGCCTTAAAGACACCATGCTGCTCTCTTGAAAGAGAAATGCTTAATACCACAGGTGCTCTGAGAGTTCTCCCTGAAAAGCATGTATACTTGAAAATTAAAAGTGCTTTAGGATTTCCAGTTCTTCAAATGGGCAATGTTTTTCAATGCCATTATTTTACCATAACCCAGCCAGTGGGGAGGTGAAGTGATTTCACCCAAATTATATATATATGTGTATGTGTATATATATATATATACACATACACACATTGCAGATCTTTACAATTAGAAAAGATCTTGTAGATGATCTCTTTTTAATTCTCTCTTGGTGTGTCTGACTTTGCGATGCTACCTTCCTCTCCCCATTTGTTTGACATTAAGATTTCTAAGACAAATAACAATTATAACTACCATGAAAATAGTGTTCTTTGTGCCAGGTACTGTGCTAAGTAATCTACATGCCTTATGTTAACTAAAGCACAACCAACCTCTTTTCTTATCTCGTTTTATAGATAAAGTATCAAACTCAAAGGGTTTCGTAACTTGCAGGGAAATGATGTAGGAGACCTATGCCTGATTCCAGAGCCTGTACTCATACTACTCCATGATATGTCCTCTCATATCCAGTTAATTTAATTTTAGTGTTTCTATTAAACAATTTCAATATGCTTGATGGAAATTTAAGAGAGAGGGGAAAAGCACAGGAATCAAGCCCAATAGGCTTCAAAGCAAAAATGAACTGTAAAAGTCAGTGCTAAATCCCACCAATAACGAAGAGAGATGAAGTATGGCAGTCTCACGCCCCAGCTACCTGCATTGTCCCCCCAGGATCAAGTCTTATTGATCTAACCCTTAGTTGTAAATGTGTCATCTTTTTCCCTGGCTGATGTAAGGTTGAGAAAGGGAAAGGAGGTTTTGAGCAAAGGTGCTTAGAGGAGAAAAAAGGGATTAGCAGAGGCTTAGTAAGTTGTGTGAAGGAAAGCTCTAGATGGATCCTTTTTTTTTGGCTTTGTTGAGGTATAATTGACAAAATTATAATAGATTAAAGTGTACAATTGATGATTCGATATATGTATACACTGTGAAAGGATTCTCATCATCCTTTATCACATATTTACCTTTTTTTTTTTTTGGTAAGAACACTTAAGCTCTACTCTCTTAGCAAATTTCAGTTACACAGTACAGTATTATCAACTATAGTCACCATATTATACATTAGATCCTCAGACTTCATTCATTTTATAACTGAAAGTTTGTACCCTTTACCAACATTTCCCCTTTCCCCCACCCCCGGCCCCTGGCAACCACCATTCTACTCTCTGCTTCTATGAATTTGACTTTTTTTAAAAAAAATTCCACATGTAAGTGATACCACGCACTATTTGTCTTTCTTTGCCTGGCTTATTTCACTTAGCATAATGCCCTTCAGATTCATCCATGTTGTTGCAAATGACAGAATTTCCTTCTTTTTTAAGGCTAAATGATACTCTATTGTGTATGTGTTTGTGTGTGTGCATGTGTGTGTGTATATACACACATGTAGTACAAAAGTACTTTTGTATATGTATATATATATAAAAGTATATGTGTGTGTGTATATATATATATATATATATATAACATTTTCTTTATCCATTTATCTGCAACATGGAGTTGCAGATAGCACTTTATTTTTTATTTATTTATTTATTTATTTTGGTGAGGAAGACCAGCCCTGAGCTGACATCCGTTGCTAATCCTCCTCTTTTTGCTGAGGAAGACTGGCCCTGGGCTAACATCGTGCCCATCTTCCTCTACTTTATATGGGACGCCACCACGGCGTGGCTGACAAGCGGTGCGTCGGCGGGCGCCCGGGATCCGAACCGGCGAACCCCGGGCTGCCAAGCGCGGACGAAACCGCTACGCCACCGGGCGGCCCCCAGATAGCACTTTAGATAGCTCTTTGAGATAATGATTTCATTTCCTTTGGATGTATACCCAGAAGCGTCATCGCTGGATTATATGGTATTTCTATTTTTAATTTCTTGAGGAAGCTTCATATTGTTTTTCATAGTGGTTGTACCAGTTTATTTTCACACCAGCAATGCACAAGTGTTCCATTTTCTCCACATCCTCACGAGCATTTGTCATCTCTTGGCTTTTTGTTGATAGCCATCCTAACAGGTGGGAGATAATATCTCATTGTGGTTTTGATTTGCATATCCCTGATGATTAGTGACGTTGAGCATCTTTTCATCTGTATGCCACCTGTATGTCTTCTTGGGAAAGAATGTCTATTCAAGTCCATTGCCCATTTTCTAATTGCGTTATTTGTATTTTTTTGCTGTTGAGTTGTATGAGTTTCTTATAGATCTTGGATATTAATCGCTTATTGGATATGTGGTTTACAAATATTTTCTCCCATTCGGTGGGTGGTCTTTTCATTTTGTTGATGGTTTTCTTTGCTGTGCAGAAGCTATTTAATTTGATGTAGTCCCACTTGTTTATTTTTGTTTTTGTTGTCTTGTGCTTTTGGTGTCATATACAAAAAACCATTGCCAAGACCAAGATCAAGGAGTATATCCCTTATGTTTTCTTCTAGGAGTTTTATGATTTTAAGTCTTATGTTCAAGTCTTTGATCCATTTTGAGTTGATTTTAGTGTGTGGTATAGATAGTGGTCCAGTTTCATTCTTTTGCATGTGGTTGCCCAGTTTCCCCAATACTGTGCATTGAAAAGACTATCTTTTCCCCATTGTACATTCTTGGTTCCTTTGTCAAAAATTAATTGACCTTATATCCATGGATTTATTTCTGAGCTCTCTCTTCTGTTCCATTGATTTATGTGTCTATTTTCATGCCAACACCATACTGTTTTGATTACTATAGCTTTGTAATATAGTTTGGAATGAGTAAGTGTGATGTGTCCAGTTTTGCTCTCAATCAAGATTGTTTTGGTTGTTCGGGGTATTTTGTGATTCCCTACAAAGTTTAGGATTGTTTTTTCTGTATCTGTGAGAAATGCCATAGGAATTTTGAAAGGGATTGCACTGAACCTATAGATTGCTTTGGATAGTGTGGACATTTTAACAATATTAATTCTTCTAATCCATGAACACATGATATCTTTCCATTTATTTGCATCTTCTTCAGTTTCTTTCGTTAAAGTTTTATAGTTTTCGGTGTACAGATCTTTCACCTCCTTGGTTAAATTTATTCCTAAATAATTTATTCTTTTTGTTGCCATTGTAAATGGGATTATTTTCTATTAATTTCTCTTTCTGATAGTTCATTGTCAGTGTATAGAAATACAACTAATTTTCATAAGTTGATTTTGTATCCTCCAACTTTACCAAATTCATTTACTTGTTCTAACAGATTTTTGGTAGGGTCTTTAGGGTTTTCTATATATAAATCATGTCATCTACAAACTGAGACAGTTTTACTTCTTTTCTGATCTGGATGCATTTTCTCCTCCTTTTTCTTGCCTAATTACTTTGGCTAGGACTTCCAGTACTATGTTGAATAAAAGTGGTGAGAGCAGTCATCTTTGTCCTATTCCTGATGTTAGAAGAAAAGCTTTCAACCTTTCACCATTGAGTATGTTAGCTGTGGGCTTATCATATATGCCTTTATTATATTGAGGTATGTTCCCTCTGTACCCAGTTTGTTGAGAGTTTTTATCATGAAAGATGTTGAATTTTGTCACATGCTTTTTCTGTATCTATTGAGATGGTTATATGATTTTTTATCTTTAATTTTGTTAACATAATGTATCACATTGATTTGCATATATTGAACCATCCTTGCACCCCAGGAATAAATCCCACTTGATCATGGCATCTGATCCTTTTAACGTATTGTTGAATTCAGTTTGCTAATATTTTATTGGGGATTTTTGCATTTATGCTCATCAGGGATATTGGCCTGGAATTTTCTTTTCTCATAGTCCTCCTCTGGCTTTAGTATCAGAGTAATGCTGGCCTCATAAAATAAGTTTGGAAGTGTTCTTTCCTGTTTTTTGGAAGAGTTTGAGAAGGACTGGCATTAATTCTTCATTAAATGTTTGGTAGAATTCATCAGTGAAACCATGTGGTCTTGGACTTTTCTTTGTTGGGGTGTTTTTGATTACTGATTCAATTTCCTTATCTGTTCCTTCCTTGTCTGTTCAGAGTTTCTATTCCTTCATGATTCAGTCTTGGTAGGTTGTATATTATATTTCCAGGAACTTATCCATTTCTTCTATGTTATCCAATTTACTGGCATAAAATTGTTCATTGTTGTTTCTTGTGATCCTTAGTATTTCTGCATTACCATTTGTAATGACTTCTCTTTCATTTCTGATTTTATTTGAGCCTTCTCTCTTTTTTTCTTAGTCTACCTAAAGGTTTATCAAGTTTGTCCTTTAAAAAACCTAGCTCTTAGTTTCATTGATCTTTTCCGTTGTCTTTCTAGTCTCTATTTCATTTAATTCTGCTCTGATCTTTGTTGTTTCCTTCCTTCTACTAACTTTGGGCTTAGTTTGTTCTTTTTCTAGTTCCTGGAAGTGTCAAGTTAGGTTTTTATTTGAAATCTTTCTTTTATCTTAATGTAGGCATTTATCATTATAAACTTCCCTCTTTGAACTGGTTTTACTGCACCCCATAGGTTTTGGTATATTATATTTCCATTTTCATTTGTCTCAAGATTTTTATTTCTTCTTTGACCCATTGATTGTTTTAGAAGTGTGTCATTTAATCTCCACATATTGTAGGTGGATCTTATTTTTTTACAGGAACATTTAGAGAGGAAAAATTAGGAAGGAGCTTAACAAAACAGTAAAAACATTGCTAGCTTGCCTTCATCAAGAAGTTTTAATGATGGAAAATTGTCTCATCTATCACTCTCATTTTAACCTAAGAAAGAGGTAGAGTGGGCTCTGCTCATCTCATTTCATAATTGGAGAGAAGTCACGCTGGAAGTCAACGAAAGTGCTATTATGGGCTGAACTGTATCTCCCTCCGCCACTCCCATTCATATGTTGAAGTCCTAATCCCCAGGACTTCAGATGTGACCATATTTGGAGATGGGGTCTTCACAGAGGCAATTACGTTAAAGTGAGTCCATTAAGTTGGACCCTAATTCAATATGACAGGTGTCCTTATAAGAAGAGGAAATTTGGACATAGCCATGTACAGGGGGAGGATGAGGTGAAGACACAGGGAGAAGATGGCCATTTATTAGCCAAGGAGAAAGGCTTAGAACAAAGGAAACAATCCTGAAAACACATTGATCTCAGACTTCTAGCCTCTAGAACTGTGAGAAAGTAAATTTCTATTGTTTAAGCCACCCAGTTTGTGGTACTTTGCTATGGCAACCCTAGTAAGCTAATAAAGGTGCCAACCCTCAAACTTTGTCCCTTGAATCCTTTTTGTGGTTAGCTATCTATAGCAGAGCTGTCCAATACGGTAGCCATTAGCTATATATGTCTATATAAATTAATTAATATTAAGTAAAGTTAAAATACAGTTGCATTAGTCATATTTTATGTACTCGCTAATGACTGCTCAATTGGACAACACAGATTTAGAATATTTCTGTCACCACAGAAAGTTCTACTCAACAGTCCTGCTTGAGGCTAGACCTAATTTAATCTCACAGTATACCACAAAGAGGAAGAAGATACCGACTGTAGGACCAAACTGAATATTGTGTTAATTTTTAAGACTTAGATTGGGAGGATTATGTACCAGGTTTGGTTTAGCTTGCTCCAACAAGAGGAATTTTTAAGAAGATGTGGTGTGTGTGTGTGTGTGCGTGTGTGTGCAAGAGGGCCATCCCTTTATGAAGTCACATTTTACCTTGCACTGAATTTTCGAGCCTCCATGTCTTCCAGCTCTTGTTCTGATTCTCCATCCTCAATGCCCTAATTAAATTCTTAGTCTGATTCATTCTTTTAGGTGAGCCAATTCCTGCAATATAATGTAAAAATTTCAACCTTATCCCTTAAGAATGCAACTAAATCCTAAATTCTAATGGCAGGGGAACAACTGAGCCCCTGTTTTAAATGAACAGTGAAAAAATATATGAAAGGGTCAGAGATTTCCCAAACAGTCATTTCCTGGACAATGTATGTGTGTTCATGCTCTTAAGTGAATTATGGGTCAGTAAGGAAGAAATATTAAGCAAATTACAATGAAACTTAAAGAGGATTGGGTGGTGGGGAAGAGTTTCAGGTGGGAATTGTACTGGTGGATTAATTATCTCAGAAAACTTGTAACATTTAAGTGAATTTCCTGAAGTCTTAAGAAAGAGAACATCTCTCTGAGTTCCAGAAAGGGATTTGAGTCAAACTGAGGCTAAGATATGAAGAGGACCCATTCACTTCTAAAGATCTACAATAAATTAAACAATCCAAAATGAAAAAGAAAAACACATGAGAAATTAACATGAGAAGTTAACATGAAGAAGTAATTATGGCTTCTCTCTGATTTATTACATGGCGAGATTGTCTTCTTAAGTAGAGTTTTGCTTAGTGGCTGAATGTTAGTGTAATAAACAGGTTTGACACAACTCACATGGATGTTGGAGTATATGGAGGGATTTGAGAAAGGAAGGGCTGCTCCTCCCTCATAGAACAAGCTTGGCCTTATATGCATGGGTGTGAAATGGGAATTCTCAGCATGTTCAGACTCTGCCTTCCTAAGCTCTTTCCAGTATTTCATAATAACCACCTAATGATCTAGGCTGCCGATTCTAAAACAGTGGTGTGCTGACAAAGGTTTAATGACCAGTTCTCAGAGGCAGAGGATGATAAGTCCTGTTTCATAGCATTTGCCAATTTCCATGGTGTAAATACTCTCACTGTAGCTGATTTCAAGCTGCCAACGTGAGGTCACTGAACACAGAGTTGGGACCAAGTCTGACACCAATCGGGGGTCCCAAAATTCAATTCAATTCTGACAGTAACTACCCAGAGTTAGAGACCCCATAAATTAGGGACAATTCCTTCAGAAAACTGTCTCCACTTCAGACACCAGCCACAAATTCTGGGCATCTCCAAGCCACCTGCACTTCTGCCTGGCTGACTGTAAATTCAGGGCTTCTCACAACTCCCTCAGATTTGATAATTTGTTAGCATGGCTCACAGAACTCAGGAGAGCACTATCCTTGTGATGACCATTTTATTATAAAGGATATAGAGGAACAGGTATGTAGGGCAAGGTCTAGTAGGGCCCTGAATGCAGGAGCTTCTGTCACTGTGGAGTCAGGGTGTGCCCCCTCCCTATACATTGATGTGGTTTCCAACCAGGAAGCTCCCCTGAGTCTCAGTGTCCAGAGTTTTTACATGGGGGTTCATTATGCAGGCATGATTGATTAAATCATTGGCCACATGATTGAACTCAGTCTCCAGTCCCTCTCCCCCTCCCAGAGGTCTGAGGTGTGGCTGAAAGTTCTAGCCCTCTAATCATATGCTTGTTCTTAATGGTGTGGCCAGCCCTTCCCTTGAAGCTATCTAAGGGCCCATTCTGAGCCATCTCATTAGCATAAACTCAGGTAAAGGGTCTTGTTATAAGGAACAAAACACACTCCTATCACTCAAGAAATTCCAGGGGTTTTGAAGCCCTGTGCTGGGAACTGGGGACAAAGACCAGGTATACCCCCTCTTCTATCACAGGAAGAGCTACAAATGATCTGCTCTTTGAGCTACTGTGAGCTGGTTTCACATCACCATTATTCCTTGGCTCTGGATTCTCCTGGAGAGGTTTGGAGAGTACTGATCTGGGTCTCAACCCCAGGGTTCTGCTTTACCTGGTATGGACAGCAACCTAGGCATTGAAGTCTTAGAAGCTCCCAGGATATTCTAATGTGCAGCAAAGTGTGATTCCTGCAGACTGCCCTCCTCCTCTCTTGGAATCAACAAGGTGGGACTCTCTCAGCAGTCTGCAGGATATAAACCTAAAGGGTGAGGCCATGGAATTCACCTTTTTTGGTCTTCTGGGAGGTAAGGCAGAGTTGTAAAGGTGCCCCCAGCACTATCGGAGCCAGCCACCCTACTGCCTCTCTCATTCCTTCAAGGAGACCAGGTCTGGGATCTTTGAAACCTGGCATTGCTTTACTCCCCCAAGCACCCTTCCAGGGCATGGGCACCCTGATAGGAAGCCCCAAACTATCATCTAAATAATATTAATAGTAATAATAATAAGGCTGAGCATGTTCAAACCTGCTGGAGACAAACCTGAACAAGCCCCAAGAGAGAAATTGATCTGTAATCCTAAGCCTTCATGGGGACCCCACTTTGGCAAGTTTTCCAAGTTAGGCACTTTCCTTTGAGGGCATATAACTCAAGGACTACCTTTGGCTGTATGACACTTTATAGTTTACATAGTTCTTTTAATTAGGTATTCCATGGTTCCTTCTTCCAGTTTCTTCCAATCTTTGCCTACATGTCACCTTCTCAGTAAGGCCTCCCCTGACCTCCCTCACTTTTCTCCATCACACTGGTTACTGTGTGAAACATTTCACACACACACACACACACACACACACACACTGTAAATAGAGTGCCTGGAACAGAGTAGCCCCTCGGTGAACAGGAGCAGCAGTGTTCAGAAGAAGCCCGAGAGCACCGTCTCCTTGCTGTCATCACTGCCATTTGCATCCTGTACAGTTGGAACCTAGGCTGACAGAGATGAGACTTCTGGGTCCAAGTTTGTCATTATAAGTCAATGAGGCCGTTCCCAGGGGCTTAAAGCAACTGCAAAAGAGTGTTAGGTTCTCCCAGAGTTTAGCTGCTTAGAGAGCAGGCTGTGGTTTTTAGGACATGGTGTTGAAGGGAAGAATTCCTCCGGCCCCACTTACGTTCCCCTATAATCCTTCTCTGGGAGGAGAGAGCAGTCCGTGGAACTGTTTAATTGATGGAGCCGGAAGTTCAAAATTCTTCATTCTAATTAGGAACTTTGAAAACTAGAAGGGTTTGCAGATAAATTATGCTTACATCTCTCTTTGAGACGGTAATCAGTCATCTTCCCCAAATAACTATCCAGAGGTGATTCTGAAAATCCTACTACTCATCTGTCATCACTATTCCGTCATCCATTCATTCACAAGTGCCTGTGTGTACTCAATCAAGACTTAATGAGGAGGGGCCGCCCTGTGGCGCAGCGGTTTAGTCCGCGCTTGGCAGCCCGGGGTTCGCGAGTTCGGATCCCGGGCGCCCGCCGACGCACTGCCTGTCAGCCATGCCGTGGCGGCGTCCCATATAAAGTGGAGGAAGATGGGCACGATGTTAGCCCAGGGCCAGTCTTCCTCAGCAAAAAGGGGAGGATTGGCGACGGATGTTAGCTCAGGGCTGGTCTTCCCCACACACACACACACACACACACACACACACACACACACACAAAAGACTTAATGAGGACCTGTGAGGAGTTTGCCCTCTGCCAGGCACTGGTGAACGAGTCCCTGCATTCATGGAGTTGACTGTCTGGATGACAGGCGAGCATTAGACAAGTAAGTACTTAAATTATTTAAATAAAATTTTAATTATCTCACAAAGGAGAAGGCTGGGGTTTGCAGGATTGCAATTAAAGGCATATCATCTAACTGGGAGGTCAGAGAAGTTTTGTTGAAAAGGTGACTCCGTAAGCTGAAATTTGAAGATGAATGGAAGTTGGCATCATTGATGACAGTCTTTCAAAAAATTATTAAGGTTGATTCTCTAGATGATGGGCACGTTGTCCAGGATAATCCAGAATTCAAGCCTTCCTACTGCAGAAGGTACAAATAACCTATTTTCTTATACTTGCTGTTCTGCTAAGCCAGAAGGGAAGAATTGGGTTGAATAATATTTACTCACTGATCAGATCTATACCAAGACTTGCTATCCAACTCCAGATAAAGAGCTATTTGTACCTGAAGATGATGTTAAAATAGAAGTGTTATTAGTAATATTGATTTTTTTAAAGAATTTATTTTCTGTCTTCATTAACTTTGATATTTCAGGGCCTGTTTCTTTGTTGATATCAACTTCAGCTACGGTGTGACTCCATTTTTAGGTTCTGGAAAAAGTACAGCTCTTAAGAAAAAACAGCATACAACATGACAAAGGAGAGGACAATTCTCCCTCGGTAACCCCAGGCACAGGCTAAGTGTGGCAAAGGGCACTAATGGCCTTGGAATTTCCGTGAGTCAAGAGGGTTTCACATGATAAAGCAGTATTTGATCTGAAAGCTACAAGGATCGGGGCTGGGAGGAGCACTGTGAAGACCCAGCTTAAAAGGCAGGAGAAAAGATACTTCAGAGTGAAAAGCCTGAGAGCATTAAGGATGCTTTCACTGCACTGGTCAGAGTGCGACTCTGGCTATTACAAATCTATTTTAATGTTGTC
Source organism: Tapirus indicus (assembly GCA_031878705.1). Taxonomy (NCBI): domain Eukaryota; kingdom Metazoa; phylum Chordata; class Mammalia; order Perissodactyla; family Tapiridae; genus Tapirus; species Tapirus indicus. The sequence goes on from CM062925.1 coordinate 120,852,482, forward strand.
TATGGATTCCACATTGGAAGAAAGAAAAAGAAAACGGGAAAAACATTCAGGTTGCCAGAGGTTCAGATTGTGTGAATTCAGAAAGCCACAGATGAACAAAGATCCAGATCAGCTATTTAATCTAAGAAGGGCGACCCGTGGCAAATGAGATTGAATTTTGACAGTTTCCACCTTACACACTATTGTGGTTGCGCGGGAGCGGAGAAGGACAAAGGAAGAGTGCAGAAGGATTTCGTGAATGAGCTGAAGGAAATCCGAGTCCATGAAAGGGGCCCCGCAGTAATGGAGCTGTCTTCTGTTAAAACTCTTAACAATGGGGAAAGCCATCTGAATAGCTGACAGAATGCCAAAGACAACTGTTGCTTCTGAACAAGAGCAAAGGGAAAAATATTGAGTCCAGCATGCAGCGTGGATAGAATCCCAACCAAGGGAACACATGCAATGGTGTCACTCTAGGGTTAGGAGCTGCCGAGGCTACTTGACCAATTTCCCACTTTATGGGCAAAATTACATCTAGCCCTAAATTATTTCAGACTAGTGGGTATTTATCCTACACTTACATCTTGCCCTATTAAATTTGCTTGACAATTCAGCCAGTGGTTAAGAACCCTGTCGGCTTTGATGCAAAGGGGGAAAGATATAGTTAACATTTACATGGCACTTACCATGTGCCAGGTAAGGTTCTAAGTGCCTTATATTAATTTACTTACCACCACCTTCTAATAGTAAGAAAGAAGGACTGCCATGTCCTCCATTTTACAGTTGGCAAGACTGATACATGAAGAGGCAATGTCATTTCCTCAAGGTCACACAGCCTAATGGATATGAATCTGGGCAATCTGGCTCCAGAGTCCAACTCTAAACCACCAAACTACGCTGCCTCTTTTCAATACAGCAGAACCCATTCTGCCAGACTGGTGATACTTTCATTAGAATATTAACAGACAGGTCTATACAAACAGTGACTCAGGTGAAAGAATCAGAGCTTCTTAGAAACTTTAACCCATTAAAATAACAGTGAGAATAGAAACAGATTCATGTATGATTATGAACATTGCATGTCTGTATAGAATTGGATTGATAACTTGGATCCACTCTAAATTCTGAACATTCTAATTCTGGTGCACCGTATGTCACTATATGTCATCTACCAGAGGAGAAAGAAAAAAAATCAAAACCTTTATGATGACAAATTACTTTATGATCTTGTCCCTGCACATCTATCTGGCCTTACTTCTGTCAACAACTCTCCTCTTGTGCTCTACACAGTAGCCCCACTAAACGATGTTTTGTGAAGGGACCATGCTCTCTAGATGCTCAATGCTTTGCTGATATGCTTCCCTCCCTTTCTCTCACTTACCTGACTGACTCATCTTCCTCTTTCAGTACTCAGACAGAAGTTACCTCCTCCAGGAATCCTCCCCAGCCCATCGTCCACTGAGGCTGAGTTAAGGGTCTTTCCTGGGTAGTGTCTCTTGTTAGTCTTGGCTACTCTTTTTTAGAGCAATTCTCACATGTATTACAATTGGGATTTTGTCTGTCACACTAGTGGACTGGTGGCCCTAATGGTAGCTCCAGGAAGAGTGCCTGATACATGGCATGCACTCAATGAATACTTACTAAGCAAATGTGCCAGTTTAGGTGGAGAATATAAATTAATGTAGTCTGTACTCAGAAGCCAACTGATAATGTTACGCTCGGGTGGCAGGATTACCACTAACTATTTCTGGTTTCCTTTTTCTTTTCTTTCCTTCCTTTTCCTCCTTCTTTACCCTCTCTCCTCCTTCCTTCCACTCTCCCTCCCTCCTTCCATTCATCCTCCCTCTTTCCATTCTCTCTCCCTCCTTTTTCTCTCTCTCTTTCTATTTTTTCTTACACTTGGTTGCTTTTTGCAAAGAGTATTTATTTTGCAGTGAGTATTTATTATCCTCGCAACTAAGTAAATCAACCAAACTATTTCCATTTTAGAAAAAAAAAAGCCATTGAAAATAAACAAATGAACCCAGTAATACCCTAAAACTGAGCCATGTATACATGATTCTCTTCCGATTGTTTGTTGAGGTTTCTGACAAGGATTGTTGAGCTGGTTTGGCAGAGAGGTGGATTCTCTGGCATATGTTTCAGTTTTCAACTCAGACGGTATTTTGCCTAGAATTCTGGGTCTACCTGTAGTTTTGAGTGACCTCCACTGCATCTCTGACTCCACATGTTTGACTGGCTGCGCCTGGGCAACCCAGACAAACAGGTGGACACTCCTCTCCAAAGACTGTTGTTCTATACATTTCCTTTCACACACTGTGAAGTGAGATGCAGCAACCACCCCAATTACTCTGCCAGTTTTTCTTCATTGTGCTTGACAACTACGTGGTGAGAGAATGGATTTCTCTTGTGAAGGCAGCACACAGCAGCAGTTGCTTCTCTGAGAGAACGTGATATTTCACAACTAACCAGCTAAATGGGCCAACCCATCTGACACTGTTGTAGGGCTTTGCCACCAACAATGCAAAAGAACCCTTACCAAGAGACTAGGGCATGCCTTCCCCCGGGAACCAGTGAGGACATTGACAGCCAGTCACAGCCAGACACTCTACTGAGGAAAAGAACAAGCAAGGAGACTAATGTTTTGAACACTTCCTATGTGTTTGGCACTGCCAGGCAATTTCTTACACTTTATCTAGTGTATCCTCTCAGGTCTTCTTGAGGTAGAATTATCTTAAATTTTTACATGTGAAGAAACTCAAATACAAGGGAGTTAAGAAATTAATCTGCATAAAGTCATATAGCTAGCAAGTGAAAAGCTGGATTTTAAACAAAGTAATGAACCCTCTTGAAACTTGGATGGCCCACACTGTGGAGGCAATCCAACCCCAAAACTAGGGGAACTGGTGTCCTAATACTGGCCCAGTAAATGACTGGTTGTGGGGGGTTCGGATACATATTTTAACTTTGATTGTTTTACATGTGGAGTGAAAAAAAAGAAAAAAATCCAGCTGAAAAAAATTCAGTTTCCCTGGTTGTCACGGAGATAAACTATTTGGCACTGCAAAGCCTTTCGTGGGGGAACAAGGGCAACTGAGATTTCTAACTTCCAAGAATTGTATCCAAGGAAGGTTTTGATTTCCACTTGTTCACAATCTGTGTCTAAAAAAAAAATTTTTTTATTGGGGGGAGGGGTAAATATTTACACTCATTTCCTGGTGTAACAAATCTGAGTAGCAAAAGTGTATCCCCCGACATAAATCTCAGAGCTTTGTTTTAGGACCCCCAATAGAGTCAAGTTTCCGTTTCCTGTGAAGTGTGTGCTAATGTGTGTGTTTGGGAGAGAGAGCCAGAGACAGAGAGTTCTCTAGAAGCTGCTGAAGTGCCAGTCTATAGAAGAAAGCAAAATGTAGGAAAATGACTAGGGAGAAAAAATTAGTTTGTCTCTAAAAGAAAACAGTCTTTGGAGAAGAATGAATTTGAATCAGAAGAAAAACAAAATTCTCATCCCTGGCAATACCCTCTGCAGCCCTTGTGAAGCATTGGTTAAGTGTTGAGTCACAGCTAGTGAAAATCGTGTATGTTCACAGACTCTTAGAGAGCTGCTACAAAAGCAGGGTAACATGGGGGAGCTGAGTGCTTAGCTGGACCCCTGTTTTGGGAACTGGGGATTAATGGGAGAGTGGTTCTGTGTACTCACGCAAGACCCAGAAAATAGGGCCAGGAGTGAGGTTGCACTGGAAATAAAGAGGTGGTCTTAATGCAGCATCAGTCACAAGAAAAGTAACAAGGAGATGAAAGCAAGCATAGGGCAAGGGGCCAGTTAAGAGACACAGGAGCCCAGAGAGGACGTGAGGGAGAGTGGGTAGAAGAAGGAGTGGCATAGGTTCCCTGATGTGCTGGAGTGTAAGCCTGAAGTTTTTAATAAGTGCCTAAGCATTAGCCCATGGGTGAGGGAGCATGTTAATTAGACCAGGGGTATTAAAAAACACCAAACTGTTCCTTTTATAGAAGTGGAGGCAGGGAGTCAGAGAGGGCAGACAATTCACCGAGTGCACACAGCAAACAAGATGGCTGAAACCAAAACTCAAGTTACTTGCTGTCTTCTTGGCTATTTTGAGAAAAATAGCTACTGGGTGGCACACTGTTTTCAACCTAACTTCAAGGTGCCTATTATCATTTTTTTATTTCACTGCCTGATGACCTTGCAAATCATCGCTTTCCTCCTCTTCTCCTGAAAAAACAAACAAAAGCAACTGGGAGAATTTTTTAAATCCTGAAAATTCCACTGTCTGTGAAATTTAGAGGCTTCAAAATACCCTTAGGGACTTTCCCAAGCCCAAGATAGTGAGAAGCAGAGGGAGGAAATGAAAATAAGAAGCTCAGAGAGGGGTGAGTGGAACCATAAGAAGCAAATTTTAGGAAGATCCATCAAAAATACTATTAGTGATAGTGCAAGAGCTATATCTCTTGTTTGCAGCAAAGGATGTGCTGCACTAGGATGAGGACAGCTGATGGCAGAAGACACGATGTGCTCGGTCTGGTTCAAACACGCAGAGGAGAAATGGAAACACAAACTCATATAGAAAAGCAATATCCTTGGGAGCAGGTAGTTTTTGTGGAGAAGAAGCAAACCCTTTGTTGTGAAGCCTGGAAAACGATCCTATTTCATCCCCACTTGTAGAAATAGTCTGCTAACAGCTGGATCGTGAAAAGTCAACTCTTCAATGTTCAGTAATAAAAAGATATTATAAATAAAAATGTGGAAAAGATCTACAGTTGTCTCACTGATGTAGAATAGTCATCATAAAAACAGTGCCACTGAGCAAAGATAAATTGTGACCAAACATTTTAAAGAGCTTAATGAAGCAATTACTTTAAGAAGGAAGATGCAAAATAGAAATTGAAGAACTTAGGGAGATTGTGGTGAAACAACCATAGGTTATAAAACACAAGTGGGCAGAATTCAGAAAAGAAAGAGAAGAAAAACCAAAACTGTTATAGAAATGAAAAAGAAATCCAAACATCACAAGAGAGAATCAACACTGCAAAAAAGACAGAAAAGGTCCTAAAGGGTAGAAATGAGAAAAATTGAATAAAATAAAACAGTAATAAATATTTTAAAAGCATTAATGAGAAAATGATAGATATAAAAGATAAGCAAAGTAGATCTAACATAAATGTAATTGGAATCCCCAAAAAGGAATTAAAGAGAAGAAATCTGCAAAGGTAAAATTTAAGTAAAATGAAAGACTTAAGTCTGCATACCAAATGGGCGTACTGTGAGCCAGAAAATACTGACTCAAAACAGTCAACATCAAAATGTAATCGAGGAAAATTATTGAACTTTAAAAATAATAAAAAAGAGAAAACTCTGGGAAGCCAGGCAAAAATATTGTCACTAAAAAAGGAGGAAAAACGGGGCTGGCTTCAGATATCTCCAGAGTACCATTCAATACCAGAAGACAATGTAGTAACACTTATGGGATATGTAAGAAAACAAATCATGAGCCAAGGATTTACACCAGACCAAACTCTCCTTCTCCTATAAGGAATACAGAAAGCCAGTTTTGAACATGCCAAAACCCAGATAATTTTGTTCCCATAAGCCTGTGTTGAGGTAACTAAAGGATGAACTTTATTTGACTAAAAGATTACTGAGAAAACTACAGCAAAAGAACTAATGGTAATGCATGAATATATTTAACTGTATAAATAAGATTAAAATGGTGGAGGATCAGTGGGACAGGATAAAATGTAAATATTATATGCTCGGACAAAGTGCAAATGTTCTGACTAATAAAAATGAGAGAGGAAGAGGAAAGAATGTGAGAAGTAAACTAGGCTTGCTGATTGCTTTATCTATATTAGCTGGGAATCAAAAATATCATTTAAAGCTCACAAACCAGGAAGTAGAACCATTGGTGTATTTAATAGTACATAGTTAAGTACTAAGAAAGGTAGTATTAGTAATTGGAATTGGGTCATAGAAAGGAAGAGGAGATAATAGTCAATGGACCAAATAGAGTTCTCTTGATAATATATAAAGTTGCAATTATAAAGGTAACTAACCATTAATACAAAAGAAAAAATTTTAAACTCTGTATATGATGAAGTGCTACTCACAGACTGAGGTAAATAGACTGTGTAGTAAAAGACCTTTAAAAAAATCATAAGCATACAAACATAAAATAATAGAACTAAGACCAAATATATCAATCACCTTAGTAAATATAAATGGGTTCAACTCATCTATTAATATAAAAAGATTTCAGGTTGGATCACAAAATCAATTCAACTCTATGATAGATAAAAGTAGCACTATTAAAAAAGTGCTTCAGAAAGCCTGAAAATAAAAGTATGAGTCAAATGCAGTTGAAAAGGAAACAGGATCACAGACTTTGACATCAGACAAGGTGGAATGCAGGCCAGAGGAAGACAAGGAAGGGCACTTATTATAAAGTGCTATATTATAAAGTGCTAACCTGTACAAACCACAGTGAAAACATATTAACCCTTCAATAAATATATAATAGCAGCTACATTCATGAACCAGATTAAAGGAGATGTAAGGAGAAGTAGACAGAAGCAAACCAGCAGCAAGAAATCTTAATTCATCTCTTTTGTCATGGTAGATAAGTGCAAAAAAAATGGTTATAGAAGTTTTAAATAACATTATATGATTGATTGATACATATCAAACATTCTACCCTGAAAATAGAGAATATATTTTTATTTAGATAAATCCCTGAAACTACCAAGAATACAGGCCATTTTTTTTCTGAACACAGTGCAGTAAAACTAGTAGTTCACACAAGTGGATAACTAAAGGTCTTGAAAACTGAAAATATTTTTAAAAATCCCTCTCTCTTGAATAATTCTTGGATAAAAGGGGAAATACAAATAAAAATTATAAAATGTCTAGATATGCACTGTCTAATATGGTTGACACTTGCCATGTGTCGCTATGTAAAATTAAATTAAATTAACAGCTGAGTTCTCCACTCACACAACTAGCCACATTTCAAGAGCTCAGAAGCTGTGGATGGCTGGTAGCTATCATACAGGACAGTCCAGACACAGAACATTTCCATTATCACAGAAAGTTCTATTGGATAAGACTGGTCTGAAAAATAAGTACAAGGAAAACACTATGTATGAGAATGGGGTATAGCTAAAGCAGTGCACAATAAAATCTTCATAACATTAAAAACATACGTCAAAAACGATGGAAAACACATGCATTTTGTATCTTACTCAAAAAGTTAGAAAAAGCCCTCAGCACTAGCCCTTAATAAAAGAAAAGCAGAATTTAGTGAGTTAGAAAACAGAAAAACAGTAGCACTAATAAATAAATACAAAAACTATTTATGAGAAAATTATATAAACTACTAGAAAATCTACTTTTTACAAAAATTGAAAATTCAATATGAAAATACGAATTGAAAATGGGAATATACCAAAGGAACAGAGAAAATTAAAGGAATAATATGAGACCACATTGCTCAACTCTCCGGAAATGATCTGCATACCTGGAGGAAAAGGATAATCTTCCAGGAAAATGTAACTTACCAAAGCTGACACCAGGTGAAATAGAGAAAAATCTAAAATGGCTTATTTCCATAGAAAAATTAGAGCAAAGACAAAGGGCTTGACAGCTTCACAGGGGAATTCCACCATAACTAAATGGGAGATAATTTCAACATTATGGAAACTATGGTAAAGCATTAAAAAAAAAACCCTCCAAGTTATTTTTTAAAGCAAATATAATATTAATAATGAAGGGGAGAAAGTGGATCCTTTACCCACTCTGGGTCCTTTCTGGCTGAGCTACAAATTAAATTAACATGAGACTGAATATCAGGAGAAAATCAAACAAAGGTTTATAACATGTATACATGGGAGAGACCAGGGAAACTGAGTTTCTCTCCACAAAATGGCAGAGGTTCTCCTCTTAAATAGACAAAGGAGGACATTGGGGGTTGGGGGGTGTCAGCTATGGGGGATTACAAGAAAAGCACAGTAAACAAGAGTATGCAGATTTAAGTCTTTGCCTTCCACACTGATAAGAGTTTCTAGAGATAGAGTCACCCTCCTTCTTCCTGGTAGAGAAGAAGACACCTTTACAAATGGAGATTTCCCTTACAAATGTAAATGTCTGATAAACAGAACTTTGATAAAAATGGGCCCAGCAAAGGCCCTCCCAGTCTATTGATACCCAGAGTTATCCACGGTGATTGCCCGTCCTGGGGATAGGCCTTCCATCCCAAATCCCTTCAGACAGTTAGTTGAAGCCTCCTTCAGTGAAAATAGTCAGGATAAAGAGATACATCTTGATGTGGCCAATTCTGATCTCCCACAATACCAAATGTGATGAAATAAAAAAAAAAATCCTAATAACAAACCTTGCTTGTGAATAGTAACTCCAAAACACTAAATAAAATGTTAACAAACAGAATTCAGCAACACATTAAGAGAATTATAGTCAAATGAGGCTTAGTCTAGAAATTTAAGGATGAATCCATATTAGAAAACTTACTAATATAACTTATCATATTAATAGAAAAATCATATGATTTCTACCTAGTCTCTCAAAAGACATTTAAAAATTTCAATAACCATTCTCGATGAAAACACCTCATGAAGCAGGAATAGATGGATACTACTTTAACATGATAAAGTATACCTATCTCAGATCAAAAACCAGCACTAGAGACATTTCCATTAAATACCAGAATCAAATCAAGGATGCCCACTAATATCACTATTATTATTTAATACTTCACTGTATAATTAAAAGTGAAAGTTGACAAAACAAAGAATTCAGATCTAAAAATGGAACAGAAAATGTAAAACCATCACTGTATGCAGAAGACAATAGAATTGAATATTTGGAAAACTGAAGTGAACCAATTAATCAGTTTTAAAAACTGCAAGAGAATTTACTTAAGTAATAAGGTACAAAATTACGATATAGAAATCAATAGCTTACATACATATTAAGAGTAGCCAGTTCAAAGATAAAATGGAAGCAAAGACCCCTTTTATAATAGCAACCTAAAGATAAAATACATAAGAATAAACAATACAAAATGTGCCAGAGTCAGATTAAGAAAGTTTTTAAAATATGAAAGAAAGATTGTCTTAGTCCCTTCAGGCTGTTGTAACAAAATACCATAGACTGGGAGACTTATCAACAACAGACATTTATTTCTCACAGTCTGGAGGCTGGAAGTCCAAGGTCAAGGTGTGCATAGATTCTGGTGAGAACCCGCTTCCTGGTTCAGAGACGGTGCCTTCTAGCCGTGTCCTCACATGGCAGAGGGAGCGAGGGAGCTCTCTGGGGTCTCCTTTATAAGGGCACTAATCCATCCACGAGTGCTCCACCCTCATGAGCTAATCACCTCCCAAAGTCCATCACATGATTTCAAAACACGAAATTTGGGAGGATACAAACATTCGGTCCATAGCAACGACACAAAAGGACATCTACTCCTAGACACAGCAATTACCCTTCTGCCGTTTATCCCACAAACGTCCTGGCAGATACTGAAAAGATCTATTAAAGATGGTTAATTACAGTACTGTCTGTAATTGCAAAAGACTGGAAATAACTGAAATATCTATTAATGGAGAAGTGGTTGGTAAGATATGGCATACACTTTGATTTATGCAAGAGGCTTCATGCAGCTGTAAACCAGAATAAGAGAACTTTCTATATATATTGATATGGAAAGATCTCCAAGCTACAGTGTTATTTGAAATAACAAGCTGCAGAACAATGTAAATAAAGTTTTGTTTTTTGTGTTAAAAAGGGAGAAAATAAAGATATACATTTACCTTTATGTGTATGCATTCCTACGCTGGAAGGATACATCAAAAATTCATGACAACGGCCACCTGTAGACGGGTAGCGGACATTCGAAGAAGTCTTTTCACTGTATTCCTTTTAATATATTTTTAACTTGTTAAACCCTGTGTGCAAATTACCTATTCAAAAGTAAATATAAAATATTTAGGGGAAATGCCCTCACAGAGAATTTAGAGAATGGTGCATACCAGCTAGGCTAGTGTTTCTGTCACTGTGCCCCGACTCAGAATTTACAGCCTGACTATGAATGTCACAGAGTCAAGGACCTTGGGGGCTGCTGATGTACCACCCAAGACACTACACAAAGTGTTTTTCTGGAACCTGGCTTTACATGAAAAACACTTGCTGTAATTCTCTGGCTTGCTCAAGTCAGTGAAATGCTTAAACAAATGTCGGGGACAGTTGTTGGGTATCCCCACAATGTGGGCTGAGTTTTCCTCGGTGTTGCATTCATTCCTGCAACAGTTCAGAGACGGCAACATTCCACGTGGAGAGACAAACTCAACAGCACTGGGATCAGCTATTTTTCTTGTTCAAGACCATACTTTGACGTGACCTTGTGGAACTTTCACACTTAATGATCTCTGTAACAGACGGCTATCAGGTGAAGCCATATTTGGGCAAATGTGCTCACTGATCTGTTTACTCTATATAAATTATCTTTATTTAAGGTGTAGGGGAGATACCTCTATTTGGACACCTGCACTTAACTGATTTCAGACCATAGTAAACTGCCTAGTCCTGTCCTGTTCTTGCAGCTGCTGGGAAATGATAAGAACCGGCATATGTTAGAAGCAGCAGTCACAGACCAGGGCTACAACTTGTTTCATATACGTGAACCAGAAGTTTAAAAGGATGAGGGCTGCTACCGTCCTTCCCTCTACCCTGAGCACTAGTGTTTTTTAGAATAACACATATTTTAACACACATCAGAACAGAGCCACTTCCTTGCTCTGGAAAGGAAAATGCGTAGTTTGTGTGAACAGTCACTCACCACCGGATCTGCACCATGCCTAGGGTTCCTAAGAAAGTGTGTGAAAGGTGGAAATCCATCTTATGTCGGCCACTGTTTCAGAAAGTTGCTGCCACCTATAGGTGTCTGTTAGCATCTGCGCATATATGAGTCTAAGGGTGGAGGAAGAGAAAACCCAGAGGAACAGAGAGAGTAAAGAGGCAGGAAAGTGAGCGTAAGGAAGTTAAAGGCCAGAGAGCAAAGGGAGCCATCCTCTCTGCCTGGACACAGCTCTTTCCACCGTTTTCACTGCGTTCACTAGCCTCCGTCCTTTAGAATGTTTAGGGCACCCAAGGGCTTGGTAATAAGGTAATTCGGTGCAACAGACCCAAGTTGGAGAAAGGAGAAAACCAAAAGAAAAAACCAATCTCACCCATCAGCTAGAATCTTGGGGTATAACAACTCTGACTTTACAAAAGGGAACACTTAGACACCAACCAGGCTTGGCTGTCAGTTTAGCCTCTGTCTGTGCTATATTTATATTCGGTGATAATATTGCAACAAAGAATGTATTATTTTTAACTAGTCCTTAAAAAGGTGTATGTCCTATAAATCCTAGAGTCATGAAGTCTATTAGGTGGAGGGGACTTCTTAGAGCAATCCAATCCACATTTTAACCCCGAGAATCTACCCTGCAGAATCCTGGACAAGGAGTTGTCAAGTCTGTATGTGATGGTTAATTTTATCTGTCGACTTGACTAGGTCATGGGGTGTCCAGATATTTGGTCTGGCATTATTCTGGGTGTGTCTGTGAGGGTGTTTTTGGATGAGATTCACATTTGAGTTGGTAGACTGAGTAAAGCAGAGCACTCTCCCTAATGTGGGTGGGCCTCATCCAATCAGTTGAAGGCCTGAATTGAACAAAGAGGCTGACCTACCCAGACTAAGAGAGTAGTCTTCCTGCCTAATGACCTTCAAACTGGGATATTGGCTTTTTTCCTGCTTTCTGACACAAACTGAAACATTAGCTTCACCTGGGTCTCGAGTCTGCCAGTTTTTGGACTGAAACTATACCCTCAGCTCTCCTGGGTCTTCAGCTTGGTGACTCACACTGCACCTCTTGGGACTTGCAAGACTCCATAATCACATGATCCAGTTCCTTATAATACGTGTATATATATATATATATTCTATTTCTCTAGAGAACCCAGACTAATACACTATGCTAAAGAACCTTTGACAACAAGGAGCCCACATCCTAAGTGAACCCAAGGCCAAGAAATTAGTCCCCATTAGAACCAAGTTGGACTCAGAATTTTTGCCTTCTCTGTATACATCCATCCATCCTGCCATTCATCCATTCACTCAGCAAACATTTATTGGACATAGCTAGCAACTGTTTTTAGGTACTTTAACATTTCACTTAAAAGAAATATTTTGCAGGGGCCGACCCTGTGGCATAGTGGTTAAATTCACATGCTCTGCTTCAGCGGCCTGGGGTTCGCAGGTTAGGATCCCAGGCACAGACTGACATACCGCTTATCAAGCCCTGCTGTGGCAACATCCCATATAAAGTGGAGGAAGATGGGCACAGATGTTAGCCCAGGGCCAGTCTTCCTCAGCAAAAAGAGGAGGATTGGCGACGGATGTTAGCTCAGGGCTGGTCTTCCTCACACACACAAAATATATACATATTTTGCAATGATCGCCATGTTGGCAAATCTGATCATACCCAAAATTTCAGCTGCACACAATACAGTTGCTCCTGCCTTGTAAGAAACCGCACCTGCTGGTTTTCCTCCTAGTACATTAACTCTCCTCTCTGTTCTCTTTGCTGGGTCTTCCTCACAGACCTGACACACATGTAGGCGAGGTCCAAGGCTCTGGTTTCATCATATTCTCTTCTCTACCTGCACCTTCACCCCACGTGTTCTCATCCGGTCTCTTGGCTGGAAATGCCTTCTATGTGTTGACTCTCAGTCTTATATTTCTGACCCTAAACTTACCCCCGTGCTCCAGAGTCATATATTCAACTGTCTACTGCCTAGATATGGATTAAGCGACTTAAATTTCACACATTCCAAAGAGAGCTCTTGATTTTCTCCCTCCACCCCCAATCTGTTCCTTCTCCAGCATTCTCTCTCTCAGCATGGAACCATCATCCTGTTAGTAGCTTAAGCCAAAATTTTACATGCCATCCTGCAATCCTGCTTTTCCTTCATCTTCAAAATAAATCCCCAAATATAGACTTTTCTCCATAAGCCCAATACCAACTTCGTTGCACTGAGACTCTGTCATCTCCCACACGAACTGTTGCTGGAGCATCCTACATGGTCACTCAGCTCTCATTCCAGCACATGATAATCCAGTCTCAACACAGCCACCAGGGGTTATTTACAATGTAAATCAGATCTTGTTTCTCCCTTGTTTAACCAATTCTCTCACCCTGTTCCAGTCATTTCCCATTGTATTTAAAATAAAATCTCCATCTTGAACATGTCTATACGAGATTACGGCCCTTCCCGTCTCTCCAATTGCTTTGAACTCCATGCTGCCTCTCTTACCACACTCCAGCCACTTCAGCCTCTTCATTCTTCAAACATGCTCAGTGTTCCTGCCTTGGGGTCTCTGCCCTTCTAGTCCTTCTACATAGAATACGCTTGTCCCAGCTCTTCCCATGGCTGGCTCCTCACGCTTCAGGCCTCACTTCTGTCATGATTCCATGGAGAAGCCCTTCCTAGCTCCCTGTCATTGTCAATCAAATAGTCCTATTTATTTCCTTCACTTTTCACTTTCTGAGTGGTTTCACATTCTTACTTATTTACTATTACCCACCCCCTCCAGAATATGAACCCATCTCATTCTCAATTATTTCATAAAACAAAATAGATGCTCAATAAATACTCATTGAATGAATAACAATGGACTCCATCACAAAAGGCATTGAAAAGACTTTTCAAAGTCCCCAGAAGCAGAGAGCACAAGGAAGAGAATCTAGTACTGTGTCCCCAGTGAACTCTGCCTCTCCCCAAGATCTTCTGGTGGTCTTCATTCTTCTAGGAGCCTCCTATTCTGTGTCGTGGCATTAACCCTTCATTTGGCTTACTGTATGTCCCATGATGAAGGAAAGAAATTTGTCTTTAAATAGTACAAATTAGCCCTTCTAGTTAAATTAGGGTGAAATTGAAACCAGCAAACAGTTAGCCATTGATGATTAAGAAGCTAGTAACTAGGGGGTGTTGGAATTGGCCACCTCAAAATATGTCTCTGCCTGAAAGACACTTTGACCCCCACCCCCACTAACTGACCAGAAGGTTTGGGTTGGGAGGCCTGCCCCCAGAATAGGCCATCACCATAGACATCTCCTTGCTAAGCCCACTCCTAGTTCTGGTTACCCTTCATAAGAGACATTTACATTTGTAAAGGAAATCTCCATTTGTAAAGGTATCTTCTTCCCTGTACAGGAAGAAGGGAGGGTGCCTTACCTGGAAACTTGTCAGAATGAAAGGCAAGAACTTAAATCTGCATGATAAACTCACCCACTGTTAATTGTGCTGTCCAGGCAATATGCTCTCTGACTCCCACTAGGTTCCTATAGACAGCATCTCCCTGGGGCCTGGGACACCATGGTAATGGGTGTTTGAGCTATTTTTTCAGGAATTGGAACCCCTTGCCCACTTTAGGCCAGGTGAGATCACCAAACCATCAACTGGGCCTACATAAACATATGTCCGATGAGTGACCTTTTGATGTCAAGAGGTTAAAACTCCACCCTCAGGGCATGCTGACACCACCATGCTGTGGACATGCATCCTACGAGGAGGCATGAAGCCTGACTATGCTTGCACAGATCATCAATTACCTCATCTCTCTTCACCTCCAATCATTTCAGACCACCTTGCCCCCTACCCCATAAGTATTCCTAAATCCCTATTTTTGGGGAAGCAGATTTGAGATTCATTCTCCTGTTTCCTCACTTAGCTGCCCTGTGATTATTAAACCCTCTCTCTGCTGCAATCTCGTCATCTCTGTGTTTGGCTTTCTGGATGGTGGGCAAAAATGGACCTGGTGTGGTAACAACATCACCTAACACAGTCTGTTTAGTAACATTTCACTCCAAGGGACAATAAATACCAAATCTAATTACATAGCTACAGTGGTTTGTTGGCCACCCAACTCTTGTTTATTCCTTAAACGAACTTACAAAACATCAGTGCCTCTAACTGGACTCAGCACCAAGGTGGGGCTTCAATTTCCTTCAGATTTGTTCCACTAAAAACTAAGAAAGTATCACTTGTTTTTTTCTGACCCAGAAATCTTGCTTAATTGCCTTGTTTTGATGTCCAGCCATTACTGTGTACTATGAAGCAACTCTTCTCTTCTGCTCCTTTTATGGAAATTGTAGATCTTTTCAATATCATACAAGCACTGGAAAAGGAGCCTTACATGTGATTTGTCATTTCCTTAACATGTTGTCTTGCATACCTGAACTTGACTTTCCTCGCTGGTGACAAAGTATGGGTTGTGACATCTGTCCTCCATGTTGTAAAGGACCAAAGGAGATATTATACGGAAATGCATTTTGGAATCTATAAAGACCAAATGTAAAGGGCTTTTTGTTGTTATGTTTTACTTATAATAGGACATTTTAAAAAATGACATTGTGGTATGGTTGAGAGGTCACTGGACCAGGAAACCCTGTGCATGGTGCTGACCTTGGATCCTCACTAAGACACAGTGTCTTGACCTTTGAGATCAGAAACTTGGGTGAATTTATCTCTCAAGTCTTTCCAAGTCTAATATGTGAAGCTTTGTTATTATAAATAAGGCTTCAGATATTAAAATGCAGTGATGGTGTCTTCCCTCTTCTCTCAAATCTATCTACATTTTATTTATAGGAGAGAAACCACATTCTGTGAAAGCCCACAGGATTGAAATGCTGAATAATTTTATATTTACTGTTGAATATTTATTCAGAATGCACAATATGCCAGACACAATAATAATGATTCAAACTTTTATAATCCTGTATGACTTAAAAAGCACTTTTACTTTATATTATCTTGTGCGATCCTCTCAAATGCCTCTGATGGAAGGCAGGGCAAAGATTACCAGGAGAAAGAAGTGGAAGGTGAGAGAAATTAAGTGACCCAACCAGTTTCTCAGATCTCGTAAGTGGGAGTACAAGTTTGATCATAGACTCTTGAGCTTAGGAGCTTGTGTTCTTTCAGCTTGGGAGAACAGTGATGTGACAGTTACATGGCCCCTATTCTCAAGATGGCAACCTTCTAAGACAGCTGCAGGAATTTGGCAGATAAAGCTCCTGTCAATGGGACAGGATTACAAAATCACAACCCTCAGATGTACTGAGAAAATGCGGTTTCTTTATTCCTTGAAACTGTTTTTATGAGCTTCCACTTTCCTTCATTTGGTGTCATTCGATGATTTAAACAATGTCTTCAGGTTTAACTTAGTCATTTGGGAATACTTTCCAGTTCTTTCAGTTTTATCCCTTCCTCTCCTTGGCCCTAAGACAGTGTCTGGGGCTTGAGAGAAGCTGGTGGAGGGACGAGAGCCTTGACCTAGTGTGCTCTTCGGGTGTGTGCTGGGTTTGACCCTCTGAGTTGGCCAAGTCCCATTCCAGGGTATTCTGACAGTATCTGCTGCCGTGTCTACAGTTGGTAATCTTGTGAACTATCGTTTTCCGTTAAGTCAGTGCTGGGTGGTCATTGCCTACTGAGGGCACCTCGCCTCAACAATCGCAGGTCTTACAGGCTCCTCTGACTCTCCATTATGCCTCCTCTGTCGTGCATTCCAGGCCTGTGTCATTGCCCGCTGGATCCGGTTTCGCCTAAAAAAATCACCTGATGCTCAACTCTGCAGCCCTCCATACCAGAAGGTCTGCTTCCCCTGGCCATAGCCTATTCGTGGGCGCTTAGCCCTTGGATAGCCAGTGACCAATCAGATTCTCTCTCTTTCTCAGAACTGAACAAAGGACACAGAAACTAGTCAGCACAGGCCAGGGATTTGAGCTGAAAGATCCTTCATCAGACTAGTGCCATGGCAGGTGAAAGCCATAAGTAAGTTTAAGTCACATGGGAGCAGAGAAATCATAAATTATAACAATAATGATGGCTACTACTTGCTGAGTACTTATCATGGCAGGCACTATGTGAAGTATTTACATGTATTATTTTGTTTAATTTTCATAAACCCTATCAAGTTATAGGTAGGTAGACAGATCTTGACATAAGTTGATTTTCATAAAATCAATTTTATAAAATCAATCAAAATATGTTCAAAATTGATTTATATCAAGATCTATCTACCTGCATATCCTCTATCTATCTATCTATCTATCATCTATCATCTATCTATTATTTATATATCATCTATCTATCTATCTAAAAATGTACTCCAGTAGTTTTCAACTGGGGCAATTTTGTCCCCCAGGGACATTTGGCAATATCTGTCTGGAGACATTTTTGGTTGTCACAATTTTTCAGGGGTAGGAGTGTGTTACTGGCACGACACTAAATATCCTATAATGCACAGGACAGTCACCACAACAGAGAATATCTAGCCTATAATGTCAATAATGCCAAGATTGAGAAAACCTTGTCTACCCACATGTAGTAACCCATTCTGGTGCTAACTCTCACTTGAGGTAAGTAAAGTCAGCAAACCCTCAAAGTGAAATCAGTTCCCCTCTGACTTTCTCTCTCTTTCAAAACCTGAAAGCCTAAATAGCTCCAAAGCAGGGTGAATTCAGTTCAGTTTTGTTTTTATTCTGCTTAGTTTAAGCCAAGAGCATCTTGGTATATGCCTCCTTGTTTGATATAATCATTCTTTCTAGGGACATTGAATCTCAGAGCTGGTTTTATAAACAGAAGCATTGCTAGATATAATAACAATAATAGCTACCTTCCAAAGAGTACTATTTCCATGCACTCCCTTGTTATTATCCCCATCTTACAGTGGAGGAAACTGAGGCTTACAGTACAATTTACACAACTGACACATTTAGTAAATGACAGAGCTGGACCTGAAGGGTAGGTCAACTCAACAACTGAGTCTAGATTCCTAACCATCACACTGTATTGGTCTTTAACATACTGTACTAGTTTCATTATAATTTTCTCCAGACCCTGGTGTTGGTCGATAAGCCTAAACTTTTTTTGAGTTAAGAAAGCATGGGTGGCTGAAGGGGGAGCCACAGCTGTGCTGTGCCAAGCAGAACTTCTTGCAAGTAAAATGAAAATGATTTTGCAACAACTGGAGGAAAAAGAGATTATAAACCAATAAAAATGTCTGGATCACTCCAGTGCACTGATTTATGACTAGTAGGATAGTCCCTTTGAGGAAGAATACTACACCATATAGGATGATTCATATTTGGCATAAAATATGCTGCCTCTAGCTGAGGAAACTGGCAGGTTCTCACCTTCTCATATAAATATTTAAGAGCACCACGCCATCATTTATTAGATTTTCTGAAGACTGCACGTGTGAATGTCTTGTTCAGAATGCTGACTTTCTAAGTATGCTTTATCTGATCATCTGTAACTTCAAAAAGAGCTGTTTTTTAAGTCATTTGAGGATTTCAGAGCCGCTTCTGGGAACCATTTCTCTTTGTAGGATTGGGACCACCTTTACTACTCGTTATTGGTTTGCTTTATATAGCGATTGGTATTGAGGGACTCTCCTAGGGTATGGGATGTGTGTTATTTTCCTTTTTTGCGGGTGTAGAAAACAAGGCCCAGGCTGATCTTTTGCTCTAGGCACAAAATCAAGTTGACCTCTCCTAGCTCAAGCGGCTCTCCGTTCAGGATGATAATCCCAGAGCTAGGTATCCTATAAGGGAGAGATGAAGTCTAGATATGGGTAATGTCAGCATAAGAGAGGGACTCATAGATGAAAGATATTAACTGGCCTTAGTTTGTCCCCCTGGCAACCATCGGAAATGGTCCCATTATGACTTTGAAGGACAGAGAATGACCCAGGAACTGAACCCCCCAGGGAACTCAGACGGTTCTTGCAAATGATTTTGACTAGGTTCCTAGGCATAAATGGAACCAAGATAAGGGTTTAAGAAAGCTGTGAGTGTGTATATGGGAGGCGGGGAAGGAGCTAGGGAGGTAAGGGAGGTGTTGGAAGCATTTAACTGTTTCTCCAAATTGATTCTTTTGCTGTTGCTGTTATGTAAAGAGATGCAATCACCAACCACCCTGAACCAGCCCCAGCCCCACAGCAAGAGCAGCGCCTGTGCAGATGGGCCAAGAGATGCCAGCTGAACATCTCTTTGGAAATGATTCTGCATGGTCTCCTATTTCCTGCAAATAAGCTCTACTTTGTGTGACAACTACTTCTGGTGCAGAGTCTGATTCTAACTCACCAGGAAGCAAACCCACTTTGGTTCAGTAACATCTGGAAAACAAGATCAAAATAAGGAACTGAAAATAAATACTTAGGGTTCCATATCACTCCTTATTAAACTTTTTGAAGATTTTGCAGGAGTGACAGTCATCAACTTCTCTTTCCCTTAAAAAACAAGCAAACAACATCTTTAACCCCCAAGCCTAGGGACAGGGGAGGCACAATCCTTTCCTCTAAGGGAAACCAGTTCAATTTATTGCTGTTTCATGGAATCAGCTTGATCCACCAGGGACGAACCAAAGAGAGGCTTTTGTTTAAAATTAACGGCTGAGGTCTGCCTCTTAAAAGCCTGTCATTTAAATGAACAAAGGATCAATTGCTTTGTGACAGCAGTGGTGGGGAAATGGAAACATTGGTGTTGATGTCTTACTCACAAATCTCCACTCATCTACTTACTCCATTTTATCCCTTGACCTGTCTTTTTAATCATTTCACCTCCTTTCTACAAAGAATTACTGCTGTCTCTAACACACGTGGTGACCTTCCTGTCTGGTGATTTCAAGTACCCCTTTGACAGGAGGAGGTCATTACTGTTGTTCATCCATCCTTGCAAAGATAAATCCCATGGGTTCTTCCTTTTGGGTGTGGACTAAGAGGTGAATGGAGATTAGGGCAAAAGGTTGGGTTGGTCATTGTCCAAATGAGGGATGCCTATGGTTCCCACCTCACCACCTGGAGGACAAATCCAGGATCCCAATCACCAGCTCTTACAGTGCTTGGATAAAAGCATAACCATCATATTATACTAAAGAGTGAATTTTGCTCTAAATATACTAAGGACCATCTTGGCTGTAGAGTATACTGTTGCTGCAGGGTATTCCTTTGGTTTATTCTGTTTGAGGGGAGAAAGGGGCTTTCTTGTTTTCCCAGTTGTCCCAACTTTGAAAGCACCAAGAGAAAAGCAAGGTGTCCACAGCTTCTGTGGGACTCCCTTGAAGATTCCTTAACCCAGAAGACATCTGTGACTCTTCCCTCTCCCCTGCCCAGGAAATCACAACACATATTGAGGTAGTCCTGGCCTGAAGTCTCTAAAAAGAGATCCTCTCTTTCTCTGGCTCTTCCCCTGAGTTTTGCTTCATTTTGATTTCCCTGCAAGATGTATATGATGAGGCTTAGCAGGCGACACAGTGGAGGGGCTGAGTGTCAACACTGCCGTTGGATTGAGGGGATTAGTATCATATTCCCGACACTTGCTAGTTGTGGAAGCTTGGGAAAATTCAAGCTTCAGTTTCCTTATCTTTAAAATGTTGATAATAATTTTTAACATAGTAGTGTAACCACAGGACCAGGAACAGAATTTGCCACCATAAAATATGCCTCTTTGGCTAAGGGCTATTTTGAGCTGATGATAATTTAAAAAAAAGGCAGACATAGGAAAATCTCTGAAAGCCTAGTAGAAGTTACCCCTTTGTAAGGGAAATTTACATTTATAAGAGACATCTCCATTGGTAAGGGTGCCTCCCTCTCTGTGTCAGGAAGCGGGGGATGACTCTAAACCTCCAGAAACTCTTATCAATAGAGAAGGCAATGATTTAAGTCTGCATAACCACTTTACCCATGTTTACTGTGCTTTTCCTGGTAACCTCCCATAACTGACCTCATCCTAACAACAGGATGTTAAAGCTCTTTTTCAGGGGCAGCGAGCCAGCCAAGAGCATGTGCAGAAGAGAAAATTTTGACCTGCTAATGGAAACTCATGCTGCCAGCACTTCTGCATAGCAGCCTGCCCTCCCCAATCCCTTAAACCTCACCCCATTCCCAGGATCAGAGAGGCAGAGTTGAGAGCCTGTCCTTCTGTCTTCTTACCAATCGATTGTGTAATAAACTGCTGCTTCTCTCAAAGACCAGTGTACCACATCACCCTCTGTGCACCTCACGTGGCAAGCCCTTGCTTGGCAAGAGCAGTGTTGTTGTGAGGGCTAGATGAGCCCACAGACTCAGCACAGTGCCTGATACATAATAAATGCTCAAATATTAGCTTCATTAGAATTATTATTGCTCCTAACTACTACTATTAGCAGCATGTGCCCTATGGAATTCAAGTCAGGAGAGTTTCCAATGCCATCTGACATAGCCAAATGCCTAACCATGGCCTTCCACAAAGAAAATAATTAATAAGTACCCTGAAGATGGAAGGAAGGGTGAGAGAGAAAGAGGGAGAGAGGACACAAACAAGCAATAAACATTGATTAAATGGCTGGTAGGGCAGAGATATATGTATAAAAGAATCTGTCAGCCCTTGTCACTCCCTGCCTCTCTCTGAGGGCCTCACCATGAGCATTCCTGGAGGCACAATCAAAAGCCTGTGGTGGGAGAGAGCATAGAACATGCAAAGTGTAGAGGGAAACTAAGAGGCTGGAGCAGGTAGAGATGGGTGGGCAGTAAGGTTGGGGAGACAGGCAGGGCAAAACCATGCAGGAAGTTTAGATCATGGTAATGTTACCGCACAAAGGGCACCATCTGCTCACCACAAGACAAAAGCCAATCATCAAGAGGCAAGATAGTGGAAAAAAAAAGAAAGGGTTTATTACAGTTTGCCGGCAAAAGGGAAGATGGCTAAGTCATGTCCAAAAGAACCTTCTTAAGAGGGCACAGAATCTTACAGAAGTTATATAGGCTGGTGGGTTACAGGGGAGGGTGTTAGGAATGATGACCCTTGGATGCTACAAACTGGGAGTCGCCACACCAGATTTTTCAGTTGTCCTTGATGATGGCTGTTCGAGGGTCATCACATTCCTAAGGAACTCAAAAGAATAGTCATCATCTTATCGCAGCTGGGAGGTACATGCACAAGCAGAGACTGTAAAATCTACAGAGCAATTAGATCTTCTGGAGGGTGCAAATCCAGCTGGGTTAGTTAGAGGTCATTAAAAGTTACAATAGGTTTCTTTTCTACAGTATGGCTTTGCTACGTCAACCTTGTGTTGAGCTGGTATCAGTAAGGACTTTGGTCTTTATCCTAAGAGCAATAAGCCCAACAAAGGGTTTAAGCAAGGAGCTTTTATGGTGAAATTAGTATTTTGAAAAGACTATGCTAGCTACTCTTGAAAACAGGTTGGGTGGGACCAGAGTAAAAGAAGGTGATAGATCAATGGGTAGACTATTTTAACAATCTGGACAAGAAATGTACTGTCTGGGACTAGGGTTGGGGTGGAGGAAATGGAAAGAAGTAATTTGGAGTCAAGAGGACACGTTTATGAATTGGTGGAGGAAGGGGTTGAAGAAGAGGGGGGTATCAACTATGACTCCTAGTTGTGACTAGAGTGATTGGATGGTTGATAGGGTCCCACACTGAATTAATTTTGAGATGCTTTTGAGATATGACAAACAAAAATATTAACTAGACTACTGGATATGTGAATCTGGAGCTCAAAAGAAAGTTTGGGGCTGAATTTGGAAGTCATTAGATGGTAATGAGTTTTTACAAAGTTGGAGAGAAGTATAGCAGTAGCTAAATTAGATGAGAAGTTAAAGGAGTATCTGAAGGTCAAAGATTCTTAAGCATGTACAAATGTTGATGTGAATGGGAGATAGCATATGAATATTCAAGAAGAGGGAAAAATAAATTATGTAAGGTATTCTGGCAATTTATCTGTGTGTTTAAAGAATTTGTACCTTTCATATTTAAAAAAGGATTCAGAATAACTTACAATATTTCAAAATAAAACAAAACAAAAAGCAATTGTGATTAATTTTTTAAACATTTAAAATTGATATAAGAAGATTGTAATGCATTCAGGTGTTTGAGGTTCGTTGATCTGTCAGGATGACTGAAATTAACAAAAACCCTCAACAGGACCAAATCCAGTCCAGGACCTGATTTTGTAAGCAAAATTTTATTGGAACACAGACATGCCCATTCATTTACATACTGTCAATGGCTGCTTTCCCACTACAATAGCAGAGTTGAACTGAGGTTATATGGCCTGCAAAACCTAAAATATTTACTTAAAATATTTACTATCTGCCTTTTTATAGAAACAGTATGTCCATCCCTGCAACAGGAGGACCAGGTCATCTCACTGAGCAAGAAGTCTGGAGGGGAGGCAAGCTCCAGGATGGTGGCATCAGGAGATCAACAATGTCATGAAGAACTAGTGTCTTCCCATCTCTTGGCTCCACCATTCTCAGTGTGTGAGTTTTGTCCTGAGGCTGGGTCTTGTCATGATTGCAAGAGGACGGGGGCAGCATGCTTTTGTACAAAGTAAGAGAGACAGTGAAATGTCATCAGCAATCGTGGAATCTAATTTTACCCCTTTAGTCTGATTGGACCCACTTAGGTGACATGCTCGCCTGAATTGATTTGGGTCACAAAGGAAATGGCAAATACAAGTGGGAAGAGTAATGAGGTGGTGTGGGGAGGTGGGAGGTTGAGGGAATCTCTTGTCACTGGGGGTAAAGTCACCTTCCTTGAAGAACAAAGCTGTGCAAAGTGGGTGGGTACGCCTAAAGAAAGTCAGAATTCTCTTAGGAGCAAAAATGGAGGAAATAGATTCTAGACAGACAACCAGCAAATAGTAGCTACTATTGTTTGTTCCTATATTTGAGCAGCAAATTTGTTCTGAGCGTCCCAGTAGCCAAGACATATCATAATAATAATAACAATAATTTTTTGGTTATGTGACAAAAGAAAGCATCTGATTCTATTGTTCTACATAAGTTATTCTGCAAAATAATCTTTATTTCAGCAGTTCCAATAAAATGTTTTAGGGACCCAGACTGAAGGGAGGTGAAGAGAAACAGAGAGAATGTTGCTGCACAAGATTGGGATTCTCTTGCCTGACGCACACAAACAGCCAATTATTACAGAATCAGCTTTTGAGAAAAGAAAAAAGCTTTATTGTGAGATCGATCTGCAAGGAGACCAGAGGCTATGCTCTCAGATATGTCTCCCCAATCCAGGGCTTGGGGTAAAATTTATGGGATGAAGTGCTGGGTGGTCTGAAATGTGGAGACAGGTGATTGGAGGTAAGAAGTGAGATAATTGATGATCTGCGCAAGCGTAGTCAAGCTTCATAGCTCTTCATAGGATGCATGTTCACAAAATGATGGTGTTAGCGTGATCTGAGGATGGAGTCTTCAGCTCCTTGATGTCAAAAGGGTCACTTATTGGGCATTTGTGCAAGCCTAATTGATGGGTTGATGGTCTCAACTGGCCTGAACTGGACAAGGGGTTGTTTCTCAGTTCCTGGAAAACCACTCTCAATTACTCTGTTGATAAGATGGGATCTTAGAGGGGCTGCAGTTAAAAGAATATCCCCTAAACCATCCTTTCAAGACTTGTGATGAGAGCTAGCTCTGATGGCCTAGTGGTTAAAGCTTGGCACTCTTACTGCTTCAGCAGCCCAGGTTCAGTTCCCAGGTGCAGAACCACACCACTCATCTGTCAGCAGCCGTGCTGTGGTGGTGGCTCACATAGAAGAACTAGAAGGACCTACAACTAAAAATATGCAACTATGTACTAGAGTTTTGGGGAGAAAAAGAAGAGAGAGGAAGATTGGCAATAGGTGTTAGCTCAGAGAGAATCTTCCCCAGCAAAAAAAAAAACGATGTGATGAACAAGGATAAAAACAAGATGAGACAGGACTCTATGGGCAGTGGGGGTAAGCAAGGGTCAGGGGAAGAGATTTTCAGACATAAGATGTTCAAAGATGCTTGAAAGTGAAGAAGAAGAAGCCAAGAAGAGGAGACACTGGAGATACGACAGAGAGAAGCAGAAAGAAGTGTTAGCCTTGGAAGAGGAGTGAGGGAAGAATAATGCTACAGGGAGATCAACAACAGTCTATGTAACATGCAAGTGAGCTGCAAATGTAAATTAGACAAGGAAAGGGAACAACATTTGGAATCAGAAGCAGAGAGGGGAAACTGACAGCAGCCTGTTTTCCTTTGTTTAAATCACACCCTCACCATGGTCTCATTCTCCCCTTCATCAAGAAGTTTCTTCATTTAGAAGCCTTTCTAGCCTTGCTTTGGAAATATAAAAGTCACCTTCTCAAGCTTGGACCTCTCTATATTTATAAATATTCACTTTGTTTCCACAAGTGTGGCATATTTCTCCCTGTGGGCATGCTTGTTGGAAAAGATTTCAATGAAGGGCCTTGTACACTTTGTCCAATCGTGCTTTCTTGTTGGCTTGAAATAACTTCATCATTTTTCCTTTGAAAAGATTCTTTCCTTTTTTCTTTCCTCATTTTAATCCATAAGACGAAGGCAACCAAGTCCCCACTCAGTAGAGTCCTTTAGAAACCTTTGTGAGAGAAAGAGGGATTTAAAGAGACTTAGAATGAGCAGTCCATACAATATTCTCAACGGATGGGGATTTGCTCAATGGGTAGCTGGAATGAAGGATTTACTTCCTAGGTTCCCCCATGCTGTCACTCCCTAGAGTAGATTCTGAGATACATTCATAATGCTAATTGAATACCTTCTGTAAATCTTGCATTTTACATACTTTACGTAATTTAGTCCTCATGATAACTGATGGGGAGAAAAAGCATTCTCTACCCACTCTGAGTCCTTTCTGGCTGGGCTACAAATTAAATTGGCATGAGGCTGAACAGCAGGAGAAAATCAAACAAAGCTTTATAAAACATGTATACATGGGAGAGACCAGGGGGCATCTCTTGGCAAAATGATGGAGATTCTCCTCTCATATAGACAAATGATTTTGGGCGGAGTTGGGAATGTCAGCCACGAGGGATTATGAGGAAAGCACAGTAAGGTTATTATGCAGAATTAAGGCCTCACCTTCCACATTGACAAGTTTCTAGAGATATGATCATCCACCCCTCTTCCCAGTACAGAGAAGGAGATACCTTTACAAATAGATTTCCCTTACAAATGTAAGCGTATGGTAAACAGAACTTTGATAAGAATGGGTGTAGCAAAGATACCCGGAGTCATCCAAGGTGAAGGCCCATCCCAGGGACAGGCCTTCCATCCCAAATCCCTTCAGAGAGTTGGGGGGGTGAAGGTCAAATCTTCCTTCAGAGCAAGGTAGAGAGAGACACATCTTGAGGTGGCCAATTCTGATCCTCCACATAACCATGCAAATATAGCTTATTAATCCATTGTGTGGATGAGGAATGAGGTTCACAGAAATGAATTTTCCACACTCATAGAACTGGAATTTGAACTTAGGACAAGTGACATTACAAAGTCTGCCCTCTTTCCACTCCTGTCACTCCTGCCAAGTTAATTGTACGTCAACATTTAAATATACAGTTAACAACGCTAAGGGGAGTTTGTTACTTTAAGGATTTCTGGTGGAGTTCTTTTTGTAAAAGCACTGTTCTTTTCAACGTATCTTTCAAATGCATCTAGATATTTCCCAGTTGATTTTATAAATGTGTTACCCCGCCAGGTCCGTTTTTGCCTGCTGCCCAGAAAGCCAAACACTGAGATGACAAGATTGCAGCAGAGAGAGAGAGTTTAATCAGAAGGCAGCCAAGTGAGGAAATGGGAGAGAATGAATCTCAATCCACTTCCCCAAAAATAGGGACTCAGGGATATTTATGGGGCAGGGGGCAAGGTGGTCTGAAATGATTGGAGGTGAGGAGAGATGAGTTAATTGATGATCTGCGCAAGCGTAGTCAGGCTTCACACCTCCTCATAGGACACATGTCCACAGAATGGCAGCTCCTGAAAAAACAGTCCCCAAAAAACCATTAACATGGTGACCCAGGACCCAGGGAGATGTTGTCTATAGGAACTTAGTGGGAGTCAGAGAGCATATTGCCCAGACAGCACAATTAACAATGGGTGAGTTTATCTTGCAGATTTAAGTCCTCACCTTCCATTCTGACAAGTTTCTAGCCAAGGCCAACCCCCCTTCTTCCTGGTACAGCAAAAAAGATACCTTTGCAAATGGAGATTTCCTTTACAAATGTAAATGTCTCTTACAAAGGGTAACCAGAACTAAGAATGGGCTTAGCAAGGACCCTCCTGATACCTGGAGATGTCTATGGTGATGGCCTGTTCTGGGGGCAGGCCTCCCATCCCAAACATTTTTGATCAGTTATTGGGGGTGGGGGTCAAAGTGTCTCTCTGGCAGGCAGAGACATATTTTGGGTGGCCAATTCTGATCCCCCCTAGTTGCTAGCTGCTTAATCATCAATGGCTAACTGTTTGCTTGTTTCAAATGTACAACCAATCTATTCATTGCCTTCTCTGTTCTGATTTTCTTGTAGCTGAACACATTTCCTAAAGCCTTCTCTTTTCACCAGTAAAATAAAAATATTAAGAGAGTCTGGCCAATATCATCCTTAATTAGCTGAGATAGCTACGGTGGAAACTGCCTACTGCTCACCTTTTATCCAGAATCAAACAGGGAAAAACAGAAAAGTATTGTTCTATCTCCTTTTCAAAAAGATCCATAAATCATGCAGAAATATATTACTAACTTCTTATTAAGCAGTTTTGCAAATTACGATGAATAATATTGCCTAAAATAAGATTTGGGTTACAATGGTTTATATGCACAAATGTCTTTGCAAAATGCAGGGAGACATTAAATTTAAGTCTTTATCATGGGAATGGGTAAGAGTGATGGATTTATTACTGGCTAATCCTTTTGCCAGTCCTATATTACAGCTCTGCAGTTTAAGACATAGAATATTAAAATCTACCATAAATACATTATTAATACATAAGAAAAACTCTTTAACAGCTGTATGCCATTTTATTGTTACGAAAACCTTACCAATGTGACATTAAGGAAATTGATGCCATAATAACAGCCCCTAAATTAGTTGTTACTGATAATGAGGGAATCATTTGGAAGTATTAAATAGACTCTGGCAAAACCGAAGATGGCTATTTATTTCAGCGTTGTCTAATTAATAACTGTTCATTACCTAATGCTAAATGCTTCGTGTACTGTGCTTGCTTCTTTGCCAAAAGATATTGGTGTTCTGTTTTGGTGCCAATGCTAATCTTAATTACTGCTCTGGGGCACTAGAATTTGACTGGGGCACAAAAGTTTGCTGGCAGCTTGCATTCCTAAAGACTTTGCAGGAGGAAAAAAACCAAACTTCCAGACCCTTGAGTCACACTTCCAAGCTCCTGCACTTTATGCAGAATGTTCGGGCCCTGGGGCTAAGGTTTGGGAAGCTGCATAAGAAAGCTATTCATAAGTGAAGCTTTGGGGAATGTTTTCAGGGGCTGAGTCTTAAATAAACTGAGGTCGTTTTAATTGAGTGCACGACTAGCCTGTTCCGAGGAGGAATTTCACCAGGGTGTGGTTAATACCCCATTCGCTGGTTTTGTTGCTGTTGAATATTTTGACTACTGGGATCTAACTGCACCTTAGGTCTTGGAACAGTTCCAAACAGAGAGTGACATTTTCAAATGGTTTGGGGCAAGAAATGAATTTCGTTAGCTTTTTTATTGTTTGTGGCCAGAAGTGGAGAGGGCTGCATTTCTACTGAAGGGCACACAAACTCACCTGATTTATTGCTTGACAGTTGACAAAAGTTGAGATATTTGTGTGGTTGGTGTTGGATGATAGCATGCTTCGAAACTTTTTTCCAGGAGCAAAGTGCATATGTTAGTTTTAAATTTCTTTGCGTTAGGAAGTGTTTTGATAGGTTGCATTTTTTTAAGCCAAAAAAATGTACAACCTCTGCAATGTATAGAGCTCTAAATTTAATCAATATCATTCTTACACATACGTTTAGAAAAATTAACATTAAGCACTTTGGGGTCATTTCAATGAGTTTCTTCTCCACTCTTCTGAGAGACTGACATGCTTGTTCAAATAGAATTACAAATCCTTTATGCTGGAAGGAAACACAGGAGACATTTGTTTCATTCTTTGATCCAGGGCTAGATCCAGGTAATCGAACAGTGTGTTGTCTATCCCATTATGAAAGGTTTCCAGGAACAAATATTCCATCCCCTGGTAGCCTATTTCCGTGTTGAATCAGGAAGTTCTTAACCATATCTTATTCAACTCCATGCTGCATCAAAAGCTTTGCTCTCTGTGGATATTAAGAACAGTTGGGAAACAGCCTATTTATAATCTTGCAGATTCTTAAGGATAGTTATTAAATTTCTCTTTAACGTTCTTCTCACCAAGCTAATTAACCCAATTCTTTGAACCTTTCCTTGTAAACCTTCACATAGCTGTCATGCCTCATTTACGTAGCAATTCTCAGTTCTAGTGCTCAAATTATTTCAAGG
This sequence comes from Tapirus indicus, assembly GCA_031878705.1. NCBI lineage: Eukaryota > Metazoa > Chordata > Mammalia > Perissodactyla > Tapiridae > Tapirus > Tapirus indicus. Next base: position 120,881,902 of record CM062925.1, read on the forward strand.
ATACTTACTAGGTATTTGGCCATGAGACACTGGAAGGATCTCTAGGAGTTTCAGCTAAGAGTAATCAATTGTGATGACTTTATAAATCTGTTATCCACCAGGTGCTGAGATCTATCAGGTGCCCCTTATCCCAGGGGAAGTTGTCAGGCTCTTATATTTCGTGGTAGACAGTTCTTCTCTTCAGGGAGCTTAAATATTGTGGAGATGTTTACCTTCTCAAGAAATGAAGTCATTTCAGCCCAAATTCACTATACTGTCATTGTTAATATTGGTTGCTCATCCTAAAGCAGCTTTCTTTCAAAATTGACTTATCAAGAAGAGCCTATTGGTTGAGGGAATTGACAAAATAATTCATGTCAGGATGACCTGAACTAGGAAGGGGTCAGATGGCAATGAGAGGATCCAGGAATGGCTCCCCACTTGGGTTTGGTGTCTGTCCACAGACACAGACTAAAATGTGAGTCCTCTGTCCCATCAAGAGTGCTTATCTCAATAATATTCCACAGAGTGCCTGGCCCCTCCATGTGACTCTTCGTTTTACTTTTTAAGAACAACGCAGCAATTGCAATAACACTATAAACTCCTACTTTCGTCATTACACAAACATTACATGTGCATTTGAAATTAATGGGAAAATGCAGATAAACTATAAGAAGAGAAGAAATAAACCATCTCAATCCTATCATCCAGGTAAAACTACTGATAATAACTTACTGTATTTCCTACCTTTTTATTGCGAGCATTTGTGCAAAAGTAGGATCATATGGTACAGTTTTATAAGTGATAAATAAATGGCAAGCAATAGGATATATTGGAATATATGTGGAAGCCATTTGGTGTAAAACTAATTTGGCCTGACCTTTTTCCAAAAGGGCCTGACTGGCCTTTGAACATGCATTGTATATCTGCTTTGAGCATTTACCATGTCCCAAAGACAAGAACAAATGCCCTTAAAATAAGGATGTAACTTCCCCCACATTGGCATTTCCTTAAAGATAAGCATTTCTCCCTAGGTGAGGATTTAATTGCTGTGCTCATCCTGTGACCACCCAACTCGAGACAGCAGACCTGCTACTTGCTGTGTCCATCAACTGCTATGCTGACAGGGGAATCTCATAACTGTTGTAAAAGGGACTTTCCAATCATATGTGATAAATGCTCTATGACAGAATATAACCACTCTGTACACCCCACTTCTTTGGTGCCCTTCCTTCCTTGGGGGAAGGAAGGCCCCAGGCTATATGGTCCTCAAATTTGGCTTATAATAAACTCACCCCAATTTTGAATTATGGATTGATTATGGATTATTTGCATTGACCTAAGCATGTTTTTAATTTAGTAAGATATTATGAATGCATTGTGATAACAATAAATATAATCTCCCATCCTTTTTACTGGCTGAATTTTATTGTATGAATATAATTTACTTAACCTTTTTCCTATTGTTGGACAGTTTATTTTCAATATTTGCTATGATAAACAATGCTTAGATGAGCATCCTTGTAGCTAAACCTTTGTACATTTCATTGTTTAGGACTTAGAATAAAGTCCTAGAAAGCAATGGAAAAATAACAGAATATATACATTTTTAAGGTTTTGGCTAACTATGGCAATGTTACCTTACAGAGGGGTTTCATTCATTCATTTTCTGACCAACTGTGTATAAAAGTGGCCTTTACTCATATCCTCATCAACACTGGGGAATTCTTAACATTTTATGGCAGGTTGATAGTTTAAAAATGATATACTATTTTTTTTTTAAATCAACTTCATTAAAATGTAATTCACATATAGTATGACAAAATGCACTCACTTTACATGTACAGTTTCACAAATTTGACAAATATGTACCATGTAACCATAATCCAATCAAGATCTAGAATATTTCCATCATTCCAAAAAGATCCTCCATGTCCTTTTGCACTCCCAGTCCCATACAATCACTGATCTGTCACTATAGATTCCTTTTGCTTATTCTATAATTTCATATGTATGGAATCACACAACATGTACTTCTGTGTGTCTGTCATCATTTGCTCAGTTTTTGAGATCCATGACATTGTTGAGTGTACCAGTGGTTTCTTCTTTTTTATTACTAGGTAGTACTGCACTGTATAGATAAACCATAAATTTGTTTACCATTTATCTGGTAATGGACATTTGCACATTTTTTTTTTGAGTCTTAGCTATTACTAGCAAGTTGCAAGGAACATCTGTATACATGTCTTTTGGGGGACATATGTTTTCATTTCTCTTGGGTCAACGCCTAGGAGCAGAATTGCTGGGTCACATAATAGATGTGTGTTTATCTTCATAAGAAAGTGTCAGGCATGGGCCGCCCGGTGGCGCAGCGGTTTAGTCCGCGCTTGGCAGCCCGGGGTTCGCGGGTTCGGATCCCGGGCGCCCGCCGACGCACTGTCTGTCGGCCATGCTGTGGCGGCGTCCCATATAGAGTGGAGGAAGATGGGCGCGGATGTTAGCCCAGGGCCAGTCTCCCTCAGCAAAAAGGGGAGGATTGGCAACAGATGTTAGCTCAGGGCTGGTCTTCCCCACAAAAAAAAAAAAAAAAAAGAAAGTGTCAGGCAGTTTTATAAGGTTGTTGTAGTATTTTACACAACCACAACAATGTATGAGAGTTCCTGTTGCTCCATATCATTGTCAACACTTGGGATTATTAGTCTTTGAAATTTCAGCCATTCCAACAGGTGTGTAATAGTATGGTATGGAAAAGCTATACCACACAAATGGTGATCTTAAGAAGTGTGGAATTGCTATATCAATATCAGGTGACATAGACTTAAAGACAAGGAATATTATGAGGACTAAAGAGGTACATTTTATGATAAAAGTCAATCAATCAAGAAGATATAAGAAAATACTAAATTTGCATGCACTTAAGAGAAAGCTTTCAAATATACCAAGCAAACACTGATATAACAGAAAGTAAAAAGAGATGAATCTTTCCTACATTTTTTTCTTTGAATATCCATCCTTTTTCCAACCTGATTTATAAGAGCTTTTTACTTATAATTTTATAAGTAAGTTAAAACCCTTTGTCTGTTATACATATATTACAAATATTCTCAGTTTGTTATATGTAATTTCATTTTGTGTTACGTAGTCATTATTAATCTTTTCCTTTATGCTTCTTGGTTTTGGTATAATGCTTAGAACATTCTTGTCCTGATGTTATAGACATAATTACCATCACAGTGTTGTTTTCTTCTAGAAGTTTTTTGATTCCATTTCATTTTTCCTCTTAAATATTTAAGCTTTTTGGAATTTAAGTGCTTTTTAATTCCATATAATTTTTACTCTTAAATATTTAATTATTTTGGAATTTTCATTCAGAATATGGTGTGTGATAGTAATCTAACTTTACTTTTTACCACTCATTAATTCCTCCAACATTATTGGAAATCTGTCTTTTCCCAGTTTTCTTTGCAAGTTTAGACACAATGACTCTTTCCTTCCTCCTGCCTGGGTAAATGCTTACTGGGCAGCTATTACCTACCAGGTAGTGTGCTTGGAATGGGAGATTTTAAAAAAAGAGGTGTAAAAACCAAATACATTGTCTTTGAGCTCTTGATCTTTTAGAAAGTAGAAGGACAAATACTAGCCATATGAACAAAATACTGCACGATCAAAGACGAAGAAATGACACTCTGCCTGGGAGCAAAGTGACATTTGATCTGACTCATAAAGAAGAAGAAAGAGGAAAGCTCACACTTGTTATGGGAACAGCTCAGGACCTAGAGAACAACTGTGCAGAGGAGAGGGCAAGTGGGGGCTGAAATCCAACCCAGCTCTTCTCAACAAGCAATGCACCCTGGCCTGGGGATGCATCCTGCTGGTGGAAGGGGCCTTTTTTTGACTTGCACAAATGCTCTACATGAGTTATAAATAGCCCTAGGAGAGCCTGTGTAAATTCAATAAATTGCAAGTGAGTATGACATATGTGAGGAAGGCTGAGATATCTAGTGAAGCTTGAGCATGGACTGCATAGAGAACTGTGCTTGGGGAGATGGTTTCAGAATCTCTTAGGGCGTAGTAGAGATTTTGGACTCTACTGTATAGGATCATTTTTTCATGTTAGAAAATTATGACTGGACCAGCCTGATCAGTTTTGCATTTTAGAAAATATGACCCTGGCAGAAGCACAGAGGAGATTCAGGAAGAGAATGGGAGAAGAGACTAAGATCAATGCAGCAGGATTAGTAAAGGGCTGTGAGTAGCCAAGGCAAGAGATGATGAAGATCAAAACTACTAATGAAAAGAAAGGCCAAGTTTTGAGAGATATTTCTGAGGCTGAATAAGCAGTGCTTAAATCCTCACAAAGGTAATGGCTGCAAAGAAATCAAATATTTTCCCTTATCATCCATCGTCATTTTCATTTGAGTTTGCAGTTAAGACAAGCTTTGTCTTCCTTGGGACCAAAGTGTCTGACCTTCTGTATGTTTCACTATCACCCATAAGACGTATAGTGAGTTCCAAGGTCTGTTCATCTTGTAAACATGACCAGACCCACACTTGCCCTTTTAGGACTTTACAATCTAGTGGAAGATTAAAAAAAAAAAAGGTTTACATTTTTATAGTAATGTTTGGTGTCCAAGAAAATCCTTCTCTTCTGTAGTAAAGATCTCTTTCAGGTGCATTCTTAGTCCTTGGGTCCTAGCGCCCCATGGACCCTCAACTCCATTTCAATGTCATCTGAAAACATTTCTCTCCAGTGGCCCTAGCTTTCCTTCTCCATAGGTCTCCTACTGGCCTCATAATTGAAGACTTTAATTTATTCACCACACAATGTCTTTGCCCTCCTGCCATCTGTAATTTATGCCTTACATACTCTGCTGCCTGATATTATTTAATTCTGCTTTAAAAAAATGACAAGAGTTTTGTGAACCAGTTGGTAGGAATCGTCCCATTAAAAATATTGTTATGCATAACAGTGTTTAGAAAAAATTCCCAGCAGTGAATTTCGGTTTTGTAAGTTAATGCTCTTTTTAGCACTACCCAGCTGGTGGTTACAGTGAGCATTAATATTATAAAATAAAGATAACAGGAGCCCCAGGGAAAGAAGAATGACCTCTCAAGAGAACGCTAGAGTTTCTAATCTGGGTCTGAACAATCCACTCAGGCAAACAGAAGGAGGCAGAAGCTAAGCCAGGGTGGGACATGAGTTTTCACCCCAGAGCAGGATGCCTGAAGTGCTAAAGTATGCAGGGTATATTCAGCAACAATTGACTTCTCTTTTCTCTGATAACATTTTTTGGCAGAGCACACATTGGTAATTAAAACATTGAGAGTATCCTAAAAAGTGCAGAGAAATGGTATCTTTTATTTTTTGTTCTCTTTGGAGATCTTGCAACCAACGTCTAATTTTAATTTCCTGATCACAGTGTCTTTCTTCAGTACTACGGGGAAGAAAAGGATGTGGAAGACACTACCTAAATCATCACTAAGACTAATTCCTCTCCTTTCTGGACACACATTTAGTGCACATTCGTCATCTTTCTGCTTTGCAGGTGAGTTCTGACCAATGGAAAGCAAGTGATATACTCTGTTTCCAAGCTGGACTCATAAAACCTGCCAATGTCTGACATTCTCTACTCTTTTTCCTTTCACCAGCTTGACCTAACCACAGAAACCTTGGAAGTCTTTGCTGAAGATGATCCAGCCACAGGGTTGATGGAGCCTGGGTCTCTGAATCAATACTTGGAGGGAGAGTCATTGTTATGGGGTGAATTGTGTCTCCCACAAAATTCATATGTTGAAGTCCTAACCCCTAGGACCTCAGAATGTGACCTTATTTGGACATAGGGTCTTTATAGAGGAAATCAAGTTAAGGTGAGGTCATTAGGGCTGACCCTAATGACTGGTGTCCTTACAGGAAGGGGAAATTGGACACAGACATAGAGGGAAGATGACGTGAAGAGACGCAGGGAGAAGATGGCCATCCACAGGTCAAGGAGAGAGGTCTGGAATGGATCCTTTCCTCACAGCCCTCATTAGGAACCAACTCTGCTGACACCTCAGTTTTGGTCTTCTAACCTCCAGAGCTGAGACAATATATTTCTGTTGTTTAAGTCACCCAGTTTGTGGTACTTCGTTATGTCAGCTCTAGCCAACTCACACAACTGCCCACCTAGCTCCATCCCTAGGAGTCGGAATCGACTCGACAGCACTAACAACAAATCATGGATTTTTGGTTTGTTTGTTACAGGAACCAGTTTTATCTTAACTGGTTTAAGGTAAGATACCTGGTTGGAAGAGTATACTGAATTTCACTACCAACATCTTACACTCATTTATGTCCAGATCTTCCCCAAGAAACCAGAGTAAGTCCTGTGGGGATTGTCCTGAAAGACAGTATAAAAACAAAGAGCATAGTAGAGGTGGGGAGTTTTGCGTGAGGGTGGACTTGTGCCAAGACTGGGGCTAGGAGAGCAGATGTGAGCACAGATCTGAGGGTTAGTCCCAAGATGGGCAAGTGAGGGAGTGAAGAGCAGAGTACTGGCTAACAATCGTGGGGATGCACTGATGCTCCCATTTCAGGAAAGCCAGCGTGGTGCTTGACAAGCCTGATAGCTTAGAGGAAGTTCTTTAGCCAGGACATTAAACTCTTCACAGTTTACAAATGTTCATTGATGAAATCCCTTATTTCATCAAAAATTTGTAGCCATTCTGGGATGGAGGCAGGACCAAAAATTATTGGACAAATTCAGTCTGAAAGCCTTTAGTCAGCAGAGCAAAGAGACTGTGTGGGGTGGGGAGAGGTGTGGTGGCCCAGAGCAGAGTGTTGGAGCCGTAGTGGGATGATAAGGACGTTCACACACGAGTGTGGTCCACATGGGATGTTGGAAGCTGAACAGTATAAGGAGGATGGCTGCAAGTATCAGAGCTGGAGTGGAGTGGGGAGGGAATCCATGTGGGAGGGAGGCCCAGGGAGGGCATCTGTGCAGGGGAGGGAGCCAGCAGCATCGGAGACCTGTTACGTCTGTTACGTATGGGGGCACTGGGCAAATGAATAAGTATATTAAGGATAATGGAAACCAGTTTTCCTCTTACCAGAGAAGGGATTTGCAGATATGGACAAAAAAAAACTAAAAAAAGAAAACCCTTAGAATTATTCCTGTGATATAGATTGGATTTGGAAGTATTGGTATGAATATATGGTTTTCAATACACTGTCTAGAGATAGCTATGGAAATAAATATAGATATAAATGTGGGTATGTGTGTGCAGGGAGCCCACCTAGTGCCCAGATAGTATTTCTAAATACCACTATCTACTAACAGGGTCCAGGGTTTCTTGGAGAAATGGCTGATTCCAGATTTGGGACTGGGAAAATACAACATGAGCCTGGAATATCTTGTTGTGGGAAAAAGTAATAAAGTAGTCACAGAATGGGGACATATGAAAAGGACACAGCAGGTAACTTGAAGGGACACCCTAGGGCCAAATCTGGAACAGTTGGAATATCAAAATAAATAATGATTGTGGAGAATTATATCCCGTTGAATAAAGCAGGACACTATGAGTTCCTTTTGATATGAATAAACGAGTAATTTGGAAGTTTAATAAAGAACAGGATATTAACATAGTCTCAAAGTATCTCTCCACAAAATACCTAATTATGAAAGAAGCGCATCATTAGAGTGAAGGATCCAGGGAGAAACTACCTTAATCGTGTGACTAAAGTTATCATCAGTAAAGGGATGATGAAAATCACGCACCACTTGATTGGTCGTAGTCAGAAGAGCGCAGTGTCACTTGAGCGACCTTGCTGTCAAAGACCTGGATCCAATCACGAGGAAATGTCTGAAAAGCCCAAACTGAGGGCCATTCTGTAAAATAAATGGCCTACAATAATCATGGGTGTGTAGGTCATGAAGCTCAAGGGAAGACCTAGAAACTGTTCCAGATTGAAGGACACGCACGACGTGACAACTAAAAGCAGTGTGCTCTTTGAAACTAGTTCCTTATACTAAAAAGGATGTTATTGAAAGAACTAGTGAAACATGAATGTATTCTGATTTGGGTTGTAGATTTTGCCCTTGTTTGTAGGCAACACACTAAAGTATTCGGTTGATGGAGCTGCATATTGGCACCATGTTGGTAATTTTCTCTCAAATAGTTCAGGAAGAGTAAAGCTCTTTGTCCTGGAGGTATAACATTTCTCTCGGTTTGAGATTGTTTCAAAATAAGACATTTTTAAGTTTTCAGACCCATTTTACAAATGAAGAATCAGAACCTGATATGCTGAGGTTACCCAGCCAGGGTGTGATAGCTCTAGGCCAAGATCCTTGCTTCATTGACTTCTATTATGGAATATTTTTACTAGAATTGAAGGGGTGTGATATGAAAGTAAATAATTTCATCAGGAGATAAACCTAGGTCTAAACTCCATTCTGTTTAGTAGCTGTGTGCCCTGACCTCAGTACTAAATTAGTCTAAGCTTCATTTTTCTCCTCTGTACTTATCAAAGGAAACTTTCAGTGCTAATGTTCTGTGATTCTACATTGGATTCTACATTGGCTGGACACCAACCAATACTCTTGGGATGGAAGGCTTGGGAACATTTTTGCTTTCATTATGTTTTCTGCCACCTCCATAGACTAGAGAATCTCCTATGTTACAGAACAGCGTAGCTCATTTTATTGAAAGCCGGGAGTGGTCTGAGGGTGGGAGTTGGGAATGGTGGTTCAATTATTCATCATGACAGAAATAATTATCTTCATCCAGGAGACAGAAGCCCAAATGCCTTTTAGGAAGTCAACTTGAGAAATGCTCCCCAGTGATAATGAAAGTAATAAGATGTGTCCCAGGCCCCATTCATGAGCTCTGATTTTTTTCATCACTTGCAAAAAGTGCCCTGTGCTGACAAATGTCTGTTTAACAAAATTAAGAAGAGATTTGACTGCCGCCTTAATCCTTCCACTGGGCCTTCTAGTTTCTAGATTTCTAGGTTGATTCTCTTTTCAGGTCAGATTTTGCTTCCTTCATCTCATTCTTTTTCATTTGTGGTTGAGCCAACATGATGGTTTTCTGCCATGACGGGGTTACCTGTCTCTTTCACAAGAGGTTCTACCCAATTATGTCTCAAACACAAAATAGAAAACATTGTTGATGTCTTGTCACCTTTCCCTTCAAAACTCACACTTTGCCTCAAAACAGAAACATAGCTATGAAAAAAGTGGCAAAAATGTTTTAATGCAAACCTGTATATGACCATTGATCTGAGGGTCTTTTTGTTTTTTGGAGTTAACTGGTACATATTTTGGCAGTGAGGGCAGGAGAGGTGAATGGGGTATCGCAGGGAACAACTGTTTCATATAGATATGAAAAGCCAGAGAGCAATACCAAAACCCTGTGTTACAGGTGAGAAGATGATGATGATTATTATTATTGCTGTTGTTATTTTGTAGGTGAGGACACTGAGACTCAGAATTGCTAAATGATTCTCTAAATCAGAAAGCTAGTAAGGAGTGGACTTAAGACTTAAAGTTGGGTATTCAGACTCAAAAATGCCAATCACTGATTTGAGCATTTACAAAGGATTGAATTGACTTATTAAGTGTAAATATTGGGTTGTAAATGACTTGGCTATTAAGTATGACTCAGCTGGTGAATCATACAAACCATTATTATCCCTACACTCAACTATTATCATGATTGAATGTATATTTTAAGGTTAATTATATATGTATATATAAAATTAGCTTTATAGTTAATCCAGAGGAGCAAATTACACTTATTTTTCTGACCTGGTGGGAAAACATCTGGCATAGCTCCAAATGATATTTTGGCTTTGACATGTTATAAAAGAAGGGGACAGAGAAAAAGAATGAACGATTCTTTACATTGTAAGAATTTCAATGAAAAAAAATTCATATCAAGAAGAAAAAAGATAATATAAAAAATACAGTGTTAGAGATTTGGAGAAACTAAGTGGAGCCAACACAAAGCAAAGCAAAAACTAGTTCTATTTTTATATTTCACTTAACATTTAAAAAGATATTTGCATTAATACCGATGCCCAAAAGATCAGAACGATGAGAAGGGAGCTGAACAAGTCTGCCGCCTTGAACATGAAGGTCACTCCCTTGAGACAGAATGTGCACGATGCTGTCCTCATGTTTTGGTTCCAGGTCTGTAGTATGACCCTAGGCAAGTCATCTCACCATGCAGGGCTTCAATTTTTCCACTACAAAATGAGGAATTGAACTCAGGGCTCTCTCAAGTTCCCTAGGACTCCATGGTTTTATAATTGAATAATAGAACTTTTATGAAAAAGTAGGAAGCAGAGATTGACAAGAAAAAAGATCTATTGTTTCCAAACCACCAATAGCAAGAAAGAACAAACACAACCACCACGAATTATTGGCAGGCCCAGTGGGGAGTGGTTTACAGCTTTTAAAGCTCCTTCTGCATCACCATCTTTATGAGCCAGGAACCAATACGTCATTTCCATTTTACAGATGAAGAAGGTGAGACCAGGGAGGTCACACAGCTTGTCTAAGATCCTGTAACCATGAGGGCCTGGGGTGAGATTCAGTCCCAGGCAATGTGAAGGCCAACGAAAATTCTTTCAACAGATAAAAGGCAAACTGAAAGGCTTTGGGGGAGACCTAAAGAATGGAAGACTGAAAACTATTTAAGAAAATGTGGCATGTTTAAGCATCAAGAGAACTCTTAATTGTGGAAAATTAATTAGCTTGCCTTTTACTTACTCCACAGTCCTCATAAAATCTTTCATCTAAGGGCCTCGTGTAGTAATAACAATGCTAGTTTTACTAGTAACAGCAAACCACAACAATAATAACAGCCAGTATTTATTGAGCACTAACGATGTGCAAGAATATGCAAGGAACTATGTTGAGATTTATCTCCTTGAGGCCTTACAAAACGCCAGTAGAAATATTTTTTCCTGTTTTTTGCATAAATAAGTTGCAGTCCAAAGAATATGAATGATTTGCTCTAGGTGACACAATAAGTGGTAGAGCCAAGATTTATCTGGGTTCTGGTGGATTCCAAAGCTTCATGAGTTTGTCCTCCCTCCCACAGCCTCACATACCCTGCTGGGCCTTTCATAAGTTCATTGGCACCATCAGTGGCAGCCGGCTACTGTCTAGAGTGTTCAATTACCTGAAACACCCTATTACCCAACCATGTTAGAAAAAAGATCCAAATGAAAACATCAGCTACTCTAAATTGTCCTTGGAGACTAGATCTCAACCAGAGCTGGCGTATCAGAACCACGGTGGAACTTTATTAAAACAAAAACAAAAGCAGGCATGCCTGGGACTCACCCCAGAATGTCTATTTCACAATCTTCTGGAGGTGAGCCTGAGTATGTGCATTTTTTTAACAGCTTTATTGAGATATAATTCACATGCCATTAAGTTCATCCATTTAAAATGTACAGTTCAGTCACTGCTAGTATATTCAGAGTTATGCAATCATCACCACAATCTAATTTTAGTGTATTTTCATCACTCCCAAAGGAAACCCTGTACACTCAGTGGTACTCACTCCTTTGTTGCTTCCCGCCTCTTTCCAGTCCTAGGCAACTACCACCCAACATTCTGTCTCCATGGTTTGCCTATTTTTTTGTGTGTCAGGAAGACCAGCCCTGAACTAACGTCCGTTGCTAATCCTCCTCTTCTTTTGCTGAGGAAGACTGGCCTTGGGGTAACTTCCATGCCCATCTTCCTCTACTTTATATGGGACGCTGCCACAGCATGGCTTGATAAGCGGTGCACTGGTCCACGCCCAAGATCCAAACCCGCAAACCTTGGGCCGCCGAAGCGGAGTGTGCCAACTTAACCTCTATGCCACTGAGTTGGCCCCAATGGTTTGCCTATTTTTGACATTTCATATAAGTGGAGTAATATAATAGGTGGCCTTTTTTGACTTTCTTTGGATTAGCATAATGTTTTCAAGATTCATTCATGTCCTCATGTGTGTCATTACTTCATTCCTTTTTATTGCTGAATAATATTCCATTTATGGATATACCACATTTTATTCATCCATTTATCAGTTGATGGACATTTGGGTTGTTTGTACTTTTTGTCTATGATGAGTAATGTTGCAGTGAACACTCATGTACAAGTTTTTGTATGGATGTAAGATTTCATTTCTCCTGGGTATATACCTAGGGTTGGAATTGCTGGGTTATACAATACTCTATGTTTAACATTTCGAGGTTCCAATTTCTCCACGTACTTGGTAACACATGTTTTTGTCTGCCTTTTTGATTATAGCCATCCTAGTGGGTATGAAGTGGTATTCCATTGTGGTTTTTATTTGCATTTTCCTAATGACTAGTGATGTTGACAATCTTTTCATGTGCTTATTGGCCATTTGTATATCTTTTTTTGGAGGAATATCTATTCAGAATCTTCACCCATTTTTGAAGTTAAGTTATTTTATCTTTTCATATATTCTAGAAGTAAGTCATATATGTGTGTATATGTATATATATAATATAATATATATACACCATTATACCATTCTGTGGATTGTCCTTTTGCTTTCCTTCTTGTTGGTGTACTTTGAAGTACAAACATTATTAATTTTGATGAAGTCCAATTTAGCTATTTTTTATTTTGTTGTTTGTACCTTTGGTGTCATATCTAAGACATCCCTGCCTAATCCAAGTCCTGAAGGTTTTCTCCTGTTTTCTTCTATGAGTTTTAGCTCTTACATTTGTGTCTATGATTTATTTAATTAACTTTTGTCTATGGTATAAATGGTATCCAAATTCTTTTTTTTTAACATGTGGATATCCCATTTTCCCAGCACTATTTGTTGAAAAAATTTTTTTCTCATTTAATTGTCATGACAACCTCACCAAAATTCAGTCAATCGGGGCCAGCCCAGTGGCATAGTGGTCAAGTTCACATGCTCTGTTTCAGCTGTCTGGGGTTCAAGGTTTCAGATCCTGGGCATGGACCTACACACTGCTCATCAAGCCATTCTGTGGCAGCATCCCACATACAAAATAGAGGGAGATTGGCAATGGAAGTTAGCTCAGTGCCAATCTTCCTTACCAAAAAAAAAAAAAATCAGTCATCATAAATGTAAGGGATTATTTCTGGATTCTCAATGCTAGTGCATTGATCTATTTGTCTGTCCTTATGCCAGTACTGATCACTTTAGTTTGCAGTAAGTTTTGACATTGTGAAGTTTGAGTCCTCTTGGGCATTTTTTTTTTTTTTTTTTGCTGAGGAAGATTCGCCCTGAGCTAGCACCTGTGCCAATCTTCCTCTGTTTTTTAGTATGTGGACCATCAGCACAGCATGGCTGCTAATGGAGTGGCATAGGTCCATGTCCAGGAACTGAACCCCGGGCTGCCAAAGCAGAGTGCACTGAACTTAACCACTAGGCCACAGGGGCTGGCCCTGGCATGTGTATTTTTGGAAAGCTCCACTAGTGATTCTTATGTGTAGCCAATGGTTGAGAACCACTGATCTTGGAAGACCTATGATAGGTACTGTTTATTTACAGAAGTGACTTTGGGCTCATGGAAAGACCTGAGCTTTCCAACTCTTCCCCCATGCTGCTGCTTGGTGGCCAAGATAATAGCACCATTTCTCTCCAAAAGAGAGGCTCTCTTTGGACAATATTCCTCTATTTATTCTTTTAATGTCAAAACTCCAGCTAAGACATAAAGCTCTTGAATATCCAGACCATAAGGTCTTAACTTGGTTTAAGAGGATCTCTAAAACCCTGCACATTGCAGACAATAATTTGCATATATGTGTAATGAAGGGGAGAATGAGCATTCTCTACCCACTCTGGTCCTTTCTTGCTGGGCTACAAATTAAATTGACATGAGGCCGAATAGCAGGAGAAAAATCAAACAAAGCTTTATAACATGTGTACATGGGAGAGACCCAGGGAAACTGAGTATCTCTTGACAAAATGACGGAGGTTCTCCTCTTAAATAGACAAACGAGGATATTGGGGGTTGGGTCAGCTATGGGAGATTACCAGAAAGGCACAGTAAGATTATTATGCAGATTTAAGACCTCACTTTCCACGTTGACAAGTTTCTAGAGATGAGGTCATCCACCCCTCTTCCCAGTACAGAGAAGGAGATACTTTTACAAATGGAGATTTCCCTTACAAATTTAAACAGAACTTTGATAAGAATGGGCATAGCAAAGACCCTCCCAGTCTATTGATACCCAGAGTTATCCAAGGCGATGACCTGTCCCAGGGACAGGCTTCCATCCCAAATCCCTTTAGACATTTGTGGGGGGTGAAGGTCAAAGCCTCCTTCAGAGCAAGGTCAAGAGACACATCTTGAGGTGGCCAATTCTGATCCCCCACAGTAATTTCTAGGAAGAGGATCTAAAGTTTTATCAGATTCTCCAAGGAGTCTATAATCCAAAAAAAGTCAACCCCTCTGGATAACTTTGTTCTTTGGACCCTATCAGAAGAACCCAAATTCTAATCCAGGTGATGGTGAAAATTTGCAAGTGAGGGTTCTTTCTCTTGCTTATTCAGAAGGCAGGAGATGCTCCTCTTAGGGAGAAATGTTCCAGAGAACACAGACTGCCAACAACCCGAGAACCTGTGAACCACCTGGGCGTTGACCCTAACAGGGCCCACAGGGAGGAAATGGATCCCAGGAAGTTTGTTCCCATTTCCAAGTTCTACACCCAGTAGTAGCCCTAGTAATTTTTAAGAAAGGAGATGGTTAAGGGTAATAGGCTTATTTGCTCATGTAAATCTTACCCCTGCCAGATTTGTCACCATAGTGAAGAATCCATTCCTCCAGATGAGTCCAGTTTCCCTAATTTATGAAGCCCTTCTACTACTGCATTTATGTAGTGCTGAGAGTCGATTATAAACTGCAAACAATCCAGTCAAAAGGTCTTATACAATGACAGTCACCTAGATGTTTGAAACCTTTGTAAACTTTGGGCTCAATCCTTCTTCCCAGCTTTTCTCATTTCCCTTCTTCAGGAAGCAAGGATTCATCTCTTAACAATTTCTATGTTCTCATGAATATGACAGAAAGATTCTTGGGTCTGCCATTTGAAAAGGAAATACAGATATTTAGATATTGTACAGAAGTGCCTGAAGTGTGGAAGTATAGAAAAAGTTTCAGGCTTGGGTTGTCATGGTTTAATCATCTTATAGGAATAAAAAAGAAAAACATTCTCCAAGGGTAGATGGTATTAAGTGAAAATGGATATTTAGGCAGTATTCTTCAGTGGCTCTTTTACTGCCAACTGTGTTTTTGGATTGTTGAGAAAACAGGAAAATATAGAAATCATGGAAGTATTTCAACCTTGTGGGAAAAAAGAATGCAGAGATTATTAGACTTATACATCCAGCATATTGTATGAAATCTGGATTTCTCCTTTGCATTCTGGGGCCAGGACCCTGTTGCCTCTTCCAAATCCCTGAATTCTTGAAAGGTAACTATGGATTAATGAGGCCAGAATGAGAGGGAAGCAGTCACTTCATCTTCATCCCATCCAGTGATCTACACGTCATTGAATCCATAAGACCTGCAATTTAATCGAAGTTTCTATGGCATTGACCCAGATATTCTGGCTCATAAAAATACTAAATCCTTTAATGAAACACAGAATTAAGTTAATATGATTTATGTCACCCATCACCCGGTGGGCTGATTCTTTGTAGTGATCTTGATTAAAGGAAGATTATGAAATAGCTGCAGCCCTCACTCATTTGCATTCGGTTCAAAAGAAATGGCCCAAACAGAACTAAATCGGCATTTAAGTACAAGAAAAAGAGTTTTCCTTTTTATTTAAGCGTGAACATGAAACAACTTGCCAATAATTTGCACAACATTATTTTAGGACTAGAAAGAGAATTTGGCATGAAAAAAATTCTAAACTGATCATGTTAATTATGCTTCCTCTGAACAAGGAAATTTAATAATCTCCATCTCCCAATATATCTATCTTAAATTTGGTACTTTAAATTATTTCTGTCTTGTGGTGTTGAGTGGTGCATATTTTAAACACATGGTTTTTTTTTTTTCCTTGAAGGAAGAAAAAGGATAGAAACTGGCACTTGTGTGGTGTCCTATGACATTTGTTTTATTATCATCCTCATTTTATGAGTAAAAAAGTTGAAGTTGAGTGGGTCAAGTCTTAACACTAAGTGAAATAGATTTAAATCCATCCCTATCTATCTCCAAAGCTCACCCCCTTTCCACCTCACCATGATCCCTTCTCTTATTCTCTTTATATATTGTGCAAAGAATATTTCATTTGACTAATATACCCTGCAAATCCAGAAATGGAACATTTAACAGAAAATGCTAATCTAGTTAATATGCTATGCTTTACTTCCTTGGACATGATTATGGGTTTACTAATATCTCTCCCTATAAAATAGTGATATGTGTTTCCTTCAGGTCAAGCTAAGTATAATTTTCACATGATATATAATTTCATGTGTCCAATGAGAGCAAGCCTCCAGGGAGTATTTGCAAATCACACCACGATACTCGCAAATTGCTGATACGAACAGATGGCTGGTTGGTAGTAACTGTTTACAAGAAGCCTATAGATCTCTGTGTGTTTATTCACTTAACCAAATTTTCAGAAGTGTGAAAAACAGCTAAGAACACTGAGAAATTATAGAATAAATGCTAACAAACTATTAGAGCAAAGTCACATGGATTATCAGACCAAAATGAGACACTATGGCAATGAAGAAGATCAGGGAATAGAGAAGGAAGGGCAGAATGACTGGGCATGAGAACAAATCCTATAAGTCTTCCAGATACAACCAGTCAACCAGGTGTAATCAAAATGGCACAGCAACTCACAAGAAATATAAGTCAAAGCTGTGACTTGCTACAAAGTTGGGTATTATTCTCCTACTGTGCCTACCTCTTATTCCATCTGATACAAATATGATTATTTTTCCTGTTCAAAAGAAAACAGTTTGCTAAAAAGAAATATAAGTCTTGTGAATAATGATCAACAAATTTCAGGGACAGATATTTGACACAATCTTCTTGACTCTTCCAAAACCTCTATTTACTTACAGACATCTATATATATTCTTTCAACAACAATTCATTAGTTGGACTTTGAAAAATATTTAATCTAAGAAAGATGATATTGCTGATTGTGTTTATAAGGAAGTAATAAAACATGAATAAATATACAGATGCTAATATTACATTAATATGATTAAGCTCTGCTCTAACGGTTTATGTTGTGATGAATTCTGCTGGTATTGTAATAAATTCATTTCCAAAGCACAGTGTTCCTGAGGGCAATTCACAAATGAGATCTAGATTGTTCCATATGGTTTCCCTGGAGCCAACTTTAGTGTCTGGCACATAGAAGGTGCTCAATGATTATTTGTGGAATGAATGAAAGAATAAGACAAAGAGAGGGGCCAGCCACATGGCATAGTGGTTGAGTTGGGCACATTCCAATTCGGCAGCCTAGGTTCACAGGTTTGAATCCTGGGCATGGACCTAGACCATTTGTCAGCCATGCTGTGGTAGCAACCCACATATAAAGTAGAGGAAGACTGGCAGAGAAGTTAGCTCAGAGCTAACCTTCCTCAAGCAAAAATGAGGAAGATTGGTAACAGATGTTAGCCCAGGGCTAATTTTCCTCAGGAAAAAAAGATGAAAAGAGAAATGACAAAGTCTAACATTGTAGTTTATGATTTGAAAAGAAAAAAGAACAAGATATTCACAAATAAGTACCTACATCAATATTTACTTTATGGCACATGAGCTTTGGACAATGAAACTACTGCTTTCTTGAAGAAATGGATAAGTGCTGAGAAGGCAATTAGGGAAGGTCAGTGGCAAGACACCACTGTGTACACACCAATTCCCACGTTAAGATGACTGTGGCACCTGGTGGAACTCTTATCTTGCATACAAAGTGTTGCATCACAACAGTTTGCTTATAATTCCTCCAATGTCTGTTAAAATGGCAAAGAGCTTTGTATAAAATTATATTTTGGCAATTGTCACTGGAAAAATGATTATGAGGTATAAATCAATAATATTTATGGCTTACAAATGTAACCAAATTAAAGTTCTTTTATATTTGATGAAATGTAGGTCCAATAATGTATAATAGCAGATGCTCTTAATAAAAGGCTTTGATGAAGAGAATAGTTTGCTTTAAATGGCTTAATATCAATGTCAAAAGGTCCAGAAATTTCGATATGAAACTTACATTAGCCTGTCATTTTACTACACACTCATGGACAAATGCCAATGGATAAATATTGTGTTCTATAAATGTGATGTTAAAATACAATGGCACATCCCAAAATGGTTCAAGAAATAGGAAATGTGTGTCTGATTATTTGGTAACAACCATGCAGCCACGGGATTGGAAGGTCTTCCTTTAGCTCTTAGCTTTCAGCTCCTCACAGAGACTACATATTAATTTCTTAGCTGCTGCAGCAGGACTGCCCGGGGGAAGAATTCTTCCTATGGAGAGAATTCTGAGGCAAGTGAAGTTCAAGTGTTTTCCTGTGGTTCACAGAAGTAGGAGGAGAATCTTTTATCTCTTCGCTTCCAAGCTTTTTGCCCATCTGGGAATCATTGTGTTTTTTAATATTTAATAAGAGGAGGGAAATGAGGTTTTTGTGAGAATCCAGTAGAGGGATGGTGGCCTGGAGACAGCAGGAGGAGTGTGTGGATAAAAGAACAAGGGAATTTAGAGTTCACATCTTTCTTATTTCATGTTATTGTGGAAAGAACACTTATGATATTTCTCCTCTGAACAAATTTTTCAGTGTACAACACACTATTGTTGACTATAGACACTGTGATGTGCAGCAGATCTCTAAGATTATTCATCTTCCTTGACTGAGCCTTTATGCCTGTTGATTAGTAACTCCCCATTTCTCCCTCCCACGGCCCCTGGCAACCACCGTTCTACTCTCTGTTTCTATGAGTTTGACTATTTTAGATTCCTTGTATAAATGGAATCATGCAGTATTTGTCCTTCTGTGACTGGCTTATTTCACTCAGCATAATATCCTCAAGGTCCATCCATGTCATCACATATTACAGAATTTCCTTCTTTTTTAAGGCTGAATGGTATTCCATTGTATGTATAGACCACACTATCTTTATCCATTCATCTATCGCTGAACATTTAGGTTGTTTCCACATCTTGGCTATTGTGAGTAGGGCTGCAATGAACATCAGAGTGCTAATATCTCTTTGAGATCTTGATTTCAATTCTTTTGGATGAATAGCTAGAAGTGGGATTGCTGGATCCTAGGGTAGCACTATTTTGAATTTTTTGAGGAATCTCCATACTGTTTTCCACAAAGGTTATACCACTTTGCATTCCTACCAGTATGTGCAAGGGTTCCATAGGGTTTTCTTCTTTACTTAGCCATGATGGTTCTAGGAAAATCTAACACAGATTGCCTCCCCGGTACTGTGACTTGTGACCATTTCCCAATGTTAGAATCCCACACAATGACGGGCAAGAAAAATTTTTTCCCAAGTAGGCTGAAAGAGACCAGTGGTGGAAGAAGTAATGGGTGCTCTTTCTCATTTACACATGAAAAGGGTATGATTGGCAATCAAAGATGGTTCATCGCTTTAATAATGAGTTATATATTTCTGGTGTGTGTGTGAGGGGAGAGCAGTGTGAGGAAAGACAAAAAGGAGTAAGGCTATGTCTTGAGAAATATACAGTCTGGAATTGTGGTGAACTTAGAGTTGGGTAGAGTGCTAGGGGCTGGGTGGGCCACACCAGAGGAAGGCTGGGCAGTTGAAAGGTTGATAAAGGAAACACTGGCCCTCTCTATAGGGAAAGACAGGCAGTGTTCCTTGGTACCTGCTGGTCAATAAATTCTTTCAACCATTATGACCTATCTGGTCTGGGTTTGTCAATATCTTGTTTCTTTCTAATTAGCAATTTACTCACCAGAAAGGGAACGCGGCATTTTTGGTTTTCTCCATTGGTGGCAATTTTAAAGGGAGAGTCTTTCATTCCACTGTAAGGGATGTAAGATTCCCTGAAGGTGTCCTTAAAACATACTGTTCCCCTTATCAACAAGCATGGACAGAAATAGGAAAGTCCTCATGTGCATGCCTAAAATTCTCCTGTGTTTTTTCGACATGTAACCCTGGTCTCTAAAGCAGGGCACTGTGCATGATCAACTTTTTTTGACAGAAAGGAAGCTGTAAGTGCTAAAGACCAATCAAAATGAGTCTTTTCTGCAGGGAATACTGGTTCCTAATAAGACATATGGTGTTGCTTAATACTTCTATTACTAGCTTCACAACATGGAAGGGATTTTTTTTTTTTGGACCAATATTAGTAAACTCCACAGAACACACAATGTCTAAAAATCTCCGATTGCTGAAACACACAAACATAAGCCACATCCATCCTTGTACATGAGGGAAAGAGTGCTGGTGTGGGAATTAGGAATCCTGGATCCTTGTCCTGACTGAGCCCTGGCTTCAGACGGATTGATTTTCTCCCCAGCAGTAGGAGTTGGGTGAGTTACTTCATCTCTCTCAGCCTCATTTTTTTAAACGAGTGAGTGAAAATTTTGAGTTGCTGTGTTCTAAGTGCCCTCCCTTCTCCATAGGTTCCCCCATCTGTGTGGAATCAAGCACGCAGCCAATCCAAACCATTGAGCTGCGTGCAACTGGAAGCACTGGTAATCTGTGTATTTCAGATGTAGTTCGTTGACGTGCTGAGCAAAGTTTCCATGTGAATTTGTTGTTCGTTTGGTGAGGACCCCAAACGAATCCTACAGAATCCAACTCTGGTAAACAAGTAATTGAAGCAATATCAGCTGATAGAAAAGTAGTCGATGAGAGGGATGGCTGAGGCCCCGTCAGCAGGCACAGAAGGGCCTGCAGAAGCGTGGCATCCCTGCTGGGCGTCGTGCCTCCCCAGTCACATCCCAGCTACAATGAGGAAGGAAGATGCACAGAGAGTAGAGACAAGCGCCAGCTTCCTTTTCCACCAGGGTTCGTTTTAGCAAGTGGTCCAGATGGAGTTGATGCAGACTCTCTGAGGAAATTGACAAATTGTTCCCCGGGGAGGGAGGAATCTAAAGAAACAGTATTTCTTCCCTTCCCTCCTACCTCAGGACTGAGGGCTGAATTACTTCTCTGACTTGATTCACTGCCACCGAGAGCTGGTTAAAGGGCCCTCTGTCTAAATGTTTGTTTGATGTCCTCATAGCTATAGGACTGTAAGAAAGGACCCAGAGCTACAGAGACATTTTATTCTCATCGAAGTGCTCATATGTCATTAATGATGACATGACACGTGCCCATTTGCTGGAAGAGGCACCCTGTCTTGTCTGTCAAAGCCGACAACATTCTCTGTGGCTGGCCCATTGGTATTTTATCTGTGATATATAGACTCCCTTTCTAATTATGTTCTTCAAGAAAAAACTCACATATCCGACCCATAACATCGAGGGAATGTTCTCCTCCTGCTCTAAAAAGTAGAGAGCTCACTCCTGTTTTCTAGCAGATCGTAGCACAGGCCAGCATCACCTGCCACAGGGTGAGAGGCAAATTGCTATGCTTTTGTAAACAGTCTCCAGCCGCTGTGCACAGCAGTCATTAGAGGAAGAACCCAACACTCGCATCAACTGGAATGAGCATGACCAGAGCTGGGCACCAGGAGCCAAAAGATCTGGTTTCAAATCCTAACTTCCCTGCAAGGAAACAATGTCACTTTCCCTCTTTCAGCCTTGCTGTCCATATCTAGGGATGATGATATTATTATGTAGTTAACAGATATCCCAGGAAGATTAAAAGAGAAATGACAGTCTGCAAACTGTGTATAAACTGAAAACAACTAGTCAAAAGCTTTTTATTACTATTTTATCCTCGTGATCATTTAGCACTCTGATGGCTCATGTGATACTGTGTTAATCATGTCTTTAAATTTTTCTGTATATTATGATGCTCTGACATCTTGGGGCCTTGTGGACTAGGGGAGGGACTGCGCCTCCCTCCTTTAGCTAATTCCTGCAGAGAGTAAGAGACTGACGTGTGCATGTGATTTTGATAGACACACCAACCAATTGTAAGTCCATATCCCCACCTGCCTCCTTTGATCAGACTCCTGCAGCCAGGGACATCATGTCTCTGCCCTAAATCACCCCAGGGCCAAGTACTGGGTAGGTGGGGGCCACCCCTATAGCTCAGAGCCTGCCAAAGTTATGAAATTATCTAATCCTAAATCTCTTCAGCTTGCTTACTTTGCCTCACCCATTCCTTCCTGTGAAATAAAGGCTCTTGCTCCACCTGCCTCCTGACTGCCCCTTGTGCTTCCCCAGGTGGCCCTGCATGGCATGCTGTGCCTTCTGTTTCTAGGGCTCTGTGACTATAAACTTCTTCTTTTATGACAGTCATTCCCATGTCTGTTATGTCTTAACACAACTGATAAAAACAAATCCCAGAGGTCCAACTGGATACATTTTTGGAATGAATGAACCTGTGGAACAGAAAGGGCGATGGCTGTGAGTTTGGCAAAGCTTCTCACCTTTCTGGGCAACAGGGTTGGAGCAAGTGCAGGTCAGTGCTCACTCTCTGCTGCCCATTGGAGTCACCTGGGAATTTTGAGAAGCTGCAGATGGCTGGGCCCCTTCTTAGAGCAGGCACATCGGCACCTCTTGGTGTCATATATTTTTTTTTATTAAAAGCCCCTCCCACAAGTTTAATGCTCAACCAGGACTGAGAACTACTAGTGTGGGTCACCTGTGCATTTTTCTCAAGCTTTACAATATTTTTCCAAATAAACCCTGGGGGATCATGCAGGAAAAAAATATTTGAGAAGGATGGATATAGAAAGCTTCAGAATATTAGGTCCTATAGACTAGTCCCTGTTGGTGCAAAAAGAATACATTGACCATACTTTTGAAATGAAGTGGAGGAGGCAAGGTTTTTCCCCATGTCTGAGCTGACCGGAAAACTGCCACACCCATCAAGTTAGGATAGTGACATGCTATAATATGGCCTTCTGGGTTTTCATTTTAGCTCTGAGCTGTTTAACAGAAGGATCAGCTTCAGTGATATATAATTCAGTGTCTGATATCTGGCCCTGGAGGCTGCTGAGATCGTTTATATAATGATTTTACTCATGAGGGAAAAATTAATTGCATCTTCTTCACCAGTTGCTCAGTGCTACAGTTTCATTGGAAAAAGCCAGAACTCCCCTTAGGAGACCCAATTTCAAGTTAATATATGGTAACGCTGTATATGGCTTTATTAATCTAGAGGCAGGTGGATGTGGAGGTAAAATCTTCAGGCTGCAGGAGAGAGAGAAGAGCTCTTGTCTGGCGGGTCCATGGGCCGGCTGCGTACTCTTGGCCACACTCTTCTTCAGGTTCCTTCCTTAAATGTGGAACTGGAATAATCACATATGCCTCTTGGGCGCAGATTATAAAAACGGATGAGATAATGTCTTTGGAGAGATTTGAGTTCCTTGGAGAACATTACCATAAAACAGACACACATGCACATTCAAGCGCTTTGTCGCTCCATGTACATTATCAGTCTAACAAATGGAAAACTATAACACACACACACACACAAAGTCATAATTCTACCCCACCCATTATCTTTAAGAAAAAAGCCATTTCTCCTCCATGGAGCTGCCGGGAGAGTTAGTGCTAATGTCCTTGACAGGGTGCAATTAGAAAATGATGTTTTATTTCCTGTAGCCAGTGTAGCTAGAAGTTTATGTGTTTCATGGGAATGACCCCATCTGGGGCTCTGGGAAGACCTCAGACATGTTTTCAAATGTTTGGACTCCATCAAATCCCTGTTGTGTATTCTTTTCCCTGCTAGTCGCTGTGGTGTTTAATTGTTAAAGCCATGTGTGTTTCAAGGGAAATTGGATCCATATGTTTCTGATTCATTTGCACTGAGCTCATCAAATTGTTGTTTTATAAGAGCTGTTTGCTGTCCAGGAAGAATCCCCAAGTGCCTCTTCATACACCATTCTATGCTTTTCAACATCTTTAAAACAGGAAGCTAAATTCACTATCAATACGACTACAATGGCCTCCTCCTCCACCATAGCCTTTTAATGATGTTTCCCTTCTTGTGTGGGAGCCAGACAAGAAGATATCTTATGGAAGGGCTTCCCAAAGTAGGTTCCACAGAAACGACAGAGTGAAGACTGAATTCAACAAAGGAAGCAAGTTTCTTTCATTAATTTTTCAAGACCTTAATTACAAAAATATGTGAAGGTGAAAGTTTTCCTACATCATTCACTCAACAAATATTTCATGGGTACCTACTACGTACCAAGGCATAATTTTAGATGCTAGGCATATTGCCATGAAAAGTTAGCCTGTCCTCATGAAGCATATATTCTATGGGGGATTTCCCAAACATATTTAGATCATGGAAGCCAGTACTCTGGAAATCACTCCTTAGGAAATACTGGTTCATAGAAGGTACAAAATGTAAGTCCAGCTAAGCTGAGTACCCGTGAGCATGTGCTCAGATTAGAAAATATGATGCCCATCTGTAATTCTTTGTCTCAGGATATATTCTACAGGAGAGAGAGGAAATAACCAATTAAGCAAGGTCAGGTTATGATAAGGGCTATGCAGAAACTAAAGCAGTGGAGATACAGGTGGGATGAGGGCTTATTTTCTATGTCGTAAAGGAAGTAACGTTTGAGTAGTGTATTAGGCAGGGTTCTCCAGAGAACTAGAACCAATAGGATTGATTAACCAATATATATATTTATGAAGAGATTTATTATAGCAATTGGCCCATGAGGATATGGAAGCCAAGAGGCCCCACAACGTGCCATCTACAAGCTGGAGAACCAGAAAAGCCAGTGGTACAATTCGGTGAGTATAATGCAAAGACCTGATAACCAGGGTTACAGATGTCTGAAGGCAGGAAAAAATGGACTTTCCAGCTCAAGAAGGGAGAGAAAGAATTTGCCCTTCCTTCACCTTTTTGTTCCACTGGGGCCCTTAGGGGATTGGATGATGCCCACACACATTGGCAAAAATGATCTTCTTTATTCAACTTGCTGACTCAGATGCTAATCTCTTCCAGAAACATCCTCATAGGCACACCCAGAAATAATGTTTTATTGCTATCTGGGCATCCCTTAGCCCAGTCAAGTTGACACATAAAATTAACCATCACAAGCAGAGATCACTGAATGAATGAGAGAGGGAAGATCTGGGAAGGGAGTGCGAATGTAATTGCCTTGGCAAATTTGTTTTTGCGATGAAATCACAGTTCAAGATAACTCTGTACTTAAAAGAGCTGAATGACAGTTAGCAGAGAACCTGGAGAGTATTTATGACTGTTACCAGCCCAGACATGGGGAGGTGACCATTTTAATTTGCACTAGCCCAGAACACATGGGTCAGGTGGAATGAAGATGAGGAGCAGAGGGACAGCCTGATGAGAGAGACAGGCCAGGGGCATGCCCTTGGTCACTTCTGATTATAGGTTTTACTAATTCCAAATGAAGAAATTAATACTGTGTTATCAGGGCCTGTGTGGGTGTGTCTATAGTATTGTAGAGGCCATCTTTTGTCTAGAACCTTTCCCAACCAGGAACTGCATCTCCCTGACCTAGTAGCCTTCTTTTGTCCTTATAAGACCCAGTCTGTCCAGTCAGAGTACACTATTCCCCTGGTTCCAGGGACTGGTTCAAGAGAAGGCAAACAAGATCTGAGCTGGACCAGTCAGAGCTCAGAAAGCTGCTCCTCTCCTATGGCTAAAAGCAAGGACTGTGTGACCTAAAGCACTTGATGTCAATCTTTGCAAGAACCAGGGGATAACAAGTGTTCTGGAATCCAGCCTTGCTTAAAGCCAGCACTGCTTCTGGACTTTTAATTATTAAAAACCAACATTCTCTTTTTTGGCTCCAGCTAGTTGACATCTTTTTCTTATCACTTCAACCATAAGAGCCCTAACAAAGTATAAGTTAATTTGATTATAGGTCCTATGCATATAATTCATTTTGCAGGGTGGACAAATTCTATTCTTTGTTTATTTTGTGAAGGTCCTGGTAGGGAGCTCCTTCTGGTGTTAAAGTTTGGTGCCTATAATATGATGGAGTCAGGAGCCCAGACTGGAGAATCTGGTAAAGGAGCAATCTTTACAGAATGTTGCCTGAATACAACCTCTCCCTGTTGAGAATGCCGTATTGTGTATCCCAAAAATATTAATGAGATAGTGAATAAACAAATTAATGACTTAACTGTCTGTGCATGGGATCTTCAGTCTGCTGAAATATAGTAGCCCTTTCTATGAACGATTAAAACTAGGGTACCTTTACCTAAGCTTCTAGTGTTATTGAGCTGCAATCAGTTGGAGCTGAGGGAGGGAAATCCTTTATGCTATAAAGCTATGTTAAGCCTGGGAAACAAGCTCAAAAAGCTTCCCACTGATCATGAGTTCTGATCTCAGCTCCTTCTTGGGCTCTTTATATTACCTTGGGTCCCTTAAGAACATTCTCTCATTTTACTCCCACCTTATCCCTCTTTTCACAAAGACTTGTTCTTGTCTAATCTTAAAATGATGGTAATGTTGCCAAGAGACAGCACAGGACATTACATGGAAGAGCCAATAAAAATGAGGGAAATGCATTTTGAAATTATGAAAGCATCCTAAAATTGCTTGGCAGGCACTCTGTGGGGCTGTTTCTTGTTAACGGGGGGCTGCAGGTGAACCTGTGTCATCCAGAACGACACAGCCCAGCCCAGCTCTCATGGCCTCATTGCCAACATGCCATGTGATCTTAGATGAGGCAATCTTTCCGAGCTTCAATTAATTCTAAATCCCATCCACTTAACTTTGTTAAAGGTAATTAAAATTAAAAATTTATAATTAAATTAGCATCTTGTAAATAGACACGAGATTGATCCGAATGTTTAACCGGGAAGAAAAGGACTCTATCTGTGTGGATTCATCATTTTATTCTCAGTGCTGGCACACAGCAGGCTCTCAGTAAATATTTGTTGACTAATGGTTGACTGATACATTGAATAAGTGCATGGATAACCAATCACCTATTTTAAGTACCAATTGACTAGGTTTCCCAAATCCTAGCAGTGAAACTTAGAGTATAGATCCCTGTGAAACACTAGCTATTTCCAAACAAACTTGGTTTCCTCCTCCAGTCAACTTTGCTGCATCTCTCCAACTGTGATGGTTAATTTTTTGTGTCAACTTGAGTGGGCCTCGATGGGCCCAGATACTTGGTCAAACCTTTTCTGAGTGTGTCTGTGAGGGTGTTTTTGGATGAGATTAGCATTTGAATCAACAGACTCAGTAAAGTAGATGGCCCTCCTCAATGTGGGCAGGCGTCATCCAATCAGTTGAAGATCTGAATAGAGCCAAAATATTGAATAGGAGGGAACTTCTCCTGCAGCAAATTCATCTCTTTTCTGTCCTCTGGACAAGGCAGGACTTTCTCTCCTCTTTCTCATCCTCTTCTGTCCACTTGTAATGCCCATCTCCTATATCTGCCTATGGAAATCCTGCTTTTATTTCCAAGAAGTGGACAAGGTGGACCTCATTATGAAGTCATTCCTGATTTTCCTCAACTAAATGTAGTCTGCCACGTTTGAGATGGGCCTTTGGCATTTTTGGAGTGATGTCAATGATAAAACCAGAGAAGTTGGAAAACAAGTCCTTCAATCAAAGGATGAAAAATTAAATTAAGATCTTGGAGGAAGTATAGGCTAACTCTTGGTACGTGGTACATAACTCATAGATGCAATCAGTACATCAGGAAGCATGCCACCCTCTCCTAGATCTACTCCCCACCCCCAGTGACTTTTACCTGGTAACCAGTGTCATAGAGATTCCTGGATCCCACTATGAACAGTACATTGGTGTGGCCTTGGCATGTCAGAGCCATCTTGAAATAGCTCATTTTGCTCCCCCTTCCTAATTCCAACATGAAGAATAAAACAAAAGATCAAGCTAATACCCAGCTCTTACTGTAGAAACTTGTTAATTAGGAGCCATTGCCAGAGAAGGAAGCAGGAACCTCCATTCCCTTTTCTTCAACTTTAATTCCTTGGTGGGTTATTCTTTCAGTGGAAGCAACGTCCAAAATGGATATCACTGGTGGTAAATAAGGGGCAATGGCTCACCCAGCTTTGGGTTGATTGAGCCAAATGTCCTGTTGAGAGGGGGGAGGCGTGATGATTAGAATGGGTCTGAGGGCTTTAGTTAGGCAGAAGGACAGAGAAAAGCCAGTTGCAGCAGGTTATACTCTTGGTATAACCATGGCTCAGCCAATTTATCAACTTTTTATCCTTTCTCTGCTTTCAAAACAAGGGATCTGTGGCTCACTGATCCATCTTCCCAAGTTTACATCATTAGAAGTGTGGGATGATTCCTACTTGTTTAATTTACTCATAATGCTCAGTTCCTAATTGCTTCAACTCCTTTAGCTCAAGAAGGCACAAATTGAACTAGTCTTTCAAGCTGCATGCTGAGAGGCACAAATATCTCCAGGTCAACTACTCGAAACCACACCTGATAACCATTGTAAGGTTCACTCTCATTGCGTCAGGTAACACCATCACGACAGCATTTTCTAGACAATATCCCTCATCGCAGAATGTTGTTCCTCTTTTCCGACTAAGCCTATTCCACCTCGTATTATTTATGTGTTTGTCATATTTTTACAACTAATTCTGGCTTTCTTAAAAATTGAGAATTCACAGTTTATCCTAGCTTCACCCCTTCCAGCACCTTGGACTGTTTCTGGCATGTAATAATACTGGTTAACATTTACTGACCTTCTTTTCATGTACTAGAGATTGTTCTAGGCACTCTATCTATGTTAACACTTTTAATCTTCTCTACAACCCTTAAGGAGAAATACAATGATCATCCCCAGTCCACAGGGGAGAAAACTGAAGAACAGAGAGGTCTATCTTGCCCACTCGAATTAAAAAAAAAAGAAAGTAGCTTCAACTCAAACAATTTGATTTCACAACCCATTTTCTAAGATAATATGCAATATTGCCTGTCTGGTAGGTTCTCTTTGAAAGAAATTTTTGTTGAATAAGTGTTATTGAATGAGCTAAATTAAATTAAGGGAGGAGAGCTTTTTCAATAGATACCAGTAGTGTACCCGTGGAGGAATTCTGTGTGGTATATAGAGAGAATAAATCAGCATATTTTTACATGGCCTTTGTGCTTTATTTGCGCTAGTTAAGCCAGTGAGTCACTTGTCCCCAAGGCTTGCATATTTATGCTATTTTCTTTAAGACAAATCACCAAACATTGCCTCTGTGTCAGATATCAGACTTCACTCTTATTTTATTTTTGCCTATTTTACATCATTGCTATATATATACTCTCTTAAGGGAGGTAAAATGGTTTAACCAGCAAAGAGTTAAAGAAGACCCAGATGACAGTTGCTCGATGATAAAAGATCTCTTCCACCCAGAGAAGCCTACTCTAAACTGAGATTTAATAATTGATTTAATAATGGGTGATAGAGATGTGGATACAAAGAGTGTGAATATACTTTTGTTGGTTTTTCCACTTTCTCTGATGCTGTTTGATAGCTAGTATGACAAATTACATAGATGTAGTAGTCACGGTAAAAGGAAAAAGAAATGCCATTTTGACAACGCTGACAATTACCAAATCCCATCATGTGGGGCCTGTCACCAGTAATATAATCCCATGAAAATACAAATTTTATCTGTGCACTATTTGAACTCCAGGATTTCACTCCATCATTAAACACACTCAACTGTGCCAACAGAGCCATTTGCAATTATGATAAGAATCAGAGCAGAAGAGGGTCTGGACCAAGAGGACAGCCCCTGCCTCCACTTTCTCTGAGCATGTTTGCTGTGTGAGGCTCTGCTCCTTTGTCCTGCTAGGAGCTTGGTTAGGATGGCTCAGTTCGTAGTTTGTCTGACCTGCACACACATCAGAGGAAACCGGTAGATCAGAAAGCCCTATTCTGGAGCTGGAGGGCAGGCCAACGAAGAGGTTGTGCATCCACTTACCTGGCAAATGGGAAGAGACAAGTGTCTGTTTGCAGGCAGGTGGCATGCTCTGTTCTTACCAAGGATGTGGCTTCTAGTTTAAGCAGTTTTAAAATTACAACTGTGTTTGTAATCCTCTAAGACAATATGATTTAAAAAACACTCTATATTCTTAAAACATGTCATTTTATAAATGGGCATCCATGTTTCAAAAGCTTTCTTTACAAAAATATTCAGGGTGCACTTTCCCATAACTGGCACTTTCAATATAGCATTCGATTTCAAACCCTAATTCACTATCTCAGTTTCAAAATTCCACAGAATGCATACAGTGAAAAGAAAATAAATACTAACTTTAAACACATTTTGTAAATAAGATTGAGTTTTCCATACCTTCATAAGTGTGTAAGTTCCATTTCCAGACTTGCTTGGGCCAAGTCCCTAAATGAAACTGACCATCTGTCAGACTTCAGTGACTATTCAGAAAGCAGGGCACCTAGTCACCTGAAATTTAAGAGACTAATTTTTAATCTCAATGTAATATGCACAGCACTAAAATCTGCATGATATTAGATTTATCTGAATAATAAAATCCTGAGTGATTATAATGAACAATGAATAAGAGTTACCATTAATAATTATAGCTATTACTAAATTGGTTTTATCACTGCCCACCTCACATTTACACCTAATATAAAAATATGATAAGGTTAGATTTCAAGAGGCAAGTAATAATGATAATAACATAGTAAAATCCTTGAAGGATCTCATTATACCATAGAGTAGATATCCTGCTTCTCAAATAGTGGCCACCATATGTATATTAACACATAGGGCACCGTTTTCTCCAATCTAGAGAGAGTCTAACATGAAGGTACTGGCTGTCTCCTCTCCTACCAAAATCCCAAAGGTACTTTCCTGTTTTCAAAATAATAATTAAAGTCTCGTTTCGGGGGCCTAGCTATACATCAAAGGGAATTTCCTGCAACAAAATTGTTCTGATAGCCCTCCCCCTCAAATAAAGAAGAAGAAAGAAAGAAAAGGAAAAGAAAGCAGACACAAATATTCATCAATAGATTACAAGATGAATAAATGACAGTGTGTTTATACTTTAGGATACAGTGTACCTATTTAAAAAGACTGATTTAATAAAGAATAAGTTAGAGCTATATGTATTAACTGAAAAGGATGCATAATATATTTTTAAGTAAAAATATAAGCAAGTTTTACAGTAAGTAGTATATGATATACTCCAATTTGGTTGCAGATGAAGAACAAGAAAGAAGGAAAGAAAAAGAAGAATGGAGAGAGGAAGAGAGAAGGAAGGAGGGAGGGAGGAAAGATGGGAAGGAAAGAAAAAAGGAGGAAGGGAGGGAGGAAGGAAGGAGGAGGAGGGAGAAGGGTATCCCGTACATTCACATGAGCACAGAGCAAGCACGGGAGTACACTGAGTCAAATGTTGACATTATTCTTGAGATGGAATTTGAGGAGGAAAAGAGTTAACCAATCACTTCTTTATAAACCTCTGTTTTGTTTTACTCACTGCACAAGGTTTTATTATTTTTGTGATATTTAAGAATTTTCAAGAAATAAAAAAACACAAAACCAGAAGCAAGCGATAACAACAACAAAAACTTTTGTCCGAATTTCCTTGACTCTCCAGTGCCCCATTTCCTAATGATGAGAAAGGATATAATGTGACTATTTCATTTTCATGTGTATCCTTAATGGATACACATTAAAGAAAACCAACAACAGCCAAACAGACCATTGGTTTGGAACATCAGAAAAGAAAACTATTTCCTTTATAGGCAATTCATTTCTATTCATTGACTATCTACATTTAAATGAGGGGCACTTATAATCCTTAATATTTATATCATTCTTCACTATTTACAAACTGCTTTCTTGTGCACCATTTAATTTAATCTTCAGAGGAAAACCTCAGGATTACTTCAGATGAAGGAGCAGGTGCCTACGATCCTCCCCCAGTTCTACCGTCAATAAAAATTAAACTTTGATTTGAACCTATTAGATTTAGAATAATGTAATGTCCTTTCTACTGAGGAGAAGATAGGTTCCTTGTAGGAATTCTGTATCAAGAATGCATTTATGAAATATACAAAACCACCATAAGTATTAAATTCTGTAAATAACAGAATAATAGCATCTGATTCATCCTTGGTGTAAGTAACCTACTAAAAGCAAAGTGTTTTCAGTTGTTCTGCAGGCTTTATAAATGACGATAATTAAAGTCTTGGGCTCATAAGGCAAATATCATCAGTTGACTGGGTCATGATAACCACTCACTGTTCTTAATACAGTTTGGTACAAATGACGTTTCTGGATTCAAGGCTACAGTGTTAATAGATTGCTCTAGGCCGTTGTTCACTTTTCCGATTATGGTGGACTCTTTCAGGAAAAACAAAAACACTTTAGATAGGAAAATGGCAATAGAATTGTTGGTTCTGTTAGGATAGGAAATACATCATTCTAGATCTTATATTTTGGGAAAAGAGAGAAAAGTGTATTATAATGCTTTGAACTGTTATTGGTGGTCTTGCCTCGTGCTTGCAATGATTGAAATGGGTGGATGGGTAGGTTGGAAAGTTGTTATAATGGCATTTTGTTGCAGGTGAAAGAGAAGCAAAAAGGAATCCTGGATGCAGGTTATTCAGCAGGGATAGTAGGAGTAAAACCCCATTTTCCTGACTCAACTCACACTTCCCTGTGTTTCCCTAATTAAAACACTCAAATTGGTCTTGTTCGTGGCCTTATTCCCAGTGCTCAGCACAGAGCCTGGCTCAAAATAGATATTCCATAAACACCTGCTGAATAAATTAATGAATGGAACACTAGAATGTTCTGGTTAGAAACCCTTCCAATCACCAGCCTGACCTTCCGATGTTACATGTAGAATACTGTGGTCTAGAAAGGTGACTTCCCAGTGTGGTGCAGACAAGTAGTAACTCAATTAGGTCTTGTCTGGTTTGCTGACATCACAAGGAGGGATGTCTTCTTTGTTTCCTCAATCATATGTACATGTCAAATATCTTTAAGTGGAAATGACCTAACTTTGGAAATGGGAGGTTAGAAAAATCCCCTTGGTGCCCCGTCCCTCCCAATTTAGATCATTTCCAAATCATATCCACCTCAGTTGAGTGGTAACTAAAAGTCATAAACTTTTTAGTTTGATGTCAGAAGGAAAGTTGATGACAAATCTCTGCAGCTGAATTTTCAAATAAAGTATGTTCTGGGAAGTCTCCTTCCCCCCTGCCCTTCCCCTCCCCGCCAGAGCATTGATGGGTAATCTGCATAGCATTTAACTATCTTTGTTTTCTTATTCATTTAAACCAATCAACCAATAGAACATAGCTGCAGGTCCACTGAGCAGGCAAGGAAAGTCTAGAATGAGGCAAAAACACTTTCAGACTGCCATGAAACCCTAGGCCATGGTCTCAGCAGCCCTCTCTCTGAATCTCCAAGGCCAAATGGTCTTCGATGTATACTGTACTCAGACTTGCACAAGCACCTAAACATAAAAAAAGAGGTCTCTCCTTCAAGTTACTTATACTTTAATGGGATCCAGATGGAGTTAGGAGCAGGCCTGGAAATGGCTGTTGTTTTGGGTGTGTACTGCAATACAGCAACACTTATAGGCTTACTATATAATTGTGGGCAAGTAATATTAAAAGAAAAAAAAGATGTAATGCAACAATGAGACACCATGACTCACTTTTTGAAGTGGCCAAAACCTGGAACCCTGACAACACCAAATGCTGGCGAGGATGTAGAGCAACGGGAACTCTCATTCACCGCTGGTGGGAATGCAAAATGGTGCAGCTACTTTGGAAGACAGTTTAGCAGTGTCTTGCGGAACTAAACACAATGTAACTATACGATCCAGGAATCTTGCTCCTCGGTATTTACTCAAAGGAGTTAAAAACTTATGTCCATACAAAAACCAGCACAAGGATGTTTATAGCAGCTTTATTCATTAATTACCAAAACTTGGAAGCCACCAAGATGTCCTTCAGTAGGTGGATGGATAAATAAACTGTGGCACATCAGACAATGGAATACTATTCAGTGCTAAAAAAAAATGAGCCATCAAGCCATGGAAAGACATGGAAGAACCTTAAATGCATATTATTAAGTGAAAGAAGCCAATCTGAAAAGGCTACTGTGAGATAATAGGAAATGTATATATTGGTCTCTGCCTTTGGTTCCCGACAGAGTTCCTGAAACCCTCGTAAATTCCTAAGAGATAAGAGCACTAGGAGCATCTCTTGTTCTAATGAGGCAACTCTAGGTGGGCTCCTGGATGAGGGCTGGTCAGCAGAAAGACCAAGCTGTGATTAGAAGCTTGGAATTTTCAGCCCCACCCCCCATTCTCTAGAGAGAGGAGAGGGGCTGGAAATGGGGTTAATAATTGATCCTGCCTACATGAGGAAGCCTCCATAAAATCCCAAAAGCACAGAATTCAAAGAGCTTCTAGGCTGGCAAACACATCCACACTGAGAGGGTGACACATCCCAGTTCTATGGGGACAGAAGCCCCCGTGCTTGGGATCCTCCCAGACCTCAACCTATGTATGTCTTCATCTGTGAATTCATCTGTATCTTTTATAATATCCTTTAATAAAATGGTAGACGTAAGTGTTTCCCTGAGTTGTGAGCTGCTCTAGCAAATTAATCGAACCTGAGGAGGGTGTCACTGGAACCTCTGATCTACAGCCTGTTGGTCAGAAGCACAGGTGATAGCCTGAGCTTGCAACTGGCATCTGAAGTGGGGGTGGCAGGGCGGTCTTGTGGGACTGAGCCCTTACCTATGAGATCTGGCACTACCTCCCGGTAGATAGTGTCAAGTGAGTTAAATTGTAGGACACCGAGCTGGTGTCAGAGACTTGCTTGTTGTGGGGAAAAACTCCCACACATTTGGTGACCGGAAACATCAGAAGTGAAGTGTTCTCTGTGAAGGTAAAGGACACGCACAGGAGGGAAGAACTGGGTTTTCCCCTACACAGGAAGGAAAAGGCTGAGCGTTTCCATTACAGCTACATGCTGTATGATTCCAACTATGTGACGCTCTGGAAAAGGCAAAACTATGAAACAGTAAAAAGATCAGTGGTCGCTCGGGGTTGGAGAGGAGGGATGAATGGGTGAAGCACAGGGGATTTTTAGGGCAGTGAAGTTACTCTGTAAGATACTATAATGATGAAGACGTATCATTACACAGTTGTCCAAACCCATAGAATATACAAGACCAAGAGTGAACCCTAACATAAACTGTGGACTTTGGGTGATGATGATGTGTCAGTGTAGGTTCAACAATCACAATAGATGTACCACTCTGGTGGGGGATGTTGATAATGGGGAAGGCTGTGCGTGTAGGGGAAGGGGGTATATTGGAAATCTCTGTACCTTCCTCTCAATTTTGCTGTGAACCTAAAATTGCTCTAAAAAAATAAAAAGTCTTAATTTTAAAAAAAGAGATTTATCTTACAGGACAGAAAGTAAAAAGTGCTCAAAAAACAAAAGGGAGCCAATCTGGAGAAGCTCCCAGTGGCCAAACCAGGAAGAGTTTGAGTAACAAAATAAAGTAGCATTGGGTTGTAACCCAAAGTAGAAAATATCCATGAGTCCATAGTGATATAAATATATTGTTGAATAAATAAAGAGAAGAGATAAATCCTCCTTACAGAAGAATTCCAAATAATTTATGTAGATAATCTTTCCTATAGGAGGTAAAACTGAATCCCTCCTTTCCTACTTGAGAGTGGGCCATTCTAGATGACTTGCTTCCAAAGAGTAGAGTACGAAATGGGTGGGAAAGTAACTTGACAGTGGAGGAACCTGGCAAACACGATCTTGGCCAGGTGATCAAGGTCAACATCATCAGTGATAAATCATTTTAATAGCATGTACCTTTGATATGATGTGACGAGAAGGGTGCCTCACCTCTGTGGTCTTCCTCCCCTGGACCCGTAACCCCAGGCTAATCACAAGAAAAATATCAGACAAATCCAAACCGAGGGGCATTCTACAAAACACTTGACCAGTACTGCTCAAAATTGTCAAGGCCATTGGAAACAAGGAAAGTCTGAGAACCTGTCACTGACTAGAGGAGACTAAGGAGATGTGCAATGCAGTATCCTGGATGGGATCCTGAAACAGAAGAAGGACATCGGGAAAAAACTGGTGAAATCCAGATAAAGTGTGAGGGTTAGTTAATAACAATGTTATTGGTTGGTTTCTTAGTCTTGACAAATGTATCACAGCAATAGAAGATGTTAACAATAGAAGAAATTGAGTGAGAAGTGTGTGGGAACTCTGTACTATCTTTGTAACTTTTTTGTAAATCTAAAAGTATCCTAAAATTTAAAAGATTTACTAAAAGACAAAGGTTGTTAGTATTGAACATCTAATCTAACCTAACTTCCTCATTTGTGAAGATAAGAAAAATGGGACCCATAGACCTTAGCCAGTTCACACTTTCATGATTTCATAACTGTGCACGAGCTTCAGTTATACCCCAGGGACCCACTTTCCCAAACTCTTTGCTGCACAGGAAAAATAAGATAAAGTCTGTTAAAGAGTTTTCAGATTTTAAGAATATAGTTTACTTCTTATTGTTAGTTTTATACACTTCGAGAAAAACTGATGTGCAAAATTATAATATACATAGGTCAGCGAGTGCTAATCTACTTGCTAAATGATTTTTGTTTGTTTTATAAAAGAATTCACCCAAAATCCTTTAATAGCAAGCTTCTGTATTGAACTAGTAAATTATTTACTCACTTTCCCAGACACAGCTACTTTTTACAAGTAATTTATGCCCTGACTATTGCCCTAACAAGCTGTTTCCAGATTTAGATTTGCAACCCTATTTCGCTTTTTAAATATTTGTTATTTAAAGTAAGCAAGTTATTTGAAATGTTTTAAGAGTACATTAAAACTTCCAACAAATAGACATTATTATTGAGGGAAGGACTTTATTTTTTAATGACTAATTTTTTGTTTTATGCATAAGGAAAATCCCCAATGCTAGTCCAGGATTTACGCTTCTTAGTGAAATGTCATGTCTACCCTAAGTCTGCAGCCTAAACTATAGAAACCTAGAAAACAGAGAATTATTGTGGAAACGTTATTAATTGAGGCCTTTAATTATATCCATTGGTAAAATCCATAATCTGAATTTATTTGAGTAATAGCAAATTTAAATGGATTCCCTGGTGAAAAAATAATAAAACGTGATGCTCATAGGGTCATTTTATATAAGACAATCAACATATTTAGCTGACACCAATTTTTTAATCACTCCCCCTTCCCTCTGATGGTTGGAAAGTATCTTTTATCAGTGCAGCCATTAAGCAATTCCATTCTAGGTTAGTGTTTGTAGCAAAATGTGACCCAGGGCAGGTCTAACAGAAGGTTTCCTAGTCAGCTGTTTGCCTGTTTTTAATATTCTACTTCTTCCTGGGGTTTCTCTTGTAAAAAGCACAATCCATCCACTGCTCATACCAGTACCACGTGTTCACACAGCTTTAAAAAGTGCGTGTAATCTTTTCTCAGACTCCTAGAACTAGGTCAGCGGAAAGGCACGCCTAACAGAGAAGACGTCTTCATTGTCTGCGATAATGTTCAGACGAGAGCAGCGCATGCTCTGTGTCAATGTACCCATGCTGGGACCCGCCACGCGGGGCAGCCCAGTCTGTTATGATTAGGTGATGTTTTTAAAGAAGGTTCTTCGTTGCACTGAAACAAAATCTTTTTTGTTAGGTCTTTTACCCTAGTGGCCTAGCTGTTTTTTTCTCAAAGAAGAAAGGCAAGGAAGACAACCTTCTTATATCAATTTTACAGAAAAGGAAATGTCTCAGGGAGGTCACGAAGCTGGTAGTGGGTAGGTCTGGAGTTAATCCAAGCGTGTCTGACTCCAAAGGTCTTCATCGTGGATGCTACACCATTCTAGTTTAGCATTATGGAGTCTCAACTCTGAACAAGGGCAGTTGCCCAAGGCAATTAGTGGGAGCTGAAATCCAGCTGGTGCTCTGATGGAGGATTGTTTCTGTTGGAAGGGAGAGGAACATTTTTCTAATTTACACTGTCCACTCAGGCATGGGCCTGCAGGACTGTGTTAGCTCAGAAAGGAAACTGTATCTGATGCACACAGAGGTGCCACATAGGGAGGTGGTGGCCCCATTAGCCTGACCCATTTCTCATGGTCTTAGCAATCACCTATTTTGCTAAAGAATGCTCCAGAATCATCCTTTTAATGACCTGCCTGAGTATTTTCCCTAGAGTAATGACAAGGCTACAAGTCCATAATATCCTGATTTCCACCCCCCACACACCTTTTTTGAATATTTACTCAAAATACATCCTTATCAAGACTTTCAATGCTTCTACAGTTTGCCTGTTTTTAATATTCTGCTTCTCATTATTTACTCAAAATATGAGAGTAAATTTTGCATTATTTCTCAAAGGACCGCCAACAGTATTGATTCACACCCATCCACAAGTTCTTCTACCACCCTGGGAAAGAATAGCTGAGCTTCAAGACTGAAACTCATCTGAAATAGCTGGGTGTCCTCTTGCAGTATCCACACCCGTTTTAATTTATAGATCAATTTTCATCATTGGAAAAAAAGAAGAAAGCGGGAACATGAGTATGTTTGCTTTTTCTCTCTTGTATATATTTTATGATCGCTGTAAACAAGTGGCCTCTCCTGCCCTTGGTCTCCTTCTCACATAGACCAAACTTGCAAACTTTTTTGTGGTTATGAAATTGAGGGTGAAGGAATTAAAGTTTTACCCACAAGATTCACGTGGGAAACAAAGTAAGCAAAGTTTCTGAGCTTGCCTTGCAGAACAGCAGGAGGACCGCTGATAAGAGAGTAGCTGGCTGAGAGCCCCCCACGTGACTAAGTATCTCGCAAGAGCATTGAGAAGCTAAAATGACTGATTGTAAGCTTTACACGTCACAGACTAGAAATCCACTGCATGCAACACATAGAACCCCCTTGAATTTGCACATGTGATCCATGAAGAAATATGAAAGACAGTCGCCCCTGCACAGAGGACTCTCAGAACTTCAGCCTCCAAGGCCACATGATCCCCCTCCCCAGCTTATTCTCAAGGTATGCTTTGGGAAATCACTTAGAACTGCACATTTGCATGCTAATCTGTAACTGGTAGAAAGCATAACTGGTTCACAGAAAATTTGTGTCCTCTGCCCAAACTGTTCCTTCTGCCCCAGATAGGGAAGTAACTGAGGGTTTCTTAGATTCCTCAGGAGTGTTCCATTCAGCAGATCCGCCTTGGAGAAGCGCCCAACAGTCTGTGGTCATCCATCACCCGACATTTCTGGGCCCCCTCCCCAACCCAGTTTGCCTTTTATAAGTCATTTCCAAATCGGTTCCCCTTTAAGATGGTTTTATTCTGGATGATAGTCCGCCATCTTCCAATTTGCTAGCTTGTTGCCTATTAAAGTTCTTTCTCTACCACCGCCTGCTTGGCCTTTTATCTTGCGGGGAGCAGATCGAGCCCTTGCTTGGTATCAGTTATTGGTGCCTTTTGCATTTTTTAAAAAACTTTGTTCATCTGACACTGGTCCTTTAGATTATACCATTCTTTTACAAAAGTCCCTGACTAGGTAACTTGCCTTTCATATTTTACATCATTCGCCATTAGGCCTTCTGTGAAACCCGTTTTGGTCCTTTTGTAACTCTCCCAGTTCTTCCTCATCTGGGTTATTTGGATCTTAAGTATGGTGTATACATGATACACCATGGAATTTGGAGTCCATCCTATTTGCTCTTTGCTATTCCCCCTTAATATTTTCATATTCATTGGTCAAGGGACATACTGTGGTGCAAATACAGAAATCTGCAAAGATCTGGAATTTTTTAATGCCTTTGGCTTACTGATTCTATTTATAGGAATTTAATTTAAGGAAATATTCATGGATAGGTGCAAAGATACTTAGATGCAAAGATGTTTATCCTGATAATACTTAAATTAGCCAAACCTTAGAAACAATTTACATGTTTAGCAACTGGGTATTATTTAAATACGTTATGGTAGCTCTATCTAACGGTTTATTGGACAGAGGCAACAAAAGCAAAAATAGACAAGTGGGACTACATCAAACTAAAAAGCTTCGGTACAGCAAAGGAAACAATCAAGAGAGTGAAAAGGCAATCTACAGAATGGGAGAAAATATTTGCGAACCGTATATCTGGTAAGGGATTACTATCCAAAATATATAAGGAACTCCTACAACTCAATGGTAAAAAAACCAAATAACCCAATTAAAAAATGGGCAAAGGTCTTTGAATAAACATTTCTCCAAAGACATACAAATAGCGAACATATGTGAAAAGATGCTCAGCATCACTAATCATCAGGGAAACGCAGATCAAAAGCATAATGAAATATTACCCTACACCTATTAGGATGGCCTTTATGGTACATGTTATGATATGGTACATATGTTATGATGGTACAACTCCTATAAAAAACAGTATGGAGATCCTTCAAAAAATTAAAAATGGAGCTACCATATGATCCAGGAATCCCACTTCTGGGTACTTACCCAAAAAATTGAAAATAGAATCTCAAAGAGATAGCCACGCCCCCATGTTCATTGCAGCATTATTCACTATAGCCAGGAGGTAAAAGCAACCTCAGTGTCCATTGATGGATGAATGCATGAACAAAATGTGGTGTATGTATATACATAATGGAACGGTATTCAGTCTTTAAAAGAAGGACGTCCTGCCATATACTACAACATGCGTGAACTTTGAGGACATTATGCTAAGTGAAATAAGCCAGTCACAGAAAAACAAATACTGCATGATTCCAGTTATATGAGGCATCTAAAGTAATCAAACTCACAGAAGCAGAAAGTGGGATGGTTGTTGCCAGGGGCTGGGGAGTGGGTGGTGGTGGAAACGAGCTGTTGTCCAATGGGTATAAAGTTTCAGCCATGCAAGATGAAAAACTTCTAGAGATCCATTGTACAACAATGTGCATACAGTTAACAATACTTTACCACACACTGAAAATTTTGTTAGGAGGGTAGATCATATGTTATGTGTTTTTTACCACAATAAAAAAAATCATGCTGTGGAAGAACATTTGTAGATGGGAAAACATTTACAATATGTTGTCCATTTTGAAAAACCAAGTTATGTATGATGTATTCGACTTCCTTAAAAAAATCATGTATAAAAACATCTAGGAAATAAACTGGGTATAACACCAAAATGGTCGCAGTGTTCATCTTTGCATTTCCATGCTGCATGGACTCTTCAGGTAAACAGTAGCACTGGATACACATCAGCAGCAAAATAATTATAGTTTGATATCTAAAGTCATCTACAAGGAAAAGGCGAGTCAGATGACAGTGGGGATTGTGTGGGAAATACCAGGACATAACATGGATAGGAAATAAAGTTATTTCAGTGATCATTATTTTGCTTATTTGTCCTGTTTAAAAATATTTTTATTTTCTTGTGTGTGCATTTTTGCATCTAGCCAAATCTTAGCGATATAGGGTTAATTGTGTAGCTTGTAGACACTCTGTGTCATAAATATATATGTATGTATCTCTTTAACTCTTTCTGTTTGTCTCCTCTCCTCTGGCTAATACTGGGTTCTAATCTTTGCATTTTTACCAAAGAAGTACAAGGGTTCCTATATTTTTCCTTGTTTGTCAATCTACCTATTTATTGGCATCTCACCTTCTTCAAAAAGGAGTTGGTAGATAATTTTTGCAAAAAGGAGCTCATTTATATTTTATACTCAGAGTAGTTAAAATAAAGATAAAAGAGAGATCAGAAGTCATACGAGAAGAGAAGGAGAAGATTCGAGTTCTTAGGGAAGAATCACTGTGGTTGAGCACAAAATTTTGTTTCTTGTCACCAAGTAAAACACAGAAATAAGGTGATACTGTACCTGGTTTGGTCTGATAAGAGAAACCATACTGACTGGTCAAAAGAGATCACTTTTCCCCTGATTTCCTATTCCTGGAGAAATTGTGTAGACTCTTACATGAAGGACATAAAATAACCTAAACAATGTCCTCAGAACAATCTTTCTAGAAAAAATATACTTTGAAAATTATGTTTATTAACTTGTCATAACATTCTAAAAATAATCTCATAGAACAAAGAAAGACAGAATGGAAATAAACCAAACTGTTTGGGAAATGGGACTATCTGCAATATTTTTCTCTTTTTTACTTTTCTGCATTTTCCAAATTGTCTATGAGGAATATGAATTACTTATAAAAGAAAAAGATAGACTTTATTTAACAATAATAAATAAATCCACTTTGTAAAGGCATTTTTTTTATACCAACTCTTGATGAAAGCTGGGAGCGTGGTCATGAATCTTAGTTCAGGGAAAGCACTTCTGCGAGGGCTAAATTAACATAAACCACCCAGTTTACATTCTAAGGTTCTGCTTGGCACGCGTATCTAATGAGGATGCTGATCTTGCTCCTTAGACTGGCTCTCAAACACCATTTATCTTAACTGCATTTGACATGGGCTAAGTCAATCTGAGGTTTTACTCTCAGGTTATTACCAAAAAGCAGAGATTCTCTTGATAGAAAAGGTGATCAACATATGCTAGACCTTAGATGGTCAAGGAGCAGTGTGACATGATGCCATGGAATCTAAGAGCTGCTGATTTATGTGATCTTCCAAACTGGGACTGCTCCATCTCATCAAGCAGTGGGCTACATAGAAGGAGGATTGCTTCCTTGTTATTTCTAAAATTTGCTGAGAACTGGATCTAGTAAATTCTATTCAACTTCAGACTTGCAATTATCCTTTTAATCATACCCCCAAAACACTACTTGTCCATCCATGTGGCTTTGGATGCAATACAGGTATCCAAATCAGCTACAGAACATGCTGAGTGGATTGTTCCAGTAAGTCCAATATGGTCATTTGACTATGATCTATCCACATAACCACTGTGTTCATAGAGTGAGTTGGGAGATAGCATTTATTCTAACACTTTCTCAACTTTTATGTAAGTGTGTTCGGATAAAGTTAGATTTGATAGGAATAATTTATATACAGTAAAGCTCAACCTTTTTATTGTACAATTCTATGAGTTTGGTAAATATGTAGAGTTGTGTAACCACCACCACAATCAAGATGTAGGATAATTCCAGCACTCTTAAAATGTTCCTCTTGTCCCCATTTACTCATCCCTTAGCCCAGCTCTTGGTAACTACTGATGTAATTTCTGATCCCTTTAAGTTTTGCCATTTCAGAGCATCATATAAATGGAATCTATACTGCACATAACCTTTCTTGTATGACTTTCTTCACTTAGCATAATGTATTTGAGATCTGTCCATGTTGTTTCATGTACTAGAGTTCATTTTTTTTATTGCTAATTGCATACCATGTTGTGGATGGATCACAATTTGTTTATCCATTCATCTGTTGATGGACATTTGGATCTTTTCCTGTTTGGGGCTATTATCAATAAAGCTTCTCTACATTTTCACACACAGGTCTTTATGTGGACACGTTTCATCTGTCTTGGGTAAATATTTAGAAGTGGGATTGCTAGGTCATATGATTAATTTTAAAAGAAACTGCCAAAATGTTTTCCAAAGTGGCTGCACCATTTTGTATTCTGGCCAACAATGTAAGAGAGTTCTAGTTTCTCTACGTTCTCATCAGCACTTGGTAATATCAGGTGTTTCTATTTCAGCTGTTCTAATAAATACGTAGTTGTAGTTCACTGTGGTTTAAATTTACATTTCCTTAATGATAGTGATGTTGAGGATCTTATTTGCCATCCATGTATCTTCTTTGGTGATGTGTCTGTTTAAATCTTTTGCACATTTTTATTGGGCTGTTTGCTTTATTATTACATTTTAAGAGTTCTTTATCATAATATTCTTCACACAAGCCCTTTATCAGATGTGTATTACAAAAATTGTCTCCCAGTCTGTGGCTTACATTTTTTATTTTTATAACAGTGTGTTTTAAAGAGAAAAAGGGTTTTATTTTGATGAAGTTCAATTTATCCATTGTTCTCTTTATGGATTTTTCTTTTTGTGTCCTAAGATAACTTTGCCAAAGTCACAAAGACTTTTTCCTGCTTTCTTCTAGAGGTTTTCTTGTTTTAGGTTTTACATTTAGGCAATACATTTCAAGTTATTTTTGTATATGGTGTAAGGTACTTTTCAGTTTCTTTCTTTTTTTTACATATGGATGAACAATTGTTCTGGCGTCATTTGTTGAAAGGGCTA
Organism: Tapirus indicus; assembly: GCA_031878705.1. Taxonomy (NCBI): domain Eukaryota; kingdom Metazoa; phylum Chordata; class Mammalia; order Perissodactyla; family Tapiridae; genus Tapirus; species Tapirus indicus. The sequence continues at coordinate 120,926,185 of CM062925.1, forward strand.
TCCTTTCTCCATTGACTGTTAGCATTGTCACAAATCACTTGACTATGTATGTGTAGGCCTATTTCTGGAATTTATGCAGATCCGTTGATCTATACGTCTCTTCTTTCACCAATACCACACTACCTGGATTTTTGCAGCTCTTCTGTAAGTCTTGAAATTAGGTACCTGAGTCCTCCAGTTTTGTTCTTTTTTTCAAAATTATTTTGGTTTTTCTCAGTCCTTTGCTTTTCCACATCAATTTTAGAATCAGCTCATCAATTTCTACCAAAAAAAAAAGTGCCTTCTAAGAATTTGATTGGGATTGTGTGAATCTATAGATCTGTTTGGGGAGCATCGACATATTAACAACATTTGGCCTTTCTACCCAGGAACACTGTGTAGCTCCCTACATTTATTTAGATCTTTTTTTTTTCTCATCAGTAGTTTTCAGCCTACAAATCTTGCATATATTTTTTGACTATCCCTAAGTTTTTGATGCTATTTCAAATAGTAAATTTTTAAAATTTCAGTTAGCAATTGTTCATTGTTATTATATAGAAATACAATTGACTTTTGTATATAAAGTTGCTGTTTTCAGTCTGATAGTTTACCCCATACTTTCCTAGAATCTCTGTAGCAAGCTACTACCTCTCTCAACATTCTGTCTAGATAATTCAAAGAGTTAAAATAAGAGTAATTCACTCAATCAATTGATTAGATTATTTCTGTGCTCTTGGAGTCCCTTAATGTTTGACTAAATAGGCTGGTGGTTTTGTTATTATCAATTCATAAACCATGATTCTTTGCATGTGTCTCAGAGATATGCTGAGGCAGTTTTAACAATTCTTTAGAAACTCAGTTACCTCTTAATTAACAAACTAGACATTTCACCTGACTCTGGAGAAGTTGTTAGTGACAACAGGCTTAGTGAGGTGAATTTATCTTACGAGGCTTATGCTCAAGTCTTCCCTTCTGTACTATCAGCAAAGGAGCTAATGAGCTATTTTGTTCATGTAAAATTAAGAAAATTACTATAACTTTACTTAAGGATTAAGAGTTAATATTATGCCATCAAGTGTGTCTTGGCCTTCATTCTTTTCCTTCAAACAGTGTAACAGATGAATGTTTATGGGGGAAGATTTCTACTTCATAAAGGGATTGAAATAAAGTGTTAATGTTCTACATTTTCTGAATTAATTGTCATATAAAGTAGCACATAGAAATACAGAAATATACCAGAGTATAAAGATACAAGAATGCAGTTAATTTTTAGACTCAGAATCTTACTGGTGAAAAAATTTTAAAACACATTTAAGAACCCCCCATTCTTCCAAGCCAAGCCAATTTTGAAATCCACGTTTTAAGACTCTTTCTTGAAGCTAGCCAACATGTGTTCTTAAAAACTTTAGAGAAAGGCATGCTCACTGCCAGGCAAGTATTTAGTATTTATTTTATCCCATTTCCAAACATCTAAAATTATTAGTTATTTATGGTAATGGTAAAACGTCCTCCCTTTTATCAATTTATCTGGAGTTGACTCAGGGCTACAGGGAATAGGTCAGTGAAATATCTGAAGACAGCTATCACGCCTCACACAGAAGTCTTCGTTCTCTTAGACAGAGCATTCCTTGTTCACCTTCATATACCCCTTATATGACATATTTTCATTTGCTTCACCTTCTTTGGAAATGTGACTTCATCAGCGTGAATTATGTGCAAAACACTTATCTTTTTGTCAAATACTACCCTTAATGAACAGCATAAGATGGCATCGTGTCATTTTTGGCGCATAGTGAACTCGTAGTTAATTAATAATACTTCTAGACATGTTTCTTTTGAATTGCTCTTAAGCTACTATCTCGTGCTTGTGAAATCATGTTATTGTTAGGCAGAGGACCCTCAACTTTCCCTCTTTAAAGCAACGTGGACCAAGTGGGAACTGAATGGTCGCTGTTCCAGACAATGGCGTCTGGTGGTGCCAGAAGTGCTGCTTTATGGTTTTATGAAAAGAGATGGAAATACATCCATTATCAGGTGTCTGGATAGATGATAGAGATGGTGTTCTGGATGTTAAAGAACTTTTCCAGGTGAAGTCATCTAAAGCCTGCATGGAGGTCTCCTGCAGGTGAGTAAACAAGCAAGGCCAAACACTGTCTTGGGTAGCAGCTGTGGGTCTGTTCAAGTTCAGACACATGCTAACTGAAAGCCCGGGAGACCTACACCTAGACACCTGCATAAAAATGGGAAGAGTTGGTTGTAGGAAGACTTTCAAGGATGCGTATTATTAATCATTCCCATAACTCATTCATTCAACACATATTTATTGAGTGCCCACTACACATTAGGATATTTTAGGCACCAAGGGTAGAAGAGAGAACAAAACTGATAAAGTCCCTTCCTTATGAGTTAAGTTTCTAGTTGGGGGAGATAAACATTAAACAGAAAAACAAAATACATTAGGAGGGGCTGAGTACTATGGAGAAAAATAAGGCAAGTTAAGGGGAACAGGTTATGCTGGGGATTGTAGGGTCAGGTGGCTCCATAAAACAGAGGTTATCAAACATTTTGGTCTCAGGACCCCTTCATGCCCTAAAAAATTGTGGAGGTCCCCAGAGAGCTTCTGTTTATGTGAGTTATTATTGACATTTAGCAACATAAGTTTATGATATTTATTCATTTCAGAATGACAATAGTAAACCCATTGAATTTTACAATTTTATTTTATTTTTAAGAACTACATTTTTAAAAAATTGATGAAAGGAGTGGCACTGTCTTACATTTTTGTAAATCTCATTGGTATCTGGCTTCTAATATCTGATTCTACCTTCAATCTGATAAATTGGGTGGATGTACAGAAAGATCTAAACTCACATATGTATGTGTTTAGAAAAGAGAGTATTTTAGTAACCTTTTCAGTTAACTGTGAATATTCTTCTTTGATGCTAACAGCAACAAAATGCAATTAATGATATTTTCTTAAAGATTACCTGCAATATGGAATCTGAAACCATATCAATGAACTTTGCACACTTTGTTGTATTAAAATCCACTGGTCTATCTTTCACTTTGAATGGACCTTTTAACCACGCATGGTTTTGTAACATCAGGCATTTGCTCTTCCAAATGTCCACACATTTCATTATATAGTATCAAAAAATCACATTCCTTAATATCACTATCAGCCTAAATACAAAAGTATTCAAGTATTTGGAAGCTGTTAAGCTTCCAAGGTAATGGGTGTACGTTTTCCAAAATTCTAATTTCATCTGGAAACTCAAATTTTGTTATTGATCACAAATACTGTCAGTTGTTTTCCTTGGCATGGCACGCTCACTTCATTTATTTTAAGAAAATCTGCCAAATGCCCAAGTCTGAGCAAATATAGTTTGTTCATAGTTCTTTCAAATAAAAATGTTGTTCCATGGAAAAAGTAGCTAGTGCAGCTTGCAACTCAAACAACTACACAAGTGCTTTTCCTCGAGACAATCACCATAGTTTGATATACAGGAGAATTGTTTACATCCTATTTTGTCATACAAAATATTCAAAAGATACGTACTCAAGGATCAAGATTTAATAAAATAAATTTGGGGCTGGTCCGGTAGTGTAGCGGTTAAGTTCACACACTCGGCTTCAGCAGCCTGGGGTTCACCGGTTTGGATCCCGGGCGTGGACCGATGCACCGCTTGTCAAGCCAAGCTGCGGCGGCATCTCATATAAAGTAGAGGAAGATGGGCACGGATGTTAGCCCAGGGCCTGTCTTCCTCAGCAAAAAGAGGAGGATTGGCAACAGATGTTAGCTCAGGGCTGGTCTTCCTCACAAAAAATAAAAAAAAAAAAATAAATAAAATAAATTGAGTGCTTCATCAGGACATTCTTTTTATTTTTATTTTTTGCAGGGAAAGATTCACCCTGAGCTAACATCTGTTGCCAATCTTTTTCTTTTTTTTTTCTCCCCAAAGCCCCAGTGCATGGTTGTACATCCTAGTTGTAAGTTCTATGTGAGCTGCCGCCATAGCATGTTGGCTGACAGATGGGTGGTGTGGTTCCATGTCCAGAAACTGGGCCCGCGCAACCAAAGTTGAGCGTGCTGAACTTTAACCACTAGACCCTCAGTGCTGGCTCAGGACATTCTTAAATGACATAGACATTGTTAATTAATTAATTTACTTACTTCCTTGCTTGAGTGTGTGGTGGTAAAGAATAAAGTGACTACCAGATAGTTTGGTCCCACTACTTGATTTGTGCTGGGGCCCCCAGTTTTACCCACCACTGCTTTTGCACCATCTGTATAAATGTCAAAGCAGTCAAAAACGCCAAATAATGCCTTAGTAGTGTTAAGAAAATGGTTTTGACCTTGTGAACTCCCAGTGGCCCACGGATCATACTTTAAGAAACACTACCATAAAACAAACTTTGGATAACTCCTATGTTAGTTCAAGACTTGAATTTTATCCCATTGCTACCTCAATTTTCTGAGAGATTAAATCGTCAATAAGACAAGCCATGAATTTATTAGATGCTCTGTTTCCAGCAGGATGAGACTTCTAGCAAACGTCCAGGAGTTGGAATTCCTTGCTACTCCTAGATCTCAATTCTCTGTCAGGTTTGTGATACGGGGTCTGCGTACCAGGAAAGCATCATCCATAACCTCAATTCTAAAACTATGTCAGTTCTGCTTCTGTCTCCATTTATCCTCAACCAATGCTCCCTGCACTATTTATAGCTTCAGGCTGGTGAATTTATCCTAAGGTGTTCATCTTCCTGATTTACTGCTGTTCTCCTCTGCATCTTATATTAGTTGGTTTTGCTGTTGTTGAGAAAGGTACATTTTATGTTGCTCTATCTTAGTCATTTGTTTGTGTTACCAACTTTTTTGGTTACACTAATATGATCTTATCTACCTAATTGAGTTAAATTCCAAATGTCTCATTTTTATCTACATTTGATATGTCTGAAAACTTATGGGTGAGTTTCAGTACTTCTCCCTCTTATGTTTTCTAGAGAATTACTGAAAACCATCTTCATTTTTGTTCCTCTTTCTAAGCAGTCCTCCCTAGAATCTGATGTTGTCTTATATGGGAAATAAAGAACCTGAAGGGGAGTCAAAACTCTGGTGTTCTTGTCCTGGCATCACTATGAATTCATGGGAGAAACATCTCTATTTCTACATTTGCAAAGCATGTAGAGTGAGCTAGGTGATCTCTGGAGTCCTTTCTAGCTCTGTGATTTCTTGTTTTCTAGAAGTGAATTCTTGGCTCTGGCTCTCTACTGAACCAAGTCTGGAGGGTGAGTGAGGAGGGAATGGTTAAGATGGTTTCCAGTGTATTCCTTAGTATCATACACTTACCAGATAGTATATGATCCTCTGGAAATGCTAATGGAAGGTTTGCCTTTAATTAGAATGAGACATTGGCCTTATAATATACTATGAGACTGGATGGGTCTACCACCCCTGTCCTCCTGGAGAATAACTCAGCTGGAAGATTATAGCTCCTTTCTTGCTAGGGCCTCTGCACTAATCCCTTCTGTGACTAAAAAGTATATATTAAATAATATATATTAAAGTTAAAGTGGGTGTACAGAAAGTTTCCAACTTAAAACACTTCCCACTTAAGGAAAAACACCTGTATAATGTACAACCCAAGCTCCGCTCCGGAGTGACCATGTGGCTGGCCAATCTTTGGGGTACGCGACCTATGACTTCCGCTCCCTTTGACTCTCACGTGAACTCCTGATTCTTGCTGTCTTCCTGGATCCTTTTTCTTCTCATTCCTGGCTGAATAGCCTCTCACTGACCTTGTTCCTAGTCTCCAACCTCGTTTTGGCGAAGACTGAAACTGACAATCAATGTCCCATGCCTGGATTCCCATGGCATTTTCCCAGCCGGCTGCTTAGAAGCTGCCCCAACTCAGCTGTGACTGTGCTGCTCTCAATAACAATCCTCTGAACTCTGCTGCCTCCCTCTGGCAAACTTGGCCTTGGCCTTGTCATCCTTGCTTCGAAGATGCATGTTTCCTAGAATGAATGGGTCTTGGGTAACCAATTTAGTTGGGCCTTGCTCCCAGAGATATGGAATCTTTGGTTCTTAATTGCTGCTGCTCTGAGTGACAGATTAGGTTTATGGCGGTAATGGCTTAAGAGAAGTGGGAACTATAAGTATATTATCTTATTAAAAACCTCTGTCTACAACATGGTGTAAAGCATATGATTTGGAATCAAAGTGGCTTGGGTAAATTATCAGTTCTATCACTGACTAGCTGGGTGACTTAAAGCAATTGATTTAATCTCACTGACCTTCAATTTCCTTATCTGTAGAACAGAAATAATAAAAGTTTGCAGTTTCAGAGGATGATAAGACACAAAGGTAATGTTTTGCACAAGGAAAGTTTCAGTTAGTGATAATTATTATTACTTTTACCATTGATAAGTGTTTTAATTTGAAAAGTTTGGGGAATTTATTTGCATAACATCAATATGCTAATGATGAAGTGACAGAACTTGGATGTCTCTGTGTTAGTTCATATGCATACTCTTCATTCTCTGAAAATCATGAAGTACTAAATATTATGTAAATTTGAGATTAGCAGAAACAGAAGAGAATTATGATATCATACTGGAACCTTCTCATTCCTCTGGGCTTCTCCACTCACGTGATGAATGAAGAAGTGACTTTTGGGCTGGTGAATTTCTCCTAAGTTGTACATCTTCTTGATTTATATTTATATAGAGACCACCTGCAAATGCAGGGTGTAGTGGCCTCATGACACAGCCCACTACCACTGGTAGAAACAAATACTGCTTCTGAGACTGGTTCCTAGAACCTGGTGGATGGCTGGAGTGGAGCTGATGGGTATGGCCTCAAGTCAAATACTGTTAATCTCATTTACTTTCCTGCCACTGAGTCTTCTCCAGAATTACAGCAGTTATTGCCTATTAAAGCTGGGCTCTGAGTGCTGGGGAATTGATCTGCACCATGAAAGTTGAGGGTATTATCAGATATTGCAATCAGGACAGAGGAAGGGAGGTTTCCATTTAATTTCAACTTAACTTCCTCTTTGCCTGTGAACATTAGAAGAGGGTTTCTAATAAAATGGTCAAATTTGTGATCTCATTTGTTACAACTAGCACTATCTTCCCAGATGTGAGGTCTGATTTCCAGCAGCTGAAGGGAAGTCTATTGGATTAACTCCAGTCTTGTGATTGATTTGCTCCGGGTTTCATCAGCCTGCAAGGCAGATGTAGTGGTAGGAAATATAGAGCGTGTATCTTGGCTGACGACAAACTGATTCTCTTCCAGAGAGCAAGATATTGTCAAGACTTGGGGCAACAGCTCTCAGTTAAATTTTTAAAGAATTCACTATCGTTCCATAGCATCAAAAGTCAGTTATCCCACCTGTGGACTTTTCTCGTTTAAGGCTTATCATCTTCTGTGGTCGACCATAACTTCTGGCTTTACAACTTTGTCATCAGCGAGCATCTGTTCAAAAAATGTTAACAAATTTTACAATAACCCAAAGAAACCATCATTATTAAGTAAATTAGATTCTAGAAAAAATAACATAGTAGTACATCCCCAAATAAAACAGAATTGACTTTTGATTAGACCTTCCTTTGTTTCCTAACATAACAAAGTTTTGATGAAAATTGATTGAAGTTAGTTAATTCTAAACAATTCATTAAATTTAGATTTTATGACCTTGTTTTATATATGACTGTGTAGGTCCAGGTAAGCTTTGCTGTCATTAGTTGTCATCAGTTGATGCCGGGGCAAAATGAGACACGGAGAGCTGAGGTGACTTGCTTAACATCCTAGTAATGGACGGGGACGATACGTGAAACAAAGCCTTCGGGCACCCACCCCTTTCACAAAACTGCCTTCCTCAATGTTGTTTTTAATACTCTCTTTAATAAGCAACATCAATTAATAATTTGGGTGGATTTATGCATGTAGACTCACTTAAAATCATAGGTTCAGCATTAATCTTATACACTTGCTTAAATCATTAGTTAGTTCATTATTAAACTCTTAACTGGAATTGATCCAGCACCCAAATGAGAAAAATATGAACAAAGTGATTTACAAGTAGGCAGCTCGCCAGATGGCTGTGGAGTACGCCAGGCATCTTGACTGCAAGTCATTGTGTGTCTCTGGGAAGTTTTCAAGTCATGATGAAGGTGATACCAGCTCTAACAAAACTATATTTGAAGTAGATTTAAGAGGAACATTAACATGTTAGGGCCAACAGAGAACACACGAGAAATGTGACCATAGGTTACGGGCAGCCAAGATTTCACTAAAGGAGTGACATGGTAAGATTTGGAAGATTAGAGGGAGCTACTTGAGATGAAAAGGGAACAATTAGAAAGTTATTGAGGAAATCTGGATGAGAAGTAAGAAATCATGGTAGCAGCCCTGTGGATGGGGCAGCAGTATGTATTTCAGAGAAACTGAGAAATCCGTAGGAGAGGCCAGCTAATGAGAAATGAACTGGGGAGGAAGGCAGCTTCTGGATGGTTTCCAGTTTTCTGGCATTTGAAGATAGATTGGGTAAAGGGAGGTGGCTTTCATAAGGGGAGAGACTAATGGGAAAGGAGGAGGGGAGCAGAAGGAGGATGTGGTCTTGGGAGTGGTGTTTCGTCTGACTTGTACATACAGCTTATGAAGACTACTTTCTGATTTCTATAAGCAAATGTCCAGCAAGTAGTTATATCTATGTGTCTGGGAATCGAAAGGGAGATTTGGCCCAGGAAAATAGATTTGGGTGTCATCAGTGTCTAGGTGGAAGTCAAAGTGGTAAGTCTAGACAAAATGTTTCAGGTAGAAACAGAAGAAGGAGGAGCAGAGAATGAACTTTTCCCCGGGAAGCAGCACTTCAGGCCTGGGGAGAAGAACAGCCTTCAAAGGGCCTGTAAGGATGCTGCAGAGAGTTGGAGGTAAACCAGCAGGAGGCACCTGGGGGATGAATGCCAAGGGCAGAAGTGAGGCCAAGCAAAATAAGACTGAAAGTGCACCCTTGATGACCTGGTGTTCTTGGTTGGCTGAGCCTAGTGAAGCCACGGAGTGGACAGTCAGTGGGGGAAGAACCAAATAACTAATAAGAAATTAAAGAAATTGAATGTCCCAAACTGAGGTCCATAGGCCTTTGGAAACCCAAGTTTATTTCATTCAATCTTTAAACGAATATTTACTGAGCACCTACTAAATGCTCCAGGCCTGGGAAATTCTGCATTTATTCTAGATGGAGATGCAGACAGTAAACGAGTGAGCCAATTACTAACACAATAATGTAAAATAATAATAAGTGCTATGAAGGAAATAGAGAGATAAGGTGACTGAGAGTGATGTAGCTATTTTTAAATATTTGAATCAATCACAGGAGGGAAAACTCAAAATTGTAAAGGTGTCAAACCTGCCCCAAATCAATCTACATATTCAGTGCAATCCTGTTCGAATACCAACGTAATTTTGGGGGGAAATTGACCAACTGAAATAAATGTGCAATACAAAGAGGGTCAACAGCCCCACCAGATATCAGAACAAGTGATAAAGCCGTAAAGCGTTGCTGTAACTACAGATCATTAGGTCAATGGAACAGCAGTGGACGTTCAGAAACAGACTCATAGGTATCAGAGAAATTAGACAATGAAAAAGGTGGCATTTGGAGAAAGGACGGCTTATTCTCTAAATGATTCTGAGATAATTGATCATCTGTTTAAAAGAACAAAGATTAAACGCAAATCTATCATACTGGCACCTGTCGTTCACAAAAATAAATTCCAGTTGGAATAAAGGCAAAATTGTAAAAGGAGTGAAAATACAAGAGAACATGTTTACAACAGGGTAGAGAAGGAGTCCTTAAACAGGCCACAAAAAAAGAAACAAAACAACAGGCCATAAAAAAAATAGTTAAAAATGTAGAGAAAAATATCAACAAATTTGACTCCATCGAAATTACAGAGGATAAAAAAACAGTAAAGATGAAGTTAAAAGACAAGGTTTGAGCTGGCAAAATAAAAGATATCTAAATACCTTGAATATTCTAAAGATATCCAAGTTGCTTGTTCCCTCAACAAAAGCTTCCTAAAGCAGAAAGAGAACAGGAAACGTGGAAATTGGATGAGCGAGCCACTCTAAAGTCCACATTGGGCAGCTGAGGCCGGGAACCAGGGGCGACACGTATGACCATGGGAACAGTGCACTCAAATGAGTCAGATGTGAGCTCAAGGCTGGAAGTCACAGAGCAAGAGTTTGGAGGGAGGTCAAGGCAGAAAAACAGAATAAAATTAGATTCCAAGCACATGAAAGTTCTGGGCAATTGCTTCATCCATGAGCCCACACAAAGCTCTTCTTTGCGGAGTACAAAGTGTGTGATGTGTGGATGGATCTGGGGAGTCTAAGGGGCCAGGGCTGGAACATTTGTTCCAGTGTGCCCTGTCCTCTGTGAGGTATCAAGCTTTCCCCAGGTGACCCCTACCCCAGGACCCTCACCCCTCCAATGGCCATCCTATGAAGAATGCGCAATGAAAAGTCGGCTGGCAGTTGCCAGTTCGGTTGCATGGTCTTAGATACAAGCCTGGCTCCACTAGACTATGAACATGGGGGCAAGATCTCGTATGTTTGTTTCTCCAGGACCTGCATGATTTCTGACACATTAAGAGTTTAGTAACTATTAGTCGAATAAACAGAGAAATGAGCCCCAGTATATTCCATCTTAAGCATAAGCAGAGATTGGATACTCTAGTCAGAACATCAAATGCAAATCAGATGTAGTCAAAATTATTCCTGAAAGATTCCTTAAAATGCTCATAAACTACAGAATTCAGAGTTTTGTGTCTATAATCCGTACGTTAATTCTCATACACACCAACTAGTTGAGACATCTTAAACTAAATTAAAGGAAGGAGCAAAAAGAAAATCTTTATGTGGATATCAAAGCATTCAACCCATTCCATCTTTAAGATAAATAGAAGATACCTTCTGTTAAACCGGATATGGGCAGAGAGAGTCACCTCCACCTTGACTGACTGAGAAGATTAGGTTATCAATTAAACGCAAGTATGATGTGACTCCATTGTATGCGTATAAGTGTTTTTTTATACAAGTGAACAGGTATAGACAAACTGAGATAAAATGTGTTTAGAAGTGTCAGTTAAAAGATTCAGGTCTAAATGACATCTTTAATTATTTTTTTCTAATAATTTTCAGTAACCAGAGTGAAAATTACGTATATGGGCACTCTGAACAGCTGATAATTTGGCACTTCTTTAAAATCTTATTCATACAGTATTTTATCAATATTTATTTGGGAGCAGAACTGAGCACTCTCTGGGGAAAGGATGAAGAAGGAGGCCCACTGGTGGCCTCACTCACTGGCGTCTCCATTGTTCAAACAATTTGGCTTGCACCCTAAACTTGTACACCCAATCTGCAGAATGCAAACCCTACTGCTAGCGGACTGACCCACCTTAGAAAGCTTGCCCAAGGGGGAACATACCGGCACCCCCTCCACCATCCAGGAGACACATTCAATTCATACAATACATTAGTGTTGTTCTACTAGAAAATCCTCTCCACTTGTTATATTTCCAGGGAGATCAGAATCTCGGACCGTTGCTCCAGGTCCCTCTCCTTGATATGGCGCTCTCTTAAGGCCTAATCCAAAGTGACAGCCTTGGCTTCTGAACATTTCCTTGCAGCTGCTGCTGCCAATCGTAGCACTGTCCAAGCTGTCACTTAGTCACTTTCACAATCTCAACACAGCACAGATCTGGAAAGATGCCAACAGTGGGAGCGCTATGGCAATGATAGCTGAGCACAGAGAAGACTCTGCTATTCTGTGTTGGTGAAGATTGAGGAAGCCACTATATTTTTGCTTTAATGAAATGCAGTGGGGTATCTTCTTTGCCATATTGAGGAGCTAATACCACATCTGGCAGGTGACATCTTGCAGAAGGCCAGATGAGGGATAAAAGGCTGACCTGAAGACAATAGTCCAGACCGATTTCAGAGTGATCTGAAGAAACCACTAGGAACTAGGAGACAAGGTGATTGACCAAACCAAATTTTTGCAGGTGTAGACTGCAAAAATCAGATTTTAGAGTAGGTGCCATTGGTATATGACAATTTAATCAGAATTATCAACATGTTTAGAAATAATCAGATTGAAAGCAATTTGGTCAGAAGTAATTACTTTGAAAACAAATTGGATAGGAAAAGAAATTGTTGAAATAATAATCAAAAATATCCTGTCAGTCTTTTTTTACATATATGGTATACTGAGTTTCTTTCAACTTATGCATTTTTAAGCATTTTCAAGTGGGATAGTCTAAGGAGAAATTCTTTTAAAGTTATGACATGTTAGTAAATGCAAAATAATGACGTTTATAGCTGGATGATGTTCAAAGACAGAATTATGAGAGAGCTAAAGAATGATTTAGACAAGAAATAAATCAAGGGGTAGAAAAAAAGAAGCTAAGTATGAAAAAAAAACCCTGTCGAGGGGAAAGAATAGAAGAGAACAATTAATATACATACATAGTTGATTTGTAGACTTTTTTTTACTTTGCAATGTTTTCTTTCATCCGTATTATATAAGTCTCCCATTTATCCAATAAGAAAATGGACAGATGTTATTGACCCTGTTTTAGAGATGAGAAAAATGAAGCCTACATAGTAAGGAATTTGCACAAAGTTACACAATTTTTTAGGGCACATTTCAACTTGTGTCTCTCACTGTTCTTTCTATTGTAACATGCCAGGTCTTCTGGAAGTTTGGACTTCAGAATTTTTACCCTGGATGTCTCTAAACAGATGATCTAACACTTGATTTTTCTGGGCTTCATTATTTTCATCTATCAGATACAGAAATGGAACTACCAGTGTTTTTTGAAAATGTCTGATAGAAGCATATTTCACACTGTGACACACATATATAACTGAACCAAAACAATGCTTTGCCCTACTATGTGGAATGAACGCTGACATTTTCTGAACCAGTGTGTTTTCTGAATGTTGTTCACAATCCATTAAATAGATCTCCTGACCCAGTAATTCATTGCAATTTTGGACCAGATGGACGAGCTCTTTTCCAATTCTCTTATCTTGTGGTCCTACATGTCTAGAGTGAATTCATCAGACCGGAATAAATCTAGTAGGTAGGAAAAATGAGCTTTCTAATTGGAGAAATTGTCAACCCATCTGAGTCACTGTAGTTAATATGAAAAATCGGGAGCACTCTTGAGAGGAAACAAGATCACAGCAGGAGAAAAACAGCTGTGCCGGCATCATACTCCTCCAGCCAACTCCCACCCCAGTAATTGGGTCATTTAGTCAGGTTCAAAGCTGACAGTTTGAAATAAGACAATTTAATAATAATGCTGGTCTTTTACATATAGACACTAGCAATATTATTTTTAAGATGTTTCAATATCATTTCAAAACATTCTGGGATGAGCTAGGCAGGTGTTATTATACCTTTGCACAGATTAGAAAATTAAGATGCTGAAAGGTTAAATGACCCACCAAGTACAATGCTTTGTGCAATATTTACACAATTTGCTATAATAAATATCTGTTAAATGTTATTGAATTACACTGAACAGATAGGTCACAGAACAAGTTAATAATAGTGAGACGTGATCCCCTGACTCTAACTTAAGTTTTTAATTTATACTACATTATCTGAGTTAGTAAATTCTCAAAAATACCTTTAAGTAAGGCGTTCTTTCTAAGTCTGATTAAAAAGGACCTTTAAAACAGAAATAATATTATTTTAATTTTTGACCTGCATGCAAAAAGACTTGTGTGTGTATATATGTATATATGTATGTACATATATATATATCCTTACATATATACCTTAGCTCTTACAAATTTAATTTTTATTTTATACTTATGTTTTACAGCTTTTAACCATTTAAAATGGGAGAGCCAAACATTGCTTCCATTTCTTGTAAATATGATTTTGCTTAAGGAGGGGAATTTGAAATGGTCCCACCAATTCCTAAGGTTCCGTGATTTAAATAGAGCATTTAAAAAATTCTCTTTAATGGTTCTTTTACAATCCCTAAAATACAGTGTATTTTTTAAAGACAGTTCTTTGGAACGCTTATTCTTTCGTTAATTTATTCAACCAATATTTGAGTGTTCTTCGGGGCAGGTGCTGTGCAGATGTCTGTGGACACAGAGGTGACTAAAATATCATCCTTGCTCCCCACAGGTTTTCAGTGGCTAGTGGTGCAGAGAAACCTAGGAAATAACACTTGAATGGGCCAACAGCAGCGGAAGAACATAGGAATATTACTCCCCTGTGGCTATTTTTCCCTGGGAAAAACATCTACATCTTGTGTCTCTAAAGACGTTGGGTAGAACAAACACCAAAGCTATATAAAAAGCACGATAGTTTCACTCGAGAACCTAATCTGCCCTGAAAAACAATTACTATACTAGTAAAATCAAAATACACCAGTAAAATAAAAGCAAGTACCCTAAGTACTCATTGACTGAGCCTCTGAGACTGACTGGGACTTCCTAGGGGGGCTTGAGTACTAAGCCAAATTCACGATCACAGTTCCGTTTATTTGCAGTCCGAGTCAGTCTAGTGATCTTTTAGTACCACATCAGCACTCACTGCTGTTTTTCCAGGAATCTGTTCTGTTTGTATTTAAATTTTGTCTTTTGTTCATCTGCTTTGCAGGTAGGTGGGTCAGATCGCCCCCGCTGTGTGGTGGCATGGATGAATATGCAGCTCAGCGACAACAAATCCATTTCACCATCTCCTGAGTAATTTTAAATTGAATTAGGTGGAAAGCTGGGGAGAAACGTGGCAGCAAATAATTCTGCACTATCCACCAGGAGCTGACCTGGTTAGCCCGGAATTTCTATGCTTCATAAATCTTGTTTCAGATAATCATACCTCCCTCGGAAGAGAGTCGACTCAGAAATGAACACCCATGATCTCTGAGAATAGTCCTGCAGGGAGGTCAAGCAGACAGGCTATGGCTTTCACTGGATTATTTCTCAACCCAGTTAACTCAGTATTTAGTTCCAGATAACAGCAAAGGGTCACGTCCTTCCAAGAGTTACAGCCATAGGTGGGGTTTCCTTAGTCCATCACAGGGGGTTTAACAGACAAAGCTGGCCCTGACGGGCAGGTAAACTGGGTGGTGGACCACCTTGGAGCCTTGTGGCTAGTGTGCTCTGGATAGAGGGGATGTGTCCGCAGGGAGCAGCCAAGTGGCACCTGTGGAAATCTGAGCCCCCAGACAGTTGTCTCCATGGTGAGAAATCACTCTTGTTTATGCCAACGTGCTTGACAAACAGTCCCATTTTCAATGGGTGCCATAATGAGAAAAAGGTTGGAAAGCATTGGCTACTTCATGTGGCTGTCAGGAACCAGCAAGGTCCCCCTCATACCCTCCACCAAATGCCATCAAATACCTCCTTCTTTGGCCTGTCAACGATGCCTAAAATAGGGCCATTAGAGTTTCATTTTTAAAGATGAAAAATATTCCTGTTTTAAATTATTGATACGAGATTGTGATTTAGTAGCTCGGATTATTTTCAACATGACAAATGACCAGGTGTATGTTTTAAGGAGCAGGGGGATGAAGTCGTTGCAAGGGACCTGGGCACCAGTGAGTGAGTATAGACAAGCTTTTCATTTCTCCCCATTCATTAAATGAGGGTGCCGACCAGACAGTTTATAAGGCCCTTTTCAGGTTTTGTCAAGCCTATAATACCAAAAATAAATTTGTCCACAACTTAAATTTACCAGTTTTCCCTTGGCCTCGACCTAAAAGCAAAAATAGTCACCAAAGGCTGTAGGCTGGCTTGGGAAGGGGTTTGGTTCAACACGTACGCCCCTAACTGAGCCGGATTTGAAGAGCTCAAGGTTCACCTCTCAAAACATCACTTCCACTAGCATTCTTTACTGCCTAAATTGCAAAAATATTTAGCTCCCATTAGCCCAAGTCCCTATATATATGACAGAGCCCAGACTCTCCCTCCTGTCCCAAATGACCTAGAACTGCCCTGGACAGTCACAAGAGGAAGAGATGAACTCTACCGTGCTGAGCTGTCCCATCTTTGGATCTGTTTGTTAACTTAGTGTAACCTATCCTGAGCATCTCCTCCTGGACCACTTGCAATGTCGTCATACCGGCTTCCCTGATCCAGGTGTCTCTTTCCTCCAAATCATGACCCTCCTAGCACTACATCACTGTTACCCTCTTAGTCCATGACCTGCAGGTGTTCCCTGCAAAGTGTGGGATCCAGCATCTAGCTCTTCAGCCTGGAATTCAAGACCCTCTATTAAGTGGCTTCCAGTCCATTCTGATGTCCTCAGCAGGTCTCAGGCCTCTTCTCCTTTCTGCTCTCAACTCTCTGTGTCCCTGACTCTGCTCATCTGGTAGCACCACTCCTTGTAACTAGACAGACAGTGCCATGCTATTTTGAAGCACAAATTGAATTTGTATGTCAGTATATTGCATCTTCCTTTCCCTTCTGCAACCTAATTATCCCGCATCCTTCAAGACCCACTTCTAACCTTATCTCTTTTGTGAGTGGTTTCCAGATGCTCGCCTTCCCCATCCCCACTCACAATGAATTTTACCTTCTAGGAATTCCCTTAATCTAATAGTCTATACTACAAAATCTACAAGTTGATTACATTCTATCTGTGTTTCCTTGATTGATATCTGCAGTCACTAAAGTTTCTCAGGACATCCAGCTAGGCACAGATTCTGTGGTCATTATTCGAGTCATTATTTGGTCATTATTCGAGTACCTAGCATTGTGCTGGGATTATAAGATTTTCCAAATATGGTTTTTATTTGTTGAATACTAATATTCCACTATCATACAAGGAATAATATTTCCATTAGTATACAAGGAATCTACTAATATTCCTTGTTTTCCTCACAGAAACACAACCTAGCATGGGAGAAAACAGCCTCAAGTGATGGGAACTCTTGACAAGGATGGAAGGCTTCAGAGCCTGCTCTAAGGGAGGCCATTAAGAAGGGTATGGAAACATCAGGGCTGCACAGCATGAGCTGCTTGGATGGACTTCCACCCCAGCCCCATGGATGTGTGTTGGTTCCAAGACAGTGAAATTGTAAGAAACGAAAGACACAAGCTAACAGTGCTTTGTGGCCTCGTATTTGCACACAATGCAAGCTGTGCAGAGCACAACTTTTGCACTTCAGTGCAATGACCATCAATTCAGTAGAAGGGGCAGAAGATATCCTACCCAGTGCAGCCAGGACTCAAGAATGAGAAAGAAATACGGTCAGGGCAGCTTCACAGGCACGCAACTTGGGCAGTGTTCTTGGAAGGGCTTTGCACCTGATTGAATGCTCTGCTGTCAGCATCTTGAAATTTTTAATAGTTTGGTTTTTTTTAACAAGATGTCCACATTTTCGTTTTGCACCGGGCCCTGCAAATTACGTAGCTGGTCCTGACTACAGATATGTGTGCGGCACCAAATGGGCCATGTGAGAGTTCTAGGGGCATCTTAACAGCAACACTGGGCTGAGGAACCACAGCTGGGAGTGGCAGGACAGAAACGCACCACAGAGGAACCAGTGAATCCATGCTTGTGAGCACACACTGGACATGCATTAGACCCTGAGGAACCAAGGGGACAGAACAGAGACCAGTCTGCCTGCAATTTTGCAGGTGGATGATGAACAAAAAAAACCTGTTTCTGCTGTTATTACTGTGAACTCACTGTAATCCCTCGGCAGGGGTCACCTGAGAAGAAACAGGCCTCAGTTAAAAAGAAAAAAGAAACTGGCTTGAGAGAGAAAAACATTGAAAAATAAGAAGTAGATTGGAGAGCATTTACTCTCTCAGATGTCCAGGAAGGCAGCTTGAGAGGGGGCTTATGCCAGACTTAGAATCTCCCATATATATTTTGACAATTTATTTGTATTCTTTTGAAAAAGAAAGGGAAAAAAATTCAGATATTCACCCTGGAAACATAATTTGGCTACTGCGCTTGGTCTCAGGTAAACACATAGAAACACAGAGGAATCATCACACACTCCTTCGGCAAATCAATCAATGTTTGTGGTTGCTCAAAAGAACTAGAATATTTGAGATTATAGCCCAGCATAGATTGTCGACGCAAAATAACCAATAACCATTTTGTAGATAAGAGAGATAAGGTGAGTTTCACTTGAGCCAGGGTGAGGATTATAACCCAGGAAGGCAGTTTCCACAGAGGAAGAAAGCGTTCTGGAGAAGCATGGTTTTCGGTACATCAAACATGTTAAACATGCCCAGGGCATGCTCATCAGACATGCCCAGGATACATATTCATCAAAGTTTCAAAGAGGTATTCAGTTGCAAATTAGCAGGTCAACATGACTCTGATGTCCAGGAAAGGGTTTTAGCTGGCAGCCTTCATGGGGAAAAGCTGCCCTCTCCACACCAGACTCATGCACAGCCAGAGCATTCCAGGGGGAGGAGAGTTGCAGGCAGGGACTCAGGTCCCTCTGGCCAGCCATGCTCTCATGAATATTTGAATTCCGAGCCCAGGCATCTTCCTTTCCGTCTCTTTATCTGGGCCTTTGGCCAAGGTCTTCCTTAGGCACTGTGGAAGTGCCACTCCTAGTGCATCCCCTATACCCACCCACCCCTCGGCCTCTGGGTTCATAAAACTTCCAGAGCCTTTGTTTGGGGTTCTTCACCAGTGAGATGACCCCCACATCTGCACTTGACTCTTCAACCACATGGCATTCCACAGCGGCGGGGAAGGGGGGAGGGAGAAATGGAACAAGAGGGAGCCAGCTCCTCTTCCTGTTCTATCTTTTGCTTATATTATTAGAGTAAATGATTAAAAGCATAACTCTTCCATTTTGGCTTGTTTTTAGTTGATTGCTCCAACGCCTGGCAGTTCAGCTCTCTCTCCAGCTCAGCTGAGCTCCTGACAGAGGTCTGTTTCCTTTTGCTTTCTTGTTCTCCATCTCTAATGAATGTCACCCTAGATGAAATAAGTGTGCTTTAAACACCAGAGGAAGGACTCTGGCAGGCCGGCTCAGTCCCTCCTGAGCCCCATACCTGGGCTGGGATGCTGGTGTTTGTCCTAAGGTGTCAGGGATGTTGTGGAGAGAATAGTTCAGGAATTCCCAGAATAAATGCATGGTCAGTGCACAGGTGCTGTGTATCTCAAAACTAATTTGTTAGAGAAATATCTGTTGTTGGCAGGTGGTGTGGGTTTCCTTCAGCCCCTGTGCATGTATGAGCCACAATTTAATAAGAATGTCATCTTTGTAATTTAGAGGCTTTCATCTGCCTCCCAGTATCATTGGGGGAGCCTGCTGCTGTCCCAACCTTTGAACTGGGGGCTTGGCATAGAGGAACATGACAAAAGGATCTTAGAGGAGCTGAAATTTCTTTTCTGATGATTCAGTAGTCTGCCCTCTGGCTAAAGATAAAAAATCAGTGGAAAGGCTCGTTAACAAATTAACAGAGCTTCTTTTTACAGTTCTGTTATAGAGGACTATTTTTCCTAACTTAAGTTAAATCCCTTGCCTTGTGTATTAATCAGGATTCTCCAGAGAAACAGAACCAATAGGATATATATAGACATATATATATGAGGAGATGTATTATAGGAATTGGCTCATGCTATTATAGAGGCTGAGAAGTCCCACAATCTGCCGTCTGCAAGCTAGAGAACCAGGAGAGTTGGTGGTGTAATTCAGTCTGAGTCTAAAGGCCTGAGAATCAGGGGCTGATGTGTAAGTCTGATCTGAGCCTGAAGGCCTAGGAACCAAGAGCTCTGATGTCTGAGGGGAGGAGAAGATGGATGTCCCAGCTCAACACAGAGCAAATTCGCCCTTCCTCTACGTTTTTGTTCTATTTGGGCCCTCAATGAGTTGGATGAGACCCACCCACATTGGGGAGGACCATCTGCTTTACTCAGTTCACCAATTCAAATGCTAACCTCTTCTAGAAATGCCCTCACAGACATAATGTTTTACCAGCTTTCTGGGCATCCCTTAGCCCAGTCAAGTTGACACATAGAATTAACCATCACACCTTCTTTATAATGTTTTAATCACACAAGTAATGCATATTTGTCTTAGAAAAGTGGAAAATACAGATTTAATAACTTTTTATAATAATAATAATAAATTGCCCACCCTTCCACTCCCCAGATAAATTCACTATTGATATTTCAATGTATATATGTCCATGATTTTTAATTTAACACATATCATGAACTTCTCTCTATTATTTACAAATATTTATGTATAAAAATCACCTGAACCTCAGGGGCCGGCCTGGTGGCTTAGCAGTCGTGCTCTGCTTCTGGTGGCCCAGGGTTTGTGGGTTGGGATCCTGGGTGCAGACCGACACACTGCTTGTCAAGCCATGCTGTGGGGGCGTCCCATATAAAGTGGAGAAAGATGGGCATGGATGTCAGCCCAGGGCCAGTCTTCCTCAGCACAAAGAGAAGCATTGGCAGCAGATGTTAGCTCAGGGCTGATCTTCCTCACACACACACACAAATCACCTGAACCTCAATTCTTGGTTAGTTACGAATATGTGATTTAAGTTTTTGAAATTCAAGCATGCCAGTAACTCAGGAACTCAGCTATAAGAAATTAGACACAACTTAATTCACACCACTAAGTGATTCTCATTTTCAGTAGGTGGGAAATAAGAACCCATGCCTGACAGTGCCAATTATTCCCGCTTGCTGAGGCCACCAGTGCATGTAAGATGGTCCCTGTTCCTTCGGCCTGTATCACCTTGACCTTTCTAGTCTGGCTGAAAGAGGCTTATTCCATCAACTGACGGAAAGCATTCAAGGATGAGTTATCCACACTCTTGCTAAGGAAAGCGTATTTTGTATTAATTGAAGAAAGTGAAACCAAGCTAAGTTTCCCTAAGTAAAGTTCAACGTGTTATTAAAGACCTGGTTTTCAGAGATGATTCTAGCACACAACGGCTGACATGGGGTCAACTCACCAGTAAGTAAAAGAGGAAATGAATAACATCTACCATTTATTGAACTGTTTTCTGTGGTAGACCCTATGCTCTGTGGGGTTTAATATCTCTTTTATGATGCAATTGTTAACCCAATGCAGGAGGCATTATTAACACAGTTTTATGAATGAGATGATTATTGCCCAAACAGAGTAAGTAATAACTTATGTGATGTGACACAGCCTTAGGATAGAGAAAGAACTTAAACCAGTGCAGTCTGGGTCTTCTCATCCCCCTAACCTGATCATCTTACTGATGTAACATATCCAGTAAGAAACTGAGTGGTTACTTACAAAGTGAAGTCAGTGGCAACTCTTCACTTAACAGTAGTAATTTAGCACATAGGTAACCTCAGTTCCACTAGCCTAAAGTGTTAGAAAATAGGATCATCCGTGGTTCAAAGCACTGATCATCTTTGGTGAAAATGGACTTTGTCAGGAACCCCAATAACTAAACAAATTAGCACCCTCTCACACCCTCCCCCAAAATCCAGGAAATTAAGTGTTTGAATGCTTCTTTAAACATTTACCTTATTTCAAGAAATATTATGACTAGAAGAGATCACTACTATCAAGATCTTTAAATATATTTATATTCTAGGAATTTACCCTTATGAATAATGAAAACTTTAAATACGAAACTTTCATCAATGGATTATTTACAATTACAACGAAAAGAGACTATAAATTTTTAACAATGAATTAGTATATTCATAACGTAGAATGCAGACAAATGTCAACAAGACTTTGTTAGAATACAGAAAATATTTATAACATTAAATGAAAAAAAAGTAAAAGTGTATTCATAGGCTGAGCTTGAAATATACAAAAATATGCATAACTACAGCCTGGAAGAGAAATCACCAAAATTCTAACAGGTGTCCTCTCAGAGCGGTAAGATCACAGGTGCATTTTTCCTTCTTATATTATTCCACGATTTTTTCTTTACTGAGCATATGTTCAGTTAAAAACAGAAAAAAATTAAAATTTCAATTTGCAGCCATAAGCCAGCCATTTACACCAGTCCTTCTCAAATTTTAATGTGCATGTGTTCACCTGGAGAACCCATTTAAAATGCAGATTCTGGTTAAGCCTGAGATTCTGAATTTCTAACAAGCTCCCAGGTTATGCCCAGGCTGCTGGTCTGGGGAGAGCACTTTGAGTTGGGTTTCATGTAGAATAAGCAAGAAAGAATCATTGTAGTTCCACTTAAATCTGAACGTTAGAGCCTATAAAGCTTTCCTTGCAAATTCTTTCTTGAAAATCTGAGTCAGGAAGTTTTGCTTAATGGCTACCTAAATCTCTCCTGTTGTGCTGTAAGCCTGTTCCTTTTTCAGCTCCCTCTGCTCTGCTCCAATTTTTAAATCCACGGTCCTGCTCATGAGATTTTCCTCTCCAGGGTAACCTTCCTTTGCCCCTGTTTTGAAATTAAATTCCATTTGTTCTGCTCATGTTGGCACAAAAATTGTCTCAAGTTAGTTTAATAAAACCATCACTAAAACAATTTTCTTGAGTAGTGTAATTATAGAGCTAGTAATTAGACTCCTCACTAAATGAATAGTGTAGTTAGATTTCATTTAGACAAGTACCACACACCCCATTCTGTTTTAATCACCCCTTAAATGCAATCCTGTTTGTTTGCATGAAAGGGCTTTTTAAACAGTAATAGTAAGACCTTCGTATACACTCTTGTAAGATAATGCTACCTATAAAATTAGGGAAATTTGGCATATACCACATTACAGATTATATCTACTTGTGGTGGCAGGGATGGGAGAGATGGGAGGAGCTTTCCCTGCATTTTGTCAATATGGTGGGGGAATCCTGTCTTTCAACCTCTGCAAGTGATGTGAGAATTTACTGAAAGCTGAATCTCCTACCACATCTGCCAGAAACGTGGTGGCACCATAAAGATGCACGTTGGGAGCTCTGCTTCAGCTTCTCCTGTCATCTCCTTCATGGAGTCTTTGATTTAGCAACTTTTGCATGGGCCGTTGGCTCTCTCGGTGTTTGTTTTAGTGCTCAGTTTTGTACATCATTCTGCAACCTATTTATCTTCTCTTTTTTCCTGCAAGGTACCTGTGGTTTTCTCAGAGCACAGATGATACAGATACAGGAATCCAGTTGCTCTTGGAGCTTCTCATGCTAATATAGCTCTTGTAAGAATCTACACATGCTGTAAGCCCAGAGTGCTCTGTACATGGACAGACTCACATAACAGAAAGTTTCACTTTATATCCAAGAACCACCCAATTTCCCACCAAAGATAATATGACTGACCTGTCTCATAATTTCCAAAGGATAGAGCACTCCTAATAGCTAACAATTGTGGCGTATCTAACACTGTGCAATATGCTTTAGATACATCATTCCACTTGATTTGTCTGATAATCTTTGTTTCCAGATGAAAAAGTGGGACTTAGAGAAGTTATGTCATTTGCCCAAGTTCAATCAGCTAAGAAATGGCAGAGCAGAGAGTGGAAAGGCTGGCTAAGGCCGTGAAGCCAGAGAAGCAGCTGTATCCTAAACAGAGAGGGTCCTGTTTTCTAGTCTCCGGCAGGTGGTGGAAAAAGTGTGGTGCCCTTTTCAAGACTGTGGAGAATTCCTGAGTTCTCAGGTGCCTCTCGCTGGCTCTTAACTGGGGACCTTCATTTCCTTATCTATAAAATGAAAATAATTGTATCTATGCCACTTACATCTTAGGGGTCTGTGTGTGTGTGTGTATGTGTGTGTGTATAAAATGAGATAAAGTACGTAAAAGCGTTTTGTAAAATAGAAAATGTTATTGCCTGAAATTATTATTATTATGACTTAACCAGATCCAGGTTAGGCATTTCTTAATAAACTGAGTTCATCTCTGGAGTAGTTTAAATGTCTTATGTCATATCAAGAAAAATAGTATTCTATTACATATAAATATTAGTTATGTTTTATATTTAACTTACTAAACTATCATAGTCATATAAGAAAGACGCTCCCATTGATGTTGCAAGCCTTCTTTGACATTTTAATTTTTATTCTGGTTTCAATTTGCATGCTTTCAGTTCCCTCTTCAGTAATAGAATTACTCTGTTTTCGACTGATTGATTCTAGTAATTTGCTGAATGCAACCAAACTATGACATATTTGCATTTTTAAGGCTTGAAATGTTCTTTCAGTTTTTAAAATGAGTTTATTTTGAGGAAATGTATGACTTCTTGAACTAATGGCAAATTAAGTTAATAAAATTCGTACCTGCTGTGGGCAGTGATGATTATATATCAAAGGGAAAATGAATCAAAGGCTAAATTCCACACTCTCTAATTGGTCACATTCCCCATTCATTTCAGTAGGAATATTTTCCGTTTGGGATTATAAAATTGAGGCATAGAACAAACGATTCTCCCTTTTAAGTTGCTTCTCTCTCTAGCCTTCTCCCTTACAAGCTACTTCTGTTGACGGTGGCTCCCCTCCTTCCGCCTAACCACACAGTCATCAAAGTTTTCTTGCCACATCTGTTCGCTAAACAACATACGCTCACAATATTGGGATTTTCGTCTTCCTGAGGAACTATGTTTAATTTGTTTGAAATTGTGTTGGCTGATGTCTTATTAACACCAATCACAATTTTTTTCCTTATGAGCTTGAGAAAAGCTGGTGTAGAATGAGGCACGAGGCTGGAATTCAGACATATTTTCCATAAAGTCTTTCTCTCCACAGATTCTGGCACCATCTGGCCAAAGAGATAACCTCCTCACACACACCCTCACTTACTGCCCTTGAAGTAAGGCCAACTCGTATATTTAAAAGTTATATATTTAAATCGTATATTTAAAAATTATATGATCTCTGACAATACAGATGACTCTAGATAGATTTGTCTTAGTATGGAGTCCAAGTCCATAAATCCAAGTCCATCTGAGGCTGGACCAATTAGGAATCACGGGATAAGTGAACAAATATGTATATTAATAAATGCGTGTCTCAAATATGTACTTCTCTTGAGCCCAAACTAGTCTCTTGTATAGTTGCTATTATAAATTTGCTTCAAAAGAGACAGAATTCTGATTTTACAAACAATTCTATCTCTAATCTAGAGCACTAAAAGTTTCTCAGAATTTAAAATGAGTGATAGTAGTTTCCTTGCTATTATTTTCCCATATATCATATTACAATTTGTTTAGTCAACGTTTTCATAAGGATGCAACATTGATGGATGACAATATGTGTAAAGTAATTAAGCACAAAAAGCAGCCTGTTCAGAGAAAAAAATATCTCAAAGAGTAAGTCTAGTCAGAGATGCCAAGCAAATTAACAAATAGAAAAAGACATGTGGCCAATTCACACCAGGGGGTAAGAACTTTTAGTAGAAATATTTCTTGCAAGTATACAAAGAACGGAAGATCAGCAGAGAGCATGACTAGCTTAGAAAACATATTATCAAAAATGTATAGTCTCCACAGGGCCGGCCTCATGGCGTAGTGGTTAAGTTCACATGTTATGCTTCGGTGGCCCGGGGTTCACAGGTTTGGATCCTGGGTGCAGGCCTCCACACTGACCATCCAGCCATGCTGTGGTGGCATCCCACATACAAAATACAGGAAGACTGGTACAGATGTTAGCTCAGAGCCAATCTTCCTCACACACAAAAAAAAAGAAAAGAAAAGAGTGGTCTCCAGAATTCAAATCAAATCAATACAATTCAATTCAATGCAACAAGCATTCACTTAGCAAATACTCTATACAAAAACACTGTGGGAGGGGCTCTAATATTGAATATATAACCCTGATCTCAAAGAATTGATATCTAGAAGGGATAATTTGGAAAACTCATAAATGAATACAAAAACAATTTATAATAAGATAATCGAACAAAGTAATTAAGTTAGATAACTGGATTTGAATTCCACCAAGTCATATAATTCCCTTCATCTGTTTCCTCAATGATATATGGGGATAATAAGGCCACTTGGACCACTGGACCATTTAGAAATATTGTGTGTGAAAGTACTTTCTAGTGTCTAATCTCTCTCTCTGGGGATAAACTCATGGGCAGGAACAGAGGTGCTCAATGAATAAATGACTGGAGAAATGAAGATGAAAAAGTGCCACAGAATTTCTAAACTGGGTTCTATGGTTGGGGAGATGCAGAAAAGACTCTTCAATAAGAGAGAGTTCAATATTTCTGGGGAGGATGGTGAGTGGGGGAATTCCAGAGGCGTGGGAACAGAAAGTGAGGAGTACATTCTAGAACTTTGGTTGGAGTGCAGAATGCATAAAACAAATTAGTGATAGGAAAGAATGGAAAAGGAATTTGCCTTAATTATGTAATGTGGAACCACTGTTTTTGAGCAAGGCAGTAACGTAATCTGAGCTGTGTCTGGAAAAAAAAGAATCTGGAAGTAACATGTAAGTGGGTTGTAAGGTTGGTGATAGAGAAGACAAAGTATCAGGAAGCTCTAGTGTATCACAAGAACAGCAGGTTCTAGAGTTACCGAGGTGGAGGTAGTAACGGGAATTACAGGCGGGAAAGATATGGAAAACAGTGCTAAGTTTTGCTTGGACTTCATGAGCAACGGTAAAGGAGGACCGTGATAATGATGACAGCAAAGGTGACACATATCTGTACAGCCTTTTATAATTTACAAAAGTAGATAGGGGTCATCTTCTGAACGGCTTTGATGGCTAGGATGGGTCTCTACTTCTGGTACAGATTTGAGGCATCAGAGCTCCTCGTTAAAGAAGATGAATCTGACAGCAGTGTATAAATGGATTATGAAGAAACTTAACTCAGAGAATTGGGAGATGAATGAAGTAGTTCAGATGGTAGCCGTAATTTAGTATAACTTAACTAAAATCTGTAGGTAGTGGGGAAAAGATGAGTAGGACATAGTTTGGGTGCATTTCTCCCTGGAATTTTAATTTTTACACTGAGGCATAACAAATATAACTGCCTATGTCCATGCAACTCATCCCCCTACCTCCCGCTGCACTTTCTGTCCAGGTAAGAGGTTACCACCCAAACTGATGTGTTGACAGTGGCCATTGAAAAGAAGATGAATGTGAAACCTGTTTATAGAACATAGTGATTCATTGAAGGTAGGAGTTAGAGTGGTGAGTAATCAAAGATGACACCAGGGTTTTTAATTTGGGTGACTGGAAGAATGTTAGTCCCATTAAGAGAAATCAAGAAGTTGGAAGTGATGTTCAGGTTTGGACCCATTGAGTTTGAGGTGACGGTAGATGGACATCTAGGTAAGAAATGCAACAGAAAGCTGGAAATTTCAGAGCTCAAGGGAAGGAGCAGAGCTGGGTGTTACGACTCAGAATACATAGCATTAAAATTAGTTGAAGCCAGAGGGGTGATTAATTTCCTGAATTAATAAAGCAATTCCCATGATGGTCAATGAAGAAGCAGTACTCATCAGCCCACCTTTGTTCCAATGGTCCCATTGGGAGCAGATATTTTCCCCAAAGTGGAAAGAACCTAGGCCTATTTCTTTGTATTCAGATGTAAAGGGAGACTAGACTATGATTTAGTTGATTTAATCAACCTAGCCTGCTAAACCAGATAATTAAGCCTCCTCCCCCACACTTCTATTCTCATCCAGTTTGTACCTAAATTACTCAATTTGTATAGCTCTATTGATTAAATATCCAACTCCTTCACTTTGGGTAGGATACAACCATTTATAAGTCTTAAAGGAATTTTCCAAAGAACCTAACCTGATTTAAGATTTTAATAGTATGTGAAGTAAACCTATATTACCAGAGCTTTATTTTGTTAAGACTATTTTGCACATCTAATTCTGTCCTGGGATTTTATTGGTCAATCTTTTAAAAGTTGAATGTATTTTTAAAAAATTAGAGAAGTTGAAATCATCAACACCTTTCTCTGTCATTTACTACCATCAGAGGGAAGTTCCATCAGATTGAAATGGAAAGAATTAATTCTTACATTGACAAGAAAATTCTTTTTTGTGTAAATGATCAAAAACTAAGAAAAATGTAATCACAAAACTCTAAGCAATATACTACAGTGCAAAATGTCAGGACTTTTGAAACTAAGTGTGTAAGCTGCTTGCAAGAAAGACACTTGTTTCTACCTCCAAGATTTATATATACTTTAATGTGAAGGGTAACGTTTCTTGGTGGAGGAGAAGTGTAGAGAAGAAGTCTGATTTATGCTGTGACCTTGGACAAGGCATCTGACCTGTTTGGGTATCAATTTTCTCAATGCTTAGATTAAATCCATGCCTTTCAAATGTGCTCCGAGGAGGGCCTTCAGGATTTGCCTTGGAGAATGGTGGCTTGTGGTGAGACCCTGAGCTCTGCCCAGAGTGGCCTCATTTGCTTTATTTTTGTTTCCCTTTAGGGTTTTTCTTTCTTTTAAATAAGTGATTCTACAGCTTAAAAAAAAAATGTTTGCAACCCTCAGACTAGATGCTCTCTACTCATCTCTAAAATTTGTAGAGTCTAAGTTATTGCATCCTGGAAGCCATATGGAATAATCTTGTTAAAATAGTACTTGCTCTGTGGTCAAAGGATCAGTCACGACTCAATGTGCAGGAGGGGATTGGGTGCAGAGAGAAGGAACCCCACCTGGATTGGCAACCCAGAGATTTTGTGTTACTGACTCCGTGCACTAGCTTTGCCAACTCCAACTTCATTCAGTTCAGATCTCAACTTCTCAAAGGGTCTACCCAGATCGTCTTTGTAAATATTGCCTTCCCTCCTCAATCCTACCGACCCCACACACACACACTCCCAATCCCCCTTCGTCAGCTCTACTTGACACCTTAAGAAAGGAGCCCTGTCTATCTTGTACATTCTCCCAATTTCCTAGAGTAATTCAGGGTCAAAATGGTTGTTGAAAGACTTGATTGGCCTATGATTCTCAGGACTGATGGGGCTCATGAACTGGCTCTGAGTGACTGGGCAAAGCTTTTCAGACAATGAAGCATGGTCTTGGCAGAGTTCAAGCTACCTTCCCGATGTCATTTCTTCTCTTCTGCCCTAATTTTCCCCAAGGGCTGTTCTCTATGAGCCCTTTTCTGAAATGCTCAGTCCGTTTGGGCTGCTATAACAGAACATCCCAGACTGGGGGGCTTAAACAACAAACAATTATTTCTCACAGTTCTGGAGGCTGGAAGTCCAAGATCAAGGTGTCAGGTTGGAGACTTGGTGAGAATCTCCTCCTGGTTCACAGACAGCTGCCCTCTCACTGTGTCCTCACATGGCAGAGAGAGGGAAGGCTCTTCCTCTTATATAGGGACACCAATTCACCCTCACGACCTCATCTAAAACTAATTAATTCTCAGAGGTCCACCTCCTATTACCATCCTATTGGGGGTTACAGCTTCAACATATGGATTTGGGGGATGGGGACACAAGCATGCAGTCCATAATGTGTGTGTGTGTGTGTGTGTGTGTGTGTGTGTGTGTGTATATGTAATTTGTTAGATGCCAACCAAATTGTATTAGGTCCCAATTTATTACTAAGATACTGCAGAGCTATATGGCCAAGCCCAGGGTTTTAACCTTTCAAAGGAATTTTGGAGTATGGGAATGGCTTTTGGCACATCATCAGGCGGCAGAGTTAACATTTTGAGAAGTAGGCTGTGTCCTTCCTATCTCTTATAGTGAACTTGGGCACAAAAACCTAAGTCACAGAGCTTGTAGAATTCATGTAGGGGTGGGGCTTGAGAGGAGAAGGGAAACATCATCAACACTCCTAAACACACCCTAGGAATAAAGATATAATAAGTACCATTTATTCAGCACCTGTTACTTACTGGGAACTATACTAGGCACTTTACATAGGTTATGGTTTTAAAATGTAGTCTTTATTATTATTCAAGTATGGGAGGTGTGGGGGATCAGAATTAGCCACCTCAAAATATGTCTCTTTACCTTGATTATTTTCTCTGAAAGAAACTTCAACCTCCCCTGACCCCCAACTAACTACCTGAAAGAATTTAACTCTGGGTATGGATAGACTGGGAGGGTCCTTGCTAAGCCCATTCCAAGTAAAGTAGAAGTTATCCTTTGTAAGAGACATTTACATTTATAAGGGAAATCTCCATTTGTAAAGGTATCTCCCTCTCTGTACCAGGAAGAAGGGGGAATGACCTCATCTCTAGAAACTCTTATCAGTGCAGAAGGTGAGGACTTAGATCTGCATACTCTTGTTTATCGTGCTTTTCTGGTAATCTCCCATAGCTGACTCCCTGCACCCCCAATATCCTCTTTTGTCTTTCTATTTAAGAGGAGAACCTCCACAATTTTGTCGAGATACTCAGTTTCCCTGGGTCTCTCCCATGTATACATGTTATAAAGTTTTGTTTGACTTTCTCCTGCTATTCGGTCTCATGTCAATTTAATTTGTAGCCCAACAAGAAAGGACCCAGAGTGGGTAGAGAATAGTCTTCCTCCCCTTCTGAGGCCAACAGATCGGGAGACAATCTCCATTGAAAAGACAGGTTGTTGCTTACAGTTGTCCAGATGAGGCGGCCCACCATGCTATGTAGGGCCACACGGGGCTACACCAGGGTTGGCCGGGGGCAGAAGGAGTGAGGGGAAAATGTGGGAGAGAGCCTTGTGGTTTCTGCAGGAAGGAATGGGTGAGGCAGGGTAAATGGGCTGAGGATTGGCTAGTTTGAATAATTTCAGTGGGCCCTGGAGCATAAGAGCTGTCCCTGGTTGTCTGGTACCTGGTCTTGGGGTGATCAGGGCAGGTGGAGAGTGGCCCTGAGTGTGACAGCCTGAGAGAGGGGTGGTTGGGGTGTGGGCTCTGCATTGGTTGGTTTGCATTTGAAAGATGCACTCACAGGTGAGCTGTTTGCTATTTCTAGGAATTAGCAAGCCCTGGGAAGGGCAGTCCCCTCAGGGTCAGCAAGGACCCAGACATCAGAGCATCCAAAATACGGAAAATAAAAAGGAGTGATTAATCCAGTTATTTTATTTAAAAATATGAAGACTTGCACAAAATAACTGTCCAGTTGTTTGTGACAAAGAGTTATTTTCATCCATAAAAGAAGATGAATTTAATCCTTGCAGTGGAATGGCTACAGTGAATATGAAAAAGGAAAATAAAGACCTAGCTCCCAACTAGCATTCATGCCATGAAACTACTAAATCACAGTAAAAATAGAAACTAATGCAGGCCAGAAAAACTGCAAGAGATTACAGCCCCCTTCTCTTCACACCATACAGTGCATTTTTATTTTATTATTTTTTTTTTTTTGGCGAGGAAGTTTGGCCCTGAGCAAACATCTGTTGCCAATCTTCCTCTTTTTGCTTGATGAAGATTGTTGCTGAGCTAATATCTGTGCCCATCTTCCACTATTTTGTATGTGGGATGCAGCCACAGCATGGCTTGACCAGCGGTGTGTAGGTCCGTGACTGAGATCCAAACCTGTGAACCCCAGGTTGCTGAAGCAGAACATGTGAACTTAAATGCTAGGCCACTGGGCTGACCCTCACACAGTGTATTTTAGTAAAACCACATAACCCAAACAAGGAATACTTTGAAATGGTTGTCGTTAACTTGTCAAAAACACCTCCTCTGCCTGTATTTCAGCAAAGGGCAGAAACTTTGTTCCAAGTGCCTCCTAAAAGATTTGGGGAGCCTATACGTAAGAACTTGTTCTCTTCACCTCATGACCCTCTCAGACAAATTTTAGGGCAATGTAAATGGTGGGCATGGTGATTTTCACTGTAAACACTGTTCATTTTTCTTTGGGCAACGTTGGCTTCTTGAAATCAACCCACTTTAACTTCAAAGGACTTTTTAGAAAGCAAAAATGTTTTTCCATTCAAACAGAAGAAAAGATGTGGCACCCCAGCCCACTTCTCCAAATTACAGTTATGGAAAACCTTTGTCATTGAGATTATTGGTTCTGATGCAAGTGTTTCAGAGGAGCCCCCACTAGGGATTCTCTGACTCCTACATTCCTACATCAAGATCCAAGCTGACCAGGATGAACATACCCAGATCTTGGATTGAAAATGCGCTAAAATGTGTTCTCATCTGAATTTTCCAAGTTGCTGCTGTAAAATAGCGGTATGATAATGTGTGAAATATATACATTGTGAGTTGGAGAAAAAGAGCAAAATATAGTTTCTGTGGTTTGCAACACTTAGAAACAATAATTGAGCTGGTGTAGGGTAACTCCCCAGGGGGCCCTTCCTGTGTGATGGCCAGATGCATCACAGGGAGCTACATGACACACAGTGGCAAGATTTGACTCAGCGTATAAGCAAATCAGGGGTGTTCTTTTTTTCTCTTAATATAGTAATCTGTGGCAACGTTTGTTGGTTATTTTCCGTAATCATATTTGTTTGTTAGAGACTACCTTTGGGGGCATTTAAAGAACTCAACTTTCCGGCAAATTTTCTATACTTAAAAATATTTCTTTCAAATAAAAGAATAATGTGATAATCAGAAAAATAGAGCCATTAAAATTATGTTTCAAATAATTCTTAATAGCATTTGAGAGTGCTCCCTGTATGTTAAGGCAAACCATAGCAAGATATAAAAATAAACAAAAAGTGTAATGTCAAATGGTTTGTTTTATTACTGTTTTTAAAAATAAAAACCACATTCTCATCTCAAGAAAAAGAAATTATAACTATATATGGTGATGGATGGTAACTAGACATTGTGGAGATCATTTTTCAGTGTATACAAATATTGAATCATTATGTTGTACATCTGAAATTAATATAATGTTATATGTCAATTACACCTCAATAAAAAAATAAAAACCATGAATATATTTAGAAAAAAAAGAAACAAATACTTCAAAATGCTAATAAAAAAAGAAAAATAGCGATTTTCATTTTGAAAAAAAAATTTAAATTGGAAAATTCAGAAAAGCATAAAGAAGGAAAACATTCACATTTCCATCATTCAGAGAAAATTCCTGTAAATATTTGGTGTCATTTTCTTTAGCATTTTTCCGATTTCACCTCTCTCTCTCTCTCTCTCTCTGTGGATATTACATCCATAATCTTATACTCTACTTTTCTCCATTTAACTTAATACCATCAATATTCTCCTGTGTAATAAAAAATTTATGACATCATTTTATACAACTTTAAAGAATATTCTATCACATGGTGTACCCCCAATTTTTTAACTATTCTCTGTTTTTGCTGTACTTTTTTCTAATTTCTTATTTATTTAAAATAATGATGTAATGAGTATCCTTATACATCAGTTTCCCTGGGCACTGCTATTTTCTTATAACATAGGGTAAAACACTAACAAAGTTTCCTTTTCCTTCAAGGTATCCAAGCTCCCTCCTTTTTTTTCACCATTATGCATTTCCACAGAGGATGAACAAAATCATAAACAGAGAGCAGAGTCAAAGTCTTACTTCCTAAGTTTTAAAACTCATAGCAGAGACCCTAGTTTTGAACATCTATATTTTCACTTTTCAGGAGCAGCCTTTTTTCGGACAGAAGAGTTGGTTTTTGTTTTACATTCAAAGAGTCAAACCTGAAAGGAATCAAGGCATAGACATAAATAAAACATTGGAAGAGGAGTTCTTCGCCTAGTGTTTGTGAATAGAACAAAATTTCAGTATAATTTGTTTCCCGCTGTAACCCTATGTATTTTATTTTATGCATCTAAAATATTTTTCTGAGAAAGGGCACACAGGATTCGTCAGATCACCAATGGGGCCCATGACACAGAAAGAGTGAAGAGTTCCTGGTGATGAAGAGCAGATGACTTCCCCTTCAAACCTAGGTAGATTGATGGGCTGAGGGAGGCATCAGACTTGGGAGAAATAGAGGCAGGTACTGGTGATGACTCTGAAAAAGGAGATCTTTGTCCCTGGGGGGGTGTGTGTGTGTATGGGAAGCAAATAGTATATATGCTACCCTACCCCCACCACAGCTACAATTTGAGAATGCTAAAAATAGAGGAAATGTGTGCTTCACTTTCCAGGGTTTCACCCCAAGTGGAGCAAGCCTTGGAGAAAAGCCAAGTCCGGCATTGTACCTGAGCTGTAGGCTGCACTGCCTACGCAGAGGGGCCTGAGCATGGCCTTGTGGAGTCCTAGCATTCCAGAAGGATGGGAATAGCTAGGAGAAGGAGACACCATGTAGCTGAGAGGGTCTGAGCCAGCAGGTGTGTGGAACTAGTCCACATGGGACAGAGGATGCCGTAGCAGAAGGTGTGATGTAGGCTGTTCGTCTGGGGACTGGGAGAGGGTGCTGTACCAGTTCAGCTGATGCCACTAGAGAGAGAAAGGACTGCTGGGAGATTCAGCTCATCAGAACACATCAGCTCCAGTCAGTTGGGAAGACGCTGACTATCAGAAGCCAAGGGGAAGAAGGATGTAGCAGGAGGACACCTGGAGGACACAAGGCCACATCCAAGCATCCAGGCCCCTCTCCCAAAGTCCTGCAGCGTCTTACCTCTCCCTCTCCCCGTCCCAGACCTGAAATGTGTTACCGGGGGATGGAGCAGGGGAGACTCCAGGATCAATGAGTTTAAGTCCAAAATGCCTGAAAAGCAGAAGTGACACCTTTTAAAATGAAATCTACTGGATCAGATTTTCCGATTTCAGGAGGTGTAGGAACTGAGATAGGTATTTAGTCACAGAAAAATAAAAGAGGTATTTGGGTTTTGTGGTTATTTTTTTTTTTTGCACCCTTCAATTTCATGATCTGTGAAAATATCATATACTTAGTAAAGTTCTTTAAATGTCATATTTCTGAGTCAAATGGCAAAAATGTTAGAAGGCTCTTACGTGTGCTTTTAATTTCTTTCCAGAAAAGCTCTGCTAATTATTCTTTTAAGTCACAAGCTCAATAGTACTGAGTATTATAGTTATTTAAATATTTTCCAATTTGATTTTTTAAAAAAAGCAGAGTTAGTTAGTTGGGGTACTATTTTATCATAATTTTGAGTCATTTGTATTTCTTCTGTGAACTGTATGTTATGTACTTTGATCATTTTATTTTAGGATTATTAGTTCTTTTTTATTGGTTTGAAAAGAATTTTAACATATTAAAAATACTGACTTTTTCTATCATACTTGTTATGAATATTTCTCCCAATTTGCTGTTGGCATTTGAATTTTCTTCATGAAGTCACTTTACATACCCAAGTTTAATGTTTTGGAGAGTCAAATATATATTTCTTTGCCTTTGTTGCTGTTTTTATTGGCTTTGTATTTTCAATAGTCTTGCCCATATTCTGTTATGTTCTATGATTTCATTTAAAAATATTTATTCTGTAATTTCTAATGTATATTTAATGCATCTAAAATTCATTTTGGTGTGTCCTGTGTGATGGAAGGTGAGAAATCCCAGTTTTTTCAAACACATAATTTTATTAAGTACATTTGTTTAACAATTCATTACCTCAGTTATTTTACAAATGTGCATTGAAAGCCTAGTATGGGCAAAGCACTGTTCTAGCCTCTGATCACGTAGTAACCAAAATATAAAAATTAAAAAAAAAAAAACAGGCAATCTTTTCTTCATGAGCTTATAGCCTGATAGGGGAGATCAATATTGAGTAAATAAATACATATTTGTGAATTGCAATTTGGGCCGTAGAAGCAAAGAATAGAGGAGACAGAGACTAATGGGGGCTCCCGACTTTGACTGGGGGTAGCAGGAGGCTTCCCTAAGAGACGGACATCAGAGTTTCAATTCTCATGTGCTCCTTTCATGGACACATTAAATTCTGTTTCCTTGTTCCCTATTCTGTACCATTGATCTGTTTGTTTAACCCAGGATGACACTGCTCTAAGTAATCAAGCTGTATGATGCATTTTAATGTCTGTTTGAGCAAATTCTTCCTTGATACAATTTTCAATTTTTTGTTGGTGGTGGTTAACCTGGAAACCTATATGTCCACTGTCCCAAGAAAAGGTCGATGTTTTTGCTGCGTGTCAATCATGACCATGAAGCAAAACCGAAAAGAAGCCAGCTGCACAGATAGCGTGAGAGTTGTGTCAAGACGTAATGAAGGTGTCTTATTGGGGTAGAGAGGGTGTTTTCACCCCTCAGCTCGGATTTCATTTGGGATGCCTCTCCTCTGAGCAGTAGTAACAGACCACCCCTCCCTTTCCAGGCCCCTTTCACATGCTCCCCTCATTAGCCACAGGATGGTTGGTCCTGCCTGCCTTCCTCCCCACCCCACCTGGGATTTTTTTTTCTCCTTATTCTTCAGCAAAATAATTATTTTGTGCTGTCCAGACTTGTAAGCCATGTTTCCAACCAGCTCAAGAAATGATGAACCTCCAGTTCCCCAGGCAACCCTCCTTGGGAGAAAAAGGGGATTATAAAGCAACAACAAAAATTCTCAGAAAAGAAATTCTCCAAGTTCCCACTTTCTCTAAGATTGCTCTTTCTTAGAATGGAAGAATGGATCAGGTAGCCATGACTGCTGGTTGCCTATTCAATATGCACCAATACTCTTCCTTATCAACAAAGCCCTGCTTTCAGCTGGAGTGTCAATGCACTTCATTTCCCAGCGTCCATCGCAACTGGGCATTGTGTCACCTCATTCTGGTCGTGAGACGTGAGTAGAACTTCTGAAAGTTCTGCTTACTAGGAGACGATAGCATGAAACCACCATAATCATCATGGGCCACTTTGTTTCGGACTTCTTTGACATGTGACTAGACTTTTGTGTATTTAAAACAGTGCTACTTTGAGTTTCTGTACATACAGCTGAACCCCATTCTAAAAGGTGGAGACCAGCAGAGTTCACTGACCTCTTTTCCTAACCAAAAAAAGAAAAAAAATCACTAGGGCAGAATGTAAGGATCTTCAGACAAGTGGTGGTGGTTGTTATAATGGTTTTTGAAAAGGCAGTGAGGAAAGGAAATCCCATTACGTTCTTGATAGCACAGTTCTTTGCTTTTGGCATTCTCAAAACTCTGATTGAGAGCACTTAGATTTTTTAATTGAGTGGCTATCAGTTTAAGCGTCTGGGGAGCTTCTATATTAAATATATCAATAATGACCTTAACAGAGAATTCCAATTTTATTACCAGTGCTTGACATAGAAAGCAAAGAGGATGTACTTCAGTCAAGTGACTGGCTAGGCTTCATGTGCTCCGTCACTGTCCAATTCATCTTCCAACCTTTCAACCATTTTACATTCTTCTAAACTGTTAGATGCCTAAAGAATAAGGTCCAAACCCTATAAGCCTAGCATGCAGACACAATATGGTCCTATCTTAACTTTCAAGCCTCCTTTCCTGATATCCCACACACAAGATTAACACATATTTGACTACTCACTCTAATGTATTTTTATGTTTCTTTGCCTTTGCTTCTATTGTCCTTTTAACCTGCAATGTTGTTATCTCAAGCACCCATCCCTCCATACATCCATTCCTCCATCCATTCATACATACATTTAACAAATATTTATTGAGCATTTGCTATGCATCAGGCAGACATTGTGATAGGGGTTAGGATTGTCTCAACAAAGTAGATAATGTTCCAATTCCTAACGAAATTCCACTTATCATCCCCTTCCTTGAAGACTTAGCTCAGATATCTCTCCATGAAGCCTCCTTTGACCTCCTTATCTCCTTCCCAAGATATCCTTGGCTATTATTGGCCCTTTGCATTTTCGTATAAATTTTATAATCAGCTAATCAATTTACAAATACGCACACATGGAATCTCTTGCCATCACATGAACTATGGACAAATTTAAGGAGAGTTGCCATTTTTACCATGTGAGTCTTCCAATTTATTAATGTCATATGTCCCTCCACTTATTTAGGTCTTTAATTTCACTCAAAAATGCTTTGTAGTTTCCATATACATCTCACATACTTTTAAAAGATATATTCCTAGGTATTTAACGTTCCTTGATGCTGTTGCAAATGGTATAACTGTAAGATTTCGTTTTCTCTTCATTGCAGGTCTACAGAAACAGAGTTGATTTTCCATACTGATGATAAATCTGGACTGTATTAAACAGATTTATTAAATTTAAGTTGTTTGTAGATTCTTTTGGATTTTTTCCATATAAAATCAATTCATTTGTGTCTAACGACAGTTTTATTCCTTCCTTTCCAATTATTCTGCCTTTGATGTGTTTTCTTGCATCACTGCGCTGGCTGGGACTTCCAGGACCACGTTGGAGAGAAGTGATGAGAGCAGGCTTCCTTCTTTCTTTCCACCTCTTGAAGGGGAGAACTTTCTATTTCACCTTTAATTTTCATTTGGAGAAGACTCCTCTCATCTGCCCCTCTTCCTCTGACATGGCCCTCCAGGCTCCCACTGGAAGCCTGATGTGCCCAAGGACCCCCCGCCTCTGGTGGGTGCTCAACTCTAACTTTTGTCTCTGCACCATGTCCGGACTGCAGAAAACTCTGCTCAGCTCTTCAGGTGTTTTCAGCCGAGCCTCTCTGTTTCCTCCCCTGTGCAGTTTCAGAATTCAGTAATGTCTTCTGGAGAAACCGATCCTGTGTTGGAGGCTCTGGTTATTTCTGTAGCTCTTCTTAGGGACGGCACAGACGCCGAGCTGCCTGCCCTCGTCCAGAATTCGCAGTGCCCTGGGATAAAAGGCTGATGCAGATTCTCACCTCTCCCGAATCTTAGCCCCTCTACTTGGCATCACTTGAGCAGCTCTTGGGTGCCTTTAAAACAGGTGATTTTGGGATTTCATCTGGTTTACCTAGTTGCTCTTAGTGGAAGGGTTGGTCTGCCACGAATGTCTCCATCTTACTCAGAAGCAGAAGCCCCATAACAGGTTTCTAAGAAATACTTTCAAATTTCTCTTTGATCTCAGCCTTTGGAGACAGAATATCAGAAATGAAGCAAATGTTAGAGGTCTTCTGTAGTCTCCACCTGAAGAGCAACCCAAAGGTTATTCCCAGCACTGAGAGAACTGCGGAAATAAACGGCAGCTGAGGGAATCTGTTAACTTCAGTAGATCCGAAGGGACAGGGCAGACCGAGACACTGGAGTTTACCTGAGCCCTTGCAAGAACCTGGTACTGCCCTTGAATGCTCTCTTGACCATTTCCTTGGTCTGTTCAAGCCACACAACAGGGACAACTGACAGATGAAGCCAGCTCATCAGTCTGGAAACTGGAAATTACCTAATGCATTGCTTCATGGAAATGTTCCCTGCCTGCTTTGTACTGTGGAAAAGCCATCTGAGCTTGCGAACGGGCATCCAGAGAGTGATCCAGAACAAATACGAGGGTAATCTGTCACTACAGTATTGCTAGAAGTAATCTTCCTCATCTGATAGGCAGGCAAGATTCCTCTCAAAATTCCACGCACATCATCTCTAGTCTTGAGCACCCTTCCCGAAGAGAGGAAGACGGCTCCTTGATGAAGCATATACAAGTGACTGCAATATTTTTATTCAGAGCAGATAGGTTACCTGGCTTTAAACTGCCATGGCCCATTTGGGTTACCCTCCAGCAGCAACACATCACTCCCTATAGTGTCAAAACTCTCTGCTTTTATTTATCAAGTCTTTTTAATCACATGTTGAGTCCCTACATAAGTGGTAAAGTGGTTCTTCTTCGGATGTGTTAACTCTGCTGTGATACGTTCGGTATTTTCTACAAGGGCGGGGAAGGATCCGAGTGGTGGTTTCTGGACAATGAGTAGCAACTGCTCCTTCACTTACTGGTCTCTCGGATGTCCCAGCTTCAACAAGCGTCTTTCCTTCACTGCAAACACAGCTGTGGAATGGAGCCAGCTGGAGACTCAGGGGTAATCACTCATCTGGGACTTAATTTGGAGCCCCCTCAAAGGACATCAGATTGTGGACAGGGCATTTTTTTTAGGGAGGATGGCAAGGAAAGGAAAGAAAAG
This sequence comes from Tapirus indicus, assembly GCA_031878705.1. NCBI lineage: Eukaryota > Metazoa > Chordata > Mammalia > Perissodactyla > Tapiridae > Tapirus > Tapirus indicus. The sequence continues at coordinate 120,965,976 of CM062925.1, forward strand.
GGGAAGCCATGACAAGCTTACTGATGTTTTGCGGGGAAAGGTGGAAATATTCATTTACCTTTATTCCAGTGCCCTTTCCAATTTCCCTACATTCTGCTACTTGTTCCCACGTTAAATCTTGTGTTAAGATTTCCTTCTCAGTAAAAAAAATGCTTCCATGAAAAATAATTCATATTCATAGAGTTGATTCTGATGAAAATAATCCCCAGGGCTTCAGTGCACTGCATCCTGAATTAAAATGCTTGAGACGTCCAGGGTTTGGGCTCGTCTGTCTCCCGGGACGCCATTAATGGCTTATGCATATCAGGCTATTTTCCAAATTCTGCTTTTTTGCTCCGTTAGATAAATGAAGAAATACACTTGAGATACATCTGGAAGGCTTTAAAAACTGGGAAAGATTCTCATCTGGATGGGATGGTTTAAGTGTGATACTGCTTAAATTGGGGGCCAAGGGCCGTAGGACCTCTCCAGGCCATTTCCAATACTTGAATTTTATAATACTATGAATATCTAACGAGCAATCCCCTTGGGAGTAGATTTCAAAATTGAACATGATCTGAAAAAAATTCAATTAATTTTTTTTTTGATGTAGTGGAAAAGCCCTGAGCTGGGATTTTAAAAATGTGGCTGCTTGTCCCAGCTTTGCTCCTAATTAGATGAGTGACTTTGGGAAGTCACATAACCTTTTTGGGTCTCAGTTTCATTATCCATAAATGAGGGTTCACTTGACAATAGCCAATGTCCCTTTGAATTACTTCCCTCACCAATAAAGTCTTTAATTCTGTTCTTTTCCATCTGTCCATCCCCTCCCTACTCCTTTCTCATTTCCTAGTCTTCATTCCAATTAATGCCTAGATGTGGCTTCTCCTCTGCCTAGCTGTGTGACCTTAGGCAAGTTATATAACCATTCTGTGTTCTGAAAAAAAGAAAGTAGTAATACTGCCTGCCTGAAGAATTGTTGTGAGGATAAACGATTAATACATGGCAAGCACTGGGCTCAGAGTAACAAGTAAATAAATGTTAGCCAATAATCATTATTTTCCAGAGACTGATTCTGTGTACTCATGAGTATAGTGGATGTGTTTTATTCCTGGATATAAAAGGATAGAATTGGACTCATTCGTATCAAGAGGGGTCACTACTTATTGAAAAAAAATTAACCTATTGGATTACTGACCCCATTTCTCTTGCCTTGTCTCACACTGTTTATTCAGGGGGTCTGTACAGGTATGCAAACGTGACTATTTCTCTCCATCTATAACTCTTCCACCACCCTTGTGCGAGAACATGGAGTCACTCATAAGGGGCTCATCTCGATTCAGAGACCCTGACAACAGGATCCAAGCATGCGGCTGTCTTTGGCTCTCGTGGGTCCACACTGTGGGTTGGAATTGTCAACATTCAACTATAGTCAGGAAAAAATATATATGTTGCAAGTGAAACGCTAGAAAGACTGGGTAACACAGTCTTAGGGAAGAAGATTTAAAAATGTTTTTTGTGGTGTAATTACACATTGTAAAAAGCCCAGCTCCTGAGTGTACAGTTGAAGGAGTTTTGACAAACGTATATACTTACATACCCAACGCCCCAATCAAGATGTAGAACGTCAACCCTAGAAAGTTCCACTGTGCCCCTTTCCGGTCAAGGACTCTCTTCGGTCAGTGGCAACTGTTATATTGATTCCTCATAGGTTACTTTGTCTGTTCTTGAACTTCACATAAATGTACTCTTTTGTGTCTGGTTTCTTCCACTCAGCATAGTGTACTGGAGATTAATCCCCGATGTTGCATGTTTCAACAGCTCATTCCTTTTCAGCGCTAAGGAGTTGTGTACCATCGTGCGCATATACTGTCCATTTGTTTATTCTTTTTCCTGTTGGTGGACGTTTGGACTATTTTCCTCTTTTGCTATTATGAATAAAACTGCAGTGAATGCCTGTTGAAGGGAAGTGACTTTTTTCCCTGAACTTTTAACTTTTCTGTCATGTGATTATATTTTCAACAAAATGAAAGATTTTAAAATGTATCTCATGGGCCATTCAAGTCTTCCCTCCTTCATTAGGAATCTAACACCTTTTCTTCCATTACCAGTTTCTCTCTTTTTTGAATTGCTTTTGCATGCGTTCATGTGCAAACATAATTGTTTCTCACAGTGCCTTCAATCGGCTTGCCTTTGGACCGTATCTTAATACTCCCGTTTGTTTCTTGTGAATTAGGCTTACCTCCTTGTTAAGTGACATTATTTTGTATATTTCTTTATCACTTTCCATAGTGCGAAGCAAAATTTTGAACCTCTAGACGTATTCAACAAGCTTGCGTTTTATGCTATTTTGGGCAGTCTTGGCCATTGACATGTGAAATAGTGAATTTTGTAGAAAGAGGAACTGTTTTAAATCAAAGCCTGGATTGCAATTGCCAGTCCAGTGCTTCTGGGGTCCCACACCCAGAATTAACTGCTCAACGTGTCCACTTGGAATTTTTATTGTGTATCTTTTCCTTCCCGGTGATGAGCCCAGGCCTACTGAAATGTGCTTCACGGTGTGTATCCTCAGTTTCCCCTTTGCACAAGTGGAGTGTGCTATTTTGGAACATCTGTAAAATCACCATCCAGATGACATAATCTCCATGGGACGCAGACAGGAACAGAGCCCTGATCGTGCTCACCGTCACAGGCCAGATGGGGCTTCTAGGCCTCGGGTGCTGTGGGTGGGTGTGCATGCACGCTCACGTGCATGCATGCACACACTTGCACACGTCTTTCTGCAATTCCAAGAGCAGTGATGAAAAGATACAATTGCCGGGATTGAAAATAGGAATAAATGAATGATTTGTCTGCGTTTTTGATGATAATATATCCGCTCTGGTTGCTGAGTAGTGAGAACTGGAAGGTTTATTCACTCAAAGAGAGTTAAAATTCTCCTCTAAACTGCTCGTGATAGCCATGCTCTCCCACCCTTTCAGCCTGTTTAGGGCATCGGTCTTTCCTTTCATAATTGCTGCCTTAGATGGCCCAGACCTATATATTAACATCATATTTTCTTTTACATTTGTCCTTCGTTCACGTATTTGATTTCAGTGAACGCATGCAGAAGAAAGCCTTAAAATATTTTATAGCAAATATTTAATAAGTTAATGGTAATAACTAAAATACATAGCCATGTAAAATGGAAACATTATTTTCAAAATATTAGAAATGCAATAATAGTTTATCAAAGTTTTATTAATTATTACAGTATTTAATTTAATTTTTGAGCGTTTTATTTTAGAAAGACTTTTTATTTTATTGAGGTCACATTGGTTTATAACATTGTGTAAATTTCAGGTGTGCATCATTTTATTTTGGCTTCTGTATAGACTGCATTGTGTTCACCATCAAAAGTCTAGTTTCCATCCGTCACTGTACAAACGTGTCCCTTTACCCCTTTTGCCTTCCCCTCACCTCCCTCCCCTCTGGTAACCACCAATCTATTCTCTGTACTTGTGTGTTTGTTTGTTTATCTTCCACATATTGAGTGAAATCATACAGTATTTGTCTTCCTCTGTCTGACTTATTTCCCTTGGCATGATACCCTCAAGGTATATCCATGTTATCACAAATGGCACCATCCCATCCTTTTCTATGGCTGAGTAGTATTCCATTGTGTATATATACCACATCTTCTTTATCCATTCATCTGTTGATGGGCACTTAGGTTGCTTCCAAGTCTTGCCTATTGTGAATAATGCTGCAATGAACATAGGGGTGCATGTATCTTTTAGAATTAGTGTTTTCATGTTCTTTGGATAAATGCCCAGAAGTGGAATAGCTGGATCATATGGTATTTCTATTTTTAATTTTTTCAGAAATCTCCATACTGTTTTCTGTAGTGGCTGTACCAGTTTGCATTCCCACCAGCAGTGTATGAGAGTTCTCTTTTCTCCACATCCTCTCCAACACTTTTTTATTTCTTGTCTTTTTAATAATAGCCATTCTGACAGGTATGAGGTGGTATCTCATTGTAGTTTTGATTTGCATTCCCCTGATAATTAGTGACCTTGAGCACCTTTTCATGTGTTTGTTGGCCATTTGTAAATCTTCTTTGGAAAAATGTCTGTTCATATCCTCTGCCCATTTTTTGATCAGGTTGTTTGTTTTTTGTTGTTGAGTTGTATGAGTTCTTCACATATTTTGGAAATTAACTCATCAGATATATGATTTGCAAATATTTTCTCCCAGTGGGTTGTCTTTTCATTCTGTGATGGTAAAAAGACTCGTGTGTGTGTGTGTGTGTGTGTGTGTGTGTGTGTGTGTAAGAGAGAGAGAGGAAGATTGGCCCTGAGCTAGCATCTGTTGCCAATATTCCTCTATTTTGTATATGGGACACCACTACAACATGGCTTGATGAGTCATGTGTAGGTCCCGCCTGGGATCCAAACCCACAAATCCCAGGCCGCTGAAGTGGAGGACATGAACTTAACCACTATGCCACTGGGCCAGCCCCTAGAAAAACTGTTTGTAAATTTATTCAAGATACCAAGTAGGCAAAAAGTAAAAATTAGAATTTTGTTAAACATATATACTAATACAGTTTTACTAGTAGTACATTTAAAGTAATGTTTATATATTTTATGAAATAATACCTATTTATTGTAGAAAATTGTAAAATAAAGATTAGCAAAAAGAAAAAAATTATTTTCAACTCTAGAGAATGTTTCTGTATGAATTATGACATACATATATGTATAATTTTATGTATATAGAAAGATATATAAAGGTGTATGGTAATATATGTGTGGATATGGATATATATAATGTTTACATATATCTGTACATATGTATGGATACACATACAAAATACAAACTGAGCATACACTTATTTTTCCATTAACAAAAGATTATGACATATTTACATATCCATAACATTCACCTACAGGATCATTGACAATGACTGAATGGAATTTCATTCTAACAATATCCTATAGCTACACAATCCTCTTTGGTTGAATTATTTGATTGTTTCCAGTTTTTCACTATAAAAAGCACATTGTGGGATTTTGCTTCTAGATGAGGTAAAATAACAGTGACCAGGATTACCTTCCTACTTGAAACAATTGAAAACTAGACAAAATATATGAAACAACAGTTTTTAAGAGATTGGACATCAGGCAGGGAAAGAAAGCAATCTTTTAGAGATGGAAACAAAGAAGGCAAACCCCAGATTACAATCTTAAAAGGATTTCATGACCGCAGAGAGGGAACCTGGGCAGAGCCTGGCAGATTCCCTGAATTGAAGAGAGTTGGGGTCCAGGGAGACCAAAGTGGATGGAGTTCACTGGGCTGAGAATTGGAAAGGAGAGAACTGTATAGAGAGAAGACTCTGGAGATCTGCAGAGCCCATCTCCAGTATTCAGCAGAGTACTAATCGAATCATGTGTGGAGGAAACTACGCAAGTCCAGAGAAAGAACCACATGAAAGGATTAGAGGAAACAGTAGCTGGAGCTCACACAAGGCCAGAAATAATTTCTGTTCCCTTCAGCAGGTTGGAAAACCTTGTAATTCACAGGGCACTAGGTAGAGTACTCAGAGGGTCTTATCTCAGCAGTGGGGAATAATTATCCCTAGATGAGACTTGCTAGCTGGGACTACAGTAGCCTAGGGCTACAGGATCATCCTGTTTTCAAGTAACTTGACTGCATGCCAGAACAAACCTCAAGAAAATTCATAGGAGTATAAAAAGATCCAGCATGCTAAACCATGTAAGTCACAATGTCTAGCATCCTATCAAAAATTGCCAGACATACAAAGAAGCAAGAAAAACATGTTGCAATGAGCAACATTATCATTGGAATTTTGAGGATCTCTATATTCCTTCAGTTACAACCGAGTGGGTCAGATGTGGATACCTGACCCAGATTGGGAGCAGGCTAAAGACCACCCTTCTGTGGCCAGTTACCTAATGCATATTTGGCCTGACTTTTCATAATAAGCTGAACCAATCACCTACTTCTTTTCTTACTTTAAACTAAGAAACAGAAGTTTCCAGTCAAAGGTGGTTAATTGAGCTGACAGGTCATGGAAAGTTAGGTGTGGGATGTCCATTATTGCCCTACATACCTGTTGTAGTTGTGAGAAGAGACACAGAGGGAGAATGGAGCAGATCTACAGAGCAAACAGGAGGCCAGGAGATGGAGAGCCAGGAATGAGAGTGTTGGTTACCCCTAAGATGCTCATGCTCTTCAGCTTCTGAGTCCTGGTTATTCAGTTTTTTCTTGATTCCCTTGAGCTATCTCTCTACCCTTACACTAGTGATTCTTAACTAGGGGTGATTTTGCCCCCCAGGGGAATTTGACAATGTCTGAAAACATTTTTGGTTGTCACAATTGGTGAGGGGCTGCTATTGTAATCTAGTGGTTAGAGGTCAAGGATACTGCTAAACATTCTACAATGCACAGGACAGCCCCCACAACAAAGGATTAGCCAGCCCAAAATGTCAATAGTGCTGAGGGTGAGAAGCCTTGCTTTATGCTAACCTCTTTAACCAGAGTTAGTGTCTATGGGTTCTATTCTTTGCAACTAAGAAATCCTTCTGTAAAACACCACTGTGGCTAAGTCTTTGCACACATCCTAAATTATTTCCTTAGGTTAAATTGCTTGAACTAGATTTGTGGGGTGGAGGTGGAGTCAAAGGATACACATTATTTTGAAAGTTTAGATGCACATTGCCAAATTAATGTAGCATTTTTTTTTTTTTTTGGCAGGGGAAAATTCACCCTAAACTAACATCTATTGCCAGTCTTCCTCCTTTTTTCTTCCTTTTTCCTCCCCAAAGCCCCAGCGTATAGTTGTGTATAGTTGTAAATTCTTCTAGTTCTTCTATGTGAGCTGCTGCCACAGCATGGCTACTGACAGACGAGTGGTGTGGTTCCACTCCTGGGAACTGAACCTGGGCTACCAAAGTGGAGTGCACCAAACTTTAACCATTAGACCATCGGGGCTGGCTCTAATGTAGCATTCTTTATTTTTTATTTATTTATTTAATTTTTTTGCGAGGAAGACCAGCCCTGAGCTAACATCCACTGCCGATCCTCCTCTTTTTTGCTGAGGAAGACTGGCCCTGGGCTAACATCTGTGCCCATCTTCCACCACTTTATATGGGACGCCGCCACGGCGTGGCTGAAAGGCAGTGCATCAGCAGGAGCCCGGGATCCAAACCTGTGAACCCTGGGCGGCCAAGCACGAACTTAACCGCTGCACCACCGGGCAGCCCCTGTAGCATTCTTTAATAGACTACTCAAGTGTCCTGAAGTCTGAGGTCTGGACAGACTTCATCTGTTAGGAGAATGGCTCACAAGCTTTAGCCCCCATCTTTGTTTTGTGAATAAGAAGGAACAGAAATTTGGGTTACCTAAGAGGGGTCACATCCTTGCTCTCCACTAACAGGCAACAACAATACCACACACTTAAATATTAGCCATCATTCCTAACTTCCTCCTCTTTAGGACATCTTCCTTGGGATTATCTTTCTCAACCAGGCAACCCTACGACACATGCGATTCCACTCCCTCCTCCTATACCCAAGACAGACATTCATTCAACATTCAACAAGCGTTTACTGAGTTCTTACTTCATGCCTTAGAATTCTTCTTCACATAGTGCTCCAAGGAGTCACTACTAATCAATCAGAACTGGCACATGAGATTTAAAGAAACAACAAGATCAAAATCAGTATTGGCCATTCCTGACCTCCAGAGGGGTTGTGACAAGGGCATTGCCTTGAACTTTCTCCTAATTTCTTCCCTTTCTGTAGAAAGAACTGAGGAGTCATTGTGCAGACCAGAGTTGGTACAAGTTCCCCTATATTTGAGTCACCCCACTGTGACATTTGACTTTTCCTTTCCCCTGAGAGAGAGAAAGCATGGTTTTTCCACCTATTTGCCCTAGCAGCAGGGTAACAAGTGTCTTAACTTAGAGAAAGCTGTAAGATACACCAAAAGAACAAAAAACTCTCATCTTCAAGATTACTCTTGGAATATCTTAAATGCCAATAGTTATTACTTCTCCTGTAGAGAGCTATTTTTTAGAAACTTTTCTTTTTTTAGAAACTTTTCTTTCAATAAGTAAACCCAACACCCATATATGAAAATCATGCTTCTTTATATGTGATCCTATAATAATAATGTTCCAGAATGATCAGATCATGTCAGATCACTCTTGAGTCAGCCTGTGTCCTCCCACATCCCATGACTTTCTAGCTCAAGGTGCAGCTGCTCAGATCATCCAGGACTTTTAGAACCTCAGCCCTTCCAGGATCCTTGAGAATGAAGCTCATTTCCCAGATGCACCAGCCAGAAGTGTGAGCTCTCAGTGAGATGTGTGAAGCCCCAACAGACCAGAAACATAACTTAAAAGTTCACTTATGTTCCTATGGTACATTCTTTGAAATGATGACTTACCTCAAAATGAAAGAAAATTAAAAACAAAATGGTATCCTTACTCTCTTTTAACAATATGCCATATGTGATGTTGTGATTTATAATGAGAAATATGTTTGGTCTTCATTCCCCATTCCTGGCACAGAGCTCCTAAAACACTTTAACTGGATTTTCCAGCTGATTTTGGAAAACACCTAAGGATGGTGGCTGGTTGACAGAGGAACCAACCATGTGATTAGAGGGTTGGAAATTTCATCCCCACCTGCCCTACCTCCAGGAAGGAGAGGGGAGATTGACTTAATCATCAATAGCCAATGATTCAATCAATCATGCATATGTAATGAAACTTCCATAAAAATCCTAACCAAAGGGATTCAGAGAGTTTCTGGGTTGTTGAACTCATGGAGGTGCCGGGAGGGTGGTGGGCCTGGAGAGAGCATGGAAGCTTCGTGCCTCTTCCCCCATGCTTTGCCCTATGAATCTCTTCCATCTAGCTCTTCCTGAGTTGCATCCTTTTATAATCAACCCATATTCTAGTAAGTAAACTGTTTTCTTGAGTTCTGTGAGCCATCCTAGCAAATTATCAAATCTGAAGAGGGGGTCGTGGGAACCTCTGATTTATAGCCAGTGGGTCAGAAGCACAAGTGACAACCTGGACTTGCAATTGGCCTCTGAAGTGGGGGCAGTCTTCTGGGACTGAGCCCTTAATCTGCGGGGTCTGTGCTAACCCCAGGTAACTAGTGTCAGAATTCAAGTGAATTGTAGCATACCCAGTCAGTGTCCACTGAGAACTAGAATCGCTTGGTGTAGAAAACTCACACATCCGGAGTACAGGTATATTCTGAATGTAGAGAAAAAACAGTGAGTTGTCTTTACTTATTTGTTCTTGTATCCTGGAGGGTACAGACAGTGTAGTTAGTTCTCTGTTCCCCCTACTCACAATCCGCTATCACACGGTCCTTCAAGTCTTTTTCACAGGCTCAGTGCTCTGTATCTTGAGGGCTCAAAAGTCAAGTCCATGTCTCGTGCATGTCGGGTAAGAGGCTCCTTCCTTTCATGAACTAGCTTCTGGATTCGCCATGACATTCAGGCACTAACAGACCCTCCATCTGTTGCTTAACAGAGGACTAAAATCTGCTGCAGCATGGCCTATTTTCCAATAAAGCTTCTTTTAATTTAAAGTTATTGAATCATCCATCGCTCTCCATTGTTCACTTAAAGCACAGTCAATTTATTAGCTTCCACAAGTAAGAAAAGCCTGAACAAACCGGCAATTCCAACTAATGTTCCCTGTTTATTTCCTGCACCAGTTTATAAACTGGAAAGGCAGAGGCATCATGACTTGGCTGAAATGGTCCAGGTTTCCTGTGACAATCAAGAGTCCTCTAAAGAGAAAGGATTTATCCTCACGGAATTATGGGCAAAAATGATTCAAAACAATGACTATCTTTTAATTTCTTACACTAGGAATTGATTACATTGTCAAGAGATGAATAAAAATTAAATATCTAGCTTCTAGGTTAACTCTTTTCTCTCTCCTGCTCTCATTTTCCTGTTATCTTCTCTGAGTGTAAAGGACTGTCAAGCATGGGAAAGGTACCAGCGCTGGTGTTAACTTAACCTCTGGCTCTGCCTTGACTTTCTCAACCAGCAACGGGTGCATTAAAAAGGCTACCAAGACAGGGGTGGTAATGGCTGGTGGGGGCTATGCTTGGTCATGCCTTCCCCAATGCTTCCCGTGGGGTCCTAAAGGACCCAAACACTAAACACATCTGCTCCTTCAGGCTTCTCTGAGAATGGGGTCATTCTCGGCAACTGTGGCTTGGGGATGGGCTCCAAAGCCCCAAGACACACCTGTTGCCTGATTGCATTTCAGAATAAATTTGATTCATGACAGATTCTGGAAGATTCAGCAAAGAGAAATTCAGTACTGGATAAGCACAGCATGATAATACTGATTTTTCTTAGTTGTTTTGTTTTTGTTGGTTGATTATGGCCAATAATTAGTATAACCTTTCCTTAGGCATTTAAGCCTGAATTAACTGCTTCTGAGTTTTATTGTAGGATATAAAAACCGAAAAATGTTGAGCAAAAATGATCATTTTGACCATTGTCATCTTAAAACCATGGACGCTTCTGTTTATAGCCCTTGAAATTTCTCAAAAGTCAGCCCTGGTGATCTAGTGGTTAAGATTTGACTCCCTTACCGCTGCAGCCCGGGTCTGTTTCCTGGTCAGGGAACCACACCACCCATCTGTCAGTTGTCACACTGTGGCAGCTGCATGTCACTGTGATGCTGAAAGCTCTGCCACCGGGATTTCAAACACCAGCAGGGTCACCCATGGTGGACAGGTTTCAGCAGAGCTTCCAGTCTAAGGTAGACTAGGAAGAAGGACCTGGCCACCCATTTCCGAAAAAATTGGCCATGAAAACCCCATGAATAGCAGCGGAGCACTGTCATATATACAGCCCAGAAGGTGAGAGGATGGCTCTAAAACCCGGGCAGGGTTCCACTCTGCTGTCCACAGGGGTGCTAGGAGTCAAAATTGACTGGACGACACTAAAACATATTTCTCAAAAGTGAGGTTCTCAGCTTACGAGCAACTTTAGTAAACTGAAAATGGCGAAAAAATGGTGCCTTTTCTCTCTTCCCATACACAGACTACAGTATATTTTAGGAAGGTTTTGTGGGTACTTCAAAATAGGAAAGCTTTGAGATTCAAGTATGAACTGCTCTTGTTGAACATACTTGGCTTTATCATCCATCAAAAAAGAGATTGAACAAAATATCCTGAAAACCAGTGACTTAATGCAGCCATTCAATCCGGTTAGGTGTAAAGTAAAACTTTGTATTCGCCCAATACACTAAATCCTCAGTGTCGTGACCTGACATGAAGAGCAATGAACAACTCTGAGTCCAGTAACTCAGGAGATGCCCCTCCCCTGTGATGCCAACATGCCTGGTTTATCCAGAGTTCAACTGTTATTCATTTATTCATTCAACAAACATTTCTTGGATGCACATGATGCTAAGTGTTGAGAGTGTGAAATGAATAAGCTACCGCCCTAAGCTTTGTCAAATGGTTCTCCTGGCTATGATTTAAGGAGATATGTTTCATTCATTCATTAATTCATTTGCCTGTTTATCTAACCTCTGTTTCTCAAGGCTGGCTCTGTGCTGGATTCTGGTAACCACCATGCTTTTACTTTGCTGAAAGGGGAATGCAGTCGATAGGCAAGAGGTGAATTATTTAGGGCAATGAAGTGCATTCGGCAGGGGTTGGTGCTTGAAACCCATCCATGAGAGAGGATGGGCAATGTAGCTGTCCAAAGGAAGTCCAAAGAAAGAACAGAAATGTTTAAAGGGGATTTTAGATGGTGATGCCTTGTGTAGTATGATTTAACTTTCTACTTTGTTTTCCTAAGAAAACATCAGTCAAATGTGATTGTTCACCCAGGTTTTAGAACTGTGTTTGGTTTGCAATCTGAATTTAGCCTTAAGCTAGGTGCAGAGCGAAGCTCTAAGCCCCACGAAGTGGGTCCAGGAACTATCAACTACAGAGAAAAAAGGCAAAACTGCAAGTCCAGGGGACATTCTAAAACCATTCAGTGTTGGGACTGCCAGCCTGATAGTTCCTATCTATTTCTGTGTATCCTCTGTACCTCTATATATGCATCCTTTCTCACTTCTTGCCTGCAGACTGCATTCCCCTTTCAGCATAGTAAAACATAGTGGTTACCAGAATCTAGCACAGAGACAGCCCTCCAGAAACTGTGGTTAGATAAATAGATAAATGAGTGAATGAAACATCTCCTTAAATCATAGGCATATCAGCCCGGTAGATTCTATCTATGTACATATCCTATTGGTTCTGTTTCTCTGGAGGACCCTGACTAATACAAGGGGGGAAGTTATAAACCATTGATCTGTGTGAAAACATCGTGCAAACCATGAAGCACTAACTCTCAGGCTAACTTTAAAAACGTTAATGAACTTATTATGGTAATCATTTCACAACATATACATACATCAAATCATTATGTTGTACACCTTAAACTAATACCAAGTTATATGTCAATTACATCTCAATAAAATTGGGAAAAAATATAAATAAATAAAAAGTGTTGAGTTCTAGCATGACTGTTTAAGGAAAAATAAAACCTCATTAAAATGAGTAAAATCCAAAAGGTTTGCTGTGGTTATTTTTTTAAGACCCCCTCCCAGCCCCTCTTCTTCTACCCTCTTCCTGCCTCCTATCTTGGGCTACCCTTACCACACATCTCCCATTTTTCCCTTGAATTTCTTTCTTTCTTTTTTTTGCTGAGGAAGAGGCACCCTGATCTAACATCTCTGCCAATCCTCCTCTACTTTGTATGTGACTCACCACCACAGCATGGCTGCTGATGAGTGATGTAGGTCCACGCCCAGGAACCAAACCCAGGCTATGGAAGTGGAGCCCATCGATATTAATCACTAGGCCATGAGGCTGGCCCCAGGGTTTGGTGTTTAAATGGGTAGGCTTCAGAAGTCTGGAAAACTCCAAAATATGGAATACTTTATTCCTTGACAACCCCAGAAAAATGAGGCACTTGAATGGGTTAGTATTTGGATCAATATTTTGATATGGATTTTGAAATGTATTTCCAGGAAAAGGGAGAACTTCTTAGGTAAGAATTTGCCCAGCAGAGCAGTGAGTGTGGCAATGATAGCCGTCGCTAGTCCTAATGCCCACGGCACCCACACTTCAAGCCGTCTTTCTGGCGCTGTCTTGAACAGGGCTGCATTTCTGCATCACACTCTGCAGCCCTCTGATCATCTCCTCATGTTCCACCTCCTGTTTCTACCTACAGCATGTGGACATTTTAGTAAAAAGTACTCTCCTGAGCACACCAATGCCTCTAAATTCAGACCCATTCATCCATTCAGCAAATGTTTGAATGGGAAACTTGATGCCAGAACCTGTACTGAATGCAGGGGATACAGGAATGATCAAAAGACACACAGACTCTTGGAAATTACCACCTAGCAGGGGAAAGGGAAATGCAAAAATGATTGTTGTTAAGTAATAATAACTACAATTGATATTCAACTTGTATTTATTGAGCCATCACTATATTCAGCATCTGCAAGAAGGATCTGGGGCTTATCTATTTGTTTATGAGTTTGATATACTGATTAAAATGGCTAGATGTTTTTAATTACGTGAGAGCAAGCAGAAAAGATGTCAATAGGACGCTGCACAGCTATTAGGTAGACTAATAGTATGACCCATGGCCATTCTGAGATACGGTCACACAACTGTTTTAAGGAACTATGGCAAATGAAAAGTGTTTACAATGATCAGTTTGCATATTTTCTATTAAGCCTCCTGAGTGAGCCTATTTGTCAGAATCTAGGTATTTTCTTACACCCTCTTAATGCTGAATTTCAAAAGGTGCTGGCAGAAAGTGACAGGGGTTCTACAGAAGAGTTTTCTTCTGAGGAAAACTCTTTAGGGCTCAGAAGAGCTCACTGTAACCTGAAATCAACCCAATAGATCTGTGCCTTCTCTCAACAAAGAAAAAGGGGAGAGAAGAAGAGTTGAAAGCAGACATGTTGTGTTGATACACAAACTTGTTTCTCCTAATCCAACCTGAGGGACCTTGAGCCTTCTGTGTCTTTGTTCAACCCTGTAACTTCCACTAAGTGTAGGGAAGAGTGATAAGCTCCCAAGTCACAGTAACTGGTTGGAGAGTCTTTGTGTTTCTCATGAGATACCTTTCTCTCGTGTGAGAAGGGATCAGCTCCCAAGGTCTGCTCAATAGCCAAAGGTTGGAGAGAAAAAAGAGTGTTTGTACCAGGACATCTGTGGGAAGTGCACAATCTCTGTGGGGGTGTTCATGTCAGTTACAGAGACCCTCAGTTTTAAAGCCACCCCCAGCTGCCTGGCGAGGAAAATGAGGCTCCATGGAAAGAGGGTCACACAGGCGAATCACAAACCAGCTGAGAGGATTCTAACTATTCTGCAGCTAAATGGTGATGGGGGTAATGAAACCCTTTGGATAAAAGCAAGGGTGGAGCAGAAATCTTCTCTAGGATCCAGTACAGGAAACTTTACCCTGCAAGAAAAGTCTATTGTGGCTGAAGATAAGTCAGGCAAAAACTGATGCTGAAACTTAAAAGATCAAAGGAGATAATAGTCTCCAGAATTTGGTGAATACTGCTTGTCTTGAACTCAATGGGTTCTGAGCCCATTTCTTTCATGATTTTCTCCTCTGGAGCCCTTTTTGAAATCAGTAGGAGTACTTGAAGAGTCTCCCCTGCCACAGCCTAAACTTCATGACGACAGAAACATGTTGGTCCTATTCATTGCTGCACCTCCTGGTGGGAACCTGGCACTCTGTGGACACTCAAGAAATACGTAAGTGAATGAATGAATGAATGAATGAATGAACAATGGCCTCTTGTTGTGCTGATGCTGTCTTACTATTGTCCTAAGAGCTAACATCATGAGGGCTTACTGCAATGCCAGGCACTGTACTAAACACTTTATAGATACGGTCTCTTTTCACGAGACTTTAAAAATATGTGTTGTCTTCAAAGACCTGACGGCTAACCGGCAGGGGCGGTCAGCTGTGTATTGGCTGTAAATCCAGTACACAGAACAGAACATCCCGGTTTTATTTTCCAGGCTGCAACTCCCACTGTTCACACCAGAACGATCTTCAGGTCCACAGACTGTTTTTTCAGGGAGATGGGGCATCTCTTTTGGATCTTTATAATGTATGTGTCTAAATATCTGCAGTGCTTCCCAGCACTTGACACAGACAAACATTACTTAACTAAACTTTCTTGAAAGAATGTCATAGAATGAATATGGAGATCATTTAAGGCCTTGCCTGTGCTGGGCGTAATGGTACAATTCTGGTAGCTGGTTAAAAAGGCCAGAAGAATGTGGGAGGGAAAAAACAGCAGGTAATTAGGTAACTGCTTCATCTCTGTTCCTATCTGTAATCCACTTTTCAGTTCATCTTTCTTTCTGTCAGTCTACCCTATTCTCTTTCTTTATGCCTATCCATCTATCCATCTACCTGCTTATCTGTCTGTCTGTCACAGCATTTCTGAGCCATATGATTGATTAAGAGCACTAGGTTTTCAAATGTGCCACTTCCTCTGTCAAGGCCAGAAATGGAAAACCTACTTCTTAATCATTTGTTTTATGACAATGACGTGATGCTGTCATGTTGAATTACGGACCCACCCTACTCCAGTAGGACCTCATCTTCACGTGCTAATTATATCTGCAATGACCCGCTCTCCAAATAAGGTCATATTCTGAGGTACTGGGGGTAAGGCCATATTCTGTGGTCATATTCACCTCAACATGTGAATTTTGAGGCAGGCACAATTCATCTCGTAACAGGGGAAAACAAATGTTTTAGAAATCAGTGTTTTGTGATGAATTCTGACTCCCTCTTCCACTATTTGAGCTTATTCTGGTAGAACTTCCATTCTGACTCCCAGACTCACTATTTTCATGTTCATAGGGCAGGCCAGGCACCAAAATTTGCCACTAACAGAGTCTTCTATGTATATGTGAAAATTTTCATAATTTATAATTGGCATCACAATCACAAGGTAATTAAAGACTAATACATATTTTCCAAGGATTCTGGAAAATTATAAACATTTTACCTACTTAAAATTCAATTTCTGTTTATAAATGATGATAATGATGACTCAAAAAACTTTCCTCAAAAGCTGATATCTTGATGATTGGGGTTCTATGTTTACAAAGACAAATAGGAGTCTTTTTGGATTTTTAAATAGCTAATGAATACAAGAGCTTCCAGTGTCCTTATAAACAGAGTGACATTTTCTTCCTAGAGATAATTGGGTAAAAGATAGATAGGTCATCCTAGTTCTTTGAACTGTTATTGCAATAAAAGAGAATTATCAGGATTAAGGCTGCTTAAGCCTAAACTGTTATTTTTTTTACATTTGTTTTCTATTTTGCAGTGTTAAAAATTAAATAGACTTATTTGTACCAAAGTGTATAACAAAAGCTTGCTATGAAACAAAATGCACAAGCGTTGAACAGCGAGCATGTCTATAGCCCCAAGAAGACCCTGGCATAGCTGAACAGTCCCTGAAACTGCCTAGTGGTGTGTTTGGGCCACGATGTGATCAACATATGTCACCACATCAGGCCAGAGTGTGCACATGAGCATTTATTGCTGAACTGAAACCAGAAATGTCCAACACTGAGTATAGACTCCAGTGGAAAACATGTCACTTCCTTAGTCAGGAGTATCCATGGAAGCAATTATTTTGTCCATTTTGAAGTATTCCAAGTAATGACTTGGAATAAAGATACCACATGGGGGGCTGGCCCAGTGGCATAGTGGTTAAGTTTGCACGCTCCTCTCCAGTGGCCCGGGGTTTGCAGGTTCAGATCTTGGGTGCGGACATACGCACCGCTTATCAAGCCATGCTGTGGCGGGCGTCCCACATATAAAGTAGAGGAAGATGGGCATGGATGTTAGCTCAGGGCTAATCTTCCTCACCAAAAAAAACAAAAAGATACCACATGATTCCATTATACTAACAGCTAAAGGCACTTAGTAACTTTATATTTTGTTAAAACACAAAGAATATATAATCTAAGTGCTTCTACCTCAGAAATAAAATGAAGTTTCAAAGCAACATATTTACAACATATTGTCTCCTCAAACATTTATTCCACTTCGTCATAAATCCAAATTACGTGACGTCCCAGTCATCTGTTGCTGCATCGAAAAAAAAAAAAAAAACGTTTAGGATGAAAAAAATCGGTTTTCTTGTGCTCATGGATTCTGTTGGAGGGGAATTGGAAAATGGTACAGCAGGGATGGATTCTTTCTGCGTCTTGCCATCTGGGGCTTCAGCTGGGAAGACTCAAATTCTGAGATGACTGAAGCATCTGGGGCGGGGGGGCAGGGGTGGAGGTGGGGGAGGTGTCTTCACGCCCATGTTCACCTGGGAGCTCACCTGGGATGTTCACCTGGGAAGGGCTGTTCACCTGAGCTGGGATGACTTCAAGACTGGGCTCAGGTGGGCCCGTCGGCAGGACTGTGTCCCTGTGGCTTGGACTTCCTCGTGGCATGGTGGCCTTACGGTAGTTGGGCTTCTTACATGGTGGCCCAGGGCTCTAAGAGCAAAGGTTCCAGCCAACAAGGTGGAAATTGCACAACCTCATCTGATCTTGCCTTGGAAGCCACACAGTGTCACTTCTGCCACATTTTGTGGGTTACAGATGGGTCACTGAGGCCAGCCCAGATTCACTGGGCAGAGAGGGCACAATTAGTTCTCTACCTCTCAATGAGAAGAGTGTCAAAGAATTTGTAGCCATCTTTAAAACACTATTCATTTTTCTGAATAATTCCCTTTTCTCACTCACGCACTGATTCTTTATAAGTGGATAAAACAGGCAAATATGGAAACCACTGTGTCTCTCTGGGCTGATGCCACCACGATAAACACTTACTCTGCACAACCATTCTTGTAGCACCTGAATAGTTTTTGAGAAGATAGCAGCTGGGAGTGGTGATGGTTGTAGGGAGTAGGTAGAAGAATTTTCCCCCAGGGATGTTTTCCCCGCTGCCAATGAATAAATAAAACACTTTCCTGAAGGTTTTCTTTCAATATCTAAACATAATAAACATGAACATTTTATGAGTAAGCCAATTTTTGCACGAGAGTTGCATGCTTCAAATAAAGCAAAATGAGTTTCTGTCTGAAGTGATTGCACAATAACTACTGAATATGCTTAAACTTTTCCTAAAATTTCCATTTTCTTTCCCTAATACTTTTTCACAATGTCCCAAATTTTTGGAGACATTTGTATTCCTGTTTTCTTTGAAAAATAAATGACAAACTTTCTACAATAAATCTCAATAAGAATTTCGTAGCAAAGTAAAAATAGATGCAAAAACATTCACACAATACACAAATTCTGTTCTTTCTAGGCCGAGAATCGGCAAAGTCAGTAATGACCTGTAATTAGTTGGTTTTTGAAATGGTGATCGGTTCTTTAACAGCCTACTTGTAAGGGAGTAGTATTTTCTGAATTAGCTTCTGGAATAAAAATTCTGACTTTGTTTTAAAGTTTTTGAATTTATTTTGAAACATAGGTTTGTTTTTCAAGAAGATTTGATAATTTTGAGTATAAAAATTACACACATTTTATAAACTTTGGATTCTTATTAATGTCAGTTAAATTAACTGTCATTTCACAAAACAGAAAGAGAAATCTGGGTGAAAAAATAGCAAAAACAAACATCAGACTGTTTCGACTTGTAAATTAGATGTTTCTCTTTTTTGCAAGTTCCTGAAGGTTGTTTAGATCCAGCACACATGTTATCTTTCTACATTTTTTTCTTCAATTAAAAAAGAGAAACTTAAAAAAAACTCTAATTGTATGACGGAAATAATAGTATATGGAAAAAATGCAGAAGAGATTAAAAAGTATCTTAAGGAAGTAAATAGAGTTGAGAATCACTCTCCATGTCTTCTCAATGGTTCTGAGATAGCTCTCCAAGCTTAATTCTGAAGTTAAATGCTATGAAGGAAGTAACGCAGGATGTCAGAATTTCTGTTCTGAGCTAGTGTATTAGTTCATCAGGGCTCATGAATGCCAAAGAAAGGGGACCCCAAGCAGCACCGCAAAGTAAGCAAACAAAGTCTGCTTCCAGTGTTTCCAATTTGCTGTCCACTTCCCAGTTCCCACCCACCTGCACCCCATCTAGGGTCAGAAATTTTCCCTCTGTTTACTTTTTGGCTCCCAGATGACATCTCCCACTATACATACACACCAAACAAACCTGATCTCAGAAATTTAAATGGAATTTTAAAAAACAAATTTTAATTTATAAAAATAAATGTTATAAACACTATTTATAAACAATTTAATTTATTATTGTTATCTTTTTTTTTTTTTATTTTTTTTGTGGGGAAGACCAGCCCTGAGCTAACATCTGTTGCCAATCCTCCCCTTTTTGCTGAGGAAGACTGGCCCTGGGCTAACATCCGTCCCCATCTTCTACTAATCTTCTTACTTCTTACATCTTCCCCATCTTCTTACTAATAACAATAGTAATAAGTGCTGGCATTTATGGAGTGCTCACCATGGGCAGATATATGTTCTGATTTATATCATTTCATTTGTAGAAAATTTAGAATGTACATACATATGTGTAGAGAAGATCATTAAACCTATTCACAGCGCCATCACCTAAAGATAACCAGGATTAACCTGCTGGTGTGTATCTCCTTTACCTGTTTGCAGTGGTGAATAAAATGAAATAGTGCTTTACATTGTTTTATAACCTGCGCTTTTCACTCCACACATTGTGAATATTTCCGTGGTATATAAAAACCCTCCCTTACCAGCATCTTCAGAGGCCGCACAGCATACCACTGTACGGAAGTAGTTAGGTAAAAGTAGCATTTATTTAACGGATGCCCTGTTGCCAGACATTCAGATGGTTCTTAGTTTTTGGCTACAACCCACAGAGCCGCAATAATCATTCCTGGGGCTATATTCTTTCATACAACAACGATTTAATCATTAAGCTTCCTCACTTATACTAAGTTTGAAAAGTCAGGGAAGATATTAAAGAATTGCTTTTGGAGGAATGTTTTTATATAACAACAACCAAAGCCCCCAAGAGGATGGGAGGATTTTAACCATTAGCCTTAGAGTAAGGAGCGCTTGTTGGTTTGTTTTATTGGAACTAAGGTGCTCCTACCATCCCAGGAAAACACATTGAGCCCTGAAACCAATCTATTCCAACTACTGCTAAGGTCAGCCTTGGCAGGAGAAATACATCTTCGGAGGAAAGTGCATTTGAGAAAGGCAATGAGCTGGGAGAGGCAATGCAGCAGTTTAGCCCTCTTCCCTTCTTTGGCAATGAAGTCAAATTCTAGCTGCTGCCATCACTTAAGCCACACCTGATATTTCACCTATATTCAATGTGCTGTGAACATCTGTCAGGAGGTTCCTTTTCACACACTTGAGGATGTTATGTCATATCTGAATATATACCCATATGTTTCATATTTAAAATGAAAATTCTATAATTAGGTCAAAAATTCTTGAATCTCTCTGAACCAAACAAAACACATTTATCTGATTATCATAATGGCAAAATGATGTTCCATTTGCAGAAATGTTCATGAAGACAGTCAAACAAATCTGGATTTTTTTCTCCGGTGATGATAATCTTTCTAACAAAGAATGTTCAGAAGAACAGAAGGCAGATTTGGCAAATACGCAGTAATTGTTCCATCAGAAACTGAATACATTCTAGGGATGCTCTAAGATTTATGGGTTTTCAAAAACTGGCACCCACAGTACATTATTCTCTGGATCACTGTCTGATTCTGGTTTCTGTTGATACAATAGTGGCGGTTTCATATTATGGCTGGCCATATTTCACAATTGGCAAAACCCTGAGGTCCATAATTGCCTCCAAAAGGTCATTAACTGGAAAACCTACAAACTCAAACTCTGCTAACCTCTAAATCCCCCCCGGAATTTTACTGTCAGTAAAACTGCAGAGATACTTGGACAATAAACCAATTTTGAGCTAAAAATTCTTCAACATAGCAGTGTTTCCTTGTTTCTGACTTTTTTTTTTTCTTTTTAAAGTCAGTAAAAAATACTGAATAATATGACAGTTAGAAAAATGCCTCCATAGTGTTCTTAGAGAAGTTGTCATAGCACTTTTCCTGAAAATTCTTTAAAAATGCAAAGACAGTGTTCTCTCTGAATTAAGAAACCATTTGTAATCTAAAGATAGAAAGTCTGTATGATTTGAGTGCTTTGAAAATGTATTATTGCGTCTACTGAAAAAGAAAAATGTGTTTCTAAATAAAACATTCACCTGTATTTAACATATATCAGTATGTGTATTTCTACCAATATCGATATCAAATGAATAGTAGTATAATTCAACTTAGGTGTACAGCATGGTAGTAAAAAGTAGTTTGTCAATTTGGAGATTTCTCCCTTCCTTCCAACCCACTGTCCACTGCCTTCTATTGTCTTCTTTGCCTAAAAACACAGAGACAAACGCACACATAGACACACACACATATCCATCCACTCTTCAAAAGGAAACGTGAAAATTGCCGGATATTCCTTTTAATTGCAGGTATTGAAGCACCAAGACTAGGGTATTCTGTGTTATTCCCTTTCCCTAAACAAGAAAAATTTCATTGAAAAGAGAGTCTGTGTTGTCAAACATTCACCCCAGGGTAACAAAGTTTCTTCTTTTGTCCTCTTTTCGTATGAGCAAAAGTCTAGAACCATATCACATCCCCCATCCTTAGGTTTTTGTTTCATATATATTTTTAAGATGTAAAATATTTCATTATGTATTCACAGGATAGAAATTTTTGAAAACACTGAAATCTTAACTATTAATTCATTTAATAAATATTTTGGACCTCATATCAAATGGCTTTTCTTTTAAACACTTTTTTTTTTGAGGGAGGTTGGCCCAGAGCTAACATCTGTTGCCAATCTTCCTCCTGTTTTCCTTTTTCCTCCCCAATGCCCCAGCAGATAGTTGTACATCCTTCTAGTTGCTCTATGTGGGACGCCACCTCAGCATGGCTGGATGAGCAGTGCATAGGTCCACACCTGGGATCTGAACTGGCGAAACCCTGGTCACTGAAGTGGAGCATGCGAACCTAACTGCTACGCCACTGGGCCGGCCCCTCAGTTGGCTTTTTGCTGTGTGAAAAATAACGATAAAGTCTTAGTGGTCCTTTTATTTCCTGCTCACATGTCTTTGGGTCAACTGGGACTCAACTGATTTAGGATGGACTTGACTGAGCTTGGCTTTAGTCTGTGAGCTGAGTTTAGGTGGGCTCCAGATGTCGCTCATCCTCCTAGTGTCAGAAACTACCAATTCTTCTCATGGCAAACCCAGATGTGCAAGAAGGCAAGGATGGTGGGAGCCTCTGCTGGTTTATGTCCATGAAAATTCCATTGGCCAAAGCAAGTCTTATGATCAAGACAAAGTCAAGGAGCGTGGAAATATTCCTCATACATCATGAAGTCAAAGCAAGTTGCATAGCTAAGTGAACATCAATATGGCAGAGCAATATTCTGAAGGCAGAAGAGAGAATGAATATTTGCCAACCAATAAATAGTCCAGTCTTTCTCAGCCCTACCCATGCACTTTGCTTTGTATGGGGACTACAGTGAGCAACAAAACTAACTTTGCTGTCATGGGGTTCATGTTTTAGAGGGTGAAGCAGAC
Organism: Tapirus indicus; assembly: GCA_031878705.1. NCBI lineage: Eukaryota > Metazoa > Chordata > Mammalia > Perissodactyla > Tapiridae > Tapirus > Tapirus indicus. Next base: position 120,988,680 of record CM062925.1, read on the forward strand.
AGAAAGTAAATAAATACAAAGTCAGGCAGTACTCACTCTAAAGGAAATGAGGGGCTCTCATTGAATAGGTGGTCAGGGAGATTTTCTTAGGATGAGACCTAAATAAGTTGAAAGGACTAGCCATCTGTTGAAAGAGTTTTTGAGCCAGAGGGAACAGCCAGGAAAAAGGCCCTGGGATGGGAACCAGCTTGACATCTTTAAGAAACAGCAAGTCAGCCAAGTATGTCCAGAGTAGAGTGAACTCATATAGAGTCCTAGATGATACAGTCTTATTCTGGGTGAGACAGGAAACCAATGGAGTCTTGAGAGCAGGTGAATTATGAGTGGAGAGAAGGACAGAATTTGGGGATCCATATGAGCATTTCCAACTCAATTTAGCCGGCCCTTTGGGGATATAGAGGCACATATGGTAATACAACTTGTTTTATAAATTCACTCATTGATCTCTAAGACCCAAGAACAACATTGTTTTACTGTAAAACAGTCCTCATTTACTGTTTGATTTCCATTTTCACAACACAATTAGATTCATTCTGTTTAAAGATTGTTTTTTAACTCCATCATCGGAGAAATGGATCCAAATGCTAAACTGGCTTCATTTTCAGGAATCTCATGGAATGGTCAGTGATTAACTGACCTTGCAGGATGCCCTATGCAAATGACTTCCCAGAACTCATCTCCCTTCACGGAACAGGTTGTCTGACCTTCCAGAACAGCCGTAGGGGCTAGGTGCCCCTTCTATGCAAAGGAGCACAGTGGTAGAGCAGGCTTTAGTACAAAAATGAGCTTCAAAAGGCCTTGCATTTAAAAAAATGTGAGGTTGGGACATTCCTTAATGGTTATGCCCACAATTCTGACTCCAAGCCTGCTATACCAGGTCCCTGCTTTACTTCTTTGCCATTGAAGAGTAAGTTGAATCATCTTTTACCGAATTTGTTTTCCATAGCCAGAAGATTTCATAGATAGGAAATAATAAATCCCTAGCAACACAGACTCCTAACAGATGGTAGTAAACGGGTTTGAAAATATTTCAAAACCTGCCCTAATTTCCATTCCCCAAATGTCTCTCCCTCCCAGCTTTTTTTATAATAGCCGTTTCCTTCATTGTCTCCAATGGTCTCATTTTGGTTATAATTTATGCTCCCTTATGCTCTAAGACTGTATCCAAATTACCCACTAACCACGGGCAACTCCAGAAAAGAACTTGCTGAATTTCAGAGTGTTTCCATTCATCCTATCGGTTGAATATTCCGTTGAAGACAAAGGGAAGTGACATTCTTTTTCTATGTACATTTCGCAGTAGAAAAGAAAATGCTTGCATCAGGTTTATGCTTAAAAGAGTGAAAGCCCACCTCATCCAGAGAGAGGATTTTCTTTTTGTCTGAGACACAAAATGAATTTACAGCTTATCATTGAGAAGAGGCGTTATATAGCAATACCATACTCCACTCCATTACAGGGATCCTCACAGGTTAATGCCATAACGTAGTAGAAATGGTTTTGGTTCGTTAATCTTAATTCTACCATTCTGGCAGTTCAGTGCTCTTCCATCTCATAATAAAGGCACAATTTCAAATATATATACATATTAATTTGTATTTATATATATTAATTTATAAACTTAAAAGTATATATATAAGTACTTTAATGTTAATAAATCCCCTTTGCCTTTACTTTCTCCTTTGAGCCTAACAACAACCCTGTGATGACAGATGGGCCCATATTTTTGTTCCTATTTTACAGATGAGGCAACTGAGGAAGGACAGAGGTATCAGGTGGCTTGTCCATGATCACACATCTGGAATTGACAGTCAGAACAGAAACCCCCAAGTCTAACAAGCTTTCTCTTTCTTCTTTATAACATTTGTTTCATTTTGGATTGCAAATTAATATACATTTGTCATAAAAATGTTTTGGCAATATGGAAACACACATGGAAGAAATTAAAAGTTTTACATAGTTCCACCACCCAGAGGAAAGTGCTAACATTTTGTCTGTTTAAGCATATATATACTATTTCTTATTACAAGTCTGAGATCATTCTTTACATACTGGTTACAAACCTGTCTTTTTCACTTAATGGCTACTTAGTAATCCATCAAAGTGGTTGAACTATAACTAATTTATCCGATCTCTTTTAGTGGGCTGTCTTCCATTTTTTCCCATGTGAAATGTTCCTGCCATAAATTAGAGCAGAGATTCCCAGGGAGTATAGATTCCCAATTATTTCCATAAGACAAATTCTTAGAAGTGAATTTGCTAGATTAAAGGGTATCAACCATTCTAAGACTTTAAAAGTCCGTATTGTCAAAATGACCCATCACAAAGGTTATTACTATATGCACTGCAATCATTAAGGTCTGAGACCCATTTTCTGGAACCTACGCCAACTCAAATGCTCTTTCTCCTGGACTTGGCACCCCTTTAAATAACATTTTCCACTTGTAAGTGGAAGACATAATGAGATGATAGATGTGGGACGCTCTAAGAATAACACTATTCACTGTCATGGCCAAGGCTAAGATAAACCAGTTGCTCTGGTCACTGGAATGGCTCACGCTGGAGGTGAGTGATGAAGTCTTCTGAGATTCATATGCGAACCCATTATCCTGCATGGCCTCATGGAGACCACGTCGCTTACAGGCAAGGTCGTTCATCGTGAGCGTTCAAGTCTTTTAAAAATTGGGTTCCAAGATTTCTGCCATGTTCATTGGTCTTAAAAGGCTGGAAGAACGGTTGCTTTGCTGATTTTCACTGGCGGGGAGAGGGGATGACTCTTATGGACCCTGCCAGCAGGGGACAGGATAGTCAGTACTGCCCCTCACCACCTGACCTTGGGCTGATGAAGAAATTTCATACCCAAGAAAGCCTGGTCCTGCCCCACGAGATGCCAACTAAACAATGGAACCCTGCAGAACGCCAACACAGAGGGGCAATGCTCTCATGCCAAGGCTGACTGTCACTCCTGAAAGTGGGCTGACAAGATATTGTCTCTGAGTGCTTCTCTCATAAAACACGCAAAATTGCAAGACTGAGAGATAATCAATATAATAAGGATAATTAATGTCATTTAACCCATGAACCCTCTCTGGCAGACCCTCAGCTGAGTACGGATGAACTCCACCTCACCTAATCCTCAGAACACCACAGGTTAGGTTTCATTCTCATTCCCATTTTGCAGATGAGGAAACTGAGCCTTGGAAATTGTACATCCAGTGAGTGACTGGGCCAGTGTTGAAATCCAGAGCTCATGCTCTCGACCACCACGCTGTACTGAGGGAGTTGTGTGAATAAATAACACCACACCTCACACAGAGGTGACCATCTGTGGCTGCAGATGGTGCCTGGCTCTCCTTTACTCAGAAGACTACACCATGGATTTCCTGCCCCTACACAACCCTCAGTAGCATTCAATACCCTAATTAGGGAGTTAAGGATTGAGAGACCTTGCACTGAAAAGGGGGCAGGGGGGAAGCCTGAAAAGCTGTCATCTTTCAACACAGATGCTGTAACACACTCAACTTTGGCCAAAACATTTACGGGGAAGGTGAAATCATTTTCTTTGAAGAGATGACTGGAACTCTGTTTGCTGAAAGTTGTTTTCATAGACATCCCCCAGCTCACATTTTCTCCAGTCCCCCACCACTGGGCTCCATAAAAGGCAAATTCTGTTTTTGAGGCGAGGTGTTCACCTAGGCTTTGGAAGATCAAGTATTGATTATCTGACATCTTTCAGGAGTCTTTAAATGATGCTGCCCACAGCTTGCACTAAACAAGTGTGGCCTCTTCCAAGACTTTTGGGTCTTGCCTGCAGCCTGTGCTGCTCAACACTTCTCCCCACCAGAGAGTCTAAAAGTAAGTAAGTTTGGGTCAAATTCAAGGGATTAATTGGGAAGGAGGATGTGAGATGGGGAATGTTCTAGCAGAGTGTTCTCACTCACCTTCTCCTCTTCTTTCACCTCCCCCCAAAAGAAAAACCCATCAGCAGAGATGGAAACAATCTCGAAGAAAGGTTAAGGTTTCAGTTACAGCAACAACTAGCATTTGTTAAAGACACACACTATGCTTGAATTCAACCCTGGGTGACCGTTCTGAGTCTTGTTTGAGTGATATAAAGGCAGAATGGCCGGGGAGTTGGCATCACAGCCTCTACCTCACTCTCCACTCTTCTCCCACACCCGACCCCATCACCAAGCGCTGATTCAGTCTTTGCCTTTTCAAGAGGACAGACCCAGGGAATGGCTATCAGTCAAGATTAAAATGAAGGCAGCAGCGGGAGTGGAAGAACAGAACCATGGAGGACAGAAGGCTGAGCCTTACAGATGGGCACAGATATTCCCAGAAGAGTTAGAATGGTTGTTGACCACTGAAAGCGTTGGCATGATTATCTGTAGCTGTTGCATAGTACACTGAAGTGTATATCAACCAAGCATGTAGCTAACTTTGTGTTAAATGAAGAGGAGTATTTGGAGTACACTCATTCTGTGTTTGGGGAAACAGAGAAGGAATTCTCCATACCTCATGCCTCCCCCATGACCATGGGAATTTGAAGTGGGATGCAAGCACTGGTCCCCAGACATATACTTTATACCACTGGACTTAAATAAAGTAAATAATCACGAAAGCTACCATTAATTGAGCACTTATTAAACATTAGGTATCTTACATGAGTGTAATAATAACTAATGTCTATTCGATGATTCCTGTGCCAGGAATGCAAGTAAGGGCCTTAACTCAGGGAATCCTCACAGCAGCCCTATGAAGACACTGGGGCACATAGCCATAGGGCTAGTAAGCAATAGAGCTATGTGTGGAGCCCAGGTGACCTGGACCCAGAGTCTGTGTAGTTAACACTGCACTCTACTTCTTTGTGTCAGAGGTATGTGTCTTTAAAGCCATACAGCAACCCCAAGGGAGAGTGTTAGAACCAGTTTTGCAGGTGAGAAAAAATGATCCCCATGTAGCTAGTTAAGTGGAAAGGCTGCAAAGACCAGTCAGAGCCTGGTGTCTAACTCCAAACCTTATCCTGGTTTCCTACATCACAGGGCATCTGTCAGCTCTCACATTAAGCAAGCTATGCAAAGTCCCTCTTAGAGGCAGGGCAATTCCTGAGCTCCGTCCTCTCTCTGGTGCAGGCCTCTGAAGGGTCTAGACAGGCCAAGCCCAGCCATGATCTTGCTCAGTCAGTTACACTCCTAGAATGCAATCAAATCCAGAGTTCCAGGAGAAGAGGCAGAAAGAGTGGCAGATATACATGTGAGGCTGCCCCCCTCTAGCCCGGTCCTGCTGCTATAGACTGAATGTTTGTGTCCCCTCTAATTCATATGTTGAAGCCTAATGTGATGGTGTTAGGAGGCGAGGCCTCTGTGAGGTCATGAGGGTGGAGCCCCCATGAATGGGATTAGCGTCCTTATATAAGAGACCCCAGAGAACTCCCTAGCCCCTTCCTCCCTGTGAGGACACAGCAAGAAGACAGTCCTCTATGAACCAAGAAGCAGGCTCTCATCAGACACCAAACATGCCAGCATCTCGATCTTGGATTTTCAGCCTCCAGAACTGTGAGAAATAAGTTTCTGTTGTTTAAGAGCCACCCAGTCTATGGTATGTTGTTACAGCAGCCCTGAATGGACTAAGACACCTGTCCTATACACAATTCACTGGAGCTGTGTTTTCCTCTCCATTCTACTAGTTTGTTTTCACATAGTGGTCATTAAAGATGAGAAATGTGAGAGCATCCTCTCCTTCAAATTTCTCCTCCCTGTTGCATTCATTTATTTATTCATTCATTCAATGATTTCTTCATGTATTTATCTCTTCTTTCATCCAACAACTCTTAAGTACTTACTCTGCAGGCACAGTTTTAGGCTCTAGGGGTACAGTGGTGAAGGGAACCCTCCTGGAATGTACATTCTGGCGAGGAAGACACTCAATCAACAAATTAGTAAATAAAATACAATATCATAAGAGTGACAGTGTGAAAAGTCCAATGGAGAGAAATTAAGCAGGGTAAGATGACAGAGTGTCATGGGGATGGGGTGTAGCAGCTAGTTAAATAGGGGGTTAGGGAAGACCCCTCCGATGAGGTGACATCTGAGTTGACACCTGATGGGAGTGAAGGAGACAATCCCATGGCAATCTAGGGGAAGAGATTCTCCTTTTCACCCCAACACACACATTTAGAGTGGCCCTTAATTGTTTATTGCTTTGAAATAGAGTCCCTGACCAAAATTTCATTTAGTCCTTGCCAATTTAACTATCAGAAAGATAGATAAAAGGAAACATGTTGTACACAGGGACACTAAAATATTCTTTCCCAGTAGCTTTTTTTTTTAAGTGACTCAAACACATTAAGTCTTCCCCATGTAGGAACATTCCAAAGGGATTTCCAGTAAGTCAGTGTTGGCTGCCCTGTCTCCCCTCCAGACACACATGTACAAACCCCCCCACTTACACACAGATTCGTTAATGCATTTGAGACTTCATGAAAGTCCACACTGAAGCAATCTTGACAAGGAACAGTAGAGAAAGAAATCACACACACAAAAATAGCATGTATTTTCACTATCCTAAAAACAGTATACAATTGAAGGTAGAAGTAAGGCAGAAGCAACTGGAGCCAATATTTATTGATTTATTAATTCATTCATGAGCTACATTTTGTACTCTTTGTAAACAAAGACACTGTGTTAGGTACTAGGGCTACAAGGAGAAAGAGGACACAGTCCCTGGATTTCCATAAATCAGATTCTTAAAACAGGTAGGGAAATAGATGGGCAAACTCAAGTGAAATACAGTCAGTCTCACCAAAACTTGGAAGGAACCAAGATGTCCCTCAGTAGGCAGATGGATAAATAAACTGTGGTCCATCCAGACAATGGGATATTATTCAGTGCTAAAAAGAAATGAGCCATCAAGTCATGAAAAGACATGGAGGAAACTCAAGTGCATATTACTAAGTGAAAGAAGCCAATCTGAAAAGGCTACATACCGTGTGATTCCAACTCTCTGACATTCGGGAAAAGACACAACTATGGAGATGGTAGAAAGATCAGTGGGTGTGAGTGGTTAGTGGGGAGGGAAGGATAAACAGATGGAGCACAGAAGATTTTCAGGCAGTGAAACTATTCTGTATGATACTATAATGGTGGATGCATGTCATTACACACTTGTCCAAACCCATAGAATATACACCAAGAGCGAACCCTAATGGAAACTGTGGACTCTGGGTGATGACGACGTGTCAATGTAGGTCCATCAATTGTTACAAATGAACCATCTGGTGATTGATGATGATGGAAGCTGGGCATGTGTGGGGGCGGGGCGTATATGGGAAATCTCTATACTTTCCTCTCAATTTTGCTGTGAACTTAAAACTGCTCTAAAAAAAAAATAAAGTCTTAAAATAATAATAATAAAAAATATGGTCAGTCTCACCCTGTCCTTCTTACTTTGGTGATAAAATCAAGCTGTGTGTGTGTGGGCATGTGTGTGTGCAGCCCAATTAATTTCTATCAAGTGACAGCTCCACTCTTTCTCTTCATCCTGTCTGCTGCCTTCCTGATTCACTTTAAAACTCCTGATGCCTGTTTCTACAGCAACACGAGGCCCTGGTTAATTGTCTTAACTTCCACACTCCAGGGAATGTGTGTTTATTATGCTGTCCAAATGACCTGGAGGGACACTGTGTAAAGAGGTTTAGGAATTCTTCTTCTTCCCCCCATCCTCATTATTATTTTCTCCAAGTGAGTTTAAATTTATCCTAAAATCCAGCACCCGTGGATGTTCAGCTTATGCTCATCACATTTGCACAGGGAGGTTGGAAGGGAGCCTGTCAGCCTAGCACACCTGACCTGGAAGAGGCGATAGGGATCACCTGGCCCAATTCACGGATGTTAAAGATGGGGACCAAGGTCTGAGAGCTGAACTTGGTTCCAGTGCCTTGGCTGGGCTGAGAGCATCCAACACTCTATTCATCTTTTCATGATGCCTCTGCAGTACAGTGCCAGGCCATCTGTCCCCACTACCTCCTGCATTGTCTTTCAGGCATGTTTACCATTTAGAATAGGCCTGGAATTTCTGTGTCTTCTCATTTCTTCAATATCTCCAATGTTCCAAATAACCTGGAACCAGTCCTGACATCAAGAGCACTTATAATGTGCCTAGAAGACCTTTGCCTAAAACTCACCTGCCTTCATGGTCTAAACACCCATATTAATCCATTAACTCCTGTGAGTTAACAAATGTCCTACTTTTTAAGTGACTATTCCTAGGAAGGGTAGCACATTAAGCTGTGGTAAGCCATTAACAATCTAGCATGAGTTATTTTACTCTGTCGTTTTCCTACTGATCAGTCAGTTGTGATCCTAGCACTTAGAGAGTGAGAATTTCAAACGAAGAGGTGGAAAGAAGCAATGTAATTTTGGAACACAAGGATATAACTGTTTAGCGGTCATAAACCCAATGCCATAGCGTGTGATGTGGAACAACCATGGGTCAGAATTTGGGCTTGAGTGGCTGAAGGGGTAGGGATTTGAAAGGAAGGATGCCAGCTCCACTTTGACCACAGGACAAGGTTCATTGCTGGTTTGATTTGTTTTGGGGATTTTTGGTATATTCTACATACCCAGTAAATAGCCACTATTTCTGTTCTTTATTATTTTTTTTTCTGCCACACTCACTGACCATTTTCTTCTGGACATAAAAAACAGGGGTTGAGAAAAATCAACTAGAGAGTTGGAACTAAAGCAGGGTCGTGGGTATGGATGTGTGTTCTTAGGAAGAAAGGAGCGTGGTGGTGGAGAGGAGCACACGTTCCCTGCCATATTCTGATGAGTCTCAGGGCTGGAAGGGACAAGAGATCGTCTCCCCGCAGCCCAGGCCTTCAGGTAAGTGGGGTAAACTTTCTCCATTTGACAACTCAACGGTGAGGTCCATAGATGTCTACGGTTTCCCAAGGTCTCACCAAAGAGGTCAAGGGTGGAGGTGGTGGGGCTGGGGTTTGGGAACTAGAACTGAGGCTTTCCACCAGCATGTGTGATTCCTGATGTTGGATACACGTAAGTTAACCCTCGAATGTACTGTAGATCCCATTATGTCCATTTGACAAACAAGACAACGGGAGAGGCAGTATAGCACTACATGATGACCGAGAACATGCGCTTTACAGTAGAAGAGATTGGAATAGAAATCCCAACTCTGTGGCTTCCTGGCTGTGTGACTTTGGGCGAGTGACTTCAATCTCTGAGCCTCCATTTCCTATCTAGCAAATGGAGATCATAATGTCTACTTAGAGAGTTATTATGAGGATTAAATTAATGCAAGGTAAATGTAAAGTCACGTCAAGTGCTCCATAAATGTGAGCTTTTATTATAATTTAATGAGGCAATTGGGCAGAGAACACATCTGTGACTTTTTCAAGGTCATATAATCAGAGAATGGCAAGAGCCTGACTTAGAAATAGTTCCCCGATCGGGGAACAATGGCTGCGTGTGTAGAGAGGTATTTATTCTCTTCCAGCGGAGCCTCTAGCCCAGTTTAGATGTCCTCATTGAATGTAGTTAATTCTTCCTTATGAAACTTGATAATTCTCCCAAGCCTGAATCAATTTACTGTTCTGTAGGCACATGTTCCTGGTGGTGTATTAACAGCACGTTTTTCATTTGCGATAGAAGGGTCTGGAGAATTCCCCTAAACCATGGTGTCACCTAGGGAAGAAGGTTCCCTGTGGTCCAGCTGCCCTAACCTGCACCCCGTTCTTTGGCAAGTCTCTACTTGCTGATGTTCTTGACCCACGAAATAAAAAGGCAGCAGTGCGCCCCGCTGGAAGGAAGTGGCCTATTTCTGCCCTCGTCCCTTCTCCACATCTGAACAGCTGTAGCTCTTCCTGCCTGGAGTCCAGGGCTGTGTGCAGAAGAGGAATGCAGGGCAGGCCACTGCTTATTTGTCACACTTCCCCATCCATCCCCCGTCCCCGTGGTCTCTCTGAAGCCTGGGTGCTCTTACTTGTCATCTCCTCCCTCCTCTGTGTGTTTCATTTGTCCCAGCTTCAACACAACGCAGTCAGACTGTGCGTTTCCCCATCCAATAATCCCGTGTTTTCTGTGAAGATTCCTGATTCCCACTCTGTGCCGTCCAGAACAGACGGGGGTCACACAGGCAGGTGGCCTCAGGAGTCAGAAGTACCTGGAGTCAAGTATCAGTGTCACGTGTATCTGGGTCAGTTGAAATTCTTCCATTTAGTGCCAAGAGAGCAAAGACTCCCCACCGCTCATTTTGTAGTTGAGACAAAAGGCCAAAGCGGAGGTAAAGTGACTTATCTAAGTTCATACACGTTTGTGACAAAATGGGACAGGAATGCGTGTCTCCTCTCCCCATCAGGTACATTTTTTTAAAACATCCATGCAGAGGTGCTTGCACCATCCCAATACTTTGAACAATTTCCCTCCCTGGGCCCTTTTCATGCATTTCACATGAGAGGCCACGACGTTACTCCTGCCGAGAGTGACCTACATCCGGTCTTACATCACTGGGAAAATGTTCAGGATTCACAAAGTAAAACCTTTCAGGCGCTTCCACGACGGGCGGCCCACCTGCCGGCCCTTCCACCGAGCAGACTGCGAACTCGCCCGGAGCTGCTTCCGCAAACCTCCCAGGAGCGTGCGCCCTTCGGAGCCTTCGCATCTTTGCTGACCGCTCGCTCTGCTTGAAGGTGAAGAATCTTCATTTGACACCAGACTTCAGAAGGGATGGAAATGCAAGCTAGTGGCAAAGCCAGACAGTTCCTTCTGGAACTTTTTGCACTTTATTAGTTCCACAGCACGTGCTCTTCCCTTGGTCCTCCACACCCCACCCCTCTCCAAGCTCCTCTTTCCCACCGAACGTCTAGCTGTACATGTGGATTCAAGGAAAATGCATTCCATGTGTTTCTGATCGATTTGTACTTAACTCCCCAGAAAATGACTATGTAAGTCCTTTTGCAGCCCCAGCAGGCTTTTGAAGGCTCCCCCCACCCCACCCCCCACCACGTCCACTCAACCCTGCCGTTCCCAACAGGAGGGGGAGGAGTTGCCAAGGCCACACCAGAGAATAAACCTACAGTTTCCAAGTGGGCTGCAAGGCTGGTCGGCACATTTTCACCCTCTCGGCCCCACGGGACTTTTTGCTCCCACTCGGAGTGGGAATTATGAACATGGCAGGACGCAGCCCCAGCATCTGTTCATTCACAGCCGCCCCCGAGGGGGGCTGCGTGGATCCAAGAGACTCCCGGGAGGAACGTGCGTGTTCATTGTCTGCTCCCTCTCCCTCTGCAACTTCTCCATCAGGGCCGTACAGCTGTGTTTCTGTGAAAACAAGGGCGCCAGAAAAGGAGAAAAACACTGTTTACGAGGCTGCCTAGATTGGTGAGTCATGTCGTTGCAATAGCCCTGAGATATACACAGCTGACTACTTATGCAAATTTCAGACGTGTTTGAACAAAAGGTTACATGGTAACATAACCTGGAGCTTTTATTCCTAATGAGGCACTTATTTCCATTTGAATACAGAAGTGTGTATTTTTTTCCCTTTTTATGGCTCCTCATAATTATGTCTAATAATATGAAAATAACATGGGGTCTTTATCTCCACATGGCTTAGACATCAGACGCAGACTTTGTGTCATTCCAGCTGTTAGGAGGATGTGACATCACCCACACCTCTCCCTCTTCTTTAGCACAGTTTCAAACTGCTCAGCCCCAGGTGCCTCTTTGGAATGAGAAATTCCATTAATTTTCTTCACTGAGTGCTGTCTGTTCTTTAGGCGTGTTTTAAAAATTAACAGTAATAATGACAATGATGCAGGAAGATGATTTAAAAAGGTCACATTTGGTTTTTGTTATCAGTTAGGTAAGGCAAACTTGACACAGCGTCATGGCAGCTTTGCCCCTGCCAGTGATTTGTATTTTGGTGTAATACGGAAAGTTAGAATTGATGAAGGGGTTTTTTTTTTAACATGAAATAGATTTCCGTAGGTGGGCCATAGTGCTGTAGCCAACTTTATTTTAATGAAGAAATTAAATGAGAGACAACTGAATATGTAAATGAAAAGATAATGACTTGAATGAACCATAAGACTGAATGAAAACTTCTGAGTTTGCACTAGTATATATTGATGTACACGCACACACTTATTTTATTTGAATTAGTCACTACCAAAGATTTTGGTGAGCACAGATCGAATCTGAAGTACAAAATTTAGCACTGAACCTGGTATCTTCCCCTCAAATCTCAATTTAGTAAGTAATCTTTCAATCCTACATATTTTCTCCTTTGAAATGTGAGGAGTTGGGCCCTTAAGGATCAATCTTTCTTTTTTTTTTTTTTTGGTGAGGAAGACTAGCCCTGAGCTAACATCTGTTGCCAATCCTCCTCTTTCTGCTGAGGAAGACTGGCCCTGGGCTAACATCCGTGCCCATCCTCCTCTACTTTATATGTGGGATGCCTGCCACAGCATCGCTTGATAAGTGGTGCATAGGTCTGCGCCTGGGATCTGAACCTGTGAACCCCTGGCTGCTGAAGTAGAGTGTGCAAACTTAACTATCACTGGGCTGGGGAGGTGCGGAAATATTGGTCAAGGGGTACAAAGTTTCAGCTACACAGGATGAATAAGTTCTGGAGATCTAATTTACAGCACGGTATACACTTGAAATCTGCTAAGAGAGTAGATCTTAAATGTTCTCATCATACACACAAAAAGTGTTAACTATGTGACGTGATGGACGTGTTAATTAGTTTGATTGTGGTAATCATTTCACAATGTATGCATACATCAAATCATCACATTGGACACCTTAAACATACAATTTTTATGTGTCAATTTTACTACAAAAAAGCTGGGAAAAAAACAAAGTAAAAAAAAGAATCAACCTTTCAGACGCACTACTTCTCGAGGGAGTCAGATTTTAAAGAGTATTTGTCACCCAATAAGAGACATCCATTGACCCTTGGGGATGGGCTGACCCCAGCAGAGAGCAGGAAGAGGCCTGGTGGTTGGACTGAAGCCAGAGGTGCTGGTCTGAGGAGGAGAGAAAGAGAGAAGGGAGACACGGAAGGAGCAGGGAAGAACCAGGGACAAGGACCTGGACCAGGGAAGGACCAGGATCCAGGGGTGGGTTTGGACGCAGTGAAAAAAATTTTCGGGATCCCTCCCTCCACCAAAGAGCAGATGGGCCAAAAGTCTAGACATAGAGTGCTTTGTCTGGGGCCTCCTACTGTGTCACCAGCCTGGTATCTAGATTCTTCTCAGCAGTCCCCCTCGGCTCTGAGGAAGGCTCTGGTTTAGAGTTTATGAACATTTGAGTACCCCTCACCCTGACCCTGGATCCCAACATGCCCAAGGCCATCTGCCTACAAGGAGAGGAGAAAAAGAAGGTATGTTCTCAGTCTCTCATTTGTTGACTTACGCATGGGTGTTGTGATGGTGAATTGCTTGTGCCAACTTGACTGGGCCACGGGGGCCCATATATTTGGTCAAACGTTATTCTGGGTGTTTCTGGATGAGACTAGCATTTGAATCAGTAGACTGAGGAAAGCAGACAGCCCTCTCCCCTGTGAGTGGGCCTCACCCAGTCAGTTGAAGACCTGAATAGAACAAAACAACTAAGAGAGAATTTTCTCTCTCTCTGCCTGACTGCGTTTGAGCTGGGACATCAGTTTGTCCCTCTCTTTGGACTCAAACTGCAGCTCTGGCTCTTCCTTGGTCTCAAGCTGGCTGGCCTCCAGACTGGAACTTACACCATCAGCTCCCAGCTTGTGGCTAGAGATCTTGGGGCTTGTTAGTCTCCATAGTTGCATAAGCCAATTCCTTATAATAAATTTCTTCTCTCTCTCTCTCTCTCTCTCTCTATATATATATATATATGCATCTTACTGGTTCTGGTTCTCTGGAGAACCCTAATACAGGTGCCCAAAAGGCAAAAAGGAAAAGCATATAGTTTTCCATTCCAAAAATGGGAACTCATCTATGTTATGTATGGAAAACCCATCCTTTTCCCCAGCTTCTAGGATGAGGTGATCAGCTCCAAGGTGAAGAGTGTTGAGGTGATCAGCTCCAAGGTGAAGAGTGAGAAACAGAAGTACAGATATCTGATGCATTGGGAAGAGATTTAGAGAATAACGTTCTATTTTCCCTCTCAGAAGACCCTCCACAGAGTAATCTCTTCTTCGATGCTTTTTACACGGTGCCGCTTTTATGTTACTGAGCTTGCGGAATAAGGAGAATCAAAAGAAGCACAGCCAGCTTCCCCAGAGTAGAGATGCCTGTAGGAACCTTGGCTGCCAAGGGCTGAAACCCAACCCTCAGCACAGGCAAAGGCTCCATTTCCATGGGACAGCCTAACCCTCTGGTCGGGGCCATGTCCTGCTGGGACTCACCTCCTTGCACTGGTTTTATTGAAAGGAGACACACACATCTGACCAGGCAATTTCCAAAGTAGCTGCTGCAGAGACATCCATTAGCTCTCATGGAATGATTTGATTTTCATTAAAAAGAACAGAAGGAAGGAAGGCAGGAAGTGAGGGAGGGAAGGAGCGGTGGGGGAGGAAGAGTGTGTTTATAAATATAAATGCACAAACACACAACAATCCTTCATATACACTTAAAATGCATTTCTCAAAGATTAATTAAAGTGAGAAATGCTGACCTGTTATCTTTGGTCTAACATCACACACATTTATTGACTCAAGTGCAGGAAGACAAATTACCAGGAAGCACTTATTAACTAATTTCTTAATTACCCACTCACTCTGATTTGAAAAATCCAATGTAGCAACATCTGTTTGGGAGCCAAACAGAGCACGTGACGCTGCACTTGGGAGAGGCTGATGATGAGATGTCTTACCCCTTCCTAGCCCATTTCACTCTGCTTCCAGGGAGAATTAGGATTTTTCCAATTTTTCACTTTTGCGTCTCTCCAGCCACCCTATCCTACACCTGAAGCCAGAGGGAGAAATCCTTGCTTTGGCCACCTGAATCCCCCTTCAATGAGGGCCATGCTCTGTTGTCACTAGGACATACATAGTGGCCACCAGCCTTGAGATGCCAGCTGTGGCAAAGTGCACTGTCTCCATGGCTCTTAAGCCATTTGTGTTTCCCAGAACTTTCCTAACACCTGACTGAGCTCCAGAAGAACAGAAAAATCGAGCAGTAGGGCCCAAAATGACCTCCTCTGACATTCTCTCTAAATCCTTTATTTTAGAAGTGGAGAAACTGAGATTCAAAAAGTCACGGATTTCCTCAGACTTCCACAGCTGGTGAGTGGCAAAGTCGGGACTAGAAACCCAGGCTGCTAGCTCTCAGCCCGATGCTTTTTCTACAATACCAAATATACGTGTGTCTGTGGGTCTTGGGTTCACCCAAGAAGATGGGCCAGCCCAGGGAGTAAATGCATAGGAGATTAGCGTGAGGCTGGGGGCTTTTAAACTCTGGATAAAGATTTAGGAGGGCTTGGAAGAGCCCCCTTCACACGCAAATTAAAGTGGTCTCAGTTTTCAGGGTGAGGATGAAGTCCTGGGAAGGGAGGGCTTAAATGTCAGAAGGAACTCAGCTGTACCTCCTTGCAAGGGCTTGGGGCACAGGGAGTCCAGTCCAGGGAAATCAGAGAAATGTGCTGACACCCAGCCGAGGGCAGTGGACTGAGCAACTGTGTGACCCCCTGCATTCAGCTTACTGCAACGTTTCCAAGAAATGAAAGAGGCTTCAAAGAAATAAGTCTGTGAGCTTAAGGGAAATTTAATAACTGCCTCTCCTCTCGGTTCCTCTTTTTGGGGGGGCTTGCCCAGAGATTGATGCTGGTGAGAAAACCAAGCTCTTCCCTCCTACACAGAGCAGGCAAGGAAAGTAACGTCGGGTCAGGGCAAACAGCGCCAATGAGTGAAAGGCTGTCGAGTCCAGAGGTTGTTTTTAATCTGTTTGCCCTGCTCTTTTGAGCCCCAGGTATTTTGGCAAACATTACTCTCTTTGTTAATATTCCTTTGAATTGGTTGAGACAATTCCACACACCAGGCACTACACACAGTCAAATAATCCACTTCACCCTCCTCCAACAACACAAATACACAAACACATTTGCACAGGTGTGCACATATGTGCATACACACACACACACACACACACACACATCTTGTGTTTGGAGTTATGAGAGAAGTGAGGGGCAAATTGCTTCTATCTGACCCAATGGACAGGTGAACCCGGGAGGCACCTTGCCGACCACCAGGAACATCATCTCCCCCATCTTGTTTTCCTGAGCAAATTTGCACTTGTTTGAGGATATCTCCTCTGACCATTTGTTTGGCTTCGTAAGGCAACTCATGCCCCGAGCCTTTCTTTTTGTTTGTTTGCTTGGTTGTCTATCCTGTCTTTAAACCAGAGAAGCTACAGAATTATGTCGAGGCTTGGGATGAAGTCACCCGCCATGGATGGTGTGTAGCTTGAGTTAAGAGCCAGCGTTGCCCCGGATACTCCATCTCTCAGACATCTATGAACCTGGGAATTTGAAGCATCCTCCACCCTACAGGGCTGAGATAAAGAGCCAAAAGCCTGGTCTCTGTCTTTCTCTCTGTCACTGTCTCTGCCCCTCTCCTTCTGCCTCTCCCTATTTCTCCCCTATTAGAACCAGAGATCCAACTCCTGCCTCACCTTCCAAACAGTGGAAGGCCAGGGACCCATGGACTGTTGCTCTAAGTCATACATCTCAAAAACAACCAGCCAGACTGTGGGCTGAGGGTTTAGCAGCGGCTGCCACATACCCCAGCAGTATCACTAATTCACTGACTCTGCAGGGTTCTGCAGGAAGGTCAGTGATGGAAGCCAGGCGGGTTGTCCAAGAGAAGGACAAAGATGGCCTTTCCCACGGTCAGTAGAACGAGAAATGACTGCATGAAGACAGACCTCATGGACTAGCTGTACACAGTCATTAGCAAGATATTTCATTTCTCCAAAATGTTATGGCAGAATTGATAATAACCATCAAAAATATGTTTCACTTGGGGCCGGCTCCGTGGTGTAGTGGTTAAGTTCACACACTCTGCTTCAGTGGCCCAGGGTTTGTGAGTTTGGATCCCAGGTGTGGACCTACATACCACCCATCAAGCCATGCTATAGTGGCGTCCTATATACAAAATAGAGGAAGATTGGCACAGATGTTAGTTCAGGATCAATCTTGCTCAAAAAAAAAAAGTTTCACTTCTTTGTGACCTGATCAAATTTGCCCAAGGGTTAGAAAAATCTTAAGCAAGAAGAAAAGTCTTTCTTAAAATCATTTAACTTCCATGAAATTAAATCTAATTAATATAATCTCTGGATTGAAAGTAATAGGTTATACTAAGGGCATTTACAACAATATAGTTATAAATGACTGAGAATTGGAGAAAAGTGAATGCCCATCAATAGGGAGCTTAGCTCTAGTCCAGAGCTCTTTTTAATCCCATGAATGCACAGAAGCAAATTTCTTGCAACGACTGTAAACTTCCTGTCCAGAGCCCAGCAAGACTAGCTAACTCTGGTTTTGTTCCATTTCTAGTCCAATGAGATGTTTTCTTGCTGATGAACCAGGTGATATCTTCTTGTTTTCTTTGTTTTTCCTCTTTTCTATTTTATCTGTCCTTGCTAGCAGAAGGAGTGCATCCAAGTCTGTGCTTCTTGCCCGGAATTCTTTAGTTTGCTTTTCTGTCTCTGGACTATAAGCGACTTGAAGACAAGGACTGCGTCATTCATATCCTTACTCTCCAACACTGAGTGCCTGACACGTGGGAGGGCTTCAACCTGAGTGTCTGGGAGGATAAGGTACCGCTGATAGATGTGTGGACAGATGCAAGTTCAGAAGCAGAATGAGTTTAATTCGGTCCATGACGTTTGAGGGGATGGAGACCCATCCAAGTGGAAATGCCATCAGTTGTTGGAGTGAAGAGCTAGAAGCAGGGGGGGCAGTCATCAGTAGAGGTAAGAGCGGAGGACCTGAGGGAGAGACAGTTCTCAGAGGAGAAAGTGAAGAGAAGGAAGACGCCAAGGACAGCTCTTGGAGGACCACCTGGTTCTTTCTCCCACAGAAGGATGAGTAGAGGAGAGCTGGGAAGGGAAGGAGGGACACACAAGATGGGCTGTCCCATCCACGCATAGAGGGCCTGAACTAGAGACAGAAATAGTAGTGATAATCGCTAATATTCATTGAAAACTTACTGTATGCTATTACATATTGCATAAAGAAATGAAACACAGAGAGTTTAAATAATATGCCCAAGATCATAGAGCTGGTAAGTAGTCAGTCCCTGGAGCAATCCACACCCTCTCCCCCAATATCCTTCGACCTGTTTGAGTTACTGACAATTTCTATAGTCAGTTGATCACCCCATTTCACTGGATTCACACACAGGAAAATCATAATCAATCCCATTTGACATTCTAGCTATTACTTTCTTTGAGCAAACCCAAAAGCTATTGATGCAACGACTGTTTGTAACTGGAGGAGAAATAAATACTCATCTATTTACATTGCCTTTGTCTATTTACATTACATTACATTGTCTGTCTGGTCACCAGAGAGTGAAGACTTTCAGGTGACAGAAGAACTACACCCAATTAAGAGAGATGATCCCTCAAAAGCCCAAGGCTATGAGTAATTGAAATCCTCCAGCCAGAGCAGAGGCAGCGGAGCATGATTTCTTTCACACATAAATTAGGCCATGGTAACTGCATGGGAAGTCTATTCCCTGTGGTTTCTATTGCTGCTGCTTTCTTTAGAATTTTGATTGCAAGAAGATTTAGATTTTCCTCAGTCAGGGGCTGTGGTATAATAAAAAAAAATATATTTTTTTTGTCTTTGTCCCCATTCCTGGCACAGAGCTTCAAAAACCTTGGAGTTTCCTGAGTGACAGTAGCATCTTTTGTTATTCATAAAGAGCCCCTTTGGACAGACCATATCTGAGTTTATGCTAAAGAGGTGACTCACAGTAGGTTCTCAGATAGTTTCAAGGGAGGGTCTGGCCACTCCAGAAAGACCAAGTATGTGGTTAGAGGGTTGGAACTCTCAGCCCCACTCCCTGACCTCCATCAAGGGCAGAAGAGCTAGAGATCAAGTTCAATCACCAATGGACAATGATTTAATCAATATGCCTAGGTAATGAAACCTTGATAAAAAAAGCTCTGAACAATGAGGATGAGAGAGATTCCTGGTTGGTGACCATATCTGTGTTCCAGGAGGATCTTGCATCCTAACTCCATAGGGACCAGAGTTCCTGTGTCCTCCCCATCCAAGACCTTGTCTTATGTGCCTCTTCCGTTTAGTTGTTCCTGAGTTGTATCCTTTACAATAAAACTGTAATTGTAAGTATAGCACTTTCACTGCGTTCTGTGCATTGTTCTAGCAAATTATCAAACCCAAGGGAGCATCATGGGAACCCACAAATTTGTAGTCAGCCTGGCAGAAGTGTAGGTAGCTTGAGGACACCTAACACTTGCCACTGGCATCTGAAGTGAGGACAATCTTGTGGGACTGAGCCTTTGACTTGTGGAGTCTGTGCTGACTCTGGATAGTTAGCATCAGAGTTGAACTGAATTGTAGGACACCTTGGTGGTGTCAGAGAATTGGTTTTGGATCATAAAGGCTAAAGTGTGATGGAAGATGAGTATGTATTGAAACGCAGCTCAGTGTATGGTGAAAGTACAAACATGAATGGCAGGCTGTTAAAGTTATTTCACAGTGTGTTTTCCATTTGTCTGATAGGACCCAACTACTTAAGAGAGTGACTTTTCTGAGGCTCCTTCCAGAAGCCTTTGCTGACCCACCAACCTAACTTAGACACAACTTTTCTGGGCTTCTGGTGCATACATCTCTCCTTGCACATATCACATGGAAACATCATAACTGATGTATATTTGTTATAATTTTCCACTCACTGGTTCTCAATCGGGGAAAATGTTGCCCCCTCAGGGGACATTTGGCAACGTCCGGAGACGTTTTTGATTCTCACGACTGGGTGGGGATGTGGGTAGGGGCCTGGGATGCTGTGAGCATTCTGGAAGGCACAGGACACCCCCCACAACAGAGAATTATCCAGCCCAAAATGTCAGTGGTGCTAGGATTGAGAAACTTGGGGTTTCCACTGGACCATGAGCTACTCAGGGATGGAGATCATATCTTATTCATTCCTGTAACCTGGATGGATGAGTGAGATACAAAACAAAGACACTTCTGTCTGACAGCTGGAAGTGAAAGGTTGGTCTATCTTGAAATGTGCACAAGCAAAATTAATGCTGGAAAAATTAACATCTTAACACATTTTCATGAAGTGAGTGAGGTTTAGTGCCTCAGGGTACAGTCCAGGGTTCCCAGAGAATGGGTACAATGGAGGGTCTGGAGTGGGGCTGAGTGAGAAAGGTAGTGCAGTGGTGAGAAACTGGGCTTTGGCACCAAATGGTGACTAATTTAATTTCTGGCATTAACAGTATAATCTGGAGTAAGTGGAGTCTCTTCTGAGTCTCTGTTTCACCATCAATAAGATGGGAATAATCATATATATGGTTTTAAGAACTAAATGATATTCACAATAGCCAAAAGGTGGAAACAACCGTAGCGTCCATGAACAGGTGAATGGATAAACAAAATGTGGAATATACATACAATGGAATATCATTTGACCTTAAAAAGGCAGGAAATTCCACTGCATTTTACAGCATGGATGAAACTTGAAGACATTGCTCTAAATGAAATAAGGCAGTCTCAGAAGGAAAACTACTGTACGATTCCACTGGTATGAGTAGCTGGAGTAGTCAAATTCATAGAGACAGAAAGCAGAATGGGGGTTGCCAGGGGCTGGGGCGGGGGGAAACAGTGAGTTGTTGAATGGGGACAGAGTTTCAGTTTGGGAAGATGTAAAAGTTCTGTGGGTGGGTGGTGGTGATGCTTGTACAACAATGTGAGGTACTTAATGCCGCTGAACTGTACATTTAAAAATGGTTAAAATGTTAAATTTTGTGTTAGGTATATTTCACCACAATAAAGAAAGAAAAACAATATATAGGAAAATGCGTGGCCCATGGTGTGTATTCACTAGTCCTCTTCTCTTTCCGATAGGAATGGGTACATAGGGACATAGATTTGATAATGAAAAACATTTCAGATTCATTCTTCTTCTAAACCAGTGTCCAACTCCCCACAAGGGTTTTCCAGACCTGCCTGAAGCCCAGGGTGTTTTGTTCCAAGATGGGCCCTAATACAGATGAAAGCAGCCATGTAACTAGGAGTAAAAGTATCGCTAGTCTGAAAATTATTCTTTAATGGTCAGCTCTCCCAAAGTTTTACCCAGGGAAAGTTCAAGCAATCAGCCTTTTTTCCTCTTGGGCACTGGTGATCAGTTACATCGGGCAAAAGGCAAATGATTAAAAGCAAAAGGCAGAGAAACAAATATTTATTGATCCATGCATTAAAATTTGCAGACAATTCCTTAGAATAGGAGTGGACATTTATTAAGGTTGGTGGTATGCCAGATGCCGCTCTTTGTGTAGTATTTCGTTTAATAACCACGATAACCCCACTTGGAGGGACTGTTACCACATGGATTTTAAAGATAGGGTAACAGAAGGAATTTGGCTTAGGACGTGTAAGTGAGGGAGGGACTGTAGCCAGACTCTTCACCCAGGCACCTCTGTACTACACTACCTCCCACTGTTTTGGAAGACATACATTTTCTGTCTAGAACAATATCGGTCCACCCTATAGACCATACGCTCTGGGAGGGTACTTAGTGAGTTCTCCAAAAGTATTCATTGAATTAGTGAACATTATTATTGTACTTGTGCTTCAGTTTTGAGTTTAACAGGCATACAAAATACTGACCTACGTGACATACCTGGAATGGAAGTCTTTAACCATTGAATCAGCACCACGAAGCCCAACCCAGCTCTCCAGGCCACTGTCCCTTCTGTACACCTCACACTCACCCCCCCTTCTACCAAATCCCCACCTTCCAAGTCTGTGGGGGTTTATATGAGGGAGCATCAACCACCCCTTCTAGTTCAGGGGTGAGGAAATTCCTACCAGCATCACCCACCCACCTCGCCCACCCCAACCTTGCAACTGCACAGGGTTCTTCCCTTTTCTTCTTCTCTGCCTCCCCACGTGTGCTCAGATAAGACCCAAACCTCTTTCTCTCCAAAGGTTAGGAAGCACTCATTCACTTCAGATAACGGGAAGGCCTGAATTTTTGTTTCATCTGCCAATACTGATAATTTATACATACTCAGGGAGCATCCTTGTCCCATCGGTGTCTCATTTCCCACTTTGAAAATTGGAATTTTTGCATAAACTGCTATTAATCCAGAATCTAACCAACCAGAAAATTCATTACCAAAATGTTTTTTAAACTCAGCAGTCAGGAAGAGCAATTGGCCATAAGAAGATGGAGGATCCAGCCCAGTGCTTGGTGATAAGAAATATTATGATTATCTATTTTCCTAACTATTTTTATTTTAAACAAAGCAGATTCCCCTCATTTGAGGGAGAGGAGGATGGAGGCAGGAGATGGATGTGAAAAGAATACAGAAAAATGGAGCTAGCCTAAGGTGAAGAAAAGTGTTAATAGGCAAGAAGAGAAAAATTAAAGAAAGAAAGCTGCTATATGGAAGCACAGTGAAGAGTGGGAATGAACAAACCGAAGGCAGAAGAGAGTGGTTAATAACCTCAGTGTGCAATAGGTAAATGAGAGCTGGACCGTATATTACGAAGTAAGTATTTCAAGGTATGTGTGATGGAAAGCCAAGAAAAGAACTAGGGGTGGAACTAGGAGAGTTTTGATAAAAGACTATGCTGACGTCCTGCGCATGCTCCCTGGCATCAAAATTCAGAGGACTGTTCCTTAGGGTGCGCTCTCATTTCAAGGTGGTCATTGGCTAGAGCACTGAACTTGAAGTTGAAGACCTGGGGCTCCATCTCTTACTAGCTGTATGATCTTGGGCAAATGACTTAACTTCAGAGTCCATTTCTTTGCCTTTAACATAGATATAATAAGACCTATTTCATAGAGCTGTTGTGAAGCCAAATTAAACAAAATATATGAAAATATATAACACCAAAGGTCACACATAGGGGACTCGGAAAATGTCAGATCCATCAGACCTACAGTTTGCATGCATCTCAATTAACTGTGGTCAATACACATGGCTTTTAACTAACAATCAGAGTGTCCCTGGTCTCTGACACACGCAAAAGATTTATGTAGGGGAACGCAGTTGACCAGATGGCCATGCGCTCTTTCTGAAGGATGATATTTAAAAACTGGAACAAGTGTATAGATGAGGGATACATATAGTGAAAAAATATTGAGACTATGAAACTGCAGAAAAAGATTGTGCATTTTTTAGAAATGTAATTACAAAACATGGTCTAACTCCCAAACAATTTCAAATGCGGATAAAAACAGTATGCTTTGGCGATGCCTGCTGAAATCTAGTCATCAAATTTTATAGGAATGCAATGCCTTGTCTTTGTGCTACAGGCTCAACTAAATAAAACTATTGGGGTATGAAATGCCTAACTGCCCTGGGGCTGGTGTAGAACATATTAACTTGTTGCTTACAAAGTAGGCAAAGACATTACTTTTTCTGACTTGTCTCATAATGCATTTATAATTCCAGTGACTTCCAGTGAAATCACAATTTTAAAGCAGAGGTTTACCTGAAGTAGAATACTACGTAGAGCTCACTGAAAAGTATGATTCATATCTGAAAATACTTTATCCATCTCCCTGCTTGCCATTAATGTATATCATTGATTCAATTTCTGTACCCAGATACTATCCAAAATATAAGATTTATGATTACAGAAAATATGGCACAGGGAAGGCGATCAATCATAAGATTCGCGATCTTGGTTTGTCCCAGAATCGGTGATTTTAAAATGTTTTTGAGTCTGGAATTCTGTTAAAAGGAAAACGAAAACAATTTGGTGTTATTCTGAAGAAATGAACTGTAATAAAGAATTTGAAGACTTTCACCATTCATCAGATCTCTAAAATGAATTCAATTTATTCATTTAATTAATTCAATTAATGCAGTAATCAATTTCAAGCGATGGAATTTTTAAATATAGCAAGTTTCAGAGAATGTTTTTGTTTTACGCAATCAGCACCATCACCACCACAAGCCAATCTCCTACAGTAATATGTTAGTCTGAAAATAGATTTTTCTTGCATGACAATGAAGACATGCAGAGCAAGGATGGGCAGGACTATGCATTTTATCCGGTTGTATTAAATAATTGGAAGCCAGCTTACCAGTTACTTCCAGCTGGGAGCTAACATTAATATAATTTCCAACCTGTTCTTTCAAAGTTCAAAGCTGAATATAGACTTATATACTTGAATATTTCCCACAGGTAAAATATATTTCTTTGAAAATATGATAGCACACGGACTTCAACCAAATAGCACCACATAACTTCAGAGGGGATTCAGAAATAAGTTCTTTTCAAATGATGTTGAGTTTCATGTCTTTAAGATATATCCTTATCCTCCTGATTCAAAAATGTCATATCAATTGAAGTGGAAATGCATAATGAAAAAGTAAAGAAAAAATTCCTTTGTTCATTTATAATTATTATTCTTTGTTAAACAACAGGGAAATACATACTGAACCTATAAAGCTCTAAGATAATCACATTTTTGCAACTACAAGCATTTTAATTTTTTTAGCCTGGCATGAAAATATTTAAGAATAATTCTTCTGTTTAGAACCAGAGTCATTGTATTCTGTTTATATTGGATTATTTTGTATTTGTTACATTGCTTTTAAGGATTTTGAACTAGTTTTTAAGCACGTATCATGTATTTTTTTCTTGCTATTCCCCCATGGCGTCTGTCTCCATCACCCTCCCCTTGTCTGGATACTGGTGTTTTGCTGTATATCCATATTATCCTTGAAAGAATAGGTAGAAAACATTAGAAATCATGTCCTACATGGGTTCAAGGCCACTATTAGCTTAATGGAGAAAGCTAAGCAGATAATAGACACTGTCTTAGTCAGCTCAGGCTGCTCTAACAAAACACCATGGATGGAGTGGCTTAAACAATATTTATTTCTCCCAGTTCTGGAGGCTGGAAGTCCAAGATCAAGGTGCCAGCAGATTCTGTTCATGGCGAGAGTCTACTTCCTGACTTGCAGATGTTCACCTTCTCGCTGTGTCCTCCCGTGGTGGAGAGCTCGCCACTGTCTCTCTCTCTCTTATTCTAAAGCCACCAACCCCATCAGGAGTGACCCACCCTCATGACCTCACCTAACCCTAATCACCTCCCAAGGACCCCACCTCCATATACCTTCACACTGGGGTTAGGGCTCCAACATATGAATTTTGGGGGGATATGATTCAGTCCCAAAGCAGAAACCAAAGCAAGAGGAACTACAGGAAGCCACGGCAAGACCCAATTTGAACAAATTAGCTGCAAAGCATTGGTTTGAATTAATTCCAGAGACCAAATGTCAGTATACCTGCAGAAGCTTCCGGCACATTCCACATTGCATTTGTAAGGCTACGTCACTCAAGGGTCAGGTTGGCGTTTAGGACCCTCCACACAGGCCTGTTAATGTGCTCCACCAGCACGCAGGC
The DNA here is from genome assembly GCA_031878705.1 of Tapirus indicus. NCBI lineage: Eukaryota > Metazoa > Chordata > Mammalia > Perissodactyla > Tapiridae > Tapirus > Tapirus indicus. The sequence goes on from CM062925.1 coordinate 121,014,308, forward strand.
ACCCGAAGCTTTGAGCACGGGCCTGCTACTCTCCCTAGTTCTACCTGTGGTTTTCTTCACGCATGTTTTAGATCTCTCGACCTAGTACCATCGGGATTGAATGCATGCAAGACCCTACACCAGAGCAGCGGGCCCCGAACCAGGGCAGGATCTGGGAGGGTATCCCTGATGTGGTTCACTCTTGCAGCTCCACCTTCTCCATAAGAGGGGACGTGGCCTTCCTTTGTCCTGGCCCAGACCCATTGCCCTTGTGTGTGACAGGACCTTCCCGTCTATGGTCCACCCAGGGTTGAGAGTGGAGACAGTTGGGAGGCAAGGATGGCCACTGCTGGTGGGTGTCTGGTCACTCTCTTCATCGCTGAAATAAGAGGAGTAAGGTCTTTTGAGACCAGTGTAGCCTCATTTCAGGCAAATGATTCTGCAAGCAGCTTTGGTTTAAAAAAAAAAAAAAATTGGGCTTCTTAGGATTGACCAAAGGTTTAAAGGGATTATTAGATTTGAAAGTCAAATGTCTTATCTGGTTAGGAGAATTGAAAAAAGAAAAGAAACTATAATTTAAAATAACAGCATTAAGAGGAAAGAGAGAGAGAAAGTGCCTAAACGTCAATCAGATAAATACTTTCGTCATTTGGCTAACAATAGCATAGATGACATAATCAATACAGGATTTAGAAATCATCTAGAAAAATGAAAACAAAACAAATCCACCTGATCCCTCGAGTTGCGGAGCCTGAAGCCCGGGTGGGTCTGTCCCTTTTCCCTAGGGTTCACATCTTAGTCCTGACAGATTTCCCTTGGCCCCCACCCCCTCCCCCCCAGGCCTCGTCAGGAATTCGTGAGATCATTTATGCAGCTGAATCAAGATGCTGACTTCAGCACTGTAAAGCACAGCAACCCGGGAGTCCAAGCACAAGGGCCTGATTTGCTGACAGTTTTATAAGCCTCAGTAAATGCCAATGGCTCCCTTCTCCTGCCTTTGTGTGGTTTGCATCTCAGCAGACTTGCAGGCTGGAAAGTGGCTGCTCTGTGGTCCGCTCTGTGAGGCTTCAACACCAGCATGTAGGGGACCACGGTGGGGCTAGGTTCTGGAGTTCAGGCTGGAAGATTATTAAATGCAATTGTGCAGGCATGGAGAAGCTCAGAAAAGGCGTGTTTACCAACTAAATAAAGGCTGGAGGACATGCCAGTATTTTGTGATACCTTCTCTTTCAAACATCATTAACCCCAAGAAATGGAGTGCTCAACTTCATGCCATAAAGGGAACTTAGATAGAGGCATTGTGCAGAATCTTGGAGAAGCAGAAATAATATTCCTTGTCTCTGCTCACATTCCAATCAGAAGCACACACACACATCACTCTCTCAGGCTGAGAATGTTTAGCACTTAAGAATTTGATTCTGCTGAACAGGCACGTCCATGGACATCCATGTAGCTTTCACCCTGTTTAACTTGTAAACCTTGAACACCACAGAACCCATCAGTAGACACAGATCTGCCATTCAGAGTGTCAGCACCCAACACAGAGGCCCTCCTGCCTGCAGGGAACTTTACCAAGTGTCAGGCCGCCTTGACAATAGTTAGCACAATGTGACTCATGCCAGGTGCTCTATTAAGCATTTTACTGACATTATCTCATTTATTCAGCACCCAGAAATGCAAAAACTTTTTATTGGTAGGTACTTTTATTTTCCTATCTTTTGACAGATGTTGTGGCTTAGGAAATTTAAATAATGGCCAAAGCTAATAAGTGACAGAAGTTGCTTTGAGCCCATATCCCCCATTGCAAACACACTTTGTATCAGTTAGCTATTGCTACAAAGACGCAGTGTAACAAATCACCCCAAAACATAGTGGCTTAAAACAACAACAACGTATTCTCAGATATATGCAAGTTGGCAGGGGGTCAGCTGATCTGGGCTGAGTGCAGTGGGAGGTGGCTCTGCTCCATGTCACTCTCACCCTTTTCCTGGGACCAGTGGACCAGCCAGAGCACGTTCTTCCGATTGTGATGGCAGATGTGCAAATGTGCAGGTGGAAATACACAAGCCCTTAGTCTACTCTTGGAGCTGTCACACCTGCACTATTTTACCATTCTACTGGGCAAAAAAAAGTCACATGGCCAAAGCCAGAGTCAAGGACTGGGGAAATGCATGTCACCCCTTTTACAGAAGGAACTGCAACTCATTAGGCAAAGAGTACAGATAGGGAGGGCAGGGCGTTGAGGCCAGGACACATTATGTCTCCCCCACGCTCCCAGCCTCCACATCATCTCCCTAGAACTGTTCCTGTAAGGCCTATGTTCCTGGGAGCTTGATAAACTCATTCTAATGTACATTATGTAAAGTTAGGAGATAAAATAGCTTCTGGTTATGAACACTGGGCTTAGCACTAACATCAGAAGACTCTCTTCAGGAATCCCAGCTGTTGCCCCCTAACTAGGGGACCTTGACCAATTTACTTAAACTCTCTAAGCTTCGTTTTCTTGTAAATAATAAATGCCATGTGCTCCAGGAGCTGGGATCAATGCTTCCTGTCATTTAGAATTTACAGCTCAGCAGGAGGTCAATGTCTTAGATATTCTTCAGCAAGTACCCATGATGTGGCAGTTGAAGGGAGGAATTTTCATCTGGAAGCACAAGCTAACAATGACCTCCATCTTCCCCTCCAGGATACAGAGAGAAGAACGAAGAGGGGCTGCTGCCTCTCCTGACTCCAGAGCTACTGCAGATGAGGCTTGCTTCCCCTATCTGGGCCTTGGGAGCTGGCTCAGTGGTTTAATGCATGTGGGGGGGCAGGGGGCTCCAAAACAGTGTGGCAATGGTGGGCAGCTGGGCTGGACCTGGACCCTCCCACACTCTGTAGGGGTAAGACTGTAGCCCGTGTCTGGCCAGGGCAGCTGAAGAAAGGATTGGAGATGACCTGGTCAGTTCACCATCTCCTCCCCCATTTTCCAGGCCCTAGCTTAGAAGGCAAAGTGGAGGACAGCATCGTCCAGCGGTTAGGTACCCTGGCTCTACAGCCGGAAGGCCTGGGTTCAAATCCGAGCTCTGCGACTTGCCAACTATGTGATCTAGGGCAAGTGATTGAGCCTTCATGCCTCAATTTTCTCATCAATAAAATGAGTATTACAGTTGCTAACTCATAAAGTTATGGGTTTAAAACATACCTCTATCCTTTGGAAGAGTCCCTGGAATGTGGTAGTGCTGAGTTAGTCTGAGACATCACCCCCTCACCTCCTTTCAGGGCAACTCTCCTCAGTACTCCTCTGCACGTGGAGGATAGCCTATGTTGGCTTCACGCCCTGTCAAACATTGGTGCCTTCATGATATCCCCTGCAGGAGCATGGTCCATAGGTTTTCTGCAGCTCCTTCCTATGGCTCTCTGTTCACTAGACGATTAGATGGTTTCCAGTATCAGTCTGGACACGAGCCTCCATTATAATTCTATCTCCTAGCACTTTCTTAACACAAACCTTCACTTGAACCACATACACTCTTTATTGCCACCTGGAAAGGTCAGAGCCTCCGCTCCCCCACCTGAAATTCTCTCCTCCCTTCTCCGCATCTAGCTCTAACCATCCAGCTCAATCCCACCTTTCCGTGAAGCTTCCCATCACCACCAAATTCAGTTCATCAAATGTTAACTGAGCACCTGTTAGGTGCTGGGCCAGACAGTGAAAAAATGAAAGAACTCACAGTGAGGTGGGAAGGCAAGACAGACGTGGATAAGCCCTGGGGGAGGATGATTTACTGAACTTTGTGCTGAGTCAGCACACCTTCCCTCCCGCACTCCTGGCCTCCAGCCCCCTCACAGCTACCTGGGGACCTGGGAAGAGCATCTGAGGGGGCGGCTGTGAGGCTGGGTCCTGGTGGGCTCGGATGCAGTCTGTAATGACTATAGTGGATGGAAGACAGAGGGCCTGACTCAACGGTCTGCCCTACAGAAGGTCCCAGGACTGTTGTGGAGCCATGGAGAAGGGAACCCCAATTATGGCTAAGGTTGAATTTCCACTGACATTGTGAGATGGGGGCTCTAAGTCAAAGTAAATCTGATCTTACAGAAATTATGTAACATGACAGTTCTTGCAAATCTAAGCTTGTGGAGTAAAGAAGTACCTACTGTTCTCTAAAAGAGTGGAAGTGTCATCATCAAAGTTTGTATACGTATCTGTGGGTGCTTGATGAGAGAGAAGGTATTTCTGCTTTCCAGGCTCAGGAGAGTGAGAATAAAGGTAATTTTTGGAGAGGAGCGATCATTTGAATGTCTTATTAAAAGATAAAGTGAGAATCGATCAGGTGGCCACAGAAGGTCACGGGCATCCCCCAGGCGGAGGAACAGTGTGTGCCCAACATGGGGGCAGAGACCTGGGTGCAGACAGCCCCAAGCTCTCCCCTTCCTGGGAAGTTGGTGAGCCGCTCACCCCCTCTGCTCCCAGCACCCCTTCTGAGGACTGCATACACCACCCTGGGGTGATGGAAGGGGCGCGTGAGGTGAGGCACGCCTTCACTGGCTCTCTCCCCTCCCCCATGTGGTATTTATAACCGTCATTTCTCCAGCATCTTCCCTGGACACCTTTCAAGGTGTGTTTCCTTATTCTGGTGTGTGTCTTCTAGGGGTAAGTAGACTGCCACCCTCCGAAGGGAAGAAACAGTGGCACAGCAACTTCCCTCACCTGACTTTCATCGGCAGAGCGCCCTGCATGCGGGAGACACACTGTGCTTATCAGTGGGCTGCATGAATCACCAAACAGGCCCATTAATCAGAAATGACCTTGCATCTTAATAAAGGATGGCAAGAACAAGCAAATATCTAACTAAACGGGATATGTCATGGTGGTAAAATTTCACGTGTGTGCTGGAAGCGAGGTTGGATGAGGAAGTGCTCCTTTTTGGCAATTTTCAAACCATTCCAAAGACCTCGGTAGTCCTCAAACTGAAAGGATCATCAGAATCTTGTAGGGGAGCATCTTAAAAATGCACGTCCGCAGGGGCTGGCCAGGTGGCATAGTGGTTAAGTTCGTGCGCTCTGCTTCGGGGCCCAGGGTTTGCAGGTTCAGATCCTGGGTGCAGACTCATGCACCACTTAACAAGCCATGCTGAGGCAGGTCTCCCACATATAAAGTAGAGGAAGATGGGCACAGATGTTAGCCCAGAGCCAATCTTCCTCAGCAAAAAGAGGATTGGCAACAGACGTTAGCTCAAGGCTAATCTTCCTCACACACACACAAAATAATGCAGACCCCTGGGGCTCGGGCCTCCCTCACTCATGCGATTTCTGGGGCTCTGAATTCTCAGCTGAGCCCAGTGAGTGCTCAGGGGCGGGAACCGGGGATGCAGAGCAGAAGTCTTAACACTTGGGTGAGCATCAGGGCACCTGGTGTTTTCAAACACAGACTCCTTGGCTCCACCCACAGAGGGTCTGATGTCATAGGTCTAAGGTGGGACCTTAGAATTCGTTCTTCTAATGAGTTCTCAGGTGAGGCTGCAGGTCCAGGGACCACACTTTGGGGACCATGGATGGGACAGTCCTGCCTCCTCTGGCCAGGGAGACTCCTCCCAGCTCCCTGGCCCTGACCCCTCCTCCAGGCAGGGGTCTCCAGATAAACCTCTCTGCCTGGGCTGCTGCTCACTCTCCAGCTATTTCCCTCTGCTTTCTCTCTCAGGCACCCATGGCTGATTTCTGTCCTGTCTTTAAATTCACCAATGTTCGTGATTGGAAGCTGTGGAAAGAAGATGGGAGGATTCCAGAATAGCCTCTAAGCCTCTAGTTTACCAGTAATCAATTAAATTCCCAGGGACCAAGGTGCCTCTCTCTGGGGCTGGTGGAGCTGTAACAAACACTGCCCAGCTGAGGTGCTGTGAGCCGCCCCCTCCATCCTCGTAGACGTGCGTTAGTGGACGACTCCCCATCAGTTCGCTGTTACTGGAGAGAGATGAGAGACACCTTCTTCTGGGTCACCATGGGTCATCGACGTAGGTGTTTTATTCATAATTTTTTTTCATTAGAAATCTCTCTGAAAGTAGACCATCTTCTATCGCCATACACAAAAATCAACTCAAAATGGATTAAGGACCTGAAACTGAGACCTCAAACTATAAAACTCCTGGAAGAGAATATAGGCAGTACACTAATTGACACTGGTCATAATGGGATCCTTTCAGATTCCACGTCTACTCGGACAAGGGAAACAAAAGAAAAAATAAATGAGCGGGACTTCATCAGACTACAGAGCTTCTACAAGGCAAATGAAACCAGGATCAAAATGAATAGACAACCCACCAGCTGGGAGAAAATATTCGCAAATCGTTTATCCGACAAGGGATTAATCTCTGTAATATATAAAGAACTCACACAACAAAACAAAAAACAACCGGATCAAAAAAATGGGCAGAGGATATGAACAGACATTTTTCCAAGGAAGATATACAGATGGCCAACAGGCACATGAAAAGATTTTCAACATCACTAATCATCAGGGAAATGCAAATCAAAACTACACTAAGATATCACCTCATACCCATTAGAATGGCTATAATCACCAAGACAAAAAACAATTGTTGGAGAGGTTGTGGAGAAATGGGAACCCTCATTCACTGCTGGTGGGAATGCAAACTGGTGCAGCCTCTATGGAAAACAGTATGGAGATTCCTCAAAAAAATTAAAAATAGAAATACCTTATGATCCAGCAATCCCACTCTTGGGCATCTACCCAACGGACATGAAATCAACCATCACAAGAGGCTTATGCACCCCTATGTTCATTGCAGCATTATTCACTATAGCCAAGAAGTGGAAGCAACCCAGTGTCCCTCGACTAATGATTGGATAAAGAAGATGTGGTATATATATATACAATGGAATACTACTCAGCCATAAGAAAAGATGGAATTGTCCCATTTGCAACAACATGGAGGGAACTAGAGGGTATTATGTTAAGTGAAATAAGCCGGAGAGAGAAGCACAGACACCTCATGATTTCACTCATATGTGGAATATAAACGAACACACGGACAGAGAGAACTGGTTGGTGGTTACCAAGGGGAAGGGGGGTGGGGGTGGGCACAAGGGGTGAAGGGATGCATCCACATGGTGATGGACAAAAAATAATGTACAGCTAAACCCCCACAATGTTATAAACTATTAAGACATCAATAAAAATGAAAATTAAAAAAAAAGAAATCTCTCTGAAGTAAGACCTCTCTCATATATTGATGAGCTTGGACTGAAAACTAGTGACCTTCAGGGAGCCACGTTTAAATACACCTTGAGATGGTTTCTTTGACATTTCTTCCCCTGGCCACATTTTCTAAATGACTATATGGACGCGCTCTTGTTTTCTGCAGGTTCCTCATATAATCACCGTCTCCCTGGTGTCACCTCTTCCTTATTGCCTTTACAAATGGAGCTTGATGAATACCTCTCTGCAAAGGGTGTGTACTGGGGACCGGCTCCTTGAAAGAATCCTGATGAGCAGTGGCAATTATAAAAGCAAAATTGGAATGGGGACTGCAGGGGGGCAAGCGGAAGGGACAGCAAACTACAAGAGGATGTGATTCTTCTAGATCCGTTTGTGTGTGCAGGTGTGTGAGAGTGAGCGTGTGTGTGCACGGGCATATGCAAGTGTGTGTGTGCATACTATTTTTATCTTCTACCCTCCCAGCAACCCAACAAACTATTTTACTAGGAAAAATATAATAATTTCACAATCCTAGGCCCCTTGTTTATAATATCCAGATCCCTAAAATTCCTCCTGAATAGCTTGGCATGAAGCCATTATTGGAATACATCTTAACTTACACCTGCTTCATATAAGGACCCCGGGTCATACAAATAGTACTACCGAGAAACTCCTCCTTCTGATCCACAAAGTGTCATTAAGCCTGGAGCAAATTACAGTGTATCCACACAATGGAATCAGAGCAGCCAGAAAAGTCTGCATTGGGTTTCCCCTGGAGGGTGGGATTATACACGATTTCTCTTTCCTCCTTGGATCTTTATATCCTAAATTGTCGACGAGGAACTTTCCCATGAAGTGGCCTCCCTTTCGACCTGCCTCATGTCACTCCCACATCTACACTGGGGAGTTCTCTTTGTTCTCGTAATGTCCTCTGCCTATCGCCATCATTGCACTTACCAAATTGTGTTTAAATTATCTACTTATGTAACCTGTCTTGCCCTTGAAGCTGTGAAATCCTTGAGGTCAGGGAGTGCATCTTATTAATCTGTGTCTTCCCAGACACTAGCACCATATCTACTACATGGCCATTGCTCACTGTGGATCTGCCGAACGAATGAAGGACCCAAACCATTAACAGTGATTGTCTCTGGGTGGTGATTTTTTATTTATATCTCATCGCTTTTTCTTGTTCCAAGCATTTATACATTGAGAAAGGATTACTTCTAAAATCAGATAAAACACACTCCTTTCCCCTAGTTGATCTCAGTGAAGAAAACACACTGACTAATAAAATCAATGAACACATTTGGCTCTGTGCCTATTATATGCTCTGTGTGTTTGGATCTATGCTGTATTTAAAGAGTCTCCCATTTAAAGTACTTTAAGCTTTTTAACAAAATACACTCCCACCCAGAATTTCTTTAAATGACTCTCTACTTTGGAGTTCAAATGTGTGTGTAGGGTAGACTGCTGTGTGACCCCAGCTGGTATCCAATAGTCTAAGATACATAGATAGGTGGCTGCAAGGAAAACAGGCTTTTTGTCTCCATGAACTGGCATACGTGGGATACACACACTTGCCTCAGTCCTTTTATTTCTAGCTCATGTAAACTCATTTAGAGAAGTGTTTTGTCTCTTGACAAAGGATAGTCTTAGATAGAGACTGTTGCAGTGTGTGGAGAGGAGCTGCTCTGTCATCGTCCTGACTTGAGGCCCGTCCATCTCACAGGTAGAAGAGGAGGAGGGGGTGCTTATGGGAGTCTGAGTTTGGGGCAGTCTGGATTAGGTCACTTCCTAAACCAGAAATGGACAAAGCAAAGACAAGCAGATCAATGGGGAGCCAGGAGTCTCCAGCTCCCTTCTTGACTTCTTCAGTGACCTCTGAGAACTAATGTGACCTCACGTCCAGGCCTCCCTGTTATCACAAGCTGGTCCGATGCTTCCAGCTGAGCCATGTGTTTTCCCCTTGGACATAAATAATCTCAGAGCATCTACCCAGACCAGGTCACACAGATACCAAAATCCCCCAATGTTGCAAGATAAATGACTGCGACATCTTGACCAATTCTGGCTTTGTTGTGGTTCTAGTCTGCCCTCCCTATAGACAGGATGTACTGAGATACCCACCCAGAGACTTGCCCTGCTTTCTGACAAGCCTCAATCTAGAGCAACCCTTGCCTCCTTAGACCCTCCCCCAAATCACCCAACCAAAGCCCAAATCCTATAACAGATTCTTGCAAACCCCCTCTTATACCAGATACCCCGGTTCCCCATGGTGTGTGTTCTCTCTCACTGCAGCTAGTCATAAACCAACTTAGTTCAACTATTGGTGTGCTCCTGGTGACCTTTGGCTGCAGCATGTTGACACATCTTCAGTACCAAGCTGAGTGCTGATTAAGAGGCAAGCAGTGTCCTCAGAGCTTGGTTACTTGTGTTTTGCTTACCGGCTACTGAATGCTTTCTCTATTCAGAAGCCCTGGGCATCTCAGGCCACACATTCAATCAGTGTCACAGTATCTCCTTGTGCTGTGGTCTCTCGTTCACCTGTATCACCTGTATCAATGCAATCTCCCACTTCACCAGTCAGAAATCCCAAATCAGTGAGCAAATACTTACTGAACATCTGTAAGCTAAGCTCCAGGCTAGAGTTTATGGGGAAAGCTACATATTTTTAACTGCCTACCAAGTACTTCATACAGCCTGGAGACAGCATCCTTCTCATGTGCCCCCTGGAAGCTTACAGCTGTGGGGAATACGAGAAGCTATGAACCGGCTACGTCATCCATCAACTCCTTCTTATCATGGACTTGGCAGGATGCATTAACAAAAGGGTAGTTATTTATTAATCGTTACTTGAAACCTGGGGTTTCCCCACATGATTTCAAAACACACAGGGCCATTTATTTTAAGTGGTTTCCAGACTTTGATAGATTGACTATTCTTTCATGCTGGCAAAAGCATCAATGCAGGTGATGCTAACCAGAGTAACTATAGAAACTATAGGATCCCAGCACAGCTCTAGAACATCTCTGAGCAGTCATCCACATGAAGGAAACATCGAGGGGATAGAAAAACCATCTGGTCTCTATAGCCAGAACACTTGAACAGCTTGTAAAGGAAAAAAAATGAAACCTCACGATAAAAATCTGGCAGATGATAAACACAAGATTTTTACATTTAGCAGCCAGTTGCTAGAGATCAAGATCAATATACAAAGAAAGGGCGCTGTCAGAATCCAGCATCTCTGGCTGGAGTGAAAAGAGGAGCAGAAGAAACTCAAAATTGAAACTGATTATAGTTCTACTGGCCCAAACACACTACTCACAAGAAAGCTATTTATTTTCTGTACAGATGATGGGAAATCCAAACAGAATGAAATTATACAGGATGTTGCAAGACACAGCATTTCTCTGGGTGTTTCCAGCTCAGATGGAAGCAGCGTATAATGATAGCCCCAGGAGGAAAGTCTGTTCTCCTGTGATGTCCAAGGCAATTTTGCAGATTTGAAGGTAACGACCAATCCAAGGATGATTTCAACCCAAGCCCTTCAGTGGAATAAGTGAAAAATTTTAAGTAAGCCCAGCCCATCAGCACACATAGAGCCTCTCCTAAATATTTCTGCTTGTTTGTCTCTCCTGGCTCACCCCTTGCGTAGCCCCAGGCAGTTTCCAGCTCATAGTTTGACTTCATCAAACTCAACATCATCATGAGCCAAATTGGGCTCAAGACGCTCCAATGGAGCCGCTTTGCGTGGTGTGTCAAACAGATGTGCGCAGTCACCCAGCTCACTGGGCTTCTCTGAAAACGGAACTGAAACTTAGTGAGGGCCCAGCCCACTCTAGCTCACCACTTCAACACAGCCAAGTGGTTTTCATGTGATTTCCATCTGTCTGTCTACAGCGATGACCTGAAGCATTGGCAACGTAAGATAATAACTCTTTATTGAATAGGGCATTTAAACTTTTTCAAAGTTCTTCTAAAGTCATTTAATATATATTTGTGTGTGTGCATGCATGTGTATAACTATCTCACCAAAAAGACAACATCCTGTAAATCTATAAAGTGAAAAAGAGAGAGTGGCTTTGTCCTTTTTCCTCTGTCCCCTAGTCCCATCACCCAGAGGTAACCACTGTTAATATTTTGTATGAATCCTCTTATCTTCACCAAACACTTATTTTTTAAAAGAAAAATTGTATCATATTTTACATCATTTTCTGCAACTTGCTATTTTACTTTATGACTATTATGGACATCCTTGTAATATGTTAATTATGTTATGCCTTCTTCTTAAAGGCTGCATAGTATTCCATTGCACCAAAGTGTCCTCATTTATCCAGGTAGTCCCCTGATTCCTTCCAAAGATGATGTTGCAATAAACACCTCTGAATGCAAAAAAAAAATACAATGTCCTAGAAAGTATGTACCTATTTTTTCCTTCTAAGCTGTTAAGATAAATGTGGTTGGTTTCATGTCACTAAGCTCTTGCCCTCTCTCAAACATAACCCATGAGCACCCCGTAGTTAATAAGCTGAGCTTGGGAACAACTTTTCATGAGGTGGTAACTCCATCCTCCTAGTTTCAAATGCAGGAATTATAGACATTTTTAAAAACTCCTTCCTATCTTTTACCCCTAGTAAATTGAGCACCAAGTCCCACCATTTCTTGCTTTTTAAATATTTCACAAGTGAATCTAGTCTTTTTCCATCTCTCCTCCTGGTCAGGTCAACTACCATCTCTTATCTGGGTTCCTGCAACATCCTCTGAGTAGTCCTCTCTACTCCTCTCTTATCTCCCTTTAATCCAGCAGCCTGAAGATCTTTATAATACTGATTCACATAAGATTATTCCCCACTCAAACCCTCCCCATGGTCCCCTTGCCCTTAGCATAAACACTTCTCAGCACAGCTTTCAAGGTCCCTCACTTTCCTCCTTGGCCTCATATTTTGCCTTTTCCCACCTCATAGCCCATACTCCAGACAGGCTTGTGGAATAATTTTCAGTTCCTCAAAAGCACCACATTCTCTCCTCCTTCAGGTCTCTGCACCTGCACTGCCATATACCCAGATCAATCTGGCCAGTTCTTCACCCTCTCCACCAAGCCCCGTGACTCCAGGTTTACATGGAATAAGTTCTAATGGTCTTTTCTCTAAGAAGCCTGTCCTGATCTCCTTCTGCACTCACAAATCCAGATGAGACCCTCTCCACTCCCCTCTCCTCCATCACACTACACCTTCCCCATCATTTATCACGCTTTTCACCTTGCATATTGATTTGTAGGAATTCACCCTGCCATGGACCACTCTTGCGAAAAAAATCTCTCAACCCGGTGATACCCATGTGTACAGATATCTGCTTCTCATGGAATCAAATGAAAATGGTAGACTTTGATTATTATTCTTAAATTTGGTATAAGATACATGTGCCCCTTCCCAGAGATGATCCATTATCCATCTCATGAGAAGAGAGCACACAACAAACCTATTTCCCATGAAAAGTCCATCCTTATTTAGAAAACATACTTCTTCATTGTTGGTGGTGTTGTTTTCAATGTTTCTATTATAGAGACTGGATGGAGAAGCCAGCACCATATGAGATAAGGAAATTGTGACTGAGTGTCACCAGGTGTGAAATTTTTTTTCTGTAAGTAGTAACCATTGAGAGCAAAACTCTATTGAAAGAGTCACCTGATGGATTCCATAAAGGCTTAGCCCTGCATTGGCATCAGAATACTATATCACCAAGCAAGTCATGCCAGTTCTAGGATCTAGGGCTGTTTGAACTCTGTCCTCCAGCTTAAAAAAAATCCCAATATAATAGAATGCTGAAATTAGGTTGATTAATACCTGCAAGTTGCTTAGCAATGAATTTTGATAAGGAAATAAATGGATAGCGAATCCCTTTGGCTTGGAGTCCTAAACTAAAGAATTCTATTACTGTATCCCATGGAAGGTATCATCCCTGATTTTGGCAGATCTTAGAATACCCCCCACACTGCAAGCTTCATAAATTAAGGGATATATCTGACTTATTGTGACTCTCCAGCACCTAATACCATGCATGGCACACGGCAGATGCTCAAAAATTATCGGTGGAATGAATGATGAACTGAATGAGAGGAAGGGACAAGAAAAGTCAGGGCAGAGAAGAGTTGTTTTTCCCTCTTTTCTTTCAATAAATTACAAAATGCTAGCAATTCATAACTGGAATCCTCTGGATCCTTCCTAAAGCGACAAAGACCAGAAAAGAAGAGTGGGTGACAGTAAGAATGAGTGTCTCATCAGATTTTCAGAGGTTGCGCATCACTGCGTACCACTGATTAAAAAAGTAGAGGGAAAGGTTCTCTTCCAGCTTCACTGTTGTGGAGAAGACAGCAAGGAAAATTGCACAGCTGGATGGCATTCATCCAAATGCAAAGACACTGCATTAGGATGACTGTCTAGAATGGGTGAAATGTGCTATGTTAGCCAAACACGCTGGTATTTGTTTGAGATCTACATTTACATTTAGCATGGTGAGGCAAAGCTGCAGTGCCCTGGGAAGGAGACAGCTCCCCCTGCATGCTCAGTCCACAGACTCTGAATAGCTTAAGACCAGCGCTGCTGGTAGTGTTCTTTCTTGCACTCTCTGAGTAGGTTGGAGAGAGCCCATTTAACAAAGACTCAGATCAGCATTTCCCATGTTGTGTTTCATGGAGTGCTTAGTGCCTTGAGATGCTCCAGGAAACCAATGGTCGCCTGATCAGCTATGTAAGGAAATGCTGCACATCTTGGTCTCCTGTTTGGAAAGAAATAATTCAAGTCAAAAATTCATTAACCCCTTAAAAAGGAAAGAAATTCTGACACGTGCTAGTATGGATGAACCTTGAGGACATTATGCCAAGAGAAATAAGCTAGTCACAAAAAGATAAATACTGTAAGATTCTACTTATATGAGCTACCTAGAGTGTCAAATTCATAGAGACAGAAAATAGATGGGTGGTTACAAGGGCTGGGGGGAAGGGAGGAATGGCAAGTTGTTGTTTAATGGGTACAGAGTGTCTTGCAAGACGAAAAAGAGTTCTGGAGACGGATGGTGATGATGGTTGCACAATAATGTGAATATACTAACACTACTGACTAGACACTTAAAAATGGTTAAGATGGTAATTTTTATGTTATGTGTATTTTACCACAATTAAAATTTAAAAAAAATTTTAAAGCATCATTAACCCAGAGTTATCCTAAATTTTCGTTCATGGAACACCTTTTAAAATTATTCTAAATGATCACCCGTCAACTGCAGGTGCAATGGGGTGCATCGCAGATCACCCCTCAACAGTAGGTGCGATGGGGTGCATCATAGACCACCCCTCAACTGTAGGTGCAATGGGGTGCATCATAGACCACCCCTCAACTGTAGGTGCAATGGGGTGCATCAGCCTAAAGCTTGAAAGTGCAATTCTAAGCTTAAGGCCTTGGGGAGAGGGGAACTAGCACCCCTGGGGACTGATGCCTCTTTCAAACAGGTGTGAGACTAAGCAAATGGCCCTGCAGCCTACACCCCAAGCTATTGCCCTGGATTTGAGGGCAGATCATAGGCCCCAGCAAGTAACTGCCTCCTTTGTCTAGAAAAAGGCCCTCAGATTGAGCCCAGGGCTAAAAAGAGTCAGTTGCTGACAGCTTGAAGGCTTCTGCCTTTCTATTTTTTCTTGAACCCAGTTCCCACCTCAGACAGAAAAAAGAAGATCATTTGCTCTATTTCTGTGTCCTTGGCCAAAATGTTTCCCTTGCTCAAAGGAAAAAGAAAAGACTTTTTTTTGTCACACACAGGGTCCCTATTATATCAAGACCCATTTTTACCAGTTAGTTTGAACCATAAGAAGTTGCTAAATTTGACCATCTCTGACCAACAAAAATAGCAATATCAAATGGTTTAACCTAAATAGTTATATCCTTGTAATTCCTACTCACCTCCAGCAGAAGTCTTTTTCAGTGGAATACACTTGAAGAAACGCTGTCTTAGAGCATTTCAACCCAAATGTTCTTTTCAACCCAAATGTCCTCTGTGAACTACAGCATGACCTGGCTTTCCCCTAATAACCTCCCCATACCTTCTCTCCCTCCTACCTCCACAGAGATCACCGGGAATTGAAATGAACCACAGCCAATGCCAGAAGCAGGCGCCATTAACCCTCTCGTGGCTTTCCTTCTCCTGGTGTTCCATTTGCACTTTCTCATCTGGTACACCAATTGTAACCACACTATCTAGATTCAAAGCTTTTTTTTTCCCTTTAAAACATCTAGCATTAAACACACATACATACATGTACACATACCTTCACTCCAACTGTCATCTACAATTCTAAATTCCTAATTCACTTGCTAACATACTTCTCTCCCTACTATACACTGAAGACTCTGTGTTCTAAATATCCCATGTTAGAGCTCCACCCCAGGGTGCCTGCACAGAGCACAACTCTGGTCCTTTAGTCTCCCCGACCTTTACATTTGAAATAGCTCCCCTACCTCCAACCTGAATCCTGCTAGAACTTTGGGACTTATTTCTAAACTACCTTCTCCTATATGGTTTTCCAGAACTTTCTACCTTTGCTTTCTGTATCAGAGATACCTTCCTTGTACATATGAATGGAAACAGACTATTTCTTACCAAGGTACCCTACCCTAAGCGTAGATTTTTTTCTTAGGATATTCCTACAGATGTATTTATTTTACATATCTGTTTATCCATTTGATTTTCCTATTCAACTCTAAAGGCCTTTAAAGTAATAACTACATATGCACATAAATAAATAAAATTTAAGATGCTTCACCAATACTAGATGAACCACTAATGTTCAGCAGAGAACAGTCATGCTCAAGAAATAATTAATAATGAAACTATAATTTCATTTTTCTCTTGAAAGAAAGGATGAAATAAAAATTAAACAATGCACAATTCATCCATTCAGTTTCTTAGTCACAAAGGCTGCTATAACAATCTCGAAATATCAGTGCATGGTTCCATAACTATGTCTACTTTTTTGTTCATGTCACTCTTCACATGATCAGACAGCTCTCCTGTCTGGTTCTCTTCCAAGCAGTGATTCAGGAATCCATTTTCCTTCCACCTTGTAATGCCACCATCTTCACCTCGTGGTCTCCATGTGGATGTCATGGTGTACATCCCTTCCATCCATATTCCATTGGCCAGAAACTGACCCCAACCTAACTACAACAGAGGCTGAGAAATTTGGTCTTTCTGTGTAACCAGAAAGAGGAAACAGAATCAGTGAGCATGTAGCAAGATTCAGACACATTTAAAAAATGGTGAAGTTTGCTACGTGCTGGCCACTGGGAGGCCACATCCTCAAAAAACTCACTACTAAAAATATGAACAAAGACTCTCGATAGAGCTGGAAAACTGTTATAACAGAGAGAGGTATATGTTATTTCAGCATCTATTTCAGCACTAAAAGAACAATTGTTCCCCTATTCATTGCTACTCAGTGGATCTCTCCCAGCCTGTGGCTCCCATAAGGACATGGACCACGCTTCATTCATTCTGTTTACCTTCCATTTTCCATCCCCGTCACCTTTCCTCCTCTTATCCACACCAGGAAGAGAAAACCTTTTATTGATGCTGTGCTTAGCCACTGTGGGCAGAGTCACCTTGAAATCCATTGAGCTTATGCTTCTGGGCCCCTCATTTGCTCTGGTCGCATTCAAGGTCTTGTACGTAATTTTAAATTAATAATCTTTCATCTTTTTCTTAAAGAGGGCTCCCCGAATTCCATAAACTCCAGGCCCCACACACCTGGGTCCTCCCTTAACTACTGAACAGCTTTGCCACGTTATACCCAATTTGTCATTTCCTCATCCTCCCAGAGCTTTCTCTACCATAATTTCTCTGCTGTCTCCTTCACACATGTCCACAACCTCATCTTCTACAGATCAGTACGTGGAGATTTCCCCCAGGTGGATCCCATTTTGTTCCTTCCTTCCTCCTCCTTACACACACTTCTAACCTCTCTGTTTATCCCTCTGCACAGAACTTGATCTTCCGTGCTTTCTCTAACACTCGCCAATTTAGTATTCCTGGCAGAATTCACGCGCACCCTGTTGACTGGTTCTTCCAATTCATTGATAAAGATTTTTAATAAACTCAGTCCTCACAGTAACCCCTGGGGCATTCGGCTAAACACCTTCCGGCAAGTAGATCTGCTGCCACTTATTTATCGGTTCCATTACCTTTGGTTTATGGGTTTGCAGCCAGTTTCCAATCTGCATCGGAATTCTCCCATTCCAGCCAATTTGAACTTGTTTTGCAAGTAACATTTCATGAGACATTTTTATCAAGTGCTTTAGTAAAGTCCAAACAAGTAACATCTGTTGTGTTCCTCTTAACCATTCATTCGAGTGGGGGGGGGGGAGGAGTTTGGGTGTGTGCACGCATTTCTTTTCAAGAAGCAAACTATTAAGTTTTTCTGGCAATATTGGTCCCTAAGAAACCCAGGCTGCTATTGGTCCTGGATTTCACTATTATTCTCTGGTTTGGTGCTAGTTAGTTTCCACTGGCTGGGACTTTTCCCTCCTCCTCCTATTTGTCTTATACTATAAACAATTATGTTAGCTGAACAATGAAGTAGAGCACATTATAGGACCGTATTTCACAAGATCGCCTTTTCCTTCCTTTGAGGACCTCAGGGGCTTGCTCTCTGCTCCCACCTTCTTCTAATCAAAGTTAATTCCCTCCCACAGCCTTCACCCACTCCAAGTGCTGGCACCAATCCCCCCATTGAGCAAGATGACTCCGGGTGCTTGGGAAGCAGTTTCCCATTTCTCTGCTTTCCCTCAGCTTGCTGCTGGCCCCCAATGGGAAATTTACCTCTTTTCCAAGCACCTCGGAATCTCCTCTGCCCACCTGTCTTCACAGCCTGCCAGTCAGTATTTCCTGGAGTAGGACTGGTTCACTCCCTGACAAAGACTCTCTCCTTAACCAAACTCGAGTCAGGCTCCTCTAAACTCTTTCTCACATGGGCCTCATCCTGCCAGAATTGCACAGCCCAGTTCAGCAAGAATCCTGCTAAGTCAGTTTAGAGAGACTCCTCCATCCTCCAATCTGATCACCCCCAATGTCTGACCAATTCTTGATCAGATGTCCTATCACCCTGGGCTGCCTTCAGCAAGAATCCTGTTGTCTGTTTAGCCAGAGTTCTCCTCGCCCCTGATATCTCCTCTTAGTAATTTTCCACCCACTGACCCCACCCTGCTCCTTGGTTATCAATCCCCACTTATCCTCGTTGTACTTGGAACTGAACCCAGTTCTATACTGAGGTCTCTCTTCCCCTGATGTCATAGTTCCTTGGTAAAAATCTGTTTTTACTGCTTTAACTAATGTCCAGCTCTGGTTTCCGTTACCATACCTACACCCCAGCCTCTTGGAGAGACCCAGAGGTGGAGGTAATTCGTGTACTAGCCCATGTATTCACCATATCCCAGAGGCTTCATGGAGGGGTGGAAATGAGGGAAGGCAAAAGAAAGAGAACAGAGGCTGAAAAGAATATTCCAAACTTAAGGTAATTTATACTACTAGTGACTTATGGAAGACAGAGGGAGAAAAACTGGAAAATAGAGATTGTATAAAGGTCACCTTGTAAAGATCAAGAGCTTCAGAGAAATGAGGATCTGCTAAGAACGGTCTGAGAAGGTGGCCAGAAGTCTCTGAACAGAAAGGTGGAGACACTCGGGACATTGAAAGTTTGTAAGCTGCTTTCTCTCCACGAATTCCGCCCTCTGAGCTCAGAGGGGACAGGGAGCACCCCAGCGGTCACTGACAGAGGATGGAAGTCTGGGAGTTGGGAGAAGATGCGGCTGCCACCCCCAGTGTGGCTCCCTGCATTTCCACCAGGGTGACACAGAGGAAACAGTGGATCACAGAGCCAACATGAGTTCTGCTATGTTTCAGTTCTTAGAGTCACAAGGTTTGTTTCTTGACGCATTTCTGATGCAGCATTTCAGACATCCTGTCCTTCACAAACACGGCAGGAAATAAACATTGCCACTCCAGCAATCAGGTCCTTCTTACGTTCTAAGATCTGTTCTCTAAAACCACGGGAGAGACCGTCCTGACTTAGAACAGTGGCCTCTGACTGAGAGCCGTTACTGCGAAGGATAGCCCTGACATTATTCTGTGAGTGTCTAAGGAAAAACTTCATAATACATTTGATGGTTGGCTGTCGGCACGTCCACTCCATTTTTCTGGTTAAATGTTAAGATGAGCCTCATGAAATTCTATGTGAAAGTGTAACTAATAATATTAGGGTCATTAAAATATTACTACCCCTTCACGCTCAAGACTCTTCACAGCCGCTCAAGTACTACCCGTTCATGTATGCAGTACATATTTGTCAAGTCAGGTGCTATTCCTCAGACGCTGTCCTCGGCTGTAGGAAAGCTCCCTTCAGTCCATTATCTGCCTGGAATTCACCTCTCCGCTGCTGTCTTTGTCTCACCCCACCTCCTCTTGCTCTCCTTTCTGTATCTCTGCAACATCACCTTCCAGACGAAAAAGTAAAAATTAGCTCACACCGAGAAAGTAAAAACCTGCCCTGCCGTTCATCAAGCTGGAGCAATAGATCCAGCCAGCTGCAGAGCCCACAGGAAACAGTATTTCTCCCAAGGACAGCTTACAACTCCAGCGTGTCCCGGCAACCCCTTCCTTGAGTGACTGCTGCTTTATTACTCACTGAGAAACTGTTTTCTAAGATCGTGGACTGGCGGAAGCTCTGCTGTTTGACGTTGTATCAATAAGAGCGAAACCTCTCCCTTTTGCCAGGCGGTTACTTTTTGACACATAGAAGCAGTCCTGATTGAACAAACCCGGTGCAGAACTCCAGATAAGGGGTTTCTGGGCACAACATTCCATATCTATCCTAACTTTGTTGTTTCCACAGAAACACTTTCAGTCCAGACCTGATACTGACCTGTACGGTACGCTACTTTGCCTATTGGAACACTGCTTCATTCAGTTGCATCTGAACTCCCCCTTTCCCCAGAGTCCTAAGTGCCTCTATTTTTTTGTTTGTTTGGTGAGATGCCCTCTAAGGTGCCTCACCCTCATTGCACGTGTCAGGCCATCAGCTTGTTCCTGATGATCTTAAGCTCATCAGCTAGGATGCTGAACACCTAATGTTTATTCTGCCACAAAAGGAACGGATTTCCCCAAAAGTTAGCAGAACAGCTACAAGGTTCATCACCTATACTTATGTGTGGTTCTATGTTTTTTCGAAGTATTTAGAAGCTAGAACTTCTGCCTGTATTGGGGATATTAATACAGTCATGTGTCAATGACAGGGACACGTTCTGAGAAATGTGTCATTAGGTGATTTCATCATTGTGCAAACATCACAGAGTGTACTTAAACTTAAATGGTACAGCTACTACATAGCTAAGCTGTATGGTACTAATCTTATGGGACCGCCATCGTCTATGCAGTCCATCGTTGATGGAAATGTTATGCAGCACATGACTGTACGTGAAATAGGGAATTTGAAGGATACCAATCTTGCATTCAAGGAGTAAAGATCAGTCAGTACTTTCATGTAAACTTGGAAATAATTACCCTAGACCAGGGATCACAAATTTTTTCTGTAAAGGTGCAGGTATAAATATCTGAGAATTGATCACAGCTAGTTCACTCTGCTGTTTTAGCAGAAAAGCAGCTGTAGATAATGTGTAAATGAGTGAGCGTGGCTGTGTCCCAATAAAACTTTACTTACTAAAACAAGTGGTGGGCCAGATTGAACTCAAGAGCTGTAGCTTTCTGACCCCCGTCCTAGACCATAATGATAAAATAGAATCACGGTTCATGACTTTGTTAATTGTCTTCCCCATTGGGGATGGATGTCAAATATTACTTGAGTGCATAGAGAAGGAAGATTGAAATCTGGAGAACTATTGAGAGTCCCCTGAAAAGGATATGCTGCTAATCAATTGTTATGATGAAGGACCATGAGAGTCAGCAAATATTTGGTACCTACACTGTGCTTGGTACTTTACATAAAATGGCAAATCATCATTGCACTGCCAGGTGGGTGTTTAAATTCCCATTTTACATGTGGGGAAATCTGAAGTCCAGAGTAATTGTGCATCTTTCCCAGAGTTATTAAGCCATTAAATGGTGGCACCAAGATGCAAAACCAAGTCCATCTTACTCCAAAGCTGGTCTTGCTCAAATACACCCTTTAAGAATGTAAGCATGTCGTCTCTCCTTTGCCCATGTATTTCTTCTTACTTATGATTTTAAGCAGAGCTGAGACACTGTGTTCTTCTGTGTGCATTTAATCAACAACTTTTCTGGTGACTCTTAGTAAAAGAGAAGTTTTATAATGGTGAGCCGCCAATTTCCCACTGAAAGAGCCTCCTGAAAGCATTTTTCCAAGAACCAATGGAATCTAGTAAAGATGAAACTCAGAACAGGTCAGCAAATCTCTATCAGCTAAGCCAGCCGATGGAAAATAAGCAACAACAGCCCCAGCTAATCTACAGGGCACAAGATAAAAGAGATCTTGCAGCTGGTACATGATTGAGGGGATTCTGATGCTAAAAGTGTTGGACTTAATATCTCCAAAGCCCTTTGCTGTGAACTGAATTGTGCCCCCCCCCCCCAGTTCATATGCTGAAGCCCTAACCTCCAATGTGATGGTGTTGGGAGGTGGAGCCTTTGGGAGGATCATGAGGGTGGGGCACCATGATGCGATCAGTGTCCTTATAAGAAGAGACACAAGAGAGCCTGCTTCCTCTCCCTCTCAGCATGCACAAACTAAGGAAAGGCCACATAAGGATATAGCGAGAAGGCGGCTGTCTGCAACCCAAGGAGAGAACTCTAACCAGACACGGACCCTGCTGGCACCTTAATCTTGGACTTCCAATTTCCAGAATTGTGAGAGATCAATTCCCATTTTTTAAGCCACCTGGTCGATGGTGCTTTGTTATGGCAGCCCACGCTAAGACACACCTCAAGGGAAAAATATACATAGACAAAAATCCTTGAAATGACGCTGGTTAAGCAGAGGAGGCAGCGGAAGGTATGGTCTTTGTTTTGATTCTACGGCTCAGGGGTCAGATAGCTCATCAGAGAGCAGACTTGGGGGTTCAGGATACTCACATTTTGCAGTAGAAGAAACGCCAGACTAAAGTATAGTTCTAATTCTTTCATTTATTAACTCTTTAAGTGTGAGAAATCACGTAACCTGACACAGACCTGAGTTATCACACCAGTAAAATGAAGATCATATGGTCTACCATCAAGTCTGTTGACGGAACAAAATGTACTGTGGAAACTGTGGACTCTGATACACAACTAAGGAGTTATTTAAATCTTCCCTCTTTCTGCTCAAAATGGTGATGAAGAGGGCCAAGGGGCTGGGTTCAAGGCATTTGTCGTGAGAACATCTCAGTTCACAAACTTGATTCCATTGGCAAGCCCTTTCCAAACACACACCAGAATTCAGAGAAGGTGACGTCCAGGGAAGGCAGTGATGGGAGAAGGCCCTTGGCTATCACATTGACCCTCCTGTGGAAGCCTGGAGCTCTGGCTGGATTTAAGTCAAGACCATCAGCAGCTGTTGCTCTGATGTTTACCAGAGTGCTGGCTAGCACATGGAGCCACAGTCTTGGGTTGATCCCCTGCTATGCCAGCCTCTACTCAGGTCACCTTGACAAATTACATGACTTCTCTGCTCCCTTTTTGCCTGATTAGTAAGATATGGGTGGTGTGATAGTGAATTTTATGCGCCAGCTTGGGCGGGATCATGGTGCCCACATATTCAGTCAAACATTATTCTGGGTGTTTCGGTGAGGGTGTTTTGGGATGACATTTACACTTACGGTGGACTTTGAGTAAAGCAGATTGCCCTCCATGATGTGGGTGCCCTCGTTCAATCCGTTGAAAGCTTGAATAGGCCAAAACAGTGACCTCCCCCAAGCAAGATGGAATTCTCCAGCAGACAGCCTTCAAACTTCGTCTAACACAGCAGTTCTTCCTGGGTCAACAGCAGATGGCCTTTGGACTCAAACTGCTGCTCTTTCCTGAGTCTCCAGCTTGCCAGCTTCCCTCATCAGGTTTTAGACTCACCAAGACTTCACAACTGTGTGAATCAATTTCTTAAAATAAATATCTTTGGGCCAGCCCGGTGGTGTAGTGGTTAAGTTCATGTGCTCTGCTTCGGCAGCCCAGGGTTCGCAGGTTCTGATCCCGGCGCCGACCTACTCACCATGTGTCAAGCCATGGTGTGGCGGCGTCCCATATAAAGTAGAGGAGGATGAGCATGGATGTTAGCCCAGGGCCAATATTCCTTAGCAAAAAGAGGAGGATTGGCAACGGATGTTAGCTCAGGGCTAGTCTTCCTCACAAATAAATAAATAGATAAATATGTTCATATACATATATAGAGAGACACATACATCCTACTGGTTCTGCTTCTCTGGAGAATGCTGACTGATACAGATGGTAATACCAATCTCAAAGTATTATTGTGAGGGATAAATGAAAGGCTTTGGTACATACCAAGCACTTGGTAAATATTGTACTTTGGTTATTATAGGGAAGATGAAAAAGAGAGGGCAAATCTCCTGCCCTGGCTTCTATTTTGGCAAAAATGATTCCACTTCTTATTGCTTTTTTGTATAAAGAGGATGGCATTACAGAGCCATAGATTCTTTTTCAGACTCAATGGGGCAAACCTTCCAACCAAGGTGGAACAAAGTTGCTGCTTGTATTTGCTTCCCTACACACGTGACCCAGTTCATTACAACTCGTGGGCAACTCTGTGGTCATTGTCTGTCGTGCGCTCCAACTTCTAGGGCAGAGTCATAGAAATGGCCTCTTTCTTCTTCCTCAAAGTGTATGGTAGACTCATAAACATGTGATCAGAAGGAATCAAGTGGAAGCCCTCTTAAAGGGTGTCTAACCAGAATAGAAGGAGGAGCGTCTGCACGCTTGAGAATAACAATATATGTGGTACCCTTGACACAAGGATTGACCCCAGATGTGGGACAAATCCCAGTTAAACCCCTTTATGTGACTGTCAGCCTGCTGTAGAGACAGAGTCTCTTCTATCCTAACCTTCTTGGAGGTGGGTAGCATAGAACCACTGAAGATGAATTTAAAAAGTTAAGGTCCACAGTAAATGAACATCTTCAGATTGGAAGGAACCTCTAAATCTCCTATAATTAGAAAGTCAGCCTTCAGGGAAAACCACACCTGAGCCATTGGGAGTAAAGACACGAAGAGTGCAGCGCAGAGAGCAGAATTCAGCTCTCCCAGCTCTCAGCCCTTCGTTCTGCCCACGGAAATGAATTTCCCCTTCAACCACAGAACAAAAAAAAAATTGGATTTCTCTAAGTCTTATGAAGGTACAACTTGCAATTCAGAAGAATCTGTCTATTTAACTTTATTCCTTATCTGCCCCAGGGGGATTAAGATGCAATAAATGAAACTAGAGCCCCAGTGCTGGAGCTGGGCGCTGATGGTCCCCCAGTGCTCCTTGTTTCCTTCCTGCACTGTCGTTGCGCTGCAGCAGCAGATAAAGGGATGGGAGAGCAGTGCGGAGCCGGGCTGAATACAAAACTGCAGCCTCCTCTCCGCTTCCCCTCCCATAATTAATCTTCTCTGCTTTCCGCAGGAACCATCCTCTGCAGTGCTCATCATGGGCCGGGACTTTGCCTTTTGTTATCGCCGTCGCTCTTTGTATTTGGAAAAGAAGGAAAAAGCATCCGTGGCACATGGACCCTGCATGCGAGGGTAGCCAGGCTGCAGACACACCACGTCACATGTAAAATTCATGGAGCTCTGTCCTTCTATCAGTTTGAACATCATTTCTATCCCTCCAGAATTTTGGAAATGCAATGCCAACCTGTGCTCTTTCTAAGATTATAGTCCCAATATTTTTACTTATTAGTAACTAAGATCACTCTAATGAGTGGAATACTTTTCAAAAGACACCAAAAACAGCGCGAGTGTAGATACTCCATTTATGTGCCGAAAGAAACCAATATTTCTGAACTCCTTTACCCTTCAGTAATGTAGTTGCCATGGAAACCATAACATGAAGCCAGGCAGTTACTTACTTCCGCATTACATAATATTATCGAATGCTTAGTTACTCCTGAACAAACATGTTTACTCAGTAGCTCTTTGTCCACGTCATCAACCATATCTGCTTGGATTTGATTAAACAAGGAGCCGCAGCATAAAATCATTTATTGCGGTGCGCCTTGCGCCTTGCGCCTGTTTCTCATCCGGAAAATGACGTGCCCTGTATTTGCCGAAGAAACTGTGCACGTAAAGCCGTGGAAGAGGTTCTGGCACTGCAGACCCAATCCACGGTTATGGATTAAAGCAGTTAAGAGTAAAAGGAGATGACGTGAGAAACTAGAGCAGAAATATTTTAAGATGAAATTACAATAGTTTTGAACCTTTTTTTTTTTTAATAAAAAGAGGAAGAGACAGCTTAGATTCTTGGGAAGTCTGTATGTACTGGGAAAGTTCTTCAGGGGAAAAATGTTTGCTATTAAAATTCTTCTTCCAGTTAGGAACATTACTTCCCATATTGGTAGTGGGCTCTGTTGCGTGATTACTATTGATTACATGTTACTTGTGAGGCCATAATGGATTACCAGTTCTCAATGATCCACGGGCTTCTTCCTTTTTATTTATGGCATTAGACAGTCCCTTTATTCCTCTTCTGACTCATTTTAACACACAACTTTTGGTTATTTCTCGATAAGTGACAGCAATGAATGGAACACCCAGACGTAAAGAATGCTTGTTGAGACACAGTCCTTTAAGGAGTAAGGAAACTTGATGTGTCCATAGGTCGGTCTACTGTCTATACATAGCAAGACCTGGAGGAATTTATTTTCCCCCCACCTCCCTCCCTCTTTCTCTTTCCTCCTCCCTTCCTTTCTGTCTGTCTGCCTGTCTGTCTTTTTAAAATACCATTTTTGATAGATGTTAACAGAATTTACTGAGAAATGAATTGAATCTGTAGGCTTTTTAAAAACACTTTACTAAATATTTGCATAACTATATAACCTATTTAGTGAGTTTCTGATATGTCCTTTTTAAGTATATTCTTATTAAAGACATAATGATCATGTGTATAAATATTTTAGGAAATAAAAGATAACTAAAAGTCCATTAAACCCACTCAAAACTCCCACCACCCAAAAATAAGGAAATAGCATTTAATTAGAGTTTCTAAAGGAATACCTCTTGTTCTGATTTGGTCTGTAACTCCTTTCTTCCTGTGTTTTCTTATGTCTGTTGATTCTCTCCTGCTCTGCATTGGCGTGTCATCTTATTTCAGCGACCCAGTTTTTTTTTTTTTTTTTGCATGTAATCCTTAGTCTGCATCTGCAAAGACTCAAAGTTGACTTTTCCTACTCTTCTAGAAGCTTCATTTCACTACAATAGTCTCCCTTTCTCTCTTTTCTCCTTTTGCTATTCCTAACTACTCTGAGCTGGCAGGCACACACTGTTTCCACGCAGCTTCCTTTGTCTGTTAGATTCTTCCTCCCTCCGCTTCCTTCCTAACCCTCTGGACATCATGCCCTTCTACCCCACTCACCTCTTAATATAAGACTCAGTTCAGGCACCAAATCCTGAATAAAGTCAATGAGTCACAACATTCCTCCCCACCCACCCATTAGTGAATTTTCCCCTCCTTGCTTCCAGCTACCTACCCTAGCCTGTGTATATTTTTATCACAGCACCTATAAAATATTAATTTCTCAATTGTTGATCAACCTCTCTCCATTCATTTATTGAACCAATATTTATGTGGCCCCACTCTGTATCAATCCAGGCCAGGGGGTCAACAGAGATGAACAAGACCAATGGGGTCCAGTCCCTGAATGAGTATACCCCTGTGTCTTGAATTTCCTTGTAGCTCAGTGCCTAGCAAAATGTCTGACCCACCGTAAACACTTAGTATTTGTTTGTTGAGCTGTTTTTTTAAAACTTCCAGTTCTATTAAGTGGTATTATTTAAATTTTAGAACAGAAAAATATAAATGAACAGAAAAAAGATTTACCCATATTCTCACTTAGCCATAAATTAATACTGTCACATTTTTATGTACATATTTTCCAAACAAAATTTTCTTAGATATAATGCAAATCTTTAAAAATGGAGTCATATGACATGTGCTTTTTGTCCTTGGACAATCCAAAAGCATGGCCAGCAGCATTCAGAATGGCTTCTTATCATGTAGGAATAAATGTTTCTGAATAAGGGGACACTCCAATGACTCGGGTGATTCTTTAGCCATTTTGCCTTGGTCTGGCTCTCTATTTTTTTTTATAACTGCACTACAGTGAAGTCTGCTGACTTTTCCCACTCATCTGGAAACAAGAGCAAGAAAGGACATAGAAACCCAATTCCCTGAAGACAAAGAGCTCAATTTCAAGAAAACAGACCAGCATTAGTCATGCTTTGTCTGTGGTTTCTAATCTAAAGTTCCCACTTACAGGAACTCTGACATCTTGAGGGTCTAATGCATAAACCCTCTTATTTGGTATCTGATTTTGTATTCAGAAGATTTGCGTACAAACAAATCTCGGAATGTAGAATCTGGAGTCAAACTACCTTGGCTTTCAAATGTCGGTCCTGTTATTGAGGAAATTTAGGCAATTTATTAACTCTCTCTTTTCAGTCTCAGTTTCCTTTTCCGTAAAATGATAACAATAATAGAAGATTAATTGAAATACATGCGTACATAAAACCCTTAGCCTAGTGCATGGCACATAGAAAGCATTTAACAAATATTAATGCTGTAACTTCTCTCTCCCTCTCCCACACACATACACACACACACGACTCAGATACACAAAGATCACATACTTATGTCTTTTGGAAAATTTGTAGGTCTTTTCCCGCTAAAGTGATGCAATATTAATTATATTTACACTTTGTACCCCTCCCCACCTTCTAATGAAATGTTTTCCATTGGCTTGATATCTAATCAGATTATTCTTTTTGACTCTATAATTTACTTGTCTTCTAGTATAAGTGATTTCCTCCCCTTTAAGCCTCAATAGTCCTGCACTTAGAATTTTCATAGTATCTGTTTTGCCATTGTTCAGTCATACAATCACATAAGAGAAAAGTTTGATCCCTAATAGGGATCTAAATGATTCTACTTTGACATATCTACCATGAATTTTATTTGGGGAGTTGAATTGAAACTATTTCATAAAATAGAATTTCATGTGGAGAACAGCAAAGTAAGAATGTGAAAATAGTGGATGTTATTACCATTGCCCTATTTCCCTTTGATTACTCAGAATTTTGTAACTTAGTTCAGTTGGGAAACATGTAATGTGCAACGAGTGACAGCACGGACATTGCCTGATTTGATATTCCCTCATCACAAGGTGGAATGATCTAGTTCTCATTGGCTCCAACAGGAAACTCAAAAATTAGACAAGAAAGAAACAAACCTGACCCTCCAAAATGTGGGGGTTCTGAGTTACAGGAGCCTCAAGCAACCAATCCACCTGCATCGAACGGAAGAGACGATGAGGAATATGAAGGAGAGAGAGCAAAGGAGATGACCATCAGAACTCCCTCTGTCTTCTCGTGGTTCTACTTGCTACAATTCCAGGAGCTTCCGCACTGTGGTCCATTAAAGGAAGGATGTGTGTTTATTCTGCTATCAACAAATCAGGAAGACTTGCAGAAATGTGTGCTGTAGCCTAAGATACACCATGGTTGGTAAATAAGGTCACTCCAGCCCAGCACACTTTCTATCGTGGTGATAATAGTGCGGTTTGGGGGCAAAGTATATATATATTTGTAACTATATATATTATATACATATACATTTTATGAAAGAATCCTACTTTTCTGCCATTGGATGTCTCAGTTTATCTAAATACTTGTTGAATGTTTTCATAAACCTGCTTTTAAGGTAATGGTTCATAAGATTTTATTGCCCACCATATTCGTTTATTCTCAAAATGTCTCCTTTAGTAGACATACGCTTAAAGTTGACTTGTTACAGTTTGAGTCTGCATCTAGTCTTTGAAGTAATTAGGGCTTATTATCCCACTTTATAAAGAAGGCAGCAGGAAGCTCAGAGAACTAAAGTTATACCCCGAAGTCCCACAATGAGAAATCAGTGATACTTCATTTTTTTATTGAAAGCTATGGAGTCTGACACCAGAAAAATACAGAGATGATATATAAACTTTACATATTATTTCTGAAATTGTAGCCTCCCCCAAAGCCCATTCATGGAACTCCAGTGCAAGAATCCCTATAATAAGTGAAAGACTTAGGATTTGAACCCAGTTCTAGATCCAAGTCCAGCATACCCGCCCCCACCCTACAGTGCTCCAATACCTAAATTCACCTTCACTTGGCCCATGTCTGTTTACGGATTTTTTTAGTGATATCCTCACTCATCTTTTTTAAATTTCCGGGCCAAAACATAACTTTGTCTGCCTCATTCATAGGAGAGATCCTTCACCCCCAAATCATTTTGGATCTTCTCTAGAGCTGCCCCGCAGCAACCTGCACAGGGAATTCCATGAGGATTTACATCAAGAGGAGAACAGCGCTTATGCCCAGGATGCCGAGTCGCCCTGGTGCTTCTAGACAACAGCACATCGAGCCACGTCTTCTGAGCATGAAAAATTCATTGAACATTTGGGTATTTCTTTTTATACCCAGTGACCTCTTGTAGAGCAAGCACCAATCGTTGCCAGTCACGCACTGCTAGCTGACCTGTCTTTGGCATACTTAATGGGCCTCTTATTTGAACACGGATGCTAAAATCCTAAATAAACTATTACCTGATTAAATCTAATGGTATCTTAAAAGAATGACCTAGTCATTCCTCTTTGTGACCATTTTGAGTTTATCCTAGGAGTGCAAGTACTGTGCCATATTACTAATGCAATTGACTCAAATTAACAAATTAGAGGAAAAAATTCACACCATCCTTTCAATTGATGCTGAAAAAAAGTTTGCTAAAATTTAGTACCCATCCCTGATGAAAATGCTCGGTAAGCTACAAATGAAAGGAAACCTCCTTTACATAATACTTGAAAGTGAAATATTAGGAATACATATTCCCATTAAAATTTAAAAAGGCAAGATATCTGCTGGCCATAACTGTTGCTATTCAACGTTGTCCCACAAATCTTAGCCAATGCAATGGGATAAAAATAAATAGGAAGACTAAATACTATAAAAGAAGAGACCAAGCAGGTTTTTTTTTTTTTTTTTTTGCTCATAGGTTGTCTACCCTAAAAAATGCATTGGCCCTTCCACCTTTCCATCTGCACGCAATCTTGATGGATGATTGCAAATGTTGGCCTCCCTCACTCAAGGTCACAGAGATTGTAAGATCTGTGGCCACGGTTTGACCATTGTCTGTCTGATTCCCCAGCCACAGACATCATCACCTTCCCATTCCCTCCATGCACCGTTTGAAAATGGAAAATTAAAATAAAGGACGACCACCCCAAAATGATCAGGGTTATCAAAGGTAGGCACCAAAGTTTCCCGGCCATTTCTCCTGTGTCTCTCTCTTAAAAAAAAGAGGCTGGACCGTTTGTTTAAAACTCAGAGCTCTTGCCCTAATTTAAAAAACAAAAAAACCTTCATTAACTAAAAGTACTAAAATGGCAGGAGAATGCCAACGAGCAGCACATCCTCACTGGACTTCTAATTCACAGGACTCAGGCTGAAGACATGCCTGTATTTTTCCCATGAGACCTCATGGGTCAGTGGAGTGCTTATGTTTCTAATATTAAATAAACAGACATTTACGTGGCCTCTCTCAGAAGGTGCTGGCAAGCCTAACAAGGACGCTCGCTAGCTTGGAGCATTTCGCAGAATCAGATGCCTAAAAAAGTCTGGGAGTGAGAGGAAGGACAGCAGAGGCCCCCGCCCCCACCTTGGCTTCTGTCCTGCTCGTCAACATCTGTTCTCAAACTTTTCATAGAAACTACATCAGATGAAGAGAAGGAAAAGCATAAACATTTTGTCTGCTACATCTTAATTTTTCAAAATATAGTTGGCTTTACCTTCCCAAGTTAATTTAGTTGCACCCTGCTTAAAGCGCTGTTGAATTTTCCCCTTTGCATGTGGTTAATTATACTTCCTTTTCTTCTACTGGTAAAAATGAGTGTGCAGGTTAGAGCCTCCTGCTGCGTCCTTAAAAAGAAATTGCATCACCTAAACCTGGTGTTTATAAACTGGGCTTCGAAGCAGTCAGAGAACTTCAGAGGTTTATTTCAGGAAAAAATACGTTTTCTATAACATACTTAAATGCTGAGTGAATATTATGGGACTATTATGAATACTGTGTGTTGACCTCTGGCTTTGGCATGGTTCTTTACGGTCTAGTTTATTTATATTAACCATTATAGATAACCATTGTAATGTACTATCAACATGGGGATTTTTCTATTCACTTTAAAATACGTGTCTTTAATTTTGCATTAGACTATCACGTTTAGGTGAATCAGGTCTAAATGCCTTTTGAGGCTAAATAAGAAATTTCCAATTGTTTCCAAAACACTTTGTTTCCGCAGAACATATTGGCCATGTTGGAAATGCTGGTTGTAGAATGTACCATACCTGCCTCCCTGAGTTTGGGGAAATTCCAGAGTTTTACCCTGTCTGGTGGTGGTTGTTGCCATACCTGTAGTTGCTGACACTGACCGTTTCTGAACCCACTTTCTTTTAATAAAATAAGTGCAGATAGTGTAAGGAGCCCAGACTATGATAGGGTGAGTTCCGGAGTTATAAGAAACTTCTTCCAGCTTCATGATTTTATCACACAACATGGAGGCAGATTTTCTTGATCACAACTGATTTCTTGAAACTCAAGGTGAAAGTGGGTCTGGCACTATTTGATAGTGCCAAAATATATGTGGCACCCACTGTGTCTCCTCAGCCTGGTTGCTCATTCTGAGCTGAACTCACCCAGAGAAAGACATGGTCTGCTCCCAACATGTTCATAAATATGATGGATGTTTTGCCATGGAAAATGAGCTCGAATGTGCTCGCAGCTCTCCCAGGAATACATGTTCTTTGGGTGAAATATTTGTTGCTTGACCCGACTGCAGGATGTTGCCCTCTGACATGAGTACGAAACAGAGCTTCAGAGGTGTTCCTGTTATGCATCAACCTTGATATTTATAAGTTCACGTGAACAGATGTCTCGCTGCCATCTCTCTGAGCCGGGCTGTGGGGGATGCAGGCAGCAGTGGCACTTAGGAGCTGTGGACATTTTCATAC
The DNA here is from genome assembly GCA_031878705.1 of Tapirus indicus. NCBI lineage: Eukaryota > Metazoa > Chordata > Mammalia > Perissodactyla > Tapiridae > Tapirus > Tapirus indicus. Next base: position 121,046,781 of record CM062925.1, read on the forward strand.
GTGTTGTCTGGGCAGGTGACAGTCTGATCCCTCAGAAGGCTAAGTGGAAATGATTGCAGCCATCGTCATCATCATCATCATTTCTATTAATATTAATCAGACACCCGGAATGAGTCTAAAGCCCTAGAACAAACAAAATGAGGTGCTTGGCTATGCATCACGCAGAACACAGATGAAAGAGAGCTGAAAGAGAGCAAAGAGAGAGGGAACCAGCTCCTGTGAGAGTTCTTTCTGAGTGCAGGGCCCTATGCTGGGGACTTTGTGGCATCCACGTTATTGGGCCCTTGAGGAGTGTAATCAGCAAGAGTCTTGAGAGTTACACAGGGAAATCTTGGCACCCACGTTCATTCCAAATGGAAGGTCTGTTTTCAATTGAAACCTTATAAAGGAAATTACTTGTCTGACTTAAAGATCTAGCATGTGACCCTTTCCACAATCACAGTATAGAAGCCAGGACAATGGTGAAGAGAAGGCAGTCAAGAAGAAGGCAGGAGCTGCCCTCAGGTCGCCTGGGTCAGCATCCCAGCTCTGACCTGGACCTCTCACTTTCTTCTCTGCATCTCACAGAGCCTGTGTGAAGACGGGAAAGTTGTGGGGCTATTTCACAGGGTTCTTTCGAGGCTTGAATGAGAATCCAAGTAGGTCTCAGCACATTAATTCACACATAATGGCCGGGGCTTGTTCTTATTATAGACCAGATCCAGGACACAGAATGTTCAGAGCAGCACGTGACATGACAGAACCCCTGTGCCGTGCAGAAGAGAGCAAGGCTTTGCCTGGAACAAGTAATTAGCAGCAGGTGTTGTTTTGCAGAGCTTATTGGAGGAAGCAAACCTACTTAAAAACACAATTGATCAAGATTATATCTGATGTACACGTTGAGCAGAGCCTGAGAGTGGAAATGTTGATATTACACCTGGTGGCCGAGCACAGGCAGGCAGGGCCAAGAATAGCGTGAGCAGACTCCAAAGGATCAGCAGAACTCGGTCAACACAGAAGGAGCAGACAAGCGGACCAGAATAGAGATGCTCTTAGCCACATCCTGTGGAGACTTTTCCTTTTTCTTTTCTTTGCCTTTCTCTTCTTTTAAAAAAATCTTTTAAACCAGCTTCTTAATGAAGTGGAAACGGAAACAGATAACGGTGCCCCACAATGCAATATGCATTTATGCTTGAGTAAATTGCAAAGGAATGTAAACATAGTGTTCATCCCAATTTTTTGTATCCACTAATCGTTAACAACTCTTCCTGGTCATCTTCAATCCTTGGGGGCACCTTATCATAATATTATAGTCAAGATGCGTGGCCCAACGTGGTTTAGCAGTGAGTTTTGCGGAAGAGTCCTGTCTGCCTGGATGTGTCCCACGTGACGATTTCACAAACTTTCCCTCATTTCAGCCCCTCAACAACACGGTGAGGCACATGTCACAATTTTACTAAGAGGAGACGGGGTCACAGGCCCCGAATTCCAACCTGATGTTGGCTTCATTATTCCAGTAGTCTCTGCGTTGTACTGCTAGTGTTTCTACATTCCCTGAAACTAGTCTGGTTCCTTACTGAATTTCAGTCTATTTACTTGCACCTTCCACCCCAAACCTGTGCAGATCGAAAAGAAAAATACTGCTACCATCGTCATATTTTCTGCCTAAACGTGAAATTATCACAGTTACTCTCTCTAAGATGCATGCCAATTATACATTTACTTTTAAATCCTGATACTTAAAATCTACTCACCTCGGGCTTCTGTATAATATCAACATTTTGCTGCTAAATTCCCACTTGCTCCCACGTGTTTTGTCATTGCATATTTTGGTTTGGATTATCAGCTTACTATGGGCAGGGAAGAATCATAAAAGCAGATGGATTAGGTGTGGACTCTAAGATGCTTTCTGATCATATGAATGACAGGGATGTGCTTTTGGTTTAATAAACCTGGAAAACTTTAGAAGAAAGTCCAAGATTACAGGAGTGGGTTAATTTGGGACCAACATGTGTTTGGTGTTGGGAATAAGGCACACATTCTGCTAACCGTTGAGCATGAGCCACCTCTCCTTAGATGTAACCCTAAGTTGTCTTCCCTTCTTTCTCATCATAGACAATGAAGAGACTTTGTCGATGTCCCTGCAACTGTGCTCAGGAAAAGGTAGCAGATCAGTCCAGCAATTCCAGAAGGAGTTTTCTGACATGGAAATCTCCTTAAGAGAAGCTGAGTGGGAATGGCATTTGATCCCTGGCATCTCCATGAGGGAAAACCACTATGACTGGGGACATGGAGTAATCGACACCAGAGGGTCATCTCAGCAAATGAGGTGCCAGGCATTCTTCTAGGAATTTACCTAAATGAATGAAAACAGAATTATCCAAGTTGTGTACTCTGTTAGAATACATATAATGGCGCCACTTTATATTCAGAACTTTCTCCCAGCTATATGCATTAACTTTCAAAAGGAAATTAGAGGAAGAAAAGAATCATAAGGGGGCATTCCTGAGTCATGTTTCAAATTATTTCAAGCCATTTCCTTGAAGAATCTCAGACTGTGAAAGGCAAGTTTTTCCCATCTAAGAACAGCACGGAATCTGGCAGAGATGATCTTCTCCTAGGGCGCCCCTGAGTGGTTTGTGCAGGTTGTGCACTGAACAACTCTAGGGGGACACCATTCAAATTGCAGTCATATTTTAGCCTATGTGAATGACGTTTCTTAGAATTATGCAGTGCACAACCTGAAGAGATGCACAGAATATACTATTCTTTAGTCATAGCACTGACATGTCTTGAAAATTTCAGAACAGGGACTTGAGAAACAAGGGTTCCTATTAAAAGAAAAAATTGGGTGTATTGGTAAAAAGGAGAAAAGAAATGAGAATAAGAGAGCTTTCACCATAACAGATGAGTTTGAAACCCTGTTCCACCACTTTTAAATGTAGCCCTGGGTGAGTTACCTAACCTCTCTAAAATTTGTTTTTTGTTTGTAGATAATGACTAAATCATCTCTTGCAGGACTGCTGTGAGTTAACCTCCTGTCAGTGAAGCACACAGTTCACAGTGGGTGCTAAGCAATTATAGCCATCACTATTATTTGTATTCAGTTAGTCAGTCATCCTGTGGAAATCTGAGGATGTGATAGAGTGGGACGGGACCTGGGAGGGCAAAGAAAAGGTTCAGTCAATGTTAAGCCTGCTGGGATATTCAACTAGAAGCAATAAGAAACGGTGATGAATTCACAGATCAAAGAGTCATCAAAGGGGAGGGGAGGAATGAAGAGGTGAACACGGAGGATTGTTCGAGCAGTGAAACTACTCTGTATGATACCATAATGGTGGATACACGTGATTACACATTTGTCCGAACCCACAGAACGTACAACAGCAAGAGTGAGCCGTAAGGTAAGCTGTGGACTCTGAATGATGATCGTGTGTCAACATAGGTTCACGAATTGTAACAAACGCGCCAGCTGGGGGGGATGTTGATAACGGGGGAAGCTGTGCATGTGTGGGGACAGGGGTATGCAGGAACTCTGAACTTCCCTCTCAGTTTCGCTGTGAATCTAAAACCACTCAGAATATGTTCCATTTATGCAGTAAAAGACCCAAGTGATATGCACGGGTCTTTCATATACTTATATGTGCGGGTCGGACTACATGTGTAAACCCTGCTCATGACGACTAAAAGGAATTTGAGTAGCTTACTGAATACAAATTCAAATTTGGATGGTCCAAGGATTCTTTTCTCAGTTGGTCAACAATTATGACAGAATTTAAAAAGCATAGATGAGGAAATTTGCATGAAAGTAAAATAAGAGTTGGAAAATAGGATTTAGCCAGATGTAAGTTTATATGAAATTTATATGCCATTGCTAAGATTTCGACACAAATTTTCCTCCAAGCTCCTTAAGAGACAAAGCAGTGAGAGAAATATGATAAGACTCCTGAGTCACGGTGTACACAGAATGAAAACAAACCAGTTTGTTATCAGGGGTACAGATTTCTCTGGTCCTAAGATGGGAGAGAAATTTCTCTCTAGGGTCTCAGAAAGAAATGGTTGAATAATAACAAAGTATAAAGACTATGCATTTGCATGCAAGACAAAACATTTGCCAAGTTGGAGAACTAGGATATATCTATGTTAGAAGTCCTTTCTTACCCTGATTCAGAATTGGACAACTTCGGAGCACTTGACATTTGTCCTTTTTTCCTTCCCCAGGGAGTTTGGAAGCTGAGGAGAGACAGGTGCTAGCCGAGGTCTGTTTCTATTTTGACCTGGCCTCCCTTCTTATGACAAGATTGAATCCACTTAAGACATCACTTTCTGGAAGCTCAAACCCAGGAGCCTCCCCTCTTAGGGATGGTCGAGGCTCTTGCGTGGACTCCTACCAATCCTACCAAGAGCTAAGGACATTGGCATTTGGGGGCTTCTCATGCACGACCCAAAGGCTCTTTTGCCATCCGCCTACCCTAAAAGGGCCTCTACTGCTTAGATGCCATGGTTGTGAATTCGGCAGCTGTGGACTAGTGTCAGATTTCACGTTGCTTCTGTCATGAGCCTGTTCAAGAAAAAGGGACGGTTTAGAAAAGTCCGGGAGTGATCAACAAGTATAGACCCAGAAGTTTGTTAAAACAGGCTTATTTTAATCCATTTACTCTCACCAAGCTACTGGGCTTGTGTAGAAAGGCTAGAATCAGCATAAAGATATATTCCCAGATTAAAATCAGAAGATCCTAAAATTTGTCTACACAGAATGAAAAATGTAGTGAGTTGAGGCAACCCTGTCTCTAAAATGTAGACATACAGAAAGTGACCTAAAGCACCCAGGTTGGTTATTTAAATGTATTCCCCCAAATTAAAAAAGCAAGTGTATCATTTACAGCTTTGCTTTTCCTGTGGAGACATTGCCAATTGCTCTCCGCTTTTTCCCATCAAAATTTTATTCTACATCGGGGCCTGCGCTACAAGAAGAGCTCAGTTATGGAGACTCCACATCTTTTGTACAGATCTACAGGATAACCTCATTAAATAGGACTTCACTAATACGAAGTCAGCAATAATTAAGACAGCGAATCACTAATGTTTTTCTTGGTGCTACTCGGGGATAAAGTGGTTTGCTAAGCAAATTAACAGTGTCAATGAGACTCCAAGGGAAATGTTTGCCTACTTCCGAAAACAAACTGTTGTCATGTCTATTAGAACCTCAAGCTATCAAGTAGGTGCGTGCCAGACACGGGGTAAATGGATGGTTTGGCATCGACTCAGGCAGATGTTCCAGCAGTTCCAGCTCCCTTGCGTATTAGCTGGGTGACCTGGGGCAAGACATTTCATCTCCCCAAGCCCGGTTTCCTCCTTGAACACCAAAATGAAAATATCTCAACTGAGCTACGGATCTAAAGCACCAGACGGACATTAAGTTTCGACATGTGGCGGCTGTCTTTCCCCTTCTCCTCTTCCATTTATTCCAAAATAGCACCTCACCCAGGAGAGAGGCACACATCTGGTTATCCCAAAGTCAAGGGTCTCGCCTTGAAAGTAATGAAAACGATTTCCTTTCAAATTTTCTATTCAGCAGAGTAGTCTTTAAGTTGGGTGTGTGAGATGTGATTGTACTTTCAAAATAAAATGAGAATATCTAAAAACATAACAAGGTTATGTTTTGTCCTCCTAAAAAGAGTTGTCTGTGAGCATTTCTATGATGGGCCTAAATAGCTTTTAAAAAAATAACTAAACTGATTGCCACTATTGGAAATACATTTCTGAATATATATCCCTTAGAAAATGTACCAGAAAAATGATCTTCATACATAAAGGGTGATCTATGCATATGGCTAACCCCAAATAGCATGAATCAACTATAACACAGGGGTGTGGCATATAAAGCAAAGAGACATGCATGGAGTTCTAGATACTATTTACTGAGCTGTGAAGAACTGAGTTAACGGTGCCCTGGAGGCCTGCCTCAGACATCACATTAATGATTCCTGCATACACAAATTCATTAGTTTAATTAAGTTAAATCATGAAGTGAATTTGTTTAATCATTAATTAAGGAACAAGGAGTGCTGGGCTAAAATTTAGCACCTCAGGAAAAAAAACAAGAAAACAGAAGAAAATAGCAATTACAAATTCTTTGTACCCCATACCTGCTGATGGTTTCCAGTTTTGCCCTCTATCTTCCTACACACACACACACACACACACACACACACACACACACACAGAAATCATCTTCGAAATATTTTTATCTTTTCATTGCAAACTTGGTATGTTTTTCAAAATAAAAGTGAAAGTCTTTTACCTATAGACTGTACCTATGACTTTTGTTCTTCCTACAGATGGCATTTTTGTAATCAAAGGGATAAGAAATTGATTTGCCTGGTTTCATAAATGCAGATTGAGGGATCAATCTGAAGGGGAGGGATTAGACTTCAACCCCAAATGGATTCTCGAGAGAACTCCACCAATAATCTCAAATCCTCCAGTCATCATTTTAAGAATTCAGATAACAGTACAGTTAGAATCACAAAGAGAGGTATTCTCAGGCTTCCAGCATCTCACAACATTGAAAATAAAGTGGAGAACAGCATTTACTCAACACCTGAAGTCAAGCTCCCTCTCTGCTACCACGATGAAATGTTGGAGGCCACCTAGAGCTCTTGGGTTGTGAGAAAGTGGTCATTTTCCCTGTGAACATAAGCAGTTCCCCTAGTGTGATCTTGGGCATGACTTGTGATTCATATGGCCCCTCCAGATGGTTCGTGCTGTAATAACGCACCAAGGCAATTTATTCTAGCTTCGAGCATTAATCAGTGAGTCGTTTATGGCATCTCTTACAGGTGTTTCCCCAGAATAGGATGTGAATTCTGGTGCACTTGACTATGTTTTTCGTGTTGTCAGGGGGGGGATTTGGAGGGTTTACTTGGCAGCCTGGCTCGAGGACTCAAGGCTGAGAATCCCTGCTTTGGCATAATCATCCACATCCTCACGGAAGTGGCTGGGTTGGTTGTCATAGCAACAGGCATAAAAATTACTTACCTGATTTTTCCTTCTGGCTTTTCAGGGTACAGCACCGTGAAGTGTGGGAACCCTCTCTCCAATGTTCTCACAACAAGGGTAGATGAGTGTTCTCACTGTTACCCCTGAAAGCTGATTTTCAAAAATCCCATCTCTCGAGTTGCAGCCTGGTGGATCCACCAGAACACAGACATATTTGAATGACATGTAACTAGTCAGAGCAGTGGATACCATGTCAGATAAATGGGACCTCCCAAATTTGCTCACGGAGGGTCAGATCTTTGTGGAGTGGAGTGAAGCAAGGACTTGACATGATAGGATGTTTCAGGTAGAACAAGGAGAGAAGTATTTGCTCTCCTGGCCTCCTGAATGGGAAAAGGGAGAGTCAATGTCAAGGGCTGATATTTAATTGGGTGAGTCACTGGGAATTTCTTGAGCAGGCAATGATGGGAGGTTCACCAACAACAAGTTAACAGGACACCTACTCGTATGTAAAATGAACTGAAGTAAGGAGGACAGTGGGCAAGAGTTGGTGAGAATGGAGCACAGGAGTGTGTCTGTCGACACAATGACCAGGTGGCTGGCAAGGAAGAAGGTGGACTCAATGACTCTGAGGTCCCATGGCTAAAGACAGGACAACATGAACATCAACAAAAACTAATCAGTGCAATGGAGTCTCTCTCTCTCTCTCACACACACACACACACAGTCCACTGGAGGATATTAGTTAACCAACTCATTGTTTTGAAAACTGGTAAATAAAGGAAAATACTTGAATATTAATAGTGCCTTTTTTACACAAACTCTACCTCAAGGTAACCAAACTGATGATTTGGAAAATTTCTCTTTATAGAAGTATTCCAACTAATGAATTAAGAAAGAAAGAGAATAAAAACTAGACTATTGGTGGTGAACACCTTGCAGTCTATACAGCCACTGAAATATAATAATGTCCACTTGAAATTTACACAATGTTACAAGCCAATATGACCTCAATTTAAAAAAAGAAGGAAATATAGAATAGAACATCACTATTTTACAACCCCTAAAGAAATAAGAGCTCCAGGTCAGTGGTTCTCAAAAAAGAGTGTGGCCCTGGACCAGCAGCAGCATCACCTGCAAGCTTGTTAAAAATGCAGATTCTTGGGGCCAGAACAGTGGCATAGTGGTTAAGTATGCATGCTCCACTTTGGCGGCCTGGGGTTCGTGGGTTCAGATCCTGGGCACAGACCTATGCACCGCTCATCAAGCCATGCTGTGGTGGCGTCCCACATACAAAACAGAGAAAGACGGGCACAGATGTTAGCTCAGGGCCAATCTTCCTCACAAAAAAAAAAAAGCAGATTCTTGGGCCTCACCCAGACCTATTGAATCAGGAACTCAGGTTAGGGCTCAACACTCTGTATTTTAACAAGCCCTCTGGGAGATTCTGGCGCACACTTCAGATGGAGAAATGCTGACCTAGATCATAACCATCAATGGCTGCTAAGATCACGGAAAGAGACAATCATACATCATGAGCTCCTGATAGGAGTATAACATATCACCTATGCAACTGCTGTGCCAAATAATGCATATCATGCCTCTATATCAAACTATCAATTTAGAGAAATGCCGGGGACTACAGACTATGCTAAACAAACTTTCAACAGAATCTTGACTGTGGACAAACACACTGGGTTCTTCAACGAATGAACTGAAAGAAAAAGAAAAGGATTGAGGCGGGGGAGAAAGGATAAACTAAAGCAACATGTCAACTAATTGCAGTGTATGGATCTTATTTCAAAAACCGCAACACAAAAATTATGAGACAATTGACAACAGAAATGGGAACACTAACTCGAAATGTCTTATATTGTTCATTATTTTCAGTGGATAATAGTGTTGTGGCTATCTTTTCAAAAGAATCCTAACCTTTTAAAAATACATACAGAAACATTTATGGCTTTAAAATAATCTGATGGGGTAGATATACAAAAGAAAAGAATAGGACCTGCCTTGAGTCAATAATTTGTTGCTGGATGATGGGTACATGGAGGTTCATTATACAACCCTGTCAACTTCTGTAAATGATTGAAATTTTTTAAAACAATTTGTATAAAAATAGAAAGATTTGGGGGCTGGCCCGGTGGTGTAGTGGTTAAGTTTGGACACTCCGGTTTGGTGGCCTGGGGTTCCCAGGTTCAGGTCCCGGGTGCAGATGAGTGCACACCACTCATCAAGCCATGCTGTGGCGGTGTCCCATATAAAGTAGAGGAAGATGGGCACAGATGTTAGCTCAAAGCCAATCTTCCTCAGCAAAAAAAAAAAAAATTTTTAATGGTGACCAGGAGAAAGTACTGGAGCTGAAGGGGAGAAGAAGTTTGCTCTTGAGCATGTGGAATTTCAGGCACTGGCAGTGCATTCCTGGGAAGAATTCCAGGCAGCCATTTGGAAAGGTCAGTCTGCAGCTTGGGAGAAAAGTTGGTTATCAGAGAATTACCAGGTTAGATAACATATATTGTAGATATCAACAGACACATGCTCCAAAAGGAAACCAAAAAAAGAAAAAAAAAGTTAATGGCCACAATAAGTACCATAGTGTCCTGTTTTCTGACATAACCTAGGAAGAGAAGACATAAAGGTGCATGTTGGGTTTCTAAGTCCCAAATGTCATAAGTCAAGATGGGCTAGGTCATGCACGAGCAATAAGCAGCCCCAAGATCTCAATAGTGAAGCATATTTAAAAGTATATATATATATATATATATATATATATATATATATATATATATATATTATTTTTTTTTTTAATTTCTCACTCACACTACATGAACAGCACTGGTCAGTAGAGATGCTTTGCTCCTGGGACTCCACGGAAAGCTTTAGCTTACGTGTATCTCCAGAACTACCCTTTCAGAGGGAAGGGAATGTGGGGACTCATGCTTGATTGTGTGTGTGTGTGTGTGTGTGTGTGTGTGTGCTGAGGAAGATACGCCTGAGCTAACATCCATTGCCAGTCTTCCTCTTTTTGTATGTGAGCCGCTGCCACAGCACGGCCACTGACAGACGAGTAGCGTAGGTCCAAGCACAGGAACCAGATCTGGGCCGCCAAAGCAGCGTAAGCAGAACTTAACCACTAGGCCACTGGGGCTGGCCCTCATGCCTGATATTTTCAAGCTTCTTCCCATAAGGTTGTATGTCACTTCATCACACATTTCATTGAACAAAACAAGTCACAAAGCAGGTGCCGAAATCTCTCACCCCTGAGCCACATCCATGCTCAAAGAGAGCAGGGATGTGCAATCTTTCCAAATGCCCAGTGGAAGAAAGAGAACATTTGTGAACAGCCCTTTTGTGAACTGAATTGTGTCCCCCGCAATTTCATACGTTGAAGCCCCAAGCCCCCGTGTGACTGTATTTGGAGATGGGGCCTTAAAGAGGAGGTAATAAATGTTAAATGAGGTCATGAGTGGGGCCCTCATCCAATAGGACTGGTGTCCTTATAAGAAGAGGAAGGGACACCAGGGATGCGCATTCACACAGCAGAAAGGCCACATGAGGACACAGCTAGAGTGCGGCCATCTGCTAGCCAGGAAGAGAAATGTCACTGGGAACCAACTTCACCAGTACTTTGACCTTGGACTTCCAGCCTCCAGAACTATGAGAAAATAAACATCGTTTGTTTAAGCCCCCGAGTCTACGGTGTCTTGTTATGGCAGCCCGGACTCACTAAGACAAGCCCCAGTGACCATCCCAAGCACAGAGGCTGCATTTCAGTTTGAACAGCTTGCTTGGCCTTATGCATCTTTATGAGATTTCAGTGGCACTTCTTCGAGGCTTAGATGATCTATCAAATTAAATGAACCTGGTAAAAACAAATAGAAGTCAGACACAAGTCAATGCTTCATTAAGGACTCCACCCATCTACACCAAAAAGTATTTTCTAAGTGTAGTTTTCACACATTTTGCATCACGATAAATATTCCAGGCTCCAGCTTTCATCCCAACTTGTTTAAAAAACAAAAATGCTGCCAAGTAAACTGTATTACTTCTCTCAAGTTAGTATGGAAATGATTGGGTACAGAGACAGAATCCTACCTGCTGGCTGATTACCATGTGGACGGATAATAACACAAGGGTTTATCTTGTACCTTTCATCCAAGCAACTCGCAGTTCTCAGCAAACAGTATCTGATCCTCCTCAAAGGTATGACATGGAGGTGTCTACTCTCTCCCCCCAAGTCTTTGCTCCTCCCACTTACGGAGATTTCCACAGACTCGAGGGACCCTCTTCTTCTGGCTACTGGCCACTTGTCCTTGACTCTGCTTCCATCTTCCTGCCCCTGGGGATATTACTCTCCCCGTCAAGAATGGGGTAAGCATGCCTTCTATGCTTTTCCTTAGTACCTTTTATGGGTATCACAGCATTTATTTTGTGTACTGAAATTGCCTTTCCACCTGGGTGCCTCCCTCAGGGGCCACATCACTTGGGTCTATTCTGGAAAGGGCTGCTGTGGCCCTCAGGATGGGCCAGGAGCTTTGCTGATCTCTGGAGAATGCTTTCTCATGGCCCAGTGGGTGAGCATCCGACCAGGACCCCAACAAACTGAAGCAGAGTGAACTTCAGACAACCTGTCCAAAGTTACACCACCAGATCTTGGGAAATAATAATAGCAAAATATTAATTGAGCACTTATTATGGACCAGACACAGTTATAAGCACTTTACACGTGGTCCAGCATATGTATAATGGAAGGGACATTCTGTGTCAATTCTGGCTCAGGCTTCAAGGGCCTAGAGAAAAAAAAAGGTCAAGTATCCCTGTTCCAATGTGAAGTTGAACCCAGACCACTTATGCAGGACTTGCAAGGTGGCGTCTGGAAACAGGTTGGGGATGGCTTGCTCATCTGCTGTCTCCTAGGGTTTGTGGGAAACTGATTGGAGGTGGAAGAGAAGGGCAGAGATAATCCTCTGAGAGGATTGTTGGGGGTGGGGCGGGAGGGGACTAACAAAGTAAAGAGACATGGCTCCCTCCCCTCAGGCTTCCAGGTCTGAGTAACTTGGAGGGGAGGAGAAGCTCTGAAGGGAATAACAGTTCTGTGCATGTATTATTACACTGAGCTGGATGTTTTCATTATGATACTGGAACATTCTTGTCACTAAAATGGACCAGATGGGAATGTAAATTGGGGCAGACACTATGGAAAACAGTATGGAGCTTCCTCACAAAGTATTAAAAATAGAACTACCACATGATCTGGCATTCCACTTCTGAGTGTATATCCAAAGGTAATGAAAACAGGATCTTGAAGAGCTATCTGCACCCCCATGTTCATTGCAGCATTATTCACAATAGCCAAGATATGGAAAAAACCTTAATGTTCATCAATGGACGATGAATGGATAAAGAAGCTGGGCACACACACAATGGAATATTATTCAGCCACGAAAAAGAAGGAAATCCCACAATATGTGACAATGTGGATGGACCTTGAGGGCGTTACAAGAAATAACACCAGAAACACTTAAGAAATAACGCTTAAGTGAAATAAACCAGGCAGAGAAAGACAAATATTGCATGGTATCATTTACATGTGAAATTTAAAAAATAAGTCACTCATAGAAACAAAGAGTAGAAAAGTGGTTGCCAGGGGCTGGGGGTGGGGAAATTAGGGAGAGGTTGGTAAAAGGTACAAACTTGCAGCTGTAAGATGAATAAGGTCTGAGGATCTAATGGATAAGATGGTGACAATGGTTGGTAACGCTGTACAGCATAATTGAAATTTGCTGAGAGAGTAGAATTTAAATGTTCTCACATACACACAAAAACAAATATGTGAGGTGATGTGTGTGTTAATTGACTGGATGGGGGAAATCCTTTCACAATGTATAGGTGTATCAAATTGTCACAATGTATACTTTAAATATCTTACAATTTTATTTGTCAGTTATACCTCAATAAAGCGGAAACAAAAAAGGACCAGAAAGCTATAGAAGCTGTCTGTTGGGACAGAACAAGAATCGGCCCAAATCTGGATTTGAAGGTGCAGTGGGAGAAAGAAAATGGGTGCCTTTATGATTGTACCCTATTGACTCCACCTATTGTAATCCACCAAATGGATTACATTTGCCAAAAAGTGGGAAATTATAGCAAAACGGACAGCCCTGCTTAGAAAGAGTCCAATTTTGGAGTTACACTTTGTTTCAAATCCCAGATCTCCTTGCTGTGTGGCCTGGGTCAGTTACATAATGTCTCTGAGCCTCAGTGTCTGCATCTGTCAGACAGGTGTTATTTAATCCCCACAATCTCAGGAGAAAGGTCCCCCAGCTATTGCTATTTTGCTGAGAATGAGGTCGAGGCTCAGAGGGGTTAGGTTCAGTTGACCTCTTAGACCATGTGGCCAGTGAGTGGCAGCTCTGGGGCCCACACCCAGGCAGTTGCACCCGACAGCCACATCCTGCATCACTGTGACATGGCAGCCGACCAAGTGTGTAGCAGGAGGAACAGGACTTAAACTCAGAGCCCTGGGGCCAAAGTCCCACTCTGACCCTCACCAGATGTTTGTTGATGGGAAATTCATCAAAGCTCAAGCTGTATAAAATACGGCCAATAATCTGTCCTGGCAACTTCCTAAGACTTTAAGGCAATTCAAATTAGCTAATTGATATGAAAATACTTTTCAGATTATAAATTGCTTTTAAGGCAGACAATTATTACGGACTGAATGTTTGCATCCCCTCAAAATTCACATGTTGAAATCCAATCCCCAATGTGACGCTATTAGGGGTGGGGCCTTTGGGAGGTGATCAGGTCATGAGGATGGGGCCCTCATGTACGGGATTAGTGCCCTTATAAGAAAAGGCCCGAGAGCTAGCTCACTCTCTCTCCTCCACGTGGGGACACAAAGAGAAGTCGGCAGTCTGCAACCGGGAAGATGGCCCTCACCAGAACCTGACCGTGCTGGCTCCTGACCTCAGACTTCTGGACCCCAGAACTGTGAGAAATAAATGTCTCTTGTTTCTAAGCCACCCAGTCTGTGGTACTTCGTTATAACAGTCCAGACAGACTAAGACAACACCTAAATAATATTATTGCCTACTAGATGTATTTGGGTTCTCACAATGAGTTTTGTTCAGAGGGAAAAAATAATGAAAGAAAGACAATGAAAGAATCTCTAATGATACCGAGGGATTTTCCCTTGTTGTTGGGGCCTGACTCAGCGGTAGCCGTTGGATTCAATAATAATTTCATAATGTTTAATGTCAACAGTACCAAGTTTATTCTAATGAATATACAACTTTCAAGCCTCATTCCCTGGGGCATTAAATCTCTTGCATGAGTGGAAGGTCACATCCCAAGTCCAAAAGACTCTAGCCAAAAGGAATTGTTTTTAAATGACTAGAGTTGTTTACATTAATATCTTCATAAAGGTATTAATTTAAACAGTTCAAGTTTTAGGCTTGGAGAAGTAGAAGCAGCAGATGTCCCAAGACCAGATATTACTATTTTATCTCTGGCTTTGTGGCTCACACACGTCCCCAAATGACGATACAATTTCCCACAGCCTCTTGGTTATTGCCCTGGGCATTTTGAAGATCATAGGCTGGAATCTATACATGGCCACAGACTTTCTCCTACACCAGAGGAGTCCAATACAAATATGATGTGAGGTACAGATGCCAGCCACAGAGGTAATTTTAAATTTTTGAATAGCCACAATAAATTAAGATACATTTCTGTAAAAAACAGGTGAAATTAATTTTAATAATATATTTCATGTAATCCAATATATCCAAAGTATTGTCATGTCAACATGCGATCAGTATAAAAAATATTGAGATATTTTCCTTTTTTATTTCATAATCTGACATGTATTTTACACTTAGAGAACATCTTAATTCAGGCTACTGCATTTCAAGTGCTCAGTAGCCACATGTGGCTAGTGGCTACATAGTAAATAGTTCAGGTTTATGCCGTTAGCTGGGCTCTTCCTGGCTCTAAAGGAACCCTATCTGGAAATAGAGGGTCAGGTCTTAAGGTGATAGAACTCGCCAGTGGAATCATGGAACCCTCCAGAGGTACCATCTTGTTGTACACGGCAACGACTAAGAATATTAACATACAGGTCAGCAGAAGCCTACGTGGGGTAGAACTGGCAATGCACATTATTTTTCACTGATAAGAAGAGAGTATTGTGTTGACCCATCTGTTCTTCAACAGAAAGGGAGTTGGGTTTAAGGGCATTACCTCCTTAATTACTCAACTTTCCAACATCAGAACAAGTCTGTTTGCAGCTTTTCTGCAAATTCAACTTCTCAGGGCCAGAATCTTTATTACAAGAAAAAGCTTTCCTAATCTGTGGGGAACTGGTAAAGGTCAATATTTTGGTTACCTTCTTGACTGACAGGAGCAATGAAACTTTGCTCTCTGTACAAAGTGAATTGTCATTCTATTGAAATGCAGAGTAGATGTCTTTCTATGGAATACGTTATGTCCTCTACACGTGTTCGTTATTGTGCTTAGCAGTTTTTATCAGTTTTATTAGATTTCATTTTACATCTCCATAATACCTTCTTTATTATTTAAAAATGTGTTTGTCAATCTTTCCTGCAGCCAGGTTTACACTGAGTGACTTATATCTCTTGTCAGTTCTAAGGTGATCGTGAAATTTACCCTTTCCATTCAAATTCATATGAAGGCTTTATATCCCTGTATGTCGGCAGTGCTCCCTGCAGTTATTTTTTGGAGACTCAAAAAGTTTATTTCTGAAGATGCCCAGACCATCAGCTGTCCTTCTAGATCCTTCTTTCTTCTCCAGCGTTCTCAAGAAACGTTCCATTTGGGTAACCCCTGATTATATTGTTGATGTTGGTAAGACAGAACCATTTCATCAACTGAATGCAAGCAGTCCTTTGAAAACAGTTTTATCTGTTCCAGGGTGGTTGTTCCCCACCCGCAACACACCCGTATATTACAATCAGCTTCTACTCCTCCAAGCTAACAGGGAGATCAGTCAACAAGTTATCCAAAAACAGAGAATGATCTCTAAACTACCTGTATTTCACGTTGCATCAAATTATGTGTTTGGGTTTGCTGTTTGTCACGTTGCCTAAGATTTACTGTGCTGCTTAATTTTTTGCTCGGGTTGCTATTAATGTTATATCATGTTCCTTGAAACATGATTGATCTACCAACATTTACCAATTGAAAATAAGTGAATAAAAAGTTTTCCAAACATAACCTACAGGGTGGCTAATCTATCCAGGAATTGTCAAGAACCCACTGTGTCGCCTCCCCTCTCTTCATGTATTGGTGAAATATTTATGGAGAACTGCTTCAGGCAAGTATCGGGCTGGTCTCTGTGCTGTCTTCAGGAGCTCGCACTCTAGTAGAAGCTTTGTCATGCAACTAAGTGATGGGTATACGTGGTAGAGAGTGATAAGTTTTGTAAGGGAGACATAGGAAAAAATGTCTCCCATGACAGTTCAGAGGGGGAAGAGAAGCATCAAAGGAGGTTATGGGCGAGGAAGCATTTGAAATCGGTCGGCAGCTGTGGGTCAGATTTGGGCTTTTGGCGTTAAGAAGTAAAGAAATGCCAGCCCGGGGAGCAGGTTCATTTGAAAGTAAGCTCTTGAAGAAACTACATAACTGAGATGCTAATTTAAAGTATTCCTGTTATGTGACTTTGACTCTGGGAACATAAAGGGAAAAAAAAGATGCACTGTTCACAAAAATGCCAACTGTCACCTATTTAATAATGAGTTAATTATTGAGGCCATCCCCAAGAAAAATCCCTTTTGTTTATGGAACTCATGTAATAATAAAACCAGAAAAGCAATTGCCCTTCCTTCCCTTAGATCGAGAAGGAGGCTTTCTTGGTACTAGTTTATGCTTTTGAAGAATAAAACATGTAATACTCCCCTTTAGAAGGAAAGCTTAGTTTCCATCCCAAACGTTTGTTTTGTGTTCATATCCTAGGTGGCAGATATACACATTCCTAATGATAACTATCTCTAGCACAATCAACATTTCTACTGAATCTTTCTATTTTATTTTTTTTGCTGAAGAAGATTCGCCCTGAGCTAACATCTGTGCCCATCTTCCTCTATCTTTTTTGTATGTGGGACACTGCCACAGCATGGCTGGTGAGTAGAGTAGGATCTGAACCCACGAAGCCGGGCAGCCAAAGCAGAGCACGTGGAACTTTAACCACTTGGCCATGGGGCCAGGGCCTCTACTGAATATTTCTGAAGGAAAAAAAAATTACTAGTAAATATATGTACTTGAGCTGGTATAAACTCTGAAAAATTAGGACATTTCTCTTCAAGGCTTTAAATGCAAAAGAATCTAGCTTTGTAATTAATGCCCTCCCTTCATCAGTAATGGATCAATAAGTTAGCCTATACAAAGGAAGGCCAGAAAAAAATCCAGCACTATGCTAATGAAAGGGATCAGAATATGCTGCCCCAGAAGATGCCACTTTGGCATAAGGATTATTTTAAGCTGAAAGCACTTGAGAAACAGCAGAGGCAGAAGGAACACTCCGTCCTTGTCCTTTCTGCCTGAAAGCAGAGCACATGTTTCTGTTGTAAATGTGTCTGCCTCTCCTGTACCAGGAAGGGGAGAATGACTCTGAATCACCAGAGGTAACTCTTACCACTGGTTACCTCCCCACAATTTACCATCCATCGAAGGCCAAACCCCTTTTCTTTTGTCTAGCCACTCCTCCACAATTTATCACCCATTGTTACAATGGTATATAAGCTCTCAAACCAAATTGCTTCTTTCAATTTTCACCTCTTTTCTATGAAGCTCCCGTGTGCAAACAAAATAAACCTTTTCTCTTATTATTCTGTCATCTGTCAGTTTAATTCACAGGCCCCAGCACAAGAACCTAAGAGGGTAAAAGAAAAGTTTTTTCCACCTTCACACTGGTGACATCATCAGTACTCAATAAATGTTTGTTGAAAGACGTTGACTGGAAGGCTTACGATACACTCTCACAGGCCCAGGTAATTAGGAGATCTAGGATGGGGGTGGGGACAGGTGGTGTCTTGGAGACCAGACCAACCCTCTCTTTTACCAATGAAGAAGTTGACCTGGGAGGTTTATTTGTGACACACAGCCCAAGCTTACGCCGTAAGTTACCGGTTGGAGGTGTGTTCTAAAAACCAGTCTTCTGACTGCCTTGCAGTATCCTTTCTGCTGTTCCCTGATGCCTCTCAACCCATGTGACCAGAGAAGAGCAGTTTAACCTTTTTCGTTGCTGTTTTTAACAGACACATGTTCTATTTGATTGGCAGTGTGATAGAAAGTGTCCGTGATATGCTGAGGTGAGTTGGGCAGACAATAAACCCCTCCTAGTTTGGCCTTTAGACTTAGAGGATTTCCTTTTAACACAGAAGCAGGTCCTGCCATTTGAAGATTTGAAGGTGCATGCAAAACTGAGATCCTTTTAGGTTTTGTTTCCCAGGCAACTGCTCTCAATTCAAGATTGAATGCGAACATGAGAATTCTCCGGAGGCATCTCCCCCTCTACCTCCCCTTATTCTCTTTACTGCAATAAAGCTGTAAACTCTGAGGACTGGGATCCTACCCTCCTTTGGAGAATAAAAGAAGGTGCAAGGGATGGTTCAGAAATGATGCCAAATTCACAGGGACAAAATGCCTGCCAGCAGTCTCTGGAAACATTCTATGTAATAGCGACAAAGAAGAGGCACAAGTTGAGCAACATATTGGAAGGCCAGGAAAGATTGAAAAAGAAGCCATTCTGTCATTTCTCATAACCTTTAAACAGCAGTTGATAACAGGACAGGGAAAGCTGGCCTTTTCAGACCCATAAAGTGGAGCTTTAGTATCTGAATGACAACCAAATGACGGCCAGGGTGGTTTCACACAACACAAGCCACAGGTGTCCAAAACGTTTAAATGGCTCCCCAAATTTGCATTGCAAGAAGCCTGGAATCATCAGGGATTTTGAAATCACCTTGGCAGTCAATATCGACTTGGAGATTTTCCAATAGTTTCAGGACCTATTAGATTTTGCTAACATAGACAAGTCAACTATGAAAAATGCTTTGTCCTCGTGGTGAAAAGGCAAGCGGCACTCATCTGGAGAAGAGATGTCTCTTTCCTCAGAATCCCTCTCAGCTTTCTGAAGCGATGTTGAGTTTTATAGTTGGGGCGGTGATGGGGACATCTTAACCGTGTTATTCCAAAGAGATTTTTTTCTTTCTCAGTGTGGTCATGGCGCTAATCTTCCAATACAAATCACAAAGAGCACACGCCCAATTTGACATTTGAAAACAAAAGTAGCCCTTGAATTGCTAGGCATTAGAACACTTTCTTGGTTGGTAAAAGGTAAAAAGGCGTTCTTTAAAAGAAAGATCCAGATGAATACATTTTTTTTTGAACTTCCACTATTACCTCCTCTTTCTCTCTTTCTCTCAGTCTCTCTCATCCATCACAACGTCTCCCAACCATGCTTCTGAGAAATTTTTCTAAGTATTTCTAGCTGAGAAATTCCTTTCAGGGATGAAGCCTGCATGAGGAGAAGAGAGGTATATAGACATAAATTCTGGATTATTCTAGAAGACTACTTAAGATTTTTTCTGAATTTCAAGATTTCTTGCTAACTTATCCTGATAAAATTAGTCTACGTATTGCTACCCTCTATATAAGAATGTCATCGAATCAGCCACTGTCCAGTCACTTTTCTGTTTTGATGCCTCTTGACATAGTTATTAAACTTTTCACTCAAAGAGCACAATTTTTATTTTTTAATCTCAAGCTGTTTTCCCCAAAGTCACCTAGAAGACATTTCAGATGATCCCTCCCCCTCAGCCATGTCCACATCTCTCTCTAAACAGGCGAAATTCAGGAAATGCAAACCCATCCTTATAGACCAATAATCCTTCTAGATGTGTGGGGGTGGAGAGAAAGGTGAAAAGGTCATATGTTTACCAAATCCAGGATGATTCGTGCTACTTTTACTTGTGTCATCTTCATTTGACAATATAAATAATAAAGTAATTTAAAAATCCAGGAAGCTTTTCTCCAAGCAACATTTTGGTAATATAAATATCAGGCCTTAAATAGAATGGAATACTCACAAAATGTCAGATCTATTTGTGAGAGGAGGTTTTTAGGGAGAAAAGACAGTAAAATGAACACTCAGATGCGTAAGAGAGAAAGAAAGCAGGACGACCTCACACAAGTAAGATGGCACTTTAATTAAATGGACAGAAGATGGTACGGATTCGTCAAACATTTAAGTGGTTATAATTTAGTGCTGTGAATAATAATGCTCTTTTTTAAACCCAAGAATGCCAGTCCTTTCCTGGTGTTTATTCTGTCCAAGGGACAACCAATTTCACAAAATCTCAAGTAGGAAACAAGAAAAGAGAAAACGTCATGGCAAGCAAAGACAGAAAAGAAGAAAACAAGGAATGAAAAGGAAAAGAAATAGGACAAAGAGTATAAACCATGAATGAATAAAAGAGAAAGAAATGTAAGGATAAAAGTGAGAGTAATTACAGAGATGTCTCAGAAATCTACAAGAGCATGATCCCCCATCGGTACAGGATCAAGTTAAAAAAACAGAACAATTATCATTTTTAATTATTATTGTTCACATTAAAAATGACAAAGATAAAAACTCCATAGTTTCATATACTCTGACTTTCTGTTCCAGAGTTTTGCTGAAAATTCCTAGGCATGTGTGTCTGTGAGCAATTCCAAAATTATATGTGGCCATGTAAGAACCTCAGAATTTTGTATCTGATAGGGGTCTTGGAAGGGATTTAGTTCAAACTCCTCATTATGTGGATAAAGAAACTAAGAAATACTCTCCCAGAACCAGAAATCTGTTTCCTTATATTACCATTCAACAAGAACAAACGACAGTATGATAATGCGTGAGACCCATGGTGGGGTCGTTGATGACTATGGGTTAAGCCAATGTTGGCTTTGCAAGCTGTATATTATTTTTGCAGACCTGGCAACTGGGGCGGTCTATATACCCTATTGCTCTGTATAACATCAGCCTTAAATTGAAAATCATGCGTATCTTGTGGTAGGCATCTTACTTTTGGAAATTCAGTGTCAAATGGGACAATTTCATGAGTTTCTGGAGCAAGCTTCCTTCTAGAAGCTTAAGTTTCCCCTTTACAGGGCAAACTAATCTAAAACACTTTTGAAAGCATTTGAATTAGGATTCAAAAATATTTCAGACTTTTTATGTATAAAGAAACTATTTTAAGATAGGATCCAAATATTTTTTCCTATAAATCTATCTGAACTGTTTTTGAGACCATTAGCCAGTTTTCAAAGAATTTTCTGTTTAGCAAAGGGAAGGTTTGAAATATTTTCAAAACTATAGAGTTAAAAATTTTTAAAAAACATATTTCTTCTGAAAGCTCTTTTTGTTAGTGCCCAGAGTTTTTCTACACACTTGCATATGTTATATCAGACTTTATTACATATATATATTAGGCCAAAGAGATGTGAATAAAAAGGTCACTACAATTTCCAAGCTAAATATTTTTTCCATTATAAAAATGACACATTCATAGAAGAAGGTTTAAAAATATATAAATATAAAAATTAGAAAAATGTTACTGATAACTTAATCACATCAACATTTAGTTATATTTTTTTAGGGTAATTCTCCAACACCCATTTCTTATCTGAAGTTGTTATAAAATTGATTTTAAAATAGAGCTGTAGGGCCAGAGATGTTACTAGGTATGAGGTACTTGAATTATCTGAAACAACATCTCAATTTCTCCTGCCTTAGAGTGTCTTTAAGTACTACCGCCAGTTTACCCACCATCTTTGGTGTCTTAGTACGGTTGGTCTCAAGCTCCTTACGGTAGACCTGAAATGTGTTCCTGTCCATAAAATCTCTGCCTTTTATCTTGCTTCTTCTTGTTTTCTTTAATATTACGTCTCATTCACTGGAATTGTTGAACTACCAGAGTACCACTTCAGAAACCTGTCCCTCCCTCAAAGGAAGTATAACTTCTAGCAAGTTATAGCTATCTAGCAAGGAAGTATAACTACTAGCAAGGAAGGAGTGGGTTTGAAGGGAAATAAGAATTAGAAAGCAGAATGGTGTACAGTAAACTAAGAAGCAGAGATTCATTAATAAAGCACATTCTTAGATAGAATGTTAACTGTCATATAAAAAAGATGTTATCAATTTAATGTAACAAAAGGTAGTCCTATTGAAAGGATGAATTTTAGAAAATAGGTCACACGCTGCAGGTGTTCAGATCTGAGCACCTTACTTTGGGAACAGCACTGTCAGTCGGTGGCCTAGCCAGGAAGACAGTCAGCATGGTGGCAAAGACAATAAGGGAATGGAGGATAAATGAATGAAGGTGTTTGACTTGGAAATAGAGAAACTCTAAGGAGCTATGCCACTAGACTTCAGATCTCTCAAAGATGGGCATGCTAAAGGGGCATTAGACTTTTTCTGTGAGGTTCCAGAACCCGTATGTAGATTGACTCATCAAGGGGCTGGACGTCAGCTCTCTAAAATGTATTTGTTTCTAAATATTGAGATTTTCCCAAAGGTAATGATATGTCTTGTCCATGTTTCCACCCTGGGAAGTTTAATATGTAGTTGCTAAGTGACCATCTAACTAGAATGTTCTAAAGAGAATTTCTACACTAGATTGTAGATGTTAGGGGATTGTACTATTATCTCTCTAAGGTCCCTTCAACTCCAAAACTCAAGGATTATGTGATGTTACTAGAAGGATTTCTATATTGGGAAGGAGACTGAACTATATACCAGATGACTCTTTATTCCTACCACCCTCTAAATTCTTAGTTTTTTGACAGTCAACTCAGGAATCATATTCCAGAGTGTCAGTCTTTTATTTTAAGCCACATAAACATACTTCTTAATTAATTAAACAGATCTACAAAGAATGATTCATTTCTTAGTAAGAATAAGTCCACAAGCCAATGAGTAGAATGCCCACAAGAGCCCTCTGCTAAAAAATATAAAGCATATTGCTGCAATTTCATGCTAATCAGCCTTGCAGAGCAGCGAGATTTTCTAATTTTCTAGTTCTTGTTTTTCATGACAACATCTGTTGACCTAAAACTGGCATTCAGCATAGCACATATGTGCCAGAAATTGCAAAGGTAGACGAGAGCAGAAACAGAGGTGGGTGTTGTTCAGGAAGAAAGAGTAGGAAAAAGGAAGGCACGGGGTTTTTTGTTTTTATTTTTTGTCACTTTTTGAAGCCAGAAGCAAAATACAAAATACCCAGAGTAAGACAAAATTGACACTGAGCTGGTATGGGTAGATGAATGCTCTCCGTAAGGACTTACCAAGTGACTGCTCAGTTGATAGAGCTCTGTTCTCAAGGTCATGACTGTCCCTAAGCACATGACCCTTCAAAGATTTTATTATCGTTCCTTTCCAAAAATTGGTAACATTTCCTGCTAAATGTTCACCATTTTTGCTTGCTTTGCTTCATGTTAAACCTGCTTTAAGGTCAGGAACACCCAATCCTACCATCCCTCTAATTCTATGCTGTGAATCATAGAATAATAGGTAATCATGAGTTCTGATGGTACTCACAGAAGAGGAGGAAGTTTCAAGTGCATCTGTTCTTTCAGTGTGTGTGCTATTTTGGGAACAAACCTTCAAATCGTGCACAGTTCAGGCACAAGGTCATTCGAGGTTTGACTCCATCGTCACTCTGGACCACACATTCCATTTTGCCTCAGTAGGATTTATGTCAACTAAGCAAACAAAGTAAGAGTGAAGACAAAAATCTCAAGACAAAAATCTTGACATACCCACCACTTTTTTGTTTCAGAAATGTGTTTTTATTTCTATTGACACAATATTTAGAGAGACAACAGCGACTGAATAAAAAATAATTGTGTTGACTACAAGAGATATTTTCCTATTGCATTGTTACAGATAGCTTTCATTGAACTACTGGTGCTCAAACTAATGATTACCTCTGGCCTCAGTTGAAAATAACCTACTATCCAATTATAGTTTCCAGAATAGGTCCCTTCTCCTCTTTAGAGCAGGAGGCAGCAGGAGTAAAAGGTAATTAGCGGGAACTGCAGGGACGGCATATTTTCTATACTGGGTGACAATGTTGAGTTCAACTGAGTGAAAGAAAAGTGACTTTATTTCTCCCATGGATGGAAATTTTGACTGCTAATGTTTCTATGCATTTGAAGTGTTTTGCTATTGTATAAGACCACTGAATAATGATTGAGTCAGGACCAAGATAATTGGAGGTGGCACCCAAAGCCAGTGAGGGCTTGATTGTTTTTCAGATCCTGACAACGTCAATTGTCTTTGCTCTGCAAGTGAATCGAGAACTAGATGGGAACATAGACTAGAAATAGAAATTTATAGAAAGGTTCCATAGGAAGGAAATTATTTTCAAAAGAAAAAAAATCTGCTGGAAGTTTAAGTAGAAAGCTGATGTAAGGCAAATAGGCTCCCAGTGTAATGACGTAATGACGTCCACCATTGTTTTCATATGACTGCCACTAGAAAAACATTCAGTTTTCATCCATCCAATAGACATTTTTGAGTGTGTTATATATCTTCAGGTATGTGAACTCAAGGGGCTCAAAATCCAGTGAATGGTTGGGGCAGGGATGGAGGAGACTGTCTAGAAAACAGTTGAAGAGGAAGAACTTCTAGGTTTCATAAGACCAGCCCTAGATACTAGTTTATGAAAATGCACGAAAAACTGGGGAAAAAGTGAAAAAAAAACCACACACGCACAAGAAAGAAAGGAAAGTATCAAGATTTCTAGGGGCTGAAGTCAAAAGACCTTCAAAGTTGATACAAGATGCCCTAAATTCCAGAGGAAAGACAAGAGAATTCCCTTGTTATTCTGGCACCACATCTTCATGACAGTAGTGACCACCATGAATATTGGTCAGCCTCTTTCATCTTTTCCTGCCTGCATTTTCTCCAACTACTCGCTGTTGGATCTGCCTGTGGCTTCCTAGGCCAATCCCAACAGAAGCAAGAAACAGAAGCAAATCCTCATCTTGCTGTTCATAGATTTAGTAATTAGTGGGCCCAAGAGAAATGCAGAGTGCCCACAGAGTGTACTTCCTTCCCTGCTATTTTAACCCCGTCCATGGGAGTGGGCTTCTGCCTCAGTTTCCCTAGCTAGCAATCGAATGCATGCTCAGGAGCAGAGCAGTGCTCTAAATGCCAGCCCACTTGGCTAGAAGTTTCCAAACTCTTGCCCACCCACGGGCCACAATCCTATTATGACAGGCCTTTCAACAGACACTGTGTCACTGCCCCGGGCATCTTCCATTTCAGTCTGGGCCTCTTGGATACAAATGCCTGCACAAAAAGGACCTAAACAGAGTCTTCTCACAGTCTTCTGCTGGTCAGTTTCCTGGTACCTGTCCCATCTTCCCCCCTGGGAAGACAACCCCCAAAAGCTTCATTCCATCTCATTTGCCCTCTGGATCCAGACTGACTTCCCACCTACTTGAAGTGTAGAGTCTCTCTGTCCCCTGACTTTCACACATTAACAAATGACACAACCCTGCTTTCTAAGGAAGAGAGTTAACTAATAAGGGGATCCCTCTGACTGTGACCTTTTTTAGCTATATGAGCACAGAGGCAAGTTGGAACTTCTGGAAGATAAGCTCAGTTCCACTCTAGATGGAGAAAGACTCAGGCAAAGGATAAGGCTTAGTGCGACAGACACTTCAGCAGATGGGTGTCAGCACGCCCCACCCACAAGCCCCTTTCATTCCAAACATTACCAGTTCATCAGACGAAAGGTAGTTCTGAAGCTAGTAATTCGCTTCACCTGGGGCAAGTCTGAGCCCCCCTCCAATGGACATCTTTGACCTGAATGCCATGAGCAGGAGACCCAGAGGTGAGGGCATAGAGACAGCAGCTCTTGAGGTCATTGGTCAGACTGTTGTAATGCAACCAAGTGGTACCCTTGACGGTCGACCCCCAGAAAACGCTTGATCATTTATTCAGTATCCATTCCTTTCTCCACCATCCCATGAGGAGCGAGGCAGGCTTTGTGGCCGCTGACCACTCTACTCCATTGTATCTCCTTGTGGCAAGTCCCATCTGAGACGCAGCTCCCAGAAGTTCCACCCAGAGACTGGAATGTCATAAGGTCCTGGTAGATGGCTCCATTCCTTGAGGCATCCCTCCACATCTTCCCAAATAAAAGGTATTTGCACCATTTTTTAA
Source organism: Tapirus indicus (assembly GCA_031878705.1). NCBI lineage: Eukaryota > Metazoa > Chordata > Mammalia > Perissodactyla > Tapiridae > Tapirus > Tapirus indicus. The sequence continues at coordinate 121,072,999 of CM062925.1, forward strand.
AACTTTTTATTTTTAAATTATTGCACATTCCTAGGAAGTTGGAAAGACAGAATATCGAGGTCCTCTGTACTCTTTATCCAGCTTCCTTCAATGGTGACATCTTATATCATGTCTGGTATTTTCGCCGTGAGCATCCTTGCTGCAAGCATTTCTGCCACAAACATTTTCACAGTATAACTAATTGGCTGTAATGCAATTTTGCCATAAAAGATAAAATAACTGGTTGATAGAACCAGTTATTTCTAAACAACACACAAAAACAGAGACAGAGATTGGATTGGTGGTTACCAGAGGGGAAGAGGGGAGGGTGGAGGGCGAAAGGGATGATTAGGCACATGTGTGTGGTGATGGATTATAATTCGTGTTTGGGTGGTGAACATGATGTAATCTATGCAAAATAGAAGTATAATGATGTACACCTGAAATTTATACAGTGTTATAAACCAATGTTACTGCAATAAAAAAAAAGAACCACTTATTTCTATCAACTTGGTAGAAAATAACGGTGATAAAACTTACTGAAAGTTTGAAATAGGAGAGTATAAAACCAGATTGCATATTATACTAGAAAATGATAATATATCAGTTTGCAAATACTTCGGTGAGCATAGTCAACCCTCCCATCAATCAAAACCAAAAGTTTACCAAGTTATGGCAAATATACAAGAGGCAGCTAGTCATTCACAATAGTTGTCGAGAGCATTAATCATGGAATCTTTAGCTAATTTAGATACAGCTTGTTCTGGAGTGCTGTCTTTGCCAAATTTATCACAATGTTAGAAGTTGGAGGCAAAAGAAGAATCAAACTCCTCTGATCCCCTACTCTCAAAAATGGTTACATGAATCCTGATGAGTATAAGTTTCTTGCAAATGGTGAAAATTTTTTGCTGTTTGATAGTGGAGAACATAACATGGACAGAATTTTGGTATTTGGCACAGAATCTGGCTTAGATGATTTGTTGAAATAGAAAGACTTGGGCATGTGATGGAACATTTAGTGTAGTCCAGGTATATACTACATGTTTCACTGTGTCCTTTTTAATGTTGCTCTTCTATTTTATTTTTTTATCTTTTACAGCAAAATTGTCTACAGCCGATTAGTTATGCCACAAAAATGTCTGCGGTGAAGATGCTTATGGCGAAAGCACCTAGAATCATCTTACATAGCTGTAGTACAACATCGGAAGGAGACCCACATTGGAGCAGTGTGGGTGTTCTAAGCTATCTTATCACCTGTATAGAGTCACGTAACCACCACCACAGTCAAGATACTGAACCGTTCCATCAACACAAAGATCTCCCTCAAGCTATTCTTTACAGTCAAACACACTCCCCCATCCCCACCATCCCTAATCCTGATAAACCACTATTTGGTCTCCATCCCTCTACTCTTGTCATTTTGAGGATGTTATATAAATGGAGTCATACAGGGTGTGACCTTTAAGATTGGCTTTTTTCATTCAGCGTGATGCCCCCGAGATCCATCTGTTATTGTGTGTGTCAATAGGTAGTTCATTTTTATTGTTGAGTAGTATCCATGGTGTGGATGTACCACAGTTTGTTTAGCTAGTCACCTATCAAAGGACATTGAGGTTGTTTCCAGTTGGGGGTTATTAAATACAAAGTATTAATACATAGCACATACATAGTATTAAAATATGTAGTATTAAATACTATGAATAATCATGTACAGTCTTTTGTGTGGTTGGATGCTTTCTCTTCTCTGGGACAAATACCCAGGAGTGTATTCATGGGGGTTATGATAAGAATATGCCTATCTTAAAAAGAATCTGCCATTTCACTTGGCATAATACCCTCAAGGTCCATTCATGTTATCATAAATGGCAAGATTTTATCCCCTTTTATGGCTGAGTAGTATTCCATTGTGTATATATGCCACATCTTCTTTTTCCATTCATCAGCCATAAAAAAGGATAAAATCTTGCCATTTGTGGCAACATGGATGGAACTGGAGGGTATTATGCTAACTGAAATAAGTCAGAGAAAGAAAGTCAAATACCATATGATCTCACTCATAAATAGAAGATAAAAACAACAACAAATACACACATAGAGCAGAGATTGGATTGGTAGTTACCAGAGGGGAAGCGGGGAGGGAGGAGGAATTAAGGTGATTGGGCACATGTGTGTGGTGATGGATTATAATTAGTCTTTGGGTGGTGAACATGATGTAATCTACACAGAAATTGAAATAGAACGATGTACACCTGAAATTTATATAATGTTATAAACTGATGTTACCACAATAAAAATAAAGAATCTGCCACACTATTTCCCTGGTGGCTGTAACACTTTACTTTCCCACTAGCAATGAATGCATGAGAGATCTTGTTTCTCTGCATCTTCACCAGCATTTGATATTGTCACTATTTTTTATTTTATTTTACCTCTTCTAATAGGTTTGTAGTGACATCTCATCATGGTTTTAATTTGCTAATGGCTAATGATGTTGAAAATCCATTCATACTCATATTTGCCATCCTTATATCCTCCTCAACGAAATGTTGCTTCATGTCTTTTGCCCATTTTCTACTTGGATTTTTTGGGGTTGGTTTTACTGTCGAGCTTTGATAATTCCAGATATGAAACCTCTGCTAGATACAAGGTTTGAAAAAGTTTCTCCCCATCTGTGACTTGGCTTTTCAGCCTCTTGACGGGGCAATGTGTGGAGCAAAAGTTTTTAATTTTGAAGAAGCCCAATTTACTAATTTTATTTTCTATAATGGATTGTGCTTTTAGTGTGTTGTGTCCAAGAACTCTTCATTTAGCCCTACATCCCAAAGATTTTTCTCCTATATTTTTTTCCCTAAAAGTCTCTAGTTTCATATTTTATATTTAAATTTGTGTCTATTTTGTTTTAATTTTTGCATAAAGTGTGAGATTTAGGTCAAGGCTCTCTCTTTTTTCCCCCTCTATGGATATTCAATTATTCCAGCATCATTTGTTGAAAAGACTATCCTTCTCCCTTTTACACCCTTGTCAAAAATCAGTTGGCTGTACTTACATGGATCTATATCTGGGTTCTGTTCCCTATCACAGGGAACAGATATTTATTGTAGCTAACAGATATTTATTGTTAAAATAAACAGATGTTTATTGTAGCTGTACAATAAGTCTTAAAATTGGGTAGCGTGATTCTTCCCACTAATTTTTTTCAAAACCGTTTTAGTTATTCTAGATCCTTTACCTTTCAGTATAAGTTTCAGAATCATCCTGTCTACATCTACAAAAGATTTTGCTGGGATTTTGATAAGAATTGCATTAAACCTACATATTGACATGGAAAGAATTGACATCTATACTATCTTAAGTCTTCCAATCCATGAACTCAATATGACGACTCTCCATTTGTTTAGATCTTTATTTCCCCAGTGTTTTATAATTCTCAGTATATAAGTTTTGTACACGTTTTGTTAGATTATATCTAAGTATTTCATTTTGGGTTAATTTTAAATGGTGTTGTCATTTTAATTTTGGTTTTTGTCATGTTCATTGTTTGTATATAGGAATACAATGCAATTGACTTTTGTATGTTGATCTCGTATCCTGCAACCTTACTGAACTCACGTACTGGCTGTACACTTACTGACCTCCACGACTTCTGATGAGAAACTTGCTGTTTGAATTCTTTTGCCTTATAAGTAAGTGTTGTTTCTCTCTCATTGCTTTCAATATTTCACTTTCAGAAGTTCAATTATGACATGTCTTGGCATAGATTTCTTTGGATTTATCCAATTAGGAGGTCACACAGCTTCTTTTATCTTTAGATTTATGTCTTTTGCTAAAGTTAGGAGAGTTTGAGCCATTATTTCTTCAAATGCTTTTTCAGCCCCACTCTCTTTCTCCTCTCCTTCTGGGACATGGATGACATGAATATTAGATGTTTTTTATGGTCACATAGTTCCCTCTCTTCATTTTTTCCTTTTTAGTCAATTTTCTCTCATTTTTCAGATTGGGTAATTACAATTGTTCAATCTTTCAGTTCACTGATTATTTCTTTGCCCTCTCCATCCCACTGTTGAGCCCATCCAGTGGGGTTTTTTCATTTCAGTTATTGTATTTTTTCAGTTCTAAAATTTACAGTTGATTCTTTTTATCTTCTATTTCTTTGCTGATACTTTATTTTTGCATTTGTTTCAAGTGTGTTTATAATTGCTTTTTGAAGCATTTTTGTAATAATTGCTATAAAATCCTCGCCAGATAATTCCAACACCTGTGTCACCTTGGTGTTCCTGTCTGATGATTGCCTTTTCTCATTTGAATTGAGATTTTCCTGGCTCTTGATATGACAAGTGATTTTCAATAATCTCCTGGACATTCGGGAATATTATGAGACTCTGGATCTTATTTAAAGCTTCTGTTTTAGCAGACCTCCCCTAACATTGTGCCAGCAGGTGAAGGGAGGTAGCACCTCATTCCTGCCATATGGGAGTGGAAATTCAGGTTCATCATTCAGCCTCTGTGACACAGGGTAGGGAGGAGCACCTCATAACTGCTGGGCAGGGGTGGGAGTTCAGAATCCCCACTAGGCCTCTGATGACCCCACTCTGGCTAGGGGAAGGAGGGGCACCTCCTTAGTACTCTGCACATGGCCTCCACTGACACTACTATGTGTGTGTTGTTGGGGGGAGGATTATCACCCTGGATCAATGGTGAAAGTCCTCACTCTCCAATGGGCCTCCTGCAGTACCACCAGTGGGGAGGGAGTAGGTCCCTCATTACCACTGTGTGTGGATGGAAGTTCAAACTCTCCACATGGCCTTCTTTCATACCACTCCAGCAGGGACTAGGGGTTGTCTACTTCCATCCTGTCCAGGATGGAAGTCTAAGCTCCCTACTCAACCTTTGCTGCCAGGTGTAGAGATAGGGCCACAGTTTTCCCTGTGGTGTTTGGCACGGATATGGTAGGTGTTGTCTAAAACTTTTCTGCCTTTTAGAAACAGAAAGCTTTTGGTAGGCTGCCCATTCGCTGGTTGGGGCTTGTTTTGTCCATGCCCATTAGTGTTTTCAAACTGCTGGCTTCTCCAGGGCCCAGCCTGGGACAGATGAAGCAAAAGGAAAACACAGGGAATTCACCACCATGTCATTCTTGGTGTCCTGAGGTCTCCAGAACTGGTCTGCCTTCTTCTCTCTGTCTTAGAGAGTCTTCTTATGTTTGTTTTATACATAATAGTCAGGGTTTTTAGCTATACTTAGCAGGAGGAATAGGGAAAAGTGTGTCTACTCCATCTTGTCTAGAGTGTTTACACCATTTTAAACTTGAAATGTAAAACAAGCTGGCTTATAAAAATTATGAAGATATTCTAATGCATGTGGGCAAGGCCAGGAAGCATTCTTCAGGAAAACAAAAGGTCATTCATTCTGAGCTGACCCATTTGAGTATGGAATGAATATGATTCATCCATAGAGCAATATAACAATGGTCTGGAAAGACAGGGAAAGATACTTAAAGAAGAAGAAGAAGAGTAGAAAAGGTAGCACAGAATCAGTCTTTGCAAGGTCTTGAAAGACAGGCAGAAGTTTAACCTCCATGTGTGTCACCATGAGATGTAGTGGCCTTGAGAAAGAAAGCTGACTTTGGAGTAAGCCCTGATATTTACATGTCACTCACATGTTGTTACTTAACCTCCTCAAGAATATTCTCATCTCCAAAATGGGGATAATCCTCTAAAGAACTGTTGTAAGATTAGAGACAACGGGTATAGACATCCAAGCTAGGCACAAGCCTAGATTAAGAAACAGTGACACTAAAATAGGAAACAGGTCATAAAGATTTTAAAGTGGAATGATACGATGAAAATGAGTTCAAGATCTTAATTTGCCAAAACATAGAGGAAATTTGGGGGCTTAAAGAGCCTGCAACTTGATGTATTCGTTAAGTGGCTGTTGTAAGTTATCTGAGAAAGGTCATAAAAATTAGGAGCCAGAGGGTGGCTGGGTCTGGGTAGAACCAGAAAAACTGAAAAATACTAAGGCATTCTAAAGGGGAAAAAAAGGACATGATTTATGACCAAACATGACAAATGAAGATGAGTAAAATCTCACTCATTCTTGTTGAATATAAAGAGACATATTTTAAAGTTTAAAGTTTTAAAGAAATTCAGTATAATTCATTGCAATTATATAAAGTAAACAGTGCTTCTTTGCAGGCATACATTTTCAACTCTTGCCAACTATAGGCTCTCTCTAGAATATCTTCTGATGATTAGAAAAACAATTATTCACAGTTATCTTTTGTTTGAATAGTGCTCTAATTTACTTTTAAACAATTTCTGTTCTTCATATTTTAAACATTCCCTCTGGAGATTTGTTTGCACTTTTGATTTATACTATATAGTAAACAGAGAATTTTCTGAAAAGGGAGAATTATCATAAATACTTTTTTTTTTGTTGTGGGGAAGACCAGCCCGAGCTAACATCTGTTGCCAATCCTCCCCTTTTTGCTGAGGAAGACCGGTCCTGGGCTAACATCCGTGCCCATCTTCCTCCACTTTATATGGGACGCCACCACGGAGTGGCTGACAGGCAGTGCGTCGGCGGGCGCCCGTGATCCGAACCCGCGAACCCCGGGCTGCCAAGCGCGAACTAAACCGCTGCGCCACCGGGTGGCCCCTATCATAAATACTTTTAATAGGCCTGAGTAAATTTTATTTTAGAGTGAAGTTTTTCACATTGAAAATTCACATTAAAGATTTTATGGATTGGTCATTTTTTAAAAATTTTTTCCAGTAATATTATGGAGATCATAATGGTTTATAACATTGTGTAATTTCAGGTGTACATTATTGTTTATCAATTTCTGAATAGACTTCATCGTGCTTACCACCGGTAATCTAATTTTGTCTGTGGATTGGTCATTTTAATTGCAAAATGTATTTGCAACTTGGCTAAGTGATACATACTTCAATTCTCTTCCTTTTACACAAAGTAACTCTAAGTCACCAGCTCCAAATTTTCCCCACTCCTTCTTTGGGATGCCAATCACAGTTTATATTTTTTAGGAGATGCATGCCCCAAATTCCCCTCCCCAGATTACACAGGAACACCCATAGTTGAAAATGAAAGATGCCTTTTGGTTTACCAGAAGTCAAGGAGAGAAGAAGACAAGAAAAAAATTACCGTGGCATCATAAAGTGAGAGAGTTGAAAGTTCCTTTCCACACAGACAGGAAATCCTCCCCCCAAACACACACACACACACCATGACAGACCGTAGCAGCCAGGTCCTGCACACAACACAAAAAGTACTTTCTAGAGAAATGCTTTTATTTAGTTCTCATAAATGTGGCAAACAACACAAGGCTTGCATCAAGAATTTTCAAAAAGAAATTGTAGCAGCTACCATTTATTAGGGACTTTGCCTGTGTTGGAAGTATGAGCTCCCTTGCACATTATCTCATGGAATTATTGCCACAATTCTGGGATATGGGCAGATATGATTATCCTAGTTTTACACATGAAGAAACTGGGTTTCAGAGGAGCTAAGGGATTTGTCCAAGGTCACCCAATTAGTATGAACTTGAGCCATGACTTGACTCCAAATTTGTTTGACTTCCAATCCTAATTTATTAAGTACTGTGCGTATTGCTTTCTATAACCTCCCCCAATGGCAAAAACAGATATCGTGCATTCTCTTTCCAATAGTGAAATAATAATAAACTTTCATAATTCCAATAATGGGAGCATTAAACTATTTATTTAAATGTTTGTCCATTTTACTATACGAAGATTGTCTATTTGTGGATCACTTGGATAACAAATAGGCAGGAATCTTGAGTTAATTTCTGCTTCCCTCTTGTGTCAGAGACCAGTAATGGCAATTGCTAGAACTGTACACTGCTTTCTATCTCATTTATCTCTCTATTTATTCACCCTGTAAATTATTCCATTTCTTCCCCATCTGAGCGAAGGAAAAGTCTGCATTGGGAAATTTGATCTGTTCACAAAGTATACCTCAGCTCCCTTGAAATTCTCAGTAAAATGTATCAATTTCTTTAAAAGCAACAATTTCAGTGTGTGATCGAATAAGATTAAATCAATATAACACAATGCAATAAACCTCCTTTGTCTCATGTCTCCCGTACAAACTGTTTCAGAACCATTTTCAATATTAAATAATGCTGTTACCAAGGTATGAGCACCTCTCTGAAGGAACCTACAGCAATACTGTGCCTTGATGGGCTTTGGGTCTGTCTTAGAACATTAGTCACTGATTTATAAAATACAGGTGCATCCTTGCTTTTCACATTTTCATGTCTCTGAAAAGTCATGCTATTTATTGCAAGATTAAATGCTTTAGAAGGACTTTCTATTTAAAGAAAACCTTTAGTGAATCATTTTTCTAAAGCAAATAATCACTCCTTGATGTTAACTGCTTTACAAATCCACTTTTTGTGCAGATCAGATTTACTCGAGGAAGCTTTAGAATTTTTATATAAAGGGATCCTATGGGTAACAGTTTAGCTGGGGCTTTTTCTTAGCTTGTATGTTTCTCCAGGGTGGTTTTAGGGGGTGGCTATACATGCTGTTGGTGAGGATGCTCAAGGATCTTCCCATTTCCTGTCACCTTTTGACATTATTGCTGAAACTATCATTAAATAGCTCTCATTTCTGCTACACAACTAGATAAAACTATAGTAAGGTCAAGATGCTTGCCATAAGTGTTCTGCCTTTCCTTTTCTCTGTATCTTATTGTAACTAAATGTGTCTCCCAAACCTGTACCACTTGTTTTCCACAGACTGCTACAGCTGAAGAGTTTGGACCTGGTCTTGTTATTTGAATTACACCGGGGCAAAACTATGCCATCAAGCAGAAAATAACCCTAAGCTGTATTGCCACCTAGCCATGGCTTGACCTCTTAAAAAGCAGGTGCTGTGAAGTAATATAGTAGAAAAAAATAAACGGTACTTTTTCATAGTGTGGTACAATTATCCTTGAACCCTCTTAGAGAAATTAGTAAGCTTGATTAAAATAGCAACCCTAGCAGATCAGAGGCATTTATGGAGAGAAATTATTAGTGTCTGAACTGTACCATCCAATGTGGTAGTCACTAACCATGTATGGCTAAGTAAATTTAAATTAATTAAAATTAAATAAAACTAAAAATCCATTTCCTCAGTTGTACTAGCCACATGTTAAGTGCTCACTAGCTACACGTCGCTAGTGGTTACTATATTGGATAGCACAGATACAGAACATTTCCATCATCACTTAAAGTTCTAAAAGACAAGACTGGTCTGGAAGACCGAATTTCACATGAAATCTCTTGACTCTGACGAGTTCATAATCAATGGCCCAAAGATTGGAGCCTGAGAATCCCTGGAGGGTTTTCCCTTATGACTATATGTGGTTGAGTCTAACCTACGAAAAGAGAGAATAGAAAAAAGCAGGACTCAAGAAAATCGCATATGGTCGGGAGGGGGCGCTCCGATCCTCTGACATTCAGGTTGACTTTTCCCCTACTGGAAACTGGATCCAGCACAGCTGTGGCTGGATTAAGGCACCAAAATAGAAATCTAGCTTTGCTATAACTATAGAATACTTCACAACTCAAACTCTTCTGTGACACCCTAACCTTAGAAGTTTTAGAAGAAAAAAAAAACCCAGTAGATTATTTGTAGCAAATAAAGATTGGGTCATTACACAAAATGTACACAAAATCACACTGTATAATGTTCAGAGCTATGCACATATCTAAATACATTTACAGGATCGTTTGGAAGGTCATGCATTCAGTACGCAGAAGTGACTTAGGACTTTAAGTACAAGAGTGAACTCCAGAAGGCGATTTGTCTGTCCCTGACTCCCGAAATGAAGAAGTAGACGAGATATCCAGTTTCATGCTGATGGATAAAAATAGTAAAGGTGGTATATAAGTAGAGAGCCCCTAATGAAGCAGATGCTCCCACTCATGCATATTAACACAATGGCTCCACTTAGTAAGGTGCACTGTAGTTCTCTAAGTGGTTCTCTGGTGCCCCAACGTGAATCATGCCCTCTCTAATGGACCCAACGTCTTACTCTCAGAGAAAAATATGTGGCAGGCTCATCTGACCTGCAACGTCAGGCCCCACACATGGGAAGTGGGCCACTTAGAGAGAGGCATACACAGCACCCGGTGTGTCAGCCCCACAGTTAGAAACATTTAGAGCCTTTCTGAATTCTAAAATCACAGGGCAGATTTGACATCATGGAGTTAACAGTCATGCTTCAGCTATTTGTGAGCCTGACATGAAGGAAATTTTAATTGGCCTTGTGTGGAGCCTTGAGCTGAGGGCAGGAGACCCTTGGGTCTCCAGTGGTCCAGCCACCTCAGCCACATCTGCATCCCATTTACTACCCAATCTCATTTTGTTCATACAGTAAGTCCACGGGGTAGATATTACCAACCTCATTACATTGATGAAGAAGCTGAGAAGAGTATATTTGAGAGCAGTGTTTCAGGGATGGATTATTTGAAGGATTTCTAGATACATCGGTTGTGAATTCTCCCTCCAAAATGTCAGGCGTTTACTTTGTTGGCTCTTGTCTGAAAATACACATGGAAGAAAACCCTAAACCATGCCTTTGTGTGTCTTCTGTCTGTCTTCTTTTTCAAAACCAAGCTCTGACTAGTGCCTCTAACGCGTTTTACCGTTTATGGGGCTCATCAAAGATAGCCCAATATGTGCATTCCAAATTTACAACTTCATATTTGCATTCCAAATGTATTGCCTACCGAATGAGCTGACATTTCATTTGTTTTCACACAGGTCTCTAAGTCTTCCCAGTTGGAGCACATATTTTGGATATACTAAAATATACCCAAATACATAGTAACATTTTTCCAAAAAAAATTTGTTTTACAAAAATAAGCCCCCAAAAACTGGCTTCAGGAAAAACAATTTATGAGAATGTCCATATGTCTTTCAGAACCTGAGAATGGACCTCAGGAAACACTAGACCAAGAACCTGAACGAGGTCAGACCTCGTTCTCCGTCTAGCTTCTCTGCTCATATCTGCAGGTCTGATTTGTTTTTCTCTCTCATTCTGCAGAACCACCTGACAGGAAACAGCTAACAACAACTCTTGAGCTTTCTATCTCACAGCTTTGGCCACGAGACAGACACCAAGCGGACTCTCTCAGCTTCAAACTGAGTATCCCACGGAAGAGATGCATCAACCCAGCTAGGAACAGACGCCATCTTTGCACAGGTCAACTCTGGAATGTGAATCAGGATGATGTTATTTAAAACAACGAACGGATAATTGTGGGGAGTATGTATGACCTTGTTTGCAAGGAACTGACTTTCTCAGTCTGTCTTTTCCCCGTAAAATCAAACTCTCAAAATATCACTAGCGAATTTTTTCTATTTACCTTGCAGACGAGGAATAAAATAACTCCATAATTAAATGTGCCTTTTTATTATACCAACACTTTTTTTGTTTTTAACAAGATATTACAAATATCAAAGCTGTAATGTTTTGCATAGTTGTTGTTAGGTTGATTAAGCATCCAGATGATGCTTAATATCATCTGGATACAATAGATTTTGAATTGTTTGAAACACTTGAACTGAATTTAAGCTGATCTCCTTTCTCAAAGAACTTTTTTCATTTTAAAAGCATACTTTAGAATACTAAATAACACATTATGGATTTGTAATATTTATATCATCTACAAAAATACTTAACTATTAAGATGTACACCATGAACATGACAGAAAGGAAAATATTAGCTGCATCATTCCTTGCTCACTTCCCCCAAATTTTCCTCACCTCTGTATTCACAGACACTGTGTCCTTCTTTATATTTCTATTCTACATTAGGAACACTTGTTGTCTTAAGGAGGATCTGTCAGCTTGACAATAAGTGCAAAATAATAAATGTTTTGAATGATCCTCTAAAGCAGTAGGCAAGATTGAAAGGTAACATGCAAATGTAGACACATTATCATTAAAACAAGAAAAATGATAGTAATGAAAATAAGAAACTCTCTCTAAACAAATAAATATTAAGAATTGACATAGGATGCATAAATAGAGCCTTAAAAATTGATTTGCTAACTGTTCCTCAGGGCTATTCACCTTAACTATTATCAATCATGAGCCTAACATATATCCATAAGTATGCTGACTTCTCCCCTTTCAAGTTGCCAGTTCTCTTATTCATCAGCCAGCAGGGTAATCACTTCAAAAATAATGAGAGAGAGTTGATTTGATAGATACTTATGCATAATTATTTCCAATTTCGTGGAAAATAAGTTCAGAAAGATAATTTGAGGAAACAGAGCCATGAATTAGGAGTCCAAAGCCCCCATTTTTATTCTGATCCAACACAAAGATACTGTATGACGCTAAAGAAGTCATTTCAGCATTCTGAGTTTTTGCAAGTACCAAAGATTTCAAAGAGGCACAGTGAAAGATTTTTTTATTATCGAGGCAAAATTATATACAATGAAACACATTGATCTTTAGTGTATATTTTGATAAGTTGTGACAAATGTAAATACCCACAGAACCCACACCCAAATCAAGATATGGAACATTTCCACCACTCCAGACAGTTCCCTCATGATGTGGAAGAATTTAAAGATCTTTTAAATTTTAAGTATTAAGTCACCTGTAAATCTGGACTTAATTATAAATAGCAGCTGAGAAAATAGGCCCATGAATCTATTTCCCTGTTGATTAAAATACCCACGGAAGTTAACTGGTTGGGGGATACAGGGGGAGAGAAGAGGTCAGAGCAACCACCCAGGTGAGAGGGTTGAAGACTTAGGAAGCGTCCAGGCCTAGTTAAACACATTTCTTTACTGCAGGACCCTTCAGCACCATTTTCTCGGGCAGGGGAGGGATTTGGTGAATTATAACTCTATCCTGTGGGAATTTAAAATGCCTATTTCCCAAACTTGTCCACAGAGTTCTTTTGCCCAAAAACACCTATTTATAGCTCAGAGGAACTCAAATTGATACCAAGACAGTTTGGGAAATGCTGACCTTGATCATGACGGACTAGAAAAATATCAAGGAAAGCTGCGATCACCACAAGGACCTCAGTGGCCATCCAGTTTCGTTACGGAGACTTCCCTTGAAGCAGCTGTCTTCTCCCAAGCTTTCTGACTGGTTCAGACTCACTAATTTTGTGGGATGGATAAAGTCAGAATGGAAAAAACCCCTCTCCTACAGATTTTGGGGAAAATGGGTACCTAACATTATAGCTTTGAAAATGAAATGGGTAAGCTTCCTGACACCTCAAGTACTCAAACAACCTGGGACCCTGATGGTATTGGGGGGACCCCGAGAGTTGCTTCCAACCCTATGAGAGTCTGGGATGCTCTGTAAATATGCATCTTCAGTGTTCGTTAGTATATCACGTCTCTTTTTTACGTCACATATTTTCTAAGATTTAGTCAACAATACAATCTCTATTGTACACCACTGCATTAGTCAGGGCTCTCCAGAGTGAATGTGGAGGCTGTGAAGTCCATCTGTAGGGTGGGCTAGCAGGCTGGAGACCCAGGAAGACCTGATGTTCCAGTTCAAAGGCCTTCAAGTAGGAAGAGACAATGTTGCAGATGAAGTCTCAAGGTCGTCAGCTGGAGAATTCTCTCTTCCTTGAAGGAGGGTCAGTCTTTTTGTTCTACTCAAGCCTTTGACTGATTGGATGAGGCTCACCCACATTAGGGAGGGCAATCTGCTTAATCTACTGATTAAAATGTTAATCTCATCCAAAATCACCCTTGCGGAAACACTCAATATAATGTTTGACCAAATATCTGGGCACTCCATGGCCCAGTCAAGTTGACACATAGAATTAACCATCACAACCACACACACTAAAACTGTATTAACACATCTACTCACTATCATCTCCATTCTCTGCAGAAAGGCATCCTGCAAGTGGTCATCGTGGCTGCTGGTAGTGACCTCCAGCTGTTTCCCTAGTTTAAAAAACAACCATCACCAAACTTCTCTTTAGTTGAATCTCTATCCTTCTCTTTATTTTTCTGACCTCTCTCCACACCCACCACCCCCAATAACACACATAAGAATCACATCTTATCATTTTTGGTGTGTGTGTGTATACATGTTGTTATATCTCTTTGTCCAGTGTCCCCAAAACCCAAGTTAGTAAAGATTTTTCCCTGTGGATTTTTTTAGCAAATTGTTAAATGTATAATTTGCTTGCTCACCACAGATTTATTAACATTTCACATCAGAGAACTCTCAGTCTAATCATTCACATCTGGAGACGGGGAGGAGGCGCAGAGAATAATGGATAAATCTTATGTTGTTTGCAATAAGAAGGGAAGAAGAAACAGGAACAAATTTCAGAGGAATATCATTGGATCTTATTCTTCTATAGGATACCTTCAAGTTTCAACCACCAGTAGCAAAGCTACAATACGAGTTTTGATTCTTTTGTGAAGGGGAAATCTTCTTTTGCAGATTTTACAGGAAGAGGTTTTTTTGTTTGCTTGTTGTGTCTTGTAATTTGCCATTAACTTGATCAATTTGACTCTGCAATGGACTCTGTACTCTCGAAAACAAATTTCTTGCTCATGATGGGAGAAAAAGCATCCCTCAATGCATAGACTTTTGCTGTTATTGTTTTTAATCTATCCTTTAGGTGAGTCTGTTTAAAATTACTATAATAATTTCTGTGGAAAATCAGATGATAGATTCAGGCTTTGTTGCTGGTGAGATCTACCTGCATTGCAGGGAGGAGAGAGGGGAGCGCTTATCAACCAGACGCGGGACAGCCTCCACTCTCCACTCCAGTTCCTTAACATATCAAAATTGCAGGCTTTCTTGTATTTGTCAGGGCGACTTAAGGCCCCTCCCAGAATAGCCTTGAGGTCAACAAAGCGGGAGAGACCTTGTGACAATAGATGGGGCAAGATCTCTGAACACTCAGCTGGTAGGAGATGCCAGACGTTATAGTCCTAAATTAGCAACATTAAAAAGGATTATTTTAAGAGGGCCTCATGACACACATTTGAAAGGACTGCACCATTTTTCTGGGAGGACATTAAGGATGTATTTCTTTCCCTGAGTCTGTAACTGTCTCTAACTACTGACGTGTTGTGACGCTTTATCCTAGAGAAAGCGCGATATTCCTCAAATTATATGTTGATATGTAATCAGCACCAATGTCTAAATTCCCAGATGAAAAATGAATGAAGGAAACTCTCGTATGTGGATAGAAGGGCAAAGAGCAACGATCAAAAGAGAAGTGCTTATTTTAATTAGTTAATTCGTTAGTTCTGTAAAAACAACAACCAATTTAGACTACAAATGTAAAAGTATCAGAGAAAACAGGGCATCTGGTTTCAAACGTGATGTGGTGATGATCTAATTGCCATAGTGGTCTCACTGGATCTCTCTCAGAAGACTTAAAAGAGTTTTGTTTGTTTGTTTTTTTAATCTGAAACTATGTAACTAATGAATTTGGATCCAGGAACGGGGGAAAGTACAAGCAGCCATGACAGAGAAAATCAATCATCATCATCAAATAATACTCTGCTTCCTACAAAACCACATGTTTAACAAATTCAGTATTTTTGAAAAATGGATATAGCTATGCAGACCAGTGTTAAGTGCACATGTGCATACTAACCGCTCCCAGCTCACCCCGCCACAAGAGAATAATATCGGGACTAAATGAATAAATGCTGTGTGATTTTCTCTTTTAACATTAATTGTGGCTTACACTGAAGAGGCAAAATCAAACTTCCAATTGATACTAAAACAAGAGGTAAGCTTCAAAATAGCGAAATAACAGAAGAGATTCATGCCCTTGGATTGAACAAAAACTCCTAATTTCTTTGTAGTTTTTAACTTAATTTAATCTAATATAATTTATATTATCTTATCAACCCTTTCTCTTTCCTTGCTTTGATTCTGAAGTATAGGGCATTGAATTATGCACAGATTATTGAAAGTAGCAAAGAGTACAGAACCAGATTTGACAGCCAGATTGGAATCCTGGCTCTATGGACAAAGTGGGAAAGTCCTCTTAGTGAGCAATATAGGAAGATAAAAAGGTTCAGTGTTATGATTACCTTCCACCAAAATAAAAGTCTGGGGTTATTATTGAGGTTTTTTAAACTCATGGGGCTAGTTACAGATTGTTTTCTATTAACAAAAGGGGGGAGAAAACTTCTTTATTCCTATGCCAGCAGACTTCTCTAAGAGCCAAATGACCTAGAGATAAATTACTAAATGCAATTATGTAGTATTTACTATGTGTCAGGCACTATGGCAAGTAGCTTACCTTTATTGACTCATGTAATCTTTATAAAAAGCATATGAAGGATGTTGGCAGGCATGTTGGAATAAAAACCTCTGAAAATCCACTCTTCCATAAAAGCAAGGAGAACACTGGGAAAAACTGTCAAATCATCATTTTCAGAACTCTGGGGATTAGCCAAAGGCTTGCAACAATTCAAGGAGGACTTAAGAAACACAACTGAATCTTGGTGAGAACAGTGACCTTTATGTCATTTTACCTTCCCCTTTTCCTGCCGCCCTCTCCCTAGCTCCACAATAGTCCTGAGAAGCAGCAGCCTATGGTAATACACCATGTTAATAGAATAAAGGATGCAAACCACACAATCATCATGATAGATGCCTTAACTCCAATACCCTTTCATGGTGAAAACACTAATCAAACTAGGAATAAAAAGGAACTTCCTCAAGCTGATAAAGGGCAACTACAAACACTCACAATTAGACTCCTACTTTTTAGTGAAAGACTAGATGCCTTCCTATAAAAATCAAGAACAAAAAATGGATGTCTGCTCTCACCACTTCTATTCAATATCACCCTGGAGGTCTAGCCAGGACAATTAGGCAAGAAAAAGAAACAAAGGGCATCCAGATTGGAAAGGAAGGAGTAACACTGTCTCTACTTACAGATGGCATGATCTTGTGTATAGAAAATCCCAAGGAATCCACAAAAATAAAACTATTATAACTAATAAACAAGTTCAGCAAGGTCACAGGATAGGAGATCAATATACAAAATCAATTGTATTTCAATACACTAACAATGAAAAATCCAAAAATGAAATTAAGGAAGCAATTCCATTTACACTAGCATCAAAAAATAATAAAATGGGGGCCGCCCAGTGGCGCAGCGGTTTAGTTCGCACTTGGCAGCCCGGGGTTCGCAGGTTCGAATCCCCGGCGCCCGCCGATGCACTGCTCATCAGCCACGCCGTGGCGGCGTCCCATATAAAGTAGAGGAAGATGGGCACAGGTGTTAGCCCAGGGCCAGTCTTCCTCAGCAAAAAGAGGAGGATTGGCGACGGATGTTAGCTCAGGGCTGGTCTTCCTCACACACACACACACACACACACACACAAATAATAATAATAATAAAATGCTTAGGAATAAATTTAACAAAAAAAGCACAAAATTTGTACACTGAAAACTACAAAGTGGTGATGAAAGAAATGGAAGAATACCTAAATAAATGCAAAGACATCCTCTATTCATGGATTGGTGGACTTAATATTGTAAAAATAGCAATACCTCCCAAATTGACCTACAGATTCAATACAATCTCTATTAAAATCCCAGCTGCTAATTTTTTTGCAGGAATTGACAAGCTGATCCTAAAATTTATACGGAATGCAAAGGACCCAAAATAGCCAAAACAATACTGGAAAAGAATAACAAAGTCTGAAAACTTATACCTCCCTGTGTCAAAACTTAATATGTAGCTACAGTAATTACAACAGTGTGGTACTGGCATAAAGATAAATATATAGATCAAATGGAATAGAATCAAGAGTCTAGAAATAAGCCATTAAATTTATTGCCAGTTGATTTTCCATAAGGGTGCCAAGACAATTCAATGGTGAAAGAACAGTCTTTTCAACAAACGGTGCTGGACAAATGGACATCCACATGCAGAAGAATGAAGTTGGTTGCCCATGCACACCATATACAAAAGTAACTCAAAACCAATCAAAGACCTAAATGTCAGAGCTAAAGCTATAAAATTTTTAAAAGAAAACATAGAGGAAAATCTTTATGACCTTAGATGAGGCAACAGTTTTGTAGATATGACACCAAAAGCACAAGCAACAAAAGAAAAATAGATAAATTGGACTTCATCAAAATTAAAAACTACTGTGCTTCAAAAGAATGTATCAATAAAGTATAGATAGTCCACAGAATGGGAGCAAATAATTGCAAATCTTAGATTGATAAGGGTCTAGTAGCCAGAATATATAAAGAGCTTTTACAACTCAACAATAAAAAGACAAATAACATTTAAAAAATGGGCAAAGGGTCTGAATAGACATTTCTCAAAAGAAGATATACTCATGTCTAATAAGTACATAGAAATATAATCTCATAATTAGTCATTAGGAAAATGCAAATCAGAACCACCTTGATATGCCACTTCATACTCACTAGGATAGCTTTAATCAAAAAGACAGAAAATAACAAGTGTTGACAAAGATGTGAACACTTTGAGAAATTGGAACTCTCATATGTTACTGGTAGGAATGTAAAATGGAGCACCTGCTTTGGAAAACACTCTTGCAGTTTCTCAAGAAGTGAAACATAGAGTTGAGTCCACAATTTCACACCTAGTTATATACCCAAGAGAACTGAAAATGTATGTCCACATAAAAACTTGTACACGATGTTCATAGCAGAATTATTAATAATAGCCAAATAGTGGAAACAACCCAAATGTCTATCAACTGATGAATGCATAAACACAATGTGATATGTCCACACAGTGGAATATGATTCAGCCATAAAAAGGAATGAATACATGCTACAACATGAATGAAACTTGAAAACATATGCATGATGCCATTTATAAGAAATATCCAAATCCACAGAGACAGAAAGTATATTAGGTTGCCAGGAGCTGGGGTGTAGAGGGGCATATGGAATAACTGCTAATGTATATAGGGTTTCTTTGGGGAATGATAAGCCTGTTCTGGAATTACATAATGGTGATATTTCACACCTGTGTGAATATACTAAAAACCACTGAATTACACACTTTAAAGTGTAGGAGAAAATATATGAAGTAAGTCCTGTTACCATCCCTATTTTACAGATGATAAAACCGAGTCACTAAAGATTAAGCAATTTACCCTAATTCACACAATTAGCAGGTGGTAGAATTGGGAGTCAATTCTACACAGTCTGGCTCCAGAGTCCAAACTTTAACCACTATGTCAGGTGGAACTCTCACAAAATTCTCCTTGTTAACAGAAGTTCAATTAATAAACCAAACAGATGGCATTGTTTCCTTTTCAGTTGGAGACAATGAGATAAAATAGAGATATTTGTGCCATTTTTGCAAATTGGGTGGTATATTCACATATTCTGTGGGATTCCAATGACATGTGATGAAACCTACAGGTACCTTTACGGAAATTGCCTCTCATTGGATCATGTGCAAACCTGCTGCAACTTTGCCACATATAGAAGCTGCTCCCGTAATGGAACAAGAGTTAGGCTTTTGTCTGCAGAATCATTACCAGTGTGGACTTGTTGCTTCCTGTTTCACAGTATTACTTAAGCTCTCAGTGTTTAGTTTCGTTGTCTATAAAATAGGGATAATAATAGTACCCCTTAGAGGATTAATATGAGGATTAAGCCCTTAAATTAATACAGTTAATATGCTTAGGTCAGTGCCATGAACGTAGCAATTATTCATAAATGTTAGCTATTATAGTAGTAATTACTATTATGCTCACACTGATTCCATGAACAAATTATCATCTTTCCCCGTAATTCTTGTTAATATAGTCAATAACAGAGAAGAATTCACTTTCAATTTAAAAGAGAATATGGTCAGTACTCACAAGCGACTACAACTGATGCAAGAACAGGTAATAACTCGTGGACATGGGCTGATGAATAGTGAACTAGCACAATGATGTAGGGAGAGTTGCAGAGAAACACATGCTGCTGAATTAGTGGACATTTTCCTCAAGTGAAATCTTTGGAAATGGATGCAAACTATAGCCAGCTGAATTTTCAGAGTAGGACTGCCAGGCTGAACAGCGGATCAGTGTGGGATCCATTAAGACACAAGCACACACAGCCATTCAAAAACACTTGGCATTCGCCATTGTACATGGAATCATCCTCACTTCCCTCCCCTTTCACCCCACAATCCATTCAAAGCTCTTTGAACTCCTTTTCTTGGCTCCTCTCAGAAAGCAAATTGCCTGAGCCTCTAGGGCTGCACAGAAGTAACTAGAAGACAGCAGTGCCCGTGAGAGCCTGGCAGTCTGTGGAGCCCACCACTGCTAAGAGTATCTCTGCCTGTGTTAACATGGCATGACAGTCCTCTAAATCTCAAACAAACACACCTCCTCTCATGTAACTGACAGGAGGTGGGGTTGTCACACCCCCCCCTTTTTAGTAAATGCATAAAAAAAGTGGAAAGTAAGTCAAAACCAAAAATCCAGATCTAATCCCTTTTTTTTGTTTTGAGGAAGATTGGCCCTGTGCTAACATTTGTTGCCAATCTTCCTCTTTCTCTTTTTTTTCCCCAAAGTCCCAGTACATAGTTGTATATCATAGTTGTAGAGTTGTAGCTCTTCTATGTGGGACGCCGCCTCAGCATGGCTTGAGGAGCGGTGAGTAGGTCCGCGCCCAGGAACCAAACTGGCGAACCCCAGGCCACCGAACCAGAAGGTGCAAACTTAACTGCTAGGCCACCAGGCCAGCCCCTCTAGTCCCTTTTTAAAAAGCTGATCATTAGCATAGAGAAAAGGTCTTACTCCCTATAGAGACACAGGGAATCATGAATCCATACACCATTACTCTGCATCTCATTTGAACTATACTGAAACTACTGCAGGAATAAAGGCTACCTTTGCTTAAACATTCTTGAGAAAAACTAACAAAACTCCCCAGCTTAAAGTTCAGTGTCACCATTCTTATAGCCTCCAAGTTAGGTCTAATATACAACCTAATGCCTCTGCCTGAGATCTAGAATTTTTTTAAAAATCATAAAGGAAGAGATTTTAAAAATCACTTAGTCCAAGTTCTAAACTTAATAGAGGTAAAAACCAAGGCATACAAAAAGTTACACGTTATAAAAAGAAAGTTACAAAATTAGGTGGCTTGTTCAAGGTCAGAGCTAGCCAATGCACTTCTTTCAGGCCTCCGCCGAAAACAAATTCTCATGAAGAGCTGCCACGTATACGTAACTCGCTTATTTATTTAAACATATTATATAAAATACTATTTATTTATTTTGCTGCTATTGATAAAAATAAGTGATGCTCTTTAGGGAAAAATATATAAATCTATTAAGAATAAAATGCAAGAAAGATTATTCATACCCCATCAACTTTCTCCAGCTGAATGAATTACCCTTGTCACTGAAAATATAAAATCATTTAATTCTCCACGTGTCTGACTGTTGTTTATCGAGGATCCACACTGGAGCTCGGTGCAAACACCTGGCTGTGTACTACCGTAAGACATTGTCAGGATGATTCAGTTCAACTGCTCGTGTTTCTGAATCAGTTTCTTGCAGGTTGTCAAACAGTGTGATCGCCAGGGTTTGATATATTAGTCATGGATCTTCTAAGACCTTTTTTATTTTTTGACGCATTGCTGGGAGACAATTTTCCATGGATCTCTCATGTTTCTGCACATCCTGGGAGCCAGGTACTGACTGCCCTTTGTTCTAGGCTATCTTTCCAAGTATCTTTTTACAGCAAACAGCCTTGGAAGACAGAGATAGCACCTCCCTCCAGAGCAAAGGACAGACATAGCACCACCCTCCAGGGCAAAGGGCAGACAGGCCTACTACCCATTATAAAATATTCAGTTTCCTAATCTCAGGGGTCCTCTCCTGTAATGCAACCCACTTCATCTCCAAGTACTACCTGCCTTTTTGCATTGACCTGTGGGAATGGGATTTGGGAAACTGGCACATAAAATGCTCACACTTGGTTACCACTAGCCCTGTCACAGCTACTGCTGACCTAAGGGTCTCGTGACTTCTACCAGCATCCGTGAAATTGCAGTAGACTAATTTGTTAGCTTGCATATGGGGTAAAATCTTAAACTATTCATATTCGCTGAGACACAAATGGAACTCTTAACATGTAATGGGTTAGATGCCAGGAAGAAAAGATTAAAGTCTAAATTCTATTTGTCATACGAGGTTCTGCATAATCTCAACCCAGCCTCACCTTTCACTCCTCTTTGGTCCCTTTGCCCTCTTGAGCTCATTACTCTCCTTCTTCGGGTAAACTCCTACCTGTTTCCATTCAGCACCAGTGAATTGCTTTCACTTCCTCGAAGAGAATGTTACATGACATCGCTCCGGGCTTCGGCTTTGGCTTAATATGTTTACCTCTGTGGGATTCGGGTGCTTCATCTGTAACATAAAGGGTTTGGAAAGTCTCGGATTCCTGGAACTATATCTGCTCTGGACTGAATGTTTGTGTACCCCCAAAATTCATGTTGAACCCTAACCCCTAGGGTGATGGTATTAAGAGGTGGGGTCTTTAGGAGGTAATTAGGTCATGAGGGTGGAGCCCTTTTGAATGAGATCAGTGCCCTTATAAGGAGAGAGATGAGAGAGCTCGCTTTGTCCCTCTCTGCTCTCCGTCATGTGGGGACACAAGGAGAAGGTGGCCATCTGCAAGCCAGGAAGTGGGCTCTCACCAGACACTGGATCTGCCAGCACCTTGATCTTGGACTTCCAGCCTCCAGAACTGTGAGAAATAAATGTTTATTATTTAAGCCATCCAGTCTATGGCATATTTATTATAGCAGCCCAAGCTAACTAAGACAATATCTGACCGTGATGCTTTACCCCCTTTTTAGCGTGATACATTCCAATTTGAATCTTTTTTGGCTACTTCTCTAGAATGACTTCTAGAACCACACTTTTCTTCACTCTCTCCCACCACCTCCACCACACACCATCAGAATGAGACAATGTAGTAGATACTTACTGAAATCTGAACATGAGTTTACAAAAAACACACATATAATAAGGACTGTAATCTTTTACTATTTCTCAAAATCTCTCTTTCTTAACCTTAAAAGGATCTCTAGGTAATAGTAACAGCTCTTATTAGAATGAGATATTTATTTGAAAATTAATAATACCATTAATTTTTCTTCTGTTAAGTTAAATCTAATCAAATTTTAAAATAACATCTAGGGTATCATTTCATTTTTATAAATGTATTGTAAACATATAAATATTTATCTATTTATCTTTCCCTCCTTCTATCTGCATAAATATATACACAAAAAAGAAGTTGAAATGATAATGACCTAAAAATAATAGCAATTTCTGAGTGGTGGGCTTGGGTAATTATTTTTAATTTCATTTTTATACTTCTATCTTGTTTGATTTCTGTACAAGGAGCATACGTTATTAATTGAAAAAAAATTGAGACAAATATGCCAAGATGTTATCCATGGTTAAAACTGAGTGATGGGACTCCATAGAGATATTTTTCTTCTTTGTACTTTTATGTTTTCTTAATCATTTTGAGATGAAAGTTAAAAAACAAAAGGAAAAATATGAAAGTTGGAAGGGATTCCAAAAATCATCTTGTTCATACCACTCATTTTATAAATATAAATTTAAATAAATTCAGCACACACTTATTAAGTGCCTACTGTGTGCAGATCAAGTCAAAGATGAATAACAGACAGTCTTTGCCCTTAAACCAGCGGTGTGCTGGAGTCAGCTCCTACTGGCTCTTGAGAGGCGATTTTTGTGATTTTCGAGAATTTGGGGAACTGGCTGTTAAATGCAGCCATTATTTAAAATTGAATCATGCACTCAATTGTAATTTTTTTCATGCAGGTGAATATCTTTCATTTTATTTTGATATACCATGCTTCAACTAAAAATGGGCTACCAATGATGCCTTCTTAAAAAAATTGTCATATAAATTTGCAATGAAGTAAATTATATTAAAATTATATTAAAAACAAAAGTAATGATTACTCAGAACTCATCACCTCTTGTTTATTCTAGGACATTTCACTATTATCTGTGCTCTTGGGGTTCTTTACTCCTATTGTGTCTGTTCAGTGGAAATACAACACAGAGTGCTATTGCGCGTCTCCCCAACACAGTGTCAGTGACATCACAATGGCAGATTAAAGTTGGCCTTGATGGGAGGATTTACACCTCAGACAACGTCACATGCTATAAACCTGAGTTTGGTTTACTGTTTCAGAAAAGTGATGGAGAAAATGTCAATAATGCAGATTGTGGGGCTGGCCTGGTGGCTTAGTGGTTAGGTTTGCGGGGTTCCCAGGTTTGCATCCCTGGCGTGGATCTACAAACCGCTTATCAAGCCACGCTGTGGCAGGTGTCCCACATATAAAGTAGAGGAAGATGGGCACGGATGTTAGCTTAGGGCCAATCTTCCTCAGCAAAAAGAGGAAGATTGGCAACGGGTGTTAGCTCAGGGCTAATCTCCCTTACCAAAAAAAAAAAAAAAAAAAGGAGATTGTACTTAAATGTGCACATGTCTGTAGCTATTGCATCATGAATAGCACACATTTAAGGAAATATTATTCCAGCATTTGGAAACCAGGATCCAGCAAAGAAGTCACTCGCATCATCAGCAAAGACTAAAGTTCCAACATGTCTTCATTGTTTCACTTTTGTTATGTAAGTGAAAATATCAACCACCAGTCGTGTCAGAATTACACTCATTCTTCAATTGCAATCACAGGTGGGCTACAGATAACAGGAGTTCAAATATCAGTGAAAGCATTTCATGAGAACCGACTGACTAACTGGAACTTACAGTGAAGAATATTGTGTAGTTTATTATTATTTGTACATTGAATGTGCTGCACATCCTTTATGTTAGTGGAATTGATAAGAAGCCTCGGTACATACTTACAGGCATACAATTTCTTTCAGAGAGTTGATTGTTAAACATTTACCAATACAAAGTTGTTTATATTCTAGTGTGGAAGAAAATCTGTGGAAAATGATTAGTAATAAAAGCCAGAATGAAAGAACCAAAGTCTTAGCTCATCTGCCTGATGAAAGGAGGGCAACTAAGGAAAATCGAAGGTTCGGAGGAATTAAGAGAACAGTTCAGTTTATCCAGTCATCATCAAGAGGGGGCTAACAAGGCAATTGACTGAGGTATGGGGAGAAACATTAGAACTCTATTTATGTTTGTTTTTATCTTAACTGTAAGAGGGCAGTTAAATATAACACTATTTAACAGACGGATTCCTTGTGCTCTCCATCCCATCATGTATTGTATAAGGATATCCCGAGGGAAGAGAGGGAGTTCTACGATGCAAAGGTATCCACAGTGACACCCTTGCTGGTTCCTTAGATTCTACATTTCTACACATCAAGGGTCACGGGCACCTGGTTACCTAGACTTACAGATTATTTTATCTGTAATAATCTAACTCTTGCCATGCAGAAAAGCGACTTTAAAGTATTGCTATACAGAGTACATAACATGAAGACATTATTAATAATACCAGCAAAGGTGATAACAAAAATAGAGCAGAACCGACTCTTCTCAGCTCTTTATCAGCCTTGTATTTGGCAAAAAACAAGGCAGTGTGATCAGATACGAGAAGATGGCCAAATAAATTACGAAGCATCAAGAAAATTATTTGAAATGTATATTTATATCCATTGTCATTTAAGAGGAACCTTACCTTGGTAGAAATTTTACCTTGGGATATTAGCTAATGGTAATGTGATATTTTATCAAGCTATTTTAAAATACTGTTACTTTCATTCTTATTTATCTTTATTTCATTCTTCCTCAATGTCTATTTTTGTAGGAACTTTGCAACATGTGTACTATATTAGCATAATAATATTTACATGAAAGAGACAGGTAACAAATAAATAAATGTACATATATTTGGGGTGCATGCCTCCTCCTCCACTTTTACAAGTAGAGGATGGGGGCACAATAAAAAAAGTTGGAGGTCAGTGGTTTAAACCAATAGTTCCAGATTAGGGGCCATTGACCCTTATTGGTATGTGGGAGCTAATGGTACTGACAGCAATTACTTGTGTTTCTTGCCCTTACCTGCTAATTATAAGACCTCTTCGCTCCCTTGAAAGCCTAACTGTTGCATTCGAGTTCCCGGAAGTTGTCCTGTTTGTGCTCCAGCTAAAATACAGCAAGCACTTGCTCTTTCTTCTCCTGCTTTGTGGCCCACTCTATGAGATCGAACCCAGCCCACTTCTGTTTCCCAGGGGCATTGAATCTCCGCTAGACAATGCTGCCACTTTGGCCGAGTTCTACCATGTTCCTGGTATCCACTACATACTCCATATCCACTACTGATGCACCTTGGAGTCCATGAGAGAGCAAAGCCAGGCGATTATGGGTGGTTAAATGGGGAGGAAAGCCCATTCTGTTATATTCTCTTAAGAAGTACCAAAGAAACACAACTCGTACTGCAAAGCCTTTTGGAATTTTATGTGACGAGCTTTCCCTTTCTTTTCCTTAGCGCATCTCTCTATATATAGACCTGGGAGGCAAAGCAGAGTGGCCAACACCATGCCGTGCTGAAAATTGCCTTTTCCTTCGGAAGCCTGAGACTTTGTTACTGGGTCAAGTTCATCAGGCCTCCCTCTCTTTTTTTTTTAGGATCAACTGTCTCCCAGGAGGCCTGATGACCCCACAAGCAAATAGATTCCTGCTTGGTTCAAAGATCTATTTACGGACATGATCAGAATTGTCTAAACGCCAGTGGTGGGCCCAGTTTAGGCTCAAGCTGGAACCCTCCCTCCACTCTGCCACTAATGACCTTTAGGTCATAGGTCACTTTGTAAGAGGTGGTAGAGTAGGAAGACAACTGGGGAAATGGTTACATTTCCAGCTGTGCCCCTACATAGCCGGGAGATACAAGGGCCTTTGTTTTTATCACCTATCACTCTTTACATTCCTTTTCAGCACTAACATTTCCGGATTCTACAGAATGGCACAGTAGAGATCTATCTTTAAGGAATTTTAAGATAAAAATTCCTAGACCCAAAGAGAGTCTGTTTAGCTACAAGGCATGTTTCTGTAATTCAAATCAACTCATCCAAGACTGGTAATTTGGGGACTATCTGAATGACAGAAAAGTCATGTTGATTCACACACGGTCTTCACCAGCACATTATATTTTCTGCCACTGCAGAGTCTTCCAACACAGCTGAACATAACCAGCCACAGAGGAATAAATACAACATGGTATATGTACTCAAAGTGTGCTCCACAGAGCTGCAGCAGGGGCCTCTCCTGGGGGTTTTTAGTCTAGGAATCAGTTGGCAATACAGTGTACACTTCTGAGGACTCTACTCCATGTCCTGTTTTTAGGAGGTCTTTTCAGCCTGGCTGGTGGGAACACAAACTATTCCCAGTCCTGTGTCTTCTTCTGAGATTGTTCCACCTATTTCCTTCTAGTGGTTCTTTCCTTGGCCGTGGTAGTTTCCTCATTCACAGGTACAGATTAGTTCTCAGCCAGAAACTGGAAGGGAATTCTCTACAGAGCTCTAGAGCTTTGTCTATAGGTGCATCTTTCTCTTCTCCATTACTCTACCCTGCAAATTCTAGCAACTTCAGCTCCCCCAAACTCTGACTTCTGTCCTTAATACAAGTAAGACCATGAGCTCTGTTAGGCTCCTCATTTCTGCACTGCAACCTGGAAACCCTTTCCAGGCCATGAGCTTGGAGACACTCATAGGGCTTTTCCTTTGCTCAGGAATCACTTTCATGTACTACCTCCTGTCCAATGTCTGAATCTGTTGTTGCATATACTTTGTCTAGTTTTATAGTTGCTTAGGTGAGACAGTAAATCAGTTCCCTGTTATTCTTTCATGGGCAGAAGTGGAAGTTTATGGGACATTTTTATCTATCCTTTTTGCCATTGGTTGCTTTCTCTCTCTCTCTTTTGTAAATGAAGGGATGATGTCAGTTCTTTGAGTTTTTTAAGATTTTCTTGAGACTTATTATGAGATCAGTTGGAGGGAGATGGCTCATATATCCCTGAGAAAAACATGTATTATGAATTGGTAGGATATATTTTTGAAGTCATAATTGTGCTTTTCTATTGTTGGAGACACCTATCCATTATTTCCAGCATCTACTGGTGTTGAGAAATCTCAAGACTTTCTGATTTCTGACACTTTACATGGAATTCTTTTTTCTCAAGAACCTTTTAGAATCTTTTCTTTACAACTCATGAGATGTGCCTCACTGTACTTTTTGTTTTGCTTTATTTTTATTCTATGTGCTTGGCACTCTATGGGCCATTTTGATCTGGAATCTCATGTCCCAGAATTCTAGAAATTTTTCATATATCATTTGTTTGAAAATCTCCTCTTCAATTTTTTTTGTCTCTTTCTTGTGAAACTACCATTATTTGGATGTTGGATCTGCTAGATCTATCCTCAAATTATCTTCTTTTATTTCCACCCTACTTTCTGTACCATTATCATTATTACTCTAAGATTCTTCCCTAACTTTATCCTTCAACTGTCCCAGAAGCTTATAAAGATAAGGAGATAGAAAATAGAAGATAAAAATGAAAGACCTAGATACTGAGTAAGGAAGTCCCAGTTTTTGTAAATGTTCCATGTGTTTTTGAGAAGGATGCATACAATGTAGGATAATATTTTAAAATACAAAAATGTTTCACTCATTTGCATTTCTTTCCACATGACCTTCCCCTATTCTGCCACAGGAATACATTTACCTAAGGAATGATTATGGTCGCTACAGCAGGAATGCAAAGAAGATATGATGAGGTTTTAGAGTCGCACCATGACTATTATCTTGAAAGCCAAGCTTTTTCAAAAGTGAAATTGTTGTCTCAATTACTTAGGTTCATTTGTTCTATTAAGTACAAGATATGGTGTGTTTGAATGTCCAGTTAACTCTAAATCAAGAGTAGAGAGAGCTCAGGATATCCTCACACAGAGAAGTAGGACAAGTCTTTCACTTTTGTTTCCTGGAGACAGAGAAGAAGATACAGGGAGAAGAAATCAGACACCAGTGTCTTGATCCCAATTCTCCCGTAACCTCTCAATGTCAAAATTCAAGGGGACGGGAGAAGGGAGTAGGATGTTGGCTGTAAAAGCAGAGTGAAAGGAGAGGAATCTGAGATCAAGTGGGTCAAGTGACCCACTTCCCATGCATAGCTTCAGGAAGCTGCTGGCCTCTCTAGAAAAGTCCACATTCGGTTCACAACCATGTCCTGCTGGACATGAAAACAATAGTCCTGAATGGCAAAGGAGATAGTGAAGTAGATGATATCGAGGTCACTCTCCTCATTCCTCAGAGTCTACACATGACATTCAGGTAGAGTTGCAAGTTTTAGCAAATACAGGTCACCCAGTTTTAAATTTGAATTTCAGATAAACAACAGATAATTTTTTAGGATAGGTATGCCACATACAATATTAGAAACTCTCTACTGCCTAGTCCCCTTTTCTCTATTAGATATTTTAAAATAATTTTTAATAACAACAATTTGCTAGGAAAGGCACTATCATTCTCCAGAAGAACACACTCTGATAGAAAATTTGAGTTTTCCCAGGAATAGCCTCAAGACAGAATGATGGAAGAAGAAAGCATTCTCCACTGGGACATGTATCTCGGCAATATGATATTGAGCTACATACTCCTCAGATGGGGATGTACAGATGTTTCTTAGTTCACTGTTTTTCTCTGAACTTGCTGCATTATCTGAATAATCACCAAAAATTCTGTTCCACATAAGGGCCATGTGTTAGTAGAGTCTTGGAGATGGAAGGAGAGGGGGACTAAGCAATGCAGAAGGAGCCAACACCTGAGAGGGATGGTGGTGGTGATGAAATGATCTAGGTGGTGAATGGGAGTGAAACTGGAGCAAGAATTCAAAGCCAGAAGAGTAGGGGATGGAATATATCCCCCCTTCCTCTACTCTTTGGTAATCCTCAGAAATCTTAGAGAGAGTATTTCCTACGATATGACCTTAGTAATGAGTGAGCCAGGCAAATATCTGCAGTAAGGGCAGTTTGTGCAGAAAGGTAGTGCAAATGTACTATGATGAGAATGTGCTTGCAGTGTTTAAGGAAGGGCCTTGAGCATGCACCGAAGGTCTTGGATTTTATTATGAGTGATGGGAATTCACTGGATAATTTGAAAGCAGGGATATCATATGACTCTGGAACATGGAATTTAAGAATCACTCTGGCTGCTGTAGAGACTAGGCCATGGTATGTGGCAGGGTTTGGGGCAAGACAAGAATAGAAACAGGGAGACCAGGTGGAAGGCCATTGTAAAGGTCAGCCAGACATGGGGTGACTTTGGCTATGATGGTAACAGCAGAAACAATGAGAAGTACATCCAGCCCTCTCGGTCCTGATAAGGGAAGACATTGGTGGGTTTTAATAGGGAAGTGGCATGATTGGATCCCTACTCTAATGGCATTTCTGGCCATTGTGTAAAGAAGAGTCTGTTGAGATGCACAAGCGGATGCAAAGAGAACAGGTAAGTGACTATTTTTATAGGCCAGGCAAAAGATGACAATGGCCTGGACCAACCTGGTAATAAGGGGGACCAAGAGAAGTGATGGGTTAGGGATATATTTTGGAGGTGGGTGAACAGGACAAGCTGGTAGACTTGACATGGGGAATAAAGCAAGGAGAGGATAAGCCAAAACCCTTAATAAAACAGTCACCTTCTTGTCACTCTTTAGCCACAAGTTAATCACCGTCCAGAATGCCACACATTTTATTTAAATATTTCTCAATAAGGTCGTTCTGGTTGGGTTAACAACAGAGAAAGGAAAAACCAACACTAAACAAAATCAGGCAGATTCTAGAAATATGTGCTAAACACCATTTTGCTTCTGGAAAAGTTAATGGGTGACATAAAATAAACTGAAATTCCTCGTGGTGATCTTATTTCAAACGTGAGGTGACCCGCACAAGATGGAAGAATAATAGTGATTTAGACCCCCGCTTAGGAGAGGCAAAACCCTCACACAGGCAGGGCCCTGACAATAGATCTGAGAATATGAGCTTACACCGTCCTGCTCTCTGAGCCAAAGCTAACTTCCCCAGCCTTGGTAAAACATCCATTCATTTCAGGGACGGAGGGCGTGTGGGGGTCGGAGGGGAGACGGGGAAGGAAAAAGAAAACAAGAAAAGCAGTAACACTAGGTGGCAGTGACTTCATGACTTAACAAGATTTCAAACTGGGCAGACTGTCGGCTTCATTGCTAAGGGAGATTCTAGGCTGAAACGAAAAACCTAGGAATCCCAGAGAGACTTCTGTTTCCAACATTGCTGTGCATATGAGTGCTGGATTCATGTCCCTCTGACTTCAGAACAGATGAATCAATTTCAGAGTTTTTCCATATAACCCAGGTTTAACAATGTCTATATCCACCCAGGACTCTTGTTAAGGGTGCAAAATTAATTAACGTAATTAAAAGTGTTTTTATACAGGACACATTGGTACTTTCATCAACCATTAAAGTTCTGAGCCTCAGAAGACCCTAGAACACGTTCTATATCTTGACTGCACTTTGGAATCACCTGAAGAGTGTGTATTGATGCTTGAATCCCATTGAGATGGATTAAACCAGAATCCCTCTGTGTAGACCATGCAACAGGATTTTTTTAAAGCCCTCCCATTGACTCTCATATGCAGCCAGATTTGAGACACACTGTCTGAAGAACCAGGAATGAGCCAGCCACCACCCTTTGTCCCTGAACTATTGTTGTCACAGCGATCCTTCAGTGGAACCTGTACTAAATTAGCCAACACAGGCTTTTTTCTCAGATTGGCTCTCTGGAAGGCTGGAGGTCCCCTCCGGCTCAGCCTCTCAGTAACGTGACATGTGATTCCCTGTCCAGCATCAGCGGCGGCACCAGCAATATGGCGCAATGGCCAAGAGCAGACTCCGATGCCAGCTTGACTTAATGGCCATGACATCGGGCCGTGATTTGCTCTCTCTGAGCCTCAGTTTTCTTCTCTGTAAAATAGGAACAATTACCAGTATCTCACAGGGCTGTGTGTGGTATCAGTCTAACTTATGTAAACATCTATAGCCATCCTCGGCACAATAAACTACAGCGACTGGTAATCGATTTCCTACTGAAAGCTCATCAGATGGAGAGTTGGAGGGGCTTCTGAGATTCCAGAGACAATGATGAATTGTCATTCTCTTGCAAATAAAAAGCAGACAAGCAAATAAAACTTGAGGTAGAAGGTACTAGTGCTTATTTCCACTGCTCTCAAATCTGCAATATTCCTTCCTACCATCCCCACTCATGTCGCATTTTAAACCTGCATGAGCAAGCCAGGGGATGGTGATATTCTCCAGTCTCTGCTCACTGCAGTGTTATCTGTAATAATGAAGACTGAGAATCACAAATATTCAGTGACAAGAGAGGAGTTGCCTCTCAATGGAATAGCATGGAACCATTAAAACGAGATGTTTTTGAAGAATTCCAAAAGGCTTACAAAATGCTCACGATACATTGTTAAGTGACAAAAAAAAAAGTATCAAACTAATTATGTTGATCAATTCTAATTGTGCATGTGCATGTACATGTATGGAAAAATAATCACCTCTGATTAGAAGCTTATCTTGGATTCTACCAGTCAAGTATTCCCAGAGGTTACTTTCTTTCTTTTTTGGCCCTGAGCTAACATCCATGCTCATCTTCCTCTACTTTGTATGTGGGACACTGCCACAGCATGGCTTGATGAGCAGTGAGTAGGTCTGTGCCCGGGATCCAGGCCTGTTAACCCCGGGCTGCCGCAGCAGAGTGCATGAACTTAACCACTATGCCACCGGGCTGGCCCTGTCACTTTCTTTTCAAAGAAACAATTATTGGGGCAGCCCCATGGTGTTGTGGTTAAGTTCACTGCATTCTGCTTTGGCTGCCCAAGTTCACAGGGCAGGATCCCGGGCGCAGACCTACACCACTTGTCAGCCACTCTGTGGTGGCAACTCACATACAAAATAGAGAAAGACTGCCACGGATGTTAGCTCAGGGCTAATCTTCCTCAGCAGAAAAAAAAGAAACAATTATCCTGTCAGTACATCTAATAAATGGTAATGTCTACCCAGTCATCTTCAGTTCTTTAGGAATTAAGCAGGAGTTAATTGATAGAGAGAGATTAGAAAAATAAATGGACTTTTTCTAAAAGTATTTATATTCAGATATTTCCCTGGCTCCTCCTAAAAATGCCTCAAAGGTTAAATTTCATCTACTTTCTGTGTCCTGGATTAGTGCTTTCACTATTTTACCTTGGGAGCACATGCAGTAGATGACACTCACAAATTGGGCACATCTCCATGAATACACCCTGATTTATGCACAATTCCTAGGAGTGATAGTTATAATATCACCCCGTTTTCTCCCCTCAGAAAAATATACCAGACGGTTATTATGAGTCATGTTATTATAAGAATAACCACAAATTCACTTTAATCTTTTAAATAAAAATCATAGTAAACCATTCCCAAATCTTAAGAATTTGATTATCAGTCACAAATTACTTGCAACAGGCTACACACACAGGCAATCCTGAAAGACCAGGAAGAGCCAGCACTACATCTCACACCTGTCTGCAGGATTGAAGGAAGGAATTCAGGAAGGTCTCGGCATTGGTCAATAGCAGCAGTCTGGAAAGATGAGTCACTGAGAGAATTGACTAAGAAGGGCAGAGCATCTGTACCACAAGGCATGAGGTACCAAGTAAAGTCAAGCCCAGGGAGCATGAACAAGACCCAGAGACTGAAAGGCATATAACATGGGGCTTGTTAACAGATAACCAGGCCTGGGCTAACTCTCTAGAACTAGAAAATAAGATTAACCTGAGACCCAGTATTGCAGCTGAATCTCTGACCTAGGAGTTCATCAAATTCCCTTCAACCTCAGCCAGACTAATCCCAAAGTCTTGGGCAAAGATGATCCTATGGGTGAAGATTAAATTGCCCTAGGCTGGGGGAGGGAGAGGGGAAAGAGGGTGCCCAAGAAGGACAATACAGTGACATTAGGTAGGACATTTACCAGAGACTCTGCCTGGGGTCAAATGAATAGGTCCATTCACAAAGGTCAAATGGATATAAAATACTTGGTCCTCTCAGAAAGTAGAATACAATAAAAAAGAAATAATAAATGTTTGCAAGCTTTGATATATTCTGCAAACAATAAAGTGTTGCTGTTATTATTTTGGATACAAACCTAAAGATATGGGTATGATCACACCTTGCCTGAAAGGATTGAAAAGAGAAGTAAATTCACTAGCTACAAAACATTTTTAAATATTTGCTTATGAGCATCAACATTACCAGTTAAATATCATGGAAGTCCTATTATAAATCAGTTGTTTCATTAAAATCCCAGAAATTCAGATGATTTGTACACTATACACTACTGCAATCTGTTATTCATGCATTAACTAAACATCCAGCATCCTCTGTATTTTAAGTTGCAAAAAGGTTTCCTTAGTTGGGTTCCTCTGCTATGAGAAGGGTGCTTTTTCATCCTGTGGTAGAGCAGACACCACAGTTCTGATGCACCATGGGAAATGAACGCCGGCCGCATGGGTGTCGGATCTTATAAACAAATTTGAGGGTAACATTTTCTCTGGTCATCAGGGCAGACCCAAAACACAGTGTAATTTGTTTCAAAGACTCATGAGCAAGGAAACAACAGGTCCTAAGACCTGAAACAAGCAGAACTGGAGGTTGATTTTCTATACAGACAAGAGAAGAAATGGGAAGTCCTTTAAGGATAAAGAAGACATTGTGAAGAAGACGTCAGTCTCATGCACACACTGAATTTTGCAGAAAACACATTTCCAAACAGTGTTACTTTATACTTCTCTTTTCACAGTTTATATTTCCAATGATCTCTAGAAGGAAAATTGTTCAGGGGCAGTTTTGGAAGGGCTTGTTAAGCTTAATTCCTAGTCCTCTCTGTTCAGTGTGACCAACATCTCAGATTGTCTTCCTAAGATAGCTGCTGCGAAGTGAATTTGTCCCCCCAAACTCATGTGTTGAAGCCTTAACCCCCAATGTGTCTGTGTTTGGAGTAAGGAAGTAAAGTTAAATGAGGCCATAAGAGTGGGGCCCTGATCTGATAGCATTAATATCTTTATAAGAAGGGACACCTGAGAGCTCGCTTGCTCTCTCTCCCCACTGTGTGAGGACACAGTGAGAAGGTGGCCATCTGCAAGCCAGGAAGAGGGCCCTCACCAGAAATCAAACCTGCTGGAACCCTGCTTGGAACCCAGCCTCCAGAAATGTGAGAAAATGCATTTCTGTTGTTTAAGCCGCCCAGTCCATGGTATTTTGTTATGGCGGCTAGAGCAGAATAAGGTCATGGCCACACTTCCCAGTGCACTAGCTAATTTCTGGAGTCCAAACATTTATAAACCTCCCCAGTAGGCTTTGAAATCAATAGTGGGGGTATGTTCAAATTAACTGGGACAATCCAAATCCTGGTCAAGCTTATTAGCTGCTTTGGCTCTCAGAAGACACACCCCGGACGCTTTCCTTCAAATGTTGCTATGGTGTGGTTCCAGTTCAATCTCTTTAGTTGCATAGTGATTCCAGGGTGAAGTTTTCTCTTGTGGGGACCAGAATTGGCCACCTCAAGCACTGAAGGAGACTTTGACTTTCCCCGCCCCCACTAACTGTCTGAAGGGATTTGGGATGAAAGGCCTGTCCCTGGGACAGGCCCTCACCATGGATAACTCTGGGTACTGATAGACTGGCAGAGCCTTTGCTGGGCCCATTCTTATCAAAGTTCTGTTTACCAAACATTTACATTTGTAAGGGAAATCTCCATTTGTAAAGATGTCTCCTTCTCTGCACCAGGAACAAGGGGGGATGACTTTATCTCTAGGGATCTTGTCGGTGCAGAAGCAAAAACAAATCTGCATACTCTTGTTTACTGTGCTTTTCTTATAATCCCTCATGACTGACAGCCCCAACCCTCCCCAAATCCTCGTTTGCCTATATAAGAAGAGAACCTTTGCCATTCTGAGAGAGATAGTCAGTCTCCCCAAATCTCTCCCATGTATACATGTTATAAAGCTTTGTTTGATTTTCTCCTGCTATTCAGCCTCATGTCAATTTAATTTGTAGCCCAGCCAGAATGGACCCAGAGTGGGTAGAGGATCCTCTTCCTCCCCTTCACTCTCAATAGAGGAAGATGGGACTTGAAGCTCACGGATCATAATGTATAGAGAAGGCAACTAGTGAGTCAGTAGGAGTGTATCCACCTCACATTGTCCTACACAAAAGCAGTCTCCACACTCTGGTCATTTATGGACCCTCCTTCATGACTCTCTGCCCCCCCAACCCACTAGAATTAGGAAGACCACTAGGAACTCTTCCAAGATTTACTATTTGTATCATTTCTTTAGCATTTTACACTTACTTTTTTTGAATCTTTGCTACTCTAAGTCAGGTACAAAGAATAGCATTATCGGCATCTCCTGGGAGCTGGTTAGAAACACTGAATCCCAGGCTCCACCCAGACCTACTGAATCAGAATCTGCATTTTAACAGATCCTGGGTGTTTCATATGCACATGGAAGTTTGAGAAGCCCTACTCTGAAATGACCAATAGATCACACATGATGATTTAAAGAAGACAGCATTGGGAGACATTGATCCTTCATTAATAGGATATGCGACTGGGCAAATCATAGTTTCCCTGAGCCTGAATTTTTCTACATTTGCAAATTGGGAGATTGGATTAGAAGAGCCCTATGTGTCATCCAACTTAGTACCTCCATATTCTATTCCCTAAATAAGATCCTCAATGACACAGTCCTCTCTCATCTCTTTCAATCACTAGAATCTGGCAGAAATCCCAATATGGTAGTTGTTCAACGATTATGTGCTAATTGATTGATTTAAAATAAGCTTAAACTGTGTTCACTCTGGGATTGTGACATGGCTAACCCTCTCTGAGAGGTAGCCAATAGTTCTAGCAGCAGTGACTCAGAAAAGCCTATATATGTCATAGAGAAGCTTCTGGTGAGCTCTGGGGGTAGCAGACTCTTGCGACTTTGGCCTCTGTGAGAAATGCTTTCAGAGCAATTGATAGGCCCCTTCAACATCCAGTGCCAGTCAAGCCACCTTGAAGGCCCTGGTAGTCTCTGTAGTCTAGAAACTTCTGGAGCAGATGGTAAATGGTAACTAAGACAACTGCATTCATACGTTAGAGCACGAGTGTGGGGTGTGCAACATGGACCCGATAATGCCGGCTCCTATAAGATAGACGTTCGTTTCTTTTTCTTACAAAATCCTACTGGATACATGGCTATTGTCTGTGCAGGCCTCCAAATCCCTGACCCCTTCCCTCCAGTTGCTCTGTCATCCACGTCCCCCACCCTCTTTACCACTGTAGGGGAGGAAGACTATTCCTCTTCCCTCTAGATCCTTCTGGCTGGTCTAAGAATTAAACTAACATGAGACAGAATAACAGGAGAAAAATCAAACAAATCTTTATAACATGTATACGTGGGAGAAACGCAGGAAAACTGAGTAACTGGCCTGAATGGCCAAGAGTCGCCACCTTAAATACCATTTTCAGGTAAAGACAAAGGAGGATGTTGGGGGTAGTGGTTTGGGGCTTCAAAGGAGAGGAAGGCAGTTTACATGGAAATGAAAATGCAAATGTTTGTTCAACAAGTGTTTGCTGGGCCGGCTGTTGACAATGTTATCTTATGGTATTAGCTCCTTCCTAGAACAGGCCTTCTGTCTTAAA
Source organism: Tapirus indicus (assembly GCA_031878705.1). NCBI lineage: Eukaryota > Metazoa > Chordata > Mammalia > Perissodactyla > Tapiridae > Tapirus > Tapirus indicus. Next base: position 121,110,767 of record CM062925.1, read on the forward strand.
TTCTTTTAGGCATTTGGGGGAAGGTGCAAGTTTCTTTCAGAGTCTTTTGTTCTTAAAAGTAATCAAGCCAAAGAGACACATTTTGAGATGGCCAATTCTGATCCCCCACACCACTATACCTGCATTCCAGCCCCTCGGGAAGAGGAAAGAGAACACAGGTGGGAAGCATGGACCTTCCCCTTATGAACCCAAACATTACAGCAGTACTTCCACACTCAGCCTTCTGGCCAGAGCTAAAGCACATGGCTACACCCAGCTGAAAGCAAGACTAGGAAATGTAGACTGGTTCTGGCAGCCATGTGCCCATCTAAAAGTCCTAATACCAAGGCAGAGGGGTGAGTGGCCCCTGAAGGGCAGCCACCAATCTCTCCCACAGTGGGCATATATGAAAAACCCCAAGGAAGAGCTTATAGGAACTCTGAAGATGGATTCATAGTCAGAAAATATTGTTCTGTGAGGCTTGTGTCTCACTTAGACTCAGTCTGAGTTGCAGGTAGTTCAAAACAAGGACAGAGAGGACTAGCGGTGTTACTAGGTTGACTGATTTTCTGGAAATATGAGATCTTTCCAAAACTTCTTTATTAATTGATGTGAGTAAAATTTTCCCCCTTTCCTGTCCATCAGACAGAAATAGTCACACCTCAGAATGACTAAGTGTTTTTGTAGTCAGAAGATAATAGCTTCCAGGAAAGAATTGGGGCCCCTCTGGTTGCAACATAAATGGCTTCAGTGTGGTTGGATGCTTCAAATACCAGGTCCAATGTTTATTTCCAGTCCCTGTGAGTTTCTCAGAGGTAAAAAGCAATGATCAAATAGTCAATCAACTGGGACTTTGGAAGATGATATTTGTGCTCAATCTCTACTTGTCATGCTATCTTCCCAAACACCCATGAAGAAAATGGGAAGCTAGCTGCTGAAGGGTGACCTGGGAAGGTTGTTAAAAAGCACAGATTCCTGGCCCCCCTTCTCCAATGAGTCTGGATTAGTTTCCAGGAACCTGTATTTTTCAAAAGGTTTAACAATTTTAAATTTAAACTTCTAAAGTTAAAATATAACACGTGGCCAGATTTGAACTTCACAAGCTAATTAGGGAGATATTATTCCATGTTGTAAATGATTATATCAATATATTAACTTATACAGGCAAACCACTATGAATTAATATCTACAATCTTTAGAAATATTTTTCACCAATGCTATTAAAAGCATTTTGCTATATGTATCTTAAATGTTCGTAACCTTCAATAATCCACTTACTAGATTACTAGTAAGTACCTCTTATACGTAAAAATGAGGCTACGGAGTTGCATTTCATTTTCTCTAAGAACTGAAAGAAAACCTTGAATTTTTTGTTGGTCACTGGCCTACCACTGAGAATCATGACGACAATAGATGCTGTTATAGACAATCAGAGTATAAGGCAATTTGTAAGTGATTGTATCCATTACAATTTGTAAGTGAGTGTATCCTGTTTAACCAGGAAAACAAAAAGTTCCTTAAGTATTTACAATGAAGGGAATTACTGCAGGGAAGTGGTTACATGGGTGGAGAAAGAGCTGAGAAACAAAACTGAGGCAGCAGATAAGCCAGAGATTAGCAACAGCAGGAAGCCACTACTGCCCTTAGGCTGGGGACAAAGAGAAGAAACAGCACCACCTGAGACCTCGGTCCAGCACCACCTAATGGAAGCTGGAACCACCTCAGGTCTGTCTGGTAGGAGCTGGAGTCTCAAGGAAGTACAGCTGCTGCCAGACACACCACCTAAGACTGTGTGGGAGGAAAGCAATGCCCTCTTATCCCCTCCGTAACTCTCCAATCTCTCATCTTTTAGCTGCACCCAATGGAAAGACAATTGACAGGGAAGCCTGAGAAACACATCCTGCAGAGGTGAAATACTGAGCAGAGAAGGGGCAGGTGGAGGAATGGATCTTCAGGCAACAGGTGAAGGATGGGCACAGGCTTAGAGATGCTGTGAAGATAAGTACATTGGTGATTCAGAGTGTGAAGGGAGAGGAAGGATGCTCCAAAACCAAGAAGGTCACCAAAGATTAATTATAGGCCAAGAAAGAATGCTTGGTTATGAAGTTCAAACCTGAACAACAGGTAGAGATCAGGCTTTCTGCTTCTGCTATAAATTAGACTCCCAAGTCTAAAAAAGTACTGGGAAAATACAATACATTAAGTAAGGATATAGCATCTATCAGAAGTCATGCTGATGTCATCTTTATTAAAAACTTCAAACATTTCACGACTGTCAGGTTTCAGAAATACACGTTAATCTGAAGTAAATTATACAGACCAGAGAAAAGGAAGATGAGAAAAGACATCTTATTGTCTTGGAATTGTGTATAAAAAGAACTTGGTTTAGTAGGAATAATATTCTCATGTATAATAAACTTTTCTCTTGTTAACACCAATATCGTTCTCTCTCCTCTTGTCTGTTACAGTGAATTTGAATGGACAATATTTCTGATTTATAATCAATTTTATATTTTTATTCTTTGAGTTTTTTAATATGTAAAAGATTACTTCAATAAATTCTATATTTTAGGAAACTCACTTTGGAGTTAACATATAATATATTAGCTTTAACTCCCAAGCTTCATCTAAATGTTCAGTATTAGAAATTTAATTTGTATTCTACTTTCAAAGTTAATACCTATGATATATTAGAAATGCCAGGTTCTGGATGGCCTGTAGATAAAGAAAAGAAAAGAAGGAAAATGGAAGAAAGGAGAAGAATAAGTGGTCAGAGCAAGAATCTGAATCTCACAATCTCTTGAGTGTAATGCATGTAAATAATAGCTACACTAAGAATAAAATTATAATTCATTCAAAGAAAATACTTCTACTTTAAATAGTCATTGGCTTATCCTTCTGTATGTCAATATAATTTTTACTTTATAAATTATACTTTATATTAGATAGATTATATTCTGTTTTTTCCTAATCTCCCTACTTGCAATAATATTTTAGCACTCTATCATTCTGTTCACAGATTTACTTCACAAATTTTTCCCCTATAAACATCTTAAAATATTTCAAAAACCACTTAAACATTAATTTATTTAATACTGTAGATTTAGTGAAAACATAGATCCAACAAACTCAGTGATCCCTGGCAGGATAGAAACAAAATAAACTTGGCTCTAAGTGTTATCATAGGCAAACTAGTAAACACCAAAGACAAAGAGAAAATCTTTAAGGCAGACAGCGAGAAGTGACACACTACGTATGGAAGAAAAAGAATTATGACTAACTTTTGTTGTTGTTTGAAGTTTTTTTAGGCTTTGTTTTTTTAAAGCAGTTTTAGGTTCACAGCAAAATTGAGAAGAAGGTACAGAGAGTTCCTGAATACCCCCTCCCTCCACACATGCACAGCCTCCCCGATTATCAACATGCCCCTCCAGAGTGGAACATTTGTTGCAATTGATGAACCTACATGAGACATCATTGTCACCCAAAGTCTATAGTTTACCTTGGGGTTCACTCTTGGTGTTGTACATTCTACAGGTTTGGACACATTTATAATGACATGTATCCATCATTATAGTATCCTGCTGAGTAGTTTTACTGCCTTAAAAATCCTCTGTGCCACCTATTCATCCCTCCACCTTGACTAACTTCAAAAGAAGCAATGGAAACCAAAAGGCAATGGAATGTCATATTTAAAGTACTGGAGAAAAATAGCTATCAAACCAGAATATCATATCCAGGGAAAGTGTCTTCAAAATTAAGGCAAAATAAAGAAATTTCAAATAAAATAAATCTGACAGAATTTGTCACCAGTAGACCTGCACTAAAAGAAATGCTAAAAGAAGTTATACAGGCTGAAAGGAGCTGATAACAGATGGAACTGTGGATCTACAAGAAGGAAATAAAGGTACCAGAAATGTTAAATATGTGGGTAAATATAAATAACTTTAAAAAAAGACATATGACTGTTTAGAGAAAAGTGGTACCATTGTATGGTGGGATTTATAACACATGTAGATGTAATATATAAGATAACAATGGCATAAAATTAAATGAAACTGCTGATTAAAGGTTCTTACATTTTACACGAGATTTTACAATATAAATTCTAAATAGACTGTGATAAATTAAGGATACATATTATAATTCCTAGAGCAAAAACAAAAATAATGCAAAAAGGTATAGTTGAAAAGGAATAGAAAAATTAAAGTGGAACACATAAATATATTCAACTCCCAAAATAGAAAAGAGAAAACAAAAGATATTTTTAAATGTGGAGAAAACATAGCAAAATGGTAGACCTAAATCTAACCATTCTGTGATTACATTGAATACAAACAGACTTGACACTCTAATTAGAAGGCAAAGATTGTCAGTTGGACAAAAAAGCAATCAAAAGTCAACTGTATACTGTCTAAAGATATGCCATTAAGAAAATAAAGAGGTGGGGCCGGCCCGGTGGCACAGCGGTTTAGTCCGCGCTTGGCAGCCCGGGGTTCGCTGGTTCGGATCCCGGGCGCCCGCCGACGCACTGCCTGTCAGCCATGCCGTGGCGGCGTCCCATATAAAGTGGAGGAAGATGGGCACAGATGTTAGCCCAGGGCCAGTCTTCCTCAGCAAAAAGAGGAGGATTAGCAACGGATGTTAGCTCAGGGCTGGTCTTCCTCACCAAAAAAAAAAAAGAAAATAAAGAGGAAAAAAACGTGTGTTCATATCAGCACGTGAAATAAAAAGGCATTTGACAAAATTTAATATACATTAATTATAAAAATCCTGACAAACTAGGAGTTTCCCAAGGAAACTTCCCAACTGGTAAAAAACTTCTATGAAAATCCTACAGCTAACATCATACTTTGTAGCAAAATATTGAACACCCACCTCCTAAGATCAGAAAAAGCAAAGACATCAACTCCTATCACTTCTATTCAACAAGGTACTGGCATTCCTAGGCAAAGCAATAAGCAAAACAAAAGAAATAAAAGCCATGATGATTGGAATGGAGGAAAAAGAATTCTCAGCAAAATACCAGCAAACCAATTCCACAGATACAAATAAATGGAAACATATCCTGTGCTCATGAATCAAAAGAATTAATGTTGTAAAAATGTCCATAGTACTCAAAGTGATCTTCAGATTCAGTGCAATCACTATCAAGATTCCAATGGCATTTTTAACAGAAATAGAAAAAAATCAATCCTAAAATTCATATGGAACCACAAAAGATCCCAAATAGCCAAAGCAATCTTCAGAAAAAAGAACAGAGACAAACTATATTACAAAGCTAGAGTAATCAAAACAGTATGATACTGGCATAAAAACAGACACAGACCAATGGAACAGAATTGAGAGCCCAGAAATGAACCCATACGTATACAGTCCATTAAAACCAAACAAGGGAGTCAAGAACATTCAATGAGGAAAAGATAGTACCTCAATAAGTGGTATTGGTAAAACTGGATACTCACATGCAAAAGAAAGAACCTGTACTGTATCTTACACCATACACAAAAATTAACTCAAAATGCAGTAAAGAATTTAATGTAAGACCTAAAACTATAATTCTCCTAGAAGAAAACATAGGGAAAAATCTCCTTGACATTGACTTTGGCAAGGATTTGTTGGATATGACACCAAAAGTACAAGCAACAGAAGCAAAATTAAACAAGTAAGACTATATCAAACTAAAAAGCTTCTGCATAGCAAAAGAAACAATCAACAAGAAGAAAAGGCATTCTATGGAATGTGAGAAAATATATGCAAACTATATATTTGTTAAGGGATTAATACCCAAAATACATAAGGAACTCATACAAGTCATTAGTAAAAAACCAAATAATCCAATTAAAAATTGGGCAGAGGAGTTGAATAGGCATTTTTCTAAGAAGATAGACAAGTGGCCATCAGGTGCATGAAGAGGTGCTCAGTATCACTAGTCATCAGGGAAATGCAAATCAAAACCACAGTGTGGTATCACCTCACACCTGTTAGAATGGTTATTATCAAAAAAACGAGAGAGAACTGTTGGTGAGGACATGGAGAAAAGGGAACACTGTACACTGTTGGTGGTATGTAAATTGGCATGGCCATTATGGAAAACAGTATGGAGTTTTCTCAAAAAATTAAAAATAGAACTATCACATGATCCAGCAATTCCACTTCTGGGTATATATCCAAAAGAAATGAAATCACTATCTTGAAAAGATTTCTGCACCATCATGATCACTGCAACATTATTTGTAGTAGCCAAAACATGAAAACAACCTAAATGCCCATCAGCAGATGAATGGATATAGAAGTTATGGCATATATATACAATGGAATATTATTTAGCTATAAAAAAGAATGAAGGGGCCGCCCGGTGGCGCAGCGGTTTAGTCCGCGCTTGGCAGCCCGGGGTTCGCGAGCTCGGATCCCGGGCGCCCGCCGACGCACTGCCTGTCAGCCATGCCGTGGCGGCGTCCCATATAAAGTGGAGGAAGATGGGCACGATGTTAGCCCAGGGCCAGTCTTCCTCAGCAAAAAGGGGAGGATTGGCAACGGATGTTAGCTCAGGGCTGGTCTTCCCCACAAAAAAAAAAAAAAAAAAAAAAAGAATGAAATCCTGCCATTTGTGGCAACATAGATGAACCTTGAGGGCATTATGCTAAGTGAACTAAATCAGATGAGACAGACAAATATTCTATGATCTCACTTATATGTGCAATCTAAAAAAAAACAAAAACTGAACTCATAGAAACAGAGAGTAAATAGGTGGTTGCCAAGGGCAGTGGGGTGGGGGAAGTGGGTAAGGTGGTCAAAGGGTTCAAACTTCCTGTTACGAGATGAAGGAGTTTTGAGGATCTAACGTACAGCATGGTGACTGTAGTTAATAATAGTGTATTATATTCTTGAAAATTGCTAAGAAAGTAAATCTTAAAAGTTCTCACCATCAAAAAAAAAGGTAGCTGTACCCTTAAACTTACACAATGTTACATGTCAGTTATATTTCAATAAAGCTGGGGAAAAGAAGATATTAGATGGCAAATAAGCATATGAAAAGATGCTCCATATCATATATCATCATGCAAATGCAAATTAAAACAATAAGGAGATAACATCTACATGTTTGTTAGAATGGCCAAAATCCAGAACTGATGACATCAAATGCTGGTGAGGACGTGGAGCAATAGGAACTCTCATTCGTTGCTGGTGGGAATGCAAAATGGTGCAACCAATTTGGAAGACAGTTTGGTAGTTTCTTACAAAACTAAACATACTCTTATCACACAATCCAGCAATTGCATTCTTTGGTATTTGTCCAAATGAGTTGAAAACTTATGTGCACACAAAAATCTACACATAAATGTTTGTAGCAGCTCGATTCATAATTGCCAAAACTTGGAAGCAACCAAGACGTCCTTCAGTAGGTGAATGGATAACTAAACTGTGGCACATCTAGACAACGGAATATTATTCAGTGCTAAAAAGAAATCTATCAAGCCATGAAAAGAGGTGGCAGAATCTTAAAAGCATATTACTAAATGAAAGAAGCCAATCTGAAAAGGCTACATACTATGTGATTCCAACTATATGATATTTCCAGAATATCAAAATGACTGAGAAAGTAAAAGATCAGTGGTTGCCAGGGGTTGGAGAGAGGGAGGAATGAATAGGCAGAGCACAGGATTTTTAGGGCAGTACAAATAATCTGTATGATACCATAATGGTGGATACATGTCATTATACACTTGTCCAAACTCATAAAATGTGCAACACTAAGAATGACCCTAACATCAACTATGGACTCTGAGTGATAAAGATACGTCAGTATAGGTTCATCAGTTGTAACAAATGTACCACTTTGGTGGGGGATATTGATCATGGGGGAGATTGTGTATGTGTTGGGGCAGGGGCTATATGGGAAATCTCTGCACCTTCTGCTCAATTTTGCTGTGAATCTAAAACTGCTCTAAAAAATAAAATCTATTTGAAAAAAATCTTAAGAAACCATCCATGCAACTACTAGAACGAATAGGTGAGTTTTTCAAGGTCATAGGACACAGTCAATAAACAAAAATTAGTTGTGTTTCTTTATACAATCAGGAATGAAATTTAAAAAACATTTCTGCTTACATTAGTGTCACAAATATAAAATATTTAGGAATAAATTTAACAAAAGATATGCAACAACTGTATACTGAAAACTACAGAGCATCTCCAAGAAAAATTAATGAAAGCCTAAATAAAGGGAGTAATAATATACTTTGTTCATGGATCGGAAGACATATTGTTAAGATGTTAATGTACCCCAAATTGATTTATAGATGCCATGAATTCCTATCAAAATTGCAGTATTTTTGGTAGACGTTGTCATATTCTAAGATGTATATGGAAATTCAATTACTGTAATATTTTTATAGAACTACAACAAAGATAGTGTGGTATTGGTATAAATATAGACAAATAGATCAATGGAACAGAACAGAAAGTCCAGATATAGATCTAAACTTATATGGTCAATTGATTTTCAACCGAGGCACTAAAGCAATTTTATGGGAAAATGTACGTGTAAGTGCCTGACATTAAGCTTTTGATTGAGAAGGCCTCCATTTCAAAAGACATCCATCCTGAATCAACTAGTGCCAGCTGTGTGACACAATTACTAGCAAAACAACCAAATAAGGAAGTGGACCACTCCCACCCATAAAGCCCCCTCTTTCAGAACGCCCTGGGTAACCTCGATAACTGACTGCTTGAATGACCCTACTTCTCCCTTCCTGCACCCTAATTCCCACTCTTCTGCTTTAAATTAGCCAATAAAGAATGAACCACAGAACCCTAGACACCCCACGATTGGACCCTAATAAAGGCAGAGCCCCAGGTCTACACTCTCTCTCTCTACCTGAGACCTCCCATGTGGTCTCTTGGGGTGCCCTATACCTTCCAGGACCTATGAGTAGGAAATCTTGTTCCTCAAAGCACCCTAATGATTTCTTGCTGAAGTGTGTCCTTTGATCATAATAAAACCCACAAGAGCTGGCCCAGCCCTAACTAATGGCCCCAGGGAAGGAAATGTCTGTGAGTGGTGTGCGCCCGAGGGAGCACCATTCCTAACTGAGGGTGCTACCATCAATAGCCTCAGGACCAATGGAACAAAAGGTGATGGACCAATTGGATATCCATATGGAATAAAATGTACCTTGATGAATACTTCACACTGCATGCAAAAATTAACCTAAGGTGGATTAGAGATAACTAAAAATTAAAACTATAAAACTTCTGGAAGAATTATAGCAGAATATCTTCACGACCTGGGGGTAGACAAATATTTGTTAGACAGGACCCAGAAATGACTAACTATAAAAGAAAATATTGATTAATTATATTTCATCAAAAGTAAAAGGTTCTCATCAAAATTACTGTTAAGAAAGTGAAGGGGTAGGGCCGGCCCAGTGGCGCAGTGGTTTAGTTCGCACTTGGCAGCCCGGGGTTCGCGGTGGGTTCGGATCCTGGCTGCTGCCGACACACTGCTTGTCAGCCATGCTGTGGCAGCGTCCCATATAAAGTAGAGGAAGATGGGCACGGATGTTAGCCCAGGGCCGGTCTTCCTCAGCAAAAAGAGGAGGATTGGCAACGGATGTTAGCTCAGGGCTGGTCTTCCTCACACACACACACAAAAAAGTTAAGGGGCAAGCCACAGACTGGGAGAAACTATTTGCAACACCTATCTGAAAAAAAGATCCTGTATCCAGAATATGTTGAAAAAAATCCCTCCAATTCAGTAATAAAAATATGGGCAATCTATTAAAAACATGGGCAAAGCAACTTAAATGGATGTTTCAGAAAGGAATTTGTATCAACAGCCAATAAACATATGAAAAATTCCCAATATGTGGTCATTGGGGAAACACAAATTAAAATTACAAAGAGATATCACTACACACCCACTAAAATTGCTAAAATTCAAAACACTGAGCAATCGGAAATTGCATGTATTGCTGGTACCAGTGTAGAATGGTATAGCTGCTTTGGAAAAAGATGAGCAGTTTCTTATAATGTTCTTTCCCTATTACCCAGCAATTCCACTCCTAAGTATTTACTAGAGAGAAATGAAAACATATGCCCACACAAAGACTCGTAAACATATGTTTAGAGAAGCTTTGTTCATAATAGCCCAAAACTGGAGACAACTCAAATGTCCAACTAATGAATGAATAAACCTCAGAAAGATGAAAAGATTAGAGTATTTAGTCACACAAAGGGCCCTTTCAAGAGACTAAAGATGTGCTTCAATCAAACCCAGGGGGCCTCTAGGAAGATTTAGGGTGTTGTCCTTCAGCATCTCAACAGCCACCTAAGATAGTGAAATGATTGTCTTGAAAACATTTGTAGGCGCAGCTTTTAACAAATGGAGTGAAATTAGTAAAATTCACTGAAGATCCGCCAACTTTTTAAGAAAATTATTTCATCAGAAACACTGCCAGCTTGGGCTAAAAGGGTCAAAGATAATAGGAAATAACAAGAGACTGTTGGACTCCCAAAATTCTCTGGCAGGAAGCTGGCTACTAAAACTGCTCAACTGCAAACATGAGCTTCCTTCCATGATAAAGGAAGGACAATTCAGAGGATGGAACCAAGGGTCCAGAGGGTGGACCCTGAGCCAGGGAGAATTATTCCTGGGCCTTGAAATCTAATCAGGAAATTCCCATTTGCTCAGCTGGATTTCAGAACTGCCTTTAACAAGCAGGTAGGATTTTACCTTCTATTTTCCTGTTTTTTGAACCACAATATCTGCAACTATTATTCTATGCCTGTCCCACCATCATATGTTGGGAGCAAACAATTTATGTCTTTAGTTTCACATACCCACAGATAGAGAGAAATTGTGCCCTCGAAACTATACTCAATGGATCATGTCTAGTAGCCGCATTCCCACCTGGCAGTGATTGAGATTTTGGATTTGAGCTGATGAAATTTAGGTGAGATTTTGGACTTTGAATTGATGCTCTAGTGGGATGAGACTCTTGGGAACCTTTGGAGGGGTGGATGTATTTTGCATCTGGGAGGGACATACATGATCGAGAGCCAAAGAGTGGACTGTGGTCAGCAGAATTCTGACATGGTCACCAAGACTCCCACCACTGGTGAACACACCTTGTATAATGCCCTCTCCTTGACTGTGGGCTTGAACTGTGAATACAAGCAGATACGCTTCCATGATTGGGTTGCAAATCAGTTGACTTTGAGTCCAAAAAAAGGGAGATTATCTTGAGTGGGTCTCATCTAATCAGGTAGACCCTACAGAGAAAGGGAGCAACAGTAGCCATATTCCCGCCAGCCTGGAAGGAAGAAAACAAACGGCCATAATGTGAACTACCTATGGGAGCCACACACAACAAGGAATGGTGGACGGCCTCTGCAAGCTGAGAGCAGTCCCTGGTAACAGCTAGCAGGAAACGGGACCTCAGTCACACAACCCTAAGGAAGGGAATTTTTCTAACAACCAGTGAGCTGGGAAGAGGACTCTGAACCTCAGATGACAGTAGCAGCCCCTGCCAACACCTTCATTTCAGCCTTTGAGATCCTAAGCAGAGAACCCAGAATCCTTACTCACAGACACTGTGAGACAATAAATTTGTCTTGTTTTAAGCTACCAAGTTTGTAGCAATCTATTATGCACCATAGAAAACTAATGTATTTTCCTTAAAGAGGTGATCTTTAGAAAAAAAAAATATGGAGCCGTTTCCCTCCACTTCCTTGAACTGAGACTTGGACTGAGATCGGGATGAATGAAGTCATTCACCAACATCTGCTTATTATGGAGAATGGTGAAGATGCAGAGGCGGTGAGTACAGTAGCCTTTTAACAAATTTTGAAGTTCTAGTATTTTAAGATAGACAGATGGATGAATGGACAGATAAGGGAGGCACAGAGCTCTAGCAGGAGTTTGCCCCCTGAATGAACTGAGGTGCTGCTCCTTGCAGTATTTTTATGGTTGTTCTTTACTTCAGACTTACCAGATTCTCTATTTCATTCTTTTTGGATTTTCCCTCAGGAGTGATGCATTCTTTGACAACACTCAGGGAAGGGAAAATGTGAAGTAATAATAACAAATAATGTCATTACTGTGGCAACCCCATTTTCTACGATATACCTGGGTTCAGAATATCCTTCGGGCCAAAATACCCTCATCCTAATGCCGTGCTTCAGCCACATGGACCACTCCCATGGGGCCATGGTGCCTTAATTAAGGGATGACTCCAGACACCAATATTTTTAATTGACCATTCAGTTGAAGACACAGATGTTTTTGGATCCCAGGATAATGCATCATATTAAGACCCCAGACAGCTGAGAGGTCTGCCTTTTTTTGATCAAGTAAGAGAAGGATAATTGTGAAGCAGAGAAAGTCAAGAACAGCATGAAAAGTTGCCCCAACTGCATTCTCAGATCATTTTTAGGAGAAAGGATACATGGAAGTCAAGAATCTGGGACTTGATTCTTTAACAACTACATGGTCCATGCCCCACCCCCCCGGAAAGTCTTCATGCAGCGCACATCCCCCAGTTTGGAAATTGCAAATTGAAATATCCCTGAATAAAAAGTCTAGAAATGTAACTTCGAAAAGTATGGACCAGGGCAAAACAGGTCTTCCTGAGTTCTCTTGACTTGAAAGAGACATTAAAAAAAAAACAGTTACTGGAAATTACTATCAGAAAACTTGATTCAAAACAACCAAGGTCTTCTAGTTTCACTTTAGCTACACACCAGAAAGCCATGTGGGGGGTATGTGTGTGTATGTGTATGTGTGTTTTCTTCAGCGTGTGTCTATACAAATATTCTGAATAAGGAAGAAAACCAGCAACTTAAACTGAGCTGATAATACAACTTTGAGTATTTTTGCATTAGCCTAGTCTTGTCTGATATGGTGGCTCTGCTGGTGCATCTGGACACGAAGACCCAAATCAGGGATGGTGTTCTGTCAAAATATCCCACTACCCCATAGTGAAAACCTGAGCATAAGGTTTGATATTACTTTATGACTCAAAATATCATAATTCAAAAGACAAATGAATCTAAGGAGATGACCTCTATTTTGATAAGATCTTTAAAAGTAACAACTAACATCTTTGTACATTTCACTGTGTTCTTTGACATAGAGTGATTCAAGTCAAGTTTTGGTGAATGGCAGTAGGAAGAAATATATTTTCAGAACCCAAAGTGAAGTTATAAATCTACTCTTTTGATGGTATAGATGGAAAGAAGTGTTTGCAGAGCTTCGCTATACCAAAACTCCGTAAACTGTTCCTTAACCTTCAGGGAACTGCCATTTATTACATCCAAAGAAAAAGAAAATCAAAACTTAATGCATCTTAGGGGGCAACCAAGGTAATGAAGACAGGTCAATAATATTTTCATGATTCTGAACATAATGTTTCAGCTCTCTGAAAGAAGTAGCGTGGCTGACTGAATAAAATACAGCAAGGAATATCCTTTATATATTATTATGACTCTTCCCTGGCTTTGCTTGCACAAGATGACCCACTTTCTAGTAAGCAACTGGCAAATTTGTTTAATTTAGAAAAGAGTCATGACCAGGAATTTTCAGAGAAAATTTCAAAAGCCATGTTGGGTAACGGAAACTAGCCCTAAAATTGGAAGATGTTTATCAGCCAAGTTTTATTGTATTTCAGTGGAATCTGTAAGTGGCTATTACATACCGGTTTATACTTAACACCAACAATAACAATTACAGTAATAATAACAGCTGCCATTTTTTGACTGTCTATTCGGCACCAAGGACTTCTTAACATACATGATTTTGGGAAATTCTCACAATAACCCTACGAGACAGATGGATTTTTTTGGTATTCCTCATTTTATATATAGAAAAAGTGGTAGGAGAATTGGGTTATCACAAGACATCAAGGTATATACACATGCTGAACTCAAAAGAATTTGCATCATAGCATTATCTTCACATTGAAAACAATTCAGTTTCAAAAAAACGCAAAGATTAATCTGTCACATTATATCAAGTTTGCTAATTTTATCAGTTTTACACTTTTACTTATTTTTAAATTCTAAGTTGCATGTTTAAGAACCGTAAACATAAGGACTTTATACCCCATTTATATTTACATAGGTTTAAATAATAACAACTAATTTAAGTCAACAATACATAATGTATTGTGTTTTCTTTTAAGGGATCTGCATTTTCTCAAGTTTGTGAAGCAGAGGAATACATTTGATACTGTAAGAAGATAAAAGCAAGAACTGATGATGTTTATCCTGGAGGAGAGAAAATTGAAAGTAAAGAAATAAAAAAACACATCAGAAGAGTCTTCAATTATCTAAAAGGCTGTTGCCTAAAAGAGTCAATGTATTTTCTTCATGGCCCCAAGTACCAGAGCTATAATTAATGGGTGGAAGCTACACACCATACACACACACACACACACACACACACTCAAAGTTGTGGCAAGATGGAATGGGCTACCTTGTGTGGAAATTCATTTCCTTTCATTGGATGCATTTCAACATAGAATTCCATGACAAGTTTGGGTCTTGAGCGTAGACTGGAAGGGTAGACTAGAGGACCTTCAACGTCCCTTCCTATGCTGAGATTCTCTATCTCTTAAGAACATTGAAGCTGGGAAGACAGAAGACAGACTTTATCCAGTCACTGTTTCTCCAGGACTAGATCTGTTTGTGATGAAATCTGAAAAATAGGCAGTATTTCAAAGACATAAGAGGCACCAACCAGCAGAAAAAAGCAGGTAGTTGTTATCCCCAAGAAAGCTCTTTAACAACTGAAATGAGAGGAGGGGAAGAAAAGGCTTAAGCTGATAACATGTCAGTGAACAAGTGAAGCAGTTTCTTTTCTTGACTTGAGGAAGATGGTCTCTCCAGTTACCTCTTTCTTTGCTACACATTTTGATTGAGAATCTAGCTCCCCAGACTTCCCTTCCGTGACCCACTGTACTCCTAAGAAAAACATAAAATTTGTTCATTCCTCACCCCAGAGAAGCCCTAATAGGAGAAAAAGTCTTTATTCACAGGTAGTAGATGAACTGAAAGGAAACACAGCACTCTACTATTTTAAGAGAACTGGCAGAAATGAGAATCTCAGGGAAGTGAATGAGCCCAGGGCACTGCAGCTGACAAAGAACAAGACAAGTGTGGTGATGGTGGAAATATTCACTCATTTCATAGTCAAACATCCATGACTGGAAGAAATGGTCAACCAAAATTACAGTAAAGAAACAAACAGAGACCAACTGAATCCTTTCCTCCTTCTCTGCAGTAAAAAAATTTTGTAAAACAAAAATTTCAAACGTTTGCAGTTTGAAAATTTTGTAAAATGTAGATAAATGAGAAAATGTACTCAGAATTATTTTCCATTTCCATAAAGAATATGGGTAATATTTCTGTAAAGCCATGTTGAATCAACATATCCGACTTGACTTCTAGTATAAAATAAATAAAACAACTCGGATCTTATTTTTCCCTGATTCATATATTGTCAAAGAAAGGCAAGTAAAATATCCCCAAGTTATGACTGAATGATCTTATATTTCCCTCACCTAATGGTTCCATATACGTCTTCATATCGTATCCTCTCTCTCACCCAACTTAATACTAAAGTCCACCTCCCCTCTCACAGTTCTCATTCTCTAACTTTTTCTATTTTCCACAATAACCTTTGAAAAAATTTGATAATACACTTCTTTATTTATTACTCATTGTCTCCTCCTGCTGGAATGAGGGCTCCGTGAGGGCAGGAATCTCTGCAGCTTTTTCCCTAACACATCCCATGTCCAGAACAGAGCCTGACACACAGCAGGCACACAGTCCAAATTTGTTGACTGAATAAACACCAGTTGTCTATTTATTACCCATTTTTCCACTAAATTGTAAATTCCTTAAAGACAGGAACCATTTCTAAGTTGTGATGCTATCCCAGCACATAATAAGCCCTTCACAATGTGGAATGAATTGAGAAAGGAAAAAAGAGTAGCCCCTGAGGGTCAGAAGCTGGCCTGACACTCACAGGTGAGCCAAGCTATTCTCCTAGTAGACATCAACAATCTCACAGAGTACCAACCTCAAACAAGCTTACTCTGAGACCATGATAAAATGAGATGAAGCGACTTCATAATTTGTCTAAGCACAGACAAAACTAAGGTCACTGTGCCAGCCACAAATACCAAACACCCCTCATCTCTTGGCCAAAATGAGTGAATGCTACTTCTTTACCAATTACAGCTTTATTCTCACTCTAGTCTCTCCCCCTGTATGTAAGTTCTATTGAGATACTCAATCATAGACGTTATCCAGTCTAGAGAAAACCTCTACTTCCTTAGACCCTCCTCCAACTCACCCTAATCCTATAATTGGTTCTTTTTAATGCCCTCTTACTGGAACACCCCATTTTACCCCACGGTATATGTTCTCACTCAGTGCAATGAGTCCAACTTGTTTAACTACTGGTGTGCTTTTGGTGGCCTTTGCCTGAAGAGCATTGACAGAATGAATGAATACTTAATGGATGTAAGCACTTCATAAATTATCTGCCTAGGAATTCCTTAATATCTTGGACTTTACAACTTTCTAAGGCCATTAGAAGGAAAAGAGTTTCACCTGCCTGCTTCTCCAAGAAGGAGCCATTCTCCCATCTCCAGGCAAACCTCAGGAGACTTATTTCAATGGATTTAGTCATCTAAAAGTAAATCTATAAATCAGGGATGAGGGATGTGAAAGCCTTGTGGATCATTTTAAAATGATAAAATCAGCTACATTATACAGATGTTGTGTATTTATTCACAACTATACAATGTCATCACTTATAAAAACAACAAATTCAAATAACATCTCTGATCTGTAGCCAGTTACTTTTTCAAGATGTTGATACATCATAGGCTTACCAGTTCTTCGAAGTACAAAGCAATAAGTATTACCATAAAATCTACGTTATATTAACCCAGAGATTTATAATAAAAGGAGGACAGGGAAGGGATATGGATTTGGAAGTTATTCTTGAAGAACATGATGATAAACAATGCCTAGAAACTAGTTAAAGGCAATGAAAACAGATTTTATTCAGTCTATTGCAATAGAGAAGAGAGTCCAGCATACACCAAACTCACCTTCCATCTGTGCAGAGGTGATGGGGCATTTTAAAGGGAGAGTGTGGGAGTGGAGCGGGGAACAAGTAGAGGCTGGAGCAGAGTCAGAGAAGTGGACATTTACAAAAAGAGGGAAGAGGGTTGGTCAATGTGATTAGGTCATCTGAGTTTGTTACCTGGGGTTTATCCAAGTTAGACTCCTGTCCCCCCACTGAGACTGGGAGACAAGGGTCCTATCTTCAGGTGTTGATTGGAGTAAACAGTAAATTCTTTTGGCGGGCTTGAGCTTTCCCAGACAGGAACTTAAGGAGAGCAAGGGTCATCCTAGGACCCCTGAGCTTTTAGAAACTATGCTAGTGTTTGTTGAAATCTCCTAGTGCAGGGGTTTGGATGAAATCCTTTGTGCTGAGGGTCTGCAGTCTTTACTGGCCAAGGTTTAGGCCTAGTTGAGAAAGCTTTCAGAGGAGCCTGAGTTTGGTCAAGAAGAGGGTCTTTGTCAATGGCAAGATTGACTGAGCAGCCCTGGAGCTTAGTGTTCCCACCCAATTATCATATATGGCTTCTGCCAATGCAGCAACTAGGTTCCTGGTGTAGACTGTAGTAGACATTGAAGTTGTCTCACAACATCCACACAACCCACTCTCAATGAGTAGCACCCATAAAATTTGAGTGTGTCTGACCCCATCCTTAGCTTATGGGAGCATGGGGTGATGGGGAGGTTGATGGGTCTGAGCCAATCGGGTTAGTCTCTTCCCTCTTGGTTCAGGTGCCCCAAGTCAGTTGTAGCCAGTCAGCACACACCCTCAACACATGGATTCGCAGGTGTGGGCCAATTCGTGAGAAGCTCACTACTTTTGCTAGATGGCGGTGAGAAGCCACCCACTCTTTTTTCCAGAGTCACGTGGCCCAGCTATAACTGTTAGCCATCTCCATACAGTAAGGGAAATCAGCCCAAGGATGAACTGATATACAGAAGAGGGCAGAGTGGAAAGAAACTTCTGGGACTAGAACCATAGCTCTGATCAGACAGTTAAGCTTGCTCTGCCTCTAGTCAATAAATCTCCCTTCTTGCTTAAGCGAGTCTGAGTTTGCTTTTCTCTTATTTGCTAGCAAAAGCATCCAAACTGAAATGTAAATTTTAATATGACCTCTTGGAAAAAAAGTACAAACACAAGCAGAGGACAAACTCTTATTTGTTTTCAAAAGATCTGCAATCAGAAATGATAAATCAGAATCGTTTTGCAATTTAATGGTTTGGTGTTTCATACATAAGAGGGAAGTTTCCAAACCTATTGGTCCATGTGGAAAGATGGTGGGTAAGTGGAGGCCTGGGAGTGATCTCAGACATCATCCTTTGTACTCAGTCCATTTGTTCCCTGGGCACCTTTTATTATCCCCTGCAGTAATTGGTTGTTCCTAAGGATATGTTAAAATAAAATTAGTTAGTGAATAATGACCCCTTTTGAATTCATGTACCATAATGAAGTCAATTTATATGAATAGTTGGCTTAAAAAGCCATCGTATTGAACTAGGCGTAAGCACATTGACATGCCAGCGCCCTTTATACTCATGTGCTCTCCACGCTCTCATCTGTTATCTTCTAATTAAACAACAAAGGTTCCCTGGAAATGCCCCAGTTAGACATCATTGCTAAGTATTTTGCCATCGTTTGCTAGATTAATGCAACTAATTATACAACCTGCAGCAATGAGTCAAGACCTTGGTGAAACAGTTGAAATGAAGTGTGCAAATCCCTTTGTAAAGTGTTTTAAATCAAAGCAAGTTCATCCCTTATGGATAGACTAGATTACTTTAAATGTCAGTCTCTCTCTTTTCCTCACAGTCATTGCATGCTCTCAAAGGAGAATGGACAATTTATAAGTCTTGGGAATTAACTCTCTGAGCCAGCATTGGATCCATTTTCAGCTTTAGAGCAGCAAGCATGTGGGCTGGGTCAGGACACTAGATATTACGTTACGTCTTCTACTCGTATAGATTAGAAGACAGATAAGAAGAAACCTCTACACAATGTACCTCACAAGGTTGATGACCATTCATGTCTAAAAGGATCAGAAGGGAGACACAGTGGTTGACAAGGTAGGCTCTGAGGATAAATCACCAGGGTTCAGATCCTGGTCCTTCTCCTTCCTAGTATATAACCTTAGGGAAATTATCTGGTACTTTTAAGCCTCATTTTCCCATTCTGCAAAATGGGTATAATAATGGTACCTATCACATAACGTTGTTGTGAGAACTTAGTGCTTACAAAGTGCTCAGCCACAATGCTCACTCATGGTTAATACAAGTCAGCATATGATTTTATGAAGAGAAAATGATAATCTGATGTAAAAATAAATGAACATTAATATTAATATGTTTACATTTGTATTTATTCTTACCACAGTCTTAGCAGCATCTCAGAAGAGGGACTCAGGCTATTTCCGAGATTTTGAAGTCTGACTTAAGGTAAGTCTTTCAATGTGGGACTTGATTAGGAGTGAGTAGAGACCAAGATATAATATGTAGTTCAGGACTGGTGATTACAGCAATGCAAGGATTTCCAGGCAAGGGGTTCAAACAGCCTCGGGGTATAAACTATTGTTTGACATTTTCTAAGGAGAGTCAATGGGTCTTTCAGGAAATTCTTGAAATGAGCAATAAGGTTATTTGCAACTTTTATTTTCCTGAGTGAGAGTTTCCTGGAATAGCAAAATTATGTTGATGAACAGATTGGAATAATAAAGTCATAATAATGTGGACAATAAGCTGTGTGGATTTCTGTTTTCAATGTAAAATAAAATAGTGGTTAACCTAAAACTCATTTCCATAAAAAACTTTCTACGATTAATTTTTGCAGCAAATCTCAATTTCAAATTTTACTTTGTAAAAAGGGCTGCTAAATATCTCTGTATTCATTTAGTCGTTGCTATCTATGAGTGGAAGAAAAGGAAGCACGAAGGAGAAACGTTGGCCTTAGATTACAATTTCTCTTCAGAGAATCCGTATTTGCAGAATTAAGAAGCAAGTTATGGGGGTCAGCCCAGTGGCATAGTGGTTAAGTTTGCATGCTTTGCTTCAGCGGCCGGGGGTTTGCAGGATTGGATCCCGGGCGCGGACCTATGTACCACTCATCAGGCCATGCTGTGGCGGCATCCCACATATAAAGTAGAGGAGGATTGGCATGGATGTTAGCTCAGTGACAATTTTCCTCAAGCAGGAAGAGGAGGATTGGCAACAGATGTTAGCTCAGGGGCAATCTTCCTCCCCCCAAACAAAGAAGTTACCATAATGAACAATAAAGGATTATATCAAGGGTCCAATTTCTTTATTTAGGATGTTCTTGAGGTTTAATTTGGGGTCACACGACTGAAATCTTTCTTTTGGATGTGAAGGAGAAAAGTGTTAAAGAGAACTTGGCAACAATTTTTTCTCCTTATCAATCATTTGATTCTACCATATTGTCTCAGCATGTAAGCACCCTCTTAGCTTTATATCCCTCCTTATTCAATTTACATTCTATAGGTCAATAGCACAATCACTCCCATTGCTAACACCTCAAACCTCTTGCCCCTTTCTTCCTAAGTCCAACTTACCCTGCAAAATGCCATCCATTGATGACCCCAGCTATTGCAAATCTGGAGCCATGAACACTTATACTTAATCATGCAAAGTTCTTGGTTATTTTTGATAGATAGCAGTAGGATGGAAAGTTTGACATGGGTGAGGGGTGGCTACTTCCTCACAAATCCACCACTTGGTTATAACAAAATCAAATCATAGATCAAACACCGCTGCACACGTAGACATGTTGTATGCAATCACTTATTAGCAAGCAGGTAAGAAAAGTTTTGTAAGTCGAGCTCTCTCACCTTTTAGAGATCTGTCCACATTTTGTATGACACTAACTTGAGGCAGAAACAGGGTTCTGTCACTCTTACATTTGTCATCAGACAATCAGAAAATCTTTGACCAACGTCTACACATAGGTCCATTGAGGGATATACTTCGTTCCTGTGTGTGTAAGTAATGTCTTCAAAATATTTTTGGCCACCCATACATCTCGAATACCACTGATTTCACCACAGAGCCCATTTCCAACAATTATGTTCATTCATGACCCTCTAATTTCACAAATAAAAATGCATTATTAACATTTATTATGCTAAGAAGAAAAAATCCTGTTGTTGTACAGAGATAAAAAGAGCTAAATTTCTTGCAGTAAATGCTTATGAAGTGTGGCCTCTCTGACAACGCTGAACGGTGAATTTCTAAGATGACAACAAACCCCCCCCCCGCCGAAGCAGACTTTCTCATTCTTTTTTTAATCTGGAGGAACACTTTAAATGATTTTCAGGCTATAAAATGTTAAAGGGGTATGATATATTGTCGCATATGGTATATGCAAGTGGAGATTTGTTTCCCTTTTTTAAAACCAAGTCATTTTTATGACTTTTTAACTAATTTTTGCTGGAAAATGGAAAAACAGATAGTTAAGCTTAGTTTACCCTTCTCAAAATTAAGCTCTTCCTTTCCTTTAAAAAATTTAAAACACTCATAAAGAAATATAATAAATTTCTATTAAATAACTGGCTTAAGCCAAAATAGAGTTTAATTTTTTCTAAATTTGGCACAATAGAGTTAATTCAAAGGAAGATTATAAATTTATTTTAATTAACGTTATTTATAGGTGAAAATTTATTGAGAAGCAATAAATAGCAAAGCTTCTAAAATCACAAGCCAAAGCAAAATGAATAAAAATATAGCTTAAGAAATGATTTTATGTAACACTTTTAAAAAAAGAGTTTCTTGCTGAGTGATATAATCAGGCTCAAATATGGGCCCAGCAATTACAAAATTATATGTGTTGATTTCTTCATCTTTTTGATAAACCTACATATGCATTTAAAAAGTGTTATTTCTGAAACTGAGAATGAAATTTAATGTGAAACCTGTGCTTATTTGGTGCTGCATAAAAATTCTATTCTGAGTGGAACCCGAGAGCAGCACACACAGATTCCGTTTTCACCTGAAATGCAATGATTTTTGCCCTTGCTTTTGGTGCTTGTGAAACAACACAAAGCTTGCTCAACCGTGTGAGGACTTGAAAACTGCTGCAAAGTGTCCATTGCTTCCCTGTGGCTGGTGGGACCCTCTTCTCAATACAAGTCCAGCACCTGTCTCAGGAGAGAGCAATAAAACTCATCCAGAGGGTACAATCAGGCCCAGACTTCTTCCTCTTCTCCCAAAACTGTGTTCTCAGGCCCAGCACAAGATTCAGAGAAAGGCTCCTTTGCCTGGTCATGCACTTGTGTCTACAGAGAGGGAAAATATGGTTCCATTGTATTCTGCAGTTCTTCCAGGTTCTTCTCAATAAGAATTGACACCTCCTGACAGCCTTAGACCCAACAAGCAATGGAAACATCTCAAGATTTTCTTTTGCGACACAACTTTTGGAAAAACTTCAGTTTCCTTCTAAATCCAAAAATCTTGACCTTTGGAATGAAAACATTTTCTCCAGGGCTTTGCAAAGACTTGTTCAACTGATTTATGTGATGAGAAACATCTGCCAAAATGGCTAGTGTCAGTCGCCATTCTCCACCATCAGAGCACTCTGCAAAATCTGGTCTTCTGTATTCTTGAAAGTCCCCCTCAAACACACTAGTACCACTTGGTTGTGGGAGAAGATTATCTTCCTTTATTGGAGTTTCCACACAATTTTTTAAAAAAATTCTCAACTGAGCTGATCTTTGCCTAATAAAGCTAACCATCTTTGTATCATCGTCCAAAACTTTTCCATTTCCAAAACTCTACAAGTTTTTGACCCAACCACTTCTTTATGAGCATTCAGTGTGTTGTGACAATGTCAGGACTTTCTTGTTTTACTAAAGAAGGAAGCCTCTCATAGAGCCAACCATGGATAAGGCATTATCAGTACAGATGCCAACACAATTCCTCCAAAACCTGTGCTCTGCTTTAAGATATGAAGACAAAATAGAAACTATACCTTGGCTGGGCTTGTTGTGAGCAGCTTTTTGTAGCTGAAAATATTTCTTGAATTTCATCATTATTTACAAACCTTACAAATGACACAATTGGTGACAAGCTAGATAAAGAAGCTGTTTTTATCAGTTTATTATACAAAACCTTTTCCGCATCCAATGGCTTGTCACCAATATGTCAACTTATCTTACTGCTTGAGAGTGGAACCTTTCCCCTTTTTTACACTGTAAACTGTCCTAGCACTTAACTTCATATAATTTTACGTGCTGGGAATTATTAAGTTCTCATCCAAGGTGTAATTTTTCCTTTTTTGGCCAATAAGTCTGCTACTAAAAAAAATCGCTTCCTGAGCCACGTCTCTGAAAGAGAGTCTTTTCAACAAACTTCTTACACTGTTTGTTTTGAGATTCCAATGGCTATTTAAAATAGTCAGCACATTTTGCTGGATTTCATATAAAGTATCTTTTCCATTTTGCTGGAGTCACTGCAACCTTCATAGGTTGTTTGCCACAGAGAACGTGAAATGGAATGATACCTTGGATGACCCATAAATTCCATTGATAAGCAGTTTTCAATGTAAATATGAACATACAGACTTCTTGCATGTCCTTTGATGCCATGAAATGACTGAGAAAATTGTAATTCTTTATCACTTCATCCCTTTATCAGAAACGCCTGTAGGTCTAGACCTAGAAATCTCTTGCATCCCACATCTTATTTTCAAAAAACACCATACGGACCCTCAGATATGCTTGAAAACATGAATGCTGATGAATTATAACACAGGGCACATAATGAATAACTGAACAGAAATTGCAAAAAAATAAGAAAATGCCATAAAATTCTCTTCTGGTCTACATAATCCTTGCCTTGAAATGTTTACGAGAGCAAAATGGCGAGAGGTGAGAGGAGCCGAGTTGTAACACATAAAAATTCCTTCTTTAGAGTGAAAATTCCCTCCAATTTTTTAGTACTACTCTGGGTATAACTTGTTTGCTCCGTGATTCAGTCAGGAGTATGGGAGGTGGCTGGGGGAAGTAATTCTAGGAGGGAGAGGCTGACATCTTCTGTCTGGGGTTCTCCCTTACACACAATATGGCACTCACCAAATATTAACAGTCACCTCCTTTTGGCATGGAAAACTGAGAATGGATGCAAATGAATGAGCGCGGTCCCACTGTTTACTGCCGTACAGCATACAACTTCGATCTTTATGTTGTCCCCTTTCTCTTGCATCATCAATCTCTCTTTCAACCGGGTCATTTCCATCAACATGAAAACATACTGGATTATCTCTCATCTTAAAAACGCGATGAAAAATAAGCTCTTGACCTTATAGCCCTTCCAGATGTTAACCATCTCTTTGACTCCTTTCACAGCAAAACCACCAAAATAGCTCTCTCCACGAACTGTTTCCACTTCCTCACTCTTCAGCTCACCCCAAACTGATTTCCATCTGTGTTACTTCACTGGACCTGCTCTTGTCTAGGTGACCAAATATGTCGACTATTTTCTATCCTAATTTTACACCACCTCTTAGCAGCATTTTGTGCAATGCACTATCCCATATTTTGTTTATTTTTTGCTACAAGAATATTTATTTATTTTTGTAACAGCTTTATTGAGATACAAATTATATACCATATAAATAGTTCATTTAAAGCTTACAGTTCAATGGTTTTTAGGATATTCACAGAGTTGTGCAACCATCACCACAATAAGTTTTAGAACATTTTCATAACCCCAAAAAGAAACCCTGTAATCTAGTCATCACTCCCTAATCTCCCCAGTCCCCCTCCCAGTCCAAGACAGCTGATAATCTACTCTCTGTATCTATAGATTTATCTATTCTGGACATCATTTAAATGGAATTATGCAATATTTGATCTTTTGTGACTGACGTCTTCACATTTTTTCATGTTTTATGTTTGCGAGTTTTCAAAGTTTCTTTCTCAACGCCAAATAATATTCCATTGTGTGAATATACCACATTTTATTTCTTTTTCATTTCTCTTGGTTATATTCCTAGAAGTGGAATTATCAGGTAAATTGGTAACTTTACGTCTAACCTTTTGAGGAACTGCCAGACTATTTTCCAAAATGGCTGCACCATTTTACATTCCCACCAGCAATGAATAAAGGTTTCAATATCTCCACATCCTCACCAATACTTGTTATTGTTCATCTTTTTGATTATAGCCATCCTACTGGCTGTGAAGTGGTATGTCATTGTGGTTTTGATGGGCATTTCCCTGATGACTAGCAAACATTTTACATGTGCTTATAGGTCATTTTTATGTCTACTTTGGAGAAATGTCTATTTGAATCCTTTGTCTATTTTTTTTTAATGAGTTACTTGTCTTTTTATTATTGAGTTGTGTTATTTATATATTCTCAACACAAGTCCCTTATTAGATATATGATTTTCAAATATTTTCTCCCATTAAGTGAGTTGTTTTTCACTTCATGGTGTCCTTTGAAACACAAAAAATTTTAATTTGGATGAAGTTCAATTTATTTTGTTGTTGTTGTTGCCTGTGCTTTTGGTGTCATATTTAAGAAACCACTGCCTAATCCAAAGTCAGGAAGATTTACCCCTTCATTTTCCTCTATGAGTTTTAGAATTTTAACTCTTGCATTTATGTGCATTTGGACTTAATTACTGTATATGATGTGAGGTGGGGGTCCAACTATACTCTTCTGCATGCAGATTTCCAGTTGTTCCAGCACCATTTGTTAAAAGACTATTCTTTCCTCATTGAATTGTTCTGGCAACCCTGTTAAAAATCAATTGACCATAAATATGAGGGTTTATTTCTGGGTTCCTAATTCTATTCTATTGAGCCATGTGTCTATTCTTATGGCAGTGCCACATGTCTTCTTGTAACACTTTATTCTCTTGGCTTCCAGACCACAAAACTTTCATTGTTTTTCTCCAAACTTTCTGAGTCCTATGTAGATTCATCTGCTCCTACCAGCCATATATCTGGGATCTAAATTTGGCTATCCAACAAATTTGTTTAACTCTAGTTAGATGTCTCATAGGCATTTTACACTTTACAGGTCCTGAACTGAACTTTTGCCTCTCCCACATAGCAAAGATTTCTTATCCAAGTCATCCCATCATAATAAATGGCATTTTCATTCACCCAACTTAAGCTAGAAATCTGAAAATCATTCTGGTCTCCTTTTCCTAACTTCATCTTTGATTATAGTCAAAAGATAGATATCACACTAGTTATTTTGATAGAAAGAATTTAATAGAATTTTAACCAGATAACAGAGAATGTGAAAAGGCAAAAACAAAAAAAGTACTGATATATCGCAAAGATAGTAAGTGCAGGAAACAGCTACTGCCCTTTGGCTGGGGAGACACAGGGATGGGGTTGGAATTGTTAAACCTTGTGATTATGAGAAGCTTGGAGGAGATGCTCCACAGAGCAGGGATTTAGACCTCTAAGGAAGGGTCACCAGCTTGCTGTTGCTGGCATCTGGGGGTGGAGGAGGGGATGGAAATGAAGCTGAATCTGGGGTGTCTGGCAAACTACAAACTGAAACTCCCTTTTACAACCCAGGTGTAGGATCTTTCCTAGAGCAATGCTGGCAGGAAGAGGAGGGAGCAGGTCCCTTCTTACCCCTCCAACCTTCCTGTATCCCTTTAATGTCTCCTTTTGGCAAAGCCTAACAAGTTGGGAGCTGACAAAGCAGAAATGCGGTTTTGAAGAGTCTCCATCTCAGCATCAAAAAAATGAGTGTCGAATGGTGGCTTTGAAGCTAAGGAACAATAGTTTAATAACCAGCACAGTTCACTCTTGATTACTCAGCACTGATACCTCCTGTTGGTTCTGCCTCTATACTCTGTACCTTACCTGCCTCTCTAACCTCAACCCCTAATTCAAAATGCTTTGGCCATTCTCACTTTCTTCCCGATCCTCAAATCCACAAAATACATTCTCGCCTTAGGCTCACACACTTCACCTCGACCACTCCCTATCCCCACGGCAGTCTTTTTTTTTGTTTTTTTGCCTGGCTAGTTCCTTCTCATCTTTAAGTCATAGCTAAATTATCTCCTCCACAGGCCGGGCTTCCTTAACCATGCAGTCAAAGTCGCAAGTGACCCTTGTTCTTTTCCTTCATTGCACTTACAGTATATGGTCATTAAGTGTTCACTCATGTGACTATTTGTTTTATGTCTGTCTCCATCAATAGAATGTAAGCTTCACATTTACTTTGCTCATCACTTCATATATATACGACCTAGCATGGCTCCTGACATTTAGTAATGCTGAAGAAATATGGGTTGAATGGATGCTGTATGGAGCCAACCAACAGGGGGGTCATATTCATCCATAAAAGAATCCATTTGGGGTTGGGTAAGTGTTGGGTCAGTTAGTGGGGGTGGGGGTGAGAATCCTAGTGGGGAGGATAGTTTTCTGGCTCCCGTGGTGAGTACAGTGCACCAAAACCAGAGTTGCATTGAAAAAGAAATTAAGAAACAGAGTCATAATCATCTGGGGAAAAAACCCAGAAAATGGATATTTGGAAGAAGTGGAAAATAGGTGAGATAGGTTCAGGTTATGGACACTTTGAAAGCCAAGCATGGCATACATAGCTGTTTGATTTCCCCTGAGAACAAGGCGAAAGAGTTAGCTCCTGTTGCAGTAACTCTAGTCTAGTTTAGCCATTGGGAAGACATTCCAATAAAAGCTATATGTCATTGTAATAGATTAACAAAGAGGCTGGTAACATATCTGCTCAGTAGGGGGAAGGGAAAATTTGGGACCAGAAAGTAGAAGAGAGGAATAAAAAAAATGGGGTTTTCCAAATCAAGTTATAGTTTGCCCTTTTTCTATTTCTTTTTGCACTGGACCATCCTCAACTACCCCAAACAAATCATTTTCACTGCAAGGATTAGTCTCCACCAACACCCTTCACCAGATTCTGTGGGAAATTCATAATATATAGTCGAGGCCAGCTTCATGGGCGTGCAACCTGCACAGGTGTACAAGGCCCTGTGCTCAGAAGGGCAACACACTTGATCTAATGTTTTCCTGTGGCCGTCTTGAAATTTAAATAATTTTTGAGAGGGATCCCACATTTTTATTTTGCACTAGACCCTGCAAATTATGAAGCCAGTCTTGCTTAGAGTATAGGTTCTGGACCATATTATACTAAAAGCATCGCTATATATATGGATCTATATATCGATATATATGTATACTTCCCAACCCTGTGTTTCACTCAAAAATCTTATTTTATTAATATGAAGCTTGAAGGAGTTATGTCCCAGTGCCCTTCCCAATTCCTGAAATTTCCACCACTGCCCTCCACTACCAGTGGTGTCAGCATGGCTATAAGATAAGCATGGATGGGAATTCATGCTAGCTTGAATTCCCCAAAATAAAGTTCACAAACAACCAGATCCTCTAAAGCTGATATTGCACATAAGTAAATGAGGGCAGGGACAGCCTCTGCTTTGGGGACATCAAAGTACATGTAATTTAGTGTGACCTGTCTCCCTGCTTTCTCTGCTACCACAGATCCCTGGCCTCACAGCAGCTGGAAACACAGTGTGAATTATTAGCGTGCTATAACCAATTCTAGTTTCTTCTTAAAGGTTAGTATTGTAAAAACAAAACCCCATGGCCTAGCGGTTAAGTTTGGCGCACTCTGATTTGGTGGCCCGGGTTTGGGTCCCAGGCGCAGACCTATACCAATTGTCAGCCATGCTGTGGCAGTGACCCACATATAAAGTGGAAAAGATTGGCACAGATGTTAGCTCAGGGAGAATACTCCTCAAGCAAAAAGAGGAAGATTGGGAATGCATGTTAGTTTAGAGTAAATCTTCCTCAGGAAAAAAAAAAAAAAACCCAAAACTTTGTGTATAAAGCATGTTCTGGTTTTCTAAGTGTTTTATCTACTTGGTACCATTTGATGGTCACAATAACTGTGCAGTAGGCAGGATGGATCTTACAATCCTGTATGGCAATAGTGTAAAGGGCAGATATTAGAAGGCAGGCAAATCAGGGTCAAATCTTGTCTAGACCACTTTCTTGTCTGTACAATGGAGTTTCATGGAGATTAAATATGAAGATGTATAAAACTACAAGTACAATGCCCAGCACATAATAGGGACTCCATATCCGGGAGCTTTTGTTGTGTGCATGCTTTTCAGGGAAACTGAGGACAAGCACCGTCCTGATTAGAACCCATCTGCTCTCAGCATCGCTGCGAGACCTGGTAGTTCCCAGAATGCATCATGCTCTCCCATGGTTCTTTGACTTTCCATCTGCTGCTCCATCCAAAATTGCTGCTGCCCATTTTCCATCTGGCTGACCCCCACTTATCCTTGAAGACTTATCTCATGTGGCCTTTTTCTGAAACTTTCCCCACACAGCTCTCTTCCATTCTGTGTGGTGATCCTTCTTTGGGCTCCCGTCTCCCTCTCTTCTTATCTCTATGGCTGCACCCTTCTGTGCTATAGCTGTCTGGTCCCTATATTGTCGCCTCTGTTGTCTATACTTACCAGCAGGGCAGGACTTGTGTCTTTAATCGCTGCTTCTGTAGTCCCTGAGTAGATACTCAATAAATATTTCCTCCTTAAACAAATGAATATGTAAATGAATAAAAGACGGTAGGAAGGAATTAATTAATTTGCTTTTTGTGTGTGTGCCCCTTGGTAACAGAACTGAGATGCAAACCAGCTTTTCTAATAACCTGGAGATAAGCCAGCACTCCCTTTTGAAGCTGAAAGCAGCAGGTCATTTTTTTCTCTAAATAAAAGGGTTTCTTGAGTTTCCAGGAACCTGGCCCACGGCCACAGGTATGGAAATGGTAGCCTGCTGGATCTGGGTTGGGGGAAGGAGCAGCACTTGACCACAAAGAACATTTTTCTTGGCACTTGTCAAAGAAGAGGACAGAGACATCTGCATGTCCCAATGACATCACTTGGCCCTGCCTTGCACAATAGAGGAAAAAAACTGTCAGGGCAAATTTCCAGTTTATCTACACATCACTGGGCCAAGGCCAAGATTTTCCACCCCTCTCCTCCCCCTTCTGGTGCCAACCCCGAAAATGGCTCTTGGAGCGCTGAATAAAACTGCCTAGAAAGAACCAGACTCATAATCAGATTTGCAGCTATGAACTCAAGGCAATGTTATCACACCCCTTTTGTCCCTTTATGCTTCCATTGCCCCCACCCAGCTTCCACCCACGGGATCCACTCCCTCCAATTTGAGGCTTATCATCCCTATGCATTTCTTCACACTTGAACTACGTATGCATATATTCTTAAAAGTAGATAACATTGCTTTACATTTTGTGAACATTATATGTTATATCATGTTGTATGTGTTCATCTTTAATTTCCTTAAACTTAAACTTACTGGGTCTTCTCAATATGACGTTGTAAAATTTATCCACATGGATATTTGTAGCTCTGCTCCATTCATGATGCGTAGTGGCATTCCCTGGAGTAGAATCAAGTCCCTTGGATGAGTGTCAAATGTGACAGCTGCTGGTTGAAGATGCGCTGCCTGTTTTATGTGGGGCTGGTGGGTGGAAAAGCAGAGGACAGATCACACACAGGCCTGTACCTCTTCTCATCTTGGGGTACACGTGAGTCTGTGATGCCACGGGGCCGGGGGGAATCTGTGGTCTGTGTTATCACACTAGACTAGGCTGATCCCACTTCCTGAGCTTTGTTCCTGCCTCAAGTGACGCTGTAATAAGAAGTACACTGTTGCCAAAAGAACACTAGGCCGATGTCAGAAACCTAGATTCTTGTCCCAGTTCTTAATAAGATCCCACATGA
This sequence comes from Tapirus indicus, assembly GCA_031878705.1. NCBI lineage: Eukaryota > Metazoa > Chordata > Mammalia > Perissodactyla > Tapiridae > Tapirus > Tapirus indicus. Next base: position 121,141,665 of record CM062925.1, read on the forward strand.
CCTCTGGCAAGTCATTTCACCTTCCCAAGCCTCAGTTTCCACATGGAGGGTCACTTGATTTTCATAAACTGCACAGGTCTGAGGGAAACGTGGGATGTGCCCCCTGGGTGGAATGTGGTGACATTGTTGAACTTTTTACAGAAAGACCAGTGGTAGCCTCTGCGAACTCTCTGGAAAGAGACTTTGCAGATGGGATTAAGTTAAGGATATTGAAATGAGTAGATGACCCTGGATTACTAGGGGGACCCCACATAATCCCGAGGGTCCTTATAAGAGGGAAACAGGAGAGTCATAGATAGAGAAGGAGATGTGACACTGAACACACAGATATGTGTGTGTGAGGGGGGTGGGGGGGGAAGAGATCTGAAGATGCTACACTGCTGGCTTTTAAGATGGAGGAAGGAGACATGAGTCAAAGAACACAGTGGCCTCTGCAAGCTGGAGAAGGTAAGGAACTGATTCTCCCCCAGAGCATCCAGAAGGAACGCAGCCCTGCCAACACCTTGATTTTAAGACTTCTGAATCTAGAACCAGAACCTAATACTTTTGTGTTGTTTTCAACCATCAAGTTTGTTTCAGCAGCAATAGGTCATTAAGAGAGCGGGAGAGTGAGTTCCACATGATAAATCCACTCCACTATTTTTATCTCCTTAAGTCTTTTGATTCCTTCATCTGCCTTAAGCCAAGGCATTTCTGGCATCTCAAGGTCCTTCAGCGTGGGCTCCGACCTCTCAAGTCCATGTTTTGGTCAAGCGTCCAACCAAATGTTGAGAATCATTCTCAGTTGTTCGAGCCAACACACTGAATCCAGAATCTCCAGTAAGTGCCCCTATTTGATAAATTCAGCCTAGCCTAAAGTTATATTCTTTTCCTCTGGCCTATGACCTTTAGAATCCACTCCCACCATTCTTCCCTGGTTTCTGTTGATACTAATTAGCAAAATCTTGCAATTCATTAAGTGTGTGCACCTGCTCCTCCCAGGTAAGACTTTATACTTCCCTCCGAGGCACTCTGGGAGCCTGACACTGGCGTTGTCAGGAACAGAGATATCAGGAATCTGGGAATCTGGAGGCAGCAAGAGCACAGACACCCCCTCATTAGGTCATTACCTTGGGTGAGATCGTGACAGGAAAAGACAGGGGAGGAGGGTCTGCTTTTGCCAGTGAGGAAACTCCATTAGGGCTTGAATCTGCCCAAATATCCTCCTTCCAATCCTCTCTTTCCCAACATTGTCCTATTTTCACAAAAAAAGACAACATGAGGCTGGAAATGCACAACCTCTGCTATAATTCAGCAACCCATGAACATAGACTGTGTCTGATTTTCAGATGCATTGGCCTGTGGCTATGAGACATAAGACATGCTTTTTAGGGCATCCAGAGACATTCCTGGGTTCTTTGACTGTTTCTTAAAAACAGAATTTAAACCCTGAGCTTATCATATATTTTTTTCATTAAGCTTTCTGGCACAGTTAAAAACAGGTGACCCATATTCTGAAGGTAGGGTATACTTGTTGCTTTCAAATCCAACTGGATAAGATTACCATCCCCAGAATTCCCCATTTTCTTGGGAATACTCATACTAATTCCTCCTAGGGTGAAGGTTCAGTTGCAGAGAATAGACTTTACGCTAGCTGGTTTAAGTAAGAAAAGACTCTTATCACAGGTTATTAAACACTCCAGAATCATTAGGAAGGCTGCAGAAACAAACTCCAGGCTGTGCTTCTAAGAACAGCTTTTAGATTACACTGCAGAACCTGCAGCCATGAGAGCTGTTGCTTCTGCCACACTCAGACACCCAGAGGCTGCCGATCAAGGGGAAAAGCTGCCTCTACACTTAGGGTCCCAGAACCACACTGGCTCTGCTAGGATCCATACAAATGGAAGGGAGGCTCATTGCCCACCTCAAATTCAAGTCCCAAGCAAATGTTTCTGCTCAGTAGACCTAAATTATGTCCAAAAATACCTAACTGCAAAAGAGTTCTAGGAGATGTGATTTTTAACCTTCCAGCATCTGCTCTAGGAAGGCTGGTGAAGAAACCAACCCAGTGTTGGCTCACTTCCCTTGAGGATTCCTAAGTACTATCAAGAAGCTGTTTGGAAAATGGTGCCAGTAACCTCAACCAATAGGCTGCATCAGTGAGTTGGGGACCCATGAGGAATCTCTTCTTGGCAAGGAGCTAGGTGCCAGAGCAAGCACTGAGAGCAAGGCAAGACAGTTGTCTTGCAAGTGAGGAAGGAGATTCAACCTCAATGCACATATCACTTGGCTCAGAAATTTGAACTATGAGTTGTGTTCAATTGTTATCTTTTTATGTTTTGGATTTTTCTTCATACTTACTTCTATCTTGTTTTTAAGAGTTCTCCCATTTCATTTCAGAAAGAAAGGGGAAAAAAGATCTCTCTATTCAAGATACATAGTGAGAGCAATAGTGAGACACGGTTCCTACCAGAGGGGAATTCCCTCTGACAAGCTCCTCAATTTAAGAATTCTCAGCTTAGGTTGAATTTTGCAAAAGAGAGCCAAATATGCATTGATTTTATTTTGAAATTTGGATCTATACAATTAACTAAGTGAAAGCTAGCATGTTATAGGAATGCTAATTAATTACTCTATTTAAATAACAACAATTGAGACATTGTTCAAGCTGTACTGTTTTGCATATGCAAATTGTGTTTTTCTCTGCGACTCGAAACTCACTGATCACAGCTGCATGAAAAAATGTCTGGTTTATGAAGTTTCCATCAATCTTCACATGATAATGCTTGGTTATGCTGAATTGATTAGCATTTGCATATTAAGAAATTTGACTTTCATTTATGTCTACCTTTGACTCTTAGAATTGTACAATTAATCCCTAAGAGAACTTGTGAAGAATAATCATTTGATATTAAATCAAATAATAAAACATTTAAACTGAGAAGCACATATGTGAATGAGTCTGACAACAAGTGTGCTTCTGACAAGTTGAACGTATGGAACCTTTTGACTAATATAAGAGCAATGACCCCTAAGAATCCCCAGTAGTTCACCTTGGCACAGATTCTCCAGTGACTGAGACTGTTCTTATTTTCTCTACACCTTTTTCCACTTTCCCATAGGCATTTTTAAACTGTGTACTGTTTTTCTACTCCGAAATCATCAAATTACCTCAAATTTTACAATAAAGCAAGAGAATGGCTATTATTTAATTATAGCTGTAACGGGGTGCACAAGCTGTTTGAACATCTCCCACACCCCCTGCGACCAGAAACCATTTGCTCCCCCTGTACATTCATAAGCTTTTCTCAACTCACACCAAGAAAGACTGGTTTGGTGTCATTTATTTGAATGTGTATTGGAAGGTTGAATACCTTAAAAGAGAAGCTATCTCTAAGCCCCCAAACCCAAATCATAGTAAGAAGCCATCCCCCATTTTTTTTCCAATTACTTGGTCTAGAAGAAAAATATGCTCTAGAAGTCAACTTGGGCATTTGTAAAAATCCAATATGGATAATTCGGTAAAGGAACAATATCCAACTTTTCTCTTAATTATGCAGGTTCAGCCAGAAACAACCTGGTTCATATGGGTCCTAAACATTGGGTCAGTGACTTGAGAATTTTCCCAGAGTTATAAGATCAGCATATGTGGCTGAATATGTAACTCTGCCTCCAATTAAAAATTTCCTTTTTGGGGCCGCCCGGTGGCGCAGCGGTTTAGTCCGCTCTTGGCAGCCCTGGGTTCGCGAGTTCGGATCCCGGGAGCCCGCCGACGCACCGCCTGTCAGCCACGTCGTGGCGGCGTCCCATATAAAGTAGAGGAAGATGAGCATGGATGTTAGCCCAGGGCCAGTCTTCCTCAGCAAAAAGGGGAGGATTGGCAACGGATGTTAGCTCAGGGCTGGTCATCCCCACAAAAAAAGAAAAAAAAAAGTTTCCTTTTTCAGTGCTGTGCTACTGATGAATTTGTAGTCTGTAGCACACCCTATGTTTATTACCTAAGACACAGTTCCAGAGAAGAATTCTTTGTGCAACACCTTGTCAATGATAATTTAAAGCACAATGGTGCATCGTAACTAGTTTTTGGGGAACAGATATTATTCTGAGTAATCAACTTGGTGATTCATCTGCTTCTCTTATATCTTTCACAGATAATATTTATCAATCAGATAATTTCTCTTAATAATTGAGGAATTAGTCACATATGTTTGTGGTGTGTGTTAACTGGGAAAAAAATTTCCTGAGACTAAGGGGAGTTGATATAAATTGTAACTGACTAGGTAAACTGATTTAAATATTTTATTCAGTCTCACAAACTACTCAAACGCATTCAGATATTTTACATTCTCAGATGGTTTCCATTCAGTACCTCCATGAAAATGTAGCAGGGGACCCCGAGGCACCAGCAGCTTCGGTTGCAAATAGCATCTATCTCCATAGCAGGAACACCTTCCTTGGTCTGGCTTCATTACCTGGTCCTGAAAAGAGGGCAATGTTTATCTTCCCAGAATAGGTACTGACTCCCGTGAGAACACACATAGGAAATCCACAAGTGTTTAAGTACCAGGTTAGTCAACCATGTTTAGTCACTTTCACATAGGCACATGCAAAAACTTGCTCCCGCACTGTTTTTGATAATCTAATCTGGAGAGGGCACATTGGTTTATTTCATACACTGACTCCAGTGAACTAATAATAGCTCCCTGGAGCACTGCATTGAGAGGATTCTGAGATCGTGTATGAGATTAATAGGAAAGAACGTGGGTCAGACATCACTTTTGCCTCATCTCGCATCTTTGTTCCGACCATTGCCACAGCAACCACCTGTGCACAGGTGAGGGCTGGCAGCACCTCACTTCGGCTGCATTGTATCTTTTGTCTTCTGTCCAGAAGCATCTTCACCCCTGTTGTGAGAGATGTCTGCATGGACTGGGGCAGCCCTTCTGCCAATAGGCAAATTGCTGGTACAACCCTTGACCTTGGGCTGGGAGCCAATGGCTAAGTACTCCATTTCTGTCTTGGACAGGCAACTCTGAGGAACATTCTACACCATTCCTCAGATGGTCCATGGGGTTGAGCCTCAGTTGCCCATCACCTCCATAATGCATCCATGGATTGGCTTTCCCACCTTCCCTCTTTCACTTTCCTCACCTCCCCATTCCTACCCTTTGAAACCACTTCTCAAAGTAAATTATTTCTATTAAGAATTCTTATTTCTAGTTCTGTTTTGGGGGGAAACCCAAGCTAAGAAAAAAGTGCCATGCTAGATTATTGGGGTTAGAATGAGTGAAGGGTTCATGAAGAGTTATAACTCTAAGCCACATAGTTGCCACACCTTGTTTCTTCCTTCCTATATAATGATTTAAACTCTAATCAATAACAGAGCAACTGACTCCATCAAGATGGTGGGTCAGCTGAAAGTTGTCGTCATTATGCAAAATTTAAAACCAATGATGTGTTTTATCTTCAAGTTCAATCTTTGGCTCATTATCTTTAAAAATCAAGACAAATTGCTCATTCTCATCAGCAGCAGCAATATCAATGACCTCATCTGGATATGTACATTTTCAAAATAGGATCTAAGTGTTGGGGAGGATCAAGTAGAGAAAAAAAACAATACCTGCTTGCAGGACTAAAATGTAAATTATAAAGGAAGATCCAAGGGCAAAAGTTAAAATAATAATATGAAATAACATATTCTAAAAACTAAATAAATGACACAAAGAAAGCATCATTATCTTTAGTGTGACTCTTCAGGGAAGAGGTGGAACTTGAGTTGGATGTACAAAGGACTGGACAGGCAGAGGAGCAGAAAGGGAACTCCAGGCTGAGGACTGGTTCAAGCAAGAGTATAGCATGGGAATTTACACGCTATGGTCAAGAAGTAATTAGTCAACTAGTTTAGGAGAGAGGAAATAGAGGGAGATAAATCTGGGGAGACAGGTGGGGACTAGACTATAAAGGAAGATAAAGATCAGAGAAGACATCTGGATGTTTATTCCACAAGCAGTAGGGTCTTATCGACTATTTGTTGATTCAAACTGCTATGGATAACGTTTGAACCTTTTGGAGCAGGAGTGATAAGAAAATGTCTCCGGTCACCCAGGAGAACACAAAGGAAGAAGACCACAGTCTGCTCTTGAACCACACAACTGCTCCCCGAATCTTGCGAAGAGTGAAAACTGAACATGGGAACTTCAAATAATGCTTGAATGGGGGGCAGACAAAAGGCAAAACCTTATCATTTGAGTCTGAAGCTTGCAGCCTGAATATCAGTGGTTTTTCTGAAGTCACTGATTTTTACAGAAATCATTACCTCTAGATTCTGAGACTTAGAAAATGCTTCTAAGATGTTTACAAAGCATTAAAAACCTAACCACCTAATACATCAAAGATATAAAGGGATAAAATAATTAGGCAGGCAGGATGGAGCAGAAAAAAAGTCTAAATTCTGCAGTGGGAGGATGAACTCAGAGAGCTGCCTCTTTTTTATTTTATTATTTCTTTCTTTTTATATTTTTAATTCTATAAAACTATTTGTTCACTCAACAAAAACTCTTTGAATGCTTACTATGTACCATGGGAAGGTTATCAGAACAGAGGCTTCGAGTCAAAGCTGCATTCAAATCCACACTCTGCCATTTTCTGACCATGGGATTTTGGCAAATTGTGTATACTTTCTTGCCCTCAATTTCCTTTTGTGTAAAATGGGAGAAATGATACCCACCTCATAGTCTATTATAAGAACTATATCTATAAAATACCTATAGTAAGTGATCAATTAAAGGAAGCTTAAAATTTTTTAAGTTCCATTTTCCATACCATCAAAAAAATATTAAAAGATTTACTATTGTGTGATAGAGCATTTGCTAATTTCCTCACTATAATTTCAGCAACTGTGATAGGCTCTGTCTATAGAAGTAACTTTGGTTAGAATTTAAATGTCTCCGTTAAATCTTTAAATTTCTGTAGGAAAGGTAAACTCGAACTTATTGGTCATTTAGGGATGGCCAAGTCAATTTCCATGAATTTGGTTTCACTGCTTGTCCTCTGACTCTAAAAGAAAATAACAAACTGAAAGTTATTTATTTGTTTCTCATGATTCTGCTCAAATCACTTGGGATGTCTGCTTTCTACCTTCTTAATCATTACAAAGTCTTTCAAGCAACCTTGAAATATACAATAACTTTTATTTTGTTCTTCCCAATCTGAGTTGAGTTTAATTCTTCAAGATTCAGCTATTTAAGCTTTTAGTAAATGACCATTATGATTTTATTACAACAGCAACTCAGCCTAACATTTTCCACAACTAATCATCGAAAAAAGCATTTTAATACTTAATTAGATTTTCCTAGGCAGAGATAATACAATTGATAAAAATTCTAGAAATTAGCAAAATCCCTAATACCCATTAATAAACCTGTTTTCTTTGACAGTATTGTGACAGATGTTTCTACTGAATGAAAAGCTTTGAGCAAGTTGGAAAAATACTTGAGCAACAGTATCAGGTATCTTTCTTTTTTACCTATAAAAAAATAACAACCAAAAAGCACATCAGAAACATTATAGCCTTAGTTTCAAGAACTGTTTTTGTATGAAAATGGAAGAAAATCTACTCTATTTACCTGTAGTTGACATGTCTCCATCAGTTAGAAAGGAGGGCAGAGGTACATAGCAAAATGTGATTTCACTCAGTAGCTTGAGACATCCAACAAAAATATTTGGACCTTACAGTGTCTCCTTCCAAGGATGCTGTGCAAACAAGTATTTTCTTCACAAAAGACCAAACCAGTCACTGTTCAAAACTAACATGGCTGGGTTGAAAACATCAGCAACATCTGTGAATTTCTCTGCAAACCCATCAGTCCAGGAACAGGCGGTAATTTAACAACAAAATAAGCAAAGTAAATGACTCTACAGAGAACTCCTTTATATAGGATGGGCTCTGGGGGTTGATGCAATCAAATTACTCAGGCTCTCCCACTGAGTCTGCAGTTTTCTTCTCCAAATATAATGCCAACTATTGTGGCTGCTGCTATAACCCCCTAGGTCTGAATGTCCCCTACTTCTTACCACCCATCTGCTACTCCATTCATACAGGACATCGCCACGTTTTCCAAACAAACACATTATGAACTTTCGCAGCTTCTTATCTTTGTTCATGCTATTACTTCTTCCTGGAATGACTTGTGCTTATTTCTCCCCTTGGAGAAAGTCTACTCGTTCTTCCAGATCCAGTTCACAGTATTTTCTCCCCTCAGAAGGTTTTCTAGTTACCATGCATCCCAGAGGCACATTGGAGAACAGTTAGTTATTTATGTTTGTTATGGCTTTAACCGTGTCCCATCCAAAATCCATATGTTGAAGCCCTAACTCCCAGTGCCTCAGAATGTGATTGTATTTGGAGATAGAGTCTTAAAGAGATGATTAAGGCCAAATGAGGTCAGTAGGGTGGGCCCTAATCCAATATGACTGGTGCCCTTATAAAAAGAGGAGATTAGGATACAAATATGCACAGAGGGAAGACCCTGTGAAGACACAGGGAGAAGGCGGCTGTCTACAAGTCTACCAGCCAAGAAGAGAAACCAGCCCTGCTGAAACCTTGGTCTTGCACTTCCAGCCTCCAGAACTGTGAGAAAATAAATTTCTGTTGTTTAAGGCGCCCCATCTGTGGTCTCTGTTATGGCAGCCCCAGCAGACTAATACATTTTTCTAGCTCCTCCCACTAGAACATGAGTCCTCAAGATCAGGGACTAAGCCTCAGTCCCACAATTTGTCCTCAATAAGTACTTATTGAATGAAAAAGCTAAAGATGAAGGGAGAGCAGGGAAATAAATTTAGGAAAGTAGCAAAGGAGTTAAACCTGATGACAAAAGTGTTGACCCCCTCTTCTAATCAAAAAGTCTGGAAACAGTCTCCTAACTTTCTGATAATTGCAAATCTGATTTTTCAAACGCAAAGATTTCAAGATGAAAAAAGAGCTGGCTGCTGAACATTGGCTGCTCTTGCTCTGCTATCCAACGTTCAGAGCAGAGACCAAAGAGAGACCCATTAAGGGGGCTGGCCCCATGGCCTAGTGGTTAAGTTTGGCACACTCCACTTTGGTGGCCCACGTTTTTGGGTTCAGGTCCCAGACACAGACCTACACCACTCATCAGCAGCCATGCTGTGGCAGCGATTCACGTACAGAATAGAGGAAGATTGGCACAGCTGTTAGCTCAGGGTGAATCTTCCTCAGCAAAAAAAAGAAAGAAAGAGACCCATCAATACATGAATAATTGATTCATCTGGTCCTGTCAACCTAAAATGTGAGTTGTAGTGAACATTACTTGTATTGATAAATATTTCCGTTTCACACTCTGAAAATACCAGCCCTCTAACTGGATTAGGAAAACTCTGAAATAAATGCCTAACTCCTCTATTCTAGAGTCTGTGCTCTCTATCCTTTGGAGAGATTCTTCTGGCCTCATGAAATCTTGACTTATGTGCAAAATATATGTGCAATTACTGACAACTAATTATGTTCATGGAAGAACATGAGGTGTCACAGAGTCCAGAGAGAAACCATGTCTGAAGGAGATACTCACTTGAAATATTAAATCACCATCCAGACAGCATCTGTTGTAGATGTCTCAAACCAATAAGTGATTACATGACCATATGGCCTGAATGTTTGTGTCCTCCCAAGATTCATATGTTGAATCCTAACCACCAAGAGGATAGTATTAGGAGGTGGGGCCTTTGGGAGGTGATCAGGCCATGAGGATGGGGCCCTCACAAATGGGATTAGTGCCCTTATAAACAGACTTCAGAGAGCTCTCTTGCCCCTTCTGCCACGTAAGGTTGCAGCTAAAAGTTTCCTTCTATGAACCAGGAACTGTCACATATTTATTTGTGATTTATTTGGTTGAGCACGTTTAAAACTGCAAAAGGAACAACAAAAATAAAAGAGTTAATGGGGTCTGCCCGGTGGCACAGTGGTTTAGGTCACGTTTTGGCAGCCTGGGGTTTGTGGGTCCGGATCCCGGGTGCCCGCCAATGGACTGGTTCTCAGCCATGCCGTGGCAGCGTCCCATGTAAAGTAGAGGAAGATGGGCACGATTGTTAGCCCAGGGCCAGTCTTCCTCAGCAAAAAGAGGAGGATTGGCAACAGATGTTAGCTCAGGGCTGGTCTTCCCAGAAAAAAAAAATAATAATAATAAAAACATAAAAGAGTTAAATAAATTAAACAAGCAGATCATTGTAAAACACTTGTAATGGTCAGGATATGTTCAGCAAAGATGCAGTTACAAACAATCCCAAATCTTAGTGATTTATAACAGCCATGGATTTAGTTCTCATTTGTGCTACATGTCCAAGCCAGGTCGGCCAGGGGGACTCTGCTCATCACAGTCTCTCAGGGCCCCAGCTAGTGCAGCAGCTGCCATCTTGAAAATGGCCACTGGTTGCTCCAACAGTGGAGTGCCACAAGTTGCTTCTGCTCACAATTCATTGGCCAGAACTAGTCGCATGGCCCCACTCAATTACAAGGGGGCTAAAGTGCAATCCTATGTGTTCCTGTAAGGTAGATAACCAGAAATATTTGGGGAAAAGTACTAATGACTACCCCAGCATTTAGAACACAACTATGTGGCAAGAGCTACATAAATATTGGTTAAATGGAATGATTTCTTCTTTCTATAACAGGGGTAGATTTTTGAGCTATTAAGCCAATGTATTTTGCTTTCTAAGACATTAGTTATCCCATGGCTTCTCCATCCATTGATTAATTTAACTCAGGAGGAGAGCAGATACTGCCTGGGCCATGTGGTAATTGCCCATCTTGGAGCCTTAAGCTGACTTCTTTGCATAGTTTGTGTGGAAATAATTTTGGAAGTTGGCTTTGTTGAAAAGGGTTTCCTACATTCTAAAGGCCTTTTACTAGCATGTAGGAGGGCTATCACAAGAATTCCTTCTGTAACATGAAAGACAGGGATGTAAACCATAAAATGCATTATATTGCAGCAACAAGAACAAGTAATGAATGCCAGAGAAATGTGGAATAAAGAGCAATTGTTTCTGTTTTGATGGGGGTGGTAAGCATATTCATATAAGGTTTCATAGACAAGATGACATTTGAGCCAGGTTTAAAACATACTATTTTTGCTCATGCTCCTCCCTCTCTAGAATGTTCCTTCTCTGCCTAGGCATTAAAGGATGAAGGATAATGTGGAAGAACAGATGTGAAGGGATCGTAAGAAAGAGCATTCCAGGCAGCAGCAAAAGCATAAACAAAGCAGAGTTGTGAAAATGCAGGTCATATTTTGTAAAGTATTGGTAATTTTAGGAAAAGTTCATTATAGAGAAAAGTGACAAGTGGTGTAGTTGGAAGGGAAGTTAGGGCTGGATTGTGAAGGCTATTAACTGCTAAAGGAATCACAAGAGGCTTTATCTGAGATACGATCAGAGTTTGGTTTAGACCAACAAGTTACTTAAGTGCAAAGTTAAGAGTGGAGCCCAAGAGCTAGGAGGCTTTTGTGATTGGCTGGTCAAACAATGAAGAAGCCTCGAACTAGAGTCACACAACAGGAAGGGAAAAGAAGGAATGCATTTGACAGACCACCAGAGGCAGAATCCATAGAACTTGACCAATTGAATAGAAAGAGTGAGGAATAAAAGAGAAAAAGGGGAACTAAAAAGTACTTTGAGGTTTCCATCTTGAAAGCCTGGGTGGGTGGTGACCCAACTAATCAAGACAGATGTCCAGGGGGAGAGTCAGAGGGGGCAAGTAGGAGGGGGAGGTAGGAGAGTACTGAGTTCTATGTCATATGCTACACATGAGGTGCCTATGGGTGTTCAGAAGGGTCCACCCAGTTCAGAGCTAGAAGCCTAGAAACCAGTAGTGTGCTTTTCCAAACACCACAGCATCTAGAGGACAGGTTTATGATGAAGAAGCTACCGATCAGACACTCCTGCAGGACACTTCGATTTGCAAGAAAGTAAGAAGAAGAAAGCGCGTGCAGAATCTGTTCTGGCAAGAGTATGTATGGTGCATATAACTGATGGGGGGGCACTTGTTTCCCACTCTTCACATTTCCTTCCATGTGTGATTAATATCACACTCTGGTTTCTCTCTGCCCCTTCACTGCCTCCAACCTAGGAAGATGGAATGTCTACTCTGACCACTCAATCTGTGAAGGATAAAGTAGGCACGCTGACCGAGTTCCTCTCTTCCTCTCAAGAGTGAGCCTGTCCACAGGTCCCTGAGTTCTGTGAGCATCACCTTAGGCAGACTCTACCCTTGTTAGGGGGGTCTGCCCTGGCCCACAGACATGGTTATTAGGTGCGTAAATCTTCTCAATTCTGGGGTTTAATGAGCAAGCTCATTTGACTCTCATACTAAGCTTAGTACCTCCTGGAAATTCTGTGAGCTAAAAAGAAAAATCCTTCAATAAATGTCTTTTCTGCTTAAATTAGCTATAATTAGTTTTGTAATTAAGAGCCCTCACCAATACACTATGATTCAGATGATATGGTAATTTGGAGTTCCAAAAGTATGGTTACTGTAGCTAGAACAAACAAATAGTGAGTTGCATTGATTCTAGAAAAACTCATGGAGGATTTTAGGGAGAAAAGACAGAGCTAAAGAGTAGTAAACTATCATGTCTTAGGGAGAGAGTACCTTTAGTGTCAATAGAAGTTTTCCAGTACTCCTAAGAGGCATGTGCTTATAAAGAATGGGTACAGCCATTACCATCATTGTGGTACCGTTCCATGAATCCTTTTCCAAAACTCTTCAGGCAGATACTTCTGAATCCAGATTTTCTTTTTTTTTATTTTAGAAAACTAATTTGGTGCATATGCCATGTACTATACTGTGCTTCCAGAGAGGCCTGGGGCAAAATTCTATAGTTGAACATTCACACCAAGTGGAATAACGATTACAAATAGACTCAAGTCAGTTTACTAAGTGAGCTTTGGCATCAAACTTATAAAAAATACTTGCAGTTTTCTGAGGTTTTTTGGATTTTTTGAATTATGTTTAAGGAAATGTATGCCTGTGCTAAATTTACTCTCATCTATACTTACTAAGAAAATAGCTGAACTTGATTGCATTTCCCAAGAAACTTTCGTACTGGTAAGGGAATGAGATAACCAGCTAATGACAAAAATCCCAAAGGTCTTGGCAATAATATTTCCCAGAGTAAGTCTATATCCTTGAAACTTATCTTGACATTAAGAAATAAATCTATCTATCCAATTGCCCACTTGATAACTACAAATGTATGTTTAAGTCTTCTCCAACTTAACGTGGCCAAAACAGAACTCTGAATTTTGTTTCTGTGGTCTTTTCCAACACAGTAAAGCAGCACCATCATTTATGCAGTTGCACAAGCAAAAGACTCACCCCTGGTCCTCCCTTTCGCTCATTCCCTACATCAAATCCACCAACCCCATGTGTGGGTTTGAGTCATAGTTTGAAAAGTCTTTCTGTTTCCAAGATTATTCTTAACCTTTCCCCATTCCATGGTTCACCTTGTGTCCACTAGAACTCAAGTCAATCATCAGAAAATTCCCCTCTCTTTTGACCACTTCTATGTATGTGTTTTTCACCTTTTGGGGATCTCTTCTGAGGACCTGTCTTACCTGCAGCTTGCTCTAGCAGTCGCTGTATTATCTCCAATACCTTTCATGCCACTGGGTCCGGAAGCTGGGTTGATGCTCTCCTTACCCCTCATGTGTGCTTCCAAACAACTGTCTCTTCCTCCTTCCTAAACTCCCTACATTTGAATTTTGTCATCAGATAACTTCTGATGGCCCAATTTCTCCTCCTTGCTGCAGTTTTTCCTTGTCTCCTGGGATGCTCTCCCTAATCCCCTGAATTTTTTAGCTCTTCTCTTGCCGTTACTTTCTGTAACACTCTTTCTGTCATAATTCCATATACACGCAAATGATCTTTCTGCTATGTTCAAAGTTCCTTGACCTTCTCCTCCTACTAATTTCTTGTCCTTTAAACTAACTCCCTCATATGGTCTTCCTCTTGACCTTGTCATCACAAATAACTGCAAGCCTTCCATTCCTTGACCATCATCTTGTGTCTTTCTAGATCCCTCCTTCTAGTATTCTTGCTCCAACAATCCTTTAAACACGCTGCCAACATGAGACCTTCAATCCAATACCATACCACCAGCTTTTACTGTCCCTCTTCCCCTCACATCCTCACTTCTTTCCTTGGCATGCTTAAATTCCACAGTAAATTTCACTATAAACATTTCCTTACATAAAACCCTTAGTCCCCATCACCTCTTTTCCTATACTGTATTCATTTGGCTGAACCACCACCAGTGTGGGTTGGGAACCAGTGGGTGGGGGAAGGAGTGAATTCTGGATATATTTTGAGGGAATGTAGGGTGTGAGAGAAAGAGGAGAGTCAAGGATGATTCCAAGATTGTGGCCTGAGGACTTGAAGAATGGAGGGACAGTTTCAGTAATGGGGAAATCTGGAAAGAAAAGTGGTAGACTAGTGTCAGAAACTCAGTTTGAACAGGTGCATTTCAGGTGCCTATTTGACATCTCAGTGGATATGTGAAATTCAAGGAAAGATCTTGGATGGAGAAATAAATTTAGGATTCATCAGCATCTAGATGGTATTTAAAAACCTTAAGACTAGATGAAATCACTCAGAAATGAATGAGTAGTAGCAATCCAAAGACTGCAAGCAATAAGCCTTGGGCACCCCAACATTTTAGGGCTAGTGGAGTCAGAAAAAGAGACTGAAAAGCACGTTGTCAGAGGAAAGTAGAGGAAATCCAGTGTGTGTGGTGTCCTGATATCCAAGTGAAGAGATATTTCAAGAATAAGAGAGTGACTAGCTGTGTCAAATACTGGTGATCCATCAAACTTTCGTTAGGTTGTTCCATGGTAACAAGAAATCCCCAAATCTCAGTGGCTTACATCAACAAAAGTTTATTTCTCTTTCATGTTATATATTAGCTGCACATCAGCTGTACCTCTGCTGTACTCTGTGTATTGCCTTAATTCCGGGACCTGTGCTGAAGGAACAGCCCCCACCTGGGAAACACCATTCTCATGGCAAAGAGTGAAAGAACCCACATGATGCACTTAAGTGCTTTGAACCGAATTCCCGATACTGCTGTAACCACAGGACCACTTTAAATGACCCTATCTTATCAACAACAGAATGGTAAAGTTGTTTTTTGGGGGCAGTGAGCCAAAACTGCAAGTCATGTAGCTGGAGCATGTGCAGAGGAGAAAATCTGGACCTGAAACAACACCTGAAACCAAAGATTCTCGCCCACAGAACCAAAGGACTGGACACGACCGGAACTTGAAAGCCGGACTCTCTTCAGAAGTGAGGGGTCCACTGTCTAGGAAGATCCGGTGTTAAAGCCCCTTTCCACACCTTACCATAAATGTTTAAAACCCTCCAATCAAAGCCTGCTCCACCAGCACTTCCACGTACCAGCCTATTCCCCCTAACCTCTTAAACTTTGCCGCAAACCCTGGATTAGGGACACATATTTGAGAGCCTTACCTCCTGTCTCCTTGCCATTCGACCTTGCAATAAAGCCTTTGCTTTTCTCAAAAGCCAGTGCCATAGTATTGGTTTTTTATATGCATCGGGCATCAGGCCCCCTTGCTTGGTAACACTGCTCCCCTCTGTTCACTTAGTCAAGTGGCCGAGTCTAACTTAGGAGCCTGGAAAGGTAGCCTAGCCATGTACTCTGAAGGAGAGGAAGATTTTGATGAATAATTGTCACCCTCTGGAGAGTAACAGCAGAAAGATGGCAGAATAGAAGTTTTCTACCATCCTCTCACCCCACCCCTAAAGAACACTGATTTTGATAATCACTCATTGATGAGAGTAGCTTTGTGGAAGTCCGCAAGTCCAGTGGAGAAGTTCCAGCACAGCTTTGGAGCAAAAACTCTGAGATTGGACGTGCTGAAGAGAGGGAGGGGAACAGCTTCACTCTACCTGTGTCACCCTCCCACAAAGCAGCTCAGCGCAGTGCTGAGAGACCTTCACTGCCCCTGATTTCTCCCTTGGGAGAAAATGACAGCCTGTGAGTGAGCACCCAGCTTCCCCAGTGTGCAGGATGCTGCCAAAGAGGCCCACCTGTTTCTCATGCCATCCAGAATACTGAGACGTGCTGCACAACTGAGGGGTACAGAGGCCCTGGGAGAACAGCAGCCAGGACCCCAAATGTATCAAAGGGATGCAAATCCTACTGACCACTTCATGCCTCCAATAGCTAAAGCAATCTTGAGGAAGAAGGGCAAAGCTGGAGGCATCACACTTCTTGAGTTCAAACTATGTTACAAAGCTATAGTCATCAAAACAGTGTGGCATTGGCATAAAAACAGACACATAGGTCAATGGGACAGAACAGAGAGGTGAGGAATAAAACCAGGCAGACATGGTCAATTAATCCATGACAAAGACACCAAGAATACACACTGAGCAGGTATAGTCTCTTCAATCAATGGTGCTGGGAAAACTGGATATCAATCTGCAAAAGAGTGAAATTGGACCCCTATCTTACACTATACACAAAAATCCATTCAAAATGGATTAAAACTTAAATGTAAGACCTAAAACCATAAAACTGCTGGAAGAAAATGTAGGGAGTAAGCTCCTTGACATTGGTCTGGGTGATCATTTTTTGGATTTGACACCAAAAGCAAAGGCAATGAAAGCAAAAATAAACAAGTGGGACTGCATCAAACTAAAAAGCTTCTGCGCAGCAAAGGAAACCATCATCAAAATGAAAAGGCAACCTACTGAATGGGAGAAAATATTTGCAAGCCATGTATAGAATAGGGACTTAACGTCCAAAATATATAAAGAACTCTTACAACTCAGGAGCAAAAAAACCAAATAACCCAATTTAAAAAAATGGGCAAAAGACATTTTTCCATAGAAGACATATAAATATCCAATAGGTATATCAAATGATGCTCAACATCACTAATCATCAAGGATACAAATCAAAACCACAATGAAATAGCACCTCACATCTGTTAGGATGTCTATTATTAAAAAGACAAGAGAGAACAAATGTTGGCCAGGATGTGGAGAAAAGGGAAACCTTGTGCGCTGTTGGTAGGAGCATAAATTGGTACAGCCATTATGAAAACAGTATGGAGGTTCCTAAAGAAATTAAAAATGGAACCATTACTACCTAGTAATTCCACTTCTGACTATATATCCAAAGGAAACAAAATCACTAACTCAAAGAGATATCTGTACTCCCATGTTCACTGCAGCATTATTCACAATAGCCAAGATATGGGAACGACCTGGGTGTTTGTCAACAGATGATGGATAAAGAAAATGTGGCATATATACAAAATGGAATATTATTCAGCTTTAATAAAGAAGGAAACCCTGCCATTTGTGACAACACAGATGAATCCGGAGGGTATTATGCTAAGTGAATAAGCCAGACAGAGAAAGACAAACGCTGCATGATCTCATTTATATGTGGAATCTGGAAAAAAAAAGTCTAACTCATGGAAACAGAGAGTAGAAAATTGATTGCCAGAGGTGGGTGGATGGGGGAAAGGGAAAGAGGTTGGTCAAAGGTACAAACTTTCAGTTAGAAGAGGAATAAGTTCTGAGGAGCTAATGCACAGCATGGAGACTAGAGTTAATAGCGTTGTATAGTACACTTGAAATTTGCTAAGAGAGTAGATCTTAAGCTTTCTCACCAAAAATAAATTAAAAACTAGACGAGGTGATGGATATGTTAACTTGATTATGAGAATCATTTCACAATGTATACATATATTAAATCATCATGTTGTACACTCTAAATACATTACAATTTTGTCATTTATACCTCAATAAAGCCAGAAAAAAATAATTGTCAGTCTCTGCCCCACCTATGTATTATTGCTAATGATAACTTTTTAGCTATAACTTATTTATTGCTATGTTAAAATCCATTCATTTTTATATATTAATTTTGTGTATAACAACCTTCTAAATTCTTAACCTTATAATTTATATATAGATTCTTTCGAGTTTTCTAAATACACAATCATCTCATCTGCAAACGATGGATGTTTTCTCCCCCTCCAATCCTTATGCATTTCTTTCTTTCCTTTTCTTACTCTGCTGGCTAGAACTTCCAGTATACTGCTGAACTGTGGTGAAAGCAAATATTTTTGCCTTCTTCTTGATCAAGAGGGAAAGTTTTCAGTGCTGGGCCATTAAGATGACTCAAAGTTTTTTAGATACTCTTTATCAGATTAAAGAAGTACTCTTCCATAACTAAGCCAAGAGGTTTATCACGGATGGATGCCAAATTATATCAATTGTTTTTCTGCATTTCTTAAAATGAGGGTAATTTTTCTCTTTTAATCAGTTATTGTGGTGACTTACATTGATTGATTTTCTAATATTAAACTAACCTTGAAATTTTAGGTAAACCCAACAGATCATGATGGATTACAGGTTTAAATATTACTGGAATTGCTCTGCTCATAATTTGCTTCTATATTTCTGAGTAAGATTGGACTGTAATTTTCTGTATGTCCTTCTCAAATTTGACAGACGAATTGATGATAAAGAAAATGTGGTATGTACACATAATGAAATACTATTCAGCCTTGAAAAAAAGGACATCTAACCATATGTGACAACATGGAAGAACCTGGAGGACTTCACGCTAAGTGAAATAAGCCAGTCACAGAAGGACAAATACTGCACGATTCCACTAATATGAGGAATCTACAATGGTCAAGCTCATGGAAACAGAGAGTAGGAAGGTGGTTGCCAAAGGTAGTGAGTGGGGGAGGGGGAAATGGGGAGTTGCTGTTCAACGGTATAGAGCTTCAGTTATACAAGATGAACAAGTTCTAGAAATCTGCTGTACAACGTTATGCCTATAGTTAACGATACTGCATTATGTACTTAAAAATTTGTTATGAGGATAGATTTCATGTTAAGTCTTCTTACCACAATAAAAATTTTTTAAAATAAGAATTTGCACTAGAACTCCCAAAATATGTTGGAATAACATCTCTCACTTTTTTTCTATTCAAGAAAATGTATAAGATTTAAACTATTTTATTATTTTTAACAGATGTAATAAGGAATAATTTACCTGCAGTAAAATTCATACTTCTAATTGTCCAAGTCAACGACTTTTGCCAAATGTATATCACGTAACCATCACCCAACTGAGATATAGAGCATTTCCATCTCTCCAGAAAGGTCTCTTGTGTCTCTGTGTAGTTAGTCTCCACCCCCAGCCCCTGCCTCAGGAAACCACTCACTTAATTTCTATCCCACAGATAACTTGTGCCTGCTCTAGTAGTTCATATAAATGGAGTCAGACAGTATGTGCTCTTTTTCTATATTCAGCTTCTTCCACTCACCGTAATGTTGAAGTGTTTCTTCCTGGACTAGTCATACACAGCAGGCTTTTGTGGTGGCAGCACTAAAGCCACGCTCCAGGCTAGAAAGAATTATCCATACCATGCATGTCCTGCGTATGTCAGTTCTTTAAACATTACTTCTCCCGGCTAAAGCCCACACTTGCAGGCAGGCTGTCTGCCTACAGCAAGCCTCTGACAGTGCTTCTCCATGTGCTTCGGTTTAGATGTAGTCGAGGCTTCGTTGTCATTGTTGATGTTTTCATTGTTGCTTTTAAGCAATTTCTGATAGGAGGAAAAAGCAGCACTATTTCTCCTGGGCTATTTGAATACTGGAAGTCTAAGCCTTATTATCTTAGGTTAGAGTTTGCTCTTCTCTCTGCCTGGAAAGCTCTGTTGTTCCATCCTTCCTCCCTAGTTATCCAAATGGCTGACACTTAGTCCCCATTCAGGCCTTATTTAAATGTCCCACTTTCACTGAGTCTTTCCCAGCCCACTCCGGCACCTTATCTCTGTCACATCGCCCTGTAGTACCTTGTTAGAAGCACTGATTATTATCTGAAGTGATCTTGTTCCTTTGTTTATTTGATTGCAATCTCTTCCCCTACTAGAACATAAGCAAGACTTAAAATAGTTCCTGACACCAAAAAGCCTTTCATAAATATTTGTGAATGAGCACATTAAAAAACTTATTGACTTTTCTGATTTATAAATCAGTCTCCTATAAGCTTCCTTAACATAAATTGGTCTCTCAGGGACTGATCTATCTTGATAGGTTTTGGTTCAATGAAAATCATGAATATGCAAAATGGGGGGGACTTTGGTACAATGCATATCTACTCTAAGAAGCCACCAGTCTGTCTATCCCTTCCAACCCAGACTTGTAGCTTGATGAAAACCAAAAAACATTCTAGTTTCAGCAGCAAACTATTTTTAAGATCCTTCGTTGGCAGTTGCTTTTCTGGGTAACTAAACCTTTAATTCTAGGAGGGAATATTTTTCTGAAACTATCTCTAAATTAAGAATGTGTACCTGCAGTAGGCAGAGTGGCCCCTCCCAAAGATGTCCATTCCCTGATGCCCAGATGTAACTAAGGTGGCAGGCCTTAAATAGGGACATTATCCCAAATTATCTGGGTGGGCCCAGTCTGACCAAATGAGCCCTTAAAGGCAGAGGACTTTCTCTGGCTGGAGGTAGGAGATGTGGCAGAGGGGAGGCAGAGAGATTCCGAGAGTGAGAGGGACTGGATACACCATCGCTGGATCTGCGATGTGAGGGCCATGTGCAAGGACTGGAGAGAGGCTTCCAGGAGTAAGGTGGCTCCCACCTGACAGCCAGGAAAAAAATGGGGACTTCAGTCCTATAGATGCAAGAACTGGGCTCTGCCACCAACCTGAACGAGCCTAGAAGTAGAAGCCTAGGAATAGGCTCTTCCAGAGCCCTCCAACGTGAGACCAGCCACCCTGATTGCAGCCTTGCCACACCTGGAGCAGAGAAACCAGTTGAGTCAACCCCTACTTCTGACCCACAAACCATGAGAAAATGAATTTGTTTTGTTTTAAGCTGCAAAGTCTACAGTAATTTGTGACAGCAATAGAAAACGAATACAGCACTCTTGGAAAATAGCTATGCCTTGCCTCGGCCCAATTAATTATCAATGAACAAATATTTTCATTGACTTATTACTGATTTTTATGGAGGTGATTTGATTCCAGTTTTCTGAAGGACAATAATTCCATTTAAAGTAAAGAATTTTCTCTGTTTTATTTGTAAACATATTAAATACTCCTTATGATGCAAAAGGACTAATTAGGATTCCAGGTCAAGATGGTGGCGTAGGCAGACTCTGAACTCACCTCCTCCCACAGGCACAGTAGATTTACAGTGAATCTTGGAAAAATTATGCTCAGAGAGAACTGAATACTGGATAAGAGGAGCCCCTGCAACAAACGACAGGCCTAACTTAGGCGGAAGAAGCAGAAATTCCCTTCTGGGAAGAAAAAATGCCACCTTCACAACCTGCAACACTTCACAACCTCCAGGGAGGAATCCAAAGGTACCCAGCCTTCCCTGGAGGAAGCGGGGACCCGAGCCAGGGAGCATTGCCGCTATTGGCATGTTTTGGACCCAGCACAACCAAAACGAGTGTCATAATATCTGGCTTTGCTGGCTACTAACAACAACAGGGAATATCCCCAGAAGAGCTGGGACACAAAGAAATTAAAGCTGCTCTTAAAGGGCCCACACGCAAATTCACCAGTTTCAGAAGGCAACCTAAGGTCACCAGAGAGAAAGGCGCACAGCCCTTTGGCGAAAAGTGGCTCACCTGATAGGCTCTGGGTGCAACTCAGTGAGAGGTGAGACCTCCTGAGGGACTAGGACATTGGTGGCAGCCATTGTTGTGACCAGATGTGGGCAGACTGACACAGACACTGGCAGACGCCATTAGAGTTCTCCCTGTGGCCTGCTAGCCCAGGGTCTGCCCCACCCTCTAGAGCACCAATTTAATCCAGCTCAGCCAAGGAAAGCAGCCTGCACTAGGGACTGGCCCCACCCAACAACAAGCCCTCAAGCAACTTGTGGGCCTGCTTAAAAGAGCTGCCTGGATTCTCTGCAGCTTGGCAAGTGGGTCCACCTGTGTGGAGCAGGATGCGCCCAAGGAGCAGGTAGAGAGTGTGGGGCCCCTGCCTTGGAGTGACTGGGTCCACTTTAGAGAGTCAGGAACCTGCACATGGGCCAGGATGGTGTTGACTGTGTGTGAGGCCCCGTGGGTGGCCAGTCTTCTGAGCTGCAGAAGACATGTGCTTCTCAAACAGCCACATAGGAGATAGGCCCCACTCTCCAAAGCTTGAAACTGTTGGGTACTCCTGTGCCTGGGCCAGCCCTACCCAGCTGCAACCCTCCGAGAGCTGACAAGAGCCTAATAGGCCAAGGCTTACTGCAATTGTAAGCCCCTGAGCCTAACAACTAGCCACGCTGGGGGCCTACTCATTTAACAGAAAAACTGCAACCGGAATGTGCTATTAGAGCTTGCAGTCAACTGTGCTGGGGCTCCTCACACACGATAAAGAGACTGAAGGGCCTACAACAACCACACACAGCTGAGCATTACAACCAGCCAGTCAGGGGGATAGCTCAGCCTCCCTGAGTACCTACGGCAAGAGCCACCCTGCCACAACAGAAGGACACAAGTAGCCCACACAGGGGTCACTCCTGGAACATTTGGGACTAGTGAAAAGAGGAAAGCACACTGTTGGGCCTCATGAGGCATCACTTACATAAGGTCACCTCTCCAAGATCAGGAGATGTAGCTGACTTACCTAATACACAGACACAAGTGCAGAGAAAGAGGCAAAATGATGAGGCAAAGGAATACTTGCCAAGTAAGGGAACAGGACAAAACCCCAGAAAAGGAGCTAAATGAAACAGAAATGAGCAATCTACCTGACACAGAGTTCAACCAAAGCGTCATAAATATGCTCACTGATCTTGGGGAAAGGATGGATGAACTCAGTGAGAACATCAACAAAGAAATGGAAGATATAAAAAAGAACCAATCAGAAATGAAGAATACAATACTGGAAATGAAAAATTCCCTAGAGGGACTTAAAAGCAGACGAGAGGATACAGAAGAATGGATCAGCGAGCTAGATGAAAGATTAGAGGAAATTACCCAGCTGAACAGATAAAAGAAAAAAGAATTAAAAAGAGTGAGGACAGCCTAAGGGATCTCTGGGACAACATCAAGTGCACTAACATCTGTGTCATAGGTGTCCCAGAAGGAGAAGAGAGAGACAAAGGGGCAGAGAATCTACTTGAAGAAATAATAGCTGAAAACTTTCCTAACCTAAGGAAGGAAACAGACATCCAGGTACAGGAAGCACAGAGAGCACCAAACAAGATAAACCCAAAGAGGCCCACACCAAGACACATTATAATTAAAATGTCAACAATTAAAGATAAAGAGAGAATTCTAAAAGCCACAAGAGAAAGACAAGTTACATACAAAGGAAACCCAATAATGCTATCAGCTGACTTCTCTGCAGAAATCTTAAAGGCTAGAAGAGAGTGGCACGACATATTTAAAGTGCTAAAAGGAAAAAACCTACAGGCTAGAATACTCTACCTGGCAAGGTTATCATTCAGATGGAAGGAGAGATAAAGAGTTTCCCAGACAAGCAAAAATTAAAGGAGTTTATCACCAAGAAACCAGTCCCACAGGAAATGGTAAAGGGACTTATTTAAGGTAGAAAGAGAAGACCACAAATATGAAAAAATTATCTACTTCCATGATAAGAGAGTAACAGATACAAATGCACAAACAAGAGGTTAACATAAAATGTGGGAGGAGGGGAGTAAAAGAGTAGAGCTTTCAGATAGAGGTCAAACTAAAGAGACCATTAACTCAATATAGATTGCTATATATGTAGATGTTATATATGAACCTCATGGTAACCACCAACCAGAAACCTATAATAAATACACAAAAAAACTAATAGAAAGGAACCCAAACATAATACCAAAGAAAGCTATCAAACTACAGGGGAAGAGAGCAAGAGAAGAAGGAACAGAGAAGAACTACTAAAACACCCAGAAAAAAAGTAAAAATATGGCAATAAGTACGTACATATCAATAGCTACTTTAAATGTCAATGGACTAAATGCTCCAATCAAAAGGCATAGGGTGGCTGATTGGATAAAAAAATCAAGACCCATATATATGCTGCATACAAGAGACACACTTCAGACCTAAAGACACTCACAAACTGAAAGTGAAGGGATGGAAAAAGATACTCCATGCAAATGGCAATGAAAAGAAAGCCGGGGAAGCAATACTTATGTGAGACAAAATAGAATTTAAAACAAAAACTGTAACAAGAGAAAAAGAAGAACACTACATAATGATCAAGGGAACAATCCAACAAGAAGATATAACACTTGTAAATATCTGTGCACCCAACATAGGAGCACCTAAATATATAAAGCAATTATTAACAGACATAAAAGGAGAAATAGATAGTAACACAATAATAGTAGGGGACTTTAACACTCCACTTACACATCCAAACAGAAGATCAATAAGGAAACATTGGCCTTAAACAACACATTAGACCTTATGGACTTAGTAGATATACACAGAACATTCCATAAAAAGAAAACCAAAAAATAAGCATTCTTCTCAAATGCACATGGAACATTCTCCAGGATTGATCACATATTAGGCCACAAAACAAGTCTCCATACATTTAGGTTGAAATAATACCAAGCATCTTTTCTGACCACAAAGTTATGAAAGTAGAAATCATCTATAGGAAGAGAATCAGAAAAACCACAAATATGTGGAGATTAAACAAAATGTTACTGAACAATGATTGGGTCAATGAAGAAATCAAAGGAGAAATCAAAAACTATCTGGAGACAAATGAAAATGAAAATGTGACATGCCAGAATTTATGGGATACAGCAAAAGCGGTTTTAAGAGGGAAGTTTATAGCAATACAAGCTTATCTCAATGAATAAGAAAAAGCTCAAATAAACAACCTAACAGTGCACCTAAAGGAACTGGAAAAAGAAGAACAAAGCCCAAAATCAGTAGGAGGGAAATAGTAAAAATCAGAGCAGAAATAAATGAAGTAGAGACTAAAAAAACAATAGAAAAAAATAAATGAAACCAGGAGCTGGTTCTTTGAAAAGATTAACAAAATTGACAAACCTTTAACTAGACTCACCAAGAAAAAAAGAGAGAAGGCTCAAATAAGTAAAATCAGAAACGAAAGAGGAGAAATTACAACAGACACCTCAGAAATACAAAAGATTATAAGAGAATACTACAAAAAGCTATGTGCCAACAAATTGAACAATCTAGAAGAAATGGTTAAATTCTTAGAATCATACAACCTTCCAAAACTGAATCAAGAAGAAATAGAGAATTCGAATAGATCAATCACCAGTAAGGAGACTGAAACACTAATAAAAAAACCTCCCCAAAATAAAAGTCCAGGACCAGATGGCTTCCCTGGTGAATTCTACCAAACATTCAAAGAAGACTTAATACCTATCCTTCTCAAACTCTTCCAAAAAATTGAAGAGGAGGGGAATCTTCCTAACTCATTCTATGAAGCCAACATTACCCTGATACCAAAACCAGACAAAGACAGCACAAAAAAAAAAAAAAAGAAAATTACAGGCCAATATCACTCATGAACATCAATGCAAAAAGCCTCAACAAAATACTAGCAAATCGAATACAACAATACATTAAAAAGATCATACACCATGATCTAGTGGGATTCATCCCAGGGTTGCAGGGATGGTTCAACATCCACAAATCAATCAATGTGATACACCACATTAATAAAATGAAGAATCAAAATCACATGATCATCTCAATAGACGCAGAGAAAGCATCTGACAAGATACAGCATCCATTTATGATAAAAACTCTGAATAAAATGGGTATAGAAGGGAAGTACCTCAACATAATAAAGGCCATATACGACAAGCTCACAGCTAATATCATCCTCAATGGTGAAAAACTGAAAGCTATCCCTCCAAGAACAGGAACCAGACAAGGATGCCCACTTTCACCACTCCTATTCAACATAGTATTGGAAGTCTTGTCTAGAGCAATCAGGCAAGAAAAAGAAATAAAATGGATCCAGATTGGAAAGGAAGAAGTGAAACTGTCATTACTGGCAGCTGACATGATTTTATGTAAACCCTAAAGAATCCACCAAAAAACTTCTGGAAATAATAAATGAATATGGTAAAGTTGCAGGATACAAAATCAACATACAAAAATCAGCTGCGTTTCTATACACTAACAATGAAGTAGCAGAAAGAGAAATTAAGAATACAATCCAATTTACAATTGCAATAAAAAGAATAAAATACCTAGGAATAAACTTAACCAAAGATGTGAAAGATCTGTACACTGACAACTATAAAACATTGTTGAAAGAAATTGAGGAGGACACAAAGAAATGGAAAGATATTCTGTACTCTTGGATTGGAAGAATGAACATAGTTAAAATGTCCATACTTCCTAAAGCAATCTATACATTCATTGCAATCCCTGTCAAAGTTCCAACAACATTTTTCACACAAATAGAACAAAGAATCCTAAAATTTATATGGAACAACAAAAGACCCCAAATAGCCAAAGGAATCCTGAGAAAAAAGAACAAAGCTGGAGGTATCACACTCCCTGATTTCAAAATATACTACAAAGCTACAGTAACCAAAATAGCATGGTACTGGCACAAAAACAGACATTCAGATCAATGGAATAGAATCGAGAGCCCAGAAATGAACACAGACATCTAGGGACAGCTAATTTTTGACAAGGGAACCAAGAACATACAATGGAGCAAGGAAAGTCTCTTCAACAAATGGTGTCGGGAAAACTGGACAGCCACATGCAAAAAAATGAAAGTAGACAATTATTTTACACCATGCACAAAAATTAACTCAAACTGTGTTAAAGACTTGAATGTAAGACCTGAAACCCTGAAACTTCTAGAAGAAATCATAGAGAGTATGCTCTTCGACATTGGTCTTAGCAACATATTTTCAAGTAGTATGTCTGACTGGGCAAGGGAAACACTAGAAAAAATAAACAAATGGGACTACATCAAACTAAAAAGCCTCTGCACAGCAAAGGAAACCATCAACAAAATGAAAAGACAACCTAATAATTGGGAGAATATATTTGCAAACCATACATCTGATAAGGGGTTAATCTCCAAAATATATAAAGAACCCATACATCTCAACAACAGAAAAACTGACAACTCAATTTAAAAATGGGCAAAAGACCTGAACAGACATTTCTCCAAAGAAGATATACAGATGGCCAACAGGCATGTGAAAAGATGCCCAACATCATTAACTATCAGGGAAATGCAAATCAAAACCAGAATGAGAGATCACCTCACATTTGTCAGAATGGCTATAATTAACAAGACAGGAAACAACAAGTGTTGGAGAGGATGTGGAGAGAAGGGAACTCTCATACACTGCTGGCTGGAGTGCAAACTGGTGCAGCCACTATGGAAAACAGTATGGACACTCCTCAAAAAATTAAGAATAGAACTACCATACGATCCAGCTATCCCACTGCTGGGTATTTCTCCAAAGAACATGAAAACACCAATACATAAAGATACACGCACCCCTGTGTTCACTGCAGCATTGTTCACAATAGCCAAGACTTGGAAGCAATCTAAGTGCCCATCAAGGGACGAATGGATAAAGAATATGTGGTATATACACACAATACTATTCAGCCATAAGAAACGATGAAATCCAGCCATTTGTGACAACATGGATGGACATTGAGGGTATTATGCTAAGCAAAATAAGTCAGAGGGAGAAGGTCAAAAACTGTATGATGTCGCTCATAAGTAGAAGATAAAAATAACAACAAACAAACACATAGAGACAGAGATTGGATTGGTAGTTATGAGAGGGGAAGCGGGGAGGGGGGAGGGCAAAAGGGATGATTAGGCACATGTGTGGTGATGGGTTGTAATTAGTATTTGGGTGGTGAACATGATGTAATCCATGCAGAAATGGAAGTATAATTATGTACACCTGAAGTCTATACAATGCTATAAACCAATGTTACTGCAATGAAAAACAAATTTTAAAAAAAGGACTAATTAAATCCACAGTTATTGAAGATCTAATGTACAACAGAACATTGTATTGTATATGTATACCAAATCATGAGAATGTATACCTCAAATTTTTAATTGTAAACTATTTTTAATTGTAAACTATACCTCAATAAAGTTGGGGGGAAATAGAAAATAAATAAATAAAAGATAAAGCATTTGCTCTTTGTTTTTATGTGTAAATGTATTAACTACCTCTTATGAGATGAAAAGGCTAATTAAATCTACAGCAATTCAGTTCTTTTGCATAAATATATATGAATATATTTCATATATATGCAAATGTATTGTGATTGGCTGCCTTTCATTAATTCATCCGTATAACAAGTATTGTTTGAATGACTACCCTGTGCTAGGTTGTTGGGGATATGAGAGAAGGCAAAACAGAAAAAATATCCTGCTCACATGGAGCTTATGTTCCAGAAAGGTGAAAGAAACTGGGACGGGGGACATATCAGGAATAGTGTGTATGGATGGATGGGGGGGCAGTCTTAGGGGCTGCAATTTTTAATAGAGCAATCAGGGAAATACCCACTGAGAAACTGATGTTCAAGCCAAGACCCCAAAGGGGTCTTGTACTGATGTCCTGAGCTGAGGCTGGTCTGGCATGTTAAGGGGTGTGAGGAGGCAAGCGTGACTGGAGCTGAGTGAGATGATGAGGCAGAGAGGCGCCTGGGGAGTGGAGCTGGGGCAGATCGTTCCAGAGAAGGGAGCCCCTGGAGGGCTGGGGCAGAGGAGCGGCACCTGCGACCCGGGTGCTAACAGGGCCATTCTGGCTGCCGTGGGAAGGACAGGCTGCAGTGGAGTGAGATTGGAAGTGGGAACGTGGGTTAGGAGAGTCACCCCATCGCAGACCTGCATCGACACCCATGCGTGTTTCACCATCCACATCTGTGCTTGTGTATAAACACGTCCACACTGATAACATCTCGCTCTGTGGCAGATAAGAGCTTGACAGATGTAGAACAGCTCACCCTGGCTTTCTTGTTCTATGTACGTCGCTGTTCCCTCTAAAAATGAACCCACATGTGAAAATCACTTGTATCTTCTTCTTGACACACTAAAGAGCTTTACTTACATACTCTTATTCGATTGTGATCAGTGAGGCAGCCGGAAGAAAACCTACCGTGGTGTGTTTAAACCCCCACTTACGCATTTTTCTCTGGCAACTTTAGCAGGTGGCTTCTTGAACGAATGCACAAGATTTCCTCGAGTGGTTTTTCCCTCACTGCTGGGTAACCTGGCCATCGGAGAAGAAGACTTTAGAGTTCAAATAACAGTGTCTTGTGAAAACAGAATTCACATAACTCTTACTCCCCATCTCTAATAGTTTTGGATGGTTACTTTCAGAAAATTTGAAGGATTTTTTTTTCTTGCACTTCTTGCTGATTCACTGTGAAATTCAGATGTGCTCACATCATGAACTTAGTTGGTGCTCTTTACATATTTATTGAAGAATTAATTAATTTCAGATATAAACTCAACTGATCACAGTGGAAGAAACCAGATGTTGGGAACAACGGTGAAGGTAAAATGGCACAGAGGAAGAGCTATTTCGAGCAGGCCAATTTGCTTCAAGATGGGATCTGCTAAGGGATGCTTAGAGCTGCTTGGGAAATGGGAAGGATCACCTGCAAAGGCATTTTCTCCAAATTTTCCGGAATTTGAACTGAGAGAAGAAAAGAGTGGCTGCTTGAAAACCTTCTGGAGGACTGAAAATGCCCAACGCCCCGAAGCCTCCCCAGTGCGCGACCACAGCTCTACCCTAATTGCAACAACAATGCAGTGAGGCCTTGTTTTCCAACAACTTTTGAGACTTGCAACAATTAACTGTGTTCTTCTCAACAAAAAACTCTTCTAACATGAGTTTTCATGTTTAAAGGAACTCCCCACAAACACTCCTTCTGAGCAAAACTTTTTCTATCTTCTAGTGGAAATTATAACCACAGGTTACCATGTTTTCCTTCCTGTGTTTCAAAACCACATGTGTTTTAGTGAAAACATTAAGGTGAATAATGAAATGGAAGACTTTAAAACGATAGGTACCTGACACTGGAAATGGAAATGTCTTCCTTACTGCTTCCTCTGCTGCAATAAATTCTAGTAAGTTGAAAATGTACCTTTTAGTCATCAATCAATCTCAGCTGAATACAAATCACGTTTAATTATCCAGAGTAACAAAAAGAAAGAGTATAAATATCTGTCAGAGTTAGGTTATTCTGTACCTTCTGGATTTTTAAAATTGAAATGAGCATATTCTAGTCCATCACTTCATGTTACAGTCGAGGAAACTGAGGCCCAGAGAGATGATGGGCCTCCCCCACATCCACACGGTGAAGCACAGGCATGAATCTGGAGTTCTACGACTCTGAAGTCCGTACCACCATGCCTCTATTCTTAATATGGCAGATAATACTGGAAAAATGGAGGGGGGAGATATATTAAGTGCTTACTTAGGAACTTCCACATGTTTTATTTAAACTAATTCTTACTTGTGAGAAAGGTACGTGGAAGCAGGAAGTGTTGTAAAATGTACTGAGCCCCTACTATGTGAGCAGGAACCTTAAAAGTCGTAGGAGACTTTTGTCATCAGGATTTAGCTGCTGTTGAAGATAAAGAAGAAGATCACGGTGTTTCTTTAAGGCTGAGAGTCAGAAACCAAAAAAGTTAACATTTACACTTTTCTAAAAACATAGCTTGAAAATTCCCTCCATTTGTCTGACTTCCTCAGTAATCCCAGAAGTAGCCCCAGGACCACCGTATGAACAGACATCAACCCAATGTGACAGAAGGCACGCTCACACGCTCAGGCTTATGTTGAGGGGTGAAGGCTGAGGGTGAGCTTGTCAGCTAGGAGCCTGCCGTTCATTTAAACCTGGACCACACAGCCCTTCTGTCCAGTTCACTTTCTAATACCATCCCCCTCTCTGCTCTTCACCCAGCTGGCCCCTCAGGGTGGCTGCTCCTTGAAAGATTCCTAACCCAGCACCTGATCCTGGATTTGGCAGTTTTAGAAACTCAATTTTGTCTGGGTAATATGCACCTAATGAAGAAACGTGCACCATCCATCATGGAGGGCCTACCTCACAAGATAACCAGTAAGTTCCAATCGCCCAGGAGACAAAAACACAGATCGAATCAGTTCTTTGTAAGCAAAGAAAAATTTGGAAAACGATAATAAAGGAAAGTGGGTGTTTCCAAAGGATATTTATATCAAGCTAATGGAGGCTTATCCTTCTGCAGTTGAGCAACATATCTTTTGAAATAAATATTTTCAGCTCTTTAAGTAAAGAAGCACAATTAAGAACAATTGAACAATTTGGAAGACAAATTTTTATCATCCGGCCCTCCTTTTTAATGTTCTTTGTCAATCCTCAGGATCTCCAACATTAAAAGCTTATCTTTAATTACCTCAAGTAAAAATTTTCCAGATGATTCTTTGTTGCCTTTATTTATATTTTACGGCAGTTATTTCATGATACTTTAATCTCGTGGATGTGCTACCTCTAAAAGAAACAATGTAGAGAGGGTCATAACTCTCCCCATTTGAACTTTGTGCAGTCTTTATTGGATCCCATTTACAATGGGCATGAACTGCCTTTTGCCCCAGTTGGGAAATATTCTATTTTTTTTTTTTAATTTTGAGGCATTTACTCACTGACTATAATGTGGAATTCAGGCTTTCCTTTACTGAATTTTTGCCTTTATAGAATAAATATTTTACTATCTACTCTGTACATGGCACGGTGTTAGGGACCCAGGGAAGGTGTAGAGAGAGCAATGTAAGCACAAATCCATGGTGGGGACGTCAGTGGGCTGCCACCCAGAGAGGGAGCAGGAGGCTATGTGGTAGGATTTCAGAGAGAGAGAAAGAGAGTGAGAGATTACTGTGAAAACAAGAGGTCAGGAGAAGCCTCATAGAGGAGGAGGAGGAGCCTAGAATCATAGCAGGGGGGGTCCAGAAGTCCTGGAGACACCATCTTGTCTAACTCATCAAATAAGAAAAAAGGACTCAGAAAGAATTGACTTATTTGAGGTCACATTGTCATTAAGCTTAACTTGTTGGCATGCTGAATAGTAGAACAAGAGAAACAGAGAGAGACAGACACAGGAAGACACAGGAAGACAGAGACAAAGAGAAATAGAGAGAGACAGACACAGGAAGACAGAGACACTGAGAGACAGAGAGAGGGAGCGAATTACCACATCTACCACAGAGCCTGCACTCACTATACTCCTAATGAACTCTCCATTACCTGGGAAACCAATCCTGTTTCTGGCTATACAGAAAGGGCTTTACAAATATGATAATATTACATTCCACTTTCAAAACACCACTTGATTGGGGTGGATGCATACAGAAAAGTACGCAAGCCACAAATGTGCAGCTCAATGAATTATTACAGAGTGAACATGATTATGTAACCACCTCCCACATCAAGTAATAAAATACCACCAATGCAGCATAAGCCACCCTGATGCCCTTTCCCAGACACTATGCCACCCACCTCCCCAAATGCAATGACTACTATCCTGACTTTTCATAGCATAAATTCATTATACCCATTTTTGAGCTTTATGTAAATGAAATCGTATAGTATGCATTTGTTTAGACCTGGCATCATTCACTCAGCATTACGATTGTGAGACTTGTTCAGGCTGTAGCAATAGTTTCTTCATTTTCATTGCTGCATCGTGTCTATTGGTTGACATACCACAAAGTAATTATGCCTTCTACAGGTGATGGACACTTGGGCTGTTTCCAGCGTGGGGTGATTGTGAATAGTGCTGTGATGAATATGTTACACCATCTTTTAGTGCACGTACATGTACACATTTCTTTGTGTTATGTACTCATGGAATGCCTGGGTCAAGGGGCACACACATGCTCAGCTTTAGTAAATACTGTCAGTTTCCCAAGGTTGTACTAGTTTGCGCGAGAATTCCACTTTCTCCACATCCTCCCCAGAATGTACATAATGGACTCATTATGTCCAGGGAGTTAAAAAGTAGATGATGGAATTTCTGGAATTTTCTTTCTTAGCTACGAAATAAAAGGAAGAATTTAAGTTTAGGACCGCGGAAGAGGTCTCTGTTCTATCCAAATGAAATTGCAAGGAAAAGAGAAAGTGTGAACCTGCAAAAAGTAAGTCAGTGTAGAGAGGTTTGGGGAAACAAATACAAGTAAAATGTGGTTTTTTTAAATTCTTCTTAGTGCTGTGACACTCTATGGAATATGAAAAAGACCACAATGCCCTTAAGAACCTGTGTTTAAACACTTTCAGTTGATTTGTTGTTTGTTTCTTTAGCCGGGGTTCTCACTACATTCCCAGGAAAAGTGGCAGCTGGGTAATAAGGCTGTGGTGGCTCCAAAATGCTGCACCTTGCTGTGTCACCCAGAAGCCTTTTAAGTTCTTACGTCTTTAAGTCTTTTTAAGTTCCCTTGGTAGGTCAGGTCACATGATATAAAGGTCCTCAAGCAACAGCTTTCCTGTCTTTTGCTTGGAGAGAAACATTCTTAGTATGATTAAAATTTAATCCGTATTTCTGCAGCCCTCCCAAATATATGTAACACCCAAACTGTTTACTTAATCTGGCAATTCAGTATCAATTACTTTAGCCTGACCAAAAGGCTTTTCCTCCAGTTAAAAGCACACCATCCAATTAGTAAACAGGGAGTTGGCTGGTTTTCTTTCTTTGTGCAGTGGAAACTGCTTAAAACGAGTTACATTTGAAGAAAAAAAAAAAAGCCATCCTGTGGAGTTATAAGGGCAGATTTAAACAGTATCATTATTCATTCTTTAAGGTTTTGTGTGTGTGGGGGAGTAATTTTTGTCCTTTAGTAAAAAGAGAAGAGGCTGGTCCTATCTGAGCACCCAGAGCGTTCCAAACATCTGCCTAAAAATCATGATTGTCATTCTTTGAAAAACAAAAACATCAACAAATCAAGTAAAAATCAAACAGTTAAAAATGGTGCTGCGAACTGTCAGCTACAAATTGTGTGATGTAGACAGTTTCCGCGTCAGTCTCAAGATACGTGCCCTTGGCCATGACTAGAATAAGATACAAAACTATGAACAGTTATCTTTATATTTTGAGGTTATAAGGGATTCAAATTTTCTTTTATGTACATTTTTATGTTTTTCAAATGTTCTATGATCGATATTCTTCACTTTAGCATCAAGCAACCAGAAAAGGTTATTTCTAAAGTAAAATAATTCAAATATTATGCGTAGATAAAAGAATGTAAGGAAATATACCAAAATATTGTCTTTGGATTGTGGAATTATGGGTAACCTTTTTTCTTTTTACTTTCCTCTAATTTCTAGATGTGTGTGTATGTGAGTGTGTGCGTGCAAGTGAATGCATAACTTTTATCATGGGAAAAATAATAAACATTATTTTCAAAATCTGCATGCAGAATATGATCCCTATTGTTAGCCTCTGTTACTGGTGGCCAAAATTCTCTAGACACACTTCAGCACAGGTTCAAATGAGACCATCTGGGGTCTGATTCTGGGTCCACTACTCACTTGCTGTGTGATCTTGGATAAGTTGTCTATCCTCTCTGAATCTCAATGTCCTCATCTGTAAAGTGTGAATAAACCACCTATGTTTTGGGTTATTATGAAGGTTAAATAAGATGATATAAGCAACATACCACGGTACAAATGTGCTATACAGGGCAGCTGATCATTCAATGTACAGCATCCTCTTCCTAAGGTTTATAGACATCAAATCACATTAGAGCCCTTATCGCCTCAATCTTCCCTATGAAATCAGCAGGATGTAATGTGAATATCTCCCCTTTTATTAATTTTAATATAAACACTTAGAGGAAAGGATTTGTGAAATAATGCATGACATTTGTAACCTATTTAGAAAAATAAATATATCTTCCGATTTCAAAGATACCACACATCTTTGATTTTTGAGCATAACATCTCCATCAAGTTCTAACACGAGGTATAAAAAGATTAATTTATTTTTCTTTATTTTAAGGTTGCTTTAATGTACAAATATAAGCTATACAATTACTTAACTATAAGTAAAACATCTGCTCCCTGAATTATATGCTGAATCCCATATATAGAGCTTTGTCTGCTGACTGTGTCTGGCGACAAGCAGAAAGAAAGAAAAGAAAGAAGAGGAAAATGTCAGCTTGAATCTACTTACAACGTGAGTAAATGTAAGTTTAAAAAAACAACCGGTCTCGAGGGTTGCCGTTTGGGGGATAAAAACAAACCTTTCCAGGTTGAGATGGTTGGGTTGGTGAGACCATGAAGCAGAGCGCATTGAACTGACTCACACAACAGCCTAATATGGTCAACTCAGCCTCATCAGGCCACGTTCTAACCACTGAGAAAGAAAGAAATTCCTTCTGTTTTTGTTCCACAAAATTTTTACTTGAACATGAATGGTTGCAACTATGGTGTAGTCAGGAAAACTGCACACAAAGAAGAGTGTAATAATGTTCAGTGTTTTCCTGGGCCGTCAGTGCAGGATTTCCTTGACAATAATAATTTTTTATACCAGTGAATACGTTACATTAGCAATGACTACAACCAGAAGCAAATTTTGTTACATTTCCCATCACCGACAACTGGAACTTTCTTTTAATTGACATTTATTCTCAGAATTTTATAGCTGGAGGAAATCTGATAGAATATTTCATGTAGTCCAACATACTTTTGTAAAATGAAAAATCTCCTCCCTCCATTTGTGGGCATGTGTGTGTGTGTTAATGACAGAATAAAACCGAATATATAGTATGTGTTTGAAGGCAATGGATTGAAGGAGAAGGGAGTGATGAGGGGCAGCTGTGGTATTTGCCTTGTTAAAAAAGAGACAGAAATAAAGCAGTGTACACTAAAGTCATGTGCCTTCATTGATAGATTTTCAAATCCAAGGGCAATTGCACTATGTCAAATTGTAGAATTGCAATAATCAAATTTACAGATATGACAGAAGGCTTCATCTTGATTTCTTCCTCCTGGATTCACAGATTAATTCTCAGATTTATTAACCTTTCCTGGGGAGGAATTCTCATCAAAATGTACAGCCTTTCCGACTTTCAGGTTGCTATGGCTTTTCCGCTGGTTGAAGAGAATCACTTAAAAGTGGGCTGTATAGATTACTCTATCTAATCAATATCTCTTTAATTTCAGACAAAAATGTATATCCATTTGGGCCATATTCATTATGAGGATATCCCGACTCTCCTGATCCAGAACTGTATCTGTGGGTCCTTAGAAATTTCGGACCATCCCCCTCATCTTGCGTCTATACTCGGAACTTACAAACACGCCAGAAGTTTATTATGCTAACTTGTATCAGTGTTAAGACAACATTCCAAATCTTCTTCACTATCTGATTCAGATACTTGTGTTACAATTGGTCTCTTTATTGGCAGTGAAGACTTAAAAAAAAATCAGGCCTTTAGGATTTCAGAAGCCTCAACTAAAACAAGACAATATGTTTGTATAACTCCCCTACCTTTAAAAAAATAAAAATAAAAGGAGCACTTTCATGCTTAATTTCATTCTTCTATAATGTAATAATAATTGATGCTTAGGGAAAAAATGATCTACTCTAAATGTTATGCATCATTAAAGATTAAATTTTATTTTCTACGGTTGTATTATTAAGTGGGCGTTTTGATACATTATAATTTACAAATTGGCCATCCATACATGTGTTAACTCTTTTCTTCTTAGAGTATCTTATTCACCAGGACATCCACAAACATACTCAATTCTTTTACTGTTTCAAGAATCAGGCTCTAATTTCAGTTCTTGTCTCGTTTCTGTGTGTCTGATGCAAAAATCATGGATTGGGGGACAACAGACTGGGAGTCAAGCCACACCCCCCACCACCTATGGGCTCAATGAGCCTGGCACGTCACCTGTTTGACTTCTAAGACTCAGCCATAGCATCTGTAAAATGAAAAGGATATTACTCTTCTCACGGGATTTATTGTAAGACTCCAATGAAATAATTGAAATAAGGTGTTTAACACCAAGCCCTGACACACATCGTAAAAGCACAATAAATATTAGCTGGTATTAGGTTTACTCATCATCTCTCTTTCTTAAATGAAGACTTACTACCTACCTTCCCATCTACCTTG
Source organism: Tapirus indicus (assembly GCA_031878705.1). NCBI lineage: Eukaryota > Metazoa > Chordata > Mammalia > Perissodactyla > Tapiridae > Tapirus > Tapirus indicus. The sequence continues at coordinate 121,178,835 of CM062925.1, forward strand.
CCTAAGATTTTAAAATTATCTTAACATTACGAAGCATGTATAATAATCAAGGAACTTTCACAAATATCACATTACAAATGCTGTTCCACTTCTCCCTCGGTATTCACCTTCCCCCCTCAGGGTCTGGAAGAGTTGATATCAATCTTATTATCAGCAGTAATCAAGGTTTATTTTCTCCCAAGGAGAGGGCCAATTTTTGCTTCAGCTTTCCAGCTCTTTTCTGGCAATAACAATTTCTAACTGCTAATTATCCTTTTTTCCCCACTTGATAGTATAAAGTTGAATTGAAAAGAAAAAAAAAAAACAAACTCCCTTTCCCTTGTCCAAGGTGTGAATTTAAAACATCTGTTTTTTTGTCTGTCTTTCTGTCAGTTTGACCCACAGCTCCTAGAATGATTTTGACATTTTCTGAATAAATTTACATTAGACTCCTCATGTTTTTCAACTCTTTGGTTAGGGTAGATCATTGTCTTCTGATTTCCATGCTGATTCTTCTGAGGATTCAGACCACTTTAAAAACAACGTCTGCCAGACTTTAGGAAAAGTGGATAGCTGGGTAGCCAAATTCCCCACGAAATAGCCCAACCTGGTTTCCTCCAAGTGATTTTCTGCAGACCGAAGTGTCCTTGTTATACAATCCTGTGCTCAAATTGTCTGTGTTTGTCATATCCCACTTCTCCCCATATACCATCTTTCTCCAAATTGGGGCTCATCATAAGGACATTTTCTGTTTCATTTCCATCCCAAATCCTTTATGGAAGGTTAACCACACAGAAGGGCAGAAGTGGTCTCCTTGTGAGACAGAGCATAATTGTCAACTAGGTCCAAAATAAAAGCAAAGTGAGGTCTCAGGGTCCCCTTTGCAAACCCCAAGTTGAAGGAAGATGGATTACGCTATCTCCAGGGACGAGACTCATGGGAGTCTTTTATTCCTTAGCTCTGGACCCAAAAAGCAGGAATCACACCTTTCCTGAAGTGAGCTGAAGCAGCTGCGCCCAGTCTGTGCTCAGCACGATTCCAGGAAACTTTAGGGCAGAAACCGAAGGAGGAAAAGACGTACAAAACTGAAAGTTCGGGTGTGTGTAACGTAGTGAGTGGAACCTCATCACCCACACGTCGTCCCCTCCAGGAAATGCCATTTCCTCTTCCAGGAAACAAAGGTGTGGAGAACTTCTGAGCAGTAGCCATGTTGATAGAACAACGAGACAATGTCTGCTATGAAACAGAAACGCCTTGAAGCCCGGGAAGGAGAAGGCTGGCCATGTAGGATGCTGGGGTCAAAAGGTCTAGAGGTCTCCTGAATGTCTAGCACGTATCAAGAACAAACGTGGATTCTTTTTCTTTTAGATAAGATTCAAAACAAAACAAAAAAATCCCCTTTCCAGTAATATGATGCATACTGTTTTAAAAGATCCAGTCTTCAGATTAATGGGTTTCCAACTGCAGGATTCTTTGGTTATAGAATGGTATGGTAGCATGGGTCTCCAGAGACCAGCTGTCCAGAAGAGAAAGAAGCAGAGAATAGAGGGAGTACTTCTAGAATGGAGGCAGTATTCAACAGTGCCAGAGGGGGCTACTTCAGACTGGCCTGAGTTTGAATCCTGGGCTGGTACTTTTAATGGTGGGAACTTGGGCAAGCTGCATAATCCTTCTAAAGCTCGTTATTCTCATCTCTAAAATAGAGATGAGGATATAACATCTACCTCCTAAGATTGTTATGCGGACTAAACGAATAGAGCATTGAAGGTGCTGACCACGATGCCTGCTATATAGGTACTCGGGACATGATGATCATCAGAATCGTCATTTGAAACTTTTTTTAAAGCCACTGACTATTGACTAAATTAAAAGGACATGTGAATCTCCCTTGAGCCCCTATATGTACTGACTCTTTTTCTCAAATAGTGAGTGCCTACTCACTAGTACGTGCCAGGCTCTGGTGATGTCATGGTAAGCCAGTGCATCTGAGGTTCCGTCCACCCTCACACTTCCTGGCTAGAATCTTCCAAGAGGCGGCAGCCTCTTTGTTGGATGATCCTGGCCTGAGGGTCCACTGTTAGATATTAACAAATGCGGGACAGGGTCTAATTTTCATGGAACATATTTTTCTCCTTGAAAGGTGTGTGTGTTTGCTTTGCTGAGTTCATATAGACGAGGGGAAAGAGTCACCACCTCTGGCTTCCTAGCACACGTCTGCCACAAGGCATCAATGTGAATTCATCAAGTCACCAGATCCTCCCGGGCCTCGGTTTTTCATCTTTAAATAAGTTTAGAACTAGCTGTAGTCTGAGGTCCTTTTCAGCTGACACTCTGTACTTCCATGATCAGAAGCCTGCTAATCCAAGGTTTGGCTCTTTCATACCTTTTTAATCTCTCTCTCAAAAGAAGAGATTATTGTTTTATTTCTCAGACTAATCTGGTCTTACTATGTTATAGCAACAAAAGACTTAACCAAGTGCATGTTAATCATTTAACGTCATAATGGAAAGGGAACAGCTCTATCACAGTATTGGTGACCAGACATATACACTGACTAACCTGAATGAAAAATTAATTCTGTGGAGTATAGGAAGAACCATCCCAATGATCCTCATCATCACAATCATTAATAGCAATAGCACTGCAGAAAAATCTTCAAATGACGATGCACTGGAACATTACATCGCAGCTTCAAGGGCTGTCAAGTTTAAAGCGGTGCACCTCCGGAAATTATATGTAAAACGACACTTATGCAGAAACAGAAAATTAAAATCATAGGTAGGACACAACCTAGAGATTATCCTGCGAACAGAACTGCACTGACTTCTCTGGCAGGTAATTTTAAAAGAGCAATGTTCACAAGGCCTTTCAAATGTAAAAACAGACAAAACAGATGCAGTTTTTACCGAATGACCTTGATCCTTCCCACTGGAAGGATCTTTTTCAGTTTGATGAGATGTAGAATCAGGTGGTCTCATGCTCCCTTTTCCTTGCGCTCAGCATGTGGCTGACGCTAGGCGCCCTTTGTGGGCCCCCTTTCAGCATCCTCACCCCGGCTACCCCATCCTCATCTTCTGGTCCAGCGCAGCGGAGCGAGAAGCGCCAGGAAGGAGCGAGGCTGGAGGGGAGGGGCGGGCACAAAGGCGGAGAGGAGGCGCTCGGCACCGCGGTGCGCGCGGGGCGCGGGTTCCTGGGCGGCGTCCGGGGAGCCCGCTCGGGCGGTCGGGGCGCAGGGTGACGAGCGCCCCCTGGCCGGCGCCGCCCGCGGGCGCACCACCGCGCCGGCCCCGCCAGTGCCCGCGCCAGCGCCGAGCAGCCGCGCGCCCGGACCCGCAGCCCACCCTGCAGGTAGGTCCCTCCGCTCGTCGCCGGCCCGAGAAGGGAAGGGGGTCCGCGCGGGGCCAGGACCGCGGCCCGGCGAGGGGAGACCCACCCAGCTCCGGCTTTGAGATGTTCCAGGAAGGGGGGAGCAGGAGGAGAGCGAAATCGAAAAGGCACTCGAGCGCAGCAAACTTCTGGTCAGTTTCCCGTGCTTTCTTGCGTGTGGGTTGCGCTGCTGACCTTGGCCGTGGGGCGGCCACCAGGTCTGGGGCCGGGGGCGCCTCCTCTTTCCTTCTCGGTTTTTGGTTTGTTGTTGTGTTTTTTTTACTCTCACCTGAACTAATGGGGGAGGGAGAGAGGGAAGAAGGCGACGCGAAGTTTTATATTCTTGGCAAGCGTTTGTAAGGAGAGATGCTTGATGCAGATGGCAACCTGTCCGCCGAGGACAATAACTTGTTTTCTTGGAATTTGCTAGAGCAGTGGACAGGGCTGCCAACCCTCGCACTTCTAAATAAACCAGATTTCTTTTCCAGGGCCTGGGGTAGGGTGACGCAAGTCTCTGATAGATGCCAAAAAAAAAAAAAAAAAGTCTGGTGCTCAATCCTGTAACGTTGAGTGAGATTGTTTATCTGCCTTGAGGGCCACATGTTTAAAAAGTAGAGTTGAATGTCTTTATTTTATTGGATCTTTGAGAGCCCCAATTATCAACGTGAAATGGACTGTTCCGTGCTAAAGGCTTGGGCACTCCCCGTGGGTATGAATGAAGAGAGGCCCAAAGGCTGGCTCCACTGGGAGATTCTGGTTATTTCTGCAAGGAGAGTGTCACTGAGCTGCCTTGTCCTTGGGGGACGTCCTGCTCAAAGTGGTGCTAATAAATGATGATTCAGGAGTGGCACAAGCTGACAAGGAGGGGGTGGTGACATGGAGATAGGATGAGGACTCCCTGCTCTCTCCCTTTCAGTAGTGAGAGTGAACCACCCCTAGGTAGTGTGCGGGTCCGTCCAAACCAGGGGCCCTTTCTGAACACAAGTCTGGCAGCTCCACTCCGTTGTTGATCCCTTTGCACTGGCCTCTAGAAGCTGTGACCACCACCACTCCTTTCCTGGCCAAGGATGTTTGATAGACAGACAGACTCTATTTGTAAGGTCCTGGGTGCCCCTGCGCCCGCCCTACGCGCTGACCTTGTGAATCACTGTCTTCATTTTTTCCCTAACTTATCTTCCGTAACTCTTGTAAAATGGCAGGCTTACCACGGATGCTTCGTATCTTTTAAAAATGCTGTGTCTAGTGGGAAGAAAAAGGGTGACATTTACTAATTTGGTTGCAAATTACTTTTGAAGTTTATGCACAGCTGTTTAAACTCCTTCCATTGTCTGATGCAGGTGTCTGCCACAGAATGATCTCGTTCTCTCTTTCTTCTGCTGATTGGAACATACATTTATTTAAAGATGCGGCATAGGAAGAGCTTCTGAAAGCTTCAAAACCTCAGCTGCAAAACTCCTCCAAGTTAGCTATTGAGTCTGAATTAAGTTGTTTTGTTTTGTTTTGGGTTTTTTTTCTTTTTTTGCTTTCACCAGCTTTGATTTCAAGAGTAACCTGTTCGGCATCACTAGCCTTTGTTTCAGCCTCCTGTGATTTTCTTGTAAACTTTTAAAATGTAAACTTCCAGGGAGGACTCTCATCACCACCCTCGCCTGTCATATTCACTTCCGCCACTGTCTTGTGCTGTGGTGCCTCAGGATGGCAAGCGGCTCTTGGGCAAACTTCTTCGTTCATTCTCCTACCAGGTCCACCTCCCTAAGACAGACTTTCCTTTATTGAGTCTGCTTTGAACATACATGGGCCAACTACTGGAACTGGGATTTCTTTAGCTGATGTCCCACTTCTCTTTCTCATATACAGGGATATTATTCAGTTATTCACACCTTGGTCCTTCTTTTAATCTCAAGGATGCCTGTTAGATCGAGTTCTAAACATGAATACTCGATTTCTCGTGTTCCCAGCGGGTACTGCAGGCTCCCCTGAAAAGCCCGTTTGTCTTTGGTTATTTCTATCAAGGTCCCCCATTCCTTTGTAATATAGTCTCTCTCTTCTGTGGAAAAGAAGAAATGCTTCTGTGCAATGAATTGGATGTTTTATTGAAAATTCCCTGTGGACTGGGTCTGGGATTTTCTTTCAAGAGTGGGGCTTATGGTACAAATCTGTAACTGGCATGCAGGAGTAAAGCTCCACAAATCTCCTTATAATACAGTATTTAGTGGTAGGACATTGGCTTTCCCTTAAAATTGGAATTAGAATTTACTTCCTGTTTTTAATGCATTTCATGTTTTGGAGTTACTAATTATGTTGTCTTCTCCTGAAAAATATTGCTGATATTTTAATCTAATGTGACTGTTTGTTGATAAGGGTGTATTTGATTCCAGGTGACTTCCTTTTTATAGGGTTCAATCTTTCATCTCTTTTTTTTCAAGGAATTTCCCCAAATCATTTAAAATAAATTGTTATATGATGAAAAGTCCCAGAAAACACAAATGTATCATGTGATTCCGTATTTATATAGTTTTATTGCCCCAAATCAAATCTGTCATTAGAAGTAGGGAAATTACTCTTGTGGTGACATACAAAGCATTAAACTTGTTCTTTCTGTTTCAGTCCATTATTTTAAAACTTTATCTCATTTTGAAGCAGCAATGCATCTAGCTTTGCTTTTTCATACCTATTCTAGCTGTTAAGGCAGAAATCATGAGAAACTCACAGAAAAACGTGATGTTGAGGCAAAAGGTGAATGAAAAGATGTTTCCTTGCAATAATGGAAACATCTTTCACTATTTTAACATTTCAAGCATTTATATGCAAATTCACATTTCTCTGTCATCTGAAAATATCCTTGGGGCAAAATGAGAATCAGAGGTTTCAGAAACTGGGAATAGTCCACTCCAAGCCCAGAATCGTAGATTTCTGCTCTGGGATGCGATGTGCAGATATTTTAAAGGCACTCACTTTGGCAACACATACTTCTACTGGTCGCTATAGGTTGATGTTAACTTGATTTAAGCTAATGATATTGATGATAATAATAATCAGACCCAACGAAAGCAATAAAGCGTGATTTTATTGATGCATTATTAGTTATATTTTATGTGCCAGATATTGTACTCAGATTTTTATTTACATTTGACAAACATTACTGTCTCGTTTAATCTTCGCAAAGCTTTTATAAATTAGATATTATTATCATCATCGTCCTCATTTTACAGATAAGGAAACTAAGGCTCAGGAACGTTGAGTCACTTGCCCAGCTCTTATAGCTGCTTAAGTGGTAGAGTCAGGTTTGCCTGACCACCACACAGTTGCCATAAACCACAGAGCTTGACAACCTATCAGTTAAATTCTTTTAAATTGTGGTAAAATATATATAACATAAAATTTACCATCTTAATCGGGTTTTTTTTTTTTTTTTTGGTGAATAAGATCGTCCCTGAGCCAATCCTGTTGCCAGTCTTCCTCTTTTTTTTTTGCTTGAGGAAGATTGTCGCTGAGCTAACATCTGTACAAATCTTCCTCTATTTTGTATGTGGGTCATCCCACAGCATGGCTGATGAGAGCTGTGTAGGTCCATGCCTGCGATCTGAACCCGTGAACCCCAGGCTGCCTAAGTGGAGCACGTGAACTTAACCATTACACCACCGGCCAGCCCCCATTGTAATCATTTTTAAATGTACAGTTCAGTGGCATTAAGTACATTCATGTTGTTGTGCAACCATCACCACAATCCATCCACAGAACTCTTTTCACCTTGCAAAACTGAAACTCTGTCCCCAATAAACACTAACTCCCCACTCCCCCTCCTCCAGCCCCTGACAACCTCCATTCTACTTTCTGTCTCTATGAATTTGACTACTCCAGGGACCTCACATACCTGGAATCATACAGTATTTGTCTTTTTGTGACTTGCTATTTCACTTAGCGTGATGTCTTTCAGGTTCATCTATGTTGTCACATGCGTTAGAGTTTCTTTCCTTTTTAAGACTGAATAATGTTCCATTGTAGATATCCCATTTGTTTATCCATTCACCTGTTCATGGACACTTGGGTTGCTTCCACATGTTGGTTTATGAATAATGCTGCCATGAACCTGGGTGTACACATATCTCTTCAAGTCTCTGCCTGAAATTCTTTTGGCTGTACACCCAGAAGTGGGATTGCTAGATTTTAAAAGGTAATTCTATGTTTAACTTTTTGAGGGACCACCATACTTTTTCCATGGCAACCACACCATTTTACATTCCCACCAATAGGGCACAAGAGTTTCAGTTTCTCCACATCCTCGCCAATACTTGTTATTTTCTGTTTTTTGATAGTGGCCATCCTAATGGGTGTGAGGTGGTAACCAATTAATTTTTTACCAAATCATTTGATGACCAATGTCAGGGATCTGTGGGCTGATCCTCCTCCTGAATTCCTATCTCACCTTGTGCTTATGTACCTTTCTCTAGTGCAGAATCATTGGAGGAACTGCTACTCCAGCATCCGCTGAAGGACTAGGGAAACCATGGGCAGCAGGGCTCCTAGAAGATGAACCAAAGGTCCCTCTAGGTAGGGTTGCCCCTGCCTACATGAAGGGCCTGGTGATTTGGAAATGAACAGTTTTCGAGAATAATGTAAGCATGGCATTCATATTAGTAACTCTACATGTGTGGAACAGACCCTTTGCAGAAGATTAAAGGTTGAATTATCTCTTATATGTGATCAAAACAAGACAAATTCCCAGGACAATGGAGAAAACCAAAAGGGGGACAGCTATTCTTGAATCCCCCAGGCTTTTTTTGGGAGCCCCAGAGCCCCGCACTGTGCAGTGTAACCCACAGGGGAGGTGCAGCCTAGGAAATAGGAAATTACAATGAAGTGTGATGGTTTCATCATGTATTTATATTGTTCTATGTCAGTTTATAATATTCTGGTGTGCAGCTCTATTACATATTTGTTTGTTTACTATGTCTGTTTCCTCCTCTAGAATGTAAACCCCATGAGGGCTAGCATTTGTCCACAGCTGTATCCCCGCCTGGCACATAGCAGGCCCTCAGTGAATAAGGGCAGAATGAAGGTGTAGGTGCTATGCTAGGGACATACACGGTGCTATGGGAGCACCTAGATTTGGGGTGTCTGAGAAGATGTCCCAGAGGAAGTGATGGCCCAGTGGGACCGGAAGGGTAGGTAGCAGTGACCCAGGTGAAGACGTTCCAGAAGGTGGAACAGCATTTGTAGAATGGCCTGGCAGCTTGTGAGCACAACATCCTAGCAAAGGAAAGGAACAGTCTGGTTTGAGTGTAGCAGGTGAGTGGAAGAGAGCAGAGTAAGCTCAGAGGTTTCCCCCTCAAAGCGTGTGGTTGGCATCAACTCCCACTCTTTAGTTACAAGTGCAAAGAATGGACTCCTTTTTGCCCTTGGCTATCCCATCCTCCTTCCCCTCTCCAGCCCTCTAAGTTGTTCACACTGAGTGGAGGCTAAAGCAGGTAGAGGGCTGCCAAGGGAGGGGTGAGTTTCCAAAGCAAACCAAGGGCTGCAAGTTCATGGTCAGATAAGATGACTCTTCACAGCCCAGGTGAGCAAGAAGCCAAGTCTTTCATGAAAGTAAACTGAAATGCCTTTCTTGCCATTTTGGGAGAAGGTGACCTCAGCTGTGTGTTTAGCATTTGTAGCACAGTGGGCTTCAACATTCTCCATCCTGTGGTCTATTTATGTATTTATTTCAATGATGCAAAAACAAGCTATTTACATGGTGTTTTTCAAACTGCAAGACACAGTCCATCATTGGATTATGAAATTAATTTATTGCTTTGTGACAAGCATATCTGTAAAAATGAAACAGAACAGAAAATACTAGAATGCATTTCATGTTGCAACAGTAATTATTTCACGAAATTTTGTATCACGAAGTTTGGGACATATTAAATCTGTTTTGTACCTAAAAGATTGAAAATTATAGGCTTATGGCATTTGGCTTTTTATACCATTGCTTTAAGTCATAGAATCACATAAGCTTAGGGCTGGAGGGAGGAAGGAGATGTGGAAAGGAAAGGAACATCTGTTGAGCATGCACTGTGCCAAGTGCCTGGACACATGAAATTCTTCTCTCCTGGAGTCCCGTGGGTTGGGTGGATCATTCACGGTTTACAGAGTAGACATGGAGGCTTGGAGAGGTTAAGAAACTTGATCAAGGGTCACACAGCAAATTATTAGCAGTGAACTCTGATCTCTTGACTCCTAATTTAATATTCTTTTTATGCCTCCATGGGTTAGATTCCCAAAGTTTGTTCATCACTTGGCTGTTCGGGGAAGACATTTCCTTCAGGAAAGTGTTATAACCATATTCCACATTTGTTAGGGAGAATATGAACTTTGAGATATACTGCATCAGCTTCTGAGTGAAATAGATCAATTAGGAAGAAGTAGTATTGATTATACAGACCAGGGAACATTCAGCCTGAAGTTGACAAAGATGGAGACAGCCACTCTTTCCTGCCCAGGAGCGTTCCCCTTGCTGCTGGGAGAAGACGAGCCTTGATGGTGCCCTGTGAGATGATGCGCTTTCCTTTCTAAAGCTGGGGTCCCCGGGACCACTGCTGAATCCAGCTGTCTACTTTTCCCATGTCCATAGAGAGGTTGGTGAGTTCTCCTGGACAGAATTATGCAACTATGCAAATTCACGATGCTCTAATTCCATGATTTCCAACTTCAGCCAGGCTCTCAGACTTTCCCTGGTCAACTCTCTTTTCCTTTCTACCGCAGCTGTTTCAGACTTTGTCCTTCTCCTTTGCAAGCTCCTCCTCTCCTTTCTGTCCCCTGGAAGGTCCTCAATTTTCTCACCCCATGGACAACCTCATCCCTCATTAACCTTAACACCCATCTCCCCCTGACCGCTACCCAACTGTTACCTATCCAGAGTCCCATTGATCCTTTTCTGCAGCTAGTTGATGGGCACATCCAACACGGTGTGCCCCAAACTGAATGCATCATCTTCCCCTTTCTCTTTCCACAAATATTCCCTTCCCACTCTTTTCTGTATCTGGCACTGGCATCACCTGTTCTTGCACAACCAGAAATCTGGATTTTTTCCTTGACTCCTCATCTCCACTGCTCACCCCAAACCAAGTTCTATTAGTTCCACCCACTGTGTATCTCCTTATCCCATCCACCCTTTCCCGCCCCCACTCTCTGTTCACAGGCCACCACCATTTCTCTTTGGGATTACTGCCGGCACCTCCAAACTGGTCTCTATTACTGTGAATTGTTCTCCCTGCTGCAGCTGGAAGGATCCTTCTAAATCCCATATCTAAGCATGTCACTCCTGGGTTCAAATTCTCCAGGGGCTACCCAGTGCACTTGGAATGAAACCCAGGCTCCGTAATATGCATTAGAAGGTTCTGGTTGATCTACACTCCCCTGTCCTCTCCAGCCTCATCTCTCCAGCACCACACACATCACATCCCTCCAAGTCTGAGCCTCCTTGGTTTCCTTAGCAGCTCCATGTGTCCCATTGCCTCATGAAACTTTCTGTCCCACCTCTAAACCCCTCTTTTCTTTGGCTAATTCCTATACATCTTCAGTCACTAACTTAAGACATCTTTTCCTCTGGAAAGCTTTTCCTGATCCTCCACATTAGGATTTTGTTTCCTCCCACATGTTCTTAAAGCAGATATGAGACCATCTGTATAAAGTGTTTAGCATCGTGAGTGGCGTATAGTAACCAATCACTAAATGTTGGCTGCATGGGCACTGAGACTGTGTTGCCATTGTTAGTTTTCTTCTAGGCTTCCCCAATAGATTGTAAACCCTGTGAGGGCAGATCCACATTCTCTCTTATTCTTTGTTGAATCCCTAGCATCTAGCACCATATCTGACATACAGTAGGTGCTCAATAAATATTAGTGCAATAAATAAATGAGCCATAAATTTTAGAACCTGTGATGTCTAAAGGACTGTGTGCCAACTGATAAGAGAAAAGGTTCCCAATCGAGGGGTTTAAATGTCTGCACAAGTAAAATCATCATCACCCTGGGCAGTCTTTGCCTGTGGGTCTCTGGAATTATCTAGATAAATTCTACCAGAAAGTTAGAGTGGAGTGTGATGGGAAACATTTAAAAACGCTAAGAGGCAACTTGTAACAAGGGAAAAACTCCATCTCCCCCTGCCTATGGTGATTTTCTCCCTCTGTCGTCCTCATAGCTTCTCACTTTGCTGACCATTATAATGTCAAAATAAAAGGAAAAAAGATTAAGCTGAGAATAATCAGGAAATAAAAGGTAATATTAAAATATTATGAAATATCCTGCAAACAAAAGGATGAGACAGTAGGTAAACATCAAATCTAGATATACTGAGAACTTAAAAATTATTTTAATAGAAAGAAAATATTAAAGGATAAAAGAGAAAAATTTTTGATGAAATGATAAAAGATTTTAAGGATTCTTTGGAACAAAATCATAATTTTCTTAAAATTCATTAAAGCAGGTGAGAGTAAGAAAGGTAAAAAGATTGAATTCAAGAATTAGGATGATAAAAGCGTGCCAAGATAAAACCATTGAAAACATTCAAAGAAAAATGTTTCAAAAGTGAAGAGTAATAAATTACTTAGGGGACTCACTTAAAGGTAGAATAACCAAAAATATGAAACCAAAGGGAAAAAAAGCCCAGTCTTTTAAAGAAGATTAAAAATAAATCCCAGCGGTAATAAAATAAAATGGGCAGTAGTATGGGTTCTTAATAACGAGTAAGCCACAGCTAAAAAGACATTAAACCTGGAGCTTAGGTTTCTGGCTTGTGCCACAAAAGCCCAGGTCACCTCTCTGGGGTTTAAGGGACAGTTTTCAGAGTGTACTTTGCTGGGTGAATGGCGTTGTGTTTCAGGGAAAATGCACTGTGCATTCCACTGTGACATTACCTCCTGGGGAGTGGCAGGAGGGGGGTCACGTGAGGGCAGCCAACTAGTTACGCTCATCTCTGCCTGCAAAATAAGGAGACACTTCTAACTGTGTGAGAGTAATGTCCTCTGCATCCCAGCGCCAATGGCTTCCCCATCCAAATTACCCTGCTTTCGTTGGGGAAATAAGAAAATGAGGTGACCCCTCAATTCTAAGTGCGTTCTTCCCCTCATTCATGAAGACCTCTTCTCAACCAGAGTCCCTTTTGGCAGTTACCAGGAACAGTGTCCTTTTGTGTTACACCTCTTCCATGCAGCTTGTAATGTCTTTACCCTCCCTTTATGCCTCGGGGGAATGTGGGTTCTCTCCAGCTCACAAGTGGAGCTCAGTAATGATTTTTTAAGTCGGTATTATCTCCTGAGTAAGCTCGCATGCACCAGGTCTCCTGTGTCCTCCTCCTTCTTTACCTCTTGGCGCAGTGCTCAGACTGCATCTTGACTTGAGGAAGCTCGGGAAGGCTCTTCTACTCAGGGAATGTGCTTTTTTTTAGCTCCAGTTGCCAACATGAAGGATTCTAAGCATGAACATCACATTTTTCAGGACCTATTCATTAGTATTAAGAGCTCTAGTGCTCCAGTTTTTGTCCATATTCTTAAGGTGAGTTTTAGGGATCTGAGTGAAGCGTGGTCCTTAGTCGCTCTGTGGTGCGCTGACTTCCGTTTCGCAGTCTCCGTCCTTTGTCACCTGCTGCTTTCCTCCAGTCCGAGTGCTGGGCGCCAGGCTCTCCACCTCACTCTCCACTCTCCCTGTGGTAAATGGGACACATGGTAGCCAGCACACAAGGGTATAAAAGTCCAGATTAGACCCTCCCTTTCAGTAGAAGGGACGGGAGAGAGGCCATAGGATCTCGTGGCATCATTCCCCTGCCTTTGTCCTGCTTCTCGATGGCCACGCCAGTCTTCCAGAGCCGTCCAATGGTGAAGGTGATAGAAATGTCACAGAAGTGGGGCTAGGAGACCAAGGTTGTCATTCCAGTTTTGCCATATTGACCATAAGGTGAGGGAGTTGGATGAGGGGTCTCTCGGATTTCTAATATTCGGTAGCTGTTTGATATCCACATGTTCCAGTCAGACTAGGATTTCCCCCAGGCTCCTGGGGTGGTACAGTACTGGTTAAATGTCAAGGATCCCAGGCTGTAGTCAGCCCACATGTAAGCGTTTGTGAGTAGCCTGTGTCGAGTAGAGAAGGTAACCAAGAGTGCCGTGCGTAACCCTTCACCAGTCAACAGACTTGCAGTCACCCATTGAAATCATTCACCTACAGGTCTGATTCTGCAAATTAAAATTTCATATGATGACAACAAAACATTTTCCTCCTACATTGTTGGTGTTGATGGGGACACAAGGGACGCTGTGACAACGAGGCTTTCTCAAAATGCTGGTTCTCCATAAAGAACAGCTTGAATTCCTCAGTGGACTTTGTTCCTGGAAGATAAGATAATGAGGACTAGCAGCCAGGGAGAATCTTCTCTGAGAATGGGATCTCTTTTCATTCTTCTGTATCAGTCACTCAAAAAGAAAAATAAATTAGCATGTATTTTTTTAGGACATATTCAAGCTGTATAGAAGGGGTGATATTAATAGTAACCATAAATAAACTCTTTCATAAGAGGAACTTGAAATACTCTCTTACATACAACTGAGCCAATCCTAGGTAGTTTTATAAAAATCCTTGTAATGTTTGTGAAATAATTCAGTGAGAATTAACTTGCATAATTCCAAGTTCTGAAGCAGAGGCAGCTTAAGTATTTGCTGTAGACACAGCACATGGTACTTTAGCCTTCCTTCCAGTAAAAAAAAGGATTTTACTACTGGGATTCTTTCCTAGTTCCTGGGCATTGAGATTTGTTAATATTTATAATACACTTGAGATCTGTGACTAAAAGTGCTTTAGGAGAGTAAGGCATCTGAGCTGAAGAAAAGGCTTTTTGTTACTTACTAAAATAAATGCAACTTACTTGACAAAAAAATTGCCTATGTTTGCTAAGCATATAATTGTAGCAGTGAATGAAGTAAAACATCCATTAACAATGTCTCATAGGTGGAGCTGGTAGAGAGAAATGTCAACACGTTACATCGTATTTAAATTTTATTATTTCAACAGAAACAAAAGGAAGATGTCCCTCCTCTTCAGAGAACAGACTAGAAGTATTCAGAACAGAGAGAATATATGTTTATTTAAATATAGAACATCAATTTTCTCCTGGAAAAATATTGTAGATATTTTCTCATGGAAAAATAATCTAGACCTCTGGATCCAAATATCAGATCACACTATTTACTCAAGTTCTGTTCTATCTCAGGACACTTGGCAATACAACTAAGAAGGCAAATTATAAAGAATCACCAAACATTCTGCAGGTCCAAAAAGTGAAACATCTATTTGTTTGGATATTTGTCTAAAAACTACCAATAGGAAAGTTCAGACTTGAGTTTCAAGGAATTTTAATCCACACCCCACATTTTCTTCACCTTTTGCAAGGTAGAATCAGAGGATTACATTTTCTAAGAACCGCTTTTTAAAAAGCTTGTGCGCTAATCAGTTAAGTGTGACATGGGCTTGCAATGAGATTTGGTAATAAGGAATTCAGGATGGGGTACAACTTAACACATACTAACAGTGGACCAATACTGTTGCCCTGAAATTGTCAAGGCTGCAGTGTTATTTATTTGACGTGTATTTATTTGAACCAGAATATTGCTTTGGATGTCAACTGCTGTGTAACAAATTTCCCCAAAACTTAGTGGCTTAACACAACACCATCTTATTTGCTCATGACTCCGTGGGTCAGGAATTGGGCCTGGCTGTGCTCCTCATGGTGTCACTGGGGGTCTCTCCTGTGGTTACACACAGATCTGAGATGGGATCACTCATATATATGGTGCTTGGTGGGTATGACTAGAAGCCTGGACCACCCCACTCCCTGTCTTTCTCTCTATGCGGCTACCTTGGGCTTCTCATGGTGATTAGACCCTAAGAGTCAGTGTTCCGAACACACAAAGGCAAAAGCTCCAGTCTCTTAAGGACCAAGCTGAGAATTCACAGAGCATCACCGTGTCCTGTTCTACTGGTCAAAGCAAGTCACAGGCCAGCCACGATCACGGGGAGGGCAGCGGGCAGCACCCCTCGGTGGGCATGGCCGAGTGGTACTGCGGAACAGCTGTGGGGTGGAGGGTGCTGCTGCACCCATCTTTGGACACACGGTCTAGCACAAGTATTTAGGCTGTTGATGTGATAACATTTCATGAAGGTGACCTCACGTTTGTTTTCTGAGATCGAGCCTCTCATCTCACTCTCTCACCCACTCTTCACGCTGCTGACAAAAGGATCTGACTGAAACAAAAATCGGACCCCTCTCTCCACTTTAAAACTCTTGGGTTGCTCCATATCATCATAAAATGAAATCCTGACCCTTGGCATGGCTTGCTGGGTCCTTCCCTGCCTGTCCCCTGCCTGCCTCTCCAGCCTCCCCTCTCATAAGGCCCTGACCCCCTCTTGGGTCCTGGAGCTCCTCATAGTTCTTCAGCTGCCTCTCGGTTAGCACGGCTCCATGTGGGACCACGTGCTGGGGATGCACGTCTTCCCATCCTAAGCCTTGCTTGGCTGACCCCTCAGATGTCACCTCTTCCATGAAGGCTCCCTTCCCTGTCCATCAGCTGTATTACAACATCCTTCTCGTGTGCCAGGGCTCCTGTACAGGGAGCTATCTCTGCAGTAATAACACCCCCCCATCTCCCTGATCCCTGGAGTGCAGGATCTGTGACTCTTGCTCCCCAGTGTCGCCGTTGCCCGTCGCAGAACGTCCCCCCTCAAGTGCTCAGTAAATATTTACTGCCTGTCAGTGTCATGTATGCACATGACAGAGCGGGGAGTGTCTGGAGAAAAGACCAGAGAACCTCAAACAGGAAGAAGGCGGGTGTGATGAAGAGGAGGGTTGGAGCCCTGCAGGGTGAGCTGTGTAACGGACCCAGAGCAGTGGGCACAAAACTTCAAACGTGCAGAAAGAGAAGGCACTAGACACACGCAAGAAAGCAACAAGCACAGTAGGTACAACAGAAAATTCAGTTAGATGTGTGAGAGAGCAAGGCAGGGGGCCTGGTGAAGGAGAAAGAAGGGAGAAACCGTGAGAAGATGTCCTAGCATTAGACCCGGCTGTGCATCCACAGAGATGTGGGAGGAGCACCCACGGGGGCATCCCTGACCTGAAACGAAACGACAGGACACCCCGAATCCAAAGAGTACAGAACCCCAGTCCTCCAGACACCGGGTGGTCCTGCACAGGTGACTGACTGCCCAACCTAAGGGGTGGGAGAGAAGTGGGGCAAAGTGAAGGGATGCACTGTGGGGCTGTCACTCCTGTATCTGAGATGTTGCCTGTTTCACTTGGTTGAGTGTCCTTCCTCCAGAGTAACGTGAAA
This sequence comes from Tapirus indicus, assembly GCA_031878705.1. Taxonomy (NCBI): domain Eukaryota; kingdom Metazoa; phylum Chordata; class Mammalia; order Perissodactyla; family Tapiridae; genus Tapirus; species Tapirus indicus. Next base: position 121,195,534 of record CM062925.1, read on the forward strand.
GTGAAACTGACTGTGATGCACTCAGCTCTGGTGACAGGGTACAGGGGAAGTGGTGTGAGTGGGGAGGGCTGAGCCAGTAGCTACGCCCCAACGAGGAGGACCCACCTCGGAGGAGCCCATCGCCTCCTTTTGACAAAACAGCTATAAGGGAAGTAATCATCGTGAGAAAATATTTTTTCTGCTGAATAGTGGAAGTAGAAAACATGATCATAATTCTTTTGACTCCGAGTATAGAAACTTAGCATAATAATGGTAACTAACTGATATGAACCCTTTTCTGTATACCAGCTTCTGCTCTGATCAGTGTACATCCATTAACTCATTTGAGATCAATCCTATTATTGTCTTCATTTTACAGATGAGAAAACAGGTTCAATAGCTTGTTCAAAGTCAAAGAGCTGCTCAACAGCAGAGCTGAAATTTGGACCCAGACGATGGGATGCTGTAGTCTCTCTTCTTAACACTCTCCTTGGTGAAGCCTGAATTTGGCAGTAAACTCTATCTACTGACTCATTTTTTTAAATGCTACCTGACATTAGTTAATTCTAAGAAGTGAGTTTTAAGACTTCCTTCCCTCTTTATATTTCAATTACTATTTGGGGGCACATTTAAAAGTGGGAAACTCTGTCATATTTGGATGCACACACAGCCATATTGCTGACTGCTGTAACTTGCAAAGAGCTGTTAAAAATGAGTGAGAAATGCAGCCAGATTAACATTCTTTAGTAATAACTTTGAAGTTTGAACTTCAACTTGATGGGGTTGTTCTGGAAATTAGAAGAATAATATATTGCTATACTGTGAGATATACTTAAATTGTTTTTCATTATATCCCTGATGTAACTTTGTGATTTGCTTGTTAGTATGTCCTCAGACCTGTGAATCACTAATAAGGTTCACAAGAAGTTTCTGATCTTTTTTATGTCTATTATTTATTAATTATTATTATTTGACAAGTTCCTGAAGCACAAGATTCCAAAAAATTCAAAGAGATATCCTTATTCAAGAAAACATTTCTTATGTCAATATTTTCCAAAGAGTCATTTTTAAAATCTCAAGAAATCTGTACGGTATTATTTTTGGGGGTTGGTGTGCAAAATAAAACAGCAATACAGTAGATGCTTCATATGAGAGCAAATGGACAATTTTCAGAGGTTGAGCAATTCATTGAATAGAAATATTAGCCCTGAAAATGACTAAATAGGAAAATTACAATAACCACCAAAGCATAGAACATCCATGATTCATGGTCTCAGGTGCAGAAAGAAAGTGTCTATACTTTGTATGACTTCCGTTTTAACCTTATCCTTCTGTCCCTAGTGGACCACTGATGTGCAGCCCTCCCACCACCAGCCCTTTAGAGGATTTGTCGTGGAGGAAGGGAAGAAGCTGTGAATGGTACAGACGAATTTTTTTTTCCTTGAGTAACTTTCCAGCAAATCAAAGGGTGCCCACCTTTGGTATGCTCCTTCCCACCTGACCTTAAAATACCCTTAAAATGCCAGAGGGTTCTCACTTCACTTTATCCCAGTACCTGGAATTCTGCCAACTAGAAGCTGAAGGAACACAGATCCTCTTAAAAATGCAAGTGCCACTGAGATTTCCTTCACACATTGGAGTGGCTTAATCAGTAACTTAGAGAAAATGGGGATTTTCATGCAGCAGGGGAAGGCCGGAATTTATTCAGCCAACAAACATTAATTGATCAAGCGCTTCATTGATCATGGGTCAGTGATTGATCTGGGTGTGGGGAATACAGGGGAGAAAAGAGGGCCAAGGTCCCCACCCTCATGAAGCCTACTGTCTTTTGGAGGAGAAAGACAATAAAAAAGTAAACAGTACGTAAATAAGATAATTTAGATCATGCAGTGCCATGGAATAGCAGTAAAGAGTGTGTTTGCAAGCTGGCCTGCTGTTGGGTTACCACAGCCTTTCTTCTCAGGGAGAGTGAGGGAGAGGAAGAACAGCTGGTACATACTCACTGCCACAAAATCATGGTGGAAAAAAAAAAAAGGAGGGTGCAGACAAGTCATCAGGTGACACAGAAAAGGCATCTTCTGTCCTTCCCTGGTCCCAAATAATGTATAATCCTTGTCTTCTCCAGTCCTCCATGGGGCCTGGGGCCATGGGGCCTGGGGCCATGGTGCCTTTTCACCACCACTGTGTTCCTCCGCTAGAACATACCTGGGACTTAGTAGACGGTCAACAAATATTGTTGCTAAATATATACGTGGAATCCGACTATCACGATTCTTATTAGTAATGAGGATCTATGCTTTTTTAAAAAAAAAAATCCTTAACTTTGTATTGCCTGTGGCTGCAATTTCAGCAGGCAGGCAAATGCATGTACAAGACTGAGGACTGCCTGATTAATTCCCACTCAGGCAGCCCAGGCACCAATGCTCTCGCTTCCTCTCCGCCTTTAACCTCCACCTACGTCACAACCGAGGGGCGCACTGTGCTGTGCCTGAGACCGCACGTGGTACTGAGTGTTGCGCTGACAAAGGAATAGCCTGAGGCCGTTTTTAAATAGCCTTTCATGGCCCCCTTTTCTTACATCCTAAGGATAAAACTCGTCTCTTAGAATTTGCCCCAAATCTTAATAATATTGAGATAAAAATATGGAATTGTAGCACGTACAAATATGAGTTATTCTTTCCAGGCCCCTCAGTCTTTTGTGCATTTGCAAGGAAATGGGCTCAGAGGAGCCAATCAGGATCTTCAGGTGGCACAGCTAGTTGGCAGTAGTCAAGAAGGCCTCCTGACTTCCACTGTTTCATAAATACCAATGATCTCCCATGCCAAGCTCAAAAATTCAACCTCAACCTAAAAATCTTATTTCTCCTCCTGTGTCAAGGTGACCATATCCTCACAAGTGAAAGGGACATGGTCCAATAGATGACACTATTCCAGCCAGCAGGGATTCCCCTAAGAACACTATGATCCTGGGGCTCCCTGGACTCAATTCATCAGCTTCCTAGTCCAGAGCAATTTCCCAGACCTTCATGCTACATCCATGATGCTTGCTTGCTAAACCATCTGCCTAACTTATTTGCCCCATATCTTTTATCTCAGTTTTCTGGTTGTATTTTATCTAAGTCATCTTTACTTTAGTTGAGCTAAAGCTGTGGTTTTGCAAATTAAATCAGTTGTGGGTTTCTGCATACATCTCCTGCATGTGTTTACTTAGCTTTTTTTTAAAATTAGTGTTGTGTGTTTGTTTTCGTCTTTATAGTTGTGTGGCGGGGGGAGGATTTGTTTTGTTTAAGGTTCTTTGAAACACAGTCAAAACTATTGAAAAGAACACATTTTAAGAAATCAAAATGTTTTTTACATACCTTGTTTAATCTATATCTTAAGTCACAGTTGAAGTCCCTTAAAGTCTTGAAGTTTGTCCATAATGATGAGAGCATGTGGCTTTGAGTCTGGACTTTATACTTTAGGCAAAGAAAAGCTGTTTCACGTTTTTTAACATGGAAGAGATTTAGAAAGACAGCTCTTTGGGTAATGTGGAGGAGGAATAGGCATCATGCAAAGACAAGGGGTTTGGTGCTAATTAGGAATCTACTGTAATAATCTGGAGAAAATATCTGAAGCTGTATAAAAATATGGCGTATATATAATTATATATTTTTAGTTATATTTCAATTTTTAAAATTATAATTACCTTTCCTGCCTCCTAGAGATAATCTTGATTGATGTTTTAGGTGCTTGGAAACTAGTGACATATTTACAAATTTTAAATTTTAGAGAGCAATTTGGCAGTAACCACTAGAGTTGAAGATGTGTATACACCAAAACCCTGTGGTTCGACTACTTTGCATATATTCCACAGGGATTCTCAAACATGTGCCAAAAGAGATAGCTCCGAGGATGCTCACAATAGTATGGTTTATAAAAAAAAAAAAAAGAATCAACCCTCAACAGAAGAAGAGATCAAAAAAGTGTCACATATTTATTTCAATGGAATGCTCAAGAGCAGTGATTCTCAAAGTGTGGTCCAGGGAACCCTGGAGATCCCCAGACTGTTTCAGAGAGTTCTCAGGTCAAAACTAATTTTGCAGTGCTACGAAGAAGGCCTTTGTACCTTTTCACTCTCATTCTATACAGAGGAGTTTTCTGGAGGCTGCATGTTGTGATAGCAACGGACAGTGGAGAAATAGATATGAGAAGCCAGCTGTCTTCTACTAAGCCAGACGTTAAAGAGATTTGCAAAAATGTCAACGGTGCCACTTTTCTCTTTTGCTTTGAAAAGTAGGATTATTTTTTATCAAATATGTTGCTTATGTTAACATTATATATATAGTGGGTTTTTATTGTTAATTAATGAATAATTGTTTAAAAATTTTCTCTGTGGTATTTTTTGATATGGCGAATACGGATAGATTTAATCCACATAAACCAAAGCTCTTTGGTGTCCTCAATAATTTTTAAGGAGGTCAAGGAATCCTAAGACCAAAAAGTTTGAGAACCACTGCTATAGAGCAAGGAAAATGAATAAATTGAGATTAAGTGTATCAATAGGAATGAATCTCACAAACATGACAAATGAAGTTGTAGAAGAATATAGACAACGATAAAGAAAAGGTGAAACATAATATTATACAAACAAATATCATATCCTTCCTTTGCTTCCCAGGATCTCATCCTAAGGGTCTCACAGGGCCTTCCCCAAGGACAGAGGAGCTTAGCAATTAGGCAGCAGTTGCTGTGGAGACAGATTCAGCAATGCTACCCCTGTCATGGGTGGGGTGGGTGGGAGTGCAGAAGTACCTCAGCTCTTTAGATCTGCCCTGCACAAAACAATAAAATAGAAATTAATGTGGTGCTGGTATTTTTGCTGTCTAGCCTTTCTCCCAAAATATATAGATATCACGACTCCTTTGGATTTCAGACAAATTGTAAGAAAAGTAAGCGTGAATTTGTGAAATTTCAGAATAAACAAATTGTTTTGATTACATTTTTTAAATTTGGGGGTATATAAAGTCATTTAAGTAGTTAAAAATAGGTTGTCTGGGGGCACGCACCTTTAAAAATAGAAACTGGCTGCCTGGTATGGTGGAAAGAGCCTCGGACGCTGAATCCTGGCTCCTTTCCTTTTTAGCTGTCAATCCTTGTGGGAGAGGTTGAACTTCTATGCCCAGTTTCTTCATCTGTAAAGTAGGGATGACAGTTTCTGCCTTGCAGAATGCTGTGGGAAATTTTTTAGATGGGTATAAAGCAATCCAGCACACAGGAAGTGCCCAATCAATGGCACCTCATCATATTCTCTCTAACTCGCATTTCCATTGTAAATATTTGTGACTTACACACTTAATCACATCCACCTAAGATTTAAAATAGTCTTGGTATAGTGCTTAGCAAACATTCACCAACATTTGTTTCCTAAGGGTAAATTTCAGTCTATCACTTCCTGGTGAAATTTAACACATATTCCAAATTAACCAGGGATGGAGGTGGACTGAATTAATGAGGTTTTTGGTTTACTGTAGTAAGATGAATGACATAATTGTACTTACCTGAGGGAACCTGCTTTGAAGCTACATGCGAACTGTCTGAAAAAATGTGTAACCCTCTTAGCATTATGGGGCTAGAGATGACTTCGTCCCCTTCCCGTAATGGGGAAAGTTGGTTTGCAGTCCTGACAGCTGCCCACACAAAGCATAAGTGAACCAGGATCACTGTCAGCTCCACCAGGAAGGATGCGCTTGAAGGATGAGTGACAGGAGGGATGTGAGTGGAAAGAGGATGGCGACTCCCAGATTCCCCCATGCTGGTAATCATTCCAGCACTGGTGTGGGCTTCTCTGAAGACTGGCTCCACCAGGCACACGGTGGCCTTGTCAGCAAATCTGCCCTGTTAGGAGTGAGTTTATTTCATCATCAATGACAGTGTTTTCAGTGTCTGGAGGTGTGTGTTTGCTTTTCTGATGTAACCACAAAATAGCGGTTAGTTTCTCTCTAATAGATAAGGGTGACAGGAGTTGGTGTTGGCTTTAAAATGATGTATGAACTCTTATTCTGAGAACAGACTGGCTGAGTTTAGTCATGACAGACCTAGTACTTTTTCCCCTCTCACCTTTCTCCCAACACTGCCCTTCCCTTTCCGTTTGCCTCCTCCGTTTGGAGGTAGAGAAGGCTCAGGAGAGTGTGTTAGGAAGCAGGTGCCCCGCTGACGGTGGGTATTTCAGATGCCTGGGCTCCACCTGGGCGACTTTTCCTTCTTTTCTTTTTAAAAGTAAACACAGCAGGGTGTGCACACACCAATTACTGAGCACACAGAAATACGGGACTGCTGGGCTAAGGGACAACTTCAAAGGATGGTGGCAGCAGCCGGGTGCCTCCCTGCCAGCCATTTAAAGGGCTGTGCTCTCCCTGGGAGAAATGCTGACTTCCTAGCCCGGGACTTTTCTTAGAGCCCCACAGAAGGAACTCCACGTAGGGAAAGGACACATTGGCAGTGGGGTTTCCCTCTAGCCTGGGGACCTTCTGAACCCAAGCAGAAAAAGAAACCTTTTTAAATTTTTATTATTTGGCTGAAACAATGAAAAGAATGTGAACTTGACCAAAATACCTTACACCTTATGGGCTATATATTTTCCCGGTGTATTCCTAGGAATATCTAAGGAAGCTATGGTGTAGGTCGCCTTTATAACCTCTGTTCTTTTTAGGTAAGGAAGTGGAAGCGCAAAGCAGGCCAGCGACCTTGTAACGTCAAATTCAACGTTAATCTGATCTTCTGTACTCCTAGCGTGTGCCCCCGTGTGCTACCATCTAACATCGCAACATGGGTGGCTAAGCAAACCTGACAACCCATCCGCTGAATTATGCTCAAATTCTGCTCTTGTCTTAGAGTGAGAACCATTAACTCTAAAATTATAGACGCTTGGTTATTCACATCTCCGTGCTTTCTATCGGTGCTGTTGTATTCCTGTTTTATTGCTTCCACTAAAATGCAAGTATTTCGAGGATGCAATACCTATAACCCATGCTCAGTGAGTATTTATTGTGTGAATAGATCATTTATATGTTATTCTATAATATCAGGATGCAAGGATATTTCTCCAAGACGGCAGGTTTCTGTCTGTAGATGCCCTAGCCTCAGCAAAATGGTGAGCACAGCCAGCAAGCCTGGAAGATATCCCTCACGATGGGATGTTGGGACTAAAATAGATTGGGGAGATTTATCTCTATTCCCTCATTTTATAGGCAAAGAAGCTGAGGCCCACAGAGATGCAGTGATTTTCCCAACTTTACCCAGTTCCCCATCAAGCTTTGTGTTGGCCTCATCATTCTTAGTGAGAACACAAGAACTAGCCAAGTTAGAACCATGGTCCCTTTGCATAGGCAGCCCCTGCCTCTGAATCAAGAAGCATGTTGAAAACAGGTGTGGTTGCTTTCCTGGGCCTTAAACTTAATTGTGCAGAAATGGCCTTGGGCTCAGCGTTTTAATAAGTTCCTATAGAAATCAGATACGATTCAAAGAGTAGGGGGAAAAATCATCTGAAATTTGAATATGAATACTTTTTGGAGAAAAGAGTAGAGAGTAGATATTACTTCATATGGAAAAGAGAAGGCTTGGACGTGATTTTAATATATAGCATCAACAAAAGAAGGATAATTGAACAGAGAGCCCTACCTAACAATTTTGCGATCTTCGCTTAAAAGAGAAATAGTCTTGTAATATAGCAGGAAATTTTCTGTTTAGTTGTAAAAAGAAAAAAAAAGGTAAAAAGTGATAATCAGCAGGACTCAGCATAGACTTACTAAGCTTCATGCCAAACTCACCTAATTTCCATTTTTGTAGAGTTACCAGACTAGTGAAATACTGGACCTAGTGAGAGAGTATTTTGATTTCAATAAGATATTTAACAGGATGTCTCATAACGCTCCTGTTAAAAACATGAAAAGTACTCAGCTGGTGCCTGGGGAGCAACCATTCATTTCAAATTCAAGAAAGAGTGGTCTTTAGCGGCAGATCATAGAAGTCTGCACTTGAGTCTGTCCTAGTTGTCAGCATTTGTAGAAGTAAATGTCCTAGTGAAGATTTAGAAGTCAGGCCAGATTGACAGCCGGCCACACAGTAGAAGGGTTAATAGAATGCCGAGTCAAAATGATTGCATAGACCAGAAAGCTAGGCCTAGATCAAATAGAGATCTAGTTTTGGTAGAAGCCTCCATTTAGATTCAATAACCTAACTGGTCGAGGGCAGAGTGGGGAAAATACGACTTTAGAACATTATGATAAAGAGGATTCAGGAGTTCTAGTTAACTCCTATTTCTGATGAGGTAACAGCAGCTTCCACAAAAGTCAATTTATTCTTAGCCTACATTGATGGATCTTCAGTGGATCATAGAACTCTATCCTCTGTTGATCAGACAATATCTGGAGAGTACTGACTATCCTGGACATGTCTTAAAGACACATTGACACACACTAAAAGATGCTCAGCAGCATTAGTCATTAGGAAAATGCAAATCAAAACAGTGATGAGCTACTTGTCACACCCATTGGAATGGCTATTATCAAAAAAACAGAAAATAAGTGCCGTGGAGAAGTTGGGACCCTCGTGCATTGCTGGTAGGAATGTAAAATATTGCAGTTGCTGTGGAAAACAGCACGATGTTCCTCAAAAACTTAAATATAGAATTACCATGTCATCCAGCAATTCCACTCCTAGGTATGTACCCAAAAGGATTGAAAGCAGGGACTCAGATACTTGTACACCAATGTTCATAGCAGCATTATTCACAATAGCCAAAAGATGGAAACAACCCTGGTACCCATCAACAAATGGATGGTAAACTAAATGTGGTCTACACATACAATGGAATATTATTAAGCTATAAAAAGGAAGGAAATTCTGATACATGCTACAATATGGATGAACCTTGACAACATTATACAAAGTGAAATAAGCCAGATGCAAAAGGACAAATATTGTATGCTTCCATTAAGTGAGATGCCTAGAATAGTCAAATTCAGAGAGACAGAAAGTCTAAGGGTGGTCACCAGGGGCTGGGGGGAGGAAGGGAGAGCACGTAATTGCTTAGTGGGTACAGAGTTTGTTTGGGAAGGTGAAAAAGTTCTGGAGATGGATGGTAGTGATAGTTGCACAACATTATGAATGTATTTAGTGCCACTGAACTGTCCATTTAAAATGGTTAAGATGATAAATTTATGTCATATATATTTTACCACAGTAAAAATGTTATCAAATATGGATTAATTATCCTGGCAACAACAAAAAAGCATAGCGACAAACTTCATTGTGTCCCTGCAAAGGTGACTGAGACTTTAGAAACTCTGACAAAGAAGAGATCACTAAAGAAACTGGGGATATTTATTAGCAAGAAGGAAAGACAGAAGAGCACGTCAGCTGGCCTCTGCCAGCAGGAAGGATCCCCTGGGGCAGGGCATTACACTTTCTCAGCTTATTCAGAGGAACCTTGGGGACAGAAGCAGGATCAGTGGGGAAAATGAGATCTGGGGAGGTAAATTTCACTACAGGAGAGAATCTCTAACCAATTAGATCTATATATTTTTTTTAAAAAAGAACTGTTGTAGCTAAATGCACATTAGAGGGCTCACAGTATTCTCTAGAAAGAACTTTTATGCAATTTGTGATTCAGAGTACTGAACTGAAAGATTATCCAAAAGGTCAATGTATGTAAATTTAGAAAAATCAACATCCTCCAAGTTCTAACATATGTTACTCTCAGAGCATCCTGAAATTATAGTAAAACAAAATATTAGGATCAACAGGAAGAAAACTAGGGCTCTAATTATTAAATTCACTGATATTTTCCCCTATACTAGAGAAACATAACTTGATCCTTAGCCATGTCACTTTCAGTTATTAGATTAAAAGTGCTTCCTTTACAGGGGCTGGCCCGATGGCATAGTGGTTAAGTTCGTGGACTCCGCTTTGGCGGCCCGGGGTTCGCAGGTTCGAATCCTGGGCACAGACCGACACACCACTCCTCAAGCCATGCTGTGGCGGCATCCCACATACAAAATACGGAAAGATGGGTACAGATGCTGACTCAGGGCCAGTCTTACTCACCAAAAAAAAAAAGAGTACTTCCTTTCCAGGTCGTTTGGAAATAGTTAAAGGTTGACAGCCTGGAATCTGAACTGGGAGATTCAGTCTCACTGCAGCTCAGACTTCCCACTGCATGGTGGTGAGAGAACTGCTCTGCTACACCCATGTCACCTTGGTGACATGGCATCACAGCTAAGCAAGGACGTCCTCAGCTGTGTTAGTGCTGCTGGAGTTTCCTAAAGGCAGAAGGAATCAGTGGGAGGGGTCTTGGTTTTAAAGAGCCGTTCCTCATGCCCTTCAAACCTAGTCACACCAACGGTAGATTTGAAACCCAGAATTTGGCTTAACATGGCCCCCTGGAACAGCTTCTATACGATGTTTCTTCCCCCTCTGCTAAGAGGTCATTCCTATTTGAATGCCTTCTACCTCCTGTCAGAAACCAGCCTGGCTTCCTTAGCTGACAGAAGGGCCAGCAAGGAAATAACTGGAATCGGTGTAGACAGGTTGGGCCAGGCTTCATACCCATTTCCAGCTGCCCCCAGAGGCAGCCATCCCCAGGCCCCAGTCGTGGCAGCCCCAGAGGTCAGATGCTGGAGCACAGCACAGCGGACCATCGCCCTCGAGAAGTTACTCTTGCTTCAGAGCCTTAGCACTAAGCAAGATGGGGGCATTTCAGCCAGGAACTGAAGGCAGATTCCTTCTGGGGGAAGCTGGCAGGAGCCGTGGTCCCATTCTCACTGCTTCTGGAGGCGATATACTCCTTCCTCTGGGGGAGAGAGAGTGCAGGGAAGCGAATCCCCTCCTCCCTCCCTATTTGCCTGAAGGCCAGATGTTCTGTTTCTATCACTTGTCTTTTATTCCGACTCCATCAGCAGGGAGGAAGCACTGAACTGCAGAGGCCCCAGAGGAGGAAGGGTGGGGAAGGATGGCACCGTGGAAGAGGAACCAGAACGGCAGTATTGAACCTGCCCTCCCCGACCCAAGCTTGCAAAGGCAAGAAGTGTGGCTTCATTACAGGGAGCAACTGAGGCGAAAGAGTCTTTTGAGAGCCCTGGGGAAGCATTAGATGAATAATACCTTTTAATCATCGTGTCTCTGCAGTAACGACCAGCCACAGAGAACTCAGTGGGAACCCAAAGGTTTCTTGACAAAGATGTCAACATAACTCACTCAGTCAGATGTAATTAAAAATAATTACGGAACAAAACTTAGCTTACAGGAGATCAAAGAACTGTGTGTGCTTGCTGAACAGACCCTGAGAAAGGAAGAGAAGGTTTACAGCAGTGAGCCCTCAGGTTAGCATCTGTGGCCCTCGAGTTCCAGTCCCCACGCTCCACCATGATTAGCCATGCAACCTTGGACAAATGCCCTCGCTTCCCTATGCCTGTTTCCCTACCTGTAAACTATGGATGAGAATATCAGCTTGCGTATGTCACAAGCCCGTGGCATTAAAACAGAGGAAACGTTTGTGAAAGCACTTGAATAAATGTCAGATTTTGTTATTCTTCTTTCTCATTTATTTCCCTAAGATGTAAACTGAGGCATGGATGAACAAAATAGCTTATTGCTCTCAGTTCTTTTTAGGACAACGTGAAATGTGAGTTTTAAAAACAAACAAAAGTAAGAAAGAAAAAGAACCTCCTCCTTCCCTACAGCCAGTCACAAAGGTCTACAGTGAAGAGTAAAGAAGAGCATTCAGTCCCTTCTCTTCTGGGCCCACCAGTCCTCGCACCACACCCGTTCACTTCAGCACCTGCTTCCGTCTGTCCCCTAAGCTCAAAGAGCTTGTCCCAGCAGCAGCCTGGCCAGCACTCGCTCCACTCTGAGCCCCTAGGTTGGGAGACACTGAGAATTCAGGGTGGGGGTATTTCCAAGATGTGGTGGGTTTTTGTTTTGTTTCAAGGAGGAAAAGGTTGTGCCCGGAGTTCAGCCTTTTTCTTCTTGCAGCCCAGGCACGTGACAGAGGTACTAGGGACACTTCTGCTTTCTCTCCCAGAGCTCTTCCCCAGGGCAAACAAATTTGAATTTCAAATTTTTACACCTCAGGAAAATATCTGTGCCCAGAAGATGGTTAAGGTTTGTTTTATGCTGACGGTTTTGGGGTGGGAACAGGACACTGACACCAGAAGCCTCATTTGGTTACCACTGTCACATCCTCTGTTTTTTCCTGTGAGCAGGTTGGGGAGAATCAGCTGGTCAGTCTGGAAGAGGATGCAGGGGGAGATGGAAGAGGGAGGAGGGGGAGGAGGACTTTTTAGAATATAGTAATAAAACTCTATTTTGTTATTAGGATAATTCTTTATCATTCAGCAAACTCTCTGTTATCTTATTTGTTTCTTACTGAAGTCTTGTGAAGCGTGGTGTTCATTGGTCTATGTTTGGCTGCTGTCACAGGGCTTCAGAATATCAGTGGCCTAAACAAGATAGCTGACCTCTTTCCCATCTGAGAGTCTAGGCTCAGGGGGTCGAGGGCTTTGCCAAGGTGATTCAGGGCCACCACCTCCATGTTCTAGCCAGTGGCAGGCAGGTGGGCCCAACCTGGAAGTTAAACATCAGCTAGACTCGCCTGCCCTTGGCCACATCCAGCCACCAGGAAATTGAAGGAGACAGATCTGGAGGCAGCTCAGTCTCTGTGCCAGTGGTAAGGTTTGTGCCATAGGCTGCCTGACCTTCAAATGCCCTTTGTGGGAGACCAGCATTTGCACATGGTCCTCTTCTTCCCTTCATCCTCGTTTTTCTCCCGGTCCACCTTCCCTGGCATCACTCTGCAGTGCCCTATGTATCCATCCCCACTCCCACCTGGAGTCCCCGTTGCCGTCCATCATCTTTTCCTGCTTCACCTCTGCTCTCCAAGCTCAGCATCACCTGCAGGGTGCATATCCCCCACTCCTCCCTTCCTCCCCAGAGCCCTTTCTCTGGGCCCTGGCTTGTCACTGCCCTTGGCCTTGGGAGCCCCTCCAGTGACCTGGAGCTGGTGGGGGACCTGATGTCACTACTCAGAAGGAAGGAAGAGGAATCTGATTCTACTGCCACAGCTGCCCTGGGGTGTGTTCCTGAAACCCCAAAAGGGAGGTATGGAGGCATTTCCTAGTACATCTATCACATCTATTGTAAATTCATTGTAGGTGGTTTCGTAGGACCACCTAGTACTCCAAAAACTGTGCATGTGTAGATTCAACATCATAGGTAACATTTCTATGGGGAAAAATATATTCTCTGATCTAAATAAAGAACTTATTAATGAAGTTGTGGACCACTGCTGTTTCCTAAATTTAGGAATCTCCTATTGTAAGAATTGGAGGAGTCTTGAAATCAAGAGCTATGGCTTAGATGTCTACGTTACTGCCCCACAACGCTCTCCACATACTAAACTCCCAATACATTGGCATTAAATAAAAGAGTGATGTGTGAAATTACCAGATGTTATCAAAGCCAGGGATCTGACTGCATGCCAGGTGATACCCGGGGGCTGGGCACACAGAGGTCTTGCAGTGGAAGGGACTAGATTTGGAATTAGAGGTCTTAGGCCCCATCGCTTACAAGTTCTGTAGCCTTGAAGAACGTCTTAACTTTGGCAGGCATCCATTTCTCCCTTACCTGTAATGGAAACCACCCATTCTACTTCACAAAATTGTTGGGAGTGAAAAAATGAGTCAATATATGAAAAGCATTTTTCCCTTTTTGTTATACAGGATCATTTTTAAAAATCAGAATTGTAAACCCCTCAAAAATAACCATCTAAAAATCCAGGCCACCCAGAGATAGCATTTTGGTCCAAACTTTTTCCCACTAAGATGTATGCATGTAAATTTGTATCCTATTGTACACACTATGGTTAGTCCATCTCTTTTTAACTTAACTATATCCTGTAAATATCTTTATTTTAGTGAATAACAATTTAGTGGTTGTAAAATATTCCATTGTAGTTATTTGCCACAATATATTTAAACAATATCCTATTTTTGGCCATTGAGGCTGTTTCCAGTTTTACTATTAATAAGCAATGCTGCAGTGGGCATTCTTGTATATATACCTTCATATACTTACCTTATTGTTTTAAAGTCATTTAACACATTTTCGTCCATAAGATTGTGCAGGTCCCTTATCCAAACCATTATGGCCAGATCTGTTTCAGAATTCATCTTTTATAAAGGTAATAAAGTTATACAGAGTATATTACAAAATATTCCCAATAAGCTAGGTGTTGGGGGGGTATTAATAGCTATGTTGCATGGAATAAATAGCCCACATCAGATTTTGCTACAAAATTAGTCTGCACTACATAATAGAAAATTTTTTTTCTATTTTCAGACCTGTGTGGACTTTGAAATTGCAGAGAAGGGATTATGGAACTGGCTAATTTACATTTCTTTTACTTCTAGTGAAATTGAACTTATTTCTTGTTTTATTGGCCTTCTATATTTCTTTTTTAAAATCTCTGCTGTTAGCCTTTGCCTATTTTTTATAAGGCAAATAATATTTAATTATTCTTTGTCTTTTTTTATTGATATGTAAGAGCTTTTCACATATATGCCTAATATTTTGCCACATATTTTACAATTATATCTCCCAGTTTATCATTTGTCTTATACTTTGTTAATGTTTAACACACATAAGTTTTTAGGTAAAATAGTGTAGAAATGTGTTACTTTATGGAGCTTGTCTCTGAATCACATTTGAAAAGTCCTTCCTAATTCAGAAAGGATCCAATCATTAATCTGTGTATCTAGTACTTTTAGTAGTTCAGAGGTTTTATTTCTACATTAATTCCATCAATCTATCTGCATTTTATTTTGATGTTAGTTTAATGTAGGTTTTAGCCACTTGGCACAATCCCATTTATTAAGCAATCCTTCCTTTTCCCACTGACTTTAAATACTGTCTTCACTGTACACAAAATTTTCATAAATATTTGGATCTGTTTCAAGACGTTCTATTCTGTTGATAATCTGTTCAATTCTTCTGCTGGCCGCACCACACTATTTCCATTAGTACATCTTTATTTTAATATCTATTAGGACTAGGGAGGTGGGAAGGATGACCAGGTGGAGCACAGAGGATTTTAGGGCAGTGAAATGACTCTGTACGATACTGTGGTGGTAGATAAATGTTATTATACATTTGTCCAAAGCCACAGAATGTACAACACCAAGAGTAAACCCTAGTGTGAACTGTGGACTCTGGGTGACAATGATGTGTCAATGCAAGTTCATCAGTTGTAACAAATGTACCATCTGGTGGAAGATGTTGATAGTAGGGGAGGCTGTGGGTATGGGGGCTGGGGATGTATGGAAAATCTCTGTACCTTCTGCTGAATTTTACTGTGAATCTAAAACTGCTCTAAAAAACGAAGTCTATGTAAAAAACAAACCCTAGATGTTGCTTTGGAAATCATAGAGCTTCCATTCAAGGGGGGAAATATTAAAAGATAAATAGAAAATTAGAATAGATTGCGATTTAGCAAGTATTGTGATATAAATAGGTACCATAGAACAATGCTTCTCAAACTCTGTGATGAAGGACCAATTTTAAAAAAATGAAAACAATTTCCAGTATCTATTAGGACTAGCAACCTCTTTATTACCCTCATCTCTGAAAAGCAATTTGTAAACTGTCGAGTACTTTATGCATCTTACTTGTTATTCGCCACTAGACTGTAATGCGTTCCTTGCTAAAATGAAGATCCTTATTCACCCCACCTACCTTCCATCTGGAGAACAATGAACTTGCAGTTACAAAATGCTGTGGTGTTCTCTTAAGAGACTGTTGTCTTGTAAGAATAAGCTGAAGAACATTTTAAACAATGGCTCTGATCACAAAATAATCTTAATTGCTCACTAAAAATTCAACGAGTAAAGTCAAAGCTTTGTGCATAACCAAGTCCTTCTTTTTCTTTTTAATTTTTTCTTCAAGGAAGCAAAGTGTTTAATCTCTTCACATTTTACATGTGTAGGATGAATACAGAAAAACCCCCTTTGGAATATGAATCATCAGCAGTTAGCTAGGTTCACTCACTAACTCAATACCTGGCCTCTGCATTTGAGGCTGCTGCACTGTTCAAAATTAGCAAAATTAGTACATGTCATGATGGCTAAGTCTGAGCTGGCCAAGGGTCTGACATCGGGTATAACAGTCTTGGGTATAAGCAGTGCTAATATTCTGTGCAGGAGCAAATGCAAGCATTTGTTCAAATCCTGTCCCTCGCTGAGTGATAGCCACAACAGTGAAATAAAGGCACAGTAGAAAGATGAATGACAAGGACTCAGGAGACCTGGGTCCTAGTAACACTTCTTCCACTAATTAGACACGTTGATTGGACCACCTGCCTTAATTTCTCTGAGCCTCAGTTTCCTCATCTGTTCTATGAGAGGACAGACCATTAATCCCTTCTTATTGTGGGGCTAAAATTCTCTAAATGTGGGGAAGTGATGAGAGAAGGGAGGAATGGGTGAGGGAAATTCTGTTGGCATCACCACATGTAATATTTTTATTTAGAACAGGGTTTCCCAACCTCAGCACTATTGATGTATTTGTTGTGGGGCTGTCCTGTGCATCATGGGTTAACAGTATCTCTGGCCTCAACCTACTAGATGTCAGTCACACCCATTCCCCCAATTTGTGACAACCAGTGATGACTACAGACATTGCCAAATGTCCCTGGAGGCAAGATCGCCCTGGTTGAGAGACAGTGATTACAACCACCTGAGTACCAGGCGCTGTGCTGGATGCTGAGCAAATAAAGATGAAAAGGATACAGCCTGACTTTGTGGGGTTTACTCAAGAGCAGCTCTTCTCAAAGTTGAGCGTGCAGGGAGTCACGTGGAGGGCCGTTAAAACCCAGATGGCTGAGCCCCGCCTCCCATAGTCTCTAATTCAGTGGATCTGGGTGGGGCTGGAAGATCTGCATTTCTAAAGAGTTCCCAGCTGATGCTGATGCTGCTGGTTCTCCAGGACCACACTTTTGAGAACCACTGAGCTAGTGGGTTCTCATCTTGCTGGGTGGTGGGTGTCCCCTGCAGTTGTGGCCGAGAATACAGATGTTCCCTTCTCACACCATAAAACTAGTGTTCCCTGAGAAGCAGAGTAATTTGTGGCTTTTCAATTGAGAAATTAGACCCCAGGTGGGCTACTGAACCCACAATGAATCTGAAATGTCGCAGGAAGAAAAGCAAGTAGAGGATCTCATAAGCTAGAACAATGACAGAAGGTGGTCAGTTTTATAAACTGATTTTGACTTCATTCTGAATCAACAGACTCATAGGTTAGTTAATGGGCTAATAGTATCTCAATTCACAGTTTCCATGGATTCTATGCTTTAATTACAAACATGCTTTTACAGCCCACTCCTTTCTCCTAAATTGGGGACATTTCACTGTGCAAGAAGATTGGGTGACTCACCTTGACCTACATGCACACATCCACCCTAGCTGTCTGACCCCCACTCTGCCTCCTTCTCTTCCTTCTTCTGTCCCCATCCCCGGGTCACCCTGTCCCCTAATCAATAGCAGTGATGGGCAGTAAATCAGACCAGGATTGCCTGTGGTCGCTGGCACACAGAGGATTCCGTGCATATTATTCTGAACAAAACCATCAGTTCTTCTACGGACTGAACGTTGCTATTTCCGCTTGTGGGGTGATACTGCCAAATACTGTATTTTCTTTGAAAAGTGTCACACACTCTCAGAGGAAGTGGGGTGTGGTGTTCAAGCCCTGCTGGGAGGACAGTGTGTTTTGCTACTGGTGTACCCGGAGTGACAGCCCACTCTGCCGTTTCTTGTTTTCTCATCTCTAATGCCAAGTCCACGTGAATTGGCCATGTCACTTTATTCACAGGATAAAAGGGCAAGAGAGTAAAGTCCAGGCTCTTGAAACCTCCTTCTCTGATCCCCTCTAGATGATGGTCTACCCATTCTGAGGTCCCAGGGCTTGTTTAGAACAGGGGCCGTGTCACGTTTTTGTATCCAACAAGGCGCTTTACACGTCGTAGGTGGGTTTAGCAAATGCTTATTGAGCAATAGTGAAAAATAGGTGTGTGTGTCGCTTCATTTACTTAGCCAGTAGTTTAGGTGTATTCTAGGACGTGTCAGATAACCCAGTGAGCAAGTTGCCACCATCGGTAACTAATTTTCATCACGGAGAATTTCTAAGGATACTTTGGAAAAGTCCCATGTGATAAGAGGTACCTTTTCCACAAAACACTGTTGTAAGCATTTCCCATGAATTAATCCATTTCCTCCTCATGAGAACTCTATGAAGTGGGTCTGTTATTTTCCCCAAGTTGCAGACGTGGAAACATAGTCACAAAGAGATGAGGTTGCTTGTCAAAGACTGCAGCTGGGAAAAGTTGGCTTTTATACATGGCGATCTCGTGTACACACCCATGAGCTCATCCATGCGTCCACTCATTCCTGTGTCTCTGTGCCTCTGTACACTGCCAGGCTGAGGCCAGAGGATTATGGACTGTGTGTCCGGGGACTTCAGCTTCCCCTTCTCAGTCAAGGTGCCCTTTGACAGAGCACCTGGGCCCCAGCTCTGATCTGACGTCCATGGTTCACGTGGGTTGCCTCTCCATCACTGAGCCCCTGCCTGGCAAGAAGAACTCTTCCTCTGGTGCATTAGGAAGATTGCAGAGCACTCTGGGTCTAATTAGAGCTACTGGGTTGATAAGCAAATAGGTCAGTTGTTGTTCACCGGTCATAGGTGATGCTGGATGATGGACGCCTCCCAGGACTGAAGTGAATGGGCCCCACCCTGCCTATGGCATGGCAGAGAAGAGTGGAGAAACAAGCTCCCTGAAAGTCGGCAGATCCCCCCCAAAGAGAGGAGGGGGCTGGTCTGGGCAGGCACAGTTTCTTTTTCTAAAACTCATCCATCAGCTGGATCACTCCTCTTCCCATGGGGAGCAGGAAAGAATTTCTGAATGAAGCAGTACGTAAGAGAGGTCCTTGAAAGACGAGAAAGGTCAAGGATGGCGTCTGTGCAGGAGTGGAGGTGCGCAGAGCATTGCACACAGAAGGAATGGTTTCAACAGCCATCGAGATGGATAATCGGGGTGTACTCAGCAAACAGAGAAGGCGAGATGGGGTGGGACTCCTGCTAAGAGTCGTGCCGTGTGGGGAGGGCAAGTTGAAGCCAACACATGGAGGCTTTTAAATAACAAGTTAAGAAGTCCTGACTTCACTCGGCAGGGACTAGGACGGTTTTCCTGAGTGTTCATGTAATTTGATCCGAGCTCTGCTTTAGTGGACTGTTTTGTCATGTCGCACATTAAAATTAGTGTCAGAATATTAATAACGTCATCCCAGGTGCTTTGTTTTCTTTATTTCAATATTTCTTTAATTTCGACACTTTTTTTTTGTGGGGCGAGGGGGTGTGTTATATTAGCCAGCTCAGGCTGCTGTAACAGGAGACCACAGACTGAGTGGCTTAGACAACAGACATTCATTTCTCACGGTTCTGGAGGCTGGAAGCATAAGATCAAGGTGCGGTCAGCGTTGGTTTCTGATGAGGCCTCTCTTCCTGGCGTGTAGATGGCAACTTCCCACTGTGTCCTCACATGGAGAAGAGAGAGAGGACTTGGGTATCTCTTCCTCCTCTTATAAGGACACCGTCCTATCAGATTAGTGCCCCACCTTCATGAACTCATTTAACCATCATCACCTCCCTAAAGGCCCCATCTCCAAATACAGTCACATGGGGCTTAGGACCCGACATATGGATTTGGGGGGCTACAATTCAGACCATAATTGGGGGGATCTTGTTAATGTCTGCAGGTGGGAGGGCAGTGGTTGCTGTGTCAACACATCTCCCTTCCTCACTAGTTCTAAAACCTGGTCAAATGTTAGGCCTGAGTTTGTTTTGTCAGTGCAGCACACACTGGAGGGGTTATTTTAAAATATTATCTTCAGTTCATACTTATTATTTTGTTTCACTTTTGAGACCGTGTTTGTGGGCGAGAGGCTAATATTTAATCTGACTCTTTTTATTATGATACTTTGTAGTAGTCTTAGCAACAGGATAAAACACTTTCCAGTTATGTAATCCTTCACTAGTTACCATCTTTCTTCTGTGCACATTGAGAGGCAAGTTATTTTTTATTACAGGTTATTTTGTACATCGTGGCTTTTACTTGAGAACCCTTCCTATCTCATAAAGAAATGTGAAAGCTCTAAGTGTAGCTTCTTTTGTCAACATTTGCCCAAACTCATGTTTAGTTTACCAAACTTTGGCTGAGCCGATGCATTTGGAAACGATGGAATGCTTTTTCCCTCATTCTCAAGTTTAGTGTTGACTCATTTGTGTTCTTTCTTCTACATATCAGAGGTTTTGATGTAGTGATGACTTTCATTTTATTTTGGGGAGACTTTCCCTCAGTCATTGAGACATCAACTAAATTACAGCAATACAAATGCTGTCCAGATTTTTTAAAAAATAAAGAAGTAGGCTCATTCTTATTTCATTTGCTGCAGAGAAAGAGAATTCTAGAAATTTTCAGCTGATGAGAGTATATTGCACTTCTATTGCTTTCTATGTCTATGGAATTTTTCCTCATCAGGTTTTGTTATGTGGTGGTAATCCTTGATATCACTGTGAAAGTGTTTGGCAGGTTTGAATTGTGGCAGGGGAGTCGGTCTAGGTAATTAGATGAGTCAGCGCCCAGGGAGGCAAGAGACCAGACTTCTTGGTTCAGTGCTTAAAAGTGTGTGACCTTAAGCACACCGCTGAGCAATTATCCTTGGCCATCTACCTGCATCATAGCTACCTGCTAAAGACAGATGAGATCACACTTAAGGTGAAAACATTGAGCTCATAAGAGTAAAGATCCTTTTTAAATTTAAAGTACATATTATGATATTTCACAGCTGGAATTGCAAAAGCAGAGAAGACTGGATGGACACACTGATAGATCATCATGATAAGCGCTGGCACCAAGATGACTCTATTAGACCGTAATAATACTGTCGGAGAGATATATTTGGGGTTTTATGGGAGCTTGGTGGCAGAGCACAGAGGAAGGTCACATAATTCAGCCCAGAGAGGCTCCCAGAACACTATTTCTACTCTCTTCCTGCCCTTTTTTGGTATACACTAATAAAATCAAGAAAGTCCACTAGAAAATATATCACAGTTGCAATAATAATAATAATAGCTAACATTTTTAGAGTTTACATGCGCAGCCCCATTCTAAGCACCTCCATGTATTTGCCCATTTCATCCTCTTAGCCTTTGAGATGAGGATGGCCTTATCACCATTTTCCAAATGAGAAAACAGGCTCGGAGAGGTTAAGTGACCCCTACAGCTGAGCTCGTAATGGCATCGATTCTCCACCTGTAACAATGCCTGGGACAGTTCCTTTGAATTGACTTCCTCTATAACTGTCTGCCACCTAATTGGACCGCAAATCCTTGCAGGTAAAAGGAATGCATGAAGATGAAGAGATTATGTGAAATCTTGCTTTTGAAAATTAAGTCCCTGAGCAAAAATACATTGAGCCTCTGCTACATATCCAACAGAGGGATCCACCCTGGAGGAGCCTATATGATTAAGATGTGGTCCCTGCTCTCAGAGCCGGCAGTCTGGTTTGGGAAGACCAACATGAAGCAGTAAATCTAATAAAGCGGTATAGAGAAATATGGCCGTGTGAGGTCCAGCACTTGGTCTCATCCCCGACCCTGAAGCTGACTGAAATGTCCAAATGAATGTGGTAACAGAGAAAACCCTTGGTCACAGCTGGCGTCGAGTCAGTAAGGCACCACGTGCACCCACTCAGGAGGGGTTTGCTAGAGATAGTGCACGTGAAACCAGAGCGACTTCAACAGTCTGAGTCACTCCCCTCTTCTGAGTCCATGTGGTACCTCAAGGATTAAGTAGGAGAAATCCTGGTGAGGTTCTACTGTGTCCCCCAAATTTGGGGGCTGAGAGCTGGAGACAGAGACAGAGAATGGGAGTGACACGATCTGCTCCACTCAGACTTTTGAAACGGCAGAGGTGAAGCAAATAAATACAAGTGTTGTCTTGCAATGTACCCAGTGAGCCATGGGGACCTGGAGGGCCGAGTAAATTCCACCAAGATGTGCTGGAGGGAGGATGATGGAGGCGGAGGGAAGAAAGGTTTCAAAGAGGAGATACAGACTAGCAGGAACTTGAAAGATGAGGAAGTAGGGGTGGGGAGTGGATGGAGTGAAATAGGAGGGCATTCCAGGGAGAGGGGCAGTGTGACTGAAAGCCTAGAGCTATGAAACAGCATGACAAGTTGGAGAAATGGCAGCAGTTCTGCAGGATCCTAAGAAAGATCCTTCGGCCTGCAGCATGGAGATTTGACTGGGAATGAGAGGTGACCAGGACTGGATAGAGAGACAGGGTAAGCTGCTGCGATGCCTCAAACAAGAGATGATGCATGATCGAGCTAAGGCAACAGAGAGGGAGGGAGAGGAGGAGGTAGGGCAGGAGGAAAGCAAATTGGTCGTTGGGCATGAGGGTGACATCTGAGCAGAGTGCCAAGCTGGGAATCATGGCACGAGTCACTGAGCTGGTGAAATAAAAGAAGGGGCAGATTGGAAAGGCAAGACGGTGAGTCGTTGGGACCCGGCAGGTTGAGCGTCCCGTGAGCTGGCCAGGGGAGAATTGAATGTGTGATGTTATTGCTCAGACAGAGGTCTGTAGAGGAACCTGGCCCCTGCGCTGTCAGGAGCAGTCTGGCCTGTGAGTCTTCTACACACAATGTTTATTGTAAAGGGTGAGACCATTGTGAATGGCAAGTAAAGAGGAGATTTATGAGATTTATACTGCACAGGGAGACTGGGGGAGGACAGTCCTGATAGAGGCTATTCCAGGGCATGTATTTTTGTCCACAAGCAATTCTCCTTTCTATTTTAGCACCGGGGAAATCCCCCTTCTCCTTTACCATCAGCTCTGAGCACAAAAAGCCAGCCCACAAAATCTTTCGTGTTAATTCCTTCCTCATGTGCTTATTGCACATCTTCTTGGCTCTTGATATATATATATATACACACATACATGTATATATGTGTGTTGTGTTCAAAAAGATTATGGAAATTACACTCCAAACAGCATTGCATAAAAGTATATGATTCATATTGTCCTCGCCAGTGTTAGGTAAGGACATTTCAAAAATATTTGTTAATTGCACAGGTAAAAAATTATTGTTTTTTTATTTTAACTCTTTTTATTATTACAGTTTGAGTTGAATATTAATGGATCCTCAAAGAAAATGCATTATCAAATTCTAGTTGTTTTTCTCAGCTATTTGAAGCAAAATGTAAAGTTTCAAAAGAGCTTAAATACTACAGAGTAAAATCTGTATATT
Organism: Tapirus indicus; assembly: GCA_031878705.1. Lineage (NCBI taxonomy): Eukaryota > Metazoa > Chordata > Mammalia > Perissodactyla > Tapiridae > Tapirus > Tapirus indicus. The sequence goes on from CM062925.1 coordinate 121,218,906, forward strand.
TTTTAAGGTTCTGACCATTTCCCTCTAGTAAATTGAGGCTGCTCTTGATTACTTTAAGATTTTAATTTAATATTTTATTATATGAATTCCCAGTTTCCTGATGTATATTCTTTGTATTTTATCTATAACCTCTGGATTTATGCCTCAAAATGCCAAAGCACATTTTTCTTATTTTGGTTTTTAAATTATCAAATGGTAAAATTGACTTTTGTCCTTGATGCATAATTCTGGGAATTTAAGTTTAGATTTCTGTGACCTCTTACCACCATCAGGTTATAGAACAGTTTCATCTTCCCCCAAAACTTCCTCAAGCTTTCCCTTTATAGACATACCCTCTCCCCTACCCAAACCACCAGTAACCACTGATTTTTTTTTCTCCATATAGTTTTGTCTCTTCAAGAATGGCAATAAATGCAATTATATAGTATCTTTTTTTATTTTGCATTTCTGAAATTGCTCACAAGGCTGAACATTTTTCCATATAACTAGTTGCAACTATATTGTTCAAATTTGTATAGTTTGTGTCATTGACACTTATTTACTTGGGTTGTGGGTAGTGGCTTTTTGTTTTACAAATTTGTATACACGTATTATGTAAGAATGATGCTAACTTATTGTCTGTTACATTCACCATACATATTCTCCCTATTAGATCTTGCCTTTATGTTTCATTATTTTCTTTAAATGTATCAGACCTTACAAATAGTAATATCATCTGATCTAGTAATATTGTAGTACTCTAGTGATCTAGTCTGATGCAATACTCCTAAATTTAAAAAAAAAAAATTATAAAACAGTGCTTAGCACAGCATTATTTCTATTATGGAAAAATTGAAAACAGTCTGTGTAACTACAAAACTTTACAAAGCAGATCCTGGTGCTGTCCCTCAATAGAATATCACGCAAGAATTTAAAGGATGCTTTCAAAGATGACATCATAACTTGGACAATTTTTATGGTAAAATGTTAAATTAAAAAGTCAAATAATCCCATACACACGGTATGAGCATGCACAAGAAAAACACAAAATCTGTTAATTAAAAAAGACTAGAGAAAATACATCAAAATAGTAACGGCGATTTGCTTTTATTGGTGGAACTATGAGGTGCTTTTTACCAATTTCATGTACTTTCTTCATTTCATAATGATCACCTATTACTGTTACAGAAGGGGAAGAAATTCTGAGTAGCTCAAGAATAAAATGCTACCTTTTGCCTTAAAAATACATCCCCGAGCTTGAGACTTTATTGGATCATGTGTGAGGTTAAGGGCACAAATGCCAGTTCTGTCTTCTAGATGTCAAATGTCAGAACATGTCACTGGAACTAGACCTTTAGAAAGAGAGACAATGACTTGCTTCAAACAGACGCAGGCATTGGGTTAATTGTCAAAATGCTCAGGGGTGAGGGAATAGGGCAAGCAAATCTGGTGAAATGGCAAGTGAACCTGGATTGCTGATGAAATAGGAAGTCAGTTGATGTCTAAGCAAGACCTTTGGGAGGAGAGGGGGTTTCCCTGCAGCCTCTTCCATACTGCCATGGAAACCCTGGGTACCCGAGAGGTTTCTGTCTGTACCCCAGACAGATTTCCCCAGGTGCCTGTTGAGCTGCTGTTGCCTAATTCTGAGCCCGGCCTGGAAACAGAGTGACACATTGGTCACTAAAGTTCAGAGTGGTTGTAACTCAGGCTCTGTGAGCCAGTGATCCCTCCAGGCTCAAATCAGAATGAATTGCTTACCTTTACTTGTATTGGGGAAACCTTCAAAAAGTCCACACGTGGTAAAATAGTCTCATAAATGAGGATAGTTCTTGGTGGTTTTTCCTGATTAGTGGAGACATACAGATTTGTCTGAAAGACCTTTGTCGCCCAGGAAAAGGGAGTCTCAAAGAAGTTTTCTCTGGAAAATTCTGTTACTAATTGGGCTCCTTCCCAAGAATTCTAAGCTCAGAGGGTGAAGGGGGCCCCCTAAGGACAAATCTGGAAGTCATCTAGCTGCCAATTCAACAGTGTGACATATATAGAATGTTTCAGAGACTGAGAACACCTGACAAATCGTGATTATTCCATGACCGTCTCCTTTAGTTAAACCTGCTAAACTCTGCAGGAAATCGGGACTTTCTTAATATCCATGAAATTAACAGCAGTTGTCAAGAGCCTTTAATTTGTCTCTTTTGGGGTTCAAAAAATGCCCAAAGGCCACTGGCATTCCAGAGGACTGGTGATTTTGTTGGATTTGCAGGATTCGGGATTAGGGACCCAAGATTTCCAACTCTGTCGCTGATTCTCACATCTGGGTTCCTATTATTCTGAGTAGTTTTCTTCCTTCATACAAAGGTAGAAAAGACAGCTAATGCTTTGTTCTTGTTATCTTTGGCTTACTTAAGAAAGTTTGGGAAAACTCATGAGGAGAAAGCATTCAAGAAGACGGAAGAAGCAAGGAAGTAACTTTTCCACAGATGATAATTTCAGATTAATGGGACCTCATGGAAAAGTAGGTGAAAAAAAAAAGTGTTTACTTGAGGCAAGTGGCCAAACAAGGACAAAGAAGGAAAGGCAGATGAAGAATCAGACTAGAATCCTGGAATTTGTAGCCAACACTATGATGATTTTCTCTTATATCTCCAAGAAAGTGTAATTATCAGTTATTTGGCTTTTATGAAGTAATTTGTTTATCCTTACACATTAAAGCACTATTTTGTGATGGTCAGTAATTCAGGGTTTTTTAAGTGGTTCATGTTCAAAAGCTTATTTTTACATATGTATGTGTATATGTACATATGTGTGTATATACATGCATACACACATATATATATATGACAGTGAAGAAAGCAGACCTTCTTGAAAATGTCTAAAGTAAATAGAGATCAGCTGCTAAATGCTCAGAGCCAATTCCATCACACACATAAACAGCCCATGTAAGAATTTAGTGGTATCGTATTTAACTGGTGTGACTAAAATAGACTCACTTTTTATAAACTCATTTTCTTATTACTATATGTAGTTTCCTGGGTACCTACTCGAATAATAGAAGAGATAAAATGTTGGAAAATTTCTGCCTTTCTCTGTAACTATTAAACATAACTCCATAAAATTGGGTGGAATTATCATTCTAACTCATGAGGTTGAATAATGCAGACTTCCAGAAAGCCTCTCTCTTTGGCAAGTCAGTCTGTGGTTTGGGGTGAGCCCAGTAATGTATTTTGCAGAAGGGGAAGTAAAAGCATTTGTTTGAATGGATAGTTGAACCATTCAAGGCTCTGGCCGCTGGTGATAAAGCACTGGTTAAGTGGGGATGGGACACCAAAAATAATATATTTTATAGCCCCCAAATAGCATTTGTCTTTTTGTCGCTTTGCAGGGAGCCACCATGTCGCCATTTCTTCGAATTGGTTTGTCCAACTTTGATTGTGGGTCCTGCCAGCCGTGTCAGGGAGAGGCTGTTAACCCTTACTGCGCTGTGCTTGTCAAAGAATATGTTGAATCAGGTAAGCTTGAGTGGGTACTGGAGGTGGGGGAGGAGGAGGAGGACTCTGCTATGAATCTTGAAGCAAGGCCTTCCAGCATCTTTTCACAGTACAGGAAGCTGATGCCCAGGGAAGCCAAGTACTTCGTGAGGGCATGTGGGCTTAGTGACAGCCTCTGAATAGACCCAGGTCTCCTCATGTTCTATTTCACTGCACCGTTTCCCACATAAACAAAAGGAACGAAGGAAAGGAGAAATGGGTTGAGGACATTGGGTGAAGAGTTAATGGGAAAAAAAAATCTACTTGTGAGCTGAAGTAAATCATGGGGCCAATATTGTTAAGCCTGGTTGTTTTCAGTGAATATGGCTAGATTAAATCTGCATAGCTTTAGGATTAACTCTAAAGACAGTTTACTGCTTCTTTGGCTAAGCTTAGATGAATATTACAAAGAATATATAATTGGTCGTTAGAATCCAAATTTCAGAAAACTTACTTTTGTGTTTACTAAGATCCTGGATGAGTGAAAGAATAGTCATGTTTTCTCAAATTTAAATATTTATAGGCAGTTCTTGGTGAGGGGGAACATGTGACAGTCTTCCAAGAATCCTTTTATGGGTTTAGATCATTCAATTAAAATCACCCTATTCTGTTGGGAATCTCTCCACCGTCACTTCAACTGGCTTCCATTCTCCTTGATCCCTGCCTCTGTATTTTAAGATGCTTATGGACTTTCTAAAGGAAAGATAGGAGGAAGTTTGTTCCCCCGGGTTTTCCCAGCCTCAGTACCTTCCTCTTGTCCCTGCATATACTTCTTGTTTTAGCAGACACTTTGTAGAGAAGTATGAGTACCACCATGTGGGTTTGCAGTAATGAGAGGAGCCATTACCATTCATTTACACAGAAAGTATTTATGGAGTACCTGCTGTGCACTGGGTCAGAAAAAGTGCCTTTCCTTTAGATCTTCCATTCTAGCAGAGGAATACGGGCAAGAAACAAAAATATAATTTGTTAAGTAATGAACTTGGTGGTCTAGTGGTTAAGATCCAGCGCTCTCACCACCAAAGCCTGCATCCATTTCCCGGTCAGGGAACCACACCACCCATCTGTTGGTTGTCATACTGTGGTGGCTGCATGTGGCTGGGATGCTGAAGGCTCTGCCACTGGGATACCAGCAGGGTCACCCATGGTGGACAGGTTTCAGCAGAGCTTCCAGACTAGACAGACTAGGAAGAAGAACTGGCCACCCTCTTCCGAAAGAGTTGGCCATGAAAACCCTATGAATAGCAGTGGAGCATTGCCTGATAGAGTGCCAGAAGGTGAGAGGATGGCACAGAAAGACCAGGCAGGGTTCCACTCTGCTGTCCACAGGGGCGCTAGGAGTCAGAATCCACTCAGCACTAACAGAATGATAAGTGCTGTGAGGAAGAGGCAGAATACAGGGGAGAGAGAAGGATTGAGGACAGAGAGAAAGAGAGATGCATGTTATTTTATATAGGCTAGTTCTAAAGGCCTCTTGGGGGGGTGATGTTTATGGATACAAGGGGGACCTGATTCAGCAGTTGAGAACCTCCAGCCAGATGTTTCCAGCTCTGACTCCTGGGGTTCCAAATCCTGCTCTGTTGGCTTTTCCCTCCCTGAAAAGACTTGTGCTTCATGGTTGACTTCATCCTTCCAGCCACTGTGCGTGCATCAAAGCTGAGGAGACTATCTGCATCATCTTGATTTCCCTTCTGCCCAGATTTCTCTCCCGTTGAGTGAAAAGTGAGAATCTTAGCTTGTTCCCAATCTAAAACCTTTCAAATGTCACAGAGATCTTTGAAGTGTAAAACGTCTGAGTTTTCAAAGCCGCTTTTGACTTCGTGCGTCTCCTGGATCCAGTTCTCTTTACCACCGTAGGTCTCACTGACATTCGCCTCCTGAGCACCATTTTTCAATTTCTTCTTTTTTTGGCCTTGCCTTTGAACTTGGTCTAATCAGCCATGCAGATCAAGAGATCTCGTCAGAAAAGAAGACTTTGTTTTTCCGAAAGGTTAGCCTGTGGAGTTTGGAGATTTTTGTTTTTGATTTTGGTTTTGTTCTGAAAAGAAATCACTCTGAACGTTATAATTGATGTGTTACTTCTATAGAATGTGAACACATTTCAATCTCGGGGTGTGAGGCTGCATTTTCCAAAATGAGTCAAACAGACCAGGGACAAATAGGACACAGTCTGTCAGTCTGGGAGCTTTTGAAAATGGTAACACTGTGTCATTCGATAGGATCTTGAGTTCTGATCTTCTTTTTAGGTGATTACAAACTTAGTGAATGAAAGTATAAAATTGCCATAGGAATTTCTGTCCTTTGGGGACGTGCAGAATGGTTGAAAGGAATCGTGAGTAGGAGAAGTTTCAAGTCCGTGGAAGTAAATGTTACTATGATATTAATGTTGCCATTGGTTGGGGTTTTTTTTTAATCTCCAATCTCCAGGGAAATTTCTTTTAAATAAGCCATAAAAGTCTTCTCCTTCTATTCTTAGGGTGGAGTTTATACCTGTAATAGCCAGGTTTATCTAAAATTTGAAGTTTCAGCTTATTAAAATCCTGTATACCTCCCAAATAATAATTTAGCAAATGCTCGATGTCTGTTCTGTCGCAGCTGGAGAGGAAGTGCCCTCAGGAGTCAGAACTGCTTGGTTTCCCTGCTTTAAACAGATTTTTCCCTTTTGCTTTCTCAACATCCCTCTGAATTGCTAAATCTGCCACTTAATGTGCTTATTATCACAAGAAACAAACACTCAAATACAGCTGCAGTTTACTGCTTCTGAGATAATTAAAGAATAAACACTACAGAAAATCCAGTATGGATGAAAGATGAGACGACACTACTTAATCCACTAGTAAACTCTTTCCCAGTCCCCTGGTGGTTCTGGGGAAGTTTCTCTTAAACTTTATCAGCCTGGCCATGGGTCCTGTTACTGACCGTGTCCAGGACCCCCACCCGCCTGCTTTTTCTCACTGGCAGGTCTGCAGCCTGCTTTGCTGAATCCACACATTAAGATCACCACTTCTCTGAGTTACTTGTTTTGCTTAGGGTCCATGGTGCATGTAAAATGTATCCTCCTTTGAGAACCAGAGAAAGAAATAATAGCTCGTTATGTTTTAAAGGTTTTGCCTCTTAGTGTCTTTATATCAAATGGAAAATTTTAAATGTCCTTTTAAAGGAGCACTCATTATAAGCCTTAAATTACACCACTGCATCTTTCAGATGAACACGTAGTAGTTTTGTGTTGACTATTTTTTACCAGATGCCAGTGAAATTAATCAGTCACGTCTCCACTCTTAATAGATTAACAAAGGAGGATCTCGAAAGGCATAAAAGTTGAAAACGTGTAAAGAATAGGATCTGGGTCCCTCCATCCTACTAAATATACCAGATTTAGCCCCTGAGTGCTCTTTATTTGCTCAGGTGTTCACACTCAAAGTGAAGGAACTAACTGTTGAATAGGAAAAGAACGTGGCCGGTCCGCGACATTTGCAGATTTTTGTTGCCTAAATTATCCAGATTGCCTCTTAAATTTCAATATATGACCTTGCATGTGGATCATGGAACTACCTCGTCTGTCCTATATTGCCTCTAATTGTTTTATGTGTTATTTTTGTCTTCCCAACAGAATTTATATCCTACAGAGCAGAGGGAATGTGAACCACTGAGTTGAATTGAGGTTTTCCCCAGAGCTGGCTAAAGGAGTAATGAGAACATATCTTTCTGTTCCTAGAGAATGGGCAAATGTATGTCCAGAAGAAGCCAACCATGTACCCGCCCTGGGACAGCACTTTTGATGCCCATATCAACAAGGGGAGGGTAATGCAGATCATTGTGAAGGGCAAAAATGTGGACCTAATATCCGAAACTACCGTCGAACTCTACTCCCTGGCCGAGAGATGCAGGAAGAACAATGGGAAGACAGAAATATGGGTAAGTATCCAAGCTGTGAGCTTTATTTGTAGTGGGTGTACCATTAAGTGATAAGTACCACATTAGCGGAAGACTAGCTCAAAATTTCAGTGTCATCCTATAATTATGATACACTAGCCTTGAGTAAGAAGACTCTCTACCACCTACTCATTGGTGACTTGATAATGATTATTCATTATGGACTATAAAACGTACTGACATATTCAAATCGCTTTGATTCCTCTGTAAGGTGAAGGTCTCCTAAGCTATGAAGAACTGTTATAGATTTATAACTGTCAAAGTACTCTAGGAAATATCACAGATTCCCCCTAACTTGGAAGCTTAACTGTTGTCAATTTATCAAGATATCACACAGACATCTTGATAAAGATATCTTATAAGATAAGATAAAGTAAGATAGATAAATGAAAGGATAAAGCAAAGACTCATTTAATGTTTGGTCTTCTCTCTCCATACTTTGTCAACCCCTATAAATATTTGTTAGCCATAATGTTAGCCACTTAGTTTACTTTGTACTAAAAAGTACATCATACACAATCCATGTTACCACACCAAGTTTTTGGAAAACTTAGGTTATAACTGTTTTGGTAGCAAATGTTTAGAAACATTGAAGGGAAGAGTAAAATACGAAACCATGAAAAATTCTAATGAAAATTTCTGGGGCTCACAAAACGAAAAAATACATACCAGTAAAAACTGCTATTAAATTATCTGAAACCCAGAAAATGTTTGCAAATGTTTATATCATTTATGCAAAAGGAGAGAATCTTTTCTTTCTGCTTCTTATTTCCTGTAGCTCGGATTTTTAAGAACTCCACCCAAAAGATTTTCAAGTCACGGGTTTCAAAATGGGAATGATAAAAGTCTAAAAACTAGATTTTTGTGGCAGTTTTGTATTTTTGACTTCAGAAAAATACAATACTTTTTGGGAAAGTGTATATTTACATAAATCTTTGATCATGGAAACAGAACTCCTCTTGGGGAGCTGCTTAGGCAAGTAGGATGAGGTTAAATAACTGGACAATCTCACAGGTATGCAACTTAGTGTGAAAGGGTTTACACAATCCAGGGAAGTGAGCGGAGGATGCTATAGCTGGGCCTGAGTGGGGGAGCATTTGGCTGGGCTAGGAGAAAGATGAGATCAGCTAGAGATTCTTCCCCAGTTTTTCCCTCATTCCCATTTATTCTCTGCTTTCTGCCTCTGTTTTTTTTTTAAAAAAGGAGAAGAGTCACTAATTCCCTCATTTTTTTGAGTAGCATGCTATCTGATTTCCTTCTCAATTCGTGAAAGGATGACGAAGTTGTTAATCTTTTTGCTAGGCTTCCCTGGTGAACAGGTGGCCTTTCTGTTCTTAGCTCTTAAAGTTGCATTTGATTTCTCGCCTAGGCTTTCTCTGATTTTACTCTTATCAGACTTTTCACTTTTTTGCATTCTAGGATTATTTAGACATAAGCACTCGGTGGCCTCAGGTCCTCATTTAACTAGCAACCGTTTAATATTTTCCAGCTTTTTTTTTCCCCCAAGGTCATTTCTTAGTTTATTTTTATTTGTAGTGTGTAAGGGCCAACAGGTTGTTCAGGACATATATTTTTCCTGGCTTCTATTGAAATCTGCTTTCTTCAAATTAATTTCTCTACTTAAAAGTTATTATTTTCTGAAATTTGCCTTTCACCTCCACAGACACCATCCAGTTTCTAAACACCACACTGAGACTCCCCCTCTGCTTTCCCCAGGTTTTAACAGTTTGTGCGGTTATGTCCTATTCACTCTCAAAAAACGTGACAGAATATGACTTTCTGTGGAGTTTGTTTTTCCAGCAGCTTTTTAATTTCCTCTGCCACCACTAGGTCCTGAATATTGCTACCTTTGTGGTCACGATTTTTCCCACTTCACTGGGGGGTGAGCCCCTTATCTCTTGCTTTTCTGATTCCATTTTTGCTTCCATCTTTATTACTTATTCCACAAACCAGAGAACAACGGTGTACATACTTGATGTGAAAAGGTCTTCTCTTCATTAGTCTATTTAAGCTGGCATGAGAATTCATAGTTGACCAAATAGTACAAGCTTATTTTATCATAAAATTCTTGTACTAGTGAAACTATGACATAAGTATTGCTGTTAGGTCATTTATTCAGAGACCTTTGAAAGGTTAGTGACTTGCACAAGGTCACATAGCCAGGAAGTTATTTAGCCACAATTCAAATTCAATCCTGGGTTCAACTGGACACTTCTTACCATTTCTCAGTTACTCTATCCTACTAACCCTTGGATGTAAAGATCAATAATGACCTTCAGTCACCTTCTTATTCTTTTCAGCATGTTAATGATATAGTCCCATGCCACTGTTTAGTATATTAGTGACACTCCTCAGGTTGTCTTAGATTTGCCATTTTTCCCCTTACATCACATCACAGGATATCCTGCATCATCCCTTAAAATGTCACTTTCTTCTCATCCCTTCTACATACCAATACTGAAATATATTTTCGTATTGCTTCTTGGATCAATCTAATTAAAATTTCCCTTAGTAGATTATCCAGCATTTTCCAAACAGCATCTCCTTATGAAAGAAAAATGCCGCCCCCATTACATACCTGATCAACCTAGGGCCATATGGGTAGGTACCCTCAGAGCAGGATTTATCTTTCCTCCCAAAAGGCCTACTTGTTCCCCAGGTGAGCTGGTTCAGTGTCTGTGATTCTTTTGTTGTGATTAAGATCTGAATCTGCCCTGTTACAACTCTTCAGATAAGGAGCCGCGTGGGGCAAGAAAATCAAATCAAATGTGTCCTAGAATTTTGTTTCTTCCTTATGGAAGCTTTGATCTCCAAATAAAATTAAGGAGTTGCTGAGGCGTTTTAATGAGAAAGACTATCTTCATGGGTGCTGTGCTCTCCTGATGATGATGCGTATGAGTAGAGTGAAAGGGAGCTCTGACGATGATGCGTATGAGTAGAGTGAAAGGGAGCCGTGCTTGGATTCTGCACTGGAAATCTCCTGCTATCACCAGACCCGCCAGTTATTATGTCATTAAACTCAGCGCTTGTTGCACATGCTGACTGATATTTCTTTCCTTCTCTCAACCAGTTAGAGCTGAAACCTCAAGGCCGAATGCTAATGAACGCAAGATACTTTCTGGAAATGAGTGGCAAGTGACATTTCTTCTTCCTGTTTGGGGATGAGGAGGGCGTGTCCCTTCTCTTTACATGCAACTGATTTTACCTTTGGAATGGCCTAGAAAAGAATTAGGAGAAAATGGAAACACGAGGAATTTTCTTGAAATGTCCAGTGGTGCTCAAATATTAGTTGAAAATACCCTCTCTGGGCCAGATAAACATAGAAATATGAAACATGTGTAGCATCAGTTTCTAAATTGTGTGAACTCATATGCCCAGGGCTTGTACAGTCTGTCTTTATTTTAGTTTGGGAATTTAATGTAAACACAAAAGGCTGTGGTTTATGTGTCGCTATGTGTATGCACATGGTCTGTCCGTAAATGATGTGATATAAAGAGCTATCACACCAGCAGCAGAACACGAAAGAAATAAGAAACTAATAAATATTTTCCATAATATTAGTGGCAAAGTACTAATGCTTCAGGTTAGTCACCTCAAATCCTTTTAGGGACAAGGAAGGAAAAACTGCATTTCTAAAGATTTTTAGTTCCCTGTCATACACAGACGTTGATCACAGAAGGTACATTTCTGAGCAGTATGCTCGGTGCCTGTGACAGCCTCAGTTCCTTCTGTTGCATTTATATTCTGCTGTCAAAGTGCTGTTTAAACGAATCGTATGCTACGACTCATAAAATCCTAAAGCTCAGAATGGATATGTGAACTGACTGATTATAAACTGATGTCTTTTTCTCCTAAATTGGTTTTACTACCAAGAAGCAAGTTTTAATTAGAGATTTATGGTGCTTTCTGGGATTTTGCTTGATATATACAATTCCTTTGGGTCCAGATTGAAAGAACTCATGGGAAAAGCATATTAGATAATCAGGGCAAGTTGAACACTCACCAGATATTTGATGATATTGAGGCATTATTATTAATTTTGTAGGTGTTATGATGACATTGTGGTTATGTTTTTTTAAAAAGAGTCCTTATCTTCAGGATACATATTGAAATATTTATAGATAAAATAATATGATTCCAGGAATTTGCTTCAAAATAACCATTGGCACAGGGTGGAGGGAGTGGATGGGGTATATGGAAAGAGGGTGGCCATATATTGGTAATTGTTGAAGCTGGATGATTGGTACCGGGAAATTGATTACATTTGCTCAACTTTTGTATATATTTGAAATTTTCCATAATAAGGCTTTTTTTTTTAAAGAAAAAGAATTCCTGAGGAGGGGAAAATACAATACAACTTTTCTTCTTTTTTCTCGTTGAAGCTGTAGATATATAGTATATGTCATTGTACTGTTTTTGAGTTGGCCAAATTATATAGAGTGATTGTAGGACAGCTGAATAACTGGGTTTGTATAAAAAGTGGAAGTACTGGCCTAAATGATAATACCAATAGTGTTTAATTCCTTGAATAAGAGAAAGTATACTCTTCCCATTAGTTTAAAAGGTGGCCCATTGTAAAGTGAACAAAGTCCTCCATCGGAATGAAAGTATTTTTGGTAAATGGTTTAAAGATCGCTGCTTTGAAAAACAATTTCATGGACATTCATCCTATTACTATGGAACTTAAATTCTGTCTTAGAATGAGATAGCAAATTCAGGTGAAGCAAAAACAATAATATTTCACAAACAATAAGCACAGAAGCCCAGGAAGTTTTTTTTAAGAATAAAACTTTGTACTATTTAAAATGTTTATATCTAGACCAAAATTGAGAGTCAGTCTCTAAATATTCATATATCAAAAAACTCTAGGGCCAGCTCGGTGGTGTAGTGGTTAAGTTCATGTACTCCACTTCAGCAGCCCAGGGTTCACGGGTTCAGATCCTGGGCGTGGGCCTACACACTGCTCATCAAGCCATGCTGTGGTGCTGTCCCATATACAAAATAGAGGAAGATTGGCACAGTTGTTAGCTCAGGGACAATCTTCCTCAACAACAACAAAAAAAAACCCAACATTTAACAAGCAATATTATGGAATAATACAACTAGAAAATTCCTTGTTGGTGACAAGAAGTGTAGGATATCATTCAATTTTAAGAATGTTTATTATTACATATAAGAAATGGTTTTCTGAAGGATTCAGAAAATCAAAACATGAGTTCTTCCACTCAGGGAACTTAAACCCAGATTGGAGAGGTGGTGCAGATTAAACAGTTAGAGGAGAATTAAATCCTAAACCACATAAATACTGATTAACCAAGAGATCAGTATGGGTTACCTTCATTCCAGAAAATTCCATATTGCAGCCATTGAAGGATAGGCAGAGCTGAGATTTGCAAAGAAGATGGATAGGCTTCTGGGAGGGAAAAATGTAGGCTTGAGCAAAAATATGAATGGACAGAGGACTGTGAGAAGACCAGTCTAGGTAGATCAGTGGGCCCTTGCTAAAGTCAGAATGAAGAATCAGGGACAAATCTTAGAGGGCTGGGAAGCCAAACAAGAGGAGTGTGTAGACTTGAGGAAGTCACCAACAAGCAGTCACTGTTGGGTTCTTGAGCAGGACATGATGTGATGAAAGCAGTGTTTGAAGGAAATTGCTTATAATGGAATGTGGAACAGATGTGGGAAAGAAAATAGACTGGATATAGGAAAGCCTATAAAATTTCAGTTATGCAATGGAGAGGTAATGAGAATCTGGTCTAGAGGTATGGTTATGGGAATGAAATAAAGGAAAGAGTCCAAAAGAAAAGAAGGTAAGAGCAAAATTTCATGGCAGTGTAGGTGAAGGGGTAGGCCTATTATAAGTACATAGATGAGGTGCTTCATAATTCTTTATAAGTGAAAGTTGAATGAACAGAAAAAATGTTGATGATATCTCTTAAAATAGCTAGCCTGGGAAAAATATAATAGGAGTGGTAGAAATGGGAGATATGGGACGAGAAGGCAAATGAGTAGGGGATCAGGAATTCAATCTTGGAAAACATTTAAGATAATATCATGTCCCCTGCACCCTCTTTAGTGGATGCCTCAGTTCTTCTCTGCTCTACAGGGAAGTAAATGGCTCATTGCTCTCCACACAAAAATCACTTCATTCTTTCTCTTTTAAAATCCCCATTCCTTGATTTCTGTGCTGGAATCATTTTCTCTTCTTCCTCTGCTCTCTTACCATCATTCTTGGTGGCTTCGATGTTCACCATCACCGTCTGATACCTCCACCTCATATTTTCACACCTTCCTATACTTTTCTTTATCCTTTCAATAATCTACAATCATCCCACAGGTTATCGTTCAGAATTCTCCACCGCCACGGACTTTGAGTCAGACCTTTCTCGCTCAGAGCTCATCTTCCTTCCCTGCCAATTCTGCACTCCCTCTCACCCAATAAGTACTAGACTTTACCTTAATCTAGTTTCCCCTTCACATCCATTTATTAGCCCACTTCTGGCATTAACTACCTCCCTGCCTGGACCCCGTGATAAGCCCTTACCAGTACTCTGTTCTCATGAGCGCCGTCTTCTGCCACAGATGTTCTGCCCTCCAAACCTTGCATTCTCTCTCCTCCAAGCCTTTGCTAGAAAAAGTCATCCAGCTGAGACCATTACAAACCAATGATGCTAGATAATGTTCCTATGTTGCAGACTCATGTGTCTGACCTCTTAGTAGACCTCTCCAACTGGATTTTCTACAGGTACTGTAAATTCAGTATGTCCAAAATGACACTTGCCATTTTCACCTGTAACCTAATTCCTTCTATATTCACTATCTTAATTATAACTCCATCCATCCAGAAATCTGGGAGTGATTGTTATAGCCTCCTTTTCCTTCACCTCCCATGTTAAACCATCAATTATTTCTGCCCATGTTATCCACTCAATATTTTTAAATTTTCTCCTCTGCTTATGTCATCATTACCTCTTGCCGAATCCCAATCTTTCTCCCACGCTGCTGCCAGAATGAACTATGTAAAGCCCCATTCTGAACATGCTGTGGCTCTCTTCCTCCCTTTGCCTCTGCCCCTGCCTACAGTCTTTCAGTGTTTGCAAATTATCTGCAGGAAAATGCACAAACTGGTCTGATATGTACCCATCTTCTGGATGTGACCACTGATGTTTTCTGCTTCCTACACTCTAGCAGTACTTACATCCTGAAATACCTTCTCTCTGTACCCTTGTTCATTCTCTTCCATCTAGAGGGAACACCTTTTGCTTTTCCCCACCGTGCCTTCTCCCACACATTAGTAGGAGTTACTCATCCTTCAGAACCCAGCTCAGAAATCATCTCTGCTATTACCTTCCTTGCCCAACTTTCCTCTCTTTCTCACCTCCATCTACCTACACCTGCTTTAGCTGATGTAGTTTCCTCAACTCCATGGTCCCATAGCATCCTGTGAATACGTCTGTTCTGACATTTACTACATTAATTGCCTCTCGTTCTGGGCTCTAACTTCCTTGCAGGGAAGCAATGGTAGAAGCACATCTTATTGGTCTCTTTCACACCAGCACCAGCTTGCATGCTAGGTCCATAGGAGGTACTCAGTGAATGGTTGTTGAACTGGTCAGTTGGACTCACCTTGGCATTTAGAAATTCCTTTTGTTTTCTTTTGATTCCCATACAATGGCTATTCCAAACATTCCCAAACTCCTCGGTTTCTGAGGGTATCATTCTTCTCTCACTCTTAGAAGTCGGCCTTGTCCCCACTGTAACTGGGAGAGGCTCCATCTTCTGTCTCTGCACTTTAGAATACAGCTGCTTCTTCCTGCATTCTCTTCCTGCTCTTCTGCCTCTGAGGAAGTCCCTCCCTTTCTTGGTCTCCTGCCTCTCATCCTTTGCAGCTCTGCACCACCAATTGTGCTTCCTCTCTGGCACCTTCAACCTTCAACTTTTCCTTCTCTCTTTGGTTTCCAGCTCATTGCCAAGACATAGTGAATTAAGCCATCTTCTCCAATCTTGAAAAGATCTTTTCTTTTTTTTAACTTTTTAACTCCATGAGTTTTTCTTTCCTCTCCTTCCCTGACACATTTCTTGAAAAAGTAGTTTATATTTATAAGCTCCTGTTTCTTCACTACTCTGTCAATTCTTAAACCCTAAGAGTCTGGCCTATAGTTCGACCAGTCTGCTAAATGGCCTTCTCTAAGAGTATGAATCCTCAAAACAAACTCCTGTTTCCTAGCCTTCAGTTCCCTTGACATCTCTAGATAAGCCAATGTGGAGAACCCCACAGTTTCTTGGCTTGCCCAATATGATATTATTCAAGTTTTATTCTTAAATTTTCAACTGCCTCTTCATGGTCTCTTTTGTAATTCCTTTTCCTACCTCCTAAAAACTATGGGTGTGCATATCTCCAAGTCTATTCCATACCATCATATACTTTTCTTTGTGTGAGTGCCATGTCTCTCTGACTTGACTGTTAGCTGCTCAAAGTTGGGGGTAATGTTTCATATTTCTTTAGGACTTTCAGCATAACAATTTGTTCATAGCTGCCCAAGAAACATTTCTGATTTGATTGACTACAAACAAGTGACAGAGTAACCTAAATAAATAGACTAGGCGCCATTACTATAAAAGAAATAGCCAAACATATAGAAACCAATGAGCTATTCAAGCTGATAAATAAATAGAAGAGCAAATTACTTTGGAAATAAACATAGTAAATACCAGAAGAAGTGAAAGAATTCTGAGCTTTTACACATTTATTGTCTTGTAATGATTGAAATGGTTAGAAGATAAAGGAGATCATAGGAAAGAGCAAGGGAGTAAATTCATTTCTAGCACTTTCTGACATTTTAAAAAATTTACAGTACTATAGTCTAGTGTACAGACTATTTTATATATTTCTTATTTTTATATTTATATATTATATAAATATTCATATATGTATAGTCTGTGCTATTATATCCATAATAGTCTGTGCATGTCTATGTATAATTTTTAATATAATTATATGTATATAACTTTTTACAGTAATACAGTTGGGGTTTCCAGAATAATTCACTTCCATCTCCTGAATTTAAAAGTAATTTTATGCTTTATTTATTTCATTTCATTTCATCTGGACCAAAATAGAAATGACTCAGATCTCACTGACAAATGACCCACTACACCAGTCACAAGTTGTAAATAGATCTCCACATTTATACCAGGACTTGTGGAAGAAGGCGATTGCCTCTGTGACCCTAAATGTAACCCCTCATTCGCCAAGCCTAATATAGTTCCAGTCTAGTTCCAAATAAAAAGACATATATTACCCAACCTTAAATTATGAGGCAAAGCATTATGCCCCATCTGTGGAACTCTTTAGATGGTTATTGGCAATGCTCTTTATCTGGAAGTTGGCATAAAACAGACCTGTAGACCACTATAGAGAGGACTTGAGTCTTAAAATATGTCCTGGGACTTGGCTGGACTCCCAGGGAGAGGTCTCCATCTACATGGCCCCACCTGTGTCTACCCAGTGCATTCCTAGCCTGGCCACTATATGGGACACGGAAAATAAGGTACCTTGGCAGGGACATTTGCCTCACACATGTTGTCAAACCTCTGTCACTGGCTAGCCAGAATGCAACTAATTTAGTTTAAATATCGTTAACTCTTTATAGTTGTAAATATAAGCCCCTTATTCTCACTAAACCTGCATTTTTTTCTATTCATAAAAATAAAAGAAATAGAATAAGTAATCCAAGAATCTTCAAGCTATTACAGAACTACAATTCTAGAAATGGTAATCATTGAATTCATTGTCCTCATTTTAGTGATGATGATTATTTCTGTTATTTCTCTATTGTTCCCCATGCCATCCTCTCTCTCATGCTGGAGTTGTCGTCATGCTTTTTCACCGTGACTTCTTTGCTGTTGTGTGTTTTCACTGGGCCTGGGCTTCAGCCAGGGCATCACTGGTATTCTCAGAGTTCTGCCAGCCATTTGGGAAGATGTCCTCTGGGCATAGGGCACTGAGGAGAGTGACTACCTAAAGTACCTTCACCAATATCCATGATTCTAGGGGGGACCAAAGAAATATCAATGTGATAGTTTGATGCAGATGACTAGGTAACATCCAGGATTATCTAGACAGCAAAAAAAAAAAAAAAATTGCAGCAATTTGTTGATTTCTGGCCCTTTCCACATTGACCAGTGTAGTTGGTAGTTGGTGCATCTGATTTCTGTGGACATCAGGAACCAGAGCAGAAACAACTTCCCAAAGTTCTCTTGCCCTCACCCACAAGTCTGGCCAGCTCCCTTCAGTCTCCTATACCCTGTATATACCCAGTTGTAAAGCATCTCAGGACCTAAAAAAAATGCCGTTCCCAAGCTGCTGTCAGTAACCACTTCGTTCTCTAGAATCACAGGCAGAAAAGTACTTGCCACTTCCTGCCTTTTCTGGCTGACTCATCATTGAGTGTGAATAGGAGAGGTTGAGAAATACCTTGAAAGTTCTGACCTTTGGTTTTAAAAATTGAAAGGATAGATCAGCCCAGGCAAAGAGGAGTGAAGGATTGAGCCAATAATCATTGTTTCAGTCCTATAATAATACATCCTATGATAATTCTGTATTATAGAATTAAGGAAAGAAGCTTAGTATTGTACCAACCTTGATAAGTGCTTGGAATTGTACTGGTCTGAATGCTTGTGTAATTCCTTGTCCATCTCTGTCCCTTACCCATCTCTCCACCTTCCCCACCCAGCTGTGACAGCCGTATCTCAGAACTTCACTTTGTCTCCTATCCTCTTCCTGCAGACACAAAGGACATGAGTGAATTTGAGACTGAAGGCTTCTTTGCTTTGCATCACCGCCGAGGAGCCATCAAACAGGCTAAGGTGCACCACGTCAAGTGCCATGAATTCACCGCCACCTTCTTCCCACAACCCACGTTTTGCTCTGTCTGCCATGAGTTTGTCTGGTACGTAACTTGGCATTTCCCTCCAAGCTTCGGGTTATGCGTTTTCTCACATCCTCTTAGTCCGCCAGGCCTGGCATGCTTCACCTTTGGGGAGTATGCTGGAGTAAGTTCTACATGAGAGTTTCCAGTGGCCACACCTGGGCTGAGAAGGCTTCAAGGGTGTGATTCTATAAAAGGTTTTCATAATGTGGCTTCTGTAGAGCAAGGAAGCCAGCTCCATCAGGAAAAGGTTCCAAGAACTTTCATTTCTGATTAAATGGGAGGCTGCTGGGGGGAAGAGGGGAGGGACAGAAGTGGTAGATATCTTTATTGTAAGCACAGTTTTACAGTCAAAACTACTACCACCTCAACAGCCCAGCTGTGCTGGTACTAATGTCTGCAACAGGCAACATTTTCCATTGGAGCTAATGGGTTTAGATGTTTACGGGGCTCGTGGGTGTCTTAAAAACCCTCAAACAGAAATGGGTTCAAGCCTCAGTAACCACATAGCATAGGCTATGGTAGAGTGGAGAC
The DNA here is from genome assembly GCA_031878705.1 of Tapirus indicus. Lineage (NCBI taxonomy): Eukaryota > Metazoa > Chordata > Mammalia > Perissodactyla > Tapiridae > Tapirus > Tapirus indicus. Next base: position 121,237,807 of record CM062925.1, read on the forward strand.
TTGAAATGACTCCTATCTCTGTTCTCAGCCTCCTCGCCTCTTAATGAGGTGTTCTTCCCTCTGGGCTACTGCAAAATCCATTAACGCACAACCTCAGCTTAAGCAGGGTATCCACATCTCAAATAGACTTTTGGTGGATTTCCATCAACCTATTTCATCTAGTAACTTGAACCTCCTTCCTTTCTAATAGTGAGTGTCACTCAGGAATTGTCTTAAGTTTGAGAATTTATTAGTTGCAAATATTCTCAGATACTCAGAAAGGAAATAAAATGCTGCACAGATGTCTTTGCTCATCTATACCAAGCTTAGTGAGACGACGAATTTAAGTGAGGGACATGGAAATTTGCTACTAGCAGCCTGTGATGCATTTTCGGTCAGGCATTTTAATCTCTACGCGTTTGTTTGGAAAATACGCAAATGCAAGGGCATTCAATTGCTCCTTCTTTATTTAATTAACCGACTTTTAACAAAGCAGTTTCAGACAAAAAACATATGGTAATACTCTTGGCAAACGATACACCAGGGCTGCTGGTCAGAAAATGCTCTGTGACAGTAGAAGCTATGAGATCTTGTTCACCTTCTAAATGTCTGTGGTGCTGCTCTTGACTCGAACACGCATAAAAATCAAACGTGTGCTTCGTTGCAGGGGTCTGAACAAACAGGGCTACCAGTGTCGACGTAAGTAAGAAGGATTTCTGTTGTGTTATCGTCATTCTTTTTCTTTATTTGTTCCATAACTTCTGAATATCTTAAGCTGCCATCATTTCTTTTCAGAATGTAATGCGGCAATTCACAAGAAGTGTATTGATAAAGTTATAGCAAAGTGCACAGGATCAGCTATCAATAGCCGAGAGACCATGGTATGTATCCAGATTCCTCTCTTTGTTTGAAATAGGAAGACTTTATCCTGAAACTAAACTCTACAGCCCACTAATTCTTTTTAATAATGCCTGAACTTGAATCCTTAAGCTTATCCATGAACATCAATCTCAAAACCCTTTCCTCTTCACTAATAATTGTTACTGAGATCCAAAACTAGGGGATGAATAAGAAAAGCATAGTAAGAAATTTAGTGACACTACCTTTTTCCAGAAAAACATAATAGAAAGCAGAGTTTTGATCAATTATCCAAGAACTCCTGTGGCATCTACAGCTAGAAGTGACCTTTAAAGAGTAAATAGAGGGGCTGGCCCAGTGGCATAGCAGTTAACTTTGCACACACTGCTTCGGCGGCCTGGGGTTCACATGTTCGGATCCCAGGCGCAGACAGACGCACTGCTTGTCAAGCCATGCTGTGGCGGCATCCCATATAAAGTAGAGGAAGATGGGCATGAATGTTAGCCGAGGGCCAGTCTTCCTCAGCAAAAAAGAGGAGGATTGGCAATGGATGTTAGCTCAGGGCTAGTCTTCCTCACAAAAAACAAACAAAAAAAAGAGTAAATAGAGGCAGATGATTAGAAAATACAGACGTAAGCATTTACAAGGTTAGTAAGAGATTATAACAGATGTATCATTCTTACATTGAAAGGCAAATACTTCAGAATGAACTTTGAGGTACATAGTCTGGGGACACATTAGATTTTACCCCATGGGGAAGGGGAGCTGAGCTAGAAAGCTGAGCAGCCTCCCTTTTCCCAGCCTTTCCTCTTCATTCAACAAATATTTATTGTGTCTCTAATACGTGGAAGATACTATACTATGCACACAATGTACAACAGAGCACAAAACAGACGTGGTCCCGCCTTTATGGACCTTACTGTAAAGTTGAGGAAACAGATAATTAACAAACGACTATGTGTAGTTTCCATCTGTATTAGGTGCTGTGGAAACAGCCGACAGGTGCAGTGATGGAGAATAACCGAGCGGCCTCCTTAGACTGACGGTCAATGGTCTCCCAAGGGAGGGAGCATCAAGGCTGAGAGCTGAAGGGTGGAAGGAGCCAGCTGTGTGAACAGCAGGGGGAAGGAGGCTCCAGGCAGACTGAAAGGCATGAGGGTGGAAAGAGTCAGCATGTTCTAGAAACGGAAATGAGACCATGTGGCTAGAACAGCAAGGGCAAGATAGAGAATGGAACACGATGTTGGGGAACTTGGCAGGACCTCAGTCAAGCAGGGCTCTTTTGGACCGTGGAAAAGTGGTTGGATTTGATTTGACTTGTAGTGAAGCCCACTCTGTGATTGCTGTAGGGGAAATGGTGTGTTGCTATGTGACAGTAAAAACTGGAGGTGACTGAAGGAGTCCCACCAGGGGGGAGGGTTGGTGGCGTGTACCAGTGTGGGGACAGTGCAGATGGAGCAAAGCCAGCAGATTTTCAGGTAATTTCAATATTAGAAATGACTAGATTTGCCAATGGATTGGATATGAAGAATGAAGGAGAGAGAAATAGGATGATGCCCAAGTTCCTGTCTTGAGCAGTGGGATAGATAGCAGAACCACGTGAATAAGACTGGAGGGAGAAATTAATATTTTGGTTTTGGACAAGGTCAGTCTGAGATGCCTATGGGCATCCAAGTGGAGGTATCAAATGGACAATGGTATATGAGCTTGGAATTCACAAGAGCCAATGGACCAAATCTATAAATTTGGGAGTGGCTAGCATACGGGTGGAATTTAAAGCTGCCAAAGAGATAACCTAGTGAGAAGAGGGCTCAGGACTGACCCCAAAGGAATCTAAAATTAGATGTTGGATAGAAGAGAAGGAGCTTGTGATAGAGACAGAACAGAGGTCCAGAGAGGACTCTTCATATACTAAGAGTGTGTGAAGGGGTCAACTGTGTCCAGTACAGTGAGATGCTGAGAAAAATGAGGGCCACATGGAGGTCTTTGAAGACCGTGATCAGAGAAATTTCAGAGGATTGTAGAGGTGTTTGCCTCATTGTCCAGCACTGAGAGTTACTGGAAGATGATGAAACAACCTATGTGTTGGATGACTGCAAACGACCTATGTCAATATTGTCAAGAAGATTAACCATGAAGGAGATCATTGAAGTTGAACGGTAGCTGGAAGGAGGTGAGACACAGGGATGGAAATTCTCCCATAGCCAGGGAGAGATGAGAGAAGGATGAAGCTGGAGAGAGAGGGAAAACCAAAGCAGTCAGTCTTGGCAAGAGGGGAAGAAGTCCAAAGCATTGTGTGGAGATGGGACTCTGATGGACCAACAGACGCTCCATCGATTGCACCAGGAAGGGAGTCGGAGAAGATGGTTTCAGATGAAGGTAGGTTTGTAGATCGGTGACAGACAGATGAGGGAGCTTCCCATAGACAGCTTACATCCTCAATGAAGTCTCAAGATTGGGGGAAGGAAGAAGAGAAGGCAACAAGTGGCTTTGGGGAGAAAGGAGGATCTGTGAAATAATTCTCTTAGAAATGGGAAAGGCATTAGGATTGCCGAGCACAGTTGAAAGTCCACTTCAGTTTGAGGGAGTCAACCTGCCCAGGTGTGTGATTTCCTCCAGCAAAGGGGCAGGTATCAAGAAGGCAAATTGCTGGAGTTCTTCCAGAGTAGAATTTCTTCTAAAATTTGAAGCCAGAAGGGGATAATAAAAACATATTACAAGTGACTCAGCTAAGACTCAGAGAGGTTGAAGTAGTCTATCCACAATCAACTCCTTGTAAGTGGCAGAGCTGGGACTAAAATTCAGATCTCAATCTCTCAGGCCAATGTTTTTGTTTGTTTAAATCAGATTGCCACCTCCCAATCTGCCCTCCTGCTCCCTTTACTCGATGCCTTCAGCTTTCCTAGAAAATCTCAAATTTTAAGCATGATTGTTAACCTCAATGGCTAATGTCCAATAGAAACAGGACGAGAGCCACAAGTATAATTTTAAATTTTCACGTAACCACATTAAGTAATGGAAAAAGCGACAGGTGAAATTAATCTTAATAATATGTTTTGTTTAACCCAATCTGCCCATATATTATTATTTCAATATGTAATCCATATGAAAAATTAAGGAGGGGGCCGCCCCAGTGGCATAGTGGTTAAGTTCATGCGCTCTGCTTCAGCAGCCCAGGGTTCACCAGTTGGGATCCTGGGCACGGACTGATGCACCGCTTGTCAAGCCATGCTGTGTCAGCATCCCATATAAAGTAGAGGAAGATGGACTCAGCAAAAAGAAGAGGATTGGCAACAGATGTTAGCTCAGGGCTGATCTTCCTCACACACACAAAAATAATTAAGGAGATATTTTACATTTTTTTATGCAAAGTCTTCAAAATCCAGCATATATTTTACACTCACAACACATCTTTTCACCACTTTGCAAGTGTTCACTTGGCCCACATGGCTAAGTGACTATCGTTTTGGAAAGTACAGATCCACCGTTTTTCCCAGCTCTGGCTTGAACCATCTGGACTTGGGTTCAAGATTTGAGTAGAAGCCTTCCAATTGTTCATATTTACATGGAAAGGTTTATATGAAACAAGTTCTGAAAATTATTTTTTCTTGGTTGAAAATGGCTAGAGCAAGTGCTGAGCAACTTTTTAACAATTCTAAACAGCCACTCTGAAGACCTAGTGCTGACCAATATCTACAGTGGGAACACAGGATATATCACTGTTAATGAGTAAGGCTTCTTTGCTGTGTGCATTCCCAGAGGAATTGTTTAATTAAAAACTTCTGCAGAGATTATAAGTCTTAAGTAAATAAAACTTTTCATACTGCACAACAATATCGGTATTCTTACCAGGAATCAAACTGCCTGATTTTTTAGTGTTGTTTATGTGACAAGCTTGATTAAAGAAGAGAATTTAAACTCTGGAAAACTGTAAAAAAAAAAAAAAAAATCCTGCACTATATCTACCGCCAACATCCCTCCTTCATCTCCCCTCTCCACATCCCCTGCATCATTATGTTTATTTTGAGAAAGAAAAGAGAAACGGTGAAAGAGGATGGGCTCTGGTTCTGACTGCCAGGCTTACAGATATCCCAGCTCACTTGATAGTTGTGTGACCTAGACAAGTGTCTTGCCCTCTCTGTGCTTCATCTCCTCCTCTATCAAATGAGATACTAATACAGGCTACTTCAAAGTGAGTATTTGAGATATCCCATGTGTAAAAGATAATGCATGTGACATATTAGTCCACAGCATCTGGCAGAACAGTTTACCTACCTCTGGCCTTCTCGGTTCACGTGTAATAGGTGTGAAAATGCTTCGCACATTAGGTTCTCAAACTAATAAACCCATAGCAATGTTTCCTCCAGAGGAGGCATTATATGACATCTTCCAAAGGTTAAAACACTAGTTCTGGGTTGAAAGAGAAAAAGAAATATTTATATTAAAATAGGAAGGGAAGTGCAACGTTTACTTAGGTCCCATTTAAATAAATAACCCCAGTCCCCTCTTCCTGAAATGTTAGCCTGTCTCGGGGGATGCCCCAGACTCCAGCTGTCTCCGGATACCTGACGTGTGTATTGCACGCTTGCCCCTCACTTAGAAGATGGACATGACTATAAACCTTGGCAAGTGAAAATTATGGCTTAAAATACACATCATTCCAATGTTTTTATTATTGTTGGTTATGCTAAAGGATCTGCTAAGACATCAAAAGTTGGAAACCCAAGGATACAAGCGTGGTCACACATTCTTCTCTTCTTTCAGTTCCACAAGGAAAGGTTCAAAATTGACATGCCGCACAGATTTAAAGTCTACAATTACAAGAGCCCCACCTTCTGTGAGCACTGCGGGACCCTGCTGTGGGGCCTGGCAAGGCAAGGCCTCAAATGTGATGGTGAGTCTAACGGGAAGTGAGCTGGGCCCCGATACAGAACCCCCCACGGGGACGATTCCCAGCTTCAGTGGAGAGTGGGAGGCAAGGAGGGTGGATATAGATGGCTGACTTCTCCAGCCAGCCCGGAGGAGCCCGTGATCATGAATGAGAAATTCCCGGGACAATAAGCCACTGCTATTCTCCTTCCACCCCCAACACCCTGATCCTTGTATCCCAGATAAGTGCAAAGCCGTTCAGGTTACATGTCAAGGCTCCTGGCCCTCTGGCTTCTGTTGTACCTAGTCCCAGGGAGGAAGGAAGACAGCGTTTCTCCTCTGAGTGGTCCACTTCCCTCAGACCCGCCCTGCTGTCTCCTCCGTGTTCTGGGCCTGCCCCTCCCTGACTCTGACAGCTTCAGCTGTGCTGTGTCCCCGCCCCTGTCCTTCGCACCAGCCAGTAAGATTCTTCCCGCAGTCCCATCAAGGAGGAAGCCCCTCACGTCTGCTTGAGGACGTGATGGTCCTGCACAGAAGAATTCTAGGACTTAAGCTGGAGAGTCTACCCCAGAGCATGCTGCGAATTCAGTGTCCAGTGAGAGGCCCAGTCCTACTCTGCCTCTCTGATCTTTCCTCAAAGGCTGGCATTTCAGCAGAGCCTGAGCCTGAATAATTCACTGAATTATTCAGACCCGCCCTGAGAAAAAGCAGAAAGGGCTTCCTTGCTCTGAAATTCCCAGTTGCTAAGGCAATAAGCTTTAGAAACTGAGGTGCTGTTATGCTAGGGTTAGGTAGAGAGTAGAAAGGGAGAAAAATTCCAAGATCCCACAAAGCACTTCTGCCTTTTGAGTCGAGGTGAGAGTGGGGACAGGGTTCAGATAGCATATTCAAAAGGGACAGTGTTCTGCTGCAGCAGAGTCCTTTTTATTTTGAATTATTAAACACAGAAGCCATTTTTGTTGGCAGCCCCATTTTAATTTATGCCACTGCTCACACACGTCTTAGTGTTTAAGTGATCAAGGTGGCTGACATAAGGTGAAAGGTGACCTTCACAGCCTCCCCCTCCCTCATCCCAACTGCATTCACATGTCTGCTGGAGCCTGGAGTGACATCTTGGGGGCAGAGGGCTTAGGTTTTCAAATCATTGCCAAAGGCAAAACCCGCATGTGGTCAAAATTCGCCTGAACAATCCCTCCGTAGCCCAAAAGTACCGCTCTGCGCTTTCCTCTCTACCCCTGTGCAAGAGGACGCGGGTGGGCCTGGTGTGAGATAGAATATCATTAAGTGTTCATAGGCAAGTAATTTCAGAGTATTCTAAGTGTACACACAGGACATGAATAATCGAATCCCCATCTGATGGCTCTCCCACTCCTATGAGGTCCCACCATTCAGGCCTCCTGTCCCAGGAGCCTGGGTGCCCCACTTGCAGAGGCCAAGCTGGTCCCAACAGCATGATCACACTCTGAGCTTAGAACCTCCAGAGGCTTCCTCGGCATTATTTCACGGCTCACGTGCTGCTCTGTTCCGTCCTCCTAACATTCTTTCTTCTCCATTCCATTCTCATCCTCACTCTCTCTCACCTCCTGCACTTCAAGTGGCCCCTTCTCTTTTCTCTCATACCCTTTCCTCTCCCCTTCCCTTCCACCCTTTCCTCCCCAGCTCCCAGCACCCCAGAGGACCCTGTGTCCTCAGCTCCTCATGCCCTGGTCTTCAGCTCCCCTCCCACCTTCCCGGGGCCTCCTTCTCCCTCGCCCTTGGCCTCACTCTCTCCTTATCTCCTTATCTGGCTTTCTTATAAGCCACCTTCTTAAACAGAGCCTCCTTTCATCCCGGCCCGTCTCCTTTCTCCCTCCACTATCATTCCCATGAAAATCGTCATCAGGAGGAACTATTTACACTCACAGAGTCCGAGTTATCACCTAAGAGGTTAGTGAAAAAGACTTATGACATTGTCATTGTGGGGATGGGGCCATTCCTCACAACTTGCTTCAGAGACAGGCTTAAATCTGGCTACAGTTTTAAGGAGCAAAATAAAACTCCCCAGTCCCTTGTCTAAATCCTCACTAACTGCCTCCCTTTGCCTTGGAGTGATGAGGAAGGAGATAGAGCTAGGGCGCCCAGTGTAAAACCTGCAAAACGGAGTCCAGGGAAGTCGAGCTAACAATGCAGAATTCAGAGGGCAGAAAGTCATCATAAACAGCGTCTTTGCTCTGTTCAAGATTTCACCTCGAATGGATGTTTATGATTATATCTCTGCATGTATACTGGGACCAGTAATAGTTTATACTTATTTACAGAGAAAATGCTGTTTTATTATGAACTATCTGAGGAAGAGTGGGCTAGTTAAAACTAAAGGTGAAGACTGCTAAAATTTCACCTAGGGGGCTGGCCCAGTGGCATAGTGGTTAAGCTGCATGCTCCACTACGGTGGCCCAGGGTTTGTGGATTCAAATCCCAGGTGCAGACCTACACACTGCTCGTCAAGCCGTGCTGTGGCAGTGTCCCACATGCAAAATAGAGGAAGATGGGCACAGATGTTAGCTCAGGGACAGTCTTCCTCCCCCCCCCCAAAAAAAAATAAAATAAAATTTCACCTAAATATTTCAATATATATTTCATTGTCATAAATAATGAAGGTGTAAGAGAAGTTGTATTTGGTGAGTACCTGCCTGTTCGATCCAATCACTGGGCTGAGATTTTTGCACACAGTGGTCTGGTGATAAGCAGATACGTTTAAAAGTGCAGGATCTTACAGCTTTTCCTGCCTGGCTTCATTATAACAATCTCTATTAATATACTTTATAGAATCAGGTTGAGATCTGTATGAACTTGAGATCAGAGTTCTATCAGCTGGAGTTTGGAAATCTTTGTTAGCTTTTTTTTCCCCGTTGTAACGGTGATGTTTCTTAAGCAGAATTTGAATTTTCTAAAACTAACAACATGATGTAATAGTTGTCTTCACACAGACACACAGGTGCACACACACCCCCAGTCCAAGAAGGCTCACACAGTCACAATAAGTGGAGGGCAGACCTTTATATGCTGTTTTCAGGACTAATGAATCAGAAGAGTCACCCAGAATCGCAGATCTCAGAGCTAAGAGCCTCCCTAGATTGTTTAGTTCAGCCCAACCCTCCCATGTGGTGAGAACATGATCTCTAGGCCACTGTCCCCGCTGCCACCCCCACCTCTAAAAACATACATAGACTGCCCTCACCATCTCAGTTTCAGTCCTGAAAGCTGAGGCTGTACCCTCGGCTTCTGCCTACAAGGTAGAGAAGATCCTCGCAGCCCACATGGGAAAGGGGGTGCTTGGGCTCTGGTCTAGGATGGGGGTGAAGGACCTTCAGTTCCAGCATTGCACATTACCACCAGTGAGAGCCAGCATCAGTTTTTCAGTCATCAATGGCACAGTCTAAACGCATCCTCCTCTCTGGGCAAGGCTCTGGTTCTATCTCGAGTGGGGAGCATCTGGTCTGTGTGTGTCTGTTTCGGGAAGGGGAGGCGGACACGGGGCATGGCAAAAGCACCGCCCTGACCAATTTATTTGTATTCAGTGTCACCCTCTGCTGGGAAGATGGGCCAGGGATTTTCCAACTGTTCCTTCGACAGACGTGTACCTGAAACAGATCCTGTGCAAAGTCCACAGCGGTTGGTTCTGTCGCTCTTGCTCACAGTGTCACTTTCTTCCTTTCAGCATGTGGCATGAATGTACATCACAGATGCCAGACAAAGGTGGCCAACCTTTGTGGCATAAACCAGAAGCTAATGGCTGAAGCACTAGCAATGATTGAGAGCACTCAACAGGTAGGAAGGGCTTTCAGGTGACAAATTCCTGCGATTTCAACTCAACAGGGATGACTCAGCTCCTCTGCTCTTTGATCTGCAGCAACTCTGTGGGACAACGTGGAGTCTGTTTCCCAGCACTTGCTTTGCCCTTTCATCTTCATGCCCATATCCCCCCTTTGAGATATTTATTTAATGCATTTGTATTATATGGATCTTTATAAGATCTTAAATTCTTTGTGGAAGGGGCAGGAGCAGAAACAAATAATTCATTAAAATTATTGAGCATTCATTGCCACTTTTATACCTATATACTAGGGCTATATAATAGCCTAGAGGAAAACACTTATTTGCTGGAATCATCCCTAGGATACCCTCAGAACCCTGAGTCCAGGGAACTTTTGTTTTGCCATTTACTAGTGTGCTAAATTCACATATCCAAGAACAAACCCTCTTTAAGACTTGGTGTTACCTTTGTAAGCTATTTTTCCATCCATTGGCCTTCTGTTCTTATTTGTGACCAGATGATGTGGCTAGCACAAGAAAAACCAGTTAGCCCCCGGGAAAGTATGAAGGAAGTATGTTCTGCTGGTGCATCAAATATGATAAACTCTCAAAGGATATGGGATCCTAAAAGAGTGCTGAGGGAACGAAGAGCTTTGGTTATCCTATGCATTTAGGAATCTTAAATGGCATTTGTCCCTGTGGACAGCAGGCTGAGCTGTCCCATCATTGAAGGGTGGGGTAGGTGGGTGGTCTGACTCTTTGTTTGTAATCTAGGCTCGCTGCTTAAGAGATTCTGAACACATCTTCAGAGAAGGTCCAGTTGAAATTGGTCTCCCCTGCTCCATAAAGGGTGAAGCAAAGCTGCCACATGTACCAGCACCGGGGAAAAGAGGTAGCTATCTTGACTTGTGGTAGAATCAATGCCCATAATTAATCTTGATCAACCTTAACCTGAGTCCCCTGGATTTCAGTTCTCCATTTACCTGGTCTGACAGATGATACTTTTCTATTTTAAAGATTACAGACCTAGCCACCAATTAAGAGGCTCCTACTTCTTAGAAGTGAAACCAAAGTACACCCCATTAGGAAACCTCTGTAAGAGGGTGGGAGGTGGGAGGGGATAGGTCTGGGGGGAACAACTGCACATTTTCCTTAGAATTTTAGAATGTTACTTCCTGTCACTGTTAAACAGCTTTACATAAATAAATCCACCATAAAGCTCAATGGTGGAAATACTATAGAAGATGATCTTATTCTGCACCTTTGAGACTTTCTGGGAAGATAAAGAGTAGAAAGGAGAAGGACGACGGGGCCCAAAGTCCTTAACATTTATGGCATTAGGGAAGTTTGTCCAGCCTGCTGTTGGAAGGTCACTCATGAGAGGATATGACCATGTGATTCTGGGGCTCAAATAGTTTCCACATACATTATAAAGTACTTGTTTTCCTTGGATTTAGGGAGAATATGAAAGACGAACCTAGAGATTGAAAGATAAAAGTGATATTAAAAGGGGGTGGGCAAAAGATTCCAAAAAAGTTTTTCTACACCTCCTCTGGCATTGGGTGAGGAATAAATCAACTTAAAGATTGACAAAAAAGGTTTGGGGTCGACTTAGGAAGGGTCTCCAGGCAGTGGCATAGACTATGTCTCAGAGATGTTCAAAGTAGGCAGCGTCTTGACTTGAAGACTGTGGTGAATGTCAAAATTCAGACCTTTAACAATCTGCTGTGTCCTCTTCCCTCACATGGTAAGTCATAGAAATTGATGCCACTGTGCCTACAAGCCACACAAGCAATTGAGAATCATTTTTTCTCAAATTTGGTTAAAAGCCCTATTGGTCCATGATTTGACATGATTAAAAGTGTGCACTTGATTTGCATATATGGTCTTTTGCTGATTGGAATGTGTTTAACAACTTGACATTTTCCCCAGTCTATTGGGTGGACAAGGAGACACAGTCCACACCCCAAATGCCAGGCTCAGAAGCAGGAAATGCTGCCCTTCCAGAGGGGGAGGGGCATTAAAGCCACTCTGCTCTGCAGGGAACCTCTTCCTACATTATTGGGGGGAGCCTCAGAAGGGGAAGTGGAAGAGAAAGTGTCACTAGAATGACCTCCATTGTTCCTTTTAACCACTGGCTTCCATTTTTCAGAGCCTCAGGGAATCTCCTGGGAGTCTCCCTTGGATGGGATGGAGAAAATATGCCATCGTCCGGAACCTGAACTGAACGTAGAAAGACCGTCCCTACATATGAAATTAAAAATCGAGGACTTTACCTTGCACAAAATGTTGGGGAAAGGAAGTTTTGGCAAGGTATGATACCATACTATAGAATTCTATGGACCAACTGCCGGAAATCGAAGAGCGAAGCTCCCGGTCAGTGGAACTAAACTCGTGGGCCCAGAACTGTGTGTGGTGTGCAGGGAGAGCGTTCCTGCACCTTTCATGGGAGGGTCTAGAGATGTCTCAATAAATAGGGACCCAGAGAACTCTAGGGCTGTAGCAGCCTCTGCTCCCTGGAAATCGTTGTTCCCAGGCCATTTTGCTTCAAAGGTGTACATCCCACTTCGGACACCAAAGAAATGAGAAGATGCCTCAGCCAGTTCCTGTTTCACACAGGTTTTTTGTTTGGTTGGTTTTGTTGTAACTGTTTTCCCTCTTTTGCTCCTTTCTCAAACCTGGAGTACTGTTTTACTTCATATGTGATTTTTTTCTCTATTTTTCTCTCTGTCACACGTCCTCAGCCTTGTATTAATCTGCTAGACCTGCTGTAACACAATACCATGATCTGGATGGCTTCAATAGCAGAAATTTATTCTCTCTCAGTTCTGGAGGCTGGAAGTCCGAGGTCAAGGTGTGGGCAAGGTGGTTTCTCCTGAGGCCTCTCTCCTTGACTTGTAGATGGCCGCCTTCTCACTGTGTCCTCACATGGTTGTCCCTCTGTGTGTGTCTGTGTCCTAATTGCCTCTTCTTATAAAGGCACCAGTCAGATTGGATTAGGGCCCACCCTAGTGACCTCATTTTAACATTATTACTTCTGTAAAGACCCTGTTTCCAAATACGGTCACATTCTGAGGTGCTGGGGTTAAGACTGCAACATATGAATTTTTTGGAGGGGAAACAGTTCGACCCATAACAAGGCTGCAGCTTGAGAGTCGTGGGAAAATTTTCACAGAGAAAATCCCTCCTCTAAATTCTTCCTGCCACACATTCAAGTTATGGGCTGTCTCTGTCAGTCACAGACGACGAGGGAGGGAAAAAACATAATTTAAGAAATCATAATCAATTTGTAACAGCAGAAAATTTTCAAGCTGGTGATTATAAGGAGGGATGATACGAAATATAGGCTTTTAGGTTATTTTAGATATTAAGGATATCTAATATATTATTGGCACTCCCAGTTGTTTTATATTCTTGGATGAAACTCCTAGGAAAATTTTAGGCAGAGAATACTGTTCCATGAATTTGTGCATCCAAAGCCAGCATTATGCTCCACACCTGCTCACCAGACTTTGGCTGGAAAACGTACCCAGTTGATTTAATAATAAACAGACTAAAATACAACTGAGCATTGCCACAGCTGAGTGACACTGTGTGGCAACTGGGGTTTGGATTTAAACACCAATGTGTCGCCTTCAGCCAAATCAACTCTGCCTTGCAAACTATAGCTGATATCCATTAGTTCTTTTAGCTCATTTCCGCAATGATATGAACCACAGCAGGCTCATTTGGTGTTAATCTGAGTGTAATAGGCAGTTTTACAGCGAGTCTTCATTATAATTTAGCATCAATTAATGTGCAATTATAACCTGTTACCAAAAAATTGAAAGCACATTATAGAGATGAAAATTGCCTTTTCAGCTTCTTAGTTTATGGCTGGTTTGGGGATGTTTTATTGAAAGAAGCCATTACCAAAAGTGTACTTTTAATCATTAATGAAATGTTTGTCTTTCTTTGTTCCCGTGTGGATTTCTACATTTGAACAAGGTTAATAAGAAAGACATTAAGTTGAACCTACAAGCCTTTGTAGATGTTCCAAGGGTCAACTGAGAGCCTTGGGTAACCTCTGGATATGTCCAAAGCAGTGTGCTCCTCTCCATCAGGAACCTGGGTCCCTTGGCACCGAAAGGACTAGACCGTGGGGCCCAAGGAGACAGGGCTGAAGCAGCAAAGCAAAGTGGGGCAACCATATTTCCTTTCTCACAACTCTGAGAATACTCCAAACTTGTTTTTCTTCTCTCTTTTCACTCTATATAGGAAGTATGGTTCCTCACCAAAATGGTAGCCTGTATATTCTTGTTCTCAATCTACTTTTAGGCCCAGGAGAACAAATTGCATGTTTTCAGGGGATCTGACATCATTCATTTGCCTCGATTCTCATCTAAGCTCTGTCCCCTCTATCAAGTCAGCTACCCCAAAGCTGTGTCTGCACTATATTATTTTAAACATAGACACACGCATTTTCACTACTGGTTTAGCATCATTGGCTTCACCATTCCCTAAAAGTCAGTGAAAGAAACAAATAACAAATGTTCTTAATAACTGTCATTTAGAGAACGTTTTGGAGTTCACACATCACTTTCCCATGTGGTATCTCATTTGACTTTCACAATGGTCCTGTAAGTTAGAGAATGTGGTGATGGTTATCTCTTTTACACATTAGAAAACTGAAGCCCAGAGAGGTTAATTGGCTTGCCCACCTTCCCACAGCTAGTGTGTGAAATGAGACCCGAGCTGGAGTATTCTCTCCAAGGGCCACGTCCTCACAACTGTCAAGCGTCTGTTGCTGCATCATTTGCGAGAGCGCAAACTGTAGAAACTCTCTATTATATGCCATCTGGTGTCCTTTCATGTAAGATGCATGAACTCAAGTAGAAAAAATAAACTTTGGAGTTAGATTTTCTACTGGGCACATCCACGAATTTGAACAAGTGACATTACCCTTTGAACCCAGTTTTTTTTTTTTATCATTACTATCTGTCTTGCAGAGAGTTCTGAGCTAAGAATTAAATTAGATACTAAAATTGGATAGCACTCATAAAGTGCATAGTGGAATGTCTGACACACAGTAGGTCCTAAAGATGGTATCAGCGTCTGTGGCATCAGATGAAATGGTGTACATTCTTTAAACACAGAGGGAGAGCTCTAGTTCTCATGTATTCTGTTTCTCCTTGAAGAACTGGATAGAACTTAGAGCTAAGGTTTATGCTCATTTGCAGTTTCAAGTAGAGTCGAGTCCTCCTCTCCACTGCTTGCTGCTTCTTCCTTCAATATGCACTTGGTCTCTGTGAATTTTTATTAAAAACTTACTCGGGCCCCTGGGCAGACAGGGCATACTTTTTTAAATAGAATTTTCCAGGACTGAGAATAACCCATCCAACTGCACAGTAGTTTTGTGAAACCCTTTGAAAGGTGCTAGGAGAATATGAAACTATTAGGTATTATTCTAAACCAGTGAAGCACGCTATTTTCTCTCCGTAAAGGGGATGGACAGGGAGTGGAGAAGAAATCCTCTTTTCTCGCCCAACACAGGTGTCTCTCAGGACTTTGTCTCTTCTTTAATGAGTGTGAATCCAAATTCTAAACTAAGGTGACTTCTTCCCCATCTTTCTAGGTCTTCCTAGCAGAGTTCAAGAAAACCAATCAATTTTTTGCAATAAAAGCCCTAAAGAAAGACGTGGTTTTGATGGACGACGACGTTGAGTGTACGATGGTAGAGAAGAGAGTCCTCTCCTTGGCCTGGGAGCATCCTTTCTTAACGCACATGTTCTGTACGTTCCAGACCAAGGTAAGGCTTCTGCCCAGACAGCCCTTGATCCACCGCTCACCCAGTAAATCTGCCCGAACAAGCATGGTGCCCCTGGTGGCGCCCTCATTGGGAGACTTGGGGTATTGTCCCCATATTTGTCTTGTTACCTTTCAGTCCACCTTCCATGTATCCCAATGAGTTTCTTCTCCTCTAAACACCATTGAAATATCATTTAGAATTTTGTAATGTAGTCGGTTGGGAAAGGGCTTTACTTCTAGATTTATTTGTCTGTCTGCTTGTTTTTTAGAATTTGGTCTAACTTACATACCAACCGGGATTCTAAGCAGTCTGTAACTTGCATGACAAAGCAATGCTTTGTGAGGGGGAAAAAAATGTGACACGTATTCATCTATCTACCACACATGTATTCGAAGAGACAAAAGTTGGGAAGTAGATCAAAATGCTTGTGCACTGTTATTTTCTTTTTTGAGATCAACAGAGGAGCGGCCTTTCCAGGAGCTTTGTCAGTGAGCGAGGCCCTGGGCAGTGAGGTAAAGGGTGATTTTGTCAGAGGCTCTCCTATTCCGGGAGGATTCTCATCCTGACCTCCTTATTCCTTAAAAACTGTTTAATTGCTTTTTTTTCCTGACTCAAAAGTTGTCAGGATCATTTTAGAAAATTTGGAAAATGCTTATACGCTCCAAGAAGAAAATCATTTACAATCTCACCACTTGGTTATACTCACCGTTAATACTTTGAAGTTTATTCTTCTAGATTCCCCACCCCCCAGTGGATTCTTAAAAATAAAAATAGCAACTCATTATAAATACCTACTGTTTTGTAGCTCACATTTTTAACACTCTATACATTTCCTCACATGTGTGGATATTCTTCTACAACATGATTTATCTCATTAGAACTTTTCTTTGTGTTCTTATTTAAATAACTGAAATGAACATCCTTGTAGATCAGTCTTCATGCACAAGTATGACGATTTTTTTTCATTGTTCTACTCTCCTTTGCCCTGTCCCTGTTGTACGTAGCCTAGAATAATAAGCAGACCCGTGTGGGGCCATGTGGTTAAGGTCCGAAGTGCATGAAGAGGTTTTTTTTTTTCTATTTCACACCTTGATGATAAAGTCTTACCTCCGTGTAAGTAAGAGAGGACCTCTATGCTGCCTCCAGTCGTAGAAAGTATTTATTAGTGGGATGATGGTGGGAATCGGTCAGAAAATGTGGACACAAAGTAGGGCTTTCATGACCCCGTCTCCAGCTCCCAGTAGATTCTCAACAAATGTTTAATGAATGAATAAATGAATAAATATACTTAGTTAAAATAAAGAGGCACCAGACACTTAATGATCATCTACTGTATTCAAAGCACTGTGGATGATGTGGAAATATATCATACAGCTCCCGACCTCGAGAATCTCTTACTCTAATAAAAGAGGCAAGAGGGGCACTTCCAACAGTGGTGAGGAATATTAAACTGCAGAATGCAGACCCTAAGGGCTGGAGTGGAGAGAGACCAGACACTGGAATGTGAACAGGCAGAAAGGGTCTTGCAGCCGAGATGTGACGGCTCCAAGAGAGAAGGCACAAAGGAATGAAGGAATAATGATAACTAAGCTGTTTCAGAGAAAGTAGGCTCATTTTCTGCAGCAGGAAGGAGTCTGGAATTTCTGATCATGGGTTAGAGAGATTTTCCACTAGTAATTTCCTCCTGGAGACGTAAATATCTGTCGATCCGGGATGCTGTGGATGTGTTACCGGAAGGCAAAGTGGGGAACTCTGCTGTGCTCTCCTGCTCTGTGTTCTAGATTTGCCTTGCACCCTGGGGTGTACAATCTCACTTTTTCTTTTGAAATATTGTGAGGCTTGTATCGATCTGCTAAATACACTTCAGACTGGGCTTCTAGGGGCATCATGTCATCAAGCCTCACTTGGCACCTTTTCCGTGTTTGTATGTATGATTGCTTTCACATCCAGTGGGGAAGGCTGTTATGGATCCCACTTTAGAAAATAGGTATATATCAGAGCTTCAGGTAGGGTTAGCTCTTTCCCTGTCCTGGCAGATGCTCTTAATGTTCTGTGCATTTGGAATGCTTTACTAAAACCAGAGAAGTAAATGCATGAGAAAAAGTGGCAGAGAATGTGTGCATCGAATGTAAAAATGACTGGCTCACTACTTACACTTCAAGGAATTGAATCCTTTTAGAAATAAGGGATGGAAAAAAAAAGTTTGCATTGCGCTTTCTCAAGGACCCTGAGTTGTTTTCGAGATGTCCTGCTTTATTATTCAGAACTTGCACGTCAAACAAAATAAGCAATTAGACACCCCAGCTGAGTGTACAAAAGCAACAACTAGTGTGAATGATGATTTGCTCTGGGAATATTTTGGAAATGGCCTTTCTTGAGGGAACAGTTACCTGTGCACACTAGTGAAGACATTAGATAAGATAAATGAAGTATTTACTTTTGTAGGGAATTGTTATTTTTTTGGCAAAAACTGCTCATTTGCTTTCTGCCTCCAAAGAGCCCACCTGTTGAAGGGCAGTGCTCAGGACATTATGAGGAGAGTATTCACTTGTTATTTATCTGGGCCTGTGGATTAAATCATTAAAGGCTTTTGGAGTTCACAAGTCATGGACACATGACCTGTTGAAGTGTGAAAATATGGTAAAGCCATTTAGGAAGCTGTGAAGAGTGAAACCAGCTGTGGACTTGGATTCTGAAGAAGTTCAGTCCCAACTCAACCATTTACCAGCAGGGCTCCGGGGCCCCCTTCCTCCCCTGCATAGGATGGAGGGTAAGAATTACTGCACAGGGGCCAGCCCAGTGGCGTAGTTGTTAAGTTCACGCGCTCCGCTTCGGCGGCCCGGGGTTCACGGGTTCAGATCCCAGGTACGGACCTACGCACCACTCATCAAGCCCTGCTGTGGTGGTGTCCCACATGCAAAATAGAGGAAGATGGGCATGCATGTTAGCTCAGGAACAATCTTCCTCACCAAAAAAATAAAAGAATTACCATGCAGATGGGCTCTGGGATGTAAACCAGGTTCCCTATGTGAAGGCACAGTGCCTGGGACATAGATGTGCAAAACGATATCAGCTGGATCTGAACCTGAATCTGAATGAGGCTCAAAAGAAAAGAATCTTTGAAATTAATTTTCTCTGTACTGGATCAAGATAACTTTGTACATCATTCAATGTGTGACATAAATTATTGGCATCAGAGTCTAGTACAAATCAGCTTTAAGAGAGGTTGTTGTCTTAGAAAAAAGGAATGACTTTTTATTTTTTTTTACTAATATTTATATTTTCTGTGTCTCACGTAGAAGTCCATAGGGCTGGAAATTGCATGGTCCCTCTCATTATCAAATTCGATATGTATGCCAGTCAACTTTCACTCTCCTGGGTTTTAAACCCATATGTTCAGTACCTATTTTCCATTATTTACATTCAAAAAAAAGTAAAAATAGGGAAAGTCCACAATAAAGTTTTATCTATAGTTGTCATAAATCTTTTAACTGTACTTGCTAATAAGTAAATTAAAAACTGTTAGAAACAAATTAGTCATGAAACCTTGAAAATACATTTCACAAATTAGAAGCTCGCCGTTAAATTAACTCAACAAATTTTTCTTGGGGACCTACTGTTTGTAAGTTCTGTATGTTTCTTCAAAAGAGGCAAGACTCTAAAACTGTATGGGGATTAAATTACAAAGCTATTTCCTTTTCCTACCTAATTCTAATTAGTAAAAAGGAAAAAAAAGTCCTACCTAACTTGCAAAAATAATATTCCACTTTCTTGATTTTAAGATAGCATTAATAATTAGATGCACTATTAATTTTCTTGATAAACAAAACTATTTTGAAAACTGTATGTGTGAAAAGCTATCTCCCAATTTCAGAATTGTCTGAGTGTGAAGTAATGTGTGTGTCAATTAGAAATTGCATTGACTGCTAGTAATGGGGACAGAAAATAACAGTGACTTAAATGAGATGGAAGTGTTTATCTCTTTATATCAAAGGAGTGACACGCTTGCTTCAAATCAGGTATGACAGTTCTATGGTGTTGTTAGAGATCCAGGCACCATCTGCTCCCTGTTCCATCATCCACAGAACTGGGCTTCCATCCTCAAGGGTACTCTTCAGTCCGATATGGCTGCTGGAGCCCAGCCCTCACAGCCACATTCTACTCAGGAAGCAAGAGGAAGAAGGAGAGGATAGAACAAGCCCATGCCAGCTCTCTCTTCTTTATTAAATCGCTTTTCCGTGAGGCCCACAAAAAACTTAGGCTTACATATATGACTCTTCTATAGCTACAAGGAAAAATGGAAAATTGAATCTTTCAGCTGGGCACATTGCCATCCAGAATAAATTTTTTTACTAAGAAAGAAATGTAGGCAACCAGCTCCAACATATATTTTAAAACAAAGAAAAATATGATAAAAACTACCTTTATTGGGGCCGGCCCGGTGGTGTAGTGATTAAGTTCACACGCTTTGCTTCGGCGGCCCAGGGTTCACGGGTTTGGATCCTGGGCATGGACCAACACACTGCTTGTCAAACCATGCTGTGGCGGCATCCCATATAAAGTGAGGAAGATGGACACGGATGTTAGCCCAGTGCCAGTCTTCCTCACCAAAAAAACAAAAACAAAAACAAACCACCTTTACTGAGGGCCTATTTTGTGCCAGATAGTTTCCTAGGATCTGTAAATCTATTATCTCATTTAATTCTATCAACCCCAATGAAGTAGATATTATTCCCATTCTACCCATGAGAAAATTGAGGCTAAGAAAGATGAAGTTTGCCTAAGGCTACTCAGCTGGGACCTGGGAATAGTGTTCGGTCTTAACTATGTGTCTCCATGTCCAGACATTGGCCTCCTATATATTCACACCATGTTAAGTATCGTAGTAACATGTCATCTCTGTAGCAACTAAATGTTCACCCACAGAGAAGAAAAAACACGGAGAAAAATAATTTTCCTCTCTTTTTCATTATGCTAGAGTAAGAGAAATATCAATAATTCGAGCACCCAAGTTTCTCTGATCTATCTCTGATAACACTGTGGAAAAATAAGAAGGTTTAGTTCCAACATCGGTTTGGAAAGGAAAGATGTGTCTGACTCTGAGAACACTGTTTTGTTTTGTTTTTTAAAAAAATAATTTTTCCTTAGAAATTAAAAGTGAACCGTGGCCCACCTTCATTTGTGTTTCCTCTGAATTCTGAAACCCCTATCTGGACTCCAGTGTCTCTGTCTTCAAGTAATTTAAGAAGTGTTACAATTTCACACCTAAAAGGAGTTTTAGATCGTCAGAGAACATCTCCGGGTCCCTCCTCAGGTTGAATGTGAGTGAAAGCAGGCGGTTTGCAGGTCTCTGTGTGCAGACTCCCCATCGCGATGGCAGGAGTTAGGACGCTCGTGTGCATGCATATATTTACACCACTGCCCTGACTTCCACACTCTCAGTGGAACCAGTTAAACCTTTTTGTCAGTCTTACTTTGAGATTTCTCTTTTATGAAAAAGAAAACTGAGTTTCACTTTCCATTTATAGCACACGCTAAGCTTGACTTCCGGGACAACCTCACCCCGGTCATCCCTCTGTTGATGGCGTCAGGGCATGAATTTCTGCCTGATGTTTCATGTGACTTCCGATTCACCTAACATTCTTTGTGTCCTTGGTTCTCTTCTTTTTGCCTCCAAAAGGATGATGTTTAAAAAAATGGCACTTGCAGAGAAGTTTGAATCCTTTGTGGAGAAAGTGCCATGTTAACTATAAGATATTATTATTATTATTATTTGAAATAGAAGAAAAATTCCTTCACCGTGGCAGTTTTTTTTAATGTCATTCTGATATTTCCATGGTTTGAAGGCAAAATCCATCTAAGATTGCTGGAAGGTTTTTAATTTCAAGCAGTTCATTCAGAAATGGCCCCATCTGAAGCTCTCCGAAACACTTTAATCCATAAACCCTCCGGTTGAGTTGGGAGTCCTACGCCAGCAATTATCACAGTTTTAGCAAGGAAAAGAAAAACCACATAAACCACATCCTCAAAATACTTATCCATGAACTGAGACAAGAATTAACTTTTTGTGCCATCCCCATTTATAGTGACTGATCAGTCTCTTTTCTTGAAAGTACCCTGGCAGTTTTCTGATACTTGAAAACTGTTATTTCCGAAATTGCACACCCCTTTGATGTGCTTCGGATGCCCTTTCTGTGCAATCAAACTGTGATTCAGCATATGTTAGATTTACAGTAAATTTACAAAAATTAGTAAATTTGCAGTAGATTTATGGTAAATTCATATTGTGTTCACAAAGCTTGCTTTAGATTTTCCCACCCAAAGACACAGGAGATAATCAGCAATTAATGCACAAATGCTCAGGAACTCTTTGGCTGTAAGGCTTGCCTGGTGAGTCTGGGGTGCTATGCCCTCTCCGCACACCTGCTTTTTAAGCTCACAGATATTTTCTCACCTTTATGTGACTTCTGTAATATTTCTTCAGGGCTTGTGTGCCTACACTGTCCATCCATTTCTCTGTCAACTGTTCTCTCAAAGCTCCAGCAGGACTGTCACCAGCTTCCCACAAGGCATGAGCATTTTGCATCTCCTTCAAGAGCATCTTAGGAAAGTGCCTCTCCTCTGTGAGTCTACTCACCTTCCTTTGAAAGCTTGCTCAGACTAGCTCCTCCATAACAGCGTTCTGATTCACTAAACGCTACTTAATTTCTAGTATATTTCACCCCCTCAGGCTTCTTAGCTTATAAGACCCAGAAAGCTGGTTTTGTTCCTGTATCGCTTGGCCTTTTCTGTCATAACTTCTGCCGTAGCTTATTCTGTTTCTCCACTTAAATATTACATTCCTCAATATCAAGAAGTATGGTTGGTCTTTTCCTTTTTTTTTTTTCTTTTCTTTTCCCCACGGAATGCTAGATAAGGTTCTGGGGAGTAAAAAAAGAGAGAGAGAAATGGTCTTATAGAAAATTATATTGACTGATGGTATCTCTGCCAGAATCCTCAGGTGCCAGCAAGGCTGGTCCTGACAAAACTGGGGAGGAGGGGATGTCCATCCTTGGCATCGCCTCTTCCGCCTCTCTGGGCCCTTCCATCCCATCATTGCTCCTACACCCACGTTCCCAGGATCTTGTGCCCAAATCATTCTTATCTCCTTGCCTCTCCACATTAAAACTTCTGTCACTTCAGTGTCCTTTTCTCAGCTAGCAGTCTTAGAGAAAAATATATGATAAATAGCATATGACAGCTTAGTGTGTATTGGTCCCAGCAATAATTTCTTCTCAAAATAGGGCACTTGGAGATGCGGTTCCTTGTTACACCAAAGACCACGTTGCAGCACACGCCTGAGGAAGGGATTAATGTGGGACTCTTTTGCAAACAGGCACTGGGTGAAACTGTGAGAGTTGGAATAAACCCACTGAAGAGGTTCAAGGACCAAACCAAAGAAAAGCCCCCTCTTAAGAAGTAGGAGGAAGAAGAGGAAAAGAAAGTGACAGAGAAGATCCCTCAGAGAGCTGAGGGGAGGGCCAGAGGAGCAGGGTCAGTGGAGGGGGAAGAATTTCAAGAAAGAGGGGACCGCGTGGTCAGAGTGGTGAGGGGCCGACTACTGCCTGTGCCGTTCAGGAGGAACAGGAAGCATCTTCTCAGGAGGAGGATGAGGGCGTATGTCAGGTCACAGAGTCTTAAGGAGCAAGTGGTGGGTGGGCAGATTCGGTGTCATACAGAAGTCTTTCAGAAAGTGTGTTCCAGAAGATGGAAGTTTGTTATGATCACAGGGTTTAAGGGTTAATGGAGAATGCTTGAGACAGAGGAAGAAACCAGACAAAAGGGAGGAAGATTCTGGAAGAGGAAGGGGATAAGACAAAGAGTACAGCAGACTCTGGTAAGGAGAGAGGTCACTTCTGGGAAATGGAGACGACATTGGAAGGAGAGGAAATTTGAAAGTGCTCACCGTGCTTGCCTCACTGCAATAAAGTACGACGCTGCCTAGGGCTGGGAAGGAGAGGGACGGGGATGGAACTGAGACCATGGAGACACAGACAAGACTTGAAATGTCAACAGTAGTGGCTCCAATAGAGATTCAGTCAGAGACAGAAGCACAAACTGCAAGGTATCATCTAAGGACCAGAGTCTGGAGAGAGAGTGTGTGATGGGAATTTCCCAGGGATGGAAACTGGCAAGGTGAAAACAGCCTTCAAGACAAAGAAATAAATTGAAATAAAACTTACTGTTCCACTTCTACATCCATTTTATAATGATTTGTATTTATCCAGGATGTGAATGAGCTCTTAAATCTTAAGTATGTAATAGGTTAAAAGAAATAAGCTATAATTCTCCAAGAAACTCTGTGAAAAACACCATTTCTAGAAGAGCAGTTACAAATATTTTAAGTGGGCACTGTCAACCAAAATAAATTAAAACATGTTTCTGGAAGTCGTATTTTCAAGGAAGATTTTAAATAGAACCTGCAATGCTACTTTCTTTGTGTAAATTTCTACCTTTATAGGGCAAATAAATATTCTAAGAATTTAGTAGAACTGTATTAGTCTCCATATTCTTCATTCATTATTTTATTGATATTTGTAAGAATTCCATATGAGGAGGAATCTAAGGAATGTTTTTCTTCTAGTGTTGCACACTAGTGTTACTTTGAATATATTCATTCATTGAATGTATTCAGCTAGCCTATAGCTACTACTTTTTTTAATTAATAGACTTTATTTTTTAGAGCAAAAATTGAGTGGAAAGTACACAGAGTTCCCATATATCATCTCCCTCCCCCAGCCCCCATAGTTTCCCCTGTTTTTAATGTCTTGCTTTAGTGTGGTACTTTTGTAACAACTGATGAGTCAATATTGATAAAATTATTATTATTAACTAAAGTCCATAGTTTACATTAGGGTTCACTTTTATTTTGAACATTCTATAGGGTTTGACAAATGTATGACAGGTATCCACCATTATGGTATCATACAGAATGGTTTCTCTGTCCTAAAGATCCTCTGTGCTTCACCTACTCATCCCCTCCTTCCCCCAAAACCCTGGCAACCACTGATCTTTTTACTATCTCCATAGTTTTGTCTTTTCCAGAGTGTCAGAGTTGGAATCATAAGAGTATGGAGCCTTTTCAGACTGGTTTCTGACACCTGGGAGTACGCATTTAGGGTTCTTCCATGTCTTTTCATGACTTGATAGCTAATTTAATTTTATTGCCAAATAATATTCCATTGTCTGGACATACCACAGTTGGTTTATCCATTCACCTATTGGGGAACATCTTGGTTGCTTATAGCTACTAATTTGATTTGTTATACTCCTTTGCTTTTCTTATAATGATAGGCTCAATAGATAGAGAATTTTTTAAGCATAGGAAGGGGTTGTAGAGGTTATTGGGTCAGATCTCCTCGTTTTGTGGCTCAGGAAATTGAGATTCAAAGATCAGCCTAGCTGATCACAGTGAAGTGCTCTTTTCTGGATCATACTGTCAAACCAAAATTAATAGAAAAGTTGAGATTTCAAGGTACTACTTAAACACCAAATCCAACTCACAACTCATTTAATTGGAGAATTATCCATTGTAGGTCCTAGACCTTAGACCCAAGCAAGAGGGGTTCTGCCCAGCCTCTCCCTTTAGGAGCCTCCCTTTGGCCTTCCTCCGTCCACACTTCTCCCCACTGAGCAAGGAGTCCCCTTGGCCCCCATCCCTATTCCTAAGCCATGCCCTGGACCCCAGCATTCCATACCTAAATAGCTCCAAGCATATGTGGACGTCTTCCTAGGGTCTCTTGTGAGAGGGGGCTTTCTCCATGCAGCCACTTAACTTCTAAATTAATCACTAACTTTCTTGGTCATTAAGAAGGCATATCTCTCAAGATTATATATATATGTATAGAAAGAGAGAGAACACATATTGGAATATAGAATAGATTTAATTTAATAGTTGGTGAGCTTGATTTATAGCCTGTATATTCTTAGACATATGGTGTGGGGCATCTGTTTGTACTCCTCCTCTAGACCTTGCAAGTGTTAGGACCATCCCTGTTCTGAATATAATATAACTTAAAGCTTTCCTTCCCTGTGTGATAAAATAGCAACAACATACATAATAAAGGTTAATATCTGATGAGTTCTTACCATATGCCAGGCACAGAGCTAAATACTTCATGTGGATTGTTTCATTTAACTTTAGATGGGGACCAGCTCCCCATTGTTCCCCAGGATGCCCTTCCCAGCTCTTTCCACTGGTTATAATGAGATCAATCCCAAAGTAGAGCTGAATTCTGCTGTCTGGTTTCTATATTGTTACACTATCATCTTGGATGTTACAGCATTTATTACATATCCTTAACATGTGATACTCTGCAATGAGTCCTGATATCCTTAGATATTTTGTAATAAATATTTTGATTCTAATTTTATTTCTTCTTTAGACATTACAAATCTTTTCTTGTATACAATTTATTAATTTACTAGCCTTTGAAGGAAAAAAAACTAGAAAAAAATGACTAAGTTATTCATTTCCTCCTTTTTCCAATTTATTTTTTCTGGAGCTGGAGACTATATTCCTGACTTCGTTTGCATGACATTTGCCAAGTTCTGTGTTTTTTCAAAATTAATTGTTATTGGTTTGATAAGATCATTAGCTAATTTCTTTAATGCTATAAAGTTTTCGTTTATCCAATAACATACACTCTTGGCAACTGTTCTCTTCTTTATTCAGTATTTGACTAGCTATATTGAGTTGTCGTCGTTACTAAATAATTTTCCATGCTCTTTATTTCCATTCTCTTATAAAGGAAATGTAATCATTCTAAGAAGGCAGTGTAGAAGCTAGATCTATTAAAATAACATTTGAGTCCACCTTTACAAACCCCCCTTTACTAATTCTAGAATATCCATTCACAAAATGTCCTTTTAAAGAATTATCTTAAGTTTTCAATATTGATATATTTTGACAGCCCTAGCACTTAACTTCTCTAAATGATATTTGTGTATGCAAACACAGTCCTGTGACAATGACTCAACTGACTTTGTTAAATCTGTTGCTTTAATATTGTATTTAAACATCTTTCTTTCCTATTGTCAACATAGAGTTCTACTTTGGAAAGGAACACTTGTTTCCTGTCTTGTTGATTATAGCCATTCTCATGAGTGTGAAGTGATAGCTCATTGTAGTTTTGATTTGCATTTCCCTGATAGTTAATGATGTTGAACATCTTTTCACGTGCCTGTTGGCCATCTGTCTGTCTTCTTTGGAGAAATGTCAGTTCAGATCTTTTGCCCATTTTTTAATTGGGTTATTAGTTCTTTTGTTGTTGAGATGTATGAGTTCTTTACATATTTTGGATATTAATACCTTATCAGATATATAGTTTGCAAATATCTTCTCCCAATTGTTAGGTTGTCTTTTCATTTTGTTGATGGTTTCCTTTGCTGTGCAGAAGCTTTTTAGTTTGATGTAGTCCCATTTGTTTATTTTTTCTAGTGTTTCCCTTGCCCAGTCAGACAGGGTACTTGAAAATATGTTGCTAAGACTGATCTCAAAGAGTATACTGCCTGTGTTTTCTTCTAGAAGTTTCATGGTTTCAGGTCTTCCATTCAAGTCTTTAACACATTCTGAGTTAATTTTTGTGTATGGTGTAAGATAATGGTCTACTTTCACTTTTGCATGTGGCTGTCCAGTTTTCCCAACACCATTTGTTAAAGAGACTTTCCTTTCTCCATTTTATGTTCGTGGCTCCTTTGTCAAAAATTAGCTGTCCATAGATGTGTGCATTTATTTCTGGGCTCTTGAGTCTATTCCATTGATCTGTGTGTCTGTTTTTGTGCCAGTACCATGCTGTTTTGGTTACTGTAGCTTTGTAGTATATTTTGAAATCAAGGAGTGTTACCTCAAGCTTTGTTCTTTTTTCTCAGGATTCCTTCGGCTGTTTGGGGTCTCCTGTTCCATATAAATTTTAGGATTCTTTGTTCTATTTCTGTGAAAAATGTTGTTGGGACTTTGATAGGGATTGCATTGAATCTGTAGACTGCTTTGGGAAGTATGGACATTTTAACTCTGTTAATTCTTCCAATCCAAGACAACAGAATATCTTTCCATTTCTTTGTGTCTTCAATTTCTGTCAACAATGTTTTATAGTTTTCAGTGTACAGATCTTTCACCTCTTTGGTTAAGTTTATTCCTAGGTATTTCATTATTTTTGTTGCAATTGTAAATGGGATTGTATTCTTAATTTCTCTTTTTGCTATTTTGTTGTTAGTGTATAGAAACGCAACTGATTTTTGTATATTGATATTGTACCCTGCAACTTTACCATATTCGTTTATAATTTCTAAAAGTTTTTTGGTGGATTCTTTAGGATTTTCTATATATATAAAATCATGTCATCTGCCAATAGTGACAGTTTCACTTCTTCCTTTCCAATTTGGATCCCTTTTATTTCTTTTTCTTGCCTGATTGCTCTAGCTAGGACTTTCAATACTATGTTAAATAGGAGTGGTGAAAGTGGGCATCCTTCTCTGGTTCCTGTTCTTAGAGGGATAGCTTTCAGTTTTTCTCCATTGAGAATGATATTAGCTGTGGGTTTGTCATATATAGACTTCATTATGTTGAGGTACTTTCCTTCTATATGCATTTTATTCAGAGTTTTTATCATAAATAGATGCTGTATCTTGTCAAATGCCTTCTCTGCATCTATTGACATGATCATGTGATTTTTATTCATATAAATTTATTCAATAACATTGATTGATTTGTGGATGTTGAACCATCCCTGCAATCCTGGAATGAATCCCACTTGATCATGGTGTATGATCTTTTTAATGTATTGTATTCAGTTTGGTAGTACTTTGTTGAGGATTTTTGCATTGATGCTCATCAGTGATACTGGCCTGCAACTTTTTCTGTGTGTTGTCCTTGTCTGGTTTTGGTATCAGGGTAATGTTGGCTTCATAGAATGAGTTAGGAAGCTTGCCCTCCTCTTCAGTTTTGCAGAAGAGTTTGAGAAGGATAGGCATTAAATCTTCTTTGAATGTTTGGTAGAATTCACCAGGGAAGCCGTCTAGTCCTGGACTTTTATTTTTGGGGAGGTTTTTGATTACTGTTTCAATCTCCTTACTGGTGATTGGTCTATTCAAATTCTCTATTTCTTTCCTGAGTCAGTTTTGGAAGGTTGTATGATTCTAAGAATTTATCCATTGCTTCTAGATTATCCAGTTTGTTGGCATATAGCTTTTCATAGTATTCTCTTATAATCTTTTGTATTTCTGAGGTGTCTGTTGTAATTTCCCCTCTTTCATTTCTGATTTTATTTATTTGAGCCTTCTCTCTTTTTTCTCGGTGAGTCTAGCTAAAGGTTTGTCAATTTTGTTTACGTTTTCAAAGAACCAGCTCTGGGTTTCATTGATTTTTTTTCTGTTGTTTTTTAGTCTCTATTTCATTTATTTCTGCTCTGACTGCAGAGGCCCCACACACTCCCCCAATGCCCCACACACTCCACCTGCTCCTCATGCATGCCCTGCTCCACAGAGGTGGACCCACTTACACGGCTGCAAAGAATCCAGACACCTAGCCTATGCAGGCCCACAAGTTGCCCAAGGGCTTGCTCTTTGGTGGGGCCAGTCCCTAGGGCAGGCTGCCTGCCCTGGCTGAACTGGATTAAACCAGTGCTCTAGTTGGTGGGGCAGACCCTGGGCTGAGAAGCCAGCAGAAGAACTCGAATGGCATCTGCCAGTGTCTGTGTCAGCATGCATGCACCAGGTCACAACAATGGCTGCTGCCAATGTCTCAGTCCCTGGAGAGGTCTCACCTCTCACTGAGATGCACCCAGAACCTATCAGGTGAGTCTCTTTTCACCAAAGGACTGTGTACCTTTCTTTCTGGTGATTTTAGATTGCTTTCTGAAACGGGTGAATTTGTGCCTGGGCTCTTTAAGAGCCAGCTTTTTTTTTTTTTCCATGTCCAATAGCTTTTCTGGAGGTATTCCCCATTGTTGTTAGCAACCAGCAAGGCCAGATATTATGATACTCATCTTGGTTGTGCTGGGTCTAAAGAATGCTTATAGCAGCAACACTCCCTCGCTCAGGTCCCCCCTCCTCCAGGGAAGGCTGCATACCTTTGGGTTGCTCCTGGGTGGGTATGAAGCACTGCAGGTTGCAAAGGTATCATTTTTTTTTCTCTCCAGAAGGGAATTTCTGCCTCTCCCACCTCAGTCAGGACTGTTGCATGTTGCAGGGGCTCCTCTTGTCCAGTTTTCAGTTCTCTCTCAGGGGTAATTGTTCCAAAAACAGTTGTAAATCTGTTATGTCCGTGGGAGGAGGTGGGTTCAGAGTCCACCTCTGCCGCCATCTTGACACCAACTCTGTATTCTTTCTTTATACTTCAAATATGCATTGTTTCCAGACAAAGATTTCTCTTAAGAATTTTGTGAGCATAACATCCTCTTGCCAATATTTACTTTATCATTTGGGAAGCACTACATGGGTCTTGTACTCAGTGGTCACCATTTGTTAATTTCATCTTTTTCCCCCAAGAAAAGGAAAAAAAATTAAATGTATGGTGAAAATCAAGGGTCTTTAGTCTGGTAAAGTGCAATTTAGTCAGGGATCTCACCAATACCTCTCATTTTTCAGAGCTTGAGACGGAGGCCCAGGAATGGTGTGGTTGACCTGATCACACAGCTAGTTAATGACAGCACAGAGACGAGAATTTGCGCTCCACAAATGCTGTGCCAGGAGTCGTCGATAGACTCTGAGTCTAGGGCACGTTTGGAGCATCCCATCCCCCAACACGATCACAACTTCAGTTCTCACTCCCCAAAGAATCATTTGCATCAGTTAATGTATTACTCAGGCATAAAGCATAGAGGGCTACACTAGTGTGATGTGGGTCAGAAGCCCACATTCCCCCTCACTAGCGTGCTCTGCCTTTTCTCTCAGCTCATGATCAGAACAGAAAGGACAGCATCAGAGATCTAACTTCCTGTGCTCTCCTTTGTTTCAAAAGCCTCAGGACTGTGCAGTTTCTTTCTCTGGGAAGCAGCTGCTGGAGTTTTTTTGTTTGTTTTTTAACATCACGCAAATTTATTCTATAAGACATAATGAGGGGCCTGCCCAGTGGCATAGCGGTTCAGTTCGTGCACTCCGCTTTGGTGGCCCGGGGTTTGTGGGTTCGGATCCCGGGCGCAGATAGACGCACCGCTTGTCAAGCCACTCTGTGGCGGCGTCCCATGTAAAGTAGAGGAAGATGAGCGCGGATGTTAGCCCAGGGCCAGTCTTCCTCAGCGAAAAAGAGGAGGATTGGCAACGGATGTTAGCTGAGAGCTGGTCTTCCTCACAAAAACAAAAAGAAAAAAGACATAACAAAAATTAAGAAATGTGGAAATACCATAATATATAGTGGATGTCCAGAACCATTTCTTGAAGAGACTATCTTCACTCCATTGGATTGCCTTTGCTCCCTTGTCAAAGATCAGTTGACTATATTTATGTGGGTCCATTTCTAGGTTGTTTATTCTGTTCCATTGATCTACTTGTCTGTTCTTTCACCAATACCTCACTGTCTTGATTACTGCAGCTTTACAGTAGTTCTTGAAGTTAGGTGGTGTCAGTCCTCCAACTTTGCCTTCTCCTTCAAAATTTTGTTGGCTATTCTGACTCTTTTGCTTCTCCATGTAAAATTTAGAATCAGTTTGTTGATATCCACCAAATAACTCACTGGGATTTTAATTGGGATTGCACTGAATCTATAGGTCAAGTTGGGAAGAACTGATATCTTGACAATAATATTGTCTTCCTATTTATGAACATGGAATATCTCCTCATTTACTTAGTTCTTCTCATCTGCTGTTTTTTTTTTTTTTTGACTGGCTTTTAAATTGTTTCCTATAATAACAACAGCTACCAGTTATCAAGTGCATGCTAAGTGCCAATCCTGAGCTAGCTTTCTACATGTATTGGCTCATTGAATACTCATGTCAACCGTATGAGGTGGGAACGTTATCCCCTCCATTTCACAGATGGAGAATATGAGGTTCAGGAGAGGTTAGGTGACTTCTCCAAGGTCACAAATAGAGGAAATCTGAACTGAGTAAGGGCAAAGCCCATAATCTTAACAATTACCTTGAGTCTTGTCCTTCTGGATTTGGGTCCACCTAACCCAATCCAGAGTTTTTCCAGTGGGCAGACTTTTCTTTCTGATGGTGGTCCTGCAGGGTTCCAGGTCAGGCGCAGGTCACTTTCAGCTCTGAGCATTCCTTCCCCACCATTTATGAAAGTTTGAGTCTACTGTATTTTGATGACTGGGATTTGGGATTCCACTTTTAAAAGGTTTATCCATCCTTCAAAATGTGATCCTCAAACTCAAACCCCAGGTCTGGGTTTTGCAGGTCTGCATGGTCTGTATGGGCATACATTTATGCTACTTTCATCACAGAGCCATTTCACTGGCCCCAGAGTGAACCCAACAGTTCCTTGACTGAGTGGATTCCCAAGACTCCCCAATAGCTATTGGAACCCCTAGAAGAGGGCAGAGATCCTCAGAACAGAATCCTCTGGGGGGGATAACAGGTCTCCCCATCCTGCCCACCCAAGCTGGACTTCAGGCATGGACTGCCCTTTCCCCCTTTACGAAGCCCATGTCTCAGCTGGTATTCACCCAAACCAAAGGCTTCAACTGAAGCAAAATGCCATCATAAATAACCAAAGACAATCAATGGGCTTTTTTCAGTGCCCCTGGCTTAATATAAAGATGAGCACTAGAACAGACTGTGTTGAAAGATTTATTGTGGAGCCATAAAATCTTTTAGTAGCATTAAGTGCACCATCCAACATGCTGTAAATCTCCATTACTATTTAATTAACAGTCACTATGGCATTGGGGTCTTTTAATGGTAGTAAACATTGACTGCACCCTGTGATTTCTTAGACTGTCTTTCATCTCCCAATTTCAGGCCGCAACCCTCACCAGTCTAATTAGATGCAAGAATTTATGGGACCTCTGAGCTGGGGATGTGGAGAAGTTAGAGTTGACCTTGTGCCTCGAGTCACGTTCCCCCACTTTCTCAAAGTCCAGGCGGACAATTTGTAAATTCCAAAATTTTAACCTTTATGGGAATTTGTAAGCATCCTAACGCTTAAAAGGAACTTTTCATCCGAGCACTGGCATCAGTGGTCTTACTTTAAGCTTTTATCCCTTTCGTTCTCTTGAGTACTTAGAGATTACACCACTGCATGTGCACGGGCCTTCCTAGTTTGGGGTAAAAAGGTAATGGTTAGAAGTTGCTTATACGGTACTTACGAGAACAAGAGCTAGAGGGAAGATATGCTAATGAGAAAGCAGGTGTGTGCAGATGGGGCAAATGATTAATCTCAAGTTATGTTTGAAATATCAACGTTGTTAGGATTTCTTGTCAACAGAGAATTTTGGCCTGTCCCCAAGAGAAGTGGCCTCCAATTAAAGATACATGGAACCAATAAATTGGATCTGAGGTCAACTTTGGAAAAACCAGGACACTTCCCTTTACCTGAATTATCAAGATAATTGCCACAATACTTGGCTCCCCAGTTTGGGGGAGACCTGACCTCAGTACAAATGTCAGGCAGTGTATGTCACTCTCAGACCAGAATACCGTTTCTACTGTCACCTCGTATGCCTCAGGGCCTTGGTTAGTCTCACATCGACACTTAAAGGTTAATTCTGTTAAAAAGTCACCCAGGTGAGGTTTGCAGGTGCAAATTCATGCCCAGACACGCCAAATGTCTCCACACTTCATGGATTACTAATTCTGTGGTTTGCGAGGACTCTCAAAATTAAGGTGCGCAAAGTGTTATAAACATGCTCACCTCTGACACTCTGACCACGACCTGAAGACCACTCAGCCTTACTTTTCAGGGCTGCCATTCAAGGGCACCACCTCTAGTAACATGCATGGTGCCCTCTGTTAGGAGCAACATGCTGGCTCGTAAGCCGTAGCTTGCAACAAGTGAAGGCCGGACTGGAGAGAAATAAGACTGTACTTGATTGTAAGCTCCCTGCAGGCAGGACTGTGTCTCAGCATCTTTGATGGATGAGGCAGGAATGAGCATCCACACTCCCACTCCTGCCGTGGTGCCAGGCCCGTAGACTGTGTTCAGAGCTATGTACTGAGTGTTGGAGGAATGCTTTCTAGCCTTGCTCTGGAGCCAGAGCCCCTGATTTGTATTCTCTTTCCCATCCTACACACTGTCAGCTTCAGTAGGTTTATGATCAGCATGCACCAAGTGCCCAACACCGTCCCACGGTCGGGGGGGCAAGTCCAGTGGGACCCTTCCTTGTGCTGTGCCCCATCTGCTGGATCACAGCATACAAGCATCCCAGCAAACATCACACGTACCACCCCCCTAGATTCCCCAGGCTCCTTGGGGTTCGGAAATGCTATAGATGAGGTAAATTATTTTGACAGTCTTTTGTAAGTGATTTCAGGACAGAATTGGTTCCTCTGAAATAATGTAAATCCATTTGAAAAGTAATCCTTGGTTTCTTTAAGAAGCTAAAAGTTGGGATTGTTTTGTTTTTCCCTAGGAAAACCTCTTTTTTGTGATGGAGTATCTCAATGGAGGAGACTTAATGTACCACATCCAGAGCTGTCACAAGTTCGATCTTTCCAGAGCCACGTAAGAGCCTTTCCGAGGGTTGGGGTTTTTCACTGGTTTTGACAGGTCCTGAGAACCGTGGTGCCTACAGAACACTTTTCCCACGTGGCATTTTCTTGCTTCTTCACTCAGCGTGCCTCAACCTAGGGCAGGCCTAAGTCCCCTGGAAACAGCAAACAAGGCAGCCATTTCCCCAGTTTGTGAAGCTTAAATTCAAGTCGGTTTTGTTTCATTTCTCTGTGTTTTGAAATCAACTATTTAGTGTCTTAAGGACCTGCCCCAATGCATCGGGCTTCTAAATAATCTGAACACAGAAACACATATTCGCCCTTTGAAAGGAAGCAGTCAAATGGAACACAATCTTAAGGGTGGCCGTGGGGAGGAAGCTTTAACCGAGGCCCTAAAGGGAAGTTCAGTGTGAAGCCATAAGGCGTTTGGCTCCGGGGGCACGAGAATTAGGAAACTGGAAGAGGCCCTCACTCTCAATGAGAACGAATCTTCGCCTTCTTGGGCATTGAGGAAACCCGAGACACAGGCGAAATCGAGCAGGCTGCGTTGACTGGGTGGGACTGCAGCTGAGTCCCCAGAACCTCTGCCACTCTTCCTCCTGTGGGCCCCGTTTCCTGAGTAATAAAACCACTGTGACATTCAAAAACAAGAAAACCGTGCCTCCAGGCCCGCTTAAAAATGTGGGTACGCACTAGCTTTCTTTGCTTGATGCTCAGTAATCTTTCACTCACCCCTCATGAACACTTGGAGTGGTTTAGGTTGAGCTGGGTTGAAAGAGGGACTCGTTCCACCAGACACCCTGCCTGAAATGGCTGTTTTGTCAAATCCAGTGGGTAGCACGCCGCTGATCTCATGCCTCCAGGAACCATCAGCCAAGTGCCCAGAGATAATTTTATGGGATTTCTGCAGCAGAGAAATCATCAGGCATTGTTCATGCTAGGAAGCATCCTTTCAGTTGACCTTCCTCTCCAGCTCTGTAGGTATCACAGACGTGCCATTAAAGCCATCACAGACGCATGCCATCTACCATGTCCTCAGTGCCTCCCAGAAAGGGGAGTTCTGCATTCTTCTCTGACATCCAGCAAACCTCACTTCCAGGAAGTTCTCCCTTCTCTCTAACTTTAATCCCACTGGTGGTAGTGCAGACTCCTTTCCTTTGAGTCTGTCATCAAAGATGGGGAGCAAGTCTCACCTCCCATCCTCTCATATCCCTTCCTCCACCTCTCGGGCTGCATTTCTTGCACATGAACAAGTCAGGTCTCTTTGGAATGACCCTGCATACAGGTCTAAGGGCTCCAAGCAGAGTTTAAAATAAAAGGGAAAATGATTTTCCTGTTAGACTATACTCTTACATTTAGTGTTTGTGTATGTTTTATTAGCAAAAAATGACAGTTTGAGCATTATAGTTTAAACTATAAGAATAAGCACCCGATGCAGGTTAGGATAACTAAGGATACCAGCTGTTTCCTGCTTTTAGGGCCGAGGCTAGACGTGTAGAATGGAGGACATCTTGCTTTTGTTGGGATTGAACAAAACTATGCGTGTTTGCATATAAATTATGTGTGTACATTTAGCAGAGCACCCTGTATAAAATGGGGATTCCGTTTTCTTCTGTCCACACATCCACACTGAACCTTGATTTTCCCTCCCTCAGGTTTTACGCTGCTGAAATCATTCTCGGGCTGCAGTTCCTCCATTCCAAAGGCATCGTCTACAGGTAAGTTTGACTCTTTGGAAACAAATACCGATGTATCTGGATTTCCAGTTAATTTCATCATTGTGCTTTAGTGATGTGAACAGCCAGTGTGCTTTCGTGGCAGAAAGTTCCACACTAGGCTTCCTGCCCATCGTGATAACACGGGTGACGATTTGAAAACAAGCAAGTCAGAGATTCCAGCCTCACAAACAGGAAGGTTCCGACCTTATTTTGTTCTCTGTTCTTGTCCTCACATTTCTTCCCCTTGGCACCTCCTTTTTTCTCATTTCCTTTCGTGACTCTGCTTTCTCTTTGGTGTCTGATGTTGCTTTCTCTCTCTTCTGTCTCCCTTGTGTCTTTTCTTTTTGCCTGTGTCTGCTTTGAGCCACCAAGAAATGCTTATTGCATGTTCTCCATGGGGGGGGGTCTTCCTTGAACACTCACACACACGTGGAAACCTAGGAGTGTGCACCTCGTACAAACACTCGGGACACCACACGTACCCTCTCTCGTGAGCGGCTGTCTGTCCAAAAGTTCTCTATTGGACGCCATCGTTTCCCATCCTTAGATGAAAGCTATTGTACTTCAGTCTTCTTCTTTTCTCAAAACGTGGTTGACATTATTTAACATACAAGTCTTCAAAAGCTTAGTTGTCTGGTTTCCGACTCACTGCAGATTAGGGGGAAAAAAATAAAAGTAAAGCAAAGAAAAGAGCTAGACAGGAGGCTGGCCGAGCTGCTGGAGGCCAGCACAGTGACCGCAGTTGAAGAGACAGTGGAGAACCTGCCATAAAGGGAAATGCAAGGCAACCGAGAGCCTCCGAGAGGGCGGGATTGTGTGCGCTTCTGTCGCAAGTGGTCGTAATAATGACCTGGAGTCGTCAATACAGGTTACACGCTGATCCACCCACTTGCTGAAGACAGCAAACTGTATAACACAGTCCAGACGCCTTCCATCAGAGACGGTCAAAAGTGAGCTTTGGTGCTTACAGAGCAGGCTGAAAATGCACTTAGGGAAACTTTTCATTTCCAGAGGGTACAGCCAAGGGAGGGCTGCCCTATTTAGAGTCCCAGAACTAAAGACGTAGGGGGTTTGGGGAAGCTGTTCTTCTTAAGCAGTCTCTGTGGCAACCTTTGGATAGAGTTTGGGTTTGGGGGGAGAGGGGGCACTCTATCTACAAAATAATAGATTGTAAAGCTGTTTTATACCATTCTTGAATCTTCAGGAAATTGAGAAATACCCACCAGAATGTTGAAAACCCTGATCAAAACCCATGAGTTTTTTTTCTCTTTATATTTGTAATGCCTGCAATATACCTAAAATGTACCTATACCAGGGCACTCAGTAGATTGTGTGGGGTGGATGGATGGATTGATGGGAGAGAGGGAGAAAAAATTAGGAAGATTAGAGAGAGAGAGAGAGAGATCTTAGAGCAGAAGGGGACCTCATGAGACTAAAACCCACCTGTCCCACTGCATCTATTTCCCCATATCACAACGCTCCTATCATTTCATCTTGTAAATGATTGACACTCAGAAGAGAAAGACCAATAAGTGTCCATAAGTGTCTTTAATATCACAACCAAGTTGGACCCATTTTATAGCTCTTTATGTCCATGTACAGAAAATGTTGTTTTCTAAGTCTTATTATGCGCCACAAAGAAAGAATCTTGGGTTTATTTAGTCATGTGTTCACTGAGGTTGTAGGAGATCTTTGAAGGACATCATCAAATAACGGAAACTGAAGAGAGGGCGTCTAGTGAGTACACTGACGCTGAGACTGGCTTGCCTTAAGAAATTATTCAGCTACCATGTGTAACTGTACTGGCCTAAACTTTTCATTTGGCAACTGAATTAACAAGGGGATTCTATTAATTTCTTTCTTCTGACCACTTATGGTTATGATTTCTGGGTTTGTGTACAAAAGAGGTGTATTAATTTCAAAGGGTTGCCATGAGAAATTACCACAAATTTGATGGCTTAAACCAACAGAGGTTTATTCCCTCACAGTTCTGGAGTCCAAAAGTCCAAAATAAAGGTGTCGGCAGGGCCACACTCCTTCCGAAGGCTCTAGGGGAGAATCGTCCCTTGCCTCTTCCGGCTTCTGGTGGCTGCCCGCATTCCTTGGTTTGGGCTGCATCACTCCAGACTCTGCCTCCATCTTCACCCGGCCTCCTCTTTTTACGTGTCTCTTCTCTGTATGCCTCTTGTAAGGACGCTAGACATTGGATTTAGGGACCACCCAGATAATCCAAGATGATCTCATTTCAAGATCCTTAATTACATCTGCAAAGACCTTTTTTCCAAATAAGGGCTCATTCACAAGGTGCTGGGGGTTAGGATATGAACTTATCTTTTGGGGGCCACCATTCAACCCACTACAGCTGGTAATGTAGGCTGTCCACTGAATGTGTAGCTCTTTGTTAAGCATGGCGGTGGCCACAAAAGCGAGAGAAGTCCCAACTCCTGGACACCTAGTGAAGCCACTTTCTGGGTGTTTATTTTGTTTCATTGGGGTTTTGTTGGAGGTAAAATATAAGTACATGAAAAGACACAAGCAGCACACTGTAAAAAAGTCCAAGTGAATACGATTCGAATTAAAATAAGTGCCAAAGGGAAGAAAAACGAAGGTATCGTCAAAACTAGATGAGGGTTTGCCAACAAAAACTTCCTCCCAGAAAGTGGATTTTTTTAAAGGGGCAGAGGTTTTGCAGATGGAAGAGGTGACTCCAGAAAAGGCACGGAAATAAGAGGAACGAGGTCAAGTGGAGGAATATTAACCAAATGTGTCTGGCTTTATCGGGAAGGCTGTTGGCGGGCAGTCACAAGAACTGAGGCCGAGATGTAGAGAAGCAGGTGGCAACATCATCATTGACCACATCTGCTGGTGGAATCGTAAAAGCAGTGGCATCTTAAACGATGCCTCAGCCCTGGTTTGGGTTAAATGTAAAAACAGGGAGCTGGAAAATATGCAGATATAGAAAGAGAAGAATCCAGAATCTCAAATCTTAGAAATGTTAGAACTGAAAGGGACCTTCAGATGATATTTAATCAGTGATAACACTGGGCCCAACCCATATATTTGAAGCCACTTACAAATGCTTTCACATGGATTATCTCGTTTGATGCTCACAAGGGTCCTATGGGATAAGCAAGGGAGGCATCGTTGTACCCATTTTACAGATGAGTCATCAGGGACTCAGAGGGGGCGTGGCTTGGCTGAGTGACTTTGATAAAGCTGGGATTTGGAAGCTGGTTCTTCTGACTCCCACTCTGCCTCTTCCAAATGGAAAGCTTTACTTGTGTTGACCACACAACGGAACGAAAGGCTACCACTGAATTCTCTGTTACACCTGATGCCCTGATATCCTGCCCCATGGGCAGATGGATACTTACCAGAGCCTCACCAGGTGACCTGAACTCTGAAGTTCCTTTGTGGGTCCTGGTGTCCTGTGAGGTGTATGTGAGAAGTAAATAGCGGATGTACCTGTGAACGCTCTGGGCTTTGGGTTCTGAGGCCTTTCTGGTTAGTCTTCCTCTGCCCTCAGTCCTTACCCTCCAGGAGGTCTGGTTCTGCATGGCAGACTTCTGGACCTTTCCCATTCCAGCTTTGAGAGATCCAAGCTTTTCTCTCCAAACCCCTAACACACCTGGCCCACTTTAAAGGGTGGATTAAAAATTGGACATGCAGCTTGTTTTCCTAGCCTGAGGCCCAGAGAACATTTATTTTTATAATTGGATAAAATGCACCCTTGCAGTCACAGAAGAGTGGATAACTTAGCAAGACCAGTTCAGTGAGAAAGACCAGGCGAGCTTGGTTTAAGGGGATGGAGAAGAAGACAAAGCCTGGGTTTGCATCCTAGTGCACTGACTGTCTGTGTGAGCTGGGATAACTCACATAACCCTTAAGAGCCTGTGTTTTCAACCAGAAAAATATGAATAAAAGTAATAATAATTCCATATCAAAGGGCTATTGTGAGAATCAGATGATAAAATGGATGTGAAAGTCAGAAAATCCAATACAAATATTAGATATTATGTTCATTATTCTCAAGATCCATGTATAGCATTGCAGCTGGGTATCTGGCTCCGTAGTGATGACCCCAAAACCATCCTTCAGCTAAATTTCTAGGAACATATGTATGTGGCTATAAATGATGCAAATATGTTTCATATAGCAGAATCCCAAATGATATCGATATTGCATAGAATTTGGGTTAGGAAATGAACCTGCAATTTTAGAATGAGGAGTTAAATATGACCTATAATTGCATCTACTGGAATATAATCCATAAGTCACAGTGAAAGTGTATTTAATTAAAATGAAGGAACAGGGAGGCAGATGACCTAAGGAGAAGACTTAGATATATTGGACGTCTTTAGTCCTGATAATGCAAGTGTGACAGCATTTGAGTTAGGATGAGAGAGATAGAACCCGTGCTGTAGATTCACACATCCTGGAGACGTCCAGGCCACCCAGTCAGGCACCAACTGTGATCCATGGGTTATGGAGACTACGATGCTGGCCCAGATGGAAGATGTCAACTCTGGGGACATCCGCTAATAGTGGCACTCCACTGAAACAGGGCTGCATTCCACATTCGCACTCTCTCTGGCTAGTTTATTCTCCCAGAAGGTGGAGAACACAGTGAAAGGGAACAGTTACTCAGGACTGACTTGCAACTGATAATCACTAGTTGGTGATGAATTCATTCAACACATATTTACTGGATGCTCAATACAGGCTCTCCTCTTATCAGAGCAGCCACAGTACAGCAAATAACAAGCAACGTGTTTCCAACCTCATGAAGCTTACGGTTTAACAAGAGAGAGAGAAAACAAATAGTGATGGGAACTTGAGACTAATGTGAATGTTGATGACAGGTAACATAAGACCACTCAAACTTGTGCTTAAGCAAAATCTCAGCCTCATCGAGACACTGGAACCAAGGACGCAGACCCATCAGAAACCAAGGTGGCTTCTCTCCCATCTGTGTTTCTCTCTGGGTTTACATGGCCTCTCTCTCTGCTCTTGGCCTAGCCTTTACAGACTGGTTTTCTGTCCCTCCAAGGGCATGCTAGAGGACATGCCATAAGCAGTCCTAAGTACCTTCTCAGTTCACGTGCTGAACCGAGACAGATTGGTGGTGCCACATCATAACCCCAAGATCCCAAAAGAGAAAGCCTGAATGATCCAACTGAGTCAACATCCACCTCTGGGCTGGTCCACTGGGGTGGAGGAGACAGGGCTACTTGCTGGGACTTTGGGAGCAGAATCCTTGAGAAGGGAATTCTGAGCAAATTCTCCAAGAGGAAGTACAGAAAAGGGTAAGAACAGTAGCTGTTCCTACTCTCTCCCAAGTCATCTTCACTCACTAAGAAAGGCAACAGTGGCCATCACCAACCACATATCCTAGACTTAAAGTAGATTTCAGAAAGTTCAGAAATTTGTGGGCAGATAGCAGAGGGGGGAAAGCTGTATGTTATATAACAAACTAGAATTCGTAAAATGCCATTGACTAAAATTGATAAAATAAAAGTTTAAAGAA
This sequence comes from Tapirus indicus, assembly GCA_031878705.1. Taxonomy (NCBI): domain Eukaryota; kingdom Metazoa; phylum Chordata; class Mammalia; order Perissodactyla; family Tapiridae; genus Tapirus; species Tapirus indicus. Next base: position 121,278,970 of record CM062925.1, read on the forward strand.
ATTGATGTCAAATGTAGCACCTGCATCATCTTTATAAAAATCAATTTCATGGGTGCAGAATGAGAAGAAACTGGTATAATGGCAATTTGTGTAGGGAAAAAAGGAAAACACCTGGAGGTTTTAGTTTACAGTAAACTCAATATTAATCATTATTGTGCTGGAGCTTCTAACCTACTAGTGCAATAGCTTAGGCCACAGAGGTACAAGGCTGGAGGGTCATACCAGAAGCTCACAGTGCCACCGTCATCTGCACCAATGAGATTATATATCTGGAGCATATCGGGTCCATTCTCAGCACCATATTTTAAGAAGAAAATGACAAATTGGAGATATTTGGAGGATAGGGGCTGGAATGTTGAAGGGTCTGAAAACCCTATGAGAAACAAAGTTCTTGACCTTGGTGAAGGAAAGACAAGAGAAAACTTGGTGTCACTTTTCAAATATTCGGGGTATCATGTACAATAAAAGAAATGTTCTTGGACCCATAGCTAAAACCACAAGGAACCATAATTTGGTTCATCTATTTTTTTTTTAAATCTTCTTATCAGTTACATTTACCTGAAAATGGAATGGGTGCTTTATGAGGATAGTGGTTCTGTAAGGAAAGAGGAGTTTGTTGACATGGTGTTCTGGCATCAGATGGATTCTGGTTCTAGAATTACTCTTAGTTAAGAGCAGACTTCCTCAGATGGCCTTGGGGTTAGGTGCAGTATAATTTATCCACAAAGAAATGAACGGAAATACCTGGGAAATGGCATAAAGTGAGTGTATTTTTTAGGCCTTTCTTCCCTCGCCGTGGGTCCCGGGAAAGGTCCTGGGATAAAGAGCCTCCAATCTGTGTCTTGTCCGTGTTGTTATCTTGAACTGTACTCCTTGGTAAATCAGAAAGAGGAATCAGCAGCAACTAGCCATTGCCTTGAAGAATCAGGTTTATCCCTACCCCTAACCTCATACTCAAATAGATGGGGGTACGTGTTGTGTTGTGTTAATACCACATTTCCCCAAACACATCACCAACTCCCGGCCCATGACATCTCATCCCTAGCTGTTTCTTTACATCCAGGCGTTGTTTCTTGAAGGCCCCTCTTAAAAGTGAAGGATGCTACACTGGAGAGAGAACATGTTATTCCCCATCTCACCACCTGCTCAGCCATTCATACAAGAAATATGGACTAAGCTCCAAAGATGGGCCAAGTGCCACATTGGGCATGGCAGATACAGAAGTCCATCAGAAGGCTCTGATGGCCCTGAGAAGGCTGGCCTGGGCCACAGAGGGCTATTGGCGAGTCCTGGGCATGAGCCACTGGCCAAGGAGGAAGGAGCAGGGAGGAGACAGCAGGAGCCCATGAGTGGAGTTGTGGACTGAGGAACGGGGTTGGGAGGGGGAAGGAGGACCAGGAAAGCACCCATTCGTCGTCTTCTCAGGCTCCCATGAGACAAAGGACCACCGCTCATGGGGCAATTCTGCTTTAACAAAATCGTATTTATTGAGGTGAGACTGTGCTTTGCTTTGTTTTTCAGGGACCTGAAGCTAGACAATATCCTGTTAGACAAGGATGGACACATCAAGATCGCAGACTTCGGAATGTGCAAGGAGAACATGTTAGGAGACGCCAAGACCAACACTTTCTGTGGAACCCCTGACTACATTGCCCCGGAGGTAGGGACGTGCTGCTGGAAAGGCCTGCACCAGCCCCTCCTCAGCTCCACACACCTGGGCCAAGCACCTCTGCTTCTGCTTAAAATCAAAAGATTTTAAGTATTTTGGTTCAGGATTTGTATTTGTCTTTCTGAGTATTTCATAAATGCGGACGCACACAGGGGCCGCTGTGATGACTTGCGGGGGGACAGTACTCATGCTAATCAGGTCATCTCTCCAAGTCTGGGATGACTCAGCTTGTCCTTTCTTAGCTCCTCCCACCACCAGCCTTAAAACATATTCCCTCCACTCAGACCAGAGGAAACAACAGTGAAAAACCAGGTGGACACTGAACAGGGTTGTAAGTATCCATCTGAGTCAGTGCAGTGGTTTCATTTGAGGACCAGAAAGACCTAAATTGAGGTTTCCAGGCTGCCACTGTTTGAGCATGGAGAGATTGCTGGAGTCTGCTGACCCACAGTCCCTCTTCTGTAAAATGCGGAGAATACTGATGTCACGCAAGCGTAAAATGACAGAACCTATAAAACTTAAGAAAAAAAAAAAAGCATTGCTCTCGTATGTCTGAGCCCCCAGAAGAATGGCATTTGCCCAGAGGGCATCCATCAATCCAGCTTCACCCACCGCTCCTCTTGTAATAGAGCCCTGCCCTGCTGCCTGGCCCAGGGAGATTAGATGTCACCTACCACTTGGTCCTTCCCAGAGCATCACCCTTATCATTGTTGCTTTTTATCTTTGAATCTCTTGCACTGCTGGATTGCTCTAAAGTCGAGGGCTGTTTCTTAGTCCCTTTTTAAAAACTTTTTATTTTGAGATAATTAGAGATTCACAAGAAGTTGCAAAAAACAGTACAGAAATGTCAGCCACATGTACCCTTCACACAGTGTCCCCCCCATGGTCACATCTTATATAACTATGGTACAATATCAAAACCAGGAGACGTGTGGGTACAAGGTGGGTCTAGTTCTATAGCATTTTGTCACATGAGATCTAGTCACTTCTACATTCAAGGACTGCATCTTGGGCTTGGCACATTAAGATGTTAATAAATACCTTTTGGAAGAAAGAATAACTATATTAATAAATGTATGAGTGGTGATGGTTGTTTGATAGATAGTGATGGACCTTAGCAGCAAATCCCTGTCATTGCCAAAGTAATTGTGGCATCCTGTGCCTAAGACATATGCGGCTTTGCCCTGAGCTTGTGTGGTATTTAATTTTGATTTAACCTTGTTTAAATGCAAGACTGGCCTCTGGTCAACAAGAAATTACGGCTTTTAATATTCCTGCCTACAAACACCTTGCACCATATCCTTTCCCTGTCTCCTCCTTTCCTGATTCTGTTTCCTTCTGCATCTTCCAGAATCTAGCTTCAACGACGTCCACCTCTCTTTGTGACCGCAGTCTCTTTCTCTCATCTTCAAGCATACGTGTCTTCACGTGATTCCATTCTTGGTCCTCTTCTCACTGTACGTTCTCCATGAGCAACTGTACTTATGACTGTGATTTTAACTCCAAAATCAATATGGCCAACCCAAACTTCTTCTCGCCCCTGACCCATATGTCCATGTCCCACTTGAGATCTCTGACTACCCATCAGTGCCATTCAAACATAACAAACTCGCTTTCTCTGTGGAACTTGCTCCCCACACACCCTTCTCCTTTACCCCTTTCTTGGTGAATTACATCTATCCATCCAGTCACGTAGTCAGAAGATGAGGAATTATCCAAGTTTTCTCCCTTTTTCTTACCCCTCCCAAATCCAAACACCAAGACCTTCTAAATTTGGACCTCAGGGACCCCTCCCATCTCTTCTCCCCCCTCCCCAATCTTGTGACTGAATTAGGAACCTCTCTTGATTCCTTCGCGAGCCTCAAAGTCAATCCCTTTGATTTCATCCCCAAAGCTTCTCCAGTTCCTTCCCATCCTACTGTTGCTTCCCTACCCCAGGCCCTCGGCATCTCTCCTCTGGACCCCGATGATACCTTTTTGCCTGGCTTTCCTATCCATCAACATCCAACTGTCAGTGCATCCTCTTTACATATTTCCAAGCTTTTTGATCACCCTCCCTCACTGATTAAAAAGCATCCCAGTATTTGTATATTATATATGAATCTCATACATTGTCACCAACTAATACAGTCTGTGTTATAAAACATGCATTAAAAGGAATATAATCAAGTTGAACTGAAGGTGAAATGAACACCAAAAATACTTTTAAATAACTTAGATTTTATTCTACTTAGTAGTACAAACATATTTATGCTTCACTAAAATAATGAGATTAAATAACTTTTTAAAATCTAGGTTTAACACTTTACAATTCCAGGATTCAAAGGTCTGAATAGTTTCTTTCAGTTCTTGGTTTTATTCGCTCTCATAGCTGGAAAAGGCACAGAGGCACACAATGACACAGACTTTACAATATGTACTTAAGGGAAGGTTCATGGTTGACAATAGTCGATAAAGTCCACAATTCAAAACAATGTTTTGACACAACTGATTTCTTTAACCAACTTCTTGTCATAACTAACGAGATCGTCATTGGTTTTAGCCTCATTATGACACGGCTGACAAAGAGCTTGCACTAGGAGTGCGAGAGACCTCTGCGCTGCCATTTTCTTACGTTCTACGGACGTTTGCAATATTTAGCATTATCGTCAATCCAGGCCTCTTTGCAGATAACCTTGTAAGGACTTGCCATTTCATGAAAATGAGCTAGTGAAAACAGAACCCAGCAAGCCCCTTAATTGGGCTGCAGCAGAAATGACGCCCCTTCGGATAATCAGTAACGCTAGTCATACCCCTTACTATACGCTGAGAGCAGGTGCACGGGCCAAGCCCCCACCAGCTCCTGAGATGCTGCTTCCCATTATTCCCTCGTGACACTGCAGTCACTGTGTCAATTTCTAAATGAGGGCACCAGCATCACTCAGATTTTTTTTTAATTAGCATAAATACAAGTTCTGCTATTTTCTTCCCACGTCTCATTGTAGCATCTGATTGACCCCTGGGGTGCATGCACCATTCTGAAGGTCACTGCCCCACAAGTCACCAGATTCACCTTTCCTAATGGGCAAACCTGTCACTCCACTGCTTTACAATCTTCAAGAAGTTCCCATTATCAGCTGGGTACAAGCCCAAATCCTGAGCATACGTCCTTAATAACATGTCCCTAGACTTCCATTTTGCCTTCCTCTCTCATATTCCTTAACCGCGCACTCCAAACCCTTGGTCTGTGATTGTCCCACCTCCAAAGCCATTTCTCCCTAAAGATACCTCTGGCTTCTTGGAATAGTCAGTTGTTTCCACCTCTGCTCCCACAGCACACATGTAACCCAGTTTACCAATAGATGGAACTTCTCCATCCTCCCCCACAGCTCAGAGCCCCATCCACTGTTTCCTGAATAAGTGGCCACACCGAGGCAGGCATCCTGAATGTGCATCTCTGACCATGTGCTGGGTTTCCCCACTTCTGGGCCTGTTTCATACACTAGGTCTCTCTGGCCTCTCCCTTCTCTACCCATTTTTCAAGGCTCTACTCACATGCCATCTACTTTGTGAAGTTTTTCCTTTTTCTCACTCATTGACCCATTGCCCTCCTCCCTCAAGAAAATAAATAAATAAATAAGGTGTGCCCTCCTGCCTCTGACCCTTAATAATGTAACCTTCCTTTCTTGTGGTTCTAAGGACATGCTGCCTTCTGTTGTCTTTGTGTGTATCCGGTTGTCATCTCCCCTGTTATGTATAAGCTCCTTCAGGGAAGGGACTCTGCAGTGAACAAAAGGCCGGCCAGGCCAGGCGTTACAAAGACGCAGGGCACAGAACAGCTAGGACAGGGCCATGCAGCCCACCTGGCAGACACTGGTATCTCCTGACAGGAGAACCCAAACCACAGAAATGAACGCATTTCAGAGCAGCATCAGGAGTGACGCACGAAGAACAGACTGTGCTCCCCAAAGCCCGGGAATAGTCTCGCCAGTCCACGTCTCCTGAGGCCTAAAACTCTTCTCAAAATCTCCGTGATTGCCTCCGTCTCCCAGTTATAGGACCGAGGGTATGACTTCTAATTGAGGTCCAAGCTCTTTTTGACAAAAAATAAGTGGAACTTAATATGTAGAAGCAGCTCCCTGGAGAAAGCAGAAGTCACAAAACTATAGGGGCGTTGGTCACTTAAACCATAACAGCACTTGCCCCCATATGCACATCAACGCAGGAAGTCTGGTACAGACCTTACCTCACTGGCTCCACGGGGCGGGTGGAACCGCAGATGTCTCTCACTACAAGAGAGAACGAGGGACTCTAACATAAAGTGGGAACGTCACTATGACCTGAATTATTTGAGTAAAGATGGGGGAGGGAACAGAGCAAAAGACAACAAGCCCATAGAAGTCACCAGAGGCTGAGATAGAAACAGGGGCCACTCCAGCCAGTGTTTCTCCACCACAGTTTCTTTAAAAACAGAGACTAATGTGAGCATGACCTTGTTAGGTGGAGGTTTAAATCCAGGCGACAACATTATAATATGAAAGGAACATTGTGTAATAAAATCCCGAAAGACCAGCGTTCAGAACACAGCTTTCAACGCACTGACTAGGAGACCTTAAATAAGACAGGTAACCTCCCTAAGTCCAATCATGTCCTTTGTTAAATAGGGACAACAGGACCTACCTCACGGGTTCTTAGAAATAAAACACATAATGTACGGAAAACACCCAACGTGCGTCAGCCCACGTTTGCAGCCGTTCTAACAGTGTGCATTTGAGTGTGAATCTGCATTCTGCTTCTTCCTCCTAACTTAAGACTGAAATTCTGTATTAACATCACCTAGCCTTAGAAGACTTCATTTCCACCACAGCTGTCTCCTGTCCTGCAAATTTCTTGTCATTTGTCCTGCAAAGGAAGTTTACTGCCTTGTGACCTCAGAGCAGTTTCGGGTTGCTTTGGGCTCCCCCTTGTGGCACATCCCAGGAATTGCGTGTGAACCGGGCCCCACTTGAGGCAAATTTACCTAAACTAAGATTGTGCATGTTTGTGCATCTTAATTTTCTTTACGATTCTCCCTGGGTCTACTTTTAGATTATTCCTTAAGGCAAAGTTTATTTTTTCTAAACTTGAAAGTGAACTTTAGTATTTAAATATTGCTTTAAGGCTAGTGCATACATGTTTATACTGGAAGTCAGCGGCAGATTGCAAAATTCTGTTTGCAGCCTGCTCCTTATTTTCACAAATGGGTACCAGTTCATCAAAAAGGATATTTATCAGAGAACGTATAGCCCTTCCTACTTTTCCCTGGGTCCTCACCACAACCCAGGAATAAGCTAGCCAGATGTTATCACTACTTTTCACAAATGAGGCTTCGAGGGGTTGAAGAATGTATCCCAAACCACAGAGTAAGGGACCAAGCCAGAGTAGAGCCTGCAGCATTTTCTATGGCCATCACAGTTGTCGTTGTTGCTGTTTGTTTGTTTAGCAAGTCTTGTGTTACAGGCACTGTCACGGTATCCCAGAGCCTGGCTCCATGCTTCTCTCATTTCCCAAGGACAGGCCTGGGGTGGAGCAGGATTCAGAGATGCAGACATTATTCTGATGCATCAAAACGGTCACACGCAGCTTTCCTAGAAAATACTGGCATGTCTAGAATTGTGGTGTCATTTTCCTTTCCTAAGGCTACAATTCTACCATTCGTTCCAAAGGCCCATTGAAGAAAAAGGGGGAAATTCCATTTCAAATCACGAGTGCTCGTAGTAACATGACCTGTGTGTGTTTGTATGTGTGTTTGTGTGCACATGCTCACTCGGGTCCATGAGCTAAGCCATAAATTGCAGGGTGGAAAGGATGGTCCTTTTCCAAGAGAGTCTCAGTCTTACTTTTTAGGTTTAATGCTTCAGTGCTGTTATCCCGTCTCCATTTTGTTTTGGGTGATAAAGCAGCTTGCCCCAGGCCATCCTGGGAGCAGCAGTCATGAAAGACAAGAATTTTCTCCTCTCCTCCATTTAACAAATTGTTATTGTGCTCCTACTATGTACTGGTTTTAATTGTGGTAAAATATATATACCATAAAATATACCATCTTACCCATTTTTAAGAGTTCAGTTCAGTAATGTTAAGTATATGCACACTGTTGTGCGACAGATCTCCGGAACTTTTTCATCTTGCACAACTGAAACTCTGTACCCATAACAACCCCCCATTTCCCCCAGTTTCTAGCAACCATCATTACTCTTTCTGTTTCTGTGATTTTGACTACTCTAGGAACCTCATATAAGTGGAATCATGCAATATTTGTCTTTTTGTGTCTGGCTTATTTCACTTAGCACAATGTCTTCAAGGTTCATCTGTGTTGTTTCATGTGTCAGGATTTCCTTCCTTTTCAAGAGTGAATAATAAATAGCCCACTGTATGTACAGACCACATTTTGTTTATTCATTCATCCACTGATGGACCCTATGTACTATTCTAGAGAAGGTCACAGCATGGTTTGTTGGGATGACAAGCATTGAGCAGAGTGACGTGTACACTCTCCCAGCATTAAACAAGGAAGTTGCAGAAAAGCCAGAACACAAAGCCTTTTCTGCCAGGAAAGTGGATTGATGAAAGGGTAGAAATCTTCTAAAAAGTTAGGTGGGATTCCAGACTTTAAATCTACTTCCCCAAAGGATAGACCAGACTAGCTCTGCTCAAAACGCCACTATCAAGCTGTACATAGTGCTTAGAGATCTCCGATTTCTGGGTTTGAACATGTGTTATCCTAGTCTCTCTCTTGGCATAGTCACAAAATTTGACTCTTTGTATTGGTGACCACAAATGTGACTCCTTAGTTGCACAACCATGACTAGTTAGGCTTTAAGGAGCAGACTTGGTCAGACGATCTCTTTGGATGCTTGGTTACCTACAGAAGCGTTATGCAAAGACTCAGGACAGTAGAAGTCAGTACAACACGTGGGTTTGGTTTATTCATCTCAGAGGCACTGGGGAGCTTAGAAACACACCAGCTTTCTCAGGTCCGAATCCACCACCCAAGGCCTCACATCACAGATGGGAAAATAAAGGCTAACAGCACAGTTCAGTTTTGCTTAAGGCCAGAGGAAAAGTAGAAATTGAAACTCAAAAAATGTTTGCTCAATTTTGGCATTCCCCCCTCATTTCTATCCACTCATTAGCTTCTCAAAAGATAGTTTTCAGCGTGATCTTTGTTAAAACCACATACTGTCATCACCATCAATGATTTACTGAGTGGCCTTGAGAGATCCACATAGGGTGTTCACTCATCGACCTCATTTTATAAATTACGTCTCTGTCTTTTGGTCACGCAGATCTTGCTGGGTCAGAAATACAACCATTCTGTTGACTGGTGGTCCTTTGGCGTTCTCCTCTATGAAATGCTCATTGGTCAGTCACCTTTCCACGGGCAAGATGAAGAAGAACTCTTCCACTCCATCCGCATGGACAATCCCTTTTACCCACGATGGCTTGAAAAGGAGGCCAAAGACCTTTTAGTGAAGGTAAGACATGAAGTCAAGGAGAATTCATAAGATTAGTATTGGGTTTTCTGATCAGCATTCATGTCTAGATTCTGATTATACATGGTGGAGCAAACAATAATTGTGTGGAATCGGATTCAAATGGGATGCTCACCATCTCTGTTTTAACTGAGGCACCAATATGATCAACATCAGATATCAAAATAAGTATAAGATAAACCCTCACATGCCTAATTTACAAAAGAAATGCCCAAGAATCAGTTCCATGACTCTCGAATGCCCTCACTTTGAGATGTAATTGTCCATTGAACAAGCACAGTTTGTGGCTCAAAACTCAACTTTTTGTTTCCCATAGTCCCTATTAACTCTATTCAGCCCAGTTAATCTTCCCCTGCCCCTGGCTGAAAACTTGGACAGGATGCCTGACTTTTCTGCTCACTTTTAGGGAGAAGACAAACCTCTTGTTACTCTTAAGTCATAAAACACCGTCTCAACTGAGAAATTAAAACTGTTGGGTTCAAAATATGTTATCACATCAATCTTAACTCTGACGTAAAGACTTCTGACGCCACTCACCTTTGGAGAAAGGAGTGTGGTCATATTGTGGTCAGCTGTGTCCTTGCTCTCTTCCTCTCCAACTCCTGAGTTTCTATTTCAGACCGTAGCAGGTTAAAAGCAGGGAGAGGATGGAGGGATAATAAGGAGAAAGAACTGTTCTTATATGTCTGGGTGGCTTTATGCTCTTTCAGTCTGGTGGGTTGTTAAAGCCAAGACTTTGATGAGCCATTCTAGTAGGCCTATTGGAAATATCTATCACTGGGGACATTTTTGGCTGGAGCCCTTGAGATACAGGCTAGTCAATCCATTCCCTAGCCCAGCTACTGTACCAAACTCTAATGCAACAACACTCCATCTCGCTGAGTGTCTCACTGCTCACCACCTGCTGAACAGTTCCTTAGGCAGTACCTAAAATAGATGCAGACCAGCTCTCCCCCCAACATCCCCTACCTGTGTCCACTGGAAGTAATGACGCATTTGTCACCCTGAAACTCTGAGAGTGCAGGCTGTCACCATCTTAGCAGCACTCTACAGAATTCACCATCAAAGCAGGAGTCAGACCCCATCCATGACAGCCCAGAATCAACTAAGAATCAGGGTACGGTGCTACAGATGTAAACTGAGCTCTGAGACTCACTAGCCATGAACCAGGAGCTCGCAGACAAACCAACGCAGAGAGAGAAGAAGCACCTGAGAGACATCGTTAAAGATTTAGACTTTAGGCAGAGTCCCAGTCTACCTTTTTTGAGGATGCAAAATGCCATCTATGGTATATGAGCGGAACTAGTTGTAACAAATAAAAACAAATCACGGTAATCCAATACACTAATTACATATAATAATTATAACCACCTACATTTACTGAGCTGTCCCAGCAATTGTTTGGATCAAAGAGACCTACCAGTATGATCAAGAGGCTAACAAATCTCAAAGAAATGGACCGAAAATACAGGTGTTTTGAACAAAACAGTGTTTTGATTTCTGGCATCTCATATCTCAGCTAGCTAAAAAAGAAATCCATTGCTCTTCCTGTATTGAAAAGGGGGATAGCATAACATCTTTCAACATTAGAAGCTGTCAGTGGATTTTAAATCTAAGCTCAGAAAAAGATGACCAGGCCCATCTTTTTTCACTAGTCGTCTTGTTTCTCATGAAGAATGACCTGAAATTAAATTTAAAGTGCATGCACTTTTACTTCTAACACAACTGACAGCTTGTCTAGGGCATCTGGAATGTTGAAGCATCTCCACAGCTCTCCCTGAGGGGTCAAGATGTTGAATCTGAAGTGCTGACAGAGCTCCCATAGGACACCCAGACCAAGGTGGATGGAATTTAAAAATCTGAGCCAGTTCAAGTCAGGCTCCACTTTCTGATTCTGATCCAAACAAGCAGTAAACTTAGAAAACTCCCCAAACGACCAATTAAATTCACTTTTAATGACTGAACAAAACACATATAAAATGGAGCTGATTTCAGAATTAACCAATTAAAAAAAAGATGACAGCAATAAAAATAAGTTCGCAGGATTGGGATGTAAACAATTTTGCTTGACGAAAAGGGAAGTTCAAACATTATTACAGTTGCTACGTTTATTTTACGCTTGGCTCTCTGAAGGGCTTCAGGTATACTGGGAGGTATATTAGTTGGCTCTGGCTGCTGTAACAAAATACCATAGACTGGGTGGCTTAAACAACAGAAATTTATTTACTCACAGTTCTGGAGGCTGGAAGTCCAAGATTAAGATCCAGCAGGGTTGGTTTCCAGAAGGTTCTCTTCCTGGCTTGCAGATGGCCGCCTTCTTGCTGTGTCCTCACACGACAGACAGCTCTCTGCTGTCTCCTCTTATGACCTCATTTAACCTTAATTACTTCTTTACTCCAAACACACTCACATTGGGGGTTAGGGCTTCAACAGATGAATTTTGCAGGAACCCAATTCCATCCATAGCATGAGAGCTGCACTGAGAAGGCCTGGGCCAGCAAAACCCACCAGACAAAGGAAACAAGGAGAAAGCTCGGGGGTGGTCTGGCGGCCCTGGAACCACAGTTGCAATCTACCCTCACCTGTTGATGCAGCATAAAGCTGACAGCTGTGCTTCCCAAACCCAGCCCCACCTCAGGATCTGGGAGAGCTCCCAGCAAGGACTGAGGGTGAGGGCGTAACTGGGGCCAGGTGGAGTTCATCAGAAGTAACTCCATGGGAAGACGCTGGGAGCCATGGCTTCAAAGGAGAAAAAGACTGGGTGGGAGGAAAGGATTACTTCCAGTTGGAAGAGAGAAGATGCAAAGTCGTGTGCATGGAATGTTACTCAGCAATATAAAGGAATGAACTATTACTGACGTACAAAACAACTTGGATGCATCTCGAGGGCATTATGCTAGTGAAAAAAGCTAATCTCAAAAGGTTGCATTCTGTATCAGTCCATTTATGTAATATTCTTGAAAGGACGACATTGCAGAGATGGAAATCAGATTAGTGGTTGCTGGGGGTGAGGGAGAGTGGAGGCAGGGGAGTGACTCTGAAGGGGTATCCCAAGGGAGATCTTTGTGGTGATGGGACAGTTCCATATCCTGTTTGTCATGGTGGTGACCCAGATCTACACATGTGATAAAGTGACAAGACACACGCATTGTATCAGTGCCAGCGTCCTGGTTTGATGTTGTGCTGTAATGACGTGAGATGGAAGCATCAGACAAAACTAGGTGAAGGGTAGCCAGGACATCTCTGTACTGTCTTTTAATGTCCTGGGAATCTGTGTGTGTGGACTGAATGTGTCACCCCAAAATTCCTCTGTTGAAGCCCTGCCCCTCAATGTGATGGTTATAGGAGGTGAGGCCTTTGGGAGGTAATTAGGTAGAGATGACATAATGAGGGTGGAGCCCCCAGGATGGGACTGGTGACCTTTCAAAAAGAGGAAGAGAGAGAGATCTCTCCCTCCAGGTGCATGCACCAAGGAAAGGCCATGTGGGCACACAGCAAGAAGGTACCCATCTACAAGCCAAGCAGGCAGCCCTCACTGGAAGCTGGCCAGGCTGGCACCTTGACCTTGGACTTCCAGCCTCCAGAACTGTGAGAAATAAATGTCTGTTGTTTAAGCCGCCCAGGCTGTGGCATTCCGTTATAGCAGCCCAACCTGACTAAGACACTGTAATTATTTCAAAATAAAAAGTTTAAAAACAAAACAAGATCTAAGGCTAACTTCCAGCAAATACCAAAAAAGAAAAAATCTGCAGAGTTTCAGTAGCAGGAAGAAGATTTGCTGTGAGAATTGAAAATAAATTCAGTTGAACAGAGCAGAAATCAAGACAATTAAGGATAAACAAGAGGGGGAGGACTAGTTGGTGAAAGAGGTTTTAAATCCAAGTGGAAGACTTGGGGCTTATTCTTTGCCACGTGAGTTAATAAAAATTTCCTGTCCTTGCTCCATGGGGAAGGTAGTTCTCTCCCATTCCTAGCAGTTGGGCTGATAAAAATTAGTTTCCATCATGCAGTCTGCTGACCATAAGACTGGCTTCTGGTTTCATCTCTGCTCCTCATTTGCTCTATAACTTTGATCCAACAGCCCCCACATCCTTGAAGCCCCTTTTCTGCAAAAATCAAAGGTAATCTCATTTCTGAGAAACTTCCTCTAGGGAATCATACATCATGATGTGAAACCCAGAAGTAACGGGTCCTCTAGAAAAGCTGAACAAAGCAGCAATGAGTGGCATCTGTTGCAGCAGCAGCTTCAGTACCAGACTTTATCCCCTTCAGCCCTCATAGGGCATAGATGCATGTAGCGCACTGAACAATTTCACATCAGGAGAGGCTGTGCTCCATCAAGAATTACAGCTGGGATGCTGCTGTCCAGTTGACTATTGCCATAGAAATGCCCCTTTCTTCCCCATTTTTTCATCCAGGATCTCCTGTCCATTTGTTTGGAAAATTAATGATCTCAAACAGAAATACCTCTCCATTCTGTAGAAAGACATATCTGAGGAGGGAACGAAGAAGAGGAGAGGACTCCAGTGACAGGTGCTAAGCACTGTCACCGTCCTTGGCAGGCCAGCACTGCTCTTTTGCCCAGACAGTCGAATACATTTAAACAAACTCCAGCTGCGTCCTGGCCATTTATGTGAGAAGTGTGCTATTTCCTAGCAATGTAAACCCCTTCTGACAGATTTTGTGGACAAAAGCGAGTCTTTCTTCATGAACATTTGTCCCCTTGGTGCAGCTTCCCTGCCACAGAGCTGATGACCTCCCGTGAGGTCACCAGTCATCTTCAGGACCGGGAAGGGGGAGGGGGTGACTTGCTACAGGGCAGAGAAGATAATAATTTACTCTTCTGTGAAAAACTAGAAAGAATTTTGAATCTCGAAGCTGGGAATCATATTATATTCTCATTATACATTTTATCTTTTAAAATATTTTTTAAATTCCACAGGCAGGCTCAGAGGGCTGTTTGTCATGATCCTCTCGGTACAAATGACTCATGTTACTGGAAAAATCTATTGGAAAACCTAGCATGGTGCACCCTTGGCCTAGGGCAGTAACTTCTAACTTAATTCACTGAAGCATTTAATTATAACAACATGAGCTAGTTTGGGGCCTATCCTTGAGGCCCTTACACCTTCTCTCTAATGTTGTTTCATCAAAAGATCCTTAAGAAGTGGAAGTCAATAATTTATTATGATCAATTCAAGGGAAGAGACGTGGGCAAGTCATTTCTTCCCTCTGCTTCTAAAAAGTCAATCTGCTTTTCCATCTGTTGACGCATACTGGTGTTCAAGTCTGCAGAAAAGTATGTTTTACTGTGAACTTGGTGCCTTTTCTATATGCTGAAAACAAGAGGCTAACAGAAGATGAGGACCGAAGACACGTAATCTGCAAATAAAGTAGAAAAATAGCTTACTCACTTATTCGACAAACATTTATTGAGCATCTACTGTGTGCATGCACTGTGTTGGATTCTGTAAGAAATGGAAATGGAAATGGTGTCTGCTCTCCCGAGCTCACATTCTAGTAGGAAAGATAGTCTTGAATATACATATAGTGTGCTGATTTCTCTAGTGGAGGGAGGATGTTCTATGGAGCACAGAGGAAACACTGTCCCACCCCAGAAGTAGGAAGGGGCTGCTTTTAATTTAGGCTCTACTACTGCCTGGACCTATGATCTTCAGCAAGTGACTTAGCTATTCTGAACCTTGGTTTCCTCAACTGACAGTTGGGATAACAACACCTGCTTCTAGAACTATCAGGATGATACAGCCGAGGCATCTAGCACAATGCTTGACTCTCAAGGAACATGGGTTGGAATGATGATGTAATCAACCCTATGACAATGAATATGACTTGAAGGGGAGGGAGAGCTCACCATTTGTTGAGGTAATCAAAGAAAGCTCCACAAAGCAGAGGGGGTGTAAGCTGAACCCTGAAAGGTGGGTCAGGATTTAAAGAGGAGGAGAAAGAAATGGGAGCCGAATGTAGGTAGAGGTATCTCCTTGCAAGGTGGACATGTCATTAGCAAAGGCGAGAGGCAGGCAAGGCAGGTGGCATATTCAGTGAGTAGACGTGTGGACAGAAGAAGGGGTACAAGGGGACTCAAAGGACATGTCTCAGCATCAGGCTACAGAGACCTGGAAGGCTGAGGAAAGTAAGACTCAGAAAACTTGCCCAAGGCCACGTGGGTACTAAGCCTCTTGGATGACAGTCTCATGGTATTTCCACTGTGCAGTGGTTTTCTAACGGGGTGCTTTGGGACCCCAGGTTTCCATTGAGAGACCTCAGCGGCCACCACATGGTAAGGGGACAGGCAGTTAGGACCATGCCGACAACTGGTCCCTTGGATAGATGTGGTGGCTGCATGAGCGTTTCACCTGGATTCTTAAAAAGATTCTCCTAATTATAGAAAAAGAAAGAAAGAATCTCCACTTTGCTACAGCGTGTTGTGGTTTTTTTGGTGGAATAGAGCCTTTGCAGATTTCCAAGTAGTTGGGTAACATAAGTAAAGCAGGGTTTTAAAACACGTAGACTGGCTATTCTTATAAGTAAAAGCAAGAGATCCCTGCAATTTAGGTGCAAATGAGATCAAGTCCTGCCAGAACCTCATGGAGTATCACTGCATCTCACCATGGTTTCTGTTTTCAAGACCCCTGGCCTCCTTAGGACACCCTCAAACTAGCATTTAATTTGTAGATAAACGTCTAGCTGAAGTAAGAAAAGGCATAAGGACTCAGACAGTCAGGGGACCCGGGACCTCTCTAGGTTTCAGGTTTGGACTCTTCTCTTCTTTAATGCTCTTGACATGTTTTATTTAAGTCTCAAGAGTTTCCAAGTTTCTTTCCTGTCCTGGCCAATGTTCATTCTGACCTCACAGGAGAAAGTAACAGGAGAGGGGAAAGTGCAAAAGGAAAATAAATATGTAACAGGTCAGAGATGATGAAGGATAATTTGAGTTAAGTATTACTTGTCCAGCAGGTTTGCAGGTGTCTGGAGGGATTCTCGATACTCAGCTGTCTTATCCAAAGCTGACTGTCAGGGACCAGTGTATGTTACACCCGACGTGAGCCCTGCTCACGGCAAGACTGTAATCCTGAGAGGGCAGCTTTGTAAGAAAGCAAACTCGAATAATGGGCAATCAACCAAACAAGAAATAAATGGGTCACTTACTCTATGTCGTTGGGTTTTACAGACCAGGAATTAGTGCACCACGTGTGTGCATGTGTGTGCACGTGTGTATGTGTAATTATTTCATTTAACCTACGAACAGCCTGTGAGGAGGACACTTCCCTCACTTTACAGGTGAGGAGAGGGACTCAGTCCTAACTTGCCAGAGTTCCCGTCAATCACACAGGGCAAAGCTGATTTCAAACCAGGGCTGTATAACTCAAGAGTATTTCTAGGCCAAAGAGCAAGAAAGCAGACGCCCAGACTCCGGAATATTCAGAAGGCTCGTTCAAGAGAGGATGTTGCACCAGTTTGACTTGAGTCAACAGTTTGTAACGGTAAGTAGAAAAGTGAGGTTAGAAAAGCAAGTGGCAAAGAGCCAGGCCTCTATCTCTGTGGAGTCAAGTTCATGCGGCTCACAGGCTGCGAGATGCAACCTCCATCTGAGGGGCATGGGCTCATCCCTTGAGACGTAACCACTCCCCTCTGCTCCTTTTCAGCTCTTCGTGAGAGAGCCTGAAAAGAGGCTGGGAGTGAGGGGAGACATCCGCCAGCACCCTTTGTTTCGGGAGATCAATTGGGAAGAGCTTGAAAGGAAGGAGATTGACCCACCGTTCAGGCCTAAAGTGGTAAGGACCCACCCAGGAACCTTCTGGTTCCAGCCAGCCCTACTCCCAGGCCGCCTGCCTGTTGCAGTAATTGCCATCTCTCACCCTGCCCGAGCCCCGACTTCCCACCCAGCACCACCCCCCAGAGTGCAGTTCTTGGATGAAAGTGCTTCTTTAACCATAATTCAGGCTATTTGGCTGGTGGAGGGGACAGGAGGGGATTTTTTTTCTTTTTTGCAAAATTTTTTTTTGCAAAAAATTGATGTTTGCAAAATTTGACCTCTGTGATCCAAATATACCTGCATGAAAAGTGAATTACCCTGTGTACATGCCTTAGACTAAATATGTGTGTGTGAGGGGTGACCATCAGATGAGATACGAGCCTTTGCACGGGATGTGTGCATGCTTCATGGTCACAGTCTGCGTGACCCAAACATGTGCATCCTATGTCAGGAATTTTAGAGCCATTTTTTCTATGATATTTATTAAAGCTTACCTGACATCTGTAATTTGTTTGCGTAACTGCATTCCCCAATGGTACTTGTTAGGTGTCCTCCCGTTTAGGGAAGAAGTAAATTGGTGCTTAGAAAAAGACAGGTCTCTCAATTCCCACATGTATACTCACTAGCAAAAGTCACTAACCTCCATGAGAAAAGGCAGAACAATCTGGTCACACGCAGGACAGGCCACCATAAAGCGAAGACAAAAGTAAAACAAAGTTAAGATGGAAAAAGCTCTGGAGATGGATGGTGGTAATGTACCAACACATGAGTGTACTTAATGCCTCTGAACTGTACACTTAAAAATGGCTCAAATGGTCACTTTTATATTGTATATATATTTTACCACACTTTTTTAAATAAATAATAATTTTTTTAAAGAGTAAAGTCAATGGGGGCTGGCCCAATGGCGTAGTGGTTAAGTTCGTGCACTCCGCTTCCGTGGCCCAGGGTTTCACGGGTTTGGATCCTGGGCGCAGACAGACGCACCGCTTGTCAGCCATGCTGTGGCAGCGTCCAATATAAAGTAGAGAAGGATGGGCACGGATGTTAGCCCAGGGCCAGTCTTCCTCAGCAAAAAGAGGAGGATCGGCAGCGGATATTAGCTCAGGGCTGGTCTTCCTCACACACACGCAAAAAGAGTAAAGCCAAGTGGTGGATTCGCCAGCTTTACCCATCCCTAGTGATTGCTGGGAATGAGGGAGTCATGACCTGGGTAGTTGTGAACGGTCCCCGCTGTCACTTTGCCCAGAAGGTGGCACAGGCTTATGGACTTCAAAGCGGAGTGTTCACTCTGGGGAAGAGCACTGTCATTAGTCATGAGAGCGGATGGCCAGAAGAAGCAAGCATGTTCCCAGGATTAGAAGAGTAATTCTCAACGTTTGTCCCAAGCTCCGGGGATGTTCCAAGGGTTCTACAGGCTGGCCTCTAGCATTCTTATTATTTGTAACAGCGCCATATCTAATACATGGACTAATAATTTGTTTGTAATCAAATAAAATTTTACCTTGTTTTAGCTCATCAGAACAATGCAATTCATGTTGCAGCTTCCACAGTAGATTACAATTGACTTGATATTTTCCACGTAAAAACCAGACTTTCCATCTACACTTTCCCTACAGGGCAATCCCAATTCTGCCAGTAGGAAGGATTTTCCCTGACCTGTCATCTAAGCAGCCATTTGTAGGCAGAGGCCACAGGCCATTGGCCTCAGCAGCCCAGGGGCCCCCTTGAGGGTGGGAAGGACCTGTTATGCTCATATATATAAGGGTGACTTTTGATAATCTTAGAAAGCTGAATTGTTCACCATCCTGGATGGTATTTATGAACAGGTGTTTTTTTACATTCTCTCTCTTTTTGTCATGGGCACCAATGGACCGGGTGGCTTGAGGGGCGCTTGTCCAATCTGTTGTCTATGGAAGACAGTCCAAGGTGTTTAATAATAAAATGAACGTGGGTGGGGAACCTGTGGTAGTGAAGGATGTTGATAGAAGAACAGGAATATATAATCTGCAAAACTCTTTCCCTCTGCTCCCACCCCCAACCCCCCCAACCTTCCACACACTGTCCCCTGTAGACTGAAAGGACAGAGGTCAAATTTGGGTTCACCACTTCTTCAGAGGTTGCCAGTCCTGCTTCATGTAAACTATTCACTAGAAACATTAGATCCCATTTGAACGTATACAGTGGAATTCCTTTATATGAATTATTTGTACTCTTGATAAACTGATAGCTTAGGATCCTAGAGATGTACATTAAAAACCCCATAAGATCATCTGTAAGTATTACTTCAGTTTAGTTTATCTGCAAATGCCAATGCTGTCGTACACAGATCATAGCCTGAGATAACGAAAGTGAAGATAATTAATTCAGTGGCTGACTTTCTTCCCTTTTTTTCCCCCCAACTTAAACTCTGATCAAGAAATCACCGTATGACTGCAGCAACTTTGACAAAGAATTCTTAAACGAAAAGCCCCGGCTGTCATTTGCCGACAGGGCCCTGATCAACAGTATGGACCAGAACATGTTCAGAAACTTTTCCTTCATTAACCCGGGGATGGAGAAGCTGATATCCTCCAGAAACACAAAGGAGTCTGCCTTCTCCCCATGAACTGGTTCACAGGACTCTTCTTGGGTTCCTTTTCAACTTGGAAAAGAAAAGAAACACTCAACGATAAAGGCTGAGACCTTTTAGCTCCTCATTGACTTTGTAGCAGAAACCGACTCTACTTCACTAATGACAAGGCCCTCCCGTGTCTCTCCTGTCATCTTTCACAGTCACTCCTGAAGATGGGTCCTACTAACCACAGTTATGTACTTGAAAGATGGTCGTCCGCGCTGTGGAAGATGTGAAAACTTTATCCTGCTCCAGACTGTGGCCCTTCCCTTGGGCACCAACTGCGGGTCATTGAACTACTTGATGACTCAAGAAGCAGAGTGAGTACAGGCTTCTTGAGACGGAAGCAGCACGTTGCCTGGTGCAGTAGTGGATTTCCTTCAGCCACAGACGAGTAACCACTAACCCATTTTATTCCGTTCACTTCTGTGGAAGGGTAAATGGTGGCGGGGAAAGCCCTGAATAGGTTTTTATGGGAATTCTTCACAATAAACATAGCTTGTAACTTGAGATTTTCAAATCTGTTCATTCTGATTAGCCATGAAATTCACAGGAAAGAGGAAAGTGGGAAGAGCTCACGACACTGACATGGAAGGTTTAATAGGACAACTACTCTGGTTATCTTGTCAACATAGGTAATAAATTTAGAGTCCAACAGGATAGAATCATTTTACTGCTGCCAATAAAACCTTTCCATCCATCCATTCTTGGTTGGTTTCAGTATCAGTGGCAGTCACTCATTAACATCCTCACATTAGAACAAGGAAAGAAATGAAGTGCATAGTTCTTGTAAGAGAAAAGAAAAGCAATCCCTTATTAGACCATTACTGATGATTGAATGACTCATTAGTCCTGTTTAGGCATCATTTAAAACAAAAGACCCATGCATGCTACTTGTAGCAGTCAATCTTGTTGAATTAGAATCTAGCTATATATTTTTAAGTATCTGTGCTGTTTGTATATTTTGATAAAATGTTGTGACTTAATGACACAGACGTGGATATGTAAAAATGGAATAAAAGAAAGAAAGAATGGTGCCTGTTAGTAGTTTAATTCCTTACTTGTCTCCCCAGGAACTTGGTTCTGTCATGGTTATCATCAAAATGTAGCTAGCACTGAGTTCATGTTTTAAATTTGGGGAATCATTAAAAAATCCCAGAATGGGTGAGAAACTCAGATAACCCTTAAGTTATTGATATTTTATTCCTGTTTCCCTTCACACGAGATTTCTTGGAGTGGTCCACGCATGTTGCCTCTACTTGTCCAACACCCAAATTCAGCTCTGCCCTCTGACCTCTCTCCTGCCACTGCTTTCTCCAAAGACTACGTTCTTAACAGCCCTTGTGGAATGTCCTAGATCCTCATCTACCTTTCTGCAGCTTTTAGACAAGGAAAGACCCTCTCTTTGATCTTGGCCCCATCGGATGCTCTGACACAGCACTTTCCTCTTCCATCCCCCCACCAGTGATTACCCCCTCAGCTGGCACCTTTTCCTCCTCCTACCCCAAACCACTTCCAAGCCCCCTCTCCCCACCTTGCCTTCACTTTCCCTTGGTTTTCTCCATCCATCTCATGCCTTCAAGGATCACTCAATGCAGATCATCTCGAATCCACATCTCCAGTTCTCATTTCTCTGCCCGGCTTCAAACAGGCTCCATTAACTCATTCTATTTTCTTATGCCCTTTATCTCCCATGTTTCCTAATTCTGTTAATGGCACCATCATAGGCCCTGTCATCCAGGCTCAGAATCTCAGTCATTGTTGACCATCCCCTTTCCCTCTCTAATCTCTCTCTCTTTTTTTTTTTTTTTTTACCAAATCCTTATGATTCTGCCTCTGCAGTCTCTCCAAAATACATATTTATCTCTACTTTCTCTCCTCCTAATCATGCCTGGATCAATCTCCGAATCTTAAGTCTCTCTCTTCATTTTAACTCATATATACAACATATAAACTGTAGGGTACAAATAACTTTTCCTCTACCCTCTTATATTAAGTACCTGGGGGCCTGCGAATTAAACTGACAAAAGACAGATTAGCAAGAGAAGCATGCTTTATTTACACATGTAATGTGAATACATATGGGAGGGCTCCATGACGAGTAACTCAGAGTGGTTAGAATTTGGGGCTTAAATCCCTAACTTAGCTGGTGAAAGGGAGGAGAGAGAAAAGGCTCCTATGGGAAGGAAAAATGGGGTTTCAGGAGAACAAACAGGAGATAAGAAAGCTTGTGATCACATTTGTCCATAGAGGTATAAGTGGTCTTTTGTCTTTTCTGGGCCGTGAAACTCCCCCAGGGAGGGGATGTATGGTATGTTTACTCTTGGTCTCATTCCTGGGAACAGACTCACCCCAAAGAAGGAATTTATGGTGGTCCTCATCTCTCTGAAGTTTCTGCTTTTAGTCAGATAAGGGAAGCTCCAAGAAGGCCTCTTTCTGGATCTGTTGAATCTCAAATGACTTTAGCTTAAAATAATATCTATTATTTATGAAATATAAAAACAGTATCTTCACAAATCAAAGTTTTTATCCCATCACACTCATGTTCAAAACCCTGTGTAATCTTCCCTGGCTAAAACCCATTCAGGGCCACCCATTCCATTCCCAGACGACCTCTCTACCTGTGTGTCTCATTTCTACCTTTCAGTCGCCTATGCTCTGGTCAATCTGAATTTCTTAGCACTGCCTGTAAACACCCATCGTCTCCCACCTCCAGGCTTCCCCGATGCTAGTTTTTCTGCCTAGAATGCCCTATTCCCACATGTTCAACGTCTTCCTGTCTCTCAAGATCCAGTTCAATCGACGCATCTGCCATGGAGGATCCCTCATCCTCACCGATCCCCCACCGAGCTGGTGTATCTCTCACCTCTCTAGGCTCCCCTTGTACTGATTTCTCTGTACTTCTCTCATGGCTCTTACCACTTTCTATCAAGCTATGAAAGTGTATGCTCAGCCTCCCTTTCTTGGCTGTAAACTCCCAAGGGCAGGATCTCTGTCCATTTCATCTTTATACTTCCCACAGTTCCTTCGTATCTTAGTGCTCAAAAAGAGTTGTGGGCAAATGAGTAAATAAATGAGTGTGCTGGGTAGTGTTTGGATGGTGGCCCTTCCAAAGATATGTCCACCCAGAGTCTATGAATGTGACCTTATTTGGAAAAAGGGTCTTCGCAGATGTCAAGTTAAAGATCTCGAGATGAAACCATCCTGGATCGTATGGGTGGGCCCTAAATCCAATGTCAAGTGTCCTTACAAGAGACATACAGGGAGAAGGGAAGGCCGTGTGAAGAGGGAGACAGAGGTTGGAGTGATGCGTCCACAAGCCAAGGGACACCTGGAGCCACCAGAAGCTGGAAGAGGCCAGGAAGGATTCTCCCAGGCTCCCAGAGGGAACACGGTCCTGCAGACACCTTGATTTCAAACTTCTGGCCTCCAAAACAGTGAGAGAACAAATTTCTGTTGTTTGTGAGCCATCCAGCTTGTGGTAATTTATCATAGCCACTATAGGAAATTAATGCACACTGTTAAATGAAACCAGCATTGTACTAGAAGGCTCCAGTGAGGTCTGTGTGTTCCTCCCCACCTCGGTCACCACACATGCAAAGAGGACACCACATTCCCGCCAGACCCTCACAGCGCGTCTTCTGTGACGTGACTTCTCATCATCACTCAGCCTTTCACCCACATGCATTCCCCATCGTGGTTCTTCGTCTTTCATTTTTCTCCTGTTATCTCGTTTCTCTGGTCTGCTTTTTCCCTCACCTGCCTCCAATATCCTTCTCTTTGACTGCCAAGCTCATGGTTTTTCCATACAAATAAAGAGAAAGCTTCTCTCTAGCTTTTTATTTGTGAGTGAGCAGCTGTTTCTTCCTGCAGGGGGAACATCCACACTGTGGTTTATAAACTTGTGTCAATATCGCTAAAGAAAAAATAGTCATTGACACTTGTTAAGGCACAGTCAGGAAGACTTGATTCAAGGCCATCATGATGGGTGTAGGGACAACTGCAATGGGGTCTTGCAGTGGGAGAGAGACTGGACTCACTCTGAATACAGCATGGGAAAGTGGGAGTTTATAGACAAGGAGAAGGGTGGGTCAGTGGATGGAAAATGACTAAGAGGAAACATCAGGGGTGAGGGGTTCCGGTTAAACTAATAGGATTCTTGCTGAAGGCAGGCCAGGTGATCAGATGTCACCTGAGGGGTAGTGGGGAATGAGGAACTCAATCAGATATTCAGGTGGGGGGGGCGCAGTTCTGGTTAAACTGACATAGGATTCTTGCTAAAATTGGACAAGACAGAGACGAACTCGGAAGTCCAAAAGCCATGCTTAGTTGAAGATTTCAGGGGAGGCTGAGTAGAGTTTGGTCAAGAGAGACACTTCACCAATATTTGGAGCAAAGATCACAGTCTAGCATTGCGACGGCATTGGGATTACAACTAGTTTAGCGTTTTCTTAAATGGTGACAGTATTCCTCAAGCAATTCCCTGAAGCTGTCTTAGGGCTAGTCTGCTATTTCCTCCAGAGAGTGCCCTTTGCTCTGAGTTCTGACTAAGGCAGATGCACTTCTACCATCTTCAAGGCTAAGTGGTGGGTTAGTTTGTAGTCAGAATCTGCTGTCCTTTTCCTGGTGACAACCTCCCACACTGTTGCAAAGACTGCACACATGGGGCTTGGCCTTCAGGGGACAGTAAGCAAACCAGTGGACTCACTGAAGCACATGGAGGAACCGAAGACTAAAGACAGAAAAGTACATTAGAGCCAGATTCCCAGTGCTGCAAATATTTGGATAAAGAGTTCGAACGTCATTCCATAGGCAAGATGGAGCCACTGAAATTAGGCCAACAAAGCACAAGGAAATCCTCAAAGCATAAATGAAAAAAAAAATTTTAATTAAAAAAAAAAAGAGTTTCCTGCCATCCTGGAAGTAAATTTTCTGGAGCTAAGATCCACTTACATGATTCTACATATAAGATCGTATCAGCTGAGTAGGGGGACATCAGCAAGATGGAGGATTGAGAGGTCTCCGTCCTCATACTCCCTCAAAACAAGTAGTTTTAACAACTACTCGTGGAGGAACTTAGCTCCAGGGGAGCACCAGAATACGGTTCAGGAGCTGCAACCCAGCAGAGGGCAAAACCCAAGGAAGGCCACATAGAGAAGTATAGGAAGTGTTTACCTGCATCTACCATCCTTCAGATTGGCATGGCTCGGTGCCGAGAGGAAGCCTCTTGGCTGCAACTTCTCCCTCCGGGGGTGGAAGGGAAGCAGGAGGAGCCCAGAAGCCCACTCCATGCTGCAGACACCCCTGCTGAGGGGTTAATATCCAAACTATGGAAGGAACCCATGCAACTCAATAGCAAAAAAAAAAAATTTTTTTTAATGGGCAAAGGACCTAAATAGACATTTCTCAAAAGAAGACATACAGGTGGCCACCAGGTACATGAAAAGGTGCTCAAAATCATGAATCATCAGGGAAATACAAGTCAAAACCACAATGAGATATCACCTCACACCTGTTAGAATGGCTATTATCAAAAAGTCAAGAAATAAGTGTTGGCAAGGATGTGGAGAAAAGGGAACCCTTGTGCTCTGTGGGTGGGAATGTAAATTGGTACAGCCACTACGGAAAACAGGATGGAGGTGCCTCACAAAATTAAAAATAGAACCACTACATGATTCAGCAATTCCACTTCTGGGTCTATGTCCAAAGGAAAAAAAATCAGTACTATCACGAAGAGATTTGCACTCCTATGTTCACTGCAGCATTATTCTCAATGGTCTAGATATAGGAACAACCTAAATGCCCATAAATGGAGGAATGGATGAAGAAAGTATGGTGTGTATATATAATGGAATATTATTCAGCCTTAAAAAAAGGAAATTCTGCCATTTGCAACAACACGGACGAACCTGGAGGACATTACGCTAAGTGCAATAGGCCAGACAAAAAAGATGAAGGCTGCATGACTTACTTGTACGTGGAATCTAAAATAATCACACTCATGGAAGCAGAGAGTAGAATGGTGGTTGCCAGGGGCTGAGAAGGAGGAAACAGGGAGGAGGTGGTCAAGGGGTTCAAGGTTGTTGTTATGCAAGATGAGTAAGTTCTGGAGATCAAATGTACAGCAATGTGGCTATAGTTAATACTGTCCTGTACACTTGAAAGTTGCTAATAGTATAGATCTTAAGTGTTCTACCCACAAAAAAAAAGAGGTGAGTATGTGAGGAAACGGATGTGTTAATTAGTTTGATTTGGGTGAAAATTTCACAATGTATACGTATATCAAAACATCAAGTTGTACACCTTACATATATACAATTTTTGTCAATTATACCTCAATAAAGTTGGGAGAAATTTCTTTTTAATTTTAAAAAAGAACCCAAAATATAAATGCAATGAGGTAAATAATCTCTATACATTAAACTAGACTTATACATGTTCATATGGCTGCTTGTCTTGTGTGTGTTTCCATTTAATGAATGAAGGAGCACACGCATATCCTTAAGCCCTTTGCACCAAGAGGTCCCTGAGGCATGGATGCCAGAAAGGATAATTCAGCTTTTACAGATGGAATATGCTAAGAGCAGAAAAGCATTGACCAAGAAGATGGCATGAGAGTAGCTGAGCCAGCATGAAAGGTCAAGCACTTGGCTCCTCCAGTCCCTTGGCGTCCCTCCCCCAATGTCTGGGCTGAGCCCCTGTGGTCCCGGCAGACTGTTCACAAAGAGCTTCCTGCTGCTCCTTGATGGGAAGACCACAGTGGCCGGACCTCTGCACGAGGAGAGCCCACACACCTCTCTCTGTCCCAGAAGAGGTGCCACTGCCACAGCTCGAGGAAACAGAAGAAAAGGAACCCATTCCTCCGGCAGAACAAAGATATGTGACTGTACCGTGTAATTCCGCCTGGGTTGGTGAACCAGCCAAAAGGGGACCTCCCACCAGTTTTCAACATATTGGTCTATTAGTTACATTGATTTTTAGGATGAATTTAAGGCCAGTTTTATTTCTGGTCAATGCAGTATTCTTGGCCTTTTCAGAAGAACTGAGGAAAGTGATAAGACCTCCTATCTTCATGCTCACAAACAATTTATTTGCTCCTCAGTCTTCAGGGAGAGACATTAAGTCATCAAAGGATGAGATCAGAGCCCTCTGATCACACAGGCTTTGGGAACGTGGGCTGGAAACGGTGCATAAGCAAGGCTGCCCTGAGCCTATGTTGTTACCATGGCGTGTGACCCCAGGGCTGCTGAAAACCCTCCTCCCAAAATCAGACCATACAGACACCTGGTTAGAGTTACCAAGAATTTGGACTGAGTCAGCTCATCTTCGTCTGTGACCAGAAGCATCTGATAACTCAAGATCACTGAAAGGGCAGAGAAAGGGGTCAGGGAGGGGAGAGCCAACCTTTTCAGACATCGCAACTCTGCTGCCTTCACAAGTACTGCATCTGGGATCTTTCGTGTGATGACAACAGCAACATCCTAAGAAGTGTTTTCACCCCCAGCAGTGTGAGGAAGGGAGAGACGGGCAGCCACTCTTTTCTTCCTCTTACAGGAACTGGAGGCAGAACAGAACCGGGGACTGGCCTCCTTTTCTGCCATATGGCTCTAGCTGGGAATGGGCTGAGAGAAAACCTTTACAGCATCAAATAATGACAGAGCCCTAGGACTACAGAAGAGAGCCAGGAAATGGAGATGCTGTCTTAGGGCAAGCTAGTACCTCAACATCTCTGACCTCGAGGTTAGACTTCCACGGGAAGGTCTTCTTGAGGCTCCAGGAACATAATGATGTCCACCAGTTACAGCAATTCCTGCATGGTAACCACAGACTTCTCTTCCACTGGTGCCATGGGGAATAACAACAAATCAGTATTTGTTGACTAATGAAGCATAACGTCCTGTACTACGTCACCCTCAATGAGTGCCTAAAATCGTTTCTTCATTCATTCATCCATTCAGAAAACCTGGAGCACGTTCTCCATTTTATAGTTCAATTCCACAAACATTTATTGAGTGCCCAGTGTAGGTCAAACACAGTGCTGGACAGGAGGGGATGAATCACTTAGGAAGATACACAACTTCCACCTTGATGGAGCATGCAACAGCTAAATGATTTTCAGCATGACAAATGTAAAATGTGAAACACAAGCTGGGCTGGGGGTGCATGCAGAGGGATTAAATTAAATATTGGGTCATGGAAGGCCATCCTGGAGAGGTGACATTTGGAATGATATGTGAATGATGTACAGAGAGAGGAAAGTGTTCCAAAGACCCGAAGCTGAGGGATGATGTGGCAGATTTAGGGAATTGAGAAAAGTCCAGAAAACTGCAGGAAGAAGGAAAGGGGGCAGAACAGCCTAAGGCTGGCCAGGCAGGCCTGTCAGCACATCACAGCCCTTAGGAGTCGAGAGTTGATGGTAAGGAAAACAGAGTGAAGAGCAGGTCTTATGAAGGAAGCAACATGATCAGATTTTGAGTTGAGGAGAGTGGGGCTAGAAGAGGTACTGAGAGGAAGGGGAGGGGAGGGGGGCGTTCCGGGCACCTGGCATTGTGGCAGAACCAAAACTCTCAAGTCTGATTGTTTCATCTCACTGACTATTATTTGTGGTTTAAAAATGACATAAATGGAGTTCATGATCCAAAGTCCAGCTATTACCAAAAACATATTCAAAAAGCATTTGCTTACTCTAAAAATGAAAGAAAGCTCTCTAGGAACTGAAAGGGAGTGCTTTCTAGGAGACGGTAGCGAATGAAAAAAAAGTGCAAAAAGAGTGTATAGTATGCAAGCGTCTGTGTAAGAAGAAGGGAAAACCGTGCACACGTGTGCTGGTCATCACAGGAGGGATAAGCAGAAACACTACAGGTAGTTCCCTACAAAGGAAGAGCGGGGTGGAGGGCTCTGGGGGAGGGGCCCTTCTCTGAGAAGACCTTTCTGTATAGTTTTGACTTTTGAAAGTATGTTAATATTCTACATAGTCAAAAAAATAAAATTAGAGTAGGAAAGAGTTGGAAGGGGATAAAAGGCTATAAGTGAAAGCAAACTAAAATCAATCTAATAGTATTTCAAATGAATGACATAACCTCGTGGAAGGAGAAGGAAAGAAGAAAGGTAGGAAGGGAAAAGAAGGGGAAGGAAAGAAAATTAACCCAAGTAACTTATGAACACAGTATCTAACCAAATAGCCTGAGTTAGGAGGAGTGGGTGGAAGAACTGCAAACAAAAAACCTGAACGCTTTTTCAGTATTTTGTTTTAACTACACTAGAATCAGCAAAGCCATTCTGACATTGATTTAGATGTACCATAGGACTGGGCAAATGATGAAATGAGTTGATGTTGGGAGCCAGGGCTTTCACTGTGGAAGGAGGGACGTGCAGATGTGGAATGGGGAAGGAAGAGCCTGGGTGACAAGCCGGGACTGAAGGAATCAGTGTAGGCTCATGACTTCCAAAACATGTCTGTGTTTGGGTGTAAGCACGTTTCTGTGCTGATATATAAATACATATATATATATATATATATATATATATATATATATACACACACACGGACATACATATCTTTATACAGAGATACATGTGTGTATCTATGTATGTGTATGTATATATGTGCATATGTATGAATATGTACATGTTCCCTATATGCATATATTCCCAGCTCTTTCTGCTGAAAAGGCCAAGAATTAAAGACACCAAGTGGCAATGAGCATCCCAGTCTTAGTCTCTAATACTATTCCTCATTAAAGGGACCAGAGTTCCTCAGAGGAATGGCTGATTCCAGGGCCAGGGCAGGGTAGGTGTGACATGAACCAGGACATCTTGTCATGCCACAAGTAATGAAATGCTCGAAAAAATGATGGGAGCATGTCACAAGGAACCAGATGGAAGGGACTCTCACTGACCAAATTATAGACAATTTGGGCATCAAAAGAATTAAGTATAGTAATGAATTATAAACCATTGAAAATTAAGAATATGTGAGTCCATACCAATAGTAAATAGATAAATGAGGAAGAAGGGAGGCCTCTGGCTGGTAAATATGGAGAGAGTTTTGGAACAGGAAAATCATCATTTGGACCAGGAACGAACCATCTGTGGATGCTAAATCTAGGGGGAAATTTTGATGAGGAGCAGAATATTTGCACTGTCTTAAAATATCTTTCCACAAATTGCTTCTTAGTTGCAAAGGAGGGGAAAAGTAAAACAACCCAGTGATTAGGCAGTGCAGAAACTGGACAATCCCTTGACCAGGTAACCAAAGTGAGCATCACCAGTGAGAGGGAGAAGGATATTGTGACCCTCCAGATGCTCTAAGCTAAGAAGGACACAACATTACCTATGAGGTATTCCAGCCACAAAGGCCTAACCTCAGTATAATTCTGAGGAAACACCAGATGAGTACAAATGAGAAATGTTCTATTTAAAAAAATTGAGAAAGGGAGATGAGTATTCTTCAAAAATACCAATGTTGTAAAAGACAAAGAAAGGCTGTGGAAATGTTCAGATGAAAGGAGGGTAAAGGATCATGAAATTAAATGCAATGCCTGCCCCTGGACAGGATCCTGTACTGCAGAGCAGAAATGCCATGATTACATCAATTGATAAGACTGGAATGTGGGAGGTATATTAGTGTATCAATGTATATTTATGAAACTGATAACTACACTGCAATTGTGTAAAAGATTATCCCCATTCTTAAGAAATATACACTGACGTGTTCAAGATAAAGAGCCATAATGTACGTTACATCCTTTCAAATGGTTCAGAAAAAATACGAGAGAACAAATGATAAAGCAAACGGGGCAAAATGTAAACAATAGGTGAATCCAGGAATGAGTGTTTGGGTGTTCTTTGTACTATTTTTATTTTTGCAATTTTTGTAAATTTGAAATTATTTCCATATAAAAAACCATTTATAAACAGCATTCTGCTTATTACTCAGAATCGCAGACAGGTCATTAGTAATAGTAACAATTAGTCCTCTTTATCTTGCCTCAATTGTTGCCTGGACTCTTCCTTCTTCAGCCATTGAAGGTGGCCATGGTGTGGGGGTCCATGTCAGAAAACATGGTTTTGAGTGACTTCAGAAAGGCCATTTAAGATCTTTATACCATGGAGTGCACATTTGCAAAATGCAGAGAATAAGACACACTTCAGAAGTAAGAATGTTAAAATTAAGGAGACAGAAAGATATTGGGTAAACTCTAAAGTGTCATACAAATCTCAGGGAAGGTCGCTGCCCCCCATCCATCCTAAGATTCAAGATAGAAGTGGAAGGGTCATCCTGAATACCGCTCTCTCTCCCCCTAGTATATCAGTCCCCAAGTCTTGTTGTCCTCACCCGTCTGTCCTCTTCCCTCCATCTCCCCTGCCAGAGTCTTAGTTCCGGTTCTCATTTCCTCCTGCCTGGACCAGTGCATCAACCCCTCTGATCCATCCTCATGGCCCCCAAGATCCTTCTAACAGGTTAACATGGTTGTATTATTCCTACTTCTCCTTCTTATGTGCCTTTAAATCAATGATTCTAACCTTTTGTGATTCCAATTTGTCATCCAATATCAAAGGGATCGTGGACTCCCTGAAGTCTCTCCATTGAGCCTAAATTAATAACCCCAGGTTTTATGGTTCCTCATTTCCCTCAGGATAAAATCCCAACTCCAGAGCCTTCACATCTGCATCCTGCCTCCCTCTCCAGCCTCATTTTCCACTCTCCATCCACTCACATCCTCATTTTCAGCCATTTGCAGTCCATGGCACCATGCTCTTGCTTGCCTCTTGGCTTTAAATATGCAGTTGAACATGGCTGAAATAGTTTTAAATTCCTAACCATCCTGCAATTCTCAATCCCAAATTACCTTGTCTGGAAAGCATTTCCTGACTCAGTCTGGCCAAATTAGGGGCCTTCCTCTATGCCTCCATAGCACCCTCTGCACACTCACCCATGACACTTCTTACACTGGACTGCCTCTCCTGCCAGACTGTGAGCTCCTTGAGGACAAGGACAGTGTCTTTTCTGTACCCTCAGCCTCTGGCATCATGTTTAGCACATCACAGGTGCTCAGTAAATATGTGGTTGATGCACAGATGAAATATGAAGAAGTACCATTATTAAAACCTCGTTCCTCTTCCTTTTCTCCAAAAAGGCAAATGGTCAATAATCAATGATGATGTAAAGACAGAAAGAACAATATAACTAGAATGCTGATTTGATCCAAAAATTCCTTCTTAGCCATTTGCATCAATCTTTTTGCCCATTAAGCATTTTTCCAGAACTTAGGACAAATATCGTCAATACTGAGACTCTGGATCCTCTTCACACATTCAGAGAGATGATCCTTCAAAGGAAAAACAAGTTGTGAATTCAGAGAGAGAATTTGCTGGCTTAAGAAAGATCCACTAACTTTATTAAAGAGGTTGACATAGGGGGCCGGCCCGGTGGCGTAGTGGTTAAGTTCGCGTGCTCCACTTCAGCGGCCCAGGGTTCACAGGTTCGGATCCCGGCCGCGGACCGACGCACTGCTTGTCAAGCCATGCTGTGGCAGCATCTCACATATAACGTAGAGGAAGATGGGCATGGACGTTAGCTCAGGGCCAGTCTTCCTCAGCAGAAAAAGGAGGATTGGCGACAGATGTTAGCTCAGGGCTAATCTTCCTCACACACAAAAAAAGAGGTCAACGCAGGTCTACCCAAGTCAGAATCTCAGTTCTGAAATTTCAAGTAAGAGACTTAAAACGTCAGTAGATTCTACATCTAAAGACATGTTCACTGATGGGAACAATTAGCCTTCATGAAGGCAGTGCAGCCGTCTCTGCAGTTTGCTCCTTATTCATCCCTAGGAAAGATAGAATATACAGTGAAATGACCAAAGAGTAGAAAGCAATAAGGAAACTTGAAAGAAGCAAAGGACAACAATTATTTGCCTAAATTTATAGAAAGTTAGAGGTAGGAAATAACTAGATTTAAATGTTTCCTTTTAATGTAAAGGAAACCACTGGAGGATTAGAAATAGTCTGTTTCATATACAAACAATTAGAAAAGGAAAGTAGAATGAATAAAATTTAAAAAAACAATGACAAAGGGGTATAGTAAATAGAAACATAATAAAAGGGAGGAATAAATTCAAGCATGACACTAATCACAATATACGCCCATGACTTAAACTTTTCTAATGAAAGAGAAATGATCTCAGATTGATAAAGGAAAAAAAGTCTGCCAAATGCTATTTAAGAGGGGTAGGCCCAAAACAAATGACATAGAATTTGGGGGGGAAACGAGATAAGAAAATATACACTAGGCAAATGTAAAAGAAAAGAAAGAAAGAAGGGGAGAAAGGGGGAAAAGGGAGCAAGGGATGGGAAGAGAGAGGGAAGAAAAGAAAAGAAAGACTCAAGTATAGCAATATTAGTGCCAGACAAAATAGAATTGGAACAAAGACATCCCAAATTGAAGAAAAACAGGAAAATACATGCAAAAAGAGAGATTTAAAAAGAATATATGAAACAAAACTTATAGAAATGCAAGAAAGATAAATTCATTGTCATAATGGGAAGCATTAAAATACCCATCTCAAAAATCAAGAGTATACAAAAATATGTAAGGATAGAGAATGTTTGAATAACAGAATTAAGAAGCTTGAACTAATAAATAAATAAATAGAGAACTTTAAAATCAGCAGACACTGAATATACACTCTTTCCAAGGAAAAATGTATCCATACAGGGTTGGTATGAGGATTAAATGAGTGAAGATTTGGAAAATACTTAGTGTGTGGCACACAGTAAATACTCAATAGGTATGTGCAATTGTTATTCTCAAAATCTGCCAATGAAAACAGCAACAAATTCTACAAAGCACAAGTTATAAGGCTGGAGTCACTGACCATAATTAGAAAGTAACAGTAGGAAAATAACAACAAAAGTCTTTCCACATGGGGAGTTTAAAACAGACTTGCCAATACCTCTAGATTAAAAAGGAAAAAAATATGAAATTTACAAGTTATTTAGAAATGAATGACAATAAGAATATATATATATATTCATATCTGTGGGATATGGCCATAAGAGTACTCAAAGAAAAATGTATAACCTAAATTCATGTATTATAAAACAGGAAAGATAAATAAATGAAACTTGTGATTATATTAACCACACCAGCAAAAATAGTCTTCATCTACTAGAAATACAAACTATTTTAGGGTGAAAACCGTGACATCTGGGATTTGCTTTAAAATATTCCAGAAATAAAAAATTTAAATGTAGAGGAAATAAGATGAAACACATCCAGCAGAAACTTGGTGGTTGTTGAAACTAGGTGATTGATGCCCAGGGATTTTTTTGTAGCATCTTCTCCACTTCTGTGTATGTGAAAATTTCCACATTAAAAGTATTTTGAAATGAACTAACCAAGAAGAAGTCATAAAAATAACAGCAAAGAAACCTTAAAAATTGGAAAAAATGTAATGATAATAAGGAGATATTAAGAAAAATTATGCAGTAGACCATCAATAAATACAAAATTTGACTTTTTAAGTAAAAAACTGACTACTTGTTAAGAAAACAATTGAGATGACATTGATAATCATAATTACAAAAACAAAAAGGATAATAAAACAAAACGTAAAAGGTAATAAACAAAAAAATAATAATAAAAGGACAACAAAATTATTAAAACATATTATAATTACATATAAAATTTAAAAATCTAGATGAAATGGATAATTTCCTTTAAAAATTTAAATCATTAAACTGACTTTAAGAAATAGGTTTTTAAAAATTCTAATATTCCTGACCAGGTGGGGTTTATTTACACAAGGATGGTTCAACATGCAAAAATAAATTAATGTAATACAGCACCTTGAACGTGATCATCTCAGTTGATGCAAGAAAATCATGTGACAAAACTCA
Organism: Tapirus indicus; assembly: GCA_031878705.1. Classification (NCBI taxonomy): domain Eukaryota; kingdom Metazoa; phylum Chordata; class Mammalia; order Perissodactyla; family Tapiridae; genus Tapirus; species Tapirus indicus. Next base: position 121,313,439 of record CM062925.1, read on the forward strand.
ACACCTTTTCATGATAAAAAAATTCAACAAGCTAGGAATAGAAGGAAACTATCTCAAGGTATAAAGGTCATATATGAAAAGCCCACAGCCAATATCATACTCAATAAGGGAAGACTGAAAGCTTTTCCCCTAAGATCAGGAACAGACAAGGATGCCTGTTTTCACTTGTATTCAACATAATACTAGAAGTCCCTACCCTTTTGTGAGTTTTTACCTCCTAGAGCTCTACTACATTCTCACAGAGATTGTTGGAGAAAAATTCCCTCGTGCTTTGGCAGGGGGGTGGAATATGCACCAAAATAGACTATATTTTTTGCCACAATACACACCTCAACAAATTTAAAAGAATGGAAATCATACAGCAGCTGTTCTCAGACCACAGTGGAATTAAACTAGAAATCAGTAGCTAGAAAGTCCGAAAATACTTGGAGATTAGACAATACACTTCTAAATAACACATGAGTCAAAGGAGAAATCTCAAGAGAAATTTTTAAATATTTTGAACTAAATGAAAATGAAAACATAACATCAAAATTTGTGGGATACAGCAAAAGCAGTGTTTATAGGGAAATTTATAGCAGTAAATACATATCTGAGAAAAAAAGAAAGATCCAAAATCAATCATCTAAGCTTCCACCTTAGGAAACTAGAAACAGATAGCAAATTAAATCCAAAGAAAAAATAAATAATAAAAATTAAAGCAGAAATCAATGAAATAAAAAATAGGAACCCAATAGAGAAAAATCAAGAAAACTAAAAGCTGATTCTTTGGAAAGATCAATAAAATTGATAAGCCTCTAGCCAGGCTAATTAAGAAAAAAGAGAGGCACAAATCACTAACATCAGAAATGAAGGGGAGAACATCACTACAGATCCCATGGACAATTAAAGGATGATAAAGGAATACCATGAACAACTCTATGCCCACAAATTTCATAACCTAGGTGAAATGGACCAATTCCTTGAAAGACAGAATCTCCCAAAACTCACAAAAGAAGAAATAGAAAACCTGAATAGGCCTTTATCTATTAAAGAAATGGAATCAATAATTAATAATCTTCCAAAATGGGAAGCACCAGGCCTAGATCGGTTCAGAGGGGAATTCTAGAAAACATTTAAGGAAGAAATTATACCAATTGTCTACTATTGTTTTCAGAAGATAGAAGCAGAGGGAATACTTCCTAACTCATTTTATGAGTCCAGCATTACCTTAATACCAAAACTAGACAAAAACATTACAAGAAAAGAAAACTACATACCAATGTCTCTCATAAACATAGATGCAAAAGTACTCAACAGTAGCAAATCAAATCCAACAATGTATAAGAAGAATTATACACTATGATCAAGTGGGATTTATATCAGGTATGCAAGGCAGGTTCAACATTCAATTAATATAATCCATCACATCAACAAGCTAAAGAAGAAACATCACATGATCATATCAATAGATGCAGAAAAAGCAATTGACAAAATCCAATACCCATTCATGATAAAAACTCTCAGTAAACTCCGAATATAGGGGGAACTTCCTCAACTTGATAAAGAACGTCTACAAAAAATGTACACCTAACATTATACTTAATAGTGAGAAACTAGAAGCCTTCCAACTAAAATCAGGAAAGAGGTAAGGATATCCCCACTCACCACTTTCAATATCATACTGGAAATCCTAGTTAATACAATAAGACAAGAAAAGGAAAATTGAGAAGGAAGAAATAAAACTATCTTTGTTTGCAGATGACATGACTGCCTATGTAGAAAATGCAAAAGATTTGACAAAAAAAAAAACTCCTGGAACTGATAAGCAATTATAGCAAGGTTGCAGGATACAAGGTTAATATACAAAAGTCAGTTGCTTTTCTAAATACCAACAATGAACAAATGGGATTTGAAATTAAAAACACAATATCATTTACATTAGCACCCCCCCAAAAGTGAAATACTTAGGGATAAATCTGAAAAAATATGTACAAGATCTAAATGAGGAAAACTACAAAATTCTGATAAAAAATATCAAAGAACTAGATAAATGGAGAGATATTCCATGTTCATGAATAAGAAGACTCAATATTGTCAAGACTACAATTCTTCCTAACTTGATCTATAGATCCAAATCAAAATCCCAGCAAGTTATTTTGTGGATATCAACAAACTGATTCCAAAGTTTTTATGGAGAGGCAAAACACCCATAATAGCCCACACAATATTGAATGAGAAAAACAAAGTTGGAGGACTGATAATACCCAACTTCAAGACTTACTATAAAGCTACAGTAATCAAGATAGTATGGTATTGGCAAAAGAACAGACAAATAGATCAATGGAACAGAATAGAGAGCCCAGAAATAATATTATTGACAATAAATATTGTCAACTGGGGGCTGCCCAGTGGCGCAGCGGTTTAGTCCGCGCTTGGCAGCCCTGGGTTCACGGGTTCGGATCCCGGGCGCCCACCTGCTTGTCAGCCACGCCATGGTGGCGTCCCATATAAAGTGGAGAAAGATGGGCACGGACGTTAGCTCAGGGCCAGTCTTCCTCAGCAAAAAGGGGAGGATTGGCAACGGATGTTAGCTCAGGGCTGGTCTTCTCCACAGGAAAAAAATATATATATTGTCAACTGATCTTTGATAGAGAAGCAAAGGCAATACAATGGAGAAGATAGTCTTTTCAACAAATGGTGCTGGAACAACTGGACTTTCACATGAAAAAAATGAATCTAGATATAGATCTTACACCCCTCAAACAATCAACTCAAAATGGACCACAGATCTAAATGTTAAATGCAAAACTATAAAAATCCTAGAAGATAACATAGAAGAAAATTGATAATCTTGTATTTGGTGGTAACTTTTTAGATACAACTCCGAAGGCACAATCCATAAAAGAAAGAACTGATAAGCTGGACTTCATTAAATTAAAAACTTCTGCTTTGTGAAAGACAATTTCAAGATAATAAAAAGATAAGCCAGGTGCCGGCACAGTGGCATAGTGGTTAAGTTTGTGAACTCTGCTTTGGCGGCCCGGGGTTTGCAGGTTTGGATCCCAGGCACAAACCTACACACCACTCTTCAAGTCATGCTGTGGCAGCATCCCACATGCAAAATAGAGGAAGATGGCCATAGATGTTAGCTCAGAGTCAATCTTCCTCACCAAAAAAAAAAAAAGAAGAAGAAGAAGAAAAGAAAAGATAAGCCATAGACTAGGAGAAAATGTTTTTAAAAGACACATCTGATAAAGGACTGTTATCCAAAATATACAAAGAACTCTTAAAATTCAACAGTAAGAAAACAAACAATCCAATTAAAAACTGGGCCAAAAATCTTAACAGAGACCTCACCAAAGAAGATATACCAATGGGAAATAAGTATATGAAAAGATTCTCCACATTATATGTCATCAGGGAAATGCAAATTAAAACAACAATGAAATATTACTACATGCCTATTAGAATAGCCAAAATCTGGAGCACCGACAACACCAAATGCTGGGGAGAATATGGAGCAGGAACTCTCGTTCATTGCTAGTGAGAATGCAAAATGGTACAGCCACTCTGGAAGACAGTTTAGCCATTTCTTACAAAACTAAACATACTCTTACCACACAATCCAGCAATGTGCTCCTTGGTATTTATCCAGATGAGCTAAAAACTTACATATACACAAAAATCTTCACACAGATGTTTATAGCAGCTTTATTCATAATTGCCAAAACTTGGAAGCAACCAAAATGTCCTTCAGTAGGTGAATGGATGAATAAACTATAGTCCATCCAGACAATGGAATATTATTCAGCACTAAAAGGAAATGCATTATCAAGTCATGAAAAGACATGAGGAAGCTTAAATGCATATTACTAAGTGATGGAAGCCAATCTGAAAAGGCTCCATATGTATCTATGATTCCAACTATATGACATTCTAGAAAAGGCAAAACTATGGAGACAATATAAAGATCAGTGGTTGCCAGAGGTTCAGGGGATGACATGGATGAATAGGTCACTCACAGAGTATTTTTAGGGCAGTGGAACTATGCTGTATGATACTATAATTGTGGATGCCTATCATTATACATTTGTCCAAACCCATAGAATGTACAACAACAAGAGTGAACACTAATGTAAACTATGGACTTTGGGTGATAATGATTTGTCAATGTAGGTTCATCAATTGTAACAAAAGTACCATCTGGTGGGGGATGCTGATAATGAGGGAGGCTGTGCATGTGTGGAGGGAGGGGTAGACAGGAAATCTCTGTGCCTTCTGCTCAATATTGCTACGAACCTAAAATTTCTCTAAGAAATAAAATCTATTTAAGAAAACATACACACAAAAAAACATAATCCTCTCTATATATGCCAGTAAAGCATCTGATAATATTCAAAATCCATTCTGAATAAAGAGGAAAATTTAATAAACTAAGATAGAAGAAAACTTCCTTTATTTAACAAAGTATATCTATTTTAAAAACTTTAAAAAAATCATATTGATGTAGGAACATAAGAGCATTTCTGTTAGAATCAGGAATGATATAAGTTTACTCACTATCATAACTACAATTCTGTATTATGATACTTATTCAAAAAACAAAAGAAAGAAACAGCATATATAAATATTAGAAAATGAGAGAAAAATCATTGTCTTCAGATGATACAATTATCTAAAAAATCCAAGAAATATTGACAAATTACTAGGTGTAATTTTCAAAAGTCTAATAAGGTCCAGAGAAATTTTATTAGTAACAATAGCTTTCTTAGAAATAAGAAAGAACCAATTCAAAAAATGTAACAGAAAAGTATCACAAATATCACAATCTTAAAAGCAATGGAAAGTAAACTATAACAAGAAATAAAGGTCTTTGGTGAAAACAATTATAAACCTTAACAGAATAATACAAAGAAGACCTGAATGAATGGAGATGTGTCCTGTTTATGGATGGGAGGACTCAAGATTTTAAAGTTATCAAATATCTCTATCTAATCTGTAAACTCGGTGCAATCCCAACTATAATCCCAGCAGAATTTTTTAATGAAATTAAACTAGCTGATTTTAAAACTCATCTGGAAGACAAAATGCCAAGGAATTTTTCAAAAGAAAAATCATGAGGGAAAAATGCCTTTTCAGCTGTCAGATTATACAATAAAGATGGAGTGTTTAAAACAGTGCAGAAGTAAATGGTGGAATGAACTGCATATAAGAGGCTTTAGGAGATGATAAAGCACAAAACTGAAAAATGATAAAACATGAGCTATTCAACAAATGAGTGGGGGGAAAATAAAGTTAAATTCTTAGCTCAGACTTGATACAAAAATAGATTTCAGATGAGACACAAAGTTAAATATAAAATGAAACAATCATATAAAATATAAGACTACTTGTGATGTTGGGGTAGACATCCTTGTAAAAAAAATAAAGGAAAAAATTCCAAATCCAGAAGGGAAGAGATAAATTTGACTACATAAAAATTAATAATTCCTTTAACAAAGTACACCAAAATAACATGAAAGACAAGAGAAAGGGTGGGAGAAAATATTTACAATTTATATAACATATAACAGATTATTACATGGGATATGTAAAGTACTCCAGAAAGAAAAAAATAGAAAAGCAGGCAAAGAATATAAGTGGGAAGTTTTTAGCTAAAGAAATACAAAGGCCAATTCAATTAAGATGTTCTAGTTCACTACTAACTAGATAATTGCAAATTAAAACAATATATATTTTTCAACTTCATGGAGGGAAACATTTAAGATATTGCTAATGCCAAGTATCAGTGAAGGTCTGGGAAAATGAGTGGTCTCCATATATGGTTGAGGGACATATAAATTTGTAAAGCTTTATGAGAGGGCAATTTGGCAGTACCCTTTTCAATTTTTCGATACAAATATTTTTCAGTCCAAAAATGTTGGGTCCTGAAGAAATACTCACATGCACGCACAAGAGACATGTGAAGGATATTCATTGCAATATTGCTTATTGGAAAACTGGATACAGTCTGAATATGGTTATATAAACAATTGGATGTTTTACAAATGTGTTTTTACTGGAACACAGGAAGAAATACATTTTTCAATGAGTAGTAGTTTCCTAGGGCTGCCATAACAAAGTACCACAAATTGGGTGGCTTAGAACAGAAATTCATTGTCTCTCAGTTCTGGAGGCTAGAAGTCTGAAATCAAGGTGTCAGCAGGCCCTGCTCTCCCTGAAACTTGTAGGGGAAGGATCTTTCCTGGCCTCTTCCAGCTTCTGGTAGTCCTTAACATTCCTTGGCTTGTGGCAACATCACTCCCATCTGTCTCCATCTCCACATGGCATTCTCCCTGTATCTTCACATCAGCTTCCCCCTGTGCATGTCTGTCTCTGTGTCCAAATTTCCCTTTCTCATAGACACCAGTCATATTGGATCACAGCCCACCCTAATGGCATCATTTTCATTTGATGACCTCTGTACAGAACCTATTTCCAAATAAGGTCTCATTCTGAAGTACTGGGGTTAGGAGACTCCAACATATCTTTTTGGGGGGATACAATTAAATTCATAACTCAATGCTAACTAGTGCCCACCTACATTTCTACAACTGAAACAAAAATTTCACGAAATGACACCCACATTACCTGCAATATGATACTTTCTATTCTATTCTGTTTATTCTAATCTATTTTTTTAATGCTGGCAGCAACCCTTGAAACATTTTATGACCCACAAGTGGCTGGCAAGTCAAATTTTGAAACACTGAACTATGCAGTGGTTTAAAAAGTGCACACACACACACACATATTCAAATCTTCCAATAAAAAACAGGTTATTGAGTGACATCAGCATCTTGGTAGAGTGAGTGGTTCCCCTTGTCTCTCCCCTCTAAGTTACAACTAAATGGACATTCATTCACCAGCAGAAGATTCCCTGCACAGCACAACAGGACGTCTGAGAGATCCACACAGCTGTGCATCTGAAGGCGGGTAGACTGGATCCCTGGGAGGCAGTGAAACTAGGTGAGTGCCCTCTCTAGGTGGAACTAGGTGACCTCCCTCCCTTCCCGGGGGCACCTAAGCCAGGTTGTGGATCCTCACACAGAAGCTGGTGTGACTCTAAGAGGAGGTGGGGGCAGCCAGCCCATGTGAATGGTTTTGGAGTTGTAGCCTGGCCCACAGGAGTGCCCACCATGCTGTAGTGGCTGCCAGTGGGAACAGTTTACACTGAGTGTCAGAGGCTCAGTCCCCATGAAGTCACCCCATGCCCGGCGCAGCACAGGCAAGAAGCTGCCCCACCCGCCCAGAAATTGCCATGCCCACAGAGCACAGCAGCCCAGACCGACCAAGTGGCGGCTAAGCCCCCATGTAGGTGCCCCTCCCACCTAGCACAGAAGCTGAGCTGGTCCCCTACTGAGCACAGCAGCACCACCCACACAACAGTGACCCATCTGCTGAGCACAAAGACCCCACCTACTGTGCATGACCCACTCGCCCAGCACAGAGGCCCTGCCCGTGTGAGCACAACCTGCAGAGTGGCTATGGCCAGCCTGCACAAATGCAGAGCAGTCCTACCCTCACAACTTCCAGCAGACAGAGCAGGATCAGAAAACACAGCTCCTGCCCACCCCCAGTGGTGGCAGGTGGAATCTTCAAACTGTTACTACCATAAATGTGCCAACAATCAATTCATCAAACAGCATGAAGAAAGAACTACAGTAATATTTCAGAGCAGAAGGAAAATGACAAGTCTCTGGAAACCAATCCTGAAGCAACAGAAATTTACTATCTAAATGACAGAGAATTCAAAATAGTTGTCATAAAGAAACTCCATGAGTTACAAGAAAACTCAGACAGACAGTGCAATGAGCTCAAGAATAAAATTAATTTACAGCAGGAATACTTCACCAACTATTAACTATTAACAAGGAAACTATTAAAAAGAAAAACCAAACAGAAATTCTGGATATGAAGAACACAATTAATGAGATGAAAAATAATCTAGAAACCATAAAAAATAGAGCTGATGTTATGGAGGACAGAATTAGTGAATTAGAGGACAGATATGTAGAAATGCTTCAGGTAGAGGGAGGAGAGAGAACTATGATTTTTTTAAAAGGAAGAAATTCTTCAAGAAATATCTGACTCAATTAGGAAAAACAATATAAGGACTATAGGTATTCCAGAGGGTGAAGAGAGGAAGAAAGGAGCAGAGAGCTTGTTGAAAGAAATAATAGCTGAGAATTTCCCAAACCTGGGGAAGAAACTGGACTTACAAGTACATGAAGCCAATAGAACTCCTAACTACATCAATGCAAAAAGACCTTCTTCTCCAAGACATATAATATTAAAACTGGCAAAATCAATGACAAAGAAAAAAATATTAAGAGCAGAAAGGCAGAAGAAAATAACCTACAAAGGAATCCCTATCAGGCTTTCAGCAGCAACCTTACAGGCTAGAAGAGAATGGAATCATATATTCAAAACACTGAAAGACAAAAACTTACAGCCAAGAATACTCTATCCAACAAAACTATCCCTCAGATTCAGTGGAGAAATAAAAGCTTTCCCAGATAAATAAAAGCTGAGAGAGTTCATCACCATTAGACCTCCCTTACAAGAAATGATGAAGGAAGCCCTCCTACCTGTAACAAAAAAGCAAAGGTTTACAAAGCTTTGAGCAAGGAGATAAACAGATGGACAAAATCAGAAAATTGCAGCTATCAGAACAGGTTAGCAAACACTTAATTATAACATAAAAGATAAAGTGAAGGAAAGCATCAAAAATAATTATAAACACTTCAATTTAGTCACAAACTAACAACACAGAAAAGAACAATTTTTGACAACAACTCAGAAGGGGAAGAGGTAAGGGATGGAACCCTCTTAGGCTAATGGAGATAAGAGGCTATCAGAAAATGGACTATCCCATCTATGAGGTCTTTTGGTTTTGTTTTTTGTGTGTGTGAGGAAGACCAGCACTGAGCTAACATCCATTGCCAATCCTCCTCTTTTTGCTGAGGAGGCTAACATCTGTGCCCATCTTCCTCCACTTTATATGAGATGCCACTATAGCATAGCTGACAAGCAGTGCACTGGCGGGCATCCCAGATCTGAACCTGCAAACCCCTGGCTGCCAAAGCATGGACTAAACCACTGCACCACCAGGCAGCCCTATGAGGTCTTTTATACAAACCCCATGGTAACTGCTAAACAAAAAGTCAGAGCAGAGACACAAATCATACATAAAGAGAAAACCATCAAAAAGAAATGGCAGTCAGAAATACAAGGGAAAAGAAACAATGGAAATATAGAACACCTAGAAAATAAGAGATAAAATGGTAGTATTAAGCACTCAGATATCAATAATCACTCTAAAGGTAAATGGATTGAATCCTCCGATCAAAAGACACAGAGTGGCTGGGGGGATTAAAAAACAAGACCCAACAATATGCTGCCTCCAGGAAACACATCTCAGCTCTAAAGACAAACATAGACTCTGAGTGAAGGGATGGAAGACGATACTTCAAGGAAATGGCAAGCAAAAGAAAGAAGGTGTTGCCATACTTATATCAGACAAAGTAGACTTCAACATAAAAAAGGCAATGAGAGACAAAGAGGGGCAGTATATAATGATAAAAGGAGATTTCCATCAAGAGCAAATAATACTTATGAATATATATGCACCTAACAGAGGAGCACCAAAGTATATAAAGCAACTAATAACAGACCTAAAGGGATAAATTGACAGCAATGCAATAATAGTAGGAGACCTCAACACTCCACTTACATCAATAGATAGATCATCCAGACAGAAAGTCAACAAGGAAATAGTGGCCTTAAATGAAGCACTAGACCAGATGGACTACATAGATATATACAGAACATTTCATCCGTTCATTTAAATGGCTGAATACACATTCTTCTCAAGTGCACATGGAACATTCTCAAAGATTGACCATATGTTGGGAAACAAGGCAAGCCTCAATAAATTTAACAAGATTGAAAGCATATCAAGCATATTTTCTGACCACAATGCTATGAAACTAGAAATCATCTATAAGAAAAAAGCTAGGAAAGGCACAAATATATGGAGATTAAACAACATGCTACTGAACAGCCATTGGATCAATGAAGAAACCAAAGGAGAAATCAAAAAATACCCGGAGAAAAATGAAAATGAAAACACAACATACCAACTCTTAAGGGATGCAGCAAAAGTGGTGCTAAGGGGGAAATTTATAGCAATACAGGCCTACCTCAACAAAGAAGAAAAATCTCAAATAAATAATCTTAAAGTACATCTGAGAGAACTAGAAAAAGAAGAACAAACAAAGCCCGAAGTCAGCAGGGGGAGGGAAATAAAAATTAGAGCAGAAATAAATGAAATAGAGACTAAAAAGTCAACAGAAAGGATCAATGAAACTAAGAGCTTGTTCTTTTAGAAGATAAACAAAATTGACAAACCCTTAGCCAGACTCACTGAGAAAGGAGAGAGAAGGCGCAAATAAACAAAATCAGTAATGAAAGAGGAGAATTACAACAGACACCACAGAAATACAAAGGATTATAAGAGAATACTATGAAAAACTATATGCCAACAAATTGGATAACCTAGAAAAAAATGGATCAATTCTTAGACTCATACAACCTCCCAAAACTGAATCAAGAAGAAATAGAGAATCTGAATAGACCAATCACAAGTAAAGAGATAGAAATGGTAATCAAAAACCTCCCAAAAAACAAAAGTCCAGGACAAGGGAGCTTCTCTGGAGAATTCTACCAAACATTCAAAGAAAATGTAATACCTATCCTTCTCAAGCTATTCCAAAAAATTGAAGATGATGGAATGCTTCCTGACTCATTCTATGAGGCTAACGTTACCCTGATACCAAAACCAGACAAGGACAACACAAAGAAGGAAAATTACTCGCCAATATCACTGATGAACAGAGATGCAAAAATCCTCAACAAAATATTGGCAAACCAAATAGAGCAATACATTAAAAGCATCATACACCATGACCAAGTGGGAATTATACCAGGAACACAAGGATGGTTTGACATCTGCAAATTAATTAATGTGACAAACCACATTAACAAAATGAGGAATAAAAATCAAATGATCATCTCAATAGATGCAGAGAAAGCATTTGACAAGATCCAGCATCCATTTATGATTTTAAAAACCCTCAATAAAATGGGCATAGAAGGAAAGTATCTCCACATAATAAAGGCCATATATGACAAACCTACAGCCAACATCATACTTAACAGTGAAAAACTGAAAGCCATCCCTCTGAGAACAGGAACAAGACAAGAGTGCCCACTCTCATCACTCCTATTCAACATAGTACAGGAGGTTTTGGCCAGAGCAATTAGGCAAGAAAAAGAAATAAAATGTATCCAAATTGGAAAAGAAGAAGTAAAATTCTCACTGTTTGTGGATGACATGATTCTATATAGAAAACCCTAAAGAATCCACCAGAAAACTATTAGAAACAATCAACAACTACAGCAAAGTTGGAGGGTATAAAATCAACTTACAAAATCACTTGCATTTCTATACACTAATAACGAACTAGCAGAAAGAGAAGTCAAGAATACAATCCCATTTACAATCACAACAAAAAGGATAAAATATCTAGGAAAAATTTAACCAAGGAGGTGAAAGACCTATACACTGAAAACTGTAAGACATTATTGAAAGAAATAAAAAATGACATAAAGAAATGGAAAGATATTCCATGCTCATGGGTTGGAAGAATAAACATAGTTAAAATGTCCATATTACCAAAAGCAATCTACAGATTCAGTTCAATCCCAGTCAAAATCCCAATGACATTCTTCACAGAAATAGAACAAAGAATCCTAAAATTTATATGGAACAGCAAAAGACCTGGAATAGCCAAAGCAATCCTGAGAAAAAATAACAAAGCTGGAGGCATCACAGTCCCTGACTTTAAAATATACTACAAAGCTATAGTAATCAAAATAGCATGGTATTGGCACAAAAACAGACCCACAGATCAGTGAAACAGAATTGAGAGCCCAGAAATAAAACCACACATCTATGGCCAGCTAATCTTCCACAAAGGAGCCAACAACATACAATGGAGAAAGGAAAGTTCCTTCACAAATAGTGTTGGGAAAACTGGACCACCACATACAAAAAAACGAAAGTAGACCATTATCTTACACCACACACAAAAAATTAACTCAAAATGGATTACAGACGTGAATGTAAGACCTGAAACCATAAAACTCCTAGAAGAAAATAAGGCAGTACACTCTTTGATGTTAGTCTCAGCAGTATCTTTTCCAATACCATGTCTACTCAGGCAAGGGAACCAAAAGAAAAAATTAACAAATGAGACTACATCAGACTAAAAAGCTTCTGCAAGGCAAAGGAAACCATGAACAAAACAAAAAGACAACCCACCAACTGGGAGAAAATATTTGCAAATCATATATCCAACAAGGGTTTAATTTCCAAAATATGTAAAGAACTCATACAACTCAACAACAAAAAACAAAAAACCCAGTCAAAATACAGGCAGAGGATATGAACAGACATTTTTCCAAAGAAGATATGCAGATGGCCAACAGGCACATGAAAAGATGTTCAACATCACTAATTATTAGGGTAATGCAAATCAAAACTACAATGAGATATCACCTTTCACCTGTCAGAATGGCTATAATTAACAAGACAAAAAATAACAAATGTTGGAGAGGATGTGGAGAAAAGGACCTCTCACCTCATACACTGCTGGTGGAAATGCAAACTGGTGCAGCCATGAAAAACAGTATGGAGATTTCTCAAAAAATTAAAAATAGAATTACCTTATGATCCAGCTACCCCACTACTGGGTATTTATCCAAAGAACATGAAATCAACAATACAAAGAGATCTATGCACCCCTATGTTCAATGTAGCATTATTCACAATAGCCAAGATGTGGAAGCAACCCAAGTGCCCATCAACTGATGAAGGGATAAAGAAGACGTGGTGTGTATATACATATATATATATACACACCCACAATGGAATACTACTCAGCCATAAAAAAGAGACAAAATTGTCCCATCTGCAACAACATGGATGGACCTTGAAGGTATTATGTTAAGCAAAATAAGCCAGACAGAGAAAGACAAATACCATATGATTTCACTCATATGTGGAAGATAAACAAACACAGGGCTAAGGAGAACTGATTAGTGGTTACCAGAAGTGGGGTAGGGGTGTGAAAGGGGTAAAGGGGCACATATGTATGGTAACAGATAAAAAGTAGACTACTGGTGGTGAGCACAATGCAGTCTACACAGAAACTGATACATAATAACATATACCTGAAACTACACAATGTTATAAACCATTATGACCTCAATAAAATAATTTTTTAAAAAAAGAAAATATCAGACTAACATGCATGCCAGAACTACACTCATTCATCAATTGCAAGCATAAGTTGGCTGCTGATCCAAGAGTCTGGCAAAAAATCAATGAAAGTATTCTATGAATCAACTGGTTATATGGAGTTTACAATAAAGAATATTGTACATTTTAAAAACAAACAGGTTATCAAACAATATAAATAGTTTGTATAAAACACACACACACAAAAACTAAATATATATTTCCGTGAATATATATGTGTAGTTAAATGCACAAAAGTCTGGGTGAATAGGCACTAAACCAATAACAGGGGTCACCACTAAGGAGAAAAGAGGATTTGGGAAGGCATGGTGCAAAGGGAATATTTGCATTATCTATATATTTGAATTATTTTTGCAAGAACTAATTCATATGTTACCTGCATATTTTAAAAATAACTTTTTAAGGAAAAATTCTTTTATATACATTTTTCTTATATTTACCATGATTATACAACTTCTACTGAAAGAAAAAGACCTTAGGGACCCCTAAACTCATTCTCCCATTTTTATTATCCAGTGGCAGAGCTGGGATCGGAACCCAGATCTCTTGACCCTTGGCACTTAATCAGCCCAAAACTGGACACATGTGCCCATTAACTAAGCATTCAAAACCTGACTTGACTGTTCCCTTTTGGGCTAAAGAGAAAAAGACATCTGTTTCAGTGTCATTTTACTTCTTTTGAGCCCACGTCCCCCATGAGTTCAGAGGCTTATTTATTTTAAAGCTTTTATACTTTTATCAGAATTCAACTCCTTGAGCTATATTGATCAATTGCTTTAAAAGTTTTCAGAGCCAAAGGGGACACAGAAAAACATTTACTTATTACTGACACTGGCTCCAGGTTCAATAGGATAGCTGCCACGGGACTTTGGCTCCTGCAATAATGGGAATGAAGAAAAAGAGGTCCCATATATCTAAAACAATTGTCAGGGGACTATGGTGGCGGTGGGTCTGGAAAGAAAGAGTGTACAGGGATGACTTACAATACTCTTTCTAGAAGCCAAATGGCCTGGGGTTGGGTGGCAAATGGGGCTAGGCTGCATGAGCACCTCAGTCTGTGCTTCAGTAAATGGGTTTAGTCTCCTGGCCTTCACACAGACTCCACAAAGGGAACTCTGAGCACTGGGAGGAGATGCTGCCCAGGCACCCCCAGCTCCAGGGGAACCATGTGCTACTGTGTGTGTGCAGGGGAGAGGGCTAGGTTCTGGACTCCAAACACCCTCCAGCCCGCTTCTCTGAAAATATTTAAGAACAGGGCAGGAGGGAAGCCCTGTATTCTCTCACTAAAAGAAGAAACTCAAGGAGACAACCATAATGAGCTGTTGGAGCAAAACTCTCCAGGGGCAGGAATGATCAATAATACTGTTAAAAATCAATAACACTGTCCTTTTAAAGCTGGTTTTACTGTTGCTCACTTTTACCTAATTGCATGCCCACAGATGGCTCTGGGCAGCATCTGAGCTTAATGAGATCGTCCCCTTTTTCATGTGTCTTTTTGGGTTTTTACACCCAAGCTTATCTATGACACGGGGAGCTCATTACCCATGGATGTTTCAATGGAGAAATACCAAAATGTCCACACTGGCTGTTTGCAAACTGGCAACTGTTCTGATTGGTCGGTGACCACGCTATCCAGGTAGTAAGATATTTTGAACATCAATTGTAATTGTGGGATGGAGAAATGAGACCAGCTTGGCCACAGAGGCCTGTAAGTTCCCTTTCCTCTAACAATAAAATTCAGAATATAGCAAACCATATAAATGTAGATTGCATAGCTGTTTTCAAAAACAAGCACAGGACCAGCAGCTCTACAACTTGTAGCCCTGTTTCCAGCCTACACGACCATTCCTGCCAAAACCACAGTGCTGTGCCACTCAAAGAGGATCCCCACCCAGACACAGGCCACGTCAAAATGGCAACACACTGAACCAAGAACACGCTGGCGTATTTAACAATAGAGGAGAAATCAATGTCATTGTCTGAAGCTGTTTTAAAAATATCTCCTATTATTCAATCCCACATCTTTTAAAAAATATTTTTGTAGCACAACAATAAAAAATCTATGCTACAAAATGATCGGTTTAAAG
Source organism: Tapirus indicus (assembly GCA_031878705.1). NCBI lineage: Eukaryota > Metazoa > Chordata > Mammalia > Perissodactyla > Tapiridae > Tapirus > Tapirus indicus. The sequence continues at coordinate 121,328,934 of CM062925.1, forward strand.
TATGGGGTGGAGGTCTATGCATTGTTTCACTCTGACTCAGATTTTACCACCAGAAGCCCCCACCCAATTTCTCTATGTCTTATTATACTACTATTTCTTTTTCCGATCAAGTCTCTATTCCCTGTCACCTACGATGTCTTAGTGTGAAGTGTGTCCAGATGTGTGGTAGAGTTTTGTGATGTGAGATGTGTTTCCCATGATTCGTAGCGAGTACCCTCACTGGTCAAGCAACTGGACATTCTTCTGACACTATATGTAAAATAAGGTCCAGAATACCGCACTTCAAAGTCAGACCAGTCTTGAATATGATGCAATGAGGAGGGAAATACACTTAATGAAAGGGGAAATAACTTGCCAAGACAAAGTAACAGATCCTGAGACTGAAGGACATGGAGGAAGTCTATATGGGGTAGGTTGTTTATCTACAGATTCATTTCCAAATAGTAAAGAGGACACTGACACACATTTGCTTATTCTTGGCTTAGCAGCTGCCCCCTCCTCGACCAGGAAGGTGGAGTGAGATGGGAAGCTGTGTGCATTTGTCTGAGCTGGAGCTGGGGAAGAACAAGTGGAAAGAGCCATGTTGACTTTGCTGTGGGGGTCACAACCTGACAAAGTGATTAGAACAATCAGGAGAAGTCAGTGTCTCAAACTTCAGATTAAACACGAGTATAAAGCTAGACCTGTGGTGGGTCTGCTTGCTTTCTTGTTTTTCATTTTTGGCACCATATGACTTATGTGAAGAATAACCTACCAAAGCACGTGAAACTGGACCGTTCCAGACATACAAAGCCCAATGAGGAAAATAAAATACGGTGGGAGGCCCAAGGGCTGGGGGTTCATGCTACTTGCAGGCAATAATAAAAGTCTGATCAGCATGCTGTGAAATGATCATACTAGATTTGAGACTATTGTGATGTTTTTAAAAAATAAACATTCTGCTGAAATGAATACTGAGAACCTTGTCAGATGCGGTGAAAATAGGAGCTTATCTTCAGAAGCATCCATTCAGATGTTTGGGTCCTTCGTTCTGAAAATAATATCAAGACCTCAGATCTCTAGTTATATGGCAGGCAATACTTCTCCTTCCCTTGCTGCAGATGACAATGCTCACAGATGTTTACCAAACGCGCCCACTTGAAGGAGGAAGACAATGGACAAGGGCTGGGAGGGAACAGCTGAGTGAGGGAGAAGGCCACAGACAGAGGTTGGGAAATGCTCGGGTCTTTGTTCTGAAACAGCTCTGCTGTTCGTTCACGGGGAAACCTCGAACAACTCATTTAATTTTCTGGGGCCTCAAAATAAGGGGGTCAGCGAAGATAATATCTAAGGTCCCTTCCAGCTCAAACATTTTCTGGTTCTAATCTGAATCAAAATCCTGAGAAGCTGCAAAGTTCGATGAGCAATACTTTCCATACACACAGACACTCATTGATTCCACTCTTTGCAGACCTGAGGCCAGCCTCAAGCCCTTCCTCCCCTCTCATACTCCTCTCCCTCCTTCTGGGACCCTACATACACACCCCCTGCCCAGCACCCACTGTTCTCATGCTGGCCTGAGACCCCCACCAGGACCCTCAGCAGGAGACATTCATAAGAGTTGGCTCTTAGAAATAACAGCCAAATTTGTATCCCTTCCACAGTACCCAAAATAACGTTTAATTCATAATTAGTGTTGCCTATGTAAATTTGTTGGATGACTATTAATGTTTGCTTCATATTTTGAAGTGTACAAAGGACTTACACCTACCATTCTATTCTTATAGGAGCCCTCTGAAATTGCATATTAGTATACCTATTTAATAACAGATGAGGAGGCTAAGGCTCAGGGAGATAGTGACATCCTAGGTCACAATAGAAAGTTGCCAAGTGGAGACTAGAACCCAGATCTCTTACCATCAGATCCTGCTTCATTCCAGACTATAGCATTCCTTCTGCATCCACCCACCAGTGTTATATCCCTGTTATTTACTGAAAAGAATTTTAAATTGACTCACCTGGTTCAGGTTCACACCTGGCCTTACCTGTTCCCTTTCTAGGGAAGTCGACACAGGGAGACAGTCTCATGAAAGCCTAGCCCTCTCCCACCACCCCCCATTCTCTCCCACATGTACTTCTGCCTAGACTCATTCTTGCCAAAAGAAATGAGAACTATTCCTGGGGGCCCAGTTAAAGGTGTTGGAAAAAGGGAGATCAGTGTTTCTTTTAGGAAGATGTGGACTGAGAGTTTGGCTATTCTAATGGACCCTTTACTGCACATGCAGACAAATGAGGAGGCATGAGTACTTCCTGGGTACACGATGTTGGCCACCTAGAGAGGCTACCCAGGGTTTTCCCAGAGCCTGTTAGTAAGACCACCTGGTGCAGCTGCCCTGCTGGGGCTTTGCCCACCAATGCATAAGTGCAGAGGAGGAAGTCGTGCACCACCAGCCAGAGGAGAGACGCCTTTGCACATGTCCAGAAAGTGCAGACAGAGATCTCAGTATTCAGAACATCCATCTGGGATGGACCCAGCCACGACTCCATGAGGAAAGCATCAGCTTTAATCATCTACAAGGCCCAGAGAATGCCAGAATCCATTCACAACAGCACATCAAGGAAGAGTTCTCCTGCCCCCTTTACTGTTTACCTCTCCTCTCCCAACTTGGGAGAGAGAGCAGGGGAGCAGAAACCAGTGTTATCAAGCCAGGAAAGAAGACTGAGCATGGGGAGTGAGAAAGCATGAAGAAGCTGGCTGCTTCTCTCCCTCCCACAGCAAGCAGCCAGCATGCAGCCCACTTGAACTAGAGGAGGGGAGAAGATTTACTTTAAGTGGATTATTCCATGGCTCTGCACACTTAAGTCGCTGAAATGAGACTTGAGGGAAGACCAGAGGTGACTGAGGACATTTTCAATCACCTGAAAATAACCAGAAAAATCATAAGACCCATGATTATGATCATAGGTCATAAGATCATAAAGGCTGGAAGAATTAGCCCCACAGAGCAGGTCTGAATGGACCATAGGCAACAATAATGAAGACGTTTTGTTTTGTTTTGCTTTATCCTAAGAGTTCTGCTTGTTTACACACAAACACGTATTGGAGCCAAGATTATGTTGCTCCTGGTGCCAGGGCATTCATGAGAGATTTCGGATGCATACGTCACCTGCCCTTCATCACCAATCCTACTGCCCTGGCAGGTGCTCAGTAAAAGCTTGTTGAATGAATGAATTTGACTGTGAGTGAGCACTGAACTATGATCATCTATCAGTGTATGGGGCTGGTTGGTGAGAAGGCCTGGTAGTAAATGCTCTGTCCAACAGTGATTAAGTGAACTTCGGTATGAGATTCTCTCTCTTGGGGAGTTTTAGGAAGAGGCAGAAACCAGTTGACTGAGAGAGAAGGCATCAAAGCAGAGGCCACAAGCCAGCAAAAGGGATGAACAGCAGAAGCCAGGAGGTAGAAAGCAGTCACAGAAGCAGTGATAGCACTTCTGTCACCACAATGGGGAAGCGCTAGAGTAGTGACCAAGAACTAACCCATTCTGGAGACACCCAGGGTTGCTCTGTCATCCTGGAGGGACTGAGGGTCCACACAGCTGCTGGGGAGGTAGTTTTATAGGCAATCCTCAAGTCAGTCCTTTGTTAGTCCTCAAACTCATCAAACTCACTCTAACTTACTCAAGGAGCCATCCTGACAGAGGCGGGAGTCCCCCCAACAGAAAGCCAGCCTGGGAGCTGAGACTGCTGGATGCATTCATTCCCTCAGTGACACCATCCAATCTCCATGAGGGTTAGCAATGAGGGGAGAGTCCTGACTGCCTTGTTTCTCCATGGATTCTCAGAAGCCCTGAGCCCAAAGAGCCCTGAATGTGTCTCGTGTGTGTGTGTGAGAGAGAGAGAGAGAGGGAGAGAGAGATTAACTCAACTATGACAAAACATACCACACAGTTATTAGCATCAGACTGGTTGATTCATTGTTCCCCCACATACCTGAGGTGTATTCCTATCCCAGAACTTTGACTCATTTTCTCCTACCAGCCTGAAAGGTCCTCCCACATCTTGTAAACAACACCAAAACCAACCCACTCCCCAAGACCCAGCAGAGGCTCCAAACTCCTGCATGAGGCCTTTGCTGACACTGGTCAAGAATGCTTCCCTCTTCCCTTTCTCTTTTAAAAGGACAATAGTTAAGAGCAGACACAAAGAACCAAAGCCCAAAGATATTTGAGAATGGAGTAGGCACCCCCCAATGTTGTTTTTTAACAGCTCTCAATTCACTGTCAGGAAAGCACTCTCAGAGGGTGGGAGCAGTTCCCCCACGAGGAGCCTGTCCAGGACGGGGAGTGATGTCCCACCAGGGAGACAGGAAAGGAAGCTACTTTCTGCCTCTGAGTTCTCTGCCTTCTATATCTTTTTGTGTGTGTGTGTGAGGAAGACCAGCCCTGAGCTAACATCCATTGCCAATCCTCCTCTTTTTGCTGAGGAAGACTGGCCCTGGGCTAACATTCATGCCCATCTTTCTCTACTTTATATGGGACGCCGCCACAGCATAGCTGACAAGCAGTGTGTCAGCCGGTGGGCGGGATCTGAACCTGCGAACCCCGGGCTGCCAGAGTGTGAACTAAACCGCTGCGCCACGGGGCTGGCCCCTGCCTTCTATATCATTTCTATTGCTGATGAATCTTTGAAAATAAAATACATCATTATATACAAAATGATGTGGGTGGGGAAGAGTGGAGGCAGACCAGCAGCACAAAGACAAGTTAGCTACAATAATATTCCCAATAAGGCCTACACTATTATGTGCCTCCCCAAGCCATCATTCCCCCAGGGTTCAGCTAACAAAACCCTGATTTTGTTCCAGAATCATGCAGGCAGCGACATGTCCAGGAAAAGTGGACCCTTCCCCAAAGAATGAAAAGGGAGTCATCTAAGCCAGGGTTGGTCAACTTTTTCTGTAAATGGCCAAGAGTAAATATTTTAGGCTTTGTGAGCCATGTAGTTTCAGCCACAACCACTCAACTCCGCTGTTGTAACAGGAAAGAAACGATAGACAGTATGTAAATGAATGAACATAACTGTGTTCCAATAAAACTTTATTTATGGACACTGAAAAAATACATCATTAGGATGCATTCACTTCATTGACTGAAGTGGTTATTGGGCCAGCCCCTAGCAGGCAAGTAGGAAGTAAAAGATTGCCTTATGGAAAAATCTTGCCAAGTACCAGGCACTGTGTGAGGTGCTTTATGCATATGATTTCACTTATTCCTCAGAACAACCCTGTGAGGACAGCATAATTGTCCCCATTTTATAAATAAAAACACTGAGGTTTGGAAAGGTTTGATATCTTGTCCAGAGTCTTTAAAAAGGAGGTGTTTCGTTACAATGCCTGTGTTCTCTATCATGATAAGGGTGTGCAAAACAGCATCATGGCTGAGCAAGTGGGTTCTGGAGTCAGACTGCCCAAGTCACATCGCAGCTTCACCACCGCGTGATGCATAACCCTGAACAAGTCCCTTCAACACCTTGTGCCTCAGTCCCCCCATTTCTAGAATGAGGACAATGACAGTGCCAACCCCACAGGGACATTATAAGAAATGAATGAGGGACCGGCCCAGTGGTGCAGCAGTTTAGTTCATGCTTGGCAGCCCAGGGTTCGTGGGTTCGGATCCCGGGCGCCTGCCGACGCACTCCTTGTCAGCCATGCTGTGGCGGCGTCCCATATAAAGTAGAGGAAGATGGGCACGGATGTTAGCCCAGGGCCAGTCTTCCTCAGCAAAAAGAGGAGGATTAGCAATGGATGTTAGCTCAGGGCTGGTCTTCCTCAAAAAAAAAAAGAAAAGAAATGAATGAGACAATACATGCAAAGCACTTAGGAGACCACCTCATGTATAAGAGGCACCCACTATCTATCAGTATTGTTACTATACTGATGTATCCTAACAGAAATCATTTAGAGACTTCTTTTACAGTAAAAACAATTCTATCTGATCACCAAAGGAGGGGATCAAACTTAAATATGAGCAATATTTACATAAATTCTACCTTATTGTTCTTATACAGCTGTAAAACCAAAGTAAAGGTATGGTTTGTAAAAGTTAATACAAATAAGATAACTTTGAAATTAACAATATTAATTTTATGTGATGATGACATTGGGAGGCTGAAACCAAACCACCATTCCCAATATAAATGTGTCCTGACTCCCATAGTGCAAATTCTTTTGAGTTTGAGCATGGTTGGATGACCATGTATGGTGTGACAACTTAATCCATCCACTGCTTTTCTCTACTGGAACTATCAAAGAAGGATCAGTTATTTGTCTGGATGTATTTGACCTTCTTTTGTCATAAATGCTGAAATGCACCTCAGCTCTTTTCTCATAGCACATCACAAAGTAATTCCATGGGTGCCAACATAGTCATGGACAAAATACACCACAAACTCTGGGTTTCAACACTATCTAATAGAACTTTCTGCAGTGATGGAAATGTACTATAATTGTCCCGTACAAAATGGTAGCCAATAACCACATGTGGCTATTGCCCACTTGAAATGCGGCTGAGACTGAATTTTAAATATTTTTTCATATCAATTAATTTTAAGTTTAAACAGTCACATGTGTCTGGTAGCTACCATATTGGCTAGTGCAGCTCTGAAATCTCATGACAGTACTTGGTTATAAGGCAGCCATCTGTATGATCTATAATTTATACACACACACACACACACACACACACACACCTATGTATTTATCAGAAACCAAATAACATACATCCATATGTGTGTATATACACACAAAACTTTCAAATGTGTAACAAGAAACTTCAGATCACCGATATTCTCCCGATTTGAGGAATACTATATTACACTATACTGTGTCTTTCTATTGGGAAGATTTATTCAGTTCCAGCCTTGCATGCCAAGGCCTCTACTCCCCCAGAGCACACCTGGTAGTGAGTTAAAGGTAGAGTAAGGAATCTAGGAACAACAACAATGCCATATTCTGAAATTATCAGGCCGTGCCAAGAGTTTAGGTGTTATATTTTAAGAGGGACTTCAAAAAACTGAAGCTCACTGAGAGGAAGGTTATCAAAAAGATAAAAGTAAACCAAATTATGGCACATCAGAACAGTCAAAAGAACTGGAGATGTTTGGCTTGGAGAAGAGAAGACATTACAGAGAAGGAGAAGAGAAGCTTTGGTCCCGTGGACACGTGTTTGAAGGCCAAGGTTATGTGAAAGAAGGGTTGTCCTGGCCTCATTTAGCTTGAGAGAAAACAGAACATTGGCACAAGTAAAAATGATATCAACTGCAATTCATGTAAGAAAACACACGTGAATTATATCACAACTGAAAAAACAAAGACTCTTCCAGCTCTCACGTCGTCTGAGGGAACAAAGCAGCACAGTGCACTGAACACTTCATTGCATCCGCTTCCTTCCCAACCTCACTCAATGCTTTTTATGAAAGATATATTATTTAAAAGGACAAAGTAAACAAGAAAAGAGAGAACAGAAATGAGAGAGAACAAAATTTTGGAAGCTAGAAAGCACTTGAAGAAGACTTGGCACAGCGGAGAGAGAAATATTAAGTCTGAGGACTATTTATTCCATAGAATTTCGAAAGGAAGAGAAATTTGAATTGTGCAGAAGATTCTGAAGAGCAATGATGTAAGTTGGAGCCGAAGATGAGGGGTAGGCAGCAGTTAGACCTTTTGGAGATGGCTTCTCCATTCAGCCAAAATACTGCTGAATCTCATGGTCAGCAGAAGACCACAGATCTGCTCTCTAGAAAGGGTGGCCTTGAGAAGATCTGGACTCAGGGACCCTCAGTGGACAGTGGAGATAAGTCCTTATATTAAAATGTTGGAGATCAAGTTAAAGTCCACTTACTGAATGGGGAGACCTCCCCCTGCCCCAGTCCCCTTCCTTCACTTCGTTTCCAGAATAAGTTTTTCTTCCATGGCTGGAAATTATAGGATTCCTTTCTGAGGAAAATGGTCAGCCCAAGAGAGAAAGCCAACAGACCCAGCCATTTAGGGCCCCCCAGCGAAATGGCTGGGTTTTTGCCCCTTTACTCTTAAGTGAGTCCCACTAATGTATAAGTCCTTCCCAAGCACTTAAAATTCCCAGTCATCATTTTAGGGTCTCCCTCCAAAATATAAACAAATAACTAAGAATTGTCAAGCACTTGAAGAAAAGTTCTAACCTAAAAGACAGAAAAAAATAACCTGAGAAAACAAAAACCATAGAGAAATATGGGGAACAGGAGAAGTAATAAGTAATAAAAATAACAATAATTATTATCTTCAGAGACACAAAAGGAAATATTGCATCCATATTACATCCATGAAAAAGACCTGGGTGCTATAAAAATTCAGAGAGCATCCAGAGGAGAAAAATTATTTGGGAAATTTAAAAATTGATAAGAGAAATAAAAAACAACAAATAGGTTGGAAAATAAAGTTAAAGAAATCTCACACAAAATAGATCAAGTGGAGAGCTAGAAAATGTTGAAAAAAGATGAATTAAAGTTTCGGTCCTGAGGTTCAATGTCCAAATAATAGGAATTACAAAAAGAGAAACAAAGAGATCAAAGGGGAGGAAGTCATGAAAGAAACAGTACAAGAAAACAACTCAGAACTGAAATACTGTTTTCAGTTTGAACAGACTATTTTGATGCCTAGTAAAATGAATGAAAAAAAGATCCCCATCAAAGCACATAATAAATAAATTTCAGAACACTGGTGACTTGAAAAGAGAGAGAGAGAGAGAGGGATCCAAAAACCTTCTGTAGAGAAAAGAGGTCACATATAGTGGATCAGGGAAAAAGAATGATATGTGACTATTCATGAAGATACAAAACAATGGAATAATGTCTTCAAAACCTGGAGAGAAAACAAATTTGAACACAAAATTTCACAACTAATCAAACTATCATTCAGATGTTAGACTATAATAGAGACATTTTCAGACCGGCAAATACTTAAAAATTTATCTCCCATGCACCCTTTATCAAGAGGTTATATTGTACTACAAAAACATGGCAGGGAGGGGGTTACTCCAGGAAGAGGAACTTAAGCAAGAAAGACAAAGACAAAGGAACTTGGAAACAGAGGACTCAACTGAAGAGTGAACAAAGCAAAGAGAGTTCCCAGGGTGATTATAGAGAAGTTGCAAGGCAGTAGTGATGCTGTAGTATAGGCCTGGAGAGCAACCAGTTCAGACCACAGCAGATGGCAGAGAGCTACAAGAAGGTTCTCCCTGAGGGAAAACCAAACATACAGATAGGACTATCTGGTGTGCTAAAGAGATTTCAGTTCTCTCAGAGATTTGAGGGTGAATTAGTGATAGATACATAGAAAACCAAGCTTATTAATAAATGAGGTAATTATTAATTCTAGATAAAAATAAAAATTTGTTCAAAAATGCAAAGGTAATCATAATACATTAAATAGATCCACTGTGAATAATACTCACATGCTAATAATTATGTAAGTGCAAATTAATCAAACAGAGTTATAGTTGGGAGAATAAGGGGAGAGCAGAGGGTATGTGTATGGGGGAGTAGGTGAAACAAATTCTCATCTTTATTAGTAGGAAGCCAACAAACAATCTCAAAATTTAAAAATCAAGAAGAGCAGTACACAAATCTATTTGAGATATATTAAAGAGAAACAGCTAAAGAGTTTTTAAATTATATGCATTTATTACTTTGAACACACACATCTAACATATATACACACACACATACATAGGTAGAAGGAGAGAAGTGATGATGAATAGATAGATAGATACATAGATAGATACATAGATAAGAGAGGAGAGAGAGATAAGATAGATAGGAGATGATGATGATAGATGATAGATAGATAGATAAACAGATAAGATAGGAGAGCGAGATAGGAGATGATGATGATAGATAAGATAGGTAGGAGATGATGATATAGATAGATAGATAATTGATAGATATATAGCTGATGGATGGATGGGTGGATAGATAGATAGATAATTGATAGATGAACAGCTGATGGATGGGAGGATAGATAATAGATAAGATAGGAGAGAGAGAGATAGGAGATGATGATGATAGATCAATAAGATAGGAGAGAGAATAAGATAGATAGGAGATTAGATAGATAGATAGATACACAGACAGACAGATAGGCAGGCTCCTTGGGAGGTAGGAAGTTCCCTGGAGCGGGGACTAGTCAAGCACAGAATATATGACCACTTTGTCAGAGGCATTTAGAGGGTTTTCAAGCATTAGATTCTAGTTATAATGGAACCAGGCACCAAGGCTCCCTCTAAGCTCTATGATTCTGTAAGTAGCCATTGGAGTTTGGATGGAGACGGGTTCTCCCAGCTCCTGAATCGAGTGCCAAGACTGTGGTGATGTTCGGGGAACATCCAGTAAGGAGTAACACACAGGCTTCCTTCCCCCTTACTTCCTTCCCCTCTCACCAGGGCTGGAGAGAAGGATGGCAAGAGAGAAGGACCCAGGCTTTGCTTCCTGTCTTCTTGAGGAAGTCAGAGAAGCGCAACTGATCTCTGACAGGAAGGAGTATGTGGGGATTTACACCAGACGGTATTCTAAGCTTCCCTGTCAGTTCTCTGCAGTTCATCAGCATCCTCTGGCAAGAGACAAACATCAAGAAATGTTATCAATCTAAGAATTTTTCATACTCAAAGACTGATTCTGCCTCACAGATTTTAGAGGTGCATCTTTTCCTTTCTTTTTAATAAACCCCAAAGTTCTCTGAATTCACATGTGGATCTTTAAAATGTAAACAGCAGCACATAATTAATTCAAAAACAGAGATGTTGTTATTTGGAAAAAGTTTAAAATCCAAAGGGGAAGAGAATTTCTCTGTAAGTGTTTGTAGTAGTGACCACACGGTTGTTTTTTTCCAGTGCTGCAGGCTTTAAGAAGCTTTGGGTGTCCAACCAAAGATACAAATCCGAAAAACAAGTGGAAAATCTAAGTCCAGCAAAGCCTACTCAAATTTCAGTCAGTATTTCAAAACACCAACAGGTGACGTCCACCCAAGAGAAACTAGAAACTACCCATTTGAACTGCCCCCACGGTCACACAGATTACCCTCTCCTCAACCCCCAGCCCTCCTACCTGCCAGGGGCAAGACACCCACTCATTGTTGCCATGGAAACTGTGCTTTTAAGGTTTTCCTCTGAGATGTCCTGTGTTGTATGGAAAGGTGGAGACATCTAGTGTCCCAAAATTGTATTTCCTCCAAGAATCAATTATACCGTTGGGTGTTTACCATGGTGAATTTATCAAGAGGAAGGTTAAGCCTACTAGCTAGGTTTGGTCCTAAAATGGCTGAACCCCAGAGTGGAATGAAAATAAGAATCTTTTGTACTTTGCACCCATTATGCATGTGATCAACCATATCAAGAATCCAAACTGCTTTATCATGGTGAATGTTTGATTCCCCCAGAAGGCATACTTGCCAAGCAGCCTATAAACAGGTCCAATTCTTTTTCAAAAGAGAAAAATGTTAAGACAATTGCCAGCAATGGAGCTCCTTCCATTCCGTGACCCCACCAATCCCAGAATAACACACGGAAACAAATGGTCCCTGAATTCTCAGCATGAAGGGAATTTTATGGATGGCAGTAACCAAGCTTTGACCCCAGGTGTCCAGTGTGACTTATCACCTCTCCTTCACCATGAGCTTGTCCTCGTGCCTTCATCTTCTTGATCTAAATTAGAGTTATTACCCCGGGGTTCGTGAATGAGCTGAAATTTCCTGCAAATTTTGAGTATGTGTGTATATATGTATTTTCCTGGGTTTATGGTTTAGTTTATCACTAGTTTTAAGAAATTTGATTATGATGTATCTTGGTGTAGTTTTTTGCATATCTCTTGTGCTTGGGATTCACTCAGCTTATTGGATCTGTGGATTTAAAGTTTTCATCATATTTGGAAAATTGGGGGACAATTATCTCTTTCAGTATTTTTTCTGTCTCCTCCCTTCCTTTGGGAGTCCAACTGCATATATAGTTGGCCATTTAAAGTTATCCCATAGTTCACTGATGTCCTGTTGTTATTATTATTATTATTATTATTTTGGTCATTTTTCTCTCAGGGTTTTATCTTGGATGGTTTCTATTGCTACATCTTCAGGTTGACAAGTCTTTTCTTCTGCCATTAATCCCAATCAGTGTATTGTTCATCTCAGACATTGTAGTTTCCACCTCTCGAAGTTTCATTTGTTTCTTTAAATACCTTCCACGTCTGTGCTTAACATGATCAATATTTCTTCTAGCTTGTCAATCTTACAGAATGCAGTTACAACAATACATCTAATGTCCTTGCCTATTCATTTTATCTATGTCATTTCTGGAGCAGTTTTGATTAATTGATTTTTTTTGTCCTCATTGAGGGATTTATTTTCCTGTTTCTTTGTATGCCTGGAATGTTTTTTATTGGAGCCAGACATTACGAATTTTTCTTTGTTGTATACTGGATATTTTTGTACTCCTAAGACTATTTTTGAGCTTTGTTCTATGACATTGTAAAGTTACTTGGAAACTGTTTGATCCTTCCAGATCTTGCCTTAAGATCTTATAGACAAGACCAGACAATGTTTAGTCTAAGGCTAGCTTTTCCTCACTACTGAGGTGAGATGCCTCTTCGTACGTTAGCCACTGTCCTGCAGAGTATGAGGTTGCACACCCTGGCTGTTGGAAACAGGCAGTCTCTCTTTGGGAGCTCTGGGTGTTCTCTCCACTCTTTCCTGGTGGTTTCTCCCCAGCCAGGGGCAGTTTCCTCATGCGCATGCAAGGAACAGCACTCAACTGAAGACGTGAGTGGGGTCCTCCGCAGATCCCAAGAGTTCTCTCTCTGGGTTACGGTCTCCTCTCTGACACACTATCCTGTGAAGTCTAGCCTCCTTGAATTCTCTGGACTCCCAGTTCCATCTGCTCAACTCAAGGAAACTGCCAGACTCTGCTTGGGTTCCCCCTCCACTCACCATGACCTTGAAGCTTTCTCCAGGCAAGAAACTGATACGATCCTAAGACTCACCTCATTTGCTTCCCATCTCTTAGGGATCACTGTCCTTTCTCACCTGATGTCCAACATCTTGAGAGCTGTTATTTCATTTATTTTGTTGGGTTTGAGTTTTTTCAAGCAGGAAGGTAAATCTAGTCCCTGTTCCTCCATGTTGGCCAGAAGTGGAATGCTCAAAGATTTCTAATATATTTTCATTCAGATATTTAATTCAGTGCTTCCTAATCTTGTGTGTGTGTGTGTGTGTGATAATTTTTGATCTTCCCATGTCTATCTACCTGAGGACTAAAAATATTTAGGTTGAAGAAATAGATCGTTGCAGAAGGGCCGGAGAAATATAGGGTACGTCGTTTTCTTATTCATGACACTGATTGAAATTTTTAATATTTATAGTTCAGTTTTTTTGCTTGTTTTTAAAAGTAAGCCTAACCTTTTTAGAGTTGTTCTAAAAGAAAATTATAATCTTTTTACAGAAAACCTGAGCAATTGTGCTCATGAATGATTGTGGGAGACAGTAAAAACCTAGGCATCCTGACACTACCAGTTGTGCCCAGCTGCCCTAACTATTGAAGGGATCAATAACTCAAGCCACTTGTAACTGACTTACACTCTACCAGTGTGCAGAGGCACCTTGGTCAGGAAGCACTGATCTAATCAATTAAGAATTTCTTTAATATATGGTGTGAGGTAGGAATCTAACCTTGACTTTTTAAGTGGATAACCAAGTGACTCAATACTGCTTATTGAATGGATAATTTGCCCTTTCCTCGCTGATTTAAAATCCTATCTTTATCATGTATTATTTTACCATATCAATCTTTGAGTATTCTCTGTTATGATCTATTGAGCTATTTATCTATTCCTCCACCAAGAACCAAGTGTTTTGATTACTATCACTTTGTAATATGCTTTGATATCTTGCAAGACCATTGCTCTTTTTCAAAAACTTCTTGTCCAGTCTTACACATTTGCTACTACAAATAAACTTTAAAATTAGCTTAAATTTCCCTTTTAAAACTCCCACTTGATATTTTTATTGGGATTGCATTGAATTTATAAACAGATTTGAGGATAATGAGTTTCTTTTGCATCTTAAAGTGAACTCCAAGGTAACTAAACTCTCCTTTGCCCAATGGCTTCCTAGATTCTTCTTACCATAAATTTATCACATTTAGAAGCCTCTCCTCAACATCCAGCTATTGCCTGGGTTCATAGGCTGATTTTGCCAGCTACTAACTGAATAAACGTGAGGAAGTTACGGAGATGCCAGACATTATTATAGGTGCTTATTTAAATAATACCTGCCAAGTACTTAGAAGCATGTCTGGCCTTAGTAAGCAAACACATGTTAGCTATTATCATCAGTATTATTATTACTATATAAAGCATTTGTTCTTATCTTTTTGAGCTATGTTAAGAAATGGCCACAAGATTACACTGATAATTAGCCATATCATAAGGTAAATTATGTGCTAGATCAGAGGTCAGCACACTCTTTCTGTAAAGGACTAGATAGGAAATATTTTAGGCTTTGCAGACCATACAGTCTCAGTAGCAACTACTCAACTCTGCTGTGGGAAAGCAGTGATAGCCAATATGGAAATAAATGGAGGTTCCAATATGATTTTATTTATGAAACAGAATTTCATCTAAGGAACAGAATTTGCCAATCCCTAGACAAAATCAGGAAGTCAGTTATATTTGTTTATGATGTCCCTCTATTTTCTTATAATGATCCCTTTTGTCTTTTTCGCAGTGACTTGATGCCAAGGAATTTGTCTCACCCCAGGGAAAATGTCGTTGGACTCTTGGAGATTTCCCATGTTAGAGCTATGTTTCTGCAATAAAAGCCAGGCAGTGGCAAGTTTTCCCAGGAAAATTAGGAAAAGAATAATCATAGCTAACACTTGTTGAGTGCTTATTATGTGGTAGGGAACTTTCTACACGCTTTAAATGCATTAATTCATTTAATCTTCATAACAACTATGTAAGGTAGGTACTAAGATGATCCTCCCTTAACTAATGAGAAATCGAAGTACAGAAAAGCCAAGTAACTAGGCCAAGGTTACATCACTATTAGAGAATTGAGTTGGGCTATGAACTCTAGACTTCTCTCTCATTATAAGCTGGAGCCAAAAAAAATTACTTATTGCCAAAAAACCTTTGGCTTTTCTATAAAACCCAAAGACCAAGGCACTTACTCCCTCTAATAAGTCTGCAATATTTCTCAACAAGAGTTACTGGCATTTGGGGAAGGACTATTATTTACTGGTGGAACCGCTCAACTCGTTGTAAGACATTTTGCTCCCCTGGCCCCCAAGCACTAACTGCCAATAATGCCCACTACCACCACTCCCGGGGCCATTTTGGAAAACCAAAAATGCCCCTATGCATTTCCAAACACCACTGCTACTTAAAGCCCTGGGTTGTAAAGCTGTTTGGAGTCAATGTTGGCAGCTGTTGACCGGAAAATAAAGCTCCACCATCTGCCCTAGATTTCCTCCAAGAAGACAGCAGGCATTGAAGGAAAGGTATTTTCTTGTCAGCCTCACTCATCCAGTATGATGACAAGTCCCAAACAGAAAGCCAGCTCTGATCTCTGGCGCTTGAAATTCCAACTTAGGAGCTTTGTTCATTTACTTAAGGATTTACATCACTTTAAAAGCGCATATCCTGCCAAAGTGGTAACACATCAAACAATCCCATAAATATCCCTCAATAAGAACAAATTGCAAATCATCTCAAAGTCAACCAATCAATAAATAAAGACATTTATTGAGGAGTACCCAAAAAGTGGTAAAGGGCTGGCTTGCGCTCTGTTCTCACAACCTTTTCCCACACAGTTAATGAGCTACCACCAGACTTCTAATGGAAGGCAGTCCTAAAATTAAACTAGGTCTCTTAAATTCTGTGTTTGTCATGGCTTCAACCAGTCTTTTAACACACTTCACCAAAGGCATAATGAACTAACCTTTCTACATTACAAGACTTGTAATTTTGCTGTTGGTGTGATTGCATCAACAAAGAAACTTCACCTCGGTTTGCTACCTTAATTCTAGCTATTTTTCCCCTTCCATGAAAATAATAGCTTTTCAGTAGAGCAACATTCTTGCTATAATATCTCTTCTGTGCTACAAAATGGGAGATACACTTCTGTGGGTTTACTCACTTTAACCTAAATGGAGGAAAATATATGACTGTTACCCAAATTGTGCTGTTTGAAAGTTCTTTCAGGAATAGCTAAAATGGCATTCCAACTAAAAATTCCAGAAAGCATATGTAAAATGAAAAAGAAATACTCCAACTTTGGGAGTGGAGGGGAACACCGGTATTAAGTCCTCTTCTATGAGGTTACGAGACACAACAAACATCTAGATTTAATTCTTTCTTCCATAAATCCTCTTTAAGCCAACTCAGATTGGATGGTGAGAAATGTCCTTGGTCACATAAAGCCTTTAAACTAAATTTCCTTTTACCCCTCTCCATTACTATGAAAAGGAAAACCACAACGAAATACCATTACATATCCACCAGATGGACAGAACTGAAGTTGGACAAGGAAGTGTAAATTAGAACAATTGCTTTGGAAAACAGTTTGGCATTGACTAGTAAAGTTAAACTTGAATACATCCTACAACTCAGCCATTCCATCTCTGGAGAAATTCTTGTTTAAGTTATTAACCAGAAGGCAGTATAAGAATATGTATAGCAACATTATTCATAATAGCAAAAACCTGCAAACAACCCAAATACCCTAATAACACCTAATGAATTAATAGAACTAAGTGTAATGCATCAACAGCTTTAACATTTCCAAAAGAAAGACAACTAGATTTTATTTGTCTCATGAAAGAACAGAACACTGTCCATACAGTAGTCTTACCAAACAAAAATCAATCAATCAAATCTGAGTCTAGTCAAACCTCTATATCCAAGTAGTAATTTATAGGAAATACACAGAATAATATGTCAAAGTACATTCTGAGGATATAATCAGCAAGATCCAAAGTGGTCAATTTTATAAGAAAGGTTTTCTTCAATAAATAAATTGCAAGGAAGAAGGCGGGGAGAAGTAAAACTACATATTTAAGAAGACTTAAAAGACATCTATTAATTGCAGTGTATGAATCTTATCTGGATCCTGATATTAAAAAACTGTAAAAAATACAAACAAAAATGACATGAGTCATTGAAAATTTGAACGAAGATTTGATGGTATTAAGAATTATTGTTAATCTTTTTGGTGTGGTAATGGTATTGTGGTTATGTTCTTTAAAAAAAATTATTTAGAGGAATTTAGAAATACATATACAATATGTTATGTATTTAGAGATACAGTGAACTGATATGATATATGATATTTGCTTCAAAATAATACTTGTGAGAATGGATTAGGTGTGGACATGGATGAAACAAGATTGGCCATGACTTGGTAATTGTTGAACCTGGATAATGGGTACATGGAGATTCCTTATACTAGTCTATATTTTTGTATTGTTGGAATTCTTCATGTAATTAAAAGTTGTTTAAAATAGACAATTATATATAGTATATTCATTCAATGAAATATGAATACAATAGTTAAAATTAATGATATACATTTCATGCATCAACATGCTTGAATCGCAAAGACATTAAGTTGAATGAAAGAACTGAGTCACAGGTGAATATATACACGTTGATCCCATATATATAAAGTTCATAAACAAAAGGAAAAAGAAGCAAAACATTGATTTAAAAAATAGAGGAAAGGAAAGAAATTAAAACAAAACTGAGATAGTGGTCACCACTTAGGGAGAAACACAGAGGACTCCTGTGGTACAGTTATATTCTACTTATTGGCCTTTTTGGTGGATATATGGATATTTATTTTGTTATTTTTCCTTATTCTGTACATTTGCCTTTTCCTATACTCTTTGTTATGCATACTAAATTTTTAAAAATTTTTAAAGAAACCAGAATATGTTACCATCAACACAACACCAACCCCAGGAACCTTATACCATCCTGTGTTAACTGGGAGCTAGATGTATACCTTGCTAAATTTAAATAAGGCAGCCTACAGATTAGCATGCTTAGGGGTTTTTTCTCATTGTTTTACAATTCATATCCTATCCAGAACCTTCAGGGAATGATTCAGTCCAGAAAACAGAGTCCTACTGATTCCTGGGAGTTAATTATTCAAGTACCAGAGAGCATTATAATTGTTAACAGAAATGTGCAGTCCCCTGAATTAAAGTTCCGTTTGTCTTACTGACTCAGGGTAAGCATCAGAGGAAAGTATTCCCAAGGGAATCATAATTTATGTCCACACTGAGGGTACCTGACTAAAAAGCTACCACCTCCGACAGTAGTTCTCAAATTCATTTAAAAAGAAAAGAAATTTCACATTTATGTGTGAAGTTCTGATTACTAATTCATCCAACAAAAATGTAACAAGGGCCATGGCAGAAACTGGCCATCTCTTCTCCAATACCCTTTTTCCTCCTACTCCTGAGCACACAACTAGGCTAGATTTCACAGCCTCCCTTGCAGTCAGATGAGGCCGTGTGCCTACATTCTAGCCAATAAAAATGGAGAAAATCATGCAAGCTCTTCCAGGCCTGGCCCACAGAACTGCCATAGCACTCGCCACTCTCTCTCTTTTTTTCTATCTACCAACAGGATATTTACGTCTAGGGATACAATGGAAGCCACATGTTGAACATGGCAGTGGCACCATCAACCTGGTTCCTTGGAAAACATGGAGCAGAATCCTCCATCCACCCAACTATCCATCAAGAACATCCATGTTGAACTTAACATGAGCAAAAACTGAAGTTCTATTGTGTTGGCACTGAGTCCACAATTCTTCTCCGACAACAGCTAGTGTTGACTGACTAATCCAAGGGCCCATGTTGAGGCATTATGCTAGGGACACACCTTAAACAAAACAGACATTGGTCTCTGTCCTCATGGAGCTTACAGCCTGGTAAAGTAAACAGAGGAATGTATAGTCAGTCATCATGTTAAGTGCTTTGTAAAAAAAGAAGAAGGAGGAGGAGGAGGGGGAGGAGAAGAAAGGGATTTACGAGAAAGAATAAGAAGAACAGATTTTTAGATATGAGTTCAGGGAAAGTTTCTCTTAGGAAGTGACATTTGAACTGAGACTTGATGAGTAAGTAGGATTCACCAGATCAAAAAAAGAGGAGAAGAGCTTGTCCCGCAGAAGAAATAGTGAACTTGAAAGTACTGAAATAGGAAAGAGGAAAGACTCTGGAAGAAGGCCGGTGTGGCTGGTGCTTGAGTTAGAGATATAGATAGGGCGTACCATGTGGAGGCTCATAGGCGATATGAAGCTAATGTAGTTTCTCATTGCAATGGGAAGCTACTGAAAGTTTAACAACAGGAGTAACATGGTCAGATTTATGTATATATATAAAAGGTCACTCCATGTGATATACAGAGAATAGTTTGGAGTGGAGAGGAGTAAAACTGGAGAATCAGACAGGAAGCTGCTGCAAGTGTCCAGGCAAGAGGGGAGGCAACTGTAGAAGTAGAGAAAAAGAAACAGATTTGGATTATATTTTAGAGCTAGAATCTACAGAATTTGGTTATAGATTATATGTGAAGGCAGAAAAGAGAGGTGTCAAGAATGATAGCCAAGTTTCTGGCATGAGCAACTGTTCAGCTTGTCTTTACTTAGTGAGGGAAGAAAGAGGTCTGGGGAGAAAAGCAAGTTAACAGATACTTAGCATGTGATCCTGGAGATTAAAGATTTGGGATGGAAATTTAAAAATTGGGAGTCTTAGCATATGGAAACTGTTTAAAGTCATCAGGAAGGACAATATTACCTATAGAGAATGTGTTGGAGAGAAGACCCAAGACCAGGCACAAGGATGACTGAATTTGGAGATCAAGAAAACGGAGAAAGACCAACCAGAGAGGGAAGAAGCAAGCCAGGAGCATGTAGTATCACCAAGATGAAAGAAAAGGACACTTCATGGAGCAGGGTGTGGTCAACTGTGCCATGTGCTGCTGAGAGATCTAGTAAAATGAGAACTGAAAAGTGACAATTAGATTTGACACCTTTGAGATCATCGGGGACTGACAGAGCAGTTTTCATGGAGTGATGGAGCTGGAAACCAGACTGGACTAGGTAGAAGAATAAATAGGGACACAGGAGAAGAAAACTTACAGGGACAGAAGCTTCAAGATGCCTGAGGTTTTTTTTCTTTGTCAACCATTTCTCTATTAAGGGTCATTGTTTGTTTCCAGTTAATGGCTGCTACCAACCATGTAGTAATAAATAGCCTTGTACATTTGCTTTCATTTCCATGAGATACATTCAGGAGAGGAAGTGCCGGGTTGAATGTCTATTGCCACTTTGTTTTCCCAAAAGGCACTTTGCAATTCCAACAATGATTGAGAACATGCTTCGTCTCATTCCCACAAGCAACATAGTTCTTTTTAATTTTGCCAGTCTGATGGGTATGAAATGACATCTTATTGCTGCTGGTACAGTTTACATTTCCCTAATTGCATGTAAACTACAACATCATATATTTCTTGCCTATTTAGATTTGATCATCTATGATATTTTCTATTCATATCATTTGTCAATTTTTCTACTGGGTCACATTATCTGTTCCGTTTTGGTTTAATCAATTTATAAGAAGCTTTTGGTTTATGCTTTCTTTTGCCAAATAAAAGTTTTCATTTTCTGCATCAAATATGTCTCTTTTTCTAAGTTCTATGTTTCCAGTTTGGGTTAGAAAAATATAATATATCAGTATTCACTTATAGGTTCATTTAGGATGATGTGAGTTTAGGAAAAATACAAGATACACATTAAATTGTTAACCCAGGGACTGAGGGGTCCTGATATAAGGAGGAAAAGGATAGCCAAGAAAAAATTTAAAGTTCTACACTAAGAAAAAACATGTATATGACCACTTGGATACAACCACATGTATTTTATGCATATATATTTTTTATGCACATACGTATGTAGGCGTGTCTGTGTGTGTGTGTGTATATAGAGAGAGAGAGATAGATATGAGAGAGAAATTTAATGTAATTACAAAAATAAACAAAATGCACCAAAAATCCAAAAATCAAAGTTTAGGCAGGGTCTTTATTTGACAGGCAGTTTCTATCAAAACTAGAATAGAACTCAGCTTTTTAGTACATGATGTATTTTTGTCCCATTACTGGTGATGTTAACTCTGGTTAAACTGGTGATCTCCCACGGTTCTCCACTATAAATTTTCTTTCCTTTCCCCTTTATTTATTATATTTATCTGAGTATCTTTTGATGCATTTATTTATATCAGTATGTACTTCCTGGATTCTTATTTTATTTTATAGGTTATAATATTTTACTATAATTAATTATACTGATGCTCAAATTGCCCCAGACTTGGTCAGGGGGAGCTCCTTTAAGCTGGTTTCTGTTTTCTTCTGACACGTCCACATCATTCTCTGAGCATTTCCTTACTTTCTGGTAAACAAGACGTTCCAGGCTCCTCATATACCCTCCCTGCTCTAGACCAGGAATCAGCCATTTCTCCAAAGAGCCCTGGTTCCTTTTAGGGGAAAATGGCACTTAGAATCCAAGATCTGGGAACTGTGCACATTGTTACTGGGGTGTCACTGTTTTTAGAATTTCTCAGAGGATAGACATAGGAAATATGTAATTTAAATAAACGTATATGCAAATAGATATTTCAATATCTTCCTATCTATATATTTATATCTACATCTATATATTAAAAACCATAAGTTTATAATGGTGATTCCAATTCCAGCCCAACACCATAGCATTCATTCTGTCCCTCCCCATTTCCATATTTGTAACTACCTTCTCCAACAGTTTAAAACCTTATTCCCGTTATCTACAATATATTTAGTCATATCCGCAATTCTGGAATATATAGAAAGTGGCCTTGTCTTACCTCTGGGATAAAAAGACTAATATCTGTAATTCATTATTTATTTAGAGTTTCCAATGTCTTTAGCATGAGAGCATATAGTTCATGCAACTGATTTTTAATTTCATTTTCCAACTGTTTGGTATATTTGAAATATAATTGATTTTTTACATTGACTTTGTATCCTGCTACTTTGCTTAATTTACATATTAGTTCTAATAGTTTTTCGTAGGTATCTTAGGGTTTCTGTCTAAACATGTTAAGTGCTAATGAAAAACAATTTTACTTCTTTCCTGGAGATCTTTATGCTTTTAATTGTTTTCTCTTGCTTCATGGCACACGAGGTAGAGCCACATAGTACTATGATGTTGAATAGAAGTGGTGAGCACAAACATTCTTCTCTTGTTCCCAATTTTAATGGGAAAAAGATTAATATTGTGCCATGACATATGATGCTAGCAATAGAATTGTTGTAGATGTCTTTTATCAGGGTGAAGAATTTTCCTTCTTTTCCAGGTTTATGAGATTTTTTTCATAAATTGGATTTTAATTTTGTCCAACACTTTTACTGCCTCTACTAATGAGATGATTGTATACTTGTCCTCCCCTTTGTTCTGTTAATGTGGTGAATGACATTGATTTTCAAATGTTAAACTAACCTTGTACTCTTTGAATAAACCCGACTTGGTCATGACAGATTCTCTTGTTATATATGGCGGGATCTATTTTTATAAATTCTGGCACAAAATGTAGAAGGCTCGTCGTGTCCTTTCCCTACTCCAGGCCTGTGTTTTAGTTTCTTGTGGCCACAGTAACAAATGTCCACAAACTGGGTGGCTCAAAGCAACAGAGATTTATTCTCTCATGGTTCTGGAGGCCAAAAGTCTGAAATCAGCACCACTGGGGCTGAAGACAAGGTGTCAGGAAAACCGTGCTCCCTCTGGGGGCTCTCAGGAAGAACCCATTCCTTGCCTCTTCAGGCTTCTGTGGCTGCCAGCATTCCTTGGCTTGTGGCTGCCTCACTCTCCTCTCTTCCTCCATAGTCACATTGCTTTCTCCTCTTCTGTATGTGTGCAATCTCCCTCCGCCTGCCTCTTATCAGGATACACGTGATTGCTTCAGGACCCACCTGGACAATCCAAGATAAATCCCCCACCTCAAGATCCTTAAATTAATCTCATCTGCAAAGACCCTTTTTCTACCATATAAGGTCACACTCACAGTTCCAGGGATGAGGATCTGATATCTTTGGGAGCCATCTTTCAGCCCACCACATCTACTTTAATGTTGTGTTTTCTTTGCCATTAAAAGATGTCATTCTATTGTCTTCTAGCTTGCATTGTTTCAGATGAGAAGTCAGCTGTTATTATTATTGTTTTCCCCTTGTACATAGTCTGTTTTTTTTTTTTTTTTTCTGGCTGCATTTAAGACTTTATCTTTGGCTTTCAGCAATTTTACATGTGCCTTCGTATGATTTTCTTTGTACTTATCCTGCTTGGGATTTGTTGAGTTTCTTCAATCTGTAATTTGATATTTTTCACCATTTTGGGAAAATTCTTGGTCAGTATTTCCTCAATTACTGTGTGCCTCACTTGCATGGAGTTTCTTCATTTTAATACTATTACCACAAAAGTCTCATTGCATAGGCAGTGGGCAGTGGAGTGGGCAAGGACAACTTGGACGGATACCTTTAATCAGATTCATTATGTGTTCTTGTTTACTTTCATTTTTGTGGCTTCAAGTAAATAAGCCATTCCATCCTCCTGCCTATTTTCTGTCATTGCTTTATATGGCTCCTCATTTTCTAGTGTCAGCATTGTGGTGTCTTTCCTTTTTCCCATGCAATAGATTTTCCCATGTGAATTCCCCCTCTGATCAATACACCTGCTGAATACCCACGTCAAGTATGTTACATACATTATCTACTACCTTATAGCTTGTCTTTTAAGTTTGTCTGGCCTCTTTTGTTTAGAAAAATCTTTAATTTTAATGTAGTACAATTTACCAGTCTTTTCCTATATGGCTCAGGATATGATAATATGCTCCTATATTTTCTTTTGACTTCAAAATGCTTATCCAGCTGGAATTTACTCTGTGTGTGATGTAAGTAGTGAAGTAATTTTATTTCTTTTTTCTATTTGGACAACCAGTTGAACTGGCACCATTTATTAAATGGATGATCTTTTCCCTACAGCTTTATAATGCCATTCCATCTTTTACCAAGTTTCCATATGTGCACAGGTCTGCCCTAGCTCTCGATTTTGTTCTCTTCTCCCTCTCTGAACCAATACCACACTTTTATAAATGTGGCTTGATATCTAGTTTCACAAATATCATCTCTTGCCCTATTCTGGTTTTTTTTATAAAAAAAGTTTTCTTGATATTCTTGGCCTGGTGTATGTATATGCATTTTGGAATAAATTTGTCAAATATCATTTTTAAAAACATCCTGCAGTTTTTACTATAATGGAATTTATGGATTATGTGGGAAGAAGTACCATCTTTATGAGTCTCCCTATCCACAATCATGGCATCTATTGTTTCATCTGTTGAGGTCTTATTTTTTTGTCCATCAATAACATTTTATATTTTTTCCCATAAAGATATTCTGTATCTTTTGTTAAACTTATTACTAGGTATCTTTCATTTACTATAAATGGTGTCTTTTCTTCCATGTATGTTTTATAAATGGTAATTGCTAACCTATAGAAAAGCTATTGATATTTATACATTAAGCTTGGGTTCAGACATATTACTAAACTTTCTTATTAGTTCAAATAGTTTTTCTGTAGTTTTCTTGGATTTTTTTATATAGGCAATCAAAGTATCTCACAATAATGACTATTTTGTCTCTTTTTTTTTTTTTCCTAATTCTTATACATCTTTCTTCTTTTCCTTGATTTTTAGCATAGGCTAGCACCTCTGGAGCAATATTGAATAATGGTATGATAGGGGCCAGCCTCAGTGGCCTAGCAGTTAAGTTTAGCACTCTGCTTCAGTGGCCCGGGTTCGGTTCCCAGGCACAGACCTACACCACTCTGTTAGCCGTCATGCTGTGCTGGTGGCTCACATACTAAACAGTAGAGGAAGATTGGCATGGACAGCTCAGGGTGAATCTTCCTCAGCAAAAAAAAATAATAACAGTATGATAACATTTTTTTATTTCTAAATTTAACGGAAATTCTTTTAGAGTTCCATCATCAAATATGACGTTTGCTGTAGGTTTTTATTTGATTAAGGAAATTCCCTTCTACTCTTATTTGCTGAGAACTTTTTGTTTTGTTTTGTTTTATTGTGAATGCTGAATTTCATTGAAAACTTTCTTTGCATTCATTACATTGATCATATGGTTTTTCCCCTTTAATCTGCAAATGAGGAAGATAACTGATAAATTTTCCTCATGTGGAGCTATCCTCACATTTCTGGGATAAATGTGGATTGGGCATAATGTACATTATAGTACAATGCAAAACTTGATTTGCTGATATCTTTTGCCTCTAAATTCATCAATAAGATTATTGTGTAATTTTCTTTTCTCATATTTTGTATGTCAGGTTTTAAATCAATGTTATACTAGCTTCATAAGATGAGTTGAGTATCATTTGTTCTTTTTCTAGTCTCTAAAAAAAGCATTAATAAGATAGGGAATACCTATTCTTTGAAGGCTCGGAAACCATCTACATATTTGTCTAATAGTTAAATTCACTAATGACTATTGATTAATTCAGAATTTCTATTTCCAGGAAAGTTAATTTTATTAATTTCTAGTTTTCTCAGAAATGTTTTATATAACCTATGTTTTTAAAGTCACAGGTATAAAATTTTTCAACACACATGCAACTCTGCTCCTTCTGGATATTTGGGACTGAGAATACCCCATGTGAGAGGAAGGGCTAGAACCAGTGTCTAAATGAGGTTTCTCAGCTCATGAAAACAAACTGTAACTGTGAAACTACCTATCCTATAGGGAACATTATCTTCCCACGACACAGGATGCTCAGATGGACTGTTGAAGGATAGACACCCACCTGGGAAAGTTCTTTGCCACTGGGAAAAGTGTTTTGTGCCACCTACCCATCCCGCCATCACTTCCTTCTGCTTTCACTGCTGCTGCCCCTGCTAATGTCCACTGTTATTTTTCTATTTTGTTACTCCATTTTCTTTTTTCTTTTATTTTTCCTTCTTTCACTCTCTTAGGCTTATGATCTTTCTGGTGAAAAGATTGGCCTTCCAGAGTATCAGCCATCAGCAAGCACACTTCTTTCCTCCTGAACAATGAACCACCTCATCCCAGCATATTAGGTATAACTTTTCAGATATTGACTATTTTCCCAATCTATCACCTTTTGCTAGATCCTTAGACACTTCCTCCATATTGCAAAAAAAAAAAGGGAGGAGGAGATTTTGGGTTTTCTTTCTTTATTTCTCTCTTTTTTATCTTTCTTTTTGTTGAGGGAAAAGACGCAGAATGCTTGGAACTGAACAGAACATGGGGAGGTGAGTATAACACTATTAAGTTAGGCCATTTAAAAATCTGAAATATCCAGAGGGCTTTTGGAGAGCTAAGATTTAACTATAAGTTTATTGTTTGGTTTTGTAAAGTTGAAGGTTTGCATATTTCGTTGATCAGCTTGGACAAAGCAATCTTATTTATTCAAGAAAGACTAATGTGTTAGAAAGAAGTGGATACTTTTTGGTCTTCCAAATTTACCATCCTTCACAAATCCCTCCAGAGAGACTAGACAACTTCTCTGCCATGGTGAGTTACTTTTTGGCTCCAACTTATTTTAAAACTGGAATCATGGGAATGCCAGAAGGTGTTCTTGGGCATGTGCGCAGAAAACAATTTCTCATAGCACATTGAAACTAAGTCCTGCATCAAAATTTCAAAGGGGGTGTAAATTGGCCCTGTTTTTATAATTCTAATCTAGCCATGCTTCTGAGCTTCCCCAAACTCCTTTCCTTATCTCTTTTCTTGCCCATCAACATCAGGCACATTTACACACATACACTTGCACAGGCACACAAAGTCATACCCATTAACATAACCTTTGAATTGTTTCTAGGGAACCTAGATGCATGGGGCAGGGCTGGGTGACCTGGAGGCAGCTGAACTGGCTTTACTGAATAGTCTTCACATCCACAGATCTCTGAGTCTACAGATAATCTGGAAAACAGCCGTGATGGCCATCAGGTGACTAGTTAAAGAGAAGTCTACAGATGCAAAATGCAGGGAACAAGGAGGAAATGATGAGGGGTAGCTGGCATTGTAATTAGAAAGAGACTGTCCAGAAAGGTCATATGCCAAGGCAGCCGGGAACTCGTGTTGCACCCCACAAGGGCCAGGCCAACTCGCAGGGTCTGGTCTTCAGTAGATTTCAGAGCAAAGAATATTACCAGGGATAAAGAGGGTCATTTCATAATGATAAAGGGGTCAATTCATTAAAAGGACTCAATCATTCTAAACATTTAGGTATCAGATTATAATTCCATATATGAGCTTCAAAATATATAAAGCAAAATCTATAGGGCTTCAAGGAGAAAGACAAATCCTCGGTTTTCGTCAGAAATTTCAACACATTCCTGGAAGGATGTGGAATTGGAGTTTCTCGTGATCGTCTGCCCTATGCTCCATATGCAAGGAAACAGTGAGCCCAAAACACAAAGCAGAGTTGAGAAAATGAGCCCTAAAAACATTGCTTGGGCCTCTGGATTGAGCTGCACCTGAATAGCCTCTCCTGACCCTCCCAGTTAGGAAAACTAATAAATTTCCATTTCGTTTAAGTTAGTTTGAGTTGGATTTTGGTCAGTGGTAAAGGGAAGTCATGAGTAGTATAACATGCAAAGTTCATTATCTTCCCCTGTGCCTATCCATCTCATACTTCACCACAATTTTTCTGTGCTCTTCCCCGTCCCACTTCATATCTTTCTCTTTCTCTCTCTCTCTCTCTCTCTCACACACACACACACACACACACACACACACACGCACTCAAAATTTCATTTGTGTAGCTCTCCAAACTTCCCACATGCCTTCTTACTTCCAGGCCCTGCACTGTGGTCTGAATGTTTGTATCCTCCCCAAATTCATATGTTGAATCCTAACATCCAGTGTGATGGTGTTAGGAGGTGGGGCCTTTGGGAGGTGAATTAGGTCATGAGGGTGGAGACCTCATCAATGGGATGAGTGTCCTCATAAAAGCAGTCCGAAAAAGATCCCACATGCCATCTGCCATGTGAGGTTACAGCAAAAAGACCATGATCTTGGTCTTCTCAGCTTCCAGAATGGTGAGAAATAAATGTCTATTGTGTATGAGCCACCCAGCCTGTGATACTCCTGTTACAGCAGCCCAAACGGACTAAGACACCCTGACACAAGCTGCTGTCTGGAAAGCTTTGCCCACTCACTTGACCTTCTACTCTTCCTTCTGATTTCTGCTGATGTATCACATCATCCACATGCCTTTTATGCCCCCACTTACCCCTCCATGCATATCCCCACCCCCTCCAAACTGTACGCACACCCTCACCACCGCATTCAAAATTACTTACTTGTCTGTAAGCTCAGCCAGAAATGGAACTTTCTCTTATTTATCTTGCATCTCCAGTCCACCACAGAATGCCTGATATAATGTAGCCACTCAGTGAATATTTATGGAATGAATGGTTGGATGGATGAATTATTAAACCCTTTAGAGTGATCTATTAGAACTTACAACTCTTTTTGAACTTGTGAAATAAAGAAAATGGTGCCCGCGGCTTTTCAGCTTAGCTCATTTATCTTGTCAAAGGGCTTTTACCCCCAAGAAAATAGAAGTTACGCCATTTTGCACGTTCAATGTGTAATAGGTCATTTCAACTTTATGATTGTCATCTCATCAAAACAATTATTCTAGTTTCTTGTTCACTCCACTTTTTAATTGCATCAGGGTTTTACATGTTAATTATGTAATTA
Source organism: Tapirus indicus (assembly GCA_031878705.1). Lineage (NCBI taxonomy): Eukaryota > Metazoa > Chordata > Mammalia > Perissodactyla > Tapiridae > Tapirus > Tapirus indicus. The sequence continues at coordinate 121,357,824 of CM062925.1, forward strand.
ACTGTGATTAAATCATCAAGCCTAAAATGAATATCTCCCCACTCACATGAGACTTCCTAATTAATCTCATCTAACTCAACCAACCATTTGCATACTGTAGTGAAAAGTGCTGTTGAAAAGTGGCTAGAACTCCAGTTTCTCACCTGCTTTAGTGGTGATGAATGAATACCTATTCTAATAAGGATGCATGATTTCCTTAGTGCCTCAGATTGTCAGCCTACAGGATGAGCATATCACCATTAGACCTGCAGAGACATATATTAGTGTCATGGTATTTGTATTAGCCAGGGTTCTCCAGAGAAACAGAACCAATAGGATAGATACAGATATACAGAAAGAGATCTAGGGCCAGCCTCATGGCCTAGTGGTTACATTTAGCATGCTCCACTATGGTGGCCTGGGTTCAGTTTCTGGGTGCAGACCTACACCACTTGTCAGTGGCCATGCCATGGCAGCAACCCACATACAAAATAGAGGAATATTGGCACAGATGTTAGCTCAGGGAAAATCTTCCTCAGCAAAAAAGAAAGAGACTTATTATGAGGGATTGACTCATGAGATTATGGAGGCTGAGAAGTTCTACAATCTGCCATCTCCAAGAGACCCAGGAAAGACAGTGGTGTAGTTTCAGTCCAAGCTTGAAGGCCTGAGAACCAGAGAAGCTGATGATTTAAGTACTGGTCCAAGTCTGAACATCCAAGAACAAAGAGCACTGATGTCCCAGGGCAGAAGATAGACATCCCAGCTCAAGCAGAGGGAAAGAGAGAGAGCAAATTCACCCTTCCTCTGCCTTTTTGTTCTATTCAAGCCCTCAATAGCTAGGATGATGCTGCCTGCATTGGTGAGGGAGATCCTCTTTACTCAGTCTACCAATTCAAATGCTCATCTCTTCCAGAAACACCCTCACAGACACACCCAGAAATAATGTTTAACCAGGGCACCCTGTGACGAGTCAAGTCAACACGTAAAATTAACCATCACAGTATGCTTAATAACTATTTTCTGATTATGAAAATTTCAAAAGCCTTCTGGTTAAACAACTTGACTAGAAAGTAATCTCTATTCCCTCTTTAAAAAAACCTACATTAAAATAAAATTAGAAGGTAATTTAAAATTATAATTAAAAATCATGAGAACCAAAAAACTGGGAGAAAAGACAACAGTAGATAAGAGATTTCAACAAATGTTTGAAAGAGGAAGAGCAGACAGGGATGGCAGCCAACTCTAGTAGAGCAAGGAAGCAGACACCTAAATGCCTAGTGAGAGACAGAGACAGAGCATGCCACTGCGAGGTGAATCAATGCACCCTGCAGAACCCCAGAGAGACCCAGCCCATGGGGATACCAGGTAATGCACAAAGCAGGGAGGTGGAGTTCTGAAAATGGGTGGACTGGTTGAAAGCCTATGCACAGATCAGATAGATGCTAGGACCTCTGCCCTACATGCAGCTAGGCAATGAATCCCCCATTCACCACACACAAGATAGAAGGGTTTGCCTCTGGATAAACTGAACCCAAGCATCTCTGAACTCAGGGGCAGGCACAGCAAAGGGGAAGAAGTACTGATGAGACTGAAAACAGAGGAATTAAGCACAAACTTGCACAGTAAAATATGACACTCCTAGCCTGTTTTGCCTGTCCTGCTCCTAGAAAAGGGGCAGTCAGTTAAATAACACCCATCTCTGACCCAAACAAGACATTGAGAAATTCTTCTTAAAGAAACTGGATGGCCACTGAAAAATGACTTACACATATTATTTAGGGAATTCTCCAAAATTAAGACTGAATTTCTGCCTGGTCACACTACAGTAAAGTCTACCATTTGACCAAAATAAAAACAAAAAAGCTTCCTACACGGAGTTTGTATTTAAGGTACTAAAATGACATTTTAGTTCCTCATTCATAAATCTAAATGGATAGTCAAAGATATCAGATATTTGAGCAAAGTCTCCAATAGCAGAAAGACCAAAACATACATACAGAGCATGTAAACCTAGATAAAATACAGACAATGAGAGAGTACAAAAGAATCTCAAAAAATATGTAATTAATACCCTCAGAGTAAAAAGAGAAGACATAGTATACATTAGGAGTAGGAAATTACAAAAGGGAGCAATTAACAAAAAGTAAAGAGATCTTGTAAACTCAAAGATAGTATGTAAAATGGGAGAGAAAAACAGAAATGCAGAAAGATAAGTTGAGGAGACGTCCCAAAGTGTTGAACATAATGAGAATGACATGGAAAATGGAAGAAAAGACATAAGAAAATTATCTAATGAGTCTTCCTCCAACTGATAGGAGCTGTGGTGTGAGGAAGGAGAGAAAACACATAGGCAGAAACTGCCAACAGAACAATACAAACTTCATGGACAAAGAAGTACAGGTTGAAATCATTTAAGTGCCCTATAAAATGAATAAAAATGTTCCAAACCAAGGCACATTACTGTGAAATTTCACTACCCCAGGTGTAAGGAAAAGATCCTAAAAACTTCAGGAAAAAAACAACAGGATACTTCATCAAGATGGCAGTGTAAGTGGACTCTGAACTCACCTCCTCCCATGGACACAACAGACTTACAATTCTTGGAACAATTACCCCTGAGAGAGAACTGAAAACTGGCCAAGAGGAACCCCTGCAACACACTACAGTCCTGACTGAGGTGGAAGAGGCAGAAATTCCCTTCTGGAGAGAAAAAAGCCACCTTCACAAGCCACAGGGCTTCATGGCTGCCCAGGAGCAATCCAAAGGTATACAGCCTTCCCTGGATGAGGGGGGCACCTAAGCCAGGGAGCATTGACACTATAAGCATTTTTTGGACCCAGCACAACCAAGATGAGTGTCATAATATCTGGCTTTGCTGGCTACTAACAACAATGGGGAATATCCCCAGGAAAACTGAGAAATAAAGAAATTAAAGCCGGCTCTAAAAGGGCCCATGCACAAATTCACCCATTTTGGAAATCAACCTAAAATCACCAGAAAGAAAGATACACAGTCCTTTGGTGAAAAGAGACTCACCTGATAGGTTCTGGGTGCATCTCGGTGAGAAGTGAGACCTCTCCAGGGACTGAGACATTGGTGGCAGCCATTGTTGTGACCTGCTGCATGCATGCTGACACAGACACCGGCAGATGCCATTGGAGTTCTCCCCTGGCCTGCTAGCCCAGGGTCTGCCCCACCCGCTAGAGCACCAATTTAATCCAGCTCAGCCAGGGCAAGTGGCTCTCCCTAGGGACTGGCCTCAACCAACAACAAGCCCTCAACTAAGTTGTGGGCCTGCAGGGGCTAGGTGCCTGGATTACTCTACAGCTGGTGAGTGGGACAGGGCATGCACAAGGAGTGGGTGGAGTCTGTGGGATGTTGCTGGAGTGTATGGGGCTTCTGCTGCAGGGTGACTGGGGCTGCCTCAGGAGGTCAGGGTGTGTACAGAGGGCAGGACTGTGTTGATGGTGTGTGTGGCCCTGTGAGCAGTGGGGATTGTCAGCTGCAAAAGACTTTTGCTTCTCAAACAGCCATATAGGGGATCAGCCCCACCTTCCAAAGCCTGAAACAATTGGGTGCTCCCTTGCCTGGGTCCAGCTCCAGCCAGCTGCAACCCTCCAAGAGCTGACAAGACTCTTGTAGGCTGGAGGCCTATAGTGACTGTGAGCCCCTAAGCCTAACAACCAGCCATGCTGGGTGCCTACTCACTTAACAGAAAAACTACAACAGGAATGTGCTATTAGACCTTGCAGCCAACTGTGCTGGGGCTCCCCAAACCTGATAAAGAGACTAAAGGGTCCATAAAAACCACACACAGCTGAGCATTACAACCAGCAGGACAGGGGTGCAGATCAGTCTCCCTGGGCACCTACAACAAGAACAAGGCTGCCACAACAGAAGGACACATGTAGCCCACAGGGGGTCACTCCTGAAACATTTGGAACAGGTGATGAGAGAGAAACACACTGCTGGGCCTCATAAGGAAACACTGCTGGGCCTCATAAGGAATCACTTACATAAGGTCACCTCTCCAAGATCAGGAGATGTAGCTGACCTGCCTAATACGTAGATACAAGCACAGAGAAAGAAGCAAAATGAGGAGGCAAAAGAATACAATCCAAGTAAGGGGACAGGACAAAACCCCAGAAAAAGAACCAAATGAAACAAAAATGAGCAATCTACTTGACAAAGAGGTCAAACACAGAGTCATAAGGATGCTTACTGATCTTAAGAGAAGAATCGATGAACTCAGTGAGGATGTCAACAAAGAAATGGAAAATATAAAAAATAACCAATCAGAAATGAAGAATACAATACTGGAAATGAAAAATTAACTAGAGGGACTCAAAAACAGAGTAGATGATTCAGAAGAATGGATCAGTGAGCTGGATGAAAGACTAGAGAAAATCACCCAAGCTGAACAGCTAAAAGGAAAAAGAATAAAAAAGAGTGAGGACAGTCTAAGGGACCCCTGGGACAACATCAAGTGCAGTAACATCCATGTCATAGGTGTCCCAGAAGGAGAAGAGAGAGACAAAGGGGCAGAGAATCTACTTGAAGAAATAATAGCTGAAAACTTTCCTAACCTAAGGAAGGAAACAGACATCCAGGTACAGGAAGCACAGAGAGCACCAAACAAGATAAACCCAAAGAGGCCCACACCAAGACACATTATAATTAAAATGTCAACAATTAAAGATAAAGAGAGAATCCTAAAAGCCACAGGAGAAAGGCAACAAGTTACATACAAAGGAAACCCCATAAGGCTATCAGCTGACTTCTCAGTAGAAACCATACAGGTTAGAAGAGAGTGGCATGATATATTTAAAGTGCTAAAAGGAAAAAGCCTACAATCAAGAATACTCTACCCAGCAAAGTTATCATTCAGAATGGAAGGAGAGATAAAGAGTTTCTCAGACAAGCAAAAATTAAAGGGGCTTATCACCAAGAAACCAGTCCTACAAGAAATGCTAAAGGAGCTTATTTAAGGGGGAAAGAGAAGACCACAAATAGGAAAAAATTATCTATTTCCATGATAAGAGAGTAATGGATACAAACGTACAAACAAGAGGTTAGATATAATATCAAAAACATAAAATGTGGGAGGAGGGGAGTAAAAGAGTAGAGCTTTTAGAAAGACGTCAAACTAAAGAGACCAGCCACTTAATATAGATTGCTATATATGAAGGTTATTACATATGAATCTCATGGTAATCACAAGACAGAAACCTATAATAAATACACAAAAAACTAAGAAAAGGAACCCAAATATAATACTAAAAAAGGCCATCAAACCACAGAGAAGAGAGAGAGCAAGAGAAAAAGAAAGGTACAGAGAAGAACTACTAAACCACCCAGAAAAAAAAGTTAAAAAATGGCAGTAAGTATATACTTATCAATAGCTACTTTAAATGTCAATGGACTAAATGCTCCAATCAAAAGGCATAGGGTGGCTGATTGGATAAAAAAACAAGACCTGTATATATGCTACATACAAGAGCACACTTCAGACTTAAAGACACTCACAAACTGAAAGTGAAGGTGTGGAAAAAGATACTCCATGCAAATGGCAATGAAAAGAAAGCTGGGGTAGTAATACTTATATCAGACGAAATAGACTTTAAAACAAAAACTGTAACAAGAGGTAAAGAAGAACACTACATAATGATCAAGGGAACAATCCAACAAGAGGATATAACACTCATAAATATCTATCCACCCAACATAGGAGTGCCTAAATATATAAACAATTATTAACAGACATAAAAGGAAAAATATACTATAGCACAATAATAGTAGGGGACTTTAACACTCCACTTACACCAATAGATAGATCATCCAAACAGAAGGCCAATAAGGAAACATTGGCCTTAAACGACACATTAGATGGACTTAGTAAATATATACAGACCATTCCATCCAAAAAACAAAGAATACACATTCTTTTCAAATGCACATGGAACATTCTCCAGGATTGATCACATATTAGGCCACAAAACAAGTCTCCATAAATTTAAGAAGATTGAAATAATACCAAGCATCTTTTTTGACCACAACACTATGAAACTAGAAGTTAACTATAAGAAGAAAATCGGAAATCCACAAATATGTGGAGATTAAACAAAATGCTACTGAACAACGATTGGGCCAATGAAGAAATCAAAGAAATACCTGGAGACAAATGAAAATACGGCATGCCAGAATTTATGGGTTACAGTAAAAGTAGTTCTAAGAGGGAAGTTTATAGCAATACAGACCTACCTTAACAAACTAGAAAAATCTCAAATAATCTAACAGTGCACCAAAAGGAACTGGAAAAATAAGAACAAACAAAGCCCAAAGTCATCAGAAGGAGGGAAATAATAACAATTAGAGCAGAAATAAATGAAATGGAGACTAAAAAAAAAAATCAATGAAACCAAGAGCTGGTTCTTTGAAAAGATAAACAAAATTGACAAACCTTTAGCTAGACTCAGCAAAAATAAAAGAGAGAAGGCTCAAATAAGTAAAATCAGAAGTGAAAGAGGAGAAATTACCACAGACACCTCAGAAATACAAAAGATTATAACAGAATAATATGAAAAGCTATATGCCAACAAATTGGATAATCTAGAAGAAATGGATAAATTCTCAGAATCATACAGCCTTCCAAAACTGAATCAGGAAAGAAATAGAGAATTTGAATAGATCAATCACCAGTAAGGAGATTGAAACAGTAATCAAAAACCTCCCCAAAATAAAAGTCCAGGACCAGATGGCTTCCCTGGTGAATTCTACCAAACATTCAAACAAAACTTAATGCCTATCCTTCTCAAATTCTTCCAAAAAATTAAAGAGGAGGGGAAGCTTCCTAACTCATTCTATGAGACCAACATTACCCTGATACCAAAACCAGACAAGGACAACACAAAAAAGACAATTACAGGCCAATATCACTGATGAATATCAATGCAAAAATCCTCAACAAAATACTAGCAAATCAAATTCAACAATATATTTAAAAGATCATACACCATGATCAAGTGGGATTCATTCCAGGATTGCAGGGACGGGTCAACATCTGCAAATCAATCAACATGATACACCACATTAATAAAATGAAGAATAAAAAATCACATGATCATCTCAATAGATGCAGAGAAGGCATTTGACAAGATACAACATCCCTTTATGATAAAAACTCTGAATAAAATGGGTATAGAAGGAAAGTACCTCAACATAATGAAGTCCATATATGACAAACCCACAGCTAATATCATTCTCAATGGAGAAAAACTGAAAGCTATCCCTCTAAGAACAGGAACCAGACAAGGATGCCCACTTTCACCACTCCTATTTAACATAGTATTGGAAGTCCTAGCCAGAGCAATCAGGCAAGAAAAAGAAATAAAAGGGATCCAAATTGGAAAGGAAGAAGTGAAACTGTCACTATTTGCAGATGACATGATTTTATATATAGAAAACCCTAAAGAATACACCAAAAAACTTTTAGAAATAATAAATGAATATGGTAAAGTTGCAAGACACAATATCAATATACAAAAATCAGTTGCGTTTCTATACACTAACAACAAAGTGGCAGAAAGAGAAATTAAGAATATAATCCCATTTACAATTGCAACAAAAAGAATAAAATACCTAGGAATAAACTTAACCAAAGAGGTGAAAGATCCATACACTTTCAACATTGTTGAAAGAAATTGAAGACACAAAGAAATGGAAAGATATTCCGTGCTCTTGGATTGGAAGAATTTACATAGTTAAAATGTCCATACTTCCTAAAGCAATCTATAGATTCAATGCAATCCCTGTCAAAGTTCCAACAACATTTTTCACAGAAATAGAACAAAGAATCCTAAAATTTATATGGAAAACAAAAGATTCTGAATTGCCAAAAGAATCCCGAGAAAAAAGAACAGACCTGGAGGTATCAAACTGCCTGCTTTCAAAATAGACTACAAAGCTATAGCAACTAAAACAGCATGGTACTGGCACAAAAACAGACACACAGATCAATGGAACATAATCAAGAGCCCAGAAATAAATGCACACATCTATAGATAGATAATTTTCAACAAGGGAGCCAAGAACATATAATGGAGAAAGGAAAGTCTTTTCAATAAATGGTGTTGAGAAAACTGGACAGCCATATGCAAAGAAAGGAAACTTGACCATTATCTGACACCATACTCAAAAATTAACTCAAAATGGATTAAAGACTTGAATGTAAGACCTGAAACAGGAAAGAACAAGTGTTGGAGAGGATGTGGTGAGATGGGAACTCTCATATGCTGCTGGTGGGAGTGCAAACTGGTGCAGCCACTATGGAAAACAGTATGGAGAGTCCTCAAAAAACTAAGAATAGAACTACCATATGATCCAGCTGTTCCACTGCTGGGTATTTATCCAAAGAACATGAAAACACCAATACATAAAGATACATGCACCCTCATGTTCATTGCAGCATTGTTCACAGCAGCCAAGACTTGGAAACACCTAAGTGCCCATCAAGGGACGAATGGATAAAGAAGATGTGGTATATATACACAAAGGAATACTACTCAGCCATAAGAAATGATGAAATCCAGCCATTTGTGACAACATGGATGGACACTGAGGGTATTAGTCTAAGTGAAATAAGTCAGAGGGAGAGGGTCAAAAACTGTATGATCTCACTCATAAGTAGAACATAAAAACAACAAACAAACACATAGAGACAGAGATTGGATTGGTGGTTACCAGAGGGGAAGGGGAGAGGGAGGGGTGTGAAAGGGATGATTAGGCACATGTGGGTGGAGATGGATTGTAATTAGGCTTTGGGTGATGGACATGATATAATCTATGCAGAAATAGAAGTTTAATGATGTACACCTGAATTTTATATAATGTTATGAACCAATGTTACCGCAATAAAAATAAGAAAAAAAACCATTACATACAACAGATCAGGAATTCAACCTCAGATATCTCATAGCATCCTTGGATAGTAATAGTCACTGAAGGAAAGCCTTTAAAATTATCAAGGAAAATGTTTTCAACTGTAATTCTATGTCCAGTCAAACTATCAAGCGTGCGGCTAGAATAAATATACTTTCAGTCATGAAAAGATTTTGAAAAATATCCCCCTTTTAAAGGATTTGTTTCACCAAAATGAGGGTGCAAACCAAAATGAGGAAAATATGAAATCCAGGATACCCAACATAGGAGAGTGATGAAGAAAACTTCCAGACAAAATCTTCTGCACCAGTAGTAGGTACAACAACCCATCTAGATTGGAGCAGGAAGATGGATGGTGAGAGAAGGAGGCTTCTAGTTACAGAGAAAGAGAAAGAAGGAAGGAACAAAAGAACAATGAGAGAAACAGAGAAATTAAAACTAAGTTTTTTTGATATGTAAGAGAACATGAAAAAAATTATTCTTCAATGTTTGACCAATCATTTTAAACATGTGGGGGGAAACAGCAATATGGACAGAAAAATAAGCAAATGAAACATGAAACAATTATTAACTTGTGGAAAAATCAAAAGAAGAAGTTGTTTGAATAAGTTGGATGAATTATAAATGATATTTACATAGTCAGAATAATGTAAATACTGATTGTGGATTTTGAAATATTGTGATATAACTTTACTGAGAGGACAAGGGAGGATAAAATAAAGGAGGGGACAAGATGCCCTTAAGCTGTGACCCAACAGTTCTGCTCCTAGGTTGACAGATGTAATCCTAGATAATTCATTTTCACTGGTGTATAGTATTTCATTGGGCGAACTTGCTACTACCCTACTGATAGACATTTGGGCAGTTTCTAATTCTTTGCTATTACAATACTCAGCCAATACACCTGTCAAGGTTTCACTTATGTGAAAACGCCTCTGGAGTGCAGACAGGACAAGCTGTACATGGAAATAATTCCCACCATTTACTGAAGGCTTGCATGCCAACTGTTGTACCTGCATTATTTCATTTAAAAGGGTAATCACTGTGTTACTATAGAATTTAGGTTTCTTATTGCAACCAGAAATTCCATGTTGGTATAATCTGCACTTATAATTTTAGCCACTGGGGGACGACTTCAGTCAACATTATTTTACAGCCAAATTCTGGAACCACCAGTTAGAGCACAAAGGAATATGGGTCTCTGCTGTGCAAACTTACTCTTTTAGACATGCAAAAAAAATAAATAACCTGGTTAGTGGGTGGTGAAGACTGGTCTAGAACACAATTCTGAGTTTTAAAAGAATCATCTTAGGATGATATCTGATATGGGTATGCTCTAAGCTATCTCTAGTTCTAAACCAAGAATTTTCTAAAATGTTATACATTTTAAATCCACACCATGCTTTAGACTTCGCTCTTTCACAAACCAATCTCAATTTCAAAGGGCATAGTTATCACTATGCCTTTTTTCCACTGATAAAATATGAAAAGTGTTGGTTACTACAAAGTCCCAAAAAACAAATGGCTGAACTGCCCTGGAAGATGGACACTCCAGGTGTGTAAGTTCTAGGTAGCCAACATGCCTGACTTGAAACTCCACCAAACTGAAATCATCATTCCAACCAGAGGGTCTCGTTGGCAACAGATACCTTAGATTTTGGAGCTGTCATGGATCCCATGAGCACATTGGGGAATGTGGGCAGTTTCATAAAGCAGCCAGTACTCTTGCATTCCCAATTCAAAGTCTGGTGCCTCCCCTCCATCCAGAATCATATGAATGTCCTTTTGGAAGGGGCAGGTGAAGAAGTGGGTCACCTACTGGGAGTGGTTGGAAAACAGCAGACAAATTCCCTCTTCCAACATTTCTGCCCTCCCATCCATCCGGCTTAACATTTTACTATTAAAAATCATATTTGGTTTTCTTAACTGAGACATAAATGACAGACAACATTGTATTAGTTTTAGTTGTACAACATAATGATTTGTTCTATGTATATATGGCCAAATGATGACCACGATGAGTTTAGTTAACATCCTAGATCAGAAAGATCTTCAGGGAGCAGGAGTTCCCTGGTTAAAACGTCAGTCGCACTGGCTAACTCACACTTAAGGTATTATCAGTACGTGACTTGAAGACCTGCCAGAAAGGGAGCAGGTGCAGCCCTGGGTGGGGGTGGCCAGGACACAAACAAGGAGAACAGCTCATAAAAGTCCAAGTGGGAAAAGGCCAAACACAGAGTCACCTAAAGCACAGATTTGCCAGAAGGAAAATACTGCCCAGAACAAGCAAATCTGCCCATTGTTTAGCTATCAATATGGAAAACAGAATCCACTGTCAAAGAGTTTGGCATGGAAGAGAATTTTTTATCTAAACTTGGTAAGAACTTGAGTACATCCTCTAGCTATTGCCTGCCTCAGTTTCCATACAATATCACACCCTCTTCTTCGCGATGTTGAAGATTTTGCCTTTAACCTTGGCAAGGAAAGGGAAGAATTCTGTATTTTATTCTTCTGACTACTAAAACTGTGACCATTGTGGCTGGAAATCTTCTCTCGGTTATCAGAATCTGTGGGTACTTTTTATTAGATTAGTCTGCCTTTTGGGGTTTGTTTTTGTTTTTGTTTTTGTTTTGTCTTAGGCATTGGGTTTTCTTCGCCTTTGTAGCCTAGTATCTTCTGTCTTTCCTTCACATGTACCTTCATGTCATCTCTCACCATGAAGATGATAAAATCATGAAGACCCTTCTCCAAAGCCTTCCTCTCACACATGTCTGTTGGCCTAGAAACTGTACTTAGGAAAAAATATTTGCATGTTGATTTTAAGAAGAAAGCATTTCTGAGGCTAATCATTATTCATTCATTCATTCTTGAAACAAGCAATCACTGAGCACCAATCATATCCCAGGTATTGGGGACACAAAAATAAATTTGCATAATTCAAGCCCTGTAGCTGTTTCCATTCTAGTAGGAGAGAGAAACACTGAATTGCAATACAGTGTGCTTGGGTGCAATAAGAGGTACCCAGATAAAAACTGCCAGTGTTCTATATGAAACATCCACAGAATACCTCTCCCAAGTTCCCTCAGGCCACCAGCATGGTGAGAAGCACTGTTTCTGTGGCTATCAAAGGTCTCATCCGAGACCCCCCACTTCAGTGAGGGAGAAGAAGACTATCGTCTACCCACTCTGGGTGCCTTCTGGATGGGCTACAAATTAAACTGACATGAGATTGAATAGCAGGAGAAAATCAAACAAAGCTTTAAAACTTGTATACATCGGAGAGATCAGGGAAACAGAGTTTCTCAACAAAATGGCAGAGGTTCTCCTCTTAAATAGAAAGACAATAGAGGATGTTGGAGGTGGGTGAGTTGTGGGAAATTACCAGAAAAGCACAGATTTAAGGCCTTGCCTTCTGCATTGACAAGTTTCTAGAGATGAGGTCATCCCCCCTCCTTCCCAGTACAGAGAGAGAGACACCTTGACAAATGGAGATTTCCCCTACAAGTGTAAATGTTTGGTCAACAGAACTTTGATAACAATGGGCTTAGTAAGGACCCTCCCGGTTTATCGATATCCAGAGTTATCCAGGGTGATGGCCTGTCCTGGGGACAGGTCTTCTATCTTAAATCCTTTTAGGGAGTTAGTTCGGGGGGTCAAAGTTTCTTTCAGAGAAAATAATCAAGGTAAAGAGACATATTTGAGGTGGCCAATTCTGATCCCCACATTAGCATTAAGCTGGGAGGGATCCAGGTACTCATGGTCCAGTGACAACGGTCAGCTCCGAGGGCCACAGAGCCGTGATGGAGACCTGGATACCAAGCTAGACTCAGGGTATTAGATGGTAGACTCAAGCCTCTTGGATCCTTCTGTAAAGAGAACATGCTGGAACCCCTTCCCTCCTTTCCTGGCTTCCGAGTAGAAGGCATCACCTAGACTGCAGCCTTGTTTTGACAAAGTGACTGGCAGCAAATTCCTAACCATTGGATTATAGTGTCCCAGAGAAGTCTGACTCCCACCCCACCCTGCCTCTGAGTGTTTACCATCTGCAAATTGATGGAAACTAAATGTTCCAGCACAGAGGTGAGTGATCTCTTCAGGTGTGAGAGCAACCCTCGGGGTTGAGCAGTACCGGATGTGTCCCTGGCTTCCTTGTCTGGAATATTATTGGCAGAGAGGGTGAAACACAAAATAAAAAAGCATTAGTTAAGGAACAGAAGAGTAGGATGAGAGAGGGGAGGGGAAGGGAGGGGAGGGCAGGGCAGGGCAAGGCAGGATAGGGAAGGAGAGGTGGGAGAGAAGCAGGAAGGAGGGAAGAAAAGAAGGACAAAAGTGGTCAGGATATAATGTGCAGACACAGAATAAAAATGTGGTCCTATTCCCTTAGTGGAAGTCTCAAGTGCAACACCGTGCTTAACCTTATGTAAGACAGATTGGAGGGACCGGCCAGGTGGCATATTGGTTATGTGCACATACTCCACCTCAGCAGCCTGAGGTTCACAGGCCCGGATCCTGGGCACAGACTGACACACTGCTTGTCAGCCATGCCGTGGTGGCATCCCATATAAAGTAGAGGAAGACGAGCACGGATGTTAGCCCAGGGCGAATCTTCCTCAGCAAAAAGAGGAGGATTGGCAACGGATATTAGCTCAGGGCTGGTCTTCCTCACACAAAAAAACAAAGATTATAAACAGAAAGAGTAGTTACTTCCAATCTTCTTTGAAATTTTAAATTCCCTTTGTTTCTTTTGGTACAGAGAGGGACTACCAAAGTATCCTAAGTGGGGAAATGCAGGGTCAAGTTTTTATCTCTGTGTCCTTGGTATTTAGTACAGTGTTTCACATATTAGGTGTGAGGGAGGAAAGGACGGAAGGAGTAGATAAGGCTTGGGTTTTTTTTGTAGCTTCTGTGTTCTCGCAATAACTCCCTCCTGCAAATATATATATATTTATATTACATTATATTACTTATTATATTTATATACACACTGTGGGGACCAGAATTGGCTACCTCAGATGTGTCTCTTTACCTTATTATCACTGAAGGAGGCCTTGACCTTCCCCGCCTGCACTCCTCTGTACTGGAAAGAGGGCAGATGACCTCATCTCTAGAAACTTGTCAATGTGGAAGGCAAGGCCTTAAACCTGCATAATAACCTTACTGTGCTTTTCTGGTTATCTCCCATAACTGACCCAACCCCCAGTATCCTCCTTTGTCTATTTAAGAGGAGAACCTCTGCCATTTTGTCAAAAGATACTCAGTTTCCCCGAGTGTCTCCCATGTATACATGTTATAAAGCTTTGTTTGATTTTCTCCTGCTATTCAGCCTCATGTCAATTTAATTTGTAGGTGTGGGGGATCAGAATTGGCCACCTCAAGATGTGTCTCTCTCTACCTTGCTCTGAAGGAGGCTTTGACATTCACCCCCCACCCCAACTCTCTAAAGGGATTTGGGATGGAAGGCCTGTCCCTGGGATGGGCCTTCACCTTGGATGACTCCGGGTATCCATAGACTGGGAGGGTCTTCGCTACACCCATTCCTATCAAAGTTCTGTTTACCAAACAGAACATTTGTGAGGAAAATCTCCATTTGTTGTAAAGGTATCTCCTTCTCTGTACTGGGAAGGGGGTGAATGACCTCATCTCTAGAAACTTGTCAATGTGGAAGGTGAGGCCTTAAATCTGCATAATAACCTTACTGTGCCTTTCTGGTAATTTCCCATAACTGACCCACCCTCAATATCCTCCTTTGTCTATTTAAGAGGAAAACCTCCGCCATTTTGTTGAGAGACACTTCCTGGTCTCTCCCATGTATACATGTTATAAAGCTTTGTTTGATTTTCTCCTGCTATTCGGCTTCATGTCAATTTAATTTGTAGCCCAGCCAGAAAGGACCCAGAGTGGGTAGAGAATACTCTTTCTCCCCTTTGACACACACGTGTAGATATAAAATAGTAATTCTAGGCTTGAGTCACTAGAGGGAGGCAGAGGAGCATGAGAAAAGCTGCAGTTCCTGCCACTGCTAGACAGGACTGTCTCAGACTCTGAGAAAGGATGTACTTCATTGACCAGACAAGATTAGAAATTAGAAGTGTTAGATGCTTCTGCCTTGCCCTTAATTCAAAATATGTATCCTATCTTTAATCAGTGTCATCTACACGTTTCTTAAGAATTGATAAGAAAAAAGCTGCTTATCGTAGAGCAATGCAGAATTATTGAGACCAAGTCATAAAGGGGCTGTCAGGTCATCTGGCCGACCTGTCAGCAGCAGGTGTGACTCAGCAGGAAAACGTGTAGGAATCAGAGCCTTGGGACCAGTGCTCTCCAGCTATGCAAACTTCACCAAGCTACTTGTCCTCCCAGAACCCCAGTTTTTCTTCATCAGTAAAAGAATGGTAGTAATCATTTCCACCTTGTTGGGTTACTCTATAAACTGATAAATGAAAAACTTCCTCATAAAACAGCAAAGAACTACATGGATGTAAATCCAGTCATGGTTATTAACCATGTGTTCAAGTCATGAGGTTGTCAACTTAACTATCTTCTTAAAGTTCTCCAGCAAGAGAGTCTTCAGACCATAAGTTCTGGAAGGGAAGGAACTATGGCTGTTGCTCTTAGCATCTAACATGGTATCTGGTAAATAGGTAATTTATTTTAAGTTTCTTAGATGAATGAGTGAAAACATTTACATGTAGGAAAACCATACAATTTAACATCTAAAATAAGCCTTTTTTTTTTTTTACTGAAAGGGAGCAATTTTAGTAATTACACCAGGAAATGGGTCAAAAGTAAGACTGTCCTCAGTCAACTGGACATGGGACACAGGGTCACTCAACTTATGTAGCACTTACTATGTGGTGAACACTGTCCTGAACATATTGTGAGGGATCAGAATTGACCACCTCAAAATGTCTATCTTCTCTGAAGGAGGCTTTAACCTCTTCCCCACCACCTGTCTAAAGGGATTTGGGATGGAAGGCCCGTCCTTGGGACAGGCCATCACCTTGGATAACTCTGGGTATTGAAAGACTGGGAGGGTCTTTGCTACGCCCATTCGTATCAAAGTTCTGTTTACCAAATATTTACATTTGTAAGGGAAATCCCCTTTTGAAGGGTATCTCCGTCTCTGTACAGGGAAGAGGGGTGGACGACCTCATCTCTAGAAACTTGTCGATGTGGAAGGTGAGGCCTTAAATCTGCATAATAACCTTACTGTTCTTTCCTGGTAATCTCCCATCACTGACCCAACTCTCAATATCCTCCTTTGTCTATTTAAGAGGAGAACCTCCTCCATTTTGTTGAGAGATATTCAGTTTATCTGGGTCTCTCCCATGTACACATGTCATAAAGCTTTGTTTGATTTTCTCCTGCTATTCAGCCTCATGTAACTCTAATTTGTAGCCCAGCCAGAAAGGGCCCAGAGTGGGTAGAAAATGCTTTCTCCCCTTCAATATCAAGCATTAACTCATTTAATCTTCATAACAGTCAGTTGAGGTTGGTACTGTTATTCACCACATTCAACAAATACTTACTGAGTATCTACTATGTGTCCCAAGTCTTCTAGATTCTTAGGCTACATCAAAAAACAACCACCATAAAGGCAAAGATTTCTGTCCTTTAAGGTTGGGGGATGAGAAGGACAGTAAATAATAAACACAATAAATAAATAAATTACATAGCATACTAAAGGTAACCACACTATGGATAAAAGAAAGAAAGATTGGGAGTGCTGAATGAGAAAACTGGGGTACAGAAATATCATGTAAGTTGCCCATTGTCTCCAGGTGGTAGTAACAGAGCCCCAGTTCCAACTGAGGTGATTTGACTCCAGTTCCTGCTTTTAACCTCAATGCTGTTTTCTCTTTCAGTTCTGACATGCAACTAACCTTGCTCCCTATTCAAAATTCCTCTCTTCCATAAGTAGCAGAGAGGAGCACACAAAATCTGGTAAGCCTTTCTTGAACTCAACTCAGCATCCTCCATCTAAGCCAAACATTTGTCACAACTGAGGATATGATTTGGGTTACAGCTGAGTCCACACTGGACGTTGGGGCCCTGGAATTGCTTGCCTACCCAGCAGGAGTGACGGCTCTGCCTAGAGAAGTCTGTGTTTGTGAGTTTGGGGAAATGGCCAGACAAGCCCACCAGACAGGAGAAAACAAATGACTTCAAGGGGAAGGGCCAGGCTTTCTGAGAAAGTCTAAATTGCTTGAACTAATATGGACAACTAAGCATACTCAAGCCATGGAAACCACATGATGGTGAACTTCCTCTGCTCTCCCCCCACCCCTACCTCCCCACCCTGCTCTCTGTCTCCTGCTGTGCTTCTTGCCCTTCCTCATCTTGTGACTCTGGCAGAACTCCAGGGTGGTTATTCAACCTGTCTCAAGACACCCAGGGCCAAAAAAGAAAGAAAGGGCAAGTGCAGGCTCCAGGGCAAAGCTGACTGCCAAGAGCACCGTCAATAGCCTGAGGCTGGGCAGTGAGCACAAAGGAATCTTTAAATGTGAAGGTCAGCCCCCAGAAAGAGACTGAGCGTATTCTCAGCTTCTGAGTCTGTACTGCTGTGGTGAGATGTCCCAGCCGCTAGCCTTCACACAGTCTCTTAAGCAAATCACGACAAATAATTTTTGAGGGGCTACTATGTGCAAGGCACTGTGCTCACAACTATTTACTTACGTAGACACTATAGCTTTCACGCAAATCTCTGTCTATCTCTAGGCTTCCTTTTTACATCTATTAAGTTAACAATCTCCAGAAAGTCAGCAATAAAATTCTGGCTAGTTCCTTGTTAGACTGTGAGCATTCTGAATGCAGAGATGGTGCCCCCTGTATCTTTCTCTCCCCAGCTTCTAGCACATCAAGATACGTACAAGATGCTGGGCAAATATCTGTTGAACAAATCAAACTTTTGAAATAAGGCTTTTCAAGAAGGTCTCCACAACCACCTAAAGGCTGACCCCCATGCCCACTACAAATGTATGGTCAAACATGTTATACAGTTTTCTTATTGTTGGAAAGCTGGGCATGTAAAGCTTTTGACCTCCACAAAAGAACATCAACTGATTTCTGCAAACCTTTCAAAATCTAAAAGTATCTACAAATGCACAGCCAACCTATATGACAAACAACCCTTTATTTAAAAATAAGCATTATTTTTTGAAGAACTACTAAGTTCGAGGACTTACATTCACTGATTTCAAAACTTACTACAAAGCTATAGTAATCAAACAGTGTGGTATCAGCCTAAGGATAGACATATAGATCAATGGAATCAAATAGGGAATTCAGAAATAAGCCTTTACATTAGTGATCACTGATTTTCAACAAAGGTGTCAAAGTAATTCAATGGAGAAAGAATAATCTTTCAACAAATGGTGTTGGGAACAACTGGATATTCACATGCAAAAGAATGAATCTGGACCCCTACCTCACACCATACACAAAAATTAACTCAAAATGGATCATAAACCTAAATGAAATAAATAAAACTATAAAATTCAGGAAAAAAATATGGGAATAAATCTTCATGAAGTTGGGTTAGGCAATGATTTCTTAGACATAATACCTAAAACACAGATGATAAAAGAAAAAATTGATAAATTGGACTTCATCAAAATTAAAAATGTTTGTGTTTCAAACAATATCATCAAGAAAGTGAAAAGACAGCCAGCAGACTTGGAGAAAATATTTGTAAATCATATATCCAATAAGACCCTAGTATCCAGAATATATAAATAACTCTTATGATTCAATAAGAAAAAGACAAATAACCCAATTTAAAAATGGGCAAAGGATTTGAATAGACAGCTCTCTAAAGAATATACACAAACAGTCAATAAGCACATGAAAGATGTTCAATCATTAGGGAAATGCAAATAAAACCACAATGAGATGCCACTTCACACCCACTGGGATAGGTGAAATTAAAAAGATGGACAATCACAAGTGTTGACAAGGATGTTGAGAAATTAGAACCACCATACATTGCTGATAAGAATTTAAGATAGTGCAATGACTTTGGAAAACAGTTTAGCAGTTAAATGTTCAACACAGAGTTTACTATGTAACTCAATTCCTCTCATAGGTATCTACCCAAGAGAAATGAAAACATATGTCCACACAAAGATTCATACATAAAGATTTATTGCAGCATTATTCATAATAGCCAAAAGTGTAAACAATCCAAATATCCATCAACTGATGGATGGATATACAAATGTAGTCTATCCATGTAATGGAATACTATTCAGCAATAAAAAGGAATGAAGTGCTGATACATGCTACCATGTGGATGAAACTCAAGAACACTATGCTAAGTGAAAAAGGCCCGTCATAAAAGACAATCATATTGTATGATCCATCCTCCAGACTAATGTCCTAAGCAAATCTAGAGACAGATTAGTGGTCCCCTAGGGCTGGGAATTGTGGGAATTGGGAGCGACTGCAAATGGATACACAGATTCTGTTGAGGGTGATGATAATGTTCTAAAATTAGATTATGGTGGTAGTTGCACAACTCTACATATAACAAAAAACACTGAATTGTACTTAAAAGGGGTAAATTTTGTGTTATATGAATTATAGCTCAATAAACCTTGTTTAAAAAAATATCAACTTTTGAGGAAAAAAAAGACTTATTTTTAGCTAATGTGTTAAAGTCTAGCAAATGATAAGGGGAATTAATTTGGGGGCTCTGGTACTTAGAGGTGATTTTTTAAATGTAATATTCATTTAAGTGTGATAATACTATCATTTATGTTCCCAGAGGAGAAATGATATCACTATCAAGAGCTATTTGATATTGGGAAGTTTTAATATTTGGTAATTTTTTTGTCCCTTGAGCTGGAAGGTCTTACTCCCTGGGGATTCCATTAAGTCTGCATGTATCTTACTGATAGATAAAATATTACAGTGTCATGTTTAGCTAAAAAAAGTGGGAATAGGGAAAGCAAAAGGATGACTTACAAAAAATATACTCAGCATAGTGCACTGACAGGCAGGGTCTCAGTGACATTGATAATAATGACAGCAGGACCTCATCCTGGCACATGGAAGACGTTCAGGAAATATTCATGAAAGGAAGGAATGAAAGATGCATTTCTGGAGAAAAAAATTCCCAAGTGTTCGACCATTCTTATTCTGACACACTCCTCATTTGTTTTTGAGAAAACAGACTACAAAATTTCCCGTGTTCTTGGAAGCAACGTGGATTTGCTTTCTCCTCTTGGGCTTTCAGTTGTAACTTCCTCTTTTCTCAATCAGTTGTTGAGCTAAATTCATTTCATTCAACAGACTGTCCAGTGTTTATTCCAGTTGCAGTGATTTGGTGCATATATTTACAACAAGTGTCTGAGAAAGCACATTCCCTTGGTGTGTAACACACCAGTCCCCAAGCTGTGCGCACAGTCAGGAAGAGGAATGGTGTTGCTCATTGAGGCTGACAACCAGAAAGCTGACTTGGTAGGTGTCTCCTGCATTTTTAGGTATTTGTGTTGTAATTCCTCCCCCCTCTACTCCAGGAGATAAGTGGCACATTGGAAAAATGACTGATCTAGTTCAAGGCCCCAAGCCATCGAGGGTATGTTGTCTGCCCTAGGAATTGGCAAGCAGACTGTGGAGACACAATACGTCTTATCTGGAGACCAGGCCTCCCAGCCTAAGGCAATGAGCCAGTTGGGGGAAGGTCTAGAGTGTGTCAAGTCAAAATCACTCAGGTCTGCGCTAGACACCAGTTACCACCAAAGATAAGGAATGGACTGAAGGGGAGCTTCTCAGATAAACTAACTGGACTGTAAGGGTCCCACATAAATGGCGGGACAGCTTCCTCTTCACACGTATTCTAAGAAATCATTTCTCCCCCCATGTTAGCATGTGGGGGTACTAGAGACGTGGATGGAAGGGATTACATGGATATATACATATGCTGAGACTTGACCCCAGCCCAGCCCTCTTTCCCTATTTGGCTCTCAGAAGTTACAGTTAGGCCTTTACCCCCAGGCAAGGGTGGGTTGAGTTTTCTGCGGGCTCTGATCCAGCCAAGAAGACAGGAGAGCAGGACAGCCAAGGGAGTTCCCAAATTCAGCAACTCACAAGACTGCCCTTCTGGAAAGTTCCATTAACATTCACCATCCACATACACAGAGCTCTATCAGCGTTATGGTCTCCTACTCTAAAATATTAGGAGACAGTCATAGATTACCAGACAACTGAAGAAAATCTCTAATAAGGAAGACAGAGGTCAAATCCAATAAATAGAAAAAAAGCAATTTAGAGAAAACAGCCTATGCATGAAGGACGAAATCAACTTCCAAAAGAGAAGCTATCACTAACAGCTTTAGAGAGTGAGAACAAGAAACAAGAAAACTTAGTACGTAAAAGTAACACTCAAAGAACAACAAGAATTCTTGAAAATTAAAAACACGATTGCAAAAATGAGAAACAATAGAAGAATTAGAACATAAAATTGAGGAAATACCCTATAAAGTAGAGCAAATAAAATAAACAGATGGATAATAGGAAAGAAAAGATTAAAAAATTAGAGGATCAGTCCTGTGGGTCCAGTATCCGACTAACAGGAACACAGCAACAACAGAGACAATGAGGAGAGGGAATCATCAGGGAAGTAATTCCATGAAATTTATTAGAATTGAAGGACATGAATTTGAAGGTTAAAAGGTATCACTGAATATCCAGTAAGATGAAAGAACATAGTCCCAGACCAAGGCATATTATCACATAATTTCAGAACACCAGGAATAAGAGAAGATCATACAGGCTTCCAAGTGGGATGGGGAACAAGTATTTTTGAAGGTTCAGGAATCATAGTGGCCTCAGATCTCTCAATAACATCACTGGAAACTAGAAGACCATAGAGCAATGTCTTCAAAATCCTGATGGAAAAGAATTCCCAACCCAGACTAGTATATCCAGATAACATCATTCAAGTGTCAAGAAAGAAAACAGACAATTTTGGACATGTAAGGTAACAAAATGAAAAAAGTTACCTCTCATGCACTATTTTCAAGAAGTCATCAGAGGATGCTCCACCAAGTTGAGAGACTAAGCTGAGAAAGAGGAAACCAGGAAAAATAAGAAACAAAGGATCCTACATTAGAGCGAGTACGGGAATCCCCAAGATTATGGTGCAGAGACGTCCTAAGATGCCAGCCGTACCCCTGGCACAGAGCTCAGCTGGTCAAGGGGTGGAGCAGGTCAGAAGACTCCAGGAGAGACCTCTTTAGGAAGAGGAAATAGAACACGTTACATCTCTAAATGTCTTAAGGGGAGATTTAGATAGAAGAATTTGAAGTTCTATTAGTGACAGGTACATAGAAAACCAAGAAAGTAAAACATCAAGCTTGGTTTAACTTCAGAGAAAACAGAAAATAGCAAAAAGGAAAAATACATAAGGTTTAACATTAGGGGAAGAGTATACATGAGCTCTCTGTACTATTTCTACAACTTTTCTCTTTGCCTAAAATCATTTCAGAAGCAATTGTAGTGCATGTAGCAGACCATCTCTAAAATGGTCCCTGTGTTAGTCCGCTCAGACCGCCATAATTCCAACAGACGTTTATCTTCTCACAGTTCTTGAGGCTGGAAGTCCAAGATCAAGGTGCCTCCAGGGTTGGTTTCTGGTGAGATCTGTCTTCCTGGCATGTAGATGGCACCTTCTCCCTGCGTCCTCACATGGCAGAGAGAGAGAGAGAGATCCTCAGTCTCCTCCTCTTCTTATAAGGACATCAGTCCTGTTGGATTAGAGCCCCCCTCTTGTGACCTCATTTAACCTTAATTACCTCCTTAAAAGCTCCATCTCCAAATATAGTCACCTTGGGGGTTCGGGCTTCAACGTGAATTTTGGGGGGACACAATTCAGTCCACAACCCCCAGTAGCTAACTATTCACACCCTTGTGTGATACTGTGGCAGACAAGGTCGTCAGGTGGCCCCCATGATCCCCACCTCCTGGTTCACGCCATGTGTGATCCCCTCCCTTTGAGTGCACGTGGGACCTGTGACTTGCTTCTAACCAACAGAATACAACAAGATGACGGAAGGTGTGCGACTGCATCATGGAAGATTGTGGTGCCCGTCTTGCTGGATTCTCTCTCCTTTGTTGGCTTTGAGAGAGCAAGCAGCCATGTTGGAGGGTCCCACATGACAAGGAAGTGTGGATGTCCTTGAGGAGCTAAGGGAACCCTCCAGCAGAGAGCCAGCAAGAAACCAAAGCCCTCAGTCCTGCAACCACAGGGCACTGAGTTCTGCCAACAACCCCGGGGAGCTTGGAAACAGATCCTTTCCCGGGCAAACCTCCGATGAGACTGTAGCTCCAGCCAGCACCTTCACTGCAGCTTTGTGAGACCCTCAACAGAGGGCACAGCTCAGCCATGGCCAGACTTCTGACCCACAGAAACTGTGAGATAACAAATGTGTGCTGTAGTCAGCTACCAAATGTGTGGTGACATTGTTATGCAACAATAGATAACTAACACAAACCCCCTCCTATTAAATGTGGCTGGACCTAGTGACTCACTTCTAATGCCTGGAATACAGCAAAAGTGATGGACTGTCATTTCTGAGATAGCGACAAAAAGACTGACTCGTCTTGCTCTCTCCCTTCTCTTGCTCTGAGGGAAGGCAGCTGGCGTTTTGTGAGCCGCCCTATGCAAAGGCCCAGGTGGCAAGGAGTTGAAGTCTCTGGCCAACAGCCAGCAGGGACCTGAGGCCTGCCAACAGCCATGGGAGTGAGCTTGGAAATGGATCTCCCCTGGGTGGATCCCTGAGATGACCACAGTCCCGGCCAGCAGCCTTCATGGCAGCCTGTGAGAGACCCGGAACCAAAGGTCCCAGCTGAGGCATATCTGGACTCCTGACCACAGAAATGGTGAGATGATAAATGTTTATTATTTTAAGTTGCTAAGTTTGGGGGTAAACAGTTACATGGAAATTGATAACTAATGGAGTATACTATGTGGCTCAGCAAGTAGATAGTCCTAGTAAAGCAAACACTAAAAATTCATCTAACCAAACTTGAGAGGATATGGGATAAGAAAGTTGTGAATACATGGTGGGAATGTGTGGGAAAGAGAGCTAATGCCTTAGCTTCCATAGAAGGAAGAAAAAAATGGTGTTGAAGACTAAAAAACAAAGAAGTAGGAATAAATGGTAAAAGCAGTAAAAGTGATGGCCTTTGGGAGGAAGATAAGAGAAGGGTGGGATGGAGAAATGCTGGGTTTTATTATGAACCTTTTACAACTACTTGACTCTTTAAACTCGGTGCATGTAGAACTTTGATAAAAATTTAAGCTTAAAAAGATGTCCTCACCACACAATTCAGACGTGATTCCTTTTTTAGGTTTTGTCTCACCAAAATTGCTTTTTCTGTCTGTTGGAGTAGAAAGGCTTGGCCAGCTTTCCTCTAAGAAATTTTCCTTTATATTATGTTTTGACCCTTGTGTCCTCACGTGATCTTTTCTAGTTGTTGCAACCTCAAACTTTTTCACTCTGTGTTAAAGCTTCTATTCTCCTAAATCCCTAATCCTTTCATCCATTTTTTCTTTTCTTTGGCTTTGTGTATGCGTGTGCATGCACTCCACACTGGGTCCTTTCCACTTCTTCCTTCTTCCTAATGAAGAAAGATTTGTAGAGTCTCAACACCCTCACAATGCCTGGCACAGAGAAGGCACTTGATACCTGTTATGTACGTGAATGAGCCTCTGAATTGAGGACCAGAGAGGCCTGAGAAGTTCAAGAGTTGGTGAAGCTGAAAGAGAAGGGGTGAGGGAGGGCCCTTTGCTAAGGAGCCCACTTAAGCCCTTGTGAGTGACTATGGCTATCTGGCTTACTGGCAAACCCCATGAGGCAGCAACAGGAGGCAACAAGTTGATGGCCAAAAAGAACAGAAAAGACGCCAGGACTACAGCCAAAGAGATGTTATGTTCAACACAGGCCAGTAATCAGCTCTGCAGTGTCATGGAAGAAGAAGTACTCATCACTGAAGATGGCATCCACTCCTCCAAAACAAACAAATAACAAACCAGGGCAAGGGAGGAAGGCCAGGGACATGGAAGAAGGAGCCTCCAGAAGGCCAGGACTTGACTTCTGCACAGGGTGGTACTGTTGACCAAAGCGGAGTCAAGGAAACTCTCCCCAGCCAGCCAGGCAAATTCCTGCTAATCTGGGCCCTTGGACTGCCAGGAATTGGTGACTCTCCTCTTTATGAGTTATGAGGTTCAGAGACTGAAGAGGACTATT
This sequence comes from Tapirus indicus, assembly GCA_031878705.1. Lineage (NCBI taxonomy): Eukaryota > Metazoa > Chordata > Mammalia > Perissodactyla > Tapiridae > Tapirus > Tapirus indicus. The sequence continues at coordinate 121,382,996 of CM062925.1, forward strand.
TAATTTTAGAGAGCCACAAGAGACCATAGACATCATCTATCTAGTCCAGACCTTTCAGATTATTTGATTAGTGTCTGCCTGTCCCTCGGAGCCAGCAGCTCCCGGGGTGCAGAGACCTTATCTGTTTTTGCTCCTCATTGATTCCCTAGCATCATGCTCAGTGCCTGGAACATAATAGACACCCAATAAATGTTGGATGAATGAATGAATGAACGAATGAGATCCCTGAGAGCTTGTGATGGTTAATTTCATATATCAACTTGACTGGCCACAGGGTGCCCAGAGTTAACATTATTCTTGGGTGTGTCTTTGAGGTTGAGATTAGCATTTGAATCAATGGATTCAGTAAAGCAAATTGCCCTCTTCAATGTGGTGAGCATCATCCAATCTGTTGAGGGCCTGAATAGAACAAAAGGCAGAGGAAGGAGGATTTCACCCTTTTTTTCCTGCCTCATTGTTTGAGCTGGAACATCTCATCTCCTCTTCTGTGGCCCTTGGACTGGGATTTACACCATCAGCTCCCCTGGTTGCCAGATCTTCAGACTTGGACTGAATTACACGACTGGCTTTCCTGGGTCTCCAGTTTGCAGATCGGCAGATCATGGGACTTCTCAGCCTCCCTAATTGCATAAGCCATTCTTCATAATCTATCTGTATGTCTATCTATGTATCTATCTATGTATCTATGTGTCTATCTATTTATCTATCTTTGTCCCTCTTTCTCCCTCTCCCTCTCTCTCTCTGGTGATGTGACTGAAGCAAGCTACTCCATCACTCCAACTCCTACCTCAAGTTCATAAGGAGGAGATAATAAAACTACCTCTTCAGAGAGTTGTTCCTGAGATGAGGTGAGATAATACACTAATAACACTTAGAAGAATATCTCGGGTAAAGTAAATTCTCCATAAATGTTAACTATCATTGTTAAAACATAGTGCTGCCCCTTTAATGCAGACACACACACACACACACACAGATAACACCATGCATAGCCTATCCTCAAAGTGCAGTCAGCCCTTAATTAACACAAGGGCTGAGCTAATCTAATCACTACCATGACCAAATTGAGCAGTTACACAAATGAAAGCTTTATACCTTAAAACAGTTGCACAATTAAGATTGCTGCTCTTAGAAATAACACTAAAAATACCAAAACCTACCATTTATTGGAGACACAATCTTCTTTTTACACATCCCTCCTTGACTGTCTAGAGTAGGCTATATGATGTGCCAAGGTCTCCTGCCTCAGTAGCACATTTTAGTTCCCCTTAGCTGCACTCTAGTTATTTGTTCAGGATCTAGCTTTCTCTCCAGACCAGTGCTGTTCAATAGAAATATAATGTGAGCCACATATGTAATCTTAAATTTTCCAATAGCCACATTTAAAAAAGTAAAAAGAACAAGTGATATTAATTTCAATAATATATTCTATTTAACCCATTATGTCCCAATATATTATTGGTCCAACATGTAATCAATATTAAAAAATATTACTGAGATATTTTACCTTTTTCTGTGCTAAGTCTGAAATCAGTGAATATTTTATACTTCCAGTACATCTCTGTAAGAACTAGCCACATATCAAACACTCAATAATCAGAAGTGGCTAGTGGCCACCAGGGCACATGTCTAAGGACCCACAAGGGTGGAGACCTTGTCTGTCTTGTTCACTGTTGTAACCCCAGGGCTCAGTACAAGGTCATTATAGAATGTAGTATACAGAAGAAGCTCAATAAGTACATGTTGGATGATTGGATGCATGAACAAATGAATGGGATTCTAAATGCATAGTGGATATAAAACATTGACCCTCCAGTCATACTCGTGAAACAGATCTTCGTGGATCAGCAGTTTCACCATCATCCAGTAAGTGGGTAACGTCACTCTGATGTCACTAAGACTCGTGTTTCTAAACAGAAAGGTAACAGGCTTCAGCACGGAGTAAACAATAAAAATGTTTACCAAAAACATGTTCCATAGTGACCTGGGAGTTCTTCTCAACATATGTCAAGTTTTCCATCTTTGAAGGTTTGGGAGTGGAGGGGAGTTGGTACGGCAAGAAAAAGTTTGAATCCTCACCCTGTCTCCCTCCAGCTGTGGGACCTTAGGCAAATCACTTTACCTTTTTATATCTCAGTTTCCTCATGTGTAAAACCTCGTTAGGTTGCTATTGTAGGGGATCAGAATTGGCCACCCCAAAATACGTCTCTTTGGCTTGATTATTTTTAAGAACAAAAGACTCTGAAAGAAACTTTGACCTTCCCCTTAACTGCCTGAAAGAATTTAAGATAGAAGGCCTGTTCCAGGAAGGAGCTAATACCATAAGATAACTATAGTAGGATATAAACCAGGTGTGATAGATAGGGAGGAACCTAACAAGGGCTTTTTAATCAAAGTCCTCTCCATCTCTCATTTTCTTTGCAAGGCATGGTCAACATTTGTTTATCCAACATTTGCTTTTCCATCTCTATGTAAATTGCCTTCCTCCCCTTTGAAGTCCGAAACCACTACCCCCGACATCCTCCTTTGTCCTGAGCTGAAGATGGTATTTAAGGTGGTGGCTTCCGCCATTTTGGTGAATTACTCAGTTTTCATGGGTTTCTCCTATGTATACATGTTATTAAATTTTGTTTGATTTTCTCATGTTAATCTGTCCCATGTCAATTTAATTCTTAGACCAGCCAGGAGGACCTAGAGAGTAGAGGATTAATTCTTCCTCCCCTACACTATGATGGTTAAATAAAATAATCCAAATAAAGCCCTTAGAGTAAGTCTTCAATAAGTGTGAGTAGCTCTTTGTCTTCTTGTTCTGCATCCTCCAAGGCCCCCCATCAGCTCTTCCTTTCCTACTGCTGCAAATTAGAACTTAGGGCCAATGTAGCCACCAGGGACTCTCACCTAGCCAATTCCCTTGGCATTCACCTCCTCTTTTCTTCACCCTCCTTCATTGTTCAACCTGCCAATATTTGATCTTTTCTACTTTGCTTCCTAGTTCTGGGACAATTTCTCATTCACTAGCCAGGCAACTTCCCCAAACTACCTCCATGTTGCCATCTTCCTTAAGATGTCTTGGGTAATCATCAGAGAGGGTAAGTTTTCCCTCAATTTGCTATCATATTCTTGAAGAACAGGACAGATGGAATTCTCACCTGTGTCTTTATTCTCCTCTACTCAACAGCACATCTTAGCTATCACTTGAATGCAGAACTGCCCGTCCAAGAGCCTAAATGATCCCTGAGAATGGGAGGCTGAACTGCATACAGGACTATCGCCAAGAGGCAGCCATGTGAGAGGCCAAAGTAGCTAAGGACAAGCATTGCCAGCCTGTGAATGACACCCAGAGAGGCTGTCTGTGACAGCTGAAAACCCACCTCCATTGTTTCATTGGGATTTCTACTGAACAAGCCATCCTCAACTTCTCCTACGTAACTCTGTCCTTCCAACAGACCCTATTTAAGGAAGGCGGGCTAGCTGTTCTTTGTGCCTGAGAGGGTCACAAATCTAAGGATTGCCCATCCATATGTAAGCTGGATAAGAAGCCATAAAGTGACTGGACTCAGTACAAAGTATTTGCCCATTAAGTGTGATAGTCATTGGTTAAACTGATTAGTTTGGCTCCTTATGAGATTTGGTGTAAATAACATGGAAATAATTGGCTAATCAGGAAGGCCAAAGCAAACACATATGGAGAAGCAGATCCACCACGGTAAAGACAACCAGGGTATTCACTCCCCAGGGCCCCTTCCGATGTTCATAGGATAATTGTCTTCGAAAGAAAAATTGGGTGGAGCATCTTCACAGCTCCCTGGTTACACTTACAAACCTTGTGCAACTTTACAATTAACCCCTACATAGCCTGTGCTCCCTAGAAAACAAATCCTGAGGCAAATCTTAGACGCTGATGCTTGATGGAGAGGTGGATGCAATACTGGGGCAGCAGGGGTGCCGGGGGAAGGGAAGGGAAGTGAGAACGTGGGAAAAGCAAATACAGGTGTATGCCACCCACTGTCATGGCCTCAAAAGAAAACACAGCTGGTTGTTTAGTCATTTGGGACATTTCAGGGAAGGTCCGATGGCATCACTGCACACGACTGCTCATGGGTGGGGACAGGAGGGAGGCGCAGAGGGAAGGGAGAGGAATTTGCATGCCAACTGCTTCCCATCTCCTGTCTCACTGGTCAGGGCTCACTGCATGGGGCATTAAGCCTCCCCGCTCATCGCCCTGGCGTGTGAACCCATCTACACTTCCAGGTTGAGTCCCCCCACTCAGCCACTGGGCACCCAGATCCCACACCCACAGTGCAGCACCTCTGAGTCTGGACATGCAGGGAGCAACCAGGGCCACCATGAGACCATCAGGTTGGAAGCAGGGATCAGATGCCAGAGCTGCCACTGCTGCCACCACTGAGCGAGCAGCCGAGGGCCCGGGAGGGAAGTTAAGTAGGACCAGGTGAAACTGAGGAGATGCATGCATACGTTCAGCCCAATGGACCCCTTTTTAGTAAGGTGAGTTTTACTTCCTTACAGTTAAAAAAGCCTGACTCAAAATTGACACTGTGGTTATCACCCTCATCGTGCCCCCTCACCTCAGTGCCAGCTATAAGCACTTCCAAAATCAGCTCACGTAGAAATCTACTACAGCTTCACACGGTCCAGATTCAAGTCGCCTTATTATATAGCACCCCCATAAGCCATCAAAACTCCCTTAATCCAACATCTCCGTATGCAAAGACTGCACATTCCATCCAGACAAAGCATTCTCGGTCAGACGACGTGCCCCAATCATTTTATTCGGAAAACATGACCGCTGTCATCGCAGCATTGCGGTATGCCAAAGGCAGAGGCTTCCCCAGTCCCAGAGCCTCTACGTTCTTGTTGGAGGATGTTTACAAAAACTTTATGACGCTTTTCTTTTTCACTCCTTCAAAGGACACAGCCTGGACAATATGTAAAATTCAATATACTTCATTACATCAAGTTGCATGAGGACGTGGGTATAAGGGAGGTTGTGTGATGTAGTGGGGAAACATACGAGAAGTCAGGGTGACTGGCTTCAGGTCCCTGCTCAGGCACTAACAGTCTGTGTGACGTGGGAGGTAGCAGTCCACCCTTAGGAGGTCTCAGTGTCCTCCTCCAGAGAAGGAAGCAGTTAGAACAGATCCCCGCAGTGCAAGCATCCTGTGCTTCTGTTTTACCATGACTGAGCAAAAGAAAGTTCTTTATGTTCAAAGGTTATTACTCCAACTTTCAAAAACCTAGAATTCCTCGAGTTCAAAATTGAGAAGCATAGTGCTTACCACTTCTCTTCTTTCTGATGGAGTATACAACATTCTAACCAGGCCACAGATGGCTTGGCAATCATAACGGTTTACTGAGGGTTTTTTGGTTCCAAAGATTTGTGTAGACATGTGACTAGAGTCGGAAAGTCTGGTTCCCTGGACTGGCTTCTCCCACAGGAAGCTGGGAAGCCTCCCTCCCGGGTGTCAGGTTGTCTGTCTATAAAACAGGCCAAGCAGTGCCTATTGAAACCCTATAGGAGGATTCTGGGGCTTGGGGAGGCTATCCCTCAAAAGTGTATGCATGAAGGGTTCATCTTAAAATACCTGGAATTCTGCTAGCTCTGCCCATCAGCTCACCATAAGAAAAACATAACCACCAAAAAGGAAGAATCAAAGATCAAATAAAACAAGAAAGAGAAGACTGGGCTACATGGACCAAAAGCACAAAAGTAGGCTTGTGAGCCATGTGGGAGGGACAGGCTAGGACTCAATGCACACCATACAAAGAGCTTGGAAATGAAGCTCACCCATCTCTTAGATTCAGGAGCTGTCAGTGAGGGTCAGAATGCTAAGTCTGAGAGATGCAAGCCCATCAACATCTTTTTGAAACCCATTTGGGAAATGTAGACTTGGAGGGATGGTCACTAAAACATCATTCTCTTCCACGTAAGGTTATGTCAGCATTAGCAAGTATTAAATACAGTACCAGCTATGAATGGCTTACCCAAACTTGGAGGAAAGAGACATTAACCCTGGATAGAGCTTAGATTTTCCCCCAAGTAAGTATGGAAAGCTTTCTCACTGTTCTCTATAGCTCTTCAAGTCAAAAGAATAGTCAGCAGTCTCTATAGATGACATAAAACTTAAGAATTTGTGTTAAAAACTAATATGACACATGGGAAAGCTTCGGATCTCATTAAATAATGTTAGATTCTCAATGATGCGTAGATATGCCGTGTGTGTGTGTGTGTGTGTGTGTGTGTGTGTGTGTGACTACATATATAGAAAGTAACTTGTGTGTGGTTCTGCTTTTCTGAACTATAGCATGTGTGTTCTAAGAGCCTCTTAAGGTGGATGGATAATTGTTCATATTTTAAGTACTTCCTTACATTTTCTTTATAATGGGTGGGATTCTGGGGTGAAAAATATTTCCTAAATCCTTCACTCACAAGCTTGTAGTCATCACTGCCAGTGAAGACAGCAACACTAGCTGGAGGCCAGAGATGATGGGCATCTTTTGGGCCAGGAATCATGTGTGGTTTGGCCAGGTATCAAAATGGCAGTGTGTCTGCGGTGGATTAGGGGATGACGGTGAACAATTGAAAAGCAGTGTAACACTTATGATAGTGGAAATATCGCTGGACTGGAAGTCAGAAGACCTGAACTGGCACCTCGTCTCTGCCACTTACCTATGTATGACCGTAGTCATGGATTCACTTTTCTAGACGTCAGTTTCCTTCTATGTAAAATAAGAGGATTAGACCATGTGACCTCTACACTCCCTTTCAGCTTTGAAATTCTATTCTGTAGAATGACTTGGCCTTCTCTGCACATAAACTTACATCTTTTCAGATAGCCAAAGGCAACATTTAGCAAAAATTAGTCACAGGGTCTAATGTAACCTTAGAAGTAGGACAATACACCTTCTAGAATAAATATGTCCTGACTCAGGTAACCCATTCTTCAATAGGCTCTGTAAATACCATTTTCCAAACTTTTTTTTTATAGATTAATGATGTCATAAGAAAACAGTGTGTGTGACTCAATGGAAAACGAGTTACTATCTGTGAATATGTCAGGGGAAAAGGCCATAATTCAGGAGAGGAAACCTTTCCACGAGACTCCACAATGAACAGCCTTCCAAGAAGCTCTGTCTCCTTCTTTTTCCCACAACTTGAGATGGTCATGGAGAGTTTGGAGTCCAGAAGACCATGGCACACAGATGTCGACCGTGGGAAAGGAGACCCACAATGAAGAGTGACATTTGAGGAGGGAGAAGCTGGTGAGTGCCTTACTAACAGTCTCTAAGTGTACAAGGGTTAATACTCCCTGACTGGGGCCCTGCTGCTTCCTGTCTACACAACAGGAACATTTGCTGTAGTTCTCCATCATTCCCCATGCTTTGCACAGCCAGAGCCATAACCCTGGCCTCACATGGGAATCTCCAGCAGAGCTTTTAAATACAGCCGTCTAGACCCTAGAAACTGATTGGATCAGGCTGACGGGGTGACAGACTTGGGAACGAGCAGCTAGCTGTGGTTGGTCGGTCTGGGTGTTTGGCCAGGGTTTCCCATTTATCATTCACACGTAGCCCAATCTGAAACATAAAATGTTCTCTGAGACTGTGTCAGGTGTTCTGGAAGGCAAGGGCTTCTCAATAATCTGAAGGTCTAAGAGGCTCTTGGGGCAGCCTTCAGGGTGAAGACAATGCCTCATGCCATTGCTGGGAGGTTGAACACCCATATGCTCTAAGAAAATTGTGGGCAGGAGGTCTACGTCCTTTTTCCTTGGCTCTCTTCCTTGCTTTTGCTGTCTCAGGCAAGCCCATATTTCAGAGTTTTTACCAACTCCCCTGTGGATTAGGAGCTCCTGAATGGTGAGATGGTGTCCCCGTCCTCCTGCTGTGCACGTGAGCACAGTGCTGGGCCGCTGCGCGTGTCTGCTCACCCCTGGTGGAGAAGCGCAGCACCCAGGGAGGCCGTGAGCAGTGACGGAGGATGGCGAAGCTGCAGCTGTCGCTCTCTCCATCCTCCTAGCCAGAGGATCAGCACCGGGGACAAACAGAGGCAGTTTCCATTCCTCTTGGTGAGGAAAGTTCCTTCCTGCTTAGGCTCCAAATTGACCACACATCTCCCCTCCCCGCATTCTCATGATGCCAGGCCCCCATTCATCCCCCACCTGACAAACCCAGGCATTACAGTAACCACTTCACACTCAGTCTCTTAAAGAGTCCATCAGACCCCTCCCAGCTCTTCACACTCAGCCAGTCCTTAGTTCATCCTGTAGCGGAGCAGCAAGAGGATAAACTAGTTCCCCCAAAGGCACTCGTTTAGAAATGGCAGAGTTTCCTCTCAAACCCCAAAGCAGTTAGAGGCTTGGGAAAGGGGAAGAGCTGGCCCAAGGGCTCCAAGACACGAGTCTCTTAGTAGAAAAGGCAGCTAGCTGGCTACTAGTGTGATTGGAGGGACCTCCAAAAGGCTCCTGGGCCAGAAACATCTTCCCATCAGGCTCATCGTTCCCAGTATGACAGCCAACTTTGTGACTGCCTAAGTCGCTATGCACTGTTTTGAGCTCAAACATTACGTAATTTTTTAAAAGGTGCTCTGCTTGGTTAGCTGACACAATGACAAGGATCCATCTAACTGTTTAATTAATGACGTGTTGCAGGTGCAACCCGGAGCAGGATCTGAGGCCACAGGACAGAGAAGAGGCAGGTGTGGACGAGGGAAGCCAGTGGCGCTGTCGGAGGCAGTCTGCCTGGTAGGGCCGTGGGGCCATAGGGCAGGACGGCTCTGGGCTTCTAAAAAGGAGCAGAAGGCTCTGGAAGCAGGTCTCGAGGGCCACAAGAGAAATCCTTGTAAACTTTCAACTGTGCAGGAGGGGCTCTGTCCCATGGTGACATTCCAGCTCCCCTCAGTGAATGCAAAGCCCTGGACAATGAATGGGTTTTGTTTGGCTTTTCTGAGATGCATCTCAATTCAAGTGCTTTTGCCTGGATGAGTCAGATGCAGGAAAGTCTCCAGCTTCACACCAGCTGGTACTTTTCCATCCCTTCCCCTGGATTATATAACATGGCACATTTTTAGAAACTTGGTTCTAGCTACAGAGACCTCTGTGCTAAAATTTCAACTTCCCAGTCCTCATACTCTCAAAGTTTCAAGAAAGGAGATGCTAGTGTTTTTGGAGCTATGAGGAGTAGTAGCTGGAGAATCATCTATTCTTCCCACATGTAAAAGGAACAAGGAGTTTCACGTAGTCATCTTGAAATAGCTCCTTCCTCTCCCTTGTGTCTATATAGGACAGGTTAGAGAAGCTGCAAACAGCTGGGTTTTATCTTGTTGCTCCTAGAGAAGCACCTGGGAAAGAGCCCAGCTTGGAGATTTTTAAATGTAGTGTCATATATGGAGGTAGAACCTTAGCTTAAATTCATACTACAATGTAGATGATTGATAGAGCATCCAGAGTAGTTTTCTATAGCAAGGAAGTTTCGTGGGGACGTCATGAGAGAACTGGGCTCCTGCAATAAGGAGAGGCTGAAGCCAGAGGAGAGAAAGTGTTGACAGAGATGGAGGAAAAGGGGCTCAGGGTGAAAAGGGAAACTGAGGCAGAGACTGCTTCAATGACGCTGAAGTTCATAGTGCAAGATGATAAGTTACAAGGGCCAGGATCCAGGCCTCTCATTTCTCACCTCACTTGTTAAAATGTCCAGGCTTGGGGCCGGCCCAGTGGCGTAGTGGTTAAGTTTGCACGCTCCGCTTCAGCGGCCTGGGGTTCACAGGTTTGGATCCCAGGTGCGGACCGACACACCGCTCATCAAGCCGTGCTGTGGTGGCGTCCCACATACAAAACATAGAGAAAGATTAGCACAGATGTTAACTCAGTGACAATGTTCCTCAAGCAAACAGAGAAAGATCGGCAACAGATGTTAGTTCGGGGCCAATCTTCCTCACCAAAAAAAATGTCCAGCCTCATCCTCTTTAAATCCTTTGTCCAAAGCAGCCCGTTGTCCCAAGCGACCAAATGTGACCAAGTCCTCTCCAGTCTAAGTGCCAGGAAGAACAAAAGCCACAGCCCAATGCCAACTTGTCCTCCTCAACAGAGCTTCAGGCAAAGCCATGTGCACAGGGAGAAGTGTCTTCTTGTTTAACGTCTGCTTAGCTGCCAAAGCTCACGAAACCTTAGTCACAGCCCAAAACACTGAGCAAAAGCCAGACAGGAAAGGAAAGCAGCAGAGGCGAGGGCAGAACGAAATGGGCTGCAGCTGTGCACACGTGCCCTGCCGGGCCCCCGTCTGCTCCCTTTTTTCCTCATGCCCACAAGCACTGACATCTGGTGCCCATGCCATTCCCCGGGGGCCTTCCTATTAAAAAAGCCATAATCTTCAACAGCACCGCAGGTAACGATGTCACATAAATTACGCAGAGAGCTAAAGCATAGTTCTAGCCTAATGTGCTTTTAGGTACCTCATTTTTGCAGCAAGTGGCCACTGCGTTCCTGCCCTCTCCTCTTGTATAACCTTTCATGGTGCCAATGGGACATCCCTGTGCCCACAGTTTCAGCTGTAGCTACATTTTGGATTAATGCTCATCTTAGAGGCTGAGAAGCAAACTAGTAAGGAAGAGGAAGGGTCTTGACAGACAAGTCTTCAGATCCCTGTCCCTGTTTCCAGAATAGAGACAGTCGTGTGTCTAATACTTGTCCTCCATCACATTGGGTAGTGGCTTTCTTTAGGGCACCCTCTACAGGACAGTCACCGTTACCCCCTCCAAAGATTCTCCATCCAGCTGGCCCGTGGGGCGATGTGGTGGTCACCTAGTCGTTCACATAATAAATATCTAGTAGCAGATACACACTGAGTGCTTGCTTTATGCCAAATACAGGACTAGTCACCAAAGATGAACAGACCTGCTCCCTGTTAACATGTCCTAAATATCTCGACAGTCGATGTGAAAACTGTAAGCATCTCTTTGCAACTCCACATGTAGAAACATCACATCGGTAGTTAGAAATCAGCCGAGATGGGAGTATTTACACTATGGAAATTGGCAACCACTCCAGATCAGGGTTTTGTTTTGTTGTTTTGGTTTCTGTTGTGTATGTGGTTTCCTTGCGAGGTGGTTTACCAGCACACCACTGTCTGTAATTGAAGTGTGATTGTTGATTGAAGTGCTACAGCAGAGAGCACATTTTTCTGCCTTTAAGGGATGGGGTAGGGTTTTATTTACATAGGAGATGATGTAGAGTTGTGTATTTAAAGCTGAGTAAGATTTCACCTGGCAGCCAAAGAGGAACAAAGAATTCCAGAAAGAATCACAAAAGTAGAGGCACAGAAGTTTCCAATTTAAAAAGCTCTAGGGATTCGGAGAAGGAAACCAATACAATCTGTTGTGCTGCCCAGGGAAGACTCCTGGGCCTTAAAGAATAGGTAGATCTTTGGCAGATGGACCGGGAGGCAGGGAGGAAGCACCTGAGAGGGTAGGGCAGACTGCCATCAGCATGAACAGCAGAGAGCTAAGCTGTTCAGCTCAGCAGGGGCAGAAAAGACTGACATGACAAAAGGCAGCGTCTTCTCTCTTCTCTTCTTCCCATCATAGGGGGGCTCGGCCCCTAAATGAATTGGAACCCCCATGGTAGATTTTACCTGTAAGGAGGAACACTGAATGAAGTTGCACGGAAAACTGCAGCTTCCACGTGTCTGCAAATCGCAAGGATGGAGAAGGGAGATCTGTCTTCAGTTCAGATTCTAAGCAGAATTTCAATTTCCCCAGGTTTGGCACAAGGTATCTCCCCCAGGTGAGAAATTCCTTCTTTTAAAAGCAATGCTCATTCCATTCCTCCCCAATAATATAAACAGTGAGTGAAGGAATTCTGTGTTTTTATGGTTTAAAAATTAGCACAAAGACCTCTACACATCTATCAGAATGGCCAAAATCCAGAACGCTGACAACACCAAATGCTGGCGAGGATGTAGAGCAACGGGAACTCTCATTCACTGCTGGTGGGAATGCAAAATGGTGCAGCCGCTTTGGAAGACAGTTTGGCAGTTTCTTACAAAACTAAACATACTCTTACCATACAATCCAGCAGTCGTGCTCCTTGCTATTTACTCAAATGAACTGAAAACTTATGTCCACACAGAAACCTGCACACGGATGTTTATAGAAGATTTAATCATACCTGCCAAAACCTGGAAGCAACCAAGATGTCTTTCAGTAGGCAGATGGATAAATAAACTGTGGTCCATCCAGACAATGGGATATTATTCAGTCTAAGAAAAAATGAGCTATCAAGCCATGAAAAGACATAGAGGGAACTTACAAAGCCAGTCTGAAAACTCTCCGCACTGTGATTCCAACCACGTGACATTCTGGAGAAGGCAAAACTATGGAGACAGTAAAAAGATCAGTGGTTGCCAGAGGTTGGGGGGTGGCGTAGAGACGACTAGGTGGGGCACAGGAGATTTTTAGGGCAGTGAAACTGCTCTGTATGATACTATAATGGTGGATATATATCCTTATGCATTTGTCCAAACCCAGAAAGTACAACACCAAGAGTGAACCCTAATGGAAACTGTGGACTCCGGGCGATAATGATGTGTCCACATAGGTTCATCAGTTGTAGCAAATGTACTGTCTGGTGAGGCTTGTTGACAGAGGGGGAGGCTGTGCGTGTGTTGGGGCAGGGGGCATGTAGGAAATCTCTGTACTCTCCCCTCAATTTTGCTGTGAACCTAAAACTGCTCTAAAAATTAAAGTCTATTAAAAAAAAAAAAAACAACTTAGCACAAGGGAAGAAGCCTGAGCTTTTAATGGGTCCCTGCTCTTCCAGGACATCCACTCCTTGCCCCTGAGGAGGGTTTGTCCCCCTCAGTGGCGCCTGGAAGCCACCAGATGGCGCTGTTGCAGCCGTAAGCGCTCCCTTGACTTGAAGACCAAGTTCAAGATGAGCCTGGGTTCAGGCAGCAACCCTCTCAAGGATTCCGGTCAGCAGGGACGGACAGATTCCGCAGGAGCGCTGAGACCCAAAGCTGGGAGAGTAAGCGGGGAGTGGAGAAAGGAGGAAAGAGAAGTCTGATGTGGGAAGGAAAGTGATGTTCACCTGTGACAGCTAAATGTTAGCTCAAAATGCGCCAAGCTATTTCATTACTAAGTCTTTCCTGCAGACATTTTTACTTAAAAGTGTGGAAAGAACAGCAAATGGGAGGGATGCATTTCCTTCCTTTTTGTGCGTGGCTTTTGAGGATGGTTTAAGAATCCCCACTGGACTGTGAGAAGAGGTGAACACAGCCAGCCCAGCTCTGAGAAGCGGTTTGACGGGGCGAACGTGCACATGCCCAGGCCACCATCTCCAGACTGCAGTCTCCTGCCTCAGCCCTCAGAGCCCAGGGGTCTGGGTCCCCCCTCTGCCACATACTGCTCCGGCCTCGCCGAGCCTTAGCTGACTCATTTGTAAAAAGGGGACAACATTACAACCGCCCTCTCCTAGTCATTCTGGGCTAATTTACACGAAAGTGCTTTATGACCCGGAAAGCACTTTGTAATCACTATTTTTATCATCATCACGCTCTCTACTCCCCCAGCCCCAACAGCTGCTCCCACACCCACAGAAGGAGTCACATTCATCACAGCTCGGCTTCCGGTGGGTGTCAAGCCCTCGTTATTGCCTGTCTGGATTACTGCAATAACCTCCTGACCAGTCTCCCATTTAGCATCTCAAAATCCATCCTACAAAAGGTGGCCAGAATTTTAAAGCACCGCTCAAATCATGCTGTCCCTTGCTCAGATACCTTCAGTAGTTCTCCCACGGTAACCACAGGCCCTCTAGGACCAGCTCAACTGACCCCATCTTTTCAACAGAGTAATTGAGAGTGGTTTTTTCAGGAACCGAGAAACGACCCCTTGTCCAGTCCAGGCCAGTTGAGACCACCAACCCATCAACTGGGCCTGTGCAAATGCTCCATAAGTGACCCTTTTGATGTCAAGGGGCTGAAAACTCCACCCTCAGATCCCACTAGCACCACCATTTGTGAACATGCGTCCTACGAAAAGCCATAAAGCTTGACTGTGCTTGCGCAGATCATCAATTACCTCACTTCTTACCTCCAATCACCTACCTCCACACTGCAGACCACCCTGCCCTTCATCCCATAAATTTTGCCCCAAGCCCTGGACGGGGGAGACAGATCTGAGAGCATAGCCTCCTGTCCCCTTGCAGATCGATCTCACAATAAAGCTGTTTTCTTTTCTCAAAAGCTGATGCCATAACAATTGGCTCTTCATGCGCATTGGGCAAGAGAACCCCAATTTTGTGCAGTAACACTACCAGATGGAAGAAAGACTCCTGACCCTGGCCTTCGAGGCCCTGCCCTTGTTTACTGCATCTTGTCCTTCCACACTTGTCTCCCACTGGTACCCATCATGTGCCCTACGCTCCTGGACTGTCCATTGTCCTGTTAGCCCAGCCTTTTACCTCTTGCCTAGGTCTGCCATTGTTATTTCCTTCTCCCTTTCTCCTGGTGAAACCCTACTCATCCTCTCTCTTCTACAACGACCTTTCTTTAAGGAGGACTTTCATCACCCCTGTTCCCTGATCCTGCCTGTCATTGAATCCCCCCCAAATCATACAAGTTTCATTTCTATCCCCACATTACCTAGCATATCTTGCAGTAATAAATCCTTAATGAACTGATTTGGGTTCATGTGCTTCACTTATCTCCCTACCAAAGTAAAAGTTCTGTCGAGAAAGAGTGCTGGGCTGGTTTTCCTTATACGCCCACAGTATCCAGTACAATGCTTTGCACTTAAAAAGAGATCAATAAATATCTGCTGAATTGACTCGAAGGAGTAGAGTAGGGCGGGGGTCTCGGAGGGACTTGAACCAGACTGGTGAAGACCTCAGGGATAATTGTTAAGAATTTGAATTCAATGTGAGGTGATTACAAACCACTTTTTAAAAATGGTTGAGGAGACACACTTACTATTTGTAAGGGTTGTTTGTTTTTTTCCACCTGACAGTTATCCTTTCTCCATTTAAAGTGCCGACACTTGACTTTGTCATTTCTATGTTGCAGTGTCTTGTCCATACACTCAGTAGACATCAAAGTTGCTGCATTTCTGAGTCTCAGTTTTTACAAGCTACTTCTGCTTCTCTCCCGACGTTTTCAGGATTTGATGAAACACTTTTCTAGAACAGTGGTTCTCAAAGAGCAATGCCTGGACCCACATCATGAGCGTTCAGCTGGGAGCTTGTTAGAAATGCAAATTATCAGGCCCACCCCAGACCTACTTACTCAGAAACCCATGGGCAGGGGCGGAAAGGAGACCAATCTGTTTTAACAAGCTTTCTAGGTGACTCAGATACAAACGAAAGCGTGAAGACACTGCTCAGAAGTGTGGTCTGCAGACCAGCCACATCGGCATTACCTGGGAGCTTGTTAGAGATGCAAAATCTCAAGCTTCACCCCCAGACACACCAAATCAGAATTTGCATTTTTAACAAGACCATGGATGACTCCATGGCACACAAAAACTTGAGAAGCACTGTTCTAGAATGTTTTGGAAAAAAGATACCTTCCGTTAGGAAACTGTCATCAAGGGGCGTGACTGATTAAAAATGGCCCCACATTTTTGCCACTTTTTCCACTAAGAGATGGTATCTATTTCCCAGCCCCATGAATCTGTGCTTGCCTGTGACCTATTTTGGTCAATAGATATGGCAGTGGTGATGCTGGGTACCCTGCAAGGCTGGGTTTAAGAGATCTGAAGTGTCTGCCTTCACCTCTTAGAACATGGTCTCCTGGGAACCAGCCAAGACACTGTGAGCAGCCCTTGGAGATGCCAAGAGGAGGAGAAGTAAGGTGCTCTGGTCCCTGCCCCAGCTGAACTCTCCACTGACAGCCAACTGGCAGCCATGTGAGTGGGCCACAGAGGATGTTCCAGCCCAGGTGAGCCCACATGGAGCAGAGAACATTCCAGAACCCAGTCAACCCACAGACTTGTGTAGGTGACAAATGGTTGTTGTTTTAAACCACTACATTTTGGGGTGGTTTGTTATTCATACAGAAATAGATAAGTGAGAGAGTAAGTCGATGAGGGAGCCAGTCCTGGGCCTTCTGAAGGAGTCTCTGTCCAAAGCCATGTGCTAAATTATAAAATTAGAAGCATTACAACTTTCATGAATTTTCCCTGAAACTCTCAAAAGTAGATAGTTGTAGCTATTTGCAAGAAGAATAAGCCTATGAGTTGAGGACTATACCAAGAAAAACTGAATTTCTGATACAGCCCAGGGCAAAATTCACATCATTTGACAAGGGACATTCATGGACCAAATGGGTGAGGACAGCCAGTAAAGAGTTCTATTCCTTTGGCCAGAGGTATCTACAATATATCTAATATTTTCCTCAAGAACATAAATTGTTCACTTAAAAGTATTTTAAAATGTCAGTACTTCTGGCCAGGAAATAGTTTATATTCTAGAAAAGTAAATTCAGGAAGGGCATGATTTTGTCATTCTGGATTTCTTGATAATTAAATGAGTCAATCAGTTTGTATGGAGCCCCAAGTAGATGCACAGCTCAGCCTAGGTAGTTAAGGGTATACCAAGTAAACTAGTGTTGGCCCTCAGAAGGTTTAAACTCTAGCAAGCATAGGAGACCCAGTAAAATAGAGTGGGAAGACCATAAGCAGGGGCAGGAGACCTAGCAGCTAGTCCTGGCTTTGCCACTGTTCCAATCAGCTTCTGTTGGGAGCAAGGAAGAGACGCCAAAATTATCTTTAAGGAAACAGAGAGGGCAGTGGTCATCACTGGATACAAACACTCTACAGCTGGAACCAGAACATCTGCAGGAACCACGCAAGGCTGATTCCTCCGTGTCTCCTGTGGGCCACATGATCTCCCCTTCAAGGGCTTTTTCTCCCTGAATGTACACCATTCTCCTCTCTCCTCTCTGTTTATTCAGTTTACGCTCCCTCAAAGCTCCAACCGGCGTGGCTTCCCCATTGCCATCCAAATGTGGAAACATTGTGACATTAGCATTTTCAGCTCCCATTTCCGGGTTCATCTTCCTAAGGAAGACTATCTGACTGGCCATGCTCAGGGCTCATAGGTTGTGGGAAAACCAAGAGATGGGCTGTTCATGGGTCAGGTGACCATCCCAGCTCAATCGATGATCACAGGGAATCAGGGTCACAAAAGATGACCACCTAGGGCTGCAGGTGAGGCAGTTCCCTTAGAAGAAGCCATAGTTAGCATCCCTTCACAGCCATTAACCAGCTGGGACATTTGGGGCCAATCACTTCACTTCCTGGAGTTGGTGCACCCTCAACTGTAAAGTGAGAGGTTGAGCTAGATGATCTCTAAAGCCTCTTTCTTCCAGGACTAATGTCCTGCCGTACATAATGCAATGCAGAATATAATGGCAAATAGAAAGGACCCAGTCCACCTTTGTGGCTACAGGGATTGCTATGTACCCAAGACTCAAAAATAGCAAAGATCCAGGGGCTGGCCTGGTGGCGTAGTGGTTGAGTTCGCATGCCCGGGGTTCACAGGTTCAGATCCCGGGCTCGGACCCATGCACCACTTGTCAAGCCATGCTGTGGCAGGTGTCCCACATATAAAGTAGAGGAAGATGCGCATGGATGTTAGCTCAGGGCCAATCTTCCAATCTTCCTCAGCAAAAAGAGGAGGATTAGCAACAGATGTTAACTCAGGGCTAATCTTCCTCACACATGCGAAAAATATCACCAAGATCCAGGGCAAGGGGTATTTTCAGGACCACCTGTGAAAGTCTGGGTACCAGCAGCAGGACTGTGTTTCTGGGTATTCATATTCCTTGGACTGTATGCCTCTTGGACAAGACGACTTTAGTTAAACAGGGTTGGATATGAGCATAGCTATGAAAATGGTGACAGAAACTCAGAACCCCCAGCTTCCTAATTCTGCACCCCTCCCCTCTCCCTTAACCACTGCTCTCTCTTACGGGACTCCCAGCACACTGCATAAGAATTCAGTGGTCAAAGTGTCACTTTTAACAAGTTTTTTTTTTGATCTTTCAGTCTCCTAATGCCTCATTCTCCCATTCATAGTTATTGGTCAAAACTAGAATCTGAGACATATTATTTATGCTTTAGTGTGAATTTAAATCAGTGTATTACCTCTCCCAAGATATTAGCATTTAGCCACATTTATGAAAAGGAAGGGGCTAATTTTAGGCAGGTAGGTAGTAAAGAATTCTTTCTCTCTCTTTCTCTTTTTAATGAAAAGAGTCTTTCTTAGCGGCATCACTACAAAGACTAGTGGGAACCCTGTACTCTATGCTGAACGTATAAGCATATGATGTGTACGCAGAGACAGCATTCAATCAACAAAGGGTTAAGTCAGCCACATGTATGCCACCTTGCACCCTATACAGAAGGCCCGCACTGAGAGGCATCATGTCTCCATGAAATAATGTGTCACCAGAAGAGAGGTGACAGGTATAGAGTCACAGGAAAAGCAGCCAAAGCTGCTCAGAGTGGGACAGCATGAAATCTGGGGAGAAGTTTATTCCAGTCCCTGGTCTTTGCTGGGGTCCCATGGCGACCAGAAGGAACACCTCTCAGGGCCACCACTTGGCTTTGTTCTGGTTCTACGGTCAGCCAAACACAGACGACCAGCTGACCCATGGGTGTGAAATAAATCGTCATTGTTATAAAGCCTCAGAGGTTTTAGAGCCATTTGTTATACAGAATTATCACAGCAAAAGCCTAACAGTAAAAAAATTAAACTTTCCTGCAACAACTTCAGTGTCTTAAGGAGGTCAGGCACGTACACACCAGACTCCAATACAGAGTAATTCCTCGCTAGGGAAACGTTCACTGCAAAGCCATGTGTGGGTCTAAGGATCATGGGTTCTACTGGGCACAATGGAAGAATGTCAGCAGAAAGACTCTGCTGGCCTCTGCTCCACTCACTCCAAAGGTTAACCCCAGCTCTTCACATCCTCTGCAAGACAGACTCCCCTGCTCACAACACGCAGATGCTTCATGCCAGGAGGCTGGTCTCAGGGGCACACGCTGGAGGGGGTACTTACCAGGTCAACACAGTCCTTCTCAACCCTATTCATGCCAGTTTAATACAACATTACATCATGTGAGGAAACGTGGGCACAAAAGACAGCATTGTTTCCATGAAAACTACACTGAATGCTTTGTAAAGACTCAATTAGGAAAACTGATTTGTTTTTTAACTTTAGTTTCTTTTTTCTTTTAATTGTGGCAAAATACACAGAACATAAAACTTACCTTCCGGTATGGACTGAATGTTTGTGTCTCCCCAAAATTTATATGTTGAAGCCCTAATCCCCAGTGTGGCTGTATTTGGAGATGGGGCCTCAAAAGAAGTAATTAAGGTTATATGAGGTCATAAGGGCAGGGCTCTGTCTGATAGCGTTTGTGTCCTTACAAGAGGCACCAGAGAGCGAGCTCGCTCACTCTCTGCCCGTTCACAGAGGAAAGGCCACAGCAA
Organism: Tapirus indicus; assembly: GCA_031878705.1. Classification (NCBI taxonomy): domain Eukaryota; kingdom Metazoa; phylum Chordata; class Mammalia; order Perissodactyla; family Tapiridae; genus Tapirus; species Tapirus indicus. The sequence goes on from CM062925.1 coordinate 121,402,498, forward strand.
GAGGGTGACCATCTACAAGCCAGGAAGAGAGTCCTCACCAGAAACACAAATTTACTGGCACCTCGATCATGAACAACCAGCCTCCAGAACGGTGAGAAATAAATGTCTGTTGTTTAAGCCACACAAACTCGGGCTTGTTATGGCAGCCCAGGCAGACGAACACACCATCTTCACCATGTTTAAGTGGACGGTTCAGTGGCATTAGGTACATTTGCATTTTTTATGCAAAAATGATTTTTTTAATGCTGTTTAATTAGGAGTGGAGCAATTGTAAAAAACTGGGGATAAAATCATAAAAGTCTTGAAGAACTCTGCACTCAGACTGCTTTTCAAGCACCTTTAAATTCTCACTCCTTTATGAGGACCCAAACTGAAAGACAAAACTTTCCAACCATGGCTTACGAAGAAAGTCAATGGAGAATTTTAATCAGTGAAACCACACTCAAAAAGCCTTACCCCAAAGAGTCAATAAATGAGTGTTCTTGATAAGCTTAAGTGAGAATGTTTAAGTTGGTTGGATTTATTTTTCAAATTTCCTTCTTTGACTCTTTCAGTTGCTCAGCCATTGCTGGGGTCAATCACATTAGATAAGGGAGTTTGTACAGATCCCGTTCCATTTGGTTGTGTCTTTAGGGATGAATGGGCTTCCACCAGGCGAAGGAGGGAGAGAATAATCATCCAGGTGGAGGAAACAGGCTGAACAAAGACACAGAAGCATGAACACACCTGACATATTAGTTAAACTGGTGAGATATCAGGTGCGACTGGGACATTGGGTCATGAGTAGGAAAAGTCAGAAAGGGACGCTGGTCCCGGATTGCTCTAGGCTTTGAAAATCATGCTTAGACATTTGGGCAGCCGTTGCAGGTTTTCCTTGGGGTTGGTTCGGATGCAAGCTATGGTTAAATACAGCACATGGACTAAAGGAAGGGATGGCTGGGATCAGGCATTTTCCACAAGAGTCCATATAAGAGGTAACAAAGGTCTGAAATAAATAGTAGCAGCAGAAGTGGAAATGTGGAAACAGACATGACGGGCATTTTTTCAAATAAAATTGGCACTTGAAGAAAAAGACAGAAGACGTTTTCAAGACTGGTACAGAGGATTCTGGTCCGTTTCAATAATGGTTAAGGTTGAACCGGAAGGAAATTGGCCTGTAGCTTTCGCCTAAGCAAATATCTTTTTAACGTGGATAAATTAATTTTGACTGACTGCCGCCTACTCCTCTGATATTGTCACTTTGAGCAGAAAGTGAGAACAAGGCTTGAAGTGGGAGAATTCAACACCCTTCTGGTTCACAGTGACCGGAAACAGGAAGCAAAATAACAGCCAAGATTCTGAACAATCCTGGAATCAGCTGCACAGCCAGGCAAGAGTCAAGGGGCTGCCTCTGTTGTTGCTGCTGCAGCATGACTTATTGAGAATATAAATATGTACCAAAACAATATGTCCTCAAAAATCCTCTTCTAATAGAGTTGGACAAAAAATACCATCTTTCCTTGCACATAATAGGATTGTTAGATTGAAATAAATTAAGGGACTGGCCCAGTGGCATAGTGGTTAGGTTCACATGCTCCGCTCCAGTGGCCCAGGGTTCACAGGTTTGGATCCCAGGCATGGACCTGCATACTGCTCATGGAGCCATGCTGTGGTGGTGTCCCACATCCAAAATGGAGGAGGATTGGCACAGATGTTAGCTCAGGGCCAATCTTCCTCACCAAAAAGAAAGAAAGAAAGAAATCAATTGAATTGCACTGGTCACATATTCCAAGATAAACCTCAACCACTTCAATTCCTTTTCCATACAGGAGTCCATTGAGACACTTCCAAGAGAGTCTGGGCCCTTTTTCATGACTCAGAGTATTCAGCAGTAGTTACTTGACCGTGAATATTAACAGGTATACCTGCTGGCTACATCTTTTGTGTGTGTTTAGTAATCAGCAGCATGAAACTGAGTTAACACTATATGTTTATCTTGCCCATGAGGCACTCAGAATCTAATAAGAGAGATAGGCTGATATGTAAATAATTATAATACAAATAAAAAGTTAAAAATAGCACAAAGAGGGAAGAGATAAAGCGCTCCTATAATTAAGAGAAGCCAAAATTTTATCTTTTTTTTTTTGAGGAAGACTGGCCCTGAGCTAACATCTGTTGCCAATCTTCCTCCTTTCTTTGCTTTGTTTTCCTCCCCAATGCCCCAGTAAATAGTTGTATGTCATAGTTGTGCATCCTTCTAGTTGCTCTATGTGGGATGCCACCTCAGCATGACTTGATGAGCGGTGCGTCGGTCCGTGCCCAGGATCTGAACCGGGGAACCCCGGGACGCCTAAGCGGAGTGTGCAAACTTAACCACTACACCACTGGGCTGGCCCCAAAATTTGATCATCTTAACCTCATGAAAATATTAGTATTGCTGCCAGTACTCCACATGTCCTCCTCTTTCATTTCTAACTCGTCTGATTCTCCTCTCCGGCCACTCCAAATGTTATTTCCTAAAATGGCCTTTGTGTCTTTATAAAGGTCTTCCATTCTCTCTTACCCCGGCACACAGTCTGAGATAGGCAGTCTCTGAAGGTCTGGAACGGAAGTGCATGCTGGGACTGGTTTAGCCCGTTGAGGCAGATCAAGTCTCATTCAACTCATGGTCCAGACTGGATTCTGTTGGAACCGGTCTATATTCTCTTGGGTGCTAACTTCCTGAAGGTGGCTGAAAAGAATACATGCTATGGGAAAACCCAAGAATGTCTAGATGTGGTGAAAATACTAACGTTCCCCCGGCACGCACATCCAGACTCTGACCCCGCCATAGGATGTCAATCTGTTCACCCTGAAGACAAGGAAGCCTGAGTTCCTCTGAAACGTCAATTTCACATTCCTTACGTCCTTCCTGAAAGCTCCCATGAGAAATATCTTTGTTAACTTTTCATGATAGCTTCTCTGTCTGCCAGCAGTAAAATGAACTGAAGTAAGAGCAGTTAAATTAAATTCTAGATTGAGTTGTAATAGTGCTCTAAAATTGGGCCTACGAACTGAATGCGCTAGGTTAGTTTAGAGGCAGTTTTTGCCTGAGACCAGGCTCCTGTGATCTCTTCCAAACCTAGAATTCTGTAATCTCACAGTCACCAGAAGAAAATTAAAGATCAACGAAAGGGCTACCACCTATTAAATACTTAATATATGCCAAGTTCTTTGCAGACAGTCTTTTATTTAATCCCCACAACACTCCTATGAGTAGCTTTGAATAACTCCATTTTAGAGAATCTAAGACTCAGAAAAGTTAAGGGATCTGTGAAAGTCGCACAGCTGGAAAGTATCAGATCAGAAATCGGAACCCAGATCTGTGTGATGCCGAAAGCTTTACATTTCTATTAGGGACGAGATCAGTTCTTGGTGTGATGCCAGCAAACTGAAGTGTATGAACAGTAACTGATAAAAATCTAGGATCAGAGTGGTACTGACCTTACAGCAGGCAATTTGCATAATAAAATAAAAAGGATCTCCATTGCCTGGGAATTTATAGTCTACCAAGCAACACAGGGCATGCCACACAGTGAGAAGGGGCTGGAACTCAATGATTTTTGTGTGTGTGTGTGAGGAAGACCAGCCCTGAGCTAACATCCGTTGCTAATCCTCCTCTTTTTGCTGAGAAAGACTGGTGCTGGGCTAACATCCGTGCCCATCTTCGTCTACTTTATATGGAACGCCGCCACAGCATGACTGACAAGCAGTGCGTCGCAGGCTCCGGGGATCCGAACCCGTGAGCCCCGGGCTGCCAAGCGTGAACTAAACCGCTGCGCCACCAGGCGGCCCGGAAACTCAATGATCTTATTCATCTCCTTCCTGGTCCCATCCCGAGGGAGGGAAGTTAGGAGGTCGTGGGCTTCTGGGATCCTCTCAGCCTTTTTCCTCCTACAGTTGTCTTTAAGCAACTATCGTAAAGGGGTAATACGGTTCCAATGTTCTGCTGTAGGGCACACTAGACATCCTCACCGGTTCTCCCACTGAAGGTGAGTACAAGTGCCAGCAAAACAGCTCTTTCAAAGCATTGATAAGATGGCAAAAAAAGCAAAGAACACAGAGGCCAAATAATAAGAAATTCATGGACGCAAATCTGCTCTCACCTTGAATGGCATTTTCTATACCAAGTGGATTTGAGCTGGGGCATGCACAGGCTCCCATGGTACAGGGGATGGGGACAAAGCTCAGAGCCAGCCCAAGGTGACAAGGATCTACCAGAAAACTGCTCCAATCACATTCACTGTACAGTGAAAAAGAAAGAGGCTCACGTGGAGCTCTGAGAGCCGGCTACACCAATCCCCATTATGAGAGGAGGCACACCCTCTAGTCAAAGTACATCTTCATAGTGACTCACCAGTCCTGCCCTTCCGGACCACACAGACCCTGCTCTCCAACAGCACATCCCTTCTACCACATGGTCAGGCTAGCGCAGTGCTTCTAAAACTACAAAGTGCAGAGAAATCGCCTGGAGCTCTTGTTAAAATGCCGATTCTGGTTCAGGAGGTCTGTGGTGGGGCCCGAGATTCAGCATTCCTCACAAACTCCAGGAGCTGCTGCTGCCACTGGTCCACAGAGCACACTCTGAGCAGCGAGGTGCTAGATGAGACATAACCTCTTCTTTACACTATCTCCAGGGACAGAAAACGTCCAGCTCTTCTCTCATGTCCCCTTCCTTTAGGACCAGGTCTTCACCTACATCATATCCCCTTCTTCCCAACTCCAGCCCCATGGCTTAGCCTGAATAACGCATAAGATCCAGGTTGAGAAACTGACTTACCTATAAGGATACTCAATCGGAAGACTTGTCATAGGTATTTATTCCATTACACCTAGTCAATGTTCAGGAAATGTTGTCTGTTGTTCTGTCATTGTTCCTCTAACACCTCCTAGCCCTCAGGTGCGTAGCTCTAAACAGCCTGGATCTGTTTTGCCGTTGTTGCTGTTTCTGTGGCATTTTCCAGGTTTAATTACCACATTTCCCCCAAAATACTTTAAGCCCTCAAAAGCAAGGACAACACCACCACCAGCAATAATAATAAACATAGGCAGAACAGTTCTGTAATACGAATGTTACATACTTTCACAGCACACCTTGACACAACCTCTTAGAGCATCAGCTCAGGCTTCACGTGCCCTGAAAACTCTTCTCTAGGTTGACAGGAGCACACTTATCACACTGCAATGTTTTGCTTATTTATAGATCTTATTTCCCACTATAAACTCCTCGAAGATAGACACTGTGTCTCACGCACCTACAGGTTTGTGCTGCTCAGAACGCCATCTAGAATGAGTAAGTGAATTGATTATACACTTATAATGCTCACAACCACACCGTGAAGTAGGTCACTTTTTTGTATCTCCATTTTGCTGATGAGTAAACCAAGGCTGAGAAAATAAGCAAACTGCCCAAGGTTACACAGGTTGTGGCCAAAATTCTGACTCTTCCCCCTCTGCCACATTACCCCCCCAACTGCCTGTGTCTTTACAAGGCCCCCAAGAGAGGGTTTGCTGAATTTGCTCCTCAAATGAAATAGTTTGACATGTCCTGCTCTGTAGGTGATGACTTAGTCACACACTGAAGTGTCATGATTCACCTGAGCTCCCAGAGCTAGCCACCGGCAGACAGCAAGCTGAATCCCAGCCCGAGTTCCCGTGATTGGCCAGCATTAGCCTCACATCTCCACCCTTATTGGGGACCAGTTTATGTATAGGGTCCAGTCCTGGTGCAGTTATAGTGCTTAACCTCCGTGATGACTAGCCAGGGTCAACTGTCAGTTGTAGAACTGGATTTTTTAAAAGTGACTCTTCCCAGCTTTCAAGTGGTTTGAGTTTAGCAGAAAAATGCTTAAAAAGGTGTCCTATGTAGTATTTTCCCCTTCTTTGGCATTTAAATTTTTCATGTATTTAAGTTAAATTCCATATGTGAGTAAACACAAATTAACTCATCAAAATGAAAGCAGGAAGAGAAGCCAGCTATTTCCAAGACTTTCTGGCAAGCCTCCCTTTACTCTCTCCAGAGAGGCAGAAATCAGGCTGTCTACTGATATTTAGCATTCAGGTGATGACACTTTACAAACCCAGCATCCATTTTTAGTGAATTATTATCCATTTTTAGCCCAAAAAGAGAAGCTGTGGGACATAGCTTTATCCAAAAAATAGGAGACTCATAACGCATTGAATTAATAGGAACAGGAGTTGGGCTGGTAAGATACTTTGTATTCTCCTTTACTATTTAATTTTTGCCTAAAACATATTATTTTATAATTTTTTTAGAAACTCAAGTAAATAAAAGAGTTCTAAAAATAAAGTTTACTGTTAACATGCCAAGTGACCTGAATCAATTCATTCAAAATTATCAGACTCTTTGCACATCCAATAACTAGAGGTGAATAAGAACTACAGCTCTCGTCATCCACGACTGTGCTGCTAGGAGAGGCGTGATTCAGACAACAAATCCCAGGCCAAATTATGCCACAAATAGAAATATTTATCAGCGAGTAGGCACAAAAACAGCCAATTCCTGTAAGCCCGATGAACTACCAGGGCTCGGACCTTTCCGTGAAATGTTAACTCAAAACAGATATAACAATGTTCTAGCAGTAGTATTCAGCGACCATGCTAGTGGGATCAAGTGGCTAGAACCCTCTGTTCATACTTGGACACAGGACCAATTGGTGTGCCTGGCTTAGACAGCACTCCAAAGTTTATCATTTGCTAGCTTTACCGGATTCCTAAACCCTATTCATGCAAGGAAGAGTGTCTTTAAATAGTTCTGGCCAACTCACGTTATCCTGAACACTGCTCGATCCTCCAATGAAAAATAACTTCATGTATTTATCAGGCTCATTAGGGAACCTTCTAGGACCAACCAGAGATAAAGATCACTACAGCCTGTACTAGCCCCTCAATACTACCAACCACTCCTAAAGGGTATGTCCAGTTAGAGTATCTCAAATGTTAACAAAAATCCCATACAGGATTAAGAACACACAAACACACGCACACACACCACTGTCTATACTGAAATATTCAAAAGTAAACCTTAAAAATAAAATATTTAAAAGTAAATTTTATGGACAATACAACAGCTAGATAAAATAAAAGAATACAGCAGTGATAGTTGGATTTTATGAAGGCAGACAAGACTATAAGGATGGGGTCTCTGGGCTCCTTCCATAAAAATGAGACTTTTTTTTTAATCTTAGTTTGTTTCTTAGTTATACAAAAAAATCACAGCTTAGTCTCTTCATTTTAAATTCAAACAAACCAAGACCCAGATAAGTGACATGACTTACTCAAGGTTGTCCTGAATTCATTAAGGGCAGAGCCAAACCGGCACCAATCTTCAGTCTTTCCATGGCTGCTGTGGAGCTTCTGAAAAAAACTTTTCCAAATGTAAAAGTCACCCATAACTTTCTGTAGGAAATGTGTAAGAAAAAATAAAAATATGAAGATTTGATAAAAGGTTATCCATTAGTCCTGCGCTCAGATGAAGCCACTATTGATGCATCTCCTTCTAGATGCTAACAGCATATATCCCTACCTTGTCATTTTAGTTTACAAAATTTACATGATACTCTATGTGTGGTTTTGTGGACTGCTTTTATTTAATTTGGTTTTATATTGGAAACAATCTCCCATGACATGTAATAGCCTTCAAAAACGCGATTTCTGTAATGGTCACATGACAGTTCATCCTATTATCATTTATCAATTCCTTTATTGTTGGACATAAAGGTTATCTCTGTGGATTTCTTATAATCACTCTAAGATGAAGATTTTGCCCCTAGAACATAAACACTATGAAGGTAGGGAGTTTGTCTTATTGATCACATACCCTGAGTCCCCAAAGAGTGTCAGCATATAGTAGAAATTCAATAAGAATGGATGGATGGATGGATGGATGGATGGATGGATGGATGGATGGATGGATGGATGGATGGAAGGATGGATGGATAGATGGATGGATGGATGGATGGATGGATGGATGGATGGATGGAAGGATGGATGGATAGATGGATGGATGGACGGATGGAAGAATGGATGGAAGGATGGATGGATGGATGGATGGAAGAATGGATGGAAGGATGGATGGATGGATGGATGGATGGGTGGATGGAAGCAAGGAAGGATGAATGGATGGATGGACGGACGGATGGACATGGATGAATGGATATCAAAGGATGGACTGATATGGATGGATATTTCTTATGCATCTCTGATAACTTCTCGAAACTTTTAAATTTGAGCACTAACATTTTCTGGTTAAGGTTGCCACATAAATTATAAGACACCGATTTATCTGAAATGTTTCATTGTCCAATATCATACTAAAAAAATTCATACTTTGTCTGACATTTATCTGAAATTATTTATTTACCTGAAATTCAAATTTAACTCGACATACCATATTTAGATTTGCTAAATCTCACATACATAATTCTTGATGTACCACCTTCACAGAACAGGCTGCCTAGAATACTCTACTTGTCCCTGAGCAAAATCTCAGTCCTTTTAAAGAGTCTGAACCTATTGGCCTATGGCAACCAGTGAGTGTTGTGAACAGCCACTATCTTTTGAGCCCCTGATCTTCATTAGTCAAGACAAATGAGAAAAACAGTAGGAAAGAGAGCACCAATAATCACAACACAAAGAGCCAGAGCAGGATCTTTCCAAACACAAAGTGCAGCATACGAGCATCTTCTCAGCATTGCTCTCTCCTCTTCCCCACCTCTCCTCCTCGACCTCTGACATCAGTCACTCCCATGCCTCCCTCTGCTCTTGTCATGGCCCAAAAGGAACTTCATGGTCTGGTCCCTGTCTAGCACTTCAATGATTTGCCTCTCCCCACTCACTCTGTGCACTCCAGCTACCCTGGACTTGTTTCAGTTCCTCCCATGTACCAGCCTCCTTCCTACCACAGGATCTTTGCATATGCTGATGCTTCTGCCTGGAAAGCCCTCCCTTTCTCCTCCACCCTCTTCCTGTAACTTAGTTAACTCTTAGTCACCCTTCATCTCAGCTCCAAAGTCATTTCCCCAAGGAAGCTGTCCGTAACTAACTTTGCTGGGTCCGGTTTCTTTATTCTAAGCTGTTAAAAGCACTGTATACTTTTCCTTCCTGGCACTTATCAGAGGTGACATTTTATTTTTGTTTTTATGATTATTTGTTTAACACATATATCTACTAGAATCAAAACTCCATGAGGGCCGGGATGCCATGTCTCTTTTTGTTGTCAGTCTGTTCCCTGCACCCAGCAGAGTTTCTGCCAAAATAAAAACAGGTGGACACTCAATAAATATGTACTGAATGGTGGGGGAAAGCTTCCAGCCTTGCTAACATCTCACCCCACACATAGCAGACCAACAGCCACGCCGACTTGGAAGACTGACTCACTCCAGGTGGGAGAAAGGAAGGAGATCAAAATCCAATTTTCTTTTTGAGTAAATGTCTATGGAACTGTATGTAATCCCCACGTTATGCCACATACGACATGACATGACCTATAACTACAATCATCATGTTTCTGTGGTACAATATGGTGTTTACAGAGGCATAGAAGCGCTATAATTTAGGAAATGTAGGCAAATGTGGAGTGAAAATTAAGATCTTTGTCCTGTCATTCAAGCTAACTTTTCTTCCAGCTGAAAACTTCCAAACTTAAGATCTGTGGGGACCATCACTCTTCCATGAGCCCCCGTGGCACCGTTTGACCCCGGTTTTTCTTGTAGCTTATCCCCTGCGCTGGATTCTCTTCGTCTATCAGGTGAGACCTCTTTTCTCCTCAATCTAAATTATTACAGAAATGTTCAAACATATGCAAAAGTAAAAAGACCAACACCCATCATCCACCTGCAACAAATATCAACACATGGCCAGTTTTGTTTCATCTTATACCCCATCCACTTTCCTTCCCAACACCACTGGATTATTTTGAAGCAAATCCCAGATATCATAATATTTTATCCACAAATATTTCAGTATATATTGTGAAAAGATAAAGATTTCTCTGAGTGTCTTATAAAATTTTTAAAATAATTGGCTTGTTCAAACTAGGATCCAAATAAGGGTTACCCATTGGTTTAAGTCTTGAACCTACAGGTTCCCTCCCCCAATTCTCCTTGCACTTTATTTATTGAATAAACAGGGTCATTTATCCTACAGAATTTTCCACATCCTAGATTTTGGTAATTGCATCCCTCAAGGTGTCATTTAACATATTCCCCTGCCCTGGGTAGTTCCTGCCTATAAACTGGCACTTAGATCTAGAGATCTGCTCAGATTCAGGTTTCACTTTTTGGCAAGTATATTAGATAGGTAGTTCTGTGTTCACAGGAAGTGCATGGTATCCGGCTCTCTCTTTTTTGATGTTAAAAATTAATCAGTGGGCTCAGGTGGTGCCAGCTTGATCCATCCGTTAGAAAGTCTCCCATCAGCTTCTCCACCCATTGGTTTTAGCATTACACTACAGATGATAATTACCCAGCTCTACTGTGTCATTAAAGGTTTCAAAATGGTGATATTCTAATTCTATCATTCCTCTAAATTTATTAGCTGGATTTCCCCATAAAGAAGACATTTCCCTGATCAACTCTTTGGTTACTGTGAGTACAGTTCGTACAGGAAAAAATGGAATAAGTGCTTGATTTTTTCCCCCTTTATTTTACTAGTTTTCAGAATAATCAAAGGTGACAGACTCCTCCAAAGGAAACAAATGAGTTTAGTTTCAGTGTTTTCAATATCATTACGAATTTCATGGATTTATACGTGTTTATGTGTTTCAATCCACTGACGCCGTTCTTTGCGATGCTCAAATTGCCCCATCTTTGGCCAGTGGCAGCTTCTGTGCCCTTTTGGTACGATCCCAGTGGTCTTTAATGGCCTCCTTGCTGCTACGACAAGACGTTCTTCACTCCTCTTGCTCAGTCCCTGACCCACATCTGGATCAGCTCCTTCTCCAAGGACACCTGGTCACTTGTACATTCTTGCTTGCCTCTGGTTTCAATTTCCCCATTCGATGATCAGAAACACTCCAGATGGAACACTCCTGTTGAAGGGGTCCGGAATAAGCCACTGTGGCATAAAATTATTTTAAGCTGGAGGCATTTGAGTTCCTGAAATCCCTTATCTGCCTAAAAGAACTCAATTGTCATAAATCCCCTCCTCAGGAGTAATTCTAATCCTCTTGGAGACCAATCAGCACCACATTCAAACAGAAATTGTCACAAAATGATCACACCTCCCATCCACTCTCTCACAGGACAATTTATCTTTCCAAGAAGAAAGATAACTGTTTTATGTTTGTTTTCCTATAAGTGCCCTTCTCCCCCTCCCCTTCACCTATTAAGATGGTATATGCACCCCAAATTCCAACTTCCCTTTGAGTCACATTTCTTTGTAAACTCCCATATGTTAAAATCTGCTTTTCTCTTGCTAAACTGTCAGTTTGAGTTTAATTTGCAGGCCCCCACATTTTGAACCTAAGAGAGTAGAGGAACAGTTTTTCCTCTCCAACGCTGTTCTGATTTTCCTCCTGTACTACAGATCTATATACTGAACAGGCAACTGGATATTGTCATCTCTACGTCCACTAGACACACTTCAAATTCAACCTGTTCAGATGTAAACTCGTCTTCTTTCCCCACACCTACTCTTTATTGTGCCCTTCGTCAGTACGTGGGCATCAGTACTTGGAGTCAGGTCAGAACAAGACTCCGTTAGAAACAGATGGATTTCGCCACACCCTCATGAAGCAGTCCTCCATGTGTTCTGGCTGGACCGACCTTCTACCAGCAAGGCACGATCCAGGGCGTTGCAACATTCATGAAGTGTTTGAGGATGCTGAAACGTGTTGAGGATTCTCAGTCAGTCACATCCCTTCATTTGCATAAGCCAGTGAGAAAAAAATCTTTGAAGAAGTCTGGTTGTCTGAGCAGGCCAGTGTAGAAGATGGAGAGAAAACGGTTTTCTGGAGCATGAAGCTGTGTCTGATCTTATTTTGCCACCATCCTGGGAGGAAGAGGCTGAGGTGTAAAAGCCCAGTCAGCTCTGAGAAGCCCCTCTGAAAAAGCAGATGCAGAAGGGAGAAAAGCACTAGAAGGGACAGGGCTCAACATGGACATGGCACAGACATTAACCTGGGGGCAGGACAGGTACTACGGGAAGAGGACAAAAGCTGTGGGCAACGGAGCAGAGGGGCAGCAACAGCCCTGATTTGAAAGACAAATCGAGGGGGATGACTGAGGGGTGGGGTTCCAGGAAAAGACTGGACATCCTGCCAGGCAATCAAACAGGGCCTCAGAGCACCTGAGATTTTGATAAATGCCAACTTGTACTCACTCATGGCTGAGACCTGGGACAGACTGGACACAAAAGCAACACTATCCCCTCATTGCCCAAGCCAAACCTCTGAGCTTAGCACCTCCACTTCCCAGACCGCACACCCCACCAATGATTGTAACTCCTTCTCCCTCCCCATAACTCAGGTCTCTGCATTACTGCACTGCCTCCAGCTGATCTTTCTGAATTTAGGCTCACTCCCCCTCAAGCCCTCCTCTACTGCAGAGTACTTCAAACTTATTTCATTCTGCCCCCCTAAATATAAAGTGCAATAATGTAAGCCCACCCCCAAATATATTTATATTTATGCACAAATCGAAAATGCCCTACTGAACCAAAATATAGGTATATTTTAGAACCCACAAAAGAGAAATTAAAAGAGAATGAGAAAAATAAACAGAGAGACGTGCTAATATTTTCTTTCATGCCTCCCAATTAATTATCTTACCAACCTCACCTGAAAACTACCGAGTTACTCAAGGAACTCCGGACTGGATGTGCAGTGGACATCTTGTGTAGACTGGACTAAACTACTGAACCCTGAAAATGAGTCTCAATTGTCTAGAAAGAGACTATTCTTAGGACTGAGAGTGACAGGAAAGGGATGAATTAAGAAATCTGTCCAAGATGTCACTGATGGCAGAGATTGGAGATAAAAAATTCATTTCCTGGTCCTACCACCATTAAATTCAGTCTATTTAATAGACTCTTTGCCCACAGCTAAAGTAAATCTTTCCAGCTGGGTTTTAAATTTCTTACCTGGCCCTGGGACAACACACACAGATTTGGGCTACATAATCTTCAGGTCTGCTTGGGTGGTGACTCTTCAAATCAAACATGGGTATTAGAGGTACAAATGAAAAGGACAAGGGTACTTCTTGTGATGGGGACCCTGCTCCCAGGCAGCAGTCCACCAGCCCACAGCCATTAAAAGGCAACGATGGTTCTTGCAAGATCAAACGCCAACTTAGTTGACCTCCAGCCTGGCTCTAAAATAGATCTACCGTCATCGTTTAAGACTTAGGTTTGCTTTTCCTGTTTTCGCATCAAAGCAAATTAGCCTTAAAAAGGTAGCATGCCAAGTGACCAAAGGTTAGAAAAATTGTCCCGCAAGTGTTTTAAATTCTTTGTCACCCCTGATTTCTTTCACAACTGAGTTCAGTTCATCAAAGAGGTTACTGGCATGGGGGTTGACAGCTTAAATGGCAAAACAGGATGTGTCCCCACCAGGGCCCCTTCTGGAATTAATTGGTCTTGGGGTTTTTTTGTTGGTGGTGACGGTGGTTTTTGTTTTTTTTTTCCTTTCTTTCTTTTCTACTTAACGGCTTCAGATGGGCAGACATGTAAACAGCGTCTCATTTGCATAGAGTTTGGCCCCTGCAAGGTGAGCTGAGGACACGAAGAGCTGCCTTCTTGGCAAAGGCAGGAAGTCAGTTGCAAGAAGCCACCACTTTTCAACCCTGGGTGGCTTTTTCTTTTTTTCTCTCTGTCATTCATTTTGGAAGAAAACATAAGTTTAATTTCAAGCAGAGCACAAAAACTTGGAAGGGGGGGAAAAGAAGGCAGCCAAATGCTCCAGGCCCAATCATTCTTGCCACCAATTTTTTTTTTCTTACTTAATTAGAGATGCCAGGCCATCAAACTGGAAATGTCAGAGGCTGGCTGAAAAGGATGGGGCTAGGATGGCGAAAATCTGAGTCTCTTTATCATTCCACCTGTGAGAAACCCTTGTTTCAAGGAATGCTTCTGCGTGGATGGGTGAGAGATTTGAGCAGCATGAGCCAACACCGAGAGAATGGCTACATCATTTCAAAGCAAAGTGGCTCTTTCTCACCAATTTTCAGATGCACTTCAATTTTTTCTCTCAATTTGAATCTCTTTCGCATATAACTGCCTCCTTCCATCTGACCGTGTAATCTGCAGCCCTGCTGTCTTATCCCTGAGACTCCATCGAAGATGTGTCCAGAGACACAAATGAACAACCTTGCTCTGATATGGGTGGCACAAAGGCAGGCAGGCACATAGCCAAGGAAACTATATTTCTGTGGGTGGTACCTGACCAAGATTTCATGTCATCTCTCTCAGATGAAACAATGGATTCTTCCCCAACAGAAGCTCAGAAATGCATAAGCAGTGTAATAATATGTTGGCTTGTTACAAGGAACAAAAACTAGTTGGAAATTACAACATAGTAATAAAGTATGTGGTCATATTTAGACATGCATAAAAACTTCACTTGTATGAGAGCGTTTCATCTTTTTTATAACAATCCTGAATTATTTTATTCCCACATCAGAGTGCAATGGACCTTGTACACTGGGAAAGGATGTGTTTCCAGACCTTTAGAGAGCTCCAAATTATCGAATCAAAATGTTTCTACAGGCTCCTGACTTTCTCAACAGTCATATGCCCACTTAGTCACAGTTCTAGAAATATCCTCATCCCCCAGGTTAATTGTCTTTTCAACTTTCATTAATATTTACTCTCATGTCAAATATTTCTAACAGAAAAGAAACGCTTTGTCACCTGAAAAGCTTTACAGGGTTGGTTGGTCCCCTCACCCCTCACTAGCTAAATGTCTAATCCCAGATATCAGCTGGACAGAGCATGCACTGCGTGACGAAGCATGTAAAGTTGTACCTCTGCAAAATTAAAATAATTACACAGTATGGATCTTCAGGTTGATTTGAAGATCAACACCAAAATACTACATTCTTTGAAGGGCCACGGGTACATGCTAACCTATGTAGCAGAATGAGTTTGTAGCTCAGATATCTGGCGAAGGACTAGCATCTAAGATAGGGATCCACCTGGCTTTCTTCTACGTGGTTTTATCTGAGGAAGACATGATTTGACAGGTGAATATACTGGAATTGATAGAATAAGGCATAATATAGCAGGGTTCCATTTCTATCGACCATGGAGATGTGCCTTTCATTAGTCTTTGCCACTAAAAGGATTTCCTCTTATCCAACTTATCTGACAACTTTTAATGTCACACCTTTTTTCTGGGCTTCTCAAGGAGGTTTTTAGAGGGCAGGGGAAATAAAGATAGGTTTGCACAAGGTGTTTTTATATCAAAGGCCATTAAATAATGTTTTTATAAAATCTGCCTGTGTCTGTGCAATCAATGTGCGTTGGCTGGGATGAATTCTCTGTCTGCCTGTCATGCAGACATATAAGCCACTGTAAGCCAACCCTGAAAAGAGGTCCAGTATGTAGAGTTCTTTAGAACTAGACAGAACATCCAAATCTTATTCTGCATTTAGCTCTTTGACCTTAAGCAAATCACTTTACTATATTTTACCTCATTTGTTAATTTGTGGAATGGAGATAACAGTGCTGATCTCACGGGGTTCTTGTGAGGATTCTGTACAAAGTGTGTAGCACAGTGCCTGAGACACTCAATAAGTAGATGATGATGGATGGATGGATAGATAGACGGATGGATGGATGGTTGGATGGATAGATAGATAGACAGATAGATGGATGGTTGGATGGATGGATGGATGGACAGATGGATGGATAGACAGATAGATGGATGGTTGGATGGATAGATAGATGGATGGGTGGATGGTTGGATAGATAGATAGATGGATGGATGGATGGCTAGATAGATGGATAGTTGGATGGATAGACGGATGGATGGATGGATGGATAGATGGATGGATGGTTGGATGGATAGATGGATGGATGTTTGGATGGATGCATGGACGGACGGACAGATGGATGGATGGATGGATGGTTGGATGGATGGATGGATGGATAGACAGATAGATGGATGGTTGGATGGATGGATGGATGGACGGATGGATGGATAGACAGATAGATGGATGGTTGGATGGATAGATAGATGGATGGGTGGATGGTTGGATGGATAGATAGATGGATGGATGGATGGATGGATAGATGGATGGATGGTTGGATGGATAGATGGATGGATGTTTGGATGGATGCATGGACGGACGGACAGATGGATGGATGGATGGATGGTTGGATGGATGGATGAATGGATAGATAGATAGATGGATGGTTGGATGGATAGATGGATGGACGGATGGATGGATGGATAGATAGATGGACGGATGGACAGACGGATGGATGGATGGTTGGATGGATGGATGGATGGATGTTTGGATGGATGGATGGACGGACGGACAGACGGACGGACGGACGGACGGATGGATGGTTGGATGGATGGATGGATGGATGGTTGGATGGATGGATGGATGGATGGATGGATGGATGGATGGATGGATGAATAGATAGATATTCAAATACTTTGGAGGAAAAGGTGAGTTTATTTCTCAGAAACTCTTCCTGGGTCAAATCATCAATTACTCAAGTGATAAAATAAATAGTTCTCAGTGTTTCACACTGTGAAGTATTATTAATCTTCAGCTCCAACCTAATAATCTCTATTTCTTTACAGGAATTCCACTCATAATTTTTTCTCATTATTCTGGATTATATCCTTCCCCATCCACAATTCAATTCTGCATGGGGAAATAACACTCAGAGGAGACAACTGAAGGACCTAAATTTTATTCTTTTCTTTGCTACCCAACTTCACAATGTCATCAGGTATATTTATCCAACCTCATTTAGTCACTGTCTATGAAAAAGACATTATTTTTCTAATTCATTGGGACAACGGTAGAGATAAATTTGATCATTTTTGCACAGAGCTATTGATTCCTTAAAATAAAAGAATATATTCGTTTTATGATATATTGTTATCAAGTAACTTTTGTATCTTTACTGCTTACATAAGTCTATCCTCCTCTCGTCTTCTCCCCGCCCCATTTATCCTTAAACCAAACCTGGAAGAGTCAACACTTCTGGGATCTGATGCTAAGTGACTGGGGCCAATTTCATAGGGCCATACAGTAACCAATAAAAGGGAGTGGGAAGTAAGCAAATTAGATGACATTTAAGGTCATCTTCAACCCCCTGACTGTGAGATAAGAACAGATATTGAATAGGCAAGCAACAGCCTCCCACAGTTTCCTCCCCAAAGGAAAGCCTAGGCCACCTGTGGTGGGCTTCTCCATCTTGCTCCATAGGCATCTTGCACCCCTGCCACCGTCAAGCACTTTTCTTTTCTCCTCTCTGGTACTTAGAAACATTCCTGGCTCCTGGAGGCAGCCCTCTGCAAGGTTCCATTGCTAAGGCTTGACTGTAGAAGTGGCCAAGCTCTGCTTTACCTGAATGAGACATCATCTTGAAACTCTCTAAACTCATCTTCCCACTCCCGTGGGGACAAACGTGCGGAATGGGAGACAGGGAATCGAGGCAAAGAAAGGGAGAAGGGCCATCTTTGATCTTGCTCCCAGAGTGGCATTTCTACCACTTAATTTTAATCAAAACAGACTTCCGATAGCATGACCTTTCCTATGACCGACCTCAGAGCATGGCACGCCCTTACTGCCCTTTATAATTAGGAGAGAAAATATTACCGCGCATAAGGAAGAAAGGCACCCCCCTCCAGTCACCCCCTTCCTCGCTTAGCCCTGAGACCACGATGAGATAAAGCAGACACGAGCCTGCCCAGCAGTCAGTCAGACTGTCGCCTATGTCCTTCGTTGATCAAAAATTCAAATGAGCAAACTCTATAGCTGCAGTGCTTCTCCTCGCCGGGGGCCTGGAGCCCAACACTGACCTGACAGAACCAGGCTGGGCGGGGACAGAGCCGAGACCTGCCGGGCTGACCCTGCAGCCAGTGACTGCAGGCCTGAGAGTTCGCGCTCTTTCAGACTTCATGCTGCTGTCACTGTCCCCAGAGCGCTCTCTGCAGACTCACAGGGTCACATTATTATAAGACCAGACTGGCACCGACAGACCAGCTGGTCCAGCTCCAGCCTCCAGGCATGTCTGCATCCGGACGCGGGGGTATCATTGGAAGTAACACGCACGTGCACATGCTCACACACACGCACACGCACGTGCCCGCACCCGCATGCGCACATCCTTCACTCCCCCCGCTGATTCCTGTTCATCCTCACCCAATTTTGGACCTGCCTGCAGCCTGGGTTTGGAGCCAGGGCCGAGCAGGAAGCACAGCGGAGGGGGCCAGCACTGGGACAGTCTGCTTCCCCACTGTTTTCTCACGCCCAGGAGGCTCTCAGGATGCAGCCCCGCAGCATCTGAAACCTCCTCCCATCACTGCACTCCCAGCACCCTTAGCCTAGTTCCCGGGATCTCCACCCCAACCTGTCCACCTCCTCGCCCACAGTGCCAGCCCTCTTCTTCCTACTCCGTTCTTTTAGACTCAGGCCCTAGGACCTTCTCTGCCCTGCAGCCTGCACTGAAATCCAGCCCCAAAGCCTGGTCTAAATCCGGGGTTGTTCAGCCTGTCGTCCGTGTCCCCCCCCCCACCCCCACCCCCGCGGACCCGTTCACAGCCTCACTGACACCAGCAGCCGAGCTCTTTCCCCATCTAGGTTCCCGCCACTATCACTCCCACCGGCAGACACCCACTCCTCAGGTTAGACACTGATATAGATTATTATACCCTCTATCCTAGTCCAAGTCTGTGAGTGGTACATTCTCCCCCACTGAAATACCAATTTTTACTAACACTTGCTCTTAGAAAGTTCTTACATATTTAGAAAAATCATGATTATTTGTTCCCAAACTAGCTTCTCACTGATACCCATTTCTGGGCCAACTGGAGCATGTCTGGGAAATGCAAACTAATTGTAAGCTCCAAAATAAGTCTCCTATAATGAGAGAGAGAGGGAATTCCCACAAATATACCTACATGGTAAAATAGCTGACATTTTTATGACCATTATAATGTGAGACTGGTATTGCATCTCACTTAAAGTTGAGAATGTTTGCCATCTGGGTTAGTTCACTCTTTTGCCTGCTAAGATCAAAGCTTCAGTCAGACTAGTTGCATGGTAAGGGGGGGTTACTATTCAAACACAGTAGATTGGAACAGGGAAAGCCTTCATATTTTGAGGTAGATTGTGGATCTAGCCACTCGGCCCCCTCTTCTGGCTATCATGGTTTATTCTTATTCTCTCTCTTTCTCATGTTCAGCATCCCAAAGCAGAGAGGAATCGCTAGGTTTGGTTTAATAAGACATGATCCTCAGAGTGCCTTTGGGCTCAAACCCTGACCCTTTCTCCCCTCATCCAGACAGCCAATAGTCTCCATTTTGCAACTGGGAGAATCAGGGGTCCGTGTGACTGGCAGGCGCTACTAGTCTTCAGAGTCTGCCCTGTGCACTTGGTTTTCATGCATTTTTTTATATCTAGGCAATGGCAACTCTTATTCAAGAGTTCACATCTGTGGTTAAAGAGAAAAGCAAGCTGATTTACTGGAATTTACGGTCAACCTGCCAGATCTGGTGTAGGCTCATTGCATTTCTTGAACTGCATTTTTTTCTCACTGGTCGACACTCTTTGCTTAGGCAACCTCATCTCATCCTGTGATTTTCAATAGTATCTGCCTTCTGTCATCTCCAAGTTCCTACCTGTTATGTCCTTCTGAGCTCCAGACCTATATATCCAATTCCTATTGGACAGTTGCACTTGGATCTTTCATAGCAACCTCAAACATAGTGTATCCAAACCTAATCATCTGAACTCCCCAACTCCCAACCTCCCTCCAGTTCCAATTATGTTCCTCCTCCAGTGTTTGCCATTTCAATAAATGGTATTTTTAGTCTATCATTGCTCCTGCCAGAAACCAGGATGATGTCTTTCCCAACACTTCCCTCCCCATCTCCCTCACCACTACCGCCATCTAGTCCATCACCTATCCCAGTGGAGTCAACCTCAAAAGTGAATTGGGAACCCATCCACTTCCACTGGTCTCTACTGCTCCATCCTGATCTGAGCCATTCTGCTGTCTTACCAGGGCCACACAAGAGCCTGAGGTTGGTCTCTCCTGCCCCCTATTTTGCTTCCCACCCCCATGCCCCATCCTCAATTCCCTGTGCAGCAACCGTAACAAACTTTTTTTGTAGTGGTAAAATACACAGAACAGAAAATTTACCATTTCAACCATTTTTAATTGTACAGTTCAGCGGTATAAGCACACTGTTGTGCAACCATCACCACCATCCATCTCCAGAACTTTTTATCTTTCTCACCTGAAATTCTGTACCCATTAAATAATAACAAAATCCCCTTCTCCCTACTCGCCCACCCTCCAGCCACTGGTAACCGCCATTCTACTCTCTGTCTCTATGAATTTGACTACTCTAGGAAGCTCATATAGGTGGAATCGTACAGTATTTGTCCTCCTGTATCTGACTTGGTTTATTTAACATAATGTTTTCAAGGTTCATCCATGTTGTAGCTTGTGTCAGAATTTCATTCCTTTTTAAGGCTGAGTAACATTCCACTGGACATATAAACCACATTTTGTTTATCCATTCATCTGTTGATGAACATGTCGGTTGTTTCCACCTTTTGGCTATTGAGAATAATGCTGCCATGAACACAGATGTACAAATATCTGTTTGAGTCCCTGCTTTCAATTCTTTTGGATATATACCCAGGAGTAGAATTGCTGGAACAAATGGCAATTCTATGTTTAATTTTTTGAGAAACCATAACAAACTTTTAAAAACAATCGGATTATGTCTTTTCTCTCCTTAAATTCCTTTGATGACTTCCCACTGCACCTGGTAAACAGGTAAATGGATGTCTGAATTTCACCCGATCTTCCCTGACCTTTCCTGCCTTACCCCATTTCACTCAGCCCCTTTCTCACCTGGTTCCAGCCTAACTGGTCTTCTTCCCATCACTCCAGGGCACAAGGCTCTTCCCTAGTTCACACCCTCACATGGCCTCTCCCTAGGCCTGGAATTTCCTTTCTTCTACTCTTCCACTCTCCGCCAGTTCTCAGTGTAACTGAGTCAGGACAGTAGTCAGGACAGTCTTCCCTGAGCTGGTCCTAGGCCTCCCCCATCTAACCCTGATGCTCTGATACAACCTAGGTCTCCCAGTTGACTGCGTAGGGTCATGAGGTCAGGGGTCCTAAGTTCCCCATTCTCATTCTTATCCACAGTGTCGAGCCCGTGGTTGAATGAATGAAGAGCCCTGTTACAATACCGGTTTTGTTGTTGTTGTTGTTATTTTTCTTGCTGTTGCTTTGGAGCAGAGCTAAAGCTTATCATCATGACAAGACAGTACTTGTCTTCATAAAATGATGGTTGAGCTTCTCCTGTTGGTGTTTGTGCACTTTTTATATGCCATGCCATCTGTTATGGACTGAATGTTGTATCCCCCTGAAAATTCATTTGTTGAAGCCCTAATTCTCAGCATGTTGGTATCTGGAGGTGGGCCTTTGGTAGGTGATTAGGTCCTGGGGTCGGGGCCCTGGTCTGATGGGGTTAGTGCCCTTACAAGAAGAGACACCAGAGAACTTGATCTCTCTCTCTCTCTCTCTCTCTCTCTCTGTCTCAGTGAGTGCACTGGGGAAAGACCATGTGAGGACAGTCAGAAGGCAGACATCTGTAAGTAAGCCAGGAAGAGGGCCTTCACCAGAACCCAAGCATGCTGGTCCCTGATCTCGGACTTCTAGCCTCCAGAACTGTGAGAAAATAAATGTCTGTTGTCTGAGCTGCCCCGTCTATGGTATTTTATATGGCAGCAGAAGCTGACTAATATACCATCTACCTTAAACCCATCATGTTACACTCAACTGGTGTAACTCGAGCATGTTACTTGGGCTTTCCTTCAGCACTGCTGTCACTCCATCTCACCATATAGTTAGTTCACATGCCGGTTTCTGTTACCAGACTTAAACTAGGTGGGGCGGGAACCCCATGTGATTTATTTTTTTGATCTCGCCTGTTGTTAACCAATTCAGAGCCATACACTCAGTGGGTGTGTTTTTAAAAGTTGGCTGAAACGATTCAGTGCCTCGGTTTGAATATATCTCTAGAAATTTTACAGTTTGTGAACATATTCTCTTTCCAAAAACAGTTTCAAGTCGACTTGGTTTCTCAAATGTTAGATAATCATCACACATTTTAAATTGCCATCTAGCCATATTGCAATTAGAGCCACTATATGATACATCAGTTATGCTAACTGGTGAGCAGTTTAAGTTATCATGTTCCTCTCTATGTGTGTGAATGTTTTATCAGCATTCGGACTGTCTGCCTAAGTTATTTAAATGCCTCTGTGTGTGTGTCCATGAATGTTAATAATAACTACCTTTCATTGAGGTCTTACATCTTGTAAGCCCACAGTGTTGGGCTCTTACACAATGCTAAGTGCTTTATACATATGATGTAATTTAATCCTCACGTGATCCTGTAATATAAGTATTTTATCCCAGGTTTATGGAAGGAAAATGGGCTTTCACAAAGATTGATTAGCTCCCTAAGGCTATCCAGCAGAGGAGTGGTGGCACCAGGATTTGAACACTGGGCTGTCAGATTCCAAAGCCCATGCCCTTGCATATTTTCCATGAATGGTAAGAGTTGGCTTTATCATCACTGAAATCTGGGCTAAACCCACTTCCTTCTTTGATGCATCCTCAGTGCCGTGGAAAGAACCCATATCTTTGAGTTGATCTCATTTCTCAAGCTGGGGAGGTCTCCCTGAAGACAGAAGTTACAATCTAGAGAAAATATCAGGTCATGTAACAGTCAGGGCAGGCTAGGCCATGCTGCAGTGAGAAATAACCTCAAAATCCCAAAGGCCTACAACAACAGCTTCTTTCTAGCTCACATTATGTTTGTTGCAGGTCAGTCGAGGCTCAGCTCCATGTCCGGAACCCAAGCTGGTGGCAGCCTCTATCTGAAACATCGCATCTTGTAGAGGAGGAAGACAAATCCTCTACCCTCTAGGTCCTTCTGGCTGGACTATGAATTAAATTGACATGAAACAGAATAACAGGAGAAAATCAAACAAAGTTTTATAGCATGTATACATGGGAGAAACCCAGGAAAACTAGGTAACTCTCCAAAATGGCCAAAGCTGCCACCATAAATAGCATCTTTAGCTAAAGACAAGGGAGGATGTCGGGGATAGTGGTTTGGGGCTTCAAAGGGGAGGAAGGCAACTGACACGGAAACTGAAAAGCAAATGTTTGGTAGAGAGAACTTAGGTAAGAATGGACTTAGCAAGGATCCTTCCAGTCTAGGGATACCCAGAGTTGTCTATGGTGATCATCTGTCCTGGGGACAGGACTTTTGTCTTAAATTTCCTTTAGGCTGTTGGGGGGATGTCAAAGTTTCTTTCAGAGTCTTTTGTTCTTAAAAATAACCAAGCCAAGGAGACACATTTTGGGGTGGCCAATTCTGATCCTCCACACTATTTTCAGACAAAAGGAAAAGGGGGGACAGTGAAAACCCACAACGACTTCGTTGGCCAAAGTGATATGGCCAAGCCTGATGTCATGGGGTGAGAATTATAATCCTTGCTCAGAAAGGAGCAGCTACTACTTTGAACAATATTAGAGTCTGTTGTAGAATTCTTTTTCACTGTGGAAGAAACAATCTGGCAAGAACATTTTTTGTTCTTTATTTCGCAAATCCACAGCACTGTGCTATGCTTGCCAGAACACTATGGTAATTCCTTTTTTTTTAATTTAAAAAGACAATGTTTCATCTAAGAACTTAAAATTCAGAGTATACATATTTTAAGGCCTATGAAACAGAGGACTTTTTGATAAACACAACCACATGAATATAATAAAATTAATTTTCTAAAACTCAAATGTAGACTCTTCTATAGATGTGTACATTATGTTTCCTGAATAATCGTCATCAATTCAAAGATTAGAAATATTTTCACCACTAAGTTTTGGCCTCATAGCTTTGCTACAGCTCTCTAACTCAGGATTTGGAGGGTTTTTTATTTCTCACAGTTCTGGAGGCTGCAAGTCCGAGATCAGGGTGCCAGTGAAGTCAGTGTCTGGTGACAACCCACTTTCTGCCTCACAGATAGCTGTCTTTTCAATGTAACCTCACATGGAGGAAGGGGTGAGGGAGCTCTCTCTTATAGGGACACTAATCCCATCATAAGCCTCCACCCTCATGACCTCATCACCTCCCAAAGACCCCCACCTCCCAATACCATCACCTTGGAGGTTAGGTTTCAACATATGAATTTTGAGGGGACACAAATATCCAGTCTATAGCACTAGATGAGATTAACATTTGAATTGATAGATTGATGAAAGTGGATTGCTCAGTCTCCCCACTGTGGATGGGCCTCATTCAACCCATTGGAAGCCTGAACAAAAGGCTGAGTAAGGGATAATTTGTGCACGCTCGCTCTCTCACTCTCTCTCTCTCTCTCAGCCTAACTGCCTTCAAGCTGGCTCATGGGTCTTCTCCTGCCTTGGGACTTAGACCGGTGTTGGAAATACACCATCAGCTCTCCTGGGTCTCCAGCTTGCCAACTGCAGATCTTGAGACTTCTCAGCCTCCATAATTGGCATGAGCCAATTCCTTATAATTTATACAATCTTCCTTATAATTAATATATTCCTTATAATTTATGTATATTTACATTTATATATGTATATATATATATGATATATATGAATCCAGACTCCAGATTCCCAGCTTGGACTGAGCCAGCAGCAGGGCAGAAGTCTTGCTGTGTGACCTAAAGTTGGCCAGCAGCACCCTTCAACCCCAAGCCCAGAGGGGCGCAGACCAGTGTGGGCTTTGTTTCCTGTGGTTGCTTCCATGAACGGGGCTCCGGGGGATCTGTCAGAGGCCTGCCCGGCCTACACCAAGTGCAGGGGAAGGGCTCTGCCTTCCAGAGACGCTGCTACATGCATGGGGTATTGAGCTTTCAGATGGTTTGGCTCCTTGGAGGGGATTTTCAAGGACAAGGTCAGAGATTAGGCTGGTTGGCTACCTCTGTGCCAGCCAAAATATTCTTAACTATAATTAAAACAAAAATGAAAAGAGCCAAATAAAATGTGCAAGGGCAAAACTTTCCATGCCTTAAACCTGATAACCTGTTCTAAGACCAAGGAATCAAACAAAGTCAAGCAAATTATTTTGTTCGGCTGAAGTGACCCCACACAACTCCTGCTTCATGGAGGGTGTCTAATCTAAGCAGAAGCACATGGTAAGTTGCCTGGTCACCCTTACACTCTGGTTCTATGTGAAGCTAGCCTGCAGTTAAACAGGCTGAGCACGACATCCAGATGGCCGTAGGTACATGAAAAGGTGTTTAACATCACTAATCATCAGGAAAATGCAAATCAAAGCCATTATGGTTGTCATACTTTTCAAATGTGAAGAATTTACATGTCCATATAAATACTTTAGTCCACATCTGTTTGTTTCTGAAAGCACTGTATATTCCTAGATCAGCAAATGTATATGCAGTGATTTATTTGTATAAATTTCTCATTAAATTTATACCTTCCTGCGCTTGGAGAAAGATATTTAATGGGACATCACCTCACTTCTGTTAGGATGGCTCTTATCAAAAAGACAAAAGATAATGAGCATTGGTGAGGATGTGGAGAAAAGGGAACCCTTGTGCGCTGTTTCTGGGAATATAAATTGGTGCAGCCACTCTGGAAAACAGTATGGAGGTTCCTCAAAAAATTAAAAACAGAGCTATCTTATGATTCTGCAATCCCATTTCTGGGTATTTATCCAAAGGAAACAAAATCAGTATCTTGACAACATGTCTGCACTCCCGTGTTCACTGCAGCATTATTCACAACAGCCAAGATATGGAAGCAACCCAAGTGTTCATTGGGACATTTAGCAGCATCCCTGGCCTCTACCCATTAGAGTAACACTCTCCCCAGCTGGGATGACCAAAAATGTTTCCAGACAATGCTAAATGTCCCCTGGTGGGCAGGGGGATGTCCCCCCGGTTGACAACCACTGCTGTATATGAAAATATTTTGTGAAATCAAGCATTGACGATTGTTGATTATTATTAATATTCAATGATTTTAAAGTAACCACTTCCCAGTCTTGACTGGTTATGTTAATATACACGGAAGAGCAGTGGCATCAAACATGTAAAAGCCTCTGGGATTCTTTACGGGAATGTTCAACGGTAGTAGTGTGGCAGGCTGAAGTCCTGGTTGTTTTGTTTCTAACCGTTTGAGCACATGGTGACTGTTAATAGAGAGGGCAGTCAAGTGGTCCCGAGCATATGAGCAGCAGCAGAGAACTGGTGACTAAATGCACAGGGCTCCCTCCCATCTTTGGCCATGTAGCCCCCAGACTGTGTCCACTTCAAGTACTGGGACCATTTCATCATCTTTGTATGCTCACCTTCTGTCTTAACAACAAACGACAAGCATTTGGGCTGCTATCAAAAAAATACCACAGACTGGGGGGCTTACACAACAGACGTTTGTCACATTCTGGAGGCTGGAAGTCCAAGACCAAGGTGCTAGCAGATCCAGTGTCTGGTGAGAGCCGTGTCCTGATTTGCAGATGGCCCTTGTCCATTTCATTGTGTCCTCACATGGTGGAGAGCAGAGAGAAGAAGGAAACTCTAGTATCTCTTCTTATAAGGGCACTAATCCCATCATGGAGGCTCCACCCTCGTGACCTACTTACCTCCCTCAGGCCCCACCTTCAAGTACCATCACCAAAACCATCACTGGGGGTTAAGATTTCAACATATGAATTTGGGGGTGATACAAACATTCAGTCCACAACAGCATCTGACACAGTACCGGACATATGCCTGACACATGGGAGGTGCTTAATAAATTATGAATATGCATTAAAGAGCCATTCTTAACCTTGCTGGCATATTGGCATTACCTGGACATCTTAAAATACACATACTGATACATGGTCCTACCCAGAGATTCTCGTGTGGGATGTGGTCTGGATATTTTAAGTCCCACTGATGATTCTAACATGTGGCCAAGGTGAGAACCACTCGCTTAGAAAGAACATAATAGAGCCATTGCTCTTTGCTACACAGATGGACATAATCCACAGGAGACTGAAGGGGAGGAAGAGCTTTCTCTACCCACTCTGGGTCCTTTCTGGCTGGACTACAAATTAAATTGACATGAGGCCGAATAGCAGGAGAAAATCAAACAAAGCTTTGTAACATGTATACATGGGAGGGACTCGGGGAAACTAAGTATCTCTTGACAAAATGGCGGAGGCTCTCCTCTTAAATAGACAAAGGAGGATAGTGAAGGTTGGATCAGTTATGGGAGATTATCAGAAAGGCACAGTAAGGTTATTAAGCAGATTTAAGGCCTCGCCTTCCACATTGACAAGTCTCTAGAGATGAGGTCATCCACCCCTCTTCCCAGTACAGAGAAGGAGACACCTTTACAAATGGAGGTTTTCCTTACAAATGTAAATGTTTGGTAAACAGAAGTTTGATAAGAATGGGCATAGCAAAGACTCTCCCAGTATATCAATACCCAGAGTTATCCATGGTGATGGCCTGTCCCGGGGACAGGCCTTCCATCCCAAATCTCTTTAGACAGTTAAGGCGGGTGAAGGTCAAAGCCTCCTTCAGTGCAAGGTCAAGAGACACATCTTGAGGTGGCCAATTCTGATCCCGCACAAGGCTTCCAGTCTGGGCAGCTGCTTCCCGCTTGTCCAATATTCAAGCCATCAGTGGTACATGCCAACCAGCCCCATCTCATCATCTCTCGGTGGGTACAGTCTCCAATGTGCACTTTCCTCCTGTTCAGTTTTAAATTCTCTTGAATGCATTTCTGTGTCTTTGGCCTTCTCTCAAGAGTTAGATGTTCTTAGTTTTGTGTAAGCTCTCAGGACATATAAGTTATTTAAACTTCAGATTATTGAACATTTCACGATAAACAGCCTGAATAGATGCATTCACTTATACTCTTCACATGTGTAGATGTACGACCTGCTTTGCACGTGTCTGAATTAGTGCATTCCAAAAAAACCAGATGCAAAATGGAAATAATTTTATCAAAATCTGTCAAAGTTATTTCTCAGTTACTTTGGGGAAGGATTTTTCCATCCCTTATACTTTGATGAATGTATTGTTGGTTTTAGCCAAGTGCAAGAAGAGCAGGCATGTGTGAATAGATCCGTAAAAGTTTTACCCACCCTGGAGATCTTTGTTAAACCCGTTGGCAAGATAGCGATCAGACACCACATTCTTGGTGAAAAGCCTCTTTCACGGAGAGAGTGCATTCAAGAAGAAAACAAAACTTGAATTGCTATTTATAAAGCAGAGTTTGAAAGACAGATGGAAGGAGTGGTTCCATGGGAAAGGAAAGAGGGAAAGAAAGGGAATGGAGTGACTTGCCAAAGTAAAGCTGGCGGTGGCTTAGAGTTCTTTCAAAAATGCCGGGAACCTTGGGATTCAAACACTTTTCTCTCCTGGGAGGAGACCCAGGGCAAAATGACAGTTCGGTAACTGGAAATGCACTTCTCCGAGGCAGAGCCCCAGTTGGAAAGCATTAAAAGAGTTAGCTAAAGGCCTTCTCTCCTTTAGTGAATTCCATTGTGGAATGAGTAAGAAGCACATAAAAATCATAAGTAGAGGGGTTCTTAGCCTGCACTCTGTGAACCTCTAGAAGGTTCATGAACAAGCTCTAGGGGGTCTGTGAAAGCCCCAAAATTTAGGCCACAGCTAAGTTCAGGCAGAGTTCAGAAGGGCTCTGTGCCAGAGTGGTCATATTTAGAAGACATTTTCATATTATAACCATTGTTCTGTGTGCACATTTTATTCTTCCCTAAGGCATATATAGTTGACCACAACAAGTACTTTTTTGAGCTATCTAATCTTTCTTGATGTTCTAAAGTACCCGATAAATGTTAAAAGTAGAGTAGTAAAGTGACACGTTTTGTAAATATCTTTTTGTTAAGATTCATAAGAAATAATGTCCTTTGGAAATGGAATGGCCAAATGGCCTCTTTGCACAGGGTGTGTTGCATCTGCACTCTAGTTTGAGAGAAGAAGGATGAGAGGGAAGAGCAGAGGGCTCTGTGACAATGCCTATAGTGAGGTGAGATTAACCATTGTCCCATGGGCCTGCATTTTGTTTTACTTTGCTGTGCAAATAGTGTATATCACAGACAAGTAAGTCCTAATTTTATAGAATCCAGTCTTTCTAGATGTTAAAAAGGTTACCAGTGCCTGACAAAAGTAGAGTTAGTAAACTAGTTTGTACATTTTGTGTTAAAATTCAGAGAAAAGGCTGTCTTCAAAAAAAAGACTTGTGGAAATTGTTAAAATCCCCTCTAAGCATCACAGATGTGTATCCTTGCCCATTGGGTTGATAGCAGTGAGAAGGGGAAGGGTTCTAGGCCAGAATATTCCTGTTTAGAAGACACGATCAGACCACAGCCTTTGTTACATTATGTGTACACAGTCTGTTCAGTGTTACTGTGGTCCTGTGGGGGGTCAGAATTGGCCACCTCAAAATATGTCAGTTTACCTTGATTATTTTCTCTGAAGGAGGCTTTGCCCTCCCCCACCACTAACTGTCTAAAGGGATTTGGGATGGAAGGCCTGTCCCTGGGACAGGCCATCACCATGGCTAATTCTGGGTATCAATAGACTGGGAGGGTCCTTGCTAAGTCCATTCTTATCAAAGTTCTGTTTACCAAACATTTGCATTTGTAAGGGAAATCTTTGTTTGTAGGGATGTCCCCTTCTCTGTTCTGGGAAGAAGGGAGATGACCTCATCTCTAGAAACATCAATGTGGAAGGTGAGGCTGCCTAATAACCTTACTGTGCTTTTCTGGTAATCTCCCATACCTGACCCACCCCCAATGTCCTCCATTGTCTTTCTATTTAAGAGGAGAACCTCTGCCATTTTGTCGAGAAACTGTTTCCCTGGTCTCTCCCACGTATACATGTTTTAAAGCTTTGTTTGATTTTCTTCTGCTATTCAATCTGATGTCAATTTAATTTGTAGCCCAGCCAGAAAAGACCCAGAGTGGGTAAAGGATAGTCTTCCTCCCCTTCAGTCCTCATCTTCAGTCTTTATCTGAAACATCTGAGATATCCAGTCTTTTTAGATATTTAGAATTGCACAACCTATGTTAAAGATAGAGAATGTAAAATAACACACTTTAGTAATTTTTTTTCTGTTAATTCATAGGCACAATTATCTTTTGAGAATGGAATTGTTCAACTTGATCTCTTGGAGCAATATGCTGACTGTCATAAGGAGGGAGAGGAGTCAATGCCCGTGAGTTGTTACACTAATTCAGACTGTCAAACCATTGTTCTCTATGTGCGTTTGAGTTAATATTGATGTCTATTTAAAGGACAAACAAGGGGCTGCCAGGTGGCGCAGCAGTTTAGTCTGCGCTTGGCAGCCCGGGGTTCGCAGGTTCGGATCCTGGGCGCCCGCCGATGCACTGCTCATCAGCCACGCCGTGGCGGCGTCCCATATAAAGTAGAGGAAGATGGGCACGGATGTTAGCCCAGGGCCAGTCTTCCTCAGCAAAAAGAGGAGGATGGGCGACGGATGTTAGCTCAGGTCTGGTCTTCCTCACAAAAAAAAAAAAAAAGGACAAACAAGCCCCAGGTGCCCATAGTTTATGCAAAGCAGAGGTAGTAAAGTAACCACTGTATAAATGTCCTTTTGTTAGTTTACAGGAAGGACCTTTGTTAGTCCCCCTCTCTGATGGAGTCTTTCTATTATAATTAATAGAAAAGAAGTACTGTAGACATGGGAATGTTAAGCCACTTTTGGCCAGTGCACATCAGGACTTGTTCATTGGGTGGGCAGCAGAGGGACAGAGGATGTTCAAGGAAGGAATTACGCAGATGTGGTCGTATTTACTGCTTGATGATAACCATGGATGAATGTGTGCATGTCTTTGGGCTGTGCTGGGTGAATATACCGTTAAATTAGTCAATGCAAACATACCTTCTTGCTGATGTTTCCATAGGATGATCCGATCATGCCGTTAGAAGCATTATACTTATTGCACTTTATTGCTCTATATCTCACTTTAAATTGATCATGAAGGAGAAGCAGTATCTTGCTTTAACTCTGTCAACATCTTTACTTCAGAACCCTGCTGCCATTTTTGTCTTTTAAGAAATTTTTGTCTCCATGAAAGGCAGGACTACATTTTTTCCTGAGGAAGTTGGTGTGGTGTGCTCTTGGTTATCAAAACACTCATGGCTTGTCCTGGGCTCATACTGCTGTCTCTGGGAGGTCCACACCGAAGGTACCCCTTCTATTCACTGTGCTATCCTCGCCCAGGGTTTCTTCCCTTCTCTGGCATATGTCAAAACTCTCCCTGGATTTTCTGGAAGGATTTATGATCCTGCAGGTCCCATAGTACCTGGAAAACCTTATCTAGTCCTCCCTCAAAGGGTGACCTTCCAGGAAAATCACACTGAGTTCCCTTGTGTCACACTCTGAAGTACTGGAAATCCATCCAGGTCTCACACACAAAACTCACAGCTTTGGGACTTTGGTAAATATTCGTGATGTGTGAGAAAGCATGATACATACTATGTGATCTCAACTACATAACAATATGTGTTCAAGTGTGTGTGTACACACGCACAACTTAGCAGACCAAGGTCAGATGTAAACTGCTTGTGATTATGGATGATTTCTGTGTTCTTTGCACTTTATGTTTTTCATTTTCAATAATGCACATATCATTCATTTTTGAAAGCTTAAAAACAATACATTTTACTTTTTAAAATTATATACTGAAGCTTTTATGAACATGTGCCTATTTGTAGGAAGAGAATTCATAGCTTTTATAGACTCAAAGAAGTTGTGAACCCCCAAATTAAGATCAACTGTGCTTTCTCAATGCTCTTTTTCTTTTCTTTTTAGTGGTAAAATATATATAACATAAAATTTACTCTTTTGACCATTTTTAAGTGTACAGTTCAGTGGCATTAAATACATTCACATTGTTGTGCAAGCATCACCACCATCATTGCCAGAACTTTTTCCATCTTCCCAAACTGAAATTCTACCCATTAAACAATAACTCCTTACACCATCTCCACCCCAGCCCACGGCATCTACTATTCTACACTCTGTCTCTATAAATCGGACCACACTTGGTACCTAATATAAGTAGAATCATACGACATTTATCCTTTCGTGTCTGGCTTATTTCACTGAGTATGATGTCCTCAAAGGTCATGCATGTCATAGCACGTGTCAGAATTCCATCCCTTTTTAAGTTTGAACAGTATTCCATTGTGTGTTTTTACCAAATTTTGTTTATCTCTTCTTCTGTTGATGGACATTTGGGTTGTTTCCACCTTTTGGCTCTTGTGAATACTGCTGCTATGAACATGGGTGTACAAGAATCTGTTTGAGTCCTTGCTTTCAATTATTTGGGGTATATACCCAGAAGTGGAATTTCTGGATCATGTGATAATTCTATGTTTATCCTTTTGAGGAACCACCACACTGTTTTCCACAACAGCTGCACCATTTTACATTCCCACCAGCAATGCACAAGGGTTCCAATTTCTCACCACCACTTGTCATTTTCTGTTTTTTTGGTAATAGCCATCCAAATGTGTGCAATGTAGCACCAATGCTCTCTTAATTATATTGTGTATCTTTCTTCCTTCTTTCCTTTCTTCTTGTTAGTCATTAGACTTAGATGTATTCATAAGCATTACCTTATATAGTCCTCACAACAATGAAATATAAGTATTATTGTAATTGTTTTTACAATTTGGGAAACTGAGCTCAGAGACATTAAATAACTTGCCCAGGGTCACACAGCAGAGCCAAAATTCAAACCCAGGACTGAAAGACTCTGAGATCCATGATCAGTCCATTTTATCAGTTTATTTCTGATATTTTTTTTAAGTCTTTGTTGAAAAACAGTAATGTCTTTTGAGGGGTGTTAAAAGGTAATTTTAAAGCTAATGAAAAAGAAGAAAAAAATTTGAAAAATATAAGCTAAATCAAGAAAACAGCATACTTTCATAGTCCTAAGCAAAAGATAGAATAGAGGAAGATAGAAATGAACAAGGAGTAAATGTTAGTTTCTTCAAGACTCTTTTTGACGTATTGTAAAAATTCATCATGTGCCTCTAAAAGCCGTAATATTAATTATCTGTGAAAAAAAAGTCAGGAAGAGGAAGAGTCAGCAAAACAGAATGAGAAGGAGCAAGGTGGACATTTTAGGTGGTGGAAAGCCTAGTCAGGAAGAAAAGTAGAATTTCGACGTGGAGCTGGGCTCTCATTTAAGGTTTGCAATTTATTGTGAAGAGCCAGTCAGCAAGTTTCTCCAACAATATTCAGTAGTTCAGTTCAAGGACAAAGGAAGTAGATCATCGGCTTCAACCAGGACTGGGCTTTTGCCAGGAGAGTGCAAAGGACAGAAGACAGATTCTTAATATATGGTTATTGAGCTGAACAAGGATGTCCCTCTACAAGCTGTTTTAAGGGTTTTTTTTCCTTGAAGGGGAAGAAAACCGAATTAATTCAAGTAAGTACAGAAAGATTATAGAATATACCAGAGAGGAAAAAAGGTATCAAGGCAGGTCATTTATCAGGGATCAGCAGAACCAGTAATTTTTGTCCATTTTGTTTACTGCTGAATCCCCAGCACCTAGAACATATAAAGGGCTCAATAAATATTTGCCAAAAGGCTTCCTGCCATGAGTTTCTATTGAGCACCTACTGTCAGGTATTGTGCTAGACCCCGTATTAGGATGTGAAGAATGCGGGTGTCAAATGGCAAAGGGCCAGGCTGTGGACCACGCCTGCAGCAGGGTGATTGCGAAGCACGTGGAGGCAGCCTTGGAAAATCTCCCTCGGCCTCCAAAGCTTTGCCAGCCCTGTTCGTGTTTGTGCATGACACATTCCCATTTCGCCACAAAGCTGGAGCTCTGTGCCGTGGCCTGAGTCCACAGCCCTATGATGGATTGCCTGCTGTGAATAATACGTTTCCCCTTCACACAAAGTGTCAGTGGCCTCCCACATGCTTTCCTTCCAGCCCTTGATCTGTGATGCTCCTGGGATTTTTCCACAGTGGAATAAGTGACATCAATCACTATAAAGCCACAGCTGACGGATCATAGTGGTCAGGCATAAGCATGGAATGAGCATCTCTGTTTCAAGACAAAACATCGCAGTAATTGTCAGGAGGAATGTGTCCGGCCACAGTCTGCTAGCAGAGGCTGAAGCATAGCTCCAGAGGTGGGCAGGAGAACTCATATCCTTCTGATTTTCGTTCATGTCTGAGCTTCCAAGAGATAACACAGCCAGCCAATTGGGTTTTCTCCAAACCTCAAGGCCATTGTGGCACATCTACCAACAAAAGAAAGCAGGTGACGTGCCCTCAAAACTCCCCACTCTGCCAGCAGTGGTGTCCTTCACAGATGAACCAGTTGGGGCAACTCCAAGACACACCCACCCACAGGGCCAGGCTTGAGAAGGGGCAGATGGCCTGATGAAGACATGGATGGGGGTCCTCCAGACGCCCTCATGGATCCTCTCCACCGAAGGAGCCCTGCACCCATCCCTTCCCCCAGAACGAGGAACACATTGAAACTCCAGAAGGACACATCCCTGCCAACAGGAGTGAGTTCTTGGGAAGTGGATTTGGGGTGGAGGGGCCACAGTGCTATTCTACAGCTAGGAAAAATATCTTTCACTTAACATATAACCTAGAAATTGCACTCCTGGGAAATTGCACTCCAGGGAAATGAAAATTTATGTCCACACACACAAAAATGTACACAAATGTTCATAGAAATAGCCATGTACCCTAGGACACTCAAATAGTGATACTACCTGAAGCCCTGCAAGAACAAAAGGCAAACCTGTACCTGTAGTCTGTGTCTATTCCTGTCAGAACAAGCCTCTGGCCTTTCTATGATGGTAGGGGCCCAATGCAGTAAACTTGCCACCAAGTAGCCAGTTGGTCTCCTCAAGGGATAATGCCTAATCAAGGGCTCAGTATTGGTCTCTGTTGCTGGCAGGTTAAACATTTGACAGTCACAGTAGCTACATCAGCCTCGGTAAGAGGCAGTCCATAATTACGAGCCCACGCATAGCCTCCATCTCTCCCATGATGGCTACTCTGTTCATGTGCCAATTGTGCCAGCGCTGAGGTTGCCCAGTGTCAACTGGTCAAATCATTGATGCCTTTTCCATGATGGATGTTCCCTGTTGGGTGTTAACATGTGATAAAACTATCTTCACACTTCATTCCACTCCCACATGTGCATCTTCATGCCTCTACCCCAAAATTCTGGTCCTAGGTCTTCCAATTTCTCTCTTTCCAGGGCCCTGACTAGTTAGCCACACCATTTGCCACTTTGAGTCAACAAATATTTTAACCTCAGGCCACTTCTCCTTCAGCACAAGGTAGGCAACCAGGTTCAATCCTCATTGGGAGGATTCCCCCTCGCTGCTGTCTTTCTAGGCCATTCCTAACAGGCTATAGCAGAGCTGCAGGCCATTTTTGGCTTGTACCCACACACCAAGCTGATACGTCCATAGGCCAAGCTCAAAGATTTTCCTCCTCCATTTTGCTACTAATTCCACGGGTTTATGTCAAATCCTGTTAATCACCCCATGAGGCCTTCAACCTTTCCATTCCAGAAAGCCATGTCTCTGTCAGCATCCCATCTTCATCATCAAAATTGTCAAAATCTGTGAAGATATCTGAGATTTTTATCTTTGAAAGCTAAGAAGTCAGCCTGACATAGTTCCATAGATGCTCACACAAAAAGCCTGGTTCAGAGACATAGTTTATTAATCACAGTAATAGCAGTATCCAGCGTATCAGCATTTCCGCTCATTCTCCAAATGCTAGTTCCCATGAGGCTACAAAATGACAGTCAGGTAACGTGTGCATGCACATTGGGTCTCATTACAGGAGACGAATCCTGAGCTTAGGGAACTCGAATTTTTTATAATAGGCAGTAAGACCACCTGACCATCAGTCCAGAAGGAGAGACTATCTTTATTATACTGGACAGTAAACAACCCAGCCTTTAGACAGACCATCTCTGTCTCCCAAGGCCACTTACTACACAAATATCCTTGAAAAGATAATCTGGAACAAAAGCTGTCTGTGCCTCTGCTAATAAGACTTGCAGAAACATGAGAGGCCCGTGGGGCATTGTCTCCCAATATAACCCAGCAATTCCATTTTTAGGATTTATTGGACAGACATAATTGCATATGTGTGAGAAGATGTGTGTACAGGTATAGTAATTAAAGCACTGTTTGTAACAGCAAAAGATCACAAACAACCTACATGACAATCAATAGAGCACTGATTAGATAAATTACGGTACATCCAAACAGTGGAATGGAATACCATGTAGTCATTAAAAAGAAAAAACAGCTCTATTTGTGCACATATGGAACAACTCATAATATATTAAGAAAAAAAGACACAAAATGAAACAAAAAGCAAGATGTAGAGAAGCATGCATAGTAAACTATATTTATATACTAAAATTAAGAAAGTATTTTGTAGATATTTGCATGTACGTAAAATACCTCTAAAAAGATATGTGAAAAACTGGTAACTATAGTTGCATCTGGGGAAAAAAATTGAGAGTCAGGGGTTGGAGGAAGGTTTATTTTATAAGCTATTTTATACATTGAAAAATTTTAAACATATGCCTATGTTAATTATTCAAAATGATTATGTACTTTTACAGAAAACTGGAATTTCAAATCTGATGGCTCTTCGTGTTGCTATAGATGGAGTGTTGGAATTAATGACTTTTTGGTTTAGGGCAATACCTTGATGGGCTACTTTGAAAAAAGTAAAATCTCCTGATGATGGCCTAGAAGAAAAAAGTAGATCTGCCTAATAAAGCAATGTGAATTTTTTTTTTTGAGCGAGAATTTGAAGTTTTCCAAGAGAGATGGTAGAGGAGGGCCTTGAAGAGCTCTTGAACTAGAAAAAAATAGAGAGTTCATGGTCATACAATGGTTTCTATGGTCACACATGGTCGTACAATGGTTTGTATGCTTACACATGGCCATACAATTGTTTGCATGGTCACACGTGGTCATACAATGGTTTGCATGATCATACATGGTCATACAATGGTTTGCATGGTCACACATGGTCGTACAATGGTTTGTATGCTTACACATGGCCATACAATTGTTTGCATGGTCACACATGGTCATACAATGGTTTGCATGGTCACACATGGTCATACAATGACAGTAATTATTTCTAAGTAGAAAGATTGCCAGCGAGGATATTCCTGTGATGTGTTGCAACCATCCACTATTGAGTTGTATGTTCTTTATTTTTCTGTGTTCTGATATAATCCATTCTATTCTTCCCAAATTCTTAGTATTACAGACCATTATACATAAACAGATTTGTATCGATGGTTCTTTGTAGAATGGAAGAGAAAGAAACTGCTCTGGACCGTACTCTTGGAGTATCAAATTTAACAAATTGACCATTACTAGTAGCAGGACTACCTGACATTATGAGCCACCTGGCATGACACAATATGAACACAGTAACACCTATTCCTGCTAAAAATGTTTAACGTGAATCTAATCAGTTTACAGAAAACACTGGGGATAGAGAAATGAGTTAAGTGGCATCTCAAAGAATGATCAGACAGATCTAGAATGTGGAACACTGTAAGAGAACTTGCCTGGTATCTTCCAAAGGTCACTGTCATGAGAAAAAAATAGTGGGGGGGCTATTCTGGCATAAAAGAGATTAAACAGACACCAAACCACAATGAAATGCATGGATCCTGGCTCAGAAGATACATAAAAGACCTCTGGGAGCTGAGTGAAGAAATCTGAATATGGGCTGAATCTTAGAAGATATTAAAGAATTGTTCATTGTTTTGGATGACACCGTGGTTTTGCAGTTATGCAGGACAAAGTCGGTATTTTCAGGAGATGTATGTAAAGTATTAGGAGGGAAGTGTCATGTTGTAAATATTCTATACGTATGTGGACAAAGCAGGTATGGCAAAATATTAACAATTATGGAATTCGAAGGTGCATAAGAAGTGATTGTATTATTCTTTCCATGGTGTTTTTAACACGTTTGAAGTCTTTCACAATAAATAGTTGGGGGTAGAGATCAGGTCTGAGCAGGAATTCAGTGTAAAGGCTATAGAAGAACTTGAACCCCACCTCAGCAATCTTCAGAACGTGCCAGAAACTCTGTAGTGAGCTCTTGAGCCATTATTTTGAGTATTTTTCAAAAGGGTGCCCCAAGAAGGACCTCATTCAACTAATACTCTAGTAGGCACCTGCTCATTGTCCAGGGCTCCGTTAGACCCTGAGAATGCAGAGGTAAACAAGGAGGCAGACAGTGAATGTGGGGACGGGGGAAGCGAGACATCCGGGTTTTATGCACTCTCCCTAATGGCATTCACTACTGGGAGTTAGCAGCCTGTCCCCCGCCCCCTTTGTTTAAGGACCCTGATTTGGTTTGGGCAGTTTGTGCCAAGCCCTGGAGATCTGTCATGCTTGAAGAAAATCAGTCAGGGCAATCCCATTCCCCTTTACTACTGCCCGGGCTAGAGATGGGCAGGGGAGCCAGGTCTGGCTAATGCGATATAAGAGAAAGTCTTCTAGGTCAGCCTCTCCTCCTTAATAACAGGGGGAACAATGTAAGGGAAAGTCCTTTGCCCTGGCCCTTTTCCTCCTGCTTGAGTTCTGCCATGTGAGTGCATAATGCTTTGAACTGGGGCATCTGTCATTACCTGGGACAGGAGACGTCGCCAACACACGAAAGATGGCAGAGCTGAACGAAGGGAAAGCCTGGTCCTTCATGACTTCAGTGGGGCAGGAACCGACCCTGGAATCCCCTGCCTCCAGGTCAGGCTTCTTATTATGATGATAACAAACCCACATGAACCCCTTCAGTCAGGCAATCTAGTCCTGCAGCTTATCAACTCTTAACCTTTGACCCAGCAATTCCACTTCCAGGAATTTATCTTCAGGATATGATTAAGCATTTACTCAATGATTCATCTATGATTACAAACTGCATAAGCATTGTTCTACCAGTAAAAATGTTTAAAACAAACTTAAATATCCATTAACAGAATATGGATTGAACAAATTATAATATAATTGTACAGGACTATACTAGTCAGATATTAAATATAATACTGTGAAGAGCATGTAACACCACTGAAAGATGCTGATGATATAGTATTATGTGGGGAAAAATCAGGTCATGAAACAAGATGTATGGTACAGTTCCCTTTGTGTAGAATACATGCATATACATAGAGATGCAGAGAGAGAGACAAATAAAAGATATAAACCAAAGTCCTAATGGCAATTATCTGTGGATGATGGGACTATGGATTTTTTTTTATTTCCACCTATTTATATTTTCTAATTTTTCTACAGTGAACATATGCTTCTTTCCTTGTATTTTCCTTAGAGCCTTGAATGGTATTGGACCACAGTAAGTATCCAACTAATACAAAGTTGATGGAATGCGGTTGTGAAGAGAGATCATTCTGCCCCTTTTCCTTTCAGATTATTCCTCTTACTCCACGCACAAACTACTTAAACCCATCCTAAATTTAAGTTCTCAAAAAAGAGACGGTGAGTCACCCAGAGTTTTTAGGTACTCTGTATAATTTCTAGAAGTCTGGATGAAAGAATCTCATTCCTCTCTACCCTCACCCATACCTGTTCCCCTCCCGTCCCTCCTACCTACCCACCACCTCAGCGATGTATGTGGCAGCGGCTGGGGGAGGAAGGGAGGGAGGCAGGTGTAACTGTTGAGTTTACGGGACAGAAAAAAAGTCGTGTAAAGAGTCCAGTCTCCAAGCCAAGCCCAATTTAACAGCTACCAAGAGCTACGTCATTCGTCTTTCCCCTCCTCCTCTCCTTCATTCCAAGAGTCATTATTTAGCACCTACAATATGCCAAGGATTAGGCTAGGAACTGGGGATATTAAGATGAATGAGCTATAGTCCCTGCTCTTAATTAGCTCACCATCTAGTAGCAGAGAACTTTACAAATACATCATTAAAATTCAGTACTTTCAATGCAAGAATAAATGTGTACAAAGAATTGTAAAGGCAAAAAAAGAGGGAATAATTGATCATTTGGGTGTGACTGGATCAGAGAAGTTTCACAGAGAAGGTGATGTGTGAACTGGGTTCACATGTTTGCATTCCATGCAGGGGAACAGCCACGAGGCACGAGTGCCACTGGGGAATCGTAAATGGTGGCACATCTGGGGCAGGACATTTTTTAACATCTCTCCATAAACTTACTTTTAGCAATAATTATGAAATTAAATGAATAATTATAAAGGCCAGAGTAGACATGTATAACATGACATTTTCCTTATATTGAATTTTATGTGTATAATCCTACAGTTATAAAAACAATCAGTAAATTTTGATAAAATCAAAACATTCACAAAGGGTATAATTTAGGAAGCTACTAAATCATATCACTAGCATTTAATTTCTTGATTCAGTCTTTAGTTTTAAAACAATTAATGATTAAAAAGAAGTTTTCATTTTAAAGATATCAAATCCAGTAAAATATTTCACCCATGAGCTAAAATGTGCTCTTGCCAAACAAAAATATTGTACTTCCCAATTCACACCGTTTCACTGGTTTAAATTTTAAATACTAATTAAAAATTCCAGGTGGTCACACAGAATGCCAAAAGTAAAATAATTCGAGGTGCCGGCCTGGTGGCGTAGTAGTTAAGTTAGCACCCTCCGCTTAGGAGGCCTGGGGTTCGCAGGTTTGGATCCCCGATGCGGACCTATGCACCACTTATCAAGCCATGCTGTGGCGGTGTCACATGTAAAGTAGAGGAAGATGGGCATGGATGTTACCCCAGGGCCAGTCTTCCTCACACACACACAAAAAGAGTAAAATAAGTCAAGTTCTGTGTCTCTGCCTTTCCGATCACTGGCTATCACTGTCTATTTGAATCTACTATTTAAATATAAGAACATATGGTACCACAGGGCTTGGAGACAGTGACTGACCACAGGGAGCCAAAATGATTCTGAATTATTTCGAATTTACTCTTGAAACAAAGGCGTGTAGTAAGTCCACATGTGTTGAGGCTGGCCGTGTAACAGGGAATTCTCCAAATTAACTTCCATGTGTAAAACAATATTTATCAATGAACAAGTAATAGAAATCTGCTCATTTGAAACCTACATTATTAAAACCCAACCATAACCACAGCAATTGTTTAGAACTGATATTAACAAAAGATTTTTTCTGGGAGGTGTATTTTATCATGGACGTTGTTTAGAATTGCCAGTACATGGTGATAGTAAGTAGCAGATGCAATTTTAGTCTGTTCTAGTATTGTTTTAAAAATCCTCTACAGACAACATACCCATTATTGCTTGTGCCCAGGGCACATGGCCCCCACTGCGCCATCCTTGCCATAAGAATTTCATTCCAGCTGAAAGCCCGGATTAGAGAGGAGTGGAGACCGAGGGCCCCCATCCCTGTCTATCACGTGAGAGATGACGACAGGTAGACAGGAAGATAGAGTCCTGGCAAAAAACAGCTTTGAAAGAATTTGTGTTTTCTTCCCCCGAAAGATCATTCATCCTGACAGATAGATAGGAAGGATCCTTCCACTTCATTCTATGTTTCTTACGGAAAGTTTAGCTAAGCTTCCCAGCCCCAGGGAAGGCTCCCAAGCCTTTCCCTGCATCAGCAGATCCATCCAGGGCATGACAACAGGCAACAAACACAAGAGACCAGAGGAACACCTATAGGCCGACTCCCACACCCAGGATCAGTCTACTCAGGCTTTCCTGCCAGCTGGTACTTGGCTACTGTTGTTTTCTTTCATCATTCAGGATTCTTTCCTGCCTCCTTTTCTTGTAGTCAAGGTCCTGCTTAAATGGAGTCTGTTCCTCTGCTTGCAGGGATGGGCAATTCTGGGAGCTGTTTCAGGAACCCCCTTCACATAGAAGCCCTCACACTTTATAGGGACAGAGACAGAGGAAGGCACTGTGTCCCGGCACAGGGACGACCTGGCTTCAACCCTTCCAGAAGACTCCAGTGACATTGTGGGGGATCAGAATTGGCCACCTCAAGATGTGTCTCTTTACCTTATCATCACTGAAGGAGGCTTTGACCTTCCCCGCCCCCACTAACTGTCTAAAGGGATTTGGGATGGAAGGCCTGTCCCAGACAGGCCATCACTGTGGATTACTCTGGGTATCAGTAGACTGGGAGGGTCTTTGCTGGGCCCATTCTTATCAAAGTTCTGTTTACCAGATGTTTACATTTGTGAGGAAAATCTCCATTTATAAAGGTGTCTCCTTCTCTGTACTGGGAAGAGGGGCAGTTGACCTCATCTCTAGAAACTTGTCAATGTGGAAGGCGAGGCCTTAAATCTGCATAATAATCTTACTGTGCTTTTCTGGTAATCTCCCATAACTGGCCCAACCCTCAATATCCTCCTTTGTCTATGTAAGAGGAGAACCTCTGCCATTTTGTTGAGAGATACTCAGTTTCCCCGAGTCTCTCCCATGTATACGTGTCATAAAGCTTTGTTTGATTTTCTCCTGCTATTCGGCCTCATGTCAATTTAATTTGTAACCCAGCCAGAAAGGACCCAGAGTGAGTAGAGAATGCTCTTTCTCCCCTTCGACATCGACACTGCCCACTGCACTGTGTGCACACTCCACCGAGCATTCCTATGACGATCATCTGTAGCAACCTCCTGCGGGGGCTTCCTCAGGGAAATTTCATGAGATGAGAGGAGTCAAAGGAACCATGCTCTGCATTAAGGAAAAGCAAAAGGTCACAGGTGACAGTAGAACACTGGGATGCTACCTAGACAAGAGGTCAATTTATGGTTGCTCTCCATAGTGGCCAGTGCAGGGAGACAGGTGAACATGGAAAACTGAAAAAACAAAGTCAACTCACATTCCCTGGAGGAGGGTCTCCTCCACATCTGAAAAAGAGCCGTGTGTTTTCCTTTTCCAACAAGGGCAGGATGAAAAGAGGTCGTGATACAATAGAGAGCCTGTGAAATCACAGACATATGCCCACCCTCAGTCTGTTATTTCTTAGCCCTGTAGTATTAGGCAGAAAACTTAACTTTTTTTGGCTCTTCATTTTAACATTTTTTTTCAAGAAGATGAAATTAAAGGAGGTATATGAAAAAACCTAATGCCTGGCACTCTGAAGCTGTTCGGAATATAGTAGTTTACTTCCACTCACGTGAATTAAGTCATATAGAGTAATTCATTTCATGCATCAGTAGATCATGAGAATTGGTCAACATATGTTTAATCTTTTATTAAGGAAAGTTTTAAACACACATAAAAACAGAAGAGTACGAGGAATCCTCACATACCCATCACTCAGCTTCAACAGCTATCACCTCATTACTAATCTTGCTTTATCTACACCCTCTCCTCTTCCCTCTTCCAGACTATTTCTGAAGGAAATGACCCTAGACATCATGTCATTTGATCCATAAATATTTCAGTATATCTCTAAAAAAAATAATTCTTTATAAGACAATCGTAAAACCTTTATTATACGTTAAAAAATACCATAATTTCTTTATGTCATCAAAAATTCAATTGGTGATCAAATTTCTAATTGTCTCATAAATGTCGTAAATACATTAGGTTTTCTTTTTTTTCACAATTTGTTTGTATCCAAATAAGTTTCTCACATTGTGGTTGAGAATCTGTCTCTTAAAATCTCTCTGTAGATTCTATACCCCAACTTCACCCCAATCTTTTTTTCACTTGCCATATTTTGGTGAGGAAATTAGGTGGTCTGTCCTGTAGAGTCTCCCATAGTCTGTATTTTGTGCATTCCCAAATGTCTTTAACTTGTTCCTCTGTTCTCTGTATGTCTTGTGGATTGGGGGTTTGGTTTTGGCAAGATCACTTCATAGGGGTGGTTGGCCAACATTTTTAAAATGATGTTTATAAAGTGATTTTCTAGGAGACTCCAGAAAGAAGAAAGATTTATGTTGATCAAGAAGACAAAGACATAGTCGTGGCCGGATGTACAGTGATGATTAAGTAATAAAGCTGATGGGTAAGTATTAATAGATGAACTTACAACCCAATAAACAGGAAG
This sequence comes from Tapirus indicus, assembly GCA_031878705.1. Taxonomy (NCBI): domain Eukaryota; kingdom Metazoa; phylum Chordata; class Mammalia; order Perissodactyla; family Tapiridae; genus Tapirus; species Tapirus indicus. Next base: position 121,446,826 of record CM062925.1, read on the forward strand.
TTTAGAACTAAGTCTAATTGTAGACAGCAAATTTTTTTAAAAGGCAATCTCAGGGCCAGCCCAGTGGCATACTGGTTAAGTTCACACACTCCGCTTTGGCAGCCCAGGGTTCAGGGGTTCAGATCCCGGGTGCAGACCTACACACCACACATCAAGCCATGCTGTGGTGGCATCCCACATACAAAATAGAGGAAGATGGGCACAGATGTTAGCTCAGGGCCAATCTTCCTCACAAAAAAAAAAGGGGGCGATCGCATCTTTAGGACCTGTTTTTATTATCTAAATAAATTAAAGAAGTATAAATTATCCTTGCTGAGCTTTCCTTAATTACAATGAGGTTTATTCACAGATGTTTGCTTTTCTGAACGTCTTAGGGAGGAGTGTGTCAAGGATGTTGAGAAGGCTCTGTGTGAAGTCAGTGGCATCCCCAACAAAGAGTGATGCCATCTCCTCAGTGGCTTCTCCACCAAAAAGCTATTGAAGGATTTCATCACCTGTCGGGCTGTGGCACCAGACTGTGGACCCTCAGGTTCCCAATCTGGATTACGCTAGCTTGTGTCATGACCAAGGTGGTGCAAGCATGTGATTGTGGTGGGAGGGAGGCAGCAAGGAGGGAGGGAAGGCTGTGGTATGAATGTTTGTGTCCCCCCAAGGTGATGATATCAGGAGGTGGGCCTTGGGGAGGTGATTAGGTCATGAGGGTGGACCCCCTAAGAATGGGACTAATGCCCTTATAAAAGAGACCCCAGAGAGCTCCCTTGCCCCATCCACCATGTGAGGACACAGGGAGAAGACACCATCTATGAACCAGAAAGTGAGCCTCACCAGACACCAAATCTGCTAACACCTTGATTTTGGATTTCCCAATCTCTAGAACTGTGAGAAATAAATTTCTGTTGTTTATAAGCCACCCAATATATGACATTTTTGTTACAGCAGCTCAGTCTAAGACAAGAAGGAATGAAGGAAGGAAGGAAGTGAGGGAGGGAGGGAGGAAACCATTTTAAGCCAGTCTATTCTCAGGGCATTGAAATTGTCATTTTTTTAGGGCTACCCTGGGTAGCCATCTACATCCTGGGTGTGTTAGTCAGGGTTCTGCAGAGAATAGAACAAGATGCACATATATAAAGAGATTTATTATTAGGAATTGGCTAACATTATTACAGAGGCTGGCAAGTCCAAAATCTGCAGGGTAGGCAGGCAGATTAGAGGGCCCAGGAGAGTCGACATTCCAGTTTAAGTCTGCAGGCTGTCTGCTGCAGAACTAGGAAGAGCTGGTGGTGCAGAGGGAGTCTGCTGGAGAATTCCCTCTTGCTTGGGCGTGGTCAGTCCATTTTTCTATTCTGACCTTCAACTGATTGGATAAGGCCCACCCACATTATGGAGGACCATCTGCTTTATGCAGAGTCCACCGATTTAAATGTCAATCTCATCTACAAACACCCTCACAAATATGTCCAGAATAATGTTTGACCAAATATCTGGGCACCCCATGGCCCAGCCAAGTTGACAGCCAAGATGAAATGAACCATCACTCTGAGGAGGAGAGAACATTGCCCTGATTACTGTTTATGACCCTACAGCTTAGTATCCCACATTCTATTGGAAGGGCCTCAGGGAAGAACTGTGAGCAATACTCATCCTTGGCCAGTCCCTGAGACCTGCTCTGCTCTGCAGGTCCTAGGACAGGGCCTTCCCGTGGAAAGTCCTGAAAAATAATTATCACACGGAATAGAGGCTCTGTGGTGGGGGTGACGGTGTTACCTCCTCCCTCTACTCACTCAGATCTAATTTCATCTTTCTGGGGTTTTTGCATGTTTATTTCTTTGTTTTTTGGTATAATAGATAGAGAAATTTGTTACATTTTAGAAAAGCAAACCTGACCGGCTATCTGTTGATCTGAGCTAATGGGCATCCCCCCACATCGTCTCCTTTGGCCTGGCCCACAGACCCACAGAGAAGCTGAATGGACAGTCCGTTTGCAGCCGTCTGGAGGACTGAATACCCCCAAGAACCTCCCAATGAAAATAACCAAAATGCTCGGTTAAACATTCAAATGGCTTTAAATGCCCCTCTGAGAGGGGAGGCAATGTCAGAGCCAGCTCGTCTGCTGAGTTTCTGCTTTGGTGGGTGCATGGGACCTGGGCACAGCACCTGCTCAAGGTAGGGACCACCCACCCAAGGACAGATCACCAGAATAAGAGGCATGAGAAACTAACCCAATACATACGCCAAAAAAGGCAACAAAACTTGCTTATCTTGAACTTGGCACTGTGTGGAGAGGAAAAAAAATCTGCCCTTAGAAGCTGTTAACGGAAACTAGATTTCAGGGAGATCTTGAATTAGCATTACCTGTGTGCTCTGAAAAGGCTCATTTGGGTATTTAATTTAAAGCGGTCAGGGTTGGTAGCCCTCCCAGGCAGCTGGCAGAGGTAGTTGTTCTCTAGACAGATGCACTTCGGCTCAGGCCTCCAGGAACCCCACAGATAAAGTAACCAGGAAAATCAGCAGCGCACAATAAAAGGACCTCTAAACACAGAAGGAAGCAGAGCACTGTTTACGAAAGCAACCAAAACAGCAGGCAGCAGAATCAGGCTTGCCAGTACTTCCTAGACACTGGGCTTATCTGATACAGAGAGTTTTTTTAAGTTGTTTGCTGTCCTTAAAGAAATCAACGAGAAGCTTGATAGCAAGAACATGGAACAAGAGATTGTAAGGGATAACCAAGCATATTTGAAAAGATACTGAAGGGGAGAAAGAGTATTCTCTACCTACTCTGGGTCCTTTCTGGCTGGGCTACAGATTAAATTGACATGAGGCCGAATAGCAGGAGAAAATCAAAGCTTTATAACATGTATACATGGGAGAGACCCGGGGAAACTGAGTATCTCTCAACAAAATGGTGGAGGTTCTCCTCTTAAATAGACAAACAAGGATATTGGGGGTTGGGTCAGTTACGGGAGATTACCAGAAAAGCACAGTAAGGTTACTGCAGATTTAAGGCCTCACTGACAAGTTTCTAGAGATGAGGTCATCTGTCCTCTTCCCAGTACAGAGAAGGAGACACCTTTACAAATGGAGATTTTCCTCACAAATGTAAATGTCTGGTAAACAGAACTTTGATAAGAATGGTATAGCAAAGACCCTCCCAGTCTATGGATATCCAGAGTTATCCAAGTGACAGCCCGTCCCGGGGACAGGCCTTCCATCCCAAATCCCTTCAGTTAGTGGGGGCGGGGAAGGTCAAAGCCTCCTTCAGCAATAATAAGGTAAAGAGACACATCTTGAGGTGGGCAATTCTGGTCCCCACAATACAAATTTCATAACTGTAAGAATACGTCATGATTTAAGTGAAAATTGTTGAGAGATTAAAGAGCACGTTAGATACGATCAGTATTTTATTGTAGCAGTGTACCGGAGAGAATGAGTTACTGGAACACAGGCCTGAAGAATGACGCAGGATGCAGGCGGAGGTAGGCTAAACTGTGCAGTACGGTGACCACGCTGAAGTGTGCGACGTCTCAAACGTAACACAGGTTTACTGTTTGTGTATAAAACTGATCAAAACAAGTGTTCTTTGTTCACCAGCACGAGGTGATTCAGGGACCCAGGGTCCTTCCATTTTGTGGTTCTGGACCCTCATTTTCATTCGAATCCAGCCAGCAGCAAGTGAAAAATAAAGCATAGCAGCATACATGTGTCTTGAAAGCCTCAGCCCAGAAATGGAACACTTCACTTCACTCCTGCTCCCTTGGCTAGAACTCACTGTAACCACTTCTCATTTCCTTGATTTTTTTTCTTTTAACCAAGAGTAAATAAACGCTATTTCAGTGTTTATCGAAGTCATGAGTTTTTATATTGAATCCATCTGTGTGATATTTAAATTAAGCAAACTTTTAATATTAAACCATCACTGCATGGTGGAATATTGCTATATTATACCATTTACTCACACTTTTATTAGAATTTTCACTTCTCCATGTGTAAAGGAAACCAGTCTATACTTTTATTTCTATTTCTTCTTCTTCATTCTTTTTGCGATTGGTTTTTGATAGCTTTGTAAATGAATCAATATATTGCCTACATGATACACAACACATTTATTACTCCTATAAGATTATAGTGGTCCATAAATCCTTAACGACATTAAGATGGATTTTTTTTTAAGAGATAAAGAGTAAATAGTTGTTAAAAAATAAAATATTTGTGCTTTACTCGTCTCAGCTCTGTCCCACTGTTACCTGGGGCAGGTCATAATGCCAAATCATTGAGTTCCCTTTTTATCCATGAAGATAGGTCTGTGATATCCAAAATCCCTTCCAACCACCCAAGGTTTTTTCTGAATTCCGTAGATGACTTCTTCAGTTTAGAAGCCAAGAAAGATCACTTTAAAACCAAGATTTTTTTTTTCCTTTGGCTTCCTTCCCGAAAAGAAGACAGGTGCGGGAAAATCACAAGTACATTAGCTTCGTATATATAATAAAATTAGCACACTTCTCTCTTTCTCTCCCAAGAGGAAGTAGAGAAAGCAAAGTGACAATCCAGTCACTAGACTGAGTCAGGAGGAACTTGCAAGGTTGATCAGTCATTAATCATTTATCAGAGCAGATAGCAAAGCAGGTGACCCTCAGCCTAGCTCTTCATACTGGAATCATGAGGTCTCTCATTTCCTGGAATTTAATTGTAACAAAAGGGGTGATTTGCATGTGGCTGCCCTTATCAAGATAGAGTGACAGCAATAAGTTAGAACGCCATTTCCTCTGTGGCTTATCCCCATTACACTCGTGAGAATTCCCCCACGAGACCTTTGAGCTGGGCTGCTCTTTAAGGCAGACTGTTTGTTGCCCCACTAGGTCAAGTTATCACTCACAGTTACATTAAGTAGTGCTTTTCCAAAAAAGCAAAAGAGAGCTTTCCTTAATCTCCTGGTTATCACATTAAGTAAACTATCTGAAACTCCAGATTAGCAGAATTCTGTTTAAACAAGAATTCTTCACTTTTAGAAATGACGTGCTTCCCTAGTGCATTTAAAACAAGTCAATTTCCCCAAAAATTTTGATCAACACAATATTTTTTAAGGATGTATCTCAAACAATCAAAGAGTATGCATTGACCACTACCTACAAGTAAAGGCGAAGGAAAATAATCTTTATTGAGTCCCTTAAACATCCAGGAACCATGCCAGATGCCTTACATATGTGCTAGGAATAAACCTTAGTCTTGCAATCTAGGTGTGCATGAATCATCACATTACTTTATTTCCTTAAATCAAAGTCAACTCCAAGTCACCGAGACAGTGAGAAGTCCAATTATGGATGCTTTCTCCTGTTCAACACCTTCTCCAAGGTTATAAAAAGGCACACAGAAAAAAACATCCATCTCCTGTTCACACCCACGTGGCCCATTGAAGGCTGGCAGTCTGTGGCTTCCATGCCAAGCTTGGGCAGAAGAATCTGCAGCAAGATGGTAGCCTCAGTTGCTAGGGTCCAGCCTCCACAGTGCACCACATAGTCACTCTTCTCAGTGGTCTCCCCATCTTTCTGGATGTTGCCAGAGAGAGAAGATCAGGACCCCCATATTTACAAGACCCACAGATTCCTGTCCCCTTCCTAATCCTGAGTAATTACCCTTCTCTCAAAGGTAATAGCTCTCTCTACTGTCTATGGCATAATCTCTTCAAGAAGCCAAGGCTTCCAGACTCAGATCCAGGAGGGAATCTAAAAGGAATCCAGAACTCAAATCCAGGAAGAAATCAAATCCAGCTGTACACAACTCCTGACTTCCACTCTGCATCACACGCCTGACTTTGCTGAAGCATAGGCTCGTGGGTGGCAGTTAATAATAAAACGGCAAGAAAAGTTGCTTTGAGATGTGACGTTTAGTTTTGTGGGGGATCAGAATTGGCCACCTCAAGATGTGTCTCTCTCTACCTTGCTCTGAAGGAGGATTTGACCTTCCCCCTCCCAACTGTCTCAAGGAATTTGGGCTGGGCCCAAGGACAGGCCTCACCTTGGAAGACTCTGGGTATCCATAAACCCAGAAGGGTCTTTGCTACGCCCATCCCTATCAAAGTTCTGTGTACCAAACATTTACATTTGTAAGGAAAATCTCCAGTTGTAAGGGTATCTCCTTCTCTGTGCTGGAAAGGGGGGTGGATGACCTCATCTCTGGAAACTGGTCAGTGTGGAAGGTGAGGCCTTGAATCTGCATAATAACTTTACTGTGCTTTTCTTGTGATCCCTCGTGGCTGACACTCCCAACTCCCCCCAAAATCCTCGTTTGTCTATATAAGAGGAGAATTTCCACCATTTTGTCAAGAGACACCCCCTGGTCTCTCCCATGTATACATGTTATAAAGCTTTGTTCGATTTTCTCCTGCTGTTCGGCCTCATGTCAATTTAATCTGTAGCCCAGCCAGAAAGGACCCAGAGTGGGTAGAGAATACTCTTTCTCCCCATCAGTTTCCTTCTAGTTTCAGAGCTGTTCTGGCCCCAGGGGAGTATTGGTGTCTTGCTTTCTGGAAATGCCAGGTTTGACATTTCAAGTTAGCATGTGCTGATAAGTGTTTGATACCTACAGAGAAAGTGCTCTCTGGGATCACTGGGCAAGACTTCACTGGAAAACTGATCTTGAGCTAAGCTCCTCATGGCTCCAGAATCTACTACTTATTCAATAAATACAAATATCTATTGATCACCTATTATGTGTCAGGCACTATGTCAAATGATGGAGGAAGTAAGGTGAATAAGCCACAGTCTCACCTTTGAGAAGTTCTTGAGGACAAGGGCAGAAAGAGTCATCGTGTAGTTTGTACACACTAAGAGAGGCATCAAGGGATGTATAAGTGTAAGGACTCGATGCTGCTCTGGAGGAGCTTACATCCCACCTAAAGAGATAAAGCACAAACCAACTAGAGAGCCATTCGTGCCAAACCATGGGTACTAACTCTGACTACAATGGGAATTCCAAAAAAGTAGAGCAGTTTTAGAGTGATCTTAATAATCAGTCTTGGTGAGACTTGAATTGGGTTTAAACTGCTCTCTCTTCCTAACAAAATTTTAGTGCCCACTATGAGCAGGCCCTGTGCTAGGCTCTGGGAATATGAGCATTAAAAAGTCAAAATTGATGCCTTAAGATGCTCACCAAAGAGTGGAGGAGGCCAAGGAAACAGACCTCCCAAACAATGTGATAAGTGCAGCAATCCAAACATTTTCGGGGTTGGTGAGATTGTAAAACGGGCAGCCACTGTGGAAAACAGTATGGAGGTCCCTCCAAAAATTAAAATAGAACTACCATGTGATCCAGCAATCCTACTTCTGGGTACATATCCAAAAGAATTGAAAAAAAGGATCTCCAAGAGATATTTGCACCCCCATGTTCATTGCAGTATATTCACAATAGCCAAGAGGTGGAAGCAACCTAAATGTCCATCAAAGAATGAATGGATAAAAAAAATGTGGCAGGTAGTGTGTACATATAATGGAATATTATTCAGCCCTAAAAAAAAGAAGGAAATCCTGTCATATGCCATGACTTGGATGAACCTGGAGGACATTATGCTAACTGAAATAAGCCAGTCACAAAAAGAAAAATACTGCATGATTCCACTAATATGAGGCACCTAAAGTAGTCAAATTCACAGAAACAGAAAGTAGAATGGAGGTTTCCACAGGCTACAGGGAGGGTCAAAGGGGGACTTGATGCTATTCAGTGGGTAGAGAGTTCCAGTCATGCCAGATGAAAAAGTTCTGGAGATCCGCTGTACAGCAGTGGGCACGGAGTTAGTACCACTGTGCTATACATTTAAAACTGTTATGAGTGAATTTGTCATATATTTTTTACCACAATAAAAAGAAAATGCATTTTCAGGCTTTAACCTTGCCTGGGATTGGGGAAGTTTCCAGAAAGGAGGTGCTTTCTCTGCCAAGCTTTACAGGAAGGGTAGAAATTAGCCAGGGAAACACGATTGGGGGAAGGCATTCTAAGCCAAGGAAACACCCAGAGCGGATAAAACTGGGCAAATTCTTGAGAAGGCAAGGTTGAGCAATTCCTGCTTAAGGAGCACAGTAGTTCACAGATGGGAATATATCCAGAAGAACTGAAAGATATGCACAGTATATCCCTGTAAAACAGATCCACAGTATGTCCCTGGGAAAGATCAACGCCTGGGAGAGGCTCAGGCTTACTTGACTTGCTGCACGTGACTCACCGACACCATCTCCACAGAGGCACATCAGCACCATGACCCAAAGCATGCCAGCTAATCTCTGTCCGGCTGTGGAAATGCTGCCCTCCGTGGCCAGCTGACTCACACCTGCCTATAAATCCTGGGGGGATTGGGGGGTTGGTAGACACCAGCCTCTGAGTAAAGACAAAGAAGAGCAATTGGCTCTTCCAGAGCCAGAAGAGACTGGCTCATTATAGCAGCAACACAGCCATCATTGAAAGAAGCATGTGCCATTCCTGATGATTATGGGCAGAATGCCTCCCTACAGGATTTATCAACACATGTGTCTCCCCTAGTGGTGTGAGCTATTAATGCTTGGCTAACCACAGTAGCAGCAAGACCGTCCTTTTCAGTCCTATAAAAGAGAGCATGAGGAAAAATGAAATCTGAAAGTCACATGTGGCAAGATAACAGTGAGTCAATAGACAAATTTGGGTTCTTTCAATTTACCAGAGAAAGAAATGAAATCAGTCTGCAGCAGCATGGGTTTCGGGCTATCTGGCAAGTACAGAGATGGATGAGACACATCGTCAAGGAGCTTGGATTCAGGCAGAGGAAATAAGACATTAAGCAGGTCATCAGACAGTGGTTGGTACAGCACAATAAGCTCTTCATAATGATTGGCATCACTCACAGCCACCAAATGCTGGGTTCTTTCTTGGCACCAACAGATTTGGGAAGCCTTCGGGGCACATCTGCTTTGGGACGTATTGCACAGATCCATCTGGAAGACCACCTAAGTCTTTCAGGACCATTCACAACTGGAATGCGCCTGAGCAGCTGCCTGAGATTGGGACTGCCCCCGAGGATGAAGAACGCACCAACCAATGAATAAATGGACTATGGCCTCTTCGTTCTCCCACCTCCTTTCTCGAGCCAGCTTCCATGGGCATCACCCAAGGACATTCTGTAACGGTCACCCTGGAAGGAACAGTACTGAGCTCATGGAGCCGAAACACAGACTTGGGTTTGGCTTGACTTACTCCTGGATGTCCCCAGGCTAGGTCACAGCATGTACCCCATATTTTCTTTTAGCCTTCACTCAGGCTGATTTACAAGACAAACAGACTGCTAGCCAAGAAGTCTCCTTCTTCTCTCCTTCTTTTTGTTCTGGTAAGTTCCTTAACTAAATAGAACCTAGTGACTTATGGTACCAGCCCAATAATTAAGAGCCACTTCATTTGGAAAACGCAATTTATATTATTGTTCCTCCACATTCTTGACAGATGAACAGACTGATGCCCCTAGGAAGTTGTCAGCAGAGGGAAGAGAGACTGGTCTTTAGGAATGCCTGTGACTCAGGTGTTAAAAACGGGGGTGCATGTAGTAGAGCCTGAAGTACCCGCAAACATGAAAGAGGACCCTCTGTGATATGATGAGAAGGAAAGGTATTCTCCTCCCACTTCACACAGCCTCCAACGTGCCATCATCGGGGGACTATTCACCCACATAACAAGCCTCCTGCTCAAATGCAACACCCTGAGACCAGTCCCCACATGTGCTCACACTCCAACCTCCATGCACCACCCATGGTGACATCTTGCCTCAGTTCCTGAAGCAGAAAATATTTTGTTTCCCTCCCAGTGGTGCCAGCCCCCAACTCAACAGTGCTACATCCACTAAATGTCTGCAAAGAATAGGAAGGATACCTCGCTGACACCTTTCCTCCTGATTTTGAGTTTCACTTTGTCACCTGGGCGCTGAAGCAGCCCTGCTCCTGTCCTTGAGTCACACAAATGCACCCTTTTCATCTTTTACCTACTCTCTCAGACATCATTCTTGTGTCCTAGCTTGGGAACAAGTGGCATATTCCAATTTCTGCCAGGATCCACACAAAATAATTCCTCCCAAGAAAAGCTCTTCTTTCATGCATATCAACCATTGCAAATGCATAACATGTGGGGGGCACTGGGCCACTGTTCCACCACTCACTCAAACCTTGAATCTCAGTTTATGCTCTGCTGGGACACACAGGGATGTCCTCAGCCAAAAAATCCACTTCCCAGTTGTGCCCAGGGAAGTCTGGTTGGTGACAGGAGACCCAGGTTCTGTCTCAAGATTGTGTTGCTGTTTTTCCTACACCTTTGTCATGTCCGGGTGAAGTCCACTCTTTAATCATCCCTTTCCCTCTGGTTCCTATAAATGATATCTGGGAGTCCCTTTTATGAACTGAATAGCTGCCAGGGATTTTCCAACAATATGTGCAGAGATCAATCTATAGTGGCTACAAATCTCAGTCCACAAACTAAGATGTGCTAAAAAAAATGCCAACTATGGTTTCTGGTCCAACATGTAAGGAGCGTGGAGGCTGTCACTACCATCCTCACAACAAGAAAAAAAGCTAAGGAAACTGAAGATCAACAACTCTTGTTAGATCCATCAGAGAACTGAGGTCACAAGGCAAACAGATTCCCTCAAAACTGGAGAGACAGGCAAATGCAAAGAATCACAGCTTACCCGGAGCAGATGCCCACAGCTGCAGCCAATATCTGTAGGCACACATTAAGCTGTAACTGACTAGTTGATGGAGGACGAGCTTGAGAATTAAAAACTTTAAGGGGACTCAGTCTTAGGGGGAATCCTCACACTTTTGTGAGTTTTACCTCCAAGAATCCTGCCACGTTCTCCCTGTGAAAATCAGAGAAAATTCCCCTCTCACTTCCAGCAGGAGGAAGGAAAAACATTCTGTTCTTATTAACAAGGCCTGCCCTCAAGAGGAACTGTTTACCAGAGTCTAACCAACTGGGGTTTTACCAAAGCCTAACTGACCTGGGGGAGAAGAAATATCCACCTGAGGCTCACTAACCGGACTGAGATCTAATCGGAGGACTAAGGAATGCTTCCTCTCTCCCACACTTCACCACCACATCAACAGGGCTCCTGTGTAATAACAGGGGATTTCAGCTAAAAACACCTGCAAGCCTCAGACAGACCCTATTCAAGGAGTCCCTAGGAAAATCTAAGACAGCAGAGGAGACAAAAACAAGAACATTAGAGAAAATTTTAGCCTCTGACACCACAGCCACAGCAAATAGTAAACACAGCATAACTCCTAGCCAGATAGAAATTAAACTCACACCAGAGGCCTGTCTACCTCGGTTCCTTTCACCTGACACATCACATCCAACTTTCAACAAAAAATTACAGGGCATGATAAAAGGCAAAAAACACAGTCTGAAGAGACAAAGCAAGCATCAGAACCAGACTCAGATATGGCAGTGATTTTGGAATTATCAGACCAAGAATTTAAAATAACTATGATTAATATGCTAAAGGCTCTAATGGAAAAGGTGGACAACATGCAAGAACAGATGGGCAATGTAAGCAGAGAGAATGGAAACTCTAAAAAAGAATAAAAGGAAATGCTTGAAATCAAAAACATTGCCACAGAAATGAAGAATGCCTTTGAAGGGTTCATTAGCAGATTGAACATGAATGAGGAAAGAACCAGTGAACTTGAAGACGTGGCAATAATAACTTCCAAAACTGAAAAACAAAGAGAAAAAATAATGAAAAAGATGGTGCAGAATATCCAAGAACTATTGGACAATTACAAACAGTGTAACATACACATAATGGGAATAACAGAAGGAAAAGAAAGAAAGGACCAGAAAAAACATTTGAAGTAATAACAGCTGAGAATTTTCCAAAATTCATGATATATGCCAAACCACATCCAGAAAACTTGGAGAACATCAACCAGAATAAATATCAAAAAAAATCTACACATAGGCATATCATATTCAAACTGCAGAAAATTAAAGAGAAAGAGAAAACCTTGAAAGAAGCAGAGGAAAGAAAGAACACTTTACCTATAGAGGAAATAAAATAAGAATTACATCAGACTTGTCTACAGAAACCATACAAGCAAGAAAAAAGTGGAGTGAAATATTCAGAGTGTAAGAAGAAAAATAGTCAACTTAGAACCCTGTATCTGGTGAAATTATCCTTCAAAAGTGAAGAAGAAATAAAGATATTCACAGAAAAGCAAATAATGAGGAATTTGTTGCCAGTAGAACTGCTTTGCAAGAAATAGTATAAGAAATTCTTCAGAAAAAGGAAAATGATATAGGTCAAAAACTCAGACCCACATAAAGAAAGGAAGAGCATTAGAGACACGAAAAGTGAAGGTAAAATAAAATATTTTATTTTTTGTATTCTTAATTGATCCAATAGATAACAGTTTATTGAAAATAATTTTAGCAGCAATATATTTGGGGATTATAGCTTATGGATAAGTGAAGTGAATGACAACAACATTATAAGGGATAGGAGGGAGGAATTGGGAGTACTCTGTTACAAGTTACTTGCACTAACTCTGAAGTGTCATAGTGTTGTTGTTTGAAAGTGGACTTGAATTAGTTGTAAATGTATATTGCATACTCTAGGGCAACCACTTAAAAAAAGTGAAAAAAAAAAGTATAATTGATATGCTAAGAGAAGAGAGAAAATAGAATCATATAAAATGCTTAATTAAAACCAAAGAAGACAGAAAAAGGGAGGTAGGGGAAAAACAAGAAACAAAGAACCAAGGGCAATAAGACAATAAATAGAAAACAGTTACAAATATGGTAAATATTAAACCAACTACAACAGTAATCACTTTAAATGTGAATGGTCTAAATACACCAATTAGAAGACAGAGACTGTCAGAGTGGATAAAAAAACAAGACCCAATTATATGTTGTCTACAAGAAACCCACTTTAAATATGAAGACATAGGTAGATTATAAGTAAATAGATGGAGAAGAAATTGGAACCCCTGTGCATGGCTGGTGGGAATGCAAAATGATACAACTGCTATGGAAATCAGTTTGGCAGATCCTCAAAAATTTAAGCATAAAATTACCATATGATCCAACAATTCCACTTCAAGGTTTATACCCAAAAGAACTGAAAGCAGGGACTCAAACAGATGTTTGTACACCAGTGTGCATAGCAGCATTATTCACAATAGCCAAAATGTAGAAACAACCCAGACGTTCATCAACAGATAAATGGATAAACAAAATGTGGCATACACATACAATGAAATATTATTCAGCCTTAAAGATGGAATGAAATTCTGATACATGTTACAACATGGATGAACTTTGAAAACGTTATGCTAAGTGAAAAAAGTCAGAGACAAAAGGACAAATATTGTACAATTCCACTTAGGTGAGGTACTTAGAATAGGTAAATTCATAGAGACAGAAAGTGGAATAGAGGCTGCCAGTTGGGGAGGGAGGAATGGGGGTTATTGTTAAATAGATACAGAGTTTCTGTTTCCAAGTCTGGGAAATGAATAGTTGTGATAGTTGCACAACGTGGTGAATGTACTTAATGTCACTGAATTCTACACATAAAAAGGGTTAAAATGGTAAATTGTATGTTATGTATATTTTACCACAATAAAAAAATATTTTTTAAGAAACGGGATAGAGAAAGACATATCATGCTACCACTGATCAAAAGGAAACTGGAGTAGCTATATTAATTTCAAACAAAGCAGACTTGAAAGCAAGGAAAATTATCAGGGAAAAAGAGGAGCATTGGGTAATGATAAAAGGGTCAGTTCTCCAAGAAGACATAACAGTTCTTAATGTGTATGTGCCTAAAACAGAGCATCAAAATACATGAGGCAAAAACTGACAGAACTGCAAAGAGAAGTGAAAAATCCACTTTTATAGCTGGAGACTTCAACATCTCTCTACCAGAAACGGTCAGATGCAACAGGCAGAAAGTCAGTGAGGATGTAGTTGAACTGAACAGCACCACCAAATCAATTAATATATTCCATCTTATCAAAAGGCTAAAAAGATACATATATACATATATATAAGATATATATATCATATACATATCTTATAATCTTTATGTATTATATGTATCTTATTATATACATCATAATAAAGGGCTGTCACCAAAGAGGAGAAAAACCAAATAATTCTGTCCAGTAGAGGTAAAGAAGGCATCACGGAGAAAGTGACATGAACCGGGTCTTCAGAGATGAGTAGAATTTCTCCAGGGAAGGGTGATCTAGGTAGAAGAGGCAGCTGACCAAAATACCAGGGCAGGGAGGTAACCAGTCAGGTGTGGCCAGTGTGTGATGTGGACAAGCTCTGGAATCCTTTGTCTCCCATATCTGTCTATTCTACCCACCTGCAGAGCCCAGATTCCTCCAAGAAGCAATCCTTAACAAGCTGTCCTACATACCCCGCATCCTGCCAGGGTCAAGCACGACGTCTAAGGAATCTTTATAAACCCATCAATGCCTAGTGCAAAGCCTCCCTCACAGAGGGCCTTAACATGTCTCACTCCATTTGGGACTTTATTCGTCAAACAGCTGAAGATTTTACTCGCCTCCTCCAGCCCGGGCAGCTAGTTAATGGTTAGTTTCTAATCGCTGCCTCATGCTGGGTACTGGGAGGTTCCACATGACTCAGGGTTTTACTGACATTCCAGGAGGTCACTGGAGAGACACTCCCCCGAAACGTGACCCCAGGCATGCAGGCCGTGAGCTCGGCAAGAGGGGAACAGATCCTCTCCCTTCTAAGTGTCCAGACCCCAACCAAATTTCTGAAAAAGAAAAGAAAAAAGGGAACCAAGACGCTTGCTGCTTATCCAAATGATTTGTAGTCTGATGAAAAGGGGAAATAAAATCTGTTCAGCCCACTTTTATAAGAGCAGATGCCATTTTCCAAGGATGATAGAAACCCCTGAATGGCTGCACAAAAAAGCACATTTCGATCCTTCCAACCGTCTAAAACTATGCATATGCATGATAGATATTTGACCATTAATGTTCATAAGACAACATCATAATGCTAAGCAAGAACTGTCATTTTAAAAAAAGGCACTTAAGGTATTTTAAGTGCTCACATATACATGAACACAAAATTTAAATATGCATAAATATTGACTATATAATGATATGTCTTCATTTGAAGGATAAAAGCATTTCAGAATAAAAGCAATAAAAAGTTATGAGCTATTGTATCACTATGATCTTATGTAGATCCATGATCTATTTACGAATAGTAGTAATAACTGAAATTTATTAAGCAATGACTGTATAACAGAGACTGTGCGGAGAGCTTCATGCACTTCCTCATTTAATCCTCCCCACAGCCCTGCAACAGCCATCCTGTTATTATCCCATTCTACAGATGAGGAGCAGAGGCCTGCATTAGATCAGCCATGAGGTGATAAAGTCAGGCCTCAAGTTCTAGTCTGTCTGAGTCTAAATCTTTGATTTTAACCACCCCACCATACTGTCTCCTTGAAATGGCTGCTATGCATCTATCCATTCACTAAACAAGCATTTATTAAACATCAGTGTACAAACTCTATGCCAAGTACTAGTGCATAGAAATGTCTATAAAATGCAGTCTGCCCTCAGCAAACCTTTAGTCGAGTAGACGGTATCATTTGTTAGCTCTAAAATTACTATGCAGATAGCAGCTTTATTCTTAACAGCCAAAAACGGAAAACAACCCAATGTCCTTGAGGAGATAAATGGTTAAATAAACTGTGGCACACCCATATCATGGAATACCATTCATCAATAAGAAGGAGCAAATTATTAGTACACACGACACCTTGGATGGATCTCAAAGGACTTATGCCCAGTGAAAAATGTCAACCAAAAGGTTACATACCGTATGATTCCATGTATGTAACATTCATGAAATAACAAAATTATAGAGATGGAGAACAGGTTAGTGGTTGCCAGGGATTAGGGAATAGGATGGGGAGTGGGCATGTGGCGGTGAAGGGGCAGCACGAGGAAGCCTTGTGGTGATGGAACTGTTCTGTCTTGATTTTGGTGGTGGCTATAAGAATCTACACATGTGATAATAGTGCATAGAACTATTCACACACACACACACACATACAAAACGGGAAATCTGGATAAACTCTGTCAACCAAAGTCAAGGCCCTAGCGGAGATATTGCACTATAGCTAGGTAAGATGTTACCATCGGGGGAAGGTGGTGAAGAATACAAGGACTTCTCTGTGTACCTTTTTTTTTGCAATTTCCTTGAATCTAGAATTATTCCAAAAATTTAAAACAATTATAACTACTATGCAAATATTCTCCTTTTTTGGAGACTATTTAACCCCACTAGCAGCTGCAACATCTCTGCTGTTGCCCAGAGGCCATTGCCCTAAGAAAGCAAAGATTTCACTGGTCCTTGGCACAACTCAGATGGAGGTTATCGTAGCTGATGGTTAATAAAGTCAGCAGTTAACATGCACCTATCCCGACAGCAGTCAAATGATAAGTCTCATATACAGAGTTTTTTTTTTTCTTAAGCACGGTCCTTTTAGTAAATAGATCCACAAACACACATTTTACACTTTTATAAATTTTCTAAATTATGATCTAAAACATATTTATGACCCATACATACAAATAAATGAGAACCCCGTGTCATGCTTCTTTTTTGAAGCGTTTTCCCATTTGTTATCTTATCTATAAAACCTGTCACCCATGAACCTGATTCAAAGGCCAAAAATCCCACAAAATACAGGTAGCATTTGGCTGATGGCCCACTCTAAGTGACCAAGGCCTTCTCTAGGGTCAGCAGAAGCTTTGGTCCTGTTTTTACCCAAATCCTCTAATTCTCTGCCCTCTAATCCTCTAATTCTCTCTTTTTGAACCCTATTTTGTCAAATACAAGACACCAGGAATTGTAAGACACATCCTGATTTCAGAGATATTCAAGTATGAAAAAGGTGTGTCTTAGAATGGATGGAATACTGTAATATTCCATCCAAATACCTCCAAATTGAGATAATGTAACCTCTGCATTTATTTGAAGAACCGCATCCTCCCTTATGCCACGAAGAGAATGTTTCTATTTGTGGTGACATAATCCCTCCATTCAAAACACAAGATCCAAACAAAGGTTTCCTCTTTGTGAGTTAAGAACCTGTGTGGGGAAACGGGGAGTGAGTGGTTACGTGCATTGACTAGATGAGCTCATGCGAAACTTCCAGGAGAGACCAGAGTCCGGAGACACTGTGTGTGAGTGGACACCAGCTGACTGGAGGGCATGATTCATTGACAGCTGGCTCCATCACAAGGGTAGGAATGGAGTTCCTGGGATAGATAATCAGCTACTTCCTGTCTGTGCGGGATCCCGGGAAGGGTTCAGCTGAGTCACACAGCAGTGACCTGGGTGGCTTTGCCAAAGGAACTGACTCTCACCTCCTTCTCAATACACCTCCTTTGCTGAGTCACAGACCAGCCATACAGAGAAATCTTCAGGAGCAGCAACTATGCTCTGGTGTCTTCAGCTGAGAAGGGAGCAACTTCCAGAAACCAAATAGGCCTGCCACCATGACAACAGAGAGGGACTGAGAAGAGGAGGGTGTGACCATGACCACCAGCCCCTGGCACCAAGTCCCCAAGGCCTAGGCTAGACAGTTAGTGGGACCCAGGCAAGGAGCCAGAGACATCAGCCTCAAAGTGGAACCAATCTAGAGTCACCTAATCTCAGATCTCAAAAGGCCTCTAGACATCATCCAGTCCAGGAGTGGATAGAATTCAGGAAGGTACACTTGGATGAAAAAAAATCTTGCCTCCACTAACCAACAATGGATATTTAGCATTTTAACTATGAAGGTAGGCAACACACCACATCAGCAGCATCTGCATCTGCCCCCAATAAAAATCATAGTATGTTCATGTCACATTATGGTTGTTGCAAATATCTTGAAATATCACTCACCCTTCATCTCTCCTTGGGGCTTATGGTTGTTTTAGACTTGACATGACATCTTGCTATTTAATGCATTATTAAAGTAATGCATATGTTACTATATCACAAATGTTTATGTTTGGTATTTTGATAACTGTATTTCAATAAATATCTTTTCCTTTCTAATCTGATGTATTTATTTTTTACATTTAAGCATTATTCTGAGAAGGAGTCCAGGGTCAACCCCAGACCGCCAAATGGTCCATGGCGCAAAAAAGCTTAAGGACATCATATTCGTTTGCTAGGGTTGCCATGACAAAGAACCACAGACTGAGGGGCTTAAACAACAGAAACATATTGCCTCTCAGTTCTGGAGGTCGGAAGTCTGAGATCAAGGTGTTGGGAGGGTTAGTTCTTTCTGAGGCCTCTCTCCTTGGCAGGTAGATGGCCACCTTCTACTCATGTCTTTTCATATCGTCTTCCATCTATGCGTGTCTCTGTGTCCAAATTTCACCAGTTGTATTGGATTAGAGCCCATCCTAATGACCTCATTTTGACTTCATTACTTCTGCAAAGACCCCATCTCCATAGAAGATCACATTCTGAGATACTGGGGGTCAGGACTGCAACATATCTCTTCTGGAGGGGACACGATTCAACCCATAACAGACACTCCCTCTAGTAATCTCCATGCTCTCCTCATGCAGAGTCTCAAGCTCAGAGCGATGGAGCAACTGACAGAATTGCTACTAGAACACAGCTTTCCTGATGCCTAGTTCAGGGTTTGAAGTGCTTTATAAACTATAAGGGCCACACAGTTGTCGAGTAAATGGCGGTTGGAATCCCTTGGAGAGCAGGCAACAATCTCTCCATGTGCAGATGCTCTCCAAAGCCTGAGAGGCCCAATCAGAATGCGACCCTCTAGGCAGCCAGTTCTTGGGCTCCCAGGGGAGGAGCAGGGAATGCGTCTGGTACAATTCCTTTACTTTTGGTTGGCAGCTGCTTCCAGTCCCATCTTTAATTTTTATAACAGTTATGATCATCTGCATCACATGTATAAGGTAGCGGGCGATTGGGGCACAGGGGGTCCACTTGTGACCTCCAAGAAAATGCCTGCAGCCTTGATGGCACTTCCTATGAAGAAGACGTTTAAACACTTTAGGACAATGGGAAATGTTTTCTTGTCATCTCTTTTCTGTCTGAGAATCTCTCTGATAAATTTTGACCTCAGGCCTATTATCCAAATCTGACATCCTACTCCTCCATCTGACCCTGTTCTCAAAAGAGCTGAAATGAATCTTTCCACACAGCTGCCGGCAGGTATAAATCCAGGATATGGAACAAGTTCGATGGAAACCAGTCAAAGCAGAGAGTTTCTGCGATCTATTTCAATACATTGGTCAGAACCCATAAATCTGATGTATCATTCAGTTTAGTTAAGAAACTCAGCACCTCCATGTCCTAGGGGGCAATCAGAATGATCACCTCTTGAAGTCAAGGGAGGGATCAGGGGAGACTATGATCGGTGAATCCTAAAGTGACATCAGGGACATTCATCATCACTAAGCACCTGCCCCCATTGGCCATTCACCAAAGCAAACCAGCCTGGTTGCAGCCCCCATGTCGTGTGAATTCAAGACAGTGCACTTCTTCACAACACACAAAATATATACACAATGGCAATCAAGCACATGATTCCGGCTTCCCATCTGTCCTCCCTGCTAGTTCACAAGCAATACGAGGGCAGGGACCATGGTATATCTTGCCCACCATTGTATTCCCAGTGCCAAGCACAAATTCACACAGGGCAGACACTGGTCAATATTTCCTCAGCAAATCAATGAATGCCACTCCCACCTCCACACCTACCTCTCTGATAGCCTATCGCCCTTTTGCAACACTTCTTCCCCTTCGAGGTTACCCCCGTTCATTTAAATTTAGCTTTAAAAAGATAAAAGCATGCCCAGGGGGTGGGAGCAGAAAGCACACTGCAATCTGCATCACAGACCCCATCCACTCACCAGAGGAGGCCCTGTCGCTGTTTGGGGTAACAGCATCCCAACAACCTACATGGAACATTCACTTTCTATCAAGGGTTGCATGTACACTGCCTCATTTATTCTGCACAATGACCTTATTTTAGATACTCATAGATTAAGAAGTTGAATGTCTTGTGCGAGGTCACACAGCTAGAGGGTATTTGTGGCATAAGAAACATACTTGGTCTTTGTCCCCATTCCTGGCATGGAGCTCCTAAAACCCTTGGAATTTCCTGAGAGATAGGAGTGTCCTGTTGTTGATCACCCCTGAGTTTATGCTGATGAACTTAGACCAACAGATAGCCTCAGGAGGGGGCTGGTCACCAGAAAGACCAAGTGATGAGAGGGATGGAACTTTCAGCCCCACTCACCAACCTCTGGAAAGGGGAGTAGGGGCTGCAGATTAAGCTCTATAAAACTCTTGATCAACAAGATTGGATGAGCTTCTAGGCTGGTGAACACATGGAGATGCTAGGAGGGTGGCACACCCAGAGAGGGCACAGAAGCTCCACGCCCCTTCCCACAACACTTACCCTGTGCATCTCTTCCATCTGGGTGTTCTTGAGTTGTATCCTTTATAATAAATGGGTAATAGCAAGTACACTGTTTTCCCTGAGTCTGTGAGCCTGAGGAGGCTCAAAGTATCAAACCTGAGGAGGCAGACTCCCCCAACTTTTTAGCCAGTAGGTTAGAAGTACAGGTAACAACCTGGACTTGCAATAGGCCTCTGAAGTGGGGTCAGGCTTGTGGGACTGAGCCTTTAACCTGTGGGATCTGCACTAACGCCAGGTAGATTGTGTCAGAATTGAATTGAATCATTGGACACACAGCTGATGTCAGAGAATGGGTTGGTGTAGGACACAACACACACATTTGGTGTCAGAAGTGTGCTATGGTAGAACCAGATCATTATTGAACCAGGGTTGGAGCTCAGAGATGGCTGATTCAAACACTGTGCTTCATCAGCTTGTTGAGCAACCTGCCTGGAAGTGGCTTTGTTACTTTAAAAGACCTTTGGCTTCCCAGCCCTTCCAACAGTTACCACGCTGTTCATCCAGCCATTCCACAGCCATGTCTGAAGTGTAACTTCTTGCCTCTTGGCTCCTTCAGGCTGCCTTCAGAGTCCGTCAGTCACTAAACAGCTTCCCAGGCTGTCACACACGCACAAGGAAATAAACTAAAAAGTGAAACTCTTTTCCAGTTCTCAGTCCTACCTTATCTGAGGCATTAGGGATAACGCTGACACTTAAGAGTGCATCCGCACCAGAGGCAGCAGCAATCAGAACTAGTCTATCTGTTCACTCAGCTGATTAGCAAGTGGCAGGAGAGGTCTCTCCTCATTTCCCAAAAATACTGGTTTTCCTTTCTTCCCTTAGTAGACCCACACTGCAATGCCTGCAGTTAAAAACAAAAAGTGAACAAATAAAGAACAGAGATTTCTCATCCACACAGCCCAGCTTGGATATTTCAGCAATTGCATTGCCACTGATGTTTCCAGGAGAATCAGTTTAAATTCTAAACACATTTTGTCTTGGCACTTGAAACCAGGTTCCAGACGGTGGAAATGGTTGCATACTAATTACTCGTAGCCAAGGATATCTGAAGACGATCTTTCACTTTTTTCACAGTATAAATCATCTGTTCCTAGCGCTTCTTGCCCCAACCTACTTTTCAGAAAATGAGTTGATAAGCTGGCAAAATCTATAGTTAGGATGAAATTAACATGATTTACTTCCTTCCTTCATTTCTTTGACAAATATTTATTGGGGGCTTACTATCCCCAAGCAGTGGGCTGATGCTGGGGAAAGAGTGATGAGGAAAAATGGCACAGCTTCCACCCCCAGGTGCTTAAGTCTAGTGAGAGAGCAGGTAGGAAGCAAATCATTACACCAATAAATGTAAAACTATAACTCTGGGACTCCTATGGGAGAGGGGCACACGATCCAGTGAGGGCCTTTCACAGGTGTTTGAGCTAGTCATGAGGTTGTGAAGACTCCCTGAGGACGTAATGCTAGGAGCTAGGTGGGCAAAGAGGGAAGGGGGTCATTGACACAGAGGCAATAGCAATTACAAAGGCCTTACAAGGGAAAGGAGCACAGCAAGTTCAAAGGAGCTATGGAAAGTCAGAAAGTCTGTGTGACTGCAGGAGTGGGGTCTAAGATGAGGCTGGGTAGATAGACAAGGGCCAAGCCACCCAGTGCACAGTGAGCTGTGCTTACGGGATTTATCATCAATCCCAAGAACAACTGGAAACCATTGAAGGGCTTTAATCATTGGGATGACACAAACTTACCTCAAAAACATTACTCCAGTTTCATGGTACAATAATGAGTAAGATCAGCTATATTTCACTTTGCATATGAAATAGGAAAAAGTAGGAATTATTATTTCCATTAGAGATGACAATATGGACATGTAGAGAAGTAACACCACTTGCCCACATGATAGTGTACCAGAAGCTAAAGCACAGGACTCTTGTCCCATGTCCCCAAGTCTCTAAACATTCATTTTCAAAAAATTAGGTAAAAAATTTGTCAGATAGTCATATCGGGTGACCCTCTTCTTTTCTGCATTCTGACATGCTGACTTTTGAAGCTGTCCAGGTACAAAGCACTCAGCCAGTGGCCAGAAATATAAGCCCCCTAATCTCTACCCCTGGGAATGGTTAAGCCTTACTACCTCCTCTCTCCGTACACAAAACCTATTTCTCCACACTCAGTCCCTCCCAGCTTCTTAACTGCAATGTCTTGCCTATGGCAAAGGCTATGTTCACTGCACTTTCAGCAAGACCCCAACACCACAGACCCTAGCATCTTGAAAAGAGAAAGAAAATGTTATATGTTACTCCCTACGACAATCATCCTAGACCACTGAGTCTGTAATTCAGCCTTAAAGTTGTTTAGGGAAAGTTATTTATGCTAAGTCTCTATTCTTCATCTATAAAATGGAAGTAATAAGACTTCCACTCTGAATAACAGAGAACAGGTAATTCCAACCAAAACTTCTCCTAAGAACAATTAGAACACCTGGAAAACACAAAAAACATCTACTTGGACATATCAGGAAGCTAAAAATACGGTGAAGAATTGCCATCCAGGGAAGATGAAGACCCAGGAGATGAGCCCATGCATGTTAAGAACTGCTTTTCCCCAGAGGTGTTTGTTCATTCTGGAAAGGTTGGCGGAGAGGTCGAGCAGTGATCTGATAGCCTCACCTGGCTAAGGGGGTTGGGGATTGAAGTCCAGGGACAGGAATAGGAGTGGGACATGATGAAGGTTCCTCTCTTTGGATTGGAATCGCACAGGTCTACACAATAAAAGTAAGGGTAACAATACAGAACTGCAGCTCGGTTTCCAATGTGCTCAATCTCTGAAACTTGATGGAAGGAATTACAGGTGTTAGTGCCCTTGGGCACCTGGTAGAAGAAAACATACACCTTTTCTGGAGGAAGAGGCATCATATGAATTATTTCTACAAATAATTTCATAAGAATAATGTCCTGCATACAACCAAAAGTAACAAGGCCCATGGGGAGACAAAAGAATTTCAGCAGAGAAATGGAAATTATTTCTTTTAAAAAGAACCAGTGGAAATTCTAGAACTGAAAATACAATAACCAAAATTAAGAATTCTATGGACAGGTTTAAGAGAACATTAGTAAACTAGAATATAGAAGGAAAAAATAAAGCCTAGAGCAACAAAAATTGAAAAACACAACAGAGCAGGTAACAGAAATAGAGTGTACATTGAGAATGTCTAGCATATATGCATATGAAATTCTAGAAGGAGAGAATGGGGAAAATGCAATATTTAAGAAATACTGGCTGAGAAATTTCCAAAATTGATGAAGAACATCAAACCTCAAATTCAAGAAACCCAAAGAACTCTAGCAGGCTAAACAAACAAACAAAAATTGCCCCTAGGCACTTCATAATAAAACCACTGAAAATCAAAGACACAAGTAATATCTTCAACACAGCAAGAGAAAAAAAGGTATATTAACATAAAAAGACCTAAAATAAAATGACAGTGGACTTTTCAACAGAAGATAATAGAATAGTATCTTTAAAGTGCTGAAAGAGAGACAGCACTTACATAGAATGTCAGGAATAAAAAAGAAATAGCACTGCAAATTCTACAAAATTCTGTAAATTAAAAATATACTAAAAAAGTATTATGAACAGCTCTCTGAAAATTTAGATGGATGACCAAATTACCAGAGAAATAAAACTTACCAAAACTAGCACAATAAAATAGAAAATATAAATAGTGATATAATTATTATGATTGTTGAATCCATAATTTAAAACTTCCCAAAAGGAAAGCTTCTGGTCCAGATGGATTCCCTGGGAATTCTGCCAAACACTCAGAGAAGAAATAATGCTACTCTTATACCAACTCTTTCCAAAAAGAGAAAAGAGACAATCTCCCACTTGGCTTTTTGAGGCCAGCCTAACCATGATCCAAAACCTCTTAAAAACATTACAAGAATGGAAACTTTCAGACCAATCTTATTCATGAATACAGACACACAAATCTTTTTTATTTATTTATTTATTTATTTATTTATTTATTTATTTATTTTTGTGAGGAAGATCAGCCCTGAGCTAACATCCGTTGCTAATCCTCCTCTTTTTGGTGAGGAAGACCAGCCCTGAGCTAACATCCGTTGCCAATCCTCCTCTTTTTGCTAAGGAAGACTGGCCCTGGGCTAACATCTGTTGCCAATCCTCCTCTTTTTGCTGAGGAAGACTGGCCCTGGGCTAACATCGTGCCCATCTTCCTCCACTTTATATGGGACGCCGCCACGGCATGGCTGACAGGCAGCGCGTAGGCAGGTGCCCAGGATCCGAACTCGAGAACCCTGACCTGCCAAGCGTGAACTAAACCGCTGCGCCACTGGCCCGGCCCCAGACACACAAATCTTAAACAAAGTAAAGTTGGGTAAACCAAATCCAACAATATATAAAGAAGTTAAATACATCCCCAAGGAGGCCGTCCGGTGGCGCAGCGGTTTAGTCCGCGCTTGGCAGCCCAGGGTTCGCAAGTTCGGATCCCGGGCGCCCGCCGACGCACTGCCTGTCAGCCATGCCGTGGAGGCGTCCCATATAAAGTGGAGGAAGATGGGCACGGATGTTAGCCCAGGGCCGGTCTTCCTCACAAAAAAAAAATACATCCCTAAGAAGTTAGGCTCATTTCAGAAATGCCAAGTTTGCTTAACATTCAAAAATCAATCAGTCAGAATCAGGTGACATCTCAATAGCTGCATTTGATAAAATTCAGCACATAGTCATCATTTTTTTAAAAACTCATAGAAGACTAGGAATCAGAGAGAGATCAAGATGGTGGTGTAGGCAGACTCTGAACTCACCTCCTCCCACAGACACAGCAGACTTACAGCTAATCTTGGAACAATTACCCCTGAGAGAGAACTGAAAACTGGATAAGAGGAACCCCTGCAATGAATGACAGTCCTAACTGAGGTGGAAGAGGCAGAAATTCCCTTCTGGAGAGAAAAACCACCACCTTCACAAGCTGCAATGTTTCACGGCCACCTGGGAGTGATCCAAAGGTACACAGCCTTCCCTAGAGGACAGAGGGACCTGAGTCAGGGAGCATTGCCGCTATTGGCAGTTTTTGGACCCAGCACAACTGAGATGAGTATCATAATATCTGGCTTTGCTGGCTACTAACAACAATGGGGAATACTCCCAGAAAAGCTGGGACACAAAGAAATTAAAGCTGACTCTTAAAGGGCCCACACATAAATTTACCCATTTTGGAAAGCAACTTAAAATCACCAGAAAGAAAGGTGCACAGTCCTTTGGCGAAAAGTGACTCACCTGATAGTCTCTGGGTGCACCTCAGTGAGAGGTGAGACCTCTCGAGGGACTGGGACATTGGTGGCAGCCATTGTTGTGACCTGGTATGGGCATGCTGACACAGACACTGGCAGATGCCATTGGAGTTCTCCCCCTGGCCTGCTAGCCCAGGGTCTGCCCCACCCACTAGAGGACCAATTTAATCCAGCTCAGCCAAGGCAAGCAGCCTGCCCTAGGGACTGGCTCCACCCAACAACAAGTCCTCAAGCAACTTGTGGGCCTGCTTAAGGGAGTTGCCTGAATTCTCTCTGCAGCCTGGCAAGTGGCTCCACCTCAGTGGGGCAGAGTGTGCCCAAGGAGTGGGTGTAGAGTGTGGGCCCCTGCCTCGTAGCAACTGGGTCCACTTTAGGGGGTCAGGGCACACGCACAGGGCAGGACTGTGTTGACTGTGTGTGTGGTCCCGTGGGTGGTGGTGCTTCTCAGCTGCAGAAGACTTGTGCTTCTCAAACAGCCACATAGGGGATTGGCTGCAATCCCACCCAGCTGCAATCTTTGGAGAGCTGACAACAGCCTTATAGGCCAGAGGCTTATAGCAATTGTAAGCTGCTGAGCCTAACAACCAGTGACACTGGGGACCTACTCATTTAATAGAAAAACTGCAACAGGAATGTGCTATTAGACCTTGCAGCCAACTGTGCTGAGGCTCCCCACACCTGATGAAGAAACTGAAGGGCCTACAACAAACTCATGCAGCTGAGCATTACAACCAGCTGGCCAGGGGGACCCCTCAGCCTCCCTGGGCACCTACGGCAAGAGCACCCCTGCCACAATAGAAGGACACATGTAGCCCACAAAGGGGTCATTCCTGGAACATTTGGAACTGGTGACAAGAGGGAAGCACACTGCTGGGCCTCGTAATGAATCATTTACATAAGGTCACCTCTCCAAGATCAGGAGACGTAGCTGACCTACCTAGTACAAAGATACAAGCACAGAGAAAGAGGCAAAATGAGGAGGCAAAGGAATATTTTCCAAGTGAGGAAACTGGACAAAACCCCAGAAAAGGAACTAAATGAAACTGAAATGAGCAATCTACCTGACAGAGAGTTCAAAAAAGAATCAAAAATACACACACTGATCTTGGGAAAAGAATGGATGAATTCAGTGAGAATGTCAACAAAGAAATGGAAGATATAAAAAGGAACAAATCAGAAATGAAGAATACAATACTGGAAATGCAAAAATCCCTTGAGGGACTTAAAAGCAGAGTAGAGGATATAGAAGAACAGATCAGTGAGCTGCACGAAAAACTAGAGGAAATCACCCAAGCTGAACAGATAAAAGAAAAAGGAACTAAAAAGAGTGAAGACAGTCTAAGGGACCTCTGGGACAACATCAAACTCACTAATGTCCATGTTATAGGTTTTCCAGAAGGCAAAGAGAGACAGAAAGGGGCAGAGAACCGATTTGAAGAAATAATAGCTGAAAAATTCCCTAACATAAGGAAGGAAACAGACATCCAGGTACAGGAAGCACAGAGATCACAAAAAAATATAAACCCAAAGAGGCCCACACCAAGACACATCATAATTAAAATGTCCAGAATTAAAGATAAATAGAGAATCCTAAAAGCCACAAGAGAAAGACAAGTTACATACAAAGGAAACCCAATAAGGCTATCAACTGACTTGTCTGCAGAAACCTTACAGGCTGGAAGAGAGTGGCACGACATATTTAAAGTGCTAAAAGGAAAAAACCTACAGCCAAGAATACTCTACCTGGCAAGGTTATCATTCAGAATGGAAGGAGAGATAAAGAGTTTCCTAGATAAGCAAAAAGTAAGGAGTTTATCACCAACAAACCAGTGCTACAGGAAATGCTAAAGGGACTTATTTAAGGGGAAAGAGAAGACCACAAATAGGAAAAAAGTGTCTATTTCCACAATAAGAGGGTAATGGATACAAACGCACAAAAAGGAGGATAGATATGATATCAAAAACATAAAATGTGGGAGGAGGGGAGTAAAAGAGTAGAGCTTTTAGAAAGAGGTCAAACTAAAGAGACCATCAACTTAATATACATTGCTATATATGTAGGCTATTATATATGAACCTCATGGTGATCACAAGCCAGAGATCTATAATAAATACACAA
This sequence comes from Tapirus indicus, assembly GCA_031878705.1. Taxonomy (NCBI): domain Eukaryota; kingdom Metazoa; phylum Chordata; class Mammalia; order Perissodactyla; family Tapiridae; genus Tapirus; species Tapirus indicus. The sequence goes on from CM062925.1 coordinate 121,474,760, forward strand.
AAAACTAAGCAAAAGGAACCCAAACATAATACCAAAGAAAGCCATCAAACCACAGGGGAATAGAGCAAGAGAAGAAGAAAGAATCAGAGAAGAACTATTAAAACACCAAGAAAAAAAGCTTAAAAAGGCAGTAATTACATACATATCAATAGCTACTTTAAATGTCAATGGACTAGATGCTCTAATCAAAAGGCATAGGGTGTGGGAACCAGCCTGTTGGCATAGTGGTTAAGTTCATGTGCTCTGCTTCAGTGGCCTGGGGTTCACAGGTTCGGATCCCTGGTGCAGACCGATGCACCACTTGTCAAGCCATGCTGTGGCAGCATCCCATATAAAGTAGAGGAAGATGAGCACAGATGTTAGCCTAGGGCCAGTCTTTCTCAGCAAAAAAAAAGAGGAGGATTGGCAACGGATGTTAGCTCAGGGCTAATCTTCACCAAAAAAAAAAAAAAAAAGGCATAGAGTGGTTGACTGCGTAAAAAAACAAGAGCCATATATATGCTGCATACAAGAGACATACTTCAGACCTAAAGACATTCACAAACTGAAAGCAAAGGGATGGAAAAAGATACTCCATGCAAATGGCAATGAAAAGAAAGCTGGGGTAGCAATACTTATATCAGACGAAATAGACTTTAAAACAAAAACGTTAACAAGAGACAAAGAAGGGCACTACATAACGATCAAGGGAACAATCTAACAAAAGGATATAACACTCGTAAAAATCTAAGCCCCCAACACAAGAGCACCTAAATATATAAAGAAATTACTAACAGACATAAAAGGAGAAATAGACATTAACACAATAATAGTAGGGGACTTTAACACTCCACTTACACCAATGGATTGATTATCCCCACAGAAGATCAATAAGGAAAGATTTGCCTTAAACAACACACCAGACCAGATGGACTTAGTAGATTTATATACATTCCATCCAAAAACCAAAGAATACACATTCTTTTCAAATGCACATGGAACATTCTCCAGGATTGATCACATATTAGGCCACAAAACAAGTCTCCATAAATTTTAAAAGATTGAAATAATACCAAGCATCTTTTCTGACCACAAAGGGATGAAACTAGAAATCAACTAAAGGAATAAAATCCGAATATGTGGAGATTAAACAAAATGCTACTGAACAACAATGGGGTCAATGAAGAAATCAAAGGAGAAATCAAAAACTACCTGGAGACAAATGAAAATGAAAATATGATGTGCCAGAATTTATGGGATACAGCAAAAGCGGTTCTAAGAGGGAAGTTTATAGCAATACAAGCTTATCTCAATGAACAAGAAAATCTCAGATAAACAATCTAACAGTGCACCTAAAGGAAGTGGAAAAAGAAGAACAAACAAAGCCCAAAGTCAGCAGAAGGAGGGAATTAATAAAAATCAGAGCAGAAATAGATGAAATAGAGACTAAAAAAACAATAGAAAAAATCAATAAGACCAAGAGCTGGTTCTTTGAAAAGATACAAAAAATTGACAAACCTTTAGCTAGACTCACCAAGAAAAAATGAGAGAAGGCTCAAATAAGTAAAATCAGAAGTGAAAGAGGAGAAATTACAACAGATACCTCAGAAATATGAAAGATTATAAGAGAATACTATGAAAAGCTATATGCCAACAAATTGGACAATCTAGAAGAAATGGATAAATTCTTAGAATCATACAAACTTCCAAAACTGAATCAAGAAGAAATAGAGAATTCAAATAGATCAATCACCAGTAAGGAGATTGAAACACTAATAAAAAACCTCCCCAAAATAAAAGTCCAGGACCAGATGGCTTGCTTACCTGGTGAATTCTACCAAACATTCAAAGAAGACTTAATACCTATCCTTCTCAAACTCTTCCAAAAAAATTGAAGAGGAGGGGAAGCTTCCTAACTCATTCTAGGAAGCCAACATTACCCTGATACCAAAACCAGACAAGGACAACACAATAAAAGAAAATTACAGGCCAATATCACTGATGAACATCGATGCAAAAATCTCAACAAAGTACTACCAAATCGAATACAACAATACATTAAAAAGATCATACACCATGATCTAGTGGGATTCATCCCAGGGTTGCAGGGATGGTTCAACATCTGCAAATCAATCAACATGATACACCACATTAACAAAATGAAGACTAAAAGTCACATGATCATCTCAACAGATGCAGAGAAAGCATTTGACAAGATACACCATCCATTTATGACAAAAACTCTGAATAAAATGGGTATAGAAGGGAAGTACCTCAACATAATAAAGGCCATATATGACAAGCTCACAGCTAATATCATCCTCAATGGTGAAAAACTGAAAGCTATCCCTCTAAGAACAGGAACCAGACAATGATGCCCACTTTCACCACTCCTATTTAACACATTATTGGAAGTCTTGTCTAGAGCAATCAGCCAAGAAAAAGAAATAAAAGGGATCCAAATTGGAAAGGAAGAAGTGAAACTGCCACTATTTGCAGATGACATGATTTTATATATAGAAAACCCTAAAGAATACACTAAAAAACTTTTAGAAATAATAAATGAATATGGTAAAGTTGCAAGATACAATATCAATATACAAAAATCAGTTGTGTTTCTATACACTAACAGTGAAGTAGCAGAAAGAGAAATTAAGAATACATTCACATTTACAATTGCAACAAAAAGAAAATATCTAGGAATAATAAATAAATATATATAAATAAATAAATAAATAAAATATAAGGAATAAACTTAACCAAAGAGGTGAAAGATCTGTACGCTGAAAACTATAAAACATTGCTGAAAGAAATTGAAGAAGACACAAAGAAATGGAAAGATATTCTGTGCTCTTGGATTGGAAGAATGAACATAGTTAAAATGTCCATACTTCCTAAAGCAATCTATAGATTCAATGCAATCCCTATCAAAGTTCCAACAACATTTTTCACAGAAATAGAACAAAGAATCCTAAAATGTATATGGAAAAACAAAAGACACCGAATAGCTAAAGGAATACTGAGAAAAATAACCAAGCTTGAGGAATCACACTGCCTGATTTCAAAATATACTACAAAGCTATAGTAACCAAAACAGCATGTATTGGCACACAAACAGACACACAGAAAAATGGAACAGAATCGAGAGCCCAGAAACAAACCCACACATCTATGGACAGCTAATTTTTGATAAGGGAGCCAAGAACATATGATGGAGAAAAGAAAGTCTCTTTAACAAATGGTATTAGGAAAACTGGAAAGCCACATGCAAAAAAATGAAAGTAGACCGTTGTCTTACACCATACATAAAAATTAACTCAAAATGGATTAAAGACTTAAATGTAAGACCTGAAACCATGAAACTTCTGGAAGAAAACATAGGCAGTACGCTCTTCAACATCAGTCTTAACAACGTATTTTCAAGTACTGTGTCTGACTGGGCAAGGGAAACAGTAGAAAAAAATAAACAAATGGGACTACATCAAACTAAAAAGCTTCTGCACAGCAAAGGAAACCATCAACAAAATGAAAAGACAACCTAACAATTGAAGAAGATATTTGCAAATCATATATCTGATAAGGGGTTAATCTCCAAAATATATAGAGAACTCATACATCTCAACAACAAAAATACTAACAACCCAATTTAAAAATGGGCAAAAGACCTGAACAGACATTTCTCCAAAGAAGATATACACATGGCCAACAGGCACATGAAAAGATGTTCAACATCACTAACTATCAGGGAAATGCAAATCAAAACTACAATGAGATATCACCTCCCACCCATCAGAATGGCCATAATTAACAAGACAGGAAACAGTGTTGGAGAGGATGTGGAGAAAAGGGAACTCTCATACACTGCTGGTGGGAGTGCAAACTGGTGCAGCCACTATGGAAAACAGTATGGAGATTCCTCAAAAAATTAAGAATAGAACTACCATACGATCCAGCTATCCCACTGCTGGGTATTTATCCAAAGAACATGAAAACACCAATACATAAAGATACATGCACCCCTGTGTTCATTGCAGCATTGTTCGCAATAGCCAAGACTTGGAAGCAACCTAAGTGCCCATCGAGGGACGAATAGATAAAGAAGATGTGGTATATATACACAATGGAATACTATTCAGCCATAAGAAATGATGAAATCCAGCCATTTGTGACAATATGGATGGACATTGAGGGTATTAGGCTAAGTGAAATAAGTCAGAGGGAGAAGGTCAAAAATTGTATGATCTCATTCATAAGTAGAAGATAAAAATAACAACAAACAAACACATGGAGACGGAGATTGGATTGGTGGTTACCAGAGGGGACGGGGAGAGGGAGGAGGACAAAAGGGATGATTAGGCACACGTGGGTGGAGATGGATTGTAATTAGTATTTGGGTACTAAACATGACGTAATCTATGCAGAAATAGAAGTTTAATGATGTACACCTATAATTTATACAATGTTATAAACCAATGTTACCTCAATAAAAAATAAAAACTGGAATCGAAGATAACTCCTTGCTTTTACAAAAAAAGCATCTACAAAAAAACCCATAATACTATTGGTGGAAAAGTTCAATACTTTCCTTCTGAGATCAGGAACGAGAAGAATGTCCACTCTCACCACTTCTATTCAACACTGTACCAGAGGGCCAACAGCAATAAAACAAGAAAAGTGGATAAAGGGTAAGAATCAGAAGGGAAGAATTAAAACTGTCCTCGTTCTCTGACCACATAGTTGGTTTATGTAAAGAGTCAAAAGAAAAAAACCCACTACAGATAAACTATTAGAGTTACTAAGTGAGTATAATAAGGTCCCAACATACAAGGAAATTTTTTAAAAAGAAATTATTTCTACATAACAGCAATAAATAATTATAAAATGAAATTTTTAATGATACCTTTAACCTCTTTGTGTTTGATCTTTGTGAATGTATTAATGTATCATCCAGTCCAGAAAAAAAAGTTTGTGATTAAACAGTCTTTTATGTGGGAAAAAAAAAAAGATTTTTACAATATCATCAAAAAATTTCCTAGCCTGAGCAATAACAGCAACCACTTGAATTCAAAACTCTCCACACAACACCCCAAAAAGAAGCCTTAGATTATCAAGCAGAGAAAATACACCACACATGCCTCCAGCATCACCAGGATATAGAGGAACTCCAAATCATGCAGAGAAATATGCACCTAATTGCAACAGAACTGTCCCTGGAACTCTGCTGTGGCTTCAAGACCTTGGGAGTAAAAAGTGGGGACGAGAGTTAAGAAAATCTTTGAAAAATAAAAGACCTGTGAACTATTTAGTCACACAGAGGCTTGTGCTCAGAGGGACACTGCGCTTAAATGCTCTGTTAAATTGAAAAACACAAATGTCTAAAAACAGTAGAATAGAAAATAAATTGTAGTATATTCATATAACAAAATACTACGCAGAGAAGATAATCGACTACAACTAACGCAACAATAAGTACAAATCTTAGAATTTAATTAGTTCAAAAAAAACCAAATTACCAAAGAAAACATACAATATGATTTATGCAAAGTTTTTAAAAAAAAACAGGCAGTACCAAACTACAGTATTTAGGGATGCGTGCTTAGATGGTAAAATTATAAAGAAAAGCAGAAGGCATTATCATACATTTCAGGATGGTGGTTACTTCGAGGAGGTAAAGAGGGGGTGGCAATTAAAAGGGAGCATGATGAGGACTTCTGGGTGCTGGCAATGTTCTGTTTTCTGCCTCATTATGTATGTCTTTGCCTTTTGATACATTATAGAACTATACTTTCTTTTTTGTGCACTTTGCTTTATGTATGTTGTATCTCACAATAAAAAAGAGTAAAATGTAGATAATAATACACATTTTTTAGGATCATTATGAGGATTAAATGAAATAGGGTCTATAGAAGGCTTTGCAAAGTGCCAGATGTATAATAAGCACTCAGTACAAGGTAGTTATTGTTTTCTGGAGTAGTACTACTGAGAAATGAAAGTAACCATGAACCCTGGGCTTGGAGAAAACAAACCCTAACAAGAAGCAGTCAGAGGGCCTAAAATGGTTTCTAACACATACTGAAGACTGTAGGTAGAAGTTGGAGGTGAGTTTTAAGTGTATTTGCTACAGAAAAATGCGGGGAGATGAGGAATAGTGCCTACCACAATGCCTGGCTCATGAGAGTCTCAATAATTATTAGAAAGATAGATGGATGGATGAATAGATGGGTGGATGGGTGGATGGATGGAAGGATGGTTGGATGGATGGATGGATGGATGGATGGATGGATGGATGGATAGATGGATGGATGGATGGGTGGGTGGATGGGTGGATGGATGGATGGATGGATGGTTGGTTGGATGAATAGGTGGGTGGATGGATGGATGAATGGATGGGTGGATGGGTGGGTGGATGGCTGTACAGATAGACAGGTGGATGTGTGGTTAAGTTGAAACAAGAGTTAGTCTTATGCAAATCTTGCAGCTCCAAGAGTGTAGAGACTTTCTCCATGCAGTTCTCTTTACCCAAAGCTTAAGGTTTCAGGCTTTGTGATAATAGGGAAGTTGGTGACCATTCTTGCAGAACTTTTCATGGTCCTTCACAGTTGTTTACTGGCCAGGGGAAGAGATTATATCAATCTGGATCTATAATATCTACCATCAAGTGGGTAATTTATTTTACCTGCAAATTAAGCATTCTGCCAGGACTACCAATCTAGGCTGAAGACAGAGTATAAGAGTAGTTTTTCCACCCAGACAGTCTCCCACAGGGAGCAGAGGCTAAACTAACATCCCATAGAGATGGGTTCAAGCATGGAGAGGAGGCACTAGGCTTAAAAATATGTTTTCCTAAGACAGCCTAAAATGACAACCAGGCATCCGGAATGGAGACCACTGAAGCCACAATTTCCACTCAGTATTGCATGTAATTGCACACTTCAAAGTTTTATTTCGTTGCACAGAAACATCACTGTATTCACCAAGCGGTCATATGCTCCTTTCACTCATTGTGGCATGTCTGGTTCTTAGAACTGCAGACTGAGAAGTCCTTTGACTACAGAGGCATATGCTAGAGTCACATGGCAGAAGTCTTGTATGTTGTGTTATTTTTTATTCCTCTCATAAAGCTTAATATGCTTGCTCATAAACTCTAAACATCTCCACCTTCCCCTCCACTCCTCTTCCCCAATCCCAATCCCTCCTGTGGTAACACAATTAACAGTTGGGTCTGTTTCCTTCCAGACTTTTTCTTTACATGCACACATATATACATACACATTTCTTTTTATTTAAAGAAACGATATCAAACTATATATGTATAGTCTAATAAGCAATAGCCAGTCCTGGTTGTCTAATGGTTAAGGTTTGGTGGCTTGGGTCCATCTCCTGGTCAGGAACCCACACCACCCATCTGCCGGTTGTCATACTGTGGCGGCTGTGTGTGTCTGGGATGGTGAAAGCTCTGCCACCGGGATTTCAAATACCAGCAGGGTCACCCATGGTAGACAGGTTTCAACAGAGCTTCCAGACTAGACAGATAAGGAAGAAGGACTTACCCACCCATTTCCAAACAATTGGCCATGAAAACCACATGAATAGCATCAGAGCATTATTTGATGCAGCGCTGGAAGGTGAAAGGGTGGCTGTCCACAGGGTCACTAGGAGTTGCAATCTACTCCACGGCACTAACCACAAATAATAAGCAATATATTTGGTCTTCATCCCTGGTTCCTGGCACAGAGCTCCTGAAACCATCAGAACTTCCTGAGTAACAGGAATACCTTTTTTTATTCATAAGGAGCCTTTTTTGATCATATCTGAGTCTATGCTAATACGGCTATATAAGTGGGGCCCCTAGACAGCTGCAGGTTGGGGCTGGTCACCAGGAAGACCAAGTGACTAGAGCATTGGAACTTTCAGCTCCATCCTCTGACCTAGGTGAAGGGAGCAGGAGGACTGGAGATTAAGCTCTATAAAACCTCTTGAACCACGAGATTTGATGAGCTTCTAGGCTTGTGAACACCTAGGTGTTGGTGCTGGGAGGGTGGCACACCCAGAGAGGGCGTGGAGGTTTTGCACCCCTTCCCACAGACCTTAGACCTTGCCCTGTGCACCTCTTCCATTTGGGTGTTCCAGAGCTGTATCCTTTATAACAAACCTGTAAACATAAGTAAGATGCCTTCCTGAGCCCTGTGAGCCATTCTAGCAAATTATTGAACCTAAAGAGGGGATCCAGAACCTGATTTGTAGCCAGTAAGCCAGAGTACAAGTGGCTACCTGGGACCCGTGACTGGCATCTGAATTGGGGGAGTCTTGTGGAACTGAACCCTTTAACTTGTGGGATCTGACACTAACTCCAAGTAGTCAGTGTCAGAACTGAACTGAATCTTTGGATACCCAGCTGATGTTGGAGAATTGACTGGTGTTGGGAAACAACCCAGAATATGTTACTTGGTAACTTGCTTATTTGCTTGGTGCTTGTCATAAATAACTTTCAGAGGAAGGACTTTGCAATCAACTTCATTCTTTTCGATAGTTGCATAGTAAAGCAGACACTCTAACCAGAACCCTCCAATCCCTTCACCGTTCCAGTGTGCGTCCATCCCCTGGCTGGTGTGTGCTTGTCTTTAGCTACCTGCACCTGCAACTCTCTTCTGAGGCCTGCCCTTGGGCTTCTGGAGCCATTTTGCCTGAAAGCAGCGAGAACTAGGAGGGTCTGCAGGATTATGAAAGTCCAGCTCCTTGCCTCCATTGGTACAATTTATACTCCAGAGTTCCCCAAACACAGGCGAGTCCTGGGACTTTATCTGAAATCACTCCCTGGAAAGCCACATGCAAAAAAATGAAGGTAGACCATTATCTTACACCATACACAAAAATTAACTCAAAATGGAATAAAGACTTAAATGTAAGACCTGAAATCGTGAAACTTCTAGAAGAAAACATCACCAGTATGCTCTTCGACATCAGTCTTAGCAACATATTTTCAAGTACTGTGTCTGACCGGGCAAGGGAAACAAAAGAAAAAATAAACAAATGGGACTACATCAAACTAAAAAGCTTCTGCACAGCAAAGGAAACCATCAACAAAATGAAAAGACAACCTAACAACTGAAGAAGATATTTGCAAATCATGTATCTGATAAGGGGTTAATCTCCAAAATATATAGAGAACTCATACATCTCAACAACAAAAATACTAACAACCCAATTTAAAAATGGGCAAAAGACCTGAACAGACATTTCTCCAAAGAAGATATACACATGACCAACAGGCACATGAAAAGATGTTCAACATCAACAACTATCAGGGAAGTGCAAATCAAAACTACAATGAGAAAGCAACTCACATTCAGTTGGCTTATAGTCAGAATGGCTATAATTAACAAGACAGGAAACAACAAGTGTTGGAGAGGATGTGGAGAGAAGGGAACTCTCATACACTGCTGGTGGGAGTGCAAACTGGTGCAGCCACTATGGAAAACAGTATGGAGATTCCTCAAAAAATTAAGAATAGAACTATCATATGATCCAGCTATTCCACTGCTGGGTATTTCTCCAAAGAACACAAAACACCAATACGTAAAGATACATGCACCCCTGTGTTCACTGCAGCATTGTTCACAATAGCCAAGACTTGGAAGCAACCTAAGTGCCCATCAAGGGACAAATGGATAAAGAAGATGTGGTATATATACACAGTGGAATACTACTCAGCCATAAGAAATGATGAAATCCAGCCATTTGTGACAACATGGATGCACACTGAGGGTATTAGGCTAAGTGAAATAAGTCAGAAGGAGAAGCTCAAAAACTGTATGATCTCACTCATAAGTAGAAGATAACAACAACAACAAACAAACACACAGAGACAGAGATTGGATTGGTGGTTACCAGAGGGGAAGGGGGGAGGGAGGAGGGCGAAAGGGATGATTAGGCACATGTGTGTGGTGATGGATTGTAATTAGTATTTGGGTGGTGAACCTGACGTAATTTGTGCAGAAATAGAAGTATAACGATGTACACCTGAAATTTATACAATGTTATAAACCAATGTTACCTCAATAAAATAAAAGGAAATGAAATCTCTCCCTGACTTGCTTTCTTTCTCTTCCCCACTCCTGCTCCCAACTCCGTTACCGATTGTCTAGGAACACTTCTGTAATAAATCACGTGCAGACCCATCCTCATCTCAGGGTGTGTCTGGGGAAGATGACCCATGACACAATATTTCATGGTATAGGATGGCCACAATCTACCTAACTAGTCTCCTATTAATGAATTTTATGTTATTTCTGACTTTTCCTATCCCAGACCATGCTGGACACGTATTTACACACTAATCCTACAGTAGAGTCCTTAATCGCCCCCTACCTGGCTACTTTTATAAGTTCCTTTGGTGGTCAAGTCAGCTGTCTGGTCTCTTGCCATCATAGTTTAAAAGTAAGAATGTAAACATGCAGGGAACCCACCACCTTTATTAGCAACCATGAAGATAAATGACTCAGCGTGCTTGTTTATTTTTCCTGGAGTTAACTTAGGATCAAAAAGCTCAGCCCACACAACTTCCTGAACCACCCTGCTCTCAGATTCCTAAGTAATCAATGGTTATTATCACACACCCTCCCCAGAGGCCAGGTCCTGTAGATGTATTTTCAGATCAATGACTCAGAAGGAGTCCTTTGTCTGAGAAATTATGGAGTCTTACATCTCAGTGTCTAACCTCTTCCCAACTCTTATCTGGATGGCTCCAGATAAAGAAGATGCAATCTTGATGATGAAGAGACTTCATTTGTGTTGCTACTGTGAAGTTTTCTGGGAATTTCTGAAAGGAAAGAGCTCCAAGTGGGTTGAATATTTCTCATTGAAATGAGCAGCTAGGACATATGGAAATCTATTTGGAACCCTTTTGTTTAGGAAACCTCTAAAAATAAGCTAAACCATTTTACTCTCTGGGGAATCACCAGAGTAGAGACCTCCTCCACACAGTTCTCTTGTCCACAGAACCTAATGCAGCAATGATTTGATTCCTTCTGTATACCCTCCTTGTGGGTCAACTTGATCTATCGATGTCTGAAAGGCCCCTCTCATCTCTGACTACAGAGGTCCACTCACTGAACAGTTCCAAATGAAGTTGCAGGATGACAATCTCTATCACATTAAGTATACCTGGTAGTAGCCCCACCTCATTCTTAAAACTTTCCAGGACAATTAATGAAGTCAGTCCACTTACAACACGCAGCCATCATGTGAAAAAAGAGGTGTGGTTGTCGCAATCTCTGAGATGCATGACATCTTGGCTGGGAGATGGAATATGAGAAGGCATTGCAGACATAAACACATTACCACAACCCTGGGACCAGCTGGGTACAGAGACAGCTGCCTCCTCTCTGTGTTGTCATTTACATCCTAACAAGGACAGACTCTATCTTCTTTTTTTTCATCAAGGATGACCAACGTAAAACAGGTTGACTCACCTGCACCTCTCACCATCTCCTACTGAGCCGCTTCTTACTATTCTGAAAAAAAACTTCAAGTTTTTGAGGACCCGGTTGTCCTCTGGTTTGAGGACAACTGGATCAAACCATCCAGGAAGAGGAAAATTAAATCTTCTCAGGGAAAGCATCTCAGTCGTGATGCTGAGAACAAAAGATAAAGTTCTGCAGGCACAGGCCCTGAGATCTTAGAGGTGGAAGAGAACCCAGAGATCAGACTATGAAGGGGCGGCAGACAAAAATAACAATTTTTCAGGTTTGAAGTGTCTTCCCCTGAGCCAACTCCTTAGTGGCAAGTCAGAGATTGCAGCCTGCTTTCCTGACTCCTGGCCTGGGGCTCTTTCCACTAAAACGCATTGCTAATGTTGTTAGAAGCACAAAGAGCTCAGGAGGGAATAGAAGTAATGTCAAAGCCTCTCTGATCACCTGCCAACACTTTCTTTTTATTATTACTATGACTATGATCACTATTATGATTATTATTATTATTACAGAATGCTGTGGTCACATCTTTTTCACACATAGTGAAGCAAAGGCCCAGAAGGGGAAGCAGCAGTTCTATTTTTCCATCAGCTTTAGCATCACACCTACCCAAGCCGCCCCCCTGGGCCTAGAACTTGGAGCATTACCAGACAGACTGATGTCCTTCACGGCACAGAGACTGCGTCTCCTGAAATTCACACACGCAAACTGGCTCACAGCAAAGGCTGCCCATCGAGCACCATCGTTGGTTGACCCGACAGAGTTGTGCATACCAAACAAAACTAAATCAAAAGAAATTACTCTTTATTTCTTTCAAGTTTACACAGTCAGATACTGGAGACATCTGTTGAAATGATCTTATCCAGGAAAAATATGTCTTGCATTTTTGCATTGAAATTGATTGATTTTTAAGAGGTTGATTAGATTTTATTTCATTTACGTGGGGATTAGAAAGAAATAGAAATAGATGCAAATCCCCACCATAATGCTATAAATGGGACCCGAGAGAGCTAACGGCAAAACATACTGCAAGGTTCATGGTTAAGTTCATGTGCTCTGCTTTGGCAGCCTGGTGTTCTCAGGTTCGAATCCCGGGCATGGACCGATGCACCACTCATCAAGCCATACTATGACAGCGTCCCACATACAAAATGGAGGAAGGTGGGCACACATGTTGGCTCAGAGCCAATCTTCCTCAGCAAAAAAAAAAAAAACCCCACAGAAGTCAAGACACTAAAATTTATATTTTATGCAACTGACACTGATCTGAGAAAGTACCAAATGACCACAGAACAAGAAAACCTTCTCTTTAAGGCTCTTCTTTGTCTCTGGTTAATGTGGTTCTTACAGCCAGGTATCATTAGGAGCCACTTTCAAGAGAACCAGAGAAGTGAAGCAGGAAAAGCGCCAGTCTGGGCTCCAGGATGCTGGGAGCAAGTCCCAGCTCTGTGCCTGGATGCAGGCCACCTCTCCAAGCATCCATGTACTGCCTTCCCAGTCAGGGGGGTGGACTGGGGAACCCAGGTCCCTTCCAGCAACTCCATTCTTTAACTTCTAAGTAGGAAGGAGCACATTGTGGGTTGACTGGCTTGAGTGGAAAACGGAAGGGGATATAGAGGAAAACTAACCATCTGAAAGTTCATGAATTAAAAGACACTCTATTCCTCGTCCCAAGTGAAATGTGTTACTTTTTAATAAAGGTGGCCTAAAGACTGTGCTCTTTCTCTTGTCTTGGTGGAGTACCAACCACCCTCCATGTATCCCCCACTCCCAACACCAGGCTGTGGCAACACCTTTTCTTTCTCTTCTCTACGCCAGAGACCAAGGTAGAAGAATGCTGGAACCAACAATGAGGGTGCTCCTTCTGAGCTAACAACTCATGTCACAGGACCCACCTCACCCATCAGGCTGTAGGATGATGACACTGTCATCCACACCTGGAACAAATCCATCTGCCTTAGGGAACCACATCCTGCCACCCACGGCCATCGACCTTGACAGAACTGGTTATCGATCTCATTGGGTAGCCAGTTCACCTCAAAGCGATTGCCCAATTAGTCAAATTTTATGATACCACTTTAGATTTCTAGAAGAGAGTAATTTTGTTTTCATCTTTCAATAGGCAGCCAAGCTTTAAGAAGAGGCACATAGGAAGAAAACTAAAAGTAAAAAGATTTTTTAAAAGGAGTAGTTAAAATTCTGTTATTTTTAATTATATATGTAGCAGACGTTAATGTTCTCATGGTAAAAGATCCAAATGTAGATGTTTATAGAGTAAAACATGAAGATCCTGCTTCATCATCCCCACCCACTTCACCTCTAAAACTGACTTACCTCTATTAACAGTTTGATATGTATCCTTCTAGTCTTTTTTTCTATGCAGTGGCATATAATATAAATAAATGCATATGTGCATACAAGCAGGGACATAAATAGTATCATACTGTACAAGAATATGTATTAGAGATATTTTCAAATCTGCACGTATATGTTTATCTCCTTGTTTTTATTTATTTATTTTATTTTTTGTGAGGAAGACCAGCCCTGAGCTAACATCCGTTGCCAATCCTCCTCTTTCTTGCTGAGGAAGACTGGCCCTGGGCTAACATCCGTGCCCATCTTCCTTCACTTTATATGGGATGCCACCACGGCATGGCTGACAGGCAGTGCATCAGCCAATGCCCGGGATCCAAACCCGCGAACCCCGGACTGCCAAAGCACGAACTAACCAAATGGTTGTGTCACCAGGCTGGCCCCTCCTTGTTTTTAATTGTTGCATAGTTTTCCCTAACACGACCATATCATAATTTTTTGAACCAGTTCCATATTATGGCCACTTAAGTTGTTTCAGATATTTTTATAATCAGATATGCATGATTTCTTATATATGCATATTACATATATCATTCCTATAAGACATTTCAATCATTTCTAAATTTACCATTTAAATATGATAAAAGCTATAAATAACTTTCTATATAAATCTTCGCGTTGATATCTTAGGACAGATTTCTGGGAGCTGAATCATGAATCAGAAGAAACAAACCTTTTAAAACAAAAGTCTTCTGTGCTTAATTATCCAGTGACCAATCAGAAAGTATGCACTACTATTAATCACCAAAAAAAATCACAAAGGGAATTTACAGAGAACCTTCTGGGTATCTGCTACTAATTATCCCCTGAGTTTTGGCATGAGTTTTCTGAACAATCTCACTTGGTCTCAGACAAAACGAAGCTGAATGTAGGAATCCCAAGAGCCGAAAGTACATCCCACAAATACACCAGGATAACAACTTAAGCCAAAGAGTGTTATTTGTATACTAGCCATTCATCAGGGGCAGTGGCTTCTTGTGGCCAGTTTCACAGAAGACATGGACTAAAGAGTTGAAGCTTTGGAGGTCGACATGGATTTGAATCTATCCCTACAACTTGAAGCTCATTGCCTCATAATCTCTCTCCCGTTCATCAACTTCTCTTCCATTCGTACAATGCCATCCCTTCTGCCCCCATCCTGGCTCTCCTAAATTTCGCTCATCCTGCCTTTGCCATCAGATTAATCTTCCCGTACGCCAATTTACACCCTCCCTTTGCAGGGCCGTGCAATGCCTGAGAGAGAGAGTTACGCTTCCAACTAGAATGTAGAAGTTTGTAACAGACCATCACACCCACCCACCACAACACCTGAAAAAGAAGAAAAGGAAAAAGAAAACTGGATAAACTAACAAAATACATTTTTTAAAAATCTATTGGGAACTCCAGATTCAAAGATGTCTAAAGCAACTAAATTGTAGAGAGAGCAAGGGGCTCTTTCCTGTGAATGGAGATGGCATTTAGTCCCAAGGGCAATGACTGAACTGGGGATAGGTGGGTGGATGGATGGGTCTGCCATTGACTGAGGGAAAGTGATGTAAAATCCTGTGAAGATTAACAGAGATAAAATATATAAATCCGGTGGTTTCCTCCCACCCCAGCCCCTGCCCTCTGAACATCCAAGGTCCTCTCACATCGATTTAGACTTACACAATCGGAGAATTGTAAAAGATAGTTAGGTTATTCTAGTTCAATGGTTCTCAACCTTGGCTGCGTGTTAGAACCAACTAGGGAACTTTTAAAAATATCCTGGGTGAGGGGGGCAAGGGGCACCCAGACCAATTAAAACAGACTCTCTGTGGGGAAGGCCCAGACCTCAGCACTTTTTAAAGTTCACAAGGTAAATCTGGCACGCTGCCAAAGTTGAGAAGCACTGGTTAATTCAACCTGCTCATATCACCCCTTATATTTTAGGTTAAATTTTTATGTGTTAAACCATTTTATCTCCTTCCCACTTCTAGGGTTCAGGCTACTCCTAGGTCACCTTTGTGTCTTTCACAGCACCCATCGCAGTGCTTACATGCAGTAGGTATTCAATAAATGTGCACGAGGGGATTGATTAAATACACTCTTTAGGAACTCAACTTCAGGAACAAAGTGATTTTCTAAATCTACAAATTTAACACTTCAGATACAGGAGAGAGAATGGCGCTTCCAAGCCAGAAAAATCCACACCTTACACTTTTGTATTGGCCCAGGAAAATGGAAGTGAATACATTTCCAAGGAAATCACATCAATAAAAAAGAAAGAAAAGGTAGGTTTTTCCATCTCAAAAGATTGTTTTCACAGGGTTTCTTCTCCTTCTGGAAACTCACTGACTTTTCTCCAATCAAGTTGGATCCAGCAAAACAAAGACATCCTCGTCACGGCCACCTGGTAACTATGGTTACCTGGTTTGATTGCCCCTCTTCCCATGACCATCTGTGTGATTGGGGCAAATTATTTAACCTCTGAGCCGGAGTTTTCTCATATATGTTGTTAAAGGATAAACTGAGGCCTATTAAAATTTTCAAGAGTTTATTTGAGCAAAAACGAATTCAAATCAGGTAGCATCAATCTAGCAGATAGAAAGGAGCTCCGAAGAGCCGTACAAAATGAAAGACCCATATAAACAGATGGGAGGGGGAACAAGGACATTATACTAGGCAAAAAAACCAGGTTGGTTACTGCAAGGTCACTGTTCATTAGAGGTGGCTGAGTCTATCGGGCAGATTACATAACCAGTGTTGATTAGGCAATTCCTGATTGACTGGTTTAAGGTTCCATTTCTGGGAGATCTGAAACTGTAATTAAGTCTGGTTCGGTCATGTGGAACTTAGCATAAGTGACTCCATTTGGGGCCTGTTGTCTTGTTTTCAACAATATTAAATGGAAAAAATGTAACTAGCTTATAAAGTTGGGAAGATTCAATGCAATGTTCTAAGACTAAACATCTAGCCCACGGTGGGCGTTCAGATATATGATTTTTGTTTATTCTTTGGGACCATTGCTTCATATATTCCCTGGTAAGAAAATCAAGTTAAGTTCTTGCCTCTAGTCCGGATTCCCAGGAGCCTTCTAACACCAGAATTAACCACTGAAGAGATATGAGATTTCCCCATCAAGACTAGAAAGGGTTCAATTAGGAGGGTCTGGGAAATTCAACATCCCGGCAGTGGAATGGGAACAGAGATCTGGCCTGGCCAGGGACAAGAAAGATGGGTTTTTCTCTTAATGAAAGGAGAGCTGAACTCTTGAACCAGCTGGACATGTTTTGCTTGTCCTGGCCTAGCCAGAAGCAGTGGGCGGATGGATGTCACTGCCTATTTCCTTCTGATTGTCTTCACAGACCTACATTTGGAGAGGGCTAATTGTGGGAGTCTTCTTGTTTCTTCCCCACAAGAATACAGCTTTGTTCAGCAATTAAATCAGGCTGTCTGAGATGCAGAGTCTCCATTTTCGATCAAGGTTTGGCCCCCAAAAGAAAAGAAATATTGCGCCTTTTCCTTTAGCTGACAATATTTTCTCCCTCAGAGACTGAACTGGAGTTTTCCACCCAACAGAAATACTAACCTCCCAACAACGTATACAAATGTCTAAATACCAGGAGGTAAGACCCAGCCTAGCAAAGTAGAGCATGAAGACAATGATTAGACCTCTTGTTTCTACTTCCAGTGAGTGTATACCAGCAAAGATTGCCTTTGATTTGTCTACACGCTGGCCCCAGCCCTCTCTCTTCCTTTGCTTGGACTGATTGCATTTCAGACTCAGGGAATGGTAACCCCACCAGCCCCTGGGCTAGATAACTTTCCATCGTTGATGGATGATGCAATCAATCAGCAGTGATTGCCTGCTCTGAGACTAAAGGATCGTGTTCTGTGGATTTCATCTGAGTGTAAACTGAGTCAGTCCTTTCTTGGTGCAGGTCATGTGGCAAATTCACCCTTTAAACAGGAGGCTCTAAGGAGCTTGGGTCTGGTGGGGTAGACAGCCAGCACCGAAAAGCCACCCAGGAGAACACTGGGGCTGAGGGGAGGAAGCAGGAGTTTGAGGGATCCCGTGGAGAGTCTTGGAGAAGGGGGAGGAGGAGTCAGCTTTCAGGAAGGGAAGGAAATTGTCTTCTTTGCAGTTAGCAGTACAGTCGCACGTCGCTTAACAACCGAGACATGTTACGAGAAATGTGTCGTTGGGCGATCTCGTCGTTGTGCGAACATCATAGAGCGTGCTTACACAAACCTAGATGGTACAGCCTACTACACACCTAGGCTCTATGGCACTGAAACCAACCACAAAGAGGTTTAAAAAAATCTTCCCTGGGCTAGAAGAAGAGAGCAAAAACTTTGAGATAAGCTTTGCTAACTGCAGCTGTGCATGCTGACCATAATCAACTGTTGTTTAAAACTAACCAGGTCTTTCTGTCCCTCCTCGGTATATGAGTGACCCGTCTTTCCCAAGAAATCAAGGTCCAGACATCAAGATTTAGCCTCACAAGGCCAAATACAGGCTGAATATAAAAACTAACCAGAAAAGTCCAGACAGTCAAGGGAAAGAAATTCAGTCTTCAAGGCCAAACACAGGCTGGTGGGAAGGTGCCAACCAGCATGGCCACACGCTCCCCCTCCCCTACCTAAAACCCCAGTACATGCTCTCCCTCACAACCTTTAAAACCCCTTGCCTCTCATCTTTCTGGAAGACGGGACTAATTTGAGGGTTCACTCTCGTCTCCCGGCTGACGTCACCCGAAATAAAACACTTTACTTGCCATAAGCCTGGCGTTCCAGTTTTATTTGGCCCCTCTTGTGTGGCAGGTAAAGAACCCGTGTATGTGTCCGGTAACAGTACTAATCTTATGGGACCACCGTCGTATACGTGATCCATCGTTGACCAAAGTGTTGTCATGCGGCTCATGACTGTAGTGGCTGCGTCTGGCAGCTTAGAACTTTTTCTTAATGCCACATGGAGCTTCTGACATCCTGTGGCACTGTTTTTCTCTCTCACTCTTTCCAGGGAAGTAACTCTCACTGAAAAAAGAGCTCAATCAGGAGGTGAGTGGGTTTCGTCCCAGCTGCTATTATGCCTGAAATCGCATTCCCTCTGTGAGCCTCAGTTTCCTCATCTGTCAAGTGGTGGAGTTGAACCAGAGGACCTTGATGATCCCAGCTCTAGTGATCTAGGCTTCTAAGACGAAAAAGCTCATATTATGATGCGTTTATGCTTCTCTTTGATGGGAACCAATGTTTTTCTCATTCATCTCCCATGAAAGCTCCTCCTAGCATTTAGCACAGCCTTGGACCATAATAGGAACTCCATGAATTCTGAATGAATGAATGAATGAATGAATGAATGAATGAGGCTGATGGAACCCAGCTCTTCTCGCTTCCGCACAGCACCATCTCTGAGTGATGAGGGCCCCAAATAGTAATGCAATATGCCTGTGTCCTTAACTGCCCTCTGTAGCTTCTCATTCCAGCCTAATCCTTTGTGAGCTGTGGTTTTAAAAGACCAAGAATTACTTGTCCAGATATAATCTGCTCGCCACAGAGCTAACTTAGTCTCGTGTAAGGAAACTCAGATTCTTGACTGAGCTAAGGTGTGCTTTAGGACCCAAGGACCCAGAGCGGCTGCTGACAACAGCTTTTCCTGGAGACGGTGCCCACACTCTCAGGCCTGGGCTGCAGTGGAATATAGTTAGTGTCTTTCTAAAACAGGCGAGCAACCAGACTGCTCCAGGGAGACCCCAGTCTCTCCAGAAATGCCCTTGCACCTTGACCAAGCTCATCTGCCCTTGGCCTGTGGTGGTTCAGCTACCTTGGGGAACTGAATTTGATCTTCACTAAATGTGCTTCATGTGGTGTCCCTGTGTCTGGTGCTTCCTTAGTCCTGGTAAACGATTCGGTGTCATGCTCTTCTTTTGACCCCTGAGACCCAGAAAGGCCCAAAGAGCTGAGCCGAGGCCACGCTCCCCCTGCTCAGATGGGCTGAAGAAACAAAGAGCTGACATGTTGAAGTGCAAAGACCTGGAGTTATAAAATGATGAGTGACAATTTGTCTCACACCTTCTTCCCCACTCCATTTGGGGAGATGCAAAGTGAACTGGAAAAAGAGAACAGGCCCCTAGGAAAACCCCCAGCCCCTAGGGGAGCGGCCCAGGAAAACGGCTGCCTTCGTGGCTCAGCTGTGCAAATGAGATCAGAGAGACAGTGCCCAAAGGCCAGCCTGTTCAGAATGGCTGTGTCCTTGCACCCTTTCAGGAGGAAGGGACGGTTTCTCTGAAGCTGTCACAGTGGGTTTACTTCTCCTTCCCTATACCTCTCTCTGTCCTTGTCATTCCTCACTAATTTCATCCACTGATGCATTCTGGGATTTTAGAACAAAGTAAAGAAGTCTTGGATTGAGTTTCCCTTGAATCTTGGAGTGGACAAAAGATGCTAAATGTGTTGTTCTGGGAGCAGCAGCTGCTCCCTTCCAATCATTACAATGTGGTTTTTAAAGGAATCTCTTTTTGTTTGTTTGTTTATTGAGATACTCTGAAGCTCCTGCTTTCTTCTCTAGACAGCTACTTTGGCCATCTTGGAACTTCAAGGACCTGAGCATCCCTAGTGAATCAATTAGACTGCTGGCTCTGAAAGGATGCTGCCAAGTCTTAAAATTTTCCATCTCTAATACTTAGAACAATGACTCGCATATAACAGGCACTCAACAGACACTTGTGGGTGGGGATAAGCCTTTCCAAGTCAGACTGTAAAAGCCTCATTAAAATGAACCCTTCTAGGCTGGACAGTAACAGAATTTGCTGTTAAAAAACAAACAAAAAACTGTTTTCAGGGCATTACAGTGAGAATACTTTCATCCTGCAGGCTTGACCCGGTAGGGGAGGAAGACTCTCCTCTTACCCACTCTGAGTCCTTTCCGGCTGGGATACAAACTCAATTGACATGAGACTGAATAGCAGGAGAAAATCAAACAAAGCTTTGTAACATGTATACATGGGAGAGACCAGGGAAACGGAGTAACTCGACAAAATGGCGGAGGTTCTCATCTTAAATAGCCTGTTCAGGTAAAAACAAAGGAGGATGTTGGGGGTGGGGTCAGCTATGGGAGATTACCAGAAAAGCACAGTAAACAAGAGTATACAGATTTAAGTCTCTGCCTTCCGCACTGATAAAAGTTTCTAGAGATAAAATCATCCCCCCTTCTTCCCGGCACAGAGAGAGAGATACCTTTACAAATGGAGATTTCCCCTACAAGTGTAAATGTTTCTTACAAAGGGTAACTTCTACTTTTACTTGGTTTTCAGAGCTTTGATAAGAATGGGCTTAGCAAGGACCCTCTCAGTCTATCGATACCCAGAGTTATCTATGGTGATGGTCTGTCCTGGGGACAGGCCTTCTATCTCAAATTTCGTTTAGGCAGTTTGTTGGGGGGGAGGTCAAAGTTTCTTTCTCAGTCTTCTGAGCCTTTATCATCTTCAGCTCGAAATAATCCACATACTAGGGTGACACATCTTGGGGCAGCCTGCCCTGAACCCCAACAACCCAAACACCTGAGAGAAATCTTCCATGCTAGTTAAGACACAGGAAGAAAACGTGAGTGACGAGGATGCTGACTTGTGGGTCAGGGTGGAAATGGAGGTAACTGCTTCGTCCTCATCAGGAGTACTAAGTGCTAAATACTCTGGGTGGTGGAAGGCAAGTCGTTCATGGAAACCAAAGAATTGCAGAGCAGGTAAGAAACTTAAAAACTCGTCTATGAATGAATATTCATGAGTCCATAGTGATATAAATAAATGATTGAATAAGTAAACAAATGGGGAGAAGGGGCAAATTTTCCTTACAGAAGAATTACAAACAATAAACGTAAAAGGAGTGAGGGAAATGGAAAATTATCATTAGAACACCACGTAATAACTAAAGCAAGGAAAATATACTAAAGAATCCTAGAATCAGAGGGTGCAACTTTAAGAAGAAACAGGATATTGGTGCATCCTCAAAGCACCTCTCCCAATATGCTGTATTTATTCATTACTGTGGTGGCTTTAACATCTGTCCACAGTTCTCCGACAGTCCTCCCTTCAGGAGATGGAGCGAAATACATTAATTTTTTTTAAATTTTGCATCTTTCATTTCAAAGCCACATAAACAAGGGCTCTTTGGAAGCTTTAATAATTTTTAAGAGTGCAAAGTAGTCTTGAGACCAAAAAGTTGGAAAGCTGTTGCACTAATACCGCTTCAACTGTTCTCAATTCAAAACATTCCTGTCTTACAGAAAGAGAGGGTAGGAAAGAAATCCCTGGGGGTTTACAGTGTCAGGTCCATCACTGAAGGAGGCTTCCCTTTGTTGGGTGCCAGGAAGCGTTTCCGCCCTGGGGGCAATGCCCTGTAGTCTGTGCTTTTTGGGGTGGGTTGGGGGTGTGCCTTTTGTTGCAAAGCAAAGAAAGACTACTGGGAATGTAAGGGAAGGTCTCAGACTGTTTAGAAGGGGTGGATGTGGAAGCTGAGGATCTAGAAGCCTATTCCCCTAAAACTATCTATGCAGGTGTACCCCTGGGAAAGTCTCCATGCACCCCAGGAAGAGGGTATCCCAAAAGACGCTGGTCTCGAGGCCCTGTTTGGGAGGAGGGAAAGGGAAAACACAGAACCTTTGTGACAGGACATCTGTCTCTAAGGTTCTGTGAGCATCCTGAATCACGACCCCTTAAAGAAAACCTGTTCTTCATTTGGACGCAGACAGACCTCTCCATAACCTCAGGGACACAAATGCCTGCTTGCCAAATCACATGCAACTCAGTTCCATTCCTGGGGTTGCTGATCCGTCCAGCGGGGCCGGGCTCAGCTGTGCAGTTCTTAGGCTGTGGGATCTGGCAGTCTGCCAGACACGGGGCTGACCCCCAACTATGGTTGGGCCAAAGTCAAGGGGGATCCTTATGTCCTCCTGGCCTCAGTTCCACATCAGTATGGTCTTAGGAGTATCTCAGAACCTGTAGGTTGAAACCAGGGCCTTTACAGATGACCTAGGCCGTCGATGCATCGGCTGTAAAGACCTGCTCACATGCCAGGAAAAAAGTGATCCAAACCCACTCACGCTGTGTCGAAAAATGTGAGCTCAAAATGAAGTTTATAAAACAACCTTTAGAACTTAACTCCACCAAACTTTAGTTGCTCCATCTTTAGTCTTTAAAAGTTTGCAGGGGCTGGCCCGGTGGCATAGCGATCAAGTTCACGTGCTCCACTTCTGGCGGCCAGGGGTTCACAGGTTCGGATCCTGGGCACAGACAGACGCACCGCTTGTCAGCCACGCCGTGGCGGCGTCCCATATAAAGTAGAGGAAGACGGGCACAGATGTTAGCCCAGGGCCAGTCTTCCTCAGCAAAAAGAGGAGGATTGGCAACGGATGTTAGCTCAGGGCTAGTCTTCCTCACCACCCCCTCCAAAAAAAAGTTTGCAAAGTTTTGTGGTGAGGATAAAAGGCTTTGTCCAGGTGTCTAGAAAAGTCTCTGTGTTCTTCTATTGCCATGGCTGTTTCCAATTCATATTTTAGGGTCAGATTTGTTGCAAATATTTTCCTAGCGTGTTGTTTTCCTTTTGCTTACGATGGTTTTTGATGACTCTGAACTTAAAATATTTACACTGTGGAATCTGAATATTTCTTTTGTAGTTTCTTTTGTTGTTTTTAAGCTTGGTCTTTTCCCACCCTAAAATTAGACATTCACCAATATTTCTTCTTTTTAATAGTTTTTTTTTAAAACATTCAGGTCAATATGGATGGTGCAACACTGTGATCTAATTAGCTTTTTCCTCCCAAAGAGTTGACCAACTCCCCCGGGACTGGATACTAAGTCATTTCAAGCTACCACATTCTCAGTCGAGCCCGTGAGAAAAGCAGACAATGAGCTGAGGGCAAAGTGAGATGAGAATCAATTTGGCTGGAGGCTCCTCCCAGCCACCCAGGCCTGCAGGTGGGGAGCTCGTGGCAGGAGGAACGCAGGCAAAGCCCGGTCCCACCAAGAGCAACACCACCGACTCCATTTTCTCCAAGGTCATTTCACTGTGGGAAACCCTTCCTGAGCACCCACTTGCTCACACCCACCTCCCACTCCCCACCCACCCTTTAGCTACAGTGCTCTTTGCGGCCTCTCAGAAGTGCTAGCAAAATTCTTGATGTGAGGAACTATTACCAAGACGGATTGGGGCTCTTACCTGGGGATTTCCAAATCTGGACCAGGGATCCCAGCTTCTTGTGATGGGCTGTTTATGACTTCCCTGAAGACCCTAACCATCGGGCTGGGCACCTTGGGGAGCCTGATGGGATGGACAGCCTAGCCTCCTAGCCCAGCGGGCAAGCAGCTTAGAGCTGACCTGACCTCTTGCCAGGTCCACTGCTAATTCACATCAGCTGCGAAAAGACTCACATTAGCTCTACGAAAAGACGGAGAATAGGTGGAGGCGGAATTTCATATTGGTTAACGCCACGGACCCTAGAGTCCCAGATATCTGGATTTGAATCCCTGAAATGTACCTGCCAAGAAGCTTTGGGTGAGTTACTTATGTTCTGTGAGTCTCAAATTCGTCATCTGTAAAACGGGCATGACAATAACAGCCTTACCTCGCAGGGCACTTGTAAGGGTCACACAAGATCGTTAACTAAGTCCCTAGCATCGTAGCTGTTAGTATTTGGCATAATGACTGTCTCTGCTCCAGGGGAATCCCTAGTCTGGTTTTCAAGTACCAAGACCACGTAGTTTCTGGCTCTTATTTAGGACCTCAGTAATGAATGAACTTCTTCCTGGCATTCACCTTCCCGCAGCTCTCTGCACCTCTGCTCCGCTGACTCATCCAGTTGGTTACTCATTCAATATTTATTCAATAATTATAGCTCCTGCCCAAGGTCAGGCACAGAGGTAGCTCAGGTCATGGAACTGTTGCGGATCCCCATCGCCCTGCAGACCCAGGACTTTAAAGTATGTACACTTCCTCTTTCAGGGCAGACTTCTAATTTCCTTGGTAGATAACCTCGAAGACTGGTCCTGATCTGGGGGCAAAGACTTGTGTCTGTGAAGGCCACCTCCCGAAGCCCTGCACCCAACACATCATGAGCCTTCAAACGTGGGCTCAGGACTCGGGGGCTGACCTGAAGCGTGGGTCAGCCCAGCGGGCAGCGGGTTGTTTGCACCCAGGTCACCAGGCAAGGCCAACCCTCTGCCCCATCACACTGCTGACTCCTGTCCTCCTCACAGCTAGGGTTGGGAGGGCTCATGAGGCAGAAAGACTAATTTGGGTGTAAGGGCTATTTCTGGAGTATAGCAGTGGGGGCTACGGAAAAAAAAAAAAATCAGACCCAGTGTGAGCTCTGCAGGTCATAAATACTTCACCTGAAGGAAATGCTGTGGCTGCCTTATACCATATGAATGTTCTCATTCAGCCCTCAGCCCTGCCTGGAAATTGTGTCCTCATCTGTAGCAATGGAGATGCTGAAGCTCAGAGGTGAAATAACTTGCTCAAATTGTGGTGAAATAGTCCTAGAAGTTTGATCAAGGTTTTTCCCAGTGGAACCTTGAAAGGGGCTACGAGGGGGTGGAGGAAGGGCCGGGAAGTGAAAGGAACCGAGAACCTAGAACGAGAGCCTTCCTGTAATCCTGCCCAGGGCGCTATCGTGTCCTGCAATGCTTGTATGAGAACTGTTGCCATCTGAAAGGGCTGCGAAGGAAGGGTATGGAGGGAAGGGAATAGAAATGGATGGGGCACTCTATACATTGTAATGTAGATACTTATCAGTGGCATTTGTCAAAACTCATAAAACATACAACAGAGTGAACCCTAGTGCAAACTATGGATTCTAGTTAATAACAACGTATCAATATTGGCTCATCGATTGTAACAAATGCACCACACCAACGCAAGATGTTAATAATAGGGGAGACTGTGTGTGGGGCCAGAGAAGGCCTATGGAAATTCTCTGTACTACTTGCTCTGTTCTGTAAACCTAAAACTGCTCTAAAAAATAAAGTCTATTTTGCGGCCGGCCCAGTGGCGTAGTGCTTAAGTTTGCATGCTCCACTTCGGTGGCCCAGGGTTCGCAGGTTTGAATTCAGGGCATGGACCCACACACTGCTTGTCAGCCACGCCATGGGATGCGTCCCACATATAAAGTAGAGGAAGATGGGCATGGATGTTAGCCCAGGGCCAATCTTCCTCAGCAAAAAGAGGAGGATTGGCAACAGATGTTAGCTCAGGGCTAATCTTCCTCACACACACAAAAAATAAAGTCATTTTTAAGTTGACACAGCTTAGTGTTTCCGAAATGCAGGCACAAGGCAGTCGGCATCTGTATGTCCTGTTTAGAGGGAGGCGATGGAGTGAGAGTCAAGAGATGAGTGGCAGAAACTTGATGTACTGACCCCAAGTGTCAATTAAAGACGCTTCCCCCCCCCAAGAAAGGACCAGACATGCACTTCATGGGTGTATTTCAATCAGGTATTTTATTGGTCTGGCAACTGCAAAATATACAAATTTCTGAAAGGCATTCCCCGTTTGAAAGCTGGCACAGCTTCATCCCGGGTAATTAATTCAGACAAATGTACAGAACACAGAGAAGTCATGTGTCACACAGAAAAGGCCCCCAAACCAATGAACGACTAACCCCCATCTATACAGCTTTCTATTTTCAGGCTCCCTTATACATATTAAATAAATAAATAGCACATCTGCTATCAAAATAATAAAAAAATAAATTTCAAGTATTACAAACGAAAACATCATTGGTGTGGTTCAAACAGTTCTTCTTCTCCCCCCAACAATGAAGAGCTTCGCCCACCGTCTCAGGACAGAATAAGGAGAGGGTACGCCTACCCAAAACACAAACAGGCAGAGTTAATAAAAATTGGTCCCGGGTATTTTCGGGTGGTGGGGGCTGAGGGTCAACAGGGCAGCAGAGGGTCCAGGATTGCAGCTCAAACACACCCCCTGTCCGATGCGTCTCACGAGTCAGCTGGCCAGGGTTCAATCAAGCAGCCCTCTGCTCTCTCCAGGGTCTCCACTCCTCGGCCAGATTTCTGTTCTGTTTCCCCATCTAGGCCCTAAGAACCTAAAATCCTGCGTCAGGCAAAGCCTCGTTCATGTGTGGGCTGATGTCAGGCGGCCAGAGGCCAGGGGGTGCATCTTCACCGAGCCCCACTCGGATCAGCCTCGAGAGTCGAGATTCAGAGTCGGCTCTGACAGCCAGAAAGAGGGACACGAGAAGGCCACTCTCAAGAGCAGAGTTGCGGGCCCCTCTGTCTAAAAATACCACCAACCTACCAACACACACCTGTGTGCACACACGCACAGACGCTGTATGACGAGACTCGAGATGGAAGGAAAGCGGGAAAAGAACATAGTCTTCAGTCGCCAAGAGTGTAGACATGGACGTCCTCTCAGGCAGACTGCCAGTGGCGGGCATGGGGAGGTTTCAATGGTTTGACGTGAAAACCAAACACTTGATTGTCCAGTATCTGAAGTGTGTCCCCATGTCCCACTTAATCCCAACCAGAGAAACGTGCATTCTCTAAAAGCTGCTCTCAAACAAAACAAAAACAGCTTCTTCCCTCCACTCCCAGCTCCAGATGTCGTGCTGCTCCAGCCCCAATCCCAGGAATGATTTCATAAGCTAGGAGGGGTAAGGATGTCAGGCTAGAAGGGAGAGGGCAGGAAAGGAAAGTGACCTTTGGCACCAGCTTTGAGAGATCCTTACAAGGGTCATTTGGACAAACTCTACTGCTATGTCTCCAAATGGTTTCTTCTGGGCCTCAAGACACTGCCTCCTCCCCCAGTACTTAGAAGCAACAAGGAGAAACCAGCAGGCAGAAACGACAGGTATTTAGAACCACATGTCCCCCAAGCCCTGCTTTGAACCTCCTCAAAAATGCCACAGGTGCCACGAAGGCAAGCGAGGACACTCTCTTCTACAGAATTCCCCAAGGAACCCAGCACCACGCTGGGCATACAGCAGATGCTCGACAGAAACGTCCAGAGTTGAGCTGAATCCCGCCAGGAGACCATGTACAGCCTCTTGGAGGAAGTGGCCGCGAGCGAGGCCTGGCTTGGGCCACTGTCCCCACCTGGGAAACATGGGAGGTGATGAACGTCCTCAAGGAAGGAGGCTGGATCCTTGTCCTTCTCCACGCTGTCTCCCAGGGTCGGTCTTGCAATGATCCCAACACTCACTCCCCGGCCGGTTTACCGGGGTCCCTCTGAGCTCCCATCTCACGGGCGTGCCCGACTCTGCACATTCTTTCAGAGCTCGAGTCCCCAAGGGCACAAAACCCAAACATCCACATTCCTGAAGAGAAGGTGCAATGTTCAGGCCACACTCTTTGCCACTAACAAAGTGCAAAAGCAAGCAGCCCCTGGAGAGCCACCTCCAGGTGGGACAGCAGAGGGACTGCAGAGCTCCCCAGGAGGGCGAGGCCCCACCGCTATTTCAGCAAGATATTTCCTCATGCCTAGGCAGCCAGACTGTCCTTCAACATCTTTAGAGGCAGAACACGACCTGGGAAAGTGTGTGGACACGCTGGAGGGCCGCTGCTTAGCTGACCAGCAAGTCTAGCCCGGGGACTTCTCTCTCCACCGCTGGGATGGGCTCTCCCGGTGGCCAAGATGCACAAAGGAACCTCGTGCCAGTCTTTGACATCCTATAACCTTCAGCAGCTGAGATCTAGGCCCCTTTAATTTTAGGATTTGGAGCAGTGTCATCTCCCCAGCTGGGGACCTACCAGGCAAAGATCACAGACAGGAAACAAAACAGCACGGAGGCGTCCAACGGTCCCCCTCAGGGTCTTCTCACCTCGTCTGCTGCCCATCGTCATCACCAAGCCTCGTGGAGGGTCAGGGAGGCCGACCAGCCCTGCAAGGCCAGGGAGGGCAGAGGGCAGAGGGCGGGGTGGCCCGCCGCTCAACGCAGAAGCGATGGGTTCTGCACACGGGGAAGGCCACCCCGATGCTGTTGGGGGCACGGGTTCTCTTCGACCAGCAGACCTCTCTTCGACACCACCCCACCCCATTCTGGGAGAAGTCCTTGGGATCATCTGGCCTCAGGGAGAGGGAAGGGTGCTAGCTAGGTGCAGAAATGGAGATGGAATGGGACCGATGGGTCTGCCTCAGTGTGTCCTGGAGGAGTCGGTGCTGCTCTGGGAGCCCTTCATGTTCTGTTCAGGAGACAAGAGGGGCGGGGAAGGGGATTACTGTTTATTGTTGACTAGGTTTCTAAAGGACGACTCACACCCATGCAGTTGAGACTTCTCCCCCGACAAAGAACATGACCCGGGAAGAGCAGCATCACCAAACAGGTGGAAGAATACCAGGTAGGCCCCAGGAACATGGAGGAGGTGAAGCCCAGGGCCACACAGGAGAAGAGCTGGGCGTAAGGCCGGGAGGGGCCCTCGTAGCAGAGAGGCCTGTCACCTGCCTGTAGGAGGTGGGGAAGAAAGGGGAGAGAGCCGGCAGCTCTCGTGGGCCAGAGCTGTTCTGGGGAGCACCGTGAGCTCCAGCACTTCATGCCAGCACCTAAGGGACCCTCCTGCTCATGACCCTTTAGAGCCTGGTGGCTGCCCCGCGGCCCCACCCAAGGAACTCTTGCTGGCCACAGCCAGACAGAGGATGCACTGGGGTCCCTCTAAAGAAGTATACAGGCTCTCCTCCCAGCTCAGCTCAAGCAGAGCCACACCCCCCAGCCCTTGGGATCCAGATTCTAGGAAGAGGGGCTCAGCAGCTAGGACACAGGTGACGCGTGTGGCTGGACACGGCAAGGGAGGACCCAGGCAGAGAAGGCCCGTGTCACTAATGCTCTCTTCCTGCTAATAAAGCGATCATAGCTGGAAGCTCTACCCCTAAGAGCTGGCCAGTGTCAAAGTCCCCTTAAAAAAATGTTTTCCAATCAGCTGGGGACAGATGCTGGCTGCCACCACACAGCAGGGGTCTCTTTACCCAACCTCCTTAATCCACGCCATAAAAAAAAGGAAACACAATTTTTAAGTATTCTCTCCCACCCTGAGTGCCTCCACCAAGACTGTCTTAAAGTGGGGAGGGGAGAGTGGAGTCCAAGCAGACAGATATGCAAGGATCACCGAGGCCCACTCCCCTCCCACGTAGAATGGAGGGCCCATGGTGGAGAAATCTCTCAAGAAGAGAATCGCAGGGCTGGCAGCACTGAAGCCAGCACCCAGATCTGAACCTGCTCTCAGCCGGACTCAGGCGCCCAGGCAACTCGAGCCTCCAACCACGAGGATGTCGGACAGCCTCTGTGAGTTTGGGGGAGGCACTGGGGCTCGCCTGGGAGGGCCACCTCCCTCTGCAGCTGCTGGTTCCAACCCGCCCCCTGGACACCTCAAACCCTGGACACCTCAAGCCCAAGGCTTCGAGCACCCGCGAATGATGGCGATGCAACAATGACACTGGGGCCACAGGCATGGGCTATGTCCACATCATTCACTCGTGGTGCCCCTGGCTCAGGACACATGGAGGGAAAGGAGGAAATGAGAGCGAGAGGACCTCGAGACAATGGTGCTGCTCTGAAGGAACACTGGCACTCTGGCACGGGGTGTATGAGTCACACACTTCACAATGGCCAGTCTTCACA
This sequence comes from Tapirus indicus, assembly GCA_031878705.1. NCBI lineage: Eukaryota > Metazoa > Chordata > Mammalia > Perissodactyla > Tapiridae > Tapirus > Tapirus indicus. The sequence goes on from CM062925.1 coordinate 121,505,168, forward strand.
CAGACCAAGACGCCCTGACGGGCTGGGATGCCATGACCCAGAGAGATGCGGAGGGGACAAAGAGGGGCATGCACCGAGCCATTTACCTTTCCAAGGTTAGTAAGGAGAAAACTTTGAGAAAATGTGACAGACAGTTCGTCTTTCAAGCATAGAGGGGAAAAGGAAGAAACATGTTGGAAAAGAAGAACAAAACAAACATCTTTAGCAGTATTTCCTTTTCAGTGTTCATTTGAAAGTTAAAAATGAAGGATGCATCGTGAGAGCCAGAGGGTCTGTCAGCCCCGAACAGCCGGCACAGCCCCGGGGGTAAGGCAGCAGGGAGCTGCACCCATCTCCACACTGGGAAACCGGGATCATACCCCACAGCTCCCCCACTCCCCAGTCTGTTGGTGCTCCTCCTGCCCGTGAGAAGAAATCCCACGGCCTGGTGCAGGAGGAGCAGGGGGGCATCCAAACACACAGTGGTGTGGCCCAAACCAGAGAGCCCTGGATGCACCACCAGAGCACAGGGAAGCATCTCTCCACAGCAGTGACATTCATAGGCACTGACCGTGTGCCAGATATCTGCTAAGTGCCATGTCTATATTCTCATTATCACACCGCTCCTGATGTTCCTCTCCCCACTGCACAAATGAGGAAGTTGAAGTCCAAGAATTGCACTACCTCACCCAGGGCTGCAAACAGAGAGGGCAGCGGAACCAAGATCCAAACCCGGCTCAGTTTGACTTTAATAGTCAATTTTGGTATCTACCATCCCAGACACGGGCTTGTACTCCCGGGCTGGGCTGAACGCCGGGACCCCAGAGTGCAATGCAGGTGTGATGGGTCCAGAGAAAACACTTTTGCTGAGCTGGAGGGATTCTAGCCAAAGGTGCTATTAGCCTTGGAGACAGGCAAGTTCAACCCTAGAAGGTGGGTGGATGTGGCCACATGGCCCCTTCCCAGTGGGATGACTTCTTTTCTGGCAGCATCAGTCCATGGGTCAAAATTAACAGGATATGCACAGATGCAAAACCATAAGGCTGCAAATCCAAAGGGTGGTTTGCACACAAGGAGAACCTTGATCCTGAAGCATTCCGCATACAACGCCTGGCTTCAGGGGCTAACAGACATGGGACTGTTACTCTTTGAGACTGAATTTAATGGACAGGCCCACCACTAAGTAAACACAACCAAGCCACGGAAAGCAGCTGCGAGGGAGGGGCAGCAAGAGCTGAAACGGAAATCTAACAGCTCCGGGCAGTGCCCCGCAGGCTGCAGGCGTCAGGTGCCTGGGATGGGGTAGGTGAACAGTATCTTGGCTGTTCCCAGAAACTGGCAGAGAGAAAGTGCCAGCCTTCAGAACTGGGAGACCCATTCATGCCCCGGTTCTGCTGCCAACCAGCTAGACAACCATGGGCAAGTGGCTTACCCTCGGCCCTCATCTGGTAGATGGGGATAGTAACCACCCTGCTGACCTCCTGGGGTTATTTTAAGGACCAAAGACATGGAATATGTGCAGACACATTCTCCATGAGCTATAAAGCATGACAGAACACATTTCACTACAGGTGGTGCCACCTAATCACAGCACGATGCCAAACAACTCCCATTTTCCAAGAACAAGCCATGCTTTTAAACTTATTAGGCTGTACTCTGCAAGCCAGTTCAGTTGCTGCACGAATTAGAAAGGGTAATCTAATCAGCAAAGGGAACACGGGGAGAGGGGAATTGTGGGGTTGGGGAGGGTGCTGTTTCACAGTGACTGTTACTAAAACTCTGTGATATAAAGGCCTCGGTTCCTTCTGTGGGTGGGGACCACTGGAACAGTGGAAAGGCTGGATTATACAGGGAGTGCTCGAGCTGACGCTTAACCAGACACCTTCCGCAGAGAGGTTCGGCTGAAGGAAAGGGACGACTGGGTGGGTCTGATTTTAAAGCTGCACCCAATTCTGAACTGTCAAGGCTGAGCAGGTCCTCATTCAGGATAACCCGATCTGGAAGAATGGTTTCCAAAGAGACCTCTCCAGAGCGAGGGGGTACCTGGAGCCCTGGCAGAGGGAAAGGGTCCTGCCAGGACAGGGAAGGAGAGGCTGCAGAGCTCCAGTCCCCACCAGTCCTACTCGATGTGTTCTGCGGATTAGGCTTTGGGTAAATCTTCCTTTCAAAACGAAAGGGCTCTCCTAGGGGAGGCAGAGGACTTAAGACAACGGCAGCAGGCACAGACCTAGCTCGCCACCAAAATCAAACTCTAAGAGGGAAAAACTGGATTTATGTCAAGCCACCTATCACTCCAAGTACTAAGAGTGACCCAGGACCCTGAGAGGGAGCGAGAAGCCAGCCCAAGCAGTGGCAGCATCGGGATGCACTGAAAACAGCTGGGCCGTCGTGACTTCTTGCATCCTTTGCTAAAAATCCACAAATCCCCTCCTCTCTCCTCCCTACCCATCTTCCTCCTTCAGATTTCACAAAAACCATCATTATCCTCAACATGTTAACAGGCAAGAGGCCAAACTGGCAAGCAAGAAAAAGAGATGCAAGCAGCAAAATCATTCAGAGAAAAATACTTACAAACAGGCTTTCCCTAGCAAAGGCTGCAGAGAGAGAAGGTAGAGAGAGAGAAGTTAGTCGAGGGACAGGGCAAAGGGCCCGAGTCATTTGAAACCAGGACATCCTCTGCTGGGACGAAGCCCCTTCAACCCTCCCACTCACGACCCAGCCAATGGCTTCCAGATCCCCCGATGATTCGGCTTGGCAACCCCAAACGACATCCTGTCCAAGTCGGGGGAGCCCCAGCCATGCATCCTCCATGACCCGGGCAACGCAGCCCCGCACACCACCCACCCCCAACCCAGGCCAGTCCCCCAAGTGCCTGTGACAGCGGCCTCTAAACTTTTAACTATGACCCCACATTTACTCAAAACAGAATGTCATAGAGACACAACTTCAGTCCTCAGTTTTCATAAAAAAAAAACACCTGATTTTAGACCTGAAAGGAGTGTTAATTAGATGTCTCCCAGTCCTACTCCTCATTTTAAAAAATAAGGAGACTGAAGGCCAGGGAGGTGATGTAACCTGACAATAAAATCCTACAGCCAGTGCCAGAGCCACGACCAGAAGCCAGGTCTCCAGGCCCCGGTGAATCACCATCTAACCATACAGAGCCCTTAGGGTGTGCAAGACACCATGTGACACACTGAATTAACCTCACTTGACCCGCTTCTGCAGTAGGTGCTCTTCCCCATTCCACAGACGGGAAAACTGAACCCACCGGAGGCCACGCAACCCTCTCCCCCACATCACATTTCCAGATACCACCACATTTAAATAAGCTTCGGGGGAAATGTGGGAAGGGTTTGCGGGCCTCAACTCCGACCTCGCGAACAAACCCAAGTCAAAATTCAGCCTGCGATTTACTTGTAAGAGCCCAGGCGTGATGGGTGGAGGGGCGGGGAGACCCTTGGGTGGGACCTAAATTTGTGCCCAGGAATTTTGATGTCTCACATTATGGCAAAGGTTCTTGGCTGTCTCGGAGTCCGGAAAAGACTGGTTTTCTGAAAAGAAATCTTAATGCCCAATCGCTGAAGTCTTCTAGCCATTTGATCTTTATAGTGAGTGAAATCTAGTTGGTTTTTTGCTTTTTGATTTTTCACTACGTGCTGAAGTAACTAGTTATGTGAGAAAGTGGCTACTTCCAGGTCATCCAGCCCTGAGAGTCAGGTTCCCCAGGTTCTAACTGGGCCAGGCTGGCTCCGGGTGGGGACACGCTCCACGGGCCCCGTCTGTCACAGGCAGCGATGGTGAGGGAGGAAAGCAAGGAAAAATACTCAGCCACAGGCATTGACAGAAAGGATGCCCTTAGACCCCATGGAAGCCAATGGCCCAGAGTGAAGAGAGACTGTGACCTGGGGGTTTGCCGTCGACTGTTCTAGAAAAAACTATTCACGATTATGAACGGGACACCACTATTTCTTCTGCTCTGCCCAGTAAAACTCACCTCCTCAGAAAGGAGGCGTGTGCACTCACTGCCACCGCCAGCAAGGAGGGACCTCCAGGTGTCACACACTTCAGGGGGCATCCCCAGGTTCTCCCCCTCCACCACCCGCACACACAGGCCCGGGTCCAAGGCCACGGCCACACCCACCCAGACACGCGACGCAACGGCGCGGGGGAGGGGGTGAACGCACTTGTCCGGGCAGCTGCGTGGGCACCTCCGGGGGCAGGCAGTTGGGCAGGGCAGCAGAAGTGGAGGCCACATGCTCCTCAAAGCTGTTGATGCGAGGCTTTTTGGTGGGCTCGGGGCTGGCTAGTGGGGTGACACTATTGCGTCTCATGAGCGGGTTAGGTCCCTTCTTTGCATCCTAAGCGAGACAAAGACAAAAGAGAGAAGGCGACAGTTACAAGGAGGAGGGAGGGAGACAAGCCGAAAAACCCAAAACCAAACCAAACACGTTTCTCTGCTTCTGGGTTTTACGGATCCGACAAGACTGACCACAGTGAGCGGCCCTGGGACCACGGGGCTGCCGTTCCATCCTGTGTCTCCCGGTTGGCAAGAACAAGGGACAATCCACTCCCCAGCCCCTTCCCTGGATCATCCAAGACACCCTCCCGGACAGACGCGACGTTCGCAAAGCAGGTGAGGGAAGGACAGCGGGACCAGTTCTGCAGACAGTTATTCAATTACAGCAGATGATGAGGTCGGGGAAAAGAACCTTGCTGCCAGCCTCCACGAGAGCCAAAGGAGGGGAGGGGAGGAGAGTGGCCTGGGTGTAACGGTCAGGTAGCCACGGAGGGGACAGCGGGAAGGGCAGGGAGGAGGTGTCGGTGCTGGACTCCCTCCCACCGACCATGAGCCAGATCTGCAGAGCAGAAATGGAACACCTCACGCTCTCCTAACTAGACCCCGCTTAGGACAGGAAATGCAGGCTTCAACCCCAGCCAGGAGACTAGAGACGCAGAAAAGCTGAGCGAAGCATTAACAGCCAGCCAGGGCCAAACACTAGCCTTCCGAACAAGTGATAACGCAGTTGGAGCGGGGACCGCTGAAGTCCCACGGCCCGTGGCTCTGCAGCTCGAGGCCCAGGAGCCAAGCAGGGACGCAGCAAAAGCTGCGGGCTGCTCCTCGCAGAGCAAAAGGAAATGCAGTATCCCGCTACCCATGTTCAGAAGGGGCCCCGTCCTTCCTCGTTTTGGCTGACCAGCCAGGCCACTGTCAGTGGAAGCTGAGATTTTTAATGCCAAAATCTTCTGGCCAAGCCCTTGGGAATAGGGAAGTCACCTGCACAGCCGGAATGTCACCCTAAGTGTACAAGTAAAGATCGGACGGATGCTGGCAAAGCATTGCATTTTGACAGTCGGTATAAAGAAAATTCAAACTTTCACAACATACATCTGGGCGGGAATCTGCTCTGCCCTCGGGAGATCAACCAGACCAACCGCCAAATTTCAGACCTCCCAAGGTGGAAGTCAGGGGTCTCCCGGAAACACTTTCCACCCGTCATTTCTCGTGTCTTCAATCCCCAAATCATATCTGCTTCTCTGGTCCCACTGCCTTTCTCAGTGTCACTGTCTTCTGGGTAATACTGAACCTCAGTGCATACGGGTGACTGAGTGGATTTGCTGATCCTGTTTTAACCAGTTAACTGTGCAACTTGAAAGCAGTATGGGCTGCCCCAAAGGAAAAGGCAGCAAGAACTGTTGTGTGGCTATGTCTGAAGTGGCAGAATGCGTCCTGCTCTTTAACACTCACTGCTTGGGTCAAGTGGACACGGGGAAAGCAAGCATGGAAAGTAAGAAAAAGAAGAAGATGCCCAGAAGCCAAAAGAGTCAAGGATGCGGAGAAAAGGGACGGGAGAGTCACCCAGGCCGGCTGAGTTCCAACCAACTCCCCCAGCGAGAACCCACTGAAAGACACAGGTCAGCGTTTACAGGCAATGCGGGTGGGGACTTCCCACCACTGGTCCCAACACTGGACGGTCCTTCTGGGGACGGGGGTGCAGAAGGGCCAGAGGCATGGAGCTTACACTCACCTCTGACCTCTCCCGGTGTGTGTTCACCGACTCCACATTCAGGTAGATGGATTCTACACGGCAACCTAGGCAAGGGCGGGGAGAGAGGTCGGCTTCTGGTTAAAGGGGACAGCAGCTGCCAGCCCTACAGCCACCAGGAGCCACCGCCCCCGGGGAGCAGGTCTCGGCAGGGGCTGGGTCACCTCGCTCACCATAAGCGATGGGCGTCAGCTTCAGGACCGTGTGCAGCGGGCACTTCAGGTACGGCATCTCCTCTGGAAAGGAGAGAAAGGGCCCACAGTTAGGTCTGAGACTCGAGGACGGACATCTGCAGGCCCCCAGGGAGAGTTCCTGCCTCGTGGGCACCCTCAGAAGCCACCCCCGGCCCTCACATGGGCCCTCGGCCCAAGACAGGTGGCCCTAGAAAAGAAAACGAGTCAAAAGAACGAAGTCAAAAAGACCCCCAAACCCATCCTTACACAATGAGTTAAGAGAAAAAAGTTTGGGGTAGCTGTGGACCACATCCTCGAGAAAGACAAGAAGTCATTCATTCCCCAAATATTTTAGGTATGTCGAGATTCAGCTGAAACTCAGGCAGGCACAGACTTAAATTTTAAGTGTTCTGGGCTGTTGATTCCTTAGAAGTGGGCTGAAGGGAAGAGCTGCCCCCTTGCCTCCTGACCCAAAGCCCTTTAGAGGCTCTTGCACGAAGCTGCTAAGCCCACTAGGCATCAAACTGTGCTGCGACGAGTTTTCCAGGGGCCGCAGGGAGGCGCTAGGTGGACAAGGCCCCTCGGCAGCTGGGAGGCCCTTCCTAATACTGGGCAGCACAACAGACAACCAGGTGGGCTGGGTGAGGAAGGACGTGGCCCACGGCTGCCCTAGACTCGGAGGCCGGTTTCTCCCGCCCACCCCCATCGGGGACACTCCGAGGGAGGTGCACCTGCACTCTTATCCAGGAAGTAGGCCAGGAGGCAGCGCAGGACGGCCTGGTGGCAGATGACCAGCACGTTCTCCTGCCGCTCCAGCTCCATGATCACCGGCTCCAGGCGCTGGACCAGGTCCTGGTAGGACTGCAAGACAGAGGGACAGAGATGCCACATTGGAGGAGAAGAGCACTCGGGGAAGGATGGGAGCTGTACCACTGCGGTCACACCTCTCCAGCGTGATAAACCAGAGAACGTGCAATTAGTCAGTACCGGTGGATTTTAGTGCTGCATCCCCTGCGGGCGGCGAGGGACCTGCCTCCGCTGGCTTCCTAGAAAAGGAAACCGTCTGTGTCGATAAGGATTTGGAGAAGTAATCCTCTGAGAGGAACCGCTCCTTCCTCCCCTCCCCTCTACGTGGGGAGTGAGGGAACAAAGTCCTGACGCACGCTACAACATGGACAAACCTTGAAAACTAAGTCACACTACGTGAAAGAGGCCAGCACAAAAGACCACAGAGTGAATGATTCCATTTATGTGAAATGTCCAGACTAGGCAAATCCATAGAGACAGAAGGTAGATTCATGGTTGCCAGGGGCTAGGGGTAAAGGGAATTGGGACTGACTGCTAACAGGCTGGGATTTCTTTCTGCAGTGATGGAATGTTCTAGAATTAATGGTGACAGTTACACAGTATTGTGAATATACTAAAAGTCACTGAACTGTACACTTTAAAATGGTTAAAATGGTGAATTTTATATTATGTGAATTTTATCTCAATAAAAAGAAACTGAAAGAGAAGGGGGTAGGCCTGTGACCTTTAAGATCGCCAAGGCTCCCACGCATGCCGGTCCCTCTGCCGTCCCCCTTCCTTATTGACCAGGTCCCCGGGAACGAGGGCCACAGTGGGACAAGAGGACAGCACCCTGGGCACGAAGGAGCTGAGATACGACAAATGCTGAGACAGGCCAAGACAGGAAGGACCCCTGCTAGGTGTCACCAGGCCAAGAGCTACAGCAGACCCCCAAGCACCACCTGCTTTCTGGACTCTCCCTCCAGGGCTCCAAGCAGCTGCTCACTCAGCCAAAGTGGGTCACACACATGGTGGGGAATGCCCTCCATCAGCGTCAATTCAGGCAGCACAAGGGACATGAGATGACGTGTCTGCCATCTCGCCTGCAGTCAAGGGGAACCCCTTGTGTCCCGTGAATCATCAGCCATGATGGTCGTTCTCTCCCGCATCGCTATGTATGTCATTAGAGAAACACCTGGCACACGGCTGCTCATAGGAAAATACAGCTGCACTTCTCCTGGAGCCATTTACAGGTTCAACTTAGGGAGACTCAATTCCAAGGCGAGAGCGCCAGGAACGGCATCGGAACAGATGAGGAGGCTGGATGGAAGAGCCCTTCTTGTCCAGAGTGCACGGCTCACTGTGCATTAGTTACCAGTAACAGGTCCGTCTGGGTCCCCAGCAGCCCTCTCTTGGCCTAGCCCCACACCCTTGGCCTCAGAAGGACCGTCATAAGCTCCTCCACACCCAGCAGTCACCACCGAATGAAAGGAAGGGAGGGCAGGCACACGTACCTCCCCAGTGGGGTAGCGGTAGTAGTACTTGTCCTGCTCACGCAGGGCGTATTCCTCGGGGTACGTGTCCTTGATCTCCTCGTAGGTCATCTCCTCACAGACACCCTGGCGGAAACACCCAGAGGTCATTCAGGGAACACGCCCCAAACAGCCACCTCTAGTTGGTCAACGAAGCACGTGCAGGTCTGAAAGAGCTCTCAGGATTTCTAGCAGATTCGGCGGGAAGAGACCTCCGTGCTCTCTCACGCACGTGCCCCCACGGCCCGGCCAGACCCAGGACTCACAGCATCGATCTCGTTGAGCGCCTTCCACTGCTCATAGGGGAGCCGCAGGGCTTCCGCTGTCTGGATGGTGCTCTTCAGCTGGCTGGTCCACACCTTGAGGTCCTTCAGGTTCTGCTCCTCCACAAACTTGCTCAGGGCGTTGGCAAACTGAGAGGGAGAGGGACACACACTGGACTCCAGGCTCCTGCCCCTCCTGGGGAAGCCGCGCAGGACTCACGCCCCGTCCACATTAGGGAAGGTCGCTCTGTTGTTAAAATGGTGAGGAGGAGCCTGGGAGCAACTGAGCAGCAGCCCCTGCTCGTACACACTCCCCAAGGCCCCAGGAGACCACACCCTTCACACACACACACACACAGATCCACATACACACACACACACACATACACACACACACACACACACACGTCGCCCCTCAGCTTCCTGCCTTGCCCCTTGCTCCCCTCCTACCTTCCTGCCCCGGCTGGACAGGCCCGAGTCCCCTCCGATCTTCCCCTGGAGGTTGTGCTCGCTCTCGCCGTGCCGACACAAGTAGATGGTGCGAGGCTGCACGTGGATGTTCATCAGATAGTACACGATTCGGCTCTGGATGTGGTCCTGAACTCTGTTCACCAGGAACCGCCGGCCCACATCGATCACCTTGATCAGGGAGAGGTCCCTGCACAGGAGGATGACCAGTGAGTCAGAATTCCCCGAAAGCACAGCCCAGCCGGCCCAGGTGCAAGTCCCCTGGCCCCCGGCCAACCACAGAAACTCAGCCCCAACACGACTCCGGTGGCTGGCAGTCAGCTCCCTAAGGGCATGACAGAATCAACTTTCTCAGAGAATCAGAGAGCACAGGTGGGCAGTACCCACAGCAGAGTGCGTGGCTGAGAAGCTGGCTGGCCCCCCAGAAGAGGGAGAGAGAAAAGCAAGAGAATGGGGGGAAAAAAATGAAGGAAATATCAAAGGGATATTAGCAAGCCTGGGCTCAAATACTCACTTCCCAGGCTTCTACAGGGTTAGTGTCTGAAATATTTACACTGAATATGGAATCAGGATTTTTTCTAAAAGATATTTTAAGGGAGGGCTTATGAAAGTGTCAAGGAGCAAATGCTTTGTGAGAACATCGAGGAAACATTAAAAGCCCTAAAGCAGGTGATTCGGAGATGGTCAGCTCTCACAAACTACCTGTCACATTTATCTGGGTCGAGCGGCTGATAGCTGGCTTCGTAGCAGCTAATTCTCTTCATGAAGTCGTCCATCGCTTCTGCTGAGTTGCAGTCTCGGTAATCCGGGCTGGAGATTTTCACTTCCTGTAACACCACAAAGAGGTAGCTGATGAATCACGCTGGAAGGCTTTCTGCTTAGATGAAGCAGGATTTGGGGCTTGCAAAAGGGGAAAGCACAGACAAGCTCAGAATAATGATGATCCTACCCAGCGTTTAACAGAAAAAAAGAAACATGCTGGGTTGAGTCATAACCCGATGATTACATGGGAAAGGCACCCACGGGAGACAGAGAATTGCTGCCTGGAAGGACGGAGACAGGAAACCCACACGGATTGTAATGAACACCTCGGAACGGGGCACGATTTGGAATCCATTCAGTAGACGAGTCACCCCAGACAGCCCAGCCCCCAATCCTACCGAGTTCTGTATTATCATCTGCAATGTTTCCCACACCAAAAGCAGATTGTCAACTAGCAAAGCTGCACTCCCAGGTTGCTCGAGATGCCCCCGGCCCTGAGTGCCAGGCAGGACTCCCTCCACCACCCACAGATGGGGGCAGCGCACACTCGTAACTGCTTCTCTACCTGGACCACACGCCCAACCCTTTGCAAGGTTTGCTTTCATGGGAAGGAGATGGAGGAGAAACAACCCTCGGGCCTGCCGTCGCCTGTAACTGAACGCTACATCGAGACACCTGGCAGATTTGGGGGGAACTTGGAATTTTTTAATGCATGTGCTCTTCCACCTCAACAACTACCACAGCCATGAAAGAGAGGCAGCCAAATCCTCAAAAATCCAGGTTCCCTGGGGAGTCTATGTTTCGTGGCTGCAGAGTTTCAGTCTGGGAAGATGACAAAGTTCTGGAGATGGATGGTGGTGGTGGTTGCACAACAACGTGATGTGCCGAATGACACGGGATTAACACTTGGAAATGATTAGGATGGTAAATTCTATGTTATGTATATTTCACCACCATAAAAAAAAAATCTAAGTTCACAAATCCCTAGCACAGCCACCCACATAAGGAGCAGTGGAAAGGCCTAAGCTGCAAAGATGCCTTGAGTCTTAATCAGAGAAAGAGATTTCGGAACACGGGGGTCAGGGTGAACGACTAAACGTGTTAATGGGGTACGAGATAAATGGTAAGCTTGAGCCAAGCACGTGGCGACTGCTCCCCGGGGAAAAGACTCTGCAGCTGCACTTGGCTTCACTACCAAGTGGGACTAGTAAAACCAAACCAAAGAAATACAGCAAAACCCTTTGTTCAGATTATGGCAACTTCCGTTTTCTCATACTTGGAGCCTCTTCCTTTGGACCCGCTGCAACGAATCTGGACTGATTTTCCACAATTTGAATAGCCTTTCCTGAAATATGAACTCATGTCTTAGAAATGCATGTAAATATTCCCAGTGCCTTGGACTGAAGACCCAATAGCAGAAGCTAACAAATGCTCAGCATCCCTCTAAAGATGCCCACGTGAGGAAGCGACACAACAGCGTTCCCTGTGGAAGGATCACACCTGCTTTCCTTACGGATACATCTTGTCCTGATGGATTTTAGCTGGACAGAAAATGATCTACAACACGAGAGGCTGACTTGTGGTAAGGTCCTCGCAGCAACCGTTTCTGTTTATAATCTATTGCTATCAAGTGATAAAACTTAAGAATTAACCAAATTAAGCTGCCACTTACCCTCCATTTAGCGGGGCAACCTCTCCTTGGCACGGGGAGAGCAAGAGGGTATGTCGTAGAAACATCATCAGCAGGAAGACAGTTTTACCACCCCATTCTTTCCAAACATAGGGAATTCTGCCTTCAGTCTGCTGAGTCCTATGGGCTTTTGTCAATACACAACCATTCTTACCTACTAGGGACCTTAACAGCAAAAGGGACCAGCCTGCTGCCTCCTTCCCCATCTGGAGGGGTGAGCTGCCCTTTGCCCCAAGCAGCCCCATCACCACACCACTACCAAGCTACTGCCACCCATAGAAACTGTCCCTGGTCCCCTGCTTTATCTCTTACATCCCACAAAGACTGCTTTCTGAAGACTGACTAAAATGACTCCAGATAAAGCCAGTCCAGGTCACGAACATGCTTCTAGGTTAATTGCCACTTCTGTACTTCTGACCTTCCCGGATCCCACCTCTCAGACAAAAATCAACAAGCTGGAAGAGCCAGCTTGTTCTCAGGGTCTAGTTACTTCTCCAGGCCTGAGCTGGTGTCCCACTTTTCTCAGATTAGTGCACTAGAGTGGGGTGTCCTACATTGTCTTACCATGATGTTGGAGGCTACAACCGTAGGGTCATCGCACACAGACTCGATGAAAAACACCTGGGAGGAAGCAAGACAGAAACGTTAGGAAACAACAAATGTGGTAACACAAAGGGCCAACTTTGCTATCTCTCTGATGTTCTCACCACATTAGAGGAGGAGGGACTCCATTCATAAATCCCAAATACATAAAAAAGGACCACCCGCTCAATCCTGAGTCCTTTGCCCTTCCCAACAGAGGGGTCCTCCCCTTCCCCAGTCATGGTAACCCCTAAGACCCCCACCAGAATGGCCCAATCTGTAGACAGCAAAACGAGGGGCAGCAGGAGGTAAAGGACCAAGAGTGGAGCAGACGTGCTCCAGACACAGGAATCCACCGATTCCTGAGGGGTTTTCCTTGCTCCAGAGCGCTCCAGGGCAAGACAAGAAGTTTGGCTTACCTTGAAATCATTTTCTTTGGCAAAATGAAGGATCATGTGTCTCCTCTCTCGAGTAGTATTGGTGGCATCGAAAACCTGCCAGGGAGAAAGACAGACAGTGAAAAGAACCCAAATTTGAGTTTAACAGTATTTACCAAACCACCAGGTAGGTCAGGCCTGTCACTTCCAGGTATAAGCCAAAAATATGGTTCCAGGAGAGACTGTGCCCTGCCCACACCCCCACCCCCTTTCTTCCCTCTCCAGCACTGAGGGAGGGAAGGGGAGGGTTGGGAACAGTCCTTAAAGCAAACAGACAACAGTAACATGTAGGGGAGGGTGCACTGGAAGGGACCCTGGCGATCACGGCCGCAGCCGCCCTGGGTCTGGCCTGCCTTGGAGGATGGTGCCCGACTGCACCCAGAGGAGGGGTGAGCAGAGCACACCAGCTGGCTGGGCCCCAGGTCCATACCCGCCGACCGCCTCCCTGGGTTCCTGTGCTGCTCTGGCCACCTGCTTCCCTCAACTCTCAGGCCAGAGGCACTTGCCCCTATTTGAGGTGTCTCTGCATGGCTCTTGGCACCACCAGTGTCTCTCTCTCTCTCTCCAGGGCACCATCCCACTGCGGTATGGGAGACTGAGCTGGCACATTCCCTGGACTTACTGCAATTTGGCCGCCTTCCTTCATCAGGTAGCTTTTGACGTCTCTCAAGGCAGCCAGAGCGCACTGCCTGCAACACAGAGGGAGAGCGCACATCAGAGCCGGCCCAGTGGCCCAGGGCAGCCCCACAACCCCCGCTCACCCCAACGGGCAGAGTGACCCCAACTCTCCCGCTAACCTGCTCTGCCCAGAGGCTACCAACCGGCACCTCACACAGATGGAACCCCGCAGAGACAGCAGCAGTGACCATAGGGAAGTGGGGGTCCCGGCTGGCTGCACACTGAGATCCCCTGGGAGCTTTTAAAAAGCCGATGCCCAGGTCCTGCCCAGAGAGTCTCCCTGCACTGATCTAGGGGAGGGCCGGCATGGGGATTCATCCAAGCTCCCAGGAGCTTCTAAAGTGCAGCCAGGGTTGAACCTACTGCACTTGGGCTTCAGGATCACCCTGGACTTCAAAAACTCCTTTTCAAATGTAAACAGATGATTTTCCATGAAGACACTTTTGTTCCTTCTTAATGAGCCGCTGTGGTTGATCTGTATGACAGCGGCTGAATTAGACCATCTGGGAGCAGAGAGACTCGTCCTAATACCCACGGAGGTGGGGCCAGAGCTGCCGGCCACACCACAGGCCCGCTTCCTCTTTCCCTCACAGAACCTGGCTTTAAAGAGCAAAGCAAACCCAAACCCACGGCTCCCACAGCAGCTCGGCCCTTACTTCCGGACTTTCATGGCCTCCTCATTGTCGGGGCGAAAGAAGTTGTAGGAGCTGTACTGCTTGACGGCCTCCCGGCGGTACTCCCCAACGTTGAACACTGCGGGCGGAGAGGACAGGACCCTCAGCGGACCCCAGGAAGGAGGGGCCACTCGCAGCTGGGAACACTCCCCAGAACAGGAACCCAAGCCAACACACCAGCGTCGACTCGAATGGGATCCTCAGTGATGAAGCCAGGGAGCGGGGTCCACATCCAGCGCGAACATCCCCCGAGAAGGCAGCCCAGCTTCCCCAGAGCAAACACCGCTCACCGCGGCCTGCCTTATGGAGGTGGTCTCCTACGGCCCAGTCTCCAGTCCAGCCTCGGGCGTGAGGCTGAGACTGTGAGAACAGGTGGCAGCCACACGTCTAGCAAAAATAGGGGCAACGATTTCTGCCAGTGGGTCCAGGAGAGAGTGGGGTCTCACACACACACAGGTCCAAACCAGCCATTCTTCTGTGGATGCAGCAGCCCACACCCAGGGGACGCACTGAATACTTACTGGGCACTGCACAGGGGGGGACAGCCAATGTCAACATTAGTCCCCATTCTCGAGACACGTCCCGTGTAGTTGGGAAGACCCAGCAAAGATTCATAAAAATATAACCAACGGTATGGAGCACTTTATGACAGTCAGTAGAGGAATGTCACAACGGAGTGCCACGGGAATTTAAAGGAAAAAGATCTGCACAGACTGTGGTGGCCAGAGGAGGCTTCCTGAAGGATGTGAAGGATTCAGGAGAGTGGGACTAAGAGAGTCGCAAGTGAGAAAGATCCCAACACAAAGTCAGGGTGTGTATACAGCGTGGTGGGTGACACAGCCCAAAGGGTCCCCACGCTACAGGGGACAAACCATCCCAAGAGTGGCCCTGGAAGGCAGTCCTAGCAGGGGGAGACAGAGGGCCATTTTTCTCGGTTGTGGGGGTTGGCGAGCAGGATCCCAGCACTCAGAGTGACCGCCCCGGCCCTGGAACATGGCCTCACCTTTCGTGGGGACGCCAATCCAGTTGAGGTAACGAGTCAGCTTCTTGGAGATGTAGGTCTTACCCCGGGCAGGCAGGCCCACCATGACGATCACCGTCGGGGAGTTGGTCAGCTTCGGCCCACAGGCTGGGAAAAGAAACAAAGAAAGGCGTCATGGATGAACTGGCCCGTGGTGATGAACAAATTCCTGTGCCCACAACAAACCTTAAAGGATTCCACAGAAATTTCTATTTTGTACCCACCGCGAAGGTCAGGGGGGCATTTTACAATCCAGCGGGACTGGGCCCCCCGGTGGCCAGAGCCCGTCGGTCACACCCTGCCGCTCCAGCTTGTTTGCAGGAAATGCGTGGCAGGGACCATCCCAACCCCAAATCTCAAACCTGGTGCCAGAGGGCCCTGAATCCAGTCAGGGAGCCGGTTATTAACCCCAGAGAGGAAAGCACTCCTTGGGGGTGTAACCAAAGGATTCCCCAACATCAATGAGGGTGAGGTTAACAGTAGGAGAGGTGTTTCCAAATGCAATAGAATATGTAAATCAAGGTGGCAGGTGGCAGTGGGACATGGGTCCCCCAAAGCCACACTACGAAAGAAGCCAATCATCAATTTCCCAACCTCCACACAGTAGGTCAGAGTGGGCTTCCTAAAAAAATAACTCTTAAAAGAAGGCAATTTTAAAAAGTAAGAGTTTATCAAATGAAAGTAGGTCAGGAACCCACAATGCTGGCCCCCCAGACAGGGTGACAGATAAATTCCTCTGTCCCTGAGACTCTCCTGCCCTTTCCTGCTCCTCCCCTTCCAAGTTCTGAATGATGCCGGGGCCCTGCTGAAGGGTTGGCAGGTCACAGGGCCTCAGACGCTCCTTACCACCACGCCCCAGGAAACCCAAGGGTCTTGCTTGTGAATCTCCTGTGGCTTCACTGCTGAACTACTGTCCCATGTTACTTGGAACCTCCACAAGCAAAATGCCAGGGAGAGAGGTTTTCACTGGGATTTAAGAAAGCAGCCTCCAAACCCTGTTCTGGACATTTAAGGTGCAGTATTTCCCTGGCTGGCCATCTTGCCCCTGAGACTCTTAGGTGACTCCAGCATCCTGGTGACAAAAGTGTTCGCTGGGAGCAAGAGACCGGCCACCTGCCCTTTCCCAGCCCAGCAGCGCTGCCAGCTCTCCTCATCAACCACGCAGCATCGCTTCCCGCACGGGCCACACGGGTGCAGGCAAAGCGATTCAGGCTGCACCACAATCTAGGCAGCCTTCAGACTTACACAGGGCCTCTCTAAGCAGACGGGGGCCACAAAGGGGAGCAGGGAGGGCCACCAGGCCACTGACAGGCACAGGTGAAGGAAGATGCCTCCTCTTAAGCTAGAGGCCCCAACGTGGTCCCACATTCGGCCTGGTGACCAAACTAAGGTCACATGTCCTGCTATTCTAGGATCTGCCTCCTGGACCTGCAGGCAGGAGGCAGGGAGGACAAAGGCACGACACACAGGGGCTGTTTCTTCTTTCACGTTTCACACCATCAGCGACCTTCTCCACGCAGAGAGCGGAGGAGGAAGAAAGGCCATCAGGAGACTTTCCAGAGCCACAAAAGCCCTTGGCTGAGATTCCTCTGCTCCCAGCGGCCAGGAACAGACCAGATCCTAGAAGACAGAGGCATCGCCCTCCCCGGTGTGAGCGTGCAAGTGGAGCAAAGAAGCGCCCATGGGCTGGAGTCCCAGGGGGCAAGCAGAGAAAGGTGACAGTCTCCCGGAAAACCATGGGGACACAAGCTACACCCTACTGTACGCACTGTGGCAGCTGCAGGGGACACATGAGAAAAGAGTTGAAGTGTTCTCTCTGGTTCCTGGGAACAATACTCGACTAACCCTTCCCTCAAGCCACTGGGTTTCCCCTGGTGTTATCTGCTGTCCCCTCGGTGCCACTGACCCCAAGGGCATCCAAACATGCACGTGACGGATGGACACACACACGACAGACACACACTGTGCACGGGCACAGACCACTTGTGCTGGACTCATGCCAAGGAAGTGGGGACGGTTGACCGACTTATCCAATGGAGGATTAATTCTCCTGTCCACTAGTCACATGCACAGACGTCCTCTGACAATAATCCTTTGGGAGGAAAAACACCACAAAGACACGGCAGAGTCAATCTCTTAAGCCAAAAATGCAGGTTGAATCTCAAAACTGAAATAAACCAGGGCTCCCTGATTTGGTAAAGCAGAAGTCATTCACCCTACTCCTTTGGCTTCCTGCATACGAGTCAAAGGCTGCAGGAAGGACCACCAAAGGGGGCTGCAGCCGTCCCTCGGCCCAGGCGTCCTGGGTCTCCAGCAGAGCAGAGAAGCCGCTCAACCTGTTGACTAACCCTTAGAGTCTTACTCTCCTTCATCCCTCCCCCTCTTCTTTAAACTCACAGCGCATCTCAAGTGCTTTCGTGGTCCTATAATCACCTGCCCCTGCCCCTGGGAATGCAGGCCCAGAAAGCGATGACAGACACTTGACTTGTCCACTGGACATAAACCCTCTTCTGGGGCCACATTAGCCCAAGGTCTGCTATTTAGTTCATGTTAAGAATCAACATCTAGGGGCCGGCCCGGTGGCGCAGCGGTTTAGTCCGCGCTTGGCAGCCCGGGGTTCGCTGGTTCGGATCCTGGGCGCCCGCCGACGCACTGCCTGTCAGCCATGCCGTGGCGGCGTCCCATATAAAGTGGAGGAAGATGGGCACGGATGTTAGCCCAGGGCCAGTCTTCCTCAGCAAAAAGAGGAGGATTAGCAACGGATGTTAGCTCAGGGCTGGTCTTCCTCACCAAAAAAAAAAAAAAAAAAAAAGAATCAACATCTAAGTGAGCTTGCCCCAGGGGGGTGGGGAGGACCCAGCTAAGCAAAACCTCTTTCAAAAGCTCTTCTGTACTATTTGATGGATTCATTACTTTGCATGCACATTTTAACTCATGCCTAACGAATCTTTGCCCAACGAATGGCCCTTCCAGCCTGACATGGTCTCTGCCAGCAATAGGGAGGAACTGGGCATTTCAGTGAATCAACTGACAACCTTGGGAGGCAATACAAGATTATAGTGGCTGAGCGGGCAGGGCCTGGAGTCCAATAAACAGAGGTCAAAGCAGGGCTCACCACTTCCTCGGACCTTGGATAAGTTACTTGATCTCTTGGCATCTTAGCTTCCTTTCCTGTGAAACGGAGGGATGCTTCATAAAGCTTCTCAGGAAGATTAACTACAATACGTGTGAAATGCTTCCAAAGGCAGCTCCCGTCAGTATCAGCCGTATGGCTTTCATCCTTCTAGACATGAGGAAACAGACCCACGAGGGAAGAGAGGTCTCACAGCACAAGTGGCGAGGGACAGAACTGGTCTTTCTCACCGGAAACCCTTCAAGCGCTCTTTCCTAAACGAGTGGTTCTCAACCAGCAGCTGAACCTTGGGAACTTTTAAAAAATAGGAAGTCCAGGGTACACCTGCAGCAATTCTAACTTGGTTTGGGCTACCGAGATGGATTGTTTTTTCAAAATCTCCCCCAATGATTCTAATATGCAGCCAGGGCCGAGAATCACCACTATAAACTGTAGTGGTCACCCAAGGATAAGGCAGAGCTTTCTCTTGAACATCCCCCTCTCTTCCTTCTTTAAGTTAAAAAACCATCAGTGGGTTCAAGTCCCTATTGAGATGAAAATCTTTCTATCTGTGGACAGGATATAACCCACTTCATAGATGAAGAAACTGAGGTTCTGAGTGGACAAATAACTCTCCCAAATGAGTAGGGACTCGCACGCCCAGGCTCTCAACTTTCAGTGATGATAAGCAGAAAGGAGAGCCAGCTCTTGCCAGTCAATAATTTACTTTCTCGTCGATCAAGCTGACTCACCGCTTCAGCAAGTAATTCCCCGAGTTACGGTCTGCATTTGAAGGAAGCTGCAGGTTTTGTAAGGAGCATTTACCACCATGTGGGGTGTAGCAAGAGGGCCCCCAGGACGTGCTTCGGAGGCAGAAATTTCATCAAGGGAGTCAACCTCGGGCTTTCTATTGTTTTACTGTTCCTGGCACGTGAACAGTAAGGTCCCTCACACCTTTTAGTTAATGAACCTCAGGGGAATCTGCTGTAGACCCCCAATTAGGACTCCACTTAGAAAGAGGGTAACAGGTTGAGGAGAAAGAAAATCCATCCAATTTTCCAAATGCCATTAAAGAGGTGGGGGTGGCAGGAAAAACAATGAAAAAAAAATACTGTCTTTTCTCCATTCCGATGAGAGACAAACGTGACTACATAAACCGACCAAGACACCACTCCTCGAAATAAGGGCATGTAATAAATATCCAGCTGCAGATATTTTTATAAGGCAGACTGCGCCGGAGACTACACCCCAGAACCACACACAGGGATGCCAGGAGTGGGCGGGGACAAGACTTAATCCATCAGCTTTAGCAAACCCCCCTCCACCGCGCCGAGCTCTGAATGGTTCTGACAGGGATTTTTAGGCAAATCTCAGATCTGCGTGTGAGACGTGCAGGCTGATGGAGTGTAATGGATGGGTCTCTGCAGCCCGGGGGAAGGAAGCATCGCTGCACACTTGCGTCTCAGAATCACCCGACTGAGCGAGCGCCAGCCAATCTCAGCAGCCTCTGCACTGAACCTCACGGTCATTGCTCCCAGATGTCACCCCGCCACCACGAACCTCAGGGGACTACGAAATGTGTGCATGTGTCTACACACATACATACAGATGCGTGCATTCAAATACGCGTAAAGAACCAACCTACGTTTGCATGGCTAATAACAGTTTACACAGTGCTGCTTAAGTATCTTTTATTCAAAGTCAAAAAGGGCAGGGTTGTTTCTGCATCTTGCCGAGGCCAAATCTTCCTCAAGATTTGAGGCGCTGCTTTCCTCACGACGAATAGGTTTTATGGAAACACAACCAGACCACGGTCAGGCCGTTTAGCAAAATATTTAAAAGCCTATCGGAAAGGGCAGGAGAACAAGAAACAGACTTGAGAAGCCCCCAGCCTTGGCTACCGTGCAAAGAAACCTAGATCTCCTTAAAGTTTCTGTGGTCCCCAGAACCCTCAGGTCTGGCAGAGTTGACAAGCTGGTGGAGGAGAGGCCCCAGTGTTGGAGAGAGCCTTGCCAGGTCCCTGTCACCAGGGTGACCTAGGAGCACCACGGGGCCAGCTCTCCCCACTTCCTGGGGCAGGTCCAGGGGCGGGAGGTGGTGATTCAGACCTGGGCAAAGCCTGAGGCAGAGAGCTGTCCCCGTGGCCTCGGTGACCATCCCCTGAAAAATGTGGCAGCAGAAAAGGCCAGCAGGCCGCCTCACACTCAGGCACCATCGATGTCTAGAAGTCACCTCGAGGGTTTGCACTTGGGATCCTCCATGTACATCTCAGGCAAGGTGACCTGGCCTGGAGCTAAACACCCACACCCAGGCTCAACCCTATCCACCTGATGAAGCAGTGCCTCCTGCCTCCTTCAAACCATTGGAATCACTCTTATAAGAGGCGGCTCGCTCTGTCGCTAGGGACCCAGCCCGAGGTAAACCTCTCCAATGCATTTACAGCCAACCACCGGGGGGAGAACTGCCAGCCAATTCCCAGCACGGAGGAGGGTGTGCGTGCGTGTGAAACGCTGCCAAGTGTGCCGTCACCGAGCCACAGACCCTCCCCAAAACCGGGCCAACTGTGCAGTCACCAGCCCACAGACCCTCCCCAAAACCGGGGGCAAAGGCAGCTCTCTCGTGGCCCCCAGCACAGGAGCTGGAGGTGGGAGCGGGGAGAGAGAGGAGAACTATAACGAAGGAAAGAGAAAGAGACAAAGTAAAGATAGAGCAGTAAAAGAGAAGACAGAAATACAAAGAGAAGTAGAGAGAGAAGATTAGAAAGGAGAAGAAAGAAACAAGATATGGAAATACAGAGAAGAGAAATACCTAGAAAGGAGGCGTGAGAAGGGGTGGAAATATAGAGAGGTAGGGAGAGAGAGGAGACAGAGAAGGGGGTGGAGAAACCCGAGCAGACGCGGCACGTGCGAGCGGCCGCGTCTCTGGGTTGTACCCGGCGGGCGCACGGGAGAGTGACCCGGGATGGGGACACGCGGGCGTCCCTTCCCCAGCTTCCTCGAAGCAAAGGCTTTCTGCAGTGCCCTGCGCTTCCCGCGGCCGGCGCTCGGGAGCGGAGGCCCGGGCGCGAGCCGAGCGGAGCTCCGCGGTGCAGCCGGCCGAGCCACAGCGCCCCCGACGCCGGCCAGAGGAGGCGCGGCGCCCGCGCCCAGCCCGCGCCGGAGCCCGTGCCGTCTCCGCCCCGCGCCACCGCCGACCCCGCCCCGCCGCGAGGGTGGCGGGACAGGGCCACGCGTGCCGAGAAGGAGCGGGGGAGGTCCGGCCCGGGCCCGCGGGGACAGCCGTGGAGAGCGGCGCCCGACTCCGCACAAGAGCGCGGGGGAGGAGAGTTGGCACAAAAGCGCCCCGCCGGGCCGGCCGCACAATGGCCTCACTCTCCACGCGGCGCGCCCCTCCCCTGCAACCCACGCACATCTGCACTCACATCTGGGCAGCGAGGGGCGGTGGTCGACGGGGATCCAGATCTTCTGCACCCGGCTCTGAGTCAGCTCCAAGGGCATCTTCACAGCCCAGCCTCGGCGGCCCTCCGCCCCTCGCGAAGAATTCAGACTTGGGGAGGAGAGCAGCCTGTCGACTCCCGAAACAAAGGGCAAGAGGGGGTGCGTACGCGGGAGCGCGGCCCGGGCGCTCTCCCTAGCGCTGCTTTTTGGAAACGTGCTTTGTGCTAAACCACGAACGCTCGCTCGTGGAGTGACGCTCCACGAGCGCTGCAAGAGGGGCAGGGGGCTGGGGCTGCACCCGCAGTTCCCGCAAGGCCGGGATCGTCCACTCGGGAAGACCCCGGGATGCTCGGAGCGCAGTGACAGCCGCAGTCCCCGTGCGCCAGCTAGAGTCCGTCGCCCTCTCCTCCCGCTCGCCTCCTCTCCAGCTCTGCTAGGATGCCCGGCGCTCCGCCCGTGCTTTTAAGAGTCGCGGCCCGCTGCGACGCACCAGCACACGTCAGCCTCGGGGCGGGGACGCATTCCTCTGGTTTCAGCCCCCTTGCACGTGGGGAGAGGGGGTGGGCAAGCCAGGAGGTGGCCTAGGGGCGCCCCCTGCAGGCCGGCGACAGCAGCGCGCCCTGCTCCTGCAGTCCCTCCGATGATGCCCTAAACCTAGCCCTTGCTGAAGGTCTCCGTGAGCCTCCTCCTGTCATCCCCTAGAGACAACCGGCACAGCTTCCCATAAAAATTATCTCATCCGTGCCCGGAGGAAAGGAGCGGCGCCGTCCAGCGTGGTCCGTGGACCCCCGCAGCTGAATCACCTGGGATGCTGGTTAAAATGCCTCCTACTGACTCAGCCTCTCTGGGAGTGGGACTCCAATACTCTGCATTCTTAACACGCGCTCGGGGTCAGACACAGTCAAGTTGAAGACCCGCGCTTCGAGTTAAAGGTTGGGGGAAGGGGTCTCTGCTACCCTAGAAGGAAGTCCGAGGGAAGATGCTGAGAGCGCCTGTGGGGCACTGCTCTCGGGGTCCCTTCTTGCCATAGCTGCTCTCTAATAATACCTGTGAATCTCACCGACCACCCGCGAGGAGGGGGCTTCCCGGGTCCTTCGTCCTCACCCCGCCCACTTTCCTGAAGCCTTTAGAAACCTTGACTCATGCTGATGATTGCTCCCCCAATACCCAGCCCCGAGACCTAGAACCCCAGTTCCCCGACCGGCTGCTGAGGTGCCTGCGGTGCTGGGTACGAGGAGGGGGCAGGGGAAAGCCCCGGAGGCCGGACCGAAATGGAATCAGGTCACTATTTACAATATTTTCAATATACCTTTATCTCCCTGAGTAGAAGAGTAAATAAAACTAAACCCTATTCCGACCTGCAATTCATTACCTAACTATAAGCCCCGGAATAATTATTGGGAGGCGGCACCTTGACTATGAAAACCCCTAAAATTCATGACATTTATCTGGCACAGCCCTACTGCATCTCTTCCTCGCCAGTTTTTGGTGTGTGTGTCCCTTCCGCCCCCTTCCCCAGGTCCTAGCAGTTTTGCATCAGCTCGCGATATGTGACAGTCGTGTGGTCAAGCCAGTGGCCGCCCTGTGAAGACCTGGGGTGCTTTTAGTGGGGACCGCAGCCTGCAGAGTGGCATTACATGGATGTGACTTGAGCACGCGATACATCAGCGCAGAAGCGCTGCCCTGCCTCGCAGAGGCGCATACCTCACGCTGAGGTTGTGCTGTGATTGGAAGGAAGAAGGCGGCGCTCCCTGAAACCCACACTGCAACGGAGTAGTCTGCGCAGAGGCTGCCACACGTCGCTCACGTCCCGCATGGCTCTGCTGGGACGGCGCCGGCTCCCTGGCTGCCGGCGCGGCTGCGCCCGCCCCGCCCGCCCGCCCCGCCCAGACCTTACCCCCTTCCCTGCACCCCAGCCCAACCAGGGGCCCGGAGCGCCCAGGTCGCCCACCGGGCTGGTGCCCCTACACCCCCCGACCCCCACTCCAGGCACCCCGCCGCCCTCCCGTCCCCCACCCACTCCCTGCAGCCCAGCCCGCCCAGGGGCGCGGAGCGCCCAGTATAACCCACCCGGCGGGCACCATCCACCCCCTACACCGGGCCCCGACCCCCACTCCGGGCACTCCGCCCAATCCGGGCATCCCCCCTTCCCCGCACCCCAGCCAGCCCAGAGGCCCGGAGTGCCGAGCGTCGCCCACCAGGCTGGTACCCTGGACCCCTGCCCCCTCTCCGGGCACCCCTCCCGCCCCCACCCTCCCCGGAGTCCCTGCTCTCCCTCCGACAGTTTTGCTGACTGTCTGGTTTCGGCGCTCGGGCAGCTGTTCAGAAACCCGAGTGCATTGCATTTGGACTTGTTTTTCTGCAGTGGGAGCAAATGCCAGACATGACACCCTATAACGCCCCAGGGAGAGTCCCACTCAACTCCTGAAATAAGAGCGGGCTGATCCAAAGAGAAAAACAGCAGCGAGCGAGCGCCTGCGCCACCAGCAAAGTTGCTGCCCCAGGTTGGCTGGTGGCAGGTCGGGGAGTGGGACTGGCTGTGCACGTGAGGGCGGCTGCACCCCTACATGCTTGCACACTTGCCTCTCCGAGAACTAGTGTACCTGCGTGCCTGCTCCTTTCCCACCGGGTTTTTGCACACACAGGCAGGGCAAGCCTCTAAACTTGGTAACAACTGTGGGGTTCAGCTCAGGGGGAGAGGGGTCCACACCAGCGAAGGCACCGCTAATCTCCTGGCCTACATAACGGGTCTGACGTGGGTTCGGCTGCAGCTGACGTTCCTCGGAGACCCCAGCTAAGCATTCGCCCTCGCCACGCAGACCCGGAACTTGCCCGGCCCGTGTCTTCGGGCGTCCATCGCTGCCCAGCAAAGACTAAGTTCTTCCTCATCACCTCCTGCACCTGATGGGGGGTAGGCAAACGGAAGTTCACTTAATCCCCCACCCCCTCTAACATCTAAGTGCAAACAAATTGGGAATGCGTGGGGGACAAGGACAAATCCACACTTCGAAGCAAAGGAAGGGGCAGCTGAACTGGTGCCCCGCTTGCAGCCCTCGAGTACATTGGAATAGCATCCTTACAGAGGTTGAAACCGCCTCACTGCAGAACCATTTATAAACAACCCACCTGCAACTGAATTCCAAGAACCGACTGGTTCAGAGTCGACTGGTTTAGACATCCTCCTCCTCCTCTAGTTCTGCTAATGGCCCCATCTCCATCCAACTATTTAGGGCTCTTAGCAACCCCCCTGTCCCCAGTCTGGCCATTAGGAACGCAGTCCTTCAGAAAAGGCTTCAGAGAATGTAAAAATCTCTCTAATTCAGTGACCTTTTTACAGACAGCACGGCTCCAAGTACTAGAGATTTTATGATCCACGTCCTAGGCACTACTGCGGCTAGAAGGAACCTTCCAGATAATCCAGTCATCCACTTGTTTTAAGTGAGTAAAGGGGAGTTTAGAGATTAGAGAAGTTAAGGAACTAAGTCAAAGGTCAAGGAATACAGCCAGTTAGGAAATTTTTTTCCCCTACTTGACACAGCAGATAATTCCCCAGTAGACTCGTGATAGCAGGGCTTAACCCCGGAGTGCTGAATACAGTCGTGATGAAGGGGGAGACCACATGGTGACTCAGACCATCTCACCAGAAGAGTTGAGCTGTTTAGCAGGAAAGAGAAGAGAAAGACCTTCTTGCACGAGAGTGCCTAGTGGAGGTGCTCACAAAGGAGAAATCTTGAGCTAGGTCTAGACTCAAAGAAAGGATGGTGGAAGTGGTTTTCTCCTTGACCTTCTCTGTTCCCAGTTCCCTCTCTGGCCAATGTCTCTAACCCTTACCCCTGCTCCCCGGTACTCTAACAACAGCAGAAAGCAACTCCATTTCCATGATCCCGTGCCAGCTAGCCAGATTTAAACATTTAAACCATGCTCGTACCCAGCGAGAGAACGAGAGGGAGAACAAGCTGTGGCAGGCTGTGAGCAATCCGAAGATGCTAATTAGACACCAAGTGTCGTCATTTGCTCCCGTGAACAATTCCATGTCTGAGAGAGTGAAGTGAGACTCCAAATGAAAGACTGAAATAAACCCTTACACCTCACCACCCATCCAAAGAGAGGGAAGAGGTTGATTTTTTTTTTCATAAAATGTTTGTCACCTATACACGAATGGGAATACAATGCCACATCAACAGGCTGAGAACCCAATTCAAAACCTGCACAAGGAGGGCCGCCCGGTGGCGCAGCGGTTTAGTCCGCGCTTGGCAGCCCGGGGTTTGCGAGTTCAGATCCCGGGCGCCCGCCGACGCACTGCCTGTTAGCCATGCCGTGGTGGCGTCCCATATAAAGTAGAGGAAGATGGGCACGGATGTTAGCCCAGGGCCAGTCTTCCTCAGCAAAAAGGGGAGGATTGGCAACAGATGTTAGCTCAGGGCTGGTCTTCCCCACAAAAAAAAAAAAAAAAACAAAAACCTGCACAAGGAGATTTATAGCAGCTCCGTTCATTATCACCAAAACACAAAAGCAGCCAAGATGTCTTTCAGTAGACGGATGGATAAATAAACTGTGGTCCATCCAGACAATGGGATATTATTCAGTGCTAAAAAGACATGAGCCATCAAGCCATGAAAGACACCGGGAAACAAATGCATATTACTAAGTGAAATAAGCTAGTCTGAAAAGGAGGCATATTGTATGATTCTAAGCTCTATGACATTCGAGAAAAGACAGCTATGGAGATGGTAAAAAGATCAGTGGTTGCCAGGGGTTGGTGGGGAGGGAAGAATGACTAGGTGGAGCACAGAGGACTTTTAGAGCAGTGAACTATTCTGTACGATACTGTAATGGTGGATACATGTCATTATACATTTGCCCAAACCCACAGAATGTACATCACCAAGAGTGAACCCTAATGTAAACCATGGACTCCGGGTGATGATGATGTGTCAATGCAGCTTCATCAATTGTTACAAAGGTACCATTCTGGTGATGTCAATAATGGGGGAGGCTATGCACGCATGGGGGCAGAGGTATATGGGAACTCTGTATTTTCCTCTCGGTTTTGCTGTGAACCTAAAACTGCTGTAAAAAATAAAGTCTTAAAAAATCATTGTTTTCCTACAAATGTCATATACACTTTTCTCCAATCAAGTGGTCTTAGATGTCTCATTATGAGGGTCTGAGGACAGTTCCTCTGTGGCCACAGCCTGGCTCTGGGTGAATAGATGCAACTGTGTAACTGAAGCCCCACTGAACTTTCCAGCAAGTCTCCAATTCCCTCCGCCCATGTTACTCCACCTCCATCAGGCCTTCCCTTCCCTTAAGGCACAACCCTGAGCGTGGGACCATGCTTTTCAAACCACCTGCTGGTGTTTCCTATCCAGCATCACACCTGGCTACAGTTCGGAGTGACTTTACACTCCTTGTCAATCGCCTCATCCAATATCAAGACATATATTATTTGTGTTTAAAAGTATTATTTCATGACTTCAAAATATTTGTGATGTTTAAAAATCAGATGCTCTGTAGTCTAGTTAACAGTATTGTACCAATGTCAATTTCCTGGTTTGGGTATTTTACTATAGTCACATAAGATGTCACCATCAGAGGAAGCAGAGTGAAGGGTTCATGGGACTCTGTGTACTATTTTGTAACTTCTTGTGTTTCAAAATAAAAAGTAAAAAACCAAACAATTTAAAATCAGTGATAGCTCAGTTTGCTCAAATTCTGAAAGAAAAAAAAAAAAATGCATAGATTGTGTAGATCCAGGCACTGAGGGAGAAGGGAATTAGCAGAAAGGTGGTTAAGGACTCTGGTGATTTACATGTGTTCCTAACACCTTTGCTTCTTGCAAATGACACGCATATCCAAACAGAATTTGCATGATTCCTGCACCTGTGGAAAAATGGATTCAAGCTCAAGCTGTGTTCCAATATGAGGGGGATGATTCTATTTCCGGGCTTTGCGCAGATCTTTAGGAGAATATCAATGGGTCTGTAGTCTTTGTCACCAACTTGCACGCTTCAAACAAAAAAAAAGAAAGACAATCACGCAGAGTTCAGTTGAGGATGCCAAGGGGTGGAGATGGGTGACTGCTTCAGAAGCTCACTGCCCATCTTCTTCTGGTACCTAGCATTTATTCGATGCTCACAAGCAGTAGCTGTGTGTCAGACACTGCAAAGAACAAGCCGCACTGGGATCTCAGTGATCCTGGGTCCAGCCAGGGAAGAGAAGTAGGTGATCAAATAGCTGTCATCAAGGTGTTCCGCCAAGACTCATGCTGAGTATTTACAAGTAAATAGCTCCTACGCCCAAGAGCTTGTAATGTAAGACCACAGGGGAAAATGTACAGAATGTATTAGAATAAAAGTTGGGAACGAAAAGAGAGGCATTAGGCAGGGTAAGACTACACCAAATGCAAGCTGAGGGTAGTCCATACTGGGATAGAAAGAAAAGTTTGCACATAACTGGGGGCAATCAACTGGAAATTTCACATCCATCTCATTGTTCTTCAGTTTTTCTCTGTTGAGTCCAAGAGGACACATGGAACGAGAAGTCAAGATCTTTCATTTCTTCCTACAGTCAACAAGTATTCAAGGCTCAGAAGTATTAAATTACTTGCCTGTGATCACATAGCTAATAAGCCAAGGAATTAAAAAACCAAGATCTTCAACTAGCCTGGTATTCTTTCAAGTTTCTCCCAATTAAATTACTTTCCAACTAGAATGCTCCATTTCCTTCCCAATAACAATGCCAACAACAAAATTTTGGATCCAAGTGGTTTCCATGACAATCTCTAAATTACTTAGTATTTTGGTTATAATGTGGAAAAACGAATAAGAATCATCTTAGTGGCCAGCCCTGGTGGCCAAGTGGTTAAGTTCGGTGCACTCCACTTCAGCCACCCTGGTTCAGTTCCCAGGCGTGGACCTACACCACTCATCTGTCAGCAGCCATGCTGTGGTGGTGGCTCATATACAAAAAGAGGAAGATTGGCAGTGTATGTTACCTTAGGGCAAATCTACCTCAACAACAACAACAAAAACTATAAAAAGAATCATCTTAAGAAACTATTACAAAGATTAATAACTAAAAACTTCCAAATGATCCTACAACGTAAAGTGCTACTTAACATATGAAAACAGAACCAGCCTCCCAAAGATCCACAGACCTTTATGTTTTAGCATCATACCTTGAGAGCCTTGCACATTATGATGCAGAAGAGGCACATGGTTGCTACTACAGTAGAGCCAATTTAAAAAGAAATAAGTTTTATGAAATGAAACTCAATTAGCATCAAAAAAGAAAAAAAAGATGTGGAAAAGGCCTTGGGCTTTCTGTGTACTTCTCAAAGATTTTAAGATGTCCTAACTTATTAGAAAAGGGAAAAAAGAAAAGAAGAAATACTCCTATATCTCCAACATCATTCAAATTATTAGATAAATCTCAAATGCTATTGTTAATAATACATTTTTACCGAATGGTAGCCTCACCCAGATTTTCAATAGCACAATATCTCCATGAGATTCAGGCAGCATTGTCCTGCCTGAATAGGAGCTACAATCATAGCTTAAGATGTTCTGGTAATAAAAAGAAACAGATGAAACTAATATCAATAACATATTTTAGTTAACCTCATCTATCCAAAACATTGTCATTTCAGCATACTATGCTATAACAAGTAATTGAAATATTTTACATTCCATTTTTTTATCCTACATCTTCAATTACCCTTCCAGATATCTGGAGGAAGGGAGGTCCAGGTAGAGGAAATAGGAACGAGGGCCCTGGAGTGCGGTCCTGATTCAGGGAAGAGCCAGGGTGGCTGGAACAGAGATGGCTGGAGAATGAGGTGGGAGGGGCTGCACCATGTAGCACCCTGTAGACCACTAGGAAGACTGACTCCTCTCCTGAGAAAGACAGGAAGCCATCAAAGGGCACCAAAGAGAATGAGCAATAGAATGGACGACCCATCGGGGCAGGAAGGGACCTTCCTCATATTGACTGATGTATCCATCCCGGGCCCCTGGAACAGAGCCGCGGTGCTGGTGGTAGACACCCAGTAAACACTGGTGGACTGAATGAGAACTTGTCTAGGGTGGCCTCTGGTGGCTGTGTTAAGAACAGATCATAATAGGCAGGCAATGATCTTGGGACCCTGAAAATACCATAAGGTCCAGGATCTCTGGTCTAGGTTTGTAAAGAAGAGGAATGAAGGTCAGCTCCAGAGGCAGTCCCCTGCAGGGTGATGTGTTTCAAACGACTTGGCTCTCCATTTCTCTTCCATCCCTCCCCCAAACGGCATTTATCCTTACGAAACTGAAAGAGGAGGGTGAGCCAGAAACCTTTATTCTGGAAAATTCCTTTCAGTGGCTTGAAGACAAAAGGTGGGGGTGGGGCAGAAAAAGAGCTGGATGTTCAAACTCGTAACCATGTTATTAAGCAGTAAAGGGCCCTCGTATCCTGAAAAAAAGCACCATCTTTAGTGAGAATAAATTAACGGATAATTTATTGAGAAACTGACAGATCAGGCTGCCTTGGCTCTGCGAGAGTAGCCATTACGGTAACTCCCATTCTCCCTTCTCTGTTCCACCACACACAGCAGCCTTCTAATTACCATCTACCTTCTCTGACAGAGAGAATCACCATTTACCTTCTCTCACAGAAAGAATCACCATCTACCTTCTCTCACAGAGAATCCACTGGTGAGCCGACCTGAATGTTCTATTCTGACCACCAGTGTGATCCTCCTAGAAATGTATCAAGTGGGCATTCTAGTTTATTTACCATTCTCTTATCAGTCGGGTTTGGGACTTGGTCTCCCTAAGCTTGACGATCTCCGGGTTCACTGCCAAAATCCAGCTTCTAAAGAGAAAAATCTGAGGCCCAGACACTGGACCACAGAGACCCCACACAGAAAGGGCCAGCCACCCGAGGACGCATGGCAAGAGGGCAGCCAGTTTTCCCTCTGACACCCAGTCTTACTTCTTTCCATTGCAAGCATGGAATATGCCCTAGAACACTGGTGGCTTTGTTTCCTGCCAGAAAAGTTTCCCAATGACAATATTTTCTAGACACAGACACAAAACAAAGAAAATTGGAAGAAAAATCCAGAAGTGTAGTAAGACCCAGATAAATTGCGGTAACAGCTCTGGGTACACCCACTGTGGCGTAGGGAGAAACCATGGCTACTGCTAATCCCTAAAGCAACCCAGATGTCTCCATCTAAGGGTCTACTATGACCCTCAGCACACTGTCTCCCAAATCACAGATGGAGAAGAAACAGGAGCAGAAGACTTTTGCCATAAGAAAAGTACTACGTGACTTTCACCAGGGGGAAGATTTTCAGGGTGCATCACTGGACAAACTGTATACAGGTCTGTTGAAGGGGGTAAGTTGGACAATTCCTGGCATTATTATTTGGGTCGTTTCCTCATCAGAAGAACTACCACTCAGCCATCAGTCATGGTAGATAAAGAGGCCAGACAGATGCCAAGGACAGAGTGTAACCCACCGGACAGCAATAAAGCCTGCCAGAGACTCAACAGACCAGCAGTACTTCACCGCCCCATACAAGCTCACAACACACAGCTCTTCACCAAATACCCGGGTCCCAGCTTGAGGAGGGGCACTGGTGCCAGCACCACCCTGGTGCAGAAGGCTGGTCTTCGAATGTGCACCCAGCCACTTACCACTGCTGTCTGGGGACAGTGTACACACACATCCTCACCTTGCCCTCCTCTCCCAACCATCCCCCAACACCAGTAACCTCTTTATGTAAACAGACAGTGGGTGTGGCAGCATTACTCGCAATAGCCAAAAGTCTAAGTGCCCATCAACAAGTGGATGGATAAACAAAATGTGGTCTGTCCATCCAATGGAATATTATTCGGCCATGAAAAGGAATGGATTTCTGATATGTGCTGCAACATGGATAAACTTTGAAAACATTCCTGTTACAAGCTGAACTGTGTTCCCCCAAAATCAGTGTGTTGAAGCCCTAACCTCTAGGACCTCAGAATGTTAACTATTTGGACATAGGGTCTTTAAAGAAGTAATTAAGTTACAATGAGGTCGTCAGGGTGGGCCCTAATCCAATCTGACTGGTGTCTCAGGAGAGACGCCAGGGAGGTGCACACAGAGGAAAGGCCACGTGAGGACACAGCAAGGTGGTGGCTGTCTGCAAGCCGAGGAGAGAGGCCTCAGGGGAAACCAGACCTGATCTGAAACTTCCAGCCTCTGGAACTGTGAGAAAATAAATTTCCTGTTGTTTGAGCCACCCCGTCTGTGGTATTTTGTTACGGCCGCCCGAGCAGACTAATACCATTATGCTAAGTGAAAGAAACCAGACACAAAAGGTCATATATTGTATGATTCCACTGTTATGAGACATCCAGAACAGGTAAATCCGTGGAGACAGAACAGATTAGTGATCGCCAGGGGCCGGGGGAGGGGAAATGGGGAGTGACTGCTGAATGGGGATGAGATTTCCTTTTGGGGTGAGGAAAATATTTTGGAGCTAAACACAAGTGACTTACAATACTGTAAATGTACTAAATGCCACTGAATTGTGCACTTTAAAATGGTTCACTTTATGTTATGTGAATTTCACTTCAACTTAAAAAAAAACAAAAGAGGGGGCCGCCCGGTGGCGCAGCGGTTCAGTCCGCGCTTGGCAGCCCGGGGTTCGCAGGTTAGGATCCCGGGCGCCCGCCGACGCACTGCCTGTCAGCCGTGCCGTGGCGGCGTCCCATATAAAGTAGAGGAAGATGGGCACGGATGTTAGCTCAGGGCCAGTCTTCCTCAGCAAAAAGAGGAGGATTGGCAACAGATGTTAGCTCAGGGCTGGTCTTCCCCACAAAAAAAAAAACCAAAAGAAAAAAAAGGTGAGGAGAGACAGAAAGCTATGTGAAAATGAAGACATTAAAACTGTTAATGGTGAAGACAGGGCAGTTTCCCAGACAAGGAGAAGAGGGGCTGGAAAGAGTGGGAAGAAGCAAGTCCAAGAGAGCTGAGATAATTGGAAAAGATGTGGTCAACCCAGCCCTCTGCCTCGACCACCCAGCTCTGGCTTCTGTGGACTGTCAGACTTCCACACCAGAGGCCCCTCAGCACCAGTGACACGAGGGCGGGGGAAGGCAGAGAGAGAGGAGTCTTAGGACTTTGAACAAATCACTTCACTTCGGCAGGTTTGACCCGCTGTACTAAAGCGAGTTTGCTCAGCTATCAAACGGAGATGACAGCTACCTATGAAATAGGGGTTTTGTATGAAAAGCGCATAGCAGAATACCTGGCACACAGTATGCTCAATATTTGGTAGCCAAGAGCTCGGTCCAAACTGAGTCTTCAGCTTTCTCTAGAATCCGTCTCTCCCTGAAGTCTAAACCAGGTGGGGGCATCTAAGCCAGAAAACGGAGGGCTTCCTGGATGCCTCCCCCTCCTCCACCTTTGCCATTCCATCCAACTCAGAGAAATCAATCAGATATTTGGGAGCTTCCGGTTACTTCCTGTATTAGTCAGGGCTCTCCAGAGAAATACATACACATATGTGTGTATGAGAGGAGATTTATCAGAGGAATTGGCTCATGTGGTTGTGGAGGTCGAGAAGTCCCACCATCTGCCGTCTGTGAGCTGGAGACCCAGGAGAGCCTGTGATGTAATTCGCTCCAAGTCCAAAGGCCTGAGAATCTGAGGACTGATGTGCAAGAGCAGAAGACGATGGATGTCCCAGCTCAACAGAGAGCGAATTCATTCTCCCTCTGCCTCTTTGTTCTATTCAGCCCCTCAGAGGACTGGATGACATCTGCTCACGTTGGTGAGGGAGATCTTTACTCAGTTCAAATGCTCATCTCTTCCAGAAACGCCCTCACAGACACACCCAGAAATAATGCTTTAGCAGCTCCCTGGACATCCCTTGGCCCAGCCAGGTTGATGCATAAAATTAGTCGTCACGTTTCCCACTAGCCACTCTCCCCATCTTCCTTCGTGGGAGAACCCCAATTTTCAGCTGCCCAGCTAAGTGATCCTTTTGAGACATGCAGGTTAGACATGACCCAGTTGCTCAGTGAGGCTGGAAAAGATGGGCCCAAGCTCCAAACTGCTCCACTTGCCCTTGCCTAGGCGTCTCCTTCTGTGACTGGAACAGCTTCTGTTCCAGCACCTATGAGGTGTTCCCAACACTGGGCTCACTTCGCTCCTCTGACCACGTCCTTCGGCCCCTGGAGGCCCCCAAGCCATCTCCCCCCCAAATCTAGAAACCTCTCTCTGGTGGCCCCCCCTGTAGCCTCAGCCTGGACTTGTGGCTTCGGGCTGTTTGTTCCATTATTAGACAGGGCTACCGGCCAGAAAGACATTTCTTACACTGAGCCGAACATACCACGCTGTAACTTCCCCCGTTGGTTCTCATTCTGTTCCTGGTTACATAAAACGCCGTGCCCTCTTCCAGCAACAGATGCTCGCCCTCGAACATTTGTGAGCAGCTATCATGTTCCCATGAAGACATATGATCTTCCGGCGAAGAAGCCCACTCCTGGACTTTAAAACAGCGTCAACACAGTTTGCACCTGGCACACAGCAAAGCCGACTAAAGACTGAATTCGCCTCACGACGTTAAAAGAATCGGGTTCCAGGGAGACATTAATGCTGGGTGACACCATTAGACCTATGGCAAACACCGAAATGAGCCAGGAATTCAAAATTACTATGAGAGAAAGCCATTCTAGAGAACCTATGGATAATCTAGGTTTAGATTCTCAACTACTGAGAACCAGACTTGTCTGATCTCCAAAGCTTATCCAGTGGGACCAGGGGGCACGGAAGAGGCAGTACAGCGTGGCGGGGGGGGGCCGTGGGCTGGGAGCCTAGAGCCCGCTTCTGGCCCTGTCTATGCCCGGTCGCAGGACTTCCCTCTCTGGACCCCAGTTCCCCCAACTGCTGATGGTCTCTAGGCATCTCTTCCACTTCTCTCATGATTACAGTTGTTCCCAGTGAAATATAAACAGAAACTTGATAGTAATTACAGACTATAAGCAACTTAAAATAGGGACAGCTGTTCACCTTTGTCTCACCAGAGCTTATCACAGTGTCAGCCATATGGGAGGTGTTCAATATGTTTGCTTGATGAAGAATGGTTATATTTGCAATGTGTCAGCTAATCAACAAACAACCCCGAGTAGGAACAAGTATGGCTCACACTGTGGGCTGGAAGGAGCCTCCATAACTGCTCTAGGAACCGCGTGGCTCGGCGGTGGACAGAGAGCCACTCACCGTGGCCGTCAGTTGGTTCATCTGTGAAATGAGGATAATAGCAGCCCCATCTACCTCGAGAGGTGGTTAGGAGGATCAAATCAGCTATGAATGAAAGCGCTCTTGGAAACGCTGTGAAGTCCTCGCAAATATGTGAAGATTAGCATTTTGGAATTGCCCAAGCCCACCTCGAGGTGGGTGACAGAGATGTCTGACTAGACTTCCTCTAATCTTGACTGTGGTTTGATCTCCATCCCTTGGTTTCCTCAACAGATCAACTACATCCCCCCAACACACACACACACACGAGGGTGAGGGGGGAGCCAAAGTCAAAACAACTGAGGTTCCTGATCCAGGACTTTGGTGGGAACAGAAACCGACAACCAGACCACCTTCCGCTGAGTATGGGAAGCGCACCGTGGCAATGGCAGAGGGAGCCCACGGTTGAGAAAGTGGGGAATGGGCGCTCTGTTGCAAGGCCTGCTTACGCTTGCAACCGGGTGGAGTGGCGCAACTCCGGGATTGGCACATCAGAATTGGCATCCTTTCCCTTCTCTGTTCCCCCTCATGCTTCTTCCGTCTCCCAGTGGAAAACATTCTAAAAATAGAGCCAAATCAAGCCAAAAAAAATTTTTAAATGCAGGTTTTGGAAAACAATGCTGAGTAGATGTTGGAAAAGCTACCACAGCTGGGCTGTATGAATATGTAGTGTTCAAATGAGAGGACGGGTGGTCTGTAATGGCCTGTGGTGAGAGCACACTGTGGTACTGTGTTCAGTTCTGGGTGATGCCTTTTAAGGGGAACGTTAACAAACTCATATGCCTCCAGAGAAAGGCAGTCGGGGTATCTGAGCCACCCGGAAGCCATACTCAGTGAGAAATAGCTAAAGAACTAGACGTGAGATAAGGAACAAACTACACGATACAATGATAACCGCTTACAAATGCAGGAGAAGCTGACTTGCACTGTGTTGCTCCATGAGCAGAAACCAGATTGCTGGCTGGAAAATACAGTGGAGACACCTCTAGCTGTCCCACAGCCCACAACAATGGGACCGAAAGACAGCGAGGACCTGCCCCATCATATTCCCAGAAGCAGCCAGATACCCATCGGTCAAAACATTTGTAAGGGGATTCCCATAAGAGCTGGCAATTAAACTAGTGGCCTCTGGTTGGCCCTGCAAAGGAGGGGATCCTATGAGTCTATGGGGCCTGAGCCCCAACCTCAGCTCACCAACTCGGTGACTTTGGGCAGGGCACTTCTCTGCACTTCAGGTGTGGAATGCTCTCATGATCCCAGTGGTCCTTTCTGTTGTAAAATCTTCAAGTCTAGAACCGCAAGATTACATGAATCTGGGTATGAAGCTGCTAATCTAGCATTCAGTCGTACATTTGATCAACTTGGGTAGTCAAGGGGCCTGAGCCATAGATGGGGTGAGACATTCCTTTGACAAGCCTCTTGGAATGCAACAGCTCTGGAGTGATCCCTGCTGGGCTCACAATGTGAACCGTAAGGCTCATGCTTTCCATGCATACCTTGGGGTAACTGGAGACTGTTGTGGCACCTCTAAGCCAAATCAAAGACTCTAGCTGGAAACCCCGGACTAGAAGTCCAACATCTAGACTAGCATTCCCTCTCTGGGGATTACTGTGACCTCAAGGATTCACAAAAGTGTGATATGAAGTTCACGTCCCAAATAGAAATAGTTCTCTTGCAATTTCTAACTTTTTAATCAATAAATATAATCTTTAAATATGTTTCCTAGGGTAGCCTTAGGATCCTATGCCACTCCGATCTCCTTTTATGCAAGAACTTGCTTGTCAAATACAGCTGAATGAGTGTCCAGCTGCAGGACCTTGGGATCTGAAGCAGCATCTGAGCTGAGGCCATGCTCTTCCCAACAGCATCCAGCCAATGACTGAGCACGGCATGGTACCGGGCCTGGCCATTTCTGAGCGACATGGGGCTCTTCTACAGGTGAGCAGTGCACTGGCACTGCCCACGGGCCGGGTGAGTCTCAGAGCTGCCCTGCAGTGTGAGGCTCTTCCTCCCCCTCGCCTCTCACAGGTGTGGGGGCTGCAACCCTCTCCTGCCTTTTCACAAGCATTACCCCAATACATTTGCTGCACTTCCAACTCCATCTTAATGCCTGCTTCCCAGAGGACCCAACCAACAAAATAGCCTCAGAGCATCCGAGTGTGTATCGAGTGTGCAGAAGTTAGGGTGCAAGATGAGTGGACTCCTGACATTCAGCTGTCTCGTCTCTCAGATGAATTATCACCAGCCATTGTGATGGGTTTGGCCATTATACAGCTTTAAGTGGATTGAATCTTAGTTATTTAGTATTTAATTTACACCAATAATTGATCATTGTTTAAACACAGGAAGCACAGGAAACCCTGATGTTGAAATACGAGTTAATGAGAAAGTGATGAGGATATGTCAAAAAAGACACAAGAGCCCACTCTAAGGGGTTCCCACGGGCCAAATCTGGTACAATCTGAGCAGCAAAATAAATAAATGGCAGTAATAGATTATAACCCATAGAAAAAGGAGAATCTCGAATCCATTCAAATGTAAATAAAATGAGTGAATGAGTGAATGAATGAGTGCAGGAGGTGAGACAGCTTTTCCTTACAGTAGAATGTCAACAAATAAATGCAGAAGGCATGATGGAATTCTTAAGTCAACCTTTGGTAATCACCACAGTAATAATTATTTCAGACAAGAATCAAGTGGGTGAAAATTTGACAACAAACAGAGTCCCCAAATATCTCCCCACAAAATACTCATTAATCACAAAGGGAGAAATGATAACCTTATAGTCGAGAAGCCTGGCAGACACCACCCTAAGCTAGGGATCAAAGTTAACCTCACAGGTAATGGGAAACCACTTCTCAGGCACTCCTGCCAAAAATGCAGAGCCTGAATCTAACTGTAAAGAAGCAACAGACAAACCCAAATTGAGGGATATGCTAAAAGATAAATGGCCTGGATCTCAAGGAGATATCTGCATATCCATAATCCTTATAGCATTATTCACAATAGCCAAGAGGTGGAAGCAACCCAAAAGTCCATCCACAGATGAATGGATGAACGAAATGTGGTCTATATATACAATGGAATATTATTCAGCCATAAAAAGGAAGGAAATCCTGTCATATGCTACAGCGTGGATGAACCTTGAGGACATTCTGCTAAGTGAAATAAGCCAGTCACAAAAGGACAAATACTGTATGATTCTACTTACATGACATATCTAAAGTAGTTAAATTCACAGAAACAAAAAGTAGAATGGTGGTTACTAGGGGAGGGGGAAAGTAGAGTTGTTTAATGGGCATAAAGTTTCAGATTTGCAAGATGAAAAAGTTCTAGAGATCTGTTGCACAACAATGTAAATATACTTAACACTACCAAACTGTACACTTAAAAGTGGTTAAAATGAGTTTTTTTACCACCATTAAAAATAAAAATAATTAAATAAATTTTTAAATGCTCAAGATCGTAAATTTTACGTGTTTTTACCACGATTAAAATTTTTTTAAATTGTTTTAAAAAAAATAATGAGCTCCTAGACTCTTCAACAATACCAAGACTCAGGAGAAGTGATGGCTAACTGCAACGTGAGCTGGATGAAACCTTGCATCAGTAAAACTTGTGTTCTTTCTTTTGTTAGAAATAAAGGACATTAGTGGGAAAATCGGTGAGACTTAAAGTCTGCATATTAGAGAATAGAACGGTATTGATGTTCATTTCCTGATTTTGATCATTGTACTGTCCTTGTTTGGAGGAAATACATTCTCAGGTGTTTACGGGCAAAGGGACATCATCTCTGCATCTAACTCTCAAATGGTTCAGAAAAGAAAAGTGTACTTGTCTCTCCACATACACACACACACCTATATATATCTACATATATATATATATATTCTCTCTCCTTCCTCTTTCTCTATAGATGAGACAGAGATAGACACATAGACAGACAGACGACAAGGAGTGAGGGAAAGAGGGAAGGAGAGAGAAAGAGAATGATAAAGCAAAAAATAGGGTAAATGTTAACATTTGCAAAATCTGGGTGAAAGCTGTCCGGGAATGCTTTGTGCTATTTTTGCAACTTCCCTTTAAGCCTGAAATTATTTCAAAACAAAAATTAAAACTCAAAAATTTTTAACTTCCTAAGGC
This sequence comes from Tapirus indicus, assembly GCA_031878705.1. Lineage (NCBI taxonomy): Eukaryota > Metazoa > Chordata > Mammalia > Perissodactyla > Tapiridae > Tapirus > Tapirus indicus. The sequence continues at coordinate 121,544,224 of CM062925.1, forward strand.
ACATAAAATGGTAATAATTCTGCACATTCACCCCAAAAGGATCTTCCTCAGATTTGGACATTGCACGCATCTAATCAAAGTTCTTATGCAAAGAATCAAGACACCGCTAGTCTTTCGAAAACTAATGTTGAAAGATAAAGTATAATAACATTTACACTTAATTTGACCTTTCATTTGTTGACAACAAAAGACGTGTCGCACGTGAGATGGGTAGTTTGTGGAGGAGCAGCCTAGGAGAGTTGCCTAATACCTCTCTCAAGTCAACGGAGGCCACAGGCTCCCAACGGTGTGTCCCCAGAACTGGGGCCAAGGTCGGACCACTCACTCTGGACGCTAACGCCTCCACGTAAAGTGGGTGAGTGGAGCTACCTGCAGAACAGCCCATCCCGGGATGCTCTGTAAACGGATGACGTATTAAACCAGTAGCTGTTTCTACAATCCTCCAAAAGCAATGAGGGATCAGATGCGGATGTCTGGAAAGGCCTGGAAGCCCTTGTGGACAGATAAGAGATGTGGCGCAACTCTGGAGCATCAGGAAGCTCTCTGGAGCATCATCTGGTCACCTAAGTATTTCTTCCACGAGAGCCCTCACGTCAAGCAAGAACCTGGCCTCCTGGCTATTTAAATCAGAGTTTTCATGTCTTCAGTTTAATAAATTAAGATCCCAGGCTGATATGCTGCATAATCTAGAAGGAAAAAAAGAGCGAACACACAAAACTGATTACTTACCCTGAACCATGACATAGCTCACTGGTTTTCAACATCAGTGACACACAAGAATCATCCAGAGAACTGTTAAAAAATACCCAATGTGTAAACCCCATCCCAGACCAATTAAATCAGAACTGCCGGGTGGGGCTTAGGCTTCAAAAAATGTTTAAAGCTTCTCAAGCAATTCCAGTGTCTAGCCGTATAAAGATTCCAGTTTTCAGTTTTCAGCCTCAGTGCTAGCTGTGTGCCAGGCTTCAGGCTGGGGCTATGGGCACAGGGAGACATATACGGCCCTGACAACAAATATTTCATACCTTGCTGAGGAAATGAGAGACAAATGCGTGGGAAGCAATTCGTAAACAAAATCCGCCTGTCGAGTTTGGAGGTGTTCTAGAGAGATTCATCAGCAAAAAGTCGAGAGTCTAGAATAAGTGAACCCCTTGGAGCTGGTGTTCCTGCTGTCTGCAGCCCTTTTCTTCTATGTGGTTTGTGACGAGCCATTTAGAAGCCTTGACACCGTTTTTATTTATTTTGTTTTGTTTTTGAGAATGAAGAACTGGGTTGACCCTCTGAAACAAGCGTGGATAAATTCTGAGGGTACCAAACTACTAGGTAGTTTCCAGAGAAAATTCCCTCCTGCCTGCTCTCATAGGCTAGAAAAAGTCCCCTGAGATGTCGTTTATCCCTTCACCCAACAGAGACAGGAGACGCACTGGAAGTCCCCCAGCGAGAGCAGCAGGTGTGGCACGTGAGGACGAAGTCACCTGGGGATGGGGTTGGTTGTGTGTGCGTGTGTGTACGTGTGTGCGTCCAGGGCTCTGGTGCTCCAGATCCGGCTGGGCTCGGCCACGTCCACTTTCGGAGCCTGAGGCCAACAGGATGGGTCGGTGGGGACAGACAACCACTCTGGTTGACGCTGCTGTGAAGCAAGCGGGGTCCCCGGGGCGTTGGTAACGGCATTGCACTGTCGGGCGGAGACTCCGCCCTCTGCCCACGGCCTAGGCCTTGGAGCCTGGACTGGGTGACAAACTTCAACCACATTTGGGCATCGTCCAGCCGCAACAGAGCACAAGGCGGTCTCGCTCCTGTCCTCCACTGGCTCCCACTGGCCCCACAGCCACGGCTCCACGTCCTCAGCCTGGTGCGGCTAGAGGAGCACCAGAGCCTGGGGTGCTGGGCAGGTGGCATGCTGCATTACATTCCTAGCCCCCCAGGTGGAAGCCTGCGGCTCTGTCGGACCCCCTGCACTTTAGAGGGACACACTGATGCCGGCGTCAAGAGCTGGCCATGGAAATCCTGGGGAAGGGGTCAGCCCTCTGAATCAGGAGGCTCTGCTCCTCCCAGAAGTGGCATTAGGATTCAAGGCCACCCCACTCGTGCGCCAGACTCCCCTCGGCTACTTCTCCTTCCCACTCCCCTCTTCCGACTCAGCATTAGCTGCAGGACAGCCTGCTCAGGATTCACAGCCCATTCTCACGTTCCCCACACGAGGCCCCAGTCTCACCCCTCGTGCACCTGTGGTGACAGCAGCAGAGTTCCTGAGCCCCATCCAGGACCTCCGGGGGTGGGGGGTGTCGGGGACGTGGGGGTGGACAGACAAGAAGGAGGCGGGTAGGGAGAGCCTGGCCGGCCTTCCCTGCAGAGGACACCTTCTGCCCAGAGGACGGGTGAGGGAGGAGAGAAACTGCAGGGCGGGGAGGGAGGGAGAGTCAACCAGAGCCGAGACCAGGGGCCAGAGACCAGGACCACTGCTCCAAACTCTTATCTTTTGTTTTGTTTTGCTTTATTGTGGTGAAACGTACATAACATAAAATTTACCATCTTTACCATTTTTAAGGGTGCAGTTCTTGGACATCAAGCACATTCACATGTTTTTTTGGTGTGAAGATTAGCCCTGAGCTAACATCCGTTGCCAATCCTCCTTTTTGCTGAGGAAGGTTGGCCCTGGGCTAACATCCGTGCCCATCTTCCTCTACTTTATATGGGACGCCGCCACGGCGTGGCTGACAAGCGGTTCGTTGGTCCGTGCTGGGATCTGGGCCTGCGAACCCCCGGCTGCCAAAGCGGAGTGTGTGAACTTAACCGCTGCGCCACCGGGCCGGCCCCTGCACATTCACATTGTTATGCAACCATCACCACCATCCATCTCCAGAATTTTGTCATCTTCCCAAACTGAAACTCTGCACCATGAGGCAACTCCCCCTCCCCCAGCCCCTGGCACCCACCCTTCTACTTTCTGTCTCTGACTTTGACTATTCTAGGTTCCTCATATTAGTGGAATCATATAATATTTGTCCTTTTATGACTGGCTTATTTCACTTAACATAATGTCCTTCAGGTTCATCTATGTTGTTGCACGTGTCAGAATTTCCTTCCTTTTCAAGGCTGAATAATATTCCATCATACGTATAGACCTCATTTTGTTGTCCATTCATCAGCTGATGGACACTTGGGTTGATGTTGTTTCTCTGGCTCTGGTGATTAATGCCGCTATGAATGTGGTACACGAGTATCTGCTGGAGTCCTTGCTTTCACTTCCAAGCTCTTATCTTTTAAAGAATGTCAGGATCAGCCTCTCTGATTCAGGATCAGGATACGTCTTACTTTTAGGAACACATTCAACAATTTTGTTATTTTTCAGAGAACAGACTGAGTAGGACATCTTAGTTTGGATTATTACAAGTGTGGGGGATCAGACTTGGCCACCTCAAAATATGTCTCTTTACCTTGATTATTTTCTCTGAAAGAAACTTTGACCTCCCTGCCCCACTAAGTGCCTAAAAGGATTTAACTCTGGGTATGGATAGACTGGGAGGGTCCTTGCTAAACCCATTCCAAGTAAAGTAGAAGTTATCCTTTGTAAGAGACATTTACACTTATAAGGGAAATCTCCATTTGTAAAGGTATCTCCCTCTCTGTATTGGGGAGAGTGGGGGATGACCTCATCTCTAGAAACTTGTCACTGTGGAAGGTGAGGCCTTAAATCTGCATAATAACCTTACTGTGCTTTTCTGGTAATCTCCCATAGCCGACTCCCCCCACCCCCAACATCCTCCTTTGTCTTTACCTGAACATGCTATTTAAGCAAAGAACCTGCGCCATTTTGTCGAGTTACCCAGCTTTACCTGGGTCTCTCCCATGGATACATGTCATAAAGCTTTGTTTGATTTTCTCCTGCTATTCAGTTTCATGTCAATTTAATTTGCAGCCCAGGCAGAAAGGACCCAGAGTGGGTAGAGGACAGTCTTCCTCCCCTTCAAAAGTAAGGCAGTCGGAATACAAAATTGCATCCATCTTATGGTTAACTATACTCAAAACAAACTAGAAGGAAATACATGGAAGTGTTAATAACAGCTACTTCTATGTTCTGGAATTATGAACGATTTCTTTCTTTATATTTTCCTGCCCTTTCTACAATGAGCCTGTACTATTGTTATCATTAGGAAAAAACAGTACTATTTTTTCCCCCTCAGTTTGACTGCTTTAGGACTTGTTTGTGAACCTGGGGTCCACACTGACTTACAAAGCCATCATTCATTCATTCATTCATTCATTCGAAACGGTGCTAATTACAGACATTTCTAAAAAGCTGGCTTTGAATGGCAGAATGTTGCACATCAAATAACTATCCCCTAGATTGATCTCACTACAAGCTTGTGAATGGACGCACCCAGTCTGGAGTTAGTCACATGCTTGGCTGTTACTCAGGGGGGTCAGTGGTCATCTCACCGCTCATTGAACTAGAAGGAACACTGCCGGGACCAGCCCCGTGGCCTAGTGGTTAAGTTCGGCGTGCTCTGCTTCGGTGGCCCAAGTTCAGTTCCCAACCTACACCACTCGTCAGCCATGCTGTAGCAGTGACCCACATATAAAATAGAGGAAGACTGGCACAGATGTTAGCTCAGGGCTAATCTTCCTCAGGAAAAAAAAATAAAAAGAAGGAACACCGATTTAAGCACGACTGCACCCTTTGCAGCCAGCAGCCTTTGGTTGAGCTTGGCTCACATGCAGGTTTATTCTGCACATCTCTGTATCCATTATTCTAAGATCTACGCACTCGGATAACAGGATCCCTCCCAGCTCGGGTTCCTGAGGCCCCAGGTCCTCAGTTCATCATTGGCAAACCCAGCCTGTGCCAGCTGGAAGTCAGGGTGGATGGGTTCTTTCTCTTCCCATCTTCTGCCTGCTGCCTCCACACCAGTCCCTTGACAGCCCCCACGATGGTGACGTCCCAGAGCAGACGAAGGAAGAGCAAGAAAATTCCTGCTGCTGGGGAGCGTGAGTGACATATTTTCAGCCTCCTCCCCACGCCCCACTCTTTCTCCTCCTAGATGTGGTCTTTCAGCACATAATGGCACAAACCTTTAGCTGATAAATGATCAGAAAACTGTGAGGCAAGAGTAAGGGATTTGGAGAAGCAGGCACAGTGCCGTGCAAGTTCAAGCTTTCCTGCTTCACCTTCATCTGCTGCTCCCCCCCGTGGGAACCAGATGGCCTGGTTTCGCCACTTACTCACTAGGTGACCTTGGATCAGGAACTTAACTTCTCTGTGCCCCAGTTTCCCCACTGGGAAAAGGGGAGAGAAGAGAGAGCCCAAGAAGTATCTGCCATTTATATTCTTAGCCGATAAATTCATACCAGCTTTCTTGAATGCACCAGGCATTGTGTTAGGTTCTTTAAACAGATTATCTCCAATCTTTAGAAAGATTATCTCCAATCTTTAGAACCACCCAACCAAGTTGTAACTGCTGCTCTTCCAGATATAAGTAAGCTATCTCAGAGAGATTAAATCACTTGCCCCAGGACACTGCCTGGAGGGAGGGGTTACAGGCTTTGATAGGGGTGTAGGAAGGAGGAAACAGGACTACAGATCTTTTCCCAAGGCAGTTCGTGACAAAGGTAGTGACGGGCAGTAACCAAACCCCTCGGTCAAAGTCCCACCAACCTGCTCTCCAGAAGCAGAAGGGCAGGGGCGCCCACTGGGGCAGATGGAAGCTGAACACACACCAGGGCACCCAGGGGCTCTCCTGCCCTCAAATACTTCCCCACCTGCCCCTGCGAGGCCTGGAATTGTTCTAACAGCAATAAATCCCTTAATTCCACAAATGGAAACCAAATTTAAGGCCGACGCCTAGTCCCGACCCCCAGAAGAAAACAGCTGGCCGCATTCCAGAGTCATCTCTGAATGCCCCTGTTGTCAGGTCCACTTGAGGCTCCTCCTGGGGCCGCCTGCACGGCTCTCCCCCAGCCCTCCTCTGCCCTCCCTTCCTCGTCCTCCTGTCCATGAGGCCTCCCTGCCTACGACTCAGCACGTAAACCCGACAGCCCTGTTTCTGCTGTACTTTCCTCCCGAGCACCGAGCACCGATGGCTATCTAACATGATGGCTATCTAACATGCCACGTGTTTTGTTTATGACCTGTTTATTGCCTTGTCTCCTCCCAAGGGTACTGATCTTTGTTTCTGCCACTGATGAATCCCCAATACATAGGAGCAGGGCTGGCATAGGGTAGGTGCGCAGAGGCATTTGTTGGTGGATGAAGGAAGGAAGGAAGGGTGGCTGTGCGAGTCGGCGTGGACCCACAGCTTCACAGACAGACCTGAAGCAATGGGACCCAAGGAAAACCGGGACCTGAATAAACGTGGCTCTCCCCGACAGTCTGGGAATCGCTGACTTCAGATTCCTTACATTCCCCATTATTATCAAGGCTGGAATCAAATCAGTGTGTGGCTTCATCGGGTACCTCGGCCCCTCCCATACTTGGTGTCTTCACACCAGCCCCAACGCAGCAACCACCCTCAATTATATCCACCCTCACATCCACCCTCCCAGTTGCCCAAAGCTCTGTGGTGAACTCCACCTCCCAGGAGTTTTCCATGCTCCCAAAAGCATCCCCACCCTATCCCTGCATCAAAAACTTCCCACTAACTCCATTTTATTGAACTATATTACGTGTAGTGGGAAAAAAGCCTGATACAAGAGGAATTCATACTAAGATGTGAATGGCTGCATTTCAGTCATCAGGGAGCTTCTGAATTTTCATCCCGTTCACTAGGAGGAAAATCAAAGAAGTCAGTGGAGCCCCATCCTGTTAGAGTTTACTGTAGGGCTCAAACATTTGCCACACAGGAAGCCATTAGAGGACAATGAAGTGCTGAAGTAGCCCCACATAGGCTGAGTGCTAGAACCTCTGAGTCGCAGGATCCCCAAGTTGCCCGGGCCCGCGTTGGTTGCCTCCCGGTGCAGGAAGCCCAGCTCTGCAGTCGGGCACAAAGTCAGGACGCTCCTGCCCGCCTCCCGGAGCCCTGGCCGTCAGAGCTGCCTCTTCCATCCTGATTTCATCACAACCCACGTAATCCGTTTCATGTATTTAGATTTCAGGTAAGTTCTGATTGAAGAGATGGTTCTGTGGCTACGATAGCTTTGCAAACCACAATCAGTCCAAGCCATCATTTTACAGAAAAGTGGATCCGGAGAGAGGCCCTTGCTCGAGGCACTCTCAGATCTGTGACAGCTAGAACTACAACCAGGTTTCCTGTGGCCCAAGTGGTTTTTTAAAGAAAAATATTATTGAAGGGTAACATACATACAAAAATACACAGCTTGATAAACACTCAAAGTGAACACACGTGCGTAACCACCGCCCGGCTCAGGAACGAGGTCACTCCTGGAAACCAAGAAGCCCCCTGTACCCCCTCCCAGTCACCACCCCCGAGGTAACCAGTGTCTTGACTTGTAACATGGATGCGTTTGTGTGGTTTGAACTTTCTATCAGTGGAATCACACACACGTATTGTGTTGCGTCTGGCTTTATTCACTCAACATTTTGCCCACAAGATTCGTTCATGTTGCCTCTTACAGCTATGGTTCGTTTGTAATTGTTCTAGAGTATTCCAGTGCAAGATATACCACAATTTGTTTATCCGTGTTGATGGAACACTGAATTGTTCCCACTTTGGGACTGTCGCAAGTAATGCTGCTGGAACATTCTTCTCCGTGTCTCTGGTGCACACATACGGGTATTTTTGTGGAGTTCTACGACAAGGAGTAGAACTGCTGGATCAGTGTATGCATACGTTCAGCTTTAGTCAATGCTGCCAAATGGTTTTCCAAGATGATTCTATCAATTTTCCCTCCCACATGAGAGTTCCTGTTACTCCAAAGTCTCACCAATCCTTGGTCTTTTCCTTTTCAGCCATTCTGGCTAAAACAGGTGTATAATAGTGTCTGATTATGGCTTAAATTTGTATTTCCGAGATGATTGATGAGGTGGAGTAGCTTTTTATTGCGTACCGGCCATTTGGAGATCTTTTATGAACACCATAAAAGTCTGTGTTTCCATGTTAAGCTATTCTTGGTTTGCTTGTTTTTGTTTTTTTTCCCTTTCTCCAGTGACTTTTGTGGATCTGCACACATATAGGAACAAAACCGTCTCCTGGGTAAGGGCTCTGGAGCCAGGCTGCTTTGGTCACCGTCCAGCTCCGGCAGCGACTAGCTGCCACTCTGGGCTGGTCAGCTCCTCTCCATGCCCCAGCTATGCCATCTGTTAAATGGGGATGAGGATAACAGGACCTCACTCCGTGAGCTGGAATGAGCAAATGCGTGCAGACGTCTAAAACAATGCTGGGTACATCTTAAGTGCTCAATACGCTGGGATTTTTACGGTCAGACTTAGCATTCTGTACCTGAAAGTGCCGGAAACCACCAAGAAAAGAGAGGGCACGGAGTAAGACTGAGAGATGAAGTTTCACAACTTGTTGGTAACTTATCACTTAAACAGCAACCTCATCTTTCTCCCTACTCAAAAAGGATATTTCCCGTGTGCGTGGGAACCAAAGAAGAGGCGAAACCGGCGTTTGAGTCGAGAAGCTGAGGCCAACTCAACTCAACTGAAAAGAAACGAAACAGCAGCCCTCTGCGAGGCTCACAGGGACCACATGTCCGGGCATCACAAGTCTGCAGAAGAGGGTCACCGAGCCCACCAGGTGAGGAGACGCCGACCGACTCGACCCCACCCTCCCTCTCGTCTCACGAGGAGCTCACAAGCAGAGGAGCCATGACATGGAGAGGAGGCCCTTCCTCCTGGGCTCCCCCTCGCCCGCCCAAGCATTAGCTCCCGCTCTGCCCTTCTCCAGGCCTCCGCGGTCCAGCGTCAGCAAGCTGGCTCCACCAAGACGAAAGTCCGCCTGACAGCGGGCCTCGGGTCTCAGCTTCCTTGGCCGGGGGACTGCGGACAGCTCCAGGCAGCAGGCCCAGGAGGTCAGCCCTGGCGTGGAAGCCCTCACTCCGCAGAACTTGAGCTGCCCACTGGGAGCGCCCGGCCTGAACGGCGGGTGACGTGGCCAGAGCAGGTGCTGGGGGCATCGTGACTTTTCTCAGAACCCCGACAGTGGATTGAGAAAGTAGGTTATGTGGCCAGACGGGAAGAGGCCGGGGAGGTCTTGGTTTGTTCTGGTAAACAGGCCTGGGTCAGTGGAAGGATGTAAACAGCAGGTCTGTGCCGCAAGACCAGGTCTGATATGGGATCAGAATGAGTCAGAGATTCAATTCCCTTATTTTGCAAATTAGGAAACTGAGGCTCAGAGAGATTAGTGGACAAAGTGTGGGCTTTGGAGAAAGGCCCACCTAGTGATCACCGATTCCTCCTTTTACTGTAACTTGCTGCTTCAAGTCCCTCCAGTCCCCCGAGCAAATTAGTCACCAAATCCCATCTTACGCAATGTTCCTCATATAAGTGATCTGTGTTCTTCTCACCCCTCCTGTCTCCACTCAGATTTAAGACCTAAAACCCTACCCTAGACCATGGGTCATCACTTCCATCTCCCTCCCTCCAGCCTCTCCTATTCCAATCCATCCTGCACACCACTCATAGATTCATTTCCTAAAACACACTTTGGTTCTGTTCTTCCCCTGCTCGGAAACGATCGCTGGCTCCCCACTTCCTCTAAGACCACTTTTGACCCCCTCAGTCTTCACTGGGGCCTCTGCAAGGGGTTCTCAAGCAGCCTTTCTCCCCTCTGCCCCCTCCACTCTGGCCACTGGATCTGCTTCTTCCCCCCAAACACACCTTCCTCCCACCCACCTCTGCTTTTCCACAGAGCACCCCACCACAAATCCCTCTTCCTCCTTTCTGTCTGATCTCTACCCGTCCTCGTGTCTATTATCATCTCTCCCTTGCTACCCGTAAGCTTTTATTTCCCGTGTTACATCAAAGACTGGCGTCTCGTCTGCACTTTTCCTGTGAGTGGATATACGTTGTGTGTGTTCCCACGCACGCTCCAAGCTTCTTCAGAGCTTCAATACTCTTCTCTCTGTACAACCCAGCACGCACCACAACCCCTAACAGAACGTGGGTGCCAAAAACATACGTTGACTAGAAGCCAACACAAAAGAAGCCAACAACACAGACAGCCTTCTTAACAAGCTCTCCCTCCAGCTTAGAAGTATGTGCTCGGCACTGGGAATGCAAAGGTTACAGAATAACCACTTCCACCTTCCATGGGCTCCACCAGACAGGACGTGAACGCAAGCAATGATGACAATGGCACAGCTTCTGTTATACGTGCGTGAGGGCCTGGAGTACCGAGAATAATGGTCCAGCTCTGCCAAAGAAGTCAGGGAAGGCTTCATGGAGGAAGTGGTGTGACATGAGTTCTGAAGTAGTCAAGAGGGTGGAGGGGGGAGGGCAGGGGTGAGAGAGGAGGATGTCCCAGGCAGGAGGAGGCGTGTGGGCTGAAGCGTGAAGACAGGAGCAGAGATCACGTGTGAGGGAAGGACTGGGAAGAAATGAGTGAGTGGAGTGGGTGATGCTAATGGGCAATAAAGTGAGGCCTTTTAGGCTGTAAAGAGGATTGTCACAGAGAGGCCCTCTTTCAGGGACAGACAGAGCAGGTGTGCCCCCGTGTCTCAGGCAGAGGTGGAAGATCGAGTTCTCTTCCTCCTTCCCAGACAAGCTGTCTGGCCTTGGGCAAGCCTGTAAATTGCTCCGGTCCTCAGTGTCTCCGTCTTTAAGACGGATATTTTCCTTCTGTTCCCCCCTTGACCACAGGGGTGACTGTGAAAGACTCCACCTGTACCTCAGGAAAACCAAGTCGGAAGAAGTAATCCATCACCCTGCCAGGCGTCCCCGGCCTCGGAACCCTGGGTCTTCAGCTCCAATTTAAGGCATAGAAACCGGGTGTCTCTGGCTCCCGACCAGGACTGGGTCTCGTTGGTCAGTGGAGAACTCAGTGGTTGACTGCAAAGTCACTCAACAGTGGATAGGGCCCATCACCAGGGCATTCAGATGTTACCTGGACAATGGCCTTCCATTTGGATGGTGTGGACACAGAAGCAGATGTCCACCTTTCCCACAGCCAGGGCCAACTCCTTCTACTACAGGATGTGCCAAACCCGGCCTGCCCATTACATTTCAGGGTTGAGGTAAGGGGTTAGAAATTCTGTTCTCAAAGAGCTTTTTCTGGTGCCATGTCAGGGCTGCCCCCACACTCCCAGACCCCAAGGTTTACACTGAGATAGTGTCCTTTATATAAACAAACCCCTTTGTAAACTGATAAACTCTTCATCATTGTAAGGTGTCCTCATAAGGCCAGCGGGCTTTTTCAGGCCAGAAAGGGATTACAGGGAACGGCTGGAGGCCCGAAATGGCATGCAGACAGGGAGAGTGGCTCCTGTGCCCACCCTGCTCCCAGGCAGCTCCCTTCTCAAACCAGCACTCCAGACCTGACCTCCATGAGCTCCACACCCAGGGGTCACCAATTCCAGGGCCGACGGCCGAGGAAATCTTTAGAGCGAGCAGGCCCAAAACTCAAACCCAAACTCTGGCTCAGAACAGGTTGGAAGAACAACCCCCACCCCTTTGTTCCCCTGTGGGGAATGAGGGACAGGGAGCAGGGCCTCAGTTCCTCATTTGCAAAGTGGTGAAAAGCATACTGAGCTCATGGAGCTGTCGTGAAGTGGCAGTGTTTACACGAGATTTACCCGTGTTCGTTAACAGTGAAAACAGTAGGTACTGTGTTACCTCCGTTACAGAGAGCTGGGACTGAGGCAAAGGGAAGCCAAGTGCTGAAGTCCACCTGGCACAGAACAGCAGGAGGGGACACCCCTCACCCCATGACTGTGCCTGCCTGCCCACCTCCTTCTCTGCACTTCAGAGGCCTCAGCTTTTCTCTGACTGCACCCAGCACCTTCCCTTCCTGCGAGGTGGGCTACCGAAGCCATCTGGACCAGGAGACCAATCAACATCACATGACACATCCCTTATGGGAACGGATGCCTGCGAGTCCCCTGATGACCCGCCTCATGAGGACTTCCTCGCAGTGTCGAGGGTCAAGTCACCACATCTATTTCTGACCCCCTGGTGACTTTCGGGTTTCCCTCTGACTAAGACACCCAATGGAATACTGTGGCAAAAAAGGGGAAAAACACCATCTCGAGCCTTCTGAGTCAGCCTTCCAACCACAGAATTTTGGGCTCCAGCCCAGACTTACTGGATACAAATTTGCATGCTGACAAGATCTCCAATGACACGCACCCATTGGTTCTCTCTCTGCTCTGTCGTCATTTCTCTGAGCAGTGGCATCCAAGCTTTCTGATCACAAACTACTACCTCCTGATAAGATATTTCCTTAGTTGTAAATTACATACGGGTGCTACTGCACTGATCTATTACATACATTATACAACTTACTTAAATATTAGAAATTGAAAAGGATGAGTTAAAACTAAGGACAAAGAGAAGTTGCAATATTTTCTTCTGGCACCCAAAATAACGCTTTAGGGGCCAAGGAGAGACATGAGGCCTGCCCACCTTTCCCAACTGCTGGATTACAGGGTGAGCTCGTGGTGCAGACTTCCGGGGTCCTGGGATTGGTAATCGGCTCTGGCTTTTCAGGAAATTCTCACTCCTCCATAAACCCCACCCCGCCCCTCTATCCCTCCACTCTTGTTCTTAATCTTCCCATTTGCATCATCCATGCCCCAGGAATTTTTGTGGCTGAAAGTTTCCTGTCCCATTTAAGTTTATGTCTTCTGTGTTTCATCTGTTAAGAGGAACATGAAAGCAAGCATCAACAAGGGGAGGAAGGGGTGGTAGTGAGTTTGGAAGGTAGATTTCTTTTTTTATGTTGAAGCACTTAGTCTTCTTCCTCATTTCTAGATCACCGAACAATCCAAGAAGTCACTGAAGATAAGGTGACAGTCAAGCCACAGAGGTTTTAAATTGCTTCTAGGGACGCCCCGCCTCCTGTCTCGGGACAAGTGTCTATTTCTGGAGCTCTGGTTGGAGGTAAACATGGTCCTGCTTGAAAGCAAAACCATGGCTTCCTGCTCAGAGAACCAGAGGCTGGGCCCCCCAAGCACATCCCCCCACTTCAAAATAAACACAGACAGAAGTCCAGGAAATTCAATGCAAAAAAAGATTCCCAAAATGTTACTAATTTAAGGTTCATGCAAATGAGAAACAGGAAAAGTAAAGTCTTCCCAGAGAGCAAGCCATATACCACCAACAAACACCCCAATCTTCCCCATGTCTAGACCTAGAACCTCAAAGAAGCTGGGAAAGATTTAAGGAAATGCACATCCATGAAATAAAAACTTTATCACTTCCCTCCTGTCTCTGATCCTTGTGGGCAATTTCATACAGAGCTCAGCGACTGGGATTTCGCCCCAGGGAATACACATTTACAGGGCGCCAAGTTTTTTAGAAGGACTTTTAAAGATTCTGCACACTCGTAAGCCTTGCTCTAGACCTCAGGAAACAACGCCTGCTCTCCCAGTTCCTCCCTGTCCCTCCCCAACCACCAATCAGCGGGGGCAAGCTCACCCTGACAAGAGATTCTCACATACTGAGATATGGGGTAGCTATTCTGGCTCAAAACTGTTTTGGCTTGAACTAAAGAAGCCTGACTTACAGGTTATCGAACATACATTGTATATCTGCTTTAACCATTAAAGAGTGCATTAAACATTATCTTAAACTAAAAGAATGCACTCTCTTAAGATAAGAATGCATCCTCCCCACTCCTAGGACAGCAGTATCCCACAGCTATCAGTGACGCCCATATTAGTACTCTTGAAGATAAGGTCTCTTTCCCAGACATCAGGGTCAAGTTGACCTGCTAATTTGCAACTGAATACCTCTTTGAAATTTTGATGAATATGCATCCTGGGCATGTCTGATGTATGTTCTTTGTTCTAAAAAGCTATAAGACTGTACTGAAAACCATGCTTCTCCAGAACGCTTTCTTCCTTTGAGGAAACTGCCTTCCCGGGTTATAATCCTCATCCTGGCTCAAGTAAGACTCATCTTAATTCTCTTATCTTTAGAATAGTTATTGGTTATTTTGTGTCAACACCCCCAAGGTGGTCTGAGGAATAGACACAAAGGCCCAAGATCAACATGGATAATCCCTCCGGTTGATAGGTCTGTCCCTACTGACAACGCCTGGCTCCTGCCCCTTCCCAACGACTCCAACGACTGTGGCCCAGTTCTGAGCCGCCTTCATTCCTCCTTCCACTAAAATTAAGCTCTGCTTGCAGCCATCAGACCCCATTACAATCCTACAGGTAGGAGAGGGAGAAGGAATGGAAAAACTTCTCTTCCCCAGGTACGTCGACAACCCAAGCAGCTGCACCATAGCAAGAAAATATGAGGGGGAACAGGAAAGAGAGGCGTTCGGCTAAGGACCCCACTTTGGAGGCACAGTCTTGGGTGGATGGATCATTAGGAAGTTTGTGGACACACAGCACTGCGGACTGCCTGGTTCCTGCAGGGCCAGCCTGGAAGACCAGGTAGCACTTCGGGCGGGGGCAGCTGCTGTGCCTACCGCCATTCTTGAGTCTGCCAGCCCATTTACACTCACATGGAAGCGGATGGTAGCAGCATCCGCAGAGCTGTCACCACGGGACTGAGGGTTCCTTGAAGACAGGAGTAAACAGCCACTGTCTATGGAGCACCACGCACGTGCCAGGCCGTGTTTGGAGTGCTTTGTGCTTAACCCTCCCAACACCCCTTGCAGTTGACAGGTGAGGAAACCGAGGCACAGACAGTCTAAGGAACTTGTCCAAAGTCACACAGCTGCTAAGCAGTGGAGCTGGTATCTGAATCCGGGAAGTTTGACTCCAGAGCCCACAGGCAACATCCCACCTCTCTCTCTTGCATTCCCAGCCTCCAGAACAGAGCCTGGGGGGTTGATCTTATGGAACGAATCCCCGCCTCCTTATAAATAAATATGAAGATGGCCAGGGTGGGTGACCACGGCCTCGGCTCAGCAAGCAGGAGCAGAAGCAAAGGATCTCAAGATGAGATCCTTCCAAAGCATTCATACCGCAACCTCCATAAGCCTCCCTCCACCTCCACGTTGCCCTCCCTGAGCTGCCCTTTAGGGTAAGAATGTTGGGGTGGGGAGGGAAAGAAGAACAATGTGAGTTGCCCTTAGCCTCCACTCTATCCCTTTGTTGTTTATGCCCTAAAGTCCATCATTAAGACACCATCTCTTGAATTAAAGGTCTTTGAGATCAGTTAAAATGCAAACTGAGCTACTGTCACTTAAAGATGATGCCAGTGAAGGATTCCAGTGAGGATTTGACAGGAGGAGAGTACTTGAGACCCAGGGACTAAGGCAGGGGAGAAAGGGACCAGAGGAAGCAGGCCCACACAAACATTGCACCTTCTCTACAGCGTTGCTGAGGGCTGGCTGGGCTACCCGGGAGATCTCCAATGCCTTGTTACCCTGGAGACAGAGGAGAGGAGAACCTGGAGGTTAAGGAAGAATGATCAGACTTACTGAAAGGAAGAAAATGTGGACCTTCTGCTAGACATCCAGAAAAAAACAGATACTTCGTCTTTACACCCATTCCATATTCCTTCCTCCCTGGGATGCGGAAATGGGTTATATTTGACAATTTAATACATGTAGTGGAGACGAAAATAGACTCCTCAAGTGCTCTTGTCTTTTCACGAAGTATGAAGCTATTAATTCACAAAATGAATCCAACCCTCAGGGAGGGTTACTTCCTTTATGCATCTTCCCTACAGGCTTAAAGTCTGAAGTATCAGACACTGAGGGCACAGAGCAAACCAGACCAGCCCAGGTATTTCCCTCCTGACTTTTCCGGGCACTATATCTGGTGTTGCCTGGAGAGCTGAAACGTCCTTACGTCCAAGAAACTCACTCCTGCAGTCCTCAGCGGTTACTGCACTGTTCCCACTTTTAGCTGGTCTAGGCAGACAGGGTGGAGAAGGGAAGCAGCACTAGATATGGAAAAAAAAGGGCTGGGAGGCAGTAAGAAAGATGGATGCCAGTCGGACTCTGTAACTACATTTGTTAAACTCAAGGTTAAGGTTATTGTTTTAAAAGTGCTAGAGCACTTATAGGGACAATGGGTCAGGGGCGTGCCCTGCTGGAAAATTTGACTTGCTGGTGACATAAGAGGCCTCCTCCATCTCAAGTAGCCCTGGCGTCCTCGTCTGCCCAGGACAACCTCCCTCTTCATCCAGGCAGGGAATCAGTAATGAATCCTCTACTCCAAAGTGTTCAATCAATGCAGAAACCCTTTGGCACTATCATAACTCCCGAAGTAACCCATTCCATTAAAACAGAGCATCGGGAAAAGGCAAGAGCTTTCGAGTATGGCAGACGAGAACTTGAATCTGAGCTCCACCGTTTTCTTACTGATACTGTAAACCAGCCGGGCCTGGTTCCTGGAGAGAACACCATAAACGTTCCTTCCTACCCCTTCTCTGTAATTGACTTGAAATTCACCTCCTGTAACATCTCTGTTCTGTCCCCTCCGGCAGAGCGGGACCAGTCTAATCTCTTGTTCCATGAGTGTTTCAAATAGTTGCGGACCACTAAACATCCCGTTCTTCCACCACGCCTATGACTTGGTTTCCTGACCTTCGCTAGCTGAGTCACTCTCCGCAAGTTAACCCAGGCCCTCTGAAGAAAAAGGCGGATGTAGCCAAGATCCACATTCATGCTAGGCCTGGGGGGAGGGGGTGTCCTCAGCTCAAGGTTGGGGCAGTTTGCATCCAGGAGGCGGGGACCCTGGACCCCCCGGGGGAGTCTTGCTGCAGCGCCTGCGCGGGCTGTTGAAAAGATGCTACAGGGAACACCGCGTCCACGACCAGCGGGTTGGATACATCTTTCTGCCAAGCGGGAAAATGCAGCGAGGGGCACTGACAATACTGACTCCCTAATCGAAGGTGAAAACACCGCACGCTCTTATGCAATCGCCCACGTTCAGAGCTGTTTTTAGTGCCTCCCCGTCTCTCCTTCCTCTTCTGCGGCGTGCACGCCCGCCCCGGCCCCGCCCGGCTCGGGCGCCGCTGACCACCTGCCGGCCCGTTTCCCCCGGGGCGCTTACAAAGCGCGGCCGCTCCCAGGCCTTCCTGGAAAACACCCTGGGCCGGGAGGACGAAAACATGCCGCGGGGAGGGGAAGCGCGGAGCCTGCACCAGGCGCCCGGCTGCGCGGGGAACACGCCGCGCCCACGTGTCGGAGCCCGCGGCGCGGGGCAGGCTGGGGGTGGCGCCACGTGAACGCGGCATGCGGGCCGGCGGGGCGGGGCGGGGCGCGCGCTGCCCGGCCCGTGCGCCGCGCCCGCAGCCAATCCGCGCGCCAGGCCCCGCCCACCGCCCGGGCCCCGCCCCTGTCTGCCGCGCCCGGCCCGGGCCGCGTGTCCCCGGGTGACCTCTCCCAGGCCCGCCGGCGTCCGCGCCGGACGTCAGCCCGAGCGAAGGAGAGCCGGGCCGTCTGGGCCCGCGGCGCCCCGGGCTGCGAGGCGGCTCCTGTTGCATGTCCCCGTCTGTGACCGGCGACCCTTGGTGCGGGGACCCACCGGGAGGCTGGCGCGGGCGGGCCACCGCCCCCAAGCGGCTTTCTGGGGCAGAGGCTGGAGGACCAGCGGCTCCTCCTTGACCCCCCCCCCCCCCCCGGCTGCGGAGAGCCTTGCCCTCGGCCTGCCCCCCTCATCACTCCGTCCCTGACCATCTCTGTCCCCACCATGCCTGCCACTCAGGGGGTATACTGAAGGGGAGCAGAATATGCCACCCCAAATAGACCTGTTTGGCATAAAGATTATTTTGAGCTGATTATTTTTGAGAAACTGCAGACACAGGAGAAGCTCTGAAAACACAGGAGTGAGTTACCCTTTTGTAAGGGATATTTACATGAAAAAGGGGGCTTATACCAGAAAGAGCCCTTATGAATCTGACTTGTGTTCCTCTGTGCTGTTAACTGTTTCTTGAGTGTTAACAGTTGTATTTGTTAAGCTTGTGGCTTCTCTCTTCTGGCGCTGGTGTTCCTCGAATGTTCTTTTCTTTTCCTTTTTCCTTTTTAACTTCTTGGTCATCAGAGCTACCTGTTGCTTGTCTGTTCTCATGACTGTGGGCAAGGAGCAGGCATGCTGCTTACAGGAGGGTACAGTAGGTGTGGGGGTTCCATACCCAGCCCCCTAAGCTTTTGACTTAACAATTCCTATTTGTTATCTGTGGTTTAAAAAGTAATATACATTCATTGTGAAATGACTGGAAAATATAGAAGGAACATAAAATATTCCTGTTTATGTTTCCTTCCAGACTGTCCTGTCTGTACAGATATTTTTTCAAGTCCCAGGAAGCTTGGTATTAGCCCTTCCCTGTGCACTGAATTTATGATCTCCTACTCAGTGTCATTGCTCATGAGGAATTAGACAGTAATCATAAGGAATCTTATTTTCCAAGTGAATAATACCTGGAATAAAAGAGATTCAAGGTTTTAAAAAAAACTCCTGGGGAAAATACAAAAAGCAAATGGAAGATGCAAATGTGGAAATGGGGGGGAAGGAGAGGAAGAACTCCCTGCTATTGAACTGGAATAAGAAATAGCAGTGAGGGGCCGGCCTGGTGGAGTAGTGGTTAAGTTCACGAGCTCCGCCACGGCGGCCGGGGTTCGCAGGTTCCAATCCTGGGCGTGGACAGACGCACCGCTTGTTAAGCCATGCTGTGGCGGCGTCCCATATAAAGTAGAGGAGGATGGGCACAGATGTTAGCCCAGGGCCAGTCTTCCTCAGCAAAAAGAGGAGGATTAGCCACGGATGTTAGCTCAGGGCTGGTCTTCCTCAAACAAAAAACAAAAAAAAGAAATAGCAGTGAATTTATAATTTTTAAAAATATCTGTTTTCTGGCTCCGTCCATTGAAAAGCCCTAGAAACAATGGTACCCCAGGAGCAGTAAGCAAACCAGAGCCCAGATCTGGGTTTCTAACTATCATTCTCCACTAAAAGTAACCAGGCTCCTTGGAGAAGCAGCTGACTCCAAAGCTGAGACTAGGAAGTAGACATAAGCCTAGAACATCCAGTTGTGCTAGAAAATAAGGAGGACATAGCAAAAGGCAGGGCTTGAAAGGGCTCTTAGCCAAATCTGGGACAATTTGAGCATCAAAATGAATAATGTCAGGAATGGATTATAACACATGCAATAATCATTCTTAAAATCCCTGAGTCCACACTGATAATTTAAGAGAATGTTCTTGTTCTGGGGAGGAACATGCTCAAGTATTTAGGGATGAAATGCCATGTTGTCTGCAACGAATTCTCCAATGGTTCAATACCAATAAAACAAGTTGAGAAAATAATATGGTAAAACACAACAATTGGTGAGTCGAGGTTATATAAATTGTTCATTGTGCCATTCTTGCAACTTTTCTGAAGGCTTGACATTTTATTTATTTATTTTTTTTTTTGCGAGGAAGACCAGCTCTGAGCTAACATCCACTGCCGATCCTCCTCTTTTTGCTGAGGAAGACTGGCCCTGGGCTAACATCCGTGCCCATCTTCCTCTACTTTATATGGGACGCCGCCACGGCAGGGCTGACACACAGTGCGTCAGCAGCCACCCGGGATCCGAACCTGCGAACCCCGGGCTGCCAAGCGCAAACTTAACCACTGCGCCACCGGATGGCCCCAAGGCTTGACATTTTTTAAAGTAAAAAGAAAGAGACAGAAATGGAAAACTTCCCCAGGCAATGAGTGTCCCTGGGTGCCTCACACACTTTTATTTTCCTAACATACACAATTAACACTCAGTGAACCAGGAAACTATTTCTGAGTCATCAAACATACATAAGTCAAAGATGGTATGTTTGTGTAGACACACAAATAAAATACATATGAAATTAAAGGGACAAGTCTGGCAAGTGAGTCACTAAGTCCCAGGTGTTTTATGCAATGGTCAGCGCAGAAAAATATTTCCCATCTGCTTACAGGCCATCCCTCCTGAAAAGGGCGGCCTCTCCCCATCAGGGGCCCAGGGCACAAACACGAGTCAGGTCCTGGGAGAGTCAAATGGCTCAGAAAGGGGGTCCATTTTAGTAACTGACTTTGAGAAGAAGTGCAGATTCTGCAACTTTTATTTCAAATCAAAGAACAATGTGGATATTGATTATTAGGAGGCACGGTGGGTCAGGGAGAAGGTCTCTCGAAATCTAAGCCTCCCTCTGGCCAGTTTCGCTGATGCATTTCTGCCGACTCTTAAGCACGTAAGGTCTCCTTTTGTCATGTGAGGCCAGCAAAGCCCGTCTCATCCATTCATTCAACAGACATCTGCAGAGGTTCTCAAACCTTCCAGAAGAGACCCATTACCAGCTGAACTTTGTTACCAGGCATCGTCCAGGGCCGTCCTCTCAGAGGTTCTGACTCATTTTTAATGTCCACCTGGACACCCTGGGTGATTGTGATGAGGGTATTCCCACTGAGAATAACTTAGGACCCAATCTAAGCAACTGGGAAAAAGCCGTGTGTAATCAAAGCTGGTCTCCCTCTGAAAAATAAGCGTTTGACTTGTTAGAAGGAAAAGGAATGCAGGAAAGGTGCAATGGAGAATAAAACAAAAGGAAACACCCCAAAAGAGGTCATCAGAACGATTTTATAGGCTCAGCCACACATGGGGGCCTACAGGCTGGGAATTCCATGAGCCCGTCAGCTGCAGAGTCCAATGGCTGTGGACAAGTTGCAAGCTTTCTGGGCTTCTGTTCCTTCTCCTGCAGATCAGGCTCCCCTAACCACACCTCACGCATGATCACTGTAAGGGACTAGTGTAAGATTCTAAGGCACTTTAAAGTTTTAATCAAGAATAAAGAAATAACCTCAAGTCAGAGAATGACATTCTTTGAGGGCCTCTTATGTGCACTGAAGTATTAATGTTCCCATTCATCCATTCATTCATATATAGTTATCAATCTCCTTCCAGGCACTAGGCTGGACAGTGGGGACATGCCCCGGGAGTTCACAGTCTAGTAGGGGAGATGGAATAAGCACAGATTATAGCACAGGAACCATGATTACCTCCAGCTTTCAAATTCTAAGGCAGTTCATGATTTAAGCTGGGCCTTGAAAAGCAGGGCACACACGCGTCCGAGGAGAGAGCTGATGAGAAACGGCAGAGCTGGGAAAGTGAGGGGTGGGCGCAAGGAAAAGTGTGCAATGAAATTGGAAGAAATGCAAAGAATTATAAAACACTGTTTCAGGAGCAAAGGCAGAGTAAGGAAGATGTGAGGGGAAAAGTCTTCAGAAGGTAAATTTTCCTAAGAAAGATGGCATCTTTCCTCCAGATCAGATAGACGATACAATCTGTAATTTACAAAGGTGAAACATCTACAGCGGGGAGTTTAGGAGCTAAACTTACATTCCATTACAACCCTGCAATTCCACAAAAATGAGTGTTTTGACCTACCCAAAGACAAGAACAAATAGAATGTTCATGGCAGCTCTGGGTTTACTAACCCCAAACCAGAAGCAACCCAAATGTCCACCCACAAAAAAGATCAAGGTGTAGTCTGTTCCCACGGTGGAATACTGTATGGCAGCAAGCACAAACCAACTACTTCTGCATACAACAACGTGGAAAAATCTCACGGTCAGGATGTTGAGCGAAAGACGCCACATTCAAAAGATACGTAATGTGTAATTCCACCTATGTGAGGTTCAAGAACAAACAATATTTGTAAGAAGTCAGAACAGTGGTTACTGCTGGGAAGATCTCTGAATGGCAAGGGTACCAGGGAGCCTTGTGGAGCTCCGGAAGTGTTCTCTAGCTTGATCTGGGTGGTGGTCACGTGGATGTATACCTATGTAAAAGCTGATTGAGATTTGTAAGTTTACGTACATATATAGGTTATATCTCAGCTTTAAAAAATGTGAAATGTAAGCCAATAACAAAAAAGAGTGACTTAGGTTGTGCTGTGAGCCACTTTTTTGAAATCATGAAAGATATAAGATGCACTGACCCCAGAATAGGGTAGAGACATGCCCTTTTATATATGAAGTAGGAGACTGGCCTGTCATGATTTGCTCAAGTTGGCATCCACATATGCTCTTCCCAGAGTTCAGTTTGACACACGCTTTGTAGAAGGGATGAAAAAGAGCTATTAATTAAAACTTTTTTTTTTTTTTTTGCTGAGGAAGATTGCCCCTGAGCTAACATCCGTGCCCATCTCTCTCTATTTTATACGTGGGACGCCTGCCACAGCATGGCTTGATAAGCAGTGCATAGGTCCGTGTCTGGGATCTGAAGCTGCAAACCCCAGGGCCACCGAAGCATAGCACTTCGTGAACTTAACCACTACACCACCAGGCCGGCCCCTAAAACTAATTTTTTAAAGACCTTCATGATACCCACTGAGATAACTCAAAACACTCTATGTATCACAAGTCAAACCTGAGAATAATTACTATAGCCCTTTGGGGTCTAAAAATCAAATGTATGTTTATGAAGCCAATCAGAACAGCACAAGAGATGAAACAGAATCACTTGACTCATCGAATGTGATTGCAGGAAGAGATAACCCAGTTAACCCTTTCATTTTATAGATGGGAGAACGAAGGACCAGAGAGGTGAAGTGACCAATCAGAGGGCACGCAGCAAGTGGAGACATCACAGGACTAGACCACGTCTCTCCTGCCTGCCCAGCACGCGCTCTCATACTCTCTGAGGTCTCCGTGCTGCTTCTGGGGCAGCTCCCAGGTCAAGGACCACCGTCATCACTGCCCCAAAGCTGGCCCCCAAGGAAGAAGGACAAGGACGCAACTAGCCAGGCAGCAGTCGAGATGGAGCCTCGGTCGTTCCTCCTGGTCATGCATCACCTTGACAAGGTCTCTGAAATCTGTATCTTTCTGCTGCTCCAGCAAGAGAAGACAAAAGCCTTGCTTCTCGAAGGCTGAGAAACCAGCCACTATGAAGGATGATGAATTCTTTTTGGTTTTTGGAACAGCTTGCAATTCATTCATTTAACAAAACTATGCAATTTACTGTTGTTTAGTATATCCACAGACTTGTGCAGACATCACAATTTTAGAACCTTTCCATCACCCCAAAAGAACCCTTGGCTGTCACACCCCCATTTCCCTCCTCCTTCAACCCCTAGGCAACCACACATCTACTTCCTGTCTCCATAGATTTGCCTTTTCTGGACGTTAAATATAAATGAAATCATACGATCTTTTGTGAATAGCTTTTTCACTCAGCATGTCTTTCAAGGTTCATCTGTGTTGTCTCATATTTCCTCCCTGTTTATTGCGGAGTGATATTTCACTGTATGGAACCACCACATTGTATTGCTCCAGCAGCCGATGGCCATCGCGTTGTTTGTACTGTGGGGCTATTGTGAGTCAGGCTGCTAAGATTCACGTATATCTTTGTGTGGACATGTTTCATTTCTCTTGGGTATATTCCTACGAGTGGAAGTGCTGCATCATACAGTCGATGAATGCTTTGTATAAAAAGTACCCTTGTCCGTATGCTCGGAAATGGTGGGGTGAGGAGAGCTGAGAAAAGAGTGATGGGGAGGGTGGGGGCTCTTAGCTGGATGCTCAGGGAAGGCCTCTCTGAGCAGGTGAGAATGCAGCTAATGCTTTGCAGGAAGCAGCCGTGCAAAGCTTTGAGGGAGGAATATTCCAGACAGGTGAACAGTCCTCACAAAGGCCATGAGCGTGGGGCGTTGGAGGACAGAGGATCGGGCAAAAGGAACCAGGGCACGGGGGTGAGGGGATGATGCTAAACAGGTGACCACGCACGTCTCATTTCTGTTTTAACTTCTCATTTTGACATAATTTCAAACTTAAAGAAAAATTTCAACCAGCACAAAGATTTTCCATGTACCCTCCACCCAGAGTCACCAATTGTTAACATTTTGCCACCTTTGCCTTATCATTCTCTCTATAAATGTTATTACATTTTTAAAATATATATTTCATATATACAAAATAGTACATATAGAGTATTCTTCGAAATTTAAAAAATATTCATACATATTATTTCTTTCTGAACCATGAGGGTAAAATTTGCCCCATTTCTCCTTCATACTTCAGTGTGTATTATCTGAAAGGAAAGATGCTGTCCTACACGCATGACCATGATCAAAAGTAGGAAATTAACTCGACTGGGATACAGACTCCAGATGGATTTTGCTGACTGTCGACTGTCCAGGACATGCCCAGGCTCCTGCCCAGGATCGCAGAAAGCATCTAGAGTCCCCTCTCTAATCTGGGCCCCTACCTTTATGGACCTAATACTTCAAAGTACCTACTACTTGAAATGGACTCTCCAGATGATTTCGTTTCTCTATGAAAACTTAAATATAATTGGTAACAACAGAAAAAAGAATTTAAAATTTAAACATGCGATTTCATGTTCTAACTTGATGTAGTGCGACATTCAGTCTTAGGTTTACGGTGTCCGTTTCATTCAGAAAACAATCACTATCGTAGGCACAAACGGCAATCAGATTGCCTTAAAACTATTTTATAAACCATGAACGCTTCCAGCTTTGGAACTGCTGATCTCTTTAACAAGTAGGAGAGAAAATGCTTCTTCATTCTTTCCTGATTTTTGGACCTCGGGTGTAGAGAGCTGAGTTAATCATAGTCCTTGGTTCATCTCATGCGATCATCATCGATCCTTGAACGGCCCTCTTCTATATTTGTTTGTTCAAATGATATAATGGAAAACCAGGAATCCATCAGCCAGTTGACATCTGAGTTTCTGACTTTGTTACATCTGCCTGGATGCTCCCCCATCCCCTGCCCCAGCCTCCCTCCAAGAGAAGTAACCATTATCCTGATCTCATAAAAGAAATATTGTTTTATTATATATATATTCCTTAATAACGTATTGTTTAGTTTTAGGTATTTTTACTGTATCTAATGTTTTGGGATTTTTTTTTTTTTTGATGAGGAAGAGTGGCCCTGAGCCAACATCTGTTGCCAATCTATTTTTTGTATGTGGGACGCCTCCACAGCGTGGCTTGATGAGCGGTGTGTAGGTCCGGGCCCAGGTTCCGAACATGTGAACCCCGGGCTGCCGAAGCGAAGCACACAAACCTAACCACTATGCCACTGGGCTGGCCCATTTTGGGATTTTTTTAACAGTCATTGACAATATCGAATGCAGCTGTCTACCAGAGTCTAGCTCATTCAGACTGCCCTATGACATTCTGTCACTGACGACAGCAAGAATTCATTCATTCTTCTGTCCGTGTGCGTTTGGTTGTCTCAAGGTCTGCTAACGAGGGTGCTGCTGGGAACAGCACCTGCACAGAAGTTCCTCTCAGTGGCACACCTAGCAGTGACACACCCAGTCACGGGGTATGTGAATTTCAACTTTACAAGATACTTCCAAACTGTTTCCGAGGCACTTGTACCACTTTCCACGCCCCCCACGACGTATCAGAGACCCTTCTGATCCACATTCTCTCCAACACTTAATACTGTCAGACTTCATTTCTGCCCACCAAATGGTGGTAAAATTGTCTCTAATTGTGGTCTCCATCTGCATTTTCCTGGTCACCGAGGAGGTTAAATTTCTTTATTTCCTTATCTTATGTTTACACATTGCCTGACTTTTAAAAGGTCTTACCAGTCATTCGGTTACTTCTAACAGAAGCCGGAGAAAGGAACACAGCCGCAGAGGGAAAAGGACTGTCTCCTTGCTCGGTACAGTGGGTTCTTCTACAGTGTGAATTATGATTTCACTGTCCCGCCGGGTATTACTTATTGGTATGCATTCCAAAATGAATTTTTAAAAATTTTATAAGGTTAAGAAATCAATTTCCTATAAAGCAGTAGTGACAACATGACCTTTTGCTTTATTCGAATGACTTTAAAGAAAAAGCTTTTATGTAACCAGGATTTGCATAAGACATGATTTCAGCCTGGAGTGGATTCCATTTTTTGTTCTCCATTCATATCTGGGAAATGATGGAATAGTAAACATGATTCATTGTAAAGTGGATGCTAACTGACTCATTGTTATTATAAAGTGATGAGGTTCAAGGTTTACATTTTTCACACAGAAACCAGGCAATTTGCAGATTCAGATCCCTTTACCGTTATTATGAGACAGCAAATTGATGATAAAATTCTGGTTTTGGTTTTCTTACACGTCTGTTGGCAGAACTGCTTTGAAACATATCTTCCATAGTTTCAAGTCTGTAGCCCAGGGACATAAAAGTAATTTGGATTCTTCCTTTTTGTTGTTCAAACATAAATGAGGTTTTATTTATTTTCTTTTGCTGAGGAAGGCTGGCCCTGGGCTAACATCCATCCCCATCTTCCTCTACTTTATATGGGATGCCACCACAGCATGGCTGACAAGCAGTATGTTGGCGGGTGCCCGGGATCTGAACCTGCAAACCCCAGGCTGCCAAAGCGCAAACTAAACTGCTGTGCCACTGGGCCGGCCCCATAAATGAGGTTTTAAAACCTATTTCTCTAAAATGAGACCATCTACCTGTCATCGAGCCTACGGCACAGGGGTTGGTGGAAGAGGGGGACCGTCCTGGTTTCGTGGGACGGACGAGGTTGCTGAAACAGGGAAATCCTGGGCGAACCAGGTGGAGTCGCTCGCCCTCTCTGGAGGCCAACTTGGCCAGCTGGTGGCCGGGCTGAGTTTGCTCAGGAAGCCTTCCTGGAGTTGGGTCCCCACCCCGCAACAACTGAACCCTTCACAGTTTAAGGAAACTGAGGAACGGACGGAAATTTCACTGCTAATTGGGTACCACCGACATGGAAACGTTGGCAATGTGGAAAACCCACCAAATGCTTCCCTGCCAGCTTGGAACATACCCAAGCTCTGATTTTTGAAAGCCAGTTTCTCCTTAAAAGAAGCGTCTGTCTGGCAGCTGGCCCAGAGCATGATGGATCTTTCTGGAAGGCTGCTTGCCGAGTCCGGATCCTTTTGAACCGTAGACAGAAACTGAACCACGGCTCAGGGAGGTCTGCCTCCCCACACACTTCTGGAGCTCCACTGACCGCACCGTAACCTCGGCCTCTGCTGGTGGCGCAGCCGTTCAAAACCCCGCCGTGCTCTCAGCATCTCCACATACCAGCCAGGAGGCAGCTGTAGGAGTCATCCCCGAGTCCTCTTTCTCACCCATACCCCATCCATCAACAAATCCTGCCTCTCTCTCCTAAATATATTCAGAATCCAACCACGTGCCCCTCCACCGCCCTGATCTCAGCCAACATCACTGCTCACCAACAGACTCCTACCTGCTCTCCCCCATTTGTCCTCATCACCCTACAATCTATTCTCAGGAGGGCAGCCACGTACTGTCTATGTGGTTTATGATATAAAGTTAATTCATGCGTGCCTCCACTAAAACCCTCCAACGCTTCCCATCCCACTCAGAGTGGGCCAAGGCCTTACAACAGCCTTGATCTACATGATCAGCCCTGCGACCTTTCTGAACTATGTCCCACACTCACTCTGCTCCAGCCTCTCTGGCCTCCGTAAGTCCCTCCAACACCCAGCCCACTGAGGCCTCGGGCCTTTGCACCTACACTCCCCTCTGATGACCACTCTCCTAAGATACCGCACAGTCCACTCCTCACTCACCTCAGTCTCCACCCAAATGTCACCTCTCAGTGACCATCCTATTTAAAGCAGCAGCCTGCCCCCATCCCCACTCTCCCTCTCCCTCCGCTTTCCTGCCTTATTTTTCTCCACCCATTTCTTGCACCCATTGGGCACGCTCTGTATTTCCTCACTCCTCTGTTCACTGTCTATCTGCCCCATCAGAACGTAAGCCCCTCGAGGGCAGGCGTTTTGTCTGTTTTGTTCACTGCTGCGCCCTCAGCACTTCGCCCTCACCGGGTCTACCAGGCCTTGAACAGAGATTTGCCACATAATTGACAGGCCGATGGACACAACTAAAGTAACCTCACAGGCCAGGCAGGTACCAGCAGGCAGAGGTGGCCTCCAACTGTGTTTCTTGCCATTTCTACCTAATTTCCTCACCTACCGAGTCTATAACCCTCCCTTTCTCAGTGTTCCCAAATGTTTACTTTCTGAATGTCCCCAGAGAAATGTGGCCCTTGCAGATGGCTGGTTGTTGACGGGCCTCCATCCTTTTATCCAGACTCACTGCTTCCTCCCACGGCTGCCTGGCTTAGAAAGCCCCCACGGAGGGCTCAGACACCTCCACAACAGCGCCCGCCAGCAGAAGCCCCAAAGCAGGACCACCCAGATCTTGCCGGAGACCCTAAATCACACCCAGAACCCTCACTGCAAGGGAGTCTGGGAAATGCAGTTTCAGGCTTCCCAGCCTCTGCAGGGCAAGCTGTCACACTAGAACAGCATTCTCAAGACCGTGGTTACTCCCCACTAGTGGCCTTGAAATCAACTTATTGGAATCAGATCAGAATCTTTTTTAATGAGATGGAATAGACTAGAAAATATCAGAGTATACTCCAATAATGTATGCTCCGTACCGTATATTCTAAAGATAAGTACTGTTTCATGAAAATTTCTGTCCGGGTATCAACCCAGAATTATTAAATCAGAATTTCTGGCGCATCAGACATTTTTAAAAGCTCCCCAGTTAATCCAAATGTACGCCAGGAATCAGAGCCACGGGGGTCTGGTTTTGTTCTTAGAGAAATGATGCTTCTGTACCCATTGTTCCCGGCCGGCATCTGGCCACCCCAACAGTCACGTGGCCGCGGTGCCGAGGGCCAAGCTTTCCCTAGAGTCTGTGCGTCAAAATGCATCCTTCTCATGGCCAGGATCTTCCTCTTTCTCTCCTGCTTCGAAGCCCACACTTCCTTGGGGGCACCTCTCCAGGCTGTTCGCCACCACTGGCTGATGAAACCTTGCTCTTCCTGTGACTGGGCTGGCCCGTGTCCCCACGTCCTGGATGTCTTCAGCAGCCTGAGGGGAGGGCTTCCTGAACACATCTGCTGGGGTTCAGTATGTCAAGCAGACAGTCAAAATACCAAAGCAGTTCGGCCCCAAGAAATAACACGGTTGTGTCCTCAAAACCATCGGCACAGCTCAGCATCTCTCACCAAGGGAAGAAAGCCAGGGCAGGGGGCTGCCCCTCTGCAGGACCCGCTGAGGACACGAGGATGAGGGAGACTCTCTTTCTGACAAACTGTTAACACCCAGGCCAGGGGAAGTGTGCTTGCTGAACTGTCATGTCAGATGCCTTCCGGAGTGGCTGCTGGAGGACGGGGCGGCACAGCCACAAACCTGTCCGCGCCTCAGATGTCCCCCACTGGGCCCCTGACCAGGGCTCCGGACATCCCCAGGGCCAGGCCCCCCTTGCTCAGTCCCTGGACACAAGATGCAGCCAGGAGCCATATGCGCCATTGGCGGCCAACTCCCTGAGTCCCCCTTACTTGCCCACTGTCCTCATCACTAGGAGGAAATCATGGGGCTACTCCTTTGCAGGTCATGAAATGATGAGCAATTTTTGTGTTCTTCTTTATACTTTTCTGCATTGTCCAAGTTGCTTACAATTGAACATATATGGAAAACTCTAGAGCTTCCAATTTGTGAAATA
This sequence comes from Tapirus indicus, assembly GCA_031878705.1. Classification (NCBI taxonomy): domain Eukaryota; kingdom Metazoa; phylum Chordata; class Mammalia; order Perissodactyla; family Tapiridae; genus Tapirus; species Tapirus indicus. The sequence continues at coordinate 121,573,755 of CM062925.1, forward strand.
AGTTAATGAAATCTCTTCCCGACCCTCCGAGAAAGCACGTGGCACAATTACTCTTTCCTGAAGTTCGCACTGGAAGACCTGCTACTAGTGGTTACTTAAGACTCTGGGAAGACAAGCAAAGAGTTCTTGGCCCTGGGGCTCCAGAAGGAACTGCAGGCTTGTGATCATGATGGCCTGACATCAGAGACAGAGAGTTCCAGACTGGCTTCACAGGGCAGAAAGAGAGAATGTGCATCCACAGAAGTTGGACTCCGACAACGACTTCCTTTTGGCACACATTTCGGTCCTGAAGTCGAAGCCGAGGGAGCACAGAGACCAGAGAAGACAGGGCCATGACTTTATTTGTAACTCGCCTGAAAATTTAGTCTCTCACCTGGAGACACTGGGAGAGACAGGCCAGGGGGCCCAGGACACAGTCTTTGGAGGACAAAGGGACAGAGGGACTCCCTTCTGCCTCCTGCCACCAGCTAAGCCAAGGAGCTCGGGAGGGTGGAGACGCGGTACATGTGCAACAAGCGATTACAAAGCTCCGACCTCAGAGTCAGAGTTGGAGGGAATCTCAGTTCACCCCTTCTTTTACAGATGGGTGAACGGAGGCCCAGTGCTCTTCGGTGGCCTCCTTGAGATCCCCCAGCCAGCTACAGACACAGGTGAACCTGTCACTAGCTGGTCTCCGGGCTCCCAGGCCAGTGTTTCTCCCCGGTGCCATGGCATCTTGTACACATTCGATCCAAACGAGGGGCACGCCCCACGCTCCTCAGATGCTTCATCCAGCTTCCCCGTCATCACTTCTACCACCCGAGGGGACCTGCCGGACTGTCCTGACAAATGATTACAAATGCTTAGAGACTAACCGAGCTGTAAACACAGCCACATTCCTGCGGAAGGAGTGGTCTCACGTGTGGAGTCACCTGGGAGCCATCGTGTGGGGGGCCAGCAGATGTTATAAAAGACCTGGGGCTCTTAACTTACCTCGGTCCACAGCTCCTGCAGACCGGCAGGCAGGGGCGAGGGCGGGGCATGCCTCCCCTCCCCTCCGCCCTTCCCCTCCCCCACTGCCTGCGCCCTCCTACTGCCCTTCCCGTGTTTCTCCTGTGACCTGGTGACTTCTTTCCTGTGTTCGCTTCACCCAGCTTTCATCTAAATACAACACTGGGGAGGGCGGGAAGACTGGCCTCCCTTACCCCCCAAGGGGCTGCTTCCCACACCTCCTTGGGGTCGACTGCACATATGGAGGAAACAGAAGGGCCACCGGGTATGTGCCAGGTGCTGGGACAGAGATGAAGACGCAGGCCCTGACCTCGGGAAAGTCCCCGCAGCCTGTGAGGTTAAGGGAGAGACTCACAATTCGCCACAGGGGATAAGGAATGTGACGGATGCTTGAACACTCTGAAGAGCTACAATTCCCGAGCTTACAGCACTTGGCATCTTCTGCTCTCTGCGGGGGAGAGCCGCCCGCAGGACACCCAGGTCTGTACGGACCAACACGCACGCTCGCAGCACCGGTTGCTGTGGTTATTGTTATTGTGGTTTAGAACTTGATATTTCCCCAAAAGTACCAGAATGGTGACTACAGTAAAAATCAGAAAGGTGTCTGCCTTGCTCACATTTATGGCTGGGTATTGTCTTTATTTTAAATGACACATGGGGGGCTGACCATAACCTTTCAGTGATTAGCATCTCTGACGGTGTTTATTGAGCTCTGCAAATACCCATTCCAGAAGAAACTGGAGTTTCTGACAAGTTAACCAAGCACAAGCATTTACGAAGCACTTGCTACCACCAGGCCCTACAGAAGCATGACATATGGACCCTCCCCCAGAGAGCTCACAAAGGAACATGCAGGAAGCATCCGAGGACGAGGAAGTCAGAAACCCTGGTTGTAGGACAGGACAAGAACCCATCTGCACTGAGTGGATGGGAAAGGGGGCGGAGAAGACTTCCACTTGAGCAGGGCCCTAAGGAACGACCAGAAGCATGCATGTGCGTGTGTGTGTGTGTGTGTGTGTGTGTGTGTGTTGTGTGTGTGTGTGTAAGCACGAAGGATGGCAGGTCCTTGGGAAGGCGCGGGGGGTCCGAGGAGAGGAGAGGACACGGGAGGGAAGCAGCCGATGCAACAGCATGGGGTGGAGCTAGGCTGGCCACTCCTGGACGCTGAGGAGCACAAGCGACCACAGCAGAGAAGGTGCTTTAAGGAGTCACGGGAAAGTTAGAAGGGTGCAGCTCAGTGATATGAGGCCCACAAAGCTATTGCCAGCAGGGAGTTCGCACAATGAACCGCAGAGGGGAAACCTGCAGACAGTAGGCCCCCAATGGGACACTGAACTGGCTCAGCCAGGCTGGTAGGTGCTTCCCAAAGCCGACATCCCTCAGTCCCCTTCCTTGGGGAGCAAGCTGCAGATGGTGCAGAGCTCTGAAATTTTCAGGGAGCCCTAGGTCTCGTCCATCAAGCTGCTAGGCCCCGAGGGAGGAGAGAGAGAGCCCCAGAACAGAGACCCAGAGCGGAGGGTGGGGTCCAGCACAGCAGAGCTCAGGAAAGGAACGAAAGAACCGAGGACCAGCCCAGCTCCTCCTGGAGAGGGTCTTCTCAGGATCTGCTCTATGCGCTCCCGCTGGGGAGAGAAAAGAAGAGGTCCTGGGTTTGGGGTCCACAAATGCCGACCTATCTGTGACGGAGTTCCTGTTGCAGGCGGCTGACCTATAGGAATTCCAAAGGTGCTGCACCCTTTGCCACGGTGTGACTTGTTTTTCCCTTTGTTCCCTCAGCATCCCTGGAACCTCTGTGCCCAGCAGGGGACTGACCAGCTAGCTGTGCAGCTGTGGCCCAACATCTGGCAGGCGTATCAACTCCTCAGCACCTGACCAGGGCTATGAGATCAGCACCTGACAGCAGTGCCCTCAAGGCCACCCAAAGAGAGGCAGAAGGACACCGGCTGTTTTCACAGACAAGCCCTTCTGCTTCCAGATGAGTCAGGCATCTAAGTCTGCCTCTCTACTTGGTTCTAATGTGAAAGAAGCTGCTGGTTCATAATGGCAGATATCATACTGTATGGTTTCTGCCTGATATATGTCATATCATATCATACATCACATCATATCACATCATATGTATCATATCATGCATCATATATCACACACCATACATCATATATCACACATATCATACATTATATATGTATGCTATCATATATCATATATATGTATCCTATATATATCACATCATGTTGTGCATCGTATCATATCACACCGTGCATCATATCAGACATCACATCATATCACACGTCATGTCACATATCATATCACACATCCTATCCTATCATAACATACATCATATCAGATCATACATCACATCAGATCATACATCATATTATATCATGCATCATATCATATATAGCCTATCCTATCATCGTGGTCCATGCTGGAAAGGCAGAACACAGAGGTCTAGGTCCCAGCTCTGTTTGGCACACAATGTGCTGAAGGAACTTAAGACAAGTTACGTAACCTCTCTAAGCCTCACTTCCTTTACCTTTACAACGGAAATAATAATACCACACACTTCAGAGGGGAGTCGTGAGGATAGGTGAACCCATGTAAACACTTCGCACAACACCTAGGACTTGGAAGGTGCTCAGTAAGTGTTAGTTTGGATTCTGATTGTTATTTACTATTAGAACCTCCACCCATTCTTCCCTTGTCCCTTCTGAATACTTGAGACAGTGCTGTCTGAAGACATTTTTATAGGCTTCTTGACCCGAAAGGAACCTTGAGAATTTAGTCTCTGAGCGGAGCCACGCCTAAATCACCTGAAAAATCGCCATCTCTCCTATTTTTAAAGCTCTCCAAAGGAACCGCCTCAGCCTCCCTCCTAGCTGGTCTCCAGCTTCAATCACTCGGTCATGATCTTCCTCCCAGGGTCTACCCTAAGTTTTTCCCGCCCCCTTTTGTTCTCACGAATTTCCTTCATGTTTTACAACAGGACGTTTCCTTCTCCTTATCAAACCAATCTCAAAACCTCCTTCCACAGACCTCGTTCTACAGCAGCTTTGCTGAGGGTCCCTCTCTGTTCCCCACAGCGGCACCAAGACCTAAGAAAAGGCATGAGCGTGAATGCAGGGATCGCACTTCATCCCCGGCCCGCCAGCGGGATGATCATTACCAACTGCTGCAGGGGCCAATCTCAGCCACCACCATCCATTCCACTCACGCGACACGGTTTCTGCCTGACATTGTCACAGCACCGTGGACCGTGCTGGAGAGGCAGCAGGGTCTTACTACACAGAGGGAACTGCCAAGCCTGTCTTATTCACCTAGCACCTCATGTGTGCCTGGCTCAGAGCAAGCACTCAGTCTAGAGAATGAATGAATAGGTGAGTGAATGAATGACGTGGCTGCAATCACTAAACCTACCCTAATCAAATTCAGCAGATGTCAGTTCCATTCCTCTCAAATTCAAGGCACAGGACCAGTATCTAAGACCCTGGGCCAGTTATCTGCTCCACGATCCATGCTCCACAAAAGGCAAATCCACCCAGCTCTGCGGTCCAGCAGGCTGACCTGCATGGGCATCAGCGGCTCCCGGCCTTCTGGCCGCCAATGCCACGAGGTCAGAGGGAGGGCTATTGTTGATGCTCCCAGTGTGCTCTCTGAGGGGCTATAAGCTGCCTGCCTCCTCGAGGGGGGATCAGCTCCAACAGTGCCTGCTCAGCCCCTCCAACTTTTAGTCCTGGGGTGATAATGCCCCAGGGTTCTGCAATATCCCTTGTGGTTTTCCTATACCCGACCCAAACTTCTGTAAGAGTCCCTTCATTAAACTCTTCTCAACTTGCCCACTATGAGCGAGAGAGCCATGTGCTTCCTGCCAGGCCCCTGACTGAGCTGCTCCCAAAGTCTTACTTGTCGAGACACAGAACCCCAGCATAGGAAGGAAATTAGCAGTCAACTAACCTTCTAGAAGGTTAGCTAGAAGGAGGTCCTCCACCTGCCTTCTCTTCGTTTTGGGGGTAGAGCAGCAAAGTCTTTTCATTTCCTATTCTTTTAATTACTCTTTTGAATAGTTAATACTTTCAGATGGTCAAAATTGAAAAAGATATAAAAGCGTATATACACTGAAGTCTCCACCATCCGACGGTTCCAGGGATGGGGCGCTGGGCTCCCCTCACCTCCAGATGACATCTCATCACGCTACCGACCAAAGCTGGTCTCCCTGGAATTTCCACTTGGGCTTACTTCTAAATAGGAGATCACAACTCAATAAAGTGGGAAGTTCTACCTTAGACTCGAAGCCCTCCCAAGTTCCTGCCCTGGCTGACACCGAAGCTTCCAGAAAACCCAACAACAACTGTTTCTCACACTCTGAGACCTTCAGGAATCAGCAGCCACAGAATGGAGGGACAGTATTGCCTGTACGTGCAGCAATGTTCTCTTCAGATTAAAAAAAAAAACTTTAACATGGCTGGCAGTGTGCAAATGTTTTGTCCTGTGTGATCTAATGATGCACTAAACTATACGGTCATAAGGCAACATCTTCATATATAAAAAACCACTTTGCAGCCCAGTTATTTAATCCTTGCTGCATAAGGCTCCCCCGAGTGCTGTGATAAGGAAACAGATGTCTTCGCCTTGTAGGAGTTCGCCACCAGAGACCACAAGGACACAAGTGGGCTGTGGAAGCAATAAACTCGGCAGATCAATGACTGTTCACTGTAGTTAAACAAGGTGGGGTAGGACTCTGAGACAACCTCCAGAGACGAGGTGGCCACGTTACATATGGAATAATGCAGACACTGAGGACAGTGACCCGGGACTAAATGGGACTGAGAACTGGACAGAACTCATCAGCCCTGTTCTTAGCTGTCACCTTCCTCTCACCATCCCCAACAGGAAAGAGAGTGTGTACCACATCCCTTCACAACCAGGAGCTCATAATGGCATCTTAGCAACCTCTGTTTAAGGGACAAAGGCCAACAGGGCGTCACTGGCCCTGCAGCATTAACCTAATAATCAATGTGAATTATGAGAGAAGGGGAGAGAGGGCCAGAAAGGTGGGTGGAGGGAGTGGGGAGAAAAGCTCACAGCATGGTCCCAGGTCCCCTCACATCGTGGTCCCAGGTCCCTCCCAGCATGGTCCCTGGTCCCTCCCACCATGGTCCCAGGTCCCTCCCACCATGGTCCCAGGTCCCAGGTCCCTTGGAGTCAGGCTTCCTCTCAGTCAGTTCTCCTCTGTTCTTTGTACCCAGGTCGGGGTGGGGAAGCCTTGGATCTAGAGTGACAGCGGGTCACCAGAGGCCAGGCCTCTCCCAACACAAACAGAAAAAGGGGAGCTGTCAGGCAGCCGGCATTGGAAAGTAAAACTGCGTCTCCGTCTCTACCCTACGCTCCCACCTGAGGGTGTCCTAGGGTCCCAGCCCAGCTCTACAGTGTCTTGGGAGCCGCAGGGCCTAAAGTGGGGCCAAATACACCTGGCTACCCCCTTTCCCAGCAGGGGGCCATAGAAACATCTGGGGCTCTCTGGTAGGCCTTGAGCACCCACCACCCCATGTAAAGAAAGCCCCAGGGATCGAGCCTAAATGCCAGGCGTCCTCGCCTAGGGAAGGGCCTGCAAGGGACCAGGCACAGGGAGGAAGGTCTTGCCAGAGGGCACCTGCCCAGGTCGGCCGTCTTCCCCCCCCCCCCCCCCCCCCCGTATGTGGCTGCTTTTCGGACACTGGCTCACCAGTCCCCACACGGCCCTCCCTATCCAGGCGCTCATTGTGTCAATGGAGACACTGAGGCTCCGGGTGGTTAAACGACTTCCCAAGGGTCAGAAGGTAGAAAAGGCCGGAGACAGGACTCGTACTGAGATGCGCCTTCCACCAGCCTGGCCCCCTCCCCCCAGGTCCCTCTCTTAGACTGACTGCAACCAGAGCGCGTGGCCGGGATCCAGCAAAGGACCGCACCGCAGAGTCCCCAAATCAGTCCGCCGGCAGAACCCTGTTCCACCCGCATCTGGGAACTCGAAGCCAGCGCGGTCGGGGGAATCGTTCCAAGTGCCGCTCTGCGCGCCGCCCCCCGCAGCCCGCGCTGCGCACCGGCCCGGGCACGTGGCGTCGGCCGCCGAGTGGCCGGAGGGGCGGCGCGGGCGCAGGGGCAGCAGGGGGCGGTGCGAGGTCGGAGGGGGCGATGCGGGGGTAGAGGGGCGATGGGGGCCGCAGGGGCAGTGCTGGCCAGGAGGGGCGATGCGGAGCCGGAGAGACCATGCGGGGCGGGGGGGGGGGGGGGCACGCAGAGCTGGGGGCGGAGGGAGGCGGTGAGTGCGGGGCCCGGGGGGCGATGAGGCGGGGCGCGGGGGCGATGAGGCGGGGCGGGGAGAAGAGGGGCGATGAGGCGGGGCCGGGGCGGGGTAGTTCAGGGCCCCGGGGGCGGTGCGAGGCCCGAGAGGACCACGCGGCGCCGGGTGCCGGCCCCCGCCCCCGGCCAGCCCCGCGCGGCCGCGTCCCCGGGCGCGCGGGCTCCGCACCTGGCGCGCAGGTCCCGCGGCCCCGTAGCGCGCTGGCCCCGCGGGCCCGCCTACCTCTCCTGAAGGGCATCGCGGAGGAGCGCTCCCGGCGGGGCCGGCCCTGGACACCGCGGCCGGGCGACGTCCGAGTGGCAGCCCCGCGGCTCGGGGGCGCCTGCGGGCGCCGGGCCGGGCGAGGGAGGGGGGAGGGACATATTTGGGCAAAGGCAGGGCGCGTCACGGGCGGAGGGAGGAACCGCGGCGGGGCGGGAAGCGCAGGCGGCAGGGCGGGCCGCGCGGAAACCGCTTAACCCCTGCGCTCCCGGCCGGGGCGCGGCCACGCTCCCCGCCCGCGCCGGGGGCCCGGGGCGCAGCCCGCCTCTCCGGTGGACCCTGGACGGAAGGAAGCTCCTCCTGATCAGGAAGAAAATCGGCTCACTCATCAGCTCCTTCGGGCGGTCCGGGGACCTCATCCCTGGAAGGATTTGGGGGACTTCATCCCATTTTTATCTTTATGTCCTTCGGGCACACGGGACAGGCACAGGGCACTGCTCAAAGGGCTGACTGGCTTGAATTGAGATTAAATGAGGGCTGGACGGAGTGATCCCCGAAAGTACATCTCTGATGGCCTTCCCGCCCACTCTCATCCAAACGCACCCTACTCCCTCGGCTCCTGCCCCGCTTTCTTTTTCTCCGCAGCACTTACCGCCTCGGACAAGCTTTATGTTTGCTCTTTTGTTCGCTGCTGTTTCCCCAGAACTTAGAACAGCACCTCACACACAGCTCAATAAATATGTCAAAAAATAATAATAATAATAGTAGTGAGACTTAAGGTCCTGTAACCTGAGAAATGGGGAGGAGATCTTGCCTCACATTACTACTTATTCTGCCCGGATAAAGGCCAGCACCTGAGAAAAGGCTTTATTCGGTGGGTTCAAAGGTCTCCAAGGCAGGCCATGTTTCCCGTCGGGTAAGAGTTCGTGCCTGTGAAAAGTGCTGTTTTATATTGCAATTGGAAGAAATGATGTTAGGAACGATCTCCTGAGCTAATATTTAAAGCACCCATGCAAATAGCAATTAGCCCTCTTGCTAAGTGATGAAAAAAACCATCCAGGTGAGCTGAAAAGTAGGAGCCAGTAGGGGGTTTGGGGGGGATTTTCTTCTTGATCAGAATCAGTTTCTTAGCCTGTTGTCTTTTATGGGTATTAGTCCAAATTCCTTCCCCCTTTCAAAGGGAGAAGGAAGTAATCATTTGGGTCAGATATTGTCAGTTGGCTTGGGAACACCACCCTGGTGGAGCCTTCCAGAAAGAGACTGTTGCACAGGCCTGGCTGGAGATGGGAATCACGAGCACTCACGAGCCCTTGTGAGTGTGGGTGTCCCTCTGTGAGAGGACTGGAAGTGGGGGACGTGCGAGTGACTGCCAGCTCCCTCTGCCCTTTTCCCTGCCGTAACCATGACGCCTGGTGGACGTGCACTTTACTCCATGGACTTAGTTGCCACTGAAGGCATGTTTTATCTAAGGCCAGATAAAGTGCACAGGCCTGCAGATCTCAGAGTTGCCTGGCTGTAAATCATAGTGAAGCCAGAGGGTGTGCACTGTGAGATGGTTGGGCCTTTCTTCCTTCTAGCTGGCACCTTTACTGTCCTGTGGACTCTCGTGGCTGATTGTGACACAGTAGGAAATATATTCGGTCTTTGTCCCCAGTTCACGGCACACAGCTCCTAAAACCCTTGGAATCTCTGGGGTGATAAGAGTGTCTTTCATATGCTAATTAGATGACTGGGGGCTGGGGGCTGGAAAAACCAAGGTGTGATGAAAGGGTTGGAACTTTCAGCCCCGCCCCCATCCCCACCTCCAGGGAGGGGAAAGGGGCTGGAGATTGAGCTCAGTCACAAATGGCCAATGATTTAATTGGAATGAAGCCCCGGTAAAAATCCCTAAATGATGGAGTTTGGAGAGCTGCCTGGTTGGTGGACACATCGAGGTTCTGGGAGGGTGACACACTCGGAGAGGACATGGAAGCTCCACGCGCCTCTGCCCTCTTCCCTTGCCCTCTGCATCTCTTCCGTTTGGCTGTTCCTGAGTTGTATTCCCTGTAATAAACTGGCAATAACAAGTAAAGCACTTTTCTGAGTTTTGTGAGCTGTTCTGGCAAATTATCGAACCTGAAAGGGAGGAGGGTGTGGGAACCCCTGACTTTGTAGCCAAGTTGGACAGAAGTGTGGGTACCCTGGGTATCTGATACCTGGGACTGGCATCTGAAGTGGGGCCAATCTTGTGGGACGGAGCCCTTAACCTGGGGGGTCTGCATTCACTCTCCATAGTGTGAGAACTGAATAGAATTGCAGGACACCCAGGGGGTGTTTGGAGAGCTAGAGAACTGGTTGCTGGTGTGGAAAACCCGCACATTTGGTATCAGACGTGTTCAGCGAGTGAAAACATCTCAGACTCACGTAGCCTGATGTCTCCACTTCGAGTCTAGTCCCGTGCGGGAGAAAGAACGTGGGCCTCATTACTGTCTTGTCTCTGCTCTGTGTTCAGAGAGCGGCCCTCAGATCTTTATTGTCTTTGTTTAATAACCCTGGGAACACTTGTTCTTTCACTACCCGTCAGAGCCAGCAAGGATTGATGTCCACATGGAAACAGTCAGAGTGTTTCTGCCTGTCCCTGCAGAAGGGAGGACACGGCCCAGGCAGGTTCTCACAAGAGATAAGGGCGGCCTGGCGACTGGATTTGCTGAAGCACGAACTCACTGCAGCCGGTGCCGGCTGGGGAATGTGCTGGGGTATCGGGACGTGGCCCTCTGGTTTTCAGACGTGCAGGAAAGACTTGAAGCAATTTTAAATTGAGAATATATTGCCGGGCCCTGCCAACAACATGGTGTGAGTCATAGAACCAAGTAATTTCATCCTTCTTCACCAAACTCAATTGCATGTGCTGACATTTTGGTTCTGGGTCTAATGGACTATTGATTTCACCCTGCTCCTCTCCTAAGGAGCTCTTAGCACATCAAAGTGGTGTTTTTAAAATCTAGTCTAATTGCTAGAATCATGAGGAAACGACAGGGGTTGCCTGGCCAGACTCAAGTCTTCCAGACCCCCGTTTATCATCATTTTAGAATGCCATAATCACCATCAATAGCATAATCAGGTCATCTGAGGTCCTTGACGGAGGTGCTCAAACTTGTAGGCAGGAGAGCAAGGGGGAGGGCTGGTTAAACAGATGGCTGGGTCTCAGCCCCAGTTTCTGACTCAGTAAGTCTAGGGTGGGGCCCAAGAATTTGCATTTCTAGCAGGGTCCCCGGCTGGTAAGGATGTTGCTGGTTCTCCTAGTTCCGGACCGCACCTGGAGACCTGAAGAGGAAAGTGGAGCTCAGCTGTGAGGTGAGGGCCCTGGAAGGACTACATCAGGATCTCAGGCTCCTTTTATCCAGGGCGGGAGCTGCCCCTCGCTCCTGGCACTGGTGTCCGGCCACGTGCCTCCCAGCCCAGGCTCTTGGGGCGGAAAGTGCCAGGGCCACAGCCTCTGGTGTTCTTACTGCAGGAAGAAAAGGGCCCACTTCCCAGATTTTTTCTCCAGTTCATAGGCTGTAGGCTTTCGCGTTCTCTCCAAAGGGAGGGTAACACCCAAATAGAAGAGATCAAATGCTTTTATGCTCGGAAACTTGTCCCTACTGCCACCTTTCCTAAGCCAGTTATTTGCATTTCCAAGCCTTTCCTCTCTAACTGTAGGATGTAAGGTTTTGTCTCCACTGAAGGAACTGGGGCCATAGGAAGCAGGCTGGGAACCTTTTGAGGGGGGTCAGGGAACAGTGGTAAAAAGGAGTGTGTGTGAAGGAGGAAGGAAGAAGCAGGGGTGCCCGGGGGCCAGGACCTGCTTGAGAGCCCCACCCTGCCTCCGCCAGTCTCCCCAGTGTGGAGAGTCCACAGCTGTCCCCCCTGCCTGGCCGTCCTCCGACTCTGTGCTTCTCTGCATGGTGTGGTCCCCATGGTTTGGTGCTCCTGCTGCCTTATGCTTCCCAGCTCCCCAGTGTTTGCAAAAAGGCAGATCTGCAGCCAGCCGTGGGGCAGGGTATATGCAAAGAGCTGGGGTCAGGAGGAGACTGGGTGAGAATCCCTGCAGTGTCGCTTCCTATGCTGTGCGACATACCCTCTTTGAGCCTCAGTATTTTGTCTATAAAATGGGGATAATGCATTCTTCATGGATTGCCATAAGGACTCGATGAAATGGTGTTTGCCTGGAGCACAAGTGCTCAATAAAAGGTAGCTGCCATTATTATTATTAATATTAATGTTCTTAGAACAGGAAGCAGGGAGAGGCTACTTTCAGTGTCCCCAGGTAGTACATGGGAAGGGTCTCAGAAGAGGGGAGATGGATAGGAGAGCCTGGGAGGGCGCGGGGTAGGAGCAGATGGGCTGGGCCGAGGAGACGTTGGGGCTGAGGTTCAGGGGGGTCGAATGGGGCAAGAGAAATCCCATTGCCAGAGGATGAGCTCCTCAACTCTGTCTTTTACCAAAATGTGGGTCTGTGTGTGTGCGTGCGCGCACACGCATGCATGTGTACACACAAGTATGTGACTATGAAAGGATTAAGGAACCACAGTATCAGAGAAAACTACAAACATTGAGAGTAATTATATAGACACATCCAACTCTCAGATCTTGGTTTCTAAATACCATTCTCTGATTAAAGGAACCAGGAGATCTTGGAAAGTTGGAGCAGGAAAGTACAAGATGAGCCTGGACCATCTTGTGGTGCCAGAAAAGAAGTAACCATTTTGCTGAGATGCCAATAAATGATGGGGACGTGTCCAAAAGACACAGAGGCCAACCTGAAAGGGCTTCTCTGGGACAATTTGAGCAAGAAGATAAATCACGGATTGTGACCCATAGAATCAAGTAAGAATCCATGAGTCCATACTGACATAAATAGATAGAGAAATGAATAAATAAATAGAGGAGGAGGGAAAGCTCTTACTCACAAGTTCTAGAACTTATAGAAATTATTAGAATTCTAGCTAATAGATGTAGAGGAATCGTGGAACTAGAAAAGTCATCATTGGGCTGAAACCATAGTAATAACTGTTTCACAGAAGAATCATCAGTGGATGCTAAAATTAGTGAGCAAAAATACGATGAGAAACAGGATATGAACAGTCTCAAAGCATCTCCCACAAGATAATTATTCATTACAAAGGGGAAGATGGTCACTTTACAGTGGAGAAATCTGGCAGCCACCTTACCAAGTAATCAAAGTTCATGTCACCAGTAATGGACCAAATCAACATCATGTGCCTCTTGATATAATGCACTGAGAAGGACACAACATCGCATCTATAGTATTCTTGCCAAAAATGCATAACATGAATTTAATCATGAGGAAATATGAGACACCTAAAATAAGGGACATTCTACAAAATAACTAGCAAGTACTTCTTCAAAAGTGTCAAAATCATGAAAGACAAAGAACGACTAAGGAAGTGTCATCCTGGATGGCATCCTGAACCACAGGAGAGACATTAATAGGGCAGCTGGAGACATTTGAATAGCATTGTACCAATATCAATTTCCAGATTTTCATAATTGTGCTGTGGTTATATAACATTTGAGAGATTGGGGTGAAGGGTATATGAGAATTCTTCGTACTCTTTGCAACATTTTTGTAAGTCTGAAATTAATTCAAAATGAAAAGTTTAAAAAAATTAAAAGGTAATTATAGATGCTGGAGAACTAAATGAGAAGAGAATACTCCCAAATTGATGTGGCTGTGTAATCAGCTACTAATTACCATTAATGATGGGAACTGCCTAATTTCCAGGCAGCACAATGAGGAGTATTACCAGAAATTTAGTGGCTTAAAATACCGCCCATTCATTAGCTCTAAATTCTGTAGATCAGAAGTCACGTGGCGAGACTGGGTTCTCTGCTCAGGGTCTTGTGAGGCTGAAATCAAGGTGTTGGCCTGGCTGAGTTCCTATCAGGAGACTGATGAAAAACCCACTTCCAAGCTCATTCTCCTTGGCAGAATTCAGTGCCTGTGGTTGTAGGAATACGGTCCCCATTTCCTTGCTGGCTATCAGGGGGACCACTCTCAGCTCCCAGAGGCTGCCTGCATTCCTTGCCACGTGGCCCCCTCCATCTTCAGGTCAGCCAGGGTGGGCTGAGTCCTTCTCCTGCTTTCAACTCTGACTTCTGGAACCAGCTCGAGAAAACTCTCTGCCTTCATGGACTCAGGCCCACCCAGATAATCGCCCTATCTTAAGATCAGCTGATTTGAGCCCTTAATTACATCTGCAAATTCCCTTCACAGCAGCACCTAGATTAGTGTTTGAATAACTGGGGAAACGTACGTGTACGCCAGGCGCAGAATCTTGGGGGCCATGTGAGAATCCCTCCTACCACAGAGAGTAATTTCTTAAACCAAGTAGATGGATATGAACTGGCCACAGGCATACGGATGGAGGGAATGGGCTACCTGCAGTGAGGGTGTGGGCTCCCCAATGCCCCCCAAGTCAGTCTGACTGGCTCAGCTAAGGGATGAGTCTCAGAAAGGGCCTCCTTTCCCTCCTAATAATCCTTCTGTTTAAACTCTTCTCCTGTGTACAGCCCCGACAGTTGGAAGGTGGTTAATTATCCTCTCTCCTCCTCTCAGGTGAAGCTTCAGAAATCAGGATTTAGTCTCTGGGGACAGATTCTTTTCAAATCCTCGATTAATGTCCCTGATGGAAGGAGAGTACCATTATGTTTATGGTTCAAGGGTCCTTGCATCTTCTGTAAGCACCAAGCAGTTATAGCCGAGGCAGCTGGGCATGTGTGCCCTGAGGGTGACCAGCTCCCTGCCAGGCGGGGACGGTTCCCCCTTTCTTCAGAAGGCAAGAGTAGCTGAGATGAGGCTCCAGTCAGTGGGAGGCCTTTGCCAGCTATTAACACCCGCCTTTGACGCCCACTGAGCGCAAGGATGGGGGTGCACTGAGGATGGAACCATTGAGAACAACTGAACCTAAACGACTCTGAGGTGTCACCAGTCTGCTCTTGTGAAGCCCACTCCTGTGTCAATATATAACCAGGCTATTTTTTTTCTTAAGACTTTTTTTTTTTTTGGTGAGGAAGATTGGCCCTCAGCTAACATCCATTGCCAATCTTCTTTTTTTTGGTGAGAAAGACTAGCCCTGAGCTAGCATCTGTGCCAGTCTTCCTCTATTTTGTATGTGGGACGCCATCACAGTGGCTTGAAGAGCGGTGCATAGGTCCATGCCCAGGATCTGAACCTGTGAACCCCAGGCCACCTAAGCGGAGCGCGCAAACTTAACCACTACGCCCCTAGCAGGCCCCCAGGCTATTTTTTTTTTTTTTTAATGTTACAGAGAGCTTTCGTATATTTTTATAAGAGCACTGTGACAAATTTTTGAGTCAGGCAGAGGCAAGCATTCAGCCCATTTCGCTGATGACAAAGCTGGCCTCAGCTAAGGGAAGTGACCTGTCTGGGTTGCTCTGCCAGACCAGGGCTGAGAGAGCCCTAAATCTAGGCCTCCTGACCGATGCCGCTATTCCTCCAGGGAGCTGTCCTCCTGTCATTGTCCTGAGGACGGGAGAGCACAGTCCTTAGAGGGTTAGCTCAGAGGGAACCGAGGGCCATTCAGTCTCTGTGTATTTAGTTTTAATAACCTATTTATGGCTGAGGAGCCAGGCTGCCTCCTTCCCAGAAATCAGGCGCACTTCTCGGGCCAAGTGGTAGCTTTCCACCCCATTATGGTCCTAGAATATGATGCCGAAGAGGAAAACAAGGAGACACAGAGATTTCAAATGAGTCACGCAATCACTTCTGGGGATAAAGGGTAATTCTTTGTTACGGGACTTCACTTCACCTGTAATGAGGACACTTTAGAGGCCAACTAAACGGTGGACGAGCCAGGCAGGTGGAGATGGGGAGGGGGACATGTGACCAAGCCCAGCACTGGCTCTTATTTCTGCCTGCTGGGGCCGCCGCTCTGGCACTCCTTCCTTCTGCTTCTGTTTCCCCATCCGAAAATTGTGGAGAATACTAGTCGTTGGCCAAATGTAAGGAGCAAAGGACTGCTTAAAAAGAGAAACACTGAATTTGTCACATTTGACAAACATATATTTTTACTGTAATTGAAGGTGGCTTTTATATATTCAAAAGGCTGCCTGCAATTATTTTAATTAATATTGATTTTATTCAAATTCAAAATTTTATGTTTTCATTAAGCTTTTAAGTTTAACTTAAAACTGCATTATTCTACTTATAACTTTATTTCATGAAATATAGTAAAATTTAACAGTCACTGTTAAGGGAAACTTTGACGACTGGCACCCTTCAGAAATTTAGTTATTGAAACTACCTTAACAATTTTAAACTGCATTTATAAAGCTAATACTTTAGAATACTTCAGTTTCCTCACAAGCCTTCCCAAGTTCTTAACCAACTAATATGGTGAACATAAGTTCTCTTAAACGTTCCCATTATGCTTACGATCTTAAAAAAATTGTGTTGCACCTTTTAGCTTAAATGTCAAGTCTACATCGATTACTCAATTACGTATTTTAAACTGGAATCACAAGGTCGGTCCAATGGATACTCAAATACGCCACATTCTCTTAAAATTACAAGTTCTTAAAATACCAAATAGACATATATCACCTAAACTTAACCCCCAAATGCCAAAAGTCTGAGTTTAATTTACTTCATATTCCTTTGTTTAAATAGAAACTTTTCCAGGGTTCAAACTTAGTAAAGAAACCACTATGGCATCACCAGTAAGTGGGGGTCCTGTCCCAAGGCACTGCGGTTTCTTAGAGACCAGAAAGACCCTGTTAGGATAGCAAAAAATACACAGTAATGATTTTCCAGACCTTCTGAATTGTGGGTCATTTTATTTTGCAATAGAATGTTAAAACTAAAAAGAAAGCTCCCCAGATCTGCTGCTGCGGAGTTTCTGGACGGGATTTGAGAAGAGCTTTTAAGCTATTGCAAGGCCCTGGCTGCTTACTCAAGGATGGCATCAAGAATTAGCCAGGGAATTAATTTCTAGATGGTGTCATGTTCCCCAGCCATCTAGTGGTTGTGTCTGGGGCCTCGCGGGGCCTCTGTGCGGAGCTTCCTCGGGCACAGGACGGCTCGGATGGAAGGACAGCTAATGACTGGAGAAAAGGATGGTCCTGAGGACCGTGAAAGAAGAATCGAGTCAAAATCCAGTCCCGTGGGGGGTAAGGGCGCTTCACCGGCGCCACTGAGGTAATCAGAGCTCTTGATTCTGAAGGACAGATACCTAACTCAAAGGAGCTTAGGCAAAAGGGCAACTTTCTGGAAGAATGCTGAGATCACTCAGGATGAAAGGCAGAACGTCCAAACCAAGGAAAAGAAGACAATCTGTTGCGGGAACAAATGGACGCAGCCAGGAGCCCGCCCCCGTCTGCCATCGCTCCCTTCTGCTCACAACCAGCCTCCTCCGTGTGGCGGGAACACAACCGATGGCAGATGGCAGGGGTTCTTGGGGCCCCATGCCCCCATCACCAAGATTAAAGAATGAAGCAGCTCCTGCTGGAACCAACCTTCTGAGCTGGGGGAGAGCAGTTCCCAAAGGAAGGAGCTGTGATTCCAGAAGGGGGTGGGCTGTGCAGAAGGATCAAACCTGGCTCAGAAGAGCAGCTTGATCCCCTGGGCTTCAGCAAGGCAGAACTAGCCACAGTTCCACCGGAAGGGCCAGGAATCAGGAGACCTAGATTCTGGTGCCGAGTCTTGTCACCAGCTAACTTGCTGGCCTTGGACAAGCCAGTCCCCTTTGCTAGGCTTCAGTTACCTCAACTCTAATGTGACTGAAAAAAGGGGGCTTCCCAGCCCTGACATTACAGTTCTCAGAATTAGGGGCAGAAAGGCAGATCGGGGAGCAAAGGAGAGGGGATAGGGCACTGGGCAGAGGATGGAGGCGTGGGTATTTACTACACAGCAGGCACCCTAAAGGAAACAGGGCTTCAGACAGAGGGGCGCTGGCCAGTGGAAATTGCTTGGGCAGACATAAAACAAGGAAGAGGGAGAAAGGCCAGTAGCCTAAGTTGCACCAGAGCACCTGGTCACTCTGCGGGGAGACAGCCCCGACCATCCATGCTCGTGGACCCACTGAAGTGCCTCAGGCCAGGTCTCCCTACCCCTCATTTTATGCCTCCCTGAATCCAACTTCTGGCACCTATGATACTAGTCAAAAGCAGAGCGTCTTGGTAATCCTGAGCCTGCCTGGTAATAGGTCCTCACCAGACATTTATTGCATGGATGAAGGATGGGTGATTGGAAGATGGTGCTAAAAGCTTACAGCAGCGACATTCATCTTCGTCTCTTCAGCTCCAAGAGCCTGGTTCACTGTAGATGCATAATAATCACTCTTAATTGAATGAGTCAGTCAACCACAAAGCCACCTGTGCTGCTGGATATGGATTCCTATTTCTGCATGGCTTGGACTCCAAGTACGTCTTGTCCCTCTTTGTGTCACTGGTCTTGCACCATGCCTGGGGAGCAGAAAATGCTCAGTAAACACTTGTTAAAATGCAATTAAGTAAACAATACTTCCTAAGCTCTGTATTTAAAAAAAGTCCTGGAAGCCACTCATTTTCCGATGCCAAATTCTGTATCATTTAGAGATGTTTCTGTCCATAAGAAACAGAAACCCGTCTCCTGTGACCTAAACAAGAGAGAGCTTCAGAAGTCCGGAGGTGAGCAGTCCAGGGCTGGTGCAATGAATCTAGGGTGTTCTATTCCACCAACCGTGGCAAGTGGGCTTGTGGCCCACAGTCCGACTCCTGCTGCATCTCCAGGCACAAGGTCCACATCGTTCAAGGTTGAAGGGACAAAGACTAGCACCAACTCATCTTTCCCTTTTAGCAGGAGAGCAAAAGCTTTCCGTGAAAGACCCCAGATTCTGAGAGAAAGGGGTCTTTCTCTACTTTCATCTCGTTAGGCAAAATTCTAACTTGGGTGCTGGGAAGCAGAAAATGTGTTTCCGGTAAGAGGGGCAGTGGGAAAGGAAGGGGTCGGGATGGCGTGTTACCACGGCGCTCCTGTACGGAGAGGAGGGGGTTTGAAGGCCTTTCGGTCCTGCTCAGTGTGACCCAGCATGGTGGGGAGAAGCATCCTCTGCGGGATATTTAAGGTTCTTCATATCCCAGGCCTTAAAACTTACTCAAAGCAAATGTTTTAGATAAGCACCAATCTTGGACTAAGGATTTTACAACATTTTACTGAGTGAACTGTTCCGGATTCCCAAGCCTAATTTGAAGTTCACAATCAACACGCTGTCTTGTGGGTGAGCCCAGTGTCTTGGCGGTGCCGTCTGCCCCAGGGCGCTTAGTGACCCGTCTCTGGCCGGCTGGACTGAGAACTGAAAACTGATGAGGGCTAAGCGCCAAAAGCTTCGTCCACCTCTGGCTGGGGAGGATGAGTCTACTGCGTGAGCCAGTTAAGCATCTGACCTTTGGGTGTGGATGAGAATATTCACAGCTTCAGGAAAGGGTTCATGCTTTGGAAGTTTTTGTTTTAATATGGCTCTAAGAGCCAGGAAAAGGGGGAAAAAATCATCTGTCTAAGCTCTGAATGTGTTTTTCAGGTCAAATATACCTTCACCTGTTTACTAGCATTATTGTTTACATATTCTAGAATCACATTTGTGCCCATATTTTCAACATGAGTTAGGGACATCTGATAGGTATATGTTTTTAATTTATCATAGCACCTAACAGAATGGTAACCACTTATTTATCTATTTTTTATTTATTTTTTAAATGAACCACGTTTTATTTAGTTTTTGTTGAGGAAGATTCACCCTGAGCTAACATCTGTGCCAGTCTTCCTCTACTTTATATATGGGTTGCTGCCACAGCATGGCTGACAAGTGGTATAGATCTGCACCCGGGATCCAGACCCGTGAACCCAAGCCACCAAAGCAGAGCGTGACAAACTTAACCACTATGCCACGGGGCCAACCCCTGTAAGCATTTAATAAATACTTCTTCAATGGCTAACTGGTCTAAAATCATATAATTTCTCTGAATAGTTTTTCAACCTACCTCAGTCAACAAATAAATTGCATAATTTGGCTTAAATGATTATGTAGATAACCAGAGAGATGGCATCTCTTAACATTGGAAAAAGCCAACTATAGCACTATCCTACCTCCTCCAATATTTCCTAATTGACTTGTTTCAAAAAGAAGTTCAACATCTTACTCCAGCCTCTTCTTCCTCTTTAAGCCCTGGGAAGATGACATATTTCAACACAAATAAGCTTGCTAAGGGCAATCATATAGCATAGTGGATCTGATGACACCACCCAGTTGGAAATGTTATTTCAGTCTTTGGAAACAACTTCTGGGTCTGCCCAAATGGTTTGTCATTAGTAGGAAGGGACTAGCTATTCAGAATGAGGGGTTGTGTGGGTGATTGGTGGGAAACCTAACAGGACATGTGAGGAGGAAAGTTTATTTTTGTCAGAAAATATGCATTTGTCTAATCGCTTGGAGGAAAAAGAGTCGCCTTTATTCCTGCAGAGTCATTGTGATAAAAATAATACAATTGGTGCGATGTAGCAAAATGTGGAAATTATATACCACCCTTGTTGCTGCGGTGAATGCATTCATGAGTTTTATAAGCAGTTGTCCATCACGAAGTCTATGGAGAATCTGAGAGTGTTTATTAAAGTGAAAACTATTAGTTTTTATCTTCTCAAGGAAAAGGAAGGATTCTCTGGTTAGAAGCTCTCAAGCAAAGGCCATCCTACACCCTGCCATTCAGAGTGTATCATAGTCCAGCGTAAGGAATATATGAGAAGACAGAGGGAAGAACACATCCCTTTAGGTGGAGGAATACAATAGTGACAGGTGCCCTACCTGCCTCTTGCACTGTTTCCATCTACTTGTCCCCATTCTCATCCCTCCCTTGCCCACCCTCCAAGTTCTGGACTTGAGCTGAGAAATGACTAAGCCTTGACAAGGCACGCTGAAATATGGTAATTGGCGGGGCAGTGACAACCGTTGGTGCTATTAAGGCTAAAGAGAAGACAGAAAGGTGAAGAAAAACTTAAGAAAGGAACACGAGCTTTGGAGATAGGAAGCTCCCTCAGCAGGAACGTTAAGAATAGGTGGGCAGAGAAATAAGCAAAGTGAGTCAGAGACCGTGAGTCAAAGTGAAGATGATGACTCACTGGACCACAGGAGATGCGAGACGACGGGAAGTCAGAAAGTTTCTCTCCTCCATCCTTGTCCTGTCTCCTTAAGACTTCTTATGGGGCTAAAGGTTTTATTTTTAGGGAATATGATGTCTTCACCAAAAAAGGTCTTCCTTTTTGTTTTCTTGATAACACCCAGACTTCTTAGATTGTGGCAGAAAGCTTAACTCTTTTCAGACCTTAGGATGCTTAATAAACATCAAATAGGAAGGGGCATGAAGGAGAATGCATTTGGAAGAAGACTGGCGCAGAGAAAACCCTGTGACACCTGGGTGCAGGAAGGTGAGGGACACCGACTTCTAGGAACTGAGGGAACCTTGGGCAGGTATGGGAGGCTGGGGCTTAGCTGTATGGTCATGCTTGCAGAAGAGTAGACATTCAGCATCATAACTTCCCTTGAGCTTCTGAAGTAATACAGCAGCTCCGAATTTCATTTAAAAAGTCGGTTCAGGAGTTCTTCAGCCATCTCTGATTCCTACAAATATAGATCACTTTTTAAGAGAAAATATTATCAAGACACTTAGAAAATTATTTAACAAGCACAGTAACTTTTGGAGATTCTTGTAAGAAACTACTCTCTATACATGTTGTGGGGAAATAAGGCAAGCCATTTTGACCGTGGAAGATTTCTGGTTGCCTACTTAATATGCATTCACCCTCTTTGCCTCAGAAAGAGGACGATCAAGTTTTAGCAGGACACAAAGCTGTCTGAAAAAAGGCTACATCCCCAGCCTCATTTGCAGCTAGCTCTGCATTTGACAAAGTTCAGTCCAATGAGATGTAAGGAGAAATACTGTACTATAGTATTAAAGAAGAGCTGGCACCCACCTCATAAACTCTTCTTCCACTCCTCTCTCTCCTTCTTGCAGGTGGAAGATATGATACATGGCACTTAAGCAGCCTTCACAGACTAAGAAGTGAAGGCACATGCTTAGGATGGCAGAGCAATCTGGGTTTCTGATGCCTTCACCTGGCCACCTCTGGACTGCTTATCTTGGAACTTTATTGGGAAAGACGAAAACCCTCTCTTATTTAAGCTACTGTCCTGGGTTGAATAGTGATCCTCCAAAATTTATGTCCTTTCTAGAACCTCAGAATATGATCTTATTTGGAAATAGTGTCTTTACAGATGTAATTAGTCAAGACGAGGTCATACTGGAGTAGGGTGGGCCCTAAATCCCATAAGATTGGCGTCTTATAAGAAAAGAGACACCAAGAGAGAATGCCATGTGGTGACGATTGGAGTGGTAAGTCTATAAGCCAGAAAATGCCAAGAACAGTCAGCAACCAGCAGAAGCTGGAAGAGGTAAGGAAGGGTCCTCACCTAGAGCCTTCAGAACTATGCTCCCGACATCTTGATTTCGACTTGTACCTTCCAGAGCTGTGAGAGAATAAATTTGTATTGTTTTCAGCCACTGGTTTGTGTAATTTGCTATGGCAGCCCCATGAAATGGATACAGCTACTGTTGTATTTTGTTGTCCTTGTTATATGAGGCCTAACCCAACCCTCACATACTGATCATACAGAACACACTGCTTTCTCCATTTGACTCTAATGTCATTGTTCACTCAGGAACTGGGAATTTTGCTGGCAAATGGCTGATGAGTTCCCCTGATTTATAGGAGATAAAGACAGTTTTATTACCAGCTCCACTCTAACTCTGCCCAGAACCTTCCTCTCTGCACCTCCCGCTGAGATTCAGCAGTGTTCTCTGTGACTACCTTTCTTCATAATTTGATAAAAAATGCATGAGGTAAGGAGGGCAGAGCAGGAAAAATAACTAATTAATAAGAGTACTCAGAGTTTCCTTTCTATTACATAGGTTCTCTTTCATTCTTGTCCATCTTCCCTCTTCACCCTTCTCCCCTTTCTATCTACCCCCTGACCTGTCCATTCGGACAAGGAACCTTGGGGCCAGCCCAGAAACAAATCTCAAAGTGCTAAGTGGAGAGCCTATTTTAGATATGTCTAAAGTAGCTATGGTAACTGGCGTTCTCCACTCCCAAATTTAAGACAGATAACTGCATTAACTCCAAAAAGAAAACGACAGCCAGAGTTTTAGTTGGGTAATTACCGTGTCAAGTTAACTCGGCAAGAGGTGCTTTCAATGCAACTAGCAAGATCTTTGCCCTTTGCTTCTTCTCATGATGTAAAGGCCAAGTGCCAACCTGAAGAGCAAACACAGCCTTTGCTGACAGGCTAATCCATCAGTGCCTCCCTGTTGCAGCAACAATGGACCAACGAGAATGTGCATGTCAAGTTTCTCCTTTTCCAACACTCTATGACTCCACTCGTCTCTCAATTTTCAATTACATTAATGCCTCAGGTGAATCACTGCCACACTTCCAGGGCCCCCTTAGGTATGGAAACCCCTTTTTTCTGATAGCAAAAGTTAGAAGAGAGACTGCAAAAATTTAAAAAAAAAATCAAACGTTTCCTTTGAGCTTATTGATACATAATTATTAATCCCCTTAAAACATCACAAGCCTTAACTTGCTGATAAAAAAAAAAAGCCAAGGGTAATTATTTGTCCAAAAGTCTCATCAAAAATGGTCAAAGCTCGAAGAAGTTGTTATTTGTTCCTTAAACTGATAGTAGAGAGCCTATTATGTGTTAGCTGATCCCGGGCATATCGGCAGTGTAGACACTTTCTGCGCTTGTGACTTTTGCGGTCTAGTGGGGCCCAGACCTGCAGTCACACAACTGCGTGTGATGATATAGGTTGACAGAGGGTGTAATGGGAGTGGAGTCCACACCCAGAGCGCAGTGTGGCCGCCCCAGAGCAGGCGTGGGGGTGGATGGTGGAAGGTGAGGATGGTGAATACACAGGCATGCGATCAGGGGCCTTGTCGGGCATATGAAGGAAAAGCAGGGCAGCTCTGGGCTTGAGGACACCAGCTCAACTGGGGGTCAAGTCTAGGCCTCAGGCTGAAATCAGAGAGTTAGAAAACGTTTTCTGAATTAAATGGGGGGAACCCCAGCTCGCTTCCCAGAACACCAGCTGGGGAATATAGCCTTTTCTGGACAGATTTGTGTCCAGCTAAAACTTGGAAATCTCTTTCTAGGGAACGGGGGTGTGTGTGGATATAAGGGTAGGCAATCAGCAATCTTCCGCAGTTAGGGTGGCTTGTCTTATTTTGTGGTGGTGGTTGTTTGTTTATCTTGTCCACATGTATATTTCAAGTACTTAGACAACTGTCTGTACATAGAGGCTGCTCAATAAACACTGGTTGAAATAATAAAACCAAAAAAACTCATTAATATACTCAAAGAGATAAAGAAAGTATAGGGAAGAAAGACCAGGATGCTATGGTAAAAAAAAGAGAGAGAGAAAAAGGAAGAGAGAAAGAGAGAAAGAAGGAAGGAAGGAAGGAGAAAGAAAGAAAAAGGAAGAAAGAAAGAGAAAGAAAGGAAGAAAAAGCAAGAAAATATCAAATAACATTTCAACAAGAGTTGAAGTTCCAATATTTGATTAATTGGAGTTTCAGAAAAAGAGAACAGAAAACTAATGATGAAGCAATAAGAATACATAATACAAGATTAGTTTCCCAGACCTTAAAGACACAAGTCTAGATTGAAAGGGCTGACTATATCATGATGTTTCTGAACATTGGGAATAAAGAAAAGGTCCTAAAAGTTTCCAGAGAGAAAAAGACATCACATTTAAAGAAAAATCAGAATAGCTCTAGACTTCTCAACATCAACTGCAGGGACTAAAATAAAATGGAGTAATATCCCAGAAGTCTGATGGAATACAGTTTAAAATCCAGCTGCATATGTAAGTATAAAAATCGAAGGTGGGGGTAGAATAAAGATATTTTCAGACATACAAAAACTAACAAAATTCTCATGAAGTTCCTGGGGGGATGTATTCTGTTAATGCAAGAAAGTAGAAGATAGGAAACTCTAAAAATAAGGGACCCAACACTGAAACACAGCCAAGGGAAGTCTCAAGATGACAGTGTGCTGCAGACCTAGAAGTGACCAGTCCAGACTGGGGCAGAAGGCCAGAGGACTCTGGGGGGAGAGTTCTCCAGGAAAAATACAAAACTGATAGATTAATTGATGTAGCTGACCTGGGGAAAAAATATTGAATGGCAGATAAAAACTAATGGAAGAGTTTGGAAAAAACTTAAAATAACTACTTACACTAAACAATTTTTTTTTAACTGGGCAATTATTAACTCTAGGAGAATCCAAAAGTTATATAAGAAAATAATTGTAATATACCACCTGGATCATAAGTGATTCATATTTATGTACTAGTAAGTTAGTAGTGACTCTTGCTTTAACACAAAATTTTGATGTAAATACATTAGAAGAATTGGAGAGGAGAAATGAGGCATGAGAGTTGGGTTAAGAGAGCTAAATCCTCCTCTCCCATAACAGAAAATCATTAGAAAAATGTCTAAAATTAATAAATCAAGAAATAGCATTATAAGCAAATAAGTTAGAAATAGGGAAATAAATGCTGCAAACAGATAGTTAGAAGAGTTGAATGTATCTTCCTTTGGGGAACAGGACCTGTGGGGCAGAGGGCTGTTCTAATTTGCTATGAGCCTTTAGCACGTACTTGGTTTTATAATTCTGTGCATATATTATTTTGACAAAAATTAAAATTAAAAACCGCAAATAGGAATAACAGCCCTGAACTTACTTCTCGACCCACAGTTTGGTGATAATTATGCAAAATTCAGTTCAGAATGACTCAATACAGTTGGCCCCTCATCAAATACCCCTATCTGTACTCATCTAGGATGGTTTACGGACTTGCCATCAGTTTACTGCCATCAGCAGGATTTTGTTTCTTAGCTCTTGATTATGACCTTGAGAACGGTACTGCAAGTAACTGCAAGGTGTGTCTGCTAGTTTAAGAGTTTTTGGTAATCATCAGACTTAGATTCCATTTGTTCCTTCTGTTTTTCCAAGATAAATCAGTAAATAAATCAGGCTCTGTTACAAACCCATCCACGGGGGGACAGTGTTAGCTTATCAGAAACTTTGAAAACTTCATGTGTTCACTGCTTAGACAAGACACTTCAGTGGTGGGGGAAAAGCACAAGCGGAAGAGGATAATAGAAGAGATTTAATAAAAGGTATCTTTAATATCGTGTGACAGTGCCGAGGAGGGAAAAAGGTGGTTGCTAAAGAAAAAGACCCAGCTGTTACCAAATCTGGAAGTCACTGGCATCCTGAAACGTATTTAAAAATATCTGCAGACCACATAACTTTTAAAGGGACAGTAATGGAGCAACACTGTCTGTCTCTGTTATCATAGTTGTATGAACCCAAGGCATTCTACATGTAAAATATTTCCCTAATCTTTCCCTTTTTCAC
Organism: Tapirus indicus; assembly: GCA_031878705.1. Lineage (NCBI taxonomy): Eukaryota > Metazoa > Chordata > Mammalia > Perissodactyla > Tapiridae > Tapirus > Tapirus indicus. The sequence continues at coordinate 121,599,798 of CM062925.1, forward strand.
TTTAAAAAAAAGGTTTAGGTTACTTTTTAAAAATTAAATCTATTTTGTGAATGTCTAGCTGATAATCAAAACAAAGGAAACTTACTAAACAGCATTCCACAGAATAGGGTCTATGTGTTGCTTTTCACTTAGCAAATAATATCGGTATCTTAATAACTGAGTACTGAGTAAGCGGAATGTACTGTTAGAAGGAAATTGCTAATTTTCCTGTACTGTCAACATATGTGCATTTATGTAAAACGTCATTATTAAATTCACTGTTCTTCTAAAGATCTGAAAATATTTAGAATATCTCACTTTAAAAAAGAAAGCAACACGTGCAGCTCCGTAATTGAGATACATCTAGACTCTTAAGGCTCTGATCCGGGACTCAACCACTTCTATATCTGATTGCCTTAGATCAGAGGTCAGCAAATAAGCGAGAAAAGATAGAAAGACCAATCCAGAAACAAACTGACTAATAAAAGCTTCAGAAAGAGAGACAGTGAAGGAAGGAGAGGAAATTATCAAAGAAATATTACACTAAAAATTTCCAAGATATGAATTCAAAGGACGTGAATTTCCAGAGTGAAAGAATCCATTCCAAATGCCCAGCATAATGAATGAAAAGATGCACACCATGACACTGGAGAACAGTGGCTCCAAAACCTTCCAGAGAGAAAAACAGATCATAAGGGATGATACTGGTTTTCTCAACAGCAACATAGGAAGAAGACAATGTAGCAATGCCTTCAAAATTCTGAGGGAAAATGGGTTTTAGCCAAGAACCCCATATTTAGTCAAATTATCAATTAAGTATGACAACAGAATTAAGATATTTTCAGATGCAAAGCCTCAAAAATGTATGTGCCATGTCTCATTTTCTCAAGAAACTACTAGGAGATAAGGTCCACCAAAAATAGAGAGGAAATCAAGAAAATGAAGACATAGGATCCAGCACAGAGGATCCAAACTGGGAGAGACAAAGAATTTTGATAATCCCTTGACTTCCTAGAAAATGGAAGATTTTAGCCTTCAAACACCCCTTCCTACAATACTTTCAAATTAGTGATAAAGCCACATTAGAAAACAAATCAGGAGCCGCCCGGTGGCGCAGCGGTTTAGTTGACGCTTGGCAGCCCGGGGTTCGCAGGTTCGGATCCCGGGCGCAGGCTGACGCACTGCTTGTCAGCCGTGTTGTGGCGGCGTCCCATGTAAAGTAGAGGAAGATGGGCACGGGTGTTAGCCCAGGTCCTGTCTTCCTCAGCAAAAAGAGGAGGATTGGTGATGGATGTTAGCTCAGGGCTGGTCTTCCTCACAAAAAGAAAAAAAGAAAACAAATCAGTATTCATATTATGAGATTTTGTATGTTATTCTCAGCTGAGTCAGTTGTATACTGCAATTAGTTTTCGTTATTATACAACTTTTCTTGGAATTAATTGAGTCAAGTTTTTCCTAGAATTGAGTCAGAGTATGTAATAAATCGATTCCATTTTCCCCCTTGGAGACCTCCCTCTGAGAGCCCTCATCTTCCTGCTCCCATGCAGACTGAGTTCTCTAGGCCTTCTGCACAGCTGCTGGACCAACACTTCCTTTTACCATCATCTTGGGAATTTCTTTTCCCTCTCCTGTGTTGGGTCCCCTACTTCCCTGAGTCTGTCATCTTTTTCTGGATTTCCTCCTTGAGTTGTAGTGGGTTGAGGTGTGAATGGAAATTAAGGAGGTGGAGACTGAGTTCAGACCATTCTTAGACACCTGCTCAGGAAGAGAAGTATAAAGAAGGGGAGCAGGGGAAGGAGGGGAAGTAGCCTTAGGAAGCCGTATTAGAAATACGGAGGCAGAGACCCGAAGCCACTCACCACTGGGGAGACGGAGGGCAGAGGACTGTTGCTTTCCATTATAGGGCTTGAGGTTGGAATAAATCTTGCCTGAGTAGCGATTCACTGGGTGCAATATAAATGTTGGAAGAATAGGGAGAAAAGGTCAATTCTCCAGGCAGAGGGAAGAACATAAGCAAGAAAACCTGCCAGTGTTTCCACCTGCTGGCACATAAGGTGAAGGAGTGAGGGGATAAGAATAAGCACAAGGTAGGGGAGAACTCCCCAGCTTACTAGCTTACAGAGTCTGGACTTGGCTATGGAGAACGACTGAAAGATTCTTTTGTTTAACTTTTATATAACTTGAATAACTGAGGCCTTACTTTGGCAGATTAGAAGTGCAAGAGGAGAGCAGGGAGACTAGTTGGAGACCGCGGTCTATTTTAGGCAAGAGATGATGAGGGTCTGAAATGAAGGAACTCCTCTGGGTTAACGTGAAAGACAGAAAAGAAATAGAATCAACGGGTCTCAATCACAGATTGGGATGGGATATAAGGGAAAGGGAGGAATCTAGGATGACTCCTAGGTTTCTGACCTTGGTGATGATTTTCCCGAATTAGAAAACTTAGCAGGAGGTTTGAAAGGGGAAAAGTGAGTGAAGTTTGGGATGTGTGTTTGAGGTGGGAAGGGGACATCCAGTAGGCAGGTGGACACAGATCTGAAGTTTTGTAATGAGGACTGGCTGAGATAAAGATATGTGTTAGTCATGGGAGAAGCTGAAGGCCAGGAGAGCAGATACCATCACCTAGAAAGAGGGTGAAGGGTGAGTATAAAAGGAAACACTAACAGGAAGAGTGGTCACAGGCCTCAAGATGGGAGGGGTTAACAGCGTCAAATGCCATAAAAGGTCAGGAAAGAGAACTGAAGAGATCCCATTAGACGTGGGTCACAGTGATCTTCAACAGAGCATTTGAGGAAGCCTGGTGGAAGCAGAGGTCTAATCTGTAATCAATTACAATCCCCATCCCTTAAGTGTGGGCTGAATTGAAGGGGTGATCAAAAGTAAGGAGGTGGTGGTAGAGTGTAGGGGATTCTTTGAGAAGCCCGCTGTGAAAAGAAAAGGGGGAGCACTGGGAAGGGGGAAAGTGAGCTAAAAATTCAAGGATTTGACTTTTTCCCCTAAAGAAGGGAGAGATTTGAGAATTTTTATATGCTTCAGAAAAGCAGGCAGTACAGGGAGAGTTTGAAAATATGGGAGAGGCAAAACAGTCTTACCATACAATCCAGCAATCACACTCATAGATATTTACCCAACTAATGTACAAACTTGTGTCCACAAAAAACCTGCACACAAATGTTCACAGCAGTTTTATTCATAAACGCCAAAAACCGGAAGTGACCAGGATGTCCTTCAATAGAGGAATGGATAAACAAACTGTGGCACACCCAGACAGCGGAATATTAGTCTGATAAAAAAATGAGCTATCCAGCCACAAAAAGATATAGATGGATCTCAAATGCACAATGCTAAGTGAAGGAAGCCAGTCTGAAAAGGCTGCATACTGAACAATTCCAACTACATGACATTCTGGAAAAGGCAAAATCACGGAGACAGTAAATAGGGCAGTAGCTGCCGGGTATGAGGGAGGGGTGATGTGCAGCGGTGCAGCACAGGGCTGTCCCCCAGGACAGTGACACCATTCTGGACCACGCTCTAATGGTGAACACGAGACAAAAAGCATTGTCACAACCCATAAAACTTTACAGCCCCAAACGTAAACCTGAGCATATAGAAATTCTAAAAAATTCACTTAGGAGGATGGGGGATTCCAGGATGACATGAAGAATGTCACAAATAAATCTAAAAGTATTACAAACGTGTAAAACCACCTTACTGAAGGTTGGGTGAGGGAATAGTGTTGACCTAAGTAAGTTTGGAAATGAGCGAAGTCTGTGAGACTAAAGGCATGATAAACTGTACACATGCACTGTGCTCTAGCTGATCTAGTGGTTTCTCACAAGGGTATGGATTAACGATTCTAAAAGTGCTATCTATAATCTGGAATTGAATTAGAGCACCAAAATAAAGTAATATTGGATTATAACCCAAAGTGTAAGGTAAATGTCCATATGTTCATACTATGCTGGAATAAACAAACAAGTGGGGGAAGAATAGACAAATCTTCCATGCAGAATTCCAAATAATTTACGTAACTACTCCACCCTTAGGAAGTGGCACTTACCTCCCATCCCTTAAGTGTGGGCTGCGCACACTGACTTTCTTGCAGAGTAGAGTACGGAAAGGGAGGAGAGTTGACTTCACAGTGGAGAAACCTGATAGATGCTGCCTCAGTCGGGTGATCAGGGTCGGCATCGGTCGTGATAAGTCACGTTCAAAGTGTGTACCCTTGATGTGGTGTGATGAGAATGGCACTTCACCTCTGTGGTCTTCCTCCCCCGAAAAAATCACCCCAGTCTAACCATGAGAAAAACGTCAGACAAATCCCAATTGAGAGACACTTTACAAAATACTTGACTAGTACTCAAACCTGCCGAGATCATCAAATACAAGGAAAGTCTGAGAAACTGTCACAACCAAGAGGAGCCTAAGAAGATAAGACTAACAGGAATGTAGTATCCTCAATGGGAGTCTAAAACAAAAAACAGGACTTTGGGCAAAAAAAAAAGAAAAATCTGAATAAGGTACATAATACATGTAATATTCATAAAGTATATAATAATGTGCCAATATTGGTTCAGTAACTGTGATGAGTGTACCACACTAATGGAAAATATTAGTAACAGGGGAAACTGGAGTGTATAAGGGAACGCTGTACTATTGTCACAATAATTCTGCAAATCTAAAATAAAAAGTTGATTTAAAAAAATCTGGGAGAGGAAGAACTAATACAGCTGGGATCAAATCAGAACTAGCCCAAGGTCAGAAGGCCACGAGGCAGCGAGAGAGACAGACAGCTTTGTCCTCCCCTCGCAGTTCCCTCCGGGAAGCCCTCTTCTTGCCTTTCCAGCTGGCAATCCCTACTCTTCCTTCAGGACCTAGCACAGATCACCTCTTCTTTACTGCCACCTGACTTCACCACTCTTAACAGATCTGCTCAGTCATCTATGATCTCTCGGTACTTTATACACAGTCAGCAAACTTGCTGCCAATTTATTGTGTACTAGATACGTGCTAGATGCTGAGACTAGAGATAAAAAGCGTCATTAACCCCAAAGAACTCAGTCAAGTGACGTCTTATTTTAGCACCTTTCACCTTGCACTGTTTCTGCTTTTGTCTCTCTGAAATAAACTATGAACTCTTTGAAAGCAAGGATTACCACCTTACTCATTTTTTCATTCCCAGTGCTAAAAACAATACCTATTCATAGCAATTGACGAAGACATCCTTGTTGAGACAAAACGAAGAACTGAATTCTTTCAGTTTAGGTAGAGACTACTTACAGGAAAAGGAAACTATAAGAATACACAGTCTGCAAGGTTTATACTAATAGATGATTTTTAATTATCGGCAAAAAAATTTCCCCCCAGCGTTTGAATGTATTACACATATTTTGGGAAGCAGCCAGCCTCTTAGCAAGACAGGAATTCGCCTTCAAGCAAGAGAAACCACTGAACAGCAGCTCAGTTTCTCCACCCAGAAGAGCTATGCCGGGCTGCAGCACCCTGCTGACGGGACCTGGCCTTCCTCCCTGCCATCCTCGCATTTTGGCTATCACCTGACATTCACTAAATGGCTGCCGTGGCTTACTTGGGAACGTAAAAAGCATTTCTACAATGTAAGCTACGGTGCCACTTACAGCTCACTGAGCAGAAACGGCTCAGGGCTGCGTCAAGCTCTACGTGAGAATTCAATCTTTCCAGCCTTTAAACAGAGGCTTGAGATAGGACGGAGGAGTTTGGGAGTAGGTGTTGTGATATACAGCGCCTGCCAGTCAACCTCTGGCTCCCCCCGCAAATATACACTGTCCTTTCCTTACAGACACTCTAAAGGCACTCACCCCTGACCCAAGGAGGACGACTTTCTGTCAGTTATAACTTGATTCCAGTCTGAAATCCCAGGGTGAATGCAGCTTTCTCCATCAGGTCCAAATGTGGCCCTACATGGTGCACACCTACAGCCAGGGCCAGGTCATCTGCCCTGAACAGAAGACTTCACCTACAAGCAGGGAAGGATCAGAATTCTCTGTACAACCCATGCTTGAGTATACACAGAGATCTTACCTAGATGGTCTTTATGCTGAGCATTTGGTCTGCTAGCAGCTGGTCTCTGGGGCTCTGTCCAGTCCCTTCTCCCTTCCCTCAATGGCTATTGTCTTGGGACAATTCAAAACCATCACTTGAAGTGGGAAAGCAACACCTTGAATTCCTTTTTTGCAAGGCCACAATCTTCAATCTAAAGTGCTAAGGCTGCTACAGGCCACTTGGCGGAGTTTCAATTATGGTAGGTTTTCCCAAACCAGCAGGACTCAAACTCTTGGCACGCTCCAGCAACTCAGACTACAGGTTACAGGCACAGAAAGCTCCTCTTGGCAAGGCTGTATTTTCTTTTCCACTCTGGTTTTCACCCAGCTCCCTTGAGTCTGACTTGATCGCTTTTGCAGGACTTGCATTTATTCCACACTTGTGTGATCTCTTTCCATGTATGATTTATTTAATCCTCCCAACAATCCTAAGAAGTAGGTATGATTATCATTTCCATTTGCAGCTGAGGCGCCTGGTCACACGGTGAGTAAGCGGAAACAGGGTTTGAACCCACGCAGTGTGGCACCACCACAGCCGCCTCAGGAGTGACCAGCATGTGCCCACTCTGCAGTTCCCTATTCTTTCCCTGACACTGGCCTGGTCTCTCAAGTACAGTCACTTTGGCAAAAGGTTTTGCCACCAAATAACTAGGCTCACCAATTTTTCACCAACTAAGCTAGGATAGTGGGTACTCCCTAATCCTGTCTTACCTCCTACATCTTTTAGGATTTGTCATCTGCAATTCCAGATGGCAACTTGTTTATCAGTCAGTTCTTAGCTGCAAATGAGAGAACTCGTTCTGGCTTGGTTAAGAAGAAAAGAAGTTTACCAAAGAAAAAGAAAAAAAACTAGATAGCAAACGGAATCTCAAACAGGCCCCAGCTACATTTGGAGGTTTTATATAAAGCAGGAAAACTCCCAAATCACACCTAGAAACTGTTCCAAAGACTGCCCTGCCACACAAGTGGCCCCACCACAACATATGCCACTATGGGATGACAAGGTCTCTGCCACTGCTGCCCCAAAGCCTAGACAACACCGTGCCTACCCTCACAAGTGTGAGGAAGCCTCCCTTACGAGCTCTCCTCCAAACCGAACCCTAGAGGTGGCACATCTGATGCGAAGAGCTGGGGGCCGGGCCCGTCTTAGCTGCAAGACAGCCTGGGAAAGGAAGTTTTTAGTCACCACCTCAGGGAGGGGGGTGAATGTGGGAAACTCCCAAACACAGGAAGGGCTTTCAGATCACAGGTGGGCCAAGAATGACAAATGTTTATTACACTGAACTTTTCTAGTTATATTGTAGCTTCACTGATTTTTAATTTATATGAAAATTTTTACAATGAAATTAATTTGAATTTTAGTTAATGCTGATAATTAATTTCAAATTTCTCGAGCACTATCCTGCAGGAGATTTAGAAATTATTCCAATATCAGAAATTCATCGCAAATAATGCACTAAATGATTAATGCAGTTATGGATAGTTTAAAAATTAATGATTAGAGAGATTAGGGAGGAAGACATTCACTAAGTTGTACTCATGCTAATAAAGTCATTTGCATTTCTCTGATTGTTGATCATGAGAATGTTGGGAAAAGTCTCCTAAATGCAAATAAACAATGTTATTATAAAGTATAACAGTAATAACAAAGGCATTAAAGGCAGTTTGGAACGTACACTTTCAGAACATTAGTTTATACAAATTAAACTAAGCCATCATCATCATAAACACCCAGCATAAGCACATTTAGGTACTTGCAAGCCCAAGCCTGGCCTCCACACTAGTCTTCAGCAGCTAAGTCCCCAGGCAAACCCATTCAAGTTTCAGGGCTGCTGTTGACTCTTATGTACTGCAAAAGGTTCAATTACGCAATTCTTTTTTTTTTTTTTTGTGGGGAAGACCAGCCCTGAGCTAACATCCATGCCCATCTTCCTCTACTTTATATGGGACACCGCCACGGCATGGCTGACAGGCAGTGCATCGGCAGGCGCCCGGGATCTGAACTCGCGAACCCCGGGCTGCCAAGCGCGGACTAAACCGCTGCGCCACCGGGTGGCCCCTGATTACGTAATTCTTTTACCTTACATTCTTTAACCCAAACTTACTTTATAGAATATGTGCACTTTTATCACAAAACCGAGTCTTAATTCAATTTTACTCAGTAAATTAATACCACAAAAGAGAAGATGTTATTCTTTTATTTATGTTAAATAAAAACATGAGAAAATCCTTTTTTAAAAAGGGTCAGAATATTCCTTATGTCTCCAAACCAAGTCCATGAAAGCAAAGAAATGGTGAGTGCTTCTTCCTCCGAAGGGTCACAATACACTTTCATGTCATAATAACCTAAAGAGACAACACAGGTGCATGTCCTTCAGCTGCCACTTCAGGAGAGTCACACGCAATATTCGGGCAAGCAAGGAACAGAACACAGGCACAAGTATATTCTGGAAACACTTCCTGCTCTGGCAATGAACCTCAGTACCGAGTATTTTTATGTTTTCTTTTTTGTGGTCCTGCTAAATTTTTAAGCCACACATACCACTGCACTTCAATGGTACAATTTTTCAAAATTCCAGAATTAACTGGTAGTACAGTTCAAGTAGCTGATGTGGCTGAATTTTATGAGTTTAAAAATTACATATGAGAACTAACACTATTGCAAACTTTGCCAGGAGAAACATGACCCCAAGGAACCACCATTTCCAAAACATAAGTGGATACACATTTACAATGTACCTGCAAGGTTTTGAATTAACTTGTCATTTCTGATCTATGCTAAAGACTATGCTTGAATCTCTGAAAACAAATGCTAGATTCATGATTTCTATACCCATATACCCCTAAATCCATCACAAACCATATAGTCTGACTTAGCTTAACTGAAAATGACTCATCAGAACAGGTCACAGAAGGTTCACAGTTCTTCAACCTTAGTTCAGGTCGTAAAGAGCTTTTTCTATGACTGGAGTCAATAAGAATTTCTCTGTTAGAGAAAGCAGACATTTTCACCTCTGGCAGACTGCCAAGATGATACTTTATTATAGAATTTATGGAGCTACAGTTTAGTAACTTGCAGGTTTTATTAAAATGAATGCAAGAAAGAAAGAAAAGCAAAGGATAACTTAATACAACCCCATTATCTCAAAACTTTCTAGATTTTTTTAGTGCAAGAAATGCTGTATCACTGAAGCACTTGAGAATTATCATGAAATTCTAGCAAAAAATGTAATCACCTCAGAAGTGGTAATAAAAAAGAGAAACAACCAGAGAGGCACACAGATTGTTTTTTTTTTTAAAGAATTTTTATACTATATTAAAAAACCACAAAATAAAAAAGGGATCAGTCAACATATATCTTAGAAGTTCTGTCAAGAGTCTCTGTACTCAACAGCCAGCAGGTGGCTGTCACCTTTTTCTTCTCTGCTCAGCTTGCAGCTCATTTAGGGATCACTGGAGATGACTCACGCTCTAGTTCTTAAAATCAAACTTGTTCCGCCAAATCCAAGACCCTGAATTTATCCAAATTGTAGAAACATGCTTTTACCACCCGTCCACCAAAATACCTCCCATTCAGATCAACAACAGCTAAAAGGCAAACAAAAAGACAGTCAGTTAATACAGGTTTCCTGTAAGACACTACAAGAACATGTTTTAATTATTTAACAAGTAAGAACACAATTCAACTTTTTTATTCTTTATATTTAGCTGTACAACTTACCTTTAATCGCTGATTCAACCCTCTCAAACTCTAAAAATATTCGCACTGCTTCATCATCAGGGGCACCAGGAATCTGGAAAAGAAATGACAGTGTAATAGGTAAAGTTATCATCCGAGATATCACTGAATCTGAGTTTTCTTCTTTAAATGATTTTTGTCAGAGAAAGTATCCTAATTACCACTATATATCGACAAGTAGCAGTCAAATACCAAGGAAATAAGCATAATTTGTTTGTCATCAAAATCTGCTAACCATTTGTTTATGACAGGAACTGTGTTAGGTGCCAGGAACACAGCTAAGCAGGGCAGTCTTTGACCTGTGGAGGGCCTATGCCAGCTGCCACACAAACAAGTAATTATGTGGTCAACAAACAGCAACATGATATGGAAGAGAAGCACAAGTGAGAGCAGAAATTTAAGATGAAAAGATTCATACTCTGAGTGCCCCTCATAGTAGGTTAAATTCCTTTGTCGAGCTTTCTAAGCCCTGCCTCATGTGGCCCCATTCCATCTACGTAAGCACGTCTCCCGCTAATCCCCAACACACCCAACCATTTCATTTTGCAGCCCTCCCTCCGTCTCCCAGAAGCTGTGACCCTAATCTGAATACCCTTTCCCTCCTATCCAAATCCTACCCATTCATTTCAAAGCTCAGCTCACATCTGATATTGTTCACAAAGACTTGTCCAACTATTTTTTGTTGGTTTAGTCCTCTTCTCAGCTCTCGTACTTATAGTCAAAACTACTGAGATCTAGCAACTGAATAGTCTCTATTTGTACATGTGTTTGAACATCTCACGGAGAGGACAGAACATGTTTCCTGTATCCCGAATGCTCTCAGCACAGTCCTGGGTATGTGAGAGGCACTGACTACACACTTGCCAAAGGAACGAAACCACAGGCACGTCCAATAACCAAACTACTGAGCACACTACAAGCAGTCTCTAATCACCAAACCAACCTCAATCATAAAATGAGAAATTTTAATTCTTCATCTAATAAAATTTGAAGTCCTTGTCTTTACATTTAAAATTGTTATAACTGAGTAAGAGAAGTATGATTAACCAACACCTGTCACCTTCTGTAGTAAGATGGCATGCTACTTACAGCACACTGGGTTTCTATTTGTAGAAAATGTTTTGTAATCAGTCAATTACAACTTGGGGTATAAACATCAAAAGAAAGCCCTCTTACTTCAAATATCACACATTTTCCAACTTTGCCATATTTTTCACATTCTTCCTTGGTTTCAACTTCCAAGTCTTCATCCACCTCTCCTGCACCAACCATGTTCTATAAACAAAAATAAATTCAAGTATCAAGTATAATTTACAAATATATACGAGACGTATAAATAATTTTCTTTCATGATGGCAAATGTTCTCAATCCCAAATGACACAATGAAAATTTTCATCCTTGTAGTACCCCAAAATCGGTATTTCTTAAAAAAAAAAAAAAAAAAAACCATAAAAATATACATTAAACTTCATAAACAGTTACAAGATCATCTATGCAAGCATCAAAACATAAACTAAGCTGAACTTCCAACAATTTCAAATATTTTACATTACTCACTGTAGTCTTAAATACCGTACTTAGCAAAGAAACATTAGTGAAAAAGGAATCTAAATCAGTCTCATATGGAGTCCATCCAAAAGTTCATTTGCAGAAGTACTATTTTCAGTTTTCTTCAACCATAATGCTATCAGTGGGGTTGGAAGCACACAGGGGTAGTTTAGGGTGCAGTGACACACAGAAACCAAGGTAGGCAAACAGGTCTCTTCCTTGTGCTTCTTACCCTTAGTAGGACCACTTTAGTAGGACACTTCAGTATTTCAGTTAACGGATTTGAATCTGACTTCTTGGATGCATCTGCAGGAAAACATATCATCAGACATAGAAGTGTTAGAGGACTGACTCAGAGTTACAAGGAATAATTTAATTTCAATAGCATTCCCCACTATTTATGTCCTAGAGTCATCTGTAAGTATCTATGCAGTCTCTAAACAAAAATGTAGTCTTATCTGTGATGAAAGCATCCACTTGGCTTTGGTATAGGATTTTACCACAATTTCTGGAAGTTTTTAGCTTCCCCGATTACCTGCCAATTTTTGTTTAGTTCACTTCCTGTAAGATGCAGAGAGCACAACAATCACAACCCTTACAGGTGCGAGTCTTGGCTTTGCAGTGGCTGAAGGTCACTAGGCCAGTGTAATACGCAGTTAGTTAGCCAGCCACTGGCTGACTAATTTCAGACACTCCCACAAATTGGGGCAACTGCTGGTTTTTGGTACTAGCCTGTCAGGCTGACTGGCTGCTTCCTAAAGCTGTATGCTGACAGGGCTGCCAGAAAACTTTCTTCTTTCTTTAGGAAAAGGAGTTCAGCTAAGCTGACTCAAAATGAACTCAAATTTCCTGCTTAAAATGCTACAATATGTTTGACTCATTCCAACATGCCCTCAGTACAGAACAGATTGTAATAATCAAATGAAAATAAAACACCAAGTAGGCATCATCTACCAACAGACTACAAAATAACATTAGATCTCACAGAGCAATCAATCTGTAAGAAAATTAGAAATCACATTTATAATGGAAGGGCAGAACAAAGAACAAAGTAGAGAACCCTTCAGGACAGATACAGCAGATAGAATCCCCGACATACTGTAGTAGACGGCTCTGTCTCTCATGCCGTGTACTGTTCTCATAACTATGATGTTATCAACTTAGCAAGGTTCTCTGCCTAACAGAAGTAGGCATGAAACTATCTTTCTGAGTACTGTTCATTCTCTGCCAAAGTCTCGTTGTGTTTTTCCTCCACGGCCTTCCTGTCTCTGTTCTGAACAAATGAAGACGAGCCTCAGGGTTCTCAGTTTCCACGACACAGAACCTGAATGCATCATAATCAGGAACTCTGTCATTCTACGCAAGACAGGCCAGTCCTCTCACTCTGGACTGCACTTCCCTGCACTCTCGCCCTGAAACAAGCCTCCTGTGGGAGACCCACCTTTCTCTGTGGCGTCACCCACAATGATCTTGCCTCCTCGCTTGCTTGTCTTCTCCACCGACAACGCTGTGCTCAGCCCTTGCTCATGCTTCCCAAGACCCTGGCCTTCCCGGAAGCCATACTTCTGCATGATTTTATGTGCGACCGTGCCACTGGAAGGGGAAAAAGAGAAACATTTCAGCTCTTGAAGTCATAGCTATAGCATAAACTGGATTTTATATCACAACAATCTCCTTCTGGAAAGAGAGCATGTAAACCCCACATAGCCTTCGATGAGGTCACACATAATTAACAATGGGCCATTAGATGGAAGTTGTGGAGATGTCTGGGATGAAAGAAATGTAAAAAGCTAATGCTGAAATCCTGGACATCCTGAGATTATCTCTGAGGTTAAGAGAATCACTGGTTTCCCTAACAAAATTTCCCCAGGACTCCTGGCTAGAAAACACTTGACTTTTTGTGTGCTCCAGTATCTGTACTGCTATATAGCTTACAACCACAGTTTATTTAAAAGTGTGCCCCTCAAAATATAAGTATGAAGGGGCCGGCCCAGTGGCGCAGTGGTTGAGCCCATGCTCCACTTCGGCCCAGGGTTTGCAGGTTCGGATCCCAGGTGTGGACCAACGCACCGCCTGTCAGCCATGCTGTGGCGGCGTCCCATATAAAGTAGAAGAAGATGGGCATGGATGTTAGCCCAGGGTCAATCTTCCTCAGCAAAAAAAAGAAGTATGAAGTTCATATAATGAAGATGACTGCATTTTTTTAAATAGTAGAGTTTCCAATGACAGACTTTACAAATGAAACAACTCGTAGAGGTTACTAATAGATGGGAAAATAAAGAAACTGAGGTCCAGACTAGCTTAAGTTTGACTAGGAGCAAAGCAAGACACCACACTTAGAAATTATTTCCACAGGTGGTGCTGGTAGAACTGAAATTGGAACCCACAGCTCTTTCTCCGATACCGTAACAGCTTTCAGACTGCACTCGGAGGGGCCTCACAGGCCACAGGGGTTCCCCCAGCAACCGCTGCTACTCAGGGCTTGAACCACAAAACGTTGCTCCAACTAGAATGGCACCTACATTATTTCACGTATGAAATTTCCTTTGAACAAATTTCACGTGAACTAGGGCTAAAAAGAAAAGACTGAAAATGGCTGAACTGTACCATACTGCATCTTCCTTAGGTGTAGGTTAAATATTTAGTTCCTGTCTAAAAGGGGATTCAGCAAAAAATCAATTTTTATCATTAGCAGAAAAAAATCCCCAAAAACTCCGTGTCTGTCCATCCTCCAGCATACATTCCAGGGCAGCCCAATAAACCTCTCTGCAGTGATGGAAATGTTCTCTATCTGCACTGCCCAATATGGTGGCTGTTAGCCTTGAGTGGGTACTGAACACTTGAGATGAGACTAGTCTGACGGAAAAACTGCATTTTAATTGCATTCATTTTAAATTAATTTAACAGCCCCCTGTGGCTAGCAGCTACCATAGAGAACAGCATAGGTCTAGCAGCTGGATACAAGGTCATAAACTCAAAACCCTCTTGCAGTGCTCGAACCCCAGTCACCTACTCCAACTCTGACGAGTCACCTCTCCACGGGCGCGAAGGATCAAAGCAAACGCGCACTGGCCAGGGCAGAGCGGGGAGGTCACTGCAGTCACAGGACAGCGAACAAAGGCCCTAGTGCACGCTGCTCACCTGATAGCCCCTCACAGCACGACAGGAACAGAGTAAACAACATAGAACATTCTTGAACCAAAACGCAGGCCACATCCAGCGGGGCTCAAAAAAAATCCACAAGCCCCACCTGAAAGTCAACCTTAATTAAAACTGATTTTTATATGCCAGCACACTAATTTCCAATTACAGTTAGAATGACTACGAGTTTTTAGACCAAAGGTATAAAACCATGACCTTAAAACCAATGTCTCATTTTATCAAGGAAAAAAAAAGATGCTATTCACCCTTTGGACACAGAGTAAGTCAGCTCTAGCTCTAATTCATATGAGCTATTCTGTTTGCAAATGTTATGAAAATAAATGTAAATAATTATGAGAAACTGTTCCTACCTAGAGAATACAATGTTCAGCAGCTAAATCATTCAAAACCTACATTTAGAAGGCTTCACGTTTTGTACCAAACCTAACCGCGTCATGCTGGAATCCTCTCCATGTCACTCAAGCACTGAACACACCCAGCATCCCCTATAAACCAGAGAACGCCCTCCTTTTCCAACAAGCTGCATCTACTGAGAGGGCTGGCAACAATTCACGCTGAGTCCCGTCCTTCCCACACCAGCCGAGACAAGAGCACTTGGAACCGTTACCCCATGTTGGCAAGGAAGGAGTTCCCAGGCCCGGTTGGAGATCTGGGTCTGTCTTGTTCCTCGTACACTGGGGGAGGGATAGCAGCTTTAGAAGACTGTGAGCGAGGTCTTGAATCCTCTTCATAAGGAAAATCTCGGGGTACTGTTGGACCAAAATAAAGCAGGTTTACCAAAATACTACAAACAATTTCTGAACTGTACTTGTGTAAATCAGTTATATTGAACTAATGCAACTGACATTTTTGGTTTACCACAAGGAATGAGAAAAAACCAAACCAATTTTACAGCCTCTACATGACTTTTTTTTAAATCACAGAGGTAGAACACCATTTTTCTGATTCTAGCTTTACTCCTGCTGTTTACATCTCCTCAAATGTCTTTTTTACATCTTACTGAAATGTTACTCACCCTTTACAGTGCTCTTAAATGACAACTGTTGTCTGAATCTTTAAGATTTCCTATATGTTCCAGCGAGATCCGACTGAACTCCCTCTATTCCCACAGCATCTTGTGTATCTGTCTTTAGACTCTAACCTTACTACCTCGTTAGCATAGCAGACAATAAAGGTCTTCGAGGTTAGGGACCATAGACCAGAGCAGTGATTTTCAACCTTAGCTACACATCAGAATCAACAAGGAAACTTTAAAAAGATCCAGATGCTTGGGCCCCACCACCAGAAACTGGTTTCAACTGGGGTTTATGGTTTGTCAGGTGTTTCCCACAAAAGGCATTTAACAATATTTTTTGAACTGTCTTCTTTAAAAAGATAACATAAATAGTGCAACAGGTATTAAAAAGCACTACGGATAATATTTTCCTGGGATAGTTTACATATGGTCCAACCCAGAGGACAGGAAATTGATCTAGATGATACATCAAAGTCCAATTCCATCCCCCAAATTCTAGAATAGATCACTGGAAGAAGAAACAGTGGGTGGGCATGTTTCGGCAATGTAGGTAAATGTACACAACACGCACTCAAACAGAAAAAGATGGCAGAGAATCTAACCAAGGAAGGCACTGCCACCTTGTGGAAGGTCATGAATTTAACAGCCTCCAAACCACTGAGTACACAAATTGTAAAATGAGCTATTTGTTTTAACCTAACTCCACATACAAAATGTTGGAGGGGAAAAAATTTTACTTAAAAAAAAAAACCATCTCACTGTAGAAAATTCAAGCCTCAGAGCTGGCATAAAAACTTCTCAAGTAGGAGGGTGGGAGAGAGCAGCCTCTCAGAGCCACACCCAGCCTCCGGGTTAGAGCCAGAGGATGGGTTTCAGGCCATTTCCTTTTACACTTAGGAAACCTGGCTGATTCCAGCCCCCGACTGGGCTGAAGATCTGTATCAGAATAAACGGGGAAGAAACAGATACGTACACTCTTTGTCTTTCTCCACAAGAGAAGTGGGAGGTGCGATGGCAGCTCCGCCCATACCTGCAAAAATCAATCCTCTGATTAAAGGAGGGAAACACTTCAGACGTCAGACTCAAGGACCACGACACACGCCATATGTCGTATCGCTCCCCCCACCTCCCACAAAGAAAGAAACAAAAAGGAAAAGACCTGCTACTTCATCCCTTCCGAATCTAGGATTAAAAATGTAGAAAACTGGCAAAACTCAGATGGACAAAATTATTTTTTTCAAAGCAGGCATTCATGAGCCCCAGAATATAGTCAATAAATGAATTTTAAGGTGACAGAACACAAGCCAGAGAACTACCAGTTCCTGAGAAAACAGAACAGCCATTTACTGAGAGCACACTCCCCATCAGGCACTTGCATACCTGTTCTCTCATTCAGGCTTAGTAAACCTCTGAAGTAGGTATGACTCTTTCCATTTTTTTCAGATGAGAAAATGATCAGAGGAGAGCTAATGGGCAGAGACAGAATAAAACCCAGCTCCCTGTGATGTTAAAGCTTTCCCCCACAGTACAGCACACTCCCTTCCAGGGTACACACCACTGGAATGAATCACCTATTTGGAAAGGTGGGCACTTCTGGGTCGTAAAGAATCTGTTTTGTGTTGTCACCATTCCTGCTCATGTTTTCTGCACAGACAATTATGGACACCAGCAAACCAAGTCAGACTCCATTTGCTGTCTGACAACTAGGAGAACATGAGCAGAGAACACAGGGAGGTTTTCATTAGATATGAAACGGGAGCAGCCTCTTGGAGCCACACTCTTATGTGTGGCCCTAACTTATGTATTATAACTTAATCATCAATGAAATAACCAAAAAAATAAAACGTAAATGAAAACAAAACTGATCATAAACCCATGCTGTACCAGCATGAAATGTTTCACAAAAAAAATTCCTCTAGGGCTGGCCCGGTGGCGCAGCAGCCACTTCAGTGGCCCGGGGTTCATGGGTTCAGATCCCAGATGCAGATCTGCACACCACTCATCACGCCATGCTGTGGCGGCGTCCCACATAAAGTAGAGGAAGATGGGCACAGATGTTAGCTCAGGGCTGTTCTTCCTCGGCAAAAAGAGGAGGATTGGCAACGGATGTTAGCTCAGGGCGAATCTTCCTCACACACACACACACACACACAAATTCGTCTAAAGCCAGTGTACATGCATCATGATTAACAGGCCTGGACTAGACAAAATACTTGGGGAGAAATATGAACCTGAATAAAACTTTCTTATATTTCTTTTGAAATACCTATTATCATTTTTTAACCTTGTTACTAAGATGTAAGTGATTATTGATTGTTCTGAAAAGATTAGCTCTAATGAGTTCTGCATAAAAAATTCAAGGCAATTACTAGAAATTTGCTGCTCATCAGTTAAAATATGAACATCAGTCTATTAACAGCAGTACACACAATGGATATAATACCATTACTTCCCTAATATTAAATTGTGTAGCTCCTGCTAATGTTCAAGAAAAAAGTAAACATCCTTAATATAGAAAGCACACCTCCTTACAAAAAGGACGGTCAGATATGTAAGGTGGAAAAATAAGATCAACAAACATTCAACCTATATGCTGGATTCTACAACAAATTAATAAAAACCAAACATTTGGTAATTAATAAGATAACGGATAGGAAATGTTTAACATAAGGCCTAAGACACAGAGCACACTCAAATGTTAACTCTACTCCCCATTAGAAAAACAATGCAACTTAGCGCTCAGCATGTAATTCAGTATTCTTTTTTTTTTTGAGGTATAGTTGACATACATTAGTTTCAGGCATACAACAAATTGATTCGATATTTGCATACATTTCAAAATGCTCACAATAAATCTAGTTAACACCCATCACCATACACAGCTATAAAAATTTCTTTTCTTGTGATGAGGACTTTTAGGATCTACTCTCTTAGCAACTTTCAAATATGCAATACAGTATTATTAACCACAGTCATCATGCCATACATTACATCCCCTTATTCATTTTATAACTGGAAGTTTGTACCTTTTGACCCCCTTCACCCACTTGTCCCATCCCCCACCCATCACCTCTGGCAACTACCAATCTGTTCTCTGTATCTACGTTTTTGTTATTCGTAGTAAGTACTCTAAAAATACATTTAATTCATATTCGCAATCAAAGATTAAGAATTCCAAATTATTACAGACTTGCTCCTTTCCAATTCAATCAGTAATTTAACATTTAAATTAAACCCTGAAACAGCCTTGGCTATACACTTGAGAAGACCAGGCCTGCGAAACTGCTGGTCATAGAACAGAGTTCATGTTATGTGAAAATAACTCCAGCTTCAAGATAACATTACTGTTAGGTCTCATGTTAAAGATGACCATATTATAATGAGGTTTTCAGGCAAACAAAGCTCCTGGATAAGATGAACAGTGGACCTGTATTATACAAAGCACCTAGTCTCTCTGTGCCTCAGACTTTTCACCCTTCACAAGGGGATAATCACAGAGCCCACTCTGAGTTGTTGTGAGGTGTGAAGGAGATAATCTATGAAAGTGCTTAGAACAATGGCCGGGATCTAACAGACAAGTAGATTTAAATTTCTCACTTAAATCTCAATCTGTCAACCAAACTGGCCAACTAAATCAAGGAAATCCTAGCGATCAAAACACGATGAAGGTAAAATAAGAAGCATCACATTCTCTTAAGAATGAACACCGCTTATCTAGTGATCACTAAGACCTGAGCTCTAACACAACTACAACTCTGTTTGTAAAATTGTAGAGATGGAAGGGCCCAAAGTACCTCATTCAAATCCTTGTCTCCCTGCTCTCCATGACACTGAAAGCAGCCAGTGTCGAGGGAAGGTGAGGGATTTCCTCAATATCATGCGTGTTAGTGGCAAACGTTCTGGAAACGAGTGCCTTGATTCTCCATTCAGTGCTTAACAGAAATACAGCTGGATACAGAGAGTAAGCCAACGTGACCGTGCTGCAGGTAAAGAAAAGTGAGTGTGTATATTTAAGGTGTGCTCCAAGTATCCAATAAATAAATGTCAGAAGTGGTTGGGAAGCTCCAAGGACAATATATGTGCAAACACAGTGTAAATGAAAACTGTTATGCCAATGTGGATTGCTGGAATCCCAGAGAAAACTACCCAAATCAATGTCAACTGAACTATCAAATTAAACATGAAAACCAAACAGAGGAATTGCATGATATTTGAAACCTAACATTTATGTTCATGCCTTACTTCTTTTCCTCCTCTCTCGCTCATAATCTTCATCTTCATCAGAATCTGGATCTGGTCGCCTTGAAAACCCACTAGCCTCATGTCTGTCTTTACGCCTCCTGTGATACAAAGGAACCAAATGTTCATCACAGACAAAGCAATTTAAAGATGCGAACTCAAGGACATCACCTTGACTTTATCTTGGCTAAAAAATATCCAAATCCTCCCTTTCACACTAAACTATTAATTTGGGGGTGGGGGAGGAGGGTAAGCGTGCAAATAACTGACTGAAGACTAAAGTAGCAAAGTATGAGAAGTGAGAAAAATCCAGAAGATAAACTGAACAAATTTAATAAGTACAGGAGTATAAGTAGCAAGAAAAAAGTTTCCTTGATATTTTCCTCTTTCAATTTTAAAGCATATCAACATAGGTGATAGTTTAATAATTTCGAGTCTCCAGAACATGCTTCACTTCATGAAATCATTCAATAAATAAGGAAAAATAGTATATTAATATTTTAAATAACTACTTAATAATCAATATTCAATATTTTAAAAAGAAGAAAGTCAAATGAATCCTTGTTACCCATACTTTTAAAAAACATAAATAAAAGGTGAATATACGTTTTAAAAAATTCCATCTGGCTTAAAAATAAAGTTAAGAATAACATTTTAAGTATTTTAAATAGTTATGATTCTAGTAGAATCACAGCACAGGGAAAAAACTATTATTCAACAGGTTTCTAAGTTACTTTTCTAATAACTCACCTAAAATGTATACTTTAAGTTTTCTACGTCTAAACATGAAATTTGCTCCAGTGTTTTTCATGCTGGGATGTAACAACTACAAATTCTTAAAAACAATCTGACCCCTTCTGATGACTGCCCGGATCAACCATGAAAACTAACTTCAGCCTTACAGACAGCACTAAAGCTCACTCATTAACAGTCTAGTGAATATTTCAAACGTAAAATATTCCAAATCCAAAGAAGCCTTACTTTTCTCTCTCTTCTATTTCTTTTTGTCTTTCCAGCTCCCGCTGTCTCTGTCGTTCCTCTCTTTGGCGCTTCACTACTTTCTCATAATCATTAGGAAACATAGGATCATACTCATCAGCTAAGGGAATCAGAACTTCTCCTGCAGAAAATCCACTGGGAACAGGATCCTGAGGAAGGTAAAAACGCCAAAGTTAAGTACCATCCTCAGGTCTTAGAATTTAATTTATACAATTAAGTCAAAGAAAACGAGGGTTGGAAGGGGCCTTGAAGACCATCTATCTGCCTCCTTCATTTTGCAGACAAGGGAACGAATGCCTAAGGAGGTTTCATGCCTTGACATGGCCACACACTTAGGTGGGCTGCAGCAGAACCAGGACAAAGAATTTCACCTCTTAGTTCAGTATTAATTCCATAAATACCCTATAGCATTTTCCTGGAATTCCTAAACAAGCTGCCACCACCTAAAATTTTAAGCAATAAATTTGATTATTTATAGTAAACACTGAATAATTCTGTTTTTATGTATCTATGAAAACATAAAAAACGAAACAACCCGTGAATAACACAATTATTCTCTCAGTGATTTAAAAGAATTACTAGATTCTGATTACACAGAGACACGATATATCAAGAACTTCAAAAAAAAAAAGCAAAAAGCATCCTCTTGGGCTTTTTTAAATTCTCTGGAACACACATCTCTTCCCAGGTAGGCTGCCTTTCAGGTGCTGAGTCTGGCACAGGTGAATGTAATTCCCTTCACATCATTAATTTTTCTAAGATCAGGTTCAGATGATAACATTTTGCCTTTCTCTTCTATACATTTAGAAACTGGGGCTACTCTTTGAGAGAAAAGAAGTAGCCTTAACAAAGAAATCAGAAAAACAAAAGGCAGACAGAGCACAGCCGACTAGAAGATGGGTGATTAGAAATGGGGCTTCCCTCTAGCTGTGTAGTCTTAATCTCCACATGGTTCTGGTAAGCCCTGATCTACTGCACGGTCTAATTTTCCTAAACCTCCATACGTTCTTCTGTTAGTGTTCTTAGCATAACTCTTCCTTATCACCTATAAAAAGAAGACGCCTTAACTGGTCCCCACAGATACCTTGAACAGCACAGGTTAGGACGAGGGCCCACTCTGCACCTCTTTTAGGAGGGACACTACCCAACACTATCAAGGGCAGGAAGGCTGTTTGTAACAGGTATTTTGTATTTGAACACAAAACTGATACGATAAAGAGAGCTTATGCTCCATACCAATGGACCTAAATCTAACAATTCCTGTATTACACTGTTCAGTTTGACATTTTGCATGGTAAAACAAACACCTCATCGTTTCCTTTTAACTAAAAATCAGGAAATACTATGATGTGATGAATGAAAGAAATCAGCAAAACAACTATAATCACCCCTGAGGGCCTATCACTGAAAAATTTATACAAATCTATTTAAAGTAGGGCTCCCAAAGGGTAGTTATGAATCTGTACTCATATAAAAGACATGTTAAAAACACAAAGGGGCGTGAACAAGATTTCCTTTCAGTTATTATTAAGACTGGAGAGAAACAATGAGCTATTCGATACATATAATATTATCATCACAAAGTTTCTGAGAAAACAAATGGTCAGTATGAAGGTTAACCCTTTGTCATTTCACAATCTGAAAGCAAACAATGTTTACTGTATAAACCCTAATAATAAGTTTAACAATCAGCCATGGTTCTCTAAATGCTATAAAGAATAAAGCAGTTTGTTCAATTTAAAAAACTTAAAATGTTAACCCCCCAATGCTATGAAGGGTGGGTAAAACTAAAACCCTCATATATTCCAGGTGATAGTATGTACTAGCACAACTCTGCTGGGAACAAGCTGGCACTAAAACAGACCGTCCATAAAAATGACTGACCTCTTCGTGCCACCTCCGGAAATCTATCCCAAGAAAATAATTTTAAAAGCATAGAAAGCTCTCTGTAGAGATGTTCCTTCAAGTATTATTTATAATGACAACCTAAAAGCAGATTCTAGATGGTTCTACACTTAGGGAATACTTGGCAAATTACGATACATTCACTTGATGAGAATATTTTACAATTAAAAATTGGTTATGAAAACTACGTAACAAGAAAGAAAATGCTTATTGATTATATTGGGGGGCAATATTATAGATTTTATAGTCAATACACAATAACAGAAGACGATGAACCAGTTTCTGATTAGACGTAGTGAGAAAAAATTAGGTAGGGAATTTGCCGGTAAAAAATGTTGCAAGAGCAGCACCAGTTCCTCCGGCCAAGAAATCCTACCAAGAGCTTCAACTGCGCCTTGCCTCAGGACGAAAGCAAGGTGAGGAGGGGGCAAGCGGATCCCAATCCAGAACAGTCAAACAGTGAGGACAGAGAAACTAAATAAAGAAGGGAGGGGGCATGCAGCTGGGACTGCCAGCTCGATTTGGGTCCTTCCTAATAGTTTGAAGGGGGTGTGGGAGTGGGAAGAGTACCTTGCTAACAAACAGTAGCAACAGTAGCATATCTATTATTAACCTTTTGGTCACTTTTCATCAAGAAATTTGTGTGCGTGGTGCTGTTTAAACTATGGTATTATTTGAATGCCATCTGTGGAAAGATAAACGTATACCTAAAGAGTGGGTGTAGTTTTAACTATAGTTGATATTCACTTGTCCCTCATTTTGTATAGTTTTAACTATGATTTGAGTTATCCTCTTCCAGATCTTCCTCATCCTCACTACTAGGTTTACAGAGATGACCATGTCTGTTTCTTTGTCTTTAAGCTTATGTAAAATCACTGGGATAATAAAGGTTGGGGTGGCAGAACTGTTTGTTTTTTTGAACCCTTTTCTCTATTTTAACCCACAATAAAACAATAAGCAGTAACATTCTTTATGATAGCAAAAATGAGAAACAGCCCATATATCTAGCACTAAGTGAATTAAATATACTACACCTACACAAGGGAATACAGTGAAGCCAGCAAAACGATCATATAATCCTACGCTTTTTGACACAGACAGTTACAATACATTAAGTGAGAAAAGCTAGTTAGAGAACAGAAGATGGAGGAGGCATAGAACAGAAAGACATTCCAGAATATTAAGTTTTTAACTTCTGGAGGGTAGAATCGAAGTCATTTGTTTTTCTTTTTGCATAGCTCCAGTTTCTGATTTTTCTATAATGAACTATTTTATTTTAAATAGACAAACATTTTAAACTTGATAAAACAAAAGTAAAAATTAAGTTGGAAATGATACTGACTAAACTGCAAAGGCCTACTAAGGAGAGTGTGTTCAGAGTGACTCTGCG
Source organism: Tapirus indicus (assembly GCA_031878705.1). Classification (NCBI taxonomy): domain Eukaryota; kingdom Metazoa; phylum Chordata; class Mammalia; order Perissodactyla; family Tapiridae; genus Tapirus; species Tapirus indicus. The sequence goes on from CM062925.1 coordinate 121,623,855, forward strand.
TACGGTGAACCGTAGCCGGCAGGAAAGCCCGTCCCGGGCAGGAGGGGTTTACCTTTAGGCCCGCTGCTACGTGCGGTGGGGTGTCCACGATCTGCCGGTCGTCTGAGGAGCCACCTCGCTTTAGGTCGATTACTGGGGCGAGGACTGTACTCTGTTTTGTCCTCTGGCTCTAAAATCATTGAAAAACAAAAAAAAAGTGTAAAGCTTCAAATTAAAATTCACCCTATTTGTAACAAAGTTTTTTTTTGGTCTCCATAACAAAGCTTTCAGATATCAGCAAACTATAATCTTAAAACAACAGCCTTAATTCAATTATTACTATAACAATATACTAGTTTCCTTAACAAAACAAATTTCCTCCATTTTTGTAAAAGGTTTACAGTAAACTTGGTCACTGTTATTTAAATTTGCACGTGCAATAATATATGAACAAAGCTCTACACCGGCTTTTCCCTTTGACCACAGGAGGGCAAATCCATAACAGCCTGTTACACTGTAACCAGTGTGGACCCTCCACAGGAATGGCCATGTTTTTATATCCTGGGCAAAAGATACTTGTGGATTAGGGTTGTTCTCCTCCTAGTAGGATATAAAATTCTGCCCTACCTCTTTTATTATGAACCTACAGAAAAAAATTTTAAAGAGAACAATGATCATTCATACATCATCAACCCGTTAACATTTTATATTTGCTTTACCCTACACCTATACTTTGCGCTGAACCATGTGAAAGTTGGAGACACGACAATTTACTCTTAATCTCCTAAAATTATGATTCTCTAACCATAACCACAATACTATTACCACATCTAATAAAATCAATAATTCTCTGTATCATATCCTATCCAATTCATACTCAGATTTTCCAAGCTGTCCCTGCAAATGCCTCTTAAATAGCTAATTCTATCCTGAACCAGGATCCTATCAAAGTGCAGCACAGCATTTGGTTTTAAGTCTCTTGGTTTACAACAGTCCCCTCTCCCTGTCGTCATCACCATCATCATCACCATCACAACCTATGTCTCCTTCCTCTTTTTTCCTCTGACATTGTCTTGTAAAACGCTGCACATTCCAGATCTTGCTGATAACTTCCTGGTGGTCTAGTGCCCCTTATTCCTCTACGCCATGTAATGCCATGTAATTACTGAAAACTGGTTAATTCTTGAGGAGATTAGGGCAGTGCCTTTTAGCAACAATACTTCACGGGTGAGGTGGTGTGCTTCATCCTGCATCACCCCAGCAGGCCCACAAGGTCAGGCTGTCTGTCCGTAATGTTAAGCGTGATCAGATGGGTATGGTGACCACTTGATCTTCTGGTTATAAAGGTTTAATGTCCTCCTTTTGCAATTTAAAGTGTTATACATTTTCACTGTTATCACTAGAAAAGGCTCAAAATAAGCCACCACCTCTCTTGAATTTTACAGTGCTCATAATTTTAAGCAAATTTAATCCAATCATTAAATATACAATTCACAAGGTGAATACCAAAGTTTAAAGGACAACGGGGGGATTATCAGAATCACATATTTTTCTATTATTAATATTTTCTATTTCATATATATTTTTAAAATGGAAATACAGATGAAATCACAGCTCCATCTTTCAGCTGTAGGTACAGTTTTCTCTACCAAATACCTTCACAGATTTGGTTAGGCCAATCTAGTACTGAATTATTAATTAGTTAACTAAACAGCCTAAGAGAATCAACACAATGTATCTTCACTCCCCTTCAAGAAAAACACAATACTAACTTCACATAGCAATCTCAAAAGATGTTAGAAAGTTAGCAGAAATGATTTCACAATCATTTCATTTTGATCAATTAAAAATATCTATTTGAAATCTCAAGAGATTTCCTAGTAGCTGAAATTAATGTATTGAGATATGTGAAAAGGTGATAAGCATAAAATAAACAGACTGAAGCAGATACTGAAGAGGAAACCTAAGAGTGTAGACATCACATAAAAATACAATCCCTTGTTTATCAGCTTCTAACTCTTTCCTTTTCATATGAGTAAAATAACTACAGAAAATCAGCATGTGATTCATAAATTTTATTTGACTTTTTAATGTATTTATTTTTTGGAAGGATCTATTTTCTCAATTGTATTTTATGTAAGCTGGGTTTGTTTTTTTGAGGTCATATTGGTTTATAACATTGTGTAAATTCAGGTGTGCATTACTATATTTCAGTTTCTGGATAGACTGCATTGCACTCACCACCAATTGTCTAGCTTTTATCTGTCATCATTCATATGTGCCCCTTTACCCCTTTTGCCCACTCCCCACCCCCTTTGCCTCTGGTAACCACTAATCTGTTCTCTTTATCCATCCGTTAGTTTATCTTCCACATATGAGTGAAGTCATACAGTATTTGTCTTTCTCTGCCTGGCTTATTTTGCTTAACATAATATCCTCAAGTTCTATCCATGTTGTTGTAAATGGGACGATTTTGTTTTTTTCATGGCTGAGTAGTATTCCATTGTATGTATATACCACAACTTCTTTATCCATTCATCAGTTGATGGACACTTGGGTTGCTTCAACATCTTGGCTATCGTGAATAATGCTTCAATGAACATAGGGGTGCAGAGATCTCTTTGTATTGCTGATTTCATGTTCTCTGGATAAATACCCAGTAGTGGGATAGCTGGATTGTATGGTATTTCTATTTTTAATTTTTTGAGAACTCTCCATACTGTTTTCCATAGTGGCTGCACCAGTTTGTATTGCCACCAGCAGTGTATGAGAGGTTCCCTTTTCTTCACATCCTCTTCAACACTTATTATTTCTCATCTTGTTAATTATATGTAAGCTGGTTTTTAACCTATAGTTTATAAATATGCACTGGCTGGATAAAGAAAGTGATCCTGAAATACACTGGGCAGAAAGAAACAAATTATCCAGGATTTCAAAAAAATTAGCTGCAAGTAATCCACAAAGCTGACAATTTTTAAGCTGGTAATAAAGAATTATCCTAAGCAGTTTTTAATCTGTATATCTCTAGTATATTTTGACTTCTGCTTTTCAATTAATTATCTTCTTTTGAAATAAGATTACCCACTAATTATGTCCACTTAACGCCCAATTGACTTTATGTTATTAAGTATGAGAATTGCTTCTTGGAGCCAATCATTTTACAAAAGAGAAGATCAGGCCTTCAAGAACAAAATACATGAAATGGTACTGACACTGGAACATAAAACCTTATTTATACACCTTACATGCAAAGCAAAAGTTACACAAAACTCACAAAGATTTTAAAAATTAAAACGAAAAACAAGACTCGTTTTGCTAATCTTCCTTCCATGTGGGACAAAAGCTTGTTTTAAAAAGACAAAATTCTGGGCCAGCCCGATGGCGAAGTGGTTAAATTTGCGCGCTCTGCTTCAGCAGTCCAGGGTTTGCAGGTTCCCATCCTGGGTGCGGACCTACACACCGCTCATCAAGCCATGCTGTGGCAGGCTCCCACATACAAAATAGAGGAAGATTGGCACAGATGTTAGCTCAGGGACAATCTTCCTCAAGCAAAAATAAATAAAAAGACAAAATTCTGTCTCTTTAAAAAAAATACTGGGATAAAAAAAATTAAATCTGGGAATGATTAATTTGAAAAAGACAAAAACCCTAATCAACAGAATTCACAAAAAAAATTAAATTTCCAAACAGTGTTGCTTTACCTGGGGGTATCCTAATTCTAAAAACCTTTTACAATACTGTGCAAGCAAATGCAAGCACTTCAGTTAAAGTATCTATTGATGATGTAGTCAAGGAAAAGAAAAATAATTCCAACTTTAAAAACTTTTTTTTTCTTTTTTTTGTGAGGAAGACCAGCCCCGAGCTAACATCCGTTGCCAAGCCTCCTCTTTTTGGTGAGGAAGACTGGCCCTGGGCTAACATCCGTGCCCATCTTCCTCTACTTTATATGGGACACCGCCACGGCGTGGCTGACGAGCAGTGCATCGGCAGGCGCCCGGGATCCGAACTTGCGAACCCCGGGCTGCCAAGCACGGACTAAACCGCTGCGCCACCGGGCGGTCCCTAAAAACTGTTTTTTATATAAATATTTCAAACACAAAATTAAAGAGAACAGATTATTCTTAAGTCTTAAGAGGTAAGAGTCTTAAGAGAATTCTTAAGTCTCTATCACCCAACTTCAACAACTATCGACTCATGGCCAATTTTGTTTCATGTACATTCCTACCTCCCCTGCCCCAGACTGGATTATTTTAAAATAAACCCCAGAAATAATATCATTTTATCAGCAAATATTTCAACATGTATCTCTAAAGCAGTTTTTCTCAACTTCTCTTTTCATTATTGCCTCCTTCCTCAAAGAACCTTTTAATACATTTTCCCCACCCATGAAATTTTAATACCACAGATTCACTATACACCTGTTTGTGTACTTTATGTATATCTGTGCTCTATACATAAAAAAAGCAGGATTTTATTTACCCCTTAGGACCAATATTCACCCCATTTGGGGAGATATGACCTCCATTGGGGATGCATGCTCTAAAACATAAGGGCCTTAAAACAATAAGCAAACCATAAAGCATACCATTCTCATTCCTAAAAGTATTTGACAGTGACATTTTAACAGCAAATAAATTTAATAGCAAGTATCTGGTGGACAACTATGTTTTTAACATTTTACATGTTGAATTTCAAGGATGTTGCCAATGCCCAACATGTATAAAACAGGAACAAAACAATTACCCCCGATTACATCCACCTGACACACTCTCTAAGAATCCAAGCCGTCAGTCACACAGACACATTCACATAGTTTAGTCATGACCGTGGAGGTCGCTCCTCAGAGCACCGCTTCCACACCACCTACAGCAGACAGCAGGAGCGCCACCTCTCAGGGCCGCGACTCAGAGCCAGGATTCACCAGAATGTCAGGAAGGTGGCTCCTGCAGCAGCATTGTAACCATATGCTCATGCAATCTTAGACATCACTGCTGGAAACCGAGGACCGCTTTTCTTCATTCCGATTCCCTGAAATGGTTCTATTCCCAGGAATCAGGAGAAGCAAAATGACCTTAAACTCCCTATTCCTCTCTACCCAGAGCCTCTCTCCCTATAAGTGTCTAACCCTACATACATAATAAAAAGGCAGGAGAGCAAGCTAAAACCAAATTACTCTTCATCCTGAGGAGGAACTGCTGTGTAGCCCTCTGCTTTCACTGTGGGCTTATCTTACCTTTGCCTGAGTGAGAGCAGCCTTCTTCACCTGAAGCTGAGACTGCAGAAGTTTGAAGTTTTTGGACCAGCCTTCTGTTTTTGAGTCACTGGTCTCCACTCCCAGGTCATCATATAGGGACATCTTTTCAGTTTAATGCTGAAAGGCAAAAGGGGTGAGGCTTAAAGAATGCAAAATACAGTGAAGATTTAAAATCTTTCCATGTTCAAATAACTCAGTATCATGGAATTTTAGAGGTGAAAGGTATCTGAAGAGATCACCTAGTCCAGGAAACTTGAGTGACAGAAGCCAAGACACCTGACAGCACCAATCAGTGCCCCTTCTAATACACGAAGCTATGCCCATGTACTATTGTAAATAAACCTCTAGAACTAATTTTCCTGTCTGTAAGATCATGTGCTCAAGTCATTCTGAGTGAAATCATTCTGTTCTATAGCATATAATGAGGTAAGATGGAAGTTCTAGATTCAGGGCGTTATTAATTACATATATCCAATTTATTAAAAATTCTATTTTGTCTCAATAGTAAAAAGTAGAAGCCTTACAAAAACACCAATTACCTGGTTGATTTATCACAATGAGCTACCCTTTCTTGGGGGCTACCCTTTTATAAAGAGAAAATTTAAACATATGCCTAGAAATAAGGAAAAAAAAAATCCAGGAATGATCCCACAGAAGCTGTATTTTCATAAATGATGATTGTTTATTGATGGGAGAGTAGAGGGTTAGATCTTAAATACCCTGACTTCCTCATATCTCACCAACTAGATATTTATCTTTAACGACATTGATTACAAAGAGATAATAAAAAATCTACATGTTAATGCTCAATACATAATATCCCTGCAGAGGAAGATATACAAGACAACAACAACAGTTAACACTTATTAAGCCTTATCAGGCCAGGGTGGTGGTAAAGGCAGTATCTGCCGTAGGAGCCTACCATTAAAGCCTGGTGCGGGTCTAGATGGGGAACTGGGTCTTTGGGAGATAACTCTGCCCAAGGGCACAGTGGGAAGACCCATTTCACACCCAGCCAGGAGAACTCCACACCCCTTACCAGTAAATCCCTACTGCCACCTTTAAAATATCTCAACATTCTGAAACCCACAACATGGCCCATCTCTCAAAGTAAGAAATCAGTCGCTTTCTCACAGACGGAAAGAAAAAAATGTTCACTGAAATTTCTAAACTGCAAATAAATGCTTAGCAGAGGTAGTTTCTGACTTATAGACACATTCCAAGTCTGTCAGTTCCCAGGCCCAGACAGCATTTTGCCATAGAAACCGTGTTATACAAATCCTGTTTCCCCTGTGTCTGTGTCTCAGGAAGAGAAGGTGATTTAGACGAGAAGGAAAATATTTAATTTCCCCCAGGTTACGTCTGACTCAGGGCAAAAATTTCTCTGGTGTATGCTTACTTCTCCACCCTTGCATGACTGGTACCCTGTGACCCTGCTGCCCAACACCGTGTTTGACCTTGGTTCCACTTTGCGTGGGGGTGTGTGTGACAGGGGTGACACCAACGTGACTCCCCCAAAACAGCTGTTCTGGTTTTGAGCAGAGTAGCTCTCTGCCTGCAAATCAGCGCCCCACTAACCTGTTGCCGCTTTTCATAGTTTTTTTATTCCTTAATATTTGAACCCTCAGATTACCCAGAAGCTCTCAGTTTTGTTTTCTAAATGAAAAGCCCCCAAAGGAGCACAGAAGCAGGGGGAACAAAAGCAGACCCCAGGGTACTGGTGGCTGATTGCGCTCATGGTTCACCAAAAAACAGAGGGATGCCTACATGTTCTCCTCCTCATCGCGGCTTCTGTGACAACTCACCAGCTCAGCTGATGGCAGCTCGGACAAAGAGTTTCCTAGAGAGCATATCCAACAGGGAAGTGCCCACTGCCTTCACTGCCAAACAAAGTGAACGTTTTATTCAGGAACTTGGCATCGCGTGTCAAGTTAAGCTTGAGTCACTGAGGCTACATGAAGAAAGAGTAATGCTCTCCATTTCTTAACTAAGTACGGCTAAAATACCACCATGTCTTCAGAGTTTTGTAGGGAATCCCCCTGGGGTCCACTTCAGAACCTATTTCAATCCACGCTATGGTAAACTCCACGAAAACCTAGAGCCACTCTGGCGAGTCCTCTGCTCTCTCCCAGGCTAAGATCAATGTCTGGCCCAGAGCTGACCAGGAAGTCAGGCCAACTGCGAAGTTAACACTCTATTTGCAAACCCCTCCCAATCCATCTTTTCAGAAATTTCTGGCCAACAATAACTTGGGCCAGAGGGAAGACCACTGCACCAAACAGCGTCAGAGGCTTTCCTGTACTTCTCTCGGAGGGTGCCAGGTATTCAAAACTGATCATTCTTATCTAGATGCATATCCTTAAACTTTAAATTTAATCTAAAAATCTCCAAAACAGCAACAGCAAAGAAGAACAATGCTGAATGTCCGACTTATTATTGTAGTTCTCAAAAAAAAAAAAAAACCTACTTCAGAAATGACTGTGCACCCTTCATTTAACCCAGTTTAATTTTTTGAGCCGTCTTCATTCAAGTGGTCACCAAACCAAAGTCTAGTAAACTACAGCTTCATATGTTCCATCTTTCTTTATTCTTATAAAGGCAAGGGAAGACTGACACATTCTGGGAAACAAACATAAAAGCTTTCTGGGAAATTATAAAACAAACATAAACTATCAAAATATGTTTACAATCCAAACTCCACTTTATTTCTCCCAACAGCTCTTCATAAGAAACTTGAGAAGTTCATCAAAAGAGGTATTTACCAGCATGTTAGTGCCAATGGAACTAGGGTAACCAAATGCCCACTAAACTACAAAGAGAAAAGATTAGCTAATTTAGTTTTGCAACTCCGATTTCTGGCACAGAGCAGGCATTTAATAAACAAGTGCTGAAATATTAATAATTCAATAAGATCTATTTAGCCACACGAATCAGCAGTGAAACTACACAATGCCCACAGGTTCCACCAGAAAGTTAAGTGTAGGCAACAGGTTCTGGAGATGGATGGTAGAATGGCCGCACAACATGAATGTGCTTAATGCCATGGTACTGTGCAATTAAAAATGGTTAAAATGGCAAATTTTATGTTATGTATATTTTACTACAATAAAAAAAAAATAGGTGAGCAGGAGGGGAGAAGCAGTGCTGGGGACAGGGTGTGAGGTAACAGGCTGCTGTTTAATTAACACTAGTAGATCTCCCTACCCAGAAGAGCAAACTGATAGAAATATTTCCCTACATTTCAGGGCTAAAGAAATTAAGCAGTGTAGAGTTCTGTCTCCAATAGAGTTCTTCCACCCAAGAATTAATATTTAACAAAGATTTCAGCGCTGAATTAATGAAGTATCATGAGACCATACTTCCTCTGATGTCATTTCATTTCTAGATTGAAGATGGTTTGCTGACAATTCCATCTGATTTACCTCCCTCTGTGAGCTTGGGAAATCATGCAGCAAAATCTTATGTTCATTTAAAGTTCCTGTTTCTGTTCTGCAAATCTTCAAAAATACACTGTAAATATTAGAAACTGATGCCTCCTTGTCAGCATCTGCTAGAACTTATAAATCAGATCTCTGCATCACAGTAAATGCAGAAGAGCTTTCTTTGCTTTTCTCGTTTTCACCGAACTTCAAATTCACAGAACTGGATTAATCACAGCAACAACACACTCGTTATCCATCCAAGCATATATGGCCTACTTTTAATTATCTACTACAATGCTACAAGCACCAGTGAATTTGCCGCCCAAACAAGAGACAGGATCTGGACAAGAGACCACACTCAACCCATATGGCCCCTCCATCCCATTCAAGGGATTTCCCCCACCCAGGGGTGAGAAGCAACCTGAATCCCACTCTCATTAATTTCTTGCTTTTCTCCTTTCACACAATTTCATTTACAAAGCTTTACTGCATCTATTCCTTAAAAAGTGTGTATATATCTTTTAGCCTTTAAGCACTTATAAATACACCATAGTTCATTCATTCATTCTCCCCACTGCAACAACTGAAATGCAACAAGCGCATTGACAAGACTCTGCCAGGACCTGAACTTAACCTAACTAATGCTGAGATGTCACTTAGATGATACAACATTTATTTCCTGAAGTCTGGAGCCAGGTAATAAAAAGTAGCACTTTCTATACCTTAAGGAGCCAGGATCGAACATAAATACAAACAGCTGGTTTTCAGAATTTCTTTAAAATACCTGCTATTTACTTTTTTATGTTGACACCACCCCCCTCTGATCAACACATCTTTCATATATGCTCCGTTTTCTTTTCTTAAGAAGAAACATAGCAAACATGGTCCTGCCAGAAGAATGATGACTTAAGATTCTACCTAACCTGGCAAAGCATTTTTTTAAACACAAGCAACTGGCAGAAAAAGAACATGGAAGAAGTCTTCTCAGAAGCATCCCACCTACTCATCTTTCAAGAGCACCTTTGAAGCCTCTGGCGACTACTATCCCACACAGAACTATCCCCAATTTGTTTCCCCTGAACACACCTGGGTTTGAGCAACCTTCACATGTTATGCTGCCTCCAAGCCACGCTGCTATGGCTGACAAGTCTGCCTCTGACTGTATCATAAGCACCTCAAGGTAAGGGCTGTTTTTGTCTTCATCGTCGTGTCTCTAGCTCAGCACCATGCTCGGAACATTGCAAGCACTTTATATTTTCTAACCATAGCAGTGAACAGAGGGAAAATGTTAATGCACCTACTTAAATCACATTATTACAAAACGATAAGATATCCAGATCTGTCTTTTAAGGACATAAGTTATGATAAGTGGGATGTGATATAAGTATGGTAAATATTAAATCGTATACCATAATTAATGGGAGAAAAATTACTACCATCAAACAACTAATAATGAGTCAAGATCTCAGTTCTGAGCACCGAAACAAGGAGACCTTTTTATCACTAAATAGATAATTCATGTATCATAAAGTGAAAATGAAGCCTAAAGAATATGGGAAGTACATGCAGACAGAAAGGTGTAGGAAGGGAACTATGAGGGGCGCTGCATGTTGATGTCCACCAAAAATATAGGTGGTAAAAGCCATCTGCCTCATCTATAAGATTTATAATGACTTTTTAAAGAAGTAAACATTTTTTTCCCTATAACTCCACCTGACACCCTTGTCACAGTTGAGCATTTCCATCCATTCTCATAGACTCTATTAGTACCAAAATACCCTAGGCTGGAGTGTATCGCAAAGTCCATAGGAGTCACCTGTAATCTAGGCGCATAACAGAACGCCTTCACTACTCACTGCGATGAAAGACTTGTGGGATAACCAGCCCTGAATCAACTGTACCCTAAAGGTAATTTAAGACAAACCAGGGAAAAAGAAATCCACTTTATAAAGTTACATTTGGGAACGCACAATTCTCCCCAAATTCTTATTTTCCATAAAGGCTATCTTTAGTTATCACAGACCTCCACAGGCAGAACAGCTCTCACTGCTAACACTTCTATTACACCCTGTTATGTTTTTATCTCACAACGTACTCTGAACTGTACAGCACACTTCTTAATAAAATTATAAAACACCTTCGGTTTAAGTTACTAATTTATTACCCCGTATTCCCTAAATATCCTTATTATAGTCAAAATGTCTGCAGCCTTTATCCTGTAAAAATGTGGAAACTAAGTTGCATCCTTTAAAAACTCCACCTGTTGCCAACAGACACAGCCCCCATCTACCTGAGGATATGCAATATCTTGCCCTTTTCCGGAATATCCTATTTTCCATCCATATGCCTGCCTCTACCAGTAAGTACCTTCAACGGTTCTCCTTTACCGACTTCTCAAAGAACCTTCTTGATCTGACCTGACTACCCCTCCTCAAACCTCTGCCTTACCTGCGGCTTCTAAAATGCACTACAGTGCTTCGCCCCTGCTACCTTTATTTATTTCCTCTGCAGGGAACCTTTTCCCCATCCTGCACATCTAACGAAACACCCACGAGACCCAGGGATAAGCATCACCCCCTCTTGGAAGCCTTCCCAGACTCCACTCTAGTTCCTCGAATCGGCCCAGGCAGGGGTTTTTACGCCTGTGTCCCTAGAGACCAGACTCCGAGAGTAGGGACAAAATCTTATTCTCTTGCATCTGCTGTTCATAACATATGGCCTGGGCAAGAGAAGACGCTCGAAAAACGCGTGAGGACTGAACATCAGAGCTAAAATCCAGCTCTAGAAGGTCAAGGACCGAGGGACGGCCGGAGTCGCGCCTCCCTTCACCCGCCCAGGTGAACCCCGGGCTCGGAGAGCTGTCAACCTCCGGAGCCCCCGTTCGGCGGCCCGGAGAGGAAGCGGCTTCTCCCCTCCCCACTCTCAGGGCCCCGGAGGGGTGCAGACGCGCCGGGCCACAGGTGATGCGGGCCCGGCTACTCTAAGGGACCGAGCAACTGCTTCAAAACAGGACCAACGGAAGGGAAGAAAGACGTCCCCGCGCCCACAAGGGACGGAAACAGACGGCCGGGAAGGGAAGGCCAGAAAGAGACAGGGAGAGGTCGACGGCCTAGTCACCCGAGGCAGAGAGAAGAGCGGCGGCGGGGCGCGAAGGGGCGCCCGAGGGCCGCCTGGAGGCGGAGGCCCGGCGGCCAGGGGGCCGGCCCCGCACCTCCCGCCCCCTCGCGGCGCGGCCTAAAGCCTCGGCCTCGCGTCCAGCGCCGCCCGGGGAGGAGCGCCAGCCCCGGCTCCCCGCCGAGCCGCCCGCCCCGGCGCACTCACCCGGCCCGCCCGGCCGACTCTCCCCATGGGCCGCGGCGGCGCACCGGGGCCGAGGCGCCGGGAGAGGGCGGGCTGCGCGCCCTCGGCGTGACCCGCGACGGCCGGACCGCAGCCGGCGCCAACTCCTACGCCGAGTCCGCGGGGCGCGCGCGGCGCGGGGTCAGGGAGCGCGTGCGGCCGGGAGAGAGGCGCGCCTGTGCCTGCGCCGCGGGCGCCTCGCCGCCACGCCCCCTGCCGGCCGGAGGACCGCACTGCACCTCCCCTCCGCCGGCGTCCTTCTCTGCCGCCAAGAGGTGTCGCGGTGACGCAATTTTGTGAAATTTCAGGCTCTTAGGCGAGCTTGGCCATGACCCCAGATGGTGAGGACGAAAAATGGTACAAGGCGGCAAAGATCGTCTTTGGGAGCCAGCTGCATTCTAATAGGAGAGGAAGAATCCCTCCAGCCCTTCGCTCTCATTCATTCAGAACCATTCATCTCCATGCAGGAAGCTGAGCATAAATCCCCACAGGCGAGATGAATGGGAAACTGCTCCGAAAGTGGTAGCAAGCATTGAATTAACTGTACGACTAAGCAAACAATAGACGTGGAGTTTAGGGTTATGGAAAAGAACGTAAATGTTATAGACCCTCACAGTTTAAGGAGGACCGAGCAAAAACTGATATAACAAAAGTTGGGAGGAAAAGAGAAAATGGGATTTAGTGTAAATATGATTTTCACGCCTATCATTGGGGGTAAAATTATTTCAAGCTGATAAGTCAAATAGAGATTTAAGTATACATGTGAGTACAAAGGAATATGCTAAGAAAGAATATAATCAACTAAAATCTGGTGATTAAGAAAAGAGAGAAGAGGGAGAAAAGAAAGAAATACAGTAGGTTGTCAATAGACAATCTAAAGAAATAGATGATTAGGACATCATGTAATGTTATAATTATTATGGTAACCCAGAACAAAAGTACAAACCTTTCAAATTATCAAAACACATACACACAACGACAACAAATCAAACAGTCACATAGTGAAATATTTGAAAAAGTTACAAGACAGAAAGCCTAACAAAACAGTATGACAGAACTAAGACCAAACATCTTACATGAATAAACGTAAATGGGTAAACTTACCTATTTAAAAAAATACAACTTCAGATTGGAACACAAACCATAATACAGCTCTATGTTGTATACAAGAAATGTATAAAATAGAGAGATTCTAACAGTTTGAAAATACAAGAATGGAGAAGATATACCAGGAATATGCAAACATAAAGAAATCACAGATCACAAACTTACTGTTACACAGGGTTGATTTCAGAGCAAAAAGCATTAAATAAGATTAAGAAGAGCATTTTATTATAGGCAGTACACTAATTGACATTGGTCATAAAGGGATCCTTTCAGATTCCATGTCTACTTGGACAAGGGAAACAAAAGAAAAAATAAATAAGTGGGACTTCATCAGACTACAGAGCTTCTACAAGGCAAATGAAACCAGGATAAAATTGAATAGACAACCCACCAGCTGGGGGAAAATATTTGCAAATCACTTGTCTGACAAGGGATTAATCTCTGTAATATATAAAGAACTCCTACAACTGAGCAACAAAAAAACAAACAACCCAATCAAAAAATGGGCAGAGGATATGAACAGACATTTTTCCAAGGAAGAGATACAGATGGCCAATAGACACATGAAAAGATGTTCAACATCACTAATCATCAGGGAAATGCAAATCAAAACTATGCTAAGATATCATCTGACACCAGTTAGAATGGCTATAATCACCAAGACAAAAAACAACAAATGCTGGAGAGGTTGTGGAGAAATAGGAACCCTCATTCACTGCTGGTGGGAATGCAAACTGGTGCAGCCTCTATGGAAAACAGTATGGAGAGTCCTCAAAAAATTAAAAATAGAAATACCCTATGATCCAGCAATCCCACTCTTGGGCATCTACCCAATGGACATGAAATCAACCATCACAAGAGGCTTATGCACCCCTATGTTCATTGCAGCATTATTCACTATAGCCAAGAAGTGGAAGCAACACAAGTATCCCTCGACTGATGATTGGTTAAAGAAGATGTGGTGTATACATACAATGGAATACTACTGAGCCATAAGAAAAGACACAATTATCCCATTTGCAACAACATGGATGGACCTAGAGGGTATTATGTTAAGTGAAATAAGCCAGAGAGAGAAGGACAGACACTGCATGAATTCACTCATATATGGAATATAAATGAACACACGGACAGAGAGAACTGATTGGTGGTTACCAAGGGGAAGAGGGCTGGGGGTGGGCACAAGAGGTGAAGGGATGCATCCACATGGTGACAGACAAACAATAATGTACAACTAAAACCCCACAATGTTATAAACTATTAAGACATCAATAAAAAATTTAAAAAAGAAGAGCATTTTATAATCATAAGAGTTACAATTCACAATGAAGAAAAAAATAGGAATATCTATGTACCAAATAACATAATTTTATTATTCATAGCAAACACTATAGAAGATATAAAGAGAATTAATAGACAGAAATAATTGGTATAGTCCTTGTGAGATTAAGGGCACAAGAGGTAAATGAGGACAGAGACGATCTAAAAATATAATTAATGTGGTAGATCTAATACATCAAACTCTACCCTGAAACAGAGATTATATCTTTTCAAGTATCCTTGGAACATTCACAACAATTGGCCATATTTTAGGCCACAGAGAAAAATCTTAATATATTCCAATAAGTAGAAACATATTGATAATATTATCTGATCACAATTCAATAAAACTAGAAATTAATGATAAAATAGAAAATGACGTATTCCTGCCCCTTGGAAATTTTTAAAAGCTTAGATAACATTTGGATCAAAAAGGAAAAGAAAAACAAATAGATAATACCTAGAAAAGTATGAAAATGAAAATGATATATCAGAACCCATAGGATTTAGCTAAAATAGTACTAAAAGGAAACTCATGGCTTTAAATGACATTAAAAAGTTAGAATAAACTAAATAAATTAAGCACCCATGCAAGAAGTTAGAAAAGGAACAAAATAAATCTTCGAAAAGCAGAAGGATGTAGTTAATAAAGATAAAAGCCTAAAATGATGGTGTATAAGATAGAAAAATATAGAAAGAAAAAGGAGAGAAAGCACAAATATACAAACTATGGAATAAGGAGAATTAACTCCAAATAGAGAGGAATGTAAAATTATCTTAAGTGATGACTTTGCTTTACCTCTAGCAAATTCTTCAATATGTCTTGATTTGTCCCACCCCCTCTCCCTTCAGGCAGGGCTGGAATGCTTTGTGGTCAGCTCACCTATTTATTTTCAAAGGATCATCTCTTGGATTTATTTTTTTAATTCTATATTTTCTATATTCTAGCTGTGCTAGAGGTAACACAACTAGGAAGAGAGAGTCAGGGCATGAACCCAGGGTGTATACAACTGTAGGGAGTATGCCCTTCACAGGCCAGCCTGGGGGCAGGAAGATGTGCAGTGACCGGCAAGTGGTGAGACTGAAATCTCAGTGGAAGGAACTTTGTTTTAGATACACAGGCAATGGCTCAACCCAGCAGGAGATCCAGATCTCACTGAAGAGAGACAAGGTAAGCCAGTGGCTGTCTCTCCACCCAGTCTGTGGCAGGAGGTGAGTGGACAGATTGTAGGAGATGGCACTCATCCCCGGGGTCCAGAGACCTGGTGAACAGATGAAATAGATGTGAACACATTGATTTGTCCAGGGGCTGGGTGAATTTCAGGAAGAGAACTCAAGCTGGGCCCAGGATGGTCTGTGCACTTGTCAGTGCAGCCCACCCACCAGCCAGCCATTCTCTCCATGCTTCCATTCTTCTTTATTTGCCAGTCTATCTATTTGAACGCAACTGCAGGACCAGGCAGGTGCCAGCTGAACAAGTAAGCATTGTTTGGTCTTAGTCCGTCATCACATGTCAGAAGGGGCAAGGGAGCTCTCTGGGGACTCTTTTTGATAAGGGCACTGATCTCATTTATTAGGGCTCCACCCTTATGACCTAATTACCTCCCAAAGGCCCCACCTCCTAATACTATCACTTTGGGGACTATGATTCAAGACATGAATTTGGGGGGACACAAACATTCAGTCTATAGCACCTGGTATTTTGCAGAATATGTCAGAAGAAGCAAACCCTCTAGAAATCAATTGATAAAGACTTAGGGCTCAAAGTGAAAACTGAGCCAGACTATTAGCAGAGAATGGGAGTGAGCTGCAGCTCAGGGCCTGGAAGTAAGAAAGCAAATCTTCTCGCTCCACATCCTACAAGACTGGCACCAGGCAAGGATCTCCATAACCTGAGAGAGGCAGATTTCTACAAAGAAACAGACTATTCTCTTAGCTCTGGTCAAGCAACTCTGCCCATTTTTTTGGCAAGTACTAATGTGGAATCTCGCTTGTGTAGGCCTTACTATTTCCTTATATTACTGGTATTTTACTTCCCTCACCTTAATCCTCGCATAACATGGTATAGAGTTACATTCATCAGAAAATCCCTGGGGCTGGCCCGGTGGTGTAGTGATTAAGTTCATGCACTGCACTTCAGCAGGCCCTAGGTTCGCAGGTTCAGATCCCAGGCGCAGACCTACGCCCTGCTTATCAAGCCATGTTGTGGCAGGCATCTCACGTATAAAGTAGAGGAAGATGGGCACGGATGTTAGCCCAGGCCCAGTCTTCCTCAGCAAAAAAAGAGGAGGACTGGCAACAGATGTTAGCTCAGGGCTAATCTTCCTCACCAAAAAAAAAAAAAAGAAGAAGAAATTCCCCATAAAATTTGTTTAAAAAAAAAGCAGTGAGAATGGCTTAGCCAGCACAGGCTGCTATAACAAAATGTCACAGACTGGGGGGCTTAAACAACAGACATTGATTTTCTCAGTCCTGGAGACTAGAAGTCTAAGAGGCAGGCAGATTTGGTTCCTGGTGAGGGCCAGCTTCCTGGCTTGTATGCAACCACCGTCTTGCTATGTGCTCACATGGTGGAGAGGGAGAGATCTGGTCTCTTTCTCTTCATATAAGGATACTAATCTCATCTCGGGGGCCCCATCCTCATGACCTCATCTAAACCTAATCACTTCCCAAAGACCCCACCTCCTGATATCATCATTTTGGGAATTAGGGCTTCACCATGTGAATATGGAGAAGACGCAAACTTGCAGTACATAACAGAGAGTGAGAAAAGAGCCACACTTCTCAGGGGCTCCGGTCGCTTCTGGATGTTTCCTTTTGAGGGGAGTGAGGGAGAAGTAGGAAGCGTGGGCTGCTCTCTGTCCTGAAGTCTGGTGTGGCCAAGGTGTGGGAGCTGAAGTCCCAGCGGAGCCTCCCATTAGGGAGACAGGGCCAGGAGCAGCATGGAAGTGAGAGAAGAAAAGATGTTAGCCTTTTCTCTCAGCAGGAAACACTGATCTGGGGGAGAAACATCCATACTGGAGTCCAAGGAAACTTTCCATGTGAAACACTGTGTAAAGTGCTGCATTATGCCCTGAAATGGAAGATATGTTAATGATTTACCTTTTTTTGGTCAAAGTTTCTCGAGTAGGGTCCATTGACCCTTTGTTACCTTGTACTCAAACCGGGTGGGGGAGAGGAGGGACTGGCATTTATTCAGATAACAGTCTTAACAGTTCTGTGCGGATGTAGTATTATCCCCATTGTACAGATGGCGCTTTGTGAGATGAAATGACTTTCTCAAATAACTGTGAAATGGGTGCAGTTAGCAAGCGGCACAGCCAGGAGGTGAACAGCACCTGATTCCAAAGCGAATGCTCTATCTCAGCTGACGCCAAGAGAAAAAGGAGGCTTGGGACAAGCTTTCGGGCAGATCTACAATGTAGTTAATGGAAAGGAGAGGAGAGGTCGCTCTTGAAGTAGGGTATGTTCATGGAACATTTAAGAAATAAAATGAATTTCCTGAGTGCCTCCAATAGTTTCTGGCTCCTACTAAGCTCTGAAGGAGAAAGGGCCCAGAAAGCAAAGACAGAAGGTGTCTAGATTGGGTACACCCCCACCATCAAAGCACAGGTGGGTGTGCAGAAGCCCTGATTCTGAGGCCCAGAGCCTTCGGGACTCTACAAGTGGAATCTGCTGTCTACCAAGGCCCCCGGTTGCCTGGATGCCTCTGGTTTGCAGGATCTTCCCCACCACTCCCATCCTCCCCCTCTGGCTGGAGTTTTGTGCATTTCCAAATCATTCAGTCACACATTTACAGGGAACTTCTTGGCTTACACACCATAGATTCAATCATCTTCATGGTTTGGGAATTTTCTAGTTGAATTCTCAAGAGGAAATCTTTTCTCCCCCTTCTCCAAGCATACTAGAAACATCATTCTTGCTTCCACTTCCTGTCAAAGGTAACTAATACTACCTTTATTTTACAAACTGAGAATTGGAGGCATAACAAGATGGAGGAATATAACCCAGGTCGTGCAACTAGTAGGCAGGATAAACAAATGGTGGAGACTCAGAAGAGGGACAAGACAAGAGGTCTGGGGGTTGGGCCAGCCCAGGCAGGAAAGCAAACATCCCTACAACACCTAGTGAAACAAGCTGTAGGCTCTTTCTCCAGCAATGCTCAGCAGCCTGGAGGGAGGAGGGCAGGAAGGAGATGGAACAATTAATCCAAAACTAGAAATCAGCAGGTAAGGGGCTAGAATGAAATGCCAGTGCGTAAGGACAGGCAGAGACTAGAGGAGGGAAAATAAAGGAGGGGGCACTAGAAGGAAAACAAGTTGTTTAAGATGACAGTTTGATCAAAATTATAATTTGATCAAAAATTATTATTCCCAGAGACTCTGTGAGTAGTGATCCTTTTTTTTTTTTGGTAAGGAAGATTGTCCCTGAGCTAACATCCATGCCCATCTTCCACCATTTTGTATGTGGGTCACCACCACAGCATGACTTGATGAGTGGCGTGTAGGTCCAAGCCCAGGATCCAGGCCCATGAACTCCGGGCTGCTGAAGCAGAGCATGAGAACTTACCTGCTACGCCACGAGGTCAGCCCCTGGTGATACTTTTGATATATGGCCAAGGATGATTTTTGCTTGCTTTTTAGATCTCTAAAGCAGTTTTGTCCATTTTTCAGAAATAACAAAGAATTTTTTCCCTACTTTTTTTCCTTCCTAGGTCATTCTCTACAGCTATCTCTGCTGTGTAGTGTTTATAATAGCAAACATTTAGAAACAAACTAAATAGTCAACAATAAAGACAGTGAAATTCAATTTTGTTGGGTGATAATTTATATGGAAGAATCCCATTTTTTGTGTGTGAGGAAGACCAGCCCTGAGCTAACATCTGTTGCCAATCCTCCTCTTTTTGCTGAGGAAGACTGGCCCTGGGCTAACATCCGTGCCCATCTTCCTCTACTTTATATGGGACGCCACCACAGCATGGGTGACTAGCAGTGCGTTGGCCGGCGCCCGGGATCCGAACCCGCGAACCCCGGGCCGCCAAAGCGCCGGCTAAACTGCTGCACCACTGGGCCAGCCCTCCCATTTTTGTTTTAAAAATATGTAAATATAAATAGAAAAACTGTCTAAGGGATATTTGCCCATATGGTTTCCTCCGGGTAGGTGGGATTATCGCAGTTCTTTATTTATGTGTTTTCCTTGTTTGTATTTTTTCCCAGTTGAAAGTTTTGAAAGTATGTAGAATTTCCTGAATTTTAAAAAAAGTTTCAATTCCTTTTCTACCCATTGATATCTGTTCTGGTTGACAAGATCTTCTATAAATTTTTAATTGCTTGGATTGGTTGAAGGGTAATCCTTTCAACAAGAAATTTACTTTCTTAAAAACACAGTTCTGTGCATGCTTTATGACTTTAATGTGGATATCTTTTAGATGCTGAGTTTACATATGCACACACCTAAAATGGTTAATACAATTATAAAATGCCTTTCTCCCTTTCCAGCAGTGGGACCGAGAGCTGGATCTGTGAGCGACAACTGGGTGGGGGTCTGTTCTCTGTTCACTGTGCCGTTGGGGGCCATCCCCAGCGTGTGTGGGCAGAAGAGAGCCTGCTCCAGAACTTTGATGGTGAGTACAGCTTTGAGTGACAACCTTAATGTGGTCTTCAGTGTGTCATCGGGGCGTCAAAGCCGGACCGGTGGCTTACGTGGCAGGATCGGGAAATGAGTTAGTCTGTGACCAGAGGGTTTCGAGGGATTAGTAAGCCTTTCAGTTTACACTGTCTCCCTCCATGGAGCAAAAGCGTTGCAGGGTAGCGTTGCCAGTTCAGCACAGAGGTAAACAAGCATAGGAGGGTGGAGGAGAACTAGTGTCGACCGTTTGCTGGGAATTTTGACGTAAATCATCTCCTTTATCCCTAAATAACCAATGACACAGGTGTTACTGTGAACAGGAAACTGGAGCTCAGAGAGGTCAAGGAGTTTGCTAAAGTTACACAATTAGTAAACAGCGGAACTGTGGTGAGAACTCAGATCTGTCTGCTCTGTCTGAGTTTAGTGTGTTTTTTAATATATTAAACTGCATCCTGATGAGAAGGCAGTTTTGCTAATGAGCAGGACAGTGATGCTGCCACCAGGTATATCCCTGGTACTCTACAGTTTCATCCCCACACACCCAATGGAACTCTCCATCCCTCCCCTCTGGCAAACGATGCCATTTATTGAGTACTTTCTATGCACCAGACTCTGGGCCGAGTGATTTACATATATTATTTAATTTATTCCTCATAAGAGCCCTATCAGGTTGCTATCATCATCCCCATTTACAGATGAAATGGCAGCTTAGAGAAATTATTTGTCCAAGGTCCTAAATACCTGAACCCAGAGTTTCCTGACTCTCCAAATTCTCTTAAACTCTACGCCTTATTCCTCCAATCAAAGCTGCGCAGAGACCGAGCTCACTGACATGCCGTCTCTATATAGCAAAAAATATTTACAAGTCGGAGATAACATCCTACGTCTAACAACATTGCAGTACGACTTAAAATTCTTGGATGCTTCCTTCGATTTTATTGAGTTCCATCTTGGAATTTCTGAGCCCAGTTTCTTAGAAACTCGCCCAAGATCAGTATGTGTTAGAGTTCAGAAAGTTAAGAATTTTATTTGACTTTGAATATCAAAGCCAAGGCTGAACGAGCCCACCAGTTTTAAAAGGGAAAGGTAGCATCGGCACTGCTCTTTATCTTCTCACATGTCACCTAAAGCCACCGGCAGGATCAGAAGCAGAGGTGCAAACTCCGTCTTTAACCGGAATGCGTCTTTGACTCTGGAAGGGCTGCCATAAGCAGGGAAAGAAAAACAGCACAGGATAACGCTCCCTGTAGCCGAACATCTCAGACACCATAACACAGCTCTCCAGAGTGGGAGGCTTACACCGGTGAGCAACACCAACATTCTCTTGTTTGAACCAGCAGAGATGACACCGAGGAGAAGCAGAGGAGATGGGGTGGATGAGGAATCGCACTTTTGAAGCAAGCTGTCTGTAACCGAGGCGGGTAGAGAAGAGAAACTGCATTGTAAGTATCTTTGCAGTTGCTGGTGGAGAGAAACAAAGGCTGAAAGAAAAGAATAGACTCCAACACATACTTCCCATGCTTAAGAATTTCTGCCACTCTGGACCACGACCCCAGGATATTCCCGACTCAGGCCTCCTGCAAATGGCTCATTTAGGAAGGACGTGGCTCATTGAAATTTCCAAAAAATGGCAAATGTACTCAACACACATCAATACAAAGTTATACCAAGAAAAAAAAGGGAGAAATGAAACTTACCCAAGAAAAATATTGTATGGAACAGATGAGTCCTGGGACCAAATATATTGCCATGAATTTTAAAAATGTAATGAAGCAGTGGCCTTTATAAACAAGAGCTCATGGCACAGATTTAAGGGAAGATATGGTGGGAAAAAAGAGGTCAAACCTGGGCTGCTTGTGCTCAAAATTATTGCAAAGGTCTCAGTGGAAGTGGCACATCTGATAATAGACCCAGCTGAAAACATGGTACAAGGCTTGGGTGGCAAGACTGAGAAAAGAGAGCAAGCCTAAATGCATACAGAGTTATAACTTTCTAGATGAATTGGGATGGTACACCAGTGGAAGGAAATGCAGTAGCTGGTGTGAGTGTTAAGTGTTTGAGAAGTTTGAGGAAATAGGAACTATAAGGACAATGGGATCAGATGGTATCTTAGTCCATTCTAGATACTATAACAAAATACCACAGATTGGGTGGCTTATAAACAAAAGAAATATATTTCTTACAGTTCTGGAGGCTGGAAGCCCAAGATCAAGGTGCCTGCAGTTTCAGTGTCTGGTGAGAGCCCACTTCCTTGTTCACAGGGGTCGTCTTTTCTTGTGTCCTCACACGGTGGAAAGGGGTGAGGGATCTCTCTGGGGTCTCTTTTATAACAGCACTAATCCCATTATGAGGGGTCCACCCTCATGACCTAATCACCTCCTAATACCATCACCTTGGGAGTTAAGATTCCAACATATAAATTTGGGCAGGGGGCTGGGGGGACACACAAACATTCACACCATAGCAACAGCAGATGTCTACTGCTAAGTTCCATAGATATTTTACCAAAAGAAAATAAAAAGCTGTGAGCATTTAACAAGCAACTGAAAGCCAGAGAAATTTCCTAGTAGCTTACAAAGGGGCTCTCATCTCCTGAGTAAGCCGGAGGGCGGAAAACACTGAAAATTATACCCAGCCAGCATTTCCCCTTGTTTTAAGACAATGCAAAGACCTCTTCTCCACAAGATAAAATCCTCTCCCTACTTCCCCCCAACCATTAGATTCTAGCTAAGGTTGAGAGGTAGCACAACCCAGACAAGGATTTCGTCCCTAAGGATGCCATATTCCAGCAACCATCTCCATAATTTTGCAAGTCAGGCCTGTGTGGCTGCCACCCCAACACCCTGCTGCTCATTATGGTCATTGCACTCCCCTCATCCTCTGCTCCTCCACCCCCTGTCTTCTGGTGTTTAAGAGCTGGCACCTGGCTTCCATTATGGGGTATCATCTCCATTGCTATCAGTGGGCAGCCAACAAGGGTACTACTCAGCCTGTACCATCAGAAAAAAAAAAAATATGAAGGATGGCTGACCAGGAGGCTGAGGGAAGTCATCCCAATAAAATGTCATGATCCTTTGCCCCATTTCCAGATCTGAGCCAGTTATCAGACACAGAATCCACTGACAGAAGAGGAGGCTGGTTCTCCAGGAGGAAGGACCTGCAACACCACTGCAAGTGCAAATAATAATAATTTCCCCAGTCCTTCACCCAAGAGACCTGTGATCCTTTACTTGGGCAACTGTGCTGGGGAAAGAGAAATAACAAAAAATGTTGAGGATTATTGTTGACATTGATACATGGAGAACTGAAGGATTATCATGGTCCCTTGTTCAAGTTGGGGTATAAGAGGACAGATAATAAATGGAGTCCTGGCTGAGGTCCAGCTTACATGGAACCACCCTGTAGTCCATTTTCCCAGTTTCTGAATGTGTAATTGAGATCAACGTACTTAAGAATTGGCGCACTCCCTTCCTTGGTTCCTTGGCCTGTGGGTGAGGGCTATTACAGTGGGAAAGGCCAAATGGAAGATTCTGACGCTCCCTCCCCCCAAGTCAAGATAGAAAATCAAAAACAATACCATGCCCCAGGGAATGAGAAGGATGGTAAAGATTGGTGCCACCCTTAAGGATCTAAAGCAGGAGGTGGACAATACTTAGGCTTTGCAGACTGTACAGTCTCTAGTGCAACCACTGGCTTTGCTATAGTAGCACAAAAGCAGCTACAGACAAGACGTAAGTGAAATAATATTTCTGAGTTTGAATAAAACTTTACTTCTGGACACTGAAATTTGAGTTTCATATAATTTCATTGTATCACAAAATATTCTTCTTCTTTTTCTTTTTTTCCCCCAACCATTTAAAAATGGAAAAACCATTCCCTTAGCTCACAGGCTGTGCAAAAACAGGGAGTGGGTCAGATTTGGCCCACGGGCCATAGTTTGTGGACCCCTGATCTAAATGATGCGGGGTGGTGGTCCTCATCATGTTTCCATTAAATTCACCAGGCTAAACTTGGAAAACATCAGATAGATCCTGAAAAATAACAGTAGATTACCATAAAGTCAACCAGATAGAAACCCCAACTGCAGCTACCACAGCAAATATGGTATTTTTGCCAGAGCAGATTAATGCAGCCTCAGGTACATAACATGCAGCATTATAGTTTGGCCAATGAGTTCGTTCTTATTTCAGTCAGAACTAGTTGCAAGGGACAACGGTCTACGTTTACAGTCTTGCCCCAGGGCCATGTTAACTCTCCTACCCTCTGTCATAATGTTTCCAGACATCCTGCAGAACGTCACATTGATATTTTGTTAATCAAGCCAGATGAGCAAGAAATGGCTAGCCTGCTTGAAGCCCCTGTAAGATACATGAGCCACAGAGAGTGGGAGATAAATCCTAAAAATATCCTGGAGCATTCTATGGGTTTGGACAGGTGTGTAATGACATATATCCATCATTGTAATATCATACAGGTAGTTTCACTGCCCTGAAAATCCTCTGTGCTTTCCCTATTCATCTCTCTCCCCACAATCCCTGACAACTACAGAACTTTTTATCATTTTCCATAGTTTTGCCTTTTCCAGAATGTCATATAGCTGGAATCATAAAGTATATAACCTTTTCCAGTTGGCTTCTTTCATTTAGTAATATGCATTTAAGGTTCTTCCAAGTCTTTTCATGGCTTGATAGCTCATTTCTTTTTAGTGCTGAATAATATTCCATTGTCTGGATGGACCACAGTTTATCCATTCACCTACTGGAGGACATCTTGGTTGCTTCTAACTTTTGGCAATTATGAATAAAACTGCTACAAATATCTGTGTGCAGGTTTTTGTGTGGACATAGCTTTTCAACTCCTTTGGATAAATACCAGGGAGTGCAGTTGCTGGATTGTATGGTAAGAGTATGTTTAGTTTTGTAACTGTGAGTTTTGGCAGATTGTGTCTTGCAAGGAAGTGGTCCATTTTATCTAGGCTGTACAATTTGTGAGCATAGAATTATCCATAATATTCCTTTATTATCCTTTAAATGTCCATGGGATCTGTAGTGATGTTCCCCCTTTCATTTCTAATATTAATATTTTTTGCCCTCTCTCTTTTTTTTTCTTAGTTAGCCAGGCTAGATTTGATTTTATTGATCATTGCAAGAACCAGCTTTTGGTGTCATTAATTTTCTCTATTGATTTCCTGTTTTCAATTTCACTGATTTCTACTCTCTTATTATTTCTTTTCTTCTGCTTACTTTAGGCTTAAGTTGCTCTTCTTTCTCTAAGTTCCTAAGGCAGAAACTTAAAATGATTGATTTTAGACCTTTCTTCTTTTCTAATACATTCATTCAATGTTATAAATTTCTCTCTAAGCACTGCTTTCTCTGCATCCCACAAATTTTGATGTTATGTTTTAATTGTCATTTAGTTCAAAATGTTTTTTAATTTCTCTTGAGATTTCTTTTTTGACCCATGTGCTATTTAGAAATGTCTTGTTTAATCTCCACTATTTGGGGAATTTCCAGTTATTTTTATGTTATTGATTTCTAGTTTAATTTCATTGTGGTCTGAGAGCAGATATGGTATGAGTTCTAGTCTTTTAAATTTGTTAAGGTGTGTTTTATGGCCCAGAATGTGGTGTATTTTGGTGAATTTTTCATGTGAGCTTGCGAAAAATGTGTATTCTGCTGTTGTTGAATGAAGTGGTCTACAAATTTCTTATATCCAGTTGATTGAAGGTGTTAAGTTCAGCTATGTCCTTACTGATATTCTGTCTGCTGAATATGTCCATTTCTGTGAGAGGGGTGTTTAAAGTATCCAACTATAATAGCAGGTTCACCTGTTTCTCTTTGCACGTCTATCAGTTTTTGCCTCACATAGTTTGATGCTGTTGTTAGGTGAACACATGTTAAGAATTCTTATGTCTTCTTGGAGAATTGACCCCTTTACCATTATGTAATGCTCTTCTCTATCCCTGATAACTCTCCTTGCTTTGAAGTCTGCTCTGTCTGAAATTAATATAGTTACACCTGCTTTCTTTTGATTAGGATTAGCGTGGTGTATTTTTCTTCATCCACTTACTTTTAATCTATATATGTCTTTATGTTTAAAGTGAGTTTCTTATAGACAACATAAGGTTGGAAGGTTTTTGATCTAGTTTTAAAAACTTCAAAGGTAGAGGTGTTGGAAATATTTAGGAACTAGTAGAAGACTGCTGAGGACTCTCACCTTTGTGCTCTCCTGGTGGGAAGGCAGTGGGTCTTTACGCTGTTTCTGGTGCCATTAAAATGGCCTATACTGCTATTGCCATTTTAAGCTCGTGTGCACACATTCCAGCTTTCCAGGACTTCATCATCATCAGTAGTAACTTGTTTGCACTGTGTATATGACTCAGCTCTGGGCTGAATACAGAGGGGGAACTTGCAAATGGGTATGAGGTACACAAAGGGGACTCTGGGGTGGAGGAACCCCCAGTGTGTCATATGGGTCATTGACATGAATGTCATGACACACGTGGAATACACCAAAATATACCCCAGACAGATTTCCAGAAATGGGTACCAGCTGCAATTTCACTGACTTTTCTCTCAAAAGAATAGCCATACGCAAGTCAGTCAGAATGAAGTTCTAAGGATAACTGTAGTCTAACTTATGAAACTGGTGAATGCTGGGATCTTTGTAACTAACTACTTGCCACACTCTACACCACAGATAAAGACCCAGCAGTGTGTCAGGACACCACCATGTCAAATCATGGACTAGATGACCTTAAGACCCCTTTTACTTCTGAGGCTCTACTTCTGATTTCCTTTTAAGGAACAGGAAATGAGAGGAGGTCTAGAAGAGAGACATTTGGAACCAAGGAGGATGAGGCAAGGCCAATCAGTGGCCTGTTATCTTGATCTGACTCCTACAATATCATCTGTGTCCATCCTCATCCACAAAGAAAGCATCCACGTTGGGTGAATAGAGCACTCTATCCCTGGACAACAAAATCTTACTCTTTGGGCTTCCTTTCACAAACTCTCTGAACAGAGACCATCTTCCTTCTGTTAGCACATTCTTTCAACAGGCAACCAAAAATTTATCAGATTTAAGTTTTTAAAAATTACATTCATATTCCAGCTTTGCCCGCTTCTCATACATTTTCTTCACTGGAGATGTGTTCCCAGGTTTTCTCAGACACTCATGGCAATAATTTCTGATTTTTCTTCTATGGGAGCTTACATTCCCCTGTTAATTTTCATTTCAGAAGGTAATTTATTTCTAAGCTCTAGGATTTTGTGTGCTGGCCACATGCGTACTATTTAGTATCTTATATAAAAATGTCTTTTGCAATAAAGATTTCAAGAAATTATCTCCTACCATTTCTTATATATTCAATTACAAACTCAATGATGGATTACTGATTTATTCAATGGTTTATTTATGATCCTACTTGAATTCAGACTGCATTTCAAGTTTTTTTTTTTTAGTCTAGTAACTCCAGATCATGATTCCTCACTCCACAGTCATGGTCCAAAACACATATTCTGTTTTGTTTTGTTTTATTTTGGGAGCAAGATTAGCCCTGAGCTAACATCCGTTGCCAATCCTCTTCTTTTTGCTGAGGGAGATTGGCTCCGGGCTAACATCTGTGCCCATCTTCCTCTGCTTTATATGGGATGCCACCACAGCATAGCTTCACAAGCAGTGCCTAGGTCCGTGCCTGGGATCCGAACCTGTGAACCCCGGGCCGCCACAGCAGAGTGCACGAACTTAACCACTACGCCACCAGCCCGGCCCCCGCAAAACACATATTCTCAAACCAGAAGATTGTTTCCTAACAGGGAGCATGAGAATCAAGACGAAAAGTGTATATATGAAGAGTACATATATATGTTAGAAAAATGATGAAGATGACCTCGGGGAAAATGAAAAACCTTTTCTTCTATTTCACCCACCTCCTACCTTCTGCCACATTTCAAGGTAAGGTGGCAGCTCTGTGCCTAAATAATGCCAACCGTATCTCCCCTATCGTGTGAAAAGACCACAAGCATTAAAGAGGATGTCTTTATCAAAATATCTACAATTGTGACCTTCAAAAAAACAGAACCAGAAGTGCTAGTGAATTTCTTCGTTTCTTACACGTATCCTTCCTTCTTTTTTTTCATTTCCTTTGTATCTAAGACTTCTTTAAGCAAAAACATAGTTTCTATTACAAAAAAGTTGAAAAACAGAATTTAATTTGTTTCTCTCTTCTATGATAGTTGGTCTTCCCTGCTCTAAGAAGAGACATTTTGTTTGTCTAGACCTGAACGTCATCCCGGAAAGGAAGGCAGATCTAAAACGCCCCCTTCAAACCTGATTTGGGTCTTCCTTCTGATCCCAGGAAGTGACTCTCCTGCATGCATCTGTGCTTTCTTGAGTGAGAGAGGGGATGGAATTGAACAGTCATTATAGAGTCATATAATCAGGATTGGAAGAAACTAGGCCCCATCACCTTATTCAATACATAAACCTTTTCTATTATACCCACAATGTTGGGATTTCAGGGAGCTAATTAATTTCATCTCTCTCTCCTCTGAGTTCTGAACCTGTTGAGAAATAAAAGAAGGGGTGTGATATTGTGATTTATAATAAGTAATATATAATTGATCTTCATCCCCTGATTCTGGCACAGAGCTCCCCAAACCCTTGGAATTTCCTAAGTGCTGAGAGTGATATGAGTGTCATTTGTTATGTTAATGAGGTGACTTTTGGAAAGCCCCTAAGAATGAAGACTGGTAACCAGGGGAGCCAACTGTGTGATTTGAGGGTTGGAACTTTCACTTCCACTCCCCTGACCTCCAGGAAGGGAAAGGGGCTCAAGGTTGAATCAATCACCAATGGCCAATAATTTAATCAATCATGCCTAAGTAATAAAGCCTCCATAAAACCCCAAAAGGGTGGGGTTCAAAGAGCTTCTGGGTTGGTGAGCACGAGATTTGGGGAGAGTGGCGTGCTTAGAGAGCATGGAAGCTCCTCACCCTTCCCCCATACCTTGACCTACGCATCTTTTCCATCTGGCTGTTCCTGAGCTATATTCTTTTACAATAAACTGGTGATCAACTAAGTAAAATGTTTCTGAGTTCTGTGAACCATTGTAGCAAATTAAATAAACCCAAAGAGGGGGTCTTTGGAGCCTCTGATCTGTAGCCTGTCAGTCAGAAGTCCAACCTGGACTTGTGATTGGCATCCTGAGTTGGAGGGGGGCATTGGAACCTCCAATTTGTAGCTGGTCAGTCAGAAGCAAAGGTAGCAACCTGGGCTTGTGACTGGTGTCTGAAGTTGGTGGTGGGGAGCATTCTTGTAGGACTGAACCCTTAACCTGTGGGATCTGACACTATCTCTGGGTAAATAGTGTCAGAATTTAGTTGAATTGTAGGACACCCAGCAGATATCTGAGAATTGCTCATTGATGTGGAGAACTCCTCCCCAGCCACAATGGAATTGATGATCAGAACACAAATAAGGAGGAACACAGGGAGAGGGTGGTAGATCTGAGACTTAATCCCAAGTCTAGGCCTTTCCACCTATGTAGGGAGAGTTGGGTATGCAGACAGACACCTGCCCAGCCTTGTACCCTTTCAGGACAGAGAGACTGGAGACAACCCTTGAACACTACCTGGCTGAATACAGAAACATAGACCACAGACAATGTCTACTAGACTCTTGCCACCTCACCAACCAGGGGAAAAGGTAGTGGGAGGGGAAGGGAAGGTAGCAATTTGTACCCAATACTTCCAGTAGCCAGAAACTCATTATCCAGAAACTGTGCATATTTGGACAGTTGTGACTTCTAGAAAATTCCTTATGTAGAACTAAAATCCATATTGCTGCAGCTTCTGCCCTACAGCACCTGTTCTATTTTGGGGGACTTTTTAGAATCAGACCAATCCCTCTTCCACATAACAACCCTTAAAAAGCTTTGAGATATACTTTTAGACAATACCATAGCCCTTCTTCTCTCACTTGAACATCTGTAGGTGATCAGATGAACAGCTTTTGGTCCACTCACCATCCAGGTCTGCATATTAGATAATACTGTGATAGCTATGTAAAAAAATCCCACTCATTTATAAAGGTCGAAAATTATACCAAAACGCCTTCTAAATAAAATGGAAGTGGGGAAAAATAACTAAATATGTAAAGAAAACTTACTAAAAATAATAAAATATTACATTAAATGATGAAATAATAAAATCTCTCATCAAAATTCAGGAATTGGTCAGGGATGCCCACTCTCATCACTGTCATTAAATATTATTTTGGGAAGTTCTGACTAAGAAGTAAGACAAGAAAATGAAATAAATGGAAGACATTAATCTACAGATGATATCATAATATTGTTAGAGTAACAGCCATGGTTTGTTAAAGATCTGTGACACTGTTTTGAAATTTTATTTACTACTTCTTGCTGTACTTCAGGAGATTTTACCTCATTAAGAGATGTTAGGTGCTATTTAACTATCTCTTCCTCTTAAAAATACAAAAACCTTTTTTTCCTTGACAAAGAAGAAAACAAAAAACAAAAGCAAGAAGAGAATTAGGTGCATTGTATGTGCTGTACTATTAACTATTCATTACAAAGCTGTTTTAGCTGTAATCTCTTTTCCTTCTTTCAAACCTCAGCTCAACTTGGATTTTAGCTTTACTACACTATTCTACAGACCTGTACCTCATCTTATATTTACCATTGTTTGGTTTTTCTTTTTGTATCATGTACTTTTGAAATCCTAGTTTTTCAGAATTCCCTGTTTAGTCATTTAATTTCCTTCCTTATTGGCATCATTATTTGCAACTATACCATCAGAAATTAAACGTTTTAGCTTTCCAACTTTCTTATGCGTTCTTTCCTCTCCAAGTCTAATGCCGTCTAATTTTGCCTTTTTATGAACTTTTTGCAACATTCCTTTCTAAAGATAAATGTATATGTCTCATTACTTCCAGGCTTTCCCTCTATGATTATCAAAAATTTTCTAAGAAAATAAATAGAAAAATGGCTGCTTTTCCCCCAAATTCCTGCTACTTCTACCATTATCCATTTTTTTCTTCTCTATTAGAATTACGTAGAGCAAAGATTCTCCAAGTGTAGTTCCCAGGCCAGTAGTATCAGCAGCACCTGGGAACTTGTTAGAAATGAAAATTCACTGGTCCAACAAATACCATACCGAGGGAACCAGAAACTCTGGGGGTGGGGCCCATTGATCTGTGTTTTAACAAGCCCCCCTGCTGATTCTGATGCATTCTAATGTTTGAGAACTGCTGATGTAGAGAATAGTAATTATGCCATTTATCTCATTAAAATTTTTTTTTGAATAATGAAAATTCTAAAGATATTGCTTCATTAGAATGTATCTAGCTTCTGTGTTCTGCAACTTACATTAGGAATGTGTTTCTTTAAATCTTCATCCAAATATTTCCTGGCTGCTTCTATTTTCGGGGTGATTAATTTTTGTGCAGATGTCTATCTTCTTGACATACTGCAATATTCCTTCTCATCTCCTAAGAAGCCTGCTTTTTTGAATTGGGCATGCTATTTCAATATTATATTCTAATCTCAAGTATCTATCAGTTGATGTTCAAGCAGCTGCATCTGCATTCTTCACCAAGTGAACCACCCATGCTAGATTTTCAAACTGTCCTGCTGAGCCCAGGGTTCCGTGATGGCATCTTGGGCCCACCAGGGCGGGTATGGAATGGCCGAATGGGAGTGCTTTGTATCCTCCACACCGCCTTCAACTAGAGTGACTCTGCTTTTGCCAATTCTAACATTGGGTTTCTACATTTAATATCATTTTTTTTAAAAAGGAGAATGTTTTCATGCTTTAAAAACTGGGTTAAGTAACTTGAATACATGTCTGTCTAGAAAGGCTTAGGCACAGCCCAAAGATGTGACGGGTACCAAATGTCTGAAGCAACACTTGCCTAGTCATTACCATCATCATCAATCAGAAGGCACTCACATCAATGGCATTCTTGCCCTACAGCCCCACATAGAAAACGGCAGAGCAAAATGGAAGTCACTAGCCTCGTTCTTGGACCTCTATTTCCCACTCCATCAGCCCATGGAGTTAATCATTCCAATAAATATTTATTCCAATAAACATTTATTGAATAGTGACTCCCAAGTTAATCCCACTCCCTGTAACTTCAATAAGTGGCTCCAGACTTGACTTTGCTTTCCATTAATATGGATGCAGTCAGTGTCCATTCTCTTCCCAGGAACTTCCCTTTGTAACAGTGTCATAGTTCTGTAGTTCTTAAGTGGTTCTTAAGTGTGAATGTCTCTTTTCTTACAAAAGTATAACGTCTTACATTTTACACTGATGGGCTGGAGTGAGGAAGAAGTATATGTAAATGAATAGCAGAACAAGTAATACAAAACAGGAAACACCTAAATCATCATAGTTGGTGGGTTTCTGATGTAAAATATGTTATTTTATTTTGATTCTGTGGGCTCTACTTTTAAAATGGATCCCCAAAGCGGGCACTTCTCACCATCTCCATTGCTATCCCCTCGGACCAAGCCACCATTATCTTGCTTGGACAACCACAATAAGCTGATCACTTTACTCAAAATAACTAAAGCTGTGGCTAGACACAGTGAGAATGGAAAAGGACCCCCTTTCTTGTTGGAGGATTCTACATCTCTGCCTGCTCTCTTTCTTGTGATTTGCAATGCCTTAGCAGGAGGAGTTCACCTGCCCATTCCATTGGTGTCTTGCTGGGCCTATGACTTGCTTTGGTCAATAGAATGTGGCCACTGCACCGAAAAAGCTCTAAGAGCTACTGCATGTTTCTGCAAGCTCTCTCGCTCAGTTCCTGCGACATAAGACTGGCATGTGCCAAACAGGGGCTGATTTTCTAGCTGAGATCTGAGAATGAAGAAGACCAAGATAGAGTTGAGTTTTACTCTACTCTCACCCTGGAGCAGAGCCACAGCCCATGGCAGAGCTGAGGATGACCCTCAGTTGATATGCAGCATGAGTGGGAATTAAACGTTTTTTGTTGTAAGCCATTGAAACTTTGGAGTCATTCATTATTGCAGCAAAACTGACTCATACTCACTCTCACCTCTCACACCTTCTCAGATCTACTGAAATGTAAATTCCGTGAAAGGGAGGACAGGATTTTGTTTACTGCTGTTTCCCTGGGCCCAAAAATGGTGACCAGCACATAATAGTTGCTCAATAAAACTTGTTTAATGAGCCATCCCTTCTAACACCCCATGTCCTCCCCTCTCTCTCAGGTGAGGACCTTGTTTTTCACTTAAATGAGAAAATTAAGTAATCAAAAGAGATTCCTCTCTCCTCCCACCACCACATTTACTGGCAGAGCTACCTCTGACCCATTATTCACCATCTCCCACCAGTTACAGTGGAAGGACTGTCTACGCTGGTATCTCAGGCTGGTTCTTTCATCTATGCACCAAATCCTTTGGCCTTTCTCTTACTCAAAAATTTTGTGCCTGAAATTCTTCTCTCTCTCTCTCTTTCTTCAGCATTTTCATCAGCATATCACTATACCATAATAACTCCCTTCTTAGAAAACAAACAAAATAATTTTTTAAAAAATTCACTAATTGCCAGGGGTTGGGGGAAGGGAGAAATGAATAGGTGGTGCACAGAGGATTTTTAGGGCAGTGAAACTACTCTGTATGATATTATAATGGTGGATACAATTTGTCCAAACCCATAGAATGTACAACACCAAGAGTGAACCCTAATGTCAAGTACAGACTCTGGGTGATGATGACGTGTCAATATAGGTTCATCAGTCGTAACAAATGTCCCACTCTGGTGGGGGATGTTGATAGTGGGAGAGGCTGTGTGTATGTGGAGAGGGGGTATATGGGAAATCTCTGTACCTACTACTCAAGTTTTCTGTGAACCTAAAACTGCCCTAAAAAATAAAGTCTATTAAAAAAAAAAAATCTCAGGGCTGGCCTGGTGGCGTAGCAGTTAAGTTCACGCATTCTGCTTCGGTGGCCTGGGGGTTCGCTGGTTCAGATCCTGGGCTAGGACCTACTCACCGCTCCTCAAGCCGTGCTGAGGTGGCGTCCCACATAGAAGAACTAGAAGGACCTACAACAAGGATATACAACTATGTACTGGGGCTTTGGGGAGAAAAAAGAAAAAGAGGAAGATTGGCAACAGATGTTAGCTCAGGGCCAATCTTCCTCAAAAAGAAGAGATCACTAATCCCCCATAACTCCTTCCAACTACTGCCTTATATTCTCTGCTCCCTGTTAGAACACAATTCCTCAAATGAGTTGCTTATACGCCCCCTCACAATATCTCCACTTAGATGCCAATCACCTGACCAAAACAGAACTCTTGAATCCACCTTCCCTCATAACCCTAAACCAACTTCTATTCATCTTCCCTATTTCAAAATGGCAACATCTTTCACTAAGCACTCAAGCCAAAGATCTGAGTCATATTTGATTCTTCCGTTTTCCTTACAGCCCTCATCCAATAAACCAAACAAGTTCTATGGGCTATACTTTTCAAATAGATCCCCAAAGTGGGCACTTCTCGCTGTCTCCACTGCTATTGCCTCAGACCAAGCCACCATCATCTCACTTGGACAAGTGGGATAACCTGACCACTTTACTCCTCTGCTTCAACCTTACTGTGGCTTCCTGTCGACTCAAATAAAATCCCAAACTCCTGACCTGGTCTACAAATCCTTAAATGACCCAGCCCCTCCCTATTGCATCTCTTGCCTCTGTCCTTTGGCTCATCCAATCACACCAGCCTGCTCGCTGCTCCTGGGACATCGAACTCCTTCGTACCACAGGGATGCTCTCTCCCCAGATAGCTACATGACTCTTCCCTCACTTCACCCAGGTCTCTGGCCAAGGGTCACCTCCTCAGAGATGCTTTTCTTGACCCCTCCACCTAAAAAAGCATCCTCTCCATCCGCACCCCTGGCGTGATTTACGTACCTGCATTATTTTTCTTTGTAACACTTATCACCATGGAACATTGCACTATATATTCATTTGTTTATTTGCTTATTGTCTGTCTGCCTCACTAGAACTTAAACACCATAATAATGGCAAGGATTTTATCTGTTTTGTTCTTACTATCATGCCAGTGCAATGTGCCCGGCACACAGTAGGTACTCAATAAACAGCAGTGGTAACAGGGCACCAAAAATGAGCTCAGCAGAAAATGAAGAATTCCCTTCTTTGTATAAAACAGACACATGACTCACCAAGGTGGGGAAATATGGGTAATAATAGGAAAGATATGTTTTTTTTAGAAAAAGACAGCTAGGTGAGAAAATTAGAAATTAGTCCCATCTCCACCAAGGGTGACATTAACCTAGTCTCCACAGATCTCAATCTGTTCATTTATCAAAAAAGAAAGGATATTTCACGGTAGTCTGGGGAGGAAAAAAATGAGGTTACTCAAAACATTTTGAACTTCTCAGAAAAAAATGAATTTTGTCAATTCGAGGTATTGTTAATACCCCATCTGGCTATGACTGATGAAACAGATACTTGGATTCCATGAATTTAACCACTTGCTAATGTCACTTCTGGGTTCTTCAGATGAGCTCCTTTGTTCTATTTTAATCCTCCAGATGTCATATATAAAAAGTTTGCCCATTATGAAATAATCCTCTGGCCCCATTACCAAGAAAGTCCCTGTTTTGTTTTTGTTTTCTATTTTTATTTATTTTTGGTTTGCTTCATTTTGTTTTTTCAAGCTCTGAAACTGAAGTTGCTAGAAAGAATTGTGGAGAAAGCTGAGTTTTTATGGAGGGGGTGAAGTTGCTCAGAACCTAAATAAGCAAAATATTATACTCCTCTATTCTCGTCCTCCCTTGGACCAAATACTCAGAAGACGAGGCTGCCCAGTTCAGTTCCTGGAGGTTCACCCGCTCTTAAGAAGAGGTGAGTCCAGAGTCAAAGAGAACACACCCTGCTCCCAAAAGAAAGGAACTTATGCCACCTGGCTAATTGCATCCAATTCTCTGGATTCATGGTTGAGAGAATGGATCATCCTGCCCACTGACATCGAAGGTGTGAGTACAATCCAACCCTTTGTAACAGGTTGCATAATTGTGGACACAGATATACACAATCGAAGGATTTCTCCTGAAATGCAATTCTATAGAGGAAAAGCCTGATGAAAACCAGTTAAAGTTGGTGCTAGATTAATCTTGTGTCCCCGCATCAGACCTTTAAAAGGGTTTTACATGCAATCATTCATTTGACAGATACATACTATCTATTATGTGCAAGGTACTGCACTAGGCATGGGGAATAAAACGGTGACTTAGAGACATTTTCTGCCTCTAAAGATGTGTGGAGTCGAGTTGGTGTGACCAGACATGTCTCCAGGGAGCTAGAACACAGTTACAAATGGAAAATGTCCTGAGAGTGATGGAATAGTGGTGTTGTTGAAGAAGTAGATAGACCTGGGGATCTAGACATGACACCACCCCTAACTTGTGTGAGTGTGGGCATTTCACAACCACAATGAGACTCGATGCCTTCATTTGTAAAATGGAAATTGTGATAGTACACTGACCTCATCCAACTCTGTGAGAAGTCAACGAGATAATAATCTGAAATGCTTAGCACAGTGCCTGCCCTAGAGTATACGTTTAACCAATGTTAGTGGCTATTATTGATATTTTTAAGATGTGAGAGAGAGAGGGCACTTCTACCTGCAGGGACAAGGTGAGATTTCCTCTAGAAGGCAGCCTTTGAGCTGGATCTTAAAGAATGAGTTAGACTTGGACTCAGGGATGTGGCAGAGAGAACCAAGAAAAGAGAAGGCCACGCTGGGGGATTAGCGAGCAGTTGATGATTTTTTTTTTTTCTATATAGCACAGACGGCATGAAGAACAATAGTGGAGAATTCACATTGAAGAGATAGGCTAGGGAAGATGATAAAGGACCTTGAATGCTAGGCTCAGGAATCTAGGTTTAGTTTCAAAGACATTCCTAAGACTCTAAGTTTTGGATAAGGGAATGGGAAAAAATTACAGTGCTCTTCAGGAAGATTAAACTGGAAGCAATGGGTAAGAATGATGGAGGAGTGGGGAGATACATTTGAGTCAGGGAAGCCACTGGAAAGTTAGATGTCTAGACAAAAAAGAAATGACACGGGTATGCCTACATGTCCCCTCCAAATACTCACAGCCCACTGAGCTCAGATGGAGCCCCCAAATCTGCTCCAGGCTGCTATTGGTAATTGATCAGTGCTGGCTTGAAAGATGAAATATATTATCCATCCCTGAATTAGGGCCACAGTGGAAGAGGTGAGGGGGCTTTTGCTGATATCCATCCAGCAAGCACATCCTGCTCTCAAATGGAAAGGGAGAAAAGAAATCTGATTTTTTTGACAGTCTCTGGAGGATCCAACAGAATAGTCATCATAAACTGCAAAATGATAGCAAAGTCAATTTTCAACCGTTAGAGAGGAAAGACTCAGTTTTTGGTTCATACAAACCAACTGTTCTCTCTTGGTATTTTATAGGCAGGACAATGTACAACAGTCAAATAGCTCCTTGGGAACTAGACATTTGAGTAGAAGAGCGTTATTTGATTCATAGTGGATTTTGGTTTTCCACCGTACCCCTGTGCCCCATCTAGTAAAATCTGGTGGAAATTACAAACTGTAGAAATTCAACTCAGTGTCACAATAACAGGATGCACCTGTAGATTTCGTAGAATTGGCTGCAGCATTCTCTCAACCCCAGATAGAGAGAAATAAGACTGTTTGCGTAGCACCAACTGGGGCAAAGTCTGAGGCTGTATTATGTACCTCTCAGTGATGGAAGGTACCAATCACAGCAGATGCTGTCTATCTATCCACCCAGTGAACACACAGGGATCGAAGACCTCCATGTTCCACTTCTCTTGCTCTGGTTGATTTGCTATTTGGGGGATTAGCAATTTGACAGATGTGTTTGCATTTAGTTGGGGACTTTTCTGGTCCCCAACCCCTGTAATTGGATTCTGGGCTCTTTGAGACCAGGAAGTCTTTTTTTATTTGTTTATGCATCTTCCAGACCCTGGGCGGAGTGCCTTGTTTCTGGATTCTTAATGGTATCCATCGAATTGAATTACACTAAAGGAGGCACCCAAGAAGTGCATGAACTATGAACAAAGCAAAATGTGGGACCTCCAATGGAGATTTCATGCCCATGTTTAAGAGATAAAGGATGAAAGGACAGAAAGGCCTGGGAAACCCCAGGCCTGGGAAAACAACCTCTTATTGAACCTGCCAAGAACAGCAACTATGTAAACAACAGGCTCTCTACACTACTCCCGATCACTGTACAACCACTATCCAAGAAAGCTAAGGGTTCTCTTCTCTGGATTCTGACTCTGAGACCACAGCTCAGCAAGTCACACTGCTAGAGAAAAGAGAGCGCGAGATGAGAGAGTGAGGCTGCTTTTATGTGGTGCAGCTGGTAACGCAGAGCAGGCCTGAGCTTTTCAAGGACCCTGCAGAACCCTTCAGTCGTTTCCCTTGTCATGGGCCCATCTCTTTCCTCTATGAGTACACTGTGAGCATCCCCAGAGCAGGGACGTGTCTTAATTTCTTCGATCCCCCCAGATCCTAGCATAATGCTTTGATTGTAGGTACTCAGTCAACATTCGTTGATAGATTACTTGACAGAAGTGAAATTTTTTTATCTGAGTTTCACCTTTTCCCTTCCTTGGACTTTCCTTGAAGATGCTAGTAAACAGTGAAATGGTAAAAAAGACAGTAGTATGAAAGAAAAGAGAGAAATCATGTGATTCCTGGGCTAAAGAGGCTTCCCTCTTGTCTCTATCTCACAGAGAAAGCTGTGCTCAGCATTTTAACATATCCTCAAAGCTAATTCAACTCCCAAAGACGTGAACAAGAAATGGGAATTTTACTCAAGATTTTTGTGGAATGTTGGGGAAAAGGTTTAACATTGCAAAGTAAATTGCAACTATTATCTTCTTTTTTTTTTGTTTTTTTTTTTTTGTGGGGAAGACCAGCCCTGAGCTAACATCCGTTGCCAATCCTCCCCTTTTTGCTGAGGAAGACTGGCCCTTGGCTAACATCCGTGCCCATCTTCCTCCACTTTATATGGGACGCCGCCACGGCATGGCTGACAGGCAGTGAGTCGGCGGGCGCCTGGGATCCGAACTCGCGAACCCCGGGCTGCCAAGAGCGGACTAAGCCATTGCGCCACCAGGCGGCCCCTTTGTTTTTTTTTTTGTTTTGTTTTGTTTTGTTTTGTTTTTTGCAACTATTATCTTCTAATGATTTTTTTCAATCTCTTTTAAGTTCTCTATTATTTCCCCAAAGTTCCCCTTAATTTTTCACTCTATCCTAATCCCTTCTCTGCCACTCTCTGTCATCCCTACTTCTCCATCTTCCGTCCACCATTTCTTTTTTCTATAGAGCAATTTTTCTCAGCCTTGGCATCTCTAAGGTGCATACCCATGCTCACCCTATCAAGCGTGCCTTGGAAAACTCTTGTTTTAATACCTGAAAACAGCAATAAGTGGATTCAACAGAGAGCTCATCTTAGCAACCTTTGGTCTCCAGTATGACAGGATCCTCCATGATCAGGAGTTAGCCAGCTCTGGTACCCCAACACAAAGTGGGACTCACCGCCCCTCACTGTGTTCACTTCTTTCTTATCTCTTTCTTCCTCATCCCATCCTTTCTTGTTACTTTTTATTTCTGCATTCAATCACTCATGATCCATTTCTTTTATCTTCTTTCATAGGAGAATGTGTGCCACTTGGGACCAGGGGAATTGTTAAAATGACCATTGAGAAGCTATAATGGTGAAAGAAAGTGATTGATTTCTCACCACCTCTTCCCCTTTCACCAGCTACTCCCTTACTCCCTTCTCCTCTATCTAGACTCTGATAAATAGAAACAGTTTCTGTTACAAGCTAACTATTCATTAGTCAGGTAGGGGGAGAAATTGGGGAACCAGGGTTTAGGATAGTCTGGATGATAAATGCCAAAAACAAAGTTCCTGTCTCCAAGGACCATCCAATATAGTGGGATGAGAGTACAACCAAAGTGAACAACTAACTCCTGTCCATTAATGGTAGCACCTTTCTGCCGCTCACCTAATCTCAGCCTCGAGCACTTGGATTTTATCATCTGTCGTCTTCTTCCGTCTCCCCCTGCTGGCCTCTTCATTTCATGTTTACTAACACATTCACCACCGAGTGTTCAAGGAAAGAAGATGAACCTCAAATCAGTGAGTTTTATCTCTGCCAAAGCTCACAACGTCCATTCTCAGCCTCTTGCTTCCATATACCAGGTATTAAAAACTGCATTTTTCAGGGCCAGCCTGGTGGCATAGCGGTTAAGTTTGCGCACTCCACTTCGGTGGCCCCAGGTTTCACAGGCCCAGATCCCAGGCGCGGACAGACACAGTGCTTGTCAAGCCATACTGTGGCGGCATCCCATATAAAGTAGAGGAAGATGGGCACGGATGTTAGCCCAGGGCCAGTCTTCTTCAGAAAAAAAAAAAACAAAAACAGAGGAGGATTGGCAACGGATGTTAGCTCAGGGCTAGTCTTCCTCACAAAAAAAATAAAAACTGCATTTTTCCTTTGCAACATATTCTGACATCAATCCTCCTTACCATTCCAGTTTGCATCACCTCATTCAGGCCCTTATTATTTCATGCTTGGAGAGCATTTTAGCCTCTCTATGTGTCCAGTTTACTCTCTTCTGCACACTGTGCCAGCTTAGGCTAATTATGATGTCACCTGGATTATGTCCTGCCCCTGTTTAGACATTATCAGTGGCTAAAGTCCAAACATCTTATTCTGTCCTTCAAGGTCCACCCCACTCTGAATCCAACTGACCTTTCTACCCTTAGCTTCCACTACCTGTCTACCCAATTCCACTTCTGGTCAACCAGAGACCATGCCTTACTACCTCAGTGTCCACCTACCAAGGCTACACCCATCCTTCAAGGACAATTCTTGGGCCTTTCCCGATCATACCCAGTAACTTTTCCCTTCCTGAATTTCTATTGCTCTTTCTATCATGATCATTAGCATTTGTCACTTTTTACTGTTAGAAAATTTTCTCGAGCCTAAGATAAGGCGATCTGGGTCAGCAATTTGTTGTGTGATGTGAGAAACAGTTTCTTCTTGGAAGTACCAAGCGTTTCTGATAATAGAGCTGAGCAATTTCCTGAAAAACTGAGACAGCTTGCACAGTTGACCGTCTGTCCTGTGAGGAAC
Organism: Tapirus indicus; assembly: GCA_031878705.1. NCBI lineage: Eukaryota > Metazoa > Chordata > Mammalia > Perissodactyla > Tapiridae > Tapirus > Tapirus indicus. The sequence goes on from CM062925.1 coordinate 121,665,145, forward strand.
TTAGTTACCTTTAACCAAATGTTCCTTTCTTGAACCTAAACTATCAATGTTATCTAGCTATCCTTTCTTCCTAAAAAAAAAAAAAATCTCTACCAGGAAAGAAGTCTTTGAACTGGACTTATTGGAAATTACCTTCTTGCAGCAGGCTTGAAACAAAACTTTGACATATGCTCACCAAGAATTTGTCTGAAATTGCTTTAATACACTCTAGTTATATTTTTATGTATATGTGTCTGTCTTAACAAACAGCAGTTGGACACCCACATGTATTATGCACTGTGTTAGGTGACATGAGTTCAAAGATAAATTGGGCATAGGTCCACATAATTTGGCATGGAGATCTTTAATCTGTGGTCCTCAGACCCTTGGAGTTCAAGGCGCCCATGACTCTCCTGAGACAGCCTGCCAACTTACTGGGTATGTGCTGATGTGCATTTTTTTCCAAGGGAAGAAGTCACAGATTCCATCAGACTCTCAAAAGTGTTCTTAACCCCCCTAAAGATTAACCACCAGACTAGAAGAAGAAAAGGCGTATAAAGAGTGGATTACGCTATAGCGTGGCAAGTGCTATGACAGACTGAGTATAAAGGACTAGAAAAGGCCTCCTGGAGGAAGTGATGCTCAAGAACCTTTCCATCTCAACTGTAAATTCATTAAGGGCAGCAGCTTCAATGTAGAGCCTCAGTGTGAGATCATATGCAATTCACGACAAAATGGATCTGCCTTTCTTCTCCTCCTCTCCCTCCATCTCCTGTCTCTGCATAGTGCAGTGAAACATCAGCTAGAAAGCTCAAGGTCAGGAAAGGAAGACTAAAAGTTCAGCTCGGTGCAAACTGTAACAGTCGACTAAGTTAATTGTTTTACATTAGTCCATCTGAGCACCAAGGGTTGGTATTCCTATTTGGTCAGAAAAATTGTGGGGGCTTTGTGATATGGTATTTTTTAACTTCTTATTAATATAGATTTACATATTTTGTCATTACAATGAACTAAATACTTAGAGGTATTTTCCTGCTGCTTTACTAGTGGGCCTAGGTGTTGCTTAGCTACTTGAACTTCAACAGCTTCTTGGTTCAGATGTCAAGATATGTGTATGTGAAACTTTAAAATCACGTTAGGAAGAAACCTCAAACAATAACATGCCAAACAGAACTGAACCTTTTAGCTGGATTTATTGTACGAAGCAAAATAGACGAGGTGAAACATTTTTGGTTTTAGAAGCTCACAAAAAGCTGGGTTTTTTCCATTTATGATGGGCCAGACTGAACCTATTGCATTATTCTGGTTGTTCTTATGTGATGTGAGAATTGTCGAGCCATTCCTCAGCAAGCCTGCTGCCCCATGGGAAATCACGGACACAGGAACACGTGATGTTTGACCTGTCTGTCCATCAGGACCAACGATAATAGTCAGGGTAAGCTAAGCTGCTGTAACAGCTGTAACAAAAGGCCCAACAATAATGTGGCTTAAGTACATTTAAGTTTACCACTTTCCCACGTAACAAGTTGAGGTGCATGTTCCGTCATAGGTAGCTGTGCGTCAGGCATTCAGGAGCCCAGGTGGAGCACAGTGCTGCCATCTTCAACGAGCAGCTTCCAAGTTTACTCTGCTCACAACCGTTCCAGCCAGCAGGAAAGAAGAAAAGTCAGGTTTCCCAGTTAAACAAATGAGGCAGAAGTGCTAAATATCACTGCCACTAACGCTTCTTGGCAAGAACGTCATCACACAGCCACACTGAGCTGCGGGAAGCTAGAGAATGTACTCTACGCCTTCGCCTAAGAAGAATGGAAGAGGGATTTTGGTGAACTGCTGGCGGTCTCCATTGCACAACCTGTCATGTTGTGGTTGTTGAGTTATTGGTCTCTGCTCTCTGTCACGTAACCCGAGTTTTAATTTCATCACGTGTTCATGGTATTATTCAGCTTAATGAACACCCAACATTTGTATCATACCATCATGTTGACTTGGCTCTGTGACGGAAAGAATTTTACATGGTTCTCCAACTGGGACTGATTTAAACAGGCAACAAGTCCTAACATTTCAAAGTGAATATGAAAAAATACAACTGAAATTTCTTAAAAGTCAAGAAGTGAGCTTCCCAAGGTAAATCAACTGATAATTTTTTGGAGCAGTGTGCAATTTCTATGTTCCTCCCTTTCTCCCAACATACACTACAGGATGGGATGTAAGGATTGTCAAATGTGGGCTCTGATATGAGGCTCTAACTCAGTAACAGGACTCCTAAAAATAGCAGTTATTTGATTAAAAAGACCCCCAAATCACTGTTTTGTTTTAACGATTTGTATGTCATTTAATAATAAAAATGTAAAACAAAAGATATTTAACCTATTTTGCTAACATTTTATTTTGTTACTGTAACATAAAGTGGATTTAACTCTTCTAATTATTATGAGGAGATGTTGAGGAAGGTTCTATTGTAAAGCAAAAAAAGTTATGATTCAAATTTTGATTATTTTATATAGCAATGAATTAATCTATGAGATTAATTTTTGCTGTTTACTTTAATCCAAGTGAATCTTATGAGTCCTGTTTAATATTCTTTTGATCCTCAAAAACTTTGTAAATGAATATCATTAAATTTAACTTTAACTCCATAGAATAAAAAGAAACTGATACAAAACTGAAGGTATTAGCGAACTTTAGGTAACTGTTACTTTCCAACAAGAAATATTAATTCCCAAGACCCTCTAGAGTTAAAAAAAAATATGAAGCAGATTAAAAGCTTGGAGGTCATTATGTTTTTGTTTGCTTCTTCACCATATCTGTGCTCATTCTCTGAGCTTGTCTGGATTTCATATTTTGGCCTCATTTTCCTTTTACTGCCTTACTCTTGAATGGTGCGCACTAGCCTTCCTCTTCTCCTTCCCCTTCTGAACAATTCAGTCCTAAAGCTTTCAGGTGGAGCAAAGCAAGGAAGGCATCTGTGGTGTTTAGTGGAAGGTGACACAGTAGCCCAGAGTGGTGGGTCACAGCTCAAAGGGGCTTAGGAGAGTGTCTCCATGGGGAAACCATCTAGAATGAGGAGTCAGAGTCAAGCAGAGTGGAGCAGAGCAGCCCAGTGGAGGAAGTCAGAACCTGATCAGAATGAGAGGGGTCCACAAACACAGGCAGATACACAGGAGTTACCTGAGCCCAAGAGGTGGTGGGGAGGGGCTTTATGCATGCGGCTGGCTAGCAAGAGGCATCAGATCTCAAGCTGGTGAAGAAAGTTCTCCCCAAGAGGAATGGCCCAGCATGGGAGTGCAGCACCCAAGCAGGGTCAGAAGGACATTCGCGATGGGGGTAGCCTGGCAAGGGGTGTCAGAGCCTGATCAGATGAGGAGGCCTCTCCCTCAGAGTCTGGAGGTTGGTTCAGAACAGGGATTCAGAGCCTGGGCAGGAGGAAGGGGGTGCCATGTGGGGAAGGCGATGGTGGCAGAGATAAGAGACTGGTAACATACAGGAGGATTGATCAAAAAGTAAATAGACTAGGGATAATGGAAGCCAAGTTTCCCACTGCCAAGAAAGGGAGTTACAAATATAGAAAAAGAAAAAACTAGAATTCAGCCCTGTGGTGCTAGATTGAAATGGGGATGTTGGGATGTATCAGTGTGAACTCATGGTTTTCAATACGTATAGGTGGATATAGAAATAAATGTAGATGTAAAGGTGAGTGTGTGTGTGTGTGTATGTGTGTGTGTGCCTGTGTCTGTGTACACGCACACATTCCCTAGCTCTGCCCATTGGGAGAGCCTGGGAGTAGTGCCATCCCAATAGCAATGAGCACGTCTTGGCTTCTAAAGACTATTTTCCTCTAAAGGAATCAGGCTCTTTGGACAAACAGCTGATTCCAGGGCTGAGACAGAGAAAGTACAAGATGAGCCTGGAACATCTTTGTATGCTCCCAAAGCAAGGAAGTGTTCAAAGAATGATGGGGACATGTCACAAGGACACAGAGGTCAGCTTGAATGGACTCCCAATGGACAAACAGGAGATAATTTGAGCATTGAAATAAATGACTGTGACAGACTATAACCCACTGAATAAAACAGAAAATCATGAGTCCATATAGATATAAATAAGTAAATAAATAAATCGAAAGTTTGATGTGTCATGGGGTATGTATGTCATATAAGAAAATACTTATTTACTACAAAGAGGAAAGCAGTGAGTTTAAAGTGGGGTCACCTAGAAGATGACACTTTACACAAGGAATCAAAGTGAACATCGTCAGTAATGGAATAAGAGGGTGTGATGATAAGAACACAGTACCACTACTGTGTTGTTCCTGCCGGGGATGCAAAACCTGAATCTAATCACAGGAAAACAATAAATAAATCCAAACTGATGGATAACCTACAAGATAACTTGCCTCAATAATGTCACGTAATGTAGTCTTCAAAAGTGTCAGGTCATGGAAGTCAAGAAAAGACAAAGGACCTGCTAAAGACACAAGATAACACGAGGCAACGCGTGGTTCTGAACTGGATCCTTTTTCTGGGAAGGATTTGACTGAGACAACTAGAGAGACTGGGATCTGAGGATTGAATGGCAGTAATGCATCAGTGTTACTTCCTGATTCAGTTGGTTGGAGTGAAGTTGGAGAATGTCCTTGTTCACAGGAAATACACACTCAAGTATTTGGGGGCAATGGGGCATCACATTGGCAACTACTCTTGAATGGTTTGGTGGAGGAGGGAAGTTATTTGTATTACACTTCCAATTTTTCTTGTTTCAAAATTATATGATGATAACTAAAGCTAGCAAGAATCTCCAGCTTAGTAACCAAGGGGATGACAGGAATTGCTACACTCATCCATACATCTGGAAAAAAAACCCACGCATCCATGCAGTTGAAAATGTTTCTACCAATGAGGTTAAGCCTGCTCTGAAATCTTAAAAGATAATCTTGTCACATTTTGATAACCATCCCACTCCCAGAAAGAGATCAGTTCACTATTTTTCTCTGCAAACTCTGGTACTTAGCCTGGAAACCATTCCTAGTTCATTTGCAGAATTCCAAGGCTCTTTTCAGAGGTAGCTGCCTTTCTGAGAGAAAGTCAGGGGTAGAGGTAATACATACTGGAACCATGAACTGCTTTGGCTTGCCCAGATGGTCTTCCGGTTGTCAATATCTTTGCTTGCTTTCTAATATTTTTTAAATTGTATTTTACTATAACTAGATGATTGCTAATGGATGTGAATTTCTAGACAGCAAAACATAGTCAACCATTTCATGAAAATCAGAATATAGCTCTGCTGATTAAACAGGGAAGCTAGGTTTAACTTTGCAAAAAAGTCCAAAGTTAAAAACCAAAGCCCACGTTAAGTGTGATCCTTTAAGAAAAAGACAAATCTGAAGGCAAAATATCTTATAAAATGACAGCTCACTTTCAGGAACCCAGGACATCATGGTGAAATGACTGTGGCTAGTACTGATTATAAATCTTGGGAGATTATTCATGAATTCTGAGTATGGGTCAGTCTGCCGCCTCCTTTTCAGTTATCTGAATACTGGAGACCCAGCCCAGAAGCCCACTAGACTTTTTGAAGGGATCTGTGGTCAGACAGCTTTAGGAAATGCCTGGCTATGTCAAGGCTGCTCTTCCACACTGTTGGCATGGCCTTGCTCCTGCATCTCATGTGGCACCTGCTGACTCCTCAAGGAACTGCAAGGCTGAGGGAGGACCTCAATTTCATGATGACGTCAGTTTATGAAACTCTAGATAAGACCACTGCCAAGAAGTGCTTGCTCACCCTCCTTCAACGGCAGGGGAATCTCCCTTTCCTTTTCTGGGTGAAGCTGAAAAAAGGATTCATAAATGAAGCCCGATCCTTCTCACCAACCCCAGCCCACACCTCCCAGCAATTGAACTTGAAAAAAACTTGGTTAAAACCACTTCCTATATTTGAGACTAGAGAAGAGAGTGCTAGGCACGATTTCCTGGCTGAACAAACCAGCCTTATACTTATAGAGAGCAACTCCTCACTGTCATAGAGACTGGATGGACCAGCAAGGACGACAACCTGAACGGACTGATCCTTTCATCCCCCATCCTCCAAGCACGATGCAAACAAGAGGCTGAAGGGAAACCCAGCCTTCTGCAGAGAAACACCTTCTCTTCACTGCCCACACGTAGGCAGCCAATCCCAGGTGCCAGAAAGATGGAGCCAAGCTTGCTGGTGTGGGGATTCTTCGCATTCATGATAGTACCTGGTTGCGTGACAGGTAAGGGGCCATGGGTGCCCTGGGAATCGTGGGAAGGCTAGCGGATGTTACCTCTCCCCATTCACAGAATCAGAGAGGGCACCTAAGTAGAAAGTGCAGAGAAGGAGGTTGAATCCTGGGTTCTACTCCTCGTCCATGACCCACCGGGGCCCCATTTTATGACTCGATTGTCCGCTATCTACAATGAGAGCTTGGAATGCTGGGCTCACCAGTCACTCAAAGTCTTTCACAGTTAATTCTGGGAAGAATAGAGTGGCATGATCTTTGAATGTTGACAGGATACTAATCAGCAGATTCCTCAAGAAATGTTCTTTTATTTTTCCAGTGGATTTAGTTTTCCACGGCACCTACCAGTTGTAAGATCATACTAAAAATCTACTAGGAATCTCTTGAAGACCAGGGTAACATGCCTGAGATATCAGTAACTCATAAATGAAACACTGGGAGAATTTAAGGTCTCAGAAAAGCTTAGCTTCAAGAATGTATACTTTGCTTTTTACTGCCTCAGGAAATAGTACCTAAGAAGCTCCTGATATGTGCAACTTTATAGAAATTTTAGAAAATATAAGCATACTCGTTTTCAGAACACTACTTTTTCTTATGTTGTTATGTGTATATATGCATGTATATGTATGTGTGTGTATATATATATATATATATGCAAATTTTGAATTTCATTCATCCTTTCAAACAGGTTTTCTCAAAGATTTTTTTTTAAGAAATAAGAAACCACCAACGTCTACCTCAAACCACTCTTCTTAATTTAGTGTGAATTTTCTAATAACTTCTTCCCTTGCTTACCCAGTAAGACAGATAAGCTATCAAAGTCTATAATTTCATATTCTTAATTTCTAGATATATAATAATGCTAACTGGCCACAGAAAGAGGCATTAAGAAGTGAAATATGGTGATGCACAGAAGGAGTCTTTCTGCTTGTTTGGGGGAAGGGGGCCAAGTTATGGTGGGCTGTGAACTGACCCATGCATAGGAACTCCTTCACTTTGGAGTTAAAGTGGGCGTGATTTTAGGAAGGCTTATAATGTGATTTCTGCCTCAGCAGGGTCTCTTCTAAGTGGGAGGTCAGTCCAAGCCAGAACAGAAAAGTCTTTACAATTAATCATGCCTTATCTCTGGGAAACTCATTTCAAGTAAACTCCTGTTATTGCTAGCCATTGGTGACTTATCTGAAGATATGAATGGTCTTGGTGGCAGTGGGGCAAGTGAAAGTATTATGAGGATTCTTTCATTCATTCAGTTCTCCAAAAATCTATCCAATACCTCTTATTCCCCTTTTCAACACTGTAGGAAATACAAAAATGACCAAGACATAGTCTTGACCCTTAAGAGATTTATAACCTAGTAAGGGGGAGAAAGACATAGATATAATAACGGTAATACCAACTGGAATGTCATTAAGATCTACGGGAGCATGAGGCTATTTGGAGAAGGCTTCAGGAAGGCAGCATGCAAACAGAAGCACGAGGGACCGGTAAATTTCCATATGTGGAGATTCCGGAGAGAGAGGACCATATGAGCAAAGACACAGAAGAGAATTAGGGAAGAGCAAGTGCTCTGCTGTGGCCCCTGGCACTGGATGGGGATGTGGGGATATTGGAAATTAAGACTGGAAAGGTAGGACAGGGTCAAATGATCTAAGGCCTTGGATAGCAAGTTAAAATTTTTCAACTTCATTTGGTAGACAATAAAAGACTACTAGAAAATAAAAATTACCATTTATGGAGTACCTTCTATATGCCAGGCATATAAGTCTTATTTTAATCTTCATAACCACTTTGCAATGTGGATGTCACAAACCCACTAGATGAAGAAGAACTCAAAACTCAGAAGTCACACAGGGAGTGACAGAGCCGGGGTTCAAGCCCAGGTCTCTCTGGCTTGTGCTCTTTCTGTTCACTGCAGACAGGGTCAGAGTCTATGGAGATGACTCTGGCATGGAGTGGAGAGGGGTTAGGCACACAGAGACAGGTGGTGGGGCTTTTGAAATAGTCCAATCCAGAGGCAAATGAGGACTTGGTTGCCAAAGAGAATGAAATGGGTTGAGTTTCTGGGATCAATACATGGTTTAGGGACCACACCAGGGTAAGAAATAATCTCATCTCAGACTTTTCCCTCCAAGAACCCAGGTTTAAAATAAACAAGTCTTTTTATGCCTTATGGGTGAGAGGTCTCTATCAAAATCAAATAGACTGTCAACAGATGTAATTTCTAGCTGATTCATAAGGCAGGTTTTCATTCTGAAAATTTCCAAAGCCACCATTTAAAATTGTGATGGGTTACAGGGGATGTATTAGTCAACTTGAGTGTTTTTAGTCTCTATATTACTGAGTCCTGGGATGTGGTTTAAAAGAGAATTCTCCTGATGTTACCAACACAGCACGTTATCGAAGCCACCTTTCTCAGAATTGTGGAAATTCTGAGAGTTTATCTAGGCCTTGATCATCTTTCTTTCATTCTAGGAATTCTGTGATCAAATCTTTAACCCCTAGACTAAAAAAAAAAAAAAAAAAAACAAAGTGTGGAAACCCATTAAGATGATATTTTTGTCTAATTATCCCTTCTTGTAAAGACTACTGCCCACACTGGAATTTCCCATCTTCACATTTGTTGTTAAAACACAAAATGTTAAACTGAAATATAATAAGTACACTTGAAATTTATACAATGTAATAAGCCAATATGACCCCAATAAAATAATTTAAAAAAACCACAAAATGTTTAACTCTTCACACTTAACCATTCAATTTCTCTGGATCCCAAAGTGTTATTACCACTGTTACCTTACTTATCTTCAAGATATACCTTGGAGAGACAGTGCTTTAGTAAGCTTAGAGAGTACCTCATAAAACAGTTGCTACTTTCTTTAAAACAGCGTGTCTTAAATAGGCAGTGCTGTGTATTACCTGTACATATGCTCCATTTTAGATCTGAGAAAACTGAGGCACAAAAAGAATTGATTTCACAGGGCCAGCCCAGTGGCGTAGTGGTTAAGTTCACGCACTCCGCTGTGGTGGCCTGGGGCTCACAGGTTCAGATCCCGGGTGTAGACCTACACACCGCTTATCAAGCCATGCTGTGGAGGCGTCCCACATAAAGTAGAGGGAGATGGGCAGAGATGTTAGCTCAGAGCCAATCTTCCTCAGCAAAAAGAGGGGGATTGGCAGCGGATATTAGCTAAGGGCTAATCTTCCTCACAAAAAAAAGAATTGACTTCACTAATGGTCAGTTACAGATGTCAGTAAAGAACTGTGGATGTGCTCCACAACTTGACCCCACTCAGCTCAAAGAGAAGTATTCTTAGACTTCTTTGGCTAGAGCCTTGGGTATTCTGGGTACTTCTGTGTAATTTCTTGTTAAAGTCATTCCCGTAATAGCTAGGTCAGTCACCTTTAAGTCAGGCTGTCCCTCAACACGGTGGCCACTCAAGTTAATTTCCCTGTTCCCCTCATTGCCCAGTGATCAGCAGAAACCTTAAAAATAAACAGAGTTCCCTTAGGAAGTGGCGAATGTCACCTGAGGTCAGTGGAGAGAAGAATTAGGAGGAAACTGAACTTTGCAGGGAGTTGAAAGTGGGCCAAGTCCCCTCCTAACAAACACTGTTGGAGGACTGAAGAGAAGACATGTAAAGGGTGTGACTTTTGACAAATGGCTGCACCTCCCTGGGCCTCAGTTTCTCCCTGTAAAACAAGAAGGTTGATCAAGACGATTTTGAGACCCCCTTCCAGTTCTATTGATCTATGTCAAGAATTCTGAAGAGGAAATAAAATAAACCCTGCTTGAAAGGCATTTTCAAGCTGGGGTACTTTTGGAGACAAAAGTTTCCAGACTGAAGACACACACAACAGGGTCTGGGCTAAGAGACCTTTGAGTGCCAAAGGACCACAGCCTGACATCTCATTGTAGGTTATTTCCAGCTCTTGAAAGGTACTCCCCTGCACTCAGGCGTGACCCACGGCTTCCGTAATTGTTACAGTTGTAAGTGTCAAGGCAAAAAACACTATTAACTGTTGGTGGGGCCTTCTGTGGTTTGCTTGTTTAGGGAATTTTTGCCCTCAAACAATTTCCTTGTTTCTCACAGGAGAGGTCTTACATGAGTGGGAACCTGTTTCTCTTCTCTTCATCCCAAGCCATTCCCTGTGAGAAAAGGAAAAAGGATCTTAATTCAGTTGGTTGCTTCAAAAGTTATAAGCCCTCCATCCCTGAAAATGTTCAAATAGAGGCTGTCTCGCCACTTCTGGGGGATGCCATAGAGGGGTGCATATGCTGGCCGGGAAGATGGACTGGGTGGCATTCTGGGCTCCTTCCAACCTCTCCGTTCTGGTTCTCCTCTGCCACCTTCCAACCTCTATCTTTCACTTCCCCTCCTCGAAAATGAAATTAGGGATATGTGATTTTGATATTTTTCAAATCCAAGAGCGCCGAGATCACATACGAGTGTGGATTCTTGGCTTTAGGAGATAAAGCACGATCCAGCTCACTGCCTGCTGCCTGCCCCAAACTTTGGGCGGCAGTGAGAAGCAGAAAAGGAAGGGAAATTTGAGTGGGGAGGTGACTGAGGCTAGGTGGGGGGAAGCCGCTGAAAGTGTAAAACTGGAACCATTGGTTTACTTGTGTCTGGCAAGCTTCCAATAGCCAGACATTCAGAGTAAGGAGTTCCTACACCCCTTTCCTCTTCACAAAGTCAGGGGCTCCTTCTCTCTGGAGTGGTTAAGCAGAGCCTAAGGGAACATTTGTCAAAAATGATTCAATGTTCCCCAACCAGGCAGGAAGCTGAAATGAGAGCCTCTGATCCCTTACGACTTATAATCTAGGATTCTTTCTCTCTGGGCTGACAATGCGTGCCATCCTGGCATCAGTCTGTGGTCCACTCGGGCCCTCTAAAGCTGCTGGGGATCTCTAAACTCCCTGAGACCCTCTCCTCTCATTCAGTTCTTCATCTAGGCCGGTACCAAGTGAGGAAGGACTGGAGACCCTTAAAGAGCCTCCTCTTCTCCTGCCTTCCTCTTGGGTGACTCTTTCCAACAATTTCTTCAGGAAGTTCTGCTGAGGTGGAGGCAGCTGCTGCCCCAGGTAGTATTGAGGGGGCAAAGAAAAAAGTGGCCCAGAGAACCTCACTACACAAAGATGGACCTCCTTTCTCGGTCCTATACACACAGCCTGAACTTCTTAACGGGAACAATGTGACAGCAAGAATCCACCTAGCTTTTTCGTTCTTAATCTTTTGTGAGTGGTGAGTCCTTGAGAAAATTTGATGAGAGCCATTAACTGTCTCCTTAGAAAAATGTACATACACACAAAATTTTGAGTTAATTCTTGGGGTTGTAGCCTCCCTGTAAACCAGGGTCCCCAGGTAAGACCTCTGATCATGTTCTTTAATATCTTAATACCCATGGTCATGAACAGAGAGAATGAGACATAGGAAGTTACAGTCCCTGGTCAGAGAGCTGTAGTTGGCTTCGCACAGGCAACCTGAGAGGCCTGGATGCCTAGAGAAGAGAGCAAGAAGAGGGTACCAAGGACAAACCAAGGACACTAGGCAAACAAGAAAAGTAGAGAGCCAGGACTAGAATCCAGGCCTCTTAAATTCCAGTCCAATCAACATTCCTGCATGTCTTTACATCGGCTGTCAGTGACACATATCCATCCATCCCTTCACACATTAGGATTACCGAGATGAAAAGGTTACAGCCCTTGCCATCAAACTGCTCATGGCTTAACAGTGGAGATGGAACATCTGCTGAGCTACTCCTATCTAAGATTGCCAAGGGAAAGCCAACAGTGTTTGCCAGTGAGTCAACAGCCCATCACTGAATCCCCCACCAGGCTTTCAAATAAATCACCCACTTAGGGGAAAATGATAATATAATCGTCTCTAGTTTTTTAAGGTATTTTCCACTCTAAGATTACTCAGATAGTTTTTGGCTATTTGACTTGTTTTAAGGTTACTCTGGGATTTGTATCCATCAATAAGAGACCACAAGTCCCACTGGGAAATGTATTTAGGGCAGTGGTTCCCAGCACCAGCTGCACATTAAGTGTGCATCTGGGCACTTTAGCAAATGATATCCAAGAGCAATTAGGTCAGACTCTCTGGGGATGAGAGTCAGACATAACAATAACATTTTTTAAGTTCCTCAGATGATTCAAGATGCAGTTAGGATTGAAATCCACAGAATAATGATTACCATGTTTGGTCTGACTCCATTATTTCATTTCTATTCACTAAGAATAGATGCCTTAATGCAGCACTTCCCAAACTTTAATGTTCTTACAAATCACATGGGGATCTGGCTGTGAAGCAAATTCTGAATCAGAATGTCTGGGGTGGGGGTTGAGATTCTGGTTCAAAGAGGCTCCTACGTGAGCCCATGTTATGGGTGCATGGACCCCATTTTGAGAAGCAAGGCTATCATGTGAGAGAAGAAATACACGTTGTGTTTACCCACACAGAACTTGCAACTAAAATGGGAAAACGAATCTGGGAAAGACACAAGATCAAATATTGCAAAGACGTGCGTGGGAAAGTTGACGCATGCCGTAGAGATCAGAACAGGGAAGGTAATATGCTTTCCAGAGAGTGTGGAAAGTCTTCTCAGAGCAGATGGCCCTGGGACATACTGGCTCTGAATTTGCGCTTGTGAACATCAGGAGATGGGTTGGAGGGTGGTATTTTCTAATGATTTTGCTAAAGTTGTATACATGGATCATGATCCATGAGTAACAAACTGAAACTGAGGAGTTTCCTAGGGAAATGAAATAAATGACCCATATTTCATATATATATATATGCAAGCATTTGTGTGTGTGTGCCGAGCAAAAGGAGGCTCAAACAGTGATTCTCTGATAAAAACTTATACTTCTGCCCAGACGAAAAGCACCTGAGTCCTCCTCATCTCTAATCCTCTAGTGTCTACACATGTCATTGCTGTCTGGTAGATTTCCTTCCCACGATGGATCATTGGATCAGCACCACCAGTGTCACACGACACCTCTCGGTAACAGTCAAGAAGTCCAGGGTCTTATTTCCCTACAACCAAATTTTGCCCCTGACCTAGCCCCAGCTAACTATGTACCACTAGGCTAGATTCCAGGGGCTTCCATCCTGACAGCACACTTCTACAGCCCCATCCACCCAATTCACGGGGCTTTTGACCAGCAGCTCTCAACCCAGTGCCAGGTATCCTGTGAACAGGACAATTTCAGGCAGCAGAAAACTAGAAGGGCACCAAAATGTAGGTGGCATGGGTGGGTCATGCCACAGAAGGTCACCGTGCTGGGAGGAAGATGAAGGGAAGGAGTCAGGTGTGGATCGGAAGTCTGTGCCTCCGGGCAGGCCTGCCCCGCGGAGGAAGGCGTGGGTCAGGTTAGTCAGACGTGCCTTCTGGGCTGCTTGCTCCCCTTTTCCAAGGTTCTCCACCCCCCTCACGTCGGATGCAGTGAAAAAGCAGGCTGGTGTCAGGACACGAGGAACCGTTGAGCTTTTTCCCAAAAGAAGAAGAAAGAGCAGCGTGTTTCTAGATAATAAAAAGGAAGGTCTAAGAGGGCGATTGGTTCCTTTACCCTAAAGAGCTTGGAAAACAGGCTAGTCTCAGGGAGGCCCTGACTGCCTACAGTGAGGGAGAAAGGCGAGCAGATGGATGGAGCTGTGAACCGGAAAACAGACGGCCGGGCACGAACACTGACACCAACACCGATTCTTGATCTAAGGCTCATTTGCTTTCAGCCTTGTTCCAAGAAACATGCTCAACAGTGGTGACGAAAACAGGAGCTAATATTCTTGGCCTGTGTGCTATCTTTCGGGTGTTATGTGAAAACAGTGTTACTTCGGTTAATCCTCAAAATAGGTTAGGCCTTATCATTATCCCCATTTTATGCCTGGCAAACTGAGGCTTACAGAGGTTCATAAGTTGCCCAAAGGAATACAGCTAGGAAGGAGCTAGGATTTGAGCCTGGCAGTCTCGTTCCAGAGCCTGCATTCTTTACTGTTCTTCTAAACTGCTACTAAAGGTAAAAATATCTGTGCCATGTTAATAAAGAAGTTTATTTTCACTTTTTAAAAAGTTGAAGTAAGTATGCTGTGGGGTCTATCCCATGGCTCCTGTGGCTCTGTACTGGTTCATGTGTCTGTGCCTACAGAGGGACTGATCGCTTAAGGCCCATTGAGTCCTCGGAGACTTACATCCTCTGAATCCTGCTGCTCTCCTCCCCCCTCCCCCAAAGAGCAGCTTGGAGGGTCTTTCTTGCATTTGACTGTGCTTCAAAGAAAGCACTTCAGTCGGCCAAGTCTGCCCCAGCCACCCACAAAACAGAGGAAATTCTGAGCACCTCCGGGCATGAGTCAACCCCACCGAGTTCAGGAATCTCTGCCCACGGACTCACCCACTCTTTTCTGTTTGGGACGGAAATAGATACCTCCTTCCGAAGCCTCCCTGCTTTTTGTATTCTCAGCAATAAAAAACAAAGGCAGGGAGAGGTGTGTGCCCCTCAGGCACGAGGGCGGGACTTTTCTCTGCTTTGAAGCTTTTCAAAGTGAAAACATTGCTGCCAAGGTAGACGGACAGACAGGAGGGGTGTGACAGGTGGAGGAGGGAAGCAACAGGGTGACTGGGGACAATCTTGCCTGTGGCAGGACTGTCCATTATTTCTTCATTTGTTCATTCATTCATTCAGCAAATATTTATTAACAATCACTAGGTGTCAGATACAAGGTTAGAGATGAAGGTAACCCAGTCCTTGGCCTCTAGGAACTCACCATCCAGCAGGAGGGAAATACACTGCACAGGTAATTCCAACACAGGTTAGATCTAAGACCCAGGTGTACAGGAAGAGTGGATGGGACACACAGACACATGTTCATTCTCACTGCCGGTCCCAGCGCATCTTAAGTCGACGGCTCCCTCTCATTTGATCCACTCCCTTAAGTCAACGGCTGCCTCACATTTACACTAACAATTGGGACAGAAAGGAGGGCTGAGGGCATGGTCTTGTCACTATTAGTGGCTAACGTTATTAAAATCAAATACCACTAATTTTGAAGTTAGAATAATCTAGACAGAGGATGTGCAGAGCTTTCTTTTGCTCAAGAAATTTCTTTACGGAGAAAATGGGAACATTTCCGGTGGGAGTATTTACATTCCTTTAAGAAGAAGCTGTTTGATTGTTCCCACTGCTCCTGGGTGTTTTAGAAGACCATCTATAGACGGGGCCGGCCAACTGCCGCATCCCCAACTGTGCGGGAACCATTGCCCAGTCTGAAACGTCCAGGAATCAGTCCAGTTTACGTTAGTATGTACTTACAAAGCAACAGTGTTTCTTAAAAAAATATAAATATATAGTTTCGTGATATGAGTCCCGTGGGGCAAATTGGCCCATCTCCTTAGCAAAAGATCAGTTTATTATGATACCAAGTAAAGGGCAAACAAATCATTTAAATCATTTCTAAGAGTTTTGCTTGAAGTCCCCGAAACAGAAGTTGACGTCAGCTTCTTCCTGTCTCCGAGGTCTGTGGGTTTCCCGGGAGTTTTTGAGGGGATGACTTTATGTGAGGCTATGCATCTGACACCCTTCCAGGCTGTGGCCAGGGCTGTAGTGGCTTCCCCTGCTGATGAAACCAGGCAGAGCCTTCCAAGCCAGCTGAGCACCGCTGTGGTATCTCCTTCCGGCCCCTGTGGTAGTGACACCTCTGTTCAGAGCCTGATTTAGAATAAAAGGATCTTTGTGAAGAGAAAACTCTTATTTTAAGTGGAAAGCAAAACAAACAACTACAAAAACAAAAAGGAAGCACCAAAACCCTTTTTAAAATAAAGGGCAGTTTCATCAGACATCCTGCTCACACCCAGGAGAGCAGAGACCACAAAGGGTTAGCATTTCAGCTCTCAATGTTCGATCATTTTGTCGCTTATTTCACTTCTGGCTTTCGCTGCCTTTCACTCGCCAGGCCATAGTTTCACTTTCCCTCTCCCAGGGCTTCTTGTCTTTCTCTCCTCTGGCCTGAGTTTGCAATGGGCTAGTGCCCAGGAACTGTGGGCCAGAGCGGGCCCGGCCGTCTGAGCATCCTGCCTTCCACCTCCTGGTGGGAGAGTAATTGTGGCGACGGAGCTTTTCGTGGACCAGCCAGGCATCGAGCTGCATACTCTGCATCTGTTATCTCACGGGATCCTCGCAACAACTCTATGCGCTGGGGACCGTTATGATCATTCCCATTTTGCAGATGAGGACACTGCAGTCATGAGGCAGTAATTCACATGCCCAAGAAAGAGATGGAGCCGGGTTATCTGCTGCATCCTTGTACAAAGGAAGCAAGCTGTCAACAGGTATCATTCATTCCCATGGGGTTCTTAGGCAAGCCTGCAGTCTGTCTTCATAGTCACTCTTTGATCCACCCCCAAATTAATTCCCTGAAAGCAATGTTCATGATGCCTTTTCCCCGATCAAAGAACTCACATCGTTCCCTGCTGCCCATGGGACACATCGCCGTTTCCTCTGCCTGGCACCCAATACTCTTTCTAACCTGGACTGTCTGTATGTCCTCTGCACATTGGGCCCCCCAGCTCCATGCACCCCAGCCGGCAGATCTTCTCCTGTCCTGCAAACACAACTTCTCCCCTGCGATTTCAGCTCTTGGCTCCTAGGGGCACCCTTCCCCCATACTGGAACAATCTTCCGTGTCTCGTTTTCCCACTTGGCGTTCTTCCCAACCAGAAAGCATCTTGGGAGAAGGGAAAGGGCTCGTGAATTAGGGAGTCTACGGGGTTGAATTCAAATCCTAGCTTGGACTTGTGTGATTTTTCTTTCCTTTAAAACAATCACTGAGAGCTGTTCTCTGCAGGCGCTGCAAGGTGGTGGGGATTTGACGGACACGGTGTGGTAGGCACTGCGTCAAGAAAGGGCAGGGTGGTCTGGGCGTGCAGAGGAACGCCACAAAGCCAGAGAAAAGGGTCCAGAAGGCTTTCTAGAGAAAACCAACGAGGGAGGCCTGCGGGACAAGCAGGAGTCAAGAAGGTGGGAACCAAGTCTTAAGCACAGCGTGAGCAAGGCCAAGCAAGTTCCGAAAGGGTGCATAGTCAGACCAGGCCAGAGGGTTCCAGCGTCGGGGGAGGAGATTGCTGAGGCTGGCGTGAGCTATGTCGTAGAGGCTTGCCAGGTCCAGGGTTTGGACTGTGTCCTGAGAGGAACAGAATACCCCAGAGCGGTCTCAGGAAAGCGAAGGACACCATCTGTGCTTTAGATAGTCGGCAATGGCGTCACTGTGAATGATTGATGGCAGGTGGGGTGGGAGGCGGGGGGGGGGGGGCGGACCCTTAAGGCGCTGAGTAACCTAGAGGAGAGTTGACGGTAGGCAGGTTCTTTAAACCTCCGTGGGCCTCAGTGGCTGGGGGTATAAAATGGGAATAACACACACTCCACTGGGTGGCTATAGGGCTGCACTAGATAGCTTGCCTAAAGTAACCAGGATTGGCAGGTGCTTAATGAACATGACTTGCTGGACTTCTAGTCTGCAGAGCCAAAGGCCCAGCGGACTTTTCCACTTGGATATCTCCCAGGCTTCTCAAGCTTGATACATCCAGGATTGTCCCTCCAGGCCTGCTCTTTCTCCTTTATTTCCTGTTTCCATGAAAGGCACCCCCATCCACCCAACTGCCCAGGAAACTTGGGCAAAATCCTTGTTTCTTTCCTTTCGCTGGTCCCATGCACCCAATCAAGCCCCCATCCCTGGAGATTCCAGCCCTTACAGTCTCTTCACATTAGCAACCTGTCTCCGAGCTCTCTCTCATCACCTACACGGAGATGCCTCGGTAGCCTCCCCATGAGGCGGGACAGATGCCGGACCAGGGCCGCAGGAGGTCAGAGGCCCCAGTGGCCACAGGAACGGGGTGCAGCTAAGGTACAAAGGGAGGAAAGGTGGGAGCACAGCGGTTACAAGCGTCTCCTCCTGTTAGGCTGCCAATCCTAATGCTGGCTTTGCCACCGATGGGCTGTGCAGCTCTGGGAAGGTCACTGAACCTGTTGGCACCTCACTTCCATCATCCGTAAAATGGAGACAATAAGAACTACTTATCTAATAATTATTAAGTGCTTCTTATTTATAATGATTAATTATACTATAGTATTTTGTATATCTTAATTATTCATTATATATTTAATTATAGTAATATACTATAAAACAGTAATTGTATTAATTATCATTAATATTCATGATAGCCTACTTCATAGGTGGCTGTGAAGATGAAGAGATGTCAATATGTGTCAAGTGTCCAGAACAGGGCCTGGCATGGCTGCTCTGAGACACCGTGGACAAAGGGTGGGCTCTCTGTGCAAGCCAGCAGGTTGATAGAGAGGGTCTTTAAGCCCCCTTTCTGTCCCAACATTCTCAGGCTTAATAAATACTTGCTCTGGAGTGGATTGAAAAGTAATCTCTCTTCCACGTGGTGCTGACTATGCCATTTCATCTCCCGGGGGGACGGCAAGCTCCCCTTCCTGCATCCGGTCTGTTCATAAGCAGGACTGAAGCTTTTGGTTCAAGCCAAGGAAGGAAGTATATCTAGTTCATGCTATGATTACCACACCCTTGACGAGTCCCATTTGTCACTTTTAAGCACAAAGTGATTTCCAGGGAATCATGGTAACAGATCTTAAGGTCCCGTGTCCTTGGAAAATGCAGCCACCTTGGATTTCGGTTCTCTAAGAAGCGCAATAGTAATGCCTGTTGCGGGATCATCCCCGTGGTCACACCTACTAACTCTGAGGTGTCTGTTAAGAGAAGGGCACCTGTTGCTGAAGTGATCAGAGCCCGTGATTTCGTATGTTAACTAAGACTTTGTGTAAGGCAGGGAGGGTGTCGAGCCGATCCTGTAACTGGCTCCGGGGACGATGGAAGGCTGTGTTCCCTTCAGCACTGGCTGATGGAGGGCTGCCAACTCTGAGTCCACAGACCGAATCCAACAGAAGCCTTTGAGTTTGCTTTTTTCTGAGTCCAATCCCCGGAGTACAGGAGACGGCTTCTGGTATAATTTAATCGACAACCTTAACACAGCCTCCTTCTTCTTCAGTGTTGCCCACCCCATCATCCCGCCCACACCAAAATGTCCTTATCCTTCTCCTAGCTATGGGGTCGTACCTGTCAACATGTGGATTGGAGAATACTTTCAGACTGCTGTTTGTCTATACTGAACCTGACATAAGCGACTCACAGCAGACAAGTAGATCAGGGCTGTCCCCAAAGCACCAAGAACCCTGGAACCTACATCAGTGCTCCCCTTCAGTTAGTTGGTGGCCTCCATTTCCATGTTGGGATTGTCATTCTCTGTGAAAGGGCTTGATCCCTGTCAAAATGCACAGTGAATATGTCTCAGTCCCTTCAGGCTGCCATAACAGAATACCATAGACTGGGTGGCTTATTAACAACAGAACTGTATTTCTCAGAGTTCCGGAGGCTGGAAGTCCAAGATCAGGGGACCAGCGTGGTGGGGTTCAGGTAGCCGCCTGTTCAGGATTGCAGATGGCCGCCTTCTCGTTGTATCCTTACGTGGTGGAGAACGGAGAGAGGAAGCAAGCTCTCTGAGGACTCTTACAAGGGCACAAATCCCATTCATGATGGTCCCACCCTCATCTAATCCTACATGCCCCCCCTTCTAATACCATCACATTGGGCAGAAGGATTTTGACATACAAATTTGGGCAGGGATGCAAACACTCAGTCCCAACAGTATACACTTGTGTCTTCTTTAAAATTGAGTGTGGTTCTTGAGAGCAGGAAGGAAGAGTAAGGGGGACAAGAGGCAGTCCTGTGAGATGGGTGTGGAGATGGCAGGAGGGGTGTGGCTGCTGGCAACATTTGACCCAGGGTCATCCCAGGTTCTGTTTATGTGGATTTGGTGTATCTGACACAACTAGGGCCTGTGTCAACATGGCCGAGCCTTGCCTGACACCAGGACTGGGCTACGGTTCTGAGGAGAAACACTTTGTTCCCAAAGTCTCCATCATTTCGGATGACTTTTTCCTTTTTCCTTCTTCTTAAGTTTCCTTTCTAGTCTTAAGTTTCCCTTCTGGTCTTAAGTTTCTATCTGGCATCATACTTACTTATTTTGTACTCTTTAAAATCTCAGTGGAAATTCCATTGCTGTCCAGTTGAAAATTTCCTCAACTCTATGGTCTAATTTCGCAGAAGCCTCTCCTTGCGGAAGACTGTGGGTGAGATTCACGGATGTAGCACATCTCTGCTAAAAATATTATTCCATCCCAAGAAATAGGTCTCAAAGATTTGAAGGAAAACTGCTTTTAGATTTCAGAGAAAGAACAAGAGTATAATTTCTACCCCCTTGTTTTTCTTATCTGATAACCCTTTAATTTTCATGAGGTTGACATTCTGTGGTAAACTTGTGGTTAACTCTTTCATGTACAGAAGCTTGTGATCAACTATGAAGACTCTCAGAGACAGAAAATAACCAGCCCCAACATTTCATTGGCAGAGGCTTTTGAGATCCCAAAACATGGCAGTTTCGATTTAAAGACAGCTGCTGGGAGGGATATTTTTGGTTCCCTGCCTCCTTTTTCCCTTCCAAGGTAAAGAGGAAATAACTAGATTCCCGCCCCACCCTTTTTTTTCTTGGCAACAAGTGTTGATTGAGGGACAGGTTGTTCTCCAAAAGGGTCTTACCCCATGAGTCACTCATTCTTGGGTTGTGGAAACTTTGACTATTTGGCCCGCCAGGCCCAGCCAGGCCTCAGAAACTGGGTCAGATAACACGCATAACTCAGAGATGACCGCTGGTAATTATTGCAGAATGCCCACCTGCACGGGGATCTCCTCCCTCAGAGCACACCGCCTCCCGTCTTGTTCCCCCAAGGAATCAGGTGCCTTTTCTTTGCCTTCCCTCAACCCTGTCCTCCCAGCCCCCAGCCCCGTGACACCGAACTTTACTGCAGCCACATTCCCCTCAGCATTTATGCTTGTTGAACGAAAATGGATATTTGTTTGAACAAATGAACTAATGGACAATATTAGCAATGCCAATACGCCCAAGCATTTATTCAGTGCCTACTGCTGCCTGTGTTGATGAAATAGTTTAAATAAATAATCGGTGATGTGGGCAGCCAACAACAACCAAAAATGACTGGAAGTATTCAAACTAAACCAGGGTGGTCTGGTTGGCGGTGATCAGGAAATCGACCACATTTTAATAGATTTGAAATCCATTATAAACTATTCACATGAATATAAGTGAGAGGCAGGAAACTAATATAGACTTCTCAGAAGATGAATTCGAAAGAAACTAATATAGAATTCTCATAAATAGTTCTTAGAAGATGAATTCGAAAGAAACTCCATTTCAAGCTTTAAGTAATTAACATTTTAAATATTTTTTTTCCGGCTCACAAAGTAACCTTACAGGGGCCAGCCCAGTGGCGCAGCCGTTTAGTTCGGGCTTTGGTAGCCCAGGGTTTGCAGGTTCGGATCCTGGGTGCCTGCTGACGCACTGCTTGTCAGCCATGCGGTGGCGGCGTCCCATATAAAGTAGAGGAAGTTGGGCACGGGTGTTAGCCCAGGACCAGTCTTCCTCAGCAAAAAGAAGAGGAGGATTGGCAACGGATGTAGCTCAGGGCTGGTCCTCCTCACAAACAAACAAACAAAAAACAAAGTAACCTTACATATTTTATCATTTGGTCCTAAGAACAACTCTGCTCAAGGAGTAATAATAACAACAATCGGGACTTGTGGGGCATTTGACAGATTTCGAGATCCTTTCGCTCACATTATTTCCACTGATATATTTCTGTCATTCATACCTTTGTAATTCACACCCCAGCAAAATACTCTACTTGTAGTCCCCAAATGCAATATTCCCTCTGCCAGGGTGACCTATTCTGCCAAACCTGCTAAGTGAACCCCTGTTCACCCTTCAAACGTGGTACAGTCAAGAGCAGCCTTCCTCCTTACCTGGCTCATGGGCAGGGCAGGATTCCCCATCGGGGGCGCCATGTCAGAAGACCCAGAGGCAAAGGCAATGACTGGGAGCGTCTGAGCTCCTAAGGTCCCGATGCTGGTTAATGGCTCTGAGGAATCTGCCATCTGCTATCTGATTGGCAAACTGGATCCCCAAAGTAAAGCAATGAAATACTGTCAATATTTCCCAACGAAAACTTAGTCCGTGTTCAACAAACCCACTTACTGTGTCAGAAGAAAAAGAGGGGAGGCTTGTTTTTGGCATAGCCAGAGATTAATCACCGAGGCGGGGAACACATTAGACCTCACCTCTAGGCCATTTCCTATGCCACTAGTGCAATCAGTTCTGCGCTTTAGGATGCTCGATCTGACAATATTTTAAAGACATATTGGAGGGGTGGAGAGATGGGAGGTAGAGAGAACTGATAAGATGCTGTTGCAACGGCAGGTGAGCTGTAGGAGGAGGGAAGTTAGTGGAGATGAGAGGAGACATGTGCAAGAGTACTGCAGGGGTGGACATAATGACTCCTGGGAAGTGGGAAGTGACTGGATATGAGGGCAAAGAAGAGGTAGAATTTAAAGAGGATGCTGAAGTGTCAACCTTGGGTGACACAGACAATGGGAGTGTGAAGGTCATTAAGAGAAACAAGGACAAGAAGACGGACAAAGGATTGTTTGTCTGTTTTTGACTTTTTATTTTGAGATAATTGTAGATTCACATGCAGTCATAAATAATAATACAGAGAGATCGGATATATCCTTCGTTCAGTTTCCCCCATGACTCTAGCACAGTATCACAACCAGGAAATTGACATTGATACAAGCCATCAATCTCATTCAGATTTCACCAACTGTATATTTACCCACTAGTGTATGTGTGTATTTAGGTCTATGCACCTTGTCACATGTGTTGATTCACGTGACCACCACCACAGTTAAGATACACAACAGTTCCTATGAGGGACCCTCCTGCTACCCTTTTGTAGCCACAGCCCCTGCCTCCTTCCTTCCTAATTCCTGGCAACCACTAAGCAGTTCTCTGTCTCTACAATTTTGTCATTTTAAGAATGCTGTATAGGGGCCGCCCGGTGGCGCAGCGGTTTAGTCCGCGCTTGGCAGCCCGGGGTTCGCGAGTTCGGATCCCGGGCGCCCGCCGACGCACTGCCTGTCAGCCATGCCGTGGCGGCGTCCCATATAAAGTGGAGGAAGACGGGCACGGATGTTAGCCCAGGGCCAGTCTTCCTCAGCAAAAAGGGGAGGATTGGCGACGGATGTTAGCTCAGGGCTGGTCTTTCCCACAAAAAAAAAAAAAAGAATGCTGTATAAATGGAATCATACAATACGTAACCTTTGAAATTGGCTTTTTTCACCCAACATAATTCCCTTTCAATCTGTCTTTCTGCACATAATTCCCTTGTGCTCCATCTTTTTCCATTCCTTAGCTGGCATTATCCTGTAAAGAAGAGCTTTCTCCCCTCCCTCATTCCACCCCACACTTTTTTAATATCACTATGAATTGCTATCATTTACAATTATTTCATTATTTTATTGCTTTCATCATTGATTCTCTTGAGTTTACTAGATATACTATCATACAATCTGCAAATAGAGATACAGTCATGCGTTGCTTAAGGATGGGGACAAGTTCTGAGAAATGCGTTGTTAGGCGATTCCGTTGTTGTGTCAACATCATAGAGTGTATTTACACAAACCTAGATGTTATAGCCTACTACACACCTAAGCTATATGGTATTAATCTTATGGGACCACCGTAGTATATGTGGTCTGTCACTGACCAAAACATCATTAGGCAGCACATGACTATAGGAGTTTTATTTCTTTTATTTTCAATTTTTATGCCTCTACATTCTTTCATCTGATTTCATTGGCTAAAACCTTAGTGGCAATGTTAAGTAGAAGAAGAAATAGTAAGTATCTCTACCCAGGAACAAAGTTTTGAACAGAGTTGACATACCAGAGGATATCCAGGTAGAAAGGCACAGCCTTATGTCTAGTCTAGAGCCCAAGGACAGAGATACAGATCCAAAGAGGAAGCCCGGCATCATTATTAAGAACATGGGCTCCGGAGCCCAGGCGAGACTCCCAGCTCCCTTACTGTGGGTCCTCTAGCTGTGTGACCTCACTGGGGGACCTCTGGCAACTTATCATACGTCTCTGTGCGTCAATGTCTCGTTTGTAAAATGGCAGTAAGAATTATAATATTTACTTCATAGTATACTTGTCAGAATCAAACTAGTTAGTACATGTAAAGGCCTTAGAATAGCTCTTGGAACTTGGTAAAATCTCAATAAATGTTAGATTTCTTTTATCATTCGGAAGCCATCTGCACAGAGGTGAGAATTGAAGGGATGAACTCCTGAGAGAGAATAGAATGAGGAGAGCCAAGTCAGGTCATTGGGAAACTCCCTACACTCAACTCTTCTTACACTTTTTTGGTCACGGATTCCTCCAAGACTGTCATGAAAGCTACAGTCTTCCTAATCCCAGAGAAGAACCTCAGACACATTCCAGCAGTGGGGCATCCTACAAAATGACTGCCCAGCCCTCCTCAAAACTGTCAAGGTCATCAAACACAAGGAGAGTGAGAAACTACCCCATCGTCTTCTTCATAGCCAAGAGGAGCCTAAGGAGATGGGACAATTAGGTGTAATTTGGAATCTGGAATGGGATCCTGGAACAGAAAAAGGACATTAGGGGAAAACTGAGGAAATCTCAATAAAGCGTAAACTTTGGTTAATACTACTGTACCTAGCTTGGTTCATTAGTTGTGACAAATGTATCATTCTAACATAAAATGTCAATAATAGGGAAACAGGTCAGGGGATTTGTAAAGGGAGAGTCAAGCAAGCACTCAGAGGAAGAAAGCCCAAGAGATGAAGGACCGGGGGACCATGATGTCTTCCCATACCAAAAGTGAGATTTCAAGAAGGAAGAGTTAAAGGAACCAAATGACCAAACTTTGAGGAGAATGAAAGCCATCGGATGTGGCAACTAGTCGCTTCTTGGTGCTCTCTGAAAAAAATAGTTCCAGTAGAAGCAGACACACTGAGCGTTTACGGAGGGAGTGGGTGCGGAGGAAATAGAAACAATGAGATGAACTACTCTTATGAGATACTGAATTATGAGAGAAAGAAATAAGGATCGATTGTTGGGGAACTTCAAGCACCTGGGGTGCTTACAGACTGAGGAGGCTCTGGTGAGACTGGGGATGCTAGAGAGGGGACAGCGGCCGGGCACAGCTCTAGAGGCAGCAGAGAGGAAGTGGTCCGAGGCACAGGTGTCAGCCTCGGAGAGATCAGGACTGTGTTTTATGTGGAAAGACAGAAGAAAGGGGAAATGATGAGTGAAGATGGGGAAATTGTGAGATGTGGAAATGAAAGGTGAAGAAGCTCAGAAACGAGAGAAAGTGGGGAGTAAGTGAGGAAGGGCAGTCAAGCAAATACTGCACCTGGCCGAATTCTCGGTATCAGTAAGGGCTGGGGTGTTAGTAGCAATGCAGAAGCAGCGCCTCATCTTTTAATTTCTGTGTAACTTTGCACAAGCTACCCAGACTCTTACCCTGTGTTTCCTCATCTGTGAGTGAGATTGTAATATTATGTTACACATATGTTATGTGTTATGTTACACATGTTACGTGAATGTTATGACAAATCATGGGTAAACTTTAAAAAAGTCTGTGTGCCAAAAGATATGATAATTTTCAAGCTAGTAAATCCCAATCTAAGGATTCCCAAATTCTCATAAACTTCACCCAACTATCAAAGATAGCCTCTAGTTCCAATGTCCTCCTTCTAGCCTCCATCAGGGATTTCCTCCATGGGGTAGATGGCCTTCAGGCATTGTGAAATTTGACCCGGAATCTGGGAGGGATTCTTCCTACACCATCCTACAGACAGAGCATCCGAGGTGAGGAGGGACCATAGGCAACCAGTGATGGAGCAGGAAGAAGACTCGGTCTCTGGCACCCAGAGCTGATTTGCCTTCCCTCAACACTTAGGTGGTAGACCCAAATCGGGCAACAAGCTCTCAGCCCGAGGTTATCATGCTAAATACCTGACATTTTAAAATGAGGACAAAATTTTCTCTTCTTTGAAGATGGTCACATCTCTTACCTCACCAACGTGCATTTCTACTGACAGCACCAGCAGCTCTCCTTGCCCCAGCTGGCCTCCTCAGTATCATCTCCTGGTCCTCCTCCTTTACTCCCCGTCTGCAAGTGGTTGTCCAGTCACACTGACCCTCCCTTCTCCTCTCTCTCCAATCTACCTGTCCCCTCTGCTCTTTCCCATTCCCAAGGCTCCTCCTAGCTCTCACCCAGCCTATTGCAATGGTCTCCTAATTCTTTACCCCTCAAAGTGTGATTGGAACAGCATCAGCACCCCCCAGGGAGAAATGCAGATTCTCAGGCGTCAGCCCAGACCTGCTGGATCAGAATTTGCATTTTAATAAATTCCCCTATGTGACTCATGTGTACAGTAAAGTTAGAGAAGCACCAGCCTAATTGGTCACCCTGCCTCCCACCACTGTCTGCCCTGCCACTGCCCCCAGCTACCCATCTATACACTACTGCCAAAAACTGTTCTTCCTAAGGAATGGAGCTGAGTACAGCATCCCACAGTCATAAACCTGCAAATGGCTCCTTGGTGCCGCACCAATGAAGTTCACCGATTCCTCCATGATTTTGTCCTAACCCCCTTCAAGCTTTCTCTTCTAAGTACCCTGAGACCCGATGCTGACCTGGACTGAATGAGTATGCTCTTAGATCCTCATACATGGCAGTATTTCCCCAGCATGCCACCGTGCCCCTCCCATGCTGTTCCCTTTCTCCCCTCTACAAATCTGTGCCTGGGAAAAGGCTTCCTATCCTTCCAGACTGCTCAAACCCAGAGTTGCCATTTCCCTAACATTCTTCCCACCGTCCTCCTGACTGAACACAAGTAATTGCTTCCTTCTGGGGACCCACATCACTCTGCATTGGTTCTTTTCTTCCTGCTGGTTATCATTTTCTGCTTTGCATTAAAATTGCATACTGTCCCATCTCCTTTACTAAATTATAAAGACCTCAGGGGCAGGGACCACACCTTCGTGTTTTGGGTTATCCTCTTGGGTCATAAATACTTAGAAAAAGAGTCATTGGATGAATAGTCAGTAAGGGACCAAAATTAATTCACGTTATCAGTCATAAACAGAATGTCATCAAATACAGCAAAAGGGGAAAAAGTCAAATACAAACACACTCTGATAGTAGCTTATACTACACCTTCATAACCATTTGCTTATTTGTAATATGTATTTAATATCTGTTTTAATATAATATGTCTAGAATGTAAGTTCCATGAGGGTAGGGGCCCATCGTTGTTGTTCTCTCTAATCTCCAGGCCTTAGCAAGGGCTCCACATGGCAGGTGCTACATAGCCCGCTGTCAGTTGAGAGCAGTCAAGTCATATCAATAATGCCCTTTGAAGGGTGATACTGTCACAAATCTCTCAGGAACTGAATGCTATTAATTACCTCTTTCCTGAGTTTCAAAGCAATTTGCGTTTCTTCTTTAAATAACCAGAAGCAACTCACTCCTGGGGGGGGGGAAATTTCCTTCTTTTCCCTTTTTTCTGTCACAATCTCTGGGTATGGCTTCTCCCAGGAAAAGGTCCCTTGAGCAAGTCTTTCTTCTTTGGAGCTGGAGAAAATCATTAAAGACAACCATCCTTTGATGCTAGAATAGAATATCTCTTGTTTTTTGAGCTGCTCCTATTATACTCTGGAGACCTGTTGATTGTATATTAAACCTTTGTTTTGGTTATCATTTTTTAAGTTATTCATTCATTCTATTTATATTTAGATCAAGAGTTGAATTAACCATTATAATCTGTTCATGGTGCACCATCTTCAGGGGTCTATACAACATGTCTCTCTTATTCTTATTTCTTTATCTTTATTCTTTCTTTAGACTTCCATTTCCCCCATAAACACCCTCTCTTATGTCCCTAGGTTGCCTTCAACTCCTCTACTGCCATATAAATGTCCCATGTGTGCTTGAAAAAAAAAGTGGATTCTGCTGTTGTTGGAGTAGTTTTCTATAGTTGTCCATTACATCAACTTTGTTAATTATGTTTATCAATTTTTGTATATTCTTACTGATTTTTTTGTCTGTTTGATCTATCACAAAGGGAAGCTTTGTTAAAATCTCTCATTATGATGGTAGATTTGTAAATTTATTCTTGTTCTATCAATATTTGCTTTGTATATTTTGAAGCTGTGTTGTTGGGTGCATACAAGTAAAGAATTTTTATATTTTCCTGGTGAATTGAAACTTTTACAAGGTTCTGGATTTCTACTAATGCTTTTGCCTTCAAGTCTGGTATTAATTAATATAATGTTCTTTCAGATTGTAATTGCTCATTCTTTCAGTTTCAAACGTTCAGAGCCCTTATGCTTTAAGTATGTCTCTTATAAACATCATATGACTTTATTTTTTAAAAATTATTTGTTGTTTAACTGTAGAGTTAGTTTATTTACATTGGTTCTCATTGCTGATATATTTGAATTGATTCTACTATCTTATTTTCTTTATTTTCGCTCTTCTCTTTCCATGCATTTTTTCTCCCTTCTTTTGACTTAAAGAAGTTTTTCTTCAATTCCATTCTTTTTTCTTTACTAGTTTGTAAGGCATTCACTTTACTCGAACATTTTGGATGTCATTTTCCAAATTTTTAACACAAACCCAGATTTTACAAAGTCCAAATTTAATCATTATCAGAACGCTCCTCCCGAATAACAAATAACCATAGAGTGCTTTAACTCCACTCACCTTCCTGACTTCCAGAATTTTAGTTCTATCTTGATATCTTTTAACCCTACAAAAGAGACATTTTGACTATTTTGTACAGTCACTATTGGTTTAGAGTCACTCACAAGTTTACCTTTACCTTTCCTTACCATATCTTCTTACAACTCACACTTTCCTTCTGGGCTTGTTACCTTTCCTTTTGAAATACATCATTAGAACAAAATAAGGTGGTAGAAATCAATCCAAATGCATTAGTTATAATCAATGTAAATAGATCAAACTCTGCAGTTAAAAACATTAATAGAAATCCAAAGGTCAGTTAATGTTGATAAGAGTTCAGTAGGAGAGATATGCACTTGTATGCACCCAATAAGATGGCTTCAAAAATATATAAAACAAAAATTGACAAACCTAGGCTAAGCTTACAAATCCAGAAATGTTGACACATCTAGTTCTAGTTTCTCTATCACCTGACTTGTCATTACCCCTACCTGATGTGTTTTGGAAGTTTCTCAATCCAGTCCGCCAAATTCCTAATTCATGTTTCTGCTATACTCCTGTTCAGTCTATCTGTGGAGTCCTTTATTTCAGCTGTTTTAACCAATCTTTAGGTTTTCTGGTTTCTGCCTCATGTTTTCTATATTCTCCCTCATTCATTTTAGGACATTAAAACTTATTAAAAATTCTTATTTTTCTGGCCTATTGACTCTGCTTTGGCAGGTGTAGGCTTTTCAGTTTGTTGTTCTTTCTTTCCTAATGGTGGCATTCCTCACTTGTTTTGTTATTTTCCCCCTTTGAGATCATCGTTCCTGGGGACATCAACCCAAATGTCCTAGGAAAAGGGGCAAAGGCTGAGCCCCAGATGTAGCCTGCTGAGTTTGGGTGAGTTTGGAATTGGGAGGGGGAGGACATTCTTCAGGCCAGAGAGGTCTGTTGTTACAATCTGTGCCTTCCCCTCCCTGGTTGGCCACAGCATCCCCCTCACCTTCGGGCAACCTCTCTGAAGAGAAGGGTTCTGCTCTTCTCCAAGAGCTGTCTCTCTCCATGGTAATCACGTAGCCTCGGAGGCGAAAAGGAGAGCAGCAGGAGAAGAGAATGCCTAGGGACCAGCTAGTCCCCTGTGTCTGTCCCTGTCCCTCTTTCCACCCAGCCATACTTAAAGTTGCTTGGGGTAACCCCGCTCCCCGCTTCTGGTGCTGGGCTGGCTGCTGATTTTCCGCCTTACAGAAGTGATAGAGAAGGAAGCAAAAGGGAGAGATAAGGACACAATTAAAAATTATGCCCCCCAAAGCATGGCTTCTCATACCCCTCAGTTTTGGCAGCCTCACACCTCTAACACACAAACCACACAGAAAGAAAAACCCAACCACTTTCCATCATGTTTTTGCTAACTTCTCAGATCTCTAAACAGCCCTTTTGCTCTTGTGGCACTCCAGGATGGGTTTGCAGGAGGGAGCTGGAATTTCATGCTAATTTGCTACTGTGTCAGGCAGCATAGATCTCTTTAAAAGGCCAGAGTTGCATTTATATATAATCCACATAGATTTTAGACAAGTTAACTGAACCAAACACATGATAAAACATAACGGATTTTTTAACAACCTGCCACACCTGAATCTTGAAATGAGTTCTAGTCCTACGCGATTTCCAGCAAATGCAGAAGGATGTAACATTCTAGAAGCTGAGGAGCATGACTATCGCTCATCTGGTACACCCTAGTAAAGAGGTTCTCAACGTACAGAGTCTGCAGGCATTTCTTGGAACTGAACGGTGAGACTGTCACTTCAAGGAAAACAACTCATAGTATTTATGTGATAAATTTTGAGGTTTGAAAATGACACAGGATAAATTTTGATAAAATGATCCAATTTGAGCAAAATTAGAATTTGGGAAAACTTGTTACCATGAACTTGACTACTTCCTAAAGCTTAAAGATTTTTCTGAAGAGATCAGAGGTGACCTTAACAAATCTGATTTTTGTATAATAGGAGTGTCAATATTTGGAAGATCTGTATAACTCGGTGAACCATTTTTTCCCAAATGACCAATGCATGGTGACCAAATCAGGCATGGGCACAGGATCCAATCACAGTGCAAGACAGACGCGTGGATTTCAGTCTAACAGATCACTGATCCGCAACCAACAATGAAGAAACTACCACCTGTTGACTTAGTATCAAAGAACACCCACACACTTATCTGAAAAGGCCATTAACATCCATTTCTCTTTCCTATCTGTAAGAGGCTGGATTTTCTTCATATACTTCAATGAAAACAACACATTGCAGTAGCTTGAATGCGGAAACAAACGTGAGAATCCACCTTCTTCTATTAAGCCAGACGTTTTAAAAGTTTGCAAAAATGGAAAATAATGCCACGCTTCTCACTGCATTTTTTGTCTTGGGAGATTTACTAATTTTTCATAAAAAATTATTTATGTTAGTGTAATGGCTTATTATTGTTATTTTAAAAGGAATGAGTAAATATGTACTTCTAAACTTTCTCAGTTTTAATTTCTAATGTGGTAAACAATGATTGATATAACCCACAGAAACAAAAGCTTTTGGAAGTCCTCAATAATTTTTAAGAGCGTAAAGGGGTCCCGATACTAGGCAGAATTACTGCCCTAGTTATGTTTGTTGTTAAAAAACTGAAATAATTCCATGCTCATGGGTAATATCTGCTGCCTCGAGCCTCTCAAATGACCCCTCCATACTCATTACCCTGGGCCCCTCCCACACATCGGCACCTAAAGGGTTAATATGGGGCACTCTAGGCTCCAGGACCTTCTAGTTCATCCTACACTGGCATCCCTTCACATTGGTTTCTGACCTGCTGTCCTGCTTGCTCAATATTTTGAATCTCACTCCTGCAAAAAAAACAGCTGCATCACCCTCTGAGCTTTTGTGGTGACCTGAGGTCAGTGCAAACCTTTTCTTCACACTTCTGTCCTCTTCACCCTTGCGTCTTCCTGACACATTGAAGTTTGTTATTTAGAAGAATTTCCTGAAAGTAAAAGTGAGATTTTTTTTAAAAGGCAGAAACATGGGCAGCACCAGTAGGCTTTCTTGTGATTCCTGTCCCACCACCTTGAGCTGCGTGATTTGGGCAATTTACTAAATTTCTCTGAACCTCAAATTCCTGGTGTGTAAAGTGGGGATGACACTATCTCCCTTTCAGGGTTGTAGTGAGCATTAAAGGTAGTCTACACAAAGGAGCAGCAGGTAGGCAGAGCTTGGAGATCACAGTTCCTATTATATAAATAGCCCCAAATGGAGGACCTGAGCTCTCTAACTTCTTCAAAGATACTGGTCTGAATTAAACCACAATATTTCGCAAACACTTCCCAGTGACCCAGATAGTTCAGACGTAGTTCTATCTCTCAGCAAGAAAGAACTTTCCACAGCTGGCTAAAAAGCACATTCGTGCCTAAAGATTATGATTCTACGTGATGGGAAAGCACTGGACTGGGAATCAGGGGTCCCACTCTATTCCCAGGCTTGCCACAACTCAAGGAGTGACACACAGCCTCGCCTCCTTATAGACAAAATGTGGAGACGGGTCCTAATTGATCTTTAGGGTCTCTCCCAGCTCTCAGATCCTGGGATCCTAGTAGGAGGAATATTCAACATGTCCTAGGGTATTTTATTTTGCACCAAAAACACTTGCTTTCTAGAAGGCCCCAACTGCTGGTTGGGTTTCTCAAGGAAAGTTGGAGACTATCTTTGACATTAAGTATACCTTTGTGATTCTTCTTAGATCTGACCCAGATGATTGGCTTTGAGTCAAGAACCAGATCTTCTCTTTATCAAGCTCTCGATGTACTCCTGTGGCCCTTGTCTGAAGCCTAGTAAACCATCATCTAGAAGTTTCTGTGCTTAGTGAGTTATCTTAATGTTCATCCCCAATCTATGTCATATAGATGGAGAAGAGGAAAGGCACAAAGAAGAAGCATCTATTCAGTGCTGGCAGGGCTGTGGGTAAACATAACTTGACCTTGATTTGCCCACAGAGCAAAGAATCTTATCTCAGACTCTGTCCACATCCTTTTGAAGACCCTTCCTTTTCCTTATCTTTCATGTTGCTCACATGGGCCACGAGGGCCAGATGAGTTCTCTCTCATTTTGAACAACATCAGAGAAGAAAAAAAAAAAATCACCTAGCCCACAACTGTTTTTTATCCACCCACCTTTCCTCCAGCCAAGGAAGTTTTCACTGCATCCTGTCAGATAGGGGAGTACAATTCTGGGAGCAAAGTGCTCTGTAAGCGGGTTCATCGGTGCTGTCCACTGCGGGAGGCAGGTCCTCAGGAAGGGGCCAGAGAGAGGGGGAGGATGGGCAGCCATTGGCGCTCTGAGTGTGCCTGCAGCTCCAGCAGCATCTGGGAGCTTGTTAGAAATCCTCTTAGCCTCCACGCTCGCTCGCCCCACAGAATCCAAATGTGCCTTTTAACAAGACCCCCAGGCGACTTGTATGCATATTAAAGTGTGAGAAGCTTGGCTGTGAGCAACTTAAGTGTGGTGCTACTGGTTGTAGACAGTCCCACTGAGATGTCATTCTCCCAGATCAAATGACTCCCTGCCCTCCAAGTGTGGGAACTTCTGGTTAATTCCAGGGACACAGACATATCTCAGCATAAGACTCATTTTAGTTCTATTCCCCCTCTAAACACAAAAGGGTGAAAAAGAAAGGGGTAGCTTTATACTGGAGTAGTGCAGTTGAGGGCATACGGAGAAACAAAATAAAGAGGTGTCAGGACCTCAAATCCAATTAAGAGCCCCTGGTCTGCATCTCTTGCTCCTTATCTTTCTTCCCGTGTGATGGGGCCATTTATAGGGAGAGAAGAGAGTATCTCATTTCACCAAGTTTCTCATCTTTTATTTGAAACCCTGCACATTTGTCCTTCTGGGAATAGTGGTGGGTGGTTGACGGTCCGGTCTAATACTCAAAGGGAGAGAGCAGATGCCTGGGACACAGAAAAGCTGGTTTGAATCCGTAAATCTGTTGCTGTGTAACCTACAAACGCCTAATCTTTCCCTACCTAGCACGAGCATGGTGAGACAGAGCAACTGAGTCTCCAGCGATCCACTGGAGGGAAAACAAAAAACAAAACAGCAGTGAAAAGAGAGGCATGTCCTAGGGTCCCTCACCCTCACCCACCTTTCTCCACAGACCTCTTTGGTGATTCAGTCCAGAGGAAGCTGGCTCTCAGTTCCCGTGACTAATGTCAGCTGAAGAGGCCCTAAGCGCCCAAGGATTATGGCACTTCAGCTGAGTAGGGAATTGGAGGTGACAGATCTACAACTATCCCAAGGGAAGACGGACCATGATAGTATTTCAGAGACAGGGATGGAGGTGGGCTGCGAGAAGGGAGTGGAGCATGTGGGGTACTGCCTGTGTCTCTCAAACTACCGTTCACAGCGAAAATCTGAAACAAGACGTGAAACACTTTCCACATCAGAAGAGCTCAGCTTAACTCTCTCAGGGCGTGCCGAGGCCCTTGGGATTTTCAGGATTAATGATAAGTGCTGGCTGTACCAGAGCCAAAAGGCAAGGCCATGTCAAGGTACCTCTGAGCCTATGGTAGGACGCCCCTCCTGGGAGTCCCTCTCTCCAAGCTCTGAGCATTTACTCCCATCTCCCAACACCAACTTAGCAATCTAAAGTTTTTCCTTCACTTCACAGGCATATTCTAGAAGAAAAAACGACATCTAAATCCAGAATTGTACCAATACTCAAAAATTACAGAGAGAAAAGTATTTCCCTTCCTACCTTCTAAAGAAAATTCTGTGTTTCCTGAGCTTCCAGGCCCACCGCAGTGTGAGCCGGGGGAATGGGAAGGGCTGAGAGCATAAAGCGACTTCTCATAAAAGTCAGAGCCAGGGGCCCGCCCAGTGGCCTAGTGGTTAAGTTTGCGTGCTCCACTTTGGGGGCAGCCCAGGGTTCACGGGTTCAGAACCCCGGGCGCACACCTACACACCGCTTGTCAAGCCACGCTGTGGCAGGCGTCCTACATGTAAAGTAGAAGAAGATGGGCCTGTTAGCCCAGGGCCAATCTTCCTCAGCAAAAAGAAGAGGATTGGCAACAGATGTTAGCTCAGGGCTAATCCTCCTCACCAAAAAAAAAAAAAAAAAAGTCAGAGCCATTGGTAGAAGCGAGAAATAGATCTGGAAAGATGGGTGCAAGAGCACAGGTGGAGAAAAGCTCCCATTAGCTGAATTTCGAGAAAGAATTTTCAGTTTTTAGCGAGTGAAACTAGAGAATGAATGAAGCTGCCACGCTGTGTGGGAAGAAATTTTTAAAGTGATTATATAGAAAAGAGAATTTAAAGACATTTTAACAAGTCATATAAATGGAATTCTCCTTCGTTACTCCTCTGCAAGACTTCAGCATAGACAATGAATTTTTGATTCTTTTTTTTGTGATGTTGTACTGCTGTTTCTTTTATGACACCATGCTGAGAATGGCTAAAAAATATCCCAGATTTATTCCTATTAGATTAAAAAGAAACAAATCTCCAGGGTTACCTTTCCCACACACTCTCCTACCTCCCACTTTCTTCAGATGGTATTTCAAACGCCCTTGGCAAGGCATTCCAGGGAAAAGGACTATCGCTAACCCTTGACTGGTTCTTAGCTGTAGACTAGGGAAGTTTCAGTGTTTGTAAATTCCAGGAAAGATGCTTTCATGAAAGGAAAGTCTGTGGGAGTAAGAAGTCCTGGAACTTCCCCTTGTCCCCACATGACCTCCTCAGATACTCCAGATGACTCTGGAAACTTACATGGCCTCAATCATCATGTAATTAAAGAGTTTTTAAGGACACAAAGTTGCTCCAAAGGCAATTTCCCTGCCTTTTTTTTCAAATTTATATGTTTAGAAACTTTCTTGTTTTGTGGTTGCCTTTTGAGATTCCAAATGCATCTGAGGTCAATCCTTGAATATTTATGCTAATGAACAATTACAAGAGTTGCTAAGTATACTTCTTATTGACTTTTTTTTTTTTTTTACATAAAATTACTTACAGTGAAAGGCATGGATCTTAAGTGTACAATTTGAAGAGTTTTGGCAAATACATACTCCCATATAATCCACATTTCCATTACCTCACTGCCTCCATCAATCCCCACCCACCACAAGCAACCCTTACTGATTTTTTCTGTCTACTAGTTTTGTCTGTTCTCAAACTCCATATAAATGGAATCAAACAGTATGTTCTATTTTATGTCTATCTTCTTTTGTTCAACATAATGTTTTTAAGATTATTTAAAGCTACTATAAATATTTTGTATAAGTCTTTTTGTAGACATATGCTTTAACTCCTCTTACATAAATACCTAGGAGTGGAATGGCTGGATCATAGGGTAGGTATATGTTTAACTTCATAAAAAAATTTTGTTTTCTGAAGTAATTTTGTTTTCCAAAGTAATGGTATTATTTTACACTCCCACCAGTAATGTAAGAGTAGCCCAACTTCCTCTCCAACATTTGGTGTTGTCAATCTTTTATCCATTTTACCCATTTATCGAATGGACTATTTCATGGTGGTTTTCAATTTGCTTTTCTTGACGTCTAATGTTGTTGAGTACCCCATCAAATGCTTATTGTATCTTTTTTGGAGAAGTGACCATTCGAGTCTTCACCCATTTATTTATTGGGTTGTTTGCCTTTTAGTATTGATTCGTAGTTCTTTATATAATGTGGACACAGGTCTTTTTGTCAGATATATGTGTTGCAAAGATTTTCTCTCAGTCTATCTCTATCATTTATTTTTTCATTTTCTTAATGTCTTAGGATGAGCAGAAGGTTTTAATTTACTTTTCTTTTATATTTAGTGATTTTGTTTCCTCTCTAGGACATCTTTGCATATCCGTAGCTTGCAAAGCTATTTGCCTTTTGTTACTTTAGAAGCTTAATAGTTTTAACTTTTAGGTTTTCATCTGTAACGTATACATCTAGTGTATGGATCTTTTATGTTTATATATATAATAAAATTAATTTTTGTATGTGGAGTGAGGTTCTTTTTTCCCCACACGTTTATCCATTTGTTTCAGAAGCAGGTGTTGAGAAGATTTTCCTTCTTTCATTGACTTGCCATGGCGTATTTGTAAGATAATCAACTGAATGTACATGTGTGAATCTATTTCTGGACTTTTGATTCTGTTCCATTACTCCATTTGTCTATCTTTTTACCACTTTATACTGTCTTGTTTACTGCAGCTATACAGAAAGTCTTGATATCAGATGATGTGACTCCTCCAAATTTGTACATCTTTCTAAGATTGCCTTAGAAATTCTAGGTCTTTTGTGTTTCCAAAGAGGTTTTAGAATCAACTTGCCAAATTTCTACCAAAAAGTGTGTTGGATTTTTTTTTATAATTGCATTGAATATATTGATCAATTTAAGGTGAACTGACATCTTTAAAAAAAAAAAAGACTCTTCCAATCCATAAACATTGTACATTTCTCCATTTATGTAGTTCTTTAATTTACATTAGCAACATTGGAGAGTTTTCAGTTTACAGGTCTTGCAAGTTTTTGGTAAATTTATCCAAGAGTATTTTATGTTTTTTGATACTATTGTAAATGGAATTGTTTTTAAATTTTTATTTGCTAATTGGTTCCTTCCAGTATACAGAACCAATCACAAGTGATTTTTGTATATTGAGACTGCTAAATTTGCTAAGGTCTAGTAGCTATTTTGTAGATTTCTTAGTAATTTTATGTAAACAATCAAGTCATCTGTGAATAATGTTTCTTATTTTGAAATCTACTTCCTGATATTAATATAGCCACACCAGCTTTCTTATGCATACCTTTGCATAATATACCTTTTTATAACTTTTACTTTCAATTTATCATTGTCTTTGTATTTAAAGTTGTTCTCTTATAGACAGTATATAGTTAGGCCGTGCTGTTTTGTCCAATCTTAAAGCTTCTATCTTGTTTACTTTAGGTTTCATGTAATTAATTACTGATATGGTTGGCTTTAAGTCTACCTTCTTACTGTTTCCTAATTGTGCCATTTATTTTTTTATTCCTCTATTCTTCCTTTCTCTCTTAATTTTGGCTAACCAAAAATATATTTTAATACTCTGCTTTATTTCTTCTACTGTCATTTTAGCTACACTCTTGTATTATTATTTGGCAGTTTCTCTAGGCTTTCCAGAATGCATCCTTATCACAATCTACTTAGAGTTAATATTGTACCATTCCATGATGATATAAGAATCTTATTATAGAAGAATTCCATTCACCGCAAACTTTATACTATAGTTATTATATATTCTAGGTTGACACACACAATAAAACTCACCATACAATATTATTATTTTTATTCTAAACAGTTCTCTCTCAAAGAAATTAAAAGAAGAAGGTGGTCCTTTCTTTCACCTCAGTATGCGCCACTGTTCCTCATTCTTCCCTGTAGATCTATTTCTAGCTGGTATAAATTCCACACAGCCTGAAGAATTTCCCTTAGCATTATTTTTTACAATGCAGGTGTGCTGGTGACAAAGTCTCTAAGCTTTCATTTATCTGAAAATATATTGATTTCAACCTCATTTTTAAAAGATATTTTCTCTAAGTAGAATTCTAGGTTGACAGGATTTTTTTTCTTTTAAAACTTCAAATATGTTCTACCATTATTTTCTGGCTTCCATTGTTTCTGTTGAAAAGTCATTCATCATTCATCATTGATCTCTTGCAATGTATCCTTTTTCTCTGGCCACTTTTAGGATTTTCTGATTATCTTTGATTTTCAACAGTATGGCTCTGATGCACCTAGGTGTGATTTTCTTTATTTATCCTGCTTGGAGTTCACTGAGCATCTTGGATCTGTAAGTCAATGTTTGTCATCAAATATTTTTTCTGCTCCATTCTTACTCTCCTCTTGCTTTGAGACTTCGATTAAATATAACAGACTTTTTGATATTATCCCACGGACCACTGTAGATCTGTTGTTTTTTTTTCAAAAATTTTTCTCTATGCTCATCAGTTTGGATAATTTCTATTGATTTGTCTTCAAACTGTAGTTAAGCTCATTTCAGATATTTTAATTTTTAGCTCTAGAATTTTCACTTGGTTCTTTTTTATAATTTCTTTATCTTCTGAGATATCCTATTGATTCACTCATTATGAGCATGTTTCTTTTACATTAGTAACTGACAATTTTTTTCTTGAAGGGCCAGAGAGTAAATATTTTGGGCTAGCAGGTCATACAGTCTGTGACAACTACTCAATCTGCCATTATGGCACAAAAGCAGCCGCAGACAAAATGTGAGTGAATGGGTGTAGCTTTGTTCC
This sequence comes from Tapirus indicus, assembly GCA_031878705.1. NCBI lineage: Eukaryota > Metazoa > Chordata > Mammalia > Perissodactyla > Tapiridae > Tapirus > Tapirus indicus. The sequence continues at coordinate 121,704,447 of CM062925.1, forward strand.
AATAAAACCACTTATACAAATAAATGGTGGGCCATGGTTTGCTGATACCTGCTTTAAGTCACTGAGCATATTTATTATAACTGCTTTAAACTCCATGTCTGCTAATTCCAAAATCTGGGTCATTTTAGGGTCTGTTTCAATTGATTACTTTTTAAAAAAGGGTCAACATTTTCCTATTTCTTTACATGTCCAGAATTTTTAAAAACTTGCTGAATATTATGAATTATACATTTGAGAGCATCTGGATTATGTTGTCTTCCTTTAAGAGGTATTGAATATTGTCCTAATGGGCAGTTCAATTACTGGTGCATCCTCCTGTCTGTCAGATTTGGTTTTAGTCTTTCTAAGGGTGGAGTCTATTTTGGTTTTGAAATTTGTCTCTTCCTCTAGAGAAGGATTGGCAAACTACAGCCTATAGGTCAGGTGCCTGTTTTTGTAAGTAAAATTTGGTACAACTATACTTCTGTCAGCCCCCACAGCAGGCAATTGGTGCTGGGTCTCACTGAGTCCTGCCCTGTTCATATGTAGCCCAGGTCCTGGCTCAGAACCTGAGGTGTGTCCTCATGCACACTTCTGGGGCCCCTTGTGCTGTGTTCTCCTCTCCAGAGCCCCGCCCCACAAAGTCCGGCCATGCCAGCAGCCTAGAACTCTGATTTTTGTCCTCCTCAGGTCATTGAGACCACCACTCTGCTTGGGCTCCACTTTGGTGCTACCTGGCAGGAAAGTGTCCCAGGAAGGAAACCATGGCAATGGTGGGTCTCACTTCCTGTGTCTCCTCCCTCTCAAATAACGTAGTGCTGCACTGCCTGTTGCCAAATGCCTAAAAACACTTTTTCCACACATTCTGTCTGGTTTTAAAGTTGTTTTCAGCAGGAAGGTAAGTTTTGGTACCAAAATTTTGTCATGGCTGGAAGCAGAAGTCCTCACTGTTTTTTTTTTCCTTCGATTATTTTATCTAGCTCAGGGAATGCCCATTGTGTGCTTATAAGTTGTTTTTTTTTCAATAGACTTTATTTTTTAGAGAAGTTTTAGGTTCACAGCAAAATCGAGCAGAAGGTGCAGAGGTTTTCCATATACTCCTGACCTCACACACGCATAGCCTCTCCCATTATCACATTATGAACACCTCCCACCAGATGGTACATTTGTTACAATCGATGACCCCACATTGACACATCATCATCACCCAGGGTCCACAGTTTACATTAGGGTTCACTCTGATGTTTGGGTTTGGACAAATGTATAGTGACATGTATCCACCATTATCGTATCATACAGAATAGTTTCACTGCCCTAAAAATCCTCTGTGCTCTGCCTATTCATCCCCCTCTCCTCCCTAACACCTGGCAACCACTGATCTTTGTACTGTCTCCATAGTTTTGCCTTTTCCAGAATGTCATATAGTTGAAATCATACAGTATGTAGCCTTTCCAGATTGGCCTCTTTTGCTTAGTAATATGCATTTAAGTTTCTTCTATGTCTTCTCATGGCTTGACAGCTCATTCTTTTCAGTGCTGAATAATATTCCATTGTCTGTATGGACCACAGTTTATTTATCCATTCACCTACTGAAGGACACCTTGGCTGCTTCCAGGTTTTGGCAATCATCAATAAAGCTGCTATAATCATCCATGTGCGGGTTTTTGTGTGGACATAACTTTTCAGCTCCTTTGGGTAAATACCAAGAAGTATGATTGCTGGATTGTACAGTAAGAGTATGTTTAGTTTTATAAGAAACTGCTCAACTGCCTTCCAAAGTAGCTCTACCATTTTGCATTCCCAGCAGAAATGTACGAGGGTTCCTGTTGCTCCACATTCTCACCACCATTTGGTGTTGTCCGTGTTCTGAATTTTTGCCATTCTAAAGCTGTATAGTGGTATCTCATTGTTGTTCTAATCTGCATTTCCCTGATGACATATGATATGGAGCATCTTTTCATATGCTTATTTTACATCTATATATCTGCTTTGGTGAGGTGGCTATTAAGGGTTTGGCCTATTTTTTTAAATCAGGTTTTTCATTTTCTTATTGTTGAGTTTTAAGAATTATTTGTATATTTGGGCTAACAGTCCTTCATCAGACATGTCTTTTGTAAATATTTTCTCCCAGTGTGTGACTTGTCTTTTCATTCTCTTGACAGTGTCTTTTAAAGGCAGAAATTCTTTATTTATTTTATTATTTTTGTTGTGAGGAAGACTGGCCCTGAGCTAACACCCGTGCCCATCTTCCTCTACTTTATATGTGGGACGCCGCCACAGCATGGCTTGATAAGTGGTGCGTCGGTCCGCGCCCTGGATCTGAACCTGCGAACCCCGGGCACCGAACCGGAGCGTGTGAACTTAACCACTACGCTACTGGGCTGACCCTGAGAAATTTTTTATTTTAAGGAAGACCAGCTTCTCAATTCTTTCCTTCATGGATCATACCTTTGGTGTTGCATCTAAAATCTCATCACCAAACCCAAAGTCATCTAGACTTTCTCATACGTTATTTTCTAACAGTTTTTTTGTTTTTGTTTTTGTCTTTTGTGAGGAAGACCAGCCCTGAACTAACATCTGCTGCCAATCCTCCTCTTTTTGCTGAGAAAGACTGGCCCTGGGCTAACATCCGTGCCCATCTTCCTCCACTTTATATGGGATGCCGCCACAGCATGGCTGACAAGCAGTGCGTCGGCAGGTGCCTGGGATCTGAACCCGCAAACCCCGGGCTGCCAAAGCGCGAACTAAACCACTGTGCCACCGGGCGGCCCCTTTCTAACAGTTTTATAGTTTCATATTTTACTTTCAGGTTTGTGATCCATTTTGAGTTAATTTTTGTGAAGGATATAAAGTCTGTGTCTAGATCTATTTTTTTTGCATGTGGATGTCCAGTTGTTCCAGCTTCACTTGTTGAAAAGACTATCTTTGCTCCACTGTATTGCCTTTGCTCCTCCATCAAAGATCAGTTGACTGTATTTATGTGGCTCTATTTCTGGACTCCCTATTCTGTTCCATTGATCTATTTGTCTATTCTTTCACCAATACTACATTGTCTTGATTACTGTAGCTTTATAGTAAGTCTTGAAGTCAGGAAGTGTCAGTCCTCCAACTTTGTTCTCCTCCTTCAACATTGTGTTGGCTGTTCTGGGTGTTTTGCCTCTCCATATAAACTTTAGAATCAGTTTGTTGACATCCACCAAATAAGTTGCTGGGATTTTGATTGGGATTGCATTGAATCTATAGATCAAGTTGGGAAGAACTGACATCTTGACAATATTGAGTCTTCCTACTCATGAACAGGGAATATCTCTCAACTTAGCTCTTTGATTTCTTTCATCCAAATTTTCTGGTTTTCCTCACATAGATCTTGTACATATTTTGTTAATTTATACCCAAGTACTTCATTTTTTGGGTGCTAGTGTAAATGGTATTGTGTTTTTTATTTCAATTTCCACTTGTTCACCACTGGTATACAGCAAAGCCATAGACTTTTGTATATTAGCTTGTATCCTGTAATCCTGCTATAATCACTTATTAATACCAGGAGGGTTTTTGTCTATTCTTTCAGATTTTCTACATAGACAACCGTGTCATCTGCAAACAAAGATAGTTTTATTTCTTCCTTCCCGATCTGTATACCTTTTGTTTCATTTTCTTTTCTGATTGCATTAGCTAGGACTTCCAGTACGATGTTGAAAAGCAGTGGTGACAGGGAACATCCTTTCTGATTATTACGCACATCTCGTTTTAGCAACAGATTACCTTCTGATACTTAAAACATTGGTTGGTGTTGACGTAGGATAAGTGCCCGTGAACAGTACTGGTGATATGGGCTGTGGAGAGAGATGACCTTTTGCAGAAGGTAAGGGCTAAGGTAAACTTCAGCCCAGTCTCCATCTGAATTACCATTCTCTTTTGCTGGACAGACAAAAAAAGGAAGAGAGCAGAACTGGCATCTATTCTATGCCTATGATGTGCCAGGTGCTCTGCAAGTTACCTTAGTATGCTATTTCAGGTAATCTTTAAAATAAATCAGTAAAATAATAATTATTATACCCATTGTGCAGAAAAGGAAGCCAAATGTTAGATAACTGAAAACAATAAAGCCATACAGCTAGTAAGCTGGTAGTGCTAGGATTTAGAAAACCGTCTTCCTCCCCCTTCCACCATGCTGCCTTTCTGCCTTTTTATGATGATTATTTTGATTACCAGAATTGATTGCGTGCTCGTGTTACATGTTCCTCTACAATTGCAGGCCCACTGAGCCACTCAAATTGCTTTCATTCAGTTCCTTCTCGGTTAGAGGTGGGGCAAGCTGTCCATGTTCTCCTCACCTTCTGCTCTTGGGGGTTCCAGGAGTGTCCTGAGTCTTGGATGGGGTGGTCTCCAGAAAGCCAGGATGCTGAGCAGAGTGTAAGGGCACAGGGAGCTTCTGAGTGATTAATAAGCAATTGGCAGACCGTCCTCAGCCAGCAATGAGTGCGGCAGTCAGCCCGGATGTCCCTCCGTGCCTGTTCTGGTGGATGGAGAGGCGGGCTGTGGGAGGGGCGCCTGCTCTCTCACCACTTCCTGTTTCCTGTCATCCTTCCTATCCACTTCCTTTATCCAGACTGTGGTTTTTCCTAAAATTGAATCTCTTGAAGCAGGAGCACTTGTTGAAGGATATGCAATAGAATCATTTTTTCTGATCAGACCAGCACCTTTTTCCTTTAATAGTTGGGCGTTTGACCACTTCTTCGAGTGTTCTTGGTGGAAAACCAGTGTCCATTTTTTTGGGCTGAGGGAGGGTCAGGTCTTCATGGTCTGAGAAGGAATTTGGTAAACTCAGAAGTGTGCAGGTGAGTGAGAAACACACTTTGTACTTGCCACACACCGAGTGAAGCACTTTACATATATTTCTCAAAAAAAAAAGGTACCGAATAATTATTACAGAAGGTCTGGCAATCCTTATCTTGCAAAGTATTTCTCACAGACACATTTTTCCCCTCAATTGAATTTGCACAGCTTTCCTCCCTCCCTTTCCTCACATCCCTTCGTCCTCCTCTCTTTTTCTATACTTGCTCGGCATGAGGCATATTCAGAATGAAACCTCATTCATTTCCATTTGGTTAGTTTGAACTATGTTGTAGTTTGGAGAGGAACTTGGTTGAAGGTAAATTTTGAACCGTCTCTGATACAAAGGTTTCTAAAGAACAATGGCAACAGCATTAGCTTCTTTCTAGAAAAAAAGTGGAGTATATATAAATCCTTTAAATAAAGCAAAGAAATGTGTGAGTCAATCATTACATGGTTAAATAGGTGCATGTTTGACTAGAACCTCCTGAACTCCTACTGTGCTGCTTCTTTGCAGAGTTCTGTGGTGATGACCCACCGACTGTCAGACACGCCATGTTCAAGGCTATCTCCTACAAGATCGGCACCATGTTGAACTGTGAATGCAAGAAAGGCTTCCGCAGAATAAGCAAAGGGTCGCTCTTCATGCTTTGTAAAGGAAACTCTAGCCACTCTTCCTGGGAAAACAAATGTCAGTGTGTCAGTACTTGTAAGTGTTTCCTTTTGTAACTACCAAGGGACAGAGAAGAACTGTAGCAAACAGCGGGACAGGCCTTCTGTTTCTGTTCGCTCAGCCCCATAGACAAAAATTGGCCAGTCCCATCCACACGATAACTAATTTCAGTGGTTCCTGGAATATTTATTCACTAAACAAATATTTAAGGAGTGTCTCCTAGTTCTAAGGACTGGTCTAGGCACCGGGGAGACCCCAAAGAACTTATATTTTGGGGAGAGAGAAGGATCAGACATTAGACTAATAATTACTGAACAGTTAAAAAATAATTCTAGTTCACAAGTTTACATCAGACTACTTTACATCGGACACCACCACAGCATGGCATGTGTGTCGGTCTGCGCCCGGGATCCGAACCTGCAAACCCTGGGCCACAGAAGCAGAGTGTGTGAACTTAACTGCTCGCCACCGTGCCAGCCCCTATTTTATCACAATTTTTAAAAAATAAAAATAAAGAATAGTCAGGGGGCTGACACGGTGGCGTAGTGGTTAAGTTCACGTGCTCGGTTTCAGTGGCCCAGGGTTCGCAGGTTAGGATCCTGGGTGCAGACCTATGCACTGCTTATCAAGCCATGCTGAGGCAGCGACCCACACACAAAGTAGAAGACGGGCACAGATGTTAGCCCAGTCTAACAATAGACTCACACACACACAAAAAAGAATAGTCAGTACAAGCTTATATGAAGAATATAAACAATAATAACAATTCTAGTGTGGGACATCTGCTTGAAAGGTTGAATTAATTCTTCTGTGTCTTGGTTTCCAAAGCTTACACCTCACACCACCCATATCCTGACTGATGAAATATACTTATCCTAGCTCCACCTCTAGTAACACGCAGTGTGAATTCCTGACAAGTCCTGTGACCCCCTCCCCGCTCTCCATTCAGTGACCATCTCTGCAACCCTAAGGAAGAAGTTCTGGGTAGAAAAACGGAGGCAGTGGGAGAGGCATTTCCTCCCCTGACAAGGGTAAAAAGGGAATAGAACCTCATGCTACTGAGTTCGAGAGTCTCCTTTATTACCGACATTTTTCACTCTTGGTGACATGGGGCCTTTTGGAGATTTCTTGAGGGGGAAATATATTGTCAAGGAGAAAGTATTGTCACTCCAGGGCCTTTCCCAGCTCGGTGTCAGGAGCTGGCATTCCAGAGCATGAGGAATATTCCCCAAAGACGCTACGTTCCAGAAGGTTGTTGCCTCTTGTCCTAGTCCTGCAAAGCCCTTGCCGGGCTGCGGAGCGAGGAGAATAACAGCCCACAGACCGTTCGGACGGGTGCGTGGGTAAGCCTCTACATCAGCATGAGGGAAGCAGAGAGGCAGAGGAAGTTGCTCACCTCTTTATTTCTGGACTTCAAAACATGGCTTGAGAGCCTCGCGGCCCTCAATGCCAGATGTGCTAGAATCACCAGTGGACCAAGGGTCCCAGACCTTGTCTTTGCTGGTGAGGGCAAGCTGAGATGGCAGAGCCACTTGCTTGGATATTGTAGGTGGGTTACCTCCCTGGAGTGGAATTTGGAGGGAATGACCCCCAAGATCACTTGTAAATGGCTTTCTAAACCTAACTTGATCTGATACCATGATTTTGCCATTGAACTTCTATCCACTCTGCGATATTAGAATGTGGTGAATCATGGTGTGTTCGTTTTTCTTATTATCTCTTAACCCCGGAGATGGCATCGGGGCGCCGCAGTGACTTTGTCCCACCCAATCTATGGATGGACTGCAGAGTCTGAGATCGCTGCTCTGCTGGAGCCCCCCATTGTCTTTTTTCCCAGCAGATGCCCTCCCTGCCCCTAAGCTAGAATCCTGATCCCCCCTCACTGCAGCTCCCATTCTCAACTCCTTTGTCAAACCCTTCACAATGTTGTAGGAGAGGGTTTCTTGTCATTGCTTTCAGATTGCGTCTCTCTACCTTTTAAATGAACTGCTTTGGGGAAACAGGAGTCAGTGGGTTGTTGAGTCCTATCAGCCCTTGTTGCCATCACACACACCCATGCACAATGTGGGCAGCGTTGATGGCCAGAATGGACTCCCTTTTGGGGAGACACACATACACAACAAATTCCACCAGAAAATCTTTCAGTTCTTTCAGAAACATGTTGTAGGCTACTGTTACTACACACATGCATACTGACAGGCCAGGGTTGTGCGGGGCGTGAGCAGGCCCCACTGAGAGCACCCCAAGGGCAGGGCTTGTGTGTGGCTCATCTTGCCTGGCATCTCATGGGCACTAGAAAGACACTCCTTTTGAGTAAATGAATACATGAAGAGTGTTTTCTATATTAAGCATTTGTGACGTTATTTGTTTCATTCCATCCACACTCTCTAGCTTCTGGGAACACAGAAAAACCAGTTACTCCCAAACCTGAAGAACAGAAGGAAAGAAAAACCACAGAAATGCCAAGCCAAACGCAGCCCATGGACCCAGTTAACCTTCTAGGTAAGAGGCGAATCTGAACAACTGTCATCTGGCTGACTCCTAGGAGCCAGTCCTTCTCTTGTGGGTATATGATGTGTTCTCCAAAGGAGGAAAATCTGTCCACCATCCTCTCCTCTAAGGATATCATGTGGACAAGAGCTATTGCATAGCATTTGCAGACTGTTTGTGCATTTCAAGCCACCCTTACAGGTGCCAACCTGGGCTCTGGGCTTCCTCCTGGTTTGGGAGCTGGCTGAATAGAATTCAGCTCAGCTCAACTCAATTCAATAAGCTTGTGTTGGGAATAACTGTGCCAGCCACTGCTGACAGAAGATACAAACATGAGTAGATGACAGTCCGTGTCCTCAAGGAAATGCTCTGTGTTTCCCTTAAGTGTAAGATAATGAACTGCCAGCAAAGCAAGACGTTTCTTACGGACAGGGTTGTAAAACGTGCCACGCCATGCTGGTGGGGCTTGAAGCTGCGGACAAACACCTCCGAGCTAACGGGCTGCGGGTGAGTGAGCACCATGAGTACCCGGTGGCTGCAGCAACTTTCCAAGATGAATCATGCAGAAGCCAAGTCATCATGTGGGGAAGCAACAGAGCTCGTCAGGAACACCTGAGCTTCTGGAGGGACAGCTGACCTTACGAGCCCCCAGAGTCCTGTGCTAATTTTACAACCTTACAGAGAACTTGATCATATTGTACCCAATCTCGTTTGAACCTCACAACCCAGTGAGTCAGGGAGCAGGAGTCTTACTTCAATTTATTCAAGAAATTGAGACATGGAGACCTTAAGAGACTGGGCTGAACTCACATAATTTAGGAATAAGACTCCAGGGCTCCCGAATTAGATTAGGGATCTTTCTACTGATTACTTATTTTAAACTAGTTTGAATTTCTCTTTTTAACAATGGTTTTTACATGTTTTTATTTATTTACTTATTTATTTTTGAGGAAGATTGGCCCTGTGCTAACATCTGTCACCAATCCTCCTCTTTTTCTTTTTTCTCCCCAAAGTTCCAGTTCATAGTTGTGTATCATAGTTGTAGAGTTGTACCTCTTCTGTGTGGGATGCCGCCTCGGCATGGCTTGATGAGCAGTGAGTAGGTCCACATCCAGGATCCGAACCGGCGAACCCCGGGCCAGCAAAGCAGAACGCGCAAACTTAACTGCTATGCCACCGGGCCGGCCCCCAAAACTAGTTTGAACTTATTTGCAGCTTCTGTTATTAAAAAAAAAAAGAACCCAGATGAATCCAGGGGTATTGTGGCAACATGATGTTTTTATCCATCTACCCCTCCAACTTTGTACTGGAATGGTGTTTTGAAACACATGTAGTTGTTTGTTTTTCTCTACTTCTTTTCTACACTCCACAATTATTGGAAGGTTTCTCAAGAGGTCAGTATTTATTGTCTTTACTCAAGAGGTAACCAGCTGGTTCCTGCTAAGGGATATTTCACAGATTGTCTTAATCTGGATGTTTTCATTTGAAAGAAGCAAACCAAATTCAAACAGGTTCAGACAGTTATGGATATTACTGGCTGTAAAAGAAATGTTATTCTGAGACTAGACCACAAGTTCAGGGTGATTTGCAAGGTGCTACACTGGAGGAGATCACTCGGGACAGGACCACTCGGCTTCCTGCTGGGGCAGAGGGGTTATGTAGGGTACTGGTAGAGGTTATGTTGGGTACTCAGGCTGTGGAAGGCCTGGAAGATCAGAGCATATGTGTAGCTCCACATGTCTGGGGATCGAGGGTATTTGTGGTTCCATATGTCCAGATAGGGGGTGGGGTGGGGAATCCTGAGATTAAATCGGAGCAGGACATGATTTCTGGGGTTAAGGTGAGTCAGGCTTGTGTTTGAGTTGGGTGAATGGAAAGTTACTGGCAATGAGGACTCTTCAGAGGCCTTGATAGGGCTCACGTGGTGCAAGCTTCAGGCATGGCTTGATCAGAGATCAGACTCCATTCCCCCGAGATTCTCTCAGCCCTTCCCTCCTCCCGGCTTTGGCTTTGTCCCCAGTCCTTCTGCCGTGGTCCCAAGATGACCACCAGCCACAACCCAAAGATGTGCTTCCTCACTTAGCAGTGGAAATTCAAGGTGGTCTTCACATTTCATTGGCCCAAACTGCCTGGAGCCTGCCCTTTTCCCTCAGCTGAGCCTGCCTTTCCCACTCCTATCCACTTATCAAAACCCTCACCATCGTCAGAAGTAATTACTCATTCCTCTCTGTTCCCACAGCAAGCGTCTGTTCCTCAACTATAGTACTTAGCACATCCTGCCAGTTGACTGTCTGCTCCTTGCAGGAGTGACGGTCTTTGCACTTTCCCACAAGGTGCCTAGCAAAGTTCCCGACACATAGATATTCTCCATACATGTCGGTTGGACGAAAGAATGAATGAATGAATGAACAAATGAATGAACAAACAAAAGAATAAGAACCAAGGTCTCTAGGAAGAGGCAACTTGAAGTCACTCACCATGCTTTCCCCAACCTGCCTTCAGAATTTCCTTTCCCTCTTCCAGGTCACTGCAGGGAGCCTTCACCCTGGGAACATGAAGCTCCAGAGAGAATTTACCACTTCGTGGTGGGGCAGACAGTTCACTACCAGTGCACCCGGGGATTCAGGGCTCTACGGAGAAGTCCTGCTGAGAGTGTCTGCAAAATGATCTGTGGGAAGACAAGGTGGACGCAGCCCCAGCTCAGGTGCACAAGTGAAAGGAAGGACAGTGAGCTAGCAGGTATGGTGGCGCCTTCTTGGGTCCAACACCTTGCTTCTTCCATCAGGATGGAATTCCTCACCCACCAGCTGTGTGACCTTGGGCAGTTTGCTTAATCTCCTTGGGCCTCTGTTTTTTCTCTTTCTAGAAAATAGGCTAGATAAATTCTAAGGTCTCCATCACCTAAGGTCCCCTCTACCCTGAGTGGGGATAAATAGCAGGAGACAGAAGAGGAGGAGAGATCTACAGATGCTGCCTCACTGGTGATAATGCTGTCCCTTTCCTAGCTGATCCTGAAATTCTGCTTCTTCCTCTAAGCTACCAGCCTGCCACACACACCTTTCTAATTTACTGACATATAATGTGAATTTGTATTTGTATGTTGCTACACTGTTGCATGCTCCTTCCCTTGTGTAATTCCCACCTGAGCTTTGATAAAAGTGCAGATGTGCAGGGAAGGGACTTATTCAAGCACACACACACACACACACACACACACACACACACACACACGCTCCTTCACGCATACATACAACCCACCTCTGTTGAGGTCTTCTGCTATTACTATTAATTGCATTACTATTTCTACAGTCCAAAGTCACTCACATTTAACCATAAGTGTTACTGGTTTCTTTGCTCACCACCATTTCCCATACCCCATGTCTTCCTCTTGGGTTCTTTGGGGATGCTGTCTCCTTCCCATAGCCTGCCTCCAATGAGCCAGGGTGAACCGGCCAGGGCGTGTCCGCGGCTTCCTTTGTAAAAGGATGAGGAGGCGGGGCGGTGTCCTGGGTAACTGACAACACCCACGAGGAACGGGGAAACTTTCTCAGGGGAAAGCTATCCTTCTGTGCATTTCTATTTCATTTGATGGTTCCATGGTAGTGGTATTATTATGACCTGTTTCCAAGCCACAGGTGGAAACCAGGGCTGAGTAGGAAGCCTGGGGAGAAGGGGTTGCTCAGAGTTCCATGGAAAGCCAGGATCAAGTTAGAATTCTCTCTCACCCTGCTCTGCTGGGGCCACTTACCCTCTTGCCTGTGACCCTGATGTAGGGCCGAGTCATGCAGCATCCTCAGATAACGTGCCTGGAACTGAGATTCACACCTCAGCTATTGTATCTGGGGTCAGCTGAGGAGGCCGAATGGGGGTGGATGTGAGACTGTCACAACCCACCTTCAGTTCCTCAAGCATCACTTACTCTTTCTTCCAGGTGACGAAGAGCCTCAAGCAAGCACTGATGCTCCTCCTGGGAGTGAAACCTCCTGTCCCTTAACAATGACAGGTACCACAGGTACCACAGGTAAGGCTAGCGTTTCTATGAAGATAAAAGCTTGGCCATTAAGTCATCATGCAAAAAACGGAAGAGAGTTTGCCCAGAGCAGCCCCTCCAGCAGATGGGTCAGAGTTGCCACTGGGTGTTAAAGATGATCAGGCACCTGTATTTGACCCGCAGTCCTCAAACACATGGACAGCAAGTGTCAGAAAGAGGAGAAACAAGACTGAGGGCAGCGTCTTGAGGGAGAAGGATGAAATGCTTGCCCACAACCTCCCCTTGTCTTTCACGTCCCTTCCATCCATCTCCGGGGGTCTAGCTCTCTGAGAAGCCCTCACTCTCTCCAGCCTGCGCAGTCTGATAATTAGCGTAAACTGGGCATCTTCTCCTCTCTCTTTTGCACAGATTTTGAAATACACACAGAAGTGTCTACAACCATGGAAACGTTCATATTTACAACCGAATATCAGATGGCAGGTAGGTAGGGGTCGCTTCTCTTACTGACAAAACGTACACCAGACAGAGACTGTGGGACACGTTACTTGGTGGGTTGGTAGGTTGCTGGGTTGGTTGGTTAGTTAGTTAAAAATGACCCCTCCTTACACTATATAATGTTTATAAGAGGAAAAGATTAATCCAGATATTAACATGACTCAAAATCACAGTAATCAGTTTTAGTAAGCTGTGAGTGAAGTTTCAAACCAGCCCCAACCAGTTCCTCCTGAATGGATCCTAAAGGACAAAATACTCTGGGCCTGTGTGTGAGGGTGAGGTGACGGAAGAGGGATGCGGTATAACCAGGGACAGAGAGAAAAAAACATTCCAGAAACACTACAGTTGTTCCCTGGAGGAGAGAAAACAGGGTTTGGTGGTGGGGGTGGGGCAGACCTGAGCTCATAGAAACAGAGAGTAGAATGGTAGTTGCCAGGGGCGGGGGATGGGGGGGCAAGTGGGGAGATATTGGTCAGCGTGTGTGGGGGTCTCACATCCACCCCCACCCAGCCTCCTTAGCTGACCTCAGATACACTTCTAACTTTCACTTAGAAGATCAATGAGTTCCAGAGATCCAATGTACAGCATGGTGACCATAGTTAACAACACTGTATTGTATACCTGAAAGTGGTTAAGAGAATAGATCTTAAATGTCCTCACTACACACACACAAAAACGGTAATTTTGTGAGGTGATGGAGGTGTTAGCTAAAGCTATGGTGGTGATCATATTGCAATATATAAGTGTATCAAATCATCACATTGTACATCTTAAACTTACACAATGTATATATCAATTATATCTCAATAAAGCTGGAAAAAAAGATGAAAAACAGGCTTTGAGGCATATCTAAGATAGATAGATAATAGATAAACAGATGATAGATTGAGTGATCTATAGATAGATGATAGATGATAGATTGATGGATAGATAGCTGGATGATAGATGATAGATAGATGGGTAGATAGATGATAGATGACGGATAGATAGATGATTGATATATAGATAGATGATAGATAGATAGATAGATAGATAGATAGATAGATAGATAGATAGCCCGCTCCAGTACCACCGGAAAGCATCATTTGGGAAATATGAACACTTTCAAGAGATGCTAACGTGTTTTTCATTTATCTTTATATTTCAACGTTTCTTTTACCATCACAGGCCTCATTCACGGCCTCCTTAACTGAGGCCCGGCCTCTGAGCCTTTCTGAAGAGACTGCCTGTCAGTTCGCTCCCCCTAGAAAGAGCAGAACCCCCTGAAGAAAGGCGCCTGCCCTTTTCCCCCCACACCTCACCCGCCCTAGCCCTAGTCCTTGAGCCTGTTGGGGAGGGCGCTGCATTCTGCATTCTGAGAAGGGAAAGCAGAAACTGCAGCGCCCGCCTCTCCAGGAAACCCCTGCTCCTGGGGGACTTGCTCAGCCTGCTCTGTGACACCTTCGCTGAACCGCTTCTCTGTTGACAGTGGCCGGCTGCGTTCTCCTGCTGATCAGCATCCTCCTTCTGAGTGGGCTCACCTGGCAGCGGAGATGGTGAGTCCCATGTTGGAAGGAAGCCCTTGCCCAAGCTAGCGGTGAAACCTGGGGTAGGAAACACCCCTGGGTGGAGACCCCCTCGCCCCAGCCCACCCCATTCTTCTGCCAACCACCAGCAATATGGGAAGCAGCAGAGGGAGAATTGGCCAATGCACGCATTCCCATAGTCAGGAAATGGGAAAGCAAAGGAAACTAACATTTGTTGAGTGCCTACTGTATGCCAGGCTCGATGCTTATCTTATGAGCATTATCACAACCTATCTTCTCAGAAACCTTTGGAATAGCTACGGCTTAGCCAGATTAAACAACGCAAACAAGATTGCACAGCAGAGGCCAAGGCTGCAACCTGAATCTAGAGCCCAAGACCCTTCTGCTCCATCACCTGGCTAGAAGGAAACCGGGGCAGCGTCCACCCCGAACTTTTCCTCTCCTGCAGTCCCCACCCCACCTACTGCACACACTCACCCAGAGCCCCCTGGACCACGAATGTGACCCATGTGTGCCCTCATTTGCACTAACTCAGATTCTCAACCCTGGCTGCAGATTAGAACAATCAGGAGAGATTTTTAGGGCCCCAACCAGAATCTCTGGGGGTGGGTCCCAGACATCAGCACTTTTTCGTTTTCAATTGAGATAAAATTCATCACTGTAACCATTTTAAAGTGCATAACTCAGTGGTTTTTAGCACTGTAGTGTATACACCACCACTATCTGATTCCAGAACACTTCCATCACCCCAAAAAGAACCCTATACCTCCCAATTCCCCATTTCCCCCTTCCCCGGCAACCACAAGTCAACTTTCCATCTCTGTGGATTTGCCTGTTCTGGACACTTCATATAAATGGAATCATACAGTATATGACCTTTAGTGCCTGGGACATCAGTACTTCTTAAAGCTCCTCAGATGCATCTAATACACACGCATCCAGTTTTGACAACTCTGTGCTGGGCCAATGGTTCTCAAACTAGAGTAGGTATCAGATTCTCCCAGTGGGCTCGTTAACACAGATGGCCCAGGGGCTGGCCCAGTGGCATAGTGTTTAAGTTCACATGCTCTGCTTCAGTAGCCCAGGATTCGCGGGTTCGAATCCCCCGTGCAGACCTATGCACTGCTTGTCAAGCCATGCCGTGGCGGCGTCCCATATAAAGTAGAGGAAGATGGGCACAGATGTTAGCCCAGGGCCAGTCTTCCTCAGCAAAAAGAGGAGGATCGGCAACAGATGTTAGCTCAGGGCTAATCTCCCTCACCAAAAAAAAAAAAAAAACCCCAAAAAACAAAACAGATGGCCCAGCCCCACCCCCAGAGTTTCTGATTCAGCAGGCCTGGGTGGGGCCTGAAAATTTACATTTCTAACAAATTCCCAGGTGATACTGATGTTGCTGGTCCAGGGATCACACTCTGAGAACCACTGCACTAGACTAACATACTAAAAACCAAGAGAGTGAAACCATTTCACACACACACGCACACATGAGGCCATTTTCTCCCTCTCTTAGACAGAGGACTACAGAGACCTACTATGTCACCCTCTTGACCATCCAGGGTATCCCCCACACCCCCAGAGTGCACTCTGGGCAACCCTCTTAAAAACTCCCCAGTAAGACCCTGAGAAGACACAGATTCATCCCCCCAAAACCAAAGTTCTTACATCCTGTATTTAGCC
Source organism: Tapirus indicus (assembly GCA_031878705.1). Taxonomy (NCBI): domain Eukaryota; kingdom Metazoa; phylum Chordata; class Mammalia; order Perissodactyla; family Tapiridae; genus Tapirus; species Tapirus indicus. The sequence continues at coordinate 121,720,111 of CM062925.1, forward strand.
CAGCCAGAGAGAAATCATCAGATTCCTCCCATTCTTCTACTGGTCACCAGGCCCACAATATACTCCTGATTTTCCTCATGTGAATTAAAAAGTACAAATTATTGCAATGCAAAGGATAAGCCCTCTAGGGTTATTATATTAGGAATTGTTTGTACACCTGGCAGTCTACCAGTTTCTGTACGGTGTTAGCTGATTCCTAACGTGTTATTTCAGGAGGACGAGAGATGAAGGATGTAAATTCCCAATACGTTGCAGGTCTTCAATACTTGTTAGATCTTCTCCTTCCTTCGCTGACAAGACTTACTACCTCTCAAGGATCTTTTCATTTGGTAGCTTCAAGACCCAAAGCCTGCAGACCCAAAGGGATGAAGCTTTACCCTACAAAGGGCAAAGCCTTCGAGTTTATTTGGTGAAACAAAGAACAGCCTGAAACTATATGAGTCCCACAAGATCTCCCAGAATTGCAATCTTCCAGGAGACTCAAAACATTTATCTCCAACGGACCCCTCCATCAGAGAGCTAGTCCAAAATCCTTCCTAGAACCTAATTTCATCTGATAATGCCCTCTTGTGGCCAAACAGAAATCCTACATCTAATTTTTTTTTTTTTTTTTTTTTTTGAGCAATTGCCAGGAGGCAGCGACCAGCTGGAGGTGGCTTACAGAGGCTCCTGAAAGCCAAAAGTCAAAATTTCAGGAATTCTGTGAACTGTTTTTAAGCATAGCCATTGTTAAAAATTAAAGTATATAAACTTATAATTAGATAAATTATGTTAAAAACAAAGTTATGAAATACTCAAAATTAATCGCTTTCTACTTATTTTATTACATTTGACTGCTTTCTTTGTTCTCAGGGTTACTTACACCTATTGTATCCATATCGAGGGAGTACCAGACGATGGTTTCCTACTGCACATCTCTCCCCAACTCTGTGTTCAGTGATGTCACTTTGGCAGCTTGAAACTGGACCGGGTGGGAGTATTTACACCATGGAAATAGGCAACCTTTTTCAGAGAGCTGGTTGTTAAGCCTTTCCCAGCACTTCTCAGAGTCTTGCCCTGTGGGAGCTCTGAGCAAGGAGGAAAGAACCAGATGTCCCTGTGGGCTAAGTAAGGGCCGAGGAAAGTACTGTCCAAGAAGGTAGCCGCTGCCCACATGGGGATATTTAGGTTTAGACTTAAATAAATTAAATACAACTAAAACTTCTGTTCACTGGTTGCACTAGCCTCATTTCAAGTGTTCAATAGCCACATGTGGCTACTTTATTGGACAACACGGATACAAAACATTTCCATCATCGCAGAAAGTTCTTATAGGACAGTGCCGGCTAGAAACTAGGACTTTTCGACTCACAAAAATCACTTAGCACAGTTAGTTGCTATTATTTTTCCTTTTCTGCAGCTATTGTCCTCCATATAGTTCAAAAAAGCTTTATAGAATATCTCCTATGTAGATGTTGGTCAAAGGGTACAAACTTGCAGTTAGAAGTCAAATAGGTTCTAGGGATCTGAGGCAAAGCATAGTGGCTATAGTCGACAAGACTGTATTATATACTTCAAAGTTCCTAAGAGACTAGATATTAAATGTTCTCACCACAAAAAAGAAATGGTAATTATGTGATGTGCTGGAGGTGTTAACCCAGAAATAATAAAGGAGGATTTGGTAGCTGGTTGGAAGTAAGGGTTAAGTCAGAGAGATGACTCCAGGTTTTAGAGTGTGACAGTGGGACCCTGTAGTCACTATCCACTAGGATATCCACTAAGTGAGGATCTTGAGTAGGACACCCCTTGGGGATTAGCCCCCAAGCAGAGCCCATCCTGTAGTCCATTCCCTGAGACCCACTCAGCCTCCACACCTGTAACCGCCCAGTCCTGGAGCTGCCAGGGAAATGGAAGGGCTCTTTCTCAGATACACTCATCGCACAATGATTGGATTATCATGCTATAAGAAGCACAAGGCAGCCAGTCTTGGCTTGTGGAGGGATGGAGAGGCCTTGAGGTCAGATTTCAGCCTGTGGGAGGGTAACAGTATCCTGAAGTGGAATTTAAAGTTAGCAAGTCAGTGGGGGCTTATGTTGAATGGTCTACCCGCGTTGGTTTAGGGTGGGGACCACATTTTTCTTGGTGCATATTACACCTATGACTACAACTTGATTATGTCACTACAGGAGGAAGAGTAGAAGAACAATCTAGAAAACCAAGAGTGGTAAGAAGCCAAGAACAGCCCACAGAAGTCAGGGAGCACAAGCAAAACAAAAGAAATCAAACACTCACCCAAGAAGCACCTCTCGTGATCCCCTGGGTATTGGAAAGCTCTGAAGTCACATCATGGAACACCAGGCACTGCGACACCATCATGAAGCCAGCTCTGTAGATCAATGAGTGAGCTTGACCTACTTCTAAGCAGCAGTTCCAAGGTCACTGGAGGAACAGGGAGGAACAACCAGAACTCTTGGTCTTACTTTCATGTATATGTGTTCATGAAAGCTTGACCTCATGGAACTCTCTCCACACCGTATCAAGTACAAAGAAGAATAGCTTCATGTTCATTTCATCCCAACTTCTCAGTCTAGAAATCCCAGGGAAAACCCTAGCACTAATGTAAACAGACACACACATACTCCCTACCCTACGTAACTGGACCTCGTCCGTGATCCACATAGATCCTTTCCCAGCCTCTGGTTGACTAGCCCATTCTCCGGGTCATGTTCCTTAATGAGCTCTCTCCAAGAACTCTGGACTGTTAACTATGAATCTTTTTGTCCTTAACTCAGTCTTCTAAACTAGCCCCTCCCACTGAGCCTTCAATTTTGAATTTCTAAAGAACAGAGGCCCTGGCAGAATAATCTTTGGGTAACACCAAATGAGGGCAACCAGGCCCTTGGAATTGTAGAGCTTCAATATTTGAAAGGATTTTAGTGGCGTTAATGTTGAGAAAAGAAGGACAAGCTAGGTCCCGGACAATGAATTATATCTATCAGACAGCTTCACCTGTACATGACTAATAGGCCTTTTTAAGAGTCAGTTTCTTTGGGATTGCTGTAAATGATATCTGAATTTGGCCTGCATGAATTTGATGTTTACAGACAGACACATGATGTGCAAATGTGTACATTTCCAAATAAGTATCATAAAAACACTGATAATGGATCAATACATTTAATGTTTATAGAAGGAAGGAAAGAAGAAGGAAGTGAGGAGGGGGAGGGAGAGCATACTGACAGTATGTAACTATGAAAAAGGTCACACCACTGGTCCTCAAACTGTTGGCAAAACGTTTAGCAAATCAGAATCACCTGGAGGCCTTTTAAAACACACATGGCTGGGCCCATCTCGAGAGTTTCTGAGTCTGCAGGCCTGGGGTGGGCCCGAGAATTCACATTTCTAACAAGTTCTGGGTGATGCTGATGATGCCGGTCTAGGGACCACACTTTGAGAACCACTGGGTTATACCCCTCCATGCCCACCCACCTCAACTCCTACTGGAAAAGTCAACTTCAGGTGCTGAGATTTCAGTGATAGTTCTCGTTCAGTCTCTTGGTTAAGATCTCAGTTCTCCAATCAGTTAACTCAGATGTCCCAGTTGAACAAAATCACATGACTGAGATGAGTGAAAAACTTAAACCAGCAGCAAGTTTTCATTTCCAAAAGGGCAGGAACGTGTTATGAAAAAGATGGGCAGGTGTCATCAGGTCCATATCCAGATTAAAAAACCATTTTCTGTCCTTTCTGTGACAACCAAGTACAATCCAATCCAGGTTCCATTGTCAACATCCCCCTTTCCAAGTATGTATCCAAGTATGTATATGTCTCCTGGGTAAAATGAAATGAGAGGAATCTCAGACCAGAAAAAAAATATTAAAAAAAAATCTTACTTATCTTACTTGAGTAAAATTGAATTGAATTATCATTACTCATTTTGGGGGAGGGAGGTCTATGAGATCAAAATTTCTTTCATAATAATTAAGATGTTATTTACCTTTATCACTCTCATTTTCCTACAAGTGTGTGGTAGAGTTTTCCAGAAGCTATGATATGTGATGATGTCATCTCTCTGACTTAACATATATTGAGTTTATTACTGTTGTTTATAAAATAATTAATAAGTAATATTTTTTAAATTTCTTGGTTTTAGTGTCTAAATATGGTAAGCATTGCTAGATGTAACTACATAAACAAAAGCTCTTTGGGATCCTCCATACTTTTTAATAATGTACAGAAGTCCTGACAAATAGCTAACAAGCACATCATCTTTGGTCATTTCAGAAATGCAAATCAAAACCACAATGAGATACCATGTCATGCCCATAAAGATGACTTCAAGCAAAAAAACCAGAATGACCACTTGACCTTGCAAATCCACTCCCAGGTATATACCCAAAAGAGATAATAACCTATGTCCACACAGAAAGTTATACACGACTGTTCATGACAGCATTATAGCCAAATAGCCAAGAGGTGGAAACAACCCAAATGACCACGAATGGATGAATGGATGAGCAAATTGTAGTAAATTCATACACTGCAATATTATTCAGCCATAAAAAGGAATGGAGAACTGGTACATGCTATGATGTGGATGAGCCTCAAAAACATTATGCTCAGTGGAAGAAGCCAGACACAAAAGGCCACATGTTGTTTGATTCTTTTTATTTGAGATATCCAGAATAGGCAGCTCCAAAGAGACAGAAAGTAAATTAGTGATTACCAGGGGCTGGAGAGAGTGATTACTTAATGAGTATGGGGTGTAATACTTAAGTAATTATTACTTAATGAGTGTTTTTCTGGGGTGATAAACCCGACAACATTGTGAATACACTAAATACCACTGAACTGTATACTTTACAATGGTTAATTGTATGTTGTGTGAATTTTACCTCAATTAAAACAAACAAAAGATCCTGAAACCGAAATATTTGAGCACTGCTGGTTCCATTCACGATTCTCAAAGAAGGATCCTCAACTCACAGTGGAGGGCCAGGGTCTTCCTGAAGTTTTCATGGTGACTTACTTGTTAGTATTGTATTAACTGAGTTACTATGAGACCCTGAGTTTTTTTCAAAACCTAAAATTAACATATTACTAAAGTTGACTGAAAACTCTGATTCAGTATTCTGTTGAGAACGTGAAATTTGCATAGCTTCCAGGAAGAATGCTGTTATTTATAAATCACTAGAACTGTCTTGGGTTGGTTTTGTTTTTTAATTCTCAGCTAAATTATAAATTACTGTCAGTACTTTTCATACAAGGATTGTGTTTGATGAGCCCCAACATGCACCCATTATAATCAATTTAACTTGTGGGTTTTCTGACTTATCTACAATATGCAGCAACAGATCTTTGCATCAATTGTGTTGTTGGCTTATAATTTTCAAATAAATAGGCTTTAAAGCAGGAATGTGTTCTTGTTTAAAAATAACCATCATGACTTCCAGTTTCCAGTCTGGCATCTGAGGAACTTGGAAGCCATCCCTCCCTTCCTAACAACAAGAAAAACCCCGAACAAACTGAAAATCAACAACTCTTCTCAGATCCATCAGAGAGTTGAAGTCCCAGGGCAAAGCCCTGCCCCCACACTGAAGAGACGGACAGTTGGACACAGAGAATCACAGTCTGCTGGAGCAGACCCTGGGGTAGTACCAGGGCAGAGACACCCGGACTGATGAATTGCTGGAGGATCAGTGCAGACAAGTCTGAGAGCTAAAAACTCCAGAGGGCCCAGTCATGGGAGCCCCTACACTTTCATGAGTTTTGCCCCCAGGAGGTTTTCTAGATTCTCACTGAGAAGATCAGAGAAAACCCCCCTCATGCTTCCAGCAGGGGAAGGGGAAAAGGAACCATTTTGAAATACACCAGAGCACTCTGTTCTCCTCAGCAAGGCCCATCCTCGGGAGAAACTCCTTTCTTAACTATGTTGGGTTTTACCAGAACCTAACCAAGCAGAGGGAAGGGAAATACCCAACTCTGACCTGCTCTAGCCTTCCAGGGGGAAGGGAAATATGCAACTCCAGCCCCCGCTGGCCTTCCCACCCCACCTCAGGGGCGAGGGTGGAGAAGCACAGCCACAGGCTCACTAAAAGACCTAATCCCCAATCTTAGGACTATAGAACCCCTCCCCCCACCTCACCACCACATCAGCAAGGCTCCCGTGTGATAATACGGGAACACAGCTGACAGAACTGCACGTCTTAGACCCAGTTTAAGAAGAAGGCTCTAGGGAAACCCAGAGACAACAGGGGAGCCAAAAACAATGACACCAGAGGACATCTTAGCCTTTGACACCACAGGTACAGCAAACAGTAAACACAGCCTAACACCCACCAGACAAACATAAAGCCTTGCACCAAAGGCCTGCTCACCTCAGTTCCCTTCACCTAATACATCATGTCCAGCTTCCAACAAAAAATGACAAGGCATGCAAAAAGGCAAAACATACAGTTTGAAGAAACAAAGCCAGCATCAGAACCAAATTCAGATATGGCATAAATGTTGGATTTATCAGACTGGGAACTTAAAACAACTATGGGAAATAAATCATTCTGACAGAGATTGCTATGTCCCTCGAAATCCATTCTTCCACTGGTAATAAAAGCCCCAGGTTTTAGCAGAACACATCCCTCCCAGCAGCTAAGGATAGTGTTTGCGGGCCTCCCTTGCAGCTAGGTGTGGCCATGTGGCTAAGTTCTGACCAATGAGACATGAGCAGAAGTAAGGTGTGCTGTTTCCAGGATGTGCACTTGGAGAGAGTGGGCATGCCCTTCCCCTTCTTTTTATTTATTTATTTATTTTCATTTTCATTTTTATTGATGTCTTAATAGTTTATAACTTTGTGGGGTTTTAGCTTCCACTGGCTGGCAGGTGGTCTTGTGGTGGGAGTCAGAACCACCAGTGGGGATAGAAACTGCATGTTAAGTTTGATGGGGAGGCTGGATGTCCAACACCATGGAGGTACCATGGCAGGAATGCTTACACTAGGACTGTACATGAGACACGAATACCTTCCCATTTAGGCCACTGTGATTTTTGACCTTTTTAGAGCAGCTGTACCTGCAGCCTACAACAATCATGCTCCCTTACTGATATCAGACATATACATGCCCCTCTCCCAAATTTGGCTTATACGGTCATATCAGTATCAAAATATTTTCAACAGAAAATGGGACAAGAATTAGCGTTCAACATTTAAGCAGACTTTTGAGTAAATATATGCTTTCTGTTCCATAAATATTATCTGAAAGAATTTTCCCTCCAGGAGGTAAATAAGTATAATCAGATAAAATGGCATCAATTCTCTGTACTAATTTGACTACTTCCTTATTCATCTTTGGAGAATGACTGCAGTTAATTTACAACATCCCTGAAGGTTTTCCAAAATTGTTGGCTCAACTGGGGATGATCCTATCGGATGGTGCTTTCTGGCTAAGTCAGGAATCAGAAAGAGAGAGCAGCTGAGATTTTCAAAGCCAATCCTTGTTATTTCCATTCCTCCTTTGAAGGAGTGCAGTGCAAAGTCCATGTCCTCTCCTACAATATTGAGAAACAAACCTTTGGAGTTATCCTACTGACAGGAGTAGAGGGATGAGAAGAAATCTGTGGTCACAAGATAAGACTTATTGAACACAGTGTTTGTATATGTATTCTTGGAATTCACACTTAGGATTCTAAGTAGCAAACAATAGAAAATCCAAACCAACTTTTCACATAACTGTGCAGCCCTCAGTGGTGGTTTCCTTCGTGGCTCCACAGTCTTACCAAGAACCTAGTTTTAGGTTTTTTTCTCTTTCTCTTCTGTCTCCAGTGATGTCAACTTTATCCAAGAACCAGATTAATCTCATGGTGGCAAATAGGCTAGAAATAATCCAGAATTTTTATTAGATGACCACATCTAGAAATAAAAAGACCTTCTCTCCTAGGAGCTCCCAGCCAATGGATTCTCCAGTCTTACTGGCTCAGATTAGGCCTCTTGTCTACTCCTGCACTGTGGCCAGAGGATGTAAGATGATACTTATTTCCTTAGGCCTGAGCCGTATATCCCACCCCTAGAACCAAGAATAGAATCAGCTTCCCTCATTGGCTACTTGGAGTGGGGAGAATGGTGAAATCCAAATGAAAAGTAGGTCGTTACCAAGAGAAGGGAAAACGGATGTAGGGGGAAGTCATCATACTTTTCTTTGTGGCCTATAAGCAAGTATTATTCTATTAAAGAATATCCTAAGTTTTCATATCAATTATACAATTTTTCATATCAAATATAAAGCTTAGAAAGAGCTAGGTCAAAGCTCAATCGTGGAAATAGGAGAGAAAATGTGGACAACAGATTTGTTAGGATGGTATGTAGGAATCTTTAAGGATGTAGAAAGACTTCTTTGATGTTCTTCCAATGACAATGTGCTAGGCTGTCCAAGAAAACTCGGACTCAGTATCTGAGATGCAGCACTAAGGACTGGAATGGAATGGAGGTGGAAGTGTTGAGTTGGGTAGAAGAGGAGAGGCTGGAGACTCAGAAGCACTTGGATCTTGATATTAAAAAGCAGGCACCAGCAGAGTAGAGAGATAGGAGAGGAGGAATGAGGAGGGAAAAGGGTTGAAATGGGCTAAGAAAATTGTCTCCTCTTCTTAACGTCTCTGTGTGCATTGTCTGGGATATAGCAGTGCACCTGTCAGAGTGCACTCCCGTGCAATCTGTGATAGAAGAATAAAAGTACCCCCAAATCCCTTTATGCTCTATGATTCTCTATCAATGATTCTTCCCTTCCTCCCCCCATCAATCTCTTGCTCAGAATGTTCAAAGATTTCCACTGGCTACAAGATAAAGTACACAATCTTCAGTTGGCCATTTAAAGCTTTCCATAAGATGTACTCAACCCACCTCTGCAGCCACATCTTGCCTACCCACTCTCCTCTAAACACTAGTGGCTTTGTTTGTGCTGTTCCTTTATTCCACTTCTGTCCATCTATCCAGAGCCATTAGTTAAAGATCATTTCAAGTCCCGCTGCCTGAGCACTCTGGCATGTGCCAATCACAGCCTCTTCCTCCTCTCAATTCAGACAGCATTCATTGTCACCTATTTGACAGTTCTCATCAGCTAACTTTTATCCCCAGCTTCTTTACTGAGGTATAACTGATAAACAAAAATTGCATATATTCAAGGAGTACGATGTGATGTTTTGATGTATATATACACCGTGAAGTGATTACCACAATCAAACTAATTAACATATCCATCACCTCATATAGTTACCTTTTTGTGTGTGAGAACAATTAAGATCTACTCTCTTAGCAAATTTTAAGTATACAAGACAGTACTATTAAGTATAGTCACCATGCCATACCTTAGATCTCCAGAACTTATTCATCCTGCATAACTGAAACTTTGTACCCCTTGATCAACACCTCCCATTTCCCCCACCCCCGTTTCTGGTAACCACCATTCTACTCTCTGATTCTACAGGTCTGACTTTTTTAGATTCCATATATCAGTAGGATGATGCAGTATTTGTCTCTCTGTGTCTGGCCTATTTTGCTTAGCATATTGACCTCCAGGTTCATCCATGTTGTCGCAAATGACAGCATTTCTTTCTTTTTTAAGAATGAATGATATTCCATTGTGTGTGTGTATATATATATATATATATACACACACACATATGTATATATATATTTATATATATTACATTTTCTTTATCCATTCATCCGTTGATGGACACTCAGGTTACTTCCACGTCTTGGCTATTGTGAACAATGCTGCAATGAACATGAGAATCCAGATACCTCTTTGAGATGCTGATTTTATTTCCTATGGATATATATCCAGAGGAGAAATTGCTAGATCATAATGTAGTTCTAGTTTTTGATTTTTGAGGAACCTCCATACTGTTTTCCCAATGGCTGTACCATGTCACAACTTTTTGTATCTTACTTTTCTTCACTCCCAAGAAAAATTTGAGCTTGTTGTACTTTGTAGAATTCCACATTGTTTCTCTTAGTACTATGCACATAATAGACATCAGTTAATATCTGTAGAAAAAATGGTCTCTTACTTCAGGGGATGTAGAGATTAACATCTATTTGTTTAGCACTGGGTGGAAAAGTATAGATACTTCTTTTCCCCCAGAACTCTAGATGTTTCTCCTGGTCCTTATTAGTGACCGCTGATGATTCTTGTCTCCTATTTTTCTCTGTGCTTGGTATATAGCAAGTTTCTTTGTGAAATGCACACAAAGAGCAATAAAGACCAAGGCTTTGAAATTTTGCCTTTAAACCAATTGACAGGTAATATTTATTCCTAAGTTAATCCAGTCCAACATTTACACACACACAGCCAGTACCATAGTTCTTTAAGGCAAGCAACTGCTGTCTCCTACATTTGGCCTTTGGGGGTCCCTGGCAGATATGTTTTCATCAGTAACTATGAAAAAAAATATTGTGTGGTATGTTGACCAGATCAAAATTATATGAAGGATCAAATGACAAAATAGTATGAAAAACCACTAAGAGAATATTCCATCTGGGGAAACAAAAAGGCTAATAACTACCTTAGTCAGGCAAAGTGGATGGCTAGGTATTTTCCATTCCTAATTAGACCTCAAAGAGAAAATTTGGTTTAAGCTCTGTAGATTGGCTTCAAAGAATAGAAACTAATAAGATATTATGTGTTTGAAATCCTCAGCATTTTAGGTGGAGTATATGCTTTAGAGCAAAAGTGATTAATTGTGAAAGTAGCACCATTAATCAGCATAGAAGGACTAAAAGATGCAACAGCAGATGGGCTGATGCATTCCTATCCTTCCATGCCGTGTTCTCTACGGTTCGGAGCTGGATGTTTGCAAATTACGTTTCCCAGATGCTCTTGCTCCAGCTGCTGGCTCAGTTTGGCCAGTGGGAAAGTACTAAAAGGAGTTTGGAACACAGATGGAGAAGAGAAGCCACAGTCCCTCCTTTTTTATCTGCTTCTAGTGGTATCTCCATCAGCAAGAGATGGCTACAGGCTCCAGCAGCCTTTGGCAGTTCCAGTAAAGACAGCAGTGGTTGACCACTATCAGCTTCTGGGAGTTACAGGCTCCAAAAATCTTGGCGGTTCCGGCAGCATTGGTTTCAATAGCAGCAGCAGCTTCCACCGGCATCAGCCATAAGTATACTCCTGGACTCATGTAACGTCACCTCCTCCCTTTTGCTCCTCCAGGTCTTGCTTCCCACAATACGAATCTTTGAGTTATTTCACCTTTTTCATTTTACTTCTTCAGCCCTCAGACACTCTTGTAACCAGAACCCTGTATTAAATAAGTTCGGTTTAAGCTTCCACGTCTGGCCAAGATGGAGTGATATGGAATGGATTTACCCTCATACCTGAAACAACTAAAAAGTGGACAAAATATATGAGATGACAGTTTTCAAGACATTGGAGATCAGGCAATGAGGGAAACTGATCCCTGAGAAATGAGAAACAAATGAGGTGAGCCCTATGCTGGTCCAGCTTGCTACCTTGAGAGGGTTTTCAGGCCACGTGCAGGAAGGAGGAGCCCAGGTGGAGACAGAGATGGGTGTCCAGGGAGAGCAAAACAGTTAGAGTGCACAGGGAAGAGGAAAGGGCAGCACCGAGAGAGAACCCCAAGACCTACAGGTTGTAGAAGGACCACTTTAGTGTCCTCTATTTCAGCAGAATACTGATCACCAAATGTGTGTGAGGAAACTACTCAAGGCTGGGAGAAGAGCCACCCTCGTGGATTAGAGGGAACAACACTCAGCTCACACAGGGTCGAGAATAATGCCTGTTCCCACCAGCCGGCTTGAAGCACCTCCTAATTCCATAATTCATGAGCCATTGGGTAGGGTGCTCTGAAGGACCAGGCGAATTGGGGAATAATATCCATGGACTAAAACCTGCTCCGATCCTGTCTAACACACCTTAAAAGCAAGACCCCAAAGGATCAAAGCATATCCAAGCAATTAACTGCATCCCAGAACAAAGCTCAAGAACATTTACAGGAATACAAAACTATCTAGCAGCCAATAAGGTAAAATCCACAATCCAGTCAAGAATTACCAGCCATGCAAACAAGCAGGAAAATATGACTCACAATGTGTAAGAAAGTCAATCAACCAAAACCAAAGCAGAACTGACACAGATGTGAGAATTAGCAGGCAAGCACATTAAAACAGTAATGATAACTTTATTCCATTTGTTTAAAAAGCTAGGGGGAAGATTATACATGTTAAGTAGAGACATGGAAGATATTTTTTTAAAGACCCAAATCAAACTTCTAATCAAATCAACATGAAACTACAGTATCTCAGATTAAAAATACACTGGATGGAAGTAACAACAGATTAGATATTGCAGAAGAAAAGATTAGTGAACTCGAAAATATAGTAATTGAAACCATCCAAAGTAAAACAGAGAGGGGAAAAAAGACTTTAAAAAAATAGTAAGATCAGTGAGCTCTAGGACAACTTTGAAAGAAACCACCCAAAATTAAATACAGCGGGAAAAAAGACTAAAGAAAATAACAGCACATGATAAGAGGCCTACTAATCGTTAGGGAAATATAAATCAACACTACAATGAGATACCACCTCACACCCATCAGAATGGCTACTATGAAAAAACCAGAAAATAACCAGTGTTGCCAAAGATGTGAAGAAATTGGAACCCTTGTGCACTGCTGATGGGAAAGTGAAATGGTGCAGCCACTACAGAAAACAGTCTAGAGTTCCTCAAGAAATTAAAAGTAGAATTACCATATGATCCAGCAATTCCACTTCTGAGTATGCACCCAAAAGAATTGAAAGCAGGATCTTGAAGAGACATTTGTACACTCATGTTCATAGCAGCATTATTTATTGTAACTAATATGTGGAAATAATTCAAGTGTCTACCAACAGATAAACAGATAAGTAAAGTGTGGTCTATACATACAATGGAATATTATTCAGTCTTAAAAAGGAAGGAAATTCTGCAATATGCTACAACACGGATGAACCTTGAGGATATTATGCTAATGAAATAAGCCAGTCACAAAAAGACAAATACTGTATGATTCCACTTATATGAGGTACCTAGAGTAGTCAAATTCATAGAGACAGAAAGTTGAATGGGGAGTTATCGATTAATAGATATAGAGTTTCTGTTTTGCAAGATGCAAAGAGTTTTGAAGACGGATGGTGGTGATGGTTGCACAACACTATGAATGTATTTAATACCACTGAACTGTACACTTAAAAATGGCTAAAATGGTAAATTTTGTTATGTTTTTTACCACATTTTTTAAAAAGTATTTACTGCTTGATTCCCTTTGTTTTATATAAATTTCTAGAAAACGCAAACTAAGCTACAGTGACAGAAAGCAGATTGTCAAGGGGAAGGGGCAGGAGTGAGGATGACAAAAGGACATTGTCTTGATTTTGGTTGTACGGGTATAGACATATGTCAAAACCTATCAAATTGTACGCTTCAAATGTGTGCAGTTTTCGTATGCCAGTTAAACCCTCAATAAAGCTTTTTCTAAAACATCACCTCTGTTTGAAGCTCCTGGCTGGGTTCTGGGGTTTTTTTTCCAGACTGGTCTCTGACTAAGATGTATCCTGGTCTCACCAGCCTGTAGGTTCAGATGAGGCCGCACTATTGGTAATAACCCGTAACTTGCGATTCTTGCTCCACTTGCCAATATAGAACTTCAACCCTACACACACACCCTCACAGACACTCCCCTCTCACACACCCACACTCACACCGTCTCACTCAGACAGGTTTCGGGTCCCCAGAATCTGGTTGGCAGGAGCACTTTGCGCTAAAACAAGTCACTGTGCCCCAGAGCCTCAGAGTTCTCCACGAAACCCGCACCCTCAGCTTATGCCTCCATCTTCTCTTTCCATTAGGTTCTGACACATGGAACAGGGGGCAGACCAAGGGGACAACCTCAGACAGACATCAGGACGTCCTCTCTGCTCCTCCCTCTTCTTCTCCCACTGGCCCAGAGCTCCAAAACTGCAAGTAAATTCCTGTATCCTGCCCCACGGTTTCATCAGACATGCCCAGAGAAATCTGAATTCCAGCAGTGAACCCAGGCAAGCAGGACTCCAGGCCACATATGTCAAGATGACAGTGTTGAAATGCCGCCTGTGAGGGCCTCTGGATGTTAAGTTCTCTGTGTACTCATTTTACAAATATGTACCACCACTCCCTAGGGAAAACCTGCCAACAGCAGGCCCCATAGCTGCTGTGATAAGATGATATGGAAAGTATTGCATTTTGGCAGAGTTAGGAATTAAAGCACCAAACTGTATGTTCTGTGCCCCTGCAACCACCTACGCCTGGACTTATGAAAACAAAGTCACCAGATGCTAATCTGCTGGGTTCAAAGAACAGTCCACTGGGTGTGGGACGAAAGAGGTGGGGGAGTATGGGACCCGCAGGAGCACTGGTGCCTTTCCCTCCGCCCACTCTCACTGCGCACCCCGCCACCCCACCCCCCGCCGAAGGAAGGGAAAAGGAGGAACGAGATTGTGACATCTATGCTCAACAGCTCCCCTGCCCCCTGCTCCGTGATGTGTGGAGAAAGGGAAGGTTCTGGTTCACAGGACCCCATTAAACCGAGACACCGAGAACCTCGGGCGACTATGCAGAGTGATGAGGATGTTAATTAGCTTGATCGTGGTGATCTTTTCACAATACATCCATGTAACAAAACATCAAGTAGAACACCTTAAGTATATACAACTTTTATATGTCAGAGATATCTCAGCAAAGCTGTTAAAAAAAAAGAGCTGAGGGGAATCTGGCTGTTTTGAGGGCAGCAGCCAGGAGTACAACTCCTGCACCACTAGAAGTGGGAAAAGGAGAGAGAGTTCAGAGAGCCTTCTGAGTTTCCCTCAGGGTGAATGTGGCCTGAATGGGATCCAAATGTCCCCACGTCCACATGGGGACCAGAGGTTAACTGAGGGCGTGGACAGGCACACTTCCCAGGGATCACCGAGGACGGAGCCTGGGCACTCTGCTGCGGACCCGAAGGGAGTGGAGGCCAAGAACTTCAGTGGATCTCCGTGCCAGGAACAGAATGGCACCCACAGACCTGCAGGTTGCCACCCGCAGGGGCCTGCAACAGGAAGTCCTCAGCACCTGAGGACATCTGGGGCAGAAACGGAAGAGAGACTCCCCCCTCCCACATGCGGCCAACGACGGTAATGGCCACCACTCTCTCCTTCCCAGGAAGGGACAGTCATACCCTGTCCCTGACAAGGGCCCTGACAGTCGTACCGAGAAAGAGGGCGATGGAATCCTGAAGTAGAATTTTACAGTAAACTCCAACTGAGTTAATAACTGACCTGAGAAATTACCAAAGTGGACAGATTTAAAAAACATGGAGTGGGTAAGATGTGATTGAAGGTACCTGCAGATCAGGTTTGGAATCAGAAATTGTCATGACTAAAATGCTTCTGCCACCCTGGATCACTCTACCTGGCAGAATCAGATGGCATCTTTGCTCCCAAACTACACCTTTGAAATTCACTGTCTTCTCCTTTCCTCTTCTCCAACCGTTCTCCTCCCTGGAGACGTCTCAGTCATTTTAAATTGACAGCCCACGTGCTGCAGCTGAAAGGAATCTTGAGAGATAACAATATTAGAGAATAAATAAGCTGCAAGTATAGTGGGTCACGTTATACTTCTGATGGGTACAGTTCACAAGATTCAGTGCCCCACCATGCAGGAGAATTCTGTTGACCACCCCCTTTAAACCCAGGCACGGTGATGTGACTTATTTTGGCCAAAAAATGTGAGAAGTGTTGTGTGCCACCTACTGGCTGAAGCTTTAAGAGGCAACACACGTCTCACCACAGCAAGTTTCCAGATAGAAGTTTCTGTCAGCCTGGACCCCAGTGTGAAGGGGACCCAGAGCAGAGTCTTAACTTGTATTGTCATAAGTCACTAATATCTGGGGGCTGTTTGTCCTGGAAGCCTAACCTGGCTCATTCTGACTGACACACTACCATTCAGAGGTGCACAGAAATTGTAGCTTCTGTATTTAATCTACAATGAATCAGGCCCCACCCACTAGTTGGCAGGAAAAATTAAAAAACAAAATGGCCTATCCAATTTAAACAATCCCTGTAGGTGATACTCAGTCTCTCTTTAATAAAAATGCTCAGCGTCTCAAATATCCTCTCCCTCCCTCTGCTTCTTGCCCTATGGTGGTTTCCAGATAGTGTGGGGAGGGATGAGAGGACGCTTATGCAACTTCACGGCCTTGGGAGCCACAAGTCCAGAGAGCCCGCGTCCTCAAAGGCCATCCTCGGCTTTCTCCAGACCCTGCCACTGGTTGCCCAGCTGGAATTCTCAGCTGCAGCTACAGCCCTCATACACTGTGACCCGGTCTCTCTAGGTCCGAGCACCACCCCAATGGCTCTTCCCTGCTGACCCAATCTCATCTCAGCTCCAACAGGCTTCAAAGACCACCCTGAGTTGCCTGTGACCCACCTAAGCCGTCTAGGCTGCTTCCCTCACTACAGTCAACACTCTGCAAAGCTCCCTGGGCCAATTCACGGCTATTTTCCAGGTGCCAACGACACAGTCCCTTCCCTCCTAAATGCACTGCAGCCATAGGGCCACATGGCTGTGCCTCACGCTGGTGTGGGGACAGGTCAAGAGGCACCTCACACCCAAGTCCCAGCTGAAGAAAGCAGCAGCCCTTTCCTCAGGCTCCTCCACACATCTGACCCCATCACACACCTGCCTCCCTCTCTGTCTTCATCTCACCATCTCCTGGGGCAAGAAAGGGGCAAAAGTCCCCCTCTTCCTGGTGTCTGGACCTTATATATGAAACTCTAAGGACTAGCCACCAAATCTGACACTTGATATGCTAGAGGGGGCATTAATGACAATTCTTTCTCAAAAAAGTAACCTGCCAAAAAGCCTATTTATTGTTCTGCTTCAAAATCCTATTTGGGGATAGTTTGTGAAGCACACAAGAAAAAGTGTTTCAGGCAATGCTGGAAAGCTCAAACCCTACTCTGTCACTAACTAGCTGTGTGACCTCGGAAAATTTATGTAACCTCCCTGATCCCACCATGTTTTCATTGGTAAAATGTGTATTAATTCCTTTGATGTCTGAGTGAAATGTTTGTGTGCAAAAATTTTAATATCTTTGACATCTAGACAGTACTCAATAAATGGTGGCTATAAAAATTATCATGGTTAATGATGATAACAATGAATCAAGGTCAGCCATTTAAAAGCTTTAAAAAATCCCATTTTGAATATACCCCTAACATATAACTGATCAATTTTACTCCCAGAAAGTTTTTAAGAGAAATTTATATATGTACATAAATGTACATACATATGTGTGTATATATGCAACATATATATATACAATATATATATAATTTATGTATATAGACACACAACACATATATACATGTACACACACAGACAATGTTTGTACAAAAATGTTCACAGCAGCTTTATTCATAATTGCCAAAAACATAGAAACAACTCAAATGTCCATCAACAGGAAAAAGATGAACAAATTGTATTTCCAACAATGGAATCCTACTCAGCAATAAAAAGAAATCAACTACTGACGTACCAACAGGATGAACCTCAAAAATATTACGCAGAGCAAAAGATGCCAGACGTAAAAGACCACATACTATATGATTCTATTTATAAGATTTCAGAACAGGTGAAACTAATCTATGATAAAGGAAATCGGACCCGGGGTTTCCAGGGACATGGGTAGCGTGGGAATTGACTGGGAAGGGAAACCAGGATCTTTCTGGGGAGACGGAAATGTCCTATGACTTGATGGAGGTATGGGTGTGTGCATCTGTCAAAATTCATTATGAAAAGTACATCTCAATGAAAAATGTTAAGTCTATTTTGAACAGCAGAAGCTATCACTATATTTCATTAAATCCAAGATGCCATCAACTGTAAGATTCCCCATTATCTTATGTAACCCTAAGAAAGAAAGGAGCACCACCACTAAAACTATGACACGCTGTAGGCTGTGAAGGCTTTGTCCTTTCTTTGCATTTCTCCTATAAACATCCTAAACTCCCATCTCCCCACTCCCCACTAAACTCTCGGATGCCCCAGGCCAACAAAAGTAAAGATTGTGCTCTTAAAAGGCAAAAGAGAAAAGCACATTAATTATTTTCTAGACATAATTCTTGTCGAACAGGCATATTGACCCATGGTTCTAAAATTAAGTTCAAAATCCTTTATTAATGGTTGAACAATGTTTTTATTTGGTTAAAGAGGCAAAGACAATCTTCAGTCTTGATTTTAGGTCAAAACTGTCCTCCTCGCAGCAAACTGAACCCTGTGGTTGTGACATTTAGATTCTGCTAGTGGAAGTCTCTTTCACCCGCTTCCTTTCCAGGTTCACAAGTCAATCAAAAGTTTATCTTGGAGGATATAAGTGTTTGGAACTTAAAATTCATTTTCCCCACATAGTTAGCAGTGTCTGGGGAGGTGGGATTTGAATTTATTTAAGCTTTGGTCCCAATCTCTTCTGTCTGGATGGATACTGCTGGTTGCCTTAGAACAGAGGTTCTTTTCCTCAGTTTGAGTATTTGCCCCTTTGTTATGCAAATGTGAGCCATGGTCTTAACTCTGGCACTGGGAAAGGTTGTAACAAGACCTCTCTAATCAACTGGGAAAGGCCAATACCAATGCTTGCAATACCTTTGAGCCTGCAGAGTTTCTGAAGGATGGAAAGTAAATTTCCAAGGAGCTTCCTGGAAAGAGGACTGACACCCAGACCCCTTCCTTTTCAAGGTTCAATGAGTGTAGGATTTCTCTAACATATTAAGATGATCCCAATGAGGTAGGCTGATGGAAAAAGACATCACAAGCTCCAACACATCATGAGGGAACAAGGAATCTGTCCCGGGGATCCATGCCCCAAACTAGGCCTTAGATATTTATGGGGATGACTAGACCTAGCACAGCACACAAATAAGTCTGGTTTGGTAAAAACGCATTTGAGTTGTTTCAGTCAGTATCCAGCCAGGAGAATAGAAATCTTTTCACGTATTTCAAACAGAAGGGGATTTAATACAGGGAGTTGGTTGCAAAAGTTTTGGAATGCTTAGCAGGGCAAAAGGTGGGGTTACCTACAGATCAGTTACTGTAGGAAGCCCCTACTGTCCCTAGGGTTGGGGTGACAGAGGGTATTACCCAGAGCAACACACTTGCTGCTACTGCTACACTATGCTGCTGTGAGAGCCACCACTGCTGCCCAGGGGCTGGCACTCCTAGTGATGGAGGAGCCTGGAATTCCACATTCCTTCTGAATCTCTGGCCAGGAACAAAATGGCTTGTGCATTCTTCCTACTTATACTCTTGTATGAGTGCCTCCCATTGGGCACAGCCTAACTGACTCAGTTGGCAAGGGAGATTAAGAAATGCAGTGTTCAGGCTTGCTTGGAATATGCAAAGACTGCCTAGAGAGGACACAGAACGCATGAACCATAACAGAAAAAAAGGGATACATTTGACTTTATCAAAGTTAAAACCTCTGCTCATCAAAAAATAAAATAAAATGCAGGCTGGCCCCATGACATGGTGGTTAAATTCGGCACGCTCTGCTTCAGCCACCTGGGTTTGCGGGTTCGGATCCCAGGCTCAGACCTACATCACTCATCAGCCATGCTGAGGTGGTGACCCACATACAAAATGGAGGAAGATGGGCACAAATGTTAGCTCAGGGCCAATCTTCCTCACCAAATAAATAAATAAGATAAAATAGCCAAACCAAAGACTGAGACAAAATATTTGCAAAATGTATATCTGACAAAGTACTTGTATCCAAAATACATAAAGAACAAACAAACCAATATTTAAAAGTGGCAAAAACAAATCTTGGACAGGCAAATGGAATTGAAAATAAGAACATGGAAAAAGTGCTCAGTGTCAGAGACAGACAAAGTAAATTCACAATGAGATACCACTACAACACTAGACTGTTTTAAATAACATTTTTTAAAAATCGGCTAAAATGAAAAAGACTGGGAAAAAACCCATATTTTGGAAAGAATGTGAAGCAATCAGAACTCTTATACAGGGCTGGTAGGAGTGCAAAGTTTTATGACCACTTTGCAAAACTGTTTGGTAGTTTCTCCAAGAGTCAAACACATATCTACCTTATAGCATAGCAATTCAACTCCTAAGTCTTTACCCAAGAGAAATTAAAACATATGTCCATGAAAAGCCTTGTATAATCATTTTCATAGCAGGTTATTCACAAAAGCCAAAAACTAGAGACAGCCCAGGTTTCCATCTACAAATGGATGGATCAGCAAACTTGGTATATCTATGCAATGGAATATCACTAAAGAACAAACTACTGATATATACAACATGAGTTAATCTCAAAACATTAGGCTGAACAGAAGAAGTTGGACACAAAAAAGTTCTACATGAACTTCCAGATGGGGAAAACTAACTGTGGTGATAGAAATAGATCACTGGTTGCTCTTGCGCAGTAAAATTGCCTGGAAAGAGGCCTCAGAACTGATCGAACAGTACACTTAAGATCTAAGCATTTGACTATATGTACAACTTAACTCTATCTTTTAAAAAAATGGCCTGCTCTGCCTTTTGTCGGGTGTGGTTGGAATGGCCACAAATTGGTTTCAGCGAATATTAATCTTTCTGATTTCTCCATAGAAAAAGATTTTAAAAAATCATTGTCGTGTGAAAAGAATATGTAACCAAAAATACTATAGAGGTGAGTTAGGCAGTTAATTCATTTTTTAAGTGTTACATTATTTTTCTGGATTTTGTGATATTTGTTTTATTTCTAGACTTTTCAAAATATGTAATTTCTTGCATTTTATTTTCTCATTCTTTCACTTTTATACCTGAAAGAAGAGAGAAAGGCTATGGCCCAATCTGCTCTCAATGAACCTTAAAAAATCTCCCCATGAAGTCACTTAGGATCTAATGCAAGTATAAACCCAAGCGTGCTTTCCCAGCCCTCCCTTCACACACTCCGGAGTCCCAAAATAACCAGCACAAAATTGCTGGCTCAAAAAAAAAAGTCCAAACTCAAAGAAATAAGAGATTAAGGGCATGTTGCTGTGGATTAAAATGAAGGGAGTAAGGTGAACCTTAACTGGGCACAGAAAATGTCCTATTTGTAAGCTCTGCTCATGAAAAACCAAGGTCATTAACAAGAGGTCATTAAAATGTCAAATAACAATGACTATTATTACTAATACTAATAATGATGACTAATAGTAATAATGGTGAACCGCCAAAAGAGGTCAGGCTTAGGCTAAGAGCCCTACACGAACTCTCATTTGAACCCACAACAATCCCACTTCCGCTCTCACCTAGCAGAAGAGACAATGGAGGCGGAGAGAGGCCAAGTCATAGCTAGTGTGTAGGACGACCCACACTCAAGCACTCTGACTTCACGACTGATGCGCTGCCTGTCAGCCACGCCGTTGCGGCGTCCCATATAAAGTAGAGGAAGATGGGCACGGATGTTAGCCCAGGGCCAGTCTTCCTCAGCAAAAAGAGGAGGATTGGCGACGGATGTTAGCTCAGGGCTGGTCTTCCTCACAAAAAAAAAAAAAAAAAAATGGAGGATAGACCTTGCTCTCCACGGTTTCATCATAAGGGAGCCAAAGTCACTCTTTTTTCATTAAACGTGGTGAGGAAGAAAAGTTTTTCACACTACAAGCAATTTCTGAATTTCATAGGCACCAATCGGTCATCAAGTCTTTATCATTTCACCCCCAGTATTTATTATTTACACACCTCTCCTGGAATAGTTTATTCATGGAGAGTTAACTTGCAGACCCACACATAAAGGAAACTGTGGAATGACAAAGGAGGTAGCATGGTGGAGGGACTATTCAATAAAGAAAACTAGAAAAAGTGGGGTTTCCATATGGGAAAGGATGAAATTAGGTCTCTACTTCATACCAGGCATACAAATTAACTCCAGATGGATTAACAACTTAGAGGTCAAAAGCAAAACTTCAAACTTTTTATAAGAAAATAAAGATGAATACCTTTCTGGCTTTGAGGAAGGAAAGAATTTCTTTAAAAGACCAAAAAAACCCCACTCTGCAAACCATAAAGAAAAATTTTAAAAAGTGATAAATTTTACTATATTAAAATTCAAATCTTCCATTCACCTTTTCATCTCTTCTGTGTTGATCTTCTGCTCACCAGGCAATGCCTTACAGAGAGTGAAAAGACAAATCTCTGGGATTTTGATTGGGATTACATTGAGCCTATAGAGCAATTTGGGGAAAACTGATATCTTAACAATATTGAGCCTTCTAATCCATGAATGTGGTATATTTCTCCATTTATTTAGATCTTTCCTTTTCTCAGCAACATTTAGTAGTTTCTAGTTTACAGGTAGTATTAGTTTTCTGTTGCTGCTGTAACAAATGATGACAAATTTGGTGGCTTAAAACAACACACATTTATTATCTGGAGTTCTGGATGTCACAAGTCAAAAATGGGTTTTGCAGAAATCGGGTGTCAGTAGAGTTGCATCCCTTCTGGAGGCCTTAGAGGAGAATCCATTCCTTGCCTTCTCCAGCATCTACAGGTGGCCGGAGTTCCTTAGCTCATGCCCACATCACTCTGACCTCTGCTTCCATCAACATACCTCCTCCTCTGACTCTGGCCCTCCTGCCTCCCTCCTATAAGGACCCTTGTAATTACATTGGGCCCCCATGTATCCATAATTCAGGCTAATCTCTCCATCTCAAAGTCCTTAACTTCATCACATCTGCAAAGTCTCTTTTTCCCTGTAAGGTAACATATTCACAAGTTCTGGGATTAGGTTGTGGACATCTTCGGGGAGCCATTATTCTGCCTACCACGCGGACCCTCCTTAAGTAAGATATTTTTTATGCTATGGTAAATGGGACTTCATTTTAATTTTCAGATGAGTTGTTGCTAAGATGTAGAAATACAATTGATTTTTGCAGATTGACCATGTATCCTGTGGCTTTGTTAAATTTACTTATTTGTTCTACTTTATTCGTTCTGAGTTCTCCAGAGAAATAGAACCAATAAGATATTGTGAAGGCTGAGAAGTCCCAAGATCTGCAGTGAGCAAGTTGGAGACCGAGGGGAGCAGGTGCTGTAGTTCCAGCTGGAGTCTGACTCCCAATCCAAAGGCAAAAGACTGAGGTCCTAGCTCAAAGATGGTCAGGCAGGAGGAGTTCCTTCTTACTCAGCCCTTTTCTGTTCTATCTAGGCCTTCATTGATTGGATGCGGCCCACCCACATCAGGGAGGGCCATCTGCTTTTCTCAGTCTATTGATTGAAATGCTAACCTCATCCAAAAACACCCTCACAGACACACTCAGAATAATGTCTAAGCAAATGTCTGGGCACCCACTGGCACAGTCGAGTAGACACAAAATTAACCATCACATCTACCATCAATTTTTTACTTTGTAAATTCCTTAGTATTTTCTACATAGACAATAATGTCCTCTGTGAATAAAAACAGTTTATTATTTCCTTTCCAACCCCTATGCCTTTTGTTTACTTATTTATTTTTGCCTCACTGTGTTGGCTAGGACCACCAGGACAATGCTGAATGGTAGTTATGAGAGCAAACATCTGTCCATTATTCCTGATCTTGGTGGGAAAGCACTGAGTCTTTCACCATTAAGCACGATGTCAGATGTAGGTTTTTCATACATGCCCTTTATCAGGTTGAGGAACTTCCTCTCTATTCCTGGTTTACAGAGATATAAAAAAAAATTATGGATGGGTGTTGAAATTTGTCAAATTCTTTTTTTTTTCATATTTTGAGATGAACATATGTTTCTTTTTATTCTGTCAATATAGTGATTGATTGATTTTCAAAGATGGCGTTCCTGGGATAAATCTATAAGTCCTACTTGATTATTCTTTTTGTATATTGCTGAATTCAGTATGGTGATATTTTATTAAGAATTTCTGCATCGGTTTGGTAAACGATATGCTCTGCAATTTTCTTGTAACATTTTTGCTCAGGTATCAGGGTAATGCTGAATCAGGAAAGGGTCCTGCTCTTCTATTTTCTGTAAGAACTTGCATAGAATTAGTTTTATTTCATCTTTAATTGTTTGGTAGAGTTTATTATTGAAGCCATCAGTACCTGGAGTTTCTTTTGTGGGAATGTTTTAACTACCTTCCTTTAATAAATATAGGTATGTCCAGGTTATCTATTTCTTCTTGGGGTGAGTTTTGGTAGTTTCTGTCTTTCATGGAATTTATTCGTTTCATCTGTTATCAAATTGTTGTTCATAATATTTACTAATTATCCTTTTAATGTCTGTAGCATCTGTAGTGACATCTGTTCTTTAATTCATATTATTTGTAATTTGTGTCTTTTGTCACTTAAAAAGAATCAATCTGGCTTCAGGTTTCTCAATTTTACAGTGTGTTTCAAAAAGACTACTTCTTACTGCCTTTGATTTTCTGTTTCAATTTCAGTGATTTCTGCTAACATCTTTATTATTGCTTTCGTCTTGCTTACTTTTAGTTTTATTTTTGATTCTTTTTCTATTTCCTTTAGGTGGGAGTTGAGATCATTGATTTGAGATCTTTCTTCTTCTTTAATTTAATTCAATATGATAAATTTCCCTCTAAGCTCTGCATTAGCTGCATCCCACAAATTTTGAAGTGTATTTTCATATCATTTGGTTAAAAATTTCTCTCTCACTTTGTGATTTCTTCTGTGGACTATTTAGAAATGTTTTGTTGCATTTCCAAATAGTTGAGAATTTTCCAGGTATCTTTCATTAATGATTTCCATTCTAATTATGTTGTGGTCAGAGAATATAGTGTGTATGGTATGAATCATTTTACATTTATTGAGGCTCAGAATAGGATCCATTTTTTATGTCCCAGAAAATGAACCCGGAGGAATGTTCCATGTGCATTTATAAAAAATATGTGTCCTGCTGTTGTTGGATGGATTGTTCTATAAATATCGATTAGGTTAAGTTGGTTGATAGTGTTTTCAATCTTCTATATCTTTACCGATTTTTTGGTCTACTTGTTCTACCAATTATTGAGAGAGGAGTGTTGAACCATACTTCATAATTATAGATTTGTTTGTTTCTCCTTTCAATTCTATCAGTTTTTGCTTAAGTGTTTTAAAGCTCTGTTATTAAGTACATTCACAGTTAAGATTGTAATGTCTTCTTGATTAATTTACTCTGTCAGTATGTGATGTCTGTGTCCCTGTGATTATTCTTTATTCTGAGGTCCACTTTGTCTGATATTCATATAGCTCCAGTTTTATTTTGATTAGTGTTAGCATGGTATATTTTTTCCATTGTTTTACTTTTAACTCATTTGTGTCTTTATATTTAAACTGGGTTTCTTATAGTGATACTATAGCTGGGTTTTGCTTTTTTAAATCGAATCTGACAGTCTCTCTAATTTTTTGGACTGCTTCCACTATTTATATTTCATTATCAATATGGCTAAGTTTAAATCTATCCTCTCACTATGTGTTTCCTATTTGTCCCATCTGTTCCTTGTTAATTTTTTTTCTCATTTCCTGCCTTTTTTGATTATTTTTTATGATTCCATTTTATCTCCACTATTGGTTTATTAGCTATATCTTTTCCTTTTTAGTGGTTGCTCTAAGGTTTATAATTCATTGTTTTTTACTCATCACAGTCTAACTTGCAACAACATTATGGCACTTCACCTTAAGTGTAATTAATCTTTCAGCAGTATATTTCCATTTCCTCTCTCCCATCCTTTGTGCTATTGTTGAAATGCATTTTACTCCTACATATGTTATAAATCCCATAACATTGTTACTATTTTTGCTTTAGAAAGTCAATTATCCTTTAAAGAGATTAAAAATTAAAAAGACCATTTTTCATATTTGCCCACATTTTTGCCATCTCCAGCACCCTTTTTTCCCTTTGTGTAGATCCAACTTTCTTTCTGGTCCCATCTTCCTTCCTTCTGAGAATTTACCTTAACATTTCCTGTAGTGCTGGTCTAAAGGTGGCAAATTCTCTTAGCTTCTATTTGCCTTAAAAAATCTTTATTTTTCTTTCATCATGAAAGATATTTTCACTAAATATGGAATTCTAGGTTGCTTTTTTCTTTCAGTATTTTTAAGACGTTACTCTGTTGTCTTCTGGCTTGCCTGACATGTAGCCTGCTGAATGTAGTAATGTCTTCTTATGGACTATTTCACTATTCTCTGGCTGCCTTCAAGATTTCCCCCCATCACTGAATTTCAACAGTTTGACTATGATGTGCCTACGTGTGTTTTTACTTGTATTTATCTTGCTCGGGGTTCTCTGAGCTTCCTGGATCTGTAGTTTGCTGTTTTTCATTCACTTTGGGAAAATCTCAACTATTAGCTCTTCTTGTGTCCTCCTCTTTGTGTACGTGTACCTGAGTTATGGAGTACAGATGATTGGGAGAGCAAATATATCCAGCCAACAAGATAGTGGCCTTCAAAAGCCACTAAGAGCTGATCTAGAAATGCAATGTTATAGGCCACTAATAGAACTAGATGTTGCCTCAAAGATCTAGATCATAAAAGATTATCAGTTAAGCTAGGTAGAAAATAAGACTAGTCAGAATTTTCCCCTAAAATTGGACTCACCATGTTAAATGAAGACATGATCAATATGAATATGTTTTTAAAGATAGAATAGAATAATCTTATATATCTTATGACCTTATAAATGTTCTTTCTATTGTATTATAAATTTGATTATTTATTAAATTTATGTATAATAATAACAGGCTTCTTTTTCTTTAAATAACAACATAATTGCATGTTATTCATAACTGAAATATAATAAAATTTATTTTAAATTACTAAAAGGTAATGAAGATAAGGGGATAGGCTTAACAGTAGTTAAAGTTGGTGAAAAGAAAGAATATACTATATATTTTTCCTTCTATCAGGGAAATTAAAATACTATAGCTAATAAAAAGAAAATCTATAAGGGAAAAAAAATCCAAAAATCGTATCTGAAATGTAGTTTTTCTTTTTAGGTATATTGTTAGGATAAAGTTTAGTTGTCAGTAAGAGAAAAACCAAAAGTGACAATGACAAACATGTTTATTTCTCTTTCAAGTTCAAGAAGTTCAAAGGGAGACAGTCCAGGCTGATTTGGTTCTCTGGGTGTCAGGGACCCAGGCTTTTTCCATTTTCAAGAGTCCTCATGGTCCAATATGACTGCTGGAGCTCTAGTCGTTATGTCTGCATTTCAGCCAGCAAGAAGGAGGAAGGGGGAAGAACAGCACATCCCCTCCTTTTAAGGCTATTTAAATTAAGTCTCAAGATATAAAACACATCTCTGCTGTTTTCAGATTTCTTTATTTTTTCTCCCCAAAGCCCCAGGACATAGTTGTATATCATAGTTGCAGGTCCTTCTAGTTCTTCTATGTGGGACGCCGCCTCAGCATGGCATGATGAGTGGTGAATAGGTCTGCATCCACCATCTGAACGGGCGAACCCCGGACTGCCGAAGCAGAATGTGTAAACTTTACTGCCACACCCCTGGGTTGGCCCCTCAAATTTCTTTTGCAACTACATCAGCAAACAAAAATTGTCTATTGGTTTTTGGAGAGTGTGTAAAGAGAGTGTCTGGAATATATGAACTATCTTTTAGGTATGCAACAATCTTGCCAAACTGAGCCTCTCCAGTCTACCAGAATGCCGATGTTAAATCTCTTACTGGTTAATTATTTTGGAAACATTTTCATTTTAGAAGCCTGTTTATTTTAAATATCTATTTATTTAAAGTAGCTACTTTATGCTAGAAGTATCCCTAATAAAATGACCAAAGTAAACTTTTACTGGAAAGCTATCTGAAAAATTGTATCACAGCTGTTGCTTGCCTTGTTTCAATAATAAGACAAAAATTATCCGTGACCTAAAAATTCCATTTTAAAAACAAGGTGTTTGATGTCTTCATGAGAATTTTTAAATTTAATTTTTAGAATACATCATACAATATGTTTCAAAACTAAAGAAAATGGTAAGACTAAAGATATAAAGATGTTATAAAGCATCTCCCCTCCCGTCCCCATCGCCAATGTATTCAGTTACCATCCCTGTAAGGAAGCACATTTACTGCTTTCTTGTGTGCTTTTCCAGAGTGTTACTGAATATATGTGCAAATATAAATATATTCTTATTTTCTCCCTTCTAACATAAGAGGCAGGGTACTATACACAGCTTTGCATATTTATCTGTTTTGTTAACACTGTATTTTGGAGATCTTTCCTAATTTTTTAAATAACTGCAGTGTATTCTCTTGTATGTATGTTATACAATTTGTCCAATCACTTCATTATTGATGGACATTTAGGTTATTTCCAATCTTCGCAATTATTAAGATGCCTTTTAACACTTTGTTTATGCCATAGCTGGAGGAGTCATTTGGGAAAAAAAGAGAAATTACTTTAATCACAGCCCTAACCCCAGATAAACAGTTTTAAGCTCATAAATAGCCTAATGTTTCAACTCAGAATCTGTAATTTCTTACATTTAAGAAGTTACAATGTCTATAAAATATTACATCTTGTAGACACTTTATTCTTAACATTTTAGGTCAAGGACCCTTTTGAAAAAGCTAATGAATGCTATGGGTACTTTCTGCAGAAAAGTACACACTCAAAAAAACTTTTTGTAAAATGTTCCAAGAGGTCATGGACCACTCACTGTAATTGGTCATAGATCTAAGATTTTAAAATTCACGAACCAAACTCATTCCAGTAAATTAATATCTCTGATTTCTAACATGATGGGGGAATAGAAACATTTTATAGTTGTCTGAATAAAAAGATTACTATTCATCAGATGTTGCAAAGCCTATGAATCACCTTTGTGTGGCTTGCTTGGGGTTTTGATTTCTAAAACAATAACCATTATTTGTAAACTGGGAGATTTCACACAAGGACCTAAATTTTCAGTTTCTTCAGAAATTAAAAATCTAGTGGCACTGGACACACTCTGCTCCCTTCCAGTCTACAAGTGCTTTTGGGCCACTTCCTCTTGTCTCATGTCCCCCAATCCTGCTGTCTGGCCCTTCTAGGCATTTGGTTTTGGGATTCTCGAATAAATCTTAAGTTAGCATTTTTAAAACCCTACGGTTCTGTCACTGTCTTCCTTGGTTTTGTCCTGAGTTATTTAGGGGTGAATCAAAAACTAGAGGTGAAAGCAGGAGGTTCTTGAAAGATTTTCCTCTTCTTCCAAGTTCTCCTCACCAGGAGATGAAATAAGGAAGGTATAGAAGGGTTGGAGTGGAAGAGAAGGGACAATCTTTTGTGAAGAAGGAAGAGTCCCAAGAGTGACAGGCCACGTTGGGCTCTTAGGTAGATATGAGTCAGTAGGGGATGCTTCTGGTGTGATTGGAGTGGAACATGAAGTCACTTCATCTTGGGGTGGTTCGCTTTACAAGTTTATCATCTTGGTTGGGTGTCGTCTCCCTATAGGAAGTGTCAGCAGGAGGGGGAACATTGTTCCCATCTGTTGGAACTTCCCCCCAGGGTGGAGTTTCTATCTTCACCATCTGTTCCCAAGGCCTCCCATCCATCTTCTTGGTGCTCTGGCATCCTGCCGTGACAGATGGCTTGGCTGAGTATCATAGATAATATTTCTCTGAACACTTTCTCCACCCCTAACTTAACATTTTTGCTGACAACTTTCTCTACAACCATTTTAGGTAGTTTACAAAGGAGAACATAGTATATCTTATACATTGTGTATTATAAACCTAACACTTATTGACCAATTATTATATGTCAGGCACTATTCAAAATGCTTTTATTAACTCATTTAATCCTCACAATCACCCTATGGTGTAGGTCCTATTATTCCCACTCATGCAGAACTGGAGAGAATGTGGTTTCAAAGTCAATTAACAAGTAAAATTCCAAAACAACTTTGAGTTCAAAAACAATGAAACTTTAAATACATGTTAACTCACTCTACTCTGACGTGTTTAAATATTTAAAACTCAAAATTCCTTTCATAGCTTAATATTGTCAACTACAAAAGTGATTTCAAAAGTATGGTGATGACGCTCCAAGTTAATATAATTGAGTGAGTTACCACGGATTGGTCTCTTGGAGATTCTTGCTATCGGACTCATCACAGGGAAGAAAGTAAGGGGTGATTTTCCCCAAGAGCAAGTAAGCTTTTGTGTTCTAGAATTTCAGGCTCTCCCCCGCAAAAGGATGCAGTTTACAGATTGTTTATTTGATTGCACGTAGGCTGACCCAAATAGGCCTTTTCTGGAGGAAGACCTAGGCTAATTAAGGTAATATGCCTAGATTGTCTGTGAGGATAACTGGGTGTGCAAATAATGTTTTGAAGGGAATGAGGGTGAACTATCTAGAAGGGAGTCAGGGGGGTTTTCAGAGACCAGAGACCAGAGGGTGTGTCTGGACAATGACATCAGGAGTGACCAAGAAAACGCAGGTCACAGCCCCTCCCTATTTTTCCTGGGTCCTGGTAAAATCCAAGGGAAGGGAAAAGAACCATTTGCCATTGGGGAGGGGGGGAATGATATCAGATTTTTGTTGATTTTGGCAAGTGGAAGCTTGGAGCCAGATATGACATGACTTACAAAAGTAAAATAAGGAAATGTGGTGTTTTTATACTTTGAGTATAGAGAAGCAATTCCTTCTTCTCACATCCCCCCCTTTTTTTTTCTGGTCTTAAGAAAAACTCCTTTTGTGCATGGAGTAGTTTTCTTTCATTCCCTCCACCTCATTTTCACTGCCTTGGTTCCCTGGGCTCACTACGCAGCTAGATGTCCTGATGCTGATCCCTTCACACTTATCTTGCCTTAGTTTGTAAGTCAATATCTCCAAAAGCCAAGTACGCTATCACTTGGTGAGCACTCGAAATTGTCACCTCAGTCTGAGAACCAGTTGTGTCTCATTCCTAAATGGCTCTTTGAGTCTTCCTTCTGTCCTTCAAGAATCTTAGAATTACCATATGACCCAACAATTCCACTCCTGGGTGTATAAACCCAAGAGAACTGAAAACAGAGTCACACAAAAGCTTGTGCATGAATGTTCATCACAGTATTATTCATAACAGCCAAAAAGTGGGAACAACTCAAATATCCATGAACGGGTGAATAAACAAGCAAAATGTGGAAAACCTATTTAATGGAATATTATTCAGTCACAAAAAAGAATGAAGTACTGATACATGCTACAATATGGATGAACCTTGAAAAAACTATGCTGAGTGAAAGAAACCAGACACAAAAGAACATACTGTATGGCTCCACTTATGTGAAATATTCAGATTAGGCAAATCCACAGAGACAGAAAGTAGATTAGAGGTTACCGGGGGCTGGGAGAGGGGAAATTGGGAGTAGCTCTTAAGAGGTGCTGGATTTCTTTTTGGGGTGATGGAAATATTCTGGAGTTTGATAGGGGTGATGGTTGCACAATATTATGAATGTACTAAAAAGCACTGAATTATACACCCAGAGTGTGACCTTCTTGGAAATGGGTTCTTTACAGAGGCCAAGTTAAAAGGAGGTCATTAGGGTGGGTCTTCATCCAACAAGAATGGTGTCCTTACGAAGAGGAGAGAACGTACAGAAGGAAGACGACATGAAGAGACACAAGTAGAAGATGGCCACGTGACTGGAGTGATGCATCCACAAGCCCAGGGACACCAAGGATGGCCAGCAAACACCAGAAGCTGGAAGAGGCAAGAAAGGATCTTCTCCTGGAGCCTTCTGAGAGGACACGGTCCTGTCTAGAGTCCAGATCCTGAGACTGCGATAGTCAATTCCTGTTGTTTTAAACCACCACGTTTTTGGTACTTCCTTACGGCAGCACTAGGAAATGAACACTCATATCAAAGCACAGGGTTGTTTGGGGGTGGAGGGCAGAGATTCACACACTTAAAAAAGAAACCATCAATACTACTCTTAAAAGGAACAAACCCTGATACACACAGCAATTTGAATGGATTTCAAGGGAATTACACTGAGTGAAAAAAGTCGACGTCTGAAGGTTACGTACTATCTGATCCCATTTGTGTAACATGCTTCAGATGACAAAATTACAGAGATGGAGACAGGACCAGTGGTTGCCTTAGGGACTTAGAGAGAGGGGGAGAGAGGAAGCTGGCTGTGGCTATAAAATAGTACTAGGAGGGATCCTTGTGATAGGAACTGCTCAGTGTTTTGACAGTGGTGGTGGCCACAGGCTTCTACACAGGTGACAAAACTGCACAGCACAGAATACACACATGCAAATGAATGAATGCATGGAAAACTGGTAAAATTTGAAGGTCTATGAATTGCATCAATGTCAACTGTAATACTGCACTATAGTTATTCAAGATGTTACCCCTGGGGGAATACCCTGAAGCCCAGAGATGTGTCCTCTTGCCTAATTTCACTCTTAGAACTGGGATTTCTGACTGTGCATCTGGAGCTTTATTACAGACTCGCTTCTCAATAACGTCAGGCTTAATTTGAGATCCCAAGGGAATTTTAAAAAAAGCCGGAAAAGAGGAGGATGGTGGACTAGGAGAACTCGTCTAACAAAATGAACCAAGGCACAGAGATGAATAACTGTCATGTCCTCCCTTCTTCTCCCTCCCATCCCCCCTTCAAATATATGAAATTTTCTTGTGGAAGAAAGTGGCGGCTGGAAGAAGACAAAGTGGTGGCGCCGGAGCCGGCGCAGGAGTGAGCAGGTGGCCCGGGCTGCTCCGGGTGCCGGGCCGGCGCACGGGGCAGGTGCCTGGCCGGCCGCCCCGCGGGGACACCTGCGCTGTCACTCACTGTGACCAGGCCAGACTGGCGGAGCGCGGGGCCACTCGACCGCCAGCCCATGGTCCAGGAGTGCAGGGAACGTTGGAAAGTTGAAGTCGGAGCGACAGGCGGAGACAAGCGAGGGGAGGTGACCGAGGGGAGAAGTCAGGTATGAACGCCCAGCAGCAGTGGTTCCTGGAAAGGATTTGCTTCCCCCTGGCCTTGCCCACTCCCTCTGCATGGGGACACGAGACCGAACGGATTTCTGGGGTCAAGAGGGGCGAGGAGAGAAGAGGAGGAGGGGGGACCCCGGGCCTCCGCGGTGACGGTGCCGGATCCCCGCTCCACGCGGCCGGCGGCGCTCGGGGACCGGGTCTGCGGCGCGGGGGTCACGGCGGTGCCGGGGCTTTTTCTAGAGGGGGTGGGGATGCTGAGTCACGGATCTGTCACCGCTCCTCACCTCTTCCCAGCCCTCCGGGGGCTAAAGCAAAAGCGAAAGCGAATGCGACTCGCAAGGCGGCCAGTGCCGGGAGCTGGGCCCGCCGCCTCCTCCGGGACGGTCGCGCATCTGCAGGCGCGGGAGGCCCGGCCGCTGCGAGCCCGGGAGGTGGCCCGCGGGGGCGCGGCGACGGTCGGGCCATGGCCCGGCGGCGGCTCCGGGGCTGCCGGGTCAGCGCCCTCCCCGCGCTGCTACTGCTGCTGCTGCTCCGGCCGCCGGTGACTCCGGGTAGGGAAAGGCGTGCGCCCCCGGGGGGCGGCGGCGAGGGCCGGGGCGCCCAAAGGGGACAGCAGCGAGCAGCCTACCGCGGGCGCGAGTCGGTCCGCGAGGAAAGGGGTGTGCGCCGGCTGGGGATCGGGGACGGGGTGCTGTGCCCGCGCGCCGGGGACACGTGGAGGGACCGGTGAGAAGAGGCAGAGCGCCGGTCTCTGCGCCGCCACCCAGCCCGGCTTACCTGGTCACCGAAGGGAGGGATCCCAGGGGCCAAGCTTTTAATTCCACGTCTTCCCAATTTCCGAGGTAAAGGGGATCGCCGGGATTTGCAATAGGGGCTCCGAGTTGGAGTTTTAAAGCAATTTCGAGAAATATGTGAGCTTGGTTCTCCCAGCCCCACGCGGAAAGCTGTGCCCGTGTCGCAGGGAAAACCCTGTCTGTAACCTCAGACAAGAGCAGATGATACGGGTGGGTGGTGGTAGGACGGGGTAGGGACTGCGTCCCTGAAGAGAGAAGACGTGTCCGGCAGGTTGCACACCTGGGGAGCTGGGAACAACTCCAAGTTCTTAAACAGCAGGAAACGGTGAGAGGGCGCGCTCGGGGGGTCGGAGGGACAGACTGGAGTACGCGCTCCCAGGCAAAGGGGGAACAAATGTAGTTGGTGATGGCTTAGTGTATTCGAGAAAAACATAGGTTGCATAGATGGGAAGAAGCGAATGAGTGACTCGTAGGTTTGTATCGTGGAAGCGAGAGGAGAGAGGAGAAAGGACAGATGGGTCTGGCTTTATCCATGTTGGGACTTCTTAATCCTTTTATAGTCAGGGAGCTCTTTCAGGGGCTGATGAAAGCTACGAATCCTCTCCCCAGAAAAAATGCATGAATGCACATACTTACAAAACTTGCATATAATTTTGGGGTCATGGACTCACTGAAGGCCATCCATGGACTGTCTGGTAGAGGTAGTAACCCCGTGATCTCTTTGTGTGTGTCTCTCTCTGTGTGTGTGTGTGAGTTTAAGGCAAGACCTCCAATAATTTACATCCAGTGGGGCTAGTCCACCCAGTACTTGATCAGAGCAGTGGCTGCTGGCTGGTTTGGTGTGAATCCTACAGCTCTGCGAAGTTGCATGAAGTTTTCTTTTCTTGAGACTATGTTTGGATTTTCCCCCACATCTGAGGATCTGAGTTATGTTGGTGACCTGGTCAGTTCCTCCCAGCTGGCTAGCCAGTGTCCCGCATGACCCCTGAGGAGGTGCTGGAGATAGCCAGCGGACTGGGAAACTCTGTGAAAGTGAAATGCAGCTTTTGGAGCCCAGCAAGGAAGAGCTGTTGGCTTCAAAGTGCAGAGAGGAACACTGCAGGCAAGGTCTCTACGGCTCATCAACTACAGCCTCGCTCTTTCACCTCACAAAGGTATTGCTGCCCTCGGGTAGCTCCTGATGTCTCTTAGTTTTTCTTAAATTGCTCTATTGAGGTATAATTGATAGATAATAAACTGCATACATTTATTCTGCACGAGTTGACAAGTTTAGAGGTAGATGTATATACTCATAAAACCATCACCACAATCAAGAGAGTAAACATAATCATCACTACCGGAAGTTTGCTTGTGTCCTGCATAACCCTTACCTCCCACCCAGCCCTGTCCCCAAGGCAACCGCGATTTGCTTTCTGTCACTATTGGTTTGTTGCATTTTCTAGAATTTTATATAAATGGAATTGCACGGTATATATTCTTTCTTGTCTGGCTTCTTTTGCTCATAGTAATTATTCAGAGAATTCTCCACCCATGTTGTAACTTGCATCAGTAGTTCATTCCTCTTTATTGCTGAGTAGTATTCCAGTGCATGGATATTGCACAGCTTGTTTATCCACTCACTTGTTAATGGACATTTGAGTTGTTTCTGATTTTCGGCTATTATATATAAAGCTGCTGTGAATATTCACACATAGGTTTTTGTGTGGACATAGGCTTTCATTTCTGCTGGGTAGAAAAAAATGGATAGGAGTGGAATGGCTGGATCATATGACATGTGTATGTTTAATTTCTTAAAAAACTGCCAGACCATCTCCCAAAGTAATTGTACTATTTTACACTTCCACCAGCAGAATGTGAGAGTTCCAATTCCTCCACACCCTTGTCAATACTTGGTATGGTCAATCTTTTTTTTTTTATCTTTTAAAATTGTTTTCCTCAGCTTTATTGATATATAATTGGCATATAACATTGTATAAGTTTAAAGTGTATAACATGATAATTTGATAAATATACATATTGTAAAATGATTACTACAATAGGGTTAGTCAACACATTAATCATCTCACATAGTTACCAAATTTTTTGTGTGTGTGTGGTTGGTTGGTCTTTTTAATTGCAGCCATTCTAATAGGTGTGTAGTGAACTCTCATAGTTTTAATTTGCATTTTCCTAATAACTAATGATGTTGAGCATCTTTTCATGTACTTATTTGCCATCAATATATCTTCTTTGGTAAAGTGTCTGGTTAAACATTCTTCCCTTTTTAAAAACTGAATTGTTGAATTATTATTGAGTTTTGAGAGTTCTTTATATATTCTGGTTACAAATCCTTTATCAGATACATGATTTGCAAATATTTTCTCCGAGTCTGTGGCTTGTCTTTTCATACTTTTAACAGTGTATGATGAAGAGCAAAAAATTTTAATTTTGATGAAGTTCAACTTATTAATTTGTTCTTTTATGTATTATGCTTTCAATGTCATATCTAAGAAATCTTTGCTGAACTCAAGGTCATAAAGGTTTTCTTCCAGAAGTTTTATAGCTTTAGATTTTACATTTATGTCTATGATTCATTTTGAGTTACTATTTTACATAATGTGAAGTATGGATTGAAGGTTTTGTATTGGTTTGGTTTTGGGTTTTTTTGCTTATGGATATCCAATCATTCCAGCACCATTTGTTGAAAAGATTATCTCTGCTGAATTGCTCTCTCACCTATTTTGAACATCAGCTGTCCATATATGTGTTAGTTGCTGTAGACAAAACATCAATATATAAAGATCAATTATATTGCTATACATTAGCAATAAGCAATTGGAAATTGAATTTAAAAAACAATATCATTTGTAATAGCATCAAAAAGTACAAAATACTTAGGGATAAATCTGACAAAAGATGAGAAAGACCTGTACATTGAAAACCACAAACCATTGCTGAGAGACATTAAAGAAGATCTAAATGAATGGAGAGGTATACCATGTTCGTGGATTGGACAAATCAATATCATTAAGGTGTCAGTTCTCCCCAAATCAAAATCCCAGCAGGCTTTCTTGAAAAAATTGACAAAGTGATTCCAAAATTCACATGGAAATGCAAAAAAACCTAGTATGGCCAAAACAACTTTGAAAAAGAACTAAGTTAGAAGAAAAACATTTCTGATTTTGAGACATTATAAAGTTACAGTAATCAAGACAGTGTGGTATTTGTGTAAAGACAGATGAAGAGCTAACAGAACAGAGGGTGCTTTTATGTAAGCTTGGAAGGGAAGTGGATTATCCACTAGAATCCACAGAATTATTAAATCTGCTATTTGGTAGTATGATCCTAGTTAGAAATTATAGAGAGCAGCCCATTCCTTATCAGTAGCTGAGTAAATAATATAGTCTCAGTCCAGTCCTGCTAGTTTACAGTGCTAATAGACACAGCAAGTTGTTGTAATCTGTATTATTCAAAAGGCCTCATTTGAAGGGGAAATCCATCATCTTGGGCAGGAGGTCATTTACTTCTTAAAGATCCTTACAACCTGAAAGGCTGCAGGTGATTTGCCAAAAGCAGCTGGAGAAGATGATGATTTGTGTGAAGACGAATATTGCTGCTCACCAGTTTGGGTTTGGTTTTATAGGGTGTTATTGCACTTGGGGGTGGTTTTACAACTTATGTGACTTTAATTTTGTAAACCATTTTTTCAGAATTCTGGGGAGTTTTGCCCAAGCCTTTTATGTTTTATTTCAAATCAATTTTATCTACTTATTATTTGCTTTGTGCTGCTACTGATAGCAAAAAAGTGATAAAAACTTAAATGTACAAAATATGGGATTTGTTGAAATCAACCTAAATGTTCAACACTGGAGGATGCATAAATAAAATGGAGTTGCTTTCAAATAGTATGTATCATGTGATTCGGTTTTTACTAGAAGATCTAGGAGCAGTTGTCATTGAGTAGGGAGATATTATGGGTCATGGATGTGTAGTTGTCTATCTTTTCTTATTTTTCTCTCATAACTTAAATTGCTTTTGTAATAAGAAAAGTAAATAAACTACAAAAGAAATTTAAAAAATTTAGATTTTGGAATTTTTTCTAATTCACTTTTAATTAATTGTAGCTGATCTTGTTTGGTAATATTTTCATGACTTTATACATTTTGCAAATTGCTCAAAATAAGGTTCTATAAAGTCACTGCATATAACATTTGTGCATACTATACATACATTTTATAATCCTCTACAATTTGTTTAAACAATTCCTTATTGTTAGAGCTGTGTGTAGGCTTCAGTCACCTCCCAGTGGTTGGATATTTAGATTGTTTCAAAATGTTCGATGTTCTAAACAGCACAGAGTAGGAATAATCGGATGAAAATTAGTCATAGAGAACAAAAAAGGCAAGGGGAAACCCCTCAAAGTCTAAAAACAAAAAAATGGCAGTAATGTTTTTGGGGATATTCTTTTTCAATCAAATCATCACTTCAACAACTTGCTTTGGGCTAAATCACTTTTGCCAAACAGTATGTCACTAAAGTGAACAAATGTATAAAATCCCCTAGTATATACTCTTGGAGTCATATCCATGTTACTCATTACACATGGTTGATGTTATCTGGATGTTTGAAACTTGAAAAGACTTGATTTTTTTCTGTGCGGTGGAGAGCCATTGAGGGTCTCTGGGCAGGGGGGACATTATTGGAGCTGCGTGGTGGAAGGGTTACTCTTGTAAAGAGTGTGAAGAAAAGCCATCAAGAACGTCTGGAGGCAGGAAGCTAAGCCGGAGGCTTTTGCAATAGTTCCCGTAAGTGGTGATGAAATCCTGAACCAAGGCAGTGTCAGTAAGGGAGGGAAGGGGGGGAGATTTCCTCTTGAGTCCTCCAAGTGCAGAGTATATTTCATTCTTCCCCTTTTGCCCTTCAACCTATAGCCACTCAACTCTTCCAAACCTTCAGAAGTCATTATTTAAAAACTTGAACTATATGATGAATTCACCTACCACACAAAAGGCGTGTTGGGAAGCTCAGTTAATCAGCCTGAGAGACAAAGAATACAATTGATGAGTTAAGGGCGGTGACCTGGGTACAGGCTGTACTTACAGTGAGTGCCACAAGGAAATGTGTTGGCTTGACTGGCATTTCAGCTAGAAAAATAATGAAGGAAAATGGATTACTGTGAATGTGGAGGCCTTTATGCTTTTGATACGTCAACTTCACAGTGAGCTTCTTGAGGCAGAAATCACATCTTATACTTCTGTGTATCCTACCACACTTAGTGTGTTGTAGGCATGTGAATGGCGGAATAAGGGAAAGAAAATATTGGAATGGATTCTGACTCTCCTTAAAGAACAGGAGGGGTGTGCTAACCTGATAACTTCTGAACTCTGGATATGAGACCAGGCCAGGGCTACTTACACATGTTAGACTGTGTAAACTGACTTGATAGATAAAGAAGTCTGATTCACAAGTTCTGGGAAGTAGAAAGAGGTGTGGCCCTATACACTATTTTGGTGACTTCATTTAAATGATCGTTAGGACTTGTTGCATACATTTTTTGGCTACTTAAGAGTTTTGAAAATTCCAGAACTTTAAGTCTACTCCTATTTTCATTACTTCATCCATTCCAGTCTATTTATTCATAAGCAGCTAACTTCAGAAAATACCTGTCATGTACTGGGCTTAGCCCTGTGAGAGTACCAACTGTGAAATATATTCACCACATTCAAGGAGCTTACAATATTGTAAACAACGTGAGACTTGCTTCCATTGAATATCTAGGGAAGAATGTTATGAGAGAATATATCGAGTGATTATAACTGAAGTATCAAGAGAAGTGATTAAGGCCTGTGGAAATGAAAGGTTATTGATACAATGAAATCTATTATCTCCAGTGTACTTATGAGAGAGTCTAGCTTTTAAAGTAAGTAACTGGGCATCATGTGGCTGATTGGGTTGGCTGCAGTATATTGATATACTTGTGCATTCGTGTATCAATTATTCATGGATTTATCTTTGTTTGAGGACTGTTCACAATGGAAAGGCCACTAGTAGACCTCCTTTTTCAGCACAATGATAGAGTAGATATTCTGAAAAACCCACCTGCTTCA
This sequence comes from Tapirus indicus, assembly GCA_031878705.1. NCBI lineage: Eukaryota > Metazoa > Chordata > Mammalia > Perissodactyla > Tapiridae > Tapirus > Tapirus indicus. The sequence goes on from CM062925.1 coordinate 121,759,925, forward strand.
AAACACCCAGAAATGATGAATATAGAGCAAATATCTATAAAATCCATAGCCAATAAAATATGTAATTGACTGTTTAAAGCAAAAATAATAACAATATGTTGTGGTTTTCTAATTTGCATAGAAGCAAAATGTATGACAACAATAGCACAAAGGCTGGGAGGAGAGAAATGGAAGTATATTGTTGAAGGTTCTCATACTACATATGTGAAGTAGTGTAATGTCACTTCAAGGTAAACTGTGATGAGGTAAAGATATATACCATAAACCCTAAAGCAACCACTAAAATAATACAATAGAGTCATAGTTATGAGCCAACAAAGGAGATAAAGTGGAATCATGAAATATACTCAAATAATCCATGACATGATTATCTCCGTAGAAAATCCTGTGGAATCTACAAACATTGCTAATAGAACAAGTGAGTTTAGCAAGTTTGCAGAATATACAACTGCTTTACAAATATTAATATACAAAATACTAGCAACAGATGACTAGAAATTGGAATAAAAAATACCATTTGCATTGGCATAAAAATATGAAATACTTAAGAATACATCTGAAAAAAGATGTACAAAATTGGTTACACTGAAAACTATAAAATATTTCTGAAATAAATTACTGAAGACTTAAATCAAGAAAGATACTGAGTTTGTGGATATTGAGAAAATTCAATATTATTAAGATTTCAATTCCTCCCCAACTTGATCTATAGATTTAATGAAATTCCAATCAAACTTTCAGCAAACTTTTTTTTTTGGTGGAAATTGATACACTGATTCTAAAATTCAGTAAAGGATCAAACTTAACCTTGAAAATGATTAACCAAGTTAGAGGATTTACACTACCTGACTTCAAGACTTATTATAATCAAGACAGCATTGTATTGGTGTCAAGATTAACAAACAGACAAATATATCAGTGGAACAGAATAGCAAGTCCAGAAATAAACCCACACATACTTGGTCCTGGCTCAGGATCCCATACCAATACACTGGAGGTCCTTTACTTCTGGAAGAGGGGAAGGAAGCTTTTTCCTGCACAAAACTTGTCATAGATACAAGGCAGAGGTTGGCCGCCATGAAAGGAAGGTGCAATATAACTGAAAGCTCCAATCCTGAGAGCCAGGCACATAGGGCCTGCCTAAGACTGAGGCTGGACTAGGATGACAGACAATTTCCTGACCCCACCACCTCCAGGCAAGCAAATACCCAAGTAACAATCAGAGTAGTCAACTGCTAAGGGTGGGGTGGGGTGGCGTGGGCAAGAGTGTGGAGAGATACCCCCTTGTGGTTTAGATACACAGAGAAGGACAAAATTTAAGAGTGGGGCAGGAACACAGAAAACTCCTCTGACACTCCAGCCCCCACCCTACGCAGAGGATAACAGGAGAGGAACTTGCAGCCAATTGTTTTCTGAAGGTAACCATAGCAACAACAAAATCCAAACTCAACTCAACAACTGACTAGACTGACTCAGTCCCCCACACTATCAGTCTGGCAGAAGAAGTGTTCCCATTTTCAGGCATAAATACTGTTTACCTCAGTTCTACACATAGGGCCCAGCATTCACTAAAAAATTATAAGACACACAAAAAAGCAACAACAATAACAAAAACAAAAACCCCACTGTCATGAGACAAAGCAATAAACAAAACGAGATTCAGAGAAGAACCAGAAATTGGAACTATCAGACTGGAAGCTAAAATAACTATCATTAATCTGTTAAAACATTTTATATACTTTTGTATGTGTGATTTTCACAATAAAAAGTGTTTTGAGAATTTACAGAAGAGGAAGAGGGTGCCAAGGAGGAGGGTGCTCTGTGGCAACTATGTTGCTTCAAATATAAATTCTGTGACTAACATTATTGGCGCACTCTAGTAAATACTTGTCAACAATAAACATATAATCAACTGCAAATCATCAACATTCAAATATTTATTTAAAAAATCAATACAGAAGTTCAACAACAAATTATAGCCAGCTAAGGAGAAATTAGTGAACTAGAAGATAGGTCCAAAGAAATTACTCAGAGTATAGCATAGAGAAACAGATGCTGAATAGGAGAGTTTAAAAGATATGAAGGATAGAGCTACTGACTGAATGTTTGTGGTATTTGGAGGTGGGCCCTTTGGGAGGCAATTTGGTTTAGTTGAGGTCCTGAAGGTGAAGCTATGATGGGATTAGTGCCCTTCTAAGAAGAGGAAGAGACCAGAGCACTCTCCCTCTCCACCATGTGAGGGTACAGCAAGAAGGTGGCAGTATACAAATCAGGAAGAGGGCTCTCACCATTACCCACCACGATGGCACCCTAATCGTGGACTTCCAATCTCCAGAACTGTGAGAAATAAATGTTTGTTGTCATCCAGTCTATGGTGTTTTGTTATAGCAGCCCAAACTAAGACAGATAGAATCATAGGATCAGAGTTCCAAGGGACGGTAACAGGACAATGAAGAAGAGACAATATTCAAGGAGATAATGGCTGAGTATTTTCCAGAAATGCTGAAAACCATCAAAGACATGAATGATCAAATTTGGGAGACAGCACCAAGCAAGATAAACAAAAAGAAACCCATACCAAGAACCATGGTATGAATCTGTGGAACACCAAATACAAAGAGAAGATCTTAAGTATCCAGAGAGAAAAGACAATTACTGACAAAGAAACAATAATTAGACACATAGTGGGCTTTTCAGTAGCAACAGCAACAATAAAAGCCAGAGAGCTTCAAAGTGCCGAGGAGAAAAGCCATCTGCCTAGAATTATATATGCAGGGAAACGCTCATTTAAAACAGTAGGGTAAAATAGAGAGGATTCTGGGGAGAGGGCAGACTAGGAAGCATCAGGAATCTGTTTCCCCACCTAGACTATAACTGCACTGGTAGAATCTGTCTGTACAACTATTTTGGAACTCTATGACTATATAGAACTCTATAACTTTGGAACTATATAACTCTAGAACTCTATAACTATTTGGAACTCTATAACTATTTTTGAACTCTATTGAAGGCCTGCAGCTTCCAGGGGAAGACTTGGATGGTCTATTGCAGTCAGTGTCAGCTCTTAGCACAGTAGCAGCTACCTATAACCTACCCTTACACACGTGGCAGGCAGCTATGCAGGTGTTCCTGGAGCAGCTTGCACACAACTGGCAGGAGCCAGGATGCACAAAAAGGACTCTGTCCTGCAAATATCAGGAATCTGTGCTGTGATCACTGATTGGTGCTTCTGATCAAAAAAGGGGCTGCCAAAAAGGTGGGCAGCCATTGTTGTTGCACCTCTCCCTATTGCAAGCCTGTTGCAAGCCCCTCCCAGACCAGTTGAAGTGACTTCCAGGGGATTTAAAAGGCTGGCACCCCTTTCTCCCCCCTCTTCATTTTCCTCTCTTTGGGAGCCAGACATTAAAGACTGAGATGTTCAAAAATAACTGCATATACGGGGAAAATGAGAAAGTGACCACACAAGTCCAGAGAAAAGACCTTAAGTTTACACCTCAGGCTGACCTTTGGCACAGAGACAGCCTGCAACAATTAAAAAAAAAATTATAAAAAACAGTAATCCCTGTGATTGGGGGTGAACCTGGTTTCCAGAGCTACCACATTGTTAGATTCAATTGTCTAGTTTTCAACAAAAAAATCATGAGTCATAGAAAGAAACAGGAGAGTATAACCCATTCAAAAGAAAAAAATAAATCAACAGAAATTGTCCCTGAATAGACCTGATAGCAGACATACTAGACAAAGACTTTAAAACAACTGTCTTAAAGATGCTCAAAGAACTAAAGGAAGATGTGGAGAAAGTCAAAGAAAATGATGTATGAACAAGTGGAAATATCAATAAAGAGAGAAAAAACCTAAAAAGAAACCAAAAAGAAATTTGAGAGCTGAAAAGTACAATAACTCAAATGAAAAATTCATTAGAGAGAGTCAAAGGCAGATTTGAACAGGCGGAAGAATTAGCAAACTTGAAGATAGGACCACAGAAATTATCAAGTCTGAGAAATAGAAAGAAAAAATATTGAAGAAAAGTGAATAGAGCCTAAGGGACCTGTGGGACACCATCAAGGAGGCCAACATACACATTGTGTGAATCTCAGAAGGAGAAGTAAGAGATAGGGGAACAGACAGAATATTTGAAGAAATAATGTCTGAAAACTTCCCCAATTTGAAGAAAGATAGGAATATAAACATCCAAGAAGCTCAATGAACTCCAATTAAGATGAACTCAAAAGAGACCCACACTGAGACACATTGAAATCAAACTTTCAAAAGTCAAAGACAAAGAGAGAATCTTGAAAGCAGCAAGAGAGAAGCAAATTGTCACATACAAGAGATCCCCAATAAGATCATCAGCATATTTCTCACCAGAAACTTTGGAGGCCAGAAGGCAGTGGGTCAATATGTTCACAGTGTTAAAAGAAAAAAATTGCCAACTAATAATCCTATACCCAGCAAAACTGTCCTTCAAAAGTCAGGGAGAAATTAAGACATTCCCAGATAAACAAAAGCTGAGGGAGTTCATTACCACTGGGACTGACCTGCAATAAATGCTGAAGGGAGTCCTGCAAGGTTAAATAGAAGGACACTAGACCATAACTTGAAGCTGTATGGAGAAATAAAGATCTCAATAAAGGTAAGAACATGGGCGATTATAAAAGCTAGTATTATTTTAGCAATGGTTTGTAACTGTACTTTTTGTTTTCTACATGATTTAAGAGACTAATACATTTAAAGAAAAAATTATTAGTGTAAAAGATAGTATTATTGTAACTTTGGTTTGCAACTCCAAATCTTGGTTTCTACATAATTTAAGAGACTAATGCATTTAGAAGAATTGTTAGTTTATGTTTTGGGGCACACAATATATAAAGATATAATTTTGTGACATCAATAACAGTGACAGAGCAGTAAAGTAACAGAGCTTTTGTAAGTTATTAAAGTTAAGCTGGTATAAATTCAAATACAGTGTTATAACTTCAGGATGTTAAATGTAATCCCCATGGAGTACAAAGAAATCCACAAGAAAATGCCACAAAGAAAAGAGCTATAGAATATACACAAAAGAAAATGAGAAAGGAATTTAAACATTTCATGACATAAAATCAACTAAACACAAAAGAAGACAGTAATGCAGAAAATGAAGGACAAAAAAGCTATAAAGCATATAGAAAACAAATAGCAAAATGACAGAAGCAAGTCCCTTCCTATAAGTAATTACCTTAAATGTAAATGATTAAACTCTCCAGTGAAATGACAGAGATTGGCAGAATGGATAAAAACACATGATCTGACTATACGCTGTCTATGAGAGACTAACTTAAGATCCAAAGACACAAATAGATTGAAAATGAAAGGATAGAAAAAAATATTCCATGTAAATAGTAACAAAAGACAGCAAATATGGCTATACTAATATTAGACAAAATAGACTTTAAGTCAAAAAAGGTTACAGAGACAAAGAAAGACATCATATATTAATAAAAGGTTCAATATAGTGAGAAAATATAACAGTTGTAAACATTTATGTACAAAGTAACAGACCATCAAAATATATGAAGCAAAAACTGACAGAATTGAAGGGAGAAATACACAGTTCCACAATAATATTTGGAGACTTCAATACCCTACTCACAAGAATGGATAGAACAACCAGACAGAAGATAAGTGAGGAAACAGAGGACTTAAACAACACAATAGACCATCTAGATCCAACAGACATATACAGAACCCTCTACCCAACAACAGCATACATATTTTTCTCAATTCACATGGGACATCTTCCAGGATAGACCATATGTTAGGTTACAAATTAAGTCTCAATAGATTTTAAAAAGATACCTATCATATAAAGTATCTTCTCTGACTACAGCAGGATGAAGTTAGAAATCAATTACAGAAGGAAAACAAAAATTCACAAAATTGGGGAAATTAACCACTATTAAACAACCAATAGATCAAAGAAAAAAATCACAGGGGAAATTAGAAAATATTTAGAGATGAAAGAAAACAAAAACACAACACACCAAAACTTATGGGATACAGTTTGAGTGGTCCTAAGAGGGAAATTTATAGCCATAAATGCTTACATTAAAAAGAAGAAAGAGGGACTGGCCCGGTGGTGTAGCAGTTAAGTTCGCGCACTCCACTTCAGAGGCCCAGGGTTTACAGATTTGGATCCTGGGCACCAACAGACGCACTGCTTGTCAAACGATGCTGTGACAGCGTCCCATATAAAGTAGAGGAAGATGGGCACGGATGTTAGCCGAGGGCCAGTCTTCCTCAGCAAAGAAGAGGAGGATTGGCAATGGAAGTTAGCTCAGGGCTAGTCTTCCTCACAATAAATAACTAAATAAATAAATATAAAAAACAAGAAAGATCTCAAATCAACAACCTAACTTTGTACCTCAAGGAACTGGAAAAAAACCAAACTAAACCTAAAGCTAGCAGAAGGAAGGAAATAATAATGATTAGAACAGAGATAAATGAAATAGAGAAGAGAAAAACAATAGAGAAAATCAATGAAACCAAAAGTTGGTTCTTTGAAAAGATCAACAAAATTGACTAACTTTTAGCTAGATGGACTAAGAAAAAAAAGAGAGAAGACTCAAATTACTAAAATCAGAAATGAAAGTGAGGATATTACTACCAATTCTACAGAAATAAAAAGGATTATAAGAGAGTGCTATGAACAACTGCGCACCAAGTAATTGGATAACCTAGATAAAATAGTCAAATTCCTAGAAACACAAAACCTACCAAGGAGGTAGGAAAGATTGAAGAGGAGGGCACACTTCCTAACTCATTCTATGAGGCCAGCAGTACCCTAATACCAAAGGCAGACAAAGACACTATAAGAAAACTACAGACTAATATCCTTTAAGAACATTGATGCAAAAATCCTTAGCAAAACACTAGCAAACTGAATCTAGCACTATGTTAAAAGGCTTGTACACCATGACCAAGTGAGATTTATTCCTGGAATGCAAGAATGGTTCAACATATGAAAATGGATCAATATAATACAGCAAATTAACAGAATGAAGGGGGGGAAAACACAATCATTTCAATTGATGCATAAAAAGCATTTGACAAAATTCAACACCCTTGCATGATAAAAACACTCAAAATACTAGGAATAGAAGGAAACTATGGCAACATAATAAAACCATATATGAAAACCCACAGTGAACATTACACTCAATGGTGAAAGACTGAAAGCGTTTCCTCTAAGATCAAGAATAAGGCAAGGATGCCTGCTTTCACCACTTCTATTTGACATAGGACTAGAAGTTCTAGCCAGAGCAATCAGGCAGGAAAAGAAACAAAGGCGTCCAAATTGCAAAGGAAGAAGTAAAATTACCTCTGTTTGCAGAAGGTATGATCTTATATGTAGAAAATTCTAAAAATTCCACAAAAAACTTTAGAACTAATAAGTGAATTCAGCAAAGTAGCAGGATACAAAGTCAACACTCAAAAATCAGTTATATTTCTATACACTGACAATGAACAATCTGAAAAGGAAATTAGGAAAACAACTCTATTTTCAATAGCATCAAAAAGAATAAAATACTTAGAAATAAACTTAACCAACAAGGAGAAAGACTTGTACAATGAAAAATACAAAATAGTGCTGAAAGGAATTAAAGACATAAATAAATGGAAAAACATCCCATGTTCATGGATTGGAAGACTGAAAATTGTTAAAATGTCAATACTGCCCAAAGTAATCTACAAATTCAATGCAATCCCTATCAAAATCCAAATGATGTTTTTTGTAGAAGTAGAAAAACCCATCCTAAAATTCACATGGAATCTAAAGGGACCCTGAATAGCCAAAACAATCTTGAAAAAGAAAAACAAAACTGGAGGACTCACACTTCCTGACTTCAAAACTTACTCTAATTCTACAGTAATTAAAATAGGGTGGTATTGTCATAAAGACAGACATAGAGACCAATGGAATAGAATAGAGTGCCTAGAAATAAATCATTGCATATATACCCAAATGATTTGGGGCAAGGGCGCCAAGATCGTTAAATTGAGAGAGGACAGTCTTTTCAACAAATGGTGCTGGGAAAACTTGACATCCACATGCAAAAGAATGACGTTGGAACCTTACCTAACACCATATACAAAAATTAACCCAAAATAGGTCAAAGACCTAAATATGATACTTAAAACAATAAAACTCTTAGAAGAAAGCATAGGACAAAAGCTTCATGACATTGGATTTGGAAGTGATTTCTTGGATATGACACCAAAGGCATAGGTAACAAAAGAAGAAATAGACAAATTGGACTTCATTAAAATTTAAAAATTTTGTGCATCAAAAGACTTTATCAACAGAGTAAAAATCAACCCATAGAATAGGAGAAAATATTTGCAAATCATAGACTTGAGAAGGGATTAACATCTAGACTATATAGAGGACTCCAAAAAGTCAACAACAAGGAAATATACAACCCAATTCAAAAATGGGCAAAGGACTTGAATAAATATTTCTCCAAAGAAGATATAAAAATGGTCAAAGGCATATGAAAAGATTCTCAATATCACTAATCATTAGGGAAATGCAAATAAAAACTTCAGTGAGATATACCTCACACCCATTAGGATAACTACTATCAACAAAACAAAAGAATGTAGAGAATTGGAACCCTTCTGCACTGTTAGTAGAAATGTAAAATGGTACAGCCACTGTGGAAAACAGTATGGCAGTTTCTCAGAAATTAAAAGTAAAATTAACACATGACCCAGCAATTCCAATTCTGAGTATATAACCAAAAGATCTGGAAGTAGGGTCTTGAAGAGATATTTGTACACCCATGTTCATAGCAGCATTATTCACGGTAGCTAAAACATGTTAGCAATCCAAGTGTCCGTCAACAGGTGAATGATGGATAATCAAGATGTGGTATATACGTACAATGGAATATTATTCAGCCTTAAAAAGCAAGGAGATTTTGCAATACGCTACAATATGGATTATGCTAAGGACATTATGCCAAGTGAAATAAACTAGTCAAAAAAACAAATACAGTTTTGAGCAAGGTGTCTTTGCCACCCCAGAAAAATGGACTGGTCTTGCATGTAACTGTGGTTGTGGTGTTTGGGTTGAGGTGGGGGTTCTTAGACTCTCTCTCCCTTCCAAGTTTTCAGAATAATCCATGGCAGAGGCCATCAGTCCTCCAGAGGCTGAGAGCTCGACCCTGATTTCACAAGTTCCTCCAGGCTCAAGACGACAATGCTGTCAGCTCCAAAGAGCAGACTTGGCATAAGGGAGGAAAGGGGTAGGTGAGGAAAAGCCAGTTAAATACTCTTCTACCAACTAAATCCGGTCTTTGCCTAGCCTTTTTCCCCGGGGACCTCATGTATCTTGTGTTCTTTGGAGTCATTGATCTGTGGCTGGATAGAGACTGTCCAGCCACTGATGATGTAATATTACCCGAGAGGGCCAAAGGTCCAAGGTTGAATCAGGCTCCCTCAGGAGGTAGGAACATTTTATCACAGAGCAGAGTCTAGTATTTTTATGGGACTATCCATTCTGATCTACTGTTAAATGTTTCTAGAGTTGAGTTTTATGGTCATTCCTCCTCACTCCACCCCATCCCTCCATCTCTAAGTATTTTCCTAGCTATGTTAATATACAGCAAAGCACTGAAGATGCAGAGTTAAGATTTTGGTAGCATGGAGTTAAACTCATGGTACTGCCAAGCTAAACACACACACACACACACACACACACACACACACACACACACGTGGTACATTTCTGAGATGGAGGTGGGAGAATTAGATCCAACTAAAAAGTACTATAATAGAAATTCAGAAGAGCACATCAGGAGGAACCTGTAAAAGAAATTCTTATGATGGAATGAACCCCATGACCTGAGGAAGGTATGAACAAGCAGTTATTAATAACCTTAAGAAAAATGTTAAATGCATGCTAAAAAGTAACTTGCTGTGATGCCCAGAGACTCTCTGCCCCTGCAAATACCATTGAGCATGGTCCCTGGACCAGCAGCATTACCATCTCCTGGAACTTGTTAGAAATGCAGATTCTCAGGCCCTAGCCCAGACCTACTGACTCAGGAGCTCTGGAAGGACGGCCCAGCACTCCGTGTTTTCACATGTCCTCCAGGTGGTTCTGATGCACGCTCATGATTGAGAACCACTGACATGGAGGGCCCAAGGTGAAGAAGAAGGCAGGAAGGAGCAGGGCTGATGGAGCAGAGCAACAGCTCCAGTGTGGCAGTGATGAGGGTGCACAGCAAACCAAGGCTACAGTCAAAACAGCAAATGTAGACAGGGTGGAACACCACCGTGGGACCCTGGAAATGGAAGAAGGAACGCTAAGGGTGTGAACGGGGGACAAGAAAAGAGGAAAAGTTAGTGCTATGAAAACCACAGCTAGGGAAAGAATTAAAGACAAATTTTCCGACCAAAAGATAATCTTGGCCTGAGTTGTAAGAGCTCTTAGAGTTTCCTTCAAGAGGAATCCTCAAAGAAAGGGCCCCAAGCACCCTCATCAAGTGGTTTTTATTTGGGTACTTACTTTGCTTATTTTTTAACTTGTTTATTCTGATACAACCTCAAATTTACAGTAAAGTTGCAAGAATAGCACAAAGACCTTCTGAATACCCTTCACACAGATTCACCAACTGTTTACATTTTGCCCTATTTGCTTTCTCATTCCCTCTCTCTATCCATATACATTTATTGTGCAAGTGCATTTTCCTCTGAAGCATTTGAAAGTAAGTTGGAGACATTAGGCGCATTTATGTCTAAATACTTCAGCATATATTTCCTAAGAACAACATTCTCTTACATACCATCCCAAAAAACACTCTCACATAATTACAGCACAATTATCAAAATCAGCAAATTCAACCTTGACACAATATTATTATCTAATACTCAGTCCATATTCAAGTTTTGTCAATTGTCCCAATAATGTCTTTTTTAGCCATTTTCTCCCTAATTCTGGATCTAATCCAGGACCACATGTTGCATTTAGTTATCATATCTCTTTAGCCTCTTTCAGTCTGGAACATTTCCTCTGCTTTCTTTATCCTTCTTGATCTTGAAAACAGGCCAATTATTTTTTACAATGTCCCTCAATTTAGGTTCCTCTGGTATTTTCTCATGATTAGATTCAGGTTATGGATTTGGGGGAGGAATACCACAGAAGTGATGTCATGTCCTTCTCAGTGAATTGTATCAACAGGCGCATGATATTGATTTGTTCCAATATTGGTGATGTTAAGTTGGATCCCTTGGTTAAGGTGGTGTTTGCCAGCTTTCTCCAATATAAAGTTACCATTTTTCCATTGTAACTAGTAACTAAATTGTGGAAAGACACTTTGAGACTACGTGTATCAGTTGGGATTGTGGTCTGGGAATGTAAGAGGAGTAGAATCACTTTATGCAGCTGTGGGAGCTGGTTACACAATCTTTGTGAGCTGTTCTTTCTGTGTCTGGTGCTGGAGCCTGAGGACCACAGGGCGGGCAGTCTGGATGGGAAGATGGACACGGAATGGAGGAAGCAAGAACCACCTGGAACCTGTGACTGAGTTGGAACCTATGTTGCTCCTTCATCTTCACCTTTGAGACTCCAGCTTCCATGAAGAGTATGTCCTGCAAGAGAAGCTGGCGCTCCTCATCAAGGAGCTCAATGCACACCTGGCCCAAGGGTGAGAGAAGCTACAGCAAGGAGTCACAGAACCGGAGGAGCTATTCGGCCAGCTGTTACACCGTGCCACCCAAGTGAGCCAGCAGTACGTGACAGCGTGCATGGGCTGCAACAGCACCTGTCTCCCACATGTAAAGGAACAGGGATGCTCCTTCACTTCCTTCCAAATCACACATAAAATCTTCCCTGTGTCACAGACTAACTGAGCACTATGCAGGGAAGGGAATTTAGGGAATCTATGTCCAGCTTATTTAAACTGACACAGTGCAAATCCCCCACACTATATAAATATCCTGTCCCTCATCAAAGTTTAACCCACTCATTTTAGCATCCATTGTTTCTTTTCTTATTCCATCATTTTCTGTATTTGTTAGCATTACACTATAAGGAGGGCTTTCTCTTTTCCCGGTTTTTTAAATTTATTCATTTATTTATTTATATTAGTACAGAATTATGGAGTTTTGTTTTGTTCCATAATCTGTTACTATGTTTATTTGTTCTGAAATTCAAATTGTCCCAGATTTGGCCAGCGACAGCTAGTTCAACCTGGCCACTATATCCTTTTGATATGTCACCATCAGCATTTGAGCACTTCCTTGCTTTCTGCTACAAGATATTCCAGGCTCATCTTTTGATCTTTCAAAAGATCAAAATGCTCTCCCCATCCTAACCCTGGAATCAGCCTTTTCTCCAAGTAGCTGTGGTTCCTTTTAGTGGAGACCAAGATCTGGGCACCAGGTATGTTCACTGTTAATATGACATTGCTTCTAGGCACTGTCAGAGGACAGAGCTAACACACACACATACTTGCATATTCACATATACACATATACAGACATATGTACACACACATGTGTACACACACACACACTATGATTACATATTGATACCATCTCCAACCCCAATTCCATTCCATCACCACAGAGTACATTCTAGTTGTCCGCTCCCCACTTCCATAATTGTAACTTCTTCCTCCTACTGTGAGAAACCTGGATAGAGTTTGTTCTACTCATTGAGGATGACTGCTTCCTATAGATTACCAAGAAGAAAAGGAGAGATGACAGTGACTTTAGACTTTGCCTTCAGATTTAACAGCAGAGATGGGCCTGGGAGAAAACTCTACAGAAGCTATGAGCAATCACTTTTTGCTCAGTATCTGGCCCGGCTTGCTTTTCCTTTTAAAACAGAGGTTCTCGACTGTGTGCCCTTTCCTGATCAGTGTGTAAAATCCATTGCTATAACTGAATATATCTGCAATAACAACAGTGTTTGGCAGAGGGGATGTTGACCTGAGAGCGGAATTACCTGCTATGAATCTAAGGTTAAGAGGAATAAGTCAAGCCACCAACAAAGAAGACTGCATATTTATTGAAACCTGTAAGAACTTTGAGTTCTTATATATGCAATAAACTGTTCCACCCATATGACAACCAGCTCTGCAGGACAACCAAATGAGTCACAGCAGCACTAAAGCCCTCCCTTCTACCGTACAGTGATTCTTTGTAACTCCTGCTGACACGGTTGCCATTGTCTTAACTTTTTAAATTCCCAGGAGCAATAGGTCGCAAATATTTTATTTTAGAATGTGCCACAGACACTAAAAATTGAAACCCACCATCCTAAATAGAGGAGACTATTTCAAGACTTAGAAGATGTAGAACAATTTGCTGACAAAAATCCCACAACACAGGGGCCGCCTGGTGGCGCAGTTTAGTCCGCGCTTGGCAGCCCGGGGTTCCCGGGTTTGGATCCTGGGCACCTGCAGACACACTGCTTATCAGCCATGCCGTGGCGGCGTCCCATATAAAGTAGAGGAAGATGGGCACAATGTTAGCCCAGGGCCAGTCTTCCTCACAAAAAATTAAAAAAAAAAAATCCCACAACCCAGAAAACAGTGAAGGCTGAAAAAAGTCGACTGAGGAAAGATCAATAGATTCAGAACACTATTTGAAGTTAAAATCAGTTGATAAAATTGAGCTTGAGGACTACACAGCAAACAAAAGTGTTCTGGAAGGGATTCAGGCAAATGAGGTACAACCCGAAAACTGGATGGGAGAGAGAGGGGAAGGTAATGGAAGTAAACTAAACAGCTAGGTTTCTTCTCTCTTCAATTAACTTTGTTCACAGAAATTAGTAGGAGTGTATATATATATATTTCTTTTCAGAAAACTAGTAAGTTAAAATAATGATTATCTTATGATCTCGTTGAAAAGGAAATGAAAATGTTTGAGTCCACTATGGAAGCCACATAAGTGAAAAGAGAACATAGACACTATCAACATGGAGTGATAAAGGATGGCACAGATGTATATTTTACAAAATATAACATCAGATATCAGTGGGACTTTAAAAGAAGAGTCAGTAGTTGGATTAAGAAAAAAATTAAACAATCCATTTTCTCTCTTGAGACAAGGAAGACCAAAGTGAAGCCTGGGGTGATGGACCCACCGGGCTGTCATAGCTCAGGTATGAGGCAGGCTGAGACCTCGGTAAGAGCCTGAAGGGGAGGACTTCCTGAAGTAGGAGGGGAGGGTCTAACCAGTGGGCTGGCCTGGCAGCCTTCAGTAGATTGTTCTAACAGCATTCTGAACTTGGAGATGGCTTCCTCTTATTTTGGTATCTTGAGAGGCCCACCTGGCCAGTGGGACGGGGCAAGAGGGGTCCAGGCAGTGAGTAAGTGTAAGGTGAGTTAGTGTCCCGGTGATTCTGGCAGTCATTCCCTGACATCCAAACCCAAGCCAGCAGCTGGGAACTGTGGAAATCCAGGGATTGATCTCTGGAGGAGAAGACGGGCAGGACAGGGACAGAGGGTCAGGGCCCTAGTCCAGAAAGCTAGGGTTTCTAGGCAGAGGCAGGTCAATCCACAGGGAGCAGGTGAGAAGGAAGAAGGAAACTGCTACTTGGGGGCCCCTGGCTAGTGAAAGCTGACCCCAGATCCTGCCCAACCAAAAGAAGGTTCAGATTGCTGGAAAGCAGGTACAGATTCTATTGGGGTAAATCAAACAAGATTGGCTTATTTAAGGATACAGAAGGAAATCAGCACCACCAGAACACCCAGGTAAAGATCAGACACATTTTCCAGGATGGATGGAGATTCACATTCCAGAATCCAGAATCCTCAGCACGATGTGCAGAGCTGCAGAAGATGGTTGCATTTCCCAGAATATGCCCTCCTCCAGGCTTGGCACACAGGCCAGCCTCACCTCGTCATTTGGGAGCTAGGCATTCACAGTAGTCCCAGGTAGCTAAATCATCAGATTTTCAGACTAGAACTGCCTGACCCTGGCACATGCCTAAACTCAGATATGAGGATGGAGAACTTCCTATAGATTATCAAGGTGTCATGCTAACAAGCCATTAGACCAGCTCTGGGGCTGGCTTATCCTGCAGATCTACTGAGCATCTCTCTACAGAGAGGTGCCACAGAAATGAAATGAATGCATATGACCGGGCAAGCCCCAGGACATTGGTTTTTTGCCATTAAGTTTCACAACAAAGAAAATCTTAGGGTCTAAATCTTGCTCAAATCTTTCAACTTCTAATTAGAAGGAGGGGGGAATTTTTAAAACAGGTTAAAGAAATTTTAATTGTCCTAGCTCTGACTCTTATCTTCTTTTGGTGACATTCTTCTGATAAAAATGTATCTTATTTTTCACTCCACATGTACTTTGTCACATTCACAGTCTGCTGGGAGTGACTTGTGTCCTGTCCTCCAAAAGGATGTCCAGAATCCTGCCAGATGGCCTTACAAGCCTTCTCAGTTTCAATTTGACTTGCCCAAGCTGCCTTGACTTGCTAATCAAGGATCTTCTGCATTTCTCTCATTCATTTACAGGGAGACGTATCCCAATAAAAGAACGAAACATCCCCCCCTGGCAAGATTTATCCCTCTCTTGCCCTCAGCTCAACCAAGGTTTCTGACTTCCTGTGGTAGGGTACTTTAAAATACCCCCTCCCACTTTTTATTATGAAGCATTTCATATATTTAAACAGTATATCATGACTGATATTCTGCCAGTCCTCACTGGGGTGGCCTTTCATCTGTGGCCAGTGGTCACTCCGCCTGTTCCTGGTTAATGCCAGCCGCCATTCTGATTGGTCAGCGTCTGAGTGGCACTGGTGGTTCAATACTTTGATTTTCACCCCAGCGTATATGTAATATGTGAAAAGGAATAATAAGCACCCATGTACACAGCAGCTTAAGAAACAGAGCATTACAAAAACTTTCAAAAGCATTTTTAACAGATAAAACATCTGCACCGTTAAAAATTCAGAAAGTATGAAAAGGCATCCAGTGAAGAGTCTCTCCCGTCACATTTCTGAGCTGCCTCGTCTCCAGTGCTAATAGTTTCTTGTGTATCCTTTTGGAGATTTTATGTACAGACAAAAAATTGTGTATAGGTATTGTTTCTTTTTTTTCACTGATGGTAACATACAATACAGTGTTCTGTTCCTTTTCTTCTTAACCTAGCAGTGTATCTTGGAGAGCTTTCTACTTCAGTGCATAAAGAGCTTTCTTCGTCTATTGTAAAGAGGTGGGTAGTATTCCTTCACTGTGCAGCTGCAGTGTAATTTACTTGGTCTCTTATTGATGACATACAAGGCAATTTAAAGATACTAGCTATTAGAATCAATAACTTTGTACATACTCACTTTGTAAATATGCCAGTATATCTGTAAGGTGAAGTCTTAGAAGTAGAATTGCTGGGTTAAGGGGAATGTGCATACGTGTAACATTTCACGTATGCAGATATATCTGTAAGATAAATACCTAGAAGTAGAATTGTGGGGTCAAAAAGCAAGTGTATTTAGATTGTAAATATGCCCTCACAAAGGGCTGTATGAGCAATATGAAAGTAACCATGCATTAATCAACTTTGGACTCTTTTCTAATTTGGGAGCTCAAAATGCTATCTCATGTAGTTTTATTTTATATTTCGAATTTTTATTTATTACGAATGAGGTTGAGTGTCTATATATTTAAGAGCCAGTTGTATTTGCTTCTCTGTGACCTGCCTGTTTATATCTTTTTTCTGTTTTTCCATGGGATTGGTAGTCTATTGATTTTCAGGAGCTCTTAACATATGAGAGAAATCAGCCCTATACGATATCAGATGCAATTGCTTTTCCATCTTGTCATTTGCCCTTTGACTTACATTGGATTTTGCCATTTGGAAAGGTTTTTATTTTTATGTAGGCTCTATTACCTTTGTTAACTTCAGTTACTCTGAGGACGGCACCAGTTCTGTGCTTGCTCACTGGGCAACTGGTCTTAGTCAACAAGGGCAATGGTTTGTTTAAAGGCTACATAGAGCAGGGGTTGGCAAACTTTTCCTGTAAAGGACCAGAGAGTAAATAATTTAGACTTTGTGGGCCATCTGGTCTCTGTTGCAACAACTTAACTCTGCTGCTATAGTGTGAAAGCAGCTATCAGCAATACATAAATGAGTAAGGCTGTTTTCCAATAAAACTTTATTGACAAAAGAAGGTGGTGGGCCAGATATGGCCTATGGGCCATAGTTTGCTGACTCCTGGCACAGATGCAATTAGGGGGGGCCATCCTACTCAGTCTGTGAATCTGTCACTGTATTCGGTCTCCCCCTCATTCTACCCTCCTTGGCAGAAAGGTTACTTCACTCAGTTCTCTTGCCTGAGTCCCGACCTTCTCACTGGCTGAGGTCTCTGATGCCCAGCAGAGATTTATTCAGGTTTCCAGACATGGAACCAAAGAGCCAGCTCCCCAGGCAGCTATAGGCAGCCCACAGATGTTCATGCTTCACGGCTGACTCGGTAACCTCGGTTGCTGCCCTTTGCCGGGACCTCAGCCAATGAATCACTCAGAATATACACATACTTTAGTAATGGCGGGGGGGGGGGGGGGCCGCAATACTTTCTCAACATGTCCCTACAAGCTCCAGGACAATGGAAAATGCTGCAGAGGAATTTCCCTCTGTGGGACTTTCCCTCCAACTCAGGCCACTTTCAGCCGCCTCCACTGCCCCAGGCAAGGCTTGGCCTCAGAAACCAGTTCTTGCTCATCTCTTCTGCACACAAATAAACCTAGTAATGTATTGAATTAATAGGAAAAAGTATAAAAAGCATGCGGTTGTTTCAAGTGGCTAAAGAAAAATCTTGGTTTTTAGCTTTAGCTATATTAGACTCTTTCTGGCCTTGGATGAGACGTCATCTTAAACAAAGCCAGGCCAACCATATTGGTTTGGAGGAAACGTGGTAGAGTAATATATTTGCTGGGTCCTCACCTTTCAAGAGCTATAGATCCTTTTGGTGTTTATCTGTAGAATCCCAATCTACAAAATTGGTGCCAAGGAGTATATTATTTTCACTGTTATCAAGACCTTATGAATAGATTCTTTTCTGAGATCCATTGCATTTTACTTTAGATGCAGTTTCATTCACTTTGTCTAGTGAAAAAAAAAGTTAACTTTTCTTTTTTGCACGTTTTGTTGCATTGTTGTTGTTACATAATGTAGAAAAAAAGTCTGAGGTACTCCTATAACTCATTAAAGTCAAGCCGTCTTTAACATTTATGTTACATGCTTTTATATAGGAAGGGAATTTTTCCAAGGATGCAGAAATATCAACAGACCATAAATAATTAACAAAAAGTCCATAACAAATGTGGCATCCCCAAAATGGAAATGGCCAACATTTCAGTCCCTCCTTTTCTTCATGCCAATACTCTTAGAAACTCACTTGTGAAACTTGTCCTTTCCACAGAACTCAGCCAGAGCCCCATGGCCAGGATTTTAGCTGAAGTTTTGGAGTCTGAGTCCAATTCCAGCTATCACAGAAGTAGAGCCATCTGGGGCAATTCACCTTGGCCCCTGGTTTCTTCCGAGAAAGAATCAGAGAAGCTGGTTACACATGTAGAAAGGAAATAGATTGAACTCACTTACATTAGAAGGTCAGACTTATGCAGGTGCCCCTGCATTCATTCGTGGAACAAATACATCCTGAGCACCTACTGTTGCCAGGTACTGTACTAGGCTCGGGGAGTACAGTATTGGGCAAAACAGACGTGGGTCCTGCTCTCTATAGCCCACAATACAGATGGGAGACATACATGCATTATATCATCTCCACGTCTTAAATACAACTGTGAAAGTGACCGTACAGGGGAAGAGTACAGAACTATGGGACCTGGCTGACTGTGGGGCTGAGGGAAGGCTTTCCTGAGGAGGTGATTTTGAAGTAAGCTGGGACGGATGGCAGGAGATGGCCAGCCAAGAGTGGGGTGGGGGGAGAATGGATAGGCCTAGTGGGTGACATGAACCAAAAGCCAGTGTGGCCAGGGGGAAGAGTAACCAGAGAGGCAGGCAAGGCCAGATCCAGCAGAGCCTTGAAGACCTCTTAAGGATTTTAGTTTTTATTCTGAGAGGAGCGGGCAGCCAGGATAGAATGAAGTCATCAAATATGCATTTCTAAAGAGGATGCTGGCTGCCTTGTGGAAATGGATGAAAGGTTTGCGAGGAGAGCGCGCAGGGAGACCAATCTGGAGGCTACTGCTGTTGTTCAGGAAAGAGCTCAGAGGCTTGGGCTAGGGTGGGGCAGGAGAGAGGAAGATGCATGTCTAAGAGATATTGAGGTTGGAGACTGACGGGAGTGGAGGGTGAGGGAGAAGGGGTTTCCATTGACGACTCCCCAGTCCCTAGCTATGCTGGATGACTGGCAGTTAAGGCAAGCCTCTTGGAAAGCTTCTAGATGGTGGGTGACCTTACTGAACATCTTCCACGTGCTTGGAATCTGGAGTGTATCCTAAGGGGCCCCTAGGATAAGCCAGATCCCGGCTATAAAGTTATTGACTACCACCCTAGTGTTCCCCAGGACAACGCCTAGGGAACAAACTGTTCACCTCTCCCCTCTTATCTGCACTTTTGCAGGTATCACATGCCCGACTCCCACGTCTGTTGAACATGCAGACATCCGGGTCAAGAGTTACAACCTGAGCTCCAAGGAGCGGTATGTTTGTAACTCTGGTTTCAAGCGTAAAGCCGGGACGTCCAGCCTGACTGAGTGCGTGTTCAACACGACCACGAACCTCGCCCACTGGACAACTCCCAATCTCAAGTGCATCAGTAAGTAGCCGTCCGTGCACTCTCCCTCTACCAGAGAGCAAAATGGCAGCGTGGGAAGGCGAACGAGCCCATCTCAGGGGGCCAAGAGATGCGTGTTGAGGTCTGAGGCTAAATAAACCAATGGGCCTCTAAACAACACCTCCAGAAGGCAGAAATACGTGGGCTTTGGGGTCGCACAATTCTGGGTTCACATCCTGGCTCTGCCACCTACCACCTGTGAGACCTTGGGCAAGGGCCTTAACATCTTCGAACTCCTGGTTCCTCACCTAAAAAATGGACCTGATGTCAACATTGTGGGTGGTAGGATTAAGTGAAATCGGGTCAACATTAACTATTATTAATATCAATGCTTTAAGAGTATGGTAGCAAGAATTTGGCTACAGATAAGGGTGTGTGGTCACAGCGTGCTTGCTTCCCAAAGAGCTTTCTCGATTTCTCCCTAGGAGACAGCCTGCAGGGAAATTATTGCTGTTCTTCTCTGTTGGTACCCACCCAGGAGACTGGGGACACCCACACAGCAGACATTCCCTTAGCTCGGTCACCCATGTCTGGTGTCCAGCTAGCGCTCCAAAGCAAATGTGAGGGAAGGTCACCAGAATCAAATTTTGCAACGATCCACAACTGGAGAACCATGCCAGAAGAGGACAAACAATCTTGGCATGGAAGCCAATAGTGCTATCTCCAGGAACACTAAGCCCCTTTCTCTAGAAAACTAAAGATTAACCCATGGTCTTCCAAGAGAATTCTGGCTTAACATTTATTGCATACTTGGTGCACGTCTGGCTGTGAGCTAGATGCTTTCTCATATAACACCTGTGAAAATTCTCAACTCCTGTCTGGGGGAAGCAGACAAAAGAGGTTGCTCTGTAGCAAACTCACTCTGCTGTAGACCTCCTTGAAGAGCAGACTTTCTCACTGAATTTGTAGTGTTTAGATCACCCGGTGCCCCTTCCCCTCCCCCTGCGTGACCGTCATACAGACCTCAGAGGCAGGGCAAGGGGGAGGCCTTGTACTTGCTGCAGAGGGATTGCTCGGCTAGGGAAATGTGTGCCCCGTGGCATCAAGTGCCACTGAAGTGATGAGCTGGGTGAGGACAGGTATGAGCACCTACACTGTGGTGAGGACACAGAGTAGACGTCTGACTCTGTCCAGCCTGGGGACCCACTGGAACCTGGAATCCAGGGGCCAAGATAAGGGCTTTCCACTGTAGGCAAAGTTACCGTTTCTTCAAAGTTCCAATTCCTTTGGATGAATGAATCCAGGATGGAGAAGAGAGGTAGGTTCTGAGCAGGCTGGGTGGGGGGAAGGGAAGGAGAGATGGGGACTTGGAATCATAGACTTTTAGAAACCAAAGACTGAAGGAATCTTTAGGTTTCATCTAGCCCAAAGATTCCCCACCTTTTACCACTAACAACTCCTGCCATTATTTTTCCTAACCTCTGTGCTTTGATTTTTCTGCCAAGAAACCTGAATCTATTCAGTAATGATTTATTTTCCCATGCAAAAGCCAGTATTATAAAACTGAGTTGATGTGATTCCAGCCAAAAAATAAAAGACATTTGATACTTAACTTGAAAGGCTAGAAAATTGTTTGTTTGCATTTGCATGGGAACTGCAGATTGGGAAACACTGATTGTGTTTTATTTCTTGTGCTTCTGACCTGTCCTAGGAAGCCAGGTATGTCCATTTTAAGTTTATATGTTTATTTTTTGTTATATCCAGTTCTGAAGCCACCCCAGGTTCCACTCTCAGGATCATAAATGCTATGTGGTTATCCTCTCTCTAGGAGACCCCTCCCTGACTCACCAAAGGCCACCCTCCACAGTAGCGCCGGCAGGGGTGACCCCAGAGCCACAGAGCCCCTCCCCTTCTGGAAAAGGTAGGAATGTTGGAAACCTTTTAAGAAATCCCCTTCCCTGCTACCACTTAGGTCCCACCAGTCCCTCAGATTCATGGACCACTGCTGGAGCTCCACTGCAAACTTACATCATAAAACAGACTTTTTATTAAATCAAGAATAAGAATTTATATTAGCTTAATTTTCTCTTTTAAATCAAAGCTGCTTGATACCCAGGTTTCATGTGTGCATAATTAATAATGGTTTAAAATCCGGTCTTAATAAGCCAGATCAAACTTGGTTGTAGACACACATCCTTGTCAAGAACAAGGGAGGGTCTGAGGTTTCGCCTGCCTTGCATGTTAGCCCGCCACGGTTTCACGGGTGCCCTCAGGAAACACGACTGCCCTGGATCAGAGACAAAGGACTTTCTTACACGGCACAGCAGGAGCACTGGCATGTCTGCCTCAATTCCCTCATCCCCAAGTCCCACAGAGGCAACGAGAACGAGGATGGGCCTAAACAGGTGCCCGGACATCCAGCGGGCTGCGTCCTAGGAGACGAAGCCCGAGCTCAGGGAACCTGAGTCATATATTACTGGAGTGAACGTGTCTGCTTTTTGTTCCATTGGGAGGTGCTGTCTCCATCTTCCAAGGCTAACTAAGCATCCTTGAAAAGATGGTCCCGAGAAAGGGCTGCCATGTCATTGCCTCTGCTGGCAAGGCGTGGAGAACCATAAGACCCACACAGGATTGTCTCCCAACAGTCCTAACCATGAGTGGTCTAGTACAAAAGCCTTGCACCAAGCTGCCAATGTTCTGTATTTACACTGAGTCTTAGGTAATCTTCTATCCCAATTTCCTCAGCACTGTCTAGATCTTAAGGAAATTCGAAATCCTGGATGCTAACAATCTTGGGACAATGTGTCCTGTAGCCTATGATATCCTTTACACTTAACTCTTGATTTTTTGTGTCCCGTTATCCAGTGTGTGGCTTTTCCTGGCCCTCCAGGCACAGTCATCCTGCTGTCACTGACTGCCCTGCTCAGGCACGCCTCCCCTAGAGCACTGGTTCTTAACTTTGGATGCACACTGAGATCACCTTGGAACTCTGGTTGGTCTGGGGAACAATCTGGGGATTAAGGTTCTAGAAGCTCCCCAGGTGATTCTTAGGTAGCCAAGGTTGAGAACCACTGCTCAAGGGAGGATGGGGAGGCCAGAAAGTGGTTTCCTCCCAGTTAGTTAGTTGACTACAAACAGAAAAAGGAAGAGGTTGAGGTCCAGGCTACGTTTAAGTGTGGGGTAATTCCACAACTCCTTTGAGCTGAGTCACACCTGGTTCACCCAACTGATGAGAATAATCAAATGGCCTCTCCCAGCTCTGCCTTTGCGTGCTAAACACTTGGTCAGATGAAACTGCGCAGTTGACAGACGTGAGGGTGTAACCTTTGACGCAGGGTGACGTGGCCATGGGTGCTTGGTTGGGGATGCTTTAGGGGACACTATTTGCAGCGCACCTGCAGTGCTGGCAGCCTGGCTACTACGAGGTACATGTGAGGTTGTGACAAGGGATTAAAGGGCACGAGGATTTCTCAAAGCCTATGTGGCTGGAAGAGCATGGGAAAGCAGCCCCGAACAGTGTGGTCAGATGGCCAGTGATGCTGGGATCACAGCAGCGCTCTGCTCATTCCTTTGCTCCAGGGCTGCGGTTCCTAAGTACCATATTTATCACAACGGAAGATCCATTTTTTTCACAGAAAGAGAACAGTGAAGTTATGCCACCACACCTTACAGTTTGGGAGCAGCCATTTGCCAGTTAGGGCCAGGGAAGAGAAGGACCTAAACATGAGGCAGGCTGCCCTCCCTGAGATCGGAGCAAAACCAGGACACTTTCCTCAAATATGCTCTCTAAAGTTCAGAGGGGCTGAATCTCAGGCTTCCCCTGATTTCAAAAGTTTTGTGCAAACAAGTAAAAAACAAAATAAAATCAGCATCCCAGATGTCTTTGGCAAATATAGTTCTACTCATTTTTTTGAGATGGTATCTCAAGTGTCTTATGTGACTTCTCTAGTAAACAAGGCTGGATCTACTCAAATCTTTGGGATCTTGTACTCACGTGCACCATGATAAATAACTGTAAATCCTTAAGCATTCTCAAAAGTCCCATGGCCATTCCAGATGGATGAATATGCTACCCACTTAAGGGATTTTCCCAAAGACCCGTGGAGCAGTGTGCTGGGGGCGGGCTGACCCAGGGCAGGCTCACCAGAGCAAGCATTCGGTCCACCCTTTTCTAGAGCTGAGAAAAGACACTCTTCTAAACATTGATGTTCTCCATGTCTTGCACTTTCCTACAGAGCCACCTTTCACTTCCAAGTCAGACACTACAGTGGCCACAAAGCCAGCTATTATACCAGGCTCCAGGCTGACGCCATCAAAACCTCCTTCTGCAGGAACCACAGGGGTAGTCAGTAATGAGCCCTCCCAAGCCCCATCTCAGACAACAGCCTTGGAACACACTCCCTCCGTTGCCTCGCAAGAGACGCCAGGTTAGCACTGGCTTTCATACTTTAGGAGAGGTCGGCTCCCCACACGCTGCTTCTGAGATGTGGGTGGAGATCTTGAACAAGCAGACTGCATAGCATTATACCATCCAATCCCAAGTCAGGACAACTTAGCAACGCTCTGCCTCTTGCTCTCTGCCACAGCCTCCCTGCTCTGGTCTCTGTTCTCTGTGCTCTGCCCTGGCTAAATCCAGCTGGAAAAGAATGTCCATCTCCCAGATGTGACAAGGCTCACTCTATTAACCTGCATGGCAGAGCCTTTGCCAAGAATCTGAATAACATCTGCCTCCTCAAAATGTGGGAGGACAGAAGATGCTTTCTGCAATCTGGAGTCACAATCTGTGGGATGGAGGAGCTCTCGGTAATCTGTATCTTCTCTAAGGGCATATCTGATTCCTAAGCATGGCCCGGCATCTAAAACAATTAACCTTGTTCTTTGCTAAAGCGAGAAAACTTTGGTTTTGCCACCCATGAATCTCTCAAGGCTTTAAGATGGGAGCCAAACTGTCCAGAATTTCTCCTGCATAATGAGAAATTAGTGCCTTAATAATTAAGCAATCATTAAGCTGCAATTTCTTCTCTGCAGGTACATATCAATACAATTTCAGAGTTGTGACTGGTAAGTATTTCTTTTTTGTCCCGGCAGTGTTTATGCTCTGGAGACCTCAGTCCCAGGATGCTGAACAGTCCTAGTTTATGCCTGCTTCCCCAGCCTGGTCACTAACAGCATCCCTTTTCACTCTCAAAAGTGTCTGTTTACATGGTTTCACTCATATGTGAAAGATAAACTAACACACGGACAGAGAGAACAGTTTGGTGGTTACCAGGGGGAAGGGGGTTGGGGGTGGGCACAAGCGGTGAAGGGACACATGTATATGTGTGACTGACAAACAATAATGTATAACTAAAATTTCACAATGTTATACACTATTATGACATGAATAAAAATAAATTAAAATTAAAAAAAAATTTTAAGTGTCTGTTTAGATAATAAGTTACATGATCACCCTATTGATGGAATTCTAACATGACTTTTTATCTTAACATTGGTAGCTTCTCACTGTCAGGCTAGTGATGTGGAAAGCAGAGATTTGCTGCAGCACAAAAAGGGTCTCCTCATTCAGCTATTCAACGCTACTCTGCAGGGCTAGACTTCTTTCCAGGAGTTACTAGAAAACCAGAAGCTGAGTGCCACTGTCGTTAAAATGACATTGTTCTTCTGCCACAAGCTGCGGTAATCTTTCACAGGGTGTTAGCACCATGCACTGTCCAGCAAGGCTGTTCCAATTTCTCAGAATAAAAGGCTTTTTTACAGAAGACGCACACAACATTAAGGTTAGGAGAGAAAGAAAGAGAATGTCCTAGTGAGTGAGAAGAGGAAAATGGAAAAGTATTTGCAAGAATGAAAGAAGGAGAGGAGAGAGAAGAGAAGAGAAAAGGGAAACAGAGGCAGGGAGAGAGAAATGCAAGTAGGAGGAAAGAATCTAATACTTTTGTCTGATAAGTTTTCAATGAGCCCAAAATCCTACAATTTCATATGGGCAAAAATTATTTCTGTTTTCTATTCACAAGTTTTCCTGCTAGAGAATCACTCATATTTTTGTGATTACATTTTATCTGTATCAAGTGTCATCTGGAGAAAAAGCAAGTGGCTGTGGACATTTCAGCAGTTAGTTGGTAGAAGGGTTTTAAAAACGATCAAAACATATATGCAAAGGCAAGACATTTTTCAAAGGCTCTCTGGAGAGTATTTTCTGGAAAAACTGTGGCATTTAATGACAAGGACATTGAAACAAAAATATGTTTATGATTTAAGAGGTGGCCAGTAAATAAAGTAGCCAACCTAATTTTTCTCCTTATGTCATATACTACATTAATCTTTCTACAAAGTTTTAAATTTTTTATTCATTTTTTGAATTGGTAATATTTGCACAGGGTTTAAAAATTAAGTTACAAAAGGATGTACAGTAAAAAGCCCCATCTCTGACTGAAAATCCCCTTGCAAGAAGGAAGCAATTCCTGCTACCAGATTTCTGTGTATCCCTTCAGAAAGAATCAATCTGTAAATAGCATATAAAGGATATAGGATGCAGGACGGTTAGGTATTTTATTTTCATTGTTCTGCACCTTGTTTGTTTTCACTTAATGGTATATCTTGGAAATCCTTCCATATCAATACATAAAAACCACCTCTTTCTTTTTTTTTTTTTTTTTTTGTGAGGAAGACCAGCCCTGAGCTAACATCCGTTGCGAATCCTCCCCTTTTTGCTGAGGAAGACTGGCCCTGGGCTAACATCCGCGCCCATCTTCCTCCACTTTATATGGGACGCCGCCACGGCGTGGCTGACAGACAGTGCGTCGGCGGGCGCCCGGGATCCGAACTCGCGAACCCCGGGCTGCCAAGCGCGAACTAAACCGCTGCGCCACCGGGCGGCCCCCTCTTTCTTTTTAATAGCTACTTTAACAGCTATTTAACTGTAAAATAAGAGGTTAGAATGTCACCTAGGCAGTGTTTACACTGCCATATGCATTTCGTACACTAGGAGCAAGGAGTGTACTTTTCAGACGGCATTATACCTCTCATCTTTCGTATCTGAAATAAACTTGCTGCAGTCGATATGCTCAGCCTTTAAACAGGAACCACCTCTATATTATATCATTCATATGTTCATTCAATATAAATCGAGTTACTACCCTGGGCCAGGTATGGTCCTAAGTTGCAAGGAAATGCAGATTTCTCATTAAAACGCAAATGGCACTTTAAATGTACTTCAACTTATGGAATGTTAACAGTTCAATTCCATCAATTAAGTATTTATTGAGTACCTATTCTGAACACACCACTTACTATGTGCTTAGTACAGTAAGAGATAGAAACCACTGCCCAGAATATGAATTGATGCTCTTACTTCAAAATTGGCTTCATCGGATGCAGGCACACAAGCACCCTGCACTGTGACATCGGAAGT
This sequence comes from Tapirus indicus, assembly GCA_031878705.1. Classification (NCBI taxonomy): domain Eukaryota; kingdom Metazoa; phylum Chordata; class Mammalia; order Perissodactyla; family Tapiridae; genus Tapirus; species Tapirus indicus. Next base: position 121,787,082 of record CM062925.1, read on the forward strand.
ACTATGCCCTGACTGACCCAGTTTGCAAGTATTGCTAAGGAAGGGCCAATCCCTGAATATTCAGAGGACATTTTCCTCATCCACATCCAACAGTGGCTACTGGCTGTCTCGGCCGCCTTCTCCGCCTTAGACCCAACATCCCTGTAGGTGGAGGTCTAGGCAGGGAGCTACTGGCCCTCCTGGCCTCCTGTGCAATAATCCACTTTTCATCCTCCCTCTCCCAGACTCTAATACTCCTCTCTCCTCTATCTCACCAAATCTCTCTCTCTTCCTTTTTCTCCAATCCAGGCACCTCCTAGGAAACAGAGAAGGGTGGAGAACTTGGCAGTTAATAAGTTAACCCATTGTTTTAGTGATTCTGGTTTCAATTTCTTACTCAATTTGCCTGGATATAATTGAGGAAGAGGCCAAGGGTCTGAGTTTAAGTCACTGAATTCAAATTGCTTTGTTTGTATCACTGGCTCAGGAGCCCTCTTACTTGAGTTTGAGTCCACAGTTTTTATTCTCATCTCAAAGACACAAGAAGAAGCATTGTGAAAGTAGAACTATAGTTTACATTAACTTGCCTTTTCCGATAAGTCTCTCCAAGAACAGTAAATGCATGCCAAACTGGTTAGTCGATGTGAAGAAATAATTTACCACAGAGCACAACATCTCTGCTAAAAAAAAAAAAAATCTGTTTTTTTAGTCATAATGATGATTAATGTTAGGTCTGAAAACTCAAAACACAGTTCACTAATTTTACTCAGGTGCAGGAAGTTTTGTTTTTATAATTTTACAGTTTCTGCCAATCACAGTATCACTGCAAAACTGCCAAACTTTTTTTTAAAAGAAAATAAAGATTATATACAATCCCATCATTATTTAATACTTTGGTATATATTCTTCAAGACTTTTATATGCATGTGGACACAAACATGGCTTACGGGAAATTATTTTTGGTTCACTTTTATCTCAACCAGCTTTATTTTTTTTTTGGCAAAGAAGATTGGCCCTGAGCTAACATCTGTTGCCAATCTTCCTTTTTGCTTGAGGAAGATTGTTGCTGAGCTAATATCTGTGCTAGTCTTTTTCTGTTTTGTATGTGGTACGCTGCCACAGCATGGCTTGATGAGCAGTGTGTAGGTTGGTGTCCAGGATCCAAACCCATGAACCCTGGGCCGCCAAAGCCGAGTGTGCAAACTTAACCACTATGCCACCAGGCAGGCCCGTCAACCAGCTTTTTTCACTTAAGATATTGTAGACATCTCTCCATGTTAATACATATAGATTCATTTCACAGTTTTAAAAGCTGAATAGTATTCCATTATATGGGTGTACCACATTTTATTTGACAAATTTACTATTGATAAGAGATTAACATTTTAAAAATTATTTTAAACAATACTTCAGTGAATACTCCTGTATCTATTTTCCTCTTTCCTTAGAATAAATTCCTAGAAGTGGAATTAGATGGTCAAGGGTATGGTCTTCTCTAAAATTTTTGTTATGTTGCCAATTGCCCTTGAGAAAAACTGTACCTATTTACACCCTTACCCAGCATAGACTCTGGGTGTTTCCCCACATCCTTATGTATAGCTGTTTTCCAATAGAGTTGTATTTTGAAGGCCAGGCAATGGAAGATTTATCCTTGCACACCAGGTCATGTGCTGGTTGCACAGGCGCAGATCCGAAAAGCTTAATGGTCTAGGAGGTGTATGTGACTCAGAGTCCACAGTGAGAATACTGCTCCCAAGATATTCCGTCTTGCACGTAGGGCAGGTAGGTGATTTTTGCAGGGAGATTTCACAATATTAAGCAAATCGGCCAAATCTGCTTGGAGCTTATTATCGATTCAAGTGTTTTAAAAACAGTTATGTTCACCCCGCCCTCGGGCTAAGCCCTCTTGCTTCCACACGAAGGTCCCACTCTTCCTATCCTGTCTGATAAATCTCAAATGTCACACGGCGGCTGGCCTTCCACCCGAGTCCTTGCACCACTCCATGCTGTTCCTTTTCACTTAGTCGGAACGTGTTTTCCTTTTCCTAAGCCGTTACCTTATTCTTCTCTTCTCTGCAACACCTCTCTTATAACACCGTTTCTTTCTCCTTACTGCTCTTCCTCTGCCATAAAAAGTTGGAAATAAATAAATGATGATGATGAAAGCGGGAGGAAAATGGCACTGCGTGCTACTCTCTCTAAATCAGGATTCTGTGAAATTGAGGGAAAGGGGGAAGCTGTGCCAGGGGACCACTGAGGACACCTGCCCTGTCTATTTTCTTGACTCTGGACTTAGCCGCAGCTATTTCATCTCCTGAAGTGCTGGCCTCCTCGTCCTCATACTTCCACTCACATGTCCGAGGCCCTTACTTTCCCCTGCTGACTTACTCTCATCCCTGCCCCATCACCATGTCACTTTGCTCAGAAAGGACAAGGATTAGGAGCAGGGGATGTGGGATAGCATGAACAGGGACAGTTTGAACTGGCAGAGGTGGCGGGAAACGAGTGGACTTTTTGCCCAGTGGTAGAATAGACTGAATTGCACAGCCCTCAGGAAATGGTAATCACAGTAAGCTGGTTGGGGAGGCATTTGGATCTCTCTGCAGGAATGTAAATTGTAAAGAATTTTCAGATTCTTAGAAATGAATCCGCTGAGACTTTTAGCATGATGCCAGCTTAGTTCTGTTCTTCCACAGTGGCCGTCTCCATACCTGTCGCCCTGCTTTGTGGAATATGTGTAGTGGTGTTTCTGGTACGCTACCCATTGTCAAGGTGAGTAGCAGAGGAGAATCACACTGGACAAGATTCCTCCTTCCCTCCAAGAAAAGAGCTGCACCAGGATGATTCCAAGCCTGCCCTCTCAAAGGAAGAATCTTTTTCCTGGTGACAGACTCAGGCTCTCACAGTGACCCCCTACTATATCAGGCAAAAGAAGTGTCGGGGGGCCAGCCCGGTGGCATAGTGGTTAAGTTCGCACACTCCGCTTCAGCGGCCTGGGGTTTGCAGGTTCAGATCCTGGGTACAGATCTATGCACCGCTTGTCAGCCATGCTGTGGCAGGCGTCCCACATGTAAAGCAGAGGAAGATGGGCACGGATGTTAGCCCAGGGCCAATCTTCCTCAGCAAAAAAAAAGATGAGGATTGGCAACAGATATTAACTCAGGGCTAATCTTCCTCACCAAAAAAAAAGGAGTGTTGGAGCTGAACAGTCACTGAGCCAGTCCTATGGAGCCCTTCACTTTCCAAAGCGGTTTGCAGGCCACAGTCAGAAACGGGGCATCCAGAACCTAACTGATGACATGAGGCCAGTTTACCACAAGCCAATTCAGAGAGAAGAGAATGCACCAAATGACCAATTTGATGAATATGCAATTTGTATCAATTCTTGTGGTATATTCATGAATATATTCTTCTTGAATGTACTCATTAAATATGGATATTCTTTCTTATAAATATACTCATTCATGTCAGCCTTCCTTTTGTATTTCTAATAATTGAAATTACATTTCAGCATTTGTGACAAGATTGTTTCTGCTACTTGCTGAAATTTCAGTGTTTATTTTTCTCATCTTTAGGCATTTTTGTCACTTTCATTAAAGCCTCAAATGGCATATAAGCCTTAATTTTGCACTTCTATCAATTAGTAACCAGTATTTCAGCATTCCATATTGATATCGTTTTTCTGGATCCTTCTTCAGCATCATACAATGAGTGGATATGAGATTTGTTGAAACTAAACTTTTAGTTACTAGTTATAAAATACCTAAGTATCAGCATAATGATTATACCATCCTTTGAGCCTAACTTTGACAAAATGAACATTCCACAAAATGCTACTGTAAAGCCAAAATGAAAACATCATCCAAAAAATCACGTAAATTTTCAAAAGCTGTTAATACCATCCCAGTGAATAAGAAATGCCATGAGCCTCAAAAATAGTTGAGAAATTAATCAACTAAGATTGATATATTACTCAAAAATTATCAAAACAATCCAAAAAATGCTAAAATGTTGGCAAAATAGAAAATGACTTTTAAAATATCATTATAACTGAATAACCTCCACATAAAATAATGGTTTTGGAGCTATATTCTTAAGAGATTATAATGACTAATGTTCAATGACTATGTTCATTGACCATATTAAAAAAGAGTATACAAAAATTTATACAAAAATCTTTTCAAAGAGTAATATATTAAAAATATACTCTTAAAAAGAATTTGTCAATTTGGTATATATGGCCAATAAATATGCTCATAAGAGGAAAATATCAATATTCACTGACTATGTTAAAGAAGTATTCATAAATATATCTTTAAGAAGAATTGGTAAACCTGGTAAGTGTGAGTACTTGGTCATTTGGTAAATTGATTTTTGCTATAAATTGATTTTTTGCAAATGGGTTATTAGGTAGATTTGTCATTCAACAAATTGGCTTTTAGCAAATTATTTTTGATAAATTGCCCTAGAGTCCTGACTTATAGTTTAGCTCTTACTCCAAGGAGCTCAAAGTGCTTACTTTAAAATGTCCTAGAAAGCTGCTTATCCTCAGAAGGTAGATTAAATGATCCGTGGAAGAAGCTGCTGACCCAGATATTCAGGGCCTAAAGAAACACGTTGTTCAACAACAGACAGGGAAACATGGAATAAGATGTTCTGCCTCCCCTACTCTGGGTTATTCAGAAACTGACTGATATATTTGTTTATTTATTTAAAAGTAAGTTCCAAGAACTGTTTAAAAGTTTTATAAATATTACATCATTTTTATCAAGATTTTCATGCCTGGCTTAGCCAGGCTCCTAGTTACTCTCTCCTTTTCTTGTTCCCGCCATTTGAACCACTGCTTTCTAGAGAGGGTGGGCAAGGTGAGCGAGTTTGCTCCGACAGCACTGGTAAATCTTTGGTGGATGAAAGGGTTAAAATACCAAAATAGGATTTAGGTACTATCTGTGAATGGAGGCAATCGAGGTTTTCTGCATCTGAGTGTTCAATAGCAACTATCTGTTTACTGAATTTGAAGGCTACCCTCTCCTCTTTCAAAACCTGTGATTATCTGCTTTACAGACGAGCTCCCTGGACAGCCAGTGTTGAAATGGAAAATGTGGAAGGCATGCCAATGACCAGGGGAGCCAGCGGCAGAGAGGAGGACACAGAAAACTACCCGCACGACCTATGAAGCTCTGGGGGATGGCCGAGGCCAGCAAAGCCTGGGGAGAAGCCACCAACCCTGCTCTAGCCAGAGAGGACTTAGAAAAGACTTGAGGAGTTGGGCGCCAGAGAACAGCCCACCAGGATGATAAAACGTCCTGGCATCATTTTTTCAACTGTGCCCAGTCTGGGCACCGCCTGTATGAGTTGGCTTTCCGGGCTCAGGATGGACGCTCGCTGCCTGCTCTGTCCTGCCTGCTGCAGGTGCAGGGCCGAGTTCCCAAAGTCCCAGCAGTTGAAGCTTTCCCAGGAGAGGCTGAAGGCCTCAGGTCTTCCCATCAGGGCATTTCTTTCATTATGACATCGATTCAGGGTAGCTTATCACCTTGACTCCCTTCCACCCCTCATCCTGACTTGCAGTTTACAAAGAAAATAGACCTGAGGCTCTAAGTGAATTATGAGGCTCCTCCCGGCTTGGGAGACATCTACAAGGATGACACCAGCATTTCAGCTCCTAAAAATGCTCTCTCCAGTTAGGTGCTCTGCATGCATTGAAAGGGAGCAAACAGACACTGTACCCAATGAATCCTCCTGATTTAAGGATTCAGAAAGAAGAAAACAACTCGGTGACATTTTCCATATATCTGCACTTATATTTATACTACCTTGTCTATTATATCTACATATTATATATGATTTGTGTTTCGAAATTGTGCCTTGTATAAACAAAATAAAATGTCTATTTTCAATACAAAAAAGTGCACTAAAAGAATCACTGAGGAGAAATGTACCACAAAGAAAAAAAGAAGAGAAAGAGTGGGAGTGCAGAGTCCCAAATGGTTGAGCTCAGCTTTTCTTTCTAAAAGGGGATAAAAATCTTGTCTAAAGCAGAATCAGATCACAGATTTGGAGAATTTCTAATAGGATTTCTACGTGAGAAGCAGCAAGTGGCAGGTTATGGGTTAGGTATGCCTGGTACACACACTGTCCCTTTCCTTAAATTGTTCTCTTTCTTTCTCTGCTGTTTATAACATTTACTTCTAAAATCATGGGCCTAATCCCACCTCCTCATTTTATAGATGAGAAAATTGAGGCCTAGAGACTTGCCCAAGGCCATATGGCTCAATTAAAGCCAGAGTCTGGACAGAATTTGGGATGGGGGGGTGGGTAGGAGCGGAGAAGTCCCGACTATTAACCAGCTACCGACTGCTCCATCACACAGCCAGGGGTAGCCAAGTGGACATCACGAGCATTTGGGAGGTAGGGCATAATCATAGCAACTGATTCACATGCTGCCAGAAGCTCTCCAAGTGCCATTTCTTATTAACTTTTTCACGTCATCAATTTAGATGCTTTCATCAAAAGCAAAGAAAGGGTAGGAATTTAAAATGGCGGGTGTTGGGAATTTTAGAGCCACACCATTTCACTATCTGCAAATATCTTTTTCAACAAGTAGAAAAGCTCACTGCTAACACATGAGCTGAGGAATTTTATTTACTATTGGCCTTAATTACTTGATTGTCCTGAACCTGCCTGATTTTTTAAACTTTTTGCTTCTCTCTTCAGCTTCTTGCCCCTAAGTTTCTAGAGTTTAGCATTAACTGGGTCCAGTTTGTTCTTTATAAGAAGTTTTAAGAGTTTGACCCTTGTTATTTTTAAAACTAATTTGATGGAAAACACAACTTACCCCCAAAATTGGGCAGATGTTCAGTGGAACCAGAATTTTGAATGGTTTCCACTGGCTGTAAGAGGGCTAAATCATAGGGAAAGTTCACAGATTTGTGGTTTGAATTCACCATCATCTTTGGAAAAGTGGGTGATAGGCGACCTCTAGGGTCCATTTTGGAGGTGTGGAATCACCTGTTTCAGGTCTATCACAGAAGTCTGATCTATCAGGCACCAACCAAGTTCAAGCTGGGTAAATTACACAACAAAAGTTAGATCTAGACATGGAAGCAAGCAGGGTTGGATGGAGTTGAGGTCTGAAAGGACCAAGGGAGGATGGGGTCGGGGTGGATGGATAGATGATCGATAGACAGATAGATAGGTAAATCAGGACTTTTTTTTTAAGAACTAAAGCGGTAAAATGAATTCTCTTAGCAGGTGTCCTTCTAGAGAAGGTATAGTCCTTCTACGGAAATGTGTAAGTAACCTCTACAATCCCCAAACGTACCATGGCCCCAGAATTTATCCATCAAGCAGTGATGAACATCTTGAAAGTAAGAACTGTGTTTCCACCTTTGAATTCTCAGGGACTGATGCAGTGCCCTAAAAGTGATTAATAGATGCTAGATCAATAAGTGAAAAGATTCCTAGCCAAAATATGGCAAAGTTTTCTGAGACAGGGTAGCCAGTTCTCAGGCAAAGCGATGAAGGACTGATGTTTGGGGGCACTCCTCCACTTGTTCTGTATCCCATCTCCCCATCTTTCTTTGACAGTTCCAAGCACTGCCTCAAGTTCTACATCTGTCCCCCACTTTCACACACAAGTGACTGATGCCCAGAGGGTTTGGCTTGGGAGGACACGATGTGACCTGGACGTGAAGAGGAGTGCATGGAGAGCACTGACAACCTACCCTGGAAGGGCAGTACGTAGGGATCTGAGGTGCACCTCTTCTGTTGTATCAGGGCCCTTTCTAAATCCTCCTCCTGTGCCCTACCAGTAGGATGCATGCCAGAGTTCTCCAAAATCACCACTTTCCCTATTCTACCTGAAAGCGTTAATTCAGCTAATCTGGGAAGAGTCCTGCCAACTCATCTGGTATGATGTTACCTGCTCCAGTTATCTGTTTCTCCATAACATACCACCCCAACATAGCAGCTTTGAACCACCGCTGTTTATCATCTCTGGGGGCCAACTGTGCTCAGCCAGGTGGCATCAACTAGGGTCTCTCACTTGGCTGCATTCAGCTAGTGGTTGGGCTGAGCTGAAAGGTCTAAGAAGGCTTCACCCGCCTATCTGGTGCCTCAGCTCTCCTCTACATGAGCCTCTCCACGTGGCTGGCTTGGGCTTCCACACAGCATGGTGGTCTTGGGATAGTCAGTCTGCTTACATGGCGACTGAAAGAAGCAACTGCCAGGACCCTTAAAGGCTAGGGTAGGAACTGGCACATATCACTTCTGTTGCATTTTATTGGTTAAAGCAAGTCACCAGACCAAGGCAAACAGGAATGACAAAAGAGAGGAAGGACTCGACAGAAGCCATCTTTGGAGATGATCTACCACAGTACTTTTCAGGGCCATCAGAAAAGCATAATTTATCTTTCAGTCCTTGGCGCTCAGTAAATGCCAATAAATGTTGGATGAATGAACAGAATAATCTGGGGGTCAGTATCTGCAAGATACTGAGAAGAGTCAACCTTTTGTAGCGGATAAAGTATATAGACTCAAAAAGATTTGAAAATTCTACGACTGTTAAGCCTTTGGCCCAGATGACATCTGTCAGTTGACTACAAATCTACATAATTCACATTTTTCCCTCCCCTCTCATTTCCTGTCCTTCACAACATTTGCCATAGAGAAAACTGATTCCTCTTCATCTTATTTTATTTTGACTTGATTTTCCTTGATCAATAAATAAGACTTTTACTTTCCTCTTTTTAAACCCTCTTCTAGACATTAGCAAGTAGAACAGGGACCAAGACACACTGAAGGGTCTCTCCATGTTTCTAATTGCCCAATCCACTTTCTTCATCAAGGACCCTTTACTATGAGCTGAGACTGCCACATCCTGCCTCAGAATTTCAAGAACACAGCTGAGAATCTTGAGTTTGTTTGTTTTCCCACAAGCCTGTGCTCTCTGAAGGCAAGCCCAGCCTGATTCAAATCATAGTATCCCTAACACCTCACGGCCTGGAGTGTATCAGGAATTCAACATGTGACTATTTGTCCAGAATTTATCAATATATGGCACTATATTTGTGTGGGAATTCTGGTTCACACTTTTCTACCCTAAGGGCCTGTTTAAAATCCACCCATTCTACTTTTGTTGTTTTTAGCTATCTGGGATGTAACGTTCCCTCTTCTCCAATTTTGGGGACCAGTCATTCTGTTGGAGTGCCTCATGGGCCACTAACGCAGAGGCCGATCTCCTCCCTCCCTGCTCCCAACAGAGTGTGGGCCCCTGACCCTGAGGCCATCAGATGCCCTCACCTAGTTAGTGCTCAGAAGCTGTTGAATGTGGAATGAATGAGCACAACAGAATTGATGGAGAAGCACCTAGCAATGCTTCAGAAGCACCAAAACGGCCGTCATGCTGCCTGTTTCTTGGCTCTTCAGACTGCACTGGTTCCTATCCATTTTCCAAACCTAATCCTCCAACCTCCTGTGGTTCTATGAGCCCTCAATATTCTCTTGTCACTGAGAAGTTCCTAACCAATATAGGATTTGGTACTAGGAGTGGGTACTGCAAATTACAGAGAAGTTGGGAAATAAGGAATATCTGTGTTATCTACCTTAGAGACGGTAGGAAATAATGCAAGTTCTGCTAATATTCCGAGAGGGGACTCTAGCAGCCCATGGTACTCAGAGAGTAAGTTCCCCAGGAGTCACCTGGAATGACATGCCCACTGAAGGCCCAGCCTGGGAGACTGCATCCCTGCCATCCTAAAGTATTATGAGTAGAGAAATCCAAGGCCATAGAAGGGTGGGCCATAATTTAGAAAAGAGAATAACAAACTCAAATCCCTGAAGTCTCAATTCAAGCCACAGGCTGAAACTTAGAGACTTCTATAACCATGCTGAATTTCACCCCTTCGAAATGCAAGGCCAAGAGAGCTGGAAACCCAATTAAGAGTCTGAGTCTTCAAGCTGTTGAATAACATCAGCTGAATTTACAGCCCCAGCAGCTTCGTCGCTGAAAGATGGAGCACTGATTGGATAGGGATGAGGCCCCAGTATTGGAATGGAGATACAGGGGACAATTTGGAGGGCTCAAGAGTATCCCAGCTCCACCCCGCACTTACCATCCCTTGTCCTCAGAAGCAGCCCCCTGTTCTGACAATGCTGCTCCTCACCTGCTTGAGTAACATTACCTCCTTGGCCGAGGAGTCAGCTTTCAAGCGGCAGCCTGTTCTCCTCCTGACCCCCTACTCCTCGTCTGCAGGGAAGAGAGCTTCACTAAGTATCCCAGCAGACTCTTAGGATCAGAGACGGCAACCTATTCAACTGGGATGACAGCTTCCACAGAGGTCATCCAGGACCTTGCTCCATGCTGCCTCTCACCTCACTTCCCACTGCTTCCCAGGAATCGTCCTGCTGTGTTCTCACAGGTCAGGAACAGTGTTCAAGGTCTACCCATGTGTCATTCCTTCGCCATCCCCTCTACATCCCATCTACCTTTCGAGAGCCAGCTCGATTTCTACCTTCTCCAGGGAGCCTTCATTAACTACTCCAATGTATAACATCATCTGCCTCTGAGCTCCTGTAACATTTATCATGTGTCCTATAAATGTGGTGTTTGCCTAATACTACCTTTGTACAGTGGAAAGAGCACAGGACTTAGAAAGCCTGAGTGCCAAGTTTTCATTCTGCCATTTGCTGGCCTGTTACCTTGGAAGAGTCACTTAAGCTGTATGGACTGACATTCCGTCTTTAAAGTGGGGATAATAGCACGTGTACTGTCCTTCTCACAAAGGTGAGGAGCCAATGAGATATTTGAAAGTGCTTCATAAACAATTATTTCTCTTCTCTCTCTTTAGACACTAGAGAAGCTGATAATTGAGGACCTGGTGCTTATCCTCGAGGTGCTTACAGCCTGGTTAAAAAAAAAGGAAGACATATCAAAACAAAGCAAAGCAAAAACCTGATAACAAGTTAGTAGATATAAATGCCACGTGAGTTGTGAACACAGTAATACTACACAAATTCAGGAAAGGAACAAATCATTAAAAGGCCTGGATAGTTGAGGAGCATTTTAGATGTAATGGGACTCGATTTGAAGGATGGGCATGATTTAAATAAACAGAAACAGGCAGGGAGGGTTCTAAACAGAGAGAATGATGCAGGCAAAGACACAGACAGGAAGCAAGTGACAAGTTCAGAAAAGAAAGCGAGGCAGTTGGAATGACAGGCCATTTGTAAGGCTGATGGGAGATAAGGTAGAAGTCAAATGGGGACACATCATACTTCTCTTATAACCCCCTGGGGTTATATATAACATTAGCTGGGTTTCAGGAGGATTGCTCAGTAACTATGTCAAACAAATGGAAAAAGAAGCTTTAAAGAGCAAAGGTCTTGCAGGGACTGAATGGAATCAGCAGAAACTCAGGGTCTTGCCCCAAGTCCCTTGCCCTACCCAATGGTCCATTATGGTAGACGTCATCACCATGAACTTAGATGGTTACCTTTCCAGGGCTGTTTCTTCACTTCTTCACGTGTGGGCAGAGCCGAAAGCACTAATTACAAAACAAGCGTGTACTCTTCAAAATCCCCTTTGAGATAAATGAGATCCAGAGGACACCTAACTTGCTCTAATACCAAGTAGTTCACGGCTGCCTGGGCTGCATATGGCTGCTGCTTTCAGTGTGTTCCAAGAAGCCTTAGAAGATCCAGAAGCACCTTGGGGGCTACCTGGGGGACAGCTTAGAAAGAATTCTCATCGGCATCCCCAGGCCTGTCTAATTACAGCAGCTATACTCTTTAATTGGGAGTAAAATTTGGTTTGAAGAATACCATGGCTAAGAACATCTGAAAGCCTTCTATGCTTTCTGTTTTTAACAAATGTGGTTTTTTTGAAGAGTTCTAGTTCCATCTGTTCACACGGTGGTAGTGGAAATACCACAGGTTTAGGGATTGCATCTGAGTTTTAACCCGAGCTCTACCCCATGTGCTACGGAGCATAATAGTCCGGGCCAATCACTCCAGATGTTATTTCATCATCTGCTTCTCCAGTTTTGTTGTGAGGACTAAATGAAATAACGGTCACACAGTCCTAAGTGTGTCTACCACATAGGAGACACTTACTAAATGCTAAATTCATGTCCTAAATGAGATCTATTTATATACTGGATAATCCAGTACTGGTGGCTGCCTACCCCTCTCCTTCCTTCTCACATGAGTCCCCACTTTGTAGGTATTTATTCTCTTCCACACAGCCACGTGCATCAAAGGAAGCTGACCTCATCCCAAGCTCCGGGAAAGGAAATCCTGATTATTTTAAGCCATCCTCCTTGCTAGTGGTTGGTTTAGGAATGGGCAGGTGACCCAGTTCTGACCACTGAGATGTGAAGTCAGCTAGGAAAGCTTCTGGAAAATGTTTCCTTGCTCCTAAGAGACACAGAAGACAAGCTTTCTTCTCTCTGGCACTGCTGCATCTGGACACACCGCCCGGAACTGCTGCAAATAGCTTGTTGCAGAGAAGCCAGCCGGGGCAAAGCCTACACTAAAGATGGCACAGGGAGACAGAAGACAATGCTAAGCGGCTGATATCACCACCCCTGCAGCCTGCCCTCCTCCGCCCTCCTCCGTGAAATCATAACATGTTCTGTTCAATGCCCCTTCAAGTTTTTGTTTTGCGTTACTCACAGCCCCAATTGTCCTGATACTGAATTTGGTAACAGAAAGTGGGGATATTGTAACAGACCCTGAAATGTGGAACTGGCTGAGCAGAGGAGGTAGACAGAGTGACCTTCATCACGTAGTTGTGAAACAACTGATTAAAATGTTACCTGTTTTACCGGATTAGGAAAATGTAATATTAGGAAAATGATTACTTAAAAAAATCCAGAACCATTGAATTGGACATTTAAAAAAGAAAAAAAGGGGCCGGCCCGGTGGCGTAGAGGTTAAGTTTGTGCATTCTGCTTCGGCGGCCCAGGGTTCGCAGGTTCAGATCCTGGGCGCAGACCTACTCACCGCTCATCAAGCCACACTGAGGCAGTGTCCCACAAAGAAGAACTAGAAGGACCTACAACTAGGATATACAACTATGTACTGGAGCTTTGGGGAGGGAAAAAAAAGAAAAAGAAGATTGGCAAAAGATGTTAGCTCAGGGCCAATTTTCCTCAAAAACAATCCAGGATGTTGACTTTGTGTTGGCTAATTCTTGGGGCCTTCAGTAAGGTCCTTTAAAAGAGAAGCTTCCAGGGGCCACCCGGTGGCGCAGCGGTTTAGTCTGTGCTTGGCAGCCCGGGGTTCGCAGGTTCGAATCCCGGGCGCCCGCCGATGCACTGCTCGTCAGCCACGCCGTGGCGGCGTCCCATATAAAGTAGAGGAAAGATGGGCACAGATGTTAGCCCAGGGCCAGTCTTCCTCAGCAAAAAGAGGAGGATTGGCGACAGATGTTAGCTCAGGGCTGGTCTTCATCACAAAAAAAAAAAGAGGAGCTTCCAGGGAAGGCAGAGAAGAAAAGAGGTCGTTTTCTGCCTGTAGTCCAAGTTAGACTAACATTCTAATTGCAGTAAGAAAGTCCTGAAGGGTTTTCAAGCAGGAGGGTGACATAATTTAGTCTTCATTTTCAGATTGCACGTCCTTTCACATGTAGAATGGAAGAGATGGGCCAGAGGAAAGCACAGACTAACTGAAGGATGTGGCCATGGGCCAGGTGAGATGAGATAGAGACCTGGTCTAAGAGGCAAGATAATGGAGAGAAATGGATGGATTCAAGATATTTTAGAGGTAAAGTCAAAAGAACTTGTGTGGTGGTGCCATTTACTGAGATGGGGAAGGGTGAGGGGAGGAACCAGTTGGGGGTGAGGGAAGAAATCAAGAGCCACATTTTGGACACGTTAAGTTTGACACTGTGCTGAGACATCAAATGGAGTAAGAAAGAAGTTAGACATTTAAGTTTGCAGCTCCATCTCTCGCCATCTAGTCTACCTTAAGAGGTCCAGGACACTAGAAATATAAAATATACAAAATCATTGGTGGTGAGGAACATGAGGGACAGCAACCCTTGGCTCTCTTGGAGCATTTGTAATTCAGGAGCCCATGGAGGAAGTGAGAGTTCCCTCCAAATGCTTGGGAAGCCCTCGCAGCCTAAGGCGAAGGTGTTTAAAGGGATCTCAGGAAAGGGTACGTGCTGGTCATACTGTCTGGGGGCAGTGTCTGGAGGAACTCTTGGCCTGTCTCATCTCGGGCCAGCTTTAACTGTACCCATTCACTAGAAATACAAAGTAACTGGCTTTCAGTCTCTCAGTATTCACATTTCTAAAAGCCCAGAGGTTCAGGGTGACAAGGCAGGACTGATGGCAAAGATGAGGCTTGAGGAAAAGCACTAAACCACAAGTAGGCTGATCCGAGAGGTGCCCAAGTCCCTTGTCAACGCAGCTGGTCGGCCCAGAGGCAGACCTGACACCACTATAGGAACGGAGGAGGGCCTGCTACACACGCGGCGGTACTGGGCTTCCAGGCAGGACGATTTCCCACACAGGATCTTGTACTTCTGTCTATGTTAGTGTTTAGTAAACTGTGTTTGACTCTAACAATTTGCCTTCTCTACTCTCACACCTAGACAGCTAGAGGAAAAAGTACACATCAACAAAAAGCGTGGCGTTAATTTCAACCAGGCTGGTGCTCCCAGCTATCCTGTGTTGTCAGCTTCTACATCTGTTCCAAACTTTCCACACTCCCTCTGAATGACCTTATTTGTGACTTCATTAAAAATAAAATAATAGGGTGGGAGCTACCTAAACTTTCTCCTTAACCATTTATACGTGCACCTAACCTGGTTTCCTTATATCTCATGTCCCAAACCTTCCCACTCTACTATCAACCAGCCGACCCCTCACCTCTATCTTCCATCGCTCTTCTCTGTCATTTTCTATTCAACATGTAAGCATGCTCAAATGTCTAGCACTTAATAAATGAATTCCCCCCCCGCCCCGATACCACACCATCCCCCATCTACCGTCTTATCTTTTTCCAGCCTTGCTTCTTGAGACTCACCTATGTGGACAGTGTCCTTTCCTTCACCCCCGACTCATTTTCCAAAGGTTTATCACACAGGCACAGAGTTTCAGTCAATAGTTATAAGAGGCTTACCAAAAAGCGCCCCACTTCCCCAAATCCCCCTCCCAAAAGGAAATTATTTAAAAATCTTTTAGCTGTTTGTTTTGGTGCCTATCTCTCTGTGTCTCTAAATAATAAGCTCCTACTGACTTCTACTTCCATTTTTCAGTTTCAGGTGCTATAACTGACTTTGTACTGAGCACCCCCCTTCTTCTCACACATTCACACATTTCCCTACCTCCAATACACACGCTGACATTATCAAGACGAAAATACCACTATACGTGGCTGAGCTAGGCAGTAAACTATGGTTGCTTTTTCTCCCCTGCACAACCTGTTGCTTTCATTATTAAAGAATTAACAATTGCCTTGTTTTCCCGCTCCATTTGCTTTGCTTTCTAAGTCTTCATTGCTAACTCCATCCTACACACTCTGCCCATTATGGAAATACCCCGGCAACATGTTCAGGTACACTCGGCACGCCCTCCCCTCCTCATTCTTGGGTTTCTTTCTCACCTTATTACAATTCAATCCTGCAGGAGCTTCTTGGGAGACGCTGTGTGGTAAATAAAATTTTTATCTGTGAAAATGCCTTTATTCTACTGATTCTTTGGTTGGGTTTAGAATTCTAAGTTGGAAATCATTTCCCCTCAGTTTTGAAGGTAAAGCTCCATGGTGCTGCTGTGGCATAATCTGAAGACATTTTGATTCCTGGACCTTTGTAGATGACTTTGTTCTTTCTGGGAGCTTCTAGGGGCTTTGTCTCTAGAGTTCCTAAAACTTCACCACGATATACTTGCTGGACATCTATTTTCATACATTGTGCTGAGCCTTTCAATCTGGAAACTCATATTTAGTTCTGGGTTTCATGATGAAAAAAAATTTTCCAGTCTCTTTTCTCTTCCTGAAACTCTATGCTTAACTTCTGAAATTGGTTCTGACTACTTGTTTCCTTTATTTCAATCTTTGTTTTTGCTCTACTTTTTGGATATTTTCTCAACTTTTCCTTCTGACAAGTCCATTGGGTTATTTCTTTTATACTTTTAATGTTGTCTTTTAATATTTTGACATATATTTCCATCCTGTTATTTCATGGATGCACTATCTTCTCTTATTCTCTAAATATATTTAAGATACTTAGATGTCTTCTCCCTGCACAGACTGTTTCTTCCAGGTTGGTTCTTTTCTGTTGTTTTGATATCCAGCCTTCATCTTGGAGGGTCTTTTCAGATGTCTGGCGATCCTGGGCTTACAGCTCCTATTTAATAGTGGAGCACTAAAAATGTGTTGGAAACTCTGAGCACTTGGTTGGGGTTTGAAGATTGTAGGCTCTTTCCACTGGGTAACCTGATTGGCCAATTACCTTAGAAATCTCTGATGTCACTGTCACTGTTTCTGCTGAAGCTGGTTATATCCCCTAGAGAAGGAACTGTCAATCTCCCACCTAGAGTAGGTGTACGTGCGTGCATGCATGTATGCATGTGCATGTTTTTGTGTGTGTATAAAATCCGTATGTTCAAATCCTAATCCCTAATGTGATGGTATTTGCAAGTGGGGCCTTTGGGAGGTGATGAGGTCATGAGGGTGGAGCCCCCACGAATGGGATTAATGCCCTTACCAAAGAGACCCCAGAGAGCTCTCTTGCCCCTTCAGCCACGTGGGGACACAGAAAGAAGACATCATCTATGAACTAGGAAGGGGGCCACACCAGACACCGAATCTGCGTGAGCCTTGGACTTCCGGCCTCTAGAACTGTGAGGAATACGTGTCTGTCGTTTGTCACCCGCCCAGTCTGTGGTGTTCTGTTACAGCAGCCTGAGCTGACAGACCGTTGCCTTGTTTTAGCATGGCCCCTGCCCTCAGCCGTGCCAGTCTCTCACATGAGATGTTCCTTTATGTTACCCTCTCCAGAGATTAGACCTCTGGTCTTCTGAGGTTGAGGATGAGAAGTTGCCCCGTTACACAGAATAGGAAAGGATATCTGAGGATTTAACTGGCTTTTAAACAAAATCTCTGCCAATCTTCCTATTTCTTGCTCCACCTTTACACCCTACTTCTAGCAGGACCTAGTGCCATCAATTCTCACATCTTTTGAGAGTTCTTGGGCTTAGGATTCAGTTTTCTCAGGTGAGCTAAGTCAGTTACCACTCATTTATCTGCTTTCCAACCTCCAAAATTTTGTGACTGTCATCTCTTTTGCTATTTTCTTTGCCCCTAAGGGTTTATGCCTTTAAAAAAGTCCTTTTATTGTCATTTTAGTATGGTTTCAGGAAGCAACCAAAGTAAATACATATGTTTAGTCCATCAAATTACCTTAAGTCCCCACTCCCAGGTTAGCCCAGTGAAACCTGGCTTCTAGGCTCACTGAAGCCCATGCTATGTTACCACTGACTTTCAAAGAGTCAGAGGGATGCCTCTCCACCTGTCTTTTGCTTGGTCCCTCTACAGCACTGGATGCTGAAGACCACCTTCCTCTCTCGATTCCATAGCAACTCTATCTTTTGGAATCAGTTGTCACTTTCTTCACAAAATCCTCTTCCTTTTTCATCTCAAGCCTGGTGTTCCTCGGGCTTGCTTCTTAGACCTCGGCTCTTTCCATTCTTGACACTATGCTGGAATAAGCCCATCAACTGAACTACCTTAACTACCTCTTCCAAACTGACAACTCTATCTAAACCCTCTATTTCCAGCCCAAAGCAATCTGCTGAAGTATAGATCTCTTTCCCCAGTAGCCTCCTGGACATTTCTACTCGGATTTCTCATAAGCACCCCAAATTCAACATGTTGAAAACCAAATTCATCATTGTTTTTACACAAACCTACTACATCTCCCGTTTTCTGTCTCAATGAAGGATACCCTCATTTATCCTGCAGAACAAGCCAGAAAACCAGAGGTCCTACTGAGATTCCTATCACCGACTCACCATCCCCATCTAACATTCTCTAAGTCCTTTTGATTCTACCTCTTAAGAGCAGAAGCTCTCAGAACTTAGTGTGCACCAAATCACTTGTAGGGCTTGTGAGACACCAACTGCTGACCCTCGACCTCACAGTTTCTCATCCAGGAGATCTGGATGAGGACCAAGAATTTAATTTCTATCAAGTTCCCAGGTGATGCGGATGCTGCTCATCTGGGGACCACAATCTCAGAACCACTAATCTACGTATCCATCGCCTCCTCATCAGTCCAATTGCCTTGGTCCAGCCCATCAACTGTCATTTCTTGCTGACAGTACAACTCTTAGCCTCCTATCAACCTTCTTAAAACATCCTCCAATCTACAACTGAAATGTTCCTCCTAAAAAGAAAATCTGATGTCTTAAAATTTTTCAATGCTTCCTCATAATTTTTCAGAATACCACTCAACTCCTTGCCCTCGTGTTTAAGGCCCTTTATTACCTGGCTCCTCACTGGCCTGCTACTACTTGTACACACACTCTAGCCACCTCCTGTCCCCAAGTATTTCCTACAGTTTCATACCTTAGTGATCACAATTTCAGTTGCTGGCATTCTGTGATATTTTTAAATGTCCATATACCAGTATTTTAGATTGGTCTAATACCATTGCCTCATTATTTTAAAAAAATCTAAAATTTGAAATACGTCTTGAGAATAGTTATGTGAAAGGACAAACTTATGCATAGTCTACAATACACTATGGTATTTTAACACTTCTATTGCAAGAATAATTTTTATTTCAATACCTTCTGAACAAATGGAATATGACATAGCATTTATTTTTATATGGGTAATTCTGTATCAGAATCTCTATATACACGATAAAATCAAAGAAGACGGAAGCAAATCAGAAATGCTTTCTTTGAAACAAAAAACTAGAACTTGCGATTAATAGATTGCAGATTCTTAAACGAATTTAAAATGATCTCCTCTAAGTTATCAAATAAGAGGTATTATTCAAAAATTTTTGAACCAAAGAAAAATATTTGGAACTAGCATATAGTTTTCCTTATTTTTCTCCCAATTTATGTGGTAAAAAAAAAAATTTCTACAGAAAATCTTGCACAAAAATACATTCACAGCTAAATGAAATCATGGAAGCCTCTTATTTTAAAGACTATACTTTCAAAAAGATCGAATAGATTTTCATTTTAATGTAGTGTTTAGTTTATATTTTTGAGTAACGCTCTTATTCTTCTCATCTAATCACTCACATTAAAATGATAATGGATATTTAACACTCATTTTTAAAATTTATATTTTTACTGGGTATTTAAAAATTGTTTTTCTATTTGAAACACACCAATATTAGTTTTACTGATTTTTTAAAAATTCTTAACACTTAAAAAATGAAATACCAGTGTTAATTCCTAGATTCTGTTACTTTTCAAAGTAAGTGCCAAAATACCAGTACTGACATTTTGCTGATAGTGCTGTTTCCACACATGTCCTTTTTGTCCTTCATGTTCCTCTTTCTAGAATATTCTTTCATTCATTAATAGCTAGCTAACTGCTCGTCCTCTTATTAGACACATCTCCAGCACCACCCCCTCTGGGCAGCCCTCCAAGCTCTACTCTGATGAAGATGGGCCCCCTCCCCCAGAGCAGGCGCGCAGCCCTCTCTCCAAACACTCTTCACCTCAAACTACAACTATGTTTCTCACTGCGATCTCTGAGAGTCCGGGACCACGTTTCAATTCCATGTACCCACTAACATGGCACCTGCCATGAGTACAACAGGTGCTCAGTGAAGGTTCAGTGAGTCCGTGACTTCTCCAGTAAAGAAGCTGCTTCCTCTCAAGTTGGTAAAACTCAATTTCCAGCAAGTGTGTACACGAGCCCTCTCTCACCACCCCTCTCCCAAATCCCTCTGTGGAAGGACACTGAATACTGTGACCAATCCAAATTCAAACCATTTCCTTTCACTTGCTCTTTTATTCCGAGTCATCCATAAGCATTGAATGAGTCTAGGCAGGAACACCAGTGGAGTGAATGAAGCAGCCTTGTCCCTTTTTCATTAAAGTACCCCGCCTCTGTTTTCAGGTCCAACTCTGTGAATTTTCCTCCAACTGCAAACGTGACCTTGACATTCACCCTTCCGAGCACCCCTGGCCCGATCCAACAGCACCCTTGCTTTACTCACCGGCCCGCACTCTAAGCTCCACTAGAGGCCTGATGCAGGAGAGGTTAGGGACTGCAACAACTGAGGCTATGAGGCCTGCTCCTGGACTCCGATGGACAGAGACCAGGTGTGGTGAGCTCTCTGGGCAATGTCGTGTCAACTCCCTCACCTCCATCTGCATCCCTGAAGTGCTGCATGGCAAAAATGTAAAAATACCAGATCCATGTACATCTAAGTGACGTGAGTTTTTTCACTGGTTTCTATAAGAATAGCTTTATCACAACATCCACCAGCATCCCCAGGTGGTGAACCAGGCACCAACTTTCCCTCTCTACCTACTCCCATCTCCCCACATGGTGGCTGGCCAACCCTGCTTCCCTCTCCAGCATTTCCGATCTTCAGTGCCACCTGAGGGACACACAAGAAGTCTAGCTACTGTCCCTCTGTACTCATCTTTTTATGGATTACGTTGCCCCGTTTAACCTGTGAACTCCGTAACAACAAAGGCACACACTGTGTCATACACGTGTGACTCCCCACAGCATGAAAATCTCATTCTTGATGCATCGGTTATCACCCTGGACATTAAGTCTCATACTCTGCTTGGTGTATCACGTGAACAGTGACAGAGCTGTTGAAAAGAGGAGGCAAAAAAAGAGAGAGTTGGAGAAAGCTGAAAAACAAGAGGGCTGAAGGCAGGTGTCACACAGTGGTATGCCAGTGCTACAATGCCTGTTTAATTGAAACCTGGTAATAAAAGTTTAAATACATAAAATGTTTTTTTATCAAAAGAACATCCCCCATGTCCCCAGCCTGATGCGCATGGAGGAGGGGCAGTGGAAACTGGCTGCCTAGAGGGAATGGAGAAATGGCAGGTCCCACTCTGGTTGGCTTCGTCTTCCTCAAAAACCGCTCTGAGAGTGAATCAGAGTCTCAGGTGAGTGAGAACCCTACCCCACACTGGCTTTCTTCAAGTAACTGTGGTCCACACAAGGCATTCTGTACCGTGGAGAACGCTCCTCTCGGCTCTCAGAAGACAAGGAAAAGCAGGGCTTCGTGTCTGGGCAGTACTATGTTCTCGACGGTGCGTTCCATGGAGTGCACCTGCTCGGGGGAGGCAGTCAAGAAGGCCAGAGGCCCGATGCGCTGCTCTGCACAGGAGTGGCAGAGGTAGCCACCCTTGTTTTCCTTCCTGTTGCTCTGCATTGAGGGGTAAGAAAAAGAGGTAAGGGGAACAATCAAAGCACAGGGATTTTCCACCAAGAAGAGTTGACGGCGGTCAGCGCTGCCAAGGGACCATGCATTATGATTCTGACGTTTTCAGACTCTGCGAACCTCTGAAGTAATACTTCCCACAGCAGGATCATCTAGGACAGACTCAACTCTATTAAATTCCCTTAGAGCAGAAACCAGAATTTATCAAGGCAGGAATGAAGAGCCAGGAAACACTTAACCAGGCCCTCCAGGTAAACACTTCTCTGAGTGTTGGTCACAACCCAACCTCTCAGACTATGCTACACACCC
This sequence comes from Tapirus indicus, assembly GCA_031878705.1. Classification (NCBI taxonomy): domain Eukaryota; kingdom Metazoa; phylum Chordata; class Mammalia; order Perissodactyla; family Tapiridae; genus Tapirus; species Tapirus indicus. The sequence goes on from CM062925.1 coordinate 121,808,761, forward strand.
TGACTCGATTACACGGTCTTTGACACATCTCTTGTGCCTTACATATGAAAAGCCCCTGACAAGGATTATACAAATTTCTCTTTTATCTCCCTCACCTACAGATAAGCACATAGCTCACATGCAATAAAACAGAAATGACTGAATTAAATTCCACAGAAAGCAAAAGCTGCCGCCCAGACCTGCCCAGACCACGTACGTAAGTGATGGGGAGCTTCTTCATGGTGAGCATGGTGTCCACGGGGATGGCGTTGTTGCACTGCCCCACACAGCAGCGAACCACTCCTGTTTTTAAAACATTACTTGTCAGCTCTGCTTGCAAGAAGTACTCCTAGAAGGGAAGAGTGAGAAAGACAATCATAGCAATCCCTCTGCCACATTCTACTTGGAAACTCCAATGGCTAAGGAGCTGAGAACACTCTTTAGATGCACATAAGTCAGAGTGAGAAGAGCATTGACTGCCCCGTTTTCCCCCACGTTTCTTTCCCTTTTCTCTGCCAGAAAGGCTGTATCCCAGCGAGAACAACCTATTAGGTTGTCTGTTCCTTACAAATTTGTGGTTCTTGATGATTGCTGCCAGTCCTATTTTCTGCAATGACACGAGCTCTGGGAGGGCAGAGAGTTGTCTTGCTCATAGCCATGTCCTTAGAACAGTGCCTGGGACACAGCTGGTGCTCAGTAAGCATCTGCTGAATGGATGGACAAAGCAACTCCCTCCATTCTGCGGTGGGTCTTTTAACTTTATGCAAAGCAAAAGCTAGCAAGGTCAAGGGCACAGGCCTGGGATCAGACCGCCTACGTTCACAGACTGTCCAGGATCGTCCACTCACTACCTGTGCAACCCTGGGCAAGTTACTTAACTGCTCCGTGCCTCAGTTTCCTTATCTGTACAACAACAATAACTGCATCTCAAGGAATGGTGTTTAAGGGTTGACTAAATGTTAGCTATTATTTTACCACATTGAAGTTTTACGTTTTGGTGTAATTAGATTTACCTGTTTTATGATTTCCTATTTTTATGTCATGCTTATTAAGAAAACTTTCCTTATCCTAAGGTATTTTTCTACCATTTCTAAAATTTTTTCTCACATTTAGGGCTTTAATCCAGTTAGAATTTATTATGTGGATATGAGGTAAGAATTTAACTTTACTTTGTCCATACAGAAAACCAATTGCCCCAACACTATTGACTGAGTAGTGCATTTTTTCCCTATCAATCTGTAATACCTCCTTATTAAATATGATGTTCCCACATACCCATGTGACCTTCTGGGAACTCTTTAATCTGTCCCATTGATCTCCATCTCTTCTGGCACCACCACCAGCCTGCTTTAATTACATCTCTTTATACTCAGTCAGAATATCCATCCAGAAGTCCCCACACCTCGTCCTTCCTTAGCGTGACTATGATTCGTCCATATGAATTTTAGAGTTAGTTTATCACATTCCACATAATACAAATCCTGTTGGCCACTGAACTACTCTTTAGGGAGAACTTCCATGCCCTGTCCATTAAGAGGATCTTTAAGACGAGAAGGGCAAACGAGAGTCATTTTACAGTCTAACAATTTCTAAGAGCTAAAGAAAACCTCCCAAAACTTTAAAATCTGAAACGTAAGAGGAAAAATAAATCTTCCTGTATAGACAATTAGTTTGAAAACAAAACCAGTCGTCGGTGCACTGAGAGACGCAATGCTGTGGAGTGTAGAGACAAGTGTCCATCTGTCCCAAGGTGGGATTACACAACACGTGTAAGCGTGGCTCCCTCCCAACTCCCAGAGTCTTGCCGGTGGATCTAAAACTGCCTAACGGCTTCATCCCGACTAAATCACGTGAGATCACAGACCACATTACTTGTTTCGTCACCTATACCTCCTAGCACTAACTACAGTGTTTGGCATCTAACAGGAGCTCTATAAATCTAATATTTGTCACCGAATGAATACGTGAATCAACTAATCAACCACCCTGACTCTTTGGTGACATCTTGGGTGTCCAATATTTTCACAGGAATGAAGACCAGGAACTGTGAGGAAACACCATCACCCAAGGAACTGCGAAGGGGCTGACATCAAATTGTGTAAACTGCTGGCAGAAGGGCCCCTGACAGCTGTGCAAACACCATCACAAGGGGCAAAAGCACAAGCCAACCCCAATGCTTCACTGGAACCCTCAGCCTTAAGGAATCCAAAGGCACGATGCCACCACCTACACTCCCTCCTTAAATAACGCCAGGCTGTTTTGTTTTTAAATGCACTGGTTCCTTTGCTTATAAAGCACTGTGCATATAATCCTCACCCATGACTTCCTGCAGGTGATACTGTGTCATCCCCACTACATGGACGAGGGCACGAGAGCTTAGTTAGGTCACTTATGCATAAGATTACAGAGCCAGAAGGCAGCAGACATGGGGCTCACACCCAATCTACCCAAGTCCAGGGCCTGTGCTCTTAATCACCACACAACAGCGAGCCTCCGTCTATCCCATAACCTCCAGATAGAAAGCTAAAAGACGAGGAAGCACAGGACTCAACAGCACTTCCGTCCGGTGAAATGCCCCACAAGTACTGCTGAATGAATGAGTGCACGCGTGCCGTGACCATACAGCCCCTGCCCAGATGCCAGTTCTCCCCTTGACACCCCCCGCCCCCTGAAGTTCAATGTCTCACAGGCAAGTGACCGCCTTTGAGAATCCCCTACCCCTTGCCCAGTCGACTGTAATGCAGTCATTTCATCAGTTCATCACGAGCCTTCTCCAACCACCTCCTCTGAGGTGCAGTTATGTCCGTCACACCAGTTTCACAGGTCAGGAAACAGAGGTACAGAGTGAGAAGTAACTTGTCCAAGGTCACAGAGTACCCAGTGGAAGAACTGGGATGTGAACTGCGGCAGTCTGATCCAGGCCTGTGCAATCAGGCCATGCCCAGCCTCAGAACGGGATGGGATGCTGCTTTCATCCACTCAACACTTACTGAGTGCCAACTATGTGCTAGGCACTCTTCCAAGGATATGCCTGTTAGATGTGGATTAAGAATCTCAGATTCCGGGAGACTGAGACGCTATCTTTGAGCAACCAGAATAATTCTATGTCACTTAATAATTCAATAATGTAATGATTTCCTTTGCTTCCTCAAAACTTAAAGAAACAAAGGAACAAAAAGGCTTCTGGTGATCAGCTAGATTTTCTAAAGGGGTCAGAGAAAAAGGAGGCTGCCTGACCTACTCTTGGTTATAGGGGAGACCAAAATGGTTTATCCTTCTGGGTTGGAGGAAACAGCAGCTCACCTTGTTCTCAAACCTCACCATGCATGACTCTCTTGTTCACAAGCTGCCTTCATAGTCCCTAAATTATCACCCTCCCTCCCCAAGAGCCTTCACGATCCCCTCTGGCCTTCCTCTCTGAGCAGAGGGTGGACTTAGCCACTTCTGAAACAGATGTCCTCAAATTGATTCATAAGCTGTGATAAAGAAAAAAGCAGCAGCACTCCCCCTCACACAAGGTCTTTGACACTTATAAACATCCGTTCACACAAATGGGCTGTATTTCCAGGGCTTTCTCACTAAGGGGGAAGTATTTCTCTAGATTCCGTATTCTTTTCTTTATGGGAAAAACTCAATTTTCCCCATAAAATGTATGCAGTAACCTACTGATAAGTTTCCAATTAGCTTTAAAAAACCTATTTGACTCTTATACATAACTGGTGGGAGACTCTATAATCCCTGTGAAGAAATGAAGGATTGCAATTTTTAGAAAAATCACATATCCATTTATCCTTTACCCAGAAATTTAGATTCTAGAAATGTATGCCCAGGATGCACTGGCAAAAGTAGAAAATGATTTATGCATAAGATTATGCCTTGTGGCATTATTATTAAAAGCAAAAGACTGGAAAGGACCCAATATCCATCAGTGAGGGACTGCATAAATCATGATATGTTGACACAGTGAATACTTTTCAGCTGTATAAAGGAATGAGAAAGGGCTTTGTGAACTGATAAAGACTGATTTCCATGCATATTTCTCAGTGACAAAGTGAGGTACAGAACATCATATAGAGAATGTTACCTTTTGTGAAAAAAGAGACTAGAAAAATATATACATATTTGCAAAAAGAAATACTGAAGGATACATCAAAAACTAATTTAAAAAAATAGCTGTCAATGATGGAGGGAAAGTCCGAAGGGGACAGGGATGGAATGAGACTTCTTTGAATACACTTGTTACAAAGTTTTTACTCTGAAAACATAAATGTTTTATAATTCAAAAAAGATAATAAAAAAGAAGCAATGCATTCCTTGTAGGGATTGTAAACAAACAAATATATCTAACTGCAATTAAATTGGTGATCAAATCACAGAGGAAAAAGGACTTATTTCAAGTGCCTTCAGAACGTGCTACTCTGACTACACATCCTTAGTGGAATATGGAGACTGGAGCTGTCAGGAAATCTTAAATTCCATTCAATATTCTGTTAACACTAAAAATATTGGTATTATTTTAAAACTTTTATACACAGCAGAATAGCGTAAATAAGAAATTAATAAACACTGTTAGGAATCAAGATTTTCCGTGTAAGAGAAAAGACTCAAGCGCAAAAGAAGTAAAAACTTGAAGGTTAACTCTGAATTGGACTGCAGAACTGTCATTGATAGGAGTTGTGAACAGCTATAGGCTCTGGCAATGCAGACACAGTGCAGCCTTACAAAAATGGAAGAATGAAGATAGTGGGTGCAAAAAATGTTTTAATTGTTTTCAGTACTCATACTGTTTGTGGTGCACACTTGGTAAAAAAACAAGGAGGAAAAGTAAGCGGTGCTCGTGGTAAAAGCTGGGATGGCAGGTACTCTTGGGAGGGAGGGGTGCTGGTTTTGAGGGGCCACCAGGAAGGCATCTGGCATGGCTAGCAAAGCCCATCTCCTGCCCTGGGTGATGCTCACCTCATCCTAAGTGCAAACTGTCCGTCTGTTTGATATATTTGTGTTCTATTTAACAACAAATAGTTTAAATTAAAAATTAGGATTGGAATTATCAGCATGAACTCTTGGTTTTTCTTTCTTTTCAAAAATATGGATTTCCTATTTCTGTCTACTAAAAAAGGTGTACAATCTTAGCATCACTAAGAGGGAGATATCCTGATATCATTCATTGCCTCCCGATGTGATACAAAGCCCCCTCCCACTCCTGAACAGAGGATTCCTGCCAGAGAAGTTAACCTTGAATCTGATCAAGCTCTATGGCTGACTTCCAGGGATAGGAAACACAGGCAGGCAACAGAACAACTTATGCAACCACACAAGGAGGCAAATCCAGAATGTGGAACATTCTGTGGGACAACTGACTCAGTTTCTGAAAAAAAAACAAGCATTAAAAAGGAGGGAGGGGGTCTTGGATTGCTCTAAATTAAATTGAAACTTAAGAGACCTAACAACCAAAAGTCTGTTTGGATCCTAATTTGAGCAAACCAACTACAAAAAGGCATTTTGGGGACAATCATAAACGTATGATTATAGATTGGGTAGCAGAGGCTGCATGGAATTATTATAAACTTTATAAGATATGATAATGGCACTGTGCCTATGAAAAAAAGTCCATATTTTTTAGAGGTGCACACTCCAAATATATATATAGGGGTGATGTGTATATGGTATTCAATACATTATTTTCTTGACTTTTAAATGTCTCAAAATTTTCCGAAGTTAAAAAAAAATTCCTACTTAACCCACACTGTGAAATGATATTACTGCTCTACGATACCTCCACCAAAAGTTACCAACGTGACAATTTGGTTTTGTTATGATCTAACCACTAACGTAACACTACTTCTACAAGAAAACCATGCTACAGGTTCTAAAAAAATATTTGTGATCAAAGTTTACACAAAAACTCATATAATAGGTAGAGATTATTTGTACATAAAAATTATTATTCTACTTCACTCCATAGGGTACTGGTTTAGAGATTAAGAAAAGCCACACTTATCTCTAAACCAGGAGTCAGCAAATTATAACCAGGGGCCAAATCCAGACCAGCACCTGTTATAAATAACATTTATCAGGACATGGCCACAGCCATTCATTAACGAACTCCCTGTGGCTGCTCTCGTGCTCCAACGGCAGAGCTGAGCAGATGCAAGAGAGATCATGTGGCCTGCAAAGCCTAAAATGTTTACTGTCTGGCCCTTCACAGTAAAGGTTTGCAGAGCTCTGCTCTAAATCATCTCTGGAAACTCCACTGGGTGACCCAGGTACCACTACGGATGCAACCAAAGAAAAAGGGTTTTGGTTCTAAGCTTTGACACGTGAGTTTTCACACAAGGCGAGGTATCATACATGGGGAGGACCAGGCGAAGCCAAGCTCTTTGGGGAAGATGAAGCTGATTTCAAGTTCTAGAAACATTCTTATGGCCAAATCAGCCTGTCTCAGGGAGGCGTGGAAGAAAAATGACAAGGAGGCTTGAAAGAGAAAAGTGTGATAAAAATGCAAGGTAATCAGTCTTATGCAAGAAGCTTTTGCTGTTGGGATGGGTCAGATAGAGTATTTATCTGCAAAGTTTCTCCTGTTAAGCTCTGATATCTTCCTCAAAAACGTGAAGAGAAATCCTATTTGTTTACTTGTTTGTTGTGTGTCTGCACCTAGAATGTGGGCTCTCCGAGGGCAGAAATTTCTCTTGCACACTATTACACCTCTAGTGCTAGAAACGAGCATATTAGGCATCCAATAAACATTCAATTATGAGCATCAGGGTTCTGTTTCTCCACCACTTCACAATTCTGAGCCTCTGAACACCATCTACTAAAAAATGGTTACTGCTCCACACCTCCACCCACCCCAAGGTTCAAAGCCAGGGGCAGCAGTGGAGATCCTACAGCTCCAAAGTCTCACCTCCTTGGTAGAACATGCAACACGACACTTCGACTGAATCATCCTGCCACACAAAATCTGGAATGTTTTGGAGATAGCTAAGAAGAAAATATTTATAATAATTTTTATACTAAAGTTTTAGGTTTCATGCTTAAGAATCTTTGGCTCAGGGAAAGATAGACTAAGTAGTAACTGTTAGCGCAAATTTCTGTTCTAGTTTCCAACAGGGTTGAAAAGACTAAATGGCTTATACTCCAGACCATGAAAGGCAGAAAAGAGAGAGAATTAAGAGATTCGGGGAGAAGGTTGGTTTGTAAGGGTAAAGAGTGAGTGCTGACACTTTTCTGCATCTCAGTCAATGACAAGAGGCCAGGTGCCTGAATATGCATTCTCCCCTGGCTAGGACATATTCTCCCCGAGAAGCCTACTGGTGGCAGCAGCAGATGCCAGCTCAGAGGGACGAGGGAGTGGGAGGGAGGAAGTGCAGCTATAGAAAACATTCTTGTTTGTTCCCTAAGAGCGTGAATCACTAATTGAACAAGGGCAAAATTAAGAAATACATAAACATAGTCGATAGAACTTTTAAAACCGAATTAGGAAGGAATTCAGAAAAGAACCCACAGTTTCAGTTCTTTGGTTAGAACGCTTCCTGCACTAGCCATGGGCCTCTGTACCCTCAAGAAAGAAGCCCTTCTCTTCCAACCCAGGATCCTGAACCAAAGGCCTTGGAAGGCCACAGGTTGATCCCTTATTCAAACCCAATAAAACCCAAATGTTAAATTAACTGTGCTACCAGCTCCTCTTACCCCAGCCAAAGTCAAAATGTTCTCCAACGATTTGGTCATGATGAGACGCTTCTTGGCACGAGTTACCGCAACATACAGTAAATTCCACTCATCCTCAGAAAACGACTCTAAACAAAGGGAAAAAAACATAGCAACTCAAAAGCCTGCTTGCCAAAATTTATGTTCTCATCTAAATGTTCACTACCCCCAACCCCATCCTTCCCCAAGAAAACTACTCAAGATTTGCTGGCTGTATATATAAAATTTTCCTACAAACATCAGCTCCAAAAATGAACAAAAACCTCACAAACTAGCAGCACAAAACACTGAGTTTTAGTTTGTGCTGCCACTGGTAGATCCTGGGAACCTGTTCACCAGTTATTCACACCTGTGATGTGCCTGGTGCATATTTCTGTTCATTTTCCCAGTTCTCCTCATGACAACCCTGTGGGACTGATGGGGAAACTGAGGCTTACGGAGGTTAAGTCACTTGGACTAACAGGCCACAGCTGATCGAGGGCCCAGGAGCCGAACCCAAGTCTCCTTGTCTCAAAAGCCCGTGTTCTTTCCTTTTCCTGACTCTCTCTCTCTCAGTCCAGTCTGGAAATGTCTTATGTCGTCCCAGGACAACCAGAGAAGAAAAACCATCACAAGCCTTTACTGCCTGCCTTCCACCATTCTTCTCTCATTCACAACTCCCAGCACAATGCTAAGAACTCGATAAAGAGCAGGTGATCTGCGAATACACTAAAAGCCATTACATTGTGCACTTCAAATGTGGGGACTGGATGGTATGTGAATTATATCTCAGTAAAGCTGTTACCAAAATATATATACATGTAAAGATGTAATGACCAGCAAGGGAAAAAAAAGGTAGTAGTACATTAAATGAACTTCTCTACCCCAACATAAAGCAGCTGATATCTCTCTACAGCCACTTCCTTTCCCCACTCCCCTCCAATTTATGTTCAATCCCATGTGTTTCATTTAATGAATATATTCATCAGACATAAGAAATTTCTAGTATTTCTATTTTTAGCCTGCCAATGTATGCTATGCCCCAAATTTTGAATCCATGGTTAACAGAGAGCTTTTGTTTGTAGAAAAACTTCAAACGGTTTTATTCAAAAATTTAAAACCAAAACAATAGCACTGATGCTTACAGTTCAACAACCAGCCTTGAGTATAAATTTATACAAAAGCAGACCAATGATAAAGAGTGCTTACTATTTCACCTTTTATGATTTTTCTGGCCTCTTTAATAAAAAGAAGGAGAATTAAAGAAAAAGCACCTCAGTGAGCAGGTAAACTGTACATTTTGAAGCTTTTATGAGGCTGGGGTTCCCCATGTCTGATGATGTCAAAGTTGTAGAGTTGATGCAGGTTAAAGAGGGCCACCATCAACATAACTGCCCAACAAGCAGCCCTGAGAGAGGTGGACCCTGCAAGTTCAGTTTTTCTAAAAAAATACAGTATAAGAATAAAAAGTTTAGAACTAGGAGGGTTTTTTCCTTCTAGAAGGATCCTTCCAAGAGGCCACACCATTCAACAGAAAGCAAGGCAGTCCAAAGGAAGCTTCCCAGTCAACTCTTAAAGAGGATCCTCGGTGCAACCAGTCTCCTTACCAACTCGGAAGTGGGGCAGCTGTGCAAGGTTGTGCCTGGCACAAGGCACTTTCACAAAATCATCCAAAACATGCACAGTATCAAATTCCAAGCCTTTGGCTTTGTGCACGGTGCCCAAAATGTACTCTGGAACAAAACACAGTCTACAGTTAGACGGGCTTGACAGTGAAAGAAACGAGAGAAGGACAAAAAGGGTACCCTTCCTACTATACTCTTAAAACTCAATTACGTGTCCTCGCCTACGTGCAGCTTTGCAGGAAAGGTGGGAAAGAGGACACTACAGTCAGAAAAAAAAAAGAGAGAGAGAGAGAAATAAAAAGATGAGGGGAAAATAGAAAGCTAGTTGCAGGGGAGTTAGTACATCTCAGAATCACATTGTGGAGCTCACGGTGACTTGCCCACCCCTGTATTTTACACTTGAAGGGACAGAGGCCCAGAAGAGGGGTGAATGGCTTGCCCAAAGTCCCATAGTGGCAGAGCTGGGACTAGAAAGTCCCATTCTACCAGCCTGCCGGTGGACCAGACGTACAGGGCCCCGAGGAAGAAAGGCAGAGCTGCTCCCCTCTCTTTTTGGCGATGCCGGGAACGCAACAGGGCCGCCCTCAGTCACACGTGACACTCATGCAGGCAAGAAGCATGAGAAGACCATCTGTCCCTCCGCTCAGGGGGAAGTGAAGAACCGACCGTTCTCCTTACCTGCAAAGTCCCGGTCTTCTATATGGCATTTTTCTATCCTCTGCACCAGTTCTGGAATCCTGATGTTATACTTCTCCACGACTGCAATCTTGGCTTCGAGCTCCTTATCCTCAGCTGCGGTCACATACCTCTTGAAGCCACTAAAGCCTTCTTTGTGCACCCATCTTCTAATAAACTTGTCTTTGATAATGAGGTTTTCTAAGGAGAATAAACAGACAGGTTAACACGACACAGGCTGTACTGCCATGCAGTGGCAGCAGCTACACGTTCCCAACCAACAGCACAATGAATGAACATCCTAAAGCTGGGAGGTCCGGGTTCTAGTCCCGACTACGTCACTAACCTGCTGTGTGCTCCTGGGCAAGTCAGTGAAATGACCTGTGCATTAGCCTCTCCGTCTCCAAACTGAGGCTCAAGAGCCCTACCCTTGAGACCCTTATCTACTTCACAGGGATGTGGAGGAGCGCGGTCATGAGAAGAGCGCTCTAGAAATGCTAGAAAGGATCATTTGGGGCCCATGCAGAAGTTTTGGTGTGTCACGTTGCCCAGGCAGACAGCAACATGGTGAGGGAAGACAGCCTATGGGACCAACATTAGAAAGAAATTTAGACTTCTGAGAGAAGGATCTGGAGAGACCTATCAGTACCGCTGAAAACAGGAGGCCTCAGGCACCCCACTCTTGATGGGAAAAGAGCAACACTAGCTCCACCCTTCTCCAGGAGGAAAACAAGAACAAGCCCATCCTTCTCCCGTCCCGTGATGGAGTGCTTCCGTCCACTGCACCAGGGCCAGGAGGGTACTCACGTTTCCTCCGTTCTTCCTCCGGCTGAAGAAGGATCCAAATATCAATGATTCTGTCCAATCCAAATGATTTAATCCCCTGAAAAAGTTTTTTGGTGGAATTTTTGGTTTTTTGTTGTTTTTCGTTTTGTTCTGTTGTTGTTGTTTTAACAAAACAAAGTAAAGCAAATGTGGAGATGAGATTTTGAAATGAGATGCTGCTTAGAAACGGATCTCAAATTGCACCCATAAAGACAGTAAGCAGGAAAACTTCACCAAGCTCAGAAGCACTAGGCTATAATGCAGCCTGAAAACTCAAGATTATCCAAGACTGAGTTTTGGCTGCTACCTCAAACTTCCTATGTTTAAAAAAAAAGGCAAAAACTAGCTGCACGTTGCTTTCTTGTCAAAAAAGGGCAATTTAAATCATCTACCTCCCAGGAATATAAAATGGTTGCAATGAAGAACACAATGACACCTGAATGCTAAGTGTGCAGTATGAATACTTACCGCTGTTTCTTTTGAGGGAAGAACTAGAGAATGTCTATAGGTCCAGACTATCGTATGTTTTAAAAGGTTAGCTCCCGGAGGAGAGGGCCTGACTGTATCACGGTTCAGCCCAATTCCACCCAGAAGCACATGCTGAGCACTGACTGCGCCCCAGCACTCACATGGCACCAAGTCCCAGAAGGAAGAAACACAAACAAAGGCTCCACACTCCAAAGATTCATCATTTTGGGAAGGGACACACAGAACATTAACACAAAACAGAGACCGAAATAAGACAGGATACATTATAACCGGAAACCAGGTGTGATCAAGTGTAATGATGTACACCACGGGTGATGAGCAGACATAAGAGAAGGGACGAGGACAACTTGCTTTATACCATGTGCAGCGTGAAGGATACTCCAAAAGTACTATTTACTCACAATAACGAAAATGACTACATTATGCTATATCCACTAGATGAAATATTGCAAAGTCATTAAAGTAGCAACACGAAAGAAAATAAGCTTATGTGTTAAGTAAAAACCGGCATAACTTTTTATGTACACTATCATTAGCAATTATGTAAAAATATACATGTATAAGGACAAAGACATAAATAATTAGCAAAAATGTGAATTATCATATAAAATACTGAGATTAAAGGTGATATTGCTTTCCTTTTAATTCCCCAATTTTGTGTAACTTGGTTTATGATCTTTGTAAATAAAAAAGAGAAAAGTCAGAACTTTTGATTATGATTCACTTATGGTATTTATTGAGTGTCTACACATAGTAGGCCCTCAAAAATATTTTTTTATAAATGAATGAGTGAACGTCTTGCTTCAAAGAGTTAAAAAGGCCACATACATGCCACTGAATCCTCCTGACTTCCCCGTGAAACAGGTAAAGGAAAGGCATTATTTTTATCTTAGAGATGGAGAGAATGAGGCACACAGAAGTTGTGACTTGCCGTAAGCCACACAAAGTTAGTGACAGAACCAGAGCTAGAACCCAGGTGTTCACACTTTCTACACTGGAGCCCATGAGCACCTCCCAGCTGTGTTGTCATCTCGCTTGTTCTTACACTAATGAACAACACACACCAAGACACTCCAGAGCTGGCAGCCTCATTTGCACAGTCAAATGAGAGAAGGGCATTTATTTTTTTTAAAGGGTGGAAGAAAAGATCGTCAGTCCTTAATAGGTCTACCTTTATAGGAATGTTTGGTTAGCATAATCAGAATGGCCAGGGGTAAAGACTTCAGTCATAGTGCAGATGGAAAAAACAGTAAAAAACCCAAAGGCTTGCTTGCATAATAATCCTAATGAAGTGGAACATTTTCATTGGCTATGTCTGTCTGCAGCATTTCTGTGCACGAAGCAGTCAACAGAAATTTACTCTTACCCCAATCAAATGTATCCTTGCAGGTACTTCTCCTTCAGTCACCCGTACAGCCTCATCAAACACATTGGCATTGGTCCGGGACAACAGGGCCACCTGCCCCTTTACATCACCTCTAATGCCACCTTTTGAGAGAGAGCACAAACTCTATGGCAAATCCAAATAAAGAGGAAGACTCGTTTTTGTAACAAATAAGAGTAACTGAAAGCCTTACTCTGGTGGTTTCCTCCAACCAAAGTCTTTTTCCTTACTCTCTTGCAGACATCCAAGATCGTAGCCCCCACATAAGCTATTTCCACACCAAATCTAAAACTCTGTTGGAAAACAACAAAAGGAGTTAACAACCCCTCCCTGAAGGATGTTAACACATTTCATTACTGTCAAGTCCTGGCCTTGCCAAACCCAACTGATCATTCCTGACTCACCTTATCTGGGAAGGATATTTGGAAATTCCCTACTGTAAACCCACTGATACTGAAGAGGAGTTTAACAATCAAAGCATCACTGATTTCATATTGAAGTTTTCAGAATAGCATTTTCTATCTTGAAACCTTAGAGTTACCTATTTTTCTTTACCCCTCGCCCCCAATCCAAACCTTGACAATTCTTCCACCTTATTTTCTACATTATTTTTCTTACCACTGCTACCAGCTCAGCTCAGAAACCCAAACCTCATGCCTCACCTACTTGGTCTCTTTCTCTCCAGTCTCCTCCCACTGCCACACTGTATCTCTGCAGGTGAATCTTGCCCACACACTCTCATCAAGCCCTTGCTACAACAAAGGAGAGCAATACATGACGGAAAGGTGATGTGTACACTTTCAAGATCCCTCACAGCCTGGACAGCCTTATTTCCCTTTATCCCTAAGATCATCAGCAAACTTTTCTTTGAAGCAGATCTACACTTCTTCCCAAATTAAATCTAACAAAGAAGGGTAAAAGATACTTATAAAAGATTAACGGAGGGCAGGGGGGTTTCTCCCCTGTCTCTGAGACTCCTTCAACATTAATTTAAAACCACTGCCCGACATAACCAGCCACATGCGTTTCCTGAGCACTCCTTGCCCTCTCCCTCCCTTGGCACACGGCAAAATAATTTCCTACCCTTCAAAACATGGCCCAGCACCCTACCTCCTTGAACCACTGCCACTGGAAAGATACCATTCTTCCCCAAACTCATGGTATTTATTGCCTTTTTCCATGCATTTATAACTTAAGATAGTAAAGTATTATTTGCTTTGGTGAACATCAATAATACAGTCTAAGGAAAACGAGACTTTCAACAAACAGTACTTTGTTGCTATAGAACTATTCTGAGTGAGCCACAGCCCAAATTATAAAATGAATATCCGTGAGTCCATACTGATATAAATAAATGATGGAATAAATAAATGGAAAAGAAGACACAAATCTCCTTTGCAGAAGAATCCCAAATAATCTATGTAGATACTTCAACGCTTAATCCTTGACAGAGGGCTGCAGATAGTGACTTCCTGCCAAAGCGTACACTATGGAAGAGGGGGTGCGGGGAAGAGGAACTTCACAGTTGGGAGACCTGACAAACACTGCTTTAGCCAGGTGATCAAGGTCAACATCAACAGTCCTCAGTCATGTTGATAGTTATGCCCTTGATGTGATATGATGAAAATGGCCCTTTTTCTTCTGAAGTCTTCCTCCACAAATCCCATAACATCAATCTAATCATGAGAAAAACATCAGAGAAATTGCAATATAGGGGCATCCTACAAAACACCTGATCAGTACTCTTCAAAATTGTCAAGGTCATCAAAAACAAGGAAAGTCTGAGAAACTGTCACAGCCAACAGGAGCCTAAGGAGACATGACAACTAAATGTAATGTGGTAACCTGAATAAGACCCTGGAACAGAAAAAGAACATGAGGTAAAAACTAAGGAAATCTGAATAAACTATGGACTTTAGTTTATAATAATGTGTCAATACTATTTCATTAATTGTGGCAAATGTACTACACTAATATAAGATGTTAATAGTGGAAACTAAATGCAGGGTATATACAGGAACTTTCTGTACTATCTACTCAATTTTTCTGTAAATCTGAAACTAAAAAATGTCTATTAAATAAAATTACTCTGAGCCAGCCCTGAAGGCCTAGAAGTTAAAGTTCAGTGCGCTCTGCTTCGGCAACCTGGGTTCAGTTCCTGGGTGCAGAACCACACCACTTGTCCATCAGTAGCCATGCTGTGATGGCAGCTCACATTGAAGAACTAGAAGAACTTGCTCACATTGAAGAACTAGAAGAACTTACAACTAGAATATACAACTGTGTACTGGAGCTTTGGGGAGAAAAAAAAAGAAAGATTGGCAACAGATGTTAGCTCAGGGCAAAACTTTCTCAGCAAAAAAAAAACACTACTACTCTGAGTTGACGCCACTCTAAATCACTGTTGCATATGACGACAGGAACACAAGGGAATAAAGTCACAGAGTAGGGACTTTCTACAACAGAACAAAACTCAGATGACAGCTGATTAAAAGCTGGTGCCTCTAACTAGAAGTGAGTCTCTGAAAGCCGTGCTTCTCACCCCTCCTGGTCTCTGGACTCTTCACACTTTTAAAAACTACTGAGGCCCCAAGGGTGCTTTTATTTATATGAGTTGTGTCTATTGATATTTACCATATTAGAAATTTAATTAATTTAAAAGTAACAATAAACCCATTACATAACATAGAGAACATATTTTTTAAAACTATATTTTCCAAAACAAAAAAAAATTAGCGAGAAGAGCAGCACTGTTTTACAAATCTCTTTAATGCTAGTTCTGTCTGCATTTAATCTGTTGTGATGTATTGTTTCGGTTGAAGCACAGGACAAAAATTCAGCCTTACACAGATAGGTATTGAAAAGGGGAAGAATGCTTAATTGTCTTTTTTGACAATCAAGGACACCAGTTGTCATGCTCATGGTGGCAGACACAAGTTTTCCAAAATTTTGACTTCACTTGAAAGCAAGAATTTTATCTTTGGCAACAAATATTTGTTAGTTGTTTTCCTTAAAGTCACAGCTCATTTCATTTGTTTTTGAGAAAATGCCAAACACCCAAGTCTGAATAACCAGAGTTGGTCCGTCAGCTGTTCTTTCTTTAAGTACCAATGGTGCCACAAGAAAAGGCAGCCAGTGAGCTCACAACTCGACTACAAAAGTGCTCTTCGTCAGACAACCCATACATTCCAGTGTGCAGGAGCCCTTTACTCATACTTCCCCTTTCATCACACAGAATATTAAAGACACATACTCAAGGGTCGGCAGTTAATAAAATTAATCATTTTTGCCATATCATCAAGGACATTCTCACATGAACTGCTTTTTTTTAAACTGAGTTTGTAGCAGCCAAGAATACAATGACCACTGGTACCGCCTGGTGCCGATGCGGCGCCTTGACTCACGGGAGGGCACCAGCGGTTTCACCCACCACTGGCTTTGCATCATCAGTGCAAATGTCAGCACAGTGAAAAAGGCAAAGAACTATGATGAAAACAGTGCTGACTTTGCAGATCCCCGGAGAACCAGGGCTTAGGAGCAGCAATTTGCTACAGACTGTGAACCTGACACAAAACCTTGCACAGGGCCTGGCACGTGTCAAACCCCGAGAAACAAGGGTGGGGAACCATAACGCTTGCTTATACACTTCTGGGGACGCGGAAGCAAAGAGGGCTCTTACCTGTGTGAGATAGAAGACGTGAGTGTGAGGGACCGTGAAGAGAGCATTGACTGCACCACGGAAGGTATAGATCTGTTGGTGTGGGTCCCCTACAAAGATTTTCCCACATGGCTGCGACAGAACGATATTCATGATAGCTGCAACCGATAAGAAGGAAAGTCACAGATCTGCAGGAACGCCTGCCCACACAGTAAAAAGAAACCATATTTAAGCCAGCAAAGAAATGCTGTCATGAAACTAAGCCAGGGCACAATGGACAACAGTTATTTTTTCCTGCAGGACAGGCACATTCAATCTAAAAAATGATTTTATAATGGATACAAGAAACAGTTTCTAATCCTGGGAATGTAGATTACCTTAGTCCTAGATAAATTATTGAGTACAAGAAACCACATAGGCAAACATACAATGAGGCAAATTGTCTTCTTTAATATTATAACTTAAGGCCCCAAGGTCACAGTATTTCCTAGTAGCCACTTGAAAAATATACAACACAAATTGTTCACTCTAAATTGATTCCCTTTTCCCACTTGGCATGAGTCTAGGTCCCTATCATCTGATGACCTATGCTTAGTTAACATTTTAAGAATAACCGAAGCAAAACATTTAGAGCGAAATAAGTCTGCTTTGGGTGGGGGGGGGAAGGACAAGCGTTGACATCCAAAGTCAAGTCATAAAGGATTTCTGAACGACTAAATATGATTTGCTCCTCTTCTTTATGACAAATAAGAATAATCAACTTATTCACACATATGTCCTCTTACATAATCACGGTGCTGTTTCTATGTATCTGACTACTGATGTCCTGAATAGTTTATCACCTGGGGTACAGTCCTGGGCCTCATCCACAAAGATGGCGTCAAAAGAGGCAAGCAAAGGCTTGCTCAGCTGCCAGAGTTTCAAATAGCCTGAAAGGGAGGAGTAAGAGTCAGAACTCGTAAGTAAAGCCGTCACGTTGAACAGATATCCAGACTTGGGAACTTCGTACCATCGTGAGTCATTTGGTAAGCCTCTTCTTTGCATTCCCCCAGCTTCCGCATGTTGTCCCAAAGTCGGCTTGCTTCAAGGACACCATTCTAGAAAGCAAGTGATATGGTAACTCCCGGTGTAAGACCCTGGGAAAGCCAGCACCCTGAAACCCACTTGCATTTCCACACACAGAGGTCAGAGCAAAGGCACACACACACACAGCACACAGCACAGCGAGCAGCAGGCACATCCCTAAGCTCCCTCCGGCTCCGACAGCCTTTAACCACGTCAAGTGCCGAGACGAGCAAGAAGTTGGGGCTGCACCAGGCTCAGGGATAGAACGTCACTCAGAGAGCACAACATCTGATGAACCAGAAAAGGTTGGATTTCCCTAGATTTGCCATTCTTTTATAAAAAGAATGGCAAATGATTGAGAAGACTTGATAAAAATTAGAAAAGAGATTCCCACTCCTTAGATCCTAGGTCCAGCAGACCCAATGATAAGCTCTTGGGTAGCTGCCTCATCTGTCAAACGGGAGGATCAGTGTGAGGATTAAGTGAGAGGTCTATGTGTGTTCTTCACAGGACACTGTGCAATTCACAGTAGTCACAACGGGCCTACAGTCTCTCCCCTCCACCTTTACTTCCTGCCAGCAGTTCTGAAGAAATGAAAGACAAATGTAACACTGCACCATGTCAACTCTTCCCATGTACCCCCAGATCCCGAATACTAAAGACATTCAGATACTCACCAGTTTTTCACTCTGTTCAACCATGACTCTCTGTCCTTGGCTGTTCTTACACCAAATAGGCACGTGATCAATAGTCAGCTCTTCATCGGCTGAGGCAAAGAAGTTTTCTAAAGTCTTACATACTAGCTTGGCCCTTATGAATCCTCCTTTCCCTTCAGCAAGGACAGAATTGACCATGAAGGGTGTTAACTTGAAGAGATTCAATTTCTTCTTTAATTGGTACCTGTAGTGCATATCCCAAATGAACAGTAGTTGGCTTTACTGGCAATCTGGCATTTAGTGTCTCCCCTACCCCCAACCCAGTTCTCTCCAATGACACCACAAGGTCACTCTAAGTGTCATACATAGGTGAGGGGAAAAAAAAAACCCAGAGAAGTTGAGCAAGGTCCATGCATGATTTGAAATAGCTTCATTAGGCTTTCAGGGATTCACATATAATAACACAGAAGATGAAGCAGCTCACGGCAGATACTACTATTCTAAGGTGTGCACCAGCCTCCATGAGGCCCCTGGAGGGACGCTCGGAGTTCCTTGAAGCTCTTCATGTCCAAGGGAATACCGGTTCAGAGGTCCCAGGAGACGTGGGCCAACCCCTGCTTAGTCTTCTCCCCCTCCCTGCCTCCCTTCCAAGGAAAGCCTAAAACTGATCGATCAGATTGGTGATAGCCTGAATTTCAGACAAGTCATTTTGACTTTCTGCGTCTCAATTCCAGAGAAACGAGAATGCCCCCCTCAGCAAGATATTGTTATTTGTAGACAATATATTTTTATGGGGTAAAAGAACAAATCACTAAATCTATTTTTACACTTCCTGCCTGTAAATGGAGATAAAAGCATTAAGTTTTCTTAGTGTTGTTAGGGTGTAAGTTCATATGTGATCACGATGATGACAATGTGAAAAACCATAAGTTGACATAACAACGACGGTGGCAAGGGAATGCTCACTTCCGCCCGACGTGTCCATACGCCATGGAATGAAAGGTTTTGCAGGTGACGTTGCTGGGGAAGACGAGCTCAGCCTGCTTTGCGATGCTCTTGTTGAAAGTCACATACAGAAACCTGCTCTCAGACCACTTCTCAGCGTACTTGACCAGGGTAGAGGTCTTCCCGGTGCCTGGGGAAGCCAAGAGGAAAGGAGGTGATCCTCTGACCAGGAAAAACTGTTCCAGAGGATGCCCTAATCAGGTCTTACCCCTGCTTATCTCGCCTCTTGCCTGCTACCAGACAGTGACAAGATTTTCAATACTGATTAAAACTAAAAACAGGGTAGTAAAAAGAGCAGCCAATTTTAAACTAGATCAGCCTGGGGTGGGATTGTGGCTCTGGCAGGTTCTAGCCGAGCAGTGAAAGGAGAGACACTTGACCTCACTGTTTGCTGCTCAGCCATGGGTGAGTAACACTGATCTTGTAGGGGCTGGCAGGATAAAGATAATCATCAAGGTACCCAGCAGAGGAACTCCACAAACAGTAGTATTACTCGCCTAGGAGTCATTAATGCTCCAATGGCAAAAGCATACAAATGAGATTCAAGGATTCTTCTGACCCATTCTGAACTCTTTCCTCTGACCGACCTAGCCACCATTCATTCAATTATGCACTTATTCAACTGTTATTCATTTAACAAGTATTTACTGAGCAGCTATTACATGTTCGGCTGTATGCTAAGTCCTGAGAGTATATTAAAAAACAGATAGCAAGGTTCCTACATTAAAGTCTAGGGGAATAAAATACCAACACTGTTGTAACAATTAGATCAAAATAAGAGTATAATGGTAACACAGAAGGGTGAAAAAGAATATGGATCTGGAAACAAAAAATCTCGCCTTTAAAGGAAGGAAAATAGTACCTCTTTCCCTACCTAACAGGCTGCTTTGAAGATTAATGACATAGTGTGGAAGGATTTATAAAATGTATGTGTTGGCTATTCTTACTATATAATCAGGTACCAGATAGTTAATACAGACGATTAGTAAGTGTTCAGAGACCATATAGGACTCAAATGGCTAAAGAAAACTCCATCAAGAAGAAACAGAAATGATGGGAGTCAACATGGCATGGCAAAGAAAGAGAGTGAGGGGGGAAGACGGAAGGAGAGGGGGAAGGAAAAAGGCATGTTTTTGGAGAGAAACAGATCCAGTTTCGAATTCTACCTCCACCACTGATTTGTTTATTTAACCCGAGGCAAGTCATTTTAATTTCTCTGAGCTTCAAATCTTTATCTATAAATTAGAGATAACTTACCAACCTTACAGAATGCTATTAGGATTAACACAGTGCCGGGCACATGGCAGGAATTTAATAAATGGTTGTTGTTGTTGTTACTAGGCTATTCGGGCAGAAAAGAAGTGAAAAGGAATTCCCAAGTAGAGAAAATTGTATGAGCAAAGGTTCAGACAAAAGAATCACCAAGTACTTTAGGAGACTGTAAGGAGGACAGCTACCTGAGGCAGGAGAATAGTAGACAATACATTTAGGAATGTAGGTTAGAACCAAATTGGGGAGGGCCTTCTGGACTTCACCCTACAGAAACCAGGGAGCTACTGAAACTCTCTGAGCGGGAGATGAACACGACCTGCCACTCCATAAGCAATCAGTTACTGAGCATATACCATGATAAATGACAGGATGGATCAATCCCAGTGGTATTTACCCCACACACTAATTCTTATGAACTATTTGTCTCACCAGGAACTCCAGTGTGGATGTTCCCTGGAGTGGTTAAAGAAAAGCAAGTATTCCTTGGCAACTGCTTTTTAGATTATTTAATTGCAGTAGTTTGATAATAGATCAAGGTAAAGACACTGGGGCAGGTAGCAGGGAAAGGGGATGAGGTGATAAGAGGCTGACTCTATTCCAGGCATGGCGAGCTCCCTTACCTGCAAATGCCATAATTTTGACCACCTGGAGAGGTTCCATCTTATGGCTCAGAATCAGCTGTTGTTCATGCGTAAGCTGGATGCTTGTTTTCTTGCTACAATCATTACAGAAGAGAAATTAGAAAAATAGGAATTGAAAAGACCATGTGATGGACTGTCTAAAACCAAATAGGCAAACTGGATGAACAAAATTTAACTTCCCTCCAAAAAAGGCCTCCTGTTAGGGTGATAAAAATGTTCTAAAATTAGATTATAACGTTGGTTGCACACTAAAAATCACTGAATTGTACAATTAAAATGGGTGAATTTTATGTAATGTAAACTACACCTCAATAAAGTTAAAACAAAACACCTCTCCTCCTTAAGTATGAGAAAGAGTCAAGAATGGAACACACACACACACACACACACACACCTCCATATACATACCCTGGCCAAACCGATGGTTCCTCTTGAACTTCTGTGGCCTGAGTAGAAGAATTCTCCTGAAGATACAGGCAGTAGAAAATGTTGTAGTGAATCCTAATAGAGAAAAAGTAGATTTAGAGATTTTCAAATTAAGTCACAATCTGTATCTTACTTTTCCTCAGATGTATGTAGACTCCTTACCATTTCTATAGAGAAGACTCCTACCAACATTTTACAAAAAAAAGGAAAGGATTTAAATCCTTTTTAAAGGATTAAAACCTAGAGCTGACCAAAGCCCTCTTGGAGGGCAGTACTGGGAAAGACGCCTGGTTCCAGTGTGTAATGGCAAAAGCAGAGACCAAGATGTGCTCTTTGGAAAACAAGGCATTAGCCGTGACCTTATGAGACAAATAATCACAAAAGCAGCAAGGACCAGTTGAAAACAAATGTAAATTCTGCTCCTAGCGGTGAGATTCTTGTTCCACATCAACTTAATGTA
Source organism: Tapirus indicus (assembly GCA_031878705.1). NCBI lineage: Eukaryota > Metazoa > Chordata > Mammalia > Perissodactyla > Tapiridae > Tapirus > Tapirus indicus. The sequence continues at coordinate 121,830,604 of CM062925.1, forward strand.
ATCTTATCTTTCTGAGCCTTTGTCGCTCTGCTCCCTGCTTCTTGTGAGGTGATAACAGTTTAGAAGCATGAAGAACATTCTGTCTTTTAAGGCCCCAAAGGAAGGGTGCTACATGAATAACAAGATATGATCACCAGGGACTAGAAAACAAAACAGCCTCCAAGTCACCCAGAAGGGCTGAAGATGACAGAGTGCACTCAACAGAGGCACTGGACATGGTCGAATATATCCCACCATAAGCCACTCCCAACCTCTCCGTGTACCCACTGAATCCGAACTCATCTCCCACATCACCAATCGCCCACATCTTAGTGCACTGCTTCCCATCCCTAGAGTGAGAAGAGGTGATCTCCAAGCATCAATTTTTTTGATGCAACAAACACCTTTCATAATACATTTCAGTCTCTGGTCACATTATCTCCCAGATAAAGCAGGAAGAAATATATAAACACAACAAAACTCAACATATCATACTTCCCATTCCTCATCTATGTCCATGTAAAAATGCAGATAATTTGTAGGTTCATATTTGCACTTAAGGACGTTATTCATCATTTGTGTATTTGTCTTATCTGAATTGTGTCATAAAGTTCCTTGCCCCATACCTCAACGCCATGGAATGGGAAAGAACATAAACTATATTTAATGAATTGAAATATAACTCAGAAACACAGCAAACACTCTGACAGTTTTGGAGAATGAATGTTCCATTCTTGAACCTCACCACGGATGACTAGGTCACAGTTCACCTGGTGCCACCAGCCATGTTCCTTCTAGGGCTCACTCACTCTAGAGAAGGAAATCCTCTCTGGAACTTCTGCTTCTCCAAGATCCACTGCATTATGCTGCCTGTCCCCAGGTCAGGGATCAGGCGCCTTCCAAAGCTGCCCTTCACACTTTGGAGTTCATTCTAACTTCTTACAGGGCCTACAACGTCTTTCCTCATCTGGATGTTGTCTACCTCTTGAAATCGTATACTAGTCTCCCTCTTAATCACTCCATTCTTGCCATACCAGACTTCTTCTCTTCCTTCTATATACTAAATTCATTCCTGTCTTTGGGCCCTTAAATTATCCATTCCTTCTGCTAAAATGCTCTCCTCCCACATCTTAAAACGGCTGGCTCCTCCTTGACATTCAGGTTTCAATTCAGATGTTAATTCCTCAGAGCAGCTTTCTCTCACCCAATCTAAAGTAGTGTTCCCCACCTCCCTTGCCCACCACCCGGTTCTTTTTCTTTGCATCACCTATCACTCACTAAAATATTCTTGTTTAACACACTTACTTAGGCAGTATCCATCTCCCCTCACTAGCACATACAGTCCACGAGAGCAAGAATATTGTCTAGCTCTCTCACAGTGGCATCCCTAGTGCCTGGAAAAGTATCTCACGTGGAGTAGGTGTTCAAAAGTTTGCTGAATATACATATCACTCTCAAAACTGACCTGTGCATATCTGCTAGTGAGTGAAACCATTAAGGTCACTCTGAATTAGCAACCCACATGCTATAGCCTTTCTCATACTAAGATGATAGGGCAGACAAGACTTAACCACAGTCCTTACATCCTATCTCCAGAAAGTGACAAATGGAGGAACCAAATCCTAACGTTTTCCTAGGGAAATGTACCCACCTACGAACAAAGAAACTTCTTTTAGTGAGGGGACTTCAAAACTGCCTCAGGGATGTTTTACAGTTGTAGAGCACTTTGTATTTATATCACAGAGTACTCTTACCTGCGTCACTATCACTTAAGCCTCCCATTACCTTCATTTTACAAATAAAGAAACAGGACGGAGCAGTGGGAGTGTTGTGGTCCCCCCACACCCCCATGTGAAAACTGGAAAGCGGCAGAGCGGGGACTGTAGGCACATCTGGGACTGTATGAGTCTAGGACATTTCACTGTATCAGTGTCTCCGCTCTTCCTCCTACTGCTTTACCGATTGCTGATGTTAATTCCCTTCTCCCTCATGGCGTAGAGAAGCACAGCGATGCAGTATAAGGTCTCAGTGATGTCTGGCATGGTCACGGTGGAGCTGGGTCTCCTGAGGCAGAAGAGGAGCTGCTGGATGTCATTCACACTGCTGGAGAGGAGGACAATGGCTGCGACCAGAGCCCACACGTTGACCCCCTGTGGGGGGGCACCAGGGAGGGGAGAAAAGACCCAAAACACAATTAATAAAGATCACATCAGACAACCAGTGAAGAAAGCCAAGTCTGAGGTTGGGGTGCCATCTACAGATTGCCTGAACTGGGTGCAAACTTCCCACCTGACATCTGGGAACAATGGGAACCTTTTTTTTTTTGGCCCTGGAGTCCTTTCTTCTCAGCACTTTTGGATGTGAGCTCTTCGTTTTCTTTAATTAAATAACATTTATAAAGTATCTAACATAGGACCTTGCATAGAGATGATGCTCTCAGCTCTCCACCCCTCCCCTCTCCAGGTCAGTGTGAGCCTTCAGGGCCACAGATACTCAACAGAGTCAAAACAAGCTTGTTATTGGATGGTGCCTACCTGGGAGGCACAAAAGATAGGAGATACAAAAGAAGACAGCAGTCTTTAGAGGGGAAATCAAGACTGACAATTCCTGGCATTAAGATGTTAATTTAGTGTTGACTTTATGTTATTATTATTTAATAATCATTACATATTAAGTTAAATAAATATTAAATTAGTGAAAATTATTATGGACACAGCATGCTCCATTTAGTAATGTCTAAGAAAACGTTCACTAACATAGAAATAGTCAATAATGGACATATATCGTTATCATTCTTAACTTTACTACAAGTCTTCCTGTTAAAAAATGCATCCTGAGAAAGGAAAGTTCCATGCACCTCTCACTATAACCATCCTGTGCAAGAAAACTCACTCCACCATCATCAACAATCACTTCACTAAAAACAGAAAGAGAAATGCATATGGCTGGATTCCAACCCGCTATTGGCTGTGAAATACAGGCTGAGGTTGCATGTAGCCTCCAAGATAAAATCTGAGAATCCCTGAGCTAAACAGGAGCCATAAGACTGAGTCAGGAAATTGAGGACTATTTCTAGCTTCTCATTAACTCACTGTGCGTCTATAGCAAGACCCTTAATTTCTCTTGTCCTTTCAAATAACCCGAGTTGTCAACAATGGAATGTGCTGCCTTATAAAGAAATCATTATTAATCAAAGTGTTCAGAGGTTAGATGACCATTGTCTGTTGAGAATTCCTCAACAGAATGGGAAACTGGACTAAATGCTTTTTAAAATTCCTTCCAAGTTTAAGAATCTGTAACAGGGGGCCACCCGGTGGCGCAGTGGTTTAGTTCGCGCTTGGCAGCCCGGGGTTCGCGAGTTCGGATCCCAGGCGCCCGCCGACGAACTGCCTGTCAGCCATGCCGTGGCGGCGTCCCATATAAAGTGGAGGAAGATGAGCACGGATGTTAGCCCAGGGCCAGTCTTCCTCAGCAAAAAGGGGAGGATTGGCAACGGATGTTAGCTCAGGGCTGGTCTTCCCCACAAAAAAAAAAAAAAAAAAATCTGTAACAACGTGGCCTTTTATTTCTCTAGTGGGACCAACGACAAGATTAAGGCCTCAAAGATTTTGAAAATAAATCTAAAATAACCTTCAGCCAAACATAATCACCGATACGCTTTCTCACAATGAGAAAAAGGTGTTGCCTCCCCAACAACTCCACACAGCCGCTTCACATACCGTAGCAGCCACGTAGAGATCAGGGAGGTACTGTCGCACGCACGCCTCTGCCTCAGGAAGGAGGAGATGGTCCCTCAGACTCCACAACACCCTGCCAGGATCCACACTTGGGGAGTACTTAGTGGTGGCTGTATAGCTGTAAGACATTCACAGCAGAGTCCACGAGAAAAATGATCATAGTGATAATATACATGAAAAGACTTCAGAAACTTTCATCCCCCCAGGAGAGAAAGAACTCACCGGATGAGGTTCAGCACACACAACTCTGACTCCTTCTCGATACCGTAGTTCAACAGGATGCCATCCACTTTGCTGACAGCTTGCTCTTCATTCATCAAGTATCGATGATACAGCTTTTTCCAAGGAATGAACTATATAGTTAAAAAATCCAAAATAACATGCAGACAATGGCTATCAGAGAGAATTAGGCCACAAACATACAGATAACCTTCTACCAACTGAAAAGCAATTATAGCTCACAATTCAAAAGCTGGGCAAATAGGATAAAAACATTACACAAATTTTGGGTGGAAACTAGGAGAACCGTTTATTGGTTTGGTTTCAACACTAACTTGTTATAGAATCTGGGAAAAGCTAGTGCTTCAGTTTCTCTATCTGAAATATCAGGACACTAATGGCTCAGAGTTTTGATGAGGATTAAATAGCATGAGAGCCGTAGCTATACTAATATCAGACAAAACAGACTCTAAGTCAAAAACTATTGTAAAAGACAAAGAATGAGATTATATAATGATAAAAGGGCTAATTCACCAAGAAGATATAATAATTATAATGTACCAAACATCAGAGTCCTAAATCTCGGAAGCAAACACTGACAATTGAAGGGAGAAATAGACAGCAACATAACAGTAATAGATTTCAATACTCCACTTTCAAGAATGGATAGAACAACCAGACAGATCAATAAGGAAACAGAGGACCTGAACAATACTAGACCATTTGGACCTAATAGACATATACAGAACACTCCACCCAACAAAAGCAGAATATATAGTCTTCTCAAGTACACGTGGAACATTTTACAGGATATATCACATGCTAAACCACAAAACAAGACTTAACAAATTTTAAAAGATTAAAATTACAGAAAGTATCTTTTTCAATCACTATGGAATGAAACTAGAAATCAGTAGCAGAAAGAAAACTGGAAAACCCACAAATACATGAAATTAACACACTCTTAAAACAACCAATGGGTCAAAAAAGAAATCACAAAGAAATTAGAAAATATCTTGAGACAAATGAAAACAAAAACACAGCATACCAAAACTTATGGGATGAAATGAAAGCAGTGCTGAGAGAGAAGTTTATAGCTGTCAACACTCACATCAAAAAAGATGAAAGATCATAAATCAATAACCTAACTTAACACCTAAAGGAACTAGGAAAACAAACTAAACTCAAAGCTAGCAGAAGGAAGAAAATAATAAAGACTAGAGCAGAGATAAATGAAATAAAGAATAGAAAAAAAAAATCAAAGAAACAAAGAATTGGTTTTTTTAAAAGATCAACAAAATTGACAACTTTTAGATAGATTAAGAAAAAAAAGAGACCCAGCCCTGATGGCCTAGTGCTTCAAGTTTGGCACGCTCCAAACGGCCCAGGTTTGGTTCCCAGTTGTGGAACCACACCACTTGTCTGTCAGTAGCTGTGCTGTGGTAGCAGCTCACACAGAAGAACTAGAAGGACTTACAACTAGAATATACAACTATGTACTGGGGTTTTGGGGAGGAAAAAAAAAGAGGAAGATTGGTAACAGATGTTACCTCAGGGCAAATCTTTCCCAGCAAAGAAAAAAAAATACTGGATGTGTGTTACTTCTTCCTCTTTAAAAAAAGAGAAGATTCAAATAACTGAAATCAGAAATGAAGAGGGAACATTATAACTGATGTCACAGAAATGAAAAGGATTATAGGAGAATACTATGAACAACTGCACGTCAACAAATTGGATAACCTAGAAGAATGGATAAATTCCTAGAAACACACAACCTACCAAGACTGAATCACGAAGAAACAGAAAATCTGAACAGACTAATAACGAGCAGGGAGATTGAATCAGTAATCGAAAACCTCCCAACAAAGAAAAGCCCAGGACCAGATGTCTTCACTAGAGAATTCTACTGAATATTTATAGAAGAATTAACATCAATCCTCCTCAAACTCTGAAAAAACTGAAGAGAAGGGAGTGCTTCTTAACTTATTCTATGAGGACAGCATAACCTTATACCAAGGCCAGACAAAGACAGGATAAGAAATGAAAAGAAAATGAGAGCTGTCACAGGTTACTGAAAATAAATACATCATGTCATTGATGGTGATGATAAAAATAGCGTTATTCTAACATTTCAAGAGGTAAGTATAAGCTGGGATATCTTCCCAAAAACCTTCTCAAGCAGAATGGAGAAAACCCTCACTTAACCCTATCTATGACTATTAAGTTCACATCAGAGAGATCTCAATTTGGTGGGTAGAAATACTATGACACAAAACAGTTCACATCTAAAAGCAGAAAGATATTTCTCAGAAAGTAGGAGACAGGACCCCAAGCAAAGGATGGAGCAAGAGTGATGTGAAATTTCCTCCAAAATCTTTTGTGCTTAAAAGAAAAGTGTACTAAGTCTTGATATATCCATCTTGCACTCCATCCCTGAATTTTTAAACCTCAGTATAGTTGAAGGGAGAGTTAATGTCTGTATCTCTGATTTATTCCCAATGGCTAGCCTAAGGGATTTATAAGCTAAGCAAAACATTCTCCCAGCATTCAAGTTTACCCAAGAACCTGAACCTGGGATGGGAAAAAGTGTAATTAAACAACAAAGGAAGTGCAGGGCACCGGAGCTGTGATATGATTCACTGTAGCACTGAGAAATCCTTTCTGAGAGGACGGGCCACCCGCTGTAACAGCCTCAAAAGGTACTCCAGGGTGATTCGATGCAGCACTCATCTATTAATCACATACTACATCTAAAATATCATGAGGCACAATGGAGAACGCAGAAACAAATAGGACCAGTTTTTTCTCAATGAGCTAATAATTAAAAGGGGGTTGGAAGGCTCTTGAAACTGTAGTACACGTAACAGACAACTTATACTTGTAGCACAAGGAACAGAAAGTGAGAAATTTCAAAGGGATGAAATGGGAAGGAGCAGAGTGAAGCTTTGAAGAAGAGGTAAGATGTCAACAGAGACATGACGGGTCCTTTATGTGGGGGTAGCAGGTGGGGATTAGACCAACATATGGAAAGGAATATGTGGTCTATGGCTGGGATGCAGCAAATCATTTGCTGTGGATAGAATATAGAGATGTGTTGAGGAGAAGTGAGCAATGAGGCTGGAATAATAAGGTGGGACAAACATGGAAGGCCTCACCCTCCAGTGAATCTGGATGTTATTCTGGAGGCAAATGGAAACTATCATTTCTGAAGAAACACTATAATCAGAAGTATGCATTAAGTGAAGCGAATCTATGTACTCTTAGAAAAAACATCCCGGAACTACGAGCATTTTACATACCAGTGGATCACTGATTATCTCCCTCCAGAGGTGGCACACCAAGCTCAGATTCCAATAGAGATCTTCCACGGGGAGGAAAGCAAAGATGTGCCTCAGGACCTCACTGGGCAGGCTACAAATGTGGCTCTGGGGTTCCTGGCAGGGCAAGGTCCCTAGAAGCCCATAGTAAGAGTCAGGAATGGGATCAGGACCAATGTCCTCCACTTCTTGGCTGGATTCTCCAGATTCCACAGAGAGCCATGACAGAGAGTCCTCTGCTTCTTGCCTGGCTTCCCTGGGCTTTGCGCATGACAGAGACAAACGATGCCGTGGGGTTTTCCTAGAAACCCCATCCCACTGACTGGTCCCTGTGGCTTGACTTCTCTCATCCTCAAAGGACCGAGACCGCTTCCTGGCAGGCAGAGCAGACCCTGATGAGCCCAGTCTTGCTTCTCCATCACCTTCCTGAGGCAGGGCACAATTGCTCTCTGCAGCAAAGATCATTTCACCCTCCGAGTCCTTAGAGCTGTCCTGGGCCACAGAATTGCTTTTGGCCATGTCATTGGTGCACCGCTGCTGGCCAGCTAGGAAGAATTCAGTGATGTATCTTTGACATTCTTGACCTGTACAGAGAACCCAAACAGAATGAATGAGAAATGAATAATGACTACTGACCCATTGTTGACCCAAATGAGACCAATTAATTTTCAATTATCTCTATTAATAGAGGAATGAGACAGGATATATTTAGTGGTCAATTGATTATATAAATAGCTTAATCCAAAAAATATTTATATTTCGCTCTATCATACACACATCTGGAAAGAGACAGAGACCAGTCTCTGGATGGTGTGAGGACCACATTATACCCTGCCATATATACAAACTAAATACCTGAATGGACAAAAAGTAAATGCTCACATTCACACATCCCGCTTACAAAATTTCACCTCTCCTGGCTTGCTCTCACGATAAAAAAAATCTAAGTTTGCTTAAGTAGAAAGGAAAATGCTTTAGGTCATCAGGATTCAGTAAAACCCACTCTTCTCATTTGACAAAGTTAAAATTCTTTTAATTTATTTTTATTTCCTCCTGTGAAGCTGACACATTATTCATTTTAAAATAAAAAGGAGGTAGTGAGAATTCTCCTCATATTATTAGAGAGGTACCTAATCTAGTTCATACATTTATTCAATAGGCATTTACTGAGCACCTATTATTCTGAGACAAACATAAAGTGAAAAATGGTACACAGTCATGCGTTGCTGAATGATGGGGATACGTTCTGAGAATTGTGTTGTTAGGCGATCTCGTCATTGTGTGAACATCATGGAGTGTACTCACACAACCCAGATGGTGTAGCCTACTACACACCTAGGCTCTGTGGTACTAATCTTATGGGACCACTGTCATAAATGTGGTCTGTCATGGACCAAAACGTCATTATGCAGCATATGACTATATACAGTCCATGACCTCACAGACTTTTCAGGCACTTAGAGGAGTCCAGATAGTGATTTCACACATCACCACTTCATTTTTAAACTCCTGTAAATTACTGTAAAATTCCAATGAAGTATTCAAACACCTAATCAATATACAACAAAATACATGGTTCCTTCCTGAAATGGCTGTAGCCAGAATTCTCACTTTGGAAAATAAACGAGTGGACTGAAACTAGGTTTAGCTTTTAAGAGAATTTACAGAATTTAACATTTTTTTCTATGCTAGGAAAAAAATTATAACTGCTTCTGGGGCAATTTGATAGAAACCCAGAGTTTTGAAGTCAAAAGGCCTGGGTTAAATTTTGCAATGTTTTAATTGTGGAATTCAATCACACTAGTATTTATGAAGAGCCCACTACCTGCTCAGGGCTAGGACTCCACACTGAAACATAAACATGCTAACAAAGTCTTTGTTGATAAAGTACTCACAACACAGAGGAGAAGCTGACTTATACACACAACACAAACAAAATATCAATGTATAACAATTGAGTTTAAAACTGCCTCATTCAATTGGTTACAGTATTCCAAAAAGTCATAAACACATCTTATAATATTTAAAGACGACTAGATAAGATTTGAGTTTTATTCTGAAATTAGATATATCAAAGGGAATTAAGGCAATCTGGATTACACTAACAGGTATTAACAAAAGTAGGAATTTGTTTGGCACATAGACGGGTAATAAGAAAACCAAACTACCAGAGGGAGAACTTGCATATATTAAATAAATACCAGGTGGTGGCAAGTTTGAGCCTGAGTCCATAACAGTACCGGGAAAACATTTCACTGTGGGCTCTTGAGAGTGGTGGTGACGTGATAGAGAATGTACTCAGTGGGGTCAGCCCCGTGGCATAGTGGTTAAGTTGATGCGCTCTGCTTTGGTGACCTGGGGTTTGTGGGTTCAGATCCCAGCGGCAGACCTACACCACTCATCGAGCCATGCTGTGGTGCCATCCCACATACAAAAATAGAAGAAGATGGGCACAGATGTTAGCTCAGGGACAATCTTCCTCAAGCAAAAAGAGGAGGATTGGCAACAGATGTTAGTTTAGGACCAATCTTTCCCACCAAAAAAAAAGAAAAGAAAATGTACTCAAGAATATTAACTTGATGACGTATGTCCCAGTTGATTTGGAAGAAATAAAACCTGAAGGCAAGAAAGATTACCAAAGCAGTCCAGGTATGAGGTGACAAAGAGCATAGTCACCATGAAAGTAGTGGACAAGAGGGCGTTTTGGAGAAAAATAATGATACAGTGGACCTAGTGACAGACTGGACAAGGAAGACCACTGAAGAGGCAAGAACTCATGATGTTCTGGGTTGGAATAGTGGTGGTATTGGCACATGTTTTCTACCATGTTATAAGTAAGCAAGCTAGTGGATTTCAAGCAGCCATGTTTTCCTGGGGCTTTCACCAGCCACTGTAACAGGATGGAATTTTCAAGGCAAACTCACAAATAATGAAAAAAGTGTCAAACTATTGCAACAGGACTACAAAATCACAGTAGCAATATTTACAAACACTGGGAGATAGTCAAAGGCCACACACACATACAAAGGCCACATACAGATTCTGAAACAAAAGGTACTCTTTGGGAAGACATACCCCTAGTCCCTCTTTTTGTTCTGGTTCTAGGATAGAGACCGTGGTTCGGGTCTCTGTTTGTCCATCTTTGACCGAAGGGCTGGGCCACAGCCAAGTGACTCCGAGACAAATGTTGGCAGTCGATGGCTGTAAGATGCTTCCGCTTAAACCGTCTCACTGTTTTGTACCAACAGGAAGAAGAAATGGGACACTCGTTAGTTATCATCAATTCTACAAGGCAGCCAGCAAATTATACTTAATTTTCAGGAATATAGTGACGGTAGACCACCCCAGCCAGCCCTTCCCCTCTTCCCTATACTCCCATCAACTATTAGCCATTTCATAGTTTCTTACCATTTCTTCCTTAGAATTTAAGAAAGAATTTTAAAATAAGATCCTAAAATGACTTTCTTTTTTGTTTACACTTTCTAGAAGCCACGATCATGAAACACTCATTCAAAAAGAAGTTGCCACTAATGGATAAACTGAGATCTGGCATCTTTTCCCTGACTGGAGCCAGGACATTTATGTTCTCAAAATGACCATAAATATTTAACAGTTGCCTATACCTTTTCAAAAATAAACTTGTACATCATCCCCTGTATACATCAGCTTCTCCAAGTCTCAGAAGCAGAATGCAGTAACTAATAAAACAGTCACTGTACACCTCTCTTAGCCCCCAGAGCATCTCAGTATTGGGCACTGATGTAAGCAGAGCAAGGAACCCAAGTAGAAGAAAATTGAATTCACTTTTAAGGATGCTCGGAGGAGGAAATTTCATATTCTTCCTTAGCAACGCAGTATAGCAGCAATTGTACCGAGGATTCTGTCTCAAGAGTATTGAAATATTTCATTTTATATTAGTCGTTTTCTGTCAGGTAATTCTTTTTCATGTTTAAGCAAGACTCTCCATGTTTCTCTATCCGTTATTGCATGTAAGATCAAGCTACCTCCTCATCGCATTAAATAGAATAGTTACACTACTGTAAAACAGAACAGTTACACTTAAAAAACAAAAAACGGAGAGAGAGAGGACAAGAACAGATATAACAGAATTAAAGTTATTCTTTACAGGAGATGGTCAAGAGAGAATAAAAAATCAGTTCCCGCCAGTACCACATTTTCACAGGTCCTAAAAATACTCAAGTAAACTGTAGTACCAAACGCCAGAACCTCACTCAACATTTCTTTTAAGCCTGAAAATGTCTGAAACCAAGGCACTATTGAGTATAATTGGTACAGTTTATATTTTAATCACTAACTCCCCTCAGCCCTTAGCTTCTTCAGGAACAATCTTTCCAAATTTCAGTTTATTCTTTCAAGGTTTAACAGAGGTTTAAAAAAAAACTTTATGAATATCTTAAGACTTTTAAAAAATTATTTCTACACACAAAAATAGTTCTACAAGCCCCTCTAAAAGGATGCTAGAGACCTTACAACCTCCTCAATTTAGGTTTAAGATACAGTGACATACCTCTTAAGCTGTGTAGTTTTTACAAATATGCTCAGTTGGATAAAAGCAGTATTGTATACGGAGGGGACAGTGGACTTGAAGGGAAAACACTGGGTGTGAGCCCTCAGCTGGTGACCCAAGAACTGTGGGACCCCAGGTCACTGGGCTTCTTTAAGACTCAGCATTAAATGAGAAAATACACCCAAAAATATTTGTTAAACTATAAAACCCTATATATACCCATCTGCTTATTCTATTTAATGAAGTTTTGATATGACTGATTTGCATAAAATATTGAAATAACTTTCAAATTATAAAGATGCAAATTATAATGGCAAGACATGAAGTGCATCAGCAGTCCAATTACAGCCAATTCTGTATTACTGGAAATACCTTAAAAAATAACAAGTAATATGTCTTAATTACTTATTATGAACAGAAAATATTCCCTCCACTGTAATGGTTTCATAAATTTGATATTTTTGTTGTTGAACATATTCCTCTATGCTAAAAATCAATAGTCTTAATCACACCTACAGAGGCAAAAAAACGAATGTGCAGTTTTTCTATACTAAAAAAAAAAATAGGGGCCTGTCCAGTGGCATAGTGGTTAAGTTCACCATACTCTGCTTTGGCGGCACAGGTTCGTGGGTTTGGATCCCGGGTGCGGACCTACACCACTGTCAGCCATGCTGACATGGCGTCCCACATACAAAGTAGAAGACGGGCACAGACGTTAGCTCAGGGCGAATCTTCCTTGCCAAAAATAAATAAATAAATAAATTTGAAATTTTTCTATATCGAAAAAATAAGCTTAAAGTCTGATTCTTTTTTTTTTTTTTTTTTTGTGGGGAAGACCAGCCCTGAGCTGACATCTGTTGCCAATCCTCCCCTTTTTGCTGAGGAAGACTGGCCCTGGGCTAACATCCGTGCCCATCTTCCTCTACTTTATATGGGACGCCACCACGGCGTGGCTGACAGGCAGCGCGTCGGCGGGCGCCCGAGATCCGAACCCACGAACCCCGGGCTGCCAAGCACGGACTAAACCGCTGCGCCACCGGGCGGCCCCTGATTATTCTCTTTTTAAAAATAAGACATGAAACTTTACCTCTTCTGTTCAAAACCCTTCACGTTACAAAGTCAACAACCTAATTACTATTTGTCTGAACAGGGACCTCTGGTCAGACTGGCAAGAGAAAAGGTAAAGCTACACCAGGCTTTCCACAATACTGACAAATCCTGGCCCCTAACTCAGGTGCTCCAAACACACCTGGATCAATGACAGGAGCAGCTACAGAATTCCAACCAGTAAACCCACTAACCCTGAAGATCCCACATATGTGACTGATCTCTGCTTTTCTCTCTCTTCAAATATTCCCAATTGTTTCAGAGCTGGCAAATACAATGTCCAGAATTACCAATGGAGGTCGTTGAGAAAAGTTACCAATTGACAGAGAATAGCTTACTTAAAGAAGGTGAAGGTCTATTGCCAAACTGGCCTGGAAAGGAACAGCTTTCATGGATAAAATCACAAAGGAATAAGACTAACAATATTAAACCGCTCCGATTCGCACAATCCAGGACCTTGGTGCCACCGCAGGCCTGTCTAGCTTACTGGGATGAGCTAGGAAATGCTAAGATTTCTGAAAGTCAATAGAGACATATAACCAATTAGAATGCCAGGGTCAATCAAGGGTTTAGATGCCCACCCAAGCCTACAATAAGCCCTAAATTCACCTGGTGGAAATAGTTATACAAGACGGAGGCTGACAGCAGATTTCTATAGAAGAGGTACTCATACATACGCAATGCACCCTAGAACTTTTTCTGTAGAAAGTAGGTTAAGAATGGCTTTATCTCAGCCTTCCCCAGCCAACTAGCCATAATAGAGATGCCATAGTAAAACCTCAGAGGCACTGATAATGACCATCAGCTAGGTAGCAGTGCCTTAACCATATGCCTAAGGGTCAAAGACAGAGCTCCAAGAAGGCAAGGAAGTATTCTGTCTTTCCCACTGCATACCCTCTGCACAGGGCATGGTGCCGGGCACACAGTACTTGTCTGACAGATACTGCAAGAGTGAAGGAGGACGAGAAGAGAGCAAGGTAAGAGTGGTAAGGTTGGGAGGAACAGGAACCCAAGCCCTAGATCACAGGAATCTGCCGCAGAACTGCTTTCATGTGGAATCTCCCTACAGGTACCACACCAGAAAAGAGAACATCAAAAATACCCAAAAAGACCGGTTTTGAAAAAGTAGGTAATATGGATAGGGGTAGACTTTTATTTATGTATTTATTCTTTAAAATACATCTGGATCTTAAATGCTTGTTGAGAAGATTAAATGTTTGCAGAAATCTAACAAAGACAGAAAGAGGTAATGGAGTGAGTGGAACAGAGTTCTGCTTCCAGAGAGTTCTGGTATAGTCCAGCGTATTCTGACGTGAAGCCATCATGGAAGGAGTGAAGGTTACCAGCCTGGGGGAGGAGCGCCTGGACTGAGCGATCTGGTTTCCGGGTACTGATACAGCTGCCTACATGGTCCACTTGGACTGGCATTACCTGAGCCGTGAGTGCTTATCTGGGAGGCAGAGCTAACACTTTTATTGTATCTACATATCAAAAATTACTTTTCTGACTTCACCTGGAGGTCAGAAAAACTAGACTGTATTTTATCTGCCTCTCGGGTCTCTGAAGGATGAAGTGCTGTGATTCACTGAACTGGGAGCCAGGAGCCCCGCATCTACCTCTGGAGTTAAACAAGCCATTTAACTAAAAGGCTGTGTAGTGTATTCAGATTCGGAGTCAGAAGACCTCCACTCAGTAGGTGATTCCCTTATCATTAAAAATGGGGGTCACGGGGCTGGCCCGGTGGTGTAGTGGTTAAGGTCGTGCGCTCTGCTTCAGAGACCTGGGGTTTGTGGCTCAGATCCTGGGCGTGGACCTACTCAGCACTCATCAAGCCATGCTGAGGCGGCATCCCACGTAGAACAACTAGGAGGATGCACAACTATGACATACAACTATCTACTGGGGCTTTCAGGAGGAAAAAGGAAAAAAGGAGGAAGATTGGCAATAGATGTTAGCTCAGGGCCAATCTCCCCCCCCCCCCCAGAAAAGGTTCTCATCACAAGAAAAAATAAAATATAAAAAAAAAAAATGGGGCTTATAATAACCTGCCACAGTGAATTCGCAGAATGGTACGAGGTTCAAAGGAGACAACAGAAATGAAAGTACTCTGCGACACCCACGTTGAGGCTGACAAAACCTATCAGCTGAAATGCTAGAATTACACGTTGGCCACACCATTCTGAGTGTCTCCTAAAAGGTGCATAAGTTTTATTTTAATAGCATTAATGTTCTTGCAAAATTACAAAAAAATACCACAGTAAAATTCTAACCACCCTTCTATTCTTATTATTAATATGCTTTTCAACCAGCAGTTCAAATATAACATCATCAAAATAAAGATGCTCAAATGTTACCTCTTCCTGCCGAGTCACCCAAATCTCAAAGTATTCCTCCCTCCTCTAAACAGCAAGTGCGCTTTGCACCTCTCTTAAAGGACACTCGTTGTCAGAAGCTGCTTGTGATCCTTTGGAGTAAAGTAAGAGTGCCCCGCGAGGAACGTGCCGTTAAAGGGATGGGGTGAGTTCAGAATCACTTGTGGGCTTTCCAAATTATATAAGGCCTGGAAGATGCTCAACTGAATCTCCTGCATACTAAAGTGGGTGTTTGCACCCCTCCTGGAGACTACCCAGTGACTAATAGAAATGTGTCATATCCCTCAAGTGTCAGGACAGGAAAAAAACTGAGAATGTATGAAAACCATTTTGTCAAACAGAATTTTGCCCATTCCCATGCTGCTTTTTCTGTGATGGCTTTCTTATAGTGTGACATCTCTCTGATCCCCCACTCCTGTGGTCCTCCTTCCTAGAGCCCCCGGCTCAGCAGACCACTGGCACCTCAGGATCCCAGTCTTTGCTGTCTGACTTCAAAGTGTTGCTGACCTGGAGTTTGGCTCTTTACCCATCATGGGATCTCTTCACTGTGAGGATCTGTCCATCCTAGCCCCACTTCCGGCCCACCCCTACTCCCCACCAGGCCCACGGACAGAGATTAGACTCTTATCAGTCTCCCTTGCACTACAGTTCTTACTAAACCTCCACCAGACTACAGCCTCTAAAAGGCAGGGAATGTGTCTCATCACCTTATTCCTCAAAGCATTTGGCACAACACTTTGCAAATAACAGATAAACACCTGATGAATAAGTATGTGACTATGATTCCTCAATTCTGTTTTAATCTGCCTGGCTTCATTTTTTAATCTTCTTTATTGCAAAACAATTTACAAAACAAGTCACAGAAAGTGAAACGGAGTGCTTTGGGTTTTCTGGCAAAGACTTCTTCCTCAGCACACAGCTAGTCTACATTTCTGTCTTGCTTGCAGTCGGAAGTCGCCTTGACGAGCTCCAGCCAATAGGATGTGAATAAAAGTAACGTGTGCCTCCTCCAGGCCTGGCCCAAAAAAATCTCTCCTGCTTATTCCTCCATTCCCTGCTACCTTCCAGAGAACAGGGAAGGGGATTCCCCAGGCCATCCTTAGAAGACACATATTCAAAACCGAAGAGCCTCCAGCAGCCTGGGTTCTTGGATTACCGCTTTAAAGAGTGCTCTCCTTCCCCACAACACTTACACACACACACACACACACTCTCCAACAACTTGGAACCACCTCAGATTGTTACGAGATGGAGAAATGAACTTTGATGGTGAGGTCATTACAGATTTGAATCTATTCGTTACTGCAGCCAAGCTTCCCCTGGCCATTGGAAATTGATACCAAATAGTTTGATACATAATTATTCAAGTAATTTTAATAACTTGATATCAAATAATTTCCTTTCTTCCCCCACCTTTACTAATCACAATTTATACCAAAAAGCTCTCTAAAACTTACAGGTTACAGAGCTAAATGGATAAGATGAAGATAATAAGTGCCTTCAAGTCCTGGAGGGAAAGAGTATTATTAAATAACTACTTTTTTAAAAACAAAAAAATCAAGGTAACTGTCTAGTACAAGATACTGCACTGGAGAGACTGCTCATAACGAAACCACAGAGGGCAGTTCTGCTAATGTAGATTACTTACTGAGTCACCCAACCTCATCCCAGTAGTTGCCCACAACCTCTCACTTGTCTCCGAGGGGCTCTGTGAGGATCAACAAGGGGACAATTTCCCTCTTGTTTCCGGTGGAGACAGCAGAGGTGCCCGGCAATGCAGCCCATTATCACAAGGTTTCAGAAACTTCATAGGTCAAACTGCAACCCGTGAGACTTAAGAGCCCAATTTAAACACGGTTAACGTGTCATTCCCCAATTGCAGCACTGGAGAAAGTATGCATTCGAGCCAGGAAGTATTTTGCGGTAATAAAGCCACTCTGCACGTCTCTGAGATACTTGTAGCAATATTTGTATAACTACGTATTTAACGTGTCATACACAAGTTATTATTACTGCAGTATGTTTTATTATTGTTATATTATTAACAATTGTTTGTGTAAGTGTGTATTAACATGTCCTCCACCCCTGGACTGAAAGCTCTATAGGCTGGTGGGAGGAGGAGCGAGGAACTCACTCAGCCCCAGCATCCCACACGTATTGCTCCATAAGCAACTGTCGAGTAAATGAACAAATGCACAACCACAGTGCTCCCTTCTATAAAGAAGTTTAGGTTGTCTTCCTCGGCTTTGAAACCCTACACTATCTTATAGCTCCTAAGTGCTTCACAACTTTTGAAGTTCTTTCCCATATTCTCATTAGATCCTTGCACAATCCTGCAACTGTGCCACAATTAACCCAGGGCTCAGAGAAGACTTGCTTGAAGTCACAACACAGCTTGTAGGTGATGGAACTCAGGTCTTCTGACTCCCCAAGTCCAGTGTTCTTTCTACTGTAACATTCTTCCTTCCATATCCAGAAAGATTAAAGCAGCTTCTAAAAACCTCAGGTTTAATTCCCATGTGACTTTTTTTTATCATTGTGAAATGTCAAAATCAGAGATTTAATAACAAGCAAGTATCTAGAAAACATAACTATAAGGAAGATATAACTAAATACTGTAGACACAAAATGAATAAACTTCAAAATATTTTGTCCCCATTAGTTCTAAAGGAAACAAACAGAAGAAAACACTCCAGTGCCAGCCCCTTCGAGCACACACTCTTGATGCAGAGCCAGGCCTCCCAGCACCACATCCTGCTTCTCTACAAACCCAAAAAGTCTTGGCTCACAGGCTCAATCTTCGTTAGGTCCTCTCACACCCTGCACACACCTGCTCCTCCCTTGGAGACAGCATTCCCTTATCAAAGCAAACAAGGACAGAGGGAGCTTTTCTCTGTGTATGTTTCTCACAAGGAAAAGGGCACAAGAAACTGATCATTATTTACAGACTAGAACATATTTTTATATATTCGAGAGGCTTTTTTCTACTCTCAGTTCATTCCACAGCTACTTTTAAGTATCTACAATGTCCCAGATTCATTATAAACACCATGAGGGCTTCCTTTCTTGGTATCTCCGATGTCAAATGCTATTTTAGAAACTGAGGATACAAAAATGATTTAGCCTGCCCATACGGCAGCTACCAAAACAAATTGCTATACATAAGGCAGTGCCACACAAATGCACGCATGAAGTCAAATGGTAGTAAACAAAAGTGAACAGAGTTAGGAAAGTTGAAAAAGGCTTTATGAAGAGTTCAGCCTTGGAAGATGAGTAGGATTCGATAAGGCAAGAGAAACGTGCAAAAATACAGAGAAATAGCATAGCACTGGTGTGGCGGAAAAGATGGGTTTCATTAGTACAAGAGATTCATGGACAGGAGACAAGGTTGGAAAAGGAATTTGGAGGCACAGGCTATAAAGGTCGTTAAATATAATGCTAAGGAAATTGGATTTTATCTTGGAGGCAATTCAGGAAACACCTAGCTTACAAGTAGGATCATTGCACAACCAAATTCACACTTTAGAACAGTAACTCTGGAGGTTGGGTACAGGCTGAATAGACATGGAGATTGTCAGGAAAACAAGGCAGAAAGTCACTTTGCCAACTGAGGCAAGAGTTGGTGGACTTGAGAGCAGTAGCAGCAGAAATAGAGAAAAAGGAAACCAAAGAGCAATACAGTCTTTTTCAACAAGCCTGGAAGAAAAGGACGAAAGAGAAAGAACAAAAAGATAAATGACATTTCTAGCTAGAATTTAATGATAACGTCATTAACCATGGTAAAGAGTAAAAGACAGACAGTGTTTTTGTTTTAACCACTTTTTCCTGGAGTGAGGGTAGGATGAAAGTTTCCAGTTTTGAAAATAGTCGTCTTTGTTTTGTTTTCAAGTTATCTGTGGAATGCCAGGTTAAGCTCCCAGACTGGTCCTCAAAAGGCATGTAAGTAACAGTTGAAGACACAGGATATGAGATGCTTTAGTGATAGATCAATTTCTAGGAGTAGGTGATTTCACAGCCAGAAGGGCCCAGACCGAATCCAAATTCAGTCTTCAAATAAAATCAGCCTAGGAAGGAGACAGGGATATGAAAGTAGAGAAAAGAGGATGGCAACAAATCTGAAATTAGTGTTCTAAGTCCAATACCAATAGTTTGGTGTTCACACACATCAAATAATCATGACAGTGATGATCATGGCTGAATGCTACAGAACATGAAATACACAGTAACAGAAAAGAAAGAGGACAGCCAAGTAGCAAACCACAATGCCACTGATGACTACATGTGAAATGATACACTAAAGGGCAGACCACAAATTCCAAAAGCCTGCACAAAGAAATGGGCAACCCAACTAGGAAATCACCAAGATCCCAGAATAGCTCCACCCATTAGCTTACCGTAATGATGCCTCCCCTCTGCGCCAAGCTTTTGCTCCAGAAGGTCCAGAAGCTCTGTACAGATTCACATACCTTATCATCTAGCTATCTAAAGGGAGATACAGACCGAAATAAGTTCCTAAATAAGACAGGAGAGGCAGAATTGCGTTTGTAATTAAGTAACCAATCATCTGGATTTAAAATATTCTGTCCTATTGTGCATCCATGTGACCCATGTATTTAAAGACAGGGAAACTGAAAGCATAAGGCAAGAATAGGTGGGGTCATTTGTAATTAGGATCAGGGGGAGCATTAGCAGCAAAAAGTGTGAAGCTACCAAATGCCTCAACTTCCATTCGCAACGACACCACTAGCGGCAGTAAGAACAATGATTGACATGTTCTGAAACTTTATGCATTTCAAAGCACTTTTAGGTCTTCCTTTTTTGCAGTAGTAACACACGCTGGAACAGTAACTTAGCAAAGCTGATCTCGGCCCTTGGTTCTGTCTCCAATGACTATCCACATTATTCAATAAGTTAACCAAATTCAATCTGCTCATGAGTAAAATGGTCTTGGACTCATACCAGAGGTCTTTTTTCATTGCAACTCCCTTAATTTATTTGAGCACAGTGCCAGGCACTAGCAGACTCACCAGGTGCCACAATCCTTCCTTCTGGAGGACTTTATTACCTACGCTTCAGAGGGAAAACCACCAACTTCTTTGGGCCTCTGTTTAGCCACCTGTACGGATGCCTTACAGGGTCGTTTGCGGATTAGATAATGTAAAATGCTTTGTAAACTATAGAGTGCAACCCAAAATGTAAAGCTTAATTGTTTCCAGGCCTGGCAAACAGTGGCAACTCTCATTTCAGGGGAGTGAAAACACCAAGAGGCTGAAATGACTAGCACCTAATAAGATCGGGCAGAGAACTGAACACCTACCCTAATCTCTCCCAACGCCCCCATAATGCCCGCTCAAATCCCGACCTACCCTCCACAAGCTCAAGGCCTCCTCACATCACCTTAATATTCTTAATATTCAGGTAAGAGAGAGGGAGACGACAAATGACGGAGAGGCAAAAGGACACAATAAAATGACTCGCCCAAGGTCAAAACATCCCAGCAGAAAAGGAAATGCTGGCTTGCCAGCAGCTGAGGCCACGTCCCCCGTGACTCCCACAACCACCGAGAGACGACAAGCTCCCCCTTCCTGGGCCGCAGTGTGGGGGCGCCCTCGGCCTCCTGCGTGCACGCCCCGTGTCGCCCCTGCAGCTCACCCGCCCAAGACCCTGCACACCCGTGCTCGGCCCGGGTCCCCCTGCCCCCGCGGACCCGCTCCCGGCCCCCGGAGGCCGGACACCAGCTAAGGACCCCGAAAGGTTAAATGTCCAGACGCCAAGGCCCCGCCCACGCTCCCTGCCACGTCCGCGGCCTCACGCACTATGGCGCTCCGGACCCGGCGTCCCGTTGCCGCCGCCGCCGCCGCCGCCGCCGCCGCCGCAGGGCCCGGGCCGCCCGGCCTCCCAGTCCCGGCGTCCCCAGGGCAGCGCGAGCCCGAGCAGGCCGCGGACTTCCTCCGCCAGCTCCGCCCCCGCCACAGCCCGAGAAGGGCCCGCCGCCGCCGGGGCTGACGGACTGCCCCCGCGGCCAATCGGAATGCGCAAGCGGAGGGGGCGCGCTGACGGGCTGCTCCGGCCGCCAATCGGAACGCGCGTCCGGACGGGCGCGGCTATGCCAGCCGGCCCCGCCCCGTGGTGCTTCCGCCAGGGCGGAGGAGGCGAGTGGAAACTTTCCCAGAGTTCCTCCCCGCTCCCGGGGACCCGTGGCGGGGCCGCGGTGGGGCGGGGACTGGCTCGGCTCGGGAAGCGAGGGGCGGGCCCGCGGCCGCCTGGGGCCGGGGAGTGGGCGCGGCCTTCGCGGGCTCCCTCAGCCGGCCCGGATCGGCGCCTCTCACCGGCGCGGGCGCCCTTCCCGGCGGGCCGGCGGCAGCACCCCACCGCCTCACGTTCCGCCCCGAAATGAAACCAGCACCGGCGGCCGCCTCCGAACGCGCCGCGCGCCCACGAGCAGGGCCACGCAGGCCCCCTGAGCGCGCGTCCGCGGCGGCCCGCGGTCCGCTGGAGGGCTGACCGCCCCGGCGCGGGGAGGCGGGGCTGCGGCCATGGCGGACCCGCGGCGGCTGTGCCGGCTGGTGCAGGAAGGCCGGCTGTGCGCCCTGCGGGAGGAGCTCCGGGGCGCGGGGCCCGCCGTCTGCGCCGGCCCGGCCGGGGACACCCTCCTGCACTGCGCCGCCCGCCACGGGCGTCGGGACGTCCTGGCCTATCTGGCCGAGGCCTGGGACCTGGACATCGAGGCCGCCAATCGAGATTACAAGCGGCCTCTGCACGAGGCTGCCTCCATGGGCCACCGGGACTGCCTGCGGTACCTGCTGGGCCGGGGAGCCGCGGTCGACTGCCTGAAGAAGGCCGACTGGTAGGTGGCGGGACTTCCAGAAAGACACCTCCCCTGCTCTTCCCCCGCGGAATCAGAGTCCCAAGTGCTTCGTCCCCCTCGACACCATAGCTTCTCCACCTTCCCCTGTACTGCAAATGTCCTACAGCGAACACTCTTCCTGCCCGCTGGGGTTAACTCTTCCAATCTTCTGTTCCAAACTGCTTCCTTTTATAAAGCAGAGAGCGGTATAGAATATGGTCGAACAGATGGAATATGCTCAAACAGTGAATCGTCTGCACCGCATGTAGCGTGAACCCCCGAATGTGGTGGTCTTCTGGGAACATCTAGCTAAATGATTACTTCACCAATGGCATTGTTTTAACTCTTTATTTTGAAATAGTTATAGGTTCCCAGAAGGTTGCAAAGAAATGTTCAGTGAAGTACCATGCACCCTTCTCCCAGCCTCCCCCAAAGTTAACATCTTACACAGTTATGGGACAATAACAAAACTAAGTAACTAGCATTCCTACATTCAATATACTTATTCAGATTTCACCAGTTATACATGCACTTGAGTGTGTGAGGCTCTCTGTGATTTTCTTACGTGTGTAGCCTTGCATAACCACCTCCACAGTCAAGATACGCACCTGTACCATCACACAAACCAGTTGCATTTTGTTAGACGGACATTGTTTTCAGTACTCACTATGTCGGCCTCCTTAGAGGGTATGAAGGTCTTAAGATTCATAACATAATGAAGTTCTTGCCTGCAGACAACCATATAGTTAAAAAATGTGTCTCTCACCCATGGGGATGGGGGAGTAGGCCTGGTTATGATTTGAGGGTTGCACTTTGGCTGTGACTACACACAAGACTCATCATCTGGTGCTGCTGGTTAATTGGTCCAAAGACAGTTCCCAGAGACC
The DNA here is from genome assembly GCA_031878705.1 of Tapirus indicus. NCBI lineage: Eukaryota > Metazoa > Chordata > Mammalia > Perissodactyla > Tapiridae > Tapirus > Tapirus indicus. The sequence goes on from CM062925.1 coordinate 121,853,597, forward strand.
TATTACCTCTTATACTCCTCAGAACAATTCTGTGGATAAGGAAATAGCCTCCCCCAAAACCCATTAAAAGAGCAAGGTTCATTTGGTTATGTATTTGGGAGATGTGGTCAGACATTTTTGCCCATTCTCACCTTTCTGACTTTCTGAAATACCTTCTTCCCTGCTCTTCCAGTCATCCTGCCTTGGTCTAGATTCATTCCCTCTGTGAAGCCCTTCTTGCGGGTTCCGGCCTTCATTTGTCTGAGTTTCTCCCTCTTAATTTCTCATTCACTGTCATTACTACATTACCAAAGGTACACATATATAGTGTTGGTAATTAGCTAGTGTCATAGCAGCCTTAGAAGAGAGATCCTAGATGAGACTTTAGAGGTCATTTAGGTATAGTGAGCTCCTGCTGTGTGCCAAACATGGGTTCTAACCCTGGGAGTAGGAGGTAAACAAGACCTGCCCCTGCTTTCCAGGAGTTGAAGCTCATTTGCAGAGGAGAAACCAGAAGCTCATGGAAGTGAAATGGCTTACCCAAAATGATTTATGTGGGAGAAGAGGAGGGCCAGGGCCACCTCCCTTGATATTAATATAGCTCACTCTCCCATAATTGTGGACACAAGCCGGTTCAGAAACTCGTAATCACACTGTTTGATTTGCTTCGCCAATGTGTGCTCCTTATGGCTAGGCACTATATCAAATGCTCTTCTTTGACTCCTTTTCAGCACAATTTAATTAACAGTTAATGATTGAAGTGACTGGGATCAGTCCAGCAGAGCACCTTTTATGTGGATATTATTCAGGACAAACTGTCTCTGGATTTGATTAGCTCTGTCCCAATTCAGTACCACACTATAGTTCAGAAGCAGTTCTACCTCCTCAGTTTTTCCCTCCTATAGGTGCGCCTTTGTCACCGTGATTTTCCCCTTGTTATTTCTCCCAGGGTCCTCATGGCAGGCAGAGAAGTTGCCAGTCAAAGCTGTCTTCCTGCTTCCCAGACCCCTGAGTCCTCTAGGTTTTCCATCTCTGCCACGGTCGTGCGTTTTTCTGAAGACCTGGTTGTGTGCTTCTCATGCCTCAGCTGCCCTTCCATCTGACAGCTTGTCCTGCTTGGCCTTAGGACTCCTCTGATGATGGCTTGCACGAGGAAGAATCTCGGGGTGATCCAGGACCTTGTGGAACATGGTGCCAATCCACTTCTAAAGAACAAAGACGGCTGGAACAGTTTCCACATTGCCAGCCGAGAAGGTGACCCTCTGATCCTCCAGTACTTGCTCACTGTCTGCCCAGCTGCCTGGAAGACAGAGAGTAGAATTGGGAGAACTCCGCTGCACACCGCAGGTATGGCTGGAGCCCTGCAGGGATGCAGGTGTGACTGGGCCGACTGCCTCCCCGGGCACTGCAGAACTTCATGAAGTTCGAGGCAGCCACAGGGGAATGGAGGGTTCTGGAAAGTAGAGGGCAGGGAATAAGAGCAGCTTTGGGGTCTTTTGGCATACAGTTAATTTCCAAAGCTAATGTAACTTGGCACTTAACATGCTGTTCGTTCACTTTTCATGTTTATCTGTCTTACCCTCCCCAGTTAGTTAGAGGGTAAGCTGGTTCTGTTCCTTACCAAGTCTTTGACTTTGGGCAAGAAACAGTCTGTTGAGTAAGTTTCCTCATTAGGAAAATAACTGTGGCAGTGATGCCCATAGCACAGGGTGGGTGTAGGGTTTCCGGAGCATGATGTATGGAAATCCCTTAGACGGTGGTTGACATATAGTGAGCACAGAACACCTGGCTGCTGCTCTCTTCGTGGTCAGTTTCACATTGTTGTTCTTAAAGGCAGGAGGAGAAGAGATGCTGTTTCCTTACACCCTCAGCAGCACCAACCACAGTGCTGTCCACTTCAACAAATAGAGGTGCTTACAATTCAATACCTGGGCCGCGGGCATTTGACTTATCTATCGATAGTGTCAAGTATAAATTTAGGGGACTTCTCGTTGTTTGGAGTAATTATCCTTAACTCTGAATTATCTATTTGTAGATTATTTTAAGTTAGTAAAAACCAAAAGTGTAGTGGTGTAAGACGAGGGGGATGTTAAGGAGCTCAAGAGTCCATCCAGATCCAGAAGTTCAGAAAATAATCTTTAGCCTTCTAGGTAGTATACTGAATTAGAATACAGGGCTGTTAGTTTCTCTAAAAATCAATACCTGTGACATGGTGTAATGTAGGAAATATGCCTACAATTATTCTAACCACAGTGGGCAGTTGGGGACCAAAGATTCTTTTGTAAAACTTTGCAAGTAAGTAGAATACTTTTCTCTGCTCACAGATTGATTAACCAGCTCCCCCGCTGTTCTGGAGAAACAGTCAGCACCGAGTCATTCTCACAAAAGCAGTGGAGAACACACAGTTGAAATCTTTATTATCGAGTATAGTTAATTTTAGTAGGAGAATTAAATTCCTGGATATTTTGTCATGGGTTACTGTTAAAACGTTTTACATTTCCTTGGCAAGAACTGACTGGCCCTAGGGATTTGCAGCACATAAATGAGGAGATAAGTCTAGAATTGAAAATTTGCCGTGAAAGTACTCCTAAAGACAAAGTAATCAGGTGTTGGCTATGTGAAACATAGTGAAAACATCGTTCTTTACCACTTATCCAGCTAAATTTTTATTTTTCTAGGGTGGTAACAGTATACCTAACTTACTCCTTCCTGTAAGTCATAGCTAAAAGGATGGGGCAGAGAGAGGTGTCAGGAGAAAAGAAGCATTTTATATATGCACTAAAAAGCTCTAATTCTCAATTCTCTTCCCCCAGCAATGCATGGCTGTTTAGAGGCAGTAAAGGTGCTTCTTCAGAGGTAAGAACAAAACAGCAAATTGAGGAAAATAATTCGCTAGTTATGACACAGAGTTGATATTGATGCCACGTAAAGAGCCCAGACAGATTGTTCAGAAAGAAACTGAGGTACCAAAAGAGACATGGACAGAGGACATAAGCGAGTAACTCAAAGAAGATAGAACAAAAATAGCCAGGAAGCATGAGAAAGAATCTTTCATTTATCCAGTTATTCAACAAATATTAATATATTCGCTCAGTGCCTAATATAAACGAAGCACGGACCAAGGGCAGGGGCTGCAACAGAAACGAGACAGTGTGGTTCCCCACTTCTGAAGCTCACAGACTGGCAGGGAAGACAGACAGTGCACAAGTCTGATGAGCATTACAAGGAATTGCAGGACCCCTGCAGGAGCATATGTCAGGAAGACCCAACTTGGCCTAGGAGTAAGGAATCTCAGCCCCAGTGATATTTAAGCTGTGACCCAAGGAGGCTGAAAATGGGAGGCAGGAGGCATTCCAGACAGAGTAACCGTAGCTGTGAATGCTCAGGGCCAGGAAAAAGCATAGTGCATTTAAGAAACTGGAAGAAGTTCAGTATGTGCCGAAGCCTAAAGAGCGAAGGGGAGAATGGGGCGCAATGAGGCTGGAGAGGAAGGCCAGATTTAGGTCAGGTGGGACACTGCAGACCACGTGAAGGATTTTAGATTTTATTCTGAGCATATAAGATGCCATGAAGGGTTTTAAGTGGGGGGCAGGGGTTGGTAATAAGAAATTTGTGTTTTTCAAAGATCCTTTGGTTGCAAAATAGAGAATAGATTGGAGGGTGAGCAAGAGTGGATGCTGTGGAAGCAGGTGGGAGAGAAGTAATGGTAGGTGAACTAAGAGGCTGACTGTAGGGATGACGAGAAAGATTTGGAGATACTGAAGAAGTAGAATCAACAGATCTAGGTGGATAATTCGATGAAGGGAACGAGGGAGAAGTCAAGGATGACTTCCAGGTTTCTCACTTAAGCCACCAGTGGTGGTGCTGGTGCCGTTCACTGAGGTAGAGAACACTGGAAGAGCAGCAGTGTTTGGGCAAGAAGATGATAATTTCACTTTTGGATACGTTGAGTTGCACGTACCCATGAGACAGTCAAGCAAAGATGTGAAGCCCAGAGGAGAGGTATGGGCTCAGATACAGATGTGGGCCTCATCAACACAGAAATGACACTTGACTCCATAAGAGCAGAAGAGATTACCAGAAGAGACAACATGTAGTAAGAAGAAAAGAGGGCTTAATGCAGTGCCCTGAAAGCATTGCTTATGTGTAGACCTTGCCTGCTGCAGATTGGAACATACTTGGTTTCTGCAAATTTACAAATGTTCCTTCATTCATTCAACAAACATTTTTTAAGCACCCCCCCCCCATGTGTTAGGTGCTGGGTGACAAGCAAAACACACATGGCCCTTTCCCTAACATCATATAGGCTGGTGTGGGAGCTAAGTTGACAAGCAAAACACACATGGCCCTTTCCCTAACATCATATAGGCTGGTGTGGGAGCTAAGTATAGACAAACAGTCACAGAAATAAATACCATAAAATTACAAATTGTAATAGTAGTACAAAGGAAAGTACACAATGCCATGAGGGAACAAAGGTCATACAATAGATGGGAGTAAGACCGTCTCTGGGAGGTCACATTGAAGCTGCGATTTGAAGGATAAGTTGGAGTTTGCCACGGGAAGAGTGGAAAAATAATGTTCCAAGCAGAAGAAATCAGCAAGTGCAAAGGCAGCAAAGAGCTGGGCCACTGGAGGAGCAGAAGAAGGTAGGACCAGGAAGTTGGTAGGACAGGTAGGACTGTGAAGAAGGTGGGAACAGAAGAAGATAGGACAGGTGGAAAGTAGGACCAGGAAGAAGGTAAGACAGATAGGACTGTGAAGAAGGTAGGAACAGAAGAAGATAAGACAGGAAGAAGGTAGGAATGGATGAAGACAGGACAGGTAGTAGGTAGGACCAAGAAGAAAGTAGGACAGATAGAAGGTGGGACTGAGAAGAAAGAAGGACAGATAGGACCATGAAGAAGGTAGGACTGGTAGTAGGTAAGAATGAGAAGAAGGTAGGACCATGAAGAAGATAGGACAGGTAGAAGTTAAGACCAAGAAAAAGGTAGGACAGGTAGGACTGAGAAGAAGCTAGGAACGGAAGAAGGGAGAACAGGTAGTAGGTAGGATCGAAAAGAAAGAACAGGCAGGGCCAAGAAGAAGGTAGGGCTAAAAACAGTAGGAATGGAAGAAGGTGGGAGCAGAAAGAAGGCGGGACCAAGAAGGGAGGACAGGTAGGACCGTGAAGAAGGTAGGTTGCGGGTGCACAGGGAGGAGGGAGTGTGAGCCCGAGGAACCTGGCGAGGTAAGTAGGTGCCACATTATCCTGACTGTTGGAGGTCATGTTGCTGTTTGAGATATTGTCCTTTGTGATTGGGAAGTAGTTAAAGGTTTTAAACAGGAGTGGCCATACCCAGATTATGTGGTGAAAAGATGACTCTGGTGGCTGTGAGAATGGGTTAGCAATGCAGGAGCCACAGTGAGAAAAGTGGTTAGGAGGCGATTGTCTGTTGGCTTGGTCCTAAGGGGTGAAAGCAGAGCTGGAGAGAAGGATACAGTTTTTAAAAATATTTTGGATGTAGAATTGAGAGATTTGGGTAATAGGTTGGTTATGAGGGATAAGGGATGACTTCAGTGCTGCCAGCATGAGAATCTGGAGTGATGACAGCCCTTAGCCGGGTGATGGAGGTTAGAGGAGGGGCACATTGGCTGGGGAGAATCAGCATGCTCCCGAACAGCTCGGCTCAGATGCTTGGATCGGGGAAAGAGGGAGCGTCGCAGGTTTTCACAGATCATTTGTAAGGCATGTCACGGGCTGTGGTGGGCAAGAGTGGACTGTCCATTGGGTTTGAAGCAGTGACTTCTCTCAGCTCTGGTATGTTGGGCTTGGGCTCTAGGTGCCAGTATGAACCAGACTGCAGAGACAAGTGTGGCCTCACTCCCTTTATGGACGCGATTCAGTGTGGTCACATCGACGTAGCCAGGCTGCTCCTCGAAAAACATAAGGTACAGAAACATAGGTATTCAGATCCTGGGTTCAAATCCCAGCTCTGTCACAGTCCCCCTGTGGGACCCCTTGACCTCTTTAAGCATCAGTGTTCCCATCTGTAAAATGGAGACAGCTTTAATCTCTTCGGAGGGTGACTGTAAGGATTAAATCATGTAATGTACATAAAGCAGTTAGCACAGTAAGTGTTCCATAAACACAGTTGTTTTATAGTACTAATAACAACAAACTCCCCACGGAGTGCACTTTGGCACTTTAGCATGGAGCATTGACTCAGCCATTTTTTCGGTTGCAAAGTCCTTTGAATATCTGACAAAACCTATGTATCATCTGCCCAGAGAAATGTACATAAACAACAAAGTTTTACCAGCATGTCAGAAGGTCCATGGACCCAGGTTTCTCTGCTCCTTACTTTTGTTCCTATCTCTCCCCAACCTACTAGGCTTGCGTTTCTGCTGAGGATTCCCTGGGGGCCCAGGCTATCCACAGGGCAGCAGTCACGGGGCAGAATGAAGCCATCCGATTCTTGGTCTCTGAACTTGGCATTGACGTGGATGTGCAAGCAACATCGACCCGCCTCACAGCACTTCATTACGCAGCTAAGGTTTGTTTCTTTTCATTAAGGCGTCCCTGCTCCCATAGGCTTGCCTTCCTCCATTGATGAGTAACTCCATAGTTGTTTCTTTGGCTTCAACTCTGTGGAGGAAAGAAATTGCCTGTGATACACTCCTGATATGTCTATGATTCTGAAGCCCTGTGCCCCCCTTTTTTTTTGAGGAAGATTGGCCCTGCACTAACATCTGTTGCCAATCTTCCTCTTTTTCTTTTTTTTCTCCCCAAAGCCCCAGTACACAGTTGTGTACCATAGTTGTAGAGTTGTAGCTCTTCTGTATGGGATGCTGCTTCAACATGGCTTGATGAGTGGTGAGTAGGTCTGTGCCCAAGATCTGAACCGGCAAACTGTGGGCCGCTGAAGCACAACACGCAAACTTAACTGCTATGCCACCAGGCCAGCCCCCTTTTTTTTTTTTGAGGAAGATTGGGCCCTGTACTATCATCTATTGCCAAGCTCCTCTTTTTTTTTTTTTTCCTCCCCAAAGCCCCAGTACATAGTTGTGTATCATAGTTGTAGAGTTGTAGCTCTTCTATATGGGACGCCGCCTCAGCATGGCTTGATGAGCAGTGAGTAGGTCTGCGCCCGGGATCTGAACCGACAAGCCCCGGGCCCCGAAGAAGAGTGCGGGAACTTAACCACTACGCTACCGGGCTGGCCCCTCCCTGTGTCCCTTTAATAAAAAACTGCCTTTATTTTTTTCTAAGTAAAAACTGAAAAAAAACCTTTTTTCCATATAATGCCAGGCCTTTATGTCCCCCCTCCCCCGCTTTTTTGTTTGTTTGTTTTCAGGAATAATGTTATTTGAAACCATAAAAATCCATTGTATGAAATTGCTAGCTCTTTGTCCTTATACTGGATTTCAGAAGTTAATAATTCTTTGACTGAGGCAGGGAAATTGCATATACTGGTCTCTCCATTGTATAAAATATTTAAGACACGCAGAAAGTTTTCACCAGAAAAGTAGCTGCTTACACCCTCCTGTTTTAAGTGTCAGGAGTCTTTTGTGTATTATCTTCAACAGATTGGCTACCTGCCTTTACTTGTTTGTTTTAGCATCAGAAATAAATTTTTTTCTGCCAAACTACACTCTCCTGCCTGCATTCCCCCTATGAGAAAGTAGACAGATAGGTGAGGGTGGGTTAAGGGTATGGTCTCTGGCCACAAGGGGAAAAAAGCTAGTGGGTCCACCCATAGGAAGATTGAACCTGCAACCTTGATGTTAGTCCCACCACATATTAACTAACTAACTGGCCAGACAAAAAGTATATAAATTGCTTTACAAATGATAATGCTAGCTGTGATAAGAATCCCATCCAGGAGAGGTTACAGTCTTTTCTAGTTTACCTCTGCCCTAAAGATTTTAGCAAAGACTCTGTTTGCTTGGGAGATTTTGGAATTGTGTGTTCTATACCAATCACAAGATTGGTTTTCTTGCACTGAAGGAAACCCAACTGTATTAGTCGATAATTTGGCCTACAAAGTTGATCATCTATGTTCTCGTAACTAAATGTCACCAAAATCTTTATTTAATGATTTACACTGGAATTTGAGAGTGATATGATGCATCTTCCTTTACATGTGAAAATTCAGTTTTAGTAGGTAAGTATTTTAGAAAAATTACCTAATATGCACTAGAGTTTGCATTTAAAGCCTTGCTTTTGTCCTTGTCGCAGTGATAACACTTTATTTCAACACTCAGGAAGGTCACGTAAGCACAGTTCAGACGCTTTTATCCTTGGGTGCTGACATCAACTCTAAAGATGAAAGGAATCGATCAGGTACGACCTTAGTTTTCATGTGCCTTGGAAATTATTAGTAAACCGAATGTAAACAGTACATGGACTTTAATATTGAAAGCATTGGTTGTAATATTATTCCTCTAGTAGCTCAGCAGCTTTTCTTTAACATCTCCTCTGTTTGCAAAGCTGTAGAACTATGGCTGTTACCATAGCCATGATGATGACTACTCTTCATTACTTACCACTGTTATTGTTGTTTTTATTGTTTTAAGCCACAATAATGTATGTGACATAAAAGCATTTTCTATCTTAATCCATGATGACGCCAGCTATCCAGGTATTATTTAGAGTCTTCATAGGTTGTCCCTCTTTAGAGTGTATTTAAAAACTATAATCACTATAATTTTTTAAATTTAGGGCTCAGAAAGGTATTTTCAGAGCTAATTCTTTAGACTTGCACTTTAGGATAAACCCTCTCATTAACACTCTGTGTGCCAGTGGCCACCTTGCGAGGATTTATAGGGGTCTCCGTGATGCTTCAGAGACTCACAGATGACTACTCGTTCTAGGGCTGCAGAGGACAGCCACTAAGTCCACGGACACCAGGCTTCCTCTAAAGACAGGGGAGCAGGACCCTGGAAACCTTCAGAACTAATTTCTAACCAGAGTGGGAAGACTTGTCATCAGTTTTCCTTTTTGTCACCTCATATTCATGGTGATAATTTTTACTTACACAGAGAATTCACAAAACTTCAAGAATGTTTTCTCTGCCGTTTAAAGTTTCCCATTTCTCGTTAACTTGCTTTGTTGCTTTAGACAAGTCTCTTAAATCCTCTCCAGTTGGTTTTGTTATTGTTCAAACCATTTCCATCCCAATCAGGTTAAAAGGAAAAATGTTTTGATCCAGTACAGGCAGAGTCATAGGGATGAATTATGGAAATATAACATCTGTATAATTGAAAGAATATTTTTATTAGAAATGACCTACTCACCAGGTCATTGTTGCTTTGGGGATCACGCACTGATTTCCTGTGACTTCTGTCTCCACTCAGCCCTGCACCTGGCCTGCGCAGGGCAGCACGTGGCTTGTGTCGAGTTTCTCCTGCGGTCTGGGCTGAGGGACTCTGCAGACATCACGGGCGCCTTGGCTCAGCACCTGGCACGGAGCGCAGACATCCTTCATTGCTTCGAGCACAGCGAGACAACATGTTTCTAAAGACACAGTGAGGGTGTTTTCTAAAGGAGGACAATGCAGTGCATGGTAATTTCCATCCTGCTGCTTATGTCATTATTAGGTTCAGTGCAATTGGTCATTAGCCAGTGTTTTCTGCCTGCCTTCCCTCTGCCCTCTCCCCTCAGTTGAGAATTCCCAGATGATGGGGAGACTGGCTTCCTAGCTATATGACTGGCACGTTGTGAGATCTTGAGTACAATCAGAATCTTCCCATAATCTGTATTTCACTTTCCTACCCTTCGGGTGGAATTAGATGATGTTTATGAAGTCAGGGTTTGGAATCCTTAGAAAAGTATGTAATGTGCATGAATATGATGTATACATGTATACTTAGATTTGAAATGTTTTATAATAAATATATGACAAGGCAATGATAACATTAAAAATATAAGAAATTGCTGTTAGCTTGAACCATGAAACATAATTGCCCTATTTACTTTCTTCTTACATAGGCTTTTTCTTGGCCAGTACAATGGTTTAACTTTTGGTTTTGTAGCCAGGAAGGAAATGCTTATACTCTGTTTAAACAGACATTTACAAGGAGTTAATGAAATCGTTTCCATATTCTAAGCACTGCTACTTAAGCTGTAATGTTTTAATCTTGAGGCTTATTTTTTTAAATAAAGTTCTGTATTGGCTCCCTTCGGGTAATAAATACACCAAAAAAATGCATCTAAGATATTTTCAGAACTTTTCCATTACTTCAGTTGAAGAAGGGGTTTGTTCTTAATCCCATGGGTCACATCTCCTGTCCTATGCCGCCTGCCCATGAAGCCTTTGATTGTTAAAGAATGAACACTTGCATAACTGTAAAAAATTTTGTAGCAGCTTAAACAGATTGAAGATAGGATGAGTCCCCAGGCGTTTGGATTCTTTTTATTTTTTTTTTTTTTGATCATTTTCTTTGAATTGCAAAGAATAATTATTAGTTCGTCAGTCTGCTAAAAAATCGTATGCATCAATCACAAGCAAGACTTAATCCAGTAAGAACTGTTACACACCCACCTGTTCTCAGCATCGTGCTAGGCTGGGTAAATAGCAAGAATTTCCAGTTCTTCATTATTCCCAGATGGTGCTGGCTGACTCCTATCCCTAACAACCACATAAATGTTCTGGTAGAAGCCCAACTTGATTATATAACCCTGTCTTGTGACCTTCATATCACACTACATCTGCACCGATTCCAGCTGCAACTACCATTTTCCTGTTGCTTCAGAGACATCTTGTGTCGCTGCCCTTCGGGTCTGAAGATGGTCCTGTTACGTGGATCTCCGTGTGTGCAGGTGGGATGGCAGGATCAGTCTGGTGCAGGCCTTCTTCGCCCCTCAGCACACATGTGAAGCAGCTTTTTGTTTGCAGTGACTACGTGCAAGATGCATTCACATCTGTAGCTTTGCTCCCACCTGACAAACTAGCAGGGATTGTGGTCTCTCAGGTTATGCTTTTGTTCCCCAGGAGTTCTTGATTTGATAAGCCCTTGTAGCGTAGACCGTGGCTGCTCGATGCTGCTGCTGAAACTACTCAAAAGCGGGGGATGGCAGTGATGATGATAACAATTGTGGCAAAGATGGTCGTCATAATCTGGTAATTTATGACTGTAATAGTAATGTATTAAGAATGCTAATGACAGTAGTGATAATAGTATTATTCCCTCACTTCGTAATTTATAGGTACTTTTCTCACTTCCTTTGGGTCTTTACTTAAAAGTCACCTCAGTGAGGCCCTCCCAGGTCATTCGGTCTAAAATTTCATTCCCTTCTCCAGCATTTTGTATCTCCTTTCCCAGCTTGTTTTTTCTCCTTAACATTTACCACCATCAAATAGACTATACATTTTGAGTTATTCGTTTTGTTTACTGTCTCCCCCACTAGAATGTAAGCTCCTTGAGCAGGGACTTTTGTCTCTCTTGTTCACCAGAATAGTTCCTGGCACGTGGTAAGGTTTTCTATTATTGTATGGTCAATGAGTGAATGATAATTTATGTTCCTTGAGCACTTACTCTGTCCTAGATACTGTGCTGAGCGCCTTACCTGGATGGCCTCATTTCATCTCGTGACTCTTGCGCTATGCAGCCCATCTGAATTATTATTCTGTCTCAAGCATCTTTTCTCATCCAGCCTTGTTTGAAGGAGAGTCTACACTGTGTTCCCTCAACTCACAGGCGCTGCTCTCGCCACTGTAGTCCAGCTTCCTCGCTGCTACTCTGTGGACTGTTCTCTTAGGTTACCAGTGGCTTCCTAATTGCCAGATCAAGCAGTATATTTTTAGCCCTTGTGTTACTGATCCGTTCAGTTCAATTGTCAATCTCCCACCTTCTGGAAGCTCATTTCTTGTCACCTCTGATGACACGCTCCTGGATTTTTCTTTCTGATGTTTCCTTTTCTGTCTCCCTCACAAGTCTGTTCGGGCCTGGCCCGTAAGTGCTCACGTGTCTGCTTCTGTCACCCACTCATTGCTTTCCTTCTTCTGCATCCCCTCCCAAAGCTCTCCTACATTCTCCTCGTTCCGCCTGCACCCTGATGTTGGTAGCACTCCAGTGTCTCTCTAACCCTTATTTTCTGCTACCTGCTGTATGTTTTTGCATGGATGTCTAAGACCATCCCACATTCAATTTATTCAAAACCTAGCTTTCCCCATAGCCTGCTTACAGATATGCCTGTATTCTCTGCCTTGTTGATGACACCACAGTTCACCCAGTCACCCAAGTTGGAAACCAGGAATCCAGGGCTCTTCCTATGGCAGGAAGCCCCGGTCTGTCTGTTCTGCTTCATCCCTGCTATGACTCTGATTCAAGCCCTCAGATTCTCACCTGGACCACTATCGCAGCAGCCTCCCACCTATTCCTCCTGCTCCTGGGCTTGTCCTCCTCAAATGCATCCTCCATGCTGCTGTCAGCTCTCTCTAGCATGACCAGGGGCACTGATGGTAGCTTAGCGTGCTTCCCCCCCAGAGAACATATCTACACGTGCCAGGGTTTCCAGTGCCTCGACCAGGACCCTCTTCCACAAGGGCTTTTGGCTGGTCCTGAAACCACACCTGATCCACAGCGGGTGTGTGTTCCTAAGGTTGGTCAGGGCAGAAGCCTCTGGAAAGAGACACAAATAGGTAAGAATTGCAATCACTGGAAAATAGCTAGGCCTAACATATTCCCAGGAAAAAAAATTATGAAAGAAAGTATTTACAAGACAAAACAGAAATGGAATTACAAAATGGATAAGAAATTACAAAACTCAGACCAAAAAAAATGAGAGAACTGTATGTGAAGGGAGCTCAGGTAATGTGAAGAGGGGCAGGCCCTGTGTGACCATGAAGTTACTAGAACTCGCCAGCAGGTGGCAGACCAGAGCAATGTCCCTTTATTCGCCTAGGTTTATTTTTTTAAGGCTCATTGTAAAATACAGAAAAAGTAAAGAAGAAAACAAAAATAACCTGTAATTCCACTCTCATTTCCTTCTAGTCTTTTTATATGTGTATAGTTGGTATGATGCTGTTTATGCAATTTTTTTGCTAACTATATCACAGGCACATCCTAATGCTCTTCAAAACTTTGTGAATTTTGATTTTAATCACTGTCTAATGCTCCATTGTATTCTTGTCCATGTTTGTTCTCTTATGTTGTCAATTTTAGTGGTTTTTTTGTTTTGTAAGATAAGATGTAGATGGGATATCAGTGAAACTTTGTCAAATTCGACTGAAAGCAAAAGCTACTGGATCTGATGGCCAGAAGGTCAGGCTGGGTGAGGCGTGGAGACAGTGGGGGCCTGAGCAGGCCGTGCTCTGTTGGATATGTTGAGTGTGAAGAGAAAGGAAGGTGTGAGGAGGTAGTCTGATGGGGTAGATTTTTTAGAGAAGGTGAGACCTAGTGTGTTTACAGGCGTGGAGCGGGATCCAGTGGTGGGGAGAAAATTGAAGCAGAGAGGGAGAGGCTCACTGATGAGCGGGTCCTGTGGGAGGCCGGAGGAGGGACTGAAAGCCCCTGGGAAGGCTGAGCTCTGGGATGCAGAGGAACATTCAGAAAAGAAGAAAGGATGGCAATCAAGAGAAAGTTTCAGTGGAACCCACGTCCATGTCTCGTTTACAACACCAGTATTTGGAGCTGTGGGGTTGGCAGAACATGTATATTACATTTTCTATGATAAAATAATGTTAACTTATATTTGATAGTTTTTAGACTTTTTATAAGCCAGCAAGGATGTGGAGTAGGTCGTTAGAAAGAGGGATGTGATTTTTATTGAGAAAAAAATGTAGAAGCGAGGGCTGGCCTCCAACCTCAGCTGTGACAGTGAAAATTTGGTGTGCGTGACAAAGGCCTATCTTAAAGCATTTGCAGAGTTGTAACTCCTGTGACCATCCCCAAGTGAGGTAATTGACTTGATAGGGCAAACAGGCTATGGCATTCCCGAGAAACACTGGGGAAGAATGACATCAGCCCCCGGGTTCTGCCACATGTATTTTCTGGCCTGATCACGTCAACCTAAGTGTGAGCGCAGGCATGTCAGCCAGCCTTCTGGTGTCAGCTACACCTTTTTCTCCTTCTTCCAAGTCTCCAGAGGGCTCAGAGCTTACTCCGGTGTGAGCAGAGTAGTGGGAGCACTGGAAACAACATAAAAAATACAGCGATGGTAATTAACTCTTTGCAGAGTTTGCTGTTTCAGATATTTTCACAGGGCGGAGAGGCAGCCAAGCTTCGGTGCCAGCATAGACTCCAGAGCCAGACTGGCTGGATTCAGAGACTAATGGTGTGACCTGGGAAATGCATTCTGATATCTCTGCCCTTGGCTTCCTCACCTCTCAAGTACAGGTCTCATCACCCACCACAGAGGGCGAAACGTGATAATCTGTTTGTTCATTCAGCAAGTATTGGTGAACACCTATGTGTCCGACCCTCAACAGCCTAGACGAAAACTTCTGACTCCTCGCAGGTGGGAGACCGACTGTGAGCACTGTTACGTGTGTGAGGCGTTAGGTGGTGATGAGTGCTGTGCAGAAGATACAGCAGGGAGGGGCGCGCATGTTGCCACCCGAGCACAGGCGAGTACACTGCGAGGGAGAGGTGCGCGGCTCTCGGGGAGACGCTCCAGGCAGAGCGGGCACAGTTGCACAAGCCTGAGAAGGCTGTGCCTCTGCCATGTGAGGGGAAGGGGAAGGAAGCCAGTGTGGCCAGAAGTGAGTAAGCACAGCAAGAAGGTGGACGTGAGGCAGAAAGGTGGGCTGGGGGCTGGGTCACACAGGCCCTTTGGGGCCATTATACTCAGGGAGAGAAGGAGGAGACCACATGAGGGTTTTGAGCGGAAGAGTGACTAAATCTGACCCATTTTTAAACAGGATCATTCTGTGTTGGGTGGAAGCAAAGAACCCAGTTAGGAGGCCATTGCAGTACTTGGTGTGAGACGTGATGGTGACTTGGACCAGGATGATGGGGCATAGGGACGAGAAGGTCTGGAATGTATTTTGAAGGTAGACCAACAGGATTTGCTGATGACTTGGATGCAGGATGTGAGAGAAATAGAAGAAATGAAGTCTCTAGGTCTGAGCATCTGGAAGGATAGAATTGGCACTTACTGGGTCACAACAGAGAGTGGAGCAAGCTGGGGGGAAGGTCAGGGGTTTGGGTTCAGACATTTGTTGAGTGTGAATTGCCCATTAGACATCCAAATAGGAGTCCAGTAGGCAGTTGGACGAGAGTCTGGAGTTCAGGCACGAGGTCCTGGCTGGAGTTGTCTGGAGTTTGCATTTCTAACAAGCTCCCTTGGGATGCGGATGTGGATGCTGCTGTCTGGAGCCCACGTTTTGAGAAGCATTGGAATAGGGAAATGTGGTGGGATCGCCAGGCCACACGAGAGGTGAGTTGAGGTTCCATGTCCTGCCTTTCTCTCCACCCATGGTCAGCTAGCTGCTCAGGTTCAGGTACAGAGGAGGTGCCAAGTTAGATTGCAAATTATACCAAGTAAATAGAGCAAAGAATTACTCAGCAGTGTCTAGTACAGGATATATGCCCCAAACCTAAGTTAATATCCAGCACCAGCCCGCCCTTAGGATCCTGCCTCCCAGCAGAGAGAGGACCCCTCCCTGGCTCTCCAACACAGTGGTTAAGGACCCTGGCTCTAGGGCCGCACACTTTATGATCCCCTAGCTTTATGACCTTGGGCTAGTTTCTCAGCATCTCCAAGCTTTCGTTTCTTCATCTGTAAAATGAGGCAATAACCACACCTACTTTGTAGAGTTGTTGGGAACTTTACCCAAGACTCTGCATCTAAACCGCTTTGCACAAGTCTGTCACACAGGAACAGGAAACATCAGCGATCCTCAGAGGCCAGAGGAATAGAGGGCATTGGGTGTAAATGAGCTCTTGGCATAAATCCGTCCACCCAGGCCCACAGCCGTCAGACCTCTTCCAGATTCACAGTGAGAATTCGTTTCTCCTCCCCGTTTCTGCTTTGCACTTCCCAGCAACAAACACATGGTTTGCCTTGTGTTGAGCTAATTATTTCTGTGTTAGTCAAGTCCACTAAACTGCAGCCCTGGGGTATTTCTTACTCATCCCATAAACCCCAGAAGCACTGGGCCCAGTGCCTGGCCCATATGTAATTCCTTCCTTCAAGGAATTACTTATGGATTTGAAATAAGCTTATATATGATCTACCACTCATGTATCCAAATTTTTAGTGAGTTTTTCTTATAAGAGTAATAATACTTCTCATGGTGAAAAATAATTTAGACAGTGCAAATAAAAATCCTCTTCCCGGCCTCTTGTCACTCACCTGAAGTAATCAGTCTTAGGGGGCTTTTCCAAACAGGAGATGGAGGTAAGTTTCCTTTTTGATTCCAAATAGGATCCTGTGATGCATACTCTTCTGCAACTTTTTTAACGTAACAGTGCATCTTGGGCATTGTTTCTCATTCTTATAGATCTACTTCATTCTTTTTAACATTGCTTCATTCAGATGTACCAATTTGTCGAAGCTGTTTCCTATTTATGGACATTTAGGATGCTTCTAAGGTTTTCAGAATTATTATAAACAGTGCAGTGAACACATATCTTTGTGTCTTTCTGTGAGCAGTTAGAAGAGAAATTCCTAGAAGTGCATCAAAGGATATGTAAATTTTTTATGTTACCAGCTGTATCACTTACAGAGAACAGCACACATCCTGGCCAGCTTAAGCAGAGGAGATTTATTACAGGGTACGGGCTGGTGTGCAGAATTGTTGGGACAGCTCAAAGACAGATCTAAGTTGAACTTTGAGGAATAGACCTGGGCCTCCAGAAGAACTGCCTTTTCAGTCAGGAAAATCCTTGCCCACGGGGGAGCTGCCGCCTCACCTCCCAGCTCCAGAAGCATGCTGTGGGCTGCAGCCGGGAAGCCGAAACAACCAGGAAGTCCCCATGGAAAAGCAGTCACTTCCGGGACAGTGTTTGCAGCAGGAGCATGGGTTCCTCTTCAAACTCAAGTGATTAGCAGAATCCAACTCACTTCCAGAAATCTAGCTCTAAGGGAGCTCAGGAAAAGTCGTTTATAACTTTCCTGCTTCTGCAGTGTGGGAAATCACATAAAAAGGAGGCTAGGATGGATCTTGTATGCCACCCACACCGACCATACCTGGTATTGCCAATATGCCTTCCAAAATCGTCCGCCCATGAAATTGCTTGATTTCCCCACAACATCACCAAAGCTGTGTATTATCACACTCTTAGTTTTTACTAACTTAATATTGGTGGTTTTTTTTCTCTCTCTTTTTTTTTTTTTTTGTGGGGAAGACCAGCCCTGAGCTAACATCCGTCGCCAATCCTCCCCTTTTTGCTGAGGAAGACTGGCCCTGGGCTAACATCTGTGCCCATCTTCCTCCACTTTATATGGGACGCCGCCACAGCGTGGCTGGCAGGCAGTGCATCGGCGGGCGCCCGGGATCCAAACTCGCGAACCCCGGGCTGCCAAGCGCGAACTAAATCTCTGCGCCACCGGGCGGCCCCTAACTTGATATTGTTTTAATCTTGCATTTCTTTAATTATAAATCAGATCGAAGATCTTTAGATTTATTGGCCATTTATGTATATTTTTTATCTTTTTCTGTATTAGTTAGCTATTATCTAGTAACAACCACCCCAAAACTCCATGGCTTAAAACAACCACTGTTAATTATTTCTCAGGAGTCTGCAGGACATCTGGGTGATCTTGCTGATCCTGGCTAACAGCTCAGAGCCAGGCTCACTTGTGTGTCTGCGGTCAGCTCCGGGTTGCTGCAGCTGGCTGGTATAGGGTGGAGTTGGCTCTGCCCCATGTAGGCTCTTCCTCCATGAGGCTAGCCTGGGCTCGTTTTCATGACAGTGGCAGGGATCCAAGAGAGGAAGGAGAAACTCAAGTGCCCTTCTCGTTTCTGCTCTGTTTGTGCAGATACTCCCATCCCATTAGCCACAGTAAGTTCCATGGCCAAGCACAGCCCCAGTGAGAGGGCAGCACTCGTGCCTGGATAGAGAGGCCATTGACTGGAACCGTCCATGAGTTGGTCCTCGTGCATTATCTTTTGATTGTTGTTTGGTTTGTCTTGTTGATTTGTAAGAATCCTTTTTATATTGAGTTCATTAACTCTACACAAATTCACATGATAATAAAATTTGGGGTATACATTTATAAGTGAAAAATGAAAACAGACTACCACATTGCAGAAATCTGCATATCTCCTTTTTTTTAAAAAAACACTTTGAATAGATATGGACATACACAGAGGCAAACCAAAGTGCTTGGAGTGGGAGGCACATTCAGGTTGAATGTGGTAACCAGGCTTTCTATTTTGATTACAGTCTGTGATAACTTTAAGGCAGAGCTTTCATCTGTGCCAGCCTGCAGTATGCATGGGCTTTATTTTCCACATTATGCTGAAAAGCCACGATCAGCTAAGATCCAGCTGAACATAGAAGACCCAAGAACAAACTCTGGCTTCCAGATTATCCTGCCCATTGGGTACACAGCCCTGGGTCTCACACCCTTCCCTCTCTTCCAGCTGGTGCAGGCTTAGCGAACTCAATTTTATAATTGAACATTAGACTGAAACAAAAATCGCTCAATAAGGGAGGTCTGCAAGAAAAACGTACAGTCTCCAAGAGCAAAGAGAAATGGATCATCTGCACCATTAGTGTGGACACCACGTTTTCTCAAAAACCCCCACATCACTGACCTTACACACACACTGAGAGAAATGACACACTGGGAGAGATCAATAAAAACATTTCACACATAATTGCTCCTTCTCAGAGATTCCATAGCTCTCTGTTCACACCTTTTTGCCCACATTAGGATATAAATTCTGCTCCTATAGCTAAGACCCCAAATTAGCAGTAGCATAAACAAGTTTATTTCTCTCCCATGTAAGAGCTGGGGCAGCACCAACCTAGGGTGAGTTAGCTCAGTTAAGGATATGCAGACCCACGGTGTCATGATCCAGGCTCCTGGTGTCTCTGCCATCCTGAGCACAGGGTCCTTTTCTGTGGGGTCCAAGATTGTTCACCAGCCTGTGAAGGGGAGGTCATGTCCCATTGGCCACAGCTTAGCCACACAATCACTAGAGGAGGGTTGAAGTTGGGGGTCAGTTAGGGTCTCTGCCACGTGCCTTCATCAAAGCTGCCTTGACGAGGACTGCTTGTGTATGGTTACCTGTCCCCACACATTCCCACTCCTTAACCTCAGATTTTAAGGTCCTAGAAAGCAGTCCCCTTATTTATAGACTTGAAGTTGTAAGGGACACTGGAGGCCATCGGTGAAGACCCCTTAGCCACAGAGAGCTGTTTGTGGGTCCCCTCACTACTACTGACCAGCCCGGTCACGTTATGCAAGTTACTTAAACTCCCTGCTCTCGGGTTCCTGTAAAAGGGTGGACAGTGGCACTTCCTTCAGTGCTGATGTAAGGATGGAATGGATAATGCCTGTGACGCCCGGCACAAGGTAAGCACCCCAGTGAATGTTAGCCATTGTTGCCGTTAGTAACAATAGCACCAGCTGATCTCATCAAAGATGAATGAAAATCAGCACAGTTAACAGCGGCAAGATGGAGAGAAGGGCTGACACCAAAGAAAGCAGTTATGGAGCCGCCAGTTATATTTTGTGTCCCTAATTTCCTTCCTTCCTTGGGGACATCCCCTCCTTAGCCCTCAGGTGCCTCTATTTTTTTTTTTACCAAAAAGAAAACCTGATCTCAGTCTTTATCCATGCTAAGATGTTAATGAATGGAAAAAAATTCAAAATTTACCAATCCCTGAGGCATCTATGTTTTAACAGGGATCAAATTATTAAACTGAAAGAATGAAGCTCCCAAGGTGAAATGCGTGCATTACTGAAAATGTAAAGATTTTCTAACATGTTTTCCATCTGGGCCTTCCCTCATGTCTTCATAATTGAGGACTCTGTCCTTTCATGACTACATCTTGATAATTTTATTTCCTTTCACATCTCAGATGGGTCCACTTTTCCACCACTGCTCCTGCACAGTTCCAACCATATCCTCTGGTTCCAGTCACCGTGGCTGTGTGACATCTCAGAATTTAACAGTGTAAAGCCACCATTTATCACGCTCACGGATTCTGAGGGTCAGGAACTCAGACCAGGCACGACGCGGGTGGCTCCTCTCTGCTCCACGGTGACTGGAGACTCAGCCAGAAGACTGGAAAGGTGGAATCATTTGAAGGCTCCTTCATGCCTGTGTCTGGCAGTCCATGCTGCTGCTGTTTGGAGACTCGATTCACGTGGGCTTCTCCAGGAGACCTCTCATTATGGACTAGTGTAAGCTTCTTCACAGGGTGGAGGCTAGGGTTCCAACGGCAAGCAGCCAGAGAGAGGGAGGGAGGAGGGCGGGCCAGGTGGAAGCCATATTGCCTTCCGTAACCTGTCTTGAAAATCATGGAGCCTCACTCCCCACATTCCATTTGTCAGGGCCATCCCAAAACTCACCCCGGTCCAAGGGGAAGGGAAATAGACCCCACCTCTTCCTGGGACAGCAGGTGAGACCAGAAATACTGTGCCAGCACTGTTCAAACCTGGACCAGGCCACGTTTCTCCTGCTTGAATGACTGTCATGGCCTCTGCCTGGTCCTGCTACTTCCACTTTTGTACTTCAGCAGCCTGAAAAAACTTATGACAGATCACAGCGTGTCCCTCCGTGGCTCATAATCCTTCACTCGGGATAAATCCAGTTGTACGACAAGTCTGCACAGCCCAGCCCTGCCCCTCCATCAGTGTAGAAAACCTGCCTCTCCAAGTCACGCTTCCGTGTTGCAGACCTTCTTTCAGTTCCTCAAACAAACCAAATTTTCTCCCACCTCAGTGTCTTCCTGGAAACTTCTCTTGTCATGTGGTTTACTCCTATTCATCCTTCTGATTCCCAAATGTCACTCCCCCAGAGAAGCCACTCCTGACCCCCATCCAAAAGCAGGCCCTTCTCTTGTAGCCCTTGGTAATATCCCCTCATATAACTGTTCGTGATTGTTTGAATAATGCCCGTCCTTCCTGCAGAACTGTAACATCCACGAGATGAATGTCCATGTCTGTTTAGTGCTTGGCCTAGCGTGGGCCTTCTGTAAATGTTTGTTGAATGAATGAATGCCGTAGGCGAGGAGCACTGGACAAACGCTCTGTCTACCCTCAAGAATCTGAAATCGAAAAGGAGCAAGACTCGTTACGTAACTGTGTGACAGGCACAGTGTGGCAAGGGCCATGAAGGAGCCACAAAGGAAGGACTGTAGGAGACGCTGTGGGGGAGGAGCACATTTAGGCTGGACTTGAAGGGTGGCAATCATTTTGATTTGTGGGGATGGTGGGAAAGAGCTTTCTGAGCAGAATCAACAGCAAGGATGTGATATAATGAGACTGGGTGTGCCAGATAAGATGCAGTTAAATTTGAATTTCAGATGAATGACGAATTATTTTTTAATATAAGTATGTCCCAAATATTGCACGAAACATACTTAAACCTAAAAAAAAAAAAAAGTATTTGTTGTTTATCTGAAATTCAGATTTAACCGGGCAGCTGTATTTTCATTTGCTAGGTGTGGCAACCCTAAATGAGATGCTAATTCATGTAGCAACTCTGCCTCTTTTTTTAAAGGGCGAAAATGACTTGCCCTCTAATTTGTTTTGTTGAACTTGATTTGTTAGCTGAACACAGAATGAACTGAGCTGAATTTGGAGCTCAACATCTCAATCATTGCTGAAATAATCAATCTCAAAGTGTCAGGAGCTTAACAGAGTCAAAGTATATGTCTCCTTCACGAAACGTCTGGTGCACGTGGTGGTGGGTGGCTCTCCTAGGCAGTTTTCCACTAAGGAGTGGTGCCACCACCTGGAGTCCTTAGTTTCTGTCCTCACAAACTGGGGAAAGAGATAGCGTGAAAAGTCACTTGGCTCCTCTGTGGCCCGGCCTGTAAATGGCCCACATCAACCCTGGCCACATTCCAGCAGCAAAACCAGACACGTGGCTCCACCCAGACACAAGGACGGCTAGACGTGTCATTGTCCTATGTGCCCCAGAGCTCACGACCATCGCGCCCAGAGCAGCCGGTAGAATGAATGGAACGAACACAGGCTTCAGCACCAGAGAACTCGGTGTAAATCACAGTCCTGCCTTTCACCGTCCATGAGACTCGACCAGGTTACTCCACGCTCACCTTTGTAAAAAGGCCACAATTCCTGCCTTGCAGTATTGTCACAGTGTGACGCCTGCCATGTGGAAGGCACTGAGTGAAAAGCTAGTGCTATATATGTGTGTGTGTGTATATACACACACACACACACACACACACACATATATATATATGTAATATATATAGTGTCTTTACTTTGTAACCTGTCGTTAAAAGTACCGCCGGGGGGGCCAGGCTGGTGGCGCAGTGGTTGAGTTTGCGCGCCCCGCTTCGGCAGCCTGGGGTTCCAGGTTCAGATCCCAGGCATGGACGTACACACCGCTTATCCAGCCATGCTGTGGCAGGCGTCCCACATGTAGAGTGGAGGAAGATGGGCATGGATGTTGGCTGAGGGCCAATCTTCCTCAGCAATAGCAACATAGAGCAGTAGTGTCAGATCATCATATCTTAGCTGTTTAAATCTAAGAAACCATCCAATCCAGTTGAGGCTCAGTGAAGGTCAATAACTTGGCTGAGCTCATACAGCCGAGTGTCTCAGAATACAGCTGGCACCCTGCCCTCTCGGGAGCAGGGTGTAATGTTCCCCAGATGTCCACACTGTCATTGGACGTGTCCACAAGAAGGGATCAGGCTGCATTTGCTACTTCTTTCAAGCAGTTGGGAGACTTTTTTTCTCTCCCTGTTAACGTCAGTGGGAATTGTGTCTAGGCTGGAATTCCAGTTTTCCCCTCCAGGTGCCTGAATATAATCCAGTGAAAGAAAACCTGAGAAACTTTCTGACTTTTTCTCACTGGTGTCAGCACTACGCTTGCCTTCTCATTGGGGCTGAATTTCCCCTCCACAGGTCTTACTCATTTTTTCCAGCACATACAGCACCCTCTATGATTATAACTAAACACTTTTACTGTTCAGATGTCAATCTGAACTGAAAGTGGGTTGCTAATAATAACAGACAAACGGCTCCACCACATTTTCCTCCTGCTTTGTTTTCAGTTTTCAACTTGGTTTGATTTTGCCATGTCAAAGGGACTTGCTAAGGAGGCTGAACTGCCAGTGACCCAGCAAGCAGAGCCTGAGATTGTGTAACAGTCTTCTCTGGGCAGCACCTTCATTGCTGGGGTTAATTTACCTTGACCCTATTTTTCCAAGTGACAAGGAAGAGTGGGGTCAGGGAGAGAGAAGCAACTGACTGTGACATGAATTTCTCAGACACCCCAGCTTTGTGATCTACTGCAACAGCCTTGGCGAGGTTATTATGGCAGCCTTGCTCACCTGCCAGTGTACAAAAATGGGACAGGCGCTGAAATAAAAATTTCTCCCAGGTCTTAAGGATAAACAGTAATTTCCCCTTTTTTCTTAACCCAAAGATGAGACGATGTACCTTGTGAGCAAATAATGTCCTTCAAAATGATTAATCCACAGAACATCTTGAACCAGTTCTTTACAAGTAATTTCAGTGAGTAACAAGATACTATTCTCTGGTCTAGATATTTCCACAGGGCAAATTACAGTACAGATGGTCCTCTGGCAGATTGGCAAGTAAATATGTTCAAGGCTGTGTTATAAATGAAATAGCTAGTTCTAAAGGAAGGCTTAGAAAATACCTTTGACAAAAATAAGATAAGGTTTATGATTTAGAGTGTGTTTAGAGCAGATATTTAAAAGCGTATTCCCTGAGGAAAAAAATCACGTTCTCTTGGCTCTGTCTCCGAAGAGAGAAGACTAGGAACCCTGAAGTCAGTCGTGTCCTTTGGGGTGACCCACATCCAAGATGAGAAAGAACATTAGGAACCACTGAGCCGACTCTCAGGCCTCGACGTTGAACAGTTCCTAGAACAACCAAAGACTCACAGTTGACTATTCTGTTTAAAAAAAGAAAACAAAACATGAGAACTCACTTGATAAAGACCAACAACTAAGTCCAATTTCTCTTGTACCGACCTCTCTGAGATTGGTCACCATTCTTGTACCGACCTCTCTGAGATTGGTCACCATTCTTCCTGACGGCCAAGTACTGCTAGGCAATGATATACATGGCTTCCCCCTCAAATAGACAGAGAGGAAAGACAGAAGAGAGAAAGAGAAGGTGCATTAATGGAAGGAAATTACTACTTATGCAGATGAAAATAGCTGGGGTGGTTTCACATCTTCACTGTGGGGGGAAGGAGAAACTATGTGATGGAACAGCTAATCTTTCCATCATGAGACTCAGTAACTTTGAAAAGCTAAATACAGTGCTTCTTTGAAATGGGTTCTGTGCAAGCCTCAACTTGAACACAAGTTCCAAGAATTAGATTTTTAAAATGAAATTACCAAAAAAAAAAGGTATAGCTAAAATGAGTGATGTACTTTTTTTTTATTGCTAGCAACAAAGTTAATTCATGATCAAGTACAGGAAAACAAAAAGGAAGAAAAGCCTAAAAATAGATTTTATGTGTTTATTAAAATAGAAATATGTACATGTAAATAATGCAAATGATATAGAAATATGAACACAGTGAAAGTTCCCTATTATCCTTCTGAGAAACAACCAGAGTTAATGGCTTAATGGACAGCTTTCCAGATCTTTCTCTGTATGAATCAAATACATATACTTTTGGGGGAGGGTACTACAAAAAACCATAGTCATATTTTAATACTTTCTTTTTGGAATTCACTTTCTTTTTTCTCATAACTGTGTCTTGGACATCCTTCCATGCTAGTAGTTTATAGACATATTTTATACTTGTTAACTGCTACATAGGGTTCCATTGAGTGGATGTAACCGCAGGTGAATATTTTAACTCAAATTTTATTTGACAACATTGTAATCATATCGAAAGGCAGTGTTAGGGGATTCAATTTAATCATACTCTCATTACACACAAACATGGTGTTTTCACTGTTTCATGTTTTCTTCCTGCCTTTGTCCATCTACACATGTTTTCACCAATCATTCATTTCACCAAGAACTTCTCCCCGAATCCTGCCTCCCAAGGGCTAGGTCCTGCCAGGTCCTAGGAAATGAACGTGGCTGGTTTTGTGAGGGAATGACAAAAGAAGCAAAAGTGTCGTGCCAAAATGTCATTTTTAACACTCTCCAGTTGCTTTGTAATTTCAAGTTAAATTTAAATGGATGTAGTTATACAAATTTTAAATATCCTCCTAAAAATGAAAATGCTCTCATTTTTGTCAGATGCTTTTCTCAGGGCAGATTCCTTTCCCCTCTCCTGGGTGTGTTCAGTCAGCAGCCATGGGAAATGCTATCCATTGGTTTGTAATAGCATTTAGCTAACTGGTCATTAGACCTCACTGTTCTCACAGTTCCTTCCACGCGAGGCAGGAAGTAGACTGTTTTTTCCTGAATATCCTTTGGGCCACTGCTGCCCTACAAGATATATCAGCCATAGATGCTGCAAACACATCACTCCTCTTTTGATGCTGAAAATACAGAATTAGGGACCTGGATTATTATGAGAAAAAATGTTGAGATGTTAAATTACTTGTAGGTAATAAGTATTTTATTCTTTTGTGAGAAAGTATGTCTTATGTTAAGAAATTAAATGGTTTATGTGTTTATAAAACTCACGAATGGATATTAAATACTAGTTTAGTATTTATTAAAATTCATATAAGGCTTTTTGTTTTTGTTTTTTTTTTTTTTGGTGAGGAAGACCAGCCCTGAGCTAACATCTGTTGCCAGTCCTCCTCCTCTTGCTGAGGAAGACTGGCCTTGGGGTAACATCCGTGCCCATCTTCCTCCACTGCTTGGACAAGCAGTGCGTCGGCCGGCGCCCAGGATCCGAACCCACCAACCCTGGGCTGCCAAAGCACGAACTAAACCGCTGTGCCACTGGGCGGCCCCAAGTCATTTAAAAATATATATGAGATTGCTAAAAATTGAAATTCAAGTAATTAAGTTTAATATGAATAAAAAAGGAATTGTGGAAAGGGGCACAGTGCCTTCTGGGAACTTTTTTAAAAAACAGCTTATATGTAATTCACATGCCATACAATTTAGCCACTTAAAGCGTACAATCGGTGGTTTTAGTATATTCACAGATGGGGCAGCTATCACTGCAGTCGGTTTTAGAACAACTTCATCACGCAAAAAGAAACCTCATGCCTTTTAGCTATCATGCCCCTCCTCCCCACTCCCACCACCAGCCCCTGTGAATTTGCCTATTCGGGACATTTCATATAAATGGAATCATATAACAAGGTATTTTGTGACTGGCTTCTTTCACGTGGCACAATATTTTCAAGGTTCATCCATGTTGTAACATGTATCAGAATTTCCTCCCTTTTTATGGCCAAATAATATTCCATTGTATGGATAGACCACAGTTTGTTTATCTGTTTATCAGTTGATGGACATTTAGGTTGTTTTCACCTTTTGGCTATTATGATTAATGCTGCTATGAACATTCTTTTACAAGGTTTTGTATGGACATATGTTTTCATTTCTCTTGGATATATACTAGGGGTAGACTTGTTGGGTCATATGACAACTCTATGTATAAGTAACTCTGATGTATAAGTTTAATCATTTGAGGAGCTGTCAGACTGTTTTCCAAAGCGGCTGCTGCATTTTATGTTCCCGCTAGTAGTGTATGAGGGTTCTGATTTCTCCACATCCTCACCAACACTTGTTATTGTCTCTCTTTTCAATTCTAGCCATCCTAGTGGGCATGAAGTGGTATCTCATTGTGGTTTTGATTTGCATTTCCCTGATGACTAATGATGTTGAGCATCTTTTCATGTGCTTGTTGGCCATTTGTACATTTTTTTTTTTTTTGTGGGGAAGACCAGCCCTGAGCTAACATCCGTCGCCAATCGTCCCCTTTTTGCTGAGGAAGACTGGCCCTGGGCTAACATCGTGCCCATCTTCCTCCACTTTATATGGGACGCCGTCACGGCATGGCTGACAGGCAGTGCGTCGGCGGGCGCCTGGGATCCGAACTCGCGAACCCCGGGCTGCCAAGCGCGGACTAAACCGCTGTGCCACCGGGCGGCCCCTCTCATTGTGGTTTTGATTTGCATTTCCCTGATGACTAATGATGTTGAGCATCTTTTCATGTGCTTGTTGGCCATTTGTACATTTTGCTTGGAGAATTGTCTTTTCAACTCCTTTGCCTATTTTTTAATTGGCTTTTCTTTTTATATTGAATTGTAAACTTTCTGGAAACTTTCCTTCCTTCCTTCTTCCCTCCCTCCCGCCTCCCTCCCTCCATCCCACCCTTCCTTCCTTCTTCCCTCTGGACAAGATGATTTCTCAAATACAGCCCCTGAGCTCATTATGCCAGAGTCTGGTGGAGGAGATAACACAAAAGGGGCAACCTGTGTTAGGGGTGGGAGTCTGGGGGCCTTCACAGGAGACAGAGCACTGGAAGTGAATTAGGAAGAACATTCCAGCTCGCCTGTGACCCCCGATGAGTCTTATTCTTGATTCAGTTCTCCAGTGTATAGGTTAAGGGAATGGCGAAGGAAGTGCCTTCAGCGCATCATGCTTGCTTAGAGTCATCTGTCAATTCAGAGAGTAAATACCACTGTTGAACTATTTGTTAAATAAAGCTGTTAAATAGCAGCTTCTGGTAAATGTAGACTAGGCAGTCATGTGTGGCAATTTGGAGGTTATAGAAAGACCCCTCCCATAAAAAATATATATCCAGGCACCTCCCATTTCTCTACAAATATACCACTGCTACCACAAAAATCTCTTATTTTTTACTCTGTTCAGACGTTATGTCATTTGGGAAGGATAATTTCTCCAATAACTGGTTTATTGTAGGGATTAGTTTATTGAACATTAAATTTAGAGTTTGGATCCTGTCCAGCTGTTTACCTTGGCCAAATCCCAATCTCTGAGTCCGTTTCCTTATCTGTACAACGGACTTAGCCATACCTACTTTATGTGGTAATTACAAGGATTAAATGAACCAGCATATGATAAATACCTAGCTAGTACCTGGTAAAAATAGAACCTCAAAATAGTAGTTTGAATTTGTGCCAGAAGACCTTGAAAGAATAGAACAATAGAACACAAAGCAGATGGGATAGTATTAGAGAAGAAGGGAAGCCAGGAGTGGCCTGGTGTTTATTAAAGGAAAGATCTGGTGGGGCATCAGAACAGGGGGGCCTTAAACCAAGAGAGGAAATGCCAAAAATAGAGGGGGGAGGGGGTCTCTGAGAACAGTGGCTGAATGGGGACGGCCTTATGTCTGCCAAGCCAACTGCAGCAGAGTGAAACCTTCCAGAGTTAATGCATGCCATTAACTCCGGGAACTGCACATTCCATAAGTTTCTGTCTGATTCTCTTGTCAGTCATCAGGGATTTCCAGGAAAGCTTGGGAGAAGGCCTGGAGGCCTGAACGCTTGGTAAACCTAAATGCAGGGCCCAGGGTGACCAGTGGCTCCTTGCCTCCTGTTTCCCCACTTGGCAGCATGCAGCCTAGACCCGAGTGGACACTATTGCCCAGGACCCCTCACACAAAACGAGGGCTCTGTGAAATGGAAAGAAATCTTCCTACCTTGCAGGGCCGACAATTCACCCCCAAAGAAAAATGTACTTTCTAACTGCCTCCTCCACACAACAAGGGCGACTTTGTTCCTCCCCAGTAAACTGTGGCCTCTGGAGATGCTGTGATCGGGCAGGGAACATGCAGTCCTGTGATAATGGCCCTTTATCCCGGCCTCTAAGTCAAAGTAACAAACACACTGAGAATGGCTCTAGCAAACACAGCCAAGACTCCAAGTCTGACCCTGAAATGAAGACCCACCTCCATGGGGAGAAGCACTGGCCTCCTTGTAAGTTAAAGGGAAACAGGAACTTTGGGTCCCTGCACACAGCTGCGCTGACCTCAGTCACTCAGACAAAACGTCACAGAAAAAATCTGCTACCAGAAAGGCTTTCCTGACTTGACCATGCACTTAATCACCTCTCCTCCCCTGGCCTGCCTTTTCATATGCTTTAAATGACTTATGTACAACTTCATAGGCTTTTTTCTTTTGTTATTTATTGAGGTGAAATTCATGTTCCATAAAATTAACCATTTTAAAGTGAACAGTTGGGTGGTATTTAGTACAGTCCCAATATTGTGCAAGCACCACCTCTGTGTAGTTCCAAAACATGTGTATCATCCCAGAATAAAACCCCACTAAGCAGATACTCCTCATTCCTCCTCCCCCTAGCCCCTGGCAACTACCAATCTGCTTTCTGTTTCTGTGGATTTACCTATTCTGGATATTTCATACAAATGGAATCACACAATATGTGACCTTTTGTGTATGACTTCTTTCACTTAGCATAAAGTTTTAGAGCATGTATCAGTACTTCGTTCCTTTTTATGGCTGAATATTTGATTGTATGTGTAGACCACAATTTGTTCATCTAGTCATCCTTTTGGTGGACAGTTGGGTAGTGTCCCTTTTGGCTGTTGTGAATACTGCTGCTGTGAACATTGGTGTACAAATATCTGTTTGAGTCCCTGCTTGCAGTTCTTTGGGGTATATACCTAGGAGTGGAATTGCTGGGTCATAGAGTAATTCTCTAACTTTTTGAGGAACCGCCAAGCTGTTTTCCACAATGGCTGCACCATTTTACATTCCTACCAGCAATGTCCAAGGGTCCCAGTTTCTCCACATCCTCACCAACACTTGTTTTTGGTTATTTCATTTGTTTTTTTAATATAATAGCCATCCTAATGGATGTGAAGAGTATCTCATGGTTTTGATTTGTGTTTCCATCATGACCGATGATGCTGAACTTCTTTTCATGTGCTTGTTGGCCATCGTATATCTTCTTCGAAGAAACGTCTATTCAAGTTCTTTGCCCATTTTTTAATTGAGTCGCTTGTCTTTTTGTTGTCGAGTTGTAAACATTCTTGATATATCCTGGATGAGTTCATATGCTTTTATTGTTGCTCTTAACACATTCCAATTTCTTAACGTGTTTGCCTCCTCTACGAGATGGAGGGAGAGCTCCTTAAGAGCTGGGCCTGTACCTTTAAAAAAAAAAAAAATCTCTAATCCATGGGCCTAGAACAATGTCTGGCCCAGAGTAGCTTAATGAATGTGTGCTAAAGAGTTTGTGGAATGAATAAATACTAGTCGTTAGGTGGTCCTATGACAAAAACGTGAGTCATCCTTAGCATCATTTTACTCTCTTCTCTGTGCACCAGAGTCTTGGCACTTCAGGCTGGGGCATAGCACAAGACAGTCAGACTGTGGAAAGGCAGCTGGATGTAGACTGCAGTGGTTAAAAGCCATGGTGGGCATATGTTTTTTGCCTGTTCAGCATCCCTTCCCCTTCTTCTGGCAACAGAAGCCCTCCTTCCTGTGGGGAGCTGATTGCATGTGGTTCATGTAGGGCTGCCACTTACTCAAGGGCGGTCACAGGCCAGGCCTGGTAATCAGAGGACCTCACCCCCTGGCTCCCTGATGGGGTTAATGATGGGCACGTGACCAAAGCTAGGTAATCAAAGCTCTCTCCAGGTTACCACGGAGAAGCTCTTTCTACTGGGGTGGCTGGCCTGGTCATGAACTATGGTGGCCATGAAGTCTGCCACCTGAGAGAGCCTGTCCAGTATCTGGAGAGAAGGACAGAGCCCCAGCAACATTATTTTAGCCTCTGGATTAGACATGCTTAAAGCCTACACTTAGACTTTTAAATTACGTGACCAAAATATTCTTTTCTGAGACGGTTTGACGTGGATTTCTATAGTTTGCAACAAAAAGCTGAAAGAGCCCAGATTTGGGTGTCAAACAGACCTTTGTTTGAATCCCAGCTCTGCCATTTACTGGTGGTGTAACCTTGGGCAAGGCATTTAACCTCTCAAGGCTCCAGTCTCTTCGTCTATAAAATGGGGATGATTTAGAAGTCTGCCTCATCAGACTGCTGTGGAGAGGACATAGCTAGCACACATACAGAAGCTGCACAGTGTTGGCCACGTGGAAAGCAATATGGTAACCGTTAGCATGGACCAGCCCAGGTTCTCCTGCCAAATGCTCCATGACACCTGCTCTTCCCCTTTGTAACACATGTCCCCTTTTCCATTGCTTGTTCAGTGTCTGTCTTTCATGCTAGACTAGACTCCATGAGGCAGGGGTTGCAGCTGCTGTGGTCACCACTTTATCCCCTGTCCTCACCACAGTTCCCAGCGCACTGCAGTCACTAAGTGCTTGTTGATTGGTTGACTTTTCCACTGATTGACTAAATGACTTTAACAAATTGCTTATTACCACTGAAGTCAAAGCCTCTGGTGGCCTCATCTACCTGTAAGGGAGTTACACTAAATAACTGGTAGAATCCTAGAGGATCCAAAATTCAGCTGGTCTTTGTGATGGCTGGTTAATTTTATGTGTCAACTTGACTGGGCTAAGGGATGCCCAGGTAGCTAATAAAGCATTATTTCTGGGTGTATCTGTGAGGATGTTTCCAGAAGAGATTAGCATTTGAATGGGTGGACTGAGTAAAGAAGATGGCCCTGACCAGTATGGGTGGGCATCATCCAATCTGTCGATGGCCCAAATAGAACAAAGAGGCAGAGGAAGAGAGAATTCACTCTCTCTGCCTGACTGTTTGAGCTGGAAGATTGATCTTCTGCCCTCCGACTGGGACTTACACTATCAGTGCCCCTGGTCCTCAGGTCTTCGGACTCCAACTGGAACTTACACCATTAGTCCTCTGGTTCTCAGGCTGAGTAGAGATGATCACCCTCCCCAGTGTGGGTGGGCATCGTCCAATCCGTTGAGGGCCTGAATAGAACAAAAAAGCTCAGGAAGGGCAAATTTGCTCTTTGCCTAAGCTGGGATGTCCATCTTCTCCCACCCTTGGTCATTGACTCTCCTGGTTCTTGGGCCTTCAAACTCAGACGGAATTGCACCACCAGCTTCCCTGGGTCTCCTGCTTATAGACAGCAGATCATGGGACCTCTCAGCCTCCATAACCATGTGAGCCAATTCCTATAATAAATCTCCTCTTATATATATTGTCAACCAATTACGAGGTAAACTCTGACAGACTTAAAAAGATGTTTATTCAGCGTTTGTTAGGACTGCAGCCCAGGAACAAAGATTCAAGTAGCCCTTGAATTGTGTTTCCACTGTGGAAGGTTTTATAGTCGTGGCTAACAAGGACAAAGAAAAAACATGGAAGGAATGAATGGCCTTTAACAAATTCCAGGCACAAGGTAATCCTCCGAGTGAGGGTCGGTTGAAACAAGCCGTGAAAACTTAGGCATGTAGAGGATTGTAGAAGACCTTGACAGGAATGAGGTCTCTGTCCCGGTAATCTTATCTTCCTTGAGAGGATTGCAGATGCACCTCAGGCGCCTAATGAACTCAAGAGTTCATCCTGAAGAAGGAATTTGTTCTCTCCTCTTCTTGTCTGCCCAGCTGCATTTTAGTGCCTTAATGTGAGAAACTCTATCTTTTTTCAATTCCACAGTATCTGTATATATCCTATTGGTTCTGTTCTCTGGAGAACCCTGACTAATACAGTCTGTTTCCTTCCTACATCTTGTTCGATGGCAACTTACCAGCTACCTGCCTTGCAATATGCATATTTCTCCCAAATCCCTCTTGAAAAAGGAATCTGGTCTGATCAGTCTCCTATTAGGTTTTCATAATTCCTGAGTTATCTCCCTTTCCTGGGAATCTCCTGTGGTCACTGCTTTCAAAGCGAACCCTTCATCTTTCGAGGGCTGTTCATCCATTCGTCCATCACACACACGATTGCTAAGTGCCCAGTGTGGGCCAGGCACTGGTGCCACGCACTGGGGGCAGGTGCCAGGGAGTCTCAAGTATAAATGTCCTCAGATGTAAAGGGCCTCAGATCAGAACCATCTCCACTGGGGGATCACAAAACCACTGATTCTCGCACTGTTTTGGTCTTCTCTTCACCGGGGGCTGCCTCCTAGAATACAGTCATGCGTCGCCTAACAATGGGGATATGTTCTAAGAAATGTGTCATTAGGCGATTTTGTTGTTGTGTGAACGTCATAGAATGTGCCTACACAAACCTAGATGGTATAGCCCACTACACACCTAGGCCATATGGTGAACTAATCTTATGGGACTATCGTAGTACATGTGGTCCATCTTGACTGAAAGGTCATTATGCAGGGCATGACTGTAAAGGCAGGTCTCCTCTGGCCTCCAGATTACTTAGTGCACTTCCAGCTAAAGCCTGCAATTCTTTCCTTAAGGCATTGATCCCTATCAGAATGTGAATGCTCCTGGAGAGGTTTCACCTGGTTTATGCTGAATGAAAGAAGGATCAAGATGGACAGCAGGTTAGTGGAGGTTGCAGGGTCCATTTGAACTCTTTTCTTTTCATCTGATGTCATCAGCACAAAAGCCCAGGGACAAAGCATATGGGAAATCTGCCCTGAATCTGCAGGCCCCCAGTTTACTGTCCCAGCCCCCAGGACCTCAGGGTCCCTCCCTCTCTCTGTGGCCTCTCCTCCTGCCTCTGCACTTTCATGGTTAAACGCAGCCATTGCACACCTGGCTCCACCTGGCTTCCCAGCCGAGGACCTGAGAGACTCACAGCACCTTTGGATCATGATTCCAAATTGGCCAAAGGGGGAATCTGACTGAGGGCCTGGTTTGGGTCAGGGGCCCCTCCTGGTCCTGTCAGTTCTTGGAGGGAACAGAGGCAGTGAGGGGAGTGGGTCCGTGGGATGGGGAGGGGAGGGGAGCGGCAGAGTCCCAAAGGTGTCTACTCTAACAGCAGAGCTTGTGGGTTCTGACCTGGCATTTGTCGGATGTAGGGGTGGCATGAGAGAGAGCTGGGCATCTCTATCTAATTTGTTAGGGTTTGGGGTTTCTATTTAATTTGCTTTGATTCTCTTAATGTTACATTTTTCTTATTACTCTCAAGGCCTGCTATACTGATAGGTTAGCACTGTTTTGAGCAGCTGGAATGGGTTGAAAAATATATCTAAGTGGGGATTAGCAAAGCCCTTTCTATGCAGTTCCACCCCTGCCCCTCTTCCTTTCAATTTAAAGCATAAGGCACTAGGGGCCGCCTGGTGGCGCCGCGGTTTAGTTCGCGCTTGGCAGCCCAGGGTTCGTGGGTTCGGATCCTGGGCGCCTGCCGACACACTGCTTGTCAGCCACGCTGTGGCGGCGTCCCATATAAAGTAGAGGAATATGGGCACGGGTGTTAGCCCAGGGCCGGTCTTCCTCACACACACACAAAATAAAAATAATAATAAAAATAAAGCATAAGGAACTAGTATTAGTTATCAACTGACATTTATTATACCCAACTCAGGCCCTGTGAGGAATACAGTTTAGAAAGTGTGATGCTCACCTCAACATGCTTTAAAACATATAAAGAAACATAACGTTAACACTAGCATGCAGTGAGGGGGTCCAGGGGGCCCCTAAAGTCACCGCCTGCCACAGCTAGCTCAGGCTGCTCACTTCACCTCTGGAGGCACATGGGCTGGGCAGGGGAGGGTCACTTGATAAAAACTGAAAAGTGATGGGAAGAGGGTGCCCACGGTGTCCGGGGGTCATTGGTTTGTCTGCTCAGGAGCGCCCTGCTGCCTCTTACGCTGTCTGTTATCTGGCTCTGGTCTGTCCCCACTCGAGACAACAGTTTAAATGGGCACTGCCAGGGTTTCATAAATGCTGGTAACTCCTCCGCCTGGAGGGGCCTGACCCACACTAGGCCACTCAGAGCCTTTTCTGGCATCTGCTCTCGGCGCGCAGAGACAGGATGAAGGAAGTCTGGCTTCTCTGTGGTGTGAGGCTAGCATGAAGCCAGGGTGGAGCAAGAGTCTCCGGTGGAACCCCCGGTCCCGCGGGTTCCTGGGCTGCTATTCTGCTGCTCCACTGACGCTTGGTTACAGGAGCCACATAAGTTTTCTGCCCCAGGCTGGGGTGGAGATGGGGTTCAGATGGCAGGTGGCTCTTTAGGGAGTGTCGTGGTGTCAACACCTGTGGAAGGGAGGAAGGGACCGGGTGGAGGAAGAAACCACGTTGCCGTGCAGGCCTGAGGACAGCCTCGGCCAGCCCCTGGGAGCTCTGGAGAGCTGGAGTCGGGGTGAGGGGGCAGGTCTTTGATCCCCTGAGGACCAGTCATGGATGTGGGCCTGGGAAGGGCATGGCCTTGGGCAAGGTGGCTCTCTTCAGCTGATGCAGGCCCTCAAGGGGCTGACGGCCAAAGGGCTGCCAGGGCACTTCCCAGCGTTTTGGGTGGCGAGTCATTCATTTATGAAGGGGGATCGGGGTGATGCCTCGTCACATCCACACACTTCCCCTTTTGAATGACATTTTCGTCACAAAAGAGTCCTGACCTTTTGAAGGGAAGATTGCTCCTTCTGGTTTGAAATAGTCACAGTGTTTCCCACCAGCACTCCTGGAAAAGCGTTAGGTGACCTTGTGGAAAGGAAGCACTCTGAAAGGAAAGGAGAAAAAGGCCAAGTTGTGGGAAAGGGCAGATACAGCCTGAGCTGACGTACCCACAGCCCTGGCCTTGAACGAGGGAGCTCTATGCAAAGAACTCCTGACTTTGACATAAGGAGGTTAGAAAGGCCTAGGTTATAAGTGGCACAAGGTCACCTTTTAATTAAATATATTAATTATTGATCTAAGAGGCCAGAATATTGTAAAAAGTCGCATTTTCCCTTCATGTCTTCCTTTTCCTATGATCCAGAACAGAACATGCTCATCTTCCGCCAGTCTACCTGCTCACACTGAATTCCGGAAGCAGGCCTTGAAGGATGCCTCTCCCCGCATCTGCGCGTCCCTGAGTGCGGTCTGCAGCCTTGCCCGAAAGACCACTCTCCCTGGTGTTCTCTGCGCTGTTCTCCTGAGCGACGTCCCTGCGCGTGTCCACGAAATCCACATCCCCCCATCTTCTCAGTGGCCCTGATGTTTTCTTGTTCATCGCTATAGGTGTCAAAGCTCTGTTCAACTCTCTTTGGCATCCTCTCGGTTTCTTCAGTTTAATGAAATAAGTGTTTTCCTCCTTGACTTTTTTTGTTTTTTGGTGAGGAAGATTAGTCCTGAGCTAACATCCGTTGCCAATCCTCCTCTTTTTGCTGAGGAAGACTGGCCCTGGGCTAACATCCTGCCCATCTTCCTCTACTTTATATGTGACGCCGCCACAGCGTGGCTGACAGGCAGCGCGTCGGCGGGCGCCCGGGATCTGAACCGGCGAAGCCTGGGCCGCTGAAGCAGAGCGCGTGAACTTAACCACTATGCCACTGGGCCGGCCCCTCTCCATGGCTTTTTAATGATCAAGATCTGGGTGCAGTTTTGACAGTGTCCCCATCTCCTTGTCCACTTCAGCCAGTGACTACTGGTTGGCAAACCAAAAGCTCATTCTGTGAATGGTTTCCTATTCTTCCCCAAAGTTAATATTTAAGGTTAATATTTTCCAGATTTGCTTTGTGTCCCCTCTGAAGTCAAAGCTAACTTCCTCATGACACATTTCTTCTCATTAATGACACTCTCATCTTTGTCCCAGGGTGAGGGAGATCATTTTATTGTTGTCGCACATTCCATTTCAGCGCGAGAGCTCCTCTGAATCAAATCTCTAGACCACCCCCACACATCACCCTGACACACCCAACCTCCATCTTCACCCAGCTGGACTCTTTCTCTCCTCCCCTCCGAGCGTCTTCTGTGCACCCTCCCTCAACACATGGCCCATGGGGAAATCTCTCTTACATGAACTCCGAGTGCTTGGCCGTTTCTTTGATGTATCACCATTAGGTGTGACCTTGTATTGTTTAACTCTTCAAGAGTACGTGTCTAATGCGTCACTAGGTCAGAAACTGGACTACAAAGAAACTTGTAGATTATGTGGCCTAGTCTTCTCATTCTTAGAGATGAAGAAAACCAAGACCCAGAATGAGTAGGTGGCTTGGCTTGGGGCACACATTTAATGCCATAGTTTAAAAGGATGAGGCCAGGACTCCCGACGTCTAGGTTAGTGCTCTGTATGAATTTGCTAGGGCTGCTGTAGCAAGTTACCACAAACTGGGGGACTTAAAACAACAGAAATTTATTCTCTCATGGTTCTGGAGATCAGAAACCTGAAATCAAGGTGTCCGCAGGGCCGTACTCCCTCCAAAGGCTCTAGGGGAGGATCCGTCCTTGCCCCTCCCAGCTTCTGGTGACTCCAGGCATTCCTTGGCTTAGGACTGCATCACTCCAGTCTCTGCCCCCATGGTCATGTGCCTTCTCCTCTTCTCTCTGTCTCTTATAAGGACTTGTCATTGGATTCAGGGCCCGCCCAGATGCTCAAGGATGATCTCATCTCGAGATCCTTAACTTAATTACGCTTGCAAAAACCCTTTTTGCAAGTAAAGTCACATTCGCAGTTTCCAGGGTTTAGGGCCTGGGGCTTTTGAGGGCACCATTCAACCCACTACATGCTCCGTTGGGGGAAAGAATCTCTTGTCCTACCATGAATGCAGTGCTTTGCCAAAACGGTGTAGGTTACTGTTTTATTTGGGTGCTTACACTGAGTGTCTCCAAACTGTTTTCCACCTTCTATCTTAGTAAAGTTTTTTGAATATATACTATAACCTAAAAAAACGAATAATGTCGTTGAACTATAGGATGCTATGCAATT
The DNA here is from genome assembly GCA_031878705.1 of Tapirus indicus. Lineage (NCBI taxonomy): Eukaryota > Metazoa > Chordata > Mammalia > Perissodactyla > Tapiridae > Tapirus > Tapirus indicus. The sequence goes on from CM062925.1 coordinate 121,891,299, forward strand.
GTTAAAAAGAATGAGTTATGTCTATATGTGCAGAAACAAAACAATGTGTAAAATATATTAGGTGAAAAAAGGAAGGAGCAGAATAATGTTAAGTATGCTGCTATTTATATTACCATGCATACACACACACACACACACACACACACACACATACACACACAAGTTTATGCATGGAATATTTCTGGAAGGACACATAAACTGTTAACAGTGGGGACTGGAGGTCTGGGGTAGAAGGAACACATGCTACTTTGCCCTGTATACTCTTAAGTATTATTTGACTATTTAAACTGTATGTGTTATTTTAAAATAAAAAAATTAACAAAAATATATAGTATTGGGTTTTTAAGGGTGGAATCTGCAATGTAAGTTTTCTAACATCATAGAAATGTTAGGCTCTAAGGTCATGAGTCCACGTCAGAGGATTTCTCTGCTGCCAACCAGGCTAAGACACAGAGTCAAGCAAGGTTAGTTTCATGTATTGAATGGAGGAGAAGGTTCTTGTTCAACCCAGGAAACCCAGGTACTTCTCACAGAAGGACAAGTGCCAAGTGACCCCAATATGCAAATAAAGCTGTTGGACCAAGATGCAGGGCAGTTTTCCAAACCTTCAGAGCAGTTTTCCCGGGAGGCACTTGGATGAGTGGAATGAAGGACTACTACACAGCTTGGCATGCCTCTCAAATCCACATCCCAGGTCACTTTCACTGTACACCTTGAGGAATTTTTTGGCACTGGGGTGAGCAAAACCCCTGGAGAGGTATCAGAGCTCTGAGAAACCCACCATTTGATAGAGCTAAGAGGAGAGTGAGAGGGAGGCAGGAACATTCTTGGCACATTCACAGAGGGATGGAAACAATTATATCACATTTCCAAACAACACACAGGCAGTTTCTACCTTCTCACGTCAGTAGTTTGGAAAAGGTGCCATGGGAGGAAAGGTCTAAGAAAGGGGGCGAAAGAAGGCAAGAAAAATTGGGGAGTGGGAAAAGAAGAGAAAGTGTGGGGAAGAGGTGAAGAGCGAGACCAGAGGATTGCTTTCATAATCCGGGGCAAGCCAGCAGCCTGCTGACCTGTCTTCCAAACCCCTAGCCATCTGCCCCTGCCAGTACTGCTGCTTAAACGCCCATGCGGAAAAGAACATCTTATTTAATAAACAGTTAAAAAAAAAATGCTGTCGGAAGTAGCGCCAGGCATCAAGGATACAAAGGTCCCCATGTATTTGTAACTTGCATTTTGGTGGTTTTCTTGCTGTGCTGACAGTAGGATAGTAAGTGAAGCACACAGCCAGCTGGGCCGAGCCGGTCAGCTCAGTCCCCCTGAAAACAAAGATGAAGTTCTGAGTGTGAGTCGTGTCCCTGAAGTCAGAGGGCTGGAAGTTGAAGAATTTCTCTGGGTCTAAATTAAAATATTCAAAGCATAAAGAAGGCTTAATAAAACAGTGTTGACAGGGCCCCACTGGAAAAGAAGCTTAATAATTTAACTGACAGATGATGGTTAGTGGTACAAGCTGTTTAAGCTTTCTTAGCCATAGTTTCCTCATCCATAAAAGGGGAGATTAAGTGGGGTCTCTAAAACCCTTTCCAGTCTATTCCAGAATCCAATGACTCTACATTGTCTGAAGATGAGGGGTGAAGAGGTGAACTGGGGCCAGCAATTCTCTAAAACAGCCCCAGGAGACTGAAAGCCTTATGGCGACACAAAAACAAAACAAAAACACCATAGTAAGCTCCTGGGAACGTGAGAAATGGCAGGAATAAGACGGCCACTGCTCAGGTCCACAGACTGACACACCGGCTTCCCAGCCCTGACTGGGAGTCAGCAGACGCCCACCAGCCTGTCTGGAAGTTTGCACAGAGGAGGAAAGGTCCCGTTGTGTTCAGGTGTTCACTGTGTATCCCTCTTGGTCAGAAAGCCAGAGGAACCAGCGAGGCTGTTCCAGGCCCACTGCTGCCACGATGCCCACAGCCAGGTCAGGCACCATGAGCTGGCAGTGCAGTGCGTGGAGGATGGAGGAGGCCCAGGCTGTGTGTAACACTTCGTACCTTGTCTTTTAGGAAGATACTTACTCTCCTTGCATCTCAGTTTTCTCATCTGCCAAGTGCCATTTGAATTCCTTTAATTTTTTAAATTATTTTTTTAGCCCAATAATATCCTTTATTGTTTTTTTCTTTTTTTATTTTATTGAGGTCATAATACTTTATAACATTGTGAAATTGTGGTTGTACATTATCACTTGTCAGTCACCATAGAAATGTGCCCCTTTACCCCTTTCAGCCACCCCCCAACCCCTTCTCCTCTGGTAACCACTAATCTGTTCTCTTTCGTCCATGTGTTTATTTATCTTCCATGTTTGAGTGGGATCATATGGTGTTTGTCTTTCTCTGTCTGGATTATTTTGCTTAACATAATAACCTCCAGGTCCATCCATGTTATTGTGAATGGGACGGTTGTGTCTTTTTTTATGGCTGAGTAGTATTCCATTGTATATATACACCACAGCTTCTTTAACCAATCATCAGTTGAGGAACACTTGGGTTGCTTCCACTTCTTGGCTATAGTGAATAATGCTGCAATGAACATAGGGGTGCATAAGCCTCTTTGGATTGTTGATTTCAGGTTTGTTGGATATATACACAACAGTGGGATTGCTGAATCATAATATATTCCTATTTTTAATTTTTTGAGGACTCTCCATACAGTTTTCCATAGAGGCTGCACCAGTTTGCATTCCTACCTGCAGTGAATTAGGGTTCCCGTTTCTCCACAACCTCTCCAGCATTTGTTGTTTTTTGTCTTGGTGATTATAGCCATTCTAACGGGTGTGAGGTGATATCTTAGCGTAGTTTTGATTTGCATTTCCCTGATGATTAGTGATGTTGAACATCTTTTCATGTGCCTTTTGGCCATCTGTATATCTTCTTTGGAAAAATGTCCATTCATATCGTCTGCCCGTTTTTTGATTGGGTTGTTTTTTTGTTGTTGAATTATGTGAGTTCTTTATATATTTTGGAGATTAACCCCTTGTTGTATATATGATTTGCAAATATTTTCTCCCAGTTGGTGGGTTGTATTTTCGCTTTGTTCCTGGTTTCCTTTGCCTTGCAGAAACTCTTTAGTCTGATGAAGTCCCACTTGTTTATTTTTTCTTTTGTTTCCCTTGCTGAGTAGACATGGTATTTAAAAAGATCCTTCTAAGACTGATGTCAAAGAGTGTACTGCCTATATTTTCTTCTATGAGTTTTATGATTTCAGGTCTTACCTTCAAATCTTTGATCCATTTGGAGTTAATTTTTGTGTATGGTGTAAGATAATGGTCTACTTTCATTCTTTTAAATGTGGTTGTTCAATTTTCCCAGCATTATTTATTGAAGACTTCCCTTTCTCCACTGTATGTTCTTAGCTCCTTTGTCGAGGACTCCTTTTATTTTTTTTAAAGTGAAAATGCTATATTTCCTTAGAATGACATTCTATCTCAAAACATTTTTTTAACTTTTGGTTGATTTTTTTTTTTAGAGCAGTTGCAGGTTCACAGCAAAATTGAGCAAAAGATACAGAGACTTCCCATATGCCCCCCGCCTCCCCCACTGTCAACATCCCGCACTGGAGTCCCACTTGTTTGCATGTAGGTATCTTTTCTCTCTCTGCCTGGTGTGCCAGAATCAGGGCCTCTCTGACTCAGCCTGTCGACACTCCACTGCTGCCTTTTGTAGGGTGGAGGGGCTAGTGGCAGGAGGGGCTCCAGGACCCCTCCAGGACTCCTTGCACATACTTTCAACCACTTCTCCTGTTCTCATCCGGCCTGGCCTTGGAGGGACCCATTCCCCCAACTCCTGGTCTTTTCTAGGGTCCTCTAGCTTGAATGTTTGTTTGCTTCTTAATGCCTTCACCCCATGCAGGCCCTGAAGTTTTGGCTCTCTCTGGCCTGTTAGGTCAGTGAGACTCAACCATCTGCTTTCTATCTTTGGGAATTCCATCAACTTCTTTCAATGGCCAATCTCCTTTTCTATTCTCTTTGAACTCATGGGTTTATATCCTTTTTTATGTCTTTAATGCCATTTTAGCAGACTTTGGGGAGTGAATCAAGTTAAAGGCATATGTTCAATCTTCTTAATGTCATCTCAGGTTCGGTCTTTTATTTTATTATTGTCCCCCCTGCCATGCACCCACTCTAATGAATGAATGCTGTTACAATTCAACTTCCACTCAGGTTTTTAAACATAAGTATATTTTGGACCATGTATAACATGCATACATTTAAAAATTTTACAAGAAAGGTATTGTACTAGAAATCTCATTCTGTTTCACACTTGTTTCAACAACTGTTTCAGCTTCCTCTATTTTGCTACATCGTGGTTTAATCCTTCTCATTGCTGCACTAGGTTACCTACAACTCTTTGCTGCCATATATTACAATTTGGTGAGTATTTTCGCACATATGTCAGAAAATTTTTCTTTCATATGTACTCAGGAATAGAGAGCTGGGACATAGGATTTACACATGTTAAATTTATTAACTACCAGATTTCTCTCCAAAACGGCTATGCAGTGAAAACTTCTCAGAGCTCTTAACATGTTAACATCAAAGGAAGATATAATAGGTGGCATTTCTCAAACTTATATAACCATGGAACTCTTTCCTTGAGAAGCATTTTGAGCATTCAATGTCTCATAGAAGACACTGGGAGATACAGCTGAGATTACGCAACTGGAAGAGCAGCTCAGTGTTTTGGGAGACGGGGAGAGATTCGTAGCTGTAAACTTAGCTTATTTTCAAACTAAGAGTCATTCTATATAACCTTCACTACATAGTGAGTCCTTTGCTGGCTAACCCAATAACTTATTTTTCTGTTATCTGAGAAAAGACGAGATGTTCTTACTAATACTTTGTTATTTATTTCTGGTAGGAGTCAAGGCTAACCTTGGGAGTTTTTTTCCAGGGCTGTGGGCAACTGAGACTCAGCAGTCAAAACTGTGACCATTCCAGTAAAACATGGGCATCTGTTCTTGAATTGCTGGCAAGAATACCAAGACTCACATTCAGTTCTGACAGGCAGATAACCCCACAGTGGTGTAAAGAAGAGAGTTAGATTTAACAACTTTAAAATTAAAAAATAGTAATTAGATATCAAAGGTAAAATTACTTTGAAAATGAAAAAAAGGCTAATCCAAAGTAGGTAGGACTATACTATTGTAATCATTAAATCCATCTGGAATTAAAATGGAACCTCTGAGTACACAGGACCCAATCTGTTTAGCTCCCGAAGCCCTAGCCCAGCGCCTGGCATAGAGGAGACACAATAAATCATTGTTGAAGAAATACATGAAAAAATATCAGATATTTTTATTTCAAAAGCCTTATAGTGGAAGATTTGGGGTTAAAATTTTAAAGGGGTATAGATATATCTCTGAGAACATTTTCCCCTAAACCACCTACGAATCTAATACATAGAGTCAGGCTAGAACACTTTGCTTCTGGGTGAGGAAAGGTAATGGACACCTACTGGCATATCTGTCCATCCCTCTTCTCTGGGAACTGGCCATCCCTCCCTCAGGTGTGGACTCCTGGCAGCCTTATTGGAGCCATGTGACACTATGCCCTGGCTGTGGTTAACTGGATCAAGTTGGACACAGAGCCCAAGCTGGGCCAATCAGACTCTCTAAAAATTTGATATTGAATTATGAAAACCTAGATAATCTAGTCCAGTGATTCTCACCGGAGGTGACTTTTGCCCCCTGGGGATATTGGCAGTGTCTGGAGACATTTAGATTGTCACAGCTAGGGTGAGGTTGGGTGATACTGGCATCGAGTGGGTAGAGGCCAGGGATTCTGGTAAACATCCTACAATACACAGGACCCCCCCCTACCACAGAGAATTGTCTGGCCTAAAAGGTCAATAGTGTGAGGCTGAGAAACTTTGCTCTAGTGTGGTCACCTGAAGAGACATTGTATAACTCAGTTGACTGGGGCTGCTAGCCATCGTCTACCCTCCACATCCAAGGGAAGCAGACAAAGTCAACCTGTACAGAGAGAAAATAACGAAGTCATACAGAGTGGAGGGGACCTTAGAGACAAGAGTCTTCCAATTCCTGATTCCAATCCTTCCAGAGACCTGACTACATTTTTGTACCTTTATCTCGCTAATATTTTCTCATTTTATACTTAAGACAGCCTGACATGGTTTTTGTTACTTGAAACCAAAGTAACTTAAATTAATATAAGAATATTTCAAGTGAATGACTCTAAACTGACCTAAGAAACATTAAGGCTTGGGTAGCTTAGGGATCATTCTAGTCTTCTAGGATGGAACAAATGAATAAAATGAAATCGTCAGTTGTCATTGCTTTTCCATGACAGCCATGCTGTTTCCCCACAACTTCTCTACAATTAGGTGCTAGAGTGAGCTGAAGCTTTTTGAAGGGCAAAGCGGTCTAGAACATGCCTGTACTGTGCTTATGAGTCTTTTGGGAATCAGGCCCCTGGCTCACCTGCTCCGCCAGTACACCTGAGACATCCCAGTTCCACCAACTCCTCGTCATTTTACACGAATTACACTTGCTAATGATTTCTGTTGGGCATATTATCTTGTATTTCTAGGTACATCATCAGTCTTGGTACTGATTTCATTTCTCCACACACAGGAATTCAGTAAAAGTTGTGATCTAGGGTAAGCCACTGAAATGGTCTTATACTCAGTTTCTTCCTAGAAATTATATTTTTCTTTATCTAAGTCTTAGGAATACTGTGAATTCATTCCTTTATCCATACATCTGGTTTTTAAATCATTTAGGAGTCATTGACCTCTTTGGGAAGCTGGTGGTGGATCCTCTCTCTGGAAAAATGCACTATATTTTGCGTACAAATCTGAGTGTTCTTAGACCACTGATAGGCCATCATAATTATCCCCCAGGTTATGAGCCCCTGTGTTAAATATTTTAGTGCCTACTATGATCTAGATGGTAAGGAAAAAAAGATGAAAATGTAAAGGAACACAACTTGGTAAGACTACAGAGCAGTGAACACCCAATTACAATCCAGGTGATAGGTGCTAAGAGAAGGGCAGTAGAGGGTACCATGGGAACCCAGAATAGAGGAATTTAATCCAGACTGGGAATTAAGGAAAGATTCCTGGAAGAAATGACATCTGTGCTAAGAAATCTAGTAAGCAGGAGAAAGGAAGTTCAAGTCAAAGGATAGGAAAGAATGCTCCAGACAGAGGGAACAATGTCCAGAAGGGAGAGAGCATGGTGAGTTCATGGAACACAAAACCGTTTAAAGCAGCTGTGCTCATCATCTGTCTGTTGGCTCTCAGCTCCATTCCTGCTTTTCTCTGTACTGCAGGGGCTGAGTCAGCAAATCACACTTCCCAGATCCCTCTGCCAACTGGCTTCTGGCAAGGATCTGCCAATGGAAAGCACTGGTGGAAGACTGGAGGCAGGAGGGAAGGAGAAGCCACGCTCCCCGGCTGTTGGTAGCGTCTCCAGTCTTGGCAGCAGTAGCAGCGAGGGAGTGAGGACTCCTGGGTTCCAGCAGCAGTAGTGGCAAAGTGACTGTGGCAGCGGCAGTAATGGCAGTGGGTCAGCCTGAGCAGCACAGCAGTCCCGAGCATTGGGAAAACCATTTCCCCTCCTGCTCCAGTCTAGAGTTTCAGGCAGTCCCTAACCTCTGGGTAACCTTGTCTTTTTTGCCCCTCCAGCCCTCTCAAGTTTTGAAACCAGTTCCCTATATTATATTGCTTCTGTTAAAAATACCTAGAGTGGTTTCTGTTTTTCTGACTGGACACTGACTATTACAGCAGTGAATCCAAAAATATGGTGAGGGGTGGAGGAGGGTTGTGGTGAGAGATTTGGTTGACTAGGTAATTGAGGCCAGATCATTCAAGCTCATCTTAGGAAATGACCAGGTGTTTGGACTTTATCCTGAAAGCAGTGGAGACCCATGAAAGATTTTAAAGACATGGTCAATTCGGTCACTTTTGATTTTTCTTTTTTGGTGAGGAATATTGGCCATGAGCTAACATCTGTTGCCAATCTTTCTCTTTTTGCTTGAGGAAGATTAACCCTGAGCTAACATCTGTGCCAATCTTCCTCTATTTTGTATGTGGGACGCTGCCACAGCATGGCTGATGAGTGGTGTAGGTCTGCGCTGGGATCTGAACCTGCGAACCCCTGGCCACCAAAGTGTAAGATGTGAACTTAACCACTATGCCACTGGACCGGCCCACTTTTGATTTTTGTGAAGATCACTTGGGCTATAATAGAGAGAGAACAGGTTTGAGATCCCTGAACTGAAGGCCAAGTGTCCAATGAGGAAGCTTTTGCAAATTATCTGGGAGAGAATCCGACGGTTGTCTACACTAGGGTAGTGGCAGTGAGGTTGAAGAGAAGGGAGCGGAAGGATTTAATGAGGTGGAATGGCCAGAATGTAATGGAGTGTTATGGCACATTAGAGATGGCTGCAGATTCATTGACACTCTTCCCATTGATAGGCGGGTCCTGATAGCTCTTCCTTTTGAATTTGGGTGTGCTCTGTAAGTGCTTTGACAAATAGAACATGGCAGTTGGGACACTGTTCCAGTTTCTGGACATTAAGAGACCTGCAGCTTCCATTTCTTGTGTCTTGGAACTTGCGCTCTTGGAACACAACTACCGTACCTTGAGAACTGCAAGCCAAAAGGAGAGGCCACACATACACAGCTGCTCTGGTTGACAGCCCTAGCTAAGCTCCCTGCCAAAAGCCAGCATCAGCTGTTAGCCATGTGAGTGCACTACCTTAGATGTCCAGTCCAGGTGAGCCTTCAGATGACCCCAGCCACTGACTACAACTGCGTCACAGACCCAAGCAATTCCCATGCATCTGAGCCCATTCAACCCACAGAACCGTAAGAGACAATAATACATTGTTGTTTTAAGCCACTCATTGATTTTGGGGTGGTTTGTTACACAGCAAAAGAAAACAGGAATAGATGTGGAAGGAGAGAAAGAAGGCAGAATCAAGGATGATATCTAGAATTCTGGTTGGGCTCAGGGTGGAGCCAGTCACTGCTGAGATGGAGATTGGGAGCAGATGAACAGTTTGTGGGGGGTGGGTGTGGGTGTGGGTAAATGATCTATCATAAACTAGAGAAATATGTATTTTTGGAAATTCATTAAAATTTTTTCTAGATATCCTATTATGTTTTATCTTCAGCATTAGCTATCTAGGTTTTAAAAAGGTTTATATTTTATAGATCCCTATCTTTAAGACCCTCTAAAATATAATTTTAGTATCTTCTGCTGTACGAAAAGCTGTGCTTCTCAAAAGTATCAAGAGGAACTGGTACATATTTCATCACATTTAGTCTTTGTTGATTTAGGGATCAACTTCCAGGTCTCTTCTTCATTCATCAAATATCTACGCTCTTCTGGCAGGTGCTCAGCACTGCTCTGGGTGTTAGGGGCACAACTGTGCACAAGACAGATAACATCCCTGCCCTCGTGGAGTTTACATTCTGATTGGCAGGCAGACAAAAAAACAAGTAAAGAAAATAATTACTGATTTGACAAAAAGCAACGAAAAAACAATAATAAGCAGGGTGCTGGTAGAGAATAAAAGTTGAGGGGAACCTGCTTTAGATAAGGTCATCAGGGAAGATTTTTTAGCTGAAACTTAGGGAAGTGGAAAGAACTAGCCGTGAGAAGAGGTGCAGGAGAGGAAGTGAGGGTTGATAGATATGGGACCAACAAGAGGCCCTTGAGTGGTTAAAAGCTTGACCAGATTCTAGGAACTGAAAGACTAGTGTGTCTGGAGTGTTGTGAGCAAGAAGTATAGCAAGATGAAGTTGGAGAGAGATGAGAGGCTAGATTAAACAATACTTTTTAGGCCATATTAAAGGATTTGCATTTTATTCTAAATGCAAAAGAGAGGCAGAAGCATGAACATGATCTGATTCACATTTTAAGAAGATAAGGTCAGAACAGACAGGATGGGGAACACTGGTTGAGAAACTCTTGCCGTGGTTCAGGACAGAGGAAGTGGCCTGGACTAAGGTTCTCTCTAATTTTCTTTTTCTTGGACTCAGGCTCTTCCTTTGTAAAGTGCAGGCAGAGGCTTAGTAGAAAGAGATCAACAAACAGTTATTCCCAAGTGCCCAGGTATAATAAGACTCCCACTGGACTCTTGCTTTACAGAAAGTTGTGAAATATTTTCAAGATTCATGGTGTTTTCCGCTCCTCTACACCAACCACCTACTTCCTCCAAACCTAAGGTTTCACTCTATCAGGAGCTGCCATCTGTGGCCTTTGATACACTGAACCAATTAGTGGCTTTCAAGCCACTTCACCATAAACAGTATTTGTTGTCTACCAAGTTCCTTGGCAACTGGAACAGGTTGGGTGGAAGATCCAAGAGCTGACAGAATTTTGGATGGACTCACTCTGTTGAAGATAAGTCCAGTTGGTTTTTCAATTTTTTTTTTTTTGGTCCTTATGCTGGGCCATGGGACTTGTATTGCTAAGAAAACTAAATTTAAGTGTAAGGGGTCAGACTGAGTAGCCTTATTAGCCTTAAATTCAGTTCCCTTATCCAATGCCTTTAAGTTTCTCAGTAACTTCATCTGAATATTGATGAAATATCCTTCACTTAAAACACAGTAACAGGGGCCAGCCCAGTGGCAAAGTGGTTAAGTTCGTGTGTTCCGCTTCAGCAGCTAGAGGTTCTCAGGTTTGGATCCTGGGTGCCGACCTATTCACCACTCATCAAGCCATGCTGAGGCGGTGTCCCACATAGAAGAGCTACAGCTATACAACTATGTTATACGACTATGTACTGGGGCTTTGGGGAGAAAAAAGAAAAAGAGGAAGATTGGCAACAGATAGCGCAGGGCCAATGTTCCTCAAGAAAAACCCCCCAAAAAACACAGTAACATAAATCAGCTGATAGGCTTAAAATCCTCTTTAACATTCAGATACTGATGACAGTAAGTGAAAAAGGCTCTTTATTGTTATTAGATTTTTTTTAAAAAGGGTCAATATTTCATGTCAGTTCAAAAATATGGGTAACCTATAAAAGCTGCCCCAGAGAGATCCCTTGTCCCACAATGAAGACAGAACCAGGAAGTGGGCTTTCACCAGACACACCTCTAGCTTCCAGAACCGTAAGAAATAATTGTTTATAAGCATATATATAGTGACTCCTGATTACTTGGAGAGCAACCACAGGAACTTCTTAAGGCATCATCTGTTTAGCCAACAAAAAAGTCAGTTACACCACTGTTATATGATCTGTTCAGTAGTGTAGTAAACTTTGCACTTGATTTTTCTCTACTTATAAAAATTATTTTGGTCACTAATGTATACAAATCCAATTAGGACTGTATGTAAATTTAAACTGCTTTCTTCTCCCTCCCCCCACAAAGGTCTGTTGTCCAATATAACATACCTTCTTAAACTCTCTTTATGTGGTGAAGAGACATTGTAAAAAATGTTTTGTTACATTCTTTCCTGAATCTGAATGATTTAAATATGAAGGAAGTTCTATCAAGATTCGCTTTGAATAGTTATCCAGCTCTACTTGAGAGTAAATCTTGAAGGAAATACCAACTCTTTTGTCGGCTGAGTATGCAGACCTATCACAGGCTGAAAATACAGGTTGTCAATGCTTTTAGGAAAATCGCTCGTCTAGAAGGCCTCTCTGTAGGGTCTACTGTCTGTGGTTGAGGACACAAGCCTCTGCTTACCTGTGTCTCTTCACCCAAAGCTGGAGATGCCAATGAGAATCCTAAAAAAATGTGTGTGTGGAGGTAGGGGCAGAGGAGAGGGAAGGCCAAGGTGTTTCTACCCGCATGGCCTAAACCTTATTCGTATACTGGTCAGCCACTATTTCTATAGCTGGTTTAAGTCGCAGCTTGCAGAAGGCGCAGACTGCTTCCAAATCCAATCCGGCCTTCCCCTTTACCTATGCTAAGGGTTACTTTTAAAAAGGAGGCTTTTTTTCTTCTGAATTTCCTAAGGGCGCACAGGGGGCAACGCACAAACAAGAATGACATAGGACGGGAAATGAGAGAAAACATATTATTTCCGAACTTCTTAAAACACGCGGGGTCCTCTTTCCTGCAGAAAAGGGAGACAGGAGAGAAAAAACAAAACAAGTAACAAGCCCAGGCGCCGCCGCGGGAGCGCCGGGGAGCTGAGCCCGCCGTGGGCCGCGGCGTGGGGATCGGGCCGCCGGACGGGACCCGGGGCGGCAGCCCGCGTTCCCCGCGCCCGCCTAGAACCCGGCGCGGCCGGTTCCGGCCCACGTGGCCGCCGCAGGCTCAAAGTCCAAGGGCGGCGGCAGGACGCGCGGTTTGGGGCGCGCCTCGGCTCCCGCACCGTGGCCGGAGTAACGAACCGGACAGCCGCCCTCCGGCCGCAGGCACGCCCCCCGCCCTCGAGGGTGGGCGCACTGCCGCCTCCGCCCCCCACTACGGTGGCAAGGGGCCGGGAGGGGAACCGAAATCCACGAGGGGGCGTCTCGCCGTTTTCTCGCGAGAGGTGGCAACGGAAGAAGGTTGGGCGGGCGAGGGACGTGGCCAATGAGAGCGCGGGGAGGGCGTGATCGACGGCTCCCCAGCACCTCCTCCAGGCCCCGCCCCGGCTGCGGAGGCCCCGGTCGCCGCCCGCTCTCCCTCCCCTCCCTGCCCTCCCTCCCATCCTGGGCCCGCTCTTCTCTTCCCGTCTGAGGTGGCGGCCGGCCTGCCTCGTCTCCAGCTCCGTGTGCCTCTCCTCCCGGCTTCCGTCTTCCCGCGGGCCCGACCGCCGGAGCGCTTCCCGCCCCGTCAGGGTGGCCGCATACCCCTGCCCCTAGAGTCCTGCGCCTTCTCTGCGCTTCCGTCCTCGCCTGCCCCGCCATGAATGAGGAGTACGACGTGATCGTGCTGGGCACCGGCCTGACGGTGAGTTCCGCGCGGCGGCGCGGCCGGGGGCCGCGGGGGCGTGCGGGCCCGGCGCGGGGCGGGACGGGGAGGCCCGGCTCGGCTCCGCCCTCCGCAGCCCCTCGCTCCCGCCGCGTGAGGCGAGGCCCGCCCGGTAGGCCGCGCCGAGTCCCCGGCCGCCGGGGGTCTCCCGTCGCCGGCTCGGGCGTGCGTCGTGGAGGGGCCGGGAGCCGGACTGGGCCTGCGCGCTGCGTGCGCGCCGGGGCGGGCCGGCCGGGCGGCGTGGTGGTCGCGGAGTGTGGAAGGGAGGATCAGGAGATGGAGGACCGGTCGGGTAGGTGACCTGATGAATAGAAACGGCGCAACAGAAGGAGAGGGGAGAGGAGAGTCCGCTGTGCTGCAGAAAGGACCGTAGGAGCGCGGATCGGGCTTTCGATGCTCCTCCACCGCCCTACGGGTCGATGGCCTGTCCTGATTGGAAACGGAAAAGCGCCAGCCAGAGTGGGGGAGGGTGGGAGCCACTCACGGGTGCGTTTCCTGCTTAGCCTGCAGCCACTACCACCAGTCAGCTGTGGCTGCCAGAACTAGGCACAAGGTTTTGTGACAAGTCGTTGGATAATCACTGTTTTGTAATTGTGAGAGTTCAGTTAAGTTTTTGGAGAAAATTAGTTTTCTTATTCCCCTTCCGCGCTCCAAGCGAGAAGCATTATCTGTACCTTGTAACCACCCTCCCATCCCACTTACGGAGCATCTGTAGACTTGGAAATGAGTTTTCTTGAAACTTGTCTATCAAACGCTTTCTCACCTGACCTTTGCCATTTTTCCTTTTGTTTGGTCTGTCCCTTGACTCCATTGTCTCTTTTGGATGCTTTCCCCAAAGAAATGGATTGGTGATGGATTGCCAGAGGCCAAATTCTCTATTACTGTACTCTCTTAAGGAAGTTGGGAGATAAATCAGTACCAACATAAAGAATGCAGTTGTAACGTGACTGCAAGGTGTTCCTAATACCATGGCAAATTTATTTTCCTGGGTATCTGTCTGCTTAGAGACCTTTAGATAATCTGCAAATAATGTAGGCAAGTGTCGTGTCTTAGTACCTTGTCATTTTTTAAGAAAATGAAGACTATGCATCTTGCAAAAGGATTCCATTTGAAGAGAGGACCATTTTCATTATTAGAATTTTTTGGAAATTTGAAATTCTGAGTTTGGGCTGCTTTGTCTTAATAAGATGAACACTGATGTAAATATTGTGTATCCTATATAATGTGATCCCAAAGTTCCGACTCATTTAATGTAAATCACCATTTCAGGGTTGTTGAAATGCGTTGTAATCTCTCAGGATCAAGTTAATGTTTTTTTCAGGGAACACTCCAGAATAACTATTTTAGATTTCTCTAGACGAGAGAAAATCTTTGAACTTGCATTTGGCTAACTTTAGAGAAGGTTGTTAGGAACTAGAACAGCACTTTTTTGGCCTGTCATTTTTCTATTTATAGTGATTTATGGTGGTTGTTGGAGAATACTCATTTCTGAATGCTTCATTATGTTTGACCAGTCCAGAGATAGACATGTGCCTGGCTAGGAAATAGTACCAAATAGATGAGATTACTTACATTGAAAGCTATTTAGTCATTTTGAATGTGAGGTATTGGGTTGAATTTCCTTTTTGGTGGTGAGTTGGAAGACTTTTGGATGCCTAAATGAATGGGTCTACCCGCTGCGGGGTTGTGTTTTTTTAATTTTTAAAGTACCTAATTGGGATTCTGAGCTGAGCTTAGTAGTTTGTGATGGATTTTGCTCATTGGAATGGGCACTGTTGGTGCCAGCATATTGTAAGAGCCAGTTCGACTGTTTTTCTACGGTTAGTGCTGGTCTTTCAGATTTGCTCTCGATTAGGTCAGTTGAGCGTGGACAAATGAGTGCAAATCCATCATCATGCAGGTTTCTACATGCCTAGTTCGGAAACATCACTTTGTATCAAAGACAGCACAGTTTTGTTGTATAACAACCAAGTTAAGATAATGCACTTTAAATTTTCATTAGGCTTAGTTAATTGGATTCATTTGGGTTTTTGATGTGTGGTAGTTGCATACCTAACTTGAAATCAGACCAATTTCTGCTGTCATTTTATAGCTGTGATAACTTTAATCTCTATGAGCCTTCCCAGATTGTTTTGTGAGATTTTTTTGAGAATTATGTAAAATCAAAGCAATCACATTATTACCATCATTGATAGGAGTAGTGGTGACGGGATGATTTTGATAATGATAAATCTTGTACCCTCATTTTTAGTGACACAAGGACTTTGATTAGTTAAAATTAAATGAAGAGACCATCAAAGTTTAAAACCCTCAACTTAGAACTAACTTTGAGTATTTAGAGTGAACATATCATTTAATTTTTTTAGTTTTTGGTTTGTATATATTTAGTGCCTGAGATTTAGGAACCTAAAAACAGGCATATGCTATCAGTTACAGGTACCAAATATGTGATACCAGTGTGTCAGGTTCCTTTAGTGGGATTAATTTGTTACTTTTAAAATAAAGTGGGGGCCGCCCGGTGGCGCAGCGGTTTAGTCCGCGCTTGGCAGCCCGGGGTTCGCGGGTTCTGATCCCGGGCGCCCGCCGACGCGCTGCCTGTCAGCCATGCCGTGGCGGCGTCCCATATAAAAGTAGAGGAAGATGGGCACGATGTTAGCCCAGGGCCAGTCTTCCTCCTCAGCAAAAAGGGGAAGATTGGCAATAGATGTTAGCTCAGGGCTGGTCTTCCCCACACACACAAAAAATAAAATAAATAAATAAAGTGGAAGGAAGTGTTGGAGTTTCTCTGTGTTGCCTAGTGTTATCACTGTTTGTATTGATTGTTACATCTAAAATAAGGTCAGATTAATCCACAAGTATTGGTAGTAACTTTAATAAAGAAGATTTGGTAAAAACTAGAGCAAAATCTTCATTTTCTGTCTAGGAGAAATGGAAGATTCCACGTAAGTTAATTTTCTAAGGAATTGAGGGTTATCCCTTTAAAGAACCACAATTTTTAGATAAGAGCCTTTCCAAATGATACTAAACTTTAACAAACTAAGCAACATAATTAATTTACTTGATAACTAAGATTTCATGTCGTGAGGGTTGATTATTGTGTTATGCTGTAACGTCATGAAGCCGTTGAGACCTAGTGAGTTTGTAGGAACTTCAGCCCTCCTTACTAAATAGTCTCAGACTGCTCTGCTCGGCTTTGTGAGTCCTACGGTCTGTTTTTCACCCCCCCCCCCCACCGCCTGCCAAGCTTACTTTGCTGTTAGGCTGCCGACTTTTACTTTCTTTCAGCATGTTTAGACAGCCTCTGACCACCCAGTTTGCCCCTTCTGATTGACTTTGGGCTTGGCAATAAATTCAGGAATCTTCTTAGAAAATAGTATATAAAGTAAGAGTATCTACACAGCTGTTTGTGCTTCCCAGAGGTATTTGTTTGTTTTGTTCTATTAGTAATTCTAGTAAGGAGTTATGAATAGAAATGTACACTATAGTGATATTTAACCAGATTGTTCTCAGCATTATATGTTTAAACAATTGCTTTATATCCCAGACATCCTTTTCCTTCTCTTAATTAAAATTTTGTGGTTTCAAAGAGGAGTTTTTGTACCTGATTTAAAAATCTTGAACTGTAATTTAAATTGCCTCTTAGATTTGCTTCTTGAAAATCCTTGCCAGTGCTATGTTAGAGTTCTGTAGACATAGGACGTTCTATCCACTGCAGTAGTGATCATCGGGGGAAATTTGTATAAATGCCTTGCTTTGGGAAGGTATAAATATCTTGTTGGCAGTCTGTATTTTAAGTCAGTCTTAAGCATACTGGACCAATAGAATAGAAATAAAATCAGACATATCTTAGCATATGGAGGTAGTAGTGAGACATTTGGTTTGAAAGACCACTAGGTAAATGTTTTGGCTCACGTACAAAATTATCTGCATTTACCTCTATCTCCCCTCTCACAGTACCTGATTAAGGACTCTTACTGGAGTAATGGCTTACCCAGTCTCAGTCATTTAAACGACCCCTGACTATTGTGATCAGTTATGGGCAATAAAAAGGTAAAACACACCTGTCTGTAAGTAGCTTCTCATGTAGGGGATGACTATACTAAGAGTTAATAAGAGAAAGTACTGAGTGCCATAAGAGAGACACGTGGGAATTCAGACAGGGGAATCAGGAAAACCTTCATAAAGAAGGAGGTATTTGAGCTGGCTTTTAAAAATATTGGTAAGCTTTGAACATGAGGAATGATTTTCTGAGCAGAGAGAGCAGTGTATTAAGAAGAGGAGGTATAGGGGCCGGCCCTGTGGCATAGGGGTTAAGTTTGCCTGCTCCGCTTTGGCAGCCCGGAGTCTGAGGGTTCAGATCACTGGCACAGACCCATGCACTGCTTGTCACGCCATGCTGTGGTGGCGTCCCATATAAAATAGAGGAAGATGGGCACAGATGTTAGCCCAGGGCCAATCTTCCTCAGCAAAAAAAGGAGGATTGGCAACAGACGTTAGCTCAGGGCTACTCTTCCTCACAAAAAGAAAAAAAAAGAAGAGGTTGTATATAGGGAATAGGGAGTTTATTTTGCCTGAAATGGAAGTTATGAAGAGGTGTAATGGGAAGTAGGGTTGCAAAGAAAGCATATCACCAAGAATGTTGAATATACTAGGCCAAGAAATATGAACTTTATCCTCAAGGCAGTGGGAGAGGATTCTGAGCAGGAAAGATATAATTAGAGCCAAATTTCAAGAAAAGTTATCTTTTGATTGATTTTACTGAGATGCATTAAAGGGGCAGGGACATTTAAGGAAACACTTATTCTGCTGAAAACTAAGTTTTATTATGTTATTGCTGTAAGACATATACCACTGAAGTTAACTGCTTTAAAATTTTTCTAGTTAATACATTTTTCTCATATTTCTAGGTAAGTAGTTTTTAAAGGACACTTTTCTTTAATATTAGTTATTAGGTACCTTGTTTTCCTGATTACATTTTTGTGTGCATTTTCTTTCTGTTAGTTTTTTTTTTTTTCTTCATAAGAGAACTTAAAAATACAGTAGGATTTAGAGTTTTAATGGGTGTTTAGTTTGGTCACTTGAAAGTTATATCAGAACATTAATGTACTCTGGCTCTATGCTCTTGCAAGCCTAAGTTGCTCTCTTAAGTAGGAAGGTGGGTGGGCATTCACTTTTCCAGGATACTAGGAAACTGTTTAGTACCACTGGCCATGTAGGTTCCACACCATTTAGGTTCATCACAGTTCCTATATATAGGAACGCCATTCAGGCCCCTTCAGTGCATAAGAGGTACTTTGCCTAATGTGTTTAGGTGCTGTCCAGATGAGTTAGTTTCTCTGATTATTGCAACTCTAGTGTTACATATAGGGTGCTGAAGGGGAGTGAACTTCAGTATCACTGAAGATGGTTCTTCCCTCATCCCAGCATCCGCCTGTATACACATAATAAAACTTTGATGCAGCTAAACTTTGTTTTAAACAGTTTATCTGGTTACCTCCTTTTATGTAGGCAACATGAAGTGCCAGAACTTGGATTCTGAAGATGGTTTTATAGTTTTAGTTATTTTGGATGTGAGTCTGTGTTTTCTTGTCCTGCTCAGGTCTTTTGTGGGTGAGTTTGAAATTAAATGTGGAGTACTCTCATCTGTTAGATTTAAAACTAATTTGTTGGTTAATCATTCATATGTTTCCTAGTAAAAGTTATCAGTATTCTTGACACATTTGATGGATGGACCAGGTTTTTTAGTGCAAAAAAGGGAAATTCATTTAGAGTATTTTCTCTGACTTTAATGTGCTTTGCTTGTTATTCTGTATTTACCAGATAGGTAGTTGTACTAGATTTTAATTTTGAGTTGTTAATTTTGGAAGATACTAAAATTTTAGGATCATTATTGTACACCCTATGCCCAATATGGTTGATAAATTTTACAGTGAATTAATGACTTCATCCCATGTTGTAAAGCAAAGTTTACAGTATTACATTTATGCTACTATGTATTTTATTCTTTTGGTAATGTAAAAGCAATCTTTTTTTTTTTTTTTTGCAGGGGAAGATTTGCCCTAAGCTAACATCTATTGCCAATCGTCCTCCTCCCCACCCCCCAAAGCCCCAGTACATAGTTGCATTTAGTTGTAAGTTCTTCTGGTTCTTCTATGTGAACCGCTGCCATAGCGTGTCTGCCAGCTGACCAGTGGTGTAGTTCCTTGCCTGGGAGCCAAATCTGGGTCTCCGAAGCGAGGTGCATGGAACCTTAACTGCTAAACCATCAGTGCTGGCTCTCAAAACAGTCTTCTCTAGATGGGTTTAGAAGAATCAATGGACCTGCAGATTTTTAATTAGCTTTTGTCATATTTGCTAAATATGTACTCTGGCTCTTTAAAAGCAAGTGATGCTTTTAAAGGTAGTTAGTATCAGCTCTTTGGACTCTGCTGAATCTTTGTACTACTGGGCCCTTTATTAGGCCTCAGCCTTCAGTGCCTGTTGCTTTAGAGCCATGGTCCAGTGAGTGGGTCATACTTGCAATGAAGTGTGAAAAGTTATATATAGAAGCTATGCAACCCTCAAAGCTGCTTGCTGTGGTTTTGCTTCCAAAAGTTGAACCTTGAAGTCTACTTTTGTTAGCTGGAAATGTGATTATATGGTCTTCCTCTGTTTATGTCAAAACCTATTTTTGAGATAGTAAATGTTATTCTACTTTCATATATGTTGAACCATATATGTTAGTGTTTCTTTAGATTTTTTTTTGAACAAGTGAATTGCTTTTGATAATATTAGGGTTGATTTTTGTAGCATACCTTCAGTTCTGTTTATCAAGACATCATTAAGAAAGTGAAAAGGCAAGCCACAGAGTGGAAGAAATCTGCAATACATGTAACCAATAAAGGACTTTTATATATCCAGAATATATAAAGAACTTTTGTATAGCAGTGAGAAAAAGACAGAAAGCCCACTTTAGAAATGGGGAAATAATTCAAATAGGCACTTATCAAAAAAAGATACCACAATTATCAGTAAACTATAAAAAAGTTCTCGACCTCATTAGTTGCCAGGAAATGCAAATTAAACGATATCTAGAATGGCTAAAATTAAAAGGACAACACCACAAGTGTTAGGCAAGGATTTGAAACAACAGGACCTTTTGTACACAGCTGACAAAAGTGTAATTTGGTACAACCATTTTGGAAAGCTCTTTGGCAGTATCTGCTGAAGTTGAAAATACCTGGACTCTCCTTGATCTGTATCCAGCAAATGCATACATAAAAGACAACATTGAGGGGCTAGCCTCATGGTGTAGTGGTTAAGTTTGCCTGTTCCACTTCAGCGGTCCAGGGTTTGCTGGTTTGGATCCTGGGCATGGACCGACACACGCCTTGTCAAGCCATGCTGAGGTGGCATCCCACAGAGAGCAACTAGAAGGATACACAACTATGAGATACAACTATTTACTGGGGCTTTGGGGAGGAAAAAAGCAAAAAAAAAAAAAAAAAGACAACATTGAGATTGTTTATAGTGCATTATTTTTAATAGTCAGAAGCTGGAAACTACCCAGACGTTGATCAGTAGTAGAATGGATAAATACATTGTGGTATATTCGTGTGGTAAATTCATTCACCAGAATCCTCTGCGGTCTTGTTACCCAAAGTGTGATCCATGGATCAACTGCTTGTGCAACACTTTAAAGCTTACTAGAAATGTGGATGGTTAGACCTTGCCCCAGATATACTGGATCAAAATCTACGTTTAACGTGATCCCCAGATGGTTTTTATGTTTAAAAAAGTTCAGGCAGCTCTGCTTTAGTAGTGGTTCTTGAGAGTGGTCGTGGAGCATCTGTATCACTTGGTAACTGGTGAGATGCAAATTGTTGGGCCCCACCCCAGTCCTGCTGACTCAGAAGCTGGGGGATGGGGCCTGGCAGTCTGTTTTAACAAGCTGTCTAGGTGATGTGGATGCAAACTGAAGTTTGAAACTCTGCTTCGAATTTACATTTCTAACAGGTTCACAGGTGATAACCAAATTGGGAAGCACACTTTGAGATCCACTGCTTGCAGGGTTAGCAGACCTTCTGTAAAGGTCCAGATAGTCACTATTTCAGATTTTGCAGGCCAGATGGCCTCTGTCACAACTGCAGTTCTGCAGTGGTATAGTGAAAACGGCCATAGACAGTATGTAAATGAATGGGCATGGGTGTTTATCAGTAAAATTATTTACAAAAATAGCCTACAGGCTGGATTTGGCTCGAGTACTTTGGGGACCCCTGCTCTACAGCAGTGAGATAAGTAAATTTCAACTACCCGCAAAACATGGGTGAATCTTGCAAACATAATGTTGACTAAAAGGTGTATACAGAAACTATATGCCACATGATTCCATTCAGTCAGAGTTCAAAAACCGGCAGAACAAATCTTTACTCTTAGAAGTCATGAGAGTGGCTGGGAGTGAGGGGTGGCTGTGACTAGCATAGGGCATGAGGTGGCCTTGGGGAGTGCTCACAGTGTTTTGTTTCTTGATCTAAGTAAGAAATGATGCACACTTCTGGAGTAAAATTTGAACCTGATATTAAGTAATTTAAAACTTTTCAAAAATACTGAAATGAATAGATATATTACAGAGGAAAACTTGAAATATGTATGAATTTTAAAAATGAAGGTTTCAAAATCAGACTTGTAGAGGAGTGAGAGAGTTTTCTGCTATCTAGCGTCTTTTGGATAAATTTGTGAAGCACTAAAGATTTATAAAGATACATGGAATTTCCTTTGTCTTTTTAAAAAATAAAGCTCTGATCACCAAAACCCTAGTATAATGGTTTTGAGTGAATGTGTATCCCAGCTCTGTGTTTCTTCTCATTAATCCATTAATCGTATTCTTTCTTATCCCCGCATCTAGATTTGATATGTCTTAGTATATCCATGCTGTATTTACCTTTTTCCTGAGAGTGGTCCTTTATGATCCTCTGTTGACTGTCAATTGATTAAAAGTTATCCTGGATGCTTCCTGTAGGGAAGTTCTCAAATCCTTTGGTCTCAGGATCTGTTTACGCTCTTAAAAATTGAGGACCCAGAAGAGCTTTTGTTTATAAGGGTTATATCTGTCAATATTTATTGTATTAGAAATCAGCACTGAGAAATTAAAAAGAAATTTGTTAATTCACTTAAAGATAACAATGATGAACCCATTACATGTTAACATGAATAACAATTTTATGAAGTGTAACTATTTTCCAAAACAAAAAAATTTGTGGGAAGAGTATCATTATTTTACATTTTTTAGTGTTTGGCTTACAAGGTAGCAGGATTCTCATATCTGCTTGGGTGTTCAGTCTTTTATGATACATTGTCTTAGCTGAAGTATATGAAGAAAATCAGGCCTTATACAGATGTGTAGTTGGAAAAGGGTGGAGTATTTTAATATCCTTTCAGATTGTTGTGGATATTGTTCTTTGATTTATACTAAAACAGAAGTGGCAGGTTTTTTTTAGATTAATTGCAATATGAAATCTGAAACCACATAAGTGAACATTTCATATTCTGTTACATTAAAATCCATTATCTAGCTTGCACTTCGAATTGCTCTTTTATCCCCCTGCATGATTTTGTAACATCATTCTTTGGTCATTTGGAAAATAGTGGTTTACTGAGTAATGCAGATCTTCCAAATTGCTGACACATTTCATTATGTAATATCAAAAACTCATATTTGTTAGTATCATTGGATATTGTCTGAAAAGTCCTTTAAGTGTTGGGGATTTGACATGCCCATGGTGGTTGATATAAGTTTTCCAAAATTAAAATTTTTATTCAGAATTCTGACTTTTGTTTTTGGCAACATATACTGTCAGTTATTTTCCTTGACATTCAGTTTTGGGAAAATGTCTGCCAGATTCCTAAGTCTGAGTAATCATAGTTTGTCAGTCAGTTGTTCTTTCAAATAAAAATGACAATCCATGAAAAAAATAGCTAGTTCAGTTTACAAATTAGTTGCACAAAAGGTTTTCCTTGAGCCAGAATTACTTTATGTGTACTTCCCATTTTGCCACACAGAATATTAAAAAGATGGGTATTCAAGGCTGGGTGTACATTTAACAGGTAATTTTTAATGCTCTATCAAGGATAGTCTTAAGTGAGACTGGCCTTGTTTTTTTAAACTTTGAGTGCCTGGTGGTGAAGAATATAATAACTAGTGCAGGCAGTGTAGAGCCACTGACTTAATTCATTTTATCACCATTGATCTTGCACCATCCGTGTGAATGTCAAGAGTGAATAATGTGTTAGTGTTATGAAAATAGTTTTAACCTTGGGACCCGTAGGGGTCCACAGACCACACTTTGAACCCTGGTTGCTTTAGAACTTCATCCTTAAATTACATCATATATTGCACATATATAAGTGTTAATTACTAAAAGAATGTTTAATGAGAGGCTTTTTTCAAAAAATTAAGTATCTGTTTGAAATATGGTGTAGCACTTTCCTTCTTTTGAAGATACTTATGTTTTCGCTGTAGGAATGTATCCTGTCAGGTATCATGTCGGTGAATGGAAAGAAAGTTCTTCACATGGATAGAAACCCATATTATGGAGGAGAAAGTGCATCTATAACACCTCTGGAAGATGTAAGTATTAGAATAAATTAATATGCCTTTCATACTTTGAATCTTTTACTTACAAATCTCAACTTGACTCCTATACATGGTTTTAGTTTTGTTTTATTAAATATATTATCTGGGGCATCATAATTTTTCAGGAGCTCCTAGTTTGGGGCTTGTAGAAATTTAAATTGTGCCTTTGTTACCCTCTGGAGCAGTTATCTGTTAACTCTCGAAGTTAATAGAGTGTAGACTCAGCAGGGTGCATAGAGGATCACCTTTTAATGAAGGTCTGATATCTGCCAGGCACAGTGCCCAAGTGCTTTCCACATGGTCTTATTTATTCTCCTGATCACTCAGAGAGACTTTATCTCCATTTTTCAGACGACAGAATAGTCTCTGTGGGGTTAAAATCCCAGAGATGGGTTGTGAACCCGTCTGTGTGTGTCCAGAGCTTAGCTCCTTTTTCTCTGCTGCCTTGCTTCCTGCTTTTTTAGAACATGGGCACATGAAGCATTTCCAAAGTGTGTTTTACTAAATATATTTATTTCTCTGTGTGAGGTTTGTTCAATATCCACATGCATGGATATGAGCTGTACTGTGTCTTATAGGAGATATAGCGATATCATCAGTTACTTTTTAAATAATGACTTTGAGAAAATAAACTTATGTCAAAAAGTTTTTTCTATATTCAGGCATACAGAAAAGTTGAAAGAATAGTACCAGTGGATCAAAAACCTTCCAGATGGATTCAGCAGTTACCATTTTGCTTCATGTCTATCGTTTTGTATTATTGATTTTGAACCATTGAAAGTAATAGACATCATGATACTTGACCTAAATATTTTAGCATTCATCTACTAAGAATAACGTACTCCTACATAATCATACTACCATTACCGCATTAAAGAAAATTAACAATATCCAGACCATATTCAAATTTCCCAGTGATCTCAAGAATGCCTTATATTGCTGTGTAGTAGTGTTTTTTTTTTTTTTAAACTAGTTTAAGCATTGCCTTTGGTGATGTTTCTTTTTATTCTCTTATTCTACAAAAGTCTCCCCAGTTTTCTTCTTTTGAGAAGTCTAGGCTAGTTTATAAGAAGGTATTTTTGGGTACTTCATATTGTATCGTATCAGGATGCACATAATGTCTGGTTGCCCCTGCTGTTCATGATGCTAAGCTTGACTCTGGGTAAAGTGGTGACCACCAGATCTCTTCATTGTAAATAATCCGTGGAGTGATATGTGTGAATACTCAAGGACTTGGAGATTTTTATTGAGTAAATATATACCAACTTTGCTTATTCTGTTCCACCTTAGCAATAGAATTCATGAATTTGAATGAATATGCTCACATTTTAAACTGCAAGCTTCTTTTTATCTAGAGCTCCTACTCAACTCAGATAAATTATAAATTAACTGAAAATTTATTTTTAACTCCTTACATAACTTGTCAAAGTGAAGTTAAGCCTTGATTAGCTTTTAATTCAGGAGAGAATGAGTTTAAATGATTTCTACAAATAATAAGGGATGTATCTGCATAACTAGTGTGTCACTGACAAATAGTTTATTTTGTATTCTTGCTTTTCTGCTAGTAAAAGGCAAACACACACCACCTCTGCAATATTTATTTTAGCATTTATTAGTTTAGTAATATATTTAATTAACATATATTGGAACTTTGCTAAAAATTTTATCTGATTAAAAATGAAATGCCCTTGTTATACTTTACCTCATGTAAGTGGTATTTAGTTATACCAAAACCACTTCACCAAAAAATAGTTGCATGGCATGATGAAAATTAAATTTTGTTACATTATGGGTATTTTTTGTTTTGGTTTTAGTTATACAAAAGATTTAAAATACCAGGAGCACCACCAGCATCAATGGGGAGAGGAAGAGACTGGAATGTTGACTTAATTCCCAAGTTCCTTATGGCTAATGGTAAAGAATTCTAACTTAAACTTATGACAGTCTATTGATTCCAGTTTGAAAGTAGAAACTAACTCTTGACAGAAAGTATTATTCAGGGTATGTGGAAATGGATTTTGTTGAATGGCAACAGTATGGTGAGTAATATGGTCCATCTCAGGTGTCTAGAGTCAGTAAGTTGAGAATGGAGGGAAGAGGGGTGACTTACTAGTAATTGGTCCTGGAGAAACAGAATTAGGATGTGGCACAATTCATACAAAAAATTATAAGCATTTATAACCGACTGTCCTCCTGATCCTTTGGTGATAGTCTTAGGTAACTGCACCTTCAGAAACAGCCATATTAAGGTTCTTCTAGTGTTTAGGCTTTTAAAATTAGTTTTTCATGTCTATTTTTTCTATATTTTAAATTAGAAGAGCTAAGTATCTTTTTAAATTGCTGTGATATTAGTACCTTTTTCTGAGATGACATTGAAAAGCTAAATTGTTGGTATAAGTCTGTTTATGTCCTGTGAAATAATGTGCCACCCTTTCTCCTTTTTTTGAGTTTCTCTTCTAGTTGGTTTTAATGGACAGATCTTGTTTGAATTTTCTCAATTTAAAATTAACTACCTGAATTCTCTTGAGGTAAATTATAAACGCAAAATTTTTTATTATACAGTCATGCGTTGCTTAGCAACAGGGATATGTTCTGAGAAGTGTGTTTTTAGGTGAGTTCAGCGTTGTGTGGACATCATAGAATGTACTTACGCAAACCTAGCCTACTACACACCTAGGCTATATATGGTACTAATCTCATGGGACCACCCTTGTATGTGACCAAAATGTCATTATGTGGCACATGACTGTGTAAGTATTAAACTTTTATTAACACAAATAAGCAGAAAGGAAATAAAATTTTCATAGCCAAACTCATACCATCTAGAATCATGGTTAATGTTTTGATGTATAACCTGCTGGACTATATATGTATATATATTTTTTTCCCTCCCCAATTAATATATTTTTCTACCAATATACTGTGAACGTTTGAAAGAGAGAGAGAGAGACTGTGTGTGTGAAACCTCACTGTATACTCCTAGAAGTGTATTATGGGGATAAAGGCAATGATTTTTTTTAAGGCTTCCTTTATATTGTGAAATTTTACTTTTACCAGTGGACTGTGAGACTGCCCCTTTCCCAGTACCTTTACCAAGCCCAGATATTATTCATTTTAGTTTTTGTCATTTTGTCGTATTAAAAGGCAAAATAATGGATTTAAAAAATATATCTATTTATTAGTGGATGAAATGATTTCTAGATGTCTACTGGCTTTCATATTCTTTAGTGAATTGGCCAGCCTTGGGTTTTGCACAGTTTTCTATTGAGGTTTTTGTATTTTTCCTTGTTGATGTGAAAGAGCTATTAAATACCCTTTTAGGCCAGCCCTGGTGGTCTAGTGGTTAAGATTTGGCATGCTCACTACCTCTGCCTGGGTTCCTTTCCCAGTCAGGGAACCACATCACCTGTCTGTTGGTTGTCATACTGTGGCAGCTGTGTGCTGCTGAAAGCTATGCCATCAGTATTTCAAATGCCAGCAGGATCACCCATCGTGGAGAGGTTTCAGCGGAGCTTGCATACTAGACAGACTAGGAAGAAGGACCTGGCCACCCACTTCTGAAAAAACTGGCCATGAAAACCCTATGAATAGCAGTGGAGCATTGCCTGATAGAGTGCCAGAAGGTGAGAGGATGGCACAGAAAGACCAGGCAGGGTTCTGCTCTGCTGTCCACAGGGGCGCTGGGAGTTGAAACCAACTCCACTGCGCTAATGGCAAAATAATACTCGTTTAAAGTATCTTTTCCCGTTTATGATTGGCCTTATATATAACTCTGTTGTTTTTTTCCTGTACAAAAAGTTTTTACTTTTCATGTAGTCATTGGTTGATCTCTCTTCCTTTTATTGGTTCCTTTCATTTTTTTCATTGTATAAATAAATTCACCTATTTTACCATATAAATAAAGTTATCTATTTTATTATCCTGCTGTTTGAGAAGTAGAGATTGAAATTTATTTTTCCAAAATGGCTAATCAGTTGTTCCTTAATACCATTTATCATTTTCACTTTGATTAGAACTTTTATCATACATTAAATTCTTATACCTAGGTCTCTTGTTTTCCCTAATTTATGGACTAATTGATATAATTGTGCAATATACTTGAATATCTGGCAGCATAAAGCTCTCCTCATTACTTTATTTCTTGTTCTCAAAAAAAATTATTTTTTTGACCTTTTTAGTATGTTTATCCTTTCAAATGAGCTTTAAAATAATTTTGTTTGGTTTCTCAAAGAAGTTTACTATTTTTAATATACCAAAATTTCTTTGGTTTCTAGGCAGGTAATATTTTTAATTGTACACCTGGCTTTTTTGTTTGAAATTAATGTTCATTTTAAATAGTATAAATGGACTTAGAAACTGAAAGGCACAAATTCCTGAAAAATTTTGCCTATGAGTTACCTCTCTTTAAAATACAATAGGAACTTTAAAGAAACCCAAACTCATTTGCAATAGTACCATAATTCTAAACCTCATGCCTCTAATAATTATTATATAGCTTTTATAAAAGCAAGTTGATAAAGTTATTAACCTTGAAGTTGTAATATTTAAAAAAATACTTCTAAATATGCTAAGCAATAGTCTGCATTCTGTTTGTCTCACTTAAAATATGGCTTTGGACACTTTTTGTAAAAGTCTTTGGACAATGTTAAGAAAAAAATGGGAAGCCATTCGTATAAGTAAATGTACTTTTATTTCTGCTGATTTTTGAAGGTAGTAAGATTTAAGTTACACTTTGAATTATGTTACTCTTACAGGTCAGCTGGTTAAGATGCTGCTTTTTACAGAGGTCACTCGCTATATGGATTTCAAAGTGACTGAAGGGAGCTTTGTCTATAAGGGAGGAAAAATCTACAAGGTTCCTTCCACTGAAGCAGAAGCCCTGGCATCTAGTAAGTAATTTTATTTTCTCAGAATATTAAGATTTTATAATGGAAAATAATTGTAGAGATAAAATTTAAGGTCCTCTACATGAGCCATCCATCTACTTATTGAGTCAGCAAAGATGTGTTGGGTGTGTTATGTGCCAGACACTGTTCTAGGCAGTTGAGAGTGTATCAGTAAACACAATATTTAAGAATTTCTATTCTTTTGAAGCTTCGAGTTTAAGTGACCATTTCTTTATCATGTAGCTTGTTGCTGGTGAATCTGAGCCTGTTTAGGTCTAGTAGTGCTCTTTTCATAATAATAATTCCTAAGAGTGATTGTTTTTTCTTTTAGTGTTTCCTGTGTGCTAGGTTTTGTGTTAAGCACTTATTCATTTTTTTGTTTTACTTTTGAAACACTTTCATGAGGTAGCGTTTCCATTTTGTGGATGAGGAAACTCAGGCCTGAAATCAGATAGGTGGTAAGTAGCAGCACTGGATTTGAAGTCCTGGTGCACTGATCCAGAGCCGCTGTGCTCAGTCGCTGTAGTAAGCTGACCTCCTGTACTATGTTAACTAACCTGCCAGAAAAGAAAAGAACTCCGTTCTGGCGAAACTCATCTCATTGGTGCTGTTTTCATTCTCCAGCATCTCTTTTTAGGAATTCCCAGTGAGTCTGGAGTGATTTTATTCTCTGCCCCCAATTTTTTCCTCTACTGGATCATCCAAGATTCCTGGTTATCATTTCTTATTTCCATCTCTCTCTTAAATAGCAAACACCTGTTGAGAAGACCTTCTGTCCTTCTAGGTGTTTTAGTTGTTGTGCAGAACAGTTTGAGGAAGGATGAATTTGTATAACTAAAGGGTAGATGAGTTTTATATGGTGAGTGCTCTAGGAGTTTAGAGAAGGGAGCGGTTTGGCATAAGGGTGGAAAATTTTTCTCACTTAAAAACCTAATTTGAGGAGCCAGCCCAGTGGCATAGTGGTTAAGTTTGCGCGCTCCACTTCGGTGGCCCAGGGTTTGCTGGTTCGGATCCTGGGCGCGGAGCTACTCACCGCTCATCAAGCCATGCTTCAGCGGCGTCCCACATAGAGCAACTAGAACGATGCACAGCTATGACATACAACTGTCTACAGGGGCTTTGGAGAGAAAAAAGTGAAAAAAGGAGGAAGATTGGCAACAGATGTTAGCTCAGGGCCAATCTTCCTCAAGAAAAACACCCCAAAAACCTAACTTGAATTATTTTGGCAGTTTTTCTAATTCTATTTACTTCTTGCTATTAGGGGAGAAAATACTGGGCATAAAATGTTGAAAGACACTGTAGCCAGAAAGTGAAAAATACCGCTGACAATTGTGGCAAGATTAGGATTGACAGTTGGGGAAGGTAAGGAATGGCTACTGATTAAATTGAGGGGAGTCAGTGGTGTAATCATGGGTTAGAAATTATTTAAATTATATAAATCTAAATGACCGTAAGTTTAATCCAAATAGAGTTTTCATAGAAATAAGAGTTCAAGAGTTTGAATAGAATCCTTTTAAACAAAGTTTGTGTTTTTTATTTTAAATTTTTATTCTCTCTGAGCTCTTATCTATATTAATAGCTTCAGCTACCTCCTTCATTTAATAAAAATTGATGAACTTACCTTTTGGCAGTTTTCTTTTTCCCTTTTTTTTCTTTTTGTGGGGAAGACCAGCCCTGAGCTAACATCTGTTGCTAATCCTCCCCTTTTTACTGAGGAAGACTGGCCCTGAGCTAACATCTGTGCCCATCTTCCTCCACTTTATATGGGACGCCGCCACGGCATGGCTGACAGGCAGTGCGTCGGCGGGCGCCCGGGATCCGAACTCGCGAACCCCGGGCTGCCAAGCGCGGACGAAACCGCTGCGCCACCGGGCGGCCCCCCCTTTTTTTTTCTTTTGGTGAGGAGGATTAGCCCTGAGCTAACAGCTGTTGCCACTCCTCCTCTTTTTGCTGAGGAAGACTGGCCCTGAGCTAACATCCGTGCCCATCTTCCTCTATTTTATGTGGGACACCACCACAGATGGCTTGATAAGCAGTGTGTAGGTCTGTGCTTGGGATCCGAACCCGTGAACCCTGGTCCCCTGAACCTGAGCGCTTGAACTTCCCTATGCCACTGGGCTGGCACTCTGTTTTTCCCTTTCTGATTTAATTTTTTCAAATGTATAAAATATTTAGAAGACTTGAAAGTCAAAATTAGATGAAAAGGTATATTTAGAATCTTATCTTTTCCATTCCATTTTTTCCACCCTGATAGTAATCATTTCTACTTGTTTCTGGTTTATCCTTAAGTTTCTTTTTGCAAAAATAAGCAAATATGTTAATGTATATATTTTTAAGGTTAAGTGTATTGAGGTATAATTTACATACAGTAGAATTTACCTGTTTTAATATGCAGTTTTATGAATTTTTATCAAATCACTACCTTATCAGCAAGTGTTTTTATATGAATGGATAGGATTTTGAAGTCAGAATGGCAGGCAGAAAAATTCTAGACAGAATGAATGAATGGGATAAGGAAAAGTTTAGAGGTGGGAAGTTCAAGAGACAGATGAGAACAAATTATTTTATAATGTTAATAATAGGTACCATTTTTTGAATATTATTTGTGGGCGTGTATGTACTAAGTACTGTATGTGTTTTATCTAACTTTATTTTTTATAGTCCTTCACTACAGCCCTGTGAGATATGGGCGCTATTATCTTTATTTTACAGATGGGAAAACAGGTGTGAAAGAAACAGAAACAGAGGTACAGGTGTGAAAGAAAAGCCCAGAGTTGCATAGCTGGTGATTGGTAGAACTGGTTTGAAGCCAGATTTATCTGATTCTAGACCCTTATGCTCTTAACCACTGTCGTATATAGTGTATAAATAGAGCTCCTGTAGTATTTCAACAACTATCAGTTACCCTGAAATTCTTTTTTTCTTCATGCTAAACATTTCTAGTTCCTGTCATTGTTTCTCATATAATAAGCTGTCTAGATATCTTGGCCACTTTTCTTTGGCAATTCTGATTTGCCAAGATTATCCCGTATATAATAGTATTGCAGCTAGACCAGACATAATACTCCAAATGTTGTCTGCTTGCTCAGTGTCAGGGGGACTTATTACTTTCCTAGGACAATTTATTTCTTTAATGTAGCCTGAGTTTACATTGGCTTTTTTAGGAGCTGTGTGCACTGCTAGTTCTTGTGGTAGTTCATGATGCCAAATAAAACTTCAAGTTCCCAGTAAATATTTGTTGATTGTCAAGTGTTATTATTTATTTTTTTTGGTGAGGAAGACTGGCCTTGAGCTAACATCTGTTGCCAATCCTCCTCTTCTTGCTTAAGGAAGATTGGCCCTGAGCTAACATCAGTGTCCATCTTCCTCTATTTTGTATGTGGGACGCCACCATAGCATGGCTTGATGAGGGGTGCATTGGTCTGTGCCCAGGATTCAAACCTGCGAACACCAGGCCGCTGAAGTGGAGCACTCAAACTTAACCACTACGCCACTGGGCCACCCCCTCAAACGTTATTTTAGTCAAATCAGTGAGAAACAGTTTGACCTCTAGAGTAATGCTGAACACAGATACTATGTTCAGAAATGTTTTGAGAAGTTATCATGAATGAATAGCTTTGAAATGTGCCCAGCAAAATCTTGTATCTTAAGTTACATCTCTAGCTTGTTTATTCTCATTCTCACTGCTGTGAGGCATCTGTTTGTCTGGAGCACCTTTGACATCAGCACATCTCCTCTGGTATCACAGAGCTAAGTGAGTCTCGGGGCTTGTGGCAGGGGGAGTAGAGGTGCCTGCTGCAGCTTGTCCACCATGAGAATTATTCCACCATGTACCAGATCTTAGGAGTTTTCTTTTGACACGAATCCTATTCCAATTTTTTTTTTTTAATTCTGTGGTCAAATCTTATACCTATTAGTTGGAAAGCTTTTATCTGTGTATTTTCTTATTGAAACTGCTCTGGATTTTGTAGTTTTTTATGTTTTAAAAGTCTTGACATAAGTGGGGTTTTTTGGTAAATAAATTTCAGTGTGTATGTGAATGAAGGAAAGTAAAACCATTTGAAATGAAGTTAAGACACTACTCAGGGGACTACGGAATTCTGAAAAAGATTCTTTTTAATCCTCTTATCATATAATTTGAGTATTTTTCTTTATATATTGTATAAATATATGTACATTCATATATGTATATATATTCATATAGAGCCAGTTATGAATAAGTTGACTTCTTTGTTTGCTCCTATCAGATGTTAATTATATGGACTGAATATTTATTGAGCGCTGGCTATGTGCCAGGTACCCTTCTAGGTTTGGGGGTAAGGAGGGTTCAACAGAAGGGAAAACTAAACAAAAAAGTGGGAGACAGGCTATAAAAAATTAGGGAAAAGTATATTAGATGGTGATACAGAGCTTTGAAGAAAGATGAAAGGAAAGGAGGAGGGAGAATGCGGGGGGTAGTCGGGGAAGACATCATCATATAGAAGTAGCTGTTACAAAAATGACACAGTAGGAAATATTATTTGAATCCTTTCAATTATAACTTTTTCAGAATGAGCACTGGATCTGTAAAATGTTTGTAATTGCGGTGGTGTCTGGTTCTGATGCCGTAACAGCTAGTAATGGAGACCCCTAGTCTGCGCCGCGGATGGCTGTGTGAAAGGATGGAGAAGCAGCTAGAGCATCTCTACTGTGCTGTGAAACAGGAGTCACCAGACGGGCTGCTACTGTCCCTGTCAGGGCAGGGAGGGAAATGAAAGAAGAGGCAAGAGTGGGAAATTTAAGAAAACATGACAGAGTTTTATTTTGATTTAAAAAAAAGTGATGTGGTAACTCCACAATAAACTGTTGGTTATGACACCGGAATTAGAAGTCTCCTGTGCTAGTGACTCCCGTGTCCTTTTGGCTGTCTGACTCCTACCCCCTGGCAGCTAAACTTGTGTCTCAACTGTGGTGCTGATGTGGTGTTAGAATATTTCTTTTTAGCCTTTACTGTGTATGCAATCTGTCCATTTTTTTTAAAGCTAGGTTGTAAATATTAATTAAAAAATTTAAATGTAGTCAGATGTCATTAATAGCCTCATGATGATTTTAATTTTCAGTTTTGTTGGTTTCAGCTATAGTCTTGGGGAAAATAATGTTAAAAATATCAAAACATTATACTGTCAACTGATATAAAAGAAACGTTTGAGAGTTTGTTATTTTTAAAGGTATAGTTTTTAAAGTAGCCACACAGTTTAGGAAAGAGGAAGAAAGAGAGAACCAGAATATTTTCTTTTTCTGTGGCCTGTTCTTTCTACCAGCTGTGTACCAGTAGGAATCCCGACTAGGAGGAAGAGCTGAGAGTTCATGATGTGGTAGTTTATAGCTGTCTCCTCATCTGCTTTTTAGTATGAAAAGCAGTGAACTCTGATCATGTAGCTATTCATAAAAGTAAGTGACTAGCAGCATAATCAACATCTAAATTTCTTTGAGGTCAATTTGTTCTTGGTATCTAAGCTTTTCCATTAAATGCCAGAGTGTATCTTAGCAAACAGAAAAAGAAAAGGAAGAGCACTCAGAATTTTAGACAGTTGGCTGAATATAGAGCAAAGTTGCCAGAAGAACATTCTGATGGATGCCTTCATAAATAGTTTTTCAAAGTCATATTTACCTTGTACCTAATAAGAGATATAATTAGACATATTATATTTAATTAAGGACTGGTTATAATTACTTGTAATTGTATTGTAAAATTGAAGGCTTAATTACTGATCTGTTATAATTATGTCAGTTTATTTTAAAGTGTTGTCCAAACTCCCATATCTTAAATTGCACATTGCATTAGGGCACCTCAGATAGTAACGTGGCACATTTAAACTTTCCTCTCACACTTTGTTTTCTTTAGTGTCCTATTGTGAGTGTGTGCTTTTTGAAAAATTCTTTTTTAGGTTTAATGGGGCTGTTTGAAAAACGTCGCTTCAGAAAATTCCTAGTGTATGTTGCCAACTTTGATGAAAAAGATCCTAGAACGTGGGAGGGCATCGATCCTAAGACTGCGATGCGAGAGGTGTATAAGAAATTTGACTTGGGCCAAGATGTTGTAGATTTCACTGGTCATGCCCTGGCACTTTACAGAACTGATGAGTAAGTTTTTTGGTTTTTAGATTTATATTTTTCTTGGAACTCTCACTGAATTTCCCAATTCTCCAATGTGGAAATTCTAACAAAACAAATATATAGTCATGTTATACTATGAAAGAAGAGGTTCTTGTTGCACATTAATGTTAGAACCTTTTAAGTAAAATATGAAGAAGTATTCAAGTGAAATCACTTCAGAAAAAGATTTTAAATTGAACACAAGAGTGAAAACCAAAACCCTTTTTAAATACTCATTTCCTTTTCTCCAGCTATTTAGATCAACCCTGTTGTGAAACCATTAATAGGATTAAACTTTACAGTGAGTCTTTGGCAAGATATGGCAAAAGCCCGTACCTTTATCCACTCTATGGCCTTGGAGAACTGCCCCAAGGATTTGCAAGGTAAGAGCCCATATTTAACCTATGTGGTAAAACCCCACTGATCCTGAACCTCATCTTCTACGTATGATTGTGAATAATGAGGCGGGGTATGTCGGAGTAGTGAGATGCTTTTTATTCTTACCGAAGTAAAATTTATATGCAGTGAAACCACAGATCTACAGTGAAAAAATTGAGTTTGATAAATGTATAGACCTGTGTAACCAGAACTCCGATCAAGATACGGAACATTTTTCTTACTCCGGAAAGATCCCTCGTATCACCTCATAATCACCACCGCTCCCACACTGTAACAACTACATTTGTGATTTCTCTCATCGTAGATTACTTTTGCCTGTTTTTGAAGTTTATATAAAGGGAACAATATGTACCCATTTGTGCCTGGCTTTTGCTTAACTATATTTTTGAGATTCATCCATGTTGATACACGTGCCAATAATTTGTTTTTAAAATATTGAGTAGTATTCCATTATATGAATTATGTGAATATACCACCTTGTCTTGTTGATGGAAATCTGGGTTGTCTTCAGTTTTGGGATATTATGAATGAAGCTACTGTGAACTTTTGTGTAAAAGTCTGTGTAAATATAGATTGTTGTTTCTTTGGGGTAAATCTCCGGGAGTGGAATAGCAAGTATGTTTAGCTTCATAAGATACTGCCAAACAACTTTCCAGAGTGGTTGTACCATTTTACATATACTCAGCAGTGTGTGCGAGTTCTGGTTCCTCCACATCCTTGTCAACATTTAGTGCTGTCAGTCTTTTTAATTTTAACCACCCAAGTAGGTGTGAAATGCTATCTCATTATGATTTTAGTTGGCATTTCCTGAGGACTGTTGTTGGTCACCTTTTCAGGAGCTTGTTGGCCATTTGTGTAATTTTGTGGTGTGATTATGTCTTCTGTACATTTTTAAAGATTGAGTTGTCTTTGTTTTTGATTTGTAGGAGATCTTGGTGTATCCTGGTGGCAAGTTTTTGTCAGATATATATATTATAAATGTTCTCCCAGTCTGTGGCTTGTCTTTTGATAAGCAGAAGTTTTAAATTTTGATAATATCAAAAAATTTTTTTTTATATTTAGCACTTTTTGTGTCCTAAGAAAACTTTGCCTGTCTCAAGAGCACAAGGATGCTCTCCTATGTCTTTTTTTAAGAAACTTTATAGTTTTAGCTCTGTGTTTCAGTCTTTGTTTCATCTTGAAATAATGTTGGTGTGTGGGGTGAGGTAGGGCTTGAGATTAATTTTTTTTCCCATACCAATATTTAGCTGTTCTAGCACCATTTATTGAAAAGACCTCCTTTTCCACTTGTCTTGGTGCCTTTGCAGAAAATTAGTTGGCCATATATATGTGTCTGTTTTGTTCCAGTGATCTATTTATTTTTCCTATGCCATTACCACACTGTCCTGATTATCATAATTTTATAGTAATTATTGAAATCAGGTAACGTAAATCCTCCAGCTTTGTTCTTTTTCAAAATTGTTTTAGCTATTCTAGGTCCTTTGTATTTTCATGTACATTTTAGAACAGGTTGTCAATTTTTAGAAAAAATGCTTGTGAGGATTTTGATTGGAATTGAGTTTAAATCTATAGATCAGTTTGGGGGAGAATTCTCTTAATGAGTTCTTCAGTCCATGTATGTGCTCTCTTTCTCCCCATGTATTTAGGTTTTCTTTGTCTCAGCAACGTTTGTAGCTTTCATTGTAGAGATCTAGCACTTTTTTTTTAAATTGAGGTCATAGTTCTTGATAATGTGAAATTTCAGGTGTACATTATTATTTATCAGTATTCTGTATAGATTGCATCGTGCTCACCACCAGTCGTCTAGTTTTTATTCGTCACTGTATATATGTGCCCCTTTACCCCTTTAGCCCAACCCCCTTCCCCCTGTTCTCTTTTGTCCATGTGTTTATCTTCCACGTATGAATGAAATCATGCAGTCTTT
Organism: Tapirus indicus; assembly: GCA_031878705.1. Lineage (NCBI taxonomy): Eukaryota > Metazoa > Chordata > Mammalia > Perissodactyla > Tapiridae > Tapirus > Tapirus indicus. The sequence continues at coordinate 121,928,187 of CM062925.1, forward strand.
GTCTTTCTCTGACTGGATTATTTCGCCTAACATAATACCCTCAAGGTCCATCCATGTTGCAAATGGGACGATTTTGTCTTTTTATATGGCTGAGTAGTATTCCATTGTATATATATACCACATCTTTATCCATTCATCAGTTGTGGGCACTTGGGTTGTTTCCCCTTCTTGGCTATTGTGAATAGTGCTGCAGTGAACATAGGGGTGCATAAGTCTCTTTGAATTGTTGATTTCAAGTTCTTTGGATAAATATCCAATAGTGGGATAGCTGGATCATAAGGTATTTCTATTTTTAATTTTTTGAGAAATCTCCATACTGTTTTCCATAGTGGCTGCACCAGTTTGCATTCCCACCAGCAGTGTATGAGGGCTCCCTTTTCTTCACGTCCTCTCCAACATTTGTTTTTTGTCTTGGTAATTATAGCCATTCTAACTATATTATATAATTATATAATATAAGGTGATAGCTCATTGTAGTTTTGATTTGCATTTCCCTAATAATTAGTGATGTTGAACATCTTTTCATGTGCCTGTTGACCATCTGTATATCTTCTTTGGAAAAATGTCTGTTCATACCCTCTGCCCACTTTTTGATCATGTTATTTTTTGTTGTTGTTGTTGAGTTGTATGAGTTCTTTATATATTCCGGAGATTAACCCCTTGTTGGATATATGATATGCAAATATTTTCTCCCAGTTGGTGGGTTGTCTTTTTGTTTTGTTCATGGTTTCCTTTGCCATGCAGAAGCTCTTTAGTCTGATGTCCCACTTCTTTATTTTTTCTTTTGTTTCCCTTGCCTGAGCAGACATGGTATTCAAAAAGATGTTGGATCTAGCACTTTTTTTGTTCAAATTTATTCATAAACTATTTTGTTATTTTGATGTTGCCATTAATGAAAGTTTCAATTTTATTTTAAAGTTGTTTGCTGCTAATATACAGAAATACAGTTGATTTTTGTATACTGACCTTGTATCCTGTGACCTTGTACTTAAGTTCTGCTTGCTTTGTAGATTTCTTAGAATTTTCCTTGTACACAGTCATGTCATCTGTGACTGGAGAGATTAGCTTCTTCCCTTACAACCTTTGATTTCCTCCCTCTTGCCTTTATGCACTGGCTAGGACTGCCAGAAGAATGAATAGAAGTGATAGGAATGGACATCCTTTGCTGTTCCCAGTTTTTTTTTTTTTTTCTGCTGAGGAAAAGTCACCCTGAACTAACGTCTGTTGCTGATCTTCCTTTTTGTATGTGAGCTGCCACCACAGCATGGCCACTGACAGAGGAGTGGTGTAGGTCCACGCCTGGGAACCGAACCTGGGCTGCTGAAGAGGAGCAGGCCAAACTTAACCACTCCCCAACTGGGGCTGGCCCTGTTCCCAGTCTTAAGGGGAATGTTTTCAATATTTTATTACTAAATATGTTTCTGTAGGTTTTTTATAGATGACTTTGTCAGATTAAATTCCCTTTTATTCATAGCTTGCTGAGAATTTTTATTATTAACAGATGTTGACATTGAGATAATAATACAGATTTTCTTCTTTATGTGTTATTATGGTGAAGTACGTAGATTGATTTTGTTTTTTATATATATATTAAACTAATCTTGCATTCCCAGAGTAAACATCACTTATAGTCATGCGCTGCATAACAACGTTTCAGTCAGTGACGGACCACATATACAATGGTGATCCCATAAGATTAGTACCATACAGCCTAGGTATGTAGGAGGCTATACCATCTAGGTTTGTGTAAGTACACTCTATGATGTTCACATAATGATGAAATCACCTAACAACACATTTATCAGAATGTATCCCCATGGTTAGGCAATGCATGACTGTATTCATGATGTATTTTCCTTTTAATTTATTGTTGGATTTGATTTGCATATGTGTGTGTGTATATATGTATGTGTGTTTGTGTATGTGTATATACACAGACACATGAATTTTTGTGTTTATGTGTATGAACGATGTTGGTTTATAATTCCTGTAGTGTCCATGTCTGGTTTTTGTTATCATGGTTTGGTAGACTCATAAAATGAGTTGGAAGTTTCCTCCTCTGTCTTCTGAAAGAGTTTGTGAAGATTGGTATTGGTTTTTCTTAAACGTTTGATAGAATTGACTAGTGAAACCATCTGGGCCTGGGAAGCTGTCTTTGTGGGAAGGCATTTGACTGTTAATTCATTTTCTTTTAATAGAAATCAGGCTATTAGCCGTGTTGGCCTAGTGGTTAAGTTTGGTATGCTCTGCTTTGGTGGCCCAGGTTCAGTTCCCAGGTGAAGAACTACACCCCTTGTTTTGTCAGTGGCCATGCTGTGGTTGGTGGCTCACATACAAAAAGAGGAAGATTTGGGGCTGTCCCAGTGGTGCAGTGGTTTAGTTCATGCTTTGGCAGCGCAGGGTTCCCAGATTCGGATCCTGGGTGCCTGCTGATGCACTGCTTGTCAGCCATGCTGTGGCGGTGTCCTGTATAAAGTAGAGGAAGATGGGCATGGATGTTAGCCCAGGGCTAGTCTTCCTCAGCAAAAAGAGGAGGATTTGCAGTGGATGTTAGCTCAGGGCGAATCTTCCTCAGAAAAAAAAAAAAGAAAGGCTATTCAAATGTACTATTTCTTATCTCAGTTGTGTTTTTCAAGGAATTTGACGATTTCAAAAAAGTTCTTGAATTTTTTTAAAGTCCGTAATATTTTTTTATTATCTTTTTTTATGTCTGTAGGATCTGTAGTGATGTTCCTACCTTCATCCTTATTTTCTCTCTTTTCTTGATAGGAATTTATCAATTTTATTAATCTTTTCAAAGTACTGAATTTTTACCTTTGTTCATTTCCTCTGTTATTTCTATTTTATTGATTTCTGTTCTTTCTTAATTTCTTGCTTCTACTTACTTGGGTTTAAATTTTTTTTCTTTTAGCTTTTTAAGATTGAAACAGATAATTGATTTTATATATATTTTTTCTAACGTAAGGATTCGAAGGTTTAAATTTCCCTCTAAATGTGTACTATGCAATCTGGTAGCCTGTCTTTCCTGTGATTTTTTTTTTTTTTCTTTTACTCTTGGGTTATTTGAAAGTATAATGTTTAATTCCTAAACATTTGGAGGTTTTCCTACATATCTTATTGTTACTGTTACCTAACTTAATTCCATTATGGTCAGAGAACAAACTTGTAAGATTTCAGTCTTTGAAATTAATTAAGGCATAATTTATGGCTAAATATATGATCTATTTTAGTGAATATGCCCTTGAAAAGAACTGTATTCTACATGTGTTGGGTGCAGTGTTCTATAAACATAGCTAAGTTGTTCAAATGTATATTCTTTACTGATTCTTTTTCTTGTTCTATTACTGAAACAGCAGGTCTGCCACCAAGATTGTGGATTTATTTATTTCTTACTTTAGTTCTTTTGTTTTGTACTTCATTCATTTAAAGTTCTTAGTGGCTGATACTCATTTCTGATTATGTCTTCAAGTCTTCTTTGTCTGATACTAATGTGACCCTACCAACTTGCTTACTGTTTGCATGGTATCTTTTTTCATCCTTTTACTTTCAAATTCTCTTTATATTTAGTAAAATGAGTCTTTTGTAGACAGCATATAGTTGAATATTGCTTTTTTATCCAATATGTCAACCTTGGCCTTTTAGTGGGGTTGTTTAGTTCATTTACATTTAATGTCATTATTGATATGGTTGGGATTCAATCCCTTGTTTTGCAGTTTGTTTTTTTTCCTCCACTCATCTGTTTTTCATCCTCCTCTGTTCCTCTTTCCTTTTTTTGGATTAATCAAATATTTCCTAGTATTCTGTCTTAATTCCTCCAGCGGTTTTTTTAGCTATGCCTTTTTGCTTTTAATTTTTTAGTGCTCACTCTACAAATTATAGTATGCATCCTTTATTACAGTTTATTTGGAGTTAATATTGTACTACTTCACATAAAATGTAAGAACTTTGCAACAGTTTCATTCCATTTACCATCTCCTTTGTGCTACTGTTGTGTACATTTTATTTTTTTATTTTTTTTATTTATTTATTTTTTTGTGGGGAAGACCAGCCCTGAGCTAACATCCGTCGCCAATCCTCCCCTTTTTTTTGCTGAGGAAGACTGGCCCTGGGCTAACATCCATGCTCATCTTCCTCCACTTTATATGGGACGCCGCCACAGCGTGGCTGACAGGCAGTGCGTCGGCGGGCGCCCGGGATCCGAACTCGCGAACCCTGGGCTGCCAAGCGCGGACTAAACCGCTGCGCCACCGGGCGGCCCTGTTGTGTACATTTTACATTTACATACTTTATAAACCCCACAATACTATAATTTCTGCATTAATCCATCAGTTTAAAGAATAGAAGGAAGAAAGGTGATCATTTACCCACATTTTTAGCAATGTTTTCGCTCTTCATTTTTTTTCTTGTGAATCCTTGTTTCCATCTGGTATCACTTCTCTTCAGCTTTTCTTTGGTGTACTTGTAGTTACATGTCTGCTGGTGATGAATTCTCTCAGCTTCTGTTTATCTGAAAGTGTTATGTCACTTTTATTTTGGAAGGACTTTTGTTGGCTTGAGCTTTTTTTCATTCAGCATGTTAAAGCTGTTGTTCCCTTCCTTGTGTCTGCTTTGTGTCTAGTAAGAAGTTAGCTGTCACTGTTACCAGGAGTTGTTTCTGTGTATGTGATGTTGTTATTTTCTCTCTGGCTGCTTTCAAGATTTTCTTTGGTTTTTGGCAGTCTCACTAGGATTTGCTGAACTGCTTGGATGTGTGAGTTAATTTTTGTGTCAAATTTTTCATTATTGTCTTCAGATAATCTGTCTCATTTTCTCTCTGCTCTCCCTCTGGGACACTAAATACTTGTATGTTAGATGCTTGGTATTATTCCATAGGTCACTGAGGCTCTGTTCATTTTTTCCTTCGTCTTTCTTTCTCTCCTTGCTTCATGTTGGATAATGCCTGTTGGTTTGTCTTCAAGTTCACTGACTCCTTTTTCTGTTTGTTTTCAATAGGCTGCTAATCCCATTCAGTGAGTTGTAATTTTTTTCAATGTTGTACTTTCTAGACCCAGAATTTCCATTTTTTATTTTATTTTATTTTATTATTATTATTATTATTTTTTTGTGAGGAAGACCAGCCCTGAGCTAACATCCATCACCAATCCTCCTCTTTTTGCTGAGGAAGACTGGCCCTGATCTGTGCCCATCTTCCTCTACTTTATATGGGACGCTGCCACGGCGTGGCTGACAAGCAGAGCATCGCCAGGCGCTCAGGATCCGAACCTGTGAACCCTGGGCTGCCAAGCGTGGAGTAAACCACTGTGCCACCGGGCGGCCCCAAGAATTTCCATTTTTTAAATCTAGTTTTCACTTTTCTTGTGTTGACTCTCTGAAACATATTTATAACAACATTCTTGAACATATATCTTTGAACAAGGATGTTTGTCCTTGAACATATTTATAACAGCTGCCTGTAACCCCCTGCATATTTTAACATTGGTAATCTGGGCATCTGTTTGTACTGACTGCTTTTTCTCTTTACTTTGGATCACTTTGTTTCTTCACATATCTAGTAACTTTTGATTGTATACTGGACAAATTGATTGGTACATTGTAGAGATGCTGGATTCTTTCTCGGAAGATTGTTGAATTTTGTTTGAGTCAGCAGTTAAATTATTGGCCATTCACCTTTAACTTCTGGAGGCTTGATTTTATACTTTGTTATGGGGATCTTTTGTCAATGGCTGAATCCTTAGTCCTAGTATAATAAGGTGTGGTCCTTCTGGGGTTTCAGGAAAGCTCCCCTAATATGGCAGTTTCAAACTTCAAACTCATTTGTCCTTACGGCCCGCAGCTGTCATCCCTGCTCATCCTTGTTGCCTTTCAGCTGTTGCTTTTTGCTGGATTCCTTGGAGTCTCCCTCATGTACAAGCACTTGTGGAATTATTAAGGATTTGAAGAGATTTTATAGATTTGATGGCTCTTCCTTTTGTAGGATTGTACCCCACAGTTTTCATCTCCCTTGACAGCCCCAGATTCTATCCTATGGCACATAAAATCAGTACGACTGCAGGCTTTTTGCTTCTGTTCTAGGTGCTCCGTGTTACACGGACTGGAGAGGCAGTTCCCTCAGGGGAAGAGCCATATAGACCACATAAAGACCTCATCCAGTTGCTTCCTTTCAAGTCTCTTCTCCTGTTTCTGCCTGCTTCTAGTCACTCTCCATTGCTTCCTCATAGTTCCTTTGTTGTGGTTCAGTTTTATTTATAATTGGGAGGATTAGATCCTTATAAGCTGTTCCCCATTACTAGTCAGTGTTTTTTTTCTTTTGGACTTGATATTCATAACTGTGAATATGAGACATTATTTCATGGTCTTGACTCTGTTTTATAATTGCATCAATTATGAGTTTAATGACTTAAACTAGTGCCTTCTAGAAGAAAATTGAGCAAACATACATTGCCTATAACTCGTTAAGATCTAAGAAAAGACACTTTAGTAGTTGAAACAATTACAAATTAATTGTAATTACAAATTACAAATTAAAATTACAAATTAATTGTAATTTTTAAAATCTTCTAGGCTAAGTGCTATTTATGGAGGTACCTACATGCTGAATAAACCAATTGAAGAAATCATTGTACAAAACGGAAGAGTGATTGGTGTAAAATCTGAAGGAGAGGTAAGTAGCTTTTACAGTTTAAAAAATCTTGTTCTTGTGAAGAAAGTTTTATTATCTAATAAGTACTTAATTTGCTAGATTTTAGACTATAATATGGTTTCTTTATGGTAAGTTGGTATTCATAATGACTAAGGACTAGTTACATATGCTGTGCATTATTTAAAAAAAAATCTTAATATTTTCTATTGTGTTGATTGTTGCTTAAGACTAAAATATACATTATGGATGAGCTATAAATGCTATATTTACATAGTGTGGGTTGGTGCCTATCTCCCAAATTTTCATTAAAGTTTAGATTTATTTGTACCATTTATAATTTATTGGTTGAAATAGGGCTTGGCCAGTACTGACCATTTTATTATTTAATTTATTATTATTTAATAGTAAATTACTAAATAATGTGAATAACAATTATTAACATTTATTTAATTTGGGGTTTAGCTGTGGAGTTGGCTAGGTGGAGTTTTGAGCAGTGTTTCTCAAATTTGAATTGAATATAAGTCATTGTTAATCTTGTTGAAGTGCATATTCTGATTCATTAGGTCTGAGGTGGGTCTGCATTTTCTTGTAAGCTCTCGGGTGTTGCTGATGCTGTTGGTCTGCAAACCAGATCATTCATATTTCATGAAATACCAGCTCTTAAGAATAGTTAGAACTGCTCAAATAAAGAAACTCAAAAAACTAAGTTAAAAAATTTTGGTATTTCTGATGGTATTCCATTGGTTATGACCATATAATCTGCACTCACAAATTGGCCATCTGAACTTGTATTATTGTTGTAGATCGTCTGTAACTGCCTTGTGCTTTCAGCATAATAGGTATTTAGGAAATAACGATAAATATTTTAATCTGATATCTCAGAAGTCCTTTATATTGCAGAGTTTTCATTGCATTCTTTGCTACACAGCTGCTTCCTCTTAGGAAATTTCAAGGCCTTGATGGAAAGAGGAAGATGACTATAATGTAATAATACATAATTTATCTTGCAGCTTAAGTTTTACTTAGAAAGCGGTCTTCAGATGAAAATGATTTTCATCTTTTTGTAATATTAGTACCATTTATAGAACACTTTCTTTTTACTGGCATTCACGTGTAATGACAGCCCTTAAATACACTTTGATTTCATCCAGGCAGCAATCCTTTGAGGTTGGGTAGAGCCAGGATTTGAACTTAATCGGCCCCATTCTAAAACTTGTACTTCTGAACACTATGCAACACAGTTTTCCTAACATTTGAATAGAATTTAGAATTCATGGATCTGTTCCAGGGGAATTTGTAGGGCTTGTTGGCATAGTTAGTTTTAATAGTTATCTATATTTTAATAATTATCTACAGTTAATTTTATGAAGATAACATTATATTCAAGGGGCAGTGGCATCAGTATACTGTCTAAACACGTGGTAGACTGTGAATGTTACAAAGTCTTTAAATATTGTCACAGATTGCTCGCTGCAAGCAGCTCATCTGCGATCCCAGCTATGTGAAAGATAGGGTAGAAAAAGTGGGGCAGGTGATCAGAGTTATCTGCATCCTCAGCCACCCCATCAAGAACACCAGTGATGCCAACTCCTGCCAGATCATTATTCCACAGAACCAAGTTAATCGGAAGTCAGGTGAGTTCTGGAGATCAGCAGATGTTTGTAGAATTTTGTCAGACATAATTTGCTTTGTGTTTCATCCCAAATTCCTAATTTTATCTGCTCTTCTGGTGAAGAAGCTTTAGTTTACATACGGGAAACAAAATGTGATGGGCCTAGAGATCTTGAATCCTTGTGTTGAAGGAGCGACATAGCCTCGGAGCCCTGGCTCGGACTCGTAGCTGCTGCTTGGGGTCTCCACTTCCTCATCTGTAGTTAAGAGGCTGGGCTGGTGGGCGGTGTCAGCCTCTCCCGGTCCGAACATTGTGTGCCTGTGCAGGTTTATGCTTACTAGTTGACCTGACTTCACTGTGTTTTTGAGCTAATGACAGTACTGCTTTTATGTCATTACTTAACTTAATATCTGATTTTAGCAGTATGCTAGTAAACTTTCATTTCTCTGATTAAGATCAGGACTTAGCTCTAAAATTGTACATCCTGATTTTTTGCTTTAACCAATTGTATTCATCCACTAACTTTTCCCATCTTTCTTTCAGTTAGAAGCCCTAAATCTTTTATTTATCAAAAATTCAAAAAGGGGTTATCAACTATTAAATGGACAGTTAAGAGCTGTCTGTATTTAATTTTTTTTCCATAGAAGATCTCAGATCATAGATTAGTACTAGAACAAAAGGACTAGGACTAAATTAATCTTTTGAGGGTTCCCAAGCAGATCCCTGTGTCTTTGAAAGTCTAAAAAGAGTAAAGGGAGGGGCTAGCCTGGTGGTGTGGTGGTGAAGTTCATGCGCTTCACTTGGCATTGGCCTGGGGTTTGTGGGTTCAGATCCCTGGTGGACCTACACGCTGCTCATCAAGCCATGCTGTGGCAGCATCCCACATACGAAATAGAGGAGGATTGGTACAGATATCAGCTCAAGGACAATCTTCCTCACCAAAAAAAAAAAAAAAAAAAAAAAGGAGTAAAGGGAGCCCAGTAATTATTTTCTGTTTTGGATATTACCTACTTACTTAGTGGTATACAGACAAGTAGAATATGTGGAATTATGAGTTTATTCTCCCAACTCAAGAATAGCTTATGGTGATTTGCAATTTTATGTCACTTAAATGAATGGGGAATCAGTACTTAATAAATCCTTTCTAAAGGCAGGCTTCAGAGAGTAAGATGACCCCAGAGCAGTTAATATGGTTTGCCAGGTTTCCACAGTTAGCTGTGAAGAGAACTCTCATCTCCAAGTCCAGCAGTTCACTGCCACATAAAAACTTCATCTCCAATAAGCTAAAAGTTGCTAAATATTTGCATATTTTATGTATGACCTTGTGCCTCCATATAGAACTTAAGCTTAGAAGGTATTGTCTATTCTAAGTAATTTTAATTCACACCTCGATGCAATATAGGCGAGACCTGAGTGCACACGTGCCTGCGGTTTATAAACCTTGGCAGTGAGCTAGCATTGTTGTTTCCAGATATCTACATCTGCATGATCTCCTCCGCACACAACGTGGCTGCCCAAGGGAAGTACATTGCCATAGTCAGTACAACTGTGGAGACCAAGGAACCTGAGAAAGAAATCAGACCCGCTTTGGAGCTCTTGGAACCAATTGAGCAGAAGTAAGTGATGTGCTCATTTTTATCAGCTGAAATCCAAGATTGATTTTTGGTTCTGGAGTGGGGTGAACCCCAGAAGAACAGCCATTGGCTGCTGTGTGGGTGTCATCTCTACCAGTCTCATCTTTTAAATTCAGAGGAGTGGGTGGGTGTGTGGTCAGCTCACCTGCTAACTTAATTCATTTCCCCTCCAGATTCGTTAGCATCAGTGACCTCCTTGTACCAAAAGATTTGGGAACAGAAAGCCAGGTGAGTGTGGCCATCTGAAAAGGGTATTATCAGGCTTTATTGGGAGACATCCGTCGATAGTCTCAAGTCTTTGCAATTTTTATTTCCAGATCTTTATTTCCCGCACATATGATGCTACAACTCACTTTGAGACAACCTGTGATGACATTAAAGACATCTATAAGAGGATGATGGGATCAGAGTTTGACTTTGAGGAAATGAAGCGCAAGAAAAATGACATCTATGGGGAAGACTAACAGCAGTATATGTTATCATCTAATTAGGACAAACTTAAAAAATTTGGCAAATGCATATTGTATGAAATCAATATTGTAAGGCCTGCTTTTGTAATCAAAACAGAGATTGCAGAGCACTGTACCAGTAAATATTCCTCCCCTTTCTAATATCATGTATTAACTTTTCATGGAGTGGCTGTTCAGAATTGGCAGGTTACCACATTCTGTTCAATTTAACCATTACTGGCTTTTTCTTCTAGTGAAGGATCAGTTTTAAAAAACACTGTAATACTGATACAGAGGACTTGATACAGTATTGTATCTTTTAATCAGTGTAGTCTTTGCAGTTACGTGCTTCTGCTGCTCAAGAGCTGGATCAGTACAATTTGCGTGCCATGTGTCCTCTTAACGTTAAGGAGATTCAAAATCGAATATTCCATAATTTGGGACAGCATCCCTAAGTTTTCCCTATACCTTTACATTTTGTGTCCTGTCAAGTATTATGACAGTGCACATGTAGCACAGCCACAAGTTTGGTTTATGTGGGCGTAAAATTCTGACCGAACTCCAGAGTCATTTTGGAGGAAGCCTGTGTGCAGTGTTTTAGCCTAATAAAATTGATGATAGCAAAGGGGAAAGAAACCTATCATAAAGCAGGTAAATGTAGAAGCTTCTTTTGTATCCCAGGTGTGGCTTCTTCAACGGACCAAGCTGCGATGCAGTATTGATTTGAGAGAGCCTCTCCTTCAATGTCTGTCTCAGAATGGCTCCAGATGATTTCTGTACTGCGAAATAAAGCCAAACTCTGGAAACTCTTCACTCTCCACTGGTCTGTCTGTGTGCTGACGTTGAAGAGTTAGTAAATAAGTGTTGTACTGGCCGTGACGCAGCTGCTCCCTTTCCTCAGTAGAGCCGAGACCGATGCTAGGAAGGACAAGCTGGGGTAGCAGGGTGTGCCGCCACTGATGGCGCGTGAGGTTCAAATGTGGATGGGTGAAGAGTCTGGCTTCACTGTGAGGAGACCCCAAATTCTGTTCCTGACACAATATAATTATTAGACTCTCTTACATATTCTTGGTAGTGGTTTAAAACAAGTATTCTTTTCCATACAAATACAAGTTAACTGCCTTTGATAATTTTGCTTATAGCAGCAATTATAAGAGAATAAGTGAATTCTGTCAGGTGGAATGGGTGCTTGATTATTTTCAAGTAATTTAAATTATAGTTAGAAATTATTTTTACTGGTACCGCCTTTCCTCTTGATAGTTTTAGCCCTCAGTGTATTCTCGTTAAGGCTGAATATTGGTTCTTATAGGTAAATTTGAAGGACGTAGACTAAGGCAGATGATGTTAAACAACTTAGGGTAATAATAATTTAGACTGTTATTCAGATTGTCTAAGTGATCACTTTAGCTCAGTCTGTCAATTGACACTATCCATTTTGGGCCAGATAATTCTTTGCGGGGTGTATGTGGGTGGGTGTGTGTGGGGGGTGGCGTTCTCTCCTGTACGTCGTACAATGTTTAGCAGCATCTCTGGCCTCTAGCCACCAGATGCCAAATAGTGCCTCCCTAGCATGAGAACCCAAACTGTCCCCAGATAGTATCATAATGTCTCCCAGGACACAAAACTGCCCCAGTTGAGCACCACTGCTTTATCTCCATGATAAGATTATCTAAAATTCCAGCAAGGCTTTCCCTTCCCTTCCCGTACTTCAAATTGTGAATGATTAATACAAGCAAAGGCACAAGCTGGGTTAGTAATAAGAAGTAAAAAGAAAAAAATACCAGGATATTTTCATATTCTTCATTCAACATATTTATTGAACTAATACTTCTGTGCCAGGCCAGTGGGCACAAAGATGAAGGTACAGTGTCTGGAAGAGCTCACAGGCTAGAGGAGACCCATTATTTTGTGGCTTGGTTAAGTGTTAAAACAGTTAGTCATAGAAAAGGTGGGATGGAAACGATGGCTTTGTGCGTGTTGGAAGGCTTTTCGGCAAGGGGAGATGAACATTCCAGGTACAATTTGAAAGAAAGTGTGTCAGGTGGACAGTACCTGGTAGGCCGTAGGTGCTCAATAAATGTTAGTTCCTTTTCCTGAGTAATTTCAAATTAATTCAGTGTACCGAATATAGTTATGATCTTCTTACTAGATTCTTATCCCTGGGGTAAAAATAAAATGACTGGGTTTCTAAGCAAGAGCTACTATCAAAACTCTATTAGTCCTCCTCCTACGCAAACAGTGAAATTGGCACTTTTGTTTAGGTAAGAGGTGTGCAAAGCAGATGAATGGCTTTTGAAAGCCCTGTAGACGGGCCAGGTGAGAAGTCCTGTGAAGGTCCTTTTGTGTAGCTCACTGCTCAGTGCACCTTACTTTGGGAGGGAAAGCACTGGGCAGGTCTGTGGGGACTAGACTGTCAGTCATGGCCAAAGTGATGAAAGTGGTGGGCTGCCTCTGGAAGCTAGTTATTCCTGCTAAATGGCCTAAAAATATCCCCTACACTCTTAATTTTTGCTATCAAGTCATTGCAGAAACAGTTGAATGATTTTTAGTTGTCTTTATTAAAAAAATGAAACAAATTGGTTACAAAAACCTTGGTTCCAAATAGATACTATGTATCTTATAAATGTTTTTTGCTTGGTTTTGAGTTTCAAAGATTACTGTAGAAATTATTTCTAATATCATAAATAAATGATTATTTCTTCCTCAGAGGGTTGATTTGTAGTGTACTATTTACAAAAACTAAGTGAAAAATGAGAGTTTATAAATTTGTACCATTTAGGGAAAAAATGTTTATGTAGTGTTGCTTGAATAACAGCAAATAAGTTCATAGTTTTTACAAGGGTGGTAAAACCTTTAAAGCAGACTATAACATGCATTCCATATGCCTTTCTGACATTAACATGCAAAAACAAAGCTATTGGTTAAAATAGACTTATTTTTGCTACAATTGAGTAAACATTAAGTTGAGTTGATAGCTTTGAAGGCATTCTGTTTAAAATGAAAATAATTTAAAACAGTATTTAACACTGCAACCCAAAGCTAATGGACTACTGTGCTACTGTGAACAAAGACATTTTAGCAAAGTTTATAAAAAATGAAGGAAGGAAAACTTCCCCAAGTTGTAGAACATTCATTTTTCAAATATGAGAAGACTGTTCTGTGTACCTCAAAGTTTATCAAAGTAAAGGGAAAACATTAACTTGTTGTTGGCATCATTGATGCCTGGTCAAGCTGCAGCTGAATCACCTGGATAAACACAAAATTGATAGTTTTTTAACCAAGATATATTTTATAAATAGGATGCTATCTAATAGGGAAAACTGTGCATCTTAGGTTACACTATCTTCTGTGCTGGCAATCAAGATGAACTGCAAGTGAAAATGCACATCATTTAGATAAAATGGGTAACTCGAAGTAGGTTGGTTATTTCATTAGTGATACTTCAGAAATCCCATTTATACCAAACCAATGGCAGTTCCATCCCTAAATAGACATTTAAGATTTACAGCATGACATCATAAGGTAAAGAACAGTTTCTGAACAACTGGTTCACTTACAGACACAAATGTCAATATCTGCTGTCAATTCCAGGGCATGTGGGAGATGAGAGTTACAAGTGTTCTTACCAGTAGCTGCTCCTAAATGGAGCTGCTACTTTTTGTATATTTTCAATAAAGTTATTTATATCTGTAACAAGGATGCCACTATTTTCAAAGACTTCTCTGGAGACAGTAGGCTTTTCTGTAAAAAAAAAAAAAAAATAAAATACGTTTTTGGTTAAAAAAATGTACATTAATTTTTCAAGTAGCAGAACCCCTTTTATTTAAAAAAAGAAATCTTTTGTGAAACTCTATCTAATACATGTGGGGGTGAAAAAAAAGAACTCTGGTTCAAGTGAAGAAAAAGGTTTGAAGTTTTGGGAGCAGCTGCCTCCATGGAGGGGGTCCCTGGTGGAATGCTGATAAGTGACAACTACAGTCATTCCTTAAATAAGTTTAAAAGCCTTGGTTAAGATTCACATGAAACATTAAAAGTCAGAGATAAGTATAAAAGTAAACACTTATAGGAGATGATCAAACGTAGTTGAAAAAACTGAAGTAGACAAAACACACAATACCCCTGCCCCGGCCTTATATGCATTTGTCAACACAACACCCCAGGCTAACAGTTTATTCTCAGCCCCCAGCTGTTGGATACCCTATGTATCCAGTGAGTCCACCGCGAGCACATTTCTAGAGCTGACCTATCTTGGCGTTAACTGATCGACAAAAATAAGGCAGAACTAAGGCTGTGAATTTACCTGTTAGGAAGACGGCAAACCTGGCATGGATATGCTGAATTTGCAGGTTCAGCAGACATTTCAAATGTTCTGCTTTTGTTGACAATCGAGAGTCACACTGGTGATAATGAAGCAATTCAATGATATCTGCACTCTGGTATGATTTCAATATTAAGTTCTTTTTATGTGCAGTTGAATCCACTCTGGAAAATACATAGAAATGTTAAGTTTAGATTCAGTGAAAGTTTGTGAAAGTTTATTTTTCTACTGTACCTTAATTTTCAATTGTTTTATACCTAGACTTTTTCTTGAATTCACTATATTTACACTCTTAGTTTAACCACTTTTTGTTAAAAACACGCAAACTTGAATGAGATCCTTTTTCCCAACACATCTGGCTTCCTAAACGTCACTGCCCTGTTGAGTTCCCTCAAAACATTACAAGTGTACTTACTCCTTTTGTAAATACAGATTTTTTAAAAACATGGGCTTCATTCCAAGCAAGAGGGACATCTACACATTCATCTACTACCGCTTCCAACAATGTCACCTGGCAAGCCTTTCATTAATTTCTAGTGGACCTCTTGCTGCATTCTTCATGTATATAGCCATGCAGTAGTTCCAAATCTTTTATGTCTCGCCAAAACTTCTACAGTTATGCTTTTTGGTCAGAGAGATAATCACCAACTTCATTAAAATTATATGGTAGCTAGAATTTTCTTAATTTCTCCCCTCCCTTTAAATCTTGTTGCTACCTATTTTTTTTCCTCTTCACTTTTAGAGGACAATGTTCACCTTTTAAACATCTCTACCTCTGCTCTTGATTCCATCTCTCCAGTCTTCTCCATCACTCACATTCTCTCTCCTGCTTGCTGGAGAAAGCCAAAATCATACATATTCCCACAACTCTAGTGACAAGCACTGTTAACATCCTGATGATGAATTTCCTTCCAGGCTTTATCCTTTGTATATATAAATTTATGTGACTGACATCATACTGTAAATAGTTTTAAGATACCAACTTATATCCCTTATTACTGTGAATAGAAACTTTATATACTTGTACTTACTGTGTTTTGTGTGCCATTATTTTGCATACATTTAAAAAATTATATATCTACTTAGTCCATATGCCTGTTTTTTATATTTGCTGCAGAGATGGATTTGAGGCTGGTTTTGTAGTTATGATAACCACCCATGGCTATAAATATCTTTGTAGAAATACTGGTTTTTAAAACCTAAGGTGTTTTTTGTTTTAGTTTTGGATAAATCCCCCCCAAAGGTCAAAGGATATGATAAGTTTTCTGATGAATTCTCTTTATGCCAGAATGGTATGACTTGAAGAGCATGTTACAGTGCCAGCAGTGGTAAGTGATAACTATTTGTTCACCCCAAATCCTACGAATGCTAAATTAATTTATACTTAACTAATTTTACAGGTGTCTGTGGCACCTCAGAGCTTTAATTTGCTTCTCTAATTATTCTGAAGCTGAACTTCTCTAAAGTGCTGGTTAACTAACTCCTTGTGACCTCCTTTCAGCCCTCCTCCTTCCTCCTTGACGGCGGCAACTCTTGGTTCTACTGCTACTTTGCTCCTTCTTTTCCTCCTCTACTAGTTCCTCTCCTAAGTACAAGCCTTTCCTGAACTTCCGTTCTTAGCCCTCCTTCCTTTTAAGATCTCATGCACTTCCACATTTTCAGCTGTCTTCACGCCTAAGCTCGTCTTTCTTTGGAGAAGGCAGTACGGTGAAACAGAAAATCACTGTCAGTTTAGTGATGAGTGGCATGGGGTTGAAGCCCAGCTTCACAGCCTTGTCCTTGTCTGACCTGGGTCAGCTCTGACGTCCTCTGTGCTTCAACTTCCACATCATTAAAGTGGGTTTTACTGGCTACTTCCTACATATGAAGTTAGAAAGAGGAAATTGATGTAAAACACCTCACAGGGCCTGAAACAGTCATCTAACAGATGGCCTGTCTAATCTGTCTTTCCCCAGCGTGTCTCCGAGCTCCAGACCCCTTTCCACTCTTCCTCTCTCAATCTTACTAGAACCTGGGGGCAGCTCTTGGATACAGAAGAGCCACCCACAGGCTCTAGGTCTCAGCCAAGGAATCAATAAAAAATACTTTTCTTTAAAAATCCCAGCTGTACATTTAAGGAGGTTTGCCTATTTATAGTCTATTGTTTAAGAGTAAAATTAAAGTTACATTCTGGTCTCAATTTTTTCATCTTTATAACTGTGGCAACTTAATATATGAATAAATATCTCCAAAACATTAATGTGGCAAGCCCAGAGTTCAATTTATTTTTTACAGTTCATGGTAGTAGAGCCTGAACTTAACCATAAGGACATTGTAGGACTTCTACATCTGACTTCCTTACTTCTACGGGTCTAGAGAAGTGCTACTCAAAGTATGTGCCTCAAACTCTTGACTGTGGTTACAACACAGCTTCCTTCCCTACTACAAAAACAGAATCCCCCAAACAGTCAACAGACCTAAACACTGTGTTTAGTGGTGTAGGTGATTTATATTGGAGCACAAACTTAGCCTGTTGCAGTTGAAGTAACACTAGTCCCAGCACACTGAACATTTCAGGGTGAATCACATGGTGTTTCCACACCCCCGCCCCCCATAAAAGGGGAAGGCAAGAACCCCCCACACCAAAGGCCTCACCTTTATACATAAAGGTCTTACCTGACATCTTCCTTTAGCTTTTTATTTTCCCTGTAGTGAAGCAACCACTTCCATCTTCCATTTCCATTTAGTTTGTCCAGAATTTTGACAATTTCCTTCAGTTGAACTATAGAAGAGAATAAGTTTGGCAAGAGAAGATGTGTTTTAGGATTTCTGGCTTGTCTAGTCAAAGCCTAGTAATTGTTACTTGTAAAAAATAAGACCCCATGTGTGAGTGTGTACCACCATTGCCACTTAGTCCCATACTGCGTTTCAAAGATACAGCAACCTCTGGCCCCTCCACTCCTGCCTACTCCTACTACAGCAGGAGACAAGTGCACGGAGCTGAGAACGCTGCAGCTAGCAGCGAATAACGCTGTGACTGTGTATACATTCTGTGGATGGAACAGAAGGAGGAGGTCCAGTTGCAGCAGAGGAAAGACAGGTCTAGGTTTCTACACAACAGAATCTACAGCTGTTTCAACTCGTGTCCACGCGGAGTTCATGCTTGCAAGGTCTGTCCTCATGTCATCCAGCAGTGGTGTCCACATTCAGCTCTATTGTGCTGTCAGCCAGGGCAGGCTTTGACCAGACTTAAAAGAGCCT
Organism: Tapirus indicus; assembly: GCA_031878705.1. Lineage (NCBI taxonomy): Eukaryota > Metazoa > Chordata > Mammalia > Perissodactyla > Tapiridae > Tapirus > Tapirus indicus. The sequence goes on from CM062925.1 coordinate 121,946,080, forward strand.
GCTCTGTGCTCTAACATTCTTCTATGTCAGTTCAGTGCCCTGAGAGGAATCAATTACATATGAGTTGTCCAAGCAGATAATTAAAACTTTTTGTAGCCATTTTTTTAGATTTTCATGATATCAACAAGATAGTAAGGGTGATGGGCAACAAATGGAGAAGAGAGGGCTGATTCTAAACAAAAAAATTTAATACGTAGCTGACTTGATTTGGCAAGTAAATGAGTCAAATATGACAAAATCTCAAATTGGTATGAATAGGAGTTCAGCTGCACTACTGAGAGCGAGGAACTTAGAAGCAGGTTTGGTGGTGAAGATAATCAGTTAAAAGAAGTTAAGAGCATGCGCACTGGGAATGAGAATTACATCGAATTATATGAAAAGTGCTTAGCATAGCATATGGCAAAAATTAAGCCCTCAATAGGTGGCGATTGATATTGAGTTAATTTCTTTTTTTTTTTTTTGTGAGGAAGATTAGCCCTTAGCTAACATCTGCTGCCAATCCCTCTCTTTTTGCTGAGGAAGACTGGCCCTGAGCTAACTTTGGTGCCCATCTTCCTCTACTTTATGTGGGACGCCACCACGGCATGGCTTGATGAACAGTGTGTAGGTCCACACCTGGGATCTGAACATGCAAACCCCGGGCTGCCGCAGCAGAGCACACGAACTTAATCACTACACCACTGGGTCAGCCCCTTGAGTTAATTTCTTTTTGATGAAATAATATTTGGGTCACTGGGTGAGGAGAAACTGAATTGATTAGATTTCAAAGAAATAAGAAAGGAAAATAAAAGACCAACCTAATGTTAAAGTTTCTAATATTTTGTCATCTGATACCACAAAGCCTCCTGCCCGAAACAGCTCTTGGTAGGTGTAATCGAGAACATCTTCAGGGCTGTCTACTCCAGAGAAGATGACACTGGGAAAATGCTTCAGCTTCAGCAAAGAAGGAATCTGTTCAACACAAAAGGACCCCTCAGTGAACACAGGTTCATCAGGTCACTTTCATCCCTTTTATCCAAAGGAGGAAATTAGCTCATTACAAAGTGGTCTCTACAGCTCCAAAGGTTGGAGACAGTGAATGAGGGAAGAGCTACCTGTGGTCTGGGGCCCTGTAATATAATAGGCAGGTGACAAGTTCACACTAGCATTCCCTGTCTCCAGCTTTGCGCTGGGTCGGCTGTGGGGCTCAGTTACCACCTCCTGACAGCAGGACTGTCTATTCAGCCTAAGCCTGTAAGTTAGATCTTCTTGTGACAAGCAATTACTTTTATTCAACTAATAGATAAATATCATAACACAGAGTTATGAAAATGTTCACAAGTCCTTTTAAAGCAAGATTTATTACTGTTAGACATCAAGAGATGCAGATTTGGGGCCACCCGGTGGCGCAGCGGTTTAGTCCGCACTTGGCAGCCCGGGGTTTGCGAGTTCGGATCCCGGGCGCCCGCCGACGCACTGCCTGTCAGCCATGCCGTGGTGGCGTCCCATATAAAAGTGGAGGAAGGTGGGCACAGATATTAGCCCAGGGCCAGTCTTCCTCAGCAAAAAGGGGAGGATTGGCAACAGATGTTAGCTCAGGGCTGGTCTTCCCCAACAAAAAAAAAAAAAAAAAAAAGAGATGCAGATGTATCTCTCAGGTGATAAAATTTACCAGTATCTCCACTCTTCATAGTTCTCCTTTAGTTATTCTGAATATTTTCTTAACTCTGTCAAACATAACTTGCCCTATAAATACCTTGGTAATATTACAATATCCTATAGGACATCATCTCGACCCCATTATCTTCCCACTTAGGTAACGTGTTTAACTTCTTCCCTAAATAAAAAAGGCAGTGATAAAAGTCTGATAATTATAGAATAACAAAATGTCCAGAATATATTTCTTTGTAAGAAAGATATTTCTAAACCTACCTGATGCACATGTGAAGCTATATCTTCATTTCTGATGATGACTATTAATGTATCATTCTCTCTGTGGAAAGCTTGACAGAAATGCTGAGGTTCAATTTCTGTATGGCCTCCTTTCCTCAGAATATTCTGAAAGATTTTACAAATAGCCATTACTAAAAAAAGGACACTTGCACAGAATCAATCACCTTTATTGTTTACTGAAAACATCAAAAAGCACATCCTATTTATTAAATTATATTCTAACAAGGCAACATAAATGGCAATTTGTCTTATTTCTAAACAAGCTTTCAAATATAAAAGAAATGATTCCTGGGTGTCACTAACAATTGGATTTAGAGGTTTATTTCAAAGGCAAAGCACTTTATAATAAATACTGTCCATAAAGTATCAAAGGCTGATTCTTTTTAAACATCAGACATGGAAGAGGCTTACCTTTTTCTAGAGAATTACCTTTAGGATGCAGATATTTACTCTAAAAATGCCACCTCCAGTCAAAACGTTTCTAGAACTTTTGAAAATAATACTCATACTACCTATGCATTACTTTGAGCATCATTAACAGGGACTGATTTTGGAGAAGGCCAACAGTGCCTTGGATGCAGGACTGGAATCTGATGGGAGATGTATGTTAAATGTGCACGGTTACAAGGCACAACTGGGATGCAGTTTACTCTGTTACACAAAATAGCTCCATAAGAAGCCTACTGGGAGGATGAGTTCATGTAATGAAGGAAATTCCTTAACCCTGTCCTCCTTTGTGATTTTGACATTGTTTCTGTCTGAAGGTTTCCATTGCACACTTTGATGTTCCTAGTTATACCAAAAACACTGTTTGACCATCACTTATTTGCCTTATAAAAATAAAGTGTTACTTATAAAAATAAAGTCCCCTGGAACTCAAAGCAGCTTACATTTTGACATTTTCTGGCAATGTATTTTCAAAGAAATTCCCACAGACAAGATTTCTTTTAACAAAGAGCCCACTAAAATATCTAAATATAAATCTTTAATCCTCACTTATTTTACTAGTAAACTATTTGAATGAATACATTTTCTGATTTGCTCAACATGTTCAATCAAATCCTGTGGAGTTCTGAGCTATTTGTCACGCACTCAGAATTTCAATAGTGATAAGTGACCTCACAGATCTTCCTCATCTTACAAATAAATCGGGGCCTGACGTCCCATCACTAACAAGTGCTGCAGGACTCTCCAGGACAGAAGAATGACCTAGGATCGCTTTCTGACCTTCTACAAACATTTTGCTCTTCATAGTACTTTTCTTTTTGTTGTCTTTTGGTGAGGAAGATTAGCCCTGAGCTAACATCCGTTGCCAATCCTCCTCTTTTTGCTGAGGAAGACTGGCCCTGGGCTAACATCCGTGCCCATCCTCCTCTACTTTATATGCGGGATGCCTGCCACGGCACGCCTTGATGAGTGGTGCATAGGTCCGCACCCGGGTCTGAACCTGTGAACCCCGGGCCACTGAAGTGGAGCATGCGAACTTAACCACTACACCACTGGGCTGGCCCCCTCTTCATGGTACTTTTATTCTCCAGTTTATTTTATAATGTGCCTACTTTCTCACCTGAAGATTAGTTTTACCTTTGCAATAAATTTATTTTCCGTTACATGATAAAATACAAAACAGTACATTCACTATTGAAACAAGCCTGATATCCAGAAGTATGTCTATAAATAAGCATAACTGATCTTCCTCCTATAGGAAAACCAGTATCGCCCGTGCTCTGCAAAGGGTGTGAGAACTCAGACGGTCTTCATACCCGACTCTGAGAGGAGCAGGCCCATCAGGCCGTCTTGCAGCACTCTGGTCTCCACAGAGGCCTCACACTCCCCTGCAGTGGTCTCATCAGCATCTACCTAATGGGCACTCTGTGATGATGACTGGCACAAACTTCTTCAGATGTCTAACGTTCCTTAGTAAGTCCATATGCATGGATTTATCATGTGACACTTTCATCATGTGACAGATACTCTGGACTTACCATAGGACTTCTCAGAAGTGTTGAACTCTGAAAAAATCTAGTTGGGCATTTAGAACTAAAACACTTATTAGTCTAGCTGTCCACACCTTGCACAAGAAGTCAGCATCACTTCCTTAAAAAAAAGTCCCTGACTTCCCTGTCTGGGCCTACTGCCCTCAAAACAATGTTGAAGCACCTATACCATTACACATACCATAGTTTTAATTTTACATTTATTTGTGTGTTTCTTGTCCCATTAGATTGTAAGGATCATGACAGAAGGCAACATTTCCCCTCCCCAGCACGCGTGGAGGCTCTAAAATGGACCCTGAGAAAGACTGCTGTCATTTGCACGGGCTCCTGCTGTGAGTGCAGAGGAGCCGAGGAGGGTGGAGTGTTTGGGGTGCAGCTTTGGGTGGGTGCTCCAGGCCGGTGAAGACGGGGCTGGCAAGTCCAGGGCTGAGCTGTAGGCCAGGAGTGTGATTAGACATGGGGTGGGGGAGTGAGCCAAGCAGTGGATACGTTCAGGGTGATGGGAGCCAGCGTCCTGACAATCGGAGAAGGGAGCCACAACTCTGGCAAAGGCGGCTAGCATACACCTGGTGGTGCTGGATTGGAGCTGGGAATAAGCATGTACCTGTTCTTGTTTTTTAGACATAAACATAGATACAGATGTTGTTTGCATGTGTATGTATACACATAATACACTTCCTGGCTCTGTTTTCTGGGAGGACCTGGATGCAGTGACATCTGGTGGCACTGAGTTCACCCACTGCCCAGATCTTGATTCCAAATGCTTATTTTCCACTAAAAAGAATCACCACTCCCTTGAGAAATGGTGACTTCAAGGATGGGGCAGGGAATATACGAGATAAGCCTGTAACATCATGTTGCACCACAAAGTGTCCAAAGAATTATGGGGACTTGTCAAAAGGACACAGAAGCCAGCTTAAAGGAACTCCCACTCGCTGGGTCTGGGACAATCTGAGCATTAAAATAAATAATGAAGGACCAGATAGTAATTCTGAGTAAAATGACATGGAACATGGGTCCACACTGATAAATTAATAAACAAATGGGAGAGAAGGGAAAGCTCTACCCTACAGTATTAGTTATGCGAACTAATAAATGTACATGACTGATGGAAGTAGAATACTACCATTTAGCAATCATCATAGCAATTAACTGATTCAGGCAAGAATCATCGATGGATGTTAAATTGGTGGGTGAAAGTCTAATGAGAAATAGGATATTTACATATCCTATTGTATCTTCCCACTTATTAATAACCACAACATGCTTATCAATTAATTTTACATTGGAGGAACCTGGCAGACACCATCTTAACCAAGTGAAAAAGTTAATATAGTAGGAATGGGACAAATCAACATTGCGTGCTTCCTGAAATAATACACTGAGAAGAGAACATCAGTATATCTGGGTGTTCTTACCTAAAATGCATAAATCATGAGGAAACAACAGATAAACACAAACTGAAGGAAATTCTATCAAATAACTTGGCCAACAGTCTTCAAAACTGTCAAAAGTCACAAAAGATAAGGAATGACAGAGTAACTATGTCAGACTGACAGAAACTGAGAGACATGACAAGCAAAGATAACATATGGTGCTGGACCAACAGTGGGGTCTGTGGACTGGACGAGCATATTGCATTAATGTTCACGTCCTGACTCTCAGGGTTGTGCTGTGATCATCCAGAAGAAGGGTCCTTGCACTCAGGTACTACAAACATAATTGTGTATTAAGGGGCTGGGACATCGTGTCTGCAACATTATTTTCAAATGCTTCAGAAATGTTAACAGCACGTTATCTGGGTGAAGGTTACCATTTCTGCAACCTTTATGTAAATTAGAAGTTATATTTTAAAAGTTAAAAAAAAAGAGAGAACGCTCTTTTCCCAAAATAGAGATAAATTCTGAGAGGATAAAATGAGGAAGCTAATGGTGAATCAAGATAGATTCTGGCTCCTGCCATGTTAGAATTTTACCATGGTTATATCATTTAAATTTAAGGACCATGTTCTAACACCAGAACATCAGTTATCCTAATATTCAAATTAAACAGTATGTCCAAAACCAAAAGAGGTCCCTCTCAACTATCCACACTAATGGAGGAAGACAGGTAATAATTTTTTAAAAATCTGAATTTAACCTTTGGAATATGTTTGTATTTACATTTGAATATGAGTATGTCTGCATCGGTAACTTTTTGTGAAAATTAGTCACTGCACTAATTCTGAAACATCAAATTTTCAAATAGAGTACAAATGGTAGATCCTTGTAGCTTAACATTTAATATGCAGATAAAGACTGAGCTGTGAAATTCAAATACCACTTCATATGATTTCTTTCTGAAGCCAGGAATGCTAAATTTATTACTTCTAAAATAAACTAAAAGTAGACAGCAATCAAAATAATATAAATTGTAAGAAAAATCTTTACCTTTGTTCTTATGAAGAATGACTTGTCCTCTGTCTCAACAAGGTAGAAGAGGAAGGTACTTTTACAAGCCTCTTTCACAACACTTTTTAGTTTCACATGCAAACTGGTACACAAGTCTGTAATCATGTCTTCATAAGAGGTGGACCTTCTTGGGAAAGATGAATACATCTCTTGAGAGATGGCTTCTCCAGAAGCAACATTTGACTCTTTCCCGTGGAAAACCACTTGGTTGCTATTCATCATCACCTTGTTAAATTCAGCATATTCATTGAGAATAAGTGAAATATCATTCCGTGATTCTTTCAAAGTACTGTTATATTTCAGTTTGTTGAGGTGGAACGAAAGAGTCTGATTTCTTTCAGAATTTGCAAGATGATTTCTACTGCGACCACATCTCTCCTTCCAAAAAGAAGAACCGTCCAAATTGCTGGGCATGTGGCCTTTGGTGTGCTGACTCTCTTGTCTGGTGTCTGAGTGCACGACTGTTACCACAAGGGGACTTCTGCTCCGGGATGCAGGATATAAAACGGGGGACTCGGACGGTTTTGTCAAGGGGAGAGCTCCAGCAGCAATTTGAAGAGGTGACTCCTTCAGAAAGACATTGGTGGAAGAGGGAGAATGCTGAGAATCTCCATTCTTTACAATTTGTTTTAGTTTATGTGCAAAACGGAGATACTCCAGATCTAAAGTGTTCTGGGTGGGGTTGTCTGCCACCCGCCAAGTATTTGTCCAGAAGCTGACCAAGCCATGTGTTGCAGTGAAACCGGGCCGCCGCCTCAGGCTGTGCGATGTCCTCGTGGTCTCGCTGAGCTCTCTACTTACAGTAAAGTTAGCGTAAGTCCTGGGGATACCATGGAGATCTCTGATTTGGATATAACACGGCACACACTTATCTTCTTTCTTTAATCCAACAGACCAGTTTCTGGGAGGAATGCTTGTCTCCAACCCTGGAACCTGCTTAGAGTAGCCCCAATCTTCTTTATCACTATTGTTTAGGCCCAGGAAAGAGTCATAATCATCTTTTGAAGCATCTTTTTCCTTGGTGTGACTACATTGCAAAGTGCAGGAATCCTCCATTTCTAATTTGGGATTTCTACAGTCACCAAAAGAGTCTTGATCGGAGTCTCCAGAAAGTGGTTCATAATGGATGTCAGAATTCATAATGGGTGTCACACTGATATCCATGTCTCCACCCAGCGTTTCAGAGCCCTCCTCAGCCCTGAGCCCCTCACCAGTGCTCTTATTTTCGAGCTGCTCTTTAGAGGCTCCACAAACAAGAGGGGCACAAGATTTGGGAACAAAAGAAGCAGAAGGCTCTTTATTGATATTTTCACTAGTGACTGCTATCTTTTGGTAAGAATCAGCATGTAAATACAAGGGGAAAAGCCCACCATTCAGTAGATCTTTGGTTTCAGATGCTGACATATCTTGCAGCATGTGGATTTTTTGCTTGCCTTTTGGAGATGTGGTGTTCAACTGAGAGCCAATACCTCCTAGATCTATGGTTTTTTCATGTAATTCAGTTTCAGTGTCACTATTCTTAAGCAAACTGGCCATTCTGACTACAGATATTTCCTGTGTTTGAAACCCTGTCTCTGCATTTATGGATCTAGTACAAGGGGTTAATATAGTGCTGGCTGAGGAACAAGCAAGTTTGGGGCTCTCGGAGCGCCTGTGTACCTGCCTAATACCAGCTCCATCAACTGAACCAGAGCTCAAGGACTTTGCGTGCATGTAACTGCTTTCATCTGTTTTCAAATCACTGCTGAAGACATTTTTCCTAGTGTCTTTAGGGCTAGTCTGCTGTTTTAACAACACATTTTCTAAACCACTTGGTGCGGTTGTAGAAACAAATGTGTCAGCCAAAGACTTATTTTCAGTTTTTCTAGGACTAAATGAAGGCTCACTGGCCTCCAAGACAAGATGATTTAAGTCTGAATTTCTGTTCTCTACACTAATTGGCTGCAATCGATTTCCTGATGTTACCAGTTTTTCTAGAGAAGGCTTGAAGTCATCTCCGTATCTGGCAGCTGAGGCAGGCTGATCTAAATCCACATCACAGTGTGGCACCTTTTCTGAGAAAGAGAAACCTTCATCATGCTCACTTGGGACAACTTCCTCAGTTACTTTACTAGGAAGGGTTAAGTGTCTCTCTCTTCCTGCTGGATGGTTATTTAATACTAGAGGTATTTCAGCAGAAAGCTGCATCTGTTTTACCTGAGCTAAGTCATCTTGTCCCACTGAATGCGTAGGACCAACAAAAGAATTTTCTTTTTCTGTTATGGCCAAATCTACTGACTCAATCTGGGAGAATTTGTCACTTTTCTCACACTGTGTATCAGGAAGTTTTAAACTACATGGAGACACAGCCTGAGATGGTTGTGTTTCTTCAACTGGTACGTGGGGGTCAGGACTAGAAGCTGGTGACACTTCTTCAATTAAAGAACCAAAGGGAAAGTCTGAGCTAACATTAACTTCCTCTGCAATTTCAAGGGCACAAGTTTCTTTAGAAAGTATTAAAGTAACTGTTTGTAAATGATCACCTTTTCTCTCTTTATTTTCTAATGGTTTCTCTGACACTGTAGGATACACTGATGTATAATTAGCAGAATTGACTTCTCTGTTTTCTACGAAAGTCACCTCTCCCGGCTCAATTATTTCTTCAGCCATATCCTGAAGTTCTAGATTTGATAATGGGGCCTCCTGACGTTGCTCTACTTCACCAGCTGGCATTTCTTCTCTGGGACTTGTAGGTGGTGATATTGTAAGAGTGAGGTCAATGTCAGAATCTTCCTCTGATAACTCTAGGCTGACCTCCTCTCTATTCATAGATAGGCTGGTTTGTTTGGTAAACGCTGAATTAAATGATTCAAAATTCATATTTTCACTGTTTAGACCACTCTCGTCATTCTTTAGTTCTAAAGAGCCATCTGATATACTACTTATTGATGGAACACAGTTAAGTGAATAATGTTTTTCCAAGGTGGCAGAGGCTGCTGATGAGGCTACGTCAACCAGTGATGGCTCTGTGGTCTCTTCCGAGGATACGCTACAGAGACTCTGAGTCTGCAGAAAAAGTTCTTGAGAGAGTTTCATTTCTTCTCTGGGTAACAAACAATTAGAACTTTTAACTGATGATAATGTCTCCGTTACCACTGAATTATCAGATGGCGGTGATGAGCCTGGAATAGGAATCTCTTTCTGTAACGAACACATTTCTTTAGCAAGTGTCTCTCTACTTACTGAGGCGGCACAAAGGTACTTAGTGCATTTTTGTCCTGACATTGCGAGAGATGGAATGTCCCTAAGACCTTGTGTTTGTGCCTTTTCAAATGTAGACATGGGATGTCTCGGACTTGTAGGAGGTGGTAATTGTTTAACTGACTCCATATTAAAGGTTGTAGGTTTATCAGCTCTATTTACAACTTCTGGATGGACTGGGACGTAGGCATTTTTTTCAAAAGTGAGAGTAACTGGTTCCAGATTAATCATTACATACCCCACATCATCCTTCCTTTCCAATGAAGGCTGACATTCTTTGTTTATGGGGCTGCCATGCTGGATAAGGCCCTGTAAAGCACCTTGTTTTGTTTGCATTGTTGCATGAAAAATATCAACTTTGCTTTCAAGGGTGCTGTACACAGACTTTTGACAAATCACTGACTGACTGCTGATCCCATCGTAAGTCTTGGTGAATGTGGTTTGTGTATCATTGTAAGAAGTCAATCCTGTGCTATCAAGTGGCTCAAAGGTTTTGTCTTTACCAGGAATAGAAGGTCCATTAGTTTGGGTACTTTCAATACTGGAAAGCACAAGGTTTGAAGTCTCCAGTTTATCTGATGAATCTTGTTTGGCTTTCCCCTCAATTATCTGAAATGACAGAAGTAAAAAATAAAATTAGAAAGTCCATGGGCCCGCCCGGTGGCGCAGCGGTTTAGTTCACGCTTGGCAGCCCGGGGTTCGCGAGTTTGGATCCCGAGCGCCCGCTAACGTCACTGCCTGTCAGCCATGCCGTGGCGGCGTCCCATATAAAAGTGGAGGAAGATGGGCACAGATGTTAGCCCAGGGCCAGTCTTCCTCAGCAAAAAGGGGAAGATTGGCAACAGATGTTAGCTCAGGGCTAGTCTTCCCCACAAAAAAAAAAAAAGAAAAAATAGAAAGTCCAATAGATTTTTCTTTTTTTGTGTGAGGAAGATCAGCTCTGAGCTAATATCCGCTGCCAGTCTCCCTCTTTTTGCTGAGGAAGACTAGCCCTGAGCTAACATCTGTGCCCACCTTCCTCTACTTTATGTGGGACGCCTGCCACAGCACGACTTGATGAGCAGTGTATAGGTCCGCGCCTGGGATCCAAACCTGCAAATCCCAGGCCGCCACAGTGGAGCACACGAACTTAACCACTACACCACCAGGCCAGCCCCAGATTGTTTTTTTTAATATTTACATATGGGAAGAATGGAATAGATAAGGATCAATTTTAGTTTGTTCTTTTGAATCTTCTAGTCTGTAATAATATCATAGGGTAGAGATCAAGCAAGTCTCTTTTTAAATAGGCTTAAAGTACCCCCAAAATAGGAATTTGTTTTCTTTAAATATACACACAAATGAGAGGTCCAAAACTTTCTAAACTGCACAGCCTATGTTTTTCATGGACTTTTGGGAAGAAATGTGGCTAGACCAGTGACAATTTAAAGACTTGAAAATGCAGCCTGTTTGCTAAATGGCATCACTTAATTCAGAAATGCAGCACTAGAGAAAAAGTACTCAATGTTAATTGTTTTTAGTAAGATTAAAAGATATTTTTTAAAACAAAGTATAACTTATTTTAAACACCAGCTTTCAATTAGACTATAAATACATTGTCACCTGGAACTTTCCCATGAGAAAACAGTAAACTATTATCTCTTGTACTCAGAATACACTGATTAGCAGTTTTCCCAAGGTATCAATCTCCATTCTGGTAAATAAAGGTCCCTTACCCCTTAGCTATCTTTGCTTACAACTGCAGATAATCCCTCTCTCATTATAATACCTCCTACTGGAGCAATAGAAAACATAGTACAGTTTGCATTAATAAACTAAACCGAAGGGATTGATTTAAACAGCAGCAGGAAGGACTTAGCTTAAACATTAGCAGAAATACCTGTGGACAATTTTGATAACCTCATAAACAGATTGCTGTTTCTTTTTTTTAAGGTTGAAGCATGGTCTTGTCCAGAATATGGTAAAATGTGTCAATCATACAATTGACCAATACACATGTAATTTTGAGAACATTATGGTCACAGATGTCTTGAGGTTATCATGTTGGAAGTCAGAACCTGTGTTTCGAATCTCTTGTTAAAAAGCAAAGAAAGACAGTGACCTAAGTAACTGGCAGGGTGGAGCTGAGACTCAAGAGTCTTAAGAGGATGTGAGGGCCAGGCACAAAGCAGAGAAAAGTCTTGATGGTAAGAGTCATTCTGAGAACTTTCCAGGGACCCTCCCAATCATGCTGTGGCTGCTAATGTTTGGCCACAGACCTGAATCTTACCATGCCTGTGGTCTTAGTGAAATGCAAATTTTGAAAATCTTCATACGTTTATATTGAAAAAAATATATTTTTTACTACAGGTGAAGTGTAATGTTTCGAAAACCATCTGATCATTTAAAAAGAACTGCTAAGTGCCAGCCCCGGTGGCCTAGTGGTTAAGTTTGGCACACCCCATTTCGGCAGCCTGGGTTCAGTTCCTGGGTGCGGACCTACGCCACTTGTCTGTCAGTGGCCATGCTGTGGTGGTGGCTCACATACAAAAAGAGTAAGATTGGCAATGGATGTTAGCTCAGGGCAAATCTTCCTCAGCAAAAAAATAAAATAAAAATAAAAAGAAGTGCTATATTAAAAATACTCCTAAAAGCAAGCTGCAACTGGTTTCTAATGCCTATTGTGCTGGAATCTCTTCACATCCTAGTTTGCCCACTAGTAGAATGGACTGGTACAGCACTTGTGTGTGCACCTTTAAAGTATAGGCACAGTATCCAAGAAGACGATGGAAAACTTTTTGTTAAGTATATGCTATAGACATTGTTAGGAATCATTAATTTTAATACTCCGCTTTCTACTTCTTAATACTGTATTTCATGTTTGCAAAAAATCATTCCTAAAATTAGTACTGATGTTAATTATGGATTACCACAAAAAAAATACTTGTAAGCAACTAGTGTGTGTACATATATATATAGGTGTGTGTGTATACATATATAGGTGTATGTGTGTGTGTATATATATATAGGTATATAGGTGTGTGTGTGTGTACATATATATATATACACACACACATGTACCTATATATATATATAGGTAGTAATCAAAATTCCCAGACTAAACTATAAATATTTTCTTATTCTAAGGTAGTGATTCTTAACTGGATTTTATGTATCTCTCTGAGAATCAGATGAAATTTATGAACCCATCCTCAGAAAAAAACCACATACATAAGTAACATATATGTATGTATACACATATAAACACAACATATATGTATATACAGTCATGCACCACATTACATCTTGGTCAACGATGGGCCACATATATGATGGTGGTCCCATAAGATTCGTACCACACAGCCTACATGTATAACAGGCTATACCATATAGGTTTGTGTAAGTACACTCTATGATGTTCACATAATGACAAAATCACCTAACAAAGCATTTCTCAGAACGTGTCTCTGTCGTTAAGTGATGTGTGACTGTATATACATACACATACACAGAATTTGATATTGAGAAACATCTAGATTGTCTACATTTGAATCTAGGCTTGACAATTTACTAACTATGTGACTTCAGACAATTTCCATACTTCTCTATGCCTTAGTTTCCTCATCTATAAGATGGGGAAGAATGGGCCTTACCTCGTCAGGTTGTGTGGGAATTAACCGAGTGAATTTGAGTGAAGGGCTCAGACCACCACCTGGCCCAGCACTCCATTAGTCTTAATTTTGATGATGAAGATGAGCACCTGGAGACATTCACAGAGCCTCTGAGGCTCACCCCTGGACCTGAGAATTCCCAACTAACCCCAGGCATAGAAACTTTTGTCTACTTAATGTTAAGACAGGCATTGTAGGTGCCCAAACCCATGCCAAATTATTCTGGAATAAATCTGGGCCAAAAGCTTAAAAAGGCAGGTAACTGTCAATCCCTTTACTTAGAATTTTGATACAACTTTTTATTTGCTCCAGTTAAAATTGATTATCTGGCCAGGCTGAACATCAGTTGAGAACAATGGAATGAATGTACATTTTCCATATTTATAAATGGTTTACTGTTCTAGTGTTTATTTTCAAAAATAACTTTAATATATTCAATTTTAGTTTAAGGTTTATCAAAGATTTCTAATATTAATTATTACCCTATTTGATCCTTAAACATTATTCTAGGTAAGACATAACAGGTGTTATTCACCTCTTTTAACAGATAAGAATAATAAGCGTAGAGAGAACAAGTAATTTGTCCCAAATCATACAACTAATAAGTGACACAATTATGGTTGGCTCGCAGATCATCTGACCCCATGATTTTTTTTCTACTTCTGCTTCTTCACTCAGGATGGTACATAAGGTCCACCTGCAGACAATCCAGAATGATACTTACAAAAACTAAGTTTTTGGCATTATGATCCTTTACATAGCTAGAGGATCCACTTTCCTAAAAGAAACCAATGTCTTGTTTTGAATGTGATTTTTACATACCAAAAAACCCAAAAATTTCTTCAAAAACAATGTTAGCATTTATAGTATTCAGCTTTACTTACCTCTTTATTACAAGAGTAGATGAAATTCTGGCTTTCTAGGGTATCTGGACCACCCTCTCTTGCAAAAATTTCTTTCTGTTCATTCTGTACCCAGAGTTCCAAGCCTCTTACAGGTGGTGGTTTCATGAAAGGAAGCAAGGAGTTAGTGTCAGGGAAGGACACTTCAGCACTATGACCTCTGGGAATTTCACTAGTCTCCAGCAGAGGGTCTACAGAACACCTTTCCACACTGCGGGGCTCCTCAATTTCACTGAATTCAAAAGATTCTAATGTGCTATTTATAGACACATATTTTGCTGGGTTGCTATGTTCTACCACTTTTCGGGATGATCGTATGACCTTGTTCTGATTGCTGTAGAACAGAGCTACCCACATATGAAGTAAAAGCTTCACTTCTTCCACGTTATCAGGTAAATCAGTGTTCCAGGGCCTGCGATTTTAACGAAAGAACATAAAAGATAATTGAAAATGGTTAATTTTAGTTGATTATCTTAGCATAAGCAAGTGCCTTCATTATTAACCTTAGTTTTTGTATTAATTTTTATTTTAAAAATTACACAAACATGAAATAATGAATAAGATAAAAACGAAGTTGATTTAACAAATAATTACAATGAATCCAACCTACTCATTTTACAGAGACAGAGAAGGGAACTGAAAATCAGAACTTTCAGTGACTTCTTTCAAATCACAAAACCCGTAAGTGGTAGAACCATGATCGGTACATAGGCCTCTCAACTCCTAGTCTAGGATTTTTCTTCTATACCATGCAAACTATCTCTGGACACACTATACCTATTATGTGAATAACCATTTCAGCAACTACTCAAATCCTCATCTCCTTGCTTTTGCTAAGTCTGGCCAACTCATTTCTTTTCTATTTTTGTATTTCTCTTCTAATAGTTGGGCAAGTCTGAATATTAAAATATCTCTGTGGGCAAATCAGCAGAACTACTATACTATTTTCAGATTATAGTTCTGGAAAATCTCCTGAAACCAGAAGGGGAGATATAAAACATTTCTGGCCATCTGCCAGGCAAAACGATAGCACAGAGCTGGAATGGGATGAGTCAGAGAGGCTATGGAGCTGGCTTCAGTTAGACAGGATTAAGGCTAAGGAAATGACCCTCATGGGTAGAGGGGAATGTTAAGTGTATGCTCTTGTGAGTGTGAACTCATAACTGGAGCAAGGAAAGAAGTCTGATACAATTTAGTCACTCACATGTGAAATATTCCACTAACAGGTAGCTGAATGTCATTTCACACAACTAATGCTTCCTGCTAATGGTAAGGTTACCATTTATCAGTATATGCCAATCACTGTGAAAACCCAAATGGACATAACAACCTCATAAGGTAACTATCACTAAAGCCATACTTAAGTGTTGCCCACAGACTGTCATCCTTCATTGGCATCACCTGGAAATTTGTTAGAAATGTAGCCTCTCAGGCCCTATCCCCAACAAACTGAGTCAGAATCGGCTGTTCAGTGAGAGCCCCAGATGAGTCGTACACACAATCAAGACTGACAAGCAACATCCAGAAGCACAGGAACGTCCAGGTCATAGAAGCTAGTAACTGGGAGAGCCTACATTCAAAACCTAGGTTAGTCCACACTCCAAAGCCCGTGTTTTCAGTCGCTCTGCTATTACTGCCTTGACCCCTTCTTAAGGAAGATTTATAGAACAACCCCATGTAAAACTGTTCACTCAGCAATCTGACCAACTTAACAAGCTTTTTAAATGTTTCTTCTGGAATTAGTCTGTAAGGCATTATTTCTGTATCTCACTATTTTACATTAAGATCTTATTTAAATAGTATAATTCAAAGACTACAAAGGCTTATGAAGGAGCATCGCAAAATGGAAAGCCGTTCACAAGGCTAAAGTTATCTTGCAAAAGTTCTCCATGTGGACGGTGGCAAAACCAGCCTCATATTCTTAACTGTCAGTAAACACGACTGCTGGATATTATTACTAAGTCACTGGATTTACACATAACACATCTTTCTCCTTCCCCAAGGTTTGGCACAAGTACCCCTTCTCACTTCATTTATGTCAACAGAAAAGTTACGTTCGTTCTCATCAAGTGTCACTCCTACTTACCCATGTAATGCTCTTATTACAGTTTTCTCCAGTGGGTTGTTGGTATATTTGCTGTCTAAGCTGAATACATATTCTGTTTCACATCTGAAAGTGACCTTAAAGGAGCCGTCACAGCTGAACACGGTATGAGAGCAGTAAAAATCTTTCAGGGTGGAGGACAGCAATCTGCTCTTGCGCTTGAGTAATGGGTCCTCAGAAAGCTTTTGCAGAGGTGAGGTGTTCTGCTGATGACGAAACGGCATTACTTTTCCCACTGGGGTTCCTGCTTCAGGGCCTTTTGTGCCAGTCTTGGCAAAGGCAGGGCCTGGTACCCCTCTCTGCTGTAGATGCTTCTTCGAATGTTCTGCAAGGAACAGGGCATAGGAATGTTCCACAGCAACAAAAGAGCTTTGGCTTGCATCAGAAGTTTCTAGTGTTTCCCCAGGAAGCGCCAACTGGCCTTCCACAGGGGCCTGACTGCCAGGAACCAAGCTTTCTTCCTCTTGGCTGACGGTGGAGTCTGACGTAGGATTATTCTTCTTATCAGAGGAGGGCTTAGGTAACAGTTCACCTTTTTGACTTTTAACTCCTCTGTGATATTCATGGTCATATGTACCACACAAAGCATGTTCTTTAGAAAGCAAAACATTGTTTTCTGGCACTTCAGAGGAGCAGGGAAGGTTTCTGGGCTCAGATGAAGGCGTGGTAGAGGTAGCAGCACTTAATGCTAGATCAGCTAACATATTTAGGGCCTGGGAGTCACAGTTGACAATGGAGTTTTCAGGTAAATCTTTCTGAGCCACTGTGGTATTTTCTGGTTGAGCTGTATTCATGCTAATAACATTTTCAATACCATCTGATGAAATTTCTGATTGAAGCTGTGAAGCAGTTTCTCCTTTGGCTTCAGTATAAAAGAAAAAAAGACAAAGAACATTTGATTTCCACAGAATTAATTCTTTGCCATATTACTATGGCTTAGTGAAAATCAATGGTTAAGTCAATATATTCAAGAAAAACCTCTTGATATGTTGTACAGATTGTATATTAAAATTTTACTATCAGACTGGAGTCTCTTTCAACTCTCAAACCTATTATAATGTATTCACCAGAGGAACAAGTCTTAAGGAAAGTGCACATTAATTTAAAAAGAAATCAACCTTCAAAAATGCATGTACTGAACTACACACATGGCATACTGCTTAGCTAAAGAAATATACAAAGAGAGAAACACCAAAAACGAAAACAAAAATCCTGCCCTTAGAGAGCTTACAATTTAGTGAGAATATAAGAATTTCTAAGTTTGAAGTGTATATTATAGTATATTAACCTACATTCTTAGAAACCATAACCCTTAACAATTGATTTATTAGAGAAACCACCTAAGTTCAAAATAGAGAAGATTTTAACCATATTGTTTAGTTATAATATGTAATGATATGAATGAAAATTTAGAAAAGTTGTAGGAGTATTCAGAATTGCCAATTAATTTCATTGCCCTTTAAAACTTTAATTTCTGCACTGAAAACATGTCCTCTCTATCTATAAAATAGCAAATCTCCTTGCCTACTGATAATTCTCCTTTCTGCAGATATTCAAATCTCCCCATTTACCTTTCAACAGAAAACTGCCATTTACTGATTTACTTGCATTCTCAGGACATTAGTTCAGCCTTCTTAAATGCAGTTACCACAAAGGACAAGTTCACAAAAATCCTAGGCAACAATTCCCTGTACCAGGTGGATGGATGGACAGAAAAGTCACTGTGCTCCTCTTTTGCATGAGGAGTCATCAAATAGGATGAGAACGGTGTGTGTGTATGGTGAGGAGGGTCAAATTAGTCAACCACTGTCCAATTTTTACTTAAAATAGCCCCAAGGGGACTAGGTGGAAGAAAGTGACCCAAAGCAGAGAATCATCTCAGCCCCACAGATGTATTGGAAATGTGAAATTCTATTTTTGATCTGATGTGTTTATTGATACTAATTTTATTCTATCTTTGTTAATATTATGGCTCTTACATAGAATATCACTTATGAGTAAGGTCTAATATAAAGAATACTGTAGTGAAGTCAAGAAAAAGGATTCAGTTTAATAAATATGTGTAGTCTCAGGTAAATCATTTAATTACTGACTTGTTAGAGGTTCTCAATCAAATAAAAATACCATACCGATAGTCTATCTCTTTTAAGAAATACAGATAAGATGATGCCAAATGAATTATATACAAGAATACAGAGTTCAGTAAATAAAAACTATTAAAAACTTTTAGGGGCCAGCCCTGTGGCCTGGTGGTTAAGTTCGAGTTCAGTGTGCTCCACTTCAGCAGCCTGGGTTTGGTTCCCGGCGCAGACTTAACACCACTCATCAGCGGCCATGCTGCGGCGGTGACCCACATACAAAATAGAGAAAGACTGGCACAGATGTTAGCTCAGGGCGAATCTTCCTCAAGCAAAAAGAGGAGGATTGGCAACGGATATTAGCTCAGGGCAAATCTTCCTTAGCAAAAACAAAACAAAAACTTTTAAAAGGACAGAAAACCATTAGTTTCAGGAACAAAATAACTGGGCCTTCTTAAACTCTAATATTTCAAGTATAAGAAATGAAACAGATTAGTATAGGTGATTAATAAATAAAAGAAAAATTAAGAGATGACTTAAAAGGTAGTAATCTTAACATTTTTAACTTGGAATGTGACTGCACAATATATACAGACATTTGCAGTACGAATCAGCCTGTTTTTGAATACACATTTTAAAAACTTCATTTTCTGGGCTCACTTTTCAGCCAATACCCAATTGCATACTTCCTCCCACTAATAAATTAGTCTACAAATATCTGAGAGCCAATTCAGTACAAAGAATTCAAATGACACGGCTAAGAATACAAGGAATGATGTATCTATGCTCATGTTCACAAACTAATTGGAAAGACAGGACCAAGACACATCAAATGATTAGAAAATAGTGTGAATTTAATTCCACAATGTTCTCAAAAATCCAAAAGGAAATGAAAGAAAGGAGAGATGAGTAAAGATCAGAGCATCAGAAAATTGCCTTACTGTGGAGGTAGAACTTAGCTGAGCAGAATCTGGATGGATAGAGGGAAGTACACAAGAATAAAAAAAGTTGTTATGCTTGTGGGGAGACACTGAGTGCTTGGCAGGGAAGGTATATGTTAGGAAACAGCAGGAGAGAAATATGGACACATGGGGTAAGACCACATTATGAACTGCCTTGAGACACAAGCAGAAAAGTTTACATTGGAATGGATGCCAAAATTGCAACACTATGGATTTTAGAATGACATGATGAGCTTTCAAAAAATATTCAATCATAAAACAATATTAAAGAAACTTAGAAAAGAAAAAACCAAGCTCACCCATAATACCATCACCCCAACAAAACAATAGTTTCTTTCTCTGCATTCCCACTAAATATAAGATTATTTTAAAATCTAAAAATAGATGAGGGAGATGAGATAGAAAACTCATAGAAATATAGGTATGAGGAAATGAAGTCTTTGTTAAACAAACAAACAAAAAACCAGCACACATACAACAAGTAGAACTCAGTATCAAAGAGAAAGTAAAACTGACAGATTTTGCAGCTTGGAAGAATCGCACTATACACAGAAAGAGGAAAGTTAAGAAGGGACGTGGACCTGGGAGGAGGGCTGGTGTGTGTTCAGTTTCAGAGGTAAAGTCTGTGGTAACAATGGAATTTTCAAGTAAAGAGGGTATATCTAACAGTTGGAAATACAGAACTAGAATAGTCAGCTGTCTGTTCATATAACTAAACGTTATTATTCACTTAAGCAAAATTAGAAAAGTAATACTGCTTTCAAAATTAATTTAATGCCTTTTAAAACCAAATACAGGATTTTGAATTACTGATTGTTTTGAACAATCTCTCTACAATTTCCTTTGGACAAATAAACTTATAACCTTCTACTTTTTATAAGTAATTATGGTCCAGAAAAATACTGTCAGATACTACTTGCTTGTGGATTTAGTTATAAAAAAGCCCACTTACACTTTAACTCTTACAGACAATTCATGTTCAGGCTTTATGCAAACAAAAAATTAGGGTCTATTTTGTGAAGGCATGAATCTTTCCACTTCCCTAATTTATTTATAATATAAAGCAAGTTACTTAGTCCTGTTAGTGTCTGAACTAAAGAACACAGCAAGAATTGTTGAGAGAGTTCAACTGTTCTTATATTATTTCAATACACTATCTTGCAATAGTCTGTATTGTGGTGTTTAAATTTACAGGAAGATTATTTCTTACCAGGTTGTGGCTGCTTTCTGATTCTGGGTTTCTGATTGCCTTTTACTATATTTACCCTCTGCTTTTGTGGAGATTTCTTCACGGGTGGCTTAGCCCTTGGAATAGTTTTGACTGGAGATTTCTCTGGTTTCCTTGCCCTTTTAGCATTCGTTGCCACTGGAACATCTTTAGAAATAGGAGCGTCTTGGTTTTTCCTATCCAATTTGGTTGTCTGTACAAACTGTGCAGTCAGCACTTCAGCACCTTATGTAGAAAAGACACCATTTTTTAAGGGGTAGGGGGCTCAGATATTTATCAGTATAGCTTTTCCTTTTATTTCTTTTGTTTTTTGGGGGTAACTTTAGTAATGGGGAATAAAATATAAAATTTTGGGTATTTCATTATAAGATTTTAACAAAGCAAGAGTTAACAGTTCTCATATAAATATAAAAATATGAACTTGCTAAGTGTTGGTCTATATCCCTAGCAGGTGAAGAAGAAAAATATCAGAATAGTAACTTTATAAAAAACAAGGCACGATTTAATTGAAAAAAAAAATCTCCATAATCTTTATAGACTGATGTGGCAGGTAAGGACGAATATGCTAGTTCATAGCACTGGGAGATGGATAATTCAATTTATGCAAAAACCAACACACCTCCCATAAGAGGATGTGGTTAAAACTATAGTCACACTGTAAAGAAGAGATCACATATTCATAAAGAGCCACCTGATATATTCCACTTTACTACTCCTGAATGTCAAAGTCTTAATACCACACAAAAAATCATCTTTTAAGACAGAGGAATGTACGCTGAAGAAAGTCTTCACCTGATTTAATTTCCTACAAATCTATTATAATTAGTCATCTCTCCTACAAAATGCTCAGCTGTGCTTCTCACAGGGAAGGAAGGAAATGGCTAATGATGGAGGCACATGAGGAGAAACCTGCTTATATAACACAATGACAAGTGTTTCGATCTTTTAAGAGTTAAAAAAAGTTAACAAATGTTCCCTTTGAAAACTTTTTTCCCCGTTGACTTTCCATAATCTCAGTGGTTTCCATCAAATAATTAGCCCCAAAGATATACAAAATAATCACACATATGAAAGTTGGCAAATTCTTTAAAATTACATTATACAGAAAAGCACTATTTCTAATTGAGAACAGGAAACATGATACCAAACAGTTTAAGAAATTGTGATGACTGTCAGTGAACTGCAGAAAAGAGACCAACTGCACTTCATTCTTTTGGGGGTCAGAGAAAGGAGTGGTTTTAAAAACAAGCTTTTAGAATCTCTTCCTGTTGTACATTTCTCTGCATCTAATTATTTGCCTCCCTAGTTAATAAAGCAGCATATTGCTTATTTTTAAGAATAAAACTCATTCCACTCCAGTTACATTTTCTAAAATTTTTAGCATAAAGAAAGGCAAACTATAAATCAAGCAGGAAAACAGTTAAAATTAGGAAGAGAAAGAAAATAAGATGATTTCTCTTCTTACAGCAGATTTGGGGGAAAAAAAAAGAAAATAAGATGAGATGACCAAGACCTAGGGGAAGTTTCTAAGACCTGCACAGGCAGGAAGGGAAGATCCCTCATAGCCCAGGTCCTGGAGGAAAACCCGAGACATGAAACAACAAGGCAATCCTGCAGGGACTGTCCAGCGCATCTGTATCACTCAATGCCATGTTTCTCAAACTGCATGCACTAATCCACTGGTGGACTGTAAAATACATTTAATGGATTGCAAACAGAATTCTTTCTTAAATAAAAAAGAATAGAATAGAAAATATCAGATTGTATCACACAAAGGGTAAATGTTTTTTGAAATTTTTGTTTCAGTCATGCACGAGTTTGTGTGTACTAGACTACACTATAAAGCACATTTCTTATAGTGGATGAAATTAAAAACACTTGAGAAACAGTACAACATATATGATGAATCACATATAATTTATTTAATACCTTAAGGTAAACTGGTTCATACAGAGCAGAAACTCCGTATCGTTGGCCTGGAATTTATTTAAGAAGTTGCAGTCTGATTCACTGCTTTATATTGCCACACACACACCACCCTCCTAAACACACACACACACACACACACACACACACACACACACACACACACACACACACACACACACACACACACACACACACACACACACACACACACACACACACCCCATTTCTCAAACTGTAATAGGCCAGAAATAACTAATTGTTAGCCCATAGGATAAAAAATCTTAATTATCTGAAATCCTGGGCATCCACATATCCTCAATATTTCTTCTTTAGGCACCCAAATTTCTAAATTCAAAGTACTATAGACAGGGTTGGCAAATCTTTTTTTGAAGGGCCAGACAGTACATATTTTCAGCTTTGAAGGCCATAGGGTCTCAGTCACAACTGCTCACCTCTGCCAGCACAGTGTGAGGTAGCCAGAGACAATAGGTAAATGCTTGTGGGGTCCTTTCACCACAGTCTGCTGACCTCTTCTCTAAGGGGTCATATAGCGTATAGTTCCCTACTTTTAAACAAAATATACTACACATAATCTGAAATGACTCTAAGCCAAAATCACGTTGTGCTGTGTTCACTAAAGTGCATCTGACTATACACTAAATGGCTCTAGACTCTGATTCTCACTCAATTTTCAGGGGGCAACAAAACCACCTGTGGACTGTTTCAATATATATGTCTCCAGGCCACTGGACATGTGGTTTCAATAGGTCTGTGGTAGGATCCAGGTGACCATTTTTAAAACTCTGATACACACAAAGGATTAGAAATTCTGCCACAGACTGCTTTAGTTTTGGAGGTTCCAGGCATTTTTCCGCCTCCTTATACATGTTCAGGCTATCGGTCATCACTTTTTGCTGCTACTGATGCGTCTGATTATAGAAGACCCCCCTCTTCCATTCTTATCTGTCTGGGGATAGCTCAGAAACTGGATAACCATATTTCTTAGAATGGTGCGTAAATAAATGAATGACAGTTTGAGCAGTTTTATAAGTGAAATATAAGCTTTTGGTGGGTGGGCTTTTGAAATATCTTACAGTGTTTCCTACTTCGTGATTTTCATCTGTTATCTAGATCAGTGCTTCTCAAACCGTAGCATGTGGACAAATCACCTGGAGAGAAATGCTGGCATTCCTAATAAATTCCTAATAAACTCACTGATACTGTCAAGCTGCAGTTCACAAGGATCAGACATGAAGAGTGTTAAAATATAAAAGTTATTACTAACTGCTCATTTAATAATCCACATAAATCATGCTTACCTCGTTTTCTTTTCTGAGGAAACTGTCCTTTAACTAATTTGAGAGTGGCTGGAGAGTCTGAACCCTTGTTTGCTCCAGCAGTTCTTTTGGGGAAGGGACGGCACAAGTTCACTCTTTTACTCTGTACCACGGGCAGCATGCTCGCCTTTCTCTTAGGCCGAACTCTCAGATTTGGTGCTGGACTTAGAGGAACCAGAGCTCTCTGCCTTGTTTTAAACACTTCTTCAGAGTTCTTCTCTGTTTCAGTTTCTTTTCTTACTTCTGCCTCGGAGTCAAGAAATTCAGGATCTGGAGTCATAACTAAGGAAAATCCAGCATCACAAATTCCATCTGAAATATAAGGAGACTGAGGACGCTCTGCCAATAAATCTAATGCAGCAGATACTTCCAAAATGTACCCACTAGGATCTGAAAGGTAAGACTTCAACTGAGTTAAAGACTGTAAAGGGCACTTTTCAGCTGGAGGAACCAAGTCAAAACTATTGGACAGTTTGCCGAAGAATGCAGTCTCTTTAATCCCATCCTGAGAAGCAGCAGTCAATGAAGGACTTTTGTCCACCTTGTACATTTCTTGGAAATTATGCTTTACTAATGTGTTTGGACAGATTCCTTCTTCAGTAAATGATTTCTTTGCTTCTAGCAGGGCACAATTAAGGGCAGGTAAAATAGGTATCACCTTCAACGAGATGTCATCTTCAACTTTCAAGTCTTTCAGCCCTAAAATACATATACATACATTAAAAATCTAAAGTTGGTTTTTTTTTTTTTTTTTACAAAAACAAGCAGAAAAAAGGCTTTAGATTACAAAATTATGGGATGGTTAAATATGATACAGTGTTTCAAATGGTAATCTAAATGACAATTAAAAGAAGACTTATGAGT
Organism: Tapirus indicus; assembly: GCA_031878705.1. Lineage (NCBI taxonomy): Eukaryota > Metazoa > Chordata > Mammalia > Perissodactyla > Tapiridae > Tapirus > Tapirus indicus. The sequence continues at coordinate 121,970,753 of CM062925.1, forward strand.
ACGTTTAATGAATATATACATATCTCCGTACATATGAAATCACACATACACAGAGAACCAAAAAAGAATCATCCAAATGCAACCACTAGGTTATAAAGAAGGCAGATCTGCCTCCAGCTCTACCTCATCTGAGCAGGAGCCCACCGGGACCTCAATGTGCCTCAGAGCAATGGCACTGGCTTTTAGAGTCGGCAGATTTGCTTTTCTACTTTTTAATTCTCATTTTCTGCTTTTAAAATATGTCTTATTTTATCTATACCTTACACAACTTACTTCAAATTGTTCTAAGATGCTACAATGCAAACCAACTGAACTGAAAAAGTAAAACCCTTAAGTAACCCCCAAATCTCATAACTATTGGTGTTAACTGATGAAATTAACACCAATTAATTAACACTTTGTTTCTCTATCAAATGAAATAAAAATTTAAGTAACTAAACTGACTAGTCTGTGTTTCACTTCCTCTCCCTGGCTCACTTGTTAACTAAAATGTTAATTTTTCAGCAAATCAATAACCTAAAGAAAAACAGTAAAAGGGGGAAAAGAAGTCAGGTCACGGAGAAGTGGATAATAAAATCCTAAAAATTTAAGAGTCATCAGTAATAAAAACCCATAAATGACATAGACCTCTGATGTCTACTAAAGTGAAGTACAAATTATACCATTCTTTTTAAAGAAAAAGTAATTGTAAAATTAAGAAATACCAAGTTAGTCCTATCTGAATACATCTGTACTCGAGCAAGTATTAGAAAGAGAATGGCAAATATAAACAGGAAAATGTGACTAGAGATTAAAATAAAAATTCCTTTCTTTGCAATTCATCATTTAAAAAGTAACAAATGAAGGAACAATAAAGCAAAAAAGTTCTTATGTACTAACAGTTCACAATAAAGTATTTTTCTAGACAAATTCATTATTTCAAGAATTTGGGAAGACAGAACCCAGAATGATTTGTAACAGACTATTATAAAATCCACGAAAAAGAACTTTTTAAGTCTGCTAAGCAAAGTATCACTCAGTTTAAAACAAACAACCCTGGCTCTGAACCTCCAAACTGCCATCAACAGAAACTGTCCAACGAGCCAGAGGAGCACTGGGACACAGCACTCCAATGTTTATTCTCACAGCAGTCCTGTGCTGTTCAACACTGAATGGTACAGGTACTGATGTTTCTTATTCGAGTGGCAGTTTACATTTAAAAATAAGAACAGTCAGAGCTCTTACAGAAGAGGCAGGCAGTATGGGATAGCAGTTGGAAGCCAGCTCGACAGTCAGTTGTCTGACCTTGGACAAGTTTAAGTCTCAGTTTCCTCATCTTCGAAATGGTCATAACAAGAATGCCTATAAGGGCTGTGAAATCAATTACACCTAGCACAATACCTGACATAGTCAATGCTTGAAAAGTGTGAACAGCTCCTGCCATTAGTCCAAAGAAGTGGTGCCCAAGAGACTGCAGTTCTCTGCTTTGAGTAACTAAATACAATTTTAAAATATCAACTTTAAAACCACTTTTGTATTGGTGTTAACTTTATAAATGCTACATACAATTTTATGTTTAAACACATAATTTTATGTTTAAACACACACAGTATAACTATATAAAACAATGAGGAAAATTTCCTTCCTCATATGACAAAAAGAAATGACTCATTTACTTCCATTTATTTATATGTTCAGCAAACATTTATGATTTTTCAAGTGCCTGGCATTGTTAGGCAATAAGGATATAGTAGAATAAAGAAGGGCAGGCATTAAATAATTATACAAATAAATATTTCAGTTATATTGATGATAAGCCTAGGGGTCTTCACTGAGGGAAGAGTGGTGATAGGAATCAATAAAGTGACATTTAAACTGACACCTGACATTATAGGAGTCACAGGCTAGATCAGCGCTTCTCCTGTGATTTTATTCATTATCTCCCCCCGCCCCGAGCCTTTTTAGACTTTGTTTCCTAATTGTTGTTTGAAATTTTAAACCACAGATATACTGTATATCTTTTTATATACTATATGAGTAATATATTTTTGCCTCTAAGAGCCAATTCTTGGTCCTATGGGGGTCAACATCACCCAATAAAGGGAAAGGAGACAAGGAGTCCAGAGAGAGGGAACTGTATCTGTGAAGGCCTTGAGTCCCATTTACTAGGCAGACTATGATAAAAGTATCTCCTAGCTATTGTTGTTCAATAATAAATGAATTCAGTTTTGGACATGCTGAATTTGAGGGACATCTAAGTGGAAATGTCAATAGGCAGGTGGATATGTGAGTGTGAAACTCAGAAGAAGGGAAAAGCCTGCAACAGAGACAAAGAAGGACCAACCAGGGAGGTTAAAGGAAGAGAGTTATTTAAGAGAAGAAAATAGTTAAGTAAGATGAGGGCTGAGAAGAGCTGCAAGTCACTGTGCCCTTACCTATAGACAGGGATGAATGGAATAAATGTAATCCATGTAGCCCCACTCGCTCATCTCCAAAATCTATACAGAATGAGAATCAGAAGAAAAGTTAGGTTGTTGATCTTATAAAACAAAAGTAAATATACAGAAAAATATTTCTTCAAAAATGTCCTTACTTGTTTCTGATATTAAGGCTGATGATGTCAGTAGAATGAAAAACTCCCGATCTTCTAAGCATTTGATGATTGCCTTAAACATAAAAAAAAAGAAAGATTCAATTCCTCTCTCCTCCTCTCTCTATCACACTCTACAGTGAATTTTGAGCTCATGAAAAGCAAAAAAAAAAAAAAAAAAAAATCTTGAAATGTGTTTATGGGAATCAGGAGAATTTTGTCCCCCAGTATCAGAAACTGCAAGTTCCTTAGCGCTCAAATAATCTTGGCCCTGTTAGGGCTACATACACTAACTAGAACCTCCAGGATTAGTTTTAGTATAGTATTCAACTACATAATAAATCAATCAGAAAACACTTATTTCATTTTTTCATTGAGATGCTTGACATTTCATACTGCTGCCTAAGTAGCCAATCTGTTACCACTTAGCCTCTGCGCATTCAAAGTGGATCAGACCTATGATTAGCATCTTAAGCTCATGTTTACATGAAACATCACAGAGCCCTGGAACCAGAAAGATTGAAAGATATCATCCAATGAAAGAATCCTTTCTACAGCAGCCTAAGAGATGGAAAATAACATAATTAGGTCCGTGGCAAAAAGAAATGCAGTTGAAAATAAATTCTTCCTCTTTTTTTCCTATCACAGTCTTCAGTGAAACCTTGAGCTCAAGAAAAAAAAATTTTGAAATTTTAATGTTTACAGTAACTAGGGGAATTTTGTCCCCAGGTAGCAGGGGAAGTTATCTAAACGTTGCCATTCTACATCACAAAAATTACAGTTCTTCTTTGCCATCATTCACCTTTCAAAAGCCTATATACCCACGACAAAGATAAAATCCAATGTTTATGTAATAATTTTTCAGTTAAAAAAAAAAACTAAACAGGGGCCGCCCGGTGGCGCAGCGGTTTAGTCCGCGCTTGGCAGCCCGGGGTTCGCTGGTTCGGATCCCGGGCGCCCGCCGACGAACTGCCTGTCAGCCATGCCGTGGTGGCGTCCCATATAAAGTAGAGGAAGATGGGCACGGATGTTAGCCCAGGGCCAGTCTTCCTCAGCAAAAAGGGGAAGATTGGCAACAGATGTTAGCTCAGGGCTGGTCTTCCCCACAAAAAAAAAAAAAAAAACTAAACAAAATATAACATTTTAGAGAATAAAGTGATAAAACATTCTATTTTAAAAATTGATAGGTCATAAGCCTACAAATATGGTAAATCGACAAATTTTTCAATAACAATTCATGTATGGAAAAAGTCTTCCTTTCTAATTATTATATCAGAACTAAGTTATGACGCTGACACTTCACTCACAGGAACAATCACTATTGTGAGTCTTCATACATTTCGATTATAGCCCCTATGCATTTACAGTTTACATTTTTGTCTCCTCCACAGTCTTATAAATTCCTTGATGGCAGGGACTATTTTGTGTTTTTGCTTCTGGCACACAGTAAGCACTCAAGAATTACTGAGTAAATATACCAACAGTTATATAAGCCCATAGCTTCGGTATCTATTAAACTGCAAACAGGTATAATTCTTGTTTCACTTTCTATTAATGCAGAAGGTGACAATAACTAGTCTCTACACTGTTCTGCATTTTAGTTTTGTCATATAGATGAAAATCGTATCTACTTAAAACCATACATTTCTATCTTCCAAAAACTGTACAAATAAAACAGAAATATGTAGTATATCTTAGTCCCTCAAATCATGTACTGAAAGGGCTATATAAAGTTCCTATTTTAACCTTTGTGGGGAGAAATCAGATTCTTTTTTTTAAATATCTACTTCTAGTCTCTCCCATTTACACACAGAAAAATATAGTCATACATGTCCTTAACACCCTTTTAAAAAGATATCTTGCTCTGTACTGTTCTTGAAGTTCAGTGTTCCAGGTACAAACCCACATACACTTTATTCAAGGGACATTTATTGCTCATCCACTATACACCAGGCACTAAGGCATCAAAGATGCTTAAGACACGACACCTGCCCTCAAGGAACTCAATGTCTAGTTGGGGAGACTGATATGTAAAATTACTCATAGTATGACAAGGCAAGAAAAGAAGCATGGAGCACTGAGGAGGAAAGACCTTGTGTAATATGTAATTTCTATAATTAATTCTTCTTCTCTCTCTTTTTATTTTTGCAGGGAAAGATTCACCCTGAGCTAACATCTGTTGCCAATTTTCCTTTTTTTTCCCTTTCTCCCCAAAGCCCCAGTAAATGGTTGCACAACCTAGTTGTAGGTTGTTCTAGTTCTTCTATGTGAGCCGCTACCATAGCATGGCAACTGACGAGTGGTGTGGTTCCGCGACTGGGAAGCAAACCCAGGCTGCTGAAGTAGTGAGTGCCGAACTTTAATCACTAGGCCATCAGAGCTGGCTCATATAATTAATTATTATTAACAAACAGGTTTCAAAGCAAGGTTCTGCACCAAGTCTCTACTACTTTCAATACTATAAACACTCATAAGTAGTCCCTTCACTAATGCATTTTCTGAAAATATCTTTGGACTTTCTCCCTTTTAATTTCCAAATATAAAACGGACTACGTCACGTCAAAAAAACAGAGCCTACGATCCTACAGTAGATATTCAATAGATAGCCCACTCAGCATCCAATGTCCCTGAGTCCCCCTCCGCACTGCAGAGGTGGTTCTCCTCTGCTGTGCAGCACTACTGCAGACTGGGTGGGACTGATCTCATACCTAGTTCTGGAAAGTGAGGCCTGAGCTAATCAGTGTAGTCCATTCCCTTTTCAGTTACTGGTTGAGGGATATGCAAATGACCTAAACTGGTCTAATGAAACTGAAGTAAAGATTTGGAGCAGGGGTTCTCTCACTCTCTGGATGCAAAAAGGAAGCATGCAGTGCTAACTGGCAGCCTCAGGACAAAACTGTCACATAGAGGAGACCAAAGCTGAAAGAGAAAGAGTCCTGAGCAAACAGCACTTGAATTTGCCTTGTCACCTAGAATTGAAAAGTGAGTCTATTAAATCGCTTTACTGTTTAAGCCAGTTTGGGTTTCTGTTATATGTAACTCAAAATATCTTAACTGACACTATTCTTAAGACAGCTCACCTTCACAACTTATACTATATATGTTCCATTTAATTTACTGATTTCTCGCCATCTACTATGGGGATAGTGGGTCATGTCACTAAAGAGCTCAGATTTGTGTGGCCACTGTTCCACATTTATACCATTTCCTTTGGGATGTTTAGGAATCATTCACTATAAAGTCAGCATCTACTCTACCCTTACACTGAGGAGTCCGGGGTGACGTAACAGAGAGAGGTCTTTGGATCCTTATATATTTCTAGTAGAGTCTTACTTTCTACACTATGGAAACAGTAGAAGCAGCAACTTTTTTCTTCCTTATAAACTTATGGATAAACACAGGTCACTTTTAAAGAAGCATCTCACAAGTGGTCCTTTGATTAATGCAGAAACACTAAGGATCTACTCAATTCTTCTATCATAAAACAAAACAACAAAAAAGGATTTGAGGAAAACTGTCCTCTTATTATTAAAATCAGCAGTATAAACTGACTAGTGAGACAACAAAAGTAAACTAAGATACAAAGGGGATGAAAATGTTGTCAATAAAGATTGTATCAATAATAAGTATTAAAGGATGAAAATCCTTTCAGCAAAGCTTAAATAATTCAATCTTGGCAAAGACAACTAATAATTAGATATCAATTTCTCAACTTAAGGAAAAAATAATAATTATATTTTAAATTGATGATTCTCACCAATTGCTTATCTTTAATGTATTCCATTAGTTTATCTATGTTTTCCCCTTGTTTGTTTGACAGTTCTACCTCATACATATCGAAGCACGTATCTTGGCAACAGACTGTGGAGAAAAATCAGAGAAACAGAACATGTCTTATTTTAAAATGCTACTATGCTTTTCTATAACCAATTTATTCATTTTATATGTTACAAAGATGAACTAGGAATACTATTCAAAAAACATTTATCATTCAATGTTCTTGGTTATAACTCCTTAATACAAAGTTACTGCACAAAGTATTTGAAAACAATGCTATCATTTATACTGACACTACTATAAGCTTAACAAGACAAATAAATACTATATAAATAATACAAACATCAATGTTCCATGAGTTAATCTAAAGGACCAAGAAATTTCCTTCTCACATTTTCTGCTTCATTTAAAAGTACATAAATAAATAAAAACAACCAAAAAATTCTGTTCTCCTTGAAAGGAATGGTTATGAGTTTCCAACTATTACTAAGCATATCCTGTTGGCTTAATTCCCTCAGTATTCTATACTAAAGCTAGTCTTTGCCATCTTAGATGAAACTACCTTTCAGTTTCTAGTTGGCCTCCAAGGAAATGAATCACAAAGCAAGTCTACAACTTTCCCAAAAGGCCCTCTTAAGAATCACTTTGGGGCTGCCCGGTGGCGCAGCAGTTTAGTCCATGCTTGGCAGCCCGGGGTTTGCAGGTTCGGATCCTGGGCGCCCGCTGACGCACTGCTTGTCAGCCATGCCGTGGCGGCGTCCCACATAAAGTAGAGGAAGATGAGCACAGATGTTAGCCCAGGGCCAGTCTTCCTCAGCAAAAAGAGGAGGATTGGCGACGGATGTTAGCTCAGGGCTGGTCTTCCTCACACAGACACAAAAAAGAATCACTTAAAGCAAAACAAAAATGTGTGTGTGCATGTGTGTGTGTTGTGTGTGTGTGTGTGTGTGTGTGCATTTGAGAGCAGGAAATAACTGAAACAAAGCCTAGGACATGCAGTGTATCATTACATTTGAACAGACCTTTTTGCTCCACGTAATTCTGTCTTCTAAAGGCAGCTTCTGGTAGTCTTTTTTTCAAAGCTGATACTTTCATTACATACTTAAAATCTAGTTCATGTGGGCTAAAAAACAAAACAACAATATCATGCAATGTAATAAACACTGAAACTATCTACCACTTCATAATTTTTGGTTTTCTAATACAAATGCAAACAAAAATAACATAACCAGAAAAAGTCCTTAAATTGATAAACTTCTGGTCAAATAATGTGCATATTTATAAATATTATAGATTTTCAAATATACGATCCTATAGACCATGGACTGCAAATATGTTCACATTTCCTGAATGCATGTATTTTTGGTATAACCAAAATAAACAGATGTGTGGAAGAATTATGCATACTGGCATGAGAATTTTCTAAAAATTATGCTGTGTAAGAGTTGAAAACTTTTGACAATATTGGATTGCCTACCACAAGTGCCACAGAATGAACCACATCCAGACATTTTTGCATCACTTCCCCTGACTACTTTTTCCTTCTTTAAAACTCATTTTGAAATACTTGCAGACTTATAGATGCTCTCTTTTCCCCTAAATGCTTCTCTGTGTGCGTCCTTAAAAAAAGACATTTCCTTATACAACAAAACAATTAGCACAATCAAGAAATTAACAACACACTATAATTATTTAAACTAAACACCTTATTCAAATTTTGCCAACTATCTCACTAAGGTCCTTTATAACAAAAGAAAACAATTTTTTTCTAGTCCAGGATCCAATCCAGGATGACACACTGCATTTAGTTATATCTCTTTAGTCTCCTTCAATCGAGAACAGTCTCTTAGTCTTTATCTTGAATGACCTTGATATTTTTGAAGATTATAGACCATTTATTTTGCAGAACGTCCCTCAATGTGGGTATGTCTAATATTTCCTTCTGATTAAACTGGAAGGAATACCACAGAAGTGATATCATGTCATTCTCTGTGCATCATATGAGGAAGCACACGATGTTTATTCCATTCCTGGCGATGTTAACTGCTTAGTTATAAGGTGGTATCTGCAGTTTTCCCATTGTAAAGTCTATATTTTCCCCTTTTGATTAATAAGTAAGTTTTAGGATATATAAGTTTTTGAGATATACAAATACCATCAACATTCACCTAATATTTTGAGCATCCACTGATTATTATGGATTATAATACCCCTCTCTCTTCTTAAAAAAGACCAATAGAAAGAAAATGAATTCTGAGAGCACACCAGTTTTCACCTTATATTTCAATTAAACTATGTCTATCTTTCAATGGTTTTGGGTGCAAACTAAGAACAGACTAAACAAAGATGTCCTTCACAGTCCCCCAAAAGAAAATATTATGATAATTCATTATAATGCAAATATATGTAACAGCTATTCTATTTAATACTAGCCTAGGAAAATCATGTGAAAATTAGAAAATTAAATACCACAAATCTTAATAAAGACTCAAAAATATAATTAAGTGGCTATAATCTGCTGCATCTGCTATCTAGGCAAATCTGATTTGTTTCTTGGGGAAAGTCAAACTTCTAGTATCAAATCAATTTAATTTAGCCTGAGAGATCACTTTCCCATGAATGGATTAAGATACTAAAATTTAAAAAGTGCTTTGTCAAAGATTATAAACTAACTTATTTCAAAGCCAAGGGCAGAATCTATCTGAATTTAGGTCTCCTGTGTCATGACACTGTGCTCTATACATCTACCCAAAAGTAATCTAAAACCAAGTACGATTGCTGTATTTTACATCAGTGCTAACAAGCAAGATCTCAAAATGAGTCAAAAAAACAAAAATTATACAAGCATTAGTAAAGGACACAAATTCAACACTTACAGTTGTGTTGGAACCAATGAACCGTAAGAGGACCAAAGAGTTATATCACACAGTTGGCAGCCTTGAATAATTAATTTGCCTTTCCATGGAGAGGTAAGAACTTTAAGAAATGAGGGTAAGAAAGAAGCTGATTATTTTATTTATGAACAAAACATTTACTTAAAAATAACCCCTAAAAAAATCAATTAAATAATTTCTTACCATTTTCATTGAGTTCAAGTCTAGAAAAAAAAAAAGGCATTTTTATAAGAGCAAAGGAAACAAATTCAGTAAAACAAAGTATTCACATAATTACTTACATGCTTTTATGAGCTGGTGCTGCCATCTTTTTAGGTTCCCTGTACTGAAAAGCTACAATTACATAAGGACAGATCTGTCTGGGTCGCTCATTAACAGTGCTGCCTGAAAGTTCATAGAGGTAATACTAAAAGAAAAGAAATGAGCATCATCAGGGTAGCACGATGAAATTCCATATGCACCAAGTTTATCTCAACCCCACCCAGTCCTGAAATTTAACACATTAGATTCGGAAATGTATCTTGGGAATGACGTATTCCCAGATGACTATACCTGACTCAGTTCAAAGGCGCGAAAATGACTCGTCTTGTGAGAAACCTTGTTAGTATTTGCAGCCACGTGGCAATCATAGCCAGCAGATGGGCTAGTATAGTTAGCTGTATAATTCTCAGACACAAACTTGACTTTTCCCTAGAATAAAAATATTAAGACTAATCAGATATCTTCAAATAGCAATAATCTTACTCTAGGATTCATTTTTAAAAGTAGCCTAATAAGGATGTGGATGTATTTCAAAGAATAGTTAACTGTGTCAAGGAGTATGGTTCTTAGAAAATTACCTTAAGGCCAATAATAGTATTAATTATCCACAAACCCCTTAAAATTTACAGGCATACTTCGGAGATACGGCATGTTTGGTTCCAGACCACTGCAGTTAAGCAAATATTGCAACAAGGTGAGTCACATGAATATTTTGGTTTCCCCGTGCATATAAAAGTTATGTTTATACTATATAGTAGTCAATAGTATTATGTCTAAAAAAAACAATTACACACCTTAATTAAAAAATACTTTATTGCTAAAAAATGCTAACCATCATCTGAGCTTTCACTGAGTCGTAACCATTTTGCTGGTGGAGGGTCTTGCCTTGATGCGGATGGATGCTGACTGATTAGGGTGGTGGTTGCTGAAGGCTGGAGTGGCTGCAGCAGTTTCTTAAGACAAAAATGAAGTCTGCTGCATCAATTGACTCTTCCTTTCATGAACAATTTCTCTGTAACATGCAATGCTGTTTGATAGCATTTTCCCCACAGAATTTCTTTCAAAATTGGAGTCAATCCTCTCAAACCCTGCCACTGCCTTATCAACTAAGTTTATGCAACATTCTAAATCCTTTGTTGTCATTTCAACAATCTTCACACAGTATCTTCACCAGGAGTAGATTCCATCTCAAGAAATCAGTTTCTTTGCTCATCCATAAGAAGCAACTCCTCATCCATTAAAGTTTTATCATGAGATTGCAGCAATTCAGTCATATCTTCAGGGTTCCATTCTAGTTCTCTTGCTATTTCCACCACATTTGCATTTATTTCCTCCACTGAAATCTTGAACCCCTCAAAGTCATCCATGAGGGCTGGAATCAACTTTTTCCAAACTCCTGTTAACGTTTATATTCTGACCTCTTCCCCTGAATCATGAATGTTCTTAATGGCATCTACAATGATGAACCCTTTCCAGAAGGTTTTCAATTTACTCTGCCCAGATCCCTCAAAGGAATTACTATCTATCTATGGCAGTTACAGCCTTATGAAATGTATTTCTTAAATAATAAGACTTGAAAGCCAAGATTACTTCTTGATCCATGGGCTGCAGAATGGATGTTGTGCTAGCAGGCATGAAAACAACGTTAATCTCATTGCATATCTCCATCAGAGCTCTTGGATGATCAGGTGTGTTGTCAATAAGCACTAGTATTTGGAAAGAAATTGTTTTTCTGAGCAGTAGGTCTCAACAGTGGGCTTAAAATATTCAGTAAACCATGCTGTAAACAGATGTACTGTCATCTAGGCTTTGTTGTTCCATTTATACAGCACAGGCAGAGCAGACTTAGCATAATTCGTAAGGGTCTTAGGATTTCTGGAATGGTAAACAAGCACTGGTTTCAACTTAATGTCACCAGATGCATTAGCCCCTCACAAGAGAGTAAGCCTATCCTTTGAAGCTTTGAAGCCAGGAATTGACTTCTCCTCTCTAGCTATGCAAGTCCTAGATGGCATCTTCTTCCAGTAGAAGGCTGTTTCATCTACACTGAAAATCTGTTGTTTAGTGTAGCCACCTTCATTAATTATCTTAGCTAGATCTTCTGGATAACTTGCTGCTTGACCTTGCACTTTTATATTATGGAGATGGCTTCTTTCCTTAAACTTCATGAACCAACCTCTGTTAGCTTCAAACTTTTCTTCTGTAGCTTCCTCCCCTCTCTGAGCCTTCACAGAATTGAAGAGAGTTAGGGCCTTGCTCTTGATTAGGTTTTTGCTTAAGGGAATGTTGTGGTTGATTTGATCTTCTATCCAGAACACTACAACTTTCTCCTTTTCATCAGTAAGGCTGTTTCACTTTCTTATCATTCATGTGTTTACTGGAGTAAGCAGTTTTAATTTCCTTTGAGAACTTTTCCTTTACATTCACAACTTGGCTTAACTGTTTGGCACAAGAGGCCCAGCTTTTGGCCCATCTCAGCTTTCGATATGCCTTCCTCACTAAGCTTACCACTTTTAGCTTTTGATGTAATGTGAGAGATATGTGACTCTTCCTATCACTTGAACATTTAGAGGCCATGGCAGGGTTATTAATTGGTCTAATTTCAATATTGTTGTGTCTCAGGGAATAGGGAGGCCTGAGGAAAGGGAGAGAGATGGAGAACGGCTGGTAGGTGGAACAATCAGAACACACAACATTTATCGATTACGTTCACCACCTTATATGGGCATGGTTTGTGCCACCCCAAAACAATTACAATAGTAACATCAAAGATCATGATCACAGATCACCATAACAAATATAATAACGATGAAAAAGTTTGAAATATTGTTACAATTGCCAAAATGTGACACACAGACACGAAGTAAGCAAATGCTATTGGAAAAATGGTGCCAATAGACTTGCTTGACACAGGGTTGTCACAAAACTTCATTTTGTGAAAAATACAATATCTACAAAGTGCAATAAAACGAGGTATGCCTGTATTTAAAAATCTGGTATGTTTGGGCATCCTCCTGAGGTAAATGCCCACAGCTTTTATCACAATATCAAAAAAGTACATGAATCACTGCATATTTAAAAGAACCATTTCTTTAAAAGAAAAATTATATAGCCCACCAAACAGATTGGCTATTCAATGACTATAACATAAAAGACAAAAAATGAAATCTAAACTTTCAAAAGACAAGTTTCCAAACTGAAGTATTAATTATCAGTTGTAAATCTGAGACCAAGATACACCCATTATGCCAGGAGCCAGTAAATCAGCAAGGAGCAAATATGCAGTCAAGTGCTTAGCAGGCCACTGGCCCTAATTACTGAACAGTGGATAGTATTTCCCATCATAGATTTTTCTTCATCAAGGGTTACATGTCTCCCAGAAATAGCCAAAAAAAAAAGCAGTCAAGTTTACCATATAATGAAATATCATACAATGATTTTATAAGCTGTTTTGAATATAATGACATATATGGAAAAAATAAAAATATACACCAAAATGAGGTATGAGATTATAGGCAACTTTTGTTTTTATCTTTATAAGAAGAATATAATTACTTAAAAAAAAGTTTTTTTTTTCACTGTTAAGTCCTGCCTCTTCATTTATAGGACCACCAAAGGCAATGCTAAGAAGTCAAAGAACATAAATAGCACTTCTCAGTGAGCATTCACAACCTGTATCTTCTCCCCATCAAACATCTTATGATGTTGGGTGTGGCTGGCTTTGGAGCAATAAAGTAAGGAACTGAGAGTGAAAACTAAACAGCAACATCCACCAGAAAGGGTGGGACAAAGGGGCAAGAACCCAAGGGTGAGGCACAATCGGACATAAATAAAAAACCAAATGTTTGTTAATTAAGCTGACAGGCACACTTTCTACAGCAGAATTACAGTACGGTCATGCGTCACCTAATGACGGGGATGCGTTCTGAGAAATGCGTCGTAAAGCGATTTTGTCATTGTGTGAACATTGTAGAGTGTACTTACACAAACCTGGAAGGTACAGCCTACTACACCCCTAGGCTATATGGTATAGCCTATTGCTCCTAGGCTACAAATCTGTACAGCGTGATACTGTACTGAATACTGTAGGCAACTGTAACACAATGATGAATATTTGTGTATCTTAAACATACCTAAACAAAGAAAAGGTACAGTAAAAATATGGTAGATAAGACAAAAAATGGTGCACCTGTATAGGACATTTACCATGAAGGAGCCTGCAGGACTGGAAGCTGCTCTGGGTGAGTCAGTGAGTGAGCGGCAGTGAATGTGAAGACCCAGGACATTACTGTCACTCCTGTAGACTTTATACACACTGGACACTTAGGCTGCACTGAATTAATTTTTTCTTTCTTCAATAATTAACCTTAGCTTTACTTACTGTAACTTTACTTTATAAATATTAATTAAAAAAAATTTTTGACTCTTTTGTAGTAACACTTAGCTTAAAACATAAAGATTGTACAGCTGTACAAAAATATTTTCTTTCTTTCTATCCTCATTCCATTAGCTTTTTTTCTATTTCAAAATTTTTTGGTTTTTTTTTAAACTTTTTTGTTAAAAATTACAACACAAACACACACATTAGCCTAGGCCTACAGAGGGTCAGGATCATCAATATCATTGTTTACCACCTCCACAACTCGTCCCACTGAAAGGTCTTCAGGCGCAGTAACATGCGTGGAGCTGTCATCTCCCGTGATAACAATGCCTTCTTCTGGAATACCTCCTGAAGGACTTACTTGAAGTTCTTCTTGAAAAGATGTCACCCTTTTCAGAAATATGTCCATCGTGGTTTGGTTTGTTTCTTATTTTCATCATAGATTTGCTTGTAGGTAGATAATGTACCATGAACATTCCTCTCTATTAATGAAAACCTTTCAGTGTTGGGGTCCATGTTTTCAAACTTTTTAAAGAGCTTGTTGAGGTCTGCAAAGGGTTCTGCTAAACCCTTCACTGCATTTTCTTGAGGGTTCTTCTTTTTCTTCTCCTGCAGTTTCCTTTTCTCTTGCCTCTTCTTCAGCTCTGTGTTCTTGGTCCAGTTCCAAGAAGTCCTCGTTAGTCAATTCCTCAGGAACCACCTCTAGGAGCTCCTCAATGTCATCCTCACCCACGCCCAGGGTAAAGTTGTCTGCCATCTCAACCACAGCCTTGTTGGTTTTTGCAACCTCCTCATCATTGGCAAATCCTTTCAAGTCACGGACGAACCTCTGGAGTGTCTTCTTCCAGATGCCATTCATACATTCCTTGGTGACATCACCTCAAGCCCAAGCAAGGTTCTTGATGCAGTCACAGATGTTGTAATCCTTCTAGAATTGCATCAGTGTCTTTTCAGTGTCTTCCTCAGTTGCAGCAATAGCCTGGGCAAAGGACCTCCTCAGGAAGTAGGCCTTAAAAGCTGCTGTAACACCTTGATACACTGGTTGGATCAAAGAGTTGGTATTTGAAGGGAAAAATACCACTTTGATATTGGAATGAAGATCATCAATAAAAGGAGGATGTCTAAGAACATTATCAACAATAAGCAAAATCTTGAAAGGTGTTATTCTCCAAACAGTACTTCTCCATTTCACTGGCACAGCAATTCAGGAGGGCATCATGAAAGAGGAGCTGGGTCAACCATGACTTCTTATTGCTCCTGAAGTATACTGGCAGTCTGTGCTTATCGATATGCTTGAAAGCTCTGGGGTTCTCACTGTGCCACATCACAAAGGATTTCAACTTGCAGCTTGCAAAGCTGCCCCCAAACAAGACTAATTGTTCTTAAAAGTCTTGAAATCTGGCGTTGACTTGGCCTCCTTATGGATGACAATCCTTTCTGGCATCCTTTTCCAGAATAGGGAAATATCCAGAATGGATATTCCATCCATACCGAATATTTGCTCTGGCAGGTAATTTTCCTCCACAACCAGCTTATCTAGAGTTTCCAAAAATTCTTCAGTGGCCTTCACATCAGCACTTGCAGACTCACCGCTCACTTTCACATTATATAATAAATAATTCTTGAATTGTTTAAACTACACAGAGCTAGCAGTAAATTCAAAATCACAGTTCCAGCCTTTTCTTTCAACACTGCAAACAATTTTTTTTGCTTTGGCTGTGATCATCATGGTACCGAGAAGGATATGCTTCTGTGTCTGGTTTTCAATCCAGGTCATTAGAAGTTTCTCCATGTCTGATATAGGCCCTTCTTAAATTTTCATTAGTCTTACTGCCTTCAGTGAAGCACATCCTTTAACAGGTTCCATCACTTTGTTCTTGTTCTTCTAGATCACAGCTGTGATGGAATGGGACATGCCTGACTGGTGAGCAATAACCATCCCTGAGTTTCCACCTTTGTAATCCTTAGTTACTTTTAATTTTGTTTTCATGTCAATCTCTCAATGTGCCCCCTAGCAAAAGGGGCAACAATAGCAGTGGATTTTGTATGCTTAGGGGCCATGATGAACAAAACAACATGAGGTTAACCTAAGCATAAAAACTGATGCAATCAACAGACATGGTAAACACAAGATGTATGAGGCTGCTGCTGGCTTAGATAACACGGCGTACTGTTTAATTGTAAATTTTTGTTAAAATAAGTAGAAAGTACACTCTAAAATAACAATATAAAGTATAGTAAATACATAAACCAGTAACATAGTCATTTATCATTATCAAGGATTATGTACTGTACATGATTGCATGTGCTATACTTTTATACAACTGGCAGCGCAGTAGGTTTGTTTACACCAGCATCACCACAGATGTGAGTAACACGCTGCGTTACGATGTTACAACGGCTATGATATCACTAGGCAACAGAAATTTTTCAGCTCCATTATCTTATGGGCCCACCATCATATATGTGGTTCATCACTGACCGAAATGTCGTTACGCAGCACATGACTGTACTTATCACGGAGCAGAAGAAGGAAGATAAGAGAGGAAAAGCAGTGATTGTGCCCTGCAAGTAGCAATGCTACTTTCCCTCCAGCACTTTGGGGACAAATTTTGGAATATTAAGACTTCACACTTAAAAAAAAAAAAAAACTACTCTTGGGTTTATAACCAAAGAACTTAAGATAGTAAGAAAGCTAAAACAAAAACAAAAACAAGACCACAGAATATGTCCTCAAAAAGCCCACCACCCTCTAAAATCAGGGTTTTCCTACTATTTGAGTGAAAATTCTAAGTGTGTGATTCACTTATATTGGACTATTTCAGGGTGTTTAAGAATCTCGGAGATCATCACTTATAGGTGCCATATGAAGCTGTGAACAAGGTACAAATGTTAGGGAAAAAGAAAATAAAGATTTTTTATTTTGACAATTTAAACCAAAGAACGAATGTTGCTCTCTTAATTCATCTCGTAACTGTAATCACACTATTTCATAAGCAGCTATTTGTTTTCTGTTATTTAATGTTTAAAAAGTGGCATTGTGGGACATGAGCGAGAGGAAGACTTTTCACTGAATACTTCTGTATTACTTTGAAGTTTGTTTTGTTTTGTTTTTTAAAAACACATTCATAAATCATCTATTAAATGAACAAAAAGCTTTGTCTCTAAAGGAAAGCAAACATAGCAGTTATTTTTTCTGAATTTGGATAGCTATCTTTAGCAAGGACTATGTTTAGCAAACAATTTGCAAAGAACATTATCACAGACTGATAACCTTTAGTTTTTAAAAGAAAAATAACATAGACGCACATTTGGGCTTTACCTTAATTAGATTAAAAATTACAACACAACCAGACTTCCCATGATACCATGGTCTCACATGAAGATAGTCCGAGTATTTGGAAATGTATACACCTATAAAAGTATAAAATATAAATTAATTTACACTTTAAAAAGACTATTCACACATATACAATTCACATGTAGGGCTACCTTTAACTGAACAAGACAACACAAAAGTCAACATTGAAAAACCGTTTTGAGGGGCCGGCCAGGTGGCAGAGCAGTTTAGTTCACGCTTTGGCAGCCCAGGGTTCGTAGGTTCGGATCCCGGGCACAGACCCACACACTACTTATCAAGCCATGCTGTGGCGGCGTCCCATATCAAGTAGAGGAGGATGGGCACGGATGTTAGCCCAGGGCCAGTCTTCCTCAGCAAAAAGAGGAGGATTGGCAACAGATGTTAGCCCAGGGCTGGTCTTCCTCACACACACACAAAAAAACTGTTTTGAAACTGCTTACTTTTAGAAACTACTTGAAGATATTCTAAAGGTATGAAAACATTAGAGCTAAGATAATACAGAATATGTCTATTTGACAACTAACTTTCTATGGGTACAATAACTAAAAAGTATCACATTCTTGGAAAATTCTAAGTTTGTTTTTTCTCCACGCAATCAGTCAGTGAAAAGGTCTATGGTAATCTGATTCTCAAGTTATTTTTTGCAAAAAATCTCAGTAAGTACTCTTATTTAATAATGTGTACTGAGGTTTACTCCATGGCAGGTCTGTGCAAGGCAGCAATGACACAGAGAGAAATAAAACAAGGTCCTTGCCTTCAAGCAGTTCATTCTGTTAGATTATAAATTCCAGGGGTTATATTTGTTTTGTTCACCATTGTAGCCACATCATAGCCCAACATTTAAGTAGGTACTTAAATATCTGTCAGACATATGTTGTACTTGAGGGCACACAGAAAGTGAAATAATCAATTAAATTTGTCTGGGAAAGGAGTTCTTTAGACAGAGAGAGGAACAAAATTATAAATAGAGAACAGAGTGAACAAAAATAAGGGAGCATAAAAGATTATAAATTATTTAGGACAGTAGGTCACAGTGTTGGGAGCAGTGGAGAAAATGGTGGAAGCTGAGGCTGAAAAGGAAGCTCGGGACAGAATAGTAAAGATTTTTGTAGGACTTGCTAATGAGCTTATTTATTAGACTTCACTCTGTAGGCAGTAGAGAACCACCAAAGGTTTTAGGCATCAGATTGCTCCTTACATTAGAGGTGAGTCTATAGGGGGAAGAGACTAGAAACAGGACCAACTAGGAAGCTACTGTAAGAGTTGAGACAGGAGAGGAAGATGCAAACATGGCGGCAGCAGTGAGAATAAGGAGGAAAGGACAGATTTCAGAGATATTCCTGAACTGAGGCATCTCTTCTGAAATATAAAAGACAATGGTGAGAACATTTTGATATGGTGGAAAGAGCAAAGAACTTGTGGTCAGAAGCCTGGGTTCCAGTTCCAAGTTTTGACTTACTACTAATAATAACCATGTGACTGAGGAGTATGCCACTTAAATGGGGAGGGTGGGCTTGGGTCACAGATACGTAAACCACAGAGTTATCAGGGAGATTTAGAAAGATTGATAAACTTTTAAAACTATAAAACACTACATTAATATAAAATATTACTAGTATGCACAGCACTATCCATTTCTATTTGAGTCAAAAACCATCTCAAATACACACAGGCAGTAGTGTTATTTCATTATCAACCCCAGTATATGTGTTCAAGAAGGTCTATTTGTTAGGAACAATCCAGCTTCTACTCTACCACCTTACTGAAGCCAGCCTCTCAAATATCAACAATAAAATCACGGGATTGTAGTAATGTAGAAAAATGGCCTCATTTTTTGGAGATGCAAAGTGAGGCATTTACTTGTAATTTACTTTCAAATTCTTCAGCCAAAAAAAAAATCTTTTTTTAAACAAATGAAGGGAAAAATGCAAAACATTATCTGTTCAACTTAGGAAATGGGTATATTATATCCTGCTCTCTACTTTTTCTATGTTAGCATTTTTCATAATGAAAAGAAGGAGAGGGGTTGAAAAAGAATAGGGAAGAAGAAAAAAAGGCTTTATGTAAAGTGTCATTGGGGTTATGAATTTATCCCCTTTCATGTCCTTTAGAAGAGTTGAATGTAAGTTTTAAAAAATTCTGTTTTACACAGAGTTACCATATGACCCAGCAATTCCACTCCTAGGTATATACCCAAGATAACTGAAAACACATGTCTATACAAAAGCTTGTACACGAATGTACACAGCAGCATTTTTTGTAATAGCCAAAAAGTAGAAACAACCAAATGTCCATCAGCTGCTGAATGGATAAAGAAAATGTGGTATAACCATACAACAGAATATTATTCAGCCAAAAAGGGAATGAAATACTGGTACACGCTACAACATGGATGAACCTCAAAAACACTAAGCTAAGTAAAAGAAGTCACAAAAGATCATATATGATTCCATGTATATGAAAGGTCTAGAATAGGCAAGTCCATAGAGGCAAAAAGTAGATTAGTGGTTGCCTAGGCTGGTGGTAGTGGGGAATGGGGAGTCACTGCCAATATGTAAGGGATTCCTTCTTTGGCTGACAAAAATGGTCTACAATTGATTGTGCTGATGTTTCCATAACTCTGTGAATACACCAAAAAAACATTAAACTGTACACTTTTAAATGGGTGAATTGTATGGTATGTGAATTTTCTCTCAATAAAGCTGTTATTAAAAAAAAAAAAAGATCAGCAGGAATCTAGCCATGAAGCCCAACAATCTTTCTCAGTCCTGATCTCATCTCCAAATTCTGTAGCATCTGACAGCTAAATACCCCTCCTTAGATCCTTCTGCTTTCTGTAAAACTCTCCTTCCTGATTCTTCATCCACTGGACAGCTCTTGACTCCTCCTCCTTCTACTGTCTACCCAAACTTCCCACCCCTTGGTCCCACAATAATCCAAAAGTTCTGTGCTTTGCCATCTTTTCCTTCTACACTGTCCCATGTAACAATATATTTGGCTTCAATTTACACCCGCCCCCACCACCTTAAGCCCCAATCTCCAATCCTAATCTCTTTTTCAACTATTTTTACTACCAGCAGGATATCTTCCAGAAATACTTATGAAAATCCATTATTTCTCAAATTAACTCATCAAAGTAGTAGTATCCATTTACAGAGAGCTTACTAGGCATATGCTAGGGACTAAGCACTTTATATAGTCTCATGTAATCCTAGCAACAAACCTAGAAGATAGTTTTATCAATTTTACAGATGAGTAAACTGAAGCTTAAAGAAATTTAGTGCTAATTCACGTTCTTAACCATAAGATTACCTTTCTCTTTTTTTTTTTTATTTTTTGTGAGGAAGACCAGCCCTGAGCTAACATCCGTTGCTAATCTTCCTCTTTTTGCTGAGGAAGACTGGCCCTGGGCTAACATCTGTGCCCATCTTCCTCCACTTTATATGGGACGCCCCACGGCATGGCTGACAGGCAGTTCGTCCGCGGGCGCCCGGGATCCGAACCCACGAACCCCGGGCTGCCAAGCGCGGACTAAACCGCTGCGCCACCGAGCGGCCCCTACCTTTCTCTTTTAACTCATCAGCTTCTCTAGAATCTCCTCTTCTTCTGTGTCTCTCTTCCATTAATAATATCACTGTAGTGTTAGCTTAAAATCTTACATTGGATTATTTCCTTTCTCTCACTCCTCACATTCCACAGTTGCCAAGTTTGGTCAGGTCTATCTACTCTCTATCCCTATTGCCATTAGGATACTTTAGAAGAGATCCTCATTAGCCCTGGAAGATTGTACTAATCTCTTGATACTAAAAGATACCTTCAGTATCTTTTCTAGTCCAACCAACCTTTAAAAAAAAGTTCTTATCATGTAACTCCTATCGGAAAACGTTAAGTCTTAGACTCAAAGCTCATTTATATGTTTAAAGTTCTGATTCTAAAGATTATTTGTTTATCATTAATAAAACTGGCTTCTAATGCAGGTGTCTTACGAAATTAACTAAACTCCTCTTCATCTGGTAAAAGAAGAGATTCTTTTCTTCTTCTAGACTTACCTTTCGCTGGATCACCCAGAGTGGTAAGAGCACTGCTGCCAACACAGAGTCCACGCTGACATACCAACTTTGCCTTTAAATAAAAGATAGTACTTTGCTTATCACATCAGTCTTGGGAGAAGCAATGAAATAACGCTATAATCTATAAGCTTTCAAACAAATATTGAATCTGTACACTGTATGTATTCACAGCACAAAGCAAGCTTATGTAAGGCAATTGTGTTTTGGTAAAAAGTTCAAAGTTTTTCATGAAATTTCACTAATTCTGTTAATAAAAATGTCACCAGCAAAACCAAATTAAACAAGCTCACAGATAAGTCCTCTCTTGAAGATTTTTCAATTATAGTTTTGGAATCACTAAATTTGAAAATGTCTTAACCCCAAATGCCTTTTTTTTAGTATGAATCCACAGCATATCTTATTTGGAAGTAGATGATTAAATAAATAAACTCTTCTGGTATTACTATATAATTCTTATGTTATATGCTAATGTTAATTATTCTTTAAGCAAATATATCCTTGTTCTTTAAAAATCACGAACCCAACCAAAATATTACCTTTGAACTATTTTAAGTTGGATTATAGATCTCTAGTATTGTTAAAATTGTATCTAGGAAGCCAGACATCTTTGGAGACATACCCTGCACACAGCAGTTTCTTTCTCCCACATTTAGGCAAAAGTAATTAATATGGATGTTCAATCTTCAAAGACAGGCATAAAACAATTTCAAGTAACCGGAATGCTGAAAGTGTTCATCATATCCCCAAAACCATGTAATTTAAACTTGAAAAATCTCCACAAGAAAGTATCTATGTAAACAATGATCCAGAATGGAGAAATATCCATAAAAAGGCATTACTGATACTTAAGAAACCTGCATTAATCCAAATCTTACCATTAGTTTACAAATGTATTTAAGATAAAACTAAAGAGGACCTATGAAAAGTTGTAAAAATCAAATCTCTTTCATGACAAGCTTTCACTGTCATTTACATTGCCACCAAACTAAGTAACAAAAAAGACTGATGAACTAACTGGTAATCTTACAAATCTTACAGAACTGAAATACCAACATTTAAGTTTAATGATATCATTAATTTCATCCATTAATATCACAAAATTAATTTTCTACAACCTAATTCCCTTACCTGATTTTCAGTTTCAAACAGAAGAAACCCGTAAGTTTCTTGAAGTTCTTCCTGAGTATAGTTACTTGCTTTTTTTTCTTGGTAAAAGGTTTTGTACTGTATAAAGAGAGAATAACCAATTGCTATAAAGATGTTATTTTGCCTTGCAAATGAATTTTTAAAAATGCATCATCTGAATTCCTTCTGCTAAAAGACTAGTGAAATTTATTATTTTTCTGTTCCTTAGAATATATTATTATTACCTTTCAAGTGATTATTTCCAAGGATCTTTTATTTCTTCTGAAAAGTGATGGCTAAAAAGATCTAGGCTTATGTATCAGAAATGATGGTCTATTTCTCTTAAACTAAAATAAAACTAACACACAGACACAGTGTGTACCAGGCACCTCACCTCATTTAAGAAAATGTCATTTTTCACCAAAGTCACTTGACTGTACTGAAAACCATGCTCAGATGCAGAGTCCAAGTAAGAAGTATGGAGAATTGAAACTGCCCTCTGGAAGACAGAGTCTGAACTCAAGGACACTGTCTCAAAAACTGTAAAACACAAACAAAAATAATGTAACTGTTTAAGATAACCAAAGGATGGGGTTAAAAGTGGCACACTAAATACCTCATCTATTTCGTTCCTGTATAACTAAGACATTCACAATGGGTTTTGGCTACCATATCTGTACTATCTTAAAAGATCTCTCATATAAAAAAATAATCTAAATGGATTAATTACAACTGAGTGTGAATTACTTTCAATACAAGAGTAAAATATACCCTGTCAGATCCCTTATACCTTTTGGTTTAAAGCTGTGTGCGTAACCACAGGTGGTAAAAGCAGATGCAACTGTAGTGTCAAGTTGGGAGTTAGCAACCACTTAGGCCAATGTTCCTCATCTTTAAGATTTTTTAAACTTATGCCACATTTTGATAAACTTACCCTTCCCATCAAATCCCAAGTAAGCCTGTTAGGTTCCTTTTAATGGGCCTACTGTTGCACACTCAGCAAACATATTAGAAATCAGTATTTCTTTGGGGCTTCTTCACCAGCTTAGTTAGACATGTCTATTGAACTTCTTATGGGTTATACTATAAAATCATTATTTTTTTTCATCTTACAAAAATAAATATTATTACTTTTTTTTTGAAAGTGCTTTTTTTACACCACAGTCATGAGCTATCCCAGAGATTCTGATATGCCCCTCCCATGAGAGGCATGTTTCCTAAATGAGAATTACTAATACAATCCAACAACTCTCATGATTGAGCCTTTGTGCCTTCTGACTTTACAAGTCTTCACTTTAGCAAGAACTGAGCCTAAGTAATTCTCATAACATTTAACCACTTGATTTATTTACTCCCTTCTATTTGTATCCTCTCTTTTCTTTTTAACAAGATTGAGGGGGGAGATACAAACTGATTATTTATGAATAATAAAGAGAATGGAATAGTTTATATAGCACTGGAAGTTTTGATCATATAAATATAAATATGTACAAATAAGTATAAATAGGTACATTAATATGGCTTCTTACTTTTACCAGAATTCTGCCAATTACATTAAAGTTCAAAAGTAAAAGAAGAAAAAAAAGCATCTAAATTAAAATTAACTTAAGAACAACAGATTTAAAAAAAAAACTATCACAGAAATGAAAACAAACATTTCAGTAAAATTAATTTGGACTAAACTGTCCTAACACTTCAATTATCAATGTAATTTAAAATACTTTAATAAATAAAACTTACTAGTATCAAAAATGAAAGATTAGAAACAGCAAGGAAGGAAAGAAAGGAAGATAAAACACTTAAGAATATTCCGAAGTTGATACATCTGGATCTATATCGATTCTGTTTCACTTTTACTCAGTTTCACTTTCTCCTTCACTATCAGTACACTAGTGCTGTAAAAAATATTCTAAAGAGATTCAAATTGCAAAACACCAGTAGTAATTAAAATTATGGCTTTCTTTAGCTGCATTATTCAAAACAAACTGGGAAGCCTATGCACCTGCAAATTCATCTTACAAATAATCTGCACTCCTAACTCAAATACAAATCAGATTTTCTTTAAATATTATAATTTGGGAAACGTTGTATTTAATATTTTTAAAAAGGTAATATAATATTAAAAAAACTAAGCATACTCTGAGCCTCAATATTTGAAAAATATGTTGCTTACAGTGAATGAAATAAAAGTTGTTAACAGCTGTGGAAATGAACATTCTATGATTATCAACTTCTCTAAATTCTGCAAGATGTTAATAGGTAGGCACAGATTTAAAGTTTCAAAAGTACTGAATACTACATATATCCCCATTTTTGAACATCAATGTAAAACAACAAACTGAAAACTGTGAGAAATAGTGTAATTAACAGGAAATAAAACCTATCTAACACAGTGTTTCCCAAATACTTGCGGTCAGAGAACACTTTCTTTACACCAGTGCGGGGAATACTATTTCCAATAAAGCTATGAATAAAGGTAATGATTTAAAATAAACAAGGAGGAACAAGTAGGAAATGAATTATTTTGTACTTATGTATTTTATTTCTAAAACCATTTATTTATGGTTAAAAATGCTTTCCCTTTAGGTCAGCATTCTCCAAATAGCAATATATTTATAAAAATAATCATTTTACGAGTAGCAGAAGGAAAAGCATGTCAAAAGCGAAATTGTTAGAAAACCACGGTAAATCTTGAATCTTTCATGACTTTATAATAAATGACCTCAGTTATACTCTCAAGAAAGCACAAGTTTCCTGCTCTATAAATGAGATAGATGAGAATTTTACTGAGAAATTATTTGACATTGTTTCTTCTTATACAATGTACGTTCACTTAAGAGTCTAACTAGTGTACAAAACAACATGAGCACCAAATAAATGGATGGCCTCATTTTTGCTGAGCAATACACATGCTTTATTTAAAAATTCAAGGTTATCAGCCTATTAAGAGGGGGCTATTCCACAAAGAAATCTAAGACAACATCTAAGAAGGCAACTTGAAAAGTACCTATCTATAAAGTATAAAGAGTGTCCGTAGGCATAAAGACAGCACATAGAGAAAACTAAAGTTCAATCACAATGGCTCTGGAAACTGAGTTAATATTCTTTCCTGTAGCACCTGGCTTCGGGCACATTTCTCTATTTGTGGATTCAATCTTAAAAGTTCAGTCGAGCTTGACACAAGTTGGATTCTGCACAAATTGCCCTGCATTCATCTCCCTGTTTCTCAAAATCCATCACACAGATAATGAGTGTCTGATTTGGAACAGTTCTTTCTCTTTTTAACTTCTAATAAGAGGGATTAGAAAACTATAAAACAATTTCTGATGCTATGCCTGTTTTCCATGCTTATAAGCATCCAGTCTGAAAGTAAATAATGATATATACTAATGTCAACAACTTAGGTGTTACAACAATCCTCACAAAAATTAGCCACTTCTATGTCTCCCCAGGACTTTTATGACCACACTCCTGTTTGTGCATTAAACAATAGCACTCATAAAAGACAGAAACACTCAGGACCCAACATCTGCCATGAGTATTATTAGTATTCCCTACAGATGGATTGCAACTTACAGTTAATACGATCGATGCCTATATACTTTATGTAGTCTAAATGGGCCATTTGATAGTCGTTGAAGGATGAGCCCATTCCTTACCTAATCCTTAAAATGTATTACCTTTACTTTTAAGAAATTAAAGGATTGCCAGTTTAAGATAAATACAACTTTTTTAGAGCACAATTTGGCAGGACCTAAGGAAAACTTAAATGTGCATAACCAAATAACCATTCCATTTCTGGGAATCTATTCCTCACAAATACTAGCATAAGTGCACAGGATATATGTACCAGGCTGTTCCATGTACCAACATCTATAACAGCAAAAACACTGGAGATGACCTAAATTGCCACCAACAGGGAAACCCCTTGTAATTATTAAATAAAAACAAAGTAAATTTGTATATACTGGCATATAAAGATATCTACTATATACTATTGAGTAAATAATATGCATTATATAATGTCATTTTGGTAAAAAATTATGTGTTTGAAAGTGTAGAGAAAAAGATCTAGAAAAATGGGAAACCAAATTACTAACAGTGTTTAATGATTATTGAGACTGGGAAGTGGATAAAAGGGGAACTTATCTTTTTACCTTAGATATATTACTACAATTTAGGTTTTTCTTACATAAGCATGTATTGTTTCTACTATTTAAAATATCTCAATTCAAAATTGAGTAAAATGAATCATAATTTCAAAGAAATACAAATAGAGGGACAATCTCCCTTGAACACATACCTTTTCTGATATAAGCTGAAAACTTGATCACCTAAAAATTTTGGACCAATGATTATAAGAAATTTGTAGCTATTGGAAATTATCTATATTTTTAAAAGTCCTTTCATTTTACATGCTCTAAATTAAAATTTTAAAAATTGTACTGTTCTACTTTGGATTCATTAGTAATAATTTATAGCATTTAGTTTAATACCCACTCTTGTCTGATATGAACCCTGTCTCGGTCTTCTCTAAGAGAGAATGTAGCTGGGAGGGTGGTCTTAATTCATTTTCACCAAGTACACCCCCAGAATTCTTGACATAGTCCTGTTCTCTGTTAATGTCATACACGCTAAAATGAAAAAAGAAAAAATTAAATCATAAAGCGAATAGTTCTATTTATGGCATATCTACTATAAACAAACCCAAATGTTTACCCAGCATCTAATTTGCATTAGGTACAATTCTGTAATGTTTTTATTTACCTCCTTTGACAAGTCTCCAGAGCTAAGGGCTAAATTTGCTCTATAAGTAGTAACACACACAAAAGGAAATGTTTTCCTTCCAATATTCTTTAAGTTCTAAAGAAAATTTTGTTCACAGAAATAAATTATGCTTATAGGAATGACTTTTGCCTCACGGAAAAAATTCTTTCAAAATGAAGAGTAGAGATTATAGAACTATATCCACATTCTACTGGTTGGAAATAAAACCAAAGAGAACACAAATAAAATCTCTCCACACTCCCAAATTAGTAGTATATGATTCATCCATTCGTTAAACAAAACTATTAGTGGTGACTATTATGTACCCAGTCCTATGCTACACCCTGGATTTACCAGGACAAATGCAAAAAACAGTCTCTACAATGAAAGCTCTTAGACTAGAAAAGGAAGACAAACCTTTAAAGAAATCAATACTATAAATATGTATATTTTTATAGGAGACTCTAGAACATGATATAGTAGGTGCATAATGATACAAACGACCAATTTCACTGAGATGGGATATGTCAGGAAAGGTTTCATAGAAACATTGATACTTGCAAGCTGAGTAGGTAGTCAAATGATAAGGAAGCCAAAAAAGGGCACTAGTGTGTATGTTTTCTAGGCAATAGAAATAGTAGGAGCTAATGCAGAGGTAGAAACATGATACGTGTAAGGAACTGCAAGTAGTTTATTATTTGAGGAATTCAATATGCTTTAGAAAAAATAGCACATATAGTTTTATAATAGCACACCTTTTTTCAAAAAGGATTGGAGGCAGAATTGTGTGGATACATTCAAGATTCTTTACAAAAAGTAACAATATTGACCATATTCATTCATTGAGCAAACAGGTTATTTATGTCAAGAGGGGCGAATTAAATTTGGAAATCAGGAGACTGGGATTTTAACGCAGGCCTAGCAACAACTTGTTCTGAGACCTTAGTGTGATGATGATGTTGACTGCCTTCCCAATAATCATGCCCCTTTTTCTTCCCTCCCCCAAATCACAATTTTGTTCAGGTATTGGGTGATCCCACGCTTCATGAGGCTTGGGAGCAGAGTGTGTGTGTAAATCTTAATTACTCTAAACTCATTATGGTAATTCTACTGTCTTTGGTTAGTGATTGTTTTAGGAATAAACATGTGACAATTCTCGCCAATGAGACGTGAATGGTTGTCTACAGAGAGCATTCTGGGCAAATTTTCTTACAAAAGGACAGGAGATAAAAGATGCACTCTCCCTGCCTCCATCTTCTTCTAGCCTTAGGGCCTTGTCTGAAGCTGTGTTTGTTGCCTGGAATTCCCTGCAACCCAAATGGGTTTGATCAGTCAACACACTGAAGACGGAACAAAACAGAGAGAAAGAATCTAGATCCTTGATGAAGTCGTCGAACTGCTGAATGAAGTAACCTGGAGCTGCCCTGCCTCTGGATTTTCTGTTACATGAAATAATAAATGTTCCTTATTGTTTAAACCACTTTCGTTGGCAGCTAAAAGCACACTAAAAGATTTTGTTAAATTATTTATTCTCTCTAAGGCCTCATTTAGTTGGAATTATCTTTCCAAGGCTCCTTTCAGTTCTAACACTGTGACTCTACAAACTGCCTTACTAAAGGCCTGTTATGCACGAGGCATCGTGCACCGCACTAGATAATTCACCATTTTCCTCTTCTTTTGTTGCCATGTGCAGAGACATTTATCCTAGTAAGTATTTATTAGCACAGAAGCACAAAAGTTATATATATAAGGTAGTTAAAAATAGCTTTAAAAAGTTAAAAATATAAGATATTTAAAGCCTTTGACTGCTTGATTCCCACCTACTCAACAAATCTTATCTCCCTCCCAGGCACAAGGGCAAAATACCTTTGACTCAGATCAGTCTTCATGTAATTTCCCTCATTACTTATATATAGTCTGACTGTCACGCCCCTCCCCCACCTCATGTCTAAGTTTCCAGCACATTTAAAGCGTAGCCCAAGATCTAGCTTCTCTAATGTCTTAGGATTTTTCCAGCTCACATTTATCATTCTTCACCGATGTTCCACAGATATTTATCACAGTCCTGTTACATGTATAGCTCTGCACTGGAGCTGGGGATTACGAGAGAAAACTGAAGACCAGGTGCCTACCTAAAAGGGTAGTCTTTAACATTTTTCAGAATTATGTGTGAAACAATTGTGTTTAAGACAAGCTCCTCTTCAGACTGAACTGAGTGAGTGGAACGAGTGATGAAGGGCATGGACTTTGGAGTCAAAAGGTCTTGGCAAGACAAGATTTTGAACCCAGGTCTTTCTATCTTTGTGACTCTGAGAAAGCTACTTAATTTTTCTTCCCCTTGTTTTTAAAAATAAATTTCAACAAAGAATATACACTAAATAAAAAGCCAAATACCACTAGGCTTATCAGTTGTTGCCCCCACCCTCCCAAGGAGCCCCTATTTCCATTCCTTCTAGGTGACCATTTTCAACTTTAGTTGTATCTTCTGGTATAACTCCATGTTTCTAAATAAAATACCTGTATAAACCTTACACATTCCATTAATGGAAAGCAGCTCCCTCCCCCCAACACATATAAAAGAAAAAACCACACTTCTCATCCTCTCACAGTTATGTCACTATTTATGTTACATCAGTATTCAGTGTTTCATTAAACTGTATGCATTAATCATGGCTAAGCCACACTGGGTAGTCAATTTCCTTTCTTACACCATGTTTTGTTTTTCTGAATTTCAAATTGCCTCTGCTTAATTTTCAGTTACTAATCATTTCAGCCTAAAATTCTCCTAGAGAACTAAAAATCCCCTCTGAATAGATAGACACACCAAGTGTTTTTGGAGACTTCCTTCTTGAGCACTGTATGATCCAGCTTCAGTCTGGACTTATGCTAATACTACTGCCTAGCTTTTGTGACCTTGCTGGGGCATGCTGAGATACAACACTGATCTATAGATGTTCAACACAATCCCAGTCTGCAGAAACTGATGACCTGATTCTAAAACTTCTATAGGAATTAAAAGGATTTAGAACAGCCAAAACAATTTTGGAAAAGAAGGACAAAGTTGAAGGACTCATCACCTTATTTCAAGAATTACTACAAAGCTAAAGTAGTCAAGATTGTGAGTTGATGTAAAGATAAGACCTACAGATCAATGGAATCAGTTCAGATACTGATTTTCAGTAACATTGCCAAAATAATTCATTAGGGAAAGAACATCTTTACAACAAATGGTGCAATAACAACCAAAATGGAAAAAACCATGAACCTCAACCCCTACCTCAAACCATAAAATTCAACTGGAAATGAATCACAGATCCAAATGTAAAAGCTAAAACTATAACCTTTCTAGAAAAAGATCATAGAAAAATTATCTTCTTGACCATCGGACACATAAAGATTTCTTAGCATACAAAAATCAGTTACCATAAAAGAAAAACCAACACATTGGACTTCATGAACATTAAACCCTTCTGATCTTCAAAAGACATCATTAAGAAGTTGAAAATATGTGCAAAGGACTTGTATCCAGAATATATAAAGAACTTAGACACACCTACAAAAGACATACTAATAGCAAGTAACTATACAGGAAAATGATCAACATTATTAGTCATCAGGGAAGTGCTAACTAAAACCACAATAAAATATTACTCACCCACTAGAATAGCTAAAATTAAAAAGACAGAAAATACTAAGTGCTGACAAGGATGAGGAACAACTGAAACTGGCATATATTCCTGGGAGAAATATAAAGCTATATAGCCAATTGGGAAAATAGTTTTGTCAGTTTCCTATAAAGTTAAACATACACTTACTATATGATCCAGCAATTCTATTCCTAGATATTTAGCAAGAGAAATGAAACATTTGTCCACAAAAAGATTTGTACATGAACGTTCAGGACAGCATTATTCATAGTAGACTAAAACTGTAAACAACCTAAATGTTTATAACAGGTGAATGGATAAACTATGGCATATTCATACAATATACTACTACTCAGCAACAAAAAAGAAAAACTGCTGACACATGCATGAATCTCAGTAACATTAAACTGGGCAAAAGAAATCAGACATAAAAGAGTACACACTGTAGGATTCCATATATGTAAAGTTCTAGAATTGGCAAAACTAATCTATAGTGATAAAAATCCTATCAGTGGTTGCCTGGGGGAAGGTAGGAACAGGAAAACTGATTGCACGTGAGGTAGGCACAAAGGAACTTTCTGGGGTGATAGAAATATCCTGTATTTTTATTGGTGTGGTGGTTATGGCTGCATACATTTACCAAAATTAATTGAACTATATACTTAAAATGTGCTCAGTACTAAATATTGATATTGTACAGAACACAATCTGTGACCAAAATCCAGTAAAACTACAAAGTGACCATACAAAGTTCATCTCAAGAGCCCCATGTTTGGAAATAAAGAAAACCTTACTTACAAATGATTCATAAGTTAAAGAATATATTATAATAAAATCTATAAGATTTTGAGCTGAATAGCAATGAAAACACCATCTATCTAACCTTAGACACATCCAAAACACCTACAGGGAAACCACTAGTTTGAATTATACGTATAAGAGAAGAAAAACATTTGAAAATGAATGAACTAAAGAGTCAATTCAAGAACTTAGAAAACAGAGAAACAGTAAATTCAAAGAAAAAAAGGGAAGGAAATAAATAATAAAGATCAGAAATTAATTCAAAAGAAGAAAAAATAAAGATTAGTTATTTGAAAAAACTGATATATCCTCCAGTCAAATTAATAATAATAATAAAAAAAGGCAAATAACATTGGGAATAAAAAGGGATGTGGAGCCACTCCTGACGGCCTAGTGGTTAAAGTTTGGTGTGCTCCACTTTAGCAGCTGGGGTTTGGTTCCTGGGCATGGAACCACACCACTTGTCTGTCAGTCGCCATGCTGTGGTGGCGACTCACATAGAAGAACTAGAAGGAATTACAACTAGAATATACAACTATGTACTGGGGCTTTGGGGAGGAAAAAAAAGAGGAAGATTGGCAACAGATGTTAGCTCAGGGTGAATCTTGTCCAGAGGAAAACAAAAAAACCCCAAGAAACTTTGTTTAAAAAAAGGGGAGGGGGTGCGATTTATAGATACCACAAAACACGAAAGAATAATAGAAACGATTTTATGACAAAAACTGAAATTACAGATAAAATGGTAGAATTTCCTATAAATAATATAATTTATCAAAGCCTACTTAAGAAAATAGAAAACCAGAATATATCTACAACTATTAAATAACTGATACAGCTATTTAATTGTTATAGGTATATAAATGTCAGGCCCAGAAGTCTTCCACTTAAAAATTTTCTCAAGAACAGAAAATAGGAAAATCTTCTCAAATTATTCATAAGGCTAGCACAACCTTGATACAGAAGCCAGATGAGGGCAGTTATAAAAGAAACTTCTAAGGCAATAACACCAATGAAAACACATGCAAAAACTTAAATAAAAACATTAGAAAACCTAAACCAGCTATATATATACATATACATATATATGTACACACACACACACACACACACATATAAAGCACAAAACAACATGATCAAGTAAGGCTTATGCCAGGAACTCAAGGAAGAATTAACATTACAAAACCTATTCGTGTAATTCACCACACTAAGATTAAAGAAAAATTTATGACCTGGCAGACATAAAAAAAAGCACCTCATAAAATTCAAGTCACTTGTGATTAAAAAAAAAATTTAGTAGTAAATTAAATAAATTTAAAAAAGTTAGTAAACAGATTCGAGTGATAAAAGGATATATAGAAAACAGCCTACATAGATAATGATAGAACATAAAGAGTACTCCTTTTAAATTTAGGAAGACAATGATTCCTAATAACACCTTGTAATTAATCCTAGGATTTTAGTGGTCAATTCTCTGGCTGCAATTTCCCTTCTCATTTACTGATCACCTTGAGTTTGTCTTCTAGTTGTTTCCTCAAGAAAGGCTCATGTAAAAAAGGTCTGAAGCCCTGAATGTTCAAAATTTGTCAATAGTCTTTATACTCAAAGGACAGCATGGCAGGACAAAAAGTAAAATAAAACCCTTAGCTTATACTTTCTTTCCTTGAGTAGCTTACATGTGGTTCATCTACTGTTTTCTGGTGTTATTTCTGTTCTGCCACCAATCTTTTCTTCATAATATGACCTTTCGCTAGACCAAAATGTTTTACCAGAATATGTCTCAGTGCTGGGCCAGTTTTCTTTGGAACATGATGCATTCTTTCAATAGGTAGATTCAAATCTTTTTTTAATTTAAGGAAACACTTTGAATTATACTTTAAGACTATTTGTTTTATTGCACAATGTGTTTTGATTTTCTTCCTTGGAGGCTCCAGTTTTGCGTATCTCTTCTGGCTGTCTTCTAGATCATTATCCCATTAACTTACTTTTAAAAAATCTTTTGTTTTCTTTTATTCACTTTTCTCACGTCTATCTTTAGTTTTTGTTTTTCTGCATTTTTAAAATTGTGGTAAAATATACACTTCATAAAATTTCATATCTATCTTTGTGTCCTTTGCCATGGTGCCTAGTCTCCCATGTGTACCTTATAATTTACTCTCTGTTTCTGAAATGATTTAATCTTTTTCTTTCATTTCTTTGCTGTTCTGTTAGTTCCCATTTCACATCCTCCTGCTTTCCAGCTGTCTCTTCCTTGAATTCTTATATTTCTGCTTTGTGGTCTTTCTTCATATCTTTTACACTTCATTATTTTTATTTTAATACAACTTTATTGAGATATAATTCACATAGCATACAATTCACTCATTTAAGTGTACAATTCAATGGTTTTTAGCATATTCAGAGTTGTGTAGCCATCACCACTGTCAATTTTAGAACATTTTCATTACCCCCAAAGAAACCCTGTACTTCTTAGCAATGCACCTCACCCCTCATTGTTCTCTACCTCCAGGCCTAGGCAACCACTAATTTACTTTCTGTCTCTATAGATTTGTCTATACTAGATCATTTTCATATAGATGGAATCATACAATATGTGGTCCTTTGTGACTGGCTTCTTTCACCTAGCATAATGTTTTCAAGGGTCATCCATATTGTAGCATGTACTTCATTCCTTTTTAAGGTCAAATAATGTTTCATTTTACGGATATACCACATTTCATTTACCTAACCATCAACTGTTGGACAGCTGGGTTGTTTCCACTTTTTGGCTATTATGAATAATGCTGCTATGAACAATCGTGTACAAGTTTTTGTGTGGACATGTTTTCATTTCTCTTGGGTATATAGGAGGACTAGGAGGACTGCTGAATCATATGGTAAATCTATGTTTACCCATTTGAGGAACTGCCAGACTATTTCTCAAAGTGGCCGCACCATTTCACATTCCCCCCAGCAGTGTATGGGAAGTTCTAATTTCTCCACATCATTGCAGACACTTGTTATTACCTTTTTGTGTGAGTGTGTGTGAGGAAGACTAGCCCTGAGCTAACATCCGTTGCCAATCCTCCTCTTTTTTGCTGAGGAAGACTGGCTCTGGGCTAACATACGTGCCCACGTTCCTCTACTCTACATGGGACGCTGCCACAGGATGGCTTGACAAGCGGTGCGTCTGCCACAGGATGGCTTGACAAGCGGTGCCATCTATCTGCGCCCAGGATCCGAACGCACAAACCCCGGGCTACCAAAGCAGAGTGCGCGAACTCAACCGCTATGCCACTGGGCTAGCCCCTATCTTTCTGATTATAGCCATTCTAGTAGTTATGGAAGAGATGTATTGGTTTATTTATTTTTAAATTTATATTGGAATCTTAGGTTACATTTTTCACCTACTTCAAGAGGTCAGCAAGCTTTTTCATAAAAGGCCAGACCGTAAGTATTCTAGAACTGCAAACCATACAGTTTCTGTCACAAATACTCAACTCTGCTTGTGAAGCATAAAAGCAGCCACAGACAATGTGTAAATGAATGGGAATGACTATGTTCCAATAAAACTTGACTTACAAAAATACAGTCACGCATTGCTTAATGAAGAGGATACATTCTGAGAAATGTGTTGTTAGGCAATTTTGTTGTGCAAACATCACAGATGGTACACAACTAGGCTATCTGGTACCAATCTTATGGGACCTCTACCATGTATGTGGTCCATCATTAACCAAAACATTGTTTATTACTGTAGGCAATACCACAGGCAGTAGCTTGCCCACCCTGATCTATTTTGTGGCAACATTTTCGGTTTGTTTTTCATAATCTGTAGAAAATTTTGGTTTCTTCTCTCTCGCTCTCTCTTTAACCTTTTCTTCCTTATAAATTTGTATCAGTTAACAATTGCTTAGTAACAAACCATCCCAAAATTCAGTGGCTTATAACCACAATCGTTTACTATTACTGACACTTCTACAGTGTTAGCTGAATTAGGCTCAGTTCAGCTGGGGGGCCTTGATCCACATGTCTCTCATCTTCCCTCAACCAATGAGCTAGCAGAGGAATGTTTTTCTCATGGAAATGGCAGAGGTGCAGAAAAAAATGAAAATACCCAAGTCCTTTTAAGGTTTATTAGGCCTGAAACTGACATGCTGTCACTTCTACCTATATTATTGCCTAATATGGCAAGTCACATAGCCAAATCCAAAGTCAAGCAGGAGGGGAAAATATTCTTTCCCTTTAGTGGGAGGGAGTGCAGAGTCATAGCAGGAATACAAGAAGCAGCCCTGAAGTCCACGGTGCAATCAGCCGTGGTGATAGTTGTACAATCTTGTGAATAAACTAAAAACCAATGAATTGTATACTTTTAAATGGTGAATTTTTTTTTTTTTAATTTTTTGTGGGGAAGACCAGCCCTGAGCTAACATCCGTTGCTAATCCTCCCCTTTTTGCTGAGGAAGACTGGCCCTGGGCTAACATCCGTGCCCATCATCCTCTACTTTATATGGGACGCCACCATGGCGTGGCTGACGAGCAGTGCGTCGGCGGGCGCCCGGGATCCGAACTCGCGAACCCCGGGCTGCCAAGCGCGGACGAAACCGCTGCGCCACCGGGCGGCCCCTTAAATGGTGAATTTTATGCCATGTGAATTATATCTGAGTAATAAAAATATATTAAAAGAACAAAAACAAACCAACAAAGAAATGCAATCTACCAGCATCATTGTATGGATGTTGGGCATATTCTTTTTGTTATTCATATTTGAATGAGATGAATTACCCTGGACCATTACCAGAAGGTTCAGGGTGTAGGTAGCAGACAGAAGAGTTTTCAGGTTTCTTAGCTTAAAGGTTCCCTCCTCTGTTCCTGCATCCAAAGATTGTTTTTTTAAAATTATACGGTGCCTTTGTTGCCACTCTTTCTCACTTGCAAGTGTAAATCTGGTTCAGGAGCGACCGCCTTTACTTCCAGCTCTGGTTTCCTCGTTGAGACCAGTCACTAAGAGACACAACCCTTGCCTCACAACCCTTGCCTTCCAAGGTCATAACTCACTTCTAGGAGTATTTTGCTAGCATGTTCTAAGATCTCTGGGTAACCCAGGCATTTTCCAATTCCTCTCCTCCTGCTTTACTTAAGGATACTGTGTGGCTGTTCAGTTTTAACCTGGAACATAGCTATTCTCTCCTAGGATGAGGCTCTCTGCCTCTGGGACTGAATGGTTGCTGGAGATTTCTGAGCTATGCCTCCTCCGCACAACTCTACCTTTCTCACAAAACCATTGAAACTTCCCATCGTAGCTTCCCAATAGCATTTACATATAATTTAGAGTTTACAGGGTTTCTTTTTCTCTTGAATTTGTTCAGAACGTAGTTTGAGAGCTGCCAACGCCCCCTTTCTTCTTTTCAGAAGTAGAGAGATTAAGAACTAATCTGGTCTTGTTCCTTTTGGAACTATGCAGTCTGGTGCTTTTGTATTGCTCTCCTGCTTTCTTGTTCAGGGTACCACATAGACCCTTTCAACCTAGAAACTTACATCCTTCAATTCTGGGGCCATAGATGATAGTTTCCTCCCACTGTATTAGATGAGGACCTCCCTGACTGGTTCTCTAATATTCTCACCTCATTCTTGTTTTCTAATTCTTGTGGCTGTTCTATTTTTCAGGAGAGTTCTTCAGCTTTATCATCCAATCCTTGTATTAAATTTTTTAAAATATTTCTGCTGTCACAGAGCTCTTTTCTGAATAATTTATCTCTCTTTTTAAAAAAACAAACTTCTTTCATGGATGTAATTTCTTCTCTTTTCTCTCTAAAGATACTATAATTTTCTTTTGTTGATGTTTCCTTTGTTACCTGCAGCAAATCTATTTCTACCAAGCTCCTTTTATTTCCTACTTGTTTATTCCTGTTTGGTCGCTTTGATGTTAGAGACTTCCACCACATGGCTGGTGATCCTTGGCTGTGCATTTATATTTAAGTGTGAGGCACTTAAAGCTGATTGAAAGTTTGGTGCATAAACAGTGCTTCTTGACCAGCAACACTTACTCACTCAGGTGATCTGATGGTGATGCAGCTGTTTAATCAGGTGAACTCCGAAAGTCCATATCTATTAAATATTTTGCCATTGGTGGTTAAGTTTCCCCAGAAAAGAATCCTTTGATACCTTGCTTAGGAGGAGCATAAGCTTTACTATTAGTTCTGGGAACCACAGAGAGAAAGACAGCTCTAGTTTCATTGTATGTTGACTTTCACTTAATCCTCACTTCCACTTAGGTGCTTTATCCCTACCTCAGCTGTCTAGAGCTTGCCTAGTTAATGTCTCCTGAGTGTAAACCTTCAGTCTTCTGTCAGGGTGGAAGAGAGGTAGTTGTCTGGGTGTATAGAGTAGAGAAGGGGATCCAAGCATCAAGATTATAAAAATCATCAATCAACTCTTCTATTTCATCTCCACCCTGTATTCCTGCCTTGAAAAGTACCTGGTACCTCCAAATCCGGAGTCTTTTCCAGATTCTGTGGTGGGAATCAGCTTGCTTCCTGTTGGCTTACCTCTCTTCAGCCTTCAGCATTCTCTAATCCACTAAGCCATTAATTACTTGACCATCTCCTTTCTAGTTTCCTAAATATTGATTTCACCTATCTTCTCTCTCATTCTCTTGATCTTTATGGATTTATATCTTTATTCTTTTACTATAATCTTAGTGGGATTTCTAGAGGGCGTATACAATTGGATATGTTAAACTAGAAGTGTCTACTTAATCTAAGTCTTAATTTCTTCAATTAAAAAATGTGGAATATACCACCTACAATAGTAGTTACTATTACCATTATTTTTTATTTTTATTTTTTGGTGAGGAAGATTAGCCCTGAGCTAACATGTTGCCAATCCTCCTCTTTTTGCTGAGGAAAATTATAATTCTTTCCCAACAGATACAATAGAATTTGTGTTGCTGCACAGTATTTTTTACTCATGCATTATTATTTTTGCCATACTTAATCTAAAAAACAAAGACACTCCCAAATAAAAGAAAGCTGTTCATTTAACACAGAAAAATGTCCTATCATAAATTGTTTAGGGGAAAGAAAAGCAGATTACAAAAGAGAAGCATATGTATATATATATAGTCTTAAAGAACATACAATTTAAACAATGGTCATCTTCTGCACAACACTCATCAACAGCTGATATTTTTCCAGTTTGATTACCTTCCCACCACTAGATTATTAGTTTCATGAATACAGGGAATTTGTCCTTATCCATGCTGTATCCCCAGTGCCCAGAACAGTGCCTGGTACACAGTAAGATTTTAGTAAACATTTATGTAATGAATGAATCAATTCGTTTTCCAGATCACTTCATTTCTCTACTTAAAACCCTTCAGTGGCTTCTTGCTGCCCTCAGAACACAAGGCACACTCCCTGCCATGGCCACATAAAATCTGGCCCCTGCTAATTTCCTACACCTCACTTTGATCTACCTTCCCCTGATTTACTAAGTTCCAATTACACTGATCTTTCTGATTCAAGTTCTTTCCCCTTTTCAGGCCTTTGCACATGCTGTTATTTCTGACTGGAGTGCTCTTTCTCCTGTCCTGCTCATGACTGAGCTCTCTCTCTTCCATTAGTGAAATCTAGAAGTTACATCCTCAGATAAACCTTCTCTGATCACCCCACCTAAAGTAGGTGTTTTCTTTAAAGCACTCATTACAACATGCAATTATTTTATCAATTTACTTTTGTGGCGAGGTCTATCTTCCCCTATAATATAAGGTGCATAGAGCCAGACACTCTTTGTCTGGTTCACCAAAGTCCCCCAATGTCCAGCAGAGCTCCTAGTGACACAGTAGATACTCAATACTTTACTAAATTATCCTTGGGTGGGTCAAGAACAGGCAAATTTGGTTTCATTTTTTACAGCTTTATGTATTATTTGAAATTTTACATAAGTATAAATACAATTTGGGGGAAGTAAAGCTATTTTCATTTTGGAAAAACAGATTTCCCATAGCCCTAAGTAGCAAACAAGTTAGTTTTTTAAAATGAAGATGAGGTAGAGAAAACAAAGGAAATAGCATTTCCCATAAGCCAAAATAATGATAAAGAGATCCACAAAACAAAGCGTCCCTAATAAAAAACAAAATACTATGGAATGAGAAATGTACGATTTTCACAAAAACTTTAAGATATATTAAAAAGTTGGCCATGTGCAAAAGTTTAAATGTTTTTTAATGTCAAGATAATCATGCACAGATTGAATGAAAACCAAGGTACCCCTTGCTACTATCTGCAGTGCAAAGTCCATTCAGAATCACTGTTTTACATTTCAAAAGACCTAAAATACTGTAAGTCCACACACACAGAAAAGCTGTAAGAAGTGATGCCACGTGTCTAGCAGGTCTTCAAGGGTTTCCCCACTACCATACAAACAGAATCCAACCAGTCAGAAACAAAGGCGCTCCGTAACCTGTAAGTACTGTACAACCGTGTGTGTCATCACCTGTTACGCGGCCCCACCAAAGCTTCACTCCCTAAAGCCCCCTGAAGGTAGGACACCTAGTCTGTCCCTTCTCCCACTCTTCTCTGCCCCCTCGCTCTGGCAGGCAGCTTGCCAGCGGGGCGTCCCCGGCAGCAGCGGGAAGCCGGAGCTGGGGGTTGCGGGGCGGCCCCTGCTCCTCACCTCATGATGCGTGGGGGAGGGGGCTGTGCCTCTGTCCAGTCGGACCCGCCGGCCCCCTCCCGCCATCGACGGCCAGTGCGGTGGCCCGGGCGGCGCGGGGCGGAGCCTTTTAAAAGTCAACGAGGGCGGCTGACCGCGAGCCTGGCGCATGGCCGCATAGCAGACTCCTGGGGAGACCGGGGCAGGGGGGTCGTGGGAGCTGCAGTCTGATCTGAGGGCTAGACATGCAAGCAGAGAGCTCTCGGTTCTCTATTTCTGATGTCACCCCAATACCCCTAGGTGGTTTTGTTATTTTACAGTGATCGCTCCAAGCTTCAATTTCCTCCTGGGTCTCGCCTGCTGGCATCCAGTAACCATGCAGGATTGCAAATCCCAGACCTAATCCAAAATCCTTGTTTTTTCACTACAGTGACCCCAAATTATTCTAACTCATTGCTCCTATAAAGCTTTCCCATTACTGACTACATAGACTCATTGGCCAGGGTTTCATGGGGCTTTGTTGTATAATTTAAAAAATAAAAGGCCTATTGAATGTGGTTTTGAATACTCCATATATCCCCAAGAGATGCTGATACCAGCACCTTGGGTGGGTCAGGATGGGGGTGCTTGTCCCTCCCACTAAGCCACACAGCCCTAACAAAACTCACCAAAAATAAAACTGAATGGGAGGGAGGGAAGTGAAGTATTTGGCCTGACCTAAGGACATCTTCACTTTTGACTCATGTTTTAACCAAGTAACCTAAGACATCCACATGTATCTCCTGGACTGCATCTCCATTTGCTAGAAGAAATCTAATCAGGAGATCCTAGAAAATCATTACCACTACTGTGTTGTACATATAGGAAGATGTGAACTCACAAAGCAAATTACTTAAATTCATAAAGAATCATGTAGATCAATAACATACTATTTAAAATAGCAAATTCGCTTTGGGTTTTCAGCATATCCAATGTAAGAAAAACTGCTTTTTTTAAAAACATTTTTTGGTGATTATATCCATTGCGTAAAATGAGTTATACCTATGTACTATGACTTTTTCACTTAAGTGTGGCTGACTTACTTTTGGATTTAATATTCAGTGTTTGAAGATTGTTTCAACATTCTCTAAATCCAATCCAACCGTAGAAAGTATTTTTGTACATCAAACACACGCTTATAATCTTATACCTATCAAGTTTTGTTTCCTTTCTTTCTTTTTTTTTGTGAGGAAGACCAGCCCTGAGCTAACATCCGTTGCCAATCCTCCTCTTTTTTGTTGAGGAAGACTGGCCCTGGGCTAACATCCGTGCCCATCTTCCTCTACTTTATATGGGATGCCGCCACAGCATGGCTGACAAGCAGTGTGTTGGCCAGCGCCCAGGATCTGAACCCGTGAACCCTGGGCTGCCAAAGCGTGACCTAAACCGCTGTGCCACCGAGCCAGCCACTTGTTTTCTTTCTTACTATGCTGTATAAAAAGTCAATAGATTCCTTGGAGACCATACTTTCCATAATCAAGATTATGCACTTTTAATTAGAATCATTTCAAAGTTTATATGGTGACATTTTTAGACATCCCTATAAAGTAACTGACCTATGTTCTGGCCCCTCAACAAACTGAGTTTACTAATTGATGCTTTAGCATTAAACTATCAGCCTGCAATGAAATGGCTGCATTAAACTCATTACTGTATTTATCACAAGAATATATATTGTTAAGTAGTTTTGTCCTCCTTACAAGAAAATTCTAAGAATAAATTTCTATCAGGGACAATTACATTTTAAGACCTACTTTGGATTCTCTTGATTATTATATATGTAAAAAGAGAAAGTGATGCCTAATTCATGTCATAACAAAGATGATTTTTTTATTGCCACTACCCCTAGGTATATACCATCCCAGATGCCCAGGGCAAAGAACAGGTCTTCACTAAAGGTGGCTCACAGAGAAGTAGGGATAACCACAGGGTGAAGCAGGTGCTCCAACTGGTCAAATTAGGCCTCAGGAGTTGGGGTCTCAAATATTCTTTCTCCTAATGAGGGAGCAGGTGTACCCAAAGGTTCCGAACAGGGTCTACTTCACCATGCCAAGGAGAGTAGTGACTCTTTACACATAATATTAGCAAGGGATTTCTCCAATTAAGTGTTATTAAAATCCCATTAAGGAAAAACAAAAAACATGCCCCAGACACGTTTCTTATGATAAACGTAGTAATTAAAAGAAGAGAAGCCAAATTTAAAAACAAAAACAAAAGGCCAATTGAGTTACTCAATAGAAGCAAAAGCTGGTTGTTTTGGAAGAGAACAATCTTTTAGCAAATATAATCAAGAAAAAAAGAAAAAATTAAATATCAGGGGCAGAAAGGACAATATAACCACAAATATAGAAAAAAGATTTCTAAAACTATAAATTATCAAACACAATTTATACCAATAAATTTGAAAACTATAAATATATAATTTACCAACACTGGTCTAAATGGAAGAAACATCTGAATAAACCAATTATGATGAAAAAACTGGAAGAGTAGTCATTGTCCTATTCCTCCCAAAAGATCAGTTCCAGAGTTTTATTCAAGTTTCACTTTTCACTTATCAGATTATCAAAAATCCACAAGTGGGGCAATGCATTCTGTTGGGGGAGTTGTGGGAAAGTGAAAAGAAAAGCAAAAGACCAGGAGAAACTATTTACTATTTAGGCTATAAAAGATTTACTTATACATTTAGATAGATCAATAGAATATAAAAACAGAAATTCACAGTTCAGGAATTATGAATAGCCAACAAACACATTTCAAAACACCTCTAGTTTACAGATTTAAGAAGCCAAACAACCCCAAGAAAGAAAAATAAAGATACATTACAGTGAAACAACAGAAAACTAAAGATGAAGAGAAAAATATTAAAACAGAGAAAAAGGAATCAAGAGACTGACAGCTGACATCTCAATAGCAACAATGGAAACCAAAAGACAAAGGAATGAGATCTTCAATGTGCTAAAAGAAATTGCCAAACTAAACTGCTATATTCAGCAAATGACAGTGAAACAAAGACATTTTCAGGTAAACAAAAACTGAGAAAGTTCACCATCAATAGACCTTCAATAAAAGCCATTCCAAAGGATGTACTTTAAGTAGAAGAAAAAAAAAAAAAAAAAGGCCCTAGATGGATGGTCTAAAAGATAAAAGAAGCAATGAATAACAGAGAAAGTGGTAAAAATGTGGGAAATGGAAACAAGTACTGACTGTAAAACACAAACAGTAATTCTAAACAGGTCCCCTTCTGTTGGGTAAGAATTTTTTTAAACAATTAAAATACAAGATAATAACATATAAGTTATGAAGGGGTTGAATGAAGTTAA
This sequence comes from Tapirus indicus, assembly GCA_031878705.1. Lineage (NCBI taxonomy): Eukaryota > Metazoa > Chordata > Mammalia > Perissodactyla > Tapiridae > Tapirus > Tapirus indicus. Next base: position 122,014,399 of record CM062925.1, read on the forward strand.
ACTTCCAAGGTTCTTGTATTGTCTAAGGAGAAGGTAAAGATATTGGTTATTTTTAGATTTTGAAAAGTCAAAGATGCATGACATCTCTAGGACAATTTAAAAAGAAAAAAAAGTATATAATTTCAAACCAGAATATGGGAAAAGTGGAATGATAAAAGATATTAAATCAATATTTTAAAAATAACAAAAAAGGAGAGAAAAGAAATATAGAACAGCCAGGACAAACAGAAAGCACAAAATAAGAGCAATTGTAGTAAATGTAAATAGGCTATATGCCCCAGTTAAAAATGTTTTAAAATTGCATTGAAAAATTCCAACAAATGATCTTTAAAAGAGACAAATCTAAAACATACAAGTGCATATGAATCTATAGCTATCTCAAAATAGTTTAGTAAATGAAAAAACAAAAATAAACACAAAGAAATATTTGATAGAGATAATCACAAAACGATTCACTGAAAAGACTAACATAACTGATAAACTACAGGCAAGATGAATTAACAGAAAGGGAGGGGGGAAACGAGAACAGAAATATTCAATATCAGAAATGAAAAAAGGAGACATAATTACACATGCTTTAGACATTAAAGACAGTAAGAGGACACTTTTAACAACTCTGTGCCAATAAATATTAAAAATTTAGACAAAATAGAAAAAGTTCTAGAAAAATCTAACTTACCAAAACTGGCATAATTTTTTTAAAAAACCTGTGTAATCCTGTAATCACTAGTTAAAAATCTGCTACCAACAAAACTTCAGACCCAAGTGGATTCAATGGTAAATTCTACAACTGGTTATCCACATGAGAATGAAGTTAAATTACACCTATACTCCAAACTACACACAAACAATTCCAAGTATATAGATATGAAATGAAAATCTAAAAATTAAGAACTTCTGCTCATCAAAAACACCACAAATAGAGAGAAAAGGTAATTGCAACCCATTTAACTATCAAAAGATTAGTATCCAGAGTATGTTAAGAAGTCCAACAACAACTCAATAGTCCAATAACCCAATAAAAACAGAAAAATGGACAAAGGATATGAACAGTCAGTACGAAGAAAAAGAGGGGGGAGTCCTATAAACATATGAAAAGATGCTCAAACTCAGTCATAATAAAACGTAAATTTAAATAAACTCATACCACTTTCCACTTATCAAGCTATCAAAATCTACAAGTTTAGCAACGCATTTTGTGAAGGAAGGCTTTAGGAAAACAGTCACTTCAGTATATTGCAGGTAAGAGTGCAAAATCCTAAAGAAAAGTAGTTTAGCAATATTTATCAAAATTTCAAAAGCATTTATCTTTTGACCCAGTAATCACAGTTCTGGAAATTAATAATACAAAAATACCTTCTCACATACAAAATGACAACTCCACAAAGTTACTCCCTGCACCACCGTGTTCAACAGCAAAAGACTAGAAACAAATAGTCAATCTACTATAGACTAGTTAAATAAACTGGTACAGCCACACAATGGAAAACTGTTTTCCTATGCTGTAGAATGAGCACGCTTCCTACATACTGATTTGTGAGGATTTCCAGGATATACTGGTAAGTGAAGAAGAAAATGTAGTATAGCAGACATTAGAGTAAGAAGGAGGAATATAAAAAAATATGCTGGGGAATGAGTTGGATAGGTACAGGTAAGAAAGATTTTTTTTCAACATATGCCTTTACATATTTCTTAATTGTTTAAATAAATGATTCTAGTAACTTTTTTTAGCAACAGGAAGAGTTCATCAACTTTTATATATAACATATTTTAAAAAATCATACATATTAATAAAAGAAAACAAGCACCCAATAGAAAAAGTGGGGAAAACATGACTAAACATTACACAGAAAACAGACTCTCAATTTCTTTTAAGTAATCAGAGAAATGCAGTTTAAAATCACAATAATATATCACTTCACTTCCTCCAGACTGAAAGAAATTAAAAAGTTGGACAATGCCATATGTGGAGAATGGGAAGCAAAGAGAGGTTTCATTCACAATTGGTGGAGTATAAATCAAAACCACCATTTGGGAAAAGTTAGATATTATCTAATGAAATTGAACATGTACATACCCTCCCAATGGCTCCAATTCCACTACTAATATGCCCAAGCAAAAGTATTGTATATATGCACTTGGAGATGAACAATAATGTTTATGGCAGCACTAATATTAATAGCCCAACATTGAAAATAACCAATATGTTCATAAAGAATAACATGGATAAACATGTAATATATTCTTACAGTAGACCATTATACTTCAATGAAAATGGATGAAATACAGCAGTGGTTCTTAAAGTGGTGATGATGCTAATGTATGTGATTTTTTGATATTATATAATGAAATGTGTCATCTTTTGGGAGATCTGCATAATTCAGTGAACTAATATCTTCCACATGACCAATGCATGGGTGGAAGACCCCTTCAAAATCCAAGATAGTCCAAGAGGTTTTAATGTCACAGAGTTTGAGAAGTTCATTGATATGGTTTCAAGTTCTACACTGCGGCTAACTTTTAAGAAACCATTAGGTTTTTTTTTTTTTTGGTGAGGAAGACCAGCCCTGAGCTAACATCCGTTGCTAATCCTCCTCTTTTTGCTGAGGAAGACTGGCCCTGGGCTAACATCCGTGCCCATCTTCCTCCACTTTATATGGGACGCCGCCACGGCATGGCTGACAGGCAGTGCGTCGGCGGGCGTCCGGGATCCGAACCAGCGAACCCCGGGCTGCCAAGCGCGGACTAAACCGCGGCGCCACCGGGCCGGCCCCTAGAAACCATTAGGTTTTGATGAGTATCAAAGAAAAATATAACTATTTTAAAAGGTTATTAAAATATTCCTCCCTTTTCTAAATAAACAGCTAAGTGAGGCCAGATTTTCTTCATATACTTCAACCAAAACAATATATTGCAACAGATTGAAAGCACAAGCAAACATGAGACTTTAGTCATTAAAGATATTTGCAAAAATGTAAAACAATGCCACTCTTGTCACTAATTTTTTTTTGTTTTGGAAAACAGTTTTTTTTTCATTAAAAATCTTTATGTTAAGATGAAATAGGTTTACTATTATTTTTAGAAGTATCAATAAATATACCATATATTTATTGGTATACACAAACATACCAACAGATGCCATATCTAATATATTTAAAATTTTTTCAGTTTTAATATATAATATGATATAATTCACATAAACAAAAGATCTTTGGGATCCTCAATAGTTTTTAAAAGTGTAAAGGAATCCTAAGACCAAAAAGTTTCTGTTACTAGACTTACTGTGGTGATCATTTCCTAATGCACATAAATGTCAAATCACTATGTTGTATATCTGAAACTAACATAATATCGTATGTCAACTATACTTCAACAACAACATAAAAGTTTCTGAATTGCTGAACTATAAGCACATGCTTCTACACAGATGAATCTCAGACACATAATGTTTAAAAAAAAGTAATTCACAGGGTATACAGTATGATTCCATTTAAATAAAGTTCAAAAACAGGTGAAAGTAAACAATATGTTGGTTAAGGATAAAAACACAGGTGATAAAACTGTAAAGAAAGGCAAGGGAATAATTAACACAAAATTCAGGATGACCACGGTGATGGGGGTGGGGAATACTCTGCTTCTGGGGAGAGAGAGAGGCACACACCAAAGGCTTCTAAGGTATTTGTGATGTTCTATTAAGCTGGGTACACAGATATACTTCTTTTTTTAACAGTACACATAAATGGTATATTTCACAACAAAAATATTAATAGAAGAAACAAAGAGACATACCTATTCTCCTAGAAGGAAAAACTCAAAAGAATGTCTCTTCTCAAATTAATCTATAAATTCAATGCAATCACAAACAATATCCCAACAAGATTTTCTATAGAACTTGAAAAGATGGTTCTAAATTCCATCTGGAAGAAAAATGCAAAAGAAGAGCCCAAAGCTTTTTTCAAAAGAAAGTACCAAAATATATTATAAAACTACAATTAAAACAGTGTGGTAATAGCTAAATGATCAAAGAAGGGAGTTCAGAACCCAATTAAAAAAAAAAAAACAAGCAAAGGATATGACCCGGCCAAAAAACGTTTAACTTTCTTATTACCCAAGGAATGTAAAAATTAAAATGAAATGTTAATTTCAATTATTAGAAAATTAGTAAAATATTAAAGAAATACTGTTACCATCCAGTGCTGGATAGCAGGGAAATAAAAATACACCTTTTGAGAGCCTGAATATAAAAAAGTACAATCACTTGAGGGCCATTTGACAGCATTATTATCCAGCATTCTCATAAGGAATCCATTCTAGAAATACTGTCATGAGCACATGAAGCATTGTTTATAATAGCAAAAAAGATAATCACTGCAGCATTGTTAGTTATAGGGGAAAACCTGAAAATAGCTTCAGTGTCCATCAGGAGAGAAATGAGACTCATTTGATAAATAGATGCCATATCTATTTAATTATACTAAATAGATATCATACTGCATTTATTTAACAAACACTATGTCTCAGGTAAGTTTTTATGCACTTTGTGGATTTTAATTTATTTAAGCAAGTATGTTTGGATTACAGGAGATGTTCATGATACAGCTCTTTTTAAAGAGAACTGGTTACATTTGGGCAAATGTTCTGAAAACACAAGATTTCAAATACCATTCTTTGTCTTTCTTGAAATAATTGTGTACAGACACTTTGTCACTTTTTATTTCTCTCTAGTTGGGCTAGCTTTTTACTGAAGTACTGAACATATTATATAGAGCTATCCAATTATTGAAGGCAGTTTTTTGACAGAAAAGTATTCTTACACTATTAAGGTATATCTGCTTTGTTATGAACCTCTAGCAGGCTTACTACCAATCTCAGATTCTATGATGTTAATACATACACCCCTTTTATCTCCTAATGCTTTTTCAAGGGAACACCGTGGGCCCTTATATCACTAATGTTACTACAGTAACACCATATACTCGTACGACACTTACGTTTAGAATGTATTTTCATCATTCTAACTTCACCTTACAGGGAGTATAAAGAAGGGTAAGGGGTGTATTTAAATGTTTGATATTCAAACAGACAGGTGGCGATTATATGAAACTTGAGGATTTTCAAAGTATCTTCCTCAAATTTTGAGGTTCATCTGCCAGGTTCTCCCGCACAATGCTGCTTGGTGCCACCTTCATACAACCTGCTGGCTCACATGGACCGACCTATTATGACATTCCTTACGCACTACTTCGGTCTCCTGCTAAATGACCCTCCCAGTGGACAGACCTCTTCCTTTGATACCTACTCTAAAAAAGAAAAGGTCACGCACTGCCATGAAGTCTCCGCAAAAAAGAAATCTGAGGCGCAGACTTCAAAAAGAAGCTTTAGACAACTATTTAGCAGCTAGTCCAAACCAAATAAGCAAGGCTTCAACTAAATATTCTCACGTCCACGAGGATGACGCTGTCCTCTGACAGGCAGCTCGAAGGGGATGCTTAAGCCGTTCTAGACTGTCTGCCTCAAAAAGGGGAAAAACGAATTCGGAAGCCCCACACGTACTTGTAAAACGCTGACTCGCTCGAAATGACTTAAGATCGATAAATGAGCAAAATTGACAATGGCCACCGGTGTGAAAGGCGGCCATTCTCAAAAAAGCAGCGAAGAATCTGAAAAGCAGCAAAGCAAACGCGATTCTGAAAACCACCGACCTCTCCCACGCCAGTCACCCCAGAGCAGGACAAACAGGCCAAAAGGAGTTAGTCACTCATCATCCAAGGAAAGCATGCAAAATCAATCGTAATTTTATAATTTCTTAAAACCACAACAGCGAAGCCCCCCACAGCCACGACCCAAACCCAAGCAGCCACGCCGTGGCCTCGGAGGGCTGCGCTCTTCCCTCCTTCCAGATGTCACGAAGGTCCACACACCGAGGCGCCCGCCCCGGAGGTTTTACCTGTCCTTCGTGCCGCCGCCGCCCCCGAGGACCTGAGACTACCGCTCGATTTCTTCCCCATGCTCTCAGGTGTCGTCCGCTCCCCCAGACAGGCGCCTCCTTGCTCTCGCTCCCTCGCGGCCGAACGTGACAGAGCTGGTCGGACCCTGCTAATAAGGGCCGTCTCCGCCTCCTTCCCAGCTCTGGAGCCCTTTTCCCGGGACTCCCCGCCTCCCGGGTTTGCAGTGAGCGCCCTCGGCCTCCCCTCTTCACAGCTCGTCAGAGGCGCGCTGGACGCTCCACGTCGCAGCCCGTCCTTCCTCTCCGCCCTTGTGCCAGCGCACGGGGAGGGCGGCCCCGAGGCGCCCGCGGGAGGGACGCGGGCCCGGCGTCCAGGCTCCGAGCCCGCAGGCCCCGCTGCGCTCCTCAGACAAGCGTCGTCCCTTCTCCAGAGGATCACAGAAAAGAACGGACCCCGAGCCGCCCCGCGGCCTGAGGGGACAGATCGCCTTTCTCAGTGACGGGGGCTGGAAACCGGAAGTAAAACCCCGCGGCCTCAGGAAGGGGGGGGCGGGGGAAAACAACAAAAAAAAGAGAAAGTGAAAACTGAACTGTGGCGGCCCCGTAGGAGGCAGGAGCCAATCGCTGAGGAGAAGCCGACGCGCAGGCGCGGGCTGCGGCCGGCGTCCACGCGGCACTCACCTCTCCCCTCTGCGCAGGCGCGAGGCCGCAGCGCACCCCGCGATTGGAGGACGGAGTAGGCGCGCGCGACGGCCCACCGCGGGGCGTGGTGGGGCGGGGCCGGGCCTCTCACTGGGCTGACACGTCGCCGGATGCGGAAGGCACGCACGGGAAGACGCGGGAGACCCCGCGAAGTCTGGCGTGTGCGTGCTGTGGGGTCTTCCTCGCGCTGTGGTTGGGTGTCTCCCTCTCCTTGCGTCTCCCGCCGAAGCTGCCGCGATGATGCTGGTTTTGTCTTGCCCGAAAGCGACGTTTACAGAACCTCGTCCTTGTAATTTAATAAATGTTAAATCCGTGTAGCATTTGTTTCCTTGCTAGTTCTCTAGTAAAACACCTGTAGAAGTTTATAATCCACGCAGAGAGAGCTAAAGGACCACAAATAGTGTTAATTCTACATGTTGGGAATAGATTTATTCATTCAATAGCACCGGTTACTGTTTACTGTGGCCAGATGCTGGCCACAGCAAGCACTAGGATTACAGTCGTGAACAATCTAGAATAAGTAGTAAGTGAACCAACACTGTCATAATAACAAAGAATAGAATTTAACTTAACAATACCGCTGTGAAAACAAAGCTAGAAATGTTGGAGGATGGGTTTGGAGGCTGGAGGCCAGGGGCAAAAGAGGCAGAGCTATAAGGTCTCACTGAATAAGGGACATTTGAGGTCAAACCTCAATGATAAAAACAGAGCAAACCAATCCTGGGAAGATGTGGAGGAAGAGCTTTCCAAGCAGAAGGCAGAGCAAGTGCAAAGGCCCTAGAAGTGAAATTGTGTGTTCTAGAACTGAAGAAGGTTGACTGTAGAAGAAGAGAATGAAATATAATAATTTTAAAAGTACACTCACGCATTGCTTTACAACCAGGATGCATTCTGAGAAATGGGTCATCAGGCGATTTTGTCATGCGAACATCATAGGGTGTACTTTCACTACCCTAGATGGTATAGCTTACACAACTAAGCTATGTGGTATTAATCTTATGGGACCATCGTCATATAGTCCATTGTCATCTCAAATGTCATTATGTGGTGCATGACTGTACAGGCATACCTTGGAGATATTGCAGGTTTGGTTCCAGACCATACCAATAAAGCAAATGTTGCAATAAAATGGGTCACACAAATTTTTTGGTTTCTAGTGCAATAAAAGTTATGTTTACACTATAGTCTATTAAGTGTGCAATAGCATTATGTCTAAAAAACGATTGCATGATTAAAAAATACTTCATTGCTAAAAAATGCTAACCATCATCTGAGTCTTGAGGAAGTCACAATCTTTTTGCTGGTGGAGGGTCTTGCCTCAGTGTTGATGGATGCTGACTGATCAGGTTGGTGGTTGCTGAAGGTCAGAGTGGCTGTGGCAATATCTTAAAATAAGGCAAAAATAAAGTCTGCTGCAGTGATTGACTCTTCCTTTCATGAATGATTTCTCTGTAGCATGCAATGCTGTTTGATAGCGTTTTATCCACACTAGAACTTCTTTCAAAATTGGAGTCAATCCTCTCACACCCTGCCACTGGTTTATCAACTAAGTTTATGTAATATTCTAAATCCTTTGTTGTCATTTCAACAATCTTCACACAGCATCTTCACCAGGGGTAGATTCCATCTCAAGAAACCAGTTTCTTTGCTCGTCCATAAGAAGCAACTCCTCATCCGTTAAAGTTTTATCGTGAGATTGCAGTAATTCAGTCACATCTTCAGGTGCCACGTCTAATTCCAGTTCTCTTGCTATTTCCACCACAACTGCAGTTACTTCCTCCACTGAAGTCTTGAACCCCTCAAGGTCATGCATGAGGGTTGGAATCAACTTCTTCCAAACTTCTGTTAATGTTAATATTTTGACCACTTCCTATGAATGTTGTTAATGACACCTAGAATGATGAATCCTTTCCAGAAGGTTTTTGATTTACTTTGCCCAGATCCATCAAAGGAATTACTATCTATCTATGGCAGCTATAGCTTTATGAGATGTATTTCTTGAATAAGACTTCAAAGCCGAAATTTGAGTTTCTGTACAAATTTTAGTATCAGCTTATCATTTTCTACCTCAAGAAAAAAAAAAGCTGTTAAGATTTTGTTTGGGATTGTGTTGAATATATAGGTCATTTTAGGGAGAATTAACATCTTAATATTCTATCTTCAAATTCATGAACATGATATCCCTCTCTATTTATTTAGGTCTTTTAAAATTTCTCTGAGCAATATTTATAGTTTTCAGTGTACAAGTCTTGTGCACATTTTGTTATATTTATCTCTTTATATTTTTTATGGTATTTAAAAATTTAATTTACAATGGTTTGTTGCTGATATATAGAAATACATTTGTTTTCCATATTAACCTTATATCCTGCAACTTGCTAAACTCACTTAGGATCTACCAGCTATTTGTGTGTATATTTTTTAAGATTTTCTAAGACAAACATGTTGACTGCAAATAAAAATACTTTTCTTTGTATTCAATCTGTATTTTTTTCCTTATTGCATTATTTCAGGCCGCTAGTGCAATGATGAATGTAAGAGGTGACAGCAAACATCTTCATCTTATCACAGACCTTACGGGAAAAGCATTCAGTTTTTCACCGTTAAGTATAATGCTATCTTTGGTGTTTTGTGTCCTTTTTTTCAGGTTGAGGATTTTCTTTTTTATTCCTAGTTTTTGAGAGTTTTTATCATAAATGAGTGTTGAATTTTGTCTGCATCTATTGAGAAGACTATATAGTTTTTCCTTTTTAGTCTACTAATGGTGAATTACATTAACTGATTTTCAAATATTAAGCCAATCTTGAGTTCCTGGGATAAGCCCAATTTGATTAGGATGGCTTGTCCTTTTTGTATATTACTGGGCATAAATTGCTGATATTTTGTTAAGGATTTTGGCAATTAGCTTCATGAAGGATAGTGGTCTATAGTTTACTTTTCTTGTAATATCCTAGTTTTGTTATCAGGGTAAATCCAAGCTCACAGAATGAGTTGGTAAGTAATCCCTTCTCTTTTGATCTCCACAATCCTTTGATTAAAATTGGTAATATTTCTTTCAAAAATGTTTAATAGAATTAACCAGTGAAGTCATGAGGATCTGTATTTTCTCTATAGGAAGGTTTTTAAGTACAAATTTTATTTATTTAATATATATAGTTATTAATAATATCTATTTCAAAGGAAGAGAGCTCTACCAATACCACTATCATACCAAGGCAATTGTGGGAATACCTAAAGATGTGCCTCCCTGAGGAGAAACAACAGAAGCTTAACACTGTGTGTACAGGGAAACAGATATCACTAAATAATCCAGTCACTAAATAAATAAACAAGCAAATAACAGTAACAAGCCCCAAAGCAGGGAGGGAGACAGTACAGAGTTGGGGCAATTTATTATCTAAAATGTCTGGCTTCCAACCCCAAATTATGAGGCATGAAAAGAAATGGGAAAGTATGACCCATACACTGAGAAAAAACCAAATAACAGAAACTGCTGTGAGAACAAATAATGTTGGATTTAACAGAGAAAGATTTCAAAGTTGCCAGTATAAATATGTCCAACAAACTAAAGGAAAGTGTGATAAAAGAAGTGAAGAAAGATATGACAACAATGTCACATCAAATAGAGAATATCTGGGGCCAGCACAGTGGTGTAATGGTTAAGTTCAGCATGCTTTGCTTTGGTGGCCTGGGTTTGTGGGTTTGGATCCCAGGCATGGACCTACACCACTCATCAAGCCATGCTGTGGTGGCGACCCACATACAAAATAGAGGAACGATTGGCACAGATGTTACCTCAGGGCCAATTTCCCTTAAAAAAAGAAAAGAAAAAGGAGAGAGAATATCTACAAAGAGAAATTATTAAAAAGAGCCAAATGAAAAGTGTGGAGTTGAAAAGTACAATAATTGAAATAAAAAAAGTACTAAAGGGGCTCAACAATAGAGTTGAATTGGAAGAAGAAAGAATTAGCAAACTTGAAGATAGATCAATAGAGATTATGCAAGCTGAAGAACAGAGAGAAAACAGAATGAAGAAAAATGAACAGAACCTTGGAGAAACGTGGGACAACCTTGAGTACATGTGCATAATATGGGTACCAGGAGAGTAGAGAGAGAAAGGAGAAGAAAAAATATTTGAAGAAATAATGGCTAGAAACTCCCCAAATTTATTGAAAAACCATAATATACACTTCCAGGAATCTCAATGAACTCCAAGTGGGATAAATTCAAAGAGATTCACAAATAGATGCATCATAGTAAAAATGCTAAAAGTCAACAACAAGGACAAAATCTTGAAAGCAGCAGCAGAAAAATAACTTGTTACAAGAGAAACCCAATAAGATTAACAGCTGACTTCTCAGCAGAAACAATGGACTTTAGAAGGCAGTGGGAAGGATGATACATTTGAAGTGCTCAAAGGAAATAAAACCTGTCAACCAAAGGTCTTATATCTAACAAATCTATCTTTCAAAAATGAAGGTGAATAAAAAACTGTCCCAGATAAACAAAAATGAAAGATTTGTCACTAGCAGATCTGCCTTACAGGAATTACTAAAGAAGTTCCTCAGGTTGAAACCAAGTGACCCCAGATGATAATCTGAATGTACATGAAAAAACAAAGAATGCTGGTAAAGTTAATTATGTAATGATAAAAACAGTATAAATGCATATTTTTCTCCTTTCTTCTCATAACCGATTTAAAAAGCCATGAAATAATATATATATAATGTAATATTGGGCTTATAACATACATGTATAACATATTTGCTAATAAAGCCACAAAAGAGGTAGGTGGGAACAGAACTCTTTTTGGCTAAGGAAATGACAACAAATGGTAAAGTAATAATTATAACAATATATTGTTGGGTTTGTAATATTAATAGATGTAATGTGTATAACAATAATACAAGAACAGGAAAGACAAAGGATTAGAGCTACATAGGTGTAACATAACTATATATTGCTGGAATTAACTAGTAAAAGTCTGAAGCTGATTCTGATAATTCAAGATATATATGGCAAACTCTATGGCAACCACTAAAAAAAATATCAAAATTAAAGAAATGAAAGTGCTACAGTAGAAAATATGCACTTAATGCAAATGAAAGCAGTAAAGAAAGAATAGAGGGACAAAATCTGCTTTGGTGGTTCAGGATTTGCAGGTTCGGATTCCAGGCATGGGCCTATACACTGTTCATGAACCCATGCTGTGGTGGTGTCCCATATACAAAATAGAGGAAGATTGGCACAAATATTAGCTCAAGGACAATCTTTCTCAAGCAAAAAAAAAAAAAAAAAAAAAGCGGAAGATTGGCAACAGATGTTGGTTCAGGGCCAATCTTCCTCCCCCCGACCCCCCAAAAAAGTGTTATAAAGAAGTGTTATAAACAGTTGTATGCCAAGGAATTAGCTAAGTTATGTGAAATAGATGAATACCTGGAAATACTGAAAACTGACTCAAGAAGAAATAAAGAATCTGAATGGAACTCTAACTAGCAAAGGGATTGAATTAGTAATAAGAAACACAGAAAACTACCCACAAAGAAAATTCCAGACACAGAGGCCTTCACTGTTGAATTCTACCAAACATTTAAAGAATTATTTTCCAATTCTTCACAAACTTTTCCAGAAAATGGAAGGGGGTGGGGCACTTCCCAACTCATTTTATTAAGCCAGTGTTATCCTGATACCAAAAAATCCAACAAAACTATTACAAGAGAGGAAAACTACAGACCAATGTCTCTTATGACTATAAATGCAAAAATTCTCAACAAAATACTAGCAAACTGAATCTAGCAACATATAAAAAGAACTATACACCATGAACAAGTGGGATTTGTTCTAGAATACAAGGTTGATTTAATATCAAAAAATCAACTAATCTAATTGCAATATTGCGATTTATAAGAAATATATATATTTGGTCATTCAGATGACTGAAATACATTTCTCAGATATATTTGGTCTTTGTCCCCATTTCTGGCTCACAGCTCCCAAAACACTTGGAATTTCCTAAGTGTTGAGAGTGACAAAGGTGTCTCTGGTTAACGTTAATGAAGGTGACTTTTGGACCCTACTGAAGAGTGGGGGCTGGTTGCCAGGAGAATCAGTCATGTGATCAGAGGATTGGAACTTTCAGTCCCACCCCCTGATTTCCAGGGAGGAGAGGGGGGCTTGGGGTTGAATCAGTTGCCAATGGCTAATGTCTTAGTCAATCACAACTACACAATGGAGCCTCCACAAAAACCTAAAAGGACTGCTCATTGGCCTTTTTGGAGGGCTTCTGTATTGGGGAACCAGAATGCCTCCATGTGCCACTGTGCCAGCCCCCAAGCTCCACAGGGACAGAAGCTCCTTTATTCAGGACCTCACCTTATGTATCTCTTCATCCGACTGTTGATTTCTTTATTCCTTTAATATCCTTTGTAATAAATCGGTAACTGGCGAGTAAACAGATGTTCTTGAGTTCAGTGAGCCGTTCTATCAAATTAACTGAACCCAGGGTGGGGGGTTGTGGGAAACTCTGATTTATAGCCAGCTGGTCAGAAGTACAGGTCACAACCTGGGACTTGTGACTGGCATCTGAATTAGGGTGGGGGGGTACTGGCGGCGGCAGTCTTGTGGAACTGAGCCCTTTACCTGTGGAATCTGGTTCTATCTTAGAGTAGATAGTATCAGAATTGAGTTGAATTCACCTTGCTGGTGTCTGGAATTTGCTTGTTGGTGTGGGGAAACCTCCACACACATGTTGGAATTGGGTCCAGGAACCCTTTGGAGTAACAAATCGTATCAGTAGGCCAAAAACCAAAAGTCATATGATCCTCTCAATAGACACAGTAAAAGCCAAACACTCTTTCCTGATAAAAAACACTCAGCAAACTAGGAATAGAAGGGATCTTCCTCAAATTGGTAAAGGGCATCTGTGAAAGACCCATTCTAACAACATACTCAAAGATGAAAGACTTTCTTTTTTTTAACTGGACAGAATAGAGTTTATTCAGTCCAGTAAGAAATTTGAGAAATGTCAGCTTGATAGTCTTGCTCAGTGAAATCTGCTAACATTAGTTCTAGCAGAACCTTTTTATTCCATAAAGTATTTCAATGCAAATTACACCAGGGACAAAGTCAAAACTTTCATCAGTGCAGCCTGATCAATCATTTGCATAACTTAGTCACATTCAACATTGTAAGGAACAAAGGAAAGTTGAACTAATCCAAAAGTGATGTGCTTAAAATCAAAAGCTCCCTATTCCAAGTGTAGAGACCTTGATAATGCTGGTTTTTTTCTTTTTAAAAAAGACAATAACTAAGATTACTGGATGTGTTTCCCTGAGATCAGGAACAAGACAAGGGTGTCTGCTCTCATTACTTCAATTTAACATGGTATGGAGATTCTAGCTAAGGCAATTAAGAAACAAAATGAAATCAAAGATATCTAGATTAGAAAGGAAGAAGTAATACTATTTGCATTTTCAGGTGGTATGATCTTGTATATAAAAAAAATCCTAAGGAATCCAGTAAAAAACTACTAGATGTAGGGGGCCGGCCCAGTGGCGTAGTGGTTAAGTTCATGCTCTGCTTCACAGCCTGGAGTTCATGGGTTTGGATCCCAGGGATGGACCTATGCACTGCTTATCAAGACATGCTGTGGCAGGTGTCTCACATATAAAATAGAGGGAGATGGGCACAGCGGTTAGCTCAGGGCCAGTCTTCCTCAGGAAAAAGAGGAGGATTGGCAATAGATGTTGGCTCAGGGCTAATCTTCCTCACCAAAAAACCCACAAAAAACAAAAAACAAACTATTAGATGTAATAAGTGAGTTCAACAAGATTGCAGGATACAAGATACGTATACCAAAATATCAGTCATATTTCTCTATGCCTGCCTGAGCAATCTGAAAATAAAACTAAGAAAACAATTCCATTTATGATAGCATCCAAATAGAATATTTAGGAGTTTATGTAACAAAACAAGTGCAAAACTTGTACTCTGAAAACTACAAAATGTTGTTGAAAGAAATCTAAATAAATGAGAAAACACCCCATCTTCATGGATCAGAAGACTTAACATTGTTAAGACGGCAATACTCCCCAAATTGATCTACAGATTATCCACAATCTCTATCGTATTCTCAGATGACGTCTTTATAGAAATTGACAAGCTGATTCTAAAATTCACATGGAATTGCAAGGGACCTAGAATAGCCAATAAACAATTTTGAAAAAGAAGATCAAAGTAGGGGACTCATACCTCTCGATTTCAAAACTTACTATGGAGCAATGATAATCGACACTGCAGTACTGGCACAAGAGTAGACATGTAGATCAATGGAATAGAATTGATAGTCCAGAAATAAACCCATATATATATGGTCAACTGATTTTCAACAAATGGTGTTGGGACAACTGGATAGCCACATGCAAAAGAATGAAGTTGTACCTTCACCCCATACCATATACAAAAATTAACTCAAAATGCATCAAAACCCAATATAAAAACAAAACTATAAAACTCTTAGAAGAAAACATAAGAGTAAAGCTTCATGACCTTGGATTTGGGAAAGGATTCTTAGACATGAGACCAAAAGTATGCACAACAAAAGAAAAATGGATAAGTTGCACTTTTGTGCTTCAAAGGACACCATCAAGTACCAATCAAAATCATGCAAATCAAAAAGACAAGGA
This sequence comes from Tapirus indicus, assembly GCA_031878705.1. Lineage (NCBI taxonomy): Eukaryota > Metazoa > Chordata > Mammalia > Perissodactyla > Tapiridae > Tapirus > Tapirus indicus. Next base: position 122,029,732 of record CM062925.1, read on the forward strand.
GATACCACTTCATGTCTACTAGGACAAACAGAATAAAAAAAGTCAGACAATAGGAAGTGTTGGTGAAGATGTGGAGAAATCTAAACCTTCATGTACTGTTAGTGGGAACGTAAAATGGTGCAGCCACTTTGGAAAATAGTCTTACGCTATCTCAAGTGATTAAACATAGAATTACTACATGACCCAGAAATTCCACTGGTAGTTATATACCCAAGAGAAATGAAAATACATATTCACACAAAAACTTGTACACAAAGGTTTATGGTAGCATTATTCATAATAGTCAAAAAATGGAAACAATCCAAATGTCCATCAACTGATGAAGGGATAAACAAAATGTGGTATATCAATGAAATACTGTTCAGTCATAAAAGGAATAAAATTTGATACATGCTACAACATGGATAAACCTTAAAAACATTATGCTAAGTGGAGGAATTTAGTCACAAAAGACCACATATTATATGACTCTGTTCATATGAAACTGCAGCAAAATCTATAGAGACAGAAAGTAGATTCATGGTTGCTAAGGACTGGGGGGCAGGATGGGAAATAGGGACCTAATAGCTAAAGGGTAGAGGGGTTTTTTTGGGGAGGTGATGAAAATTTTCTAAAATGACTGTGGTGATGGTTGCACATATCTGTGAATATAGTAAAAACCATTGATATGTACACTTTAAGTGGATGAATTTATGGTATTTGAATTATTTCTCTATAAAACAAAAAAATAATATCTACTTCATCTTGAATATACTTTGGATATTTGTGTCATTAAGGGAATTTGTTCATATCATCTATGTTGTCAAATTTTTTGGTATAAAGTTGTGTATAATATTTCCTTATTATCCTTTTAATGTGTGTATAATCTGTAGCGATATCCCCTCTCTCATTCCTGATATTGGTAATTTGTGTCTTCTCTCTTTTTTTTCCCCCCTAATCCATCTGGAAAGAAGTTTATAAATTTTATTGATCTTCTCAAAGAACCAGCTATCGGTTTCATTGATTTTCTGTATTGTTTTTGTTTTCTTTCTCATTTATTTTTGTACTTCTCTTTATTATTTTCTTTCTTCTTTTGTGGGTTTTGGTTTACCCTTCTTTTTGAAGTTTGTTGAGGTAGAAACTTATAACATTGATTTGAGGACTGTCTTCTTTTTTTTTTGTGAGGAAGATCAGCCCTGAGCTAACATCTGTTGCCAATCCTCCTCTTTTTTGCTGAGGAAGACTGGCCCTGGGCTAACATCCGTGTCCATCTTCCTCCACTTTATATGGGACGCCACCACGGCATGGCTGACAAGCAGTGCATCGACAGGCTCCCGGGATCCCAACCGGATAGGTTGCCAAGCACGGACTAAACCGCTGTGCCACTGAGCCGGCCCCCTTCTTTTCTGAACAAAGCCTTTAGTCGTACACATTTCCCTGAAGTGCTGCTGTAGCTGCATTTCACTTATTTTTAATATGTTGTGTTTTATTTTCACTCAGTTCAAATGATGTTCTAATGTACCTTTTGGTTTCTTCTTTGATCCAAGGACCATTTTTATATTTGGGGATTTTCCAGATCTGCTGCTGATTTTTTTACTTAATTCAGATTTGGTTGGGGAACATACTTTTTATGACTCTGATCTTAGTAAATTTAATAAGAGTTGTTTTATGGCTTGAAATATGATCTATCCTAATAAACGTTTTGTGTGTACTTGAAAGTGTACTTTGCTATTGTTCAGCTGAGTATTCTATAAATGTTAATTAGGTCAAGTTGGTTGATATGGTTGTTCATCTATTCTATATCATTACCAGTTTTCTGTCTATGTATTCTATCAATTACTAATAGGACTGATGAAATCTCCAACTATGATTGTAGATTTGACTATTTCTCCTTTCTGTTGTATTAGGTTTTTTTTTTTTTTGTGAGGAAGACCAGCCCTGAGCTAACATCCGTCACCAATCCTCCTCTTTTTGCTGGGGAAGACTGGCCCTGGGCTAACATCTGTGCCCGTCTTTCCCATACTTTATATGGGACGCCGCCACAGCATGGCTGACCAGCAGTGCGTCCGTGGGCTCCTGGGATCCGAACTCACGAACCCTGGGCTGCCAAGCGTGAACCAAACCGCCGCGCCACCGGGCCGGCCCCGTGTTGTATTAGTTTTTCTTAGCGTACTTTGAAGCTCTGTTATTAGGTACATACAAATGTAAGATTGTTGTGTCCTCTTGAATTGATCCCTTTATCATTCTGAAATATCACTCTATATTTCTAGTAACATTTCTTGTTCTGAAGTCTACTTTATCTGATGTAATATAACCACTCCAGCTTCTTTTGATTAGTATGTACATGGTATATATTGTTTCCATCTTTTTACTTTTAGTCTATCCATATAATTATATTGAAAGTGGATTTCTTTTGGAGAGCATATAGTCAGGTCTTGCTTTTTTTTAAAAACTAATCTGTCAATTTCAAATTCTAATTGGAAGATTTGGACCATTTATATTTAATGTAATTATTCATATGGTTGGGTTTAAATTTGCCATATTGCTAATTGCTTTCTCTTTGTCCTATCTATTCTTTGATTCCTTTTTCTTTTTTTTCCGCCCCCTTTTGATTGAGTTGAGCATTTTAAAGATACTATTTTATCTCCACTACTGGCTTACTAGCTAGGCCCCTTTGTTTTATTTATTTAGTGGATACTTCATCATTTACAATATATATCTTTAACTTGTTACAGTCAAATTTCAACTTATATTATACCACTTCACATATAAGGTAAGAACCTTAAAACAGTATACTTTCATTTCTGCTTCTTGGATTTTGTGCTATTATTGTTTTACATTTTTCTTCCCATCTGTTCTGAATGCCACCATATATTGTTAGTGTTTTAGCCCTGAAAAGTCAATTATCATTTAAAGAAATCAAAATGAAAAAATATTTTTACCCACATATTTACCACTTTTTGTAGTCTTCATTCTTTTGCAAGTTTCAGTCTGAAATCATGTCCTTTCTGCTTAAAGAACTTTAGCATTTCTTGAAGCATAGGTCCATTGCAATGATTTTGTTTTACTTCAAAATCTTCATGTTGCCTTCATTTTTTTTCTTTTTTAGAGAGGTTCTTTTTTCTTTTTTTTTTTTTTTTTGGTATGAGAAGATTTGCCCTAAGCTAAGATCTGTTGCCAATCTTCATCCTTTTTTTCTTGCTTCCCACTCCCCCCCGCCAAAGTCCCAGTACATAGTTGTGTAAGTTGTCAGTTCTTCTGGTTCTTCTACGTGAGCTGCTGCCACAGCATGGCTACTAACAGATGAGTGGTGTGGTTCTGCCCCTGGGACTCCAACCTGGGCCACCGAAGTGGAGTGCTTGGAACTTTAACCACTAGGCCATCAGGGCTGGCTCTTGCCTTCATTTTTGAAAGATATTTTCACTGGGGGTAGAATTCTAATTTTTTTTTCTTTAATTACTTTAAAGGTATCACTCCTTCATCTTTGGGCTTGTATAGTTTCTGACAAGTCTGTTGTTATTCTAATCTTTGTTTACTTGTATATAATGTGTTTTCTCTCTAGCTGCTTTTAAATTTTTCTTTTTTTTACTGATTTTTCAGAAATTTTATGAGGATTCGCTTTTGTGTGGCTTTTAAAATCTGTTTGAATTTGTTGAGCTTCTTATGCATGTGGATTTTTTGCTTTCATCAAATGTGGACAATTTTCAGCCTCTTTTCTTCAAAAATTTTTCTCTCCATCCCCTCCCTTTCTGAGATCTCAACTGCAAGTGTTTTAGAGCATGTGATATTGTTCCATAGTCACTGATGTTCTGTTTCCATTTTCAGTCATTTTTTTGTTTGTGCTTTATCTTGGATAGTTTATATTGCTGTGTCATCAAGTTTACTCATCTTTTCTGCTGCAGTATCTAATCTGCTGTTAACCTACCAGTGTATTTTTCACTGCTAGTTATAGAAATGCAATTCATTTTTGTATATTGATCTTATATCCTGCACCTTGCTCAACTCTTACTAGTTCTAGTAGGCTTTTTTAGTGGATTCCTTAGAATTTTCTATATACAAGATCATGCCATATGCTAACATAGAAAGTTTTATTTCTTCCTTTCTAATCTAGATGCCTTTTATCTCTTCTTGCCTATTTGCCCTCCCTAGAACCTCCTGTATGATGTTGGAGGAGAATTAGCCAGAGCAGACATCTGTGTTGTGTTCATGATCTTAGGGGGAAAGCTTTCAATCTTTCGCCATAAAGTATGATATTAGCTGTAGATTTTTCATAGATACCCTCTGTTGGGTTGGGAAAATTCCCTTGCATTCCCAGTTTGTTGGACATTCTTATCCTGAAAGACTATTGGATTTTTATCATATTCTTTTTCTGCATCTATTTAGATGATTGCCCTTTATTTTATTAATATAATGCATCAGAGCAATAGATTTCTGGATGTTAAAGCAATCTTACATTCCATGATAAGTCATACTTGGTGATGGCATTTAATCCTTTTTTACATGTTGCTGGATTTGGTTTGCTAGTATTCTGTTATCTCTAATTTCATAAGGGATATTGGTTTGTAGTTTACTTGTGAAGTTTTTTTTCTGGTGTTGGTATAAGAGTATTACCGGCCTCATAGAATGAATTGGGGAATGTTCTTCCTCTATTTTCTGGAAGAGTTTGTGAAGACCGAGTATTGATTCTTCTTTAAATGTTTGGTAGAATTTACCAGTGAAGTTTCTGGGCCTGGGTTGTTCTTCATGGGAAGATTTTAAAGTGTTCATTCATTCTCTTTTCTAGTTTAAGATCTATTCAGATGTTCTATTTTTCTTGAGTCAGTTCTGGTAATTTTTACCTTTCTAGGAATTTGTCCATTTCACCTGTATTCTCTACTTTGTTGGCAAACAGTTGCTCATACACAGCGATAAACATATAGAAAATCTAATAGAAATAAAAAGATGCCATTCACAACTGTCCTTATGAGGCAGGGTGTACCTCCCAATCTAGAAAAAGTCAGATACTGACCCTCCCAGTTTCTCTTGCAGCTGGGGCAGAGACATATGACCCAGAGTCCATTTGTTAAGCCCGCATACCCAGACTTGGAATCAGAAGTAGGGACTACACAGAATCTATTTTGACCAGGGTGGTGGTAGTAGCAGCAGCCCACTCAGTTTTCAGAAGCAGCAGTGTCTACCCCAGGCCAGTTCTGCTGTGTAATTTATGGGTGCTCGTCTCGTCTGTGTGGCACCTGAAGCTGGCTCTCTGGCCCTCACAGAAATGGTACTCACAGTCTTTTAATGAATTCCTTTTCTGCATACATTACCCAGGAGTTTCTACGATTTACACTGAATGTGATCTGATAAAACAAATGATTTCAACTTTATACGTACTGTTTTATTATTATTATTATTTACTTGGAAACACATTTTAAGTAGTGGGTATGTGGATTTTTAAACATTATTTCCTGTAGTTTCTTGTTTCATTTCTTATTTTCATTGAAAAAATTTTTTAAAAAATGAGATACTGCCAAATTGCCCCCAAAGTCTATGCTACCAGTAGAATGTGAGAGTACTAATTTCTCCAAATATAGCCTATACTGGATGGTATCAATTATAAAACTTTTTGCCAATCTGGTGGGTGAAAATGGTATGTCATTCTTTTATCTTTTCCTTCCATTCATTATTAGCAGAATTGAGTAGGTTTGATCTATTTATTGGTCACTTATATTTCTTTTGTGATTTTCGTGTTCATTCTTTTGCTCCCTTTTCTTTTTTAGGTTGTTTGTATGTTTTTGTTTTTCTTAATGATTTGTGAGAATTCTACATATATTCTGGCTAGTAGTCCATTATCTAACTTTATATGTTGCAAATACTTTCTTGTTCAGTGGCTTGCTTTTAAATTTTTCATTCATTTTTGTTGTTGTCGTAAAGATTTAAAACTTAGATGGAGATCAGTGCATTATTCTTTTTTATGGCTTTCACTTCTTGAGTCTTTTTCTAAGACTTCCTCCATGTCCTCAAGTTCATGAATATCATCTTCTATATCTTCTAATGCTTCTGTAGCTTTTTTTGAACTTTTAAGCTTAATTCATTTGGAATTTGTTTTTCTGTACAGTTTGAGTAATGAGCTAACTCCATTTTCCTCCCAAATGGATAGTCATGTTCTCCAAACCATTTGTTGAATAGTTCATTCTTTCTCTCTGCTGATTTGGAATACTACTTTTTATTACGTATTAAATGACGTGTGCACACACTGTACTTCATACCACCAATTGATTTTTCTACTTCTGCCCCACACCAACGTCATGCTGCATGGATCACTATAGTTTTATGTTGTGGCATTTGTCAGGGTGAATAATCTTTTTTCCTTTTCCAAACTGCTTTACCATTCTTCTTTTACATTTCCAAATGAATTTTAGAATTAATTTGTCAAAGTTCGCCAAAAATCCTTTTGATTTTTGTACTTACAGATTAATGTGGAGAGAACCGACATCTTTAATACGTTGAGTCTTTATACTTAAACATGTTACAGAGAGTCTTTTTTTATGTCCTTCAATAACATTTGAAAATTTTCTCCATAAATATATTAAATATTTCTTGTGAGATTTAGTCTCAGTTACCTTCTAAGGTAGATAATTTCTAATCACTCTCTCCTGCCAAGCTCTGCAGCCTACACATAGTACGAGCTCAAAATACGTATCTTTTATTGACTTACTCTTTCTCAGAGCCAATATTCTATATAATAATTTCTCTATAGCTCCTTAAAAGTAAAATAAAACTAAAAGCATAGTCTTTACATTTCCTCCATCCTAACCTCTTTTCTTCAACTATAAGCACTCTTCCTCAAAATATAGCTATCATATATGGAGACTCCAGAGACACAGCTGAGGCACTTATTCTGAATTTCAACAGAGTCTCATTTGATTTCCATGACCATATAATCCTAGGACCAGAAAGTTATTCCTTTTTGGTATCCCAGAAGTACAGTTGAGGGTTTTACCTTCACCACATTCCAATTAGTGAAGGAATAGCCTTTCAGCAGCATAATTCAAGTACTAGGCACAGAACCTTGTGTTGCAAGCATTTTATGCTGTCCATTATAGTCAGCAGGATGTTGGAGGTAAAATTAGTGGAGTGGTCTAGAGTGGTCTGTCTCAGAAAACAAAGAACAAAAAACATCACCATAAGTAATTCGACAGAAGAGTAAAGAATCCTCTTTGTTCTCCCTGATCCTTTAGCTAGAAAGGAGTGATCTGCTTTGACTTTTCCTTCCTTTTGTTTGTGGTGGTATCCGTACTTTCAGATGACAAGAGATGTGCTTGGTTTATATCCCGTGTGGTGCTTAACAGGTCAAAGGCACTCAATAGATTACAATCTGAGCAACAACAACATAAAGGAAAGTCAAAGGGTGTCCAAGAAGTTTTCTGTTAGGTAAACTGAGACTCAAGAACCTAGCCTTGTGTAATATTCCAACTCAGGAAAAGTTAAGTGACAAAAACAAGGCAGAACACGTATAACCCAAGAAAAAAAGGAAGTTGGTTAGTTCTTGTTGAAGCATGAATAGAACTCTATTAAAAAGTCCATGAAATGCCTTGGTTTTTACCATCTCCCTGTCCACTTTCTTCCAAAGGAGGAAACTTTCCTCTCTCTCTTTAATTCTGGTAGAGTGGGGAAACTCACTGAAGAAAATGATGACAGTATTTTGGAGAATGAAATAGTGTAGAAGGAAATAACATCAGACAAAAATTAAAAGGGAACAAGCTAGAAATAGAAGAAAATGGGGAAAGCAGGAAACGGCATTTGGCAAGTGACATTTCTGTGCATTTTCAATAGAACCACAGCAACAGACTAGAAAGCAAAAGGCATTCAGAATCATGGATCCTAGATTATGTTTTTAAGAAGAGATTTCCTTAAAAAAGCGAATCTGTAATAAAGAATGCTTTTAAACACTATGAAGAACATAGATAAGAACTATAGACAGAAAAAATCAAATTTGTACAAAAATAAAATAGTTTGCACAAAAAGAAGTGAATACAAAATATCTAATGTATATTATTAAAAACAGTATTTTATTAAATAAATATATTCTTTTTAAAAGCAACCAGTACATTTTAATTTTACTCAATTATATTTTAATTTATAAATTAATGTGCATATACTTATGTGCATATATTATGCTCAAACATTGTGTTATTCGCTAAGTGATACACAGATGAATAAGACCCCAACATTAAAGCCCTTATATTTAAAGTTTTGAGATACTTAAACAATGAACAGGATGTGGCTAAAAAGTATAGGTGTCATTTAAGAGGAACAGATACAATTTTATGGGAGGTCAGAGGAAAGAGTGATATGGCTAGGGAATTTTGGAGAAGGTTTATTTGAGTAGGTAGTATTTAGGCCAGGCCTGAAAGATAGGTGGGATCTAGATAAGCAGAAGTTGGAAAGTGATTTCTTCGATTATTTCATTTAGAAATGTATGTCTTTGAAAGAAGTTTCTTAATATTACTTATGATTCCATTTTCCTAGCTGGAGTCCAAATTCTTTTATATGCTCTACAAGGCTTTTTGAGAGCTGACCGTGCTTACCTTTCCATCTTCACAATCCTAACTTCATTTGCAACCCTAATCACACACCCACACATAGAGAATTGCACTCTATGCTCCAACCACACTGATTTTTTATGGAGCCAAAATCCATGTTCCTCCTTCCCTCCAGATGCATGCTCTGTCTGATGTCTCTTCTTCCAACTTATATTTACTGAGGTCTCAGTTTAGGAATCCTGTCCTGACTCCCAAAGATTGGGTGGGGTACCCCTTCCTATATATATCCCCTCCCTTGATTCCTGCTCCTCAGACACAAGCACTTCCAATTCTTTTGGCTGTTTTTTCTGCTATTTCCCCACATATTTCTAAAAACATTTTTTTAATGCCACTCGATTTCTCAGTTTTAGATATGATCTTCCCAATATGAGCAGTAAGGACTGGAGCTCTTTTAGACAATACCCTGCAAATATACATTTGCCTCTCTCCATGTTCCCAATATAGTTACATCACCATTTTTGGGGGGTGGGGTGAGGAAGATTGGCCTTGAGCTAACATCTATGCCCATCTTCCTCTATTTTGTATATGGGATGCTACCACAGCATGGCGTGATGAGCGGTGAGTAGGTCTGTGCCTGGGATCCAAACCTGCAAACCCCAGGCTGCCAAAGCAGAGCGCAAGAACTTAACCGTTATGCCACCAGGCCGGCCCCTATATGACCATTTTTTATTAAGTATGTTCACAGCTATGCCATAAGAACAATTTTTGTACAAGTTTTTGCTTTCCTTGGAGTTAATACTTGCCTCAATTTTCTCTCTGTAGCTATCAAAAATATATCCCCAAATTCTCCAACAAAACATGCACACGCACGCACACACACACACACACACACACAGTTATAATAGGTGAAAAAGGGACAGAAGATATGTATGTATAAAAATGGAAGTAGAGTAAAGGGGGTTAAATAATCTTTATTATTAATGAGTAGGAAACCAAGAGTATTTCTAGGTGTTTTAAGGGTACCACATTGTCCAACTTACGAAACTTAGCAGTACTACAACATTCTCCCCCCCAAAATGCCATGAGAAAAGTGTAAACAAAGTACTATACGTTTTTTAAAAAAGAAAAAAGTGCTGCGGAAGTATAAAAGAGGGTGCGATTAAATCCGATTATGAGAACCAGGCAGCTTTCATGGGAGAGGTGATATTTAAGTTGGTTCCTTAAGGACAAGTAGGGTTTTCACAGGCAGAAGAAGCAATAAGGGCACAGAAGTGTAAAATGCTCAGTGTTGCAGAAGATGGCAAGTCGTTTGTGAGATAGGCTTTGGGAGTGCTGAAGATGTGATGGAATCTGATCAGATCTGTTTTACAAAGATAATGCTGATGGCCACATGGAGGGTGGGCTAGGTTGGGGGGGTGTGGGAATGAGGCAGAGGAAGAAACTGAGCATCTTTAAGTCTTGGGATCACATTTCCCTTTGCTTTCCTATCCCCCACAGTACTTAGTATAAAATTTTGCACAAAGCAGAGGCTCAACAGATAAACATTCCTGACTGACAAACTTAAAGGATGTGTTTTATTACATTGAAGTGGAGAGAGGAAAGAACAAGTGAGGGAAAAAAGTGAACAATGAAAGGGGAAGCACTCAGAGGAAACTGGATAAGAGGAAGCAAACAGGATTAGACAAATTCTTCTAGCTTCCATTTCATCCATTCTGTGGAAAAAGCACTATATGATTGGCCTGAAAGTGACTTTTTTTTCACTTAGAAATTTCCCCAATCACTTCCTGTTCTCAGTCTCCTCTTGAATTAGCTGATACCTTTACACCCTCACTTGAATGTTAGAAACCTTAGGCTTAGCTAAGAGGGCCTCCTGGTCCAATCCAGAGAAACATCTACCATAAAATAAATAGATAGCACAAAATAAGCAAACTATATCAACCACAAATATTACCTCAATAACAAAATATAACCTGGGTGTAATTATCACTTATTATTGAAACAAATGAGGACAAGCAAGTGGATAGATAGGTAGCCTTAAAGTTGTGGTTCTTAAACTCCAGCTAGTGTAAGAATCCATTGTGGCCAGCTTGGGGATGGGCTGCTCAGGCCCCCTTTAAAGAAAGAATTTGCTGTTCAGATACAAGGAGTACTGCCAGCTAATGCCTTCAGCTGTCAGCTCCTTCAGGGTTTGCCTCAGTTTTCGAGCTGAAGTCACGCTCTTTTTGGGGCAGCTCCCGATCAGTGCTTGAACAAGGTACAGGAACTTAGCCATTTCTTGCCTGATGTGGGATTCCTCTAATTTGCTCCAGAGCTCCCTGTTGGGCTGGCAGAGACTTTGCCAGGTCTGCACTGCAGTCTGGTCCTTCGTTCTGCCCAATTCTGCTTCTTCTCCCTTTCTTTCACAGGTATTACTCCCTGTGGTGGCCATGGAGATTCCCCACTCAGATCTCCTTCAAGAGAACCTGCTGTGGGGAGCACAGCTGACTGACAGCCTTCAACTGCCACCGCTTGGTTTACCACAGCATCCATGCTGAGACTGTGCTTCCCTCAGGCTGTTCCCAGCCAATGACTGAGCATGGTGGGGGTTCTAGCATTAGGCCATTCCTGCCTAATCAGAATTCCTCCAATGAAGAACCTTTGCTTGAGGGTTCTACGTCAGCCTAGCTGAGATTTTTTCAGAACTTCGTAGTGGTCTGAGACTCTTCCTACCCAATTCTTCCTTCCTCTTTTCCATTTACAAGTATCAGACCTGCACCACAATCTGAAGATTCTCCCCACCTACTCTTACTTCTTCCTTCTTTGTCCTTTACATGTGTTTCCCCCAATAAATCTCTTGTATATCTGCTTTTCAGAGAACCAGAACTGATTTAGGTAATACTAAGAATGGTCCAAGAAAAAAGGAGGTTAGATAGGGTTTGGGGATTGGCTCACTCACTTTCCAGATGGCAAGAAGGAACACATTTCAAGTGGAATTTGAGATGCAGGCTAGTCCTTGGCACAAATTGGTGGCCCAGTTGTTGAAGACATCACCAGTGGTAACCCGAGAAATGAGATGACTCTGCAGGTCAGCGCTCACAGTGGGAGACGTGGTCACAGAGTTGGTTCATTGTTATCCATGGGACTGATGGGGCATGAGCTAATAAAGGCTAGTTGGTAACAGAAACCATGGGTGACAGTTACTGTAATGACTGGTAAAGTTGGAGAGACAGCTAAGGGGGCTTGACCCTTAGGGAGATGTGGAGATAGCAGAAAGGACATGATGTCTCCAGAAGCAAAGTAAATGGGCACCTAATGAGGCTTCTACTTAACATCTACAGCCTGAAGAAAGCTCGAATGGAACAGAGGAAAGCTGAGGGTTGAGATGGAAGCAAGAGTGGCCCCAATTATGATCCCTCTCAATAACCCACTAGAAAACTTTGTGCCTCCCGTTCCCACAACCTTCGGCTCTGCTGGGCTGGAGATCCTGGTCTCCAGAGGAGGTGCACTCTTGTCAGGAGACTCAGCATGCGCCCTTTAAACTACAAGCTAAGGCTGCTGGCAGGACATTGGACTTTTGCATCCAGAGGGCAGTGGGTGAGAAAAGGAGTCACTATCTTTTTTTTTTTAAATTGAGGTAACATTAGTTTATAACGTTATATAAATTTCAGGGATACATCATTATATTCCAATTTCTATGTAGACTACATCATGTTCACCACCCAAAGACTAATTACCATCCATCATCATACATGTGTGCCCTATTATCCCTTTGTCCCTCCTCCCTCCCCTCTTCCCCTAGGGTAACCACCAATCTATTCCCTGTGTCTACGTGTTTGTTTCTTGTTGTTGTTTTTACCTTCCACTTCTGAGTGAAATCATACAGTATTTGACTTTCAAGGGGAGTCACTCTCTTGATGGTGGTATTGACGGAGATCAACAGGAGGAGGTAGGGCTATTTTTACACACAGGAAGGAATACCTGTGTACCCAGGTGATCCACTTGGGTGTGTCTTGGCCCTTCTTCACCCTATTGTAACTGTGAATGGACACATAAAACCAATTCCAGTGTATGAATGTATGAAATGTATGATTACTATGGGTCCAGACGTCTCAAGAATCAAGGTTTGAGTCACACCACCAAGTAAGCCACCAAGACCTATTAAGATGATAGTTGAGAGTGAGGGGAATTTAAAATGGATAGAGGAAGAGAAAGGATGAGTACCAATTGAGGTCCTGAAACTAACTGCAGAGACAGAGGCTGTAGTTTACTCTACCAACCTTCTTCTGCTAAGTTTCCCCTTGAGAAGCCCTTGGGAACCATGGAGGAACTTCTCCCCAAATATGTGTGCAGAAATGGATCTGTGTGGTGCAAGGGATAGACTTTGGTAACAGTGGAAGCGATCTCCTTCAAGAGAAACTGCTGTGGAAGCATAAACTCAAGGGTTCCAACTGCCACCCCACTGGACCTACTATGGCATTCATTCTTCCTCCAGGATGCTCCCAGACAGTAATTGAGCACAACAGGGGTACTAGGCCCATTCCTGTCTGACTCCTCCAATGGACAACTTTTGCTCGGGAACTCTCCATCAACCTGGCCAAGACTTTCTCAGACCTGAGCTGCCACCAGAGACTCCTTTAGCTAAATCTTCCTTATTTCTCTTCTTTCATAGATGTTAGACTTACATCTCCATCTATAGGTTCTCCCTGCCTATCCCTGTGCTCTCTCCATTCATCCTTCATGGAATTTTCCCTAATAAATCTCTTGCACATCTATCCCATCTCAGTATCTGCTTCTTGGAGAACCCAAACTGACCCACTTTCCAATAAACCTTTTGCACTCCTAACCCTAACTCATTTTAGCATCTCCTTCCCGGGGAAACCAACCAGCACACTGTGGAGCTTATTAGAAACACAAATGCTGGGCCCCAACCCTGGAGTACTGTTTTTAACTAGGTAAGGGCTGGGGCCCGGGAACTGGTCTTTCTCACTGGCATCTCACTGTTATTCCTGTTGCAGTTGAGATTAGATGAGAGACACTACCTTATTTTATCTTCAACATTAGTGACTCCAAGATCATCAGACCAATAAAGGAGCACTGAAACTAATTTTTACTAAAAAAAGAAGAAGAAATTGCAGCCAAAAAGGCACATGCTATAATAGCAAAAGAAAAAGCAAAACTTTAAAGGGCTAAAGACAAAATGAAAACATCAACGGAGTGTATAAAGAGTAGAATTAGTGCCATAAAATAGGAGTTGACAAACTATGCCCACAGGCCAAATCTGGCCTAGTGTAGTCAAATTGGCCAATATTTTCCTTTATGCTTTGTGTTTTGTGTGTCTTGTTTAAGAAGTTCTTCCTTATTATGATGTCACAACAATTTTCTCCTACATTATTGTCACATTTTTGTTTACCACTTACCTCTTTAATCCATCTGGAATTAATTTTTGTGTATGATGTGAGGTAGGAAGCAAATTTTATCTTTTTTCACAGGCACCTGACTCAATACAATTTATTGAATGAGTCCTCTTTTCCCACTGATACCTTTTCTATTGAACACCTGATTCCCTCATGTAAGTGAATCTGTTTCTGGAGGGTTCTCTCACATTCCATATTATCATGCTGTTTTAATTACTGTTGTTATCTGGTAGGCAATCTAACTCTTTAAGATATCTCAATTCATGACATGTGGGGAGACCCTAAGTACACCATTTTCCAAATAGTGGTCTTATCAGATTTTAAAACTCTAACAAAAAAAGTTATGATGTTATAAAATGACACTTATGAAAAAAAAGCATGTAGTGGCTAGTTTAAAAGTTATGAAAAAAAAGCATGTAGTGGCTAGTTTAAAAGTTAACTGCCTTAATCAAAACTACAGTAAGATATCACCTCACGCCTGTCAGAATGGCTATAATTAACAAGACAAGAAATAACAAGTGTTGGGGAGGATGTGGAGAAAAGGGAACTCTCATACACAGCAGGTGGGAATGCAAACTGGTGCAGCCACTATGGAAAATAGTATGGAAATTCCTCAAAAAATTAAGAATAGAACTACCACATGATCCAGCTATTCCACTGTTGGGTATTTCTCCAAAGAAGATGAAAATATGAATGCATAAAGATATATGCACCCCTATGTTCATTGCAGCATTATTCACAATAGCCAAGACTTGGAAACAACCGAAGTGCCCATCAAGGGATGAATGGATAAAGAAGATGGGGTATATATACACAATGGAATACTATTCAACCATAAAAAATGATGAAATCTTGCCATTTGCGACAACATGGATAGTCCTTGAGGGTATTATGCTAAGCGAAATAAGTCAGAGGGAGAAAGTCAAATACTGTATGATCTCACTCATAACTAGAAGATAAAAACAACAACAACAAACAAATATATAGATACAGAGATTAGATTGGTGGTTACCAAAGGGGAAGGGGGAGGGAGGAGGGCAAAAGGGGTGACTGGGCGGGCATGTGTGCGTGGTGACAGATTGTAATTAGTCTTTGGGTGGTGAACATGATGTAATCTACACAGAAATTGAAATACAATGATGTACACCAGAAATTTAAAAAATGATAAAATGATTAGCAAAACTAGGCATGAAACTTGCATATTTTACAAATTATTGATTTATCAGTGTAACTTGGGTGAGGTAGGCAGGAGGATGGTTAGGACATAAATGTTTATCAAATAATCAAATAAATATAAACTTCAAAGGTTGAGGTTTTATCTCATTAACCACTGTATCCTCAGCACATAAAACAGTGCTGGGAAATGAGTGGTTTATTTTCATTCATTTGTATTTTGCACTCTCTCATAAGTGTAAAAATATTTTCTATATTTGTGATTATATCCATTTCTCTTTCCCAATTTTGTATATTTGTGTTTTCTCCCATTTAATTTGATTAGACCAACTAATTATTCGCCTATATTTTCAAAGAAACTGCTATTCAGTTTTTAAAAATCAACTGTGGGGATTTTTCTAACATCTAATTCATTATTTTCTGCTTTTGTTTTTCCTTTGGCTTATTTTGTTATTTTTCTAATAATTCAGACAAGTATTTGGTTTATATGCTTTTTTCTTTCTTGTTTCAAAATAAAACTATTTAAAGCTAAAAAACAGTTACCTGCCATAAAATAAGTAGTCAGTAAATACTTGCTAATTAAATAATAAAACTTTTATTAATGTCATAGAGATTCTTAAAACAGATTCAGAAATAATTGGAAACTCTCAACAAGTGAATATAGAGAGAATGTACCTCAACATAATAAAGGCATATATGACAAGCCCACAGCTAACACCATACTCAACAGTGAAATGTTGACAGCTCTTCCTCTAAGATCAAGACAAGACAAGGATGCCCACTCTTTCCACTCTTATTCAGCACAGTATTGGAAGTCCTAGACAGAGCATTTAGGCAAGAAAAAAGAAATAAAGGGCATCCAAATTGGAAAGGAAGAAGTAAAACTGTCTCTATTTGCAGATGACATGCTATTATACCCTAAAGACTCCACCAGAAAACTGTTAGAACTAGTAAACGAATTCAGTAAAGTTGCAGGATAGAAAATCAATACACAAAAATCTTTGTGTTTCTATACACTAACAATCAACTATCAGAGAAATTAAGAAAACAATCCCATTTACAATTGTATCAAAAAGAATAAGGGGCTGGCCGAGTGGTGTAATTGTTAAGTTCATGTGCTCTGCTTTGATGGCCCAGGGTTTGCAGGGTTGGATCCCAGGCACAGACCTATGCACTACTCATCAAGCCATGCTGTGGCAGACGTCCCACATACAAAGTAGAGGAAGATGGGCACAGATGTTAGACCAGGGCCATTCCTCAGCAAAAAGAGGAGGATTGGCAACAGACATTAGCTCAGGGCTAATCTTCCTCATCAGAAAAAAAAAAGAATAAAGTATCTAGGAATAAATTTAACCAAGGGGGTGAGAGACCTGTATACTGAAAACTACATGACCTTTATGAAAGAAATTGAAGAACACACAAATAAATGGAAAGATATGCTATGCTCATGGATTGGAAGAATATCATTCAAATGTCCATACTACCCAAAGCAATCTACAGATTCTATGTATTCCCTATCAAAATTCCACTGGCATGTTTCACAAAAATAGAACGAACAATCCTAAAATTTGTTTGGAACCAAAAAAGACCCCAAACAGCTAAAGCAATCTTGGGAAAGAACAAAGTTGGAGGCATCACGCTCCCTGATTTCAAACTATATTCCAAAGCTATAGTAATCAAAACAGTATGATATTGACATAAAAACAGACACATAGACCAATGGAACAGAAGAGAGAGCCCAGAAATACACCCTTGCTTATATGGTTAATTAATTTAAAACAAATGAGCCAAGAATATACAATGGGGAAAGGAGAGTCTCTTCAATAAATGGTGTTGGGAAAACTGGACAGCTGTATGCAAAAGAACAAAACTGGACCACTATCTTACACCATACACAAAAATCAACTCAAAATGGATTGAGTTGAATATAAAACCTGAAACCATAAAACTCCTAGAAGAAAACATAGGCAGTAAGCTCCTTGACATTGGTCTTGGTGATGAATTTTTGGATTTGACACCAAAAGCAAAGGCAACAAAAGCGAAAGTAAACAAGTGGGACTGCATCAAACTAAAAAGTTTCTGCACAGCAGAGAAAACCATCAACAAAATGAAAAAGCAACCCACTGAATCAGAGAAAATATTTGTAAATTGTATATCTGATAAAGGGTTGATATCCAAAACATACAAAGAACTCATATAACTCAACAGCAAACCCCCAAACAATTCAATTAAAAAATGGGCAGAAGATCTGAAAAGACATTTTCCAAGGAAGACATACAGATGGGCAACAGGTACCTGAAAAGATGCTCAAATCACTACTCATCAAGGAAATGCAAATCAAAACCACAACAAGATATGATCTCATACCCACTTTTATCAAAAAGACAAGAAATAACAAGTGTTGGTGAGGATGTGGGGAAAAGGAACCCTTGTGCACTGTTGGTGGGAATGTAAATTGGTGCAGCCACTATGGAAAACAGTACGGTGGTTCCTCAAAAAATTAAAAATAGAACTATCACATGGCCCAGCAATTCCATCTCTGCATATTTATCTGAGAAAATGAAAACACTAACTCAGTAAGATATCTGCACTTCTATGTTCATTGAAGCATTATTTACAATAGCCAAGACATGGAAGCAACCTAAGTGTCCATAAATGGATGAATAGATAAAGAAAATGTGGTACATATATATATAATGGAATACTATTCAGCCACAAAAAAGAATGAAATCTTGCCATTTGCAGTAACATGGCTGGATCTTGAGGGCATTATGCTAAGTGAGATAAGTCAAACAGAGAAAGACAAATATTGTACGATCTCACTTATATGTAGAATCTAACAATAAAAAAAACAAACGAAAAAACTGAACTCATAGGTACAGAGAACAGATTGGTGATTGCCAGAGATGGGGGGTACGGGGTGGGTGAAATGAGTGACAGTGGTCAAAAGGTACAAACTTCCAGTTACAAGATAAATAAGTCCTGGGGAAGTAATGTACACCATGGTGACTACAATTAATAATACTGTATTTTATATTTGAAAGTTGCTAAGAGAATAGATCTTAACAGTTCTCATCACAAGAAGAAAAATTATATCTATGTGTAGTGATGGATGTTAACTAGACTTATTGTGGTGATCATTTAGCAATATAAACAAATATCAAATCATTATGTTGTACACCTGAAACTAACGTAATGTTATATGTCAATTATATCAATAAAAGAAGAAAAAAATTGGAACCTAATATGCACTAAAAGGAAATTAACACAAAAGCAGATGTGATTTACTATTTAATGAGTATTTGGGGAACAGTTCTGTTTCAGTTTAGAGAAAAATTAATATAGATCCTATACATTACAACAAATTCCAGATGGGTTAAAGACCTAGCAACAGAACAGAATGAAACAAAATAATATACATATTCTGGCTCTTGGTGGGGAAATACTTTCTGAATATTGAAGAAAGAGGAGATACTCTCAGAGAATATATTTCTGAATATATAAAAACTTAAGCTTTTCTGCAATAAAATATTGATATCAAGCAACAGAATGGAGAAAAAAATGACTATAATAAAATAATAATAAGGAAATATTTGCTTTCTAATATGTTTAGCAAATACTTGCATATGTACATATATATGTATGTGTATATATATACAGACATAGACATAGATACATATACACATAACTATATAAATATAAGTAAATATATAGTTTATAAATATATATAGTATATACATCTATAAATATAAATATATATGTGGTCTATACTCAGATGTAGATGATGATACTTTTTCAAGGAAGAAATATTGAAGAAAATGCAAACATAAAAATACAGGGCATTGTCATAGGGGAAAACATAACACCCTATGGCAAGTATATCAATTCAAATACGTACTACATTTAGTAAAAAAAAAAAAAAAAAAAAAGCAAGAAACTTGCAAGAAGAATGCAAGAGCCTAATTTTGGAAGACACGTGGCAAAAAGGGTACAAACACACATTGCTAATACACTTGCAATGTCATTTCCAGGCCTAGGCTCTAACTCTCAGGAGCCTGGGATTCCGACAGAGGGTTCAAGTCCTTCCTAAATGCGGTCCCCGCAGTGGAGACTGGAGATAAGGATTCCAGCCCTTGGGGAGCCTCGCCCACTCAGGTGAAAGATGAAACCTTCTGCGCTCTGCTAGCTAGGCCTTACATATATCCAAACCGGATGATTCCTAATATTTTTACTTTCCAGCCCCAAACTACCGTTACATTAGGCTCAGCACAGGTCAGGGTGGGTGAGAAATCTCGTGACTAGAGGCGGCAACGAACTTTAGTAAGGTTAAACCTTCTGGATTTTGTAAGCCGCTTGCAAAAAAAAAAAAAAAAAAAAACCCGACGCTCACTCAGTTGTCGACTTGTAATCATTTGGAAATGGTTTATTTCCGCCACACTTGCCCCAGCTTTTATCTGCTAAGACTATTAGGGGAACACTGGATTTAATACAGGTCCTGAAAATTTGGATAGGGTAAAAAAAAGAAAAAAAAGAATGTGAACGATTTGGAATTTACGATTTATCTCGAAAGATGAAAGACACAAGGAGTATGAACACGAGCTCTGGTAGGAAGCCCATCTGGAAAGTTCAATCACGATGGAACTCCTGAGCTTTGCCGAGCACGATAATGCAAAGGATGGCAGTGAGTTTTAGCAGCTGGGCACGTTTTGCACGTGGGCACATGGACATATGGACATAGACACGTATTTTGCACATGGACACGCTTTTACATGGGCACATCTTTTGCACATGGACATGTTTTGCATATGGACACACGAACACGTTTTGCACGTGGAAACGTTTTGCATATAGACATATGTTCTGCACTTGGACACAGGGACATGTTTTGCACATAGACATAGGACGTGTTTTGCACGTGGGCACATATTTTTTAGACATGGACACATATTTTGCACATGGACACATTTTGCTCAGCAAAGCGCTGCGGCCGCGACAGCGGAGTTGGACACAGGTGACCGCAAAGCGGCGCTGGCCCGGAGTCCCGGGAGCGGCGCCGCACCGCCCGGGAACTACAAGTCCCGGCGCGCGCGGCCACCTCGGGCCGGACGCGCGGCCCCAGCGCGCCAATTGGCCCCGCCCAGCCGGCCCGGCGCGGTCGCCGGCCCAGGTCTCCGGCGCCGACAGTGGCCGGGCCGCCGAGCTACGGTCGCGCGGCCAGCGAGCGGCATGGAGCTCCGGACTGCGGACGGCTGCTTCCTGGGTGACGTGGGTACGTGCGGGGCGCAGCGGAGGGTGCGGGCGCGGGGCTCGGGTACCGGGAATGCGGGGCGGGGGTGCTGGCAAAAGAGCGAGGACCACCGGAGCCGGCTCTTGGGGACTGAAGAGGTGCATCTGATGACATTCCCTCCAAGATCGGTGACGCGCCCTGCTCCGAGTGTGTCGTCAGGGGCGTTTTGGTGGGTCCAGGCTGGAGGGCCATGTCCTTAAAGGAGCAGGGTCCAGTGATCCCATGCATCTCAGATGAGGTTTCTGTGTCCCACTCCTTGTCCTTGGCTAGCGCTTTGCAGGGCTGGTCATCATTATGACGCGACAGTTGTGGGACTTCAGAACTGCAGAGCCACCGGAGCGCCGAGAACCTTGGGGAAGATCCGGGGGTGTCTGTGCGCGTAGTCATTGCCAAGTTCGGAGGAGAACCTAGGAAAAGTCTATGCGGGACTATTGATAGGGCAGCCTTGGCAGGAGCCCAGTCTGGGAGCTGGAACTTCTTCCAGGCGCCCAGTGTCATTATCATCCTACAGATTCACCCAGCTGTAATAGAAGGAATCTGCTCCTGGAGGAGGATGTGCCCCTGTGACATCATGTCACACTGTGTAAAAAATGCGACCTCGGTTCTTCACTGAATCTTCTTTACCATTTGAGCTACCCAAGAATAAAATGGATTTGAGGGCAAAGGGACTTTTTTGGCGAAGCAAACTTTCCTGCCTATAAAGTTATACGATGGCAAATGAAAAAGAGCAGTGAAAGCACTTTGAAAGCCTGGAAAGAAACAAAAGTATAAAGTATTTTTACACTGGTAAAAATAGTAGTGCGAATAAAAGTGAGAAGTCTTAAGAGTAAATTTAGCTTAAGAGGAATTGCAGTCAGAGCAAGGCAAAGGCATTTTAATTGATTTTGCAAAACAGCTGGCTTCAGCATGATCAAAGGCATTTAATAAGCATCTGTTTTTACTTGGCATTATGCCCCAGGCAGGCACAAGACTTTGACCTTGCCAGTGTGATCTGTATTTGATTGATTAAACTAAATAAGCAATGAACAGCTAACCATGGAACCTATTTAAACACATATTTTAATATTTTTGTTCCTGTAGAGCATTCAATAGCACAGCATCACTTATGAGCACATTGTTTTGCATAGCTGGAGGAATGTTATCTTGAGAAGAAAAGCACATTCTAAACTAATGGATGCACAGCTTCTGGGGTTTGTGGATATTTTTGCCTTGTCATTGTCTTCTTTAATATATTTCTCCAAAAATATGTCCTGCTGACATTTTTATTCTCAACCCTAATGAATAAGCTGAATGTGTTGAATCCAAAACAGTGTTCTCCCAGCAGAAGTAGAGGCCCATTGTAGGAACTTGAACCCATTTTAGCATTCTGATGTCAAATTCTATATGTACGGTGTACTCCAACCAAAGCATGTAGGCTTTCCATTTTTTAATGTAAACCTCACAGAGATAAAGATTGCAGAATCTTACAGTATGACCCTCTCAATAAGTACAAAGAATTTAGGGCAAGTCACATCCTAAAGTGAATCCAGTGTTTATAACTTAGCAAATGTAATACAGATCGTTACTGACCCAACGTAAGTGTCTATTTGCAAAGCTGAAAAATGATCCCCATATTCAGCATCTGTACTCAAGAGCTTCTGACTTGGAAGTAAGAGGCTGGCGGAAGATGAAAGGGTGCCTTAGGGAATTTGGGCTCTGAGCAAAGTGAGTTGCTGATGTTCTTCGGTTATCCTTAGCCAGAACTCGAAACACAGTTCACTGCCGTCTGGGCTGTTCAGAAGAGGAGATGGAGAGAGGAAGGAGAGGCAGCTCCTGGGACTGCAGAAACACTGAACTGCTGGCTATGTGCCGGACACTAGCCACAGGGACAGCTGCAAGACAGTCATCATTATTGATAATTTAGAGGCGAAACTGAGTTCACACACCTAGAAAGTAGCAAAGCTGAGGTTTAAACTCAGGTGGGGTTTTTGTTTTGCTTGTTGGTTGTTGCTGGTTTTAAGCTAAAAGGCTTTCACCCTTCCCATCAAATAGGCTCGTCTCTAATTGATTTTGTCAATTTAAAGAGCAAATTTGCCTGTTATTTTATCTCAAAATGAGTTTATTCTATTCACGGATAGCCAAAAGCATTGCAATTCAGGGTATGCATGCTGTGGCAAACCATAGACAACTCTAGAAAACAAAGGAGGGGAGCTGGTTTTACAGAGAAGGGGAGTAGGGAGGGGCTGTTCTAAAGGAAAGTCCATTGGGGGAAAGTAATAGTTCAGGGTGACAACGGCTTCTCATTGGCTGAGCTGCAGCATTTCTCATTGGCTGGGCTGTTGCTGGGTGGGGAGAGAAGTCTTCCTTCAGTAGTAAAATAGTTTTACTTTCTGTTCAAGATGCAAGCGCCCTTCTCTTCCTGTTTGGTGTAATGCACGATGTGAGATGGGCTTGAGAGGTCCCCCTACAGGCCTTCCGGACTCAAATTTAGTTGAGATATCTTTTATCGATTTCCACAATTTGTAGGGTTACGTTGAGTGTTGTTGGACTGGTTTTGTGGCTGGGATGGATGAGCCATGTCTGCTGTGGGTTTCTCAGGGGACATGGGAGCACTTTTATCACCCATTGGCCATCGCTGCGTTAAACCACATCGCCTTTCCCGCTGTGAGAAATGCATTTGCCCCAGGGGTCCCCAATCAGGAGCGTAGGGCGATCTGCATCCCGGTGCCAGGAACCTATATGCCAGTTCATTCTTCTGTTGAGTCTGTAGACTTTGATTTTAAAAAAATACAAGTGTATTCAAAGTACTTTGAGAGATCTAGATAATCAGTGCCCTGGCTGGGAAGTCAATTTTCTTAAAATCTTCTCAGATCGTGTTTCTGTCTCTGCCTTGGAGAAAACTGCATTCTAGAAATCTCTAGGAATGTCCTTTAGTGGAGAAGCCTCAGGGGACTGTGTTATACTGCTAATAAAAATATCTGAAGGAAATCCATTTAGGATGATTTTAACACCAGTTGGGATTCTGAGGCAGTCACCGTGGCCAGTGGTGGCTGCTGTCTATGGCGGTACAAATGAGTTTTAATTTTTTGGCATGACTTGGCTGCCTTGGAGAATGGGGAGAGGTTGGGAGTTTCTTCGTCTGGGGATTGAGGAACAGTAGATAAAAGCAGGGTGTCTTGGAGGAAAGGATCGCTGCTCTGGGAAGCTGGCTCTGAGACACAGTGGAAAGGAAAGACAGTGCTTTCCTATGACAGGGAAACAATCAAACAGTGATTTGCCATCTTGGCCGCACACTGCAATGACCCAAGGATCTCTAAAACATACTGATGCCTGGGTCCCATCCCCAGAGATTCTGATTTAATTGTTCTGGAGTACAGCCTGCTTGCCACATGTTTTAAAAGCGACCCAACTTGTATTGATGAAGTGGCAACAGAGATAAACGCTAAGGTCAACCAAGAATTTAATTAGTGTGATTTGCTAGAATCAGAGAAAATGTTTTCTGTCTCCTATTTCTACCTTCCTAAAGATTTAAATAGCACCAAATTGCAGTCTGAAGCAAGGTATGGAAACAAACAAATTAGCAAGACCAGGTTGAAAAGTAGGTCTCTTGGAGATGTACAAGTCACTAGCAGCTATTTTAAGGAGCAGAATTTATAGAAGTGATAAGAGAATTTAAATTCTCTGGATCTCCCGTCATGACCACTCTAGGTGAGGATGGAGATTAGGTTACTAACAGGCAAAAGCTGAGAAAACACTTCTGAGCCTGTGCTCTGAGATCTGCCTTGCTCCTGAGCATTTGACTAAACCTGCGGTTTAAAATGGCCTCTTCTACCTGCTGGAGCTCACAGATATTCAGAAAGTAGACTAGAGCAAGCTCACCTGTTCCATCATGGTTGCTACTGAATCTGTATATTTTTAACACAAGCACAGACATGCATCCTGCTGTAAGATAAAGTGGAATTCTGCATGGGTTGGGTAGTTTGGGACCTCATTCAAAGGGCCTTGTTATTAGGAGTTTCCCTCTGTGTGGGGTGAGTTTCATTGCATGGTTCCAGAGGACAGAGTTATAGGGGGGCTTTAAAGCTTATGTTACAGTCCATGTATGGAAATTCCTGCAGTTCCAGAAATGGTGGCCTGCCAGGGGTGGGGGGCCGGGGTGAACGCTATCCACGAGTGCAACAATATGAACGATCACTCAGAATGCACTGGGAAAGGCAACAGGAAGAAATTTTTCCAAGACGCAAATCAGAAGTTACCTGTGTTTCTTGTATGTATGGTGGGAAAAAAAACCCAAAACAAAACAGTGAAATCCATTAGATGTTAGTGAATGGTCAAGCTTTGAGAATTTGAGTTTGATGGGTTGGAAAGGCAAAGCCAGAAGTAATTATCTCCTGTTGCGGCCATATATTTAACATGTTTATTAGGAACCTAGCCGAGAGTCCCAGTGATGCTGCATGGTCCTAAATGGGTTTTGGTTTTGAACTGAGACAAGAAGTGCATTTTATGTCCAGATGAGCCACTTCTTAAATATGGGGCACACACACAAACACACATGCATGAGCCTGGTGTGGTGGGAAAGGGACCCGTTTGAGACCCCGGGATTCCAAAACCTGGGATTCCTGTGCTGTGCGATCTTAGCCTTTTGCTCTGTTTCAGTTTCCTAAAATGGGTTAAATGAGAGATTATAAAGGATTTATTATTAGTTTTTAAAATCTCTGTTATGGATATAATACCGTACATAGTTTAAAAAATTGAATAAAACCGCAAGAATTATCATGAAAAATTTCTGTCTTCTTCCACCCTCTCCTCACCCCTCCTTGATTCCCGCTACCCAGAAGCAGCCATTGGCACCTCTTTTAGCTGTTCATCTGGTTTACCTCCCTTGTCTAATGTGCTGATAGCGAGATCTCCTGACTTTAAAATTTTACGCTCCCTACAGACATCCTGTTCTGGGAGATGAAGCCCTAGTCCACTTGTTACTCCCACATTTATGTCCCTCCAGGATCCTGTAATATAATCGAATCTTTCGTTTAAATCAGTATTTGCATTTATATTGTTATGTGAGTATTGTCCACAGCTGCACCACTTGCTCTTCTAGGATCACATTTCTGTCCTTGTATGACTTTTTGCTTTTCTTGGAGGTCACGACTGTTCTTTTTATTTGTCTGTTTACTTTTCTATATACACAATCACTGATTTATCCCAGACACTCTGCCAGAGCGCAGCAGCCCTCTCAGTCTGCTCGGGCACCTCGGGTCCCACCGGTTCCACCGTCTTTCTCGTCTCCTGTGTGATTTGGGGACATTCCCTGCTCCATCTGCAGGTTGCCTCTTAGGCCTGCTGCCTGGCTCTCTTCCTGGAGCCCCCCCCTTGACCAAATCCTGGGAATTTGAGTCACCTCTCTTCCGAGTTGAATCCTAGATCCCGTGTCTCCCTTTTTCCTGCTTTAACCCCCTCATTTTGATGGAATGCATCTTCCAGGAATGTCCTGAGAAAGAGTAAAGAGGAGGCAAGTTACCTGAGATCTTATTATCCCCAAAGGTCTTGATTCCATCTCCACTCTTAATTGGCAGTCTGGCTGTGTTTGGAATTCTGGGTTGGAAATCCATTTCCCACAGAATTTTGAAGGCATTGCTCCTGTCCTCGACTTTCCAGAACTGGTTTAAGAGGTCAGATGCCATTCTGATTCCTGATTCTGTGTGACTTTTTTTCTTCTCTAAAAACTTTTAGGGGTTTTCCTCATCCTTGGTGTTGTGAATTATATGCCAGTGTGGCTTGGTGTGGGTCCTTTTTATTCATCTCTCGGACTACTCATTGGACCTTTTCCGTCTAGAAACTCATTTCCTTCAATTCAGGGACGTTACTGTAATTTCTTTGAGAGTTCTCTTTTCTCTTTTTGACACCTCTGTTAATTGGATTTTAGACTTCCTGGACAGAACTCTTATTTTTCTTACTATTTTTCTTGTACTTTCCATCTCTTTGTCTTTTTGTTCTATTCTGAACTTCATTTTACAACTCTTTGATTGGATTTGTTTTTAATTTTTGCTATCATATTTTTTGTTGCCAAAAGCTCTTTCTTATTCCTTTAAAAAGCCTCTTGCTATTGTGTCAGCATTTTCTCTCCTCTCTGCTTAGGTATCAAGAATAGTTTTTTAGATGTTTTTACCTGCATTGACCCTGTTTCTTCAGAATTCCTTGTTTTCTGTTTGTTTTGATCTCTTTCTTGCTCTAGTATAAAGCTTGGCTGTGCATTTGTATTTACGAGAGAGGCATGAAAGAGATTGTTGAGAAGCTGTGTGTCCAGTGGGCGGGCTTGCCCACGGGTCGGTTTCATGCAGGGAGTTTGGGTAGGGGCCTGCCTTTTCCTTGGGGGCTCTCTGTAGATTTCAATGTCAGCATCTGTAGGTCTTTCCCCTTTCCCCCATTTGCTCTCAGTGTAGTAGGGTCTTTGGGGAGGGCCCAGAGAAGTGTGTGCTCTATCCTCCCTGTTCAACTTGACATGTCCCCAGCTCCATCATTCTTTACTTCCTGGGGGAGGGGAGGAGGGGAAGGAGACTCCAAAAGGGTAGTGATCCAGGGTATCTTCCCAGGGATAGAGAGATATTTTGAGTGGGAAGCTTATCCTAAAGTTGGACTTCAAAGAGGACTTGTTAACAAACAAACTAAAAAGCCTATTTAGGGCAAGTGAAGGTATTCACGGAAATCATACGTCATAAGTTACAAACATACAGTACTTTTGTGGCCAAAGCATTGCACATCATTCTCTTATTTTCTCCATAAAACTGTCTTGTGAGACGTTATCTCCAATTATATGAAAACTGAGGCTTAGATGATTTTAAATGAAAAACTTCCCAACGTCCCTTGGCTAAGGCGGGATGACTGGGGCTTACCCACCACTGAGGTCATGAGGATGCAAACCTCCTCGCTCTGTGGTTAGGGAATGAGGAACCAGTCAGCGGGGCGAGTTGGAGATGAGGGTGTCTAATTAAGTGTGTTTAGGACGGTCTGCCTGTAGGAGGACAGTGTTGTTCATTAAGGAGCCGCCTCTTCCTGATACCTTCCTTTTTCCTGGCCATCTTTCACTTTGTAGCTCATCTTTTTTCAATTTCTCTTTCACTTTCTTTTTTCCTCTCTTACTGACTTTTGACTAGTTTGCCCTATAGAGGGTTAACCTTTTCTATTTAATTTTTACCCAATTTAACACACCTTAAAACTACACTTTATGCCATTTGACCTCAAGTTGACTGACAATCTTTTGAGCATTCATAATGAAAACATTGAAAAAGGCATTGCTGAAAGAATGTTAAAAAGCAGCAAAACACTCAGCCCCAATTCCTCCACACATAATAATAAAGATTTCTATTTTTCCTTGAGGACCAAGGTGACTGCTAATTTCGAGTGCACTAAAACTTTAATTCTGACTGCACTATTAAAAATTGGTGGTCATGATAAACACCATTTATTAAGTACCCACTTTTGCCAGGCCCCTCACACACATTGTGTCTTTAGTCCTTAAAACATCCTGCAGAATAAGTATTATCATCTTTAGTCTTCTGTCGTTACCTTGCTAATCTCTTTGTCCTTGTGGGTTTATGCCCTTAAAAAATTTTTTTATTCCTTTACTATATCAGATGGTTAGGTACACTTTGCTATGTTATTCTGGAAGTGTTCATTTTAAAGGATTTCTAAGGTCCTTTCAGCTCTAAAATTCATTGTAAGCCTTATACACACAAATCCTTGTCCTTCTGGGACCTTGGGGGACGAGTCACTCAGGACCCCTGACTTTCTGCTGAGAGCAGGCCTCAGAAAACCATCCCCACTGTGGCTTCAGTGTCAGTTCCCAGCTGCTACCTCCCACACACAGCGAATCCTTGCAGGTATGGTCTGCCCCTCCCTTCTACCTCGCATTGTACTTATGGATGGGGTAGGGCAGAAGGCCATCATTTCAAGAATGTTTCCTGGGGTATTTTGGGGGAAGGGCTTATTCCAGAGCCCGCAGATTATTTTCAATCCTCAGCTACGGCAGAGAAGGACATTTCTGCAGCGAGGACCCCGGGCTCCTCTTAATGACATACTTTGGACAGAATTCCTGGCCCAACAACATTTAAAGGTACAATGTAATATTGACCCTGAGTCAAAGCCTGCATGTTGGATCAGCTTCGTGGTGAAGGTGCTCTCTGTGGCATTTGGAAAAACACTCTTTGTTAGAGTGGAGCTGCTGCTGGTGGAGAGGCTAGCCCAGCTGGGGAGGAGCGGCCTGGAGCAGGGTCGGGGTCACGGTCAGGGCCAGCACAGACAGAATGGCATGGATTGTGGCCTCTGGAGAGTTTGGTAGGACTGATGAGTACCTGCTCCTCATGTGGGCAAGGGCCCGGGCAGGCCAGGGCATCATAGACACAGATCACTGGGAGGGCTGGTGGGGCCTTGGCTGAGGAGCTGCTGTTTGGGCTCAAAGAGCAGGATTTCCGTCTCTGGGATGACTAAGTGGGATGCTGGCAAGTCAACTCTGGAGGAAAAAGGAAAAAGAAAAAAAAGAAGAAAAAAGGAACAAAAACAAGATTCTGATTTGCTGCTTTCCCTGGTGTAAATACTCACGCTGTTGCTGATTTTGAGCCCCTAGTGGTTTCTGGCTGCGGAATTCCTGGTTATGTAACAGTCGAGGGTGGCGAGCTGGTGGGAGCTTGTAGGAATGCAGGCTCCAGTGTCAGAGGGCCTGGGAACTGTGCAGGTAAAACCCAGTACTGGAACTTACACGGGATCCAGTTACTGGAACTCGGCTCCAATGGCGGGGGCTCATATGGAACAAGGACAGATAGTAGAACTGGAACCCAAGGTCCAAACAGGACTAGCAGAAGTAGTCATGATGATAACGATCCCATCATAGCTGCAGCATCTGTCTTTTTTTGTTTGTTTGTTTAGTGAGGAAGACTGGCCTTGAGCTAACATCTCTTGCCAATCTTCCCCTTTTTGCTGAGGAAGATTAGCCCTGGGCTAACATCTGTGCCCATCTTCCTCTATTTTATATGGGATGCCTGCCACAGCCTGGCTTGATAAGGGGTGTGTAGATTCACGCCCGGGATCCGAACCTGTGAAGCCTGGGCCACCGAAACAGAGTGCATGTGCCACCGGGCTGGCCCCTGGTTTTTTTTTTTTTTTTTGGTGAGGAAGATTGGCCCTGAGCTAACATCCATGCCAATCTTCCTCTACTTTGTATGTGGGACGTCACTACAGCATGGCTTGATGAGTGTTGTGTAGGTCCGCGCCTGGGATCCGAACCTGCAAACGCTGGGCCGCCAAAGCAGAGTACATGAACTTAACCACTACACCACCGGGCTGGCCCTGCGCCTGTCATTTATTGAGTGCTTTTGATTGTCCAGGCAAAATAACGTCCAGGCAGTAGTTCATCCAGTCCTCACAACCACCCTGCAGGGTCGGTAAAAATATCTCCATTTTGTAAGTGAGAAAACTGAGGCTTTGAGAGGGTGAGCAACTTGCCCAAGGTCACAGAGCTCGTTGTGAGTGACAGACGAGTTGAACTCATGAGCTGGGTGATTCTTGCGGCTCCTCAGTCACCACGTACCCAGCTCCCTCAGGGGAGGCTGATGCTGAACCCCTTGAAGTACTCAACTGGGGCTTCTTAATTCCCGCAGGACGGGCTTGGGCCAGCCCTCAGATGTGAAGGTGTCAGGGGCCCCAGCAAGGTAAAGAGGGGTGGGTGTTGGAGCAGGGAGCCAAGAAGGTGCACCTTTCGTACACAGGCTGAATCAATAAGGTCATACTGTGGGGCAGAGAAGTGGCAGAAATGTTCTCAAGCTCCTGTCATCCCTCCTTGGGTGACACTCACCGTCTGTGGCAGATTTGTGGATGATGTCGGTGAAACTCTAGTTTTCAAGATGGAGGTTTTCACGGAGCCCTGTGTGAGCTTGGGCTTGCCAGTAGCAGGTCAACATGAAAAATGATACCGGTATCACCATGACCTTGAACCAAAGCACAAGGAAGAGGCAGGAGTGAGCTGGGATGCAGCTCCTCTTGGTTCTGGAGCACCAGTGCCCAGGTGCTCTGTCTTCAGGGGTTTCGGCCTCAGCTCTTGTTGCAACAAGTTCCTATGTAATTGACGCCCTGGTGCCTAGCCCAGCTGGAGTGGGTGAGGCCTGGGCGTGGTTCGGTGTCTCGGGCCCAGCAGGCCTTTAAGGGGCTGGAAGTTAGTTGTGACCTAACTGCAGGGGGAAGAAGTTCAATCTGGCAAAAATATGCTTCTGGAGAGTACTCACCTGATACTATGTGTCAGGTGCTGTGCTGGGACTGGAGGGTGGGCAGCCCTGTCCTATCCTGAGGATGCTGATGGAAGGATGGGAGAGGAGTCAAATCAGGTGCAGGTGTGCGGGAGTGTGTGTGTCGCTCTTTGTACAGAGACGGCGTGAAGAAGGGAGTGGGTGAGTGGGCTGCACGTTGAAAGGCTTCTGAAGGAGCAGACATTTGACTTGGTCTTAGTGGGTGAGGAGGAATTTACTTACTCAGCTGAAGGGCAGAGGATGGGGGCTGGGGGTGCTGGGGGGCATTCCAGGCTGGGACAACACACACAAAGCAGGGGCGCTAGGAGACCAATTTAGGGGGAAGGCTAGTCCCAGGGGGAACTTGCCAGACGGGAGGGTCTCAGGTTTCCAGGGTGGTGCCTCTCCCAAAGGAGATGGCACAGAGATGGGGCATCTTGTCACAACTGGGGTCCAGGTACGGGGTGGAAACAAAGCCTGAGATCAGGCCAGGTGAGTGGGTTGACTAATGTATGGTATTTCCTCGTGCTCTCTTCATGGATTACAGGCTGATGTGTCTTTTTACTTTAAGGTTAATAACCGCACACCGACCCACCCCATCTTTTCACCGGGGGATGCTGAGCTTCCCAGTGAGGGCCAGTGGGGCCTTTCATGCAGCTCTGCAGGACACCAGGTGGCCCCCAAGTTCTTTATGCAGGGGGTGGGGTCCCCACTTCCCTTCTGCCCCTCCCCTCCTGCTGTAAAGTTGTCCCCCGTTGATGACAGCATGTGGTTGGTATCAGCGGCCAGTGACAACCTCCCCCACCCCCTGGCCCTCCTCCATCTTTTTGTTCCTCTTTTTAAAAAATAATTTAAAATTTTAATTGTGGTAAAACACAACATTAAATTTACCATCTTAACCATTGTCAAGTGTATCGTTCAATAGTGTTAACTATATGCACATTGTTGTGTGACAGATCTCCAGAACTTTTTCATCTTGCAATACTGAAACTTTGCACCTATTAAACAAGAACTCCTCATTTCTCCCCTCCCCCCAGCCCCTGGCAACCACCATTATACTTTCCATCTGTGTGAATTTGACTCCTCTAGATAAATAAGTGGATTCATGAAGTATTTGTCTTTTTATGACTGGCTCATTTCACACTGCATAATGTCCTCAAAGTTTGTCCATGTTGTAATGTGTCAGAATTTCCTTCCTTTTTAAGGCTGAATAATATTCTGCTGTATGTTTATACCACATCTTGCTTATCCATTCCTCCCTCGATGGACATTTGGGTTGCTTCCACCTCTTGGCTGCTGTGAACGATGCTGAAATGAACATGGGTGTGCACGTGTCTCTTTAAGATCTTGCTTTCAGTTCTTTTGGGTATATATGCAGAAGTGGGATTCTTGGATCATATGGTAACTCTATTTTTAATTTTTTGAGGAACGAGAATACTGTTTTCCATAGTGGTTGTACCATTTTACTTTCCCTCCATCATTGCACAAGGGTTGCAGTTTCTCCACATCCTTGCCAGCATTTATTTTCTTTTTTTCTGATGGTAGCCATCCTAAAGAGTGTGAGGTGACATCTCATTGTGGTTTTGATTAGCATTTCTCTGGTGATTAGTGATGTTGAAGATCTTTTCATATGCCTATTGGCCATTGGTATATCTTCTTTGGAGAAATATCTATTTAAGTCCTTTGCCAATTTTTTTAATGGGTTGTTTTTATGTTGTTGAGTTGTAGGAGTTTTTTTTTATGTATTCTGGACATCAACCCCTTCAGATATATGGTTTGCAAACTTTTTTCCCATTCTGTAGGTTGCCTTTTCACTGTGGGTTGCACCCTTTAATGCACAGAAGTTTTCTTTTTTTTCCTTTTTGTTATCACATCCGCTGCCTCTGATCTCTGCCCTCCATTGCTGCTGCTAAGACCATTGCAGCTGATGTTTCTTCATTAGAAAATACGATTACCAGTAAGTTGCATTTCCTCTACAGACTGATCATCAAGAATTAAAGTTTGATTTTCTTTTAAAAATTTCATGTCCAGGGCTGGCTGGTGGTGTAGTGGTTAAGTTCCGTAGTGCGCTCCGCTTCAGCGGCCCGGGATTCACCGGTTTGGATCCTCGGCGCGGACCCAGGCACCGCTCATCAAGCCATGCTGAGGTGGCATCACACATAGAGCAACTAGAAGGATGCACAACTATGACATGCAACTATCTACTGGGGCTTTGGGAAGAAAGCAAAAAAAGCAAAAAAAGGAGGAGGATTGGCAACAGATGTTAGCTCAGGGCCAATCTTCCTCAAAATAGATAAATAAATAAAATGTTTTTTAAAAAAATTTCATGTCCAGACTTTATAATTCACTTTAGTAATTCTCCATTCATTCATTCATTCACTTATTCATTCAACAAGCGAGTGGATACGAGCATATTCATTGAGCCATGTATTGTGCTTGGTGCTGGGAATACGAGCCAAACCAGCAATGCTTGTCACAGACTCACTGCAGCCGGCCTCATCTGGGATGCTTTCCTGACCGGCCCTGGACACTTGGGTGGTCTTGTTTCTAAGTGTCCGTAATGCGAAATGTCCCTCCAGTATCGCAGTCCTCATGTTGTTTTGAATCATTTGCATATTCCCCTCACCCATGACTGTGAACTGCTTATCTGTCTTTGAACACCACAGTGGAAGATGCTACGTCTCTCTAGATAGCTGCTGAATGGAGGCATGTGGGAGCCATGCAAGCCTGCCTGCAGTTCAGCCTCAGGGCCTCTCCCAGTGCAGGCAGCCGTCCTGAGCTGCACTTTCCTTTTTGCTGCAGGATCTCAGACCTCACCCTGCTCTCTGTTTCTTTTAAGAGTTGCAGCCTCTCATTCTACCCTTGGGGTTTTGCTCCCCCAGATTGACTTTAAAGTGATCCGTAGTCACTTTTCTCTACCCCGCAAGACAGGCACGTGGGTTACTGTTAATTACTACTGGGGAAACATACTGGGGTCCCCTTCTTGAGATGGTAAGTAGAAAGTTCCACAAGCTTGGCTTTTATATTTTGTGGGAATCCAATCCTTCTCTGTGTTTCAGCTCTCCCTTAGCCTCCTCCCATCCCCCCCACCCCCAATCAAATCCCCATTTCATAGGGTCACACAGGCTCTTTGGCTCATGGGCAAGATAGATGGGTACAATCGAGGGGTATACACGCTACAAATGGACCCCACTTATTGAGCACTTACAGGCCCCACACTAAGTGCTTTTACTCATTTTAATTCACTTGATTTTCATAATCCACAATGAATAAACTTATTATCCTAAAGGACAGGTGAAGAAACTGACACCCAGGGAAGCTAGTTCTCGCACGTGCTGATAAATGGCCGAGCTGAGTTTCAGACCCGAGCTGTTCTGACTCTAGAGGACTGTTGGCCATGGAACCAGACTGCCCACTGTAGAGGTGCAGTGCGGGGGCTGGGGGGCTAGTGTATGGAGAAATGAGGTGATCTCTAAGAGCAGACAGGCCTCAACATGTAGCTGATGAGGTGATCCATCTGCAGAGGAAATAAATTCACCCCAGATATGGTTTGTAAAAGTGCTTCTGATAAGATTTGGGAACTATCTAGTTGATTAGGTTTTCTAGAGAAAGGTAATAATGATAAAAGGAAACTGATTATTATGAAGAGGTATGCAATGTGATCTTGTCTGCTTGAAGTAGGGACCTTGACCATAAGGATATGTTAGTATTAATCCAGCATTGTTGTCATTTATGACATTTGAAAAAAAGCGTCTAGAAGACTCTCTTGTATCCCAGATGCTGTGATGGGTGCTGAGTAAACATTGCCATGGTTTCTGCATTTGGGGAGTTCACAGTCTCTACTAGGTAGCATGCTTCTGTCTGTCTGGGTGAGACAAGAAGGAAATACCATTTTCACATAATAGGAAGCCCAACTGCCAGCTGGGCACAGGCCCCATGTGACCATCGACTCACCTTGGTGCTCAAGGTCTGGTGCTTTCCATCTCCCGGCTCTGCCATTCTCGTTGGTTCCATCCATAGGCAGGTAGCCAGATGGCTGTGGCATTTCCGAGTTCACTTCCAGGCAATATCCAGAGGAAGAAGGGAGACAGTCTTCTCCTGTAACTCCTTGGGAGAGAGGGAGTTTTGCAGCTGTGACACCCCTCAGCAGGCTCTCTCTCACTTCTCCTTAGCTAGAGTTGGGTCAGATGTTCTATGGGACATGGGATTGCTATGATTGACTTGGACCACTCATCTGCGGTGGAATGGATGGGTCCGGGAACCAACCTCAGTGACCATTATATAGTCTATTTCTACCATGTGGCAGATAGCAGGCAAGCAGGTGGTGGCCAGAGGACAGTAACACTTGGTGGGAACAAACAGACTGGTTGTGGGGGCAAGAGGAGGGACTGCTGACCCAGCGTGGATGGGGCTGAAGTGGGGAAGGCCTCCTGGAAAAAATAACCACTGGATTTCAGTCTGGAAAGATACAAGTAGACCTTATCTGGGATGAACAGGGAGAGGTGGGGGATTGGGGGAGTGAGATAAAGAAGCCAGAGCTGGGGAGAGAAGGGGGCTTTATTCAGAGGGAGAAGTATTGTCTAAAGCAGTGGTTCTCACAGTGTGGTCCCCAGGCCAGCTGCATCAGCATCATCTGGAAGCTTGTTAGAAATTCAGATTCTCAGGCCCCACCTGACACCTACTGCTCAAACTCTGGGGCAGGGGGCTCAGCACTGTGCATTTTCACAAGGCCTCTGGGTGATTCTGATGCAAGTTTGAGAACCATTGCCTGAAGGTATGGGAGGTCAGAGTGCTGCATTCTGTGTCCCTCATTCTCTAGAGCTGAAGGGGGGTGACGGGAAGGGAGGGATGAGAAGAGGTAAGCCATTGTATAAGAAAGAGGGATATTTTGGAGAATTCTACTCCATTTTGGGGTAGGAGTAGTGCCTTTGCTTATTTATTAATTATCAGTACACATTTGTTGAACACGTACTTTATGAGGTTGGAATGCAAAAACGAATAATTATAGTTTGAGATGAATGAAAATGAAGACACAACATACCAAAATGTATGAGACGCAGCTCAAGCAGTCCTTGGAGGAAATTTATAGCTGTAAACATCTATATTAAAAAAGAAGAAAGATCTCAAATCAATAACCTAACCTTCCATCTTAAGACACTGGAAATAGAAGAGGAAACTAAATCCAAAGAAAGCAGAAGGGAAGAAATAATAAAGATTAGAGAGGAAATTAATGAAATAGAGAATAGAAAAACAATATAGAATATCAACAAAACCAAAACTTGGTTCTTTGAAAACATTAACAAAATTGACAAACCTTTAGCTCAACTGACAAGTAAAAAAAAAAAAACAAACTCAAATTACCCAAATCAGCAGTGAAAGAGGGGACGTTACCATGGGCCTTACAGAAATAACAAGGATTATAAGGGGCCACTATGAACAGTTGTGTATTAGTCTCCTAGGGCCGCCATAACTAAATATCACAGACTTGGGGCTTAAACAACAGAAATTTATTCCTCACAGTTCTGGAGGCTGGAAATCCAAGATCAAGGTGTGGGCAGGTTTGGTTTCCCCTGAGGCCTCTCTCCTTGGCTTGTAGATGGCTGCCTTCTCTCTGTGTCCTCACATGGCCTGTCCTTTCTTCATGCACATCCCTGGTGTCTCGGTGTGTCCTAATCTCCTCTTCTAATAAGGACATCAGTCAGGTTGGATTAGGGCCCACCCTAATGGCCTCACTTTAGCTTAATTACTTCTGTAAAGCCCTGTCTCCAAATACAGTCACATTCTGAGGTACTAGAGGTTAGGGCTTCAATGAATTTTTGGGGACACAATTCAGTCTATAACAAATTGTATGCCAACAAATTAGATAACATAGATAAAGTGGACAAATTCCTAAAAAGACACCAACAACAAACTACCAAAACTGACTGAAAAAAATAGAAAATCTGAATAGATCTATAACAAACGAAGAGATTGAATTAGTAATTTAAAAACTTATAACAAAGGAAAGCCCAGCCCTAGATGTCTTCACATGTGAATTTGGCCCAACATTTAAAGATTTAATATCAGTTCTTCATAACCTCTTCCAAAAATTAGAATACTTCCCAACTCATTCTATGAGTCTAGTGTTACCTTGATACCAAAACCAGACAAATACATCAATCACAAGAAAAATGACAGGAATATAGACACAAAGTCCTCAACAAAATACTAGCAAACCAAATCTAGCATCATATAAAAAGGATTATGTACCATGACCAAGTGGGATTTATCCCAGGAATGCATGGTTGGTTTAACATCAGAAAATCAATTAATTGATTTCCATAGAATTAAGGGGAAAAAAAGCTATCATGATCATTGTAATAGACACCGAAAAAGTATTTGACAAAATTCAACACCCTGTCATGATAAAAACACTCAACAAACTAGAAATAGAAGGAACTTCCTTGATCTGATAAAGAGCATCTGTGAAAAACCCACAGCTAATATCATCCTCCATGGTGAAAGACTGAAACTTTTGCTCCAAGACCAGGAACAAGGCAAGGATATGTGCTGTCCTCACTTCCACTCAACATTGTGCCACAAGTTCAAGCCAGGGCAATTAGGCAAGAAAAAGAAATAAAACGCTTCCAGATTAGAAAGGAAGAAGCAAAACTGTCCCTATATGCAGATGACGTGATTTTGAATGTAGAAAATCCTGAGGAATCCACTAAAATTGAATGATTAAAACATGGTCCCTACTTTCAAGGCACTCCCAGGCAAGGAGGGGGACAGTATAAATGCTGTGAGTGAATGAGTGTGTATGTGTGAGTGTTTGTAGCAGAAGTGTCCCAGAGAAGGAGGTATTTCAAATGGGTCCATGTGGAGTATGTAACATCTAAACGAGATTGCAGGCTGGAAGATTCGGGTGGGGGCAGAGGTGAGCATTTCAGGCAGAGAGGATATATGCAAAGAGACGCAGGTGTGAAATGGTGGGGGGCAGTGATGAGCTACAAGGGTGCCGGGAGAGTGGGGTTTGCTTGGGGGCAGTGGTGGGAGATGAGCCAAAGAGGTTTGCAAGGTCCAGATAACGAAGACCCATACATGCCATGCCAAAGACTTTGGATTCCACCCTCCAGGGAGTGGGGATCACTAAAGGATTTTGAGTACGAGTTTTGGGACCAATTACATGATCATAATAATGTCTTGGGTTTTGTGAAGGGTCCCTGGAGTTGTCCGTATGTTCCTTTGACCTGATAGAAGTGCCATGGTCATGGGCTGCCCGGTGGCGCAGCGGTTAAGTTCGCGCTTGGCAGCCCGAGGTTCGCGGGTTCGGATCCCGGGCGCCTGCTGACGTACTGCCTGTCAGCCATGCTGTGGCGGCGTCCCATATAAAGTGGAGGAAGGTGGGCATGATGTTAGGCCAGGGCCAGTCTTCCTCAGCAAAAAGGGGAGGATTGGCAACAGATGTTAGCTCAGGGCTGGTCTTCCCCACAAAAAAAAAAAAAAACCCCAAAAAAACAAAAAAAAGAAGTGCCATGGTCTTAGCACTAGGTCTGTTTTTCTTTCCAGGTTTCTGGGTGGAGCGCACCCCCGTGCACGAGGCAGCCCAGCAGGGTGAGACCCTGCAACTGCAACAGCTCATTGAGAGTGGTGCCTGTGTCAACCAGGTCACGGTGGACTCTATCACACCCCTGCACGTGGCCAGTCTGCAGGGCCAGGCGCAGTGCGTGCAGCTGCTGCTGGCTGCTGGGGCCCAGGTGAGCGGCCCTTCAGGACAGACCCCCGAGACTGGCTGTGGCTGTGGGAACGGACGGGGCCAGCTCAAGAGGAAAAGAAGAGGGTTGGGATTAGCATGGAAAGAAAAGAAACCACTGCAGGAGACTAAGAAGGAAAGGAAGGAGGAAACCAGAATGGGGTGTCCTGGAAGCCGAGGGAGGGGGGAGGGGCAGTCTCTATGCCAGCTGCACACTGAGGACTAGTAAGTGTGGTCATGGACTTGGCTAATAGGAGGTGTCAACACAAATAATCCATAATCAATCTATAAATCAAAATTGGGGTGAGTTTATTATGAGCCAAATTTGAGGACCATATAGCCCAGGGCCTTCCTTCCCCAAGGAAGGAAGGGCACCAAAGAAGGGTGTACAGAGTAGTTATATACCGTCAAAGAGCATATATCACATATGATTGGAATGTCCTTTTTACAATAGTCACCAGATTGCCCTGTCAGCACAGCAATTGATGGGCACAGCAGGTAGCAGGTCTGCTGTCTCAAACTGGGTGGTCACAGGATGAGCACAGCAATCAAATCCTAGCCTAGGGAGACATGCTTATCTTTACGGAAATGCCAATGTGGGCGAAGTTGCGTCCTTATCTTAAGGGCATTTGTTCTTGTCTCTGGGACATGGTAAATGCTCAAAGCAGATATACAATGCATGTTTAAAGGCCAAGTCAGCCCTTTTGGAAAAACCAGATCAGGCTGAGTTAGTTTTACACCAAATGGCTTCCTCATATACCCCAATATATCCTATTGCTTGCCGTTTATTTATCAGAGGTCACTGGAGGCCGAAGAGAAGGCAGTGTTAGCAAAATGGTGGAGGGAGCGCCTTGCTCTGACGCAGGCAGGGGCTGTGCACCAGACGCTGGCTCTCTGGGAGGGCTGGTGGGGCCTTGGCTGAAATGCTGCTGTTTGGGCTCAGAGAGCAGGATGACTAAATGGGATGCTGGCAAACTGGCTCTCTGGAAAAAAGGTAAAAAAGAGCAAAAACAAGGTTCTGATTTGCTGCTTTCTCTCGTGCAAATACTCACACCCGCTGAAGTCAGCCCCCAGCGGCTTCCAGCTGGAGGGACTCCTGGGCATTGAACAGTTGGCTGTGGGTAGGAGCTGCCGGCACGTGGCAGGATGGCTGGCGTATTTGGAATGCAGGCTCTAGTGTCAGGGTTTAGGGGGTGAGGAAGAAGCGAAGACTGTGCACTGCTTACTCTTTCCAAAGGCATGGCTGTGAAGGCGGTTCAAGAGGCGCTGGAACAAGCTTCGGCGTGTACCCAAATAGCAATATGAATCTGGGCATATTCTAAGCAGGATCTGCCAGTTTGGGGAGTTGCCTTTTCCCCCGGCCCAGCCTGTGATTTTCCAACTGGAGGTGGCGTGGGAAGCAGGTTCGGGCACTCCTAGCTGAGGCTGGAGTTAAAACCCACTTTTACATCCTGCCTTCCTCAGCTTCCACCTGGAGCTTTCTGCCTGCTCTGTGCTTATTAGGTGCTTGGGGTGGTGGCGAGAGGGAGGCTGAGTTGACCCTGCCCCGAGAGAGAAAAGGGCCCAAACAGGACGACTCCTGTAGGTAGGAGGCTGGTTGGCAGTCTCAACCCATGTTCCTTTCTATCTTTGAACTCCCTGGCCTGGCAGGCGCTTTAGCTCATAATAGAAAACCTAGGAACTTCTTTGAAAGACTAAGAAGTGTCTTTCCAAAGATGAATGAGCATCAAGATGAAAAAGCGGGTTGCATGCATTTTCCCTTCTGCCCTCTGACACTGGTTCTTTCCTCCCCATGAGGTGGATGCCCGCAACATCGACGGCAGCACACCCCTCTGTGATGCCTGTGCCTCGGGCAGCATCGAGTGTGTGAAGCTCTTGCTCTCCTATGGGGCCAAGGTCAACCCACCCCTGTACACGGCATCCCCGCTGCACGAGGCCTGCATGAGTGGTGAGTGTCAGGAGGGAGCAGTGTAGACAGGAAGTGGAAGGCATCAGCTGGCGAAGGAGAGCTCCTGGTGTGTATGTGGCTGTTGGTTTTTTCCTCCTGGAGATACAGCCCTCATCCAGGACGAGGGACTGTGGTTTCTATGATGGGGTTTTATTTCTTAGCTGACCCTCGGTGCCTTTCGGATGTTAACGCTGGAGACTGGTCCACTCTGCAGCCGCTCACTCCGTCTTTGCTACCATTTTGCCCTGTGGGCCCTGATCTAGCTGGGAGATGAGACCCAGACACATCCCCCAGCGCAGGTGCTCTCAGAGGAGGGGGAGCTGGGCCTGGAGGCTCAGGGAGCAGGTGGGATTTCAACTGCCCTCCAGCAATGGATCGATTCCGTATGGTGGGAGGATTAGAAGGCCGCCCCAGTCTCACTGGGTCAGAAGTTCCCAGTAGAGGAGCTACAACAGGTAGGACTGGAAATTTAGGGCGACACCAGCTGGTGGAAAATTTTTTAAGTGACAGACTAAGGAGTTTGGATTCTACTCTTTTGGGCAAAGGTTGCAAAAGTGTGGCCTACATTTTGATTGGCCGGCACTGTGTTTGTCTCTGTGGGGTGTGGTCTTCTGTGGCTCCACCCAGGGCCACTGTTCTCTGCTGCCTCACAACCCGATTCCCAGTTAGGCCATCCTCTGTCACCCGCAGGCACTGGGAATTGCTGCAGGCAGCTCGTGAAGGTTTTTGAGCAGATGTTGAATGACAGGAAGACAACATTTTTGAAAGGTTGGTTTAGTGGCCATCCATGGACAGTGTAGAAGACGGAAAAATTGTTTTTCCTGTACTCATCTTAGGTTCATTGGCTGGGGCTCTGCCAATTAGACTGACGTAGGGCAGATTAACAAGAGAAATGCAAGCAGAAGTTTGTTAAGTGTGCATCGTGCACACACTCAGGAGAACTCAGTGATGAGTCACTCAGAGGGGTGGTTAGAACGTGGGCTTCCAGAACATCTTAATAAAGAACAGTAATTTTGTAGAGAAGTGACAAGACAAAGGAAAAGGACTTTGAGTTTCTAGGGGACAAACTGTGGGAAGGCAAATATATGGGGAACTAATGGGAGATAAAGGCCAGTTAGTGAGGTTTGTTGTGTAGACTCCTCTGGTGCCGCCTCTGGGCTGGTCAGGGTCTAGAGTTTTCTCTGCTGATTAACTTCTGTCCTTCCTGGTAGAGAGGGGAGGGGACACCTTTACAAATTTATGTCCTGCTTTTAGGCAAATAGAGGAGGGCAGATAGTTTTTCTTTTGTCTACTTCTTCTCAATTGTCTTCAGCTCAAAATAATCCTTACCTCAAGGTGGCATATGTTGGGGTGGCATACTCTGCTCCCCTTCAGTAGATAGACTGAAATGGTAGGGGAGTATCCTGGAAGTGGAGACATGTGTTGGGGGCCATCGCAGTGATCCAAGTGCAAAGCTCTTAGAGCCCAAGTGGAGTGGATTCATCTAGAAACTGGGGGACAATCAGTGGGATATGATATGAGGGAGAGGAAAGCAGGGGGTCAACACCAACTCAGGGTTGAATGGGGAGCCCTGCCAACGGCTGAGCCAGTTCCGCCAGGAACAGGCACCCCAGGGAGGTGGGGAGGGGACTTTGTGGTGGTCAGGACATCCAAAGGAGAATGGCCAGCTGTAGAGGTGGGGCCTGCTTTCCGGGCTAGTGGTGGAAACTCGGTAGCTGCCAACAGCAAAGGGTGATCAAGTGATGGGAGAGGATGGAGCCTGGGACAGAATGAACCTCGACCCAAACCTGCGCTAAAGATACCCGAGAGGAGCCGGGGAAGAGGCAGGAAGGGCGCCTGCCTGGGAGAGGCGGGCAGGGAACCTGGTAAGAAAGTTTAGGGATGCTCATCCAGGATGCCAGCAGCTTTCTGTCATCACCTCCAGCTCAGAGCTCCCCACACAGCTTAGGCGGCAGCTTGGAGGTGGGGAGCACCTTCTCCCCAACTGGGGAGCAGGGAGAAGAGTCTTCTCTGGCTGTTCAGGGGTGGTGTTCCCCAAGTTTTTGTTCTCCCAGCAAGAGGGCCAGCCATGCCCTCCCTTGCTCCCGCTGCCGGGCGGGCTTGGAGAACCCTGGGGCTCTCAGGAGAAAGGACAACCAGCCTCGTGCCCCCTAGGGCCACGTGGGGTCGTGAACTGCTTTTAGCTCAGGATGGAGCACTGGTTCACCCTCTCCCTACAGCCAAGCACAGGGCTTACCTGTCCCAGCTGCTGTTTCTGTCTTGCTTGTTATTTCAAATGCACATGTTCATTGACGGTTTTCGTCCTTTTCCATTTCTTTTAAGGAAGTTCCGAATGTGTGAGGCTCCTTATTGACCTTGGGGCCAATCTGGAAGCGCACGATTGTCATTTTGGGACCCCTCTGCATGTTGCCTGTGCCCGGGAGCATCTGGACTGTGTCAAAGTGCTGCTCAATGCAGGTGTGTTGGTATTTATACCTGTGCTGCTCAATGCAGGTGCATCAGTGTTTGTACCTGCTCTGCTCAGTGCAGGTGTTTTGTTTCCCTGTGCTGTGTGCTGGCAGAGAGCTGGGTGGTGGGTTCAGACAGCCTAGGTTTGAAGCTGGCTTTCCCACTTGCCAACTGAGACCTTGGGCCTCAGTTTCCATATTTATAAAACTGGAAAAGTAAAACCTACTTTGCAGGGTTGTTGGGAGGATTCGTGATAACATTTCTGCAGTGCCTGGTGCATAGTAGTAGGTGGTGGATAAATGCTAAAAATTATTTTCAGTGGCCACAGGGAACTATCCACAATACCTGCCTGATACACTTGCTGTCTAAATCAGGAAGAGATGGGACCCAATGGGAAATGGAGTTGGCAGCATTTGGAATCCAGGTTGTCATCAGGTGTTCTGAAAGGGCTCATCATAGAGAGGTTCCCAAGGTGAAAAACAGAAAATAAAAACCAACCGGCCAACTGAAGGTTAGGTCCAGGACCTGTCTACCACAGAAGTTTTCAAATGGAGCCAAAGTGGGTATTGGCAAGGAGTTTTTATTATGAACCCAACTGAAATATTTTGTTGACGGAAAATTTTAGCTCAGCCATCTCATCCATTCTGGGTGCAACTTAGGACACAAAAACAAAACTGTTCAGAAATAGAAAGATTATGAATTCTCTCCGGATGACGGTCATTTGAGTTCAAGTTGTATGTACTTTTCTGTCAGTGAGTCTTACTTTAATGTGCACTTTTAAGTCTTTTCAGTGAAAGAGATTCATTTTGTGTGAGGTTGGTCATTGGGGTAGTTTTTATTTTTTATACAATGATAACAATATCTAGATTAGAAAGAGTCTTAGGTCTTCTAGCCAAGCCACTCATCGGATGGTTGGACCCCATTTCTATCAGCCTAGGGTATCGACCTATCATTGCTGTTGAGATTTTAAAATAAAAATTTTACAGTGTGACCACCTTCTGCAGAGCATCTGGCATGTATGTGCTCACTACACCTTCATTCCATTTTTCCTTTAGTTCTTTTCATTGTGGCTAAAGGGGAAAGAGTCAAATTAGTGGTTTTAACCTCAACATCCTTTCTGCATTAGTTAGGACTTTATAGAAGTGATTACTCCTTTGTCAGTAAAAGGAAACCAGCTCCACCTGGGTGAGGAGAGTTCTTGGTTCTTGGTTCAGGTAACTGGAAGGAACAGAACTAGAGCAGGTTTCAGGATCAGTTTGACCTGGGGGTTCCACGGTGTCATCAAGAACTCACTTTCTTTGAATTCTGTGGTTCTGCTTTTCTCAGTGTCCGCTTGATCCTATACCTGGCATCCCTGATAGAGGTAAAATGGCTGCAGCAGAGTTGGGCTGAAATCCAAATACTTTACTTCGTGTGGCTTCTGATAGCTTTCTCAGAAGAGTGAAGAATCTCTTCCTCAGACGTCTCCCTCACACCTCCCCTTGTGTCCCATTGGCCTGAACTGGATCCCTGTCAAACCTTGTCCAGTCCTCTTAGCCAGACTGCCCAATTCTCATTGGTTGGGGCCTGGGTGGAGGGAGGGATTAATCCAGTCAGGGTGCACACTGGGAGCTGGAAGTTAGGACCCCACATTGCAGGGTGGCAGTTTGGGGTGGGGTGGGGTTTGGAAAGAGTGGGAAGACAACCAAAATGTCCATGATTGTGGAAATAGGGTTTTGATTTTGGTTCTATTTCGAGCAGGGGACCCGGTAGTTTCCAAGGGAGTTTCCATACACCTGGGGAATGGAATGAGGGCTGAATGGAATGAGGGCTGAATGGAATTCTCCTGGGGAAGGCTCCCTGATGT
Organism: Tapirus indicus; assembly: GCA_031878705.1. NCBI lineage: Eukaryota > Metazoa > Chordata > Mammalia > Perissodactyla > Tapiridae > Tapirus > Tapirus indicus. Next base: position 122,074,313 of record CM062925.1, read on the forward strand.
GTCAGCATCATCACTCAATGTTGTGGACTGCGACCATGCTGTCAGCTCTAGACTTAATCCTTGGTTGCTATTCTAGTCTTCTCAGATGATCCCCTTGATATCCCTTCTTAGATCAAATGTATTCTTTTTCTTTATTTTCTTAAACTATTTTTTAACTGCGGGCAATCTCAAACATACAGAAGCGTAGAGTGAAGAGGACAGCATATGGATTCTTTTTAGAGTAGTGATTCTTTGTGGAAAATCTAATGAAAGCCACGGACCACATCTCTAGAAGAAAAATGCATGCGGGCGCTTTTGCATGAGATTTCAGAGAGGGCCCCAGCCCTGCTGGAGGAGCTGAGCCCTGGGGGGCCGTGTGGTGCCTCCCAGGGGTGGATACAAGGCTGCTGGTCTTTTGTAGGCAGTGAGGCCAAGTCCTGAGCTGCAGATTATTTTTGCAGAGGAGGAGGGCTGGGGAAGGTGAAAGTCCAGTTATTATGGTGAAGCAATTTTTAATCTGAGCCGGGCAGTAAATATTTAACTGCTGGAAGCGTTCCGAAGGAGCAAATTGAGGCGTGCTGGGCTTCCATCTTCCCAGCTGGGCGCTCGTCACCCGATTCTCTGTTATTTTGTCTGCAAGCATGTGCTGAGCCATTTGTGCTTGCTGTCCCAGGTCCTTGGCGCACTAAGGTGCGTGACAGTCCCGTGTCTTCACTAAGGTTTTACTCTGAGTCCACTTTAATCCAATTTTGCTTTGAAATCAGGATTTTGATAATGAGCAGACTTTGACCTCTTTTCTCTGAAGCACGAAAGTTGAGGATTTTTAATGCCCAGCTGGCATTGGTTGTTTTGCCAGCTCACGCTCTCTCTCTCTCTCAGTTCAAGGCATATTTCGTCATTAGTCCACACAAGGCCACTTTCTTCCCCTTCTCCTTTCCTTCCTTCCTTTGTCCCCCCCCCCCCCATTCTAATGTGTCTCTGTGTGTGTTTTTGTAAGATACACATTCATTCAACACACATTCTTAGAGCCTCTGTCCTGTGCCCATGGTGTGTGTGTGTGTATGTGTCTGTGTGTGTGTCCACAGTGTGGTTGTGTGTGCACGTCTGCGTGCAAGGACAGGCAGGAGAGCTTGAGTAGCTCAGCCTGAGCTTTCAGAGCCTCTGTCCTGTGGGGACAGACTGCACTGCGTGTTAGAACTGCCTCTTCACTCACAGGGGACTTTTTTATTTTTCTTCTTTTTGGTTCTATTTCCAGTTATGTTTCTTTATTACTGCTACCTGTCTTTAGCTCTCTTGTTGTAAGAAAAAAAACATAACTCCTGCTTTTAGATTTTGAAAAAGATCTTGACAAGGCTGTCGCACAGTCTGTCTTGGTTTTGTGTCCTGTCTGGGGATCGCTTTTGTACACTGTGCTGACCGAAGGAGAACAAGCCGATGCTGCTCTTGGCTCCATGTTCTCTCCTCGGTGATATTTGTTCCCCGCTCTGGACCTGCAGGGGCCAATGTGAACGCAGCAAAGCTTCACGAGACAGCCCTTCATCACGCAGCCAAGGTGAAGAACGTGGACCTGATCGAGATGCTCATCGAGTTTGGAGGCAACATCTACGCGCGGGACAACCGCGGGAAGAAGCCGTCGGACTACGCGTGGAGCAGCAGCGCCCCTGCCAAGTGCTTTGAGCACTACGAAAGTGAGGGGCTCTTCCTTTGTTGTTGTTTGAGTGATGCAATGTATTCTAGAATTGCACGAGAGACAGTTGTGCAAGACGCTCTGTTCTGACAATATATCAGACCATTTATGAGTAAATAATCTCAAAGTCCATAGGAGGCTGATAATGTAGAGGCAACCTTCACTCTTCAGGAAACAAAGTACAAACAATCTGGCCAACGACAAGACTCCTTTGGGTCCAGATCTTCAAATGAATTTACAAAGAATTACATTCACAAGAGGCTTTCAAACACCTATCAGTTGAAAAAAATGTGGCAGTTTATTCAAATTTTTGCCAACCCTACCCAACCAGAATCCATTATGAATTCAGAGGCAAACACTATCCATATCCATTGGTTAACCATTTCCTAGAAGATTTCCTTTTTCTGCATCCAAATAATTTGGGGGAAGAAGTAACATGGGAAAATGAGTTTCACCAGTAGTTCTTGTTTTTTCTTTCAAAGAGCTTTTTATTATTTCATACATTTCATAAATTGGGAAGATTCTGGTTCATTTATATTTTTATTGATCACAGATCATTCTAAAAGGCACTTCTCAAGGCCAGGCTCTGCTTTGTCAGTGGTCCCCTGCCTCAGCTGCCAGGACCTCCGGCATCTTCCATCTCTGGCCCTGGTTTGCTCGCCCTCCATGACCTACAGCTCCAGGCTTCTTCTTTAGTGCTGAGGCCCTGACCCTCTGCCAGCAGGACGTGTATTTGCATCCTGTGTCTGCTGGAGCTGTTCTGTGATGTGCATCAGTTCTCCTTGGGTCCTCTCGTGGCCTGTGGCACTCGGTAGTGAGAGCAGAGCCTGTGGCCTGGAACAGCAGAAGCTGGCAGTCACCACCCGCCGGGCACTAACCCTCGCCCCGTCCCTCGTTTGTCTGGAAGTTTGATAAACAAGCCTACTAGCCACGGATTAGTCCTTTGCTGACAAATCTGTGTGCCAAGTTATAACATTATGGAAAAAAAAAATAAAAAAAATAACTCCACAAAATGAAATCCCCATGGACATCACCGGAATTCCATTTCCTGATCTTCCTTCCTTGGTCCCTGCCTGTCCTTCCTGGGAGCTGTCCAGAGAAGGCATGCAGGGCACGTCCTAGTTCCAGGAAAAGGGAGGCATTTCTAGTTCCACCTTGGGGTGTTTATTAAGTTGGAGGATGTTCTGCTACTTCCTTAAGCTGACCTCATGTGCTTCCTGTTCTCTTTTTCCAGAGACACCTCTGACCCTGTCACAGCTGTGCAGGGTGAGCTTAAGGAGAGCCACCGGCGTCAGAGGGCTGGAGAAAATCGCCAGGCTGAACATCCCCCCCCGGCTCATCGATTACCTTTCCTACAACTGAGCTGCAGGCACGGGAGGCAGGAGCAGGCTGGTGGCGCCATGGCTGCTGGCCTTGCTGAGCCCAGCGTCGGGCTGCAAGGGGTTCTGCCTTGTTTGTCTGACACTGTGCAGTTACCATAGATAGAACAACGTTCCCTGAGTCCCTTTCGGCCGTCCTGTTCCATCCTCTCTGCAGACTCTTGGAGAATGTTTCCAAGGCTTTGGGAAGACCTTGCCTCAGCTTCTGCTGGGGGCATGTCCCTGTGCTGGCTCTCCTAGAACTCCGCTCTCTGTCCAGTTGTCTTTTCCCCGACCTTCCTCAGAGGGACTCTCAGGAAAGACTCTTCCTGAATCACAGGGGAAGCCCAGGCGGGGCTGGGGGTCCAGGGCACTGCTGCTGACTTCCACGTGCCCGGGAGGCCCAGGCGCCTGGCGCCATCTCTGATTCTTTCAGCATCAGGGCGGCCCTGGGTGTTCAAAGCGAGGCTCCTGTGCCGCAGAGGGTGGGCCCGTGGGAGGTTGGGTCCTGACTGTGTGGCCTGGGACAGCTGCTTTGGTGATGTCCTGCCACTTGGGACGCTGTTTCCTGGAGCCAGCCGTGGTTGACTCTGTCCAAGGCCCACCTGCGCCCAGGTGCGCCCATCACTCAGGGGGCTTTATACAGGTCTTCGTGGGGGAAGGCTTGAGCTCTTTGTTCCCCACAACTAGCTTTTCTTCAGTTTTAGGTCTCAACTCTTTTAAAAAGTTTATGTAGGGGATGATAGGTTTTGTTAACGCGTCTAAAACAACAGGGAACGTGAGGGTGTGTGAGCACGTGTAACCAGGAGCAGTCATTTCGAATGTGAAGGACTGCTAGGAAACTCTTTGGGGATTATTTTTCATCTTTTTCTACAGATGAATTCTCCTCCCACCCTAAATTATGGCCACTCCTTGAAGCTTTGAAATTGGCAGAAGAGGTCGCCAGCAGCCACGGGGACTATCAACCAGCGATCGGTTCATTTTGCGGATACTTCTGGAACAACTGTTATGCTGAAGACATTGTCTCGGTGCTCTGAACTAGATAGGGATCAGACTCATCATCCAGGGGAGGGAGGAAAATGTTTCTCTATCTGTTCCTGTAGTGATGGAACAAGCAATTCTCCATCATACACCATGAGGTGCACTGTTAAGGGGTATATTCAGACTGCGTTTGTCTGCCTAAGATCCTGTATCGTAATTAAAACAAAAACAAAAACCAGGGAGTTACACTGGAGGACTTTTGCATAGTTAGTTCAGGTATATTTGGTTTCTGGGGAAATGGAGAGGACACCACTTGGGAACTGTTGTGGGGCATGCCCGAAGCCAGCGTCCCCAGAAATGCGAACATCACCAGATTCTTCCAGGTCTGCCTGGGCCTCCCTCCCCCGGAGAGTGTGTGGAATAGAATAAGCTGGAAACGGCTGCAGTGATGCCCATTGTGCTACACGACCAGAAGTGTCTCTTCGCCGAGTGACCTGGGTGGGGCCCCAGATCTGGTGAGGAGTTTCCTCCTGGCATCCACGGTGTTTTCCATCTCTGCGGCCTCAGCTGTTGTTACAGTGGTGGGTCATCGTATGCTGAGAGAGCCATTCCCGTTCAGTTACAGGCTGAGATACATGTTCTGGGTAAATCCCTGTTTCTGCCTGTACTAATAACAATGGAAAAAAAAAAAAAGCCCTGTTCATCTTTGTAAGAGGAGCTCGCCTCTAGCAATGAAAGCCGATAACATTTCCTCACGTGGAGCGCTGAGTGCAGAATCCAGGCCCCAGACTCATTGCTCAATAAAAGTTGTTGAACAGAGTCCCTCCTTGTGTTCACATGGCCCTTTTCTTATGTGGAGCAGAAACACTAGATGGGTTCATCCCATGTGAGTCGAGAGGGGCCGCTGTCATCTTCCCGTGTTTTGGAAGGTCCAGTGATGGAGCCATGGCTATCTCTGTCTCAGACTCCCGTCTTCCTGCCTCTCTCCTTGTCTCCTAGTGCGGATCTCAGTGCCACCCTCACGGGGAGAGACACTGCCCAAGGGATCAGACGACTAAGATTTTAGGGTCTCCTGTACTTTTTACCCCCACTTGATTGAGATATAACTGACATATAACCTGCCTGTACCTTCAAGGAGTGTGACTGTGGACAAGTTTGTCCACTCCTCTGGGCCTGGATCTTCCCAGCTGCACACGAGGGAAAAAAGGTCAGACTTGGATCACTAAGAGGATTTTGATGATCAACCACTGAATCTTACAGATGAGAAAATCGGGCCGTGGTAGCCTCATACATTTTTGTGAGGCTGAAATTAGGTGATTAAAAGATGCCTATAAAGTGCTACCCAGATGTAAAATTTATATGGTTATGACTGTATTCTAGTTCTAGTGGATGTTTGCAGATTCTCTTCTAACTTCGGGCTAGTACCACCTATATCAGGAGTAATATATTCAGAAGACTTCTTAGTCTACATTTCAAAACCTGATGTGCCACTGACAGATTTGAAGACATTTGCAACATAGATAACAAATGATTGGTAATCAAAATATTTAAAGATGTTTTATAAATCATTAAGAAAAAGATTAACAACCCCATAGGAAAAAAAAAAGGCAAAGACTATAAACAGGAAATTTACAAAAGAGGGAACCTCAAATGTTCACTGACATTTGAGGAAAGGATGGTCAGTTATGATCAGGGAAATGCAAATTAGTGAATATTTAATTCAACAAAACAATATCATTATATACCACCAACTTTTTATTTTTATTGAAGTATAGTTGACATACAATATTGTATTAGTTTTATATACCATCCTCTTGATGAACATTAAAAGGTCTGACAGTTTCTTAATGTTGATGGACCATATGGGCAAATGGGGACTCAGGCTGCTAATGGGGGTGTGAATTGATACATGTATCTTGGAGAGCTATTAGATGACATCCTGTATGATTAAGTGTTTACACCACATGTGCCCAGTGTTTCTACTTTTCCAAATATACCTTAAAGAAACTCTCAGCCACATCATAAAGAGACGTGTGTGAGGGTGTTTAGTACAGCAATGTTTGTAGTAGCAAAAGGCCCCATTAGTCGGGGAGAAGTTGTAGAACATATTGGTACAACGCCTGCACTCAACAAAAGTTAAAATGAATTAGAGTTACATTTTTTTTCACACAAATAGATCTAAATATTATAATGGCAGATAAAAAAAGGTGCCAACCCATTTATGTACAGTATGAACCCCTTTGTATAAATTGAAATACGAAACAGTCTAAGTACCTAAGGATGCCTATGTGTGGAGTGAATGCATAGAATTGGGAACCATGTGCCAGCGTCCCACTGTGGTTACCTCTGGGGGAGGGAGGGATGTGTGACTTGGTGATATAAACAAAGGAACTTCACCTCCCTGTGATATTTCATTTCTTAGAAAAGATCCAAAGCAAATATGGTAGAATGTTGCTATTTGTTCATGTTGGGTGGTGAATAGACACATGGGTGTCATTCTCCATGTGTTTCAGTATTTATTTCTTTTCATAATAAAAATTTAATGCACAATGGAGGGACAAAGGGAAGAAATGTCTTTAAAAACAAAAAGAGGAAGAGATTTATGTGACTGTTATAAACCGGATTCTGCTTAAGAATACTTCCTGTTGGCCACCAGGTCGCGTTTGGGGTTATAAGATCTTGTGTTCCACAGTAGGGGCTCACACTTTTTTTGGACCAACCTCATTTTTGGATGAGGAAACAAGTTGCAGCTACTTCTCTTGGATAAACTAGACTTAAAAAGCCCTGAGTGTGCTGTGTGGCTCATGGGGCCTGCCTGCATCTCACCTGAAGGAAAGTGCCGGGCAAATCCCTTAAGTTGGTTAGCCTCTCCTGCTTTGGCATGACTCACTTCCAGATGACATGAGCCTTCTAGATGTGGCTCTGGGCAAAGGCTCCAGCTTTAAATTCTGCCCTTTGGAGAGATACTGGTTCCTCTAAATTGAGGAACAATTTTGAAGTAGGAAGATGCAGCTTCCAGTTATGGGGTGCTGCCTGCCCTCTGCGGGTGGGGCAAGGGGAGGTGGAGGAAAGAAGTGGGTCTCCCAGCAGTGCCTTCACCCTCCTGCTCATCTCTGGGTCCCCTCTGGTCTCCAGGGAAGGAAATGGAGCCTCCTCCCTTCTTCCTTCCTTTGCTGATGCTGACGCTTGCACAGAAATGCCACATGTGGTAAACCATTGGTACTTCTAGATGGGTCTGCACAAAGCTTTGAAGTTGTCTGGGACCAAAAGAATGCCTGTCCATTTCCTCCCCTGGGTTGCTTCGTTAGCACTACTGTTCACGCTTTCTTTCCAGGGGGCAACACCCTTGACTTTAAGTGGTTGAGTTCCTTTATTCATGAAAAAAAGCATAAAACTGGCTCCGAACACACAGCTCACCAGCTCACACGTACTGTGAGCAGCTGTGCTGTCTTCCAGACGTAAGGGGGAGGGCCAGGGGGTAGCAGGCTGTGACTGCTCTCCCACCCTCTGGGCGGCACCATAGCATTTACTGTTCTCCCTGTAATGACCTGGAAAATACTTTCAGACTCGGGAGTCTTTGCTTTTTCTCTTTTCTCAGTCTTGGTATCACATGGTGTTGACAGCTGGGCCCCGGTTAGGTTGGTGTGAAAGTCTTGTGATCTCTGGCAATTTGATTGAAAATATGTCTTAATTTGGTCCAATCTAAACAGGGTGCCTCCTAAAAGCCTAATGTCTCAAAACCATAAATAAAGGGAGAAAAAAGATTCATGACAGGTCTCTCTCTCACACACACACTTATTTATTTATATAAAATTTTACTTCCCAGCAGCTGGTCTCCAGGTGTGCGGTTCTTGTGAACCATGGACTTCAGGGCTGAGAGAGAATTTGCAGCTGAACTCTGAGCCAGGGTGTACACTTAGCTTAGCTCTCTGCCTTCTGCTTGATCAACAAAGAAAACTCCCATTGCTTCTTGTTGCTAATCCGAATCCTGAGGTTCATTCTGCTGTGTTGGAGACAGAGGTTTAGATGAGACAAGAAGTAAGAACATCCATTCCTTGGTCCACTTTCTCCATCCATCCATCCATCCAATCTTCCTTTCTTCTTTTTTTTTAACCAGTTATTCTATTTTAGATTCGCTGCTGGGCGTTAAGGATACAAAAAACCATAAACACAAATCTTGGCCCTGCAGGATCTCACTGTTTCTCAAGGAGCAGACACAGGAACAAATGCTGCATCTAGAAATGTCAGGGGTTAGGGGCATGAGCTCCAAACAGGAAGGAAGAGCCAACTCTGCCAGGGCCACTGGGGAAGCTCCCCAGAAACAAATGGGGGAGAAGGAGAGAAGAGAGACGACCTTGACTCTGTTGCTCAAGTCTTGGGTTAGTAAATGCAGTTGCATAACATAAAACCAACCCCATTTTTATATCATGGTGCTGTGTAGTTTACAAAGCTTATAAGGACTTGGGTGATTGGCAGCACTTCTCTGGTGTGAGTGTGAAGATACAAAAGACTCATTGATGCAGCTTCTCTTCTGTTTCATAACTTTTCTCTCAAGCACAGAAACAAGAGGATGAAGTGTAATCCCGTGGAATTTTACACATGTAAAGAGTTTACTGCAATCCCTTCTTATGCTGATGGTTTCCAAAGACCTGGAGGATCCTTTGATAAAAGGCCAGCTGGGCCATGCAGGGAACCTGGGGATTTCACAGAAGAGCCCGTGGGAAGCCACACCTTGCAGAACACGTGTGGGTAAATTAAAAAATTGAAATGAACTGAGCCATAAGAAAAAATCCATCACAAGCTACCTTCAACGAGTCTAATCATCAGGTTGTTTTTTCTTTTTCTTTTGGGGAGTCAGAGGGGTCCCTTGCTTCTTGTAAAAAAGCAAAGAGTGCAAAATTTTATTCAAGAAATACAGCAAAAATATGATTCAGTTGTATTTAACAGCCAACTGAAGAAGGGATTAGAGGGACAGCAAAAAGAGAGGATGGAGGATGGAGGCACCGGGAGGGGAGGGACGGTGTGCTAGTGGGCCACGGCCATGGGTGTCGGGATTACTGAGTCCATCAACTGCCCTTTGTGGGATCACCTGACGAGTGGGGAACTTTCCACCGAGAACAGGCTGACGACGGTAGGCGCAGTTTTAGACACATGTGGCACTGATCAGAACAATATACCAGACAGGCTGGACGACATCAAACCCGAATCCCATGTCTGCCACTCCCTGGCAGGGAGCCTTGCCCAGGTCATGTGACCTAGCCTATAGATCAATTCGTGTGTCCTTAAAACAGGGGCAGCACAGTCGCTAAGATTCGAAAAAGCTGAATGACATTTCTAATCACAAGGAAACTGACCCAAGACAGGGGCCTTTGGTTCTTATTTGAACACATTTCTTCACGGAAACAAACATTACAAGTTCACAGGCCAGCCTATAACAACGCATTCCTTCCCATTCTAGAAACCTTTCATCGATTTAATTGGTTGCCTATGCCGGGTAGAGCATTCTGTGAGGGTCTGCTCGGATCACAGAGAATAGAACCTGGAGTAGGCAGCTAGCCAAATGCAGACATGGGGGCTCAGCTCGGGGCTGCAGGGAAGACCACTTAGAAACGAGCAGCTGCCTCCCACTCGGAAGTACAATGGGTTCCAAAGGCTGGATGGTGAAGAAACACGAGGGCATCTACTCCAGACTGAACAAAACAAACTACAATTCAAATATAGCCTTTCAATTTATACTGAACTTGAGAAAAGGCAGGAGGAGGTTGAGGAGGCGGGAGGAAACCTTTATGGAAATGCTGAAGGCACTTTTGGTACTTGGAAAGGTTTTAGAAGCTTGTAAGATGGGTCGTTCCTCTAAAGTGACTTCAAAATGGAGGTGGCTCCTGTTCCTTGTCACAGGTGTGCTTCCAGGACGACTGTGCGTCACCAGAAAGGCCAGTGTGGGGCTGACAATGGGAGAAGGGCATGAGAGAGAAAATGAATAACGAGAGAGAGGGAAATAAGTTTCTCAAGTTATTGGGTAAGACTTGGGATGAGAAGGAAACAATTCAGGGGTTAAAGAGATATTGGAAATTTGGCCCAGCGTAGCCTAGTTACTATCTGAAGTAACATTCAGGAGCAGGATGCCTCAGGGTGGATTGGGAGAAAGGGATTCTATGAATAGTGTGAGGATTAATTATACGTGTCAACCTGACTGGGCCAAGGGATGCCCAGATAGCTGGAAAAACACTATTCTGGGTGTGTCTGTGAGGGTGTTTCTGGAAGAGATTAGCATTTGAGTTGGTAGACTGAGTAAAGAAGATCACCCTCCCCAATGCAGGTGGGCATCATCCAATCCACTGAGGCCCTGAACAGAAGGAGGCAGAGGAAGGGCGAATTCCATCTCTCTGCCTGACTGCTGAGCTGGGACATTGGTTTTCTCCTGCCCTTGGACAGGGACTCACACCATTGGCTCCTTGGTTTTCAGGTCTTCAGGCTTGGACTGAACTACACCACCAGCTTTCTGGGTCTCCAGCTGACAGACAGCAGATTGTGGGACTTCTCAGCCTCTGTAATCGTGTGACCCACCCTTTTATAATAAATCCTTCTCTCTCTGTATATCTCTCGTGGCTTCTATTTCCCTGGAGAATCCTAATACAAGAAGGGGAGTATTTTGCAAATCTGATAGCCATAATTCAACATGGTGGTGCCTACTGAATCAGAACATAGGACCCATCATTTGCCAAGCAAGAATGTTGCTCTGAATTTGACGTTTATTAAAATATGTATTATAGTCTACTACCTACTAAGCATTGTCTTTTGTCAGGGAGTAATGTAGGAAAGCAGCTAGGTTTGGATTCCCAGGGTCAGGATCGGATGGACCTGAACTACGAAATCCTAAACCCTGACTTTCCAGGGAGGAGATGAAGGTGGTCATGGAACTTTCCTGATCTTCTATTCTAGTGGTTCTTAAACTTTTAGCATGTCTCCGAGTCACCTGGAGGACTTGTTAAAACAAGATTGCTGGGTCCCACTCCCAGAGTTTCTGATTCAGTGGGTCTAGGGTGGGGCCTGAGAACCTGCATTTCTGGTAGGTTCCAGGGCCCTGTGTGCTGCTGGTTGGGTATAGGGAAGAACCACACTTTGAAAACCTCTGCTCTAGCCCGCTGCAGTTTCCTCTTCACCAGGCTCGCATATTTTAGTTTCTAGCCCCAGTTTAATGAAATATCCCTGAAGTCTAGTATTTTAGGGAGACTTATGGAGTCTCAAGATGCCGGGCACAGCCAAGGCCCATTTCCCATGGACCGTGCTTGGTGCTTTCTGGAGAAATCACCTGGAACCAGACTTCTCAGGCTGGAGTCCCTGGAAATGTGCTCTGCAGATCTTGGCTTTGAGGAATATGATTGAGTCTTTCTGCCACCATTTTTTATACTTCCAGCTGCAGCCAAGCGTTTGAACCTCAGGAACTGAACACTGTACTTGTGTGTACTTTGTGCCGACAGAGGACGACTGATTACCTCAGACCAGGTGCGAATCGTTCTTTTCCTCAGGACATGCCGACCACTGAAGGAAATGATTGATGAACGGAAGAAATCCAAAGACGTCAGATAAATCTCTGTCACAATGAATAAGGACACACTATTAATTGTGTTTCCTTTCATGTTTTTATATTTCCAAGCGAATCAAGGCCCTCTGTCAAGTTTTGCCCTTGAGCAGCTTTGTGAGACAAAGGAGAGGAGTTGCCACCATCCTTCCACACTGAAGCACTGCGCGGTAGAATAAAAATATAACTTGGGAAGCAACTACATGCACATTCACGGCAGGATGGGGACAGTTTCTCTTCCTTTTGGGAACTTGTCAGACTGAGTCCTTGGCTGCACCCTATTGCCTCAGGAGATCCTTTTGCCCACACTGGGATATCTGGTCCCCTTAGGAAATCGGAATGCTCACCTGGCCGTGTGGCATGTTCCCAGGTGGACACTCTGAGGAAGACAGCTACCTGGGGTCAGGCTTGTTTATCAGAGTGCTCAGGAAGCCACAGCCAGCGTATGGACCCACCCCCTGTCCATTGCAGCCAGGACTTTTAACAGGGCTTCAGTGGCATCCCTGCAAGACCAGAGATAATGGATGTTCATATCTATTTATCTGCCTGCCTATCAATCAGTCTATCATTTATCTATGTATTATTTAATAGACATGTACTAAATGTCCAATACATGGTTCTGAACTGGGTATCAGGAAAGGGGAATGCAAAGATCTTAGCTTCCCTCCAGGACCTTCCCATTTAGGAGGGGATAAAAGATGTGCAAACAATATCAACATCAATCTCAAAAAAAAAAGCCAGAATGGAGTGAATGCCTTAAGAGAGGAAAAAAGTGCTTAAGAATTTTTAAAAAAATGTATGTATCTGGAGATGCTTCATAGAAGAGGGACATTGAGTTGAACTTTGAAAATTGGATAAGATTTAAATAGAGAGAGAGAAGGCTTTACAAACACAGGGAGTGGAAGGAGCAGACAAAGGTGGGAAATAGGGAAGCTGGGCTTTGAGCATCACTTACGACGTATTTGACTGCAGGGAAACCCCAGACTCAACGAGGAATGTATTCTCCCACAGAATGGGGAGTCCAGTGATGGGGTGGGCTCCACGGTGGGTTGAGTTTATAGCTCAATGGCGTCATCATCAAGCATATGGCCCTTTTGTCTGCTCTGCTCGACCATCCCAGGATGACTGCACCCTCCTGACAGAGGACTGCTGAGGTGCTGGCTTCACACTCCACCTCCAGAATGTCCAGAGGAAGAAATGATATCATCTCTTCTCTGTGGTTCTCATGTAGTTTGGGGGGAACTTTCCCTCAATCTCCCCAGCAGACATTCCTCATCTTTCCAAGCTACCCCCACCTACCTACCCAGCAGACATTGGGCAGATTTGAATTGATGTCCATTCCTGAAGCAATTTCTGGCAGTGAAATTACTGAAATTTTCTTAGACTAATCACTGGGGTGAAATGGGTGTTGGGGGTCCACAGTGGCCACCACAAAGAGAATGCCAGGGAACGGAGGAAAAGACCACCTACTGTGGCAGAGGACATCTGAGATGCTGAATCAGTACATAAGATGGAATGGAAGGCAGGGCCCTAAATGCTAGGGTAAGGAGGGCAGGGGAGTTTTATTCTGGAGACAGAGGGGACCCTCTGAAGGATTTTAGTCAGGGAATTGAAATCAAGGACCAAGAGGTTACAAAATCTTCCCTGGGCTAGAGGAAGAGAGCAAAAACTTTGAGATAAGCTTTGCTATCTGCAGCTGTGCACATTCAGCATAATCAACTGTTGTTTAAAACTAGCCAGGTCTTTCTGTCCCTCCTTAGTACATGAGTGAGCTATCTTTCCAAGGAAATCAAGGTCCAGACATCAAGATTCAGCCTCACAAGGCCAAATGCAGGCTGAAGATGAAAACTAACCAGAAAAGTCCGGACAGTCAAGGGAAAGAAATTCAATCTTCAAGGCCAAATGCATGCTGGTGGGAAGGTGCCAACCAGCAGGGCCACATGCTCCCCGCTCCCCTACCTAAACCCCAGCACATGCTCCCCCACCCCTATCTAAAATCTCAGATAAAAACAGCTATCTTTTTCCCTTCAAGGAGGTGGATCTGAGTTCTAACTCCCATCTCTTTGTCTGGCTGCCTTTCGATAATAATAAACCTCTTTCCTTGCCACAGCCTGGTGTTTCAGTTTTTTTCTTTATTGGCTCCACTATGTGATGGGTAAATGAACTTGTGTTTGGGTTTGGTAATAGAATGATAGGAACAGAAATCTGCATGTTCTGGAAGATGGGCAGCAAGCAGACTGGAGGCACGAGGTCTACTAGAAGTTCTTTCAGGAGTTGAGGAGAGGTGATGAGAGATGGCAGTGAGGGAGGAAAGTGAAGAAGGTTGTGCCTGCCAATTCAGAGGGAAATCAACTGGACTCAGTAACTATTAGATTAAGTCTGGGGTGGGGAGCAGTGGTCTTGTGAATTCAAGTCAGCTCTTGGGAAAATGGTGATGCCATAAAAAAAATAAAATAAGGGATCAAGAAATGGAGCTGGTTGAGCAGTGGCCACCCCTCACTCAGCTCAGGACCCTGTTCCACCTCTGACACTTCCCACTCTGCAAACAGGTGCCCATCCCCTGACTGGGGAGCTCTAAGTTCCTCATCCCCCTGCTGACTCTATTTGTGAAAGCCCGTGTGGACAGTAGAGGGAGGAGTGGGAACTTGAGGCTCCCGGCAGCCACTCTTGGGTAGCTGGAGTTTCCTCCAGGTGGATTTACAGCTGGGGAGAAAATCCAAACCTTCCCTTCAAATCCCGGAGCTGCCGTGACTTGCCTGAAACACCGTAGGCAGGGGTCGATGCAGGACCTGGATAGAGGGGAGCAGTGTGCCCGTCTTTGCAAGAACATTCCCTCCCACGGTGGCATGTAAGGTCTTGAAAAGATCATGCATTTGACCCTGCTGCAGAAGAGGTGAACCAGCCAAGTCCAAACAGAAAGATGACTCACGGACTTGAGAGCTGGTGGAAATGAGGGCTGGGGCTCTGATCCTACCCATGTGCTGTCTAACTTTCCACTTAGACATAACATTTACGGAGCCCAGATTCCTAGAGTAAAGAATTTCCACCGTCCCTGCTGGGGCTCAGGATTGCTGGTCTTGCTGGCATTCAATAACCAGAGTGGGTCCTTTGCTCTCTGACTATTGCCAAGACGGAAATGTTCTCTCTGTTTTTAGGTAACCTGAATAATGATGGTAAGAGAGTCCCTGCAAGCTTTCCTTTGGGCAGTTGGGCCCCCAAAAGGAGCCCCACAATTTCAGTGTGTTTCCTGGGGGCCTGGCCCGTGGGTGCTGGGGGTTGGGGCATGTCCCCCAGATCCGTGCACTCTGGTCTTGTCATGTGCCGTTTGCTGCCCATGACCCTCTGCAGGTCACTGTTTCCTGGGGACCACCACTGATCCCCATGGCCACTCTCTTTTGGACTTGGAGGTACAGACACTCTTCTTCAATCTTCTTTGCTCCTTACAATAGGACAGTCCTTTCTCCTTCACGCCTCCCAGACCAGGCGAGACCAGGCTGAAACATCAACAAGAACCTACTGTGAGTTTGGAGATAATGGAAAAGCAGACATCTGCTGTCTCACTCCCAGGTAGCCTCCATGCGACTGAGTGGTGGACTCACCCCTCGCTGGACATTCTCCTGTTATCTCCACTTCTCTCCCTATCCTCTGGAGGAGCTCCAACTCAGGAGAGAACAGGAACTGTCTCCTTTATTCCCTTCGAAGACTTGCCTTCCAAGTCCTCATCTCCCACCCCAGAATAGACCTCTTGACGTCCTCCCAGGATAATTAGAGCAACAATGGCCACTATCTGCAAGGGAATCCCACATTCACCCACAGAGGTCTGATTGATCTTAGACCCCTGACAAGAAAAACCCAATAGTGTGACATGGCTGCATCTTCTGTTGTCTGGATTACTTGGTCTTGAAACACCACAAGCAGAACATCCACAGCCCATCCCAAGAGGGGGCTTATCGTGCTCAGCCCAGATCTTCTTCATTCTCTCCTGTAAAAACGGTGGGGTCCAGTGTTGTCATCCCTGTAAGTGGGGTTGCTCAGGGTGGAAGGAATGGTCTTTTCCCTGAAAGGCTAAGAGTCCAACTTTGGACCCTCTCTAATGCTCCATTCTTAAGTCTCTGTATTAGTCAGGAGAGGCCAGCTGCTGTAACAAACAGCCCCAAATCCCAGGGGCTCCATATGATAAAGTTTTCTTTCCCTTCACAGTGCAGGGAACGTGGATTGGTGGGGGGCTCTGCTCTTTGCTGTCATCAGGGCCCCAGAGTTCACCACCATCTGGGGCCTTGGAATTCTCCTCTGAATCGTCTGCAACTGGCCAGCAAACAAGGGAAGAAAAAACAAGTGGAGGAGGCACGCCCCTCTCACTCGCCTCAGCCTGGAGGAGACACATCACAGCCACTTATAGCCTATTGGTAAGAGCAGGTTCCACCCAGATGGAAGGATGCTGAGGATTGTAGCATAGCTGTGAGGCAGGGAAGAGGAAAACATGGATACTGGTGAACAGCTAGACTGAGTCTGCCACAGTCCCCACATCAAATGGAACAACGTGTGTATTAAAGGTTGCCAAACTTTATCTCCTTCTGGAATTTGCCTCCGTTCTGCTGGCCTGAGAAGATCCACCCTTGTCTAAGGTTTGGACCAGCCTCCCTTGGTACCTGCTGTAACATGGAAGGAAGGATAAGGATCTTTCCACCATGAGGCCAAGAAGTGTTTGTGTCCTTCTTGGAGCCAGACTTTGCATTCTTGTTGTCTTGTCTTCCTTTTGAGGCAAAACGTAGGGGCCCTGTTCCTAAACCAGCATTCAGTTCCAGCCCCACAGGACACCGGCTGTGCGGGAGGACCAGGCTACCGGGCAGAGCAGAGTCCACATTTTCTCTGACACGGCCAAATGCCAACACTTAAGGAGAAGGGAGATGGGGTAGCAGAAATATTGAGCTCAACTGAGGCTAAGAAACCACTATTTTCCAAAATAACATTTTTAGGAAATCAAGCATTAAAAGGAAGACTGAAACTTAACGCCCAACACACTTCACTTTGATTAGTTCCGGCATGGAAACATAAGTGAGCAAAGAGCCCCAAACAGGGCCCCGTCAGCATTTTGCTCCCCCAAATAGAAGGGGGCCATCTAATTTAGACCTGAGAGAAGAATTACAGCAAGTGAATTCACATCTCCCAAGCCTATGCCTACTTCTCAAAGACAACGTCCATCAAGGAAAATCTCAGGATCAGATGTGTCAGCCATGGCTCATTGTCTGAACAGAAACAGTGGCCCTCACGTCCCTGTCCTCCAGGCCTGGGAGGGAAGCTGTCTACTAAATGATGTTTGCCTCTCTGGACACCTCCTTACCCCAAAGCACCCTGCGGTGTACTTACATGCCATCTTAGTTGGCTCAGGCCGCCATGACAAGATACCACAGACTGGGCAGCTTAAATAACAGACATTTACTTATTCACAGTTCCAAGGTCAAGGTGTCGGCAGGGTTGGTTTCCCCTGAGGCCTCTCTCCTTGGCTTGCAGATGGCCGCCTTCTCCCTCTGTCCTCACATGGTCTTCTCTCTCTGTGCACATCTCTGGTGCCTCTTCCTCATCTTATGAGGATACCAATCCTATTGGATCAGGGCCTCACCCTTATGACTTCATTAAACATTAATCACCTCATTAAAGACCCCATCTCCAAATATAGTCATATTTGGGGTTAGGGATTCAACATACAAATTTGGTGGGAACACAATTCAGTCTCTAACTATGGATGCTTGGCTTATCTCCCTTTTACTGTAAGCTTCTAAAGACCAGGGACCATGTTTTATCCACCTTCTGCAATATCGGGCACAGAGATCTTCCACACATACTGGCTGAATGAATGTTCTGCAGGATGAAGCCAGGGCTACAGGGCTGCCATGTACAGCTGCCCAGGCTCTGTACTGAACAGCCACACCTAGGCTACAGTGTGAGCAGAGCCTCCTGGAGTTCGGTAGGGCTATGTCCACTTGATCGGCTGTGCTCCTTCTTCTAATGGAGGGAATTTGGGATGTGTCTTTTTCTTAATTTCCCCAGAGTTGCCATGTTCTTCTCCCATAGCTGTGTAAACTCTAATTGCCTGAAGTGTAAGTGTTATTATATCAATTAGACTATGAGTAACAGAAAGCTGACCTCACGTCTTAAACGCAAGAAGATTCATTATTTTTACATAATAACTCTGGGAGTAGGCAGTTACTGCCTGTGGTTTAGAGCAGAAGTTGACAAACTTTTTCTGTATGGTAAATATTTTCAGTTTTTTGGGGACAAATGGTCTCTGTTGCAATTACTCTACTCTGTCATTACAGGGTAAAATCAGCCACAGACAAATGAATGAGCATGGCTGTGTTCCAATAAAACTTTATTTAC
Source organism: Tapirus indicus (assembly GCA_031878705.1). Lineage (NCBI taxonomy): Eukaryota > Metazoa > Chordata > Mammalia > Perissodactyla > Tapiridae > Tapirus > Tapirus indicus. The sequence goes on from CM062925.1 coordinate 122,092,278, forward strand.
AAAAACAGGTGGTGTGCCAGATTTGGCTCATGGGCCATAGTTTGCTAGCCCCTGGTGTAAAAAGCTCAAGTATGCCAGGGCCAAAATTTTTACAATTATCTTGACTTTTCCCTCATGATCCCAAGATGGCTGCTACAGCTCCAGTCATCATGTCCATGTTACAGGCAGGAAGAAAAAGGGAGAAGCAGGGACAAAGGGGTATCTGCCAGCTAAATAAGTCTCATTTACTGGAAGTCCCATCCAATAGCTTCTGTTTACATCTCATTGGCCACCTACATCTGCAAAGAAGACTTGGACATACAGTTCTTGTTTCATTTTTTCAGTTTAGGCACATTGCCATCCCCAAAATACAAGTTTTCTCTTATTAAGGAAGAAAGGAAGAATAGAGAGTAAGTAGCACCTAGCAGCCCCTAGCACAACTGCTTTTTTTTTTTAATCCTCCAAGTAATCAGTCAATAAGCCTCCTTAGCTTGTTTGTTTCTGGTCACCTCTAACTTCTCATTATGAAATCCTTAGAGGAGAGTACAACCTTCACACTCTAACTTTGCAAAAAGACTACTCAAACTTTCCAATTCTTATTAATAAAAAAGCAAAACAAAAACTCAACAAGTCCTTTCAAGCAACATCAATTTCCAGGTGGGGAACAAAGAAGGAGAGAGGTAGGAGAGGCAGGGAGAAAGGATGCTGTGCATTGCTGGTACAGAAATGATAGTTAGCAGCTTGAGAAGAGGAGTGATGGAAGGCTCCTGTGGCTTCGGGCATGATGGACGATGGATGATGGATGGATGAGGGGTGATGGACGATGGATGACGGATGGCGGATGATGGATGGACGGCGGATGGTGGATGGATGACGGATGACGGACGACAGATGATGGATGACGGGTACGAGGAACTATCTGCCCTGCTTGTTCAAGGGTGTGGCAAGCAGATTTCATGATGTCTCTTGATCATTATTTCTATGCTCCCTCATCCAAAAGGATTTTATGAAAAGTAGGGCTACTCCTGAGCGCCAGGTTCTGCTCTCTTTTCTGTGAGTCTTTCCAAACTACCACCCTGCAGATGCTCTCCTGGTCCTGTGAGGCATGTGGTGTGCAGAAAGTTCCTAACTTGCAGACCCAGGGAGACCCATGTCCCCCAGGGACCTATAGTGTAATCGTCTCTCTCTCTGTTCTCTTTTCCCTCTCCAGACAAGTGCTTTCTTTTTGAGTCTATGGTGACAAGGACAGAAAAGGATGTTCTAAGTTGGCACTAGAATCCAGGACAGCTGGTGTAGAATAGAAGGAGACTGCCATGCACCCTTTCAGCCTTTCCCCTTGATTTAGGGGTGGCCCTAGATGGTGGTCTGAATCCCTGGTTTTTATGTATTTTCAGTGACTCACTCTGACACCATCTTGGCCATGGCCCCTCCCCTTCCCAACTCTTTTCTCTCTGGCATTCTCTCTTTTCAACTTTCCATGTTTTTTAATGCATCGCTGTACATGAATGCTGTGGACTGAATTGTGTCCCCCAACATTCACACATTGAAGCCCCAAGCTCCCGTGTGACTGTATTGGAGATGGGCCTGTCTGGAGGTGATGAAGGTTAAATGAGGTCAGAAGGGTGGGGCCCAGATCTGACAGAACTGGTGCCCTTATAAGAAGAGGAAGAGACACCAGAGCTCTCTCTCTCTCTACCATGTGAGGACACAGTGAGAAGGTGCCATCTGCAAATCAGGAAGAGGGCCTCACCAGAACCCAACCAGGCTGGCACCTGATCTTGGACTTCCAGCCTCCAGAACTGTGAGAAACAAGTGTCTGTTGTTTAAGCCCCCCAGTCTGTGGCATTCCTGTTATAGCAGCTGGAGATTACTAAGACACTGCCCATCCACCTGGAAGTCCTGGAAAGAGCAGGTTAGTGTGTGGATTTTGGATATTTGTGGCTTTGGGGACTGGATTTTTGTCTCCCACTGTAATTGGAACACTTTCCCCAGACATCCGTGTTAACACACTGGCTTCAAACACCACAACCACCACGTGTCCATGCAGGAAGAATGGTGTTTTTCGTGAATGTGTGTCCTAGGCCTTGGGTACCCATGGCACGTGGCAGGGCTGGCCCCTATTAGTGCTTCCACTCACATCTGGCTCCTGTGTACACTCTGGACAGAGGAAAGAGCCTGAACATCTCAGTGGGTTATTTTGCTATCATTTCCCAGGTAGACACTGAGTCATGAGCAGCAGGACTGCAGGAGAAACCCTGGAGATGCCAAGGGGCCCAAAAGGAGACCACCTGGCTATGGCATTTCTGGGATCACTGGCTAAAGGAAGAGAGCTGCCTTTTAGCAGTGTTTGAAATCTGGAATTTGAATTTAGGCTCAGCATGAGGTGGATGGGTGAATAAGCAACTGCCCTGAGCTTGTTCACTGGCCAGGGGAGTAAGCCCTCCATGCAGATTTCCAGAACCTGCCAGGAATAAGTAGCCTTCTGGCCTGGACATTGGTCAACATCAGCTCCTCTCCCACAGTTGCCACAAGTTCAGCTGCCCCTTGGGGTTTCTGACCTTCGAACCAACAGTGATCAGGACGCCCTGGTAGAGAGCTCTGCCGTCGTGACCAGCCCACAGTGCCTGGGGCAGTAATGAGGCCATGGTACCTTGTCCTCAAGCCAGAGAGTCAGCAAAAACTAGAGAGAAAGCACAGCAACTTCTCAGCAGAAACCAGTCCTGCCATGCTGGGTGGTCAGTGATGGGACAGCTCCTGGAGGATCACAGAGTGGATCAACTCTACTGCTGTTCTGGACTCTTCTGTGACTCTCCCCAATGCCAGTCCTCTCTCCCCCAGTGAGAGACTTCCTCCTTCCTCCCTGTCCCTCCCAAGGCAGCGAATGGCCCCAGTCTCACCCGCAGTCAGAGGCTCTAACCACCCCACCTGCCCACCCAGTGCTGGGTGTGCCCTGTGACCCGAGGTGGGGACTGGCCACGTCCAGAGGGCATCTGTCCCATCTTTGGACAACTCAGGCTGTGCTCTGAGATGACAGTGATGCTTTTACTTACTGGCCTTTGCTCCATCGTTGGCACTAAAGAGAACTGGTCTGCTTTTTCTCCACTCGGCAGTCCTGCAAAAAAATATACCAATGATTGTCTTAGTCAGTTCAGGCTGCCATAACAGAACACCACAGACAGGCGGCTTAGACAACAGACATTATTTCTCACAGTTCTGGAGGCTGGAAGTCCGAGGTCAAGGTGCCGGAGATCTGGTTCCTGGTGAGGGAGGACCCTCTCCTGGCTTGCAGTCAGCCTTCTCCCTGTGTCCTCACAGGGTGGTGAGAGCAGCTCTGGGCTCCCTCTTCTACAGGGGCACTAATCCCATCACCGGAGCCTACCTTCACTACCTCATTTAACCCTAATCACCTCCCAAAGGCCCCGCCTCCAAGTACGACAGCATGGGGAGGGGGTGTCACGCTTCAACATAGGACTTGGGGAGGGGGACACGACATTCAGTCTGTAATGTTATTATCAAGCTCCATTTCTGGAGCGTCTCCTGTGTGTCACAACAGCTGCATTGGGGATGTATTCCCTTCTCTGTTTTCCAGATGAGAGAAGTTTCTGAGGTTAAACCATTGTAAGATTACATTCTGAGAAAGAGAGGGTGCGTAGAGAGGAACCCGGGGGTATCTGACTTCTAGATTCTTCTTACTGCGTCAACATCTGTGCAGATGGCAAGCACGTCCCGCGGTCTGCTGCCCATGCTCGCAGAGTTTTTTTCTCTCAACATCTCCCTCCCCCTCGGCTGTTCTTCATCCGACTTTGCCTCCTGGTCTCTCCGCCTGACTGTGCTCCCTCGGTGGTCTGCCCCGTCTCAGAGAATGGATGAACCAGTTACTCTGTGAAAACAAACGAGCATGGGCTCGTCATGTTCCCTATCTCTGGAAACGTGGTTTTACCTTTGTAAGAGCTTTCTGAAGGCATGGGGCCCTCGGGCCCGCACATGACTGTCGTGGGCCCTCGGCTACTTTCATCATCTCTTCCTCCATTAAAAAAAAAAAACCAAAAATTATATTTTAAGGCTGTGTTGGTACACAGATGAATATAATCCAGGCTGGATTATTATATAGTCATTATTATTATATTCATTTTTTTCCTTCTCATTTTAAAGGAAGTTAAAACATTTTCACAGCCCTTTAAAGTGTCACGGACCCAGACAGTGCGTTTACTGTGCCTGGAGATATGTTGGCCCTGGGTTTCTTACCCTCGATAAGACCTGGGAATTTAGTCCCTGAGATGGCAGTTAAAGGGGCACCACAGGGGAAGAAGTGGCCGTTTTGGAATCTGTAACTGCTGAAAACAGAACCAAAGGGAGATTCTTGAGGTTAGCTTTTTAACTTCACCATTAAGCCCCTTTAAGCTTGGGGTGCTCCACATGTCCTCAACTTTCATGAAGGAGCCAAGGATTCACCCCAAAACATTGGTAAGCCACTGGTGGGGCCCACAGTGGCCTGAGTCTCCATCCGCACAGACTTCCTTAGCTTCACTGGCCAATGACCCACAGGTGTGGAAGGTGCCAGTCAGGCAAAGGTCACCAGGCAGCCGCACCTGCAGCTTCGGTCCCCTGCCTGGCGTTTCAGCGCTTGGCCACATGGGGGCATCGACGGGCCGCTCTGCTGCGTCCGCTGCCCAGGCCTGGTTCTGGGATCTCTGCCTGAGCCGGTCATCCTGGCCGGGATTTGCCGAGCCGTCTGAGGCCTGGGCCAGAGCCGGGTAGTTATATAGAAGGCCCCTCTCTCCCTGCCACCCTCAGTAACCCTTATAACTCCAGGGACACTGAAGGCGACTTGGTTCCAGGAAAACATTGATCCTGGGTTGCTACCTCATGTGTCACTGCTGAGCTGTGTGGCCCTGGGGAAGGAGTGTCACCTCCCTGGGCCTCGGGCTCCTTATCTGACATACTCAGGGTGGACTATAAAGATCTCTAAGGCCACAACTGCTCTCGAATTTTAATTCTGCAGGAAATGCCGCAGGGCTGAAGCGCATGCTGTGCACACTGCTATGGGCCGGTTCCCTGTTTCTGTTCAGCCATTACCTTGGCTGGGTGACCTCAGGCAAATCACTTTTCCTCTCTGGTTCTTGCGTACTTTAACCGTAAGAGAGGCCTTTCACTGGGCCACCAGCCTGTCCTGAGTGTCCCCAGGGCCCACGTGACTTTGCTTTCTCCTGCCTCTCTCCAAGATGCTGGCTGAGAAAGGGCTGACTGTGGCTGTCTCAGAGGAAGGGCACTGAACGCAGGCCGCCAGGCAATCCTGCACCTGGAAACTACAACCTTCCATCTTCATGCTGCCGAGGCTTGGAGGAACTGCTGAGTTCTGGGGGTGCAGAAAAAGGCAGGAGAGCTGAGCCCTGGGCACAAATCCCGTGTTCTCATCCAACAACAAATTTTCCAACAAGAGCTCTCACTTAGCTTGGTCCAGACCCCATTGCAATGAGGAATATTGACTGCTTTTTACTGAAGTGCCTCCCTCGGGCTGGGAACTCTCTTGGATTTAAAGATCTTGGTGTCCCCAGTCCCCCCCACAGCAGTGGTGCAGAAGAGTCAGCTGGGGCGCTGATTAAAAATGCAGATCCCAGGCTCTGTTCCTGCGTTGATCTCGTAGGTCTGGGGTGGGGCCCAGAAATCGGCATTCTTTCAACCAGCCGACTGGGTGAAATAATGCCTTAAAAATGAGTTGAAAGAATGAATAATTTTCATTGGGGGTGTTCTTTTTTTTTTTTCTATTTTTGGTTCTTTTTGTTTTAAATCACATCTTAGTACCCTGGAATTCTGGGAAGGTCGATGTAAAAATAGCCGTTTTTCAGAACCAGCCTTTTCCGTCTCATGTTTAGTCTGGGGCAGCGTTCTCCACCTCTCCGGGGTTGCGGTCACTGTGGGAAGCTGGTGGCACCGCATCCTCAACACCCCTCAAACCCCTGGGCACTGTCAGCCGCCGCCTGCCCTTGCACGCAGCCCTAAAAGCGGGCGGCTGGGCCACCACCAGGCGTCTCCCCCAGAGCTGGCTGAGGGCACGTGTGGCCTTCCTTCGTCCTGAGGGGCCTTGGAGGGCAGAACCTAAATCCTGCCCCTCAGTGATCCCAAGGACATGAGAAACACTCAGTTCAGAGCCGATGAAGGATGTCACGGCACTGTGCCCCCTCCTCCTGCCCTTCGGTCCAGCCCTATCCCCAGGCGCTGCTGGGAGTCCAGCCTGACCTCTGCAGGCAGGGGTTCCTGGGCCCCCTTCAGGCTGCCCTCCCTTGTTAGGGCCCCGCCACCTGCCCCCAGCCTGCGCCTTCTCCTCCCCCTGTAAGCCTGGCTCCCAAACCAGCCACAACAAACTCTCAAAAGAGGAAAAGGGGGGAAAAAGTTTAAAAAATGTATCTTGGCCCCAAAACCCAGAACCAGATTCACTTCCAAACCACTTAAAACAGCGACGTGTCGAGGTTCCTACGTGTGGGCTGAGGGCTCTGCTGTGGCGGGGTCCCCTGCCTCGGAGAGAGGTCTCTGTTGGGGAGGGGGGCGCGTAGGAACAGGGCGCCGCGGGAGGGGACTGTCCCCTGGAGCAGAGCTGAGAGGTTACCCTGCTCACAGACGGGACTCAGGGGGAGGAGCCGGTGTCTGGGGTTAATTGTCAGACCCGCTTTTCCATCACATCTCTTGCCCCCTCCCCTTCCTCGGCCCTGGAGCCAGCCCCAGCCTCTCCGGAGAGCGTCTGGCTTGTGGGTTTCCTGTAAGTCTCTCCACACGTGTTTCTGCCCCAGGCCTGCTCGGTTCAGCCCTTTCCTCCCGCCCGAGAGCGTGTCCAGGCCCCATCTCCTCCGCCTCCGCCTGGAAAGGAGCTCCCCGTCTCTGCTCACCTTTTCCAGGAGGCAGCCGCGGGCCCCGGGCTGGGGGCTTGGAGACACCGCGTCCCCGCGCCGAAGGGCCCTCGCGGCCGCCGCCGGGGGGCACAATGCGCGGGTGCAGCCTGCGTGGTCACTGCGGGAGTACCGAGCCGGACGCCTGGGTCCGCCTGCTGCTGCTGCGATGTCTGAGACCTGGGGGGGTGGGTCCTCCCACACGGCAGACCCCTGTTCTCAGCACAGGGCCGGAAAGCCCCTGAGCCCCAGGCAAGAGCTGCCCTTGCGGTGGGTGCGTTTACCGGAGAAGAGGAGGAAGGGTTCATTCACTCACTCATTCCTTCCCTCATCCATCATTTCAGCATTTCCCGAGCACTCTGTTCCAGGCTCTCTCTGCAGATCCACAGGCAGGCTGTTCCAGACATCGGGCTGGAGAGACTCGGGCCCTGGCGGCAGCTCGGAGCTGCAGCCCGGCCAGGCTACAAAACCACATGGCGCTGGAGCCTTGACCCTCGGCCAGCCGAACCAATAGCCGCAGCTGTTACCGATTACCGGGCCTGCGCTGAGAGCTCGGCCGCCTCGGGGGTCAGGCGTCCTCGCTCTGAAAAGGAGATGCTGATGCCGCCCACACCCGTCCAGAAGTGCGGGCCTGTGTGGTTTGATGGAGCCGGTCCCCTGGGTCCTGCCCCCGCGGGGCCTACTCTAATTCTCAGCCTCCAGGACACGGCCGCCCATGTTTTTTGCCGCCTTCCTGGACACTAGGCGCTCGGTCAGGCTCAGGCCAGCAGGCCCCCCCACCCCCGCCACCTGGTCCGTGATGATAAGTGGGCCAGCGTCCTACCTTAGCTTCGCCCGTGGTACGGCCTCGGGATTCTGCACGTTATTTAACCTCCCAAGGTTGGGTTTCCTCCTCGGGAACATGGGGATAATTGCAGTTCCTACCCCCAAAACTCTCAAAAATTTATTATTATTAGTCAATTATTATTAGTCATCATTATTATCCAATTTTTCAAAGACGATTTCAAAACAAAATGCTGGAGAAACAGAGCATCATAAGCTCATTTTGTGGTGGTCTCAGAATACGCCAGGTGTGGTTCCAAGTGTTCGCATGTATTATCTCAGTAAATCCTCAGATTGTCTCTCAGGGGTAGATACTACTGTGATCCCTAGTTTGCTAATGAGGGAACAGAGGCCCAGAGAAATTAATGAACGTGCACAAGGTCCCATACCCGTTAGTGGTGGAGCTGGGATTCCACCCTGGGCGTTGACTCCAGAACCCACGCTCTCTGTTTCCCAGCTGCATTGACATATAACTAACATATAACATTGTGTAAGTTTAAGGTGTGCAACCTGAGAACCCACACTTTTCCTCATTACCCTGTTCCACCTTCCAGTGCGAAGGACGGTCCGCCACAGAGCGCCCTCTGCTTGCAGAGCACGCCCTCGCCTCACCCTCCTGCCTCTGGAGGTCCCGATGAGGGTGTTGTGCACAACGAGGCAGTTGCTGCGCGGCTGCATGGTGACTGCCCAGCTGTGGGGCAAGGATCCTGCCCTGAAGCACGGCACTCTTGATACCTTCAGAAATTTGCCTTCTGGCTCTAATCTGTCGAGAGATTTCCAGGCTTCTCCTTGCCTTGAGGTCTCAGAGTTGCTGGGTTTCCACTGGGCCTTCTCACTGCGTACATCTGTGATGCCCCGCTGAGGGATCAGCTGGCAGAATCTTCTGCCTCTAGTCCTGCCAAGCTCTGCCAACACCCTGCTAGGAACCCTTGGTCCTCAGGGCAAAACTCAGTCTCCCTAGTGTAGTTTTCAGGGTCCTGCCCACCTGTTTACCTGTCCAGCCTCATCTTTCCTGGCCACATGCTGCCATCCTGCATGGAAAAGTCAGCCCTGGAGTCTTCCCTGACTCCCCTCCCCGACGTAGCCACCTCTTTCATGGCAGCACCTGGACCCTTCCTCGAACTTGTCAGTTCACACGTCCATCTACCCCACAGTAGACTCCTTCAGGCAGTGGCCTCCACTTAAGCGTCTTCATGTTCCCATAGAAAACTGTGGGTGCTGGACAGTAATGACCATCTCGCAGACGAGAGGATCAAAACTAGAGATCAAAAGAGATTTTTCATCAATCCCCAGTCCATCAATGAGAAGCAGCACCAGAACCCAGTTCTGTGGTGTCCCAGGTAGAGTTGTTTAGGGAGCAACAGAGCCTCCCCACCCACGTCCACTCCAGTGTGCTGAGAAGTAGCCACAGAAGGGGGGCTTACCACACACAAGCAGAGGGCTGACCAAGGGCCCCCAAATCCTAAGTTACTGTACTCCCAACAGGCGAGCATCTCTTCCCAAGAAAATCTATGTTCTCCCTGCGTCCCCAGATTCCTGTATGCAGAGTGAGAGAATTGCATAAAAATGAAAAGACCAAAAGAAACATGTCTCCCCCAATCCCCAAACACCCTTTATTAGAGGCATCTGAAGGATTAAATTACCAGTGGAGACCACACAGGTTTAAACTCGGGCCTGTGTGGTCAGACACACACCTGGTCCTGAAGGGAGAATCCAGAGCCCGAGAAGACCAGAGGGCAAGCTAACGGAAATTTGGCAAGAGCGCTCGGGCTGCTGTTGATGGTGGCTGCCAGACGAGGAAAAGTGAGATGGTGTGAGCAGAAATGGCTGGAAGGAGAAGTCTTTTCCAAGAAATTACAGAGGGATCTCCTTCCAAGGGGCTGGGGGCCTCTGCAGACATGATCTCATCGTCCCCTCCCCCCATGGCCTGTGGGGGTCCTGGGGCCAGGGGTCTCCACCCAGTCCCAAGTCCAGAGAAGACTCACACCGCCGACTTTCCTAAAGAAGCCTGGACCTGACATTTGCCTGCTGATGGCAGAGGTACCAGAAAGTTCCCCCCATAGTTGATATAGCAGAAGTGTCCTTAAGCTCAAGGGTCCTTGAAAATACTTGAATTCTCTCAGGACAAAAATGACTGAAAATAAAGCAGTTATTCACAGAGAATTGTTTCATTTTGTACCAAGGGGGCTGATTGTCTCAATTAGCTTTGGTAAGAGGAGAGGGAATAGGACCCAGCTGCATTAGTCAGGGTTCTCGGGAGAAACAGAACCAACAGGATATCTATATATATATATATATCTATATATATATATATAGATATATAGAAAGAGATTTTTTTAAATGAAGGATTGGCTGACAAAATTATGGAGGCTGAGAAGTCCCACCATCTGCCGTCTGCAAGCTGGAGACCCAGGAGAGCTTGTGGTGTAGGTCTAGGCCAAGCCTGAAGGCCCAAGAAGCAGGAGAATCGATGTCCGAGGGCAGGAGAAGATGGACATCCCAGCTCAGAGAGAGAAAATTCACTCTTCCTCCACCTTTTTATTCTATTTGGACCCTCAACGGACTGGATGATGCCCACCATATTGGTAAGGGCGATCTTCTCTGCTCAGTCTACTGATTCAAATGCTAATCTCTTCCAGAAACACCCTCACAGACACACCCAGAAATAATGTTTTACCAGCTATCCGGGTGTCCCTTACCCTAGTCAAGTTGATGCATAAAATCAACCATTACACCAGCTGTGTGGAGGGAGATGCAAGGTACCCGGTGCTGTGGGTAGAAAGCATTTTGCGGCTGGACTAAGCAACGTTTTTGGGCTTCTTCTATGCTGCTAGCACTTTGCTAGACCCTGGAGGGTACAAAGATGAGCCAGAGCCAGAACTTATCCACAAGCACATATACTGAGTCGCGGGGGCAGGGGAGCAGAGCCGCTCTCATGGTGGTGCTAAATGAGTGTCCCAGTTAGTTCAGAAGAGGAGAAGTTTGGGAGCCATGGGTGTTCTAGGAAGGCTTCGTGAGGCCATCCTTGCTAGCTATCCCCCATCTACCAGGGGCCAACTGTGTGCCCGCACTGTGCTGAGGGATGTCTATACACTATCTCTTTAATCTCCACGGCAACCCTGGGGGGCTGCTCAGCAGCACTTCCCACTCACAGCACTTAGCACAGGGCCGGGCACTTACCATTGATGTTCTTGAGTGACTGGTTGACAGCGATGCTTACTGCAAAGTAAAGAGACGGAGGCCGTAGAAGAAACGTTGTCTATCGCCAGTTGCTGAGTGTATGAACAAGGGGGTCAGATCCAGAACCCCAGAACCCCAGTGGTTAAGAGCCCAGGCAGACAGCCTGACCTGGACCTGGCTGTGCCTGTGAGTGGCCATGTGACCTTGGGAAGGTCACGGACTCTGCATGGATTGATTTGAATATGGAGATAATGTTTATTTCAGAGGGTTGTTGGGGGAATTAAATAACATAACATAGACTGGCCTATAGTAATCACTCAATAAATTATTTCATGAGCTTCACTCCAATGCTGGGTCTGTGAGAGCCTCTTAGATTCACGCTTCATCTCCAGAGACAGTATTTTATCATCCCTCCTTTGGTGCCACTTCTTCCTAAAATTGTGGGCTAGTCTTCAGTCTTCCTAAAACAAAATGACACGTACAGGAACCTAACGAAGGCTTTTTAGCACAGACATTCACGTTTTTGAGAGAAAACAGACCTATTTAAATGGCCAGCATGAATAAAGTTAGAACCTGGACACAGCTTGCTGACTGTGGTCACTGAATGACACTAGAATAGGTGACCAAAGGCTTTTCAGAACTCACTTTACCTGAATAGTTTGAAGAATAATAAGGATAATGGGTTAACAATTAAAAGGAAGAAAGAAATAGCTGAAATACCACGACCAGGAAGAATGAAAACCAATTGCTAATCAGGCTCCTGTTTGAATCTCAGTTATGATATTTGTTAACTTAATTCAGATTCTGTGGCTTGCATTGAGTTCTTATAGGAAAGCGTTGATTGAATCTGAGCTGTGGCTATGAAGTCTGAGACCTGTGAAATCCTGGCACTTTATCCTTCATGGATACAATGAAAGCGCAACCCTTACCCAAGGCAACCAAAGAAGGTGCTGGAGCCCCGCATGGTGAACCACGCCCCAATTAGAGTGTCTGTTAATGGTTTGTCCTTGCTTCCCAGGCCACAGGGTAGAGACACCCACATTTGGAATTGTTGGGGAAAAGGGAAGAAGTCAATTTCTCTCTGTGTCTGTAATCATGGTCTGAGATGGATGTAAAAACATGACATTTTCCAGTGCAGCAGCGTCTCGTTCTCTTTGCTGCCAACCTAAAGAAACTCGAGGAGTCTTGGCAGCTGGGGGCCAGGGAGGTGCCGTTAGCCGCTTTGGTGAGCAGCTGGAATGCAGGTGGAGTCGGGGTGTGGACTGTGTGGAGACAAAGACTCGTGGTAGCCACTCCCTTTCAGTCCTCCTCTTTTCCAACTCCCAGTATTTATTTTGGCTCTGGGCAGCAGACCCCTCTGGGGACAGAAGAACCTAGTGGAACAGGGGCAGGGAGGAGGCATTTGAAAACTGCAGGGTTAGTGATGAGACAGTGAAAAACAAACCTAACCAAAATACTGAATTAGGACGGGTCGGGCATGGTGGATGTCAGGACTTCCGTTCCATCAAGGGCAGTGTGCAGAGCTAAACACACCCAGATTCCTGGTTCTTGGCAGACCTCAATTTCCTGGAAAACCTCTGCAAAGTGAGCCCAAAGCTTTAGCTAAATGGCTATGATAAGCCTCCCTCTCTGCTCCCAAAATCATAAGCTTTGAGGTTAATGAATTCGGGTGTGATAAATAAAGCTTCCTAAAGACCACGAGAGGTTTCTGTTTGCCTTCCCAGCCCCATGCGGGCTCTCTGGGCACCTCATAGCCTGAGCACTGACAGGGCCTACGTCCTTCTCCAGCATCCCCAGGGGTGCCACCTAAGCTCTCTCATTGGCTAGAGCCACCCATCCATCATGTCCAGCTACAAAGCCGCCCAGAGCCTGGAGTTCTAAGAATGGAGGAAACCCTGTAGTCATAACCTCCTGGATGGGAGCTTTCAACCTGTCCTTGTCAATGTGCCTCTTTAGTTTCATTCTGCTTGCAGGGAGGTGAACGGAGGTGGAGCAGAGAACTGGGCGGATATCAGGTCCAGTCTCCGATGGGGACTGGTACTGAGGAAGCCCCTTCCAGGCGGGAGGGACTGTGAAAAATTGACTGTCCCTCTGGGAGCCATCTCTCAGTCTCCTACCATAATTCTGCTGGAACTGGAAATGTAGACCTCTAGTATGGCTTTTCAAGGATTCCATGGATTACCTGTTTGTCTGTATTATGTTTTCTGATCAGCAGGGCTAAGGAGGTCTGCCTGTCCCTGTCCCCCTCAACTGCCTGCTCATATGTTTGGGCTTTGGGCCCTAGGACCTTAACTGGGTAAAAGGTCAACAGTCACCCTAGATGGCTTCCAGGCTGCATACACCCATCCCCCTAAACAAAACAAAACACATGAGCAAACAAAAAACCCTTCCAACTGCCCAGACCTTGCCTGCTTAGGAAGAAAATTCTATCTTGGCCAATGGAGAAGCTGCCAGTTTCAAGGGGATTGTGAAGATAGGCCTCCTCTCTGCTTCCCGTTGGTAAGTGTCATCCCCTGAGATGGTTTGGTTTGTGGACTTTAGTAAGGAGCACACAAAAATGCCAGGACTAAGTGAGACCGGATTCAGAACTTCTCCAGACCTCACCTCATTCCTTCTACACTTCTGTGTAAAGGCATCAGATCTTTCCAGTCCAATCCTGGACTGATTTCAGCATCTTGAGGAAGTCTGGTTGTGTAGGACCACCCACATAGAGGCCATCTCTTGGATTCTATGCTTAAGAGAGATGCTTCTGGGTGAGCAGTGGTACATGGTCAGGAAAAGGAGCCATAGACATTATTTTAGTTCAGTGGGACTGTTTGGGACTGCTGATGTCTGGTACCCAGCACCGCCTTCAGGTTTCCAAGTGAGACCCAGAGCAGTGAAGACGTTCCCCTTTGAACTGATCACTTGCAAGAAGCAGTAAAGGACTCCACTTCCTTTTTCCCCTGCCCTCAACACTCACCGTGACTTGAAGCGAGCTTTTTTCTCCTGGCTGGTCTTAGGTCTTACCTTAGGGAAAGGAATGCTGCTTTGCCCATCTCTGTATCCTCTGGGCCCAGCATAAAATCTAGCAGAGAGTAGGTCCCAAAATGTTGAGTGAATGAGTGTGAGAGTCTGGAAGTGATGGGGGGAGGGGGCAGAGGAGGAAGAAAAAGAAGGATAGAGAAGTTACCTGCAGAGCCAGAAGGGTGGGGAAATAAGGGGAGAAGGTGGAATCAGTAAGCTGGATGGTGAAGATAAAGAACCCATTTTCTCTCACAGTTCAGTTGCTATCCGGAAACCTCACTGATTCTCCTTCTGCAGTGTTTCCTAGATATTTACTTAAGAAACCAAAGAGAGAGGGGATTGCACAGAGAGACAACAGCTTTCTCTTCTCGGTGGTCAAGAGTCAAACAGATGGGGCCGCCCGGTGGCGCAGCGGTTTCGTCCGCGCTTGGCAGCCCAGGGTTCGCGAGTTTGGATTCCGGGCGCCCGCCGACGCACTACCTGTCAGCCATGCCGTGGCGGCGTCCCATATAAAGTAGAGGACGACGGGCACGGATGTTAGCCCAGGGCTGGTCTTCCCCACAAAAAAAAAAAAAAAAAAAAAAAAGAGTCAAACAGATGGCAGAGGGTGGGAGTAGGGGCTATCCCCTATCAAGGCAGTGAGCTGGCCTTCAGATTCACATCTGATCCTCGTTCAGTACGAGACCCAGGCTCTGGATAGCTCTAGACAGGCCGGTGTGCTAGCAAGGGCTGGTGCAGAGGAGGTGAGTCATTCATTCTTCATGGCATAGCTGTCGCCTTCCACGAAATGGTACTGGACACGTACACATAGATACGCACGTACAGTGTGTACACAGGAGTGTGCAGACTGGGCACACCAATGATAGAGCTGATCACAAAACATGCCCGTCCAGATTTCTCCAGCTCTGGTCCAGCAGAGCCTGGGGGGTTTGGAAGGCAAAGACCAGGTGGAGGGGAGATTTGCTGGGTTGCTTCTTCTCTTTTGTGGTGCTAAAGTGACCAGGATAAAGACTCTGGTCACCTGGTGGCTCCTGCTCTGGTGAGCGGACATGAAGAATATGTACGTCCACAAACACTTCAATTAATGGGATGCTGCAGAGACTGTGAACAGAGCCTCAGGACTTGGAGGATCAACTGGATCTATTTGGCAGCTACATAGGTTAAATCCATTGAGAAGTCATCTCTCACTTGCTGAGGAAAGCTTCAGTGAGCTCTCACCACTCTGGGCCAGGCACTGGGCCAGGCACCGGGCCTAGTGCTGGGTATAGTCAGAAACAGGCGGGCGTGGTCCTGCCCTCAGGGTTGTCAGCTTTCTTCCATGCTCACATCAGTAGGTTGACTGAACACAAGCATTTCCCCAAAGCTTGTATACCTTGAGTTTTCTCACAAGTAATGTTTCCATGTATCCAAACCAAAAGGCCTCAGAAAGGAGGAGAAGGGTGCTTCAGACTGCATGTTTGTGTCCCCACCAAATTCATATATTGAAGCACTAACTCCTAATGTAGTGCTATTAGGAGGTGGGGCTTTGGGAGGTGATGAGGTCATGAGGGGGGAGCCCCCATGAATGGATTAGTGTCCTTATGAAAGAGACCCCAGAGAGCTCCCTTGCCCCTTCCACCATGTGAGGACGCAGTGAGAAGACGCCATCTATGAACTAGGAAGCAGGCTCTCACCAGACACCAAACCTACCCACACCTTGATCCTGGACTTCCAGCCTCCAGAACTGTGAGAAATAAATGTATCCTGTTGATAAGCCCCCCCGTCTGTGGTGTTCTGTTATCGCAGCCTGAGCTCACTGAGACAAAGTGTTGGTGTTAAAATTCTCCCAACTCTGGTTCCTAACCTAGAGCCGTCGGAAGTGGATGGTTTCTTGGCGGTCACCTGGTGCGATGCTTCTTTAGGTCCAAGATGGTGTAGGGACTGTATAGTGAAGGATGAAAAGTCACTGCCTTTCTAAGTACCTGGGTACAAATCTTAGCTCTGCCTCTGAGTAACTGTGTGACCTGGCCCAAAATATTTAACGTCTCTGGGCCTCAGTTTCTTTAGTTGTCCAGTGGGAATAACAACAGAACTTACCAGTGGTTAGAATGGTGCCTGACCCCTAGCTTTTCTGGTTACTTCTGACAACTCACAAGCATTTTAGTGGGAACCGGGAGAAGTCGTCATTCAGATAATTGATCGCATCTTTGCTGTTAGACCCCTCGCTCTGCACTGGTTGGAGTCACAGGCACAGGGGCATGTGTGGAGAATTTAGGAGATATAATTCAGGCTCTAAATGCAGACCTGGGCCACGTCCCGTTGTTGGGAGGCTGCAAGATGGCGAACAGCATGGACACCAAGATCAGCTGTCACTTAGACAGTGAGGCACGGGACGGATTGTGGTGAGTCCTTGCTGCTCCTGAGACAGACAGTGGAGGAGCTCTGGGCACAGGAAAGATGGGCCTTGCCCGCAGCTCTGTTACTGGCTGTCCATGTGGGGAGGAGTCACTCGTTTCTCCTCTGTAGAAAGGATGCACCAGCCTTGCTGCATTCCCTGCTCTCACGTGTGCAAGGGTAAATTATGACGGTTGAGCAGTACACGAGGAAGAAGGGAGCCTAGACGTGACTCAGTGTCCCCAGTCTGTGGGCCACATCCATGTGAAGCATCAACCCCACTGGAGTCTTCTTGCTGTCTCTTCTTCCTCAGCGTGCATTCCTGAGCTGCAGGCAGAGCTGACCATGTGCCGGGCCTGGGCCTAGGCCAGCCCCTTCCAACTCTGCAGAGCCCAGGAGGCTCCTGATGGCCTTGGCTGTTGAATTGTGTTTGCGAATGCCCAATAAACAAATGAATTGTGTATAGATGGTGGGAGGTAAGCAGTACACCTGTCTGCACACATGGTCCTGATAGCGCCTTAGTGATGAAATTGCTCAGAAGGGAATATGGATGTTGCTGGGTGAGAGAGAGCTGAATGAGCAGGAAGTCCAGAGCAGGGCCCCATGGCACTTAATGATCCCCAAAAGGAAGAGAGTACTTTGCACGCCCAACAGCTCTTATTGCACCCCCTGGAAGAGGAGGGACCCTTTCTCAGCCCCCCGCACTGAGCCCCCAGGCAGCTGGCAGAAAACTCTGGGTTCTCAAACCCAGGGTTGTTTCCAGGCCCTGATGGCTGACTGAGAAAAGGACTTGATGATTCTGCACTCTTAACTGGTCCCAATCAGGGTTTTAACAGTGAACCGGTGGGAATTGTTTCTCCTCATCTCCATCTTTCCTTCTTTGAGCAGAGATTTCTCATGCTCTCATTCCCATAAATCTCCCACTTACCACTCGGACTCCCAACCACCCTGCCAAACAAAACAAGACAAAAACAAATTAAACAAAACAAGCAAAACTGTAAACGATCTGAGACCAAGACAGATCCTTCCCGATTCCACCTCGCAGGCATCGCGGTTCATTTAACCAAATCGCTAAACTCGTGTCCCAACACACACCCCTCCCATTTCTCCATGCTCTGTCACTGCTGGCCCCCTGGTCCCTCTCACTCCATCAGCCCGTTCCTCCTTGGAGGTGTCTCTCGCACGCCCTCCTTCCTCTCCTTGTGGCCTCCATCAGGCCTCCTCAGGCCTCCATTGCTGCCGCTGCCTTCCAGCTGGTTTTCTGCTTCTCAGTGCCATCTGCATAATACGGCCAATCCTCCTCAAATATCTCGTTCATCACACTGTCCATTCTGATCTGGAATCTGTAATCTCAGGAAGTGTGGGGACAAGTGTGGACCTTGGATGGGACTTTGGGAGGCTCCTGCCCAGAGGCTCCAGAATCTCGTTACAGGAGGACGGGGTGTGGCAATCTGGCTGGAAGGGAGGGATTAGGACTTGTCTCGGAGAGTACTTTTGTAGTAAGCACAATGTTTTTACTTCCTTTGTAGTAACAGATGCATACAAGTAGCAAAGGTTTCCAAAGATGATTTTATCAGAGTGCTTCCTGATTCAGTAACAGAAAATCCGTATCCAACTGGTCTAACAACAGGGCACCTGTCAGCTCGCACAGCGAAAACATCCAGAGGTAGGGAGAGCTTCTGGGTTATTTGCTCTGGACGTTCTGAGTCTCATCAGGACTGTAGGTCAATTCATCTGTGACTCTCTGAGCCCTGCCTCCTCCGTGGGGCAGTTTGTCCTCTAGCTGGCCTCCCTCGTGGTGATGGCGTGGCTGCCACACCTCCCGGGGACTGTGCTTCCTTGTTCACCTCTAGGAGGGAGAGCACACCTCTTCTCCCAAAGGGAGAACAAGGCCCTGTGTTTCACTCGGAATGCATGAGGTGTTCTTGTGTCCTTCCCCGAATCACGCCTATGACGAGAGAAATCACCTGGAGTTTGGGGCTCTCCAAACTGTGGAGGTGGGCAGGACATCCCTCAAAGTCCACTACAGAGCGAGACTGAAAAACTGCAGCAAAGACTAACAATGTCAAGGGGCGTCTTGGGTGGGGGGTAGGTGGGGATTATGTGTGTGTCCTGGCAAGAGAGGTGGGGGCTGGGGTTTGAGAAATAGGGGAGAGAGCCTTCTCTGAAAGAATCACTTTTTCTTAGAAAAAGGAGAAACGGTGGTTCTAGAAGGATCTCTTCTTGGAGTCAGACTTGAGTCCAGGCGGGGTTCCCGGGAAGACATCACATCTACGGAAAAGGAAGGAGAGGAACACAGGGAGAGGCCACCTGCCCACGCCTGTCCCAGGATAGCCTGACCTGATGTCCAGCGTGTCTGCCCTTCAGGATGGGAAGTGCTTACCTTCACCTTGTGTCCACCTCTACCTCTATTACCAGCCTTGAGGCCCAAACTGACATGTGATTTCCTCAGAATTAGGTATCGCTTCTTTCTGTTTCTTTTTGGCAGGAGTCTGGAAAGGCCCTGTCCGCCCAGTCTGTGATGACATGTGACCTCTCCATTCTTTGCTTCCTTTAGGCAGGAAACAACAGACAGCACCTACTTTGCTCTGTCCGGCCCAACACCACTCCCGATGCTGGAAAACATGTGTCCTCCGTGTGGAGAAAGGAAGATGTTTTGGCTCCAGGAGCAGCTGTGTTCTGTGCTCACAGCTAGCGTCCCAGCACCTGAGGCACTTGGTACCCATCGTCAGGCAGATGGCTGTGCTCAGAGGGGCTCCTACACACTCTCAACCTCGAGTTGGGGTCACACAATGGCCACTCGGAGGCATTTGGCTTGCTGGACCCCAAGTTTCATAGCAGTTAAGACCCACTGGTTTGACCCAGCTGAACCGTGGGGATGGGGGGTCTGCCTATTGGATGCCAGAAGACTGCTAAAGCCAATGTAGGATAACCCAGGGAGAACTGAGTCAGACACTGGTGACCCAGAAGGGACCCTAGGGATCATCTGGTCCTCTCCTTTGAGCTTATATAGAGGGAGACACTGGAAAGTGATGGAATTAGAACTCAAACACTTGGACCTATTGCTTCCTGATCTCTATTCCTGGGCTTGTTATCACAAAGACATCATGTAAATGGATACATTTAATGTTTTCAAAAATTTTTGGCTCAAATAGTGTGTACTCTTAACTCTTTTAAGACATAAAAGCAAAAGTAAAAGCAGCCCGGGCAATCTTACCCCTCCCTGGTTCTTTCCAATCACACAGGATGGATTCTCACCTGTCCATGTGGCCCGAAGTCAGAAGGGTGGGTGGGAGCCTCTCCAGGATCTAGGATTCTAGGACCTGACTCATCTGACTCTCTGTTAAAGCGGTTCAGAGCACACGTGCTGGTGGATGGGAGTTAAGAGGCATGGGGTGGATCTCCCCAATGTCTTTTCCCTGCATCTCCAGGGGAATCTTCCTTAAGATGCTTTAAGACAGTGTGACAGAGTGTGAGAGGAGCAGCTAAACGAAGATATTAACTTGAGTTGGTGAGATAGTTTTGGAGGCATCATGAAGTCGTCAGGGCTTAGAGTGGGGCAACTGTGCACAGAAGGGACAGCAAGAGAACTAGAGGGTCTTTATGGGGTCTGCCTGACAAGGTCCGCGATCACTTGTTGGCACGAGTTTTGTTTTCATTTTTGAGAGCAGGAGTCAATCTTTCCACTGCCCTCGCTCCCCAGGCCTTATATAACTCTGCGGGCTTGTGTAAAGCCGGATTGTATTTTTAGGTGGAGATGGATACCGCTTATTAGGTTTTAGGAGGAGTGGAACTTGGTTTGGCTGATGATGGTTCTGGGAATTCAACCGGCTTCTGGGACTCCGGCTGCCTCCAGAAGATGGCTCGGATCCCACGGGGGTCCTGGGCCGCCCCCCTCATGTCACAGTTTCCACCTCACAGTCCAAGTCTTCCTTGGGAGAATCTTGTGATGAAGCACAGGGAGATCCTTGAAGACAAGGCCGGTGCAACTGAGTCTAATTCTGAGATAGGTGGGGAGGAACCAGGTGGGAAGTGCAGCCCCCAAAGGAGCCCACCTGTCCCCAGGGTCCTGCGTTGGTTCATCACATATGCTTTATGTGCCTCCTCCACATCTTGGAATCCAAGGATTGCTGTGCACCCTCATCACTGGGCCGTTTCACTTTTCAATGACTGGGTGCTGTGGGAAGGGGAGAGTGGGCGAACTCTTCCCTTCTGAAGTTAGAGAGCAGGTTCTTTCTGATTTGGGACATTAAACATTATTATTACTTTTATGAGAGCGCAGGAGGGAAGTCATCCTCTGCAGAAGATATGCCATCTTTGAAGTCTATAGAAACCCCCAACATTTGAAGAGTAGTTTGACTGTGCTGGTGTCCTTCTCTCTCTCTCCTTTTAAATTTTCATTGAGTATACTTATAGAAAAATACCCATGCCACAAGCAGTCAGCTAGTTGAAATTTTGTAAACTGAGCACACCTGTGAAGTCAGCTCCCAGTTCAAGAAACAGAACAGTGCTGGCCCCCAGAAGCCCCCCGGTGTCCCTTCCACTGGCCCCCGCTTCCCGCCCCATCCCAGGGGGCTGTGGCACTGGCTGCTGACGAACAGTTGGTTTTGCCTGTTCTTAGACCTCATATAAATGGAAGCACGCAAAACACACTCTTCTGTGTCTGGCTCCTTCCACTCAATGTTCTTGGTCCCACCTCTTTTGAGGGGTCCGAAAACAAAGCAGTGTCATCAGCATGTCAGCGCAAGTAGGCGGCTTCCTCCTAGGACGGCGTGAAGAGAAGGCGGGGGCAAGCTCGGAGCATCCTCAGCCAGGAGCCGGAGAACGAGGCTGACTCCAAAATTGGTTTCCCCCCACAGCTCAGAGCTGTGACCCACTGCCCGGAGCACCCAGGTGTCTAAAGCTGACGGGAAGGAGTCCCTGTCCTTGTGGCCCAAGAAGCCAACCTAAAAGGAGCGAATTTTCAGGACTGTAACCACAACATCACATGCACGCATGCTCTCCTGGGAAGCCTGTTGCTTTTTTTTTTTTTTTAATCTAACCAAACTCCTGATCCAGCAATTTAGAAAAGAGACAACACATCTTCCAAGGGGTGATTATTCAACAGTGAATGACGTGGTCTCTGCTGTTTACTAGGCTGAGAAACGCTCATGTGCTTCTTAGAAAATGTCTAAAGCAACTTATGTATCATGAGAGTCTTGAAATAGTTTTCTTTTATTGTGGGTGACGTCACCAATTCAGGAGGGAGAATTTTATCTTTCACTCTGTGAAAAAGAAAAGAATAGAAAACAAGGTCAAGTTGGCAGAGGACTCAGTTTCCCCCGGAGGCGTGGGCGCAGGCCACACGACGGGCGAACAGGGGCCCTGTGGCCACGTCTGCCAGCCGAACGTGCACATCTTTCCTCTGGGGCCCAGTGCTTCCCTCTCCTGACCGGTCCCAAGCTGGGCACCCCCAGAACACCTCACCTCACACAGATGCTCCAAGGGACCCCTGCAGGCTTCGGTGACCCCACAGACTGTTGGAACCTGTGTGTTGACACCTGAAGCGTTTTTACTTGTCCGACCCGATGGCAGCTTTCAGCCACTCTCCACCCCCTGTCCTCTCCCGTAACAAGAGCTGAAGCAGGTTCCACAGCTTTCTGCACACTCTGGGTAATTCAAGTTTAGTCCGCCCAGTTTAAAACTATAATTTATGACCCAATTCAAAGCTCTGTACCTCTCTTTATACTCTCTTCTAGGCTGTAGCCACTCATATTAGTTTGCTGGGGCCCATAACAAAGCACTGCAGATGGGGGCTTAAACAACAGAAATATATTCTCTCACGGTTCTAGAGCCAGAAGTCCAAGTTCAAGGTGTCAGCAGGACTGGTTCCTTCTGAGGCCTCTGACGGAGAGTTCGTTCATGCCTCTCACCCGGCTTCTGGGAGTTTGTTGGCAATCTTGGGCGTTCCTTGGCTGGGAGAGGTCTCACCCCAATCTCTGCCTCTGTCCTCACGTGGCCTTCTCCTTGGTGCATCTGTGTCCAAATCTCCCCTTTATGAGGACACCAGCCATATTGGATTTGGGCTCACCCTCTCCAGTAGGGCCCCATCATAACTAACCATTTGCAGTGACCCTAATTCCAATTGAGGTCACATTCTGAGGTCCTGGGGGTTAGGACTCCAACGTATGAATTTTAGGGGGATACAGTTTGACCCATAACACTATTCTAGTATTTCAAGATGGGGAATAGAGGGAAAAATGTTAAGAAATGGTTTCAGTTAAAGCCAGGCAAAGCCAAAGGGCAGTGTTGGAAGTCAGGGCAGCGGGATCGCTGTGAGAAGACAGGGGTAGAGACGGAGAGGGAACCTGCAGGCGGACTCTGTGCACTGGCCATGTTCCACCTCCTGCCTGGTGTGCTAAGGACTGGATGTTTGTGTCCCCTCCAAATTCATATGTCGAAACCCTACTCTCCCCATGTGATGGTATTTGGAGGGAGGCCTTTGGGAGGTGCTTAGGATTGGATGAGGTCATGAGGGTGGGGCCTCATGAATGGGATTAGCACCCTTATAAGAGTCACGAGGCAGCTGGCTTCCCCTCTCTGCTCTCGCCATGTAAGGATACAGGGAGGAGTCAGCCTTCTGCAACCCAGAAGTTTCTCCCCAGACACCAAATCTGCTGGTGACTTGATCTTGGACTCCCAGTCTCCGGAACTGTGAGGAATGAATGTCTGTTGTTACTGAGCCCCCCAGTCTGCGGTGTTCTGTTAGAGCAGCCCGCAGGGGCTAAGACACGACCGTTACATGGTTGCTCCCTTCATTATAATTCATCAACCAAATGTTTACATCCCACGTCCTTTTCTGTATGTGTGTTACATTTCACAATTTTTTAAAAGTTGAAACATAGGGGGCAGAGGAAGAGTTTTTGCTTATCCGAGTTGCAGTTGGCCGTGGGATGTGGCTCTGATCCCACCTGTCCCGCCTGGTTCCACGGGCCCTGGGGGCTCTGCCAACATGGCAGGTCCTGTGTAGATGGAGGGCCTGCAGTGTGCATGTGTGTGTGCATGTGTGTACATGTGTGTGTGCATGTGCACGTGTATACATGATGTGTGTGCATGTGCAAGTGTGTGTGTGTACATGCTTGTGTGTGTGGTGGTCCCAGGCTCTTTTTGTCGCTGGAGGCTCCCTGAGGAATAAGCTGCTGTATTCCCCTTGACCCCTCCAGCAGACACATCGTCTGCTCCTTTCCCGAGTGGGGGTGCCCCCTGCTCCTGACCCTCTTTTCCCTGTCTGCTCCTTTGGGTGGCCATGGGAGCCTCTGAGACCCTTTCTGACCTTCCAGAGCCTCGTGGAACTGGGACCAGGTCCTCTCCTTCTCTTCCTGGGCCATGGTCTCTTAAGCCCCTGCTGATATAGGCCACCCCAGTGACCTTGGCCTTCCTGTGTCCCCCAGGCTTCGGGGGACCATGTCCTGCACTCCTGGGTGCTCTCACCACGCTCTGCTCCTGCTCAAGTATCTGCTGGGGAAGGAGATGCCAGCGCCCCTACTGGGAGGAAGCTGACATCTGAATGATGAGAGAAGAAAGCCTCTTCCCATAGCTTCCCCATGAGGCTGCACCCCAACTTCCTTCTCCCCTCTGTGCTCTTCCACCTGGGCGGGGTCGGGTGGTGTAAGGCTGGTTCTACCATCTCTGCGTTTGGGGCAGTCCCTCTGCTAGGCCCTTCAGGCCCCTTAGAACATCAGGACACAGATTTCTTTTGCTTCCAGCACTTGGCTAGAATCTACCTTTGTGCTGGTACCTCAGTGTCAGCGCTGGGCAAAGGGCTGGAGCTGCAAGGCTCACAGACACCTGGTCCCCCCTGGGGGACTGCTGTCCGGAGGGGGACAGGCCGGAAAGGCAGACGTGTTGAGGTGTGGCACTTAGTGTACAGGCCGTGGAGTCAGCCTGAGGGGTTCCAACGTCAGCCAGGCCACCTGAAAACCGACAGATGACAGACATGTTATTTCCCCTCTTTGAGCCCTCTTTTCCTCCTCTGTAAAATGGGAAAAAGCTTTTTGGTGATTAAATTAGACAATACATGTAAATTACCAGGTAGATCACAAGTGCTGAATAAAAACTAGTTATTTATATTATGTAAAGTATATAATATAAATATATTATATTATAACGTATTATATAGTTATTTATATTATTTTAAATTTTTATTTATTATTGGAAGAGATACCTAAAATGTGATGTGTTAGGAGAGAAAAAGGCACAAGATGCAATGGGCGCCTGAGGAAGGAACTCTCGGCCCTGTCTGAGAGCCTCGCGAGAGGCTTCGCTGAGGCAGGGACGTCTGGGTGACGCATGAGAGCTGAGCAGCAGTTGGCCAATGAACAAATAGAGAAGGGGCCTTCTGGGTAAGTGGGGGCATCGAAGGAGTGGGGGCCTGGCTTGTTTGGGGTGAGCAACCTGCGGATGGTTGGATCTAGAGGGATGGGGGAGGAAGTAAAAAAGGTCTGAGCCACATCAGAAAGGGGGTCTAAGGATTTAGAATTTTATTCTGGAGGAGATAGGATAGCACAGCAGTGTTTAAATAGACAAATGACATAGATTTGCATTTTTAAAAAGTTACTCTGAAGGGGCAGTGGAGTTTGGCTTGGAAGGGGCAGAAATGGAAGCAGGCGGAGAAGCTCCTTCAACTTCCTGGTACACTGAGGCTGGTCTGACCTCCCTCCTGAACTGAGGCATGGCGTGTAAATGGTTCTGGCAATGAAATATGAGTGCAAGCTCCACGTGTGGACTAGTCAGGGTTCTCCAGAGAAACTGAACCAACAGGATGTGTATGTATATACCAAGAGATCTGTTTTAAGGAATTGGCTCATGTGATTATGGAGGCTGGCAAGTCCAAAATCTGCAGGGTAGGTCAGCAGGTTGGAGGTCAGGAGGGAAAAGTCAATGCTGCAGATGAAGTCTGAAGGCTGTCTGCTGCAGAATTCCCTCTTGCACAGGGAGGTCAGTCTTCGTTCTATTCAGGCCTTCAACTGCTTGGATGAGGCTCACCCACATTAGGGAGGGAAACCTGCTTTACTCAAAATCCATCAATTTAAATGTTAGTCTCATCCAATGTTTGACCCAATATCTGGACACCCTATGGCCCAGCCAAGTTGGGTGGCTGAGCCACCCAATATACAATTAGCCATATATACAACCCAACATACAATTAGCCATCACAATATGTTACTTCCAAACGGAAGCACTTAATTGCTAGAGCTCAACTCCCCAGCCCCTGGCCACAGTGAACCCTGAAGCTTTGATTGAGACGCCAGTGTCCTAATATGGTGGAATCTCAATGCACCTGGGGCCCTGAGCAACTATGGTGCAGGTAGTCCGCCCTGCAAGCCCACGCTGGATGTGTATCATGAGCAAGAAATACATCGTTGTTGTTTAAGTCAATGAGACTTTGGGGTTGTCTGTCACTGCAACTAACCTAGCCTATCCTACCTGGTGACATGGGATTGAAATATGGCAGTGGCAGTGCGGATGGAGAGGGAGAACAGATCTGGAATAAATGAAGGGCTAGAGTCGGCAAAGACAAGGAAGCAGGAGGAGTCTAGAAGGACTCCTGGTTTTGGTTTGGGTGACTCACGCAAGTTGCCGCCATTTTCAGAGACTGGGAGATGGGGAAGCGTGTGTTGGGCAGAAGATGAGAACTCTTTTGGGCCTTGTCAAGGGTGAGGTGGTCATGGACCTCTGGGAGATGGCCAGGTGGCTGTCAGAGGTTCACTTTCTCCGTCCACTCAGCTGTGTCTTTCCTTCTGAATTCCAGGTATCAGCAACATAAGCAAAACTCTCGAGCAAGCGTAGGTCCTTGAGAAGTGCCCCATATAAAATAAAACCCAAGAAAAAGAGAAAATCGCCTCATGGGATCATGAGAAGGGTTTTCAAATTTCAGTGTTTAAGCCTTCTTTATCTGGTCTCCTCCAAAATCTATCCCCCTGAAGTTGTATCTGTGTTAAAATTGCTTCATTTCACCCCTCAACTAGCTACCATATACTGACTGACAGAGAAACTTTACAGAAGGTGTAGGATGTTTCTTACATCAAACTCATTTGGCCTTAGGACCAGGGGAAGGTGTGTGTACCACAAACACGTCTTCTCTGTGTGGCTTGCTGGGGGACTAGGGAGGCTGGAATATCGTGGTGAAAGGCTCATAAACAAAGATCGTGGCTTTGATACTCACCTTGACCAGCTGGTTTAACTTTGTTCCATAACCATAGATTGTACCCAAACTCTCTCAGACCTCTTGCAAATGTGTGTCTCAGTCTGTTTGGGCTGCTGTAACAGAACACTGCAGACCCGGGAGCTTACTAAAAACAGAAATTTATCTTTCACAGTTCTGGAGGCTGGAAGTCTGAGATCAGAGTGCCAGCGTGGTCGGGTTCTGGGGAAGGCCTTCTTCAGAGCTGCAGATGGCCACAGACTGCTGCAACAGCCTGCACAGAAGACTGCCACAGACTCCTCCTTGTGTCCTCACGTGGCCGAGAGGGGAGGGAGCCAGCTCTCTTGTGACTCTCATAAGGGTACAACTCCTGTTCACGAAAGCTCTACCCTCATGACCTCATCTAATCCCCATTACCTCCCGAATGCCCCACCTCCAAATACCATCCATGGCAGGGTAGGGTTTCAACATACCAATTTTGAGGGGACACAAACACTCAGCTCATAACAAATGTGTATTCCCGCTCCAAGAATAATCAGCTGAGAGAGAGTGTGATGGCCTTAACCCAAATTTGTCGCCACGATTAGAAAAGCATTTCAGTGTTCATGCTCGTGTTGGCAAGGGCCACTTGTGTGGCTCTGGCACAACAAAGGACAGTCTTTTTTGACTTAGGGACACAAGCACAGTGATCTGCTCAAGGCCAGACCAGAGTGTTTGGTTTCTTGGTCTTTTCCTTCTAGCTTCGGTGACTGCTTTTGGAATTCAAGCTCATCATCGTTATAATCCACTGCACCTTTCAGCCTGTCAGACCCCCACGTTCCCTTGGGGAGGGTGCTGTTGCCCTGGCCTTCTGGGTGAGCTGCAGTTCGGGATGGCACCATTCATGACAGCAACTCTGGAGGAAGGTGTGCACAGACACGAGTGTTTTCTCTCTTCATTGAGTCTAATCTTGAAGATTTTATGCCTAAATCCAAGTGCTGAGAGCGCCT
Organism: Tapirus indicus; assembly: GCA_031878705.1. Taxonomy (NCBI): domain Eukaryota; kingdom Metazoa; phylum Chordata; class Mammalia; order Perissodactyla; family Tapiridae; genus Tapirus; species Tapirus indicus. The sequence continues at coordinate 122,119,691 of CM062925.1, forward strand.
GGGAAGGTGAACAGCCTTCCTGTGGACACCCCATCAGACGTGTCATCCCCTAGGTGTGTGATCTGTGCTGTAGATGAGGCAGTAAAAGCAAGATTGGAGCTGAAGTTGAGTATTGATGTAGGAACCCCATTCTTTCAGGGCTGGGAGTGGTTTGGGAGCTGGTTTGCTTAGGGTTGGACTGGCGGAGTGCATAGAGAAATAGAGGTCAAGTCCAGGGAAATTCTTTGGGAAAAACTGCAACCAGGAAGCCAAAAGCAGAGGTGAAATCCATAAAGCGCCAGCAGCCCAGTTGAAGTCAGGGAGACACACCCAGAGGTTCCATGCTGGGCGAAGATAGATGGGGTCTGGAGCGAGCAGGTTAGGAACAGATGAGAGGCTTTGGGGGATCCTGTGACATCTTTGAGGATTCCAGGCCCAACTTCCCGGGGGGTGGTGCAAGATCTGGCTGATGTCAGGATTCTAATGTCCTCATACTGGCAGATGAGGACCTGGCCTGGGAGGAATTTCAGCTGCGTGGGGTTGTTCCCCTCTGAGACACTCAGGGGCGTGATTCTGTTCCCCTAGACTTTCTGAAGAGGACAGAGAGCTCTGCCAGTATCAGCCCGTTCACCCAGCACTGAGAATCTGGCATCTCAGCAGCGACTCATCCATGTGCTGAAGTTATTGAGTGTTGATAGTCAAGGGAGAGGAGGGGCGGGAGGGTGTCGCGCACTTCTTGTGGGTGAGAAAACGGGGGCCGGGCATGTGAACAACATTTGTGGAATTCATCAGGCTGTGTATTTCCTGTTCTCTTCCATAGTGACGTGGCAGAGAACCATTTCCAGTGGCCCCAGGGCTCTTGTGAGAAGCGTCTTGATTCCAGACCCTTTTGCTCACCTTAAACTCCTTTTCTGATGCTTCAAGTCACTACAGACTTTATTGTGGCCTCTCTCTTTCTTCCCCAGCTTTCTCTTTTTTGTCTGATTCTTTTGAGATTTGGAAGTTTATAACATTTCTCTATGGCTCATCCACCATCTTGGGTCTTTATCATTCTCCCAGTGTCGAGGAAATGTTAAAAACCAGACTATGTTGTTTTCTGAATGTTATCAAAAGCGCTGAAGTGGAAGCATGGAATCTCCCTCCCTCTTCCATTTCTCCTTCACTCTCATTGTCTTTCTCTCTCTCCCTCTCCCCTCTTCTGTCTTTTCTCAGGCTACACAATGATAAGATAAAAAAATGGAAACAGAAATCTAAAATTAGACATATACCAACGACTCTGCTTTGGGCAATGGAAAAATAAACTATACCCACATTTCTATTTTTCCCAGGATCTGAAGAACCTCGGGTATTTGGGCAGTTGGCTATTCCTGGGTACATTTCAGAAATAACTCATGTTTATTTATTATGGAGTATTAATAACAGTATTTCAGAGCAGGTTTCCAATAACCCCACACAGGAGTGTGGCTCCAGCTCTGGGAGGAATGGGGTGGAAATGGCAGGATGTCATCCCTGCCCTGAATCACAGCTCCGCCCTCTCCTTAGCATGGCACTTGTGGAGGTGCCAACACGAGGAGGGGAGGAGGGGAGGCTGAAAAACAAGGCTCTGAGCTTTGTTTCTCGATGAGCCTTCCCTGAAAGGACGTCAGAGCCTAAATCGGATTACTTTTAGCATTTGATGGAGGGTACACACACACACACACACAAGCACTCTGGGCTCAGGCAGAGATTAGAGGTGACATTTCTGGAGGCACAAAAGGGTGGCGGATTTCTGAGCAGTCACCCACAGACCTGAGCTGCCCAGGAATGCTGATGGCTCCCGGGCTCTGACATCATCCCCACTCCTAGCTCTGGGAGGGGCCCTCTGACCCCCAGGTCTTAGGGCAATTATTTTCAGCCAGCGAACCCATCCTGTGGCATTCCCATGGTGTATTCAAGGGGGCCAGTGTTTCAGGGAGGGCCCCTCTGACTTTGCTGAGCTTCCATCTCTGCCTCTGCCTGTGAAACTAGAGAATGTTAAGGATGCAGCCCTTGGGGCCCATCAGTCCAGCGTCTTCATTTCATAGATGAGCCTGGAGAGATGAATGACCTGTTCAAGGTCAAACAGCCAGTTGTAGATCTCCCCTCTTGTCGCTCCCACCTCATCCCTCCTCCTGCTCTTTGTCTGTTACAGCAGTTTGGTCCTGGGACCCCTCGCACTCTCAAAACTTATTGAAGACCCCCAAGCGCTCTTGTGTATATGGGTCATACCTGTCGATGTATGTTGTGTTAATTAAAGCTGAGAAATTTTAAAAATGATTTGTTAATTCATTAAAAATGCATTAATAAACTCATTGCATGTTAACATTAAATATTTTATGACTAATAACTATGTTTTGCAAAACAAAAAACATTAGTGAAAAGAGTAGTATTATTCTACATTTTGCACATAGTTTTAATGTCTGGTTAATAGAAGACAGTGGGATTGTTATATCTGCTTCTGCATTCAGTCAGTTGCAATATCATGCTTCATGTAGCCTCTGACAAACTCAACTGTGAGAGGATGAGAGGGAAAAAACCAACTTAATGTCTTTGGATTATCATGAAAGGATCTTGGACTCCCCTAGGGGTCCCTGTACCATACTTTGAGAACCATTGCTCTATTACATAACTGTATTTGCCTTGTCCATAGCACTCTTTTTTGCTCTGGCTCATACAGTCATTCAATGAACATTAATTGAAAAATTACCAGGTGTTAAGCTGGGAATTTAAAGACAAATGTAGCATATATGAATCTCAGTCCCAAAACTCGGTTATGAAAGAAACAGAACCGACTTTATTTTTCTATAACAATGTAATATCCGATTTCACTCCATCCTCTGCCAGGCTGCTGGGAAACTTAACCTCTATCCTTCTCAGTCTCCCCCCATCCAAAGATAATGGCATATTCTCGGAGTCTTAAATAGTGCAAAAGCCTGAGGGGGGGGGATCCCATGGCTCCCTTCGATGCTCAGTCTACATGGGAGCACTTCAGACAGCCAACGTCCCGTCCGATGACCACTTTGGTCCTGCGATTCATGTCAGGCTTGAGGTGGGGGACTCTTGCTCATGTTTCCATCTGCTTCTCTCTCTCAGAGGAGCCAAGGGTGTGGGCACAGGTGTCCCGCCCCGGAAACCATGATCCCCTCTCTCTCATTCCTTCTTTCTCTCTCTTGGTTCCTTCCTTACAGGCCAGATGAATCTTTTGTCAAGAGGAAATCCTTCTCCCAGCAAGTGTCTTCAGGACACCGTCTCTCTCCAATTCTCCCAACAAAAGCTAGAAAAACGTGCAGGCTATTTCTGGTACCCACCCTGCCTCGTGCCTCCCTGGGGATTAAATGAATTAAAAATAAATGTGCCCAGCGCACAAAAAAGTACACAATAAATGTAGCTATTAATATTCTCGCTACTTTTACTCGGGGATGTTGAGGCACAAAGTGTGAGCAGGGAGAGGGGAAAATTCAGAAAGAGAAACTCCCTAGAGTTCACATTTCCACACGTCCTATGACAACAATGCCTGGTTCCTCTTCACCAGCTGCCTTTCTGCTGCTGAAGTGGAGGACTGGGAAGGGCCCTCCAGCCCCTTGTCTTCCTCAGCCACTCTCCTTTCTCGGATCACACCACACACTTTGTTTACAGGGAAGTCTGCCCCTAGGTCACTCCACAGTGCCCAGGGAGCGAGATGGTCCTCACACCATCAGCAGGGTCTTTGGAAGTGTGCTTCTGTACAGTCCCTGGGTCCCCCACCACATCCCTCCGGGGATGTGCAAATCTGCAGAGACAGCCCATTCCTGTCCAGCACCTAGGTTCTCCTTCCGGTGACCGCCTGCGCCACCCTGGGAGTTTTCAGTGGCATTAGTTCTGAACTCAGTGCCTCCTGGGAAGCCAGCCCCAGGCCATTTCTGTGGCACAGGCAGACATGGCAGTCCATTTTGCAGGCAGTCAGGAATTATTCATGGAACGACAGGTGTGAATGGGGTTTCTGCAGGCTGAGAGCGCTGTCTATGCGAGGTGCGTGGGGTTGCCACTTCCTCTCCTAATAGCTGGAGCACAGGGGCAGGTCTGTGTTCAGCAAGACTCCTTGTATTCATGGCTCCCTCTGCCCATCCCGATGGGACTGCCAAGGCAATGTCACTGCTAGCTATACGTGTGTGTGACACGCTACTGTGTGTCCACAGGCACACAGCAGAGAGAAAAAGGCACAGTGTACAGAGACTTCCTTCTCCTCGGCTGTCAGCTGCAGTTCCTCCACCAAATCTTGGGGGTAAGTCAGAAGGGAATGTGGCTGGTGACAATTAAGACTTTTTTTCAAGTGGAAAATACCCTCTGCATTTTTCTTAGGGTGTGACATTCATGGCTGGGTGCGTGTCAGGCCTGGCGAGAGCTGCTGTTGAATTCCCTTGGAAGGCCAGGCCGGTGCCTGGTCTCCTGTGTGCTCAGGACAAGTGGGGTCTGGTCCCGACTGGACTCTGTGGCTGCGCACCACGCTCCTGCGAGTCTGGGCAGCCTTATCCTCCTGTTCCCTGGAGCGGAAACTGGGGATGAGCTGGATTCATTCCAGGCGCCCGCCAAGTTGAGAGCAGAGAAACAGGATTAGGAGTCAGCCCCACAGCCCCCGGGCCCTGGCTTCCAGCACAAGCTATGTGACCTGTGGGGGCTCGAGTCAAGAACCACAGTAGATTAGAGCTCAGAAAAAAACTCATTGTCTGGTTCTGAGCAGACACGTGCGAGGTGAATCGGAGGTGAGTCAAAAGCCTTTGGAGGAGGAAACGACTTATCAGGGTGACCTTCCTCGCCAGTGCATCCATCAGTCACTCGCAGAAAACAAAAGAGAGCAAGAGAGAAGACAGACTGCAAACTCCTGATTGCAAACTTCCCTTTTCTCCAGGATTTGATGGAGCTGTCGTGGCTGGTGAGCCTCCTCGGTGCGGGGGCTGGCGGTGCCTTTCGGCCAAGTCAGGCCTGTTCTGTGAGGTGCAGGAGTTCCCTGAAGACAAAAGGCTGTTCTTTGTGTACTTTCCAGCGTCCCTTCTCCCACAGTGTAGACTTGGCTCTTCTCCTGGGCAGGGGGTTACCTCGAAGGCAGAACACGGCTGTCAGGGGGCTGGAGAGTATCGTAAACTCTTTAGAGGCCTTCACAACGCAGGGCTTTGTGGTTCAGAACCCAAACTCCACCCTGTGCCCTGGGATTCAGCCGCCTTCGGTGGCCTCTGGGAAGGCACAGGCCTTCTGTCTGAAATGCTTTGGGTGTGCAGTCCAGCAACGTTCACTGCTACGGTTCGAGGATGTCTCAAGTCACACGTGACTTTATCTGCTGATGGTTTTCTTTCCACATCTCATAAAGGGCTTGGAGTCCTAGAGAGTCAGAGATGGAGGGAAATGCAGATCATCTAAACTCTTAATCTAACAGAAGAGGAAACTGAGGTTCAATGTCCGTGACATACACGCCCAAGGTCACGGAGAAATTCATGGAAGAGCAGGACCAACCCCAATTCTCCTCTCTGGCTGGTCCACTGTGTGTCTGGCAGTCTCCATGAGGCTAGTGAATAACAACTAAATTTTCCATAGGCTGTTATGAATAGTAATAATAATAGTGGTACATTGTTTAGAGAACTCTGGAAATTACTCCTCAAGGTTGGGTTTTAGGTCACCATCGCCCGACACTGTAAAGTTAGGTTTGAATGCAGCCTATACTTCCCGACGCAATGATCTGCTGAGAGTGATTAGGCATTTGTATTTCAGGGGGGTCGATTTGTCTCTGTAGCCTAGAATCCAGGTTTTTTTTTCCCTCCTCTGTTTTCACAGTGAACGTGGGATTCTGTCCCGGTACAATCTGTGAACTGTTCTGCCACAACGAGACTGTCATTTTATTTCACACCCCCCCATCAGTAACACAAAGGGCTGTAATTGATGCGGTTCAGAGACCAGAGTCCAAGCAATAAAAATGAATCCCTTATGACAGTCTGCAACTACGCAAACGGACCCAGCGTCTGGCTTTAATGGGAGCGGGAAATCGCTAACAGATGACTGGAACGTTCACAGGGCTGGAGTCTCTGCCTTCCAACTAAAACCATTTCTGACGGCAGCTTGTCCTCCCCACATGTGCCCCGCAGACGTGGGTTATTTACGGGCCGCCCGGAGCGCGGCCGATGCTAAATGTATAGCAGCAGGGCTGCGTGTGTGACGGCTGAGGTCATCGTTATTCGTTTCAGGCTGTAAAGACATTTGGTTTTAAAAACCCCAGCGACTCCACTGGGATTGGCTTTCGGAGAAGAAAAACAGCCCCCAAGTTCTTTTCCTGTCCAAAGACCGGTGGGATCAGCACTTACATCACCGGCCCCGGCTTAACCCTTTGCGGGGAGGAAGGCCCTGCCTGCTCTAACTCGCTCCTGGCGACTCTGCCTTTTGGAGGAAGATGGCGTGAGTCACAGTGACTTACTACGAACTCACTAAAAACGTGTTGATGCATATGTACCCAAACCAGAAGGCAAAAACTGCTAAGAAATTACACGAGGGCTCAGAAGCAAGCATTTGGGGGTTTTGCAAGAGGTCTTTGGATAAGTCTGTTTCTGGAAACAGTTTTTCTCATCTGTAATATGAAAGTAGTGGTGGAGGGGAGAGACCGGATTGGTTCTCAGTCCCTCTCCAGGTCTTACATTATGCAAGCCTGTAAACATTCAGTTGAGTATTATATGATTTTTTTTGCTGAAGATTAGCCCTGAGCTAACATCCTGCCCATCTTTCTCTATTTTGTATGTGGGTCGCTGCCACAGCATGGCCACTGATGAGTGGTGTAGGTCCATGCCCAGACACCGAACCCGGGCCGCCGAAGCAGAGTGAGCTGAACTTAACCACTAGGCCACAGGGCTGGCTCCTATATGATTGTTTTTAATCTATGTAAGGCCTCTCCCAAGGGGGACATTTCCTTGAGGTCAGGGGCCACGTCTGGGTGCACACAGCTATTTTTCTACATCGTCCTGCCTCTGTTGGCTCACTACTCTTGAACCAAAGAGGTTTAGGGGGAGGCAGGGAGTTATTAGAAATATTTTAAATATGCCCGACTGTGCACACTGTATCACAGATGCGCACCATGGAAAACAAAGGTGAAATTGGGGGTGATGGTGGAGGTGACTGTGTTGGGGGCTGAGGAGATGGCAGGTAGAGGGGCTGGTCTTTCCTTATATGAACACATCCAAGGTGATGACAAATCCAAGGGGTGGTGTGACAAGTCACAGTCACCATTCCCAAAGGGTAACTCTTTCCAGCCTTCCTGCACACCAGAGGAGTCACTCTGTCACTGAGCCACCTTTGAACATGTGCAACAAGAGCACAGTCTAAGATAAACATACCCTGAATCAGTGCTTTATTTAACAAATTGTAGTTTAGCAAAACTCTGTTCATGCAGAGAAAAAAGGTTGGAAGGATAAAGTGTTACCATGGGTGAGAATACACGTGATTTGTATTTTCTTCTACTGTTCACTTGTATTTTCTAAATTTTCAACCACAGACACAGATGAAGTATTTCGGTAACAAGAAAAAATATCTGAATCCCATTTAATTGGGATTTTAGGAATGATAGAGTGGGGGCAGGGCGGGGAGTTTCTTGAAATGGGCTTCCCGTCGCCCCCAGGGGCAGAACCACGCTGACTCGTCCTCCCGCTTCGTTGGGATTTGGGCAATTCCACACACTCGTCTTCCACAAGCAAGACAACCCGATTTCTGGCGTTGATATCAGCACCTCACACAGAATCACGTGGCTCCACCCTTCATAACATTTGGACTTTCCCGACACCCAGGGGCTGGGTGAATCCCCCCTCCTTTCACAGCTTGAGCTTCTGTCCTGTGTCTGTGGGCACTGAACTATATTCTCTCTTGCGCTGTCCTGCAATATTTCACGTTCATTTGTCAGCTCGCCCTTCCAAATCTCCAAGCAGGCCACTTGAGAGTGGTAATTGCATCATCTTCCTTTTAAGTTCTTTCTTTTTTTGTTTTCCAGCTTTTTTGAGATGTAATTGACATAAACATTGGGTAAGTTTAAAGTGTACAAAGTTGTGATTTTGTATATGTATATATTGCAAAATGATTGCCACGGTAAGATGAGTTAACACACTGAAAAACATGGAACGCTTCACGAATTTGTGTGTCATCCTTGCACGGGGGCCACGCTAATCTCTGGATTGTTCCAATTTTAGCACTTATGTTATTTCTAATGGCCTAGGGTTGCTTCATATACATTAAGCATGAAGAAATGAATGCAAAATGCAATTGTTTCTGAGCCGCACTGATAGCAACCTGCCTAAATTCTGGGAATCCGTAAGGTAAGGACTTCGAGGCATCCCAGACGATGTTTGCCGAATATGACAGAGAGAGATGAAGAGTTCTGAACATCAGGGGCATGACACCCGAGCACAGGCAAACTATGCAGGGGACGGTGGTTGTCACGGGTCATCTGTTTGCACTGGCCTCCTGGGTGGACAAGCAGCAGTGGTGGCAGGTGTGGCCTGGGGGGCTCCCAGAACAGATCAGGATGGGAAGCACAGCGCAGCCACGTTGCCTCCTCCATGCAGGCTGTGGTCTCCGTTGGCCCCCAGAGATCCACGTATATAACAAAGAGAATGGGGGGCATCTTCCTGGACAGCGAAGGCTTCAGGCTCTGGTCAACATAAGCTCCTAGCCATGGAGGCATTGGGGTTTGTGCGTCCTGCACCTATGGGCTCCGGCCTGAGTCTCGGTCACATTCCAAAGGATGCGTTTGCAGTGGTGCGTGTGCAAGGCCACACACGGGCTGGAACCAGCCTCCCCTTCGCCGCTGGCCCAGCTAGGCTCATTCATCTCCCGCAGCTGTCAGGGCAGAGAACAACAGGTGAAAGCAGGCCTGGCTCATTGTTCCCAGGAAGCCTTTAGCTACGCCTGCCACCCCCTCCGCCGGCCCGGCACAGACCTCCAGCTTAGAGTGTTTCGTGCTGGGAGGCCAGCTCTCCGAGCCACTGTGACCTGGAAAGGCCTTGTTCCAGACCCAGCCCTTGAAAGTTCCCCATGTCTGGGCCTGGGAAGCTGCCTTGGGCCTCTTGAGGGGCTGGGTGAAATGCAGGGACAGGTGCTGCCATCCCTGGGGAGCTCAGCCAGAGGCCCCGATGGCTGCGGGTCAGAGAGTGCATTCCACCTCCAGGCCCAGCCCCCCTGTCACCAGGGGGGCAGCCTGGGGCACTTAGTATTCCAGGTCCGCTTGTCAGCTTGCCTCACCTGATCTTCAAGCAGGCCACCTGAGAGTGGTAATGGTGTCATCTTCCTTTCAATGTCTTTCTAATGGCTTAGTTGGGTACTTTATAAAGCTTTGGGAAATAAATGCAAAATGCAATTGTGTTTAAACCAAACTGACAGCATCCTGCCTAATTTCTGAGAAACTACAAGATGAAGACTTCAAGGCATCCCGAATGAAGTTTCCAAATATGACAGGGAAAGAACGAGAAAGACTGAACACTGGGGGACACGAATGAGGCAAAATATGCAAGGAGAAGTAGGGAGGGGTGTGACTCACTGGAGTCCACCCTAAGGCTCGGGGAAGGAGTTAGGTCTTCATCCCGTGGACAGTGATTGCCCCACCGACCTGGAGGTTTCCTCCCCTTGGCTCCTCCCGCCCTCCTCGCAGGGAAGGCTATCCACAACTCCGCTCCCTCTGCTCTGATGGCCCAGACCTTCACCTCATTGTCACTGCACCCCCTTTGTTAGGGGCTGAGGGGTGGGCAGTGAGTATGAGAAGCAGAGTCACAGTGAGGTGGGACACTGGGAACAAATTCTGGAGAAGGGAGGTGGTTAGGGGCTGGGCCCCCAGATCGTGAGACGAGTGATGCTCCCTCATAGAAACCCAGGTGAGTCTCAGCAAGGCACAAAATCAAATTTTAAGTCAAATCATGGCTCCTAGCAAAAAGGCCTGGGCTGGTTGCATCAGAGGGTGAGCAGGCCTCTTCCATGCACGGGGAGGGGGGGAAGTGGGGAGGGCTCCACGAAAATAGCCAGTGCTCCCCGGAATGGGAGGGTCCCATGGAGGGTGGTATGTAACCACAGGCCCACTAGGACCAGTTCAACTGACCCCATCTTATCAACAGAATCATTAAGAGTGGTCTTTCAGGAACTGAGATTCCCCCCCTCGTCCAGTTCAGGCCCGTTAAGACCACCAACCCATCAACTGCGCCTGTGCAAATGCCCAATAAGTGACCAATTTGATGTCAGGGGGCTGAAAACTCCACCCTCAGATCCCACTAGCACCACCATTCTGTGAACATGTGTCCTATGAAGAGCCGTGAAGCTTGACTACACTTGCGAGATCATCAATTACCTCGCTTCTCCTTACCTCCAATCACCTCCCATCACCTATCTCCACACTTCAGACTGCCCTGATCTTTACCCCAGAAACTGGGCCCCAAGCCCTGGATCAGGGAGACAGATTTGAGAGCGTTGCCTCCTGTTTCCTTGCAGACTGATCTCACAATAAAGCTGTATTCTTTTCCCAAAAGCTGATGCCGTGATAATTGACTTTTTTTATGCACATCGGGTATGAGAACCCCATCTTTGTGGCGTAACAAACACCGGGGCTGGGCCTGCCCACCAGCTGGAGAAGGCTTTCTTCTTCCATCCCTGAGGGTTTTCTCTTCATCCTTGGTGTCTCCAGTCCAGATGGCAGTCCCCCCGCCCAGTCGCATGCATAGAAAGAAAGAGGATAGCGGGATGGGGCAATTTATACCAAACTCTGCTCCACCAGTGTTTGAAATTCCTAGCATCAGCCTCGCTCCTCATGGAACTGCTGAAAAAGATGCCATCTAATTAGGCTGCTTAAGTCATCTGAGAGCACAATTAGCAAGCTTTGCTTTATTAGATTTTCTAGTCTGGAAACTGTGGAGTCATCATTCTTCTCCGCCCTCCCCTCCCCTCCCCCTTCCTCCCCTCCCCTCCCTACCCCATGTCTCCTTTCCCCTGCCCTTCTCTCGCTTCCCTCCCTTGCTCTCCCCTCCTCTGCCCTGCCCTCCCTTCCCCTGCCCTCCCCTAGTCCCCTCCTCTCTGCCCCATGGCCTGTATTCAGATCAGGGCCTCTGAGACTATTTCCTCTCTTTAGTCTTTCCACCATCTGGTCTACCCCCTACCACACCCAGACCGGTCATCTCAAAATCTCATGTGGCCTCCCCTGTTTTAAACCTTGACAGTCACCCACTGCACACAGGACTAAGGCTAAGCCCCTTACCCTCAGCTTTAAGACTGCCTCCTTTATCTCCCCACCCCTGATTCCTCCAATGACCCCTGGGAGGAGAACTCTACACACCTACGTGGGGTCTTCCTCCTTTGCCACCTGGGACCTACCTGCTTCCACATTTGAAACTCTGCTTCCACGTCCCCTGATGAGATGATGGTCTGAGTTCCTCTGCTTCCATATCCCCATGCTGAGATGGTGGTCTGAGCTCAGCTCAAGCCTCAAAATCCTCCTCAAGCCTGGACAACCTTGGGCACATTGGTGTCCCCTTCTGAACTCTTGTAACTACTTTTATTGTTGCAATGCTTTTTTGGTTTTTACTACTTGTTATGCTGCAATGTATTCATATTTGTACTCAGATATCCTATCCAACTGGATGATAATCCCAAGTTGGTCAAGGACTCTGTGTCATACGATTGAAGCTTTGGGACATCCATGTGATAGTTTCTCAATAGAGTCAGTAGAATCTGACATATTATCACAAAGCAGCCACTCAAAGTGGCAGGACACAGGACAGTAAGTGCTGGTGGGGCTGGGCAGAGCGAGGAGGAAGCTTGGGGCATTTCCCCTTCAGAGGTGGCAGGTCCTGGGGCTTGAGGACAACACGAGGCTGCTGGGAATGAGGCTGAAAGAGTACTCCAGGGGTGGAGTCACATCTCAGGGTCTGGAACACGTCCACCCAACTGGGGACAGACAGGAGCCGCAGGAGCTGACTCATCTGTAGCAGCAGTTGGAATCTCGGGACGTGGGGCTGGGGCAGCCGGGATTTGTACAGATACTGGGTTGCAATAGAAGAAATGTGACAATTCTATTCTTCTCAGTGGAATACTGTGCCAAGGAAACTCACGAACCCCCAGCAGGGCCGGCTGTTTGGCAGTGCACAGGCTCCAGCCAGTGGGATGGGAACTGCCTGCAGTGCCTCAGCTGGGGGCGGCCGGCCCTCCAGGTCACGCAGGTGCTGTGGACACTGGAGCCTCACTCGGCCCATCACGGACTTGTCTGCACAGTGGAACGTGCCCTGTGGAGGCCTGGCTCGCCTGCTCCTGCCACCCCTCCCTAGCCAAGCCCTCATGTGGCAGGAGGTGGCTGGCTGGCCTGCTCCCTGCCTGGCCCTGCAGTCTGGTGAAATGACCCGGACTCCACCTCCTCGCTTGTCCCTGCTGCACCTCCAAGGGTCCCTCCCTCTTTGCTCCCACCTCTGAGCTGTCCTCATCATCTCCCTGCACCCAGTGCCTCCTGGGACACCAAGCAAGTGTGGGGGAGCCTTCCTGGCAGCCCCAGAAACTGTCTTCAAAATAGCTTCGCTAAGCCCACTGGGGACACCCAGTCTCTCTGGCTTCTGCCTACCCATTTCTTCCTCACATGGTCCCAGCTGTGCCCATGGAGAGGCTGTCACTCAAGGGCCTGGCGTGCAGGCCTGTTTTTAGGCAGCTCCGGTGCATACCAGCCCTCTCTCCAGGGCACCTCCCCCAGGTCCCTCAAGCCCACACCAGCCAGCAGTCACTGCATGTCCTTTGGCTTTCCTAAGGAAAGGCGACGCTGACCCAGAGCATCCTGGAATCTAGCAGAGGAGCTGGACTGGGAAGAACAAGGTGATGGTCTCCTGGAGAGAGGAAATATTGGCTAAGTTTTGGGTGGGCTCTCCTTGGAGTGGAGTAGGGGACAACAAGGGTGGGTGGCCGCAGATGCCTGCCTTTAATTCCACCACAGAGGGGCTCTACAGGGCTGGGTCTAGGGAGATGGGAGCAGGGCGCCCTGGGCCCCAAATTTCAAGAGGCGCTCACTCTCAGATTTGTGGGACTCCCCTCCTCACCACCCTCACCCCTGCGAGGTAACCTTACTCCACAGCGTGCGTTACAGTGAAAAGTACCTGGGCTGAGAGTCAGGTTGGACGCCATTCTCTCTCTGGGGATGACCACCTCTCTGGTCCTGTGTTCTTTCATCTGTAAAATGGGTGTAATAAAATCCCACCCATCTATTCTGCAGGCTTGCTGAGAACACAGAACTGACGCGTGATGGGGTGATATTCGCAGCACCTTCCAAATGCCCGCAGCTTCTGGAAGCAGGTGTGGAAACAGTCCAACACCAGGAAGGAGCAGATCATAGAGATGCAGAGAGCAGCGGATGGCGAATCTCCCTGTCTTGCTCTTGCCTGGGGTCATACACCCATCTTCGCCTGCCAGCCTCGTGGCACGTGGGAGGAGACCCCACTGCCCGTGGTAGGAATGGGCTTGATCTGTTGTGTTTTTCAGAGATCTTGTTCTGTAACAGGGCCTCCCAGAACAAAACCGCCGTGTGTGCTAATCGACCATCCCCAGCAGCGGTGGGAGGGGAATAAACCACCACTCTGGCTGGGAGATGCATGTGACATACGTGAGAGCTGTCATTCATCCCGCAGAAACGGGGCAAGTATGGGTGAGGCCTGTGCTCCACCAAGCAGGTCTCTTTCATGAGAAAAGAGGCTGCCTTGCCTAGAGGGGCCCTAGCACGGTGGGGAGGCTCAGGCCAGGCAAGCTGCTGGGAGTGTAACCAGGAGCCAGCTATTGTCCCCTCCCAGCTCAGCATCTGAGCAAGGGTGGGTCACTCACAGAAGAGAGAGAGCCACTCCCTGAGCTGCGGGCTCTGGCAGACTCCAGAGTCATCTGGGGTCTCTTGCCCAGCGAGGCTTCTGTGAGCCTGCCTGGGGGCCTGGAAGAAACTTTCTGTGCCGGCTGCCAAGCTTCCTCAAAGAACAATGGAAGAGAAGATGCTGTCTTCCCACTGGGGAAGCTGGAAGTGGTGTGGTGGCTACAGGTCTTGGAAAGGTCGGGCAGAATGCCACTGGGGAAGCCTCCTCCCTGGTGGGGCAGGCATCAGGAGACTGCTCCCACTGTGCCCAGCCCTTCCGGAGGGACGCGGAGCACTGTCACCTCACTGTTCTTGGGGCACTCGGGGAAGCTGCAGGAAGCAGCAGCTCCAGCAGAGAGAAGGTGGTGTCTCCTCCTCCCAGGGCCGTGGTTTCTAATTAGTGGCGTGGAGGCAGACGATACTTCTTGGTCATTGCTGTATTGTTAACAGCTGTCAAGGTCATCACAAGCCATTTGTTGATTGCCTTCAGTACCCATTGTAAGATGTTTTTATGGAGACACTATCTCTGCCTTCTAGAAGATTCCAGGCTACTTCTGCAAAATGCAGACCAGTGTGGCAGAATGAAAGGTAGCACCGTGGGATAAGAGCAGGGACTCTGGAGCTTGCTGCCCTGGTTTGAATCCCGACTTGGCTACTTAATGGTTGTATACCGTGGGCATGGTGCTTAATTGCTTCATGCCTCACTTTCCCCTCTGAAAATGGGGGCGAAGATAAGAACGGCATCTATTGAGCTGTTTTAAGGATTAAATGAGTCACTGTTTGCAAAGCCCTTAGAACAGTGTCTGGCATTATGCACTTAGTGTTGATAAAGTGAATAACACCTAAGTAAAATAAAAACATGGCCACAACAAATGGGAAGGGAAGGTATTCAGTTTTTCACATGAGCTTTGGCAGTTTTCCAGCATGGGGTACATTTTGTAAGCCTCGTTTCAGTTGCTGCGAATCTGTTTTGGGTTCTGGAGGGAGGCACATGTGAAGGAAGGCGATTCCCAAACCCAGGGACCTTGACAAAGGAGTTAAGATCTGGGCTCACCCGCCTGACAGCCATGCTCCCGGGAGCAAAGCATGGCCTGCATCTCTTCTCTGACAAGTTTGGGATGGGGGAGGGTTCCAGGCTCTCCTGAATCAACGCTGCCACGTTGAGAGGAGACATTATGAAGGAGAAGGCGAGAAGGCCTCGGGTGAGGTCAGGCAGCGGGGTGGCAGCTGAGGTGGTGTGTGGGGCCAGTTATAGGCAGGTCTTCTAGGGATTGGGCTGGAGCATGGTGTTTTTCCCCGGGACAAGCAGATGTTCATACAATGTTATACCTGCATTGGGTAATGGCCCCTCCAGTCCTCCCAAGACCCAGGGGGAAGGAGAGAGAGCCCTAGCTAGAGGAGAGAGAGAAGGACGGTGGCTTGCCCAACTCCCCACCCAGATCCAGCACAGCCTGGTGTGGAGTTGAGGTGGAAGCTGTGCTTTCCCCGTGGCCACTGGCCCTCAGATGAATGGGTCTTGTGGACCAGCAGAGGAGGGCCAGCCCTCTCATTAGTGGGTCCCACCAAGGGCAGCAATGTGGGCCAGGAGCTTGTAGCCTCAGGCTGTCCTGGGGAGAGAGAGGGTCATTGGTCTCTCTAATGGACAGGGCTATCTGGGCGTGGACCTCACCCCTATGGGGAGTGGCCGGGCACGGCCTGCTGATACCTGGGGTGACTAGGAGTTTGGAGGTTGATTTGTCCGAGCACATTGAGGCTGGCCAGGCATTCAGAGTCTAGGGCCCTCCAGGTAAAAATAACTCACCAAGCTTTTCAAAGCGCACAGCTGAGTCACTAATACCAGTAGCAACCACTTCAAAGCATTTCCTATGTGCCAGGCACTCTTCTAAGCACTTTCTCTTGAGTCACTGGCTCAGAGATATTATCTCCGTCGAACAGATAGGTTAAGTAACTTCCTCAAGGACACACAGCTATAAATACTAGAGTTGGGTTCAAACCCAGCTGGTTGGGCTCCAGAATTTTTGCTCTTAACCACAACATTAAATGATTCCTGAGTCACACAATTACATATTTACCTTCTAAATACAGCACTGGAACCTGAATTCAGATCATATCAGCCACCTTCACTCCTGAGCCCTTACACTTTGCCTGCGGGGCTCCTACCACGAGGCAGTGTTGGGGAGCAGGTGACAGACAAGCACATGGGGTGTGCTGGTCACGTCTGCTTTCTACGATGTTACATCCCGTCGGCTCACATGGGGTTGGAGAGTGATTACAAGCCTCAAGACAACTTCTGAGCAGCCAAACTTCCCCCACAATGTGTTTCTTAACAGTATTGGTTTCGGCCCATTATTCACACCTGAGTCTCCTTTATGAGGACCAGTTCAGTCACCTGAAACCCCCGAGCGCTTCCTCGCAGCTTCGTGTCATCTGTGGGTCTGATCAGCATGTTCTCATTTGAGTCACCGCTTTAAACAGTGGAGGGACAGGATGGGGCAAAGACACTTTCTTCAGTTACTATTATTTAATCAACTACAGGTTGGTCCCACTGTGGGCTCTCATGCAGCCCATTGATCCAAAGGGTGTAATAGGAAAGTCCCACAATCCCCGCTCCTCCGGCTGCTCCTCTCCCAGCTGAACTGCTCTGTGGCCCCCTCTTCACCTTTCCTCCCAGATCCTGTTCCTTCCCCTCACTGGGAGGGGGGTATCCTTGGGGACAGGTTCTGAAACCAGAGCTGCTGCTGGGCATTCCCCCTATTGTTTTCAAAGCCGGTGGAGCAGAACAAACCTGCCTGGGCTTCGCACTACAGCCGGTGCTTTGGAAGGCCAGGGGCCCCCAGCAGCTGTTGCCAGGCAACCAGTGGGGCAGAGAGAGTAACAGAAAAGAGCCTGGTTCTGCACCGGCCTCCCCCGGGGTCAAGGAGTTGAGGCGAGGGCCAGGGGTGGGGCCAGGTTCACCCTTCAGGAGCGATTGTTCCAAATGTCAACTGAGGATCCCTCTGCCCGCTCCGGCTGGCTGGCTACCAACACAGCACCCTGTTGCGTGCCACCTGCGGGTGCTCCTGCATGTCTACTTCGTCAGGGGTCCACCTGGCCCCGTGGAGCCCTTTCTTTTACACATTCCCACTCCCACCCGGCTGTCTTCAATCCCTTCCTCCCCTTCTCTCTTGGACTCTTTTCTTCCTCCTTTCCCAAGTATGAGAACATCAGCATCAAAAGATTGAAACAATAAAACATAAAATAAAAATCAGCTGAACACAAGGCCTGGGGAGGGACTGATGGTGGCCACGTTGGCAGATCGACCCTGCAGCCTCAGCACCTCGACCTCCTAAGTGCCTGTCCCAACAGCATCTGAGCCAAGGGGTTGATCTGTGGGACACCTCTGTGAGGATCCTTATGATGGTTCCTCCCTGGGGAATCAGGGGACGTTTTTCCTTTGAAAACCTTTTGAGATGTGGCCACGCCCTTTCTTTGCTCCAGGGGACCCCTCCCTGGTCCTGTCCGTGCAGCCACATCTTGGGAGGCAGCCTTCCTTCACACAGAGCCCATCCCAGCTATTTTCACTTCTGGAAGAGGGAAAACCCTACAAGTTGTGGTGCTCTCGGAGCTCCCTCCCCTAAGCACGGGCTTAAAACATTCCTCACTTCTTCAGGCTGTCTCTGCTTCATTCCCACCCATCCCACAGGTTCATTTCTAATCCCTTGATTTTGCAGTAAATTTTTGGTTAACTCTGTCTTTCTCAAAGTATCCAGATCAGAAGAATCACTGAGAAACATTTAGAATTCAGATTCCTGAGCCCCACCTGAGACCCGCGGAATCAAAAACTCTGGGAAGTTTGCCTGGGAATCCGTTTTGGAAAACTTGCCACAGGTGATGCTCCTGTTTGGGCAAGTTTGGGGAACCTAGGCTGTGTCATGCGTTTCCCTTCTCAGGCTCAGCTTGGCCTCTGTCTTGGGACCTCAGGGGCGCTCTCTCAGCTGCAAGGTGGAACAGATCCTCACAGCCCGGCCAGGCTGCCCACCCTGCACAGGCCAGGGAGGTGCTGGGGGAGGTGGTGTCACTGAGCTCAGCCTGGCCCCACTGTCAGCCTCAGGCTGGCCCCATTGGCTCTGTGTGCTCCCCTCTCCCAGATCCAGGGTTGCCTGGGCACTATTGGCCTGCTGTGCTGTGGATATTGCTTTGGTGCCTATTGGCTTGCAGGGTCTTGAGCCCCAGAAGGAATGGGGGGCAGGGGGAGCCCTGTGATGCCTACCAGGTATCTCACATCTCCTGGCTGTGGGAGCTGGACAGGAGGTGACACACCTTTGACACCAGCTGCCACCTCTCTGTGTGTCTTCCTGTGATCACTCCAGCCTTCTGCCCTGCTGTTGCACGGTGGCAGCTCCATATACTGGGAGAGCGTGGGGTCTAGAGCTCAATAACTCTGGGTGGCAAACCTGGCTGCCACTTATTCCCTGTGGGATCTCAGAGCTCTCCATTTCCTCATCTGTAAAACGTGGGTAATAATGAACTTCAAAGGGTTGCTATGAAAATTAAGCCTGTACAATGTCCAGCAGAATGCTTTGCAGGTAGAGTGCTGAATACACGTTAGCGCCCTTTCTGTTTATCTTCTCTCTTGTTTAGGTGCAGGCTGATTAATCGAACCTCTCTCATTTCTCCTTCTTTCTGTTCCCATTAAAACACTTCTGAAAAAGGTCAATATACAAAGATCAATTGTATTTCTGTGTATTAACATTCAACAATTGGGAAATGATGTTAAAAAAACCAATTCCATTCACAATATTGTCAAATACATAAAATACTTAGAAATAAATTTAATGAAAGATGTGAAAAAATTCAGTACGGAAAACACTAAACATTGCTGAGAGAAATTAAAGAAGACACAAATAAACAGAAAGCCATACGATGTTTATGGATCAGAAGAGTCAGTATGAAGATATCAGTTCTCCCCAAATTGATGTATAGCTTCAACACAATCCCAGTCATAATCCAGGCAGGCTTTCATTTTCTAAAAAGAAATTGACAAGTGGATTCCAAAATTTATTTGGAAATTGAAAGACCTAGAATAGCCAAAACTATTTAGAGAAAGAAGAAAAAGTTGGAGGGCTTATGCTACCTGACATCAAGATTTACTGTAAAGCTACAGTTATTAAAACAGTGTGGTATTGACATTACAAGAGACACATAGATTAATGGAACAGAATAGAGAGTTCAGAAAGAGATCCACACTTACATGGACAATTGATTATTGACCAAGTCATCAGAGCAATTCAAAAGGGGGAAAGGATAGTCTTTTTAACAAATGGAGCTGGAACGACTAGATAACCACTGGAAAAAAATGAACTCGATCATTACCTCACAATACACAAAAATTAATTCAAGATGGGTCATAAACAAAAATATAAAAGCAAAAACTATAAAGCTTTAACTGGAAAATGTAGGGAGCTATCTTTCGGATCTATAGGTAGGCAAAGGTTTCTTTGCTAGAGTACAGAAAACAACCATAAAGTAAACAATCAATGAATTAGACTTCACAAAAATAAAAAGCTTCTGCTCATCAAAGCAAACCTCAGAATAGACAAGGCACAGACTGGGAGAAAATATTTGTGGAACAAATAATTTGCAAAACAAATATCTGACAAAGGACTTGTAGTGAGAATATGTAAAGGATGCTTACAACCTAATAATAATAATAATAAAAAAACCCAATTAAAAATGGGCAAAAGACTTGCCAAACTCTTCATAAAGGAATATATTCAATTGGCCAATAAATGCATGAAAAGGTGCTCAACATTATTACTCATCAGGGCAATGAAATTAAAACCATAATGAGATACCACGTGACCCACGAGAATGGCTAAAATTAAGAAGACTTACAACAGCAAGTGCTGGCGAGGGTGTAGAGCAACTTGAACTCTCATACATGGCTGGCGGGAGAGTGTAAAGTGGTGCAAGCACTTTGGAAAAAGGTTTGGCACTTTCTGAAAGTTAAGCAGATACCTACACTATCACCCAGCAATCCCACTCCTAGATATTTAGCAAAAACATATGTCTACAAAAATATGTGTGCAAGAATGTTCATAGCAGCTTTATTCACAATAGCTAAAAACTGGAAGCAACACTAACGTCCATGAGAAAGAAAATGGATAAATGAATTTTGGAATATTCATGTAATTGACTTCTACGCCGCAATAAAAAGGGATAAACCAGTGATACCTGCAATGACATGATGACTCTCACAGACATTGTGCTTAGCAAAAGAAGCCAGATACAAGACCACAGGCATGTGTGTAGGATGCCACTTATATGAAGTTCCAGTGCTGACAACTAATCTATAGTGATAGAAATTAGATCTGTGGTTGCCTCTGGGTGAGAGCTTGAACAGGAAGGGGCACGAAGGGGAGGAAGAGGATCCTCCACACACTCTGGGTCCTTTCTGGCTGGGCTACAAATTAAATTGATGTGAGGCTGAATAGCAGGAGAAAAATCAAACAGAGCTTTATAACATGTATACATGGGAGAGACTCAGGGAAACTGAGTATCTCTCAACAAAATGGCAGAGGTTCTCCTCTTACATAGACAAACGAAGATATTGGGGGTTGGGTCAGTTATGGGAGATTACCAGAAAGGCACAGTAAGGTTATTAAGCAGATTTAAGGCCTCGCCTTCCACACTGACAAGTTTCTAGAGATGAGGTCATCCACCCCTCTTCCCAGTACAGAGAAGGAGACACCTTTACAAATGGAGATTTTCCTTACAAATGTAAATGTCTGGTAAACAGAACTTTGATAAGAATGGGCCCAGCAAAGACCCTCCCAGTCTATTGATACCCAGAGTAAGCCAAGGTGATGATGGCCCATCCCAGGGACAGGCCTTCATCTCAAATCCCTTTAGACAGGTGGGGGGTGAGGGTCAAAGCCTCCTTCAGAGCAAGGTAAAGAGACACATCTGGAGGTGGCCAATTCTGATCCCCCACAGGCACCAGGGAACTTTCTGGAGTGATAGAAATGTTCTATATATCTTGGTAGGGATGTGGCTTACGTGGGTATATGCATGTGTCAAAACTCATTGAATCGTGGACCTAAGATTTGTTCATTTCATTGTATGTCGATTTCACTTAAAAAAAAACTACCAACGGGTATTGCCCCTAGGTCTGCCTCTTTCAGTGGCATGGATTAACAATCTGCAGCCACTTTCTGTTGACTACAGACTCGAGCAAACGAGAGACCGTGTTCACGGCAATGGGAGCCTCTCACTGCTGGAGAACGGAGTTAAAAACACGGGAAGAGTGAAAGCAAGAATGTAGCTTTGTGGCATTGGACTGGACAGGAGGCATCTGCAGGAACTCACGGGTTGTAAGATCTCATCTCTATTTTCACGTAGACATAGGATAAGGGTATATTTATAGACATAGAAATAAATACAGATAGAGAGGTGTGTGTGTGTGTGTGTGTGTCTTCCTAGCTCTGCCCACTGAGAGGACCTAGAAGCAGTGAACACCAGTGACAATGTGCTTGCTTCCTTGGCACCCAGACCTTGGTTCTAAATACCATTCTCTTCTAAAAGGAATCACGTTTCCTTGCAGGAAGGCTGTTTCCAGGACTGGGCTGGGAAAGCACAAGGTGAGCCTGGACCATCTCGTTGAATCAGAAAGCAAGGAATACTCCAAAAGTGGAGGCGTATCAAAAGAAATAAAGAGTAAAGTACCTATTGGGGATGTTATTGGGACAGCTGAAGAAATTTGAATATAGGCTGTAGATTAGGTAATAGTATTGTATCAGTGTTGAATTTCCTGATTTTGATAGTTATACATATATATTCATGCAAACACACGCTATATATATATATATATATATATATATATATATATATATATATATATATAGACAGAGAGAGAGAGAGAGAGAGAGCATGATAAGGCAAATGGACCAAAATGTAAACAATTGGTGTATCTGGGGAAGGGTTTACGGAGCTCTTCGAACTATTCTTGCAACTTTTCTGTAAATTTGAAATTATATCTAAATGAAAAGTTAGAAAATAAAGAAACCTTTTGGAAAGCCACCTTAAATTCCCTGAAGATGTTTGCAGTCAAGTTAATGTACCAACTCCTTAAAAATACCTTCTCTTGAGAAAGTGCCCCCGTCTCCTGTTCTCGTTTCTTTAATTGGGCTTGGAAATGCTCCAGGCACAGCACGTATTGGGCCTGCTACTGTCCCTGTCACTGTGTGGGCATTGCAAAGTGGGAAGTCTTCTCCAGCTGACACCTTTTGCTTCTGCCTGCCCGGCCTCCAGTCCTCCTTCCTCTGATAACCGTCCCTTAACTTTGCAGACTCACCCTCCCTCATTAGGGAAGGTCTCGATGACCATAAATCAAGATGACCTAAGCCAGGCGCACTCATAGCCTTTGTTCTGGGATTCGCATCAGAGTGGGTGGTAGCCCATTCATCTTGCTGTCCTACAGAGACCCTTTATTATGTCTTTGAGGCTTTCTGAGTCTTATCCCAGCCAGAGGCTGGATCTTAAGTGTTCCTCTGACTGTGTGACCTCCCCCACATCCCTCGAACAACCTCCCGTGGTTTCTGTTTCTTGTAACCAAGGAATTGCTGGGGACACATCAAGGTCACCTTTGGCTACCTCTCCCTCGCCTGAAGGTGGCTTCCATTCCAGAGACCAGGGAAACAAGGGGCTCTGGTTTCTCCTACTCCACTTTCACCCTCTGATCAGACCTCCTGGTTACAAACCTGGGCAGGGTGAAAGGCGGGTATTTTGCTTTCCTTTAACTTTCATCTTTGGATTGTCTAGTGGCAGCAGTAGGGGTCTTTTGGGTCTGTGTGCAGCAGAAACTCCTAACCCGGACGAGGCGGCTTTATTCCATGGACTGGCTGGTTCCCGCTAATGCCCCCAGGTCTGGAGCTTGTGTGCTGCCTTCTGAGGCAGCTCCACAGCCCCCAGAGCGTCTCACCTCAGGATTTCTGCAAGTCCCAGGAGAGCGCGGTCGTGGGAGCTGTTCTCACGTGTGTTCACGCGAAAATCCCACCGGAGTTGTAGACTCTTTAAATTTGAGGTTGCTCTGAACCATAAGCAAGGGGCCCAGGTGCTGGAGGAGTGACAGAGAATAACGGGGGCACCTAATGCCCAGACCACAGTTGTTTAGGTGTTTATAATTTTTGATTTCCCACAATTTGCATTAAGTTGGGTATGTATTTTGCAGGTTATTTAGGTTGGCTTGCTTGGTTCACACACACACCCTTTACCTCCATGGAAATGCTGAGGAACAAAGTGTGCATGCATGCACGTGCGCGTGTGTGCAGGTATGAGTAAGTGTGCACGTGCACACATATGAGTGTGCGTGTGTCAGCAGACATAGAGACCAAGAGAAGAACAGAGGGAAAAGAGACCAAGGGCGAGACAGTGGAGCTGAGACAGCGTGACAGTGACTGAGAGAGACTGGGAGGTGACAGTGTAGACAGGAGGGTGGGGTGTGTGCACATGTGGGTAGTGGACTCTTATGTTTTTGCAGGAAGAGGGGACATAGGTTTTTGGTGGACCCACCTCTGTGAGAGGGGCCTGTGCCCCATGGGTGAAGAGGCCTCTCCTTGCACATGTGTGTGTGCATGAGTGTGAGGGATGTGCAAGAGAGATCGGCCGAAGCTCTCTGTGAGTGTGTGCGCACGAGTGTGCGAGCAAGTCAGTGTATCTGTGAGTGTATGTGCGAGTGTGGTTGTGTGCGAGTGTGTCAGGGTGTGCCTGTGAAATGTATGTGTGGGTGTGTGCATGTGTGAACACGTCAGCAAGTGCCTGGATGTGAGTGTGTGAATGTGTATGTGCAAGTGTATATGTGTGAGCATGTACGTGAGAACATGTGGGTGTGCGTGTGTGCCTGAGTGTGCACACACGTGCAGGGGCACGCCCGGGGAGGCAGAGCAGCAGAAGCTGGCTTGGGTGGTCTCTGCTCGCCTGAGTCCCGGGTCCTAAGTGGCCGGCGCAGGGCCTGGATTTGGAGCAGCCAGATCTGAAGGCGGCAGCAGAAGCAGGAGCCGGGCTCTCTGAAAAGGCCGAGTAAACCCCGCCAGAAATATTCATGCTTCAGAGAAAACCAGGGGGGCTGGCCTCGCCCTCCCTCCCTCCTTAGCCCCCTGACCGCCCCTTCGGGTCCCCACTGAGGGGAAAGGGAAACAAATGTCTGGAGAGGGGCCAAGAGCAAAGTGAGCTGTCTGGAGGAGGTTGTGGCCTCTTCAGAGGAGAAAAATGGGGGAAGAGAGAGAGGGAGGTTGAGAGAGGAGGGGAGGGGGGACGGACACCAGCAGCCTGAGGGCCTGGGTCCAAGGGGAAGGAGGGGAGGGCAGTGGGGGCACAGTGGGCAGCAGAGCCCCCTGAGGGGTGTGCCTGGCTTTGCCCTGAGCTGCTTCTGCACCCCCCTGAGGGAGAGCCCACCCCGTCCCCGCCTGGCCGAGCTCCTTTCTGAGTGGATGGGACAGAGAACCATTCAGCAGAGCAGGGCCTTGGCCTGGAGGCAGGTGGCAAACAGGGACAGCTGTCCCCTCCGACCCTGGCCACAGCGGCCCGTCCAGACACAGCAGGCCAGGAGGCCCAGGGTTCCCTCAGGTGAGTCACAGGCTCAGACACCCGGGCCAGGAGCTCAGCTGGAGAGGGCCAGAGGCCAAAAGGTGCAGCGTGAAGAAACGCTAGAACAGGCCTCTCGTTAGTGTCCCACGTGTAACTGCCACGCTGGTGCCCATCTTCCAGCCTGGGGCCTCCTGTAAGTCCAGACCCTTTGCTGGCCCTGCTTCGGGGTCACTGCTCTACACTCGCAGGGGCAGCTTTCTGTTAGGTCAACAACACGTGGTTAGACGAAGGACTTGAGAAACTGAGGGGCTTTCCCCTTTAAGGAATGATGCACAGAATCTGCCTTTGAATCCTTGGCTGCGTAAGTTTACGAGGGAGATGAACCCTCACCAGGAGAAAGCTGGAAATCATTTCTCTAACTTGGAACGCAGTAAGTGCTCTTTTATGAGTGTGGCCATTTGGCTGATTCTGTCATGAAGAAGGAATGTTTCCTATTTGGGGTTATTTATGTTTTCCTCCCTCACTTAGCACGAACATTCAAGAATGGTCTCTCTACTGAAAGACACATCACTTCCTGGGCACCTTCTCCCTGGCTGGGCACTGAGGAGATGATAGGACACGGTCCCTGCCCTCAAGGGGTCCACCATGATGGGACAGAGACACCACCATGTTGACAGGGCCAGGAGCCACAGGACCCAAGAAGGGTGAGTGTCCCGCTGACACAGGGCTTGCCACCTGCTCCATATGCACTGGCGTCTGATCCCATGGATGTCAAGTTTTACAACTGAGGAGCCCAAGGCACAGAGAACTTAAATGTCTCCGAAACCCAAAGTCACAGGGCTAGTGAACCAGATGTGAGCCAAGCCACACTCCCGACCACTGCCCACTGTGCCCCGTGGAAGTGGAGGGTCAGAGAAGGGCTTTCAAAGGAAGGGCCGTCCCAGTGAGGGCCACAGAGGGAGGTATTCTGGAGAAGGCAGGCGTGGAGAAGGGGACATCAGCTATGCACATGTGGGCAGTGCAGGAAGGGTGTGTGGGGGCGAAGCTCGGACATGAGGAGGCAGTGTCCCAGCATCCACTCGGGTTGGCTGTGGTCTGGCTGTGCCTTTGAGAGTCTGCTAACCCATGTCCTTATGGTCACAGGGCGCTCATGACCGTCCATAAAACAGCATGTGCTGGTGAGCCAGCCGCTGGGCACGCTGCCCGTGCACCTGGAGAATGTGTCCATCATTAACCAGGTGGCCCTCTTGCTGGGGAGGCTGAGGCTTTGCGGGAGTAGGTAAGAGCCACAGGGGGCATGATGGGAAAGAGGCCTAACTAGCTGGTGTGACCTTGGGCGAGCCTCTCTCTGTGCCTCAGTTTCCTCTTGTGTGGCACTGAGACAGTAACAGTCCTGGCCTTGCAGGCTGCTGGGAAGGTTGAATGAGTGAACAGATGTGCTGTGCGGGTCCCATAGAAGGTTCTGTTGAAGAGTTGGGTATTGTCATTACAAAGATCGGAATACTGGGTTCCTGTCTATTTTCTGACTCTTATCCGGCTGGGTGACACCACCACAACCTCTTAGAGCCTCAGTCTTCTCCAAAGTCCCCGTCTCCCCCAGCTGGCCTCTTTAGGGGCCATTGGCTCAAGGCCCAGCCTTCCGACCCTGCTTCCTACCTGTGGTGCCTCCCTCGGCTGGCTTTGCAGCAGGCGTGGGCAGCCCGGGAGCCTCTCCTCATCAGATAATGAAATTCCTGGTGCATTTATCAGGCACAAGAACACTGCGTGCTGCCCACTCCCGAGGGAGCAGCTGCCTTTTGTCCTCAGCCTCCTCCGAATGACCTCAGAGCTGGCGGAGGAGGACCGATCTGATCTGGGGTGAATGGTGCAGATTGGGCACGTGCCGCAGTAAGTCCCAGGGTGCCAGGAGGCGGGATGTTGTTCTAGATGTGACAGGCACAGAAGCAGCATCATGTGCCAGTGATGGGGGCCTCTGAAGCACAACGGAAGCTGGATTTGCTGCTGGGAGTAATTCATGGGCCTCCAGACATATGAACCAAAGCCGGTTGCCAGAAGTCCCGGGTCCTCAACGAAACGCATCACCTGGGGCTATTGCGAACATCTTCTGAGATAATGTACAGAAAACAGCTCATGCAAGCTCTCGGTGGACACTCATTAACTTCCCCATCTTTCCAACTAGGAAGACTCGACTGTACTGACATAATATGTACATATCCCACTGGCCTACAAGCCCTCTCCCTCTGTCGCCTGCCAAATTGTCACACACCTCTATAAAGGACCAGTCACATGGTGGAAACATCTCGAATGGAGTGCATATTCCTAATTAGAAAGACCTGGGTGGTGTTACGAGTCTCAGGTTATTTTTTGGCTAAACTAGCCACTCGCCTGTTGCATGGTTTCTCTCTCTTTACGTCTGATGTCTGCAGGGGCCCTGGCCTCGGGTTCTGTCCTTGTTTCAACAACGTTTGTAAGGCGGCTGAATGACTCAGTGGCCTGTCATTTGCCTGTCCTTGGCGATGTATTTAATCTCCCTGGACTTTGGATTTCTCCCGCTGCAATGCAAGCAGGCGCGGCAGAACTGACAGGTCCGGACTTTGTGGGCAAAAAAAGCCGCATGAATAAGTGCTTCGTAAGCACGTTCCAGGGACAGGCAGGAGGAAGCGTGTTTGTGCTTGATTGGAGAAGGGATGAGTGGAATTGGGGGGAATGTGCTCGGGCTTCCAGGAACCAACCACCAAGAGGCCCAGAGTGACCCAAAGAGTTGGTGACTTCCAGATCCTGGTCTGTCTGACGACCAGGCTAACCCAGAGTTTGTAGTTATTCGTTCAGAGGCTGCAGAGATGCAAAGGTGACAATGAGAGGTGACAGGGCTAACAGTCTGCCTCATGTCTGGGAGCCCCCGAGGGTGCCACATACACTGTGAGGGCTTCCTTCCGCGTGCGAGGACGAGGCAGCCCCTACAGCTCTTCAGCACGTGGCCTCCTGCACCAGGGGAGTCCAGCCGGTCAGGGATGTGATCCACCGTGGAGTGTGATTCACTGGAAACCTTGGTTGTTGCCCTCAAAAAGGCCACTGCTGTCCTGCCCTCCTCCTCCCCCAG
This sequence comes from Tapirus indicus, assembly GCA_031878705.1. Lineage (NCBI taxonomy): Eukaryota > Metazoa > Chordata > Mammalia > Perissodactyla > Tapiridae > Tapirus > Tapirus indicus. Next base: position 122,147,197 of record CM062925.1, read on the forward strand.
GGGAAGGAGCTGGCACCCGTCTGCTGAGCTGCCCATCCTCTGCGGACATCTCCCATCGCCCCAATGCAATTTCAGGAAAGATCAGGGCAGCTCCTCAGAGGGGAGCAGGGAGCCCCTGACCTGACCAGGAACCCAAGCATCAGGCCCTTGACCATCACACAAGCACAGAGCTTCTGAAAGAGCTCTGCTGGCCGCCTGCCCTTCCCAAGTCCACAGCCCAAGGGGGAGAAAAAAGACACGTAGACAGAGTCGCCTTCAGGATCCGTGGTTATTCCCCTGCGCGCCCACCGCCCCCCCGACAGAACCTACCATTCAGGCTGCGTTTATCCAGCTGTGGGATGTTCTAAAGCTACCCCTGAGCCCCAGGTGTGGAACCAGATGTGAGCAGGTGTGCCCACCTCCACAGGTGTGTGCGGGCAGGAGCAGCTCTTTCTCCTTCACTCCCGGATCCGACAGGACGTGTGAAAACTGGCCCCGATCGTGGCCACAGCTAGGTTTCCTCTTCCTCTGCTTTGAAAATCCCAGACACAGTGAGCATTCAATACACGTGTGAACAGATATCAATAAATATCAATAAACTTGTATCAAATCTATGAAAAAATTGTATCAATAACTTGGCTCCCTGATTGTGTCCCCATTTGCCTAAAGAAGATTCTAAACCCAGTGCATGGTAGTGTTAGGTGTTTGATAGATATTTGTTGAATGAATCCTGCTCTAAGAATTCTTCCCTCCAGCTCTGCCACCCGAGGAGCGATCGCTGTCTGTGACCTACCCACCCCCGTGGTCCTGAGAGCAGAGGCTGTGACTTGAGAACGCAGGATCTCCACGGACAAGGACCTGGGGCTTTTGTAACACAGGCACCTGGCACTGGGCCCGGGCAGCAATTGGTTTGAGTGTCCCAGCCCGGAGGGTGCACAATACCACCCTGCGGACACACCACCCACGTTAATAAACAAGGCACAAGACACGTGTTGGTGTAAATGCACGAACAAAAATGCAATGATGTTTAAGCCATGTCCTTGTTAGTAAACAGAACTTTATCCACAGAGAGGTGGGCTCCATGCACAGCCCTTACACCTGCTGGGCCTCTGTCCCTGAAGTTCAGAGAGGTTGAGCAGTCTGTCTGAGATCACACAGCTGGTAGAACTAAGATGCCTCACTGCCCCTCCCCAGCTCAGATGGAGGCAAGAACAATGCCGTCTTCTCTCCTGTTCACACTTAGAGCAGAGGTTGCAGAAGTGGGAAGAGAGGAGGGCATGGTAGTTTGTCCTGTATCAACCCCGGCAATGAAGTCCACCTGAACACTCGGGAGCAGAACCAACGCCAGACTCAACGGGAGAGGCGTTTTGCAGGCACTCGTTTCAACTCCACAAGTCCAGCTCACTTCCTGTGTGCAGGGTGCTGGCTGGACTACACCCTCTTTCAGCCCAGCGACCACCTGCTGTGAACCCACAAAGAGAGAAGGAGGAACTCGAGACCATTTGGAAAGGAGAATTCAACTCGACTTACTGAGTATTTGTCTCATACTTATTCCAGGCCAGGCTTGACGCTAGGCACTGGGCACCCAAAAAAGTGAGGTGGGGACCCTGCCCTGGGGTGGTCAACCATGCAGTGAGGGAGGCTGACAAAAGTCAAGGATGCAGTCTAAACGCAAAGCCCCGGGCATTTCAGCTTCCTCCTGACATGGCCCACAGGCCTCCTGGTGCCGCCGACCCAGATGGGTTCTGAGACCCAGCAGGGAGCAGAGCTGGAAGGTTGTCCTCACCACGGGCTGTGCCCCACGCAGCCCACCCAAGTGTGTTGGAGACAGACGAGCGAGCAGGGCTCTTGGCCCGCCTCTTCCTCTGAGGCCAGTCTGGCTGTGTGGGGCTGCTGGGTGGATGCCGCATCTGTGCTCGGCTGTAAAGATGACACGCCCTGGCTCTCCCTGCGCCCCTCAGTGTTGGTCGCAGAGGGTGCCCCTTCTAAAAGCACACAGCCCCAGCTCTGTTCCTGAGCGGGCAGGGGAAATTGTCAGCTGGGAGAAGCTTGGCCCCGACATGTGACACCCTTCCTTTGAGTATCCCCTCATTCTGAGCTCCCCACCACCTCTCCCTGCCTCCCTCCACCCCTGGGTGGGCTTCTTTCCACCCAGACCTTCACACACTGTCCCAGGCCCTTGGCTGAGCTGCCCACCCGGCTCATCTTCAGATCACCTGGTGGGTACCTAAGAAACACCTTTTCCTGGTCCCAGCCTAAAGACTGTTGCCAAAGATCTAGGGTGCTTTTAGGGAATCTGGAAATCTGTGCTTTTAAGAGCACCCCAGGTGATCGCAGCCACAGAGCAGGCTCGAACACTCTGCTGGAGGGTGACGCCCCACGCTGGGCTTCCCAGGGAGCGTTTTGCCGGGCTGCGGTTCTATGGCGAAGTGTTTTTGAGAAATGTTGTCTACAAAACCCTCCTTCTGGGGAGACTTGTGATCATGGTAACACATTAAAGGATTTGATGGGATTTACACAGATTACCTTCATTTAAAGGTGAATAAACAAGCTCATTGAGGAGCAGCTGAATTCACAACAGGTTTTCTAGAACTAGCTTGGAAGTGCTGCTCCAGACTTTTCTTCTTCCCTATTTTCTGTCGGATCACACTCATGGTGCCACGGTGCAGGGGTGCCATGGAGTGAAAGGGAGGAGGGACTAGAGAAATGAGTCTGGGGTGATTCATAAGCTTGTTAATAGGCTCCCACTTCCCAGGTAAAATAATTCGGCGATCCACTTAAAATATTTATGTTTCCATCAAGCTTTTTAAGTGGTGATCTTAATATTGGAAATGTCCGCCCTCGAGACTGGTGGAGAAGGGATTTGGGGGAAGGTGGACTTCGAGAGCACAGAATTCATTCATTCATTCAACCAGCCAACCAATCGACAACAACCCAACGTTGACTGAACGTGTACTGTGCGTCCAGACGTCTGTGAGTCACAGCTCAGAATCACACCTCTGCAACTGAGAGCCCAGAGCGTGACGGATTAGAGTGCAGGGCTCCTGTTAGGGGACGAAGTTGAGAAGAGAGCAGAAAAGGGCCCGTCAGTACCCAAGCACTGCACAAGAGCTGGTCCAGATGGGTTGGGTTCTCTCTTTGAAGCTTCCATTTTGTCACCTTAAATGGGCCCTTTTAAAAAAATTTTTTTTTTTTCGTGTGTGAGGAAGATTAGCCCTGAGCTAACATCCATTGCCAATCCTCCTCTTTTTGCTGAGGAAGATTGGCCCTGAGCTAACATCCGTGCCCATCTTCCTCTACTTTATATGGAATGTCGCCACAGCATGGCTTGACGAGCGGTGCATCGGTCCGCACCCAGGATCCGAACCTGCGAACCCTGGGCCACTGAAGCAGAGCACGAGAACTTAACTGCTACACCACCGGGCTGACTCCTTAAATGGGCCCTTTTTAAGGGGAGCACCTAATAATGTGATTGTCATAGTTCTGGGTCAAACTGTCATGCTTGAATCCCGGGTCCAGTCTGTGTGCACAGGACAGTCGTTTATCTTCTGGAGTCTCTGTTTCCTCACCTGTCAATGGGATTGTGATATGGATTGAACGAGACAATGAATACAAATGCTTAGGAAAAGATCTGGTATTTAATAGAGTCTCGATAAATATTATTAGTTTGTTGCCAAATGAGTATAGAATATATAAGGACTTGGGTACTGTCTGTGCTGGTGGTCAGGCTGTGAAGCACGTACCCAGACGACCGGACTCTGTGGAGGAAGACGCAATTGCTCTTGGGGTCACAAGCTGGGGATTCGAGGCCAGGCTCTGGCATGTGGCCACTTACTAGCTGTGTGACCTTGAGCAAATCACTTCGCCTCTCAGGGCTTTCATTTCCTGCCTGCAAAACAGAGATTAAAAGCCCTACTTTGTTTGCTTCACACTTGTTTGCAAGAATAAAATGAAGTAATTTAAGTGAAAGCTTTGTAAAGCCTGAAGTGTGACACCAGTGTAGATTGTTCTTATTGTCTTGACTTTCAGGGGACCCACAGGAGCATGGAGTGAACCTGCTCGGGTGGGGAAGTGAGAGGAGTGGGAGGAGAGTCTGGGGCATCCAGGGCCGTGCTCTCTCCTGCTCAGGGCTGGAAGCTTCCAGAACAGGGTGTCCCTCCTTTGCAACCAGAGCTATGAGCTACCAGCTGGCAGGTGTTGATGGTGACTCAACCAAGAAAAGGTAGAGAGTTAGAAGAGAAACGCAGCAACAATGAAGACAGACACCCTTCTCCCCTCTATCTCTTCCTCCTGGGGTTCTCTCCTCCCCTCTCCCTTTCTTTTTCTTTCTTTCTCACTCTCTATTCCCCTCCCTTCCCTTCTCTCTTTTCTTTTTAACTACTTTTTTTTCCTGATTATCAGACACGGTGGGCACATCTTCTCACATTCCCTCCTCCCACCGACTCCCCAGCACTCCCGCAGCCAGCAGCTTTGCGAAGTTGTGATGAACAGGCCCTGATTCACTGCCCAGTCCCCACCCTGGTCCTGAGAATCTCTTCCCAAAATAAGCCACCAGCCCTTGGGTCCACGCCTCAGGCTCTGCTTTCTGGAGCAAATCCGAGCTAAGACAATAATACGTGCTCACTGTGGAAAATTTGGAAAATAAGAACAGCACCCAGCAGTCATCAGGAATTTCAGCACCCAGGTATATGTTGGTATATTTCCTACCAGTCTTTTTTTTTTTTTTTTTTTTTTTTGTGGGGAAGACCAGCCTTGAGCTAACATCTGTTGCCAATCCTCCCCTTTTTGCTGAGGAAGACTGGCCCTGGGCTAACATCCGTGCCCATCTTCCTCCACTTTATATGGGACGCCACCATGGCATGGCTGACAGGCAGTGCGTCGCCGGGCGCCCGGGATCCGAACTCGCAAACCCCGGGCTGCCAAGCGCGGACTAAACTGCTGCGCCACCGGGCGGCCCCCCCTACCAGTCTTTTTTGAATAGGAATACACATGACAACACAATTCAATATTCTGCCAATATGGTTTGGCATCTTACTTTTTTTTGTTTGTTGAGGAAGATTGGCTGTGGGCTAACATCTGTGCCCATCTTCCTCTACTTTATATGTGGAACGCCTGCTGCAGCATGGCTGGATAAGTGGTGCATAGGTCTGCACCCAGGATCCAAAATTGCAAACTCCAGGCCACTGAAGTGGAGTGTATGAACCCAACCGCTATGCCAATGGGCCAGCCCCTGGCATCTTATTTAAAAAAAAATAAGCATTTAGTTGTGAGCATTCATTTAAAATGGCTTCTGACAATATTTTTTTATTCACTGTATACATCATAATTTATTTAACCATTTCCCCTTTGTTGGACATTTTGATTATTTCAACACTTGACTAGTATAAATGACACTGAGAGAATATCATTATCCATAACTTTATCCTCTCTCTGATAATCTCCTAAGAATAATTTCTTAGAAGTGAAACGACTAGATCAAAGGAAATGAACTTTTTTTCTTTTTGCTGAGGAAGATTTTCTCTGAGCTAACATCTGTTGCCAATCTTCCTCTGTTTAGTGTGTGGGTCACCACCACAACATGGCTAATGACGAGTGGTGTAGGTCCACACCTGGGAACCAAACCCGGGCCACTGAAGTGGAGTGCACAGAACTTAATCACTGGGTCATGGGGCTGGCCCCACAACGGACATTTTTAAGATTCTTGATACATACTGGCAATTTGCTTTCCAGGAAAGGTGTGCTGATTTGCACTCCTGCCCAGGGCAGGGTTGGGGTGCCAGCAAGAGTGTATAGACACACAGGCACACACAATAAACACATGCATACATATTCACACACACTAGTACACACAATACACATGCACACGCAGGCATACACACAATATACATGCACACGTGCACACACACACATTTTAGAATTACTGTTATAAAAGAGAAACTGCACACCTCACTTTCCACAGGACTGGGTGTCTTTTGCCTTGTTTGAATTCTTCCTTCTGTTGCACAGAAGCAGTCCTGATTTGCTTCCACCTGCGAGGACCGTGGGCAGCATCTTTGCACAGAGTGCGGTGGACCACAGAAGTGAGAAGTGAAGCATTGCCATCTCCTATGTGTGAAGCCAGTGGATTGCTGCTGTGGACTCCCAATTGTGGCCATAGACACCACCTTGGGTAGCAGGTCCACACCTGCCCGGCCTTCCCTTTTGGTTGCATGGTTGGCCGTCAGCAGTCACAGTGCAGCTCCAGTGGTCAGTTGCACCCCTGTGTGGACATCACTCTGTGATGGCTTGTCTCCCATTGGGGGAGTCTCTGGTGCTGGTTGGTGGTCACCTGCCCAGGGCATTCTTTAGGGCAAGGGTTATGGAACTACTTCTTGAACTTTCACCCAAAGAGTTGTGCTCTTCTGAGAATTTTCTCCTGTGGGGGCTCTCTTGACATGACCCCGGTGAAGTGAAGTCCTTGAGTGTAGTTATAATGGTATATTCCCAGGGCTGTCATTTTACAGGGTTTGTCCCAAGGGTTTATTCCCATGGCTGGGAGTCAGTAACATGGAAACTTCATGAGCAGACTTCTAAGGTCAGGTTATAGAAGACATGCAGTTCCCCCTTGCTTTCTGGGAGAAGCCAGCCACCATGTTGGGGGGACACTCAAGCAGCCTTAGAGAGAGGACCATGTGCGAGGAAGTCCTCAGAGCCAGCACTGACTTGGCGGCCACTTGGCGAGCCATCTTGGACGTGGATCCCCCACCCCTGAATCAAATCTTCAGATGTCATCTTGACAGCAGCTGCATGAGAAATACAAAGCCAGAACCACTCGCTGAGCCAGTCCTGAAGTCATGACCACAGAACCTGTGGGAGGTAATAAAGGTTATTTTTGTTTTAAGCTGTTAAATTTTGGGGTCATTTGTTATGCAGCAATAGATGACTAGTATACATGGCCTACAAGACTGTTTAATCTGCCCTTGCACCTTCATTATTTCTAGAATTTTCTGTCCTTCCACTAGCTCCTCCTCCCCCCCATACCCTACTCCAGCCACTCTGAATGTCCCTTAGGGTCTTTACACTTGTATTCCTTCTGCCTTGAAATTAATGAACTTATAATTAATATAAACAATTTATATTTGGCCCTGAGATATATGATTTTTTTGGTGGAAGACATATCTTTCCAATTGTGTGGCCTCTATCATCCCTGAACGGGCAAAAATTAAGAGCAGGAGAAGGCAGTCCTGGAGCGTGTGGATTTATCCACATATAATCCAGGAAGTGAATAATTCACAAATTGATATTTTATTTGAAAGTATAGCTATAAGGAAGTAACAATTTCTTGTTTAAGTCCAAACTAGCAGTTCCAAGTTTCAGCTCTAGAAAGGAAATGTCTAGGTTGGAAAGGCTGGTGAGTGGCTTCTAAGACACCCCCTTGTGATTCCACCTTTCGGCATTCACGCCTTGTGTAATCTCTTCTCCTTGGGTGTGGGCTGGACCTGGTGGCTTGATTCTAATGAACAGAATACAGCAAAAGAGATGGGATGTTTCTTCTGAGATCGGGTTACAAAGGACTGGACATTCTCTCTTGCTCCTTCACTTGTTCACTCTGATAAAAACCAGCTGCCATGTTGTGAGCTGCTGGATGGAGGGGCCCATGTGGCAAGGGACTTAGGGTGGCCTCCAGCACCAGTCAGGGAGAAATGGAGGCTCTTGTGAAGAACTTGTGAAGAATTCCATCCTGTTGACAACCATTGAGCTGAGCTTGGAGTCAGAGCCTCCAACAGTTGAGTCTTCAGATGGGACCATAGCCCCTTCCGACACCTTGATTTTAGCCTTTTAAGAGACCCTGAGCCAGAGGACCCAGCTCAGTCACACTGTATTCCTAACCCACAGACACTTTGAGGGAATAAATGTTGTTTCAGGCTGCTAAGCTTCGGGATTTGTTACAGAGCAATAGATAACTAAAACACACAGAGATTTAATGACCCCTGGGAGTTTTCTCCTAATTCTGCTGCCATGAACACCATCCTAGCCCTCAACGTGGGCTGTGCCTGTAGAACTTTTGGTCAAAGCAAAGACCATTGGCTGTGAATGGTCTGAGAGATTAAAAAAACAAAGAGCAAAAAAACAATGCCTGGTTTTTACCCCCAGAGATTCTTAATTAATTGGCCTGGAGTGCAGTCTGGACCTCGAGGGTTTCTAATCTGGAGTAAAGTTGGTAACCATCAGTACAGACAACAGCTCCTTCCCTTAGTCCCGCTTACCAGAGCTAAACCAAGCAGAAACTTTCAAAACACAGTTGATCCTCATTATTCACGGATTCTGTATTTGTGAATTCGCCTACTTGCTAAAATTTATTTGTAACCTTGAAATTAATACTCGCAGTGCTTTCAAACGCATTCTGGAACTCACACAGAGCCGCAAAAATACTTGAATCACCCAAGGCGCAAGTCCCAGGCGAGGTCACACAAGGTGACATTGCCTTCTGGATCAGCTCCCATACCGTAAACAAGTGTCACGGCCTATTTGGTGTCATATTTTTCTCATTTTTGTGCTGTTTGTTGGTGATTTCCCTGATTAAAATGGCCCCCAAGTGTAGCGCTATAGTGTCTCGTGGTCCTAAGTGCTGGAAGGCTGTGATGCACCTTTTGGAGAAAATACGTGTGTTAGATCAGCTTTGTTCGGGCATGGGTTCCAGTGCTGCTGGCGGTGAGCTCAGTGTCAATGAGTCAATAATATGTATTAAATAAGAGGTCTTTAAAAAAAACACACAAAACAAAGTTATGTATTGATCGGTTGATGGAGATGCTGTGACCAGAGGCTCGTAGGAACCTAACCCTGTATTTGTCCTAGGAGCAAAGGTTTCATATCTGCTAACTCAGTGTTCCCAGAGACTTTAAAGAATGTAACTACCATGAATAACAATAATCGACCGAACTTTGTCTAATACCAAGTGAGCGATTATGGAAATAAATGAAGAGAATCCAAAAAGCATAAAATAAATTAGCTTACAAAGTCCAAGATAAACTAGCATTTATTGACTATTTCCATAGATAAGTATCTCCTAGTTGGCAACGTTTCACAGATGGGTTAACTGGGGTCCTCTTCTCCTCCCTTCTAGCCTCCCCACAATTCGGGAGGCATTTGGGCAGCTCACTGAAGTTCCCCTTCGGCACTCCCTCTAATCACTTATTCTATTTTTCTATAGGGACATGACATAACATAGTAAAGTGTACAAAGGTATATAGGTTGATGAAGTTTTAAATATGTATACTCCCATGAAATCACCACTCGACTGAGGGTTAGAATATTCCTCTGATCATTTTAGATCTGAGTAACATACCTCATTATACCTGGTGAGTGCCATTTGGAATGACCTCATCTCCTACACCCACAGCAAGGGTGTGGTTTTTCTATTTAGGCTCTTTAACATGGCCATATATTAATAAAAAAATGACTCATGTGATTCATATCATAAAGCAAAACAAATATGCACATGTATCAGAAAAGGAGAGTTGTTCACTTATACCATGTTGAAAAAATAATATTGGCATTATTTAATTGGCTGATTCTTTTAAAACTATGATTTAAGAATGCAAATTTTGGGGCTGGGCCAGTGGCACAGCAGTTTAGTTTGCGCTCTCAGCTTTGGCATCCCGGGGTTCGTGGGTTTGGATCCCGAGTGCCGGCCAACACACTGCTTGTCAAGCCATGCTGTGGCGGCGTCCCATATAAAGTAGAGGAAGATGGGCACAGATGTTAGCTCAGGGCCAATCTTCCTCAGCAAAAAGAGGAGGATTGGCCATGGATGTTAGCTCTGGGCTGATCTTCCTCACACATACACACACACACAAAAGAATACAAATTTTGCACAAGGTAGTATTCGCCCTTATCACTGGGCAAATATTTGTGGGCGATTGCTTCAACAAAATTTATTTAAATCAATACCTTCTGAATATTTTTTGGCTCACAAATATGTTGACAATATTTGGGGGAGTCAAACGTGTACGGTATATTTATTTCCCACAAGACATAGCAAGGTGTGTTGCTATACACTTTTCTTTCATTCATGCCTGTCTTTTGTGGATTGGTTGCTAGGTTTATTTTCGAGCAAAATCATTCACCAAAGCCATTTATGATCATGAGTGTGAGAAAAATCCTCAAAGTGGTTTTTGTTATAGGTAGTATGCAGTAGTTTTTTTTTTTTTTAAGATATATGGTTTATGATCTTGCATTATAGGTTTTTTGCTGTGCAGGTACATAGAGTAGCCCCCCTGTTTTATCACTGGAGTCGTCAACTCCAAAGGCAAGTAACCAATTTCCTGCCCCCAGGGAAGGACTTTTCTGCCCTATGCAAAACTCACTAGTCACAGAGTTGTCCTAGCTACAGAGAAACAAATGGAAGGAGGACTCATTGCTGATCACGGAGGGAAGTTGAGCTCATCACCACTTTGACTAATGGAGGATGACAAGTTACGAGCCCCTGCCTGCGGGCCCATTCCTACAAGGAGGTTGGGGTAGGGAGGGTGGCCATGGTGATGGCCAGTCAACATAATGAAGGAGAAAACAGATTTTTGGTTTAAAATGAAATATGAGTCTAAAAAGGAGAGAGCATGGATACAGAAGAGGGGGAAGGAAAGGCAGTGGAGTATTGAAGGTCTAGAGCCAAGGGCGTATCACGTAGTCATGGGAATTTGGCCTTTAAAATAACTGGCCATGGGCCAGAAACCACAGCCAGTTGCCAGGACCATCAAAATGAGTCAAAGTGAGATGGTGCCCTGAAGCTAGATGAGAAATCGGTTGGCGTTTCCCCAACTTCCATATTAGGGTCCTTGACAACTTTGTCCAGATTGGATTTGAACATGTGTGTGTGTTTCCATTTTGTGGCTTTTCTGGAGAAGCGAAAGGAAAGACCACCCACAGGAAATTAGTTCTCCCTACCCTTGGATTCCCATGACCAGAGGCGTCATGTTCTGCCTCTTTCTGAGGTTTACAATTGTCTGGGCCTCCTCACTTTCCAAACTGTAGGAGATAAAAGGAAAACGATCATCCCAAAGAAGAATAGATTCTCATGGCATTGTTTTTCCTGCTCCTCTACTTCTGGGAGGGACTGAGAAGTGAGAAGCAGATGTGGGAGGATACTTGAGGGGTCTGGAGGCCCAATGGGCACAGGACACCAGTGACTCCAGGGATCTAGGGATTAGCGGGTGGTGTGTCCTCATGGAGTGGTGGTGAGCACGGGGCCGGGGGAAGGAGATTGGCTGCCTGAGGGATCAGTCACCACTGAGCAGGTGGACTGTGGTGCTGCCTTAACCAACATTAGCAAAAGATCTCCCAAACTAAGACAGGAAAGTGCTGGGGCTACTACTGGATATCAGAGCCAGCAACCTATGAATCACAGAAACGTCCATCAGCCTTGAGGAAAGACTCTCAGAGATGACTAAACACAGGCCATGGTAGGGATGGGGTCCCTCAAAGTCATCTTGCATTGCTTCACCCCATCTTCTCTGTGCTGCTGATCTGTCTGCAGATGTTGAGTTGCCTTTATTTCCTGGAGGCTGGTCTGAATCCCTGTAAGCTCACCTGTCCTCATCCTCATATCCTCTCTAGCAACTTGTCTTTGCCCCCAAGACACAGGATCGTCAGCTAATCCTCCCTGCTCTGTCCCCCGCTGGTACATCAACAAGCCTCAGAGAAGGGCAGGAAGAAAGTCTGGGGAGATGATGGGAAGAGAGTCTGAGCTTCTGTCTCTCACCTCCCGGGTGTCTCATCCCACTTACCTCCCAAAGCCTGTCTGGACAGCTGACTCCACCCTGAGTCACACCTTCTCAGCCAGAGACACCCCATCCCATGGCTTTGTCTGCACAGACAGACTCCTTAAGCCTTTTTAATCCATGTTGAGGAAATTCATAAATCCAGTCATTCTGAACCTCCGTCTTCTTCCGGAGAAGAGCAGAATGTGTATTTGTGGATGATGGGTGTGGACGGTGGTGCAGGGGGCACACATTTGTCATGGTGCTTAGTGCAGAACTTCCCAAATGTTCTGGCAAATTGGGGTGACCTCTTAGACTCCCCTGGGCCTTTGATGACTGGCTACTTCCTCAAAAAGCCTCATCAGCAGGTGTTTAAGAAAAGAAAAAAGACCCAAGGCTCATTTACATACAGAGATTATTCCAGAAACCTTCCAGCCCCAACCATCACCAAAGGCAAAGAGAGAAGGAAACTTGTTATTCTGGCATCCACCATGAGCCAGGACCCTGTTAAGCACCTTTATGTGTTCTTCCTTTAAACACAGTGATCCTGCCAGGTAGATGTGGCGGAAGCAATGAGAAGCACTTTCAAACATTTCATTTCCACGCTTCCTGTCCCACCTCCCCCTGTTTCTAGATGGAGCCATTGGATGTGGGCTGAAGAGATGCACACCACTTAGCCCTATCCTCCTGAGCAATCCTCTACATCTCCTCTCTTCACCAGCTGGCTAATTTAGTGCAGAAGGTCCATTGGAGGACCCCGAGGCCGTAGAGTCGAGCAGAGCCACGTGTGGGAGAAACATGGATCCCTGAGCCTGGAGAGGCATCTCCCAAGAGAGCCACACATTTGAGTGAGAAGTAAGTGCACTATTGCATTTAGTTACTGAGATTTGGGGGTTTTGTTATTGCAGCTGGTACTTACTCTGACTAATACACCACGCGTTATACACATTTTGCATATGACACAAATGGCACAAAAAGAATGGCACTTGGTAAAAACAGTGCTTAAACTGAAATCTACTCAACTTCAAAGTCCACCCCGTTTTGGGAACCCTGGGCTACTGCCTTTGATGTCCATTTCATTGAGATTTCATCTGCATTAAATGGAGAAATGCCAATACATAGTGAATGAGGTCTGGGTCCCACTCCTCCCAGGGTTCAGCCTTGGTCTGTGGGGTCAGCCCTCAGTAGTCGGGGCCGCAAAGGTGGCAATGACAAAGACTTTCTGCTGCCACGTTGGGGCGTTGTTTCTTCAGGGCATTCTCATTCTTTTACAAAAACATTCCAGGTAGGGAGGAGTTTGAGGAATGGTTTGGAGGACACAGCTCTGAGGGACAGAGGTACAGGGAGAGCAGAGGACATCTGGTTGCCATCACTCAAGTGTTTCAAAGAAGAAAACATCAGGATCCCTCAGAAACCACTTTGGGGCTGGCACTCTCAGCTGGGCCTGTGGTCTACACCGAGAAGCCTGAGGCCCCTGCGTTGGAGTACTTACTGTGTGCCAGACGGAACACAGTGGAGGATTAGACACAGTCCTGGACCTCCAAGATTAGTTTGGGGGACCATTTGGGCTGCTGTAACAGAACACCACAGACTGGGTGGCTTATAAACAATAGACATTTACTCCTCACAGTTCTGGAGGCTGGAAGTCTGAGATCAAGGTGCTGGCAGATTCGGTGTCTGGTGAGTCCTCTTCCTGGTTCAGAGATGGGGTCTTCTCACTGCATCCTCACAGGGTGGAGGGGCAAGGGAGCTCTCTGGGGTGTCTTTTACAAGAGCCCTAATGCCATTCATGAGGGCTCTACCCTCGGGACCTCATTACCTCCCAGAGGCCCCACCTCCTAACAATCTCCTTGGGGGCTAGGCTTCAACATATGAATTTTGGGGGACACGAACACTCAGGCCATAGCAGCAGGGAAGTAAACCAGTGACTACAAGACAGTGTGATACATGCTGGGCAGGTGGCCACTGAAGCACTTGCCGAGGGACAGCACTACCCAGTCTTGGGGTCGGGGGGACCCGAGACCTGAATGGAGAGTTGGTGTCCGTGGCCACAGAGGGTGAGGGCACTGCAGGCAAGGGAACAGCGAGACCACAGTCAGGCCGGAGCAGAGGCACCCCGGGATCCTTGGGCAGGTGCTGGGCCTGGGGAGAGGACAGCACGGTGGGCTGGAGTGGTGAGTGTGCTGGGCCTGGAGAACTGTGTTTTGTGCTTGACACAACAGGAGTCACTGAGGGTGTGTGGCAGGGGGTGATATAATCGGCCTTGTGTTTTGGACAGATCACTCTGCAGCTGGTGGGAGTGGAACGGAGGGGTCCAGCCAGGTGCAAGGAGACCAGTTAGAGGCTGCTGCAGTGGTCCTGGTGATAGACAGTAGCAGCCTGAATTAAGGCAGCGGAGGGAAGTGGATGGAGTTGCTGCACCCAATACCCCTGCTAGGGAGCATCAGCCGGGTCCAGTCTGGCTGTGGGTCTGACTCAGGCTGCTCTCCCCTCTCTGCCTCTCTTTCAGCCTCTGTGAGATGGAAGGGGACAGCCTGGACTCTGCTCTTCGGATGGATGCCGATGCAGAAGTGAGGTCACATCTCTGACATGCCCTCAGAAACCAAAGGGAAGGTGCCCGCTGGGCTCAATGCAGAGTCACAGATAGCACCCCGAGATGTCAGGAGTGGGGAGGGCTCTAACCAGTCACCGACCTGTGACTCCTGCACCTGCCAACTGTTGAGGCTCCCAAAGATGGTGCAATGGGGGGGATGGGGGGATGGGGATGGAGACCTCCAAAAAGACAGGCTGCCCACTTGGAACCTAGCTGGGGCCACTTCATTCTCAGAGTCAAACAGTCTTGATCAACCCTGAGGCTGCCCCCAGGCCAGCAGCATCTTTCTTGGGAGTCATCCTGCCAGATTCATGAAAGGGGCCAGGCCTGGACCACAGAAAGCTGCAGAATTCAGATGACTTCCCCAGGGAGCCTGAAATTCCTTCAAAACTAAGCTTCTGGACGTCCCTTTGGCTCCTCTGTCTGGAGATGGACACTTTAAAGGCCCACGAGAGAAATCCTATGACACCATTTTCTCAACATCCCATCTCAACACCCTCCAGCCGCCTGTTGTTTTTGGCATCTGCGCTTGGCGGGCCCCCCCAGGACGTCGCTCTGCTGAGATGCGTCGCAGACCTCACTGTTGATGTCAGCAAGTCACTGACTCAGAAGAAGCTGGAGCCTTGACACTCCAACCGTGTGTCTAGACCCAGGGCAGCGGCTCTGACGAGGTTGCTGCTCACGCCAGGTCTGTGGGGCCGCCCAGGCGGGGCCTCCCTGGCGGCATCAACCGCACAAACTTCAACTCCAACTCTGTCTGGTTTTTTGGACCAGAAGCACAGCCAGCCAAGCCCCACTTATCCCTGGAACAGGGCGCCGATGATATGGAGAAATGAAATAAAAAGAGAAACTCCAGAATGGTGTTATTGCCATGAGTTTGAACCTCTTGCCCCACCAACTTCTAAAAAATTTTATACGTTTTTTTGCTTTTTGTTGGAAGATTTTACACACATACAGACGTGAACAGAATGCAGTAGTTAGCGTCTGTGCACCATCCCTGTATTCTACCATCCTCAACAATGATCAACTCACAACCTTATTTCATCTATATGCCCCTTATTCCTCCATGCTATTTTTAAGCAAATCCAGACAACACATTATTCCATCCTAAAAAATGTCACTGTGGAACTCTGACCAAAGCTTTTTATTAGAATTGCTAGGTAGGAAGGAAATTAAGTGATTTAAAGTGTTTTTTTTTTTGTTGTTTGTTTTTTACTATGTCTAGTAAAGTTTGAAAATAAGAAAAGAGAGGAGAAGCAGACATTGACAATTCATGTTGAAGACTTGTACATAAATAAGAGGCCTCAGTGGTGGCAAGGTGGTCTCTGTGGAGGCTACATGGGTAGTGGGGCCTCACGCCTCGCCCACCTCTTTCTGGCTGTTGATCTGAGGAATTTGCACTGGGTGGGGGAGCGATGAGGAGGAGTTCTGCACGTGGGGTCCCAGGGCAGAGTGGAGGGTGGCAGGTAGTCGACCCTCCATCTGGCCCCATAAGTTGCCTTTTGAGGCCCATGTGAGAGAGTTTTAGATAGAAGCGTAAGCAGCTGTTTCACGGACGTGGGAGACACTGAGGGTGGGAGAGGCATTATGTACTGGAGCCAAAGTGGCCCCAGGAGACTTGGGCTCTGGGAACACTGGGAGGCAGCAGCCTGGGGTCTTGTTACTACCACAATGGGCACCAGTAGCAGTGACTGTGGTAAGATGCTCTAAAGGCTATGTGAGCAGAAGACAGCCAAGGGCTTCAGGAATGAGATGATGAAATGCAGCAGGCAGTGATGCTGATGGGAGCTGAGGGACTAGGTAGAGAGCAGGTAAGATGTCCCTAAGAGACGGTACATCTTTTTGAGATGGGGGTGTGGCAGTCAGACTGCTTTCCAGCCCTGAGAGCTAGCTGTGGTGAAAATGGACCCAGTGTGGAGATAAAACCGGGTGGAGGATTAGGGCCAGATTATGGGGTGATGGTTGTGGTAGGGAGCAAGGAGGGGCAGCATGAGGAGATCATGAACTTGGAAGGAGAACGTCAGCAGAGGCAGGATGTGGCCTCTGGAGCCGCAAGCCTGAGTCTGAACCATTTGTCACTTTCAGCTGCTGACTTTGGAAAGCTTCTTTAACCTTCCTGTGCCTTGGTTTTCTAGTCTGTAAAATGGAAGTCTCTCCCCACAGAGTGTTGGTGAGGACTGAAGGATTAATTCATGCAAAATGCTTAAAACAGTGCCTCACATGTGTCGAGCACTCAGGCAATGCTAGTTGCTGTAATTGTTATTTCTGTTACTATTATCACTGTTGGGATGATGATGATAAGAAGCGAGAGGGAGGAGTGTCCACCGAGTAAAGTCCAGCACCCTGAGCACCCACTCGATGTCCCCCTGCTCTGACGCACTTGCCCGTCATGTCCTCATAGACTCATCTCCTTGCTTCACACCCTCGTGCCTCGTTTTATGCCTTTCCCTTAGCTGGGATTCTCCTCTCAGCCTACTGGAGCTCCAGTCCTGCCTCTAATCCTGTTTCAAGGGCTTTCTCAGGAGTCACCCTCTCAGTGGAGTCTCTCAGGGTGCACCACCAGTGCAGGCTCACCCTCTCCCCAGCTCCCATGGCTCTCTGCTTTTATGGCTGACGTGACAGCCATCACTCGATGCTGTGGCCTTGAGGACTGGTGCTGACCACGGGTTAGGATTGTAAGTCCTGAAGACACGGACTCAGAATTATTTAACCCAACAAACAGTAAGTGAGTGCCTGCCACGCGCTAGGCCCTCTGCTGGGTGCTGGGGATTCAAACTGAGAAAGACACAGCCAGATCTGAATGTCCAGTCGGGAAAGCAAAGAGTCCACAAATACAATGCCAGGTAATTGGACTATAATGGGATGTGAGCAAAGTTCTATGGGACTTTCACATCTTCCACAAGGCACACTGTGCTGATGCTCAATAAATAGTTTGCATAAAAGAAAGAATTAACTCAACATAGACTTTATGTGACTCTCCACAGACTACTGAGTACCATGACCCTTGGCTAACCCTTCATTCGGGATTTATATAACATTTGGAGCTCTGAGAAGAGTCTGCTTGCATTCTTTCCCCAGGTCTGGGCCAGGGCCAGTCATATAGTGGGGATGGATGTGCTGAATGAATTCTAACTGTAGGAAATGACCTGAATTACCCCACTCTGCCCTCCACGCTTCTGGGTCTACCTCACCTGGCAGGAAAGGAAGATGATGTTGTCTTCACTGTAGGGTGTCTTGCTTACACTTGATGAGGCCACTGAAGATATTCTTAGCCTTGCCCTGGGAGCACCATGAGCCTCCCCCCCCACACTGGGAGTCACTCACTGGGATGTGGTGTCCAGGATGGGAAGGCAGGCCAGCAGAATGGAAGCAGACAGCCCTGAACCCCACTCTTTACAAGAATGTGGTCCTGTCTGGCCAAGAATGGAATAAACCAAGCCTAAGGAGGAGTGAAGGTCATGGTTAGGATATTTGGAAACCATGTTTTCGACCAGACCTTCTAAACTATAGTCATTTCTAAACGTCTTCCTCTGTGGACATCTTCCTCCATGGTCACTATGTCGCCCTGATCCCCATCCATAGGAGTCTCTCCATCCCTGAGCTTCCATGAATTCAATGACTGAGACACTTATTTGCTGTGTTGCATGGCTCCTTGGGGCATTATTTTATAGATGATAGTAATATCCCACTTTTACAGAGAACTCGTATGTGCCAGGTCCCTTGTGCACCTCCTCACTTAACCTTTGCAACAAAGCTCTGAGGTGAGAACTGTTATTATCTCCATTTTACAGATGAGGAATAAAATCTCCATTTTACTGTTATTATCTCCATTTTATATTTTACGGAGCTTCGAGAGTTCAATACCTTGCCCAGCGTGATACAGCTGGTAGCAAGTGGCAGAGCTGGACCTGGACCCCCCTCAGTCTTAGACCAGTAAACATGGCTCCTCACCTCCAGGAAATGTATTGTAAGATCTTTGAGAGCCAGTATTAGGTTTTAGTTTTTCTGCTCATCTCAATAAACAGCCATGGATTGATTGCTTGACCTGCAAGACTGTTCAATAAAATAGAATATGTTTCTTTTAAGGCATCTAAACCCCTTGGAAGATCACTTCCAACTTGTTTCCAAACAATCTCTGGGCAAGAACAATCTATTCTTCCCCGACCCGCGCTCAGCCCCTGCAGTGCCCATGCTGACCTTTCCCATCACGTGCACACTGTCTGGAGACAAAGCCAAGAGTGCCAGGAGAAAGAGGCAGAGACTCAAATCCTTTGCAGACAAGAACCCGAGGGGACTGAGTTCAAGCTCTGCAGAGAACACTGAGTTTTAACTTTAGATGAAAAATTGACTCACCCCTTTAAGCCCTGCCCGTTAGTTTTGGTTATATGTCATTGTTTAAAGTTTAAATATTCTTTGCATTTTTCCCCCAAGACTGTAGTTAAATTAGAAGCTGGCCTAAAGGACGAGTTATTTATGGGTGTGTGTGCCTCTGGCTTTTAGCCGCCTGAGACTTTTTCAAACCACTGGGGAAGGTGTGCTTTTTGTGTAGAGAGAGCGTGAGTGTGAAATGTTCTGTGAATAACGATTGCAAGGCGCTCAGAGAAGACTTGACTTTATTTAGACATTCTATTTCTTCACAGTTTCCTCTGTGAGGACTCTTGGCTCTCTCTCCAGACAGCGCGTGTGTGGTAAGGAAAAGCCAGCGTACGAGAGCCTGGGGGGGAGGTGTGACTGCGAGACCAGGGAATAACAGATTTTTGTTATGAGGGAGGCTGCATCATTCATACTTGAAATTCCCATGTGGTACAATTTCATTAAATATTTACACGGTTCAGGTAATCCACAGGTATTGTGGATCCTGGGGAAGAGTGAAAAGTGCCCAAGCCACTTGATTAAAGATCAAGAGTTCACAGACGGCCATGATTGGTGCAAAACTGCGCGGAGGGTCTACAATCGAGAATGCTTGCCAACACTTTATTCTCAATTTATTAAGCACTGTGCTGAGGCAATCTCTGTGAAGGGGAAAATCCATTAAAAAGTTTGTGTGCCTAAAAAAAAATATGCATCTACATAAAGCTGAATTACAGCCGCTGGACTAATCTCCCAAATGAGGAATGCTTGGAAGAGAATTATGGATTATATCATCTGTGATTTGTCTGGACACAGTACTCTGAAACACGCAATAATCTTGAGTTGGAGCAACTCCTATATCCTCTTAGGTCTCTCCCATCTTCAAGACAGGGACTTGGGACAGGATGCCCTCAACACTTATGAAGGACAACAGGAGCAGACAGCTGGTTGATTCCGTGATGCTGAAAATACGAGAGCTGTCCCCAGACAGCAGGCTCCTTGCTTTAAACTCAATTCAGTAAATATTTTGGAGCACTTTCTGTATGCCGGACACCCTCTCCGTCCAGGGCAGTTGGGGATTCAGAGGGGAGCAGGACACAACACACACTGCATCTTTAAGTCCCCTGGGAGAAGCCCATTTGCTGTAAGAGCTCTAAAGAGACGGTCTTCCCTCTGGTGAAGGTGTGGGGAGCTCTTCACAGACAGGGACATGCAGGACTGGGGTGCTCTTCCCATGTGCTGTGAAAGCCTGAGAGCCAGTCTCCTTCCAGGATCCATGGAGACAGTCGCCTTGCCCCTCATTTCTGGCCGGGAGCCCGCTTCCAAAGTAGGCAGCTGGAGTGTGCAGTCTCCTTCCCTGCACTGGCAGGATGTGTGGGGCATCGGTCACGGACGGGGCATATGTGGAAAGCAGATGCTCCCCAGAGTGTAGGAGCGGGGTCCAGGTCTGCCCAGCCTTTGTAGCTGCCCTCCCAGCTTCTGGTCTCGAGCCCCCTGCTTCGGCCCTGGGCTCCTCTGGGGTTGGGACGAAGAAGAGGGATGCAGGGGCGGTGCTGCTATGGGTTCATCCCAAGCATCCATCACTGGCCTTCTCCAGGGGGTGCATTTGTTCTTTGAAGGAGTCCCCCAACACAGACACGGGGTCCCCAGCACAGCAGCATTCCCCAGTGTGGGTGACGCCCTCTCTGGCCGTCTCTCATCTCCTCCCCTTAGCTCTGCTCTGGCTGTGCAGCCCTGAACCTGGAGCTGTCTCCCTTCTTGATCAACATCCACTCAGCTCCTGGGAAGACACTTGCCACCCTCCCATGCCAAGAGGCACAAGTGCTGTCGGACCACGCTGGCTGGGTCCCCTGGTCCCGTCAGGAGACTCCCCCAGGCAGCTGCTGCCTTCAGTCCTTTTCCCAGAAGAACCCCATCTTCCAGTCTCACGTCCCCCACGCTTCGCTGCAGCAGTGGCACTGGGAAGCGTCTCTGGGGTGCGACTCCTCAGCCAGACAACTTAGTGAGGAGCTCTCTGCGACCCCTCACTTAGCTTGTGATCAGAATGTGGGGCTGGGGCAGGAACCGTCCACCCTGAAGGGAAGGAGGAGAAACGCTCTGTCTGTCTAGACTCTCTCCCAAGGGAAAAGATGCCAGTAGAGGCAGTGAGTTAAGTGACTCAAGATCTCGGGGGAGGAGAGGTCAGCCGGGATTTCCTTCTGGAATGTTAGGTTGAATTTGTTCTGGAACTGTAACAAGACAGTCTCTGCTTTCAAAAGAAGTGGCCTTTGATGTATTGTTTGGCGGCAGCTCCACAAGGCTGAGGTCTGATGTACCCACAACTTCCCCTGGTCCACAAACAGGACACGAGGACATGAAACACTTGGCCGAGCTGAGCTCAGGGGAAGGTCTGGTTATTAGGGGAGAAAACGTCTGGCCTGAAAGACGCCGAATTCCTCATAACGCTGAGAGGTTTCTTTGATGTGAGGCAGGGAATTTTTTATTTGGTGGAATGTCAGGGTACGGTGCTGGGAGCGGGGAGACCATGGGTTTCCACTGGATGCTTCCATATGTGGGGAGGCCGGTATAAGCCCCAAAGGGTGTGTGTAGCTTGGGAGGAGGGTCTGGGCTCCCTGTGAGTCAGGACTTCCTAATTACCAGGATCTTCTCCCAATGCAAGGTAGAGAGATCCCCGTCACCAGAAGTGTTCAAGCAGAGTCTGCACAACTGCATAGTGCTGGACTCGATGCTTCTTGCCAGCCCTTCTAAACTGGAAGCTCCTTGAAGCGCAGGTCTTTAGAGACCTCAGACTGTTTGGAAGCTGGTTATTATTCAGCCCTATCGTCTGGCCCTAATGAGCTGGGTCATCATTCCTTCATTAAGGGAAGTCTGATCCTCCTATGGCTTTGTTCCCACCCTCGTGAGGTCAGCTGGGAGTTAACCCTTTACCTCAGGAAGGCAGCAGGAGCCAGAGAGGAGCCAAGTGATAGGCTCAGGGTTGCATTTGTTCAGGGAGCAAGGGATCGAATTCACACACCGCTGTGTTTCTTGAGCCCCTGGGAAAGGCTGTCCTGGCAGCACCTGCCCAGGTGCACAGATCAGCTCCCTGGGGAGTGGAAGGTGCCCAGCTCTCCCCATACGCAATCGGTGGTCCCGCCAAGGAGGCCATAATACTCGTCACTTTAGTATTGCTTATCTCGAGGCCTTGGAGTGGGAGGGGGAGGAATGGGGGAGTTTTTCACCTCTTATGCAATGTATTTCTACAGTATAACACTTGCTTGTAAAAACCATGTATTACTTTTGAAATTTAAAAAAATGCAAAAAATATATTTTAACATTTCTCATTTGGAGTAAAGTGATCCCATTACAATACTGCTCCCTTAGCGGTGGGACTGGCTCATTAACCTAATAACGCCCTGTGAACCCTGAAGCATGGCTAGTTCATCAGATTACCTAAAGTGGAATGATCCAGAAAGAAGGAATGCATAACTAGTCAATGGAATGTTGGATTTATTGGTATGGCTGGTGGGATGGTGAGGAGGGGGATGCTTTAGACCCAGGATGTCTGAGGAAACCCAGGATCATGACATTCCTGGGCTGCAGGGCACTTAGGAATCTGCTAGTCCAGCACTTTCTAATTGTGCTTTGCAGGGACCTAGGGGTTGGTGGGAGTCTTCTCCCATCCCCTCTTTAACTGGAGGGCCTCTGCTTTGCTCTGCTTAAAGACTGGCCTGGCAAGCGCTCTTGGCTAAAAAGATTGTGAAGCTGCTGATGCAGCCCCCATGTCTCATGTTATAGATGAGGAGTCTGGAGTTCAGGAGAGGAAAAGGTTCATGGGCATCGGTTCCTGCGGGCAGGGAGTCGGGCTGGCATCTTCAGTGCAGCCAGGCCTGGCTGGTATCGGTGATGCTCCTACACAACAGAGGGGGATGGTAAGATGCCCAGCCTTTTCTGAGAAAAGCCGGGGTCCCAAGTTTAAAAGGGCAGCTCAGGGTGTGTGTAGGGGGGCGTGGCAGTGGGACGCTCTGGGGTGCTGAGTGCTGCCAGTCGAGGAGTCCTTGCGGGTGCTGAAGGAGGACGGGCTGTGTGCTCGGCAATTGTGCTTACCACTCAAGGGACTGACTGCCCCACACTGGGATCCTGGACCTGTAATCAGTGCTCCTCTCTTGGCCGGCTTCAGAAGGGGCTGAACTTCCTGGCTTGTACAGAAACATTATGTGTGTGGGCATTTCTCTGCGACCAGAGTTGTCAGGCGGGATGTGGGGGGTGGTTTTGTGATCATTATACGCTCAAAGGGGCTAAGAGCCACCGCTGACAGGTGTCACATGGGGACCTTGCACCACATACCCTAGTCTTGTCCTCCAAGTAACTTCTTAGCTGCCCCGTCCTTCCTCCCGGGTGGGAAGAAAGCTACACTCCAGCCTCTGAATTTGGAATCGTTATTCTGCACTAGATTGCTTATTTGTGTGTGGCAGGGAGGGAGGAGGACAGTGGGGGCTCAGGGAGGGAGAGAGAGAGAAAGAGACTATGCATTCCATCAGTGTGTGTGTGTGTGTGTATGAATGAACAGGCATTTGTGAGCTGGTTGTGACTCAGAGGCACAGGCATCCGTGTTTCTTCCTTCCTTCTGTTTGGACTCAGAACTCCTCTGCTTTGCAGACCTGTCTTTTCTGTCACTCCGAAAGCTCCCTTTGGTCTCCTCTGATCTCTGCTGCTTTTCAGGGCCCTGCTCCGACGGTGTGCCAGCAACTCGGGCCAACGGCAACAGCGGAAACCAAGACGGCTCTGGAAAAATATTTGTTTAATTAGGAGAAATGATCTGTGTGAACCTCGGAGGGATCAGAATCCATTTTTAACTGGCTGGCCTGGAGCCTAGCCTGATGAATTTTCCTGCAGGACTGCTTTTGGCTTTGAACTGAGGAATTGGTGTTCGGCTCCGACCTGAATGCTGGCCCAGGAAGGTTGATATACAGCCTGTTCAGATTCTGTGCTTTTTCTTGACAGGCAGTGCCAAGCACACTTGATGGGGTCTCGAGGGAGGTGCAGGGCACGCTGGGTAACGTCGGCCTGGGTGTGAGGCCACACAGATGGCTCACCACGACGCTCCTTCTCAGGCGAGGCGCACTGTGAGAGTGCATGCGAGCTGAAGTGGAAAGTGGTTTCAGAGGAAAATGACTTGTGGGAAGCTGAACCCCATAAATTATGGGGCCTGCGTTACTTACAGCTCTGGAGGAGGTATGGGAAAGGAGCCGCAGAGTCTTTAGAGAGAAATTGCACTGGGGTCACCGAGCTGCATGGAGCAGGGCAAGTGGCTGATCTCACTGAATCATCTCAGATTTGGCTTTAAATCAAAGTGGACTATGGGAATCCCAAGGTTCCACAGAGAATCTGCTGGAAAGAGAGGGGATGAGCCCAGAGAAACCCGCTTGTTCTCAACCCCGAGGTTTGGGTCTCTGAGCATACTTGGATCCCCACTGAATGGCCCAAATCCTTCTCAGACCCTAAACCATCCCCGTCACTCTAAAATGCCTCTCAGGACTCGGGGCTGTGCCTGTGTCCCTCAGGTCTTTTCGGGTAAGAGCCTTAGAGGCCCTGTGGAGATAAAATTGCCTTTTTCCAACGGGCATCTGTTACAGAAATGTAGATTTTCTCCAAGGGCACCTGGGTGCAGGTCAGGTGTCTTTGGGGTTTCCTGGATGCTTTCTGGTGGCCCCTTCAGGTCCACCCTGCTCCCTCCCCCAAGACTCACCCCTGTGGACCCCTTACTCTCTGGGTCTGGTTGGGGTCAGCAATGGGGAGCCCCAGTGGGAGCTCAGAGGGAGGAGAGTGAGACGCAGTACTTACTCCCTCCCTGCGGGGTTAGTCAGGGTCAGGCTCCCTGTGTGTCTCTCACCCGGAGGCCATGGATCCTCTCAACCTTCTTCTCTCGTTCCACGTGACTACTCCCCCGTCTCTTCAGGTCTCTGGAACTGCTGTGTGTGGTGCGCTGCTTCACCCCATGGTTTCCCTACATCCTGTCTATCCCTTCATAACCAGTCCCTTTATCACGCTCTCCTTGAATGATCCTAATAGGAAAACCATCTTCTCTGGACTTTTCTATAAAGTGAGGTTTGACAGTCTCATTCTCTGAGAACAAACCTCCGCAAAGACACATGCTGGAGAGCCAACAAGTGATGGAAAAGCTAAAAAAAAATCCTGGACGCACAGCTGCAGTGTTGTGTGGTCTTACGGCCCTGGCGCACAGCTGCAGTGTTGTGTGGTCTTACGGCCTGGGTGCACAGTTGCAGTGTTGTGTGGTCGTATGGCCCACACTCGGCCATCTGGCGCTGGGCAGGGAGGCATGGGCAACCAGACCGAGTGGTCTTATAGCCGTGGCTGTCTCAGTGTGAGGTGGCTTCTACCCATTTCACAGAGGCGTGGATAAGAACGGGAGTGCCAGTTTGTCCCCTGGGATCCCTCACTGAATGCTGGCAACTAAATGGAAACTCTGTGTCTTGGAACCCAGCCCTGATAATTACATTTAAAACCTCCCATGGTCCTGGGTGCACCCAGCCTCCTGGCCACAGGCACAGGGATGCCAGGCCAAAGAGAGGCCCTGATGGTGTATCAGCCAGGGTTCCTGGAGAACCAGAACCAATAGGATATATAGATATATAGAAAGAGGTTCATGATAGGAATTGGCTCATGTGATTAAGGAGGCCAAGAAGTTCTAGGGTCTGCCATCTGCAAGATGGGGACCCAGGAGAGCTGGTAGTGCAGTTCGGTTCAAGTCCAAAGGCCCAAGAACCAGGAGCTCCAATGTCTGAGTGGAGGAGAAGAGGATGTCCCAGTGCAACAGAGAGAGTGAATCCACCCTTCCTCTGCCATTTTGCTCTATTTGGGCCCTCAGTGGTTTGGATGAGGCTCACCCACATTGGGGAGGGCCGCCTGCTTTACTCAGTCTACTGATTCAAATGCTCATCTCTTCTAGAAGCTCCCTCACAGAAACACCCAGAATGATATTTTACCAGCAATGTGGACATCCTTAGCCCCATCACGTTGACACGTAAGATTAACCAGCAGATAGGCTGAAGGAGCAAGAGAGAGAAAAGGTCAGACTTGACTAAACTGAATAGAGAATGCCTGTAGGGGGAGCTCTCATGCCCTACCATACACAATCAATTACACCAAATGGGAAGAGAGGGAGGCTTGCATCTTCTACAGGAAGTAAAACTACTTTACTATTGAAGGAAGACTTCTCTCCCCACCTGGCAACAGCCCAGCCAATGAGAAACACCACAGCTCAGCCAATGAGAAGCCGTTGCTGCCCTGAACTGTTACTTTCCCAGGATGGATTTTCATTTAGAACAGCCCCTCCCTACTCCCCTTCTTCTCTATGAAGGGAGCTCCCCTCCTTTGTTTGCTGGATTTACCTAAGATCTTCCATAGCCTGCACATCCTGAATTGCAATTCTTTTGGCTATTCCTGCATAAACTCATTTTGAGATAAAATAACGGGCAAATTTGCTTTTTAAGTGACAGGTTCTAGGGCCATCTTAATAGGTCCCAAGATTTCTCACCCTTGGCAGGGTCTGCTGGGCCGGTGGAGATGCAGGATGAAGGACCCAGGGAAGAATATGTTTCTTTCAGTGTGAAAGTGAGTTGTGTTTTTATGAAGAGGCTACAGAAATACTCAGTATCTAAGAGTCAGAGGGTCTGGGTGGGGAGCTGGACCCATTTCGTGGCTTTTCCAACAGACTTCATTGTGCCCCACTTCAGACCCGCCGGCAGCCGGCGCTCCTTCCTCCGAGGCTGGGCTCCCAGCTCCACAGGCTCCCTCTCCAAGCTTCTAAGTTTTTATCACTCCAGCCCCTTCCCTGTGCTCCCTCAGCCTTGGGGTGATATTCTAGAGTTCTCTTTTTACCTTTTTAGTCACCAGGTTAGCAATTTTATATCACGCAAGTATTTGTATTAAATCCTCTCTGTTCAAGTAATCCATGTGGGCCATCTTCTGTGTGAACTCTGACCCATGCCCTTGCGGTCTGTGGGAGTTAGTGGTTCCACCCTGGCCGGGAGGAGGCTGGGAGGGGAGGGGTGGGGAGGGGAGAGAGATAGCAGAGCTGCTTGTAGGCAGGAAGCCTGGTTCAGGGAGGAGGTGGAGTCGGAGAGGGGGAGGGAGCTCCGAAGGTGGCTGAGTCACTTCTGCTGCCTGAGAATCTTGCCTGGGGTCCGCCATAGTCAGAGGGCCTGGGTGGTGTTGGGAGGAGAAATCAGGAAAATGGGTCCTCTCTCAGGGATTCAGAGTCCTGTGGATGAAGGTGGGGACTGCTGCTATGTGTGCATATTCCATCCTTCGCTGATTCTTCTGTCCTTGCCAATGTCTCTGCAAAGAGCCACCTGGTCACACAGGTCTAAACCCCCGACCTCTCTGCACGGTGCACAGCGGCCGGCCATTGCTGTTGTGAGCAGGGCTACTTGTTCGCTGGCATCTTCTGGGGGCCCCTGTTAGGACAAGGAGAGGGGTCTGTCCTGGAAGAGAGACTGAATTACTCCATGTCCAACTTAGAATCCCTGGCACCTGTCCCTCTGCCTTACAGTGAGTCCTATCTCCGGGGTCCTCATTCCCTCTCCCTGGCCTGCCCCAACCAGTTCTCTAGGCAAGCTCCAACCAGTTCCACATCAGCTCAAGCTGGGCTCCAGGGTGGTCCAGAAGCTGCCAGAAAAGTGAGGGTCTTTTGGGAATGAGGCAAGCGTGGAGGCCCCCTATTACGGGCTGAATTGTCTTTCTTCCAAATTCATCTGTTGAAGCCCTAATCCCCGGTACCTCAGAATGTGGCTGTATTTGGAGATGGAGTCTTTGCAGAGGTGATTAAGTTAAAATGAGGCCCGTAATCCAATCTGGCTGGTGTCTCTGTAAGAAGAGGTTGGGACACAGGCAGATGCCTGGAGCGTGCGTGCACAGAGGGATGGCCCTGTGAAGAGCGCGGCCGTCTGCTGGTCAAGGAGCGAGGCCTCAGAGGAAACCAGCCCTGTGGGTACCTTGGTCTTGGACTTCCAGCCTCCAGAGCCATGAGAAAGTAAACATCCATCGTTGAAGTCCCCCAGTCCGTAGTATTTTCTGTGGCTGCCCAAACTGACTCAAACGGTCCCCAATATCTTCTCCGGCTGATTTGAATCCTCCGCTGCTCTGGTTTCCCTCTGTATTAGTATCCTGTGGCGGCTATAACAAATTACCAGAAACTTACAACACAGATGTATTCTCGTACTGTTCTGGAGGTCAGAAGTCTAAAACCAAGGTTTCCGCAGGCTGGTTCCCTCTGGAGGCGGCAGGGGAGCATTCGGTTCCTTGTCTTTTCCTGGAGGCTGCCCATATTCCTTGGTTCCTGGTCCCTTCCTTGAATTACTCCACCCTCCATGAACTCCTACTGCTGACTCTGACCCTCCCTCCTGCCTCCTGTAGGGAAAAGCTGCTGGTGGTGTAGCTCCAGTCCAAACCCGAAGGCCTGAGAACCAGGGGAGCTGATGTCCAAGGCAGGAGAAGATGCACGGCCCGTGTTCAATGACCCCGGGATTACTGGGCCCTCCTCATAATCCAGGGTCATCTCCCCCTTTTAAGATTTTTAATTTAGTCACATCCCTTTTGCCATGTGTGGTAGCATAGTCACAGGTTCTGTGGATTAGGATGAGGACATCTTTGGGGGGCATCATGATTCAGCCAACCATACCCCCTCTCCACTCTGGCTCCCTAATTCACACCTCCTTGCATATCTTCAGAAGTCAGGTGGGAGACAAAAGGCAATTGGGTCTCTGGTCTCCCTCACTGGCCACTGCTGTCACACACGCTTGGATTCCATAGCGTGGAGCCCATGAAAAGCTGCAGAGAACAGGGCAGAAGGAAGGGGCAGGTGGAGGAAAAGGCCCTGGGGGTCAGCATTGGGCCCAGCCCTGCTCTGGAAGTCCACCCACTGTGGCATTAGACATGCTGACAAACCAGATGCAGTTACTTAATACCAGGGACTGGGCTAAGAGCACTGTCACCTGAGCATAGGTGGCCCAAATAGTTGAGGCTTTGACAGTGCCTGAGAGGCGCTCCACGGGAGGGGAAGAGCGAGCTGGTTAACAAGGGGCTCTTCTGTCACTTATTAGCTGTGGGAGCTTGGCAGAGTTACCCAAGCTCTAAGTCTCAATGTCCTCATCTGGAAAATGGGAATAACGGTAACTGCCTCATTGGGTTTTCGTGGGAATTAGTTGGAAATTTCTTTTTTGTATGGAAAGAGCTTAGCCCAATGCCTGGCGATGCATACTGAGTGTGCAGTAAATGCTGGTCATAATAACAATATGTAGTATCTCCAGTGTTCTGTTCGCTCAGGACTGCAGTGTTTGGGGAGCCGACCAGGCCATGTTGCTGCTGCGTGTGTGCATGTGCGTGTGTGCGTGCGTGTGTGTGTGCAGGGTGGGCTATGAGATGGTGGGCCGGGGGCAGGGTGGCGGTCCTGCTGCTGCAGGAAACTTCCTACAAGTGACCCTCGCGACCCCCTGCCTCAAATCTGGGCTTCTGAAGAGCCTTCCGCCCTCCCCTCATTTCTGGGCACTCCAACGGCAGAAAACTGCATTAAGTTGACGTCATCCCTCCCCCCTGATGCCCCTCCACCCTCCGAGTTTCTGCCCATCGTTAGTCACTCTGAGTGACTGGTGAACTGTTTACAGGGCCGACGTCACCCCGAGATAGAGAGAGAGCTGGTTCATTCCTGGAAGGTGCCTGTGCGTTATCTCCCTGTGGGACGGTGGGAAGTGCGTGCGAGCGAGTGTGAACGTGAATGAATGTGAGAGTGTGTGTGAGAGTGAGTGTGTGTGTGTGTGTGTGGAGTGGGGGCAGCAGGGAGGGGCTGGCTCACTCCCTGGAGCAGACACAGCCCCTCCGAGTGGGAGGCGGGAGGTGTGGCAGAGGTGGCAGGGTTTCCAGGTGCTCCAGCTGGAATTTGACCTTGGTCCTTATCCTCACGGCCGCGGAAATGACGCTCTATCTCAAAGGTTTGAGAGGCGATTTCAGGCATGGCTATTAAGCTGCCCGCCTGGAGGATCCCGGGTTCTGGGGGATTGGGAGGGATGGGTGGAGGCTGGGGGCTCCCTGGACAGCAGACACGGCCTGGTGGAAGAAGCAAAGCCTTTGGGTTGAACACACCTGGTCTGTGTGAGTCCTTTGAGTCCCCATTTCCTGATCCAGACAATGGGCAGTGGTCCTTCCCTCCTCGGGAGGTCGAGAGGATTCGATGAGCTAATTTCGAGAGGTCCCAGTAAATGAATGTGACAGAGGCTCAGCACTGTGCTTGGTGGTACCTCATGCTCAGAAATGTCAGCTACCCCACTGCTGGGTATTTATTCCAAAGAACATGAAATCAACAATACAAAGAGATCTATGCACCCCTATGTTCACTGCAGCACTATTCACAATAGCCAAAACATGGAAGCAACCCAAGTGCCCATCAGCGGATGCCTGGATAAAGAAGATGTGGTGTATATATACAATGGAATACTACTCAGTCATAAAAAAGACAAAATTGTCCCATCTCAACAACATGGATGGACCTTGAGGGTATTATGTTAAGTGAGATAATCCAGACGGTGAGAGACAAACACCATGTGATTTCACTCATGTGGAAGATAAACAAACACATGGACAAAGACAACAGATTAGTGGTTACCAGAGGGGAATAAGGAGAGGGGAGGGCGAAAGAGGTAAAAGGGCACATATGTGTGGTGACGGATAAAAACTAAACTATTGCTGGTGAGCATGATGCAGTCTATATAGAAACTGAAATATAATAACGTACACCTGAAATTACACAATGTTATAAACCATATGACCTCAATAAAATAATTAAAAAAAAGGAAATGCCAGCCCTAACACCTCCTATTCGTGCTCCTGGCACAGCCCTGCTGCACATTGCCTTCTCCCCTCCGCGGCTCATGCTCCCCTCTCCTCCACCCTCTCCTCCGTCTCTCACGGAGGAGGCCTTGGGGAAGTCTTGCCAAAAAGCTCATTTACCAGGGCGGTCCCAGCCGGGTTCCTGTTTGCCTAAACCAAAGCTGCAGGCTCTTCAAAGGAACCTAGCAAACCCGGATAGAGAGGTTTGTTTTTATTCTCATACAGAAGAAGGAGACAGAAAAGTTTGCTGAGTAAGTCAGGCCCCATTAAACTCACAAAAAGGCTCTTTGTTCCAGCCTGAGACGGGAGAAAAAAATATCAGAAGTGGTGGAGGGTGTGTTTGTTTCTCTGTTCTGAGAACATTTAGGTAAGACTAGTCCCACCTGGCTTCCCTCCCCGTTCCCCCGTCACTGAATCCTCTCTCAGTGCAAGCCTATCTTTTATAGCAGAGAATTGTAGACTGACCCAGCTAGAAGACTCTTCTACAGTCTTTTAGTCCAGCTGGATTTTAATCTTTAAAATAACGACACATAATACTTAGCTTGTACAGTTTTTGCAGGACTTGCCCATGTTTTATATTGTTTTATATTAAGTAACTAAGGCTCTTGCCTAAGGTCAAACAGCTGGGTCCTGGCTGAGCCGGGACGAGAACCAGCTCACTCGATACTCAGCCTGAGCTTAGTCTGCTGTTTGTCATTCCTGGCACTGGTGTGGACAAGTCTGCTTGTTCCTAACCCTTTTGTCTATAGTAAAGAGAGATCTATATTAGGATTTGTTTGTTCCCATTAAATCATAAATCCCTCCAGGCAGGTCACTACGTGACTGGTGCCCCCTGCAGTTGTGCAGTGTGCAACCTGTGAGACTGAACTTGGCGGCCCTGCTTCTAGGGTTAATCTACCCCTCCAGCATATGGAATGATTCCCTTGGGGGAAAATTATGCCTTTGCTCCTATGACTGGTGATCCTAATGTGCACAATCCAGTTTAACTGAGCCCAGCTGTGTTGAAAGAAACCAGCAAGAAGGCCAAAAAGAAAGGGCCTCCCACTCCTGGACACCCTGGCTGACGGAGGAGGCCACTGTGCTCTTCGGGGGCTGAGCTGGGTGGCTGTGGGCGTGCGGCAGGGGACCCGGTCCTGAGGGGGGCAGGCAGGAGGGCGTTTGTGGGGGCTCTGCTGGGGTGGAGCCATCAGGCCCAGGTTTCTTCCCGAGGCAGCTAGAGAAGGAAGAACATCAGTTGTTGTTTCTGCTTTGACTCAGAGTGACACTGAGAATTTGTGTGCCTTTCTCCCTCTGGCTCCATTTCCTTATCTGTTACAAAACGGGCAGAGCAGTGCCTGGCTCACACCTGCTCTTGAGGACAGAAAGAACGAAAAAGGGGCTGGGTTTTGTGAAATATCGCTGGGGCACAGCTTGGTGTCACAACACCTGGTGTGGCATGGTGCCCAGGCGTTTCTGTGCTCTCTTGGTGGGGAGTTCAGGAGCAGCACCTGTGCCTGTCTCCACACCGGGCGCACTGTCGCGAGCGCCCCCTTCTTTGTGCCGCTAAGGAAATGTCCTGCCCGTTGTAACGTTGTCTTTTGAAGTAAGAGAGCCTTGAGTCAGAATTTTTTTAAAACAGCTTTGTCGAGGTATAATTGACACAAGAAACTGCTCATATCTAAAGCGGACAACTGAAACCATCACCCCAGATAAGATAATGAACATAACCATCGACCACGGCCGGGGCAGGGAAAGAGCGTTTACCCCTAAGTGACCTTCGACAAAGGCCAGAGGGAAGCGGGCCACCCCCTGCTGGGGAGGCGGTGAGCCCGGTGGAAAGGGCACCGAGGCCCAGGTTGGAGTTCCGTCTCTGCCACTCTGCTGGGTGATCTTGGGCAAGTTCCCTCACCCCCATCAGCCTCAGTTTCCCAATTTGTGAAATGAGGGTACCGATAGTACCCCCTTAGGTTTGCTGTGAAAATGAAATAAGTGAATTTATGTAAAGTGCCCGGCACGTGGTAGGCACTCAAGAAATGGTAACTGCTCTCCCTGTGTTGGGTTTGAAATGCAGAGATGGCCGTCAGAAATATACATTCTCACCTCCTCGGGCTTTGGTATCCTCCTACCATCTACTATTTGACTAGAGTATGGTGGGGGGGCCAAGAAGTGAAGAACCCACCATGCCTAGAGCTAACTCTGAATTCAGTACTGACTGTCCGCACTGCTTCTACCACCTAGGATTTCATCTCCCCTCTTCTGAACCCATCATTCAAGGACTCACTCAGGCCTCACCACCTCTGGGAAGGCTCTCCTGATTATTCTAATCTAGGATGCTACATGCTGAGGTTTTTCTCACCTCTCCAAACCCCAATACTATTGGAGCTGTAACCACACAGTCGTACAATTGAGAGTGTAGTGTTCCACGTTGTTTTCTGTTGTTTATCTCTATTTTGATTCCCATTTTGAGTACAAGTTTCTTGAAGGCAGGGATTTTGTCTCATGCTTCTTTGTGCCTTCAGCCACATTCTTAGGACAGTGTTACGTAAGGATAGGAGTTCATCAGATAGGTAAGCATTAATTCACTTAGGCGCTGTAGAAAGTATCAGGACCAGTCCTCAGGGTCATCACACACATGGAGGGTATTTTCAATGACAGAGGGAAGTGTGAGGATGTATCTTAGTCAGCTCGGGCTGCTGTAACAGAACACCACAGGCCGGGGGGCTTATAAACAACAGACATTTATTTCCCACATTTCGGAGGCTGGAAGTCCAAGATCAAGGTGTCAGCAGATTCGGTGTCTGGGGAGAGCCTGCTTCCTGGTTCATAGACGGCGTCTTCTCGCTGTGTCCTCACATGGTGGAAGGGGCGAGGGGGCTCTTGGGGTCTCTTTTATAAAGGCACTAATCCCATTCATGAGGGCTATGCCCTCGTGACCTAGTCATCTCCCAGAGGCCCCACCTCCTAACACTGTCGCACTGGGGGTCAGCTTTCAACATGTGGATTCTCGGGACACAAACATTCAGTCTTCAGTCCACACCAGTCTGTACAGTGACAACACTGCCAGTGGTCTTGATAAGACTGCCCTGTCTCCCTAATGGTTGTCGGATTTTGGTATGTCCCCCAGGGACATCCACACTTGCAGGTGGCCTCAATTCCTGTAGCCTTGCCAACGAGGCCCACAGGTCGGTCAGCCCACTGGCACAAGCCCGCTGATGCTGTGAGCTGGCCAGCCCTCTCCTGCCCAGGGCTCTGGCCAGGCACTGGACCGGCACTGTCCATTGGGAGGAGCACCCTTTGACTCTGACATGCTGGGCTCCCGGACATAGAGTCTAGATGGCTTTTCATCAGCTCTCCATTACTGACTTCTCTTCAGCCTGTGGTCTGACCTGAGGCTCATTCCCTGGGGGACTGTCCTCTCTGTCCCACAAACAGAGAGAGTAACGTCTCCCAGACCCGGCCCCTCACGGCCGCCCCTGCAGAGGCCTCCCCGAGCTGACACCAGACACTCTCCAGATCCGCCCGCGTCTGCCTTGCTCTTTGATACACTGCTTTGGAGTGACTCATCACTCATGTTTCCTGTCAACAACAGCAAACACCCGGAGGACGGCCCTCCTCGGCTCAACATTTTTTGAAATTGGACTGGAAGGGTGAACCCATTACACAAAGGGCTTTTGCAGGGCAAGAGAGAAGGAGGAGAAGGAGCCAGAATAAACACAAGGTGAGCCAAACCCCCGCGGCCTGGGTGACTGCTCAGGCGGGTCAGCTGATGTCCCACTCGGGAGGGACAGAAATCCTTAGCACACAGGCTCATGCTGTCCCCACTGATCCACAACCCAGCCCTTGGCAGGGTCCTTCCTGGCTCAGGGGAAGATCCACACTGGACAGACCCTTTGCATCGCTGGCTAGAATAGACCTGCAAGTGGGGTTCCAGGTCGCATCCTGATGTCGCTGTGAAACGAGAAGAGCGATGTGGATTGTGGGCTGAGCCCTGGCTTTGAAGTCCGCTTTGCTGCCTGCTGGCTTTACGGCCTCAGGCGTCACCTAACCTCACTGAATCTCAGTTTCTTCATCTGTAAAATGAGTGTAACACCTACCTTCAAGACTGCTGGGAGGATAGGATGATCTGTGCGACGGAGTACCTGAAACATAGGAGACACGTTATCTAATAGCTAATCTCACTTCATTAAATGCAGTCATGCGTCACTTAAGGACAGGGACACATTCTGAGAAATGCGTCTTTAGGCGATTTCATCGTGGTGTGAATGTCACAGAGTTCAAACCTAGACGGTAGAGCCCACTACACACCTAGGCTCCGTGGTACTAATCTTATGGGACCGCTGTTGTATATGCGGTCCGTCGTTGACCGAAGCATCATTGTACAGCACATGACTGCATCTTCATCTCTCAAATAAGCCCTCCGGGTCTAGCAAGAAGACATTGAGTTAGCATTCAGGGCTTCTCGGGTGGAGACATGTAGCTCCACTGGAGAGTCTGTTTAACCCCATCTGCCCCCACAGCTTGGGGTTTGTACCCGTGTCTTAGTCTGATGGACTCTCACCACCAGGCCCCAGGCCAGATGTGCAGCACCACCAAGAAGGCCATTTCCCCGATTCCAGGCCTCTGCTGCCCTTCTCACCACCTTGAAGGCAGGTAGATCTCCTGTATTGGTGGGACAAATGCCCCGTGGTGCCTGGTGAAGACCTGGAACACTGGTCACCGTCCAGGCACTGGCACAGCTGACCAGGGAGCAGGCACGGGCTCCCCTTGGGCTTGCGGCACCTGGACCATCAACTGGCCGTGCGGACACGTGGGCCTGACTGCCCGCTCGGCCACAGAGGAAGGCACTGGGCTTTGGGGAGACTCTCAGGAAAGAAGCCCTGCACTGGCCATGCCCGCAGGACTGAGGGCAGAGTAAAGACTACTGGTTAGAATTTCTGGAGGGGCACATTTCATTCCAGTGGAGGGAAGAACTTTCTGTCATGATAACAAAAGTTCCCCATGAGGTACGGTTCCCAGGCGCCTCCACTCTCTCTGTCCCTCCCTAACCGAGTCGCTGGTGGTACTGGGAGGGTGTTTAGCTTAATGACACATCGAAATCGTGCCGTGCAGTCACATTCGTAGTAGAAAGAGGAAGACGTGTTTGTCCTCAGGTTCTGTTAAAGTAGATGTGTCTGAACTAACCAACCACTGACCCCCAGTTACCAAGTTCTGCCCAAAATCTCGACACTCAGTGGACAAACCAGTTAAGCAGTGCTTCTCAAAAAGTGCCACCCTCACAAGACTCATTCCTGCCCAGGTGTGTCCACCCTACGAAAGCGTTTCTACACCGAATTCCTACGTTGATCCTCCAGGGCAGGCCTGGTGTTAACTTCCTTCTGCAAAGGAGAAAATAACTTCTTGAGGTTGCACGGCCAGCAAGTAGCAGCCCTGGGAGACGAACCCAGGTCTTCTGGCTCCTTCTGCTAAGCCTTGTCCAGAAAAGGAGTGGGCTGCCTCGTGAGTGCCTGCCGGTCCAGAGATCAGATGACTGTGGATCTGATCCTTTAAGAGCCTCTGGAACCCAAATTTGTCCTGTTAAAAAGCATTTTCCTGCACTACTGGTGGGAGCAGAAGTTGGCATAATTTTTAGGAGTGTCATTTGGCAATATGCATCAAAAATCTTAAAGATTCGCATACACTTTGACCAATTATTTTCACTGCTAGGAATGTGTTTTCAAAAAAGAATCAGAAATGGGCACCAGGTTAAAAAGTTAGACAGAATTACCATATGACCCAGCAATTCCACTCCTATGTGGACACCCAGGAAAATGAAAACATTTGTCCACACAAAAAAATTGCACGTGAATGTTTATGCTGCACTGTTTATAGTAGCCCCAACCTGAAAACAACCCAGTGTTCGTCAACTGTTGAGGGGAGAGGTGCAATGTGATATGGCCATGCTGTAAAATATTGTCCAGCAATAAAAAGGAATGAAGTACTGACACGCTACAATATGAATGGCCGTTGAAAACATTATGCCCAGAGAAAGAAGCTGGTCACACAAGACCACACGCTGTATGAGTCCATTTGTAGGAAATGTCCAGAATTTGTCTCTACGGGCAAATCGATAGGGACAGAAAGTAGATGAGTGGTTTCTTAGGGCTGAGGATACGCAAGTGGGGGTATGGAGACAGACTGCGGATGGGTATGGGGTTTATTTTAGGGGGAACAAAAACATTCTAAAATTAGATTGAGATGGTTGCACAACACTGTGAATATACTAAAACCCATTAAATTGTGCGCTTTAAAGAGGTGAATTGCATGGTATATTATTTGTATCTCATGAAATCTGTTTTTTTAAAAAATGGGTATCAAGGGGCCGGCCCGGTGGCATAGTGGTTAGGTTCGTGTGCTCTGCTTCAGCGGCCCGAGGTTCACAGGTTTGGATCCCTGGTGTGGACCTGCGCATCGCTCTTCAAGCCCTGGGTAGCGGTGACCCACATACAAAATAGACGATGGGCACAGACATTAGTCCAGGGCTAATCTTCCTCAGCAAAAAGAGGAGGACTAACAGATGTTAGCTTAGAGCCAATCTTCCTCACCACCCCCCAAAAAAAGTGAAGAAAAAAAAAGGGCACCAAGATGTTCTCAGCATTTTTTTATAATGATAACAAAATATTTTAAATAATCCAAATCCTTAGGAAAAAATATAGTTAAATAATTATAATCCACAGAAGGATATTATATGTATACATATACATATAAAGCAGTCAATAAATGTAGTCTATAAGGATACTTTAGACAACGAGAAAACGCTAATATTATCAAATATAAAATATGAAATGTGTGTAATCCCAATTTTATTTTTAATTTAAAAAAATTAAATGCTTTATTTTGAGATAATTGTGTATTAACATGCAGTTTTAAGAAATAATACAGAGAGATTCAGTGTACCCTTCGCCAATTTTCCCCCATGGTAACATTTTGCAAAGCTATAGTACAATATCACACCCAGGATATTGACATTGATGCACAAGGTACAGAATGTTTCCATCACCCCCAGGATCCCTCACAATGCCCTTTCATAACCACCCCCTCTTTTTGCCCCCATTCCCACCTCAACTCCTGGCAACACTAATCTGTTCTCCATGTCTATAATTTAGTCATTTTAAGAATGTTGTATACATGGATTCATATAGTATGCAATATTTGGGGATTAGATTTTTTTCACTCAGCATCATTCTCTGAAGATTTATCTAGGTTGTTGTGTGTATCAATAGTTCATTCCTTTTTAGTGCTGAGTAATATTCCATGGTGTGGATGTACACAGTTTCTTTAGCCATTCACCCACTGAAGGACATCTGGGTTGTTTCTAGTTTTGAGCCATTAAGAATGAACCTACCATGAAACATTTGTGTACGTTTTTTTAAAATGTGAGTATAAGTTTTTATTTCTCTGGGATAAATGCCCAGGAATGCAATTACTGGGTCGTATGGTAACTGCATGCTTATGTTTTTTTTTTCTTAACAAATTGCCAAACTCCTCCAGAGTGGCTATACCATTTTACATCCCCACCAGCAGTGTATATGTGGTCGAGTTTGTCCACATCATTGCCAGCATTTGGTGGTGTCACTATTTATCATTTCAGTCATTCTGGAGTGTGATAGTGCTATCTCATTGTGGTTTGAATTTGCATTTCCCTAATGAGTAGTGATGTTGAACCTCTTTTCATGTGTTTATTTCCCATCTGTATCCCCTCTTCAGTGAAACGTCTCCTCATGATTTTTGCCCATCATTTTCTAATGGAATTTTTAAAATTTTTACTGTTGAGTTTTGAGAGAACTTTATATATTCTAGATACTAACTAGTCCTTTGTCAAATATGTGGTTTGCAAATATTTTCTTTCAGTTTGTAGGTTGTCTTTTCATTTTCTAAACAGTGTCTTATGTGGGGCATACGTTTTTAATTCTGATGAAGTCCAGTTTATCAATTTTTTCTTTTACTGATCATGTTTTTGGTGTTAAGTCCAAGAACTCTTTGCCTAGCCCTAGGTCCCCAAAATTATCTCCTATGTTTTTTTCTATAAGTTTCATAGTTGTACCTTTAAGTCTGTGATCCCTTCTGAGTCAATTTTTGTATAAGACATGAGAGTTAAGTTCAGACCTCATTTTTTTTTTTTTCTGACCCAGTTGCTCCAGCACCATTTGTTGAAAAGGCTATCTTTCCTCCAATGAATTATCAAATATTGGTCAGAAATATTTATGTGGGTTTATTTCTGTGTTCTCTATTTAGTTCTGTTGATCTATGTGTCCATCCTTCTGCCAATAATACCACACTGTCTTGATTCCAGTAACTACATAATAAGTATTGAAATTGGGTCCACTGATTCCTCCTACTTTATTATTCTTTTTCAAAATTGTTTTAGCTATTTGAGGTATTTTTTTCTGAGCGATTGTAAATGGTATTTTATTTTTAATTTCACTGTCCGGGTAGGTCACTGCTAGTATCTATAGAAATAAAATAGATTTTTATATAACGATCCTGTATCCTGCAACCTTGATGAACTCTTGTATTAGATCTAAGAGTTTTTTTGTTTTGTTTTTTAAGATTCTGTGTAGACAATCCTGTCATCTGCAAATAATCTGCAAATAAGGACAGTTTTATTTCTTACTTTGGATCTGTATGCCTTTAATTTCCTTTTTCTGCCTTACTGCACTGGCTAGAACTTCCAGAACTGTGTGGAATAAAAGTGTTGAGAATGGAATCCTTGCTTTGTTCCTGATCTTAGGAGGAGCATTCAGTCTTTCACTGTTAAGTGTAATAATTAGCTGTAGTTTTTGTAGATGCTCTTTATCAAACTGAAGAAGTTCCTCTTGAGTCCTTTTTCCTCTGATAGTTTTTTTTTTAAAGATTCGCCCTGAGCGGGGCCGCCCGGTGGCGCAGCGGTTTAGTCCACGCTTGGCAGCCCAGGGTTCGTGGGTTCGGATCCCGGGCGCCCGCCGATGCACTGCCTGTCAGCCATGCCGTGGCGGCGTCCCATATAAAGTGGAGGAAGATGGGCACGGATGTTAGCCCAGGGTGTTAGCCCAGGGCCAGTCTTCCTCAGCAAAAAGGGGAGGATTGACAACGGATGTTAGCTCAGGGCTGGTCTTCCTCACAAAAAAAAAAAAAAAAAAAAAAAAAGATTCGCCCTGAGCTAACATCTGTTGTCAATCTTCCTCTTTTTATATTTCTTTCCCCAAAGCCCCAGTACACGGTTGTATATCCTAGTTGTAAGTCCTTCTATTTCTTCTGTGTGAGCCGCCACCACAGCATGGTGACTGACAGACGGGTGGTGTGGTTCTGTGACTGGGAAACGAACCTGGGCCACTGAAGTGGAGCGTGCTGAACTTTAACCACTAGGCCTTTAGGGCTGGCTCTCTGATAGTTTTTTAAAATTATAAATGAGTGTTAAAATTTGTCAAATGATTTTTTTCCTTATCAATTAATATAATCATGTGAATTTTCTTCTTTTGCCTATTAATATGGGGGATTATGTCAATGAAATTTGAACAGTGAACCAGACTTGTATCCCTGGAATAAACCCCACTTGGTAATAGTGTATAATTCTTTTTATATATTTTTGAATTCTATTTGATAATATTAAAAAACTTTTGCACCTATATTCATTGAGGATATTGGTCTGTAGTTTTCTCTTTTTTGTACACTCTTTGTCTGCTTTTGATATTAGGGTAAGAGTAGTTCCGTAAAGTGAATTGGGAAATGTTTTCTCTTCTTCTATTTTCTGGAAGAAATTGTGTAGAATTGCTGTTAATTCTTCTTAAAGTGTTTGATAGAATTTTCCAGTGAAATCATCTGAGTCTGGAGATTTTGGGGGGGAGGTTTTAAAATTACAAATTCAATGTCTTTAATAGTTGTAGGGCTATTCACATTATCTATTGTGTATGGGGTGAGTTGTTGTAGTTTATGTTTTTTCAGGGAATTGGTCCCTTTAGTCTCAGTTGTCACATTTGTGTGGGTAGAATTGCTTGTAGCTTTCCATTAATATCTTTTTGATGTCTGTAGGGTCTGTGGTGATGGCCCTTGTTTTATTCCTATTTGTAATTTGTGTCTTCTCTCTTTTTTTCTTTGTTAGTTTTTCTAGAGGCTTGTCAATTTTATCGATCTTATTAAAGAGCTAGCCCTTTGTTTCATTGATTTTCTCTATTATTTTTCTGTTTTCAATTTCATTGATTTTGGCTTTTGTCTTTATTATTTCCTTATTTCTGCTTTCTTTGGATTTATTTTGCTCTTCTTTTTCTATTTCTTGAGGTGGGAGCTTAGGTTATTGATCTGAGTTTTTTCCTCTTTTCAAATATATTCATTTAGTCCTATAAATTTTCCTTTCAGCATTGCTTTATCTGTGTCCTACAAATTTCAATATGATGCGTTGTCATTATCATTTAGTTCAAGGTATTTCTTTCAAATTTATTTTGAGACTTTCTGTTTGACCCATGGATTATTTAGAAGTGTGCTATTTAGTTGCCAAGCGATTTGAGATCTTCCTATTGCCTTTTTGTTGTCAATTTCTAGTTTGATTCCGTGTGGTTGGATGACACATTCTGTAAGGTTTAAATTTTTTTGAATATGTTGAGATTTGTTTTATGGCCCGGAATATGATCTATCTTGGTATGTATATATCTCAGACTATGAGAAAATGCTCATGATATATTGTCATATAAAAAAGTACAAATTAGAAAATGTATGTACAATGTGATCCTAGTTTATTTAAAAAATATATACATGAGAAAAATCCTGGAAGACTGTACCCTAAATGTTGCCTGCTCTTTATTTTTTTTATCTTCTTCTGAATTATCTAAAGTTAAAAAAAATCTAGCTTTTATGATCAGAAACTTGTTTTTTTTTAATAAAAAGAGGAGTGGATTGTGTGTCATAAGATATGGGCTCAAAACCTGGGCTATCATTTACTTACTATTGTGACCCAGGCATCCCAGTTAATCTCACTTAGCCTCATTTTTAGCATGTATAAGATGGGAATAATAATACCTACCTTGTAGAGTTGTTGTATCAAATAAGCCCACATTTGTTAAAGCATGTTGCAAACACTACAGCAGTGTGTACTTGTTATAGTGGTGTTTTTATTATTGTGAGGAAGCTGGATGTTTTAATCTCTTGGGTGTCTTCTAACTTTCACTGAGGAGCAATCAAAGGACAATGAAATTGTCTGAAGTATATTGAGCCTGTGGGGAGATCTCTGCATAAATCGCTGTTCTCCAGGTATTTGTGGAAGCTTTTGAGTATAATTGGGATGTAACTAATTTAGATTTTTCAGGAAAGTTCCAATTTCAAATGTTCTGTCCTGTTGCTCTCCTTGTGTAAGAGTACCTACTACACCACATAATTTCATTTCTGGTTAGGAAAATATGGATATTGGGTTCAAAGATTCACCTGAAAGGGAAAGCAAAATTCTCAGAGGTCTGCCATACACCTGACTCAAGACTCTTCCCCTCCCTTTTGGGCCTGTAATTGTTCCTTGAGGCAGGTGATTTAATCAAAGTTTCCAAGAACCAGGATATCAGTTGGTTTTACAACCTGAATTTCCCAATGGCTAGAAGGGAGTGGAGCCTGCAGTGTGTGTTGGGGAGGGACAGAGAGGGCAGATGGTGACTGGGTTCCCTCCAGGATTACTTATTTTAAAAGTCCTTTTCCTTGCATGACTCCCAGTCCATTGCTGGATTGGCTCCCTCAGGAACTGCTGCGGTATCTCTCATCCTCCATTGGTAACCTCCAGTCCTGCCTAAGGATCTCCCACCCTTCCTTGGCCAACAGCCAGTCTCCTGGTTTTAGAAAGGGTCCTTTCTTTCCACTTGTGTGGCATTCTCCTCTGTGGATGGTGTCTCCTTGACCAGAAGAGGCATGGTTCAAGCTTTTCTAAGAATGCTCTAGAGGGTCCCAGGATCTGTCCAGTCAATGAACTCTTAGCCATGTTCAGGACTCAGTGTAATGCCACCTCCATCAAAGCTCCCTGTTCATTTAACATGTAGCATTTTTTGAGAAGTAGGCCAGCTATTCACTCCCTCCTCTGTGATCTTAGGGTGGCTGATGCATATTTACACTTTGCACCTATTTTGTTATGTGCCCTTCACCACCAAGAACTGTGAGCTCCTTGGGTTCAAGGACTTTCTACATTTGTTTTCTTTTATTTATTTTTATTGTGGTAAAATATACATAACATAAATTTTACCACAGTAACAATTTTAAGTGTACAATTCAGTGGCATTACGTATATTTGCTATGTC
The DNA here is from genome assembly GCA_031878705.1 of Tapirus indicus. Lineage (NCBI taxonomy): Eukaryota > Metazoa > Chordata > Mammalia > Perissodactyla > Tapiridae > Tapirus > Tapirus indicus. The sequence goes on from CM062925.1 coordinate 122,189,994, forward strand.
ATGCAACCATCACCACTATCCATTTTCAGAACTTTTCATCAGCCCAAACAGAAACTCTGCCCATTAAACAATAACACTATTTAATTGTGTATCTTCTCTTTTCTATGTGAGGACCACTGCCTTGAACGAGTCCAGGGAGAGCAATTGATATTGGACACGATGATAAGGTGCCCTTGGAGTTGTGCCAGGCAGTAGCCATGTTCCTATCCCACATCTTGATGTATCATGGGAACTTAAATGTCCTTAAAAATTGAACCAACTGGACAGCTGGGTGTGATGGGCATAATTTTAAATTCTTGGCACCTGAGCTAATTCTCAAGGAAGACCTTGATTTTCACCCTGGGGAGAAGGTCTTTCTTCCATGGACCTCCAAATTCTGTGATCTGTGGCATCAATTCTGTTCAAGGCTATTTCATTTGCTTAATATTTAGAGGACACCAAACAAGGCCCTGGGCTGTGCCATGTGAATGAAACAGAAACGAAAGCAGTGGGATCCCTCCCCTTAAGGTTCATGACCTGGAGTTCGGTGATAGGAATGTCCTTCCATGTAGTATGTCTATACAGTTCTTGTCTTTGAAATCACGGTTTTGCTGATGGTGATGAGCCCAAAGAAACTCTTTTTCTCTGTCTGATGTGTGAGAACACAGTGAGAAGGCAGCTATCTTCAAGCCAAGGAAGAGAGCCCTCACTGGAAACCAACCCTGCCAGAACTTGATCTTGAACTTCCAGCCTCCAGAACGATGAGAAAATAAACTTCTGTTGCTTAAGCTACACGGTCTGTGTTATCTTGTTATGGCAGCCCAAGCAGACTCAGTCCCCAGTGCCTTGTCTCCACCGTGTGGAAGCCCCATACTACCTGCCCCCACATCTACATCACTGTCTGGCCAGGCAGTCTCCTCACTCCCCTTGGACCCCGGCTACTGCCCGAGGTTCTGGCCTTGCTTGAGCTGTTGTTCCTCTTGTAAGATGCTCTCCTTCCCCTCTGTGGACGTCAGGGGTGGCACCAACCCTACCCCTTCCACCAAGTCTTCTTTGAGTCTTCAGGCTTGCACTGGGTTCTCCCTCCTCTGATCTGGCAAGTCTATGGTCAGCATCACACATTTTATTGCTTCCATGTCCTCTGACTGTTTACAGGTGATAGCTTTGTGTCCATAGACCCTGGAGTATACGCTTTTTGAGGACAAGGACTTTGTTCTCCTCTTCATAGCTCATAGGGGGCATCCAGTAGAACTTGTGAACTGAGTGATAAACATACAGGTATAGGTTTCTGTAGAAAGTCTGATGAAAACAGATGGAATTGGAGAAAAACCAAAGAGTTAAGAGGGATTCCCAAACAACTAACATGTGCTTCTCCTCTTGGCTGCTCCATTGTGTCTGAGGAACAGGAAGTACCAAGAAACCTTCCCCTCCAGGGCAGTGCCTGCAAAAACACAAGCAAGGGGCCCTGAACAAGCTCCTACTGTTTCTGGCCTCACTGCCCGTCCTGTGGCCAGAAGGGAAAGGCCGCTCAAAGGCTTTCACGCTGCAGGAAGGAAAAGCAATCTGCAATAAGGCTCTGTCCCGAGATCAAATTCTTAAACAACTAATGAATAAATAGGAAAAAAATATGTTAGGGTGGAGAGAATGTTGGGTTTGGAAAGAAGTGGAAGGCACCAGGGAAAGATGGGGGGAGAGACTCAAGAGTGAAAGAAAGGAAGACACAGAGACAGTAGTGATAGAGAGAAGTTTCCAGTAAAAGGTAAGGAGAGACAAAGAGACTGAGAGGGAAGAGATCTTGAAATAGAGAGATAACAGTGACAGCAAGAGAGAGAGCGAGAGAGAAGGAGGAGAAAGGAGCAGAAGGAAGAGGAGAGGAGACAGAGCAATATAGGTCTAAAAGAGTGAAGAATGGAAAGAAAACAATGAGAAGATTTACAAAGAGAATCAAAAACAGTGAGATTTAGAACTAGAAAATGGACAACATGAAAAGGTCTGGTAGCAACAAGTCCACACATCGGGCAAATGGGGGAGGACCATGGAGAGAGAGAGGAGGTCAGATCTAAAAAAGGATAGGGTTTAGCATCACATCTTTTATTGGCATTTATGAAGAGCCTGATTTAAATTTGTTTGTGACTCTTGAACACAGACCTGAGTAACCTCCAGGGCTGAGAATCTGGGCAATCGAGATGACTTCTCTTGGTGCTCTGCAGGGAAAAAGATGAATTAAGACTATTCAAAATGCTTGGAATAGTTAGACATTCCCAGTATTCAGTCCTCCACCCCATTGTGTATTTATCACGAAGAAAAGAAGCTCAAGGTTCTGCTCTCTTTTGTGGGACCCCTTCCAAAGCCCTGGGAGGGGCCCTACAAGGTGTTCATGTGGTCATATGTTTTTGCACAATTTGCAAAGGTCATCTGTTTAACTGCAGTCTGTCCCTTTACTCGCTCACTTAGGTGGTTTGCAGTCACTTCGTGTACAGTTAAATTATCCACAGATGTCCTGGTAGAGAAATGGTTTCAGGAATACTCTGCCACCAGTCATAATGACGTGAAAGTACAGAGCCTGCGGTCTCACTGCCATGTGGATGCATCCTGTGGTGTGGGCCCCAGCAGGACGGGGCAGCAGAAGAGAAATGAGGTGTGAAATTGATAGAGTCAGAAGCTGGGCTGAGGAATTTTTGCAATCATCAGATGTAACATAGTAAATGGAGGATTTAGCTCCTATGAGGCCTAATCAAAACTGAGGTTCTCGTCCATGTGGAATAAACACGATAGTGCAGCTTGTGCATTCATGAGGGCATCATCCATCCCTTTTGTCCCCTCTTGGATCACACAACCAGTACTGGAGATAGTTCCAAGATGTCTGCAGCCCACCTGTTTATGTGGTCTACTAAACATTAGTTACCTGAAGGCAGGAGTTTCTCATCTCTAGTAAACAGCATAGTGCCTGGCATGTGGTAGACATTCAACAAATAGTTGTAAGATTTATAAATGAATGAATGAAATATAAATTAAAATAAAGATCTGGTTGTTCCTCTCCAGACACCATCAATAGAGCCTTGTCCCCACTATAGCAAGAGAAGCTGTCACAACATGGAGGTCATCCCGTATGAGGGAACTGTCCTGTCCTACCTTTCACCCTCCCTCCACCAGCTTGATGAAGATTAAAGATGAGAATGTTGATGGGACCAGATTCCAACATCCAATTTCGTCCACCTTGTTGAAGTGTCTGTGTTCCGGGTTAAAGAAATCTGTGGCCGTGCTCTGGAGTTTCCCGAGGTCCCTGCTGTTCTTCAAACAGAGGGCTTGTTTGTTGCAAAATCTCTTTGCCTGTTTTTGTGCCCTTTTAGTGGAAACCTCTCTGTGGCAACAGAACTGAAGTTTCCTCACAGGTTTTGAGTTACAAAGAGAGTCTTGCTCCATCCTCCGAGAGTCTCCTTTGGGAACACTGTTTTAAGTTTTTAAGCTGTGACTGTGCAGAGTCTGGGACTTACAGAGGGTCCACAAAGACGCCAGATTCAAGAACTGAACATTTCCTTTTAAAATTAGGCAGGGGACTTTGGACTGAGATTTCTGTTTGGATAGCCTGGTTCTTGGAAATGCAGCTGGAATCTCTTGGGATATCCTAAAGAAGCTTTCATGACTAACTTCAGGCATTTACTCACGAACCCCCCATGCAAAGCACTGTGATAGGGCTTCATGGAACACGAAGACTTTTCTCCACATTGATAGTGCTCCTGCACAGGTTAAATTTCCTCCAGTCTCGTCTCCTCTGTAGGCATCTCAAAATCGGTGCTACTGTGAAATTCTTCTTCACGTCTGATCAAAATCTTCTCTGTGGATGTTTAAGACCATTTCTTGTGGTTTAATTCTTACTGGAAAGGAAGAATAACTCTACCAGCTTCTGCCTAACCTCCCTTTCTGACTTGAAAGACCTTAATCCAACCACTGTGGAGGATTTTTGTTCCCTCCTTTGATGGTGGTGGTGGCGATGGGAGAGGGGTCTGTGGGGAGAATTTACAATCTCAGGCCGGGCTGATCACACATTCTGGACTGTTAGGACATCTTGTCCAACTAGATCTGCCGTCTTGGCTGGGATGGCCCAGGGACAGGTTCTAGGGTTTCCAGCCTGCTGTGAAAGGGGGACTGAGGATGAGGCATGGACACGGCCTGGCTGCCCTGCCCTGCGGGGGATGAGGAAGTAAAGCGTCATTGGGCATCTGGGTTCTCTCCAGTCCATAGGAGATTGTTATGGCTAGAATAGTCATCTCCCCAGTCAGGGTGTCATCTGACAACATCACCAGTGCTTTCTGGAGAAAGAAGTTACAAAAGAACAAACCAAAGTTGAGTCAACAGGCTGGGTGGAAACAACCCCTCAGCAGAGAGCCTGCTTCGATCGATCTTCTATGTGGGAGGATGGAGGGGTCTGAGTGGAAGCACAGACAGTCTGAGAGCAGCAGACCACTCAATGGCTCTAGGTCCCTACTGGCAGGACCCTGAGCCTTTGGGGCAAATACGCAGTCATCCTCCCCACGGCCTAGGGCAGAGTGTGTGGACCACCAGCTGCTCTCAGAAACCCTCTCCTCTGATTCCACCATTCTGCTAGCTCCTGGTTCCCCTCTTCCCTGGACTACAACTTTCCCATCTCCTTCATGGGTCCCTGTGTCTCCACCCACCTGCTGATCTCGTCCCCATCTGGTCAGCCCTGCCCTGGGAGCTAAGGATGTCATGGTGAACAGGACAGACTACATGATTTCTGGGGCCCAGTGCAAAATGATTATTCTTAATCATCCAAAAATTGTTAAGCATTCTAGGATGGCGACAGCAGAGCATTAAACCAAGCTTGGCCTCTTCTAAGATGGGCCCTGAGTGATGGCATGTGAGTTAGTTTCCATCTTTGGTCCATAGGTACACTGAGGACTCCCCAGATCTTCAACCCAGCCCCACCCCAAACTCTTACTTCTGGCTATTTGGAAGTCCCATTGCCTGAAAGTCAACAAGACTGAAAAAATAGAATTCAGTATCTTGTCCCTCCTCCCATGTCCTCCAACCATCAGAATAAAATAAAAATCCTTCTCCTTCTCAGTTCTTGCTTTCAGACAAGGATTACTCTCAGCCCAGCTGCCCAAGTCCTTCTTGCCTCTTCCTTCCCTGAATTCCCCACCAAGTTCTGCCTCTTTATCTTTTAATTCCTCTCCCTCTTTCTGTTATTGTTCACCCCCTACGGCCACAACCTTGCTTCACTCCCTGCCGTCTCTCACTCGGGCTGTTGCCCGTGTTTCCTGACTCGTTTCTGTCTTTCTCAGCCTCTAGTCTTTATCCTCTAGTGGCTGCCTGTGTGTTGTTTTCCCTGAGTTAATCCCATGCCTGAAAGTAACCCACGCTCTCCACTGCCTGCAGAACCAAGCCAGACTCCCGAGAAAGGTGGAGGGAGCCCTTCATCACCTCGCACAGCTGACTGTTCCATGATTGGCTCTAACATCTCCAGTGGAACCCACCTGGCCACCCACCTGGCCACTCCATTCATTCATTCAAGACACTTGTTTTGAACAACGACTCTATGCCAGGTTCTGTGCTCAGCACTCAGGTATGAAGTTGATTAACTCGAGGAGATGACAGTTCGGTGGGGAAGACAGGAGATAAACAGATCATGGTAATGTCGTCAGGGAGGTGCGGATGTCACAGATATGCAGCGAGTATTGTGAGGACAGACGAGGTATGTAACTAACCTGGAGGGTAGGGGGTTGGAAAGTCAGCCTTCCCAGAGGATTGGACATCGGAACTGAGTTTGTAAGCATAGACAGGTAGTGGTCGCACGAAGAGGAGGCAGAGGGACATTGTGCTCCTTTGTGCCTCTGTGCCTCCTCCTATGCTGTTCCTTCAGCCTGGGAACAGCACATACAGGCCTGCCTATCTCTTCCCAGCCCATCTCATCCCTGCCCGCCTTCAGGATCCAGCTGGCAAGTCTCCACTTGTAGAGTCTTTCCCCACATGCGCTGTGCCCCCTCCACGTGCTGAGCAGATGCTGCCATTTCCTCCTCTACACTTCCAGGGCACTTTTCCATCCGTCCTTTGTGCGCTATCGTAGAAGCACTCATTCACTGATCTTCCCTCTGTTCCTTGTGAGGTCCCGGAGTCCTCTTCATCTTTGTGTCCCCTAAAGTCCAGCATGCACGCACGCACACACATGCTCAGAAATATTTGGTGAATGAGCAGCACATCGTTGGAGCACAAGTCTGGTTTGAGCACGAGCTTTATTCTTAGAAGTGCCATATTCAGAACAGGGAGATGTGGCCCCATTGCCACTGCCCTTGGTCAAACCTCACTAAGGTCCAGTGAACCATTGCCAAGAGGTACTTTGAAATGTGTCAAGAGGTGAGGGGACCTGAACATGTGTCATATAAGAAACTCTTGAGGGAATTAGTGCTACTTAGCCTGGAGAGGAGAGAATGTAGTGGGGGCCGTGATTGTATCTACAACTATTTGAAGCTCTGACGCATGGAGAAGAGCTTCGTCTTATTTTCTGGTGCTCTAGAATCCTTCCAGAATGTAGATAGAAGGAAGAAGGGGGCTAGTGGGTGAAGTTACATGGAGGCACATTTCAGACCCATATGAGAAAACACTTTCTCAGTATAAGAATTACCCAACCATTGGACAATTGACTTTGAACTCACTAAAATGGACTCGTTCAAGGAGACCCAAACTAGCCATCTCTCCGGGACGTTGTCACTTTTAGGCCTTTCATCCTGGATGGGAAATTAGGCCGATAACCTCTAGGATGACGTACAGATCTCAGATTCTACAAGTCTGAATTTTCTTCTCCGCCTCAGGCCCTGTGGTAAGAATGCCACGTTGCATTCAAGCATGGACATGGAGAGAACACACCCCCAGATTTCAAAGCACTGTGCTTTGTTGTGCCAACAGTAATGACTGCTTTTATTCCTCAGAAGCGCTGAGGTTGGAGAGATGAGCTAGGCTCTCAACGTCAACCGCAAGTCTAGAGTCTGTGGCGTCAGAATGTGTGAAAAGATGTTTTCCTACGTAGCAGGGATTATTTCTCCCCTTCTCCCTCCTTTGTGCTTCGATCTTCTCCGGCATCTAGTGTATAACTTGCTGCATCCCTCATGAGGTCAGACCTGCACCAGGAGAAAGCCAGTTCTGGACAAATCCCAGCCACCCTGTTGGGACTCAGAGTAAGAAGAGAGTCTGTGAGTCCCTCTACCCTGCCTTAAAGGGGTGCATTTACTTGCTTGGGTTGGTGTAACAAAGCACCAATGACTGGGCGGCTTAAACAACAGAAATTCATTTCTCACAGCTCTGGAGGCTGGAAGTCTGAGATCAAGGTGTCAGCAAGGCTTGCTTCTCTCCTTAGTGTGTAGACGGCTGTCCTCACGGGGTCGTCCCTCTGTGCCCAAATTTCCCTTTCTTGTAAGGATGCCAGTCATATTGGATTAGGGCCCACCCTGATGACCTCATTTTTCCCTGGTTGCCTCCATAAAGACCAACTCTCCAAATAAGCTCACATTCTGAGGTTCTGGGGAGTCAGGATTCTAATGTGTGAATTTTGGGGGGACATAATTCAACCTGTAACAGAGGACACGTGTCTTTTCTGAATGCCTGTCATCTGGAGCCTGCATGTGAGTTTGGGTGCGAGGCCGAGTTCTCCTTCCATGACAGAAACTGAGAGGCCCAGACACCCCCAGCTCCTCTGTCCCACGGACAGAGGCCTGGGCCCGGCTTTGGCCGGAGAGACGCCTGCCCAGGACTGTGAATTGATTGGCATCTACTGTCACAAAGACAAGAGCTGGTGCAGAATTCTTTCCTGGTGACCGTGGTGGCCTCCAGTTCCTCGGGTCACCAGTGTCCCCATGCCTGCGTTGACCTCCAATGCCAGGACAAGGGGGCTGTGAAACGAGGTGCCCGTGCAGGGCCCGGGGGAGTGGGGTGGTTTGCAGCCACCCACTCGCTGACACTGGTTCTCGTGGCCCCTGGTTCCTCAGCACTGTTGAATGTCTTCCTGTGCTCCAGGTCCTATCTGCCCGGCAGCTCTTTCCACTTCCAGGCCTTTCCTATGGATGTCTCTCAGCTAAAGTGCCTTTTGAAGCCCTGCTATAGCTCTCACAACCTCTGTAAGGTCAGTCGACTTTCAACCACAGGCCACTTGCTCTGAGAAGCTTCCCTTTGGTGGGGGGAAGGATGCCAGCTTTGGAGCCAGTCAGATCCAGGTTCAAGCTCTAATTTACTAGATGTGTGACCTTGGGAGAGTGATTTAAACTCTTGAGGTCTCAATCTTCTCTTCTCTAAGATGGGCTAATAAAAGTAGCTGCCACACTCACTTGTTTTGAGGGTTAAATGAGCTAATGCAGTGTGTGGTAGGCATTTCCCATGGTCCGGTCCTGGGCCCTCCAAACCAGGGCCTTCAGGGCATGCAGTGGGCTATAGGTGAGCCCAGCTCAGTTGGTGACAAGGAAATGAGCTTTACCCATGGCTGGTGGGTTTGCATGGGCTCAGTTTCCTGGGGGGTCGCTCCATTGCTGGTCAGTTACCCCCGGTCGGCGGGACAGAACAGGTGGCTAGCCAAGACAGCCTGGGCCCACCTGATATTTAACCTTCAGATGCTTCTCCTCCTCTGTACTATGAGCCTGGCTCCTGTCCCCTCCCTGGTAATTCTGGGGCACACTAGAAAGAAATGAAGACCTGAGAAGGCCTTCAGAGGACTGTGTAAGATTCCTCCATTGATGGTCCCCGTGGGGACCTTCTCCTCTGGTTGTGGAAACCCTGCTATTCTTTCCAGGCTTATTCAAGCCTGTTTGTTATGACCACTCCCTGCCTTTCCCCTTCCCTGCACTTGGAGGAAGTGCCCCATTGCCCCCAGCACCCAGCACCTGGTAGGAGGGCAGTGGGGGTCTTATACCAGTTGCTCCAGGCTCAGCTCCCTTATTCTCTCTGAGTGGGTCCAGGCCCCTTTCTGAGAACGCAGTTGCTATAGAAACAACCCCCAGAAAAGGAGGATGGTGAGGAGGGTGGGAGGTGGGTTGGGCCTAGACCTTTCTCAGAGATAGTTGTTTGTGGGGTTTTTTGCTTCATTTTTTTGGTGGAGAAACACACCTCACATTCCCCATTGCTTCCCTTCGTCATGAGGCAGTCTTTATCCCATACATGAGTTTTAATGTTAAATTTCTCCAGCAGGAGCATGGAGTCATTTTTAGCTGGCTGGTTTGGGAGCCTTTGAATGGCCCCTGGAATCTGTGAGGATCAGCAGGAGCCAGCAGGGCTGGGCTGTGTTTGATTTAAAATTGGAAACACAGGAGGCAGAGGAGTGGCTTTATATAGTCTGGGAGGTCCAGGAACCCCGAGCACTGATTTATGAGAAGCTTGGTGAGAGCACATGAAAGCCGAGGTAATATTTATAAATTCCTTCCCTGAGGATGGATGAAATGTTCTTCTGAGCTGCAGTCAGATAGCACCTTTTTGGGGGATGAAGGGAGGTTGTTTAAGTCCAGTTATTCAGTGACTGAAACAAAAAGGGAATGTGGGTGAGGAGCAGCTGCCTCGAAGTCTGTTCCAGAAGAAAGCAGGCGAGGAAGCACTGTTCTGCAGGCCTGGGCTCCTCCCTTCCATCCTCAGGGTCCCCCTCCAGTCAAGGAGTGTTTGGTCTCCTTTCTGGTGCTCCCAGGCCTCCCCCCACCCCATTCAACAAGGCCAGGGACCTACATCTGGCAATTATGGTGACCGCATTTTACAAACAAACGTCTATCTTTGTGTCTGGGGACAGGACAGGTCCTGGGTGGCATAGGGAGGGAGAAGGGAGAAGAAGATGGAGCAGGAGGGGTGAGGAGGCTGAGGACAGATACAGGTGTGCCCCAGGGCACCCGAGTCCCGAGGCTGACATGTGACAGGACACGCTGAGTCAGAGCAGCTGATGCCCAGCGAGGAGGAGGCTGCTGTGAGGGGCCTGTGTGGCTGCCGGCCACCGTAGAAGACTTGCGCCCACTGTGAGTTTTGGACCCACCGACCAAGGTGGGGGACTCTCCCAGAATCAGAGAGTGTCCACTCAACTGCGTCCCCATCGGGCCTGCATCCCTGTCCTCAACCCAGCAGGTCAGGAGAGGGCGGAGCCATGGGGCCAAGCTGGCTGATGATGACTTCGCTTGAATGAGCAAGGATGATGGAAAATGTTATAAAAAATTGTATTCGGGAGTGTAAAACCAAGGGGACGGAAGGGAGCATCTTCAACTCTGGGCCACCTTGACCTTCCATCCCAGATTTCCCATCTGCTGACAGGAGGGAACCCCGTTTATTACTAATCTGCGTCTGAGGGTCCCAAGGGGTGTTTCCCACGTGACGCTCGAGTCCTGAGAGCAGTGGAGGGAGCGCAGGGCGATGGTCCGAGGGGCTCTGCGGTCCTGGGGCGGTGGGGAAATTGTCACCTCCGTTCCAGCCTGGAGCCTCCATCTGCAGCCCGGCTTCTGGGGCCATCATGGAACGCTGAAGGAAGGGCTGGGGGCTTGTCAGGAGGTCTCTCCGTCACAGCAGCCCAGTTCCTGTCCTGGCCCCAAGGATTCTCAGGGAAGGCTCTAAAGCCATTAAAACGCAGGCAGCGTGGTTCTGGCAGGATGGTGCCGTTACAAGATCTGCTTCGGGTAGTCGCTGGAGGCTGGGTGGAAGACACCAAACACCCCTCATCGCCTTCTGGGTGAGGGTCAGCAGACAGATAGGCCCCATACCCTCCGGGGCTTGGTTAGGCCGACGCCGGAGAAGTAGGGGTTAAATGCCAACTCCCCAGCCAGGTCCCCGCTGGTGCCTGCAGAAGCAGTGGACCCTCCCCACGAAGGGGGACTTCTGACCCCATCCCTTTCCTCACCTCTGTTTCGTTCCTTCCTGCAGCAGTTAGGGGATGTCCCATAAAAGACACTAAGATGGGAACCATGTTGTCCCTGGGGATGACATCAATGTTTCTTTTGGCAGGTGGGACCATCGTTCATGACTGAACCTCTAAGGTGACCACTGGCTTGGGTTTTCTGATCACGGGCACCTAAGGAGCTGTGTCCAGTGACATCTGGATGCTCTGTGCACACTGACAGGGCTTGTTCCCAAGTCTCCACCTGAGGTGCTCAGCCAGGTCCAACTGCTGAGGGCTGTGGAGGATTAGCTCGTGCAAGGCCCTGCTGTTGGAGCACCACCCGAAGGGGCTTTACAGCCGCACTGTCCCGGAGCCCCTTCCCATCCAAGACCCGCACCCGGGGTCCCTCAGCTCCTGCCCCTTCCTGGCCTCATCATGTCCCTTGGACTATTCTGACGGGTGGAAATATGTTACCAGAGCGTTAGAGCCAGCAGGGATTCCTAAAAGTGATAGCAATAGTGGCTGTCATTTATTAAGCACCTACTGCATGCCAGGCACATAAAGAAGGTTATTTTTCACCCTTGCAAATGTTCGAGAGAGGCACTCTTGTAATCATCAGGTCACAGTGGACGTGCAGGGGCTGTGGAGAGGCAGTGCAGCATGGTCGAGGGCACAGACCGGCATTCAGTCCCAGCTCTGTCCCTTACCAGCTGTGGGACACAGGCTGATTTTTTAAGCTCTCTGTGTCTCTGCTTCCTCATTTGTAAGACAGGGAAGCCGCTAGTAGCAGTGAGTGCATAGGGTGGTAGTGAGTTACCGTGCACACAGAGGGCTGACGACAGTGCCCGGCACCCAGGAGGGGCTGCCAGAGTGTCGGCTATCGTGATGGAGAGGATCAGGAATCGGGGCACAGTCGGCAGGGTAGCAGTAATTGCAAAGTAGGAATCCTTGTCTGTCTGGCCCCAAAGCCCCAGTTTTTCATTTTACATGTGAGGACACATGCACAGTGGGGCGGGGGTGTTGGGGAAAAAGGACTTCCCCAAGATTGGCCAGCTGCTTTGTGACCATCCCAGGACTGGCAGCCCTTTCTGATGGGCCCCATGTAGTGTCCACCCCACAACACACTGCCTCCCTTTGGAACTAAAATAATCTCTGACAAGCCCCCTTTGTCCTCTGGGTTGTCTGACGCGACCTCCGGGAGGTGCGCTAGTCTGCAGTAAGTGCGTTCTGCCCCACACACGCTGGGCACCCGTCAGCCCTCACCAGTCCTCACCGTCTTGTAACCACAGAGCCCTCACAACAGCCAGAGCGGAGGGAGGGGAAACATCAACTGGATCAGTGTTCCCCCCAGCTGGAATCCACTCAGACCTTCAGGAGCTCTACGTGGATTTTTAACCACTCTTGGCTGCCGACTTAGCCATTTTATTTGAAATAAATATTCAAGATTGACCTTCCCTAGATTTCGCTCTTCGCTATGCCCACCAGTACAAGATTTCATTGCATTTTCAAAAAGCACAAAAATGAAGATTCCTGCCTCATTCAAACCCTGGACTTAACCAGGATCATCTCGGTTGGAACCAGAAAAAGGAAGGTGATAGGAACACAGGTGTTTTATTTATTCCCCTGCGGCGTCCCTCTCCCTTTCATTCAAATTTCCCTCCACGAAGATGAATACAGACGTGTTACAACGGACCCCGGCTTTGCTCCCAGCTTTAAAAGATGAGTCAGAGAGGTTGGGTGAGGACAGAAGGGGACAAGAGGGCACTGTGTGGAGGGAGGTGATGTTTCTGACCTCAGTTATCCAAGTCTCCATCACCTCCCATCGCTTCAGGGCTGAGATTCCTCCCACCCACACGAATCCAACAGCAGATGAAGTCTTCGGGCCACGGAGGCTCCCGGAATTGCAGCGTGCATTGAGGGCTGCAGCTGCCCTGGTCCCAGGGCTGAGTGCCTCTTAGGGGTCTGTCCGGAGGGCTCTCTGAGGCCACACTGCACCCTCCTCGTGGACAGCCGAGTCAGTGCAACTTTTACTGATCCTTCTGCTCAGTGTCCATGCACAGTGATGTCACTTCTACTTCTACTGCTGGGTGACAGAAGCACCGAGGGTTTGCTGGGCTTGGGAGTGGCCTGTGTTGTTCTGGATGAGAGGAGGGTGGGGGCGGTTGGCAGGAAAGAGGCGACAAAAGTGAGATGCGGGAAGGTGGACTGAATCAACCTTGCCCGAGAAGAAACAGTGTCCCGAGGGAGCTGGAGGAATGGAGGAAGCAATGCAAGGCCTGTGGTTCTTGCAGCAGCCAGATCCCTCAGCAAAGCAGGAAGCGGGGACAGCACGGGCGGGGGGCCGCAGCATCCGCTGGTCACTTGGGGACCAGCATGCGGACGAACTCCTCGTAGTTCACCTGCCCGTCCCCGTCCACGTCGGCCGCCCGGATCATCTCGTCCACCTCCTCGTCACTCAGCTTCTCCCCCAGCCTGGTCATCACGTGGCGCAGCTCGGCGGTGCTGATGAAGCCGTTGCCATCCTTGTCAAACATGCGGAAGGCCTCCCGGATCTCCTCCTCGCTGTCCCTGTCCTTCATCTTCTTGGCCATCATGGCCAGGAACTCGGGAAAGTCCACGGTGCCGTTGCCGTCACGGTCGATCTCGCTCACCATGCCCTGCAGCTCGGCCTCTGTGGGGTTCTGGCCCAGGGACCGCATGACGGTGCCCAGCTCCTGGGTGGTGATGCTGCCGTCCCCGTCCTTGTCAAACAGGCTGAAGGCCTCCTTGAACTCGGCCACCTGCTCCTCTGTCAGCTCGTCAGCCATGGGAGGTGTGGGGTGGCGGCGGAGGGGTTGGTGCGTGCGGGTCCCCAACTCTGGCCGCGGCTGGGCTCCTCTCCCGGTTCTGGGGGACAGGTGGTGGTGCGAGGACGGGCGGCTGGCCGGCTGGCGTTCTAGCCCTGGCTTGACTTGCTGGCGCTTAAGAAGGAGCAGGATTCTCCCTCACCATTCAGACTCCCCGCCCTGCGGTTGCCTGAAGGCTGGGTCGTGTTTGAACAGGAGTCGGAACCAGGAACAAGGCTGGTGGGTGAATGGGGCTGACGCCAGCAGCTCTGTGTGGGCAGCCGTTCTCGCCCCGCCATCACCTGGTGCTGCCAGGAGCCGCTGAAAGGACACCTTCGAGGAAGGTGTGGTGGACAACCTGTATGGAGATTAATTTGGGTTTTTCCTCTTTGAATTTTCCCTCTCCCCTCCTCCTCTCCAATCTCCACACCCTTCCCTCAATAAAAGCCCTGCACCCTTTCTTCCCTTCAGCTGTGGTTTCAGGCAGGATGAAAAGCAGAAGTTGTCTTGGCCCGAAAGGAGTTTCCTTTCCTAGTCTTTGGTTTCCAAAACCTGAAAGCCTGAGGGCTCCCAAGAGGGTTTTCAGAGAAAGAGAAAAAGGTTTTCCTGCGGGTAGAAGCAGACTGTCTCATCTTCAGAAAAAACATGCATGGAGGATATCCTTCCTTCCTTCCTTCACTCACTCGTTCGTAGATATTTACTGAGGACCTACCGCATTCAGGTGCTGCTCTGGAAGCTGGGGATAGAGCCACGAACCGGACAGGCAACCCATAGTCCTTGAGAAGCTTATATTCCGTCCGCAAGACAGCTAGTTAGCAAGTAAACTAACAGAGAAACCAAAGCAGGATAATTAGATCTTTTTGATAAACGCTCTGAAGGAAATCAAAGGGCTGACGTGAAGAGAACATGGGGAGGCTACTTCTACAGCGACGGCCAAGAATGGCTTCTCTGCAGAAGTGCACTTGAGGGTGACCTGAAGGGGAAGGAGGGGCTTTCCAGGCAGGGAGGACGAGCCAGCTCAGAGTCCAGGGGTGGGAGAGGGCTTGGCACGGCCAGGGGACAGAAAGGTGGCCAATGTGGCTGCAGCCTAATGGGTGAGGAGGAGAGAAGAAGGAGATGAGGAAGGACAGACAGGCGAGGCTTTGTAGGACACGGTGAGGAATTCACATTTTATTCTCTGATTGATGGGAACCCCGGATGTTTTTCTTTTTTTTGAGGAAGATTAGCCCTGAGCTAACATCCATTGCCAATCCTCTTCTTTTTGCTGAGGAAGACTGGCCCTGGGCTAACATCTATGCCCATCTTCCTCTATTTTATATGTGGGGCCCCACCACAGCATGGCTTGGTGAGTGGTGTGTAGGTCTGCAGCTGGGATCTGAACCTGCGAACCCTGGGCTGCTGAAGTGGAGCGCGCGAACTTAACCACTATGCCACCGGGCTGGCCCTGGAACCCCAGATATTTTAAGCAAGGGCATGTCTGAAGCTCTGAGCCCGTGATTTAGGGGGAGTCAGAGCTGAAGTAAGGGGTATTTTTAAGAGGAGATATTCTCAAGAAGGTGAAATGGAAAGTTCATCGAGCACATAGACTCAGCTCCCAACCTCCAGGAAGCCCGGGGAAATGACCACGCACAGAGGGAGAAGAGGTTGTTTGCTTGTGGGAATCCAGGAAAATCCAAGCTGGAGAGACGCAGAAGAGCTGACGCTATACTGAAGGAGAAGAACAAAGTGGGAGAACTGACGCCTCCTGACTTCAAGGCTAACTATAAAGCTACAGTAAATAAGACGGTACGGTATTGGCCACAGAAGAGACAATAGATCAATGGAACAGAATAGAGAGCCCGGAAATAGACCCACATGAATACAGTCAACTGATCTTTGCAAAGGAGCAAAGGTAATACAATGGAGCACAGACTCTCTTTTCAACAAATGGGGCTGAAACCACTGGACATCCACATGCAAAAAAAGAAACACGTGAGTCTGGACACAGAACTTACACCCTTCACAAAAAGTAGCGCAAAATGAATTATCGACCTAAATGTAAAATGCAAAGCTATGAAACTCCTAGAAGGTAACAGAGGAGAAACCTGGGTGACCTTGGGTATGGTGATGATATGCAACCCCAGGGTCATCCAGTTTGGGTTGGGGTTGGGTTTAGATTCAACATCAAAGGCACGATCCATGAAAGAATTGATGAACTGGATTATGTGATCTGAGTCTGTCCGCCCCCATTTCATATGCTGAGCCCTGACCCCCAAAGGGGCGTATTCGTGTAATAATACAAGGGCAGCAGCAGCAGGAGGCAGAAGGAGAACCCTGGACATGGGCATTTAACTGACGCAGTGTCCTGGAGAACCAAGGGCTGGCACCATGGGAAAACCCGGGCCTGAGACAGTCCCGCTGATGGACGGAGACTGCAAGGCCGGACAGGAATACGGTCTTACTTCCTGCCTACATCACCTACAACAGGTGTCTGCAGGTTTCTGGATCATGGCGTCAGGACTCGAAAATCTAACCTTCGCCTAAGTGTGTTCTTCAGAAAGGCACATTGAAAGAGGACTCAGTGAGGATACTAAACAGAGTTACTCATGACTCACAGTGGATAGTGCTGCGATGGGCGGACTTGTTGCAACTCGCTAGTTAGGGAACTGTGACAGAGGGGATGTGCTTTTTTTCATGGACTTCTGCAATCCTCTCCCTGCAGTGTCTCAGTGCACTGACTCCTTTCCCTGCAGAATATACTTGTGGTCTAGGACCCCTCCTAACATTTAAAAATTACTGAGGACTCCAAAGAGCTTTTGTTTATGTGGGGTATATCTATCGGTATTTACTGGGTTTGAAATTAAAACAGAAAACTTTTAAATATTTAAATATATTTTTATATATTTATTTGTAACTTAAAAAATAGAAATAAAAAACCTATTACATGTTAACATAACATAGTTTTATGAAAAATAATTATATTTCTAAAATAAAAAATAAGGAGAACATTGGCACCTTAAAAAATATTTTTGCAAATCTCGGTAATGTCTGGCTTCATAGAAGTCTGTCTGCTTCTGCACTCGGTCTGTGGGAAGGTGTTGGTTTGATTTGAAGTATAGGATAGTCCAGCTTCACAGAGCCATGCAGTTGGCAAAGGAGAGAACGTTTAAATGACTCAGATAATTGTGGATATTTTTCTTTGATATCCCATCAAAATTTGACAAGTGGTAGTTTCTTAAAGGTTAGTTATAGTGTGGAATCTAAAACCATGTCAATGAACTTTTCATACTGTTACATTAAAATCCATTGGTCACTTGTGCTTTGAATGGAACTTTTCCTCATGCATGATTTTGTAATGCCATGCATTGGTTGTTTGGAAACTATTGGTTTCCTGAGTTCTGCAGATCTTCAGAACGTTGAACCATTATATATACTACAAAAAAAAAATCACATTTATTAATATCACCACCAATCCCATTAGAAAAGTCTTTAAGTATTGGAAAGTCTCAGGCCCACAGTGGCACATTTGAAATTTCCAAAATTCTAATTTTCATTTGGAAACTCAAAATTTATCATTGGCAACAAATACTGTCAGTTGTTTTTCTTGAAATGACAGGTTCACTTCATCTGTTTTTGAGAAAATGTCTGCCAAATACCAAGTCTGAGAAACCACAGTTTGTCTGTCAGCTGTTCTTTCCAATCAGAGTGGCATTCCATGAAAAAAGCTGACCCCACTACTCACACACTCACCACAAGGGCTTTTCCATGACAACCACGGTATTTCAATATTCAGCAGAATATTAAGGATGTGCAAGGATTGAAATTTAATAAAATTTTACTACTTCTCCAAGAACACTCAAGTAAAATTGGTTTTATCTTTTAAAATTGAGACTATGTGGTGGTGAAGAATATAATGACCACGGTACAGGAAGCTTGATTCATGCTAAGGAACCAGTAATTATACCCACCGCTGCTTTTGACCTCAGTGCAAGATGTCAACACAGTGAAAAAGGCAAATAATGTCTTGCTATTATTATGAGAGCCTCCCAGACCCTCTGAAAGGGTATTGGGGACACCCTCCCTCAAAATGGATCCATGGAACATACTTGAAAGACCATGGCGGTTGGAGGGTTGGGAACCAGGAATCTGAACTGGGTGTAGAATTCCCTGGATTGGAGGTGAGAGGTATTGAGGACGCTGGAATTGGCAGGGACAGTGTTAAGAAGACCCCGACGGACACACAGGGAAGGAACTCGCCTGCTGTTGCTACTTCCTTTGAAGAGCAGACAACCCAATGTGGTTTTCCCTCTGAATTGGTGCTGTAATAGCTTTTATTAAAAAGAATTAGTTCAGCACCCTAGTGACTGTGCCTCTCCTGCTGGGGCTATAGAGAAAGATGAAGATTAGGATTCCCCAATCTTTTCAACCACTTCCATTCCTGTACCTTGCTCTAGAGGTACGGCTGAGAGTGGCCCTGGGCCTTTCTCTCTCTCTCTTTGTCTTGATTAAGCCATTCGCCACCCCTAACGTTGGCTTGTCTACTTTCTTTCCCCCAATTTAAATATAAACACCTGTCTTAACGTGCTCAGGCTGCTGTAACAAAATGCCACCCACTGGGTGGCTTATTAACAGCAGAAATTTATTGCTCCCAGATCTGGAGGCTGGAAGTTGGAGATCAGGGTGCAGCATGGCTGGGTAAGGACCCTCGTCTGGACTGCAGACTCCTTGCTGTGTCCTCACACGATGGGAAGGGCTAGGGGTCTCCCAGGAGCCTGTTGTATAGGGGCTCTAATCCCATTCATGTAAAGGAATTCTTGGTCCTCATCTGAACCAGCTTTCCCCCCAGTCTTTCTTGTCTCTTTAAAAAAACCCACTCAAGATGGGCACGGATGTTAGCCCACAGCCAGTCTTCCTCAGCAAAAAAGAGGAAGATTAGCAATGGATGTTAGCTCAGGGCTCGTCTTCCTCACCGAAAAAAAAAAAAAAACCCACTCAATTCACTCAGTTGTTAGAACAAAACTCTAGAGTCATAGTTAATTCCTCCCTTTCTCTTGCACTTCATGTCCAGTCTTTCAGCTTTGCTTTGACACATCACTGCACCACTGATCTTGAGGCAGGATGCTGCAACAGCCTCATAACCGGCCTCCTTTTTTGTGTTGTAATTCAGTGTATGTCATTGCCTGCTCAAAACCCTAAAATGACCTCTCTTTGGATTTCAGTAAAATCCAAACTCCCTACGGTGGCCTCTTGGTCTTCCATGACTGTTTCCTCACCTTCATCACATCACCTACCCCCCAACACTGTGCTTCAACCACACTGGCCTACTGTCTGCTCCTTGAACACTCTCAAGCTGATTTCCACCTTAGCATCTTTGCATGAGCTGCTCCATCTTCCCGGACACTCTGTCCCTGACCTTCAAGCAGCTGCTCCTTCTTGTCACTTCAGTCAAAAGTCAAATATTGCTTGGGGCCGCCCGGTGGCGCAGCGGTTTCGTCCGCGCTTGGCAGCCCGGGGTTTGCGAGTTCGGATCCCGGGCGCCCGCCGACGCACTGCCTGTCAGCCCTGCCGTGGCGGCGTCCCATATAAAGTGGAGGAAGATGGGCACGATGTTAGCCCAGGGCCAGTCTTCCTCAGCAAAAAGAGGAGGATTGGCAACAGATGTTAGCCCAGGGCCAGTCTTCCTTAGCAAAAAGAGGAGGATTGGCAACAGATGTTAGCTCAGGGCTGGTCTTCCCCACAAAAAAAAAAAAAAAAAAAAGTCAAATATTGCTTGCTTGCAAGGCCTTCCCTGACAAGCCACTTGTACTTAAGCCTCCTCCTCCACCTCATCACCTCCATTTTATTCCTCCTTTATTTTCTTCATAACTTATACTCCTACATTTATCTTGTTCATTTGTTTGTTTACTGGCTTATTTTCTGTTTCATCCCATGTAAGTTTCACAAGCGGTGAGGCTGCTTCTGGTTTCTTTCTTCATCAAGCCCTCTGAGGTAGGATGGGCCCTGTGCTGAGTAGTCTGCAATCAACATTTGCAAAATGCATAGACTACAAGGAGGTCACATTGTCACGAAAGGGCAGCCTTGCCTCCACCTGCACGAGGATGCCAGAACCGTATCTTCCCTTTGCATCCTTCCCTCTGGTTCAGAACCTCCAAGGTGTGCCTCAAATGGTCTTGCCCGAATGCCCATTTATTCATCTTGTGTGGTCTGTCATTTTCCGCTCTACTGTTCCCAGGTTTGCTGAGTGGCTCCGTGGGGACTGGTGACCTCTGTGTTGGCCCCAGGGAGCAGCTGCTGATGCTTCATCCTCTGGACACCTACCCGTGGCTTGTCCTCTGTTTCACATCTCCTCATGGATGCTAGAAAGCATCCCCACCTGTAGGCACACCATCAGTTCTGCCCCGGCTTCGTGAAGATGAGCTTATGCTCCCAGATCCCTGCAAGCCATTTGGTCACGTGTCACTTTTAGCTAACTCTCCGTGTATTATGGTCACCACCCTGGGCCTCTGGCACAGGGTCCTTAGAGGGAAGCCAGAGCACAGTCAAAGTGATGAGGGCCAGCAGATCTCGGGGTGAGCTGGGACTTTTCTCCTCAAAGCCAAATGTGAAAGTTAGGCAGATAGTCTGGCCAGCGTCAATCTGTAAGGACCAGGCAGATGGGGGGAGAGGAGGATTCAGAATAGAGGATCCTGGGAAAGACTGGAGCATGTCCAGAGGACCTGTGGTCAGGCCTCTGGCCAGCAGGTGGGTGCTGCTCGTGTGGCTCTAGGGCCACTCTGGAAAAACCTTCAAAAGGAAGAGTTAAAATAGCCCCCCCAGAGCCCCCTTGCTCCAACCACACGCCCCAGGGTAAGCTCTGGCTATCCCTTGTCTGGGGCTGTCTTTGGTCTCAGCAGCTAAAGTCCCTACCTGTCATTTTCCGTCAGGACTTCCCTCGAGTCTCCCAGGAAGGACCAGATGCCTGAGTCCGCAGGGGGTCCACGGCTCACATTGTTGTTCTGGCATCTTTGCAGTTCACAGTCTAAGGAGCAAGAGCAACAACACAGACAAAAGGGACCATAATGATGAGACACTAACAATGTTGTTGAAACCCGCCTGACACAGCAGTGGCATTTGTACTGTGCACACGGTATTGACCAGCTACTTCTGCTGCTTCTTGCTTTCCAAGGCCAGCATGGACTGGTAGTAAATACGCCTTGCTCTCTATTCCAACTTACACTGACCACGGAGCAAAACAACACCTTCGTAGTCACCCTCATTGCTAGGAGAGGGTCTTCTCACTGAATGGGGGAGCTTTCTATGGGAAGCAGGGGTCCTGGGCCTTCCTCTCTCACCTCCCCACCAAAGGCTGTTCCAGATTCGGTGTAAGACCCAACTCTTGGAATGACTTTCGGTCAGTCTTGTGTGAATCATCAAGATTCCTCCAGGGCTGTCCTCGGCTGGGCTGAAGTTCAAGTTCAGGGAGGAGATTTTTGTTCTAGATCAGAGACGTGAGTTGTTTCACTGAAATCTGCTACGTCATCATTTAGGAGGCCGGTGCATGGAAACGCCTCTCCCGGAGCTGGCAGGGCCACAGCGCGTTGCCTCTGGCTCGCTTGGTCGTAAAATGCAGGCGTGGTTCACTTTTATGATTCGAGGCCTCACCTGCAGAATGAAGTCCACTAAGCGCCGAGGAAGCTGAACAATCAGATTGTTTTGAGCGTTTCCTGGACCTTCTTGGGGCAGTGTGTCCTCACGTCAGGTCCCACTGCTCTCCTCAGGCCGCTGGTTTATGAGGTCAGCCCGGGGGTGCCCCACCCTGTGCCAAGGCCGCCTTTTAAGTACGACCAAACTCCTTAACCGCTCAACTGCTGAGGCCAGCGCCTTCGTGTCTTCGAGCACCTCAAGCAGAGCATTTGCGCAAGAGGCAACACGAGGGACATGAAATTGGCCTATATTTAATTCCTGAGAGCCGTTTTGATTAAATCTGGATTAAATTAAATGACCGCCCAAACCAATGCAAACTAGTAATAAATCTCACAATAATAGCAGCCAAACAAGTGAAAATCTCTTCTTGGACTTCCTGCTTTCCTGGGAAAAGGGCGATTTTTCATGCTACATGCCAGGATTGGTGACGTTGCCCATGTAGCTCGCCTGTGCCCACTGGTTGCCTCCCCTGGACTAAGGGCAGGTGAGGGGTTCCAGGCTGGCCTTGGGGAGCAGAGAGGGAAGGTGGAGGGCAGGGTGGAGAAGGGCGGAGTGGGGAGGAGAGTGTGCTGATTCTGGAGGGGCTCATTTGTATGACCCACCTGCCTTTCAAACCGGATGTTTGTTGTTTCAAAACAAATTGACAAACAGAAAATATTAAAGGGGGTGATGTTGCTGAGGGGCCAGGGCCACATGCTGCACATCTGACCCCAAGATACATTTGATAATTGGCTCAGTAGGCTCGTCCACTGCGTTGAGCCCCATAACTACAGGGGTGTGGTAATTATCTTTGAGAACTTCCTTGAGGGGTATGGGGCTCATGGAGAGGCAGCTGAAGCTTTGGTTCCAAGTTCCAAGCTTTGAAGTTTATGATGGTGAGGAAAAGCCTTGCAGTTAATACAGGAAGACTTGTGTGTGTGTGTGTGTGTGTGTGTGTGTGTGTGTGTTTGTGCAGGTGGCTCAAGTGTCCCTGTGTGGATAGCTATGCCTGCTGGTAAGCACATGAGGTGTGGAGAAAGCAGGAGGGTTTGGGGCGTGAGCTCAGTACCCGGGTAAGTGATCTGAGGGAGGTGAAGAGGTTCATCAAGGGTGGTTCCAGTGTTATCAGAGGTCACTTCAGAGTCATTCATCTAGTGGTTTTGAACTTGCTCTTTGAAACGCTTGGACTCTGCAAAGGTCCTTTCAGAGATGCACAGGGAGAAAAGGAAGGTGAAAGGGGGCCCAGGAGGCCCAGCCTTCTTTCCCTACTGCCAACCCGTAAAGCTCTCTTTTAACTACTTCATACATGTTGGGCAAGTTGCAACTCTCGTGACTCGGGGTCCTCGTCTGTAAAATGGGCACACACATAGCAGAGAGCACTATGAATTAAGATATGAGAAGGTTCAGAAGGGCAGCTGGGACAGTAAGAGCTCAGTAAATATTAACTATTATCTATCGTATGAGTGAGTAAGATTTCATTTGAAAAATGGCTCCCCTGCTAAAGAAATTCTGAAAGCTACCATCCACTCCAACCCTTCATTTTCCAGACATTGTAACCCATCAAATTTAAGCATTTACCCAGGACTTTACAACTACTTAGTGAGGGACAAAAATGGGCTGAGCAGAAGGATCTCCTGGCTCCAGTCAGGCCCCCTGTGTGCTGCCCAGGACAGACTGCCCAGGAATAGGACCTGAGGCGCATTTCTAGTTGCTAAGGGAGTCTCTGGTCAGCCTCAGGCCCCTTGAAGGCAGGAAGAGTATCTTGTTCATCAGAGGCTCTCCAGGTCCAGCATAGCCGCTGGCACACTACAGGTGTTTGAGAAACATCTGTGAATGGATGATGAAGACTCCGACCAAGGTCACATGGCTGAGTGGAGGCCAAGCTGGGATAGAACTCTGGTTTCCTGGGATGAATGAGCCGAGTGAAACTGAGTGAACACAATGGAGGGCTCAGTGCCCACGAACAGTGCTGTGTGGTAGGGAGGACTGGCAGGATGGCTCATGGCCCTGGTGCCATCGACAACATGGTCCAGCATCCTAGCATGAACCGAGGCTTGAGGTCCAGTCCCAACTCTGAGAGTGCCACCAACAGAAACCCCCGTGGCATTTCTGTGTCTGCATTTCTGCATTTGTACAAGGAAGAGAACAGACAGCTCCTGACCTAGTCTCCAAAAGAATATGTTGATGATCAAGAACCTCACCGGGGATGAAGCGTTGCATGCTGAGAAGAGGCCAAATGTAGTCATTCAGAGAAGGAAACGTGGCAGTGTCCAGGAGGTGGAAGGGGTGGAGAGTGGGGGTGTGGTGTGGGCCAAGAGGACACAGCGAGGAGGTACTGGGGTGTCAGTCAGCGAGGGAAGGAGGGAACTGGTGTGTGCTGAGTTCTGAGAGTTTTCCTTCTCACTCTGGTCAGGGACGTGCCATGGGTGAGAATCAGCTGCAAGCGGAGGCCAAAGAACCAGAATGAAAGAAGGGAGATGAAAACAAAGGGATCTGACAGACGTGGCTTCTCCGCATGGCTTCTCCTGAGAGCTGCCTGCCTTCCCCAGTGCTTGCTGCAGTGCCTGGTTGTGGGAGTCCTTAAGAAGTGAAGAGTGAAGACCTGCCACAGAGGACGGAGGAGAAAACCAGAGAAAGCACACGCTTCCTTCTTTGAGGAGCAAGGAAGTGGTGGTGTGAGGCTGCGTGTCACAGGCTCCAAGAGAGAAAATACTCCCCAGGGAGGCTGAGTCTGAACTGTGTTGGGAAGGACCCAGGCACATATCTGAGGCAGCCAAATCCCTTGGAAAGAAGTTTGATGCACGTGTCTGATCGACAGAGGAGTGGATTTTGATCTGCAGAGTAGATCAGGAGAAAGAAAGAACTTTGTGTTGGCAGAGCTTTGTATCTCATTCATTCATTCAGCCATCCATTCATTCATCATCATTCATCAAATTACTGTGCAATTATGGGTCTACTTTGTGCTGGACCGCGCTTGGCCTGAGGACACAGGATGGTTGTGACAGTGCCCCCACTCTGAAGGGGCTCATGGTCCAGTTACACACATTAGGAACAGATACCGTGGGTGCTCAGAGGATGGGCGGCTGATTCCATGGAGGAATGAGAAAGGCTTCGCCCGAGGGGAGCTGATGTTTGAGCTCCATGAGGTAAGTAGGAGTGAGGGCAGAGCACGCACTGGGCTTGATGGGGAAGGGCTGAGTTTACTGCCAGGCCTCAGAGGCACAGAGCATTTGGGGTGGACGGGCAGGGTGGGCTCACAGACCTGCTGGCATGACGCCTGGGGAGGTTTCTGTGAGAGACCACAGACTTGTCCAATACACTGCTGACTGAGAGAGAGGAGGGCTGACCCCTGCGCAGGGTCTGTCCCGTGGACCTGACACCCACCCCACAAGGTCCCCCTCCACCTTACATTTCTTCAGCCGACCCAAAGTCTTCATGCCTGATCTGAGTTCTTGGGAGAGAAGAGACTAAAAGCTGGAACCACCATTTTCGCTAGCAGGAATCGGCATTTGTGTGGTCTCTGTGGAACCAAGTGGGATGCAAGAGAGACATTCCTCCTCTCGCCTGCTGGAAGCGTGGCGTGTCTGTATCACCAGCTCTGGAGAGCAGCCACTTTGCTCCCTGAGAAGTTGGGGTATGAGCAGCTGACCCCTAGACCTGACAGGGGTCAGGGCAGTAGCTGACATTGCAGAGGGAAGGCTCTGGGACAGAAGACCCTCGGTGGGCACCATTTTCATACGAGAATGGAAATGGGGAATATGTGACATGTGAAGGGCTGGGTATGGCTCTTCATGTTGGCCAATAGGAGAAAGGGCCCCCACACTGCACTCCCCACCCCCACCCCAACATCTTTTTAAAAATGAAATAGGGAATTACAAAACTATGGATACGTGGAGGAAGGAATTTCAAAATACATCTTAGGGGTATAGCTTGAGGAAACAAACAAACAAAATGACTATGAATCCAAATATTTAGAATTGGTTTAGAAGACTTTGGTTGAAGAGTACTTCACTGTAAATTATAACAGCTTGGAATATACTCAAAAAAGGGAAATGGGCCAGTATAAATGACAGGATGTATGTGTAGGAAAAAAGAGAGTAATGTGTAAAAGTAAAACATCGGCTCTTATGATCCTGCACAGCAAGGGGATGGAGGCCCTGTGCTGGGAGGAGGCCGGGAGGGGAGGGGGAACTCCTGCGACAATAGCAGAGAAAGATATTAAAATTCTAATAAAAGAGAGGATCAGGGTAGGGAAGAAGCTCTGCTTTCTTTTCAAAATGCCAGAAAGTGGTCAGACATCCTGGAAAAAAAATGTGAAGAAAGCTCTTAAAGAAGAGTTCAAGGCTAGAGATCTTTAAACAACAGATCATTGTCTCCACGTGTTTAATAGTGAGCACAGACATCAAAAACACAGGTGAAGAAATTAGAATAAAAATAGGGGAAAAAACAAAGCTCAGATAAAGATCTGCATAACCAGAGATGAGGTTATCAAGGGAGAGAGAAGTTCAAATGAGAAGGCAACTTGTTGCAGAATGTTCCAGAAGATAGGAGGATAATGGTCAACTTAAGTAAATACAGGCTGATGAAGGTGATGTTGAATGGATATTGCAAATGGTAGAGTTCTCGGTGAAATTGTTTCCAAGGATTTCACAGAAATGTATTGAGAACCATCTATGGACCAAGTACATTTACCGATTTATCTGATTTAAAATTTAAAACTGACTCTAGAAGGTTAAGAGTGTTGCCAAAGCCAGGTAGTTGGTGAGAGGCAGAGCGGTGATTGAAATGCCACCTCTTTCTGGCACATCCTGTGGTCCTACCGTCATTCCATAGCCCCCTGCTCTTCTGCCAGATCAAAGACACGTCCCTGACTAGCGCCAGGCACTAACTGACGTTAGGACCATGTTTTGTCACAGCGTGCACGGTGAGGTTGTGTCCGCGTGGTGGAATCCTTTGCTGCCAGTTCTCACCAGGTCCACAAGGGTTGCTTGAGCTGTGCTTTGCCTGTCCTCAAAGGTGTGGGAAGGACAGTTGAGGTTATCAGACGCGGAAAGGCACTATGACACCTGGGCTCTAGAGTAAGGCGACCTAGATTCAAATTCCAGGCTCTCCCATAAATGAGTTATGTGACATCTCTAAGCCTCAGTTGCTTCATCCGTGATGTAGGAATCAACAGTGAGGACAAAACGAGGTCATGCGTCAAAGCCCTTACTTAGCAGAGCAGCCGGCACGCAGAAGGAGCTCAGAATGTTAATATGAGTATCACACCCTCCGTCAGGTAAATGGGGCAGAGGCATCGGTGTGGCTCTACCCAGGTTAGGCAAGGAGGTGTGGTCAGGCTGGAATGGATAACCAAGTGAAAGATAAGACTGGGGTCAACTGTTACGATTGGACACTGAGGCAAAAGGTTTTCAGAAATCCCATCACCAAGGGTGGCAGGAATACCAGGGGCCAGGTTATGTCAGGCACAGAGGTGTGCTGGGACCAGGCGACTTCGGACAAAAACATAAATACACCACTGTCACTTACTCACCAGGGACCAGTTAAAGCTGGTATGCGGCTCCAGAGCGGGAAAGAGAGACTTCCCCGAAGAAGGAAGCAGGATGAGAAGGAAGCTCTGGTTCTAAGAAATGCAGCTGGCTGGACAAGATGGTGGGAGAGAGAGAAGACAGTTAGGGTGGCATGGAAAGGGCTTCTAGGGTCTTATTATAAAGGAAAGGAGACACAACAAGTCATGTCAATGAGACTGAAAATCCTCTGGGCCAGCAGACACATGAGCATTTCTTAGAGTGAAAGGGTTAAGAGAAGTGAGTACAGGAGTGGAGCCTGTCAGAGGGAGAAAGGGCTGAGATTAGAGTGAGGGGTGAAAAGTACAGGACATCTGGATTTGTAAGAGAGTGGTACATATCCGCTCGGAAAATTTTAGTGGTGGATAAAAATTGCAAGCATGTACATATCTTTTACAATTAAACATCTATCCAACAGCAGGGAAATCCAAGAAGAGACCTAAAAAAATATTTGTGGCTTGGAGTCTTTGGCAGTGAGACGTTAAATCCGGGGCAGTGGTGCTCACACACTGGGTAGCAAGAAGGGTGGGGTTGTTTAAGAACTACGGGATATCTGGTTAGGACCCAGAGCCAAATGCAAGCAGAAAGTGCTTAATTTGTAGGGCGATCAGGCTGTGATAGATGCCAACTCACGGGGTCACATATTTTGCTTCCAGCTTCCCTTCTGTGGGGCCCGTTCCTTCTCTCCGTTCCTCAGTTTCTCAGTCTCTGAAATGGGGTTAACTGTGCCTGATGTCACTGCCACCGGCCACAGGAATGGAAGGAAAGGGTCATTAATAAAGGAGTGGTAAGTACTGTTCACATGAGATGAGGCAACGTTTTGCAGGAAAGCACATTTCTTCTCCTCAACCCAATTATCTCACAGTGAGAAAATCCACGGGCCCAAGAAAGGGCTGGGGTCTTCACAGACCACTGGCATGGTGTCTCAAGTCACCAGAGATGGGCAGCGGCTCTGAGACACATTCAGTAATTGATGGAGGAGCTGGACTGGGACACCCCATCCTGGAAGGAAGGGCACCTAGCACGCCGAACACACTTATCATTCCTGTCAGGAGCACCCATACTAAGCCCGACGGGTTTGTGTGCACTGACGCTGAGAAATCCTGGCCACAGGTAAGACGTGGGCCTGGAATTAGCCAGCAGAGGGTTAGTTTTGACTCTGCTATTGACCTGATTGTGTTACTTAGGCAATTTCTTTGACCTCTTGAAGCTTCATCCATGACATGAGATGGAAAACCAGCCCAGTTCAAGGGACAGCGGTGAGGATGACCCACTGGTCATTGACCCTTTGTTCATTCTTTGAATGGGTATTCAGCACCCACCATGTGATGAAGGGAACAGACCACCTCACCTCGGGCCTGGTCAGGGAGACAGGAATTAAACAGAAGCCCACACTGTGACATGGTAAAGGCTACCGAGGTCATGCACCAAGTGCTATGTGTGAAGGAGGGCAGAAAATGGCTTGAGAAAGGCCTGGAGGTGGATGGGTGTTCAGTCCTAGAGGAAGGGAGGGGCCCAGGCCACCCTGGGGGGAGAGGAGACAGGGCAGTGTGGTGAGGGCAGGTGTGGCGGACTTCTCTCTGAAGGGAGCAGGGTGGTTTTTAGGGGGGTGGTCTTCCTACCCTCTGCCCCCAGGCTGTTCTAGGCTCTGCCTCCACAGTTGGTCTCTTATTGGGACACATGTTGGCACCTCTTCATTTCGACGGCAGACATCTGACCAGAGCTGCTAGCAAACCCCAGCTCCCCTCCCTGGGCTCCACCGGGAGAGGCATCTTCGGGGGCAGGGCCACCCCCTTCTTTTCTCCACTCCTTTCCCCGGAGCACAGCACTGTCTGCTTGTGGCTCTGGCAGGTGTCTGCAGACTGTGTGAGCTCAGTGCCCGCTCTTACTCTGCCTGGGCTCCCTGGAGGGGCAGGCACAGCTCCCCAAGGAGGGAGCATTTGGCAACTCCTGCTGTGTGGGATCTCTCTGCAGGCAGTGGGTGTCTCTGTGGAAACAGCTCCAGCTGAGGAGGTAGGGGTGGTCCATGCTGGTCGACCTCTCCTCTGGGAACTGGCACATCTAGGACTGTCTCCTAGAGGATAGCTGAACCTTTCCAGGGGTCACCAGGAGTCACCCCTCTCCCTCAGGTAATGGGGCAGCAGTGCATCTCCGGGCCCTGCCCAGGTTGGGCAATGATCTCGTCAGGCAGGAGAGGAGCCGGTCAGTCCTGCTCTCCCAGTTCCAGGCTCTGACGTGGTTGAAGCCAGTGCCGTCTGCTGTGCCATGCCAGTGCTCCCACGGAGGAGACCAAGGGCCATGTGGTCTGGTCAGTCCTCCTCCTCTGTTCTGGTAGGCCCATGGGTTTGTTAGTCCATTGAGTCCATGGTCCTCCAGTCACAGACAGAACCCTGTGTCCTTTCTGCTCCACCCACATCTCATGGTCCTTCTCTCTTCTCTGGCCCTGCGTCAGATCCAAGGATCAGTATCTTCTTCCTTCGCACCATCTGTGTCAAGAAGAACCTCACGCGTCAGCCCCACATTTGGAGGTGACGAACATGTGAAGTCTCTGAGTGTTGTTCATTTACTGATGGTCAGCTGGCCCAGGGCCCATCGGCTCCCATGAGGAGGAAGGGAAATATAAAGAAGGTGAAACTGAGGATGAAGGTGGGAAAACCAACCCCTCACCTCTGTAGGCTGTGTCACGGGGTACAAAGCACTCCCACGAACGCTTTTCCACTTGATGCTCACACAGTCTCACAAGGCATGAGGGTTGTGTACATTCACGTCTTCTACAGTCAATGAAACTGAAGCTGTTTGTAATCTTCTAGAACCCTGTGCTTTCTCTCAAGCTCTGTTCCTCTTTCTAGGCCACCTCCTGACCCAAGATGACTGACTGAGCTTTAGCCGCCAAGTCCACATTCGGCTCAGCAAGATGGAGATCGGAATGAAGAAAGTCCCATCTCTCTCCCAGAGGCCGCACACAATTCTTTTGCTCACATCTTATTGGCCAGAAATTATTCACATAATTATACTAGCAAGGGAAGATGGAAATTCATACTTTATTTTTGGAAGTCTCCAGGTGGCCATGTTTCCTGTGAAAAATAATGGGTTTGTGATGTTAATATACTTTTACAGAAGAATGGCTGTTTGTGTAAACAATTGGTTGTATTTGCCACCAAGTTCCAAAGAAGCTGTTTGCGTGCTCAGCACTATCTGGCCTTTAAATGACATATTTAATTTCTCCTTCTAAATTCTTACAATAAAAATGTGATTGTTAGATAAAGACATCAATTTTTCTTTCTTTCTAGGTGGTTTTTGTCACTCACATAAAAGTGTTTTATTTTTAACATAGTCAAATATGTCCACCTTTTCTTTTGTAACTTCTGGTTTCCAGAATTATTTAAATATATTTCTGCTATCTCACTTTGCTGTAGTTATTTAGATCTAAGCTCCCCTGAAGGATTTTTTCTTTCAAAAGTTGGATTTTTTTTTGTTTTTGCTGAGAAAGATTTGCTCTGAGCTAACATCGGTTGCCAATTTTCCTTTCTTTTTTTTCCCCTCCCCAAAGCCCCAGTACATAGTTATATATTCTAGTTGTAGGTCCTTCTAGTTCTTCTCTGTGAGCCACCGCTGCAGCATGGCAACTGACAGATGGGTGGTGTGGTTCCACGCCCAGGAGCCAAATTGGGGCCACTGAAGTAGAGTGTATTGAACTTTAACCACTTGGCCATCAGGGCTGGCTCTCAAAGGATTTTTGTATACGTGTGTCATAGCAGTTAATACGATTGTGATGAGCGTGTTGCTTATGTCCTCATGTAACAGGTGGATTATTTCTTTGTCTCCTGGAACCTCTGAAAAAATGGTAAAGAAGCCATAGTTAGCTCTTGGCAACCTCTCATTTTTGGGGATCCCCTCTTCCTCCCTTCTGCTACCACCTGCCTCTCCAGGGTCCTAGAGACCCTGCCCTTCCCACCTCATAGGAATCCTGGCTCCCCACTGTCCCCCCCACCGCCCCAGGCTCTAGCAGCTGTGCCCTGCTTTCTGCTAGTCCTCTGTGCTGTATCTTCCTGTCCCGAAAGTCAGTGCCTGGTCTGGTGCCCGACCATGACGAAAGGTTCACTGGCCCAACGAGAAGTGAGTATACACAAACTTGCCAACTGATTTTTCTGGAGAAGATCCTTTCTCAACTCTTTGTATCTTTTATAAAAATGATGGATGGTGGTAAAATAAGAGACATCATTTTTTTAAGTGGCCTTAACTTGGCAAAATAAAATATGGGCAGTTGTGTTGTTTCAATTGTGAGTGTGAGTGTGTGTGTGTTGAAATGAGCATGAGAGACACTGGGAAAGGGAGTGGGAGAGAGAGACAGAGGGATGCACCAGATTCTGTGGGGCAGAGGGTTGTCATGTGGACACTCTGGAAATGTTCTGTTCACCAACACCGGACCTTCTGACCCACCTCGTGTGGTCATTTACACAGTGAGGAGGGCATGTTTGTATAGAGACCCCATTACCCTCTTCTCTGCCTCTCCTTAGGGCAAAAGGAAGGGTGGCTTTCTGGGGTGGAGGGATGATGGAAAAGACTCTTGGGTTCTCCAAGCGAACCTCAGTTAGTAGGGAGAGAGACCCCACACCCGGCTCTGTGAGCGCTGTGCGTAACTCACTCTTGGCGAGCAGCACATCGGGACACTCGGGTGTGTCACTGTCACTCCTTTAGTTGGCAACAGTGTCTTGGGTTTGCTCCCTTCCTTTACTTGTTTTTTGCCAGGTGGTTGGAACCAGTCGAGACTGGAGCAGAGACAAGGGGAGAGATGCTGACTGATGCAGGTGTGTCTGTGTGGAAATCTCTGCTTTGATCCAGTGTTTAGGCTTCTGGCGATCTCGATGCTTTAGGATCTCATCCTGAATCCAGAAATATATTAGCAGCATCACTCTCAGAGCAATTGATTTGTACTGTTTTTAGATTAAAGTTGATTTACAAGCTTAATTAACTTTTTCTTTCCCGGGGAACTTTGGGTTCTTCCTTGAGTTTTGTCAATAATAGCTGAGAAATGAAGAGAAGACCCACAGGAGACTGACCGCTGACCCAAGACAGGAGGTGGGAATGATCAACTAGAAAAATTTCAGCAAACCAGGACTGTCTGGTGTGTGGTAAACACACAGCTTGAGTCCCTCTGAGCAGTGCCACATTATGGCAAGACTGATGGTCTTATGGATCATCTCTAACCACTGGAGCTACATTCCACCTAATTTGTTTAAAATGATGGAAAGTAAAACATATAATACACCTTAGAAAGATTTCCACCCAAGATGGTTAAAGTGAAAATGCTTGGTGCTTGCAGGGATAAGTTTCAGGTATCTGGGAAAATACCTTACTCAAAGCACTTCTTGCAGAAGGTGCCGGATAACTAGTGCCACTGTCACTGGGGCCGGGTACGTGTGTGGAGTATGAATAGAGAACGACGTGTGTCCTGCCAAGTTCCCAGGTGTGTCATTGATGTAAAAAAGGAGGAAGGACTGCTCTTGCCAACCACCCCAACACGTCTAGGCAAATCGCGGGCACTGAATACATAGCAGCCCACGCCAGCAAGCAGTTCTAAGTGCCAAGCAATCAAACACACAAACCCTAGAATGCACAGGCATGTGGTGGGTCTCTTTGGAACATAATCTCCGTGAGAGTAGGGTCGCTGTCCTTTCCCAGGTGACCCCCTGGAAGCCAAGAATCATACCTTTGCTTGGACAGAGATCTAAAATGGAAAGGTGACCTCCAACTTCTGAGTCCTCCAAATGTGATCGCTTCCTGCAGAATGGTGTTCACCTATTGAATACCCTCCACAGCCAGGACCCGCTCTGTGGCGGGCACCAGGAATAGCAGTGGTGAGCAAGACAGACCCTGTCCCCTGTTCAACTCGGCTTAAGACTTTCTGAGAACTTAGAACAGCCACCTGTTCGGCTTCAAGGCTGCTTGCCCTTTGACCTAGAAGAAGACAGCTGGAGGAAACGGAAGTCTGACGTGGTACCCAGCAGAGAGCTGGCACTTGGGTGAATCAGTGACAGCAATAGCTCCCATTCACTAAGTGTTTACTCTGTGCCAGGCACCGAGCTGATGCTTTCCCTCAGCTCCTTTAATCCCCTCGACTCCTTCAAAGCGGGTACTGGTGTTGTCTCCTGTACAGGGCAGGCAGCTGACGCTGGGGCGGTGGAGTCACCTGCCCCAGGCTACATGGCCTGTGACATGGGAAGCCAGGACTCTACCCCACAGCCGCCTGGTTCCAAAGCCAGTGATGTAACCATGTGCTGTGTGGCCTCTGTGGGGAACGTGACTTGTGTTTAGGGGTACGGGCACACGGGGGCTCTGTGAAGGCAGCACAATCACTCGCCATTTCTACTGCTCACTACTGAAGGAAGGCGTGACGGAGGGGGATCTGTGGAGCTGGTGTCACAGCTCTGTGCCGTGATAGCCTCACGTGGGTGTGCAGGGATTCCCACCTGGGCTCGTTTCTCATGTCCCGGGGGTGGGATCTCCCTGGGCAAGGTTGGGGCAGTGCCAACAGGGGGACTGGCTGAGGGGTGAGGGACAAGCAGGTTCTGGCAAGTCAGAGGAGCCAGAGTCTCCGCGACCCATCTGACTGGTTCCCACAGTGTTTTGCCCACAGAGCCAAACAGCAACGGGAGTGCTGGAGCGTGTTTTGTTCTGGGGTCAAGCTCCTGGGAAAGCTGGAGCCGGCTTCAGCACTGGTTCTAAACCCTGAACAGAGGGACAGCCACCCACACACCTTCCTCCCAACACACATACTCACACACACATGCACATGCACTCACACACACTCAAACACATCACACTTGCACACCCCTTTCAATACACATTCACACTCACTTTCACATCTCCTCCCAACACACACACTCACAGACATGCACACACAGCACACCCACTTTCTGTCACACACAAAGGCACACACACTCACATTCTCAAACACATCACACACATATACCCCTTCCAACACAGTCACACTCACTTGCACACCTCCTCCCAACATGCACACACATTCTCACACACATATCACACTCACACACAACTCATACACGTGCATGTACTCACTCACACACTCACATACATCACACTCACATACACATTCACACACCTCCTTCCAACACCCATTCATACTCACTTGCACACCTCCTCCCAACATACAACTCACAATTTATATACCCACAGCCACACATACACACTTACACACACACACCTCCCAACACACACATTCACACATGCACATACACACATCACACTCACATTCACACACTCTTACACTTTCTCCCACACTCCCACACTCACAACACACACTCACGGTTCTGCATGAAGCAGTCAATGAGTGACCACTCCCCTTCCTCGAGCAGCGGTGGCCTGCTGCCTCTGCAAGTGCCCTCAAGGACTCACCCAGCCCACCTTGGAGAGGGTTTCATTCTTCCTGTAACATCTGCAGGGGTCTCAACCCCCCTCAATGAAGGACACCCTCTTTGCCTCCGAGACCATGGCCATTCTCACTAGGAAGAGTCGGCGTTTCCCTGGCAACAGTGTCAGGGAGATAAACTGAGAGGGGGCAGGAGACGGCATGTTTCCCGGGTGGGAGACTTGACCTCCAACAGTAACACCAAAAAGGCTCAAGGCTTTCTCCAGCAAACCGGCCCACTTCTCTCCTCTCTGTCAAACCCACATCATTCTCTTTTCTCCTTAGTTCCAGGTGCTCCTTTCTCAGAAAACCACACCATTCAGGTGTGGTTATTCTGTGCCCCTTGGTAGCCTTCCTTTCACTCCCTCACACATAGCCCGGGGAGACGGCCGCCTCACTGGGGCTGGTGTGGGGCATTCTTCTCTTCTCTCACTTGTCCTCCTGTGCACGCTTCTTACGTGGCCCCCGGTGGCTCAGCTATGGGGCGCCGAGCACGTGAGAGTCTCCCAGCCTCGGGCTCCTTGGCTGACGCACACCCTCACTCCCATCACACACAGGGAGCCCAGGAAGTGCGCCCATGGACGTGCCTTAGCTATGAAGACACCATGAATGTGAGGCATTTCTAGTTCTCGCCCACTCCCTCCAAAGGGCTAGGCTGGGCTCTGCACCCAGGCTGCTGTGTATTAAACCAGCCGAGGAAGAAAGGGGCTTGATCAAGCTTAATTAGGTTTTGGCAACAAACGCCGTGTTGTTCCCCTTTCCCCAGCTCCAAGTTCGACTGTCAGACTGGGTGGGAAGGGGTAAAGAAACGATTTTAGTGTTGATTCATGCTCTGAAAACAGAATGCCCTGCATCAGCGAGGAAGATGGATCCAAAATGGCGGGCTGAGGAGGGAGACGTACCCAACCAGAGGTCTGGCAGTCTCCCCAGATTACTGGGTGGCCTTGGGCATAGGACTTTACCTCCTGAGACCCCATCATGAATAATGATCATCTTCCTGTCCTGTGACGACACTTAGCTAGATGCTCTTTCTAAACAGAAGCCTCTGGTCTGTGTGGAACTGCGTCTTAGGGCTGACCTCCAAAGCCAACAACGTTCAGAGCCTTGGACTGTTTGATGTGATTAAAACCTCCAGGCAAACAAGTTTATCAGTTGGATCAGAAAGATATAATAACAAAATCAAGAGCAAGGTCCCGCTTCAAGTGGATATTTTCTTGAGTGTTGGCTTACATCAAACACGGACCAGCTTGCAACCGAACATGAGGTTGATCATAGAATAATAACACCTTCCGTTGATCAAAGATACTTTGATCCTAAGTGCCCCGATCAGATATGGTGGGTGTATTATCCTACTGTATAGATGAAGATATTGAGACACAAGTTAAGTTCCCAAATCAGTGTTGGTGCTAGAACCCAGCTCTCCTCATAGTGTCTGAAAAGTTCTGTTGTTTACAAGGTATTACTTAATACCAAGGTATTAAGAAATAATACCAAGGTATTAAGAAAATAAGAAATGTCTTAAGCATCTTGGACTTTTAATCAAAAGTCCTGCTAAGATGAGAAGAAAAAGAAATTTAAAATATAGATTTATATCTTCAAATAGTCTTTAAAAAAATAAATAAAGGATCTGGGTTGGTCCTAATAATTAGGAGCTCCACCCTTCCTTTGTTGCTTATGAAGCAGGAGCTTCCCAGTGCCTGTCTCCTGGTGGCCTCACATTTTCCACCCGATACTGGTTGTCAGTTTCATTGAGAAATTGATTGCTCAATATTTATTGAGGTCTCTGTACTATTCCAGCACAAAGATGAAAGAGCAATCCTTCTTCAAGACGTCTTCATAAAAGGAGTTAGACATCTGGAACATTTTTCTTGGTGTCTCTCTCTGCATCTGGGTCCCTTGGACTCAGGGTGGGCTGGGGTGTGGGTGTGCAGTGCCAAGGAGAGGGGAGGAGTTTGCCTGGCTGCCCTCTAGGGAAGGAGAGAATCCTTGGTCTGTTTGATAGGCTGAACCACAGAGAGGTGGAATTGATAAAATTTCTCAGGAGCAGAGTGAAAGAGTTTATTCCTTATGTGCAGGCAGAGGTCAGGGGAAGTCATGGGATCAAGAGAGGATTTTCTTGAGAAAGTCACCGTGGGGACTCCGATGCAAGTGTTCCATCACAGCCTTGTGTCTCACTTGCTAAGGACTTGGGGACAGTCCCCAGGGGCTGAGCTCTTGGTCTAAACTCTGCTATTCAGAGCAGCGGACAGAGATGCTGTCCTTCCAGAGAGCAGAAAGACTGTGGGCCTGGGGGGTTCCCAGACTGGGTTTCTGTGCTTAGGGCTGACTCTTAGTAAACCCGAAAGCTAGGCCAAGTTCAGTTTCTACACCCCTTTCTATAACCTTCTACCCCCAGCATCTTCAGGGGCTGGTCTGCTCCAGCCACCCAGTCTTCTCCAGTCTCTCCCCAGCTCTCGGGCAAGACTTGTCTGTGAATGTAAATGAAACCCCCACTCCTTCTCCAGTGTCTGCATAGAGAGCCACGGACAACCACAGAATGGAGTCAGAGGAATCACAGAGCTAGAGGAGAAGTATTCTGGGGGCAGGAAGCCTTTTCCTCACCTCTGAAATCACACTTCGAATATTCATTTAATAAACAATTCTCAGCACCACCTGTATACTGGGTTCTGAATGCATCTGGCTCCTCGCTTTCTCGAAGCTAAAGGTAGCCAGCTGCATCCTCCATCTGTTGATCTGTTATTGGCCCTGGACTGGGAATTTGGTGATGCCCCTGGTTCCACTCTGGTAAAATTCCATTCAGTTCTACCACTGTCTGCCCCACACCAGCCCCGCCCTGCTGGGCAAGAGCTGGCCAGGAGCCCCAAGAGAGGAGAACAGGAACACCAGACACAGCTCTCTGGGGCCTGCTGTGTCTGCTGAGGGAGGCTCCCCCCCTTCCAGCCTCAGGCTCTGTAAATTGGGGAAGCCCTCTTGAACCCCTCAGCTTGGCCAGGGTCTCTGTGACAGTCACCTGGGCAAGAAGATCTGGAGTGGCGTGGTCTGCTGTGGGGGCCAGGAGAGGCTGGCAGACTTCGAGGCCCCCACGCTTGTTCCCTCCAGGCTGTCCTGGGCGGGCCCTGCCACTCCAATTCCTGAATTTCTTGTCTGCAGCTGACCTGTCCCTCCCTGGGAGAGGATTCCGCCTGAGGACATGGGGAGGGCGGGGAGTCTTCCTCCTCCCTTTGCTCAGGTTGTAGAAAAGGAGGGGTTCTCAACCATGGCAAGGCTGCTGCTGGAGCTCTGCCCTCACACAGTGCACCCTCACGTCCCAGCCGCGGTCCCCAGCTCTGAGTGAGCCCTTTGAGCTGGTTGGCAGCAAGCGACATGGCTGAGAAGCTGTCTAAAGAGCAGGTGGCCGAGTTCAAGGAGGCCTTCTCCAAGTTTGACACGAACGGGGATGGTACCATCAACACCAAGGAGCTGGGTGCCGTGATGCAGGCCCTGGGCCACAGCCTGTCGGAGGCCGAGCTGGAGAAGCTCATCGCCATGGTGGACACTGACAACGACGGCGTCATCAACTTCCAAGAGTTCCTGGCGGAGATGGTCAAGAGGATGAAGGCCTGGGGCAGCGAGCAGGACATGCGGGGGGTCTTCCGTACCTTTGACCTGGATGGCGATGGCCACATCAGCGTGGCCGAGCTCAAGCAGGCCATGGTCAAGCTGGGGGAGAAGCTTTCCGAGGAGGAGCTGGACATCATGATCCGCGAGGCTGACATGGACCGGGACGGGATGGTGAACTACGAGGAGTTCGTGCGCATCCTCACCCAGAAGTGACGCCCCGCTCCGGCCTGGCTCCTGCCTGACTCTGGTTCCCCTGCCTTTTCGAGGCCCTGCTTTGGTGGTGGGGATGTGAAGGGAAAGTCTGGGTGGTGGACGGGAAGTTACCCGACTGGTGGGAAAGCCTTCTCTCTCTCGGGCCTGGGTTCTGTGCTGTCGGGGGCTCCCTGGGAGCCCCTCTCCGCTGAGACCCAGGCCTGTTCCTGCTGCTTCTCTCTGCACTGAAATGGGGTGCTCCCCACCTCACAGGGCTGTTGTGAGGAACCCCAAAGGGACGTGGTGGTTGAAGTAAAAGAACATGAACTCTAAGGGCAGTACGTGCTGGTGCTTGAATGTTTGACCGGAATTGGAAAGTCAAGGGCCCCACATGGCAGCATTTGGGACTCTCAGAGCCTCTACCCCCTCACTTGGCGCTAGCAAAACCAAACTGAGTAAGCCGGCCGGTCCCCCTCTCGCCTCCCCCGACACCCGCAGAAGAGGGAAGATGCAGGAGTGGGATGGGGTTGGAAGGGGGAGGCAAGAGGCACGTTTCTCTGGCTCAGGGTCTGCCTGAGCTTCTGGATCTGGACCAGAGGCCGGAGCCCGGACCCTAGGACTGGGACACAGCCTATGCCACCAATAGAGTTCATCGTCCTTTGCATATAGCTAGCTGTTCTTTAGGCTCAAATTAAAAAAAAAAAAAAAAAAAAAAAGTGTGTGTGTCCTGTATTTGAGGTGCAGGGTCTTGTAGATTTAAAACAACAAAAGTAGGGGCCCTGGGGGACCAGGCCTACCTCACCTGAATGCAGGCAGGACAGTGGGAAAGTGGGAGGACCAGGGGGCTGTGATGGGTGAGGGGGGTGGGTCGCACTTGACATGGGGCCACTTGCCAGTCAGATCCCAGGGGACACGGCTTAGGGTGGAAGCTGTTTCTAGACTGACAGATGGTCACCTGTGAGAAGTTTCCTTCCTCTGCTGCCCCTGAGGCCTGGCACCCCGCTGCTGCCCAGACCTGCTCAGCTGTAGCCCCCTCATGGCCCATCTGTGAGTTCGGGGCCCTGAGGTTGCTCCCCAGGCTGCGGGTGCACCCCACAGAGGAAGACGAAGATGGAAGGTGAGGGTCTGCCTGCGGCCGCCCTGCCCACCCTGCTGTCAAGCAGAGCTGCCATTTGAACTTGGGTTTGTGCTATTCTGTGTGGTTTTAAAAATTAGACCCTTTGGAGGCTTGTTGTCATAACCCTGAGTCTCCCAGTCTCCCTTGCCCTGGTTCTCAGAGACGGTTTAATCCAAGCTCCTCCTCTTGCAGGTGAGGAAACAGAGGCCCAGGTGGTCAAGGGACCAGTCAGACTTATAAGTAAGAAGCAGATTCATCGGTGGCATCAGATTGAAATCAGAGGCAGCAGGGGAGACAGAATGAGCACCTGGACTCGGGATTCAGAAAACATACCTTGTTTTTCCAGCATTGTCTGCCACCAACTGTGCAACTTTGGGTGTCATTTAATGGTGGGCTGCCGCTTCCTTCTTCGTGAAATGAATTCTTTTGTTTTTGTTTGACTGAATGAAGTTTTAGCTTAACCTCTCAGTGACCGCTGACTTTATCTCGTCCGAGCCTGTGCCACGTCAGTGGTTCTCAGCTCGGGACGGGGAGAGGCAGAGCCAGCTTTCCCGGGGGGTTATTGCAAAAGACTGGTGCCCTGCCCCCTCTTTCCGGCTCGTGTGGTGGGTGAGTGACAGAGCCTGTCCCAGTTTATCCCCAGAGGAGTGAGAGGAGGGCCGGGCCACCAACGTGGGGCTGCTGCATTGATGACATTTTTCTTTTATTTTCCCCCATTTGATGTTTTCAGTATGTCTCCCCTGTCCCCTGGGACCCTCACACACTGCTGCCTCATTCCTCCTAGCTCCGTCCTCAGAGTCTGGCTGCAGTCCCCTCCAGAGTGCGGCCTGTGGCCAGACAGAGTGAAGGGATGATGTTCTGGGTTTGAGGGCTGGGTAGTGGCCAGTGTTCTGGGGGGAGACTGTGAGAGAAGGGAAGGGATTCCATGGTCCCT
Source organism: Tapirus indicus (assembly GCA_031878705.1). Taxonomy (NCBI): domain Eukaryota; kingdom Metazoa; phylum Chordata; class Mammalia; order Perissodactyla; family Tapiridae; genus Tapirus; species Tapirus indicus. The sequence goes on from CM062925.1 coordinate 122,230,121, forward strand.
AAGTGTCCAGAGGGAGGGCAGGGGACAGGTTGGGGAAGAAGATGACTCAGGTGTGGGATCTAGTGCAGATGAAGACTGGAGATAGGGAAATGGGGCAGAGGCGGCTGCCAGACCTGGTGTGGTGACCTGAGGTGGATGGCAAAAGTACTCCCTGCATCCAGGATGGGGGGGTTCCCTCCAGAAAGTCCCCATCCTCTTAGGGACATAGGTCATTGCAGTCTGAGTTTCTAAATCAGCGATTCTTAATGCCAAGCTGGTCCAAGATGAAGTTTTCCAGGCTCTGTGTGGAAATGAAAAAAATAGACTTTTTTGGTTAACCTAAATCTATTCCGTTTTTTTAAATTCTGAGAATACGCTCAGTCTATATTTTCTGTGTTAAGTGTCCTTCCTCTCATGAAGCTACTGTGATGGCAGATGATACTTTTGTGGAGTTTTTGTTTTCTCTTGTGTTCTTACTCTGAAAAATGGAGAGTCCTACAAGTGCCCCAAATTAATTTTGACATTTTACTGTCCCCTAAGGTCCAAATGTCTGAGAACAACTGCTCAGTCTGTGGCATGTAAGGGCAACTTTATTTTTTTTTTAAAAAAATGCTTTTCTTGACTTTGAAGAAATATGTGGCTCATACACAGGAAGAGTAAACTCCAAGTCCGGGACTGATGGTGCCTCTGAAGGGGGAGGAAGGATCAGGGAGCACGAGGCCCCCCACTGATGCCTTAATGTTTTGTTTCTTAGTGCTACATGGATGCTGGACGTTTTATTCTCCATATTTTTCTCTGTCTAAAATACATTATACTAAAAATAATGCACGCACTACCTAGAAGATTAGAACTTACAGAGGGCAGGAGAGAAATTAAGCCATCGTTGGTCCAGGGAGGTGGGAGATCTGGCTGGTATTAGAGATGGGAGTTTGGAGGCTTATCACTGGTGAGTTGTTCCCGCAAAGGGCTTGGTGGGGCCACAATGCAAGAAGAAAGCAGCAGATACTTCTCTTTATCTATTGCCCCAGCAGAACAAAAAGGGAATCTGAAGGTCTGGGAGAGGAAGTGACTCACTTCAAGTCTGGAATGAGAGAAGGACCTAGAATGGCACTCAAGGGCTCAGGGGGCCACCCGCCCAGCAGGGCTTCATATCACCTGCAGAGCTTCTTTCAAGCGGAGGTTCCTGGGTGGCTGGCTCTGCCCCAGGGGGAATAGCTCTGGGAGGGGGCTGGTGGAGAGGGTTGGTCGGGACCCACAGGGCAGAATGTCTTCTGGAATCTGGCAATTCTGAGTTGTAGTGACTTTTTCCTCACACCTGATGCTCTGCAGATACATAGAAATGGCTTCAGTGTTGACTCCATCGCCTTGAAGAGCTTTGAGGGTGGAGCCCAGGTTACTCTCCCCTGTGAGGTTCATGAAGCAGCCCTGCACCCGTCTAGGACACTGTGGAGAGCTGGCGAGTGCACGAGAAGCGTCCAAGGAGCCAATGCGTCTTCAGGTCACTTCAGGCAAGCTCAGTTCTCTGAAAGCCACTTCTCTGAAAATCAATTTGCCAAGACTAGTTCCGCAAATGGTCAATTTGCTGGTATTTCCCAATGTACCAAAAAATTATTTTTTAAAACACCTTATAAGAATTACAGAGATGCATATTGGATGAGATGCTTTAATGGTTTTTGAATATTTCACTGAAGTTTTCTTTGTCCAGTTTAAAATTTTAGCTTCGTGTAGTTTGACACATGGCTTGGTAAATCATCTTAGTTACAGTCAGATCACATAAACATGGCTCCATGCCCCCGACAAAGATGAAAGTTCTCTGTTTCTTTTTAGTAAGTTGGGTCTATAATTTTGGGGAAGGAGAACTGACTCGTTTCAAGATTAAGTAGTTGTACATGCTTTGAATATCAAGGATTTTGTGAATTATAGATAGGGCAGACTTCTCTCCTCTAATAGATTTTCAATATAGACTGCTTCTTTAGTACTTCTTTTAATTCACAGATTTATTCACTGGCTCAATCAAACAGATATTTTGTGTATGTTTTAAGTATTTGGTCAATGCTCAGTGTCTGAAATATGAATCACACACAAAACTGACACTCAGTGAGCACAACTGAACTGATAAATCTACTGGAACTGTTTGGGGGTGAAACAGCTTTGATGAAAACAAAACTAATCTAAACTAAAGCAAAATTTCCCCCAAATCCTTGAAGAAGATATTAGTTAGAACATTGATTTCAGATGAATTTTTCTACTTCTAGTCAAAACAGATGTTTCAAATTCCATACATTAAATAATACATTTTCTTCATTGAATTTCCCCTGGATCTTTTAAATCCTAGCGTATATCTGTTCCTAACACGCCTTTTAAGGTCCATATCAAATGCCTCCTCCTCCAGGAAGCTTTCCAGAACAGGAACTGGCACATTGTAGACCTTCAATACATACTCTCCAAATGAATGACAAATCTCTCCCTCTTTGTACAGTTTCATCTAGGCGCATCTTGTGTTATAATTCCTTGTGAACAAGGCCCAGTCTCCTTCCTCAGAGACCCAAATGATAAAATAAAACCCATCAACATTTACACGAGATTGTGAGCTCCTTGAGAGCAGGGTGTGTTGACTCCTGGAGCGTGGTTGGTTTAGTACAAACCGTCCCACCATCTGCACTAAGATGCTGGGGGACGATAGGGTGGGCTTCCTCCCCCACGAGGTGTCACCTCTACCCCAGTAGAGATGGCTTCTGTGGTGCCAACAGGATTAAAAGGAATCTCTGCAATGTCATACTCAACAGGAAGAGGGAAAACCTGAGGTGTGACTGAAGACAGAGGGCACCTCTCTTATGCCCTATCTTCTAAGAACCATGAAAACGCCACGTGTGATCATAAAATTCCAAAAGTTCTGTGTTAGTCAGGGTTCTCCAGAGAAACAGAGCCAGTAGGATGTATAGAGATGTATAAGTGGAGATTTGTTACAGGAATTGGCTCACATGATTTATGGAGGCTAAGAAGTCCCATGATCTGCCGTCTGTGAGCAGGAGAACCAGGAGAGCTGGTGGTGCAATTGAGTCTGAGTCCAAAGGCCTGAGAATAGGGCTGATGGTGTAAGTCTAGATCTGAGTCTGAAAGCCCTAGAACCAGGAGCACTGATGTTTGAGGGCAGGAGAAGATGGCTGTCTCAGCTCTACAGAGAGAGTGAATTCACCCTTCCTCTGCCTTTTTATTCTGTTCGGGCCCAGAATGGATTGGATGATGCCTACGCATACTGGGGAGGGCCATCTGCTTTACTCAGTTCACTAGTTCAAATGTTAATCTCTACTGGAGACATCCTCACAGACACACCCTGAAATAATGTTTCACCAGAGATCTGGACAGCCCTTAGCCCAGCCAAGTTGACCCGTAAAATTAACCATCACAAGCTCATTCACTCTTGGTGTAGAAATACGGAGATTCTAGGGCATGTGACTGGTAGGACAAAGATTTAGATGTCAGGCCGCTTGTACCAGTTTATAAGATTTCAGATCAATGCTTCTTTCTTCATAGTGCACCCCACTGTGAAGTCATAAAGAGCAGCTTTTCACCCCAAAAAGTCATAAAGAGCAGCTTCTCAATAGATACAGGGACTATATATTCCAGATTCTCAGGAACAATCTAGATAAATTATCCTGTCCTATTTTCTCTGTAAACTAGTCCAGGTTCTGAGTTTTAGGGTTATCAAATATGGCCGCCCTCCCCCTCCTTCACTGGGACTGCCCTCTAGAGGGCGCAGAGGTGGCCTTTCCTAGCCTCACTCCTATGAAGTTAGGGCTTGCCCTTACCTCGGTCCACAGATGACCTCACCTGCTCCTCCCTGCACGTCTCTCTGGCTTTACTATAATCTGGGAAAGGGCCCAGACATCTCATCCTACAAGCTCCTTCTTGCTTATCTGCAGTTGTTTACTATCTTGGGTGCCCTCATCTCTTTCCCCACTGCAGATGGTCCTCACCCCCCAGGGCATTGGCGTGTACTCTCCATTTCACCTCTGCCTTTCCAGCCTGCACCCTCCGTTTGCTACAATCCAGTGATTATTGGTCCTGGCTGCCCAATTAAAGCACCAGAGAGCTTTTGAAAAAGGCCGTGTGTGGGGCCCCTGATATTCTGAGCCCCCAGTTGACCTGGGGGGTCCCCTGATGTTCTGTTTCCCTAGATGGTCTGTGGACTCCCTGAAGTTCTGACCCCCTAGTTGGTCTGGGAGCCCCCTGATGTTCTGAGCCCTCAGTTGGTCCGGGGGCCCAGGCTTAGTCATCCATTTTGTGCTCCCTGGTGCTTGTGCAGCCAAGGTCGAGAAGCCAAGAGTAAGAAGCACTGTTCCAACCTGTCCCTGGAAACCGTGACTCTACCAGGTGCCCCCACGCACAGCCCCACCTTTGGCCCACTGGACAGATGGGCACAGTGTGTGGGGAGGAATCCAGGAGAAAGCACTTGGCTTTACAGATCTCCACCATGGGAGGCTGCTGGTTGCACAAGTTGAGTCTGAATCACTGTTTGGGAACAGATGGTGCTCTGCTTGGTGGCTTGCCAGCCCCAATACCCACTCTGCCACCCAGAGACACTTGGTTCCAGGAACTTTGCCAATCTAGAAGCTCCCTCCTTTCTGCCTGGTTGACCTTTGAACCAGATGGAAATCAAATCTTGGGGAAGGGCATGTTAGTGCTCTCGAGGAATCATATTTTCCTTCATCCAGAGCCTTGTGGTCATGACAGAATGGCGGAGGTGTCAGTGGTAGTGACAGTGGCATTCATTCATTGCATAAGTGTTTTCTTGAGTGACCCACCTCATTACAGGTCTATGAGGACACAGAGGGAGATGTCACACCAACCTCTGCCCTCTAAAGGAGATAAGACATAGGTATAAATGACCGTTTGCGAAGACAGTGGGCGGCAGATGCTTCATCAATGGGTTCCAGTGTCATGAGCGTGCACAGTGAAGGGCAGAGACTCTGAGGAAATGGCACCGGGCTGTGTATCAGAGATGCTTTCAACAGGTGAGAGGACATTCTTGGCAGAGGGACCCATGAGAGTGAAAGTAAAGAAATGGGGACATGCACTGCCTTTTTGGGGCCTCCACACTGCCTGGGAGACAAGGGAGACATGGCAGCCTGACTGTCAGTAGTGTGGAATTTTTTTCAATTTCCAGCTGACCCATTTACTAGCCATGTGAACTTGGGCAAATCAATTACAGTCTCTGTGCCTCAGTTTCCTCACCTGTAAAGTGGGGGAAAATAATATGTCCCTCAATGTTGTTGTGAGGACTAAGTGAGTGATAGGGATAAAGAGCTAAGAGTAGTGCCCAGAACAGCATGAGTGTTTTAGGTAAGTTTCACCATTATTAGTGCATTGTTTTCTTTTCCAGAAGATGAAATGGAGACTCACTGAAGGTTTCAAGGCAGAGAAGGCATATGGTCAAATCTGTGCTTTAGGAAGATTGCTTGGGCAGCGGTGTGCAGGATGAACTAGAGCAGGGAGACAGGCCTGGAGGAGACTAATTTGATGACCCGAGCCGGGGCTGGTAAATGATGGGACAGGCAAGACAGAGCAAGATGGAGGGGAAGGCGGCTGCTGGCATGAACGGCTGTGGGCTGAGTAAGCTCAGGGCTTGGGAATGGGGCTGTTGGCCTCACCTGAGCCTTAGGGAGGCCTATGGGAGGGAGGGAGGTGGAAAGGGAGCAGGGAGAAGGCCGTGGGTACTCACCAGACCACGCCCCTGTCACCCCACCTAAGGGGTTACCCCTGCTCTTGTCACTGTTGGAAGACCGGCTACCGTTGGCCACATCTGGCCTCTTGCCATGTCAAATGGTGAAAACACGTTCAGTTCTCAGAAGCCTGGAGCCACAGGGAGCCCGAGGGGTCTCGGCCTCTGGTAGGAACAGGGCAGAGTGTACTGCCCAGGGCCCTGTGGCCGGGCTCCAGAAATGGAAGGGAGAACAACCCAGGGCTCCCTTCCAGCCAGGACCATGCTGGCCAAAAGGCAGAAGCTCTTGGGCAGAGTGACCGGGGCTTCCTGTCCTCCCCCTGCTCCCAGGAGAGGGTCTGAACCCCGCATCCTACTGCAACTCCAACAACTTGAGTTGGGGGATGGGGGGTTTCTGAGCTCCTTCAGGCATGAGCACGTGGGAGACAAGGAGGAGGAGACAGGAGCTGTCCCAAGCGTGCAAACAGGAACCAACACCCAGTCCTGAGAGCCAGGCTCTGCAGGGAGGGTGGGGAAGGAGCTCAGGGTTCCTTTCTTCTCTCGTCTCCTTCCCTCCTTTTCTTCCTTCAACAAACCTGTGTAGAGCATGATTATTTCCAGGCACAGAGCCAGGTGCTGGTGACGCAGGAGAGCGCCCACCTTGAAAGTGCTCTCCATGGGGGGCAGGGACACAGCACAGAAGCTTGCGTTGGAGCGGGGAGTGTCCTCTGGGAGAGCTGTCACCACATGGGATTTGCAGTTGATCCTCCAGAGGGCAGAAGCTGCTGGACGTTTCAGCTGGGTCTGACAGCATCGGGGGGGCTTTGATGACCACCTAGGTAGTGGGTATTGTGGGCTCAGCGGAGAGTTTTGGGTTGGTTGGAGACTGGGCTGCAGGGCACCTCCATTTCAGGCATCCTCTCTGCCTGACTTTTAGATTATGGTTCTTTCTGCTCAGAAGCAGACTTTTGAGAAGGGTACCCAACCGCCCAGACCCCATGCTGGTGGGGAGAGGGCTGGGCTGCCTGAACTGCCATTTAATCCTCTTTTCTCTTTTATGTCATTGAATTCAATCCTGGAATTTCAGTGCACTTACCTTGGGTGGCAGCCCCTACACTGGCTGAGATGCCGCAGGGCCCACCCTCTGGCTCTGGCCCTGCTTGGGGGATGCCTGTGATTTGGAGAGAGATAGGAGGCAGGGTGGGGTGGAAAGACAAGAAGGTGGTAGGGCCTTAGGGAAGGGGGGGGTGAGGAGGGGTCTGCTGGTGCATTAGGGACTTTGCTTTAGCTATTCTTGTCATTCAGACCTCAGCATCAACACCAGCCCCTCAGAGAGGCTACCTGACCCTCGGTCATGCTTTATTGTAGACCCCTGCTTCAGCTCTCCGAAGAGCGTCTCTCACTCGATACTTTCCTTATTTGTTTCTCTCCACCCCCCCCCCCCCCACCTCACTTATAGCACGAGCTTCAGGACAGCCGGACTCTGTCTTGTTCATTGCTGATGTCCCAGCATTGGATTCCAATTTGTAGGATGAACAGCATGGAGATGGCCGTCATTTTCATTTCTGCGCACCGCACTTCTAAATGAAGAGGTAGAGAAAAACTGGAACCTGTTCAGAGAGGGATGACCAGGAAGACCCTGCCATGTCTGCAACAGTGGGCTGTGAGGGGTGTTCAACCTGGAGCTGGGAAGACCAGAGAAGTGGTTGCTGAATATCTGAAGAGCTGCCCCCGGGAAAGGGATGCGGACCTGCTCCAAATGGGCCCAGGGCTAAATTTGGGGCTGCGGGTAGGAGTTGCAGGACGCTGGACTAACTCAGCAGGACAATGTTCCTCCATGGTAGGGCCGCCCAAGGACTCTGGTTGCCTCGGGAGATGGTGGATGGAGGCGGTCAGACAGACGCTAGGAAAACATTTGGGAGGGGCTTGTGGAGGAGATTCATCCATCCCACATGAGGCTGAGCTGGATGGACACTGATGTCCCTTCCTTTTCTGAGGTTCAATTGTTCTCTAATTTGAGAATCATTTCCAAAGATGGGTCTAAAGATCCTTGCCTTATTGGAAATAATGAGTGTGATGGACTACATGTTTGTGTCCCCTCCAAATTCATACATTGAAATCTAACACATGTGAATTTTTCTCTGGGAAACAGACCCTGAGACAGAGGAGGGCAGGCCATGTGAAATGGAGGTGGAGACCGGAGTGACGCTGCTACGAGCCAAGGCATGCCAAGGATTGCTGACCGCCACTGCAAGCGAGAGAGAAATGGACGAGCTCCTCCCTCAGCCTCCGGCAGGAACCAATCCTGTCAGCACCTTGGGTCCAGACTTCCAGCCTCCAGAACTCAGAGGATAAATATCTGTTGTTTTAAGCCCCCCAGTTTGTGGTAATTTGTTATAGCAGTCATAGGAAAGGAATTTGAGCGGGTAAAAAATGTCAAACAATGACTTAAAAATGAGTGTCGAGAAAGGGGGCGCACAGGCTCCTGTGGGCGTCTGCAGTGCAGAAGGTCACATGGGTTGTCCCCGCTGCCCAGGGGTCTGATGGGCTCTCACATCCTTGAGCAGCACAAACTGGGAAAGCAGAGGAAGCATTACGCAGCAATTGTGGTTTGTTTGGTAAAAACACAGTTTGGGGATTAAAGGGGTCCTCGATAGGGGAAGAGTTGGGAGCCGCCGGACTACAGGTTCCTAAAGCCCCCTCCACTGTGAGGCCAGCACAGAAGTGAGAACAGAGGGTTCCCAGGCCACAGAGGCAGCTAGTAGCGAGGACCCAGGGATCTTGGCCTACCACAGGGTTCCATCCTGAGTCTAGCTCTCCCTCCTGCTGTAAGTAAGACAGGGCAAGGCTTGGGGCAGCGCCTCCTGGCTTCCCCTGGTCTCTGAGAAGGTCTAGGAAAGCGCCACAGCAGAAGATGCCTGCTAGAGTCTGCACCCAGCGTCCTTCAGGTCTCTACTCATGACCTGCCACCCCCAGGCAGGGCCTGGTCACCACAGCAGGGGTGGGTTGGGGTGGGTTGGGTGGCGGCCTGGCCCAGGGTGTACTTGGTGTGAGCACCCAACTCTGTAACTGGGGCTCAGGTGCACTTTGGGGCTGTGGCAGAGGCAAGGACTGGAGTCATGGTCCCTGAGGGTAGAGAAGGCAGGACAGGGTGTGCCACCCATGCCAGGAGAGAAAGCCCTGAGAGGACTGTGTGTGCAGCAGGGAAGAGCGGGATGGGCTGGGAGCACCAAGGCAGAGGTAGACTGGCCTTTAACACAGCCAGGTTCTCCTCCTCCTTCCCACTACAGGTGCTCAGGCCAACCTTACTAATGGCCTTGGAGGGCTTAGCTTTATGAGTTCCAGAGGGAACCGGGCAATAAATTTGGTGAGGCCTTGTTCATGCCAGCCGTGGGTGGGGAAGTAAGTGGTGGGGAAGGGAGTGAAGCTGACCTTGGCCCTCACCTTGGGTTTGATCTCGGGCAGAGCCTCTTGGCCATCGTTTTCTTATTTGCAAAAAGGAGGTAGCAATACCTGTTCCTCTGCAGACTTCATCAAGTTATTGTAAGAGTCAAAGCCACTGTGGACCTGGTAAGATACGATGCAGACGCACCCGTCAGAAACATGGTGATCTGTGTGTGTCTCTTTACAGGCTTTTGTGTCCCTGCAAGTATGGTCTGAGCCCAGGGGCTTCCAGACCCCGGGCCTGAGATGATGGAATGTTTTTACTTCTACAACTCTGAGTGGAGCCTGAACAGTCCATGGGGGCTGCTCCGTTTCCTTCTCTAGGTTTTCCATGAGGCAGAAGGGGATTTCCTGTCAGGAACCACTGTGGTATTTGTGAGGGCCAGTGGGGAGGGACATTGGAAACAGAGCCCGTTATCTCTCTCGAAACAATGCTGGTCCCTTGTTCTGTGGGCTGGCGGGGGCGAAAAACAAGTGTCTTTTTAAGCATGCACTTGTCGAGCAGAGGATTGTATTATGTTTATGTTATGATCATTAAAAGGGATTATAAAAAGCGGCTGGGAAGGAGGGGGTGGGGGAAGAAACATAAATAATTAACCTGGACCCCAGAGATCTTGAATTCATGGTTGGCCAAAGTTTGGGACCTGCCCCCACTGAGGGTACCCAAGGTGATTTTGGGACTTAAACTGGCAATATGACAAAGGAGAGGGCAGACCTCCCTTTTGGAGGCAAAAGTGTCTCAGTGGGACTTATGAACATTATTTTGTTTTCAGGACATGGATTGTTATTGTTTCCTTCTATTTATAGCAAGGGAAGCTGGTTTTCCACTTATAATCATGACATAGAGTGGTCATTGAAAACACATTTACCAAATGCAGAACGTGTAGATTAGAAAACATTAAGTAGAGAGTAGTACAAAACATGCAAAATGGTGATGGGGCTCTCAAGTGACGGGACCTTTGGAAACATGAATGTAACCCAAACCTGCCATTATATCGAGGAAAGACTGAGCCCACAGAAGGGATGGGCCTGAGCAGAGTCCCCAGAGAGAAAAAGGGTGTGGTGGGGATGGGTGTGAGTGAGTTGGAGAATGGGAGAGACAGAGAACAGAAACCCGGAGGGACACAGGAAGAGAACTTGCCCCACAGACTCTCCCAGGGAGAAGCTGAGGCAGAAGGGACAAGTGCAGGTGGAGGGAGAGGGGCCTTCTCTTCCCTACCTTGGCCCTCGAATCTCAGGAAGGGGCCTAGTACCAGTCACCTCCTGTCCCTTTCTCAAGCGCAGGGGGAGCTTAGGACTCAAGCTCGAGGCCAAAATCTGGCCGCAGCCGCAGAGGGGACCTTTTAACGATACAGCTTTCAGATCTTCTGATTCGTTTCGCCAAAAATTCCTGGAGGCCTCAAAAGTTCTGCTTTTGCTCATGAAGAAAAGCACCGGGTGCCCCCTTTTGTCTGGTGACGTGTGGATTTCCATCCAACCAAAGGGAGGCAGAGAAGCAGGCGACACTTAGGAGGATGGGAGCTATTCGGCCTGAGGTAAGGAGAGAAGAGAGAGCGCTTACAGTCCTTCATGTCCAGAAAGTGGAGGATGAAGGTCTGGTTCAATAACTTCAGGAAGGATTTAGGGTAGACATTCTGGAAGTGTTCTCAACATGACTAGGTGACAGCAGACAGGTCACCTGGAAAACCTGCATAGGCTGTGAGGCCAGGGCCTCTGGCTAAGTCACTTCTGGACATGTAGCTCCAGGAGGGGATGTGTAGCTCACTGCCTGGGCTGGACGTGTAGCTTCTAGTGTAGGTGGAAGTCTAGTGTGGAGGTGGGGAGGGAGAGTGCTCTTCCAAAGTTCCCTGCAGAGCAGCCTCTCCCGCATCTTCGTCTCCAGCTGTGCTCCCGGCACACAGAGGGAAGGTCGCTGTCAGAGGCTGGCAGACAACACTGGTTCTGAGGAAGCCCTCTCTTCAGAAATGGGAGCAGGAGAAAGGCACATCTCCAAGGACTGGGTGGTGAGAGACCTGCACAGGCCTGGGGTGGGTGGGAAGGTGTGTAGTTGAGTTTAGGGGTCCCCTAGGGACCACCAGGTAAAACCTGGGGAAGATGACAGGGTTGCCCAGGCTATGAGATTGACGCCACCCAGTCTGGACCTTAGTTAGCTCCTCAATGAAATGCAAGAGCCACCAAAGGGTGAGAAGAACAGGCCCCTGGGTGAGTGACTCTGGATCACCAGGTGACAGGAGCCTGTCACTGGGGACAGCATTGCCCAGGCCTGCAATTAGCTGAGTGAATTAACATTTCTAAAGACAGAGAGGTCTCCACGTCCTGGAGGCTGAGGGTGAGGGAGTCAGTCAGTCTGGAAGCCAGTCTGAGGCATCGAGGTAATTAGTGCACAGGACAAGGGAGTCTCGACTGAAATATTTTCAGGCCCCATGGCCTATACTTTCTTGCACTGTTTTAGCCGAGTTGCTGGGGGACTTTCCTTAAACTAAGTTCATGTAAATTTAATTTTGGTTGTACAGCTTGCCACGTCGGCGGCCTTCGAACATTTTACCAGTGAAACACTTTAAAACACTTTAAAAATAAAATCCTGCGCGGAGGTCCGCAGAGAGAAGTGGTCATCGATTCGTATAAATTTATCTCCTCAGTTCAGATTTATAAGATGAGCCGAGGAAGAGCTGGCCGCCCGGCATTTCCCAGGAGAATCCTTCAACACAGTGCAGTAAGTCAACCCCACGGCTTCTCCCCTGCAGACACACGCTGCCCGTGTGCCAGGGCTGTCACAGACCTGTGCCTGCCACTCTTAGCGGAGCATCGGGGATCGTGACTTCCGATCTGCGGCTAATGTTTGAAGCCCCCATTTGTTATCTCTGTCTGTGGCATCTTGACATGCACGGAACATGTGTCCCCTCACAGTCCCTTTGGCGGGGGGCTCAGCTGCTGAGGTTTCACAGTCAGTCTCTTTGAGATGCCTGCCACGCTCCCCAAAGTAAATTTCAAGTATACCGAGCCTCTGAGTTTAGGTTGGGCCATTTCAGTCCCTACTCCAAAAGTCAGCGAAAAGACCTCTCTGGCCACTTTCTTGTGATGCAGTAACAGACAGAAGTTTAATTACATTTATGCAAGTAAAGTTAATAAACAGGAGCAATGAGGCGTTTGGAGGCATGCACAGGGTTAAAACTGGGAGAAAACAGGATGACCACAGGCTCCCACGGGCCATCATCACATCCCTGGCGTTTGAATCAAACATCTGTGGGTCTTCCAGAGCATAGGCCTAGTGAAGTCTACTTCATAGCCACTCTCTACAGTGGCCTTCCGCGTGTGACCTGGCTCCCGCGTCCCTTGACTACGGGAAGAGGAGGGTGTCCTGGCAGATGGAGGTCTCCATTAGGGATCCCCTTCCAGGCCACCGCACTGCTAGCCTGAGCAACCACATGCTCAGAATCCAATCTGTGAGCCAGCGCCCTGAGGCTTCCTGCGTGATCAGACTGAGCTGCCCGGGAGGCTTGGCTCTGCCGCTGGGCAGACTCGAGCAAACGTCCGTACTCCGTCAGTCACGAGGATTAAACAAATAACGAATCATGTTGCAAGTGCCTGGAAAAGCACTGCCCTCAGGCCTGGGAAATTGAGGTGCTGCGCTGGGTTTCTCACTTTGGAGGCTGCTGGAGTCTCTCCCACCTGCTCCATGCCCAAGGCCAGGGGCCCACTTGGCCAGGGGGTCGTGCCAGGCAGAGCCCCTGCCCTCCACTTCTAGATCACGTTCCTGGGGTGGAGAACCCTGGAATTCCCTCCCAAATGGCCCCACACCCACTTCCAGGGTGTGTTTGATTCTGACTGGGGCCCAGGGACTGGCTGTTGGGGGGAGGTGGAGGGGTGGATGGTATGTGGGGCGATGTGGACAGAATGTGGACATGTGGGCTGAGCACATAGAGGCCCTTCTCAGTGCAGGACACAGCCAGGGTGGGAAGCAAAGGGGACAGATTTTTCTTTTTCGAGGCTAGAGGCCACAGTTTATAGTGTTTTTCCAATAGTCGGGCTGGGCTGTGTGCAGATATTGGGTCCCTAATAAACGGTAGTCCTTATTGGTTGTGTTAGTGATCCATGATATTCCTGTGTCTGACCAATCTTGCATTGTTGTTATGCATCCAGGATTAAGATGATCAGGAATATTCTGCGTGGGAGAGAGAGGTGGGGGGAAGGAAGGAAGAAGAGAGGGGGGAGAGAAGAGACAAGGAGAGGAGGAGGAGGAGGGGAGCGAGAGGGAGAGAGGAGACAATGAGAAAGCACCCTGTTCTTTCATCTGCCTGGGGCAGTGCAGCCAGAAGCAGACAGCTGGAGCCAGAGGAACTGGGCCCAGTTCTCAACTCCACGGCCACATATCTGCTGTACGGCCACCGACAAGTCAATTCCCCTGCTGTAAAATCAAGAGAGATTGAGTAAGACTAGGGCATTCAAGATCAGCTTGTTTGCTTTGTCCACTGGTACGTAGGATCCAGGGACAAAGGGCAGCAGGCCTCAGGCCTCAGACCATAGCCATGCCTGGCCAATGTTTGTGTGACCTACTCTGCTTTGGGGCCCCGGGGATGAGCCTTGGTTTCTCTTCCGGAAATTTATTTCTTCTTTGTTCCTTCTGGTTTGGTCCAAATCCCAAATCCCAGGGCACTGATGACCTCCTGCTGGCTGGGCTCGCTCGTGATTCTCCCCATGATAGCTGCATCCCCAGTTGAGTTTTTAGGACTTGCATTAGTTACCCATTGCTGCTTAACAAATTATGTAAAAATCTCGTGGCTTAAAATAATAATAAACATGCATTATCTCACGATTTCTCTGGGAGCAGCTTAGCTAGTGGTTCTGGCTTGGCGTCTTTCATGAAGCTGCAGTCAAGAAGCCAGTGGATGAGGCCGCAGCATCCGAAGGCTTGACCTAGTTCTGGAGGGTCTGCTTCCCAGGTGGCTCCCTCCCCTGGCTGTGGGCAGCAAGCCTCAGCTCCTCCTCTTGTGGACCTCCCCACAGGCCAGCTTGAGTGTCCTTACCACATGGCATCTGGCTTCCTTCAGAGTGAGTGACCCAAGACAGAGCAAGGCAGAAGTGGCCTGGAAGTCACATGTCACGTCCATCTCATTCTATTGGTCACGCAGACCAGCCCTGATACATTGTGGAGAGGGACTGCAGAAAGTATGAATTCCATGAGGGGGGATCATTGGAGGCCATCGGGAGGGCTGACTGCCACAAGGCCCCTGCAGGTCTGAAAGTCTGTGAGTCTTTGACCAGCCAGTTCCCTGTGCCATTGACTCTTGCTAACGCAGAGCCAGAATAATCTAGCCTTTCTAGTTCATTCAGCGAACACGTTTGAGTACATTCTTTGTATCAGGAGAGTGGTAGGTACTGGGGACACAAAGACCAATAAACTTAGAGACTAGGAGAGAAGACGACACAAACTGGAAAGTGTTAAGTGTCACAGGGGCAGCGATAGATACCTGGGCAGGGTGGGTGTGGACACAGCAGCGGATGTGTCTCCAGGGAGTCAGAGAATGCTGCCTAGAACAGGTGAGACCTGGCTGGGTCTTGAGGGATGAGTAGGAGGTCATCAGGCAGAGGGAGGAGAGAGGAGAGAGGAATAGCGTTCCAGGTGGGGAACCATGTGGGCAAAAGAGCTGAGGCCAGCCTGGCTTGTCGGGGGTACTCGAAGTGCAGGGCATTCCTGGGACAGGATGTCACACCTCTCACGTGCTCTGATTGCAGAACCTCCCGGAAGCAATGGAAAGTTTTGCATCCTTTGAACGTGTGCTGTTAAGCAGGCACATGCCAACGGCTGCTTGTTTATCTGTTACCGCAACAAAGAATCTCATTGGAAAATTCTTGGGAGATTCAGCCCTGCAGGACCCAGCTGTAAGTTAGAACAGCAGAGAATGATAGAAATAGTTTCCATTTGTGGAAAAGATGG
The DNA here is from genome assembly GCA_031878705.1 of Tapirus indicus. Taxonomy (NCBI): domain Eukaryota; kingdom Metazoa; phylum Chordata; class Mammalia; order Perissodactyla; family Tapiridae; genus Tapirus; species Tapirus indicus. The sequence goes on from CM062925.1 coordinate 122,245,180, forward strand.
TTTCATGCTCCTTCCCTGTAGGCAAACATAATTTCATGGTTTCAGGGGCCCCTCCCCAGATGCTCTCAGATAGGGTGTACAGGAGTGTGTATTTATACGCCTGTGTTATTTTCCTTTGTTTTGGAAAAGTGTGCTACCCACTAGGATCAGCCCGCACGTGTAGGTCTGAAAGGCTACGGGTGACTCACAGGCCTGCTGCTGCCCGGAGAGGTTAAAGGCCGCGTTGAGTTTTCAGCCACATCTGCCTGCCCCACGTAAAATGCACGATACCTGTGATGCTGTGGAAAAGGAAGATGCTAGCTATTTATTTATATGTGTAGCTTGTGAGGTTTGTCCTATGGTTGGCTTCATGGCGTCTGTCTTAGATTACATATTCCTTTGGGGCCCCTCCCTCCTGTCTTGGGCAAACATAGGTGCTGCAAATGAGGGTTTGGAACATGAGAGAAAACAGGGGAAGAAAGTGGGGGCTACAGTTCCACCCCAAGCCTTATTCCCCCATATCTACGGAGTCGACCTGGGGTACTTCTGCCTTTCGCTGTTCTTCCTCTCCACAGCCCTCATGGTGTGTTCTCTCCCATCCATCCCTTCCCCTGCTTTCGCTTCCCCTCCCCTCCCATCCCTTTCCCTCCCTGCCCTCCCCTCTCCTCCTTTCCTGTCCTTTCCCTGCCTTCCCCTCCCCTGCCCTGCCCTCTCCTCCCCTCCCCTCCTCTGCCCTCTCCTCCTCTCCCCTCCCTCGCCTGCCCTCTCCTCCCCTCCTGTCCCTTCCCCTCCTCCTCCACTCCCCTCCTCTGCCTTCCCCTCCCCTTCCTTTCCCCCAGTCACCACAGATTCCATGTGGTTTCTTGTACAGTTGGGCGGGGAGCTGAGGGTTGAGCTCACACCTGGAAATCACCCAAGATAAAGAGAACCCATGCTGGTTGGGCGGGCGGGGGTATGTTGGGGGCTGGGGAGGATTCTACCAGGGAGAAGACAGGCAAGGTCTATGCTTCATGGTTGGCAAAGGTCAGTGATGTCAGATAACAGCCTCTTTTCCAGCCCTGGAGTAGTTTCTAGGAGTGAAGGGAGGCCTGCCGCCAAGCTCTCAAGTCATGTTCAACAGACAGTTGTGCTTTGAACTGCAGGGAACCCAGCCTGCAGGGAAGAGAGAAATCCAACTGGAGGGGTGCAGCCTGATCCTTCATGAGCTCAGCACTTAGCCCCGCTGGGGAGGAAGGCTGGAGCTGCGGCCCTACTGACTACATGCTGGATGGGGGAGAGGGCCTGCTTCTGACTCCGGGGAGGTGGCCTGCTCTCTCCCTTGCCCACCAGAAGGCAGACAAGAGAAGAGAAGAGAAGGGAGAGCTGCAAAGGCAGTGGGCCTCTCTCTACCTCTGGGTTGGTGGACCCCAGGTTAGCTGAAAACAGAGTCCAGTCCTAGACTAACCAGGGGGAGGACAGAAAGAAGTCAGGAGCCCCTTCCCCATGCAGACTGGGGGTGCTGCTGCCGACACTGTCACCCTCCTACCCTGCTTTGTCCCAGCTTGTGAAGGATGGGCCCACAGTCACATTCATTCCTCAGAGCCTGCCTCTTCATGAGTTGGGGGTGTGGGCTGCTCTTGTTGGGTTTAACATAGGGGAACTGATATCAGCGCCATCTCTCTGGGTAGGCTGCCTGGGGTTAGAGCCTGAGATTCTGGCCTCAGGACGCAGAATTTCCCTAAGCAGCTGTGGTCTGACAGTGAAGGCTTGTGGCCCACACCCAGACAGACAGGCCCTGGTCACTTTGCTGAGTGTTTACGTTTAGTGTTTGTCTGTAGATTATGTACAGAATTACTCCAGTTTGGTCTCTATAGATATGACTTAAATTATGTGTGCTCCTAATGGCACATTTTTTCTGGGTCTGGGTAATTTCTTTCTTTTCCTTTTTTAAAAATAGACTTTATTTTTTTAGAGCAGCTTTAGGTTCACAGCTAAATCGGGTGGAAATTACAGAGATTCCCATACACCCCCTGCCTCTGCACACCCACAGCTTCGCCCACTATGAACATCTCCCACCAGATGGTACATTTGTTACAGATGATGAACCCACACTGACACGTCATCATCACCCAGAGTCCATGGTTTCCATTAAGGTTCACTCTTGGTGTTGTTCATTCTATGGGTTTGGACAAATGTATAATGACATGTATCTACCATTACAGTATCATAAAGAGTATTTTCACTGCCCTACAAATCCTCTGTGTGCCACCTATTCATCCCTCCCTCTCCCCAAACCTCTGGTACCACTGATCTTTTTACTGTCTCCATAGTTTTGCCTTTTCTAAAATGTTACGTAGTTGGAATCACACAGTATGGAACCTTTTCAGATTCGCTTTTTTTACTTAGTAATATGTATTTAAGTTTCCTCCATATCTTTTCATGGTTTGATGGCTCATTTCTTTTTAGCACTGAATAAAATTCCATTGTCTGGATGTAACACAGTTTATTTAATCATTCACCTACTAAAGGACATCTTGGTTGCTTCCAAGTTTTGGCAATTATGAATAAAACTGCTATAAACATCCTGTGCAGGTTTTGGGGTGGACATAAGTTTTCAACTCCTTTGAGCAACTACCAAGGAGCATGATTGCTGGATCATATGGTAGGTTTTGTAGTTTGTAGTTTGGTAAAAGCCTGCCAAACTGCCTTCCAGAGAGGCTGCACCATTTTGCATTCCCATCAGCGGTGAATGAGAGTTCCTGTTGCTCCCAATCCTCACCAGCATTTGGTGTTGTCAGGGTTCTGGATTTTGACATTCTAACAGGTGAATAGTGGTATCTTGTTTTAATTTGCAATTCCCTAATGACATATGATGTTGAGTATCTTTTCATATGCTTATTTGCCATCTGTATATCTTCTTTGGTGAGCTATCTGTTCAGATCTTTTGCCCATCTTTAAACTGATTTGTTCATTTTCTTATTGTTGAGTTTTAAGAGCTTAAGAGTCTGATAATAGTCCTTTATCAGATGTGTCTTTTACAAATATTTTCTCTGAGTCTGTGGAGTCTGAGTCTTTGCATTCTCTTGAGCCCATTTCTTTTTTTATACTTTCCTGAAGTTTCCAAATTTTCCATGATTTTTAGCATCAGAAAAAATTATTTTTAAAGCTCTAATGTTTTACTTTGACATTTTATCATGGTCTAATTTTTGCTTCAGAAAGATCATCTGGATGCCATATGGAGGGCTGAGTGAAGAGTGGTGAGAGTGGGGTGTAGGGACCAGTTAGAAGGCTGTTGCTGTGCTTCAGACCAGAGCTTACTGGAGTTAGTACTATGCTGGAACAATGAAGGTGGTGGACAGTGGTAGGTTTTGAATATGTTGTGGAAGCGATATGGCCTATAGATGGAGTGGTCATGGAGTGTGAGTGAGTTAGAGGCATTAAGGATGGATGGATGGTGGTGTCATTTACTGAATGGGGGAAGATTAAGGGAGGAGAGGATTAGGGATGGACAAGCAGTGGTCCTTTAGTGTCAGGTCAGGTGTGAGATACATCAGACTTCCAAGTGGGCATGTCAGATAGGCTGCTGGGTAGTGAGTCTGGAGCTCAGGGGAGGGGTGAGAACTAGAGACGTAAATTTGGGAGTGGTTGGGTACTGGTGATGTTAAAGTCATGAGAATGGATCAGATTTCCCAGGAGCACAAGAGAAGTCTGGGGACTGAGCCCTGTGGCTTTCCAACAGTTAAGAGGTCTGGAAGAGGAGAAGGGCCCAAAAGAGAAGATGCTAGGGAGGCAGGAAGAGAACAAGGAGACTATGTTGGTCAGGAGCTGGAGGAGGTGTTTCGAGAGGGAAGGAGGCATGTGTTGCCGGGAGATTGAATCTGGTGAATTAACCCTGGAAGGCGTAGGCCACCGGAAATGGGAGGCCTGGTGGGTTTAGTCAACTTTTCCTAGAGGAAGTGAAGAGTTCTGGTGCAGAATGAGCTGGGACACCTGGGCAGCCGTGCAGTAGTAGTGCAGTAGTGTAAGCTCAAGATGCTCAGGGCTAGGGTGAAAGACAGTCTTCCACCAGAGGCTGATCCCTGAGTGGTGGCAGCCTGCGGGGAGAACGCTGGGGTGACAAGCATGCTTGGTTGAAGAGCTGGGGCCAGCTGGTCTGCCCCTGGGCGTGGGGCTGATTTAGCAGAGCATTTGGAGTACAGCGAGAGTGACGGAGAGTCTCGAGTCTCCTATTTGGGATAGGGCAAGGTGGGGTGGGGAGAGGCAAGGAAGACAACCCTCCAACAGGAGCGGCTTGTGTCCTGGAGGGAAACCTGGAGGAGGCTCCCTACACCGGGGTTGAGGGGGGACAGGTTAGTCAGGAGTGCAGAGGCTTGTACGAGGCAGGGCAGGCGTGGGGTGGGGACCAGGCAGCAGAATCATTTGGCCTGAATCTGGGGAGATGAAGTTGGGCCTCAGTGTTCAGTGGCTAGTTGTGTCATGCAATTAGGGAGCCACCTTATCTCACAGGTTGAGTGTCACTGAGAGCGAATGACAGCAGACACTAGCCAAATCTGAGCGTGCAGGGTCTCTCTGAAACTCCCAGAGATGCCGGGTGTTTGGGGAGAAAGAAAGGGCAGGCAACAGAATGTCTAGTGAAGCCTTTCCTTTCTGGTTTAGGAGGGCGAGTGCCCTGGTTTGAGGGCTGGGACTGTCGGTCACCAACGTCAGCACAAGGTGCAGAGCTGGTTTCAGCAGTAGGCTGCAGAGCCCAGGTCAAATCTTCCACCATCTAAACCAGGGGAAGAGGGGGTCAGAATTTTCCTTTCCATTCACTCCCACCGCTTCTGCCAACCCTGCTCCACTCTCCTCCATATCAAACTGAAAGAGCATTTGCTTCCAACTGCTCTGGCAGGGGCTGTGCCAGTCAGCAACACGGCAGGGTACACTGAGGCCGCCCTCTGCCAACTCTCCCACTCAGGGCAGCAGGGATCCAGCTTTGAAACGCTCCTCCCCCCACTTTAGACCTCCTGGGACTGGAAGTCGTGAACACAGTGAGCGGAGAAATGGGGACCAGGAGTTTAAGCCTGGTTTCTAGTTCCATCTCTGTCACCTGTTGGCTATGTGGCCTTGGGTGAGGGCTTAAATTGAGCCTGCATTTGCAGAACAAGGAAGATGGCACCCATCCTGCCTTTCTCAGAGTCCCTGTAAATGACATGCCTTGGGAAATATAAGGCATCAAGCGGATGGAACGGGCTCTGATTTTCGGTTTCCAATTGGAGAATAGTGTTCAGCTTCTGGAAACAGAATGAAATCAATTTCTGTAGAGCTGTCTAAAGAAGTAAATTGATGAGGGTAGTACCTGCTGCCTATTTGATGGAAACCAGACACGAACTTTCCTCATATTCTCCATTCATGATATACTCGTTACCAAGTTCTGTCTACAGAATTCCAACAACAGGCAGGTGAACTAACCAGCTTTACAGTGGGCTGGTAGCAGAGGGAGTGTCTTCAGTGGAACAAATACAAGCCTAGCACATAGCTGCCTTTAATCTCAGCTTTGTCACACACAAGCTAGGTGATTTTGGTCAAGTCACTTGATGCTTTTAGATTTCAGATGCTTCAGCTGGTAGAGGGGATCAGACTAAAACCTCTGTATGGATTTCCAGGTCTAATATGATCAATCCTTCTCTGCTTGCCCTGCCCAGTGAAGGAGGGAAACAAAAACCCTCCCCCTGCCCCAAGCAGCCGCTCTGGATAAATCTGAATTCTACTGGAGATTATCTGAATTCTTTGCATGTGGCTAATTTTGCCTTACTTTCTGGTCTACTCAACAGCACAAATATTACCAGATATTATAATGATCTCTCCTTTCTAAAGAGGCAGGACTGTAGTTAACAAAGTAGCCCTTGCTGGAAATTCTCAGGGTTGAGCCGCATTGACTTGCTTCACTGCAGGAGCTGGACGCATACCTGCTTCTTCATTGCCTCAGCTCACAGAGCGTGGTATACACGTTTGTGTGTCAGAGAAAAAGGGTGAGCCAAGGAAGCAAACAATGGTAGAGGGAGAGAGAGACAGGGACAAGGAGAGTAGAGGGGGAAAGGGCCGCACGAACTAAGCCAGAATCCAGATTAGTCTACCACCACTGCCAAGCTGTCACGGAGAGGGTAGTGTGGAATGTAGGCAAGAGGTCTGAGTTTCTGTGAGAGGGCAGACAGCAAAGGTAGCTGTATTTGATGAACATCTGCCTTGATTTTGAAAAGTGAAGGCTAAGGGTTCAGAGAGGGTTAAGAGGCTGAGAAGTTGGAAACTTACTAGATACCCGGAATTCCCTAAATTCTTTTTCTTTTTAACGTTTGCCTTAGTGAAAAATTTCACACACATACAAAAAGATATGCAAGAAGTATAATGAATTCTCATTATCTCCTATTCAGCTTCAGCAATTCTTAATTTATGAATCTTGTTTCATTTTTTATTCCCAACCATGCTCCTGCCCATAGTCCGGAAGGAAACCCCAGACATCATACAAATTTATCCATAAATATTTCAGTATGTCTCTCTAAAGGGACTGTAATCATAGTACCACTGTTAAACATGAAAACATAATAACTACAGGCCTTCAAATATCCAGTCTTATTTTATTTGTTTGTTTGATTTAGGATCCAAATAAGTCCATACATCGCAATTGTTTGATATGTCTCATAGATTCCTCCATCTTTCTCTTTTTTTCAATTTTATTTTGTTGCAGAAACTGTCATTTGTCTTATAGTTTACTGCAGACCCAATTCAGGCTGATTTTCTTGGCAATACACCTTAGGTTGTGGGGTGCACTTCCATCAGGAGGCACGCTGTGTCGGGAGGTCTTTGTTGATGATCGACATCTAGATCCATCAGTTCACGAGGATTTACAAAACGGTGATCTTCTATCATGCCTTCTTCCTTGATTAGCTGGGCTACTGCTATAAAGAAAATCTTCTCTTCTTCAGCTATTTGGTTACCCTGAGGCATAGTTTGTAAAGGAAAGGGCAGAATAAATGCTTGACTTGTTTATTTATGTTTTCAAAGTACTAAATTGGTTTCTTGAGATACTCCAAAGGGGATTAAGAGTTTTTTTTTACAGAATCATTTTGAAGCTATGGATTTAACTATATTTACTGTCCTAACTGATGCTTCCATTGTCTCAGGTATTTCTAAGTCAACACCCCTTCATTATGAGACACCCATGGATCTACAGTTACTTGATAGTGTCTCTTCATGCTGAGAAAGGAATTTTATCTCAGTCCACATTCATACATCTCATGAATAACCCATCTTCTGGGAGAGCAGAGAGAGAGATTTCTGGAGAGAAAAGGGCTGAGAAAGGGGAAGCAATTTGTAGTACTACATGATATCAAATTGAAAGTACTTACAAAAAGCATAGTCAACATTTATGTATTATCTTGAAGAAAATTATATTCAGAACAGTAAAACGTGTCACAAATGTAAGAAGAGTGGCTAGAGGTGTGGAAGATGATAGTTTTCAACTATTACTTACAAAACAGGCTTTGAGAATCCATAGGAAAAAAGTGAATCCTTACTCTCCAGCACAGTTCCCTAAAAAAAGTCCTGGTCAGAACAGACTTGAGCAAATCTTAACTTGGGGTCCATAGATAGGCTTGGGGAGCATCCCTGAACCCCCTAATTTATGCAGATGTGTATATACACGTACATGTTTTCCTGGGAGCGAGTCCATAGCCTTTATTAGAGTCTCAAAGTACTCATGCTGTAAATAAGATTATATATCGCCAGACCGGAGAACCACTCATAGCTGGATGTCCTCAGACTTGCAGTTGGTTCTGGAGTTGCTCAAATGTGCAGGCAAAACCCCAAACTCCCCCAGATCTAAGAAGTTCTAGACTCCTGTGGAGTAAGGGAGATTTTCTTTGCTAGGACATTCCTCTCATAGGAATTAGGTTCAATGGACAAAGGGATGGTATTCTTTCATAGGTGTTCTCTAACATCAATTAGGAAAAGCCCAAGTTTGTAGGTTGAGATATCGTCTACATTGAATCCCTACGACTTCTAAACATAATGAAGACAATACTACCAGCCAGTTTCATCTCTAGGGACAGGCAGGAGTTTGAATTGAGGAGTATGATGAAGACAAACTATAAGATATCCATTTTATGTCTTTCTGCATCTCAGTCATCAAGATTGACAGATGGACGCCTTAACTTGGCATTTGCTGATATTTGTAAAATTAACTTAGTAACATTATAGTTAGCCATATATATTTAAAAATATATATACATATAAAAAAAGTATTATGCCAGATCTGCATATTCACAAAAGCATTAAACATAAAGTAGACCTAGCTAGCACAAGAGTGGCTAGTCACTTCCTGGGTCAGTTGAGGAAATGTCAGTCTTAATAGATTCAGAGGTGATTTAGTGACACTGGCATCCCCGAATGCTCGAGTTAATTCAGATGCTTTAGCTCCCCTTACCACCTGAGTGCACACATCCTGAGACTAAGCACTAGGTTTAAAAAGACCTTCCCAGGTAGAGACTATCCTTTGCTCAAAATATACAAGCACAGTCACTGAAAGAAGTTAAAAAAAAAAAGAAAAATCAGACTTACTTCAACTCAGACTCTGACTAGTTTAAGGCAAACTGAGAAGATAGCAGATATATGTCAATACTTATTCTATGTCATTTACATAATGGCTATTGGCAAGATCAGTGATTACTAAGTGCTGTGTCAGAATTACTAGGAGGGAATGTCTACAAATATAAATTATCAGCCCTTTATTCCCTTCCTCCTACTTCCCCAGATATTGATTCAGTGAAATGGGTGTGTGTGGGGCAAGGTTAGGGCGTGAGGCCCAGTTACCTTTATGTTTTTTAAAGCAACCCTGGTGATTCCGATGCCCAAACGGGTTTGAGAACTACTGGGCTAATCAACAAATACTCTCAAATACAGATGCAATTTCTGAAGAGTGTTCATTCTGTATAATTACTCAGTTTCTGGGTCTTATTTTCTCCCTTGAGTGAACCAAAGGAAGACAGAGTTTTCAGTTAAACATCATTCTATTAACAATATTTTAACTACCACTTATTTCTAGGACTTCAGAAGCTGATCAAGGTAATTCAGGAAGGAATGATATTCTATATAACATCTCTAGAAATGATTAGAAACCTTGCTTTCTGATTTGTCAGACCACAACCATCAATGTAATCTACACTTTCGACTTTAAATTTCCTAAGTTAGAAACCTGAAACACCGAAATGAAAATCGGAAATTAATCAGGATGCTTTGCTATTAGCTTTCCTATAATCTCTATAGAGTGGCCAGATGTTCAGCTGTCTTCAGTCCAACTGCTATTTCTGATTATACTACCTTCTAAATGGTTTTAGTAAGATTCACAAAACTTGACCTAATTGAGCTTTTCTCTTACTTATCAATGAATTTTAAAGGTTTAAATATTTAGGATTTTTTAAAACTTTTGTGAGGCTTGCCATTACCTCCTTTGCCATACCAACATATTCTGGCAAATGTCCCCAAATATCCACAGCCAAGAAACCTTTAAGGGTGATTATGTGTGTGCTTTTTTTTAATTGTATAATTCATTTATACAGAGAAATCATTTGATCTATTTACAGTCTTTTTCAATTTTCATTTCCACTGGCCAAATATAGTTCACAGAATAGTCAATGTTTACTGGAACTGGTCACCATTATAAATCTGCCACGACACAGGGCTTGTAGTTCTCCTGCCTTAAAGACATGATCTCATTTAACAGGAACATTTTACAGGAAAAGATTCATCAGTCTTTTTTCTCTCTTAAGAATAAATCCACCAAAATTGATCTAATATGGTCAAATTTTCAATACATTTCATTGGTTCTTTTCAAACCCATTATTTGCAGGTATTATAAACCAAGGCAAATAAAGCTCACGTCCCCCCAGCCTTCTACAACTTACTATACACCCTCAAGTTTAGCTTTTACTATTTCCTTTCACATTCTGGCACAACCAGACATTTTTACTTTAAGACAAAACTACTCTCTTTTCCCCTCTTTTATTTTTTACTTATTACCAGTCAATTGCCTTCCCTTTTGCTTTTCAGACAACACTAAAACTTGCAACAAAATCCTTAAGGTGATTTTCTTTCAGTAGTCCAGAATATACTGAGTCATTTCATGTGTGTTCATCACCCTGAAATGTTACACTTTAAAAACTGCAATTTTCTCAATTGGCTCAAAAACAGTATGGCTTGGTTTCACTTGGTAAAGTTAATATGATTAAAAAAAATTATATATATATATATACATACACACACACACACACACACACACATTTTTAATCAAGGAAGAAAAATACTTCGAAGACATGCCAATTTGAAAAGGTATCAAAGTAAAAAAATAAAAGCAAATACTAAAAAGTACTTTACAATAAAAAATTAAATAATCGGCAGGTTAAATGAATGAAAAATGAGGAATGTGCAGTGAAGAACAAACTAATATAAAGCATTCCAGTTGATGAAATGGAAAACCTATTAAGTTTTATGGTTTGTTTTCCAAGGAACGTTATGTTTCAACGTAAATTCTGAAATATTACAAACATATATTCCATGTAGATTTTAGGTGCCAATGTTAAAATTTCAAATACTACAAGCAGAGTTTATCAAAGAAACACTGGTAAAATCCCAGTATCTGCAAAAGTTTAAGTTTTGCCCAAAACTATAACCATCACAATTGGTTGATATTGGAAAGTCATGATGAATGCAGAATAAGGAGAAATTTCATAAATATTTCATTTGATTAAAAATACCAGGCTTGCATGTTCTAAATAATCTGAAGAAATACCTAATAAAAAATTAAAAAAAAAAAAAGGATTTTAACAGTAATCTGTATATGTATCTTTAGCTGCCATTAAAAAAATAAAAGGAACAACCAAAACCAACCAAAAACATAGAAAATGTTAAGACTGGTATTAAGTAACCCTGCAATGCTCCATGCTCACATTACAAGAAAGATAACTGTACACATTTATAAATAAACAGTCTCTCCACCAGTTAACACACAGAGCTTCCTTTACACCAGAGTCTCTTTCCGTTTGCCACTCAGCTGGGCTTTGTCCCTTGCTTTACGGAAGCTAGACTGTGTGCGGGGCGCTTTTACACTCTTAATGTCATCTGCTGTGTGGACTGGGGAGCCACATTCGGAAGCGTCTCCATCAACTTCGACCTGAGTCACACTAGACGCTGTGGACACCCTTCTCTGGGCTCTGACGTTCCCAGCAGAGGGGTTGTTCTCTGTGTACTCCTCATGGAGCTCTGGCAAACCCTGCAGCTCAGAGGGACTGGCGGCCTGCTGGAAAGGGGCAATGGCGGTTCGAATACAATTGAACCACTGCTGCTTGTGGAACACATCATTGGCTTGCAGAGTGTGAGACTGGCCTGGAGAGGGATCTTGGAAGCGAACTCTAAAGATATTTTTAGCTAGAAAAACAAAAATTGAAAAAAAAAAAGGAAATCAGACTTAAAAAAAAAAGTTTCTTCTAGATAAAGAGGTCATACAGTCTTAGTATGGGGGCTGGTATTTATATAACATGCACTCTATTAGGTCGATACATTAAATAAAGCCTACACATTACTTATTAGACACACCTGCTGGTGTTACAGCAGCAAAGCATCTGACAACTCAATGGTGTAACAGGGAGAGGACAATGGAACCCATTTCATTAATATTTTATGTAGGGACAGAATTCTTAAAGATCAAAACTAAATTCATTTAGGTTCTGAGTTTATGTTTTTTTAAACTATTTTAAAGCTCGTATTTTTACCTTTATCTGAGTTGCTGAAAGCCCCTCGAAAGGACCCTCCCATTCTCACATCTCCATCCTGCAGGTCTTCCAAGACCAGCTCTTGGACTGGGATTGGTTGCCGGTAAACCTGGTAAGAGTGACGCTCATTTCGTGTAACAGGCCGTGTCAAAACCAAGATGTCTTGAAACAGGAAAATGTAAAGTTTCTGGAGAAATGGGAAACAAATGCTTCCTAAATATGGAACTTTGTAATTTTAAGGGACTGAAATCCATTGTTAAAATAACTTGAATTGACATTAATTTCATCAAATTTATTTACCAAGATCCCCCTTACAAATGACCCCATAAAGATGTGATTTCAAGGCTATGCATGCTCTACTTGGAGAGCTTTTCTAATTTCAAACTATGTAACACTTTTTTTATTGGTGTGTAACATTAGATTAAGCAGTAGCTGAGTAAAAGCTACGCACCACAAAGACCTGGCTATCAGTAGTAACATGAATGGAAACAGCAGTATTGTATACCACAGTCTTCCAACAAAGTAAGGATTAAAAAACGCAAGCTGGTAAAAACGTTAATGGTGCTACTTTGTCTCACACAAACGTAAGCTTTTATAGAACAATTAGGCCTCACAACAAAAATCAGAGATTTCAACTTTTTCCAAAAGAACCACTCAACTTATAAATGGGGCTTCTGAAAAGTACATAATGAAACAAAAATACCATTCCATGATTATACTTAGTTCTAGTTGGTACTTTTGTAATTAAGATTTTAAAAATAAGTTTGCTTTCATTCAATCTGCTGCAGTTTAGTAGTGCTAAAAACTACTTCCACCACTATAATTAAACTCTTCAAACTTTTTGAAGGATACGCTTTTTTATTAAACATTATGGAACTAATAATTTATTTAGAAAGGAATCCCTAGCCAAACAAGTTGATTTATGCTTCAAAACTAAGAAATAAAGTATTACTGATTTTCCACTGAGACATTTAAGTCATTCTGTAATGACAGCAACCAAATGTTTGCTTTATCAAAGCTGATAACATAAACAGAAAACCAGTAACCTTCTTTCATTATGTGATGAATTTTACAAACCTGCTTCATAATTTATGTGGAAAAATTTGAACAGGATGGGAAAAGGAAAGTAATAGCTTACTTCACATTAGTATCCAAATAAATATACTTACATGTCCATTTTTATTCTTCAGTTCTCCATGGCAAAGCAATACCTTGCTTGCTTCAATTCTAGGATCCTTCTGCTTTTCATCCAGATACTCCAGTTTATCAATGTAATATTGGCATTCTGATTCACCTTTCTTCAAGTTGATATCAGAGAGAACTCCTTGTATTATCAATATCTAAAAATTATCAAGAAATTGATAGAGCGTTTTCAGCATATTAACTTATCTTGTTTCCCTACGAGGCTAAAATGTCCCATTAAAATGAGAGAATTTTAAAGCATGAAGGGACTCTAGACATCAGTTAATTCACTCAGTCCCTCCACTTTACAGATGAAGAAACAGCCTCAGCCAAATTGGGTGATTTGCCCAAAGTCACACAGCTAGCTAGTGGAAGAGATCATATTAGAACTGAGCCTTTTGGTTAAAATATAAATATAAAATGTGTTACATCTCTTTATTGCTTAGTGCACAGTGCACTAACGTATTGGGAACTTTGAACGAGAACAGAACACTTTCTAAGCCAAGCTAATAGATAAACTTGAAAAACATAAGAACCATTTACTGGACTACTTACAGCTTCCTCCAGAAGATGAACATCAGGGTGGTCTTTTGGAGTGTGTCTAAGAATTTCTTTCAACAGTAAAGGGTATTTGACTAGGCGACTTCGAGGAATATCCAGGAAGCTCCAAAGATCTAGTTTTCGACTGAAGGGAGACTCAAGACATCGCTGGAGGAAGTCTTGGACTCTTGGATCCTGTTTCTTTTGATCAAGAAGAGCTTTGGCTGCCAGCTGGTTACTACAATAGCCTTTGTAGGCATTCAAGCCTGGCAACTGAAGAGTAATAAAAGAAAACAAAGTACCATAAGGTCCTCTTACAATGAGTCCATTAGTAAGCCCATGAACCTGAAAACAAAACTTACAGCTATTCTTAAACATTTTAACTAGCTGTGAAAATTTTCCTGCAGGTGATAATGGGGGTAGGAGAGCATTCTGGGCCAACATCAGAATGCCCTCTTCCAATTTCCCTAATTTACCAAAGATTCATGATTTCTACTTTCCCCAAGCTCAGTTAGACGCCAGTCTTCTGTATTCCCAGGACCCCTGAGCATTCCTCTATCATAGTCACCACCGCCTTTGAGACTGTTTATTTACTAGACTATTCTCTCACTAGATCATAAATGTAGAGACTGTCTTTCATCACTGAATCCCCGTTATTCCTCCTAGAACAGTGCCTAGCATCTGGCAGGCACTCAGAAGTTAACTGAAAGAATGAAACAGATAATTAACAGTATATTATGTGGGAATTCTGTCCAAGGAGGAATGTAATTTTTATAACAAATAAAACTATCATTCATCAAGTATTTTTTAAAATAGACTGTCACTTCTTATAGCTATATAAATTTAATGCCTTGGTTATCTGTTTTTAGAATCCAGTTACTGGATCAAATAGATCTGATATTCATCACAAATGACAAGTATGGTATATCTGTAAGAAACCATCTGGAGTAAACAACTCGCTACATACCCAGTTCACAAGAATGTGACCAATCTGCTCCACTGTTCCACCAGGCTTAGTTGCTTCTCCTATTCTTGCCAACAAATCTGAAGTGTAAAAAAGCAGAAATACCAATAATAGGTTTATTTAAAAAATAATTCAGCACTAAATTAGAAGTTTAGATTTAAAATTACTTGTGTTACTGTTGTTCAGATACTAATGAAAACTATGCAGCATATCTTACCTTCATGCAGAGGTATGTAAGCATCCAAATCACCAAATATATGTGTGAGTTCCTCTTCTGACATAATAGACAACTTTAACATGGGGTCATGGTAGGCCTGGCAGAGGGGGAGAAATGTGTCACACAAAGAGATCAAGCAAATAAAACATGATGAGAGATCTGTTTGAATGCAAGCATCACTAACTATATAAAAGCTAGCATGGATTCTATTTGTGACACATAAAAGAAATTAAAGTACATATTAATGCCCAAATAGACTCTCTTACTGATATTCATATTTGAAGAGATGTGTCTAATAAACTTAATCTAAAAAAAGTATTCACCAGTAGATATCTTCTACTTTTCTACTCCTAAAGGTAAGAAAACTATCCTTTAGATTTGTGAAATATAATTTTTAAAAACTAGAGTATAAGATAAAAAGTTATTTACTGACCTTTCTTGCAAGCTTGAGATCCTCAATTAAATCCTGTTCACCTCGGGACATTTCATATATTGCCTAAAAAAAAAAAAAAATCCAGCAAACATCATTGGTCGTTTCTTCCTTTGAGAAAGGATAATTATATACAACTGATATTTGCCATTATTTAACTGATGTTCTGAACAGCACTTTTTAGAGCAACTCAGTCTGAAAACTGTAATTCAGAATGGAATCTCAAATAAAAGGTTGCCATACGTTTTATAATTTTACTCCATTTGAGTTGTTAAATTTGATGACTACCACTATCACAAAATGTTGCTCAGCATGCGTTATGAATTACTGCTCAAAGACAAAAATGCAAGTTGATTTTGCCATAGGCATTAGTTTTCTATTTTTCTGGAAAAACATATGTTTAAAAAACAGGGACTATTTTTTTTAGCATAAGCCAATAAATATGGTTTTGCTATTGGATGCCAGCATACCTCCTGACGTTTGATTTCTTTGGTAGTTAAAGACTCCTTCATATTGACGTCTAACATCTCTGACCACAGTACACTACTTCTCCTCTTGGCAGGCGTTGGGACTGTTGATCTGCTTGACTTCTGGGCAGAAGCTGGGGATCTGTTGTCACCACGAAGGGTAAATGACTTAAAAGAAAAAACAAAGAGATGAACAAAAGAGAAAAGATTTGGAGAATACAGCAATTATTCCCTTTTTTCTTAAAAAAACAGAAAAACAAATTAAGAACAAAATTCTGAGAATTTCTCAGTGCGTAAAACAATCATCTGTCCAAGCTTCAATCTATCATTCTAAAATATTTATCAGCCAAAATTACTTTTTGGGAATAAAATCTATCCAAGACTATGCTTTGATATAAGATGCAAACTAATATAATGAGGCTATATAAATATTATTCTTACCAGCATATTCCTAAAAGGAAAGTTATGTTTAAGTTTAATAGGGCAAACCTGTTTGTACAACTCAAAGAAAAACACAAATTTTAGGCTTCTATAAAAAGCCCTTCACTACATTTCCCCACCCGCCGCCCCTTACCTGTATTGTTTGACCAAAGCGTCTGACTGCTCCATTTCTTACAGGGGAGATTAAATTTGCCAAGGATGTGACCCGAGCTAGAGGTCTAACTCTTTTATTGCTTGGCTCCTGTAAAAACAAAAACAGGTTATAACAAGTGTGTATTTAGGTGTAATGATTTCAAACAAGTTTGGACAAAGTTGAGCCCTCTCAAAAACCAATATTTGTACCTTACAAAATACAGAAACATGGAACTCTAAAAATGAGTGTTGTTGTTCATTGTTAAAATACTAAGAACGCTACTGAGTTGAAGTAATTATTAAAAAGTAAATGGTATAGGGGCCGCCCGGTGGCGCAGTGGTTTAGTTCGCACTTGGCAGCCCGGGGTTCACGGGTTCGGATCCCGGGCGCCGGCCGATGCACTGCTTGTCAGCCATGCCGTGGCGGCGTCCCATATAAAGTGGAGGAAGATGGGCACGGATGTTAGCCCAGGGCCTGTCTTCCTCAGCAAAAAGAGGAGGATTGGCAACGGATGTTAGCTCAGGGCTGGTCTTCCTCACACACACAAAAAAGTAAATGGTATAAAAAAGGCCAAATACCTGAATAGTACTCTGAGAACATAAATATTACCATTAAACAGAAGAAAAAGTAAAATTAAAACAAAGAAATTAGATTCTAAATCCTATAGAACTTTTCAGTTTAATACAGACAGTAACTTTAAAAAAAACACATTAATATTACGAAAAATTTCAAACATACACAAAAATGGGGAATAGCATAATGGATTCCATGTACTTATATCACTCAGCTTCAATAGTTTTTGGTGTAACCATTTGTTTCATCTCTGCCCCTACTGGAATATTTTAAAGCAAATCCCAGATATTATATCATTTCATTCTTAAATACTTCAGTTAGAGAACAGCTTTTAATGAACGTGTTTGACATCGGAATGGGTCAACTCTTAAGGCAGTGAGGTCCCTGTCATGGGAGGTGTTCAAGCAGAGGCAGGACAGTGGTTAAGAGAGCTTTCAGGCTCTGGAATCAGACTGACTGGGCCCAAATTCTGGTGGTAGCACTTGCTGGGAATGCCTGGGGTCTGTTTCCTCATCTGTAAAATGGGGTCACTACCAGAACTTCTCTTATAAAGTTGTTATGAAGATTAAGTATGATACGCTTAGAAGTCTCAGAACAGTGCTTGGAACATACTAAGTTTTAGCTATTCCTAAGAAAGAATGTGAGTAATACTTGCACTTTACGTAAATGTTGGTATTTATAAATAATTAGATCCTCTCTCATACATTTAATGTATTAACTTAAAGGAAAAATATACATAAATTCAGAAGAAATAGTTATTATTCTACACATATTGTTTTTAAACTAATAGTATAACAAACACATCATTTAATCATTCAAGGATCTCAAAACTTTAAAAATTGCATTATTCTAACTTTATTGCTAGGAAAATGGAGGTGTACCATGAGGTGACTCACACAGCTACTGAAATAAAGAAGGCCAGATCATAAACCAGGCCTATCTCTTATAATGTCTACGGAGTATAACTGTTTGCATTTAGTGCCTTTGGTAACTGTGGCATACTTGACAAAATAATTTTGCTAAGAATTGAGAAGGGTATATAATTAAAAATTATATTAAAATTACCACTTAAAAATAAAAATTATCATTTAAAAATGACAGATGAAACATTTTTTCTAAAAATTCTTTGCTATGACTAAAGGCATATAAAAAAGAGGTAAGGAAATTGAGTAAAAATAATCCCCTTAGAATAATTTAAGAATATCGTCGCAGAAAGTTAAAATTCTCTGGAAAGAAACTTAAATGATTCATATATTTAAGGAAGCAACAGGACTTATTAAAGCTTCTAAAGGTATACATACACACCAGAAAGGAATGTGACCTACTCCAGCAAGGAGGAGACTTTGTAGATAACCAAGGAAAATTCAGGCCTTTGAGGCCTTAAGAGGTGGAGTTGTAGACCAACCCTCCCCCGCCAAAATAATTAACTCCAAAGTAAAACTTAGAATATAAAGCCACTGACGTGCAAATGTTAAGTGAACTGAAAAAGAAACCTTCAAGATATGTAGCAAAATGACACACTGTGTGGTGAAGGACATGTGTGAATGCCTTTACAATATACATCTGTGCAAGACTGAAGTGACACATGCATGGCAGAAGGTCTAGCATAAGGCATTCCTTTCTATTTAGTAAAGACAGTACAAAGACTCTTCTGTTTGGACGGAGATATAATTACCTCACAAAGTAAGATATGGCAAAGTTAACTAGAAACAAAGCAGTTGTCAGAAAATTCTGATTCACTTTTTGTTAACAAAGGGTAATTCCTCTTCTTTGTTTAAAGCATAACAGATTTGACCTCCCAGTAAATCACAAAATATTTAACTTCAAGTTAAAGGGCTTTGGAAAGGCACTCCTCCCAGGGAGTTTGAAAGGAAAAGTCAGTTTAGCTGGGAGGACAGGAATTTTTGATATCTATCTTATTACATACAATCAAATTAATGATAAACTTTTACCTTTATAGCATCAGTTACTGTACAACTACTGACTTCCTGTGACTCAAAAATTTGAGACATTTAAAATTAAAACTACAGAATTTAGATTTAGATAACGAAATGTAAATATATATAAAGCCTATTTCTGAAACTAACGTGGATTTTGTTTATGGAGTCTCTTTAGGGTGGCAGGATAGTATGCTAAGCAGTATTTGGTGGTTATATATGTTCCATAGTCTTTTAGAAACCCATCTATAATCCAACTTCTTCACAAAGAATATGTTAGTCCTAAGAGTTTATCTAATCTCTCTTGGTAAGAGCGCCCTGCTAGCTCAGTCAGTACAGCATGAGACTCTTAAATCTCTTGGTAAGAGAGTATGGACTAACTCAGGAAATATGGGTGGTGGTGTGGTGGTGGGGTGGTGGGGTGGTGGGATGGTGGGTGGGGGTGGGAAGACATCTTTGTATTTTTCACACATGCATTTGGGGATGCAATAGAACTTTCCTGCCTTACCAAAAAGACATACGTCAAGAATGTTTGGCAGACACAACACAAACTTCTAGCATATATATTTCAAAAGTATGAAAAATTTTAATGAATAAAATCACTTAGGTGTGATTGAAATGCAAAGGCATAATACTGAATATGGTTCACTACTAATTTCAGGATACATACACTTTGAGCCACAACCAAAAGCAGTTTTTCTTTAGAGGTCCAGATGAACCATTTTAGTTATCTTGGTTTGGTTATTAAGAATCCAAAATTTTACACTGTCACAAAACATATTTCGAAGATAAAGTTTTTTGAGAACTGGTATTATACCCATATCTGCCCCTCCGCACACACAGGATGCAAGTACAGGGTTTGGAGGTGATGAAGGGAGAGAGGGGTAGGAGTCTACCTATCTTACCATCACCCACAATAAGGCTTACATAATGGTTTTGTTGCTGTTGTTGTTTACTTTTGTTTTGAAGTATTGTTAACAGTGTTATGGTGAATAGAAGAAGCTTAAAGAATGGATACAGATAATGGAAATTATACACTCTCTTCAAAAGACAATCTGAAGATCTATGGGAATAAACAAAGAGTACCAACAAGTTTTACATGCTCAAGGAACTTTTCACTGTAGGCAACCTTTCACCTGGGCTAAAGTTCACTTAGACGGGAAAAAAATCCCAACACCCTCTAACATAAATTTATGTTGTTTATTTACATGAGCTTTTAACCAGACTATCTAGTTTAGGTAGGCAATCATAAGCATTATTATAGGGAATCTGCCTTGAGACTAAGTTTTTAATCAATCAGTTTGTTTTACTAATCCACTTGTAGTCAAATTTTATGCCTAAAAATATTTCCTGGATATCTATAAACAGAAAATTGTTAAGATCAATCTAAAGTCTTTCAATGCGATGTACCTTGCACATAAAAGCAACAACATGGAAAATTCTGCTGTAAACTCAGTTTTTTTGTAAAAAGTTTTTTTCTACTAATGATGTCATGTAAGAGGATATATTTTAGGAGAGTATCTTCTAACAGTCAACCAAATCAAGACACTTAAAAGAAAAACCAGTGTGTGTCTGGGTTTATTTGTTTGGGTTACTGGATAAATAATAATCTGTATCTGGCAACAACTTTAAGAAGAATGAAAAGAAAAAGTTATTTATAAAAAGATAAAAGTGAATTAGGATCACAAAGGATTTCTTCCTTTTCTACTTAGTAATAGAAATAGTCAAATTTAGTTATTTATTTAAGGCTGTGCTGCTAGTACTAAAAACCTGACAACATTCCTGGTGTTTTTATCTTCGGAATAAAAGTATACCAGAAACATGGCCAGTGTTTGATACCAAACAAAAAAGACTAGTTCTTGATGGTCCAAAAGATGATTAGTTTCAGTATTTACACTGATGACCACATATGACTTGCAACTCAAAGGAAGTGTTTATACATTTCGAGAAAACTGAAACATATAAGCAAAACCCAACAAGCAGAAAAACAAAAACCAAAGCTAAACCATCCCAAATGAAAGCATACCTCCTACAGATGGCAGCTATTTTAACTACCAAAAGGTGGGTGTATGTATGATACACAGCTTTACTGAGGTATACAATCAACTGCATATATCTAAAATGTATAATTAGATATGTTTTAATATATGTATATAGCCACAAAACCATCACCACAATCAAGATAAGAAGTATATAGTTAATCGAATACAGGAACACTATTTCTATCACATAAGTGATAATACAGCATACACCATAAAGTATATATATTGTATGCAGTATAAGTAGAATACCCATATAGTATTAAATCAACTGTCAAAATTAAATAAAAATGGCATAAAAATCACTTGACCTATTTTGATAAATGTTCATAAAGACTTTAAAAAACCACAATGACTTCAGACAATGAAAGCAAGGAGGGGAGAAGTACCTAAATAACGATTCATTGGTTTAAATAATTTAACATATTTTTCTTTCTGAAGAAACAAAGTTGCACACAATGAACTTATTAAGATGTGGAAAGAAAGACAAAAAGGAGCACTAGGTCAGAGAATATTTTAGTTGCAATTTGTTTACTAGCACTCACTTACAAGGAAGAGAATTCTTATTTTCCTCTTATTCCACAAAGCAGTTCCTAAGACTAGGTAATATAAATGCAAGGTAAAAACAACAACTGTATTAAGCATCAGAAACATGACCAATTCAACCAAACTGAGCAGCATATACATTTAAAATCTTTTTCTTTTTCTATAAAAGTTTGTGCACACTCCAGCTATGCTGTGTATAAACCTACCTATCATTAGGTCCTCAACCTAAACCATAGTTCCTAAACAAACCTGCATATAAATCGAAGTCATACATTTTAACTCTCAGGAAGATCAAAAGTTAAGTTTAAAATTATACTGTTAATAAATTGTTAAAAATTTTAAAAGTTCCGTGGAGTTAGAAAACATTCCTTTGGCTTAATTTTTCTCTTCAAGTCTTACCTCTTGTTCTCTGAAGGACTGATTATTAACATCTAGGACTCGTATGGTCCTTTTAATAGGCAGGAGACCTCCAATCTCATCATGCGCCACCATGCTTTACCAAGTAGCCCTTCAAGTCTTTAGAATTAATCCACATTCGAGTCAGCCCTATAATGAAACACTAAACAGGCACACAGGCTTTTCTTCTGAGCGCTCGGCCACCCTGGGCAGCCATTTGCCCATACCTCTTCCCCGTGGTGGAGCCGCTTCTGCAAGCAGCAGAGAAAAAGCACAGACCTCAAGGCTCTGTGGGCGGGGCCAACTGCGGACCAGGCTCTAGTGGGCGTGCACCTAAGGGACACATGACTCCAGTTAACTGACAGCTGGGCACACCTAGGCTTCTCAGTTTCCGCTGTGCAAGAGAAAGCTCTTTATCAAGAGGTGTGGAATTTCTATAGTAAGAGAGAAGGGAAAAGGAAACTGGGTTAATGTAAGGCTTTTTCTGATTTAAGGCATTCCCAAAGGGAAACTAATTGCTTATCTAGGTTATCTACTCTAATACTTAGTCACAGACAGGGATACTTTTCCTACAAAACCTTATTACCTAGAAAGGAATTCAGTAAGGACAACTTGACAACTTTAAGCAAGAAAGTCGTAATTCAGAGTTGAATAAGTGTATATACTAAAGAAAAGCCTAATTATCCAGGGACCTTGCTCTTATTTTACATAAGTGTAAGCATATTCACAACTGTAAAATCATCTAAGTCTTTATAAACTGGTTCCCACCATTTTTGTCTTTAGACTAGCAGAGTCAGTACAGGAGGCACTCTTCAGTTCACTCTGTTCGTAAAGTAAATCTCCCACAGGGCTATGGGTCAAGTGCCATTGGGCTACCTCAGATGTTAAAGTTCAGTATTTCTTAGACTTCAAGGCAGATATTTTTTCTATATGTCTTAAAAACTTGATATCTGTGTAACAGATGTTTTATAACATAAATACATAAAAGGTGATTTCTGTTCTAAAAGTCCTTCTCTGTTCTGAATTAACCAATCTTGATATAGTTCTCATAGGGTCAAAAGATCCACTTTAAAAGTCTTGCATTTCACAGACGAAGAAGTGAAGTTCGCAGAGGCAAAGTCACGTACTAATGACAGTCTCTAGATTTCTAGTCTAAATCCTTTCCTCTACGGAAAAGCACCATGTCTTTAGTTTGGTGGGCCTGCTATGAAGCAGATTTTCTTCTTCAACAGAAAGTACTGTATTCTATTTTGAAAGGTAGGATTTTATCTTAACTGTATACTACTATGAATAATATGCCAGTAATTTGCAAAAACATTTCTATTCTTAGGATTTATTAGGATCAGAGAAATCTACTATGTGGAAGGCACTATTCTAGATACTATGGGTGATACAAAAAATAGGTTTCATATCTGCTACTAAAGTGCTAATAGACCATTGTGTAAAGGTAGGCCACACAAAGAGATAACTAACACAAAGCAGCTTTTGAAAATTCCAAAATCAGTTGTATAGCTACTAAGTGCTACAGGAGTTTAGGAGGAGAAACCACTTCTGGTAGTCTTTGGAGCTGAGATGGGGTTGGGAAAGATGCTACGGAAGAAGCTGTAAGACGTTATTTCAGTGGTGCCTTGAAGGCCATGTTATGTTTTTTGTAGGTCTGAGCAAGGAAAAAGTGCAAGGCTTTCCCAAAGGAGCATGAGGGAGTGAACTCACAGTGTGAGGTCACAGGCTGTGGGTAAAGACAGAGGGGCAGATGGTTTTATTGAGCAGGTGAGAGAGATAATGATAAGCTGGTGTTTAAGTTGGTTTGAAAGATGACTGGAAACATAATGCGAAAATCACAATCAGGTATCAAGAACATTGCCTAAAGTAGGGACAGTGGGAAAGGAAAAGGATATATGCAAAAGATGACATATGCAAGAAGTCAAAGATGCCTACGATTTTAAAGCTAGGATGGGTAATTGTTAATACAAATAAAGAAATAAGGAAGACCAAGCTTTGAAGGAAAATTCCGCGTTTCATTTTAGATATACTGAATCTGAGGTGGTGGAAGAGCATGGAAATGAAAATACTGAGCTAGTACTTTGGAAATGTTGGACAAGGACTCAGAAGAGGCCAGAGGGTAGACTGGGGAGTCAGATACACAGAGATCAGAGCTGAAGCCCTGGGAATGAATGAGATGCCTGGGAGAGAAAATCTGGACAAAAAGAACAAGGGATTCTCCAAGAATCTAACTTAGGAGAAATGCCAAGGGAAAAAGAATTTTGCAAAACGAACAGTCAGAAGGAAAGAAACAAAGCAAGATGCCAAGAGAAGAAAAGGTGTTCAAAAGGCAAACAAGAAGGGTAAAGAAAGATTCATGGATTTAGCAATTATAAATTTAATAAGGGCCTCAAGTGTGCAGGTTCAGTGGAATAAAGACAGAAGAGAAATACAGCCATTGAAGAGTGAATAGAGCAGAAAAAACAGTGGGCACAGACTATAATGACAATCTATAAAAAAATATTCTAAGATTTGCAGGCCCGTGTTACTTCTTGCAGGAAGGACCAACACTACCCTTCTGTAAATAGCAGTGTGTTTTGTATTCATAATGATGTTAGTAATTCATCTTTCTGCTTTGAGACCTTTTTAAAAAAATAATGGTGATTGGTTATATTTCATCTATTTATCCTTTATTACCTAGTCACACCTGGGCAATATGTGTGAGGTGATTGCCTTAAGAGGGGGTGACTGTAGAAGATAGTTCTATACATGATTAAAGTGGAAGCACCTTAGAGAGCAAGGAATCTAGTTTCTTAATTTTACAGGTAAGAACACTGATCTGCCTAAGCTCTCAGAGCTAATAAGAGGCTAAGCTAGAACCCAGCAGTCTGGTTCAGTTAAAGAATGGTACAAGGGGGCCCGGACCCTTGGCCGAGTGGTTAAAGTCCCACATACTCTGCTTCGGGCCTGGATGCCGGGTGTGGACCTACTCCACTCACCAGCCCTGCTGTGGTGGCATCCCACATACAAAAAAAATAGAGGAAGACTGGCAACAGATGTTAACTCAGGGCAAATCTTCCTCAGGAAAAAAAATATATATGGTGCAAGGCCAATACTTTATGGCCACTAGTTTCATAAGGGAATAAAGGACTTATGCACAGTGAGAGTTAGGAAAGAAGCTCTGCTAGGGCGTTCTCATGGGTCTCTTACCTGACATCTTTCTCCAAACTACGTTTTTCCATTCAGTTCTGACAGAGGTAAAGCCAAGATAACGAGGGGAGGGGAGATCTCTCATTTCTCTCCTTTAGCTGAGGACCCAAGAGGTAAAGGTAGAAGTCTTTATTTGTAAAAATAGGGAGCCAACAGGAGCCAAATAGGTCTAATGGTGATAGTCTCAGCATAAAAATCCAAGCTCACCAACCCTACAAATCTTAGTTTCATTTTGAGTGTTTAGGTTTGTGGTCTAAATATAATTTAGACAACTGTAGATAACATCTAAAAAAGTAACAATGAACATGGGATGTTCAGTTAGCACTCTGAGTGATAAGCCTGAGAGATTCTTGAGTCAGCAATGCTCCATAAAACTAGAGGGCTGAAAAGGTCCCTGGAGATCATTAACTCATCTTCCTCAGTTTTTTAAGGAGGAAACTGAAGGACAGTGAAGAAAAGAAAAGAGAAATGTGAGTCCTTACTCTGTGCCAGGAGCTTTATGCATGTTATCTTTCTTAACCAACTTTATGAAGTATGTACTATGACCTCCATTTACACATGTAGGAAACCAGGACTCGGAAAGTTTAAGAAACTTGTCCAAAATTGCAATGGTTAATCAATGGCTGGATAGGTTTGAATCTGGGCTGCTCAACTCCTACTACAATATAGTTTCCAGATAAGATACCTTTGGCACATATTCAGTACATGCTCAGCGCTCAGACAGTACTAGGTGTCATTCTGTGATGGAGCAGAGGAGCAGAGCTAGGTTTAAAAGTCTCCTTAGAGCTTTTAAGGTGTTTTAAATTTATAAATTTAGAAACTTAACTGAGTTAACTAAATATAATAATGCAGGGCTGGCCCAGTGGCATAGCGGTTAAGTTCACGTATTCTGCTTCAGCAGCCTGGGGTTCGCTGGTTTGGATCCTGGGTGTGGACCTACTCACCGCTCATCAAGCCATGCTGAGGCGGCGTCCCACATAGAAGAGCAACAACTCTACAACTATGTACTGGGGCTTTGGGGAGGAAAAAGAAAAAAGAGGAAAATTGGCGACAGATGTTAGCTCAGGGCCAATCTTCCTCAAAAAAAAAAAAAAGCAGCTTTGTAAAAGATATCAAGTTTTTGGTAAATTACTGGTTTCCAAAGACCAAAGGTATAGTTATAGCCTCTGTTCTTCAGCTTGTATGGAGCCTTCAATGGTTTTTTTCCTAAAATATGAATAAGGTAAAGAGAAAGATAACCTTTCTTCTCTTCTCTATAGAAAAAGGACTGTTAGGCTATTTCCTTTTTTTCTTTTAATGTGAAATTAGAATTCTGGAATTTAGAAATAAATTAGAGCTGAAGAATAATCATTACTTTTTTTGGTCTAGATACTATTTGTTTTTATTTACTTTTGTCTGGAATAAAAACAACCAATTGGAAATTAGGCTAGCAAAGCCACATAATGGGTAAAGAGGAAATAAAAATCTAAGTTCTCTGCTGCCCTCTACATGGGACTTTGTGAAATGCAATTGCCAACCTGCTTTTTTCAACTTTCTAAGGACCTTGTATTTATATACATGACTACATAAACAATCTTTTAATCTGTAGAGAAATATGAATGACAGTAAAATTTGTATCTTTAGCCCTTGTGTAGTGCTGTTTTATATTACTAAATTAAACATATATTTAAAAATCATACAATGTATGAAAAGATTCCACAGTTCCTAAGAAATATTTTAAGGACTTTTTCTAAATATAAGAAAATTATGTTCCACTTTAAAACTCTAGAGGTTCAAAATTACAAATAACTACTATGAATCGCACTAAAAGTAGGTTAAAAATAGAATTTCAAATCTTACTAAAAAAGGAAGCATTGATTGAAATATTAACAAAATAGAACTGAGAAAACAGAGTTCCAAAATATCTAGTAATGAGTTAAAAACAACAACAACAAGGCAGTTACAGTTGGACTAGTTGAGTGTGAAAGCCAGTAATAAAGTTACAGGTGGATTTGAGTTTTTAAATATCATTTGGATTAAAAATTTGAGTGTCTCCAAGCTTTACTAAATTTGGTTTGGGAAAAGATCATTTCAGATCAATTAAATACTACTAGAAAGACTGTAAACAGAATAGGTGACAGGCTAAGAAGTTTGGTATTATCAAAAGCATGGTTCTTTTTACAATGATAATACAAACAGCAAATAAAATGGAGTGTCAGTGCTGTTAGTGGTGACCTTCAATCTCAAGTACACAGGATAACAAATAATTTCCAGTATAATGTAAGATCACTTATGTAACAGGATGTTGAGTGGAATTTTTCTCTGAAACTCAGCTAAGGCCAAAATCTGAAGACAAATGATACTGTCTTGTGCCCAGCCTTCTCTTTTCTCAGCCCACTTTTTACTTCAGTGGTGCCGCAGCAACCAGCTCCAGGACAGCATCTTGCCTCAGCTGTCCCGTGTCTCTCTTGCTTTCCACCCTGGGCTTCTTGGATGCCTGAGTGTGCGATTTACATGCGTAGCCTGATAGTGTGAGAGATTAATATTCCACCGGGCAACAGCTGACTAATGGAGCACAGGAGCTGGTGGATAAAAGCTCCTTCTTCAGTCCCTTGAGAAGACAATTCTGCAGTGTATTTTACATGGTTCTTCAGAAGGTCACAGTGAGATCAAGCCTCAGTTGCTCACAGTGGTGACCAGCCTAATTACAGACACTTGCATTAGCTGCCTCCTATTTCACGTCCCTATTGCTGTTCCCTGGGACCAAACCTCAAAACAGACTACCTGCCAATTAGCTCATGTCTCAGGCTCTGATTTCTGGAGGGAACCCTGGCTAAGACGGACACTGAGGCTGGCCCTAGAGATTAGACAAACAGGATGGGATTTTGGAACTGGGTCACTCAGTAAAATGGTGATAAGGACTATAGGAATGGATTGGGTAGAGATGGAGTGGTGGCAGTGGTGGCAAATGAACAACATGGGGGCAATGGTAATTGTAAGGATTGAAAAGTTGGCTGGCTTTTGTTAATTGCCTTAAAAGCCTTGAAAAAGCAGCTGGTAACCTTTATAATATTCTCAGAGTCATTATGACAGGAAGGGCCAAGTGGGAGTTCCTGAAATTTCACCTCCTACGCCTGGGCCAAAATAATAAATAGAAGCAATATTGCACACCAGGACAAAGTGCAGAGACAGCCATCAGTTACGGCAGGCAGCAGCGGTAGTCTCCACTCTATCTCCATTCAAACAATCTGTGTGCTGCCTACCACGAGATGGACTGTGATGGCTAACAGGGAACTACTACAAACTTAATTCAAATGGTAGCTTTAAATCTCAGCTGTTGTGCAAGATGTAGAATCTTTACTGGAATAGATCAACACATCCTCTAGCATTTGATATATGGCTACTGATCTGGCCCTTGTGTTCTTTTCAATTCCCATTAGTAAGGAGGATCAAAAGTAGTGAGCTTTTATGTGGGAAGAACTGCAGTCTATATTGCATGTCTTGAGGCTGTTAACTTTTCTGATCTCTGTCAGAGTCCACAAGGACCTGGATATCCACAGAACATCATGCTGTCCAGTGCACTGATGACATTATACTAACAGGGCCTGGTGAACAGGAAATGGCAAGTATTCTAGACACCCCAGGAAGTCAAACGCATGCCATGAAAACTCAGGTGCTGCCACATTAGAAAAGTTTTAATAGGTCCAATGGCCTGAGGCTTTCTGGGATCTCCCCTCCAAGGTAAAGGAGAAGTTGTCGCACCTTGCACCCCCGAGCATTAAGAAAGAGGTGCAGCACTACGTAGGACTCTTTACCTGTTGGAAGGAGCATATATTGCATTTGGAAATTCTGCTCTGACTCATTAATGGAATAATCTGAAATGCTCACAGTTTTGAGTGGGATCCAGAGCAACAGAAGTCTCTGCAGCAGGTTCAGGCTGTGGTGCAAGCTGCCCTGCTGCTCAGGCCACGTGACCCAACATAATCTGATCAAGCTTGAGGTATCTATGGTAGACAAGGATGCTGTGTGACATCTCTGGCAAGGCCAGGAAGAGAATTACAATGAGGATCCCTAGGGTTCTATGTTACCCAGTACATTACACTGATATTTCCCCTTCAACTCCTCATTTGGTGGTTGGGGTAGGGATGGTTCTCAATAACCAACTGACAGAGGAGAAAAACTTGGCCCTAGTTCATGGTGGATTAGCTTCATCTGTTGTTATGAGCACTACTATGGACCACCACTGCACTGAAATCCATTTAGGGATAATCCTGAAGGAGGGTGGTAAAGGGAAACACTTCCAGTGGGCAGAGCTGTAAGCACTATACTTGGTTGTTCACTTCGTATGGAGGGAGAAAGGGCACAAAATATAGATATATATAGGCTCCCGAGAAGTGGTGAATGGCTTGGCTGACTGGCCAAGGACTTGGAAGGAGTGAGATTGGAAAGGTTGAGACAAGAAATTTTGGAAAAGAGACATATAGATGAACCTATGGAGTGTGCACAAAGTGGGAGGATCTTTGTCTCATGTTAATGCTAATCAAGAGTACAGAGGTACTGGTGCCTTAGAGGCACTAGTCAAACAGAGTGATTCATCCTGTGCATATCAGCAAGTCTCTCTCCTGGACCATTCTAGCGCTTATGTAATAGGCCCACAAATAGAGTGGCTATGATGGCAGGTATGGAGGTTATGTGTGGGTCCACCAGCAGGACTCTCTTTTACCAAGGCTGATCTACCCATTGTCACTGATGAATGTCCAACCTGCCAGCAGTTGAAAAATGATGCTGAAACCTGAACATAGACCTGAGTAGACCTGATAGCTAGTTGATTACTTGAGACCCCCTGCTTCTACAGTGGGCAATGATTCATCCTTGCTGGAACAGACATTTCCCCTGGATGTTGAATTTCCTTCTCTATCTTCAGGGCCTCTGCCAGCACCATCATGTGAGGGGCTTGTATAGTGCCTGCTTTACTTCCATGAGATCCCACACAACCTTGCCTCAGACTTAGGGACCTATTTTATAGCAAAGTAGTTACAACAATGGAAAGATAACCACTTGGTCTATTGGTTCTTCCAATGCACTCCCTTATCTAGAAGCAGATAGCTTAACAGAATGATAGAATTGTTTATTTAAGGTTTAGCTATTGCATCAGCTCAGGGACAAAATTCTGAAGGGTTGGAGCACTGTCCTTCAGAATGTGATACACGTGAAACAATCTATATATGGTGCTATGTCCTCAATAGCTATAAGACTCGGTACCAGGAATCAAGCGGTAGAAGTAGAATTGGTCCTTCTCACCTGGAATGATTTCCCAGATGTGGTGTTTCCATTGCTACAACCTGGCTCTGTTGCAAAGGGACAACTGTGATTATCACAGCTCAACAAAGGTAAAGAAACTAAGAGCTCAGACCCCTCAAGGATAAAGGTGAAGCAAGCAATTTAGATCCCACTGAAGTGCTGGCCAGGAGTGAGGGAAATCTATTGTGGAGGTAGAGGAGTGAGATGTTTATCAATCATGGCTTCACGCAGGAGCAGAGATTGTAGCTTGTTCTCTGTATTAAAACTTTTGTAGAGATTGTGGCTGGCCACTACCTGAAAGCCTGTGTGACAGACTGGATTTAATGGAGCGTATGAGCACATCTGAATAGTGCAAGGAGTGTACAATATCAAACATCACTTGTCTCCTCCTTCTCACATGCCCTCACCTTAACTTTTAATCAGTTGTATCACAGATCACTCACTTTCTGCCCCAGGGCTTCTTTAATGCTTCATCAACGTACAACCTGCAAGTACTAGGGAGTACACGCCCACCCTATGGGGCAACTCTGAACCAAAAGGGGATGGGAGTCAGTAAAGGAAACCTCTCCTCCTCCACCTGTGAGGATATTCTACACGACTCCTCAGACGGACCCTGCTGCCAAGTCACAACATACTCTGGTATTGGCTTTTCCTTCTTCCTTGTTTCACTCTCCTCAGTCCCTTATTTCCCCAAATAAACTACCTGCATGCAAGCCTTGCCTCAGGTTCTACTTTCTGGGGGAAACTTAGGCTAAGACACTCACATTTTTAAGTCAAAGGAGGCTTTAGCAAGTGGCACCGGCTGAGGGTGAGAGAAATCTATTATGGGTGGTGGAGGAGCAAGATTAAGTGTTTCAATTATGGGTTCTCTGCAGGACTTAACTCATAAGAGCCTGATCAGGGGATGAACCATTCATACCTGCTATAGACATCTCCACTTCATCCCTACAAGCAAAACAAGAAAAGGCAGAGAAATAAAGCTGTTGGTCTTTGGGGGCCTGTATTTTTCATGGAAAGAGACTATTCTCTCAACTCAAGCTTTCCTTCCCTTAGGGACTCTCAAGAGGAGAGAGGGCCAAGGCGGCACTGACCCTACGTGAGTTTCTGTTTCCACTAGTACAAGGAATAGAGATAAGATTGGAGATATGATCTTGCTGGGATAGTTCTATCAGGGTAGGCAAAGAGCAGCATGTATTGGAAGGGTACATGGTATGCTACCTGCTAGAGGTCATTCAAAAGGTGTAGCTAAATCTCACAAGAGACTACCAATACCTAGGGGAGTTTCACAGAAATGGATCCCTCATTCACAGGGTATGATGGACTCACCACTCATTCTCATTGATCCTACAGAGGACAAGTTAGAACAGAAGTTACAGCCAACAATGAAGATGAGTGTAATCTCATCCAGAAAGGTAAAGAGACTTTATCCTATTTTTACTCCTTTCTTCCTGCCTAACATCCTAGAGGGGCCTGGGTCTCAAGGATGTGGGAATGAGAGGTATGAAAGAGTAGAATACATGTCTCCCTGACAAATTTCTCGAGCCCCAGACAGATATAATCAATACTCCCACTCAAATCTAAGCTCCATGACGGCAAAGACTTTCTCTTGTTCTCTGTGTCTGGCACATGGTAGGAGCTCCTAATATAGGAATGAATGAATGAATGAATGAATGAAGATAGAATGTGCTGGGGAGTGGAGAAGAGCTATAAATCAAGTTTGAGATTAAAATTTTATCATTAAATACAGAAAGCAGAGCCTTAGAATGGTTATATAATTTACACAAAGGCAAACAACTAGTAACACACAACTGGTAAGTCCAAAAGTTAGTTTGTAACCTCTAAGCAATCTTTACTGGCCCTAGCATAATTTCATTTGAAGCAAACAGAAGGAGATGTTAAAAGAAACATAATTAATATCCCCAGAAAGGTAATAGAGGATAATATATTAATGAAAATAAAGACTATTATAGTAAAACAGAACAAAGACCTAAAGATCTTGAAAAAAAAATTGTTAAAATAAAAATGTCAATGGTTAGGCTAAATAGCAGAATAGACACTAATGAGAAATTAGCAAGCTAGATGAAGTCGAGGAATTCTCCCAGAGCACAGCATAAAAGATTAAAGAGAGAGAAAAAATAAAAGAGAGTTAATAAACATATAAAATAATTCCAGATGTTCCAAAATCTTCCTGATAGGAGTTCTAGGAGCAAAGACTAGAGAATAAGAGGGTAAAAATAACCTAAAAAACAAGAAACTTTCACAAATATGAATCTTTATTAGATGAAGAGGGTCCAAAGAATGTGAAACAGGATGAACAAAAAATTTAACAAAAAACCTCAAACTATAAAAATATTAGACAAATGATCCCATAAAGAGACAAAAAAAATCTGCAACATACATAATAGACCATACTACATAAAGAACTCTACTTCTTTCCTGCATTTAAAAAATTGGGGTGAAATATACAACATAAACTTTACCATTTTAACCATTTTTAAGGGTACAGTACAGTAGGGGCATTAAGTAGATTCACAGTGTTGTGCAACCATCACCACCATCCATCTCTAGAACTTTTGTTATCTTCTCAAACTGAAACTCTGTACCCATTAAATAGTAACTCCCTATTCCCCCTCTCCCCAGCTCCTGGTAACCACTATTCTACTTTCTGTCTCTATGTCTATTCTAGGTACTTCATATATGCAAAATCATACATTTGTCCTTTTGTGTCTGGCTTATTTCACTTAGCATAATGTTTGCAAGGTTCATTCACATTTTAGCATGTATCAGAATTTCATTCCTTTTTAAGGCTGGATAATATTCCATTGTATGTATACACCACATCTTGTTTATCCATGAGGAAGTTTCTTTCTATTCCTAGTTTGTTGAGTGTTTTTTTTTTAATCATGGAAGGGTGCTGGAATTTGTCTAATGCTTTTGCTGCATCGAGATGATCATGTGGCTTCCCCCCTTATTTCCATTAATATGGTGTTATTAAATGGTTTTCATTTGTTGAACCATCCTTGCATTCCAGGAATAAATCTCACTCAGTCATCAAGTATGATCCCATTAATATTCTGCTAAATCCATTTTGCTAGTATTTTGTTGAGGGTTTTTGCATCAATATTCATAAGGGATATTAGCCTATAGCTTTCTTTTCTTGTAGTATCTTTGTCTGGCTTTGGTATCAGGGTAATGCTGGCCTCATAGAATGCGTTAGGAAGTGTTCCCTCCTCTTCAACTTTCTGGAAGAGTTTGAGAAGAATTTGTGTTAATTTTTCTTTAAATGTTTGGTAGAATTCACCAGTGAAGCCATCTGGTCCAGGGCTTTTCTTTGTTGGGGGGTCTTTGATTACTTATTCAATCCCTTTGCTACAGGTCTATTCAGATTTTCTCATGATTCAGTCTTGGTAGGTTGTGTGTATCTAGGAATTTGTCCACTTCATCGAGGTTATCCAATCTGTTAGTGTACAATTGTTCACAGTACTCTCATAATCTTTTTTATTTCTGTAAATTGGTAGTAATGTCTCCACTTTAATTTCTGATTTTAGTAATTTGAGTCTTCTTTTTTTCTTAGTCAATTTACCTAAAGGTTTGTCAATTTTGTTGATCTTTTCTAAGAACCACATTTTGGTTTCATTAAATTTTCTCTGTTGTTCTACTCCCTATTTCATTTATGTCCAGTCTACTCTAATCTCTATTATTGCCTTCCTTCTGCTAGCTTGAGTTTAGCTTGCTTGTCTTTTTCTAGTTCCTTAAAGTGTGAAGTTAGGTTGTTGATTTCAGATCTTTCTTCCTTTTTTTAATGTAAGTGTTTAAAGCTATAAATTTCCCTCTTAGCACTGCTTTTGCTGCATCCCATTAGCTTTGGTATGTTGCATTTTCATTTTCATTTGTCTCAAGGCATTTTCTAATTTCCCCTATGATTTCTTCTTTGACCCACTGGTTGTTTAATAGTGTGTTGTTTAATTTCTACATACTTGTGAATTTTCCAGTTTTCCTTCTGTTAGTGATTTCTAGTTTCATTCCACTGTGATTGAAAAAATACAAAGTATTTTTTATAACTGTATAATTTCAATCTTTTCAAATTTATTAAGACTTGTTTTGTCACCTAATATATGGTCTATTCTGGACAGTTTTCTATGTGTACTTGAGAAAAATGTATATTCTGCTGTTGTTGGGTAGAGTGTTCTGTGTATGTCTGTTAGGTCCAATTGGTTTACAATGTTGTTCAAGTCCTCTTGAAGAATTTTCTGACAAGAATTTTCTGTCTGGTTGTCTGTCACAATTGGCAAAAATTTAGAAGATTAATAAAATCCAGGGTTGACAAGAGTGTAGAGATATGTTTAGTATCATAAACTGATGGAGAAGGGTAAATTTATCAAACTTTTTGGAAGGCAAATGAATAGTATTATCAAAACTGAAACTTTCAACCTAGCAATTCCACTTCTAGGTTATCTATATTAGAGATATAAAATTGGTCCCTCCTTGTGCACATGGAGGAGGTATACCACAGCATTATTTTTAACTGAAAAAAAGGGGAAAAGATACTAAAGAGCCATTCTTAAAGGAATGGTTAAGTAAATAATGGTACTTTAATACTATGGAATATGATATGGCAACCAAAAAGAATGAGTTAGCCCTATAAGTATTGATAAGCTATAAAGAGAAAAAAGCAAGCTACAGAACATGTATAGTATGATCATATATAGGTCATCATTATGCACATTGTGTGCAAGTATGTAAATAAACAGAAATGGACCTGGAACACATCAAATAATAACGCGTTACTTCAGAGGATGGAAGCAGTAAATGGGGACTTAAAAAATATTTTAATTTTGTACAAGGACAATGCATTTGTGTATTACTTTTACAGTTAAAAAGCTGATACAAGTATTTAAATGCAATAGCAGTCTAGGAGTGATAAAGCTTAAGGATAAATAGCTCTGGATACTTCAATGGCTTTTCAGAGCATTATGAGGAATTGTTTTATATTTAACTTTTATATATTTGGCTAAGAAGAACCATTTTCTTATATCTATCTTTGGTTTCTCTTAACTTTCATCACCTGTACCAGTAGTTGGTTTTATTTTCTGGATCTTTGTCTCAGAGAAACACTGTTTTATTATTTTACAGAGCAACTAGTAGAAATCCTAAGTTACATCAAAAGGCAAGATGAAGGGCAGTAAGCTAGCCTTATTCACTAGCTTTAGTAGGCCAGCTAGCTTCAAATTATTCAAATCTGTGCCTCAGGAAAATTACCAATTACCTGTCATGGTTCTAAGAGGTGGTTTCTCAAAAGTGAAATTTTGAATGTTAAATCAGGAATTGCCAAAAGACTATTATAACTCTAAACAATTAATCACAAATGCTTTTAAAATAATTTATTTTATTAGGAATAAAATACAGAATTCATTATTATATTTAATCTAAAATTGCACAGTACACCAATACTCAAAATATAAGCCTTCAATATACTATTTAGCTTTTAAGAAAATGAGATTCCCAAATCTGAACATGTGGAAAAAGAACCCACTGTTTATATATTTAAAAACATTTCTTTTAAAGTGTTCTGGTTGTTTTTTTTACTGATGTCATAATAGTTTATCACGTTGTGAAATTTTAGTTGTACATTATTGTTTGTCAGTCACCATATAAATGTGTCCCTTCACCCCTTGTGCCCATCCCGCAACCCGCTTCCCCCTGGTAACCACCAAATGTTCTCTCTGTCTGTGTTAGTTTATATTCCACATATGAGTGAAATCATGCAGTGTTTGTCTTTTCCTGTCTGACTTATTTCGCTTAACATAATACCCTCTAGGTCCATCCATGTTGTTGTGAATGGGACGATTTTGTCTTTTTTATGGCTGAGCAGTATTCCATTGTATAAATACACCACATCTTCTTTATCCAATCATCAGTCGAGGGACACTTGGGTTGCTTCCACTTCTTGGCTACAGTGAATAATGCTGCCATGAACATAGGGGTGCACAAGCCTCTTTGGATTGTTGATTTCAGGATCTTTGGATAAATACCCAGTAGTAGGATAGCTGGATCATAAGGTATTTCTATTTTTAATTTTTTGAGGAATCTCCATACTGTTTTCCATAGAGGCTGCACCAGTTTGCATTCCCACCAGCAGTGAATGAGGGTCCCCGTTTCTCCACAACCTCTCCAGCATTTGTTGTTATTTGTCTTTGTGATTATAGCCATTCTAACGGGTGTAAGGTGATATCTTAGTGTAGGTTTGATTTGCATTTCCCTGATGATTAGTGATGTTGAACATCTTTTCATGTGCCTATTGGCCATCTGTGTATTTTCTTTGGAAAAATGTCTGTTCATATCCTCTGCCCATTTTTTGATCGGGGTGTTTATTTTTTTGTTGTTCAGTTGTGTGAGTTCTTTATATATTACGGAGATTATCTGGTTTGTTTTTTGATTAATGATTGTCAGAATTAAAGAACTTCAGTCATAAAAATATGACTCAGTATTACTCATCTCAGTATTATTTTACATTAATAAACAGTCGCTTTAGACTCTTCCTATCAGAAGAAAACGCAAAGTTATCATTGCTAACAGAGTTGAGAAACACCTTTGGAAAACAAATACTGTGTTCTTTTTAAAATGAATAATTTAATATATAATATAGTAGTAAGGCAACCTGATAAAAGATAGAGCTGAAATTTTACTTGGAAACAAAATCGATAAGCAATCACAGCTTCAAGACTAAATAGCCAATGATCCATTACATGACAATTCAATTAACATCAATATTAAATTCTTAATATAAGATATTCAAAGTCAAAATATGTAACACAATGCTTATGTTACATGCTTACCTAAGTCCAAGGTCTTGTTTCATTCATTTGACCTATATTACTTCATCTGTTCATTCATCAGATATTTACTGAGTACCTATTATGTGGCCATGTGACTACGTGATTGAAATACAGAGGTAACTAAAGGAGAATAGTTCCCAGCAAAAGGCATCAAATGATCATATAAACTGATTATATTTAGTTTATTATATAATAACTGTTTTACTTAGATGAAAGTCCATGCAAAAAACAGGGGTAGGGGAGTTGGCCAAGTACCTGTTTTCAAGGCGTGTTTTTGGGGGAAGAGATAACTTTAAGAATGGCACATTCTAACCCAGTGGTTTTTAACTCTGGCTCTACATAAGAATCACTTGGACATCTTAAAAAACAAAACAAAACAAAACCAAATCAAGATGTTCCTAGGTCCCAACGTTACCTGTTCTAACTCCCCACTCCATCTCCCCACATTCATATAGTCTGGGATAGGGCCCAGCAGCACATTTCCGCCCCCAAAAGCTCACCAGGTGACTCTGACCTGCAGCCAGGGTTGAGTACCTGTTTTAACCAGCCCTTATTTTCAAGGTATAAATACAGCTTAATGCTAATATGATTATCAGAACTTCACTGCTGATTTCTTTCCTTCTCATGAAATCCTAATTTTCTCCTTCCCCATTCAATTCTCCTTACCTAGAGGGCATATAGGAGGGGTAACCAGCCCAGGTTGATGGGGGAGTGGGATACAGGGAGGGGAGTAAGACCCTGGGAAGGGTTCCTGGAGATAATGTTTGAGGAGAAGATAAGGAGGCATTAACCAGGTAAAGAAAAAGGATAAGGATGTGCAAGGCAAAGGTAATAGAAAGTATGATAAGAGAGAAATTTTGGAGAGATGGAGTAGTGGGGCTCATTAAAAGGGGTTAAGTAAAAGATACTTGGATTTTATTCTTTAGAGCAATGAGTAGCTATTGAGAAAACTTAAGCAAGGTGCTGAAAAGACCAAGTTGTGAAGAAAGATCAATATGGCATCATAGAGAGGTTACAGGCATGGAGGCCAGTTACATGGCTGTATCTCTAGAAGCAAGTGGTTGAAAGGATCTGAAAATCAGGACTATGATCTGGCTGAAAGATTCAGATCAGGGAATCATCAGTTATAGACAGCTGAATCCGTTGAGTGAATAGTTCTCCAAAGAAACATATTAAGTAAGAAGAAAAGATTGATGAAGATGGAATCTGAAGAATGCTCTTTTCATTTCCACAGCCATTCTAATTCAAGGCCTCTAGACTCTATACTAGGACCTCACTAACCAATACTTTCTAGATAGACAGAAGGACTATACTTTACAAAATCAAGTCAAGAACTCAGAATGTTATTTCTGTTGATTTTCATAGGAGATCAATAAATTCAACAGCCTATCATTTATAGCCTTCAACTAAGTGGCCAATTAACACTCCGTACTACTTCATTTCTTAGTTTTTCCTCACATATTTCTTTGACTCTTCCCAAATAACTTGTTGATCATTCCTTACACATAACTGATTTTAATTCTTGGCATTTGTAGATGTCCCTTCTCTATCAGGGTTGGTTATCCCCAGTTCATGTTCACTTTCATAAAAACCCAACTCCAAATCAAGACTTCCAAAAGATCTTCTATTACTCTCATTCCTCGTTTTAATACCAATTGGCACTTTTGCACAGTCTATTGTAATCTATGCAGGTATGATTTTTGTCAGAGGATCTTGTTTCCTGTTTGTATATAGTCTTATCTCTAAGGTCTAGTATAGTACCTGGAACATTGTGGGTACTCCATAAATGTTCGTGGAATTAAAAAAAAAAAAGAATAAAAGAAAGAATTTAGATCAGACCCTAGAGAAATTTTGAGTATACAAAGAAGATACTCAATAAATAATTATTTCAAATTCTTTCCTTATCATAGTTGTACATGATTCTTTAGCTTTGGAAGAAAGGGAGACTATATATATGTTATATATATCATAGCATTATTCTCTTTGCAGTTGAGCATGTGTTTAATGTAATCAAAATTTTGTAAGGATTTCCTTCTTGAACATAATTCCTCAATTTAAAGAAGTTACCAATAGTATATGCAAAGTATGACTACTGCCCCAAACTTACTAAATTTTGAAAGATAACAAAAGCCTATCTTTGGCTACTTGGTGAGTATTAGTTTATAATATAATATCTACCTTAAAAATTATAGTAATTCAAATAATTCCAGTAAATTCAATGTCAATAAAATCTGCTAAAATGACATTAGGTTTAGAAGAAAGCTGAATTTGCCTTTCACCACATTGGGAATAAAATAACATGAGGCAGAGTTCTGGGAATAAGGAGGTGGCAGTGGCATAGTTTTACAATTTTTCCAAATCATTCCATAAAAACATATAGAACAAGGACAGCAAAACAAAAAACCCAGAGTCAATATGTACAGCACTATGTAACAAGATACACATCTCCATGAATCCAAAAATACAAGTTAATATGGATAAACTACCAATTACTATAAGACCTACTATATGGTATCAGAAGAGAAAGCAGAGGAAAATAACAAAGCACCTGCCAGATCTGAGAAGAGACGATCCCAAAACTATCAACAGCTACTCACTGCAGAGTGAGGCAGGCCATTTTGAGAATAGTAACTGAAACTAGGAAGGGTTTTATATACTCAAGGGTGACAATAAGGGGTTCATAGCTGCAACACCTGAGCTTTAGGAACTTTCAAAGCTCATCCCAGGACAAAGTGCTATATACTATGGAGAAAGTTCTGGGAACAGATTTCAAAAAGAGTAGAACAGAAGTGACAGATACAGGAAAGAGAAAGTTCAGATAAAAGTTGAGGAGGTCAACAGGTCCTGTAGAACTCAAAGTATATATATATTGATCATTTCTTAAAGGCAACAGAAGAGGGAGCTTTAGAGACACGAAGCTACAAAACCTATCCTGATTCATTCCTCCTTTCTAAAACTATTTTCATATAATAATGACCAATAGAAAAGAATCATAGTCAAATCCCACACAAAGTTTTTATAAGAAAAAAGGCATAAGGGAGAAAATAACCTCTCTACAAAAAAATAAAAGCATGGTAGAAAAACATGCTCACAAAAAACTATAATATTCCAAAATTAGCTATGCAAGAACATAAATCAGAATTAGAAAGGTGATAAAATTAAGGAAAGAATTAGAAATAAAGAAAATATCCAAAACTTGATGTCATACAAAAAGGATGCCTGAATTTCCTTTCAATGGATTATCTCATTTTCTAGGGCCATGTACCTTTTGTATGATTCACTATTTGTCACTGATTAGGTTTTTTTACAACTCCTTAAGGGTAGATGTTAACTTTGTAGAAAACTGATAGCAGTGCAAATACACTTCCTAGGTAGAGATGCAGATGAGGATATTTATTTATTTGGCATCTAACTTAGCAATCTTATTCCACCTTTCTTTCTTTCAGTGATTAGAATACTTCAGTGTTTCCTATAGTCCTTTGACCAGCTTTACAATTACAATTCTGTTGGTTCACTCAATATGTTAATTAGATCCTTGACAGCTCTTCACTGTTTAAAGAAAAAAAAGCAGATAGAGCAACCAGCATAGCAAAACAGAAAACCCAATCTACAACAAAACGAAAAGACAATGTTTTCTCCAAAACTT
Organism: Tapirus indicus; assembly: GCA_031878705.1. NCBI lineage: Eukaryota > Metazoa > Chordata > Mammalia > Perissodactyla > Tapiridae > Tapirus > Tapirus indicus. The sequence continues at coordinate 122,285,758 of CM062925.1, forward strand.
TTTGTTTGCCAGATAGTGACAAACCAGACAGCTATGAGACCCACGTGGTATTGGCAGTGGTGCACAAGGAAGCAGAGGGAAGGCAACTGGGCTTCTCTGATGGCCCTGAGAATAGAGCAACCCCCGCAATGGCATGCTGGTCTGAGAACAGTAGCCTAACCTGAGAAGGACTCCGAGGATTGACTTAGGCTGAGGGCAAGAACACTGTCGTGCAATAAGGTTTATTGGTGCTGAAGCAGTGTGGGTCATATAAACTCTCCAAACTAACATTGCTCTGAGGAAAACTGCTAGGAGTAGGATCCAAATTGAGCAGAACAAAAGAAGCAAAGACAAGAAAAAACCCAGATAAAAGAGAAAGGGAGCAGAAAAGAAAGATCTCAGAAAGCATGAGGTCGTATTTTTTAAAACCACTTTGTGAAAACAATAGAAGAGGAAGCTCTAGAGTTATGAAGCTGCAAACAGGCTATCTTGGCTCACTCCTTTCACTTAAAAATAGAAAACTTATTGCACTTAAAAAATGAGAAACAGAAAAGAATCATGATTCCCTTTTAAAACTATCATAAGAGAACAGAAAATGTGGAGTAGAATAATGTCTCTATAGCATAATATAAATTAAGAAAATTATAGAAGCTATGAAAGAACATAAAACTTAGAAAATTAGGTGAGTGGAGAAAGGAAGATTTGAAATGAGGTGACAGAACTATGGAAAGAAAAATAAAAGAACAATTATTTCAGAATGAAAAAAACAATGACAAACGCATTAAGAGAAAAAGAAGACAAAAAGGAAGATGAGTTTCAAAATAAAAAAGACAGATTAAAAAAAAAAGAGTTTTGAGAGAAAATGATAAATATAAAAAATAAAGGGGCCGCCCGGTGGCGCAGCGGTTTAGTCCGCGCTTGGCAGCCCGGGGTTTGCGAGTTCGGATCCTGGGTGCCCGCCGACGCACTGCCTGTCAGCCATGCCGTGGCGGCGTTCCATATAAAGTGGAGGAAGATGGGCACGGATGTTAGCCCAGGGCCAGTCTTCCTCAGCAAAAAAGGGGAGGATTGGCAACAGATGTTAGCTCAGGGCTGGTCTTCCCCACAAAAAAAAAAAAAAAATAAAAAAAATAAAGAAGATCCAACCTAAGTATAAAGGGCCAGGAAGGGATAGAAAACAATAGAAAAGAAAAGAAAAGAAAACAATAGAATACTAAAAATACCAACTATCATTCAAGAAAAAATGTTCCTAAAATAAAAGATGCCTCGAAACTATGTATTTATTATAACTTTTCAACAGTGGCACTTTATGCCAGAAAACAATGGAGTGAAATATTTAATATATTCAAGGAAAGAAAATGTGAGCCATGCATTTCATATCCATCCAAACTAACTTTCAAATATAAAGGTTGCAATCAAATTGATATGAACATTTCATAAATCAGGGGATATTGTTCCCATGAACACTTCCTCTGAATTTACTCAACTCTAGAATAGAAGTCAGCAAACTTTTTCTGTAAAAGGCCAAAGAGTAAATATTTCAGTCTTTGCAGGTCATATGGTCTCTGTCACAACGAACCAACTTCTGCCACTGTAGTATTTATAAAAGCAGCCATAAACACTATGGGTGGGTCAGATATGACTTGTGGGCCACAGTTTGCTGATCCCTGTGCTAGAGAATGAACTTCAGAAAACCAAAATCCTAGGAAGATATCAACATAAGGCCTGGTGCTGAGCATTAAATATATATTCACCTGTAGAACTAAGACTAAATGATGTTAGCAGGGTACATAGCACAGTTTGTAATGGCTAAATGCTCTAAGCCTGTAGATACAGCAAAACTATAAAAAAAAAAAGAATGGTGAATGCACATGAAAAGTAATAGAAGCACTTATTACTTAAATGCACTGATTAAGAATAAAGAGATTACTTCCATCAGGGGAGAAAGAGGAGGTAGAAGAGGTGCTAGTTAATTAAAATAATGCTTATAGGAATGAACTAATTTACAATAGCCCAAAAGAGGGAACTGAGGCATTATATAAAGATAACCAATAGAAGAAAAACCTGAACCTTCCTAAATATTGAAAGATACACAAAGCAAAAACACACAAACAAAACTAAAAAGGGGAGAACAAAATAGGACACATAATGAAAGATAGCATGCTACTGTTTATCCAAGAAAGTGGGATATACAGATATATGTACAACTGCCTATATTTTTAAAAAGTAGAAGGAGAAACCATAAAATTAAAAGAAGAAAAAAAGATTTTGTATGGAACCAAGAAGGAGCAGAGTAGAAGAGCCAGGGATAGAAACAAGAATCTTGCAGAATTGAATTTGAAATTCTACACAATTTTGTTACATGATTATAAGGAAAATTAAATTTAAAAAGTAGTAATTCTTAAAAGCTGAAAATAAAAACAAGTGAGCTGTTGGCATAATTACACATAGAAAAGAACGAGTTCAAAAATTTAAAACCACAGTAATTTGTACATCCTTACTATAACCTATATGTAAAAATAAAAACATAAAATGTTTTCAGTAATTGTATCATTTGTAGTAATGCAGTAGTAATTTGTGGTAATGTAGACTGCTGTCTTTGAGCCATGAATAAATCAAGTGAGTAAAAGGATGTCAGTGTCCCCGAGAACCCAGATTTTTTGGTGTGGTTGAAAGAGATCTAGATAGTAAGACTGATGAGATTAAGTAAAAAAAAAAACCCTTTAGGCTTGAATTTGAAATAATTTATTGTATCTTAAAAAAATTATATATATTTCCTAGCTCTGTCCATTAAAAAGGCCTAGAAACAATGATCAATCCAGTAGCAAGGAGTGTTCATAATGCTGAGATTTTAGCCTCCACCATTTCCTAAGGAAATCAGGGCTTTTAGAAGTGACTGATTCCAGGTGTGGAGCAGAAAAAAAAGTACAAGTGGGCATAGAATAACTTGTCATCCTGGAAGAAAAGGAGGCTATTAAGCCTGTAGATATGAAGCGAGGGTCATGTCAAAAGGACACAGGAAATCAACATGTTGTATACCTTAAATTTACACTATGTTATGTGTCAATGATATCTTAATAAAGCTGGGGGGAGAAGACAAAAGAGCCATCCTGAAACAGCATCCACTGGCCAAAGATGGGATAATTTGAGCATAGTAAGAGTAATAACTGAAACGGATCAAAACACAACAAATGTATTCATATCCATGAGTTCATCATAATGTTAAAAAAGATCATTAGTTACTTTAGAGAATTTTAATGAATAAAACTTATTATTCTTGAAAACTGATAAAGGAAAGGAATCAAGCCCTTGTCCTGCCTTGATCACAAATCAGTACCTCAGAGTAACCAAATGGTTGATGAGGGGAAATTTCTCTTTATAGAAGTATTCCAGTTAATAAACAGAGGACTGATAAAGGCACAATATCACCATTTTGCAACTTCCAAAGAATAAATGGATCTTGGCAATGATAATTAATTTTGAGAACATCACAAAAAGATATTACATACCTCCTGCGGTAAGTACGGAGCCTGAAACAATCTCTAGATCTAACTACCAATTTATCAGGGAATAGAGGGACATAGAAAATGATACCATGGGGATACAATCATGAACAGTCAGGCTGTGGAAAGATCTACAGGAAGAGACATGGTTTCTTCAACAACAAATTGCAAGAAAAAAGAACTAGAGAGAAAACCTATAAATTAAAAGATACTTCAGAGATATAATCAATCACAATGTATAGACCTTATGTGAATTCCAATTCAAACAGACAAAATGTACAAAAACAAAAAAACGTATAAGACAATCAAGGAAAGTGTGAACATTAAATCTGATGATATAGATGAAAGGATACAATGTCTAGGATTTGCTTCAAAATAACGCAGGGGAGGGTTGGAGAGTGGAGAGATGAAATGAGACTGATCTGATCATATATTGATAATTGCTGAAGCTGGGGTGAAGAAAAGGAGAACTGTCTTTAAGTAGATTTGACCATGGATTTTATTGTGGCAAACTACAAATTCTGTCTTATTTCTGCATATGATTTGAATTGAAGCATACCTAAAAATACTCAGGATTGCCATTTCATACTTTATCCTTTCTTTGAATACAACATTTTTAAAATGTAATGAAAACTGTTTTTCAAAAAGTCTAATACCTAAAACATAATTCGTCTATAACGATATTATGTACACACACACACACACACACACACACACAACCTGGCTTGCTAGATTTGCTAAAGTGTTGATGGGCAGATCTATAAAAATTTAATTTTTAGATAATACCTTATCTTTAAAAAGAAGCAGCAGCTGCCATCATTAAACATGATGTCAAACATTTTTAAAAATCTCACTTAAAAAACGTAAAACTTTTTCATAACAATCCTTAAAAAAGGTTCCTTACAACAAAGATGGTTTTGTAAAATCTGCCAACTGACAAAAATGGAATAAGTAATTCCAAAGATACCAGGTTTTTGGAGTTAACTATAATTTTACATAAAAGGATACATAATTATTTTTAAGTGTGCACTGAGTTTTAGTTTATCACAGGTCACATATTGGAAACTCATGGACCATTTCTGACGTGGAGACAAGCTGTTTGGCTTGCATGGTTTTTTGGAAAAAATTTGATCTGACATTTAAAATTCAGGAGATTTTACATAAAAATCCAGATTTCGACAGTCCTACATGCAGCAACAGGCTACAGTACAGTAGCAGCTGCCTCTTACAGGAGGGGCATGACGCTTTCCTTTTCACCACAGTCCCTATCCTACCTCCTTTCTTTGCATATATCATTAGGTTCGGTCTCCTTAGGCATTTCAGTTTGTGATCACTAGTTATAGCCTAACATTGTTCTGAGGGAGGTTTTCTCCTCATTTTTAAAGAAGTAGAAGAGAAAAAAGAGGATGTCTATAAGAGCCAATACTATTCAGTTTCACATTAAAAAAATCAGCATTCATTATTCTTATAGTACAGAAATAAAATGCTATCTGCATATTTTTAAATGCCTTTCTCTGGCAGACCAGTAAGGCTTACCTTCAGATCAAGGCTGCTAAGGCTTACGACATCATCATCTTTCTCTCTTCGTTTTCTTTTCTGTAAGAAAAAAAAGATTTCATTCTTATATGGAAGGAATGCATGTTACTCCACTAAACAAAGACTCCGTGCAACTAGAAAAATTGCTTTTCAAAAGTGAAGGCTTTGACTGTATTCATAAGAAAATTATTTTTATGCGGGATGCTCATAAATTATCCCCAGCATATATACTGTCTAAATAGCACCCCGACTAAATCATCTCTTGTTGTGAAGTGATTCCACCCTACTAAAAAACTTACTTATGTAAGTTTTTCAGAAGAGAACTCTTATGTAAGTCAAGAGCTGTCTGTACTTGTTAGAGAAAAAGTAAAAGCAACAAGTTTTTTTAAAAAAGCAACACATTATTTATCCTATGGGGGGAAGGGTCCTCACTAGAAAAAAACAATATCCTTTTCTCATGGTCCAAAGTTAGATTTGTTGCCTGAAGCAGGATTTATCAGCTAGAAGATGAACACACACGTCCCTGGAGTACCTTCCAGTAATCATTCATCACCTTCATTTAGCCCTACTGGCACCAATAGTGGCAAAACTGCATAGATAGCTTTAATTTCTGGTCCTTAATCAATATTGAAGAAGACTCCTTAAGTAACACTCCATTCTCTCATATCTCAAAATAACTTTCCAGATTACTTGTGATACAGCCTATTTCTTGTGAACTCTCAAAATAGACCAGCCAAGGCTCCCTTCCAGGACCTGGCCCCACCCCAAGGAGAAACTGGTGGGAACAGAATCAAAATTGCGCAGGAGAGGGGCAATAGAGAAAAGGAAAGATAAAGTCCGGATAGAACTGGGGAAAATACATGGGGCCTGGAAGTCTCATAAACAACAAAACAACCAAAGAGAGGGCTCTGTGAAGTTAGAAAAGCTATCTGAACCAAGTCTCTTTGTAAAAGTTCAGGAAAACTAAATTCATATGAAAATGAACAGAAATTTTTCCAAGTCAAATCCTACACAAAATAACTCTAAGAAAAATGAGAATAAGGGGCAGAATAACAGCCCTATGGGAATGAAGGCACCTCAGAAGGAAATGCTCAAAGAAGCAGAGCAAAACTAAAACATACTATTTCAAATTTAGCTAAAAGACATTAAAAATGTGTACAAGACATGAAAGAACAATAAAAATCAAAATTGGAAAAACTAAAAAATGAGGTGACAGAACTCAAGAAATCTCAATTGATCCTAAGATCATATCTAGAAGATGCAGAAAATATGAATAATATCCTAATTTTGAAAAGCAAACTAAGCAAAAATCCTGCATATGTGTATCTTATCTGTGAGGCTGTATGTGTATTTGTAAATTATTATATGAGCAAAATGTAGAGGGATACATACAGTTTTGTTGGCATGGGTTAGAGTGAAGGTTGGGGGATAGAAGGACTTACAGGGGGAGAAGAGAGGAAAGGGGGAGAAAACTGCAAAGCAAAAAGAAGACTGTACTGAGGGAGAAAGGCATGTACATGATCATACTTATGCTTTTATATAAAATCATACATGTGTGGGCATATATAAAAAGAAAATTTAACAGATTTTTAAACATTCTACTGTTATTTTCTTTTAAATATTTTAAAGCTTTGCTTTTCATATTTATCTATTCAATCCATCTACAATTTATTTTTGCATGTATGTGGTAACATACATGAGGTCACAGCCAACTGCCCTCACCCCTGACACCATTTGTTGAGAGCACCACTCCTTCATAATGCCTATGATACAGTAAGTTCTCATATACATATGGGTCAGTTTCTGGGTTCTCTATTTAGTTCCATCTATTTATCTATGGCTGCATCCATATTATGCTGTATAATTACTGTACCTTTGGAGTAAGTCTTATTAGCTAATACAGTAAGTCATATGCTTCCTAACTTGTACTTTTGTTGTTCTGGTACCTTCTACTTTTCCACATGAATTTATAGAATGAAATCTATTACTCTCTCATGGGATTTCTATCAAAACTGCACTGGGTTTATGGATTAATTTGGAAGAATTGACATTTTTAACTATTGAGTCTTTCCTTGCATGAATATGGTATATTTCTCCATTTAGTTAGGTGTTCTATGTTCTTTATTAATGTTTTCCAATTTTGCCCATAAAAGTCTCACAGATCTTTTCATAGATCTAGTCCTAGTTTTTAAAATTGTTTTCATTTCAGTAAGAGCATCTTTAATAATTACATTTAGTTGTTTATTGCTAGTATATATACATTCTATTGGTTTCTTTTTATAACTTTTATAGCCAGTAACCTTGCTTGAAACTCTTATTAGTTCTAATAGCTGCTACTTATATTCTCTTGGATATTGTATGTAGACAATCACATTTGTCTCTAAGTAGCGACATCATGCGGTCTCTTCCTTTCTAATCTGTATTCCACTTGTCTTCCTGTCTTACTGTGCTGACTAGGAGCACTAGTACAATGCAGAATAGACATGGTGACAGTAGGCTTTTTCCTAAATTTAAAAGGAATGTTTCTAACAGTTTATGATTATGTATGTTATTTGTAGTAGGTCTCAGGCTAAGGAAGTTCTATTCTATTCCTGGTTTGCCAAGAATTTTGTCATGATTGGGTATTGATTTCATTTTTTTCCACTTTTACTTTTCCTTCTATTTTCTTTGGTTTACTCTACTGTTCTTTTTCTACCCTCTTGAGTTAGATGCTTAATTTTTATTCTTTTCTTTTCTTAAACTATGTATTTAAAAGTTATAAATCTCCCTCTTAGTCTCCTTAATTAAGACATTCCAAAAGTTTTAATACATGAACCATGGAGGTATTTCTTTTGTCACCAGAGACCTCTATGAAAGTGCCTTCTCAAGTGGGACACACCCATCCTGGAGGATATGTAAGATATCTTCCCCAGAGCGCAGAAGGAAAATGTTAGAACTTTTATGTATTTTTTAATCCTTAAAAATAAGCTTTACTAATATTTAATATACAGAAGATGAGCTCATCACTACTCACATTATGAGGTTAAAGACAATGGCGATTTAATCAGATCCAATAAGAAGTCAGCCCCAAACTGTCAAGTTATCATGACTATTCAAAATACAGATTTATGTCCATATCACTCCAAGTGAGTATCGTGCTTTGAGATATTAGCTAATAATGGTGGTACATACATAAAATGATAAATAAATACATCAGGGGTACATGCTCAAAATATTTTTGCTGATAGGCTTGGCAAAATCAATTTTGGAGACACTTCTCTACTAAAGTTTTTCTGCTTAAGTTTAGGCTTGTCAACTAGTAAGGGAAAGGCACCAAGATGAAAAAAGTTTCCAAGGGAAATGCAGAATTACATTAAAATTAGGAGACTCTTGCTGTGAATGCTTTACTGATCAATTAATGTATATAATCAGTAAAGTGTACAAAAATCTTGAACAGGAGTCCCCAACAGAAATATAAAATAAATACAAAAGAAAAGAATACAAATTAAATATGTATTGCTAAACCCATCAGCACATCATCAATACTTGCACACAAGTAAAGTTTGGCAAACTAGAAACAGAGTCATTTTTGCTATTTCCCTCAAACAAGAAAAACACAAGAATCATGTTCTATTTGTATGTACTTTATTTACATGAGTATTATAAGGTAATGAGTTTTTAATTACAAAAAGAATCAATTTTCTGGTGTTACTTTGTACAAAGTTAGATGTTTCTGTAAAATTTCATTCTCAAAATAATGAAATAGTCCCTCTACACTAAGATGATTAATAAGAGAAAATAATTCATTCATTATATAATTATCTGCAATTATTTTTATATTTTTCAATCCAGAGAAAAAGCTGTTAGAGTATGTACATAAAAATAACTTCACGTTTCATAATACATTCTCTTAATTTTAACACTGGTAGGAATATGATAAAGGATTGCATAGAGTTAAAGATGAATAGATCTGATACTTTTCAAAATATGTTTTATATTTAATTAAAATAAAAATTTCTTTCAGCTTGTTAGCAGAAAATAATTAAATTAAGCTGCCAAAGATGGCAACAGAAACTCTGTACCTTAAGATATTCAGAGAAGTACAGACAACTGAGCTGCACATCAGACTGAAAGACAACCCAGGAGGTAATTCTATCTACTGTCTAGAAATAGAAAACTCAAGTACCTACTCACCAAAGTGAAGTCCCAATGGGGGCCAGGTGTTAAAAATGTGAAGGAGCTACCTCTCCGAAGGGAATATCTGTTAATAGAAAATTCAAACAATAAATAAATTGAGAGTAACTTCAGTATAATAAAGCACAAGACAAATAAAAAGCTATCTTTTTCATAGTTTCATAACTGTTGAAAGTAGCCTTATTAGTCATTCAAGTGTAGAAATAAGACGGAGGCTCTGCAAAAAAAAAAAAAAAAAAAAAAATCAGGATATAGGTTCTGGCCATTTTCAGAATCTTTATAAAAGTTAAAGAGCCTTTATAAAATTAGTGAACAGATTTAGAGTATTAAAAAAATAATTCACCAACCCAAGCAGAGTTTATTTTAGGAACATACACATGGTTCAATAATATGTAATGTATTTACATAATATATAGCTCTAACAGGTTAAATAAAAAATAGTAAATGATGCAAAAATTATTTGATAAAATTCAACATTCATGCCTAATATTTTAAAAACAAGAATAAAAGGATACTCTTAACATGATAAACAAAACCTAAATGCATTTAATTTGCATCTTATGTTTAAATGTCTTCCACATACTGATTATATTTTAAATTCTGACTTAATAAGCCAAATAAAAAGTTTTAAATAACTACATCTGAGACAAAGTTCTCAAGATTAAAATTTGACTAGGATTTTGTTCTTTACTATTAAGTGACAGATTTTTCTTCTGTATCAACCTTCCATTCACTGTAAAGAAATGAAGCAAGAGAATTCTTGTGACAAAAACCTGTCTTCACCTTTATAAAACATAACCCTCTATGTTTAGAAAACGTAGAAAAATCACAAAACTTAGCTAGCACAGGAAATCAAGACAGTTTATAAACTATACTTATTGAATTGCTTCAGATGTAAATAAATAGGTTTTTTCCCCCCTTGTGGAAATAAATGAAGACCAACCAAATGAAAAAAGCAAAGGCTATCTGTCCAGAGCTTGCTATATAGCAAAGGGAGTCAGCCACCATGACTTGTGTTCAGGCAAACTCAAAGGCAGGCTGAGGAGTGGGAAAGCTTTAGGGGAAAAAAAGGTGTTCCCTGACTGGAGGCTCTTGGCAAGGGGAAGCTGCAGGCAGGAGACCTAGAAGCAGCTATGTGATTGGTGAGCGTGCATATTTGGTTTTTTTCTGGTTGGTTCTAAGTTGGAAGCAAGGACAAAAATTAGGGAAGCTGGCAGTTGTTGTTTGAGTCCTGGCCATTTTCGTCTGATTGTTACAGATGTTATTTTTTAGTTTCCTGGATTGTCAGGCCATCACCTATTTGTATATTCTGTCTCTCCCCCTTGACTGTCATGGTCTTTTTTCACTATAAGTTACAGAAACACCACAGCTAGCTATTATTCCTGCAAAAATTTACAAGCTTAAATCAAGTAGAAGGGTTTCTATAGTTTTCTAAGCTAAATATAAAGCAGAAGTTTGTCTATAGTTTGACAAGGAACACAAGGGAAAATGGCTACAAGGAGAAAGAGGGTGTCAAAATGGCTGCGTGGAAAAATTAATTCTTAAGTTAATACTAAAGCTGAACCAAAGAGAAATAGCGATTAGCAAAGCATACAAGAGCCAGGAAGGCTCTCTGGGCAAAGGGAACAGTACATGTGAAGGGGGAGTGAAATGAATTATATTCAGGAACTGCAAGTAAGTATCAAAAGAAATAAGGAAGGGCTAGACATGATAAAAGGCCTTCTGGACAACCCTTAAAGAGTATGGACTTGATCTTGAATATGTATGGCAGCCATCAGCTATTGAATTCTAAGTTATCAAGAAGGATAGATTGGGAGAAGGTTAAGACTGGTCAGGAAGACCATTAGGAGGCAGTTCCGGTATTGCTTACAACAGATAGATGGTAAGGGGCTGAGGCAACAGCAGCAAGGTTAGAGAGGAGAAGCAGATTAGGAAGAGGGCTCAATGACAAAATTGGTAGGAGATTTTTCCTTTTCCTCCCTATGCCTGTTCAGTTACTACCAAGGTTCCCGGCATAGTGAAATATGATGCCACTAATAGTAATCAGAAATAGAGAAAGATCTGGGGGCCGCACGGTGGCGCAGCAGTTTAGTTCGCGCTTGGCAGCCCGGGGTTGGCGGGTTCGATCCCGGGAGCTGGCGGACGCACTGCTTGTCAGCCATGCCGTGGCGGCGTCCCATATAAAGGAGAGGAAGATGGGCACGGATGTTAGCCCAGGGCCAGTCTTCCTTGGCAAAAAGAGGAAGATGGGTACGGATGTTAGCTCAGGGCTGGTCTTCCTCACCAAAAAAAAAAAAAAAAAAAAAAAAATAGAGAAAGATCTTAAGATATTTAAAGCAAGTATTTCCTAAATAATTATTTGGGAAAGATTAAAACACAGTAAGCCTTTTATTACTCTTGGGGCTCAAAAATTTTTTTGAGAGCCTCTTTAGTGGAGCAAGATAATTTGAGGAACTGATTTTTCTTGCCACTGCAGAAAAGTCAAGCAACAATGAAGAAGTGTGATTTTTGCTAAAACATTGGAACAAGGTATTTAAGTCAAAAAAGACATGAAATAATTTATTCATATGACTAAACAATACACAGATATATAATAAACAAATACTAAAAGATTATAGGGAAAACAGGACCTCCAGACCCTATGAGTCCACAGATCACACTTTTTAAAAACAATGCGCTAGGTAAGTGCTATCACATACTACATGGTTAAAAGGAGCCATCAGTGGGGACTGAGTAGAGAAGCAACAATTATAATTTCTCAGATTATTTTTAATCTAATACAAAAATTCTTTACAAAGTAGGATTCATATTGGCACTTAAAAGAGTTAACAAGCACTTCCCTTCAGGTATAAGACAAGTATTAAGGAGAACACAAAACCAAAGCTATTTCTTTATTCCCTAGAATCAACCATACTGACCCTCAGAACGAACCTGATGTCTGAAAGCTGGAAAGAAAAATAGCTCCTAGGAATTTTAAATAGGACAACAAACTGGAAAAATATTTCCAGTTGGATGGCAAGATTCTTTCCACACTAGCTGTAATCAGCTTTACACTAATGCTATTTTTTCCTATTTCAATAACAAGTACCTATTTATTTTGAATACTCACGGAAAAAGGCACCCAAAAAACAAATTGTGCCCAGGAAGCATGCAAGACAGTGTCAACTTTCAAAAATCTTGGAAAGACATAGTCATTTTTCCAGGGGTCAGACTCAAAATGTAACAGCTATTTTAAATCCTTGTGGGAAAAAATTTTTGATATCACAAAACATTAAGATTATAAGTGGCCTTTCTGGAAGATACCCAGTACAATCTATTTAAAGGGGGTTTAAAGGCTAAAATAAGAAGTGACAGTCCTTCATTTCTTCAAGAATTTTTGTTCAATCCCCTTTTCTCATATATCCAAATAATTATAACACTTAAGGCATAAAACAAACTAATACTTGAAGGAACTAGTTTGGTGTATTAAATTATGTTTCCTATTAACTCCATTGTGATTATTCCTTGGCCTCCAAACTACTTCCTTTCATATCATTTGGTGTGTTTTTGAACAATGTAAATTATTTTTACTCTAATCTAGTTTTAGTCTCAACAAAGCATAATTACAATGGTAAAGCTGATGTTCAAAAAGACAATCATTCTGTTAACTCATTCTTTAGCTAAATTATACTTTCAGAGATTAAGATTTGTGTCACTACCCTCCTCTATCATGACAATAATTAAAAGCTGAACTGGAATTATAAATGGCAGAAAGGTAGCTCAATGAACATTTTCATAAGGTGTACCAGACAATATAAGTGAGATAACTCTTCCAACTCAAAAGGAAAACAAACCACGAAAATATAAACATATTGGCTTATAAGGTAGATATTTAGAGGATTACAATGAAAAAAAACCAAAATGAGTTAGCAAAGTAATATTTTTAAAAAGCAAGTGAAACAGAAGGACTAATGATAGGAATATAGCAGAGGAGGTCACTGACATCAGGAAGAAAGAAGACTTGAAGCACAGGGACACCTGAAATATGACAAAGTGTAATTTAAAATTGTTTGGGATTCTTCTAGATCTGTTAAGAAGAATTACTTCCTATGTGAAAATAAGAAAACAATAGTATTGAAATGTAGCTGTTGGGCTAAGGAAGTTGCTCCCACACACCAGCAGTGCAACTCAAATAAATGTCTCAGCCTAATTACAAACTACTACATGTTAACTCACAAATAGCTAAAATTAAAAATGTTAATCTGTAAATGTCAAGGGTACCACGAATGTATAAAAAATGATGTAAACTATTCTCAATGGTTAACACCTGTTGATATCTGGAGTGCTGAACTACTCAGGTTCTCAATTTCTTTGCAAATCAGGCAAAAAACAATGAAAATCATTACAGAAACAATTCATTTATTTGTGTCAAATAGCTGATGTAGTAGCCATCTCCTACTGTTTTGACTGCTCAGCATCTTTGCTATAATTGCCTCTTTTTCTGCTTCATAAAGATGGAAGAGCTGATAATCAAGTAGACTATATCCCCTACCATACTGGGGTTTTCTCACCTGTATCTGGGAGTCTCAAATAATGGACACATTTTGGAACATCTCTAGTCTAGAAAACAGTTGAACATCTAGAAACCAGCAGACACACACCATTCCAGATATCTCAATGTCCTACACTAATACTCAGACCATCATTTAGTGCCTTTGTATTATGCAATTCTAATTGACTTATCAGGTTGCCTTGCCCACAGCACCAAATTCAGGGGAAGGGGTACAGGGGTTAACAGCAGCAGCAAGTTAACAGTGAGGGAAGAGAAAAATACCTAAAAGCATACATTATTAAAAATCTAGTAGCCTTTGGAAAACAGTTTGGTAGTTCCTTAAAAAGTTAAACACAGGGGCTGGCCCAGTGGTGTAGCAGTAGAGTTGGTGCATTCCACTTTGGTAGCCCCGGGTTCGCCACTTTGGATCCTGGGCGTGGACCTACTACTCACTGCTCATCAAGCCATGCTGAGGTGGTGTCCCACATAGAAGAGCTACAATTCTACAACTATGATACATTATGTACTGGGGCTTTGGGGAGAAAAAAGAAAAAGAGGAAGATTGGCAATACGTGTTAGCGCAGGGCCAATCTGCCTCAAAAAAAAGTTAAACATAAGCTTACCATATTACTCAGCAATTCCACCCCTAGAAATCTACCCAGAGAAATGAAAACATGTCTACACAAAGCCTTGTATGTAAATGTTCACAGCAGCATTATCCATAATAGCCCCCAACTGGAAACAATTCAAATCTCCAGCAGCTGGTAAATGGTGTAAGAAAATGTGGAATATTCGTTTCATATACTACTACTCAGCAATAAAAAGGAATGAAATATTGATGCATGCTATAATATGAATGAACTAAAAAAACATGCAGATGCAGAAGATTACATATTGTATGATTCCATTTACATGAGATTTCCAGAAATAGACATTTATAAAGATGGAAAGGAGATCAGTGGCTGCCCAGGCCTAGAGGAGTGGGGACTGACTGTAAACAAACTTGAGGTACTATTTGGGGTGATGAAATGTTCAAACGGTGGATTGTGGTGATGGCTGCACAATTATAAATTTGCTAATAATCACTGAATTGCACATGTACAATGGGTGAATGTTATAATATAAAAATTATATCTTAATAACACTGTTAAAAAGTGTGGGAACAAATAGCCTCAGGAGCTGATGTGGGCATTCTTTTATTTTCAGCAACTATTAAGTTGCTAAAATCTTGAGTTACCAAGAACTGGCTCAATTATTTGTGTTTACATGCTCTAATTCAGTTTAAAATACATTTTGAAAAATATCCCATCCAAAAAGTTAAATTCCCTTATAGGGAACAGGAATCATCAGATCTGAGTTTATACAACAGCTAGCCTGGCTTAAGACTGCACCTTTAACTCTGGATATCCATTCCATAAATTCATCAATTTTACTGGAAAAATAAACTTCAAAAAGAGTAAGTCCCTTTACTACTGATAGGTCATAGTATTATCTTTCTACCAATGGACAGCACTCCTTCAAATCTGTTAAAAGGAAAATATTATAAAATCCTTAAAAAGATCAGTATGTATTCCTGTCATACAGGTGATGTGTAATGTTCTTAAATGTGGCTACGTGAGTGATAGTAATTGCTTCACTGATTAATATTACCAATACATCTCTTTAGAGACATTCAGTGAAGGAAGCAAGGCAAATGGAACATTAAATTAGGAGTTAGGAAATATAGGACAAAATTCTTCCAGTATCTAGCTGTGAGATTTCATTGAGCTTTAAATGCCTCAGATTTAAAATAAGAGGCTGTACTAATTTCGAAGGCCCTCTCTTTCAGTACTAAAATGGCTGTCAATGTTTTTTTATAATAGCAATAAAAAATTTATTGAATGTTTATTATGCACCAGGCACTATTTATTCTAAGTATTTTAGATGCTTATATGAGTTATATGCATTAATTAATAATCCTCATAGCAACTCTATAAGGTAGGCACTATTATTATTCCCACTTTATAAATGAAGAAGCTGGGGGCATGCGTTAACTAACTTGGTCAAAGTCTTGAAGCTGGGTACTTAAGGGTTACTGTAAATACTCAATAAGAACATGATTACCCTTAGCCCTTGTTTCCAACACAGACACAGATGAAAAGAAGTTAATCTCGTTAATTTGCTGTTTTCTTGTTTAACCTGAGGGATGACTCAAGGGTCACAAGGATTTATGAGCTTGCTTTACAGAAGAAAAAGAATGCCTTTAAAGAAGTTACAGTCACCAGATAACCAGCCCCCAGCTGCAGGTGATGCCTAGAAATCTGATTGCCCAAGGGCTTATCTGGAATGAAAGAAACATGGATTTCCCCTTTGTTTCTCCAAAACTCCTCCTCCCAAGCCCCTTAGCTCTATAAAGACCCCCTGCTTTCTTCTTCCTTTAGGCAGATTTGAGAGAACCTATCTTCCCACCTTCTCATTTTGGCCAATTCGAATAAACTTTTCTTCATCTCCAAGGACCAGTGTCTCGGTGATTGGCTTGCTGTGCATTGGGCACACAACTTGAGACGAAGAGGTTCGGTATCAGTCTCAAAGTAGTCAAAGACAGAATCAGGATTCACATCCAGGCAGTCTGGCTCTAGCATTGTGCTGTTAATAGTTATACTATACCACTTCCACAAGAGCTGGCAATAGAGCTAATTGCTAAATATTCTTTGATAGAAAGTAAGTAAGTGATAACTCTATAGTCTCCTGCAGAAAGTGAAAAAAAATGATACCTAATATTTATTGAGCATTTGCTGTGTTTAGGGACTAAAGCTTTACACGAATTATCTCACATAATTTTCACAACCTTATGAAACAGATAATATGACATGAGATTTAAAGAGATTAAGTTCTCAACAGCCAGAGTTTGAACCCAGGAAGTCTGGTTGTAAAGCCTAAACTCTTTAAACACTCAAGTTTTATTTGGCTGTGAGTCTCAGTCTAAAGGAATGTACATTCCCAGAGAAAATAATTAGTTAAATCAAAGCTGGGGCCAGAACAGACTCAGTGTCAGGAAAATGAGGCCAGAAAAGCAGGCCTTCTGAGCTCTCAATCATGTGGTGGGGCCCAGGGCTGTCTGTGGACAAGACCCTTGCCTACCATCCAGAACAAAAAGAGAGGGAGGTAAGGGGAGAAAGCAGTTGAGAGGCCTGCCATATAACATGAAGCACCTACTTAGAAAGCTTACACCCTACTGGATTTCAGATGTTTCCACTCTTTTTGTACCCCTAATTATCTTTCCCCTGCCATATCCTTTAGCAGTCAGCACACATACATTATGTTCAAAAATTTTTTTTTACCTCAGTGTGAAACAATCCCATGTATCAACATTTAGCAGAGATAAATCAGCTTTATAATCCTTTTTTTAACTTGGCACAGATTGACAAAAGATTTTCACATATTGAGAAATATGGGGTAGCTATTCTGGTTCAAAACTGATTCAGCTTGAACTTAAAGGCAGCTGACTCATGGCCAATCAAACATACATTGTACATCTGCTTTAACCATTAAAGTAAAGAATACACTCTCTTAAGATAAGAATGCATACTTCCCCTCCTACGATGCGATCCATAACATCCTATTGGTAACGCCCGTATTAGTACTCTTGAAGATAAGTTCCCTTTCCTGGACATCAGAGTCATGTTGACCTGCTAATTTGCAACTGAATACCTCTTTGAAACTTTGATGAATATGCATCCTGGGCCTGTCTGATGTATGTTCTTTGTTCTAAAAAGGTATAAGACTGTACTGGAAACCATGCTTCTCCAGAACGCTTTCTTCCTCTGTGGAAACTGCCTTCCTGGGTTATAATCCTCACCCCGGCTCAAGTAAAACTCACCTCATTTCTCTTATCTACAGAATGGTTATTGGTTATTTTGCATCGACAAGATTTAAAACAGTAAGCCATCTCTTCTAGGTTCTGCACATCCTAGTAATTTCTATCATTCTCTAGTCAAGTCCCTGTTTCTTGCTTGGATGGCCAGGATTAACAATTAGCAATGAATGGAAGTGGCTGGAAATGAGCTCCAATTACGTGGGTCAAGTTGATTAAAGGGCAGGCCCCATAAGCAGTAGCATGTGAACACACACACCCATGGTGACTAGCTTCACTTTAAATTCCTGACCACAAATTTCAAGAGAGTCTTCAGTTCTGCCCAGCAATGCTATTACATTTCCCTTGTCATTTCCTCTCCTACCATCTGAAATAACTATGTAAAATCTTTCTCTCTTTACTCTTCCAATACTCCCTCCCCACGCCCACCTGACTTTCAGCTTAAGACTTTGCATCTCATTATATTATATGCCACATACCTGCACTGTCCAATCTATCAATATACCATCAACTTTTCCTTCTCTCTTGTTACAATGGATAAGCTGTATTATCTAAGGCCAAACCCTTCATTTGTACACTGGGTCATATTCTCTCTTCCCTAACTCTTTAAAAGCAGCTGGAGACAAAACACAACTTCAAAGGAATGAGAATTAGGTAGTATGTGTAAATGGATCAAATTTGACAATTTAAAGACACAAATTGCCAGGGAAGATCCTTTCTGATTAAGGAAACATGAGCAGTGAAATAAGGTTTTCATGAGGAAAAGCAATTGTGCAACCAATCTACTTGTGAACTGAATTAGCTGTTCATTTTCATAGAGCAATATTTTTATTTGAGAGAAAGACTAACAGAGAAATTGTCATTATTTGGACTTGGGTATTTTGGAGACATTTATTTTCAATGAAGTATCGCTGCCAAAGATAAAATCTGAACTTTCAAATGAAAATCAGAATTTTTGAAAACTTGTATCCATCACTGTGTACCTGACATCTTCCCTAGACTTAAAAGCTTTTCACATGAGATTAGTGGTGATATTAATGATGGTGATTTTTTATAGCTTTTTTGATATGTAACAAAATGTTTCAAACTTTGGAAGATCTGCATAACTCAGTGCATCAATACTTTACAAATGACAAACGCATAATGTCATAAAATCATGGATGGGAAAAGAAAAATCTATTCAAAATTTAAACAGACCAATGGATTTTAATGTAACAGAGAATGAAAAGTTCATTGATGTGGTTTCAGATTCCAAATTGCAGCCAACCATTAAGAAACTACCATTTGTCAAGTTCTGGTGTATTATCAAAGAAGAGTATCCATAATTATCTGAAAAGGCTATTAAAGTACTCATGCCTTTTTGAACTAAAAATATGTCAGGGCAGATTTTCTTTATATACTCCTATTTCATTCTTTATATATTGTAACACATTAAATGCAGAGGGAGACATAAGAGTCCAGCTCTATTCTGTGAAGCTAGATATTAGAGATTTGTGAAACTTATAAAACAGTGCCACTCTTCTCACTAATTTTGATTTTGAAAATCATTATGTCTCAAAAATACGTTGTTTATGGGGCCGCCCGGTGGCGCAGCAGTTTAGTTCGCGCTTGGCAGCCCAGTGTTCGCGAGTTCAGATCCCGGGCACCCGCCGACGCACTGCCTGTCAGCCATGCCGTGGTGGTGTCCCATATAAAGTGGAGGAAGAGGGGCACGGATGCTAGCCCAGGGCCAGTCTTCCTCAGCAAAAAGGGGAGGATTGGCGATGGATGTTAGCTCAGGGCTGGTCTTCCCCACACACAAAAATATAGGTTGTTTATACTAACATAGAATGGATGTTATATTTGAAAATAAGTAAATATTTAATAAATTAATCAGTTTTTAAAATCCTAATGTGATAAATATAATCCACATAAACAAAAGCTCTTTGGTGGCCTCAACAATTTTAGAGTGTAAAGAGGTCCTGAGACCACAAAAATAAGAACTGCTGCCCTAGAGAAAACCTGCCCAGGTCCACAGAGGAAATGTACCAAAAAAAAAGAGAGAGAGCCAGCCCTGATGGCCCAGCAGTTAAAGTTCAGCGCCTAGCTTCAGCAGCCTAGGTTCGGTTCCTGCGCGTGGAACCACACCACTTGTCTATCAGTAGCCATGCTATGGCAGCAGCTCACATAGAAGAAGTAGAAGGACTTACAACCAGAATATACAACTGTGTACTGGGGCTTTGGGGAGCAAAATAAAAAAAGAGAAGATTGGCAATTGATGTTAGCTTATCTGAATTATGGAAAAAGATCTTAAAAACTATTACAGTTGATGATATTTCACTGTATAAAATTACATGGTTTTTAATTTCCTCCCACTATTTTTCTAAACCTTTTACTTTCAAAATGTGTTGTGATATACTTTCTTGTACAACCACCCACATATGCTTGAGCAATTACTTTCTGAAGAAAAAGATCTATAAACAGAATTGCTTGGTTTAAATATATATATTATTAAAATTTTGTTTTATCTGCCAGATTTCCCTCCAACATATGCGTAATGGGAGTACCAACAGAAGAGGGAAAAAGGAGAAAAAAAATACTCCAAGAAATAATGGCTGAAAACTTCTCAAATTCACTGAAAAAACAATAACCTACAGATCCAGAAACCACAATGAACTGCAAGTAAGATAAACTCAAAGAGACCCAGGACATTTCACAGTAAAAATGGCCACAGATGGGAGAAAATCTTAAAAGCAGCGAGAGAAACATGACTTGCTACTTACAAGGGTATCCCAACAAGATTAATGGCTGACTTAGCAGCAGAAACAATGGAAACCAGAAAGCAGTGGGACAACATTTTCAAAGCGCTCAAAGGAAAAAACTGTCAACAAAGAATCCTAAATCCAGCAAAACTATGTTTCAAACATGAAGGTGAAATAAATAGATTCCCAGATAAACAAAAACTGAGAAAATGTGCTGCTAGTAGATTGTCTTACAAGAAGTACTAAAGGAAGTAGTCCAGACTAAAAGCAAGTAAGCCCAGACGATAATGTGAATCCACACAAAAAAACAAAAAGCCCCAATAAAATCAGTTTAAATGAAAATAAAAAGTAAAGAAATTGAAATGCTATAAATTAGAAAATATTCACTTAATGTAAAAGAAAGCAATAAAGGAGGAATAGAGAAACAAAAGACATATATAAAACAAAAGGTAAAATAGACAAATAAAACTTCATCAATAAATAACATTAAATATGAATTGAGTAAACAACCCAATCAAAAGATAGAGATTGTTAGAATAGATTAAAAAAAAAAAAAAAAACATGACCCAGCAACATGCTATCTATAGGAGACATACATTAGCTTCAAAGATACAAATAGCTTGAAAGTAAAAGGGTAGAGAAATCCATCATGCAAACAGCAAACCATAAGAGAGGTAGAGTGGCTATATTAATATCAGACAAAATAGACTTTAAAACAAAAATAAATGTTACCAAAGATAAACAGGAACATTTTATAACGATGAAAAGATCAATCCATCAGGAAGATATAACAATCGCAAGCATATATGCACCTAACAACAACAACAATAGAAATACATGAAGCAAAAACTGACAGAAGTGAAGAGAAAAAACAGACAATTCAACAATAACAGCTTTAATATCTTGTTTCCAATAATGGCAGAATAACTAGGCAGAAGATCAACAATGAAATACAAAACCTGAACAACCCTATAAACCAACTAGATCGAACAGACATCTATAGAACACTATATCCAACAAAGGGGATAAATTTTTTTCAAGTGCACATGGAACATTCTCCTTGAGACTACATTCCAAGACATAAAACAAACCTCAACATATTTAAAAGGAT
Organism: Tapirus indicus; assembly: GCA_031878705.1. Classification (NCBI taxonomy): domain Eukaryota; kingdom Metazoa; phylum Chordata; class Mammalia; order Perissodactyla; family Tapiridae; genus Tapirus; species Tapirus indicus. Next base: position 122,307,185 of record CM062925.1, read on the forward strand.
ATAAATAATAGAAAATATGTTCTCCAACCATAATGAAATGAAATTGGAAATCAACAGCAGAAAAAAATTGGGAAACTCATGAATATGTGGAAATTAAACAACATGCTCCTAAATAATGATTCAAAGCAGAAATCAAAGGGAAATCAGAAAATAATCTGGGATTAATGATAATGAAGACACAAAATATCAAAAAGTATAGGGTACAGCTAAAGCAGAGCTTAGAGGGAAATTTATAGCTATAAATGCATGTATTAAGAAAGAAAAAAGATTTCAAACAACCATTGAAACACATGGCAGGCCAAGCTAGGGGAAAAAAAGGAACAACCTTGCATCTTAAGACACTGGAAAAAGAAGGGCAAAGTAAACCTAAAGCAAGCAGAAGGAAATAATAAAGGTTAAAGTAGAAATTAATGAAATAGGGAATAGAAAAAACAGTGGAGGAAAATCAGTGAAGCCAAGAGATCAAGACTGACAGTCTTTAGACAGACTGACCAAGATAAAAAGAAAGAAGATTCAAATTACTATAATCAGAAATAAGAGAGGACATTACTACTGACCTTACAAAAGTAAAAAGGATTATAAGGGAATACTATGAATAATTGTATGCCAACAAACGAAATAACCTAGATGAAATGAACAAATTCCAAAAAAGACACAAACTACAGAAACTGACTTGAGAAGAAATAGATCTATAACAAAGGAAAAGACTGAATTAGTAATCAAAAAACTACCCACAAAGAAAAGCCCAGGCCCGGATGGCTTTACCCCGAATCCTACTAAACATTTAAAGAATTAATACCAATTCTTCACTATCTCTTCCAAAAAATGAAAGAGTAGGGAACACCATCCAACTCATTTTACAAGCTTGGTATTACCCCAATACTAAAACCAGATAAAGACATCAGAAGAAAACTACAGACCAATACCTCTTTTGAACATGTGAAGCCAGGTATTTGAGGGTTACTGTAAATATTCAATAAGAACATGGTTACCATTCCACCCTGTTCCCAACACAAAGAGAGATGAAAAGAAGTTAATCTTGTCAATTCGCTGTTTTCTTGTTTAACCTGAGGGATGATTCAAGGGTCAAAAGGATTTATGAGCTTGTTTTGCAGAAGAAAAAGAATGTCTTTAAGCAAGTTATGACCATCAGATAACCAGCCCCCAGCTGTCTTTGATACCCAGAAGGCTGGTTGCCCAAGGGCTTATCTGGAGAGAAAGAAACACTGATTTCCCTTTTCTTTCTCCAAAACTCCTCCTCTCAAGCCCCTTAGCTCTATAAAGAACCCCTGCCTTCTTCTTTCATTAAGGCGGATTTGAGAGAACCTATCCTCTGCCTTATCACTTTGGCCAATTAGAATAAACCTTTCTCTACCTCCAAGCACTAGTGTTTGTGATTGGCTTACTGTGCAATGGGCACACAAATTTAAGATTAAGAGGTTAGGTTATCATATGGATGCAAAAATCATCAATAAAATACCAGCAAACTGAATCCAGCAATATACAAAAAGGGTTATACACCCTACGTGAGATTTATATCATGAAGGCAAAGTTGTTTTAATACCTAAAAAAATGATGTAATGTGGGGCCTGCCTGGTGGCGTAGTGGTTAAGTTCATGCACTCTGCTTCAGGGGCCCAGGGTTTGCAGGTTCGAATCCTGGGTGCGGATCTACGCACCACTTATCAAGCCATGCTGTGGTAGGCGTCCTACATAAAAAATGGAGTAAGATGGGCACAGATGTTAGCCCAGGGCCAATCTTCCTCAGCAAAAAGAGGATTGACAATAGATGTTAGCTTGGGGCTAATCTTCTTCACATACACAAAAACAGTAATGCATCATATCAATAAAATAAAAAACAACAATCACACAATCATCTCAAGAGACCAAAGGGGAGAGGGGAAGCATTTAACAAGATCCAACACCTTTTCATAATAAAATCACTCAAAAAAAACTAGAACTAGAAGGGAACTTCCTCAACCTGATAAAGGGCATCTACAAAAATCCACAGCTAATATAGCTAATGGTGAAAGACTGGATGCTTTCCCCCTAAGATCAGGAACAAAGTAGAAGGACTCATGTCTCAATTTCAAAACTTACTACAAAGCAATAGTAATCAACACAGTGTGGTACGGGCACAAAGATATACATATAGATCAAGGGAATAGAAGTTAAAGTCCAAAACTAAACTAAGACATCTATGTTCAACTGGTTTTCGACAAAGGTGCCAAGACCACTCAATGAGGAAAGGACAGTCTTTTCAACAAATGGTGCTGGGACAACTGGCTAGCCATAGGAAAAAGCTGTGAGGTGAGGACCTCACAACATATATAAATATTAGATCAAAGTCCTAAATGCAAGAGGTAAAACTATAAAACTCTTAGAAAAAAAACATATGGGTAAATCACCATGACCTTGGATTTGGCAAAGGATTCTTACACGTGACACTAAAAGAAAAAGCAACAAATATAGATAAATTGGGCCTCATCAACATTAAAAACTTTTGTGCTTCAAAGGACATCAGGAAAGTGAAAAGACAACCCACAGAATGGGAGAAAATATCTGCAAATCATATATCTGGTAACGGACTTGTATCCACAATAAAGAACTCATAACTCCATAATAAAAAAGACAAACCAATTTAAAAATGGGCAAAGGATGGCCCACCAAAAATGGCCATGTATGATTCCATTCACATGAAACGTTCAGAACAGGGAAATTCAGAGAGACAGAAAGTTTTACAGTTTGGGGTAAAGAGCAGGAAGGATGTTGGGAAGGCGGATGATATCTAAAGGGTATGGGGTTTCTTTCTGAGGTGAAGAAAATGTTCTGAAATCGACTGTGGTGATGGTTGCAACTATCTGTGAATACAGAGAAAAACACTGAATTGTACACTTTAAATGGGTAAATTGTATGGTATGTGAACACTTTAAAAAAAAGACAATGATACTTTCATTTTCTTGTGTTTTTTGTCTTTCAAATTAGTGTACAGTGAGCTTGTCTACAAAAAGTTTTAATATTTACATAGTCATATCCATCAATCTTTTTCCTTATGATTTCTAGATTTGATGTCATGCTTAAATTGTTGTTTCTTGCCCCATTACTGATATTATCTTGTCATATTTTATGTATTCTTCCAGATAATCTTACATCCTTTCTGGAAAATGGAATATAGATTTGTTACTTCATTTCCTGTTTTCCCTCCAAGGTCCTTCAAACTCCATCACTCTCCTCATGCTGCCTATGTCACCACCCTTTTCTCAGCAGACATCATTTCCAACCTTACACAAAAAAACAGAAGCCTGGTGGGAAGGCCCTCAAATCCTGTTCACAACCTACCCCATTCCCCAAACTTACCTAAAACTATACCATCCATAGCTACTAGCTTAGCTAAATTCTCTGTCCTTACTTTGGATCCCATCCTCTTCTGCCTTCTTGGAAGCTTGTTTAATCATCACTCTTCTCTTCTGTCTTCAATCTCTCCCTCTACTTACTTATTCCCTCCAGCATATCAAGTTTATCCCTTCTTGTGACACAAGTCTACCCTACAAACTTGTGTCACCTCCCTCTGTTATTCTTTCTTGCCTTGCTGTTACAGTGAAACTTCTTGAAATTGTAATCCACACTCAATGTTTCTTGTTCTCCAATCCCATTGGCAGTTATCAGATTCAAACACTCATTTTTCATCTAGGCTACTGCAGACTGACTTCTCACCAATTCATCAACTATACTTAGGATTTTTAATTTGCTATCTATAGTTGGGCTGCAAGGGTCCTCAAATCTCCAAGAAGTTTATGTATAAAAGCACTCTTTTGGGGGAATAGTTTCCATAAGATTTTTAAGAGCGCCATGACCCCCCAAAATGATCTATTTCTCTCATGGAAGATAGAGTGACCTTCTAGAATGCAATTATGATCATATCATTGGCTTGTCTTTCAGTATTTCCCCATTGCCTTGAAGATAAAACCTAAACTCTGTCATGGCATACAAGGCCCCTTCATGATGTGGTCCTTACCTCTTCAGCATAATCTCTCATCATTACCTCCTCTCTATCCCTTAATCCCTTCCCCTGCACAACTAGTTTCTAGCCCCAGTGAACTAGTTATGATACCTAGAATTCATCATGCTCATCTGCTTCAGGGCCTTTAAACATACTTCTCCCCTACATGAAATCACCCATTTACACCTACTCTCTAAACTCAGGGATTATAACAAGGAATCATTTCCTGTTGTTTCTAGTCAAGATTAAGTGGTCCTTTTACTTGCATCTATGGCAGCTGTGTATACTGCTATAGTAACTTATATCACACACTATTACTAACTTAGCTTTCTTCCCTACAGGATTATAAGCTCTTATAGAGTAAGGACAGTATTTTCCATCTCCATATTCCTAGTGTCTGGCACTTGCATATTTTCTGAATAAATCATACCTCATTTTCTTCTCAACTCACTACAAATACTCTAAATTCAATATTTTAACTATTCTATAGAGACTACCTAAAATCAATATGTTTTTCTCATTACCAGATTTAATGGTCTCTCTATTTCTTATCTACCTTAAAGCTTCCTGTCCTTTACGTATCAGTAACATTTGACATTGTTTACCATGTCCTCTTTCTTGAAGTCCTCTCTTCATTTGACCTTCCAGATACTGTTCTCACTTGGTTCTTTTCTTCACCAGCTGTTCCTTCTGAGCATCTTCATTACCTTGATCTTTAAATGTTGGGAGTGCCTCAGGGTTTAAGTCCTCAAACTCTTCTTTATTTATACTATCTAGATGACTTACCAGTACCACGATTTCAAGTCTATTTGCTGACAACTCCCAAATCTGTATCTGGTTACACAGGTGGGTTCACTTTATGAAACTTCACTGAGCTAAACACTTGTGATTCATGCACTCTTTCATTCGAGTGTTCTATTTCAATATAAGGTTTAGAGAGAAAGTAAAAAAGAGAAAAGAAAAATTGTTGTCATGAACTCATTAATATGAGTCTGATAAATAAAATGGCAATCAATAGGATATATTGCAGTATATGAGGAAGCCATTTGGTGTAAAACTAATTTGGCCTGATCTTGTTTTTACAAAAGGGCCTGACTGGCCTTTGAACATGCATTGTATATCTGCTTTGAGCATTTACCATGTCCCAAAGACAAGAACAAATGCCCTTAAAATAAGGATGTAACTTCCCCCACATTGGCATTTCCTCAAAGATAAGCATCTCTCCCTAGGCTAGGATTTGATTGCTGTGCTCATCCTGTGACCACCCAACTCAAGACAGCAGACCTGCTACCTGCTGTGCCCATCAACCGCTGTGCCAATAGGGCAATCTGGTGACTACTGTAAAAAGGACATTGCAATCATATGTGATATATGCTCTTTGATGGTATAGAACCACTCTGTACACCCCACTTCTTTGGTGCCCTTCCTTCCTTGGGGAAGGAAGGCCCTGGGCTATATGGTCCTCAAATTTGGCTCATAATAAACTCACCCCAATTTTGATTTACAGATTGCCTATGGACTATTTGCATCAACAAGTCTCATTAATACATCCCAAAGCAAACTTCTCCCCTAGTCTTCCCTTTCTGAGAACATGGAGACCTCTTCTTCTAGTGCTCAGGCCAAACTCTTGGGGTCATCTTTCACTCCTCTTTTTCTCTTAACTCCACACTTAATCCATCTGCAAATCATATCAACTATAATTTCAAAATACATCCCAAATATGGATATTTTTCACCACATCTACCACTCTCATGTGATGTCTCAACTGCAATAACTTCCTAACTGGTCTGATTCTATCCTTGCCACATAACAGTGATCCTTTTAAAAATATAGATCACATCATTTCCTCTTGCTTCTCAACTCACGCATTCAAACATAAAGTCCTTTCAATGGTCTACCAGGTCTTATAAGCACTGGACCCAGCCATTTCTCTGACTTCATCTTCTACCATTGTCCCTTTTGTTTCACTCTACTCCAGTCATCTTGGCTTTTTTGCAGTTCTTTAAACACACCAAAGAGGATTCTACTTCAAAGCCTTTGCACTTTCTGCCCCTCTCTCCAAATATTTACATGGCTTAGTTCCTTACTTTCTTCAGATCTCTGCTCACATGTCATCATTATCATCAGAGAGGCTTTTCCTTGTGATTTTTCCTAAAATAGCAACATCACTCTCTTCTTACTTCTATCCCTCTTACCATGCCCTCTCTTCACAGTATCACCACCTGCTATTTTATATATTTATTTGACAATCATTTTTTCCCCCAACCAGAATTTAAGCTTCATAAGAGCAAGGACTTCATCTTCATCTGTTCACCAGAATTCCTAGCATCCACAACAATGCCTGGCACTAGGCAGGTGCTCAACAGTATTACTGAATGAATGTAGAATGAATTTAACACTGCCTTTGTCTGATGTTTTTGAAATTCTGTTTTCCTTTTCACTTAACTAGTCTTTCCTGGTTTTCTTATTTCTCAATCTCAGAGATGAAGACTTCTTTATTTTTGCTCTTTGATCTCTCTCTTAAATATAGGCTGTAATCTGTATAAAGGCTTCACAAAAGTATATTCAGGCAAGGATTACTCTAAACTTCAAAATAACAAAAATCAGTATCTAATGAAAAGCCTAGCTCTCTGCAGAGTAACTTACAATGGGTTTATAAATGTCTTGTTGATGAAAGTAAGGTGTTTTCCTATCTATCTCTCAAAAAGGGATCGGCACATCCAGGCATGACTGGAAAGTAAATTATATAAGGGACTGTAGTTTATCTAAAGCAATAATGTGAAATGGACCACAGGGACTTTTGAAAAGATAAAGCAGATGTGGAAATATTCTTATAAAAATCAACAAATACAGTTTAACATTTATTGAGAGCTTTCTGTGTACAGGTACTATGTATGCACCTTACATGCATTACCTCACTGAATTTCACAACTTACAGGAAGTGAGTACTATTATAATGCCCCTTTTACAGATGAGGACATAGCCTTAGAGATGTAAGTTCCGACAACCAGTCATTGGAACCTATCACCAACATTGTGACAGCAAAGCAATGTCTTCAGTACTTTCTTACGCCGCTCCTCTTCCAGACACAGCCTTTTGAAACCCTCATCTAGTGTCTACCCTTTCCAGACAAGCGAGACAGAATGTAGAATGTGTCAACAGTTAGTAAGTCAGCGACCACCCTCTTCGATCTCCTCACCCGGGAGCCTGGAGCCGTGAGCTGTGCTCTGTTCACCGACTTGGCCAGTTCTCGAAAGGGACTCTGGCCTCGGCAAAACATGTCATTTTAACGCTCGCTTTTAGGCTAAAAGTTTGGAGTCATAAGTTATCGCGGCTGCGGTGACAATTCCTCTCCCCCACCCGCGCCGGCTCCAGCACAGTTTCTGTGGTGTCATTTGCATTTAGGAACCGCCCGCATTCCAGCCCCTACCCCGCTGGGTGTGGAGAACCGACCTCCACTGGCGACCCGCGCCGCGTCCCCGCCTGAGGAAGGTCGGGAGGGGGAGGAGGAGGGTGACCCCCCCCGCGGCCCCCCCCAGAAGATCGGGGGGGGAGGGAGAGGGTGACCTCCCCGCCCCCCCCAGGAAGGTCGGGAAGAGGAGGAGGAGGAGGGTGACCCCCCCGCGCGCCCCGAGGAAGGTCGGGAGGAGGAGGGTGACCCCCCCGCGCCCCCCCCAGAAGATCGGGGGGGAGGGAGAGGGTGACCTCCCCGCCCCCCCCAGGAAGGTCGGGAAGAGGAGGAGGAGGAGGAGGGTGACCCCCCGCGCCCCCCCCGCCCGAGAAGGTCGGGAGGAGGTGAGTGACCAGCCCGCGCCGCCCGCCGAGAAGAAGGGGGCGGTAGGAGAGGAGGAGCCCGCGCCCGCCTGGGGGACGGCCGCAGGAGGAGAGTGAGCGGCCCGCCCCTCCCCTCCCTCCGCTCCCCACCCCCTCCCCGGGCCTCGGACCGGCCGCCGCAGTCCCCAGTGGCTGCCGCCCCCGCGCTCACCTGCCGTCAGGCCCCGGCCTGGGGGTGTCGGCCGAAGGCCCCGCGGCGCCGTCCGCGCTGAGCCCGGAGGCCCGGCGGCTTCGCCTCCGCGGCCGGGGCTGCTTTGGGGCCGCCAGCTCGGGCTCCATGGCGCGGCGGGGGGTGTGGCGGTGGCCGGGTGCCCGGGAGGCCCGCGGGGACGGGCACGGCGCCCGACCGCTTCTGCCCGGAGAGAAGTTTCTGTCACGAAGGCGCCGCCGCCGCCGCCATCTTCCGGGGTTTGAAAATGGCGGCTGCGCGGCGACTAGCCAATCAGGGGGCAGCGAGCGGTTGCTAGGAAACGTGAGTCCCGCCCCTCTCCTCCTCCCTGCCCCTCCAGGCGCTTAAACGGAGGCAGGAAAGGGAGGATGGTCAGACGGGACAGCCCTAGAGAAAAGTGGGTGGCCTTGGACTGAATTCTGACTCCATTCCTAAATCCCCAAGGCCTGGTACCTACTGCACTGTTTATTAGGACTTTCACCATAGGCCAAGGAAACTGGAAGCATTTTAGGTCTTAGCAGTTGGTGAGAAGAGAGGCTGAAAGTAATGACCTATAATGAGATTTGGTTATTAGCCACATATATGCTAAGTTATTCATGTGAGGTAAATCCCGGATTATCAAAGGGAGTGGAAATGTGTTCTCAGGGCTGTCTAGGAAACCAGTGATATGTACGTATGAGCCCTCCTGTCTTCCAGTTCCGAAGAGACAGTCTCTCCTTCGTAAAAGAGAGTGAAAGGGCCTTCATCCTCTAATTATAAGAAGGTAGCAAAAGGCACATCAAAAAAAAGAACTTCTCAAATAAAAAGACAATTGTTAAAGGAGCACATTCTTTGATTTTAAATATTGCTTTTTATGTGTCAACGACTTTAAAAATAATCTCTCCTTTGACACTATTGTTACCACACTGCGGGTCCAGGTTGCTCGATGTCACGTTGTAAAAGAATTTACAGAGCAGCAAGGACAGGTACAAAGAGTAAGAAGGTTATTAGACAGATACACTCCATAGGCAAAGCGGCACACTCCAAGGGAGGAGCTGCACAGAGCAGTTTTGTCATTGCATCTTTTATATTCCTGTTTTGGGTAGGGGGTCCTTCTGCATAGGGTAGAAGTAAAAGTGAAGGCAACTGTGAGTCAGAGCAGCAGCAGCAGCAGCAGCCAGGGGAAGAGTGGCAGGGCTGCAGCTTCCATAAATCAAGCAGTTTGGTCCCCCTACAGACAGTCAAAACAGGTTCAGGAAACTTGCGGTTACCTAAGCTATCTTAAGCTATAATGCAGAACTATATCTTAGCAATGTCCCTTTTCCCCTGCAGCCCTCCTGTTCCCTTGCAGTGCCAGATCCCTATGCTAACCTGCTTGTCTCACTATGATTTGATTTCTGGGAATCTATCCTAAGAAATAAAATTGTATTTACATTGAAAAGTGGCAGAATATGCCACTTTGGCATAAGGATTATTTTGAGTACAGGCACTTGAAAAACAGCAGGTGCAAGAAGGACATTCTGACCTCCCCTTTGCTTCCTGAGAGCAAGAGATGAAACTCCTGTGTGAAAGATGCCCTCCCTGTACTAGGAGGAAAGAAAGTTCTTATCACCACAGATAGGGAGTCAAGGCAGTGAGAATTCTGTACAAACAGACCTTACTAAAATAAGTCTTATCTTCCTTTGATCTCCCTATGTATTTTAGTTTTCCACAATTTCCTCTCTTCATTCAACCTAGTATATAAGCACTTAGGTTTTGCCACTTCTTTGGGTCTTCATTTTCCTCTGGGGGCTGTCATGTACATGTGAAAATCCATATGCTTTTCTCCTGTTAACGTGGCTTCTGTCATTTTCATTCTGATGCCCTGCCAGAGATCCTAAAAGGATCAAAGTAAAGTTTTGTATCCCCTACAACATGAAGACATTAACGACATTGTTGTTTATAATATCAGAAAAAGTAAAGATAATCTAGATAATGATAGGGAAATGGTTAATTATGGTTGATCCACTGGAAAGAATATTTTCAGTCAATAAAAATTAACTATGAAGTGTGTAATAGAATAGCATATTGTAATTTTTAAATAAAAACATGGAATATGGAAGTATAATCAGAGTTATGAATTATAAGACATTTAACAGAGAAAAAAGATGAAATGTATTAAAATGTCTCTAGGTGGTCAGACTTAAGGTATTTAAAATTTTTTCTTTACTTTCTTGTATTTTATATATATTTTTTAATAGTGAGGTACTGAACTTGCATTACCTTTATAACACAAGGGAAAAAATGTTTTAGTTTTTTTTTTGTGTGTGTGGGGAAAACCAGCCCTGAGCTAACGTTGGTCGCCAATCGTCCCCTTTTTGCTGAGGAAGACTGGCCCTGGGCTAACATCCGTGCCCATCTTCCTCTACTTTATATGGGACGCCGCCACAGCATGGCTGACGAGCAGTGCGTCGGCGGACGCCCGGGATCCGAACTCGCGAACCCCGGGCTGCCAAGCGGGGACTAAACCGCTGCGCCACCGGGTGGCCCCCAAAATGTTTTAGTTTTAAAAAGGGTAAGGAGTTAGGGAGTAAGACGCCTTTAGTTAAGAAGCACCTCTATTCCACCTTATCCTACCCATCCCAAAAAGGAAAGAAGAAAAATACTTCTTTGTAGCCATTAGAGTAAAATAATACAGAAATGTCATCTGGGGAGTTGGCCTACATCCAGATGGAGCTGCATAGGATGCACGTATTTAGTTCAAACCATGTGAAATTGCCAACATTTGATATTTTCACCCACAGAAACCGCAATTTCATGGTGTCAACCTAATATTTTGGCGGGATCTTCAGAAGTTAGTCTTTTCTCAGCTCTGCAGGTCCTGAAACTGTTTTGATGGTGTAATTAGAGGTGGTCAGTCCTTTGGGAACTTGTAATAATCAATTACCAAAGTGGTAGATAATCCAGGATGTCGATGTGGGATTCTCAGTGGGAAGGGATTTCTTTCCAGTGATCATACTGTTGTTTTATGCAGATGTCAACAAATGAGGGGCATAAACTGCAAGAGAAGCAAAAAGTTTATTTGGGGTTTTAAGAATTGTAATTCAGGAGACACAGACTCAAGTAGAAACTCAAATGTGCTCCAGTTACAGGCTCAGGGTTTTTATGGGAAAAAAAAGGAGGAAGATGAGGTAAGCTGTATTAAGGAAGAGTTCATTGGTGCTAGATGAGATAAGGCTAGCTTTGTACTTCATAGATTGGCTTGAGATTCAGTCATCAGGCAAAAGCCTAGACTTGTACTTCATTATTGGTTAGCAATTCAGTCATCAGCAAAGTGCAGTTTTTTTTTTTTGTGGGGAAGACCAGTCCTGAGCTAACATCCATTGCTAATCCTCCTCTTTTTGCTGAGGAAGACTGGCCCTGGGCTAACATCCGTGCCCATCTTCCTCTACTTTATATGGGACGCCGCCACGGCATGGCTGACAAGCAGTGCGTCGACGGGCGCCCGGGATCCGAACCCGCGAACTCCGGGCTGCCAATTGGGAACTAAACTGCTGCACCACCGGGCGGCCCCAGCAAAGTGCAGTTTTATCAGTCCTTACAAACAGGATATTCTTGCCCTTACTGACTTTTTAGAATGTTGGTGGTTTGGTCCAGTTTGGAAGATAAAGGAAAGAAGACGTGCAAGGCAGTTCCTCTGAAATGGCTGCTCCAGCTCTATTTTAATATGGCTCCACTCACGTCATCTTTCACGCAGAGCATCCTTTTAAATTTTCAGACACTTGGGAACTTATTATTTTGTTTAATTATTCACAAGTATTTATTGAATTCCTACTATAATATTCCAGGCCCTGTGCTAGATACTAGGGAACAAGGAATAAAAGACAAATTTTAATCAGAAAATTGCTGAGTACCATGGAAACAGAACAAAGGAATGTGGACCATTTTGAGGGTTGGTCATTCAGGATGTGGAAAAGTCTGGGGAAGTGTCTTGATCCTACAAGAAAGAAACTTTCTGGTGTCTGAATGCCCTGCCCCCAAATGGAATGTCTTACTCTGCCTGAGACAATACCAAATACCTGACAGATATTCCCCGAATCCTCATTTTCCCAGCTCATACAAACTGCAGACTCTAGATTTCCCTCCCTGAGAAGATATTGCTGTTTTCTTGTTTGGACCTAAATGTTACCCAAATTTCTTCAATCACAGATTTACAACTATTCTCTTTGGTGGTGGGGTCTTCCTCAAAGATTATTTTCAAAATCATCAGCCATATACAATGACACTAATCAGTATGCAAGTTGATATTAAATATATTTGACAACCAGTATACTAATATAAATTAATATGTAAATCAATAATTCTAAAACCTATTCTCTTACATTATCTAAATAAATCAAACTCTATGTTTGTAGAACTGCTTACCAGTGATATGTATTATGCTGGTTTTAGCAAACAGTAAGGTCACACTGGTATGTACCAGATGTATAAGACTCAGGTTTTAGAAGAAAAATGCTAGGAATTCACAATTCCTCTTGCCGGCTCTGTGTTCTTTTTCTTCTGCCACTTCCAACCATCTGGTTTACCACTCAGCATCATAGATACTTCAGTTCTTTCATCAACCCTCAGACTCATGTTTTGCAGAAAAATCAAAAATAGGAGAATGCCTTCAAGATATTGAAGCTATGATTTCTTAAGCTGCCAATGGGAAGGTTACTTTTATGGTAAACTCATTTTATGAAGAAACTTTCAATAATCTTATCTGACAAGCAGAAGAGTATTTATAGGCACAATGGGGAAGAATATTTGAAATCAGGTTTGTTGCTCCTTAAAATCTATTGTGTGGGGGCCGCCCGGTGGCGCAGCGGTTTAGTACGCGCTTGGCAGCCCGGGGTTCGCGAGTTCGGATCCCGGGCGCCCGCCGACGCACTGCCTGTCAGCCATGCTGTGGCGGCGTCCCATATAAGGTAGAGGAAGATGGGCACGATGTTAGCCCAGGGCCAGTCTTCCTCAGCAAAAAGGGGAGGATTGGCGACCAACGTTAGCTCAGGGCTGGTCTTCCCCACAAAAAAAAAAAAAAAAAAAAAAAAATCTATTGTGTGTAGGTGTGGGGGGGAGGGGAAGTTGTTTCATTTTTTTGCATCTATCTATCCAGCTATAAATCATCTATTTACTATATTGGTTTGCTTTCAGATATTCCAATGAGAAAAACAGAAAAATTAGAGACTGGAGTGTTACCTGTAAGGTTTAAGAAGGAGAATAAAAGTTGAGAAGAAAAATGTGTGGCCCGAAAAAGTACTATTAATTAGAAGTAGAGTGAGACTAAAATTTCTTTTATGCTTAGACTATCTTATGAAGAGGCCAGTGAAGCTTTAAAATACTGAATCATATCAGTGACGGTTCTACCAGAGAAACAGAATCAGTAATATATATGTACATATAATATACATATATATGGAGATTTACTTATATATTTATATATATATAAGGTAATGGAATAGTATAGTTATATATATATATGGAGATTTATTTCAAGGAATTGGTTATGTGATTGTGAGTGATGTAAAGTCTGAAATTGGTGGGGCAGACTGGAAACTCTTGGGTAGGAGTTGAAACTGAAGCCGCTGTTTTGCTCTTAAGGCCTTTCTTTTTCTTTGTTGAGGGAGATTGGCCCCGAGCTAACATCTGTTGCCAGTCTTCCTCTTTTTGCTTCAGGAAGATTGTCACTGAGCTAACATCTGTGTCTATCTTCCTCTATTTTGTATGTGGTACGCTGCCACAGCATGGCTTGACAAGCAATGTGTTGGTCAGCGCCCGGGATTTGAACCTGCGAACCCCGGGCTGCCAAAGCAGAGTGTGCAAACTTATCCACTATGCCACCAGGCCAGCCCAAGTCCTTTCAACTGATTAGATGAAGCCCACCCACAATATCTAGGGTAATCTTAGCTTAAAGTGAACTGATTTTCAGTGTTAACCACATGTACAAAATACCTTCACAACAATACCTAGATCAGTGTTTGATTGAATAACTGAGCACTATAGGCTAGCCAAGTTGACACATAAAACTAACCATCACACCAGAAGACTTCTCTAAACTCGAAATCCCAATTATTATTACTTGAGGAAACTTTTTCCTTTAAGACTTAGCTTTTCAAGGAAAAAAGGAATTACTAAAAAAATAAGATGCATTTCTTATATTAAAAAAGAGATTTTTCTAATTTTCTTCTACTTCCTTTGCAAATCTAAGTTAATCATACCTCTAAGCGAGGTTGACAATTTTAAAAAGTTAATGAACAAAAAGGAGTGTGTCAGTGGACCAGAAATGATATACTCAAATCACCTGATTTTTTCCTTATCTTGTTGCAAACTAAAAATGTCAAGGGCCAATGGGAGAAATTTGATACAGCTAGAAATAAATACAATTCTAATTTTATAAAATGGAACTAGCTTACCCATTCTCTTTATTATACAGAACTACCAGAACCCTAAAAATCTGGGGAATTATTGGCAGGTAGAGACAGACTTTATGAAGATCAAATTCGGAGAGACAAGTAGAACTCATGATAAGTTCAGAAGAAAACTGCTGAAGAACACTGTGATTAAGGGACCTCCCCATGCAGAGTCAACAGATACAAGATGCAGAAGGAGTTTTGGGGATTTGTTGGCATGATTAAATAGGGAGGTATATTTGGAGCAGTTGAGCCAGTTAGCCTCTTCCCCCTCCTTTGCTTGTGTAGTACACTTGCCCACAGGCTAAAGCAGTGAGTGGGGACCCAGGAGCTGGAGATACCAAGCAGTGCCTCAGGAAGCTGAATATTCTAGGAAGGATGGGGAGCACTAAACCAGAAGACAGATACAAGCCACTCTGACTGGCAGTACATTCCAGCCCTCCACCTTTATCAGTAGATACATGCTGTAGAAAATAGCACACGCTGGAAGACAGAGGTCTAAGACAAAACAGGGATAAAAGACAATACCATGAATGATAAAAGATTTAAGGAAACTTTTCACAGTAAGAGAGATATCAAACTCCTAAAGGGGGAAGAATTAGCGCCCTAGGAAAGGGAGTAAATAAAGGAAACAGAAGAAGACTTCAGAGGGAGAGGTGAGATGCCATTACAGCCATGAAAAAGAATACAACAAAATTTTGGTCATTTAAAATAAAAATAAACCAAAAAACAGATCAATAGCAGAACTGAAACAGATGAAAAGCAAATTAACTAGCCAAAAGTTCCAGCTGAAGAATTCTCCAAGAATACAGTGCAAAGAGGCAAGAGAAAGAAAGTATGAAAGAAGAGTTAAGAGGGCAGAATTAAAAGTTTCAGCTTATATCTAACAAGAGTTCCAGGAGATAGAACAGGCAATATGGATAAGTGAAAATAATCAAATAAATAAAAACTCCAGGCCCAAGAAAGAATATGACTTGAAGATTAAAACCATTCTTCAAGTATGGAGCAAAGTGATTAAAAAAAGATTACATATAGACACATCATGGAAATATTCATATTATTAGAAATAAAGAAAAAAGTTGTAAAAGCTCTCAGAGAAAACAATAGACTATTTACAAGGAACAAAGAAATAGTGTAATATTTTTCATTGGAAACAAGGAATGAGAATCAATATCTTCAAAGTTTTAAGGAAATATGATTTGGAACCTAAAATCCCATATTCCAACAAATTAAGTGTGAAGGCAAAGTGAACATATTTTTGGATATGCAAGAACTTATCAACTGTACCACCTGCGCAGTTGAAAGATTACTTCCGTGTACAATCTAGCAACATGACTAATGAATCTAATAAGAAAGAAGAACTGGGATACAGGAAACAGTAGTGTGTAAAGAAGCCAGTACAATTTATATTTATGCCTAAATAATTTTTGATGGCTAGTGTAAAAAATTTACTTTAATAACGTTTTGGCACTAAAATTCCAGATGTTATCAATTTTGGAAACAGTAGGGGTAAAAGTGGGGATTAAAAAGGGAAGATTGAAAATGTGGGTGAGTGCATGTGCATATGTATGTGTATGTCCATGTTTTGGGGGGAATATATTTCTAAAAGACTAAAATATATAAGATTAAAATAATATATATATAAATTAACATGTATAATTACATATACATATTAAAAATTAACAGCTAGAACTATGGAAAAATGTCTTACAACTTCCAAACCACTAGAGAAAAAATTGTGGTGCAAAGAAAATTCAACCAATGTATCAAATAGGAGGAAAGTAAGAAAAGAAAAAAGAAAGCATAGTCAATAGAAAACATAAACTAAGGGAAGAATAAACTCAAACATATTGGTGATCACAATAAATGTGAATATATTTCCCATTGAAAGATGGAGACTCTCACCATTTTCAAAAGAGACACATCCAAAACAAATTTAAAAATAAACAAATGGATGGCCAGCTTGGTGGCATAGTGGTTAAATTCAGCACACTCCACGTTGGTGGCCCGGTTTGCAGGTTCGGATCCTAGGCACCGACCTACACCACTCATCAAGCCATGCTGTGGCAGTGACCCACATACAAAATAGAGGAAGATGGGCACAGATATTAGTTCAGGGCCACTCTTACTCAAGCAAATAGAGGAAGATTGGCAATAGGTGTTAGCTCAGGGCCAATCTTTCTCACCAAAAAAAAAGCAGGGGGGATCGGCCCAGTGGTGTAGTGGTTAAATTAACACACTCTGCTTTGGTGGCCCGGGGTTTGCAAGTTTGGATCCTGGGCGCAGACCTACACACTGCTCATCAAGCCATGCTGTGGCGGCATCCCACATACAAAAAATAGAGGAAGATTGGCACAGATGTTAGCTCAGGGCCAATCTTCCTCGCCAAAAAAATTCCCCAAAAAACAAATGGAGTTCCATCTATAGTAATATGATGTGATGAATTATTTGAACCACTTTGACCGTTAAGTAAAACAAAAAATGCTGACTAAAATACAAAAGAACATCTTGAAGGCATTGATGAATAAGACAGTAAAGAATTACCAGGCCAAATTCAGAGGAAACAGGAGAGGCAAGTGGAGGCCAGAAACTCCTTTTACATTAAAGGTACTTGCCAAACAGGGAAATTCAGTTTTCATGGGCTCAATGGGCACAGGGGAGAGGAATCAATGCCCAGGGCCCAATCCAAGATAGTTTAATATGAGACCCTTCTCTATAAAGCTCAGCTCCCAAGAAGTTATATTTTCAGAATAAAAGTAAACCCACTCCAGCTCCTCAACACCCAAGAGACTACAAGGTGATTTTCCTTGGCATCAAGCAGAGCAGGGCATTGGGAGGGACTGTCTCTCGGAAGCGATAACCACAAGCTGGTCCTAAGACCAATAGGCAACCCAAATCACATCACTTGGATGATCTGAAAAATAAAACTTTAATGAATTACTTAAACAGATAACACCCCCTAGATGCCTTGCAGAAGTAAATGCCGATACACTTTCATCACAGACCTCAAAGACTCCCCTCAAATAATGTTTCAAGGAAAATTAGAAACTCAGAGTCAAAAACAAGCACACAAAGAAAAAAAGCCACTGTTGGTAAGAATCAGAAGAAATAACTGACAGAAGAAACAGACCTGCAAAGATTTTGTTTAGTGGAATGATCAGATTAGAAAACATCTAGTTACTATATCTAAAGAAATAAAAGACAAGATGGAAAATATCTTCAGGAAATTGTCAATTACAAATAAAAGATTGATATAGCAGATTTGAAAAAGAACTTAGTAGAACTTCTAGAAATGAAAATATACAATAATTAAAATTAGAAACTCAGTGCATGACTTTAAGAGAAGATTAGGTAAAGCCAAAGAAGGACAGTGAATGAAAAGGAAGATAGTTGGAGAAATTAACCAGAATGTAGCACAGAGATACAAAGAGACTGAAAATATGAGAAGTTAAGAGATCTATAAGATACAGTAAAAAGGTCTAACAGAAAAGAAAGGAAAGAAAAAATGGGAAGAAAGCAATATTCAAAAAGATAATGGCTAAGAACTTTCCAGAACTTAAGAAGGACATGAATCTACAGATCATTAAGCTCAACAAATCCAAAGCAGGACAAATGAAAAGAAATCCATATAAAGACACATTACAGTAAAACTAAAGAAACCAAAGACAAAGACAAAAATTCCAAAGCAGCCAGAGAGATAAGACTTTAAAAGGAGCAACATTTATACTAACAGCTTTCACATGCAACAGTGAAAGCCAGAAGACAGTGGACTGAGGGACAAATGCCAGCATGGAATTCTATACCCATGGAATACTTTTCAAGAACATAGGTGAAATAAAGACATTTTCAGAAAAAACTAAAAAAAAAAAAAAGAGTTTGTAACTAAAAGACTCTTATCCAAGGAAATTGTGAAAGATTTACTTCAGGCAGAAGTAAGAAAAGTAAGGTCTGAAATGGCAGAGGAATGAAAAGCAAAGAAAGTGGTAAATATGTGGGTAAATCTAAAACCAACATGGATCGTATAAAACAACAATAGCAACAATGCCTGCAGGCTCAAATACATATAACATAAAAATCAGAAGAAGGATAAACGGAATTTGGTTACTCTAAGGTCCAAGAAGAGGGTGTTGTGCAAGAAGAGGGTAAAGATATTGATTAAATTTAGATATGTGGTAATATCTTGGATAATTGCTAAAAATAGAAATGGAGTGTTTAGCTTCCAAATAGAGGAGGGAAAAAGTGAACAATAAAATCAGTTTCTTACCCAGAAGAAATGAGAACTTATGTCCACACGAAACTTGTAAACAAATGTTCATAGCAGCATTTTTGTAAGAGCAAAATGTATAAACAACCCAAATGTCCATCACCTCGTGAATGGATAAATAAAATGTGGTATATCCATACAATAATAAATATCTGGCAATAAAAAGAAATGAACTATTGATATATGGTACACCATGGATCAACTTTGAAAACATATGCTAAATGAAAAAAGCCAGGCACAAGGAACACATTGTATGATTCCATTGATATGAAATGTCCAGAATAGGCAAAACTATAGGGACAGAAAGTAGAGTAGTAGTTGCCTAGGACTGGGGGATAGGGGATTGACAAGAGATGGCTACCGGGTTTAGGTTTCTTGTTAGGGTATGAAAATGTTCCAAAATTGTGATGATAGTTGCAGAAATCTGTGACTATACTAAAAGCCAATTGAATTGTACACTTTACATGGGTGAATTGTATCGTATGTGAATTATATCTCAATAAAGCTGTTTAAAAATGTATCACTAATTGGATTATGTAGAAGCAGTTAGTCAAAACCTATTTTAAAGGAAGTATCACAGTTATTTCTATAATCTTACACATGCTCAATATGCACCCCTCACGTCATGTAGCGCATGTTGATCCTGGAAGGTATTTACCCCAGATCTGGGTAGCATATTGCAATTGGATGATTGAAAAGGCAGCCATGATATGTTTCTCCATTTCTAAAAGTTGTGAAGAAGTGATGTAAACTACGATTCTTGAGTAATAAAAATTTTATGTTGATCACTGAATAATAAAATTATCATGCTAAAAAAACCTTTTCATTAGTTCAAAAGAAGATCAGAAAGGACACAAAAGATAACTTAGAACATGGGGACAAACAGAAAGCACAAAATAAGATAATATATCTAAACCCAACTATATTAGTTATTGCATTAAATGTAATGCACTAAATTCTTCAACTCAAAGACAAAAATAGAAAAAAATTCAATTATGTTATGCTTACAAGGGACATATTGAAAATATGAGAATATTGAAAGGTTTTTAAGTTTCTAAGAATGTAAAAAGATGGAAAAGACATCATTTAACCACTAATCAAGGAAACTACATTAAAGTAGTAACATCAATATTCAATAATAAAGACTTTAAGACAAAAATCATTAGTAGAGATAGTCATTTTAAAATGATAAAAAGTTTCAATTCCATAGAAAATATAACAATGTAAAATTTACATGTTCTTAATGACATATCTTCAAAATATATAAAGCAAAGATTGACAGAAAAAGAAATAATAGACCAATCAACAGGCATGATGGAAAATTTTAACACATCTTTAAAAATAATCAGTACTCAAATTTAGACTACACAATAAATCATTTTGACATGTGGTGTATATATGTGTATATATATATATATATAAAACACATATATATAACATTACATCCAACAACTACAGAATACACATTCTTTTCAAGTATTCACAAAACATTTTCAAAAATCGACCATATAGCAGAATATAAAGGATGTTTTAACAAATACGTAAAGAGAAATCATTTAGAGTATGTTCTCTGATCTTAATTCAATTAACCAAAAAATAACAGCATGATATAATTTAAAATAAAATAATAATAAAAACCTAGAAAATCCCTGTACATTTGGAAGTGGTGGTGGTCAGGGCGCATGAGTGGGAGGTGGAGGTAAAAAGGACACTTTCTTGGTTGTGTCTAGGGATTGCTTGAATCTTAAATTTAAGGAGAAGATATTCATATAGTACTTACGCAATAGAAAAAGCTATTTGCTGTTGCAGCAAATTTAACTCATACTCTTTCCTTTCCCCATCAATACTTAATACATTCTTCAAATGAGAGGAGGATTTTTTTAAAGACGTTTGCTATTTTCAGCATAGGTATAAGTCAGAAGCAGATCTGGATAAACTTGGATTAATTCATCTATAGTTGTGCACAAACCTTATCTCAAGGTGTTCGGGCCCACCACAGCTACTTGGAGACTAGAGAGCTGACAAACTGAAAAGAGGCTGTGCAGCTTTAAGTAAACAAGCGTCTCAGCCCTCAGGTGGAGTCATTTCCTGCCCTGTGATAAGGCTTACCTGGGCTTGCTCCACCCTCATTCCCACGGGGCACAGGGGCTTCAGAACGGCATGGTAAGTGGCTACAGTACTTGTACGTTGTTGACAGTGTTGCTCTGGTGTTGTAGCAAATTTTACTCATCATGTTTGACCCTTTTCCCCACCAAACAATTCTTAACAAATTCTTAATATGAGAGAAGAAATTTTTAAAGAGACATTTGTTTCTTTCAATATCCATGTTTGAAGTGGGTTTGGATAAGATCTCCAGAGTTCATCTGTAGTTGGGCTGCTTTTAGGAAAAGCTCTGTTGATTTGCAGTTGTCACTGCCTTTAATTGAAGCGCTGAGGCAAACACCTCTCCTTCCTTTAGTTTTACATTGTTTTAAATCTGGTGTGCTGATTTTTCTGTAGAAATCAGTTGCTTCACTTTGACTTATGCTTTCCGAGTTCCTGGGGACTTCAGACCCAGGTTCCATTGCTAAGCTCGTAAATGCATGGCAGGGTAAAGTGCACAGACATCTTAGTCCTGTCTTGAGTTTAGTTCTTCGGGGATGATAATGAACATAGTTCCTTACAGTAATTCTGTTTGGGGTCCACCTTTCAAGATCCACTTTCCCTTTAATCTCTTTTGTGCCACTCATAGTAGTTTTTAGTATCTTAGAATTTTTAATTTTTAAATAGAAGCAACCTCTCCAACCGCTTTTTCATCTTTGATCTTCTCGCCCCATTGGAGTCTCTCTCCAACATTTTTAGGATGTTTAAATGGTTTTTTTCTTGAAAATTATGCCTCCCTACGTGAGGGATCCTTGTGGTACGGAAACGTTCTGTGTCTTGACTGTATCAATTTTGGTATTCTGGCTGTGATATTGTACTAGAGTTTTACAGATATTTCCATTGGGGAAAATGGGTAACGGGTACATAAGATCTTTCTGTATTATTTCCTAGAACTGCATATGAATCTACAATTCATATTTATCTCAAAATAAAAAGTTAATTAGAAAATTATCCCTTCCTAGTAATTCAAATAAGCTCTGTAGCAGCATTTATTAACATGCTGTAACTTATCAATATTGATATTCACTGGGCATTTTACAATCTTGTATTATTTCATAGTGTGACTAATATTTTTAACAGATAGTTTGGGAAGGAAGGAAAGACTAAGAGAATAATAAGGTGAAGATAGCCTTCTGTACTCTGGGACACAGTTATGTTACAAACTCAGCTCAAACCAGGAAGGGTAGGATTGGTCCTTCATGGGTCAAGTATTCCTGCCGAGTTCAAAAAGGACAGTATCAATCACTCCTATGTCTGAACCACTTGGATAACAGATCATATGAAGGGCAGCAATTTTTTTTTATGTTGGTGATTATTTTTACGGTGAATATTTTGAGCAAATGCCACATGTGCATCCCACGTGGAATGAGTGGTGAATAGCTGAGGAAGCATGTGTGAGGGAAATCTACATGTAAGTGAGTCTAATGATATAGAAACAATGAATTTCCCCCCTTTTAAATTTTTACCTAAATTTAGGGATTTATGTAAGTTTTGATCTGATTACAGTAGCTAATGTACTAAGATCATTTTAAGTCCAACAGGAGAGGAGAGGAGTGAAATTGTGCTTTGCAGGTAGGGGTGTTAGAAGCCTATTTATGATGGAATGTGTTGATTTGATTTTTTTGTGCCCGATAGAGGTTGGAATATTTGTTGGTACTAAGTGAAGTGCTTTCTAAATTGAGTTCACAGCCTTTGTCATGAGGGACTGATAGTTGCACAGAGAAGAAACAAGAGGGAATTGCTACTCAAGTAGTGAACTTGGATTCCTTATGAAGCACAGAGGGCTGTGTTATGCCTAGTGAATCGAGGAGACAAAGTACAAAGGTTTGATGCAGCTGAGCAGGAACAGAGTCCAAGTCAGATTGCAGGGGTGTGACCGGCCAGAGCTCCCTCCTCTGCTCCCCCGACAGTGGTCTTTTGTAGTTGAATCTCAGACCTCGGGAAAGTACAGTCATGGACAAGGGCAGCGTTGCCCATCAGCTCATTAGGCAAACAGCTTGAAGGGCCCTGGTGATGCAAATGACAGGCTGCTCACCCTATAAGACCCCCAGCACAGACTGGTTCCATGACTACCAGCAATCAAAACTCAACAATATTAATATCAGTGATTGATGTCCCTTTAGATTTTTAGGATTTAACTTTTTCTTTCCTTTTCTTAGATGCGTAGATATTTGTGTCTGTTTAAATTATAAAAAAAATTATTTGTCTTTTAAAAAAATGTGAATGATGATTTAAACGTGGGATAGAAAAGTGGAAGCTGATGAGGGTGAAGGAAAACAGTAAAGTTTAAACAAGAAAAAAAAATCACTTACTAACCAGATATAACTAGAGTTAATATTTTGATGCATTTTTTAAAACTTTTTCTATGCTTATTTTTAAATGTATTTGATATCATACTTTATATACAATTATAGAAATTGTATACTTTTTGCTTAATATTTTGTCATAAGCATTTCCCATGTCATAAATTTTTTATTTTTGGTAAATAATTAAGGGTTGCATAACATGCTATTGTAATGCTGTAGCTTCCTATAAATGCCCAACAATAGGTGAATGGTTAAGTAGATTGTTTCTTGGTTTTCACTCTTATAAATAATAAAACCATGAATGCTGTTCTGCCTAAATCTTTGTGTTTTAGATTCTTTCTTTCGTAATTCATTTGTTTATGTCATTTGCCTATTTAGTAAATGTCGCAAATATTTTTTTAAAAAAATTGATGTATATAAAATTTCCTTATATATAGCCTTTATGTGTGAAGGGCTATATGTACATTAATTTTTATATACATCAATATTTTTAGTATGGCATAGTGTTTTTACATTTTGGGGTTGTTAAATCTGTTGCAAGTTTCCTTGGTAAATTTTCCACTACTTTTAAGCTTAGAACATCTTTCCTTATTTACAGCATATATGAATAGTAAATGTAAAATCTCAAGATATGAAAAGGTAACATCTTTAATTTATCTGCAATGGGTTTTTTTTCTTTCTCTTTTTTTTTTTTTTTGCGAGGAAGACCAGCCCTGAGCTAACATCCACTGCCGATCCTCCTCTTTTTGCTGAGGAAGACTGGCCCTGGGCTAACATCCGTGCCCATCTTCCTCCACTTTATATGGGACACCGCCACAGCATGGCACTCAAGCAGTGCGTCGGCAGGCGCCCGGGATCCGAACCTACGAACCCCGGGCTGCTAAGCGCGAACTTAACTGCTGCGCCACCGGGCGGTCCCTGCAATGGGTTTTAATATGTGTCAAGGCTATACATTGATTTTGGTTTTATTTCTCTCCAATAGCTAGCTAATTTTTTTCTGGGTGAGACAGCTTGAATATATGTATATAGTCTTAACTCATTCTTATCCCATTATACAATAGGTGCTTAATTTGTGTTGTTGAAAGAAACGTTTTGATGGAATTAGAATCCTTGGTTCAGTTGTTCCTAAAGCTTACCTGTACCCTCATTTTTGGTTTCCATGAGACACTTGTAATTAGCCTTATAATAAATTTCTCTTGTTGGCTTAAGCTAGCTTGGTTGCTGTCAACTGTTAGTAAAATGCTGAGTGACGTAGTTCACGATATCTATGAAGGCCTGCTCAGTTCTAACTTACTATGGCTTATTTCAGAGGGAGTGCCTTTCCATTCACATTGGCCAAGCTGGCATCCAGATTGGGGATGCTTGTTGGGAACTCTATTGCCTGGAACATGGAATCCAGCCAGATGGCGCTGTTCTCGACAGTAAAAAGGATCAGTTGGAAAATGCTAAAATGGAGCACATGGATTCATCTTTCAATACCTTCTTTTGTGAGACAAGAGCTGGGAAGCATGTGCCCAGAGCACTCTTCATGGACCTGGAGCCAACTGTTATAGGTAAAGTAAGTTTTATATTCTACTAAACCCAGGTCCACACTCAAAACAAATCAAGTATCAGTGGGGGGATTATCAGATCATGCAAATCTCTCTGAACAGGATCATGTAGACCTTTTCCACATTGACAGGGTCACTACATGGCCACTTAGTGTGATCAGCATGACATATGTAGCCAAAGGAAAGATGAGCTTAGTCTTCTTTTTCTATATGATGAAATGAAGTAAAACCTTGCTGATTTCTCCACACACATCTATAAAGAGTAGAATATTTGAAAGTGATTCCAAAGAAGCAATGAACCAAATAAATCTTCAAATTGTGGGGAAAATACCATGTTATGATTATTAATGGCAGACTTTGTAGTATCTTGTGCAAAAACCCTTGAAATGGAGCTAGAGAAATGCTGGGGAGAGAAGGGGTCTTACTGACTTAAGACAAAAGCTAGAGAGGAGGGAGAATTTGGGTTTGATACTATGTATCGGTTATTTATTGTTGTGTAATAAACTACCTCAAATTTAGTGGTTTAAAACAATAACAATCATTATTTTGTCCATGAATCTGCAATTTGGACAGGGCTCAGAGGGACAGCTCCTCTGCCCCATGTGGTGTCAGCTAAGAAGGCTCAGGTGGGAGCTGGAGGATCCACTTTGCAAGTGGCTCGCTTGCATGGCTGGTGTGCTGGTGCTGGCTGTTAGCTGGAAGCTGGGTCAGGGCTATGGGTGACGTGGGCCTCTCTATGGGCCGCTTGGACTTCCTCACAGCATGGTGGCTGGGTTCCAAGAACAAACATCTCATGAGAACAAGGTGGAAGTCCATAGCATTTTTATAACCTAGCCTTGGAAGTCACATAGCGTCACTTAAGCTGTTCTCAGTGGGTTGAGGCAGTTACAAGGATTCACCCAGGGAGGGAACATAGACCCAACCTCTTGATGAGGAAATAGCAAGGTTCTAGAAGCACACGTGGTATGGGAAACATTCCTGTGGCCATCTTTGGAAAATACAATCTGTACATACTGGATTGGGATTCATTTCCTTATCAGAACAAAGTCAGAATCAAGTAACTGATGGAAAAAATAGATTGATGTCAATGTAAAGGAAAAGATAGAAAGTTTTATTAAAAGGGGGAAGTTAAAAGTTGTGGAAGCCAAGATGCCTATACACAGATTCAGCATTACTCTGCTAGATGTTGTAAAAGAATTAAAAATAAGGAGGTATTGATGGGTTCAAGAAGAGGTGAGACTAGTATGGAGGCTAAGAGAGGCAATTATGTGTATTCTGACTTGAGTTATAAGTGCCCAAAGAGAATATCTGAATTTTTGTTTCACATAAATGGGAATTTGCAACTGTGAGCCTTGGCTGGAGTCTGGTGTCCTAGCAACCTGGGTTGGGTGGAATATGTTCCCAGAGGACCTGGGTAAATATAGTTGAAGGAGCAACGTGAGAGCCCGCATCCCAGTACTATGGATATTGTAGCAGATAATTTAACTTGTGCTGATCCGAAGATGCTAGGCAAATGGGAGGTTTAAGGCCTAGGATCAAAAGCTAAGCAAGTCAGAGGAGAGAGAGATGGTAGGCAAAGACTGGAAGAAATTCCTCAATCCTCTAGAACACAGCCTGGAGGGAGGGCAATTCTGAGGGTCCTGAGCTGGTCCAAACAAAGAGACATAAGCTCCGGGATTTAGGGAGAAGGCACTGATTTTCCTTGTTTTATTCAACAAATAAGAGAGCCTCATATATGCTAGGCACTCTTCTTGACATTGGTCTTCATGGAGCCTACATTCTAGTGGGGGTAGACCTAAAAAACCAAATATTGTGCCTGATGGTGATCTGTGGCATGGAGAAAAATAAAGCAGGGCCATAGGGGTAGGGAATGTTGTGTGTGGATGGAGGGGGTTCTTTTTCTAAAGGCATATCAAGGAGGGCCTTACTGACAAGAGGATGTGTAGGGATCTGAAAGAAGTGAGGACATGAGCCTTACCTCTCTGGAAGAGATCAGAAAAGACTTTATGGACAAGGTGATATTCCATCTGAGTCTTGAAGACTGGATAGGAGGATTTTAATAGTTTACAAGTGAGGGAGAATGGAAAACATGAACAAAGACACATTCAGACACCTGTGAATATTGTTTCAGCTTGAAAATGGGGAGGATGTTGATATAGGGGAGTCATAGAAGGTTTAAACTGGAATGGAGGCAGACCATGGAACTTCCTTGAATAAGATGTTTGGTGCAAATTTGATAGGAAATAGGGGGCCAGTAGTGATTTTAGTGCAAGGGAAAGGCAGATTTAGAACTATACTTTAGTAAGTAATCACAGGGATTTATTCATTAATTTGTTCAACATTTATTTAGCACCTGCTATGTGCTAGGTACTGATCTAGAAAGTTATGAGATTGTTGTAATGTGTGAACGTCATCTAGGGTTGTGATATTGAGAATGGAAAAGAGAACAATGATTTGAGAAATGTCTATTTAATATAGAGAGAGCAACTGATTACATGTTAGTGGATGTAGTGTCACATGTGCCACGCAGATTTTACTGGTTTAGTGATAGGATTGATAAATGACATAGGAATTCCAGAGGGCGACCTAGTTCTGTGGGAGTAGAGTTCAGTTCAGTTTTGGGCATGAGGAATTTAAAGTGTTAGCAGGTTGGTCCCAGTAGAAACTGTGGAACCAGAGGTGTTCCCTGAGAAGTTCACAGAGTTATCCAACAGAGATGATATTGAAAGCTGTGAAAGTGGATCATCTTCCTGACCAAAGTCAGCCTGAGTGGTTTTAGAGTGAAGGCAAGGTGGTTTTGTGTTGTGTTTTTCCAGTAGATTTCTACTGAGGATATTTGTAGGCAGAAGCAAAGGAGACAGGGTGAGTGAGAGGCGGAGGTTTCAGAGGGGGTGGGAGGGATCACAAGCGCTGAGATGGAGGGTGAGTTGCCTTGCATGTCTCCCTTCTTTCTCTCTCTTCTCTGAGGTAGAGGACAGGGGGATTTTGTGGCAAGGAGGTGGGTGTTCATTCAGGAGTCTTGTGATTGGAATAATGAAGGTGATGGTGTGTGAGAACTTGAAGAGGTTTAGAACGCTCATTTTGAGAAATAGAATAGAGGGCCAAAGTGCAGAATGAAGGGTCTGCTGAGTATGGGTTTGAAGGGGACCCAGAGAGCAAAGTTCCTACCTGTCTGTGGCAGCACTGGAGTGGATGGTGGTACTTAGGCTTGCATATGAGGTAGGGACAGGGCAAGGAGGGATTCTGGGCTGGTGGTGCACCTGTGGCTCTGATCACGGGGCCAGCTGTGTGAGGAGACAAATGAAAATAATGTGAGAGGAGGGAGGGTGGAAAAAAGAAAAAACTGAGAGATTCAGGTCATGATGAGAGATAATTTAACATAATCCAATAAACAAGGTGATGGGAGTATAAAGATGAATAAATACCGATCCCTTCTCTCCTACTGTCTTAGTCAATTCAGGCTGTTTTAACAAAATATTGTAGACTGGGTGACTTAAGCAACAGAAATTTATTTCTCACAGTTCCGGAGGCTGGAAGTCAGAGATCAGCGTGATCGGTTTCCAGTGAGGACCCTCTTCCTGATTTGCAGATGGCTGCCTTCTTGCTGTGTCCTCACATGGCAGAGAGAGAGAGAGAGAGGGAGAGATGGTCTCTCTGGCCTCTTATAAGGGCTCTAATCCTACTAAAAAGGCACCACCCTCATGACTTAATTACGTCCCAAAGGCCTCACATTCAAATACCATCATATTGGGAATTGGGGCTTCAACATGTGAATTTGGCGGAGACACAAACTTGCAGTCCACAGCAGCTACTATCTATTAGTTTAGGAGCTGCACAGATATTTCCCTTTAATCCTTTCAGCAACTGTGTCAGGAAACATTACTGTCATCCTTAATTTATAGATGAGGAAACTGAGTCTTGGGGACGTTAAAGAACTTGCCTTAGATCATTGAGTCATTGATGGTAGAACTGGGTTTGATGCCTGGTTTGCCTTCTTATAAAAGCCATCCTCTTTTAACAGAAAATCAGCATAATCTAGTGGAGAAGAAAATGTAAATAGTTATAACAGCACTAATAAATGTATTAAGTTGAGCCATATAAAATTGCCAATAGATGACCGTTTTTTATCAAAAAAGGTCAATTTCATATGATGCAACCTAATAATAATGACAATTTCTGCAAGGTGCAGAGGTATTACTGAGGAAGGATTGACTGACTGACTGGGGGTCATCAAAGGACTCCTTCCGAGGAAGCAGCATAGTAAATTCACAGAGGCATGGAGGAACAGAAGTTCAGTGTGAGTAGGAGAGTGATGGGGGAGGAGGCTGGAAATATCGTCAGGGCTGGTCACGGGCCCAGGTAGAGGGAAGTAAGGAGGTGTGGTCAGAAAAAGGATTTTGCAAGTTTAAGATTTTGGGGTGGACAGTTGTGATTGACGATGACTCAAGTGGAGTAGAGCTGAATGGCATTGGAGGCAAGGAAGCTAAGGAACCATCAAATAATCATGTTTAAAAACGACTGAAATCCCTGAGGATGCTTGTTAAAGACCCTGGGCCAGGTGCTGTAGTCTCTGAGCAAAGTGGAAAAGTGCTGGAAAGAGTGGATGGTTTGGGCGTGCTATGAATTGCAGTGCTGTAATCACTGATCTCTGGGAAAGTGGAGTGTATGGAAGGAATTTCTGGACCTAACCACCCTCACGCTCACAACTGGACATTGTCATGGAGAAGCAGCTCCTGTAAATTCCATAAATTCCCTCCTTAGACTGAACTCAGCCTTACAGCTTCAGGTGAGAAGCAAATAGTCTACCGAGAATTATATACCCTCTTATATTGTGTTTATAAATATATTTTTTAAAAATCACAACTTTGGTTTTTTTTATGGTATGTGCATATCAGTTAAACGTCATTTAAACTCAATATGAGTAAATTTAAACATTTGGAAGTGTACAAAATTGTAGTTTAGAAATTCATGGTCATATACAGGAGAGCAAGGTGAATTGAGAGAACCATCTTGCTTTTGGAAAATGAGTGTATTTTTCCTTAGGTAGTGAACTTCTAGGATGAACCATAGGCATCTAGTGCCAAAGTCAATGAAGTAAATCTGCGTACATACATGTCATGAGGCCAATTTTATCATTATTAGTTATAATTGTTGTTATATGAACCATGCATCATGCCCTATGATTTCGTTTAATCCTCAGTAATTCAATGAGGTAGGTCTTGTTATTATCCTTACTTGTGAGATGAAATAACTGAGGCTTAGAGATGCTAAGTAACTGTTCTATAGCTAAGTGAGGAAGGAAGATGTGAGCCCAGGAAACTGATTCTTGAACACATGCTCTTAACTACCATGCAGTGTAACCAGGGCAACGGTCCCAAAGCCTGCTTAGTCCTCAAACGCCACTGTGTAATTCTTCAGGAATCATGCTATTTGGGTAATTCTAAGGTAGGGAATTCTAAGGGGGACAGGGGCCTCAGACATGCCGTGTTTTGATGTTTTCTCTTGCTACCCAGGGTTTTAAAGGGCTGTGAAACCAGGCAAGCGTTGCACTTGGTTGTACTGAATCCTGCTGACACCTAAACATCGATTTCCCTACTTCGTGCAGTTATGTTAACTGCATCTGAGTTGTCTGGGCATTTGAGTTTGCCATGCTGTCTTTGCTGAGGCCTCTTTTAAACATACAACTAATAATTTACATTGGGATGCTTTTCCAGTACACAGTGGCTATTTGATAGAAATGCTTGTCTTAAAATGTCAAAGTGCCAGAGGGTATGTGGTGGGTTGAATAGTGTCTCCCAAAAATCAATGTCCACTGGAACCCCAGAATATGATTTATTAGCAACAGGGTCTTTGTAGATGTATTTAGTTAAGATGAGGTCATGCTGGATCAGGGTGGGCCCTAAATCCAATGATCGGTGTCCTTATAAGAAGGGAGGACACAGGGAAAAAGGGCATGTATGATGGAGGCAGAGACTGGAGTGATGCTGCTATAAGCCAAGGAACTCCAAGAAGTGTAAGCAGTCACCAGAGAGAGGCACGGAGCAGTTTCTCTCTCAGAGCCTCCAGAAGGAACCAGCCCTACCAACACCTTGATTTTGGTCTTCTGGCCTCTTGAACTGTTAGAGAATAAATTTCTCTTGTTTCAAGCCACTAGTTTGTTGTAATTATTACAGCAGCCCTAAGAAGCTAATAAAGGGTGTATGATGGAAAAACCTACTTTCAATTTATATGAAAATAATTATACCTCCTTCTAGACTAAGGAAGCCAATTCAGCAATTTAAATCCATTCCTTTACCACAACATTGGGGGAAAGTATGGGGGTCAGAGTGTAGGGCTGTGCGAGAATTAGCCAAGGGTTAGCAATTGAATGGAGTGGAGTGCACTGACCTTCTTTCCCCTCTGCAGATGGGATTCGTACAGGCAAGTACCGCTCACTCTTCCACCCAGAGCAGCTCGTTAGCGGAAAGGAAGATGCTGCAAACAACTACGCCCGAGGTCACTACTCTGTGGGGTCGGAGATCATCAACCTTGTGCTAGAGAGGATCCGAAAGCTGGCAAGTGGCTCACTTTTCTTTAGAGGGGGCTGGCCCGAGTGCCTGGGATCCTGCAGGTCAACTCCCAAGCATCACCAGCATTGTCTACCACCAGTATTATCACCTCCTGGCCTCTCACCTGGGAACCTCCTGCAGATGCTCAGAGCTGGGAAGTGCCCTGACGTTGGCTTTGATTATGCTTTGTGATGAAGGAAGGGCCCAAGAAGCCGTCACACCTACTGTGCAGCCCTCATCCATTCTTTTTTTTTTTTAATTTATGAGGAAATTAAAAAAAATTTTCCCCCAGCTTTATTGAGATATAATTGATGTAAAACATTGTGTAAATTTAAGATGTACAACGTGATGATTTGATACATGTATATATTGTGAAATGATTACCACAATAAGGGTAGTTAACACATCCATCCCTTCACATAATTACCTTTTCTTTTTGTGCTGACAACATTTCAGGTCTACTCTCTTAGCAACTTTCACACATGCAATACAGTATTGTTAACTTTAGTCACTGTGCTGTACATTACATCCCCAGAACCTGAATTCATCTTCTAACTAGAAGTTTCTGCATTTTGACCAACATCTCCCTGTTTATCCCACCACCCAGCCCCTGGCAACTACTATTCTACTCCCCGTTTCTATGAGTTTGGCTTCTTTAGATTCCACATATAACAGAGATCAAATGGTATTTGTCTTTCTCTGTCTGACTTATTTCACTTAGCATAGTGCCCTCAAGGTTCATCTGTGTTGTTGAAAATGGCAGGATGTCCTTCTTTTAATGATTAGCCTCCCTCTACTCTTGCTTCTGTTAACGTATGGTTTATCTTGTTATCACAGACTTCCAAAGCACTCTAAACTTGTTATTTTCTGATAGTAACCACTATTTATGAAGAAGGAGGCTCATCCTACCTGGAGATTAGTTACTCTATACTGACAGTTAGTTCTTTAAGGACCTGCTTCTGGAGAGTTCTTTGTCTCATCAAAGTTATGGTGTTTGGCATAATCATTAGACAACACACTGCCTTTTACACCAGCACAGTAGGTTGGATACTTCATCTACTGTAAGGGGGAAATTGCTTCAATATTTTACTAGTCATTTTCTCTGTTATTGATAAAGACCTTGCTTTAGATCACATACAGATAAATTCATGGAGGGCAGCAAAAGACGGTTGAATATTTGTGCTTTCCTTATGGTAAAACTCTAAAGCGCTCCCCTACTCCAGAAGTAAACACTCAAGTATGTTTCATAGTAGATGTATTTGTTGTGGAGTTAATATTGGTAAACCAGTGGTTTCTGAAAGTTCTGGCGAATTTGTGTCCCACCATGACCACTGCTTCTGGGTTTATTTGGCTGAGTTCTCCCCTCTCATTTACTTTCCCAGGCAGAGCAGTGCAGTGGACTTCAGGGACTTTTGATTTTCCGAAGCTTTGGAGGAGGCACTGGATCAGGATTTACGTCTCTCTTAATGGAGCAGCTCTCGATAGAATATAGCAGGAAGACTAAGTTGGAGTTCTCTGTCTATCCAGCCCCCAGGACCTCCACTGCTGTAGTAGAGCCTTACAACTCTATCCTCACCACCCATTCCACCATAGAACATGCAGACTGTTCCTTCATGGTGGACAACGAGGCCATCTATGACATATGCCATCATAAACTTGGTCTGGAACGCCCCTCTTACACCAGCATTAATAGGCTGATAGGTCAAGCTGTATCTTCCATTACTGCTTCCCTCCGGTTTGAAGGGCCCTTGAATGTGGACCTAATTGAATTCCAGACCAACTTAGTACCTTATCCGAGAATACATTTCCCCATGACAACGTTTGCCCCCATCGTCTCTGCTGACAAAGCCTACCATAAGGAGCTCTCTGTGTCAGACATCACCGCTGCTTGCTTTGAGTTCTCCAACCAGCTGGTCAAGTGTGATCCTCGACTGGGGAAGTACATGGCCTGCTGCCTACTCTACAGAGGGGATGTGGTCCCTAAGGATGTGAATGCAGCGATTGCAGCCATGAAGTCAAGGAACTCTGTTCAGTTTGTAGATTGGTGTCCAACTGGTTTCAAGGTGGGTATCAACAATCAACCACCCACGGCAATGCCAGGAGGGGACCTGGCCAAGGTCCAGCGGGCTGTCTGCATGCTGAGCAACACCACGGCGATTGTGGAGGCCTGGGCCTGCCTGAACCACAAGTTTGACCTCATGTATGCCAAGAGGGCATTTCTACATTGGTACATCAGAGAAGGCATGGAAGAAGGCGAGTTCTCAGAGGCCAGGGAAGATTTGGCAGCCTTGGAGAAGGATTATGAAGAAGTAGGGCAAAGTTTCTGATGCAAATATGACTGGTGAAAATGAATGTTAAGTTGAGGTGTCATGCTTTCTTTTCAAGATGTTATACACTTAGTGGGTAGAGTTCCCTTGATTAGAAGAAAAAGGAAATCAAATCAAGCAAGACCTAAGTCCCACACTGAATCAAACTGGTCAACATTAACAATGAGCACATGTTTCCTTGTCTGTTAGTGTAAGTCAGCGCTGCTACCTGGGAACCTTCTAAGGCTTGCAGTCCTTTGAACTTCTGGATCGCATCTATGTTTTTCTTTTTTGGTCAGAATGGAAACTTGACTTTATTCTTTACTTTCTCAACCAAGAGACTGTGAAACCCTAAAGTTAATGCGTTCCCTTTCCTGTGCCTAAGTTGGAAGCACATATTGATTATTGTTATTTCTCCATGTCTATATTTTGTACATTGATTAAATAATGAATATTTTCAGTATGATTCTTTTCCTTCCTCTGACTGGGGGCCTTAAAGTCTCAGCTTGCTTTTTATACAAACAAATAAACAAACAACAAGAATATTCTTGGGTCTTTCAAAAATTTGTTTCTGTGTATCTTTCAGGTCAGAAGATGAAAGTAATTTCTTTCAGCTCCCCTGTCCTTGAGATGTTCTCACAGTGTAACCAGCAGAACCCTGTGTCAGAACCATTTAAGAGGTTTAGAAAACACCCAGATTCTTGAGCTTCACTATGGACTTGCTAAATGAGAAGCCCTGGGGATTGAAGAAGGTGTGACCTGAGGATTTGAAGTTTAAAAAACACTTAGTGGAATTAATTTTTGATATTAAACAGTCCCATTTTCAAACAAGTTATAATTTAAAATGGACAAAAAAAGCTAGAAATTCATTAAAACCACTAACCAGATTTTTAAAATCCATGATGTTTAGTCTGACTAATGGTTGGAATTAAGGTGAACTAGCTACGGCAAAGATGCTCACTTGAGCTTTGGTTGCTCTCAAGCTGATGGTAGATAGTTTTCAGGTGCCTCGTTCATCTGTGGTGTTTACATTTCAGCTTTAGCTCTCCAGTTATACTCTCTCTTGGCCCAACATGGTCAGTGCTTTTCGTCCACCCAGACATCTGAAGGCAATAGGCTCTAAAGTCTTGGCTGGAGGCATAAAGTTGTGTGTCTTATTGTGAGATTTACCAAACTGCAACACTACCACCTTCTTGTGTGTGCCACTTGGACCCCAGAACTGGTGCTCTACCTTTAACGGTTCCCTCATAGATGCTTTTATGTACTAGAATCACTGCCCTGAGATGTGGCCTCCAAGAGCTCAACTCAAACAATGTATTTTTTTTTGCCTGTTTTCAATTCAAACTATTGTTACCATGGAGGTCAATGATCACCGTTTAGTGGAAATGATATTTAGATACCCTTCAACGCCTCTAAAGTTTTGGTTTTCCAGCCCACCCACCTATCAGTAAGTTTTTGCTCAGTCCTCAAGTCTCTAAGTATTTGGCTGGATCCCCTTTGGACTCTACTTCCAAGGCCTTCTGCCAAGGGCTCAGTCTATGCTGACACTAAAACAACTTCATACCAGACTTCCCTTTGGAACCCAAGACCTGTTAATCCCAAGATGTGCCAGGACTTCCAGTACGGTAACAAGGAAAGGAATATGATTCTCATCCTCATATCTCTGACGTGCTGTGATCAAACTTCTGGAAGAAAGTAAAAACAATTTTTTTTCCTCCAAATAAAAGTAGTGATTTGGTGAGCCTCACTCACTTTCACCAGATCCTACATAGACCAACAGTGGACTGTCTGGCTTTTTATCTAAGTGTGGAAGAAAACCTCTTCAGTGATTGAAGGAGCCTATGCTAGTGTCCAAATTACTGGAGGGCTCTATTTTTTAATTAACCAATGTCTCTTATGTTTGCATTTCAAAATTGTATCTGTCTTATTGAGTAGTAAATAAAGCTAAATACTATAGACATTCCACATACTTGTGAACTTTAGGATTAGGTCTCCTAAAGAGTTGTCATCAACACTCAAATAGTTTTATTTTATTCAAATTTATCACTGTAAAATGGTAGTGAATAACATGGAAGAAGTATTTAACTAGATATTAGGGAAGATGGATCCGTGTCATGGCACTGTTACAATTATGTGATCTTGAAATATATACTTAGCTTCTCCATATCTTAAAATCCTCATCTTGGACAAGGTTATTTCTAAGGCCCTTTCTAGTTCTAAGAGTTTGTGAGTCTAAGAGTTGATTAACTTGCGATGCTACTTGCCTCTACATGCCGTACATAAATACTAGATTTGCCAGGTATTTTTCTTTATAATTATGTTTTCTCTCAATTAATTTATTAAACATTCATTATTTTGAAAAAATGCTTTCAGTGGATACCCCAGAAATTACAACATTCAAACTTGACTTATTAGAATCTACCATGCCTTAGTGGTTTTACCACTTCCTGGACAATGAAAAGACCATAGAACACTTCAACATCATTTACTGTCCTCTTGCCTTTGGTGTATTGTTTCCCTGTATTTTAATGCCATATATGTTTTAATCCTACAAGACATTGGTTATTGTTGTTGTTTTAAACAGTGGGTGTTTGCTTAGATTTACCCTCATGGTCATCCTCTCTGATACTCTTCGTTGGTTTTTGCATTATCATACTTCCGTCTGGGATCATTTTCCTTCTGACAAAATAACTCCCTTTACTATTCTTTTAATGTGGATCTGGGATTGAGAGGGAATGATATTTTCCTCAAAGAGTGAGATCACCTGGGATAATGATTGAACTAACTCTGAGAACTCTAAGTGCTAATTAAATATGATCTTGAGACAGGGACTATCGTATTCATCTGTGCATCTAGTGTCAGGCCTAGAGAAGGTACTCACATATTTATTAAATTGAAAAGCACCAGGAGATGACATAATTTCCTACTTTGTTGAAATCACATCCATCTGACTTTAACTTCTTATGTTCCTCTTCGATCTCCCCCTTAAAATTATTCTGAATCTTCACATATCCTCTACCATCCCAGAGGAAAAATGCCCTCCTTTCCAAGGCCATTTATTATTTTTGCACCTTCTCCCCTTGACTCTTATTTTCTAGAAGACCTTGCTTCTTCAATCTCCCTTGTATATTCTGTTTCCCTTTCTCCATTGATTTTTTTTCTTTTCACTATTTATGTGCCCAGGTCTCCTCCTTCAAAAAATCAACATTTTTCTGGATTCTACCACCCCCACAATGTATTGTCCCATCTTTCCACTTTCAAACTTTCCAAAAGAATATGCATTTGGTACCTTCACCTCATCTTCTGCTCACTCCTCAACCTTAGTAATTTGGTGTCCTCTCCACCATTCTATGAAATTATTGTCTTGAAGATCACTAATTATACCTTATTTATCAAAACAATGACTTTCTCAGCCTTCAGATTTCTTTACCTTAATCACTTGGTAATTCTCTTTTCTTGAAACTTTCCATTTGACTCTTGTAGCACTACTTGGTTCTCTTCCTACATCTGACGTCTCCACGGACTCCTCCATCATCTGCCCCTAATGGAGATACTCTTGGTGCTCTTCTCCGGCTGTTGTTTATCTTATTCACAACCACATTAGCTCTCCGTGGGTGACTGTGAAAGCTCTAAGTTTACTTTCTCTCTTGAGTCTTATGCTGGAATTTCCACCTACTTGCTGGACCTGTCCTTCCAAATGTATCGCCTCCACTTAAATTTAACTTCTTCCAAGAAAAACTTAACCATTTTCCTCAAAAGA
Organism: Tapirus indicus; assembly: GCA_031878705.1. NCBI lineage: Eukaryota > Metazoa > Chordata > Mammalia > Perissodactyla > Tapiridae > Tapirus > Tapirus indicus. Next base: position 122,344,470 of record CM062925.1, read on the forward strand.
CGTCTGCTCTTCCTTTGGTGTTCTCTATCTTGTTTATTTATGTCATCGTCTTTCCACTAAAGCAGATTCTAAACATCATCATTTTTGACTGTTCTCTCTTTCTTGATTCTACATAGAATCAAGACCTATCAATTCTACTTCTGTGATGTTTCCAGAATCCGTTCCCTTCCTTTTCTTCCCAGTGAAGCCATCCTAGCTCAGGTCAACAAATCCTCTCCCCATAACTAGCATGCTATGCTTTTCTGCCTTTCGCTTTGTCGTCCTGATCCATCCTACACACTACTCTGTGACTGAGCATTCTGAAGCACAGCTTACATTATTCTGCTCTCTGACACAGAGCTTTAATGATTGCCCACTGTCTTAAGCCTAAAGTGTAAACTCCTGCACGTGACATGTGGAGCCTGTCCCAACTAATTCCAACTTAAATTTCCAATCCTGTCCTTCACTCTGCTATCATGCATTCCATTCAGACTAGACTTCACTATTCCCAGCACATATTTCTCTCTCCTCTGCCTTTGCTCCTTCTCACTGCTTTGTCTCTCCTCTCCTTCTGTGACTGTGTGATGTAATTCCCACTTCAAACCCAGTTCAAATGTCACCTGTTCCATGTAGCTTCTAGGGATTCTTCCTTGTGCCCTCTTTGAGCTACCAGACTGGTTTATACCATCCATTTACTCCCACTCCAGGATTTATGGATAGTTGGGATACACTATGAAATCTCTCACCATATTGAAAGCATTATAGTAAATACTCATTGATGAATTTTTTCCTGTGCATATCTTACATAGTGCTTTGGGCTTTTATTAGGCTTTTACTAAATATTTAAAACTTTTCTTTAATGTACATGTATTGTTTCTCTCTTCAGACACTGGGGGGCACTAGTGAAATGCTTAAATAGCTGCTCAGTTGTTCAAGAGTTTTGGTGTTCTGGAGGGCATTCGTGTGTGTGTTTGTGTGTATGTGCATGTTTGCTCATCCAGAAAAGACAATTTAGAGGTTTTCTTTTGTTTTTAAAAATTAACAGTCTACTAAAATTAAGATAAACAATCTAATTATTCTTAAACTTTAAAGTTCAGCTTGTGAATTTTATTATTTCTAAGTCCAGCAAATTTAAATGATCACTTTTAATGGGAATAAACATGAGTTTTTGGTCCCCTTTGCCATCTTAGATAAACACTCAAATATTTTAGATTGCATTTATAACTTTAATATATTTTGTTTTCTTTTAAGAACTTTAATATCTGATACATTTTCTCAAGTGCCCTAAGTAATTCTTCTAAAATCTAATAAATTAAATTATAAATATGTGATCAAGTACTCTTGTGTTCCAAAACTGTCTATAAAATTTTTACATATCACAAGTATCAATTATGTACTCAATTTGTATATTTTAAAATTGTAATTATAAAGCTGAATATGATTCCATTAGGCCAAATTCTCTTAAATATTATAAAAACTGTACTTTAAGTAAATTATATTGCATGTAAAAGGTGATAAGGACTGTTGGGACAAAAGGGAGCATGGTAAGGGGAAAAGAGGGTCACAGATTTAAATAGGGTGGTCACTTGAGGCCTCCATGAGAAAGGCGCAATTGACAAAGACTTGAAGGAAGTGACAAAAGGAGAATGCAGCTATCTGGAGGAAGAATGTACCTGGCAAAAGGAGCCAGCAAAGGAGGTTTAGAAAGAGTGGCCATTGAGGAAAAGGGGAAACAGAGTATGGTGTCCTGAAAGTCAGGTTGGAAAATGTATCAAGGGGGAGGTAGTGGTCCACTGTGTCAAATGATGCTTACAGGTCACGGAGGGTGAAGGCTGTGGCTTGACAATTGAATTTAGCAATGTAGAGGTCTTGGCTGACGCTGACGAGCAGTTTCAATGGAACATAGGGATGGAAGCCTGACTAAAGTGGGTTTCATAGAGAGTGAGAGAAGACTAAGTACAGGGCGATTGTTCAAAGAGAGTTGCTGTAAAAGGGAGCAGAGTCATGGGCTACTATCTGGATGGGTGGCTGGTCAAAAGTTTATGTGCTCTTGTGTAGGGTTGTATGTGATATGAATGATGCAGTAGAGGGACAATGTTGATGACGTGGGGGAAAGAAGGAAAACTTGCTGGATCAATGTCTTAAGTAGGTGAGAGGGGTGGGGACTTAGTGCATAACACAGGGTTGTCCTTAATGATGGATCATATATGAATGGATCATTCATATAACTCAGAAAGGAAGGCAAAGTGTGTGAGTACAGATGCTTTTAGGTAGGTAGACATGGTGGTGGAATTTTGTGAAATTTCGCTTCTGAAGCACCCAGTTTTCTTAGTGAAATAGAAAGCAAGGTTACCAGCTGAGATTGGATAGGGGAAGATATACTGGAAGTTCAAGAAAAGAAAATGAGTAAAAGTCTAGGATAGTTAAGAGTGTGAAGGGTGTATGGTAATGTGGTGTAATTGCTGAACAGTATAAAGTGCCCATTTAAGAGTCTTGTCGGGATTTTAAAGTGAGATCAGTCAGCATGTGCTTGTGTGTGCATGTGTGTGCGTTTTAAGCTGTGTTCAGCTTTGGAGTACAGGGGCAGAATAGTGGAGTGTTTGAATTGATCGGGGCTTAATCAATAAGGCAAAGCAAAAGCGGAACAAGGGGATTACAGGCATATGCAATGGGGAACGATGATAATGATTGACCACAGCATTTCAACTGGCGGAGTGAAAAGAAGTTATGAGTAGGGGTGAGGGATGGTGGAAAGGCAGCAGGATCAGTGGATTATTGGTCTCTGTGGGGCTGAATGATTGTTGGAGTTGCATCCTAGAAAGAGCGAGCTGGAAAGATAGGAGGGGGCGGTCATTATGTGATTTATAATGACAAATCTGGGGTATGGCCATGGGAGTGAGTGGCTGGGGGGGTGGGAGGGCAGGGTCAGGAAATAGAACTGAGACCCAGGGTGTTGGACAGGTCATCTATATTATATTGAAATCACCCAACATTAAGGCAGGAGTGGTGTCAGAGAGACTGATGAGGTAAAATGATCAGGAAATGAGGTGAACTGACTCAGGTGTTGGTAAGTGACCACCAACAATGGGACAGTGAGGGTGATTCATTGTGATGATGTGATGTTCAAGCTGGGGGATGATGGCTTAGGGGAGAGTGGGAGAATTATCTCCTGGGACTAAATGTGCTTACCCTTTAAGAAAACACTGTGTCATCTCATAGGTTTGGGGTTACCTTCCCAAGATAATTTTTTTTTGTCTTTTGTCTTTCCAGTTTGCTGAGGCTTCTTAGTGATGCCCACCAGGCTGTGACAGGTTCTTTGTGACTCTAATGGAACATGCTGCACCCCAACAATAGTCCATAATGGAAACTTAGTTAATTAAAGAATGAGATGTCCCACAGCCCATGCTTAGTCTTGAGTCGCGTGATTATCTGATTTTCAAGTCAGATCACATCTGTAATTCTTACAAAGGCAGCTAGCTACTCCATTTGATTAGATTTTATATTTCTTTGGCTCTTAATATATGTAAAAGTCTTTTTAGTTTAATGCTACATACTTTTGAACTTGTCTACCTCTCATTTCTTGGAATTATATAAAATATCTGAATGAATTCTGGATATCACCCAGCTTCCCTGATTATTTGGTTACAGCCTCCAAAATTACCCTGCTGTCATGAAGCAAGCAGCTTTGTCTCCCATTGGCATTTGTTTTCAGGATTTCTTGTCGGTAGAACATTTAGAGACCATGTTGTCCTTGCACGTGTCTTGTCTCCTTGGAGGAGGTTCAACTTGGCTTTTGAGCCTTATTTTTAAAAGAGAGCTTAAACTAGTTTTTTCCAGGGAGCTCAAACCAACACAAATATAATCTGACAGAGATCGTGTTGAGAATTTTCACTCACATAAACTCATTTTTATCTCCCAAAAAAATCTCTTCCAAAATTTTATATTATTTTTCTTTATATTATTTTCATTACATCTTTTTCTCTTTTCCATGGTAGGGTTTCCTTTCCTAACTGTGAGGAATTGACACTTTAGTGTTTTTGTTGGCCCCACCAATCTTACTGATCCTTGACAAGGGAAGATCACCAACCCCTTTGTTATCATTCATTCTAGGGGCTCTCTGCTGACACAGCTAAAGCATTATTATTATTATTTTAATTTAAATTTGCTTCAGAGGAGGGTCCTCAGCGCTACTATAGCACAGTCCCTCATAAACTCTTCTGATTGTTAGGAAGCCCACTAATCTTCATAGGATAACTTAACCTCTTTATTTCTTAATTTTTAAAAATATATTTATTACACAATATATGTCAATTGAGCTCAATTCTATTAGCCTTTCCTCTTTGAGTGTTCCCTCCTAGACTTCCAACGTGTCTGTGTGTTACCGTTGCAGGGCATAGGACCAGGTATGGCTCTCTGATGTGTTCCTAACACAGGATGAGAGAGAGGCTACACTGAAGACCTTTGAGCATCGCCGCATTCATCAGTAATCTCCTCCGTGAAAGGCAGTGTTGCATAACTGAGGATACCTCAGCAGCCCTCTTCAGGCCTTTAATGATACAGGGCACCCGCAATAATTAGTGGAGAGTACCGCCGTCTGCCTGGCGACGCAGACGCCCGGTAATTGACTGGGCTCATAACCACTCAAGCAACCTGCTCGTGCACATCTGCCTTGCAGAGTAATTCAAAATTGTGTCTCAGGAAAGTGACCAATTATTGCGCATCAGGACTCACGGACGTCCCAATCACAATGATAAATGCTTGTGTCCCGAGAGCCTGCTGTGTCACCCAGGGATTACCATATTCTGGTAAAATACTCTTTGGCCACAGGTCCTTGTCACTAAAGTGGAATGTTAGATCCTTGGAGCTGGTGAGGCTGTTCCTTCTCTGTATATCTATTCTACCCCGAGGAGGAGAAGGCAGGGGGCCTGGGGAGTCTCTTCCCTTTAAGATAATAAGGATTGACACCAGTTGTCCTTTTTTACCCCTAACATGTTCCAAAGGGAAATCAAGGGTGGCAGAGAGAAGCGGAGGTGATCTCTGGATGTGGCCATCTCTGCCTCCCACACATTGTGGATGTGACTAGGGACACGTGCTTGGAAGAGCTGCTTGCACCAGATCAGGGCCTGATTGTGGGCACTCGAGCTCAGATGATGGGACACTGGACTTGTGCTTTCTGCTGTTGTTGTGGGCCCAGTTTTGGCACACTCCCCCTAGTTCATTAACTGTATGCTCACACTCATATTTAAATCATCGGTGAGGCTCTAAAAGTCTAACCACTAGACTCACCTGCTGGAGACATAATAATCATAAGTCTGAGTGTCTGTGGTGCTTTTATTGCTGCTTCCACATTCATGGTTCACTGGGGCCCGTGGCAGCCCTGTGAGGCAGGGATATGGCTGATGTTTTATGCCCTTTGTACTCACGAAATGTCAGCTCTGCACGGAGGGGTGAGCAGGGGCTTTGTGGCCAGACAGATCTGACTCTGTCACTATCAGCCAGGAGAACCTGGACATGTTCCTTCACTTCCCTGGGCCCCCGTCTCTTCTTTTGCTTCAGGTGGGAAGCTGCCTTGCTTCGTGTCCCCTCTAGGATTCTACTACATATGCCATTTTAGGTCCAAAATTTAGGTTGGGCCTGCTTTGTGGTACCAGCTGCAACTTTTAAGTTCTCCTAGTTTTAGGTTGTTCATGAAACTAGAAATGTCACCCCTGCTTGATTTTTCCTCAGCCAAGTTAATGCCCTGCTTCCTGTCCTTGGTATCTTTAGTGTGAACAGAATATGCATTATTAAAGCAAAAAACAAATAAAAGTAAAATGCAAATAAAAAATATTCAAAATGAAAAAAATAATAGCATCCTTAAAATATACTTGTGAGAACTCAATGAGATAATGTTCATTAAGCAGGTATCCTGGCACATCACCATTTGGGGAAGGTAAAAGATTTGCTCAGAGACACATAGGAAGAGAAGAACCTAGACTCACACGTAGGTGTTCTGAGTCTTGGGCCAGGATTCTTCCTGCTCTCCCATGGGGTATTTCCAGGATGGAAACAACAGCTGCATTTTGAGTATTGGTCCTGTTAAGAGATGGGGTATTTTTCATTTCAAGTTTAACTTAACATTTTTTAAAATGTAAAGTTTCACTTTTTCCAGCAATGCCTGCCAGAAGCAGGATTGCTGAGTTAAAGGTAAAATGAGTTTGTAATTTTGATGAATATTTCCAAGTTGCCTCTCTAGAGCTGATACTCCCATCTGCCAGCAATGGAGAAAGGCGGCTGTTCACCTTATCAATGGAGTGTGGACCAATTGTCAAACTTACGGACTTTTGCCATTCTGATAGGTGAGAAATTGTATATGAGTGCAGTTTCTACACATTTTCTTAGGAATGAAGTTTAGCATCTTTTCCTACTTTTAAGGATCATTGGTATTTGTGTGTGTGTGTGTGTGTGTGTGTGTGTGAGATCTATTCACATCCTTGCTTATTTTTCTCTTGGGTTTTTTTTTCTTTTTCTTCTCAATTTTTAGTGACTCTTTATATATTTGATTAATAAGCCACTGTCTTTTTTTTTTCTGGTGAGGAAGATTGTCACTGAGCTAACATCTGTGCCAACCTTCCTCTATTTTTGTTTATGGGATGCCTCCACAGCATGACTTGATCAGCGGTGTGTAGGTCCGCACCTGGGATCTGAACCTGCAAATCCCAGGCTGCCGAAGCAGAGCACATGAATTTAACCACTATGTCACCGGGCAGCCCCGGTATTTGTCTTTTGTATGAGTGGCAAACATTTTTCCAAATTTGTCACTCATTTGTCTTTGACTGCTTCTGGTGGGGTGTTGGTTGCTGGTGTGTGTGTGTACTGTACCACACAGAAGTTCATTTTATGTATCTACTACTCCTCACTGTGCAGAAGTGAGTGGAACCATGGTTCCTCTTCTGGGAATCTGGTCCTTAGGCTTTGCTGCCAGAAACCCATCAGAGTTCTTGCTAATGTCCATTTTTAGTGGACTTTTACTCATATTAAACATTCTCATCTCTGAATTCCTCATATACACTTTTTACACTAATTGCTATCACTTCACAGTTCATCACTTATTCACTCCCTGGTGGTATCTGCTTCTTTTCAGATTTTGGTTTTGTCTCGTCACTTAGATTGTAGACTTATGGAGAGCAGAGGCCTTGTCTGACACATCAGTATCTCCCACCGTGCCCAGCACCATGCTGGGCAGTTACCATGGGTTCAACTGGCACTTATTAAAAACTAGCAGCCCCATGCCCTGGCAAGCCATGGAGGAGCTCGGGATGTCACAAGGGGGATAATTGAAAGCTCTGTCTCCCTCCTAGCCCAGGTGCCCATTCTGTATCGGGTCCCAGGCTGTGCTGCTTGGGTGGGACAGGCCATGGGGATGGTGCTATATCGAATGACAGCTGACAGTCCTGCCAGTTTGGCCTTTCTCAGGCTCCTCTTTACTCCTCCTAAGACTTCCAACAACCAACTTCCGTCAATCCGTCCAGACTTCCAACAATCCGTCCTGGGAGAGATGGAGAAGCAACTCATCAGTAACCTCCCTGCTTTGTCTTAGCTCAGAGGTTTGAAGACATCTGGTTGAAGGAGGAAGAATGAAACAGGCCAGGAATTCAAAAGCCATTGGTTTTAATGGAGGTGAGAGGACAGGGAAGGTATCTGGTGGCAGGATGGTGAGCAATGAGTCACCTCGTCCTCTGGCTTTGGCAAGGGTTGATATGCAGAGGGGAGAGGAGCCCTGAGGGTCCTCTTCTCAGACATGGGGTCACCAGGGAGAAGCGTGGAAAGCAGGAATGCATGACCTTTGCCTCTAATCATGGGAAGGAGAGAGGAGACACAGAACATAGGGAGAGACATTAACGGCCTCGTATCTGTGAATGTGGGACAATACTGCACATCTGTGCATATGTACAGAGGAGGAAGGAACTGGGCTGGAGGCAGGAAAGGATCAGAGAGGATGAGCAGTGACGCAGCCTGTAACCTTCAAAATACAAGCCAACTGGATGGGCAAACCCTTGGTCTCCCCTCACGCCCCACCCTGACCTCTGTCCTTGACGGGCTGCCCTCTTGCTGGCCTCTGCTTCTACTTCTTCCGCCCAATCTGTGCCATCAGGTGGGCGTTGGCAGCTGCCTTTGCTCGCAAGTTCTTGGCCTTGGCGATGTTGAAGAGGATGTTCATGATGTTAGTGGGGACGTCGAGGGACAGAGTGAACTTGGTGCGCCGGTCACTCTTGGCCTTGTCCTGGTACAGCTTCCCCCTGAGCTGTGCCTGCGACAGGTATTTGTACCGAGTGCTTCCAGTTCCACCGCCACCCCCGGAGCCAGGGTAGGTTCTTTTATCCTTGTCTTCTTCCTCCTCCCCTTTCTCCTCGTCCTCTCCTGAGGAGGGGTCTTGGCTGGGCAGATAGGGGAAGCTTCTCTTGCTCAGCAGGGGTGCATCCTCCAGCTGGCTCTTCTTGGCCTCAGACAGGGCTGTGTTGATGCAGCTGAAGATGGACTCAGCTTTGTAGAACTTATGAGGGAGGCCTGTCCTGGGGGCTCCTAGGAGCAGCAGCAGCAGCAGCAGGAAGTGGGCCGGCATCAGCATCTCTCCCTGCAGTAGAGAAGAAAGATGTGGGAAGGGGTGTGAGAAGGGCTTAGGGCTCAGACTAAAATCCAGTAGGGCCTTGTTAACGTTCTACTACAACAGTTCTCAAAGGGTGGTCCCCAGACCAGCAGCAGCAGCAGCATCTGGAAATTTGTCAGAAATGCAAATAATTCTCAGGTCTTGCCCCAGAACTAGTAAATCAAAAACTCTGGAGCCAGCAATCTGTGTTTTAACAAACCATTCAGATGATTCTGATGATCACTAAAGTTTGAGAACCATTACTCTACTAGTATTGATGAGTTTTATTTGATTCAGGCTTGCAGGTAACCACTCGCCCTGCAAAACGAAGAACAAACATACTAAGTAAGCATTTAGTAGCCTAATTTGGTTGATAACAGTGGCCGAGTGACTTTTAGTTCTCTCATCATTAGTGAGGCTGAGTTATTGCATATCCATTGCTTCAAGACCAATAGGGATGGTTGGTGGTCCAGTTAGTGTTTCTGAGGCAGATCTTTGAGATTGGTCCCCTGCTAGGCTATCATAGTTTCTCAGGAGCAAGTGAGTTTGTTAATTTGGTTGGTTTTACTGTAGAATTTATGACGTAGAAGTTAATTTGGTCTCCATGTGAGACTCAAAGTATCTTGCAAAGAACACCTACCTTCTCTAGTGTTTGGGACTGATGGAACCTCAATACTACAACTATCAGTTACCTCTAATAGCTGTGTGTTCTTGGTTATCAGTCAGACTGAATGAGAGTGACTGCCTGAGACTTAATCCAGGGATGCTGATGTTCCAGGATGTGCTTTACTGGGAGTGGATCAATGCCTTCTCTAGGTGACTGTGTGGTATTTCCAAATGCAGGGTAGGTTGTGCAATGTCCAGGGCTAGAAGGAAATACTGAGATGCATGAAAGGATCACAGTCTATAGTGACTATTTGAATCTATTCTTTTATTTAAAAAAAAAGAAAGAAAAAAATCTAAGCCTCAGTGTATAAAGTGTATTGTGGCATCAAAAACATCCAGATCAGTGGCCCTCCCATAACTAGGACTGTTCAGTCTTTAAACCACTGTGGTTATCAGCCCACTGATCAGCAGGGCATGACAAGGCATCAATTCCTTTTCACAGGAGGGGAGAAGGGCTCTGCTGAGCCATTCACACCCTTCTGCCTAGTCTCCTTTGCAGGAACAGCTCACAGTTGTGTCAGAAAGTAATCAGAATTGGGGTGTCTGTGGTCACTGTGCCTGTGGAAAATTGTGACTGAGCAGAATTTACCTATTGTGTCCTTGGACTCAACCCACCTCGCACCCTGGTCCCCTTTGCCTGTTCTGTGGGCACATACTCTCTCCAGCTCTGAAATAAGGACATGAAGTTCATTTACATCCCTCTCCCCCTTAATCGTGCATGAGAAAAAAAATGTGAGGTCCAAATGTCTGGGATTTTATCTCATTCCCTCCTGGGGTAAGCACAGCTGGCTCTTCTGCCTGCCCCCACATGCTGATACCCCGACATACTCTTGTTCTCAAGTTGTGTCATCGGAATGAACTGTCCTTGGACTATTCTAGGAGACACAGATAGTGAAAGCTGAACTGCTCCCATTTGGGTGCTTTACCTGAACTTGAAGTTTGTCATTATCTATCTAAGACACCCTAGCCCTCCACAAAAGAAAGCAAGAAAGATGTGGTTAGCTATGGAACTTGGGAGAATTCTTCTATTAAGGTATTTTTTCAATAAGTAGAAAAAATTGGACAAGTAGATCAACATGGGATTCTTCTGGGCTTTAAGCAGTGCTAGGCTAGCATAGGATCATTTTGTTTTCTGTGGTGAAAGTGTGGAGTAGAGGCAGGGAAGGGCTGGCGGTCAGAGGCTGAGTTCTGGCCTTTGACCTTGAGCAGGTCATTTCCCACGAAATGAGTGGGAATGAACTCAAGCCCCCTTCCAAACCTCTTTACACTGTGAATGGATGGGACTAGAATTAACCCTTAAAAAAACCTCAAGCCTAGTTCTCTTTCTAAAGGAGAATCACATAAATCCTTGCTCTTTCATTTACCCTGGACACACACACACACCAACCTGGCAAGTTTTCTGTGGAAACCTGTTGTTTTCCTAGGTGCTCTCCACATTACAGGTACTGCCTTCCTTTTCTTTCCTTTTTTAAAGAAACCAGGTTGTTTTGTTGATTTGTTCATTTGTTTTGTATTACAAAATTTTGGAGCTTATTTTATCGAACAGTTATGAGAAAATACGTGATTCTTTCTTTGAATGATCCAGATGTATGGACTAGCTCCATGTGGGCATGTAGTGTTGTGCAGTGAAAGCAACGCAGACTGGAGTTAGACAGACGTAGGTACAGATTCTATCTTCGTCCTTATTCAGATGAGCGCTTGGGCAGATTTAACTTCTGTGAATTTTAATTTCCTCATCTGTTAAATGGGGATGACAATCCCTCATAAAGGTTAAGTGAAAGATTAAATTAAAAAGGAAAAGCTTTTCATCCGACCAGATTACTTAATAAAGAAGGCTGGTTCATATCCATTTATACATAAATAATCCCCAGGTCCTAGTAGGATAAGATTCAGTTCACACACAACCATTTCAGAAGTGATATATCTCTATCTTTATCTCTATCTCTACCTCTAGCCTATCTCTATCTTTATCTCTATCATCGATATCTATATATCTAATCTATCTGTATCTATCTATATCATCTATATCTGTATCTATGTCTACATCTATATTTATATCTGCCAGGTCATTTGATCCTGCAGACCAACATCCTTCTTGTGCTGTATTTCTGGCTTTTATTTTTGGCTGTATACCACCCTCTCTGCCCTAACCCAGGCAGGCTCTTCTTGCCTCAAACTCAGGCTCTGTAAGCGGTTCTCTACCTTCAGAGTGCTTCAGAATTGTGTGAAGAGACTGTTCAAACACACACTGCTGGGCCCCATCCGAAGGGTTTCTGAATCAGTAGGTTTGGGATAGGCCTGAGAATTTGCATTTCTAACACATCCTAGAGGATGCTGATGCTGTGGGTCCACCGATCACACTTCCAGAACCACCTTTCTCAGTATTCCAATCCTTCTCTGAGTTCCTTAGAATTGTATGCCAAATTCCAGAGAACATTTTACAGAGGTGTATTGACTGTATCTGCGGAAAAATGTACTTATTCTTTCTTTAAATATCGTGTTCAATAAACAGACTTTCGGCTTTATCACCTATTGAGGATCCAGTTAGTAGTTTCTGCAGAAATATAGTATGAATCATGGTTTTAGCTGCCTGACACCTTGGAGGCATCTTAAAGCTTGGGAGCAATTTCAAAGCGTTTGTTAAGCCTGAAAGGATTTAAAAAGCCAAAAACCAATTCACAGAGAAAGGGTTAATACTGATGGAAGAGTTGTGGAGAAACCTCTCTGTCACTCGATCCCTTTGTCCCCCTCTCCTTTCACAGACCAGACTCGGTCCTTGGTCCTTGCTCGGCACCAAATGCTCTGGGTCCAATATTTCCATCTATGAGATCAGGGGATTGAGTTCAAGATTCTGTCTTTTGTTTAGCTTTGTTTGGGATTTGCAGGGTAAAAGAAAAACTCTCCACAAAGGTAAGACATCCTTTGCTCCTCACTAAGTCTAATTCCTAAGCAGGTTTCTCCTCTGACATTCTTTAGATTCTTTTCCATCACCCTAGTGAAACAACACAAAGGTTTATGATGTCCCTGCTACCTGCTGTGAAAATGAGCGACCCCCATCTAGTTGGATTGAAGGGGTAAAGCTCTAGTTTTGTCTCCTTAGGATACCTGAAACTCCACTATTCTTTTGGATTGTAATGGCAGTACTTTTCCGGGGGGACTTAAAGAGACACACTCCTTCCAAGAGCTGTGAGAGTCATGCCCTAGGATGGAGGCAGTGAGGGAGCTGGGCCGGCCTGCCCTTCAGAGCACCCACGAGCGAGAGAACTCAAGGGGAGGACATGCAGGTGGCGAAGCCAGAAGGCAAACGTGCTGACCCCACATCTCTGCCAGTGCCAGCAGCGAGGAAGGCAGTCATTCCCCATTTTACCCAGTCCGTCTGCAAACACTGGTAAGAAGTTGAATAAAACAACTTTTACAAACCGTGGCTGCAGAACCTAGGGAATCTCTAAGCATTTCAAAAGCTATTAAAGAGCTTTTTTTTTTTTGGTCGACTCTTGGAAGTGTTACGTGTAACACGTGCACACACGGATCTCTGAGCAATTCACCCTCAAAGTGAGCAGTGAGGGTTTGTACATGAAAGGCTCCTCCTCCGAAGAGCAAGGAACAGCCAGGAGAAAGCTGACATGTTAGAACACTGGGCAGTGGCAGTATTAATGTTCATTTTCTTATTTCACCCATTCTCAGAAGCAGTGTGTGTGTGTGTGTGTGTGTGTGTGTGTTTGATAGATTGCCATGTTTGAGGAGAAAATTGCAAACAGGATTTCTCAGAGACATCAAATATCCATCTTTCCAGTCCCTCCCCTTCTCAGGCAGCACCTAACCATTGCAGATATCTGTCCTCAGTATAGCAAGGGGGAAAGGACTATGGGCTTTGAGGGCAGAGGACCTGGGTTCAAAACCCCTCACCCTCTTACTTGCCTTGGGTGAATCACTTAACCTCTCAGACCTCTCCGTTGCCGTATCCTAAAAAGGAGACATTACCTGCCTCACAGGTGTATTGAGAGAATGAAAGGAGATGACAGAGGTGAAAGATCTGGCACTTGCTGAGCAATAAATGCAAGCATCCTCCTGCTTCTGCAGGTGGTGGGGAATAAAATCCCATAGTTTCTATCTCCTCCTCCTCGTCCGCATTTGTAAACTATTACCAAGGACTGCTTTTCATGTTCAGGACTGAACTCTGTTCAGAAAAATAGATTTGTGAGAACCAGTCTAATACCTTTGCAAAGCAGGACTCTCTATACTAACAGGGGAGGATAATTTTGCCCCTTAAGAAACTTCCCCATGGTCTCTTTGGGGCTGATTTCTCCTTATTTAAAACACAGCCTGTGGTATCCACCACTGTGTTCCCTTGGGCTGGCCCCCAGAGGCGCTTGCAACTCTCATCTCTCACCCCTATCCAGTCCCCAGCACCTCCTGCCTAATTTAGGGCAAATAAATGTATCCTTCATGAAGAAGTCCCTAACCAAAGTCTTACCTGAGAGTGGACTTCCCTCCGGGGTGGAAATGCTCAGTGAGGCGGGCGGCAGCTTCAGCACCAGGGGGTCTGCCCCAGGAACATCCCCCTGAACTTCTGTGTCCACTGGGGTCACCGGCTCCTTCTTTTTTTGTATTGGTGGTCAGTGGGCCGTGGTATTTCCTCTCTATGGAAACTGCTTCACTCCCTCGTGTATATATATAAAAGTGACAGATCACAGGGTGGATCGTAATTCCAGACGTGGTGTCTACACTGGGATGAGATTTTGTTTAAAATACAACCAGAACCAGCTGTCCACGTCAGAGCTGACAGGCACTCTGTACCCTTGACCCCTCCTCCCGCCCTCCCACCCAACCCTCCCATCACCTCCCACTTCCCCTCCGCCCTAGCAACTTGCTTCATTGATAAAAAGAAAAAACATTCTGTTGAACCGAGAAGCAGTTTCTTTGAAGAGTTTTATTACTGATCTTAGTTCTTACTAATTTCAGCCTTCCTGCTTCCCCATCACTCTACCCCTCCGTTTGGAAAGCTGGAGCCAGGACCTGCTTTGAAAGTAGAGAAGGTGGCTTGGCGTTCATCTGTTGTCTTGTAATTCATGTGGGTTCTGATGGGCAGTGTTTATCTCTGGCTACTCACAAAGGTCTATATGTTTGTGTTTATCAGAGGGCTTGTAAAGGGGCAGGCACAAAGTACCTAGACTTTTTGATGGGAAATCACTTGAATTTTACCCATTTTTATTCATCCATTCATCTAATATTTTTTGAGCACCTGCTGTGTGCCAGGTGTTGCCAGAGCCTTCAGACATTCAAAGAAGTAAGTTGAGACCCCTGTTCCTATAGGGCATTCACAGTCTAGAAAGATACGTAAAACCAGCCTAATTTCAGCACAGCAAATGCCATATTTACAGACATGAGCACCCCTGTTCTGGAGACTCAAAACAGGTAATGTGTGTGCCTGGAGAGCAGGGCAGAGGGATTTCAGACAGAAAGGAGGTTTGGGGTGGAGAGAACCAGTGAAGAGAAGGACTGGTGGGAAGGAAGATGGGCAGGAGACGGGTGGGCAGTGGGGATTAGGAGGCTGGATTCATACTGAAAGTTTGGATTTTATTCCATATCTAATGGCATAGATGTCAGGGAATTAGATGAGCCCCTTATTTCACAGATAAGAACACTGAGGCTGTGAGAGCAGTGACTCCCCGGGGAGCCCACAGGTACTGGGAGGCAGAGTCAGGGTGAGAATCCAGGTCTCACATGGGCCCAAGCTCTTTTCACGTCCACCTTGAACCTTGGGCTTAGCCATTATGAAGGGCCACGCAAGACCCACGCTCTCTCCAGGGCTTCGTCCTGGACCGCAGCTTCCCGTCCTGGATGGGCACTCCTTTCTCTTGGAATTCCTCTAGATGAAGAGATAGGTGGACTTCTGGAATCATCAAAACTCTTTAATGCTCATGGGTTTTCTGTGGAACAAATGGAAATCCCTGTAGAGAAGGACTCCAAGCCCCCCACAGTTTCAGCCTTCCTCAGGAGATGTGGGATTGGACCTCACTCCTGCTCCTTCTTCCCCAGCTGTCTGGCTGGGATTCTCTTGAGATTAGTGGCCACGTGAAACTAGGAGATCTAATCCAAGTTCATTCATTTATATATTCTAGTCTTTTTCTCTTCCCCATTTCAGATAATTAGGCAGTAATGGAATTTGTGTAGGTTGAGGGACAGATAGCTGGAAACCTGACTTTAACTCCCTTCTCTGCCTTTCTGAGCTCTGGGATACCAGGGAGGCAGTCTTGTGAAAATACCAAACATCCCCAGAGCAGGGATTCTCAACCTTGGCACTGTTGACATTTTGGGACAGATAATGTTGTCTGGGGTGGGGTGGGGCTGTCCTGAGCATTGTAGGATGTTTAGCAGCATCCCTCTACATATTAGATGCCAGTAGCACATCATCCACTGCCCAGTTGTGACAACCAAAAGTGTTTCCAATATGTCCCCTGGGGGCAAAATTGTCCCCAATTGAGAACCACTGCCCTAAAGTATGGAATTTAGAAAGAGATAACAAACATTGGCTTCTTATCTTGCTCATCTGCCCTGTCTCCTTTCAACTTCCTAGAAAACCTCCCCACCTGAGGCCAAACCTCCACGGTATTGACCATTTGGTGGCTGGTCAGTGGCTGGTGGTTGTCCTCTGAGCCCACCGTCCCCTCTTAAGACAGAGGTGGGCTCCTTGGTTCCCACTGGCCCACCCTGGGGTGGCTTTGGGACCGGCAAATGGCTCCCACGAGCTCTCAGCATGTGAGTAGGTAGGGTTCTACATGGGATCCTCACAGACCTGGGTGGTAGTTAAGGATACAGTCTGAAAGGTATTTTTCTTAGAGATTGAAACCTTAAGAAGCAGTCTTTTTGCTTTACAACTTGAAAACTGCATCTGATGGAGGATTGGAGAGAGTCTCGGACAGAAAGAGGATGATTGGTGAGCAAAATCCCCAGGATGTCCTTTCCAGTAAAGGACGATTTCCTTCCCACCCATCGCTGAAGTGCACGTGTGGCATTCTGCTCTGCTTGAACATTTCTCTGGCCTTGGTGAGCCATTGGTGTCTTCTATGAATTCAGCATTAGGATGTTGTTTAGGGATGTAAATATCCTGTAGAGAGTATGTGGAGGGCCAAGGTGGGAAGAAAAAGCTGACTGACTTCGTATATGAATAGAAATGGCTCATGTCTCCAAAGTGCTCAAAGCACTTACATATAATAACCTAATTATTTTCTCAACATCTGAGCTAAGCAGCAAAAGAAAAAGATAGGAAGAAGGAATTAGGGAATTGTAAGAACGCATGATTTATAGGAGAAAGGTTTTCCCTTGGTGCCAGGAAGGAGAGTTTTCACCTCTGCCTCTTGCTAGCTTGGCTATTTGATTGGGACTGTCACTTATATCCTCTGCTCCTCTGTTTCCTGCTTTATGGAAGCAGATTCGTGTACCTTCCCTATTTTTCTAATAAGATTGATGTCAAAATAGTATATGTAGGGGGCCGCCCGGTGGCGCAGCGGTTTAGTCCGCGCTTGGCAGCCCGGGGTTAGCAGGTTCGAATCCCGGGCGCCCGCCGATGCACTGCTCGTCAGCCACGCCGTGGCGGCGTCCCATATAAAGTAGAGGAAGATGGGCAGGATGTTAGCCCAGGGCCAGTCTTCCTCAGCAAAAAGGGGAAGATTGGCAACAGATGTTAGCTCAGGGCTGGTCTTCCCCACACACACAAAAAAATAGTATATGTAAGAACTTGATAAAGTTTTACATGAATGCAGGATATTATTGTCATCCTTATTTTTCAATTCTCCCCTTATTTTCCCTTACCGATTTTTAGTGTACTTAACTCCTCGGTTTTTGAAGGGTGTGTGCCTATCTCCCACTGTGTTTGTGGATTTGTCAATTTCTTTTCATAAGTCTGCCCTTTTTTCTTTCTATATTTGGAGTGTGGGTACATACAAATGGTTCCTTTTATCATTTTACTGTAAACTCCTTGATGCCAAATAACACTTTTTGTCTTAAAGTCTGCTTTGCCTAATATCAAAACAGCTATCCCAGTTTTCTGTTGGTTAACATTTGCTTGGTGTATTTTTTCCAGTCTTTTCTGTGTCAGAATTCTTTTGTAAATGGTATATAGTTAAATTTAAAAGGTCTAATTTAACATTCTCTGTTTTAACCAAGGACTTTAGTACATTCATGCCAATAGTGACGACTGATGGATTTGGATTTATTTTCTGCCGTCTTATATTGTACTTTCTATCTACTCTGTTGCTTTTTTCTTTTCTTCTATTTATTTCTCTTTCTCCTTTTCTGTCTTCTGTTGAATTGGTTAATTCTTCATTTTCATCTTTCCTTCTATTAATTTATAATATAAATATTTAAAGCTACAATTTTTCCTCTAAGCACTGCTTTTGCTGCACCCCACAGAAAATGAACAGAGCCCACTTTTAACCTGGTAATTGTTCTAGTCTGTTAGGCAGGGGAGCCCCTTGCTTTGACTCATGTTTCTCCCAACATGCGGGACTGATATAGTCCTAACTAAGAGTTGGTCCTTCTGCAATAATAGCATTCCCATTACAGTCATTTCCATCCTTTCTGATATAGGTTCTCCAATACTTCTTCCCATAAGCCCATCAGAAATTGTTTTTGTTGGACTTTGCATCCACTGTGAAACCAGCAACAGTGGAAACAGGTGGGGAAATTTCCGGCCTGTCTCCACGTCCAGGTGCACTGGTGATTTATCAGACATTTTATGGTCCTCTTTAATGGACCTTTGGTGGCTGATTGATTCACAGAGCAAAGCTCCTGGGGGCCACCAACAAGATGCAGCTGCCTCTATTAAGGTCACATGAAACAGAGAATCAAAAGCTTTCTGTCTCTCTCCTGGGAAGGGAGGTTATGCACCTTCTTGGATAGCCTTGCATGGCTGTACCACTGTCACCTTCCCAAACTTGGGCCCAATCACAGTGGTCTATTTACTTGATGTGTAGACAAAGTGATCCACTTAGAGGATATAAGTTTTCTCTAGTGACAAAGGAAAGTACGGAATCTGTGAATAATGAAGATCAACGGCATGTGATGAATGGATGAATGAAAACAGGAAACCAGAAGCTGTCAGCGAAAGTTTTTCTTTTGTCACACCAAGTTCCCTTTACCTTTTTGCCTCACTTGTGGTATAATAGAAAGAACACAAGAGAAATAAGAACTTTTGATTTGGGCAAGACGGCAGACTGGAATAACCTAAAATATCCAACTATGAACACAGAAATTCTGGACAATAATGCATCATTTTTGAATGCATTTCTGAGCTTGCAAGGAAAAAGGGAGGTAGAGGGTATCCTTTGGTGCCAGGACTTGAGGGACTAAAAGTAAAAGTTATAAACACATAAGCTCCTGCCACATTTGCCCTTGGGGAAGATTCCCGGTCCTAGTATTCAGGGACATTGATTTTAACATCTGCTTGGGACCAGGGGCAAGGGTCTTGGAGCCATGCAAGGTTAGTTGTTAGAACTGAGACTCTTGCAAAAAGCTCTGTACAGAAGCACAATCTCCATAAAATAAAGTAATCTGGAAATGAAAAGAACTTCAAAATGTCTTAAATGCAAAATTGGCTTTCTGTGAGAACTGAATGAATTAGTGAAATTAAGATAGTTTGTTAGAATGGTAGAATTGTTTCCCCAGGATTTGGAAGGCTGTGCTAAATAGTCAACACTTCTGAGGTTGTACAGTGGAAGTGCCTTATCACAATGTTTCTTAGAAAAGTTTGCTCTGATTCTAGCTCTGCGCTGGCCTGTATGGTAGCCACTTGCCACATGTGGCTGTCAAACACTTGAAATGTGATTAATCCAAATTGAGATGGGCTCTGAGTGTAAAACACACACTGGCTTTCAAAGACTTAGTACAAAAAAATGTAAATGTCTCATTAATAATTTTTTATATTCTTTATATGTTGAAATGGTAATATTTTGGACATATTGGGTTAAAATATATTTTTCAAATTAATTTTCACTTATTTCTTTTACTTTTTAAAATTTGACTACTGAACAAATAAAAATTACATATGACATTATCACATTACATTTCTCTTGGAAAGTGCTCTTCCACATAAATAATGTTGTATTTGGGGAGGTCAAAACTGGGCCGTGGAAAGATCTCGCACTTTGAAGTTAGACAAATTTGATTTTACAATCTGGTTCTGCCAGATTTTAATGTGGATGATCTTTTGACAGTTTTTTAGACACTCTGGGCTTCAGATTCCTCATTAGCAAAAGTGAGGATAATCAGACCCACTGTGTTGTGTTGTTGTGAGAATTAAGTGAGATAGTGTGTGTTACTACCTAGCACAGTACCTAGTCTCAGAAAGGTGCTTACAAGATGTGAATTTCCTCCATTTCTTCATGGCAACTGAACTAAAAAGTCCACTAACTTAAGCCAATAATGTCAGTGTATGAGAGAACCTATCTCTTCATACCCTTGTCAGCACTGAATATTAATATTATAAACATGTTTTCTTGTTTGTTTTAATTTGCTTTTCTTTGTATTAATGAAGCTGAACATCTTTCAGACACTGTTGGTGGTGGTGTAAGAGTTTTCTGAAATGATTTCATCAAGAATCTCTAAGAAGGTTATTTATCCTTTTATCCAATACTTTCTTTTCCCCAAATCTTTTAAAATAAATAGAGATAAGGATCAAGATACGTGTTTAAGAATGTAGAGTATGTCCAGGAATCTTCATGTTTAAGATCAGGTTAAAATGGTTAAGTTACATTGGAATGTTATTTCCACCAGCCAGGAGATGAGAGCTGGGAGGGATAGCTGTGTGGATCGGGGGTGGGAGATTTCTGGGGTCACTGGAGTTGAGGTGGGCTGCTGGTGGCTCGTCAGTGCAGTGATGTCCCTCTTTCATGTTGGGCCCCCCTAACCTTTCTGTTCTCATCCCCTTCCCTCCCACCCACTGCCCACTTTTAACCTGGTGAAATTTTTGTTGGGGAGACTCTTACTTTGACTCTTTCTGATTCTCCCAGACATCTGCTTTATGCCAGGAGTCCCCTCTGCTCTCTTTTATGCTTGGGCCTCTGGCAACCAAAGTCAAGAAGACTTCTCATGTATCTGCCTGTCGCATCCCTCCCTTGAGTAACTGACAACAGGCTAGCCCAACCGATTAAATAGGAGATGGGGAAAGAAAAATGTGCTGTTATGAGAAAAAAGAAGACTTTGGTACATTAAAATATTATCCCTCTACATATATTACATAGATGTGTAGCAGCAAGACCTTTGCTCAGTAAACTCTTTCCTTCATTTCCTTAGAAATCCTATTTGGCTGCAAAGTAATTAATTTTCTTGTTTTCGTAACTGTCATAAATACTATATACTGTAATCCATACAAGGTATATCGATTGTTTGGACAATAGAGTGGAAATAATATGGAGAAGATTCTCTGTCATAGAAGCAGGCTCTTTTAAGAGAATATCCTAATCCCTATTCTCTACAAAGAGCATGGAGGGTGGCACTAGTGGAAGCAGGACTCATGATTGTATGCCTACTACAGATGGGAAACCTACATCTGAAGATTATAAACCTGAGGAAACACAGCAGGAGCTCATTTTTTCCATCTGAAAGATGGACCCGGAAATGCACTGCAAGATCAAAATAGATATTTATATTTGCAAAGTTATCCTCAATACACAGGATACCTTTATTTGTAAAGTTTTACTATTACAAATGCTTAAATTCTGGTATCCATATTAAGAAAGGAGAGAAAAGCTCCAGATAATAGGATAATGAACAATGCAAAACTCATTTTATTTGAGAATGCTGTTGAAGGCATGTATGTATTGAGAATATCACTGTTTTTTTGCGTTAGATATTTAAAGTGATGTTGATAAAATGGAGCTTGACTTGAGATGTCTAAGGAAAAGGACCTAAAAATATGTCACAATAGCCAAAGAAACTGGGGAAATTTTATCTGAAGAAGAGAAGACAGAGGAGAGAAATGCTAACTCACATTGGAAGGGCTTCATATGGAGGAGGGAGTAGATTTTTGTAAAAATGTGATTCCAGTTGATAGAAACAGGTTTAATGAATAAGAATTACCAAGGGACAGAATTTTTTTAGTCTTGAAGCTATTAGACTTTCCCTCATCCTACCAAATATATATATATATATATATATATATATATATATAAATATATATATATATAGTACAAAGTATTCTGCCACTGGAAGTGAACAGTGATGAAATGACCACTGATCAGGATGTGGAGACTTTGGGATTCTGTGGAATGTTTCTTAGTGGAGGGCAGGAGAGTGAGGGATGACTGAGGAGGTGGAGTTTCAGGTTGCCCTCCATGCTTTAATCAGAATGTCTACTTTTATTTGTTTTATATATTGAGGTTGTGCACAAAATTTTGTTTGAAACAAGGCTTTTATTATTGTAGTAAATTAAACGAAATAAACCCAAACCCAAACCAAACAACCCTTCCCAGCTACAAGTCTGAAAATGCCATTGCCAAAGAGAGGATTGGGTCAATGGAAGCAGAAATGTGGTGGGTGCTGGTGGTGCTGGTGTGTATATGTGTGTGTGTGTGTGCGTGTGTTTGTGTAACTCTTGTTGAAGATCACACTGGGAATCCACAGCAGAGTAAGGAAAGAATGTAAGTCATTTGTTTGATTCCTAGACCTATGTGGGATATATTTTAATGTGTTTAATCTATAAAATCTAGAACAAGGTAGAACTAACAAATTTATATATATATATATATATATATATATATATTGCTTGCTGGTTGCAATCAATCACATACACCTGAACAGATATTCTTCAGGTATTTTAAATGCTTTTGTTTCTGTGAACTGTTCTAGAATCAAAGAATGTTTGGTCCACAAGAGACGTCATAATCTAGTTCAGTCTCTTCATTTTTCAGAGGAGGACGCAGGCACAGAGGTGTTAAATCACTTAGATAGGATCACACACATGTTATTGTCAGGCTCAGGCCCCTGACATGCACATTTTCTAGTCTGGTCTTTTGCAAGGCTGGATGACACTGCATTTCTGACCACCAGGAGGGAACAAAATGTTGCCTTGAGAGTGAGTGATTATTTTAGACATGGAGCCTATAATTGAATTTAATAATATTATTAAAATGAAATAAAAATGAGAGATTATTAGATATTTATTAAAAAAGACAAGTGTAGGGAGTCAGATTATATTGAGATTACATTTTATCTCTAATAAAGGAGGACGAAGAATGTGTGTTTTGTTCTATGCAGATCTGGGGCTAGGTTAGAATGCAGTAATACCACTAATAATTTGCTTTTGATAGTGTAAATCATACAATTAATTTCCATTATAGAAGCAGAAGGAGCAATTTAGATTAAACAGAGTATGCTTGTATGTGTGTATATATATATATATATATATATATGTGTGTGTGTGTGTGTGTGTGTGTTCACAATAGGGAAAACGTGGGGAGTAAACAACAAATCAGTCTGCCATTTTGGCCAGTAATTGTTGTGAGGGTAGGGATGGAAGCTGGTACAAGCAGGAAAAACAGATTCGTTCTATAATGCTAGATCACTGGGCAGAATGGGCAGGGCTCTCAACTACTAATGCTCTTTCTTGTTTTGTTCTACAGGCCAAAAGATAAATACCCCTTTGCCAGTTCTGCTTCCACCTAATAATGCCCTGCCTCTTTGCTCCAAGAACAAAGAGGGACATGAGTAGGATGAAAGTCAGATGTCTTGACAGAGCTTTTTTCTTTATTCCGCTATTGTAGAAACAGTCAATAAATTCAGTCATCCCTCCAAAACATGTCTATTGGATACCTACTAATTACAAGGAACATGGGTGCTAAGTACTATAGTACTTGTACCAAGTAGTATAGGAGCCTGCTGCTCAAAGTGTGGTCCATAGGCCAGAAGCATCAGCATTCCTGGGAGCCTGTTAGAGATGCAAAATCTCAACTCCCAGACCTAATGAGCCAGAATCTGCATTTTAACTGGAGTCCCAGGTGAGATGAGCAGCTATGGGAAGTGCTAACAAATGGCTTTATTATAGGAATGTTTCTGTAGACAAGTTTGAGGAATCAGGTGACTGAATGGGAAGTGAGTCTCTCAAGAAGATTAGAAATGATCAGTTCTTTAGTTTTGTGGAACACATCTTGACTTCACCCCAGTGAAAGCCGAGGGGAATAACATCACTTTGGTCCCATTAGGGTCAGGAGCTTTGGGAAGGACATCCATGTGATCACGGTGGGGGCTGGAAGTGGAAGAATAAAGAGTACAGTTCAGGAATTCATGGAAGACATCCCCAGAAGTGGCTTGTTGGCCTTGGGGGCAGTGTGGCACTGCAGGTCCCAGGTTATTCAGACCAGGGCAGGAGCAACTGGATTTGTAGCCTGAGAAAACTTGGGTTATGTGTATTTGTAGCCAGAGCACAGGCATTATTTTATATTCTACCTTTTTCCCCTCCCACTGCATTTTTGAACTTTTAAACATCTACTTTTCTCTGTGCTCATCCGAGACTTATTCTCCCACTCTGTGTCATGGGGATAATAATATGACTATTCTCATTTCACACTCTGTATATCAGGTGGATGGCTCAGTGAGCTTTACGGGCTTCCTCAGGTTTTCCTGTAGGAAAGGGAGGTTTGAACAGTCACTTTGGTAAGCAGCAGGCACGCCTCAGGTCCCTTTGCTGAAAGGATTGCCGATGTCCTGCCACACAGCATGCAGAGAAATCTGGGCTGAACCAGAGCTGCGAATGGGAACATCACCACTCTCAAGAGTCTTTCTGCAGCAGCTCAGAAGTGCAAATGAGATTTCCCCAAACAAGAATTCACTGTTCATTCCTCTAGGCTCTTCCTTCCCTCCTAGGCTTATTTTGAAACATCCGAACTTTGTTATTGAAGAGACGGGGAGCTTGTCAGTGCTCTGCCATGGTGACAACTCCTCTATCTCCTTTGTAAAACAAAGGAGTTGCCCACATGGCTCCCTGTGCGCTCTGTTTTAAACCCAAATTTTTATTTTGAAAATTTTCTAATTTCTGGAAGAGTGGAAATAAGAGGATAATGAACACCAGTGTACTGTTTACCTAAACTAACCAATTGTTAACCCTGTGAGTGCGTGTGTGTGTGTGTGTGTGTGTGTGTGTGTGTGTGTGTATGTGGAGAAGTCCAGGCCAGGTGTCTTGTTGAATGCCCCACATTCTGCATTTGTTCGTTTCCTCATGCTTAGACTCAGGTTAAACATTTTTGGCAAGAACAGGACACCGATGATGTGATGTACTTCTTATTGCATCCACCAAGAAGTGTGCTATAACCGTGTGTTCCATTACTGGTGATGGTGATTTTGATCACTTGGTTGAGATGTTTTTCGTGATATCTCTCCATTGTAAGATACCTTTATTCCTAGTTAATAAATAATCTGTGTGTTGAGATTTTGAGAGCATGTGAATATCCTGTTTCCCAATAACATTTTACCCGATGGTTTTAGCATTTATTAACAATATTTGACTGAATAAATTATAACATTGGAGATTGTGAGTGATGACTTTCTAATTCTATAATTCCTTCTACATTTACTGGCTGGCATTGTTCTGTAGAGAAGAACTCCCCATCCCCCACCATTTCACCTGGTTCTCTTTCTCTCTTGTTTCTGAATATCACCACAGACTTAAAGATCCTTTGTAAAAAATTTCCATGTGTTATGATCCATTACTATGATCTTTTTTCTCAAATTATTCAAAATGTGTCCCATGGTGGCCCTTCAAGTTAGCCCCTGTGTCCTCTGATGTGTTTTTTTTTAAAATACATCCTTACTTTCTGGTAAAACAAGATGTTCTAGTCTTACCTTATAATTTCACTATCCAGGCCTGGGGTCAAATATTGCTCCATGGAACCCTGTTTCTTTTTAGTGGGGAATAGTATTTGTTGGGGAACCCCAGATGTTCTCCTTGCTACTAGGGTATCATTGTTTCTAGGCCCTTTCTATAAACAAAGTTAGGAAATATATTTTAAGAAATAAGAAGTTCTTCCCAAGGTGATCTGTAGATTCTATGCAATCCCAATCAAAATCCCAACAAGGCATTTTGAAGAAACTGACAAGCTGATGTTAAAATTTATTTGAAAAGACAAAGGGCCTAGAAAAGGTAAAACAATCTTGAAAAGAAGAACAAAGTTTAAGGACTTATACTATCTAAATTCAAGATTTATTATAAAGCTATAGTACAGGATGTTATGAATCAATACATAGATCAATGGCAGAATATAGAGAGTTTAGAAATAGACCCACACATATATGGCCAATTGATTTTTGACAAACACACAAAGTCAATCCAATGGGAAAAGAAAATCTCTTCAACAAATGGTGCTGGGGCACCTGGATAAATGGAGAAAAATGAACCTCAACTCTTATCTCACACCAGACACAAAAAAGAATTTGATGTAGATCATAAACCTAAACATAAAAGCTTGTAGTATGAAGCTTCTATAAGTAAACATAGAAGAATATCTTTACGACCTTGTATTGGGCAAAGACTTCTTAGATAGGAAACAAAAAGCATGAACCATAATAGAAAACTTGATAAACTGAAATTCATTAAAGTTGAAAAATATCTTCTGCTTATCAAAAGACATTGTTAAAAAAATGAAAAAGCAAGCCATAGACTGGAAAATATATTTGCAAAATTTATAGTTAATAAAGGATGTGTATCCAGAATATATAAACAATGCCTACAACTCAATAATAAAGACAAAATCCAATAAAAATTGGCAAAAGACTTGAACAGACATTTCACAAAGCAAGATATAAAAATGGAAAATTTCAGATGGCAAAGGTTTCAACGGTATTGATTATCAGAAAAAATGCAAATTAAGACTAAATTGAGAAACTTCCAGTTTCTGCTTATGATGTGGAGATCTAGCCTAAGAAAAAACAAGTACCTCTGTCTTAGTCCTCTCGCCTGCTATAACAGAATACCACAGACTGGGTGGCTTCTAAACAACAAAAAGTTATTTCTCACAGTTCTGGAGTCTGGGAAGTTCAAGATCAAGGCTCCAGCAGGGTCCCATCTTCATGAGGGTCCTCCTGGTTCATAGCTTGCACCTTTGTCCTCACGTGGTGGAAGGGGTTAGGGGTCTCTCTGGAGCCTCTTTTATAAGGGCACTAATCCCATTCATGAGGGCTCCACTCTCATGACCTAAGCACCTCCCAAAGACCCAACCTACTAGTACCATGACTTTTGGGGGTTAGGATTTCACCATTTGAATTTTGAGGGGACACAAAACATTCAGACCATAGCAACCTCCGAGGAGAGATGACTGTAGGATCTTCTCCTCAAACCTCACTGGGGGGTCATGAGAAAGATCGAGCAGAATGAGATCTGGAGAAAGCCTATCTCATGGTGTAGGTGTGGAAGAAGCCACTACGAGAAAGACACAATGCACTGTCCAGATCCTTTGGTCTATCTCACTCACAGAACAAAAGCTCTCTAGCCATTGGAGAGGGGCAGGATTATGTGCCGTGTCCAGATCCCTGGAAGTCCCCTGTCACTAGGGGAGAGTAGGATCATTCAGCAAACCCCATCCTGAGATCCAGGCACATAGACCAAACTAAGACCAAAGCTGAACCAGAACAACAGAGAACACCCTTCCCTCTGCCCTTTGCTACCAAGCTGGTGAGCAACAAGTAACAAGCAACATGTCTACTGCTGGGGGAGGGTCATGAATGTGGAGAGAGGCTTTCTCCAAGATGCAAATGCCAAGGGAAGAACTAAAGCTGAGGGTGGGCAGACACTGGGAAAAACCCTCTGACAAACTAGCCTCTGCCCTGACACAAGGTAATGCTAGAGGACTTTGAAGCTTGTGTGCACTGAGAGTACCCATAGCAACAACAAATCCCAAATCCAGCTCGACTCCTACCTTGATTTACTCAACCTCACACACTAAAGGATTAGCAAAAAGAGAGACCTGCCATTTCCATACATAGATATTCAATAATATCCCTACCTGCTGGTATTTGAATTACTGGTCGCATAGCTTTCAGCATCACAGCAATGCGCAGCTGACACAGTATAACAGCAAATAGACAGCTGGTGTGGTTCCCTGACTGGGAAATGAACCCCAGCCATGATGGTGAGAGAGTGCTGAATCTTAACCATTAGACTACCAGGGCTGGCTGAAGATAGACTATGATTAACTAGAATGTATACTTTAAACTCTAGGGTAACCACCAAAAACATTTTTAAAAAGGATAAAGAACAAGCTAATGGTGGAGATAAAATAGAATCATAAAAATTAATCAGTTCAAAAAAGGGCAGACAAACAGTTAAAAAGAAATGAAGAACAGATGGAACAAATAGAAAATGACTAGCAAAAGTTAGGTTTTAATTCAACAATTACATTATATATAATCAGCATGAACAAATCACTTAAAGAAAGAGTTTGTAAGATTAGATAAAAAAGCAAGACTCAACTATATTCTGTCTGAAAAACACCCTAGCTTAAATATATAGGCATGGATAGAGTAAAAGTACAAGGATGAAAGAGATGTACTATGCAAACACTAATAAAAAGAAGGTTGGAGTAGCTGTATTAATATCAGAGAAAGCAGACGTAGAAGAACAAATATTAATGCAAGGATGGATATTACATAATGATAAAAAAGTCAATTCACCAAGAAGCTATAATAATCTTAAATGTGTATGTTTAACAACAGAGCTTCAAAATACATGTAGCAAAGCTGAGAGAATTGAAAGCAAAATACATAAATCTATAATTATAGTTGGAGATGTTAAAACTTTGGCCGGTAACCAATAGAACATGTAAAGAGGAAACTCAGTAAGAATTGGAAGACTTGAGCGATTGTCTCAACCCATTTGACCTAACTGACATCTAAAAAACATTCCAGTTAACAACAGTAGAATACGTATTCATTTATTTAGTTATTTGTAATATTTGTTTTTGAGCATTGGCCCTGTGCTAACATCTGTTGCCAATCTTCCTCTTTTTCTTCTCCCTAAAACCCCAGTACACAGTTGTGTATCATAGTTGTAGAGTTGTAGCTCTTCTATATGGGACGCCATCTCAGCATGGCTTGATGACTGGTGAGTAGATCCTCATCCAGGATCTGAACAGGTGAATTCTGGGCCACCGAAGCAGAATGCGCAAACTTAACCACTACGCCACGGAGCCGGCCCCTACATATTCATTTAAAGTGTACATGAACAAGTCACCAGATACACCATAGGCTGGGCCATAAAGTAAACCTTAATATATTTAAAAAAATAAAATAATACAAAGTATGTTCTTGGACCATGAAAGAATTAAACTGGAAATTAATAATACAAACATATTTGAGAAATCTGCAAATTTTTGGAAATTAAACAAAACACTTCTAAATAATCAATGGGTCAAAGAGGAAGCCAAAAGGGAAATTAGGAAATATTTATAATTAAATGAAAACCAAAATGGAATGTATTAGAAAGTGTGGTAAGTATTTAAAGCAGTGCATAGAGGAAATTTATAGCTTTAAATGCTTACATTAGAAAAGAAGGAAGGTCTCAAATCAATGATCTAAGCTTTCATCAAACAAAATCAGAAAAAGAAAAGCAAATTAAGCCCAAAGCAAGTGAAATAAATTAGATAGTAAAGATAAGAGCATGTATCAATGAAATTAAGAATAGGAAAAGAGAGAAAAAAATGAAAATAAAAGCTGGTATTTTTAAAAGATCAACACAGTTGATAGGCCTTTAGCTAGAGTGAACATGAAAAAAGAGAGAAGACACAAATTATCAATATCAGGAATGAAACAGGAACATAATTACTGACCCTTCAGGTTAACAATGAATATTGCAACCAACTTTATGCCCATAAATTCAACGACTTAGATGAGATGGAAAAATTTCTTGAAAGACACAAACTCCCAAAGCTCACTCAAGAAGAGATAACCATAATAGTCTTGTTATCTATTAAAGAAATTGAACTTGCAGTTAAAACACTTCCAATAAAGAAAATTCCAGGCCTAGATGGCTTCACAGGCAAATGCTATCAAACACTTAAAAAAATAAATAATATTAGTCCTACACAAACTATTCCAGAATGTAGCAGCAGGG
The DNA here is from genome assembly GCA_031878705.1 of Tapirus indicus. Classification (NCBI taxonomy): domain Eukaryota; kingdom Metazoa; phylum Chordata; class Mammalia; order Perissodactyla; family Tapiridae; genus Tapirus; species Tapirus indicus. The sequence goes on from CM062925.1 coordinate 122,373,836, forward strand.
CTGGGACAGGGGTGAGGCAAGAGAGGCACTTATGCAGGTGCACGGTCAGCACCTGTGAGTGACTACCACCATAAATTTTGCAACTTGGGTGCCTTGGTCTCACCCTGGTCCCAGCCTTGTATAAAAGAAGAGGGAACACCTCCTGACTCATTCTATAAGTCCTACAAGAAAAGACAACTGCAGACTAATATTCCTCATGAACATAGATGCAAAAATCCTCAAACAAATACTAGCAAATCAAATCTAACAATATATAGAAAAGGATAATACATCATGACCAAGTAGAATTTACCCTAGGAAAGCAAGGCTTGTTCAGCATTTGAAAAATCAATAAATTTAATTTATTGTATCAACAGACTAAAGAAGAAAAACCATATGATCATCTCAATAGATGCAGAAAAAGCTTTTGACAAAATTCAACATTCGTCATAATAAAAAATTCTCAGCAAACTAGTAAGAGAAGGGAACTTCTTCAACCTGATAAATGCCGTCTACGTTAACATTATATTTCATGGTGAAAAACTGAATGCTTTTCCTCTAAGATGGGGAACAAAACAAGCATGTCTGCTGTCACTCTTCCTATTCAGTTTCATACTAGAAGTCTTAACCAGTGCAGTGTCAAGGAAAAGAAATGAAAACATACAGGTTGTAAAGAAAGAAATAAAACAATATTCACAAATGACATGATTTCTATGTTAAAAATTCCAAAGAATCTAATAAAAACAACTAAAACTAAATAGTTTGGTAAAATCACAAGATACAATGTCAACATACAAAATCAATTGTATTTCTACATATTAGCAATGAACAATTAGAAATTGAAATAAAAAGCACAATTTAAGATAGCCTAGAAATAAAAAACTACTTCGATATAAAACTAACCAGTTATATGTGAGTGCTGATAACTATAAAACACTGATGAAAGAACTCAAAGAATACCTAAATAAATGTAGAGATATACCATGTTCATGGACTGGAAGACTATATATAGTAAAGATGTCGATTCTCCTCATACTGACCTATAGAATCAACAAAATTTCAATTAAAATCCCAGTAGGATTTTTTTTGGAGAAATTGATGAGCCAATTTTATTGTATATGGAATGTTCAGAAGCTAGAATTGCCAAACCAACTTTGAAAATGGAGAACAAAGTTGAAGGACTCAGTGTACTTGATATCAAGGGTTACTACAAAGCTACAGTAATCAAGAGAAAATGATTTTAAAGAAAAGATGGACGTATAGATTAATGGAAGAGAATTGAGTCCAGAGATTGACCCATACATGTATGATCAATTGATTTTCAATACAAGTGCAAAGGCAATTCAAGGGAGAATGGACAGTCTTTTCAACAAATGGTGCTGCAACAATTGGATATCCATATGCAACAAAATAACTCAATCCATACATTACTCCATATATAAAAATTAACTCAAAATTAATCATAGACCTAAAAGTAATACCTAAAACTATTAAACTCCAGAAGAAAACATTGGAAAGAAATTTTTCATGACTTTAGATTAGGCAAAGATTTCTAAGGTACAATGTCAAAAGCATGATCCATTGAAAAAATGGATAAGTTGGATTTTATTAAGGTTCAGACTTTCTGCCCTTCAAAGATCACTAACAAGAGAATTAAAAGATAGGACACAGACTAGGAGAAATAATTTACAAATCACCTATCTGATAAAGGACTTGGATCTAATATTTATAAAAGAACCATCTCAAATATTAAAAAGATTTGGAACACTTATAAAACAATGCCACTCTTCTCAGTAAATTTAGTTTTTGTTTTGGATTATATAGTTATTTATCATAAGATGTTGTTATTTATGTTAACAGGTGACAGGTTTGCTATTGTTATTTTTAAATGAGTTAAATTGTATATTTAAAACAATTTCCTGTTTTAATGCTGATTATGATAAATATTGGTAGATATATCCCACATAAACAAAAACTCTTTGGCATTCTCTTTAGAGTGTGAAGGGTCCTGAGACCAAAAAGTTTGAGATTTGCTGTTATGGACAGTAGATATTATAGGAGTTCATTGCCAGCATTTTCTGTAATTGTGTCAGCCACGTGTTCTGTAGGGAAAGGCTCTTGTGCAAATTAAGGAAAGTTTGTTTTAAGATCATTTTGGTTTCCATTAAATGCTTGGGTTGACTCAGGCTCTCAGATGGCCCTTAAATGCAATTTCTCACTACGGCTATTTATTAGATTCATAGGCAGCACCACTTATTCCAGCAGGTGCTTCAGAAGCACTTTATTCTAGGACGATGCTAAGGAAATGGAAGGTGGATCTTCCCAGATCAGTCGGGAATGCCCAGAATGCTCTGGTTCTGACCGAATCGATGGGTGTCATCCTGTTGTGCTCACCTGTTCAGGTGTTACCTTAAGGCTTTTTTTGGCTTGGTGTGTGTCCGTAGTTCTGGAGTCCCAGTCTATTAACGTTTTTTCTGTGTTCTTGGCAAATATCAGTCACAATGGATAGTTCTTTGCTGCGTGTTAGAACAAGCATCTGGTTCCTCTTCCTTTCCTCGTTCTAATTGTCAATTAAAGCTCTGCGTTTACTTGATTCTTTGGTTGTCGCATTTCTTCAATGCCCTAACCTCTTCTAACACTCCTCCACTGAGTGTAGTCTGAAGAGAATTAGATGTAAATGAGGATAAATCCATCCAGAAATGGATTTTCTTCAGAAATACTTGCAAGGAGGGAGTAGGGGGGAGCAAAACTTAAATGTCAGTAATAAATATGTTTCAGTTTTCAGCAAAGGAAGTGCTTCAGAGACGCCCTGCTTTGACATTTCAACATTTCAGGACTAATTGTCCCATTTGGAAGAGGAACATGCTGGGTTATTAAAAATAGATTTTACGTCATGAAGAAAACCTGAATTTTTGGTAAGGTCGTTTGTTCGCTTAAATGTTTATTGAATGCCTATGGGTGTGAGGGATAGTCTTGACGGCTGGAGATTAAAAATGGAGTGGGATAGTCATGATTCTTGCTTTCAGAGCAGTGTCTCTTAAAGCAGCGTTTCTCAGAATAGACGATGAACTCATTTCCTGTTGAGAATGGATAATTCCTATTTACTCTTCAATTCTCAGATTAAATGTTAGTTTAAATGTCTAAGAACTGCAGGATCAAAGGATCTGTACTTTCATCCTTTTAAAAGATATTATAATATTTGAAAAATATTGCCAGTTGCCTTCTATAGTGATTGTACCAATTTACACCTTTAAAAGCAATATATGAGAATTCAAGTTAAGGTCACTGACTCTGAACACCTGCAGGGGGAGCTAGTGTGGACTGAAGATGGATAAAGAGGGAGTGGAGCCACAGGGATTATTGCAAGGGGGGAAGACCAGGGTGCTGTGAGGACATCCCCAGAGGCCCCCTTATCTAGTCTTGGGGCCACAGAAAGATTCTTAGATGTTGAAACTCACACTTAATATGAGAGTTGAAGCATGAATAGTAATTATCCATTTCCAACAGGAAATGAGTTCACTATTTACCCTGAGAGATGTTGCTGTCTTGTTCAGTCTCTCATGTTCCTGTTTAAGCAAGGAGCTTCTAGGTTTAATTCTTCCTGCCAGAAGAAAAGGCAGAGAAAGTTCTTGTGAAAGTTCTTGTTAAACTTAAAAGTGTGTTACTTGTTGTTAGCATCATTAGCAAAGATAACATGCAATTTAAAAATTATTCATTTATTTGAATAAGTAACTCATTCACATGATTTGAAATACAAGAGATACACAAAGGAATACAGTGAACAATCTCCCTTCTACTCTTGTCCCCTAGCCATCCAATTTTCCCTCTGGAGGAAACCAAGTTTACACATTTTTTGTGCTTCCTTCTAGATATATTTCATGCATAGAGCAAGCAAATTATATATATATCTATAAAACATATAATATATAAATATATAGTACCATTTATATATAAATATATGCAATTTTTATACTATATATATTTATTTTTTCCTCCTCTTTTTCCACAAATGATAAAGAGCTATAGCACTTTCTCATTCTTTTATATTCCAATTTAAGATGTACCATACTTAATTAAATCAGTCCCCTATTGATGGTCATTTGAGTTGTTTTCAATCCTTTGCTATTAAAAACGTGCTTTCACATGTGTATATCTGCAGGATAACTTCCTACGAATGGAACTGCTGGGTCAAAGGATCTATACTTTTACAACTTTGAAAAATATTGCCAAATTTCCCCCCACAGAGGTTGCATCAACTTACACTCTCAATAGGAATATATGAGAATGCAACCTAAGGCCCACTGAGTAGAATTTTGGGACAGAAATTGGAGGGAAGTAATTATACAACAGTAGCAACCACTTGGCTTCTGATAAATGCAATACAGTGGGAGCAGACAATTCCCATGTGGTTGAACTTGGGAGGTTCCTGCCAGGACCAGTTTAATGTGCCACGGAATTTTCACCTGAGCACCAACGCTGCAATTATGTGGAAAGACGAATAGTATCTGGAGACCCAGGGAACAAAGAGCAAATACAATGTGAGTTTTATAATAAAGTTATATTTTATATCATTATAACCAAAGGTCTCAGGCTCATCAACTGTGGGAGTTTAGATACATTCCCATTAATATTAGCCCCAAATCTTCATTGGCCATCAGCCCCTACCTGACTATAAAGAGCCAGTTTTTATAAGCCTCCTCCCTAAATATTTCTGGGCTTCCTCAGGGATGTGTACGTGTGGTAACAAATCATTCCTGACCATTGTTCACGGCTTGGCTCGCCCAGCTAAGGCTCTGGGCTGCTGGTCCAGATAATTCACAGGGGGGCTTTGCTGTTCCAGGGAAATTTGTGTGTTGGATATCCGCGATAGTGGAACATCGCCCCCAGGTCTCAAAGGCAGAGTCTCCATGATCATCGCCTCTCTCCACAAATGAAACCTTCCCACTCTGCTAGGGGTCATAAAGCAAGGTAACTTACCTTATAGTGTGACTGTGAAGGCTTCTTTCCTGAGTGTCCCCCATGCATCTCTCTCCTTTGAGACTGTAGTGCATCCAAGGCAAGTCTTTTCATCTCAACTCAACTAGCTGTTTTTTCAGAATTTTCCCAAAAGAAAGACAATAAAACAGGCATATTTGTAAGTAAACAGTATATAAGACAGTCATAGAGTGGTAGATTAAAAAAAAGTTAGAGCTTTGCAGGCAGACAAACGGGTTCAAATCCCAGTTCTGACGCTCAATAGCTAGCATCAAGAATAGATTCTAGAATGAAGCATAAGAATCAATAATTTGATCTTCCAGTTCTTCACCCATAAGATGGGGATAATAATTTATATCTATAGAGTTTTTGCAAAGATCAAAATGAGATAAGGTGCATAAATCCTTAGCAGAGCACGTGGTACAGAATAAGTACTCAATATATGGTTATATTATTAGTAAAGGCATACTGAAGAAATGATTTTGTATTATCTGCATTTGTGATTATTTCTGGCACTGATCCTCTTCATCTCTGCGCATAAATACATTTTTTCATCTCGACTTCTGTCATCTCTGGCAGATCTTTCCCTCCATGCCCTCTCTCTTGCCCCTGGCTTGGTTCAAGCCAATTTGTAGCCTGGATAAAGGCAATTGTTTCGAATTTGGTATCTCTGAGTTAAGTCTCAGCTTCCTTTAATTTCAGGTGACTCAGAAGTAAGGACCAGTCACATTCTAGTGGCCTTAAATTGATTACATGATGACATCTCCTTGCAAGGGAAGCTGGGAAATGTAGTCTCGAGCTGGGCAGCTATTTGTGTGGCTGAAACTCAAGGAATCCTTTTACAAAGTAGAATGGATATGGAGATATAATTAGTGGTCTCTGCTACATTCATACATCGAAGCAATTCATTGAAATTAGGCACTTGGGGCAAGGGAGGTGAGTCTGCTTTTCACACAATGACTGACCTATCAAAGTGTTCTCCCCACCAGTGCCCTTGTTCTAACACCACACTGTCTCATCACTGTTAGCTATGTTTTCACTAGAGCTGCCCTCGCACCCCCCAGCCCCCTCCCCTCCTCAATGCACAACACTGATTGGACAGGATTGTATAGCTGAGCTAAGATAAGCCAGTCAAATGCTCCTGTTCAGGAATGTAGAATTCATATTCAGGGATAGCCAGAAGTATAAGATATAAAACTGGAGACTGTGGGTTGGCCATAGTGTTCTATGGGGCAGAAGGAGCAGAGGAGTGGGTCTGTAGAGTAACCCAGATGGTGATTTGCAGGGAGAAACAGAGGTCAGCCCTGTGGACTCACTGCGTCCCGGGACCAGCTCTTTCTGAGTTATGGCAGGTTTTAAGTTATACTCCTATGTCCTTAAAATAAAAGACTTCCACTTTTTCTCAAACCAACCTGGGTTGTGTGTGTTACTTGAAACAGAAAAGCTTGATTAATAGGCTAGGAATTTGTTGAGGACAGGGATCATCTCTCTCTCTGTAAAATAAACCTATCTCCAAGAGTACCTATCTTAGAACAGTGCTTTATCATCACCATCGTCATCATCTTCTTCATTTTCATCTTATAATAATCTTAGCAAAAGAGTCATTATTACTGTTTTTATTATGAGCCCATAATCCCTTACCTGCAATTCCAAAATCCACAAAACTCTGAAATCCAGAAGTTTTTCAAAACTCAAGTGATGGCATCACTTAAACTTACTTGGTAGAAGGTTATGCACAGTCTTTGTTCATTTAACCATTTTTAGCAAAAATATGAATGTATCTAATTACAGGGTGTTCCCCAGACTCCACAGGGTGTTACATAACGCATGATATGTGTGTTGTAAAACTTTTCCAAAATTGGAAAAATTATCAATTTTGGAACATATCAGGCCCCAAGTATTTTGAAGATTGTGGGTTGTATTTATATTGTTAAAATGACAAGGCCACATATTAAGGATGTCTTTCGTATCTAGATATATTACCCTTTAGCCCTTCCTCTTTTGAGTCATATTTTACCAGGCTTGGGCTGTTCTGATGGGGTGGACACTGACTCCTCCAAGCCTGGAAAGTCTGCAAGGCCTGAATGGGGCAGGGCGCCTCCAGTTGGTTTAAGGTTGCATCTGTGAAGCATCTTAGGGGAGGTGTCACTAGCTGGGGCCCCATTTTTATGCTTATTTCTTAGCTTGAGACTCTGGCCCACTTGGAGTGTGTGAATGTGAGTTCCTCATCAGCATGAGGCTTGGGCTCATGGCTATAAATTCTCATGGGAGACTTTCATTTTTTTCCACCCAGATCCCAGGCAACAATAAGATTTCCTGTCTCTGCATGAATGGAGGGATTGTCCCCCCCCACCCCCTTCTTGATCGTGCACTTCTAAAGCACTTTTAACAAATACATTCATAATGATTGGGTTTCCCTCAAGCAAAGACCTTGATAGATTGTTTAATATCCTCTCCTAGCATCAGCTTCTGGTCTATTGATTAGCAAAGCAGAAGAAAAGTAACAGAACTGCCTCTAAATATATTCTGTCAAGCCTAACTACAAATCTTAATGCAGACCTAATATCTTTAGGACATCCAAGAACCTTTGCCCCTAATTGGCCTGTGCAGAAAGACACCTGAGCAAACTAACCTGAGGGCAGTGAGGTAATGACAAGACGGAAGTGAGAGAGAACTTGTCAGGGTCTGGCTGAGCCCTCTGACTGTGCCAAGAGCAATCTATTGCTTCTCCTTTTTCAGCAGCTTCTCTAAGAAATGTGAGTGAGAATCTGGTTTGATGACATTCAGAAAGCATTTTCTGGAACATGATTTTGTACCAGGTTCTGTTTTAGGGTCCAGGGATACGAAAACAGTAATGATAGGGCCACTCTACTCTCCTCCATGACTCACACACAAATGGAGAAAATAGAAATGACGTAATTCAGTCCACAAGAAATACCATTAAGTTTTTTAAATGCTATGAAAATTGAGCAATTATTGTATCAGCTGGGCATATGCCAGTGTCCTTGTTAAGAAAGACAATACCTATTCCATCACCAATAAACTACTCAAGAAGGAAAAAGAGTAATATATTTACAAAGGCTAGGTGTATCGACAAGGCAGGCAAGTTATTCCTTTTCTCAGAACTTCTCCTTGTTTGGATCTTAAGAACTGGTGTCTCAGGGGGCCGGTCCTGTGGCCTAGTGGTTAAATTCAGCCCACTCTGCTTTGGCATCTGGTGATGGGTTCCTGAGCGTGGAACGATACCACTCATCAGTGGCCATGCTGTGGAGGCCACCCACATACAAAATAGAGGAAGTTTGGCACAGATGTTAGCTCAGGGCGAAGCTTCCTCACCGAAAAAAAAGAATTGGTGTCTCAGTGTGGGACATTGGCATTTTCAATCCAACCAATGTTTTTTGAGGCATACCACATGAGAGGCTCTGGAAGAGAAACAAAGATTAACAGGGCTCAGTGCCTCTCCTCAAGGGCTTACATTATGTGTGTGTGTGTGATATTAAGGACAAAAAAATAACTAACAGAAAAGCTGAAAAACTACCATAGATTGGATACTTCCTGGATGCCAGGCACGGCTCAAAGTTATTTTTAATCTCATTTAATCCTCTCAACAACCATGTAAGGTAGGTATTATTCTCACTTTATGATTAAGTGACTTTCCTGGGGTCACAAAGCTAACAAGAGAAGGATCACAGGAGAATTCCAAACAAAGTGATATGGGGGCTGAAAGGAGGAAATGTCACGTTTGAATAAGAAGACATCAAAGGCTTCCTAGTGTTTTTGCAAGGCCTTGATATCTGGGCAGAATTTTGAAAGGCAAAGATTTTGGGTTCAGAGTGTGGAAAGTGTTCTCAGTAGAGGGAAGAATATGAACAAAAGCCCAGGGTGTTCAGGGAAGAGCACAGCGCATTTTGGCTGGCGTGTTGGGAGGTGTAGGAGTGTGGTGATAGACAAGGCTGGAAAGATAGAACCTTTTGTTGGAGGCCATTTGTTTGAATGACAGCTGAGGAGTTTCCGCAATGTGAGGGGTATTAAAGGTGGTGGTGTGGTCATAGCTGTGCTTTAGGAAGATGACTCTGTCAGGATTAATACTGGAAAGCAGGAAGACAGGAAGCAGTGAGACCCATAGGAGAGCACCACAAGAATTTCAGGGAAGGTAATGAGAGTCTTAACTAGGGCAACGGCTTTGGGAGTGGACAGCATTATGTCTTTTAAGATGAGCATCATGTGGGTTATTTTGTTTCAGGATTCTTAAGGAAGAAATTGTGCCTATTCTACCAAGTAAACCCATAATATCAATTCTTTGATTTATAATATGGTCCTACTAGTCATCTAAAAAATTATATATGTCAATACTTTCCAAACAACATTGTTTCCAAATAGCTCCAGTGGCTAAGCAGTGATGCTTAAGGCAAAGCGCAGGTGGTAACACCAACCCCCAGTTCTCTGTCACATGAGACACCCCCAGCAGCTCAGCCTCTGACTCACAGGCTGCAGCAGGGGGACTGTGGCAGATGCTGTACCCCCTGGTGCCCATGTCACTCAAGGATTTAATCACAGGGGGCCATACCAGGTCATACAGAGGTCCTTCTTTTGAGACAACAACCAGACAGGCTTTTTTCCCTTGATTGGATGGAGACAAAAGTGATGAGTGAGAGAAGGGGAAAAGAGTCACATCTGGGTCAAATTGCCACTCAAAACTAAGCAGAGAGTTCATGTGGTAGAGAGGTTAAATGTATAGATGGGGGAGCAAGGTAGACCTGAGTTCAAGCGTTAGCTCTAGTCCTTGCTGGCTGTGACTATGGTAGGATGGATCACTCAGTCTTAGGTTTCTCTCTTGGAATGGGATCAATACCACCACCTCAATATTTATTTAATATAACATTCTCTATTCAATTTTCACCTTTCCCACAAGACCTATTTCTTTAATCTCATAACTACCTTATAAGGTTGTCAAGAAAAATGCTAGACACATAGAAGTGCCAATAATTGTTTGATATTGTTATTATCATATATTATTTTAATATTATTAAGATGATAGCATCAAAAGCTCCAATAGGATAAGAACTGTTTTTGTAAACTAGCTTTACAAAAGGCTCGATAGAGTTCCCATTCATTTAACTGTGGTTTAAAAATAGTGTTGGCTAATGTAAATTAAAGCATGGAGATTGGCAGCTCAGTGCAAAGTACAAACTTCCTAGGAGTAAGTGCCCACCAGTGAAAGAAGCCATGATTAATAGGGCTTGATGCAGTTGATCACAGACAGTCTAGAAAGTACTTGGAGATATGGATTACTGAGTAGGAAAAAAAGGGGTGTGGAGAGGATTTTGCAGGCTGGAATGGGATGGGATGCCATCACTTGTGTCAGTAAGGATGAAGGAGGAACCTGCTCCTGGTACATAATACAGTGACATGCATATCAAAGGGTTCAGTACATGTGTCAGCAATCAGTGGTGACCTGCTACGGCAAGGTGGAGAGAAGTGGTCTGGAGAATGTACCCAGCTGGCAAGATGCCTGGCCCATAGTGGGCACAAAATACATTTAAATTAAAGGAAAGAAGGAAGAACCTAGGATCTCTGGTTCCCTTACATAAAAAGGAAGTTTAGTGATGAAGAAACCTAGAAGGGAATTTTACAGAATTTTAACAAAAAAACCTCTCTGGTTTGTCATCCACAGAACTAAAATTTTTGTGTGATTTGAGGGCAAAGAAATAGACCCTGTACCCAACATGACTTCCTTCCATACGTATCATGTTGCTTCAGAGTTCCCATGAGAGAGTATTTCTTTCCATTCTATCTCCCATTTGCACCCTCGTTTGAATGGATTGTAAGATTGCTTTCCTTGGATAGAGACTGGGGCGTCAGAAAGGCCCTTGGCTCTGGAATGAGAGTAATGCAAGATGGAGGCTGGGAAGAATGACCACCCAAACAGAATGATGGGGAGCCATTGTCTTTTTCACTGTTCTTTCCTAGGACTGACCTTTAGTCATTCTCCACATCTGTAGATATGGTTGGCTTCTTTGGGTGGATTCCCTGCCATGGCTTTAAAAGGTCCAACATCTGTTTTCATCATATTATTTCAGGTAGTTGCACAGACTTTTCAGAGAGATAAAATTCCCACTTGCTGTTGGTCTTCCCAGCATAAAAGGAAACACAATTTACTTGGGCTTCTGTGTACTGATTTGTTTTCCCACCTTGGGACTGACCTAAAACTTCTAATTCCTTCTTAGGCCTTCAACATTTCCAGATGCCTTTATAGGATGCCCTGCTTGGGGCTCCCACAGGGTCCAGCATAGATGAAAAAAGGAAGATCAGACAGTTGAGCTGACTAGTAATGGTTTGCTCCCCTCGGAACTCCCCAGTCCCTGGCTCTGCTCCAGAGCCACCCTTTCTGCCTGCACCAAGCACCTCATCCTCAGGGATGCTTGGTGATCAGCTCTGTCAGAAGCCCATCTATCTCCTGTACAGAACAGCTCAAGCAGAAAAAGATGGTCATTCTTTAAAGCAGAAGCAGATCAGAAGAAGGGTCAGCAGAGAGCCAAGAAAAGTCTTTTTGTCACCTAGTGCCCAGTGTGAGAGCTTTGCCATACAGCCTTTGTCCAGAACTGACCTGGCATTTGAGATCATGAACAACCATGAGAGAACATCACACAGACACACACCCACACACACACAGCATGTTATATTGTCAAAGTACTAACTGATTGACTACAGATAATGAATATATCTGGCTGGAAACCTACAGGGAAAGGTTTTGTCTGAAAGGACTTGTCTGAAAGGGAAATAAGAATAACACAAGAGCTTCTTTCCAGCTAAGCTTATTTTGATACCTGCTGATGCAAAGACCAGCTTCTCAAAACATTGAGACTGGGGGCATTGTCAGTTTTTGAACATTAAAACCCTTTCAGATGCCACCTTGTGAACAACTTGATGGAACATGTTCTGTCAACTCAATTCCCCCAAAAAGGCATATTTTTCAAGACATCCAGAGGATGAGGGCTAGCTCTGAGAACCCAGATGCGAGGGGGCATATCTCATCAGGAAACGTGATAAGTGTGGAGGAGCCCCCTCCTTACCACCCCAGCAAATGTTAGTGCTTCTACTTCACAGGGAAACAAAAGTGAATATCCTCAATTTCTACCTCCTCTCATGATGTTATACCACAATAGTCTTAAACATTTATCAATTTCTTGCCCGTTTCTTACCCACTCTGTTCTTACTGCTAAGTGGTATCCAGCCCCTGTTCAAAAGGGTTGGTCACTTCTCTTGTGCTGTGATCTGAAGAGAAGTTTCCTCTCCTCTTCATTCTTTCCCTCTGCACCAGCTTCTGCCCCTCAATCTATGTTCACAAGCAAGGCTTCCATCTTAGTCAAACAATTGAAATCCTCTTGGGTCCTTCTTACATTAATAGCCACACTTTTCAAGAGAGAAACTTTGCTCATTTGTTTTTTACTCATTCACTCATCCATCAGCCTTTGATTGAGGGCCTTCCATGTGCCAGAAACTGTGCAAGGTGTAGGGAACATGAAGATGACAAGACAATCCTTGCCCTCAAGGAGTCCAGAGTCTGGTGGAAGAGACCAGTGAATTAATGACCACACAGAGAGGGGTAAGTGCTACACCAGAGATGTTTACAGGTTCTCTGGGAGTACACATCACCTTCCAGTTCATCCTTCAAGACATGGTAGAAAACTTACTTCCTCTATGAAAGTTTTCTGCAGGACGAGTCTTCCCATCTTGATGCTCCCACATCACCTTGTAGATACTATCATGACATCACTTACCACATTTTACTGTAATTCTCTCTTTGCACAGCTTACTCCTCTGCTATCTTGTGAGTTTCCTAAGGTCAGGGACTGCGCCTTCTTCACCCCAGACCTTTATCCCAGCGCCCAGTACTTAGGAGGTAGAAGCTCTCAATAAGTGCTAATCGAGTGACAGTGAGTGACTGTTAGAAGGAGCACAGTATCTTTGGGGGCCAACTTTGATGATGGTGACAAGATAAAGTGAGAGAAGCCTTATGATGGTGGGAAGAGTCATGGGAAGAAAGCGTCCAGAACCACTTTCACATTCAATCCATTCTCTCTTTCCTATCACCTAGAATTTCTCCTATCCACTACGTTTCTGTTCAAACCTGGGAGGGTTTTGAGTTTGGTGTTATCACAGAGGTCATTTCCCTTTCAAAACTGGAGGAGTTTGGCTGGTTGTGCATGAAAACCATGCTTTTCACAGTGATGCCATTGAACTCCTCCAGCCGTTGTGGAAGGAAGCTTTAGACCTTCTGAAAATGAGGAAGAAGGCGAGTGTCGGAATTAGGACAGCAACCAAGTAAAATCTATGAAGCTCCCACCTTTCAGTCATGGAGGAGATGCTGAGCAGACTTTATCTGACCAAACTCTGTTCTTGGGAGCAGGTAAGTTTTTGTATCTTTATTTTACTGAAGATGAAATTGGAGCCCACAGATAAGGGGTTAAATGGTTTCCCCAACAGCTAGTAAGAACCTAGATCTTCTGAATTCGAAGGCAAGACTCTTTTGTCAAACTCTCTGAAGCTACTTGAGCAGTAAAGTGAAGAGATCAGCTTGGGGCTTCTCTGAGGAGTGAGTCAACTTCTCAACTATTTCACATTCACGCAGATGCTTTTCTTCTTTTGGGCTGTGAATTTATCCAGTCATCTTAGATGCAGACATAGTAGGTGGTTAGGGTTAAGGGAAGGAGGCTATCAAACCCCCCAGGGGTAAAGCAACTTCCTGTCACTCCACCCCTCTTCTGTAGGAAGGTGCTACATAGAACGGCGCTCTGGACACCCAGTTTATCACCCCAAATCTTGTCAGGGCTCTAGAGAAATGACATCCTTTTCTGAAAGTTCAATACAATTTAACTTTGCTAAATACCCACTAATTCTGTGTGTTTCTTTTCATTACAAACTCCATGGCAAACTCATTAGTAGCTTATTAGCCAGGACTGTTGGAGCTGAGCTGATGCTGTTCAGGAAAATTAGTTTGTGGAGCTTAAATCAATGCCGAAAGTGATCCTTGTCCAGCTAACAAGAGCTTGATAAATGCCACAGCATAGTTGGCAAACGCCAGCAATCAGAAGTAATAAAACCATTAATAGATTTCAATAATTCAGTCAAAAAAGGTCACAAGTCAGTCAGGGATGGGATGAGCAGAAGGAGGATGTAGGAGTTAAAGAGAAATCTCATCAGGAATCCAATAAATTTGCCAGGTTTGGGGAAAGGAAACAGAGTGATGTTGAAGACAGGACTGCAGGGCATCTGTGAAAATATTGAAGGAATCCTGTTAAATGTTAAAGAAATATATTAATTTCTGATAACTTTCATGACCTTGGTTTCCTTACTTGTATGATAGAAAGGATTGGTAAGTTGGGATTCACAGAGAAGGTATGAAAAAGAATGCTTTCCATTTGCAAAGCACTTAATTCTTTCCTTAACCATTGCCCCTCTTGTTTGATTCTTGCAATAATTCTGAGATATGTGAGGTGGTTCTGTCTAGGGTGGCTTAGGGTATGTGCTACTTAGAGGCAGGACAAGAAAGAGACTACTAGGTAACTGTGCAATCTTTGAAGGCCACTTCCAGCCTTTAGTTTTGATGCTATAAATTCAGATCTAAGAACCTAGAGAATGAGAGGATGCTGTTTTTGGCTCAATCAGACTCCATGTGGTTTAATATAAGTAATAAGGAGAAGCCCATAGTCATAGGCCACCCCTCTTTATAAATACTAGCACCTGTCATTTTACCTGAAGAGATCATTCCATTCTTTAGGATGATTGGCAACTCTGGAAAACTTCAAAGGCAGAACTTGTGAGGCTGTGGCATTTAAAAAAATACATTTTTATTTAAATTTACATACAGTAAAATTGACATGTATGTGTGTGTGTGTGATCTGTTTCAGGTCTGCTTGCCAAATAGCAAAATTTCCATCATATTTACAGACCAATAGACTCTTTAAAAAAATTTTTTTTAAATTGAGATATAATTGACATATAACATTATGTTAGTTTCAAGTGTACAACACAATGATTTTATATTTGTATATATTGTGAAATGATCACCACAGTAAGTCTAGTTAACATCCGTCACTGTATATCGTTACAAATTTTTTTTTCTTGTGATGATCAGATCAGTAGACTCTTGAAGGCAACATATCAGACAAAATAGTTACTACCAGAAAAACTTACATGTGTGGTGAGGAACACCGCCAAAGACCAGAGCCAAATGATCTGCTGGGTAATAACACATGATAGATATTCTGTCTGTATGCACACTTTCTCCTAAACAAGAGAAGGGAGAAGCATTTTGCTGGTAATTTTGAGATTTATTTACTCCTGTATATATTTACTCCTCTATATTTATTTCTGTATGTTCTTAAGAATGTTTCCTTCAGCTCAATTTCCACAAACACTCAATTTCCTTCAGCTCAATTTCTCCCAAATTTATGTGTTCATGTCTTTGACTCTTACCTGTCTTCTGACTGTATTGTGTAGATCCAACTGTCTCCTTCACATCTCCATTTAATGTCTTCCAGGTGTCTCACATTTCACATGTACAAAATTGAGCATCTGATTTGGAAGCCTTCCTCTCCCTGCTCCCTGCCCCCCAAATCAAACATTCTCCCTATAGCCTTACCTGTTTGGATAAATGGCAATTTTATTTATTCATTTGCTTAGGTCCAAACTTTTGGCTTCATGCTTGACTCTTTTTCTCTCATGTCTCACATCTGATCTGTCAGCAAATCCTGTAGACCTGATCTTCAAAATATATTCGGAGTCCTTAAAAAAATCTATAAATATTATTCATCACATGAACAGATTAAAGAATAGAATGATATGATTATCTCAATAGCTACAGGAAAAGCATTTAACACAACATAATTTTGATTTAAAAAAACTCTTGTTAAATTAAGAATAGGATGAATTCCTTTAACTGAATAAAGGGTATAAAAATCTATAAAAATCATCAACCTAAATTGAGAAATATTAGAAGCATTCCTTTTAAAATTACGAACAAGGGGCCAGCCCAGTGGCGTAGCTGTTAAGTTCACATGCTCCGCTTTCGTGGCCCCGGGTTAACAGGTTCAGACCTCGGGTGTGGACCGATACACCACTTGTCAAGCCATGCTGTGGCAGCGTCCCATATAAAGTAGAGGAAGATGGGCACAGATGTTAGTTCAGGGCCAATCTTCCTCAACAAAAAAGAGGAGGATTGGCAACCGATGTTAGCTCAGGGCTAATCTTCCTCACAAAATAAATAAATAAAATTACGAACAAGACAAGAATGATTATTATCACCACTTCTATCCAACATTATCCTGGAGGTCCTAGTCAGTGACATAAGACAAAAAAAAGGAAGACGGTCATACTGTCTTTGTTGCCCTTCCTTTTACATACAAACATCTTCCCACTTAAGCTGTTTGCTTATGCAATTCTCTTCTCTGGAAGTGGTGTTCCTCATATAGTATGTGATCAATAAATATTTGTTAAATGAATTAAAGATGAAGAATGTAAGCTCCATGCAAGCAGGGATTTTTATCTGTTTTATTCGTTGCTGTATCACTGGCTCTTAGAAGAGCGTTTATAGGAGCAGAACCAGATACATAATTGCAACATGAAAACATGGGGCTCCTCATTAAAAAAAATTCTTAAGATTTTCAAGATAGTGATAGCAGGGCATTAAACCAAGTGTGGGCCCTTCTGAGCACAGGACCCTCTGCAACTGCACAGATGACATGCCCAGGAAGCCAGCCCTACATAGAAATTACATAGTAAGCACTCAACTAATTGCTGAATGAATGAATAAATGAATGATCTCACCTCATCATCTCAACATCACATAAGGCAGTGGGTACGAATGAAGCTCAGAGAGCTAAATGATTTGCCCAATTCTACAGAGTCTGTGCCCTACCGTAACCGAACTCTGTTGGTTTGTCTCTTGATGAGTGTGGAGCCAAAAAGCACAACCAAGGCAGAAGTAGGTGAAGAAAAGGATTATTGCTGCATGAGCAATGGAGAACACCCCTGAGCTCAATGCGGCTGGAGACTTTATACAAAAGATCATGGTTTATTATGTGTAACAACTGTGTTCTCTTAAGGGGCATGTGTAACATGTATACATATTATTACATACATCACATGATCTAAAAATGGCTGTTTGGACCCTCCCAGAGGAGGAGAATTTAAGATGCTAATGAGTCAAGGTAACTTTAGGACGTCTTGGTGCTGGGACATTTTGCAGGGGGTCTTTCTGTAAAGGTGTGGTTTCTCTGTAAAACAGCAACATTTGCAAAACAGGGAAAACAATTCCTGCAAAAGAGAACATACAGTTTCCTTTTGTTTGAAAAACACTTGACAGATTATGTCAGTTGCTAACCAGACCCTCAGTAACCCTTTCTTTGCCCGGTTCCCTGATCACACTACCTTGGCCAAATCCAACTCGAAGGTAGGGCAAAGGAGCCTGTTGTTGGAGTCCATACAGGTCAACCTCTGGGCCACAGAGCAGGGAGAGGAATTTGGGTGGTGGGGGGCACCCACTTATCACAAGCTTCTCTTGATTTGTTTCTCCATGAGACTGTAAGTGCCCTGAGGGTGGTGGAGTTGTATGAAATCCCCAGAACCTAGCCCCAGGGCAGAGGTATACACAGTAGTCTTCAACAAATAATTGTGAGTAAATGAACAAATGAATTAATAAAAAAAGAGGTTGATATAGAGATGTAGCCAAAATCCTGCAGGTAAAGGGATAGAAGCTTAGTGAGTTCATTGAACAGATGGGGACATTTCATGGAATTGTTGGAAACAAACAAAATTCAGTCTTTTCCAAGAAGGTGAGTCAAGTGTGCTGAGCCTGCCCTTGCATCCTGCTTCAATTTCCTGTGGCGCTGCGATGGCATTGTGCGGGTGGGAGAATGGAAGAATTGCCTGTCTAACTTGTTTTACCTCTATCCCAAATTTCATTTCCTCACAGTCTCTCTCTCTCTCTCCTCCTATTCGCCTCTCTTTCTCCTCCTGCCATTGACATCTTTAGGGGTGGGATGGAGTTGCAGGGAGGGGGACAGGAGCTGGATGGGCTTGACAGCCAGGGATAGAGAAAGTGATTCCAGGTTGACTTTATTAAGGGAGTGAACTGATGATACACGACTCCCATGGTTTATTTTCTGAAACTCTTCATCCCTGCTCCCACCCTCAGCCTCAAGGGTCTCCCAGGCCTTCAACAGATGGTGATGGTGACAAAGGGTTTAACGTTATTGATTTCTGGTGGTAGTAGAAAAAAAGATTTTTTTCTTACCTTGAACTGGTTTGCCTCTCTCTACATCAGATGATTACCATTTTAACTCACTGATTTTTTCTTTTGCCTTGACCTCTGGTGAGTCCCAAGCTAAATGTAATGCCCAAATTCAAATATCATGGGAACTATCATGTTTATTTATCATATATACTTTTTCCTCTTTACTCTAAAATTTTGTTTTTCTATTGCAATTTTAGTAGCTTTATGCCAAGCTTCTAAAAAATTACACTTTTTAGTATTATATATGGAATATGGTAGAGTATAGATAATCAGCAAAAAAAACCTAGCTTTTGGGTCTAAGTCACATGAAAAACTCACAAAAGATGAGTGTAAGCAGGAGTGTTAGTTAGGTTGGGCTGCCAAAACAAGACCCCACAGACTGGGGCTTAAACAACACAGTTTTGGAGGCTGGAACTCTGAGATCAAGGTGTTGGCAGGGTTTGTTTCTCCTGAGGCCTCTCTCCTTGGCTTGTAGATGGCCGCCTTCTCACTGTGTCCTCACAGGGCCTTTCCTCTGTGAGCACATCTCTGACATCTCTTCCTCTTCTTAAAAGAACAACAGTCCTATCAGATTAGGACTCTACCCTTATGGCCTCATTTAACAGTAGTCACCTCTTTAAAGGCCATGTCTCCAAAAACAGTCACATTGGGGGTTAGGGCTTCAACATATAAGTTTTGGGGAGACACAATTCAGTTCATAACACTGAGTCTAACTGAGTTCCTAGGAAATAATTAAAAGGGTTGGAGGCCATGATCTTACTTTCTGCATGGCCAGGAATTGAGAATGGTTATCAAAGATGTCTGCCCCCTATTTGACTTTGGGGTTACTGACGCTGCCCAACTACCTGCAGGAAGAGAGGGCTCTCTGTCCCGTGTGTTCATCCCATGTCCTTATCTTTCATGGCTGAGCTTCCTTCTGAGAGATCCACATGATTTTTTCTGCTCTGTCTGGTTCTCTTCCCCTGTAAGCAGTCACAGACCTTTGCCATCAGATGGAATTGCCTTGACCACCATCCTTTGTCTTGATTTAGGATATTTAGCTTAATGTCCAAGGTACAGACTCTGCAAAGGGGAACGACCCCAACCTGAGAGCTGGGGGTCTTGGTTTCCAGCCCCAGCCCGGCCAATGCCCAACTGTGTGGCCCTGAACTTCTCACGTAATCTCTCTGGCCTTAGTTTCCTCATCTGTGAACAAGGCTTTGATGGGCTTCCTTCCTTCTCTGATGGTCTCCAAGATTGGAAGCTTGTGATATAATGTGGTATTAATTTTATCTACATCCAAACCTCAGCATGAGAAGTTGAACAACTTCCCCAAAGTCGCACAGGACAGTGAAGTTTTTCAAGTTATTTAACCTCTTTGAGCCTACGTTTCCTCATCTGAAAACAGAGTTAGATACTAGTATTTACTTTACAGGGCTATTGTGAGAAGTAAGTGTGCTGATGTATGTGAAGCACTTTGAACAGTGACTGGCACATGGTGAGCTCTCGATTAATGTTATCTTTTAATTTATTATCACCTTTACTATAACACCAGTGTGTGGTACACAGTAGGTGTTGGTCCACTAACAGACTGTCACTGAGGCTGGGAGCAGGTCCAAGAGCTACGGCCCCAGTTCTGTGTGTGTGAGGCTATGCTGTCTGTCATCATTTTTTTTTTTTTTTTTGACAACTGTGGTTCCTGTTGGAATGATTCAAACTGTGTTGGATCCTGGCCTCGGCACTTACTGACTCTGTAATCCTGGACTGATCATTCACCTTTTGCAAGTCCTGTGTTCTCCTCCATTGTAAGAGGCCTTTCTATGTGTGGTGTGAGTGACGCAAGCTGGAAACTCAGTGGTTTGTTTGTTTTGTTTTCCCAAATGTCTGCCTCCTGGACCCTTCCTGTTCTGTCTGCACTTAGCTCCCTAATATTCATACTTCTCTCTCATGTTTTCACATGCGACACAGCACTCCATGGAAAAATGAACTAAACGGCTGAAGGAGAAAAACTGTTTCTTCTACACTCAACACTTCTGATACCCAATGTGTCTCCCCCATAACACACACATTAACCAACTCTCCAATTCTCTGTGGACACTTCCTGGTGTCCTACAATTTAACTCAACTCTGACACTATCTGCTTGGAGTTAGCATCAGATCCCATAGGTTAAGGACTCAGTCCCACAAAACTCCCCTTCCCCCTCAATTCAGATGCCAATCACAAGTGCAGGTTGTCACCTATGCTTCTGACCAAGTGGCTACAAATTGGGTTCTCATGACCCCCTCCTCAAGTTAGATAATTTGTTAGAGCAGCTCACAGAACTCAGAACTAAATTACCAGTTTATCATAAAAGGATATAACCCAGAAACAGCCAGATGGAAGAGATGCATAGGGCAAGGTCTGGGGAAGAGGTGCAGAGCTTCCATGTTCTCTCGAGGCTCACTATCCTCCCAGCACCTCCATGTGTTCACCAACACAGAAGCTCTCAGAATCCCTTCAGTGAGAATTTTTTTCATGAAGGCTTCATTACGTAGGCATTATTGATCAAATCATTGGCCCTTGTTTGGTAACTCAACTGCCCAACCCTCTGGAGATTAGGGAGTGGGGCTGAAGATTCCAACACTCTAATCACTTGCTTGGTTTCCCTGGCAACCAGCCCCAATCCTTAGGGACTTTCCAAAAGTCATCTCATTAACATAAACTCAGGTATGGTTGAAAGGGACTTGTTTGACTAACGAAAGATGCTCGTCTCACAGTTTTAGGAGCTGTGTGCAGGGAATGGGGATGAAGGCCAAATATATATTTATCATAAATCACAATATCACAGTGACCAAAATGAAAAAAATCCAGCTTCAATAGGACTGTCTCAGGAAGAATCCTATCCTGATTATTCTGTGCCATTTCATTCCCTCTGTTGGTCCAACTGACTAACAAGAGCGTGCTTCAGTCCTCAGGGTTACTTGAAATCAACATGCAAAGGCTGATCAGAGGACCAATGGTAAAAGTTATTATCATCTTAAACATCAAAGATGAATTAGACATAACACACAGAAATAAGTTTGCATTTAATTTGCAAACACCTCTACTCAAGTATCTGGCGAGTCAGGAAGCCTTGGGTGTGAGTAACCAGAACTTGGTACCTGTAGCTCGATTCTAAGTCAACAGAAAGTGTAGGTTCGTTAGATGGGCCATAAGTTACATGGATCAAAGCCTTGTTGAGAGAGAATTGTAGCGTTAGAGCCCAGCATTTGGTGCCTGCTATTTAGTATATATTTGTGGACTGAATTTGTTATTGTTAGCCATTGCATTTATGGATCTGTATTGTAGGCACAAAATTATGTAGACTTACAGAAGTCCATTTAATGGCAAGGAGAATCCTAATGGTCTAAATTGATGCAAGACTTTGAATTAAATCCTGTAAACTAATAAGAAGATAGAAGAAGCAGTAGAAGGTTGGAACCAGTGCCCCTGAACTCATCACCAGGAATGGCAGCTCAGGGGTACAGTTCTGGGGTGTCCTGTGACATCAGCATATTTTAGGAGGGCTTAAGGGAACAATTAAAGGTGACAGAAGTAATTACAAGGAAAGGCACAGAGGTGGGAGGGTTGAATCACGATCCAATATGATTATACAGTGCTCAAAAATATGAACGCAGAGCTGTCCAGACCAGTTTGCCTAAAATTTTCCACCTTCATTATGTCACCTTTTCTGTATAACTCATTATGTTAAATTTTAAAAAAATCGCTATTATTACACCACCTTTAAACCGTATAAACATTTTAAAAGATTAAAAATTTGTCTCAAACTCACATTTAGTTATTTTCAATTATTTAAGTGTTCTTTCAATACATTCCCATGTGACTAATTTTGCTATAATTTTAGAGCACATACTTTGTCACCTGCCAGTTGGTGAGCATTTTGTATTTAAAGCTTTTTCTGTCTTGTGACTGCCTTGGCACACAATTTCTTTATGTATATAGCTTTTTCTCTGTCTTTGAACTATTGGTTTGGGAATAAATTCCCAAGATTGGGTTCAGTGGTTCAAAGGCGTCACATTGTGAGGGCTTGTGGTCCATCTGCCCTTCCCATTGGCTGCTGCTCCTACTACAAACTCCCCACAAACTCCCCAGAGGGAAATCTGAGGGAGAATTTCTCTCCTCACTGCTGTTTTTCTCCTCACACTCGCCCCATACTTTAGTTGGACAGTCTCCTCACTGATCTCAGCTCAGGCGAGTTCGCTGTCCTGAAACTCATTCCTGCTTCCAGGCCTTTGATCTTTCTGTTCCTACCACACTGCCCAACGCCCTCCCTCCTTGTCAACAGAGAAGAGCCTTCCTCCTTAACACACACGGATCTCTCTCCTCTTCACATTCCTATTGTGTCTTGCTTTTATCATGCAAATCAGCACATCATTGTTTTCTAATAATTTCATATGAGCTCATTTTATTTTCTTCAATTATAAGATATGTAAGCTCCTCAGATTTTAAGCTCCTCAATTTTTAGCTACTTTGAGGGCAAAGCTTGTGCGTTATTTATTTCTATAGCCCGATTGTCTCTGTCAGATGGGCTGGGCCCACCTTTGAAACTCAATAAATAGTTGATCATCAGTAGGTAGTTTTTACTGGTAAGCCATTTCTTCCTATAGTCATTGAACTATTCTTTCAAAACCTTGTATTAATCTTCTTTTTATTCTAGCTGATGGTAGGGAAGGACTGAGGCTTTGGGAGTGTGGCTTACTTTTTCTGAAGGAGACGACACGCACAGAAATTGGCAATAAAAACATAAAAAATTTCAAAGAACATACAAACAGAAGGAAACTTAATTTAAACATTGAACAAGATGGTGGTGAATACTAGCAGTTGCCAATTGCACAAATAGTGTTATGTGACGCCCCAAAACTCAGTTGGCTTAAAATCTTAACCATGTATTTAGCTCCGAGTTCTGTGGGTCAGCAATTTAGGCTGGTGGTTCTTCTGGTCCCGACTGGGCTCAGTTACAAGTCTAGAAGTCTGCTGACCGTTGGCCGAGACAACTCAGATCACCTCTCATCTCTCTTCCACCTCTCCAGGATATTCTTGTGTGAGATCCTATTTGAGCTGTGGAGTCTGGCCAAAATGTGGGTGGAAGCGGGCCAGAAGGAGGTGGAGACAGCACCTGAGATGTAAAGGAAACACTACTGAAGGTCCCATGGCCATCAGAGTAGGCACTAGTTCAGAATCTC
Organism: Tapirus indicus; assembly: GCA_031878705.1. Classification (NCBI taxonomy): domain Eukaryota; kingdom Metazoa; phylum Chordata; class Mammalia; order Perissodactyla; family Tapiridae; genus Tapirus; species Tapirus indicus. Next base: position 122,397,288 of record CM062925.1, read on the forward strand.
ATGGGCCAGCTACTGTTGGAGTAAAGAAATTGAGAGGGAGGAAAAACTGGGGGTCAGTAGTCAAAATGGAAAGGTGTCAACAGCAGGGAGAGAAGTGAGACAGGTGGTTAAAACCTCAGCCAAAGGAGCCAGAAGGTGTGCTGGAGCTGAGGGGGATGGAAGGGAGGGGGTCCGCTGCACATAGGGAGAGGACCTGCTACCTGAAAATCCATCATCTTGTCATTGCTATGCCTCAGGGAAGGCAGGCATCAATTTCCAGGTGGGGCTGTGGTTTCTAATGAAGGCAGGGAGGAAGGCAGGTCCTGACATACATCGTGTTCTTCTTTCTGGGATGACTGGATAGACTTAGATTTAAAGTTTTCTCTACCTCACTGGTTTCTGCTTCGCCCCTGCTCTCGTTAGAATGTGGACAGGAGACGAGGACTTCAATTGTATTAAGCGGAGCACAATGACTGATCTGTGTTCTCTGCATTTGGAAATCAAATCAGAGTCAAATCTGATCACTGAGGAACAGAAAAATTCATTTAAGTCATGAGCTCTGCTGGCCATTTCCATCACTTTCAATAGGGGAAGGAAGTGGTACTTGTTCAGTAAGCCTGAAGAGGGGACAAGGCTTTGTAGTAAGGATTTATAATAGAGCTTAAAATAAAGCCAGGATGGAGTCCTGGGATGGCTTCTTCCCACCCCACTCGAGGTGCAGGAGCAATGCTAATGTGTCCATCCTATGAGGATCTGTGCCTCTGCCTCTGTTCTTTGTCTCCATTTTAGGAGACTTGAGAGAAGGCAGTGCACACTTCTGGTGTAACTTTAGGGGCATAGCTCAAAATTATACCTCCCATTGGACGATCATGGTGTCTGGAATCAAACCATTAGAGATTTTCTGCTCTGAGGCTTGAGGCTTGTCAGTCTTCAGAAAACCCAGACAGATCCAAATTCCATAGAAAGAGTAACTCCTCCAACCATCACAACCAGGGGGCGTTGACTAGCCGAGCCAGGAGGTAATGGGGCAAAGGAGACTTGGGAGAAAAAACAGGAGCTAAGAATCAACCCCAAGTCAACCAGATTGGTTTCACAACCTTGTCCAGGGATGGCTCCAATTCCAAACACTGCTGGAATTACTTTTTTCTAAAGTTGGTGTTTTGGACAATAAGAAGAGTAAGCTAGGCTGTTGGAGCCTCTGGTCTATGGAAGCTCATACCCTAAGACTTAGATGTTTTGTGGGAAGAATTCCCCCTTTTCTTTGCTAATTGTGGACCCTTTATTCATGATTTACTCTCAACTCTATTAAAAATATAAGTTTCATGCAGTAGGAATTATGCATATCTTATTGACCTTGTAACCCTGGCACAGAGTAGACACTCAATAAATGTGTAAGCAAGATACGTGAACCATTGTGTTTTTCAACTTATGACGCCTCCAAGGGAAACAAGTTCCAAAGATTGGCTGCCCACTGTGTAAAGTAACACTTCCTTTGCTTTGTTCCTAAAAAAGAAATCAATATTTCAGGTTGAAAAGAATAGGTGATTGGATTGTAAGTGGTTTTCATTTTCTCCCTTCTCTGTTTTTTTTTTTTTAATTTATAAAAGTGATGGAACTATTTTGTCAAATGCAATTTTGCTTAGAACTTTAATATATAAAACCTATATAAGCCTGGCTGCTGGGCTCATAGGAGAGCAGACCTCCCCTTCATTTACTCCATAGGCAGCTCAGAAGGTATCAGAATCCCAAGACTCCCTGGAATGTGAAAACCCCTGGACCTTCCAACTCTAGCACTTTCTGCTATGAATAGCTATTTCACAAACACCGCATAAGTGTCTAGAGAAACATGTCCTTCTTTCACCCATTTTAGAATTTTATACTCATCTCTGTTAGGAAATGCTTCTTTTTATCTAAGCCCACCTCCCCCCCCCCCTTTTAAATGTTTCACCTCAATCTAGGAGAAAGAGTTATATGACCCCAAAGTGATTTGAAAGTCAGTTAACCTCTTTTTTGTGTGTGTGAGGAAGACCAGCCCTGAGCTAACATCCATTGCCAATCCTCCTCTTTTTGCTGAGGAAGACTGGCCCTGGGCTAACGTCTGTCCCCATCTTCCTCTACTTTATATGGGACGCTGCCACCGCATGGCTCACAAGCAGTGCGTCGGCGGGCGCCCGGGATCCGAACCTGCGAACCCCAGGATGCCAAAGCGTGAACTAAACCGCTGCGCCACTGGGCTGGCTCCAGTTAACCTCTTTTTACAACATGACCACTGTTTTTTTTTGTTTGTTTGGAGTCAGACTTCAAGTCAAAAACTGTGAAGAGATAAAAAGTTCGTAGTTGTTCTATGTGGTCATTTATTTGATTTGACATGACTAGGTTTCTGGAATGGGTAGAAATTGAAATTAAAAATAACAACAGTTTTTTTCCCTCCTGAAAACTTAAAAAAAATACACCTTTATTTTAGAGAAGTTTTAGATTCACAGCAAACTTGGGCAGAAAGTACAGAGATTTTTCCATACATGCCCCCATACATGCACTGTCTTCTGCACTATCAACACCCCCCACCAGATGGTACATTTGTTACAATTAGTGAACCTACACTGACACATCATTATCACCAAAGTCAGTAGTCTACATTAGGGTTCACTCTTGGTGTTGTACATTCTATGGGTTTGGACAAATATATGACACATCTTTTCTCTGATTCTGGGACATAATACTATTTGATCATGATGTATTATTCCCTTTACATATTGTTAGGTTTGATTAGCTAACGTTTTGTTGAGCATTTTTGTATCTATGTTCATTATTATTCTGTGGTTTCCTTTTTTTCTTGTGATATCTTTGGCTTTGGTATCAGGATTAATGGGCTCATAAAATGAGTAAGATGTGTTCTATCCTCTTCCATTTTCTGGAAGAGTTTGTATAGAAATAATATTATTTCATTTTTAAATATTTGGTAGAATTCACCAGTGAAGTCATGTGTGTCTGAAGTTTTCTTTGTGGGAAGATTTTTAACTACAACTTCAATTTCATTAATAAATATAAGGCTAGTCACATTATCTATTTCTTCTTGAGTGAGCTCTTAGTGGCTGATGCAAGTTTTCCCAAACTCTAATTTTCTCTGGAAAGTCCAAATTTTATTATTGGCAACAAATATTGTTAGTTGTCTTCCTTGCAATGAGAAAATGTCTGCCATCTACCTACGTTTGAATAACCAACCACAGTTTGTCTGTCAGTTGTTCTTTCAAGTAAAAATAATGTTCTTTGGAAAAAGTGACATGTTCAGCCTGCGATTCCGACAACTGCGAAAGTGCTTTTCCTTGAAACAACCATGTGCTTTGGTATGCCACAGAGTGTACTTCCCATTTTGTCACCCAGACTATTAAAAAGATGCATACTCTAGAGTTGAGAGGGTTGAGACTTAATAATAGTCTATAATCTTATCAAGGACATTCTCAAATGAAACTGGCCATCCCGTGCTGTCTGTTATCCAAAGCCTGAAATACATTTCATGTGTTTAGTCTGGTTTTCTAGTTGCTTAAGACGGGAAGGGAAATGAGGTTCCTGTTGCTCTCTCCCAATCTGTTTCTTTTTCTTCTTCTGGAAATCCTAGTCAACAAATATTAGGTCTCTTGGAGTTATTCTTTAAGTATCTTTCTCTTTTTCCTCTGATTTTTTTTTCCTCTGTATTTTGGCACATTTCTTACACTTGGTCCCAATAGTGAATGGTCATCCTCTTCTTTAATTCAGTTGGTAAATTTTAAAATTCATAACATGATTTTGAGTAAGCTCCTGGAAGTCTTTTTGTGCTTTTCTTCCATCTCCTTAACTGCTCGTATTACCTCTCGTTGGAGGTGTTCACCTTTCTCCTCCAGCAGTACGTTTCGTTGGGCATGTGGTCCGAACGTTTCACCATTTCTTCCTCTCTGGCTGCTGGGTCTTTAGATGGGCTGTGATTTTTTTTCTCTGGGCTCCCAGGGATTCACATGTTGTTGCTAGAAGTCGCATAAAGGCAGGAAGCTGATACTATTTCACATTAGAGCAGTATCTTTTTTTAATTGAGGTATAATCGGCAAGTAAAATTGGATATATTTAAGGTATACAATGTGATGATTTGATATACATATACATTGTGAAATAATCCCCACAATCAATCTAATTAACATATCCATCACCTCATATAGTTAGCGTTACCCCCCACTTCTTTGTGGTGAGAACACAAGATTTACCCTCTTAGCAAATTTTAAATATACAATACAGTTTTTATTTACAGTCACCATGCTGTACATAACATCTCCAGGATGTATAACGTATTCATCTTGTACCCCTGGAACTTTGGACCCCTCGACCAACAACTCTCCATCCCTCCCTCCCCCCACCCCCAGGCCCTGGCAACCACCGTTCCACTCCCTGCTTCTATGAGTTCAACTCTTTTAGATTCCACACATCAGAGAGATCGTGCAGTATATGTCTTTTTCTGTGTCCAGCTTTCATGGACATGCTATTACTATTTCATATTTTGCTATTTCACTTAGCATAATGTCCTCCAAGTTCACTCATGTGGTCTCAAATGACAGAACCTCCTTTTTTAAGGTTGAAGGTCAATATCTTTTTCTTGGATATTGCCCTACATGTCTTAATAAAGACTTAAGTAGGATTGAGATCAGAAGTAACGATTCCCTTTTTTTGTGTGTGTGGAGAAAATGAGGCTCCGAGTAATGAAGCCCCTGCCTCATGTTCATCAAGGGATCAGAAGTGGAAATCCAAGGGGACATCTCTGTCATCATAGTGATTGTCAACCATCTGTAGAACGCTTACCCAGGGCCAGGCACTGAGATAAATGTTTACACATGTTATTTTAATTGAAGTTTCTTATGAAGCTAAGTTGTCTGGTTGTTAACACACAACATTTGCCCTGTGGTGTAGGTATGATGATTCTTCCCACTTATAGATGAAGCAGCTGTGTCTTCCCCTGAGCTCACATAGGTAAAAAGGGGAGAAATTGGGATTTGAATTCAGGCCTGTCTGTCTTTGAAATCCTTGATTGCCCTTGACCACTCTGCTCCACTGTCCTGGCATTTGCCTCCATTGGCCTTGGACAAGAAGGGGAGCTGCTTCCTTTCTCTGCTGCCCCTCAGCACTTTGCTTAGTGGGTGGCTCCACATTTAGAAAAATCCCTTATATTCTCTCAGTGTATGAGGTCAAAGGCACCACCTCCTCATCTCCATACATTCTTCCCAGCATAATGGCCCAGGTATTATTATTATTATTTTTAATTACTTTCCTATTTAATGCTTAATTAAAGACACCGGTGGGTTGAGTGGTGTTATCAGGTGATGGATTCTGCGCTCGCTTTTGCTTCAATCTTCCCCACCCCTTGCCCTTTAGATTAATGGATTCACAGACTGTCTCCTTATTACCATGAAATCTGGGGGCAGAACAATCCTATTTCTGGTTGCCATTAGCATTTGTATTTTGAAGACCTTTTGAGTGATGGGTATGGCATACTCAAAAGTCCTCTTAGGGATCCAATAGTCTCTGCCAAAGGAGTTTCCAAGCACAGTATAAGAAAGGGAGAAGAGGTTTGGATAACTGAACCAATGCTTAACCCCCAAATCAGTTTTTAACAAAACTTTGGAATGCAGCCTGTGGGAGAAAGTCTGAGGAAGAAGGTGGACACACTGGCCACCCATGTGGGGGCTACTGCAGGGCATCCATGTCAGGAGAAGAAATTTAATTTCTTCTTGGTGTGGTGGGATCAATTAAACCAGGATGAGCTCCAGAGCCCAGGTCAGCAGCTCTTAATAAGGAATCATCCTTCCGACTATCTGGGGATGGTCCCAAGCTCCACCCCTCCAGATTCTATTTCAGAAGATTTCGATGGATGCTTGCATGTATACTTTGACAAGGGTCTCCTGGTGATTCTGGGGCACACCCCTCGGGTAAGATGGTGCACCAGCCACAACTACCCAGAGGAGACAGGCCTTGGGGGTCTGTGGTCATTTACTACTGAAGTCAGAGATCTAGAGTTTACTAAATGAGGTAGCTCATGTAAAGTGCTTAGCATTGTGCCTAGGACTGACTGAATGACAATTATTGCTGTTACTGATCATGAGTGGAGAGGGTACTCCTAGGACACAAATAGGAAGTGGGGTCAGGAACCCTGAGGACCAGATCGTCAAGCCAAGGACAGCAAGAGTCAGAGTCAGGCATGACAGGGGAGACCCTGGGATTCAGGTTTTAAGGTTGGAACAATCTGGAAAGGTAGAGACAGCTTCACAAGGGATGCAAGTGATCAAGGGCCTTGAACACCTGACTCTACTGAATGCCTGACCTTCCCACCACCTCTCACTGCTTTGCTAGTTAACTTCTGCTTGTTCAGCCTTACTAGTTCCCCACCTGGCTCTGACATTATTTCCCCAGAAACTTTAGGATACAGACATTACAGAAAATCAATTCACTCTTTGTGCCCTAGTCCCATGGCAGAGTTTCAGTTTCCTGGTAACCAAGACTTAAATGACTTTCCTTCCCCTCTGGGCCCCCAGTGCACCATTTCTGGCAACTCGACCCAGAGGCATGAGATGAAGAATGAGTCAGCTCAAGGAAGGGAGGTCATGAGGAGCTCGACAGTGGGCATGTGGGGACCTTGCCATGATTAATGACATGCGTCTCTCTTGCCTGGCAGAGTCAAATTTTTCATTTATCACGAAGTGACCCCGCTACTTCAGAATTTAATTGCTTCACTTGCCAACCTGAAACAGATTCAGCAGTGAAGTCTGAAAAGTGAGATAACCTGACGGCGAAGCTGTCTTCCCTGGCTGGGACAGCCAGAGGAGTCAGTGGCATTAAACGCCACAGAGGAGGGATGAGATGCAGACCTTCAGGCTGGCCTCCCTCCCTCCCCTGCTCTGGGACTGGTTCTGACTGTGCCCTTCTGGCCCCACCTGGGGGCTGAGATGTGAAGGATGCAAACACCCTTCCCTGTGTGGGATCCCAGGCTGACGTTGTTCTCTAACTTTGGTCAGAGTGACCCTCATTACTACAAGACTGATGAGTGATTTATTCATTTGCTTAAATATGAAAATGAAAATTTCAAAATTTAGGGTCAGTAGATTTTACATTTTCCTGATCACAAGTAAAATTGACCAACTTTTTGTATGGTGATTGGACATTTTTGCTTCCTCTTTGAATTGCTTGCTTATGTCCCTTGTCCATTTTTTCCATTTTTATAGTCTTTTGTCTTGATTTTAGGGATTTCTTATCTTTTATGGCTCTAAGTCCTTTGCTAGCTACCTGTAACATTTCTCCTGGTTTGTCCCCTGACTTTAACTTCCTTTGCTGTCTTTATTATAAGGTTTAAATTCTGATGTGGTCAAATTTGTCAGTCTCTCCCCTTTGAGGTTTGCTTTTTTCTGCCTTGGTTATGAGAGTCTCCTATCCTCCTAGTAATATTTTTAAAATATTGCCTAAATATTGCTATTTTTCATGAGGTTATCTCTCTCATTTTTTTTTTTTTGAAATGTTGTGAAGTAGAGATTTGACTTAATCCCCCTCAAATGTACAGCCTATAGGGCTGGATCAGTTGTTGACTAGTACCCCCCTCCTCTATCCCACTGTCTGTGATTGAAATGATATCTTTACCATATACTAAATTCCATATACATAAGTTCTTTTTCTGGGCTTCATATTCTTTTCCACTGATATATCTGTTGATTACTGTTCTGACAACACACTGTTTTAATCATAATAGCTCTAGAATATTTGAAATCTTAGGGTCTGTTCCACATCGTGTTCTTTTTCAACACTTTCTTGTGCACATGAATTTTAGAATCAGCATCAGTTTTCATGGTTGTTTGTTCCTTGCTTGTTTCTATCCCTTTCCCAGTTTAATCTTTCACCTTTTTCTTTTCTTCTCCTTTTTTTTTCTTTTATCTCTTTACTTACTTTGTCGCTCACCTTTCTCCTTTTCCCCTGTTTTCATTGGGGAGGTGGATAGGAACCTGGAATGGAAATCAGAAAATCTAAGTTTTAGTGCAAGTTCTGTCATGAGGTAGCTGTGTGGCCTTGGGCAAGTCATCTCTCCTCTCTGGGTTAAATGTCTTTTCCTATAACTTGAGGGAGTGGACTAGACAAATTCTGACATATCTTCTAACGTCTGCTCCTCTTCCTTCACCTGACAGCTCATTCCTCCATGTGGCTTAGCTCTACTCACCAATGTACATGTCATAGTAGAACAATCCTCTCTCTCTCCCCACCCTTCTATCCTCACCTTTGCCCCCCGCCCTGCACCCTCCCCACCACATTCGATTGTGTGATGGTCATGTGCTGTAGACTCATATGCTTGGAATCAATACTTTCAGAACTGCTCCTCAGCAGAACAAAGAAAGGGAGCATTTGGTGGCTGCCCTTGGGAGGTTTACCTGTGTAAACAGGTTAATCTTCTGCTCGCCTTTCACTGAGCGCTCCTGGAAGACGCAGAGGGCCTCTCAACCAAGCTCACGTGGTAGGATTAGCTGACAACTTGCTGCCCAGGGAACTGCCACCTGTGGCCCACCTTCAACCCTGCAGGTGGCTAGGTTGTGTTTGCCTTGTCCAGCTGCTGTGTTTCCTTTTCTAACTGTAATGGTCACAGGCAGAGGGTTCATGAGGCAATAGACGTTCTTCTGGGTAATTAAACTCTCAGTGAAGGTGAAGCATTAGATCAGGCTGAGTCCTCATTTGCCTGGAGGGAAGTGCTAGCAGGCAACCCTACTCACCTGAATTTTCTGAGGGTGTGGGGGTAAGTCTGGGATGGACGTATGCTCTTCATAATGTGTAAAGGGGGAGGACATGGCCACTGTGGCTTGATGATTTTGTCTATAGTTCTAGAAATCCTCAGATGGCAGGATGGTTCACAGCTGTGCTCTTCATTGGGAATTGTTCCTCGAAGCAAGAAACCGCCTTACCTGAGGTTGTCCACCCTGCCAGGGGTGATTCACTGACAATGATTGCTGATGCATGTTATAAAGGCCCAGCCCCCTTACCTCAATTTGGCTCAACTCACAAAGCCCACCCACAACCTAGAGCTCTCCTTAGGGTTAGTAGAGGCCGCAGTTGCAACTGCTCTGTGGGTCAGCTTCTCCCTTGGCCCTATCTTGCCTTCCTCATTTCCTTATAGCTACATCTGCCAAGAACATTTGCCCAAAACCTTCTGTGTGTAGCTCTCAGTCTCTGAGTCTTTCTAGGTACCCTAACTTCAGACACACAGAAGACACACACAGATTGCATGGTCTCCCTGGTACACAACGCCTTCTTTGAAGGCAGGTGCTTCCACGTCCCCATCTTCTTCACGTGGTATCTGACACAGAGCACTCACGCAGGGTCCATCAAATGAATGAATGAAAGAAGACAAAGCATGGTTGATGATGAGAGGGGAGAAATTTGGAATTGTGTTTTGTTCTTCAGTTGAACCTTATGTTCTAACACTTCTCAGGCATATCAAAGTGAAGCAGGAAAATTTGATAAAAAGTGCATTTTAAGGCAATTACTGAGAGAGCATGGAAAATGACTTTGGGGAGTATAATGGTAACACGATACAACTCTTACAATATTGCCTGGAATGGTTCTTATCTTCTCAGCAAAATGACTTCAGATTTGACAGGTGGGCGGCGGGACCCAATCACCGGGGAACCTGTGACCTGAAGTGGTGGTAGATGCTCTCATAGCTCCTTGCTGATTCTCTCAGGGACCCATCCTAGATCCCTCCCTCCACCCCCTCCAGCCCTGAGCCCTGCTGACACCAGCCCTTCACTGCTTGGCTCACATCAGTTGGCTTCCCCCAGGCGGGTCTGCTGGCTGTGGGCATCTGCCCAGGGGCTTTATGCCTGATCCGTCTTCCTTCAACCTTGAAGCCACCCTCGAAGGCTGCTCTTGTCCTTCAAGAACCCAGTCTGTGGCAAGCTCACGACAGTCCCAAGGACAGAAACTTGTCAGTTCTTCTGGAGGAGTCCCTGAGGGCTGCCACTGTCCTGCAGTGAAGAAAGTTATTATAGGGTTTTTGCACCATTTGTTTCCCCTTTCCACAGTCACAATGATTTTTCAAATTTTTGCTAAACTTTTATTCTTTCTTAGACAACTCCAGGCTCTTTTCAGGTAGAGTCATTGTAACTCTTGGACTTGCATTTCTCAGAGAAGTGATGATAATAAAGTGAACACTTACTGAGTGCTGTTGATATGATGAACTAAGAGCTTTTTGTGTCTTAAGTTAGTCACACATCCCCACACTCCTATGAGGTGTTGCCCAGGGAGGGTAAGTAGCTTGTCCAATTTATTGCAGAGGAGGAAAGTTTCAGGAAGATGCCCAAGGTCACAATGAGTCAGCGACAGGGCTGGGATTTGAATCTGGCAGTCTGGCTCCACGCCTACCCTCCAGTGGACCACTAGGTGGCATAGCCCTTCTGGATAGTGTGACATTTTGCAAAGAGCACTGGTCACCTGGGTTGTCATCTCAGCTCTGTCATTGACTTTCTGGGTGAACTTGAGAGAATCATCCAACTCCTCTGGGCCTTAGTGAAACAAGGGAGCTGTCTGGATCCCCTTTAAGATTCATGCTAGCTGGAGGATTCTAGAAACCCCCTTTGTTCTTCCTCGACCAGTTACATGTTCCTCTCCTATCCCATCTTTCCCACTTTTGACATAGAACACAGGTGGTGTTTTGGGCTGAAAGAGATAATTTCCTGGGGCAAAGAAAAACTTCAACACCTACTCCCTCTCAGGGAAGAGGTAGGCAGCTGGTTTGCAGCTGGTGCCAACTCTTGAAATACGCTTATTGCAGGTATGGTTGCCCCCAAAGAGCAAGGGCATTCTGTGATTCCAGCAGTCATCACAAGGTAGGTTCATAAATATCATTCTCTCATGAGCTACTGCAGGCAATAGGGCACTTGATATCATTTAACATCCTCTCCAAGGTCAAGACAGTCAGTTGTTGCTATTTTAGTTTCTTCCTGGTGTCTGACAATATTAGCTAATTAGTATTCTCCATCTTAAGGCTTTGTACTGTGCTTAAAATTTCCTTTAAGGGACAATAAAACCAAGAGGGCCACAGAGACTCAGCTTGTTGGCTGTGAATATAGTTTAGCCACCAGAATGGCCTCATAACTCTCCAGGACATGTGTCTCAGGCTGGCCTGTGACCCAAGCAGGAAGGAGTGACAGCTTTGGCATAAAAGACCTTGTTTTCCCTCATAAAAGGTAAATACTTTATGGGAAGAGTAACATACTAAGATGGATTCGTGATTTACCCTATAGGCATGGGATTATACAACCCTTCACCAAGAAACTGCTATTTAAGAGCAGGTTTTCTTAGAGGGAGCTAGAGAATTGATCATTTTCTCATTTCTTTTTCTGGTAAAAGTGCTTGAAAAAGTCTGTATCCAATATCTCTACTCCCTTTCCTTTATCCCTTCTTGAATCCACTCCCCTGGGGCTTTCCCTTCCTCCACCCCATGAAATTCTTCTTCTCAAGGACATGATGACTTCCATGTTGTCAAATCTAATGGTCCATGGTCTCTCCTTGGTTTACTTGGCCTGTCAGCACCGTTGACATTCTGGGGGCCCAGATGAATTCCTGCACATGCAGTGGGCACAACCCTCCCTGAGCTTGGAGGGTTCACCACTTTTGGAGCAAGTGGAAGAAGCAAGCTCTCTGTCTGGGGGGAGACGTTACTTTATCCCTCAAGGTTGCTTGCTATGAACCTTGAGAAACAGCCCTGGTAAAGAGTGGTCAGGACCATGCATTCTTGGGATACCTGGCAAGAGTGTTCAGGGACACTCAGGGCCCAGGGCCCATCGCCCTTCCCAGCAGCGTGTGTCCCAAAGGCCGTCATTCACAGATTCTCGAATCTTGGGTCCCCAGCCTAGTCTTGACTACTGATCATCAGCAAATATCCCAACATTAACATACACCTAATAATGTGGTTTATTATAATGACAGCTAACCTGTGTTGATCGTCAACTATAGGTTGAGCCTGAATATGGCCTCCTTCAATCTCCACAACCTCCCAGTAAGGATGATATTTTCTGGCTCGTATAGGCTAAGTAATTCAGTCATTGGTGGAACTGAGATTCAAACCTGTGTCTGCTTGATTCCAAAGTCCATCCTCTTTATGCCTCATCACACTTCCTGATAAATCATCAGTGCTGCATGAAGTACACAGATAAGAGAGTGAAAGGAAAGAGAAGAGGACCAATGATTATAATTTGAAGAACACTTGAAGAGGCCAAGAGGTGAACTTTTTAAAAGAGGGGTGGTGAGCATCAGTATATGAAAGCTTAGGTGGATAGAGTCTGAGAACAGGCCAGCACTTGACTGCTCCTGTAGAAAAAGGGAGCATCCTTACCCTTTTCTGTATCTTAGCCCATGAGTTAGAGCTGGGTTGTCAGATTAGCTAATTGACATCCTGTCCCTTCCATGAGGTACGGAGAACTTGAGATAATGTCTTCTCAGTGGAGATAAGGGGAAGTGGAGCAGCTGCAGCACCAGCCAGCCGGGAGTGGAGGTGACAGAGGCAAGGAGGCAGTGTGGGGTGGGGATGGAGCGCATAGGCTCTGAAGTCAGACAGACCTGGGTTCAAATCCCTCGTCCATCACTTCTTAGCTCTTCTCTCTTAGGAAAATCATTTCACATCCCAGAGTCTCCATTTCTCTCATTTATGAAGTAGGCATTATGATACTTACATCCCAGGTTTTTGTGGGAGTTGAATGAGCTAAAGTATCATCTCAGGTATATAGATTTGGATATGGTCTAAAAAGAGGTCATTACCCTTTCAGCTTAAAAAAAACCTGCATAACGTACACAACTTAAATTCTTACTGTTCTTGTGATCTTCACCTCATCCCAGATTTTCATCCTATCCTGAATCTCTTCCCATTCTCTGCCCTTCTAGGGTTTATCACTTTTGTGTGTGAGTCATGGACCCTTTGGCAGTTTGGTGAAGCCTATGGGTCCTTATCATAGTAATGTTTTTAAATCCAGAAAGTAAAGTAAAATGCATAGGATTGCAAAAGAAACAAATTATATTGAAATACAGTTGTATTGGTTCCTTATTTTGCTATAACAAATTACCACAAACTTGGGGCTTAAAATAACACAAATTTATCTTACAGTCAGAAATGCAAAATGCCTCCTGTGGTCCTTGGCTCATGGCCCCTTCCTCCAACCGGAAAGCTGCAATGGCATCACTCCCACCTCTGCTTCTACCATCACGTCTCCCTCTGACTCCAATTTCTTGCCTCCCTCTTATAAGGAGCTTTGTAAGTATCTTGGGCCCACCTGAATAATCCAGGATAATCTTCCCATCTCAAGAACCTTAACTCGCATCTTCAGGTCCTTTTTACTGTATAAGGAAACTTATTCCAGATTCCTGGGATTAGGACGTGGACATCTTTGGGAGGCCATTATTCTGCCTACCACAACAGTTAACAAAACATTGTTATTATATAGTAATGCACAAGCTTCTTTATGAATGAGTTAAATAGCAAGATCTGGAGGCAGGTCTAATAAGTACTGTGATTTCAAGATAGTGGCGAGAGTAAACAATATCCAGGGTATCTGTAACAGTTGTGATGTGGGAGGAAAATACCTGCTTATTCTGCGGGTGAGTTGTAGGGACCATTAAAATCTACAGGTGTAATCGAAAGAAATGTTAGCTTCAGTTAAAGCTCAGTGCAAATATGGATGTGATTTTTTTGCCTTTCAAGTTCATGGATGCTCTGAACTCTATCCATCTGTGGTCCATGGGCCCCAGATTGAGAAACTCTGCTCTAGAATGTGTTGCAGAGACGAAGTGGGCCTGATGGACAGTGAGCATCCGCGATAGGTGAGGCTCATGACATAGTGGGAACCAAGATGTTTGTAGACCAGAAGATGTTTGTAGATCACACGCTGACCTGGCTGCTTCCAACAGTGCTTGTCAAAATAACCCATTTCACCTGGCACACGGTAAGCTTTCCATTAATTGCACTGGCGGTTATCATCATACTGAGTTGCAAGATCAGGGGCAGTTAGGGGAGAAGAAGTGAAGAAGATCATCACCACCAAACTGACAATAAGCCAGGCTGGCCCGGGCGCGACCAGCGACCCCGGAGCTGGTTGCAGCTCTCTGCCCAAGTGCACTGATTTTGTTGCTTCAGTGTAGCTCACTGTCTGCCCCATTTATCACCCTGTGGGCATCATCCAGAGCCAAAGATAGAGGTGGGGCTTTGTCGTTGTCGTCGTCGTCATACTGTGACGATGATGAAGAAGTGGGGGTGAGTGCAAGATGATAGTGTCACCTGAATATACCGTGCTCAGAGAGAGATTCAAACTAAAATGTCAGTTTTGCATCCATACCGGGGAAAGTCATGGAAATGACACCCAAGTGTTGTTCTTGAGGAGAAATAAACTCAGATGGGCTGGAGGTTCTCTGTGTCTTTGGAAGCTAGCAACCCCTTTATAACAAGGCCTTGTTAGATGATCTCTCAGCCGTTCTTGCTCACTTACCCTATTAATATGCACAGCCTTGTGGGGCAGTGTCTCTCTGGGGCCCTTTCCCAGGTGTGTCGCCCAGCTGTGCTTCTTGGTGGGATGGTCAGGGCTCAGCAATCACTGTGCTCTCCTACTTGTTTGCTTTCAAGATTTTCTTAACATACCTTGTTTCACATGGACATTGCTTATTAATGTGTCTCCTGCTTCCTTTGCACCACTCCTCTTAGAGGAGGGAATGCACAGCGCCTGTGCTCTGTGTAAAGGTAACCACAGTTGGGTAGACTCTCTTTAGTAACCGAATCTCATCAATAGCTCCTTAGAAAAGAAGTGGAAAATGTGCAGCCACTCTTCATCTGTGACATGGAGGGATCCCATGCTTAGGAAATCCTTTTACTTTGCAACTCTATATAGACATTTTGTTTGCTTATGTATTTTTTTAAACTTGTAAATGGCATCTTCCTCATTTTCCTTAGGTGAGTAATATTCCACTCTGGTGAATACTAGAAAAGTGATTATTTCATTTCCTTTCTGGGGGAGAGTGGGTATGTGAAATTTTCAGTGGCTCAGAAGTTTATCCGAGGTGCAAATTAACACAACTGAAAGGTAGAGTCATCTTGGATAGAAGAAAATAAAGGCATCTATGTGATGCTCATAGAATGTTTTCCACTCTAGACTTTATTCCTGAGTTTATTCACCTCACAAATGTTTGCCAGGCACTCACGCTATGTCAACTACTGTTTTGAGTGTTTACTTAGAATTAAAGCTGGAAGAAACACACAGCCCTTTGTTGATCAAAACTATTTAATAGTTTTCTTCTTCTATCCCGACCATCTTGTATTCATTCTGTTTCTCCACTCTTACATTCCAATATTCCATTAAACAAACCCTCCTTTTCTCTCCAGCCAACTGATCAACTCTTTCTCCTAACTCCCCACATGCATTCTCCCATTTTTGTCTTTGTTGTCATTATTCTGCATGCCTGGAATGTGCTTTCCTCTTCACATGTATAACTATCACTTTCCCTTCAGGACCTAATTCAGATCCCGCTACTTCCGTGAAGCCCTCCCTGCCTTCCCTCGCCTATAACCATCTTTCAGCCCCTGCCTGCCCAGCACCCTTTCTGCCTGTGCCTCCCATTGGATTTCATTTACAAAATTATTCTGATTATAAAAATATTACAGGATAAGTAAGAAAAATTTGAAAGAGAAGGAAATATATCATCTTAATTCTTCCATCCAGAAAAAACAATGCTTAATATCTTGTGAAATTTCTAAACATGGATTTTTGAAAAAACAACTGATACAATGATGCATAAAATTTTTATATCCTGCTTTTATCATTTAGTGTTGCAGAATGACTATTTCTCCAAATCATTGAAAACTTTCATTGATATTATTTTTATTATTTATTTTTGATATTATTTTTAATATTTGTCTAATGTTCCATTTAAGTTATCCTTTAAGTTAACTTAAGTTCCATTTAAGTTAATTCCCTGGAAATAAAACAAGTAGTAATCGTCAGGACACTTAGAAAGGGCTCTTTGTTTTCAAGAACTTAATTTATCTAAATACAAACATGTACCATAATTTACTTAATGATTCCTCTACTATGAAAAATATAATTTGATTTCTGTTTTTCCTAATATAAATAGCCCTGAGATAAACATAAGCTTTTTCCATATTACAGATTATTTCTTTAATTAAAAATCTTAGAAGTGGAATTACTATATTGAATGATATAAACATTTTGATATTGTAAAATTGTTTTTGAAAATGGTTAATATTAATTTATGTTCTCACAGAAGAATGTTGTCTCGCTGTGTTCTCCTCAGCAGAGTACTAAAAAAAAAGCTTTGCTCATTTGTGAATTCATCTGTTCATCATTCAGCATATGCAGCATGATACTTCCCAAACATGCCCCCCGCCACCAAATTAGAGAGCCAGGTTTTGGTTTAGGCTCCGTTGTCAATTTGAATTCCCACTTAGAGCTCTGGAGCCTCTAAAATTTCATGTGTTGAAAACTTATTGTTGCCCCCACAAAGAACACTATAGTGACAGTGAGGACCCTCAGACCCCTTTTCCTCGAGGACGATCCTGTTATGTTGGGATATACTCTCAAGGATCCCTGTCTTCCTTCTTCCTCTCTTGATGTGTTGGCCTCCCTCTCTTGACTTGGGGCAACTTGTCCCCTTACAGGGCCTGTGATGCCTTTCACCTCTTGATGTATCCTTGGTTGGGAGTTTAGAGTTACTTTTTTTTTTCATACCATTTGACAGGGTTTAGCACATTTTTTCTTGAAATTGCTTGCCTCTCTTCTGTGATTGGAGACCCTGTAGTTAGCCCTCTGACAGCTCTGCCTCTCCTTCTCAGTCTTGTATGCAGACCCCACCCACCCTACACGTGGGTACTTTCCCATCACCCTCTTGTCTGCTCTTTCTGCACCGTCTCCCTGATCTTCCTCAAACTCTTTCATGTCTGTTTATGGTCAAAACTCAGGATAATGTAATATCATAGCCACACACTAGAGGGAAGCATTCACTAAAATTTGCTGAGAAGTCCATGTACGCCAGACCCTATCTTGGAAGTTTATTGTACTTTGTTTCAGCAAATACTGGTGATGAAGGTCATGGTAGAGTGAACATAGCTTATCCATTCAGTGGAATATTTTCCCTGAGCTTAGAGTTGTTTGATGTCATTATTTGTCTAGATAGGAATGCTCCCTTAGACTTCCACAGGGGCATGCGTGTGGGTGGGAGCCGACTAACCCATCCACCCTACAGTGAGGGCACTGAACTTCTTACAATCCTGTGGCCGGGACCACTTTCCTTGTGTCCAACTGAAATCCTTCTGGCTGAAATACACTCTTCTTATCCTGCCGAAGTTGGGATGAATAACAGATTGGGGGACTATATAAGAAAACCTCAAATATTTAAAATGATTAGTTGTCAATGTTTCATCTTTGTTTACTTTAGACTGAAAATTTTCAATCCTCTCCAACTCTTTTTCCCTCATAGGATTCTCTGTGAGTTCTGCCCATGGCTGTGGAACTAGAACTTGCCAACAGGGATTCTGATGATGAATCAAAGATAGAGCAAGAATGTTTTACCAAGGAGTACTTAAAGCTTTTCATATCCATGGGAGGAGCTCAATGTTTTAGAAACACCTGTTCTCTTTACTTGTGGAGTGTGAAGAGCAGGTGATAACTGGGTGACAACTTTCAGCACACAGTTGTTGAGCCCTGCTGTGTCAGGCAGTGTACTAGAGGCTGGGGACAACATGATTAGCAAGAGGTAGTACCAGCCCTCATAACTCTAACTATTTTGTGAGAGATACAGACAAGTAAATAGACAATTACAATGTAGTGTGACAAGTCCTAAAGTTAGGGGTGAGCTTAGTTAGCTAAGAGAAGACATAAGAAGGGTCCCCACCTAGTCTTGAACTGTCTAGGGGAGCTTCCTGGAGGAGGTGGTACCTCAGCATTATACTGAAGGACAGATGAAGATTTGTAAACCAGGCAGAGGAAACTTTCTAGGGGTGAGGTGGGGCATGGCATATAGGGGGAATTATAAGTAGTTCAATACTATTCGAATATAGAGCCCAAGGGAAGGAAGGCCGAGCTATGAGGCTCAAGAGGTAGACCATAAAGAGGCTGCATACTAAGGAGTATGGACTTCCTCTTGAGGGCAGTCTCGAGGGAAGCCAGTGAAAGGCTGAACAGGGGATTGCCTTGTTTGGAAGGAGAGCTCGACTGCTATGTGGGTATAGATGGGAGGAGGGTAAGGACTACGGGCTGGGACACTAGTTGGGAAGCTTCTGCTGTTGGATGGAAAGATGTCCAAGTGTTTCAGCACCATTTGTTGAAAAGACTATCCCTTCTTCTTGCATTACTTGGGCACCTTTATAGAAAATCGACTATATATGTGTCCACCCCTTCCTGAACTCTCTTCTGCTCCACTGGTCTATATGTCTATCTTTTCGTTATATCACGCTATCTTAATTACTATACCTTTATAGTAAGTCTTGAAATAAGGTAGTTTGAGTCCTCCAAATTGCTTCTTTTTCAAAATTGTTTTTGTTATTCTAACTCCTTTCCTTGTTCATATAAATTTTAGAATCAATTTGTCAATTTCTAAAGAAAAAGGTGCTGGGATTTTTAGCAGGATTACATGGAATCTAGGAAACATTTTGGGAATAATTGACATCTTAGCAATATTGAGTCTTCCAATCTATGAGCACAATATCTCTCTCCATTTATTTAGATATTCTTAATTTCTCTCATCAATATTTTATATATTTTAGCATAGAAATCTTGCACATATTTTTAGATTTGTCCCTTAATATTTATGTCCCTTAATACAAAAGTAAGTGATACTGTTTTAAAAATTTCAATTTGTATCTGTTTTATTGCTAGTTTATAAAAATATCATTAATCTTTTTTTTTTGGTGAGGAAGACCAGCTCTGAGCTAACATCCGTTGCTAATCCTCCTCTTTTTGCTGTGGAAGACTGGCCCTGGGCTAACATCGTGCCCATCTTCCTCCACTTTATATGGGATGCCACCATGGCATGGCTGACAAGTAGTGCATCGGTTGGCACCTGGCATCTGAAGCGGCGAACCCTGGGCTGCCAAGTGCGAACTAACCTGCTGTGCCACCGGGCTGGCCCCTCACTAATCTTTTAAATACTGACTTTGTGTTCTGTGTCCTTAGTAAAGTCACATATTAGTTCCATTAATTTAAAAAATGGTTTTTGGAATTTTCTATATTGCTAACCACGTCATCTGAGAACAGAGACAGTGTTATCTGTTTCTACATGCAATAGATAGCCTATAAAAAGGTTTTGCTTTTTATGCAGGCTAAATATCTCTGCCTTTTAAACGGAGTGTTTACACCATTTATGTCTAACTTAATTATCAATATGCTTGGCCTGAATCCACCCTCTTGTCGTTTTCTATTTGTCTCATCTGTTCTTTGTCCTTTTTCTGCTTTCTTTTGTATTAACATGCAATTAGTTGTGTTTAGCTTCATTATTGTCCTATTGGCTTACCTCTTTTAACCTTTTTTGTGTTTCCTCTAGAATTTAAAATATTAATTTTCCAGGGTCTGTACTGAATCCCATGGATGTTCAATAAAGATTCTCCACTCTGCTGGTTAGAACTCAAAGGCATCCTAGCTCTGTGTCATCTCTGGGAATTGTTCAACTAAGAGCTCCCTCATCTTAATTTGTGTGGCTTTGCAGCATTTCACATCTCAGTATTTAGTCATATAGTCAAGGGGACTTGTATGCAGATTTGGGGGCCTCTTTTCTATATAGCCCTCTGTTTTCTGGTACCTGCCATGCAATATCCAGCTTCCTCAGCCTTCCCATGCTTTGATTTCAGTCTGCTAAACTCAGCAAGACTTATGTGCTCTGCTTGGGTTTCCCCTCCTGTACTGGGGTCTGGACAGCCTCCCCTTCAAGTGTGGTTTTCATTCTCAAGTACTACAAGGCTTCAGGATATTTTACTCTGCTTCTTAGAAGCTTCTGGCTCTGACCCTAAGCCTCCAGCACCACCCCAGAACTCAGCAAATGTCTCTTGGGGAAAACCATGCAGTACATTTGGGGCTTTTTAAAGTTTCTAATCTGGAATGATAGCCCTGCACTAAACAAAAAGCTTCTCTATTAGTTTATAATTCCCTGACTAGAATTCCTCTCTCTGCGTCAAGCCTGACTTCAGCTCATCAAAGTTGGCAAATTCCCTGGAAATAAAACAAGTAGTAATCGTCAGGACACTTAGGAAGGGCTCTTTGTTTTCAAGAACGTTAGTTTATCTAATTTTTATTGTTTCCACAATTTTCCAGTATATTTTAAAATATGGTTTTTGTAGTTTATCTGTTTTTCTTTCCTTGAAATTTGCAGCAATAGTGTTGTACTTATTATATCCTGCTTCATAGTAACTTTGCCTAACTCATTTTTTTTTTTTTTTTTGTGGGGAAGACCAGCCCTGAGCTAACATCCGTCACCAATCCTCCCCTTTGTGGCTGAGGAAGGCTGGCCCTGGGAGAACATCTGTGCCCATCTTCCTCCACTTTATATGGGACGCCGCCATGGCATGGCTGACAGGCAGTGCGTCTGCGGGCGCCCGGGATCCGAACCCGCGAACCCCGGGCTGCCAACGCGGACTAAACCGCTGCGCCACCGGGCGGCCCCGCCTAACTTATTTTTAACTTCTATTAGCTCTTCTTTCTCTGATTGTTCCTTTTAAAGAATAGAATTCTATTTGTGTTTTTGTGAATTCATTCTTGTCTTATTCATCTGAGGATAACTGTAGTCTTTAAAAGAAAATTCCACTGCCTAATAGTCTCTATCTTTTTTTTTTTTTCCTCTCCTATTGGTCCCAGAATCCCAACAGCCAGGCCTATAGACCTCAGCCAGGAGGATAAAAGATGCTTCTCTAGGAAAGTGACCAGACCTGGAGAAAATTCTTACTGACTTTTGAGGTACCCCAATTTATATTGGGCTGAAGCTCTGCCCAATACCCCATTGGATGACTCACCAATTGACAAGCTCCAATCGCATGCACAGAACTTCCAATCGGCTTTATAGTGCTTCACTTTTAAATATGAACAGACAACTGGATTACCAGTCATTTGAGGAAATCCTCCAGCATGAAAGACAGAGAAAAAACAAAGAGGAAAAAAATAACAGAGAAGTTCTCCTTTTCTGTCTCTTATAAGGATACTCATCTTGAGATCTTAGCTATTGCGTTCGCAAGGACCCCTTTTCCAAATAAGGTGTCATTTATAGGGTGGACATATCTCTTGGGGGCCACCATTCAATCCTCTATGAGACCTATTCATTTCTCAGCATGGAGGTCCTGTGCTATGTCTTCTCTGAAGATTTTAATAAGTGTTTTTACGTTTGAGAATGCATTTCCAGTCATGACTGATAACAGTTTAATGATATTTGCCCCACAAACGTGGATTTTGCAGACTTTAGTGATGAGCAACATCACGTACCATAATTCTTTAAATCTAAGGTGGTGACCATTGTAAGAAGCATTATTATTTTATGTGCTACCTAAGAAAGAAAAAATTCTTCCTGTTAAACGATGACACGCCATCAACTTTAAGATGCACCTTGATTTCATTTTATGTGAAAAAATGTACAACTAACTAGTGAAATGCAGCATAACCTATAAAAAGTCAATGAGAATGATAAAAAATTTCATTTCCTGGGATCACAAGATTAGGATATATCAAAGCCAATAAACATTAAAAACGTATGTTAGTGAAATTGGTCAAGTGCAAGGAAGTTAAGAGAACTTAGTGAACCTCTTGCAAATAGGGTTTCTATGTGCTAACTGGATTCTGCCAATTAGAAGAACCACATGCGATTTGGAAGGCAGAAGCCTCCACCCTATGACTTCTGGTTGTTTTCTGGGCCAGTTAAAGTAACAGAGGTGGCAGGCTGCAGCCTCTGGCTTCAGAGGTGACTACGGGCAATTGTGGCGGGGAAGTGCATTCATGGACCACCTCGCACCTGCTGTGCACTGTGAAGACAGAGTCACCGTGGGGTGGTAACTGGGTTTCGGCATCCAGGGTGCTGAGGCGGCAGTGGGTTCCTGGTCTCTGGATATCATAGCTATGGAGGTATGTTCTTGAGCTCAAGCGTTGCTGAGGGAGCCTCTCGAGGGCCCTGCTCTCTGGCTGTGGTGGGTTTGGAAACCATTGTGGAGAGTCAGTTTTTGGAGCCGTCTTCGGAGATCATGCTGAGATCCCACCTTCCAGTGATTTTCTGAGCAATGAATGATTTGCATCATTTCCAAGTAAAATGCATAGAATGATTTCTGTTTATGGCACCAATCTCTGACTAATATAGTATTTGAAGCCAATTACAACTGCAGGCAGCAGACTCTCAAGGCTGGGGTATTAGGATGGGCTAGGTGTTATGGACTGAACGTTTGCATCCCCCCATAGTTCACATATTGAAGCCCCAATCCCCAAGGTGATGGTACTAGAAGGTGGGGTCTTTTTCTTCACTGCAATGAGACGATCCCACATGTAAGTATGGGGGTAAAATAGAAATTTAAGGGCAATGAGCAAATGACCTCTCTCAGGCCCCTAAAATAAACCACCTTTTCATATTCAGTCCTTATCAGAGCTCTGCATTGTACAGCCAGGGACTCACCCAGATGGATAGAGTTGTATATGATGTCCTCAATTATGTGACACATATTTTTCATATTTTTACATTCCCAAAATCTGAACAAGGCTTTTAACTAATGGAGTCCAGCAACCTGAGGCCTACAGGGGTTTAAAGGTGTCCTTGAAGTTACAGGGACTATGCCAGAATTTGAGCTGGAATTCATGTCTCTGGGCAGAGCGTGGGAAGCTTAACCCTCCTCTTCAACTGCTATTTTGATCTTGACAATATATGAAATTTTAATTCTTTCTTTATTAAAGCAAATATTTAATCATCTCAAATTATTTATGTCAAGATATGTTTTCCAATGTAGACTTCATTTAATATCTTTTATCAATTTTCCACATAGAACAGCTAAAATGTCTCCAAATTTTTATGTGCATTTTTTAATTGAACCCACTTTTACTTGAATCAGTTATTTTCTGTTACTATTTTACAGTGGCAGTTTCATTCGATCAGTTTTTCAACACCACATCTTATCGATTACAACTTCTGCCACCACGAGTCTCCTTCTGCAGTCAGTATTTCTACCAAGTCCAATTTTCCCAGGTCACATTATGGAGATCTTATTTTAACAAAAGATGTTTGATTCTTTCTTCAATTGTTAGTCAGTATTAAATTTGATTATGTGTAGTTTTAGCCTTTTCCAGTTTTATTTTGAATTGATTGTTTTATCTTGGATCAATTTTTGCAATGTTGTCAACATGATATGATTCTTTGATATTGAATCTATAGCAAATTTTATTGTTTCCAATTTTAACTGTTGTCAGTTTTAACTGGGCATAGTTATTTCTCACAATACCATTCAGTATGACTTGAATAAAGGATGAGAATTTGTATTCATTTCTCAAAGCAAAGACATATGACAGGCAAAAATGAGTGCGATGGGAACATGGTAAGGACAGACCAGTGTGGTACAACATTCTTGGGGTCAAATCAGCAATGTCAAATTGTTTTCATAATTAAGTTTCAAAGAATTGTACAGAAATCATGCACATGAAATATGGTGCACTTCAGTCCAGCAAACATTTATTGAATACTGACCATGAATAAGACATTAGACATTAACCAGGTAAAGATCATCCTTGTAGGCTCTGTGATCTAGAAAAGAATACGACACATAGTATAAGTACATACGAGGAGTAGAAATAGCACAAAGAGAAGAGTCATTATCCCTGGTATTCCTGTCTGCTGTCAAGTGGAAGGTCTTGGTAACATTCACAATAAACATGACTCCTGAGCAGAATTTAAAAAAGTGTCCTTGCTAGGTGAGCAAGGACATACTTGGAACAAAGAATTCAGCATATACAAAAATGTGCAGGCATATAAAAGCAATATATGTTCTGGTTCTACGAGTAACTTGATTGTGTTGGACTATAAAGTCTGCATAAAAGGAGGTGAGAGGGAAAAAGACTCATTATTTGGAGAAGAGGCTAGATACTGAGCAGATTATGGTATCTTGGGCACCATGCTAAGGAGAATTTGAAGAGCTAGAGATCAAATGAAAACTCTTGTCAGTCTAAAGTGATTTAAATATTCTGGCCAGGACAAATCACTGTCCTAGGTTCTGAGGCCTTGCAAATGACAGTACGTAGCTACTACTGATGGTCTGAGAAGAGTTTTAGAATGTGAGATATGATAGGAAAAAAAACAGTTGTAATTTCAAACAGAGAATAGGTGGATAATACAGGTGACAGATCAATATGCAGAACAATTTCTAGCAAAATTTTAGAATTAATTACTATGTAAGTGGTTTTTGAGCACATAGGAGAGGAAGCTCTAGTTACTAGGACCCAGCTTACATTTATACTCAGGAATACTCATGCCAAAATAACTTCCTATCTTTCTTTGACGCAGCCTCAATGGAGCATGGAGAGGCAACAGACCTATTAGTGTATTTGAACTTCATCTTGACTTTGGGAAGATGGAGATATCTGGGCTTGAATTAAGACAATTAATTGGGTTAGGTATTTAAAGGTTATGCTTAAAGAGATTAATTGGTGGAAGTCGGCCTGTAGAAAAGTTTTGTGTAAAGTGCCAAATGTGTCTGTCTTCACCCTATTTTGTTTATAGAGGATGTAAGTTTAGAGAATATGTTCATCAAATTTGCAGATGAACCAAAACTGGAAAGTAGAAGAAATACATTGAAAGAGGCCAACCAAGATAATGGAAGGATTCCAAATTAGTATAAAGAATACCTAAAGGAAAAGGGGTTGATTTGCAGAAGAAACAACTCAGAGTAGGTAGGTAGATATATACATATCTTAAGGGATTTCCTGTTAAAGCTTCTTAGACAGCAGTTCTTTCAATCGTAGGGTCTATACCACTTACCTGGAGTACTTATTGAATGTATGGATCCCTAGGTCTCACCCCCTCATATGCTGAGGCAGTAAGTTTGGGACATAGCTTACAGCTCTGCATTTTAATAGGCACAGTCTGAGATTCTGAGGCAGGTTATCTATGAACACTCTTTGAGGAATATAGGATCAGATTTATCCTTTTTAGTCCCATTTATTCAAACTAAGACAAAAAAAAAAAAAAAAAAACCACGACAGCTATAGGGAAACAGATTTGTTCTAAACATTAGGAAGAACCAAGTAGTAGTTAGAACTACCCAACATGGAATAAATTGTCCTCTGTCATTGAAGAGATTCAAGCATCATTTGATGATACTTTGGAAAGGATGCTGAAGGCAAGCTTAGCACCAGTGGGGTGGTTGATTCCATGACCTATATGGCCCCTTCTAACCCTGATGGTCTCTGGTGGAAAAATATCATTAAACACTAACTGAACACCAGTGGAACTGATGATGGAACCTCTCCCCTCTCACGGGCTGCTTGGACATTTATTAATTGGCTGATGGGCACTGCCCAGTGACATCTCTGCTCATCCAGACCATCCACTTCCTTCTCTCTTCGCCATTTCTAGAGAGTGAATGGCAAGAATAAGAGTCAGGGAAAAACAAGAAGGAGAGAGGCAAATGATGAAGGAACTAGAAAAGATAAGGAGAGGAAGGAGAAGTAAAGATTACCAGGTCAGAAGTCAGGAAATGTGGGTTTTAGTCCTGGCTCCACAAAAGAGATGATCTAAACAAAATAAAATAGGACTGTGTGTGGGCCAATGATGACAGCGTGTTCTGAATCAGAGATTACAGGGAACATTGTTCTGAGTATATCCACCTGAATTCTGCTTTTGAAAACTCAACAAACAAAGAAACACTGAATCCAGGCACCTCCTGCGTGCCTCTGGGCAAGTCGCTTTTTCTCCATGACTCAGTTTCGTCATCTATAGATGATGATAGTTATAGTTTCTACTTAATGACACTGTTGTGAGTGGCACATATTAAACATTTCAAGGGGTTCAGGGTATGCCACCCCCAAATATGCCACTTTGGCGTAAGGATTGTTTTGAGCTGAAGGCAATCGAGAAGAAGCAGATAGAAGAAAAGCTCTCTGCCCTCGCCCCACCAGGAAAGGCAGGAAGATTCTAACCACCGGAGACGACTCTGGACCCTCATCAGTGGACAGACGGCACCAGAGGAATCTATGCAACAAACCTTACTAACCAGCCCTTGTCTCCCATTAGTTCCCCATATATTCCCACATATTCACCTTCCTCTCTTTCCTTTGTCTTGTCATTTCTCTACAAAATTTATTGTTCTTTTGCTAAGATGCTCCCATGGCTAAAGTTCTAAATACACCTTTCAGTTACCCATCACTGAGTTCTCCCATGTGTGTGCTCAATGCATGTGTTAATAAACTGTTTCTTTTTCTCTTGTTTATCTGTCTTTTATCAGTCTAATTTGCAGAATCCCAGCCAGAGAACCTAGGAGGGTCAAGGGAAAAAAGTAAAAATTTTTCCTTTCTGTACGTTCCGTAAATGTTGGTTATTATCACCATTATTCTAAAGCATTTAATTCTGACTCAACAGTCAGCTCTTTTTAAACTCTCGTACTCTATGATTGTAAGATGACCGTGAAGTTTCCAGGCAACATGACTGGGAGAAATGTGACACTATCATATTAGTCAATCAGCAAATATTTGCTGAATTCGTATTATATGCCTGGCACTGAGTGAGGTACTGAGGATCGAACAGTGGACAAGAATGTAACATCAACGAGAAAGCTACCTGATGTGGGAAGTGGAATGTGCATTGTAAAACTATAAGCATAGGTCACTTCCAGTTACTCCCCATGTCTAGCTCTGTGACACAGGATCTCGACTACAGGCCTGAGAATATCAACGGCTCTTGTGACTGTCATTGCCAGAGAAGCAGAAGAGTGTAGCAGACAAGAACACCGGTTTTGGCTTCAGACCATAGCATAACAGCTTTATAAGTTTATTACACGCTCAAAACTGTCCCGAGGATCTTACACACACTAATTTAACCCTCAAACTTCCCCACTTTACAAATCAGGGGACTGAGGTCACAGGTCACTCAGTTAGGAGGTGACAGGGCCAGGACATGAACCGAGGTGGTGTGGCTCCAAGGTGGCTCGTGCTCTTCACCACTACACCAGCTTCTGGCTCCCAAAAAGGTGGAGTGTCCCATTTCAGTATCCTGCCCTGCTTATTACACCTAAAAACACCGGAAGACTCTGAAAGGTAGATAAAAGAAAGCACACTGTCTTGGGATCTAGACCTTGGGATTTGAGAAATTACTGGGCAGTGAGTTCTCCAGGATTTCTTTTCATCTCTTCTACATCTGGGCCTGGGTGCTGGACATGCTCAACCTTGAAGCACCAGTGGGCACAAACAACAGAACAAACAAAACACAGGGTAGGGCTGCTTTCTCAGGCCTGGGGACTGGGGAGGGGAAGCTTCACACACTGTGGTGGGAATACAAATTGTGCAACCACTTTGGAAGAGGGATTGGCAGTTTCTTAACAAGTTAAACATACACTTATCACATGAGCTGGCAATCCCACTCCTATGTATCATAGTTATCCACCCAAGAGAAATGAAAACTTACATTCACACAGAGGCTTGTAGTAAATGTTCATAGCAACATTGTCATTCATCATAGCCAAAAAATGGAAACAACCCAAATGCCTTTAATTGTACACGCATACAATGGGGTACTTCTCAACAATAAAAAGTAACAAACTAGTGATATATGCCGCCACGTGGATGAATCTCGGAAACATTTTGCTAAGTGAAAGAAGCCAAACATAAAAGACTAAATATTGTGTGATTCTATTTATGGGAAATTTGTGGAAGAGACAAAACTCTATAGACAGAAAGGAGGTTAGAGCTTGCTTAGAGCTGGGGTTTGGGAGCAATAATTGTCTTCTGATAGGTACTAGGGGACTTTTTAGGGGAGATGGAAGTGTTCTGAAACAAGATTGTGGTGATGATTGCAAAACCCTATAAATTTACTAAAACTCATTGAACTATACATTTGGAATGGGCGAATTCCATGATATGTAAATGATACCTCAATAAAGTTGCTGAAAAATATCAATAAATATTGCTGTTGTAATTACTATTCCTATTGTTCTAGGATTGGTCTCACCTTCCTGTGGCATGGAAACTAGGAACAGTGATGGTTATAGTTGCAAGCGGCTGGCCCTGCAGACTCTGCTCCTGGTCTGGGTTCGGGGCAGGGGACCTGGGTCTCCTTAAGTCTTGAGTGTGTCTCCTGATTACTTTCTTTTGGACTCCGGATGTCCTCTTTGTTTCCACAGTTCATGCGTCAGATAAGGTCTGGGAGAGGAGAAAACCCAGGATGCTGAAATCAGCTAACTCTTTGGTGTTGAAGAGGTGGCTCCATTGTCTGAAGTCTGAATGTCTTCTCTTTGTGGCTCATCTCCCAGCAAATCCCACGCACAAATTCCATAATGTGAGTTCTTAGGAAGACCGTGGTGAAGAATGTGGAACCCTAGTCTAGCCCAAACTCTGCACCTTGGAAAAGCCAGATATTCAGTCTATCAGGCTCCCATGGCCAAGGGTGTTATAACCTATAGATGACAGAGCCATCAGCACTCCAGTTCCTGAAGTTTTTCTGTGCTGTAACCCACAGTGTAATCCTTGGTCTTCTAGGCTGTGGATTGGGAAGGAGTTTACCCCTGGGACTAGGAGCTTCAAGATCCAGCAATGATTATGCCAATGTCCTTCTTTCAAAGAAGGTTGTTGTCATTTTAGTGCCAGGGAAAGATGTGAGGATACAGCCCTGCACAGGCAAATTTCAAAACTCTTGTGCTTGTTCTTATGTCCATGACCTCAAAAAACAAAAAATTAGGAACAGTGTTTTGCATGTAAGAGAGACTCAGTAAATATTTGCTGAACTGAATTCTGGTTAGGACATGTTATGTAGCCCCACCAGTGCTAATAGCAACTTTTGGCAAAGGTGACCTGAATCTTGTGAATGCTAAAGAATTTTAGCATTTCCCTAGGAGCAAGTTTTAACACGTTCTAGTTTCCCCACTCAGTTCACACTCTAACATGTACATAATGTGATGTTCTGGCCCCACCTGCATGGAGTACAAAATGAAGTGGGTCAGAATGAGCCTTCTCAAAGTGTGTCACTTTGGCATGTGGATTACTTTGAGCTGAAGTCAAACAAGGCCCCAAAGACTCAGGAAGAGCTTTTTACTTCCCCCTTTAACTGCTTAAAAGGATTTAGATAGAGGGCCTGGTCCAGGAAGAGAACTACCGGCAGAGCCAAGTACAAAGAGTAAGGCTAGGTGTGGCAAGCTGGTGGGGCACCTGACAGGGCCTGTTTGTTCAAAGTCCTCTCTGTGTACCATTGTCTCTGTGTGATATGGCGAACATTTGTTCACCAAACATTTGCTCTTCCCATCTTCCTGTGAATTGTCTTCCTTCCCTTTGAAGCCCAAGACCTCTAAACCCTTTTCTTTAGCGCAGGATGGCATATAAGCCTCAATTGTCTGACTGTCAGAGAGCCTCTCATGTCTTTATGGGGCTCCCGTACATAGGCAATTGAAATTTTTCTCCTTTTAATCTATCTTATGTCAATTTAATTAATAGACTGGCCAAAAGAACCTAGAAGAGTAGAGCAAAATTTTTCCTCTCCTACAAAAAGGAGGCTGTTTTCCATCAATACCCAATTTAGGATGCTGGGCCAGGACCAGCTTGGTTGACTGATGCTACACTGCTGGCCCTCAGAGCCCTTCCTTACCCTTTTCCTGCAGCCATAACCAGGAGGGCTGATCACTGCAGGCTGTGTCCTCGCTTCCCTGTCTCCTGAATTCCAGCTAGGTTCAGGTACTAGGAGGCAATGATGAGAGACTAGAATTGGAGGGAGATGTCGGGGTGCTATCCCTCCCTTCTGAGGGATGCAACAGCAGCTTCTATCTTTCCAGTAGTTCTAGCTCCCACCTTTTGGGAAAGTGGGAGATTGTTCTGTCTTGGAAGGCAAATGAAGGAAGTATTTCAAGGAGAAGAGTCAAATGCTACTAATAGAACAAGTAAGATGAGGACTGAAATTGACCATTGGTTTGGAATCTAGTACTCAGAATGCAATGTGACTGGATCAAATGTTAGAATGGGGGACTGGTCAGACAATAGCCCCTCGCATCAGGGATGTAAAATTCCTTAGAAAGGAGGAAGCACGAAACTGTTCTTTTAAGGCTAATATCATCTTCACCCTAAATTACTCACTTCTCAGTACACTGTTGTCATGGTATTAGTTTATAATTCCTTCCCAGGATATGTAGACATCATCCTTGCTCACACAGACAACTCAAGCTTCTCAGTGTTTCGATGTCCTCAACTCCTGAGCGTTTCTACTTGTACCTACACTACACGAGGTAACTACTCCCGTGTTTACTTCTTACAACTGCTTCGTCTCTGAAATCATAACTTTAACACATTCCACTCCAATCAATTCTCTTACTCTGTGGTTTCTACTACACCACAATCCATCAGGTTCTTGATTCATCATGAAATGATAATCACTGAGTCTTTTTTTCTCCTTTTCATCCTTTCAGTTCCCATAGGATTTTACATATTCTAATCAGGCTAAGTAATAAATGAAATTCAAGTTAAATCGGACTCCACTCATTCTCTCTACATTTCTCCTTGAAACAGATTGGTGCAGGGTGACGCCTCCTGGCTTTTTCACCTCTTACTCTGTCCTTTTATGAATCATACAGGACAAATGTCTCTAAAACTGAGACAATTGCTCTGCTTTTCTTTATGTGGACATTTTTATCTGAACCTGAACCCACACCCACCAGAGATTCTCATTCATTTGGCAATAGTAAAGCCTAGTTATTGCTATATTTTAAAAGCTCACAAAGCAGTTCTAAGTGTGGCCATGGTCTGAAATGTCTAATCTAAAGATGGTCAGGTTCTCACTATGATTTCAGAGGTCAAGATGTTTGCTTTCCTAACACCCATTGTACTGCAAATGGTTTGTTTAGGTCACTCATGTTCACTCCATTGCCCTTGTCATGTAATTGCCTTGGAAAGTGGACCGTGACCCAAACCTGGCCAATGACATATGAGGGGAACTGTGCTGGGGAGCTTCTAAGAGAGTTTCCCTCACTTCTTAAAACAGGTGATCCCCTCTCCTTTGACTGGATATGTCCTATTGATATGTGATGTGAAATTGCTACACTGTCTTCACCCAGCCCGAGGATGTGCCAATACACAGAAGAAGGAAGAGCAAAGAGAATATTGGAGAATGTCTGGACCTCCCATGACCAACCCAGAGCTGGCCCTTCCTCTGGACTTCTTGTTATGGGGGTAACACATTGCTGTGGGGTAAGCCAATTTCAGATAGATATTCTTGGCCTTGTTGTATCCTAACCAAAACAACCATTGAAGTCATCAATTTTCTCTTTACCACTCCCTGCACTGTGCACCAGCCAGGAGTTTCACAATCCATGAAAATTGCTGTGTCATCCTCTGAGAGCAGGAGCCCAGCGGATTCTAAGGGTTTGATATTAATATTGGGTGATAAAAATAAAAAATGATGCAGAAGAGGGAGTGATCCCCAAAAGAGCCACCAGTTTTTCTTCACTCATCTTGAGGTCACATTCTGGGCACATTTTGTTCTTCAGACAGAGCCCACTCTCTGACAGAATAGTGACTGAAGTAGATTGTACTTCAAATTTCATCAAATATCGGTTATGAATTTCATCAAACACCATAATTCAGACCTCATAAGTATCTCCTCAAACATCTCTGTTTTTTCCAGAAAATTCCTCCCAGGGCAACAGCAGTGCCTCATATCCTCTCTCCACCCTCCCTCCCTCTTTTCCATCCCTCCCCCCATACAGACTCTTCCATCTCCTGCCTTTTCCAAAGCAATGCAATCTGATGTTTGCCCTGCAAAGCCCTTCAGCCTCACACTCCACACCCATAAGACTCTGTCAAGTTCAAGTGTACTCTATTTTTGTTCCCACAGAACACCACGTCACCCTGCTATCCCCCCAGAGAATTCATTAGACAAAACGGGTCACTCCCTAGGGAAAAGTACTGCTGGAAACATAATTTTATTTTTTTTAAACTTGTCAATATACGCTTTGCTCAGCAAATATTTGCTGTTCTCTGTACACTGACAATTCTCTTGTAGGGAATCAGTGAGGAGAAAATCAAGCAATTATTTACTGGTGAACAGAAACATTACTTACTTATAACTCCAGGGTGCCCTCTCCTCTAGGATTGAGAATTCCTGAGGTCTCTTGATGTACAGTTTTCTTGTTCAGCCTGATTGAATAAATTGGGGAAAGTTTGAATCCCCACCAACTCCATTAACCCAGACTGGTCAGGCACAAGCCCCTGTGGACAAGCCAGTTTCTCCAGTGAACCTTGGCGGGCTGGAGGATTCTAACTAACTGGCCATTGGATTAACAGGGGAATGTCCAGCCTAGACCCTAAGTGATATATAGTCTATCCTACAAGTCAGAGTGTGCCCTAGTGTCCCCAAAGGAACAGCACACTGTTGATGCCAAATAACCAATAGCCACTCTATAGATAAGAGAGATAAGGTGAATTTTACTTGAGCCAAGCTGAGCGTTATAACCTGGGAAAGCAGTTTCCACAAAGGAAGAAAGTATTCAGGAGAAGCGTGGTTTTCAGTACAGTTTTATACCTTTGTAGAAAAAAGCACATACCTTAAACATGCCCAGGAGACAAACTCAAAGTTTCAAAGAGGTATTCAGTTGCAAATTAACAGGTCAACATGACCCTGATGTCCTGGAGGGGAACTTATCTACAAGTGTCTGGGTCCAGTGAAGGCAGAAGTCACTAAGTGTCCCAGGCTTCCCTCCTGCTTCCTTTCTCCACAAGATGCCTTTCCTTCCACAACCTATGCAACTTCACAAAGTCCTAGCAGTCCCTGTGTGTTCTTTATCTGCACAAGTGGGACCAGCATGTTATGGAGGTGATGACATTAGTGCCAAATAGCCGCAGTCATACTCTTTGTAATGAAATCTTCCAGATTGGAGACAAACTAGAGAGTGTATCTCCTGACCGAGTTTCTGGCTTGCTCGAGGAGTCCTCAGTGGTGGTGAACTTGGTGCTCTTGGTATCTCCGTAAATATGTGCCTCTTCCAGTCCAAGCCCACACTAGAGCCAAATCTACACACAGGTCTTGTTACCAATAGGTAGCCAGGGCTAATTCTCTGGTTATTTTCTCCTAAAGGCCCAGGTGGGCCGAGGAATCTGAACTTTTATAAAAGCTTCAAAGGTGAGTTGAATGTGGCTATTTTGTAGACTGGTATTTGGGAAGTCCTTTTTTAAGAGTGAGTAACTTATGGTTCTTCTTGGGAAATCCAATAATGCCTACCAGGCATTTTTTTGTAATGTATTACCTCCTTCTTCTTTTTAAGGAATTTAACATCCCTGATGCAACAGGCTATTGTCTGACCGTTCCCTGTTCTGACCTTTGCCCCAGTCACACTGCAATCTGAGTATTAGGTTCTGAATAACCGTAGGAGGGAAGCACTGGAAGGAGTCATAAAGGATGAGAGCAGCACACATGCTCTTCGGGTAAGCTCATAAGACTGACGGAAACAAGGGGGAATAGAGGAGGCCATGCAAGGAGGAGGCAACAGCTGAAACGAAGGCACAATTACAGAAATTCATCCTTGATCTCAGAGCAGTTTTTTCTTGCCAAAAAGATTCAAAGAAACAAGACACAGAAATCAGAAGGGGGAATGAGGCCTTGATACAGGGAAAAAGATAATGGAATTAGAGGTGGGGGCTACTAAGGCATTTTGTTACATGTGGGCCTTGGAGCAGGGGTTAGTCTTTGTTCAAGAAATTGTGAATAAATCTTTTTGCTAGGATTTTTTACAAAATGAAGGGTGAGGTATTTAACTAAAGTCTTATAGTGGAACTAGTGTTTAGAAATGGCTGATTATTTTGCATCTTGTAAAGTAAGTCTGATGTAATTATCAAGGACAAATTGACATGGTTAATTTTTTTTTAACTTAAGAGTCAAGGATGAGTGATGCTGAAGAGAGAATTCAAACTCCCGTAGCACGCATGACATTTCTTCATGCTGTTCCTATAAGATATGCTTGCAGAGACCTGAAAGAGTTATAAAACAGTCAGTGGCTTGATTCCAGTTTCATTTTGGAATCACTGTCCTCTGTGTCCCAGCCCTGCCTATCTTTTTGTGATTAATAGAAATAAAGAATGCTGGACCCTTGTCTTCCACTCTGCTCATAGTTAGGGAAAGGAAGGAAAGGCAAAATCAAATTAGCCAGGACTGTAGACAGTGATGGACCTCAGCAATAGTCATCCTGTGAAACTGAATGATGGGCACTTTATGCCTGTGCAGCAATTTTGCACTTTTTGCTTCAGATGAAGTAAGTGGAGCCCAGGGGACTGGAGGGGTGAATGCAAACAGCCTGGAAGGGTGGTCAGCAGACCCCTGCCCCCATGCCTAGTACACTTTGGGTGATTTAGAACAACTATTTGAGCCTCCATTTCACCATCTCTAACTTTGCACTAAGTGGGACGAGAAGCTGTTGACTCTTGGGATTCAGAGGGTGGGAGTTTTGAGGTTGGATTATCATTATTATTATTTTGGTTACTTAACATATCATGAATGCTTACTTTTAAGTACTTTCCATGCATTATCTTTAATTCCTCTACAACTCTCAACTATCATTCTCTTATTTCTTACACGTGTCAAATCTAAGCTCAGGCTGCTCTTCCTGCACTCATCTGCTGCCTCAGTCGGAGTCACTCTACTCTTTGTTAGAAATTTTATTTTTTGGTGAGGAAGACCAGCCCTGAGCTAACATCTGTTGCTGGTCCTCCTCTTTTTGCTGAGGAAGACTGGCCCTGGGCTAACATCATTGCCCATCTTGCTCTACTTTATATGGGACGCCGCCACAGCATGGCTGACAAGCGGTGTGTCGGCCAGCTCCTGGGATCGAACCCGCCAACCCCGGGCTGCCAAGCGCGGACTAAACCTCTGCACCACCGGGTAGCCTCTCTTTGTTAGAAATTTTTGATGGGCAGTGGGCACAGGAGGAAAAGACAAGTAATACGATTACTTTGTAGCAGCTTTGCTGTGGGTTTCTCAGGGCCAGAAGTATTTGCCAAAGAATTTGCCAAAATTTCCGTCATTGAAACCTTTTGTCATATCAGAAGCCACTATTATTCCAAGTTTTAGGTATTTAGACAGGAAGACCTAGGAGGCATAAAGTAACAGTAGAGACAAAATTGTGCTTCTCACCAAATGTATTCTTCACACATCCACATGGTCGACTGCAATGCTCTTAAAGTGTCAAACTCTGGTCATGGTGAGGTAGGGGCAGCTTTGGGGTTTCTTGGGAGGGATTGCCCCCATAAGTTACACAGATCAATATACTCCATCTTGGTAGAGCTATGACATGAAATATCAATAGATAATAGCTGTCAGGCAGGGCCAGTTTGTTTGCAATGTCATAATTATCCAAGGTATTCACCATTACTTAATTATGGTTTAAGCATAGGGTATGTCTTACCTACCTTATATCAACTTTATTACTGTTGTTAAAGACAGAAAAAGACCACAGAGAATAGAATAAATAGGCAATGTTACACGGGATCCTGTAATGATAAACCCAACTCTCTGTAGCCCTTACATAGTAATGTTGTCTAAGGGACTGGGAAAAGAGATGGCAACTCATACATGGAATGTTATCAGTTTCAGTAAAGATGAATTCCTGCTTCTGTCCCTGGTTAAATGGAGAGTTTAATATAGACAACTCACCACCCAGGGGCTGGCTTGTCTCCTCAAGGAATGATACTTTACCATGACTCAGTGTCAGTCTCTGCTGTTGCTGACAGTCACCCATCTCAAAATAGTGCTAGTCACCCATCTCTCAACAGTTTTGGTGAGAAGTAGCCCATGCAGTTGGCCGAAGTGTAGTCTTAATCCATCATGGCTATTCATTTGTCAGGGAAGCGGAAAATCCCCTTTCTTCCCTTCTTGTGTTCTTATGGCTGGACTAATAACAAAATTGACACAAGACCAGATTAACAGGAGAAAAACCCAGTTTAATACGTACGTATTGGAGATCATAAAGAAATGATGCTCGGAGAGTGAACAAAGCAGGCATTCTTTGGGTCTTTTACACAAAGAAACATAAATTTGTGAGGAAGTGACAGGACAAAGAAACTTAGGTTTGGGGTAGGTAGTTAACGAGGAATTTAAGCAGAGTTTAGGCTTGAGGTAGTTTGTTTATGCAGGCTTCTTGGCCCTGAATTCCCTAGCTCTGGTGATAAGGATGCAGGAAGAACACCTTTCACAAGGGAGATTCATTTCATGGTTTCGGGGTGAATAGAGACAGGAGGGTCAGAAAGCCCTTTAGCTTCTCAAGGAACTTTAATTAAAAATAATCAGTATGCTATTGTGGAATATTTTGGGGTGTCCTGCCCAAGGACCCAATACGTTCATGGGCTCATTGTGTAAGTACTGGAGTGGTCAGATACAGAGGCTAAGTAGCATCCAGGGGACAGAACCTCCTCTTTACCCAATTATTGAGAGCCTCTCCTGAAGACGCTGGTGGTCATGGAAATCCCCCAGGCAGAGTCATAGGTGCTCACAGTTGGAAGTCTGGCTCAGGGTACATGGATATGTTGAGTGCCAAGCAGACATGGGTAGAGTGATAACTGTGTCTGTCACAATAATGGACTCCATGTAGCACACTTCTCATTTAATCTTCTTCACAACCTTTCTGAAAATTAATATCCTCCCTTTCATCCAATTCATATGCTTTATTTTTAAATTTTTTTTGCAGCTTTATTGAGGTAATATTGACAAATAAAATTCTAAGATGATTAAAGCGTAAGACATGATGATTTGATATATGTGTGCATTGTGAAAAGATTCCCCCATCAAGTTTAACACATCCGTCACTTCATATATTTACCTTTCTTTCCTGGTGGGAAGATTTAAATTGCATTCTCTTAGCCTACTTCAATTATACAATACACTGTTATCAACTATAGTTACCATGTGATATATCAGATCCTCAGAACTTATTTGTTTTGTAGGTGAAAGTTTGTACCATTTTACCAACATCTTCCCTTTTCCCCCAACCTCGAGCCCCTGGCAACCACTTTTCTGCTCTCTGTTTCTATGAACTCAAATTTTTCAGATTCCACCATGCAGTATTTGTCTTTCTCTGGCTTATTTCACTTAGTATAATACCCTCCAGCTTCACCCATGTTGTTGCAAATGGCAAGCTTTCCTTCTTGTTCAAATCCGAATAATATTCCATTGTATACATATACCACATATTCTTTACACATTCATCCATCAATGGACGCATAGGTTGTTTTCATACTTTGGCTATTGGGAATAATGCTGAAATGAACAAGGGAGTACAGATATCTCTTTGAGATAATGATTTTGTTTCCTCTAGAAAAATACCCAGAAGTGGAATTGCTGGATCACATGGTAATTCTATCTTTCATTTCTTGAGGCACGTCTACACTGTTTTCCTCAGAGTCTGTACCAATTTACATTCCCACCAATGGTGCACAAGGGTTCCCTTTTCTCCACATCTTTGCTAGCATTTGGTACCTCTTGTCTTCTTGATAACAGCCATCCTAACAGGTGGGAGGTGATCTCATTGTGGCTTTGCTTTGCATTTCCCTGATGACCACTGATGTTGAGCAGGTTTTCAGGTACCCATTGTCCATTTGTATGTCTTTTTGGAAAAATGTCTGTTCAGGTCCTTTGCCCATATAGAAATTGGGTTATTTGTTGCTTTTTCAGTTGTATAGGTTTTTGTATATTTAGAATATTAGCCCCTTATCAGATATGTGATTTGCCAATATTTTCTCCCATTCCATCGCTTGCCATTTAATTTTATTGCTGATTCCTTTGCTGTACAGAAGCTTTTTATTTTGATGTAGTCCCACCTGTTTATTTTTGCAGTTATTGCCTTTGCTTTTGGTGTCAAATCCAAAATACGATTGCCAAGGTCGAAGTCAAGGCACTTGCCACTGCGTTTTCTTTCAGGAGTTTTAAGCAGGTGTCCTTTGTTAATTACTAAATCCCCAGGGCTTCAGGATCTAGTACAATGTTGGGCACACAAGAGGCACTTAATAAACACTTGTTGCATAAATGTTGAATGAGAGCACCTGGGGAATGAAGGATAAAAAAGCAATCATGAATGACTTTATGAGCTCAGCTAAGTGGAAACTGGATGGAGGATTGGTATTATGGACTCATTTCTAATTCTAAGCCAAAAATAGATTCTGATGTCTATATCTATCTGTGTCTATCTCTATCTCTATCTCTATCTGTATATCTATACCTATCTATATCATCTACATCTATATCTACATCTATATCTGTATCTCTCTCCGTCTACATCTTCAGATGTTTTCTGCAAGTGTCAGAAGCTTTCCTGTTAGTTACTTCCTTGCAACGAAATCTTTATTGACTGAGACTTGATTTTCTGTGTTCTATGGGGAAGGCCATTTCACTAAGTCATTTCAGATTAAAGGTCATATTAATCTGTGCCCCTAAGGACAGGTTTGTTAACAAGGATTGCACCATCAAACAGGAGAACAGGAGAAACAGCTGGTAAAAATGCTGTGAAGGAAATAAGTTGCTTCCCTCTGAGTTGGGTGGATTTGCAATCCTCCTTATTCCTATTTTATAGGTTCTTAAGAGCAAAGCTGGAGAGGCCACCAAGATGGCTATTGATATAGGTTTCTGTCACATCAACACAGCATACTTCCATCAAAATGAGGAGGAGATTGGCAAGGCCATCGGACAGAAGATGGAGGATGGTACTGTGAAGAGAGAGGACATATTCTACACCACCAAGGTGCTGCCTGGGGAGTGATGAGAGGTTGCTGTCGTAATAGATGTGTTATTTTGAAAAAAAACTTTGATCTTAGTTTGAATAATTTATCTATCTCTTAACATTGCAGAGGCCCATTATAGAAATACAGAAAAGGCTTGCTCTGCCCTGAAATGTGTTAAGGGAGGGACCCAATTGCCCAACTTCCTTCAGCATCAGTCAGCATTCATATGTGAAACACAAATAATGATACTTTTCTTCTTTATCTATTGTGTGGATTGACTGAGTCAACATGGAGTGAGTCCACTCCTTTTATTCTTCAGCAGATTCTCTCAGGACACATCCAAGTGAGGCTGACATATTATTCAGAAAAGGGAGTCAGACTAGAAAATACTTTTTTCAAGTCAGCATTGAGTTTACCGAAATGTGTAAAATTTTCTGAGGTGGAAAACCCTGCTTCAATGTCAAGAGAGCTGAAGTTTCTACGGAATGATCCTATGTATTTTGACATGAGTGATAACATTGTTCTTAGAGTGTGGGCCTCTCAACAGAACTCTTTCCAGGCATTTGTTATATAGGACAGTAGGTTCCATTTCCCCTTTCCTGACATTTCTTCACTCTCCTTCCAGAGATGACTTTTCTAGTCCTTGAAACACTTAGGTTGCTCTTCCTGGGCCTAAGTATTATTTAGAGTTTTCTTAAAGTCATTCAAATAAATCTCAGTTCCCATTAAGGAACCTATTTATATGAAGTCACATAAATTTAGCCTCATCGCTTCTTATTTGTAGACGACCACAGTGGCTTGTTATTTACTTCTCAATCATTTAGCTATGAGGTTTAATTTGGGTCCCCAAATGTTTGAAATCATAAGCTATTTTTTATTTCTTTTGGTCACTGCAGCTTTGGGGTACTTTCCTTCACCCAGAGTTGGCTCGACCAGCCCCGGAAAGATCACTGAAGAAAGTTGGACTGGACTAATAGGTCTTTTCATCATTCATGTGCCAATCGCTATAAAGGCCAGCTTCTGCTTTTCCTTGTTGTGCCCAAGAGTGTTCCATCACTGCTGTTGCACTTCCATTCTCTCGTTCTGGCTGGGTTTCCTGGGTTCTTACTGAGAGAGGTAGATTTGAGTGTGTTGGATAGAATTGCTAAATGATCTACAAGTCTCCTTGACAGTTGTGTCACTTCACCATCAAGATTTTTTCTATCCTCATCCCCTAACCTTCAGAAGGGTTGAAATTCAATGATCTCACTGCCTTCACCTCAGAGAGTTTAGGACACCACCTTACATGTCTAAGTGACATGCTTCTGTCTGTAGTCTCTTAGTGATTAGGGTCCTCAAGGAAGTTGAATAACAACAGACTGCAGAGATGCAATGGGAAATCCCCATCTCTTTTGGACAGAGAGTCCCTCCCAATATGGACTTCTCAGTCCCAATCAAGAGTGAGGTACCCCAGGATAGTCCATATTACGCAATTCATCTCCTTTGGGCTTCACAGATTCAACCTCTCTTCACAGTGAACATTTGCTGAGCACAACTGGTATCCTCACTATCTCTGAGTTGGGTTATCATAAACTGGAGCCAAAACACATTGCTCAATAGTAAAGGTAGGTCCCGTGATCCAAACCAGCCTGTCCTGGGAAATAAAATCAATTCCAACCATAGGGGAATTCATTCTTAGTGAAGTTCAGGAGTGTGTGTGGATGGGAGGGTGGAGGTAACTGGGGGAGAAGCACTTTGCTGCAGTCTCTCAGGTGCTTCTGATCTTCCTTCCCCCCATGCCTTCTCTTAGACAACACACACACACACAAACAGTTGGATTAGCCTCTTGAAGCTTTTATGACCAAGCTCCTTAGGCACCAGGCAGGTCATTTAAAAAGAAAAAACCCTCTTCTTCATCCTCTCGTCTCTCTGTATTCCATCCTGTGGAGGAGCTTGTGCCAAAGGATGCCAGTAGGGAAATTATTTTAGATACAGTGGAATTTCATGACACGTGGGAGGTAAGTACTGCCACTGACATCCAAGATGTGCAGGGCAACAAGGTGGAAATCACTGGATGGGAAGCGAGAAGGAATGGATTCTGACCCAATCAGTGTCTGCCCCTGGCCACATTGCTGTACTCCTCTGTAGCATGGTGTTCTCATCTGCAAATAACGGCATAACCTCTAAGAGCTATTGTATATCTAAACTTCTACATTTGTAAGTAGGGGTTTCTTTGCCTCATTGATCAGGTTGAGCCTGGGATCCCTATAAGGGGATCCTCAGAGCAATCCAAGAGGAGTTAGAACTCCATGCCAGGAGAGATAAACTGGCCCATGGAGGGAGGGAAAGCTGTGTCTGACTTAACAGAAGAGAGGACTGTAGGAGAGTGAAGCTTGCCCTTATGTAGCCCCTCCCACCACGTTTTTCACCATTCTAGGAAAGAGGAAGCAGCCAAACCCTCTACTAGGAAAACCTGAGCTTCTGTTTGCCCTTGTCTCTGACACCATTTACGAAAGAACAATTAGATGCCTAACAGCAAAATAGACACATAGAAAGGGCAGGGAGGGGAATTGAAAAGCATCTTCATGTTTATTTATCATCCTGGGTGTGCATGTAGTAGAAGCAAAGAGACAAATATGTGTGCATAGCAATAAAGGACATTAGGAAGCAAAAATCCAAGTGATTAAATGGGTTCAGTCAAGTTGTAGTATATGTGATAACAGACTTCCTGTTTTTAAAACTTTCACTGTCGAATGAAAGGACCAAACTACCTGACAGGTTTACCACACATTTCCCTCCTCCCCAGGCCCTGGAGAAGTGTCAAGGTGCAGGTTTAACCAAGTCCATTGGGGTGTCCAATTTCAATCACAAACAGCTGTAGATGATCCTGAACAAGCCAGGGCTCAAGTACAAGCCTGTCTGCAACCAGGTGAGACCCACTGGGATTTCCTTGCTTTCTGCTCTTCACACCCTCTTCCTTAATTAACATTCCCCAAGTTTCTGCCTTGATGTCAACTGTGTAATGATAGTTCCTTTTATTGCCATAGAAAATGCCAAAGAAGGAACTGATTGAGTGGCGTGGGAAGAGTATTGTTTCCATTCTTCAGAGGTGGGTTTGAGGTTCCTATGAGACATCCAAGTGGAGATGTTGACTTGGCCATTGGCAATACTGGTCTGGAGCTCAGGAAGGTGGTCAGGGCTGGAGGTACAGATTTTGGAGTCGTTGCTTTATGGATGGTAATTAAACTCACAGAGTGGATTCATTCTCCTGGGAAAGTTCATAGAATGAACAGGAAGAGGGCAGGAAAGTCAATTTTCAAGGATGAGGCAAAGAGGCACTTGTTAGGAGATTGAAGAGGAGTTCCCAGACAGGGAGAGAGAAAACAGAGAGTGTGGTGTCAGGAAAGCCAAAGAAGAGGGATGAGAAGGTGTTCGGGAGCCACAGTGTGCATCTTGCTGAGAAGCAGTCAATCCAAGTAGGGATGGAGCGAGTTATTGGATTTGACACGGAGTTCATGGAAACCTTAAAGGAGCAGTTACAGAGAGGTGAGAGAAAAGCAAAGGAGTGGAATGGGAGGAAATGGAGAAACCATAGTGAAACAAAATAATTTCTAAAATTAACACCCAATGCTGCCAATTTTGAAACACTGTGATATTTTGTAAAGCTGTATAGCTATTTTATAAAACAGTATGAAAATTATGCAAGAGACCATTCAAATATTTATACTCTTTGTCTTAGTTATTTTATTTCCAGGAATCTATTTATAGAGAATGATTCAAAATATGTGTAAAATATGTCCCTCCCTCTTCTCCTCCTCCTCCTCCCCCTCCTCCTTCCCCTTCTTCTCTTTCTCACCAATTTATTTGTGAAACTAAGCTTTTTTTCCTTTAACTTTTTCCACACAATTGATGTTAGTGATTGGTCCCTCTAATACAGTTTGACCTGTTACTCTGTCTTTGTACCCTTGTAAATTGGAGGTTACATCTAAAGACTTGATCATATATGTATGTCATTGTGAATTCATGAATTTTAACAAATATGATGTTTTCCCATCCAATGTAGTTACTTTTCTTATTGATGATCAACTTGTCACTATTTTATTGCTTTTTCCAGTAAGCTCCTGAGTCCTTTGACAAGCCTCATTGTCTTTCCTACCCTCTTCACTTTCTAGAGTGTAAGATGTTCTAGGCTCAATTTGTAGCTTTTTCCCCAGACCTGGAATCAGCCATGTTCCTAAGGAATCTTGGTTTCTTCCAGCAGGAAATGGCATTGAGAGGCCACAACCTGACTGTACGAGTCTTTAGTCATTCTAAACACTAATAAAAATACAAGAGAATTGTTGATTATTTCTGAAAACCAACAGCATTTGAAGGTGTTTCAGAAGGTGCATGGGGAAGGTACCAATCTGAAAATATAGTAGACATATTAATGTAGTGTTAGATATTTCATCAAATGACTTTTCAAATTTACATGTCCTTGTCTCCTGTATTCTGATAACTTTTGGTCTTGGCAACTTACAGGTGGAATGTCATCCATACTTCAACCAGAGCAAACTCCTGGAGTTCTGCAAGTCCAAGGACATTGTTGTAGTTGCCTACAGTGCCCTGGGGTCCCATAGAGAACCAGACTAGTAATGAGAATATTAGAGGTAACCTATGTCAGCAACTGTATTGTTGAAGAAACACTTTTTTTTTTAAGTTAAGTTTTAAAATTCTATTATGGAAAGGTTCAAACATAAAAAAGTGAACACAACAGTATAGTGATCAATGGATGAATGGATAAAAAAGTGGTGTATGTATACAATAGTACTCAGCCATGAAAAGGATGCAATCTTGCCATTTGTGACAACATGGATGGACCTTGAGGATATTATGCTAAGTGAAATAAGTCAAATGGAGAAAGTCAAATACCATATTATCTCACCCATCAGAAGATGAAAACAACAACAACAAACAAATACATAGATACAGAGATTAGATTGGTGGTTACCAGAGGGGAAGGGGCAAGGGAGGAGGGCAAAAGTGGTGACAGGCACATGTGTATGGTGATGGATGCTAATTAGTCTTTGGGTGGTGAATGGGAATGATTTAGTCTACACAGAAATCGAAATATAATGATGTACACCTGAAATTCATATAATGTTATAAAGC
Source organism: Tapirus indicus (assembly GCA_031878705.1). Classification (NCBI taxonomy): domain Eukaryota; kingdom Metazoa; phylum Chordata; class Mammalia; order Perissodactyla; family Tapiridae; genus Tapirus; species Tapirus indicus. The sequence continues at coordinate 122,441,321 of CM062925.1, forward strand.
AATGATACATAAATTTAAAAAATTGTGTAGTGAATTCCCAGGTACCATCCCTGGGCTTTGACCATCACCAACATTCTTTCATTCTGTTTCCTATATATGTCCACCTACTCCAAACCACACTCTAAATATTATTTTTTAAAGTGATTTAATGGTAAAATTTACATAGCTTGTCATGCATAAGTCTCAGCTGTCTAATTTTGACAAATGGATGTACTGTATAACCTGACCCCTATCATGACACAGAAACTTTCTGTCTCCCAACAAAGTTCTTTTGCATTCCTTTCTAGACATTTTTTCCTCATCTCAAGGAAACTATGATTCTGATTTCCTTTTTCTACTTAGGTTAGTTTGGTATGTTCTAGTACTTCACATATAAAAGAAGTCATAGAGTATATATTCCTTTGTGTCCAGCTTCTTTGGCTCAGCATAACATCTGTGAGATTTATCCATGTACTTATAGGTATCTAATTCAATCCATTTTACTGCTGAATAATATTCCATTGCATGGACGTAAATATCCCAAGTTGTTTCTCCTTTCACCCGTCAGTAGAAATATTAGTTGTCTCCAGTTTGGTACAATTGTGAATGAATCTCTGCAAATATTCATGAAGCTCTTTTTTAATTGTACCATTTTATACTGACTTCTCTCAATGATCTAAGGAACTTGGGGAAAAAATTACTCTAGATTTTCAATCCTACACCCTTCTAATATGTGTTTTTTGATTTTCGTTTTCAGGGTGGAAAGGCATAGTCCATATCTCTTGGAGGATCCAATCTTAAATGCCATTGCCAACAAACACAATTGAAACCAAGGCCAGGTCACCCTGAGCTACCAGCTGCAGTGGGTGGTGGTGGTCCTGGCCAAGAGCTTCAGTGAGAAGAGAATCAAAGAGAACTTCCAGGTACAGGCTGGTAACAGGACTGTCTCTCCAGAGTGAGAAACAGGTGCTGTATTGGGGGCCCTCTCTCTTGCCTCTCAGCACCCACCCATGTTCATTCATTCCCATGTGTCTCTCTCTACGGACTATGGGGGCAGCTTGGAAGGGTGGGAGAGAGAGCACTGGCCTCAGAGTCCTAAGTTTTATGGTCTCTAGGCCTGGCTTTGCCACTTTCATAGTTAAGTGACACTGAGCACATTTCATCTCTGTTTTTTCATCTGTTGTGACAGTCCTTCCATGCAGAGGAACTTTTAAAACCCTGGTTCCTCTTCTTCACCTTCTCTACCAGATGAGCCCCTATTTGTATGTCAATATCAAACCAAATAGGATTAGCTCCCTTGTCAAACTATTGAGACATCCCAACACAGTTGTTGACCACCATGCAATTGTTAGCAAGTTTTTCCTTATTAAACTAAAAGTTTGTTTATGTGTCACTGTGGTTTCTAGACGATGAGACCCTAAATATAGTGACTCCCTCTGGGTCATCTTTTGCACATTCTCCCCAGAAGTGCTCCTGGGAGGTAGGAAGCTAGATATATAAGATTATAGACAGACCAATTTAACAAACGAATAAGTAAAGTTTTTCCTTAAATTCTCCCTCATACATCTCCTGTTCCTTTAGATCAATCAGTGGTCTTCAACTTATTTTGTTGTAAACCTCATGAAAATTGTGAAAAACTACTTAAGCTCTACCCCATTTTAAGGTGATGGCTAAAAATTTCATCCCAAGTTTAATATTTGCAAAAGATGATATTCAAAGTCTATTATTTATAATGTATTTACTCTAAAACTTTGAAGCTGTAGATTTAGTTCATTCAATTTATGAAAATTTCAAATACACAAATCTAAATTTCATTGTTACACTTAGAAAAAATTCCTATTTTATTTTTCACTTCAACTCAACATGTAAATACATATCCTGATGATAACCAAATCACTTCTGGAGTATATTTTTAAGATGAATGGCAGGTGGACAGGGAGATGACAGATAGATAAATAGATAGACAGACAGGTACAAAGATAAGGCATTGAGTTTTCCACGAAGTTGTCCCCAGGGTGAAATAATGAGCTTCCTGCTTTCATGTTTCTTACCAAAGATCTGTCGGCTTTGTTATTAATGGACTTTCCATGAGGGGCTATGCAAATAAAAACAAATCTGGACTTAAATGAGAGACTTTATTCAAAAGGGAGAACTCTATGAATGTAAGGCCTATTAGTGTCTCAAAGATAATCAGAAAGAGTTTTCTTTTATAGGGAAGAGTAAACACCCCTAGAGAGAGAATGGTTTTTTGGGGGTGGCATGAGCAGGTGGTGTGGTCAGACAGTTGATCAGGGAAAGCTTTTTCCAGAGGGCGACAGATTCTTGGAGAGGACCTAACAGGGCGTTGCTCTTCTTTCCAACACTTGCTTAAGTTCAAGGCTGTCAAATTCTAGAGGGTTGTGGGGAAGGAAAAATCTGACTAAAGTTGGGTCAAGTCAGCAGGTGCTCTGTCCAGATTGTCCAACTGTCCCTTTGTTTGGAAAAAGGGCATGTTTTTCCTTTCTGTCTAAAGCAATTCACTTGGAAAGATTTGGGATTGATGAGTTGTGAGCCTTTCTTTTGTGAAGTAGAGAGAAAAGGAGAGGGAGTGGGGAAGGAGAGGTGGAGAACTCAGAAGACTTCTCAGGCCACTACACGTGGAAGCTGATGACAGGGAAGGCTTCCCTGGATGCTCTCCTTGCCTCCATCCAGCTGGAAAGTCCTCAAGTGTCCAGGTAGAAGCCAGATGCCTTGGGGGAAGTTTAATGTGATCCTCTCCTTCGTTTCAGGTTTTTGACTTTGAATTGACTCCGGAAGACATGAAAGCAATTGATGACCTCAACAGAAATTTCCCATATGCTCAATTACTGTTGTAAGTGACTTGTAGATTGTTTTTCACTGGTTGTTTTCTGTAGTATGCAGGTTCGCAGAGGAACTAAGCTTCCCTAAGTCAGGAAGACAGGCCCAATTTCTGGTGTAGAAGTAAAACAGGAGCGTCCTGTAGGCTAAGACCAGAGCTTAGTCCAGGGCTCAGTCTCTGACCCAACAGAAACCTGAGCGGGGCCCAGGACAGACCATAATTAAAATCACCAAAGTTTGCATCATAAGGAATTCACTACTTTTAGGCCCTTAATCTCTGTGTCTGGTGAGCTTCCACACAGGGCGGACTTACCTATTTGACATGAAAGGCACATTGCCTACAGCCCACTATACTTTCAGGAGCCCATAAAATATTTCATCTTTAATTCTTTATAAAATCAGGAGAAAAAATGATTATATTAATAATGACTACATAATAATGAATCCAGACTGGTTTCTATTCATTTTTATCCTTATACAACAGTAAAATGTAACATGAATATTTTTTTTTATGGAGGAGGGAGCCTAGGAAGGCAAGTGTATGTAGGTGCTGTGCAAGTCATACCTTGGCCCTGCTTCCACTTCCTCTACTAAGCATCCAGTGGCATTTCTCCTTAATGGGCTTTCCTGTTCCCAGACACCATACATTTCTTCCAATTTTCTCTCTTGTTTGGCCTCTTTTCCCCATCACAACTCTCATTTCCTTAGCCATGTGATCTCACCAAACTGAATTATATATGGATCATGAAATCAATTGACCCTAATGCCAGTGGCACACACCAAGATGAGGTCCTCTGGATTCCTCTGTTTCTCAAGTCAAGGCTTACTCCAGGGTGGCCTTTGTCCATCAGGAGACTGTCCCCTGGGACCGTCCACCTCCTTTGACTTTGACTTGTTCACAAACATAGCCGTCCAGGTGTTCAGTCCCTGCAGGAGCATCTCAGGATGAAGAGAAAGAAGACTCATTGAACTGAGAAGTTTGGAAGGGAGTTTAGAGATAAGGGGAATAAAATTTTAGTTATAGAATAAAGGTTTAGTTCCAAAAGGAAGATTTCGAAATTCTCCTGCTTGTTTGTAAGACTATATCATGATTCAGAGAAAGTAGCTATTCTATTCCCAAAGGCTTTTAAGTCTATTATCTCCTTCATTGGGCTGTGAGTGCCTAGTCTCACTCATCTTTGTGGCCCTAAGTCAACAGCACAGCTGCTGGCCCATAAGATTGTTCAGAATGCACTCTTCAATGATATTGAATTGAAAAGGACAAATTTAAAAAGGAAAAGAAGAATATGGAAAAAAATGGAAAACAACAGTAATACTAATGAGTGAATAACAAGTATTCTCATAAATTATAAATTCAGAAAACAGTAATTGCATTCTGTAGGTGTGGTTATGTAGGTGTACATGTTGTCTCCTCAACAGGTTAGAAGTTCCTTAATGGAGAGACCCTGGATTGTTGAGGGTGCTCAGTGTATATTTGTTGAATGAATATGTGAAAAAGAGTAGCAAAATGCTTACTGTGATCATTCTCATTGGCTAGGGACAAAAGTGACCCCTGGGGCTGAAATTACCATAACATTTTAGCCATAGTTCTTACTCATAAATAAATATAAATTATAATCCAAATCAAATACATGTCACTTTGGTGTTTGTATTCCATGGGGATGTGGGAACTGGGCATGCAGGTAGAGTTTGCACATGAACAGGGAGCCTGTGTGTATATGTGTCAGGGTAGAAGGAGGGACGTGGTTGTAAATTTAGTTTTCAGCTCATCCTGACCGCATCCTAAGAGAAACCGTCTCTTTGACTGTGTGAAGACAGAGTTAATGCACTAACATCCCTCCTTCTCTTTCAGTGCTGTTGATCACCCTTATTATCCATATTCTGAAGAATATTTACTGTGAGCTATCCACCATAAGTTCTACCAGAATTTCTTGTTTCTAAGGGTGTGGAGAGGATTTCTGTCCTTGGTGGAGGTGATTCAAAGCAGCATCTGTAGTTTCAGGCTGCTGGCCTTCCTTTTTTTTTCATTTTCATTTTATGAAATTGTAAAGACTTCAAAATAAGGATGTTTGCATTTCCTGATTATTAAAATAATACATACAAATTACAGAAAAGTTGAAAAATAAAAGGGAAAGAGTAGAGAGTAAAAGTACCTTATAATTAGCCCAGCTAAAAATTCTTGAAACTTTTGGCGCATTTTCCTTCATGATTTTCCTATAGAAATGTGGTGGTGTGTGTTTCTTCACAAATTGAAATAATCTTCAATATACAGATTGTATACTTTGTTTTTACTTAACATAAGTATTTTCCCAAGGTATCAAGTATTACTAAAAATTCCAGTATTATATTTTGCTTATTGTAAAGCAGTACATCTTATTAATTTATTTAATTCCCTAGTCATCTGCCTATGTTTTGGTATTTTGATTTGTTCCTGTATATTTTGACATTGATCCTTTCACTCATCCAGAAAAAACTTTAATGTACATCCTTGTGTGCCAGACTTTGTTTTATCAATGAATAAAACAGACAAGAATTAAATTAAGATGAGAAGTGTCTTGAGTTTATAGTCTAGTGGACGAAGAAGACCACAAAGGAAATGAGTACTGAGCTGTTAGAAAAGGGTAAGTGCCTGTTGGGAGATAATTCCACATGGTCTCACATTTCTGTGTGCCTGATAAGAAGAGGCACTGTCTACCTTGCATTCCACACTATTTTTTTAAGTTTCTCCAGCAGACAGTCTTGGAATGTAGAGATAGTGGCTCCCTCCAAAGAAATGGAAGGCATGTTTACTGTCCAGTAGTATAAAGAAAATATCTTCCTCCAGAGAAAGGACATTGTGCTCTGTGCCTGCTACAATCGATCTGAGCTCCCTAGACTCAGGTTTTCCTCCTGTAAGTCAACCTGCAAGTTCAGGTGTCATGTGGGCCCCTTCACTTCACCCTGTAGAAATGGGATCTCAAGGACCCAGCACAGCAAATCTTTCTGTGGGAAACATTTTCATGACATATCCGTGTATCAAATCATCACATTGCCAACCTTAAACTTACACAATGTTATATGCCAACTATATTTCTGTAAAGCTGGAAAAAATGCTCTTACTTTGGCTATAGCTATTGTTGTGAGTACCAAAGAGTCTTCTCCAATCCACAAGTTTCATGACTTCTACCAGCATCCATGAAACCACGGCAGGTTAATTTGTTAGCTTACAAGTCAGGTTAAAATCTTAGATCCTTCATGATGCTTGACAGAGATATGGAGAAAAATTAAGTTGGCAGGAAAAGAGGTAGTGGTGGGCAATGGAGTGTTAGGTGCTATTTTATTTTTATTTTTTTGGTGAGGAAGATTGGCCCCTGAACTAACATCCGTTGTCAATCTTCCTCTTTTTTCTGAGGAAGATTAGCCTTGAGCTAACATCTGTGCCCATCTTCCTCTATTTTGTATGTGGGATGCCACCACAGCATGGCTTGATGAGTGGTGCATAGGTCCATGTCTGGTTCCGAAGATGCAAACCCCAGGCTGCTGAAAAGAAGTGTGCGAACTCCACCACTGTGCCACTGGGATGGCCCCCTGACAGGTTATGTTTTTGTTTTAGCACCTTAAATATATCATCCCACTGCCTTATGCTGCCCAAGGTTTCTGATGAGAAATCTGTTGATAGTCTTATGCAGGATCCCTTGTACCTGATGAGTCATGTTTCCTTTGCTGCTTCAAGATAGTCTCTTGTCCTTGTTTTTTAACAGTTTAAATATAATCTGTGGGTGTGGATGTCTTTGAGTTTATCCCACGTGTAATTCTTTGAGCTTCTTGGATTTGTTTATTATTCATTTCTTACATCCAGTTTGCAGAGTTTTTGTTCATTATTTCTTCATATAAACTCTCCATCCCACTTTCTCTCTTCTCCTTCTGGGACTCCGATAATGTGTATTTTAGTCCACAAGGATATTGTCCTATAAGTCCTTTAGTGTCTGTTCACATTTCTTCATTTTTTTCTTTCCATTGTTTTGGCTCAATAATTTTTATATATTTTTTGTTATTGTCATTTTATTCATATATGATTTATGTGAATTCCTGTAGTTCTTTTTCAAATTTTTGATTAGCAATTTCAGCATATATAAGATAGTGGTTTTGACACTGTTCGTCTACTAAGTCCAATGCCTGTGCTTGTCCAGGAATAGTTTCTGCCAATTTGCTTTCTTTTTAATGGATCATTTTTTGGTATGTTTCTGTGTGTGTTTAATTGCACATTAGAAAAAACAGCCAGGTCTCCCACTCTTTGCAGATTTGTTCTGTGTCCTGACAATATCTTACCTATTAGCTTGCCATGCTCTTAGTCTCGGGATCAGCCCAACATGAAAGCTGAAGGTGTATGCAGTTCTTTTCTGAACATGCATCTTGCCTGGCTTGTGTGTGGCTTTTTAAATTCTCCTGAATAGGTGTTGCTTTTTGAGTGTCTTAATATCCCCAAAATATACAACCCAGCTTCTCCTCAGGGCTTTATATGGTCTATTCTATGTCTTCCACCTTAATCCTTTGCCCCTGGCATCTGTGTATCTATAGTCCCCAGGGAGCTTTAATGAGCCATTGCAGATGCTTTTCAGGTCAAGCTTAGTGTTAGGCAAAATAGACGGCAGTCCTTCAGGCAGCCCCGGAATAGGAGAGAATATTGCAAATAAGATCCATGATCACTCTGGTTTGAGGGAACTGGGCTGATGCCTCTTGTAGACCAAGTCTGCACTGTGCCAGGTAGGAGGAGGGGCAATGGTGAGTAAAACATGATGAAATTTCCTACCACTTTGAATCTGGCTTTTTCCCAACTGGATGTTTACTTTGCTGCTGTAGATCTTTTTTGACTATCTTCCACAGCTCCTACAAGGTTATTTCAGCTAGTTTCTGGTTGTTTCCTTATGTTCCTGTGGGAGAACTCAGAGCTTCCTAGTCCACCGTTGTGCTGACATCACTCTATGTGTTCTATTTTAAATGGCTTCATAATATTCCATTGTATCAATGCATCATAATTTCCCTAACTCCTCCCAAGTTTATTGTAATTTAAGTTGTTTCCAGTTTTTTCTTGCATGAATACTGTTGAGATAATAAATTATATAAAATATTCGTCAGTGTTTTTGGTAGTTACATCATGATAGTTTTCTAAATGTTACATAACTGGGTAAAAGATATTAACAGCCTGAGATTCTGTTTGCATACTGCAAATGATATCCAAAAACTGTTAATAATTAATACTCCAATAATCACCTCGCCAGAATGTCTTTTTTTGGCATCCTTTTCAGGATTGCACCTTTGTTAGGACTGGATTTTTTTTTTTTCTTTTCTTTTTTTGTGAGGAAGACCAGCCCTGAGCTAACATCCATTGCCAATCCTCCTCTTTTTGCTGAGGAAGACTGGCCCTAGGCTAACATCCGTGCCCATCTTCCTCTACTTTATATGGGACACCGCCTCGGCATGGCTGACAAGCAGTGCGTCAGTGGGATCCGAACCCACGAACCCCGGGCTGCCAAGCACGAACTAAACTGCTGCGCCACTGTGCAGCCCCCCAGGACTGGATATTCTTTTAACAAAGCAAAGAAAAAAGAAACAAAAATAATTTTGCTGATGGGAAAGGCAAAATGCAAATTTTCTTTCAGTTTGAAGTTTTATTTCTTTCTTGAAGGTCAACTTTTTGAAAATGCTCGTTAATCATTCCTCAAAATTGTGTGTGTGTGTGTGTGTGTGTGTGTGTGGTGTAAGGTACTTAATTGTGTCAAATGATATGTGATCAAGAAGGGGCTTCATCATGGCAAAAACAAAAAAGCGATTTGTATCTGGAGGTTTCTAGTCTAACAGATGGTCAATAAATTCTCAGTGAATCTCTTGTAACAATTTACTAACGTAGGTGAATCCTGAATAAAATATTTATTTGTGCAAGAAATTAATGATTCCTTTATCACTATATAATAATTCATTACAATTACTCTTGATAAAAGACAAACAAGGTAAATGGTTCCAACTCTTTCCTTGCTCCGTGGGTCACAGCTTCATCCTCGCTCCTCCTACAATCTGTTTGCTGACAGTTGGACAGTGGACTTAGGAGTTAACCAGTAATTCACATAACCTCTGAAGGCAGAGGAGTAAAACAGTGTCTGCTTAGACAGAGGAGCCATAGGCAATGGATCCCAAAGGTTGGCATCTGGAACTAAGTGATGGCCACTTCATTCCTGTACTGGGATTTGGCACTGCTGCACCTGAAGAGGTAACAATGGTGGTCTTGGGGTTGAGAATTCAAAAGAAAATAGACATAGCATGAGTGAAAGCCAACCTGGGTTTTGAAGTTATTGAGTTCCTGTGTGACTCTTGGGGGCTCATTTGGTTCTTGTAACCAGGCTAGAACCATTCCATATACAAAGAGACAAAGTGGGCAGTGTTCACTCTGCATCAGGGTCTGATTGTCTGGTCACCGACAGATTATTCTGGGTTTTCCTCCAGTTTCCATCTATTTCCCAGGTTGGCAAAAGATATGAAACTCAGCAGTCAAGAACACTGACTACCAGCTGCCTTGCTTTGAGGGTGATTACATGGTTTCTCTGTGTATTTCTGCAATTCAAGAAAACTTTCCTCCCACCAAGAAGACATGCTCCAGAGAAATATTTGTGGTAAAATGTCCTGGAGATGAGATGAATGACAAATGATGGAAGAGAGTTGCTGTTCTGCTGTTCTGTAGCCTGCTGAGTGCCAGGCAATAAATAGTCCACCTGTAGTTTCCCTTGAACTTCTCCTACTGATCAGGAATTAATCCTGAATGGAAAATACAATATCATTTGATGGAATAATCTATGGTCTTCCAGGGCAAGTTTTCAATTCTTGGTCCTTGTTATTACTTTCAATTGGAGCAAATAGGCAGAACTGGACCTTGGACAGAAGAGGGAGCAAAGAATGGAAGCCAGAAGTTTGCCTTTTTTCTTTAGACTAGTTGTATGACATGAACCCAGTGCTTAAAAGTTGAGTCTCACTCTCTCATCTACAAAACAGAAGGAAATATTCAAAGAGATGTTTTGGGGACAAATGGCTGGACTTGTTTACTTTCTAGGGCAAGGTTGGATGAAGGAGAGGGACGGTTCATGGATACTACTGAAACTTCAACTTCAGTAAACGTTTGACTGCCCCTACACTGAAGGAAAGAGCATGACTAACAATGGGCAGTTAGACCAATTATTTAGTTCCTCACAATATCCTTGAAAAAAGGAAGTTTCTGAAATACTTAGAAAGAAATGGAATATTATTCAGCCTTAAAACAGAAGGAAATCCTGCCATTTGCAACCACAAGGATGAACCTGGAGGACATTATACCAAGTGAAATAAGCCAGACATAGAAAGACATATACTGCATGATCCCACTTGTATATGGAATCTAAAAATGTCAAACTCACAGAAGCAGAGAGTAGAGGAGTGGTGATGGAGGGGACAATGGGAAAAATGGGGAGATGTTGGTCAAAGATACAAACTTTCAGTTATAAGATGAATCAGTTCTGGGGAACCAATGTACAGCATGGTGACTATAGTTAATACTAATGTATTCTATTCTTGAGATTTGCCAAGAGAGGATATCTTAAGTGTTCTCACCACACACACAAAAGATAACTATGTGGAGCGATGGATATGTTACTTAGCTTAACTGTGGTAATCATTTAACAATGTACTTAATTTATTTGTATACAATTTTTATTTAGCATTGTTCTGTGTCACCACACTGGTAGTGGACTCTTCAAAGCTTTCACCTTGTTTCTTGAGACTTCATTCCATGTATCTTTTCCCTTTGTTGATTTTGCTTAGTAACTTCTCACAATATAAATCATATCCATGACTATAACTATATGCTAAGTCCCGTGAGTTCTTTGAGCAAATCACTGAAACTTGGGGTGTTTGTGGGGACCTCTGATGCTAGTGGTCAACCAGTGATCAGCAGGGATTGAAGGGGTTCCTGGAATGCCCGACTTTTGTTACTTCCCAGGAAAGACCAAGGCAAACTGGCATGGGTTCATCACGACATGTAGAACTAACCTAAGACATGAGGAAAAGTTGATTCTTGGGAAGGTGAAAGTTTGTGCCTTAGCTATCTCTCAGTCATGTGGATATCCAACTACTACCTTTGGTTGCTCATCTAGGTTTCTAAGAGCAAAGCTGTGGAGGTCAACAAACCAGCTATAGATGCTGGGTTCCACCATATTGACTTTGCTCATATATACAATAATGAAAAGGAAGTTGGATTGGCCATCTGAAGCAAAATTGAAGATGGCATTGTGAAGAGAGAAGACATATTCTACACTTCAAAGGTGCTGTGTGTGTGGTGTGTGTGTGTGCCCTTGTGTGAGTGTGATTGTGTAGAGATGAGAATTATATGATAGGACCAGTAGTTGCTTGTTGAACTGAGCTTATCGGTAGAACTTTCTTCACATTTAATACTCACGTATTAAATCCAGTATCCAAAAAAGATGATGGCTTTCTCATCATTGCTTTGCTCAAGTTTTATGATTTTGAAATAAGGTTACTTTACTTTCCTGATCCTTAGGCCATATCAGTGTGATTTAGCATGGACTATCGGATCAGACAGAAATGTGATCAGATTATAGCTTTCCTTATCATCTGGTGACTTACTACAATTTCTTAACATTCTGCATCTCAATTCTCACCTCCATCATTAACAGAGAGCAATATAAGAGGCACTTTTGTATTAAACAAGATATACCTAGAATGACTTGAATTGTGTCCAGCACATATTAATATGTTCAAAGCACTTTTCCCCAGCAATTATCTAAACAAAAGGGATAGTAAACATTCTCCATAGGACTGAATGTTTGATAGAATTAGGCTATGTTTGTGAACTGCTTTGTAAACTCCATCAAACGTGATTCAGATAAAGGGCATGGTTACTACTTGATAGCATGTTTTATCTCCTGGGTTATTTCCTTCCATTATTAATAGATGTTCTGATAATAGATCAAAACAAATAATAGAGTTTCTATGGGTAAGTCAGATCAAAGGAAAATGCAAGAAGGAAAAAAGCATTTTTCCTCTGTGGTCTTCAGTTTCCAAACAGTAGAAAAATGTCTAATTATTATATGAAACAAGAAAAACAAAACTGACTAAAGTAATAATCCAACACACTTCCATTCTTTACCCTCTGCAGCTTTGGATCACTTTCCTTAGACCAGAGTTGGTCTGACCAGCCTTGCAAAAGTCTCTGAAAAAACTTCAACTGGACTATGTTGATCTGTATATTGTTCATTTTTCAACGGCTCTGAAGGTTGGCATTTTTCGTGGTTACACCTATTTTACTTCTTGTGTTAGAATGTCTATTAACTTGCATGAATAGTTGAATACAGAGTTTTTTAGAAGGATGTAGGGATTACTACACTAGAGAAGAATCCCCAAATAGTAATTTCTGATTACCTTTTTATTGACTATTTTTGAATCCTTAATTTCCTTCCCATGCCTCCAAGAGAAAAGATTTCAACAATCTCAAATCCTCTGCCTCAAAAACTTGAGGAAATAAAAATAGACATGTTGCACATGTGGTCCTGATGATGACTCCTGAGTCTCTTGGGATGTCACAAACACAGAGTTTCACGCAGCTGTGGTGAGCAATGAAACTGCCTTACACTTGCTCAAATGAGTTGATCTCCTCTATCACCATTTCAAGTTGAAATCAGATTGGTGGTGCTCTGTCTGGGTGGGTGTAAAACCATCAGCCTTCATAGGAACTTGTGCAAACTTGCCTACACTGTTGGGTACCTTCACAATGGAATTTTGTAGACTGTCCTTATCCATGAAGGACTGTGTTCTGTAGAATTCTTGATTTTACTTATAAAAAGCTACTCAATCTCTCCTATGCAAAATAATTTATTGGACTATTTAAATAGGAAGTCCAAGCCAGGGATAAGTTTAAGGATTTGGAATAGCCTTCAGAAATGTCTCCTTTTTCTGCCTTAATCTTGGTTAGCTTTATTTTGGTGGCAACATTTTCTGTTGGTGGCAAATATTGTCTTGGGGCTATTCAAAGCTCATGGTCATTAACACTTGAGAGCATCTCTCAATCTTCCAGCATCTATGTTAACCTTGAAGAGAACCTCAGTTTACCCTGTGTGGTTCATGTGCCTGTCCTTGGACTATCAAATGTTCAGAGGGATGAGGAACTCTGATTGTCTAGCCTGGGTCAAGATTGAAATAGTTATTCTGGAAATAAGACCATGTCACTTACTGTCATTCCCAGGGCAAGGGAAGCCTTTTGCAAGAGGAAAGTATAGGGGGCAGAGAAAGGTAACATGTCACTATGAATCCCATTTAGGTCTTAGGAAAATGGTATTTATTAAAACACATAAGTGTAAGAGATTAGAGGAAGCCTGTCTCCTAAAGACATTCCTTATAACTTCATATGCAAATCACTTTGCAAATATTAGTGTCTAGAATCTTCCACCATCTAACTCATGGAGGTTCAGTGTCCTGGCCCTAGACATACCTGGCAGCCTGGCTAAATGGAGAAATGATTTTGTGACCTTACTAAAATGACTGCTTCTATTCCAGCCTGGGGAGGAACTTTTTCCAGAAGATGAACGTGGAAAAGTCATATTTGACACTGTGGATCTGTGTGCCACATGGGAGGTGAGTGCTTGGAGGAGAGAGCACAGAGAAGGAAGCCAGGAGAGGGGGAATCTGATTCATTTCTTCCACTTATGAGAATGGGCTGTTCACCTTTAAATTCAGCAATTCATAAACTTTTAAAGAGCTGGTATGCTGTAGTGGTGTGGAGGAAATCTTTACTGAAATGTTATAGAGAGGAACAGAGAAGAATTTGTTACAACGAGGATAGGCATCTCTTTCCTTCAATGTGTAATACTCTCTCACATTTTTCTAAGGAAAGGATAGTAATTCTTACTCTTGCTGTCACTACCTTCTTCTCCTGTTTAATTTACTACTTTTTCTCTTCTTTGTAGTCATGCCAATTGGCTTCATTGTCATTTCTTGAGAGTTGTTCCTTTTAACAGATTTTTCTTGCATTTTTTTCTTGATCTACAGCCATTTGCACAAATGATTCTTCACCCTCCTTCCTTCCCAGGCCATGGAGAAGTGTAAGGATGAGGGATTGACCAAGTCCATCGGGGTGTCCAACTTTAACCACAGGCAGCTTGAGAAGATCCTGAACAAGCCAGGGCTCAAGTACAAGCCCGTCTGCAACCAGGTGAGTACACTTGGCCTCCTCTCCTTTCTGTTCTTCACCTCCTGTTCTTGCACTACTGCCAGATGTCTATTTGGCCTCTCCTCCTATTCATCCTACCTTTATGGAACAGAAGATTCTAGAGAGCAGAACTTCTGTCTAGAAGCTTGTGAATAGAACCCATAATTGTATCTCTGTTTTGTAAAGTCTTAGCGAAAAATGTGGTGAGACCTTAGTACTAAATTGTCCATAAGAATTTCTGGAAGGTTAAAGAGGTGACAGAGGGCTGGAATACTTACCAGACCTCAGAAGGAAGGTGGCATTTCCCTGAGCTGTAAATAATGTCCAGAGATGGGATGGGTGACAGTGATTTGGAAGGAATTGTGTACAGGAAGGTCATAAAAATATGGAATGAGCAATAAATAAGGAAAGAGTGAAAATAAGATGAGGTAGGTGTCAGGGGTTTGTGTGGGGTTTGGATGCCTGAATCCTTCATTGTGGTATTTCTGCTTTCAGGGGTCTTTGAGTAGGAAGCATAGATACAGAAAAAAGTAAATGGAGACTATGAAAGTCATCCAGGCTACCGGGATGAAGTTATTGGTTTTGGAGATACTAATGGTGGATGAAATCAACACTCAGGCATGTTTAGCAGGAACATAGAGCAAAGCTTTTGATTTACTCAGTCTTAGTCTGGTCCTCCTCATCGATTTCTACCCTTAAATTAACTGTCTAGACACTTTATTCTGTATCTGGTTTTGTGGTCTTACTTTTTTTTGTTCTATTTTTATTTTATTATGGTAAGAACACTTAACATGCCATCTACCCTCTTAACAAATTTTTAAGTATACAACACAATATTGTTAATTATGGGAACAGTGTTGTACAGCAGATCTCTAGAACTTATTCATCTTGCATAATTGAGACTTCATGCCCACAGTTAGCAACTCCCAATTTCTCCCTCCTCCCAGCGGCTGGTGACCACCATTCTACTCTTTGATTCTATGAGTTCGAGTATTTCAGGTTTCTCATGTAACTGGTATCATGTAGTACTTGTCCTTCTGTGAATGTCTTGTTTCATTCACGATTATGTCCTCAAGGTGTAACTTGGAGTCAAAGAGTAAGCATCTATGAACGGAAAATGTGGCTTATAAAGTTCAAGAATTTAACATATAGTGATATAGCATTATTGATTTTCAAATATAAATGTTAAAACATTCATGTGATTCTAGCATTAGTTTTACTCCTAACTTTTACTATGAAAAATTTCAGACATTCAGAAAAGTTGAGTATGATAGAGAACATCCATATTTTCTCTCCTTTATCCAAAATTTTCCATGTCACCAAATATATGTATATATATGTGGACCTATCTGCACATGTGTATTTAATGTTTTTCTGACCCTCTTCAAAGTAAGCTGTAGAAATGACTATTCACCCCCACAGACCTCAGAAAACTTATGGTCTATTGTCCAATCCATATTCAAACTTTCCTATGGTTTTCCCCATGTCTTTTATAGATCTTCTTCTATAATCAGAAGCCAACTGTGGTCCACATATTACTTTGATGCATGTTTCTTAAGCTAGAATGCTAACTCAACTCTTTTTTTTACCATGGCCTCCAGATAGGTTTATGTCAAATATTCTGGATTTATCCAATTGTTATCTTGTGATGTTTATTAACTTGCTTCTCTATTCCTAGTTTCTGTAAATTGGAAGTTAGATGTGAATGCCTTATTATGTTATGGTTGAACATTTTTGGCAAGAAAATGTTCTTTGCATGCTGTGTCCCTCACATCGCTTTCCAGTAGGAAGCCTGGCATGACAAGTTGTCCCACTGTGAGAAGTGTTAGTTTCATTTTCTTGATCAAGCTAGTGGTAGCCAGGTCTTTTCTTTGGAAATATGTATTTTCCCTTTGAAATTGCCTAGGAGTCTGCTGGGTGATAATTGTCATCAGGGGAAGGCACGTTGCCCCCAAATTTTCCCATAATGTTTGAGGAGCCATCAATCATTTTATGCTGAATTAGTTATTTAATTGGATTTGTAAATAATTATTTTCAATTTTAAACACTCTTTTTAATTTTCTTACCTAATGTTTTATTGTAAAAATAACATTCCCTCATCAAGTCAGGATAAACTACAATTATTCCTATCTGGCAGGGTGAAAGCTTAATTCCTTCCCTTGAATTGTCAAACGTCTGAGAAAGCAGTTACTGGAATAATCACCATCAGTGGGAACAATTATTTTTGTTCACTATCTCTCTCTCTCATCACTATGGACATGTGGATTTTTATTTACTGTATGTGTAATAGTTGCTTTTAGTCATTATTCCCTTTGATGCTCAGATGTAACCAGATGTCACCTGGGGGATCCCCATCAAACTGGTTCTTTTGTCCTTTAGACATCCCTTCTGGAGTCTTTGAGGAATTTCTTGTTTTCTCGCACAGTTTGATGTCCAAGGCTCAAACAGTCCTTTTCCTGTCCCAGGTCTGGAATTAGCCACGTCTCCTTCTACAGTACAATGGTATTGAGTAACCAAGATCAGGTCCATGGAGTTGCTTGTTCTGAGGAACATCATCTTCTTTCTCTTTTTTTTTACCCTTTCCGGGAACAGAGGCATAATATTTGTTTAAAAAAAAAGTCATTACTTGATGTTGATATTCCCAGTTTAAATTTAATATTAAACAGTTTTCTATTCAGCTTTTTTTTCCTTTTAACCTTTCACTTTAATATTAATATTGCCATTTCATATAAACTGTCATATAATCACTTTTCTCTCTTGGCATTCTACAGGTGGAATGTCATCCTTATCTCAACCAGAGCAAACTGCTGGATTTCTGCAAGTCGAAAGATATTGTCCTAGTTGCCTATAGTGCTTTGGGGACCCAGCGTATAAAAGGATGGTAATGAAGACAACAGGGAGTTTACATAAAACACCATTTTTGATGAAATATTTGTAATCATACCATACTCAGTTTTTGGAATTATCTCTCAACCAGCCTGGGGAGAGAGGGGAGGCCCAGAAAAAATCCTTCTCCTTTATCATCCCATCACCCAGCCAATGCTTTTCCATTATATATGTCTGGTTATAGATTAAGCAATAACAAATGTCTGCAGTAAAATGTACGTATAATCCAAAATTTGAGACAAAAGACATAAACTTAAGTCATGATTTAGATATTTATTAACTAATTAACACATTTCTAGTAATCCACTCTCTATGCCTCACTTTATGTCTAAAATCAGGTTAATAATATATAACTCCCAGATTTATCGTGATAGAGAAAATTACAATCTGAAACACTTTTGGAAACTTCTATAGAATTATTGCACACTATAAGTAATGATAAAATGAATAGTTCACATTTTGGGACTATTCCATTTTTATCAACAATGTAGACAAGTTAAAATAAAAACCATCCCATTCCTTTCCTTTCTCTTTCTCCTTTCGTACTCTCCTTTGAGGGCTATGATCAGAGAAGAAAAACAGCCACTGAGAAGTAAAAGAGAAAAAAATCCATGAGTTTGGAAGCATTGGTCTGAACTCAAGCATGCTTCAAAATGACCTGGAGGGTTTCTGAATCAGTTGGTCCTGGGTGAAGCCATGGAATTTGCCTTCCTAACAAGATCCCAGATGATAGTGATGCTTCTGGTCCAGGGACCACCTTCTGAGAAGCACTGGTCTAGAGTGGACCTACTTGGTCTGTTTAGGAAGCCTCCTAACAAACTGAATACTCAGTTTCAGGTCTTCAGCATTTCTTCATTTCCTTCCAGGATAGACGAGAGCTCCCCGGTTCTCTTGGATGATCCAGTTCTTTGTGCCATGGCAAAAAAGTACAAGCGAACTCCAGCACTGATTGCCCTTCACTACCAGCTACAGCGTGGGGTCGTGGTCCTGGCCAAGAGTTACAATGAGAAGCGGATCAAAGAGAACATGCAGGTGATGAATGAGGCTGTGGGCATAGGCCTCCTAAAGAATATCCTTCATATGTGTTCTTTGTAAGGCTCTCAAGACATCCTTGGGCCCAGATGAGTTACCTGTTCTTTCCCATGCATGTGTGCCTTATGTGTATTCCTACAAGTTTTCTCCTACTGTGGCAACAGGAGAGGCAGCATGGCAAATGAAATTCAGATTAGACAGAAAGCAGAGTTTAGTTCCAGCATGAATTCTCCAGTGTACTCTGTAGCTCCGTGCAAGTAAATATCATTTCGTCCATTCTAAAATGAGGGAGTTCGATTATGTGATTTTCTTAGTCCATTTCATCTGCTATAACAAAGTATCACAGACCGGGTGGCTTATGAACAACAGATATTTATTTCTCATGATTCTAGAGGCTGGAAGTCTGAGATCAGGGTGCCAGTGTGGTCAGGAGAGGGCTCTCTTCCGGGTTGCAGACTTCTCATTGTATCTTAACATGGTGGAAGGGGCAATGGAGCGCTTTCAGGTCTTTTTTATGAGGGTGTTAATCTCATTCAAGAGGGCTCCACTGTCATGACCTAATGACTGCTAAAGGCCCCACTGTGTAATACCATCGCAGTGGGGGTTAGGTTTCCAGCGTATGATTTTGGGGGCACACAAATATTCAGATTGCAGCAGTGATCTTCAGTCTCCAAATCACTGTGGTTTCAGTTTGCATTTCCTTGAGTACTAATGTAGTTTCATTTTCATGTGTCCTCTTTGAATTTCCACTTTTGTGAAGTGCCTGTTCAAGTCTTGGCCCATTTTTGTGAAATTGTCTGTCTTTTTTTTAATATATTTGAGATCATTATTTTACCATTAGCTCTACTTGCATAACAAACTATTCCCAATTTAGAGGTTTCCCATAGAAGCCATTCATTTAACTCATGATTCTGTGGTTTGACAATTAGCTTGGGCTCAACTAAGCAATTCTCTTCCTTGCTGGGATCTCTCATGTATTTGCAGTTAAATGCAGAGCAACGAGGCAGTTTGGCTTTAGGGGTTGATTTGGCTGTTGTCGGATGTGTGTAAACTCTGTTCCATGTAATTTTTCATATCGTTGGCTAGACTATAGCCAACTAGCCTGTTCTTCATCTCATCACAGTGGCATGATCCCAAGGCAGTAAGTGGATACTTGCAAAGCCTTTTCATGTCTACACTTGGAACAGACTCATCACTGCTTCTGGCAAATTTTATTGTCCAGTGCAAGTTACAGGCCAGGGTAGACTCAAAGGGTAGGGAATCTTGCAAACTTTTTTCTGTCTTTCCATCCAAATTTGGGTCTTTAATACACTTCAAATTGATTTTTTAATATGATGTGAAAATGGACCCCAAAATGTATATGTTTAAACAGAAATCCAAATGTCCATATTTTCCCATTGTCATTGTCATCTCTATCATGTATCAAACGTCCCTCAGTCCGTTTCTGTCCTCTCTCTTCTATTCAACTACCTACTTTTCTATAATGTCAACTTATAGTAGAAAATGTCTTTTTTTCAAAATGGTAAAATTTTTTCTCAATTTCTTTTTCTTCTTTGAGAACATCATCTCTATTCTTGACTAGTTGTTCTTTATGTAAAATATAGTATTGCTTATCAACTTCCACAAAAATTAAGAGTGAAAGTCTTTGTTTCATATTGCTTTGAAACTGTAGATCAATTTGGAGAAAATTGACTTTGCAATATTTAGATTGCCAATTCATGATTATGATATGAATTTTTAATTACTTAGGTTTTTCTGTGTGTGTGAGGAAGACTAGACCTTAGCTAACATCTGTTGCCAATTCTCCTCTTTTTTTCTGAGGAAGGTTGGTTCTGGGCTAACATCTGTGCCCAACTTCCTTCACTTTATATGTGGGATGCCTGCCATAGCATGGCTTGATAAGCAGTGTGTACGTCTGTGGCCAGGATCCGAACCTGCAAACCCCAGGCCGCTGAAGTGGAGCATACGAACTTAACTACTATGCCACTGGGCCAGCCCCTACTTGGGTGTTCTTTTTTTTTTTTTTCGTGGGGAAGACCAGCCCTGAGCTAACATCCGTCACCAATCCTCCTCTTTTTGCTGAGGAAGACTGGCCCTGGGCTAACATCCGTGCCCATCTTCCTCCACTTTATATGGGACGCCGCCACAGCGTGGCTGACAGGCAGTGCGTCGGCGGGCGCCCAGGATCCGAACCAGCGAACCCCGGGCTGCCAAGCGCGAACTAAATTGCTGCGCCACCGGGCGGCCCCCGAGTGTTCTTGATGTATTTTTAATAAATTTCATAACTTTCTTCACAAAGGAATTTACATAATACTTTGTTAGGTTTATTCACAGTTAACTAGTAGTTTGATATCCTTTTGATTACTTTTTCCTAACCTTTTATTTTGAAGATTTTCAAACATACAGAAAAGTTGAAAGAATAAATAATGCAATAAATGCCTTACTCAGATTCATCAACTGTGAAATTGTTGACATTTTGCCTGCTATCTATCGATTGATCTATTGATCTGTCTGTCCATCTTCCCTATCTATCAGTATCTTGGAGTATTTCTATTGAATTATTTGGTTCAATGTGTAAGGCATTACTGTCATTCTTTTTGATGCTTAAAGTGTCCCATACTTAGACAGTGACATCCGCTTTAAGTCAGTTACTCTGTGCTTTGAACATGACATCATTAGTATTTGGACAATCATTGTTTTAATTATATTGATAATTTTTTTTCTCATTCTAACTGCTCATTGATGGGATATAGAAATCCATCTGTGTTCACCAAAATTACTAAATTATATTATGCATTTTCAAAATTTATCTCTAGATTCTTCTGGATCTTCTAGGTACATGACTCTGTCTCTTTGAATATGGTCAGCTTTGTTCCCTCAGCTCTTTTAAAGATCTCCTTTTTGTCTGTAGTCTTGTGAAGTTTCAATATATTATATCTAGGGATGGATTTCTATTTAATTTTTGCCTGATATATATTACCACTTGAGTACTTTGCTTTATGTCTTTAAAAAGTGTTGGAAACTTCTAAGACATTTTGACTATGTCCTCTGCACCATTCAGTCTGATTTGCTTGGATTTTCTGGATTGGCAATTATGCAATCTAAAAATCATAAAAATCTTTCTACTTCTGTGACAGGTTTTTGAATTCCAGTTAACTTCAGAGGACATGAAAGTCCTAGATGGCCTAAACCGAAATCTTCGATATCTTCCTTTTCACATGTAAGTGACTTTGGTAAATGTGTTTGCCTCAGTTTATTTTCTGATAATGAGTATATGATGATTGTTAAAATTTACCCCAATACCAGGAAGACAGAGACCAGTTTGAGTCAGGGATGAGACAGGAACTTTCTGGAATCTCATCCCAGACTCACTCCAGAGCTTTGTTCACTGCCGAAACAACAGGGTGAGTTGACTGGAGTCAGCTTGTACTTACACACATATGTCCTGCCCTCATCAGTCCATGGAACTTTCCAAGAAGCTCAATATCATTGCTGAATCTACCTCTTCCACGTGGGCCTCCCATTTCTACAACAATCCAGTGGACATACACTGTGGATATCACCAGTGTAGCCTAATTGAATGTTTCCAAAACTGTATCAACTTCTTCTCCCACCTTCTGAATTCTTTATCCCATTAAAGGATTCTCCACCAAGCTTGTGGTCCATGCCAGAAATGCCCATAATCTCCAATATGAATCTTCATGAGATTCTGCCAAGTTTATGTCATTCATAAGTTTCCAAATCTCTTCCTTCCTTGTCATTACATGTTTGTTCAGGACCCAAATACTGCATTTCTCTCCTAAAAGACTGGCCTTGTAGGGTCCATAGGAGTTCTTGGTTTAGATTTTCTGAAATATGGAGATCTCAATGCAGAAGACAGAGTTTTCAAGAAGACAGATTTAAACCAAAGGAAGAGTGTGGAGGCAAAAGCACCATTGTTGGAGAGAATTTATAGCCTCCAAAAGATCTTTACTATTCCTTCATGCTCAAAGGTTCTGGAATTTGAGAAAAGACCTTCATTTTAAATGAGGGAAAGGGAGGAATGCACATTCCCTCTGCCTATGAGAATTTTAATTCAAAATATGGATACATGTGATAATGTATGGAAAGGGATAAGCACAATGGCAAGTTGTGAATACTCAAAACTTGGTAGTTATTCCTTGCTAATATATTTGTTAATATAGAGACAAATGAAGAGTAAGTAGGGAAATAATGCAGAGAGAAAGAGAGAGCGGTAAATAATCAGTCATTCTTCCAATAAATTAGACATTTTAATAATAAGCAATCATTTTTCTATCACTTTCTATTTTTGGGTATTGCTGAATAGAGTTCTCCTTACTGTACAGTAAGCTCCTTGGAGGTGGGACCCAATTTTTCCATGACATTCTTTCCATTTCTGAATCTAACTTGATATATTGTATGTGGTGGGCAGTTAGTAAATAATTTAAAAATTTCAAAAATGGAAGTGAAATTGCTGTCTGTAAATTGTATCACCCTAAAGTATTTACTAATGCCAAGCATGTGGCTGGCCATGTCCTGTTCAAAACAAGGCAGAATTGGTCTCTTCTTCCCCTGAGGATTTGAAATAAGAAAGGAAAGTCTTTCTTGTTGCTTTATTGACAGATTTGGCTAGGGAGAGGAACATATTTGAATATTTGACTCCACCTGTTCTGTGTATTAAGTTTTGGGCAGGGAACACTGTTTGAATAATTTAACTATTATTTAAAAAAATTGTTTTGAAGTAATGTTTGTGAAAGAAAGAAAGGCAGATTTCACAACCAGTCAGGAAATAAAATGTTTAACTTTACCCTAATGAGAGCTCCGTAGAAATCACTTCTCTACCACCCTGGAAACAGAGTCATTGAACCCATATATTCATGTTCTATCTCATTTTAGTGCTGCTGACCACCCTGAGTATCCATTTTCTGATGAATATTAACATGGAGGCCTTTATCCTGACTTCTACCAGAAGCCCTGCATGCAGATAGTGAGGCGGGAAATGTCTCAGATGTTGGTGATCAGTCACATCAGCGTGGGTTCCATCCATGCTGCTTAGCACCTCATACTCAGCTAGACTGAAGTTCCATAGGTCAGTAAGGAAAGGCATTCCGTTTTTGTCACTTTCTGTAAAAATTAAAGATTTTTTTTCTCTAAAGACTCTTACCTGCTCCTGTCTCTGTTTTGTATATTTTCTTTCCTTCTGACTCATGAGAGCCAAAAACTGATTTGCCTAGAATTTGGGGTGGGTTGGAGATGGATATGATAACAGCAATTTTATAGACATTTCTGGAGTGGGATGGGTAGAGTTGTCAACCTCTAGGTGAGTAGTAGTTAGCATGTCTTTTTCAGTCAGTGTTCCTTTAGCCCTTAGAGGAGCAAGAGGACACACTGCATACGGTCTGGAAGGGGAGGCACATATCGCAAGGATGAGCAGTAGTGCAAACACTCCTTTCTGTCAGAGGTCCAGGAAATCCCAGAATGAGGTATCACCGTGGCAGGGCTGGCCCAGGAGGTGGGAGGGGAATAAGCCTGGAAGGATGATTAGGACTCAGACATACAGAAGGTTTAGGAGGAGGGAGTTGAGCACATGTCTGTTTGGGAAAGGTTGGAAAATGCCTTTTGCTACCTCTCTCCTGCACATAAAAAGAAACTTTCCACAGCATTTTACCAAAGGGCCAGAGCTGAGAGTCCAGACTAGACTTCCACGTGTGCCCAAGAAACAGTAATGAACTTGCTGGGTTTAGTTGGGCAGGAATTCAAGAAACAACTGACTGACCAAATCACCCTGAACATCAACTCCATGATTATCAAAGTGTCTCAGGTTCAAAAACATATTAATTTGATATTCTTGATCCTTTCAAATGTTTCAAACACAAAGCAAGGCACACTTACAAATACAGACCCAAAATATGCCTAAGCCACTAAACATTTTCTGTATAACCAATATTAATATGGCGAATACATTTGGTAATTCCAATTCTCCTAAATTTTCAAATACCATTGAAAATATATGCATGCAAAATGGCACAAAGCCTACAACATTTAACTTTTAGGAATCCCTTTTTTAAAAAAATCTTTATTTTCTACAATTTTTAAAAGTACAAACTCAATCAGGTAACCGTAAGGAACCAAATTTTGATCTCAGAACACTTTGTTAAAATTTGGGACAATCATGGACCAAACAGGGGCAATCTCAGAACTTTGAGACTGACATTGTTCACAACCTGGGTAGAGTTTCTAACACCTTTACCTGCAACTATTGCTTCCTCTCATGACCACATTCATCTCTCATAACCACTGGGCTTTCTACAGCCATGCTCTTCAGCTGGGACCTAACCAACAAGCTGTGCAACACACAGTCTTTCCTAAAATGATTCATCCTTCAAACTAGAGGAGGCCGTTTATGTTCTCAGATTTTAGTTTGCATTTATATGACTGTAGCTTAACTGTACGTTGTTAAGATCTAGTGCATAATTATTGGTATTGAATCCCTTAGGAGAACTGCAATTGTACCCCTTTTATTCTTTATAATGTCTTTTGGACATTTTTTAGTCAGTTGATTAAAAATAATCTTGAAGGGTTGCTCCCCTAGGAAGATCAGTGTTTATGACTAAGGTAGGCAAGTAAACTCCCTAGGTCTGCTTCAGGCAGGAAAAAGATAAGTAGAAGATGAAAAGTTTCAAGAAACTATATTGTCTTACTAATCCAAACTGTTCACAAAAGAGGGCCAAATTTTAATAGTATTGAAAAATCTAGACTTCTGGTTTCCAGTCTCATAGGTAAAGATCTTGGAAGTCAAAACTTCCACCCTCATAACACGAAAAAAGATAAACTAAAAATCAACAACTCTCCTTAGATCCATCAGAAAATTGAAGTCACAGGGCAAATTGACCAAAAATTGGAGAGACAGGTGGATACAGAGAATCAAGACTTTCTGGGAGCAGGAGAATAACAAAGTGAGTGGGCCAACATCGCTCAATTTCAAGGCTTACTAGAAAGCTACAGTGATCAAGACAGTGTGGTATTGGTGAAATGGATCAATGGAACAGAATTTGGAGCCTAGATGTAGACCCACACAAGTGGACTTAACTGATCCTTGAGAAAAGAGCAAAAGCAATCCAATGGAGAAAGAATACTCTTTTCAACAAATGGTGCTGGAACAACCAGAAATCCACATGCAAAAAATGAATCTAGACTCAGACTTTAGACCTTTCACAAAAGTTAAGTCAAAATGAATTATAAATATAAATGTAAAATGCAAAACTATGAAACTCTATAAGGTAACATAGGTGAAAGTCTAGATGACATAGGGCACGGTGATGACTTTTTAGACACAACACCAAATACCCAATTCGTGTAAGAAAAAGATTGTTAGTCTTCATTAAAATAAAAAAATATTCCACTCTGTGAAAGACACAGTGAAGACAATGAAAAGACAAGCCACAGAGAATGAGAAAATACGTGTAAACGTCTATCTAATAAAGGACAAGTATCCAAAGCATACTCTTAAAACTCCATAGTAAGAAAACAACAAACCAATTTTAAAACGAGCAAAAGATTTGTACAGACACTTCACCAAAGAAGATATACAGATGGCAAATAAACATATGAAAAGTTACTCAATATCATCCGCCACTATCGAATTGCAAATTAAAAAAACAAAAACGAGATACCACTACACATCTATTAGAACGGCCAAAGTCCAAAACGGTGACAACACCAAATGCTGGTGAGGACGTGGAGCAACAGCAACTCTCCTTCACTGCTGGTGGGGATGCAAAATTTGGAAGGCACTTTGGAAGCTAGTTTGGCAGTTTCTTACAAAACTAAACATACTTTTACTACATGGTCCAACAATTGTGCTTGCTGGTATTTACCCAAATGAGTTGAAACCTTGTGTCCACACAAAAACCTTTACGCAGATATTTTTAACAGCTTTTAATAATTGCCAAATTATGTATGGGGATTCTTTGGACATGGATACATAATTGTATCAGACCTACCAAGTTGTCATGAGACAGTAGAATCTCATGCCTTAGAGATTCTTATTCAATGACAAGAATAAGTAGAATCTTATTCGATGACAAGAAGAAATGAACTATCAAGCCATGAGAAGATACGGAGGAACCTTCAATG
Source organism: Tapirus indicus (assembly GCA_031878705.1). Taxonomy (NCBI): domain Eukaryota; kingdom Metazoa; phylum Chordata; class Mammalia; order Perissodactyla; family Tapiridae; genus Tapirus; species Tapirus indicus. The sequence continues at coordinate 122,467,413 of CM062925.1, forward strand.
CATATTATTAAGTTAAAAAGCCAATCTTAAAAGGCTAAATACTGCATGATTCCAACTGCATGACATTCTGGAAAAAACAAAACTATGGCGATAGTAAAAAGATCAAGGTTGCCAGAAGTTTGAAGGAAGAGAGAAAGGGAAGGATGGATAAGTGGAGCACAGAGCTTTTTTAGGGTGATGAAACTATTCTGTATGTAGACAGTAATGGTGGATACACATCAATATACATTTTTCAATATTCACAGAGCTGTACAACCCAGAGGAACCCTAGTGGAAACCATGGACCTTAGTGAATAATAATGTGCCCATATTGGCTCATCAGTTGTCACAAATGTCCCACAATAACGCAAGATATTAATAATATGGAAAGTGGGGGAGAGGAGAGACTGTGTAGGAACTCTTTGTACTTCATGTACAATTTTTCTGTACATCCAAAACTACTCTAAAAAGTAAAGTTATTAACAAAAATAAGAAAATGTATGGTCCAATTTTTATTCCTTCTTGCACTTTATTCCCATTAACTTAAAAAAGTTTTTGAGCACCTGCTAAGAGTTAGATTTTGTGACTGTGTCATGACACAACTGTTAAAGGATCTGATACTCACATAGTCAAGATGTCAGTGTTTCTGATAGTTCTGAGGTCTGTGAAGGTGACCTGGAACAGGAGGTGAGATAATTCTCTGGTCATCACCTACATCTTAGTGAACTAGGTTAGCAGGTTGCCAGGCTTAATTACATGTGATAATGTGGAGTCATTTTGAGGAAACTGGTTTCCAAGGGAGTATTTCCTTCATAAGGAAAGTGGAATGAGATCTCAAAGGACCTTCCACCTCTGCGAGTTGACCTGCTTATCTTTGCAGGTTTGTGGCAGCTCCCCTAGACTAGACAGACATTTTCTGCCTGCATAGCATTTAGAGATGTCAAGATTATTTCATAACTTTCCCAGTAAAGTAATGATTTCATTTCATACCGGCTTGCAGTAGTACAAAGGTAAAGAGCAGATATTCCCTAGGCCTATAGGAAGGTTCAGAGATGAAACCTGAGACAGCACATGAGACAGCATGTCTGTGAATGGTACCTATGCAAGAATAGCCTGGTAGTTGTAGAACTGAGCCAAGGGGGCAAAATACCTAGCTTGGCGATCATTTCTACATTGTATTCTCTGGAACTGAAGCTGTCAAAAATAGTCCTTGTCAGTAAGAGGCCATGGAAATTGCAGTTCCAAACACAAAGGAGTTGAGAAATCATGGAATCCCTTCTAGAGATTCAGCTAAGATGCTTTAAGTAAAAGGCCAAAGAGTTATGCCAGTATTGATCTATTTGAAATCAATATCAGGAAACTTGACATTCAGAAGAAAGAGAGCAATCATCCTGAATTCTCACCTAAGACCTGGAACCACAAGAGTTACCACACAAACCCAAGACATGCAAGAAAAAGACTGTTTCTCAAATCAAAAATAACAAAACAAACAAGGAAATCTACCACCATGAGAAAGAACCAAAAGACCCAACAAACAGGAAAAAAATCACACAAGAAGAAATAAAAACAATGGAGTCATGTCAGCATGATATGAAAATAATTTGGTTTAATACTCTCAAAGGAATTAAGATGGGACAAACATTTATGAAAGGACAAGGAAACTAAGAAAGAAAAGACAGATGGGAGAAAGAACTAATTGGAAAATATTAGTCTATGAAAAATAAATTGTTTGAATAAAAAGAGGAAAACCTCAATATATGCAGTAAACAGGAGACTGGACACAACAGCTATGAATTTTTATTTAAGTTAGTGATTACTGTTAGAACCTACTTGGTTTCTCTTTTTCTACCAAAGCCAATGACAAGCATATATTCTGAAGACTTCCATGTAAAAGAGGTGAGTCAGTGCTATTTTCCCAGTGAAGATTATTTTGCCTCTAAAGCTTTGTGGTATTTGCATTCAAATGTTAAGCCATATTTACAAATATTCAGGCTTCACTGTTTATATGACTCATATAACTTTCAAGCTTCAATCTCACTGCTTTTATGTATGGCTACTGCTCTTGGCCACTTCTTCTTCCTGACCCTCCTTCATGAACCTCCACATCGGCTCCATAGCAGAAAGCTAAATCAGGCCAATTCACATTTAACCAGCAAATTCAGCAATTCAGTCACTTCAGGCTTAAAATTTGTCTCTTTCAGAAACTTTCCCATCCACAGAAATATATGCGAATGCAACTGCATGCTCCCTCTCTCCTTCCCTTGCTGGCTCTCTGGTTCTGACAGGAAGACAATGACAGTCCACAGGCCCTGTTTTTTCTCACAGGTCACTTTTGTGTTTCCCTCAGAACCCATGGAAACTTTCACATGTCATGTTCTCACCTGGAATAAGATTAAATCACTGGTGTTGATATTGGGACACATAAAATGGGAGCCTGTGGAATTCGCTCCACCAGGAAAAATTGTTAAACTCTCCAATGGCATCTGAGACAAGGGATGGAGGAGCTATGTCCCATTATTAAAGATGTCTTTGCTGGAAATGTTACAATTCAAACAATAATTCTCCATTTAATAGCCCCCATGGCCAGTGTTAAAGGTAGACAAAATGGAGTGATGACTCACAGCTGACTATTGTAACTTAAATGTGGTTCACCTGCCAAATATCACTGAAGTCACTCAGGACATCCAAAGGACTCCAGGTGACTACCTTGCTGGCATGGATTTGGCTACCATGTTTTACTCCATACCTATATCTGGTTTGCCCTCATGTATGATGGTACTCAATCCACATTCACCCAAGCCTCCCGTGGGTACCTCAGTAGCTCTGCCTTGTCACACAACCACTGCCACTAGGACTGGAACAGTTAAATACACCACATTTTGGCATTACATGGATGATATCCTTTTGTGGGGCCTTGCTTTAGAACAGGTGACCCAAGATCATAAGGTCTCACAAGTTGTTTACAAAATAGAAGCTGGACCATTGCCCCTCACAAGATTCAAGGGTCTCCCAAATCAGTTACGTTCCTTTGTTAGTGTTATGTGGTTCTCCGAAGGGTGAACAATTCCAGAGACTGCCAAGCAACTTTTGTTACTTAGGCCACCTTGAACCTGAAAACAGGCCCAACACCTCTGGGCTTGTTCACCTTTGGAGAGAACACATATCCTTCTTGTTGATTCCACCACACCATTTTCTCAAATTACTAGTCTGCTTCCTTCCAGTGGGGTGACTGTAACAGTGGGCCTTGAGATTAACACAAGCTCTCCAGCAGGCCTGGTCCCTGGTCCCAGGTTCCGACTCTCCAGTGAGGCCCTGGTATCATACACTACACCTCCTGGAGTTTACGGACAAAGTATGGCCTTAAGGGCCGCCCATGGGTTTGGGGACCAAACAGCTGTCACAAGTCACCTTGAGGAGACACTTTAGAAAAACAGATACTTAAGGCTACTGGGGTGTGTTGGAGACTGAAGTCCTGGGCCCTAGTCAGTGGCCTGAAGACTTGGATTCCTCTCTGCCATGGGGAAGAGAAACTTCACATGGGCAGCCGGGCTCAGACATGGAGCCTCCTTGGTTAAATGGCAATGACTCCTTCAGGATAGAGCCAATCTCCAGGAAGATGACTTCCTCCATGCTCAGCCCCTCACCTGTAACCATGGGGGAGGTGGAGGTGCCCCCTCTGCCTGCCTCCTTGGCAAAATGAGGAGCCCCTTGGGATGATGGCAGTGACGCCATCACACAGAATGGAGTTCATGGGCCAGTGGTGGCATTCCACCTGCCTCTAGCACATCTGTGACTGGAACGGGACAAACGGCTCTGATCAGTTGGCAGCGTTGACAGCTGTCCATTTGGCCCTCCCAAGATGCCCTGAACAGATGCCTACATGAGGTCCATGTTTTTACTTATTCGTGGGCAGCTGCTAATGGTCTTGCGACATGGCCTGGAAAATAGAAAAAGCTTAAGTTTTTGTTACAAGGGACACTGCTTTGGGCAGCCTCCATTTGGCAGGCATTGGTGCATTTTCTCCTCACATTTGTGTTACCCCAGTCTCGGCTCTCACCCGGGCTCCGTTAATGCCACACAGACAACCCTTAAAAAACTCAAACAACTATGTTGGCTAGCCCCAAGCGCCAGGGTCACAAATTGGCCACCTCAACACATCAACTCTGGCCATTTGGGCTCATGGGACTCACAGCTATAGTGGCATCCAAGCTCTATCTTGGGACTTTTGTCCCTGGACAAAACAGCCCTCGATAACTGTGTCCCTTGTAACTAAAGTAAACACTGAAGACTCTCTTGGTGGCTGGTTACCTTACTCCTGATGGCAAATTGATTCTGTTGCTCCACTGCCCTTCTCAGGTGCCACAGGACATGCTCTCACATAGTACACACACAGCAGGCTAATGCTCACCTACCCCACAGGGCCAGCCAGTGTGGACTCCACTATTGGGGCCTTAGTCTATGTTGGTACCTTTGATTACAGTCTCTGATCGAGGCTCCCACCTGAGTTTCCAGCCGGTACGAGCCCTGGTATTGGGTCAAGGTGTACAATGGAACTTTCACCCTCCTATTGCCCTCAGCAGCAGGTTTGACTAAAAGACGTAACGGCCTCCTTAAGGAAATGCTATATAAGTTACAATCAGGGAATGGTCCCCTTAAATAAGTCTCTTTCCTGCCTTAGGCCTTGTTCCTATTACATTCTAGCCTGGTGGGCCTTAAAAGACCCCATACCAACTTTCGTAAGCTGCCGTGTCTCCCCTTATTAATTTTCAAGGGGAGGTAAAAGGATTCCATGTTCACCAAGAGTCTGTTTTTATATTTACCTCCTCACCCACTTCCCCCTTCTACTTTCATTTCCTAATCATCCCTCCTCCCATAAGGGTTGGTGACATGACTGAGGGTGGGGCACATCCTATGACACAGTGACAAGAGAATGCCCTGAGGGACCCCTGTTGGCCCCGCTGTGAGACCCTCAGGAAAAGCCTATTTCTTCTCCCTGCTCCAAAAACTTTGCCATGGTTTGCAGGATGTAACCGCCGGTTAATAAATCCTAATGCTTACTTGCCCCAGGACTGACTTCAGGACCACTGTGGACCACTAAGAGAGGAGATGACAAACTTCACTTTGTGAATGCTAGCCGTATCCGAAAATGACCGGGGAAGAAATTCCTGTGCTTTCGGTGGAGCCCCCAAACCACATACAGATAGTCAGGGGGCCACACTCCTATGGATACAGAGATAAAAAGCTCCTACATTCACAACCGTCCCGCTCTCACCTGGTAATTGTACAGCTCCCTGGGAGAGGGGCTACAAAATCTACAAGAAACAAATCTATCAAATGCAACTGTTAGCCCTTAGGCTGGCTGGTTGTGTCTGTATCTGGTCTGGGTACTTGGCTAGTCTGTGACACTCGGGCTCAAATACTTCGACCTGATGATGGTTACAAGCACCTGGACAATCAAACGTGCCCCTAGAACAATTGGACATTTTCAAATTGGAATGCATTGAGTCTCTCCTAAACTTGTTCAGACCTGCTTGCCACTGCATGTAGTTTGTCCAGGGCCTAGGCGAGCACAAAGGTCGCATGCCAGCTGGACAGCCTGGAGAGCTCACATGCAGAACCACTCACAGAGTTGTTATTAGAGCTGAACACATTTTACCTGAGGTGGGTCCACCTGCACTCTTATTGACATGTCCCCAGATTGCCCAAGGCATCTGTCATGACTTATCTGGGTAAAACTGGGGATTCGTTACCAACCGTCCTGCCGTCCCAGTTACACTGGATTTCCAATGCGTTTCTAGTAAACGAGCTGTGTGGTCAGGCTCAGAAATCGTCGCACAACAGGCCTTTTTCAACCTTTGAGATTTCACAGGTATTTGCAAGTCCAGTTCTTAAGCCCAATGATGCCAGCAGGTCCCCCAGTTTGTCCAGGCTGATTTTAATTTTAGAGAGCCTAAAGTTAGGAACCCCACACCACCTGAGTGGATAGCCACTTGGGAAGGCTACCCCAGGTCCAGAGAGACGACATCGCCCCAGGTCCAGAGAGACGACATCGCCCCAGCCCAAGGACTCGCCACTGGATATGATGATCTCAGACCCTTCCATTCCCTGGGGATGCCAAAGAGGGTCTCCCATGAGACTACAACCATGCAAGTCTGAGTGACCAACTTTACATGGAGTGAACACTGGACACTGATGACATGACTGACATTCCGATGCAGTTGCTTGTTGGCCCTCTGACCCTGCTTGCTCAAGTTCACCTGCACCACTGTGAGTCCTGCCCCTCACGACTGGGATTCCAACATAACTCATGTCCACCTTCTTTGGGTTCAAGTGCAGTGATTACATAACACTCTTAAAACAAAAGTGCCCACCAACACTATTGCTCTATCTCGTCTATGTGGCTCCCTAGGGAAGTACCCTCCGTCTAGACACTCCAAAAAACTATGGGATGCTTTTGTTAGCCCCGTAACATTCCACCAGGAGACCTCCACAAATACCCCCTCTCTCTCTATCACTAGAGAATACCCATCCCAACATGAGGCCTTCACCATAGCCCACACTCTCTTTTACACTCTAGAATACCCAGCACCAAGCCTAGACCAACACCCACTCTCTGTCACTTACACTAGAGATTCATCATCCCAACATGAGGTGTCCAGTAACATTCACTCTCATGCACTCTCTCTAGTACAGTAGATAGTGTCTCTCACAGCCCTAGGCTTCCCCTGACATCCACCCTCTCAACCACACTAGAGGATACCTATGTCAGCAGGAGGCCCCACTACTAACCACTCTCTCCAGCACTAGAGAATATCCATGCCATCACATGGACACCACTGACACCCGCTCTCCCTCTTACACTGGCGCATATGCATTCCAACACGAGACCTCCACTGACACACTCTCTCTCTCCTACTGTAGAGAACACCCATCCCTGCTCTTCCATGACACACTGTGCTGCTCAAGCCCTGACCTTATGCCTCCCACTGCTGGTATTCCCTACTGCCACATCAACACCACTGACATACATGTCCATCTTGCTCAGATCACAACTAGGCCTTTAAACAAATGTGTCTTGCTCTGATTACTGTCTTTACTGAACCACCACACATTCATTTACCCAATGGATGTCTAGATCAGCAATGACATATGTGAATATCGACACCACTGTCAATGCCCATCTGCCCTCTACCATGTATTCCTCTCACCCCATCCAGGCTTTCACTAATTGCTTACCACAATCCTCCCTAGGGGTGAAGTGGGAGACCCCTCTAGAGGACAGCACCAATTATCCACAGTCTGTGTCTGTGTTACTCCGTCCGCTGTCTTCCTCCCTCAATCTTGACTCATATATAACCTACTTCACTTCATATCACTCGCTCTTACAGATCATTCCAGAGAGGGGGCTATGGGGTATACTGTGGAATGGATACCTCCACTTCCCCTGCTTCATAGCCCATCTATTTTGTGATCCCCTTTCCCATAGATCAGCTATCAATCACTTGCTTCCCCATCACTGGAATTTCCTGTTCTCCTTAAGGACCCTCTAACCCTGCCTGCATCCTTCTGCCAACACCACTTGTGAGCTCTGTCTATACCAGGTATATTCCTTGGTGAGGAAACATTGCTCATTCCAAAGGGGACTGACACAGCAGGCAAACTTCTAGAGGCCAAACAGCAATGTCTCAGGCTTTAATCTCTCAAATGACACAGACAACACGAGCCCTTGGCCTCTTAAATCAGGCAACATCTCACAGAATCTATACATCCAGGAATTATCTTGCACTCTGAACACATTTCTTCACAATAGGAAAACAGGAAAGATAGGAGCAGGGGTAGATGAAAGAGGGAACCAGAATGCTGAAAGGGAACGTGGGGTGACATTCAAGGCAGTTTTGACAAATGTCACAAGATAGTGAGCACTAGGTCATACCTTGTCAGAGAATCACTTAATAAAGCCTTTGACAGTGGTCAGAGGGTGTCCAATGCATTGTTATGTCTAGAGAGGAATAATATCTACAATTAACTATCCTTAGTTTCATGCTAAGTGGACTAAATTTACTCCACTAATCAAAGCATGGAAATCAATTTTTATTGAATAGCTAAAAATTGGTTAAATTTTTGAAAAATCATATCTCTGAGGGCCAGCCCTGGTGGCCTAGTGGTTGTTTGGCATACTCTGCTTCAGTGGCCTGGCTTCAGTTTCTGGTCATACCACTAGTCAGTGGCCATGCTGTGGTGGTGGCTCACATACAAAAAGATGAAGATTGTCAACAGATGTTAGCTCAGGGTGAATCTTCCTCAGCAAAAACAATCATATCTCTGAAACAGTTAGTCCTGAAATTACAAATTTAACATCACTGATGAGATAAACTGCAGAAAAACATATGAAAGCAATGATTATAAAATATATTACTATACCAACACTTAAACTTCTTTCAAAAGATTTTATTTTTTCATTATTTTTAGTTTAATTTTGTTACTTTCTAGGGCTATGGCTACCTCTTTTATTGTTTTCCTGGGATTTCAATAATCTTACCAGATCTGAAAGTAAAATTACATCTTCAAAGATAAGCTCAAATAATGTACAGAGTGACTTCAGGGAAAAGACAGACTGGGAAGCACCAGGAATACATACCTCCACCTGGACAACAATTCTGTGGGTTGAATCTGTCTGAAGTAACCATTTTGGAATCCTGGGGTCCCTTTGAAAGCTTGTCACATCCAGGGGAAAGCTTGGCTGGCAAATTGGAGTTAATGTTGGTCAATTACAGCCCTCAGGCTGGTGGTGGGGTCTATCCGTCCCCGAACTTGCAGGCCTGTGGCAGGCAGCTGTGAGGATGGAAATCAGACATTCTGGTGTGGCTTACTGGAGTTAGGGTGGGAAACAAGGAACTTGTCTTCCATGTATCTGTGTTCTGTGTTGTGATGATGGGTTGCTGCTTCTGATTGCTGAGGTGCAAACACAGAAGCTGCTGCCATTGGTTCATGCCCCATTGGCTAAAGTGGCTTCCAGGGCATTTAAAGAGCCATCCTTGCTTTGTTGGGTATTCAAAAACATTGTTATTGAGGGCATGCATTTGGGGGGTGGCTAGTGTCAGTTTAGGGTCCCTGCAGTCCACTTAGCCACACAAAATGCATGCCAAGGCAGCAATGTTAGGAGCAGGTTAGCTAAACTCTCAACAAAGCCATATATCAAAAACCCACATGTGGGGCCAGCCTGGTGGCATAGTGGTTAAGTTCGCATGCTCCATTCGGTGGCCCGGGGTCTGTGGGTTTGGATCCCAGGCACGGACCTACACACTGCTTGTCAAGCCATGCTGTGGCAGGTGTCCCACATATAAAGTAGAGGAAGATGGGCACAGATGTTAGCCCAGGGCCAGTCATCCTCAGCAAAAAGAGGAGGATTGGCAACAGATGTTAGCTCAGGGATAGTCTTTCTCACCAAAACAAAACAAAAAAACCCACATGTAACATCATACTCAATGTTGAAAGACAGAAAGCATTCCCCCTAAAGTTCGGAACAAGACAGGGTGCCTGTTTTCACCACTTTTATTCAACACTGTTCTGGACATTCTAGCCAGAGCCATCAGACAAGAAATAGAAGTGCAACAGTTTTGGAGGCTGGAAGTCCAAGGTCAAGATCCAGCATGGTCTGGTTCCTGGTCAGAGCCCTTTCTCTGACTTGCAGACAGCCATCTCCTTGTATCTTCACATGTACGATCATCTCTCTTGTGTCTCTTCTTCCTATAAGGACACTATTCTCATTCATGGGGGCTCCACCCTCATGACCCAATCACCTCCCAGAGGTCCTGCCTCCTAATACCATCACATTTGGAGATTGGATTTTAACACACAAATTTTGGGGGGACACAAACATTCAGTCCATAGCACAGACAAAGTGACATGCACAGAAATGTCCTGCAAAAACAAGTGTCACAGACGACATGACCCTCCATATACAAAATCCCAAAGAATCCACAAGAAAACTAGAGCTAATAAACAAATTCAGCAGAGTTGCAGGGTACAAGATGAACACACTTATTGATAATGAACATCATTATTTCTAATTTAGTTTTCTATACACCAACACTGAACAATCCAAAAGGAAATTTTTTGGCAGAGTTTTTGTTGGTGATGAGAAAAATATTTTGGGTGTAGACAGTGGTGATGGTTCTACAAGATTGTCAATATATTTAATGCCACTGGATTGCACACTTATGGATGGTCAAAATGATAAATGTTATGTTGTGTATATTTTACCACAATTAAAAAAATAATCTATAGAAAGATAATTATAGATATTGTAATAACATCTACTAATTATATAAAGTAGAGATCCCCCAACTGTGGTCTGCAGGCATGCCTCACGGCCTATTCTTGTATAGCACACGAGCTAAAAGTAGTTTATACATTTTTTAATGGTGGAAAAATTTTAAAAATGAATATTTTCAAGACATATGGAAATTATGTGAATTTTAACTTTCAGTGTTCATAAAGAAAATCTTTGAAACAAAAAAAAAATTATCCCAAATTGCTGAATTTGGATTATTGATTTATTCTCAGGAAGACCGTGGTATGGTTGCCTCTCCATGAATGATTCCAATCAAAGCCGCTGGCATCAAACTGACTTCTCTTTTTATGGTAAAACTTTACTTTCTACACACCTTTTAAAATGTCCATGCCTTTTGCCTTTCTCATAGGTTTTAGTGTTTTTGCAACCTGGTGTCTGCTGAATTGACACAACTTTTAGAGTTTCCATTTATCAGTGTTATACAAAGCACGATATTTCATTACCTCTCTTCCACACTGTTGAACTCTGCTTTATCTTGGGGAATGTGACTCACCCTGGGAGTGCTTAACTTTCCTTTGGTGTGGCTACAGATGGGATTGACAGTCCCTCCTGTACTTGGCACACTTTCAGAAATGCTTGACTTGCTCTCAATTTCCTGCTTACAAAAACAGAGAAGTTCATGGCTCTATTTTAGAACCTGAAATTAATACAGATGGAAAAAAATTCCTCACATACATTTACCTTCCTCGACTCATTAAAATCAGTGAGAAATTCAATATATTTTATTTTTGTTCATCCTTCTTTTGTACTGCAACTGCCTTTTCCTAAACTTCATCTTAGTTTTCTGTTTTTCAACATAATTAGGAACTCAGGGCTTTTCACATACTCAACTTTTTTCAAACACCAATGCTAACATTATTTTCATTTTCAAATTGTCACGACTGGTCCAGCAAGATTCCCTTAGTCGATGCCTTTGTTTTTTCAGAGATGTTGCTGGCAGCCATTGTAACCAGCCTTGATTTCTGGCAACAACACAATATTCAGTTGTGTCCTGAATTTTCCTGATGCAAGATGAAAATGGCTACTCAATAAGAAGGCAGATTTCTTTCAGAGAGAAATAGAGTTAGGGACAAAACTCTGATCATTAGTGTCATATGTGAAACTGTGCTGGTAAATGTGCTGCTGGATACTCTCCCTCCTTTAGGAGAAACAGAGCTGGAAACGTTATTTTAAATGTATGAGTTCACAAAATTTTTCCAGTCTAATATATTATGTTTCCTACAGTGTGAGGTATCATCAACCACTAAGGTTTTCTACTATGTCAACAGTTACTTTATTAAGGAAGTTGTTTAAAGGAAATTAAATAAAATGTAGGAATCAGAAGGCAAATAGAAACTCAGATTTGAAGAACATTAAGATAAATACTGAGAATTGCAGAGAGGAAGGCTGAGCCAAGGAAGTAATCTGCATCAAAGACACAAAATATCAATAGATATTTTATAGTCACACACTCCCAGGTGTGGCCTGGGGAACAAAGGGGATGTGACAGTAGCTGAGCTGGCTTATACAAGCTCAAAGGTCTCAGAAGATTTTCTTCACTCAGCAAGACAGAGATGGAAGCAATTTTAGGCAGTGGGACCAAGATCAGAAGTCAAAGTGCAAGAAGAGGGAGAGGTCTGAACAGAGAATATCAAGCAGATGGAGAAGGAGGCATTTTAGGACTCTAAATATGTTGAGGCTGGCACATGCTGGGACGTTCATTGTGATGAAGGGGAGTGGAATATGCCATCAAAAAATATGCCATGTTGTCATATTGAGCATTTTGAATTAAAGTTACTTAGGGAGCCAGTGCAAGAAGGACACTCTGACCTTCCTTTGACCCTCTGAAAGCAGGAAATCAATCTCCATGTGAAATGATCCTCCCTGCACCAGGAGGGTGGAAGGCACATTCATGTCCACAGACAGGGAATGCAGGGCTGAGGAGGCTGTATAAACAAACCTTGTTCCTTCCTCACTAGTTTGCTACCCCAAGCCCAAACCCCTTTGTTTTGTCAATTCTTCACAAACACACTGTTTCCACGTCTAAAAGGTATAAAAGCTGCCTGCTTTGGCCACTTCCTTGAGTTTCGTATTATATGGGCTCCTGTACGTATGCAATTAAATTTTTTTCCCTGTTAATCTGTCCTATGTCAATTTCACTATTAAATCAGCCAAAGAATCTAGAGGAGAAGAAGGGAAAAGTTATCCATCTCCATATTGGCCAATTGTGCAATAAATCCTGCAAATCCACGGAATTTAAAAATAAATTTTAAGCTATTTCTTCAAAAATAATACATTTTCATTTAGAAATATTAAAAATTGGCTACTATAGATAAAGGAACAAAATCACAATAAAATAATAGTTTCCAAAGCTGTGTCTCCTGAGCAAGAAAAAACAGGTACCCTTTATTCTGGAAGGGGAATGAATATTCAAAAGGGAAGTTTCATCGTCACATGTAGAGGTGGGTATTCGCTTTCACAGGTACAGCTTGAAAACATGCTTCCACATACACCACACATTATGGTCATAAGGCCTAAGCTACTCATGGGGCAGAGATCTTCACATTAAAATGAAGCAAAGGTAACCCTTGGGCACTCCTTGGCCCATTTGTGTAGTTGTCACTCTTGTGGTGGGGTTTGGACTGGTTCATGGTGGTTGGTGACCTCATCTCTTAACATAACGGAAGAAGTGCTTCGGAAACCTCCTTTGAGTTGCTGAGAGCAATTAGTTGGTGACACTTGATTAAATGGCAATAGCTCCTTAAGGACAGGGCCAAACTCAAGGAGGATGACTTCTGCTAAGCTCATCCTCCCCCCTCCCCAGTGACTATGGTGAAGGTGGGAGGGGCTCCTCTACCTGCCCCCTTGGCAAAATGAGGAGCACCTTGGGATGATGGAGGTGACACCGTTATACAGAATGGCTCTCACAGGTGAATGGCAATATTCCACCCGCCTCTAGCACATCCCTGACCAGGATGGGACAGAGGACTCTGCTCAGCTGGCAGAGTTGAAAGCCATCCATTTGGCCATTCCGGGGTGCCCTGAAGAGAGACCTACCTGAGATCAGAGGTTTTACTTATTTATGGGCGGCTGCTAACGGTCTTGCGACATGGCGTGGAAAATGGAGAAAGCATAATTTTTATTACATTGGAAGCCAGCTCTGAGAAGTCCACATTTGACAGGTGTTGGTGGATTTTCTCCTCCTATTTGAGTTGCTCATATCTTGGCTCTCACCCTGTATGATTGGGACAAAGGCAGACTAAGAGGTGAAAGAGCAAGGAGGCCTCACCCAGCAGCAAATCTATTTAAAGGAGAAATGTAGAGAGAATGAGTGGAGTATGATTTGACTTCAATTTAGCTTATTACTTAACCTGATTTGAATAACTAAATTTCTATGGGAACTGAAAGGATGAAAAGGACAAAAAAGGACTCTGTGATTACAATTCTTTTTTTGTGCGTGTGTGTGTGAGGAAGACCAGCCCTGAGCTAACATCCATTGCCAATCCTCCTCTTTTTGCTGAGGAAGAATGGCCCTGGGCTAACATTTGTGCCCATCTTCCTCTACTTTATATGGGACGCCGCCATGGCATGGCTGACAAGCAGTGCGTCCACAGGCACCTGGGATCCGAACCCGCGAACCCCGGGCTGCCAAAGCGCAAACTAAACTGCTGCACCACTGGGCCGGCCTCTGTGATTACAATTCTTGATGAATCAATAACTTGATGGATTGAGATGTAGTGGAAAGCACAGAATTGCTTTCTACTACAGAAAGATCAGAGTGGAATGTGTCAAAGTTGAAATTTCAGAGATGAAGTGATTCTAAGAGGTAAACATGTGAGTAGTTACCTCATGTAGTGTAGCTACAAGTAGAAACTCAGGAGTTGAGGACTCAAAACGCTGAGAAGCTGGAGTTGTCTGCATGAACAAGGATGATGTCTACATATCCTGGGAAGGAATTATAAACTTTATAAGCATATAAACATTTTATAAAGACAATGAAGGGAGTGTATGGAGAAGTGGGTAAGGTAGTAGGGTCAAGATGTTGTCAGCCTTAAAAGAACAGTCACATGCTTCTCTCTTTCTAAGGAATTTAACATCCCCAACGCAATGGGATATTTTGTGACAATACCATGTTCTAACCTTTGCCCCAGTCACACTCATTCTGAGTATTAGATTGTGAATAAACATTGGAAGAAAGCATTGGTTGGGGTGAGGTCCTAATCTTACCAACTCAGAACACGGTTCCATAGCACTGAGGTGTAGGGGTGGGTGAGGGTGCTTTGCTTAGTTGGTGCAAGCTGTGTCTCCGACCTTGCCAGTGACAATGAAAATGGCAGAACAGCTTCCCACTAGTTCCCCCAAAGCCACGTCTGCTCTCTCTCGGAGGTTGTAGTTCAGGAAACTGAACTAACTTCTTCATGTTCATTAAAGCTGTAATGAGAAATTCTACCTCTTCTATTCTATTGGAATTTATAGCTAATACTATTCTATTGTAACTCTTGCACATAGTTAACTGACATTCATTTCTTATAAGGCAGTCCTAAAATATCCTCTTGTCTAGATTTCATGTTGGAAACACGTTTATCAATATTGCGAACTAGGAGCAAATCTGCTCTCCCCACACTGTAATTCCACAGAAAGAAAGAGAATAGAAACTTTGATCTTTCTTTCTTTTCTGAAATTAAAAGAACAACAACTGTGTCTTCCCAATGGAAGAATGGATCATGACTCAGGTCTGTGAAGGGGTAGAGAAAAATAGAAATAATTTAAGTATTAATCCAGATGCATTCAAAATATATAACCACACTATAATAAGCATAGTGTTCCTCACATTAGGACCTCATGCCAACATGTGTTTCCTATGTCTATACGGAAGCTCATACTCAGAATGCAGTGTGACTGGAGCAATGGTTAGAACAGGGTTATGGTCAGACAACAGCCCTTTGCATTGAGGGATGTTGAATTCCCTAAAAAGGAGAAACAGGTAACGCCAAACTGCTACTAGCGGCATTATAATTTCACTTGAGTGTGTCAGGATATTAAAATTTAACAACATTCTGACAGGACACCTGCCATTTGAGTGAATGACTTCAGTGGGACAGATAGCAGGGGAAGTGAATAATTAGAGGTCTGAAAAAGGAAGAAAATTCTGAAGGTGAACTTCATACAACATCCACAACCAGAGAGGGCACAAGGGAAGGTCATGCTGTGGAATACCAACTAGTGTATTCTGGATCTCAGTGTCATCAATTGGTGGTCTCTATAACTGAGATCATGGGGCAAATCCTGAACATCTCCAATTTGAGGTAGTCACTGGATCCACCCAATTCTCGACAACCTCCTCACTGCTGGTGAATGATCTTTGGAACTTCTAACCTGGTGGCTCTCATTAATGTGGGTCATTAAATGTGGGTGCAGGAGATCCAGCATGAGAAGAGAGGATCTACAGCTGGCTGTTGGGGTGAATAAGGAGTCCGTTGAACGTGCAAATCACTTTAGCCTGTGTTGCCATCTTAATATTGTCTTTCATTTATGAATATGATTGTCTTTCCATATATTTGTGTCTTCTTTAATTTCTTTAAATAATTTTTGTAATTTTGATTTTACAAGTCTTTTGCCTCCCTAAGTTATTCCTATTTTATGCTTTTTCATGCTATTATAAATGGAATTGTTTTTAAAATTTCCATCTCAAATTGTTCATTATTAGTGTATAGAAATGTAATTGATTTTTCTGTGTTGATTTTGTCCTGCACCTTTGCTGAAATTGTTTATTAGTTGCAACAGTTTGTTGTTTGATCTGTAGGGTTTTCTACAAATAACATTATTTCATCTTGAAACAGAGATAATTTTACTTCTTCTTTCCTTTCTTGGATGTGTATTATTTCTTCTTCTTGTCTTATTCTTATAACTGGACCTTTAATACTATGCTGAGTATGAGTGGCAAATGCAGGCAAATTTTTCATATTACTGATCTTAACGGGAAATGCTTTCAGTCTTTCACCATCGAATATGATGTTAGTTGTGGGTTTTTCATGTATGGCTTCATTGTGCTGAGGAAGATTCTTTCTCTTTTTATTTTGTTGAGTGTTTTTTATCATGAAAGGGTGTTGAACTTAATCAAGTGCTTTTTCCACATCAATTGAGATGATCATGTGGTTCTTTCTTCATCCTGTTAATGTGGTGTATTGTATTACCAATTTTTGTATGTTGAACAATCCTTGCATTCCAGAAATGAACCCCACCTTGTCATGGTATACAATTTTTGTATGCTGCTGAATTCAGTTTTCTAGTATTCTTTGTAAATTTTTAATTCTCAAATCATAGGGAATATTTGTCTTTATTTTCTCATACTATCTTTGTTTGGCTTTGTATCAGGGTGATGCTGGCATCCTAGAATGAGTCAGAACGTGTTCTCTCCTCTTCAGGTTCTTGCAAGAGTTAAAAATGATTGTTGTTAATTCTATTTTAAAGGCTTGGTGGAATTCACTAGTTAAGCAATCTGCTCCTGGAATTTTCTTTCTTGGGAATTTTGAAATTAGTGATTCAATCTCCTTAATAGTTATAACTCTACTCAGGTTTTTTATGATTCAGACTTTTAGGTTATATGTTCCTAGGAATTTTCCATTGGATCAGAATTTCTCAACTTGTTGGAATAGAATTGTTCATAGCACTTTCTTTTCTATTTCCATATTGATCTTCTATTTGGTTGTTTTATCCATTATTTAAGGTGGGGTATTATTTTTCCAAATAGTTGTGTAGTAGTATCCATTTCTCCCTTCAATTCTGTCAATGTGTCTTTTATATATTTTGGAGCTCTGATGTTTGGTACATATAATTTATACTTGTTCTATATTCTTGGTGGACTGACTTTTTATCAATATATAATAATCTTTTTGTTTCTAGTCACAATTTTTGTTTTAAAATTCTTTTTGTCTGTTACTGGTATAGCCATGCCACCTCTCTTTTGGTTACTATATACATGGAATGTTGTTTACCATCTTTCCCTTTCAAAGTATTGGTGTCCTTATATCCAAAGTGAATCTATTATAGGGAACATATACTTTATCCTGTTTTTTGTTTTTTTAATCTATTCTACCAATCTATACCTTTTGGTTGAGGGAGTTTATTTACATGTAAAGTAATTACTGAGAGGGAAAGACTTACATTTAATTTTTTTTCTACATGACTTATGTCCCTTATATCCTCCATTACTATCTTCGTTTGTGTTTAGATGATTTTTGGTTGTGATCTCTTTTGATTCCCTTCTCATTTTCTATTCTACGTATTCTGTTATTTTCTTTGTTGTTACCATGGGGACTACAGATAACATTGTGAAGTTATAACAATCTATTTTGAATTGATACCAATTTAACTGCAATGCCCTACAAAAACTCTATTCCCACACAGCTCTGTTCCCCTCTCCTAATTAACATTATTGATGACACTAGTTTCATCTTCATACATTGTGTACATAGTAACATAGATGAATAATTATTTTTAGGCATTCATCTTTTAAATTTTGTAGAAATGAAGAATTAGACTTACAAACCAAAATTATGAAAGTACATGATTTCATATTTGCCCATATATTTACTTTTACTGGAGGTCTTTATACCTTCATATGGCTTTAAGTTACTATTTAGTGTCCTTTCATCTGAACCTGAATGATTCCTTTTACATTTCTTGTAGGGCACTTCTAATGGTAATGAATGCTTTCAGCCTTTTAAAAATCTGATATTGTCTTTGTTACTCACTCATTTTTGAAGGACATTTTCCCCTGATTTAGAATTCTTGGTTGAGAGGTTTCTTTTCTTCTAGGACTTTAAATACATCATCTCACTGCCTTATCTTCTCCAAGGTTTCTGATGAGAAATCTGTTGATAATCTCATCCAGGATCCCTTGTTCCTGATGAGTCATGTTTCCTTTGCTGCCTCAAGGTAGTTTCTTGCCTTTGTTTTTCAACAGTTTGAACATAATGTATGTGGATGTGGATGTCTTTGAGTTTATCCTACTTGTAATTCTTTGAACTTCTTGGATTTTTTGATTATTCATGTCTTACATTCAGCTTGGGGAGTTTATGTTCATTATTTCCTCAAATAATCTCTCTGTTCCATTCTTTCTCTCTTCTCTTTCTGGGACTCCAATAATGTGTATATTAGTCTCCTTGATGGTGTCCTATAAGTCCTTTAGTGTCTGTTCACATTTCTTCATTTTTTTTTCTTTCTGTTCCTTGGGCTTTATAATTTCTATATCTTTTTTGATATTATCATTTTATTCATATATGATTTACCTGATTTCCTTTAGTTCTTTTCAACATTTTGCTTTAGCAATTTCAGCATATATAAGACAGTTATTTTAAAATTTTTGTTTACTAAGTCCAATGTGTATGCTTGTTCAGGAAAAATTTCTGCCAATTTTTTTTCTTTTTTAGTGGCTGATGGTTTTGGGTTTTTTCATATGTTTTTGTGTGTGTTTAAATGGGCACTTGAAAAAACAGCCACTTCACCCACTCTTTGCAGATTTGTTCTGTGCCCTGACAATCCTTCAGTTTTTAGCTTTGCCTGTTCCTTGTCTTGGGATCAGCCAAACATGAATGCTGAAGGTCTATTCAGTTCTTTTCTGAGCATGCATCTTGCCTGGCCTGTGTGTGGCTTTTTAAATTCCCCTGAATAGATGGCTGAATAGATGACTCCCAAAAGTTCACACCCAGGTTTTACTTAGGGCTTTATATGATCTATTCCCTGTCTCCACCCTTAATCCCTTGCCCCTGGCATCTGTGCATATATATGTGCATCCCCATGCAGCTATAATGATTCATTCCATCTGCTTTTCAGTTCAAGCTTAGAGTTAGGAGAAACAGACAACAGTCCTCTAGGCAGCCTCAAAATAGCTTAGAACATTGCAAATAAGATCTCTGATAACTCTTGTTTGAGAGAGGTAAGTGGAAACTGGACTGATGCCTCTTACAGAGCAAGCCTATACTGTGCCAGGCAGGGAGAAGGGCAAGGGTGAGTAAAAACATGATAAAATTTCTGACCACTTTGAGCCAGGCTTTTTCCTACCTGGGTGTTGACTTTGTTGCTGTAGATCTTTGACTGTTTTCCAGAGCTCCTATAAGGATATTTCAGCAAGTTTCTTCTTGTTTTCTTTTGTTCCCCTGGGGGAACTCAAGCCTTCCTAGTTGACCATTTTGCTGATATCACTGTGTGTATTCAATTTTAAATGGCTTCATAATATTCCATTGTATCAGTGCATCATAATTTCCCTAACTCTTCCCAAGTTTATTGTAACTTAAGTTGTTTCCAGTTTTTTCTTCCATGAATACTGCTGAGCAAGATAATGAATTATATAAAATTTCATCAGTTTTGTTGGTGGTTACATCATGAGAGTTTTCTAAAAGTTATATAACTGGGTGAAAGATATAAACAGTCTAAGATTCTGTTTTCATACTGCAAATGATATCTAAAAACTGTTAATAGTTAACTGTAATAATCACCTTGCCAGAATGTCTTTTTTGAGTAGCCTTTTCATGATTGCTTCCTTGTTAGGATGGGATATTCTTTCAATAAAGCAAAGAAAAAAGAAACAAAAATAATTTGGGGATTATTATCTGGAGGTTTCTAGTCTAATATATGGCCAATACTTGCTCAGCAATATCTTGTAATAATTTACTAATGTATGTGGATCCTCTGTGAAAAAATTACTTGTGCAAGAAATTAACAATTTCTTTATTACTATATAATAGTTCATTGAGATTCCTCTTCAATAACAAACAACAAGTTAACTGGTTCCGAGTCTCTTCTCACTTCATGGCTTCCTGCTTTAACCTTGTTCCTCCCACAATCCATTTGATAACAGTTCTACAGGGGACTTGGGTGTTACCCTTCTGTTATTCACATAACCTGTGAGCAGAGGAATAAAACAGAGTCTGCCTAGAGGAGCAACAGACAATGGATCCCAAAGTCTGGCGTGTGGAACTAAATGATGGCCACTTCATTCCTGTACTGGGATTTGGGACCTATGCACCTGAAGAGGTAACCATAATGTTCTTGGGGTTGAGGATTCAAAGCAAATAGATGTAGCAGGAGTGGAGGCTGGCTTGGGTTGTCAAGTCATTGGGTTCCTGTGTGATTCTTGGAGGCTCACTTGGTTCTTGTAACCAGGCTAGAACCATCCCTTGTACAAAGAGACAAGGTAGTCAGTGTTCATTCTGCATCAGGGTCTGACTGTCTGGTCACCCACAGATTATTCTGGGTTTTCCTCCAGGTTCTGTCTATTTCCCAGACGGGCCAAAAAGGTGAAACTCAGCAGTCAAGGGCAGTGACTATCAGCTGCCTTGCTTTGAGGCTCATTACATGGGAGTGGTTTCTCTGTCTATTTCTGAAATTGAAGAAATCTTTCCTCCCACCAAGACATTATCCAGAGAGATATTTGTGGTAAAAGGTTCCAGAGATGAGGTGAATGACAAATGATGGCAGAGAGTTGCTGTTCTGTTGTGGGGTAGTCTGCTGAGTTCCAGGCAATGAATACTCCACCTGTAGTTTCCCTCATACTTCTCCTTCTGCTTGGGAATTTATCTAGAATGTAAAATATAATATCATTTGAGCAAATAAGCTACAGTCTCCAGGGCAAGTTTTCAATTCTTGGTCCTCGTTATTACTTTTGATTGAAACAAATAGGTAGAGTTGGACCTTAGACAACAGAGGGAGCAAAGTAGAAAAGTCACTAGACTGGAAGCCAGAAGTTTGCCTTCCAATTTTGTCTTTAGACTATTTAGTTGTATGACAAGGGACTAGTCCTGAAACTTTGAGTCTCACTTCCTCATCTATAAAACAGAAGCAAATATTCAAAGAGATGTTTTGGAGACAGATGACAGGACTTCTTTTACTTTTAGTGGAAAGTGGGATGAAGAGGAGGAAATGGTCAAGGATACCACTGAAGTTTCATCTTTGGTAAAACTCTGAATGTCCATACACCTAAAGAAAGAGCACAACCAGCAGAGGGCAGTTAGAGCAAGTATCCAGTTCATAGCAACACCATTGAATAAAGGAAGCTTATGAAATACTTAAAAAGAAATGGAATATTATTCAGCCTTAAAACAGAAGGAAATCCTGCCGTTTGCAACCACATGGATAAACATGGACACATTATGCAAAGTGAAATAAGCCAGACAGAGAAAGACAAATATGGCATGATCCCACTTACACATGGAATCAAAAAATGTCAAACTCATAGAAGCAGAGAGTAGAGGAGTGGTGACTGGGTGCTGGGGAAGGGGGCAGTTATGAAAATGGGGAGATGTTGGTTGAAGGGCACAAACTTTCAGCTATAAGGTGAATAAGTTCTGGAGCAAAGATGTACAGCATGGTGACTATAGTTAATAATATATTATATTCTTGAGATTCCCTAAGAAAGGAGATCTTAAGTGTTCTCACCCAGACACAAAGAATCAACTATGTGATGTGATGGGTATTTTAATTTGCCTAATTGTGCTAATCATTTCACAATGTATATGGGTATGAAAACATTATGTTGTAAGACAAATGTATATATTTTAAATTAATACATGTTTTTATTTAGCATGTTCTGTGTGACTACACTGGTAAAGTACTCTTAGAAGTGATCACCTTGTTCTTTGAGACTTAATTCCATGTACCTTTTCCATTTGTTGATTTTGCTTAGTAACGTCTCACAATATAAAACGTATTCATGGCTACAACTATATGCCGACTCCCGTGAGCTCTTTCAGCAAATCACCGAACCTAGGGGTGATCATGGGGACCTTAGATGCCAGTGATGAACCAGTGATCACCCAGAATTGAAGGAGTTTTTGGGATGCCCAACTTTCTTTACTTACCAGGAAAGACCCAGGCAAATCCCCATGGGTTCATCACTACACATGCAGAACTAGCCTAAGACATGAGGAAAAGTTGATTTTTGGGAATATCAAAGTTGTGCCTTAGCTATCTGTCAATCATGTGGATATTCAACTACTACCTTTGGTTGCTCATCTAGGTTCCTAAGAGCAAAGTTATGGAGGCCACTAAAGTAGCTATTGGTGCTGGGTTCCGCCACATTGATGGTGCTCATATGTACAATAATGAGAAGGAGGTTGGACTGGCTATCCAAAGCAAAATTGAAGATGGCACTGTGAAGAGAGAAGACATATTCTACACTTCAAAGGTGTTGTGTATATAGTGTGTGTGTGTGCACATGTGTGAACATGATTGTGTGGAGATGGAAATCATATGGTAGGAGCAGTAGTTTGGTGAATTGTGCTTATTGGTACACCTTCCTTCACACATATTCATGTCTCCAATCTAGTGTCAAGAAAAGATGATGGATTTCTCATCATTGCTTTGTTCAAATTTTAACATTTTAAAGTAAAGTCACTTTACTTTTCTGAGCCTCAGACCATATCAGTGTGATTGAGCATAGAGTATTGAATCAGACAGAACTGTGATCGGATTATAGCTTTCTTTATCATCTGGGTGACATTAAAATTTCTTAACATTCTGAATCTCACTTCTCACCTCCATCAGTAAGAGAAAGCAATATAAGAGGCACTTTGTGTGTTAAAAAACATATAGCTAAAGTGTCTTGAATTGTGCACAGTACACATTAATATGTTCAAAGCACTTTTTCTCTATAATTATCTAAACAAAAGGGATGCTACTTATTCCCCATTAGAATGAATGTTTGATAGAATTAGGCTATGTTTGTGAACTGCTTTGTACACTTCATCAAACAGAATTCAGATACTGAGCGTGGTTATTATTTGATAACACTCTTTATCTCTTGGTTCATTTCCTTTCATGGTTAGTAGATGTACTGAAGATAAATGCAAACAAAAAATAGAATTTCTCCAGGTAAGGCAAATCAAAAGGGAACCCAATAAGGAAAAAAGTATTTTTCCTCTGTGTTCATCAGTTTCCAACCAGTAGAAAAATGTCTAATTATTAGGTGAAACAAGAAAAACAAAACCGACAGAAGTATTAACCCAACACAACTTCCGTTCTTTACCCTCTGCAGCTGTCAGTCACTTCCCTTCGACCAGAGTTGGTCCGACCAGGCTTGGAACAGTCTCTGAAAAATCTTCAACTGGACTATGTTGATCTGTATATTATTCATTTTCCAACGGCTCTGAAGGTTGGCAATTTGCGTGATTACACCTATTTTACTTCTTGTGTCATAATGTCTATCAACTTCTATGGATAGTTGAATTAAGATTTTCCTTAGAAGGATGTAGGGATTATTACACTAGAGTAGAATCCCCAAAATAGTAAGCCTTGATTAGCTTTTCAAGTAAATTTTTTGAATCCTTAATTTCCTTTCCATGCCTCCAAGACAAAAAAACTCAACAATCTGAAATTCTCTGCCTCAAAAACTCGAAGAAATAAAAATAGTCATGTTCAATATGCAGTCCTGACTATGATTCCTGAGTCTCTTGGGGATGTCACAAACACAGAGTTTCAGACAGCTGTGGTGAGCAACGAAACTGTCTTACAATTGGGCATAATGAGTTGATCTCCTCTCTCACCATTTCAAGTTCAGTTGGCTATCTTCACAATGGAATTTTGCAGATTGCATTTAGCCATTAATGATTGTGTTACATAGAATTGTCCTTAAGTTATAAAAAGCTCCTCAAGCTCTCCTATGCAAAAGAGTTTATTGGAATATGTATATAGGAAATCCAAGCCATGGATAGATTTAAGGATTTAGAATAGTCTTCAGAAATATCTCCTTTTCTCTATGAGTTAACGTTGCATTACTAATGGTTTGCTTTATTTGTGTTGCAACATTTTCCTTTGGCAGCAAATATGTCCTTGAGGCAGTTCAAGGCTCATGGTCATTAACA
The DNA here is from genome assembly GCA_031878705.1 of Tapirus indicus. Lineage (NCBI taxonomy): Eukaryota > Metazoa > Chordata > Mammalia > Perissodactyla > Tapiridae > Tapirus > Tapirus indicus. Next base: position 122,491,584 of record CM062925.1, read on the forward strand.
CCTGAGTGTGTCTCTGGATCTTCCAGCATCCATGTTCATCCTTAAGAGAACCTCGATTGACCCTGTTGGGTTCATGTGCTGCCCTTGGACCATTGAATGTTCAGAGGGATAACGAACTCTTATTGTCTTGCCTGGGTCAAGACTGTAATAGTTATTCTGGAAATAATGACATGTCACTTACTGTCATTCCCAGTGGAAGGGAGGCCTTTTGCAAGAGGAAAGTATAGGGGGCAGACAAGGGTAACGTAAGTGACTATAAGTTCCCTTTAGGACCTAGGAAAATGGTATTTATTCAAACATATGATAGTGTAAGAGAGTAGAGGAAGCCTGTCTCCTAAAGACATTGCTTACAACTCCATATGCAAATCACTTTGTAAATATTAGTATCTAGAATATTACACCACCTAACTCATGGAGGTTTAGTGTCTTGGCTCTAGATGTACCTGGCAGCCTGGTAAGTGTGGAGAAATTATTTTGTGACACCACTAAAATGGCTGCTTCTATTCCAGCCAGGGGAAGCACTTCTTCCAGACGATGAGCATGGAAAAGTCATATTTGACACAGTGGATCTCTGTGACACGTGGGAGGTGAGTGCTTGGAGGAGAGAGCACAGAGGAGGAAGGCAGGAGAGGGGGAATCTGATTCATTTCTTCCACTTATAAAAATGGGCTGTTCACCTTTGAATTCAGCAATCCATAAAATTTAAAAGAATGGGCATGTTGTAGTGGTGTGGAGAAAATCATTACTGAAATGTTTATAGAGAGAAATGGAGCAGAAGAGTTTGTGACGACAAAGATAGGCATCTCTTCTTTCAATGTGTAATACTCTGTCACATTTTTCTAAGGAGAATACAGTAATTCTTATTCTTGCTGTCATTACCTTCTTCCCCTGTCTAATTTACTACTTTTCCTCTTCTTTGTAATCATGCCAATAGGCTTCATTGTCGTTTCTTGACAGTTGTTCCTTTTAATAGATTTTTCTTGCATTTTTTCTTGCACAAATGATTCTTCAACCTCCTTCCTCCCCAGGCCATGGAGAAGTGTAAGGATGCAGGATTGACCAAGTCCATTGGGGTGTCCAACTTTAACCGCAGGCAGCTGGAGAAGATCCTGAACAAGCCAGGGCTCAAGTACAAGCCCGTCTGCAACCAGGTGAGCACCCTTGGCCTCCTCTCCGTTCTGTTCTTCATCTCCTTCTTTTTGCACTACTGCCAGATGTCTATTTGGCCTCCCCTCCTATTCATCTCACCTTTATGGAACAGAAGATTCTAGAGGGCAGAGCCTCTGTCTAGATGGGCATGATTAGAACCCATAATTGTATCTCTGTTTTGTCAAGTCTTAGTGAAGAAAGTGTCAAGACCTTAGGGCTAAATTGTCCATAAGAATTTATAGAAGATAAAGGAGGTGATGGAGGGCTAGAATAGTTACCCAGAACTTAGAGGGAAGGTGACATTTCCCTGAGCTGTAAAGGATGTCCAAAGATGGGATGGGTGAAAGTGATTTGGAGGGAATTGTGTACAGAAAGGAAGGTCATGAAAATACATAATGGGCAGTAAATAAGGAAAGAGTGAAAATAAGATGAGGTAGGTGTAGGGGTTTGTGTGGGGTTTGGATGCGTGAATCCTTCCTCTTGGTACCTCTGATGTCAGGAATCTTTGAATAGGAAGCATAGATACAAGAAAAAACAACTGGAGACTATGAAAGTCACTAAGGCTAAAGGGATGGTTTGTGGTGATACTGATGGTGGAGAAAATCAACACTCAGGAACATTTGCAGGAATACAGAGCAGACCTTGCGCTTTACTCTATCTTAGTCTGGTTCTCCTCATCGATTTCTGCCCTTAAATGATCTGTTTAGACACGTTATTCTGTGTCTGTCCTGTGCTCTTACTTTTTTTTTGTTCTATTTTTATTTTTTTATGGTAAGAACAGTTAACATGAGATCTACCCGCTTAACAAATTTTGAAGTATGCAACACAATACAATACAGTATTGTTTTCTATAGGGACAATGTTATACAGTAGATATGTAGAACTTATTTATCTTGCATAATTGAGACTTCCTGTCCACAATTAGCAGCTTCCAATTTCTCCCTCCTCCCAGCACCTGGCAGCCACTGTTCTGCTCTCTGATTATGTGAGTTTGACTATCTTAGGTTCCTCATATAACATATCATATAGTATTTGTCCTTCTGTGAATGTCTTATTTCATTTACCATAATGTCGTCAAAGTATAACTTTGAGTCAAGGAGTAAGAGCCTTCGATTGGAAAATGTGGCCTATAAAATTCAAGAATTTGACATATAGCATTATAGCACTATTGATTTTTCAATTATAAATGTTAAAACATTCATGTGATTGTAGCATTCATTTTACTCTCAATTTTTATTATGAAAAATTTCAGATGTTCAGGGAATATGATAGAGAACATCCAGGTTTTCCCTCCTATGTTCAAAAATTTTCACATTTTGCCACGTTGCCAAATATATGTGTGTGTGTGTGTATATATATATATATATATATATGTGGATCTATCTGCATACATGTATGTAATATTTTGCTGGCCCTCTTCAAAGTTAGCTGTAGACAAGACAATTCACCCCTACAGACCTCAGGAAAGTTGTCTAGTGTCCAATCCATATTTGATCCTCCACATGGTTTTCCCAATGTCTTTTTTTGTTTTTTGAGGAAGATTGGCCCTGGGCTAACATCTGTTGCCCATCTTCCTCCTCTTTTCTTTTTTTCTCCCCAGTAGAGCCCCAGTAGATAGTTGTATGTCATAGTTGTACGTCCTTCTAGTGCTCTATGTGGGACATCACCTCAGCATGGCTTGACAAGCTGTGTGTAGGTCCACTCCCAGGATCCAAACTGTAGAACCCCAGGCCACGGAAGTGGAGCCCGTGAACTTAACCACTTTGCGCCACTGGGCCGGCCCCCTAATGTCTTTTATAGATCTTCTTTTCTAATCAGGAACCAACTGTGACTCACATGTTACTTTCAGTCATGTTTCTTAAGCTTTCTTAACCAGGAATGGTCAATCAACCCTATGTTTTTACCACGACATCCGACAGGTTTTTGTAGAATATTCTGGATTTATCTGATTGTTATCTTGTGATGTTTACTAACTTGTTTCTCTATTCCCAGTTTCTGTAAATTAGAAGTTTGATCTGAATGGCTTATTACATTAAGGTTAAACACTTTTGGCAAGAAAATGTCCTTTGCATGCTGTGTCCCTCAAATCGCTCTCCAGTAGGAAGCCTGTCATGACAAGTTGTCCCCCTAGGAGAGAAGTTAGTTTTGTTCTCTTGGCTAAGCTAGTCGTAGCCAGGCCTTTTCTTTGTAAATGTATATTTTCCCCTTTGAAATTACCAAGTAATCTGTTGGGGGATACTTGTCATCAGGGGAAGTCATATTGTCCCTAAGTTTTCACATAATGATTGAGAAGCCATCAATGATTTTACACTGAATTAGTTATTTCATTGGGATTTGTAAATAATTATTTTCAATTTTAAACACTCTTTTATACTTTTTTACCTGACATTTTATTGTAGACAGAAAATTCCCTCATCAAGTCAGGATAAACTACAATTATTACTATAAGTCAGGGTAAAAGCTTAATTCCTTCCCTAATTATCAATGTTCCAAGAAAGCAGTTACTGTAATAGTCACCATCAGTGGGAACAAAGATTTTTCTTCTTTGTCCCTCTCTCTCTCTCTCATTAGTGTGGACTCGTGGCTTTTTATTTACTCCATGTGTTATAATTGTTTTTAGTCATTATTCCCTTTGATACTCAAATCTACCAAATGTCACCAGTGGTATTCACGTCACACTGGTTTCTTTTGTCATTTAGACATCCCTTCATGAGTCTTTGAAGAATTTCTTGCTTTCAAGCACACTTTGATCCTCAAGGCTCAAATAATTCCTTTCCTGTCCCAGATCTTGAGTTAGTCATGTCTCCTTGTAGTGTACAATGGTATTGAGTAGCAAAGATTCCATCTGTAGAGTCACTGTTCTCAGGAATGTCATTGTTTTTTCTTTTTGTACCCTTTTACAGAACAGAAATATAATATTTATTTTTTAAAAAAACAATCATTACTTGATGTTGATATTTCCAGTTTAAATTTAATATTGCATAGTTTTTAATTCAGATTTTTTTTTCTTTTAACCTTTCCCTTTCATATTAATATTGCCATTTCATATAGTCTGACATTCTTCTATCTTGGCATTTTACAGGTGGAATGTCATCCTTATCTCAATCAGAGGAAACTGCTGGAATTCTGCAAATCAAAAGATATTGTCCTAGTTGCCTATAGTGCTTTGGGATCTCAACGTCCAAAAGAATGGTAATGAAGACAACAGGGAGTTTACCTAAAACACCACTTTTGGTGAAATATTTGTAATCATACCATACTCGGTTTTCTGGAATTAACTCTCAACTGGTTTGGGGGAGAGAGAGGAGGGTCAGAAGAAATCCTTCTCCTTTATCACCCCATCACCCAGTCTATGTTTTTACAGTATATGTGTCTGGTTGTAGATTAATCAATAACAAATGCCTTCATTAAAATCTATATATAATCCAAAAATTGAGACAAAAGACATAACTTAAGTCATGATTTAGATATTTATTAACTAATTAACACATTTCTAGTATAGACTCTCTAAGCCTCACTTACTTTATGTCTAAAAGCACGATAATAATATGTAACTCCTAGGTGTATCATGATAGAAAAAATTAAAATCTGAAACATTTTTGTAAACTTCTACAAAAACATTGCAAGCTATAAGTAATGATAAAATGAATAGTTCTCATTTTGGGACTACTCAACTTTCGTTAATATCTTAGAAAAGTTAAAATAAAAGCTATCCCATTCTTTTTCTTTCTCTTTCTCCTTTCATGCTGTTTTTCTTACTTAGAGGGCTATGATCAGAGAAGAAAAACAGCCACTGAGAAGTAGTAAGAAAAAATCCATGATTTGGAAGCACAGGTCTGAACTCAAGCATGCATCAACATGACCTGAAGGGCTTGTAAACACAGATTGCTGGGTACCACACCTGAGTTTCTGAATCAGTTGGCCCGGGGTGAAGCCATAGAATTTGCCTTCTGAACAAGATCCCAGATGATATTGATGCTGCTGGTCCGGGGACCACATTGTAAGAAGCACTGATCTAGAGTGGGCCTACTGAGTCTGTTTGGAAAGCCTCCTAACAAACTGAGTACTCAGTCTCAGGTATCCAGCATTTCTTCATTTCCTTCCAGGGTAGACCAGACCTCCCCGGTTCTCTTGGATGATCCGGTTCTTTGTGCCATGGCAAAAAAATATGAGCGAACTCCAGCACTGATTGCCCTTCGCTACCAGCTACAGCGTGGGGTGGTGCTCCTGGTCAAGAGTTTCAATGAGAAGCGGATCAAAGAGAACATGCAGGTGACAAGTGCGGCTGTGGGCATAGGCCTCCTAAATAATTTCCTTCACATTTGTTCTTCTTTGTAAGGCTTTCAAGACATCTTTGGGCCCAGATGAATTACCTGTTCTTTCCCATGCATGTGTGCCTTATGTGTATTCCCACTGGTTTTCTCCTACTGTGGCAACAGGAGAGGCAGATGGCTGGATGGAATTCAGATTGGACAGAAAACAGAGATTTTAGTTCCAGCATGAAGTGTGTAATGTACTCTGTAGCCCTGTGCAAGTAAATCTCATTTTCTTCATTCAAAAATGAGGGAATTGGATTATGCGATTTTCTCCATCTGTTTGGGCTGCTATAACAAAATATCACAGACTGGGTATCTTTTAAACAACAGAAATTTATATCTCAAAGTTCTAGAGGCTGCAAGTCTGAGATCAAGGTGCAGCGTGGTCGGGTGAGGGCTCTCTTCTGGGCCGCAGACTTCTCCTTGTATCTTAACATGGTAGAAGGGGCAAGGGAGCGCTTTAAGTCTTTTTTATGAGGGCATTGATCCACCGTCATGACCTAATCACTGCTCAAAGGCTCCACTGTGTAGTACCATCACAGTGGGGGTTAGGTGTCGAACACGTGATTTTGGAGACACAAAAGCATCAGACTGTAGCAGTGATCAGTCTCCAAATCCCTGTGGTTTTAGGTGGCATTGTCTGGAATACTAATGTTTCATTTTCGTGTATTTATTCCCTTTGAGTTTCTCCTTTTGTGAAGTGCCTGTTCAAATCTTTGTCCATTTTAACTGAGTTGTCTGTTTTTTTGTGAGGAAGACCAGCCCTGAGCTAACATCCATTGCCAATCCTCCCCTTTTTTGCTGAGGAAGACTGGCCCTGGGCTTACATCTGTGCCCATCCTCCTCTACTTCATATGGGATGCTGCCACAGCATGGCCTGACAAGCGGTACATCTGTCGGGCGCCCGGGATCCGAACCCGCAAACCCCGGGGCCTCTGATGTGGACGGCACTAACTCAACTGCTACGCCACCGGGTCGGCCCCTATTTTAACTGTGTTTATGTGTAGGAAACCATTATTATACTATTAGCCATAGCTGCACAACAACTATCCCCATTTTAGAGGTTGCCTACAGAAGCCATTTATTTAGCTCTTGATCCTGTGGTTTGACTATTAGCTTGGGCTCAACTAAGCAGTTCTCTTCCTTGCTGGGCTCTCTCATGTATTTGCAGTTAAATGCAGAGCAACCAGATGGCTCTGCTTTAGGAGGTTGATTTGGCTGTTGTCCGAGGTGTATAAACTCTGTTCCATATAATTTTTCATGCAGTTGGCTAGACTATGTCCACTTAGCCTGTTCTTCATCTCATCACAGTGGCATGATGTCAAGGCAGTGAGTGGATACTTGTAAAGCCTTTTCATGTCTAGGCTCAGAATGCACTCAACACTGCTTATGGCAAATATTCTTGTGCAGTGCAAGTTACAGGCCAGGCCAGATTCAAGGGGTAGAGAATCTTGCAAAAGTACTTTTGTCTTCTCACTCAAATTTGGGTCTCTAATACACTTGGAATTGATTTTTTAATGTGATGTGATAATGGACCCAAATATATATATACATTTAAATGGAAATCCAAATGTCCATATTTTCCCACTTTGTCTTTGTTATTTATCAAATGTCCCTCCATCCATTTCTGGCCTCTCTTTTGTATTCAACTACTTACTTTTCTGTACTAATTATAGTGGAAAATAAGTCTTGCTTGTCAGAATGGTAAATTTTTTTCTTTATTCCTTTTTCTTCTTTAAGAATGTCTTGACTATTCTTGACTAGTTGTTCTTTTATGTAAAATATAGTATCACTTATCAACTTCATGATAAATTAGATTGTAAGTCTTTGGTTTATATTGCATTAAAAATGTAGATGAATTTGTAGAAAACTGACTTCTTTAGATTATTGAGACCTCTAATTCATGATTATGATATGGGGTTCTAATTACTTTTGTGTTCTTTATATATTTTTAATAAATTATATAACTTCTCCAAAAAGGCATTTACATCATTCTTTTGTTATATTTATTCACAGATAACTGGCAAATTAGATATCCTTTTGATAACTATTTTCTAAGTTTTTATTTTGAAGATTTTGTACAGGAAAGTTGAAAGAGTAATGCAATAAATGCATTATTTAGATTCATTAATTGTTATAGTCTTGACATTTTGCCTACTATCTATGTATCGACTGGTGGATCTATCTCTCTATTAATCTATCTCTCCAACTTCTCTATCTACCACTATCTTGGAGTATTATTATAGATTGATGGATTTATTTGGTTCCACATATTTGCCATTACTGACATTCTTTTTGATGCTTAAAGAGTCCCGCATTTTGACAGTGACATCCTCTTCAAGCCCAGTAATTGTGCTCTTTGAACATGACATCATTAGTATTTGGAGAATTATTGGTTTAAAGTATCTTGAAAATTTTTTTTCACATTCTAACGTTTCATTGATCGGATATAGAAATCCACCTGTATTCAGCAAAATTACTAAATTACGTGTTGTATTGTTTTGTGTGTGTGTGAGGAAGATCAGCCCCAGCTAACGTCGATTGCCAATCCTCCTTTTTTTGCTGAGGAAGATTGGCCCTGGGCTAACATCTGTGCTCATCTTCCTCTACTTTATATGGGATGCCGCCACAGCATGGCTTGACAAGTGGTACGTCTGTCCACACTCAGGATTGAGTCTGCAAACCCCGGGCTGTCGAAGCAGAGCATGCGAACTTAACTGCTTTGCCACTGGGTTGGCCCCTATGTGTTGTATTTTTAAAATTTATTTCTAAATTCTTCTGGATTTGCTAAGTACATGACCTTATCTCTTTGAATAATGTCAGCTCTGTTGCCTCACTTTTTGAAAGATCTCCTTTTTGTCTGTAGTCTTGTGCAGTTTCAATATATTATATCCAGGGATGGATTTCTGTTTAATTTTTGCATGATGTTTAATACCACTTGATTATATTCTTGATGTCTTTAAAAACTTTTCTGAAACTTCTAAGACATTTTGAGTTTTGGCTCTGCATGATTCAGTCTGATTTGCTTGGATTTTCTGGACTGGCAATTATGCGATCTAAAAATCCTAAAAATCTTTCTACTTCTGTGATAGGTTTTTGAATTCCAGTTGACTTCAGAGGACATGAAAGTCCTAGATGGCCTAAACCGAAATCTTCGATATCTTACTTTTCACACGTAAGTGACTTTGGTAAATATGTTTGCCTCAATTTATTTTCTGATAATGAGTGTGTGATGATTGTTAAAATTTGCCTCAATACCAGGAAGACAGAGGTAAGTTTGAGTCAGGGATGAGACAGGAGCTTTTTGGTTCTCGTCCCAGACTCACTCCAGAGCTTTGTTCACTGACAAAACAACAGAGGGAGTGGATCACAGTCGGGTTGGACTTACACACGTGTCCAGCCCTCATCACTCCATGGAACCCTCTAAAAAGTTTGATACCATTGCTGAAGCTACATCTTCCACATAGGCCTCCCATTTCACAACAATCTAGTGGACGTACACTGTCGATATCACCAGTGTAGACTAATTCAATGTTTCCAAAACTGTGTTTATCATCTTCTCCCAAATTCTCAATTCTTTATCAGATTAAAGGATTCTCTGTCAAGTTTGTGGTCCACACCACAAATGCCCATCACCCCCATATGGAATCATCATAAAATCCTGCCAAGTTTATGCCCTTCATAAGTCTCCAAATCTATCCCTTCCTTGTCATTGCATGTTTGTTCAGGGACCACACACTGAATTTCCCTCTAGAAAGGATGGCCTTGTGATAAAAATAGGAATTCTTGGTTTAAATTTTCTGAAATATGGAGATCTCAATGCAGAGGACAAAGTTTTCAAGAAGAGAGATTTAAACCAAAGGAAGAGTGTGGAGGCACAAGCACCATTGTTGGAGAGAGTTTATAGCCAACAAAAGATCTTTAGTGTTCCTTCATGCTCTAAGGTTCTAGAATTTTGAGAAAAGACCTTCATTATAAATGAGAGGAAGGGAGGAATGCACATTCCTTCTGCCTGTGAAAATTTTACTTCATAATAGCAATAAATGTGATAATGTATGGAAATGGATTTGCATAATGACAAGTTGTGAATACTCAAAATTTGGTAGATATATTTGTATCCTCGCTAATATATTTATTAATATAGAGACAAATGAAGAATAAGATAGGGCAACAATGCAGAGAGAAAGAGAGAGTGGTAAACAGTCATTCTTCCAATAAATTAGATATTTTAATAAGAATTCATTATTTTCTATCACTTCCTATTTTGGATTGTTTCTGAATAGAAATCTCCATACTGTACAGTAAGCTCCTTGTGATGGGACCCTATTTTTACTCAACTTTTTCCATTTCTGAATCTAAGTGGACATGTTGTGTGTGATGGGCATTTAGTAAATAATTAATAAATTTAAAAAATGGAAGTGAAATTGCATTCAGTAACCTTTATCACCCTAAAGTACTTATTGGTGCTGAGCATGTGGCTGGACATGTCAGTATCTTCTCCCACCAAGGATTTGAAACAAGAAAGGACAGTCTGTCTTGTTGCTTTCCTGACAGACGTAGCTAGAGAGAGGAACATATTTAATATTTGACTCTGCGTGTTCTGCGTATTAAGTTCTGGGCAGGGAATATCATTTGAATAATTTAATTATTACTTTTTAAAAATTATTATAAAGTCGTGTTTGTGAAAAAAAGAAATGAAGATTCCACAGCCAGTCAGGAAATAAAATGTTTAACTGTACCCTAATGACAGCTCCATAGAAATCACTTCTCTACCACCCTAGAAACCGTCATTTAACCCACTTTTGCATTGTTCTTTCTCATTTTAGTGCTGTTGACCATCCTGAGTATCCATTTTCTGATGAATATTAACATGGAGGCCATCGTCCTGACTTCCACCAGAAGCCCTGCAAGCAGACAATGAGGCAGGAAACATCTCAGATGTTGGGTCAGACCCGTCAGGGTGGGTTGCATTCATGCTGCTTAGCAACTCATATTCAGCTAGACTTAAGTCCCATAGGCCAGAAAAGAAAGGCACTCCATTTTAGTCACTTTCTTTAAAAATTAAAGGTATTTTTCCCTAAAGATTCTTACCTTCTCCAGTCTCTGTTTTGTATATTTTCTTTTTTTTCTGAGCCATTAGAGCCCAAAACTGATTTACCTAAAATTTAGGGTGAGGGGAGGGCGGTATGGGATACAATAACAGCAATTTTATAGACATTTCTGGAGCAAGATGTGTAGAGTTTTCAGGCTCTAGGGAAGTAGTAGTTAGCAGGTTTTTATCAGTCAGTGTTCTTTTAGCCCTTTGAGGAATAAGAGGACACACTGCATAAGTCTAGAAAGTGAGGCACATATTGCAAGGATGACCAACAATGCTTAGGCTCACTTTCAGCAGCTCAGGGGATCATTGCCCCAGGAAATCCCAGAAAGAGGCCTCCTTGTGGCAGGGCTGGCCCAGGAGGTGGGAGGGGAAGCAGCCTGGAAGGATGATTAGGACTCAGACATACAGAAGGTTTAGGAGGAGGTAGTTAAGCAAATATCTGTTTGGGAAACTTTGGAAAATGCCTCTTTGCTACTTCTCTCCTGCAGATAAAAGGAAACTTTCCACAGTATTTTACCAAAGGGCCAGAGCTGAGAGTCCAGACTAGACTGTCACGTGTGCCCAGGAAACACTAATGAGCTTGCTGGGTTGTAGTTGAGCAGAAATTCAAAGGAGCAACTGCCTGATCAAATCACCCTGAATATTAACTCCATGATTATCAAATTTTCTCAGGTTCAGAAACATATTAATTTGATATTCTGGATCCTTTTCAATGTTTCAAACACAAAGCAAGGCACACTGACAAATACAAAGAAAAAATATCCCTAAGTCATTAAATATTTTCTGTAAAGTCAGTATAATATGGTGAATGCATTTAGTAATTCCAATTCTCCTAAATTTTCAAACACCATTTCAAAATATATGCATGCAAAATAGTACAATGCTTACAACATTTGTTGACATTTAGAAACCTCTTTTATAAAAAATATACATTTACTTTCTACAATTTTAGGGGTACAAACTCAATCATGTACTTGAAAGGAAACAAATTTTGATTTCAGACCACTTTGTTACAATTTGAGACAATCACGGACCAAACGGGGACAATCCAAGAACGGTGAGACTAACAGTTGTTCAGAACCTGGGTAGACATTCTCACAGCTATACCTGCAACTATTGCTTCCTCTCATGACCACATTCATCTGTCATAACCACTGGGCTTTCTACAGCCATTCTCTTCAGCTGAGACTAAACCAAAATGCTGTGTAACCCACAGTCTTTTAGGAAAGACTTTTCCTAAAATGATTCATCTTTCAAACTAGAGGAGGCCACATACATTTTCAATTTTAGTTCACATTTCTATGACTGTAGCATAACCTTATTTTATTAAGAGTTAGTGAATAATTGTCGGGAGTGAATCTTTTCTGTAGGCTGCAATTGTACCCCATTTATTTTTTATAATGGCTCCTTGGACTTTTTTTAGTCAGTTGATTAAGATTCATCTTGAAGAGTTGCTCCCCTGGGAAGAATAGTGTACATGACAAAAGTAGCCAAGTAAAGTCCCTAGGTCTGCTTCAGGGAGGAAAAGGATAAGGAGAAGATGCAAAGGCTCAAGAAACTATATTGTGTAACTAATTCAGAACTGTCCACAAAAGAGGGCCACATTTTAATAATATTGAAAAAACTAGACTTCTGGTTTCTGGTCACATAGATAAAGAACTTGGAAGTCAACACTTCCTTCCTCATAACAAGAAAAAATATAAACCTACTAAGAATCAACAACTCTCCTTAGATCCATCAGAAAATTGAAGCCACGGGGCAAATTGTAGACCCCAAAACTGGAGAGGCAGATGGATACAGAGAATCACAACTCAATGGGAGCAGGAGAACAACAAAGTTAGGGGACTGACAGTACTCAACTTCACGGCTTATAAGAAAGCTACAGCAATGAAGAAAGTGTGGTATGGTGAAAGTAAAGACAAGTTGACCAATGGAACAGAATAGGGAGCCCAAACATAGAGCCACACAAATAGAGTTAACTGATCTCTGACTAAAGAACAAAGGCAATCCAATGGAGAAAGAAAAGTCTTTTAAACAAATGGTACTGGAACAACTAGATATCCACACGCAAAAATTGAATCTAGACTCAGACCTTACACCTTTCACAAAAGTTAACTCAAAAAGACTTATAGACCTGAGTGTAAATTGCAAAACTGTATAACTCTACAGGTGAAAATCTAGATGATGTTTGCCATGGTGATGACTTTTTAGACACAACACCAAATACCAAATCCATGTAAGAAATAAATTATTAGACTTCATTAAGATAAAAAAACATTCAGCTCCATCAAAGATATTATAAAGAGAATGAAAAGACAAGCCACAGACTAGCAGAAAATATTTGCAAAACATACATCTGACAGAGATCAGTATCCAAAATATACAAAGAACTCTTAAATCTCTATAGTAGGAAAACAAAAAACCCAATTTAAAAATGAGCAAAAATCTGAACAGACACTTCACCAAAGAAGACATACAGATGGCAAATGAGCATATGAAAAGTTTCTCAACATCATCTGTCATTATAAAATTGTAAATTAAAAGCAATGAGATGCCATTTCACATCTATTAGAATGGCCAAAATCCAAAACAGTGACAACACCAAATGCTGGTGAGGATGTCGAGCAACAGGAACTCTTTTTCGTAACTAATGGGAATGCAAAATGGCACAGCCACCTTGGAAAATAGTTTGGCTGTTTTTTACAGTATGAAACATATTTTTACCATATGGTCCAGCAATTGAAGTCCTTGACATTTACCCGAATAAGTTGAAAACTTCTGTCCACCCAAAAACCTTCACACAGATGTTTGTAACAGCTTTTAATAATTGCCAAATTATGTATAGAGGTTCATTAGATATGGATACCGTATTGAATCTATACAGTAGAATCTTATTCAGTGAGAAGAAGAAATGAATTATCAAGCCATGAAAAGACATGGAGGAAACTTCACTGCATATTACTAAGTGAAAAAAACCAATATTAAAAGGCTATATACTGTATGATTCCAACCATATGACATTCTGGAAATGGAAAATTATGGAAATAGTAAAAAGATCAAGGTTCCAGGAGTTTGGGGGAAAAGAGACAGGGAAGGATGTATAAATGGAGCACAGAGGATTTTCAGAATGATGAAACTATTCTGTATTTAGACAGTAATGGAGGATACACATCAATACACATTTTTCAATATCCATAGAGCTTTACACCACACAGTAAACCCTAATGTAAACCATGGACATTAGTTAATTATCATGTATCAATATTGGCTCATTAGTTGTCACAAATGTCCCACAGTAAAGGCATGATGAAAATAATAGGGAAGACCGGGGATTGGGGGATAGTATGGGAACTCCGTGTATTTAAGTGCAATTTTTCTGTAAATTCAAAACTACTTTATAAAGTTACTAATAAAAATTTAAAAGTATGTTCCAATTTTTATTCCTTCTAATAGTTTATTCTTGTTAATTTAAAAAAGTTTTTTGAGCACCTGGTAAGAGTCAGATGTTGTGACTGTCTCATGACACAACTGTTAAAGGATCTGATACTCATGTAGTCAAGATGTCAGTGTTTCTGATAGTTCTGAGGTCTGTGAAGGTGACCTGGAACAGGAGGTGAGGTTGTTCTCTGGTCATCACCTACATCTTAGTGAACTAGGTTAGCAGGTTGCCAGGCTTCATCACATGAGATCATGTGGAGTCATTTTGGGGAAACTGGTTTCCAAGGGGGTAGTTCCTTCATAAGGAAAGTGGAATCAGACCTCAAGGGACCACCCACCTCTCTGAGTTGACCTGCTTATCTCTGCAGGTTTGTGGCAGCTCTCTTAGGCTAGACATTTTCTGCCTGCACAGCATTTAGAGATACCAAAATTTTTTCATAACTCCCTGACAATTAAGGATTTCATTCCATACTGGCTTGCAGTACCACAAAGGTAAAGAACAGATATTCCCTGGACCTATAGGGAGGTTCAGAGATGAAGCCAGAGATGGTGTGGTCTGTGAATGACACCTATGCCCAAGGCAGACTGAAAGGCTAGTCTTGTAGTTGCAGAACTGAGGCAACTGGGCAAAATCCTCAGCTCATCAATAATTTCTGCATTGTACTCTGTGGAAATGAAGCTGTCAAAAATAGTCCTTATCAGTAGAAGCCCATGGAAATTGCATTCCCAAACACAAAGGGGTTGAGTAATAATGGAATCCCTTCAACTAAGGGATTCAACTAAGATAGTCCAAGTAAAAGGCTAAGGAGTTATACCAATATTGGTCTATTTAGCACCAATATCAGGAAACTTGACTTTCAGAAGGAAGAGTGCAATCATCCTGAATCCTAAACTAAGACCCGAAACTACAAGAGTTACCATACAGCACTGTGGCACCCAGGAACAATAATGTTTCTCAAATGAAAAATAATGAAGCATACAAGGAAATCTATTGCAATGAAAAAGAACAAACACCCAAGAAATAGGGAAAAAAAATCACACAAGAAGAAGTAAAAATAATGGAATCACTTGAGCATGACAGGAAAATAATTTGGTTTGGCACTCTCAAAGGAATTAAGAAGGGACAAACAGTTATGAAATGAGAAGGAAACCAAGTAAGAAAAGACTGATGGGAGAAAGAGCTAACTGGAAAATATAAGTTTATGAAAAATAAATTATTTGAATAAAAATAGGAAAAGCTCAACAGATGCAATAAATAGGTTAGGCATAATAGCTATGAATTTTTACTTGAATTACTGATTGCTTTTAGAACCTACTTGATTTCTCTTTATTTTCCAAAGCCAATGACAAGGGTATATTCTGATGACTTCCATGTAAAAGAGATTAATTGGTGTTATTTTCCTGTAAAAATTAGTTTGCCTCTAAAGCTTTTTGGTATTTACATTCAATTGTTAAGCTGCATTTAAAAATACTTAGGCTTCAATGTTTACATAACTGCTTTCAAGCTTTAATCCTACACCTTGTATGCATGGCTACCGGTCTTGACTCCTTCTTCTTTCTGTCTCTGATTCATGAGCCTCCATTTCTGCTTCATTGTGGAAAGCTGAATCAGGCCAGTTGAGATTTAACCAGCCAATTCAGTGATTCATTCACTTAAGCCTTAAAATTTTTCTCAGGAACTTTCCCACCCACAGAAATGTACGCAAACACAACTGCAGGCCCCCTCACTCTTTCCTTTGCTGCCTCTCTTGTTCTGACAGGAAGATAATGACAGTCCACAGGCTGTTTTGTTTCTCACAGGTCACTTTTGTGTTCTCAGAACCCATGGAAACTTCACATGTCATGTTCTCACCTCGTATAAGATAAAATCACTGGCATTGGGGCCTGCCCGGTGGTGTAGCAGTGAAGTTCGCACGCTCGGCTTCAGCGGCCCGGGGTTCGTGGGTTCGGATCCAGGGTGCGGACAGATGCACCACTTGTCAAGCCATGTCGTGGTGGCATCCCATATAATGTAGAGGAAGATGGGCACAGATGTTAGCCCAGGGCCAGTCTTCCTCAGCAAAAAAGAGAAGGATTAGCAACGGATGTTAGCCCAAGGCCAGTCTTGCTCAGCAAAAAAGAGGAGGATTGGCAACGGATGTTAGCTCACAAAAAAAATCTTTGTGATCTTCCTCACAAAAAAAAAAAAAAAATCACAGGCGTTGTTGGGACACACAAAATGGGAGCCTGTGGAATTGCATCACAAGGAAAATTGTTAATACTCTCCAGTGCCATCTGAGAGAAGGGATAGAGGAGTAATGTTCTGTTATTAAAGATCTCCTTGCTGGAAATATTAAAGTTCAAACAATAATTCTCCATTTAATAGCCCTGTATGACCTGTTTTTAAGGCAGACAAAATTGAGTGGTGACTCACAGCTGACAATTGTAACTTAACTGTTTTTATCCTGCCAAATATTACTGAAGTCACTCAGGACATCCAAAGGACTCCAGGTGACTACCTTGCTGGCATTGGTTTGGCTACCATGTTTTACCCCATACCTGTATCTGGTCTGCCCTCATGTATGAAGGCACTCAACTGACTTTCCACCAGCCTCCCGTGGGTACCTCAGTAGCCCTGCTGTATCACACAACCTCTGCTACTAGCACTGAAACAGCTCAGTGCAGTGCATTTTGGCATTATGTGGATGATATCTTTTTGCTGGGTCCTGCTTTAAGAACAGGTGACCCAAGATCTTAAGTCTCTCACAAATCATTTGTAAAACAGACTGGGCCATTGCCCTCCACAAGATGGAAAGGCCTGCCAAATTGGCCAGACTCCTTGGTTAACTTCATGTGGTCCTCCAGAGGGCAAACAATTCCTGAGACTACCAGGCAACTTTTGATTTTTAGGCCACCTTGAACCTGAAAACAGGCACAACATCTCCTGGTCTTGTTCACTGTCAGAGACACCACATATCCTTCTTGTTGATTTTATAACACCAATTTCTCAAATACTAGAGAGACTGCTTCATTCTGGTAGGGGGACTGCAACATTGGGCCTTGGGATTAACATAGAAACTGTCCAGCAAGCCTGGCCCCTGGTCCCAGGTTCCAACTCACCAGTGAGGCCCTGGCTACCATACGCTATGCCTCCTGGAGTTTATGGATGAAGCATGGACCTAATGCCACCCATGGGTTTTGGGATCAAATGACTGTCACAAGGAAACTTGCAGGAGAACCTTAGAAAGACAGACACTTGAGCCTACTGGGCTCTTGGAGACTGAGGTCCTGGGCCCCAGTTAGTGCCTAAGGACTCAGATTCCTCTGTGTCATGCATAAAAGACGTTTCACTTGGGCAGCTGGGCCCAGACATGGAGTCTCCTTGGTTACATAGCAACAGCTCCTTCAGAAGAGGGCCAGTCTCCAGGAGGATGACTTCCCCCATGCTCACCCCTCACCTGTGACCATGGAGCAGGTGCAGATGCCCCCCCTGCCTGCCCCTTTGGCAAAATGAGGAGGCCTTTGGGATGATGGCAGTGACACTTTGAAACTTAGAATTAAGTAGTTAAAATCTTCCCTAGAGCAAAAACTTTGACATAGGCTTTGCTAACTGTAGCTGTGCATGCTCAGCACAGTCAGTTGTTGCTTAAAACTAACCACGTCTTTCTGTTTCTAAATATGTGAGTGACCCGTCTTTCCCAGGAAGTCAAGGTCCAGACATCAAGATTCAGCCTCACAAGGCCAAACACAGGCTGAAAATGAAAACTAACAGAAAAGTCCAGACACTCAAGGGAAAAGCAATTCAG
This sequence comes from Tapirus indicus, assembly GCA_031878705.1. Lineage (NCBI taxonomy): Eukaryota > Metazoa > Chordata > Mammalia > Perissodactyla > Tapiridae > Tapirus > Tapirus indicus. The sequence goes on from CM062925.1 coordinate 122,509,370, forward strand.
TCTTCAAGGCCAAATGCATGCTGGTGGGAAAGTGCCAACCAGTAGGGCCTCATGCTCCCCTTCCCCTACCTAAAACCCTGGCAGATTCTCCCCCTCTCCTACCTAAAACCCCAGCACATGCTTCCCCACCCTTATCTAAAACCCCAGATAAAGACATCTACCTTTTTCCCTTTGGGGAGGCAGTTTTGAGTTTTAACTCCCTGTCCCTCATTTGGCTGCTCTTCCATAATAAACTTCTTTCCTTGCCACAAGCCTGGCCTTCAAGTGGTGGGTAAACAAGCCTGCCTTTGCATCTGGTAACAATTAGGGGAGCCAGCCAAGAGGCTCTTTGCCCCTGGCTGCATGTCCCTATCCTGACTGTGATTTCCTAGGAAGCAGTCCAGCAGTTGCCTAAGTGATTTGCCTTAAGGACTATGCCGTGTACTTTCCATCTGACCAGGTACCACTGGCCATAGGTGCCTTTTTTGCTGGTGAGGAAATAGGCTTTAGATCTTTTATTTGTTTGTTTTGCTTCTGGTCTGGAACGGACGTCCTTTTGGTGAGTTTCTTCGGTAAAGCTTACTGAGTGTTATTTTTTCCTTTTGTTTGTTTGCCTCTTCTTCAGGGTTTTGTTCCAGGTTGTTGGAGTTTGGTCGGGGTGGGGCATTCTCTGATTTTGTTCAAAGGACTAGGGATCTCTCTCAGAGAGAAAACTCCAGGCCCCATTTGTTTGGGTTGAGTTGCCTCATGAAAACTGACTGAGTTTTACTTTTCCTTTCATTTGTTTGCCTCTGCTTCAGGGGTTTTGTTTCAAGTTGCTAGAGTTTTGTTCTCATAAAGGAACTCTTGGTTCCATTTGTTTAGATACTTGTGTAGGTGAATGTGTAATTTGTTTGCCTCTGTTTCAGGGGTTTTGTTCCAGGTTACTGAAGTTTGTTTGGGGGTGCCCTGATTTCTTGAAAGCACTAACTTTTGGCTCCATTCGTTTTCATACTTGTGTGTGTATGTGAATGTATATAATGTGTGTGTGTGTGTGTGGGGGGGGTGATGCCATAGTGAAAAACCTGGATTCAATTCCAAGTGGCAGCCCTCTCAGTTATGTATTGCAAAAATGGAATGTTTTCAGGTAAAAACCTATGAAAAAGAAAAAGAGGAAACAATCAAATTTGAGGTCTCACCTTCCTCTCATGCTCTTATACATACTAATGAAAACATTAAGTTAACAAAAAAATAAAAAGAAGTTGAGAAAAAAAAATAAAAGGACTCCTCAACAAGGTGAAAATTTTAAAGGGGCTTTTAGGAAATAAGACAGTAGGGGAAATAAAACAAATACTGAAAGGGAGAAAAGCCCAGAGGAATCAGAAAGGGAAGAGTCACAGGACTCATTACAGCAGGTTGGAAATCTCTTGCTAGCTATCAAAAAGAAAAATGGGATAAATAAAAAGGACTTTAATGGAGATAAAACAAAGGTTTTAATAAAACACAATGTAAGGCTGGCAGATTAAAGGGACCCCTTACTGGTTCCCCAATATTAAAGGACCTAAACAAACCCATTCTATTCACCCCAGTTTGGAAAATTAAAAAAAAAAAAAAAAGCCCAAAGGCAAAAATCACGATCAGAAACCTGACCAACAAATGCTTGGGGAAATAGGCTGCTAAGGTTGATAGATTATATAGATTAAGATGTTCGAGTTAGTATTATATGAAGAGGTCATGTCAACTTTCTGTGAATGTTTTCTGGGAATGGATGTTCTGTCTGGCTGGGAATGCTTTGCTTACACAGTGTTATAAAACTAAGACTTGTTGATGAAATCCTAATGGAAACTGTGATTAGAAGTATAAGAGCTGATAAAATTGAGGTAAAATTTTGTAAGAAAAAATTGGTATATTTAAATGGACTCTGTGTGAAATGATGGCATCTCTTTTGCCTGGGTGTATTATAGATTATGTTGTAGGGATAAACATTGTGTCTCACTGAGTAACGTTTCTTCTGCCTGACGTTATAAGAATATATAAATCCACCCTTCAAGCAATGTTAGTTAAACATGCTAAAGGAGATCTCACTTTAAAATGGCCAAAATGGGCCAATTTACCCAAACTGACGTATTTGCCTATGCAATTGGAAAAAGCCAACTGTAAAATTAAACAAGCAATGGGAAGCCTATTTTAACTTTTTGAGGCTTCTAAATGAAATCAGGAATACATTACTGCCTCTTTAAAAGTAAATAATCAAATAAAAACATGCCAGATTGGAGGGTGTCAGCAGCACCAGGGGCCTTGCTAGCAAAACAAAATCAAATCTGCTGCTCCTCTCTCTTCTCTGGACGAGCTCCTCCACTTCAACTCTCCTGAAATTCCTCATCTAAAATTAACCAAATGAAAATAAGTAAACATTTGAGATAATTTGAAATTGTAATGGCCATTCTAGAGAATCTCTGTTTTAGGTGAGACCACTCAGGGGTCACTCTTGAAAGAGAGGATTCAAAACCTCTCAGAGACAATGGAATGCAGTCTTTGATTAATGTGCAAAAGCTTCTAAAGGATGAAATGATTTCCAAAGCAGCTCTAAAAAGGATCCTTACAGCAAAAAGAAAAGACTCTTTAATAAAAATTTTTGGCCATCTGAACAGGTCCATCCCCCAAAGGAACAGTTTGGACCCAAATTATTGTTTTGAGTTTTGTACCTGAGACGTGGGTAAGATTTTGAAGATCTGTGATTGTGTCTATGTGTCTCTATATGTGTTTGTCTGCCTCTGGATGGCATAATTTCTAAAGGAACTCTATTTAATTGGCTTGAAGTAAGTGCTTATATAAATTGTTTTTAAATGTAAGAAAATCTAACTCAAATGTCTTTCAAGTCAACATGATATAAAATGATCTTAGGTAAACGAAAGCTTACTTAAGTTTGTTTGATTAAAGTAAATATGTTTTCAAAGTTATCAACATTGGATATGATACAGATATATTATCTCTGTTACAAAACTTGTCAGTAAAAATAAGTAACAGAATAATAGGAGATTTTATTTGAGGTCTCATAAGGATTTTGTAGGCAATCTAAATATAATTTTGGGAACAGGTAAACTAAATAGATGAGAAAAGGATAAAGGCCTCTTGGGGAACTTTTTGACAATAATTAAGTGTTATGGTGTATGTACTTAAAACAACTTAGGATGATGTCTAACTGCTTTAATGTCATGTGAAGTTTTTGTGAGTAATCTAAACATAATTGTTTGGAAGAAATAATTTAGATAGGAAAAATGGGCAAGAGTTTTGGGGCACAGTAATTATATTTTATGGTAGGTATGCTTAAAAAAAGCTTCCAAAATCTTTTTGGTAACAAAACTTTAGAGCTTTGCTAAGTAAAATTAGATGATAAAATTTCACTGAATATCTGGGTCATTTTCCAAATAAGATAAAATATTAACAATTGATTACTTAGCATGGATTTGTCTGTCTTTGGCTTCTTGTTTTAGAGAAACTGAAAAATGTTTGAGACTCATGATAAACATGTTTTATGCATGCTGAGAAATTTTCGATGAGAAAGCATATATTTCTAGAAAGTCTGTATACAAGGAAAGTAAAGTGTACATTTTCGGTAAAGAAGGTATAAAAATTAGAGGTATTGTCTGTTTTGTTAGAAAGATGAATTTCTCCTAAATTACCAGGAAAGAGAAAAGGAAAGAAAGCATGGGACAAATTCTTAATGAGAAAAATAAGTGACAGAAGGTTTGTGGAAGTAAAACCCTGACAAGTTTTATGCATGGTCACGTTGGCTAAGATTGAAATGAATTTAATTAAGTAAATAAGTTTCAATATCAAAAGTGAGCTGGTGCAAAATTAGAATTTGGCTTTCTCTCTCTTAAAAAGATAATTTTCTTGAACTTTTGGTCTGCTCTTGATAAAGAATTATAAAAGGTTTCTCTTTACCTTTAAGTAAGTCTACCTAAAATACAGAAAATTTAGTTAAAATAATTTTGTATGTTCAAAAAGACACGTCTCTCTATTAAGGTTTTTTTGACTGTTTCTGTTGTCACTTTGATTGAATGGATAACTAAGCATTGTTTCCTATTTGACCAAGTGTTTTAAAACCTTTTGATAGTTTTGACAAACTTCTCCTCAAATTAAAGTCTTTCTTTTGACTTAAAAGGAACTTTGAGAGTTCCCAATAAGCCCTGGAACTTCTCAAAAATTTCTTCTCTCATTCCATAAAGAGAAAGATATTGAATTAATTAGGCTTATTTGATATGTTAAATTACATTGGAAGCACTGTCAATGAAATGATGATAAACCTTCTAAGGTTATATTGTGTGGGTAAATGTTACAAATATAAATGTTTCTTTAAAAAATTATGTAACATTCCAAAAATTCTTGTCTGTCCTAGTTGTCAGTTATAATTGAAGCTATTATCTCAAACTGTTGTATGTCAAGAAATAGTCGTGTCTTTTTCAATTGGCAATTTTGTGTGTTTTGTTATTTGCAGATAGTTGTGTTCTTTTTGCAAATATGTTTCATCTTCTGAGTAGCTCATGGAGAGGACTCTGATATTTGCTCTAAAAAAGAGGTTTGTGATAAACTTTCAGATTATAAAACTGAACTGGATAAGAAAGTACAGAACTCTAATGGAGAAACTGGTGGCCTCATAAAACTGTTAACAAAAGATCAAAAATTGATTACATGGGACTGAATAAATTGATGAGGATGATTATAATTTTCATGACTTTTTGTTTAAAATATTGCTGATTATTTTAATGTTTTGTTTTTCCAGATTTAAGGAAAGCTTTTACTCTTTTCTCTTAAGCTAACTATGACTTATAGCAATTTGTAAGCAACATTGAAGCATTTATCTTTTTCTCCATACCAGATCTGCCTAGAATTTGAAAACTATTCATGAGTGAGTTTTCTTATTTTCATGGCAATATAGTTATTTGCATAAATTCAGTAAGAATCTGTTCAAATTATAGCAGGGCACCATTGGAAACACTTATATTGTCAAAGCTTTGACTGGCATGTCATATGAGAGAAACATGCATAGACTCAGATATGACCATACAAGTTTAAGGAACAAGGTCTGAACTTATGGAACAAATAAGGCCTCTTTGAAATACTGGCCTGGTACCTTGCTTGTAGAGTTCCCAGCAATGTTACCAGGTGAATAAAGAAGGTGAATTCCCTGGCAGGGGCAAGAACCTCAAGAATTTTGGGGAATTCAAGAAGAGAGGAATTCACCCAAATCTGTTGAGTGCTGCAGGCAGTCTGATGACAAGTCCTTGGCTTGGCTTTCCTGGCCATGAGAGGCCTTTAAAGTTCAATCTGAGATTCCTTATAAAAAGTTTGGCAAAGCAGATTTAATAAAAGGCTATATGATCAATTACTATTCTTGCTGTACTCATGTAAATAATTGGGCCAAGTTTATTGAAACTAGACTCATTTTGCAAACCAATGAGTCTTAATTTGGCTATTTTGCAAAAATAGGATGGGTTTAAAGAGAAAAATTACGTTTTCATAGAAACTATATTACACATTTGTGGCTGTTGTATTCTGGTTCTGTTAATTGTCTTTGAAGTTTTAGTTTTCTGTCTATCAACTGTACTGGATCCTGAATTCTTCTAGTTTCCTCAAATAAATGGTCCAAATTAACATTTTAAATTTTTTGCATCCTTTTAATTGGGATTCGTTGAGAACTGGGACCTCTCTCTCCTGATGCCCTGTAAACTGAAGCTGGAGAGCTGGTGTAAACTTCAGAGAGAGCACCATGATAGCCCGTGTTTAGACAATCTTCATGTCTGTTGCTGTAGATCCTTCTTATTAAATACCTGGTTGCTTGCTTACACAATATAAGCCTAACTTTAGGAGACCCTTCATATGTTTTACAGATGGTCCAAAAGACCTAGAGGGAACTCTGAATGGACAAATAAAGCCCTGATAGACCACAAGTTGCATTCAGAAGATAGTCTCCTAAAGATAAGTAGCAAATGACTCCCCAATTCTTACCTTACTTGTTAGACTATTAGATGATAGGCTACTTGGCTATATCAGATTTCACTTGAGGTTCTAGGTACTAACCTTGATTGGTTTGCAGGCCTCTTCTCCTGGATTCCTGAAGGATTGAGGTCCATTATGAAGGGGCTACTAAAATTTGGGCTGTTATTTTGCAATCCGTGTGGTCGTCTACATAACTATAAAATGTGGACTTAAGTGTTCCTCCAAAGCCATTGATCAGAATACAAAAATAATAGTCAGGCAAAGTATATTTCATTCTCCCCACTTGGTACCCCAAAATGTTTTTTTTTAAAAAGGACAGTTTTATACCTCTGACCCTGATCTTTGCCCCTTTACAGCAAGAGGTAGTTAGAGCAGTCTTTGCCCCAAGTCCCAAAGATTGAGTAATGATCATAAGATTGTTGGGATTGAAACTGAGAATGAAGGAGTTAAAATCTTCCCTAGAGCAAAAACTTTGAGATAAGTTTTGCTAACTGCAGCTAGGCATACTCAGCATAATCAACTGCTGTTTAAAACTAAGTCTTTCTGTCACCCCTTAGTATATGAGTGAGCTGTTTCTCTCAGGAAGGCAAGCTCCAGATGTCAAGATGCAGCCTCACAAGGCCAAATGCAGGCTGAAGATGAAAACGATCCCAAAGTCCAGATAGTCAAGGGAAAGGAAATTCAGTTTTCAAGGCCAAATGCAGGCTGGTGGGAAGGCACCAGCAGCAAGGCCACATGTTCCCCCTCTCCTACTTAAAACCCCAACGCATTCTCCCCTCACCTACCTAAAGCACAGCACATGCTCCCCCTTTCTTACCTAAAGCCCCATGTAAAAACTCCTACTTTTTTCCCTTCAAGAAAGTGGTTTTTAGTTTTAACTCCTGTCTCTTTATCTGACTGCCTTCCAATAATAAACTTCTTTCCTTGCCACAAGCCTGGCACTCCAGTTATTTGCCCTCTTGTGTGGTGGGTAAACAAACCTGAGTTTCTCTTTGGTAACACCATTACACAGAATGGAGGTCACTGGCCATTGGCGGCATTCCTCCCACCTTTAACAATTCCCTGACTGGGATGGGGCAGAGGGCTCTGCTCAGTTGGCAGGGTTGAAAGCTGTCCACTTGGCCTTACTAAGATTACCTGAAGAGAGAACTACCTGAGGACCATGTTTTTACTTATTCATGAGCAGCTGCTAACAATCTTATGACATGGCCTGGGAAAGAGAAAAAGCATAATTTTTTATTTCACAGGAAACCACGTTGAGCAGTTTACATTTGGCAGGCATTGGTGGATCATCTCCTCCCATTTGGCTACTCATGTCTTTGCTCTCCCCCTGTATGATTGGTACAAGGACAGACTAAGAGTTGAAAGAGCCAGGAGGCCTTGCCCAGCAGCAAATCTGTTTAAAGGAGAAATGTAGAGGGAATGAGTGGAGTCTGAATTAACTTCAATTTAATTTATTACTTAACCTGATTTGCATATGTAATCTTTTTTGGGAACTGAAAGGATGAAAAAGAGAAAAAAAGATAACAGTGATGACAATTCTTGATGAATCAATGTCTTGGTGGGTTGAGGTGTAGTAGAAACCAAGAGAAAAGAATTAATTGGGCAGAATGTGTTAAAGTTAAGATTTTTGAGATGAAGCAGTTCTAAGAATTAAATACAGGAGTAGTTACTCATGTAGTGTAGGTACAGGTAGAAACTCTCAGAAGTTGAGGACATCAAAACACTTAGAAGCTGGAGTTGTCTGCATGAACAAGGATAATGTCAACAGATCCTGGGAAGGAATAATGAACTTTATAAACATTATAAAGACAATAAAGGGATTGTAGGGAGAAGTGGGTAAATAATAGAGTCAAGGTGATGTCAGTCTGCAACGAACAGTCATGTGCTCCTTTCTTTCTAAGGTTCTTAACATCTCCAATGCAGTGTGCTATTGTCTGACCATTCCCTGTTCTAACCTTTGCTCCTGTCACCTTGCATTCTGAGTATTAGCTTCTGAATAAACATAGGAAGGAAGCGCTGATTGCAATGAAGTCCAATATTATCAATTCAGAACACTGTTCTGTATCACTGTGGTATAGAGGGTAGGTGAGGGTGCTTTGCTTAGTTGGTGCAGCCTGTGTGTCACTGACCTTGGCACTTACAATGGAAATGGCAGAGCAGCTTCCCACTAGATTCCCCAAAGCCACATCTGTTCCCTTTCAGAGGTTGTGGTTCAGGAAACTGAACTGATTTGTTCCTCTTCATAAAAGCTGTAAGCCGAAATTCTACCTATTCTATTCTACTAGAAATTATGCCGAATATTATTATATTCTAACTCTTGCAAATAGTTAGCTGATATTCATTATTTATAAGGCAGCCCTAAAATATCTTATTGTCTATATTTAATGTTGGAAACCCATTTATCAATATTGCTAACTAGGAGCAAATTTGCTCAACCCACACTATATTTACACAGAAAATAAAGAGATTATAAACTTTGATCTTTCTCTTCAGAAATTAATTAAAAGAACAACCACCATCCCTTCCCAAAGCATGGAAAACTGACCATGACTCAGGTCTGTGAAGGAGTAGAGAAAAATAGGAAGAATTTTAATATTAATCTAGATATATTCTATATATTCTCTCTCTCTCTCTCTCTCTCTATATATATATATATATATACCTCAACAGTATGATAAGCATAGTGCTTGTCAGATTAAGAGCTCATCCAAAGGAGTGCTTCCTTCCTGTGTTTATTCAGAAGCTAATACTCAGAATGCAGTGTGACCAGAGCAAAGTTAGCACAGAGTTACGGTTACCTTTACCAGAAGTCTGTATACCTTTGTATGGCTTTGAGTTACTGTCTGGTGTCCTTTCATTGAAACTGAATGACTCCCTTTACATTTCTTGTTGGGCTGTTCTAATGACAATGAATTCTTTCAGCTTTTGTTTGTCTGAGATAATCTTAATTACTTCCTCATTTTTGAAGGACATTTTTACCTGATATAGATTTCTTGGTTGACAGGTTTTCTTTTTCTTTCAGTACTTTCAATATATATCATCCCACTGCCTTATGTCCTCCAAGGTTTCTGATGAGAAATCTGTTGATAATCTTGTCCAGGATCCCTTGTACTTGATGCATCATGTTTCCCTTGCTGCTTTCAAGATAGTCTCTTGCTTTTGATTTTCAACAGTTTGAATATAATATATGTGGGTGCAGACATCTTTGAGTTTATGCTAGCTGAAATTCTTTGAGTTTCTTGGATTTGTTGATTATTCAGGTCTTACATCCAGTTTGGGGAAGTTTTGTTCATTATTTATTCAAATAATCTCTCTGTCCCACTCTCTCTCTCTTCATCTTCAGGGACTCCAATAATTTGTATACTAGTCTACATGATGGTGTACTATAAGTCCTTAGGGTCTGTTGACATTTCTTCATTCTTTTCTTTCCATTCCTTAGGCTCAAAATTTCTATATATTTTTTTATATTGTCATTTTATTCATATATGATTTACCTGGTTTCCTTTGGTTCTTTGTCCAATTTTTCGTTTAGCAATTTCAGCATATATAAGACAGTTGTTTTAAAACTCTTTCTCTGTTAAGTTCAATGCCTGTGCTTGTTCAGGAAATATTCCTGTCAATTTATTTTCTTCTTTTTAATGGATCATATTTTCTTGGGGTATTTTCTGTATGTTTTGTTTGTGTTTCGTTGGACATTTGAAAAAACAGCCACGTCTCCCACTCTTTGCAGATTTGTTCTGTGTCCTGACAATCCTTCCCTACTAGCTTGACAACTCCTATTCTTTGGATCAGCTCACTATGAAAGCTGAAGTTATATTTAGTTCTTTTCTGAGAATCATCTTGCCTGGCCTGTGTGTGGCTTCTTTAACTCCCCTGAATACATGGCTGCTTTTTGAGTGTCTTACTAACCCCAAAATTTACACGTGAACATCTCCTCTGGCTTCATGTGGCCTATTGTATGTGTCCACCCTTTATCTCTTGCCCCTGGCATCTATAGTCTCCCTGCAGCTATAATGAGCCATTCCAGCTGCTTTTCAGCTCAAGCTCAGAGTTAGGTGAAACAGACAGCAGTCTTTCAGGCAGCCCCCAAATACGTTAGAACATTGCAAGTAAGTTCTTCTGTGATCACTCTGTTTTGAGAGAAGTAACTGGGAACTGGACTGATTCATCTTACAGACCAAGCCTGCACTGTACAGGGCAGGGAGAGAGACAAGGGTGAATAGAAACGTAATGAAGTTTCCTACCACTTTGAATCTAGCTTTTTCTAACTGGGTGTGCATTTTGTTGCTGTAGATCTTTGTTTGATTGTTTTCCAGAACTCTTTTAAGGTTATTTCAGCTAGTTTCTTTTGGTTTCCTTGTTTCCATTGGAGAACTCAGAGCTTCCTATTTCACCATTTTGCTGACATCAGTCTATGTGTTCAATTTTAAATGGCTTCATAATTTTCCATTGTGTCAATGCATCATAATTTCCCTAACTCAAGTTCATTGTAATTTAAGTTTTTTCTTCATGAATACCATTGAGTAAGATAATAAATTATACAAAATATATCACATTTTTTGGTAGTTACATCATGATCATTTTTTAAAAGTTATATAACTGGACGAAAGATATAAACACTCTAAGATTCTGTTTGCATACCAAAAAAGATATCCAAAAACTGTTAATAACTAATACTGCAACAGTCACCTTGCCAGAATGTATTTTTCTGGCACCCTGTTCAGGATTGCACCCTTGTTAGGATATTCTTTTAATAAACAAAGAAAAAGGAAACAAAAATAATTTGCTGCTTGGAATGTTAAAAAAGGCAAATTTCCTTTCAATTTGAAGTTTTAATTCTTTAATGAGAGTCAGCTTTTTGAAAAATTCTCATTTATCATTCCTCTAAATTGTGCATGTGTGTGTGTGTGCGTGTGTGCGTGTGTGTGTGGTGTAAGATAGTTAATTGTTTCAAATAATGTATGATCAAGAAGGATCATCATGGCAAAAAGAAAAATAGATTGGTATTTGGAAATTTCTAGTCTAACATGTGGTCAGTAATTGTGGAACAAATCTCTTGTAATAATTTAGTAATATATGTGGATCCAGAGGAAAAAAGTTACTTGTGCAAGACATCAGTGATTTATTTACGACTAGATAATATTTCATTAAGGTTACTCTTTGATATCAAAGAAATAAGTTAACTGGTTCCAATTCTCTTCTTGTTCCATGGGTGACTGTTTTAACCTGACTCCTCCTACATTCCACATGCTGACAGCTGGCCTGTGGATTGGGTGTTACCTTCCTGTTATTCACATAACCTGTGAAGGTGGAAGAATAAAACAGTCGGCTCGACAGAGGACTAACAGGCAATGGATCCCAAAGGTTGGCGTGTGGAACTAAATGATGGCCACTTCATTCCTGTACTGGGATTTGGCACCTATGCATCTCAAGAGGTAACATTGGTGGTCTCGGGGTTGAGAATTAGAAAGAAAATAAACCTAGCATGAGTGGAAGCTGACCTGGATTGTCAAATCATTGAGTTCCTGTGTGAGTCTGGGAGTCTAACTTGGTTCCTGTAACAAGGCTAGAATATTCTTTATACAAGGAAACAAAATAGGCAGAGCTCACTCTGCATTGGGGTATGACTGCGTGGTCACCGACAGATTATTCTGGGCTTTCCTCCAGTTTCCGTCTATTTCCCAGGTTGGCAAAGAACTTGAAACTCAGCAGTCTAGAACACTGACTGTCAGCTCCCTTGCTTTGAGGGTTATTGCATGGGAACGGTTTCTCTGTATATTTCTGCAATTCAACAAATCTTTCCTCCCACCAAGAAGACATGATCCAGAGAAATATTTGTGCTAAAATGTCCTGGAGATGAGGCAAATGACATATGATGGGAGAGAGTTGATGTTCTGCTGTGGGGTAGCCTGCTGTCAGGACATAAATATTCCACCTGTAGTTTGCCTCATAATTCTCCTACTGCTTGGGAATTTATCCTGAATGGAAAATATAATATCATCTGGGGAAATAAGCTACAGTCTTCCAGGGAAAGGTTTCAATTCTTTTCCTTTTTAACGTACTTTCAATTGAAGCAAGTAGGTAGAGTTAGACCTTGGACATAAAGGGGAACAAAGAGGACAAGTCACTGGACTGGAATCCAGAAGTGTGCCTTCCAATTGTGTCTTTAGACTATTTAGTTGTGTGACAAGGGACTAGTAGTTAAACTTTGAGCCTCACTTTCTTATCTATAAAACAGAAAGAAAGGTTCGAGGAGATGTTTTGTAGACAGATGACAGGACTTCTTTACTTGGTAGTGCAAGGTGGAATGAAGGGAAGGGTTAAGGATACCACTGAAGCTTCAGCTTTGGTAAAACTTTCAAAGCCCCCTACCTAAGAAAAAGAGCATAGTTGGCAGAGTGCAGTTACCAAGTTTCTAGTTCCTTGCAATAGCACTGAAAGAAGAAAGCTTTTGAAAAATTTAAAAAGAAATGAAATATTTTTAGCCTTAAAACAGAAGGAAATTCTGCCATCTGCAACCAGATGGATGAACCTGGAGCACATTATGCAAGTGAAATAAGCCAGACACAGAAAGACAAATACTGTGTGATCCCACTTATATTTGGAATCTAAAAATGTCAAACACATAGAAGCAGAGAGGAGAGGAGTGATGACCAGGGGCTACGGGATGGGGCAGTGGGAAATATGGGGAGATATTGGTCAAAGGGTACAAACTTTCAGTTATAGGATGAATAAGTTCTGGAGAAGTAATGTACAGCATGGTGACTATCATTAATAATAATGTAATTTATTCTTCAGATTTGCTACAAGAGGAGTTCTTAAGTGTTCTCACCACACACACGCAAAGTTAACTTTGTGATGTGATGGATATGTTAATTAGCTTAATACTGGTAATCATTTCACAATGTATATATATATGAAAACATCACGTTGTGCACCTTAAATATTTACTTTTTTATTTATGTACAATTTTTATTCAGTGTATTCTGTGTGACTACACCAGTACAGGATTCTTAGAAGCTTTCACCTTTTTTCTTGAGACTTCGTTCCATGTACATTTTCCCTTTATTGATTTTGCTTAGTAACATCTCACATATAAATCATATCAATTACTAAAACTATATGCTGAATCCTGTGAATTCTTTCAGCAAATCACTGAACCTGGGGGTTGGGTTGGGTATCTTCAATGCTAACAATCAACCAATGATGGCCTGGGATTGAAAGGGTTTATGCGAAGTCAAATTTTTACTACTTACCAGGAAAAGCCCAGGCAAACTTCCATGGTTTCATCACCACACATGCAGAGCGAACCCAAGACATGAGGAAAAGTTGATTCTTGGGAAGGTCAAAGTTTGTGTCTTAGCTTTCTCTCAATCATGTGAATATCCAACTACAACCTTTGGTTGCTCATCTGGTTCCTAAGGGCAAAGCTGTGGAGGTCACCCAATTAGCTATAGATGCTGGGTTCTACCATATTGAGTCCTCTCATTTGTACAATAGTGAAAAGGACGTTGGACAGGCCATCTGGAGCAAAATTGAAGGTGACACTGTGAAGAGAGGAGACATATTCTACACTTCAAAGGTGCTGGGTACATGGCATGTGTGTGTGCCACTGTGTGAACATGATTGTGTGGAGATGACAATTGTATGGTAGGACCAGTGGTAGTTTGGTGAATTGTGCTTATCGGTACATTTTTCACACATATTCATATATTAAATCTAGTGTCAAAAAGGATGATGACTTCCTCATCATTGCTTTGTTCAAATTTTGTGATTTTTAAAGTAAAATCATTTTACTTTTCTGAGCCTTAGACCATAACAGTGTGATTTAGCATTGACTACTGAATCAGACACAACTGTGATCGGACTATAGGCTTCCATATCATCTGGGTGACTGACGACAACCTCTTACCATTGTGAATCTCACCTCCGTCAATAAGAGAGAGCCTCCATTTCACCAACTCTGGCTTTCACTAAGTGGGATGAAAAGCAGTTCACTCTGGGGATTCAAGGGCTCAGTCTTTCGAGGGTGGATTCTATTTGTTATTATTTTGGTTACTTTATATATATAGTATGCTTACCATGTGTTTTAAGTACTTTCCATGCATTATCTTTAATTTCTCAACAACTCTCCTAAGTAAACTATTCTTCTTATTTCTTACACGTGTAAAATCTAAGGTCAGGCTGCTCTTCCTGCACTCATCTGCTGCCTCAGTCAGAGTCACTCTGCTCTTTGTTAGAAACTCCTGATGGATGGTGGGCACAAGAGGAAAAGACAAGTAACATGATTACTTTGTAGCAGCTTTGCTGTAGGTTTCTTGGTGCTGGAGGTATTTGCCAAAGAATTTGCCAAGGTTTCCAACATTGAAAGCTTTGTCATGTCAGAAGCCACTATTATTCCAAGCATTAGGTATTAAGAAGGAAGACTTAGGCAGCATAAAGTAACAATGGAGACAGAATTGTGCCTCCCATCAAATGTATTCATCACACATCCACATGATCCATGATTGCAACACACTTAAAGTGTCAAACTCTGGTCAAAGAGAGGTAGGGGCAGCTTTGGGTTTGCTTGGGAGGGATTGCTCCCGTAAGTTAGAGAGACCAATATGCTCTATCTTGGTAGAGCTATGACACGAAATATCAATGGCTAACAGCTATCAGACAAGGCCAGATTGTTTGCAATGACATAATTATCCAGTGTATTCACCATTATAGCTTAAGCATAGGGTATGTCTTACCTAGGTTATATCCAACTTTTATTACTGTTAAAGACAGAAAAGAACCATAGAGAATAGAACAAATAAGAAATGTTACTGGGATCCTATAATGATAAACCCAACTCTCTGTAGCCCTTACATAGTAATGCTGGCTGAGGGACTGTGAAAAGAGATGGCAACTTATACATAGAATGTTATCAGTTTCAATAAAGATGAATTGCTGCTTCCATCCCCAGTTAGATAGAAAGTTTAATGTAGTCAACTCACCACTGCGGGGTTGGCTTATCTCCTTGAGGAATGGTACTTTACCAAGACTCAGTGTTAATCTCTACTGCTGCTGACAGTCAACTATCTCAATATAGTGGTAGCTGCAACAGCCCTGGTGTTCACCGTGCAGTTGGCCCATACATAGTCTTAATCCTTTCCACCATGGATATTCCATTCATGGGCCCATTGTGTAAGTACTGGAGTGGTAGATGCTAAGTAGCATCCAGGGGACAAGACATCCCCTTTGCCTAATTATTGAGAACCTCTCCTGAAGACTCTGGTGGTCATGGAAATCCCCCATGTGGAGTTGTAGGTGCTCACAGTTGGAAGTCTGGGTCAGGGTACACAGATATGTGGAGTGCCAAGTAGATGTAGGTAGAGTGATAACTGTGTCTGTCACAATAATGGACTCCATATAGTACACTTCTCATTTAATCCTCCTCACAACCTTTCTGAAAATTAACTATTATTCTCCCTTTCGTCCAATTGGTACACTTTATTTTCTTTACTTTTTTTCAACTTTATTGAGGTAAAATTGACAAATAAAATTCTAAGATGATTAAAGTGTATGACATAATGATTTAGTACATGTATACTTTGTGAAAAGATTCTACTCACAAAGCTTAACACAACGATCACTTCACATATTTACCTTTTTTCCTTCTTCTTGAGAACATTTAAATTCTATTCTCTTAGCAAACTTCAAGTATACCATATAGTGTTATCAGATATAGTTATCATACTATACATTAGATTCTCAGACCTTATTTTTTTGTAGCTGAAAGTTTGTACCATTTTACCAACATCTCCCTTTTTCCCTCAACCTCTAGACCCTGGCAACCACTTTTCTACTCTCTTTCCATGAAACTAAGTTTTTTTTTCACATTCCACCATGCAGTAATTGTCCTTCTCTGTCTGGCTTATTTCATTAGTATAATACCCTCCAGCTCCATCCATGTTGTTGCAAATGACAAGCTTTCCTTCTTGTCCAAATAATCCATTGTATACAAATACCACATATTCTTTATGCATTCATCCATCAGTGGACACATAAGTTGTTTTCAGATTTTGACTATTAGGAATAATGCTAAAATGAACAAGGGAGTACAGATAAGATATGTCTTTGAGATAATGATTTTGTTTCCTCTAGAAAAATACTCAGAAGTGGAATTGTTCAATCATATAGTAATTCTATTTTTCATTTCTTGAGGTACCTGCACACTGGTTTCCTCAGAGTCTGCACCAATTTACATTCCCACCAACAGTGCACAAGAGTTCCCTTTTCTCCACATCTTTGCTAGCATTTGTTATCTCTTGTCTTTTTGATAATAGCCATCCCAACAGGTGTGAGGTGATATCTCACTGTGGCTTTGTTTTGCATTTCCCTAATGATTAGTGATGCTGAGCATCTTCTCAGGTACTCATTAGCCATTTGTAAGTCTTCTTTGGAAAAATGTATATTCCGGTCCTTTGCCCATTTTTAAATTGGGTTATTTATTGCTTTCCTGTTCAGCTGTATGGGTTCTTTGTATATTTAGAATATTTACCCCTTTTTAATATTAATCCAGATATGTGATTTGCAAATATTTTCTCCCATTCCATAGGTTTCCATTTAAGTTTGTTGATGGTTTCCTTTGCTGTGCAGAGGCTTCTTATTTTGATGTAGTCCCACCTATTTATTTTTACATATATTGCCTTTGCTCTTGGTGTCAAATCCAAAACATGATTGCCAACACCAAAGTCAAAAAGATTAACCCTATGTTTACTTTTAGGAGTTTTAGGCAGGTCTCTTTTGTTAAAGGTTAATTCCCCATGACTTCAGGGTCTAGCACAACGTCAGGCTCACTGGAGGCACTTAATAAATGCTTGTTGCATAAATGTTGAATGAGAGAACCTGGGATATGAAGGATAAAAAAAAATCCCGAATGACTTTAAGAGCCTATTTGAGTGGAAACTGGATGGAGAATTGGTATTATGGACTCATTTCTAATTCTAACCCCAAAATAGATGCTGTAATCTATATCTGTATCTATATCTATTCATCTATCTCTGTCTCTATAGCTATCTGTATCTCTATTTCTGTGTCTATATCTTTGTCAATATCCACATCTACATCTGTATCTATATCTCTCTCCCCCTATATCTTTAGACGTTTTCTCAAAGTGTCAGAAGTTTTCCTGTTAGTTACCTCTTTACAACGAATCCTATATTGACTAAAACTTGATTTTCCATGTTCTTTGGTGAAGCCCGTTTCACGAACTCATTTCAGATTAGAAGTCATGTTGGAGTTTAGTCTGTGGCCCCTGAGGACAGGTTTGTTACCAACGGTTGCACCATCAAACAGGGGAACAGGAGACATGGAGAAAAAACTGGTGAAAATGCTATGAAGGAAATAAATTGCTTCTCTCTGAGTTGGGTGGATTTCCAACCCTCCTTACTCATATTTTATAGGTTCCCAAGAGCAAGGCTGGAGAGGCCACCAAAGTGGCTATTGATGTAGGTTTCCGTCACATTGACTCAGCATACCTCTATGAAAATGAGGAGGAGATTGGCAAGGCCATCCGAGAGAAGATGGCAGATGGTACTGTGAAGCGAGAGGACATATTCTACACCACCAAGGTGCTGTGGGGGGAGTGATGAGAGGTTGCTGTCATCATAGACACGTTATTTTGAGAAAAACTTTGGGTCTCAGTTTGAATAATTTATTTATCTCCTAACATTGCGGAAGTCCATTATAGAAAAACAGAAAAGGCTTGTTTTGCCCTGAAATATGTTAAGGTTGGGACCCAGTTGCTCAAGCTCTCTGAACATCAGTCAGCATTCGTATCTGAAACACGGATAATGATATTTTTCTTCTATTTCTATTGTATGGATTGACCAAGCCCCTGTGGAGTGAGTCCACTCCTTTTATTCTTCAGCAGTTTCTCTAAGGACATGTCCAAGTGAGTCTGATGTAGTATTCAGAAAAGGGAGTCAGACTAGGAAATACTTTTTTCAAGTCATCATTGAGTTTATTGAAATGTGTAAAATTTTTTGAGGTAGAAAACTCTGCTTCCAATGTCAAGAGAGCTGAAGTTTCTACAGAATGACTCTACCTATGGTGACATCAGTGATAATGTGGTCTTAGAGTGTGGGCCTCTCAGCAGAACTCTTCCCTGGCATTATTGTATTGAACAGTAGGTTCCGTTTCCCCTTGCCTGACATTTCTTGACTCTCCTTCCCCAGATGACTTTTCTAATCCTTGAAACACTTAGGTTGCTTTTTCTATGCCATCTAAGAATTATTTACATTTTTATTAGAGTCACTCAAATAAATCTCAGTTCCCATTAAAGAGCTCATTTATACTAAGTCACATAAATTTGGCCCCAGTGCTTCTTATTTTTAGACCACCACATTGGTTTCTTACTCACTTGTCAATCTTTTAACTATGACGTTTAATTTGAGTCCACAAATATGGGAAATCAGAAGCCAGTTTTTAATTTATTTTGGTCACTGCAGCTTTGGATTACTTTCCTTCGACCAGAATTGGTTCGACCAGCCCTAGAAAGATCACTGAAGAAACTTGGACTGGACTATGTAGATCTCTTCATCATTCACTCACCAATCGCTATGAAGGTCAGTTTTGCTTTTCCTTCTTATGCCCAAGGGTATTCCATCACTTCTGTTGCACATCCATTCTCTGAGTCTGGCTAGGTTTTCTGGGTTCTTACTGAGAGAGAGAGGTTTGAGTGGTGTATAGAATTGCTAAATAATTTATGAGTCTTTTTGACAGTTGTGTCACTTCACCATCAAGATTTTTTTTTATCCACATCCCATAGCCTTCAGAGGGATTGAAATTCACTGATCTCACTACCTCCACCTCAAAGAATTGAGGACACCACCTTACATGTCTAAGTGATATGCTTCTCTCTGTAGTCCCTTAGTGATTAGGGTCCTCAAGAAAGTTGAGTTACAACAGACTGCAGAGATACAATGGGATATCACAACTTCTTTATAGTGAGGGTCCTTCCCATATTGACCCCTTGTTCCAGTCAAGAGTGAGGTACCCTGGGATGGTCCTTATTGCACAGCTGGGCTCCTTTGGGCTTCGCTGATCCAACCTCTCATCACAGTGGACATTCAGGGCACCTGGTATCCTCACTGTCTCTGAGTTGGGTTATCACAAACTGGAGCTAAAACACATTGCTTAATAGTAAATGTAAGTCCTGTCATCCAAACTAGCCTGTCCCTGGGAAATAAAATCAATTCCAACCTTGGGGGAGAACTCATTTTTAATGAAGTTCATGGGTGGTTGTGGAGAGAAGGGTGGAGGTAATTGGGGGAGAGGCACTTTGCTATAGTCTCTCAGGTGCTGCTGATCTTCCTTCCTCCCATGTCTTCTCTTACAAAACACACACAGACACATGAAAACACACACACACATAGATACATACAAACACTCCGATTGGCCTCTTAAAAGTTTTGTGACCAAGCTCCTTAGCCACCAGGAAAGTAATTCTTCAAAAAAACACCTCTTCTTTATCCTCTCTCCTCTCTGTATTCCAGCCTGGGGAGGAGATTGTGCCAAAGGATGCCAGTGGGAAAGTTATTTTAGATATAGTGGATTTTCGTGACACATGGGAGGTAAGTACTGCCACAGATACCCAAGAGGTGCAGGGCAACAAGGCAGAAATCACTGGATGAGAATCAGAAGAAATGGGTTCTGCCTTATCAGTTGTCTGCCCTTGTCCATGTCCTGCCCTTCTCTGTACCACAGTGTTCTCATCTGTAAAGGAAGGGAGCTGAATGGGATGACCTCTAAGACCTATTCTTCATCAAACTTCTATGGTTCTACGTAGGGTTTCTTTGCCCCACTGCTCAGGTTGAGCCTGGAAGCCCTTTAAGGGGGTCATCATAACAAACTCTAGAGGAGTTAAAGCTCCATCCCAGGACAGACAAACAGGTCCATGGAGGAAGGGAAAGCTGTGTCTGACTTAGCAGAGAGTGGACTGCAGAAGGCGAGTGAAGCCTGCCCTTAGGTAGCCCTCCCCACCATGTTTCTCACCATTCTAGGAAAGAGGAAGCAGCCAAATCCTCTACTAGGAAAACTTGAGAGTTTCTCTTTGCCCATGAGTTTGACACCATTTCCTAAAGAACTATTAGATGCCTAACTGGAAAATAGGCACATGGAAAGGGATGGGGAGGGGAATTGAAAGCCTCTTCATGTCTATTTATCATCCTGGATGTGCACGTAATAGAAGCAAGGACACAAAGTACTTGTTCATAACAACAAAGACATTAGGAAATAGTGTATTCAAGTGATAAAATGGGTTGAGTCAGGTTGTGATATATGTGATAACAGATTTCCTGTTTTTAAAATGTTCAATATCAAATGAAAGGGGCAAACTACCCAAAAGTTTTACCACACATTTCCCTTCTGCCCAGGCCCTGGAGAAGTGTAAAGATGCAGGTTTAACCAAGTCCATTGGGGTGTCCAATTTCAATCACAAACAGCTGGAGATGATCCTGAACAAGCCAGGGCTCAAGTACAAGCCCGTCTGCAACCAGGTGAGCCCGGAACCCATTGAGGCTTCCTTCCTTCCACCCTTGACACCTTCTTCCTTAATTAACAGTCTCCAAGTTTCTGTCTTGATGTGACCAATGTAATGATAGTTCCTTTTATTGCCATAGGAAATGCCAAAGAAGAGACAGGTTGAGTGGCATGGGAAGAGTATTGTGTCAAAACTTCAGAGGTACATTTGCGGTTCCTATGAGACATCTAAGTGGAGATGCTGAGTTGACAGAGGGCAATAGTGGTTTGGAGCTCAGGAAGGAGGTCAGGGCTAGATTTTGGAGTTGTTGCTTTATGGATGGTAATTAAAATCAAAGAAGTGGATTCGCTCTCCCGGGACAGTTCATAGAATGAACAGGAAGAGGGCAGGAAAGTCACCATTTAGGGATCAGGCAAAAAGGAACTGTTTAGCACATCGAAGAGGAGTTTCCAGACAGAAAGAGAGAAAATGAGTAGAGTGTGCTGTCAGGAAAGCCAAAGAAGAGGGATGAAAAGGTTTGTGTGAATCACAGGGTGCATCCTGCTGAGGAGCAGCCAATCCAAAAAAGGATGGAAACAGTTACTGGATTTAATGACATGGATTTCATGGCATCTTGTAGGAGCAGTTACAGAGAGGTGAGAGAAAACACCAGAGAGAAAAAGCAGAGGAGTGGAAGATGAGGAAATGGGAAATTATAATTAAAAGAAATAACTTTAAAAATTAACATCCAATGCTGTCAATTTTTAAACACTGTGTCATTGTAAAGCTGTATACCTTTTCTGTAAAATGGGTTGAAAATTATGCAAGAGACCATTCAAATATTTATAATCCTTGTCTTAGTTATTTCATTTCTAGGAATCTATTTGTAGAAAATAATTCAAAATATGGTAAAGTATGTCCCTTCCTTTCCCTTCCTCCCCCTTCTCCTTCTTAATTTTTTCTCTTTCTCTCCAATTTATCTGTGAAAGAAACTAAGCCTTTTTTTCCTCTAACATTTTACACACAACTGATTTTACTCATTGATCCCTGTAATTCAGTTTGATACTCTGTTTTGTACCCCTGTAAATTGGAGGTTATATGTAAAGACTTGATGTAAAGACGTATGTCATTGTGAATTCGTGAATTTTAACAAACATGATGTTTTCCCATCTAGTGTAGTTATTTTTCTTATTGATGATCAAATTGTCACCATGTTATTGCCTCTTCAAATGAGCTCCTGAGTCCTTTGACATGCCTCATTGTCTTTCCTATCTTCTTCACTTTCCGGAATGTAATTGTTCTAGGCTCAATTTGTAGCTCTTTTTCCCTGCAATCAGCCATTTTTCTAAGAAGTCTTGGTTTCTTTCAGTAGGAAATGGCATTAAAAGGCCACAACCTGGTTGTATGAGTCTTTAATCATTTTAAACACTCATAAAAATATAAGAAAAGAAATGTTTGATCATTTCTGAAAACCAGCAGCATTTGAAAGCATTTCAGAAGGTGCACGGGAAAAAATTGGTGCACCAATCTGAAAAATATAGTATGTATATTAATATAGTGTTAGATATTCTATGAAAGGACTTTTCCAGTTTACATGTTATTGACTCATGTATTCTGATACCTTTTGGTCTTGGCAACTTACAGGTGGAATGTCACCCTTACCTCAACCAGAGCAAACTCCTGGAGTTCTGCAAGTCCAAGGACATTGTTGTAGTTGCCTACAGTGCCCTGGGGTCCCATAGAGACCCAAAATGGTAATGAGAATATTAGAGGTAACCTATGTCAGCAACTCTATTGATGAAGAAACACTTTCTTTAAGTTAATTTTTAGCATTTTATTGTGGAAAATTTCAAATGTAAAAATGTGAACACAATAGTGTGTTGATCAATGGATGAATGGATAAAGAAGTGGTATTTATACACAATGAACTACTCCTCAGCCATGAAAAAGGTGAAATCTTGCCATTTGCAACAACATGGATGGGCCTTGAGCTTTTTATGCTACGTGAAATAACTCAGATGGAGAAATACTGTATGATCTCACTCATAAGTAGAAGACAAAAACAACAACAACAAACACATAGATAGAGAGATTAGATTGGTGGTTACCTTAGGGGAAGCAGGGAGTGAGGAGGGCAAAAGTGGTGATAGGGTGCATGTGTGTGGTGATGGATGGTAATTAGTCTTTGGATGGTGAACATGATGTAGTCTACACAGAAACTGAACTATAATGATGTACACCTGAAATTCATATAATGTTATGAACCAATGTTACCTGAATTAAAAAAAATAGTGTAATGAATTCCTAGGTACTATCCCTGGGCTTCAACCATCACCAACATTCTTTCATTCTATTTCCTATATATGTCCACCTGCTCCAACCACACTCAATATTATTTTTTAAAGTGATTTAATGGTAAAATTTACACAGCTTGTCATGCATAAATCTCAGCTGTCTAATTTTGACAAATGGATATACTGTATAGCCCGACCCCTATCATGAAACAGAAACTTTCTATCTCTCAACAAAGTTCTTTTGCGTTCCTTTCCAGACAATTATTCCTCATCCCAAGGCAACATCTTTCTGATTTCCATTTTCAAATTAGATTAGTTTGACATGTTCTAGTACTTCACATATAAAGAAGTCATAGATTATATACTCTTTTGTGTTCAGCTTCTCTGGCTGAGTATAGCATCTGTGAGATTTATCCATGTTGTTGCAGGTATCTTGTTCAATCCTTTTTACTGCTGAGTAATATTCCATTGCATGGACCACAAGTTGCTTCTCCATTCACCCATCAATGGAAATATTAATTGTTTCCAGTTTGGTACAATTATGAATGAATCTCTATAAACATATTCATGAAACGCTTTTGTAGTCATTGTACCTACTTCTCTCAATTATCTGAGGAACTTGGGGGAAAAGGTTACTCTAGATTTTCAGTCCTACACCCTTCAAATATGTGTTTTCTGTTTTCAGGGTGGAGAGGGATAGTCCCTATCTCTTGGAGGATCCAATCTTGAATGCCATTGCCAAGAAACACAGTCGAACCCCAGGCCAGGTTGCCCTGCGCTACCAGCTGCAGCGGGGGGTGGTGGTCTTGGCCAAAAGCTTCAATGAGAAGAGAATCAAAGAGAACTTTCAGGTACAGGCTGGACAGTCTCTCCAGAGAGAGGAATGGGTGCTGTATTGGGGGCCCTCTCTCTTACCTTTCAGCACCCACCCATGTTCATTCATTCCCATGTGTCTCTCTCCTGTGTGCTATGGGGGCAGGTTGGAAGGGTGTGAAGGGAGAGCACTGTTCTTAGAGTTCTAAGTTTTATGGCCTCTAGACCTGGCTTTGCTGCTTCCTATTTGTGTGACACTGGGCACATTTCATCTCTGTTTTTCCATCAGTTGTAGGAGTCCTTCTATGCAGAGGAACTTTAAAAACTCTGCTTACTCTCTTTCCCTGTCTCTACCTGATGAACTCCTATTTATATGTCAATATCAAATCAAGCAGCATTAGCTGCTTTGTTAAAACATCATGACACCCCAGAACAGTTGTCGACCACTATGGCATGTGGCATGACTCTGTTATAGAGTTTTTCTTTCTTAAAGTAAAATTGTTAGTTTGCATGTCACAGTGCTTTCTAGACCATTAAGCCCTAAATCTAGTGATTCTTCTGGGTCATCTTGTAGCACCTTTTCCCCAAAAGAGCTCCTGAAGGGTAGGAAGCTAGACACACAAGTCTATAGATGGACCACATTACCAAACGAACAAGTAAATTTTTTCCATAAATTCTCCCTCATACATCTCCTGGTCCCTTAGATCAACCAGCGGTCTGTCTTGAACTTATTTTGTTGTGAACCTCATGAGAACCATGAAAAACTACTTAGCTCTATCCCATTTTAAGGTGACAGCTAAAAATTCTATCACAAGTTTAACATTTGCAAAAGGAGACATTCAGAACATATTATTTATAATGTATTTGCTCTAAAACTTGAAGCTGTAGATTTAGTTCATTCAATTTATAAAAATATCAAATCCACAAATCTAAATCTCATAGTTAAACCAATCAGAAAAAATTCTCATTTTAATTTTCAATTCAACTCAACATGTTAATACATATCCCTATAGTAACCAAATCATGTTTGGTGTATATTTTAAGATGAATGACAGGTGAAAGTGTAGATGACAGATAGTTAGATAGACAGATGACAGATTGAAAGACAAGGCACTGAATTTTCCATAAGTTGTCCCCGGGATGAAATGATGAGCTTCCCACTTCATATTTCTTTCCAAAGATCTGTCTGCTTTGCTATTAATGGACTCTCCATTAGGGGCTATGAATTGTCAAAACCAAATCAGGACTTTAATGAGAGACTTTATGCAAAAGGGAGAACTCTCAGACTGTAAGATCTATAAGTGTCTCAAAGATCAATCAGACAGGGTTTTCTTTTATATAGAAGAGTTAACACCCCTATAAACACCCTTAGAAAGAGAATGGTATTGGAGGCTTGGCATGAGCAGGCGATACGGTCAGACAGTTTATCAGGGAATGCTTTCTCCGGAGGGTGACAGATTATTGCAGAGGCCGTCACAGGGGGTTGCTCTTCCTTCCAAGGCTTGCTTAAGTTCAAGGCTGTCAAATTCTAGGGGCTGGTGGGGAAGGAAAAACCTGACTAACTTTTGGTCAAGTCAGCAAGTATTTTGTCCAGATTGTCCAACTGTCCCTTTGTTTGAAAAAAAGGGATATTTTCGTTTCTGTCACAATCAATTCACTTGGAAAGATTTGGGATTGATGAGTTGTGAGACTTTCTTTTGTGAAGTGGAGAGAGAAGAGGAATTGAGGAAGGAGGGGTGGAGAACCCAGGCAGAAGAGTTCTCAGGCCAGTACACCTGGAAGCTGATGACAGGGAAGGCTTTCCTGGATGCTCTCCTTGCCTCCATCCAGCTGGAAAGTCTTCAAGTTCCCAGGTAGAAACCAGCTGCCTTGGAGAAAAGTTTAACATGATCCTCTCCATTTCAGGTTTTTGAATTTGAATTGACTCCAGAAGACATGAAAGCAATTGATGGCCTCAACAGAAATTTCCGATATGCTAAAATATCCTTGTAAGTGACCTGTAGATTGTTTTTCACTGGTTGTTTTCTGTAGCATGCAGGTGAGCAGAGGAACTAAGCTTCTCTAAATCAGGATGACAGGCCTGATTTAAGCTAAAATAGGCACTTTCTGTAGACCTCAGACCAGAGGTGCCTCCAGGGCTCAGTCTCTGACCCAACAGAAATGTGGGTGGGACCCAGGACAGACCATAAATAACATTGCCAGAGTTTGCATCATGGTGAATTCACCATTTTTTGCCCTTAATCTCCGTGTCTGGTGAGCTTCCACACAGGGCTCACTTACCCATCCAATATGGAAGGCACAGTGCCCAAGGCCCACTATACTTTTAGGAGCCTATAAAATGTTTCCTCTTTAATTCTTTTTAAAATCTGGAGAAAAATGAAGCCCACATAATAATGAATCCAGCCTGGATTCTATTCACTTTTTCCCTCACACAATAGTAAAATGAAAAATTAATATTTTTTTGGAGGAGGGGGCCCAGGAAGTCAAATGTGCGTAGGTGCTGTGAAAGTCATACCGTAGCCCTCCTTCCACTTCCTCTCCTAAGTGTCCAGTGACATTTCTCCATGATGGGCATTCCTGTTCCCAGACAGCATCCATTTCTTCCAATTTTATCTCTCCACTGGCCTCTTTTCTTTATCACAACTCCCATTTCCGCAGCCAAACTGAATTATAAATGGATCATGAAACTAATTGACCCTGACGCCAGTGTCACACACCAAGATGAGATCCCCTGGATTTCTCTGTTCCCTGAGTCAAGGCTTACTCCAGGGTGGCCTTTGTCCATCAGGAAACTCTCCCCTGGGAGCCTCCACCCCTTTTGACTTTGACTTGTTCACACACAGAACATTCCAGTTGTTGGGTCCCTGCAGGAGGATCTCAGGATGAAGAGAAAGAAGACTAATCAAACCGAGAAGTTTGGAAGGGAGTTTAGAGATAAGGGGAATACAATTTGAGTTATAGAATAAAGGTTTAGTTCCAAAAGAAGTAACTCAAAATTCTCCTTCTTGTTTGTAAAACTATATCATGATTCTGAGAAAGTAACTTTTCTATTCCCAAAGCCTCTTAAGTGTAAGTCTATGATCTCCTTCATTGGGCTGTGAGTGCCTAGTCTCACTCATCTTTGTGGCCCTATGTCAACAGCACAGCTGCTGGACCATGGAATTACTCAGAATGCACTCTTCAATGAAATTTAATTGAAAAGGACTAATTTAAAAAGGAAAATAAGAATATGGAAAAAAAGAAAACAACAGTAACACTAATGACTGAATAACAATCATTCTCATAAATTATAGATTCAGAAAACAGGAATCACAGTTTGCAGGTGTGGTTATGTAGGTATACATGTTTTCTCCTCAACAGATTAGAACTTCCTTAATGGAGGGACCCTGGATTGTTGAGGGTGCTCAGTATATATTTGTTGAATGAAAGTGTGGAAAAGAGCATCAAAATCTTCACTGTGATCATTCTCATTGGCTAGGGACAAAAGTTACACCTGGAGCTGAAATGACCACAACATTTTAACCATAGTTCTTACTTATAAATAAATATAGATTTTAATTTAAATCAAACTACATGTCACATTGGTGTTTATATTACATGGGGATGTGGGAACTGGGCATGCAAGTGGAGTTTGCACATGAAAGGGAGCCAGTGTGTATGTGTGTCAGGGTAGAAGGTGGGACGTGGTTGTAAATTTAGTTTTCAGCCCATCCTGACTGCATCCTAAGAGAAATCGTCTCTTTGACGGTATGAAGACAGAGTTAATGCATTAATATCCCTCTTTCTCTTTCAGTGCTGTTGATCACCCTCATTATCCATATTCTGAAGAATATTGACTGTGAGCTATCTGCCATGAGTTCTACCAGAATCTCCTGCTTCTAAAGGGTGTGGAGAGGATTTCTGTCCTTGGTGGGGGTGATTCAAAGCAGCATCTGTAGTTTCAGGCTGCTGGCCTTTCTGTTTTTATTTTCATTTCTTGTTTTTTTTTTTTTACATTTTAGGAAATAATAAAGACTTCAAAAAATGGGTATTTGTATTTCATGATTATTAAAATAATACATACAAATTAGAGAAAACTAGAAAAATAAAAGGAAATAATAGACAATAAAAATAACCTTTTTTTTTTTTTCCTGTGAGGAAGACCAGCCCTGAGCTAACATCCGTTGCTAATCCTCCTCTTTTTGCTGAGGAAGACTGGCCCTGGGCTAACATCCGTGCCCATCTTCCTCTACCTTATATGGGACGCCGCCACGGCGTGGCTGACAGGCAGTACGTCGGCGGGCGCTCGGGATCCGAACCGGAGAACCCCGGGCTGCCAAGCGCGGACTAAACCGCTGCGCCACCGGGCCGGCCCAATAAAAATAACTTTTAATTAGCTATTTAAAATTTCTTGAATCTTTGGTGCATTTTTCACCATGATTTTCCAATAGAGATGTGAGATATGTGTTTGTTTACAAAATTGAAACAATCTTCAATAAACCGACTGTATCCTTTTTTTTAACTTAAGTATTTTCCCAAGCTATCAAATATTATTAAAAGTTTCTGTATTGTATTCTGCTTGTTGTAAAGCAGTACATCTTATTAATCTAATTTCTTCTTATTAATCTAATCTTATCTAATGTTTTGGCATTTTGATTAGTTCTTGTATATTTTGTCATTGATTCATTTATTCATTCAGCAAAAACTTACTGGGCATCCTTTATGTGCCAGGCATTGTCTTATCAATAAATAAAATAGGCAAGAATAAATTAAAATAAGTAGTGTCTTGAGTTTACAGGCTAGTGGAGGAAGAATACCATGAAGGAAATAAGGAGTAATGAGCTTTAGAAATGGGTAAGTGCCTTTTGGGAGATAATTATGCACAGTCTCACATTTCTGTGTGCTTGATAAGCAGAGGCACTGACTAGTCTGCATTCCACAGTATTTTGTCAAGGAAGTTTTTCCAGCAACAGCCTTTGAACATAGAGATAGTGGCTCCCTCCAAAGAAATGGAAGGCATGTTGACTGTCCGATAAAATATCTCCCTCCGGAGAAAGGGCAGGGATGCTCTGTGCCTGCTATAATCGATTTGAGTTCCCTAGTCTCAGGTTTTCTTCCTGTAAGTCAACTTGCAAGTTCAGGCATCATGTGGGCCCCTTCACTTCACCCTGTAGAAATGTGGGTTTGAGGACCCAGAACAGCCAATCTTATTGTGGGAAAATTTTTTGCAATATATTCTTGTACCAAATTATCATGTTGTAAACCTTAAACTTACACAATGTTATACGCCAACTATATTCCAATAAATCCAGAAAAAAATGCTGTTACTTTGGGTACAGCTATTGTTGTGAGGAATAAGTGGTCCTTCTTCCCTGACCCACAAGTTTCATGACTTCTATCAGCATCCATGAAACTGTGGCAAGTTAATTTTTAGCTTGCAAGTCAGGTTAAAATCTTAGCTCCTTTCAATTCTTGACAGAGATATAGAGAAAAATTAGGCAGGTAGGAAAAGAAGTAGTGGTGGGCAGTGGCACTGTAGGTGCTGTTTTAAATAGGGTGGTCAGAGAAGACTTCACTGAGAATGTGGCTCTTGAGCAATAATATGAATGAG
The DNA here is from genome assembly GCA_031878705.1 of Tapirus indicus. Lineage (NCBI taxonomy): Eukaryota > Metazoa > Chordata > Mammalia > Perissodactyla > Tapiridae > Tapirus > Tapirus indicus. The sequence continues at coordinate 122,538,525 of CM062925.1, forward strand.
AGAAGAGAGTGAGGTGTGTGGATGTGTGGGAGAGTACTCCTGGACATGAAACAGAAAGTGCTAAGGCCAAGAAGAAAGAGTGTTCCTATATTATGTGACAGCAAGTAGACTAATGCAGGTGACCTTTAGTGAGTGAGGGAGGTAGAAGTAGAAAATAAGGTCCAGATCTGCTATGGTGGGAAGGGCTATGTCATGTAGGCTTTCAGAAGGACTTTAACATTTTTTTCTGAGAGAACCTGAGAATGACTGCAGAGTAGCTACCTGAGCTGACATGTTTTAAAAGGATCAGTCTAGATGCTATGTTGAGAAGAAATAAGGGAAAAGAACACTCTGTTAGAGCTCTCTACAAACGTTCGGGTGAGAGATGATGTTGGCTTGGACCATTGTATGAGCAGTCAAGGTGGTCAGAAATTGTTAGAACATGGATTTATTTTAAAAGTAGAGTCAACAAGGTTTTCTTGCATATTGGATGTATGGTAAAAGGAACAAAAAGAATCAAATTGACTCAAGACATTTTGAGATAAGGAATTGGAAGGAAGGAGTTGCCATTTGCTGATGCAGAGGAGCAAATTTTTATGGGAAGATGATGAGTTTAATTTTAGACGTATATATTTGAGAAGCATGTTAGTTATCCAGGTAAAGATGCTGTGTAGACCGCAGGGCATACAAGTCTAGAGGTAGAGGAGAGGTCTAGACCAAAGATACATATTTGGGATTTGTAAGAATATCGTTGCCATTTTAAAACCACAAAGGCAGATGATCAAAGATTAACTTAGGTGGGTGAGTGGGGACAGGAGAGAAGAGCAATGAGAGACCCTATCATCAAGAAGTTGTTTAAAAAAGTGGAGGAACCAGCAAAAGAGGCCTAGAAGGAGGGGTGGTGAGACATGAAGGAAAGCGGGAGACTGTTCTGTCTTGGAAGGCAAATGAAGGAACTGGTTCAAGGAGAAAGGTCAAATGCTACAAATAGGACAAGTAAGATGAGGACTGAAATAGACCATTACAATTGGCACTTCTAACAAGGTCAAGAGCAGTTTTGTTAGAAGGGTGGAAGCAAAAGTCTGAAGAGAGGGGGCTCAAGAAAGCGTGGGAAGAGAGCAATTAGAACATAGTTTTCAAAGAAGTTGCTAGAAAGAGGACCACAGAATTGGGCAGCTGCTGAAGAAAGAATGAAGTTAAGGGAGGATTGTCTGTGATAAGAGAAATAACAGCACACCCCTGTGCTCTTAGAATGATCTACTAGAGAGAGGAAAATGGATGATGCAGGAGAGGGACAGGAGAATTGCTGGAATCATGTCTGTATTAGTTTCTTGTTGCTGCTAAAATAGGTTACTACACACTTTGTGGCTTGAAACAACACAAATGTATTATCTTACGCTTCTGGAGGTCAGAAGCTCAAACCCAATTTCAATGGGCTAAAATCAAAGTGTCTATGGGCCTGCATTCCTTGAGCCTCTAGGGGAAAATCCATTTCCTTGCGTTTTCCAGCTTCTAGAGGACACTTTCATTCCTTGTCTCATGGACTCTTCCTCCATCTCCAAAACCAGTTGCACAGCATCCTCGAATATCTTATCTATGGTTCTATCCTCACATCTCCTCTTTGACTGAAACCCTTCTGGGTCCTCCTTTTAAGGACTTTGTGATTACATTATACCTTCCCAGATAATCTAGGAGAATCCTTCTATCTCTTGATCCTTAATCACATCTAGGCACAAAGTCCTTTTTGCCATACAAAGTGACATATTCACAGGTTTCAGGGATTAGGGCAAGGACCTCTTTTAGGCCATTATTCAGTCTACTGCACTAGCTCTGTGGTCAACTTGGGGACAACTAAGCCTCAGTTTCCTAATCTTTCTAGGAGGAATAATTATATTACCAGATGCTAAGTACTGAAACTCTAGATTTTTATCTCAGATACCAAGTGGAAAACCACATTAATAAAAAAAATGTCCTTTTAAGGCTGATATCAGTTTGACCCTACCATCTCGCCCACTTCTCGGTACCCTCACTTCATGGTCTTAGTTTATAATTCCTTCCCAGGATATGTAGACATCATCCTTGTTCAAGCAGACAACTCAAGCTTCTCAGTGTTTTGACATCCTCAGTTCCTGAGACTTTCTACCTGTACCTACACTACATGAGGTAACTCCTCCCATGTTTACTTCTTAGAACTGCTTCATCCGTGAAATCTCCGAGGTCCTGGCTCACTCAAGGAGTCCTCGGTGCTGGGGAGCTGGTTCTCCTGACTTCTCTGTAAACCTGAATCTCTTCCAGTCCAAGGCAACTCTGGAATCAGTTGCACACACAGGTCTTGTTAGCTACAGATAACCAAGGTCAACACCCTAGTTGTTCTCTTCTAAGTGTTCTGGCTGGCCCAGGAACCTGAACTTATATGAAACCTTCAGAAGTGAGTTGAATGTGGCTATTTTGTAGACTGGTATTGGGAAGTTCTTTTAAAAGACTTTGAGTAGTTTATGGTTTTTGTTTGGAAACATACAATAATGCCTACTAGGCATTTTTTATAAGATATTCTCTGCTTCTCCTTTTAAAGTAATTTAATATCCTTAATTCAATGGGCTATTGTCTGACCATTCCAGTCACATTGCATTCTGAGAATTAGGTTCTGAATAAACATAGGAAGGAAGGATTGGTTGGGATGAGGTCCAAATCTTACCAGTTCAGAACATGCTTCTGTACCACTGGGGTGTTGTGGGTGGGTGGGGCACTTTGCTTAATTGATGCAGACTATGTGTCTCCAACCTCAGCAAGGACAATGAGGATGGCAGAACAGCTTCCCACTAGTTCCCCCAAAGCCACGTCTGTTCTCTTTCAGATGTTGTAGTTCAGGAAACTGAACTTATTTCTTCATCTTCATTAAAGCTGTAATCAGAAATTCTACTTATTCTGTTCTATTGGAAATTATACCTAATACTATTCTATTGTAACTCTTGCTCATAGTTAACTGACATTCATTTCTTATAAGGCAGTCCTAAAATATCCTCTTGTCTGTATTTAATGTTGGAAACCCACTTATCAATATTGCTAACCAGGAGCAAATCTGCTCTCCCCACACTACAATTCCACAGAAAATACAGAAAGTAGAAACTTTGATCTTTCTTTCTTTTCAGAAATTAATTAAAAGAACACTACAATCCCTTCCCAAAGCATGGAAAGCTGACCATGATTCAGGTCTGGGAAAGAGTAGAGAAAAATGGAAATAATTTTAATATTAATCTGGATATCTTAAAAATATATATAAACACTGTAGTAAGTACAGTGTTCATCATATTGGGACCTCATTGCAACCAGTGCTTCCTTTCTATCTTTATCCAGAAATTCATACTCAGAATGCGGTGTGACCTGAGCAAATGTTAGAACAGAGAATGGTTACACAATAGCCCACTGCACAGGGGATATTGAATTCCTTAGAAAGAGAGAAGTAGGTAACCCCAAACTGCTACTAGCAACACTATAATTTTGCTTGAGAGTGTCTGGATGTAAAAATTTAACAACATTCTGACAGGAAACCTGCTATCTGAATGAATGACTTCAGTGGGACAGATAGCAGCAGAGTTGAATAATCAGAGTGCTGACTAAGGAAGAAAATTCAGCAGGTGAAATCCAAATAACATCCACAATTAGAGAGTACACAAGGGAAGGTCAGGCTGTGGAATACCAACTAGTATATCTTTTTTTTTGGTGAGGAAGATTGGTGCTGAGCTAACATCTGTGCCAATCATCCTCCATTTTGTATGTGGGACCCTGCCACAGCATGGCTTGATGAGCAGTGTGTAGGGCCATGTCTGGGATTTGAACCAGTGAACCCTGGGCCACAGAAGCAGAGCATGTGAACTCAACCACTACGCCACTGGGTTGGCCTCCAAACTAGTGTATTCTTGATCTCAGTGTCATCAATTTGTGGTCTCTATAATTGAGATCATGTGGCAAATCCTGAACATCCCCAATTGGAGGTAGTCAATGGGGCCACCCGATTCTGGACAACCTCCTCACTGATGGTGAATGATCCTTGGAATTTCTAATGTGGTGGCTCTTAATAGGGTCATTACATGTGGCTGCAGGAGATCCACTGTGAGAAGAGAGGAGCTACACCTGGCTGTTGAGTTATATAAGGAATCCATTGAATGTGTAAATCACTTTGGTTAGTATAGCCATCCTAATATTAACTCTTCCATTTATGAACATGGTTCTCTTTCCATGTATTTCTGTCTTCTACAGTTTTTTAAAAATTTCTGTATTTACATTGTATGCCTTTTGCCTCCTTAGTTGTTGTTCTTAAGTATTTTATTCTTTTTCATGCTCTAGTAAATAGAATTTTTTTTAAATTTCTTTCTCAGATTGTTCATTGTTAGTGTATTGAAATGTAATCAATTTTTCTGTGTTGATTTTGTATCCTGCACCTTTACTGAAATTGTTTATTACTTCTGACAGTTTGTTGTTTGATCTTTAGGGTTTTCTACATCTAAGATCATTTCATCTTGGAACAGAGATAATTTTACTTCTTCATTCCCATTTTGGATGCCTAGTATTACTTTTTCTTGTCTTTTTACTGTAACTGGAACTTCCAATACTATACTGACTATGAGTGACAAAAGCAGGCAAACTTTCCATATTATTGATCTTAAGGGGAAATATTTTCAGTCTTTCACCATTGAGCATGATGTTAGTTGTTGGTTTTTCATATATATAGGCTTCATTGTGTTAAGGAAGATTCTTTCTCTTTCTAGTTTTTTGAGTGTTTTTTTTTTTTTTTTTTTTTTTTTGCCATGAAAGGGTGTCAAGTTTTGTCAAGTGTTTTTTCCACATCATTGAGATGATCATGTGGTTTATCCTTCATTGGTTAATATGGTACATTGTATTTACCAGGTTTTATATGTTGAACAATCCTTGCATTCCAGGAATGAATCCCATTTGGTTGTGGTATAAAATTTTTAGTGTGCTGCTGAATTCCGTTTTCAAATTTTTTGTTTGAGAATTTTTGATTCTCAAATCAGATGGAATATTTGTCTTTAGTTGATTTTCTTGTAGTACCTTTGTCTGCCTTTGTGTAAGAGTAATGCTGACCTCATAGAATGAGTTAGAAAGTGTTCTGTCTTCTTCAGCTTTTTAGAAGAGTTAAGAATGATTTTTGTGAATTCTGCTTAAACACTTGGTGGAATTTATTAGTGAAGCAGTCTGGTCTTGGGATTTTTTGGGGGGGAGATTTTTAATTGCTACTTCAATATCCTTAATAGTTATAGGTCTACTCAGGCTTTCTATTCCTTTATGATTCAGTCTTTGTAGGTTATGTGTTTCTAGAAAGTTTCCATTTCATCAGGATTTCTGAAACTGTTAGCACACAATTGGTCATAATACTCTGTATCTATTTCATTATTGATCTTCTTTCTGGTTATTTTATCCATTACTGAAAGTGGAGTTGAAGTTTCCAACTAGTCTTGTAGTGGTGTCCATTATTTCCCCTTCAATTCTGTCAATGTGGTTTTCATATATTTTGGATTTCTGACATTTGGTAGATATATGTTTATAATTGTTCTATATTCTTGGTGGATTGACCCTTTTTTCAATGCATAATAGACCTTTTTTGTCTCTTGTCACGATTTTTGACTTAAAAATTCTTCTTTGTGTGTTACTGGTATAGCTATGCCTGCTCTCTTTTGGTTACTATATACATGGAATATCTTTTACCATCTTTCTCTTTCAAACTATTTGTGTCCTTAGATTCAAAGTCAGTTGTCTTATAGAGAACATATACTTGATCTTGTTTTTTTTTTACATCCATTCTACCAATCGATACCTTTAGAGTAGGGGAGTTTATTTACATGTAAAGTAATTACTGATAGACAAAGACTAACAATTCAATTTTTTTCTATATGGCTTATGTCCCTTATTTCCTCCAGTACTACCTTCCCTTGTCTTTAAATGAATTCTGGTAGTGCCATGTTTTGATGCCCCTCTCATTTTCAATTGTGTATATTCTATTGTTATTTTCTTTGTGGTTACCCTGGAGAGTACAGATAATATTGTAAAGTTATAACAATCTTTTTTGAATTGATACTGATTTAACTGCAATGCCATGCAAAATCTCTGCTCCTGTACTGCTCCATTCCCCTCTCCCAATTACTGTTACATCTCACTCATTTCATCTTTATACATTTTGTACATATTAACATGAATGCATAATTATTGGCATGCATTCATCTTTTAAATCTTGTAGAAATGAAAGAGTAAAATTACAAACCTGAATTACAAAAGTACATGATCTTATATCTGTCCAGATTTTTACCTTACTGGAGGTCTTTACATCTACATACTGCTTTGAGTTACTGACTATTGTCCTTTCATCTGAACCTGAATGAGTCCCTTTACATTTCTTACAGGGCAGTTCAAATAGTAATAAACTCATTTAGCTTTTGTTCATCTGAGACTGTGTTAATTACTGCCTCATTTTTTTTGGTGAGGAAGATTGGCCCTGAGCTAACACCTGTTGCCAATCTTCCCCTTTTTGGTTGAGGAAAAGTGGCCCTGAGCTAACATCTGTACCCATCTTCCTCTGTTTTGTACGTAGGTTGCTGCCACAGCATGGTGAGTGCTGTAGGTCTGTGCACAAGGAAAAAACCTGCAAACCCCAGCCACCGAAGTGGAGCACACTGAAATTATCCACTAGGCCACCAGCCCAGCCCAGCTCCAATAACTGTCTCAATTTTGAAGGACATTTTTACCTGATATTGAAGTCTTGGCTGACAGGTTTTTTGTTTTAGCTCTTTAAATGCATCATCTCACTGCCTTATGTCATCCAAGGTTTCTGATGAGAAGTCTGTTGATAGCCTTATCCAGGTCCCGTGCACCTGATGAGTCATGTTTCCTTTGCTGCTTCAAGATAGTCTCTTGTCTTCGTTTTTCAACAGTTTGAATATAATGTATGTGGGTGTGGACGTCTTTGAGTTTATCATTCCTGAAATTCTTTGAGTTCCTTGGATTTGTTGATTATTCATGTCTTACATCCAGTTTGGGGAGTTTTTGTTCATTATTTCTTCATATAAGCTCTCCATCCCACTCTCTCTCTTCTCCTTCTGGGACTCTGATAATGTGTACATTAGTTCACATTATGGTATCCTATAAGTCCATTAGGGTCTGTTCACATTTCTTCATATTTTTCTTTCCATTATTTATGCTCCATAATTTCTATATCTTTTTTGATGTTACCATTTCATTCATATCTGATTTACCTGATTTCCTTTAGCTCTTTGTGAAATTTTTCCTTTAGCAATTTCAGCATATATAGGACAGTTGTTTTGAAACTCTGTCTGCTAAGACCAATGCGAGTGCTTGTTCAGGAATAGCTTCTGCCAATTAATTTTCTTCTCTTTAATGGATCTTTCTTTTTGAATGTTTGTGTGTGTGTTCAATTGGGCATTTGCAAAAGCAGCCACCTCTCCCACTCTTCGCAGATTTGTTCTGTGTCCTGACAATCCTTCACTTATTAGCCTGACATCCTCCTAGTCTTGGCATCAGTCCAACATGAAAGCTGAAGGTCTATTGAGTTCTTTTCTGAGCATGCGTCCTTCCTGCCCTGTGTGTGGCTTTCTTAATTCTCCTGAATAGATGGCTGTTTTCTGAATGCCTTCATATCCCAAAAGTTCACACCCCATCTTCAACTTAGAGCTTTACACGGTCCATTTTATGTCTCCACCCTTAATCTCTTGCCCCTGGCACCTGTGCATTTGTAGTCCCCCTGCAGCTGTAAGGAGCCATTCTAGCTGCTTTTCAGTCCATGTTTTGAGTTAGTCAAAACAGATAGCAATCTTTCAGGCAGAACCCAAATTAGGTTAGAACACTGCAAATAGGGTCTTCTATGATCGTTCTGGTTTTATGACAGGTAATGGGGAACTGGGCTGATGCCTCTTTTAGACCAAGCCTGCACTGTGCCAGGCAGAGGGAGGGGCAAGGTTGAGTAAAACATGATGAAATTTCCTACCACCTTGAATCTGGCTTTTTCCTCACTGGTGTTTACTTTGTTGCTGTGCATCTTTGTTTGATTGTTTTCCAGAGCTGCGATAAGGTTATTTCAGTTAGTTTCTGGTTGTTTCCTTATGTTTCCATGGGAGAACTCAGAGCTTCCTTGTCCACCGTTTTGCTGACATCACTCTCTGTGTTCAATTTTAAATGCCTTCATAATATTCCATTGTAGCAACACATCATAATTTCCCTAACTCTTTCTAAGTTTATTGCCATTTAAGTTGTTTCCAGTTTGTTCTTTCATAAATACTGTTAAGATAATAAATTATTCAAAATATTCATCAGTTTTTTTGGTAGTTCCATCATGATAGATTTCTAAAAGTTATATAACAGAGTGAAAGATATAAACACTCTAAGATTTCTGGATATTCTTATTATAAAGCAAAGGAAAAAGAAACAAAAATAATTTTGCTGATGGAAAATGTAAAAAAGGAAATTTTCTTTGAAGTTTTAATTATTCATTGAAGGTCAATTTTTTGAAAAATGCTCATTAATCATTCCTGTAAATTGTGTGCATGTGTGTGTGTATGGTGTAAGATATTTAATTGTTTCAAATGATATATGATTAACAAGGTGCTTCATCATGGCAAAAACAAAAAAGAGGTTGGTATCTGGAGGTTTCTGTCTAATATTTGCTGATTAATTGTTCAGCAAATCTCTTGGAAGAATTTAGTAACGTATGAAGATCCTGAATAAAAAATTTACTTCTATAATAAACTAATGATTCCCTTTTCACTATACAATAACTCTTTCAGATAACTCTTTGATAACAGACAAACCAAAAGGTTAGCTGGTTCTAACTTTCTACTCACTCCGTGACTTACTGCTTCACCCTTACTCCTTCTACAATCCATGGGCTGAAATTTGGATAGTGGACTTGGGTGTTTCCTTCCTGTTATTCATATAACCTGTGAGGGAATAAGAATAAAACAGAGTCTGCTTAGACAGAGGAGCAACAGGCAATGGATCCCAACCGTTGGTGTGTGGAACTAAATTAGGGCCATTTCATTCCTGTATTGGTATTTGGCACCTATGCACCTGAAGAGGTAACAATGGTGGTCTTGGGGTTGAAGATTCGAAAGAAAATAGACCTAGCATGAGTGGAAGCTGAATTGGGTTGTCAACTTGTTGAGTTCCTGTGTGACTCTGGGAGGCTCACTTCATTCTTGTAAACAGGCTAGAACCATTCCTTATGCAAAGAGACAAAGTAGTCAGTGTTCACTCTGCATTGGAGTCTGACTGTGTGGTCACCCACAGATTATTCTGGGTTTTCCTTCAGTTTTCATGTATTTCCCAGGTCGGCAAAAAAGATGAAACTCAGCAGTCAAGAACGCTGACTATCAGCTGCCTTGCTTTGAAGGTGATTGCATGGGAATGGTTTTCCTGTATATTTCTGGAATTTAAGAAATCTTTCCTCCCACTAAACAGGTATGATTGAGAGCAATATTTGTGGTAAAATGTCCTGGAGATGAGGTAAATGACAAATGATGGGAGAGTTGCTGTTCTGCTGTGGGGTAGCCTGCTGAGTGCCAGGCAATAAACGCTCCACATGTGGATTCCCTTGAACTTCTCCTAGTGCTTGGGGATTTATCCTGAATGAAAAATATAATATCATTTGATGGAATAATCTCCAGTCTTCAAGGGCAAGGTTTTAATCCTTGGTCCTTGTTATTACTTTTGATTGAAGCAAATATGTAGAGTGGACCTTGGACATAAAAGGGAGTAAAGATGAGAAGTCACTAGCCTGGAAGCCAGACACGTGCCTTCCAATTTTGCCTTTAGACTATTTAGTTGTATGACAAGGGACTAGTCCTGAAACTGAGTCTCCCTCTCTCATTTATAAAACAGAAGGAAATCTTCAAAGAGACATTTTGGAGACAGATGACAGGGCTTGTTTACTGCAGTGCAAAGTGGGATGAAGGAGTGGGAAAGGTCAAGGATACCACTGAAACTTCAGCTTCAGTAAACCTTTGAAAGCCCCTACACCTGAGGTGAAGAACATAATGAGCAGAGGACAGTTAGACCAATTATCTTGTTCCTATTAATATCATTGAAAAAAGAAAGCTTCTGAAATACTTTAAAAAATGGAATATTATTCAGCCTTAAAACAGAAGGAAATCCTGCCATTTGCAACCAGGTGAATGAACCTGGAGGACATTATGCTAAGTGAAATAAGCCAGACACAGAAAGACAAATACTGCATGATCCCATTTATATGTGGAATCTAAAATAGTCAAACTCATAGAGAGTATTGGAGTGGTGACCACAGGCTTGGGGAAGGGGCAGAGGGAAAAATACGGAGATGTTGGTCAAAGGGTTCAAACTTTCACTTATAAGATGAATAAGCTCTGGAGAATGAATGTACAGCATGGTGACTATAGTTATTAGTAATGTATCATATCCTTGAGTTTTTCTAGGAGAGTAGATCTTAAGTATTTTCACCATACAGACAAAAAAGTTAATTTTGTGAGGTGATGTATATGTTAATTAGCTTAATTGTGGTAATCACTTCACAATGTATACTTATATAAAAACATCATGTTGCACACCTCAAATATATAGTTTTCTTATTTGTATGCACTTTTTATTTAATGTGTTCTGTGTGACTACACTGGTAGAGGACTCAGGAACTTTCACCTTTTTTTGTGAGACTTCATTCCATTGCCTTTTCCCTTTGTTGATTTTGCTTAGTAACATCTCACAATATAAATCATATCCACACCTAGAACTAAATGCTGCGGCCTGTGAGTTCTTTCAGCATCAGTGAACCTTGGGGTGGTAGTGGGGACCACTGATGCTAGTGATCAACCAGTGTTAGCCCCAGATTGAAGAGGTTCCTGGGAAGCCCAACTTTTATTACTTCCCAGGAAAGACCCAGGAAAACTGCCATGGGTTCATCAGTACACATGCAAAAGTAACCTAAGACATGAGGAAATGTTGATTCTTGGGAAGGTGAAAGTTTGTGCCTTAGCTATCTCTCAATCATGTGGATATCCAACTACTACCTTTGATTGCTCATCTAGGTTCCTAAGAGCAAAGCTGTGGAGGTCACCAAATTAGCTATAGATGCTGGGTTCAGCCATATTGATTCTGCTCATAAGTATGATAATGAAAAGGAGGTTGGGCTGGCTATCTGAAGCAAAATTGAAGATGGCACTGTGAAGAGAGAAGACATATTCTGCACTTCAAAGGTGCTGTGTATGTGGTGTGAGTGTGTGTGCACATGTGGGAACGTGATTGTTTTGAGATAACAATTATATGAAGGACCAGTAGGAGTTTGGTGAATTGTGCTTAATGGTGCAAATTTTTTCACACATATTCCCACATTAAATCTAGTATCAAAAAAAGATTTTGGCTTTCTCATCATTGCTTTGTTCAAATTTTATGATTTTAATATAAAGTCACTTTACTTTTATGAGCCTCAGACCATATCAGTGTGATTTAGCATGGACTACTGAATCAGACAGATCTGTGATCAGATCACAGCTTTCCTTGTCATCTGGGTGACTCACTAAACTTTCTTAATGTTCTGCATCTCTATTCTCACCTCCATCAATAAGAGAGAGCAATATAGGAGACACTTTGTTTATTAAACAAGATGCAGCTAAAGTGTCTTGAATTGTGTCCAGCACATATTAATAGGTTCAAAGTACTTTTTTCCTATAGTTATCTAAACAAAAGGGATACTAAATATTCCTCACAGGATTGAACGTTTGATAGAATTAGGCTATGTTTGTGAACTGCTTTGCAAACTCCATCAAACATAATTCAGATAATGGGCATGGTTATAATTTGATAGCATGTTTTATCTCTTGGGTCATTTCCTTCCATTGTTAGTAGATGTACTGATGATAAATCCAGGCAATTAATAGAGTTTCCATGGTTAATTCAGATCAAAAGGGAATGCAGGAAGGAAGAACGTGTTTTTCCTCTGTGGTCATCAGTTTCCAATCAGTAGAGAAATGTGTAATTATTAGGGGAAACAAGAAAAGAAAAGTGACTGAAGTAATAATCCAACACAACATCCTTTCTTTAACCTTGGCAGCTTAGGATCACTTTCCTTTGACGCCAGTTGGTCTGACCTGTCTTGGAAAAGTCTCTGAAAAATCATCAACTGGACTACGTCAATCTCTATATTATTCCTTTTCCAGTGACTCTGAAGGTTGGCAATTTATATGGTCACACCTATTTTGCTTCATGTATCAGAATGTCAATCAACTTGTATGAATGGTTGAGATAAGATTTTCCTTAGAGGGCTGTAGGGATTATTACAGTAGAGAAGAATCCCCCAAATAGTAATTCCCAAGCAACTTTTTATTGATTTCTTTGAATCCTAATATCCTTTCCATGCCTTCAGTATAAAAGTGTTCATCAATCTCAAATCTTCTCCCTCAAAAACATGAGAAAATAAAAATAGGCATGTTCAACACGCAATCCTGACTATAACTCCTGAATCTCTTGGGAATATCGCAAATACAGAGTTATAAGCAGCTATGGTGAGCAGTGAAACTGCCTTATTTGTGCATAATGAGTTGATCTCCTCTCTCACCATTGCAAGTTGAAAGATTTGGTAGTGCTCCCTCTGGAGTTTTTAAACCCTCTGGGTCGAAAACTAGCAGCCTTCATAGGGACTTGTGAGACCTGACCTACACTGTCGGCTGCCTTAACAATGAACTTTTGTAGACTGTACTTAGCCATTAAGGACTGTGTTTTCTAGAATTATTGATTGTAGTTATAGAAAGCTATTCAAGCTATCCCAAGCAAAGGAGTTTATTGGCATATGTAAATAGGAAGTTCAAGCCGTGGAGAGATTTAAATATTCCGAAAAGTCTTCAGAAATATCTCCTTTTCTTTGCATTACTATTGGTTTGGGTTTTTGTTGTTGTTGTTGTTGTTACAACAGTTTCCGCTGGTGGCAAATATGGCCTTGACGCTGTTCAAGACTCATGGTCATTAACAACTGAGAGCATCTCTGGACCTTCCAGCATCCACATGATTCCTGAAGAGGAGCTTGATTGACCCTGTTGGTTCATGTACCTGCTGTTGGACCATCAGATGTTCCGAGGGATAAGGAACGCTGCTTGTCTAGCCTGGGTCAAAAGTGCAATGTTCATCCTGGAAATAAGGTCATGTAACTTACTGTCATTCCCAATGCAAGGGAAGCCTTTTGCAAGATGAAAGTATAGAGGCAGACAAGAGTAACATACGTCACTATGAGTCCCCATTAGGGCCTAGGAAAATGGTACTTTTTAAAACATATAATAAGCTTAAGAGATTGGTGGAGGCCTGTCTCCTAAAGACATTCATTACAACTCCCTAGGAAAATCACTTTGCAAATATTAGTATCTATAATGTTCTACCATCTACTTCAGGGAAGTCTTGTGTCCTGGCACTAGATGTAGTGCAGTCATCTGGCAGCCTGGCTAAATGTGGAAAAATTATTTTGTGACATCACTAAAATGACTGCTTCTGTTCCGGCCTGGGGAGGAATATTTTCCAGAAGATAAACATGGAAAACTAATGTTTTACACAGTGGATGTCTGTGCCACATGGGAGGTGAGGGCTTAGAGGAGAGAGCACAGATGAGGAAGCCAGGAGAGGGGGAATCTGGTTCATTTCTTCCACTTCTGAGAACGAGCTGTGCACTTTCAGATTCAGCAATTCATAAACTTTTAAAGAGCTGGTATGCTGTAGTGGTGTGGAGGAAATCTTTACTGAAATGTTTATAGAGAGAAATGGAGTAGAAGAATTTGGGACAATGAAGATAGGCATCTCTTTCCTTCAGTGTGTAAAACACTCTCACATTTTTCTAAGGAAAAGACAGCAATTGTTATTCTTGCTGTCTCTACCTTCTTCTCCTGTTTAAGTTATTACTTTTTCTCTTCTTGGTCATCACGCCAGTTGGCTTCACTGTCATTTCTTGATGGTAGTTCCCCTTAACTGATTTTTACTGCATTTATTCTTGATTTATAGCTATTTGTACAAATGATTCTTCACCACTCTTTCCTCCCCAGGCCATGGAGAAGTGTAAGGATGCAGGATTGACCAAGTCCATCGGGGTGTCCAACTTTAACCGCAGGCAGCTGGAGAAGATCTTGAACAAGCCAGGGCTCAAGTACAAGCCCATCTGCAACCAGGTGAGCACCCTTGGCCTCCTCTCCTTTCTGTTCTTCATCTCCTTCCTCTTGCACTACTTCCCAATGTCTATTTGGCCTCCCCTCCTATTCATCCTATCTTTATGGAACAGAAGATTCTAGAAAGCAGAGCCTCTGTCTACAAGCGTGTGAATAGAATCCATAATTGTATCTCTGTTTTGTAAAGTCTTAGTGAAAAAAGTGGTGACACCTCACTGCTAAGTGGTATGTAAAAATTTAGAGAAGGTAAAGGAGGTGACAGAGGGCTGGAATAGTCACCAGACCTTAGAGGGCAGATGACATTTCCCTGAGCTATAAGCGTTGCCAGAGATGGGATGGGTGAAAGTGGCTTGGAGGGAATTGTGTACAGGAAGGAAGGTCATGAAAATGTGCAATGGGCAATAACTGAGGAAAGAGTGAAAACAAGATGAGGTAGGTGTTAAGGGTTTGTGTGGGGTTTGGATATCTGAATCCTTTGTCTTGGTATCTCTCCTTTCAGCAATCTTTGTGTAGGAAACATGGATACAAGAAAAATTAAGTGGAGAATATGAAAGTCATCCAGGCTACAGGGATGAAATAACTGCTTTCTGGTGACACTAATGTTGGATGAAATCAACACTCAGGAGCATTTAGCAGACCTTGTGATTTACTCAATCTTAGTTTCATTCTCCTCATCAACTTCTACCCTTAAATTAACTGTTTAGACACATTATTCTGTGTCTGGTTCTGTGCTCTTACTTTTTTTTTAAATTCAATTTTCATTTTATTGTGCTAAGAACATGACATGAGATCTACCCTCTTAACAAATTTTGAAGTATACAATACAATCCAATATTGTTAACTGTGGGGACAGTGTTGTACAGCTGATCAGTAGAACTTACTCATCTTGCATAATTGAGACTTTGTGCCCACAATTAGCAACTCCTGATTTCTCACTCTGCCCAGCCTCTGGTGACCACCACTCTGCTCTCTGATTCTGTGAATCTGACTAGTTTAGATTCCTCATATAACTGGCATCGTGTAGTACTTGTATTTCTGTGACTGTCCTAGTTCATTTACCATAGAGTCCTCAAGGTACAACTTCGAGTCAAGGAGTAAAAGTTTTCAATTGGAAATGGAGCTTATAAAATTCAAGAATTTGACATATAGTGATGTCAGTTTATTCCCCTTAACTAAAAAAAGTTGTTGAGCACCTGCTGAGACTCAGATTTGGTGACTGTGTCATGACACAACTGTTAAAGGATCTGATACTCACATAGTCAAGATGTCAGTGTTTCTGATAGTTCTGAGGTCTGTGAAGGTGACCTGGAACAGGAGGTGAGGTCGTTCTCTGGTCATCACCTACATCTCAGTGAACTAGGTTAGCAGGTTGCCAGGCTTAATCCATGAGATCACGTGGAGTCATTTTGTAGAAACTGGTTTCCATGAGAGTATTTCCTTCAAAAGGAAAGCGGAATTTCTGGAGGCACCATCCACCTCTGTGAGTTGACCTGTTTATCACTGCAGGTTTGTGGCAGTTCTCCTAGGCTAGACATTTTCTACCTGCACAGCATGTAGAGATGCCAAAATTCCTTCATAACCTGCAGATCAATATAACGATTTCATTCTATACTGGCTTATGGTACCACAAAGGTAAAGAGTAGGTATTCCCTGGGTCTAAGGAAGGTTAGTGATGCAGCTTGTGATGGCATGGTCTCTGAATGGCACCTATGCCCGTGGTAGACTGCAAGAACAGCCTTGTTGTTGTAGAACTGAGCCAACTGGGCAAAATTCCTAGCTCAGCTATAATTTCTGAATTGTATTCTGTGAAATTGAAACTTTCAAAAATAGTCCTAGCCAGTAAGAGCTCATGGAAATTGCAGTTGCAAGCAGAAAGGGTTTGAGAAATCATGAAATCTCTTACAGAGATTCAGCTAAGACACTCTAAGTGAAAGGCCAAAGAGTTATACCAACATTGATCTATTTGGCATCAATGTCAGGAAACCTGACATTCAGAAGAAAGAATGCAATCATCCTGAATCCTGCCATAAGACTTGTAATCAGTAGAGTCACCACAAAACCCCATGACGTCCAGGAACAAGATGGTTTCTCAAATCAAAAATAGTGAAGCAAACAAGGAAATCCACTACCATGAAAAAGAACCAACGGGCCCAACAAATAGGAAAATAATCACACACAAAGAAACAAAAATAATGGAATCATTTCAGCATGACATGAAAATAATTTAGTTTAGCACCCTCAAAGTAATTAAGAAGGGACAAACTTTCATGAAAGGAGAAGGAAACCAAGTAAGTAAGAAAAGACAGATGGGAGAAAGAAATAATTGGAGGGGCCGGCCCGGTGGCGCAGTGGTTTAGTTCGCGCTTGGCAGCCCGGGGTTCGTGGGTTCGGATCCCGGGCGCCTGCCGAGGCACTGCTTGTCAGCCACGCTGTGGCTGCGTCCCATATAAAGTAGAGGAGGATGGGCACGATGTTAGCCCAGGGCCAGTCTTCCTCAGCAAAAAGAGGAGGATTGGCAATGGATGTTAGCTCAGGGCTGGTCTTCCTCACACACACACAAAAAAGAAATAATTGGAAAGTATTAGTTTATGAAAAATATTCAAATAAAAAGAGGAAAAGCTCAATAAATGCAGTAAACAGGATACTGGATACACAGCTATGAATTTTTATTTAAATTCACAGTTGCTTTTAGAAATTCCTTGATTTCTCTTTATCTACCAAAGCCAATAACAAGAATATATTTTGACGATTTCTGTGTAAAAAGAGATTAATCAGTATTATTTTCCCAGTAAAAATTATTTTGCCTCTAAAATTTTTGGTTTCGTATTCAATCGTTAAACCACATTTGCAAATATTTAGGCCTCACTCTTTACATAACTTCCTTCAAGCTTCAATCCCACTCCTTTTATGTGTGGCTACTGCTGTTGGCTCCTTCTTCTTCCTGACCCTCCTTCATGAGCCTCCACCTCTGCTCCATAGCGGAAAGCTGAATCAGGTCAATTCAGATTTAACCAACAAATTCATTCACTTCAGGCTAAAAATTAGCCTCTTTCAGAAACTTTCCTATCCACAGAAATATATGAGAGGGAAAATGCATGCTTCCTCACTCCTTCCTTTGCTGGTTCTCTTGTTCTGACAGGAAGATAAGGACAGTCCACAGACTGTTTCTTTCTCACAGGTCTCTTTTGTGTTCCCCTCAGAATTCATGGAAATTTTCGCATGTCATTTTCTCACCTGGAATAAGATAAAATCTCTGTGATTGCTGTTGGGTCACACAAAATAGGAGCCTGTGGAATCCGCCAGTAGGAATCGTTAATGCTCTCCAATGACACCTGAGACACCGTCAGAGGAACTATGTCCCATCATTAAAGATCTCTTTGCTGGAAATAATATAATTCAAGTGATAATTCTTCATCTAACAGCCCCCTATGGCCAGTTTTAAAGGCAGACAAAATTGAGTGGTGACTCACAGCTGACTATTGTAACATAAATGTGGTTCACCTGCCAAATATCACTGACGTCATCCAGGGCATCCAAAGGACTCCAGGTGACGACCTTACTGGCATAGTTTGGCTAGTATTCTTTACTCAACACCTGTATCTGCTCTGCCTTCCTGTACGAAGGCACTCAATTAATGTTCTCCTAGATTCCCATGGGTACCTCAGTAGCCCTGCTGTGTCACACAACCTCTTATCCTAGGACCGAAACAGTTAAACAATACCACATTTTACATTGCATGGAAGATATCTTTTTGTGGGGCCTTTCTTTAGAACAGGTGACCCAAGATCATAAGTCTCACACAAGTTGTTTACAAAATAGAGGCTGGGCCATTGCCCCTCACAAGCCTGAAGGGCCTGCCAAATCAGTCAGATTCCTTGGTTAACTTTATGTGTCCTCCAAAGGGTCAACGATTCCTGAGACCACCAAGCAACTTTTGTTGCTTAGGCCACCTTGAACCTGAGAACAGGCACCACACCTCCTGAGCTTGTTCACCTTCAGAGACAACACATATGCTTCTTCTTGGTTTCACCACACCAATTTCTCAAATTACTAGACAGCCTGCCTCCTTCCAGTGGGGGACTGTAACAGTGGGCCTTGGGTTTAACACACAAGCTGTGCAGCAGGCCTGCTTCTGGGTCCTGGGTTCTGATTGCCTATTGAGGCCCTGGCTACCACCTCTATGCCTCTGCATCTTGGAGGTTATGGACCAACCACAGCCCTAAGGGCCACCTCTGGGTTTTGGGACCAAACAGCTGCCACAAGGTACCTTGAGGAGACACTTTAGAAAAACAGAGACTTGAGCCTACTGGGCTCTTGGAAACTGAGTTCTTGGGCCCTAATCAGTGGCCTGAGGACTCAGATTCCTTTCTGTCATGGGGAAGAGACTGTTCATGTGGGAAGCTGGGACCACACACACGGCCTCCTTGGTTAAATATCACTAGCTCCTTCAACACAGGGCCAAACTCCAGGAGGATGACTTCCCCCATGCTCAGCCCCTCTCACACAACCATGGTGTAGGTGGAAGTTCCACTTCTGCCTGCCCCCTCAGCTGAATGAGGAGCCCCTTGAGATGATGGCAGTGACACCACTGAAACCGAGAATGAAGGATTTAAAATATTGCCTAGAGCCAAAACTTTGAGATAAGCTAGGCTAACTATAGCTGTGCAAACTTAGCATAATCAACTGATGTTCCAAACTAACTAGGTCTCTCTGTCCCTCCTTAGTATGTGAATGAGCTGTTTCTCCCAGGAAGTCAAGGTCCAGACGTCAAGATTCAGCCTTACAAGCCCAAACACAGGCAGAAGATGAAAACTAACCAGAAAAGTCCAGACTGTCTAGAGAAAAGAAATTTGGTCTACAAGGCCAAATGCAGGCTCATGGGAAGGCACCAACAAGCAAGGCCACATGCTCCCTCTCCCCTACCTAAAACCCTAGCACCTGCTCCCCCTCCCCTATCTAAAACCCCAGCACACGCTCCCCCTCCCCAATCTAAAGCCCCAGATAGGAACGGCTACCTTTTTCCCTTCAAGGAGATAATTTTGAGTTTTAACACTCATGTCCCCATCTGGCTGCCTTTAAGTAATAAACCTCTTTCCTTGCCACAAGCCTGGTGTTCCAGTTGTTGGCCCTCCCGCGCGGCAGGTAGAGGAACCCGTGCTTGTGTTTGGTAATGGTTTGGTGAACCAGCCAGGAGGCTCTTTGCCAGTAGCTCCAAGCCCCTGGCCAACTGGGATTTTCTGGGAAGGATTCTAGCAGCTGCCTAGGCAATTCGCCTTAGGGTTGTGCCCGGTACTTTCCATCTGACCTGTCACTGCTGGCCCTAGGAGCATTTTTCTTGTGGCAAGGAAACAGCCTTTAGACTTTTTGTTTCATTGTATGGTTTTGCTTCTAGTCTGGAACAGACATCATTTTGGTGAATTTCTTCCTTGAAACTAACTGCCTCTTATTTTTCCTTTTGTTTGTTTGCCTCCGCTTTAAGAGTTTTCTTCCAGGTTGCTGGAGCTTGCTTGCGAGCACTCAGATTTTGTTGAAATGACTAGGAATCTCACTCAGAGAAAACTCTGGGCCCCCTTTGTTTTGGTTGAGTTGCCTTGTTAAAACTACTGAGTCTTCTTTTTCCTTTCATTTGTTTGCCTCTACTTTAGGGGTCTTGTTCCCCTTTGCTGGTGTTTGGTCAGGGTGGGAGAGGGCCTGATTTTGTTGGAAGGACTAGAGACCTCACTCAGAGAGGACTAACTCTGGGCTCCATTTGTTTTGATACTTGTGTGTGTGTGTGTGTGTGTGTGTGTGTGTGTGTGAATGTGTAGTTTGTTGGCCTTTGTTTCAGGGCTTTTGTTCCAGGTTACTGGAGTTTGTCTGGGTGAGACCTGATTTGTTGAAAGGACTAACTCTGGGCTCCATTCTTTTGATACTTTTGTGTTGGTAGGTGAATGTATATAATGTGTGCATGTGGGCAATGTCATGATGGAAACTCAGATTCAATTCGCAGTGGCAGCATGCTGGGTTATGTATTGCAAAAGTGGAATGTTTTCAGGTATAAATTTATGAAAAAGAAAAAGATGAAACAGTCAAATTTGGGGGTCTCAGCTTTCTCCCATGGTCTTGCAGATGCTAATGAAAACATTAAGTTAACAAAAAATAAAAAGAAGCTCAGAAAAAAATAAAGAGACTCTTCTCAACAAGGTGAAAAATTTTAAAGGGGTTTTAAGGAAATAAGACAGAAGGGTAAATAAAACAAGTATTGAAAGGGGAAAAGGGAAGAGGAATCAGAAAAGGAAGAGTCACACAGGACTCATCTGAGCAGGATGGAAATCTTTAGCTAGTTGTTGAAAAGAAAAATGCAATAAATAAAATGCACATTAATGGGGTTAAAACAAAGGTTTTAATAAAATACTGCCTAAGGTTGGACAGACTAAAGGGATGCCCCACTGGTCCCCAAACATTAAAAGACCTCAAACAAGCCCATTCTATTCACTCTAGTTTGGAAAATTTTTTTAAAAAATCCGGAAGGCAGAAATCACAATGAGAAATCTGACTAACAATTCCTTAGGGGACAGTTAGGCTGCTAGGTTGATAAGATTATAAAGGTTAAAAGATTTGAGTTAATATTACATGAAGAGGTCATGTCAACTTTGCCTGAATGTTTTTTTGGGAATGGATGTTCTGTCGAGCTGGGAATGCTTCCCCTACACAGTATTATAAAGCTGAGACTTGTTGATGGAATCTTAATGGAAACTATAATTAGAGGGATAAGAGTTGATAAAATTAAGACAAAAACTTTGTGAGAAAAAGTTGGTATATTTAAATGCACTTTATGTTAAATGATGGCATCTCTTTTGCCTGATTGTATTGTAGGTTATGATGTAGGAATAAACATTGTATCTCATTGGTGAACTTTCCCTCTGCCTGATATTGTAAGAACATATAAATCCATCATTCACGCAATGTTAATTCAACATGCTAAAGGAGATCTCACTTTAAAATGGCCAAAATGGTGCAATTTCAGTTTACCCAAACTGGTGTATTTGCATATGCAATAGGAAAAAGCTGGCTATAAAATTAAGCAACCAATGGGAAGCCTATTTAATCTTTTGAGGCTTCCAAATGAAATCAGGAATACCTTACTGCCTCTTCAAAAGAAAATAACTAAATAGAAAACATTCCAGATTGGAGGGTGTCAGCTGTACCAGCGACATTGCTAGGGAAATGAAACCAAATCTGCTGCTCCTCTCTCTTCTCTCGCTGAGCTCCCCCACTTTCACTCCCCCACTTTCACTCCCCCCAAATTCCTGATCTAAAATTAAGCAAATGAAAATAATTAAACTTTTGAGATAACTGGAAATTATAATGGCTATTCTGGGGAACCTCTGTTTCAGGTGAGTCCACCTTAAGTGTCCTCCTTAAAATAGAGAGGATTCAAAACCTCTCAGAGACAATGGAATGCAATCTTTTATTAACATGCAAAAGCTTCTAAAAGACAAAATGATTTCCAAAACAGCTCTAAAAAGGATCCATACAGCAAAAAGAAAAGAATCTTTAATAAAAATCTTTGGCCATCTGAACAGGTCCATCTTGCCAGAAAAACAGTTTGGACCCAACTATTCCTTTGAGTTTTGTTCCTGAGACCTGGTTAAAATGTTGAAGATCTCTGTCCAAGTCCATCTGTCTCTCCATGTATTTGCCTGCCTCCAAATGGTATACTTTCTAAGGGAACTCTAATTGTCTTGAAGTAAGTGCTTATATAAATTATTTTTAAATATAGTAAAAAGTAACCCAAATGTCTTTCAATTTCACATGATACAAAATGATCTTTAGTAAATGAAAGCTTGTTTAAGTTTGTTGGTTTGATCAAAATAAATATGTTTTCAGAGTTAACATTGAATATGATATAGACATTATATCTGTTACAAAACTTGTCGGTAAAACATAATAACCTAGAATAATAGCAGATTTTGATGTCTCGAGGTTTTTGTAGGCAATCTAAACATAATTATTGGGAAACAGGTAAACTAAATAGATGTGAAAACATTAAAGGTTTTTTGGGAACTTTTAAACAATAATTATGTGTTACAGTGTATGTTCTTAAAACAATTTAAGATGATGGCTAACTGCTTTAATGTCACATGAAATTTTTGTGAGTAATCTAAACATAACTGTTGCAAAGAAGTAAATTAGATAGGTAAAAATGGGTAAGAGTTTTTGGGTGCAATAATTATATTTTATGCTATGCATGCTTCAAAAATAGCTTCCAAAATCTTTTTGGTAACTTAAAATTTTAGAGTTTTGCCAAGTTACATTAAATGGTGAAATTTCATTGAATATCTGGATTATTTTTCAAATGAGATAAAATATTAAAAATTGTTTACTGAGCGTAGATTTGCCTGTCTTTGGCTTCCTGCTTCAGAGAAACTGAAAAATGCTTGGGTTTGTTGATAAGCTTGTTTTGTGCATGCTGAGAAATTTTCCATGAGAAAGCATATATTTCTAGAGAGTCTATACAAGGAAAGTAAAATGTATGTTTTTGGTAAGGAAGGTGTAAATAGAGATGTTTTTGTTTGTTTTGTCAAGAAAGATAAATTTGTCCTAATGTTCAGGAAGGAAAAAAAGAAAGAAAGCGTGGTACAAATCCTGAGTGGAAAAAGTAAGTGACAGAAGGTTTGTGGAAGTAAAACCCTGAGGATTTTTATGCATGATCAAGTTGGCTAAGACTGAAATGAATTTAATTGGATTCTGCCAATTAGCAGCACCACATGCGATTTGGAAGGCAGAAGCCTCCACCTTATGAATTCTGGTTGTTTTCTGGGTCAGTTAAAGTAATAGAGGTGGCAGGCTGCAGTCTCTGACTTCAGAGGTGACCACGGGCAATTGTGGCGGGGAAGTGCATTCATGGACCACCTCGCACCTGCTGTGGACTGTGAAGACAGAGTCACTGTGGGGTGGTAACTGGGTTTCGGCATCCACGGTGCTGAGGCGGCAGTGGGTTCCTGATCTCTGGATATCATAGCTATGGAGGTATGTTCTTGAGCTCAAGCGTTGCTGAGGGAGCCTCCCGATGGCCCTGCTTTCTGACTGTGGTGGGTTTGGACACCCTTGTGGAGAGTCAGTTCTTGGAGCCGTCTTTGGAGATCATGCTGGGATCCCACCTTCTGGCCCTTCCAGTGATTTTCTGAACAACGAATGATTTGCACCATTTCTACTCAGAAATGCATAGAATGATTTCTGTTTCTGGCACCAATCTCTGACTAATATAGTATTTGAAGCTAATTACAACTGCAGGCAGCAGACTCTCAAGGCTGGGGTATTAGGATGGACTAGGTATTATGGACTGAATGTTTGCATCCCCCCATAGTTCATGTGTTGAAGCCCGAATCCCCAAGGTGATGGTACTAGGAGGTGGGATCTTTTTCTTCACTGCAATGAGACGATCCCACATGTAAGTATGGGGGTAAAATAGAAACTTAAGGGCAAGAAGTGAGTGAGCTTTCTCAGATCCCTAAAATAAACCACCTTCTCATATTCAGTCTTTATCAGAGCTCTGCATTGTACAGCCAGGGACTTGTACAGATGGATAGAGTTATATATGATGTCCTCAATTATGTGACATATTTTTCATTCCCAAAATCTGAACAAGGCTTATAGTTGATGGAGTCCAGCAATCTGAGGCCTACAGTGTTTTAAAGTTGTCTTTGAAGTTAGAGTGACTATGTCAGAGTTTGAGCTGGAATTGACTTCTCTGGGCAGAGCGTGGGAAGCTTAACCCTCCTCTTCAAGTGCTATTTTTATCCTGACAATATATGAAATTGTAATCCTTTATGAAAACAGATATTTTTTATTTTTTTATTTGCTGATGAAGATTTGCCCTGAGCTAACATCTTATGACAATCTTCCTCTTTTTATATGTGAACTGCCACGGCGTGGCCATGGATGAGTGGTTTAAATCCATGCCTGGGAACCGAATCTAGGCCACCAAAGCAGAGCATGCCAAACTTAACCACTAGGACAGTGGGGCTGGCACGAAAACAAACACTTAATCATCTCGAAGATATTTATGTCAAGATGTGTTTTCCAATGTGGACTTCATTTAATAACTTCTACCAGTTTTACACATAGAACAGCTAAAATGTCTCCAAAGTTTTATGTGCATTTTTAAATCAAAGTCATTTTTACTTGAATCAATTATTTTCTGTTGCTATTTTGGTGGCGGTTTCATTCAATCAGTTTTTCAACACCACATCTTATCGATTACAACTTCTGCCGTCACGAGTCTCCTTCTACAGTCAGAATTTCTACCAAGTCCAATTTTCCCAGGTCACATTATGCAGATCTTATCTTAACAAAAGATATTTGGTTCTTTCTTCAATTGTTAGTCAGCGCTAAATTTGATTGTATGTAGTTTTAGCCTTTTCCAGTTTTATTTTGAATTGATTATTTATCCTGGATCAATTTTTGCAACGTTGTCAACATGATATGGCATGTTGGTATAGATTTTATAGCAAATGTTATTGTTTGCAATTTTAACTGTTGTTAGTTTTACTTGGCATAGTTATTTCTCACAATGCCATTCAGTACGGCTTGAATAAAGGATGAGAATTTGTATGTATTTCTCGAAGCAAAGACCCATGACAGGCAAAAATGAGTGCGATGGGAACATGGAAAGGACAGACCAGTGTGGTACAACACTCTTGGGGTCAAATCAGCAATGTCAAATGCCTTGTTTTCATAATTAAGTTTCAAAGAATTGTACAGAAATCATGCACATGAAATATGGTGCACTTCAGTCCAGCAAACGTTTGTTGAATGCTGACCATAAATAAGACATTAGACATTAACCAGGTAAAGATCATCCCTGTAGGCTCTGTGATCTAGAAGAGAATATGATAAACAGTATAAGTACATATGAGGAGTGGAAATCGCACAAAGAGAGGAGTCATTATCCCTGGTATTCTTGTCTGCTGTCAAGTGGAAGGTCTTGTTAATCTTCACAATAAATGTAACTCCTGAGCAGGATTTAACTACTATTGATGGTCTGAAAAAAGTTTTAGAGTGTGAGATATGATAGGAAAAAAATAATTGTAATTTCAAATAGATATTAGGGTGGATAATACATATGAGAGATCAATATGCAGAAGAATTTCTGGCAAGATTTTAGAAGTAATTACTAAGTAAATGGTTTTTGAGCACATAGGAGAGGAAGCTCTAGTGACTAGGACCCCACTTACATTGTTACTCAGCAATAATCATGCCAAAATAGCTTCCTATCTTTCTTTGACACAGCCTTAATGGAGCATGCAGATGCCACAGACCTATTAGTGTGTTTGAACTTCATCTTGGCTTTAGGAACATGGAGATATGTGGGCTTGAATTAAGACAATTAGTTGGGTTAGGTATTGAAAGGTTATACTTCAAAGAGATTAATTGACTGAAGTTGGACTACAGACAAGTTTTCTGTAAAGTGTCACAGATTTCTGTCTTCACCCTGTTTTGTTTATAAAGGATGAAAGTTTAGAGAATATAGTCACCAAAGTTGTGTTCCCGTGCCAGGTCCATTTTTGCCCGCTGCCCAGAAAGCCAAACACTGAGACGATGAGATTGCAGCAGAGAGAGGGTTTACTCACAAGGCAGCCAAATGAGGAAACGGGAGAGTGAATCTCAAATCCACTTCCCCCAAAACAGGGACTCAAGGATATTTGTGGGGTAGAGGGCAAGGTGGTCTGAAATGATTGGAGATGAGGAGAGATGAGGTAATTGATGATCTGTGCAAGCGTAGTCAGGCTTCATGCCTCCTCATAGGATGCATGTCCACAAAATGGCGGCTCCTGAAGACAGCTCCAAAAAACCCATTACCATGGTGACCCAGGCCCCAGGGAGATGCTGTCTATAGGAACCTAGTGGGAGTCAGATAGCCTATTGCCCAAACAGCTCAATTAACAATGGGTAATTTTATCACACAGATTTAAGTCCTTGCCTTACTTTCTAGGTAAGGCCATCCCCCACTTCTTTTTGGTACAGGGAAGAAGATACCTTTACAAATGGAGATTTTCTTTACAAATGTAAATGTCTCTTACAAAGGGTAACCAGAACTAAGAGTGGGCTTAGTAAGGACCCTCTCCAATATCTGGAGATGTCTATGGTGATGGCCTGTTCTGGGGTCAGGCCTCCCATCCCAAACTGTTTTGGTCAGTTAGTGGGGGTTGGGGGTTAAAGCGTCTTTCCAGCAAAGACATATTTTGGGGTGGCCATTCCGATCCCCCCTAGTAACTAGCTTCTTAAGCATCAATGGCTAACTGTTTGCAGGTTTCATTTGCAGATGATACAAAATTGGAGAGTAGAGGAAATACACTGAAAGAGAGCAACCGGGATAATGGAAGGATTCCAGATTTAGTATAAGGAATATCCACAGGAAAAGGGGTTGATTTGCAGAAGAAGAAACAACAAAGAGTAAGTAGGTAGATATGCATATGCCTTAATGGATTTCCTGTTGAAGGCTTGCTAGACAGCAGTTTTGTCAAACTGTGGGGTCTATAACACTTACCTGGAGGTGTTAATTGAGGGTATGGATCCCTAGGTCTCACCCCCAAATATGCTGAGGCAGTGAGTTTGAGACACAGACCACAGATCTGCATTTTAATGGGCACAACCTGAGATTCTGAGACAGGTTATATGCGAACCACTCTCTGAGGAATACTGGATCAGATTTACTCTTTTTAGTCCCATTTATTCAAACTAAGACAAAAAATGACAGCTATAGGAAAACAGATTTGTTCTAAACATCAGGAAGAACCATGTAGTGGATAGAACTACCCAAATGTGGAATAAATTGCCCCAAGAGGAACTGTCCCCTGTCACTGAAGAGGTTCGAGCATCATTTGATGACACTTTGGAAAGGATGCTGAAGGCAAGCTTAGCACCAGTGGGGTGGTTGATTCCATGACCTATATGGCCCCTTCTAACCCTGATGGTCTCTGGTGGAAAAATATCATTAAACACTAACTGAACACCAGTGGGACTGATGATGGAACCTCTCCCCTCTCACGGGCTGCTTGGACAATTATTAGTTGGCTGATGGGCACTGCCCAGTGACATCTCTGCTCATCTAGACCATCCACTTCCTTCTCTCTTCACCACTTCTAGAGAGTGAGTGGGAAGAATAAGAGTCAGGGAAAAACAAGAAGCAGAGAGGAAAATGATGAAGGAACTAGAAAAGACAAGGAGAGGAAGGAGGAGAAGTAGAGATGACCAGCTCAGACCTCAGGACATGTGGGTTTTAGCCCTTGCTCCACGGTGACCTGGAGAATTCACTGACCCACTGTGGACCTTAAATTACAAATCCATATACTGCACTAAACACTGAATTGAGTTCAGGTCTTCGCTGTATTATTTTTAAAATTAATAAAGGACACACAAAATAAAAGAGGACTGGGTGTGGGCCAATGATGACAGCATGTCCTGAACTAGAGATTACAGTAAACATTGCCCTGAGTAAACTCATCTGAGTTCTGTTTTTAAAAACTCAACAAAGAAACACTGAATCCAGGCACCTCCTGCGTGCCTCTGGGGAAGTTGCTTTTTCTCCATGACTCAGTTTTGTCATCTATAGATGATGATAGTTATAGTTTCTACTTAATGGCATTGTTGTTAGTGGCACATATTAAACATTTGAAGGGGTTCAGGGTATGCCACCCCCAAATATGCCACTTTGGCATAACGATTGTTTTGAGCTGAAGGCAATCGAGAAGAAGCAGATAGAAGAAAAGCTCTCTGCCCTCCCCCCACCAGGAAGGGCAGGAAGATTCTAATCACTGGAGACACCTCTAGACCCTCATCGGCCAACAGATGGCACCAGAGGAATCTATGCAACAAACCTTACTAACCAGCCCTTGTCTCCCATTAATTCCCCATATATTCCCACATATTCACCTTCCTCTCTTTCCTTTGTCTTGTCACTTCTCTACAAAATTTATTGTTCTTTTGCTAAGATGCTCCCCAAGTTTAAGTTCTAAGCTTAAACTTAAGCTTAGTTTCAGTTACCCATCACTGAGTTCTCCCATGTGTGTGCTCCATGCATGTGTTAATAAACTGTTTCTTTTTCTCTTGTTTATCTGTCTTTTGTCAGTCTAATTTGCAGGATCCCAGCCAGAGAACCTAGGAGGGTCAAGTGAAAAAGTTAAAATTTTTTCCTCTCTATACATTCTGTAAATGTTGGTTGTTATCACCATTATTCTAAAGCATTCTAATTCTGACTCAACAGTCAGCTCTTTTTAAACTCTCGTACTCTATGATTACGAGATGACTGTGAAGTTTCCAGGCAACACGACTGGGAGAAATGTGACACTATCATATTAGTCCATCAGCAAATATTTGCTGAATTCATATTATATGCCTGGCACTGAGTGAGGTACTGAGGATCGAACAGTGGACAAGAATGTAACATCAATGAGAAATCTACCTGATGTGGGGCGTGGAATGTGAATTGTAAAACTATAAGCATAGGTCACTTACAGTTACTCCCCACGTCTAGCTCTGTGACACAGGATCTCGACTTCAGGCCTGAGAATATCAACGGCTCTTGTGACTGTCATTGCCAGAGAAGCAGAAGAGTGTAGCAGACAAGAACACCGGTTTTAGCTTCAGACCATAGCATAACAGCTTTATAAGTTTATTACACGCTCAAAACTGTCCCGAGGACCTTACACACACTAATTTAACCCTCAAACTTCCCCACTTCACAAATCAGGGGACTGAGGTCACAGGTCAGTCAGGAGGTGACAGGGCCAGGACATGATCCGAGGTGGTGTGGCTCCAAGGTGGCTCGTGCTCTTCACCACTACACCAGCTTCTGGCTCCCAAAAAGGTGGAGTGTCCCATTTCAGTATCCTGCCCTGCTTATTACACCTAAAAACACCGGAAGACTCTGAAAGGTAGATAAAAGAAAGCACACTGTCTTGGGATCTAGACCTTGGGATTTGAGAAATTACTGGGCAGTGAGTTCTCCGGGATTTCTTTTCATCTCTTCTACATCTGGGCCTGGGTGCTGGACATGCTCAACCTTGAAGCACCAGTGGGCACAAACAACAGAACAAACAAAACACAGGGTAGGGCTGCTTTCTCAGGCCTGGGGACTGGGGAGGGGAAGCTTCACACACTGTGGTGGGAATACAAATTGTGCAACCACTTTGGAAGAGGGATTGGCAGTTTCTTAACAAGTTAAACATACACTTATCACATGAGCTGGCAATCCCACTCCTATGTATCATAGTTATCCACCCAAGAGAAATGAAAACTTACATTCACACAGAGGCTTGTAGTAAATGTTCATAGCAACATTGTCATTCATCATAGCCAAAAAATGGAAACAACCCAAATGCCTTTAATTGTACACGCATACAACGGAGTACTTCTCAACAATAAAAAGTAACAAACTAGTGATATATGCCGCCACGTGGATGAATCTCGGAAACATTTTGCTAAGTGAAAGAAGCCAAACATAAAAGACTAAATATTGTGTGATTCTATTTATGGGAAATTTGTGGAAGAGACAAAACTCTATAGACAGAAAGGAGGTTAGAGCTTGCTTAGAGCTGGGGTTTGGGAGCAATAATTGTCTTCTGATAGGTACTAGGGGACTTTTTAGGGGAGATGGAAGTGTTCTGAAACAAGATTGTGGTGATGATTGCAAAACCCTATAAATTTACTAAAACTCATTGAACTATACATTTGGAATGGGTGAATTCCATGATATGTAAATGATACCTCAATAAAGTTGCTGAAAAATATCAATAAATATTGCTGTTGTAATTACTATTCCTATTGTTCTAGGATTGGTCTCACCTTCCTGTGGCATGAAAACTAGGAACAGTGATGGTTATAGTTGCAAGCGGCTGGCCCTGCAGACTCTGCTCCTGGTCTGGGTTCGGGGCAGGGGACCTGGGTCTCCTTAAGTCTTGAGTGTGTCTCCTGATTACTTTCTTTTGGACTCTGGATGTCCTCTTTGTTTCCACAGTTCATGCATCATATAAGGTCTGGGAGAGGAGAAAACCCAGGATGCTGAAATCAGCTAACTCTTTGGTGTTGAAGAGGTGGCTCCATTGTCTGAAGTCTGAATGTCTTCTTTTTGTGGCTCATCTCCCAGCAAATCCCACACACAAATTCCATAATGTGAGTTCTTAGGAAGACCGTGGTGAAGAATGTGGAACCCTAGTCTAGCCCAAACTCTGCACCTTGGAAAAGCCAGATATTCAGTCTATCAGGGTCCCATGGCCAAGGGTGTTATAACCTATAGATGGCAGAGCCATCAGCACTCCAGTTCCTGAAGTTTTTCTGTGCTGTAACCCACAGTGTAATCCTTGGTCTTCTAGGCTGTGGATTGGGAAGGAGTTTACCCCTGGGACTAGGGGCTTCAAGATCCAGCAATGATTACGCCAGTGTCCTTCTTTCAAAGAAGGTTGTTGTCATTTTAGTGCCAGGGAAAGATGTGAGGATACAGCCCTGCACAGGCAAATTTCAAAACTCTTGTGCTTGTTCTTATGTCCATGACCTCAAAAAAAAAAAAAAAATTAGGAACAGTGTTTTGCATGTAAGAGAGACTCAGTAAATATTTGCTGAGCTGAATTCTGGTTAGGATATGTTATGTAGCCCCATCTGTGCTAATCGGTTTTGGCTAAGGTGACCAAAACTTGTGAATGCTAAAGAATTTTAGCAATTTCCCTGGGAGTAAGTTTTAACATACTCTAGTTTCCCCACTCAGTTCACACTCTAACACGTACATAATGTGATGTTCTGGCCCCACCTGCATGGAGTACAAAATGAAGTGGGTCAGAATGAGCCTTCTCAAAGTGTGCCACTTTGGCATGTGGATTACTTTGAGCTGAAGTCAAACAAGGCCCCAAAGACTCAGGAAGAGCTTTTTACTTCCCCCTTTAACTGCTCAAAAGGATTTAGATAGAGGGCCTGGTCCAGGAAGAGACCTATCAGCAGAGCCAAGTACAAAGAGTATGGCTAGGTGTGGCAAGGTGGTGGGGGCCTGACAGGGCCTGTTTGTTCAAAGTCCTCTCTGTGTCCCATTATCTCTGTGTGGTATGATGAACATTTGTTCACCAAACATTTGCTCTTCTCATCTTCCTGTGAATTGTCTTCCTTCCCTTTGAAGTCCCAGACCCCTAAACACTTTTCCTTAGCTCAGGATGGCATATTAGCCTCAATTGTCTGAGTGCCAGAGAGCCTCTCATGTCTTTATGGGGCTCCTGTACATAGGCAATTGAAATTTTTCTCCTGTTAATCTATTTTATGTCAATTTAATTAATAGACCAGCCAAATGAACCTAGGATTGTAGAGGGAAATTTTTCCTCTCCTACAAAAAGGAGGCTATATTCCATCAATACCCAATTTAGGATGCTGGGCCAGGACCAGCTTGGTCGACACTACACTGCCGGCCCTCAGAGCCCTTCCTTACCATTTTCCTGCAGCCATAACCAGGAGGTCTGATTGCTGCAGGCTGTGTCCTCGCTTCCCTGTCTCCTGAATTCCAGCTAGGTTCAGGTACTAGGAGACACTGATGAGAGACTAGAAGGAGGTAGATGTCAGGGTGATATCCCTCCCTTCTGAGGGATGCAACAGCAGCTTCTATCTTTCCAGTAGTTCTAGCTCCCACCTTTTGGGAAAGTGGGAGATTGTTCTGTCTTGGAAGGCAAATGAAGGAACTATTTTAAGGAGAAGAGTCAAATGCTACTAATAGAACAAGTAAGATGAGGACTGCAACTGACCGTTGGTTTGGAATCTAATACTCAGAATGCAATGTGACTGGATCAAATGTTAGAATGGGGGATGGGTCAGACAATAGCCCATCGCATCGGGGATGTAAAATTCTTTAGAAAGGAGGAAGCACGAAACTGTTCTTTTAAGGCTCATATCATCTTCACCCTAAATTACCCACTTCTCAGTACACTGTTGTCATGTCATGGTATTAGTTTATAATTCCTTCCCAGGATATGTAGACATCATCCTTGTTCACACAGACAACTCAAGCTTCTCAGTGTTTCGATGTCCTCAACTCCTGAGCGTTTCTACTTGTACCTACACTACACGAGGTAACTACTCTCGTGTTTACTTCTTACAACTGCTTCGTCTCTGAAATCTTAACTTTAACACATTCCACTCCGATCAATTCTCTTACTCTGTGGTTTCTACTACACCACAATCCACCAGGTTCTTGATTCATCATGAAATGGTAATCACTGAGTCTTTTTTTCTCCTTTTCGTCCTTTCAGTTCCCATGGAAGTTTACATATTCTAATCAGGTTAAGTAATAAATTAAATTGAAGTTAAATCAGACTCCACTCATTCTCTCTACATTTCTCCTTGAAACAGATTGGTGCAGGGTGATGCCTCCTGGCTTTTTCACCCCTTAGTCTGTACTTGTATGAATCATACAGGAAAAAAGTCTCTAAAACTGAAACAATAGCTCTGCTTTTCTTTATGTGGACATTTTTATCTGAACCTGAACCCACACCCACCAGAGATTCTCATTCATTTTACCATAGTAAAGCCTAGTTATCGCTATATTTTAAAAGCTCACCAAGCAGTTCTAACTGTGACCAAGGTCTGAAATGTCTAATCTAAAGACCATCAGGTTCTCACTAGATTTCAGTAGTCGAGGTGTTTGTCTTCCTCACACTGATTGTATTCCAAATGGTTTGTTTAGATCACTCATGTTCACTGGCCAATGACACAAGGGGAACTGTGCTGGGAGGCTTCTGAGAGAGTTTCTCTCACTTCTTAAAACAAGTGATCCCCTCTCATTTGACTGGATATGTCTTATTGATATGTGATGTGAAATTGCTACACTGTCTTCACTCAGCCCAAGGATGACGCAAATACACAGAAGAAGGAAGAGCCAAGAGAATATCGGAGAATGTCTGGACCTCCCATGACCAACCCAGCGCTGGCCCTTCCTCTGGACTTCTTGTAATGAGGGTAACACATTGCTGTGGGGTAAGCCAATTTCAGATAGATATTCTTGGCCTGGTTGTATCCTAACCGAAACAACCACTGAGGTTATCAGTTTTCTCTTTGTAACTCCCTGCACTGTGCACCAGCCAGGAGTTTCACAATCCATGGAAATTGCTGAGTCATCCTCTAAGAGCAGGAGTCCCAACGGATTCTAAGGGTTTGATGTTAGTATTGGGTGATAAAAATAAAAAATGATGCAGAAGAGGCAGTGATCCCCAAAAGAGGCTCAGCTTTTCCTTCACTCATCTTGAGGTCACATTCAGGGCACATTTTGTTCTTCAGACAGTGCCCACTCCCTGACAGAATAGTGATCGAAGTGGATTGTACTTCAAGTTTCATCAACATGGGTTATGAATTTCATGAAACACCATAATTCAAACTTCCTAAGTATCTCCTTAAACATCTCTGTTTTTTTCCAGAAAATTCCTCCCAGGGCAACAGCAGTGCCTCATATCCTCTCTCCACCCTCCCTCCCTCTCTTCCATCCCTCCTCCCATACAGCCTCTACCATCTCCTGTCTTTCCCAAAGCAATGCAGTCTGACCTTTGGCCTCACAGCCCCTCAGCCCCCCACTCCACAACCATAAGCCTCTGTCAAGTTCAAGTGTACTCTATATTTGTTCCCATAGAACAGCACATTAACCAACTCTCCCTCCAGAGAATTCATTAGACAAAATGGGTCACTCCCTAGGGAAAAGTACTGCTGGAAACATGATTTTGTTTTTTTTAAACTTATCAGTATAAGCTTTGCTAAGCAAATATTTGCTGTTCTCTGTAAGCTGACAATTCTCTTGCAGGGAATGAGTGAGGAGAAAATCAAGCAATTATTTACTGGTGAACACAAACTACTTATTTGTAACTCCAGGATGCCCTCTCCTCTAGGATCGGGAAATCCTGAGTTCTCTTGACATACAGTTTTCTTGTTCAGCCTGATTGTATAAATTGGGGAAAGTTTGAATCCCCCCCAAGTCCATTAACCCAGACTGGTCAAGCACAAGCCCCAGTGGACCTTGAGGGGCTGGAGGATTCTAACTGGTCAGACAGGGGAATGTCTAGCCTGGGCCCTCTGTGATATATAGTCTATCCTACAAATCAGAGTGTGCCCTAGTGTCTCCAAAGGAACAGCACACTGTTGATGCAAAGTAACCAATAGCCACTCTATAAATAGAGAAGGTATATTTTACTTGAGCCAAGCTGAGCGCTATAACCTGGGAAGGCAGTTTCCACAAAGGAAGAAAGTATTCAGGAGAAGCATGGTTTTCAGTACAGTTTTATACCTTTGTAGAAAAAAGAACATACATTAAATCTGCCCAGGATACACGTTCAAAGTTTCAAAGAGGTATTCAGTTGCAAATTAACAGGTCAACATGACCCTGATGTCCTGGAGAGGGAACTAATCTACAGGAATACTAATAAGGGCGATGCTGATACTGGGGGGTGTAGGAGGGGAAGTATGCATTCTTATCTCAAAAGAATGCATGTGTTTACTTTGAGATAAAGTTTAATGCTTTTTATTTAATGATTAAGGCAGATTTACAATGTATGTTTGATAAGCCATAAGTCAGGCTTTTTTAGTTCAAGCTAAAACAGTTTTGAAGTAGAATAGCTACCACACATTACCACACATTTCCCTCCTCTCCAGGAGCTGGAGAACTGTCAAGGTGCAGATTTAACCAAGTCCATTGGGGTGTCCAATTTCAATCACAAACAGCTGGAGATGATCCTGAACAAGCCAGGGCTCAGTTCAAGCCCATCTGCAACCAAGTGAGCCCCGAGCCCACTGGGGCTTCCTTGTTTTCTGCTCTCAACACCCTCTTTCTTAATTAATATTC
The DNA here is from genome assembly GCA_031878705.1 of Tapirus indicus. Lineage (NCBI taxonomy): Eukaryota > Metazoa > Chordata > Mammalia > Perissodactyla > Tapiridae > Tapirus > Tapirus indicus. Next base: position 122,573,529 of record CM062925.1, read on the forward strand.
CCCAAGTTTCTGCCTTGATGTCAACTGTGTAATGACAGTTCCTTTTACTGCCACAGGAAATGCCAAAGAAGGAACTGATTGAGTGGCGTGGGAAGAGTATTGTTTCAATTCTTCAGAGGTGGGTTTAAAGTTTCTATGAGACATCCAAGTGGAGATGTTGAGTTGGCCATTGGCAATACTGGTCTGGAGCTCAGGAAGGTGGTCAGGGCTGGAGGTACAGATTTTGGAGTCATTGCTTTATGGATGGTAATTAAACTCACAGAAGTGGATTCAGTCTCCTGGGAAAGTTCATAAAATGAACAAGAAGAGGGCAGGAAAGTCAACATTTAAGGATGAGGCAAAGAGGCACTGGTTAGGAGATTGAAGAGGAGTTCCCAGACAGGGAGAGAGAAAATGAAGAGAGTGTGGTGTCAGGAAAGCAAAAGAAGGGGGATGAAAAAGTTTTCAGGAGCCACACATCCTGCTGAGAAGCAGTGGATCCAAGTAGGGATGGAGTGAGTTATTGGATTTAATGACATAGAGTTCATGGAAACCTTACATGAGAGGTGAGAAAAAGCAAAGGAGTGGAATGAGAGGAAATGGAGAAACCATAGTGAAAAGAAATAATTTCTAAAATTAACACCCAATGCTGCCAATTTTTAAACACTGTGACATTGTAAAACTGTATAGCTATTTTGTAAAACAGTTTGAAAATTATGCTAGAGACCATTCAAATATTTATACTCTTTGTCTTAGTTATTTCATTTCTAGGAATCTATTTGTAGAAAATGATTCAAAATATGTTAAAATATCTACCTCCTCCTCCCCCTCCTCCTTCTTCTTTCTCTCTTTCTCTCCAATTTATTTGTGAAAGAAACTAAACTTTTTTTCCTTTAACTTTTTCCACACCATTGATGTTAGTGATTGATCCCTGTGATACAGTTTGATGTGTTACCCTGTCTTTGCACCCTTGTCAATTGGAGGTTACATCTAAAGACTTGATTGCTTACGTATGTCATTATGAATTTTAACAAATAAGATGTTTTCCCATCCAATGTGGTTACTTTTCCTATTGATGATCAATTTGTCACCATTTTATTGCCTCTCCCAGTGAGCTCCCGAGTCCTTTGACATGGGTCTGAAATGACCACAACATTAACTGTAGTTCTTACTTATAAATAAATATAAATTGTAATCTAAATCAAACTACCTGTCACATTGGTGTTTATATTATATGTGGATGTGGGAACTGGGCATGCAGGTAGAGTTTACACATAGACAGGGATCCTGTGTGTATGTGTGTCAGGGTAGAAGGAGGGACATGGTAGTAAATTTAGTTTTCAGCCCATCCTGACCGCATCCTAAGAGAAACCGTCTTTTTGATGGTGTGAAGACAGAGTTAATGCATTAATATCTCTCCTTCTCTTTCAGTGCTGTTAATCACCCTTATTATCCATATTCTGAAGAATATTAACCGTGAGCTATCCACCATGATCTCCACCAGAAGTTCCTGTTTCTGAGGGTGTGGAGAGGATTTCTGTCCTTGGTGGAGTGATTCAAAGCACCATCTGTAGTTTCAGGCTGCTGGCCTTTTTTCATTTTCATTTCTTTTTTTTAATGAAATTATAAAGACTTCAAAATAAGGATGTTAGCTTTTCCTGATTATTAAAATAATACATACCTGTTACAGAAAGGTTGAACAACAAAAGGGAAAGGATAGAGAGTAAAAAGTAACTTATAATTAGCCCAGTTAAAAAACATTTGGTGCATTTTCCTTCAGAAATGTGGTGGTGTGTGTTTCTTTATGAATTGAAATAATCTTCAATATACAGATTGTATACTTTGTTTTTACTCAACATAAGTATTTTCCCAAGCTATCAAGTATTATTAAAAATTCCAGTATTATATTTTGCTTATTGTAAAGCAGTGCATACTATTAATTTAATTCCTTAATCATCTGTCTATGTTTTGGCATTTTGATTAGTTCTTGTAGATTTTGCCATTGATTCTTTCATTCATCCAGCAAAAACTTTATTGTACATCCCTTATGTGCCAGACTTTGTTTTATCAATGAATAAAATAGACAAGAATTAAATTAAGATGAGAAGTGTCTTGAGTTTACAGTCTAGTGGACGAAGAAGACCACAAAGGAAATGAGTACTGAGCTGTTAGAAATGGGTAAGTGCCTGTAGGGAGATAATTCCATATGGTATCACATTTCCGTGTGCCTGATAAGCAGAGGCACTGTCTACCTTGCATTCCACACTATTTTTTCAAGAAGTTTGTCCAGCAGACAGTCTTGGAATGTAGAGATAGTGGCTCCCTCCAAAGAAATGGAAGGCTGTTTACTGTCCAGTAGTATAAAGAAAATATCTCTCTCCAGAGAAAGGACATTGTGCTCTGTGCCTGCTACAATCGATCTGAGCTCCCTAGACTCAGTTTTTCCTTCTGTAAGTCAACCTGCAAGTTCAGCATCATGTGGGCCCCTTCACTTCACTCTGTAGAAATGGGATCTCAAGGACCCAGCACAGCAATCTTATTGTGGGAAACATTTTCATGACATATCCGTGTATCAAATCATCACATTGCCAACCTTAAACTTACACAATGTTATATGCCAACTATATTTCTGTAAAGCTGGAAAAAAATGCTGTTACTTTGGCTATAGCTATTGTTGTGAGTACCAAAGAGTCTTCTCCAATCCACAAGTTTCATGACTTCTACAAGCATCCATGAAACCATGGCAGGTTAATTTGTTAGCATACAATTCAGGTTAAAATCTTAGATCCTTCATGATGCTTGACAGAGATATGGAGAAAAATTAAGCTGGCAGGAAAAGAGGTAGTGGGGCTATGGGAATATTAGATGTTATTATATTTTTATTTTTTTGGTGAGGAAGATTGGCCCCTGAACTAACATCCATTGCCAACCTTCCTGTTTTTGCTGAGAAAGATTAGCCCTGAGCTAACATCTGTGCCCATATTCCTCTATTTTCTATGTGGGATGCTACCACATCATGGCTTGATGAGTGGTGCATAGGTCCACACCTGGGATCCAAACCTGTGAACACTGGGATTGAAGCACACTATTGGGCTGGCCCCCCGGCAGGTTATTTTTTTGTTTGTTTTAGCACCTTAAATATATCATCCCACTGCCTTATGTTGCCCAAGGTTTCTGATGAGAAATCTGTTGATAGTCCTATCCAGGATCCCTTGTACCTGGTGAGTCATGTTTCCTCTGCTGCTTCAAGATAGTCTCTTGTCCTTGTTTTTCAACAGTTTGAATATAATGTGTGGGTGTGGATGTCTTTGAGTTTACCCTACCTGCAATTCGTTGAGTTTCTTGGATTTGTTTATTATTCATATCTTACATCCAGTTTGTGGAGTTTTTGTTCATTATTTCTGCATATAATCTCTCCGTCCCACTCTCTCTTCTCCTTCTGGGACTCCAGTAATCTGTATTTTAGTCCACAGGATGTTGTCCTATAAGTCCTTTAGTGTCTGTTCACATTTCTTCATATTTTTCTGTCCATTGTTTAGGCTCAATAATTTCTACATATTTTTTGGAATTGCCATTTTATTCATATATGATTTATGTGAAAATTCCTTTGGTTCTTTGTCAAATTTTTGCTTAGCAATTTCAACATATATAGGACAGTTGTTTTGAAACTCCTTGTCTACTAAGCCCAATGCCTGTGCTTGTTCAGGAATGGTTTCTGCCAATTTATTTTCTTCTTTTTTGGATTTTTTTTTTGTATGCTTGTGTGTGTGTTTAATTGGGCATTAGAAAAAAGAGCCACCTCTCCCCCTCTTCGCAGATTTGTTCTGTGTCCTGACAATCCTTCACTTCTTAGTTTGATCTGTTCCTTGTCTTGGGATCAGCCCAACATGAATGCTGAAGGTCTATTCTGTTCTTTTCTGAGCGTGCATCTTGCCTGGCCTGTGTGGCTTTTTAATTCTAGTGAATATATGGTGCTTTTTGAATGTCTTAAAAACCCCCAAATATAAAATCCAGCCTCTCCTCAGAGCTTTCTATGGTCTATTCTATGTTTCCTCCCTTAATCCTTTGTCCCTGGCATCTGTGTATCTATAGTCCCCAGGGAGCTGTAATGAGTCATTGAAAATGCTTTTCAGGTCAAGCTTAGTGTTAGGCAAAACAGACAGCAGTCTCTCAGGCAACCCCCGAATAGGAGAGAACATTGCAAATAAGATCCATGATCACTCTGGTTTGAGGGAACTGGGCTGATGCCTCTTGGAGACCAAGCCTGCACTGTGCCAGGTAGGAGGAGGGGCAATGGTGAGTAAAACATGATGAAATTTCCTACCACTTTGAATCTGGCTTTTTCCTAACTGGATGTTTACTTTGTTGCTATAGATCTTTTGTTGGACTATTTTCCAGAGCTCCTATAAGGTTATTTAAGCCAGTTTATGGTTGTTTCCTTCTGTTTCCATAGGTGAACTCAGAGCTTCCTAGTCCACCATTTTGCTGACATCACCCTGTGTGTTCTATTTTAAATGGCTTCATAATATTCCATCATATCAATGCATCACAATTTCCCTAACTCCTCCCAGGAGTTTATTGTAATTTAAGCTGTTTCCAGTTTTTTCTTGCATGAATACTGTTGAGTAATATAACAAATTATATTAAATATTCATTGGCTTTTTTGGTAGTTACATCATGATAGTCTTCTAAAAGTTATATAACTGGGTAAAAGATATAAACAGTCTGAGATTCTGTTTGCATGCTGCAAATGATATCCAAAAAGTGTTAGTAGTTAATACACCAATAATCACCTTGCCAGAATGTCTTTTTTTGGCATCCTTTTCAGGATTGCACCTTTGTTAGGACTAGATATTATTTTAACAAAGCAAAGAAAAAAGCAACAAAAATAGTTTTGCAGATGGGAAAGGAAAAAGGCAAATTTTCTTTCAGTTTAAAGTTTTATTTCTTTCTTGAAGGTCAACTTTTTGAATAATGCTCGTGAATCATTCCTTGAAATTGTGTGTGTGTGTGTATGTGTGTGTGGTATAAGGTAGTTAATTGTGTCCAATGATGTGTGATCAAGAAGGGGCTTCATCAGGGCAAAAACAAAAAAGTGACTAGTATCTGGAAGTTTCTAGTCTAACAGATGGTCAATAAATCCTCAGTGAATCTGTCATAACAATTTACTAATATATGTGAATCCTGAATAGAATATTTACTTTTGCAAGAAGTTAATGATTCCTTTATCACTATATAATAATTCGTTACTGTTACACTTGATAAAAAACAGAGTCAATGGTTCCAATTCTCTTCTTACTCTGGGTTATTGCTTTATCCTCACTCTTCCTACAATCCATTTGCTGACAATTGGACAGTGCACATGGGAGTTACCCTCCAGTAATTCACATAACCTGTGAAGGCAGAAGAGTAAAACAGGGTTTGCTTAGATAGAGGAGCCAGGGGCAATGGATCCCAAAGGTTGGCGTGTGGAACTAAATGATGGCCACTTCATTCCTGTACTGGGATTTGGCACTGCTGCACCTGAGGAGGTAAAAATGGTGATCTTGGGGTTGAAAATTCAAAAGAAAATAGACGTAGCGTGAGTGGAAGTTGCCTTGGGTTTTCAAGTCATTGAGTTCCTAGGTGACTCTTGGAGGGTCACTTGGTTCTTGTAACCAGGCTAGAACCATTCCATATACAAAGAGACAAAGTAGGCAGGGTTCACTCTGGATCAGGGTCTGACCATGTGGTCACCTACAGATTATTCTAGGTTTTCTTCCAGGTTCCATCTATTTCCCAGGTTGGCAAAAGATATGAAACTCAGCAGTCAAGAACACTGACTATCATCTGCCTTGCTTTGAGGGTGATTACATGGTTTCTCTATTTCTGCAATTCAAGAAATCTTTCCTCCCACCAAGAAGACATGATCCAGAGAAATATTTGTGGTAAAAGGTCCTGGAGATGAGGTGAATGACAAATGATGGGAGAGAGTTGCTGTTCTGCTGTTTGGTAGCCTGCTGAGAGCCAGGCAATAAATAGTCCACCTGTAGTTTCCCTTGAACTTCTCCTACTGATCAGGAATTTATCTGGAATGTAAAATATAATATCATTTGATGGAATAATCTACAGTCTCCAGGGCAAGTTTTCAATTCTTGGTCCTTGTTGCTACTTTCAATTGTAGCAAATAGGTAGAACTGGACCTTGGACTGAAGAGGGAGCAAAGTGGACAAGTCACTAGATTGGAAGCCAGAAGTTTGCCTTCTAGTTTTTTCTTTACACTAGTTGTATGACAAGAACCCAGAACTCAAACACTGAGTCTCACTCTCTCATCTTTAAAACAAAAGGAAATATTCAAAGAGATATTTTGGGGACAGATGGCTGGTCTTGTTTACTTTGTAGGGCAAGGTTGGATGAAGGAGAGGGAAGGCTCGTGGATACTACTGCAACTTCAGATTCAATAAACCTCTGAATGCCCCTACACTGAAGGAAAGAGGATGACCAGCGGTGGATAGTTAGACCAATTATCTAGTTCCTCACAATATCCTTGAAAAAAGGAGGTTTCTGAAATACTTAGAAAGAAATGGAATATTATTCAGCCTTAAAACAAGGAAATCCTGCCATTTGCAACCACAAGGATGAACCTGGAGGACATTATACTAAGTGAAATAAGCCAGGCACAGAAAGACATATACTGCATGATCCCACTTATATATGGAATCTAAAAATGTCAAACTCACAGAAGCAGAGAGTAGAGGAGTTGTGGGGAAGGGAGCAATGGGAATAATGGGGAGATGTTGGTCAAAAGTACAAACTTTCAGTTATAAGATGAATAAGTTCTGGTGAACTAATGTACAGCATGGTGACTACAGTAAATAATAATATATTCTTTTCTTGAGATTTGCTACGAGAGGATATTTTAAGTGTTCTCACCACACACAGACAAAAAGATAACTATGTGAAGTGACTGATATGTTACTTAGCTTAACGGTGGTAATCATTTCACAGTGTATATGTATATGAAAACATCACATTGTACACCTTCAATATATACTTTATTTATTTGTATACAATTTTTATTTAGCCTATTCTGTGTGACCACACTGGTAGAGGACTCTTCAAAGTTTTCACCTTGTTTCTTGAGAATTCATTCCGTGTACCTTTTCCCTTTGTTGATTTTGCCTAGTAACCTCTCACAATATAAATCATATCTATGACTATAACTATATTCTAAGTCCCATGAGTTCTTTGAGCAAATCACTGATCCTTGGGGTCGTCATGGGGACATCTGACACTAGTGATCAACCAGTGGTCACCCGGTATTGAAGGTTTCCTGGGATGCCCGACTGTTTTTACTTCCCAGGAAAGACCCAGGCAAACTGGCATGGGTTCATCACCACATGTAGAAATAACCTAAGACATGAGGAAAAGTTGATTCTTGGTAAGGTAAAAGTTTATGCCTTAGCTATCTCTCAATCATATGGATGTCCAGCTACTACCTTTGGTTGCTCATCTAGGTTCCTAAGAGCAAAGCTGTGGAGGTCACCAAATTAGCTATAGATGCTGGGTTCTGCCATATTGTATCTGCTCATATGTACAATAATGAAAAGGAGGCTGGACTGGCCATCTGAAGCAAAATTGAAGATGGCACTGTGAAGAGAGAAGACATATTCTACACTTCAAAGGTGCTGTGTGTGTGGTGTGTGTCCTTGTGTGAACGTGATTGTGTAGAGATGACAATTGTATGATAGGACCAGCAGCTGTTGGGTGAAGTGTGCTTATTGGTACAACGTTTTTCACACATACTCACGTATTAAATTCAGTATCAAAAACAGATGATGGGTTTCTCATCATTGCTTTGCTCAAGTTTTACGATTTTGAAGTAAAGTCACTTTACTTTTCTGATCCTCAGATGATATCAGTGTGATTTAGCATGGACTATAAGATCAGACAGAACTGTGATCAGATTATAGCTTTCCTTATCACCTGGGTGACTTAGTACAATTTCTTAACATTCTGCATCTCTGTTCTCACCTCCATCGATACCAGACAGCAATACAATAGGAACTTAGTGTATCAAACAAGATATAGCTAGAGCAACTTGAATTGTGTCCAGCATATATTAATATGTTCAAAGCACTTTTTTCCTGCAATTATCCAAACAAAAGGGATACTAAATATTCTCCATAGGACTGAATGTTTGATAGAATTAGGCTGTGTTTGTGAACTGCTTTGTAAACTCCATCAAATATGATTCAGATAATGGGCATGGTTATAGTTTGATATCATGTTTTTCTCCTGGGTTATTTCCTCCCATTGTTAGTAGATGTTCTGATAATAAATCCAAACAAATAATAGAGTTTCTATGGCTAAGTCAAATCAAAATTAATTGCAAGAAGAAAAAGAGCATTTTTCCTCTGTGGTCATCAGTTTCCAAACGGTAGAAAAATGTCTGAGTATCAAGTGAAACAAGAAAAACAAAACTGGCTGAAGTAATAACCCAAGAAAAAATCCATTCTTTGTCCTCTGCAGTGTTGGATCACTTTCCTTCAACCAGAGTTGATCTGACCAGCCTTGGAAAAGTCTCTGAAAAAACTTCAACTGGACTATGTTGATCTGTATGTTGTTCATTTTCCAGTGGCTCTGAAGGTTGGCGATTTGCATGGTTACACCTATTTCACTTGTGTTAGAATGTCTATCAACTTGCATGGATAGTTGAATTCAGAGGTTTTTAGAAGGATGTAGGGATTACTACACTAGAGCATAATCCTCCAAATAGTAATACCTGATTATCTTTTTATTGACTTTTTTTGAATCCTTAATTTCCTTCCATGCCTCTAATAGAAAAGAGTTCAACAATCTCAAATTCTCTGTCTCAAAAACTTGAGGAAATAAAAATAGACATGTTGCACATGTGGTCCTGATTATGACTCCTGAGTCTCTTGGGATGTCACAAACACAGAGTTTCACGCAGCTGTGGTGAGCAATGAAACTGCCTTACGCTTGCTCAAATGAGTTGATCTCCTCTATCACCATTTCAAGTTGAAATCAAATTTGGTGGTGCTCTCTCTGGGTGTGTGTAAAACCATCAGCCTTCACAGGGACTTGTGTGACCTTGCCTACACTGTTGGGTACCTTCACAATGGAATTTTGTAGACTGTACTTAGTCATTAAAGACTGTGTTTTGTAGAATTCTTGACTTTAGTTATAAAAAGCTGCTCAAGCTCTCCTATGCAAAAGACTTTATTGGACTATGTACCTAGGAAGTCCAAGCCAGGGATAGGATGAGGATTTGGAATGGTCTTCAGAAATGTCTCTTTTCTTTTTGGTATTACTGTTGGCTTGCTTTATTTTTCCACAACATTTTCTGTTGGTGGCAAATATTGTCTTGGGGCTGTTCAATGCTCATGGTCATTAATACTTGAGTGTGTCTCTGGATCTTCCAGCATCCACATGAATCTTGAAGACAACCTCAGTTTACCCCATGCAGTTCATGTTCCTGTCCTTGGACCATCAAATGTTCAGAGGGATAACAAACTCTAATTGTCTAGCCTGGGTCAAGATTGAAATAGTTACTTTGGAAATAAGGCCATGTTACTTACTGTCATTCCCAGTGCAAGGGAAGCCTTTTGCAAGAGGAAAGTATGGAGGGCAGAGAAAGGTAACATAAGTCACTATAAGTCCCAATTAAGACTTAGGAAAATGGCATTTATTAAAACACATAAGTGTAAGAGATTAGAGGAAGCCTGTCTCCTAAAGACATTCCTTATAACTTCATATGCAAACCACTTTGCAAATATTCGTATCTAGAATGTTACACCATCTAACTCATGGAGGTTCAGTGTCCTGGCCCTAGATGTACCTGGTAGCCTGGCTAAGTGTGGAGAAATGATTTTGTGACCTTACTAAAATGACTGCTTCTATTGCAGCCTGGGGAGGAACTTCTTCCAGAAGATGAGCATGGAGAAGTCATATTTGACACAGTGGATCTCTGTGCCACCTGGAAGGTGAGTGCTTTGAGGAGAGAGCACAGAGGAAGATGCCAGGAGAGGGAGAATCTGGTTCATTTCTTCCACTTCTGAGAATGAGCTATGCACCTTTGGATTCAGCAATTGATAAACTTTTAAAGAGCTGGTATGCTGTAGTGGTGTGGAGGAAATCTTTACTGAAATGTTATAGACAGGAATGGAGAAGAATTTAGGGCAAGGAGGATAGACATCTCTTCCCTTTCAATGTGTAATAGTCTCTCACATTTTCTAAGGAGAAGACAGCAAGTCTTATTCTTGCTGTCATTACCTTGTTCCCCTGTTTAATTACCTACTTTTTCTCTTCTTGGTAATCATGCCAACTGCCTTCATTGTCATTTGACAGTTGTTCCTTTTAACAGATTTTCTTGAATTTATTCTTGATCTATAGCCAACTGCACAATGATTCTTCACCACCTCTCCCTCCCCAGGCCATGGAGAAGTGTAAGGATACAGGATTGACCAAGTCCATTGGGGTGTCCCAACTTTCACCACAGGCAGCTGGAGAAGATCCTGAACAAGCCAGGGCTCAAGTACAAGCCCGTCTGCAACAGGTGAGCACCCTTCGCCTCCTCTCCTTTCTGTTCTTCCTCTCCTTTTTCTTGCACTACCACCAGATGTCTATTTGGCCTCCCCTCCAATTCATTCTACCTTTATGGAACAGAAGTTCTGTCTAGAAGGGTGTGAATAGAGCCCATAATTGTATCTCTGTTTTGTCAAGTCTTAGTGAAAAGAGTGGTGAGACCTTAGTACTAAATTGTGCATAACAATTTAAGGAAGGTAAAGGATGTGGCAGACGGCTGGAATGGTTACTAGACCTTAGATGGAAAGTGGCATTTCCCTGAGCTGTAATGGAATGCCAGAGATGGAAAGGGTGACAGTGATTTGGAGAGAACTGTGTATAGGAAGGAAGGCCATAAAAATGTGGAATGGGCAATAAATAAGGAAAGAGTGGAAACAAGATGACGTAGGTGTTAAGGGTTTGAGTGGGATTTAGATGCCTGAATTCTTTGTCTCGGTATCTCTGCTTTCAGGGGTCTTCGTTTAGGAAGGATACATACAAGAAAACTTTACTTGAGAGTATAAAAGTCATCCACGCTATAGGGATGAGGTTGCTTGTTTATGTAGATACTAATGGTGGGTGAAATCAACACTCAAGAACATTTAGAGGGAACATAGAGCAGACCTTGTGATTTACTCAGTCTTAAACTGGTTCCCCTCATTGATATCTACCCGTAAATTAACTGTTTTGACACTTTATTCTGTGTCTAGTTTTGTGCTCTCACTTTTTTTGTTCTATTTTTATCTTATTATGTTAAGAACACTTAATATGATATCTACCCTCTTAACAAATTTTTAAGCATACAATACAATATTGTTAACTATGGGAACAGTGCTGTACAGCAGATCTCTAGAACTTATTCATCTTGTGTAATTGAGACTTCATGCCCACAGTTAGCAACTCCCAATTTCTCCCTCCTCCCAGCCACTGGTGACCACCATTCTACTCTTTGATTCTATGAGTTTGAGTATTTTAGGTTTCTCATGTAACTGGTATCATGTAGTACTTGTCCTTTGTCCTGTGAATGTCCTTCTATAATGTCCTCAAGGTATAACCTGGAGTCAAGGAGTAAGCACCTTCGACTGGAAAATGTGGCTTATAAAATTCAAGAATTTAACATATAGTCATATGGCATTATTGATTTTCAAATATAAATGTTAAAACGTTCATGTGATTCTAGCATTAGTTTTACTCCTAACTTTTATTATGAAAATTTTCAGACATTCAGAAAAGTTGAGTACGAGAGAGAACATCCATATTTTCCCTCCTTTATGCAAAATTTTCCATGTTTTCCCACGTCACCAAATATATGTATATATATGTGGATCTATCTGCCCATGTATATTTAATGTTTTGCTGACCCTCTTCAAAGTAAGCTGTAGAAATGACTATTCACCCCACAGACCTCAGAAAGCTTATGGTCTAGTGTCCAATCCAATTCAAACTTTCCTATGGTTTTCCCCCTGTCTTTTATAGATCTTCTTCTGTAATCAGAAGCTGATTGTGGTCCACATATTACTTTGATGCATGTTTCTTGAGCTAGAATGTTCACTCAACTCTTTTTTTTATGATGGCCTCCAGAGAGGTTTATGTCAAATATTCTGGATTTATCCAATTGTTATCTTGTGATGTTTATTAACTTGCTTCTCTATTTCCAGTTTCTGTAAATTCAAATTTAGTTATGAATGCCTTATTACCTTAAGGTTAAACATTTTTTGCCAAGAAAATGTTCTTTGCATGCTGTGTCCCTCACAACGGTCTCCTGTAGAAAGTCCGTCACGACAAGTTGTCCCACTATGAGAGATGCTAGTTTCATTTTCCTGGTCAAGCTAGTGGTAGCCAGGTCTTTTCTTTGTAAATGTGTATTTTCCCCTTTGAAATGGTCTAGCAGTCTGCTGGGTGATAATTGTCATCAGGGGAAGGCACGTTGCCTCCAAATTTTCACGTAATGTTTGAGTAGCCGTCAATGATTTTATGCTGAATCAGTTATTCAATTGGATTTGTGAATAATTATTTTCAATTTTAAGCACTCTTTTGAATTTTCTTACCTAAGATTTTATTGTAAAAAGAACATTCCATCATCGAGTCAGGATAAACTACAATTATTCCTATCAGGCAGGTTGAAAGCTTAATTCCTTCCCTTGAATTGTCAACGTTTTGAGAAAGCATTTACTGTAATAATCATCATCAGTGGGAACAATTATTTTTGTTCACTATCTCTCTTTGTCATCACTATAGATGCCTGGATTTCTATTTACTCTATGTGTAATAGTTGCTTTCAGTCATTCCTTTTGATGCTCAGAGATACCGAAATGTCACCTGTGAGCTTCCCATTGAATTGGTTCTTTTGTCCTTTAGACATCCCTTCAACAGCCTTTGCAGAATTTCTTTCTTTCTGGCACAATTTGATGTCCAAAGCTCAAACAGTCCTTTTCCTGTCCCAGATGTGGAAGTAGCCATGTCTCCTTATAGTGTACAGTGGTATTGAGTAACAAATGCGTGGTCCATAGAGCTGCTTATTCTGAGGAACATCATTTATTTTCTTTCTTTTTTACCCTTTCTGGGAACAGAGATATAATATTTATTTTTTAAAAGTCATTACTTGATGTTGATATTTCCAGTTTAAATTTAATATTAAACAACTTTCTATTCAGCTTTTTTTTTCTTTTAACTTTTGTATTTCCTATTAATATTGCCATTTCATGTAAACTGTCATATAATCAAGCCATATAATCACTTTTCTCTCTTGGCATTCTACAGGTGGAATGTCGTCCTTATCTCAACCAGAGCAAACTCCTGGATTTCTGCAAATCAAAAGATATTGTCCTAGTTGCCTATAGTGCTTTGGGAACCCAACGTCCAGAACAATGGTAATGAAGACAACAGGGAGTTTACCTAAAACACTATTTTTGATGAAATATTTCTCATCATACCATACTCAGTTTTTGGAATTAACTCTCAACTGGCTTGGGGAGAGAGGGGAGGGCCAGAAAAAATCCCTTTCTTTTATCATCCCATCACCCATCCACGGCTTTTCCATTATATATGTCTGGTTGTAGATTAAGCAATAACAAATGTCTGCAATAAAATGTATGTATAATCCAAAAGTTGAGACAAAAGACATAAACTTAAGTCATGATTTAGATATTTATTAACTAATTAACACATTTCTAGTAATCCACCCTCTAAGCCTCACTTACTTTGTGTCTAAAATTGGGATAATAATATATAACTCCCAAGTTTATCATGGTAGAGAAAATTACAATCTGAAACATTTTTGTAAACTTCTACAGAATTATTGCACACTATAAATAATGATAAAATGAATAGTTTTCATTTTGGCACTATTCCATTTTTATCAATACCTTAGAAAAGTTAAAAGAAAACCTATCCCATTCTTTTCTTTTCTCTTTGTCTTTTCGTACTCTCATTCTTACTTTGAGGGCTATGATCAGAGAAGAAAAACAGCCACTGAGAAGTAAAAGAGAAAAAAATCCATGATTTGGAAGCATTGGTCTGAACTCAAGCATGCTTCAAAATGACCTGGAGACTTTGTAAACACAGATTGTAGGTGCCACACCTGAGTCCCTGAATCACGTGGTCTTGGGTGAGGCCATGGAATTCGCCTTGTACCATGTATTCCTCTTGCCCCACCCAGGCTTCCACTAATTGCTTATCACAATCCTCCCTATGGGTGAAGTGGGAGACCCCTCTAGAGGGCAGCACCAATTATCCATGGTCTGTGTCTGTGCTATCCCATCCTCTGTCCTCCTCCCTCAATAGGTGACTCATATATCACCTACTTCACTTCACATAACCCTCTCTTACAGATCACTCCAGAGAGGGGGCTATGGGCTATACTGTGGAATGGATGCCTCCAATTCCCCTGCTTCATAGCCCACCTATTTTGTGATCTCCTTTCCCATAGATCAGCTATCAATCACTTGCTTCCCCTTCACTGTAGAATTTCCTGTTCTCCTTAAGGACACCCCTACCCTGCCTGCATCCTCTGCCAACACCACTTGTGAGCTCTGTCTATACCAGGTATAATCCTTGGTGAGGAAACATTGCTCATTCCAAATGGGAGTGACACAGCAGGCAAACTTCTAGAGGCCAAACAGCAATGTCTCAGGCTTCAATCTCTCAAATGACACGGACAACATGAACCCTTGGCCTCTTAAATCAGGCAACATCTCATAGAATCCATAATACAGGAATTATCTTGCACTCTGAACACATTTATTCACAATAGGAAAACAGGAAGGATGGGAGCAGCAGTAGACGAAAGAGGGAACCAGAATGCTGAAAGGGAATGTGGGGTGACATTCAAGACAGTTTTGACAAATGTCACAAGATACCAAGCACTATGTCTGACTTTGTCAGAGAATCATTTAATAAAGCCTTTGACAGTGGTCAGAGGGTGTCTAATGCATTGCTATGTCTGGGGAAGAATAATATCTACAATTAACTATCCTTAGTTTCATGCTAAGTGGACCAGATTTACTCCACCAATCAAAACATGAGAATCAATTTTTACTGAATAGCTAAAAATTGGTTAAATTTTTGAAAAATCATATCTGGGGGCCAGCCCTAGTGGCCTAGTGGTTAAGTTTGGCACACTCTGCTTCAGTGGCCTGGGTTCAGTTCCTGGTCACACCACTAGTCAGTGGTGGTGCTGTAGTGGTGGCTCACATCCCAAAGCAGGAAGATTGGCAACAGATGTTAGCTCAGGGAGAATCTTCCTCAGCAAAAAAAAAAAAAAAAAAAAAAAATCATCTCTCTGAAGCAGTTGGTGCTGAAATTACAAATTTAAAATCACCGATGAAACAAACTACAGAAAAATATATAAAAGCAATGATTACAAAATATATCACTATACCAACACTTAAACTTCTTTCAAAAGATTTTATTATTTCATTATTTCTGGTTTAGTTTTGTAACTTTCTAGAGACATGGCTACCTATTTTAATGCTTTCCTGGAATTTCAATAATCTTACCAGATCTGAAAGTAAAATTATACCTTCAAAGAAATGCCCAAATAATGTACAGATTGACGTTAGGGAAATAGTAGACTGAGAAGTACCAAGAATTCATCTTTCCACTTAGACAACAATTGTATGTGTAGGAAATGTCTGAAGTAATGATTTTGGAATTCTGGGGTTTCTTTGAAAGCTTGTCACATCAAGGGGAAAGCTTGGCTGGCAAATTGCTGTTACTATTGGTCAATTACAGCCCTCAGGTTGGTAGGATCTACCCATCCTCTACCTCCCAGGCCTGTGGCAGGCAGCTGTGAGGATGGAAACCAGACATTCTGGTGTGACTTGCTGGAGTCAGGGTGGGCAATAAGGAACTTGTCTTCCATGTATCAGTGTTCTGTGTTGTGATTAAGGGTTGCTGCTTCTGATTGCTGAGGTGCAAACAGAGAGGCTGGGCCATTGGTTCATGCCCCACTGGCTAAATTGGCTTCCAGGGCATTTAAGGAGCCATCCTTGGTTTGTTGGGTATTCAAAAACATTGTTATTGAGGGCATGTGCTTGCTGGGTGGCTAGTGTCAGTTTAGGGTCCCTGCAGTCCACTTAGCCACACAAAATGCATGCCGAGGCAGCAATATTATGGGGTAGTTTAGCTAAACTCCCAACAAAGCCATATATCAAAAACCCACATGTGGGGCTGGCCTGGTGGTGTAGTGGTTAAGTTTGCATGCTCCACTTTGGTGGCCCGGGATTTGTGGGTTCTGATTCCGGGCATGGACCTATGCACCCCTTATCACGTCATGCTGTGGCAGGTGTCCCACGTATAAAGTAGAGGAACATGGGCATAGATGTTAGCCCAGGGCCAATCTTCCTCAGCAAAAAGAGGAGGATTGGCAACAGATGTTAGCTCAGGGCTAGTCTTTCTCACCAAACCAAAACAAAACAAAAAAACCCACATGTGACATCATACTCAATGTTGAAAGATTGAAAGCATTACCCCTAAAGTTGGGAAGAAGACGGATGCCCGTTTTCACCACTGCTATTCAACACTGTTCTGAACATTCTAGCTAGAGCCATTAGATAAGAAAAAGAAAGAAAATTGTTTTGGAGACTGGAAGTTCAAGGTCAGGGTCCAGCATGGTCTGGTTCCTGGTGAGAACCCTTTTCCTGGCTTTCAGAAAGCCATCTCCTTGTATCTTCACATGTACAATCATCTCTCTTGTGTCTCTTCTTCCTATAAGGACACTATTCTCATCCATGGGGGCTCCACTCTCATGATGTGGTCACCCCCTAGAGGCCCCACCTCCTAATACCGTCACATCGGGAGATAAGATTTCAACACACAGATTTTGAGGGGACACAGACATTCAGTCCATAGCACAGGCAAAGTGATATGCACAGAAATGTCCTGCAAAAAGAATTGTCACAGATGACATGACCATCCATATAGAAAATCCCAAAAAGTCCACAAGGAAACTATTAGAGCTAATAAACAAATTCAGCAGAGTTGCAGGGTACAAGATGAACACACACAGAGCAGTTGTGTTTCTATACACCAACACTGAACAATCCAAAAGGAAATTTTTTTAACAGACTTTTCGTTGGCTATGACAAAAATGTTTTGGGCATAGACAATGGTGATGGTTCTGTAACACTGTGAATACATTTAATGCCACTGGATTGTACACTTATGGATGGTCAAAATAATAAATACTATGTATATTTTACCATAATTAAAAAAATAATCTATAGAAAGATAATTATAGATATTGTAATAACACCTACTAATTATGTAGAGTAGAGATCCCCCAACTGTGGTTTGCAGTCACAGCTCACAGCCTATTCTTGTATAGCACACGAGCTAAAAATAGTTTATACATTTTTTTAATGGTAGAATAATTTAAAAAATGAATCTTTTCAAGTCATATGGAAATTATGTGAATTTTAACTTTCAGTGTTCATAAGGATTTTGAGAACCAAAAAAAAAAAAAATTAGCCCAAATTGCTGAATTTGGATGATTGATTTATTCTCAGGAGGACCCTGATATGGTTGCCTCTCCATGAATGATTCCAATCCAAGCCGCTGGCATCAAACTGACTTCTCTTTTTATGGTAAAACTTTACTTTCTACACACCTTTTAAAATATCCATGCCTTTTGCCTTTCTCATAGGTTTTAGTATTTTTGCAACCTGGTGTCTGCTGAATTGACACACCTTTTAGGGTTTCCATTTGTCAGCATTATACAAAGCATGATATTTAATTACCTCTCTTCCACACTGTTGAACTCTGCTTTATCTTGGGGAATGTGACTCACCCTGGGAGTGCTTAACTTTCCTTTGGTGTGGTCACAGATGGGATTGACAGTCCCTCCTGTACTTGGCACACTTTCAGAAATGCTTGGCTTGCTCTCAATTTCCTGCTTACAAAAACAGAGAAGTTCATGGCTCTATTTTAGAACCTGAAATTAATACAGATGGAGAAAAATTACTCACATATACTTACCTCCCTCAACTTATTAAAATCAGTGAGAAATTAAACATATTTCATTTTTGTTCATCCTTCTTTTGCATTGTAACTGCCTTTTCCTAAACTTCATCTTAGTTTTCTGTTTTTCAATATAATTAGAAACCCATGGGTTTTCATAGACTCAACTTTTTTCAAACAATGGTGCCAACATTATTTTCATTTTCAAATTGTCACAACTGGTCCAGCAAGATTCCCTCAGTCAATGCCTTCATTTTCTCAGAGAAGTTGCTGGCAGCCATTGTAACCAGCCTTGATTTCTGGCAACTGCATAATATTCAGTTGTGTCCTGAATTTTCCTGATGCAAGATAAAAATGGCTACTCAATAAGAAGGCAGATTTCTTTCAGAGGGAGATAGAATTAGGGACCAAACTCTGATCATTAGTGTCACACATGAAATTAGTGCTGGTACATGTGCTGCCGGATACTCTTTACCTCCTTTAGGAGAAACTGAGCTGGAAATATTGCTTTAAAGGTATGAGTGCACAAAATTTTTCCAATTTAATGTATTATGTTTCTTACAGTGTGAGGAATTGATGTGGGGCTGCTGAGTCGTGAGTCAAAAAAGCATTTTCAGACAGGAGCTGCCCGTTCATGTGCCTTTATTTAGCATGGGGATAGAGCCCATGGCAGTAATGAGCTGCAGTGACAGTGTCTCTGTGGGGCAATTATATACAATTTTAACTATTTTTACTCCTCTAGAGAAATGTCAAAGGAAGAAATATTAGGGGATCTGGTCAAGTGAATTGATGGGTTCTGGTTAGTCTCAAAGATGAGGGCATGAGGGTTGATGATCAAGATGTAATCTGGCATTCCAAGGTAGGGTGTGCCTCAAAGAGCATGCAGGCAGGGGATTAAAGTCATTGATCACCTCCTGAGGTAAATTCCTTCACTGCTAGCCAGAGAAGATTGAGGTAACTAGGGGTCTGCTAGTCTGAGTGGAGTCTCATGGAAAGAACTGGAAATTGTCAAATGGGTCATAATCAAGGTTTTGACCACATCAGTATTGTCAACCACTAATATTTTCTACTATGTCACCAGTTACTTTATTAAGGAAGTTGTTTAAAGGAAATTAAATAAAATGTAGGAATCAGAAGGCAAATAGAAACTCAGATTTGAAGAACATTAAGATAAATACTGAGAATTGCAGAGAGGAAGGCTGAGCCAAGGAAGCAATCTGCATCAAAGACACAAAATATCAACACATATTTCATAATCACACACTCCCAGGTGTGGCATGGGGAAAGAAGGTGATGCGACAGTAGCTGAGCTGGCTTATACAAGCTCAAAGGTCTCAGAAGATTTTCTACACTCAGCAAGACAGAGGTGGAAGCAATTCTAGGCAGTGGGACCAAGATCAGAAGTCAAAGTGCAAGAAGAGGGAGAGGTCTGAACAGAGAATATCAAGCAGATGGAGAAGGAGGCTTTTTAGGACTCTAAATATGTTGAGGCTGGCACATGCTGGGACGTTCATTGTGATGAAGGGGAGTGGAATATGCCATCAAAAAATATGCCATGTTGTCATATTGAGCATTTTGAATTAAAGTTACTTAAGGAGCTAGTGCAAGAAGGACACTCTGACCTTCCTTTGACCCTCTGAAAGCAGGAAATAAATCTCCCATGTGAAATTACCCTCTCTGCACCAGTAGGGAAGAAGGCATCTTTATTTCCAGAAATTGGGAATTCAGGGCTGAGAAGGCTGTATAAACAAACCTTGTTCCTTCCTCGCTAATTTGCTACCCCAAGCCCAAACACCCTTGTTTTGTCAATTCTTCAAAAACATATTGTTTCCGTGTCTAAAATGTATAAAAGCTGTCTGCTTTGACCACTTCTTTGAGTTTCATATTATTATGGGCTCCTGTATGTATGAAATTAATTTTTTTTCCTGTTAATCTGTCTTATGTCAATTTCACTATTAAATCAGCCAGAGAACCTAGAAGAGCAGGTAAAAGTTATCCATCCCCATATTGGCCAATTACGCACTAAAATCTGCAAATGCATGGAATTTAAAAGTAAATTTTTATGTTTCTTCAAAAATAATACATTTTCATTTAGAAATATTAAAAATCGGCTATTATAGATAAGGTAACAAAATCACAATAAAATAATAGTTTCCAAAGCCGTGTCTCCTGAGCAAGGGAAAACAGGTACCCTTTATTCTGGAAGGGGAATGAATATTCAAAAGGGAAGTTTCATCATCACATGTAGAGGTGGGTATTCGCTCTCACAGGTGCAGCTTGAAAACATGCTTCCACATACATCACACGCTATGGTAATAAGGCTTAAGCTCCTCAAGGGGCAGAGATCTTCACATTAAAATGAAGCAAAGGTAACGCTTGGCTACTTCTTGGCCCATCTGTGCAGGTGTCACTCTTGTGGTGGGGTTTGGACTGGTTCATGGTGGTTGGTGACCTCATCTCTTAACATAACTGCAGAAGTGCTTTGGAAGTCTACTTTGATTTGCTGAGAGCAATTGGTCAGTGATGCTTGGTTGAATGGCAATAGCTCGTTAAAGAGGGGGCAAACTCAAGGCGGATGACTTCCACTATGCTCCCCTCCCCCATGGCCCCCTGTGACTATGGTAGAGGTAGAGGTGCCCCCTCTACCTGCCCCTTGGTAAAATGAGGAGCACCTTGGGACGATGGAAGTGACATCATTATACAGAATGGCTCTCACAGGTGAATGGCAATATTCCACCCGCCTCTAGCACATCCCTGACCAGGATGGGACAGAGGGCTCTGCTCAGCTGGCATAGTTGAATGCTATCCACTTGGCCATTCCAGGATGCTCTGAAGAGAGACCTACCTGAGGTCAGACTTTTACTTATATGGGCGGCTGCTAACCGTCTTGAGACAATGCCAGGAAAATGGAGAAAGCATAATTTTTTATTACATCGGAAACCAGCTTTGAGAAGTCCACATTTGGGAGGTGTTGGTGGATTTTCTCCTCCCCTTTGGGTTACCCATATCTCGGCTCTTACCCTGTATGATTGGGGCAAAGATAGACTAAGAGATGAAGGAGCCAGGAGGCCTCACCCAGCAGCAAATCTGTTTAAAGGAGAGAAGTAGAGAGAATGAGTAGAGTCTGATTTCACTTCAACTTAATTTATTACCTAACCTGATTTGAATAAGTAAATTTCTATGGGAGCTGAAAGGATGAAAAGGAGAGAAAAAAGGACTCTGTGATTACAATTCTTGATGAATCAATAACTTGATGGATTGAGATGTAGTAGAAAGCATGGAGTAAGAGAATTGATCAGAGTGGAACGTGTTAAAGTTGAAATTTCAGAGATGAAGCAATTCTAAGAGGTAAACATAGCAGTAGTTACCTCGTATAGTGTAGGTAGAAGTAGAAACTCTCAGTAGTTAAAGATGTCAAAACACTGGGAAGCTGGAGTTGTCTGCATGACCAAAGATGATGTCTACATGTCCTGGGAAGGAATCATAAACTTTATAAACATGTAAACATTTTAAAGACAATGAAGGGAGAGTATGGAGAAGTGGGTAAGGTGGTAGGGTCAAGATGATGTCAGCCTTAAAAGAACAGTCACATGCTTCTCTCTAAGGAATTTAAAATCCCCAGTGCAAAGGGCTGTTGTGTGACAGCACCATGTTCTATCCTTTGCCCCAGTCACACTCATTCTGAATATTAGATTGTGAATAAACAGAGGAAGAAAGCACTGGTTGGGATGAGGTCCTAATCTTACCAACTCAGAGCACAGTTCTGTAGTACTGAGGTGTAGGGGGTGGGTGAGGGTGCTTTGCTTAGTTCGTGCAAGCTGTGTCTCCGACCTCGCCACTGACAATGAGAATGGCAGAACAGCTTCCCACTAGTTCCCCCAAAGCCACGTCTGCTCTCTCTCGGAGGTTGTAGTTCAGGAAACTGAACTAACTTCTTCATGTTCATTAAAGCTGTAATGAGAAATTCTACCTCTTCTATTCTATTGGAATTTATATCTAATTCTATCCTGTTCTAACTCTTGCACATAGTTAACTGACATTCATTTCTTATGAGGCAGTCCTAAAATATCCTCTTGTCTAGATTTCATGTTGGAAACACGTTTATCAATATTGCGAACTAGGAGCAAATCTGCTCTCCCCACACTGTAATTCCACAGAAAAGAAAGAGAATAGAAACTTTGATCTTTCTTTCTTTTCTGAAATTAAAAGAACAACAATTGTGTCTTCCCAATGGAAGAATGGATCATGACTCAGGTCTGTGAAGGGGTAGAGAAAAATAGAAATAATTTAAGTATTAATCCAGATGCATTCAAAATATATAACCACACTATAATAAGCATAGTGTTCCTCACATTAGGACCTCATGCCAACCCGTGTTTCCTGTGTCTATACGGAAACTCATACTCAGAATGCAGTGTGACTGGAGCAATGGTTAGAACAGGGTTATGGTCAGACAACAGCCCTTTGCATTGAGGGATGTTGAATTCCCTAAAAAGGAGAAACAGGTAACGCCAAACTGCTACTAGCGGCATTATAATTTCACTTGAGTGTGTCAGGATATTAAAATTCAACAACATTCTGACAGGACACCTGCCATTTGAGTGAATGACTTCAGTGGGACAGATAGCAGGGGAGGTGAATAATTAGAGGTCTGAAAAAGGAAGAAAATTCTGAAGGTGAACTTCATACAACATCCACAACCAGAGAGGGCACAAGGGAAGGTCATGCTGTGGAATACCAACTAGTGTATTCTGGATCTCAGTGTCATCAATTGGTGGTCTCTATAACTGAGATCATGGGGCAAATCCTGAACATCTCCAATTTGAGGTAGTCACTGGATCCACCCAATTCTCGACAACCTCCTCACTGCTGGTGAATGATCTTTGGAACTTCTAACCTGGTGGCTCTCATTAATGTGGGTCATTAAATGTGGGTGCAGGAGATCAAGCGTGAGAAGAGAGGATCTACAGCTGGCTATTGGGGTGAATAAGGAATCCGTTGAACGTGCAAATCACTTTAGTCTGTATTGCCATCTCAATGTTTTCTTTCATTTATGAATATGATCCTTTCCATATATTTGTGTCTTAATTTCTTTAAACATTTTAGTAATTTTGGTTCCACAAGTTTTTTGCCTCCTTAGTTAAGTTACTCCTAAGTATTTTATTCTTTTTCATGTTATTATAAATGGAATTATTTTTTTAAATTTCCATCTCAAATTGTTCATTATTATTATATAGAAAACTTTGTTTTTCTGTGTTGATTTTGTCTCCTGCACCTTTGCTGAAATTGTTTATTAGTTGCAACAGTTTGTTGTTTAATCTTTAGGGTTTTCTACAAATAATATTATTTCATCTTGAAACAGAGATAATTTTACTTCTTCTTTCCTTTCTTGGATGTATAGTATTTCTTCTTCTTGTCTGATTAGTATAACTGGAACTTTCAATACTATGCTGACTGTGAGTGGCAAATGCAGGCAAATTTTTCATATTATTGATCTTAACTGAAAATGCTTTGGGTCTTTTACCATCGGATACGATGTTAGTTTGGGTTTTTCATATATACAGGCTTCATTGTGTTGAGAAAGATTCTTTCTCTTTCTAGTTTGTTGAGTGTTTTTTATCATAAAAGGGGGTTGAATTTAGTCAAGTGTTTTTTTCACATCAATTGAGATGATCATGTGATTCTTTCTTCATCCTGTTAATGTGGTGTATTGCAATACCAATTTTTGTATGTTGAACAATCCTTGCATTCCAGGAATGAATCCCACTTTGTCATGGTATAAAATTTTTGTATGCTGCTGAATTCAGTTTTCTAGTATTCTTTGAAAATTTTTAATTCTCAAATCATAGGGAATATTTGTGTTTATTTTCTCATACTATCTTTGTTTGGTTTTGTATCAGGGTGATGCTGGCCTCCTAGCATGTGTCAGAATGTGATCCCTCCTCTTCAGGTTCTTGCAAGAGTTAAAAATGATTGTTTTTATTTCTGCTTTAAAGGCTTGGTGGACTTCACTAGTTAAGCAATCTGCTCCTGGGATTTTCTTTCCTGGGAATTTTTTTATTAGCGATTCCATCTCCTTAATAGTTGTAGGTCTACTCAGGTTTTTTATTCCTTTATGATTCAGACTTTTAGGTTATATGTTCCTAGGAATTTTCCATTGGATCAGAATTTCTCAACTTGTTGGAATAGAGTTGTTCATAGTACTCTCTTTTCTATTTCCATGTTGATCTTATGTCTGGTTGTTTTATCCATTATTGAAAGTGGGGTATTAATTTTCCAAATAGTTGTGTAGTAGTATCCATTTCTCCCTTCAATTCTATCAATGTGGCTTTTATATATTTTGGAGCCCTGATGTTTGGTACATATATGTTTATAATTGTTCTATATTCTTGGTGGACTGAGGTTTTATCAATATGTAGTAACCTTTTTTTGTCTCTAGACACAATTTTTGTCTTAAAATTCTTTTTATCTGTTACTGGTATAGCCATGCCAGCTCTCTTTTGGTTACTATATATATGGAATGTCTTTTACCATCTTTCCCTTTCAAATTATTTTTGTCCTTAGATCCAAAGCGAGTCTCTTATAGGGAACACACACTTTCTCCTGTTTTTTTTTTTTTTTTTTAATAATCTATACCTTTTGGTTGGGGGAGTTTACGTGTAAAGTAATTACTGAGAGGGAAAGACTTACATTTAATTTTTTTTCTACATGACCCCTGTCCCTTATATCCTCTATTACTATCTTCATTTGTGCTTAGATAATCTTTGGTTGTGACATGTTTTGATTCCCTTCTCATTTTCAATTCGATGTATTCTGCTGTTATTTTCTTTGTTGTTACCATGAGGATTACAGATAACATTGTGAAGCCATAACAATCTCTTTTGAATTGATACCAATTTAACTGCAATGCCCTACAAAAACTCTACTCACATACAGCTCTGTTCTTCTTTCCCAATTAATGCTATTGATGTCACTAGTTTCATCTCTACACATTGTGTACATATTAACATAGATGAATAAGTATTTTTAGGCATTCATCTTTTAAATTTTGTAGAAATGAAGAAGTAGACTTACAAACCAAAATTATGAAAGTACATGATTTTAAATTTGCCTATATATTTACTTTTACTGGAGGTATTTATATCTTCATATGGCTTTAAGTTACTATCTAGTGTCCTTTCATCTGAACCTGAATGAATCCTTTTACATTTCTTGTAGGACACTTCTAATGGTAATGAACGCTTTCAGCCTTTTAAAAATCTGATATTGTCTTAATTACTCCCTCACTTTTGAAGGACATTTTCCCCCCGATTTAGAATTCTTGGTTAAGAGATTTTTTTTTCTTTTAGGTCTTTAAGTACATCATCCCACTGCCTTATCTCCTCCTAGGCTTCTGATGAGAATTCTGTTGATAATCTCATCTAGGATCCCTTGTCCCTGATGAGTCATGTTTCCTTTGCTACTTCAAGATAGTTTCTTGCCTTTGTTTTTCAACAGTTTGAACATAATGTATGCAGGTGTGGATGTCTTTGAGTTTATCCTACTTGTAATAATTTGAGCTTCTTGGATTTGTTGATTATTCATATCTTACATTCAGCCTGGGGAGTTTATATTCATTATTTCCTCAGATAATATCTGTCTTCCATTCTTTCTCTCTTCTCTTTCTGGGAATCCAATAATGTGTATATTAGTCCACTTGATGGTGTCCTATAAATCTTGTAGTGTGTGTTCAAATTTCTTCATTTGTTTTCTTTCTGTTCCTTGGGTTCTATAGTTTCTATATCTTTTTTGATATTGTCACTTTATTCATATATGATTTAGCTGATTTCCTTTAGTTCATTTCAACATTTTGCTTTAGCAACTTCAGCATATACAAGACGGTTATTTTAAAACCCTTTTCTACTAAGTCCAATGTGTATGCTTGTTCAAGAACAATTCCTGCCAATTTTTTTTTTTTTTTAGTGGCTAATGATTTTGGTTTTTTTGTATGTTTGTGTGTGTATTTCAAAGGGCATTTGAAAAAACAGCCACTTCTCCCACTCTTTGCAGATTTGTTCTGTACCCTGACAATCCTTCAGATTTTAGCTTTGCCTGTTCCTTGTCTTGGGATCAGCCAAAGATAAATGCTGAAAGCCTATTCAGTTCTTTTCTGAGCATGCATCTTGCCTGGTCTGTGTGTGGCTTTTTAAATTCCCCCGAATAGATGGCTGAATAGATGGCTCCCAAAAGTTCACACCCAGCTTTCCCTCAGGACTTTATATCATCTATTCCCTGTCTCCACACTTAATCCCTTGCCCCTGGGATCTGTGCATCTATATGTGCATCCCCATGCAGCTATAATGAGCCATTCCATCTGCTTTTCAGTTCAAGCTTAGAGTTAGTAGAAACAGACAGGAGTCTTTCAAGCGGCCTCAAAATAGCTTAGAACATTGCAAATAAGATCTCTGATAACTCTTGTTTGAGAGAGGTGAGTGGAAACTACACTGATGCCTCTTACAGAGCAAGCTTATACTGTGCCAGGCAGGGAGAAGGGCAAAGGTGACTAAAAACATGATAAAATTTCCCACCACTTTGAGGCTGGATTTTTCTTACCTGGGTGTTGACTTTGTTGCTGTAGATCTTTGACTGTTTTCCAGAGCTCCTATAAGGTTATTTCAGCTAGTTTCTGATTGTTTCCTTATGTTTCCACAGGAGAACTCAGAGCTTCCTAGTTCACAATTTTGCTGATATCACTGTATGTGTTCAATTTTAAATGGCTTCATAATATTTCATTGTATCAATGCATCTTAATTTCCCAAGTTTATTGTAATTTACATTGTTTCCAGTTTTTTCTTTCATGAATACTGCTGAGCAAGATAATATATTATACAAAATTTCATGAGTCTTTTTGGTAGTTACATCATGATAGTTTTCTAAAAGTTATATAACTAGGTGAAAGATAAACAGTCCAAGATTCTGTTTGCATACTGCAAATTATATCTAAAAACTGTTAACAATTAACTCCAATAATCACCTTGCCAGAATGTCTTTTTTGAGTAGTCTTTTCATGACTGTGCCCTTGTTAGGATTTGATATTCTTTTTATAAACAAAGAAAAAAGAAACAAAAATAATTTTGCTGATGGGAAAGATAAAAAGACAAACTTTCTTTCAATGTGAAGTTTAAATTCTTTCTTGAGGGTCAACTTTTCAAAAAATGGTAACCATTCCTCTATATTGTGTGTGTGTGTGTTTGTCTTTGTGGTGTAAGTTAGTTAATTGTTTCTATTGACGTATGATCAAGAAGGGGCTTCATTATGGCCAAAACTGAAAAAGAGATTATCATCTGGAGGTTTCTAGTTTAATATATGGCCAATATTTGTTCAACAAACCTCTTGTAATAATTTACTAATATATGTGAGTACTGAGTGAAAAATTGCTTGTACAAGAAACTAAGAATTGATTTATTACTATATAATAGTTCATTAAGATTCCTATGATAACAAACAGCAAGTTAACCTGTTCCAACTCTCTTCTCACTCTATGGCTTCCTGCTTTAACCTTGCTCCTCCTACAATCCACTTGATACAGTGGGACTGTGCACTTGGGTGTTACCCTCCTGTTGTTCACATAACCTGGGAGCAGAGGAATAAAAGAGAGTCTGCTTAGACAGAGGCACAAAAGGCAATGGATCCCAAAGTCTGGCGTGTGGAACTAAATGATGGCCACTTCATTCCTGTACTGGGATTTGGGACCTATGCACCTGAAGAGGTAACCCTAATGTTCTTGGGGTTGAGGATTCAAAGCAAATAGATGTAGCAGGAGTGGAGGCTGACTTGGGTTGTCAAGTCATTGGGTTCCTGTGTGATTCTTGAAGGCTCACTTGTTTCTTGTTATCAAGCTAGAACCATTCCTTATACAAAGAGAGAAAGTAGGCAGTGTTCACTCTGCATCAGGGTCTGACCGTGTGGTCACCTACAGATTATTCTAGGTTTTCTTCCAGTTTCCATGTATTTTCCAGGTTGGCAAAAGAGATGAAACTCAGCAGGCAAGAACACTGACTATCATCTACCTTGCTTTGAGTCTGATTACATGGGAGTGGTTTCTCTGTATATTTCTGAAATTCAAAAAATCTTTCCACCAAGACATTATCCAGAGAGATATTTGTGGTAAAATTCCCAGAGATGAGGTGAATGACAAATGATGGGAAAGAGCTGCTGTTCTGTTGTGTTAGTCTGCTGAGTGCCAGGCAGTAAATACTCCACCTGTAGTTTTCCTCATACTTCTCCTGCTCAGGAGTTTATCTGGAATAGAAAATGTAATATCATTTGAGGGAATAAGCTACAGTCTCCAGGGCAAGGTTTCAATTCTTCCTCTTTGTTATTACTTTCAATTGAAGCAAATAGTTAAAGTTGGACCTTGGGCATCAGAGGGAGCAAAGTGGACAAGTTACTAGACTGGACGCCTGAAGTTTGCCTTCCAATTTTGTCTTTAAACTATTTAGTTGGATGACAAGGGACTAGTCCTGAAACTTTGAGTCTTACTTCCTCATCTATAAAACAAAAGGAAATATTTGAAGAGATGTTTTGGAGACAGATGACAAGACTTTTTTACTTTGTAGTGGAGAGAGGGATGAAGAGGAGGGAATGGTCAAGGACACCACTGAAGTTTCACCTTTGGTAAACCTCTGAATGTCCATACACTTAAAGAAAGAGCACAACCAACAGAGGGCAGTTAGATCAAGTGTCTAGTTCATAACAACACCATTGAATAAAGGAAGCTTATGAAATACTTAAAAAGAGGTGGAATATTATTCAGCCTTAAAACAGAAGGAAATCCTGCCACGTGCAACCACATGGATGAATGTGGATGACATTATGCAAAGTGAAGCAAGCCATACACAGAAGGACAAACACTGCATGATCCCATTTGTCTATGGAATCTGAAAAAGTCAATTTCATAGAAGCAGAGAGTAGAGGAGTGGTGACCAGGGGCTGGGGGATGGGGCAGTGGGGGAAATGGGGAGATGTTGGCCAAAGGGTACAAACTTTCAGCTATAAGGTGAATAAGTCTTGGAGAAAAAAATGTACAGTATGGTGACTATAGTCAATAATAGTGTACTATATTCTTGAGATTTTCTAAGAGAGGAGATCTTAAGTGTTCTCACCCAGACACAAAGAAGTTAACTATCTGATGTGATGGGTATTTTAATTTGCCTAATTGTGATAATCATTTCACAATGTATAGGGTATGAAAACATCATGTTGCAAGCCAAATACATATTTTTATAAATAATACACATTTTTATTTAGCATGTCTGTGTGACTACACTGGTAGGGTACTCTTAGAAGTGATCACCATGTTCTTTGCGACTTCATTCCATGTACCTTTTCTGTTTGTTGATTTTGCTTAGTAACGTCTCACAATATAAAACTTATCCATGGCTACAACTATGCTGACTCCTGTGAGTTCCTTCAGCAAATCACTGAACCTAGGGGTGATCATGGGGATCTTAGATGCTAGTGATCAACCAGTGATCACCCGGTATTGAAGGAGTTTTGGGTATGCCCAACTTTCTTTACTTACCAGGAAAGACCCATGCCAACTGCCATGGGTTCATCACTACACATGCAGAACTAGCCGAAGACATATGGAAAAGTTGATTCTTGGGCAGGTCACAGTTGTGCCGTAGCTCTCTCTCAAACGTGGATATCCAACTACTACCTTTGGTTGCTCATCTAGGTTCCTAAGAGCAAAGCTCTGGAGGCCACTAAAGTAGCTATTGGTGCTGGGTTCCGCCATATCGATTGTGCTTATTCATACAATAATGAAAAGGAAGTTGGACTGGCTATCCGAACCAAAATTGAAGATGGCACTGTGAAGAGAGAAGACATATTCTACACTTCAAAGGTATTGTGTACATGGTGTGTGTGTGTGCACACATGGGAACATGATTGTGTGGAGATGGAAATCATATGATACGAGCAGTACTTTGGTGAATTGTGCTTATTGCTACAACATTCTTCACAGATATTCATGCATTAAATCTAGTGTCAAGAAAAGATGACGGCTTTCTCATCATTGCTTTCTTCAAATTTTATGATTTTAAAGTCAAGTCACTTTACATTTCTGAGCCTCAGACCATATCAGTGTGATTAACATAGAGTACTGAATCAGACAGAATTGTGATCTGATATAGCTTCCTTTATCATCTGGGTGACATTAAAATTTCTTAACATTCTGAATCTCACTTCTATCAATAAGAGAAAGAATATAAGAGGCACTTTGTGTATTTAGAAAGATATAGCTAAAGTGTTTTGAATTGTGCACAGCATATATTAATATATTCAAAGCACTTTTTCTCTCTAATTATCTAAAAAGGAATGGTATTTATTCCCCATAGGATTGAATGTTTGATAGAATTAGGCTATGTTTGTGAACTGCTTTGTAAGCTCTATTAAACAGAATTTTGCTAGTGACCATGGTTATTATTTGATAACGCTTTTTATCTCTTTGGTCATTTCCTTTCATGGTTAGTAGATGTAATGAGGATAAATGCAAATAAATAGTAGAGTTTCTACGGGTAAGGCAGATCAAAAGGGAACCCAAGAAGGAAAAAAAGTGTTTTTCTTCTGTGGTCATCACTTTCCAACCAGTAGAAAAATGTCTAATTATTAGGTGAGACAAGAAACACAACTGACTGAGCTATTAATCCAACACAACTTCCATTCTTTACCTCCTCAGCTTTGGCTCACTTTCCTTCAACCTGAGTTGGTCCGACCAGCCTTGGAAAGGTCTCTGAAAGCTCTTCAACTGGACTATGTTGATCTGTATATTATTCATTTTCCAGTGGCTCTGAAGGTTAGCAATTTGTATGATTACACCTATTTTACTTCTTGTGTCATAATGTCTATCAACTTGTGTGGATAGTTGAATTAAGATTTTTCCTTAGAAGGATGTAGGGATTATTAGTCTAGAGAAGAATCCCCCAAATGATAAGTCCTGATTAGTTTTCAAGTAAATTTTTTGAATCCTTAATTTCCTTTCCATGAGTCCAAGAGAAAAAAGTCAACAAGCTCAAATCCTCTGCCTCAAAACCTTGAAGAAATAAAAATAGGCATGTTCCATATGCAGTCCTGACTATGATTCCTGAGGCTCTTGGAGATGTCACACACAGAGTTTCGCACAGCTGTGGAGAGCAACGAAACTGCCTTACAATTGGGCAAAATGAGTTGATCTCCTCTCTCACCATTTCAAGTTGAAAGCAGATATGATCGTGGTCCCTCTGGGTGAGTCTACAACTAGCAGCCTTCACTGGATCTTGTGAGACCTTGCCTACACCATTGGCTATCTTCAGAGTGGAATTTTGTAGATTAAACTTAGCCATTAATGATTGTGTTACATTGAATTCTTGGTTTTAAGTTATAGAAAGCTACTCAAGCTATCCTATGCAAAAGAGTTCACTGGAATATATATATATATATATAGGAAGCCCAAACAATAGATAGGTTTAAGGACTTAGAATAATGTTCAGAAATATCTTCTTTTCCCTATGAGTTATCTTTGCGTTACTAACGGTTTGCTTTATTTGTGTTGCAAGGTTTTCCATTGGCAGCAAATATGGCCTGGGGCAGTTCAAGGCTCATGGTCATTAACACTTGAGTGTGTCTCTGGATCTTCCAGCATCCATATTAATCCTTAAGGGAACCTCACTGACCCTGTTTGGTACATGTGCCTGCCCTTGGACCATGGAATGTTCTGAAGGATAACAACTTGTGATTGTCTTGCCTGGTTCAAGACTGTAATAGTTATTCTGGAAATAAGGGCATGTCACTTACTGTCATTCCCAGTGCAAGGGAGGCCTTTTGCAAGTGGAAAGTATACGGGGCAGACAAGGGTAACACAAGTGACTATAAGTTCCCTTTAGGACCTAGGAAAATGGTATTTATTCAAACATATGATAGTGTAAGAGATTAGAGGAAGCCTGTCTCCTAAAGACACTGCTTACAACTCCATTTGCAAATCACTTTGCAAATATTAGTATCTAGAATATCACACCACCTAACTCATGGAGGTTTAGTGTCCTGGCTCTAGATGTACCTGGCAGCCTGGCTAAGTGTGGAGAAATTATTTTGTGACACCACTAAAATGGCCACTTCTATTCCAGCCAGGGGAGGAAATTCTTCCACAAGATGAACATGGAAAAGTCATATTTGACACCGTGGATCTCTGTGCCACGTGGGAGGTAAGTGCTTGGAGGAGAGAGCACAGAGGAGAAAGCCAGGAGAGGGGGAATCTGTTCCATTTCTTCCACTTATGAGAATGGGCTGTGCACCTTTGGATTCAGCAATTCATAAAATTTAAAAGAATGGGCATGCTGTAGTGGTGTGGGGGAAATCATTACTGAAATGTTTATAGAGAGAAATGGAGCAGAAGAGTTCAGAATGATGAAGACAGGCATCTCTTTCTTTCAACGTGGAATACTTTGTCATATTTTATTAAGGAGAATACAGTAATTCCTATTCTTGCTGTCACTACCTTCTTTCCCTGTTTAATTTACTTTTTCTTTTTCATATTCATGCCAAGTGGCTTCGTTGTCATTTCTTGACAGCTGGTCCTGTTGATAGACTTTCCTTGCATTCATTCTTGGTCTATAGCCAATTGCACAAATGATTCTTCACCGTCCTTCCTCCCCAGGCCATGGAGAAGTGTAAGGATGCAGGATTGACCAAGTCCATTGGGGTGTCCAACTTTAACCGCAGGCAGCTGGAGAAGATCCTGAACAAGCCAGGGCTCAAGTACAAGCCCGTCTGCAACCAGGTGAGCATCCTTGGCCTCCTCTTCTTTCTGTTCCTCATCTCCTTCTTCTTGGACTACTGCCAGATGTCTATTTGGCCTCCCCTCCTATTCATCTCACCTTTATGGAACAGAAGATCTAGAGAGCAGAGCCTCTGTCTAGGTGGGTGCAAATAGCACCCATAATTGTATCTCTTTTTGTAAAGTCTTAGTGGATAAAGTGCCCAGACCTTAGTGCTAAATTGTCTGTCAGAATTTAGGGAAGATAAAGGAGATTAAGAGGGCTAGAACACTAACCTGGACCTTATAGGGAGGGTGACATTTCCCTGAGATATAAACAATGTCCAGAGATGGGATGGGTAAAAGTGATTTGGAGGGAATTGCGTACAGAAAGGGAGGCCATGGAAATACATAATGGGTAGTAAATAAGGAAAGAGTGAAAATAAGATGAGGCAGGTGTAGTTGTTTTTGTAGGGTTTGGAAGCCTGAATCCTTCATCTTGGTACTTCTGATTTCAGGGGTCTTTGAGTAGGAAGCACAGATACAAGAAGAAACAACTGGAGAATATGAAAGTCACCCAGGCTAGGGGGATGGTTTGTGAGGAGACTGATGGTGGACAAAATCAACACTCAGGAACATTTGCAGGAATACAGCTTTACTCAATCTTAGTCTGGTTCTTCTCATCGATTTCTACCCTTAAATGAACTGTTTAGACACATTATTCTATGTATGGTCCTATGTTCTTACTTTTTTTTTGGTTCTATTTTTATTTTATTATGGTAAGAACAGTTACTATGAGAACTAACCTCTTAACACATTTTGGAGTATTCAATACAATACAACACAGCATTGTTAACTCTGGGGACAACGTTATGCAGTAGATCTCTTGAACTTCTTTATCTTGCATAATTGAGACTTCATGGCCACGACTAGCAACTCCCGATTTCTCCCTCCTCCCAGTTCCTGGTGACCACCATTCTGCTCTCCGATTCTGTGAATTTAACTATCTTAGATTCCTGATATAATGAATATCATATAGTATTTGTCCTTCTGTGAATGTCTTATTTTGTTTCATTTACCATAATGTCCTCAAGGTGGCACTTTGAGTCAAGAAGTAAGATTCTTTGATTGGAAAATGTAGTGTCTAAAATTCAAGAATTTGACATATAGTGTTATAGCACTATTGATTTTCAAGTAT
The DNA here is from genome assembly GCA_031878705.1 of Tapirus indicus. NCBI lineage: Eukaryota > Metazoa > Chordata > Mammalia > Perissodactyla > Tapiridae > Tapirus > Tapirus indicus. The sequence continues at coordinate 122,607,503 of CM062925.1, forward strand.
AAATGTTGAAAGATTCATGTGAGTCTAGCATTCATTTTACTCTCAATTTTTATTCTGAAAATTTCAGACATTCAGAGAAGTTAAGCGTACAAGAGAGAACGTCCATGTTTTCTCTCCTATATTCAAAATAGTTCACATTTTGCCATGTTGCCAAACATATCTGCATATTTATGTAGATCTATATGCATATATGTATGTAATATTTTGATGACCCTCTCCAAAGTTAGCTGTAGACATGACAATTCACCCCTACAGAATTCAGAAAGTTTACCGTCTAGTGTCCAGTCCATATTCAATCCTCCTTATGGTTTTCCCAATGTCTTTTATAGATCTTCTTTTCTAATCGGGAGCCAACTGTGACTCACATATTACTTTCAGTTATGTTTCTTAAGCTTTCTTAACCAGGAATGATCAATCAACCCTTTGTTTGATTGATCCGAAAGGTTTTTGTCGAATATTCTGGGTTTATCCCTGATTGTTGTCTTGTGACATTAAATTAGAAGTTAGATCTGAATGCCTTTTACCTTAAGGTTAACATTTTTGCCAAGAAAATGTCCTTTGTGCACTGTGTCCCTCAAATTTTTCTCTACTGTGAAGGCTGTCATGACAAGTTGTCACACTATGAGTGATTTTACTTTTGTTCTTTTGGTTAAGCTAGTGACAGCCATGTCTTTTCTTTGTAAATGCGTATTTTTCCCTTTGAAATTACCTAGCAATCTGTTGGGGGATAATTGTCATCAGGGGAAGTCATATTGCCCCTAAGTTTTCACATAATGGTTGAGTAGCTGTGAATGATTTTACCCTGAATTAGTTATTTCATTGGGATTTGTAAATAATTATTTTCCATTTTAAACACTCTTTTACAATTTTTTTTACCTGATATTTTATTGTAAACAGCAAATTCCCTCATCAAGTCAGGATAAACTACAATTATTCCTATAAGGCAGAGTAAAAGCTCAATTCCTAGCCTTTAATTATCAATGTTCTGGGAAAGCAGTTACTGTGATAATCACCATCGGTGGGAACAAAGATTTTTCTTCTTTGTCTGTGTCTCTCTATCATCACTACAGACTCATGGATTTTTGTTTTCTCTGTGCAGTATAATTGCTTTGATGCTCAAATCTACCAATGTCACCAGTGGTATCCCCACCACACTTGTTTCTCTTGTTTATTTAGACATCCCTCCATGAGTCTGATAATTTCTTGCTTTGTGGCACACTTTGATGTCCAAGGCTCAAATAGTTCTTTTCCTGTCCCAGATCTGGAATTAGCCGTGTCTCCTTGTAGTGTACAATGGTATTGAGTAGCCAAGATTCCATCTGTAGAGTCACTTGTTCTCAGGAATGTCCTTTTTTTTCTTTTTTGACCCTTTCAGTAAACCGAGCTATAATACTCATTTTTTAAAAAATCATTACTTGATGTTGATATTTCCAGTTTAAATTTAATATTACACAGTTTTTTATTCAGATTTTTTCCTTTTAACCTTTCCCTTTCATGTTAATATTGCCATTTCATATAGTCTGATGGTCTTCTATCTTGGCATTCTACAGGTAGAATGTCATCCTTATCTCAACCAGAGCAAACTGCTGGATTTCTGCAAATCAAAAGATATTGTCCTAGTTGCCTATAGTGCTTTGGGAACCCAACGTCCAGAACAATGGTAATGAAGACAACAGGGAGTTACCTAACACACCATTTTTGATGAAATATTTTTGATGGATACCATGATCAGTTTTCTGGAATTAACTCTCAACTGGCTTGGGGAGAGACAGGAGGGTCAGAAGAAATTCTTCTCCTTTATCATCCCATCACTCAGCCAATGCTTTTACATTATATGTGCCTGGTTGCAGATCAATCAGTAACAAATGTCTGCATAAAAATCTATATATAATCCAAGAATTGAGACAAGAGACATAGCTTAAGTCATGATTTACATATCTATTAACTAATTAGCACATTTCTAGTGATGCACTCTCTAAATGTCACTTACTTTATGTCTAAAAGCAGGATGATAATATATAACTTTCAGGTTTATCATAATAGAAAAATTACAATCTGAAACATTCTTGTGAACTGCTATATAAATATTGCACGTTATAAGTAATGATAAAATGAATAGTTCTCATTTGGGGACTTCTCAACTTTCATCAATATCTTAGAAAAGTTAAAATAAAAACTATCCCATTCTTTTCCTTTCTCTTTCTCCTTTCATTCTCTTTTTCTTACTTAGAGGGCTATGATCAGAAAAGAAAAACAGCCACTGAGAAGTAGCAGGAAAAAAATCCATGATTTGGAAGCACAGGTCTGAACTCAAGCATGTATCAAAATGACCTGAGAGCTTGTAAACACAGATTTCTGGGTACCACAGCTGAGTTTCTGAATCAGTTGGTCTTGCGTGAGGGCATAGAATTTGCCTTCTGAACAAGATCCCAGATGATAGTGATGTTTCTGTTCCAGGGACCACCTTCTGAGAAGCACTGGTCTAGAGTGGGGCTACTTGGTCTGTTTGGGAAGCCTCCTAACAAACAGAATACTCAGTCTCAAGTCTTCAGCATTTCTGCATTTCCTTCCAGGGTCGACCAGAGCTCCCCGGTTCTCTTGGATGATCCAGTTCTTTGTGCCATGGCAAAAAAGTATAAGCAAACTCCAGCACTGATTGCCCTTCGCTACCAGCTACAACGTGGGGTTGTGGTCCTGGCCAAGAGTTTCAATGAGAAGCGGATCAAAGAGAACATGCAGGTGATGAGTGAGGCTGTGGGCATAGGCCTCCTAAAGAATATCCTTCATATGTGTTCTTTGTAAGGCTCTCAAGACATCCTTGGGCCCAGATGAGTTACCTGTTCTTTCCCATGCATGTGTGCCTTATGTGTATTCCCACTGGTTTTCTCCTACTGTGGCAACAAGAGAGGCAGCCTGGCTGGATGGAATTAAGATTCGACAGAAAACACAGATTTTAGTTCCAGTATGAGGTCTGCAATGTACTCTGTAGCTCTGTGCAAGTAAATCTCATTTTCTTCATTCAAAAATGAGGGAATTTGATTATGTGATTTTATCCATCTGTTTGGGATGCTGTAACAAAATATCACAGACTGGGTATCTTTTAAACAACAAAAATTTATGTCTCACAGTCTAGAGACTGGAAGTCTGAGATCAAGGTGCAGCGTGATCGGGTGAGGGCTCTCTTCTGCGTCTCACACTTCTTGTATCTTAACATGGTAGAAGGGGCAAGGGAGCTCTTTTGGGTCTTTTTAATGAGGGTGTTAATCTCATTCAAGAGGCTCCACCATCAGGACCTAATCACTGCTCAAAGGCCCCACTGTGTAGTACCATCACAGTGGGGGTTAGCTGTCCAACACATGATTTTGGAGACACGGAAGCATCAGACTGTAGTAGGGATCAGTCTCCAAATCCCTGTGGTTTTAGGTTGCATTGCCTGGAATACTAGTGTTTCATTTTCATGTATTAATTCTCCTTCAGTTTCCACTTTTGTAAAGTGTCTGTTCAAGTCTTTGTCCATTTTCACTAAGTGGTCTTTTTATTATGTGTAGGAGACCCTTATCATACCATTAGCTATAGCTGCACAACAAACTATCCCCAATATAGATGTTTACTATAGAAACCATTTATTTAGCTCTTGATGCTGTGGTTTGACTATTAGCTTGGGCTCAACTAAGCAGTTGTCTTCCTGGCTGGGCTCTCTCATGTATTTTCAGTTAAATGCAGAGCAACCAGGCAGCTCTACTTTAGGGGTTTATTTGGCTGTTGTCTGAGGTATATAAACTCTGTTCTGTATAAGTTTTCATATAGTTGACTTGACTATGGCCAACTAGCGTGTTCTTCATCACAGTGGCATGATCCCAAGCCAGTGAGTGGATACTTGCAAAGCGTTTTCACGTCTAGTTTCAGAATGGACTCAACACTGCTTATGGCAAATAATCTTGTGCAGTGCAAGTTACAGGACAGGCCAGATTCAAGGGGTACTTGCAAAAGTACTTTTGTCTTCTCATTCAAACTTGGGTCTCTAATACATCTGGAATTGATTTTTTAATATGATGTAATAATGGAACTAAAAATATATGAATTTAAATGGAAATCCAAATGTCCATATTTTCCCACAGATTTTCTTTGTCTTCTCTGTCATTTATCAAATGTCCCTCAGTCCATTTCTGGCCTCTCTTTTGTATTCAACTCCATACTTTTCTGTACTGCCTAATTATAGTAGAAAATGTCTTACTTTTTAGAATGGTAGAGTTTTTTCTTCGTTCCTTTTTCTTCTTTAAGAATGTCTTGCCTATTCTTTTTTTTGGGGGGTGTGAGAAAGACCAGCCCTGAGCTAACATCCGTTGCTAATCCTCCTCTTTTTGCTGAGGAAGACTGGCCCGGAGCTAACATCCATGCCCATCTTCCTCTACTTTATACAGGATGCTGCCACAGCATGGCTGACAAGCAGTGCGTCGGCGGGCGACCGGGATCCAAACCCGCGAACCCCGGGCTGCCAAGCGCGAACTAAACCGCTGCGCCACCAGGCAGCCCTTGTCTTGTCTATTCTTGACTAGTTGCTCTTTTATGTAAAATATAGTCACCTGTCAACTTTCATGAAAAATAAGAGTGTAAGTTTTTGGTTCACATTGCATTAAAACTGTAGATGAATTTGGAGAAAACTGTCTTCTTTATACTTGAGACCTCCAACCCATGATTATGATATGGGCTTCTAATTATTTTGGCATTCTTTATATATTTTTAATAAATTACATAACTTCACAAATGCCTTTTAATAATTCTTTTGTTAGATTTATTCATAAATAACTGGCAAATTAGATATCCTTTTGATACCTATTTCCTAACTTTTTATTTTGAAGATTTTCAAATGTACAGGAAAGTTGAAAGAGCAATGCAATAAATGCATTATTTAGATACATCAATTGTTATTGTCTTGATATTTTGCCTACTATCTATGTATCGATTGGTGCATCTCTCTCTCTATTAATCTGTCTTTCCAACTTCTCTATCTACCACTATCTTGGAGTATTATTATGGAGTGATGGATTTATTTGGTCCCACATATTTGCCATTACTGACGTTGTTTTTGATGCTTAAAGTGTCCCACATTTCGACAGTGACATCCTCTTCCAGCCAGTTACTGTGCCCTTTGAACATGACATCATTAGTATTTGGAGAATTATTGGTTTAAATTATCTTGAAAAATTTTATTTCACATTCTAACTGTTAATTGATGGGATGTAGATATTGACCTGTATTCATCAAAGTTACTAAATTGTGTGCTGCATTTTTAAAATCTATTTCTAAATTCTTCTGGATTTGCTAAATACATGACCTTATCTCTCTGAATAATGTCAGCTCTGTTGCCTCACTTTTGAAAAGATCTCCTTTTTGTCTGTAGGCTTGTGCAGTTTCAATCTATTAAATCTAGGGGTGGATTTCTGTTTAATTTTTACCTGATATTTATTACCACTTGAGTATTTTGCTTTATGTCTTTAAAAATTGTTGGAAACTTCTAAGACATTTTGAGTTTTGCCTCTGCACCATTCAGTCTGATTTGCTTGGATTTTCTCGACTGGCAGTTATGCAATCTAAAAATCTTTCTACTTCTGTGACAGGTTTTTGAATTCCAGTTGACTTCAAATGACATGAAAGTCCTAGATGGCCTAAACCGAAATCTTCGATATCTTCCTTTTCACATGTAAGTGACTTTGGTAAATATGTTTGCCTCGATTTATTTTCTGATGAGTATGTGATGTTAAAATTTACCTCAATACCAGGAAGACAGAGGCCAGTGTGAGTCATGGATGAGACAGGAGTTTTCTGGTTCTCGTCCCAGACTCACTCCAGAGCCTTGTTCACTGATACAACAACAGGATGAGTGGATCACAGTCGGCTTGAACTTACACACATATGTCCTGATCTCATCACTCCATGGAACTTTCCAAGAAGCTCGATATCATTGCTGAATGTACATCTTCCATGTAGGCCTCCCATTTCTACAACAATCTGGCAGACATACACTGTGGATATCACCAGTGTAGACTAATTCAATGTTTCCAAAACTGTGTTTATCATCTTCTTCTCCCAACTTCTCTATTCTTTATCAGATTTAAGCCTTCTTCTTCAAGCTTGTGGTCCATGCCAGAAATGCCCATCGCCCCCATATGGAATCTTCACGAACTCCTGCCAATGTTACATCCTTCATAATTTCAAAATCTATCTGTTCCTTTTCATTGCATTTTTATTCAGGAATCATATACTGTATTTCCCTCCAAAAAGGCCAGTCTTGTGGTAAAAGTAGGAATTCTTGGTTTAGATTTTCTGAAATATGGAGATCTCAATGCAAAGGACAAAATTTTCAAGAAGAGAAATGTAAACCAAAGGAAGAGTGTGTAGACAAAAGCACCATTGTTGGAGAGAATTTATAGCCAACAAAAGATCTTTAGTGTTCCTTCACGCTCTAAGGTTCTAGAATTTTGAGAAAAGACCTTCCTTATAAACAAGAGAAAGGGAGGAATGCACATTCCTTCTGCCTGTGAAAATTTTACTTCATAATACCAATATATTTGATAATGTATGGAAATGGATTAGTATAATCGCAAGTTACGAATACTCAAAATTTGGTAGATATATTTTTATCCTTGCTAATATATTTATTAATATAGAGACAAATGAAGAATAAGATAGGGAAGTAATGCAGAGAGAAAGAGAGAGTTGTAAACAATCAGTCATTCTTCTAATAAATTAGATATTTTAATAAGAAACCATTATTTTATATTTTCTATTTTGGATTGTTACCAACTAGAGATCTCCGTACTGCACAGTAAGCTCCTTGGTGATGTGGCCCAATGTTTATGTGACATTTTTTCCATTTCTGACTCTCACTGGACATGTTTTATGTGGTTAACAATTAGTAAATAATTAATAAATTTTAAAAATGGAAGTGAAATTGCTTTCAGTAACCTGTATCACCCTAAAGAATTTATTAGTGCCTAGCATGTGGCTGGACATGTCAGTCTCTTCTTCAACCAAGGATTTGAAATAAGAAAGTAAAGTCTATGTTGTTGCTTTCTTGACAGATGTAGCTAGGGAGAGGAACATATTTGAATATTCGACTCTGCATGTTCTGTGTATTAAGTTCTGGGCAGGGAATATGATTTGAATAGTTTACTTATTATTATTAATATTTAATTATTATAAAGTCATCTTTGTGAAAGAAAACAATGCAGATTCTACACCCAGTCAGGAAATAAAATGTTTAACTTTACCCTAATGACAGCTCCATAGAAATCACTTCTCTACCACCGGAGAAACAGAGTCATTGAACCCATATATGTATTCTTCTTTCTCATTTTAGTGGTGTTGACCACCCTGAGTATCCATTTTCTGATGAATATTAACATGGAGGCCTTTGTCCTGACTTCTACCAGAAGCGCTGCAAGCAGATAATGAGTTGGGAAACATCTCACATGGTGGTGATTGGACACATAAGCGTGGGTTCCATCCATACTGCTTAGCAACTCATACTCAGCCAGACTCAAGTCCATAGGTCAGGAAGAAAGGCACTCCATTTTTGTCACTTTCTGTAAAAATTAAAGGTATTTTCCCTAAAGACTCTTACCTTCTCCAGTCTCTGTTTTGTATATTTTCTTTTTTTCCGAGTCATTAGAGCCCAAAACTGATTTACCTAGAGTTTAGGGTGAGGAGAGGGGGGATGGGATACAATAACAGCAATTTTATAGACATTTCTCGACCAAGATGTGTAGAGTTTTCAAGCTCTAGGGAAGTAGTAGTTAGCACGTATTTATCAGTCAGTGTAGTTTTAGGCCTTTGAGGAATAAGAGGACACACTGCATAAGTCCAGAAAGTGAGGCACATATTGCAAGGATGACCAGCAATTCTTAGGCTCCCTTTCAGGAGCTCAGGGGATCAAAGATCCAGGGCATCTCAGAATGAGGCCTCCCTGTAGCAGGCCTGGCCCAGGACGTAGGAGGGGAACCAGCCTGGAAGGATGATTAGGACCCAAGAGTACAGTAGTTTTAGGAGGAAGGAGTTGAGCACATATCTCTTTGGGAAACTTTGGAAATGCCTATTTGCTGTTGCTCTCCTGCAGATAAAAGGAAAATTTCCACAGTACTTTACCAAAGGACCAGAGCTGAGAGTCCAGACTAGACTGTCACGTGTGCCCAGGAAACAGTAATGAGCTTCCTGGGCTGTAGTTGGGCAGGAATTCAAGAAACAACTGACTGATCAAATTACCCAGAACATTAATTCCACATTTATCATGTTTTCTCAGGTTCAAAAACATACTAATTTGATACACTTGATCCTTTTAAATGTTTCAAACACAAAGCAAGTCACACTTATAAATACAAAGACAAAATATTCCTAAGCCATTCAATAATTTCTGTAAAACCAGTATAATATGGTGAACATTTACTAATTCCAATTCTCCTAAATTTTCAAACACCATTTCACAATGTATGCATGCAAATTAGCACACTGCTTACAACATTCATAGATATTTAGAAAATTCTTTTATAAAAAATATACACTTATTTTCTACAATTTTTAGGGGTACAAACTTAATCACGTACTTGAAGGGAACCAAATTGTGACCTCAGACCACTTTGTTAAAATTTGACACAATCATGGACCAAACAGGGACAATCTAAGAACTTTGAGACTGACAATTGTTCAGAACCTGGGTACACTTTCTAACATCTATACCTACAACTATTGCTTCCTCTCATGACCACGTTCATCTGTCATAACCACTGGGGTTTCTACAGCCATGCTCTTCAGCTGGGACCTAACCAACAAGCTGTGCAACCCACAGTCTTTCCTAAAATGATTCATCCTTCAAAGTAGAGGAGGCCATATATTTTTCAATTTTAGTTCACATTTCTACAACTGTAGCATAACCTTACATTATTAAGACTTAGTGAATAATTATTGGGAGTGAATCTTTTCAGCAGGCTGCAATTGTACCCCATTTATTTTTTATAATGACTTCTTGGACTTTTTCTTAGTCAACTGATTAAGATTCATCTTGAAGAGTTGCTCCCCTGGGAAGATTAATGTATATGACAAAGGTAGGCAAGTAAACTCCCTGGGTCTGCTTCAGGCAGGAAAAAGATAGGAAGAAGAAGCAAAGGCTCAAGAAACTGTATTGTCTAACTAATTCAGAACCATTCACACAAGAGGGCCAAATTTTAATACTATCGAAAAAGCTACAGTTCCAGTTTCTGGTCTCACAGGTAAAGATCTTGGAAGTCAACACCTCCATCCTTATAACAAGAAAAAAAAAAAAAAAAAAACAAGCTAAAAATCAACAATTCTCCTTATGTTCATCAGAGAATTGAAGTCACAGGGCAAATTGCAGACCCCAAAATTGGAGAGACAGGTGGATAAGAGAATCATGACTTCCTGGGAACAGGGGAAAAAAGTGTGAGTGGACAGACATTACTCAATTTCAGGCTTACTAGAGAGCTACAGCCATCAGGACAGTGTGTTGCTGGTGAAATGGATCAATAGAAGAGAACACAGAGCCCAGACATAGACACACATGTATAGAGTTAACTGATCTTTGACAAAAGATCTAGGCAACCCAATGGAGAAAGAATAGTCTTTTCAACAGATGGTGCTGGAACAACTAGACATCCACATGCAAAAAATGAATCTAGACTCAGTCTTTACACCTGTCACAAGAGTTAACTCAAAATGAATTATAGACCTAAATGTAAAATGCAAAATGTTAAATCCTACCTGACAACATAGGTGAAAACCTAGGTAACCTTGGGCGTGGTGATGACTTTGAGACACAACACCAAATGCCCAATCCATGTAAGAAGATTGCTAGACTTCATTAAAATAAAACCATTCTGCTCTGTGAAAGGCACTGTGAAGACATTGAAATGACAAGCCACAGATTATGAGACAATACTTGTAAAACTATATCTAAAAAAGAGTCAGTATCCAAAATATAGAAAGAACTCTTAAAACTCCATAGTAAGAAAACAAACAAGCCAACTTGAAAATAAGCAAAAGATCTGAACAGACACTTCATCAGAGAAGATACACAGATGGAAAATAAGCATATGAACAGCTACTGAACATCATTCGACATCACAGAATTGCAAACTAAAAAAAAAAAACCGAGACACCAGTACACATCTATTAGAATGACCAAAAATCAAAAGAGTGACAACACCCAAGCCTGGCAAGGATGTGTAGCAACAGGAATTCTCTTTCATTGCTGGTGTGAATGCAAAATTTGGAAGGCACTTTGCAAGATATTTCAGCAGTTTCTTACAAAAGTAAAGATACTTTTGCTATATGGTCTAGCGATTGTGCTCCATGATATTTACCCAGAGAATTTGAAATCTGTGTCCATGCAAAAACCTAACACTGATGTTTACAACAGCTATTAATAATGGCCAAATTATGTATGGATTCTCTTTGGGTATGGATATATAACTGTATCCATACAGTAGAATCTTAATCAGTGATAGGAAGAAATGAACTATCAAGACATGAAAAGACACGGAGGAATCTTCAATGCATATTACTAATGAAAAAAAGCCAGTCTTCAAAGCTACCTTATGTATGACTCCAACTGAGTGGCATCCTGGAAAAAGCAAAACTATGGAGACAGTAAAAGGATCAAGCCTGCCAAGGTTGGAGGAAGAGAGAAAGGGAAGAATGGGTACGTGGAGCACATAGGATTTTTAGGGCAATGAAACTATTCTGTATGTAGACAGTAATGGTGGATACACATCAATATGCATTTTTCAACATTCACAGAGCTGTACAACCCAGAGGAACCCTAATGTAAACCTTAGTTAATAATAATGTATCAATATTGGCTCATCAGTTGTCACAAATGTCCCACAGTAATTATTAGCAAAATGCTAATAATAGTGAAAGTGGGGGTAGAGGAATGGACCACGTGGGAACTCTCTGTACTTTATGTGCAATTTTTCTGTAAATTCAAAACTACTCTAAAAAGTAAAGTCTATTAATAAAATTAAAAATGTATGGTCCAATTTTTATTCCTTCTAACAGTTTATTTCTGTTAATTAAATAAGTTTTTTGAGCACCTGCTAAGACTCAGATTTTGTGAGTGTCTCATGACACAACTGTTAAAGGATCTGATACTCACGTAGTCAAGATGTCGGTGTTTCTGATAGTTCTGAGGTCTGTGAAAGTGACCTGGAACAGGAGGTGAGGTCATTCTCTGGTCATAACCTACATATTAGTGAACTAGGTTAGCATGTTGCCAGGCTTCATCACATGAGATCATGTGGAGTCATTTTGGGGAAACGGGTTTCCAAGGGGGTGTTTCCTTCATAAGGAAAGCAGACTCAGACCTCAAAGGACCATCTACCTCTGTGAGTTGACCTGCTTATCTCTGCAGGCTTGTGGCAGCTCTTCTTGGCTGGACATTTTCTGCCTGCACAGCATTTAGAGATACCAAAATTATTTTATAACCTGCAGGGCAAAGTAACAATTTCATTCCATACTGGCTTACAGTAGCAGAAAGGTCAAGAGCAGATATTTCCTGGGCCTATAGGAAGGTTCAGAGATGAAGCCTGAGAAGGCGTGGTCTGTGAATGGCATCTATGCCCAGGGTAGATTACAAGAACAGCCTTGTATTTACAGAACTGAGTCGAGGAGGCAAAATACCTAGCTTGGCATAATTTCTGCATTGTATTCTGTGGAATTGATGTTGTCAAAAATAGTCCTTGCTAGTAAGAGGTCATGGAAATTATAGCTCCAAACAGAAAAGGATTCGGAGATCATGGAATCCCTTACAGAGAATCAGGTAAGATGCTCCAAGTAAAAGGCCAAAGAGTTAAAGCAATATTGGTCTATTTGAATCAATGTCAGGAAACTTGACATTCAGAAGAAAGAGTGCAATCATCCTGAATCCTCACCTAAGACCTGGAACCACCAGAGTTACCACAAAACCACAAGATGTATGGACCTACAACACTACTCAGTGGCCATGCTATGGCAGTGGCTCACATACAAAAGGAGGAAGATTGGCAACAGATGTTAGCTCAGGGTGAATCTTCCTCAGGAAAAAAAAATCCTATGCCTTAAACAGTTGGTGCCGAAATGACAAATTTAACATCACCAATGAGATAAATTGCAGAAAAACATGCGAAAGCAATGATTATAAAATATATTACTATACCAACACTTAAACTTCTTGCCAAAGATTTTATTTTTTCATTTTTCCTAATTTAGTTTTGCAACTTTCTAGGGATATGGCTACCTATTTTAATGCTTTCCTGGAATTTCAATAATCTTACCAGATATGAAAGTAAAATTATACCTTCAACTATCAGCCCAAATAATGTAGAGAGTGACTTCAGGGAAAAGGCAGACTGAGATGAACCAGAAATCCATCTCTCCACCCAGAAAACAATTGTGTGGGTAGAATTCTGTCTGAAGTGGCAATTTTGGAACTCTGGGGTCTCTGAAAGCTTGCCACATCCAGGGAAAATCTTGGCTGGCAAATTGCAGTTAACATTGGTTGATTTCAGCCCTCTGGTGATAGGATCTACCCATCCCCCACCTCCCAGGCCTGTGGCAGGCAGCTGTGAGGATGGAAACTGGAAGTTCTGGTGTGGCTTGCTGGAGCCATGGTGGACAATAAGAAACTTGTCTTTCAGGTTTCAGTGTTTCAGTGCTCTGTGTTGTGATTATGAGTTGCTGCTTCTGATTGCTGAGGTACAAGCAGAGGCTGCTGCCATTGGTTCATACCCCACTGGCTAAAGTGGCTTCCAGGGGCTTTAAAGGGGCCGTCCTTTGTTGGGTATTCAAAACCAGTGTTATCTGGGGCATGCACTTGCAGGGCGTGGAGCTAGTGTCAGTTCACAGCCCCTGCAGGCCACTTAGCCACATAAAATGGATGCCGAGGGAGCAGTGTTATCTGATGGTTTAGCTAAACTCTCAATGAAGTCATATATCAAAACCCAACATGCAACATCAAACTCAGTGTTGGAAGACTGAAAGTGTTCCTCCTAAAGTTGGGAACAGGACAGGGTGCCCGTTTTCACCACTGCTATTCAACATTCTTCTGGACATTCTAGCCAGAGCCATTAGACAAGAAAAAGAAATAAAACAGTTTTGGAGGCTGGAAGTCCAAGGTCAAGGTGCCAGCATGGTGTGGTTCCTGGTGAGAGCCCTTTCCTTGGCTTGCAGACAGCTGTCTTCTTGTATCTTCACATGTACGATCATCACTCTTGTGTCTCTTCTTATAGGGACAGTGATCTCATTCATGGGGGCTTCACCCTCATAACCTAATCACCTCCCAGAGGTCCCACCTCCTAATACCACACATTGGGAGATACGATTTCAACATACAGATTTTGAGGGGACACAAACATTCAGTCCATAGCACAGGCAAAGTGGCATGCACAGAAATGTCCTACAAAAAGAAATGTCACAGATGACATGACCCTCCATATAGAAAATCCCAAAGAATCCACAAGAAAACTACTAGAGCTAATAAGCAAATTCAGTAGAGTTTCAGGGTACTAGATAAACACACAGATAAGTTGTGTTTCTATACACCAACACTGAACAATCTAAAAGGAATTTTTTAACAGAGTTTTTGTTGACTATGACAAAAATGTTTTGGGCATAGACAATGGTGATGGTTTTACCACACTGGGAATATGTTTAATGCCATTGGATTGTATACTTATGGATGGTCAAAATGATAAATATTATGTATATTTTACCACAACTAAAAAATAATAATCTGTAGAAATATAATTATAGACATTATAATAGCATATACTAATTATATAGAGTAGAAATCCACAAACCATGGTCTGTGGGCACAGCTCATCCCTGTTTTTGTATAGCCCATGAGCTAAAAAGAGTTTGTACATTTTTTTAATGTCAGAAAAATTTTTTAAGATGAATATATTTGAAGACATATGGAAATTATCTGAATTTTACCTTTTAGTATTCATAGAGAAAGTTTTTTGGAACAAAAAACAAAGGACAAATTGCTGAATTAGAATTTTAATTTATTCTTAGTAGGACCCCAGTATGGTTACCTCTCCAAGAATGATTTCAATCCAAGCCACTATCATCAAACTAACTTCTCTTTTTATGGTAAAACTGTACTTTCTACACACTTTTTAAAGTGTCTATGCGTTTCTCCTTTCTTACAGGTTTTAGTAGTTTTGCAACCTCCTATCTCCTGAAATCACACACCTTTTAGAGTTTCCATTTATCAGCGTTACATAATGCATATTATTTAATTACCTCTATTCCACATGGTTTATCTCTGCTCGAACTAGGAGAATGTGACTCACCCTGGGAGTGGTTCACGTTTTCTTTTGGTGTGGGTGAGAATGGGATCCATAGTCCCTCCTGTACTTTGCACAATTTCAGAACTGCTTGGCTTGCTCTCAGTTTCCTGCTTACAAAGACAGAGAAGTACATGGCTGTAGTTTAGAATCTGGCATTAACATAGAAGCAGAAAAATTACTCATGTACGTTTACCTTCCTCAACTTATTAAAATCAGTGAGAAATTAAAAATATTTTATTTTTATTCATCCTGCTTTTGTATTTCAATTGCCTTTTCCTAAATGTTGTCCTAGTTTTCTGTTTCTCAGTATAATTACAAACTCATGGCTTTTCATAGACTCAACCATTTTCAAATGACAATGCTAACATTATCTTCATTTTCAAATTGTCAGAACTCATTTAGCAGGATTCCCTCAGTCAACACCTTTGTTTTTTCAGAGACGTTGCTGGCAGCCATTGTAACCAGCCTTGATTTCTGTCAACAACACAATGTTCAGTTCTGTTCTGAATTTTCCTGATGCAAATGAAAATAGTGTGGGAGATCAGAATTGGCTACCCCAAGGTGTATCTCTTTGGCATAAAGATTATTTACTTACTTATAACTTTTAAGAAACTTCAGACAGGGGAGAAGCTCTGAAAACCAAGTAGAAGCAACCCTTTGTAAGAGATATTTACATTTGTAAGGAAAATCTCCATCTGTAAAAATATCTCCCTCTCTGTACCAGGAAGAAGGGGGGATGATCTTATCTCTAGAAGCTCTTATCGGTGCTGAAGGCAAGGACTTACATCTTCGTACTTTCGTTTACTGTGCTTTTCTCATAAACCCCCAAAGCTGACCCTGGCAACCCCCAAGGTCCTCCTTTGTCTATTAAAGAGGAGAACCTCTGCCATTTTGTCAATAGAAACACAGTTTCCCTGGTCTCTCCCATGTACACATGTTATAAGGCTTTGTTTGATGTTCTCCTGCTCTTCTGTCTCATGTCAATTTAATTTGTAACCCAGCCAGAAAGGACCCTTAGTGGGTAGAAGATCCTTTTCCTCCCCTTCAACAGCTACTCGCCAAGAAGGGGATTTCTTTTAGAGGGAAATATAGTTTGAGACTGTTGACACAAATAATCCATAACCAATCTATAAATCAAAATTGGGGTGAGTTTATTATGAGCCAACCCCCAAGGGCCATACAGCCCAGGAGAGTCCTTTCATAAAGGAAGGGAGCACTCCAAAGAAGTGGGGTGTACAAAGTCATTATATACCTTCAAAGAGCATCACATATGATAGGAATGTCCTTTTTACAATAGTCACGAGATTGCTTTGCTGGCACAGCAATTCACTGAGCACAGCAGGTTGGTGGTCACAAGATGGGTGGTCACAAGGTGAGTACAGCAGGTCAGCAATTAATCCTTAGTTTAAGGAGAAATGCTTATCCTTGAAGAAATGCTGATGTGGGGGAAGTAACAGTCTTAATTTTAAGGGCATTGTTCTCATCTTTCGGACATAGCAAACATTTAAATACAGCATATATACAATGCAAGCTCAACAGGACACGTCAGTCCCTTTTGGAAAATGAAGGTCAGGCTGAATTAGTTTTAACCCAAATGACTTCTTCATATACTCCAATGTATCCTGATGCTTGTCATTTATTTATCAATAATAAACTCTGATCATTACTGTCACCCATGAAATTGGTGCTGAGTAAATGTGCTAAGGATACTCTTTGCCTCCTTTAGGAGAAACAGAGCTGGAAACATTATTTTAAAGGTATGAGTTCACATAATTTTTACCTTTTAATGTATTATGTTTCTTATAGTGTGACGTATCATCAACAACTAATATTTTCTACCATGTTACAGTCACTTTATTAAGGACATTGTTTAAAGGAAATAAAAATAAAAGGGAGAAATCAGCAGGCAACTGGAAACTCAGATTGGAAGAAAGTTGAGAGTAAGTACTGAGGGGACATTGCAGAGAGGGAGGCTGAGCCAAGGAGGCAATTTGCATCAAAGACCACAAAATAAAAACAGGTATTTCATAATCACACAGTCCATGGTGTGGCCTGGGGAACAAAGGGGATGTGCCAGTTGCTGAGCTGGTTTTGCACGCTCAAAGGTCTTAGAAGAATTTGTAAAGTCATGAAGACAGAGGTGGAAGCAATTCTAGGCAGTGGGGCCAAGATCAGAAGTCAAAGTTTAAGAATAGGAAGAGGTCTGAACAGAGGAGGTAGAGCACCTTGAAAAGGAGGCATTTTAGTACTCTGAAAATATTGAGGCTGGCACATGCTGGGAAGTTCATTGTGATAAGGGGGGGCATAATATCCCAATCCAAATGCCATGTCGGTTTAGGGATTATTTTGAATTAAAGTTACTTAAAATGCAGTCAGTACAAGAAGGACATATCTGACCTTTCTTTGTTCCTCTGAAAGCAGGAAATAAATCTTCCTCATGAAATTACCCTCCCTGTACCAGGAGTGTATATGGCATCCTCATCTACAGAGATAGGGAATTCAGGGCCCAGAGGCTGTATAAACGAACCTTGTTCCTTCCTCACTAATTTGCTACCCCAAACCCAAAACCCTTTGTCTTGTCAATTCTTCACAAATTTATTGTTTTGTGTATAAAAGGTAGAAAAGCTGCCTGCTTTGGTCACTTCTTTGAGTCCCATGTCATTATGGGCTCCTGTATGTATGAAATTAAGTTTGTTTTTCTGCTCTTAACCTGTCTTATGTCCATTTAATTATTAAACCAGCCAAAGAACCGAGAAGAGAAGAAGGGAAAACTTACCCATTCCTATAGTGGCCAACTGTGCAATAAAATCTGCAAATCCACAGAATTTAAAAATAAATTTTTACTGTTTCTTCCAAAAAATACATTTTCATTAGGAAATATTAAAATTCGCTATTATAGATAAGGGCACAAAATCACAGTAAAATAATAAATCATTCCCAAAGCCCTGTCTCCTGTGGAAGGGAAAACAGGTACACTTATTTTGGAAAGAGAATCAATATTCAAAAGAGAAGGTTCACCAACATATTTACAAGTGGGTATTCAGTCTCCAGGTGCAGCCTGAAGACATGCTTCCACAAACAAGGCATGTTATGTTAATAAGGCCTAAGCTTCTTCTGATGCAGAGATCTTACCATTAAAATGAAGCAAAGGTAACCCTTGGGTGCTTCTTGGCCAGTAGGTGCAGGTGTCCCTCTTGTGGTGGGGTTTGGACTGGTTCAGGGTGGTTGGTGATTGTATCTCTTAACATAACTGAAGAAGTCCTTTGGAAAACCTCTTTGAGTTTCTCAGAGCAAGTATTCTGTCCCAATTGATGAAATGTCAATAGTTCCTGAAGGACAGGGCTAGTCTCTGAGAGGTTGTCTTCCCCTCTGCTCAACCCCTCACCTGTGACCATGGGGGAGGTGGAGGTGCCACCTCTACCTGGACCCTGGGCAAAATTGGGAGCCACTTGGGATGATGGCAGTGACACCATTCTACAGAATGGAGTTCACAAGTGAGTGGCAGCATTCCAACCAGCTCTAGCACATCCCTGACGAGGATGGGACAGAGGGGTCTGCTCAGTTTGCAGAGTTGAAGGCTGTCCATTTGGCCCTTCCAAGATGCATCGAAGAGAGACATACCTGAGGTGGAGATTTTTCTTATTCAAGGTGGCTGCTAAGGGTCTCACGACATGGCCTGGACAATGGAAAAGCATAATTTTTTATTAGAAGGGAAACCAGCTTTGAGCAGTCCACACTTGGCAAGGGATGGTGCATTTTCTCCTCCCATTTGGGTTACCCATATCTTGGTTCTCACCCTGTATGATTGGGACAAAGGCAGACTAAGAGGTGAAAGAACTAGGAGGGTTCACCCAGCAGCAAATCTGTTTAAAAGAGAAATGTAGAGAGAATGAGTGGAGTCTGATTTCACTTCAATTTAGTTTATTACTTAACCCAATTTGAATACGTAAATTTCTATGGGAACTGAAAGAGCGGAAAGGAAATAAATAGACTCAGTGATTACAATTCTTGAGGAATCGATGACTTGATGGACTGAGGTGTAGTAGGAACCACAGAGTAAAGGATTTGATCAGAGTGGAACGTGTTAAATTTGAGATTTCAGAGATGAAGCAATTCTAAGCGGTAAACACGGGAGTAGTTACCTGGTGTACTGTGGGTACAAGTAGAAACTCTCAGGAGTTGAAGATGTCAAAACACTGAGAAGCTGGAGCTGTCTCCATGAATAAGGATGATGTCTAAGCATCTTGGGAAGGATTATAAACCTGATAAGCATATGAACATTATGCAGACCCTGAGGGGAGTGTACTGAGAAGTGCATAAGAGAGTCGGGTCATGATGATGTCAGCCTTAACAGATCAGACACGTACTTCTCTCTTTCTAAGGAATTTAACATCCCTGATGCAGTGGGCTATTGCCTGACCATTCCCTGTTCTGACCTTTGCCCCGTTCACTCTGCATTCTGATTATTAGCTTCTGAATAAATATAGGAAGGATGCATTGGTTGGTACAAGGTCCAAAACTCTCCAATTCAGAAGCTGGTTCCCTAGCACTGAGGTGTAAGGAGTAGGATGCTTTTCTTAGTTGATGCAGGCTGTATGTCTCCTTCCTCAGCACTGACAATGGGGATGGCACAGCAGCTTCCCACTAGACCCTCCAGAGCCACCTCTGTTCTCCTTCAGAGGTTGTAGTTCAGGCACCTGAAATTGTTTCCTTCTCTTCATTAAAGCTATAATCAAATTCTACTTATTCTGTTGTATTAGACACTATGCCTAATACTATCCTATTCCTAACTCTTGCATATAGTTAACTGATTTAATTATTTATAAGGCAGTCGCAAAATATCCTCTTGTATACATTTAATGTTGGAAAACTATTTATTGATATTGCTAACTAAAAGCAAATGAACTCTACTCACACTGCAATTCCACAGAAAAGAAAGAGAATAAAAACTTTGATCGTTCTTTCTTTTCAGAAATTAATTAAAAGAATAACCACCATCACTTCCCAAAGCACGGAAAACTGACCATGACTAAAGTCTGTGAAGGAGTGGAGAAAAATAGAAGTAATTTTAGTATAAATCAGAAACATTCAATATATATATTTCAACACTACAATAAGTATAGTTTTCGTCACGTTATGACCTCATCCCAACCAGTGCTTCCTTCCTATGTTTATTCAGAAACTCATTCTCAGAAGCCAGTGTGACTGGAGCAAAGGTTAGAACAGGGTTATGGCCACACAATAGCCCTTTGCATCAGACGATGTTGAATTCCTTAAAAAGGAGAAACAGGTAACCCCAAACTGCTACTAGCAGTACTAAAATTCTCCTGGAGTGTGTCTGGATATTAAAATTTACCAACATTCTGATAGGACACCTGCCATGTAAGTGAGTGACTTAGTGGAACAAATGGCAGGGGAACTGAATTATCAGAGGGCTGAATAAGGAATATAATTCATCAGGTGAAATTCAAATATCATCCACAATCAGAGAGGGCACAGGGGAAGGTCAGGTTGTGGATTACAATCGAGTATATCTTGATCTCAGTGTCATCAATTTGTGGTCTCTGTAATTGAGGTTGTGGGAATACCCCCAGTTTGAGGTAGTCTTTGATTCCACCCAATTCTGGACAACTTCCTCACTGATGATGAGTGATCCTTAGAATTTCTAAATTGGTGGCTCTCAGTAGGGTCATTACATGCGGGTGCAGGAGATCCACTGTGAGAAGAGAGGAGCTAGGCCTGGGTGCTGGGATGTGTAAGGAATCCATTGAATGTGTGTAAATCACTTTTTTAGTACTGTCATCCTAATATTAAGTCTTTCATTTAATAACATGATTGTCTTTCCATATATTTGTGTCTTCTTTAATTTCTTTAAACAAGTTTTAAAAATTTTCATTGCACAAGTCTTTTGCCTCCTTAGTTAAGCCATTCCTAAGTAGTTTATTCTTTTTCTTGCTATTATAATGGGATTGATTTTTTATCTTTCCTTCTCAAATTGTTCATTGTTAGTGTATAGAAATGTAATTGATTTTCCTGTGTTGATTTTGTATCCTGCACCTTTGCTGAAATTGTTTATTAGTTCCAACCATCTGTTGTTTGATCTTTAGGGTTTTCTACGTATAAGATCATGTTATCTCGGAACAGAGATAATTTTACTTCTTCCTTACCATTTTGGATGTATTTTATTTCTTTTTCTTGTCTTATTAGTGTAACTGGAACTTCCAATACTATGCTGACTATCAGTAGCAAAAGCAAGCAAATTTTTCATATTATTGATCTTAAGGGGAAGTGCTTTCAGTCTTTCATCAGCCAGTATGATGTTCGTTGTGGATTTTTCGTATATGGGCTTCATTGTGTTGAGGAAGATTCTTTCTTTCTTGTTTGTTGTGTGTTTTCTATCATGAAAGAGTGTTGAGTTTTGTCAAGTGCTTTTTCCATGTCAGTTGAGATGATCATGTGGTTCTTTCTTATCCTGTTAATGTGTCATGTTGCGTTTACTAATTTTTGCATGTTGAAAAATCATTGACTTCCAGGAATGAATCCCACCTTGGGATTCTATGAAATTTTTTGTATGCTGCTGAATTCAGTTTTGAGTATTTTTGACAATTCATAATTCTCTAATCATTCTAATATATGAAATATTGGTCTTTAGTTTATTTTCTTGTAGTATTTTTTTCTGCCTTTGTATCATGGTAATGCTGGCCTCACTGAATGAGTTAGAGATTGTTCCCTCCTCTTCAGTTTTTTTGCAAGGGTTATGAATGATTGTTGTTAATTCTGCTTTAAAAAGTTGGTGGAATTCACTAGTTAAGCAATCTGGTCAGGGGCTTTTCTTTGTTGGGAGGTTTTTAATTACCGCTCAATCTCCTTAATAGGTCTACCCAGGTTTTCTCTTCCTTTATGATTCAGTCTTTGTAAGTCATGTGTTTCTAGGAATTTTCCATTTCATGATCAGTTCTCAATTTTTTGGAACATAATTGTTCATAGTACTCTCTTTTCTATTTCCTTATTGATCTTCTGTCTGTTTGTCTTATCCATTATTTAAAGTGGAGTTCAAGTTTCCAACTAGTCTTGTAGTGGTGTCCATTTCTCCCTTCAATTCTGTCAATGTGAGTTTCATATATTTTGGAGCTCTGATGCTTGGTACATATATGTTTATAATTGTTCTATATTCTTGGTGGACTGACCCTTTTATCAATATATAATAACCAGTTTTGCCTCTTGTTACAATTTTTGTCTTAAAATTCTTTTTTGTCTCTTACTGGAATAGCCATGACAACTCTCTTTTGGTTACTATATACATGGAACTTCTTTTACCATCTTTCTCTTTCAAACTATTTGAGTCCTTAGATCCAAGATCAGTGTCTTACAGGGAACAATACTTTATCCTGTTTTTTTTTTTTTTTTTTTTTCTGTTTTAGTCCATTCTACCAATCTATACCTTTTGGATGGGAGAGTTTATTTACATGTAAAGTAACTACTGATAGGGAAAGACTTACTTTTTAATTTTTTTTCTAGATGACTTAAGTCCCTTATATCCTCCATCACTATCTTCCTTTATGTTTAGACAATTTTTGGGTGGGACGTCTTTTGATTCTCTTCTCATTTTCACTTGTGTGTATTCTATGGTTATTTTCTTTGTGTTTACCATGGGAATTACATATAACATTGTAAAGTTGTAACAACTTATATTGAATTAATTCCAATATAACTACAATGCCATAGAAGAACTCTACTCCCATACAGCTCTGTTCCCTTCTCCCGATTAATGTTATTGATGTCGCTAGTTTCATCTTTATACGTTGTGTAGATAGTAACATAGATGCATAACTATTTTTTTATGCATTCATCTTTTAAATTTTGTAGAAATGAAAAAGTATAGTTAGAAACCAAAATTATGAAAGTACGTGATTTTATATTTGCCCACACATTTACCTTTACCGGAGGAGTTTGTATCTTCACATGGCTTTAAGTTACTGTCTAGTGTCCTTTCATCTGAACAGGAATGACTCCTTTTACATTTCTTGTGGGAAAGTTCGAATGGTAATGATCTCTTTTGTGTGTGTTTTTTTTTCCTTTTAGCATTTTAAATACATAATCCTACTGCCTTAATTCCTCCAAGGTTTCTGATGGGAAACCTGTTGAAGGTCTTATCCAGTATCCTTTGTCCCTGGTGAGTCATGCTTCTTTGGCTGCTTTCAACATAGTTTCTTGATTTTGTTTTTCAACAGTTTGAACATAAGGTATTTGGGTGTGGATGTCTTTGAGTTTATCCTACCTGCAATTATTGGAGCCTCTTGGATTTGTTGATTGTTCATGTCTTACATTCAGCTTGGGATGCTTGTGTTCATTATTTCTTCAAATAATCTCTCTGTCCCATTCTTTCTCTCTTCTCTTTCTGGGATTCTGAGAATGTGTGTATTAGTCCAATTGATGGTGTCCTATGAGTCCTTTAATGTCTGTTCACATTTCTTCATCTTTTTTGCTTTCTGTTCCCTAGGCTCCATAATTTCTATAGCTTTTTCATATTATCACTTTATTCATATATGGTTTACCTGATTTCCTTTAATTCTTTGTCAAATTTTTGCACCAGCAATTTCAGCATATATAAGACAGTGGTTTTAAAATTCTTTGTCTACTAAGTCCAATGCCTGTGCTTTTCAAGAACAGTTTCTGCCAACTTTCTTTTCTTTTTTAGTGGCTAATGGTTTTGTTTTGTATTTTGTATGTGATGTATGTGTTTAATTGGGCATGAGACAAAACAACCCTCTCTCCCACTCTTTGCAGATTTGTTCTGTGTACTGAAAGTCCCTCCGTTTTCAGCTTGTCATGATCCTAGTCTTAGGATCAGCCCAACATGAAAGCTGAAGGCTTAGTCAGTTCTTTTCTGAACATGCATCTTGCCTGGCCTGCGTGTGGCTTTTGTAAATTCCCTGAATACATGAGTCCACTTTGAAAGTCTTAATATCCCACACATACACAACCCAGCTTCTCCTCAGAGCTTTATGTGCTCTATTCTATGTCTTCACTCTTAATCTTTGGCTCTGGCATTTGTGTATCTATGGTCCCCCTGCAGCTAAAATGAGACATTCCAGCTACTTTTCAGTTCAAGTTTAGAGTTAGGCAAGACAGACCGCCATCTTTCAGGCAGCCCCTAAATAGGTTAGAACACTGCAAATGAGATCTCTTGTCACTCTGGTTTGAGGGAGGCAAATGGGAACTGGGCTGATGCCTCTTACAGACTAGGCCTGCACTGTGCCAGTCTGGGTGAGGGCAAGAGTGAGTAAAAACATGATGAAATTTCCTACCACTTTGAATCTGGCTTTTTCTTCACTGGGGTTCTATTTCTTGCTGTAGATTATTGTTTGGTTGTTTTCCAGAGCTCCTATATGTTTATTTCAGCCAGTGTCAGGTTGTTTCCTTATGTTTCCATGGGAGAACTGAGAGCTTCCTAGTCCATGATTTTGCTGACATCACTCTATCTGTTCAATTTTAATTGGCTTCATAATATTCCATCGTATCAATGCATCTTAATTTCCCTAACTCTTGCCAAGTTTGTTGTAATTTCAGTTGTTTCCAGTTTTTTCTTTCAGGAATATGTTGAGGAAGATAATAAACTATATAAAATGTTTATCAGTTTTTTGGTAGTTACATCAGGATAGTTTTTAAAAGTTATATAACTGGGTGAAAGTTATAAACACTGCAAGATTCTATTTGCATACTGCCAATGATATCCAAAAACTATTGAGAAGTAACCCCAATAATCACTTTGCCAGGATAATCTTTTTTAGACATCCTTTTCAAGATTTCACCATTGTTCAGGTAGGATATTCTTTTTATAAAGCAACAAAAATAGAAACAAAAATAATTTTGCTGATGGGGAAGATAAAAAGGCAATTTTTCTTTCAATTTGAAGTTTTAATTATTTATTGAGATTCACCTTTTTGGAAAATGTTCATTAATCATTCCTCTAAAGTGTGTGTGTGTGTCTTCTTGTGTATGTGTGTGTGGTGTAAGATAGTTATATCATGGCAAAAACAAAAAAAAAGACTAGTATCTGGAGGTTTCTGTTCTAACATATGGTGAATAATGGTTCAGCAAATCTTTTGTATTAAATCACTAATGTAGGTGGATCCTGAATAAAAATTTACTTGTGAAAGAAATTATAGATTTATTTATTACCATACAATAGTTCATTAACATTCCTCTTTATTAATACCTAACCAACAAGTTAACTGGTTCCAATTCTCTTCTCACTCCATTGGTTACAGCTTGAACCTTCCTCCTCCTAGAGTCTTCCAGGGCAAGGTTTCAATTCTTCATCTTTGTTATTACTTTCAATGAAGCAAATAGGTACCATTGGACCTTGGACAGAAGAGGGAGGAAAATGGACAAGTCACTAGACTGGCCACCAATTGTTTGCCTTCCAATTTTGTCTTTAGACTATTTGTATGACAATTGACTAGTACTTAAACTTTGAGTTCCACTTTCTCATCTATAAAATAGAAGGAAATATTCAAAGAGATGTTTTGGAGACAGATGACAGGACTTGGTTACCTTGTAGTGCAAAATGGGATGAAGGGAATGGAATGATCAAGAATACCACTGATCAGCGTTGGTGAAACTCTGAATGTCCATACACCTTGGAAAAGACCATGACCAGCAGAGGGCAGTGCAACCAAGTATCTATTTCCTAGCAACACTATTGAATAAAGAAAGCTTCTGAAATAACATAAAAAGAAATGAAATATTATTCATTCTTAAAAAAGAAGGAAATCCTGCCATTCGCAACCATATGGATGAATTTGGAGGACACTGTGCTAAGTGAAATAACCCAGACACAGAAAGACAAATACTGTATGATCCCACGTATTTTTGGAATTTGGAAAAGCCAAAATCATAGAAGGAGAGAGTAGAGGAGTGGTGACCAGGGCACTGGGGAAAATGAAAAGTTGTGGGTCAAAGGGACCAGTCAGTCATAAGATGAATAAGTTCTGGAGAACTAAAAGACAGCATGGTGACTATAGTTAATAATAATGTATTTTGTTCTTGAGATTTTCTAAGTATTATCACCATATACAAAAAAATTTATGTGATGTGATGGGTATTATAATTAGCTTAATTATGGTAATCATTTCACCCTGTATATGTATATCAAAACATCACATTGTACAGTTTAAATATATACTTTTAATTTATATACAATTTTTATTTAGTTTATTTTGTGTGGCCACAGTGGTAGAAGCTATCACTCTTAGAAGCTATCACCTTGTTTCTTGTGTTTTCATTCTATGTACATTTTCCCTTTGTTGATTTTGCTTAGCAACATCTCACAATACGAACCATATCAGTGACTACAACTCTATGCTGAGTGCTGTGAGTTCTTTCAGCAAACCTATGAATCTGGGGGTGGTCTTGGGGGCCTTCGATGCTAGTGATCAATGAATGATTGCCTGGGATTGAAGGAATTCATGAGATGCCCAACTTTTATTACGTACCAGGAAAAACCCAGGCAAACGGGCATGGGTTCGTCACCCTGCATGCAGAACTAACCTAAGAGGTGAGGAAAAGTTGATTCTTGGGGAGATCAAAGTTGTGCCTTAGCTATCTCTCAGTCATGTGGATATCCAACTACTACCTTTGTTGCTCATCTAGGTTCCTAAGAGCAAAGATATGGAGGCCTCCAAATTACATATAGATGCTGCATTCTGCCATATTGATTCTGCTTATTTGTACAATAATGAAAACAAGGTCGGACAGACCATATAAAACAAAATTGAAGATGGTCCTTTGAAGAGAGAAGACATATTTTACACTGCAAAGGTGCTGTGTCTGTGGTGTGTCTGTGTGCTCATGTGTGTGAATGTGATTGTATGGAGGTACAAATATATTACAGGACCAGTATTGTTTGGTGAATTGTGCTTATTGATACAACTTTCTTCACACATATTCGTGTATTAAATCTAATGTCAAAAAATGATGGTTTTCTCATCATTGTTTTGTTCAAATATTATGATTTTAAAGTAAAGTGATTTACTTTTTTGAGCTTGAGACCATATCAGTGTGATTTAGCATGGACCACTGAATCAGACAGAACTGGGATCAGATTATAGCTTTCCTTATCATCTGGTGACTTACTAAAATTTCCTAACACTCTTAATGTCACTTCTTCCCTCAATCAATAAGAGAAAGCAATATAAGAAGAACTTTGTGTTAAACAAGATATAGCTAAAGTGTCTTGAATTGGGTCAAGCACATATTAATATGTTGAAAGCACTTTCCCCTACAATTGTCTAAGCAAAAAGGATACTAAATGTTCTCCACAGGATTGAAGATTTTATAGAATTAGGCTATGTTTTTGAACTGCTTTGTAACTCCATCCAATAGAATTCAGATAATGGGCCTGGTTATTATTTGATAACAGGTTTTACTTCTTGGTTCATTTCCTTCCATTGTTAGTAGATGTACTGATGATAAATCCAAACAAATAATAGAGTTTCTATGCACAAGTCAGATCAAAAGAGAATGCAAGAAAGAAGAAAGTATTTATCCTCTGTCGTCATCAGTTTCCCACCAGTAGAAAAATGTCTAATTCTTAGGTGAAACAAGAAAAACAAAACTGACTGAAGTATTAATCCAACACAACTTCCATTCTTTAAACTCTGGAGATTTGGGCCACTTTCCTTCAACCAAAGTTCATCCAAGCAGCTTTGCAAAAGTCTCTGAAAAAGTTTCAACTGGACTATGTCTATCTGTATATTATTCATTATCCAATGGCCTGTGAGAATGGGCTCTGAACCTTCAGATTCAGCAATTCATAAACTTTAAAATAGTGGATATGCTGTAGTGGTTTGGAGGAAATCATTACCAAAATGTTTATAGAGAGGAACAGAGGAAAACAATTTGGGTCAACAACGTTAGGCATCCCTTTCCTTCAATGTGTTACACTCTTTCACGTTTTTCTAAGGAGAAAACAGTAATTGCTGTCACTACGTTCTCTCCTTGTTTAGTTTACTACTTTTTCTCTTCTGAATAATCATGCCTAGTTGCTTCATTGTCATTTATTTATTTATTTTTTGCAGGGAAAGATTTGCTCTGAGCTAACATCTGTTGACAATTTTCCTCTTTTATCTTCTTTTTCCCTCCCCAAAGCCCCAGTGCATGATTGCATATCATTGTTGTAAGTCCTTCTAGTTCTTCTCTGTGAGCCACCACCACAGCATGGCTACTGACAGAAGAGTGGTGTGCTTCCACAATCAGGAACCAAAGCTGGTCTACAAAACAGTGAGAGTGCTGGACTTTAACCACTAGGCCATCAGGGCATACTCCATTTCATTTCTTGACAGTTGTTCCTTTTAACAGATTTTTCTTGGATTTATTCCTGATCTATAGCCAATTGCACAAATGATTCTTCACCACCCCTTCCTTCCCAGGCCATGGAGAAGTGTAAGGATGCAGGTTTAATCAAGCCCATTAGGTTGTCCAACTTTAACTGCAGGCAGCTGGAGATGATCCTGAATAAGCCAGGCCTCAAGTACAAGCCCGTCTGCAACCAGGTGAGCACCCTTGGCCTCCTCCCTTTCTGTCCTTCATCTCCTTCTTCTTGCACTACTGCCAAGTGTCTATTTGGCCTCCTTTCCTATTCATCCCATCTTTATGGAACAGGAGATTCTAGACAGCAGAGCCTCTGTCTAGATGGGCATGAATAGAACCCATAATTTTATCTCTTTTTGTAAATTCTTAGTGAAAAAAGTGGCAGGACCTTATTGCTAAATTGTCTGCTGGAATTTAGGGAAGATAAAGGAGTTTATGGAGGGCTAGAATAGTTACCCAGACATTTGAGGGAGGGTGGCATTTCCCTGTGATATGAAGAATGTCCAGAGATGGAATGGGTGACAGTGATTTGGAGCAAATTGTGTATAGAAAGGTAGGTCATGAAAATATGTAACGGGTAGTAAATAAGGAAAGAGTGAAACTAAGATGCGGTAGGTGTTTGCAGTTTGTGTGGGGTTTGGATGCTTGAATCCTTTATCTTGGTATCTCTCCTTTCAGAGGTCTTTGAGTAGGAAGCATGGATACAAGAAAAATTAGCTGGAGACTATGAACGTCATCCAGGCTAGAGGGATGGTTTGTGGTGATACTAATGGTGGAGAAATCAACACTCAGGAACATTTGCAGGAATACAGAGCAGACCTTGTGACTTACTCAGTCTTAGTCTGGTTCTCCTCATGGATTTCTACCCCTAAATGAACTGTTTAGACACATTATTCTGTATCTGGTTCTGTGTTCTTACTTTTTGGTTGTTCTATTTTTATTTTATTATGGTAAGGACAGTTAACATGAGATCTATCCTCTTGACAAATTTTGGAGTATGCAATACAGTACAATACAATATTGTTAACTGTGGGGACAATGTTATACAGTAGATCTCAAGAACTTATTCATCTTCATAATTGAGACTTCATGGCCATGATTAGCAACTCCCGATTTCTCCCCTCTCCTAGCCCCTGGTGACCAACATTCTCCTGCCTGATTCTATGAGTCAGACTATTTTAGATTCCTCATACAACTTATATCATATACTACTTGCCCTTCTGTGAATGTCTTATTTCACTTACCATAATATCCTTAAGGTATAACAGGGAGTCAAGAGGTGTGTTCAATTGGAAAATGTGGCCTATAAATTTCAAGAATTTGACATATAGTGTTATAACACTATTGATTTTCTATTATAAAAGTTAAAATGTTCATGTGATTCTGTATTCGTTATACTCTCGATTTTTATTATGAAAATTTTCAGACATTCAGAGAAACTAAACGTATAATAGAGAACATCTATGTTTTCCCTCCTATATTAAAAATTTTTCACATTTTGCCATGTCGCCAAATATATGTGTATATATACATACATGTGTGTATATATATATATCTGGATATGTCTACATACATGTATGTAATATTTTGCTGACCCTCTTCAAAGTTAGCTGTAGACATGACAATTCACCCCTACCGACCTCAGAAAGCTTATTGCCTATTTTCAATCCATGTTCAATCTCCCCTATGGTTTTCCCAATGTCTTTTATAGATCTTTTTTTAATCAGGAGCCAACTGTGGTTGACATATTACTTTCAGTCATGTTTCTTAAGCTTCCTTAATGAAGAATCACCACTCAATCCTTTTTGTTACCATGACATCTGATAGGTTTTTGTCAAATATTCTGGATTTATCTGACTTTTATCTTGTGATGTTAATTAACTTGTTTCTCTATTCCCAGTTTCTGTAAATTACAAATTAAATCTGAATGCCTTATTACAATAAGGTGAAACATTTTTGGCAAGAAAATGTCCTTTGCATACTGTGTCCCTCAAATCACACTCAAGTAGGAAGCGTGTCATGACAATTGTTTCACAATGAGAGATTTTAGTTTTGTTCTTTTGTTTAAGCTAGTGGCAACCAGATGTTTTCTTCATAAATGTATATTTTCCCCTTTTAAACTACCTAGCAATCTGTTGGGTGATAATTATCATCAATGGAAGTCATATTGCCCCCAAATTTTCACACATGGTTGAATAGCCATCAATGATTTTTACCCTGAATTAGTTATTTCATTGGGATTTGTAGATAATTATTTTCAATTTTAAACAAGGTTTTACCATTTTTTACCTGACATTTTATTGTAAACAGAAAATTACCTCATCAAGTCAGGATAAACTACAATTATTCCTGTAAGGCAGGGTAAAATCTTAATTCCTTGCCTTTAATTATCAATGTTCCAAGAAAGCAGTTACTGTAATAATCACCATCTGCGGGAACAAAGATTTTTGTCCTCTCTGTGTCTCTCTCTTGCTCTCATCACTATGGATTCCTGGATTTTTATTTACTCTATGTGTTATAATTGCTTTTAGTCATTATTCCCTTTGATGCTCAAATCTACCAAATGTCACCAGTGGTATTCACATCACACTGGTTTCTTTTGTCATTTAGACATCCCTTCATAAGTCTTTCAGGAATTTCTTGTTTTCTGGCACAATTTGATGTCCAAGGTTCTAAGAGTTCTTTTCTGTCCCAGACCTGGAATTAGCCATGTCTCCTTGGAATGTACAATGATACTGAGTAACCAAGAATCCATCCATAGAGTCGCTTGTTCTCAGGAATGTCATTTTTCCCCTTTTTTTACCCTTATAGGGAACAGTGATATATTTAATTTTTCTAAAAAAGAATAATTACTTGATGTAGATATTTCCAGTTTAAATTTAATATTACACATTTTTATATTCAGATTTTTTTCCTTTTAACCTTTCTGTTTCATATTAATATTGCCATTTCATATCGTCTGACACTCTTCTATCTTGGTATTCTACAGGTGGAATGTCATCCTTATCTCAATCAGAGGAAACTGTTGGATTTATGCAAATCAAAAGATATCATCCTAGTTGCCTATAGTGCTTTGGGAACCCAACGTCCAGAACAATGGTAATGAAGACCAAAGGGAGTTTACCTAAAACACTACTTTTGATGAAATATTTTTAATGGTACCATATTTTCTGGAACTAACTCTCAACTGGTTTGAGGGAGAGAGGGGAAGGACAGAAGAAATCCTTCTCCTTTATCATCCCATCACTCAGCCAATGCTTTTACATTATATGTGCCTGATTGAAGGGTAATCAATAACAAATGCCTTCATTAAAATCTATATACAGTCCAAGAATTGAGACAAAAGGCATAGCTTAAGTCATGATTTAGATATTTATTAACTAGTTAACACATTTCTAGTAATGCGCTCTCTAAGCCTCACTTACTTTATTTCTAATATAAGGATAATGATATGTAACTCCCAGGTTTATCATGATAGAAAAAAATACAATCTGAAACATTTTTATAAACTCCAAATAAATATTGCATACTATAAGTAATAATAAAATGAATGGTTCTCATTTTGGGACTTCTGAACTTTTATCAATATCCTAGAAAGATTAAAATAAAAACTATCCCATTCTTTTCCATTCTCTTTCTCCTTTCATGCTCTTGTTCTTACTTTGAGGGCTATGACCAAAGGAGAAGCACAGCCACTGAGAAGTAGTGAAAAAAAAAAATGCATGATTTGGAAGCACAGGTCTGAACTCAAGCACGTATCAAAATGACTTGAAGGGCTTTGTAAACACAGATTGCTATGTGCCACACCTGAGTTTCTGAATCTGTTGGTCTTGGGTGAGGCCATGGAATTTGCCTTCCTGACAACTGCTCAGATGGTAGTGATGCTTCTTGTCCAGGGACTGCATTTGGAGAAGCACTGATCTAGAGTGGACCTACTGAGTCTGTTTGGGAAGTCTCCTAACAATCAATACAGAGTCTCAGGTCTTCAGCATTTCTGCATTTTTTTCCAGGATAGGCCAGAGCTCTCTGGTTCCTTTGGATGATCCAGTTCTTTGTGTCATGGCAAAAAAGTATGAGCAAACTCCAGCACTGATTGCCCTTCGCTACCAGCTACAGCGTGGCGTTGTGGTCCTGGCCAAGAGTTTCAATGAGAAGCGGATCAAAGAGAACATGCAGGTGATGAGTGAGGCTGTGGGTATAGGACTTCTAAATAATACCCCTCACATATGTTCTCCTTTGTAAGGCTCTCAAGACATCTTTGGGCTCAGATGAGTTACATGTTATGTACTATGCATGTACACCTTAATATATTCCCACCGATTTTCTCCTACTGTGGCAACAGGAAAGGCAGCCTGGCTGGATGGCATCAACATTGGACAGAAAACAGTGATTTTAGTTCCAGCATGAAGTCTGCAACGTACTCTGCAGCCCTGTGCAAGTAAATCTCATTTTCTTCATTTTAAAATGAGGAAATTCAATTATTTTCTTGGTCCATTTGGGATACTATAACAAAGTACCACAGCCTAGGCGGCTTATGAATGACAAAAACATATTTCTCACAGTTCTAGCTGCTGGAAGTCTGAGATCAGGGTGCGGTGTGATCAGGTGAGGTCTCTCTTCTGGATCACAGACTTCTCGTTGTATCTTAACATGGTGGAAGGGGCAAGGGAGCTCTTTTGGGTCTTTTTAATGAGGGTGTTAATCTCATTCAAGAGGCTCCACCGTCAGGACCTAATCACTGCTCAAAGGCCCCACTGTGTAGTACCATCACAGTGGGGGTTAGGTGTCCAACACATGATTTTGGAGACATGGAAACATCAGACTCTAGCAGTGGTCAGTCTCCAAATCACTGTGGTTTTAGGTGGCATTGCCTGAAATACTAATGTCATTTCATTTTCATGTATTTATTTACCTTCAGTTTCCACTTTTGTGAAGTGCCTACTCAAGTCTTTGTCCATTTTAACTAACTTTGTCCATTTTGGGAGACCATTATTTTACCATTAGCTATCGCTGCACAACAAACTATACCCAATTTGGAGGTTTCCTACAGAAGCCATCCGTTTGGCTCATGATTCTGTGGTTTGAGAATTATCTTGGGCTCAACTAAGCAGTTGTCTTCCTTGCTGGGATCTCTCATGTATTTGCAGTTCAATGCAGAGCAACCAGGCAGCCCTGCTTTAGGGGTTGATTTGGCTGTTGTCAGTGGTGCATAAACTCCACTCCAGATAAGTTTTCACATAGTTGGCTAGACTATAGCCAACTAGTCTATTCTTCGTCTCCTCACAGTGGCATGATCCCAAAGCAGTGAATGGGTACTTGCAAAGCCTTTTCACATCTAGGCTTAGAACAGACTCATCACTGCTTCTGGCAAATTTTATTGTTCAGTGCAAGTTAAATGCCAGGCCAGATTCAAGACATAGAGAATTTTGCAAAAGAGCTTTTGTTTTCTCATTCAAATTTGGATCTCTAATACACCTGGAGTTGATTTTTAATATGATGTAATAATGGATCCAAATATGTATATGTTTAAATGGAAATCCAAATGTCCATATCTTCCCACAGATTTTCTTTGTCTTTTCTGTCATTCATCAAATGTTCCTCAGTCCATTTCTGGCCTCTTTCTGCTATTCAACTACTTACTTTTCTGTACTTTCTAATTACAGTAGAAAATAAGTCTTGCTTTTCAGAATGGTAAATCTTTTTCTTCATTCCCTTCTCTTCTTTAAGAATGTCTTGACTAATTGTTCTTTTATGTAAAATATAGTATCACTTATCAACTTTCATGAAAAATTAGGGTGGAAGTTTTTGGTTCATATTGCATTAAAACTGTAGATGAATTTGGAGAAAATCGACTTCTTAACATTACTGAGACCTCCAAGCCATGATTATGACACTGGGTTCCAATTACTTTGGTGTCTTTATGTATTTTTAATAAATTACATAACTTCCCCACAAAGAACTTTACATAATTCTTTTTTTAGATTTATTCATAGATAACAGGTAAGTTAGATATCCTTTTGATAACTTTTTCCTAACTTTTTATTTTGAAGATTTTCAAATGTACAGGAAGGTTGAAAGAGTAATGCAAATATGCATTATTTAGATCCATCGATTATTATATTCTTGACATTTTGCCTACTATGTATTGATCAGTTGATCTATTAATCTATCTCTCCAATTTCTCTATCTATCACTATCTTGAGGTATTATTATGGATTGATGGATTTATTTGGTCCAACATATTAGCCATTATTCACATTCTTTTTTGGCACTTAACATGTCCCAAATTTCCACAGTGACGTCCTCTTCAAGCCAGTTACTGCGTACTTTGAATATGAGATCATTAGCATTTGGAGAATTATTGGTTTAAATTGTGTTGAAAAAAGCTTTTTCACATTCTGACTGTTCATTGATGGGATATAGAAATCCACCTGTATTAATCAAAATTACTAAATTATGTGTTATATTTTTAAAATTTATCTCTAAATTCTTCTGGATTTGCAAAGCACGTGACCCTATCTCTTTGAATAATGTCCGCTTTATTCCTTCACTTTTTAAAAGATCTTTTTGTCTGTAGTCTTATGTGGTTTCAATATATTATATTTAGGGATGGAATTCTAATTAATTTTTGCTTGATATTTATTACCACTTGAGAATTTTAATTGATATCTTTAAAAACTTTTAGAAACTTCAAAGACATTGTGATTATCGCCTCTGTAACATTCAGTCTTATTTGCTTGGATTTTCCAGATTGTAATTACACAATCTAAGAATCATAAAAATCTTTCTTCTTCTGTGATAGGTTTTTGAATTCCAGTTGACTTCAGAGGACGTGAAAGTTCTAGATGGCCTAAACCGAAATCTTCAATATCTTCCTCAGTATATTTTCTCATAATGAGCATATTATGATTGTTAAAATTTACCTCAATACCAGGAAGACAGAAGCCAGTTTGAGTCAGAGATGAGATGGGAGCTTTCTAGAATCTCATCCCAAACTCACTCCAGAGCTTTGTTCACTGACACAATATCAGGATGAGAGGACCGGGGTCAGCTTGGACTTACACACATAAGTCCTGCACTCATCACTCCATGGAACTTTCCAAGGAGCTCGATATCATTGCTGAATGTATATGTTCCACAGAGGCCTCTCATTTCTACACCAGTCTAGTGGGCATGTACTGTGGATAGCACCAGTGTAGACTAATTCAATGTTTCCTAAACTCTGTTTATCACGTCTCCCAATTTCTCAATTCTTTATCAGATTAAAGCTTTCTCCATCAAGCTTGTGCTCCATGCCAGAAATGAATAGAGATCTCCAACGGTACATTCAGCTCTTTGGAGATGGAACCTAATGTTTACATGACATTCTTTCCAGTTTGGAATCTAACCAGACATGTTTTATGTGGTGAGTAGTTAGTAAATAATTAATACATTTTAAAAATGGAAGTGAAATTGTTATCAGTAACGTATCACCTAAAGTATTTATTAGTGCCGAGCATGTGGCTGGACCTGTCCTGTGCAAAATAAGGCAAAATCAGTCTCTTCTTCCACCAAGGATTTGAAATACAAATGACAGGCTACCTTTTTCTGTATTGACAGATGTAGCTAGGTAGAGCAACGTATTTGAATATTTGACTCTGCCTGTTCTGTGCCTTGAGTTGTGTGCAGGTAACATGATTTTAATATATTTTTAAAAAAATTGTTATAAGGTCATGTTTGTGAAAGATGGAAAAGCATAGTTAACAACGAGTCAGAAATGAAAATGTTTAACTTGACCCTAATGATGGCTTCATAGAAATGATGTCTCAATCACCCCAGAAACAGATTCATTGAAACCATATGATGCCAAAAACTGATTTGCCTAGAGATTGGGGTGGGTGGGAGGTGGGATATGACAACAGCAATTTCATAGGCATTTCTGGATTGGGATGGGTAGTTTTCAGCCTGTAGGGAAGTAGTAGCTAGCAGATATTTCTCAGTCAGTGTTCCTTTAGCCCTTCGAGGAACAAGAGGACTTACTGCCTATGGTCTAGAAGGTGAGCACATATTGAAAGGATGACCAGCAATGCAAATGCTCCCTTTAGTCAGAGCGCCAGGAAATCCCCAAATGAGTAATCCCTGTGGCAAGGATGACCCAGGAGGTGGGAGGGGATGGAGCCTGCAAGGCTGATTAGGACTCAGACAAAGAGAAGGTTTAGGAGGAAGGAGCTGAGCACATATCTGTTTGGAAAACTTTGGAAAATACCTCTTTGCTATTTCTCTCCTGCAGATGAAAAGAAGCTTTCCACAGTATTTTACCAAA
Organism: Tapirus indicus; assembly: GCA_031878705.1. Lineage (NCBI taxonomy): Eukaryota > Metazoa > Chordata > Mammalia > Perissodactyla > Tapiridae > Tapirus > Tapirus indicus. The sequence goes on from CM062925.1 coordinate 122,643,521, forward strand.
GGGTGGGAGCTGAGAGTCAGGGCTAGACTGCCACATGTGCTCAGGTAACAGCAATGAGCTTGCTGGGTTGTAGCTAGACAGGAATTCAAGAAACAACTGACTGATCAAATGAGCCTGAACGTTTACTCCATGTTTAACAAATATTCTCAGGTTCAGAAAAATACTCATTTGATATACTTGATCCTTTTAAATGTTTCAAACACAAAATAAGGCACACTTACAAATATAAAACACAAGATATTCCTAAGCCATTAAACATTTTCTGTAAAGTCAATATTAATATGGTGAATACATTTAGTAATTCTAATTCTCCTAAATTTTCAAACACTATTTGAAAATATATGCATGCAAACTAGCACAATGCTTACAACATCTGTAAACTTTTAGGAACATCTTTTTTAAAAACATACCTTTATTTTCTATGGTTTTTATGAATACAAACTTAATCATGTAATTGTAAGGAACAAAAGTTTCATCTTAGAACACTTTGTTAAAATTTGGGACAATAATGGACCAAACAGGGACAATCAAAGAACTTTGGGACTGTCAGTTTTTCAGGACCCGAATACACTTTCTAACACCTACACGTGCAACTATTGCTTCCTCTCATGACCACATTTGTCAGTCACTGGGCTTTCTACAGCCATGCTTTTCAGGTGGGATATAACCAACAAGCTGTGCAACCCACAGTCTTTCCTAAAAGGAATCATCTTTTATTAGAGGAGGTCATATATGTTCTCAGAGTTGAGTTCACATTTGTATGACTGTAGCATAACCTTATGTTTTTAAGATACAGTGCAAAATTTTTGGATTGAATCCTTTCGGTAGGATGCGGTTGTATGCCTTTTATTTTTTATAATGTTTCCATGGACTTTTTATTAATCAGTTGACTAAACTTCATCTTGAAATGTTGCTCCCCTGGGAAGATCAGTGTATATGACAAAGGTAGCCAAGTAAATTCCCTGGATCTGCTTTAGGAAGGAGAAGGACAAGGAGCGGAAGCAAAGACTCAAGAAAATATGTTGTCTAACTAATTCAGAAATGTTCAAAAAAGAGGCCCACATTTTAATTATATTGAAAAGCTAGACTTCTGGTTTCTGGTCTCGCAGATAAAGACGTCTGGAGTTAACACTTCCCTCATCATAACAAGAAAAAAAGATAGACTGAAAGTCAACAACTCTCCTTAGATCCATTAGAAAATTGAAGTCACAATGCAAATTGCACCCCAAAATTGAAAAGACAGGTGGATACAGAGAATCAGGACTTACTGGGAGCAGGAGAATAACAAAGTGAGAGGACTGACAGTACTCAATTTCAAGACTTACTAGAAATCTACAGCAATAAAAACTGTGTTTTATTGGTGAAATCAATCAAAGGAACAGAATAGGGAGCCCAGAAATACACCCAAACAAATAGAGTTAATTGATCTTTGACAACACAGCCCATGCAATCCAGTGAAGAAGGAGTAGTCTTTCAACAAATGGTGCTGCAACAACTGGACATCCACATGCAGAAAAGCAATCTAGACTTAGACCTTACATCTTTCCCAAAAGTTAATTCAAAATGAATTATAGGCCTTAATGTAAAATACAAATGTATAAAACTCTACAAGATAATGTAGATGAAAATCTAAATGACCTTGGGCAAGGTGATGACTTTTTAGTCACAACATCAAATGCCCAATCCATGTAAGAAAAAAATTGTTAGACTTCATTAAATTTAACAAAATTCTGCTCTGTGAAAGACAGTGTAAAGAGAATGAAAGGACAAGCTATGAAGTACACGAAAATACTTGCAAAACTATGTCTAATAAAGGATCAGTACAATAATAATAGGGAAATAACAATAGGGAAATGAGTTTGGCATTAGAGACCATCTGGTAACTCTGTACTTTATGTGCAATTTTTCTGTGAATCCAAAATGACTCTCAAAAGTAAGCCTATTAAGGGCCGGCCCGGTGGCGCAGTGGTTTAGTCCGCGCTTGGCAGCCCGGGGTTCGCTGGTTCGGATCCCGGGCGCCCGCGAATGCACTGCCTGTCAGCCATGCTGTGGCGGCGTCCCATATAAAGTGGAGGAAGATGGGCATGGATGTTAGCCCAGGGCCAGTCTTCCTCAGCAAAAAGAGGAGGATTAGCAACGGATGTTAGCTCAGGGCTGGTCTTCCTCACCAAAAAAAAAAAAAAAGTAAGCCTATTAATAAAAATTAAATGTATGGTCCAATTTTTATTCCTTCTAACAGTTCATTCCCATTAACTAAAAAAGTTTTTGAACATCTGCTAAGACTCAGATTTGGTGACTGTCTCATGACACAAGTGTTAAAGGACCTGATACTAACACAGTCAAGTTGTTGGTCTTTCTGATAAATCTGAGGTCTGTCAAGGTGAACTGGGACAGGGGGTGAGGTCATTCTCTGGTCATCGCCTACATCTTAGTGAACTAGGTTAGCAGGTTGCCAGGCTTAATCACACGAGATCATGTGGAGTCATTTTAGGGAAACTGTTTTCCAAAGAATATTTCCTTCATAAGGAAAGTGGAATCAGACCTCGAGGGACCACCCACCTCTGTGAGTTGACCTGCTTATCTCTGAAGGTTTGTGGCAGCTCTCCTAGACTAGACAGACATTTTCTGCCTGCACAGCATTGAAAGATATGAAAATTCTTACACAACCTGCAGAGCAAAGTAATGATTTCCTTCCATACTGGCTTGCAGCACCACAAAGGTAAGGAGCAGATATTCCCTGGGCCTATAGGAAGATTCCGAGATGAAGCCTGAGACAGAGTGTTCTATGAATGGCACCTATGCCAGAGGTAGACTGAAAGAACAGCCTTGTAGTTGTAGAACTGAGCCAACTGGTCAAAATTTCTATCTCAGCACTAATTTCTGCATTGTATTCTGTGGAATTGAAGCTTTCAAAAATAGTCCTCACCAGTAAGATCTCATGGAAACTGCAGTCTCAAACACAGAAGGATTGAGAAATCCTGGAATCCTTTATGGAGATCCAGTTAAGGTGCTCCAAGTAAAAGGCCAAAGAGTTATACCATATTGGTCTCTGTGGCATCAATGCCAGGAAACTTGACATTCGGAAGAAAGAGAGCAATCATCCCAAAACCTAACCTAAGACCTGGAACCACTAGAGTTACCACGAAATCCCAAAAAAGATTGTTTCTCAAAACAAAAATAACGAAGCAAACAAGGAAATCTACCACCATGAGAAAGACCAACACACCCAAGAAATAGGAAAAAAATCACTCATGAAGAAATAAAATAATGGAGTCATTTGAGAATGACATGAAATAATTTGGTTTAGCACCCTCAAAGGAATTAAGAAGGGACAAACATTTATGAAAGGAGAAGGAAACCAAGTAATAAGAAAAGACAGAGAGGAGAAAGAACTGATTGGAAAATATCAGTTTATGAAAAATAAATTATTTGAATAAAGAAAGGAAACCCTCAATAGGTACAATAAACAGCTATGAATTTTTATTCAAATAAGTGACTGCTTTTAGAACTTACTTGATTTCCCTTTTTCTACCAAAGCCAATGACAAGAGTAATATACTGTAATCTTATGACAATGTCTACGTAAAAGAGATTAATCAGTGCTATTTTCCCAGTAAAAATTATTTTGCAGCTAAAGCTTTTTGGTATTTGCATTCAATTGTTAAGCCACATTTGCAAATCTTCAGGCTTCACTCTTTCCATGACTGTTTATAAAACTTTCAAGCTTCAATCCCACTCCTTTTATGAATGGCTACTGCTCTTGGTCCCTCTTCTTCCTGACCCTCATTCATGAGCCTTTCCCTTCTGCTCCTTAGAAGAAAGCTGAATCAGGCCAATTCAGATATAACCAGCAAATTCACTGATTTAGTCATTTCAGCCTTAAAATTTGTCTCTTTCAGAAACTTTCCCATCCACAGAAATATATGTGAAGGCAACTGCAGGCCCCCTCACTCCTTTGCTGGCTCTCTTGATCTGATTGGAAGATAATGGCAGTCCAAGGGTCTGTTTTTCTTCTCACAGGTCCCTTTTGTGTTCCCCTCAGAACCCATGGAAACTTTCACATATCATGTTCTAACCTGGCATAAGATCAAATCACTGGCATTGCTGTTTGGGCTCACAAAATGGTATGGAATTGCATCTGCCAGGAAAAATCATTAAATTCTACAATGTCATGTGAGACAAGGGATGGAGGAACTATGTCCCATTATTAAAGATCTCTTTGCTGGAAATGTTATAATTCAAATGAAGATTCTCCATTTAATAGCCCTCTATGGCCAGTTTTAAAGGCAGACAAAATTGAGTGGTGACTCACAGCTGACTATTGTAACTTAAATGTGATTGTCCTGCCAAATATTATTGAAGTCACTCAGGACATCCAAAGGACTCCAGGTGACTACCTGGCTGGCATAGATTTGGCTACCATGTTTTACTCCATCCCTATATGCAGTTTGCCTTCCTATTTGAAGACACTGAATAGACCCCCCAGCCTCCCATGGGCACCTCAGTAGCCCTGCCATGTCACCAACGTCTGTTACCAGGACTGAAACAGTTAAATAATACCATATTTCAGCATCAAATAGATGATATGTTTTTGTGGGGCTTTGGTATAGATTAGGTGGCCAAGATCTTAAGTCTATCACAAGTTGTTTACAATAAAGAGGCTGGACCATTGCCCCTCACAAGATTCAAGGGTCTTCCAAATTGGTCAGATTCCCAGTTAGTGTTATGTGGTCCTCTGAAGGGTGAACAATTCCTGAGACCACCAAGCAACTTTTGTTGCTTAGGCCACCTTGAACCTGGAAACAGGCCCAACACCTCCTGAGCTTATTCACCTTTGGAGAGAACACATGTCCTTCTTGTTGATTTCACCACACAGATTTTTCAAATTACTAGAGAGTCTGAATGCTTCCAGTGTGGGGACTGCAACAGTGGGCCCTGGGATGATCACATATAAGCAGTCCAGCAGGCCTGGTCCCTGGTCCTGGGTTACAACTGTCCAGTGAGGCCCTGGCTACCACAACAATGCCTCCTGGAGCTTATGGACAAAGCATGGCCCTAAGGGCCTCCCATGGATTTTGGGACCAAATAACTCCCAAAAGTCACCTTGAGGAGACACTTTAGAAAGCAGATATTTGAGTCTACTGGGTTATCTTGGAGACTGAGGTCCTGGGCACCATTCAGAGGCCTGAGGACTCAGATTCCTCTCTGCCGTGGGGAAGAGACACTTCACCTGGGCAGCTGGACCCAGACATGGAGCCTCCTTGGTTAAATCACAATAGCTCCTTCAGGACAGGGCCAAACTCTAGAAAGATGACTTCCTCCCTGCTCAGCCCCTCATTTGTGACCATGGGGGAGGTGGAGGTATCCCCTCTGCCTATTCCCTTGCAAAATGAGGAGCCTCTTGGGACAAGGGCAGTGACATCATTACACAGAATTGAGTTCATGGACCAGTGGCAGCATTCCAACCACCTCCAGCACCTCCCCGACCAGGATGTGACAGAAGGCTCTGCTCAGTTGGTAGGGTTGAAAGCTGTCCATTTGGCCCTCCTAAGATGCTATGAAGAGAAACCTACCTGAGGTCCATAATTTTACTTATTTATGGGCGGCTGCTAACGGTCTGTGACATGGCCTGGAAAATGGAAAAAGCAAAATTTTTTCTTACAAGGGAAACCAACTTGAGTAGTCCACATTTGGGAGGTGTTGGAGGGTTTTCTCCTCCCATTTTGGTTACCCACAAAGACAAGCTCTTAGCCTGTATGATTGGTACAGGATAGACTAAGAGGTAAAAGGGCCAGGAGGCCTCACCCAGTAGCACCTCTGTTTAAAGGAGAAACGTAGAGAGAAAGAGTGGAGTCTGATTTAACTCCAATTTAATAAATTACTTAACCTAATTTGAATTTGTAAACTTCTATGGGAACTGAAAGATTGCAAAGGAGAAAAATGATTCGGTGATTACAATTCTTGATGAATCCATAACTTGATGAATTGAGGTGTGGTAGAAACCACAGAGTAGAAGAATTGATTGGGGCAGAATGTGTTAAAGTTAAGATTTCAGAGATGAAGCAGTTCTAAGAAGTAAACATGGTAGTAGTTACCTCATGTAGTGTAGGTACAAGTAGAAACTCTCAGGAGTTGAGGACGTGGAAACACTGAGAAGCTTGAGTTGTCTACATGAGCAAGGATGACGTCAACATATTCTGAGAGGATATTATCAACTTTACAAACATTATAAAGAAATGAAGGGAGTGTACAGAATGTGGGTAAGATAGTGGGGTCAGGAAGATGTCAGCCTTAAAAGAACAGTCAGGTGCATTTCTCTTTCTAAGGAATTTAACATCCCTGATGCACTGGGCTATTGTCTGAACATTCCCTGTTAGAACCTTTGCCCCAGTCACATTGTGTTCTGAGTTACATTCTGAATAATCACAGGAAGGAAGCACTGGTTAGGATGAGGTCCTAATGTTACCAAATCAGCACACAGTTCTGTAACACCGGGTTGTAGGGGTGGGTGGGGTTGCTTTGCTTAGTTGATGCAGGCTGTGTTTCTCACGCCTCGGCACTGACAATGAGAATGACAGAGCAGCTTCCCACTAGTTCCCCCAAAGCCGCATCTGTTCTCTTTCAGGGGTTGTAGTTCAGGAAACTGAACTTATTTCTTCATCTTCATTGAAGCTGGAATCAGAAATTCTACATATTCTATTCTATTACAAATTATACCTAATACTATTCTATTCTAACTCTTGCATATAGTGAACTGATATTCGTTACTTATCAGGCAGTCCTAAAATATCTTCTTGTCTACATTTTATGTTGGAAATCCAGTTATCACTATAGTCAACTAGGAGCAAATTTGTTCTACATACACTATAATTCCACAGAAAATAAGGACATAGAAATTTTGATCCTTCTTTCTTTTTCAGAAAACAATGAAGAGAACAACCACCACCTCTTCCCAAAGCATGGAAAACTGACCAGGACTCAGGTCTATGGAGGGGTAGAGAAAAATAGAAATAATTTTAATGTTAATCCAGAAACACTCTCTGTCTCTGTCTCTGTCTCTCTCTGTCTCTGTCTCTGTCTTTCTCTCTCTCTATATTAGAGACCTCATACCATATCAGAGACCTTCACATTAGGACCTCATCCCAACCAGAGCTTCCTTCCTATGTTTAGTCAGAGGCTCATCCTCGAATGCAGTGTGACCTGAGCAGAGGTTAGAAGAGGGTATGGTCAGACAACAGCCCACTGCATAGGGGATGTTGAATTCCTTAAGAAGTAGAAAGAGGAAACCCCAAACTGCTACTAGCAACACTATAATTCCTGTTGAGTGTGTCTGCCTGTTAAAATTTAACAATATTCTGACAGGACACCTGCCTTTTGAATGAGTGACTTCAGAGGGACAGATAGCAGGGGAGGTGAATAATCAGAGGGCTGACTAAGGAAGAAAATTCAGCAGGTGATATTCAAATAACGTCAACAAGTAGAGAGGGCACAAGGAAAGGTCAGGCTTTGGAATACCAACTAGTATATTCTTGATCTCATTGTCATCAATTTGTGGTCTCTATAATTGAGATCATGAGGCAAAGCCTGAACATCCCCAATTTAAGGTAGTCATGGGGGTCACCGAACTCTGGACAACCTCATCACTGATCATGAATTGATCCTTGGAACTTCAAACTTGGTGGCTCTCAGTATGGTCCTTACATGTGGGTGCAGAAGATCCACTGTGAGAAGAGAGGAGCCACACCTGGCTTTTGAGATGTAGATAAGGAATCCATTGAATGTATAAATCATTTTGGTTAGTATTAAGTCTAATATTAAGTCTTTTATTCATGAACATGACTGTCTTTCCATATACTTGCATATTCTTTGATTTGTTTGAATAATCTTCTAATGTTGATTATACAAGTCTTTTGCCTCCTTAGTTGCTATTCCCAAGTATTCTATTATCATGCTACAGTAAATGGAAGTGTTTTTAAATTTCCTTCTCAAATTGTTCATTGTTAGTATACAGAAATGTAATGGATTTTTCTGTGTTGATTTTGTATCCTGTACCTTTGTTGAAATTGTTTATTAGTTCAAACAATTTGTTGTTTGAGCTTTAGGGTTTTCTACATGTAAGATCATGTCATCTCAGAATAGAGATAATTTTACTTTTTCCTTCTCATTTTGGATGTGCATTCTTTCTTTTTCCTATATTGTTACTTAACTGGAACTTCTAATTCTATGTTGAATATGAGTGGCAAAAGAACATAAACTTGTCATATTATTGATCTTAAGGGATAATGCTTTTAGTCTTTCACCATCGAGTATGATGTTAGTTGTGTGTTTTCATATATGGGCTTCATTATGTTGAGGAAGACTCTTTCTCTTTCTAGTTTTTGAGTGATTTTTTATTATGAAAGAGTGTTGAGTATTGTCAAGTGCTTTTTCGACATCAACTGAGATGATGATGTGGGTTTTCCTTCATCCTGTTAATGTGGTGTATTGCATTTACTAATTTTGTACATTGAACAATCTTTGCATTCCAGGAATGAATCCTACTTGGTCATGTTGTAAAATTTTGGTATGAGGCTGAAGTCAGTTTTGGGTAGTTTTTTTTTTTTCCGAGAATTTTTAATTCTCAAACCATATGGAATATTTGTCTTTAGGTGATTTTCTTGTAATATCTTCGGTTTTGTATCAGGGTATTGCTGGCCTCCTAGAATGAGCTAGGAATTGTTCCCTCCTCTTCAGTTTTTTGCAAGAGTTAAGAATGAGTGTTAATTCTGCTTTAAGGGCTTGGTGAAATTCACTAGTGAAGCAATCTGGTCCTGGACTTTTCTTTATTGGGAGGATTTTGATTTCTGATTCAATCTCCTTAATAGTTATAGGTCTGATTAGGTTTTGTTTTCCTTCATGATTCAGTCTTTGTAGGTTATGTGTTTCTAGAAAGTTTCCATTTCATCAGTATTTCTGAATTTGCTGGCATACAATTGTTCATAGTACTCTCTTTTCTATTTCCTTATTGATCTTCTATCTCACTGTTTTATCCATTATTGGAAGTAGAGTATTGAAGTTTCCAACTAGTTCTGTAGTGGTGTCTATTTCTCCCTTCAATTTTGTCAATGTGGGTTTCATATATTTTGGAGTTCTGATATTTGGTACAGATATGTTTATAATTGTTCTATATTCTTGGTGGATTGACCCTTTTATCAATACATAATATCTTTTTTGTCTCCTGTCACAAACTGTCTTAGTTTTTTTTTTTAATCTGTTACTGCTATAGCCCTGCTACTTCTCTTTTCTTTACTATATACATGGAATATCTTTTACCATCTTTCCCTTTCAAACTATTCATGTCTTTAGATCCAAAGTGAACCTTTTATAGAGAAGTTATGCTTGATCCTGGATTTTTAATCCATTCTATCTATTGGATTGGGCTTGTTTATTTACATGTAAAGTAATTACTGATAGGTAAATACTTACATTTTTATTTTTTCTTTATGACTTAAGTTTCTTATTTCCTCCGTTACTACTTTCCTTTGTGTTTAGATGATTTTTGCTTAGATAACATGTTTTGATGTCCTTCTTATTTTGAATTATGTATATCGTACTGTTATTTTCTTTGTGGTTACCATGGGGATTACAGATAACATTGTAAATTTATAACAATCTATTTTCAATTGATTCCAATTTAACTGCAATGCCATACAAAAACTCTACTCCCATACAGCTCTGTTTCTGTCTCCCAAATAATATTTTTGATGTCCCTAATTTCATCTTTATACATTGTGTGCATATTAACATATATGGATAGTTATTTTTATACATTCATCTTTTAAAACTTGTAGAAATGAACAAGTAGAGTTACAAACCCAAATTACAAAAGTATATTATTTTACATTTGCCCATATATTTACCTTTACCAGACATCCTTAAATGTTCATACAGCTTTGAGTCACTGTCTAGTGTCCTTTCATTGGAACCTGAATAACTCCTTCTACACTTCCAGTAGGGCAGTTCTAATGGTAATGAGATCTTTCAGCTTTTGTTTATCTGAGATTTTGCTGATTACCTCATCATTTTTAAAGGATATTTTTACCTGATATTGAATTTTTGGTTGACAGATTTTTTTCTTTCAGCATTTAAGTACATCATCCCACTGCCTTATATTCTCCAAGGACCTCTTTTCCTTCCTTCTCTTTCTTCTATTGTGGTAGTATTGGTTTATAACATTATATAAATTTCAAGTGTACATCATTATATTTTGATTTCTGTATAGATTATATCATGTTCACAAACCAAAGACTAATTATAATCCGTCACCATAGATATTTGCCTAATCACCCCTTTCACCCTCCTCCCTCCCCCATTCCCCCCTGGTAACCACCAATCCAATCTCTGTCTCTATGTGTTACATTGTTGTTGTGTTTATCTTCTGTTATGAGTGAGATCATCTGGTATTTGACTTTCTCCCTCTGGCTTATTTTGCTGAGTCTAATACCCTCAAGGTCCATCCATGTTGTCATAAATGGCCAGAATTCCCCTTTATTATGACTGAGTAGTATTCCAATATGTGTATATACCACAACTTCTTTATCCATTTGTCCTTTGATGGGCACCTAGGTTGTGTCCAAGTCTTGGCTGCTGTGAATAATGCTGCAATGAACATAGGGGTGCATGTATCTTTACACATTCATGTTTTCATGTTCTTTGGATAAATATCCAGTGGTGGAATAGCTGGATCATATGGTATTCCTATTCTTAATTTTTTGAGGAATCTCCATACTGTTTCCATAGTGGCTTCACCAGCTTGCACTCCCACCAGCAGTGTATGAGAGTTCTCTTTTCTCCACATCCTCTCCAGCACTTGTTATTTCCTCTCTTGCTAATTATAGCCATTCTGATGGGCTTGAGGTGATATCTCATTTTAGTTTTGATTTGCATTTCCCTGCTAGTTAGTGAAATTGAACATCTTTCCATGTGTCTACGGGCCATATGTATGTCTTCTTTGGAGAAATGTCTGTTTAGATCTTTAGCCCATTTTTTAATTGGGTGTTAATTATTTTGCTTTTCAGATGTATGAGTTCTTGATCTATTTTGCATATTAAACCCTTATCAGGTAGATGGCTTCCAAATATCTTCTCCCAGTTGTTAGGTTGTCTTTTTGTTTTCTTGATGGTTTCCTTTGCTGTGCAGAAGCTTTTTAGTTTGATGTAGTCCCATTTGTTTATTTTTTCTTTTGTTTCCCTTGCCCGGTTAGACATGGTACTTGAAAATACGCTGCTTAGACCAATGTCAAAGAGCATACTGCCTATGTTTTCTTCTAGAAGTTTCATGGCTTCAGGTCTTGCATTCAAATTTTTAATCCATTTTGAGTTAACTTTTGTGTACAGTGTAAGATAATGGTCTACTTTCATTCTTTTGCATGTGGCTGTCCAGTTTTCCCAAAACTGTTTATTGAAGAGACTTTCCTCTCTCCATTGTGTGTTCTTGGCTTGCTTGTCAAAATTAGCTGTATGGGTTTATTTTTGGGCTCTTGATTCTGTTTCACTGATCTGTGTGTCTGTTTTTGTGTCACTACCATGCTGTTTTGGTTACTATAGCTTTGCAGTATATTTTGAAATCAGGGAATGTGATATCTCCAGCTTTCTTCTTTTTTTCTCAGGATTTTGTGGCTTTTCAGGGTCTTTTGTTGTTTCATATAAATTTTAGGATTCTTTGCCCTATTTTTGTGAAAGACGTTATTGGAATTTTGATAGGGATAGAATTGAATCTGTAGATTGCTAAGAAGTATGGACATTTTAACTATGTTAATTCTTCCAATCCAAGAGCACAAAATATCTTTCTATTTCTTTGTGTCTTCTTCAGTCTCTTTCAACAATGTTTCATATTTTCCGTATACAGATCTTTCACCTGTTTGGTTAAGTTTATTCCTAGGTATTTTATTCCTTTAGTTGTAATTGTAAATGGGTTTGTATTCTTAATTTCTCTTTCTGATACTTCATTGTTAGTATATAGAAACACAACTGATTTTTGTATGTTGATTTTGTATCCTGCAACTTTGCTGTATCCATGTATTATTTCTAAAAGATTTTTGGTGCATTCTTTAAGGTTTTCTATGTAAAAAATCATGTCATCTGCAAACAGTAACAGTTTCACTTCCTCTTTTCCAATTTGGATCCCTTTAATTTATTTTTCTTGCCTGATTGCTCTGGCCAGGACTTACAATACTATGTTAAATAGGAGTGGTGAAAGCAGGCATCCTTGTCTGGTTCCTGTTCTTAGAGGGATAGCTTTCAATTTTTCTCCACTGAGAATGATATTAGCTGTGGGTTTGTCAATATGGCCTGTACCCTTCTACACCCATTTTATTCAGAATTTTTGTCATAAAAGGATGCTGTGTCTTGTCAAATGCTTTCTCTATATCTATTCAGATGATCGTGTGATTTTTATTCTTCATTTTGTTAATGTAGTTTGTTCTGTTGATTGATTTGTGGATATTGAAAAATTCCTGCATCCTGGAATATGTCCCACTTGATCATAGTGATCTTTTTAATACATTCTATTCTATTTCCTAGTATTTTGTTGAGAATTTTTGCATCAATGTTCATCAGTGATGTTGGCCTGTAATATTATGCTTTTTGGGTTTTCCTTCTCTGGTTTGGTAATCAGTGTAATGTTGGCCTCGTAGAACGAGTTAGCAAGCTTTCCCTCCTCTTCAATTTTTTGGAGGAGTTTGAGAAGGATAGGTATTAAGTCTTTGAATGTTTGGTAGAATTCACCAGGGAATCAGTCTGTTGCTGGACTTTTAATTTTGGAGGTTTTTGATTACTGTTTGATCTCCTCACTGGTGATTGATCTATTCAAATTCTCTATTTCTTCCTAGTTCAGTTTTGGAAGTTTGTATGATTCTAAGAATTTATCCATTTCTTCTAGATTATCCAATGTGTTGGCATACAGCTTTTCACAGTATTCTCTTATAATCTTTCATATTTCTGAGCTGTCCATTGTAATTTCTCCTCTTTCAGTTCTGATTTTACTTATTTGAGCCTTCTCTCCTTTTTTCTTGGTGAATCTAGCTGAAGGTTTGTCCATTTTATTTATCTTTTCAAAGAACCAGCCCTTAATATCATTGATTTTTTTCTCTTCTTTTTTCAGTCTCTATTTCATTTATTTCTGCTCTGATTTTTATTTCCCTCCTTCTACTGATTTGGGGTTTTGTTTCTTCTCTTTCCATTTCCTTTAGGTGTACTGTTAGATTGTTTATTTGAGATTTTTCTTGTTTGTTGAGGTAGGCCTGTATTGCTATAAAATCCCTTCTTAGAACCACTTTTGCTGTATCCCATAAATTCTGGCATGTCATATTTTCATTTTCATTTGTCTTCAGGTATTTTTTGATTTCTCCTTTGATTTTTTTTTGACCTAATCATTGTTCAGTAGCGTTTTGTTTAATCTCCACATATTTGTGGCTTTTCCAATTTTCTTCCTGTAGTTGACTTCTAGTTTCATACTGCTGTGGTCAAAAAGATGCTTGGTATTATTTCAATCTTCCTAAATTTATTGACACTTGTTTTGTGGCCTAATATTTGATCTATCCTGGAGGATGTTCTCTGTGCATTTGAAAAGAATGTGTACTCCATGCTTTTTGGGTGGAATGTTCTGTATATATCTACTAAGTCTAACTGGTCTAATGTGTTGTTTAAGGCCAATCTTTCCTTGTTGATCTTCTGTTTGGATGATCAATCCATAGGCGTGAGTGGAGTGTTAAAATCACCTACCATTATTGTGTTACTGTCTATTTCTTCTTTTGCCTGTTAATAATTGCTTCATGTATTTAGGTGCTCCTATGTTGGGTGGATAGATATTTACAAGTGTTATATCTTCTTGTTGGTTTGTTCCCTTTGCCATTATGTAGTGCCCTTCTTTGTCTCTTGTTACATTATTTTTGTATTAAAGTCTATTTTGTCTGATATGAGTATTGCTATCCCAGCTTTCTTTTCATTGCCATTTGCATGGAGTATCTTTCTCCATCCCTTCACTTTCAGTTTGTGAGTGTCTTTAGGTCTGAAGTGTGTCTGTTGTGTGCAACATATATATGGATCTAGTTTCTTTTTATCCAATCAGCCACCCTATGCCCTTTGATTGGCACATTTATTCCTTTGACATTTAAAGTAGCTGTTGATAAGTATGCACTTATTGCCATTTGTTACTTTTTTTCTGGGTATTTTAGTAGTTCTACTCTGTTCCTTTCTCCTCTCACTCTCTTAACTTGTCATTTGATGACTTTCTTTAGTATTATGTTTGGGCTCCTTTCTCTTAATTTTTTGTGTATTTATTATGGGTTTCTGATTAGCATGAGGTTCATGTATAATAACATATGTGTATAGCAATATATATTGAGTTGATCTCTTTTACCCCCCTCCTACCACATTTTATGTTTTTGATATCATATCTTACCTCTTTTTTTGTGCATGTGTATCCATTACCCTCTTGTCATGGAAGTAGATAATTTTCGTACTTTTGTCTTTTGGCCTTCACGTTATCTTCATAGGTGGTTGATCTGCTATCATTAATGTATTTTTGCCTTTACCAGTGATTTTATTGCTTTTTTTTTTTTTTGGAAATTTTCTTATTCCTATTTGTGGTCTTCTCTTTCCCACTTACAAAAACTCTTTAGCATTTCTTGTAAGTCTGGTGTCTTGCTGATAAACTCCTTTAGTTTTTGTTTGCCTGGGAAACTCTTTATCTGTCCTTTCATTCTGAATAATCACCTTGCCAGGTAGAGTATTCTTGGCTGTAGGTTTTTTTCCTCTTGGTACCTTAAATATACTGTGCCACTTCCTTCTAACTGTAAAGTTTCTTCTGAGAAATCGGTTGATAGCCTTATGGGGTTTCCTTTATATGTAACTTGTTGCCTTTATCTTGTGACTTTTAGGATTCTCTTTTTATCTTTAATTCTTGACATTTTAATTATAATGTGTCTTGGTGTGGGCCTCTTTGGGTTTATCTTGTTTGGTGTTCTCAGTGCTTCCTGTCTGTATGGATGTCTGTATCCTTCCGTAGGTTAGGAAAGTTTTCAACTATTATCTCTTCAAATAGATTCTCTGCCCCTTTGTGTGTATCTTCTCCTTCTGGGACACTTATAATATGAATGTTAGTGTGCTTTATACTGTCACAGAGGTCCTTTAGACTGTCCTCATTCTTCTTAACTCTTTTTTCTTTTATCTGTTCAGCTTGGGTGATTTCCTCTAGTCTTTATCCAGCTCACTGATCCATTCTTCTCTATCATCTACTCAGCTATTGAGTTCCTCTAGTGAATTTTTCATTTCCAGTATTTTATTCTTCACTTCTGATTGGTTCTTTTTTATATTTTCCATTTCTTTGTTGAAGTTCTCACTGAGTTCATCCATTCTTCTCCCAAGCTCAGTGGGCATCCTCATGACTTTTTGTTTCAACTCTTTGTCAGGTAGATTGCTCATTTCTGTTTCTTTTAGTTCTTTCTCTGGCACTTTGTCCTGTTTCCTTACTTGGAGCTTATTCCTTTGCCTCCTCCTTTTGACTCTTTCTCTGCACTTGTATCCATGTATTAGGTAGGTCAGCTACATCTCCTGATCTTGGAGAGGTGACCTTATGTAAGAGATGCTTCATGAGGCCCAGCAGTGTGCTTCCCTCTCATCACCAGTTCCAAATATTCCAGGAGTGTCTCCTGTGTGGGCTATGTGTGCCCTTCTGTTGTGGCAGGGTTGCCCTTTCTGCAGGCTATCAGGGATACTAGGCTGTTCCCCTGACTGGCTACAGAGGTTCCAAGCACCCCACTTATGCAGGCCAGCAAGTTGCCTGAGGACATGCTGTTGGATGGGGCCAGCCCTGTCTGAGCTGGATTAAATCTGTGCTCTAGTGCATGGGGCAGAACCTGGGCTAACAGGCCAGGGGAGGAAATCCAATGGTGTCTGCCAGCATCTGTGTCAGCATGCCTCTACTAGGTCACAATAATGGCTGCTGTCAATGTCTCAGTCCCTGCGGATGTCTCGTCTCTCACTAAGAAGCACCCAGAGCTTACCAGTGAGTCTCTTTTCACCAAAGGACTGTGCACCTTTCTTTCTGATGATTTTAGGTTGCTTTCTGAAACTGGTGAATTTGTCCATGGGTCTTTAAGAGAAGGCTTTATTTCCCCTTATGTCCAATAGCTTTTCTTGTTCTATTACCCATTGTTATTAGTAGCCAGCAAGCCAGATATTATGACACTTGTCTCAGTTGTCTGGTGCTTATAGCAGTAATGCTCCCCTGCTCAGGTCCCCCACTCCTCCAGGGAAGGCTGTATACCTTAGGATTGCTCCTGGCCAGTTGTACAGCACCATAGCTCATGAAGGTGGCTTTTTTCCCTCCGGAAAGGAATTTCTGCCTCTTCAACCTCAGTCAGCCCTGTTCTTTGTTGCAGGGGTTCTTTGTATCCACTCTTCAGTTCTCTCTCAGGAGTAATTTTTCCAAGAGTAGTTATAAGTTTGTTGTGTCCCTGAAAGGAGGTGAGTTCAGAGTCTGCCTTCATTGACATCTTGACACCATCCTCCTCTGATTTTTCTGATGGGAAATCTGTTGATAATCTTATCCAGCATCCCTGGTAAGTCATGTTTTCTTTGCTGGTTCAAGATAGTCTCGTGTCTTTGTTTTTCAATAATATGAAAATAATATATGTGGATGTGGACATCTTTGAGTTTATCCTACCTGTAATTGTTTGAGTTTCTTGGTTTTGTTGATTATTCAGGTGTTACATCTGGTATGGGGAGTTTTTCTTAATTATTTCCTCAAATAATCTCTATGTCTCATTCTCTCCCTCTTCTCCTCTTGGGACTCCAATAATGTCTGTGTATATCAGTCCCCATGATGGTGTCCTGTAAGTTCTTTAGTGTCTGTTCACATTTCTGCATTTCATTTTTTTCTGTTCCTTAGGCTCCATAATTTCTATATCTTTTTGATATTATCATTCTATTCATCTATGATTTACCTGATTGCCTTTAGATCTCTGTCAAATATTTCCTTTTGTAATTTCAATATATATAAGACACTTGTTTAAAACTCTTTGTATACTAATTCCAATACCTGTGCTTGTACAGGAAGAGTTCCTCCCAATTTATTTCCTTCTTTTCAAGGAATCATGTATTCTTGGGGTTTTTTTTTGTATGTTTCTGTGTGTTTTATGGGGAATTTTGAAAAGCAGCCACCTCTCCCACTCTCCGCAGATTTCTTCTGTGTCCTGACAATCCTCCACTCATTAGTCTGACAACTCCTAGTCTTGGGATCAGCCTAACATGAAAGTTGAAGGTCTATTCAGTTCTTTTCTTATAATGTACCTTGCCTGGCCTGTATGTGGCTTTTTAAATTCCTCTGCAGAGACAGCTGCTTTTTGAATGCCTTCATATTCCCAAAATACACATCCCAGCTTCTCCTCAGGGCTTATATGGTCTATTCTATGTCTCCACCCTTAATCTCTAGCCCATGGCATCTGTGCATCTATATATCCCTTGCAGCTGTACTGAGCCATTCCAGTTGCTTTACAGTTCCAGCTTGGAGTTAGGTGAAACAGATATCAGTCTCTCAGCCAGCCCCAGAATAGCTTAGAACATTGCAAATAAGACCTTCTATTATCACTCTGGCTTGAGAGAGGTAACTGGGAACTGGGCTGATGCCTCTTGGAAACCAAGTCTGCACTGTGCCTGACAGGAGGAGGAGAAAGTGTGTGTAAAAACATGAAATTTCCTACCACTTTGAATCTGGCTTTTTCCTAACTGGGTATTCACTTTGTTGCTGTAGATCTTTGACTGTTTTCCAGAGCTCCTATAGGATTATTTCAGCTGATTTCTGGTTGTCTCCTCATGTTTCCATGGAAGAACTCAGAGCTTCCTAGTCCTCCATTTTGCTGACATCACTACAGGTTTTCAATTTTAAATGACATCATGATATTCCATTGTATCAATGCATCATAATTTCTGTAACTCCTCCCAAGTTTATTGTAATTTAAGTTGTTTCCAGTTCTTTTCTTTCATGAATACGGTAGAGTAAGATAAATTCTATAAAATATTCATCAGTTTTCTTGATAGCTACATTATGATTGCTTCCTTAAATTTAAATAACTGGGTGAAAGATATAAACACTCGAAGATTCTGTTTGCATACTACAAGTGATTTCCAAGTCTATTAGTAATGAATACTCAAATAATCTCCTTGCCAGAATGTCTTTTTTAGCATCCTTTTCAGGATCACACCCTTATTCTTTTCTAAAACAAAGAAAAAAGAAACAAAGATAATTTTGTTGATAGGAAATGTAAAAAGGCAAATTTTCTTTCAATATAATGTTTTAATTCTTTACTGAGGATCAGCTTTTTGAAAAATGCTCATTGATGATTCCTCCAAATTGTGTGTGTGTGTGTGTGTGTGTCAAATGATGTATGATCAACAAGAGGCTTCAGGAGATAGATGTCAAGATGGCAGCATAGGGGGACTCTGAACTTACCTGCTCCCACAGACACAGAAGACTTGCAACTACTCTTGGAACAATTACCTCTGAGAGAGAACTGAAAACTGGACAAGAGGAACCCCTGCAACATGCAACAGTCCTGACTGAGGTGGAACAGGTAGAAATTACTTTCTGGAGAGAAGAAAGAAAAGCCACCTTCATGAGCTGCAGTGCTTCATGGCTGCCTGAGAGCAATCCAAAGGTATGCAGCCTTTCCTGGAGGAGCAGGGGATCTGAGCGGGGAATCATTGCTACTATAAACACTTTTTGGATCCAGCACAACTGAGATGAGTGTCATAATATCTGGCCTTGCTGGCTACTTACATTAATGGGGAATACCCCTAGAAAAGCTATCTGACACAAGAGGAGAAAAAAAAAAAGCCAGCTCTTAAAGGGCTCCTGCAAAAATTCATCCATTTCAGAAAGCAGCCTAAAATCACCAGAAAGAAAAGTGCACACTCCTTTGGTGAAAAGGGACTTACTGGATAGACCCTGGGTTCATGTTGGTGAGAGGTGAGACCTCTACAGAATCTGAGACATTGGCAGCAGCCATTGTTGTGACCTGGTGCAGGCCTGCTGACACAGACACTGGCAGATTCCATTTGAGTTCTTCTGCTGGCCTCTCAGCCCAGGGTAGGCCCCATCCACTACAGCACCAATTTAATCCAGTTCAGCCAGGGCAAACAGCCCACTCTAGGGACTGATCCCACCCAACAAAAGGCCCTCAGACAATTTGTGGGCCTGCATAGGCTAGGTTCCTAGACTGTGCAGCTGGGTCAGTGGGTCCAACTCTGTGGGGCAGGGGGCACATGAGGAGTGGGTGCAGCATGAGGGGCATTGGTGGAGTGTGTGGGGCCTCTGTTGTGGGGGGACTGGCTCCACTTCAGAGGGTTGGTGTGCACACACAGGGCAGGATTGTGTTGATGGTGTGTGTGGCCCTGTGGGTGGTGGGGCTTGTCAGTTGCAGAAGACTTGTGCTTCTCAAACAGCCACATTGGGGATCAGCCTCATCTTCCAAAGCATGAAACAATTGGATGCTATGCTGCCTGGGGCCAGCTTCACTCAGCTGCAATACTGAGAGAGCTGACATGAGACTTATAGGCCTGAGGCCTACAGCAATTGTAAGCCCTTGAGTCTAAAAACCAGCCGTGCTGGGGGCTACTCACTTAACAGAAAAACAGCAACAAGAATGTGCTTTTAGACCTTGCAGCCAACTGTGCTGGGGCTCCTCCTATCCAATAATGAGAAGGAAGCATCCATAGCAGCCACACTCAGCTTAGCATTACAAACAGCTGGCCAGGAGGACAGCTCAGCCTCCCTGGGCACCTACAGCAAGAGAAACCTTGCCACAACAGAAGACACATAGGCCACACTGGGATCACTCCTGGAATATTTGGAACTGGTGATGAGAGGGAAGCACACTGCTGGGCCTCATGAAGCATTTCTTACATAAGGTCACCTCTCCAAGATCAGGAGAATTAGTCGACCTACCTAATACACGGGTACAAGCCTAGAGAAAGAGTCAAAATGATGAGGCAAAGGAATAAGCTCCAAGTAAGGGACCAGGATAAAATGCCAAAGAAAGAACCAGATGAGACAAAAATGAGCAATCTACCTGACAAAGAGTTGAAACAAAGAGTCATGAGGATGCCCACTGAGCTTGGGAGAAGACTGGATGAACTCAGTGAGAACTTCAACAAAGAAATGGAAAATATAAAAAAGAACCAATCAGAAGTGAAGAATAAAATATTGGAAATGAAAAATTCACTAGAGGGACTCAAAAGCACAGTATATGATAGAGAAGAATGGATCAGTGAGCTGGATAAAGACTAGAGGAATTCACCCAAGCTGAACAGATAAAAGAAAAAGAATTAAAAAGAATGAGGACAGTCTAAGGGACCTCTGGGACAACATCAAGAACATTAACATACATGTTATAGGTTTCCCAGAAGGAGAGGAGAGAGACAAATGGACTGAAAATCTATTAGAAGAAATAATAGTTGAAAGCTTTCCTAACCTAAGGAAGGAAACACATCCAAGTAGAGGAAGCACAGATACCACCAAACAAAATAAACCCAGAGTCCACACCAAGACACATCATAATTAAAATGTTCAGAATTCAAGATAAGTAGAGAACCCTAAAAGCTGCAAGAGAAAGGCAAAACGTTACATACAAAGGAAACCCCATAAGACTATCAGCTGAATTCTCAGCAGAAACTTTACAGGCCAGAAGAGAGTGGCACGGGATATTTAAAGTACTAAAAATAAAAAACTTACAGCCAAGCTTATTATTCAGAATGGAAGGAGAGATAAAGAGTTTCCCACAAAAGCAAAAACTATAGGAGTTTATCACCAAAAAACCAATCCTACAAGAAATGCTGAAGGGACTTCTTGAAGGGGGAAAGAGAAGCCACAAATATGAAAAAATTATCTATTTCCATGATAAGAGGGTAATGGAAACAAACAAAAAGAGGTTAGATATGATATCAAAACATAAAGTGTGGGAGGAGGGGAGTAATGGAGTAGAGCTTTTAGAAAGAGATCAAACTAAAGAGGCCATCAACGTAATATAGTTTGCTATATATGTAGGTTATTATATATGAGCCTCTCACAAAGCAGAAACCTATAATAAATAAACAATAACTAAGAGGAAGGAATCCAAACAATGCTAAAGAAAGCCATCAAACCAAAAGGGAAGAGAGCAAGAGAAGGACAAAGGAACAGAGAAGAACTACTAAAACACCCAGAAAAAATAGCCCAATGCCAATAAGTACATTCTTATTAATAGCTACTGTAAATGTCAATGGATTAAATGCACCAATCAAAAGGCATAGGGTGACTGATTGGATAAAAAAACTAGATCCATATATATATTGCACACAAAAGACACTCACAAACTGAAAGTGAAGGGATGGAAAAAGATACTCCATGCAAATGGCAATGAAAAGAAAGCTGGAGTAGCAATATTAATATCAGACAAAATAGACTTTAAAACAAAAACTGTAGTAAGAGACAAAGAAGGGCACTATGTAACAACAAAGGGGAAAAACCAACAAGAGGATAAAACACTTGTAAATATCTATGCACCCATCATAGGAGCAGGTAAATATATAAAGCAATTATTAACAGACACAAAAGGAGAAATAGACAGTAACACAATATTTTGGGACTTTAACACTTCACTTACACCAATGGATAGATCACCCAAACAGAAGATCAATAAGGAAACATTAGCATTAAATGACACACTAGACCAGATGGACTTAGTAGATATGTACAGAACATTCCATCTGAATTACAAAGTATACATATTCTTGTTAAATGAACATGGAACGTTATCCAGGATTAATCACATTTTAGGCCACAAAACAACTCTCCATAAACTTAAGAAGATTGAAATAGTACCAAGCATCTTTTCTGATCACAACAGTATGAAACTAGAAATCAATTCTAGGAAGAAAATCAGAAATGCCACAAATATATGGAGATAAAGCAAAATGCTACTGAACAATGATTAAGTCAGTGAAGAAATAAAAAAAATACCTGGAGACAAATGTAAATGAAAATACGACAAGCCAGAATTTATGGGGTATAGGAAAAGTGGTTCTAAGAGGGGAGTTTATAGTAATACAGGCCCATCTCAACAAACAAGAAAAATCTCAAATAAACAATCTAACAGTGCAGTTAAAGGAACTGGAAAAAGAAGAACAAAAAATTCCCCAAATCAGTAGAAGGAGGAAAATAACAAAAATCAAAGGAGAAATAAATGAAATAGAGACTAAAAAAACAATAGAAAAAATCAATGAAACCAAGAGCTGGTGATCTGAAAAGATAAAAACAAATTGACAAGCCTTTAGCTAGACTCACCAAGAAAAAAAGAAGGAAGCTTCAAATAAATAAAATCAGAAATGAAAGAGGACAAATTACAATGGACACCCCAGCAATACAAAAATTTTGAAAGAATAGTGCAAAAAGCTATATACCAACAATTTGGATAATCTAGAAGAAATAGATAAATTTTTATAATCATACAACCTTCCAAAACTGAATCAAGAAGAAAGAGAATTTAAACAGACCAATCAGCAGTAAGGAGATTGAAATGGTAATCAAAAACCTGCCAAAATATAAAAGTCCAGGGCCAGATGGCTTCCCTGGTGAATTCTACCATACCTTCAACGAAGACTTAACACGTATCCTCAAATTCTCCCAAAAAATTGAAGAGGACGGGAAGCTTCCTAACTCATTCTATGAAGCCAACATTGTGATGATACCAAAACCAGACAAGGACAATACAGAAAAAAGAAAATTACAGACCAATATCACTGATGAACTTCGAGGCAAAAATCCTCAACCAAATACTAGCAAATCAAATACACCAATATGTTAAAAAGATCATAAACCATGATCAAGTGGGATTTATTCCAGGGATGCAGGGATGGTTCAACATCCACAAATCAGTCAACGTGATACATCACATTAACAAAATGAAGAATAAAAATCACATGATCATCTCAATAGATGCAGAGAAAGCATTTGACAAGATACAGCATCCACTTATGATTAAAAACTCTGAATAAAATGGGTATAGAAGGAAAATACCTCAACATAATAAAAGCCATATATGACAAACCCACAGCTAATATCATTCTCAATGGTGAAAAACTGAAAGCTACCCCCCTATGAACAGGAACCAGACAAGGATGCCTGCTTTCACCACTCCTATTTAACATAATGTTGGAAGTCTTGGCTAGAGCAATCAGGGAAGCAAAAGAAATAAAAGTGATCCAACTTGGAAAAGAAGTCAAACTGTCACTATTTGCAGATGACATGATTTTATCTATAGAAAACCCTAAAGAATCCAGCAATAGACTTGTAGAAATAATAAATGAATATGGCAAAGTTGCAGGATACAAAATCAACATAAAGAAATCAGTTGCATTTCTACACACTAACAATGAAGTAGAAAGAGGAGGTAAGAATACAATCCCATTTACAATTGCAACAAAAAGAATAAAATATCTACTAATAAACTTAACTAAAGAGGTGAAAGACCTGTACACTGAAAACTATAAAACATTGTTGAAAGAAATTGAAGAAGACACAAAGAAATGGAAAGATATTTCATGAACTTGGATTGGAAGAATTAACATGGTTAAATTGTCCATACTTCCTAAAGCAATACACAGATTCAATGCAACACCTAACAAAATTCTAGTGACATTTTTCACAAGAATAGAACAAAAAATCCTAAAATTTATATCGAACAACAAAAGACCCTGAATAGCCAAAGAATCCCGAGAAAAAAGAACAAAGCTGGAGGTATCACACTCCCTGATTTCAAAATACACTACAAAGCTATAGTAACAAAAACAACATGGTACTGGCACAAAAACAGACACACAGATCAGTGGAATAGAACTGAGAGCCCAGAAATAAACCCATACATATATGGACAGCTAATTTTTGACAAGGGAGCCAAGAGCATACAAGGGACAAAGGAAAGTCTCTTCATTAAATGGTGTTGGGAAATTGGACAGCTGCATGTAAAAAAATGAAAGTAGACCATTTTCTTAGACCATACACAAAAATCAACTCAAAATGGATTAAAGACTTGAATGTAAGACCTGAAATCATGAAACTTCTAGAAGAAAACATAGGTAGTATGCTTTTCAACATAGATCTTAGCAACATATTTTCAAGTACCATGTCTGACCAGGCAAGGGAAACAATAGAAAAAATAAACCAACCAGACTATTTTTAACTAAAAACCTTCTGCACAGAAAAGAAAACCCTCAACAAAGTGAAAAGACAACCTAACTCTTCAGAGAAGATATTTGCAAACCATATTCTGATAAGGGGTTATTATCCAAAATATATAAAGAACTCATACATTTCAATAACAAAAACAAAATCAACCCAATTAAAAAATGGACAAAAGACCTGAACAAACATTCCTCCAAAGAGGATACACAGATGGCCAAAAGGCACATGTAAGGATGTTCAACATGATTAACTACCAGGGAAATGCAAATCAAAACTACAAAGAGGTATCACCTCACTCCTGTCAGAATGGCTCTAATTAACAAGACAGGAAATAACAAGTGTTGGAGAGGACATGGAGAGAAGGGAACTCTCATACACTGCTGGTGGGAGTGCAACTGGTGTAACCACTGTGGAAAACAGTATGGAGATTCCTCAAAAATTTAGGAATAGAAATACCATACAATCCAACTCTATTCCACTGCTGGATAGTTATCCAAAGAACATGAAAACATGAATGTGTAAAGATACATGCACCACTATGTTCATTGCAGCATTATTCTGAATAGCCAAGGCTTGGAAGCAACCTAGGTGCTCATCAAGGGGTGGATAGATAAAGAAGTTGTGGTATATATACACAATGGAATACTACTCAGCCATAAAAAACATTGAAATCTGGCCATTTATGACAACATGGATGGAACTTAGGGATATCACCCTAAGTGAAATAAGTCAGAGAGTGAAAGTCAAATACCGTATGATCTCACTCATCAGTAGAAGATAAAAACAACAACAAAAAAATCACATAGAGATAGAGATTCGATTGGTTCTTATCAGAGGGGAAGGCGGGAGGGAGGGAGTTTAAAGGGATGATTAGGCACATGTGTGTGGTGATAGATTGTAATTAGTCTTTGGGTGGTGAACATGATGTAATCTATACAGAAATTGAAATATAATGATGTACACCTGAAATTTATATAATGTTATAAACCAATGTTACTGCAATAAAAAGAAAAATAAAAAAATATAGGGGCTTCATTATGGCAAAAACAGAAGAGATTGATATCTGGAGGTTCCGTGTCTAACACTTGCTCAATAATTATTCAGCAAATCTCTTGTAATAATTTAATAATGTATGTGGATACTAAATAAAAAATTTTCTTGTGCAAGAAATTAATGACCTATCACTATATAATAATTCATTGTTTTCTCTTTAATAAAGAGAAACAAACAAGTTAATTGGTTCCAATTTTCCTCTGACTCCATGAGTTACTGCTTTAACCTTGCTCCTCCTACAATCCACTTCATAACAGTTAGATGGTGGACTTGGGTGTTAACCTCCAGTAATTCACATAACCTGTGAAGACAGAATTAAAACAAAGTCTGCTTAGACAGAGGAGCCAGAGGCAATGCATCCCAAATGTTGGTGTGTGGAACTAAGTGATGGCCACTTCATTCCTGTACTGGGATTTGGCACCTATGCACTTCAAGAGGTAAAAATAGTGGTCATGGGGTTGAGGATTCCAAAGAAGATAGACTTAGAATGAGTGGAAGCTGACCTGAATTTTCAAGTCATTGAGTTCCTGTGTGACTCTGGGAGGTTTACTTGCTCTTGTAAATAGGCTAAAACAATTCATTATACGAAGAGACAAAGTAGTCAGTGTTCACTCTGCATCGATGACTGGCTGTGTGGTCACCTACAGATTATCCTGGGTGTTCCTCCAGTTTCCATGTATTTCCCAGGTTTGCAAAAGAGATGAAACTCAGCAGTCAAGAACACTGACTACCAGCTGCCTTGCTTTGACGATGATTTCATGGGAGTGGTTTCTCTGTATATCTGGAATTCAGGAAGTCTTTCCTCCACCTAAAGAGAAATTATCCAGAGAAATATTTATGGTAAAGGTCCTGGAGCAAAGGTGAATGACAAATGATGGGAGAGAGTTGCCGTTCTGCTGTGGGTGCCAGACAACAAATACTCCACCTGTAGTTTCCCTTGTACTTATCCTACCACTTCAAAATTTATTCTGAGTGGAAAATATAATGTCATTTGAGAGAATAAACTATGGTCTTCCAGGGCAAGGTTTCAATTCTTGTTCTGTGTTGGGGTACTTTTGATTGAAGCAAATAGGTAGAGTTAGACCTTGGACATAAGAGGGAGCAAAGAGGACAAGTCACTAGACTGGAACCCAGAAGTTTGCTTTCAAATGTTGTCTTTAGACGGTTTAGTTATGACAAGGGACTAGTACTTAAACTTTGACTCTCACTATGCCGTCAATAAAACAGAAGGAAATATTCAGAGAAATGCTTGTGAGACAGATGACAGGACTTGTTAACTTTGTAGTGGAAAGTGGGAAGAAGAAGTGAGATGGTTCAAGGATGACACTGAAGCTTCAGCTTCCATAAACCCCTGAATGCCTGTACATCTAAGAAAAGAGCATGACCAGCAGAGGGCAGTTAGACCAAGTAACTAGTACCTAGCATTATCATTGAATAAAGAAAGTTCAAATACTTAAAAACTAATGGAATATTGTTCAGCCTTAAAACAGAAGGAAATCCTGCCATTTGCAACCACATGGATGAACCTGGAGGGCATCATGTTGAGTGAAATAAGCCAGACAGAGAAAGACAAATACTGCATGATACCACTTATATATGGAATCTAAAAAAAGTCTAACACACAGAAGCAGTGTATATAGGAATTGTGGCCAGTGGCTGGGGGATGGGGCAATGGGGAAAATGGGGAGATGTTGGTCAAAGGGTACAAACTTCCAGTTATAAGATGAATAAGTTCTGGAACTAATGTACAGCATGGTGACTATTGTTAATAATAATGTATTATATTCTTGAGATTTGCTAAGAGCAGAGATCTTAAGTGTTCTCACAACACACAAAAAAGTTAACTATGTGATGTAATCAGTATGTTAACTAGCTTAATTGTGGTAATCATTTCACAATGTGTACATATATGAAAACATCATGCTGTAGACCTTAAATATATACTTCTTAATTTATATAAAATTTTTACTTAGTGTGTTCTCTGTGACTACACTGGTAGAAGACTGTTAAAAGCTTTCACCTTTTTTCTTGAGACTTTGTTCTATGTACGTTTTCCCTTTGTGGATTTTGGTAGTAACTTCTCACAATAGAAACCATACCCATAACAACTATATGCTGATTCCTGAGAACTCTTTCAGCAAATCACTGAAACTGGGGATGGTCATGGGGGCCTTTGATGCTAGTGATCAACCAGGGATTGCCCAGGATTGAAGGGGTCCCTGGGATGCCAACTTTTATTACTTACCTGGAAAGACCCAGGCAAACTTCCATGGGTTCATCACCACACATGCAGAGGGAACCTAAAATGTGAGGAAAAGTTAATGCTTGGGAAGGTCAAGCTCTGTGTATTAGCTTTCTCTCAAACATGTGGATATGCAACTACTACCTTTATTTGCTTATCTGGTTCCTAAGGGGAAAGCTATGGAAGTCACCCAATTATCTATAGATGCTGGATTCCACCATTCTGATTCATCTCACTTGTATGATAATGAAAAGGAGGTTGGACAGGTCATCCAGGGCAAAATTGAAGATGACACTGTGAAGAGGGAAGAATATTCTACACTTCAAAGGTGATGTGTATGTGCCATTGTGTGACCGTGATTCTGTGGAGATGACAATTATATGGTAGGACCAGTAGTAGTTTGGTGAATTGTGCTTATTGGTACAAATTTTTTTCACACATATTCCTGTATTAAATCTAGTATCCAAAAAAGAAGAATATTGACTGTGAGCTATCTGCCATGGGCTTTACCAGAATTTCCTGCTTCTATGGGTGTGGAGAGGATTCCTGTCCTTAGTGGAGGTGATTCAAAGCAGTGTCTGTGGTGTCAGGCTGCTGGCCTTTCTTTTTTCATTTTCATTTCTACTTTTTTCATTTTAGGAAATAGACACTTCAGAAAAAGATGTTTGCATTTCCTGATTATTAAGATAATACATACAAATTATACAAAACTAGAAAATAAAAAGAAAATGATAGACAATAAAAATAACTTTTAATTAGCTCATTTAAAATTTCTTGAACCTTCAGTGGATTTTTTCATCATGATTTTGCAATAGAAATGTGGGGTATGTATTTATTTACAAAATTGAAATAATCTTCAATAAACTGTATCTTTTTTTTTTTTTTTTGTGGGGAAGACCAGCCCTGAGCTAACATCCGTCGCCAATCCTCCCCTTTTTGCTGAGGAAGACTGGCCCTGGGCTAACATCGTGCCCATCTTCCTCCACTTCACATGGGACGCCGCCACGGCATGGCTGACAGGCAGTGCGTCGGCGGGTGCCCGGGATCCGAACCCGCGAACCCCGGGCTGCCAAGCGCGGACTAAACCGCTGCGCCACCGGGCGGCCCCCAACTGTATCTTTTTTTTAACTTAAGTATTTTCCCAAGCTATCAAATATTGTTAAAAATTCCTGTATTATATTTTGCTTGTTGTAAAGCAGTGCATCTTATTAATTAATTTAATTTATTAATCATCTGTCTCTGTTTTGGCATTTTGATTAGTTCGTGTATATTTTGCCATTGATTCATTTATTCATTCAGCAAAAACTTTATTGAACATCATTTATGTGCCAGACATTGCCTTATCAATAAATAAAATAGGCAACAATAAAGTTAAAATGAGTAGTGTCTTGAGTTTGTAGGCTAATGGGGGAAGAAGACCATGAAGGACATAAGGAGTACTGAGCTGTTAGAAATAGGCAAGTGCCTTTTGGGAGATAATTCTGCACAGTCTCACATTTCTGTGTGCTTGATAAGCAGAGGCACTGGCTGCCCTGCATTCCACACTATTTTTTCAAGAATTTTGTCCATCAAACAGCCTTAGAATGTGGAGATAGTGACTCCCTCCAAAGAAATGGAAGGCATGTTTACTGTCCAGTAATATAAAGAAAATATCTCCCTCCAGGGAAAGGATAGGGATGCTCTGTGCCTGCTATAATTGATCTGAGTTCCCTAGACTCTAGTTTTCCTCCTGTAAGTCAACCTGCAATTTCAGGCATCATGTGGGCCCCTTCACTTCACCCTGTAGAAATGCAGGCTCAAGGACCTAGCACAGAAAACCTTACTGTGGGAAAACTTTTCACAATATATTAGTTTACCAAATCATCACATTGTAAATCTTAAACTTACACAATGTTATATGCCAACCATATTTCAATAAATCTGGAAAAAATGCTATTACTTTGGCTAGAGCTATTGTTCTGAGGAATAAATGGTCCTTCTTCTCTGAATTCTTCATGACTTCTATCAGCATTCATGAAACTGTGGCAAGTCAATTTTTGGTTTGCAAGTGAGGTTAAAATCTTAGATCCTTTTTATGCTTGACAGAGATATGGAGAAAAATTAGGCAGGCAGGAAAAGAAGTAGTGGTGGGCAGTGGGACTGTTAGGTGCTGTTTTAAATAGGGTGGTCAGAGAAGACTTCACTGAGAATGTGGCTCTTGAGCAAAAATTGGAATGAGACAAGAGAGTGAGATATGTGGATGTGTGGGAGAGTATTCCTGGACATGGAACAGAAAGTGCTAAGGCCAAGAAGAAAGAGTGTTCCTATAACATATAAGTGACAGCAAGTAGACTAATGCTGGTGATGTTTAGTGAGCAGGGGAGGCAGTAGTAGAAAATAAGGTCCAGATCTGCTGTGATGGGAAGGGCTATGTCATGTAGGCTTTTGAAAGTACTTTAACTTTTTTTCTGAGAGAACCTGAGAAGGATTGCAGAATAGCTACCTGACCTGACATGTTTTAAAAGGATCAGTCTAGATGCTATATTGAGAAGAAAAAAGGGAAAAGAACTCTCTGTTAGGGCTTCCCACAAAAATTCAGGTGAGAGATGATGTTGGCTTGGACCATGATATAAGCAGTCAAGATGGTCAGAAGTTGTTAGAATCTGGATTAATTTCAAAAGTAGAGCCAATAAGGTTTTCTTACATATTGTATATATGGTAAAAGGGAATAAAGAAGTCTAAATTGACTCAAGACATTTTGAGATAAGGAAGTGAAAGGAAGCAGTTGCCATTTGTTGAGGTGGAGAAGCAAATTTTTATGGGAAGATGATGAGTTTAATTTTACACACATATGTGTGAGAAGCCTGTTAGTTATCCAGGTGAAGATGCCATGTAGACAGCAGGGCATACAAGTCTAGAGGTAGAGGAGAGGTCTAGACCAAAGATACATATTTGGAATTTGTAAGAATATCGTTGCCATTTTAAAACCACAAAGGCAGATGATCAAAGATTAACTTAGGTGGGTGAGTGGAGACAGAAGAGAAGAGCCATGAGAGATCCTATCATCAAGAAGTTGTTTAAAAAGTGGAGGAACCAGCAAAGGAGGCCTAGAAGGTGGGGTTGTGAGATAAGAGGGAAAGTAGGAAATTGCTCTTTCTTCAAGGCAAATGAAGGAACTGTTTCAAGGAGAAGAGTCAAATACTACTAATACAAGTAAGATGAGGACTGAAATACACCATTGCATTTGGCACTTGACCTTAAGGTCAAGAGCAGTTTTGTTAGAAGGGTGGAAGCAAAAGCCTGAAGAGAGGGGGCTCAAGAAAGTGTGGGAAGAGAGCAATTCGAGACAGAACATAGACAGTTTTCCAAGAAGTTGCTATAAAGAGGACCACAGAATTGGGCAGTTGCTGAAGAAAAAATGAAGTCAAGTGAGGATTGTCTGTGAGGAGAGAAATAACAGCATGCCCCTGTGCTCTTAGAACATTCTAGTAGAGAGAGGAAAATCAGAGATGCTGGAGATGGACAGGCGAATTGCTGGAATCATATCTGTATTATTTTCCTGTCACAGCTAAAACAGGTTACCACAAACTTTGTGGCTTGAAACAACACAAACTTATTATCTTCTACTTCTGGAGGTCAGAAGTTCAAACTCAGTTTCAATGAGCTAAAATCAAAGTGTCTATGGGCCTGCATTCCTTGAACCTCTAGGGGAAAATCCATTTCCTTACCTCTCCAGCTTCTAGAGGACACTTTCATTGCTTGCCTCATGGACTCTTCCTCCACCTCCAAAGCCAATTGCACAGCATCCTCGAATATCTTATCTATGGTTCTATCCTCACTTCTCTTTGACTGAAACTCTTCTGGGTCCTACTTTTAAGGCCTTTGTGATTACATTAGGCCTTCCTAGATAATCTAGGAAAATCCTCCCATCTCTTGATCCTTAATCACATCTACAAAGTCCTTTTTGCCATGCAAAGTGATATATTCACAGGTTTCAGGGACTAGGACATGGACCTCTTTGAGGCCATTATTCAGCCTACTATATTAGCTCTGTGGTCAACTAGGGGGCAACTAAGCCTCAGTTTCTTAATCTTTCTAGGAGGAATAATTATATCACCAGGTGCTATGTACTGAAACTTTAGATATACATCTCAGATACTAAGTAGAAAACCACATTGCTAAAAAACTGTTCTTTTAAGGCTGATATGAGTTTGACCCTAGCATCTTACCCACTTCTCTGTATACGCACTTCATGGTCTTAGTTTATAATTCCTTTCCAGAATATATTGACATCATCCTTGTTCATGCAGACAATTCCAGCTTCTCCGTGTTTTGATGTCCTCAAATCCTGAGAGTTTCTACATGTACCTGCACTACACGAGGTAACTACTTCCATGTTTACTTCTTAGAACTGCTTCATCTCTGAAATCTTAACTTTAACACGTTCCAACCTGATCAATTCTCTTACTCTGTGGCTTCTACTACACCACAATCCATTAAGTTCCTGATTTATCAATTATTGTAATCACTGAGTCTTTTTTCCTCCTTTTCATCCTTTCAGTTCCCATAGAAGTTTGCACATTCAAATTAGATTAAGTAAGACATTGAGGTTAAATCAGACTCTACTCATTCTCTACATTTCTCCTTTAAACGTGTTGGTGCAGGATGAGGTCTTCTGTCTTTTTCACCTATTAGTTTGTCCTTGTACCTAACATGCAGGACCAATGTGTCTAAAACTAAGACAACAACTATGCTTTTATTTATGTGGATGCCTTTATCTGAAGCTGAGACCCACATGAACTGCATGTTCTTATTTGTTTGACTGTAGTAAATCCTAGGCGTCACTTTGGTTTAAGGATTCACCAAGAAGTTCACCAAGAAGTGTGATCAAGGTCTGAAACATCTAGTCAAAGACCATCAGGTTCTCACTACGATTTCAGTCGTCAAGGTGTTTCCCTTCCCAACTCCTATTGTACTCCAAATGATTTGTTTAGATCATTCATGTTAACTCCATTGTCCTTGACATGTAATTGCCTTGGGAAGAGGACTGTGGCTCAATCCTTGCCAGTGACACATGAGGAGAACTGTGCTGTGCAGATTCAAGAGAGTTTCCCTCACTGTTTAAAACAGGTGGCCCATCTCCTTCTGCTAGCTATGTCCTTTTTAGGTGTGTTGTCTGAAATTGCTGCACTGTCTCCACCTGTCCTAACTGAAACAGACATAGAAGTTATCAATTTTCTTGCTACAATTCCCTGCACTACACATCAGCCAGGAGTTTCACAATCTGTGAAAACTGCCGAGTCATCCTCTGAAAGCAGGAACCCCCGTGGATTTTAAGGGTTTAATGATAATATAAGGTGATTTTAAAATAAAAATGATGCAGAGAGGGAGTGATCCCCCAAAGAGCCTCAGCTTCCCCTTCACTCATCTTGAGGCCACATTCTATTCTTCAGACAGAACCCACTCCATGACACAATAGTGAGTAAAGTGGATTGTACTTCAAATTCCATGCGTTATGAATTTCATCATACACCATAACTCAAACTTCATAAATATCTCCTAAACATCTCTGTTTCCCCCCCAAAAATTCCTCCTAGGGTAACCTCAGTACCTGTTATCCTGTCTCCAGCCTCCCTCTCTTCCATCCCTCCTCCCATACAGCCTCTACCATCTCCTGCCTTTTCCAAAGCAATGCAATACTGACCTTTGGCCTGCACAACCCCTCAGCCCCCAATACCACACCCATAAGCCTCTGTCAAGTTCAAGTACACTCCATTTTTATTCCCACAAAACACCACATGATCCCATTCTCCCCCACAGAGAATTCATTAGAAAAAACAGGTCACTTCCCAGAGGGACAGAAACTGCTGGCAACATTACCTTTTTTTTTTAAAACCATATCAATATACCCTTTGCTCAGCAAATATTTACTGTTCTCTGTACACTGACAATTCTCTGGTAGGGAATGAGTGAGGAGAAAATCAAGCAATTATTTACTGGTGAACACAAACATTACTTATTTACAAATCAAGGATGACTTCTTCTTCTCCCTCTCCTACAGGACTGGAAAATAATGAGTTCTCTTGACATACAGTTTTCTTGTTCAGCCTTATTGTATAAACTGGAGAAAGTTGGATTTCCATCAAATCCATTAATCCAAACTGGTCAAGCACAAGCCCCAAAGGATGAACAAGTTTCTCCAGTGAATGTTGGTAGGGTGGAGGATTCTAACTGGTCATTGGATTAATAGGGGGAATGTCCAGCCTGGGCCCTTTGTGATACATAGTGTATCCTACAAGTCAGAGCTTGCCATAATGTCCCCAAAGGAGCAGAACACCAAGACTCAGTCCCCTTCCATCTTTCCCTCCAAGTGTCTGGGTCCAGTGAAGGCAAAAGTTGCTAAGTTTCCCAGGCTTTCCCTCCTGCTTCCAGCTCTGCAAGGCACCTTTCCTTCCCACAACCCATATAACTTCACAAAGTCCTAGAAGTTCCTTGGTTGTTCTTTGCACAAGTGGGACCAGCATGTTATGGAGGGGGTGACATGGGTGCCTGATAGCCATGGCTGTATTGTTTGTAAGGAAACTTTCCAGATTGGAGGCAAACTAGAGGGTGTAGCTCCTGGCTTGCTCAAGGAGTCCAGTGCTGGGGAACTTGGTTCTCCTGGCGTCTCTGTAAACCTGAATCTCTTCCAGTGCAAGCCCACACTGGAAGCAAATGCACACACAGGTCTTGTTAGCTCCCTAGTTGTTTTCTCCTAAGTGCACAGGTTGGTCCAGGAATCTGAACTTTTACGAAACCTTCAGAGATGAGTTGAATGTGGCTATTATGTAGATTGGTATTCAGAATTCCCTCTAAAAGACTTTGAATAGTTTATGAGATTTTTTGGAAACATACAATAATGGCTACCATGCATTTTTTAGAAGGCATTTCCTGCTTTTTCTTTTTAAGTCATTTAATATCCTTCATGCAATGGGCTATTGTCTGACCATTCCCAATTCCAACCTTTGCTCCAGCCACATTGAATTCTGGGTAGTAGGTTGTAAATAAACATAGGAAGGAAGCAGTGGATTTGATGAGGTCCAAATCTTACCAATTCAGAACATGGTTCCACAGCACTGGGGTGTTGTGGGTGGGTGGGGCACATTGCTTAGTTCATGCAGGCTATGTCTCCAACCTCAGCACCGACAATGAGAATGGCAGAGCAGCTCCCACTAGTTCCCACAAAGCCACATCTGTTCTCCTTCAGAGTTTGTAGTTCAGGAAATTGAACTTCTTCATCTTCATTGGAGCTGTAATCAGAAATTGTACCTCTTCTATTCTATCAGAAATTATACCTAATACTATTCTATCATAACTCTTGCACATAGTTAACTGATATTCATTATTCATAAGCAAGTCCTAAAATATCCTCCTGTCTATGTTTAATGTTGGAAACCCACTTATCAATATTGCTAACTAGGAGCAAATCTGCTCTACCTACACTATAATTCCACAGAAAATAAGGAAAGTAGAAACTTTGATCTTTATTTCTTTTCAGAAATTATTTGAAAGAACAACCACAATCCCTTCCCAAAGCATGGAAAACTGATCATGACTCAGGTTTGGGAAGGAGTAGAGAAAAATGGAAATAATTTTAATATTAATACAGACATCTTAAAAATATATAAACACTGTAGTAAGTACAATGTTCATCAGATTGGGACCTCATCCCAACCAGTGCTTCCTTTCTAAGTTTATCCAGAAATTCATACTCAGAATACAGTGTGACCTGAGCAAAGGTTAGAACAGGGAATGGTTAGACAAAGCCCACTGCACAGGTGATATTGAATTCCTTAGAAAGAGGGAATTAGGTAACCCCAAACTGCTACTAGCAACACTATAATTCTGCTTGAGAGTGTCTGGATATTAAAATTTAATGACATTCTAACAGGAAACCTGCTATTTGAATGAGTGACTTCAGTGGGACAGATGGCAGGGGAGTTGAATAATCAGAGGGCAAATTCAGCAGGTGAAATCCAAATAACATCCACAGTTAGAGAGGGCACAAGGGAAAGTCAGGCTGTGGAACACTAAGTAGTGTATATATATGTATATATATATATATATATATATATATATATATATATATATATTTTTTTTTTTTTGGTGAGGAAGCTTGGCCCTGAGCTAACATCTGTCACCAATCTTCCTCTTTTTTCTTGAGAAAGATTGTCCCTGAGCTAAAATCTGTGCCAATCTTCCTCTATTTTGTCCGTGGGATTCCACCACAGCATGGCTTGATGAGTTCTGTGTAGGTTCGCATCTGGGATCCGAACCCATGAACCCTGGGTCATGGAAGTAGAGCATATGAACTCAACCACTATGCCAGTGGGATGCCCCCCCCCCAACTGGTATATTCTTGATCTTAGTGTCATCAATTTGTCATCTCTATAATTGAGATCATGCAGCAAATCCTGAACATCCCAAATTTGAGGTAGTCAATGGGGCTACCCAATTCTGGACAAGCTCCTCACTGATGGTGAATGATCCTTGGGATTTCTAATGTGGTGGCTCCTAATAAGGTCATTACATGTGTGTGCAGAAGATCCACTGTGAGAAGAGAGGAACTACACCTGGCTGGTGGGATAGACAAGGAATCCATTGAACGTATAAATCATTTTGGTTACTATAGCCATCCTAATATTAACTCTTTCATTTAGGAACATGATTGTCTTTCCTATATTTCTGTCTTCTACAATTTCTTAAAAAATTTTGTGCTCACATTGTGCAAGTTGTTCGCCTCCTTAGTTACATCATTCTTAAGTATTTGACTCCTTTTCATGCTCCAGTAAATAGAATCATTTTTTTTTAATTTCCTTCTCAGATTGTTCATTGCTAGTGTATAGAAATGTAATTGATTTTTCTGTGTAGATTTTTAGTCCTGCACCTTCACTGAAATTGTTTATTACTTCTGACACTTTGTTGTTTGATCTTTAGGGTTTTCTACATCTACAATCATGTCATCTTGAAACAGATAACTGTACTTCTTTGTCCCCAATTTGGATGAATAGTATTACTTTTTCTTGTCCTTTTACTGTAACTGGAACTGCCCAGACTGTGAGTGGAAAAAGCAGACAAACTTTTCATATTATCGATCTTAAGGAGAAATGTTTTCAGTCTTTCACCATCGAGTATGATGTTACTTGTGGGTTTTTTGTATATGGGCTTCATTGTGTTGAGGAAGATTCTTTCTCTTTTTAGCTTGTTGCATCTTTTTTTTTAATCATGAAAAGGTGTTGACTTTTGTCAAGTACTTTTTCCACATCAATTGAGATGATCATGTAGTTTATCCTTCATCCTGTTAATGAGGTGTATTGCATTTACTAGTTTTTCTATGTTGAAGCATCCTTGCATTCCAGGAATGAATCCCACTTGGTCATGGTTTAAATTTTTAGTATGCTGCTGAATTCAGTTTTCAAGTAATTTTTTGAGAAATTTTAATTCTCAAATCAGATGGAATATTTGTCTTTAGATGGTTGTCTTGTAGTATCTTTGTCTAGCTTTGTACAAGGGTAATGTAGCTTCATAGAATGAGTTCGAAAGTGTTCTGTCCTCTTCAGTTTTTTGCAAGAGTTAAGAATTATTTTTGTTAATTCTGCTTAAACACTTGGTGGAATTCACTAGTGAAGCAGTCTGGTCCTGGGCCTTTTATTGGGGGGGAGGTTTTTGATTACTAATTCAATATCCCTAATAGTAATAGGTCTGCTCAGGCTTTCTATTCCTTTATGATTCAGTCTTTGTAAGTTATGTGTTTCTAGGAAGCTTCCATTTCATCAGGATTTCTTAATTTGTTAGTGTACAATTATTTGTAGTACTCTCTATTTCCTTATTGATCTTCTCTCTAGTTGTTTTATCCGTTATTGAAAGTGGTCTATTGAAGTTTACAACTAGTTTTGTAGTGGTGTCTATTTATTCCTTCAATTCTGTCAATGTGGTTTTCATGTATGTTGGTGCTCTGATGTTTGGTAGCTATATGTTTACAATTGTTCTATATTCTTGGTGGATTGACCCTTTCATCAACATATAATAGACACTTTCTGTCTCTTGTCACAATTTTTGTCTTAAAAATTCTTCTTTGTGTGTTACTGGTATAGACATGCCAGCTCTCTCTTGGTTACTATGTACATGGAATATCTTTTAGCATCTTTCCCTTTCAAACTATTTGTGTCCTTAGATCCAAAGTCAGTGTCTTATAGAGAACATATACTTGATCCTGTTTTTTTTTTTTTTTTTTAACATCCATTCTACCAATCTATACCTTTAGATTGGGGGAGTTTATTTACATGTAAAGTAATTACTGATAGACAAAGACTAACAATTTAATTTTTTTTTCTATATGGCTTAAGTCCCTTATGTCCTCCATTACTATCTTCCTTTCTGTTTAGATGATTTTTGGTAGTGCCATGTTTTGATGCCCTTCTCATTTTCAAGTGTGTATATTCTATTGTTATTTTTTTTGTGGTTACCCTGGAGAGTACAGATAATATTGTAAAGTTATAGCAATTTTTTTGAATTGGTACCAATTTAACTGCAATGCCACACAAAAACTCTACTCTGATACAGCTCCATTCCCCTCTCCCAATTAATGTTATTTATGTCATAATTTCATCTTTATACATTTTGTACATATTATCAAGAATGCATAATTGTTGGTATGCATTCATCTTTTAAATCTTGTAGAAATGAGACAGTAAAATTACAATCCAAAATTACAAAAGTCCATGATTTTCTGTTTGTCCATATATTTACCTTCACTCGAGGTCTTTATATCTTCATATTTCTTTGAGTTACTGTCTAGTGTCCTTTCACTTGAACCTGAATAAGTCCCTTTACATTTCTTATAGGGCAGTTCAAATAGTAATAAACTCATTCAGCTTTTGTTCATCTGCGATTGTCTTAATTACTACCTCATGCTTTTTTTTTGGTGAGGAAGATTGGCCCTAAGATAAGATGTGTTGCCAATCTTCCTCTTTTTGCTTGAGAAAGAGTGACCCTGAGCTAACATCTGTACCAATCTTCCTCTATTTTCTATATAGGTCACCACTATAGCGTAGCTGATGGGTCCTGTAGGGCCATGCCCAGGATAAAAATGTCATGAACCTGGGCCACTGAAGTGGAGTGCACCAAACTTATCCACAATGCCACCAGGCTGGCCCAGTTACTGCCTCATTGTTGAAAGACATTTACACATGATTGAATTCTTGATTGACAGGTTTTTTGTTTTAGATTTTTAAATACATCATCTCACTGCCTTATGTTGCCCAAGGTTTCTGGTGAGAAATCTGTTGATAGGCTTATCCAGGATCCCTTGTACCTGATGAGTCATGTTTTCTTTGCTGCTTCAAGATAGTCTCTTGTCTTTGTTTTTCAACAGTTTGAATATAATGTGAGGGTGTGGACATCTTTGAGTTTATCTTCCTGTAATTCTTTAAGCTTGTTAGATTTGTTCATTATTCAAGTCTTACATCCAGTTTGAGGAGTTTTTGTTCATTATTTCTTCATATAATCTCTCCATCTCACTCTCTCTCTTCTCCTTCTGGGACTCCAACAATGTGTATATTAGCCTACATGATGGTGTCCTATAAGTCCTTTAGTGTCTCTTCATATTTTTCTTTCCATTATTTAGGCTCCATAATTTCTATATCTTTTTTGATATTACCATTTCATTCATATATGATTTACCTGATTTCCTTCAGCTCTTTGTGAAATTTTTCCTTTAGCAATTTCAGCATATATAGGACAGTTGTTTTGAAACTCTTTGTCTACTAAGTCCAATGTCTGTACTTGTTCAGGAACATTTTCAGCCAATTTATTTTCTTCTCTTTAATGGATCTTTGTTTTGCATGTTTCTGTGTGTGTTCAATTGGGCATTTGAAAAAGCAGCCACCTGTCCCACTCTTCGCAGATTTGTTCTGTGTCCTGACAATCCTTCACTTTTTAGCCTGACATCCTCCTAGTCTTGGCATCAGTCCAACATGAAAGCTGAAGGTCTATTGAGTTCTTTTCTGAGCATGCATCTTACCTGCCCTGTGTGTGGCTTTCCTAATTCTCCTGAATAGAAGGCTGCTTTTTGAATGCCTTCATATCCCAAAATTTCATACACCCTTTTCTACTCAGAGCTTTATGTGGTCTACTTTATGTCTCCACCCTTAATCTCTTGTCCCTGGCACCTGTGAATCTATAGTCCCCTGCAGCTGTAAGGAGCAATTCTAGCTGCTTTTCAGCCCATGCTTTGAGTTAGTCAAAACAGATAGCAATCTTTCAGGCAGAACCCAAATAGGTTAGAACATTGGAAATAGGATCTTCTATGATCACTCTGGTTTTATGAGAGTAACTGGGAACTGGGCTGACATGTCTTACAGACCAAGCCTGCACTGTGTCAGGCAGAGGAAGGGGCAAGGTTGAGTAAATATAATGAAATTTCCTACCACTTTGAATCTGGCTTTTTCCTAACTGGGTGTTCACTTTGTTGCTGTGAATCATTATTTGACTGCTTTCTGGAGCACCTATAAGCTTATTCCAGCTAGTTCCTTGTTGTTTCCTTATATTTCCATGGGAGAACTCAAAGCCTCCTAGTCCACCATTTTGCTGACATCAGTCTATGTGTTCAATTTTAAATGGCTTCATAATATTCCATT
Organism: Tapirus indicus; assembly: GCA_031878705.1. NCBI lineage: Eukaryota > Metazoa > Chordata > Mammalia > Perissodactyla > Tapiridae > Tapirus > Tapirus indicus. The sequence goes on from CM062925.1 coordinate 122,683,726, forward strand.
GTATCAATGCATCATAATTTCCCTGACTCTTCCCAAGCTTATCGTCATTTAAGTTGTTTCCAGTTTTTCCTTTCATGAATACTGTTAAGATAGATTATATAAAATATTCATCAGTTTTTGGTAAGTACATTATGATAGATTTCTAAAACTTATGTAGCTAGGTTAAAGATATTAACACTCTTAAGATTCTGTTTGCATACTGCAAATGATATCCCAAAACTGTTACTAATTAATACTCCAATAATCACCTTGCCAGAATGTCTTCTTTTGGCAACGTTTTCAGGATTACACCCTTGTTAGGACTTTACATTCTTTTTATAAAGCAAGGAAAAAAAGAAACAAATAATTCTGCTGATGAGAAAGGTAAAAAGGCAAATTTTCTTTGAATTTGAAGTTTTAATTGTTCATTGAGGTTCAATTCTTGAAAAATGCTCATTAATCAATCCTCTAAATTGTGTGTATGTGCATGTGTATGGTGTAAGATATTTAATTGTTTCAAATGATGAATGATTAAGAAGGAGCTTCATCATGGCAAAAACAAAAAAGAGGATCATATCTAGAGGTTTCTGTCTAATATTTGCTCAATAATTGTTCAGCAAAGCTCTTGCAAGAATTTGCTAATCTATGTGGATCCTGAATTTAAAAAATTCTTCTACAAGAGATTAATTATTTCCTTTTCACTATGTAATCATTCTATAAGATAACTCTGATAACAGGCAAGCCAACAAGTTAACTGTTTCCAATTCTCTTCTCACTTCATAGCTTACTGCTGTAACCTTGCTTCTACAATCCTGTGCTGACATTTAGAGAGTGGACTTGGGTGCTTCCCTCCTGTTATTCACATAACCTGCGAGGGAAGAAGAATAAAACAGAGTCTGCTTAGACAGAAGAGCAACAGACAACGAAACCCAAATGTTGGTGTATGGAACGAAATGATGGCCACTTCATTCCTCTACTGGAATTTGGCACCTAAGCACCTGAAGAGGTAACAATGGTGGTCTTGGGGTTGAGGATTCCATAGAAAATAGACCCACCCTGAGTGGAAGCCAAACTGGATTGTCAAGTTCTTGTGTGAGTCTGGGAGGCTGACTGGGTAAACTGGCTAGAACTGTTCCTTATGCAAAGAGACAAAGTAGTCAGTGTTCACTCTACTTTGGGGTCAGACTGTGTAGTCACCTACAGATTTTTCTGGGTTTTCCTTCAGTTTCCATCTATTTCCTAGGTTGGCAAAAAAGATGAAACTCAGCAGTCAAGGACACTATCAGCTGCCTTGTTTTGAGAGTGATTACATGAGAGTGGCTTCTCTATTTCTGCAATTCAAGAAATCTTCCTTCCCACCAAGAAGACATGATCCAAAGAAATATTTGTGGTAAAAGGTCTTGGAGATGAGGAGAATGACAAATGATTGGAGAGAGTTGGTGTTCCACTGTGGGGTAGGCTGCTGAGTGCCAGAGAATAGATACTCCTTATGTACTTTCCATTGAACTTCTCCTAGTGCTTGGGAATTTATCACAAATGAAAAATATAATATAATTTGATGGAACAATCTATAGTCTTTCAGGGCAAAGTTTTAATCCTTGGTGCTTGTTATTACCTTTGATTGAAGCAAATATAGAGAGTTGGGCTTTGGATATAAAAGGGAGCAAAGAGAGAAAGTCACTAGCCCAGAAGGCAGAAGTTTGCCTTCCAATTTTGTCTTTAGACTACTTAGTTTGTATGATAAGGAACTAGTACTTAAATTTTGAGCTTCACTTTCTCATCTATAAAACAGAAGGACATATTCAGAGATGTTTTGGACACAGATGACAGGGCTTGTTTACTTTGCAGTGCAAAGTTGGATGAAGGAGAGGGAAGGGTCAGGGATACCACTGAATCTTCAGCTTCAGTAAACCTTTGAAAGCCCCTACACCTAAGGAAAAGAGCATAATGAGCAAAGGGCAGTTAGGCCAATTATATTCTTCCTATTAATATCATGGAAAAAGAAAGCTTCTGAAATACTTAAAAAGAAATGGAATATTATTCAGTCTTAAAACAGACAGAAATCCTGCCATTTGGAACTAGATGGATGAACTTGGAGGACATTATGCTAAGTGAAATAAGCTAGAAACAGAAAGACAAATACTGCATGATCCCATTTATATATGGAATCTAAAATAGTCAAACTCATAGAAAGAGACTATTGGAGTGGTGACCAGGTGCTGGGGGAGGGGGCAGAGAAAAAATGTGGAGATGTTGGGCAAAGGGTACAAACTTTCACTTATAAGACGAATAAGCTCTGGAGAATGAATGTACACCATGGTGACTATAGTTATTAGTAATGTATTATATTCTTGCAGTTTGCTAGGAGAGTAGATCTTAAGTATTTTCACCACACACACACAAAAGTTAACTATGTGAGGTGATGGATATGTTAATTAGCTTAATTGTGGCAATAATTTACAATGTATATGTATATAAAACATCATGTACATGTTAAATATATAGTTTTCTTACTTGTGTGCACTTTTTTAGTGTGTTCTGTGTGACTACACTGGTAAAGGACTCTTAGAAGCTTTCACCTTTTTTCTCAAAACTTGATTCAATTACCTTTTCCCTTTGTTGATTTTGCTTAGCAACATTTTACAATATAAACCATATCCACACCTAGAACTAACTGCCATGGGTTCATAACCACACATGCAGAGCTAAACTAAGACATGAGAAAAACTCTAGGGAGGGTGAAAGTTTGTGTCTTAGCTATCTCTCAATCATGTGGATATCCAACTACTGCCTTTGGTTGCTCATATAGGTTCCTAAGAGTAAAGCTGTGGAGGTCACTGAATTAGCTATAGATGCTGGGTTCCACCATATTGATTCTGCTCATTTGTACAATAATGAAAAGGAGGTTGGACAGTCCATTTGAAGCAACATTGAAGATGGTGCTGTGAAGACAGAAATATACTCTACACTTCAAAGGTGCTGTGTATGTGGTGTGAGTGTATGTGCACACGTGGGAACGGGATTGTTAGGAGATGACAATTATATGAAAGACCAGTAGTAGTTTGGTGAATTGTGCTTATTGTTACAACTTTTTTCACACATATTCCCAACTAAATCTAGTATCAAAAAAAGATTTTGGCTTTCTCATCATTTCTTTTTTCAAATTTTATGATTTTAAGATAAATTCACTGTACATTTCTGAGCCTCAGACCGTATCAGTGTGATTCAGCATGGACTATTGAATCAGACAGATCTATGATCAGATCATAGCTTTCCTTATCATCTGGGTGACTTACTAAAATTTTTTAATGTTCTGCATCTCAATTCTCACCTCCATCAATAAGAGAGAGTAATATAGGAAACACTTTGTGTATTAAACAAGATATAGCTAAAATGTCTTGAATTGTGTCCAGGATGTATTAATATGTTCAAAGTAGTTTTTCCCTACAGTAATCTAAACAAAATGGATACTACATATTCCCCATAGGATTGAATGTTTGATAGAATTAGACTATGTTTGTGAACTACTTTGTAAACTCCACCACACATAATTCAGTTAATGGGCATGGTTATTATTTGATAGCACGTTTTATCTCTTGGGTCACTTCCTTCCATTGTTGTTGATGTACTGATGATAAATCCAAACAAATAATATAGATTCTGTGGGTAAGTCAGATCAAAAGAGAATGCAAGAAGGAAGGAAGTGTTTTTCCTCTAAGGTCATCACCTTCCAACCAGTAGAGAAATGTCTAATTATCAGGTGAAATAAGAAAAGAAACCTGACTAAAGTAATACTCAAACACAGCATCCATTCTTTAACCTCAGCAGCTTTGGATCACTTCTTTCGACCAGCCTTGGAAAAGTCTCTGAATAATCTTCAACTTGACTATGTTGGTCTCTATATTATTCATTTTCCAATGATTCTGTAGGTTGACAATTTTTATGGTCATACCTATTTTACTTCTTGTATCATAATGTCTATCAACTTGTATGAATGGTTAAGATTTTCCTTAGAAGGATGTAGGGATTACTACACTAGAGATGAATCCCCAAAATAATAATTCCTGATTATCTTTTTATTGATTTTTTTGGATCCTTAATTTCCTTTCCATGCCTCCAGTAGAAAAGTGTTCATCAATCTCAAATCCTCTGCCTCAAAAAATTGAGTAAATAAAAATAGGCATGTTCAACACACAATCCTGACTATAACTCCTGAGTCTCTTGGGGATGTCACAAACAGAGTTACATGCAGCTATGGTGAGCAGTGAAACTAACTTATTTGTGCATAATGAGTTGATCTCCTCTCTCACCATTTCAAGTTGAAAGCAGATTTGGTAGTGCTCCCTCTGGAGTTTTTAAACCTTCTGGGTCTAAAACTAGCAGCCTTCATAGGGACTTGTGAGACCTTACCTACACTGTTGGCTGCCTTAACAATGGAATTTTGTAGACTGTACTTAGCCAGTAAGGACTGTGTTTTGTAGAATTCTTATTTTAGTTACAGAAAGATACTGAAGCTATGCTAAGCAAAAGAGTTTATTGGACCATATCAATAGGAAATCCAAGTCAGGGATAGGTTTAAGAATTTAAAATAGTCTTCAGAAATGTCTCTTTTTCTTTGTATTACTATTGGTGTGGTTTATTTTTGTTACAACAGTTTCTACTGGTGGAATATATGGCCTTGATGTTGTTCAAGGCACATGTACATTAACACTTGAGAGCACCTCTGGATTTTCCAGCATCCACATGATTCCTGAAAAAGACCTCGGTTGACACTGTTGGTTCATGTGCCTGCAGTGGAACCATCAGATGTTCAGAGGGATAAGGAACTCTGATTGTCTAGCCTGGGTCAATAGTGCAATATTTATTCTGGAAATAAAGTCATGTAACTTACTGTCATTCCCAGTGCAAGGGAAGCCTTTTGTAAGATGAAAGTATAGGGGCAGACAAGAGTAACATAAATCACTCTGAGTCCCCATTAGGGCCTAGAAAAATAGTATTTTTAAAAACAAATAATAGTGTAAGAGATTAGTGGAGGCCTGTCTCCTAAAGACATTCATTACAACTCTATAGGAAAATCACGTTGCAAATATTAGTATCTATAATGTTGCACTGCCTACTTCAGGGAAGTCTTGTGTCCTGGCACTAGATGTAGTGCAACCATCTGGCAGCCTGGCTAAGTGTGGAAAAATTATTTTGTAATGTCACTAAAATGACTGCTTCTATTCCAGCCAGGGGAGGAACTTCTTCCAGCAGATGAACATGGAAAACTAATATTTGACACAGTGGAGCTCTGTGCCACAAGGGAGGTGAGTGCTTGGAGGAGAGAGCACAGAGGAGGAAGCCAGGAGAGGAGGAATCTGGTTCATTTCTTCCACTTCTGAGAATGAGCTGTGCACTTTCAGATTCAGCAATTCATAAAAATTTAAAAGCTGGTATGCTGTAGTGGTGTGGAGGAAATCATTACTGAAATGTTTATAAAGAGAAATGGAGCAGAAGAATTTGCGACAATGACAATAGACATCTCTTTCCTTCAATGTGTAATACACTATGACATTTTTCTAAGGAGAAGACAGTAATTCATATTCTTTCTGTCTCTGCCTTCTTCCTCTGTTTTAATTACTACTTTTTCTCATCTTGGTAATCATGCCAGTTGGCTTCACTCTCATTTCTTGACAGTAGATGCTTTGAAATGATTTTTCTTGCATTTATTCTCGATCTATAGCCAATTGCACAAATGATTCTTCACCACCCCTTCCTCCCCAGGCCATGGAGAAGTGTAAGGATGCAGGATTGACCAAGTCCATTGGGGTGTCCAACTTTAACTGCAGGCAACTGGAGATGACACTGAGCAAGCCAGGGCTCAAGTACAAGCCCATATGAGCACCCTTGGTCTCCTCTCCTTTCTGTTCTTCATCTCCTTCTTCTTGCACTACTGCCAGTTGTCTATTTGCCTCCCTCCTATTCATCTTACCTTTATGGAACAGAAGATTCTAGAGAGCAGAGCCTCTGTCTACAACTGTGTGAATATAATCCATAATTATATCTCTGTTTTGTTAAGTCTTAGTGAAAACAGTGGTGAGATCTTACTGCTAAATGGTGTGTAAAAATTTAGAGAAGGTAAAGGAGGTGACAGAGGGTTGGAATAGTTACCAGACCTTAGTGGGAAGGTGACATTTCCCCGAGCTCTAAATGATGGCCAGAGATGGGATGGGTGAAAGTGACTTGGAGGGAATTGTGTACAGGAAGGAAGGTCATGAAAATGTGGAATGGGCAATAACTTAGGAAAGAGTGAAAACAAGATGAGGTAGGTGTTAAGGATTTGTGTGGGGTTTAGATGCCTGAATTCTTTGTCTTGGTATCTCTGCTTTCTGGGGTCTTTGAGTAGGAAACATGGATGCAAGAAAATTTAACTGGAGAATATGAAAGCCATCCACACTACAGGGATGATGTAACTGGTTTCTGGTGACACTAATCAACACTCAGGAACATTTAGCAGGAACTTGGAGCAGACCTTTTGATTTACTCAATCTTAGTCTGGTCCGCCTCATTGATTTCTACCCTTAAATTCACTGCTTAGACACAGTATTCTGTGTCTGGTTCTGTACTCTCACTTTTTTTAAATGCAATTTTCATTTTATTGTGCTAAGAACACTTAACATGAGATCTACTCTCTTAAATTTTGAAGTATACAATATAATCCAATATTGTTAACTGTGGGGACAGTGTTGTACAGTAGATCTGTAGAACTTACTCATCTTGCGTAATTGAGACTTTGTGCCCACAATTAGCAACTCCTGATTTCTCTCTCTGCCCAGCCTGTGGTGACCACCACTCTGCTCTCTGATTCTGTGAGTTTGACTAGTTTAGATTCCTCATATAACTGGCATCATGTAGTACTTGTGTTTCTGTGACTGTCTTCATTCATTTACCATAGAGTACTCAAGGTACAACATCAAGTCAAGGAGTAAAAGTCTTTGATTGGAAATGAAGCTTATAAAATTAAAGAATTTGACATACGGTGATATACCAGCATGATTTTCAATTACAAATGTTGAAATATTCATGTGAGATTCTAGCATTAGTTTTACTCCCAACTTTTACTATGAAAATTTTCAGACATTCAAAAAAGTTAAGTGTATGATAGAGAACATCCATATTTTCCCTCCTATATTTAAAATTTTTCACATTTTGCCACATTGCCAAACTTATGTTTATACGTGGATCTATCTGCATACCTATATGTAATATTCTGTCAAGCCTCTTCACACTAAGCTGTTGACATGAGAATTCACCCCTACAGACCTCAGAAAGCTTATGGTCTAGTATCCAATCCATATTCAAACTTTGTTATGGTTTTTCTGATGTTTTTTATAGATGTTCTTTTCTAATCAGAAGCCGATTGTGCTCCACATATTACTTTGAGTCATGTTTCCTATGTTCTCTTAACCTAGAATGGCCACTAAACCCTTCTTTCATCATGACATCCAGATAGATCTTTGTCCCATATTCTGAACTTATTTGACTGTTATCATGTGATGTTAATTAACTTGTCTCTCTAGTCTCAATTTTGTAAATTAAAAGCCAGATCTGAATGCCTTATTACATTAAGGTTAAATATTTTTGGCAAGAAAATGTCCTTTGCATGTTGTGTCCCTCAGTTCACGCTCCAGTAGGAAGCCCGTCATGAGAAGTTGTTCCACTCTGAGAGATGTTAGTTTTGTTCTCTTGGTTAAGCTAGTGGTAGCCATGTCTTTTCTTTGTAAATGTGTATTTTCCCCTTTGAAATTATCTATCAATCTGTTGGGAGATAATTTTCATCAGGGGGAGGCACATTGCCCCCAAATTTTCACATAATGCTTGAGTATCCATCAATGACCTGAATTGGTTATTTCATTGTGATTTGTAAATAATTATTTTCAATTTTAAACACTCTGATTTTCTTACTTGAAATTTTATTGTAAAAGGAACATTTCCCTCATCAAGTCAGGATAAACTACAATTATTCTTATAAAGCAGGGTAAAACCTTAATTCCTTCCCTTTAATTATCAATGCTCCAAGAAGGCAGTTACTGTAATAATCACCATCAGTAGGAATAAAGGTATTTGTTCTCTCACTGTCTCTTCCATCACTATGGACTCATGGATTTTTATTCACTGTATGTGTTATAGTTGCTTTCAGTCATTGTTCCCTTTGATGCTCAGATGTACACAGATGTCAGCTGGGGGATCCCCATCAAACTGGTTCTTTTGTCCTTTAGGCATCCCTTCATGAGTCTTTGAGGAATTTCTTGCTTTCTAGCACAATTAGATGTCCAGGGCTCAAACAATTATCTTCCTGTTCCAGATCTGGAATTAGCCATGTCTCCTCCTAGTGTACAACATTTTTGAGCAACCAAGATCTGGTCCATAGAATCGCCTGTTCTTGGAAAATTTATTTCCTTTTCTTTTTTTTCCCCTTTTAGGGAACAGAGATGTAACATTTATCTTTTAAGAAATCACTACTTCATGTTGATATTTCCAGTAAAAATTTAATATTAAACCATTTTTTTTTCTTTTTAACCTTTCTCTTTCATATGATATTGCCATTTCATATAATCTGACACTTTTCAATCTTGGCATTCTACAATAGAATTTCATCCTTTTCTAAACCAGAGGAAGCTGTTGGATTTCAACGAGCCAAAAGATATTTTCCTAGTTGCCTGTGGTTCTTTGGGAACCCAACACATAAAAGGATGGTAATGAAGACAACGTGGGGTTTACCTAAAACACCATTTTTGCTTATATGTTTAAATAATACCATACTCAGCTTTTGGAATTAACTCTCAACCCACCTGAGGGAGAGAGGGGAGGGAAAGAAGAATTCCTTCTCCTTTATAATCTGATCACCCAACCAATGCTTTTACACTATATGTGTCTGGTTGTAGATTAATCAGTAATGAATGTCTCCATGAAAATCTATATATAATCCAAAAATTGAGATAAAAGACATAAGCTTAAGTCAAGATTTAGATATTTATTAACCAATTACATTTCTAGTAATACATGATCTAAGTCTCCTTTACTTTATGTCTCAAATCGTGATAATAATATGTAACTCCCAGGTTTATCATGTTAGAAAAATTAGAATCTGACACATGTTTGTGAACTTCTGTAGAAATATTGCACACTATAAGTAATGATAAAATGAATAGTTCTCACTTGGGCACTACTCAATGTTTATCATTATCTTAGAGAAGTTAAAAATTATCCCAGTTGTTTTTTTTTTTTTTTTTTCTCTTTCTCCTTTCATACTCTTGTCCTTATTTTGAGGCTATGATCAGAGAAGAAAAACAGCCACTGAGAAGTAAAAGAGAAAAAATCATGAGTTTGGAAGCATTTGTCTGAACTCAAACATGCTTCAAAATGACATGGAGGGCTTTGTAAACACAGATTGTAGGTGCCACACCTGAGTCCCTGAATCATGTGGTCTTGGGTGAAGCCATGAAATTTGCCTTCTTAACAAGATACCATCTGTTAGTGGTGCTTCTGGTCCAGAGACCATATTTTAATCAGCACTGGTCTAGAGTGGACCTACTGGGTCTGTTTGGGAAGCCTCCTAACAAACTGAATACTCAGTCTCAGGTCTGCAGCATTTCTGCATTTCCTTCCAGGGTAGATCAGAGCTCCCAGGTTCTCTTGGATGAGCCAGTTCTTTGTACCACGTCAAAAAGTACAAGCAAACTCCAGCACTGATTGCCCTTTGCTACCAGATACAGTGTGGGGTGATGGTTCTGGCCAAAAGTTACAATGAGAAGTAAGTCAAAGAAAATATGCAGGTGATGAGTGAGGATGTGGTCATAGGGCTCCTAAATAATATCCTTCACGTGTGTTCTTCTTTGTAAGGCTCTCAAGACATCTTTGGGCCCAGATGAGTCACCTGTTAATTCCCATGCATATGTTCCTTGTGTATATTCCAACCAGTTTTCTTGTATTGTGGCAACAGGAGAGGCAGCATGGCTGGAAGGAATTCAGATTGGACAGAAAACAGAGATTTCAGTTCCAGGATTAAGTGTGCTATGTACTCCGTAGCCATGTGCAAGTAAATTGTGCTCTCTGGTATTTACCCAAAGGAGTCTTCACAAAAACATTTACACAAATGTTTATAATAGCTTTTGATAGTTACCTAGTTATGTATAGAGGTTCATTGGATTTGGATACATAGTTGTATCCGTACAGTAGAAGCTTATTCAGTGATAAGAAGAAATGAACTATCAAACAATGAAAAGACAGGGAGGAACTTTCAAGGCATATTACTAAGTGAAAAATACCAGTCTTAAGATGTTACATACTGTATGATTCCAACTGTGTGACCTTCTGGAAAAAGTAAAACTATAGAGATACTAAAAAAAAAATCAAGGTTGCCAGGGGTTTGGAGGGAGAGAGAAAGGGAACGATGGATAAGTGGGGCACAGAGGATTTTCAGGGTGATGAAACTATTCTGTATGTAGATAGTAATGGTAATGGTGAATACACATCAGCATGTATTTTTCAATATTCATAGAGCTGTGCAACCCAGAGGAACCCTAATGTAAACCATGGACGTTAGTTAAAAATAATGTGTCAATATTGGCTCATCAGTTGTCACAAAGGTCCCACAGCAATGGAAGATGGTAATAATAGGGACAATGGGGTGGGGAGACTATATGGGAACTCTCCGTACTTTATGTGCAATTTCCTGTAAATCCAAAACTACTCTAAAAAAGTAGTACATTAATAAAATAAAACATGTATTCTTTCTATCAGTTTACTCCATTAATGAAAATAAGTTTTTGAGCACCTGTTGAGAGTCAGATTTTTGTGACTGTCTCATGACACAACTGTTAAAGGATCTGATACTCACGTAGTCAAGATGTCAGTGTTTCTGATAGTTCTGAGGTCTGTGAAGGTGACCTGGACCAGGAGGTGAGGTCATTCTCTGGTCATCACCTACATCTCAGTGAACTAGGTTAACAGGTTGCCAGGCTTAACCAATGAGATCATGTGGAGTCATTTTGGAGAAACTGGTTTCCATGAGAGTATTTCCTTTATAAGGAAAGTGGAATCAGGACTCAAGGGACCATCCACCTCTGTCAGTTGACCTGCTTATCTCTGCAGGTTTGTGGCAGTTCTCCTAGGCTAGACATTTTCTGCCTGCGCAGCATTTAGAGATACTAAAATTCCTTCATAACCTGAAGAGCAACATAACAATTTCATTCCATACTGGTTTTGTGGTACAACAAAGGTAAAGAGTAGATATTTCCTGGGCCTATAGGAAGCTTAGTGATGAAGCTTGTGATGGCATGGCATCTGAATGGCACCTATGCCCATGGTGTACTGCAAGAACAGCCTTGTTGTTGTAGAACTGAGCCTACTAGGCAAAATTCCTAGCTCAGCTATAATTTCTGAATTGTATTTTGTGAAATTGTAGATGTCAAAAATAGTCCTATCCAGTAAGAGCCCATGGAAATTGCAGTTGCAAGCAGAAAGGGTTTGAGAAATCATGAAATCTCTTACAGAGATTCAGCTAAGACATTCTCAGTAAAAGGCCAAAGAATTATGCCAATATTGGTCTATTTGGCATCAATATCAGGAAACTTGACATTCATGAGAAAGAATGCAGTCATCTTGAATCCTGCCATAAGACCTGGAATCACAAGAGTTACCACAAAATCCTATGAAATCCAGGAATAAGAATGTTTCTCATATCAAAAATAGTGAAGCAAACAAGGAAATCCACTACCGTGAAAAAGAACCAACAGACCCAAAAAATCACACAAGAAGGAATAAAATAATGGAGTCATTTGAGCATGACATAAAAATAATTTGGTTTAACATCCTCAAAGGAATTAAGATGGGACAAACATGAAAAGAGAAGGAAACTAAGTAAGAAAAGAGAGATGGGAGAAAGAACTAATGGGAAAATATTAATTTATGAAAAATAAATTATTTTAATAAAAAGAGGAGAACCTCAATAGATGCAATAAACAGGAGACTGGATACACAGCTATGAATTTTTATTTAAATTAGTGATTGCTTTTAGAAAGTCCTTGATTTCTGTTTATCTACCAAAGCCAATGACAAGAGTATATTCTGATGGCTTCCATGTAAAAAGAGAGTGATCAGTGTTATTTTCCCAGTAAAAGTTATTTTGCCTCTAAAGTTTTTGGTATTTCCATTCAGTTTTTAAGCCACATTTGTAAATATTTAGGCCTCGCTCTTTACATAACTTCTTTCAAGCTTCAATCCCACTCCTTTTATGCGTGACTACTGCTCTCGGCTCCTTCTTCTTCCTGACCTGCCTTCATGAGACTCCGCTTCTACTCCATGTGAAAAGCTGAATCAGGCCAATTCAGATTTAAACAGCAAATTCAGTCACTTCAGGCTAAAAATTAGTCTCTTTCAGAAACTTTCCTATCCACAGAAATATATGAGAGGGAAAATGCATGCTCCCTCACTCCTTCCTTTGCTGCCTCTCTTGTTCTGACAGGAAGATAATGACAGTCCACAGGCTGTTTCTTTCTCACAGGTCTCTTTTGTGTTCCCCTCAGAATTCATGGAAATTTTCGCATGTCATTTTCTCACCTGGAATAAGATAAAATCTCTGTGATTGCTGTTGGGTCACACAAAATGGGAGCCTGTGGAACTGCATCCGCCAGTAGGAATCGTTAATGCTCCCCAATGACACCTGAGTCACCATGCAGAGGAACTATGTCCCATCATTAAAGATCTCTTTGCTGGAAACAATATAATTCAAATGATAATTCTGCATCTAACAGACCCCTATGGCCAGTTTTAAAGGCAGACAAAATTGAGTGGTGAATCACAGCTGACTATTCTAACTTAAATGTGATTGTCTTGCCAAATAATGTTGAAGTCATCCAGGACATCCAAAGGACTCCAGGTGACGACCTTACTGGCATAGTTTGGCTAGTATTTTTTACTCAACACCTGTATCTGCTCTGCCTTCCTGTATGAAGACACTCAATTAATGTTCTCCTAGATTCCTGTGGGTACCTCAGTAGTAGCCCTGCTGTGTCACACAACCTCTTCTCCTAGGACCGAAACAGTTAAACAATACCACATTTTACATTGCATGGAAGATATCTTTTTGTGGGCCTTTCTTTATCACAGGAGACCCAAGATCATAAGTCTCACACAAGTTGTTTACAAAATAGAGGCTGGGTCATTGCCCCTCACAAGACTGAAGGGCCTGCCAAATCAGTCAGATTCCTTGGTTAATGTTATGTGTCCTCCAAAGGGTCAACGATTCCTGAGACCACCAAGCAACTTTCGTTGCTTAGGCCACCTTGAACCTGAGAACAGGCACCACACCTCCTGAGCTTGTTCACCTTCAGAGACAACACATATGCTTCTTGTTGATTTCACCACATCAATTTCTCAAATTACTAGACAGCCTGCCTCCTTCCAGTGGGGGACTGTAATAGTGGGCCTTGGGATTAACGCACAAGCTGTGCAGCAGGCCTGCTCCCAGGTCCTGTGTTCCAGCCCTGGCTACCACCTCTATGCCTCTGCATCTTGGAGGTTGTGGACCAACCACAGCCCTAAGAGCTGCCTATGGGTTTTGGGACCAAACAGCTGCCATAAGGTACCTTGAGGAGACACCACATCTTATCAATTACAACTTCTGCCACTATGAGTCTCCTTCTGCAGTCAGCATTTCTACCAAGTCCAAATTTCCCAGGTCACATTATGCAGATCTTATTTTAACAAAAGATATTTGATTCTTTCTTCAATTATTATTCAGTGTTAAATATGATTGTATGCAGTTTTAGCCTTTTCCAGTTTTATTTTGAATTGACTGTTTTATCCTAGATCAATTTTTGCAATGTTGTCAACATGTTATGATTCTTTGATATTGAATCTACAGCAAATTTATTGTTTGCAATTTTAATTGTTGTCAGTTTTACTTGGTATTTGTTATTTCTCACAACACCATTTAGTATGACTTGAATAAAGGGTGAGAATTTGTATGCATTTCTCGAAGCAAAGACCCATAACAGGCAAAAATGAGTGCTATGGAAATATCAAATGGACAGATCAGTGTGACATTCTTTGGATCAAAAAGCAATGTCAAATGTCCTGTTTTCATAATTAAGGTACAAAGAATTGTACAGAAATCATCCACATGCAATATGGTACACTTCAGTCCAGGAAACATGTATTGAATGCTGACCATGAGTGACACATTAGACACTAACCAGATAAAGATCATCATTGTAGGTTCTGTGATCTAGAAGAGAATGTGACAAATAATGTAAGTACATATGAGGAGTGGAAATAGCACAAAGAGAGAAGTCATTATTCCTGGTATTCCTGTCTGCTGTCAAGTGGAAGGTCTTGATAACATTCACAATAAACATGACCCCTGAGCAGAATTTTAAAAAGTGTCCTTGCTAGGTGAGGAAGGACACACTTAGAACAAAGAATTCAACATATGTAAAAATGTGCAGGCATATAAAAGCAATATATGTTCTGATTCTATGAGTAACTTGATTGTGTTGGACCATAAAGTCTGCATAAAAGGAGGTGAGAGAGACAAAGACTCATTGTTTGGAGAAGAGGCTAGATACTGAGCGGATTATGGTATTTTGGGCACCATGCAAAGGAGGATTCAAAAAGTTAGAGATCAAACGAAAAGTCTTGTTGGTCTAAAATGATTTAAATATTCTGGCCAGGACAAATCACTGTCCTAGGTTCTGAGGCCTTGCAAATGACAGTACTTAACTACTATTGATGGTCTGAAAAGAGTTTTAGAATGTGAGATATGATAGGAAAAAAATAATTTTAATTTCAAAGAGAGAAGGTGGATAATACAGTGACAGATCAACATGCAGAAAAATTTCTGGCAAGATTTTAGAATTAGTTACTAAGTAAGTGGTTTTTGAGCACATAGGAGAGGAAATTCTAGTTAGTAGGACCCAGATTACATTTATACTCAGCAATAATCATGCCAAAATGACTTCCTATCTTTCTTGGACACAGCCTCAATAGAGCATAGAGATGCAATGGGCCTATTAGTGTATTTGAACTTCATCTTGGCTTTAGGAACATGGAGATATGTGGGCTTGAATTTAGACAATTAGTTGGGTTAGGTATTGAAAGGTTATACTTAAAAGAAATTAATTGACTGAAGTTGGTCTATAGACAGGTTTTCTGTAAAGTGCCGTCAGTTTCTGTCTTCATCCTATTTTGTTTATAAAGGATGAAAGTTTAGAGAGTATGGTCATCAAATTTGCAGATGACACAAAATTGTAAAGTAGAGGAAATACATTGAAAGATACCAACCAGGATAATGGAAGGATTCCAGATTTAGTATAAAGACTACCTAAAGGAAAAGGGGTTGATTTGCAGAAGAAACAACTCAGAGTAGGTAGGTAGATATATATATATCTTAACGGACTTCCTGTTAAAGGCTTCTTAGACAGCAGTTCTTTCAATCTGTAGGGTCTATACCACTTACCTGGAGTACTTATTGAAGGTATGGATCCCTAGGTCTCACCCCCTCATATGCTGAGGCAGTGAGTTTGGGACATAACTCACAGATCTGCATTTTAATAGGCACAGCCTGAGATTCTGAGACGGGTTATCTATAAACAATTTTTGAGGAATGTGGGATCAGATTTATTCTTTTTAGTCCCATTTATTCAAACTAAGACAAAGAACAATGGCTATAGGGAAACAGATTTGTTCTAAATATCAGGAAGAACCATGTAGTGGATAGAACTACCCAAATGTGGAATAATTTGCCCCAAGAGGCACTGTCCCCTGTCACTGAAGAGGTTCGAGCATCATTTGATGATACTTTGGAAAGGATGCTGAAGGCAAGCTTAGCACCAGTGGGGTGGTTGATTCCATGACCTATATGGCCCCTTCTAACCCTGATGGTCTCTGGTGGAAAAATATCATTAAACACTAACTGAACACCAGTGGGACTGATGATGGAACCTCTCCCCTCTCACGGGCTGCTTGGACAATTATTAGTTGGGTGACGAGCACTTCCCAGTGACATCTCTGCTCATCTAGAGCATCCTCTTCCTTTTCTCTTTGCCACTTCTAGAGAGTGAGTGGGAAGAATAAGAGGGAAAAACAAGAAGGAGAGAGGAAAATGAATGAAGGAACCAGAAAAGATAAGGAGAGGCAGGAGGAGAAGTAAAGATTATCAGGTCAGAACTCAGGAAATGTGGGTTTTAGCCCTGGCTCCACAAAAGAGATGAGTGACCTTGGAAAATTCACTAACCTGCTGTGGACCTTTAATTGTAAATCCATATACTGAATCAACCAATGAATCAAGTTCAGGTCTTCATTATATTATTTTTTTAAATGAATAAAGAATAAACAAAGCAAAAGAGGACTATGCATGGCCAATGAAGACAGCATGTCCTGAACTAAGGATTACAATAAACATTGTTCTGAGTATAGTCACCTGAGTTCTGTTTTTAAAAACTCAAAACAAACAAAGAAACACTGAATCCAGGCACCTCCTTCATGACTCGGGTCAAGTTGCTTTTCCTCCATGACTCAGTTTTGTCATCTATAAGCTGATGATAATTATAGTTTCTACTTAATGACATTGAAGGGGAGAGAGAGCCTTCTCTACCCATTCTGGGTTCTTTCTGGCTGGGCTACAAATTAAATTGACGTGAGGCTGAATATCGGGAGAAAATCAAAGAAAGCTTTATAACATGTATACATGGGAGAGACCGGAGAAACTGAGTATATCTCGTCAGAATGTTGAATGTTCTCCTCTTATATAGACAAAGGAAGATTTTTCGGGGATTGGGGTGTCAGCCATGAGGGATTATAAGAAAGGCACAGTAAACAACAGTATGCAGATTTAAGTTTTCACCTTCCGCACTGATAAGATTTTTAGAGATTAAGTCATCCCCCCTTCTTCCTGGTATAGAGAGGCAGATATCTTTCCAAATGGAGATTTTCCTTACAAACGAAAATGTCTGGTAAACAGAACTTTGACAAGAATGCACCCAGCAAAACTCTCCCAGTCTATCGAAACCCAGAGTTATCCATGGTGATGGCCTGTCCAGGGGATAGGCCTTCCATCCCAAATCCCTTCATATGGTTAGGGGCGGCAGGGAAGGTCAAAGCCTCCTTCAGCGATAATAACGTAAAGGCCAATTCTGGTCCCCACAACATTGTTGTGAGTTAATATACATGACACATATTAAACATTTGAAAGGGTTCAGGCTACGCCACCCCAAAATATGCCACTTTGGCATAAGGATTGTTTTGAGCAGAAGGCAATTGAAAAGAAACAGATAGAAGAAAAGCTCTCTGCCCTCCCCACACCAGAGAGCCTTCCCCTTTTTCCCTTGTCTTGTCACTTCTCTACAAAATTTATTGCTCTTTTGCTAAGATGCTCCCCAAGCTTAAGTTCTAGGCTTAAACTGAAGCTTAGTTTTGGTTATCTATCACTGAGTTCTCCCATGTGTGTGCTTGATTCATGTGTTAATAAACTCTGTTTGTCTTTCTCTTGTTTATCTGTCTTTTCACAGTCTAATTTTCAGGATCCCAGCCAGAGAACTTAGAAGGGTCAAGGGAAAAAGTTAAAATTTTTTTCCTCTCTATACATTCTGTAAATGTTGGTTGTTATCACCTTTATTCTAAAGCATTTTAATTCTGACTGAACAGTCAGCTCTTTTTAAACTCTCGTACTCTATGATTATGAGATGACCGTGAAGTTTCCAGGCAACATGACTGGGAGAAATGTGACACTATCATATTAGTCAATCAGCAAATATTTGCTGAATTCATATTATATGCCTGGCACTGAGTGAGGTACTGAGGATCGAACAGTGGACAAGAATGTAACATCAACGAGAAAGCTACCTGATGTGGGAAGTGGAATGTGAATTGTAAAACTATAAGCATAGGTCACTTCCAGTTACTGCCCACGTCTAGCTCTGTGACACAGGATCTCGACTACAGGCCTGAGAATATCAACGGCTCTTGTGACTGTCATTGCCAGAGAAGCAGAAGAGTGTAGCAGACAAGAACACCGGTTTTAGCTTCAGACCATAGCATAACAGCTTTATAAGTTTATTACACGCTCAAAACTGTCCCGAGGACCTTACACACACTAATTTAATCCTCAAACTTCCCCACTTTACAAATCAGGGGACTGAGGTCACAGGTCAGTCAGGAGGTGACAGGGCCAGGACATGAACCAAGGTGGTGTGGCTCCAAGGTGGCTCGTGCTCTTCACCACTACACCAGCTTCTGGCTCCCAAAAAGGTGGAGTGTCCCATTTCAGTATCTTGCCCTGCTTATTACACCTAAAAACACTGGAAGACTCTGAAAGGTAGATAAAAGAAAGCACACTGTCTTGGGAACTAGACCTTGGGATTTGAGAAGTTACTGGGCAGTGAGTTCTCTGGGATTTCTTTTTGCCTCTTCTACATCCTGGCCTGGGTGATGGACATGTTCAACCTTGAAGCACCAGTGGGCACAAAAAAAGGAACAAACAAAACATGGGGTTAGGCTTCTTTCTCAGGCCTGGGGACTGGGGAGGGGAAGCTTCACACACTGCAGATGGGATATAAATTATGCAACCACTCTGGAAAGCAGATAGGCAGTTTCTTAACAAGTTAAACATACACTTATCACATGAGCTAGCAATCCCACTCCTATGAATCCTAGTTATCCAACCAAGAGAAGTGAAAACTTATGTTCACACAGAGAATGATACACAAATATTCCTAGCACTGTTGTTATTCACCATAGCCAAAAAATGGAAACAATCCAAATACCATTCACTGGTGAATGGAGAAACTCAATGTGGTACATGCATACAATGGGGTACTTCTCAACAATAAAAAGGAACAAACTATTGGTACATACAGCCACATGGATGAATCTCAAAAATATTTTGGTAAGTGAAAGAAGCCAAACATAAAAGACTACATATTTTGTGATTCCATTTATAGGAAATTTGTGCAAGAGGCAAAACTCTACAGACAGAAAGGAGATTAGTGGTTGCTTAGAGCTGGAGTTTGGGAGCAATAATTGTCTTCTGATGTGAACTAGGGGACTTTTTAGGGGAGGTGGGAGTGTTCTAAAAGAAGATTGTGGTGATGATTGCAAAACTCTATAAATTTACTAAAACTCATTGAACTATACGTTTGGAATGGGTGAATTTCATGATGTGTAAATGATACTTCAATAAAGTTGCTGAAAAAAATCAATAAACATTGCTATTGTAATTACTATTCCTATTGTTCTAGGATTGGTCTCACCTTCCTGTGGCATGAAGACCAGGAATAATGATGGTCATAGGTGCAAGAAGCTGCCCTGCTGACTCTGTTCCTAGTCCCAATAGGCACTCTTGGGTGTGGGGTAGGAGACCTGGGACTCCTCAATATTGAGTGTGTCTCCTGATTACTTTCTTTTGGACTCCGGATGTCCTCTTTGTTTCCACAGTTCATGCGTCAGATAAGGTCTGGGAGAGGAGAAAACCCAGGATGCTGAAATCAGCTAACTCTTTGGTGTTGAAGAGGTGGCTCCATTGTCTGAAGTCTGAATGTCTTCTTTTTGTGGCTCATCTCCCAGCAAATCCCAAGCACAAATTCCACGATATGAATTCTTAGGAAGACCGTGGTGAAGAATGTGGAACCCTAGGCTAGCCCTAACTCTGCATCTTAGAAAAGCCAGATATTAAGTCTAATGGGCCCCCCTTCCCAAGGGTGTTACAACCTATAGATGGAAGAGCCATCAGCACTCCAGTTCCTGAAGTTTTTCTGTGCTGTAACCCACAGTGTAATCCTTGGTCTTCTAGGCTGTGGTTTGGGAAGGAGTTTACCCCTGAGACTAGGGGCTTCAAGATCCAGCAATGATTACTCCAATGTCCTGCTTCCAAAGAAGGTTGTTGTCATTTTAGTGCCAGGGAAAGATGTGAGGATATAGCCCTGCACAGGCAAATTGCAAAACTCTTGGACTTTTTCTTACGTGCATGACCTCAAAAAAATATTGAAATAGTGTTTTGCATGTAAGAGAGGCTCAGTAAATATTTGCTGAGCTGAATTCTGGTTAGGATATGTTATGTAGCCCCATCTGTGCTAATCGCTTTTGGCTAAGGTGACCGAAACTTGTGAATGCTAAAGAATTTTAGCAATTTCCCTGGGAGTAAGTTTTAACACATTCTAGTTACCCCACTCAGTTCACACTCTAACACGTACATAATGTGATGTTCTGGCCCCACCTGCATGGAATACAAAATGAAGTGTTTCAGAATGAGCCTTCTCAAAGTGTGCCACTTTGGCATGTGGATTACTTTGAGCTGAGGTCAACCAAGGCCCCAGAGGCTCAAGAGGAGCTTGTTACTCCCCCTTTAACTGCTTAAAAGAATTTAGATATAGGGCCTGGTCGAGGAAGAGAACTATCACCAGAGACAAGTACAAAGAGTATGGCTGGTGTGGCAAGCTGGTGGGGAGCCTGACATTCAAATTAGGTTAAGTAATAAATTAAATTGAAGTTAAATCAGACTCTACTCATTCTCTCTACATTTCTCTTTTAAACAGATTGGTGCTGGGTGAGGCCTACTGGCTTTTTGACCTCTTGGTCTGTCCTTGTACCAGTCATACAGGATAAAGGTCTGTAAAACCAAGACAATTGCTCTGCTTTTATTTATGTGGAAACTTTTTTCTGAAGCTGAGACCTCACAGCCGCCGGAGATTACCATTCCTTTGACTGTAGTAAAGCTCAGGTATCTTTGTGTTTTAAAAGCTGGCAAAGCAGTTCTATGTGTGGCCAAGGTTGAAACATATAATCTAAAGACAATTGGGTTCTGACTATGATTTCAGTGGTCAAGTTGTTTGCCTTCCCAACACCCATTGTACTCCAAATGGTTTGTTTAGATCAGTCATGTCAACTCCGTTGCCCTTGACCTATAAAATAGCCTTGGGAAGAGGACTATGACCCAATCCTGGCCAATGACATATGAGAGGAACTGTGCTGGGGGGCTTCTAAGAAAGTTTCCCTCACTTCTTAAAACAGGTGGTCCCCTGTCCTTCAACTGGATATGTACTGTTGAGATGTCATGTCTGAAACTGCTACTGTCTTCACACAGTGCAAGGATAATGCCAGGACACAGAAGCAGGAAGAGCCAAGAGAATATTGGAGGAGATCTGGACCCCCCATGACTGACCCAGAGCTGGCCCTTCCTCTAGACTTCTTGTTGTGGAGGTGACACATTTCTATGGGGTTTAAACCAACCTGAGATGGGTTTTCTTGAGCTGGGTGTAGCCCAACAGTTGTTGAAACAGTGATGGAAATTATCTATTTTCTTTTTACCACTCCCTGCACTATGGACCCAGCCAGGAGTTTCACAATCTTTGAAAATTGCAGAGTCATCCTCTGAAAACAGGAGCCCCAGAGGATTCTAAGGGTTTGATGATAGTATTGGGTGATTTTATTAAAAGAAAAATGATGCAATAGAGGCGGTGATCCCCCAAAGAGCCTAAACCTCTCCTTCACTCATTTGAGGCCACATTCAGAGCACATTTTGTTCTTTAGACAGAACTCACTCCATGACACAATAGTAAGTGAAGTGAATTGTACTTCAGATTCCATGGGCTATGAATTTCATCAAACACCATAATTCAAACTTCATCAATATCTCTTTAAGCATCTCTGTTTTTTCCCAAAAATTCCTCCCAGGGAAACAGCTATGCCTCAGAGTCTCTCTCCACCCTTCTTCCCTTCCATCCCTCTTCCCATACAGCCTCTTCCATCTCCTGCCTTTTCCAAAGAAATACAGTCTGACCTTTTGCCTGCACAGCTCCTGCAGCCCCACACACCATACCCATAAGCCTCTGTGGAGTTCATGTGGAGTTCAAGTGTACTCTATTTTTGTTCCCACAGAACACCACATGACTACAGTCTCCCCCCAGAGAATTTATTAAACAAAACAGGCCACTCCCTAGGGAAAAATACTGCTGGCAACATAATTTTATTCTTTTTAAACCGTGTCCGTATACACTCTGTTCAGCAAATATTTGCTGTTCTCTCTACACTGAAAATTCTCTTCTAGGGAATAAGTGACAAGAATGTCAAGCAATTATTTACTGGTGGCACAGAGCATTACTTATTTATAACTCAAGGATGCCAACTCCTTCTCCCTCTCCTCTAGGATCAGGAAATCCTGAGGTCTGTTCACATACAGTTTTCTTGTTCGGCCTGATTGTATGAACTGGGGAAAGTTTGAATCCCCACCAACTCCATTAACCCAGACTGGTCAGGCACAAGCCCCAATGGACCAGCCAGTTTCTCCAGTGAAACTTGGAGGCTGGAGGACTCCAACTGATCACTGGATTAATAGGGGAATGTCTAGCCTGGGCCCTCTGTGCTATATAGTCTATCCCACAAGTCAGAGTGCACCCTATTATCCTCAAAGGGGCAGCACACTATTGATGCAAAGTAACCAATATCTATTCTATAGATGCAAGATAAGGTGAGTTTTACCTGAGCAAAGCTGAGCAATAAAATGTGGGAAGACAGTTTCCACAAAGGAAGAAAGTGTTCGGGAAGAGCTTGGTTTTCAGTACACTTTCATACCATTTTAGAACAAAGAACATACATTAAATGTGCCCAGGATACATATTCAAAGTTTCAAAGAGGTGTTCACTTGCAAATTAACGGGTCAACATGACCCTGATGTCTGGGAAAGGGAACTTGTCTTCAGGAATACTAATATGGGTGTTACTGATACTGGCGGGTGTAAGAGAGGAAGTGTGTATTCTTGTCTTAAAAGAGTGCATCCTTTTACTCTGAGACAATGTTTAACGCACTCTTTTTTTTTAGTGGTTAAAGCAAATGTACAAGGTATGTTTGATAAGCCATTAAGTCAGGCTTCTTTAGTTCAAGCCAAAACAGTTTTGAACCAGAATAGCTACTCCATTTCCCAGTATGCGAATATTTCTTGTCAACACCAGGGCTCAGGCCCCTTCCATCCTTCCCTCCAAGTGTCTGGGTCCAGTGAAGGCAGAAGTCACTAATTGTCCCAAGGTTTTCCTCCTGCATCCCATCTCCACAAGAGGTCTTTCCTTCCCATAACCCATGCAACTTCACAAAGTCCCAGACGTCCCTCCTGTTCTTTGCCTGCATAAGTGGGACCAGCACGTTATAGAGGGGGCAACATTAGTGCCTGATAGTCACAGTCATACTGTTTGTAATGAAACCTTCCAGATTGGAGACAGACTAGATTATATAGCTCCTGACTGAGGTCCTGGCTTGCTGGAGGAGTCCTCAGTGGTGATGCACTAGGTTCTCCTGAACTTGGTTTTCCTGGTATCTTTGTAAACCTGGATCTCTTTCAGTCCAAGCCCACATGGGAGCCACATCCACAAACAGCTCTTGTTAGCTACAGGTAGCCAGGGTCAACTCCCTAGTTATTTCCTCCTAAATTCCCAGGTGGACCCAGGAGTCTGAACTTTTATAAAACGTTTAGATGAATCGAATGTGGCTATTTTGTAGTCTGGCATTTGGGAAGTCCGTTTTGTTTTTTTTTTTTCTGGTGAGGAAGATTTGCTCTCAGCTAACATCTGTTTCCAGTCTCCCACTTTTTGCTTGAGGAAGATTGTTGCTGAGCTAACATCTGTGCCAATATTTCTCCATTTAGTATGTGGGAAGCTGCCACAGCATGGCTTATGAGTGGTGTGGAGCTCCATGCCCAGGATCTGATCCTGTGAACCCCAGGCTGCCGAAGTGGAGCAAGCGAACTTAAGCACTATGCTACTGAGCCAGCTCCTGGGAAGTCCTGTTTAAAAACTTTCAGTAGTTTATGGTTTTTGTTTGGAAACATGCAATAATGTCTACCAAGCACTTTTTATAAGGCATTCCCTGCTTCTCCTTTTGAAAGAATTTAACATCCCTGATGCAGTGGGCTATTGCCTGACCATTCCCTCTTCTAAACTTTGCCCCAGTCACACTGCATTCTGAGCATTAGGTTCTGAATAACCATAGGAAGGAAACACTGGAAGGAGTCATAAAGGATGGGAGCAGCACACATGCTCTTAGGGTAAGTTCATAAAGCTGATGGAAACAAGTGGGACTAGAGGAGGCTATGCCAGGTGGAGGCAACAGCTGAAACTAAGGCACAACTACAGAAATTCAAACCTGATCTCAGACCAGTTTTTTCTTGCCAAAATGATTCAAAGAAACAAGACACAGAAATCAAAAGGGGAAATGAGTTCTTGATACAGGGAAAAAGATAATGGAACTGGGGATGGGGCCTACGAAGGCATTTTGTTCCATGTGTGCTTGGGATCAGGCATGAGTCTTTGTTCAAGAAATTCTGAATGAGTCTTTTTGATGGGATTTTTGACAAAGTGAAGGGTGAGATATTTAACTAAAAGTCCTATAGTGGAATTCGTGTTTAGAAATGACTGGTCTACTGATTATTTTGCATCTTGTAAAGTAAGTCTGATTTAATTATCAAGGACAAAGTGACATGGTTAATTTTTGTTTAACTTAGGAATCAAGGATGAGCAATGCTGAAGAGAGAATTTAAACCCCTCTAGCATGCATGACATTTCTGCATGCTACTCCTGTAAGGTATGTCTGCAGAGACCTGAAAGATTTGTAACATAGCCAGTGGCTTTATTCTAGTTTCATTTTGGAATCATTGCCTTCTGTAATCCAGCCCCGCCTATCTTGTTATGATTAGTAGAAATAAAGAGTCTTTTCTTCTACTCGGCTAGGAGTTAGAGAAAGGAAGGAAAGACAGAGTCAGATTAGCCAGGACTGTGGACAGTGATGGACCTCAACCGTAGTCGTTCTGTGAAACTGAATGATGGGTACTTTATGCCAGTGCTTGGATTTGGCACTTTTGCTTCAGATGAAGTAAGTGGAGCCCAGGGGACAGGAGGGTTGAATGCAAACAGCCTGGAGGGTGGTTAGCAGACCCATACCCCGTGCCTAGTACACTTTGGGTGACTTGGACTGACTCTTTTGAGCTTCTATTTCACCATCTCTAACTTTGCACTAAGTGGGTTCAGAGGGTGGGAATTTTGAGGGTGGGTTATCCTGGTTATCATTTTGGTTGCTTAACATATTTTGAATGCTTACCATGTATTTTAAGTACATTACATGCACTCTCTTTCTTTCCGCAACAACTCTCCTAGGTAAACAATTATTCTTCTTAGTTCTCACATGTATAAAATCTAAGCTCAGGCTGCTCTTCCTTCACTCATCTGCTGCCTCAGTCAGAGTCACTCTGCTCTTTGTTAGAAACCCCTGATGGGCAGTGGGCACAGGAGGAAAGGGCACATAACATGATTACCTCTCAGCAGGGTAATCATGGGTTGTTGTGGGTTTCTCAGTGTCGGGAGTATTTGCCAAAGAATTTGCCAAATGTTTCCTTGTGTCATATCATAAGTCACTGTTATTCCAAGAATTAGGTAATAGAAGGGAAGACTTAGGAGGCGTGAAGCGACAATGAAGACAGATTTGTCCTCACCAAATGTATTCTTCACACATCCACACGGTCGACTGCAATGCACTTAAAGTGTCAACATCTGGTCACGGTGAGGTAGGGTAGCTTTGGGGTTGCTTGGGAGGGATTTCCCCCATAAATTATGAGAAACAAATACACCCCATCTTAGTAGAGCTATGATATGAAATATCAATAGCTAATAGCTGTCAGACAGGACCAGTTTGTTTGTAATGACATATTTGTCTATTGTATCCACCAGTATAACTTAAACATAGAGTATATTTTACCTATGCTATACCCAACTTTTATTACTGTTGTTAAAGAGAGAATAAGACCACAGAGAATAGAACAAATAGGTAATGTTGCACGGGATCCTATAAAGATAAACCCAACTCCCTGTAGCCCTTACATAGTAATGCTGTCTGAGAGACTGTGAAAACAGATGGCAAACTCATACATAGAATGTTACCAGTTTCAGTAAAAATGAGCTGCTGCTTAAGTCCCCAGTTCGATGGAGAGTTTAATATAATCAACTCACCACCCAGGGGCTGGCTTGTTTCCTTAAGGAATGGTATTTTACCAATACTCAGTGTCAGTCTCTGCTGCTGCTATCTCAAAATAGTGGTAGCTCAAACAACCTTGGTGAGAAGTAGTCCATGCGGTTAGCCCATGCATAGTCTTAATCCCTTCCACCATGGCTATTCCATTCCTGGGCCGATTGTGTAAGTACTAGAGTGGTCAGGTATAGAGGCTAAGTAGCATCCATGGGACAAGACATCCTCTTTACCTAATTATCAAGAGCCTCTCCTGAAGATGACTCTGGTGGTCATAGAAATCCCTCAGGCAGAGTCATAGGTGCTTGCAGTTCGAATTCTGGGTGAGTGTACACAGATATGTTGAGTGCCAAACACATATAGGTAGAGTGACAACTGTGTCTGTTACAATAATGGACTCTATATAGTACATTTCTCATTTATCCTCCTCACAACCTTTCTGAAAATTAACTGTTATTCTCCCTTTAATCCAATTGGTACACTTCATTTAAAATTTTTTTTCAGCTTTATTGAGGTAAAACTGACAAAATTCTAAGATGATTAAAGTGTATGACATGATGACTTTATACATGTATCCATTATGAAAAGATTCCCCTCATCAAGTTTAACATATCCATCACTTTGTATTTTTACCTTGTTTTTCTGGTGAGAACATTTAAATTCAATTCTCTTAACAAACTTCAATTATCCAATCCAGTGTTATCAACTATAGTTGCCAAGTTATCCATTAGTCCTCAAGTCTTATTTGTTTTATAACTGAAAGTTTGTACCATTTTACCAACCTCTCCTCTTTTCCTCCATCCATTGCCCCTGGCAAACACTTTTCTACTCTCTGTTTCTATGAACTGGAATTTTTTTTCAGGTTCCACCACGCAGAATTTTTCTTTCTCTGTTTGGCTTATTTAACTTAGTATAATACCCTCCATCTTAATCTATGTTGTTGTAACTGACAAACTTTCCTCATTGTTCAAAGCTGAATAATATTCCATTACATATATAAATATATATATACACATACATACACACACATATATAGTATCTATATATTCTATTTATAATATATCTATATACATAATCTATGTATATATACTATGTATAGAACCTATCATATCTATATCTATATATATATTCCACATTTTCTTTATCCATTCATCCATCAATGGATGCAGAGGTTGTTTTCATCCTTTGGCTATTGGGAATAATGCTAAAATGGACATAGGAATACAGGTATCTCTTTGAGATAATGATTTTCTTTCCTCTACAAAAATACCCACAAGCGGAATTGCTGGATCATATGGTAACTCTATCTTTAATCTCTCTAGGCACTGCCACGCTATTTTGCTCAGAGGCCGCACCAATTCACATACCACCAAGAGTGCACAAAAGGTTCCCTTTTCTCCATGTCCCTGCTAGTGTTTGTTATTTCTTGTGTTTTTGGTAATAGCCACCCTAACAGGTGGGAGGTGCTACATCATTGTGGTCCTGCTGTGCATTTCACTGATGATTAGTGATGCTGAGCACTTTTTAGGTGCCCATTGGCCATTTGTGTATCTTCGTTGGAAAAATGACTATTCAGGTCCTTTGCGCATGTTTAAATTGGGTTATTTATTTTTTTGCAATTGAATTGTATGGATTTCTTGTCTATTTATGGTATTAACCCTTTATCAGATGTGTGATTTGCAAATATTTTCTCCCATCCTGCAGGTTACCATTTAATTTTGTTGATGGTTCCCTTTGCTGTGCAGAAGCTTTTTATTTTGATGTAGTCCCACTTGTTTATTTTTGCATTTATTGCCTTTGCCTTTGGTGTCAAGTCCAAAATATCATTGCTAAGACCAAAGTCAAGGAACTTACCACTACATTTTCTTTTGGTAGTTTTAAGCATGTCTCTTTTGTTAATGTTAAATCCCCAGAGATTCAGAGTCTAGCGCAATGTCCAGCACACAGAAGGCATGTAATAAATGCTTCTTGCATAAATGTTAAATGAGAGCACCTGGGGAATAACGGATGAAAAAACAACCATGAATGACTTTAAGAGCTCAGTTGGGTGGAAACTTGATGGAGAATGTGCCAGTATTATGGACTCATTACCAATTCTAAGCTAAAAATAGATGCTGGTATATATCTATCTATCTATATCTTTAGAATCTATGGATGCCTATATCTATATCCATATCTCTCTACATCTGTATCTGTAAAAGTTTTCTCCAAGTGTCAGAAGTTTTCCTGTTGGTTGCTTCCTTACAACTAAATCTTTATTGACTGAGACTTGATTTTCCATGCTTTGTGGTGAAGTCAATTTCAAAAATCCATTGCAGATTAGAGGTCGTGTTGGAGTTTAGTCTGTGCACCCCGAGGACAGGTTTGTTACCAGGGCTTGCCCCATCAAACAGGGGAACAGGAGACATGGAGAAATAGCTGGTGAAAATGGTATGAAGGAAATAAATTGCTTCTCTCTGAGTTGGGTGGATTTCCAACCCTCTTTACTCATATTTTATAGGTTCCTAAGAGCAAGGCTGGAGAGGCCACCAAGGTGGCTATTGATGTAGGTTTCCGTCACATCGATGCGGCATACTTCTATCAAAATGAGGAGGAGATTGGCAAGGCCATCCGAGAGAAGATGGCAGATGGTACTGTGAAGCGAGAGGACATATTCTACACCACCAAGGTGCTGTGGGGGGAGTGATGAGAGGTTGCTGTCAGATCAGATATGTTATTTTGAAAAGAAAAACAGACTTTGGTTTTGATTGGAATAATTTATTTACCTCCTAATATCGCAGAGGCCCATTATAGAAAAACAGAAAATAAAGAAAGCTTGCTTTGCTCTGAAATGTGTTAAGGTTGGGACCCAGTTGTTCAACTTCTCTGAACATCAGTCAGCATTCGTATCTGAAACACGAGTAATGATACTTTTCTCCTTTATCTGTTGTGTGGATTGACTGAGCCACTACGGAGTGAGTCCACTCCTTTTATCTTTCAGCAGATTCTCTCAGGACATATCCAAGTGAGGCTGACATATTATTCAGAAAAGGGAGCCAGACTTGGAAACACTTTTTTCAAGTCAACATTGAGTTTACTGAGATGTGAACAGTTTTCTGAGGCAGAAAGCCCTGCTTCCAATGTGAAGAGAGCTGAGTTCTCTACATAATGACCCTACCTATGTCAACATCAGTGATAATGTGGTTTTAGAGTGTGAGCCTCTCAGGAGAACTCTTTCCAGGCATTTATTATATAGGACAGTAGGTTCCATTTCCCCTTGCCTGACATTCATTGACTCTCCTTCCAGAGATGTCTTTTCTAATCCTTGAAACACTTAAGTTGGTTTTCCTGGGCTATCTAAGTATTATTCACAGTTTTCTTACAGTAACTCAAATAAATCTCAGATCCCATTAAGGAACTAATTTATACCAAGTCACATAAATTTAGCCCCAGCACTTCTTATTTTCAGACCACCGCAGTGGTTTGTACTCATTTCTCAATCTTTTAACTATGAAGTTAATTTGGGTCCCCAAATGTGGGAAATCACATGCCACTGTTTATTTTATTTTATGTTTTTGGTCACTGCAGCTTTGGACTACTTTCCTTCAACCAGAATTGGTTCGACCAGCCCTGGAAAGATCACTGAAGAAACTTGGACTGGACTACGTAGATCTCTTCATCATTCATATGCCAATTGCCATGAAGGTCAGCTTTTGCATTTCCTTGTCATGTCCAAGAGTGTTCCTTCACCCCTGTTGCATATCCATTCTCTCAGTCTGGCTGGGTTTTCTGGGTTCTTACTGAGAGAGGTAAGTTTGAGTGTGGTGGATATAATTGCTAAATGATTTATGACTCTCCTTGATAGTTGTGCCACTTTCCCATCAAGATTTTCTTTATCCACATCCCATAGCCTTCAGAGGGATTGAAATTCAGTGATCTCACTACCTCCACCTCAAAGAGCTGAGGAGACCACCTTACATGTCCAAGTGATATGCTTCTGTCTGTAGTCTCTTAGTGATTAGGGTCCTCAAGAAAGTTGAATTACAAGGCACTGCAGAGACACAATGGGAAATTCCCATCTCTTTAGGGGAAAGGTCTCTTCCATATGGACCCCTCAGCCCTAATCAAGATTGAGGTACTCTGGGATGGTCCATATTACACAACTGGGCTCCTTTGGGTTTCACTGATGCAATCTCTCATCAGAGTGGACATTTGCAGAGCATACCTGGAATCCTCACTATCTCTGAATTGGGTTATCGTAAACTGGAGCTAAAACACATTGCTCAGTGGTAAAGGTAAATCCTGTCATCCAAACCAGCCTGTCCCTGGGAAGTGAAATCAATTCCAACCCCGGAAGAATTCATTCTCAGTGAAGTTTAGGGGTATGTGTGGATAGGAGGGTGGAGGCCACTGGGGGGAAAGACACTTTGCTACAGTCTCTCAGGTGCTTCTGATCTTCCCTCCCCCCATGTCTTCTCTGATACGACACACACACACACACCCCCGTACATGAACACACAAACACTTGGATTAGCCTCTTGAAGGTTTTGTGACCTAGCTGCTTAGGCACCAAGAAGGTCATTCTTTAAAAAAATAAATAAATTTAAAAAAAAAACATCTTCTTTGTCCCCTTTCCTGTCTGTATTTCAGCCTGGGGAGGAGCTTGTGCCAAAGGATGCCAGTGGGAAAATTATTTTAGATACGGTGGACTTTCGTGACACATGGGAGGTAAGTACTGCCACTGACACCCAAGAGGCACTGGGCGACAAGGTAGAAATTACTGGATGTAGTCAGAATAAATGGGTTCTGGCCCCATCAGTTTTCTGCCCTTGGCCAAATCACTGCCCTTCTCTTGTACCATGGTGTTCTCATTTGTATAGGAAGGGAGCTGAACAGGATGACCTCTAAGAACTTGTCTTCATCTAAACTTCTACATTTCTGTGTAAGGGGTTCTTTGGTCCACTGATAGGGTTGAGCCTGGAAACTCTCTAAGGGGATCATCAGAGAAAACTCAAGAAGAGTTAGAGCTCCATCCCAGGAGAGACAAAAATGCCCATGGAGGGAGGGATAGCTTTGTCTGTCTTAGCAGAAGGGTGAACTGTAGAAGAGTGAAGCCTGCCCTTGTGTAGCCTTTCCCACTATATTTTTTTCCATTTTAGGAAAGAGGAAGTAGCCCAGCCCTCTACTGGAAAGTCTGAGAGACTCTTGTTGTCCTTGACTCCGACCCATTTACTAAAGTACTATTAGATGCCTAACAGGAAAATAGGCACATGGAAGTGGGTCAGGAGGGCAATTGAAAAGCATCTTCACATCTCTTAATCATCCTGGGTGTGCATGTAATTGAAGCAAGGAGAAAAAGTATGTGTGCATAGCCATAAAGACTTTAGGAAGTAATGTATTCAAGCAGTAAAGTGTGTTCAGTCAAGTTGTGATATATGATAACAGATTTCTTGTTTTTAGAATGTTCAATATCAAATGAATGGGCCAAACTACCTGAAAGTTTTACCACACATTTCCCTCCTCCCCAGGCCCTGGAGAAGTGTAAAGATGCAGGTTTAACCAAGTCCATTGGGGTGTCCAATTTCAATCACAAACAGCTGGAGATGATCCTGAACAAGCCAGGGCTCAAGTACAAGCCCGTCTGCAACCAGGTGAGCCTGGAAACAACCAGGGATTCCTTGCTTTCTGCTCTTCATGCCCTCTTCTTAAGTAGCATTCCTCAAGTTTCTGGCTTGATGTCATCCGTGTAACGATAGTTCCATTTACTGCCATAGGAAATGCCAAAGGAGGAACAGGTTGAGACAGGAGGAACAGGGAAAAGTATTGTTTCAATTCTTCACAGGTAGTTTTGACATTCCTATGAGAATCCAAGTGGAGACACTGAGTTGGCAGATGGCAATACTGGTCTGGAGCTCAGGAAGGTGGTCAGGGCTAGAGGTACAGATTTTGGAGTCGTTGCTTTAAGGATGGTAATTAAACTCACAGAAGTGGATTTGCTCTCCTGAGAAAGTTCATGGAATGAACAGGAAGAGGGCAGGAAAGTCAATATTTAAGAATCAGGCAAAATGGCACTGGTTAGGAGATGGAAGAGGAGTTGCCAGACAGGGAGAGAGAAAATGAGGAGAGTGTGGTGTTAGGAAAGCCAAAGAAGAGGGATGAAAAAGGTTTGCATGAGCCACAGGGTGCATCCTGCTGAGGAGCAGCCAATTCCAATAGTGATGGAAACATTTATTGGATTTAATGACATACAGTTCATAGAAACTTTGCAGGAGCAGTTACGGAGAGGTGAGAGAAAAAGTCAGAAAGAAAAGCAAGGGAGCAGAAAGGTAGGAAATGGGAAATTGTAATTAAAAGAAGTAATTTCAAAAAATAACACCCAATCTGCCAATTTTTAAACACCGTGACATTGTAATGCTGTATAGCTTTTATATAAAACAGTGTGAAAATTATACGAGACCATTCAAATATTTATCCTCTTTGTCTTAGTTATTTCATTTCTAGGAATCTATTTGTAGAAAATAATTCAAAATATGTTAAAATATGTCCCTCCCCTTTTCCCTCCTCTTCCTTCTCACCCTCCTCCTTCTTCTAGAGTGTAAGATGTTCTAGGTGCAACTTGTAGCTTTTTTCCAAGACTTGGATTCAGCCATTTTTCTAAGGAATCTTGATTTCTTTAAGTAAGAAATGGTGTTTAGTGGCCACAACCTGGTTGTATGAGTCTTTGTCATTTTAAACACTAATAATAATATAAAAGAGAATTGTTGATCATTTCTGAAAATCAACAGCATTTGAAGGTATTTCAGAAGGTGCATGAGAAAAAGTACCAATCTGAAAAATATAGTACATATATTAATGTAGTGTTAGAAATTTCTTCAAATGACTTTTAAAATTTATATGTTATTGCATTATGTATTCTGATACCTTTTGGTCTTGGCCACTTACAGGTAGAATGTCACCCTTACCTCAACCAGAGAAAACTCCTGGAGTTCTGCAAGTCCAAGGACATTGTTGTAGTTGCCTACAGTGCCCTGGGGTCCCATAGAGACCCAAACTGGTAATAAGAATATTAGAAGTAACCTATGTCAGCAATTCTACTGATAAAGAAACCCTCTTTTCAAGTTTAGTTTTAACATTTTATTATGGAAAGTTTCCAACAAAAAAGTGAACACAATAGTGTGATCAATGGATAAAGAAGTGGTGTGTGTGTATATATATATATATATATATATATATATATATATATACGCATACATATATATAATGGACTAGTACCCAGCCATGAAAAAATGAAATCTTGCCATTTGTGACAACATGGATGGGCCTTGAGGGTATTATGGTAAGCAAAATAAGTCAGACAGGGAAGGAAAGCCAAATACCATATGATCTCACTAATAAGTAGAAGATAATAACAACAACAACGAAGAAATACATAGATACCGAGATTCAATTGGTGGTTACCAGATGGGAAGGGGAGAGGGAGGAGGGGGACTATGGTGACAGGGCACATGTATGGTGATGGGTGGTAATTAGTCTTTCTGTGTTGAACACGATGTAACCTACACAGAAATTGAAATATAGTGATGTACACCTGAAATTCATACAATGTTATAAACCAATGTTACCTAAATTAAAAAAAAGTCAGTGTAGTAAATTCCGGGGTACCATCCCTGGACTTCAGCCATCACCAACATTCTTTCATTCTGTTTCCACTATACATCCACCTACTCTAAACTCCACTCTAAATATTATTTTTTAAAGTGATTTAATGGTAAAGTTTACACACCTTGTCATGCATTAATCTTACCTGTCTAATTTTGGCAAATGGATATACTGTATAAACCAACCCTTATCATGAAACGTAACATTTCTATCTCCCAACAAAGTTCTCTTGTGTTCCTTTACAGACAATTCTTCCTCACCACAAGGCAACCATCTTTCTAATTTCTTTTTCAACTTAGATTAGTTTGATATGTTCTAGTACTTCACATATAAAAGAAGTCATAGAGTATATACTCTTTTGTGTCTGGCTTCTTTGGCTCAGCACAACATCTGTGAGATGTATCCACATTGTTGCAAATATCTAGTTCAGTCCTTTTTACTGCTGAGTAATATTCCATTGCACGGACATGAATACCACAAGTTTTTTCTCTATTCACCCATCAATGGAAATATTAGTTGTTTCCAGTTTGGTACAGTTATGAATGAATCTCTGCAAATATTCATGAAACTCTTTTTTAATCGTACTATAATGTGCCTACTTCTCTCAATTATCTGAGGAACCCACTCTAGATTTTCAGTCCTACACCCTTCAAATATGTGTTTTTTGATTTTTATTTTCAGGGTGGAAAAGAATAGTCCATATCTCTTGGAGGATCCAGTCTTGAATGCCATTGCCAAGAAACACAATAGAAACCCAGGCCAGGTCGCCCTGCGCTACCAGCTGCAGCGGGGGATGGTGGTCCTGGCCAAGAGCTTCAATGAGAAAAGAATCAAAGAGAACTTTCAGGTATAGGCCATATAGTCTCTCCAGAGTGAGGAAAGGGTGCTGTATTGGGGGTCATCTCTCTTCCTTTCAGCACCCACCCATGTTCATTCATTCCCATGTTTCTCTTCCTATGTCCTATGGGGTCAGCTTGGAAGGTTGGGAGAAGAGAACACTGGCCTCAGAGTCCTAAGCCTTATGCCCTCTAGACCTGGTTTTGCTGATTCCTAGTTTTGTGACACTGGGCACATGTCATTTCTATTTTTTTCATCAGTTGTAGAAATCCTTTTATGCAGAGGAACTTTTAAAACCCTGGTTCCTCTCCTTCCCTTTCTGTACCTGATGAACTCTTATTTGCGTGCCAATATCAAACCAAATAGCATTAGCTGCTTTGTTAAGCCATCAAGATACCCCAGCACAGTTCTTGAGCACCATAACTCTAGACTGGCTCTGTTAGTGAGTTTTTCCTTTTTAAACTATACTTTGTTTATATGCCACTGTGACTTCTAGACTGTGAGACCCTAAATGTAGCGACTCCCTCTGGGTCATCTCTTAGCACATTTTCCACAGAAGAGCTCCTGGGAGGAAGGAAGCTATAGACATAAGTTTATAGACTGACCAAATTAACAAGTGAACAAGTAAAGTTTTCCCTAAATTCTCCCTCATATGTCTTCTGGTCCCTTAGATTGATCAGTGGTCTTCAACTTATTTTATTGTGAAACTCATGAGAATTGTAAAAAACTACTTAAGCTCTATGTCATTTCAAAGTAACAGCTAAAAATTTTCATCACAAGTTTAATATTTGCAAAAGAGGAGATTTGGAGTATATTTATAATGTATTTGCTCTAAATCCTTGTAACTATAGATATAGTTAATTCAATTTGTGAAAATATCGAATACACCCATCTAATTCTCATTGTTAAACCAATCAGAAAAACTTCCCATTTTATTTTTCAATTCAATTCAACATGTTAATACATATCCCTATGATAATCAAATCACTTCTGGAGTATATTTTTAGGAATGAATTACAGGTGGATAGGTAGATAACATATAGATAGATAGATAGATAGATAGATAGATAGATAGATAGATAGGTAGATAGATAGATAGATAGATAGACAGAGACTAATAGAAAGATAAGACACTTAGTTTTCCATAAGTTGTCCTGGGATGAAATAATAAGCTTCTCACGTTCATATTGCTTGCTAGAGATCTATCTGCTTTGCTACTAATGGACTCTCCATTAAGGTCTGTGCATTATAGAATAAAAACCAATCTAGATTTAAATAAGAGAGGCTTTATTCAAAAGACTGAATGTAAGACCTGTAAGTATTTCAAAGATCAATCAGAGTTTTCTTTTATAGGGAAGAGTAAACATCCCTATAAACACCCCTAGAGAGGGAATGGTGGTTGGGGATTGGCATAAGCAGGTGATGTTGTTGGAGAGTTGCTCAGGGAATGCTTTTTCCTAGAGGGCAAAAGATTCTTGGAGAGGCCTTCATAGGGGTTTGCTCTTACTTCCAACACTTGCCCAAATTCAAGACTGTCAAATTCTAGAGGGCTGTGGGGAAGGAAGAATCTGACAGAAGTTGGGTCAAGTCAGCAGGTATTCTGTCCAGATTGTCCAACTGTCTCTTTGTTTGGAAAAAAAGGAATATTTTCTTTCTGTCACAATCAATTCACCCGGAAAGATTTGGGATTGATTAATTGTGAGCCTTTGTTTTGTGAAGTGGATAGAGAAGAAGAGGGAGGGGGGAAAGAGGGATGGAGAACCCAGGCAGAAAACTTCTCAGGCCACTACACGTGGAAGCTGATGACAGGGAAGGCTTCCCTGGATGCTCTCCTTGCCTCCATCCAGCTGGAAAGTCGTCAAGTTCCCAGGTAGAAGCCAGCTGCCTTGGGGGAAAGCTTAATGTGATCCTCTCCTTCATTTCAGGTTTTTGACTTTGAATTGACTCCAGAAGACATGAAAGCAATTGATGGCCTCAACAGAAATTTTCGATATGCTCAATTACCCTTGTAAGTGACATGTAGATTGTTTTTCACTGGTTATTTTCTGTAGCATGCAGGTGAGCAGAGGAACTAAGCTTCTCTGAATAAGGAAGACAGGTCTGATTTCTGGTGTATGAGTAAAGCAGGAGCGTCCTGTAGACCTCTCACCAGAGGTGACCCCAGGGCTCAGTCTCTGACCCAACAGAAACCTGAAGGGGCCCAGGACAGACCAGGAGTAAAATTGCCAGAGTTTGCACCAAGGGGAATTCACTAATTTTTGCCCCTAGTCTCTGTCTGGTGAGCTTACACACAGGGCCGGCTTACCCATTCGACACAGAAGGCACAGTGCCCAAAGCCCACTATACTCCTGGGGGCCTATAAAATGCTTCATGTTTAATTCCTTTTAAAATCCACAGAGAATAATGATTATATTAATAATGACTACATAATAATGAATCCAGCCTGGATTCTATCCTAACATAATAGTAAACCACAACATTAATATTTTTTACAGAGGAGGGGCCCCTTGAAGGCCAATGTGCATAAGTGCTGTGAAAGTCATACTGTGGTCCTGCCTCCACTTCCTCTCTAAGTGTCCAGTGACATTTCTCCTTGGTGGACTTTCCAGTTCACAGACACCAGCCATTTCTTCCAAATTTGTCTCTTCCTTGGCCTTTTTTTTCCCTGTCACAACTCCCATTTCCTCAGCCATGTGATCTCACCAAACTTAAAAAGGAAAATAAGAATGTGTGAAAAAAAAATGGAAAACAACAGTAATACTAATGACTGAATAACAATCATTCTCATAAATTTTAAATTCAGAAAACGGTAATCGCATTTTGTAGGTGTGGTTATGTAGGTATACATGTTGTCTCCTCAACAGATTAGAAGTTCCTTAATAGATTGTTGAGGGTGCTTGGTATATATTTCTTGAATGAATGTGTGAAAAAGAGCAGCAAAATCCTTACTGTGATCATTCTCATTGGCTAGGGACAAAAGTGACCCCTGGGGCTGAAATGACCACAACATTTTAACCATAGTTCTTACTTATAAATAAATATAGATTGTACTCTAAATCAAATTACATGTCACTTTGGCATTTCTTTACATGGGATGTGGGAACTGGGCGTGCAGGTGGAGTTTGTGCCTGGACAGGCAGCTTGCATGTGTGTGTGTGTCAGCATAGAAGGTGGATGTGGCTCTAAATTTAGTTTTCAGCCCGTCCTGACAGCATCCTCAGAGAAACCCTCTACTTGACGGTGTGAAGACAGAGTTAATGCACTAAAATCCCTCCTTGTCTTTCAGTGCTGTTGATCACCCTTATTATCCATATTCTGAAGAATATTGACCATGAGCTATTGACCATGAGCTCCAAGAACTTCCTGTCCAAGGGTGTGGAGAGGATTTCTGTCTTTGGTGGAGGTGATCCAAAGCAGCATCTGTAGTTTCAGGCTGCTGGCCTTTCTTTTTTCATTTTCCTTTTATGAAATAATAAAGACTTCAAAATAAGGATGTTTCCTTTTTCTGATTTTTAAAATGATACATACAAATTACAGAAAACTTGAAAAATAAAAGAGAAAGGATAGAGAGTAAAAGTAATTTAAAATTAGCCCATTTCAAAATTCTTGAACTTTCAGTGCATTTTCCTATAGAAATGTGGGGGTGTGAGTTTAATTACAAATTGGAATAATCTTAATATGCAGATTGTATACCTTTTTTTTTTTTTGCTTAACAAGTATTTTCCCAAGCTATCAAATATTATTAAATATTCCAGTATTATATTTTGCTTGTTGTAAAGCAGTGCATCTTATTAATTTATTCAATTCCTTAATCATCTATGTTTTGGCATTTCGATTAGTTCTTGTATATTTTTCCATTGACTCATTTATTCATTCAGCAAAAACTTGATTGAACATCCTTTATGTGCCAGACATTGTTTTATCAATAAATAAAATAGACAAGAATTAATTAACATGAAAAGTGTCTTGAGTATACAGGCTACTGGAGGAAGAAAATCAAGAAGAAACAGTGAGTACTTAGCTTATGGAAATGGGTACATGTCTGTTGGGAGATAATTTTACAGGGTCTCAAATTTCTGCACCCCTGATAAGCAGAGTCACTGACTACCTTGCATTCCACAGTATTTTTTCAAGAAATTTGTCCAGCAAACAGTCTTGGAATGTAGAGATAGTGGCTTCCTCCAAAGAAATGTAAGGCATGCCTGCTGCACAGTAATATAAAGAAAATATATCCCTCCAGAGAAAGGACAGGGATGCTCAGTGCCTGCTATAATCCATCTGAGTTCCCTAGACTCAGGTTTTCCTCCTGTAAGTCAACCTGCAAGTTCAGGCATCATGTGGGCCCCTTCACTTCACCCTGTGGAAATGCAGGCTCAAGGACCTAGCACAGCAAACCTTAACATGGGGAATATTTTCATAATATATCTGTGTATCAAATCATCACATTGTAAATCTGAAACTTACACAATGTTATATGCCAACTATAGTTCAATAAAGCTGGAAAAATGTTGTCGGTTTGGCTACAGCTATTGTTGTGAGTAATAAATAAACAGCCCTTCTTCTCTGACCCAAAAGTTTCATGACTTCTACCAGCATCCATGATATCATGTCAAGATAATTTGTTAGTTTACAAGCCAGGTTAAAATCTCAGGTCCCTCATGATGCTTGACAGAGATACGGAGAAAAATTAAGCAGGGAGGAAAAGAGATAGTGGTGGGAAGTGGGAGTGTTAGGTGCTATTTTAACCAGGATGGTCAGAAAAGACTTCAATGACAAGGTGACTCGAGCAAAAATGTGAATGAGACAAGAGAGTCAGCTATGCGGATGTGTCGGAGCCTGTTCTCGGACGTTGAACGGAAAATGCTAAGGCCAAGAAGAAAGAGTGTTCCTATAATACACAAGTAACAGCAAGTGGGCTAATGCAGATGATGTTTAGCGAGCAAAGGAGCTAGTAGTAGAAGATATGGTTCAGATCCGCAATGGGGGACTATATTATGTAGGCTTTCGAAAGGGCTTTAACTTTTTTTCTGAGAGGAATGGAGAATGATTGCAGCGTAGCTACATGAGCTGACATGTTTTAAATGGATCACTCTGGATGTTACATTGAGAAGATACAATGGAAAAGACCCCTCTGTTGGCGTTCTCTACAAAAATTCCGGTGAGAGATGATGTTGGATTGAACATGGTATGAGCAGTCAAGGTGGTCAGAACTTGTTAGACTATGGATATATTTTAAAAATTTAGTCAAGGAGGCTTTCTAACACTTTGGATATATGGTAAAAGGAAAGAAAAAAGCATCAACACCGGCTCCAGACACTTTGAGATAAGGAATTGGAGGGGAGGAGTTGCCATTTGCTGAGATGGAGATGATGTGGGGGAGGAAATTTTTGTGGGAAGATGATGAGTTTAATTTTAGACGTGTATGTTTGAGAAGCCTGTCAGATATCCAAGTGAAGATGCCATGTAGACAGCGGGGCATACAAGTCTAGAGATAGAGGAGAGGACTAGACCAAAGACACATATTTGAGATTTGTCAGAATATAGTTGCCATTGTAAAGCCACAAATTTGAAAGATCGGAGATTAGATTAAATGAGTGAGCTGGAGAGAGAAGAGAAGAGCCATGAGGGATCCCATCATTAAGAAGTTGTTTAAAAAAGGTGGAGGAACAAGCAGAGGAGTCTGAGGAGGGATAGTGAGGTACGAGGGGAAGTGGGAGATTGTTCTGTCCTGGAAGGTGAATGAAGGAAATGTTTCAAGGAGAAGAGTCAAATGCTACTAATAGGACAAGTAAGATGAGGACTGAAATGGACCATTGCATTTGATATTAACAAGGTCAAGAGCAGTTTTCATGGAATGGTGGAGGCAAAAGCCTGAATAAAGTGGGTTCAGGAAAGTGTGGGAAGAGAGCAATTAGAGAGAGAATGCAGACAGTTTTCAAAGAATTTGCTATAAAGAAGACCACAGTATAGAGCAGTTGCTGATGAAAAAAATGAAGTGAAGCGAGTATTGTCTGTGATGGGAGAAATAATATCATGCCCCTGTGCTCTTAGAACATCCTAGTAGAGAGAGGGAAATCGATAATGAGGAGGGAGGGGAGAATTGCTGGAATCATGTCTGTATTAGTTTCCTGTTGCTACTATAACAGGTTACCACAAACTTTGAGGGTTGAAACCACACAAATATATTATCTTAAACTTCTGGAGGTCAGAAGTTCACACTCAGGTTCAATTTGCTAAAATCAAAGTGTCTATGGGCCTGCATTCTTTGAACCTCTAGGTTGGAAATCCATTTCCTTGCCTTTTCAAGCTCCTAGAGGATAACTTCATTCCTTGTCTCATTGACTCTTCCTCCACCTCCAAAGACAGCAAAACAGCATCTTCGAATCTCTTATCTATGCTTCTCTCCTCACTTATTCTCTTTGACTGAAACCCTCTAGGGTCCTGCTTACAAGAAGTTTGTGATTACATTAGGCCTCCTCAGATAATCTAGGGAATTCTTCCCATCTCTTGATCCTTAATTACACCTACAAAGTCCTTTTTGTCATGCAATTTGACTTATTCACAGGTTTCAGAGATTAGGGCATGGACATCTTTGGGACCATTATTCAGTCTACTACACTAGCTCTGTGGTTAATTTGGGGCAACCAATCCTCAGTTTCCTCATCTTTCTAGAAGGAATAATTATATCACCAGGTGCTAAGCCCTGAAACTCTAGATTTTCATCTCAGACACGTGGAAGCCATATTAATAAAAAACTGTCCTTTTAAGGCTGATTGTTTGACCCTACCATCTTACCCACTTCTCGGGACATTCCCTCAATGGTTTTAGTTTATAATTCCTTCCCAGGATATGTTGACATCATCCTTGTTCACATAGACAACTCAAGCTTCTCAGTGTTTTGACATCCTCAGCTCCCTAGAGTTTCTACTCATACCTACACTACACGTGGTAACTACTCCCATGTTTACTTCTTAGAACTGCTTCATCTCTGAAATCTCAACTTTAACACATTCCACCTCAATCAATTCCCTTACTCTGGTATTCTACCATGCCTCAATCCAACAATTCACGAAGAACTGTAATCAATGAGTCCTTTGTCTTCCTTTTCATCCTTTCATTTCCCATAGAAGTTTACATATTCAAATCAGCTTAAGTAAGAAATTGAAGTTAAATCAGACTCTACTCATTCTCTACATTTCTCCTTTAAACAGATTGGTGCAGATGAGGGCTCCTGGCTTTTTCACCTCTTAGTCTGTCCTTGTACCAATCATACAGGAGAAGTGTCTCTAAAACCAAGACAATTACTCTGTTTTTATTTATGTGGACCCTTTTTTCTGAAGCTGAGACCCACACCCACTAGAAATTCTCATTCATTTGACTGCAGTAAAGCCTAGGTATCCCTATGTTTTAAAAGCTAATGAAGCAGTTTTAAGTGTGGCCAAGGTCTGAAACATCTAATCTAAAGACCATCAAGTTTTCACTATGATTCAGTAGTAAAAGTGTTTGCCTTCCCAACATCCATTGCGCTCCAAATGCTTTGTCAGATCACTCATGTTAAGTCCATTGACCTTCATATGTTAATAGCCTTGGGAAGAGGACTGTGACTCAATCCTGGCCAATGACACAGAAGAGGATCTCTGCTGGGGGGCTTTTAAGAGAGTTTCCCTGACTTCTTAAAACAGATGGCCCCTCTCCTTTGACTGGATATGTCCTGTTGAGATGTGGCCTCTGAAATTGCTGTGCTGTCTTCACCCAACCCAAGGATGATGCCAATACACAAAAGAAGGAAGAGCCAAGAGAATATCAGAGAAGATCTGGACCTTCTGTGACAAACTCATAGTTGGCTCTTCCTCTGCACTTTTTGTTATGGGGGTAACATGTTTCTGTGGGGCTAAAACCATTTTGAGCTAAGCTTTCTTGACCTGGTTGTATCCTAACTGAAATAGTCCTTGAAGTGATCAATTTTCTCTTTACCACTCACTGTACTATGGACTCAGCCAGGAGTTTCACAATCTGTGAAAACTGCTGAGTCATCCTCTGAGAGCAGGAGCCCCAGTGGACTCTAAGGGTTTGATGATAGTATTGGGTGATTTTATTAAAATATAAAATGATGCGGTAGAGCCATGATCCCCAAAAGAACCTTAGCTCACTCAGTTGAAGCCACATTTAGGGCAGATTTTATTCTTCAGACAGAACCCACTGCCTGACACAATAGTGAGTGAAGTGGATTGTACTTTAAATTCCATGGGTTATGAAACTCATCAAGCACCGTAATTCAAACTTCATAACTATCTCCTTAAACATCTCTGTTTCTTCCTTAAAATTTCCTCATAGGTCAACAACAATGCCTCATATGCTCTCTCCATCCTCCCTCCCCTCCATCCCTCCTCCCACTCAGCCTCTACCATCTCCTTCCTTTTCCAAGGCAATAGAGTATGACCTTTGTCCTGTATAGCCCCTCAGGTCCCCACACCACACCCTGAGGCCTCTGTCAAATTTAGGTGTACTCTATTTTTGTTCCCACAGAACATCTCATGATCCCACTCTCTCCCAAAAGAAGTTATTAGACAGAATATGTCACTTCCTAGGGGTGATAATTTTGTTTATTTATTTTAAAACATGTCCATATATGCTTTGCTGAGCAAACATTTGCTGTTCTCTCTATACTGACAATTTTCTTGTAGGGAATGAGTGAGGAGAAAAATCAAGCAATTATATACTGGTGAACACAAGCATTGCTTATTTATAACTCAAGGATGCCAACTTCTTTTCCCTCTCCTACAGGAATGGAAAATCCTGAGGTGTCTTGACATACAGTTTTCTTGTTCAGCCTGATTGTATAAACTGGGGAAAGTTTGAGGACCCACCCAGCAATTCCATTAACCCAGACTAGTCAGGCACAAGCCCCAGTGGACCAGCCAGTTTCTCCAGTGAACCTTGGGATTCTGGAGGATTCTATCTGGTCACTGGATTAATAGGGGAATGTCTAGCCTGGGCTCTCCATGATACATAGTCTATCCTGCAAGTCAGAGACTGCCCCAGTGTTCCCAAAGAAGGAGCACACTGAGACACAGGTCCTTTCCATCCTTCCCTCTAAGTGTCTGGGTCCAGTGAAGGCAGAAGTTGCTGTTTCTCAGGCTTTCCCTCTTCCTTCCAGTCTCCACAAGATGCCTACAACCCACTAAACTTCACAAAGTCCTATCAGTCCATGCTTGTTCTTTGCCTGCACAAGTGGGACCAGCATGTTATGGAGGGGTTGACATTAGTGCCTAATAGCCATGGTCCTTCTCTTTGTAAGGAAAGCTTCCAGATTTGAGGCAATGTAGTGGGTATAGTTCCTGACTGAGGCCCTGGCTT
Source organism: Tapirus indicus (assembly GCA_031878705.1). Taxonomy (NCBI): domain Eukaryota; kingdom Metazoa; phylum Chordata; class Mammalia; order Perissodactyla; family Tapiridae; genus Tapirus; species Tapirus indicus. Next base: position 122,727,574 of record CM062925.1, read on the forward strand.
GCTGGAGGAGTTCTCAGTGGTGGTGAACTTGGTTCTCATAGCATCTCTGTAAACCTTCCAGTCCATGCCCACACTGGAGCCAAATCCACAAACAGGTCTTGTTACCTATAGGTAACCAAGGTCAACTCCCTGGTTGTTTTCTCCTGAGTGCCCAGGTAAGCCCAGGATTCTGAATTTTTATGAAAGATTCAGAGGTGAGTAGAATGTGGCTATATTATAGATTGTTATTTGAGAAGTCCGTTTTAAAGACTTTGGGCAGTTTATGGTTCTTGTTAGGAAAAGTCCAACAATGCTTACAAAGCATTTTTATAAGGCATTCCCTGCTTCTCCTTTTTGAGTAATTTACTATTCTTTAGGGTATGGGCTATTATGTGACCATTCTCTGTTCTAACCTTTGCCCCTGTCCCATTGCATTCTGAGTATTAGGTTCTCAATAAACACAGGAAGGAGGCACTGGATGGGATGAGGTCCAAATGTTACCAATTCAGAACAGTGTTCTGTAGCACTGGACTGTAGGGGGTGAGTGGGGGTGTTTTGCATAGTTGGTGCAGGCTGTGTGCCTCTGACATTGGCAATGACAAGAATGGCAGAGCAGCTTCCTACTAGTTTCCCCAAAGCCACATTTGTTCTCCTTCAGAGGTTTAATTCTGAAAACTGAACTTATTTCTTCATCTTCATTGAAGCTGTACTGAGAAATTCTACCTATTCTGTTCTGTTAGAAATTACACTTAATACTATTCTATTCTAACTCTTGCACATAGTTAACTGATATTCATGATTTATAAGGCAGTCCTAACATATCCTGTTTTCTATATTTAATGTTGGAACCCCACTTATCAATATTGCTACCTAGGAGGAAATCTGCACTTTCCCACTATAATTCCACAGAAAATAAGGAAAATGAAAACTTTGGTCTTTCTTTCTTTTCAGCAATTAATTAAAAGAACAACCACTGTCCCTTCCCAAAGCATTGAAAACTGAGCTTGACTCAGGTCTGTGAAAGAGTGGAGGAAAATATCAATAATTTTAATATTTATCCAGACACATTCAATATATATATATATATATATATGTATATATACACACTGTAATAAGTATAGTGTTCATCACATTAGGACCTGATCCCCAGCAGTGCTTCCTTCCTATGTTTATTGAGAAGATAACACTCAGAATGCAGGATGACCAGACCAAAGGTTATGACAGAGTTATGGTTAGACAATAGCCCATTGCATCAGGGGATGTTAAATTCTTTAAATAGGAGAAATAGGTAACCCCAAACTGCTACTAGCAAAACTATAATTCCCCTTTATTTTATCTGGATGTTAAAATTTAATAATATTCTGGCAGGATACCTGCCTTTTGAATGAGTGTCTTCAGTGGGACAGATCGCAGGGGAGAATAATCAGAGGGCTGACTAAGTAAGAAAATTCATCAGGTGAAATCCAAATAACATCCACAATCAGAGAGGGCACAAGGGAAGGTCAGGCTGTGGAATACCAACTAGTATACACTTCATCTCAGCGTCATCAATTGTGGTCTCTATAAATGAGATCAATAAGGAAAAAATAGAGAGTACTATGAACAATTGTATTCCAACAAATTCAGAAATCCTGATGAAATGGAAACTTCCTAGATAGATATAACCTACAAAGACTCAGTCATACTGGAATAAGAAACCTGACTAGACATATAGCTATTAAAGCATTGAATCAGTAATTAAAAACCTCCCCCAAAGCATCTCCAATTTGAGGTAGTCACTGGGGTCGCCCTATTCTGGACAACTTCCTCACTGATCATGAATGATCCTTGGAACTTCTAACCTGGTGGCTCTCAATAGTGTCATTTCATCTGGGTGCAAGACATCCACTGTGAGAAGAGAGGGGATACACCTGACTGTTGCAATATATAAGGAATCCACTGAATGTGTAAATCACTTTGGTTAGTACTGCCATCCTAATCTTAAGTCTTTCACATGTGAACGTCATTGTTTTTCCACATATTTGACTGTTTAATTTTTTAAATGACTTTTTATAATTTTGTTTCTACAAGTCTTTTGCCTCCTTAGTTGAGTTACTCCTAAGTATTTTATTCTTTTTCATGCTGTTATAAATGGAATTATTTTTTTAAAATTTCCTTCTCAGATTGTTCATTGCTAGTTTATAGAGATGTAACTGATTTTTCTGTGTTGATTTTGTGTCCTGCACCTTTGCTGAAATTGTTTAGTAGTTTCAACAATTTGCTGTTTGATCTTCACAGTTTTCTACATCTAAGATCATGTCATCTTGGAACAGATTTAATTTTAATTTTCCCTCCCCTTTTGGACGCTTATTATTTCTTTTTTCTTGTCTTGTTACTATAGCTGGAACTTCCAATACCATGCTGATTATGAGAAGCAAAAGCAGGCAAACTTTTCATATTATTGATCTTAAGGGGAAATACTTTCAGTCTTTCACCACTGAGTATGATGTTAGTTGTGGGTTTTTCATATATGGGCTTCATTATGTTGAGGTAGATTCTTTCTTTTTCCAATTTGTTGACTATTTTTTATCATGAAAGGATATTGAGTTTAGCCAAGTGTCAAGTGCTTTTTCAACCTTCATTGAGATGATCATGTGGTTTTCCCTTCATCCTGTTAATGTGGTGTATTACTTTTACTAATCATTATATGTTGAACTATCCTTGCATTCCAGGAATGAATCAAACTTCGTTGTGGTATAACATTTTTAGTATGCTGCTGAATTAATTTTCTAGTAACTTTTGAGAATTTTCAATTCTCCAACCATATGCAATATTTACCTTTAGTTGATTTTCTTTTGGTACGTTTGTCTGGGTTTATAGCAGGTTAAGCTGGCCTCATAGAATGAGTTAGAAAGTGTTCTGTCCTCTTCAATTTTTTGCAAGAGTTAAAAATGATTGCTGTTAATTCTGTTTTAAAGTCTTTGCGGAATTCACTAGTGAAGCAGTGTGGTCATGGGTTTTGCGTTTTTTTTTTTTTTTTTTGGAGGTTTTTAATAATTGATTCAATCCCTTAATAGTAATACGTCTAGTCAGATTTTGTATTCTATTATGATTCAGTCTTTGTAGGTTATGTGTTTTTAGGAAGTCTCCATTTCATCAGGATTTCTGAATTTGTTGGCATAAATTATTCATAGTACTCTCTATGTATTTCCTTGTTGGTCTTCTGTCTAGTTATTTTATCCATTATTGAAAGTGGGTTATTTAAGTTTCCAACAAGTTTTGTAGTGGTGTCTATTTCTCCCTTCAGTTCTATCAATGTGGGTTTCGTATATTTTGCAGCTCTGATGTTTGGTACATATGTGTTTATAATTACTCTATATTTTTGGTGTACTGACCCTTTTATCAATTTATAATATCTTTTTTGTCTCTAGTTAAAATTTTTTCTCAAAATTATTTTTTCTGTTATTGGTCTAGCCATGCCAGCTATATTTTGGTTACAATATATGTGGAATATCTTTTGTCATTTTTCCACTTCAAACTATTTGTGTCCTTAGATCCAAAGTGAGTCAATTATGGCAAATATATACTTTATCCTGTTTTTTTTTAAACCAATTATACCAATCTATACCTTTAGATTGGGGGAGCTTATTTACATGTAAATTAATTTACATGCAATTAATTACATGATAAGGAAAGCCATTTTAATTTTTTTTCTATTTGACTTAGGTCCCTTATTTCCTCCATTACTCTCTTCCTTTGTGTTTTCATGATTTTTGGTAGTGACGTGTTTTGATTCCCTTCTCATTTTCAACTGTGTATATTCTATTCTTTTTTCTTTGTGGTTACCAGGGGGGTTACACATAACAGGGTAAAGTTATAAGAATCTATTTTGAATTGATACCAATTTAATCATAATACCATACAAAAACTACTCTTACGAAGCTCTGATACCCTCTCCCAATTAATGTTATTGATGTCACTAATTTCTTCTTTATACATTGTGTATATATTAACATAGATGCATAATTATTTTATTCATTTGTCCTTTAAATCTTATAGAAATGAAAAAGTAGGGTTACAAACAAAAATTAGAAAAGTACATGATTTTATATTTGCCATATATTTACCGCTACTGGAGGTCTTCATATCTTCATATGGCTTTGAGTTACTGTCTAGTGTCCTTTCATTTGAACCTGAATGATTCCCTTTGCATTTCTTGTAGGGCAGTTCTAATGGTAATGAACTCTGTCAGCTTTTGTTTATCTGAGATTGTGTTAATGACTCCCTCATATTGAAGGATATTTTTGCCTGATAGAACTCTTGATTGATAGTTTTTTTAGCACTTTAAATATATCATCTTACACCTTCTGTCTTCCAAGGTTTCTGATGACAAATCTCTTCATAATCTTATCCAGGATGCTTTGTACCTGATGGATCATGTTTCATTTGCTGCTTTCAAGATAGTCTTGTTGTTTTTTTCAACACTTTGAATACAATATATGTAGGTCTGAACACCTTTGAGTTTATCCTACCTGTAAATCTTTGAGCTTCTTGGATTTGTTGATTATTCATGTCTTCCATCCAGATTGGGGAACTTTTGTTCATTATTTCTTCAAATAATCTCTCTGTCCCTCTCTCTGTCTCTTCTCCTTCTGGGACTCCCATAATCTGTATGTTAGTCCATTTGAGGGTGTTCTATAAGTCCTTTATTATCTTTTCATGTTTCTTATTTGTTTATTTTTGTGTGTGAGGAAGACCAGCCCTGAGCTAACATCTGTTGCCAATCCTCCCCTTTTTTCTGAGGAGGACTCACCTTGGGCTAACATCCATGCCCATCTTCCTCTACTTTATATGTGGGACACGTGCCACAGCATGGGTTGATAAGTGGTAGATAGGTATGAACCTGGAATCTGAACCTGTGAACCCCAGGACGCTGAAGTGGAGCTTGCAAACTTACCCACTATGCCACTGGGCCAGACCCACATTTCTTCACATTTTTTCTTTCCATTATTTTGGCTGTATACTTTGTACATCTTTTTTGATATTATCATATTTATTCATATATGATTTACCTGACTTCCATTAGTTCTTTGCCAAATGTTTGCTTTAGTAATTTCAGCATATACAAGGCCTTAGTTTTGAAAGTCTTTGTCTACTAAGTCCAATGCCTGTGTTGTTCAGGAACGGTCTCTGCCAATTTATTTTCTTCTCCATAAAGCATCTTTCTTTTTGTATGTTTGTGTGTGTGTTTAATTGGGCATTTGAAAAAAGAGGCACCTCTCCCACTCTTCGCATATTTCTTCTGTGCCCTGGTATTCCCTCACTTATAAGCTTGGCGTCCTCCTAGTCTTGGCATCAGCCCAACATGAAAGCTGAAGGTTTATTCCATTCTTTTCTGAGCATGCATCTTGCCTAGCCTGTGTGTGGCTTTCTTAACTCCCCTGAATACATGGCTGCTTTTTGAATGTCTTAATATCACCAAAATACAACCCCACCTTCTCCTCAGAGCTTTATGTGGTCTGTTCTGTGTCTTTACTGTTAATCTCTTGCCTCTGGCATCCTTGCATCTATAGTCCCCATGCAGCTGTAATGAGCCACTCCAGCTACTTTTCAATTGAAGCTTGGAGTTAGGCAAAACAGACAGCAGTCTTTCAGGCAGGCCCTCAAAAGGTTAGAACAATGAAAATAACATCTTCTGTGATCACCCTGTTGTGAGAGAGGTAACTGGGAACTGGGCTGATGCCTCTTACAGATCAAGTCTGCACTGTGGTAGGCAGGGGGAGAGGCAAAGGTGAGTAAAAACATGAAAAAATTTCCTACCACTTTTTGAATCTGGCTTTTTCCTAACTGGATGTTTACTTTTGCTGTAGATCTTTGACTATCTTCCACAACTCCTATATCGTTATTTCAGCTAGTTTCTGGATGCTCCCTTATGCTTCCATGGAGAACTCAGAGCTTCATAGTGCACGATTTTGCTGACATCACTCTATGTGTTCAATATTAAATGGCTTCATAATATTCCATTGTATCAATGCATCATAATTTCCATAACTCCTCCAAGTTTAGTATAATTTGTTTCCAGTTTTTTCTTGCATGAATAGTGGTGAGTAAGATAATCAATTATATAAAACATTCATCAGTTTTTTTGGTAGTAACATCATGATAGTTTGCCAAAAGTTATTTAACTGGGTGAAGGATATAAACAGTTTAAAATTTTATTTGCATACTGCAAATGGTGTCCAAAAACTGGTAATAATTAATACTCTAATAATCACCTTGCCAGAATGTCTTTTGTCCTGCTCTTCACCCTTGTTAGGGCTGGATAGTCTTTTACCAAAGCAAAGAAAAAATAAACAAAGATAATTGGCTGATGGGAAAGGCAAAAAGGCAAATTTTGTTTCAAAGTGAAGTTTTAATTCTTTATCGGGGGTCAAATTTTTGAAAAACGTTCAATAATCATTCCTCTAAATTGTGTGTAAGTGTGTGGGTGTGAGTATGTTTGTGTGTGTATGGTGTAAGGTACTTAATTCTGTTGAATTATATATGATCAAGAAGGGGCTTCATCATGGCAAAACAGAAAAGAGATTGGTATCTGGAGGTTTCCAGTCTAACATATGATCAACAATTGTTGAGCGAATCTCTTGTAACAATTTGTTAATGTATGTAGATCTGGAATAAAATATTTACTTGTTCAAGAAATTAATGATTTCTTAATGACTGCATAATAATTCTTTATGATTGCCCTTTGATAAACAAACAAGTTAACTGGATCCAATTCTTTTCTCACTCCATGGGTTATTGCTTTAATCCTGCTCCTCTGACAGTCAATTTGCTAACATCTGAACTGTAGAGTTGGCTCCTATCTTCCTGTTATTCACATAACCTGTAAAGGCAAAAGAATAAAACAGCCTATACAGACAGAGAAGGAACAGGCAATGGATCCCAAATGTTGGCGTGTGGAACTAAATGATGGCCACTTCATTCCTGTACTGGGATTTGGCACCTATGCACCTGAAGAGGTAACAATGGTGGTCTTGGGGTTGAGCATTTGAAGTAATATTTTACTGGAACGAGTGGAAGCCAACCTGGGTTGTCAAGTCATTGAGTTCCTGTGTGACTCTGGGAGGCTCACTTGGTTCTTATAACCAGGCTAGAACCACTCCTTATGCAAAGAGACAAAGTAGTCAGCATTCACTGTGCACCATGGTCTGACTGTGAGGTCACCTCCAGATTATTCTGGGTTTTCTTCCAGTTTCCATCTATTTCCCAGGTTGGCAAAAGAGATGAAATTCAGCAGTCAAGAACACTGTCAGCTGCCTTGCTTTGAAGGTGATTACCTGGGAGTGGTTTTCCTGTATATTTCTGGAATTTAAGAAATCTTTCCAGGGCAGGCCCAGTGGGATAGCAGTTAAGTTTGCACACTCCACTTCTGGTTTATCGGGGTTCACAGGTTCAGATCCCTGGTGCAGAGTGACACACCACTTGTCAAGCTGTGCTGTGGCAGCATCCTATATAAAATAGAGGAAGGTGGGCACAGATGTTAGCCCAGGACCAATGTTCCTCAGCAAAAAGAGGAGGATTAGCAATGGATTTTAGCTCAGGGCTAATCTTCCTCCCGCACACACACAAAAGAAATCTTTCCTCCCACCAAGAAGGCATGATCTAGCTAAATATTTGTGGTAAAAGGTCCTGGAGATGAGGTGAATGACAAATGATAGAGAGTTGTTGTTATGCTGTGGGGTAGCCAGCTGAGTGCCAGGAAATAAATACTCCCTCTGTAGTTTCCCTTGGACTTCTCCTACTGCTTGGGAATTTATCCTGAATGGAAAATATAATATCATTTAAGGGAATAAGCTACAGTCTTCCAGGGCAAAGTTTCAATTCTTGGTCCTTGTTATTACTTTCATTTGAAGCAAATAGGAAGAGTCGGACCTTGTACAGAAGAGGGAGCAAAATGGATAAGTCACTAGACTGGAGGCCAGAAGTTTGCCTTCCAATTTTTTGTTAGCCTCGTCGTATGACAAGGGACTAGTACTGAATCTTTGAGTCTCACTTTCTCATCTATAAAAGAGAAGAAAATATTCAAAGAGATGTTTTGGAGATAGAGGACTGGACTTGTGTACTTTGTAGTGCAATTTTGGATGAAGGAAAGGGAAGAGTCCAAGGATACTATCAAAATTTTGGCTTCAGTAAAACTTTGAATGCTCCTACACTGCAGGAAAGAGCATGAAAAGCAGCAGGCAGTTAGATCATTTATCTTGTTCCTGACAACATCATTGAGAAAAGGAAGTTTCTGAAATACTTGGGAAAAGGAATATTATTCAGCCTTAAAACAGAAGGAAATACTGCCATTTGCAACTACAGGGATCAGCCTGAAGGACACTATACTAAGTGAAATAAGCCAGACACAGAGAGACAAATACTGCATTATCCCACTTATATATGGAACCTAAAAATGTCAAACTCATAGAAGCAGAGAGTGGAGGGCTGGTGGCCAGCAGCTGGAGACGGGACAGTGGGAAAAATGGGAGATGTTAGTCAAAGGGTACAAACTATCAGCTATAAGATGAAGAAGTTCTGGAGAACTAATGTACAGCATGGTGACTGTAGTTAATAATAATGTGTTATATTCTTGTGATTTGCTAAGGGAGGAGATCTTAAATTTTCTCACCACACACAAAAAAGTTAACTATGTGATGTGATGGATATGCTAATTAGATTGATTGTGATAATCATTTCACAATGTATACATATACGAGAACATCACATTGTAACTTATTTATTTGTAAACAATTTTTATTTAGTGTGTTCTGTGTGACTACAGTGGTAGCGGACTCTTCAAAACTTTCACCTTGTTTCTTGAGACTTTGTTCCATGTACCTTTTCCCTTTGTTGATTTTACTTAGTAACCTCTCACTATATAAATAATATCCATGACTACAACTCTATGCTGAGTCCTGTGAGTTCTTTGAGCAAATCACTGAAACGTAGGGGGGTTGTGGGGACCTCTGATGCTATTGATCAACCAGTGATCACCCAGGGGTGATCAGGTATGCTCAACTTTTATTACCTACCAGGAGAGACCCAGGCAAACTGCCATGGGTTCATCACCACTCATGTGGAAGTAACCTAAGAGATGAGGAAAACTTGATTCTTGGGAAACTCAAAGATGCCCTTTAGCTATCTCTCAATCAGTGGATATCCAAATACTCCCTTTGGCTGCTCATCAAGATTCTTAATAGCAAAGATGTGGAGGTCACCAATCTATCTATAGATGCTTGGTTCTGCCATGTTGATTCTGCTCATTTGAACAATAATGAAAAGAAGGTTGGATAGGACATCTGAAGCAAAATTAAAGGTGGCACTGTGAAGATAGAAGACATTTTCTACACTTCAAAGGTTCTGTGTACGTGGTGTGTGTGTAGGCCCTTGTGTGAACTTGCTTGTGTGGAGATACAGTTATTTGATAGTTCCAGTAGCTGTTTGGTGAATTGTGCTTATTGGTACAACTTTCTTTACACATATTCACATATTAAATCTAATATCAAAAAAATGTTGGCTTTCTCATCATTGCTTGTTCAAATTTTATGATTTTAAAGTAAAATCACTTTACTTTTCTTATCCTCAGACCATATTGGTGTGATTTAGCATGGGCTATTTGATCAGACAGATCTGTGATCAAATTATAGCTTTCCTTATCATCTGAGTGACTTATTAAAATTTTTTAACATTCTGCTTCTCAATTCTCACCTACATCAGTAAGAGAGAGCAACATAAGAGGTACTTTGTGTATTAAACAAGATATAGCTAAATTGACTTGAATTGTGTCCAGCACATATTAATAGGCTCAAAGTACTTTTCCCTTACAGTTATCTAAACAAAAGGGATATCATGTATTCCCCGTAGGATTGAACATTTGACAGAATTATGATAAGTTTGTGGACTTCTTTTTAAACTCCATCAAACATGATTCAGATAATGGGCATGGTTAGTATTTGATAGCATGCTTTATCTCCTGGGTTATTTCCTTCCATTGTTAGTAGATGTTCCGATGATAGATCCAAACAAATAATAGAGTTTCTATGGGTAGTCAGATCAAAAAGGAACACAAGAAGGAAAAAAGACATTTTTTCTTTGTGATCCTCAGCTTCTAACCAGTGGAAAAATGTCTAATTATTAGTTGAAACAAGAAAAACAAACTGGCTCAAGTAACAATCCAACACAACTTCCATTCTTTATCCTCTGCACCTATGGATCACTTTCCTTTGACCAGAGTTGGTCTGACCAACCTTGGAAAAGTCTGTAGGAAATTCAGCTGTACTATGTTGATCTCTACATTTTTCATTTTCCAATGGCTCTGAAGGTTGGCAATTTGTGTGGTCACACCTTTTTTACTTCTTGTGTCAGAATGTCTATCAACTTGCATGGATGGTTGAATTCAGATTTTTCTTAGAAGGATGTAGGGATTTATACACTAGAGAAAAATCCCAAATAGTAACTCATGATTATCTTTTTATTGACTTTTTCTGAATCCTTAATTTCCTTCCCATGCATCCAAGAGAAAAGAGTTCAACAATCTCAAATCCTCTGCCTCAAAAACTTAAGGAAATAAAAATAGGCATGTTCAACACACAGTCCTGACTATGACTCCTGAGTCTCTTGGGATGTCACAAACACAGAGTTTCATGCAGCTGTGGTGAGCAATGAAAATGCCTTATAGTTAATGAGTTGATCTCCTCTCTCACCATTTCAAGTTGAAAGCAGATTTGGTGGTGCTCCCTCTGGGTGGGTCTAAAACTAGCAGCCTTCACAGGGACTTGTGAGACCTTGCCTGAACTTTTGGGTGCCTTCACAATGGAATTTTGTAGAATGCACTTAGCCATTAAGGGGTGTGTTATGTAGAATTCTTGATTTTAGTTATAGAAAGCTACTCCAGCTCTCCTATGCAAAAGAGTTTATTGGAATATGTATATAGGAAGTCCAAGCCATGGATAGATTTAAAGATTTGGAACAGTGTTCAGAAATGTTTCTTATTCTTTGCATTACTATTGGTTAGCTTTATTTTTTCCTCAACATTTTCTGTTGGTGGGAAATATGGCCTTGGGGCTGTTCAAAGCTCATGGTCATTAACACTTGAGAGCATCTTTGGACCTTCCTGCATCCTTATTAATCTTGAAGAGAGCCTCAGTTGACCCTGTGTGGTTCATGTGCCTGTCCTTGGACTGTCAAATGTTCAGAGGGATGAGGAACTCTGATTGTCTAGCCTGGGTGAAGATTGCAATAGTTATTCTGGAAATAAAGCCATGTCACTTACTGTCATTCCCAGTGCAAGGGAGGGCTTTTACAAGAGGAAAATATAGGGAGCAGAGAAAGTAACATAAGTCACTATGAGTCCCAATTAGGAATCAGGAAAAAGTATTTATTAAAACATATAAAAAGTGTAAGAGATTAGAGGAAACCTGTCTCCTAAAGACATTTGTTACAACTTCATATGCAAATCACTTTGCAAATATTACTATCTAGAATGTTTCACCACCTACCTCATGGAAGTTTAGTGTTCTTGCCCTAGACATACCAGACAGCCTGGCTAAGTGTGGAGAAATTATTTTGTGACATCACTAAAATGACTGCTTCTATGCCAGTCAGGGGAGGAACTTCCTCCAATAGATGACCATGGAAAAGTAATTTTTGACACAGTGGATCTGTGTGCCACGTGGGAGGTGAGTGATTGGAAGAGAGATCACAGAGGAGGAGGCCAAGAGAGGGGAAATCTGGTTCATTTTTTCCACTTATGAGAATGGGCTGTGCACCTTTGGATTCAGCAATTCTTAAACTATTAACGAACAGGTATGCTGTAGTCATGTGGAGAAAATCATTACTGAAATGCTATAGAGAGGAACAGAGGAAAAGAATTTGAGACAACGAGGTTAGGCATCTCTTTCCTTCAATCTATAATACTTTCCCACATTTTTCTAAGAAGAAGACAGTGATTATTGCTCTTGTGTCACTACTTTCTTCCTGTTTAATTTACCACTTTTTCTCTTTTTCACATTCATGCCAATTGACTCCATTGTCATTTCTTGACAGTTGTTCCTTTTAACAGGTGTTCTTGCATTTATTCTTGATCTATAGTCAACCGCACAAATGATTCTTCACCACCACTTCCTCTCCAGGCCATGGAGAAGTGTAAGGATGAGGGATTCGGCAAGTCCATCAGCCTGTCCAACTTTAACCGCAGGCAGCTGGAGATGATCCTGAATAAGCCAGGGCTCAAGTACAAGCCCGTCTGCAACCAGATGAGCACCCTTGGTCTCCTCTCCTTTCTGTTCTTCATCTCCTTCTTCTTGCACTACTGCCAGATGTCTATTTGGCTTCCCCTCTTATTCATCCCACCTTTACGGAACAGGAGACCCTAGATAGCAGAGCTTCTGTGTAGAAGGGTGTGAATAGAATCCATAATTGTGTCTCTGTTCTGTAAATTATTAGTGAAAAAGTGGTGAGACCTTGTTGTAAATTGTGCTGAAGAATTTAGGGAAGGTTAAAGAGGTGACAAAGGGCTGGAGTAGTTACTACACCTTAGAGGAAAGGTGACATTTCCCTGAGCTGTAAAGGATGGCCAGAGATGGGATGGGTGAAAGTCATTTGGAGAAAAATGTGTGTGGAAATGAAGGCCATGGAAACATGGAACAGGCAATAAATAAGGAAAGATTGAAAATAAGATGTCATAGGTGTTAGTGGTTTGTGTGGGGTTTGGATGTCTGAATCCTTCATCTCGGTATCTCTGCTTTCAGAGGTCTTTAAGTAGGAAGCATAGATATGAGAAAAATTAACTTGAGAATATGAAAGTCATCCGGGCTAGAGGGATGAAGTTACTGGTTTATGGAGATACTAATGGTGGATGAAATTAACACTCAGGAATGTTTAGCAGGGACATATAGCAGATCTTGTGATTTACTCAATCTTAATCTGGTTCTCCTCATCAATTTCTACCCTTAAATTAACTGTTTAGACACTTTATTCTGCATCTGGTTCCATGCCCTTACTTTTTTCTTCTATTTTTGTTTTATTATGGTAAGAACACAGCATGAAATCTACACTCTTAACAAATTTTGAAGTATACAGTAAGATACAATATTGTTAGCTATGGGGACAATGTTATACAGAAGACCTCTAGAACTTATTTATCTTGCATAATTGAGATTTCAGGCCCACAATTAGCAACTCCCAATTTCTCCCTCCTCCCAGTGGCTGGTGACCACTATTCTACTCTTTGATTCTATGAGTTTGAGTATTTTAGGTTCCTCATATATCTGGTATCATGTAGTACTTGTCCTTCTGTGAATGTCTTATTTCATTTACCATAATGTCTACAAGGTATAACTTAGAGTCAAGGAATAAGCAACTTTGATTGGAAAATGTATAAAAACTCAAGAATTTGACATATAGTGATATAGCATTATTGATTTTCAATTATAAATGTTAAAACATTCATGTGATTCTACTGTTAGTTTTCTCCTAACTTTTATTACAAAAATTTTCAGACATTCAGAAACATTAAGAGTATGATAGAGACCATCCATATTGTCCTTCCTAAATATCAAATTTTTCACATTTTGCCACGTTGCCAAATATATGTATATATATGTGGATCTTTCTGCATAGATATATGTAATATTTTGCAGGCCTTCTTCAAAGCTAGCTGTAGAGATGACAATTCACTCCTACAGACCTCAGAAAGCTTATTGTCTAGTGTCTAATCCATATTAAATCCTCCATATGGTTTTCCCAATGTCTTTTATAGATCTTCTGTAATCAGAAGCCAATTGTGGTCCACATATTACTTTGATGCATGTTTCTTAAGCACTCTTAAGCTAGAATGTTGACTCGACTATTATTTTTTTTTACCATGGCCTCCAGATAGGTTTATGTTGAATATTCTGGATTTATCCTATTGTTATCTTGTGATGTTTATTAACTTGTTTCTCTATTCCCACTTTCTGTAAATTACAAGTTAGATCTGAATGGCTTATAACATTAAGGTTAAACATTCTTGGCAAGAAAATGTCCCTTGCATGCTGTGTCCTTCAAATCGCACTCCAGTGGGAAGCCCGTCATGACAAGTTGTCCCACTATGAGAGATGTTAGTCTTGTTTTCTTGGTTAAACTAGTGGTAGCCAGATCTTTTCTTGTAAATGTGTAATTTCCCCTTTGAAATTACCTAGCAATCTGTTGGGTGATAATTGTCATCAGGGGAAGGCACGTTGTCCCCAAATTTTCACATAATGTTTGAGTAGCCTTCAATGATTTTATGCCGAATTAGTTGTTTAATTGGGATTTGTAAATAATTATTTTCAATTTTAAACAGTTTTTAACTTTCTTACCTGATTTTTTATTGTAAAAAGAATATTCCCTCATCGAGTCAGGAGAAACTAAAATTATTCCTATAAGGCAGGGTAAAAGTGTAATTCCTTCCCTTTAATTATCAATGATCTGAGAAAGCAGTTACTGTAATAATCAACAGCAGTGAGAAGAATTATTTGTGTTCACTCTCTCTCATCACTATGGACTCATGGATTTTTATTTACTCTAAGTTTTATAATTACGTTTAGTCATTATTCCCTTTTATGCTCAAATGTACCCAAATGTCACCCTTGGGATCCCCATCAAACTGGTTCTTTTGTCCTTTAGACAGCCTTTCATGAGTCTTTGAAGAATTTATTGATTTATGGCACATTTTGATGTCCAAGGTTCAAACAGTTCTTCTTCTGTCCCAGATGTGGAAGTAGCCATGTCTCCTTGTAGTGTACGATGGTATCCAGTAACCAAGATCTGGTCCATAGAGTTGCTTGTTCTCAGGAACATCATTTTCTTTCTTTCTTTTCTTTTCTTTTTTGTTTGTCCTTTCAGCGAACAGAGATGCAATATTTATTTTTAAAAAATCATTACTTGATGTTGACATCTCCAGTTTAAGTTTAACAGTAAACAGTTTTCTATTCAGCTTTTTTCCTTTTTAAACTTTCTCTTTCATATAATACTGCCATTTCACATAATCTGACTCTCTTATCTTGGCATTCCACAGGTGGAATGTCATCCTTATGTCAACCAGAGGAAACTACTGGATTTCTGCAAGTAAAAAGATATTGTCCTAGTTGCCTATGGTGCTTTGGGAACCCAACGTACAAAAGAATGGTAATGAAGACAACAGGGAGTTTACCTAAAACACCATTTTTGATGAAATATTTCTCATCATACCATACTCAGTTTTTGGAATTAACTCTCAACTGGCTTGGGGAGAGAGGCAAATGCCAGAAAAAATCCTTGTTCTTTATCATCCCATCACCCAGCCAATGCTTTTACAGTGTATGTGTCTGGTTGGAGATTAATCAATAACAAATGCCTGCATTAAGTGTACATATAATCAAAAAATTGAGGCAAAATACATAAGTTTAAGTCATGATTTAGATGTTTATTGACTAATTAACATATCTCTAGCAACACACTCTCTAAACCTCACTTACCTTATGTCTAAAATCAGGATAATAATATGTAACTCCCAGGCTTATCATGATATAAAAAATTATGATCTGGAACATTTTTGTAAATTTCTATAGGAATATTGCCCACTATAAGTAATGATAAAATGAATAGTTTCCATTTTGGAACTACTCAATTTTTACCAATATCCTAGAAAATTTAAAATAAAAACTATCCCATTCTTTTCCCTTCTCTTTCTCCATTCATATTCTTGTTCTTACTTTGATCAAAGAAGAAAAACAGCCACTGAGAAGTAAAAGAGAAAAAAATCCATGATTTGGAAGCATTGGTCTGAACTCAAGCATGCTTCAAAATGACCTGGAGGCTTTGTAAAGACATACTGTAGGTGCCATACCTGAGTCTCTGAATCACGTGGTCTTGGGCGAAGCCATGGAATTTGCCTTTGTAACAGGATCCCACATGATACTGATGCTGCTGGTCCAGGGACCACCTTTTGAGAAGCACTGGTCTAGAGTGGGTCTACTTGGTCTGTTTAGGAAAACTCCTAGCAAACTGAATACTCAGTCTCAGGTCTTCAGCATTTCTGCATTTCCTTTCAGGGTAGAACAGAGCTCCCCAGTTCCCTTGGACAATCCGGTTCCTTGTACCATGGCAAAAAAGTATGAGCAAACTCCAGCACTGATTGCCCTTCTCTACCAGCTACAGCGTGGGGGTGTGGTCCTGGCCAAGAGTTACAATGAGAAGCAGATCAAAGAGAACATGCAGGTGATTACTGAGGCTGTGGGCATAGGCCTCCTAAATAATATCCTTCACATGTGTTCTTTTTTGTAAGGCTCTCAGACGTCTTTGCGCCCAGATGAGTTACCTGTTCTTTCCCATGCATGTGTGCCTTATGTGTATTCCCATCACTTTTCTCCTACTGTGGCAACAGGAGAGGCAGCAGGGCTGAATAGAATTCAGATTGGACAGAAAACAGAGACTTTAGGTCTTACATTAAGTCTGCAATGTACTCTGTATACCTGTGCAAGTAAATTTCATTTTCTTCATTCTAAAATGGGGGGATTCAATTATGTGATTTTCTTATTACATTAGGGCTGCTATAACAAAATATCACAGACTGGGTGGCTTATGAACAACAGAAATTTATTTCTCATGGTTCTAGAGGCTAGAATTCTGAGATCAGGGTGCCAGCATGGTGGGTGAGTGCTCGCTTCTGGGTCACAGACTTCTCATTGTATCTTAAGAGGGTAGAAGGTTAAGGGAGCACATTCAGGTCTCTTATGAGGGCATTAATATTCAAGAAGCCTCCACTGTCACGATCTAATCACCCCTTGAGGGCCCCACCATCTAATACCATCATGGTGGGGGTTAGGTTTCCAGCATGATTTAGGGGGCACACAAACATTCAGACTGTAGCAATATTCTTCAGTCTCCAAATCACCATGGTTTTAGTTGCATTTCCTTGAATACTAATGCAGTTTCATTTTCATGTATTTATTCTCCTTGAGTTTCCACTTTTGTGAATTACCTATTCAAGTTTTTGTCCATTTTTGTTAAGTCGTCTGTCTTTTTTTCTGTGTATGAGACCATTATTTTACCGTTAGCTATAGCTATAGCTGCATGACAAAATATCCCCAATTTAGAGGTTTCCCACAAAAGCCATTTATTTAGCTTGTGATTCTGTGGTTTGATAATTAGCCTGAGGTCAGTTAGGAAGTTCTCTTCCTGGCTGGGATCTCTCAAGTATTTGCAGTTAAATGCAGAGCAACTGGGCAGCTCTGCATTAGGAGGTTGATTTGGCTGTTGTCAGAGGTACGTAATCTCTGTTCCATACAATTTTTCATGTAGTTGGCTAGACTATAGCCAAATAGCCTGTTCTTTATTTCATCACAGTGGCAAGATCCCAAGCCAGTGAGTGGATACTTGCAAAGCCTTTTCATGTCTAGGCTTAGAATGGACTCACCACTGCTTCTGGCAAATTTTCTTGTCCAGTGCAAGTCACAGGCCAGGCCAGATTCAAAGGGATAAAATCTTGTGCAAATGTTTTTGCCTTTCCATTCAAATTTGGGTCTCTAATACACTTCAATGACTTTTTAATATGATGTGAAAATGGACCCCAATATGTATATGTTTAAATGAAAATCCAGATGTCCACATTTTCCCACAGATTTTCATGGTCTTCTCTGTCATGTGTCAAATATACCTCAAATCTGTCCTGTGTCTTCTATTCAGGTGCTTACTTTTCTGTAATGTCATCTTATAGTGGAAATAAGTCTTCTTTTCAGAGTGGTAAATTTTTTTTTATTCCTTTTTCTTCTTTAAGAATGTCTTTGCTGTTCTTGACTAGCTGTTCTTGTATGTAAAATATAGTATCACTTATCAACTTCCACAAAAAATGAGAGTGAAAGTCTTTGTTTCATATTGAGTTGAAACTATAAAGATCAATTTGGAGAAAATTGACTTCTTTGCAATATTGAGATTTCCAATCCATGATTATGGTATGAATTTTTAATTATTTAGGTGTTCTTTATATATTTTAATAAATTTCATAACTTTTTCCACAAAGGAATTCAAATAATACTTTTGTTAGATTCACTCACAGATAACTAGTAAATTTGATATTCTTTTGATTATTTTTCCTAACTTTTTATTTTGAGGATATTCACAAGTACAGAAAAGTTGAAAGAATAATGCAATAAATGCCTTACTGAGATTCATCAATTGTGAAATTGTTGACATTTTGCCAGCTATCTATCTGTCCATCTTCTCTATCACTATATTGGAGTATTTCTATGGAGTTATCAGGTTCAACATGTCAGCAATTACTGCCATTCTTTTTCATACTTCAACTGTCCCACATTTTGACAGTGACATCCTCTTCAAGTCATTTACTGTGTCCTTTGAACATGACTTCATTAGTATTTGGACAATCCTTGGTTTTATTTATCTTGAAAAACATTTTTTTTCACATTCTAACTGTTCCTTGATGGGATATAGAAATCCCTCCGTGTTCAGCAAAATTACTAAATTATATTACGTGTTTTTAAAATTTATCTCTACATTCTTCTGGATTTTCTAAGTACATGACCCTTTCTCTGAATAATGTCAGCTTTGTTCATTCAGGTCTTTTAAAGATCTCCTTTTTGTCTATAGCCTGATGCAGTTTCAATATATTATATCTACGGATGGATTTCTATTTAATTTTTGCCTGATTTTTATTACCACTTGAGTATTTTGCTTGATGTCTTTAAAAACTGTTGGAAACTTCTAAGACATTTTGAGTATTGCCTCTACACCATTCAGTCTGATTTGCTTGGATTTTCCATATTGGCAATTATGCAATCTAAAACTCCCCAAAGTCTTTCTACTTCTGTGACAGGTTTTTGAATTCCAGTTGACTTCAGAGGACATGAAAGTCCTTGATGGCCTAAACTGAAATCTTCGATATCTTACTTTTAATGTGTAAGTGACTTTGGTAAATGTGTTTGCCTCAGTTTATTTTCTGATAATGAATATATGATGATTGTTAAAATTTACCTCAAAACCAGGAAGACAGAGGCCAGTTTGAGTCAGGGATGAGACAGGAGCTTTCTGGAATCTCATCCCCGACTCACTCCAGAGCTCTGTTCACTGGCACAACAACAGGCAAGTGGACTGGGGTCATCTTGGACTTATACACATACATCCTGCACTCATCACTCCGTGGAACTTTCCAAGAAGCTCGATATCATTGCTGAATCTACATCTTCCATGTAGGCCTCCCATTTCTACAACAATCTGGCAGACATACACTGTGGATATCACCAGTGTAGACTAAATCAATGTTTTCAAAACTGTGTTTATCATCTTCTTCCCCCACCTTCTCAATTCTTTATCAGATTAAAGGTTTCTCCATCAAACTTGTGGTCCATGCCAGAAATACCCATTGCACATGAAATCTTCATGAGATGCTGCCAATTTTATGTCCTTCATAAGTTTCCAAGTCTCTCCTTTCCTTGTCATTGCATGTTTGTTCAGGACCCAAACACTGCCTTTCCTTCAAGGAAGGCTGAACTTGTGGGGTTGATAAGAATTCTTGGTTGAGATTTTCTGAAATATGGAGAATTCAATGCAGAGGACAAAGATTTCAGGAAGAGAGATATAAACCAAAGTAAGAGTGTGCAGACAAAAGGACGATTGTTGGAGAGAGTTTATAGCCAACAAAAGATCTTTAGTATTCCTTCATGCTCTAAGTTTCTTGAATTTTGACAAAAGACCTTCATTATAAATGAGGGAAAGGGAAGAATGCACATTCCTTCTGCCTGTGAGAATTTTAGTTCAAAAATAGTAATAAATGTGATAATGTATGGAAAGGAATCAACATAATTGCAAGTTGTGAATACTCAAAACTTGGTAGATGTATTATTATCCTTGCTAATATATTTATTAATATAGAGAAAAATGAAGAATAAGACAGGGAAATAATGCAGAGAGAAAGAGAGAGTGGTATTCAATCACTCATTCTTCCAATAAATTAGATATTTTAATAATAAGCAATCATTTTTCTATCACTTTCCATTTTGGGTTATTACTGAATAGATATCTCCTTCCTGGAGACATCTGCAGTAACCCCAGTATCTCGCTAACTGGTGGACACTTAGTAGATAATTAATAAATTTAAAAAATGGAAGTGAAATTTCTACCAGTAACCTATATCACTCTAAAGTACTTATTAGTGCCAAGTATGTGGCTGGACTTCTGTGCAAAACAAGGCAGAATCAGGCTCTTCTCCCACTCAGGATTTGAAATAAGAAAGTAAAGGCTATCTTGTTGCTTTCTTGACAGATGTAGCTAAGGAGAAGAACATATTTGTATATTTGACTCTGCATTTTCTGTGTATTAGGTTCTGGGAACGGAATACCATTTGAATTATTTAATTACTGTTATTTTTTAAAATTATTATAAAATGATGTTTGTGAAGGAAAGAAATGCAGACTCTAGACTCAGTCAGGAAATAAAATGTTTAACTTTACCCTAATGACAGCTCCATAGAAATCACTTCTCTACCACGCTAGAAACAGAGTCATTGAATCCATGCATGCATTTTTTCTTTCTCATTGTAGTGCTGCTGACCACCCTGAGTACCCATATTCTGATGAGTATTAACATGGAGGCCTTTGTCCTGACTTCCACCAGAAGCCCTGCTTGCAGATAATGAGGTGGGAAATGTCTCACTTGCTGTGATCAGACCCATCAGTGTGGGTTCCATCCATGCTGCTTAGCAACTCATACTCAGCTAGACTTATGTCCATAGATCAGGAAGGAAAGGCACCCCATTTTTGTCACTTTCTGTAAAAATTGAATATTTTTTTCCGTGAAGACTCTTACCTACTCCAGTCTCTGTTTTTCATATTTTCTTTCCTTCTGACTCATCAGAGCCAAAAACTGGTTTGCCTAGAATTTAGGGTGAGGGGAGATAAGATACAATAACAGCAATTTTATAGTCATTTCTGGAGAGGGATGGGTAGAGTTTTCAGTCTCTAGGGAAGTAGTAGTTAGCAGGTATTTGTCAGTCACTGTTCCTTTAGCCCTTGAGGAACGAGAGGACACACTGCATATGGTCTGCAAGGTGAAGCACGTATTGCAAGGATGAGCAGCAGTGCTTAGGAACTCTTCTAGCAGCTCAGGGGATGTTTGCTCCAGGAAATCCCAGAATGATAAATACCTGTGGCAGAGCTGGCCCAGGAAGTGGGAGAGGTACCAGCCTGGAAGGTCTATTAGGACTCAGACATACAGAAGGTTTAGGAGAAGGGAGTTGAGCACATGTCTGTTTGGGAAACTTTGGAAAATGCCTCTATCATTACTTCTCTCCTGCACATAAAAAGAAACTTTCCACAGCATTTTACCAAAGGGCCAGAGCTGAGAGTCAGGGCTAGACTTCCACGTGTGCCCAGGAAACAGTAATGAGCTTGCTGGTGGCAGTTGGGCAGGAATTCAAGAAACAACTGACTGATCAAATTACCCTGAATATTAACTCCATGATTATCAAATTTTCTCAGGTTCAAAAAATATTAATGTGATATACTTGATCCTCATAAATGTTTCAGATACAATGCAAGGCACATTTATAAAAACAAAACCCCAAATATTCCTAAACCTTTAAATATTTTCTGTAAAGCCAATAATGATATGGCAAATAAATTTAGTAAATCCAATCCTCATAAATTTTCAAACACCATTGAAAGTGTATATGTGCAAAATTGCACAATGTTTAAAACATTTGTTAACTTTTAGGAACATCTTTTTAAAAATATCTTTATTTTCTACAATTTTTAGCAGTATAAAGTTAGTCATGTAATCATAAGGAACCAAATTTTTATCTCATACTACTTAGTTAAAAATTTGGGACAATCATGGAACAAACAGGGACAATCACAGAACTTTGAGACTGACAGTTTTTCAGGACCCAAGTACTCTTTCTAACACCATTACCTGCAACTATTGCTTCCTCTCAGAACCACATTCATCTGTCATAACCACTGGGATTTCTACAGCCATGCTCTTCAGCTGGGACCTAACCAACAAGCTGTGCAACACACAGTCTTTCCTAAAATGATTCATCCTTCAAACCAGAGGAGGCCATTTATGTTCTCAGATTTTAGTTTACATTTGTATGACTGTAGCATAACCTTATGTTGTTAAGACCTAGTGTGTAATTATTGGGGTTGAATCCTTTAGGTAGGCTGCAGTTGTATCCCTTTTATTCTTTATAATGTCTCCTTGGACATTTTTTTAGTCAATTGACTGATATTCACTTGAAGGGTTGCTCCCCTGGGAAGATCAGTCTGTATGACAAAGGTAGGCAAGTAAACTCCCTATCTGCTTCATGCAGGAAAAAGATGAGGAGAAGTTGCAAAGGCTCAAGAAACTATACCGTCTTACTAATTCAAACTGTTCACAAAAGAGGGCCAAATTTTCCTAATATTGAAAAAGTTAGAGTTCTAGTTTCTGGCCTAACACATAGACCTTGAAAGTGAAGAATTGCATCCTCATAATAAGAAAAAAGAAAAACAAACTAAAAAAGAAAAACACACTAAAAATCAACAATTCTCCTTGGATTCATTAGCAAATTGGAGACCCCAAAATTTGAGAGACAGGTGGATACAGAGAGAGAATCACAACTTAGCAGGAGCAGGAGAATAACAGTGAGTTGAGTGTCATTAGTCAATTTCAAGGCTTAGTAGTAAGCTACAGCAATGAAGACAGTGTGGTATTGATGAAATGGATCAATGGATCAGAATAGGGAGACTAGAAATAGAGCCACACAAATAGAGTTAACTGATCTTTGACAAAAGAGCAAAGGAAATCCAGTGGAGAAGGAATAGTCTTCTCAACAAATAGTGCTGGAACAACTAGATATCCACATGTAAAAAGTGAATCTAGACTCAGACTTTACACCTTTCACAAAAGTTAACTCAAAATAAATTATAGACCTGAATGTAAAATGCAAAACTATAAAACTCTACAAGGTAACATAGGTGAAAATCTAGATGACGTTGGGCATGGTGATGAATACATGCCCAATACATGTATGGAAAAAGGTTGTTAGACTTCATTAAAATAAAAATCATTCTGCTCTGTGAAAGACTCTGAAGAGAATGAAAAGACAAGCCATAGATTATGAGAAAATACTTGCAAAACTATATCTAATAAAGGATCAGTGTACAAAGAACTCTGAAAACTCCATTGTAAGAAAACAAACAAATCAATTTCAAAATGAGCAAAACATCTGTATAGACACTTCTTCAAAGAAGATATACAGGTGGCAAACAAACATATGAAAAGTTGCTCAGTATCATTTGCCATTATGGAATTGCAAATTTAAAAAAAACGAGATACCACTACACCACTACTAGAATGGCTATAATTCAAAAAAGTGACAACACCAAGTGCTGGCGAGGATGTGGAGCAACAGGAACACTTTTTCATTGCTGGTGGGAATGCAAAATGTGGAAGGCACTTTGGAAGATAGTTTGGCAGTTTCTTATAAAACTAAACACACTTTTACTATATGGTCCAGCAATTGTGCTCTCTGGTGTTTGCCCAAAGGAGTTGAAATCTTGTATCCACACAAAAATCTTTACAAAATTGTTTATAACAGCTTTTAATAATTGCCAAATTATGTATGAAGGTTCATTGCATATGGATACATAATTGCTTTTATACAGTAGAATCTTATTCAGTGATAAGAAGAAATGAACTATCAAACCATGAAAAGATATGGAGGAAACTTCAATGCACATTACTAAGTGAAAAAAAAGCAGTCATAAAAGGCTACACAATGTATGATTCCAACTGTATGACATTGTGGATAAAGCAAAACTATGGAGACAGTAAAAAGATCAAGGTTGCCAGGGGTTGGAGGAAGAGAGAATGGGAAGGGTGGATAAGTGTAGCACAGAGGATTTTTGATGTGATGAAACTATTCTGTATGTAGGCAGTAATGGTGGATACACATCAATATGTGCATTTCAATATTCACAGAGCTATGCAACCCAGAGGAACCCTAATGTAAACCAAGGACCTTAGATAAAACTAATGTGTCTATATTGGCTCATCTGTTGTTACAAATGTCCCACAATAATGCAAGATACTAATAGTATGGATAGTGGCGGGAGAGTGGAGACTGTGTAGGAACTCTCCGTATTTTATGTGCCATTTTTATGTAAATCCAAAACTACTCTAAAAAGTAAAGTTATTAAAAATAAAAAAATATAGTCCAATTTTTATTCCTTCTAATAGTTCATTTCTTTAACTAAAAAAAGTTTTTGAGCACCTGTTAAGAGTCAGATTTTGTGACTGTCTCGTGACACAAGTGTTAAGGGATCTGATACTCACATAGTCAAGATGTCAGTGTTTCTGATAGTTCTGAGGTCTGTAAAGGTGACCTGGAACAGGGGGTGAGGTCATTCTCTGGTCATCACCTCCATCTTAGTGAACTAGGTTAGCAGGTTGCCAGGCGTAATCCATGAGATCATGTGGAGGTGTTTCAGACAAACTCGTTTCCAAGGGAGATCTCCTTCATAAAGAAAGTGGAATGAGACCTCAAAGAACCTTCCACGTCTGTGAGTTGACCTGCTTATCTCTGCAGGTTTGTGGCAGTTCTCCCAGGCTAGACATTTTCTGCCTGCACAGGATTTAGAGATGCCAGAATTCTTTCATAACCTGCAGAGAAAAGTAACAATTTCATTTCATACTGACTTCAGTAGCACAAATGTAAAGAGTAGATGTTCCTTGGGCCTACAGGAAGGATCAGAGATGAAGCCTGAGACAGCCTGATCTGTGAATGGCACCTATGTCCAAGGGAGACTGTAAGAACAGCCTTGTAGTTGTATAACTGAGCCAAGGGGGCAAAATACCCTGCTTAGCCATAAATTCTACATTGTACTCTGTGGAATTGAAGCTGTCAAAAATAGTCCTTGCAAGTAAGAGGTCATGGAAATTGCAGTTTCAAACACAAAGTGGTTTCAGAAATCATGAAATCTCTTGTAGATATTCAGCTAAGATACTCCAAGTAAAAGGCTAGACAGTTATACCAATATTGGTCTATTCGGAATGAATATTATGAAACTTGACATTCAGAGGAAAGAGCACAATCATCCTGAATCCTAACATAAGACCTGGAACCACGAGAATCACCACACCACCTCAAATCCCATCTTACATGATAAATTATCCATTGTGGCATGGTGCCTCCACAAATACTCTCTCTTTTTTATAGTAGAGAACACCCATCCCCACACAAGGCCTTTACCATAGCCCACACTCCCCTTTACTCACTAGTACACTCATATCAGCATCAGGTCTCAAGCAACACCCATTCTCTGTCACTTACAAGAGATTCATGATCACAACATGAGGCCTCCAGTAATATGCACTCTCTCTAGTACAGTAGATAGTGTCTATCACAATGCTAGACTTCCACTGACATCCACCCTCTCAATTACACTAGAGGATACCCATCCCAGCAGGAGTCCCCACTAATAACTATTCTCTCTAGCACTAAAGAATATCCATGCCATCACATGGACACCACTGACGCCCTCTCTCTCTCTTAAACTAGTGCATATGGATTCCAACTTGAGACCTCCACTTACACCTCCTCTCTCTCCTACCATAGAGAACACCCATCCATCTTGCTCAGATCACAACTAGACCTTTAAACAAATGTGTCTGTTGGACTTGCCCTGATCACTGTCTTTACTGAACCACCACATTCATCTACCCAGCCAAGATCTACATTGGCAATGACATATGTGAATATCAACAACACGGTCAATGCCCATCTGCCCTCTACCATGTATTCCTCTCACCTCATCCAGGCCTTCACTAACTGCTCATAACAATCCTTCCTAAGGGTGAAGTGTAAGACCCCACTAGAGGACAGCACGAATTACCCACAGTCTGTGTCTCTGCTACTCCACCTACTGTCCTACCGTCTCAACTCTTGACTCATTATAACCTACTTCACTTCACATCACCCTCTCTTACAGATCATTCCAGGGATGGGATATTGGGTGTACCGTGGAACTGATGCTTCCACTTCCCTTGCTTCATAGCCCATCTATTTTGTGATCCCTTTTCCCATAGATCAGCTATCAATCACTTGCTTCCCAACCACTGTAGGATTTCCTGTTCTCATTAAGGACATTCCTACCCTGCCTACATTCTTCCACCAATACCACTTGTGAGCCCTGTCTATACCAGGTATATTCCATGCTGTGGAAGCATTGCCCATTCCAAAGGGGACTGACACAGCAGGCAAACTTATAGAGGCCAAACGGCAATGTCTCTGGCTTTAATCTCTCCAGAGACACAGACAACATGAGCCCTTGGCATCTTAAATCAGGTAACATCTCTCACAGAATCTATACATCCAGGAATTATCTTGCACTCTGAACACATTTCTTCACAATAGGAAAACTAGAAGGATGGGAACAGGAGTAGATGAAAGAGGGAACCAAAATGCTGAAAGGGAAGGTGGAGTGACATTCAAGGCAGTTTTGACAAATCTCACAAGATACTGAGCACTAGGTCTTACCTTGTCAGATAATCACTTAACAGAGCCTTTGACAGTGGTTACAGTGTGTCTAATGCACTGTTATGTCTGGAGAGGAATAATATCTACAATTGACTATCCTTAGTTTAATGCTAAGTAGATTAAACTTACTCTACCAATCAAAACATGGAAATACATTTTTATTGAATAGCTAAAAATTGGTTAAATTCATAAAAAATCATATCTCCAAACACCAGCCCCAGTGGTCAAGTGGTTAAAGTTGGCATGCTCCGCTTTGGCGGCATGGGTTTGGTTCCTTGGAGTGGACCTACACCACTTGTCAGTGGCCATGCTGTGGTGGTGGCTCACCTACAAAAGTAGGAAGATTGGCAAAAGATGTTAGCTCAGGGTGAATCCTCCTCAGCAGAAAAAAAAAAAATCATATCTCTGAAAGTCAATGCTGAAATTACAAATTTAATATCACTGATGAAACAAACTGCAGAAAAATATACAAAAGCAGTGATTATAAAATATATCACTATACCAACACAAACTTATTTCAAAAGATTTTATTTTTTCATTATTTCTAATTTAGTTTTGTATCTTTCTAGGGATATGGCTATCTATTTTAATGCTTTCCTGGAACTTCAATAATCTTACCAGATCTGAAAGTAAAATTATACCCTCAAAGATAAGCCCAAATAATGTACAGAGTGACTTCAGGGAAATGGCAGACTGAGAAGTACCAGGAATCCATTTCTCCACTCAGACAACAATTGTGTGGGTTGAATCTCTCTGAAGTAACAATTGTGGAATCCTGGGGTCCCTTTGAAAGTGTGCCACATCCAGGGAAAAGCTTGGCTGGTAAATTGCAGTTACCATTGGTCAATTACAGCCCTCAGGGTGGTAGGATCTACGCGTCACCCACCTCCCAGGCCTGTGGCAGGCAGCTGTGAGGATAGAAACCAGAGGTTCTGGTGTGGCTTGCTGGAGCCAGGGTGGGCAATAAGGAACTTGTCTTCCATGTATCTGTGTTCTGTGTTGTGATGATGGGTTGCTGCTTCTGATTGCTGAGGTGCAAACACAGAGGCTGCTGCTATTGGTTCATGCCCCATTGGCTAAAGTGGCTTCCAGGGCATTTAAGGGAGCCATCCCTGCTTTGTTGGGTATTCAAAAACAGTGTTACTGAAGGCATATGCTTGCAGGAGAGGGGAGGTTGTGTCAGCTTTGGGCCCCTGCAGGCCCTGTAGCCACACAAAATGGATGCCGAGGCAGCAATGTTATGGGGTGGTGTAGCTAAACTCTCAACAAAGCCATATATCAAAACCCACATGTGACACCATACGTTGAAAGAATGAAAGTGTTCCTCCTAGAATTGGGAACATGATAGAGTGCCCATTTTCACCACTGCTATTCAACACTGTTCTGGAAATTCTAGCTAGAGCCGTTAGACAAGAAAAGAAATAAAACAGTTCTGGAGGCTGGAAGTCCAAGGTCAGGGTTGAGCATGGTCTGGTTCCTGGTCAGAGCCTTTTCTCTGACTTGCAGACAGCCATCTCCTTGTATCTTCACATGTACGATCATCTCTCTTGTGTCCCTTCCTATAGGGACAGTGATCTCATTCATGGTAGAAAAATTTAAAAAGTGGATGTATTTCAAGACATATGGAAATTATGTGAATTTTAACTTTCAGTATTCGTAAAGAAAGTTTTGTGTAACAAAAAAAATTACCCCAAATTGCTGAATTTGGATGATTGATTTAATCTTTGCAGGACCCTGGTATGGTTGCCTCTCTGAGAATGATTCCAATCCAAGCCACTGTCATCAAACTGACTTCTCTTTCTATGGTAAAACTTTACTTTCTACACACTTTGTACAATGTCCATGGCTTTTTCCTTTCTTGTAGGTTTAAGTAGTTTTGAAACCTGGTTCTCCTGAATTGACACAACTTTTAGAGTTTCCATTTATCAGTGTTATATAACTCATGATATTTAGTTACCTCTTTTCCACACTGTTGAACTCTGCTTGAACTTGGGGAATGTGACCCACCCTGGGAGTGCTTAATGTCCTTTAAGCCACAGATGGGATCCATAGTCCCTCCTGTACTTGGCACACTTTCAGGACTGCTTGGCTTGCTTTCAGTTTCCTGCTTACAAAAACAGAGAAGTTAATGGCTCTATTTTAGACCCTATATTAATATAGATGGAGAAAAATTACTCATACATATTTACCTTCTTCAACTTATTAAAATCAGTGAGAAATTTAACATACATTATTTTGTTCATCTTTCTTTTATATTTCAACTGCCTTTTTCTAAACTTCATCTTAGTTTTCTGTTTTTAAATATAATTAGAAACTCATGGCTTTTTATATACACAACTTTTTTAAAATGACAAAGCTAACATTATTTTCATTTTCAAATTGTCACAACTGGTCTAGCAGGATTCCCTCATTTGACACCTTTGTTTTTCAGAGAATTTGCTGGCAGCCATTGTAACCAGCCTTGATAACTGGAAACAACACCATATTCAATTCTGTCCTGAATTTTTCTGATGCAAGATAAAAATAGCTACTCACCAAAATGCAGATTTCTTTTGGAGGGAAATAGAGTTAGGGGCCAAACTCTGATCATTAGTGTTGCACATGAAATTGGTGCTGGTAAATGTGCTATTGGATACTCTGTCTCCTTTAGGAGAAACAGAACTGGAAACGTTATTTTAAAGGTACGAGTTCATGTAATTTTTCCAATTTAATATATTATGTTTCTTAGAGCGTGATGTATCATCAATCACTAAAATTTTCTACTATGTCAACAGTTACTTTACTAAGGAATTTGTTTAAAGGAAATTAAAACAAAATAGAGGAATCAGCAGGCAAAAGGAAACTCATATTTGAAGAATACTGAGAATAAGTACTGAGGGGAATTGCAGAGAGGGAGGCTAAGCCAAGGAGAAAGTCTGCATGAAAGACACGAAATTGCAACAGGTATTTCATAATCACACGGTCCCTGACGTGGCCTGGGGAACAAAGGGGATGTGCCAGTAGCTGAGCTGGCTTTTGGAAGCTCAAAGGTCTCAGAAGAATTTCTACACTCAGTGAGACAGAGATGGAAGCAGTTCTAGGCAGTGGGGCCAAGATCAGAAGTCAAAGTGCAAGAGCAGGGAGAGGTCTGAACACAGGAGGTCAAGCAGGTTGAGAAGGAGATATTTTAGAACTGTAAATATATTGCAGCTGGCACATGCTGGGAAGTTCATTGTGATGAAGGGGAGCAGAATATGCCACCCCAAAATATGCCATGTTGGCATATTGAGTATTTTGAATTAAGGATACTTTAAGAAAGAGCCAGCTGAAGGACACTCTGACCTTCCTTTCACCCTCTGAAAGCAGGAAATCAATCTCCATGTGAAATTATCCTCCCTACACCAGGACCGTAGATGGCATCCTTATCTCCAGAGATAGGGAATTCAGGGCCCAGAGGCTGTATAAAAAACCTTGTTCCTTCCTCACTAATTTGCTACCCCAAATGCACAGCCCTTTGTCTTGTCAGTTCTTCACAAATCAATTGTTTTGTGTATAAAAGGTATAGAAGCTCCTGCTTGGTCACTTCTTTGAGTCTCATATTATTATGGGTTCCTGCATGTATGAAATTAAATTTGTTTTTCTGCTGTTAATCTGTCTTATGTCAATTTAATTATTAAACTAGTCAAAGAACCTCGAAGAGAAGAAGGGAAAGTTATCCATCCCTATAGTGGCCAATTGTGCAATAAAATCTGCAAGTCCATGGAATTTAAATATAAATTTTAATCCATTTCTTCAAAAATAATGCATTTTCATTTAGAAATATTAAAAATGGCTATTATAAAGAAGGGAATAAAATCACAGTAAAATAATAAATAGTTTCCAAAGCCATGTCTCCTGAGGAAGGGAAAACAGGTACCTTTTATTTTGGAAGGGGAATGAATATTCAAAAGCAAAGTGTCATTGTCATACATAGAGGTGAGTATTCACTCTTGCAAGTGCAGCTTGAAAACACGCTTTCACACGCATCACATTATGGTAATAAGGCCTAAGCTACTCATGGTGCAGAGATCTTACCATTAAAATGAAGCAAGGGTAACCCTTGAGCACGCCGTGGCCCATATGTGCAGGTGTTGCTCTTGTGGTGGGGTTTGGCCTGGTTCATGGTGGTTGGTGATTGCATCTCTTAACAGAACTGAAGAAGTGCTTCAGAAATGTCCTTCAGTTGCTGGGAGCAATTTGTTGGTGATACTTGGTTAAATGGCAATAGCTCCTTAAGGAATGGGCCAACTCGAGGAGGATGACTTCCCCTAAGACCAGCACCACCACTCCTTCTGTGACTATGGTGGATTTGGAGGTGCCCCCTCTACCAGCCCCTCTTGGCATGATGAGGAGCACCTTGGGACGATGGAGGTGATATCGTTATACAGAATGGCTCTCACAGGCAAATGGCAGCATTCCATGGGAAAGAAGGCTCTGCTCAGCTGGCAGGGTTGAATGCTATCCATTTGGCCATTCCAGGATGCCCTGAAGAGAGACCTACCTGAGGTCAGAGTTTTTACCTATTTATGGGTGACTGCTAAGTGTCTTGCAATATGGCCTGGAAAATGGAAAAATCATAATTTTTTATTACATGGGAAACCAGCTTTGAGCAGTTCATATTTGGCAGGTGTTGGTGGATTTTCTCCTCCCATTTGGGTTACTCATATCTCGGCTCTTACCCTGTATGTTTGGGACAAAGATAGACTAAGAGATGAAGGAGCCAGGAGGCTTCACCTGGCTGCAAATCTGTTAAAGGAGAA
Organism: Tapirus indicus; assembly: GCA_031878705.1. NCBI lineage: Eukaryota > Metazoa > Chordata > Mammalia > Perissodactyla > Tapiridae > Tapirus > Tapirus indicus. The sequence goes on from CM062925.1 coordinate 122,758,885, forward strand.
ACATAGAGGGAATGAGTGGAGTCTGATTTCACTTCCATTTAATTTATTACTTAACTTGATTTGATTACATAAATTTCTATGGGAACTGAAAGGATGAAAAGGAGAATAAAAGACTGTGATTACAATTCTTGATGAATCAATAACTTGATGGATTGAGGTGTAGTAGAAACCACAGAGTAAGAGAGTTGATCAGAGTGGAACATGTTAAAGTTGAGATTTCAGAGATGAAGCAGTTCTAAGAAGTAACATGGGGGTAGTTACCTCGTGTAGTGCAGGCACAAGTAGAAACTCTCAGGAGTTGAGTACATCAAACACTGAGAAGCTAGAGTTGTCTGCATAAACAAGGATGATGTCAACATATCGTGGAAAGGAATTGTAAACTTTATAAGCATATAAACGTTGTAAAGACAATGAAGGTAGTGTAAGGAGAAGTGGGTAAGGTAGTAGGGTCAAGATGATGTCAGCCTTAAAATAACAATCACATGCTGTCTTCTTTCTAAGGAATTTAACATCCCCAGTGCAATGGGCTATTGTGTGACAATACTCGGTTCTAACCTTTGCGTCAGTCACAGGCATTCTGAGTATTAGATTGTGAATAACCATAGGAAGTAAGAACTGGTTGGGATGAGGTCCTAATCTTACCAATTCAGAACACAGTTCCATAGCACTGAGGTGTTGGGGGTTCTTTGTTTAGTTTCTGCAGGATGTGTCTCTGTCCTCGCCACTGACAAGGAGAATGGCAGAATAGCTTCCCACTAGTTCCCCCAAAGCTGCATCTGCTCTCTCTCAGAGGTTGTAGTTCAGGAAACAACTTATTTCTTCATTTTCATTAAAGCTCTAATCAGAAATTCTACCTCTTCTATTCTATTAGAATTTAAATCTAATAATATTCTATTCTAAGTCTTGCACATAGTTACTGATATTCATTTCTTATAAGGCAGTCCTAAAATATCCTCTTGTCTAGATTTAATGTTGGAAACACATTTATCAATGCCACTAACTAGGGTCAAATCTGCAATGTAATTCCAGAGAAAATAAAGAGAACAGAAATTTTGATCTTTCTTTATTTTCTGAAATTAATTAAAAGAACAACAACCGTGTCTTCCCAAAGTATGGAAAACAGACTGTGACTCAGGTCTGTGAAGGAGTAGAGAAAAATAGATACAATTTTAGTATTAATCTAGACACATTCAAAATGTGTAAGAACACAATAATAAGCATAGTGTTTATCACTTTAGCAAGTCATCCCAACCAGTGCTTCCACGCTGTGTCTCTACACAAGCTCATACTCAGAATGCAGTGTGACTGGAGCAAAGGTTAGAACAAGGTTATGGTCAGACAACAGCCCTTTGTATCGAGGGATGTTGAATTCCCTAAAAAGGAGAAACAGCTAACCCCAAACTGCTACTAGCAGCGCTATAATTTCACCCGAGTGTGTCTGGATATTAAAATTTAACAACATTCTGACAGGACACTTGCCACATGAATGAGTGACTTCAGTGGGACAGATAGCAGGGGAGTTGAATAATCAGAAGGCTGAATAAGGAAGATAATTCTGAAAGTGAAATTCATATAACATCCACAATCAGAGAGGGCCCAAGGGAAGGTCAGGCTGTCGAATACTAACTAGTATATTCTTGATCTCAGTGTCATCCATTTGTGGTCTCTATAATTGAGATCATGGGGCAAATCCTGAACATCTCAAGTTTAAGGTAGTCCCTGGGGCCACCCAATTCTGGACAATTTCCTCACTGATGGCGAATGATCCTTGGAACTTCTAACCTGGTGGCTCTTACTAGGGTCGTTACATATGGGTGCAAGAGATCCACTTTGTGAAGAGAGGATCTATACCTGGCTGGTGGGATATATATAAGGAATCCACTAAATCTGTAAATCACTTTAGTTTGTATTGCGATCCTAATATTATCTTTCACTTATGAATATGATTGTCTTTCCATATATTCGTCTTTAATTTCTTTAAACAACTTTTTGTAATTTTGGTTCTACAAGTCTTTTGCCTCCTTAGTTAAGTTATTCCTAAGTATTTTATTCTTTTTCGTGCAATTACAAATGTAATTAAATTTTTTTTTTTAATTTCCATCTCAGATTGTACATTGTTAGTGTATAGAAACATAACTGATTTTTCTGTGTTGATTTTGTATCTGGCACCTTTGCTGAAATTATTTATTAGTTCCAACAGTTTGTTGTTTAATCTTTAGAGTTTTCTACATATAAGATTATTTCATATTGAAACAGAGATAATTTTACTTCTTCTTGCCCATCTTTGATGTGTATTATTTCTTCTTCTTGTGTTATTCCTATATCTGGAACTTTCAATACTGTACTGTGTTCAATACTATGAGTGGCAAATGCAGGCAAATTTTTCATATTATTGATCTTAAGGGGAAATGCTGTCAGTCTTGCACCATTGGTTATGATGTCAGTTGTGGATTTTTCATGTATGGGCTTCACTGTATTGGGGAAGATTCCTTTTCTTTCTAGTTTGTTGAGTGTTTTTTATTTTTATCATGAAAGAGTGTTGACTTTAGTCAAGTGCTTTTTCCATGTCAATTGAGATGATCATGTGATTCTTTCCTCATCCTGTTAATGTGGTGTATTGCATTTACCAATTTTTGTATGTTGAACAATCCTTGCATTCCAGGAATGAATCTCACTTTGTCAAGGTATAAAATTTTTTGTATGTTGCTGAATTCAGTTTTCTAGTATTTTTTTAAAGAATTTTAATTCTCATATCACAGGGAATATTTGTCTTTAGTTTATTTTCTCATAGTATATTTGGCTTTATATCAGGGTAATTCTGACCTCCTAGAGTGAGTCAGAATATGTTCCCTCCTCTTCAGTTTTTTGCAAGAGTTAAAAATGATTGTTGTTAATTCTGCTTTAAAGGCCTGGTGGAATTCACTAGTGAAGCAATTTGTTCCTGAGCTTTTCTTTCCTGGGAGTTTTTTTTTATTTTTTATTAGTGAGTTGATCTGCTTAATAGTTATGGGTCTACTCAGGGTTTTTATTTCTTTATGATTTATACTTTTAGGTCATGTGTTCCCAGGAATTTTCCATTGGGATCAGAATTTTTCAACTTGGCATGCAATTGTTCATGGTACTCTTTTTTCTATTTCCATACTGATCTTCTGTCTGGTTGTTTTATCTATTATTGCAAGTAGGGTATTGATTTTCCAATCAGGCTTGTAGTAGTGTCCATTTTTCCCTTCACTTCTGTCAATGTGGTGTTTATATATTTTGGAACTCTGATGTTTGGTACATATATGTTTATTATTATTCTATATTTTTGGTCAACTGACTTGTTCTCAATCTATAATAACTTTTGTTGTCTCTAGTCACAATTTTTGTCTTAAAATTCTTTTTGTCTGTCACTGGTATAGCCATGGCAGCTCTCTTTTGGTTACTATATACACGGAATATGCTTTACCTTTCCCTTTCAAAGTATTAGTGTCCTTAGACCCAAATTGACTCTCTCATAGGGAACATATACTTTATCCTGTTCTTTTTTTTTACTCTATTCTACCAATCTATACCTCTTGGTTGGGAGTTTATTTACATGTAAAGTAATCTCTGATAAGGAAAGACTTCCCTTTTAATTTTTTTCTATATGACCTAAGTCCCTTATATCCTCCATTACTGTCTTCCTTTGTGTTTAGGTGATTTTTGGTTGTGGCATGTTTCAATTCCCTTCTCATTTTCAATCCTATGTGTTCTGTTGTTATTTTCTTTGTGTTTACCATGGAGATTACAGATAACATTCAAAGCCATAACAATCTATTTTGAATTGATGCAAATATAAATGGAATGTCATACAAAACCTTGACTCCCATACAGCTTTGCTCCCTACTCCCAATTAATGCTATTGATATCACTAATCTCATCTTTATACATTGTGTACATATTAACATAGATGCATAACTATTTTTAGGCATTCATCTTTTAAATTTTGTAGAAATGAAGAAGTGGAGTTACAAACCAAAATTATGAAAGTACATGATTTCATATTTGCCCATATATTTACCTTTACTGGAGTTCTTTATATCTTCATATGGCTTTAAGTTACTATCTAGTGTCCTTTTATTGAACCTGAATGACTCTCTTTACATTTCTTCTCTAATGGTAATGAACTCTTTCAGCTTTTTTAAAAATTTGATACTGTGTTAATTACTCCCTCATTTTTGAAGGACATATTTGCCTGATTTAAAATTCTTGGTTGAGAGGTTTTTTATTTTTTTCTCTTTTAGGACTTTAAACACATAATCCCACTGCCTTTTCTCCTCCAAGGTTTCTGATGAGAAATCTGTGGAAGGTCTTATCCAGGATGCCTTGTACCTGATGAGTCAGGTGTTCTTTGCTGTTTCAAGATAGTTTCTTGCCTTTGTTTTTCAACAGTTTAAACATAATGTATGTGGCTGTGGATATCTTTGAGTCTATCCTACCTGTAATTCTTTGAGCTTCTTGGATTTGTTGAGCATTCATGTCTTACATCAAGCTTGGGGAGCTTTTGTTCATTATTTTTTTCAAATAACAACTCTGTTCCATTCTTTCTCTTTTCTCTTTCTGGGACTCCAATAATGTGTATATTAGTCCACTTGATTGTGTCCTAAAAGTCCTTTAGTGTCTGTTCACCTTTCTTCATTTTTTTCATTCTGTTTCATAGTCTTCATAATTTCTATATCTTTTTTGATATTGTCATTTTATTCATATATGATTTACCTGACCTCCTCTCATTCTTTTTAAATTTTTGCTTTAGCAATTTTAGCATATATAAAACAGTTGTTTTAAATCTCTTTGTCTACTAAGTCCAATGTGTTTGCTTGTCCAGGAACAGTTTCTGCCAATTTTTTTTTCTTTTTTAGTGGCTAATGGTTTGGGTAATTTTTTTTGTCTGTTTGCGTCTATGTTTAATTGAACATTTGAAAAAATGGCCACCTCCCCAACTTTTTGCAGATTTGTTCTGTGCCCTGACAATCCTTCACTTTTTGTCTTGGCCCATCCCTTGCCTTGGGATCAGCCCAACATGAAGGCTGAAGGCCTATCCACTTCTTTTCTGAGCATGCCTCTTGCCTGGCCAGTGTGTGGCTTTTTTAATTCCCCTGAATAGATGGCTGTATAGATGGCTCCCCAAAATTCAGACCCAGGTTTTCCTCAGGGCTTCATATGATCTATAACATGTGTCCAACAGTAATCTCTTGCCCCTAGCATCTGTACATCTATAGTCCCTATGTGGCTCTAATGAGCCATTACTTCTGCACTTCAATTCAAGTTTAGTGTTAGGGGAAATAGATAGCAGTCTTTCAGGCAGCCCAGAAATAGCTTAGAAAGTTGCACATAAGATCTCTGATAACTCTTGTTTGAGAGAGGTAACTGGAAACTGGGCTGATGCCTTTTACAGAACAAGCCTGCACTGTGTCAAGCAGGGAGGGGGTAAGGGTCAGTAAAGACATGATGAAATTTCCTTCTACTTTGAATCTGGCTTTTTCCTAAATGGTGTTCACTTACTTGCTGTAGATATTTGACTATTTTCCAAAGCTCCTATATGGTTATTTCAGTTAGTTTCTGGTTGTTTCCTTATGTTCCCATGGGAGAACTCAGAGCTTCCTAGTCCACCATTTTGCTGACATCACTCTATGTGTTCTATTTTAAATGGATTCATAGTATTCCATTGTATCAATGCATCATGATTTCCCTAACTCCTCCCAAGTTTATTGTAATTTAAGTCATTTCCAGTTTTTTCTTTCATGAATACTGTTGAGCAAGATAGTAAATTATATAAAATATTAATTGGTTTTTTTGGTAGTTACATCAGGATAGTTTTATAAAAGTTATATAACTGGGTTAAAGATAAAAACACTATAAAATTCTGTTTTCACACTGCAAATGATATCTAAAAACTGTTAATAATTAGCTCCAATAACCATCTTGCCAGAATTTCTTTTTCAAGTAGCATTTTCGCCCTTGTTAGGATGGGATATTCTTTTTGTAAAGCAAAGAAAAAAGAAACTAAAATAATTTTACTGATGGGAAAGATGAAAAGACAAATTTTCTTTCAATTTGAAGTTTTAATTCTTACTTGAGGGTCAACTTTTTGAAAAATGTGAATTAATCATTCTTCTAAATTGTGTGTGTGTGTGTGTTTGTGTGTGTGGTGTAATAAAGTTAATTGTTTCAAATCTTGTCTGATCAAGAAGGGGCTTCATAATGGCAAAAACAAAAAAAGAGATTAGTATCTGGAGGTTTCTAGTCTCAGATATTGTCAACGTTTGTTCAGCAAACCTCTGGTAATAACTTACTAATGTACATGGATCCTGAATGAAAAATTTACTTGTGCAAGAAATTAATGATTTCTTTATTACTATATAATAGTTCATTAAGATTCCTCTTTAATAACAGACAAAAAAGTTAACTGGTTCCAACTCTATTCTCACTCCATGGATTCCTGCTTTAACCTTGCTCCTCCTACAATCCACTTGATACAGTGGGACTATGCACTTGGGTGTTACCCTCCTGTTGTTCACATAACCTGTGAGCAGAAGAACACAACAGAGTCTGCCTAGAGGAGCAACAGGCAATGGATCCCAAAGTCTGGTGTGTGGAACTATATGATGGCCATTTCATTCCTGTACTGGGATTTGGCACCTATGCACCTGAAGAGGTAGCAGTGGTGGTCTTGGAGTTGAGAATTCAAAAGAAAATAGCATGATTGTAGGATGATGGGTTGTTATGTCAAGGAGCTCTTGCGTGATTCTTGAAGGCTCACTTGGTTCTTGTTACCAAGCTAGAACCATTCCTTATACAAAGAGAGAAGGTAGCTAGTATTCACTCTGCATCAGGGTCTGACCATGTGGTCACCTACAGTTTATTCTGGGTTTTCCTCCAGGTTCTGTCTATTTCCCAGATGGGCCAAAAAGGTGAAACTCAGCAGTCAAGGGCAGTGACTATCAGCTGCCTTGCTTTGAGGCTCATTACATGAGAGTGGTTTCTCTGTCTATTTCTGCAATTCAAGAAATCTTTCCTCCCACCAAGACATTATCCAGAGAGATATTTGTGGTAAAAGGTTCCAGAGATGAGGTGAATGAGAAATGATGGCAGAGAGTTGCTGTTCTGTTGTGGGATAGTCTGCTGAGTGCCAGGCAATGAATACTCCACCTGTAGTTTCCCTCATACTTCTCCTCCTGCTTGGGAGTTTATCTGGAATGGAAAATACAATATCATTTGAGCAAATAAGCTACAATCTCCAGGGCAGCATTTCAATTCTTCATCTTTGTTACCACTTTCAACTGAAGCAAATTGGTAGAGTTGGACCTTAGACAGCAGAGGGAGTAAAGTGGACTAGTCACTAGACTGGAAGCCAGAAGTTTGCCTTCCAATTTTCTCTTTAGACTAGTTGTATGACAAGGGTGTAGTCCCTAAACTTTGAGTCTCACTTCCTCATCTATAAAATAGAAGGAAATATTCAAAGAGACATTTTGGAGACAGATGACAGGAATTTTTTACTTTGTAGTGGAAAGTGGGATGAAGGGGAGTGAATGGTCAAGGATACCATTGAAACTTCACCTTTTGTAAATCTCTGAATGTCCAGACACCTAAAAAAGATCACAACCAGCAGAGGGCAGTTAGACCAAGTATCTAGGGTATAACCACATCATTGAATAAAGACAGCTTATAAAATACTTAAAAGGAAATGGAATATTGTTCAGCCTTAAAACAGAAGGAAATTCTGCCACTTGCAACCACATAGGTGAACGTGGATGACATTATGCAAAGTGAAATAAGCCAGACACAGAAAGATAAATACTGCATGGTCCCACTTATATATGGAATCTAAAAAAGTCAAACTCATAGAAGCAGAGAGTAGAGGAGTGGTGACAAGGTTCTGGGGTTTGGGGCAGTGGGGAAAATGAGGAAATGCTGGCTACAGGGTACACTGTCAGTTATAAGATGAATAAGTTCTGGAGAAAAAATATACAGCATGGAGAATATGGTTAATAATAATGTATTATATTCTTGAGATTTCCTGAGAGGAGATCTTAAGTGTTCTCACCTAGACAAAGAAGTTAACTTTGTCGTGTGGTGTGTATTTTAATTTGCCTAATTGTGATAATCATTTCATAATGTATATACATACAAAAATATCAGAATGTATGACTTAAATATATACTTTTAAAATTTATACACAGTTTTTATTTAGCATGTTCTGTGTGGCTACACTGGTAGAGTACTCTTAGAAGTGATCACCTTGCTCTTTGAGACTTCGTTCCACGTACCTTTGCTGTTTGTTGATTTTGCTTAGTAATGTTTCACAATATAAAACATATCCATGGCTACAACTATATGCTGTGTTCTGTGAGTTCCTTCCACAAATCACTGAACCTAGGGGCAATCATTGGGACCTTAGATGCTAGTGATCAACCAGTGATTACGTGGGATTGAAAGAGTCTTGGGAATGCCCAACTTTCTTTACATACCAGGAAAAACCCAGGCAAACTGCCATGAGTTCATCACCACACATGCAGAACTAGCCAGAACTAGCCTAAGATGTGAGGAAAAGTTGATTCTTGGGAAGGTCACAGTTATGCCTTAGCTATCTCTCAATCATGTGGATATTCAACATGCCTGTTTTATCTGATTGGTTGCTCATCGAGGTTCCTAAGAGCAAAGCTCTGGAGGCCACTAAATTAGCTATTGGTGCTGGGTTCTGCCATATCAATTGTGCTTATTCGTATAATAATGAAAAGGAGGTTGGACTGGCTATCCGAAGCAAAATTGAAGATGGCACTGTGAAGAGAGAAGACATATTCTACACTTCAAAGGTGCTGTGTATGTGGTGTGTGTGTGTGTGCACACATGGGATTATGATTGTGTGGAGATGACAATTATGTGATACGACCAGTAGTTGTTTGGTGATTTGTGCTTATTGGTACGCATTTCTTCACACATATTCACATATTAAAACTAGTGTCAAGCAAAGATGATGGCTCTCTCATCATTGCTTTGTTCAAATTTCATGATTTTAAGGTAAAGTCACATTACTTTTCTGAGCCTCAGATCACATCAGTGTGATTTAGCACTGAATACTGAATCAAGCAGAACTGTGATCAGATTATAGCTGTCTTTATCATCTCGTGACTTACTAAAATTTCTTAACATTCTGAATCTCACTTCTCACCTCCATTAATAAGAGAAAGCAACATAAGAGGCACTTTGTGTATTAAACAAGATATAGCTAAAGTGTCTTGAATTGTGGACAACACATATTAATATGTTCAAGGTACTTTTTCTCTATAATTATCTAAACAAAAGGGATGCTACTTATTCCTCATAGGATTGAATGTTTGATAGAATTAGACTATTCTTGTGAACTGCTTTGTAAACTCTATCAAACAGAATTCAGATAACAGGCATGGTTATTATTTGATAACATTTTTATCTCTTGGGTCATTTCCTTCCATCGTTAGTAGATGTCCTGAGGATAAATCCAAAAAAATAATAGTTTCTATGTGTAAGGCAGATCAAAAAGGTACCCAAGAAAAAAACAGTGTTTTTCTTCTGTGATCTCAGTTTCCAACCAGTAGAAAATTGTCTAAAATTATTAGGTGAAAGAAGGAAAAGAAAACTGACTGAAGTATTAATACAACAAAACTTCCATTCTTTAACTTCTGCAGCTTTGGCTCACTTTCCTTCAACCAGAATTGGTCCAACCAGCCTTGTAAAAGTCTCTGAAAGATCTTCAACTGGACTATGTTGATCTGTATATTATTCATTTTCCAATGGCTCTGAAGGTTAGCAGTTTGCATGATTACACTTATTTTACTTCTTGTGTCAGAATGTCTATCAACTTTTATGGATAGTTGAATTAAGATTTTCCTTAGAAAGATGTAGGGATTATTACATTAAAGAAGAATTCCCAAAATAATAAGTCCTAGTTAGCTTTTTACATACATTTTTTTGAATCCTAAGTTTCCTTTCCACACCTCCAAGAGAAAAATGTCAAAATCTCAAATCCTCTGCCTCAAAAACTTGAGGAGATAAAAATAGGCATGTTCAACATGCAGTCCTAACTGTGATTCCTGAGTCTCTTGGGGATGTCACAAACACAGAGTTTTGCACAGCTGTGATGAGCAATGAAACTGCCTTAGAATTGGGCATAATGAGTTGATCTCCTTGCTCCCCATTTCAAGTTGAAAGCAGATTTGGTGGTGTTCCCTCTGGGTGGGTCTAAAACTAGCAGACTTCATAGAGACTTGAGAGACCTTGCCTACACCATTGGCTATCTTCACAATGAAATTTTGTAGACTGCACTTAGCCATTAAAGATTGTGTTATGTAGAATTCTTGATTTTAATTTATAGAAAGCTACTCAAGCTATCCTATGCAAAAGTGTTTATTGGACTATGTAAATGGAAAATCCAAGCCATAGATTTAAGGATTTAGAATAGTCTTCAGAAATATCTCCTTTTCCCTATGAGTTGTGTTTGCATTACTAATGGTTTGCTTTATTATTGTTACAACATTTTCCATTGGTGGCAACTGGGGCCTTGAGGCAGTTCAAGGTTCATGGTCATTAACAGTCGAGAGTGTCTCTGAATCTTCTAGCATCCATATTAATCCTTAAGTGAATCTTGAATGACCCTGTTTGGTTCATGTGCCTGCCCTTGGACCATCGGATGTTTAGAAGGATAACAAACTCTGATTGTCTTGCCTGGGTAAAGATTGTAATAGTTTTTCTGGAAATAAGGCCATGTAACTTACTGTCATTCACAGTGCAAGGGAGAACTTTTGCAAGAGGAATGTATAGGGGACAGACAATGGTAACATAAGTCAGTATGAGTCCCCTTTAAGATTTAGGAAATGCTATTTATTCAAACATGTGACACTGTAAGAGATCAGAGGAAGCCTGTCTCCTAAAGAAATTGCCTCCAACTCCATATGCAAGTCACTTTGCAAATATTAGTGTATAGAATGTTACACCACCTAACTCATGGAGGTTCAGTGTCCTGGCCCTAGATGTACCTGGTAGCCTGGCTAAGTGTGAAGAAATTATTTTGTGCCATCACTAAAATGGCTGCTTGTATTCTAGCCAGGGGAAGAACTTTTTCCAGAAGATGAACATGGAAAATTCATATTTGACACAGTGGATCTCTGTGCCACGTGGGAGGTGAGTTTTTGGAGGGGAGAGCACAGAGGAGGAAGGCAGGAGAGGGGGAATCTGGTTCATTTCTTCCACTTATGAGAATGGGCTGTGCACCTTTGGATTCAGCAATTCATAATATTTAAAGAACGTGTATGCTGTAGTGGTGTGGAAGAAATTACTACTGAAATATTTATACAGAGAAGTGGAACAGAAGCATTAGGGATGATGAAGACAGGTGACTCTTTCCTTCAGTGTGTAATACTCTCTCATTTTACTAAGGAGAATACAGTAGTTCTTATTCTTGCTCTTACCATAATCTTTCCCTGTTTAATTTACTATGTTTTCTCTTCTTCATATTCATGCCAATTGGCTTCATTGTCGTTTCTTGACAGTTGTTCCTTTTAATAGATTTTTCTTGCATTTATTCTTGATCTATAGCCAATTGCACAAATTATTCTTCACCGCCCATTCCTCCCTAGGCCATGGAGAAGTGTAAGGATGCAGGATTGACCAAGTCCATCGGCGTGTCCAACTTTAACCGCAGGCAGCTGGAGAAGATCCTGAACAAGCCAGGGCTCAAGTACAAGCCTGTCTGCAACCAGGTGAGCACCTTTGGCCTCCTCTCCCTTCTGTTCTTCATCTCCTTCTTCTTGATCTACTGCCAGGTTTCTATTTGGCCTCCCCACCTATTCACCCCACCTTGATGGAACAGAAGATTCTAGACTGCAGAGCCTCTGTCTAGATGGGTGTGAATAGAACCCATATTTGTATCTCTGTTTTGTAAAGTCTTAGTGAAAAAAGTGATAAGACCTTAGTGTTAAATTGTGTGTAAAATTTTAGGAAAAGTAAAGGAGCTGATGGAGGGCTAGAATAGTTACCTAGACCTTATAGGGAGGGTGACATTTCCCTGAGATATAAAGGATGTCCGTAGATGGGTTGGGTGAAAGTGATTTGGAGAAAACTGTCTAAAGGAAGTAAGGTCATGAAAACATGGAATGAACAGTAAGTAAGGGTAGAGTGAAAATAAGATGAGGTAGGTGTCAGGGGTTTGTGTGGGGTTTCGATGCCTGAATCTGTCCTCTTTGTACCTCTGCTTTCAGGGGTCTTTGAGTAGGAAGCACAGATAGAAGAAAAATTAACTGGAGAATATGAAAATCATCCAGGCTAGCTGATTGGTTTATGGTGATACTGATAGCAGACAAAATCAACACTCAGGAACATTTTCAGGAATACAGTGCAGACCTTGTATTTAGTCAGTCTCGGTCTGGTTCTTCTCATCGATTTCTACCCTTAAACGAACTGCTTAGACCTGTTATTCTGTGTTTGGTCCTGTGCTCTTACTTTATTTGTTGTTCTACTTCTATTTTATTACAATAAGAACAATTAACATGAGATCTACCCTCTTAACAAATGTTAGAGTATGCAACACAATACAGTATTGTTAACTATGGGGGCAATGTTATACAGCAGATCTCTAGAACTTATTCATCTTGTATAATTGAAATTTCATGGACACACTTAGCAGCTTCCAATTTCTCCCTAATCCCAGCCTCTTGCAACCACCACTCTGCTCTGTGATTCTATGCATTTGACTATCTTATATTCATCATATAACTTATATCACATAGTACTTGTCCTTCTGTGAATGTCTTATTTCATTTACCATAATGTCCTCAAGATATAACTTGGAGTCAAGGAGTAAGAGTCTTTGACTGGAAAATATGTCCTATAAAATTCAAGAATTTGACATATAGGTTATAGCACTACTGGTTTTCGATTATAAATATTAAAGCATTTATGTGATTCTAGCATTCATTTTACTCTCAATTTTTATTATGAAAATGTTCAAGCATTCAGAGAAGTTAAGTGTATGATAGAGAACGTCTATGTTTTCTGTCCTATATTCAAATTTTTTCTCATTTTGTTATGTTGCTAGTTATATGTGTATATATATATGTAGATTTATCTACATACATATATTAATATTTTGCTGACCCTCTTCAAAGTTAGCTGCAGACACAACAATTCACCCCATAGACCTCAGAAACCTTAGAGTCTAGTGTCCAATCCATATTCAATCCTCCACGTGGTTTTCCCAATGTCTTTTATAGATCTTTTTTTCTAATCAGGAGCCAATTGTGACTCACATATTACTTTCAGTCATGTTTCTGAAGCTTTCTTAACCAAGAATGGTCACTCACCCTTTTTTTTTACCATGACATTTGACAGGTTTTTGTTGAATATTCTGGATTTATCCAATTGTTATCTTGTGATATTAATTAACTTGTTTCTCTATTTCCAGTTTCTGTAAATTAGAAGTTAGATCTGGATGTGTTATTACATTAAGGTTAAACATTTTTGGCAAGAAAAATGTCCTTTGCATGCTGTGTCCCTGAAATCACACTCCAGTAGGAAGCCTGCCATGACAATTGTTCCACTATGAGAGATTTTAGTTTTGTTCTTTTGGTTAAGCTAGGGACAGCCGTGTCTTTTCTTTGTAAATGTATATTTTCCCCTTTGAAACAACCTAACCATCTGTTGGGGGATAATTGTCATCAGAGCAAGTCATAATGCCCTCAAGTTTTCACATAATGATTGAGTAGCCATCAATGATTTTACCCTGAATTAGTTATTTCATTGGGATTTGTAGACAATTATTTTCAATTTTAAACAATATTTTATAATTTTTTTACCTGACATTTTGTTGTAAACAGATAATTCCCTCATCAAGTCAGGATAAACTACAATTATTCCTATAAGGCAGAGTAAAAGCTCAATTCCTAGCCTTTAATTATCAATGTTCTGAGAAAGCAGTTACTGTGATAATCACCATTGGTGGGAACAAAGATTTTTGTTCTCTCTGTGTCTCTGACTCACTCTCATCACTAAGGATTCCTGGATTTTTATTTACTGTATGTGTTATAATTGCTTTAATCATTATTCCCTTTGATGCTCAAATCCACCAAATGTCACCAGTGGTATCTACATCACACTGATTTCTTTTGTCCTTTAGACATCCCTTCATAAGTCTTTCAAGAATTTCTTGTTTTCTGGCACATTTTGATGTCCAAGGCTCAAACAGTTCTTTTCTTGTCCCAGATCTTGAGTTAGTCATGTCTCCTTGTAGTGTACAATGATATTAAGTAACCAAGATTCCATCTGTAGAGTCGCTTGTTCTCAGGAATGTCATTGTTTTTTCTTTTTGTACCCTTTTACAGAATAGAGATATAATATTTATTTTTTTAAAAAAACAATCATTACTTGATGTTGATATTTCCAGTTTAAATTTAATATTGCATAGCTTTTTATTCAGTTTTTTTTTTACTTTTACCCTTTCCCTTTCATATTAATATTGCCATTTCATATAGTCTGACACTCTTCTATCTTGGCATTTTACAGGTGGAATGTCATCCTTATCTCAATCAGAGCAAACTGCTGGATTTCTGCAAATCAAAAGATATTGTCCTAGTTGCCTAGAGTGCTTTGGGAACCCAACGTCCAGAACAATGGTAATGAAGATAACAGGGAGTTAACCTAAAACACTATTTTTTGATGAAATATGTTTAATCATACCATACTCAGTTTTCTGGAACAAACTCTCAACTGGTTTGGGGGAAGAGAAGGGAGGGACAGAAGAAATCCTTCTCCTTTATCATCCCATCACCCAGCCTATGTTTTTACAATATATGTGTCTGACTGTAGATTAATCAATAATAAATGTCTGCATTAAAATCTATATATAATCCAAAAATTGAGACAAAAGACATAGCTTAAGTCATGATTTAGATATTTATTAACTAATTAACACATTTCTAATAATAGACTCTCTAAACCTCACTTACTTTATGTCTAAAATCAGAATAACAATATGTAACTCCCAGGTTTATCATGATAGAAAATACTATGATCTGAAACATTTTATATAGAAATTTTGCACACTATAAGTAAGGATAAAATGAATAGTTCTCATTTTGGGACTACTCAACTTTTATCAATATCTTAGAAAAGTTAAAATAAAAACTATCCCATTCTTTCCTTTTTCTTTCTCCTTTCCTGCTCTTGTTTTCACTTTGAGGGCTATGATGAGAGGAGAAACACAGACACTGAGAAGTAGTAAGAAAAAAATCCATGATTTGGAAGCACACGTCTGAACTCAAGCATGTATCAAAATGACCTGAAGGGCTTGTAAACACAGATTGCTGGGTGCCACATCTGAGTTTCTGAATCAGTTGGTCCAGGGTGAGGCCGTGGAATTTGCCTTCTGAACAAGATCCCAGATGATATTGATGCTGCTGTTCCAGGGACCACCTTTTGAGAAGCACTGATCTAGAGTGGACCTACTTGGTCTGCTTAGGAAGCCTCCTAACAAACTGAATACTTAGTCTCAGGTCTTCAGCATTTCTGCATTTCCTTCCAGGGTCGACCAGAGCTCCCCGGTTCTCTTGGATGATCCAGTTCTTTGTGCCATGGCAAAAAAGTACAAGCGAACTCCAGCACTGATTGCCCTTCACTACCAGCTACAGCGTGGGGTCGTGGTCCTGGCCAAGAGTTACAATGAGAAGCGGATCAAAGAGAAGATGCAGGTGATGAGTGTGGCTGTGGGCATAGGCCTCCTAAATAATATCCTTCACATGTGTTCTTCTTTGTAAGGCTCTCAAGATATCTTTGGGCCTAGATGAGTTACCTGTTCTTTCCCATGCATGTGTGCCTTATGTGTATTCCCACCAGTTTTCTCCTACTGTGGCAACAGGAGAGGCAGCCTGGCTGGATGGAATTCACATTGGACAGAAAACAGAGATATTAGTTCCTGCATTAAGTCTGTAATGTACTCTGTAGCCCTGAGCAAGTGACCTCTCATTTTCTTCATTCTAAAATGAGGGAATTGATTTATGCAATTTTCTTAGTCCATTTGGGCTCCATACCAAAATATCACAGACTGGGTGGCTTATGAACAACAGAAATTTATTTCTCACAGTTCTACAGGCTGGAAGACTGAGATCAGGGTGCCAGTGTGGTTGGGTGAGGGCTCTCTTCTGGGCCGCAGAATTCAGGTTGTATCTTAACATGGTAGAAGGGGCAATGGAGCTATTTCAGGTCTCCTTTATGAAGGTAATAATCTCACTCAAGAGGGCTCCACTGTTGTGATCTAATCACCACTGAAGGGACCTACTTTCTAATACCATCACAGTGGGGGTTAGGTGTCCAACACATGATTTTGGAGACACAGAATCATCAGACTGTAGCAGTGATCAGTCTCCAAATCACTGTGGTTTTAGGTTGCATTTCCTTGAATAGTGATGTAGTTTCATTTTCATGTATTTATTCTCTTCAAGTTTCCACTTTTGTGAAGTGTTTGTTCAAGTCTTTGTTCATTTTAGCTAAACTGTCTGTCTTTGCTTTACGTGTAGGAGACCATTCGTATACCACTAGCTATAGCTGCGCAGCAAACTCTCCCCAGTTTAGAGGTTTCCTACAGAAGCCGTTTGTTTAGCTCATAGTTCTGTGATTTGACAGCCTGGCCTCAGCTAATCAGTTCTCTTCCTTGCTGGGCTTTCTCATGTGCTTGCAGTTAAATGCAGAGCAAGCAAGCAGCTCCGCTTTAGGAGCTTGATTTGGCTGTTGTTAGGGGTGCATAAACTCTGTTCCATGTAATTTTTCATATGGTTGACTAGACCAAAGCCAACTAGACTATTCCTCATCTTATCGCAGTGACATTTTCCCAAGGTAGTCAGTGGATACTTGCAAAGCCTTTTCATGTCTAGGCTCAGAATAGATTCACCACTGCTTCTGGCAAATTTTATTGTCCAGTGCAAGTTAAATATCTGGCCAGATTCAATAGATAGAGAACCTGCAAAAATATTTTTGCCTTCTCATTCAAATTTGCATCTCTAATACACCTGGAATTGAATTTGTTTTTTTGAGGAAGATTGGCCCTGAGTTAACATCTGTTGCCAATCTTCCTCTTTTTCTTTTTTCTCCCCAAAGCCCCAGTACATAATTGTATATCCTAGTTGTAGGTACTTCTAGTTCTTCTATGTGGGATGCCGCCTCGGCATGGCTTGATGAGTGGTGAGGAGGTCTGCACTCAGGATCCGAAATAGTGAATCCAGGCTGTCAAAGCAGAATGCATGAAATTAACCACTATACCACTGGGCCAGCCCCTGGAATCGGCATTTTATTATGATGTAATAATGGACCCAAATATGTATATGTTTAAATGGAAATCCAAATGTCCAAATTTTCCCACATATTTTTATTGTCTTCTCTGTCATATATCAAATGTCCCTCAGTCCATTTCTGGCCTCTGTCTTCTATTCAACTACTTACTTTTCTGTACTGTGTAATTACAGTGGAAAAACATCTTGCTTTTCAGAATGGTAAATTTTTTCTTCATTTATTTTTATTCTTTAAGAATGTCTTGAATATTCTTGACTAGTTGTTCTTTCATGTAAAATATAGTATCACTTATCAACTTTCACAAAAAATAAAACTGTAAAGTTTGGTTCATATTGCATTAAAACTGTGGCCATATTGGAGAAAACTGACTTCACATTATTGAGACCTCCAATCCATGATTATGATATGGGGTTCTAATTACTTTGGTTTACCTTATATTTCTACTATATTACATAACTTCTCCAAAAAGGCATTTACATAATTCTTTTGTTAGATTTATTCATAGATAACTGGTAAGTTAGATAACCTCTTGATAACTTTTTTGTAACTTTTCATTTTGAAGATTTTCAAATGTACAGGAAAGTTGAAAGAGTTAATGGAATAAATGCATTATTTAGATTCATCAATTGTCATATTCTTGACATTTTGTCTACTATCTATGTATTGATCAGTCAAACTATGTATCTATTAATCTATCTCTCCAACTTCTCCATCACCATCTTGGAGTATTATTATGGAGTGATGAATTTATGTGGTTCGATATATTAGCCATCAGTGACATTCTTTTTGGATGCTTAAAGTATCCCACATTTTGACAGTGACGTCCTCTTCTAGCCAGTCACTGTGACCTTTGAACATGACATCATTAATATTTGGAGAATTCTTGGTTTAAATTGTCTTGGAAAAATTTTTGTTCACATTCTAACTGTTCATTGATGGGATACAGAAATCCAACTATATTCATCAAAATTACTAAACTATGTGTTGTATTTTTAAAATTTATTTCTAAATTCTTCTGGATCTTCTAAACACATGACCTTATCTCTTTGAATAATGTCAGTTTTTTTCCCTCAGCTCATTTAATGATCTCTTTGCTGTCGGTAGTCTTGTGAAGTTCCAATTTATTAAATCTAGGGGTGGATTTCTATTCAATTTTTGCTTGATATTTATTACCACTTGAGTATTTTGCTTGATGTCTTTAAAAACTGTTGGAAACTTCTAAGACATTTTGAGTATTACCTCTGAACCATTCAGTCTGATTTGCTTGGATTTTCCATATTGGCAATTAGGCAATCTAAAAATCATAAAAATCTTTCTATTTCTGTGACAGGTTTTTGAATTCCAGTTGACTTCAGAGGACATGAAATTCCTAGATGGCCTAAACCAAAATCTTCGATATCTTCCTTTTCACATGTAAGTGACTTGGGCAAATATGTTTGCCTCAATTTATTTTCTGATAACAATTGCATGATGATTGTTAAAATTTATTTCAATACCAGGAAGACAGAGGTCAGTTTGAGTCAGGGATGACTCATCCCAGACTCACTCAAGAGCTTTGCTCATTGACACAACAACAGAGTCAGTGGATCACCGTCGGCTTGGACTTACACACATATGTCCTGACCTTATCACTCCATGGAACCCTCCAAGAAGCTCAATATCATTGATGAATCTACATCTTCCACATAGGCCTCCCATTTCTACAACAATGTAGTGGACATACACTATGTATATCACCAGAGTAGCCTAATTTAATGTTTCCAAAACTGTGTATCACCTTCTTCTCCTAACTTCTCATTTCTTTATTTGATTAAAGACTTCTCCATAAAGCTTGTGGCCCATGCCAGAAATGCCCATCACTCTCAAATGGAATCTTCTCTATATCCTGCTGATCTGATCTCCTTCTTAAATTTCCAGATCTCTCTCTTCCTTTTTCATTGCTTGTTTGTTCAGAAACCAAATACTGAATTTCTTTTCAGAAAGGCTGGCCTTGTGGTAAAAATAGAAATTCTTGGTTTAGATTTCTGAAATATGGAGATCTCCATGCAGATGACAAAGTTTTCTGGAAGAAAGATACAAACGAAAGGAAGAGTGTGTAGACAAAAGCACCATTGTTAGAGAGAGTTTATAGCCAACAAAAGTACTTTAGTATTCCTTCATGCTCTAATATTCTAGAATTGTGAGAAAAGACCTTCAGTATAAATGAGTGAAAAGGGGGCATGCACATTTTTTCTCTCTGTGAAAAATTTTAATTCATAATCATAATAAATGTCATAATATATGGAAATGGATTAACATAATGGCAAGTTGTGAATACTCAAAAGTAGGTAGATATATTTTTATCCTTGCTGATATATTTATTATTATAGAGACAAATATGGAATAAGATAGGCAAATAATGCAGAGAGAAAGAGAGAGTTGTAAACAATCAGTCATTCTTCCAATAAATTAGATATTTTAATAAGAGCTCATTATTTTCTATCACTTTCTAACTTGGGTTATTTCTGAATAGAAATCTCCATAATGTACAGTAAGCTCCTTGGAGATGGGACCCAATTTTTATGTGACATTTTTTCCTTGTCTGAATGTAAGTGGACATGTTCTATGTGGTGGGCAATTAATAAATTTAAAAAAATGGAAGTGAAATTGCATTCAGTAACCTGTGCCATCCTAAAGGATTTTTTTAGTGCAGAGCATGTGGCTGGACTTCTGTGCAAAACAAGGCAGAATCAGTCTTTTCTTCCACTGAGGATTTGAAACAAAAAAGTAAAGTCTAGCTTGTTTCTTTCTTGACAGATGCAGCTAAGGAGAAGAATATATTTGTATATTTGATTCTGCATCTTCTGTGCATGAGATTCTGGGCATGGAATACCATTTGAATTATTTAATTATTATTATTATTTTTAAAATTATTATAAAATCATGTTTGTGAAAGAAAGAAAGGCAGGCTCTACACCCAGTCAGGAAATAAAATGTTTAACTTTACCCTAATGACAGATCCATGGAAATCACTCCTCTACCATGCTAGAAACAGAGGCACTGAACATGTATATGCATTGTTCTTTCTCATTTTAATGCTGCTGACCACACTGAGTATCCATATTCTGATGAGTATTAACATGGAGTCCTTTGTCCTGACTTCCACCAGAAGGCCTGCATATGGAGAGTGAGGCAGGAAACGTCTCAGATGTTGGTGACCTGATACTTCAGCACGGGTTCCATCCATGCTGCTTAGCAACTCATACTCAGCCACTCAAGTCCATACGTCAGGAAGGAAAGGAGCTCCACTGTTGTTACTTTCTGTAAAAATTAAATATTTTTTCCCTAAAGTCTCTTACCTACTCCAATCTCTGTTTTGTATATTTTCTTTCCTTCTGACTCATGAGAGCCAAAAACTGATTAGCCTAGAGTCTGGCGTTGGGGGAGATGGAATGGGATACCATAACAGCAATTTTATAGACATTTCTGGGGTGGGATGGGTAGAGCTTTCAGTCTCTTTGGAAGTAGTGGTTAGCAGGTATTATCAGTCAGTGTTCATTTAGCCCTTTGAGGAATAAGAGGACATAGGGCTGGAATGGTGAGGCACATATTATAAGCATGATCGGCAATGCCTAGGGTCCATTTCAGCAGCTCAGAGGATCATTGCTCTGGGAAATCTTGGAATGAGGCCTCCCTGTGGCAGGGCTGGCCCAGGAGGTGGGAGGGGAACCAGTCTGGAAGGAGGATTAGGACTCAGACATACAGAGGGTTTAGGAGGAGGGGGTTGAGCACATATCTGTTTGTGAAACTTTGGAAAATACCTCTTTGCTACTTCTCTCTTGCAAATAAAAAGAAACTTTCCATAGCATTTTACCAAATGGCCAGAGCTGACAGTCAGGACTAGACTGCCACATGTGCTCAGGTAACAGTAATGAGCCTGCTGGGTTGTAGTTGGACAGGAATTCAAGAAACTGACTGATCAAATTACCCTGAGCATTAACTCAATATTTAACAAATATTCTCAGGTTCGAAAACATATGAATTTGATATACTTAACCCTGTTAAATGTTTCAAACACAAAGCAAGACATACTTACAAATATAAACCACAAAATATTCCTAAGCTTTTAAATATTTTCTGTAAAGTCAATATTAATATGGTAAATACATTTAGTAATTCCAGTTCTCCTAGATTTTCAAACACCATTAGAAAATATACCCATGCAAAATAGCACACTGCTGACAACCTCTGTTAACTTATAGGAACATATTTTATAAAAAACATACCTTTATTATCTACAGTTTTTAGGAGTACAAACTTAATCATGTAATTGTAAGGAACAAAATTTTTATCTTAGAACACTTTGTTAAGATTTGGAACAATCATGGACCCAACAGGGAAGTCAAAGAGCTTTGAGATTGAGAGTTATGGAACTTGAGTACACTTTCTAACGCCTGTGCCTGCAACTATTGCTTCCTTTCATAACCTCATTTGTTGTGCTCTTCAGCTGGGCTCTGACCAACACTGTGCAACCCACAGTCTTTCCTAAAAGGATTCATCCTTAAAACTAGAGGAAACCACATATGTTCTCAAAGTCTGTGTGACTGTAGCATAACTTTATGTTTTTAAGACCTAGTGCATAATTATTGGGATTGAATCCTTCCCATAGGCTGCAGTAGTACCCCTTTTATTTTTATAATGTCTCCATGGAAGATTTTTTAGTTAAATGATTAAAATTCATCTTGAAATGTTGCTTCCCTGGGAAGATCAGGGTATATGACAAAGGTAGGCAAATAAACTCCCTAGGCCTGCTTCATGGAGGAAAAAGATAAGGAGAAGATGCAACGGCTCAAGAAACTATATTGTCTAATTAATTCAGGACTGATCACAAAAGAGTGCTAAATTTTAATAATATTAAAAAACTAGACTTCCAGTTTCTGGTCTTACAGGTAAAGACCTCTGAAGTTAACACTTCCATCCTCATAACAAGAAAAAAGATAGACAGATTAAAAAATCTCTAGGAGTGATGTCAGCAACATGGAGGTATGAATTGTTCCCTCTGTCTCTCCCCCTTTGAACTACAACTAAATGGATAGTCCTTGATGAGTGGAGGACACCCAGAAAGCACAACAGAATGCCTGAGAGACATGTGCAGCTATACATCTGAGGGCGGGTGGACTACCCCCAGGAAGGTGGTGGAGATAGGTGAGCACTCTCTGGCCATCCAGCATCCCTGTGCATGTGTGTGCTCACTCTCCTGGCAGGGGCACCCATAATACTGCTGAAGCCCTGAGGGTGGGGGTGAATCTCAGTGAGACTGTGGGAACAGGTAACAGCAGCCCTGAGCCCCCATGTGATCACTTGCCTGTCCAGTGGGAGGGCCCTCAATGCCACTACAGTTCCAGGGAGTGGCCCAGGTTTGGACTCCGTGGGGAGGTCCCTCCCAACAAGCACAGCAGCTGGCACAACTGGTGGAAGAGGCAGCAGTGGATCTGCGTGCCTGACTGAATGATTTCCTGGCTGCTGCAACCTATAGTACCACTGCAGCCCTGAAGAGGGGAGCACATCTCAGTGCAACTGTGGGAGCAGGCAGCAGCAGCCCTGAGTCCCTGCATAATCGCTTACCCATCTGATGGGAGAACCCACAGTGCCAACATAGTCCCAGGGAGTGGCCTAGACTAGGATCCCATGGGGAGACCCTGCCCACCAAGCACAGTGGCTGGTGTGACCAGAGAAAAAGGCAGCAACAGATCTGTGCATCCAGGCAAATGATTTCCTGGCTACTGCAAATGCTCATAGTACTGCTGTGGCCCCAAAGTGGGGAGCATGTCTCAGCGCAACTGTGGGAGCAGGTATCAGCAGCCCTGAGCCCCTGCATGATTGTTTTCCCATCTGGTGGGAGAGCCCACAGTGCCGCTGCACAGTGCCACTCCCACAGAGTGACCCAGGCTTGGACCCCATGAGGAAGTCCCAAGCACAGCACCTGGGGTGACCCTAAGAAGAGGCACCTACAGATCTATGTGCCCAGGTGAACACTTTCCTGGCTAGCACAAGCACCCATAATGCCCCACAACTTCCAGAAGATGGGATGGGATCAGATACACAGCTCTTGCTCCCCCCAGTGGTAGCAGGTGAAATCTGCAACCGATAACACCACAAGTGCTCCAGCAAAATATTAGTTCATCAAACACCGCGAGAAACTACAGCAACAATGCAGAGCAGAAGGAGAATGACAATTCTCCAGAAACCAATACTGAAGTCACAGAAATTCACAATCTAAATGACAGAGGATTCAAAATTACTGTCATAAAGAAACTCAACGAGTTGCAAGAAAACTCAAAAAGAGAGTTCAAAGAGCTCAGGGATACAATTAGTGATAAAAAGGAATACTCCACCAAAGAGATTGAAACTAAAAAAGAAAACCAAGCAGAAATTTTGGATACGAGGAACACAGTTAATGATATGAAAAATAATCTAGAATCTTTAAAAAATAGAGTTGAAGTGATGGAGGGAAGAGTTAGTGATTTAGAGGATAGAAATATAGAATTACTTCAAGTGGAGGAGAAGAGAGAAACACACTTGTTAAAAAATTAAGGAATTATTCGAGAAATATCCAAATCAGTTAGGAAAAGAAACAAAAGGACTATAGGCATTCCAGAGGGAGAAAGGAGCAGAGAGCTTGTTCAAAGAAATAATAGCTGAGAAATTTCCAAACCTGGGGAAGGAACCAGACTTACAAATAAACGAAGCCAACAGACCTCCTAATTGCCTCAATGCTTAAAGACCTTTTCCAAGGCATATAATAGTAAAACTGGCTAGTAAAAGTCAATGACAAAGAAAAATATTAAGGGCAGCAAGACAATAAAATAATCTACAAAGGAACCCCTACAAGTCATTCAGTAGATTCCCCTGCAGAAACCTTACAGGCAAGGAGAGAATGGAATGATATATTCAAAACACAGAAAGGCAAAAACTTTCAGTCAAGAACACCCTATCTAGTGAAACTATCCTTCAGAATTGTTGGAGAAATAAAAGCTTTCCCAGATAAACAAAAGTTGAGGGAGTTCATTGCAACTAGACTTCTCCTACAAGAAATAATCATGGATTCCCTCATAGCTGACACAAAAAGCAAAAGTCCACAAAGCTTTCAGCAAGGAGTTAAATAGAATGACAAAATCAGAAAACAGCAGCTCTCATTCACAACAGGGAAGCAAATATTTAATTAAAACTTAAAAGATACAGGGAAGGAAAGCATCAAAAGCAACTATAAAGACTTCAACATGGTCACAAACTCACAACACAAAACAGAACAATTTGTAACGACAATAACTCAGAAGGAGAAGAGGAAAGGGAAGGAACCTGCTTAGGCTAATGGAGATAAGAGGTTATCAGAAAAAGGACTATCTCATCTGTGAGATCTTTTATACAAACTTCAAGGTAAGCACTAAACAAAAAAAACAAAGCAGAGCCACAATTCATAGAAAAGGAAAAAACTGAGAAAACCCCCTAAATGAAATGGCAGTCAGAAAAACAACAGAGGAGAAACAATTGAAACACAAAGTAACAGGAAAACAAGAGATAAAATGGCAGTATTAAGCCCTTATATATCAATACTCATGCTAAATGTAAATGGATTGAATTCTACTATCAAAAGACACAGAGTAGCTGGATGGATTAAAAAGCAAGACCCAACAGTATGCTGCCTCCAGGAAACACGTCTCAGCTCTGAAGACACACATAGATTCAAAGTGAACGGATGGCAGACAACATTGCAAGCAAACTGCAAGCAAAGAAAGCAGGTGTTGCTATACTTATATCTGACAAAGCAGACATGAAGATAAAAAGGAAAATGAGTGACAAAGAGGGGAAGTATATAACAACAAAGGGGACTCTCCACAAAGACGATATAACACTTATGAATATATATGTACCTAACACAGGAGCACCAAAGTATATAAAACAACTATAAACAGACCGAAAGGCAGAAATTAATAGCAACACAATAACAGAAGGGGGCCTCAACATCCCACTTACATCAGATCATTCAGAGAGAAAGTCAACAAGGAAATAGTAGATTTAAATGAAGCACTTGATCAGACAGACTTAATAGATGTATAAAGAGTATTCCATCCAAAAACAGCAGAATACACATTCAAGTGCACATGGAACATTCTCAAAGATAGACCATATGTTGGGAAACAAGGCAAGACTCATCAAATTTAAGAAGATTGAAATCATCTAAAGCATCTCTTCTGACCACAATGCTATGAAAATAGAAATCAACTACAAGAAAAAGCCTGGAAAAGTCACAAAGATGTGGAGACTAATGCTACTGAGCAACCATTGGATCAATGAAGAAATCAAAGGAGACATTAAAAAATACCTGGAGACAAATGAAAATACAACATACCAACTCTTATGAGATGCAGCAAAAGAAGTTATAAGAAGGAAATTTATAGCAGTACAGGCCCACCTCCACAAACAAGAAAAATCTCAAATAAATAATCTTAAACTACACCTAACAGAGGCAGAAAAAGAAGAGCAAAATTAGCAGAAGGAGGAAAATAATAAAAATTAGAGCAGAAATAAATGAAAAGAGACTGAAAAAATAACAGAAATGGTCAATGAAACTAAGAGCTACTTCTTTGAGATGATAAAAAAGTTCACAAGCCCTTAGCAAAACTCACCAAGAAAAAAGAGAGAAGCCTCAAATAAATAATATTAGAAATGAAAGTGGAGAAATCAAAATGGATACCACAGAAATACAAAGAATTATAAGACAATACTAAGAAAAATTATATGCCCACAAATTGGATAACCTAGAAGAAATGGGTAAATTCTTACACTCCTACAACCTCAAGAAGAAATAGAGAATCTGAATAGACCAATCTCAAGTAAAGAGATTGAAATTGCAATAAAAAATCTCCCAAAAAACTAACATCCAGGACCAGATGGCTTCTCTGCAGAATTCTACCAAACATTCAAAGAAGGTTTAATACTTATCCTTCTCAAAGTATTCCAAAAAATTGAAGAAGACAGACTACATCCTAGCTTATTCTATGAGGCCAACATTACCCTGATACCAAAACCAGACAAGAACAATACAAAGAAGGAAAATTACAGGCTAATATTGCTAATGAAGAATCATGGAAAAATCTTCAAAAAAAATACTGGCAAACTGAATACAGCAATACATTAAAAAGATCATACACTATGATCAAGTGGGATTTATTCCAGGGATGCAGGGATGGTTCAACATCCACAAATCAATCAATGTGATACACCACATTAACAAAATGAGGAATAAAAAACCACATGATCATCTCAATAGATGCTGAGAAAGCATTTGACAAGCTTAAACATCCATTTGTGATAAAAACTGTCATTAAAATGTATATAGAAGCAAATACCTTATGATAAAGGCCATATACGACAAACCTATAGCCAACATCACTCTTAATGGTGAAAAACTAAAATCCATCCCTCTGAGAACAGGAACAAGACAGGGCATCCCCTCTTGCCACTCCGATTCAACAGTACTGGAGGTTTTGGGCAGAGCAATTAGGCAATAAAAAGAAATAAAAGGAATCCAAATTGGAAATGAAAAAATGAAACTCTTGATGTTTGCTGATGACGTGATTCTATATACAGAAAACTCTAAAGAGTCCATCAGAAAACTAGTAGAAATAATCAACTAGAGCAAAGTTGTAGGGTACAAAATAAACTTACAGAGAGCAGTTGCATTTCTGTAAACTAATAACGAACTAGCAGAAAGAGAAGTCAAGAATACATTCCCATTTACAATTGCAAGAAAAATCGTAAATTTTCTAGGAATAAATTTAACTAAAGAGGTGAAAGACCTACATACTGAAAACTATAAGACATTGTTGAAAGAATTGAAGAAGATATAAAGAAATGAAAAGCTATGCCATGCTCATGTATTGGAAGAATAAACATAGTTAAAATGTTCATATTACCTAAAGCAATTTACAGATTCAATGCAATCCCAATGACATTCTTCATGGAAATAGAACAAAGAATCCTAAAATCTAGATTGGGCAGCAAAAGAGCTTGAATAGCCAAAGCAATCCTGAGAAAAAAGAACAAAGCTGTCGGCATCATAGTCGCTGACTTCAAAATACACTACGAAGCTATAGTAATCGAAATAGCATGGTACTGGCACACACACACACACAAAACCCGATGCAGACCAATGGAACAGAACTGAAAGCCCAGAAATGTAATCAATATCTATGGACAGTGAATTTTTGACAGAGGAGCCAAGAGCATAAAATGGAGGAAAGAAATTCTCTTCAATAAATGGTGTTGGAAAAACTGGACAGCCACATGCAAAAGAATGAACTTAGACCATTATCTTGCACCATCAGCAAAAATTAACTCAAAATGGATTAAAGACTCGAATTTAAGAAGAACTGAAACCATAAAACTCCTAGAAGAAAACATAGGAAGTACACTCTTTGACTTCGGTCTTAGCAGCATCTTTTTGAATACCATGTCTACTCAGTCAAGGGAAACAAAAGAAAAAAATAACAAATGGGACTACATCAGACTAAAAACCTTCTGCAAGGCAAAGGAAACCACGAATAAAATGAAAACACAACCCACCAATAGGGAGGAAATATTTGCAAATCACATATACAACAAGGGGGTAAATCCAAAATATATAAAGAACCCATACAACTCAACAACAAAAAAGCAAAGAACCCAGTCAAACAATGGGCAGAGGATAAGAACAGACATTTTTCCAATGAAGATATACAGATGGCCAACAGACACATGAAAAGATGTTCAACATCACTAATTATTAGGTAAATGTAAATCAAAACTACACTGAGACATCACCTTACACAGGGCAGAATGTCTGTAATTAATAGGGAAAAAAATCAATTTTTGAGAGGATGTGGAGAAAAGGGAACCCTAATACACTGCTCATGGGAATGCAAACTGGTGCAGCCACTATGGAAAACAGTATGGAGATTTCTCATAAATATAATGATAGAGCTACCACACAATCCAGCTATCCCACTACTGGGCATTTATCCAAAAAACTTGAAATCAACAACACAGAGAGATTTATGAACTCCTATGTTCATTGCAGCATTACTCACAACAGACAAGACATGGAAGCAATCCAGGTGCCCATCAACTGATGAATGGATAAAGAAGATGTGGTATATACATACAATGGAATACTCTTCACCCATAAAAAAGACAAAATATCCCATTTTCAATAACTTGAATGGACCTTGAGAGTATTATGTTAAGTGAAATAAGTCAGACAGAGAAAAACACCATACAGTTTCACTCATATATGGAAGATAAACAAACACATAGACAAAAGGAACAGATTAGTGGTTACTAAAGGGGAAGGGGCCTGGGGGTGGGCAAAAGGTGTAAAGGGGCACATATATATGGTTACAGATAAAAATTAGACTATTGGTGGTGAGCACGATGCAGCATATACAGAAACTGATAAACAATAATGTACACCTGATTTTTCACAGTGTTATAAATCATTATGATTCAATAAAGAAAAAGGAAAAAATTTACCTCTAAATTCTTCTGAGCTTCAAAGTACATGACCTTATATCTTTGAATAGTGTGAGCTTTGCTCCCTCATCTCCTTTAAAGATTCCCAATTTGTGCTTAGTCTTGGGTAGTTTCAATATATTATATCTAGGGATGGATTTCTATTTAATTTTGGCCTGATATTTATTACCACTTGAGGATTTTGCTTGATGTCTTTAAAAATTGTTGGAAACTTCTAAGACATTTTGAGTATTGCCTCTGCACCATTCAGTCTGATTTGCTTGGAATTTCCAGATTGGTAATCATGCAATCTAAAAATCATAAAAATCCTTCTACTTCTGTGATAGGTTTTCGAATTCCAGTTAACTTCAGAGGGCGTGAAAGTCCTAGATGGCCTAAACTGAAATCTTCGATGTCTTCCTTTTCAAATGTACGTCACTTTGGTAAACATGTCTGCCTCAACTCATTTTCTGATAACGAGTGGGTGATGATTGTTAAAATTTATGTCAATACCACGAAGACAGAGACCAGTTTGAGTCGGGGATGAGACAGGAGCTTTCTGGAATCTCCTCCCAAAATCACTCCAGAGCTTTGTTCACTGACACAACAACAGGATGAGTGGACTGGGGTCAGCTTGGACTTACAGACATGTATCCTGCACTCATCACTCCATGGAACTTTCCAAGAAGCTCAATATCATTGCTGAATCTACATCTTCCACATAGGCCTCCCATTTCTACAACAATCTAGTGGACATACACCTTATCTATCACCAGAGTAGCCTAATTCAAAGTTTCCAAAACTGTGTTTATCATCTTCTTCTCCCAATTTCTTAATTCTTTATCAGATTAATAGCTTCTCTGTCAAGCTTGTGGTCCATGCCTGAAATGTCCATCACCCTCATATGAAATCTTCATGAGATCCTGCCAAGTTTATGTCCTTCGTATGTTTCCAGATCTCTCCCTTCCTTTTCATTGCCTATTTGTTCAGGAACCAAATACCGAATTTCCCTTGAGAAAGGCTGGCCTTGAGGAAACAATAGGAATTCTTGCTTTAGATTTTCTGTAATATGGAGATCTCACTGGAGAGGACAAAGTTGTCAAGAAGAGAGATTTAAACCAAAGGAAGAGTGTGTAGGCAAAAGCACCATTGCTGGGGAGAATTTATAGCATCCAAAGGATCTTTACCATTTCTTAATACTCTAAGGTTTTGGAATTTTGAGAAAAGACCTTCATTTTAAATGATGGAAAGGGAAGAATGCATGTTCTTTTTGCTATGAGAATTTTAATTCACAATAGTAATAAATGTGATAAAGTATGGAAAGGAATAAGCATAATGGCAAGTTGTGAATACTCAAAACTTTGTAGATACATTATTATTCTTTCTAATATATTTATTAATACAGAGACAAGTGAAGAATATGATAGGGAAATAATACAGAGAGAAGGAGAGAGTGGTAATCAATCAGTCATTCTTCCAATAAATTAGATATTATAATAATATTTTTTCTATCACTTTCTAACTTGGGTTATTTCTGAATAAAGATCTTCTTACTGTACAGTAAGCTTCTTGGAGATATATCTGATGTTCACATGACATTTTTTGCATTTCTGAATCTAACTGTACTTGTTGTATATGATAGGCAGTTAGTAAGTAATTAATGCATTTAAAAAATGGAAGTGTAATTGCTATCAGTAACTAGTATCACTCTAAAATATTTATTACTGCCGAGCATGTGGAGGGAATAGTCCTGTTCAAAACAAAGCTGAATCATTCTCTTCTTCCACTGAGGATCTGAAATAGGAAATGACAGGTTATCTTGATTTTTTATTGACAGATGCAGCTAGGGAGAGGAACATATTTGAATATTGGACTCTGCACATTCTGTGTATTGAGTTCTGGGCAGGGAATATGACTTGAATAATTTAATTAGTATTTTTCATAAAAATTGTTATAAGATCATATTTGTGAAAGAAAGAAAGGCATACTTCACAAGTAGAAATCACTTCTCTACCACCCTAGAAACAGAGTCACTGAACCCGTATGATGCATTGTTTTTCTCATGGTAGTACTGCTGGCCACCCTGTGTATCCATTTTGTGATGAATATTAACATGGAGGCTTTTGTTCTGACTTCCACCATTAGCCTGTCAGGAGGGAAACTTCTCAGATGCTGGTGATGGGACACTTCAGCATGGGTTCCATCCATGCTGCTTAGCAATTCATACTTATCAAGTGTTAAATCCATAGGTCAGGAAGGAAAGGCACTCAATTTTTGCCACTTACTTAAAAATTAAAGATTTTTTCTGCTAAAGACTCTTACCTACTCCAGTCTCTGTTTTGCATATTTTTTTTCCCTTCTGACTCTTTAGAGCTAAAACCTGATTTGCCTAGAGTTTGGGGTGGGTGGGAGATGGGATATGATACAGCAATTTTATAGACATTTCTGGAGTGGGATGGGTAGAATTTTCAGCCTCTATGGAAGTAGTAGTTAGCATGTATTTATCAGTCAGTTTTCCTTTAGCCCTTCAAGGAACAAGAAGACACATTATTTATGGTTGGTAAGGTGAGGCATATATTGAAAGAATGGCCAGCAATGCAAAGCCTCCCTTCCATCAGAGGTCCTGGAAATCCCAGGATGAGGTATCTCTGTGGCAGCACAGGCCCAGGATGTGGGAGACAAACTACCCTAGAAGGATGATTAAGACTCAGACACACAGAAGGTTTAGGAGGAGGGAGTTGAGCACATATCTATTTGGGAAACTTTGGAAAATGCCTCTATCGCTACCTCTCTCCTGCACATAAAAAGAAAACTTCCACAGTATTTTACCAAAGAGCCAGAGCTGAGAGTCAGGGCTAGACTGCCAGGTGTGCCCAGGTTAAAAGTAATGAGCTTGCTGGTGGCAGTTGGGTAGGAATTCAAAGAAACAACTGACAGACCAAATTACCCTGAACATTAACTTTATGTTTAACAAATATTCTCAGGTTCAAAAAAAATGGTAATTTGATATACTTGATCCTTTTAAATGTTTCAAACACAAAGGAAGGCACACTTACAAATACAAAACACAAAATATTCCTAAGCCACTAAATATTTTCTGTAAAGTCGATATTAAAGTGGCAAATACATTTAGTAATTCCAATTCTTCTAAATTTTTTTTTTTTTTTGGTGGGGAAGACCAGCCCTGAGCTAACATCTGTTGCCAATCTTCCCCTTTTTGCTGAGGAAGACTGGTCCTGAGCTAACATCCGTGCCCATCTTCCTCCATCTTCTAAATTTTTGAACACCATAAGAAAATATACCCATGCAAAATAGCACAATGCTTATGACATTTCTTAACTTTTAGGAACATCTTTTATTTAAAGACATACCTTTATTTTCTACAGTTTTTAGGAGTACAAACTTAATCATGTAATTGTAAGGAACCAGATTTTTATCTCAGACCACTTTGTTAAAATTTGGGACAATCATGGAACAAACAGGAATAATCAAAGAACTTTGAGACTGACTGTTGTTCAGGACCTGGGTTCACTTTCTAACACCTATACCTGCAACTGTTGCTTCCTCTCATGACCACATTTGGCAGTCATAACGACTGGGCTTTCTACAGCCATGATCTTTAGCTGGGATCTAATCAACAAGCTGTGCAACCCACACTCTTTCCTAAAATGATTCACTCTTTAAATTGGAGGAAGCCATATATGTTCTCAGAGTTTAGGTCACATTTGTATAACTGTAGCATAACCCTATGTTTTTAAGACTTAATGCATAATTATTGGGATTGAATCCTTTCTAGGCTGCAATTGTACCCCTTTTATTTTTTATAATATCTCCTTGGACTTTTTTTAGTCAATTGCTTAAAGTTGATCTAAAATAGTTGCCCCCCTGGGAAGATCTGTGTACATGACAAAGGTAGGTAAATAAACTCTCTGGGTCTGCTTCAGGCAGGAAAAAGATAAGGAAAAGACAGAGAGGTTCAAGATACTATATTGTCTAAGTAATTCAGGACTGTTCACAAAACAAGACAAAATTTTAATACTGAAAAGCTAGAATTCCAGTTTCCAGTATCACAGGTAATGGCTTCTGAAGTCAACACTTTTATCTCCATAACAAGAAAAAAAATAGACAAACTAAAAATCAATGACTCTCCTTATATCCATCAAAAAATTGAAATCTCAGGGCAAATTGTACCCCCATAATTGGAAAGACAGGTGGATACAGAATATCATGGCTTCTGGGGGCAGGAGAATAATAAAGTGAGTGGATTGACTTTACTTGATTTCAAGACTCACTAGAAAGCTACATCAATCAAGACAGTGTGATATTGCTGAAATGGATCAATGGACCAGAATAGGGAGCTCAGAAGCAGACCCACCCAAGTATAGTTAACTGATCTTTGACAAAAGAGCAAAGGAAATCCAGTGGAGAAGGAATAGTCTTCTCAACAAATGGTCCTGGAACAACAAGACATCCACATGAAAAAAAATGAATCTAGAATCAGATCTTACACCTTTCACATACATTAGCTCAAAATCAATTATAGATGTAAATATAAAATGAAAAACTATACAACTCTACAGTATAACATAGGTGAAAACCTAGATGACCTTGGGCATGATGATGAATTTTAAGACACAACACCAAATTCCCAATCCATGTAAGAAAAAAATTGTTAGACTTCTTTAAAATAAAAGGAAAAAAATGTCTTCTGTGAAAGAAACTGTAAAGAAAATGAAAGGACAAGCCACCAACTATGAGAAAACACTTGAAAAACTATATCTAATAAAGGATCAGTATCCCAAATACACAAAGATCACTTAAAACTCCACAATAAGAAAACAAAC
Source organism: Tapirus indicus (assembly GCA_031878705.1). Lineage (NCBI taxonomy): Eukaryota > Metazoa > Chordata > Mammalia > Perissodactyla > Tapiridae > Tapirus > Tapirus indicus. The sequence continues at coordinate 122,792,589 of CM062925.1, forward strand.
AACCCAATTTAAAAATGAACAAAGATCTGAGCAGACACTTCACCAAAATAGATATACAGAGTACAAATGAGCATATGAAAAGTTGTTCAACATATTTGCCATTATGGAATTGCCAATTTGAAAAAAATGAGATACCACTACACATCTATCAGAATGGCCAAAATCCAAAACAGTGACAACACCAAATGCTGGCGAGGATGTGGAGCAATGGAAACTCTCTTTCATTACTGGTGGGAATGCAAAATGGTACAGTCACTTTGGAAGACAGTTTGGCAGTTTCTTACAAAACCAAACATACTTTTACTACATGGTCCAACAATTGTGTGCTCCTTGTTATTTAACCAAAGGGGTTGAAACCTTGTGCCCACACAAAAATCTTTACACAGATGTTTATAACAGCTTTTAAAAATTGTCAAATTATGGATAGACGTTCACTGGATATGGATACATAATTGTATCCATACAGTAGAATCTTATTCACCGATAAGAAGAAATGAACTGTTGAGCTATGAAGAGACATGGAGAAATTTTCAATGCATATTACTAAGTAAAAAAGGCCAGTCATAAAAGGCTACATACTGTATGATTCCAATTGTATGACATTCTGACAAACAGCAAAGCTGTGGAGCCAGTAAAGAGATCAAGGTTGCCACAGGTTTAGAGTAAGAGAGAAAGGGAAAGGTGGATATGTGGAGCACAGAGGATTTTTAGGGTCATGAAACCATTTTGCATGCAGACAGTAATGGTGGATACACATCAATACATATTTTTCAATATTGACAGAGCTGTGCAACACAGAGGACCCTAATGTAAGCCATGGACCTTAGTGAATAATAATGTATCAGTATTGGCTTATCAGTTGTCACAATGATCCACAGTAATGGCATGACGCTAGTAATAGGGAAAATGGGTTTGAGGGGTAGAGGCCATAGGGGAACTCTCTGTACATTATGTATAATTTTCCTGTAAATCTATAACAATTCTAAAAAGTAAAGTCTATTAATCAAAATAAAAAATGTACAGTCCATTTTTTTACTCCTTTTAACAGTTTATTCCCATTATTTAAAAAGTTTTTGAGCACCTGCTAAGAGTCAGAATTTGTGACTGTCTCATGACACAACTGTTAATGGATCTGATACTCATGTAGCCAAGATGTTGGTGTTACTGGAAATTCTGAGGTCTGTGAAGGTGACCTGGAACAGGAGGTGAGGTCGTTCTCTGGTCATCACCTACATCTCAGTGAATGAGGTTATCAGATTGCCAGGCTTAATCACATGAGATCATGTGGAGTCATTTTGGGGAAACCATTTTCCAAAAGGATATTTCCTTTATAAGGAAAATGGAACCAGACCTCAAGGGACCACTCACCTCTGTGAGTTGACCTGCTTACGTATGCAGGTTTGTAGCAGCTCTCCTAGGCTAGACACTTTCTGCTTGCACACCACTGAAATATACCAAAATTATTTCATAAACTGCATAGAAAAGTAATGATTTCATCCCATACTGGCTTGCAGTAGCACAAAGGTCAAGAGCAGATATTCCCTGGCCCTATAGGAAGGTTTAGAGATGAAGCCTGAGATGGCATAGTCTGTGAATGACAACTAAGCTAAAGGTGGACTGCAAGAACAGCCTTGTAGGCATAGAACTGAGCCATCTGGGCAAAATTCTTAGCCTGGCAATAACTTCTCCATTGTACTCTGTGGAACTGAAGCTGTCAAAAATAGTCCTTGGATGTAAATGCCCATGGAAATTGCAGTTCCGAAGACAAAGGGGTTGAGAAATCGCTGAATGCCTTACAGAGTTTCAGCTAAGATGCTCCAAGTTCATGGCCAAAGAGTTATACCAATATCAGACTATTTGGCGTCAATGTCAGGAAACTTAACATTCAAAGGAAACGGAGCAGTCATCCTGAAACAGAAGAGTTACCACAAAAGCGCAACATGCAGGAACAAGAATATTTCTTAAATAAAAAATAACTAAGCAAACAAAGAAACCTACCACTATGAAAAAGAACCAACAGAACTATCAAATAGAAAAAAGATCATAGAAGAAGAAATTAGAAAATGGAGTAATTTGAGCATGATATGAAAATAATTTGGTTTAGCACTCTCAGGAAACTAAGAAGGGACAAACATTTATGAAAGGAGAAGGAAACCAAGTAGAAATGACAAATGGGAGAAAGAACTAACTGGAAAATATTAGTTTATGAAAAGTAAATTGTTTGACTACAAAGAGGAAAACCTCAATAAATGCAAGAAATAGGAGGCTAGACCAAACAGCTATGAATTTTTATTTGTTAGTGATTGATTTCATAAACCAGTTGATTTCTTTTTATCTTCCAAAGCCAATGACAAGAGTATATTCTGATGACTTTCATGTAAAAGAGATTAATCAGTGCTATTTTCCCAGCAAAAATTAATTGACCACTAAAGCTTTTTGGTATTTGATTCACTTGTTAAGCCAAATTTACAAGTATATAGGCTTCACTCTTTATGTAACTTCTTTCAAACTTCAATCCCACTCTTTTTATGCATGACTACTGCTCTTGGCTCCTTCTTCCTCCTGACCCTCCTTTATGAGCCTCCACTTCTGCTCCATAGTGGGAAACTGAATCAGGCCAACACAGATTTAACCTGCAAATTCACTGGTTCAGTCACTTCAGGCTTAAAATTTGTCTCTTTCAGGAACTTTCCTATCCACAGAAATATATACAAAGACAACTGCCTTCCCCCTCACTCCTTGATTTGCTGGTTCTCCTGTTCTGACAGGAAGATAATGGCAGTCCACAGGCTCTGTTTCTTTCTCACAGGTCACTTTTGTGTTCCCCTCAGAACCCATGGAAACTTCACATGTCATGTTCTCATCTGGAATAAGATCAAATTGCTGGCATTGCTGTTGGGACACATAAAATGGGAGCCTGAGGAATTGTGTCCACTAGGAAAAATCGTTAAACTCTCCAATGTCATTTGAGACAAGGGATGGAGGAGCTATGTCCCATATTATGAAAGATCTCTTTGATGGAAATGTTATAATTCAAACAATAATTCTCCATTTAATAGCCCTCTATGTCCAGTTTTAAAAGCAGACAAAATTGAGTGGTGACTCATAGCTGACTATTGTAACTTAAATGTGCTTGTCCTGCCAAATATTATTGAAGTCATCCAGGACATCCAAAGGACTCCAGGTGACTACCTTACTGGCATTGATTTGGCTGCCATGTTTTACTTGATACCTATATCCAGTTTGTCCTCCTGTTTAAAGGACCTCAGTTGATGTTCCCCCAGCCTCCCATGGGTACCTCAGTAGCCTTGCATGTCACACAACCTCTGCCACTAGGACTGAAACAGTTAAACATACCATATTTTGGCATTACATGAACAATATCTTTTTGTGGGGCCTGACTATAGAATAGGAGACCAAGACCTTAAGTCTCTCACAAGTTCTTCATAAAGTAGAGGCTGGACCATTGCTGCTCACAAAATTCAAGAGCTTACTAAATTCATCAGATTCCATGGTTAGTGTTATATGGTCCTCTGAAGGGCAAATAATTCTTGAGGCCACCAAGCAACTTTTCTTGCTTAGGCCACCTTGAGTGTGAAAATGGACACAACTTCTCCTTGTTCACCTGAGGAGACATCACATATTCTTCTTGCTGATTTTACCACACTAATTTCTCAAATTTCTAGAGAGACTGCTTCCTTCCAGTAAAGGGACTGCAACATTGGGCATTAATATTAACACACAAGCTGTCCAGCAGGCCTGGTGTCTGATCCCAAGTTCTGAATTTCTAGTGAGGTCGTGGCTACCACCACAAAGCCTCCTGGAGTTTATGGACCAAACATGGCCTTAGAGCTGCACATGTGTTTGGGACCAAATGACTGCCACAAGGCACCTTGAGGAGACACCTTACAAAACAAATATTGAACCTACTGGGCTGTCTTGGAGACTGAGCTCCTGGGCCCCCTTCAGAGGCCTGAGGACTCTGATTCCTCTCTGCCATGGGTTAGAGACCCTTTACATGGGCAGCTGGGCCCAGACACGGAGGTTCCTTGGTTAAATGGCTATGGCTCCTTAAGGATTGGGCCATACTCTAGGAGGATGACTTCCCCCATTCTCAGCCCCTCACTTGTGACCATCAGGGAGGTGGAGGTTCCCTCTCTGCCTGCCCACTTGGCAAAATGTGGGGACCCTTGGGACAATGGCAGTGACGTCATTACACAGAATGGAGATCAATGGTCAGTGGCAGCATTCCACGTCCCTCCAGCACATCCCAGACCAGGATGGGACAGAGGGCTCTGCTTAGTTGGCAGGGTTGATAGCTGTCCATCTGGTCCTCCTAAGATGCCCTGAAGAGAGACCTACCAGAGGTTGTGTTTTTACTTATTCATGGGCTCTGCTAATGGTCTTGTGACATGGCCTGGAAAATGTAAAAAGCATACTTTTTTATGTCAAGGGAAACCAATTTGAGCTGTCCACATTTGGCAGACATTGGTGGATTTTCTCCCCCCATTTGGGTTGCCCATGTCTTGGCTCACATCCTGTATGATTGGTACAAGGACACACTAAGAAGTGAAAGAGCCAGGAAGCCTCAACCAGCAGCACATCTGTTTAAAGGACAAATGTAGAGAGAATGAGTGGAGTCTGATTTAACTTCAAATTAATAAATTAACTAACCTAATTTGAATATGTAAACTTCTATGGGAACTGAAAGGATGAAAAGGAGAATAAAAGACTCACTGATTGCAATTCTCAATGAATCAATAACTTGATGGGTTGAGGTGGAGTAGAAACCACAGAGTAAGAGAATTGATCCAGGTGGAATGTATTAAAATTAAGATTTCAGAGATGAAGCAGTTGTAAGAAGTAGACACAGGAGTAGTTACCTCATGCAGTGTAGGTACAAGTAGAAATTCTCAGGAGTTGAGGACATCAAAACACTGAGAACCCGGAGTTGTTTGACTGAACAAAAAGGATGTCAACATATTCTGGGAAGGAATTATAATCTTTATAAACATGCAAACATTATAACGTCAATGAAAGGCATGTATGGATAAGTGGGTAAGATAGTAGGGTCAAGAGGATGTCAGCCTTAAAAAAAACTGTCAGATACTTCTCTCTCTCTAAGGAATCTAACATCCCTGATGCAGTGGGCTATTGTCTGACCATTCCCTGTTCTGACCTTTGCCCCAGTCACGTTGCAATCTGATTATTAGGTTCTGAATAAACACAGGAAGGAAGCACTGGTTGTGATAAGGTCCTAATCTCAGCAATTCAGAACACAGTTCTGTACCACTGGGGTGTAGGGGGTGAGTGGGGGTGTTTTGTGTAGTTGGTGCAGGCTGTGTGTTTCTAACCTTGGCACTGACAACGAGGATGGCAGAGCAGCTTCCCACTAGTTGCCCCAAAGCCATATCTGTTCTCTTTAAGAGGTTGGAGTTCAGGAAAAAGAACTTAATTCTTCATCTTCACTAAAGCTGTAATCAGAAATTGTACCTATTCTATCGTATTAGAAATTATACGTAATACTATTCTATTCTAACTCTAGCACATAGTTAACTGATATTCATTATTTATAAGGCAGTCCTAAAATGTCTTCTTGTCAATGTTTAATATTGGAAAATCACTTATCAATATTTCTACCTAGGAGCAAATCTGCTCTACCCATACTATAATTCCACAGAAAGTAAGGAAAATAGAAACTTTGATGTTTCTTTCTTTTCAGAAATTTGTTAAAAGAAAAACCACCATCCTTTCACAGAGAATGGAAAAATGACTATGACTTTCGTTGTGAAGGAGTTGAGAAAAAATATAAGTAACTTTAATATTAATCCAGACACATTCAATATATAACAATACTATATTAATTATAGTGTTTTTCACATTAGGACCTCATCCCAACCAGTGCTTGCTACCTGTATTTATTCAGAAGCTAATAATCTAAATGCAGTGTGATCTGAGCAAAAGTTAGAACAGGGTTATTGTCAGAGGACAGCCCTTTGCATCAGGGGATGTTAAATTCCTTCAAAAGGAGAAACAGATAACCCCAAACTACCACTAGCAACACTATAGTTCCCCTCAAGTGTGTCTGGATATTGACATTTAACAATAAATGACACCTGCCTTTTGACTGAGTGACTTCAGTGGGACAGAGGGCAGGGGAGTTGAATAATGCGAGGGCTGACTAAAGAAGAAAATTCATCAGGTGAAATTCAAATAACATTCACAACCAGAGAGGGCACAAGGGAAGGTCATGCTGTGGAATACCAACTAGTGTATTCTTGATCTCAGCATCATCAATTTGTGGTCTCTATAACTGAGATGATGTGGCAAATCCTGATCATCCCCAACTTGAGGTAGTCACTGTGGCCACCCTATTCTGGACAACCTCCTCAGCGATTGTGAATGATCCTTGGAACTTCTAACTTGGTGGCTCTTACTAGGGTCATTACATGTGTGTGCAGGATATCCACTGTGAGAAGAGAAGAGATACACTTGGCTTTTGGGATGTATATAAGGAATCCATCACTTATATATAGGAATAAATCACTTCGGTTGATATTAAGTCTAATATTAAGTCTTTCATTCATGAACGTGATTGTTGTCCATATATTTGCATCTTCTTTAATTTCTTGGAATAATTTCACAATTTTGGTTATGCAAATCTTTTGCCCCCTTAATTGTTATTCCTAAGTATTTTATTTTTTTTCATGTTCTAGTAAAGGGAATTGTTTTTTTACATTTCCTTCTCAGATTGTTCATTATTAGTGTATAGAAATGCAATTGATTTTCAGTTGATTTTGTATCCTGCACCTTTGCCGAGACTGTTTGTTAGTTCCAATAGTTATTCCTTTGATCTTTAGGATTTTCTACATATAATATCATATCATCTTGGAACAGAGATAATTTTACTTCTTCCTTCCCATTTTGGATGCATAATTATTTCTTTTTCTTGTGTTATTACTGTAAGTGTAACTTCCAATTCTGTGTTGACTATGAGTGGCAAAAGAAGGCACAGTTTTTCATATTATTAAACTTAAGGGGAAACGGTATCAGTCTTTCCCCAATGAGTAAGAGGTTAGTTTTGGGTTTTTCAGACATGGGCTTCACTATGTTGAGGAAGAGACTTTCTCTTTCTAGTTTGTTGAGTGTTTTTCCTCATGAAAGGGTGTTGAGTTTGTCGAGTGCTTTTTCCACATGAACTGAGATGATTATGTGGTTTTTCCTTCATCCTGTTAGTATGGTGTATTGCATTTACTAATTTTGTATGTTGAATATCCTTACATTCCAGGAATGATTCCCACTTGGTCACAGTGTAAAATTTTAGTATGCTGCTGAAGTCAGTTTCTAGTATTTTTGTGAGAAATTTTAATTCTCAAATCATATGGAATATTTGTCTTTAGTTGATTTTCTTGTATTACCTTTGTCTGGCTTGTACAGGGTAATGCTGATCTCCTGGAATGAGTTAGGAAATGTTCCCTGCTCTTCAGTTTTTTTGCAAGAGTGAAGAATGATTGTTGTTAATTCTGCTTTAAAGGCTTGGTGGAAATCACTAGTGAAACAATCTGGTTGTGGGCTTTTCTTTTTGGGGAGGTTTTTGATTTCTTATGCAATCCCCTTAATAGTTGTACATCTGATCAGGTTTCCTATTCCTTCATGGTTCAGTCTTTGTAGGTTATATGTTTCTAGGAATTTTCCAATCATCAGAATTTCTCAATTTCTTGGCCTACAATTCTTCACAGTATTTTCTTTTATGTTTCCTTGTTGATCTTCTGTCTGCTTGTTTTATCCATTATTGAAAGTGGGGTATTGAAGTCTCCAACTAGTTTTGTAGTGGTGTCTATTTCTCCCTTCAATTCTGTCAATGTTGGTTTCATGTATTTTGGACCTCTGATGTTTGGCATTTATATGTTTATAATAGTTCTACATTCTTGCTAGATTGACCCTTTTATCAATATGTTATATCCTCTTGGTATCTTGTCACAAACTGTCTTAATTTTTTTTCCTGTTACTGGTAAGGCCATGCCAGCTCTCTTCTGCTTACTATACACATGGAATATCTTTTCCCCTCTTTCCCTTTCAAATGATGTGTGTCCTTAGATCCAAAGTGAGTCTCTTACAGAAAACATATGCTTGATCCTGTTTTGTTAATTCATTCTATCAATCTATCTGTTTCATTTGGGGGTCTTTACTTACAGTTTAAGGAATTACTGATAGGGAAAGGCTTACACATTTATTTTTTTCTACATGACTTAAGCCTCTTATTTCCTCCGTTATTCCTTCATTTTGTGTTTAGATGATTTTTGTTTAGATGATGTGTTTTGAAACCCTTCTCATTTTCAATTGTGTATATTCTATTGATATTTTCTTTTTGGTTACCATGAGGATTACAGATAAGTTTGTAAAGTTTTAACAATCTATTTTGAATTGATACCAATTTAACTGTAATGTCATACAAAACTCTACTCCTATACAGCTCTGATACCCTCTCCCAATTAATGTTATTGATGTCACTAATTTCATCTTTATATATTGTGTACATATTAACATAGATGCATGATTATTTTTATGCATTCATCATTTAAATCTTGTATAAATGAAAAAGTAAAGTTACATTCCAAAATTACAAAAGTACATGATTTTATATTTGCCCATGTATTTACCTTTACTTGAGGTCTTTATTTCTTCATATGGCTTTGAGCTCCTGTCTAATGTCCTTTCATTGAAACTGAATGACACCCATAACTTTTCTTGTAAGGCAGTTCTAATGGTGATGAATGCTTTTAGCATTTGTTTTTCTGAGATTGTCTAATTTCTTCCTCAGTTCTAAAGGACATTTTGAACTGATACAGAATTCTTGTTTGACAGGTTTGTTTTTTTTTTTTACTTTCAGCACTTTAAATATATCAAATATATTTTGTCCTCCAAGCTTTCTGATGAGGTGCCTGTTGACAATCTTATCCAGGACCCTTTGTACCTGCTGAGTCATGTTTCCTTTGGGGCTTTAAGATAGTCTCTTGTCTGTTTTTCAACTGTTTGTAGGTAATGCATGTGGGTGTAGGCATCTTTTAATTTATCCTATCTGATTCTTTGAGTTTCTTGGATTTATTGATTATTCATGTCTTACATTGAGCTTGAGCAGCTTTTATTCACTAGTTCCTCAAATATTCTCTCTTTCCCATTCTTCATCTCTTCTCCTTATGGAACTCCAATAGTGTACGTTAGTTCACATGATGTTATCCTATAAGTCCTATAGGGTCTGTTCACATTTCTTCATCTTGTTCTTTCTGTTCCTTAGGCTGTAGACCTATAATTTCTATCTCTTTTTTTTAATATTATAATTTTATTCATATACGATTTGCCAGTTTTCCCTTAGTTCTTTGTCAAACCGTTGCTCAGCAATTTCAGCATATATATGAGAGTTGTTTTAAAACTCTTCGCCTAGTAAGTCCAATGCCTGTTCAAGAACGGTTTCTGCCAATTTATTTTCTTCTGTTTAATGGATCATGTTTTCTTGTTTTTTGTGTGTGTGTTTAATTGGGCATTTGAGAAAAACAGCTGCCTTTCTCACTCTTTGTGGGTTTGTTCTATGTCCTGACAATCTTTCTCTTATTAACGTAACCTGCTCCTCATCCTGGGAAATGCCTAACATGAAAGATAAAGGCCTCTTCAGTACTTTTCTGACCATGCCTCTTGCCTGCTGCGTGACTTTTTAACTCCCCTGAATAGATGGCTGCTGTTTGAATGTCTTAAAATCCCCAAAATTTAAACCCAGCTTCTCTTCAGGGCTTTGTGTGGTTTATTCTATGTCTCTGCCCTTAATCTCCTATCCCTGGCATCTGTGCATGTATAGTCCACCTCTAGCTATAATGAGCCATTCCAGCTGCTTTTCAGTTCAAGCTTCGATTAGGTGAAGCAGACAGCAGTCTTTCAGGCAGCCCCAAAATAGCTTAGAACATTGCAAATAAGATCTTCTCTGATCACTCTAGTTTGAGAGAGGTAACTAGGACCTGGCCTGATGCCTGTTACAGAACAAGCCTGCATTATGCCAGGCAGGGGAAGGGGCAAAGTTAGGTTAAAAAAATGATGAAATCTACTACCACTTAGAATCTGGCTTTTTCCTAACTGGGTGTTCACTTTGTTTCTGTTCATCTTTGTTTGACTGTTTTCCAGAGCTCCTATAAGATTATTTCAGCTAGTTTCTGGTTATTTCTTTATATTTCCATGAGAGAACTCAGAGCTTCCTAGTCCTGCATTTTGCTGACATCACTCTATGTGTTGAATTTTAAATGGCTTCATAATATTACTTTGTAGCAATGTGTCTTAATTTCCCTAATTCCTCCCAAGTTATTGTAATTTAAGTTGTTTCCAGTTTTTTCTCTCATTAAACTGTTGAGTAAGATAATAAACTACATAAAATATTCACCAGTTTTTCTGGTAGTTACATCATGATAGTTTTCTAAAATTTATGTAACCGGGTGAAAGATATAAACACTCTAAGGTTCTGTTTGCATGCTGCCAATTATATCCAAAAACTGTTAATAATTAATACTCCAACAATCATCTTGCCAGAAGGTCTTTTTTGGCATCCTTTTCAGGATTTCTCTGTTATTAGGACTGGATATTCTTTTCATAAAGAAAAGAAAAAGAAAGGAAAATAATTTTGCTGATGGGAAAGGCAAAAGGCCAACTTTTCTTTCATTTTAAAGTTTAATTCTTTATTGAGGGTCAACCTTTTGAAAAATGCTCATTAATCATTCCAATAAATTGTGTGTGTGTGTGTATGCATGTGTGTGTGTATGGCGTAGGATAGTTAATTGTTTCAAATGATGTATGGTCAAGAAGGGGTATCATCATGCAGAAACAAAAAAGACATTGGTATCTGGAGGTTTCTAGTCTAACATTTGGTCAATAATTGTTCAGCAACTCTCTTGTAATACTTTACTAACACATGTAGATACTAAATTAAAAATTTATTTTGTAAGAAATTGGTGATTTCTTTATCACTGTATAATAATTCACTGAGATTACTCTTTGATTAAAAAACAAACAAGTTAACTGGTTCCAATTCTCTTCTGACTCTATGGGTGACTGCTTTAACCTTGCTCCTCCTACAATCCATTTTTCAACAGTGGGACTGTGGACTTGGGTGTTACCTTCCTGTTATTCACATAACTCTTGAAGGCAGAAAAATAAAGCTGAGCCTGCTTAGACAGAGGAGCAACAGGCAATGGATCCCAAATGTTGGTGTGTGGAACTAAATGATGGCCACTTCATTCCTGTACTCGGATTTGGCACCTATGCACCTGAAGAGGTAACAGTGGTGGTCTTTGGGTTGAGGGTTCAAAAGAAAATAGACCTAGCATGAGTGGAAACCAACCTGAATTGTCAAGTCATTGAGTTCCTCTGTGATTCTGAGAGGCTCACTTCGTTCTTGTAACCAGGCTAGAACCAATCCTTATACAAAGAGACAAAGTAGTCAGTGTTCACTCTGCATCAGGATCTGACCATGTGGTCACCTATAGATTATTCTCCATTTTCCTCCAGGTTACATCTATTTCCCAGGGTGGCAAAAGAGGTGAAACTCAGCAGTCCAGGACATTGACTATCGGCTGCCTTGCTTTGAGGGTGATGGCAGGGAGTGGTTTCTGTTTATATTTGGAATTCAATAAATCTTTCTTCCCACCAAGAGGACATGAATGAGAGAGATATGTGTGATAAAATGTCCTAGAGATGAGGTGAATGACAAATTATGGGAGAGAGTTGCTGTTCTGCTGTGAGGTAGCCTGCTGAGTGCCAGGCAAAAAATATTCCACCTGTAGTTTCCCTTGTAATTTTCCTACAGCTTGGAAATTTATCCTGAATGGAAAATATAATATCATTTCAGAGAATAAGCTACAGTCTTCCATGGCAAGGTTTCACTTCTTAGTTCATGTTAATGTACTTTTGATTGAAGCAAATAGGTAGAGTGGGCCTTTGACATAAAAGGGAGCAAAGTGGACAAGTCACTAAATTGGAAGCCAGAAGTTTGCCTTCCAATTTTCTCTTTAAACTATTTAGTTGTATGACAAGGAACTAGTCCTTAAACGTTGAGTGTCACGTTCTCATCTATAAAACAGAAGGAAATATTCAAAGAGACTTTTTGGAGGCAGATGATAGGACTTCTCTCTTTGTAGGGCAAAGTGGGATGAAGGGGAGTAAAGGGTCAAAGATACTGAAGCTTCAGCTTCCATAAATGTCTGAATGCCTGTACGGGTAAGGAAAGAGAATTACCAGCAGAGGGCAGTTAGATCAAGTATATATTTCCTAGCATTATTATTGAAAACAGGAAGTTTCTGAAATCCTTAATAACTAACAGAATATTGTTCAGCCTTAAAACAGAAGGAAATCCTGCCATTTGCATCCACAGATGAACCTGGAACAAATTATGCTAAATGAAATAAGCCAGATACAGAAAAACAAATACTGCATGATCCAATTTATATATATATGGAATCTTGAAAAGTCAAACTCATATAATCAGAGAATAGAGGTGTGGTGACCAGAGCCTGTAGGAGGGGGCAGTGGGCAAAACAGGGAGATGTTGGTCAAAGGATACAGTCTGTTATAAGATGAATAAGTTCTGGAGAACTAAGGTACTGCATGGTGACTATAGTTAATAATAATATACTATATTCTTGAGATTTGCTAATAGAGTAGATCTTAAGTGTTCTTACCACACACACAAAAGCATTAACTATGTGATGTGTTGGATATGTGAATTAGCCTATTTGTGGTAATCATTTCCCAATGTGTGTGTGTGTGTGTGTATATATATATATATATGAAAATATCACATTGTACATCTAAAATGTATACTTTTAAAATTTATATACTTTTTATTTAGCATTTTCTCTGTGACTACACTGGTAGAGTACTCTTAGAAGTTTTCACCTTGTTCCTTGAGACTTCATTCCATGTAGCTTTTCCATTTATTGATTTTGCTTGGTAACATCTCACAATAAAAATCATATCCATTACTACAGCTATATGCTGAATCCTGTGAGCTCTTTCAGCAAATCACTTAACCTAGGGGTTGGTCTTGGGGACTTTTGATACTAGTGATCAACCAGTGATTGCCTGAGATTGAAGGGGCCCCTGAGATAACCAACTTTTAGTACTTACCAGGGAAAACCCAGGCAAATTGCCATGGGTTCATCACCACCCATGCAGAACTAACCTAACATATAAGGAAAAGCTGATTATCAGGGGGGTAAAAATTTGTGCCTTAGCTATCTCTCAATCATGTGGATATCCAACTACTACCTTTTGTGGCTCATGTAGATTCCTAAAAACAAAGCTATTGAGGTCACCAAATTAGCTATAGATGCTAAGTTCCACCATATTGATTCTGCTTTTACATACAATAGTGAAAGGAGGTTGGATGGGCCAAGTGAAGCAAAACTGGAGATGGCACCGTATGGAGATAAGATATATTCTACACTTCAAAGGTGCTGTGTGTGTGTGCCCTTGCATGATGATGACTGTGTGGAGATAAAAATTATATGATAGGACAAGTAGTTGGTGAATTGTGCTTATTGGTACAGCTTTTTTCACACATATTAATGTATGAATTCTATGATCAAAAAAAGATGATGGCTTTCTCATCATTGATTTCTTCAGGTTTTATGACTTCAAGTCATTTTTCTTGTCTGACCCTCAGACCAGCTCAGTGTGGTTTAGCATAGACTACTAAATCAGATGGAACTGTCATCATCATAGCTTCCTTATCATCTGGGTGACTGGGTTACTACAATTTCTTAACATTCTGAACCTCAGTTCTTGCCTCTGTCAATAAGGGACAGCTTCCATTTCACCATCTCTAACATTGCACTAAGTGGGAAAACAAGCAGTTCACTCTGGGATTCAGGGGCTGGGTATTTTGAGGGTGGATTATCTTTATTACTATTTAGTTACTTAGCATATATTGAATGTTTACCAAGTATTTTAAGTAATTCCCATTCATTATCTTTAATTCCTCAACAACTGTCCCAGGTAAACTATTATTCTTATTTTTCACATGTGTCAAATCTAAGCTCAAATCTAAGTTTCTCTTCATTAGAAACTCCTGATGGGCAGTGGGCACAGAAGGAAAGGACAGTAATCTGACTACTTTGCAGCAGCTTTGCTGCAGGTTTCTCAGGGCTGGAAGTATTTGCCAAAGATTTCCATCATTGAAACCTTTTGCCACATCTGAAGCCACCATTTGTCCAAGTGTTAGGTATTAGAAAGGAATACTTAGGAGGGATAAAGTAACAATGGAGACAGAATTGCACTTCTCGTCAGATGTATTCTTCACACATCCACATAGTCAAGTGCAATGCACTTAAAATGTCAACACCTAGTCACGGTGAAGTAGGGGCGGTTTTGGGTTTGCTTGGGAGGGACTGCCCCATAAATGATGGAGATCAATAGACTCCATCTTGGTAGAGCTATAACATGAAATGTCAATAGCTAATAGCTGTTAGGGCCAGTTTGTTTGCAATGACATAACTGTCCATTGTATCCACCATTACAGCCTAAACATAGGGTAAGCCTTACCTATGTTACATCCAACTTTTATTACTATTGATAAAGACAGAAGAGTACCACAGAGAATAGAAAAAAATAGGCAATGTTACATGGGATCCTAGAGTGATAAGTCAAAATCTCTGTAGCCCTTACATAGTAATGCTGGCTGAGGGACTGGGAAAAGAGACAGTAACTCATACATAGAATGTTATCAGTCTCAGTAAAGAAAAATTGCTGTTTCAATCCCCAGTTAGATGGAGAGTTTAATATAGTTAATTTATCACCCAGAGGCTGCCTTGTCTCCTCGAGGAATGGTAATTTACCAAGACTCAGTGTGAATCTCTGCTGCTGCTGACTGGTCACCCATCTCAAAACAGTGGTAGTTCAAACAGCCTTGGTGAGAAATAGGCCACACAGTTGGCCCATGTTTAGTCTTAATCCATTCCACCTTGGCTGGTCCATTCATGGGCCCATTGTGTAGGTACTGGAATGGTTAGGTGTAGAGGCTAAGTAGTATCCTGTAGAAAGACATCTTCTTTACCTAATGGTTGAGAGCCTCTCCTGAAGACTCTGGTGGTCATAGAAATCCCCCAGGGAGAGTCATAGGTGTTTGCAGTTGGAAGTCTGGGTCAGTGTCCATGGATATGTTGAGTACCAAGCAGATACAGTAGAGTGACTACTGTGTTTGTCACAGTGATGGACTCCATACAGTACATTTCTAACTTAATCCTCTTCACAATCCCCTGAAAATTAACTACTTCTTTCCTTTTATTCTAATTGGAAAAATTTGTTTAAAATTTTTTTTCGGATTTCTTGAGGGAAAATTAACAAATAAAATTCTAAGATTAAAGTGTATGACACTTCTGTGATTAAGTGTATGACATGATGATTTGGTACATGTATATGTTGTGAAAAGATTCTCCTTATCAGTTTTAACATATCCATCACTTCATATATTGACCATTTTTTTTTTCTGGGCAGAACATTTAAATTCTATTCTCTTAGCAAACTTCAATTATACAAAACAGTGTTAGCAATTATAATTACCATGTTATACATCAGATCCTCAGAACTTATTCGTTTTATAGCTGAAAGTTTGTACCATTTTACCAACCTCTCCCCTTTTCTCCCAACCTCTAGACCCTGAAAACCACTTTTCTCTTCTCTGTTTCTATGAACTCAACTTTTTTTCCAATTGTGCCATGCTGTATTTGTCTGTGTCTGGCTTATTTCAGTTAGTTTAACACCCTCCAGCTTCATCCATGTTGTTTTAAATGTCAAGCTTTCCTCCTTGTTCAAAGGTGAATAATATTCCATTGTATGTATATACCAGGTATTCTTCATCCATGCATCCATCAACGGATGCATAGGTTGTTTTCATACTTTGGCTATTGGGAATAATGCTGAAATGAACAAGGGAGTCCAGATATCTCTTTGAGATAATGATTTTTTTTCATTAGAAAAATACCCAGAAGTGGAATTGCTAGATCATATGGTAATTCTATCTTTCATGTCTTGAGGCACCTCTACACTTTTTTCCTCAGAGGCTGCACCAATTTACATTCCCACCAACAGTACACAAGGGTTCCCTTTTCTCCACATCCTTGCTAGCATTTGTTATCTCTTGTCTTTTTGATAATAGCCACCGTAACATATGTGAGGTGACAACTCACTGTGGTTTTGCTTTATAATTCCCTGATGATTAGTGATGCTGAGCACCTTTTTAGGTGCCCATTGGCCATTTGTGTATCTTCTTTGGAAAAATGTCTACTCAGGTCCTTTTCCCATTTTTAAATTAGGTTACTTATCTTTTTTTGCTATTGAGTTATTGGGGTTTCTTGTATATTTAGGATATTAACCCCTTATCGGATGTGTGGTTTGAAATATTTTCTCCCATTGCATATATTGCTGTTTAAATTTGTTGATGGTTTCCTTTGCTGTGCAGAAGTTTTTTATTTTGATGTAGTTCCACCTGTTTATTTTTGCATTTATTACCTTGGATTTAGTGTCAAATCCAAAATTTGATTGCCAAGACCAAAGTCAAGGAGCTTACCTCTACGCTTTCTCTTAGGAGTTTTAAGCAAGTGTCTTTTTGTGTGTGTGAGGAAGACCAGCTCTGAGCTAACATCCTTTGCCAATTCTCCTCTTTTTTTGCTGAGGAAGACTGGCCCTGGGCTAACGTCCATGCCCATCTTCCTCTATTTTATATGGGACACCACCACAGCATGGCTGATAATCAGCATGTCGGCTGGTGCCCGGGATCTGGGCCCGTGAACCGTGGGTTGCCAAAGCGTGACCTAAACCACTGTACCACCAGGCCAGCCCCTAGCAGGTGTCTTTTTTTAACTGTTAAATCCCCAGGGCTTAAGGGTCTAGCACAATGTCAGGCACACAGGAGGCACTTAATAAGTGCTTGTTGCATAAATATTGAATGAGAACACCTGGGGAATGAAGGCTAAAAAAAAAAAAAAACAATTGTGAATGAGTTTAAGAGCTAACTTGGGTGGAAACTGAAGGAGCATGTACAAGTGTTATGGATACATTTCCAATTCTAAGCCTAAAATAGCTGCTGATATCTGTATCTATATATCTATCTACATCCTATATCTTCAAAATTTTTCTCCAAGTGTCAGAGTTTTCCTGTTAGTTACTTCCTTACAGTGAATTCTTTGTTGCCTGAGAGTTGATTTTCTGTGTTCCATGGTGAAGACAAGTTCACTAAATCATTTAAGATTAAAGGTTATATTGAAGTTTAGTCTGTGGCCCCTGAGGACAGGTTTGTTACCAACGCTTGCACCATCAAACAGGGGAACAGGAGACATGAAGAAACAGCTGGTGAAAATGCTATGAAGGAAATAAATAGCTTCTCTCTGAGTTGGGTGGATTCCCAACCCTCCTTATTCATATTTTATAGGTTCCTAAGAGCAAGGCTGAGGAGGCCACCAAAATGGCTATTGATGTAGGTTTCCGTCACATTGACTCAGCATACCTCTATCAAAATGAGGAGGAGATTGGCAAGGCCCTTCGAGAGAAGATGGCGGATGGTACTGTGAAGAGAGAGGACATATTCTACACCACCAAGGTGCTGTGGGGGGAGTGATGAGAGGTTGCTGTCATATCAGACACGTTATTTTGAAAACAAAAAAAGAACTTTGGTGTTAGTTTGAATAATTTAATCTCCTAACATCGTAGAAGCCCATTATAGAAAAACAGAAAACAGAAAAGGCTTGCTTTGCCCTTAAATGTGTCAAGGACGAGACCCAGTTGTTCAACTTCTCTGAACGTCAGTCAGCATTCGTATGTGAAGCACGAATAATGATACTTTTCTTCTTTGTCTGTTGTGTGGATTGACTGACCCACTCTGGAGTGAGTCCACTCCTTCAGCAGATTCTCCCAGGACACATCCAAGTGAGGCTGACAAATTATACAGAAAAGGGAGCCAGACTAGGAAATACTTTTTTGAAGTCATCGTTGAGTTTATTGAAATGTGCAAAATTTCCTTAGGTGGGAAACCCTGCTTCCAATGTCAAGAGAGTTGAGCTCTCAATAGAATGATCCAACATATGTGGACATCAGTGATAACGTGTTCTTAGAATGTGGGCCTCTTTGTAATACTATTGCCAGGCATTTATTATATAAAACAGTAGATTCCATTTCTCCTTGCCTGACATTTCTTCACTCTCCTTTCCCAGATGACTTTTCTAAATCCTTGAAAGACTTAGGTTGCTTTTCCTGGGCCATCGAAGTATTATTCATAGTTTTCTTAGAGTCACTCAAATAAATCTCAGTTCCCATTAAGGAGCTCATTTATACTAAGTCACATAAATTCAGCCCAAGTCCCTCTTATTTTTAGACCACCACTGTTGTTTGTTACTCACGTCTCAATCTTTTAACTATGAGGTTTAATTTGTGTCCTCAAATGTGGGAAATCATAAGCCATTTTTTATTTATTTTGGTCACTGCAGCTTTGGGCTACTTTCCTTCAACCAGAATTGGTTCGACCAGCCCTGGAAAGATCACTGAAGAAACTTCAACTGGCCTACGTAGATCTCTTCATCATTCATGTGCCAATCGCTATGAAGGTCAGCTTTTGCTTTTCCTTGCTATGTCTAAGAGTATCCCATCACTGCTGTTCCCTGTCCATTCTCTCATTCTGGTTGGGTTTTCTTTGCTGTTACTGAGAGAGGTAGGTGTGAGCATGGTGGACAGAATGGCTAAAGGATTTATGAGACTCCTTGACAGTTGTGTCACTTCACCATCAAATTTTTTTTATCCTCATCTCATAGCCTTCAGAAGGATTGAAATTCAATGATATCACTTCCTCCACCTCAAAGAGTTGAGGACACAACTGTATTTGTCTCAGTGATATAATTCTGTCTGTAGTCTCTTAGTGATTAGGGTCTTCAAGAAAGTTGAATTACAACAGACTCTAGAGATGCAATAGGAAATCCCCATCTCTTTATGTGGAGAGTCCCTCCTATATGGACCTCTCAGTCCCAATCAAGAATGAGGTACCATGGGATGATCCATATTACACAAGTGGGCTCCTTTGGGCTTCACTGATCCAACATCTCATCATAGTGGATGTCCACTGGGCACATCTGGCATCCTCACTATCTCTGAGTTGGGTTATCATAAACTGGAGCTAAAACACACAGCTCAATAGTGAAAGTACATCCTTTCAGCTAAAACACACAGCTCAATAGTGAAAGTACATCCTTTCATTCCAACCAGCCTGTTCCTGGGAAGTAAAATCAATTCCAACCAAAGGAGAATTCATTCTTAGTGAAGTTCAGGTGTTTGCATTGATAGGAGGGTGGAGGTCATTGGAGGATAGGCAGTTTGCTACAGTCTCTCAGGCTGGAGTCAGTAGTCAGTCTTTAAAAAAACCCTCTTCTTCATCCTCTCTCTTCTTTGTGTTCCAGCCTGGGGAGGAGGTTTTGCCAAAGGATGCCAGTGGAAAAATTATTTTAGATATAGTGGACTTCTGTGACACATGGGAGGTAAGTACTGCCACTGCCACTCAAGGGGTACTGGGTGACAATGCAGAAAGCACTGGATGGGGAGTCTGGCCACATCAGTGGTCTGTCCTCAGCTACATCACTGCCCTTCTCTGTGCAGTGGTGTTCTCATCTGTAAAGGAAGGGACCTGAATGGTATAACCTATAAGGGCTATTTTTCCTCTAGACTTCTATAGTTCTAAGTAGGCATTTCTTTGCCCCACCTACCAGGTTAAGCCTGGGAGCCTATAAGTGGATCATCAGAACAAACTCAGTAGGAATTAGAGCTCCATCCCAGGACAGGTAAACAGGTCCATGGAGGGAAGGAAGGCTGTGTCTGACTTAGGAGAACAATGGACTGTAGGAAAGTGAAGTCTGCCCTTATGTAGCCCTTCTGACCACATTTTTCAACATTCTCAGAAAGAGGAAGCAGCCAAACCCTCTACTAGGAAAACCTGAGAGTTTGTCTCTGCTGTTGACCCTGATACCACTTGTTAAGGAACTATTAGATGCCTAACTGGAAGATAGGCACAAGGAAGGGGATGGGAATTGAAAGCATCTTCACGTCTAATTATCATCCTGGGTGTGTATTTAATAGAAGAAAGGAGACAGTATGTGTGGATAGCAATAAAAGACATTGGGAAATAATGTATCCAAGTGACAAAAGGGGTTCAGTAAAATCGTGACATATGTGAAACAGATTTACATTTTTTAAAAATTCAAAGTTAAATGAAAGGCCAAACTACATGAAAGTTTTACCACACATTTCCCTCCTCCCCAGGCCCTGGAGAAGTGTAAAGATGCAGGTTTAACCAAGTCCATCGGGGTGTCCAATTTCAATCACAAACAGCTGGAGATGATCCTGAACAAGCCCGGGCTCAAGTACAAGCCTGTTTGCAACCAGGTGAACCCAGAGCCTGCTGGGGCTTCCTTGTTTTCTGCTCCTCACACACTCTTCCTTAAGTACTGGCCCCAAGTTTTTGTCTTGATGTCAACTGTGTAATGATAGTTCCTTTTCCTGCCATAGGAAATGCCAAAGAAGGAACAGGTTGAGTGACATGGGAGGAGTATTGTGTCAATGCTTCAGAGGTGGGTTTGAGGTTTCTATGAGACATCCAAGTAGAGATGCTGAGTTGGCAGATGGCAATACTGGTCTGGAGCTCAGAAAGGCTGTCAGGTATAGAGGTAGGGACTTTGGAGTCATTGCTTTAAGGATGGTAATTAAACTCACAGAAGTGGATTTGCTCTCCAGGAAAGTTCACGGAATGAACAGGAAGAGGGCAGGAAAGTCAATATTTAAGGATCAGGCAAAGAGGCACTGGTTAGAAGATTGAAGAGGAGTTGCCAGACAGGGAAAGAGAAAATAAGCAAAGCATGGTGTCAGGAAAGCCAAAAAAGAGGCATGAAAATGTTTGCGTGGGCCATAGGATGAATCCTGCTGAGGAGCAGCCAATCCAAACAGGGATGGAAGCAGTTATTGGATTTAGTGACGTGGACTTCATGGAAAACTCACAGGAGCAGTTACAGAGAGGTGAGAGAAAAAGCCAAAGAGAAAAGCAAAGGAGTGGAAAGTGAGGAAATGGAGGAATCAAAATGAAATAAATGATATCTAAAAATAACACCCAATGCTGTCGATATTTAAACACTGTGACATTGTAAAATTGTATTGCTTTTTTGTAAAGCAGTGAAAATTGTGCAAGAAACCATTCAAATATCTATACTTTTTGTCTGAGTTATTTCATTTCTAGGGATCTATTTGTAGAAAATAATTCAAAATGTGTTGAAATATGTCCCTCCCTTTTTCTCTCCTCCTCCTTCTTCTCTTCCTCCTCTTCCTCTTCTTTTTTCCTCCTTTATTCCTTTCTTCTTCTTCTCCTTCTCCTTCTTCTTCTCCTCTCTCCTTTAATTTATTTGTGAAATAAACAAAGCCTTTTTTCCTTTAACTTTTCCTACACGGTTGATGTTACTTATTGATCCCCGTGATACAGTTTGACGTGGTGCTCTATCTTTGTACCCCTGTAATTGGAGGTTACATTTAAGATTTCATCATATATATATATATATATATATATATATGTGTGTGTGTGTGTGTATACTTGTATGTACATATATATATGTCATTGTGAATTCATGAATTTTAACAAATATTGTGTTTTCCTATCCAATGTGGTTACTGTTATTATTGATGATCAAATTGTCATCATTTTATTGCCTCTTCAAGTGATCTCCTGAATCCTTTGACATGCCTCATTGTCTTTCCTTTCTTACTCACTTTCTGGAGTGTAAGATGTTCTAGGGTCCATTTGTAGCTTTTTTGCCCAGACCTGGAATCAGCCATTTTTCCAGGGAATCTTGATTTCTTTCAGTGGGAAATGACAGTTAGAGGCCACAACCTGTTGTACGAGTCTTTAGTCATTTTAAACGCTAATAGAAATGTAAGAAAAGAATTATTTTGTCATTTCTGAAAACCAAGAGGATTTGAAGATATTTCAGAAGGTGCACGGGAAAAGGTACCAATCTGAAAAATACAGTAGAATCTTAATGGAGTGTTAGATATTCCTTCAAAGGACTTTTCAAATTTACATGTTATTGAGTCATGTATTCTGACACATTTTGATCTTGGCAACTTACAGGTGGAATGTCATCCATACCTCAACCAGAGGAAACTACTGGAGTTCTGCAAGTCCAAGGACATTGTTGTAGTTGCCTACAGTGCCCTGGGGTCCCAGAGAGACCCAAACTGGTAATGAGAATATTGGTGTTAACTTATGTCAGCAACTCTATTGATGAAGAAACCCTTTTTTTTTTTTTTTTTTTTTCGTGGGGATGACCAGCCCTGAGCTAACATCTGTTGCCAATCCTCCCCTTTTTGCTGAGGAAGACTGGCCCTGGGCTAACATCCATGCCCATCTTCCTCTACTTTATATGGGACGCCGCCACGGCATGGCTGACAGGCAGTGCGTCGGCGGGCGCCCGGGATCCGAACTCGCGAACCCTGGGCTGCCAAGCGCGGACTAAACCGCTGTGCCACCGGGCGGCCCCTGAAGAAACCCTTTTTTAAGTTGTAACATTTCATTGTGGAAGAATTCAAACATATACAAGTGAACACAATAGTGAAGTTATCAATGGATGAATGTATAAAGATGTGGTATATATACACGATAGAATACTACTCAGTCATGAAAAAGATGAAATCTTGCCATTTGCAACAACATGGATGGAACTTCAGGGTATTAAAGTCAGCAAAATAAGTCAGAGGGAGAATGTCAAATACCATATGATCTCACTCATAAGCAGAAGATAACAATGATGACAAACAGACACATAGATAAAGACATTAGATTGGTAGTTACCAGAGGGGAAGTGTTGAGGGAGCAGGGTGAAACAGGTGAAAGGGCATATGTGTAATGTAATGGATGGTAATTAGTATTTGGGTGGTGAACTTGATGTAGTCTACACAGAAATTGAAGTCTAATGATGTACACCTGAAATTTACATAATGTTATAAACCAGTGTTATCTAAATAAAATAAAAGAGTGCAGTGAATTCCCAGGTAACATCCCTGAAGTTCAATCATCACCAACATTCTTTCATTCTGTTTCCTCTATACACCCACCTACTCCAATCCCCACTCTAAATATTATTTTTTAAAGTGATTTAATTGTAAAATTCACACATCTTGTCATGCATAAATCTTAGCTGTTGAATTTTGACAAATGGATATACTGTGTAACCTCACCCCTATCGTGGTGCAGGAAATTTCTATTTCCCAACAAAGTTCTTTTTTGTCCTTTCCAAAGAATTCTTCCTCACCCCAAGGCAACCATATTTCTGATTCCTTTTCTCAACTTAGATTAGTTTAGTCTGTTCTAGTACTTCACATAAAAAAGAAGTCATAGAGTATACCCTTTTTTGTGTCCAGCTTCTTTGGCTCAGCATAACATCTGTGAGATTTATTCACATTGTTACAAGTATCTAGTTCATTCCTTTTTACTGCTGAGTAATGTTCCATTGCATGAATATAAATACCACATTTATTTCTCCATTCACTTGTCAATGGAAATATTAGTCATTTCCAGTTTGGTACAATTACAAATGAATCTCTACCATTATTCATGAAACTCTTTTTTTTTTTTTTTTTTGCTGAGGAAGGTTTGCCCTGAGCCAACATCTGTGCCAATCTTCCTCTATTCTATATAAGGGACACGACCACAGCATAGTAAGTGAGTGGAGTAGGTCTGCACCCAGTATTTGAATTTGTGAACCTTGGCTACCAAAGTGGAATCCACAGAACTTTAACCACTTGGCCATGGGTCCAGGCCCATGAAACTCTTTTTTATTCATATCATATTGTATCTACTTATCTCAAATATCTGAGCAATTTGGGGAAAATAACTCTCTATATTTTCCTTCCTACACTGTTCAAATATGTGTTTTTTGATTTCTTTTTTCAGGATAGAAAGGGATAGTCCTTATCTCTTGGAGGATCCAATCTTGAATGCCATTGCCAAGAAACACAATCGAAACCCAGGCCAGGTCGCTTTGCGCTACCAACTACAGAGGGGTGTGGTGGTCTTGGCTAAGAGCTTCAGTGAGAAGAGAATCAAAGAGAACTTCCAGGTACAGGTCAGACAGTCTCTCCACAGTGAGGAACAGGTGCTGTATTGGGAGTCATCTCTCTTGCCTTTCAGCACCCACCCATGTTCATTCATTCCCATGTGTCATTCTCTATGGGCTATGGGGAAGCTTGGAAAGGTGGAAAGAGAGAGCAGTGGCCTCGGAGTCCTAAGTTTTATGGACTCTAGGCCTGGTTGTTCCACTTCCTAGTTGTGTGACACTGAGTAGACTTCATCTCTGTGTTTTTTATCAGTTATGGGAGTCCTTCCATGCACTAAAAAACTTTTAAAATCCTGCTTCCACTTATTCAACTTCTCTACCCAGTGAACCCCTATTTGAACATCAATATCAAACTAAACAGCATTAGCTGCTTCGTTAAACCACCAGGACACCTCATCACCATTGTTCACCACCACAGGTCTAGGCATGGCTCTGTTAGTGAGTTTTTCCTTATTAAACAAAAACTGTTCATTTATGTCACTGTGCTCTCTTGACTGTGTGATCCTAAATGTAGTGACTCCCTCTGAGTCATCTTTTAGGACTTTTTAGCCAGTAGAGCTCATGGCAGGTCAGAAACTAGATAAAAGTTTATAGACAGGCTAAATTAACAAACAAGTGAGTAAAGTTTCTTCCTAAATTTTCCCTCCTACACTTCCTGGTCCTTTAGATCAATCAGTGGTCTTCAATTTATTGTGCTGTAAACCTCATGAGAATTGTGAAAAACTACTTGAGCTCTATGCCATTTTAAGGTGACTGCTAAAAATTTCATCTCAGCTTTAGTATTTGCAAAAAGATGACATTGGAGCATATTGCTTATAATGCATTTGCTCTAAAACCTTGAAGTTGTAGGTTTTGTTCATTCAATTTATGAAAATATACAATACAGAAATCTAAATCTCATTGTTAAACCAATCAGAAATAAATTCCATTTTACTTTTCAATTCAACTCAACATGAATACAGATCCCCATGAAAACCAAATCACTTCTGTAGTATATTTTAAAGATGAAAGACAGGAGGATAGGTGTATGGCAGATAGATAAATAGATGGATAAGTAAATAAATAGGTAGGTAGATAGAAAGATAAGGCAGTGCGTTTTCCATGAAATTGTCCCCCATATGAAATAATTCATTTCCCACATTCATATTTCTTACCAAAGATCTGTCTGCGTTGCTATTAATGGACTCTCCATTAGGGGCTATGCATTATCATGTAAAAACAAATCTGGACTGAAATAAGAGAAACTTTATTCAAAAGAGAGAACTCTCTGAATGTAAGATGCACAGTGTCTCAAAGATCGATTAGAAAGAGTTATTCTTTCATAGGGAACAGTAAATACTCCTAGAAAGAGTAAAGAGTTTGAGGATAGGGAGGAGCAGGTGGTGTGGTCCAACAGTTGATCAAGGAAAGCTTTTTCCAGAGGACAACAGATTCTTGGAGAGGACATTACAGGAGGTTGTTCTTCCTTCCAATTCTTGCTTAAGTTCAAGGCTGTCAAATTCTAGGTGCTGGTGGGGAAGGAAAAACCTGACCTAACTTTGGTCAAGTCAGCAAGTATTTTGTCCAGATTGCCCAACTGTCCCTTTGTTTGGAAAAAAGAGAATTTTTTCCTTTCTGTCAAAAGCAATTCACTTGGAAAGATTTGGGTTTGATGAGTTGTGAGCTTTTCTTTTGTGAAGTGGAGAGAAAAGAGGAACTGAGGAAGGAGAGGTGGAGAACTCAGGCAGAAGAGTTCTCAGGCCAGTACACCTGGAAGCTGATGATAGGGACTTTCCTGGATCCTCCCCTTGCCTCCATCCAGCTGGAAAGTCCTCAAGTTCCTACAGAGAAACCAGCTGCCTTGTGGGAGAGTTTAATGTGATTCTTTCCTTCACTTCAGGTTTTTGACTTTGAATTGACATCAGAAGACATGAAAGCAATTGATGGCCTCAACAGAAATTTCCGATATGACAAATTACCATTGTAAGTGACCTGTAGATTGTTTTTCATAGGTTGTTTTCTCTAGCATTCAGGTTAGCAGAGGAAGTAAGCTTCCCTAAATCAGGAAGACTGGTCTGATTTCTGGTGTAGGAGTAAAACAGGAGCTTTGTGTAGACTTCAGAACAGAGATGTCTCCAGGGCTCAGTCTCTGACCCAACAGAAATGAGAGTGGGACCCAGGATAAACCATAAGTAAAACTGCCAAACTTTGCATCTTGGTAAATTCACTATTTTATGCCCCTAGTCCCTGTGTCTGGTGAGCTTCCACACAGGGCTGACTTATCCATTCAACATGGAAAGCTCAGTTCCTATAGCCCACTAGATTTTAGGGGCATAAAAAATATTTCATCTTGAATTCTTTTTAAAATCAGGAGAACAATAATTATATCAATAATGTCTATGTAATAATGAATCCAGTCTGGATTCTATTCATTTTTATCATAACACAATACCAAAATGTAAGGTTGATATTTTTTATGGGGGAGGGGGCCCAGGAAGGCAAACGTGCATAGGTTCTGTGACAGTCATACTGTGGCCCTGCTTCCACTTAATCTCCTAAATGTCCAGTGACATTTCTCCATAGTGGGCATTCCTGTTCCAAAACACCATCCATTTCTTCCAAACTCATCTCTCCATTGGCCTCTTTTCTTCATCACAACTCCTATTTCCTCAGCCATGTGATCTCACCAAACTGAATTGTAAATGGATAATGAACATTAGTGACTGTGGTGTCCCCAGTGGTACACACCAAGATGAGATCCTCTGGATTGCTCTCTTTCCTGAGTCAAGGCTTACTCCAGGGTGGCCTGTGTCCAACAGAAGACTCTCCCCTGGGAACATCCACCACTTTTGACTTTGACTTGTTCACAAACAGAACATTCCAGTTGTTCAGTTTCTGCAAGAGCATCTCAGGATGAAGAGAAAGAAGACTCATTGAACTGAGAAGTTTGGAAGGGAGTTTAGAGATAAGAGGAATACAATTTTAGTTATAGAATAAAGGTTTAATTCTAAAAGAAAGATCTCAAAATTCTCCTGTTTGTTTGTAAAAATATATCATGATTCTGAGAAAGTAACTTTTCTATTACCAAAGGATTTTAAGTGTAAGTCTAGGATCTTTTTCATTAGGCTGAGAATGCCAGTCTCACTCATCTTGTGGTCTGAGGTCAAGAGCACATCTCCTGGACCATAGAATTGCTAAGAATGCACTCTTCAGTGATATTGAATTGAAAAAGAAAAATTCTAAAAGGAAAATAAGAACATGGAAAAAAAAGAAAACAACAGTAATACTAATGACTGAATAAAGAGTATTTTCATAAATTATAGATTCAGAAAACAATAATCACATTTTGTAGGTGTGGTTATGTAAGTGTACATGTTGTCTCCTCAATAGATTAGAAGTTCCTTAATGGAGGGACCATAGCTTGTTGAGGGTGCTCAGTACATATTTGTTGAATGAATGCATAGAAAAGAGTAGCAAAATTCTTACTATGATAATTTTCATTGGCAGACAAAAGTTGCATCTGGGCTGAAATGACCACAACATTTTAGCCATAGTTCTTACTTACAAATAAGTATAAATTGTAATCTAAATCAAACTGTGCATCATTTTGGTGCTTATATTACATGGGGATGGGGGAACTGGGCATGCAGGTGGAGTTTGCACATGGGCAGGAAGCCTGTGTGCATGTGTGTCAGGGTAGAAGGAGGAACCTGCTTGTAAATTTAGTTTTCAGTCCATCCTGACCACATTCTAAGAGAAACTGTCTCTTTGAAGGTGTGAAGACAGAGTTAATGCATTAACATCCCTCCTTCTCTTTCAGTGCTGTTGATCACCCTTATTATCCATTTTCTGAAGAATATTGACCATGAGCTATCCACCATGAGCTCTACCAGAACTTCCTGCTTCTAAGGGTGTGAAGAGGATTTCTGTACTTTGTGGAGGTGATTCAAAGCAGCATCTCTAGTTTCAGTCTGCTGGCCTTTATTTTTTTTTTCATTTTATGAAA
This sequence comes from Tapirus indicus, assembly GCA_031878705.1. Lineage (NCBI taxonomy): Eukaryota > Metazoa > Chordata > Mammalia > Perissodactyla > Tapiridae > Tapirus > Tapirus indicus. Next base: position 122,820,738 of record CM062925.1, read on the forward strand.
AATTAAGACTTCAAAATGAGGATATTTGCTTTTTCTTATTATGAAAATAATGTGTAAAAATCATAGAGAACTTGGAAAATAAAAGGGAAAAGATAGAGAGTAAAAATAACTTGTAATTAGCTCATTTAAAAATCCTTGCTTTCTCTGCATTTTCCTTCATGATTTTCCTCTAGAAATGTGGGAGGGTGTGTTTACTTAAAATATTTAAATAATCTTCCATGTATTAATTGTGTACTTTGTTTTTTAACTTAACATGAGTATTTCCCAAGCTATCAAATATTACTAAAAAATTCAGTATTATATTTTGAATGTTGCAAAGCAGGGCATCTTATTAATTTACTTAATGTCTTAATCATCTGCCTATCTTTTGGAATTTTGATTAGTTCTTGTATATTTTGCCATTGATTCATTTATTCATTCAGCAAAAACTTTACTGAACATCCTTCATGTGCCCGATTTTGTTTTATCAATGGTTAAAGTAGACAAGAATTAAATTAAAATGAGAAGTGTCTTGAGTTTACAGGCTAATGAAGGAAGAAAACCATGAAGGAAATAAGGAGTACTGTGCTATTAGAAATGAGTAAGTACCTGTTGGGAGTTAATTCTGCATAGTCTCACTTTTCTGTATGCCTGATAAGCAGAGGAACTGACTACCCTGCATTCCACACTTTTCATTCAGGAAGTTTGTCTAGTGAACAGTCTTGGAATGTAGAGATAGTGACTCCCTCCAAAGAAACGGAAGGCATGTTTACCGTCCAGTAATATATATATATATATATATATATATATATATATATATATAAATCTCCCTCAAGAGAAAGGGCAGGGATGCTCAGTGCCTGCTGTAATCAATCTGTTTCCTAGACTCAGGTTTTCCTCCTGTAAGCCAATCTGCAAGTTCAGCATCATGTGGGCCCCTTCACTTCACCCTGTAGAAATGGGGGCTCAAGGACCTAGCACAGCAATCCTTATTGTGGGAAACATTTTCACACTATATCCATGTATCAAATTATCATATTGAAAATCTTAAACTTACATAATATTATATGCCAACTACAGTTCAATAAAGCTGGAAAAAATGCTGTTACTTTGGCTACAGCTATTGTTGTGAGTAATAAACTGATCTTCTCTGACCCACAAGTTTTATGACTTTTACTGGCATCCATGAAATGACGGCAAGTTAATTTGTTAGCTTGCAAGTGAGGTTAAAATCTTAGATCCTTCATTATGATTGACAGAGATATGGAGAAAAATTAAGCAGGCAGGAAAAGAGATAGTGGTGGACAGTGGGAGTGTTAGGTGCTATTTTAAATAGCATGGTCAGAAAAGACTTTGCAGAGAAGATGGCTCGAGCAAAATTGGAATGACACAAGAGAGTGAGCTCAATGGATGTATGGGACACACATGGAACAGAAAATTCTAAGGCCAAGAAGAAATAATGTTCCTATAATACTTAAGTGACAGAAAGTAGGCTAATGCTGGTGACTTTTAGTGAGTGATGGAGATAGTATTAGAACATAAGGTCCAGGTCTGCAAAAGAGGTCTATGTTGTGTAGGCTTTCAAAAGGACTTTGACTTTTTTTCTGAGAAAAATGGACAATTAGTACAGAGTAGCCACATGAGCTGCTATGTTTTAAAAGGATCACTTTGGATGTTATGTTGGGAATTAAAAAGGGAAAAGAACTCTCTGTTAGGGCTCTCTACAAAAATTCAGATAAGAAGTGATGTTGGCTTGGACCATGGTATGAGGAGTCAAGGTGGTCAGAAGTTGTTAGAATATGGATATATCTTAAAAGTAGTGTCAACAGCTTTCTAACATATTGGATATATGATAAAAGGAAAAAGAGGAGTCAAAGTTGACTCCAGACATTTTGAGATAAGGAACTGGAAGGGAGTTGCCATTTGCTTAGATGGAGACAATGAGGGAAGAGCAAATCTTTGTGGGAAGATGAGTTTAATTTTAGACATGCATGTTTGAGAAGCTTGGTAGGTATCCTGGTGAAGATGCTGTGTAGACAGTGGGGCAGACAAACTTAGAGGTAGAGGAGAGGTCTAGACCAAAGATATATATTTAGAATTTGTCAGAATATAATTGTCATTTTCAAGCCCAAAGGCAAATGATCAGAAATTAGAAAAGATGAGTGAGTGAGTGTTGACAGAGAAGAGAATAGCCACGAGAGATCCCGTCATTAAGAAGTTGTTGAAAAGTGGAGGAACCAGCAAAGGAAGCTGAGAAGGAGGGGCTAGTGAGGTACAAGGGAAAGCAGGAAATTGTTCTGTCTTGGAAGGCAAATGAAGGAACTGTTTCAAGGAGAAGAATCAAATGCTACTAAAAGGACAAGTGAGATGAGGACTGAGATTGACCATTACATTGGGCAATCGAACTTAACAAGGTCAAGACTAGTTTTGATAGAAGGGTGGAGACAAAAGCCTGAATAGAATGAGTTCGAGAAAGTGTGGGAAGAGATCAATTACAGACAGAACTTGGATAGTTTTCAAAGAATTTGCTATAAAGAGGAGCACAAAATTGGGCAGTTGCTAAAGAAAAAAATGAAGTCAAGTGAGGATTATCTGTGATGGGAGATATAAGAGCAACCCCCTGTGCTCTTAGAACAATCTAGTAGAGAGAGAAAAAGCAATGATGCAGGAGAGGGAGGGGGAAATTGCTGGAATCATGTCTGTATTAGTTTCCTGTCACTGCTGTAACAGGTTACCACAAACTCTGTGGCTTGAAACAACATAAAATTATTATCTTACACTTCCAGAGGTCAGAAGTTCAAACTCAGGTTCAGTGGGCTAACATCAGAGTGTCTGCAGTTTCACATTCCTTGAACCTCTAGGGGAAAATCCATTTTTTTTCCTTCTCCAGTTTCTAGAGGACACCTTCAGACCTTGTCTCATGGACTCTCCCTCCATCTCCAAAGTTAGCTCCACAGCTTCTCAAATCTCTTTTCTACACTTCTCTCCTCATATCTCCTCTTTGACTGAAACCCTCTATGGTCCCTTCTTATAATGAGTTTGTGATTACATTAGGTCTCCCCAGATAATCTAGGAAAATACTCCTGTCTCTTGATCTTTAATCACATCTACAAAGTCCTTTTTGCCATGCAAGGTGACATACAGGTTTCTGGAATTAGGGCATGGACATCCATGGGGCCATTATTCAGTCTACTACACTAGCTCTGTGGTTAATTTGGGGCAGCCAAGCCTCAGTTTCCTAATATTTGTAATAGGAATAATTATATCATGCAGTGCTAAATACTGAATAAATGTGATTATTTACTGGTGGCATGTGAGCATTACTTATTTATAACTCAAGGATGCCCTCTTCTTCTCCCTCTCCTCCAGGACTGGGAAATCCTCAGATCTCTAGACATACAGTTTCTTGTTCAGCCTGATTGTATAAACCGGGGAAAGTTTGAAACCCCACCAACTCCATTAATCCAGACTGGTCAAGCACAAATCCAATGGATTAGCCAGTTTCTCTGATGAGCCTTGGGAAAATAGAGGATTCTAACTGGTCACTGGATTAATAGGGGCAATTCTATAATGGACCCTTTGTGATACATAGTCTATCCTACAAGTCAGACCCTACCCTCATTTTCCCAAAGGAGCAGAACACTGTTTATGCAAAATAACAAATAACCATTCTATAGATAACAGACATAAGGTGAGTTTTACTCGAGCCAAGCTGAGCATTATAACCCAGGAAGGCAGCTTTCACAAAGAAAGAAAGTGTTCCAGAGAAACATGGTTTTCAGTACAGTTTTGTACTTTTTAGAAGAAATAACACACATGAAACACACCCAGGATACATATTCAAAGTTTCAAAGAGGTATTAAGTTGCAAATTAGCAGGTCAACATGACCCTGATGTCTGGGAAAGGGAACTTATCTTCAGGAGTACTAATAAGGGCGATGCTGATACTGGTGGGTGTAGGAGGGCAGTTATGCATCCTTTTCTTTAAAAGAGTGCATTCTTTTACTTTGAGTCTCGTGCAGGTTTAGTGTATTATATCTAGGGATGGATTTCTATTTAAGCCTTCCTGGATATTTATTACCACTTGAGTATTTTGCTTGATGTTTTAAACAATTCTTGGAAACTTCTCAGACATTTTGAGTACCCTCTGCACCATTCATTCTGGTTTGCTCGGATTTTACAGATAGGGAATTACGCAATCTAAAAATCATAAAAATCATTCTACTTGTGGGAAGGTTTTTGAATTCTAGTTTTCTTCAGAGGGCATTAAAGTCCTAGATGGCCTAAACTGAAATATTCAATATGTTCTTTTCGAAATGTACATGACTTTGGTAAATATGTTTGCCTCCATTTATTTTCTGATAATGAGTGTGTGATGATTGTTAAGATACATGTCAATACCAGGAAGACAGAGGCCAGTTTGAGTCAGGGATGTGATAGGAAGTTTCTGGAATCTCATCCCAGACTCACTCCAGAGCTCTGTTCACTGGCACAACAACAGGGTGAGTGGACTGGGGTCAGCTTGGACTTACACACATATGTCCTGCCCTCATCACTCCATGGAACTTTCCAAAAAGCTCAATATCATTGCTGAATCTACATCTTCTGTGTAGGCTTCCCATTTCTACAACAATCTAGTGGGCATACACTGTGGATATCACCAGAGTAGCCTAGTTCAATATTTCCAAAATTGTGTTTTTTCATCTTCTTCTCCCAACTTCTCAATTCTTTATCAGATTAAGGGCTTCTCCATCAAGCTTGTGGTCCATGCCAGAAATGCCCCCTGCCCAAACATAGAATCTTCATGAAAGATCCTGCCAATTTAAGTCCTTCATGAATTTCTAAATCTCCCCCTTCCTTTTAATTGCATGTTTGTTCAGGACCCAAAAACTGCATTTCCCTCCAGAAAGACTCACCTAGTGGGATCAATAGGAATTCTTGGTTTAGATTTTCTAAAATATGAAGATCTCAATGCAGAGGACAAAGTTTTGAAAAAGAGAGATTTAAACCAAAGGAAGAGTGTGGAGGCAAAAATAACAGTTTTGGAGAGAACTATTGCCAGCAAAAAATATTTACTATTCCCTGATAATTTAAGTTTCCAGAATTTTGAGAAAAGACCTTCACTATAAATGAAGGAAATGGAGGAATGCACATTTCTTTTGCCTGTGAGAATTTTAATTCATAATAGTAATAAATGTGATAATGTATGTAACAGGATTAGCATAATGGCAATTTGTGAATATTCAAAAGTTAGTAGAAGTATTCTTCTTGCTGTAACATGTTTATTAATATAGGGATCAATGAAGAATAAGATAAGAAAATAGTGCAGAGAAAAAGATAGTTTGGTAATCAATCAGTAATTCTTACAGTAGACATGTTAATAAGATTAGATACTTTAATAATGAGTCATCATTTTTCCATCACTTTCTTTCTTGGGTTACTACTGAATATAGATCTCCTTACTGTGCAATAAGCTCTTGGAGATGAGATCCCAGTTTTACATGATATTCTTTCCATTTCTCAATCTAACTCAATATATTTTATGTGATGGGCGGTTAGTAAACAATTTAAAAAATTTAAAAATTGAAGTGAAATTGCTATCAGTAACCTGTATCACCCTAAAGTATTTATTAGTGCCAAGCACGTGGCTGGACATATCCCGTTCAAAACAAGGCAGAATCAGTCTCTGCTTCCACCGAGGATTTGAAATAAGAAATGACAGGCTATCTTGTTGCTTTATTGACAGGTGTAGCTAGGGAAAGGAACATATTTGACTCTGTGTGTTCTGTGTATTAAGTTCTGGGTAGAGAATGCAATTTGAATAATTTAATTATTATTAATATTTTTAATTGTTATAAAGTGTGTTTGTGAAAGAAAGAAAAGCAGATTCCACACCCAGTCAGGAAGTAAAATGTTTAACTTTACCCTAATGACAGCTCCATAGAAATCACTTTCCTACCACCCTAGAAAGAGAGTCTTTGAAGCCATTTGTGCATTATTCTTTCTCATTTAAGTGCTGCTGACCACCCTGAATATCCACTTCCTGATGAATATTAACATGGAGGTCTTTGTTCTGAGTTCTACAGGAAGCCCCATATGCAGGTAGTGATGTGGGAAATATCTCAGATGTTGGGGATCAGACACATCAGGGTGGGTTCCATCCATGCTGCTTAGCAACTCGTACCAGCTAGACTTAAGTCCATAAGTCAGGAAGGAAAGACATTCCATTTTGGTCACTTTTTGTAAAAATTAAATATTTTTCCCCTAAAGACTCTTATCTATTCCAGTCTCTGTTTTGTGTATTTTCTTCCCTTCTGACTTATTAGAGCCAAAAACTGATTTACCTAGAGTTTAGGGTTGGTAGGAGATGGGATATCATAACAGCAATTTTATAGACTTTTCTGAATTGGGATGGGTAGAATTTTCAGCCTCTAGGGTAGTAGTTAGCAGGTATTTCTCAGTCGGTGTTCCTTTAGCCCTCAAAGAACAAGCAAGCAGACTGCATATTTTTGCAAGGTGAGGCACATTTGCAAGGATGACCAACAATGCAAAGGCTCTCTTCCAGCAACACAGGGGATCAGAGCTCCAGAAATCCTGAAATGAGGTATCCCTATGTCAGGGCAGGACCAGGAGGTGGGAGGTAAACTAGCCTGGAAAGATGATTAGGCCTTAGATACACAGAAGATTTAGGAGGAGGGAGTTGAGCACATATCTGTTTGGGAAACTTTGGAAAATGCCTCTATTGCTACTTCTCTCCTGCACATAAAAAGTCACTTTCCACAGTATTTTACCAAAGAACCAGAGCTGAGAGTCAGGACTAGACTGCCATGTGTGCCCAGGAAACAGTAATGAACTTGCTGGGTTGTAGTTGGGAGAAATTCAAAGAAATAACTGACTAATCAAATTACCCTGAACATTAAATCCATGTTTATCAAATTTCCTCAGGTTCAAAAAAATATTAATTTGATATACTTGATCCTAGTGAATATTTCAAACACAAAGCAAGGCACACTTATAAATATAAAACACAAAATATTCATAAGCCATTAAATATTTTCTGAAAAGCCAATGTCAATATGGTGAAAACATTTAGTAATTCCAATTCTTCTAAATTTTCAAACACCATTTGAAAATATACTCATGCACTGCACAACAATTGGGCCAATGAAGAAATCAAAAAATACCTGGAGACAAATTAAAATGAAAATATGACATGCCAGAATTTGTGGGATACAGCAAAAGCAGTTCTAAGAGAGAAGTTTATAGCGATACAAGCCTATCTCAACAAATTAGAAAAGCCTCAAATAAACAATCTAACAGCACACCTAAAGGAACTGGAAAAATAAGAACAAACAAAGCCCAAAATCTGTAGAAGGAGGGAAATAATAAAAATCAGAGCAGAAATAAATGAAATAGAGACTAAAAAACCATAGAAAAAATCAATAAAACCAAGAGCTGGTTCTTTGAAAAGATAAACAAAATTGACAAACCTTTTGCTAGACTCAACAAGAAAAAAAGAGAGAAGCCTCAAATAAGTAAAATCATAAATGAAAGAGGAGAAATTACAATGGAAACCTCAGAAATACAAAAGATTATAAGAGAATACTATGAAAAGCTATACACCAACAAATTGGACAATCTGGAAGAAATGGATAAATTAGAATTATACAACCTTCCAAAACTGAATCAAGAAGAAATAGACAATTTGAGTAGACTAATCACCAGTAAGGAGATTGAAACTGTAATAAAAAACTCCCCCAAAATAGAATTCCAGGACCAGACAGCTTCCTTTGTGAATTCTACTAAACGTTCAAAGAAGACTTAACACCTATTCTTCTCAAACTCTTCCAAATAATTGAACAGGAGGGGAAGATTCCTAACTTATTCTATGAAGCCAACATTACCCTGATACCAAAACCAGACAAGGACAACACACAAAAAAAGAAAATTACAGGCCAATATCACTGATGAACATCAATGCAAAAATCCTCAACAAAATACTAGCAAATCGAATACAATATATTAAAAAGATCATACACCATGATCAAGTGGGATTCATCCAAGGGATTCAGGGATGGTTCAGCATCCACAAATCAATCAATGTGATACACCACATTGATAAAATGAAGAATAAAAATCACATGAGCATCTCAATAGATGCAGAGAAGGCATTTGTCAAGATACAACATCCATTTATGACAAAAACTCTGAATAAAGTGGGTATAGAAGGAAAGTAACTCAACATAATAAAGTCCATATATGACAAACCCAAGCTAATATCATCCTCAATGGTGAAAAACTGAAAGCTATCCCACTAAGAACAGGAACCTGACAAGGATGCCCACTTTTGCCACTCCTATTTAACATAGTATTGCAAGTCCTGGCTACAGCAATCAGGCAAGAAAAAGAAATAAAAGTGATCCAAATTGGAAAGGAAGAATTGAAACTGTCATTATTTGCAGATGACATGATTTTATATATAGAAAAACCTAAAGAATCCACCAAAAAAATCTAGAATTAATAAATGAATATGGTAAAGTTGCAGGATATAATATCTATATACAAAATAAGGTGTGTTTCTATACATCACCAATGAAGTAGCAGAAAGAAAAATTAAGAATACAATCCCATTTACAATTGCAGCAAAAAGGATAAAATACCTAGGAATAAACTTAACCAAAGAGGTGAAAGATCTGTACACTGAAAACTATAAAACATTCTTGAAAGAAATTGAGGAAGACACAAAGAAATGGAAAGATATTCCATGTGTTTGGATTGGAAGAATTAACATAGTTAAAATGTCCATACTACCTAAAGCAATCTATAGCTTCAACGCAATCCTTACCAAAGTTCCAACACCATTTTTCAAAGAAATAGAACAAAGAATCCTAAAATTTATATGGAAAACAAAAGAACCTGAATAGCTAAAAGAATACTGAGAGAAAGAACAAAGCTGGAGGAATCACACTACCTGATTTAAAAATATACCATAGGGGGCCGCCCGGTGGCGCAGCGGTTTAGTCCGCGCTTGGCAGCCCGGGGTTCGCGAGTTCGGATCCCAGGCGCCCGCCGACGCACTGCCTGTCAGCCATGCTGTGGCGGCGTCCCACATAAAGTGGAGGAAGATGGGCACGATGTTAGCTCAGGGCCAGTCTTCCTCGGCAAAAAGGGGAGGATTGGTGATGGATGTTAGCTCAGGGCTGGTCTTCCCCACAAAAAAAAAAAAAAAAAATACCACAAAGCTATAGTAACCAAAATGGCATGGTACTGGCACAAAAACAGACACACAGATCAGTGGAATAGAATCGAGAGCCCAGATATAAACCTGCATATCTATGGACAGCTAATTTTTGACAAGGGAGCCAAGATTTTACAGTGGAGAAAGGAAAGTTTCTTCAACACATGGTGTTGGGAAAACTGGACAGCCATATGCAGAAAAATGAAAATAAACCATTATCTTGCACCATACTCAAAAATTAACTCAAATTGGATTAAAGACATGAATGTAAGACCTGAAACCTTGAAACTTCTAGAAGAAAACATGGGAGTATGCTCCTTGATATCAGTCTTAGCAACATATTTTCAGGTACTGTGTCTGACCAGGCAAGGGGAACAATAGAAAAAATAAACAAATGGGACTACATTAAACTAAAATGCTTCTGAACAGCAAAGGAAACCATGCATAAAATGAAAAGACAACCTAACAATTGGGAGAAGATATTTGCAAACCATATATCTGATAAGGGGTTAATATCCAAAATATATAAAGAACTCATACATCTCAACCTCAAAAAAACTGACAACCCAATTAAAAAATGGACAAAAGATGTGAACAGACATTTCTCCAAAGAAGATATACAAATGGCCAACAGGCACATGAAAAGATGCTCAACATCATTAACTATCAGGAAATGCAAATCAAATCTGCCATGAGATATCACCTCACTCCTGTCAGAATGGCCATAATTAACAAGATGGGAAACAAGAAGTGTTGAAGAGGATGTGATGAGATGGGAACTCTCATACACTGATGGTGGAAGTTCAAACTGGTGCAGCCACTATGGAAAACATTATGGAGATTCCTCAAAAAATTAAGAATAGAACTACCATATGACCCAGCTATTCCACTGCTGGGTATTTATCCAAAGAACATGAAAACACCAATACATAAAGATACATGCACCCCTGTGTTCATTGCAGCATTGTTCACAATAGCCAAGACTTGGAAGCAACCTAAGTGCTCATCAAGGGACAAATGGATAAAGAAGATGTGGTATATGAACACAATACTATTCAGCCATAAGAAACGATGAAATCCAGCCATTTGTGACAACATGGATAGATATTGAGGGCATTACACTAAGCGAAATAAGTCAGAGGGAAAAGGTCAAAAACTCTATGATCTCACTCATAAGTAGAAGATAAAAACAACAACAAACAAAAACATAGAGACAGATTGGATTGGTGGTTACCAGAGGGGAAAGGGGGAAGGAGGAACGCAAAAGGGATGATTAGGCACATGTAGGTGTTGATGGATTGTAATTAGTATTTGCGTGGTGAACATGATGTTATCTATGCAGAAATAGAAGTATAATGATGGACACCTGAAATCTATACAATGTTATAAACCAATGTTACTGCAATAAAAAAATAAATTAAAAAAAAAGAAAATATACACATGCAAAATAGCACAATGCTTGCAACATTTTTAACTTTTAGGAAAATCTTTTATAAAAATATACCTTTATATTTTACAATTTTTAACTGTACCAAGTTAATCATGTAGTCATAAGGACCTAAAGTTTTATCTCAGACCACTTTCTTAAAATTTGGGACAATCATGAACCAAATTGGGACTATCAAAGAACTTTGAGACTGACAGTTGTTTAGGACCTGCGTACCTTTTCCTGCAAGTATTGCTTCCTCTAACAACCATGTGTTTCTGTCATAACCATTGAGGTTTCTAAAACCATGCTCTTTAATGGTACCTAACCAAGAAGCTGTGTAACCCACAGTCTTTCCTAAAATGATTCATCCTTCAAACTACAGGCAATTATATATGTTCCAAGATTTTAGTTCACATTTTTATGGCTGTAGCATAACATTGTGTTTTTAAGATGTAGTCCATAATTATTGGGATTGAATCCTTTTTGTAGGCTGCAGTTGTACCCCTTTTATTTTCCATAATGTCTCCATGGATATTTTACTAGTAAATTGGTTAAAACTCATCTTGAAGAGTTGCACCACTGGGAAGATCAGTGTATATGACAAAGGTAGCCAAATAAACTCCTTAGGCCTCCTGCAGGCAGGAAAAAGTATAAGGAGAAGATCCAAGAAGTCAAGAAATTATATTGTCTCTCTAATTCAGAACTGTTCACAAAAGAGGGTCAAATTTTAATAATATTGAGAAAGCCAGAGTTCCAGTTTCCAGTCTCACAGGTAAAGACTTCAGAAATCAACACTTCCACCTTCATAATGATAATAATAATAAAAGATAAACTAAAAATCCACAGTGCTCCTTAGATCTATCAGAAAATTGAGGTCACAGGGCAAATTGGAGACCCAAATATTGAAGAGACAGGTGGGTACAGAGAATCACAATGCAGGAGAATAACAAAGTGAGTGGACTGTCATTAATCAATTTCAAGGCTTACTAGAAAGCTACAGTAATCCAGACAGTGTGGTATTGATGAAACAGATCAATGGAATAGAATAGGGATCCCAGAAATAAAGTCAAACAAGTAGAGTTAACTGATCTTTGACAAAAGAGCAAAGGCAATCCAAAGGGGAAGGAATAGTCTTTTCAACAAATTGTGGTGGAACAACTAGATAGCCACCTGTAAAAAGTGAATCTAGACTCAGACCTTATACCTTTCACAAAAGTTAAGTCAAAATGAGTTATAGACCTAAATGTAAAGTGCAAAACTATAAAACTCTGCATGTTCACATAGGTGAAAATCTAGATGATCTTGAGCATGGTGATGGCTTTTTAGAAACAATATCAAATGCCCAATTCATGTAAGAAAAATGTTCAATTTCATTAAAATAAAAATGTCCTACTTTGTGAAAGACACCATAAAAGGGACGAAAGGACAAGCCACAGACTATGAGAAAATTTTTGCTAAATGATATCTAAGGATCACTATCCAAAATATACAAAGGTCTCTTAAAACTTGATAGTAAGAAAACCAACAACCCAATTTAAAAATGGGCAAGAGACATTGAACAGACACTTCATCAAAGAAAAAATACAGATGACAAATAAGCATATGAAAATGTCTCAACACCATTTGCCATTAAGGAATTGCAAATTTAAAAATTATGAGACACCACTACAAATCTTTTAGAATGGTCAAAATCTAAAAGAGTGACATCACCAAATGCTGGCGAGGATGTGGAAGAATAGGAACTCTCTTTCATTGCTGGTGGGAATGCAAAATGGTACAGCCTCTTTGTAAGAGAGTTTGGCAGTTTCTTATGAAACTAGAAATACTTTTACTATGTGGTCAAGCAAGTGTGCTCCTTGTTATTTACCCAAAGGACTTGAAACCTTGTGTCCACACAAAAAATTTTACACAAGCATTTACAACAGCTTTTAATAACTGCCACATTTTTATGCAGGTTCATTGGATATGGATACATAATTGTATCCATACAGTAGAATCTTATACACTGATCAGAAGAAATGAACTATTGAGCCATGAAAAGACACGAGGTGGGGAGCTTCAATGCATATTACTAAGTGAAAAAAGCCAGTCTTAAAAGGTTACGTACTGTATGATTCCAACCATATGACATTCTGGAAAAAGCAACACTATGGACACAATAAACAGACCAAGCTTCCCAGGGGTTTGGAGGAAGAGAGAAAGGGAAGGATGCACAAGTAGAGTGCAGAGGATTTTTAGGATGATGAAATTATTCTGTACATAGACAGTACTGGTGGATACTTGTCAATATGTATTTTTCAATATTCATAGAGCTGTACAACACAGCGTGGACCCTATTGTAATCCATGGAACTTAGTTAATAACAATGTGTCATTACTGGCTCATTGGTTGTCACAAATGACCCACAGTAATGGCATGGTGCTAATAATAGGAAAAATGGGGTTGAGGGTAGAGATTGTATGGGAAATCTCTGTACAATATGTGCAAATTTTCTCTATATCCAAACAAAACTTAAAATTAAAGTCTATTAATAAAAAATAAAAATGTAAGGTGCAATTTTTCTTCCTTCTAACAGTTCATTCTCATTAATTACCAAAAGGTTTTGAGCACCTGCTGAGACTCAGATTTGGTGACTGTGTCATGACACAACTGTTAAAGGATCTGATACTCACATAGTCAAGATGTCAGTGTTTCTGATAGTTCTGAGGTCTGTGAAGGTGACCTGGAACAGGAGGTGAGGTCATTCTCTGGTCCTACATCTCAGTGAACTAGGTTAGCGGTTGCCAGGCTTAATCACATGAGACTGTGTGGAGCAGCTTTTGGGAAACTGGTTTTCAAAGAGGTATTTTCTTTATGAGGAAAATGGAATCAGACCTCAAGGGACCACCCACCTCTGTGAGTTGACCTGCTCATCTCTGCAGGTTTGTGACAAGTCTCTTAGTTTAGACATTTTCTGTCTGCACAGCATATAGAGATGCCAAAATTCTTTCATAACCTTCATAGTAAAGTAATGATTTCATTCCATACTGGCTTGTAGTAGCACAAAAGTGAAGAGTAGATTTTCCCTGGGCTATAGGAACATTCAGAGATGAAGGTCGAGATGGCATGGTCTGTGAATGGCACATATGCCCAAGATAGACTGTCAGAACAGCCTTGTCATTGTAGAACTGAGCCCACTGGGCAAAATTCCCAGCTCAGCAATAATTTCTGGAATGTATTCAGTGGAATTGAAGGTGTCAAAAATATTCCTTCCCAGAGATATTGAAAATTTCCCTTTCATTCACAAAGGTGTTGAGAAATCATGGAATCCATAACATAGATTGAGCTATGATACTCCAAGTGAAAGGCCAAAGAGTAACACCAATATTGGTCTATTTGAAATCAATGTCAGGATATCTGACTTTCAGAAGGAAGGGTGCAATCATCCTGGATCCTAACCTAAGATCTGGAACCATGAGAGTTACCACAAAGCCCCAAGACACACAGGAACAGGACTGTTTCTCAAATTAAAAATAATGAAACAAATAAGGAAATTTATCACCATGAAAAAGAAGCAATAGACCCAACAAACAGGAAAAAAAAATACAAAGAAAGCAAAAAAATAATGGAGTAATTTGAGCATGACGTGAAGATAATTTGGTTTAGCACCCTCAGAGGAATTAAGAAGGGACAAACATTTATGAGAGAAGAAGGAAACTGAATAACTAAGAAGGGAGAAAGAGCTAATTGGAATTCTTTCAGAAAAATTAATTATTTGAATAAAAAAAGAAAAAACATCAGTAGACGCAATAAACAGGAGACTAGACACAATAGAACACATTTTAATTTAAATTAGTGGTTGATTTAATTTATTTTAACTTTTATTATATTATTGAGGTCATAATGGTTTATAGCATTATATAATTTCAGGTATGCAATATTATATCTCAGTTTCTGTATATTCTACATGGTGTTCACCACCAATAGTCTAGTTTTTATCCGTCATGATACATACATGCCCGTTTACCCCTTTTGCCCAGCCCACCACCCCCTACCTTCTGGTTCCCAATAATCAGTTCTCCTTATTCCTGAGTTTATCTTCCACATATGAGTGAAATCATGCCGTGTTTGTCTATCTCTGCCTGGCTTATTTTGCTTAACATTATACCCTCAAGGTCCATCCACGTTGTTGTGGGACATTTTTGTCTTTTTTATGACTAGTACTATTCCATTGTATATATATATATCCTCATCTTCTTTATCCACGCATCCGTTGATGGGAACTTGGGTTTCTTCCACATCTTGGCTATTGTGAGTAATGCTGCAATGGACACAGAAGTGCATAAATCTCTTTGTGTAGTTTATTTTTTGTTCTTTGCATAAATACCCAGTAGTGGGATAGCTGTATTATATGGTGTTTTATTTTTAATATTTTGAGAAATCTCCATACTCTTTTCCAGAGTGGCTGCACCAGTTTGCATTCCCACCAGCAGTGTATGAGGGGTTCCTTTTCTACAGATCCTTTCCAACATTTTTTATTTTTTGTCTTGGTAATTATAGCCATTCTGACAGGTGTAAGATATCTCATTGTAGTTTTGATTTGAATTTCCCTAATAAATAATGATGTTGAATATCTTTCCATGTGCCTATTGGCCATCTGTAGATCTTCTTTGGAAAAATGTCTGTTCATAGTCTCTGCCCATGTTTTCATCGGGTTGTTTGTTTTTTGTTGTTGAGATGTATGAGTTCTTTATATATTTTGGAAATTAACCCCTAGTCAGATATGTGATACACAAATATTTTCTCACAGTTGGTGTGGTGTCTTTTTGTTTTGTTCATGGTTTCCTTTGCCCTGTAGAGGATTTTTAATCTGATGTAGTCCCATTTGTTAACTTTTTCTTTTGTTCCCCTTGGTCAGTCAGACATGCTATTTGAAAAGATGCTGCTAAGATGAATGTCAAATAGTGTACTGCCTGTATTTTCTTCTAGGAGTTTTATAGTTTCAGGTCTTATGTTCAAGTCTTTAATCCATTTTGAGTTAATTTTTGGGTATGGTGTAAGATAATGGTCTACTTTCATTCTTTTGCATGTGGCTGTCCAGTTTTACCAACACCATTTATTGAAGAGACTTTTCTTTCTCTATTTTATGTTGTTGGCTCCTTTGTTGCAGATTAGCTGTCCATAGATGTGTGGTTTTATTTATGGGCTTTCAGATCTTTTCCATTGATCTGTGTGTCTGTTTTTGTGCCAGTACTATGTTGTTTTGATTACTATAGCTTTGTAGTGTATTTTGAAGACAGGGATTGTGATGTCTCCATCTTTGTTCTTTTTTCTCAGGATAGCTTTAGTTATTGGGGGTGTTTTGTTGTTCCACATATTTTTTAGGATTCTTTGTTCTCTTTCCATGAAGAATGTCCTTGGTATTCTGATTGGGATTGCATTGAATGTGTAGTTTGCTTTAGGTAATATGGACATTTAAACTATGTTTATTCTTCCAATCCATGAGCATAGAATACCTTTCTATTTCTTTATGTCTTCTTCAATTTGTTTCAATAATATCTTAGGATTTTCAGTGTATTGGTCTTTCACCTCCTTGGTTGAATTTATTCCTAGTTATTTTATTCTTTTTGTTGTGATTGTAAATGGGATTACATACTTTACTTCTTTTTCTGTTATTTCATGATTAATGTATAGAAATGCAGCTATTTTCCTGGGTTAATTTTGTACCCTGTAACCTTGCTGTAGCTGTTCATTATTTTTAAGAGTTTTCCGGTGGATTCTTTAGGAGTTTCAGTATATAGAATCATGTCATCTCCAAACAGTGAGAATTTCACTTCTTCCCTTCCAATTTGGATACCTTTTACTTCTTCTTGAATACTTGCTCTGTCCAAAACCTCCAGTACTATGTTGAACAGGAGTGGCAAGAGTGGGCACCCTTGTCTTGCTCCTGTTCTCAGAACAATGACTTTCAGTTTTTCACCATTAAGTATGATGCTTGCTGTGGGTTATTCATATATGGCCTTTATTATGTTGAGGTTCTTTCCTTCTTTGTCCATTTTATTAGGGTTTTTATCACGAATGGATTTTGAATCTTGTCAATTGCTTTCTCTGCTTCTGTCGAGATGATCATGTGATTTTTATTCCTTATTTTGTTAATGTGGTATATCACATTGATTGATTTGTGGATGTTAAACAATCCTTGTGTTCCTGGTATAAATCCCATTTGGTCTCGGTGTACGATCCCTTTTAATATATTGTTCTATTCAGTTTGCCAATATTTTCTTGAGGATTTTTGCATCTATGTTCATCAGCGATATTGGCCTGTAATTTTACTTCTTTTTGCTGTCCTTGCCTGGTTTTGGTATCAGGGTAATGCTGGCCTCATAGAATGATTTAGGAAGTGCTTCACCTTCTTCAATTTTTTGGAATAGTTTGAGAGTGATAGAAACTAACTCTTCTTTGAATATTTCATAGAATTCTACAGAGAAGCCATCTGGTCCTGGACTTTTGTTTTTTGGGAGTTTTTTATTGGTGTTTCAATCTCTTTACCTGTGATTGGTCTATTCAGACTCTCTATTTCTTCTTGATTCAGTTTTGGGAAGTTGTGTGAGTCTAAGAATTTATCCATTTCTTCTAAGTTGTCCAATTTGTTGGCCTATAGTTTTCTCTTATAATCCTTTGTATTTCTGTGGCATTGGTTGTAATGTCTCCTCTTTCATTTTTCATTTATCTGTCCCTTCTCTCTTTTCGTGAATCTGGCTAAGGGTTTGTTAATTTTATCTTCTCAAAGAACCAGCTCTTAGTTTCATTGATCCTTTCTTTCTTTTCTTTTTTTTTCAGTTCTATTTCATGTATTTCTGCTCTACTTTTTATTATTTCCTTCCTTCTGATGACTTGGGCTTTGTTTGTTCTTCTTTTTCTGGTTCTGTTAGGTGTAGTTTAGGATTACTTACTTGCGATTTTTCTTGTTTGTTGATGCAGGCCTGTATTGCTATACATTTCCCTCTTAGCTCTGCTTTCACTGCATCCTATGAGAGTTATGTTGTGTTTTCATTTTCATTTGTCTCCAGATGTTTTTTTTTATTTCTCCATTTATCCAGTGATTGTTCAGTAGCATATTGTTTACTCTCCACATATTTGTGACTTTTCCAGCTGTTTTCCTTGTGGTTGATTTCTAGTTTCATAGCATTGTGGTCAGAAAAGGTGCTGGATATGATTTCAAACTTCTTCAATTTATGGAGGCTTGCCTTGTTTCCCAACATATGGTCTATCTTCGAGAATGTTCCATTTGCACTTGAGAAGAATGTGTATTCTGATATTTTTGGATGGAATGCTTTATATATATCTATTAAGTCCATTTTGTCTAGTGTTTCATTTATGAACATTGTTTCATTGTTGACTTTCTGTCTGGATGATCTATCCATTTCTGTAAGTGTGGTATTAATCTCCCCTACTATTATTGTGTTGCTGTCAATTTCTCCCTTTATGTCTGTTAGTAGTTGCTTTATATACTTTGGTGCTTCTGTGTTAGGTGCATATATATTCATAGGTGTTATGTCCTCTTGGTGGAATGTCCCTTTTATCATTATATACTGCCCCTCTTTGTCTCTCACTGTCTTTTTGTCTTGAAGTATGCTTTGAAGATTCTTTGACATCTGCTTTCTTTTGCTTGCCATTTGCTTGGAGTATCATCTTCCATCCTTTCAATCTGAGCCTATGTTTGTCTTTAGAGCTGAGATGTGTTTCCTGGAGGCAGCATATTTTGTTCTTGTTTTTTAATTCATCCAGCCACTCTGTGTCTTTTGATTGGAGATTTCAATTCATTTACATTTAGAGTGATTATTGATAATGAGGGCTTAATACTATCATTTTATCTTTTGTTTTCCAAGGGTTCTATGTTTCCATATTTTCTTTTCTCATGTATTTGTGACTGACACTTCAGTTTAGTGGTGGTCTGTGATGGTTTTCTCATTATTTACAATTTGTGGATCTGCTCTGATTTTCTGTTTAGTGGTTACCATGAGGTTTCTATAAAAGATCTCATAGATGAGGTAGTTCATTTTCTGATAGCCTTTTATCTCCATTAGCCTAAGCAGGTTCCAACAATTTCCTCTTCCCTTTCTGAGATATTGTTGTCAAAAATTATTGTGCTTCGTGTTGTGAGTTTATGAGTAAATTGAAGTGTCTATAAATATTTTTGATGCTTTCTTTCCCTTCATTTTTACAGAATAATTAAGTGTTTGCTAACCTGTTCTGGATTTTGTCTGTCTATTTATCTCCCTACTCAAAGCTTTGTAAATCTTTACCTTTTTGTTACAAGGTAGGAGGACTTCCTTAATCATTTCTTTTAAGGGAGTTCTAGTGGTGATGAACTCCCTCAGCTTTTGTTTATCTTGGAGAGCTTTTATTTCTTAATCATTTCTGAAGTATAGCTTTGCTGGATAGAGTATTCTTGGCTGAAATATTTTATCTTTCAGTATTTAGAATATATCACTCCATTCTCTCCTAGCCTGTAATGTTTCTGCTGAGAATTTTGCTGAAAGATTTATCAGGATTCGTTTTTAGGTTATTTTCTTCTGCCTTGCTGCCCTTAATAGTGTTTCTTTGTCATTGCTTTTTCCCAGTTTTAATACTATATTCCTCGGAGAATGTCTTTTTCCATTGATGTAACCAGGAGTTCTATTGACTTCAAGTACTAGTATGTCCCATTCCTCCTCCAGGTTTGGGAAGTTCTCAGCCATTATTTCTTTGAACAAGCTCTCTGTTCCTTTCTCCCCCTCTTTCTCTGGAATACCTGTAATACATTCACTGCTTTGCCTTTTTGAGTCAGAGAATTTCTCAAAGAATCGTTTTCTTAAAATCTTAGTTCTCTCTCCTCCTCTACCTGAAGCATTTATATATTTCAGTCCTCTAATTCACTTATTCTGTCCTCCATAACATCAAGTATATTTTATGGTTTATAGATTATTTTTATCTCATTGTGTTCTTCATACCCAGAATTTCTCTTTTTTGTTTGTTTGTTTCAATCTCTTTGGCGAAGTATTCCTTCTGCTCATTAATTTTATTTGTGAGCTCAATGAACTGTCTTTCTGAGTTTTCTTGTAGGTCATTGAGTTTCTTTATGGCAACTCTTTTGAATTCTCTGTGATTTAGATTGTAAATTTCTGTGACTTCAGGATTGGTTTCTGGAGACTTCATTTTCCTTCTGCTCTGAAATGTTACTGTAGTTCTTCATGATGTTTGCTGAATTGATCCCTTGCTGGTACATTTGTGGTAGTATCCAGTTGCTGATTCTACCTGCCACCACTGGGGGGAAGCAGGATCTGTGTTTTCTAATCCCACCTTGTCTGCTGCAAGTTGTGTGGGTAGGGCCAATTCGTGTTTGCATGGGCTGGCCACAGCTGCTCTGCAGGTTGCACTCATGTAGGTGGGGTCTCTGCAATGGGTGGGTGGGTAGCACACTGTAGGTAAGGCCTCTGTGCTTGCTGGACAGGTCACTCTTCTGCATGGGGGCCACTGTGCTCAGCTGAGGACCAGCTGAGCTGCTGTGGTAGGTGGGAGGGGCAGCCATGCAGGGTCTGTGTCACCACTCTGGGTCTCATGGTGTGATGTGCACTGCAAACAGGGCATCTTCTGAGCAGATAGGGTGCCTTCTCACCAGCATTCCCATAAGTGGATGGGTGTCTTTGTGGGGACTCTGCTGCTGCCATTTGGCATAGAGCATTCCCACCAGATGGTAGATGCTCCTGTGCACCAGGCTATAAGTCTGGAGGATTTTCACAGGCCAGGTTGCCCCCACCTCTGTTTACTGTCATGCTAGCCTCTATGTGAGAATCTGTGACCTTCCCCCTGCTGCAAGGAGGGGGAGGGGTGCATTTACCTTGTTCCACCACCTCCCAGGGATCCAGTCCATCCACCTTCAGATGCACAGCTGCGTAGATGTCTCGGACATCCTGTTGTGCTGTGTAGGGAATCATCTGTGGGTTGTTGAATGTCTGTTTAGTTGTAACTTAGAGGGAAGAGACAAAGGGCAAAACTCACTCTACCATGATGCTGACATCACTCCATGATTGCTTTCAGAAACAACTTGGTTTCTCTTATCTACCAAAGCCAATGACAAGATTATATTATGATGACATCCACAAACAAGAGATTAATCAGTGTTGTTCTCCCAGTAAAAATCATTTTGCCTCTAAAAATTTTGCTATTTGCATTCAATTGTTAAGCCACATTTACAAATATTTAGGCTTCACTCTTTACATAACTTCTTTCAAGCCTCAATCCCACACTTTTTATACATGGCTACTGCTCTTGGTTCCTTTTTCTTCCTGACCCTCCTTCATGAGCCTCCCCTTCTGCTCCATAGTGGAAAGCAGAATCAGGCCAATTCAGATTTCACCAGCAAATTCAGTGATTCAGTCAATTCAGGCTTAAAATAAGTCCCTTTCAGAAACGTTTCCATCCACAGAAATATATGCAAAGGCAACTGCATGCTTCCTCTCTTCTTCCCTTGGTGGCTCTCTTGTTCTGAACAGAAGATAATTGTAGTGCACAGGCTCTGTTTCTTTCTCACAGGTAATTTTTGTGTTCCTATCAACCCATGGAAACTTTCACATGTCATATTCTCATCTAGAATAAGAAAAAATCACTGGCATTGCAGTTGGGACACACAAAATGGGAGCCTGTGGAATTGTGTCCACCAGGAGAAATCATTAATACTCTCCAATGATATTTGAGACAAGATATGGAGGAAATATTTTCCATTTTTAAAGATCTCTTGGTAGGAAATGTTATAATTCAAATAATAATCCTCCATTTAATAGCCTCTAGTGGCTGGTTTTAAAGGCAGACGAAATTGAGCGGTGACTCACAGCTGACTATTGTAACTTAAATGTGGGTGTCCTGCCAAATATTATTGAAGTCATCCAGGACATCCAAAGGACTCCAGGTGACTACCTTGTTGGCATCGAGTTGACTGCCACATTTTACTCAATATCAAATCCAATTTGCCCTCATATATGAAGGCATTCAATGGATGTTCTCCCAGCCTCCCATGGGTACCTCGTTAGCCCTGTATTTCATACAACCTTTGCTCCTAGGATTGAAACGGTTAAATAATACCACATTTTGGCATTACATGAACAATATCTTTTTGTGGGGGCCTGTTTTAGAACAAGTGGCCCAAGATCTTAAGTCTCTCACAAGTCATTTACAAAATAGAGGCTGGGTCGTTGCTCCTCACAAGATTCAAGGGCCTGCCAAATCAGCCAGTTACCTTGGCTAACCCTATGTATCCCTGGCTTCCACCACTATGCCTATGCCTCCTGAAATTTAGGGACCAACCATGGCCTTAAGGGATGCCCATGGGTTTAGGGACCAAATGAGTGCCACAAGGCACCTTGAGGAGATACTTCAGAAAAACAGATACTTGAGCCAACTGAGCTGTCTTTGAGACTGAGGTCCTGAGCACCAATCTAAGCCTTTGGACTTAGATTCCTCTCTGCCATGGGGAAGAGACATTTCACATGGGCAGCTGAGACCTGGCATGGAGCCTCCTTGGTTAAATGGCAGTAGCACCTACAGGACAGGGCCAGTCTCCAGGAGAATGACTTCTTCTGTGCATGGCCCCTGACCTGTGACCACGGGGGAGCTGGAGGCACCCCCTCTGCCTGCACCCTTTTCAAACAGAGGAGCCCCTATGGATGATGGTGGTGACACCATTATACACAATAGAGCTTGTGGTTGAAGAGTGGTATTCCACCTGCCTCTAACACAACCCTGACTGCGATGGGACTGAGGTTTCTGCTCAGCTGCCAGTGTTGAAAACTTTCTATTTAGCCCTTCTAAGGTTTCCTGAAAAATCATTTTCATGAGGTCCACATTTTTCCTTATTCATGAGTGGCAGCTAACAGTCTGGCAACATGGTCTTGAAAATGGAAAAAGCATAATTTTTTCTTATGAGGGAAACCACTTTGAGCAGTCAACACTTGGCAAGATTTGGCAAATTTTCTCCTCCTGTTTGGGTTACTCATATCTTGGTTCTCACCCTGTATGATACATACAAGGAAAGAATAAGGTGAAAAAGCTAGGAGGCCTTACCCTGCACCAATTTGCTTGGGGAGAAATGTAGACAGAATGAGTGGAGTCAGATTTACTTCAGTTTAATTTATTACTTAACCTATTTTGAAGATGTAAACTTCTATGGGAATTGAGAGGATGAAAAGGAGAAAAAAAGACTCAGTGATTATAATTCTTGATAAATACATGACTTGTTGGATTGAGGAATAGTAGAAACCAGAAAGTAAGAGAATTGATAGGCATGGGATGCATTCAAGTTAAGATTTCAGAGATGAAGCAGTTCTAAGAAGTAAACACGGGAGTAGTTAGCTCATGTAGTGTAGGTACAAGTAGAAACTCTCAGGAGCCAAGGACATCAAAACACTGAGAAGCTTGAGTTGTCTGCATGAACAAGGATGATAACCTATTCTTGGAAAGAATTAAAAACGTTATAAACACATAGACATTATAAAGATGATGATGAGAGTATACTGAGAAGTGGGTAAGATAGTAGGTTTAAAATGATGTCAACCTTAGAACAGTCACATACTTCACTCTTTCTAAGGAATTTAACATCCCCAATACAAGGGGTTGTTGTCTGACCATTCTGCATTCTAACCTTTACCCCAGTCACATTGCATTCTGAGTATTAGGTTCTGAATAACCATAGGAAGGAAGCACTGGTTGAGAGGAGGTCAAATCTTACCAGTTCAGAGCAAAATTCTGTATCATTGGGGTGGAGGGGGTTGGTAGGGTTCTGTGCTTAGTTGATGCAGACTGTGTGTCTCAGACCTTGGCACTCACAACAAGAAAGGCAGGGTAATGTTCTACTACTTCCACCAAAGCCACAGCTGTTCTCTTTCAGAGGCTGTAGTTCAGGAAACTGAACTTACTTCTGCATCTTCATTAAAGCTGTAATCGGAAACACTACTTGTTCCATTCTGCTAGAAATTAGAGCTAATGCTATTCTATTCTAACCCTTACACATAGTTAACTGATATTCATTATTTATAAGGCAGTTCTACAATATCCTCTTGTCTATATTTAATGTTGGAATCCCACTTATGAATATTGCTAGGAAGGATCAAATCTGCTCTACTCACACTATAATTCCATAGAAGGTAGAGAATTCAAACTTTCATCTTTGCTCTTTTCAGAAATTAATTAAAATAACAACCACCTTCTCTTCCTAAAGCATGAAAATCTGAGCAGGACTCAGGTCTGTGGAGGAGTAGAGAAAAATATAAATAATTTTAATATTAATCCAGACACAGTCCAGCTTTATACAAATCAATGCTATAATAAATATACTATTCATTGATTTAGTACCTCATCAAAACTAGTGCTTCCTTCCTATATTCATGCAGAAGCTAATCCTCAGGATGTAGCATGACCAGAGAAATGGAGAGAACAGAGAATGGTCAGACAACAGTCCATTGCTTTGACCATGTTGAAATCTTTAAAAAGGTGAGCAGGTTACTTCAATCTGCTACAAGCAACATGATAACTGCCCTTTAGTGTGTTTGGATATTAAAACTTGACCCCATTCTGACAGGACACCTGCATTTGAATGAGTGACTTCAGTGGGGCAGATGGCAGAGGAATTGAATAATCAGAGGACTGACTAAAGAAGAAAATTCAGCAGGTGAAATTCAAATAACATCCACCATCAGAGAGGGTGCAAGGGAAGGTCAGGCTGTGGAATACCAACTAGTATACACTTCATCTCAGTGTCATCAACTTGTGGTCACTATAATTGAGATCATATGGCAAATCCTGATCATCCCCAATTTGAGGTAGTAACTGGGTCCACCCTATTCTGAACAACTTTCTCACTGATAGTGAATGATCCTTGGAGCTTCTAATCTGGTGGCTGTTAATAGGGTCATTACATGTGTGTGCAGGAGATTCACTGTGAGAAGAGAGGAGCTATATCTGTCTATTGGGATATATAAGGATTCAACTGAATGTGTAAATCACTTTGGTTAGTACTGCCATCCTAATATTAAATCTTTCATTTATGAACATTATTGCATTTCCATATTTTTGCATCTTTTAAAATTTCTTTAAATAACTTTGTAATTTTGATTATAAAAGCCTTTTGTGTCACTGGTTAAATTATTCCTAAGTATTTTATTCTTTTTCATGCTCTAGTAAATGTAATTGTTTTTAAATTTCCTTCACAGATTGTTCATGGTTAGTCCATAGAAATTAAACTGATTTTTCTGTATTGATTTTGTATCCTGCAACTTTGCCGAGATTGTTTATTAGTTTGAACAGTTTCTTGTTTGACCTTTAGTGTTTTCTCCATATACAATCATGTCATATTGGAACAGAGATACCTTTATTTCTTCCTTCCCATTTTCAATGCCTACTATTTATTTTTCTTTTCTTATTACTATAGCCGGATCTTCCAATACTATGCTCATCATGAGTGGCAAAAGCAGGCAAATTTTTCATATTATTGATCTTAAGTGGAAAAGCTTTCAGTCTTTACCTCCAATATGATGTTAACTGTGGGTTTTCCATATACGGGCATCATTATGTTGAGGAAGATTCTTTCTTTTTCTAGTTTGTTGAGCGTTATTTTTTATCATAACAAAGTGTTGAGTTTTATCAAATAAGTTTTCCACATCAATTGAGATGATCATGTGGTTCTTCCTTCATCTTGTTAGTGTGGTGTATTGCGTTAGTAATTTTGAACAATCCTTGGATTCCAGGAATGAATCTCATTTGGTCATTGTGTAAAATTTTTAGTATGTTACTGAATTCAGTTTTCAAGGTTTTTTTTTTTTTTAATAATTATTAATTCTCGTGCCATGTGGACTATTCGTATTTAGTTGACTTTCTCATAGTATCCTTGTCTCACTTTGTTTCAAGGTAATGCTGGCCTCTCATAATGAGTTAGGAAGTGTTCTCCCTCTTCAATTTTTTGCAAGAGTTAAGAATAATTGTTCATTCTGGTTTATAGACTTGGTGAATTCACTAGTAAAGCAATCTGATCCTGGGTTTTTCTTTGTTGGGAGATTTTTGACTACTAATTCAATCTCCTTAATAGTTTTAGGACTACTGAGATTTTCTATTCCTTCATAATTCAGTGTTTGCAGATTATGGGTTTCTAGGTGTTTTCCATTTCTTCAGGTTTTCTCAATTTGTTGGCATATAATTGTTCATACTATTCTATTGCCTTATTGATCTTCTGTCTGGTCACTTTATCCATAATTGAAAGTGAGATATTGAAGTTTCCAACTAGTTTTGTAGTGGTAACTATTTCTCCTTTCAATTCTGTCAGTGTGGTTTTCATATATTTTGGAGCTCTTAGGTTTGGTACATATATGTTTATAATTGTTCTGTATTCTTGGTGCTTTGACCCTTTTATCAATATATGATATCATTTTTTGGCATCTTATCCCAATTTGGGGGATTTTTAAATTTCTTTTTTATCTCTTATTGGTATAGCCATTCAGGCTCTATTTTGGCTACTATATACATGGAACACATTTTACTATGTTTCCCTTTGAAATTATTTGTGTTCTTAGGTCCAAAGTGAATCTTTTATGTCGAATGTATGCTTGATCCTATCTTTTTAATTCATTCTGCCAATCTGTACTTTTTGATTAGGAAAGTTTATTTACATTTAATGTAATTACTGAAAGGGAAAGAGTTACATTTTTTTCTATAAGATATCAGTCCTTTATTTCCTCCATTACTACCTTCCTTTGTGTTTGCATGATTTTTGCCTAGACGACAAGTTCTGATGCCCTTCTCATTTTCAGTTGTGTGTTTTCTATTGTTATGCTCTTTGTGGTTATCAGGCAGATTATAGATAACATCATACAGTTATAACAGTCTATTTTGTAATGATACCAATTTCACTACAATGCCGTACAAAACTCTACTCCTATACAGCTCTGTTCCCCTCTCCCATTTATGTTATTGATGTCACTAATTTCTTTATACATTGTGCATATATTAACATAGATGTGTAATTATTATTATGCATTCATCTCGTAAATCTTACAGGAATTGAAAAGTAGAGTTACAAACCAAAATTATAGAAGTACTTGATTTTTATATTTGCCCATATATTTACCTTTACTAGTGGTCTTTATATTTTCATATGGCTTTGAGTAATTGTGTATTGGCCTTTCATTTGAACCTAAATGACTCCCTTTACCCTTCTTGTAGGGCCATTCTAATGATAGTAAACTCTTCCAGCTTTTGATTATCTGAGATTGTCTTATTATTTCCTGATTTTTGAAGGGCAATTTTACCTGTTATAGATTTCTTGGTTGATAGGTTTTCTTTTTCTTTCAGTGCTTTTAATATATCATCCCACTGCCTTGTGTCCTCCAAGGCTTCTGATGAGAAATCTGTTGATAATCTTATGCAGCATCCTTTGTACCTGATGTCATGTTTCCTGTGGTGGTTCAAGACAGTCTCTCATTTTTGTTTTTCAATAGTTTGAGTTTAATGCATGTAGGTGTGGATATCTTTGAGTTTATCCTAACTGAAATTCTTTGACCTTCTTGGATTTGTTGATTATCCTTGTCTTACATCCACCTTGGGGAGTTTTTGTTCATTATTCCTTTAAATAATCTATCTGTCTCATTCTCTCTGTACTCTTCTTCTGGGACTGTGATAATTTGTATATTAGTTCCCATGATGATACCCTAGAAGTCCTTTTGGGTCTCTTCTTATTTCTTTATTTTTTTCTTTCTGTTCATTATGCTCCATAATTTCTATACTTTTTTGATACTGTCATTATATTTACATGTGAATTACCTGAATTCCTTTAGTTCTTTGTCAAATTTTCCCTTTAGCAATTTCAGCAGGTTTAAGGCAGTTGTTTTAAAACTTGTCTACTAAGTCCAATGCCTGTGTTTGTTCAGGAACAGTTTCTGCCAATTTATTTTCTTCTCCTGAATGGGTCATGTTTCTTCTTCTTCTTCTTTTTGTATATCTGTGTGTGGGTGAGTTTAATTGGGCATTTGAAAAAAACAACCTCTTCTCCCACTCTTTGCAGATTTGTTCTGTGTCCTGACAATCTTTCTCTTTTTAGTGTGACATGTTCCTTGTCTTGGCATCAGTCCAACATGAAAGCTGAAGGTCTACTCAGTTCTTTTCTGAGCATGCCTCTTGCCTGACCCATGTGTGGTTTTTCAAATTCCCCCGAATATATGGCTCCTTTTTGAATGTCTTAATATTCTAAAAGTTCACACCCCAGCCTCTCCTAGGGGTTTGTATGGTCTATTCTATGTGTCCACTCTTAATCTCTTGCCTCTGGCATCTGTGCATCTATACTTCTCCTGTAGCTGTAAATAGCCATTCTGCTACTTTCAAGTTCATGTTTTGAGTTAGGTGAAACAGACAGTAGGCTTTCAGGCAGTCCTCAAATAGGTTAGAACACTACAAATAAGATCTTCTCTGATCACTCTGTTTTGAGAGAGGTGACTGGGAACTGTGCTGATGCCTCTCACCAATGAAGCCTGCACTGTGCCAGGCAGAGAAAGGGGTGAAGATGAATAAAAACATGATGAAATTTCCCACCACACTGAATCTGGGTTTTCATACCTGGGTATTCAATTTGTTGCTGTTGATCTGTGTTTGACTATTTTCTAGAGTTTCTATAAGGTTTTTCAGGTCATTTATAGTTATGCTTCCATGGGAGAACTCAGAACATCCTAGTACACCATTTTGATGACATCACTCTATGTGTTCCATTTTGAATGGCTTCATAATATTCCATTGTATCCATGAATTTAATTTCCCTAGCTACTCCATAGTTTATTGTAATTTAAGTTGTTTCTAGTTTTTTCTTTCATGAATACTGTTAAGCAAGTTAATAAATTATATAAAATATTCACCAGCTTTTTTGGTAGTTACATCATGATACTTTTCTAAAAGTTATATATCTGGGTGAAATGTATAAACACTCTAAGATTCTGTTTGCATACAGCAAATGATAACTGTTAATAATTAATACTACAATAATCACCATTCAAAAAGGTTTTTTGTTGGCACCCTTTTCAGGGTTGCACTCTAGTTGGGACTGGATATTCTTTTAATAATAAAAAAGAAACAAAAATAATTCTGCTGTTGGGAAATAAAATGGGGCAGCCACTGTGTAAAACAGTATGGAGATTTCTCAAAATGTTAAAAATGGAAATACAATATGATCCAGCCCACATTTCTGTAGACCAATAAGCAGAGGCGCTGACTACTCTGCATTCCACACTATTTTTTCAAGAAGTTTGTTCAGTAAACAGCCTTAGAATACAGAGATGGTGACTCCCTCCAAAGAAATGGAAGGCATATTTACTGCCTAGTAATATAAAGAAAATATATCCCTCCACAAAAAGGGCAAGGATGCTCTATGCCTGTTATAATCCATCCAAGTTCCTTAAGGTGCAAGTTTTCCTCCTTTGAGTCAACCTGCACATTCAAATGTCATGTGCGCCCCTTCACTTCACTGTAGAAATGGGAGCTCAAGGACCTGATGCAGCACACCTCAATGTGGGAAACATTTTCACAATACATCTGTGTATCAAATCATCACATTGTAAATCTTAAACTTACATGATGTTATATGACAACTATATTTCAATAAAGCTGGAAAAAATGCCATTACTTTGGCTACAGCAATTGTTGTAATAAACTCTCCTTCTCTGACTCACAAGTTTCATGACTTCTACCAGTATCCATTAAACCTTGGCAAATTAAGCTGTAAGCTTGCAAGTCAGGTTAAAATATTAGATCCTTCATGATGCTTGACAGAGATAGGGAGAAAAATTAAGCAGGCAGGAAAAGAGATAGTGGTGGACAGTGGGACTGTTGGATATTATTTTAAATAGGATGGCAAGAAAAGATATCACTGAGAAGGTGTCTCTTGAGCAAAAATTTGAGTAAGACAAGACAATGAGATATTTCGATGTCTGGGAGAGTATTTCTGGACATGGAACAGAAAACACTAAGACCAAGAAGAAAGAGTGTTCCTGTAATACTTAAGTGATGGCAATGTAGGTGATGTTTAGTGAGAAAAGGAGATAGTACTAGAAGATAAGTTCTAGATTCACAATGGGGAGGGGGTGGGCTATGTCATGTAGGCTTTTGAAAGACTTTTTTATCTGAGAGAAATGCATAGTGATGACAGAATAGCTACATAGGATGACATGCTTTAAAAGGATCAGTCTGGATGTAATGTTGAGAAGGAAAAAGGGAAAATAACACTCTTATAGGCCTTTCTATAAAAATTCAGGTGAGGTGATGTTGACTTGGATCATGGTATGAGTAGTCAAGGTGGTCAGAATTTGTTAGACTATGGTTATGTTTTAAAAGTACTGTTGACAAGACTTTCTAACATATTGGATATATGGTAGAAGGAAAAAAAAAGTAGTCAAAGTTGATTCAGACATTTTGAGATAAGGAAGGAGTTGCCATTTGCTAAGATGGAAATGATGTGGAGGAGAATATTTTTGTGGGAAGATGATGAGTTTAATTTTATACATGTATGTTTGAGATGCTGGTTAGGTATCCAGGTGAAGATGCTGTGTAGATAGCACAACATACAAGTTTGGAGGTATAGAAGAGGTCTACACAAAGATGCATATTTGGCATTTGTCAGAATATAGTTGTCATTGTAAAGCCATACAGGTGGATGGTCAGACATTAGATTAGATGAGTGATTGTGTACAGAGAAGGTAAGAGCCATGGGGGTTACCATCATTAAGAAGTTGTTAAAAATTTGGATAAATCAGCAAAGGAGGCTGAGATAGTGGGTCTAGTGAGGTCTAAGGGAAAGCTGGAGATGGTTCTGTCTTGGAAGACAAGTGAAGGAACTGTTTCAAGGATAAGAGTCAAATGCTACTTATAAGACAAGTAAGATGAAGACTGAAAAGTAACCATTGAATTGTAATATAATACCCAGAATGCAGTGTGACCAGAGCAAAGCTTAGAACAAAGGATGGTTGTTTTCAATAGGCCATTGCATCAGGAATTTAAATCCATTTGAAAGAGAGAAGCACATGACTGTTCTTTTAAGGCTGATATAATCTGGACCCTATTATTTTACCCACTTCTCAGCAGACTCCCTTCATGATTTTAGTTTCTAATTCCTTCCCAGGATATGTAGACATCATCCTTGTTCATGCAGGCAAATCAAGTGTCTCAGTGTTTTCATATCCTTAACTACTGAGATTTTCTACTTGCACCTTCACTACATGCAGTAACTACTCCCATTTTTACTTCTTACAACTTCTTCATCTCTGATATCTAAACTTTGACACATTCCATCCTGATCAGTTCTCTTACTCTGTGGTTTCTCCTGCAGCTAATCCATCAGGTTCTTCATTGATCATGAAATGTAGTCACTGAGTCTCCCTATCCCTTTTTCACCCTTTCAGTTCTCATACAAGTTTACGTATACAAGTGAGGTTAAGTAATAAGTTGAAATTAAATCAGACTCCACTCACTCTCTCTATCTTTCTTCTTCAAACAGATTTGATATTGGGTGAGGCCTCTTGGCTTTTCCACCTCTTAGTCTGTCATTGTGCCAATCATACAGGAGAAATGTACCTATAACCAAGACAGTTGCTCTGCTTTATTTTAATGTGGATCCATTTATATGAAGCTGAGACCCCACACCCACCAGAGATTCTCATTTATTTGACTATAGTAATCCTAGGTATTTGTATGTTTTAAAAGCTCACCAAGCAGTTCTACATGTGGCCAAGATCTGAAACATCTAATTTAAAAAACATCAGATTCTCATTATGACTTCAGTGGTAAAGGTGTGTGTCTTAGCAACAGCCATTGTACCCCAAATGGTTTGTTCAGGCCACTCGTGTTTGCTCCATTGACCTTGACATATAATTGGCTTGGGATGAGGACTGTGGCCCAATGCTGGCCAGTGACACATGAGAGAAACTGTGCCGACAGGCTTCTAAGAAAGTTTCATTGATGTCCCTGGACCCTCTCCTTTGACTGGATATGTTCTGTTGAGATGCCATGTCTGACATTGCTGCACTGTCATGCCCCAGTCCAAGGATGATGCCAATACACAGAAGAGGGAAGAGCCAAGAGAATATCTGAGAACATCTGGACCTCCCGTATGCGACCCAGAGCTGGCCCATCTTCTTGACTTCTTGTTGTGGGGGTAATACATTTCTGTGGGTCTTAAGCCAATTTGAGATAGGTTTTCTTGACAAGGTTGTATCCTAACCAAATCTGCCATAGAAGTTAATAATTTTCTCTTTGCAACTCCCTGTGTGATGCACCCAGCCAGGACATTCACAATCTGTGGAAATTGCTGAGTCATCCTCTGAGAGCAGGAGCCCCAGTGGATTCCAGGGTTTGATGATAGTACTGAGATGTTTCTATTTAAAGAAAAAATCATGCAGAAGAGACAGCGATCCCCCCAAAAGCCTCAGCTTTCTCTTCTCTCATCTTGAGGCCAGTTTCAGGGTACATTTTGTTCTTCAGACAGAACCCGGGATTTTACTTCAAATTCCATGGGTCATGAATTTTATCAAACACCATAATTCAAACTTCATGAATATCTCATTAAACATCTCTGTTTCTTCCCAAAATTCCTCTCAGGGCAACAACAGTGCCTCATATCCTCTCTCCACCCTCCCTCCATTCCATCCCTCATCTCACACAATCTCTACCATCTCCTGCCTTTTCCAAAATAATTCATTTTGAACTTTGGCCTTCACAGTCCCTTAACTCCACACACCACACCCATAAGCCCCAGTCAGTTTCAAGTGTACTCTATTTTTTGTCCCACAGAACACCACATGACCCCACTCTCCCTCCAGAGAATTCATTAGACAAACAGGTCACTTCCTATGGACAAGGACTACTGGCAACATAATTATATATATATATATGTGTATATATATATATACACATATTCACATTTTAACCATGTGAATATACCCTTTACTGAACAACTATTTCCTGTTCTTTGTACACTGACAGTTCTCTTGTAGGGAATGAGCGAGGAGGACATCAAGCAGTTATTGACTGGTGAATATGGACCATACTTATTTTCCATGGTGCCCTGTTCTTCTCCCTCTCCTACAGGAGTAGGAAATCCTGAGGTCTCTTGACATACAGTTTTCTTCTTCAGCCTGAGTGTATAAACTGGGGAAAGTTTGAATGCCCATGAACTCTACTGAGTCAGACTGGTCAAACACAAGCCCCTAAGGACTAGCCATTTCTCCCATGAACTTTGGGAGGTTGGAGAATTCTAACTGGTCATGGAATTAATAGGGGAATGTCTAGCCTTGGCCCTCTGTGATACATAGTTTATCCTATAAGTCAGAGCCTTCTCTAGTATCCCCAAAGGGGCAACACACTGCTGATACAACATAACCTAACCATTCTATAGATAAGATAATTAAGGTGAGTTTTACTTGAGCCAAGCTGAGAATTGTAACCCAGGAAGGGAGTTTCCAGGAAAGAAGAAAATGTTCCAAAGAAGCATGGTTTTGGTACAGTTTCACCCCTTTTTGAATAAACACCATGCATTAAACATGCTCAGAATACATATTCAAAGTTTCAAAAAGGTTTTCAGTTGCAAATTAGCAGGTAAACAAAACTTTGATGTCCAGGAAAGGGGACTTATTTTCAGGAGTAGTTATATGTGAGTTACTGATCCTGCTGGCACAGGAGGGGAAGTATGCATTCCTATTTTCAGTGAGTGCATACTTTTACTTTGAGACAATATTTAATGAAGTCTTTACTTTAATGGTTAAAGATGTGCAATGTATGCTTGACAGGCTGTATGTCGGGTTTCTTTAGTTCGAGAGAAAACAGTCTTGAGCAAGAACAGCTACCACATATATTAATATGTGACAATCTCTTGTCAAAATGGAGTCTCAGACCCCTTCTCTCCTTCCCTCCAAATGTCTGGGTCTATTGAAGGCAGAAGTCACTAACTGTCCCACTAACTTTCCCTCCTGCTTCCCATCTCCATAAGATGCCTTCATTTCCCACAACCCATGCAACTTCACAAAGACCTAGCAGTCCCTGCTTGTACTTTGCACAAGTGGGACTAGCTAGTTATAGAGGGAGTGATATTAATGCCTGATAGTTAGGGTCATACTGTTTGTAATAAAACCTTCCAGATTGGAGACAAACTAGAGAGTGTAGCCCCTGATTGAGGTCCTGGCTTGCTCAAGGAGTTCTCTGTGGTGTGAACTTGGTTCTCCTGGTGTGTCCCTAAACCTATATCTCCTCCTGTCCAAGCCCAAAATGGAGCCAAATCCACACAAGGTTCTTGTCACCTACAGGTAGACAGGGTGAACTCATTGGTTATTTCCTCCTAAATCCCCAGGTGGGCACAGGAATCTGAAATTTTATAATAGCTTTAGAGATGAATTAAATGTGGCTATTTTGTAGACTGGTATTTGAGAAGCCCTTTTCAAATACTTGAGTAGTATATGGTTTTTCTTTGGAAACATCCAATAATGCCTACCAAGAATGTTTTATAAGGCATTCCCTGCTTCTCCATTTTAAGTAATTGACTGATTCTGATGCAATGGGTTATTGACTGACCATTCCCTGTTCTAACCTTTGCCCCAATCACACTGCACTATGGATATTATGTTCTTAATAAATACAGGAAGGAAGCACTGAAATCAGTCATAAAGGATGGGAGCAGGACACATGCTCTTATGGTAAGCTTATAAGGCTTATGGAAACAAGGGGGAATAGAGGAAGCCATGCCAGGATAGCTAAAACTAAGGCACTACTATAGAAATTCATCCTTGATCCCCAGTTTTTTCTTGCCAAAAAGATTCAGAGAAACAACACACAGAAATCAGAGGGGGAAATGAGTTCTCAAAAGAGGGAAAAAGATAATGGAATTAGGGGTGGGGACTACTAAGGCATTTTGTTACTTGTGTGATTGTGAGCAGGTGTTAGTCTTTATTTAAGAAATTCTGAATAAGTCTTCTTGATGGGTTTTTTGACAAAATGAAGGGTGAGATATTTAACTAACAGTCCTGTAGTGGAATTAGTGCTTAAAAATGACCAGTCTACTGATTATTTTGCATCTTGCAGAGTAAATCTGATGTAATTATGAAGGAAAATTGTCATTGTTATTTTATTTTTTTAACTTTGGAGTCAAGGATGAGCACTGAGAAAGAGAGAATTCAAACTCCTGTAGCATGCATGGCATTTCTGCATGCTATTTCTGTAAGATATGTCTGCAGAGACCTGAACAAATCATAAGACAGTCAGTGGATTGATTCTGGTTTCATTTTGGAATCATTCACCTCTGTAATCCCAGCCCACCTATATTGTTGTGGTTAGTTGAATTAAAGAATGCTGGAGCCTTGTCTTCTACTTGGCTCACGGTTAGGGAAAGAAAGGAAAGACAGTCAGTTTAGCCGGGACTGTGGACAGTGATGGACCTCAACCGTAGTTGCTCTGTGAAACTGAATGATGGACACTTTATGCCTATTCTTCGATGTGGCACTTTTGCTTCAGATGAAGGAAATGGAGCCCAGGGGACGGGAGGGTTGAATGCAAACAGCCTGGAGCAGTGGTCAGCACACCAGCAGCCCCATGCCTATACACTTTGGATGGTTTGGAAGGCTCTTTTGAGCCTCAATTTCACAATCTCTAACATTGAAGTATGTGGAATGAGAAGCAGTTGACACTGGGGATTCAGAGACTGGGAATTTTGAGGGTGGATTATCATTATCATTATTATTATTTGGGTTACTTAACATATACTGAATGCTTACCATGTAATTTAAGTACTTTCCATGCATTATCTTTAATTCCTCAACAACTCTCCTAAGTAAACTATTATTCTTATTTCTTACACGTGTAAAATCTAAGCTCAGGCTGCTTTTCTTGCACTCATCTGCTGCCTCAGTCAGAGTCACTCTGCTGTTTGTTAGAAACCCCTGGTGGGCAGTGGGCACAGGAGGAAATGACACATAACAGGTCTACTTCCTAGCAGCTTTGCTAAAGTTTTCTCAGGCTGGAAGTATTTGCCAAAATTTCCATTATTGAAACCTTTTGTCATATCAGAAGACACTATTATTCCAAGTGTTAAGTATTTAGAAAGGAAGACTTAGGAGGCAAAAGTAACAATGGAGACAGAATTGTGCTTCTCACCAAATGTAGTCTTTACACATCCACATGGTTGACTGAAATGTGCTTAAAGTTTCAAACTCTGGTCACAGTGAAGTAGGCACAGCTTTGGGGTTACTTGGAAGAGTTTGCCCCCAGAAATGACTGAGACCAATATGCTCCATCTTGATAGAGCTATGACATGGAATATCAATAGCTAATAGTTGTCAGACAGTGTCAGTTTGTTTGCAATGACGTAACTGTCCCTTGTATCCAAAATTTTAGCTTAAGCATAGGGTATATCTTACCTATGTTGTATCCTAGTTTTATTACAAAAATGGACCACAGACAATAGAAAAAATAGTGATGTTATTTGCAATCATATGAGAAATCCAACTCTCTGTAGCCCTTACATAGTAAGGCTGGCTGAGGGACTGGGAAAAGAAATGGCAAACTCATACATAGGAATGTGATCAGTGTCAGTAAAGATGAATTGCTGCTTCCATCCCCAGTTAGATGGAAAGTTTAATGTAATCAACACACTATCCAGAGGCTGGCTCATCTCCTTGAGGAATGGTACTTTAACAAGACTCAGTGTCATTCTCTGCTGCTGCTGACAGGTCACGAGTCTCAGATTAGTGGTAATGAAAACAGCCTTGGTGAGAAGTAGCCCATGTTGTGGGCCCATCATAGTCTTAATCCCTTCCACCATAGCTATTCCATACATGAGCCCATTGTGTAAGTACTGGAGTGGTCAGGTATAGAGGCTAAGTAGCATCCACTGGACAAGATCTCCTCTTTATCTAGTTATTGAGAGCCTCTCCTGAGGACTCTGGTTGTCATAGAAACCCCCCAGGCACAGTCATAGGTGCTCACAGTTGGAAGTCTTACTCAGTGTACATGGATATGTTGAGTGCCAAGCAGATATAGGTAAGTGACCACTGTGTCTGTCAAAATAATGGACTCTATACAGTACATTTCTCTTTTAATCCTCTTCACACCCCCCCTGAAAATGAATGATTATTCTCTCTTTAATGCAATTGGAACACTATATTTTTAAAAAATTTTTTAGCTTTATTGAGGTAAAATTGACAAATAGAATTCTAAGATATTCAAAGTGTATTATACGATGATTTCATATTTGTATACACTATGAAAAAATTCCCGCATCCAGTTTAACACATCCATCACTTCACATATTTGCCAATTTTTTTCTGGTGTGAACATGTAAATTCTATTCTCTTAGCCAATGTTAATTATACTATACAGTGTCATCAACTATAGTTACCATGTTATACATTAGATTCTCAGACTTTATTTGTTTTGGACATGAAAGATTATACCATTTAACCATCTCCCTTTTTCTCCCCTCCCTAGACCCTGGCAACCACTTTTCTACTCTCTGTTTCTATGAATTTGAACATTTTTCCAGATTCTATTGTGCAGCATTTGTCTTTCTCTCTATGACTTGTTTCACTTAGTATAATACCCTCCAACTTCATCCATGATGTTGCAAATTCATAGATCAATGGACACACAGGTTGATTTCATACTTTGGGTATTGTGAATACTGCTGAAATAAACATGCAGTATAGATATCTTTTCAAGAAATGATTTTGTTTCCTCTAGAAAAATACCCAGAAGTGGAATTGCTTTATCCTGTGGTAATTCTATCTTTAATTTACTGAGGTACCTTGACCCTGTTTTCCTTAGTGGCTGCACCAATTTACATTCCCACCAACAATGTACAAGTGTTACCTTTTCTCCACATCCTTGTCAGCACTTGTTATCTCTTGTCTTTTAGTTTAAATTATTTTATTGAGGTCATATTTGCTTATAACATTGTGTAATTTCAGGTGTACATTATTATACATCAGTTTCTGTATAGACTGCATTGTGTTCACCACTGATAGTCTAGCTTTTACTTGTCACCATATATGTGTGTCCTCTTACCTCTTTCACACTCCCTCCACCCCTTTCCCCTCTGGTAACCACTAATCTGTTCCCCTTATCCTTATTCGTTCTCTTTCACATATGACTGAGATCATAAGGTGCTTGTCTTTCTCTGTCTGGCTTATTTAGCATAATACCCTCAAGGTCCATCAATGTTGTTGCAAATCGCAATTTTGTCTTCTTTTATGGCTAAGTAGTAGTCCATTGTATATGTATGTATATGTATATCACATCTTTATCCATTCATCTGTTGATGGGCATCTGGTTTGGTTGATGTTGTCTCTTGTCTTTTTGATAGCAGCCATCCTAACAGGTGTGAGGTGATATCTCATTGTGGTTTTGCTTTGCATTTCCCTAATGATTAGTGATATTCAAACCCTTTCCAGTTACCCCTTGGCCACTTGTTTGTCTTTGGTAAAATGTCTATTCAAGTCCTTTGACCATTTTTAAATAAGTTTATTTATTTTTTCGCTATTGAGTTGTATAGGTTCCTTCTATATTTAGGATATTAACCTTTTATCAGATATGATGTTTGCAAATATTTTCTCCCATTCCATAGGTTGCCATTTAATTTTGTTTATGATTTCCTTTGCTGTGCAGAAGCCTTTCAATTGGATGTAGTCCTTCCATTTATTTTTGCATTTATTCCCTTTGCTTTTAATGTCAAATCCAAAATATGATTCACAAGACCAAAGTCAAGGAGCTTCCCGCTGTGTTTTCTTTTAGGAATTTTGCACAGGTCCCTTTTGTTAATAGGTAAATCCCCAGGGCTTCAGGTCTAGAACATTGTCAGGCACAGAGGAGGCACCTAATAAATACTTGTTGCATAAGTGTTAAGTGAGGGCACTCGGAGAATGAAGGATAAAAAAATAATTATGAATTACTTTAAGAACCCAGTTGGGTGGAAACTGGATGGAGGATTGGTAGTATAGACTCATTTCCCATTCTAAGCCAAAGTACATGCTGTAGTTTGTATCTATATCTATATCATTTATATCAATATCTATATCTATATATATATCTATATCAGTCTATATCTATCTATATCCCTCTTTCCCCATCTATATCTTTAGAGGTTTTCTCCAAATGTCAAAAGTTTTCCTGTTAGTTAATTCCTTACAACAAATTCTTAATTGACTGGGACTTGATTTTCTGTGTTCCATGGTGAAGCTTATTTCACAAGTTTATTTCAGAATAGAGGTCATATTGGAGTTTAGTCCGTGGCCCCTGAGGACAGGTTTGTTATCAAGGATTACACCATCAAACAGGAGAACAAGAGACATGGAGAAACAGCTGGTGAAAATGCTATGAAGCAAATAAATTGCTTTTCTCTGAGTTGGGTGGATTTCCAACTCTCTTTATTCATATTTTATAGGTTCTAAGAGTAACGCAGGAGAGGCCATCAAATACCTATTGATGTAGGTTTCCATCGCATGAATGTAACACACTTTTATCAATACG
The DNA here is from genome assembly GCA_031878705.1 of Tapirus indicus. Classification (NCBI taxonomy): domain Eukaryota; kingdom Metazoa; phylum Chordata; class Mammalia; order Perissodactyla; family Tapiridae; genus Tapirus; species Tapirus indicus. Next base: position 122,859,926 of record CM062925.1, read on the forward strand.
AGGAGGAGATCAGTAAGGCCCTCGGAGACAAGATAGCGGATGGTACTGTGAAGAAAGAGGACATATTCTACAGCACTAATGTACTGTGGGTGGAGTGACAAGACGTCAAGGTCAGATCAAATATGTTATTTAAAAAAAAATTTAAAAACTTTGGTTTTGATTTGAATAATTTGTTTACCCCCTAACATTGCAGAGGCCCATTATAGAAAAAATGAAAACAGAAAAGGCTTGCTTTGCTCTGAAATGTGTTAAGGGTGGGACCCAGTTGCTCAACCTCTCTGAATGTCAGGCAGCATTCGTATGTGAAAAACAAATAATGATACTTTTCTTTATCTGTTTTATGAATTTACTGAACCACTATGGAGTGAGTCCTGTCCTTATATCTTTCTGCAGCTTCTCTCAGGATATATCCGATGAGGCTGACATATTATTCAGGAAAGGGAGCCAGACTAGGAAATACTGTTTTCAAGTCAGCATTGAGTTTACTGAAGTGTGTAAAATTTTCGGAGCTGGAAAACCCTGCTTCCAATGTCAAGAGAGCTGAGGTCTTTACAGAATGATTCTATGTACGTCAAAATCAGTGATAACGTGGTCTAAGAATGTGGGCCTCTCAGCAGAATTCTTTCCAGACATTTATTATATGGGAAATTAGGTTCCTTTTCCCCTTGCCTGACAGTTTCTTGACTCTCCTTCCAGAAACAACTTTTCAAATCCCTGAAACATTTATGGTGTTATTCCTGGGCCATCTTGGTTTTATTCAGTTTTCTTAGAGTCACCCAAATAAATCTCATTTTCCATTAAGAAGCTCATTTACACTAAGTCACAGAAATTGAGCCCCAGCACCTCTTATTTTTAGACTACCATAGAGGTTTGTTACTCACTTCTCAATCTTTTAACTATAAGGTTTAATTTTGGTCTCCAATTGTGGGTAATCACAAGCCATTTTTTATTTCTTTTAGTCACTGAAGATTTTAACTACTTTCCTTCACCAAGAATTCCTTTGACAAGCCCTGGAAAGATCATTGAAGAAACTTGGGCTGGACTACTTAGATCTCCATCGTTCATGTGCCAATCGCTATAGAGGTCAGCTTTTGCCTTCCTTGTTATGCGCAGGAGTATTTCATCCCTGCTGTTGCATCTTCATTCTCTCATTCTGGCTGGGTTTTCTGGGTTTTTACTGAGAGAGGTAGGTTTGAGTGTGGTGTATAGAATTGGTAAAAGATTTGTGACTCTCCTGGATAGTTGTGTCACTTCCCCATCAAGATTTTTAATCCTTATCTCATAGCCTTCAGAAGGATTGAAATTCAGCCACCTCACTACCTCCACCTCAAAGATTTGAGGATACCACCTTACATGTGTAAGTGATATGCCTCTGTAGTCTCTTAGTGATTAGGGTCCTCAAGAAAGTTGAATTACAACAGACTGCAGAGACACAATGGGAACTCTTCATCTCTTTAAGGGAAGGGTCTTTCTCATATGGGCCTCTTTGTTCCAATCAAGAGTGAGGTACACTGGGATGGTGCATATTACAAAACTGGGTTGTCATAATGAAAAGAAATATTTTCTAAAATAAGACCCAGTGCTGCCAATTCTCAAACACTGTAACATTGTAGATTTGTATGGCCCTTTTGTAAAAGAGTTTGAAAGTTGTGCAAGAGACCATTCAAATATTCATATTCTCTATCTTAGTTATTTCACTTGTAGAAATCCATTTGTAGAAAATAATTCAAAATATTTTAAAATATGCCCCTCCTTTTTTCCCTCCTCCTCCTCTTTCTCTTTCTTCTCTCACCCTCCTTAAATTTATTTCTGAAAGAAACTAAGCCTTTGTTCCTTTCACTTTTCCCACACCATTGATGTTAGTCATTGATCCCTGTGATATAGTTTGAAATGTTACTTAGTCTTTGTACCCTTGTAAATTAGAGGTTCCATCTAAAGACTTGATCACTTATATATGTCATTGTGAATTCATGAATTTTAACAAATACGGTGTTTTCCCATCCAGTGTAGTTACTTTTCTTATTGATGATCAATTTCTTACCATTTTATTGCCTCTTCAAGTGAGCTCCTGAGTCCTTTGACATGACTCATCACCTTTCTTATCTTCCCCACTTTCTAGAGTGTCAGATGTTCTAGGCTCAGTTTGTAGCTTTTGTGCCCAGACCTGGAATCAGCCATTTTTGTAAGGAATCTTGGTTTCTTTCAATAGGAAATGGGATTTAGAGGCTACAAGCTCATTGTCTGAGTCTTTAGTCATTTTAAAAATGAATAAAAACATAGGAAGAGAATTGTTTTATTGTTTTTGAAAACCAACAGCATTTGAAGGTATTTCAGAAGTTGCATGGGAAAAAGTACGAATCCCCCAAAAAAAGTACAATATTAACATAGTGTTAGATATTCTTTCAAAAGACTTTTCCAATTTACCTGTATTCTGATAACTTTGGTCTTGGCAACTTACAGGTGGAATGTCACCCTTACTTTAACCAGAGCAAACTGCTGGAGTTCTGTAAGTCCAAGGACATTGTTGTGGTTGCCTACAGTGTCCTGGGGTCCCATAGAGACCCAAACTGCTAATGAAAATTTCAGAGTGAACTTATGTCAGCAACTCTATTGGTGAAGATACCCTTTTAACAAATTGTTTTAAATTTTATTATGGAAAATTTCAATGATAAAACAGTGAACATGATAGTGTAGTGACCCGTGGTTGAATGGATAAAGATCTGGTATATATACACAATGTAATAATAGCCATAAAAAGATGAAATCTTGCCACTTGTGACAGTATGGATGGACCTTGAGGGCATTATGCTAAGCAGTATAAGTCAGACTGAGAAAGCCAAATACCATATGATTTCACTCCTAAGTGAAAGATAAAACAACAACAAACAAACCTATAGACACAGAGATTAATTTGGTGGTTACGAGAGGGGAAAGAGGGAGGGAGGAGGGCGAAAGGTGTGACAGGGCACATGTGTATAGTGGTGGGTGGTTATTAGTCTTTTATTAGGGAACATGATGAAGATTACATAGAAATTGAAATGTAATGGACACCTGAAATTGATATACTGTTATAAACCAATGTTACCTCAATAAAAAAAAATTAGTGCAGTTAATTCCCAGGTACCATCTCTAGGCTTCAACCATCACCAATGTTCTTTCATTCTTGTTTCCTCTATACTTTCTGCTGCTCCAAACCCACTCTAAATATTATTTTTTAAGTGGTTTAATGATGAAATTAACACAGGTTGTCATGCATAAATCTTAGCTAATTTTGACAAAGGGATATAATGTAAAACCCGCTCACTATCATGATACATAACATTTCTATCTCCCAGGAAAGTTCTTTTGTGTTCCTTTTCATTTAATTCTTCCTCATCCCAAGCAACCATCTTTATGATTTCTTATTTCAACTTAGATTATCTTGGTATGTTCTAGTACTTCATGTATAAAGTAAGTCAGAGAGTGTGTACTCTTTTGTGTCTGGCTTTTTTTGTCTAGCATAACATCTATGAGATTTATCCTTGTTATTACAGGTATTTAGGTCGATACTTTTTACTGCTGAGTGATAGTCCATTGTATGGGTATAAATACCATATGTTGTCTTTCCATTCACCTGTTGATGGAAATATTAGCTGTTTCCAGTTTGGTACAGTTATGAATGAATCTCTATAAATATTGATGAAACTGTTTTTTAATCATACCTTATTGTACCTACTTCCCTCAATTATCTCAGGAATTTGGGGAAAAGGATCCTCTAGATTTTCAGTGCTACACCCTTCAAATATGTGTTTTTTGGTGTTTGTTGTCAGGGGAGAAAGGGATAGTCCACATCACTTGGAAGATACAATCTTGAATTCCATTGCCAAGAAACACAATCAAAATCTAGGCCAAGTCACCCTTCACTACCAGCTACAGCAGATGGGTGGGTGGTCCTGGCCATACCTTCAATGAGAAGAGAATCAAAGAGAACTTCCAGGTACAGGCTGGATTGTCTCTCTAGAGAGAAGAACCAGTGCTGTATTGGGGGTCATCTCTCTTGCCTTTCAGCACCCACCCATGTTCATTCATTCCCATGTGTCTCTCCCTATGTGCCATGGGGGCAGCTTGGAAGAGTGGGAAGAGAGAACACTGACCTCAGAGTCCTAAGTTTTATGGCCTCTGGGCTTGGTTTTGCCACTTTCATAGTTGAGTGTCCCTGAGCATATTTCATCTCTGCTTTTTCAGCAGTTGTAGCAGTCCTTGAACGCAGTAAAGAACTTTTAAAGCCCTGGTTCCTCTTCTTCAACTTCACTACCTATGAAACCCTATTTGCATATCAATATAAAACCAAATAGCATTAGCTGCATTGTTAGACAATGGGGGCACCTGGACATGGTTGTTGACCACCATAACTCGATGTACAGATCTGTTAGTGAGTTTTACCTTATTTAAAAAAGTGTTTCCTTATATGTCACTGTTGTTTCCATACCATGAGATCCTAAATGTAGTGATTCCCTCTGGGTTATCTTTTATCACCTTTTCTCTAATAGAGGTCCTGGCAGGTAAGAAGGTAGTGTATATAATTTTATAGACTGACCAAATTAACAAGCAAATGAGTAAAGTTTTCTCCTATCTTCTCACTCATACATCCCCTGGTCCTTTAGATAATCAGTGGTCTTAAGCTTATTTTGTGAACCTCATGAGAACTGTAAAAAAACTACTTAACCTCTACCCCTATTTTAAGGGGACAGTTAAACATTTCATCACGAGTTTCATTTGTGCAAAAGATGATATTTCAAGCATATCATTTATAATTATTTTCTCTAAAACTATGTAGCTTGGATTTAGTTTATTCAATTTATGAAAATATATGAGACAAATCTAAATCTCATTGTTAAACCAATCAGAAAAGAAATCTCATTTTATTTTTCAATTCAACTCAGCACATTAATATGTATCCCTATGGCAACCAAATCATTTCTGGAGTATATTTTTAAGATGAATGACAGGTGGATAGGTAAATAACAGATAGATAGATAGATAGATAGATAGATAGATAGATAGATAGATAGGTAGGTAGAAAGATAAAGCACTGAATTTTCCATGAAGTTGTCCCCAGGATGAAATGATGCACTTCCCACTTTCATATTTCTTACCAAATATCTGTCTGTTTTGCTATGAATGGACTCTCCACTAGGGCCTATGCGTGGTCAAATAAAAACAAATCAGGACGTAAAGAATAGAGACTTTATTTGAAAGGAAAAAATCTCTGAATATGAGATGTATAGTGTCCCAAGGATCAATCAGAAAGACTTTTCTTTTATAGGGAAGGGTAAACAGCCCTAGAAAGAGAATGGTGTTTGGTGGTTGGGATGAGCAGCTGGTGCCTTCCAAAAGTTGATGAAGGAATGCTTTTTTGTGGAGGGCTACAGATTTTTGGAGAGGCCTTCACAGGGAGTTTCCCTTCCTCCTAATGCTTGCTTAAATTCAAGGCTGTCAAATTTTAGGGGCTAGTGGGGAATGGAAAACCTGACCAAAGTTTGGTCAAGTCATCAGATATTTTGTCCGGATAGTCCAACTGTCCCTTTGTTTGTAAAAAGGGGATCTTTTTCTTTTCCACTGCAAGCAATTCACTTGGAAAGACTTGAGATTGTTGAGTCGTAAGCCTTTCTTTTGTGAAGTGGAGAGAGAAAGAGAGGGAGTGGGGAAGGAGAGGTGACAAACACAGGCAGAAGAGTTCTCAGGTCAGTACACCTGAAAGCTGATGACAGGGAAGGCTTCCCTGGATGCTCTCCTTGCCTCAGTCCACCTGGCAAGTCCTCAAGTTCCCAGGTAGAAGCCATCTGCCTTGTGGGACAGTTTAACGTGATTCTCTCCTTCATTTTAGGTTATTGACTTTGAACTGACTCCAGAAGACATGAAAACATTTGACGGCCTCAACGGAAATTTCCGATATGAAAAATTACTCTTGTACGTGACCTGTAGATTGTTTTCACAGGTTGTTTTCTGTGACATGCAGGTTAGCAGAGAAACTAACCTTCCCGAAACAGGAATCGAGGCCTGATTTCCAGTGTAGAGGTGAAACAGGAGCTTCCTGTAGACACAGACCAGAGGTGACTCCAGGGATCAGTCTCTGATCCAACAGAAAGATGAGCGGGGCCCAGAACAGACCAGGAGTAAAAGTTTGCATCATGGTAATTCACTACATTTATTCTACTAATCTCTGTGTCTGGTGAGTTTCCACACAGGGCCAACAAACCCATTAGACACAGAAGGCACAGTGCCCATTGTCCACTATACTTTTGGGGCCTATAAAATGGCTCATTTTTCATTCTTTTTAATATCAGGAGAAAAAATGATTATGTTAATAGGGCCTACATAATAATGAAACCAGCCTGGATTCTATTCATCAACACAACAGTAAAATATAACATTAATATTTTTCATGGAGAAGGGGGACCAGGAATTGAAATATGTGTAGGTGTTGTGAAAGCCATACCATGTCCCTGCTTCCACTTCCTCTCCTAACTGTCCAGTGGCATTTCTTCTTAATGGGTATTCTTGTTTTAAGACACCATCCATTTCTTCCAAATTTATCTCTTTGTTGGCCTTTTTTGTGGCCCATCACAACTTCCATTTCCTAGCTGTGTTAACTCCCCAAACGGAATTATAAATGGGTCTTAAACTTAATTGACCCTAATATTAGTGACTGATGTGTCCCCAGCGGTACACACCAAGATGAGATTCTCTGGATTCCTTCATTTCTTGAGTCAAGGCTTTCTCCAGGGTGGCCTTTGTCCATCAGGAGACTCTCCCATGGGAGCCTCCACCCCCTCTGACTTTGACTGATTCACAAACAGAACATTCCAGGTGTTCAGTTTCTGCAGGAGCATCTCAGGATGAAGAGAAAGAAGACTCATTAAACTTAGAAGTTTGGAAGGGAGTTTAGAGATAAGGGGAATAAAATTTTAGTTATAGAATAAAGGTTTAGTTCTAAAAGAACGATTTCAAAATTATTCTTCTTGTTTGTAAAACTGTCGGGGCAGCCTGATGGCACAGCGGTTTAGTTCATGCTTTGGCAGCCCGGGGTTCACAGGTTCGGATCCTGGATGCCCACAACGCACCGCTTGTCAAGCCATGCTGTGGCAGCATCCCATATAAAGTAGAGGAGGATGGGCATGGATGTTAGCCCAGGGCCGGCCTTCCTCAGCAAGAAAAAGAGAAGGACTGGCAATGGATGTTAATTCAGGGCTGGTCTTCCTCACACACACACAAAAAAACAAAACAAAACTGTGTCATGATTCTGAGAAAGTAACTTTTCTGTTCCCGAAGTCTTCTAAGTGCAAGCCTATGATCTCCTTCATTGGGCTATGAGTGCCTAGTCTCACTCGTCTCTGTGGCCCTATGTCATCAGCACAGCTGCTGGCCCAAAGAGTTGTTCAGAATAGACCCTTCAATGAAATTGTATTGAAAAGGACACATTTAAAAATGAAAATATGAACATAGAGAGAAAAAGGAAAACAACAGTAATACTAATGATTGAATAACAATCATTCTCATAAATTATAAATTCAGAAAACAGGAATCACATTTGTAGGTGTGGTTATGTAGGTGTACATGTTGTCTCCTCAATAGATTAGAAGTACATTAATGGAGGGACTCTGGCTTGTTGAGGATGCTCGGTATATATTTGTTGAATGAATGCAAGAAAAAGAGCAGCAAAATCCTTACCAGGATTATTCTCATGCCTAGGGACAAAAGTTAAACCTGGGTCTGAAATGACCACAACATTTTAGCTGTGGTTCTTACTTGTAAATAAATATAAATTATAATCTAAATCAAACTACATGTCACTTTGGTGTTTATATTACATGGTAATGTGGGAATTGGGCGTGCAGGTGGAGTTTGCACATGGACAGGAAGGTTGCATGTATGTGTGTCAGGGTAAAAGGAGGGACATGGTTGTAAATTTAGTTTTCAGCACATCCTGACTGCATCTTCAGAGACACCCTCTCTTTGATGGTGTGAAAACAGGACATATCCAGTTCAATGAGAGGGGCCATGTGTGAAAACAGAGTTAATGCATTAATACCCCTCCTTCTCTTTCAGTGTTGTTGTCATCTTTATTATCCATATTCTGAAGAATATTGACTGTGATCTATCTACCATGAGCTCTACCAGAATTTCCTCCTTCTAAGGGTGTAAAGAGGATTTCTGTCCTTGGTGGAGATGATTCAAAGCAGGGTCTCTACTTTCAGGCTATTGGCCTTCCCTCTCTTTTTTTTCCTTTCTTTCTTTTCATTTTATGGAAAAACAAAGACTTCAAAATAAGGATGGTTGCTCTTCCTGATTATTATAATAATGCATAGAGAATTAACAGTGTAGAGAGAACCACAAATATTTGTTCAGTAAAGGGCATGTTGACATGGTATAAAAGAAATGAAACTGGGGCCGGCCCAGTGGCACAGTGGTTTAGTTCACGCTTGGCAGCCTGGAGTTCGTGGGTTTGGATCCTGGGTGCCTGCCAATGCACTGCTTGTCAGCCATGCTGTGGCAGTGTCCCATATAAAGTAGGGGAAGATGGGCATGGATGTTAGCCCAGGGCCAGTCTTCCTCAGCAAAAAGAGGAAGATTGGCAATGGATGTTAGCTCAGGGCTGGTCTTCCTCACACACAAACACAAAAAAACCAATAAAAAAAAAAGAAATAAAATTATGTTCCTGCAGTACCTGTCCCTAGCAAGTGACCAGTTTTGTCTAATGAAGTCTCTGGAGGGAAAGTGAGCTCATGTGTTGTTCTGTGGGAGCAAAAATAGAGTACACTTGAAGTTGACAGAGGCTTGTGGTTGTCGAATATGGGGCTCCAGGGGCTATGCAGGTCAAATATAAGACTGCATTGCTTTGGAAAAGGCAGGAGATGGTAGAGGCTGTATGGGAGGAGAGATAGAAAGGAGGGAGGGTGGAGAGGCTATAAGGCACTGTTGTTGCCCTGGGAGGAATTTTAGGGAAAAAACATAGGTGTTTAAGGAGATATTTAGGAAATTTGAATTATGGTGTTTGGTGAAACTCATAACCCATGGAATTTGAAGTAAAATCCACCTCACCCACTTTTGTGTCAGAAAGGTCCTGTCTGAAGAACAAAATGTGCCCTGAATGTGGCATCAATTTAAGCGAAGGAAAAGCTGAGGCTCTTTTGGGGATCAATCCACCTGCTGAGTCATTTTTATTTTAATATCACCCAATACTGTCGTTAAACCCTTAGAATCCACTGGGGCTACTACTCTCAGAGGATGACACAGCAATTTCCACAGCCCCGGGCTAGGTGCACAGTGCACAGAGTTGTAAAGAGAAAATTATTAACTTATATGGTAGCTTTGGTGAGGATACAACCAGATCAAGAAAATTATCTCAAATTCGCTTAAGCCCCTTAGTAAAGTTTAATTCCCGTAACTAGAAGTCAAGAGGAAGGGTCAGCTCATGGTTGGTCATGAGAAATCCAGATCTGATGTCTGAAATTTCTGCAATGTCCTCACTCAGCCCAAGGATGATGCTGATATACAGAAGAAGGAAGAGCTGAGAGAATATCAAAGAAGATGTATCAATGCATCATAATTTCCCTAACTCTGCCCAAGTTTATTATAATTTAAGTTGTTTCCAGATTTTTCTTTCATGAATACTGTTGAGCAAGATAATAAAGTGTATAAGATAGTCATCAGTTTCTTTGATAGTTACATCATGATAGTTTTCTAAATGTTATAACTGGGTGAAAGTTATACACACTCTAAAATTCTGTTTTCATACTGCAAATTATACCTAAAAACTGTTAATATTTAATATGCCAATAATTGCCTTTCAAAATGTCTTTTTTGTACACCCATTTCAGGATTTCACACTTGTTAGGATGGGATATTCTTTTTACAAAGCAAAGAAAAAAGAAACAGAAATAATTCTGCTGTTGGGAAAGGTATAAAATTAAATTTTCTTTCAATTTGAAGTTTTCATTCTTTATTGAGGGTCAAAGTTTGAAAAATGCTCATGAATCATTCTTCTAAATTGTGTGTCTCTTAGTGTATGTGTGTGTGTTTGTATTTGTGTGTGTGTGTGTGGTGTAAGATAGTTAATTGTTTCAAATGATGTGTGATCAAGAAGGGGCTTTAACATGGCAAAACCAAAAAGAAGATATTATATCTGGAGTTTTCTAGTCTAACATACGGTCAATAATTTTTCAGCAAATCTCTTGAAATAATTTACTAATGTACATGGGTCATGAATGAAAAATTTACTGTGCAAGAAATTAATGATTTCTTTATCAATATACAATTTTTTATTAAGATTCCTCTTTGATAAATCCAAACCAACAAGTAAACTGATTACAATTCTCTTCTCATTCCATGGCTTATTGCTTTAAACTTGCTCCTCCTACAGTCTGCTTGCTAACAACTAGACCATGGACTTGGGCATTATGCTCCTGTTATTGACATAACCTGTGAAGGAAGAAGAAGTCAGGGTCTGCTCAGAGAGAAGATCAACAGGCAGCGGATTCCAAAGATTGGCATATAGGACTAAATGATGCCCACTTCATTCCTGTATTGGGGTTTGGGACCTATGCAGCTGAAGAGAAACAATAGTGTCTTCAGTTATAGTATTCAAAAGAAAATAGACCTAGCATGAGTGGAAGCTGACTTGGGTTATAAAGACATTGAGTTCCTGGGTGAGTCTGGGGGGCTCACTTGGTTCTTGTTACCAGGCTAGAACCATTCCTTATACAAAGAGACAAAGAAGCCAAAGTTCACTCTGCATCGGGGTCTGGGCATGTGGTCTCCTGCAGATTATTCTGGGTTTTCCTCCAGTTTCCATCTACTTCCCAGGTTGGCAAAAGAGATGAGAATCAGCAGTCAAAGACACTGACTACCAGCTGCCTTACCTTGAGGGTGATTGCATGGGAGAGGTTTCTATTTATATTTTTTGAATTCAAAAAAATCTTTCCTCCAACCAGGGAGACATGATCCAGAGAAATATTTGTGGTTAAAGTTCCTGGAGTTGAGGTGAATGACAAATGATGGGAAAGAGTTGCTGTTCTGTTTCGGGGTTGTCTCCTGAGAGCCAGGAAATAAATACAGCACCTGTAGTTTCCCTCATACTTCTGCTGCTTGGGCATTCATCCCGAATGGAAAATGTAATATCATTTGAGGGAATAAGCTACAGTCTCCAGGGAAAGGTTTTAATTCTTGGTCCTTGTTAATGTATTTTTGAATGAAGCAAATAGATAGAGTTGGACCTTGAACATAGGAGGGAGCAAAGATGAAAAGTCACTAGACTGGAAGCCAGAAATTTGCCTTCCAATTTTACCTTTAGACTATTTAGTTGTATGACAAGGGACTAGTATTGAACTTTGAGTCTCACTTTCTCATCTATAAAACATAAGGGAAATATTCAAAGAGGCAGTTTGGAGATAGAAGACAGGGCTTGTTTACTTTGTAGTGCAAAATGGGATGAAGGGGAGGGAGTGGCCAAGGATACCACTGAAGCTTCAGTTTCCATAAACCTCTGAAAGTCCCCATGCTGAAGGAAACAGCTTGACCAACAGAAGGCAGTTAGACCAAGTATCTAGTTCCTAGCAACATCACTGAATAAAGAAATCTTCTGAAATACTTAAGAAGAAGTGGAATGTTATTCAGCCTTAAAACAAAAGGAAATCCTGCCATTTGCAACCACATGGATGATCCTGGAAGAGATTATGCTAAGTAAAATAAGACAGACACAGAAAGACAAATACTGCATGATCCCACTTATATATGGAATCTAAAAAAATCAAACTCATAGAAGCAGAGAGTAGAGGAGTGTTGACCAGGGGCTGGGGAAGGGGCAGTGGGAAAAATGCGGAGATGTTGGTCAAAGGGTACAAACTGTCAGTTATAAGATGAATAAGTTCTGGAGAACTAATGTACAGCGTGGTGACTATTGTTAATAATAGTTTACTATAGTCTTGAGATTTGCTAAGAGATGGATCTTAAGGGTTCTCACTACACACACGAAGAAGTTAACTATGTGATGTGATAGATATTTTAATTAGCTCCATTGTGGTAATCATTTCACAATGCATAAGTGTATGGAAACCTCACATTGTATAACTTAAATGTATACATTCTAAATTTATAAACAAGTTTTATTTAGCGTGTTCTGTGTGACTACACTGGTAAAGGACTTTTAGAGGCTATCACCTTTCTTTTCACTTTGTTCTATGTACCTTTTCCCTTTGTTGATTTTGCTTAATAACCTCTCACATTATAAATCATATCCATGACTATAGCTATATGCTGAGTCCTGTGAGTTCTTTCAACAAATCTCTGAACCTCAGGGTGAACTTGGGAACCTTTGATGTTAGTGAGGAAACAGTGAATGCCTGGGATTGAAGTGGTTCCTAAAATGCCCAATTTTTATTACTTATCAAGAAAGACACAAACAAACTTCCATGGGTTCATCACCACACATGCAGAACTAAACTAAGACATGAGGAAAAGTTGACGGTTGAGAAGGTCAAAGTTGTGCCTTAGTTATCTCTCAATCCTGTGTATATCCAAATAATACATTTGGTTGTTCATCTAGCTTCCTAAGAGCAAAGCTGTGGAGGTCACTAAATTAGGTATAGATGCTGGGTTCTGCCATATCGATTGTGCTCATGCATACAGTAATGAAAAGGAGGTTGGGCTGGCTATCCAAAGCAAAATTGAAGACGACACTGTGAAGAGAGAAGATATATTCTGCAATTCAAAGGTGCTGTGTGTGTGCACAGGTGTGAACATGATTCTGTGGAAATGACAATAATATGATAGGACCAGTAGTTTGGTGAATTGTGCTTATTGGTATAACTTTTTCACACACACTAATGTATTGAATCTAGTGTAAAAAATGATTATGGCTTTCTCATCATTTCTTTGTTCAAATTTTAAAGTCAATTTGGGTTTCTGAACATCATCCCATATCAGTGTGATTTTGCATGGACTACTGAATCAGACAGTGCTGTGATCAGATTATAGTTTTCCTTATCATCTGAGTGACTTACTAAAATGCCTTAATATTCTGAATCTCACTTCTCACCTCCCTCAGTAAGAGAGAGCAACATAAGAGGCACTTTGTGTATTAAACAAGATATAGCAATAGTGTCTTGAATTGTGTCCAGCACAAATTCGTATGTTCAAAGCACTTTTTTTTCTACCATTTTTTTAATTGATGTCTTAATAGTTTATAACACTGTGGGGTTTTAGTGGTACATTTTTGTTTGTCCATCACCTTGTGGATGTAACCCTTCACCCCTTGTGCCCACTCCCACCCCCCTTCCCCTTGGTAACCACCAATCAGTTCTCTCTGTCTGTATGTTCACTTATATTCCATATATGAGTGAGTTCATGCAGTGTCTGTCCTTCTCTCTCTGGCTTATTTCACTTAACATAATACCCTCTAGGTCCATCCATGTTGTTGCAAAGGGGACAATTCTGTCTTTTCTTATGGCTGAATAGTATTCCATTGTATGTATATACCACATCTTCTTTAACCAATCATCAGTCGAGGGACACTTGGGTTGCTTCCACTTCTTGGCTATAGTGAATAATGCTGCAATGAACATAGGGGTGCATACGCCTCTTGTGATGGTTGATTTCATGTCCATTGGGTAGATGCCCAAGAGTGGGATTGCTGGATCATAAGGTATTTCTATTTTTAATTTTTTGAGGACTCTCCATACTGTTTTCCATAGAGGCTGCACCAGTTTGCATTCCCACCAGCAGTGAATGAGGGTCCCCATTTCTCCACAACCTCTTCAGCATTTGTTATTTGTCTTTGTGATTATAGCCATTCTAACTGGTGTAAGGTGATATCTTGTGTAGTTTTGATTTGCATTTCCCTGATTAGTGATGTTGAACATCTTTTCATGTGTCTATTGGCCATCTGTATCTCTTCCTTGGAAAAATGTCTGTTTATATCCTCTGCCCATTTTTTGATCGGGTTGTTTTTGTTTTTTTGTTGCTCAGTTGTATGAGATCTTTATATATTACTGAGATTAATCCCTTGTCAGACAAACGATTTGCAAATATTTTCTCCCAGCTGGTGGGTTGTCTATTCATTTTGATCCTGTTTCATTTGCCTTGTAGAAGCTCTTTAGTCTGATGAGGTCCCACTTGTTTATTTTTTCTTTTGTTTCCCTTATCCGAGTAGACATGGAATCTGAAAGGATCCCTTTATATCCAATCTCAATTAGTGTACTGCCTATATTTTCTTCCAGGAGTTTTATAGTTTCAGGTCTCACTTTCAGGTCCTTGATACATTTTGAATTGATTTTTGTATATGGCGATAGGAGATGGTCTACTTTCATTCTTTTGCATGTTGCTGTCCAATTTTCCCAGCACCATGTATTGAAGAGACTTCCCTCTCTCCATTGTATGTTCTTTGCTCCTTTGTCAAAGATTAGCTGTCCATAGGTGTGTGGTTTTATTTCTGGGCTTTCAATTCTGTTCCATTGATCTGTGTGTCTATTCTTGTACCAGTACCATGCTGTTTTGATTACTATAGCTTTATAGTATATTTTGAAATCAGGGATTGTGATGCCTCCAGCTATGTTCTTTTTTTTCAGAATTGCTTTAGCTATTCAGGCTCTTTTGTTGCCCCATACGAATTTCAGTGGTTTTTGTTCTATTACCGTGAAGAATGACATTGGGATTCTGATTGGGATTGCATTGAATCTGTAGATTGCTTTAGGTAGAATGGACATTTTAACTATATTTATTCTTCCAATCCATGTGCATGGAATATTTTTCCATTTCTTTATGTCTTCCTTGATTTCTTTCAATAGTGTCTTATAGTTTTCATTGTATAGGTCTTTTACCTCCTTGGTTAAATTTATTCCCAGATATTTTATTCTTTTTGCTGCAATTGTAAATGGGATTGTCTTTTTGAGTTCTCTTTCTGTTGTTTCATTGTTAGTGTATAGAAATGCAATTGATTTTTGTAAGTTGATTTTATACCCTGCCACTTTACTGTTGTTGATTATTTCTAGTAGTTTTCCGATGGAATTTTTTTGGGTTTTCTATGTATAAAATCATGTCGTCTGCAAATAGTGAGAATTTCACTTCTACATTCCCTATTTGGAGTCCTTTTATTCCTTTTTCTTGCCTAATTGCTCTGGCCAGAACTTCCAGTACCATGTTGAATAAGAGCGGTGAGAGTGGGCACCCTTGTCTTGTTCCTGTCCTCAAAGTAATGGCTTTCAGTTTTTCCCCATTGAGTAGGATGTTTGCTGTAGGTTTGTCATATATGGCCCTTATTATGTTGAGGTACTTTCCTTCTATACCCATTTTGTTGAGAGTTTTTATCATAAATGGATGCTGGGTCTTGTCGAATGTATTCTCTGCATTGATTGAGATGATCATGTGGTTTCTATTCTTCATTTTGTTAATGTGGTGTATCACGTTGATTGATTTGCGGATGTTGAACCATCCCTGTGTCCCTGGTATAAATCCCACTTGATCGTGGTGTATGATCTTTTTGATGTATTGCTGTATTTGGTTTGCCAATATTTTGTTGAGGATTTTTGTGTCTATGTTCATCAGTGATATTGGCCTGTAGTTTTCCTTCTTTGTATTGTCCTTGTCTGGCTTTGGTATCAGGATGATGTCGGCCTCATGGAACGTGTTGGGAAGTATTCCATCTTCCTCTAATTTTTGGAATAGTTTGAGAAGGATAGGTGCTAAATCTTCTTTGAACGTTTGATAAAATTCTGCAGGGAAGCCATCTGGTCTTGGGCTTTTATGTTTTGGGAAGTTTTTGATTACTGTTTCAATCTCTTTACTTGTGATTGGTCTGTTCAGATTCTCTATTTCTTCTTGATTCAGTTTTGGGAGGTTGTACGCTTCCAAGAATTTGTCCGTTTCCTTTAGGTTGTCCAATTTGTTGGCGTAAAGTTTTTCATAGTATTCCCTGATAATCCCAGTACTTCTGTGGTGTCTGTTGTAATTTCTCCTCTTTCATTTCTAATTTTATTTATTTGAGTCTTCTCCCTTTTTTTCTTAGTGAGTCTGGCTAAGGGTTTGTCAATTTTATTTATCTTCTCAAAGAACCAGCTCTTTGTTTCATTGATCCTTTCTACTGTTTTTTTGGTTTCAATTTCATTGATTTCTGCTCTGATTTTTATTATTTTCCTCCTTCTGCTGATTCGGGGCTTTGTCTGTTCTTCTTTTTCTAATTCTGTTAGGTGCAATTTAAGGTTATTTATTTGGGATTTTTCTTGTTTGTTAAGGTGAGCTTGTATTGCTATGAATTTCCCTCTCAGGACCGCTTTTGCTGCATCCCATATGAGTTGGTATGGTGTATTTTCCTTTTCCTTTGTCTCCAGATAGATTTTGATTTCTCCTTTAAGTTCATCAATGACCTATTGGTTGTTCAGTAGCATGCTGTTTAGTCTCCACATCTTTGTCTCTTTCCTAGTTTTTTCCTTGCAGTTGATTTCTAGTTTCACAGCATTATGATCAGAAAAGATGCTTGTAATGATTTGAATCTTCTTAAATTTATAGAGGTTTGCCTTGTTTCCTAATATATGGTCTATCATTGAGAGTGTTCCATGTGCACTTGAGAAGAATGTGTACTCTGCTTTTTTTGGGTGGAGTGCTCTGTATATATCTATTAAGTCCATTGCATCTAGTTTTTCATTTAAGTCCATTGCATCTAGTTTTTCATTTAAGTCCATTATTTCCTTATTGACTTTTTGTCTGGATAATCTATCCATTGATGTAAGGGGGGTGTTAAGATCCCCTACTCTTATTGTGTTATTGTTAATATCTCCTTTAAGGTTTTTTAGCAGTTGTTTTATGTACTTTGGTGCTCCTGTGTTGGGTGCATAGATATTTATAAGTGTTATGTCTTCTTGATGAAGTGTCCCTTTTGGCATTATACATTGCCCTTCTTTGTCTCTCATTACCTTTTTTATCTTGAAGTCTACTTTGTCTGATATAAGTATGGCTACTCCTGCTTTCTTTTGTTTGCCATTAGCTTGGAGTATTGTTTTCCATCCTTTTATTTTGAGTTTGTGTTTGTCTTTAGAGCTGAGATGTATTTCCTGGAGGCAGCAGATTGTTGGATCTTGGTTTTTAATCCATCCCGCCACTCTGTGTCTTTTGATTGGAGAATTCAATCCATTTACATTTAGAGTGATTATTGATATATGAGGGTTTAATGTTGCTATTTTATTGTTCATTTTCTGGTTCTTTTGCATTTCCTTCATTTCTTGTCACTTGTGTTTCAGATTGCAAATTCAATTTGGTATTTCTGCATGCTCATTCTCTTGGTTTTCTCTTTATTTGTCATGTGTGATTCTCTTCTGGTTATTTGTTTAGTGGTTACTGTGAGGTTTATATAAGCAATCTCCTGGATAAGAAAGTACATTTTCAGATGCCTCCTTTTTCCTGAGGCTGAGTTGATTCAATCCCTTACCTCTTCCCCTCCTTATTGGTTATCTCTTTATTCCATCTTGTGTCATGAATGTGTGTTTCCAGTGATGAGCCTGAATTAATTTTTGATGTTATCCAACTGTAGTTTGTTCTGGTTTAGTCTCCTTGCTTTTCTCTTTGCTGAAATCTTTGTATCCCCTTTCTCATTTGTTTTTTTTTCAGGCCTAAGGGCCTTCTTGAGCATTTCTTGTAGTGGGGGTCTTGTGGTGATGAACTGTCTTAGCTTTTGTTTATCAGGGACAGTTATTATTTCTCCATCATATTTGAAGGATATTTTTGCTGGATAAATTATCCTTGGCTGAAGGTTTTTGTCTTTCATGATTTTGAATATATCATTCCAGTCTCTCCTAGCCTGTAGAGTTTCTGTCGAGAAATCAGCTGAGAGCCTGATGGGGTTTCCTTTGTATGTTATTTTGTTTTTTTGTTTAGCTGCCCTTAATATTATTTCCTTGTCATGGGTATTTTTCAAGTTTGCTACTATGTGGTGAGATGATTTTTTTATTCCTGTTTATATATTTAGGTGACCTATTGATTTCATTCACTGTTATTTCCCTCTTGTTCCCTAGGTTGGGGAAGTTCTCAGCTATTATTTCTTTGAACAAACCTTCTGCTCCTTTTTCTCTTTCTTCTCCTTCTGGAATACCTATTATCCTTATATTGCTTTTCCTCATTGAGTCTGATATTTCTTGAAGAATTTCTTCATTTCTTTTTAGTCTTAGCTCTCTCTCCTCCTCTATCTGGAGCATTTCTGCATGGCTATCCTCAATAGTGCTAATTCATTCCTCCATATTGTCAGTTCTGCTCTTTAAAGACTCCATTTTTTCCACTATCTCATTGATTTTGTTTTTCATCTCCAATAATTCTGATTGGATTTTCTTTATGGTTTAAATCTCTTTTGTGACAAAATCCCTGAATTTGTTGATTTGTTTCTGTGTGTTCTCTTGTATTTCATTGAGTTTGTTTATGATAGCTATTTTGAATTCTCTGTCATTCAGGTTATCAAATTCTGTGCCTTCAGGGTTGGTTGCTGGGTGTTTGTCATTTTCCTTTTGGTCTGTAGCCATAACAAATTGTCGCAAGGATCTGACGGGGATGGCCTTATTTTTTCCCCTCATGATAAAGTTGGTCCTGCAGTTTCCCCCTGCTGCCACTGGATGGAGATCATGAGTGGTATGCTCTGAGCCCACTGCAGCCCCCGGAGGGATTATGCTGAAATACGGGGTGTGTGGGGGGAGGGGTCCTCTCTTTCTCCTGCTCAACCCGGGGGTTTTCTTTCTGGCTCTCTTAGGGTGTTTGCTACACCCCCTAAACTGTTTGTCATCACTTCCCAGTGGGGATCTCTCAACAATCTGTGACAGCACCTGGATGGCAATAGTTTTCCCTGCTGTGGGCCACCCCTCCCCCCTCTGTCTGCGAGCTGTGCTGTCTTTGCCAATTGATTGGGGAGGGGGAGTACAACTTCTTACCTCTCCTCGCATCCTTTTGGGCTTCCCACGCCTCCACCGTCCGATGTATGGCAGCAGGGGTTTCTCAGAAGTCCTTTGTAGTGTTTGATTGAGCTCTGTTGGAATGCGAATGATGTTTTCCTTGTGTCATAGGGGGCAGAGATTCAAAGAAGGAATCTCACTCCGCCATGATGCTGACGTCACTCCTCAAAGCACTTTTTCTCTATAGTTATCTAAGCTAAAATGATACTACTTATTACCCATAAGATTGAACTTTTGATATAATTAGGCTATATTTGTGAACTCCTTTGTAAACTCTATGAAACAGAATTCAGATAATGAGCATAGTTATTATTTGTTAACATGTTTTATCTCTTGGGTCATTTCCTTCCATTGTTAGTAGATGCACTGATGATAAATCCAAACAAATACTAGAGTTTCTATGGGTAAGTCAGACCAAAAGGGAACCTGAAAAGGAAATAATTATTCTTCCTCTGTGGTCATCAGTTTCCCTCTAGTAGGTAAATGTCTACTTCTTAGGGGAAGCAAGGATAACAAAACTGACTGAAGTATTAATCCAAAACAATTTCCATTCTTTAACCTCTGCAGTTTTGGATCACCTTCCTTCAACCAGAGTTGGTCTGACCAGCCTTGGAAAAGTCTCTGAAAAATCTTCAACTGGACTACGTCAATCTCTATATTATTCATTATCCAACAGCTCTGAAGGTTGGCAATTTACTTGTTCACACCTATTTCACTTCTTGTGTCAGAACATCTATCAACTTGTATGGATGATTGAATTAAGATTTTCCTCAAAAGTATGTAGGGATCATTACACTAGAGAAGAATCCCCAAAATGATATTTCTTGATTAATTTTTCATTTCTTTTTTGAATCCTTAATTTCCTTTCCATGCCTCCAAGAGAAGAGTTCAACAATCTCAAATCCTCTGCCTCAAAATCTTGGAATTTAAAATAGGCATGTTCAACATGCAGTCATGACTATGACTCCTGAGTCTCTTAGGGATGTCACAAACACAGGGTTTCATGAAGCTGTGGTGAGCAATGAAACTGCTTTACCCTTTTGCAAAATGAGTTGATCAATTCTCTCACTATTTCACGTTGAAACCAGATATCATGGTTGACCCTCTGGGTGGGTCTAAAACTAGCAGCCTTCATAGGGACTTGCAAAACCTTGCCTATATCATTGCCTATCTTCACAATGGAATTTTGTAGATGCTACCTAGCTATTGATGACTGTGTTATATAGAATTCTTGATTTTAAGTTATAAAAGCTACTCAACCTTTCCTGTGCAAAAGAGTTTGTTGGAGTATGTAATGGGCAGTCCAAGCCATGGATAGATTTAAGGATTTGGAATAGCATTCAGAAATATCTCCTTTTCCCTATTGCTTAACTTTGCATTACTATTGGTTTGATTTATTTTTGTTGCAACATTTTCCTTTGGTCCAAATATGGCCTTGGGGCAGTTCAAGGCTCGTGGTCATTAACACTTGAGAATGTCTCTGGATTTTCCAGCATGCATATTAATCATGAAGGGAACCTCAGATGACCCTGTTTGATTCATGTGCCTACCCTTGGACCATTGAATGTTCAGAGGGATAAGGAATTCTGATTGTCTAGCTTGGGTCAATATTGTAATAGTTGTTCTGGATATAAGGCCATGTAACTTATTGTCATTCCCAGTGCAAGGGAGACCTTTTGTAAGAGGAAAATATATGGGGCAGACAAGGGTAATGTAAGTTACTATTAGTCCCCTTTAGGATGTAGGAAAATGGTGTTTATTAAAATATATAACAAATGTAAGAGAGTAGAAGAAGCCTGTATCCTAAAGACATACCATATAACTCATTATGCAAATCACTTTACAAATATTATCCAGAATGTTACACCACCTAACCTATGATACTTTAGGTTTGGGCCCTAGATGTCCCTGGCAGCCTGGCTAAGTGTGGAGAAATTATTTTGTGACATCCCTAAAATGACTGCTTCTATTCCAGCCAGGGGAGGAAATTTTATCAGAAGATGAACATGGAAAAGTAATATTTGACACAGTGATCTCTGTGCCACGTGGGAGGTAAGTACTTGAAGGAGAGACAACAGGGGGGAAAGAAAGAAGGGGAATCTGGTTCTCTTTTTCCACTTGAGAGAATGGGCTGTGTGCATTTGGATTCAGAAATTCATAACTTTAATAGAATTGGTGTGATATAGAGGTGTGGAGGAAATCATTACTGAAATGTTTATAGAGAGGAACCAAGGAGAAGAATGTAGGACAACAAAGATAGTCATCTCCTTCCATCAATGTGAAATACTCTCTCATGTTTTTCTAGGGAGAAGACAGTAATTCTTCTTCTTGCTGTCACTACACTCTTCCCCTGTTTAATTTACTATTTTTTTCTCTCCTTGATAATTATGCCAGTTGGCTTCACTGTCATTTCTTGACAGTTGTTCCTTTTAAGAGACTTTTCTTGCATTTATTCTTGATCTATAGCCAATTGCACAAATGATTCTTCACCACCCCTTCTTCCCTAGGCCATGGAGAAGTGTAAGGATGCAGGATTCACCAAGTCCATCAGGGCATCCTACTTTAACTGCAGGCAGCTGGAGATGATCCTGAACAAGTCAGGGCTCAAGTACAAGCCCGTATGCAACCAAGTAAGCACCCTTGGCCTCCTCTCCTTTCTCTTCTTCATCTCCTTCTTCTTACACTATTGCCAGATGTCTATTTGGCCTCCCCTCCTATTCATCCTGACTTTATGGAACAGAAGATTCTAGAGAGTAGAGCCTCTGTCTAAATGGGTGTGAATATAATCCATAATTTTATGTCTGTTTTGTAAAGTCTTAGTGAAAAAAGTGGTGAGACTTTAGTATTACATTGTTCATAAAAATTTAGGGAAGATAAAGGAGGTGATAGAGGGCTGGAATAGTTACCAGACCTTAGAAGGGTGGTGACATTTCCCTGAGCTGAAAAGGATGTCCAGAGATCGGACGTGTGAGAGTGATTTGGAGGGAATTGTGTCCAGAAAAGAAGGTGTTGAAAACACGAAATGGGCAGTTAATAAGGAAAGAGTGAAATAAGATGAGGTAGGTGTCAGGGGTTTGGATGCCTGAATCCTTTGTCTTGGTATCTCTGCTTTCAGGTGTCTTTGAATAGGAAGCATAGATACAAGAAAAATGAAATGGAGACTTTGAAAGTCATCCAGGCTAAAGGGGTGTTTTTTGGTGGTATTAATTGTGGGCCAAGTCAACACTTAGGGACTTTTAGCAGGGATATAAAGCAGACTTTGTGATTTACTCAATCTTAGTCTGGTTATTCTCACTTTCTACACTTAAATTAACTCTTTAGACACATTATTCTTGGTTCTGTGCTCTTACTTGTTTTGTTGTATTTTTATTATAGTAAGAACACTTAACATGAGATCTACCCTCTTCAAAAATTTTGAAGTATGAAATATAGTACAATATAGTATTGCTAACTAGGGGACAATGTTGTACAGCAGATCTCTAGAACTTATTCATCTTGCAAAATTGAGACTCCACAGCCACAATTAGCAGGAGAATTTTGATTCCTGTTTTCTCCCTCTTCCCAGGCACTGGCAACCACCGTTCTGCTCTTCTACGACTTTGACTAGTTTAGATTCCTCATGTAACTGGTATCATGTAGCACTTGTCCTTCTGTGACTGTCTCTTTTCATTTATCATAATATCTTCAAGGTACAACTTAGAGTCAAGGGAGTAAGCATCTTTGATTGGAAAATGTGGCTTATATAATTCAAGAATTTGACATATAGTGTTACTGTACTATTGATTTTCAATTATAAATGTTAAAATATTCATGTGATTCTAGCATTAGTTTTACTCTCAATTTTTATTATGAGTATTTTCATTCAGAAAAGTTAAGAGTATGACAGAGGACAACCTTGTTTTTCCTCTTATATTTACAATTTTTCACATTTTGCTTCATTGCCAAATATATGTATCTGTATGTGGATAGATCTGCAAAATTTATGTAATATTTTGCTAACCCTCTTTAAAGTAAGCTGTATACATTACAGTTCACCATGACAGACCTCACAAAGCTCATTGTCTAGTATCCAATCCATATTCAATCTTCTGTGTGGTTTTCTCAATGTCTTTTATAGATTTTCTTTTCTAATCAGGAGCCAATTGTGGTCCACATATTAATTTCAGTCATGTTGCTTAAGCTCTCTTAACCTAGAATGATCACTCAACCATTTTTTTTACAATATCTAGACAGGATTGTTGAATGTTCTGGATTTCTCCAATTGTTATATTGTGATGTTAATTAACTTGTAACTCTATTCCCAGTTTCTGTAAATTAGTAGTTAGATATGAATGCCTTATGACATTAAGGTTAAACACTTTTGACAAGAAAATGTCCTTTGCATGCTGTTTGCCTCAAATTGCACTCCAGTAGGAAGCCTGTCATGACAAGTTGTCCCACTATGAGAGATGATAGTTTTGTTGTCTTGGTTAAGCTAGTGATAACCAGGTCCTTTATTTGTAAATGTATATTTTCCCCTTTGAAATTAGCTAGCAATCTGTTGGGTGATAATTTTCATCAGGAGAAGTTATAGCACCCCAAGTTTTCACATAATAGTTGAGTAGCCATCAATGATTTCACCCCAAATCAGTAATGCCATTGGGATTTGTAAATAATTATTTTTAATTTTAAACAGGCTTTTATAATTTTTTAACCTGACATTTTATGGTAAACAGAAAGTTCCCTCTTCAAGTCAGGATAAAATACAATTTTTCGTATAAGGAAGGGTAAAAGTTTAATTCCTTCCCTTTAACTATCAATGTTTCCAGAAAGCAGTTACCATAATAATCTACATCAATGGGAACAAAATTTTGTTCTCTCTCTCTCTCTTTCATCTATGTGGACTCATGGATTATTGCTTTCTCTATGTGTTATAATTGCTTTTAGTCATTATTCCCTTTGATACTCAAATCTACCCAATGTCACCAGTGGGATTCTCATCACACTGGTTCTCTTGTCCTTTAGACATCCCTTAGTTAGTCGTTGAGTAATTTCTTGCTTTCTGGCATAGTTTGATGTCCAATGCTCTGTTTTTTCATGTCCCAGATGTGGATTTAGCCATGTCACATTGCAGTGTACAATGGTACTGAATAACCACGATCTGGTCCATAGAGCCGCTTGTTCTCAGGAATGTCATTTTATTTTTTTTTACCCTTTAAGGGAACAGAGACAGAAAATTTGTGTTTTTTTAAACATAATTACTTGGTGTTGATATTTCCAGATTAAATTTTATATGACAGTTTTTTATTCAACTTTTTTCCCCTTTTAACCTTTCTGTTCCATATTCATATAGAGAGCTCCCTGCTGTACAGTAAGCTCCTTGGCCAATTTTTATGTGACAATATTTCCATTTCAGGATCTAACTGGATATGTTGTATATGGTGGGAAGTTAGTAGATAAGTAATAAAGTTAAAAAATGGAAGTGAAATTGCATTCAGTAAACTGTATCACTCTAAAGTATTTATTAGTGTTGAGCATGTGGCCGCAGTTGTCCCATTCAAAACAAGGCACAATCAGTCTCTTCCTCCACTGAGAATAAGACATAAAAAGGACAGGCTATCATGTTGTTTTGTTGACTAATGTAGTTAGGGAGAAGAACATATTTAAATATTTGACTCTACATCTTCTGTGTATTAAGTTCTGGGTAGGGAATATCATTTCAATAATTTAATTATTATTATTTAAAAATTATTATAATGTCATGTTTGTGCAAGAAAGAAAGCCAGACTCTATACCTTGTAAGGAAATAAAATGTTTAACTTTACCCTAATGACAGCTCCATAGAAATCACTTCTCTGCCATCCTAGAAACAGAGTCATTAAACCCGTATGTGTATTGTTCTCTCTCATTGTAGTGCTGCTGACCACCTTGAGTATCAATTTTCTGATAAATATTGACATGAAGGCCTTTGTCCTGACTTCTACAATAAGCCCTGTGTGCAGAGTGAGGTGAGAATCGTCTCAGATGTTGGCGACTTGATACATCAGCATGGGTTCCATCCATGCTGCTTAGCAACTCATACTCAGCCAGACTCAAGTCCATAGGTCAGGAAGGAAAGGAGCTCCATTTTTATTACTTTCTGTAAAAATTAAAGATGTTTTTCCCTAAAGTCTCTTACCTACTCCCATCTCTGTTTTGTATATTTTCTTTCCTTCTGACTTATAAAAGCCAAAAACTGATTTGCCTAGGGTGGTAGAGGTGGGAGAGGATACGATAACAGCAATTGTATAGACATTTCTGGAGTGGGATAGGTAGAATTCTCCATCTACAGGGAAACAGTAGATAACACTTATTTATCAGTAAGTGTCCCTTTATCCCTTCGAGGAATAAGAGGACACATTGCACATGGTCTGGATGGTGAGGCACATATTGCTTTTTCCACATCAACTGAGATGATCATGCAGTTTTTGCTTCTTCATGTTAATGTGGTGTATTGCATTTATTATTTTTGTATGTTAAGCAATCCTTGCTTTCCAGGAATGAACCCCACTTAGTCATGGTGTAAAATTTTTAGTATGCTGCTGACTTCAGTTTCTAGTATTTTTTTGAGAATTTTGATTTATCAAACCATATGGAATATTCATCTTTAATTTATTGTCTTGTAGGATCTTTGTCTAACTTTGTACCAAGTTAATACTGGCCTCAAAGAATAAGTTAGGAACTATTCTCTGCTCTTCATTTTTTTGCAAGAGTTAAGAATGATTGTTGTTAATTCTGCTTTAATGCCTTGATGGTATTCTCTAGTGAAGCAATCTGACCCTGGGCTTTTCTTTGTTGAGAGTTGTTTTGCTACTGATTCAATCTCCTTAATAGTTACAGGTTTACTCAGGGTTCATATTCCTTCATGATTCAGTCTTTGTAAGTTACATGACAGGCATCCCACATATAAAAAGTAGAGGAAGATGGGCAGAGATGTTAGGCCATGGTCAATCTTCCTCAGCCACAATAAATGGATTCACAATAAATATTAGCCCAGGGCTAATTCCTTCCTCACCAAAAATAAATAAATAAATCAATGAAGGAAAAATTCACTTGAAATTAGCCTATTTAAGAATTCTTGAACATTTAGTGCATTTTTCTTCATGATTTTCCTATAGAAATGTGGGGTGCATGTTTATTTTCAAAATTGAAATAATCTTTAATACACTTATTGTATATTTATTTTTATGTAACATATAAGTGTTTTCCCCAAGCTATCATATTATTAAAGTTGCCAGTGTTATATTTTCTTCTTGTAAAGCAGTGTATCTTATTAATTTATTTAATTTTTTATCATTTGCCTCTGTTTTGTCATTTTGATTAGTTCTTGTATATTTTGCCATTCATTCCTTTATTAATTCAGCAAAACCTTTATTGAGCATTCTTTATGTGCCAGACATTGTTTTATCAATAAAGAAACTAGACAAGAATTAAATTAAAATAACAAGTGTCTTCAGTTTACAGGCTAGTAGAAGAAGACAACCATAAAGGAAATAAGGAGTACTGAGCTGTTACAAATGGGTAAGTGCCTATTGGGAGATAATTCTGCAGGCTCTCAAATTTCTGTATGCCTGATGAGCAGAGGTACTGTCTACCCTGTGTTCCACACTATTTTTTCAACAAGTTTGCCAGCAAATATCCTTGGAATGGAGAGATATTGGCTCCTTCCAAAGAAATGGAAGGGGTGCCCACTGCCCAGCAAATTAAAGAAAGTATCTCCCTCTAGAAGAAAGGCAGCGATGCTCACTGTCTGCTACAATCAATCTAGGTTCCCTAGACCCAGGTTTCCCTCCTCTAAGTCAACATGTAAGTTTAGGCATCATGTGGGCCCCTTGACTTCACCCTGTAAAGATGTGGGGTCAAGAACCTAGCACAGCAAACCTTATTGTGGGAAATGTTTTCATAATATACCCTTGTATCAAATCATCACATTGAAAATCTTAAACTTACACAATGTTATATGCTAACTGCATTTCAATAAAGCTGTAAAAACATGCTGTTACTGGGGCTACAGCTTTTGTTGTGAGTTATAAACTGTTCTTCTTCTCTGACTGACAAATTTTATGACTTCTACCAGCCTTCATGAAACTGTGGAAAGTTAATTTGTTAGCTTGCAAGTCAGGTTAAAATATTATATCCTTCATGATGACTGACAGAGATAGAGAAAAATTAAGTAGGCAGGAGAAAAGGTAGTGGTGGCAGTGGGAGTGTTAGGTGCTGTTTTAAATAGGATAGTCAGAAAAGACTTCACTGAGAAGGTGGCTCTTGAGCAAAAATTTGAGTAATACAAGAGACTGAGCTATGTGCATGTGTGGGAGGGTATTTCTGAACATGGAACAGAAAATGCTAAGTCCAAGAAGAAAGAGTGTTCCTACAATGTGGAAGTGATAGCAAGTAGGCTAATGCAGGTTATGTTTAGAGAGCAAGGGAGGTAGTAATAGAAGATAAGATCCAGATCCATGATGGGGGACTATGTCATGCAGGCTTTCAAAAGGGCTTCAACAGGGCTAGCCCAGTGGTGCAGCAGTTTAGTTCATGCTTGGCAGCCTGGGGTTCGCTGGTTCAGATCCCAGGCGCCTGTTGACACACTGCTTGTCAGCCATGCTATGGCGGTGTCCCATATAAAGTGGAGGAACACGGGCATGGATGTTAGCCCAGGGCCAGTCTTCTTCAGCAAAAAGGGGAGGATTAGCAACAGATGTTAGCTCAGGGCTGGTCTTCCTCACCAAAAAAAAAAAAGGGCTTCAACTTTTCTTCTGAGAGAAATGGAGAATGATTGCAGTGTAGCTACATGAGTTCACACATTTTAAAAGGATCACATTTTAAAAGGATATTACATTGGGAAAAGTGCCCTCTGTTAGGCTCTTTACAAAAATTCAGGTGAGAGATGATGTTGGATGGACCATGGTATGAGCAGTCAAGGTGGTCAGAAGTTGTTAGAATATGGATATGTTTTAAAAGTAGAGTCAAGAAGGCTTTCTAACATTTTGGGTGTATAGTAAAAGCTAAAAATGGAGTCAAGATTGATTCCAGACATTTTGGACAAAGAATTGGGAGGAAGGAGTTGCCATGTGCTGAGATGGAGACAATGTGGAGGAGCAACTTTTTGTGGGAAGATGATGAGTTTAATTTTAGACATGTATCTTTGAGATTACTGTTAGGTAATTAGGTGAACACACTGTGTAGACAGTCGGGTAGACACATCTAGGGGGAGGGAAGAGGTATAGACCAAGGATACATTTTTGGGATTTGTCAGAATATAGATCTCATTTTAAAGCTACAAGGGCAGATGGTCAGAGATTAGATTAGATGAGTGAGTGTGAACAAAGAATAGAACAGCCATAGGGATCCCATCATTAAGAAGTTGTTAAAAAAGCAGAGGAACCAGCAAAGGAGTCTTAGAAGGAGTAGTAGTGATGTAGAAGGGAAAGTTGGATATGATTCTGTCTTGGAATGCAAATGAAGGAACTGTTTCAAAGAGAAGAGTCAAATGCTACAAAGAGGACAAGTAAGATGAGGGCTGAAAATTGACCATTGGTTTGGAATCTAATACTCAGCATGCAATGTGTCCATAGCAAGGTTTAGAACAGGTAATGGTTAGACAATAGCACATTTCATCGTGGATGTTAAATTCCTTAGAAAGAAGGGAGCACATAACAGTTCCTTTAAGCCTGATGTCAACTTGACCCTATTATCCTACCAACTTTTCAGTACACTCCCTTCATGGTTTTAGTCTATAATTCCTTCCCAGGATATCTTGACATGATTCTTGTTCATGCAGACAATTCAGGCTTCTCACTGTTTTGACGTCCTCAACTTCTGAGAGTTTCTACTTGTACCTACACTACACGAGGTAACTACTCCCATGTTTACCTCTTAGAACTGCTTTGTATCTGAAATCTTAACTTTAACACATTCCACTCCAATCAATTCTCTCACTCTGTGGTTGCTACTACACCTCAATCCATCAGGTTCTTGATTCATCATGAATTGTAGTCACTAAGTCTCTTTCCTCCCTTTTTATCCTTTGGGTTCCCAGTAAGGTTTACATATTCATACTAGGTTAAGAAATAAATTGGAATGAAATCAGGCTCCTCTCATTCTCTCTACAATTCTCCTTTAAGCAGATATGCTGTTGGATGGGGCTTCCAGGCTTTTTCACTTCTTAATCTGTCCTTTTCCCAAGGACAAATGTTTCTAGAATGAAGACAATGGCTCTGATTTTATTAAGGTGGATCTTTTGTCTGAAGCTGAGACCCACACCCAATGGAGATTCTCATTCATTTGACTGTAGTAAATCCTAGGCATCCCTATGTTTTAAAGGCTCAACAAGCAATTCTAATTGTGTTCAAGGTCTGAAACTTCTAATCTAAAGACCATCATGTTTTCACAGTGATTTCAGTAGTCAAGGTGTTTGCCTACCCAACACCCATTGTACTCCAAATGGTTTGTTTAGGTCACTCATGTTAACTCCATTGCCCTGGACACGTAATCACCTTGGGAAGAGGACTGTGACCCAATCCTGGCCAGTGACACATGAAAGCAACTGTGCTGAGGAGCTTCTAAGAAAGTTTCTCTCACTTCTTAAAACAGGTGTCCCCTCTTCTTCCAATGGATATGTCCTATTGACAAGTGATGTGAAATTGCTGCACTCTCTTCACTCAGCCCAAATATGATGCCAATACACAGATGAAGGAAGAGCCAAGAGAATTTCAGAGAAGATCTGGACCTCCTGTGATTGACCCACAGCTGACCCTTCCTCTGGAATTACTATTATGGGAGTAACACATTTCTGTGGGCCTAAGCCAATTTGAGATAGTCTTTCTTGAGCTGATTGTATCCTAAGTGAAAAAGCCATATAAGTTAATAATTATCTCTTTATCACTCCCTGCACTATGCATCTAGGTAGAAGTTTCCCAATCCGGGGAAATTGCTGAGTCACCCTCTGAAAGCAGGACGCCCTGTGGATTCTAAGAGTTTGATGACAGTTTTGGGTGATATTATATAAAAAAAAATGGTGCAGTAGAGGTAGGGATCCCCCAAAGAGCCCCAGGTTCTCATTCACTCATTTTGAGGCCACATTCAGGGCACATCTTCTTCTTCAGACAGAACCTACTCCACGGTACAGTAGTGAGTGAAGTGGACTGTACTGCAAATTCTGTGGGTTATGAATTTCATCAAACACCGTAAGTCAAACTTCATAAGTATCTCCTTATGCATCTCTGTTTCTTTCACAAGAGTCCTCTCAGGGCAACAACAGTGCCTCACATCCTATCTCCACCTTCCTGCCTTCCATCCCTCCTCCAATACAGCCTCTATCATCTCCTGCCTTTTCCAAAGCAATGTAGTCTTACATTTGGCCTGCATAGCCCCACAGCCCCCGACTCCACACCTGTAAGCCTCTGTCAAGCTCAAATGTACTCTATTTTTGTTCTCACAGAACACCACATTACCCCACTCTTCCCCCAGAGAATTCATTAAACAAAAGAGGTCACTTCCTAGGAAGAAGTACTGCTGGAACCTAATTTTATTTATTTTTGAAACCATGTCAATATACCCTTTTCTGAGCAAATATTTGCTATTCTCTGTACACTGATAATTCCCCTGTAGTGAATGAGTCAGGAGAAAATGAAGCAATTATTAACCAGTGAACATGAGCGTTATTTATTTATTTATAATTGCAGTCCACTCTCTTCTTCTCTCTCTGTCATGACTGGGAAATCCTGAGTTCTCTTGACTTACAATTTTCTTGTTCAGCCTGATTGTATAAACTGGGGAAAGTTTGAATCCCCACCAACTCCATTAACCCAGAATGGTCAAGCACAAGCCCCTGTGGACTAGTCAGTTTCTCTAGTGAACCTTGGAAGCCTGGAGGATTCTAACAGTTAATTGGATTAATAAGGGAATGTCTAGCCTGGGCCTCTGTGATACATAGACTATCCTATAAGTCAGAGCCAGCCCTCATGTCTCCAACAGAGCAGCACACTGGGGCTCAGGACCCTTTTGACCTTCTGGCCAAGTGTCTGGGTCTCAAAGGCAGAAGTTGTTAAGTGTCCCAGGCTTTCCCTCCTGCTTCCAGTCTCCATAAGACAGCTTTCCTTCCCACAACCCACACAACTTGTCAGAGTCCTAGAGGTCCCTGCTTGTTCTTTGTCTGCACAAGTGGGACCAGCATGTTATGGAGGGGTTGACATTAGTTCCTGATAATCACAGTCATACTGTTTGTAATGAAACCTTCCAGATTGGAGACAAATTAGAGGGTGTAGCCCTAGATGAAGCTCATGGCTTGTTCAAGGAGACCTCAGTGGTAGTGAACATGGTCCTCCTGATGTCTCCCTAAACCCAGTCTCCTCCAGTCCAAGCCCACACCAGAGCCAAATCCACACACAGGCCTAGTTACCTACGAGTAGCCATGGTCAACTGACTGGTTATTTCCTCCTAAATCTCCAGGTGGGCACAGGAATCTGAACTTTTATAAAAGTTTCAGAAGTTGTTTGAATGTGGCTATTTTGTAGACTGGCATTTGGGAAGTGCTTTTTAAGGACAGTCAATATTTCATGATTTTTCTTTGGAAAAATCCAGTAATGCCAACCAGGCATGCTTTATAAGGCATTCCCTACTTCTCCTTTTGAAGGAGTTTCACGGCCCTGATGCAATGGGCTATTGTCTCACCATTCCTTCTTCTAACATTTGTCCAGTTAACACTGCATTCTTAGTATTAGCTTCTGAATAATCACAGGAAGGAAGCACTGGTTTGGATGAAGTCCTAATCTTCCAATTCTGAGCAGGCTTCCATAGCACTGAGGTGTAGGGGGTGGGGGTGATTTGCTTAGTTCCTGCAGACTGTGTGTCTCTGATCTTGGTACTGACAATGAAAATGACAGAGCAGTTTCCCACTAGTTCCCAGAAAACCACATGTTCTCTGTCAGAGGTTGTACCTCAGGAAACTGAACTTATTTCTTCATCTTTATTAAAGCCATAATCAGAAATTCTAGCTATTCTCTTCTATTAGAAATTATACCTAATACTATTTTATTCCAAATCTTGCACATATTTAACTGATATTCATTATTTATAAGGCAGTCCTAAAATATCCTCTTGTCTATGTTTAATGTTGGAAACCCTCTTACCAATATTGCTAACTAGGAGCCATTCTGCTCTACCCACCCTAAAATTCCACAGAAAATAAAGAGGTTAGAAACTTTGATCTTTCTTCCAGAAATTAATTAAAAGAACAACCACCATCCTCTCCCAAAACATGGAAAACTGACCATGACTCAGGTCTGTGAAAGAGTAGAGAAAAATAGAAGGAATTTTCATATTAATCAATACACATTCAATATATATATTTCAACACTATAATAAGTGTGGTGTTCATCACATCAGATCCTCATCCCAACCGGTGCTTCCTTCCTATATTTATTCAGAAACTAATAGTGAGTGCAGTGTGACCAGTCCAAAGGTTAGAACAGGATTATGGTTAGAAACTAGCCCATCGCATTTGAGGATGTTGAATTCCCTAAAAAGGAGAAACAGGTAACCCCCAAATGCTACTAGTAACACTGTAGTTCCATTTGAGTGTGTCTGGGTATTAAAATTTAACAACATTCTGACAGGACACCTGCCATTTGAATGAATGGCTTCAGTAGGACTGATGGCAGGGGGTTGAATAATCAGGGGGCTGACTAAGGAAGTAAATTCAGCAGGTGAAATTCAAATAGCATCCACAATCAGAGAGGGCACAGGGAAGGTCTGGCTGTGGAATACCAACTATCATATACTTGATCTCAGTTTCATCCATTTGTGGTCTCTATAATTGAGATCTTGGGGCAAATCCTGAATACTGAATATCCCCAACTTGAGGTAGTCACAGGGGCCACACAAATATGGACAACCTCCTCACCAATGGTGAATGATCCTTGGAACTTCTAACCTGGTGGCTCTCAGTAGAGTCATCAAATGTGGGAACAGGAGATCCACTGTGAGCAGAGAGGAGCTACTCCTGGCTGTTGGGATATAAGGAATTCATTGAATGTATAAATAACTTTGGTTAGTACTGCCATCCTGATATTAAAACTTTCTTTTATGAACATGATTGTCTTTCCATATTTCTGTATCTTCTTCAATTTCTTTAAACAACCCTTTTTAAAATTTTGATTGTACATATCTTTTGTCTCCTTAGTTAAGCTATCCCTAAGGATTTTATTCATTTTCATGCTATTGTAAATGGAATTGTTTTCATAAATTGCCCTTTCAGAATATTTGTTGTTAGTGTATAGAAATGCAATTGATTTTTCTGTGTTAATTTTGTATTCTGCACCTTTGTTGAGGTTATTTATTAGTTCAACCAGTTTTTAGTTTGATCTTTACTGTTTTCTACATACAAAATTATGCATCTTGGAACAGAGATGACTTTACATTTTCCTTCCCATTTTGGGTGCACATTATTTATTTATTTTGTCTTACTACTGCAACTGGAACTTCCAACACTATGCTGACTCTGAGTGGCAAAAGCAGGCAAATATTTGTGTGTGTATGTGAGGAAGATGAGCCCTGAGCCAACATCTATTACCAGTCCTCCTCTTTTTGCTGAGGAAGATTGGCCCTGGGATAACATCTGTGCCCATCTTCGTCTATATGGATGCCACCACAGATGGCTTGACAAGCGATTCATTGGTCTGCACCCAGGATTGGAACCTGCAAACCCCGGGCTGCCAAAGAGGAGCACATGAACTTAACCACTACAACACAGGCCAGCCCCCAAAAGCAGGCAAACTTTTAGTATTATTGATCTTAAGGGGAAATGCTTTCCATGTTCATCATACTGTATTATGTTAGTTGTGGATTTTTCATATATGCGCTTTGTTTACTTGAGGAAGATTCTTTCTCTTTCTAATTTGTTGATTTTCTTTTTATTACGAAAGGATATTGAGTTTTGTCAAGTCCTTTTTCCACATCAGCTGAGATGATCATGTGGTTTTTTTCTTCATTCTGTTAATGTGGTATATTACATTTACTAATTTTTTTTTATGTTGAACAATCCTTGCATTTCAGGAATGAATCCCACTTGGTCATGGTGTAAAATTTCTAGTATAGAGCTGAATTCAGTTTCTAGTATTTTTTTTTTTTTGAGAATTTTTAGTTCTCCAACCATATGTGATATTTGCCTTTAGTTTACTTTCTTGTAGTATGTTTGTATAGCTTTGTATCAAGGTAATGATGGCCTTGTGCAATGAGTTAGAAAGTGTTCTATGCTCTTCAATTTTTTGCAAGAGTTAAGAACAATATTCTTAATTCTGCTTTAAGTGTTTGGTGGAATTCACTAGCAAAGCAATCTGGTCCTGGGCTTTTCTTTGTTGGGAGGTTTTTGATTTCTGATTCAATTTCCTTAATAATTATAGGTCTACTCAGGTTTTCCATTCCTTCATAATTCAGTCTTTGTAGGTTATGTGTTTCTATGAATTTTCAATTTCATCGGGATTTCTCAATTTTTTGGCATGCAGGTGTTGATAGTACTCTCTTTCCTATTTTCTTATCGATATTCTGTATGGTTTTATTAGTCATTATAGAATGTGGGGTATTGAAGTTTCCAACTACTTTTATAGTGGTATCTCTCCCTTCCATTCTGTCAATGTTGTTTTTATATATTTTAGAGATTTGATGTTTGATTCATATATGTTTATAATTCTTCTGTATTCTTGGTGGATCGGTCCTATGATCAATATATAATAATGATATTTTTTCTCTTGTGACAGTTTTTGTCTTAAATTTTCTTTTTCTGTAACTGGTATAGCCACACAACTCTCCTTTGGTTACTATATACATGGAATATCTTTTACCATTTTTCCCTTTCAAACTATTTTTGTCCCTAGATCCCAAGTGAGTATTTGTAGTGAACATATATTTGATCCTGTTTTTTTTTTTTGTTTTGTTTTGTTTTAAAGACATTCTGTCAATCTATACCTTTTGATTGGTGGATTTTATTTACAAGTCAATTAATTACTGCTAGGGGAAGACTTTAATTTTTTTCTCTATGACTTAAGTCCCTATTTCCTCCATTACAATTTTCTTTGTGTTTAGATGGTTTTCGATAGTGACATGTTTTGATCCCTTCTCAATTTCAATTGTAATATTCTATTGTTATTTTCTTGGTGGTTATCATGGTGATTAGAGATAATGTTGTAAAGTTATAATAATCTATTTTGAATTGATAGCAATTTAACTGCAATGTCATGCAAAACTTTACTCTTATTCAGCTCTGTTCCCCTCTCCCAATTATGTTACTGATGTCACTAATTTCATGTTGGTACATTGTGTACATATTAACATAGATGCATAACTATTTTTATGTATTCATCTTTTAATTCTTATAGAAATGAAAAAGTAGAGTTACAAACCAAAATTACAAAAGTATGTGACTTTATGTTTGCCCGTATATTTACGTTTACCAGAGCTCTTTGTATCTTCAGATGGCTTTGAGTTACTTCTACTGTCCTTTCATTTGAACGTGAAAGACTTCCTTTACATTTCCTGTAGGGAAGTTCTAATCATAATGAACTCTTTCAGCTTTTGTTTATCTGACATTGTGTTAATTACTCCCTCATTTATAAAGAACGTTTTGGCCTGACATATAATTCTTGGTTTACAGGGTTTTTTTTTTTTTTTCTTTTAGAACTTGAAATATATAATCCCAATGCCTTATTTCATCCAAGGTTTCTGATGAGGAATCTGTTGATAATCTCACCCAGGATCCCTTGCACCTAATGAGTCATGTTTCCTTTGCTGCTTCAAGATAGTTTCTTGTCTTTGTTTTTCAACAGTTCCAACACAATGTATGTAGGTTTGGATGTCTTTGATTTATCCTACCTGTAAGTCTTTGAGCTTCTTGTATTTTTTGATTATTCATGTCTTACATCCAGTTTTAGATTATTTATCCATTTAGATTATCCAGTCCATTATTTCTTCTCCAGATAATCTCTCTGTCCCACTCTCTCTTGCTTCTCCCTCTGGGACACTGATAATGTGTATGTTAGTTCACATGCCAGTTTTCTATAAGTCCTTTAAGGTCTGTTCACATTTCTTCATTTTTTTTCCTTTCTGTTCCTTAGGCTTGATACTTTCTATATCTTTTTTGATACTATCATTTTATTCATATATGATTTATCTGATTTCCTTTAGTTCATTGTCAAATTTTTGCTTTAGCAATTTCAGCATATTTAAGAGATTTGCATCCAAACTTGTTGTCTACTAAGTCCAGTGGTTATGCTTGTTCAGGAACAGTTTCTGCCAATTTTTTTTCTTTAGTGGATAGTCTTTTTGTTTTTTTTTTTATATGTTTGTTTGATTAATTGGGAATTAGAAAAAACAGCCCTCTTTCCCACTCTTTGCAGATTTCTTCTGTGCCCTGACAATCCTTCACTTATTAGATTGACAACTCCTAGTCTTGGCATCAGTCCAACATGAAAGTTGAAAGACTACACTATTCTTTTCTGAGCATGCGTCCTTCCTGGACTGTGAATTCTTCAGTTACCCTGAATATATGCCTGCTTTTTGAATATCTTAATGCTCCCAAAATACACTCCTCAGCATCTCCTCAGAGCTTTATGTGGTCTATTCTAAGTCTTCACTCTTAATCTCTTGCTTCTAGAATCTGTGCATCTATAGTTCCCCTGTAGCTATAAGGAGCCATTCAAGTTACTTTTTAGTTCAAGATTAGTGTCAGGCACAACAGATAGCAGGCTTTCAGGCAGCCCCCAAATAGGTTAGAACATTGAAAATAAGATCTTCTATGATCACTCTGGTTGAGAGACGCTACTGGAAACTGGGCTGATGCATCTTACAGACCAAGCATGCACCATGCCAGGTAGGAGGAGGGGCAAGGGTGAGTAACAACATGATGAAATTTCCTACCACTTTGAATCTGGCTTTTTTCTAACTGGGTGTTCATTTTACTCCTGTAGTTCTTTGTCTGACTATTTTCCAGAGTTTCTATATAATTATTTCAGCTAGTTTCTGTTTTTTTCATTATCTTCCCCTTGGAGAACTCAGCATTCCTAGTCCACTATTTAGCTGCTATCACTCTATATGTTCAATTTTTGATGGCTTCATAATATTTCACCATATCAAGACATCATAATTTCCTTAACTCTTCCCAACAATATGGTAATTTAAGGTTTCCAGTTTTTTCTTTCATGAATCCTGTTGAGCAAGATAATAAATTATATAAAATATTCATCAGTTTTTTTTGGTAGTTACATCATGATAGTTTTCTAAAAGTTATATACCTGGGTGAAAGAAACACTCTAAAATTCTGTTTTCATACTGCAAATAATATCCAGAAACTGTTAATAATTAGTACTCCAATAATCACCTTGCCAAAACGTCTTTTTAGAGCACCCTTTTCAAGTTTGCACCCTTGTTAGGATGGGATATTTTTATAAAGCAAAGAAAAAAGAAGCAAAAAATTCTGCTGATGGCAAAAATAAAAAGGCAAATTTTCTGTCTATTTGAAGTTTTAATTCTTTATTGAGGGTCAAGTTTTTGACAAATGCTCATTAATCATTCCTCTAAATTGTGTGTCTGTGTCTGTGTGTGTGTGGGTTTGTGTGTGGAGTAAGTTAGTTAATTATTTCAAATGATGTGTGATCGGGAAGGGGCTTCATCATAGTCAAAAGAAAAAAAATACATTAATATCTAGGGGTTTCTAGTCTAACATACGGTCCATAATTGTTCAGCTAATCTCTTGTAATAATTAACTAATGTACACAGATCCCAAATGAAAATTTACTGTGTAATAAATTAGTGATTTTTATTGCTATATAATACTTCTTTAAGATTCCTTTTTGATAACAAACATGTTAACTGGTTCCAATCCTTTTCTCACTCCACGGCTTACTGCTTTATCCTTGATCCTCCCATATTTCCTTTGCTAAAAGCTGGACTCTGGACCTGGGTGTTACTGTCCTATTATTTATATAATCTGTGAGGGTAGAGGAGTGAAACAGAGTCTGCCTAGTCAGAGGAACCACAGGCAATGGATCCCAAAGTCTGGCGTGTGGAACTAAATGATGGCCACTTCATTCCTGCACTGGGATTTGGCACCTATTCAGCTGAAGAGGTAAGAGTAGTGGTCTTGGGTTTGAAGATTCAAAAGAAAAAAGACCTAGCATGAGTGGAAGCAGAATCAGGTTTGCAAGTGATTGAGTTCCTGTGTGGTTCTGGGAGGCTCACTTGGTTCTTGTAACCAGGTTAGAACAATTCATCATACAAAGAGACAAAGAAGCCAGAGTTCACTCTGCATCAGGGTCTGGCCATGTGGTCACCTACAGATTATTCTGGGTTTTCCTCCAGTTTCCATCTACTTCCCAGGTTGGCAAAAGAGATGAAACTGTGTCAAGGACACTGGCTATCAGCTGCCTTGTTTTGAGGGTGATTGCAGGGGAGTGGTTTCTCTGTCTATTTCTGAAATTCAAGAAATCTTTCCTCCTGCCAAGAAGACATGATCCAAAGAAATATTTGTGGTAAAAGTCCTGGAGATGAGGTGCATGACAAATGATGGGAGAGTGTTGCTGTTCTGCCATGGGGTAGACTGTGGAGTGCCAGGCAAAAACTACTCCACCTATAGTTTTCCCTATACTTCTTCTCCTGCTTTGGAATTTATTCAGAAATAAAACTATAATGTAACTTGAGGGAATAAGCTACAGTATTCCAGGGTAAGCCTTCAATTCTTGGTCCTTGTTAATGTACTTTTGATTGAAGCAAATAAGTAGAGTTGGTTCTTGGACATAAGAGGAAACAAGTGGACAAGTCATTAGATTGGAAGCCAGAAGTTTGCCTTCAAATTTTGTCTTTAGACTGGTTGTACCACAAGGGATTAATACTTAAACCTTCAGTCTCACTTTCTCATCTATAAAGCAGAAGGAAATATTCAGAGACATTTTGGAGACAGATGACAGTACTTGTTTATTTGTAGTACAAAGTGCATGATGGGGAGGGAAAGGTCATGGGTGGGTATCACTGAATCTTCAACTTCTGTAAACCTCTGAATGCCTACCTACACCTAAGGAAAGAGCATGACCAGCAGAGGGCAGTTATACCAAGTACCTAGCAACATCATTGAATAAAGAAAGCTTCTGAAATACTTAAAAGTAAATGGAGTATTATTCAGCTTCAAGTAGAAGGAAATCCCACCATTTGCAACCACATCGATGAACCTGGAGGACATTATGCTGAGTGAAATAAGCCAGACAGAGAAAGACAAATACTGCATAATGGCACTTATGTATGGAATCTAAGAAAGTCAAATTCATAGAAGCAAAGTGGAGTGGAGTGGTGACCACGGGCTGGGGAAGGGGCAGTGGGATAAACGGGGAGTGGTTGGTCAAAGGGTACAAACTTTCAGTTATGAGATGAAGAGGGTCTGGAGAACTAATGTTCAACATGGTGACTGTAGTTAATAATAATGTATTATATTCTTGAAATTTGCTAAGAGATGAGATCTCAAGTGTTCTCACCACACACACGCAAGGAAGTTAACTATGTTATGTGATGGGTATTTTAATTAACTTAATTGTGGTAATAAGTCCACAATGTATACATGTAGGAAAACATCACATTGTACAACTTATACATGTACTTCTTAAATTTATAGGAAATTTTTATTTAGCATATTCTGTTTGACTATACTGCTAGAGGACTCTTAGAGGCTATCATCTTTTTTCTTGAGATTTCATTCCATTTACCTTTTCCCCTTGTTGATTTTGCTTACTGACCACTCACAATATAAATCATATCCATGACTAAAACTATATGCTGAGTCCTGTGAGTTCTTTCAGCAAATCACTGAACCTCAAGATGGACTTGGGAACCTTCAATGCTAGTGATGAAGCAGTGAATGCCCAGGATTGAAGGAGTTTCTGAAATGCCCAACTTTTATTATTTATCAGGAAAGACCCAGACAAACTGTCATGGGTTTGTCACCACACATGCAGAAGTAACCTAAGACATGGGGAAAAGTTGACTCTTGAGAAGATCAAAGTTGTGCCTTAGCTCTCTCAATCATGTGGATATCCAACTACTCTCTTTGGTTGCTCATCTAGGTTCCTAAGAGCAAAACTGTGGAGGACACTAAATTAGGTATAGATGCCGGCTTTCGCCATATTGACTGCGCTCATTCATACAGTAATGAAAAGGAGGTTGGGCTGGCTATCCGAAGCAAAATTGAAGATGGCACTGTGAAGAGAGAAGACATATTCTGCAATTCAAAGGTGCTGTGTATGTGGTTTGTGTGTGTGCACTTATGTGAATGTGATTGTGTGGAGATAATTATACAATAGTACTGGTAGTTCTTTGATGAATTGTGCTTTTTGGTATGACTTTCTTCACACATATTCATGTTACAAATCTGGTGACAAAAAAAGATGACGACTGTCTCATCTTTGCTTTGTTCAAATTTTATGATTTTAAAGTAAAGTCACTTTATTTTTCTGAGTCTCGGACTATATCAGTGTGATTTCGCATGGACTGCTGAATCAAACAGAACAGTGGTCAGATTATAGCTTTCCTCATCATCTGGGTGACTTACTACAATTTCTTAACATTCTCAATCTCATTTCCCCTCCATCAATAAGGCAGAACCTATAAAAGTGCTTGTGTATTAAATAAGATATAGCTAAATTGTCCTGAATTGTGCCCAGCACATATTAATATGTTCAAAACACTTTTTCCCTAGACTTATCTAAACAAAAGGGATACTACTTATTCCCTATAAGATTGAACATTTGATTGGATTAGGCTATGTTTGTGAACTGCTTTGTAAACTCCATCAACCAGAATTCCAATAATGGGCACGGTTATTATTTGATAATATGTTTTATCTCTTGGGTCATTTCCGTCCATTGTTAGTAGATGTACTGGTTATAAATCCAAAAATTAAATAGAGTGTCTATAGGTAAGTCAGATCTAAATCAAACCCAAGAGGCAAAAAAGTATTTTTCTTCTGTTGTCATCAGTTTCCAACCAATAGAACAATGTCTAATTATTAGATGAAACAAGAAAATCAAAACTGACTAAAACATTAATACAACACAACTTCCATTCTTTAACCTCTGCAGCTTTGGATCACTTTCCTTCAACCACATTTGGTCCGACCAGCCTTGGAAAAGTCTCTGAAAAACCTTCAACTGGACTATGTCGATCTCTATATTATTCATTA
The DNA here is from genome assembly GCA_031878705.1 of Tapirus indicus. NCBI lineage: Eukaryota > Metazoa > Chordata > Mammalia > Perissodactyla > Tapiridae > Tapirus > Tapirus indicus. The sequence goes on from CM062925.1 coordinate 122,901,116, forward strand.
TCCAGTGGCTCTGAAGGTTTGCAATTTGCATGGTCACACCTATTTTACTTCTTGTGTCAGGATGTCTATCAACATGCATGGATGGTGGCATCAAGATTTTCCTTATAAGGGTGTAGGGATTATCACACTAGAGAAGAATCCCCAAAATGATAATTCCTGGTTAGCTTTTTAAGGACTTTTATTGAATCCTTAATTTCCTTTTCATGCCTCCTAGAGAAAAGAGTGCAACAATCTCAAATTCTCTGCCTCAAAAACATGAGGAAATAAAAATAGGCATGTTCAACATGCAGTCCTGATTATGACTCCTGAGGCTGGCAAACACAGTTTCAAACAGCTATGGTGAGCAGTGAAACTGTCTTACAGTTGGACATAATGAGATGATCTCTCTCACCATTTCAAGTTGAAAGCAGATATGATGGTGCTCCCTCCAGCTGGGTCTAAAACTGGCAGCCTTCACAGGGGCTTGTGAGACCTGGCCTATAGTGAGTCTATTGGCTATCTTCACAATGGAGTTTTGTAGACTGCGCTTAGCCATTAATGATTGTGTTATGTAGAATTCTTGATTTCGAGTTACATAAAGCTACTCAAGCTCTCCTATGCAACGGATTTTATTGGACTATATCAATGGGATCTCCAAACCATGGATAGATGTAAGGATTTGGAACAGTCTTCAGAATTATCTCCTTTTCCTTATCTCTTAACTTTGTGTTACTATTGGTTTACTTTATTTTTGTCACAAAGTTTTCCATTGGCGGCAAATATCACCTTGGGGCAGTTCAAGGCTCATGGTCATTAACACTTAAGAGTGTCTCTGGATCTTCCAGAATCCATATTAATGCTTAATTAATTTGAGAATCTTGAATGACCCTGTTTGATTCATGTGCCTGCCCTTGGATCCTCTAATGTTCAGAGGGATAAAGAACCCTGATTGTCTAGCACGGGTCAAGATTGTAATAGTTATTCTGGGTATAATGCCATGTAACAGTATTATTCCCAGTGCAAGGGAGGGCTTTTGCAAGAGGAAAGTATAGGCAGCACACAAAGGTCACATAAGTCACTATGAGTCCCCCTTAGTACCTAGGAAATGGTTTTTATTAAAAATATGATAGTGTAACACGTTGGAGGAAGCCTACCACCTAAAGATACTTCTTATAACTTTATATGCCAATCACCTTGCAAATATTAGCATCTAGAATATTACACCACCCACCTCATGAAGGTTTAGTGTTCTGGCTTTAGTTTACCTGGCAGCCTGGCTAAGTATGGAGAAATTATTTTGTGACATCATTAAAATGGCTGCTTCTATTCCAGCCAGGGAAGGAACTTTATCCAGAAGATGAACATGGGAAACTAATATTTGACACAGTGGATCTCTGTGCCACGTGGGAGGTGAGTGCTTAAAGTAGAGAACACAAAGGGGAAACACAGAAGAAGGGGCCTCTGGTTCATTTTTTCCACTTACAAACATGGGTTATGCACCTTTGGATTCAGCAATTCATATACATTAAAAGAACAGGTATGCTGTAGTGGTGTTGAGGAATTCATTACTGAAATGTTTGTACAGAGGAACAGAGGAGAATAATTTGGGAAAATGAGGATAACCATCTTTTTCCTTTGGTGCGTAATACTCTCTCACATTTTTCTAAGGAGAAGACAGCAATTCTTATTCTTGCTGTCACTACATTCTTTCCCAGTTTAATTTACTACTTTTTCTCTTCTTGATAATCATACCAATATTCTTCATTATTGTTTCTTGACAGTTGTTCTTTTCAACAGATTTGTTTGCATTTATTCTTGATCTACAGCCAATTGCACAAATGATTTTTCACCACCCCTTCCTCCCCAGGCCATGGAGAAGTGTAAGGATGCAGGATTGACCAAGTCCATTGGGGTGTCCAACTTCAACCGCAGGCAGCTGGAGATGATTCTGAACAAGCCAGGGCTCAAGTACAAGCCTGTCTGCAACCAGGTGAGCACCCTTGGCCTCTGCTCCTTTCTGTTCTTCATCTCTGTCTTCTTAAACTACTGCCAGATGTCTATTTGGCCCCCATCCTATTCAGGTTACCTTTAGAGAACAGAATATTCTGGAGAACAGAGCCTTTGTCTAGACTGGTGTGAATAGAGCCGAAAATTGTTATCTCCATTTTGGAAAGTCTTAGTGAAAAAAATGGTGAGACATTAGTCCTAAATTGTTCATAAAAATGTAGGGAAGGTAAAGGAGGTGACAGAGGGTAGGAATAGCTCCCAGACTTTAAAGGGAAGGTGACATTTCCCTGAGCTGGGATGGATGAAAGTTTTTGAGAGGAAATTAGGAGGGGATTTCATGACTTTTCCTGTCTAGAAAGGAAAGTCATGAAAACATGGAATGGATAGTAAATAAGGAAATAGTGAAACTAAGACAAGGTAGGTGTCAGGGGTTTGTGTGGGGTTTGGATGCCTGAATCCTTTGTCTTGGTATCTCTGCTTCCAGGGGTTTTTGAAAAGGAAAAGTAGATACAAGAAAAATAAGCTGGAGACAAAAAAATGTCATCCAGCCTAAAGGGATGGTTTATGGTGATACTAATCTTGGACAAAAACCAACACTCGGGAATATTTAATAGGAACATAGATCCGAACTTGTGATTTATTCAGTCTTAGTCTGGTTCTCCTCATTGATTTCTACCCTTAAATTAACTCTTTAGACACATTATTCTCTGGTTCTGTGCTCTTACTTTTTTGTTCTATTTTTATTTTATTATGGTAAGAAGACTTAACGGGAGATTTACCCTCTTGACAAATTTTGAAGTACAATACAATATTGTTAACTATGGGGACAATATTATACAGCAGATCTCTAAAAGTTATTCATCTTGCATAATTGAGACTTCATGGATACAATAGGAGCTCCTGATTTCTCCCTCCTTCCAGCTCCTGGGGACCTCCATTCTGCTCTCTGACTCTATGAGTTTGACTATTTTAGATTCCTCGTATAACTGAGTTTATGTCATACTTTTCCTTCTGTGAATGTCATTTCATTTAGCATAATGTCCTCAAGATTTAACTTGGAGTCAAGCAGTAAGCATCTTCAATTGGAAAATGTGTCTTACAAAATTCAAGAATAGTTATGGAATTATTGATTTTCAATTATAAATGTTAAAACATTCATGTTATTCTAGCATTAGTTTTACTCTCAATTTTTACTATGAATATTTTCAGACATTCAGAGAAGTTAAGGGTATGATAAAGAACGTCCATGTTTTCCCTCCTATCTTCAAAAATTTTCACTTTTTTCCACAGTGACAAATATATGTATAAATATGTAGATATGTCTCCATGTGTGTATGTAATACTTTGCTGACCCTCTTCAAAGTAAGAAGTAGACATGACAATTCTCCCCGACAGGCCTCAGAAAGCTTATCACTAGTATCTAATCAATATTCAATCCTCCGTATAGTTTTTCAATGGCTTTTGTTGGTCTTATCTAATCAGGAGCCAATTGTGGTCCATATATTACTTTGAGTTATGTTTCTTAACCTCTCTTAACCTAGGATGGTCACTTAGCTGTGTTTTCACTGTAACATCCAGACAGGTTTTTGTCAAATATTCTGGATTTATCCAATTGTTATATCGTGATGTTAATTAACTTGCTTTTCTATTTCCAGTTTCTGTAAATTAGGAGTTAGATCTGAATGACTCATTACATTAAGGTCAAGCATTTTTGGCAAGAAAATGTCCTTTGCAGGCTGTGTCCCTCAAATTGCCCTCCAGTAGGAAGGCTGTCATGACAAGTTGTCCCACTATAAGAGATGTTAGTTTTGTTCTCTCGGTTAAGCAAGTAGCAGCCAGGTCTTTTCTTGGTAAATGTATATTTTCCGCTTTGAAATTACTTAGCAATTTGTTCAGTGATAATTGTCATCAGGCTAAGTCATTGCCCCCAAGTTTTCACATAATGGTTTAGTAGCCATCAATGATTTTACCCTTTGTCAGTTATGTCATTGTGATTTGTAAATAGTTTCAATTTTAAACAGTCTTTTACAATTTTTTTACCTGACATTTTATTGTAAACAGAAAATTCCCTCATCAAGTGAGGATAAAATACAATTATTCCTATAAGGCAGGGTAAAAGCTTAATTCCTTCCCTTTACATATCAGTGTTTTGAGTAAGCAGATACTGTGATAATCACCATCAGTGGGAACAAAGATTTTTGTTCTCTCTTTCTCTCATCACTATGGATTTTAATTTTCTCTGTGTGTTACAATTGCTTTTAGGCATTATTCCCTTCCATGCTCAAGTCTACCCAATGTCACAGTGGGATCCAGTTCTTTTGTCCTTTAGACATCCCTTCATGAGTCTTTGAGTCATTTCATATTTTCTGGCACAGTTTGATGTCCAAGGCTCAAAGAGTTCTTTTCCTGCCCCAGATCTGGAATTGGCTGTGTCTCCTTGTAGTGTACAATGGTGTCGAGTAACTGAGATCTGATCCGTAGAGTCGCATGTTCTCAGGAACGTCACTCTTTTTCTTTTTTTACCCTTTTAGGGAACGGAGGTATAACTATAAAAAATCATTACTTCATGTGGATATTTCCAGTTTAACTTTAACATTATACTGTTTTTATTCAGCTTTTTTTCCCTGTTGACCTTTCTATTGTGTCTTAATATTGTCATTTCATATTATCTGACAGTTTTTTATCTTGGCATTCTACAGGTGGAATGTCATCCTTATCTCAACCAGAGGAAACTGCTGAATTTCTGCAAATCAAAACATATTGTCCTAGTTGCCTATAGTGCTTTGGGAACCCAACGTCCAAAACAATGGTAATGAAGAGAAAAAGGAGTTTACATAAAACTCTTTTTTTTTTTTTTGAGGACAATTGGCCCTGTGATAACCTAAGTTGCCAATCTTCCTCTTTTTCTTTTTTCTCCCCAAAGCCCCAGTACATAGTTGTGTATCATAGTTGTAGAGTTGTAGCTCTTGTATGTGGGACACTACCTCAGCATGGCTTGATGAGTGGTGAGTAGGTCCATGTCCAGGATCTGAACTGGCAAACCCTGGGCTGCCAAACTGGAACATATGGACTTAAATGCTACACCACCGGGCCAGCTCCCTAAGACACTAATTTTGAGGAGATATATTTAATTATACCATACTCAGTTTTCTATAATTAACTCTCAACAGGCTTGGGGAGAGATGGTAGAGGTGGAAGAAATCCTTCCCCTTTATCATCCCATCACCCATCCAATGCTTTTACATTATAGGTGTCTGGTTATAGATTAATCAATAATAAATGCCTGCATTAAAATCTGTACATAATCCAAAAATTGAGACAACAGACATAAGCTTAATTCAGGATTTAGATGTTTATTAAATAATTAACACATTTCTAGTAATAGACTCTCTAAGCCTCACTTATTTGTATATAAAATCAGGATCATATTATACAACTCCCAGGTTTATCATGACAGAAAAAATTATAATCTGAAACATTTTTGTAAACTTCTATAGAAATATGGTACATTATAAGTAATGAAAAAAATGAATGGTTCTCATTTTGGGACTACTCAATTTTTTCAATATCTTAGAAAAGTTAAAATAAAATAATCCCAGTTTTTTCCTTTCTCTTTCTCCTTTCATACTCTTGTTCTTACTTTGAGGGCTATGATTAAAGAAGAAAAACAGCCACTTAGGTGTAAAAGGGAAAACACCTATGAATTTGGAAACACTTGTCTGAAGTCTAGCATGCATCAAAATGACCTGGAGGGCTTGTAAACACAGATTGTAGGTGCCACACCTGAGTTTTTGAATCAGTTGGTCTGGGATGAAGCCATGGAATTTGACTTCCTAACAAGCTCTCAGATGATAGTGATGCTTCTGGTCCAGGGACCACTTTTTGAGAAGCACTGGTCTGGAGTGGACCTACTGGGTTGTTTCAGGAAGGCTCCTAATGAACTGAATACTTAGTCTTAGGTCTTCAGCATTTCTGCATTTCCTTCCAGGGTAGACCAGAACTCCCCAGTTCTCTTGGATGATCCAGTTCTTTGTGCCATGGCAAAAAAGTATGAGCGAACTCCAGCACTGATTGCTCTCCGCTACCAGCTACAGCGTGGAGTTGTGGTCCTGGCCAAGTGTATCAATGAGAAGCAGATGAAAGAGAACATGCAGGTGATGAGTGAGTCTGTGGGCAAAGAGCTCCTAAAGAATATCCTCCACATGTGTTCTTCTTTGTAAGGCTCTCAAGAAATCTTTGGTCCCAGAGGAGTTACCTGTCATTTCTCATGCATGAATGCTTTATGTATATTCTGACTGGTTTTCTCATACTGTAGCAACAGGTAGACAGCATGGCTGGATGGAATTAAGATTGGACAGAAAACAGAGACTATAGTTCCCACATTGTTCTGCAATGTACTCACCTCATTTTCTTCATTCTAAAATGAGGGAATTGGATTATGTGATTTTGTTAATCCATTTGAGATGCTATAACAAGGTATCACAGACTGGATGCCTTATGAGAAATTTATTTCTCACGGTTCTAGAGGCTGAAAGTCTGAGATCAGGGTGCCAGCATGATAGGTGAGGGCTCTCTTCTGGGTCACAGACTTCTCCTTGTATCTTAACATGGTAGAAGGGGTAAGGGAGCTCTTTCAGGTCTCTTATATGAGGGCATTAATGTCATTCAAGAGGGCTCCACCATCATGACCTATTTACTGCTCAAAGGTCCCACATACCCCTAATACCATCAGAGGAGGGGTTACGTGTCCAACATAGGAATTTGGGGGTCACATAAACATCAGATTGCAGCAGTGATCTTCTGTCTCCAAATCTCTGTGGTTTTAGTTTGAATTTCCTTGAATGCTAGTGTAGTTTCATTTTCATGTATTTATTCTCTTTGAGTTTCCAGTTTTGTGCAGTGCCTGTTCAAGTCTTTGTCCATTTTTGTTAAGTTGTCTTTTTTGTAATGCGTTGGAGACCATTATACCATTAGCTGTAGCTATATAGCAAACTATCCCCAATTTACAGGTTTACCATGAAAGCCATTTATTTAGCCCATGATCTTGTGGCTTGACAATGAGCCTGGGCTCAACTAAGCAGTTCTCTTCTTGGCTGGGCTCTCATATATTTGCAGTTAAATGTAGAGCAACCAGGAAACTCTGCTTTAGGAGGTTTATTTGGCTATTGTTAGAGGTGAGTAAACTCTATTCCACATAATTTTTCATATAGTTGGCTAGATTATAGCCAGCTAGCCTGTTCTTCATCTCATCACAGTGGCATGATCCCAAGGCAGTGGGCAGATACTCACAAAGCCTTTTCATGTGTAGGCTCAGAATGAACTCACCACTGCTTCTGGGGAATTTTCTTGTCCAGTGTATGTTACAGGCCAGGTAGATTCAAAGGGTAGAGAATCTTGCAAATGTGCTTTTGTCTTCTCATTCAAGTTTGGGTAATAATATACCTGGAATTGATTTTTTAATATGATTTGAAATGGACCCAAATGTGTATACGTTTAAATGGAAATCCAAATGTCCATATTTTCCCACAGATTTTCATTGTCTTCTCTGTCATACATCAAAGGTCCCTAAGTCCATTTCTGGTCTCTCTCTTCTATTCAACTATTTACTGTTCTGTACCCTCTGTACCACTAATTGTAGTGGAAAATAAGTCTTGCCTTTCACAATGGTTAAATTTTTTCTTCATTCCTTTTTCTTCTTTAAGAATGTCTTGACTAGTTGTTCTTTTATGTAAAATATAGTGTCACTTATCTCCTTTCATGAAAAGTAAGAGTGTAAGCCTTTGTTTCACATTGTACTAAAACTGTAGATCAGTTTGGAGAAAACTGAGTTCTTTACAATATTGAGATCTTCAATCCATGATTATGATACGAGTTTTCAATTACTTTGGTGTTCTTTAGATATTTTTAATTAATTTCATAACTATCTACACAATGGAATTTACATAATCCTTTTGTTAGATTTATTCATAGTTAACTGGTAAATTAGATATCTTTTTGCTAACTTTTACTAACTTTTTATTTTGAAGATTTTCAAATGAACATTAAAGTTGAAAGAGTACTGCCACAGATGCCTTACTTAGATCCATCTCATGTTATATTGTTGACATTTGCCTACTATCTATCTGTTGATCAATTGATGTATCTCTTAATCTGTTGCTCCAACTTCTCTATTTATCACTATCTTTGAGTATTATTATGGCTTGATGGATTGATTTGGTTCAACATATTAGCCATTATTGACATTCTTCTGGTTGCATAGTGTGCCCCATATTTAGACAGTGACATCCTCTTCAAGACAGTTACTGTATCCTTTGAATATGACATCATTAGTATTAGGAGAATTATTATTTTAAATTACATTGAAAAATTTCATTCACAGTTTATCTGTCCATTGATGGGATATAGAAATCCACCTGTATTTATCAAAATTACTAAATTATATGTTGTATTATTAAAATTTATTTTTAGATTCTCCTGGATCTGCAACGTGCATGACCCTATCTGTAATCTTGACTTTATTCCCTTAGCTCTTTTAAAGATTTCCTTTTTCTCTGTAATCTTGTGCAGTTTCAATATATCATATCTAAGCATAGATTTCTATTTGATTTTGGCCTGATATTTAACACCACTTGAGTATTTTGCTTCATGTCTTTAAAATCTTTTGGAAACTTGTAAGACATTTTGAATATTGCCTCTGCACCATTCAGTCTGGTTTGCTTGGATTTTCTGGATTGGCAATTATGCAATCTAAAGATCTTAAAAATCTTTCTACTTCTGTGATAGGTTTTTGATTTCCAGTTAACTTCAGAGGATATGAAAGTTCTAGATGGCCTAAACCAAAATCTTCGATATCTTCCTATACAAAAGTAAGTGACATTGGTAAATACGTTTGCCTCAATTTATTTTCTGATAATGAGTGTATGATGATTGTTAAAATTTACCTCAATACCAGGAAAACAGGGGCCACTTGAGTTACGGATGAGACAGGAACTTTCTGTAATCTCATCTCAGACTCACTCCAGAGCTTTATCCACTGACGAAACAACAGAGTGAGTGGACCTGGGTCATCTTGGACTTACACACATACATCCTGCACTCCATGGAACTTTCCAAGAAGCTCAGTATCATTGCTGAATCTACATCTTCCACCGAGGCTTCCCATTTCTTCAACAATCTACTCTACATAGACTGTGAATATCATGAGTGTAGCCTACTTCAATATTGCCAAAACTGTGTTTATCATCTTCTTTTCCCAAATTCTTAATTCTTTGTCAGATTAAAGGCTTACTCATCAAGCTTGTGGCCCATGCCAAAAATGCCCATCACCACCATATGGAATCTTCATGAGATCCTGCCAAGCTTATGTCCTTCACAAGTTTCCATTCCTCTCCCTTCCTTTTAATTGCAAGTTTGTTCAGGACCCAAATACTGCATTTTGCTCCAGAAAGGCTGGCATTGTGGGAAAAATAGGAGTTCTTGGTTTGGGTTTTCTGAAATATGGAGATCTCAATGCAGGGGACAAAGTTTTCAAGAAGAAAGATATAAAGGAAGAGTGTGGAAACAAAAGCAATGGCTGGAGAGAATTTATAACCAACAAGAGATCTTTACTATTCCATCATGCACTAAGTTTCTGAAATTTAAGAAAAGACCTTCATTATAAAAGAGCGAGAGGGAGGAATGCACATTCCTTCTGCCTGTGAGAATTTTAGTTCATGGTAGTAATAAATGTGATAATGTATGGAAAGGGATTAGCATAATGACAAGTTGTGAATACTGTAAAGTTGGTAGAGATATTTTTATCCTTGCTAATATACTTATTAACATAGAGACAAATGAAGAATAAGATAGGGAAATAATACAGAGAGAAAGACAGAGTGGTAATGAATCAGTAATTCTTCCAAAAATTTAGATATTTTAACAAGAAACCATTACTTTCTATTTTTTGTTTTTTACTGAATAAAGATCTCCCTGCTGTACAGTAAGCTCCTTGGAGATGAGGCCCAATTTTACAGGACAGTCTTTCCATTTCTGAATCTAATTGGATATGTTGCATGTGGTGGGCAGTTAGTAAATAATTAATAATTTTTAAAAATGGAAGTGAAATTGCATTCAGTAAACTGTATCACCCTAAAGTATTTATTAGTGCCAAGCACATGGCTGGACATGTCCTGTTGAAACAAGGCAGAATCAGTCTCTTCTTCCACTGAAGATTTGAAACAAGAAAGGACAGGCCGTCTTGTTGCTTTCCTCACAGATGTAGCTAGGAAGAGGAACATATTTGAATATTTGACTCTGCATTTTCTGTGTATTAAGTTCTGGGCAGGAAATAGCATTTGAATAATTTAATTATTATTATTAATTTTTAATTATTATGAAGTTATGTTTTTGAGGGAAACTAAGGCAGACTCCACACCCAGTTAGGAAATAAAATGATTAACTTTAATGACGGTTTCATAGAAATCACTTCTCTACTACCCTAGCAACAGTCACTGAACCCATATATGCATTGTTTTTTCTCATTTCAGTTTTGCTGACCACCCTGAGTATCCATTTTCTGATGAATATTAACATGGAGGCCTTTGTCCTGACTTCTGCCAGAAGCCATGTGGGCAAGCAGTGAGGTGGGAAATGTTTCAGATGTTGGGGATTGGACACATCAATGTGGGTTCCATTTGTGCTTCTTAGCAACTCATGCTCAATTAGACTTAAGTCCGTAGGTCAAGAAGGAAAGGCACTCCATTTTTGTCACTTTCTGTAAAAATTAAAGATTTTTTCCCCTAAGTCTCTTACATACTCCAGTATCTGTTTTGTGTAATTCCTTTCCTTCTGACACATTAGAGACAAAAACTGATTTGCCTAGAGTTTGGGGTGGGGAGGTGGAACGGAATATAATAACAGCTATTTTACAGACATTTCTGGAGCCAGATGGGTAGAGTTTTCAGTCTCTGGGGAAATAGTAGCTAGCAGGTATTTATCAGTCAGTGTCCCTTTAGCCTTTTGAGGAATTAGAGGAGACACTGTAGATGGTCTGGAATGTCGGGCATATATTGCAAGGGTGAACAGCAATGCATATTTCCCCTTTCAGCAGCTCAGTGGATTAGAACTCCAGGGAATCCCAGAATGAGGTATCCCTGCAGCTGGACTGGCCCAGGAGGTGGGAGGGGAACCAGTCTGGAAGGATGATTAGGACCCAGACATATAGCTGGTTTCTGAGGAGCGAATGGACCATGTATCTGTTTGGGAAACTTAGGAAAATGCCTCTTTGCTACTGCTCACCTTCAGATAAAAAGAAACTTTCCACAGTATTTTACCAAAGGGCCAGAGCTGAGAGCCAGGACAAACTGCCATGTGTGCCCAGGAAAAGTCATGAGCTTGCTGGGTTGTATTTGGGCAGAATTCAAAGAAACATCGGGCTGATGAAATTATCCTGAATGTTATCACAATATTTATCATATTTTTTCAGGTTCAAAGTATATTGATTTGATATAGTTGATCCCTATAAATTTTTCAAACACAAGGCAAGGCACACTTGCAAATACAAAACACAAAATATTTCTAATCTATTAAATATTTTCTGTAAAGCCTGTATAATATGGTGAATACATTTAGTAATTCCAATTCTCCTAAATTTTCAAACACCATTTCAAAATATATCCATGTGAAATTGCCCAACGCTTACAGTGTTTGGTAACTTTTAGGAACATCTGTTATTAAAAAAATACTCATATATCTCCTACAGTTTTAGGGGTACAAACTCAATCATGTAATTGTAGGGAACCCAATTTTGATCTCAGACCACTTTGTTAAAATTTGAGATAATCATGGACCAAACAGGGACAATCAAAGAACTTTCAGACTACCAGTTGTTTGGAACCTGGGTACACTTTCCAACAGCTACACCTGCAACTATTGCTTCCTCTCATAACCACATTCATCTCTCATAACCACTGGCATTTCTAAAGCCATGCTCTTCAGCTGGGACCTAACCAACAAGCTGTGCAACACACAGTCTTTCCTAAAATGATTCATCCTTCAAACTAGAGGAGGCCATTTATGCTCTCAGATTTTAGTTCACATTTGTATGACTGTAGCACAAACTTACATTATTAAGACCTAGCAAATAATTATTGATATTGAATCTTTTTGGTCAGCTGCGATTTTACCATTTTTATTTTTTATATCGTCTCTTTGGATATTGTTTAGTCAGTTTATTAAAATTCATCCCAAGGAGTTTCTGCCCTGGGAATATCAGTATATACAACAAAGGTAGCCAAGTAAACTCCCTCTGCCTGCTTCAGGCAGGAAAAAGATAAGGAGAAATTCAAGGGTTCAAGAAACCATATTGTCTAAGTAATTCAGAACTGTTCACAAAAGAGTGCCAAATTTTAATAATATTGAAAAAGCTGGACTTCTAGTTTCTGGTCATGTAGTTAAAGAACTTGCAAGTCAACATTTCCTTCCTCATAACAAGAAAAAAGATAAACTAGGAATCAATAACTCTCCTTAGATTCATCAGAAAATTGAAGTCATGGGGTGATTTGAAAACCCCAAAATTGGAAAGATAGTTGGACACAGAGAATCATGACTTAATGGGAGCAGGAGAACAAGGTGAGTGGACTGACATTACTCAATTTCAAGGCTTACTAGAAAGCTATAGCAATCAAGACAGTTTGGTATTGGTGAAGGTACACACAAGTTGATCAGTGGAACAGAATATGCAGCCCAGAAATAGAGCCATGAAAATAGATTAAAGTGATCTTTTTAAATGAGCAAGGCAATCCAATGGAGAAAGAAAAGTCCTTACAACAAATGGTGCTGGAACAACTAGACATCCGCATGCAAAAAGTGAATCTAGACTCAGACCTTACACCTTTCACAAAAGTTAACTCAAAATGACTTATAGACTTAAGAGGAAAAATACAAAACTATGAAAATCTACAAGATAACATAGGTAAAAATCTAGATGATCTTGGGCACGGTGATGACTTTTTAGATACAACACCAAATGCTCAATCCATGTAAGAAAAAAAATTGTTAGACTGCATTAAATTAATAAAAATTCTGCTCTGTGAAAGAAATTATAAAGAGAATGAAAAGACAAGCCACAGACGAGGAGAAAATGTTTGCAAAACATACTTCTAATAAAGAGATCAGTATCTAAAATATACAAAGAACTCTCAAAACTCCATAGTAAAAAGACAAAAACACAATTTAAAAATGAGGAAAAGATCTGAACAGACACTTCACCAAAGAAGATATACAGATGGTAAATAAGCATATGCAAAGTTTCTCAACATCATTTGTCATTATGGAATTGCAAATTTTTTAAAAAATGACATACCATTACACATCTTTTAGAATGGCCAATATCCAAAACAGTGACGACACCAAATGCTGGCGAGGATGTGGAGCAACAGGAAGTCTCTTTCTTTGCTAATGGGAATGCAAAATGGTACAGCTACTTTAGATGATACTTTGGATATTTCTTACAAAATGAAACAAATTTTTACCAAATGGTCCAACAACTGCACTCTTTGGAATTTACCCAAATAATCTGAAAATTTGTATCCACACAAAAACCTTCACACAGATGTTTTTGACAGCTTTTAATTATTGCCAAATCATGTATAGAGGTTCATTGGATATGGATACTATATTGTATCCTTACAGTAGAATCGTATTCAGTGATAAGAAGAAATGAAATATAAAGCCATGAAAAGATATGGAGGAACTTTCAACGCATATTACTAAGTGAAAAAATCCAATCTTAAAAGGCTTTACAATGTATGATTGCAACTGAATGACATTCTGGAAAAGGAAAACTATGGAGACAGTACAAAGATCAAAGTTCCAGGGATTTGGAGGAAGAGATAAAGGAAAGGATGGATAAGTAGGGCACAGAGGGTTTTTAGGGTGATGAAACAATTCTGTGTGTAGGCAGTAATTTTGGATACACATGAATATGCATTTTTCAATATTCATAGAGCTGTACAACACAGAATGAGCCCTAAAGTAAACCATGCACTTCAGTCAATTATAATATATCAATATTGGCTCGTTAGTTGTCACAAATGTCTCACAGTAATGGCATGATGCTATAATAGGGAAAAATGGAATTTGAGGGATAGTATGGGAACTCTGTGTACTTTATGTGCAATTTTTCTGTAAGTATAAAACTATTCAAAAAAGTAAAGATATTAATAAAAATTAAAAATCTTTCTTCAAATGTTTATTCAATCTAATGATTTATTCCCATTAATTTAAAAACCTTTTCTGAGCACCTGTTAACAGTCAAATTTTGCGACTGTCTCACGACATAATTCTTAAAGGATCAGATACTCATATAGTTAAAATATCAGTATTTCTGATAGTTCTGAGGTCTGGGAAGGTGAATTGGAACAGGAGGTAAGGTCATTCCCTGGTCATCGCCTACATCTTAGTGAAATAAGTAAGCAGGTTGCCAGGCGTAATCACATGAGACTGTGCAGAGTGGTTTTTGGGAACCAGGTATTCAGAGGGATATTTCCTTCGTAAGGAAAATAGAATCAGACCTCAAAGGAATATTCATCTCTGTAAATTGACCTGGTTATCCCTTCTGGTTTGTGGCAGTTCTCCTAGGCTAGACGTTTTCTGCCTGCATAGCATTTAGAGATGCCAGAATTCTTTCATAATCTGCCCTGCAAAGTAACAATTTCATTCCATACTGGATTGCAGTAGCACAAAGCTAAAGAGAAGATATTCTTTGGGGCTGTAGGAAGGTTCAGACATGAAGCGCAAGATGGCATGGTCTGTGAATGGGACCCTTGCCCAGGGTAGGCTGCAAGAACAGCGTTGTAGTTATATAACTGACCCAGTTGAGCAAAATTCATGGCTGGATAATAATTTCTGCATTGTGTTCTGTAGAATTGAAGCTGTCAAAAACAGTTCTTGCCAGTAAAAGCCCATGGAAACTGATGTTTGAATCACAAAGGAGTTGAAAAATCATGGAATCCATTACATAGATTCAGCTAAGATACTCCAAGTAAAAGGCCAAAGAGTAACACCAATATTGGTCTATTTGGAATCAATGTCAGGAAACCTGACTTTCAGAAGGAAAGGATTCATCCTGAATCCCAACCTAAGACCTGGAACTATGAGAGTTACCACAAAACCCCAATGCAGGAACAAGACTGTTTCTCAAATCAAAAATACTGAAGCAAATAAGGAAATCTAAAACGATGGAAAAGAACCAAAAGACACACCATAAAGGAGAAAAAAAACCACACAAGAAGAAATAAAATAATGGAGTCATGTGAGCATGACATGAAAACAATTTGGTTTAGCACTCTCAAAGGAATTAAGAAGAGACAAACATTTATGAAAGGACAAGGAAACTAAATAATTAAGGAAAGACAGGAAAAAGAACTAATTTGAATTGTTACAGAAAAATAAATTATTTGAAATAAAAAAGGAAAACCTCAATAGATGCAATAAACAGGAGATGAGTGAAAACAGCAGTGAATTTTTATTTAAATTAGTGATTGCTTTTTCAACCTACTTGATTTCTCTTTATCCACCTGCTAACACTTGCTTACTTTTGTTTGCCATTTGCTTGTAGTATTCTCCTCCATCCTTTACTCTGAGCCTTTGTTCATCTTTAGAGCTGAGATGTGTTTTCTGGAGGCAGCATATTGTGGTGTTTTCTTTTTTAATCCATCCAGCCGCTCTATGTCTTTTGATTGAAAAATTCAATCCATTTATGTTTAGAGTGATGATGAGGGCTTAATACTCCCATGTTACCTCTTGATTTCTGGTTGTTCTATATTTCCATTGTTTCTTTTCCTTTGTATTTCTCTGACTGCCATTTCATTTTGTTCTTTTCTGTGGTGGTTTCATCATTTTTCTCTCTTTTTTTAATGAATTGTGGCTCTGCATTGATTTTTTGCTTAGTGGTTACTATGAGTTTTCTGTAAAAGATCTCATAGATGAGACAGTCTAATTTCTGACAGCCTCTTATCTCCATTAACCCAAGCAGGGTCCATCTCTTTCCTCTTCCCCTTCTGAGTTATTGTCACAAATTATTGTGTTTTCTCTTGTGACTCTGTGACTATGTTGAAGTGTGATAGTTACTTTTGATGCTTTCTTCCTTTCTCTTTTAAGTTATAATTATTTGCTACCCTGTTCCGAAAGAGAGATGCAGTTTTCTTGTTTTGCCTTGTCTATTTATTTCTTTGCTCAAAGCTTTGTAAACTTTTCCCTTTTTGTGTCAGGTATGGAGGCATCCTTAATCATTTCTTGTAGGGCAGGTCTAGTGGCAATGAACTCCCTCAGTTTTTGTTTCTCTGGGAAAGATCTATCTGTCATATCCGAAGTATAGTTTCACTGGATAGAGTATTCTTGGCTGAAAGATTTTGTCTTTCAGTATTTAAATATATCATTCCATTCTCTCCTAGCTGGTAAGGTTTCTGATGAGAATTCTCCTGAAAGCCTGATAGGGGTTCATTTGTAGTTTAGCTTCTTCTGCCTTACTGCCCTTAATATTTTTTCTTTGTCTTTGACTTTTGCCGGTTTTACAATTGTATGCCTTGGAGAAGGTCTGTTAGCATTGATATAATTAGGAGTTCTATTGGCTTCATGTATTTGTAAGTCCAGTTCCTTCCCCATGTTTGGGAAATTCTCAGGTATTATTTCTTTGAACAAGCTCTCTGCTCCCTCCTCCCTCTGGAATACCTATAATCCTTATGTTGCTTTTCCTAATTGAGGCCAATATTTCTCCAAGAATTCCTTCATATCTTTTTAAAATCTTATTTCTCTCTCTTACACCATCTGAAGCATTTCTATCCTCCAAATCACTAATTCTTTCTTACTTTATGTCAGCTCAATTTTTTAAAAGAATTCTAGATGGTCTTTTTTCTCATTAATTGTGTTCTTCATATCCAGAATTTCAGCTTGTTTTTTTTTTCTTTTTTTCAGAACTTCAATCTCTTTGGTGAAGTATTCCTTCTGCTCATTAATTAATTTCTGAGCTCATTGAACTGTCTTTCTGAGTTCTCTTGTAACTCATGTGTTCCTTTATGACAGCTATTTTGAATTCTTTGTCATTTAGATTTCTGTGACTTCAGGTTTGGTTTCTGGAGACTTGTCTATTTCCTTCTGCTCTGAGTTGTTGTTGTAGTATCTCATGGTGTTTGATGAACTGATCCTTTTCTGGCACATTTGTGGTAGTGTCTGGTCAGAGATTCCACCTGCTACCATGGGGGAAAGCAGGGGCTGTGTTTCTGTCCCCACCCTGTCTGCTGAAAGTTGTGCTGGTACATTGGGTGCTCCCACTGACCAGAAAGTACTCACACACAGGCTCAGGGATGCTGCTAAATCTTCTTGCAGTCATACTGAGGTGCGTTCCCACTTTGTTGCTGCGCCAGTACTATGGGTGCTCCCATCAGCCAGGAAAGTGATCACACATGTGTGTAGATCTGCCACCACCTCTTCTTATGGTGGCACTTGCTGCTGTGCTTGGTAGGTAAGGCTTCATTGTGGAGTCCACCCTCAGCCACTTGTTGGGACTGCAGCACGATGGGCACTCCCACTGCCAGGAAAGTGTTCACACACATTCACAGGACTGCTGGGGAAGGTAGGGGAGGGCTCACCTAGCTCCACTACTTTCCCAGGGGCCCAGTTCATTCACCTTCAGGGGTATAGCTGCATGGGTCTCTCAGGCATTCTGTTGTGCAATGTGAGTGTCCTCCACTGATCAATGAGTGTCCATTTAGTTGCAGTTGAAAGAGGGAGAGACAGAGGGAACAGCTCAGTCTGCCATGTTGCTGACATCACTCCTGTGTGTGTGTGTTTAAATGGGTGTTTGAAACCACAGCCGTGTAACACACTCATTGCAGATTTGTTCTGTGTCCTGACAATTCTCTGCTTATTAGCTTGACATGCTCTTAGTCTTGGGATCCATCCAACATGAATGCTGAAAGTCTATTCATTTATTTTCTTCCCTGGCTTGTGTGTGGCTTTTTAAAGTCCCCTGAAGAGATGGCTGCTTTATGAATTCGTTAATATCCCCAAAATTCACACCCCAGCTTTTCCTCAGGGATTTATATGGTCTATTCCTTGTCTCCACTGTTAAATTCTTGCCTCTGTGCATCTATAGTACTCAATGCAATGATCCATTCCAGCTGATTTTCAGTTCAAGCTTAGAGTTAGGAGAAACAAAGACACAAGTCTTTCAGACAGGCCCCTAATAGGTTAGAACATTGTGAATAAGAACATCTACAATCACTCTAGTTTGAGTGAGGTAAAGAGGGACTGGGCTGATGCCTCTTACAGATCAAGCCTGTACTGTGAGGTGCTAGAGTGAGTAAAAATATGAAGAAATTTCCTATCACTTTGAGTCTGGCTTTTCCTAACTGGGTGTTCATTTTGTTGCTGTAGTTCTTTGTTTGACTGTTTTCCAGAGCTCCTATAGTGTTATTTCAGCTAGTTTCTTGTAGCCTCCTTATGTTTCCATGAGAGAACTCAGAGCTTCCTAGTCAACCATTTTGCTGACATCACTCTGTTCAAATTTAAATGGCTTCATATCATTCTATTTTATCAATGTATCAAATTTTCCCAAACTTCTCTCAAGTTTATTGTAATTTAAGTTGTTTTCAGTTTTCTTTCATGAGTACTGTTGAGCAAGATAATAAATTATGTAAAATACTTATCAGTTTTTAGGAAGTTGCATCATGATGCTTTTCTAAAAGTTATATAAATGGGTGAAAGATATACACAGTCTAAGACTCTATTTTCATACTGCAAATGATATCCAAAAACTGTTAATAATTAATACTGCAATAATCATGATGCCAGAATTTCTTTTTCTGACACCCTTTTCAGGATTGCACCCTAGTGAGGACTGGAAGTTAATTTTATCAAGCAAAGAAGAGAGAAACAAAAATAATTTCACTGATGGGAAAGGTAAAAAGGCAAATTTTCATTCAACTTTAAGTTTTAATACTTTCTTGAGGGTCAAGTTTTGGGAAAATGCTCATTAGCCATTGCCCTAAATTGTTCATATGTGTGTGTTTGTGTGTGTGTATGTTTGTGTTCTGTTAGATAGTTAGTTATTTTAAATGACCTATAATCAAGAAGGGGCTTCAACATGGCAAAAACAAAAAAAGAGATTGATATCTGGAGGTTTTTAGTCCAACAGATGGTCAATAATTGTTCAGCAGATCTCTTGCAATAATTTAGCAATTTTGGATCCTGCATAAAAAATGTATTTGTGCAAGAAATTAATGATTGTTTTATCTCTATTTAATAATTCATTAAGATTACACTAGAAAAAAAAAGCAAGGTAACTGGTTCCTTCTCACTCCCAAACTAACTTCTCTTCTCACTCCATGGGTTACTGCTTTATCCTAGCTCCACCTACAATCCATTTGCTAGAAGTTGGACAGTGGACTTGGGTGGTACCCTCCAAAAATTCACATAACTTCTGAAGGCAGAAATATAAAACAGAGGAGCAACAGGCAATGGATGTCAAAGGTTGGTGTGTGGAACTGGATGATGGCCACTTTATTCTTGTACTGAGTTTTGGCACCCATGCACCTGAAGAGTTGACAATAGTGGTCTTGGGGTTGAGGATTCAAAAGAATTAGACCTAACCTCAGTGGACCAATAGGGGTTGTCAAGAAATTGAGTTCCTGTGTGACTTGTGGACACTCCTTGGTAGTTGTAACCAGGCTAGAACCATTCCTTATAAAAAGAGCCAAAGGTCACTCTGCATCAGATTCTGACCATGTGGTCACCTACAGATTGTTTTGTGTTTCCCTCCAGTTTCCATATATTTCCAAGGTTGTCAAAAGAGATGAAACACAGAAATCAAGAACACTGACTGCCAGCTGTCTTGCTCAGGATGATTGACTGGGAGTAGTTTCTCTGTACTTTGTTTTTTTAGCGAGGAAGACTAGCCCTGAGCTAACATCTGTTGCCAATCCTCCTCTTTGTGCTGAAGAAGATTGGCCCTGAGCTAACATCCATGCCCATCTGCCTCTACTTTATATAGGATGTCACCACAGCATGGCTTGACAAGCAGTGCATTGGTCTGCACCCAGGGTCTGAAACCACAAACCCCGGGATGCTGAAGCAGAGCTCACGAACTTAATTGCTATGCCACCAAGCCAACCCCTCTCTGTATATTTTTGTAATTCAAAAATCTTTCCTCCCACCAAAAAGGCATGATCCAGATTAAAGGTTTTTTTTGTAAAAGGTCCTGGAGTTGAGGTGTATGACAAATGATGGGAGAGAGTTGCTGTTCTGCTGTGAAGTAGCCTGATGAATATCAGGCAATAAATACTCCACCTGTAGTTTCCATCGAAATTCTCCTACTGCTTGGGGATTTATCCTGAATGGAAGATATTATATCATTTGAGGGAATGAGCCACAGTCTTCCAGGCCAAGAGTTCAATACTTGGTCCTTGTTTTTACTTTAAAATCAATTAAATAGGTAGAGTTGGACCTTGGGCAGAAGAAGGAGCAAAGAGGACAAGTCACTTGACTGGAAACCAGAAGTTTGGCTTCCAATTTTGTCTTAGACTATTCAGTTGCATGACAAGTTACTAGCACTTACTTTGAGTCTCACTTTCTCATCTATGAAACAGAAGGTAATATTCAAATAAACATTTTGGAGACAGATGACAGGGCTTGTTTACTTTGTAGTGGAAAGTGGGATGAAGGGAAGGGAAAAGTCAAGAATACACTGAACCTTCAGCTTCAGTAAAACTTTGATGCCCACACATCTAAGAAAAGAGCATGACTAGCAGAGAACAGTTAGACCAAGTATCTAGTTCCTAGCAAAATCATTGAATAAAGAAAATTTCTGAAATACTCAAAAACAAATGGAATATTAGCCTTAAAATGGAAGGAAATCCTGCATTTTGCAACCACATGAATGAACCTGGAGGACATTATGTTAAGTGAAATAAACCAGACACAGAAAGACAAATACTGAACGATCCCAATTATATGTGGAATCTAGAACATCAAACTTATAGAAGCAGAGAGGAGAGGAGTGGTGACCAGGGGCTGGGGGTGGCACAGTGGGAAAAATGGTGAGATATTGGTCAAAGGGTACAAACTGTCAAGTATAAGATGAATAAGTTCCAGAAAACTAATGTACAACATAGTGACTATAGTTTATAATAATGTATTCTATTCTTGATATTTGCTGAGAGGAGATCTTAAGTGTTCTCACCACACACACACACAAAGTTAACTATGTGAGGTGATGGATATGTTAATAAGCTTAATTGCGGAAATCATTTCCACAATTATATATATATGAAAACATCACATTTTACACCTTAATACGTACTTTTCCTTTTCATACAATTTTTATTTAGTGTATTTTGTTTGACTACACTGATAGAGGACTCAGAAGTTTTCACCTTGTTTCTTGCGACTTGTTCTATATACCTTTTCCCTGTGTCGATTTAGCTTACTAACCACTCACAATATAAACCGTATCCATGACTACAACTACATTCTGAGTCCTGTGAGTTCTTCAAGCAAATCACTGAGCCTGGGGGTTGTCTTGGGGACGTCTGATGCTACAGATGAACCAGTGATAGCCTGGGATTGAAGAGGTTCCTGGGATGCCCAACTTTTATTACTTACCAGGAAAGACCCAGGCCAACTGCCATGGGTTCATCATCATACATGCAGAACTAACTTAGGACACCAGGAAAGGTAAATTTTGGGGGAAGGTCAGAGTTGTGCCTTAGCTATCACTCAATCATGAGGACACCCAACTACTACCTTTGGTTTCTCATCTAGGTTCCTAAAAGCAAAACTGTGAAGGTCACCAAATTATCTATAGATTCTGGGTTCGGCCATAGTGAATGTGCTCATTCATACAATAATGAAAAGGAGGATGGACAGGCCATCTGAAGAAAAATTGAAGATGGCACTGTGAAGAGACAAGACATATTCCACTATTCAAATGTGCTGTGCAGGTTTGTGTCAAGATGGTGCTATAGGCAGACTCTGAATTCATCTCCTCCCACAGACACAACAAATTTACACCTGCTCTTGGAACAATTACCCCTGAGAGAGAACTGAAAACTGGATAAATAGAACCCCCACAAAAATGGACAGTGATGACTGAGGTGGAAGAGGAAGAAATTCCTTTATGGAGAGAAAAAAAAAAAATCTCCCCAAGCCATGGTGCTTCATGCCCAGCTGGGAGCAATGCTAAGGTACTCAGCCTTTGCTGGAGGAGTTGGGAATCTGAGCTGGAGAGTGTTACCACTATAAGCAGCTGTTGGACTCAGCACAACTGAGATGAGTGTCAGGATATCTGGCTTTGCTGGCTACTAACAATGGGGAATACCCCCACAAAAGCTATCAGACATAGGCAAAAAAAAAAGCCAGCTCTTAAAGAGCCCACACATAAATTTGCCCATT
The DNA here is from genome assembly GCA_031878705.1 of Tapirus indicus. NCBI lineage: Eukaryota > Metazoa > Chordata > Mammalia > Perissodactyla > Tapiridae > Tapirus > Tapirus indicus. The sequence goes on from CM062925.1 coordinate 122,923,529, forward strand.
TTGGAAAGCAACATAAAATCAACAGATAGAAAGCTGTACAGTCCTTTGGTGAAGAGACTCACCTGATAGGCTCTGGATGTATCTTGGTGAGAGGTGAAACCTCTCCATGCACTGAGGCATTGGTGGTAGCCTATATTGTGATCTAGTACAAGGATGCTGATATAGAGGCTGACAGACACCATTCGAGTTCTTCCCCTGGGCTGTTAGCCCAGGGTATGCCCCATGCACTAGAACACTGATTTAATCCAGCTCAGCCAGGCCAGGCAGCCCACCTAGGGACTGGCCCCACCCAATAGCAAGCCCTTGGGCAACTTGTGGGCCTGCATAGGTGGGGTGTCTTGAACCCCTGCAGCTGGGTGAGTAGGTCTACCTCTGTGGGGCAGGGCATGCAGGAGGAGTGGGTAGTGTGTGGGGGACATTGGTGGAGTGTGGGGGACCTCTGCAGTGACATGACTGGGTCTGCTTCACGGTGTTGGGGTGAATACACAGGGCAGGACTGTGTTGATGGTGTGTGAGGCCCTGTGTGCAGTGGGGCTTGTTGATTCCAGAAGACTTGTGCTTCTCAAAAAACCACATATGAGATCGGCCCCCTCCTTCCAAATCCTGAAACAATTGGGTGCTCCCATGCCTGGGGCCAGCCCCACTCAAATGCAATATGGAGAGTGTTGACAACAGACTTGCAGGCCAGAGGCCTACAACAATTGTAAGCCCCTGAGCCTAGCAATCAACCATGCTGGGGGCCTACAGTTAACAGAAAAACTGCAACAGGGATGTGCTATTAGACCCTGCAGTCAACTGTGCTGGGGATCCCCATTCCCAACAAAGTGACTGAAGGTTCCATACCAGCCACACACAGCTGAGCATTACAACTAGTTGGCCAAGGGAGCAGCCTAGCCTCTCTGAGCACCTGCAGCAAGAGCACCCCTGCCACAGTAGAAGGACACATGTAGCCCACACAAAGGTCATCCCTGGAACATTTGTAAGTGGTGAGAGGGAAGCACACCACTGGGCCTCATAAGGCATCTTGTATATAAGGCCACCTCTGCAAGATCAACAGATGTAGCTGACCTACCTAATATATAGAAATAAGCACAGAGAAATAGAGAAAATGAGGAGAAAAAGGAATACATTCCAATAAGGGAACAGGAGAAAATCCCAAAAAAGGAACTAAATGAAACAGAAATAGTCTATCTGACAAAGAGTTCAAACAAAAAGTCATAAGGATGCTCACTGATGGTGGGAGAAGAATGGATGAACAAAGTGAGAACTTCAAAAAAGAATTGGAAAGTATGAAAAAAAAGAGCCAATTAGAAATGTAGAATACAATATTGGAAATGAAAAATTCACTAATGGGACTCAATAGCAGAGTAGATGATACAGAAGAATGGGTCAGCAAGCAGGATGGAAGACTAAAGGAAATTACCCAAGCTGAACAGATAAAACAAAAAAGAATTAAAAACAATTTAGAACAGTCTAAGGGACCTCTGGGACAATATCAAGTGCACTAACATTCACATTATAGGTGGCCCAGAAGGAGAAGAGAGAGAGACAAAGGGGCAGAGACTCTATTTGAAGAAATAGTAGCTGAAAATGTTACTAACCTAAGGAAGGAAACAGACATCCACATACAGGAAGCACAGAGAGTACCAAAGAAGATAAACTGAAGAGGCCCACATCAAGACATATTATGATTAAAATGTCAAGAATTAAAGATAAAGAGAGAATAATAAAAGCCACAAGAGAAAGGCAACAAATTCACACAAAGGAAACCCCATAAGGCTCTTACCTGACTTCTCAGCAGAAACCTTACAAACTATAAGGGAGTGGCAAAATATATTTAAAGTGCTGAAAGGAAAAAAAACCTATAGCCAAGAATACTCTACATGGAAAGGTTATCATTCAGAAGGGAAGGAGAGATAAAGAGTTTCCCAGACAAGAAAAAATTAAAAGTGTTCATCACCAAGAAACCAGTCCTACAAGAAATGCTAAAGGGACTATTTAAGGGGTAATGAGAAGACCACAAATAGGAATATGAAAATTAGACCCCCAAAAAGCAATAATATCACTGGTAAACGCAAAAATAAAGCAAAGGTAGCAGATCAACCACCTATGAAGATAATATGAAGGTCAAAAAACAAAAGTACTAAAATTACCTATTTCCATGATAAGAGGGTAACAGATACACACACACAAAAGAGGTTAGATACGACATCAAAAACATAAAATGTGGGAGGAGGGGACTAGAAGAGTAGAGCTTTTAGCAAGAGGTCAAACTAAAGGGAAAATCAACTTAATATAGACTGCTATGTATGAATCTCATGGTAATCAAAAACCAGAGACCTATAATAAATACACAAAAATATAAGAGAAAGAAACACAAACATAATACTAAAGAAAGCCATCAAACTGCAAGAGAAGAGAGCAAGAGAATAAGAAAGGAGGAGAAAAGAACTACTGAAACACCCAGAAAAAAAGTAACAAAATGGCCATAAGTAAGTACTTATCGATAGTTACTTTAAATATCAATGGACTAGATGCTCCAACAAAAAAGGCATAGGGTGGTTGGATGAAAAAACAATACCTATATATATGCTGCATACAAGATACACACTTCAGATCTAAGAACACTCACAAACTGAAAGTGAAGGGATAGAAAAATATACTCCATTCAAACGACAATGAAAAGAAAGCTGGGGTAGAAACACTCATATCAGACAAAATAGACTTTTAAACAAAAACCATAACAAGAGACAAAGAAGGGCACAACATAACGATAAAGGGAACAATCCAATAAGAGAATATAACACTTGAAAACATATATATGCACCCAAATCGGAGCACCTAAATACAAAAAGCAACTATTAACAGACATAAAAGGAGAAATAGTAAAACAATCACAGTAGGAGACTTTAACACTCCACTTACACCAATGGATAAATCATCCAAACAGAAGCTCAATAAGGAAACATTGGCATTAAATGACTCATTAGACCAGCTGGACTTAGTAGATATATATAGAACAGTACATCCAAAAACCGCAGAATACGCATTCTTTTCAAATGCACATGGAATATTCCCCAGGATAGATAAGGTATTAGGCCACAAAAGAAGTCTCAATAAATTTAAGAAGATTGAGATAATACAAGCATCTTTTCTGAACACAACAGTATGAAACTAAAAATCAACTACAGGAAGAAAATTGGAAACACAATGCTACTGAGCAATGATTGGGTCCATGAAGAAATCAGAGGAGAAATAAAAAATACCTGGAGAGAAATGAAAATGAAAATACGACATGCCAGAATTTATGGGATACAGCACAAGTGGGTCTAAGAGGGAAGTTTATAGCAATACAGACCTACCTCAACAAACAAGAAAAATCTCAACTAAACAATTGAAGAGTGCACCTAAAGGAACTGGAAAGAGAAGAACAAACAAAGCCCCAAATCAGTAGAAGGGAGGAAATAATAAAAATCAGAGCAGAAATAAATGAAATAGAGACTTAAAAAAAGGAGAAAATCAATGAAACTAAGAGCTGACTCTTTGAAAAGATAAACAAAATTGAGAAACCTTTAGCTAGACTTATCAAGATAAAAAGAGAGAAGGCTCAAATAAATAAAATCAGAAATGAAAGAAGAGAAATTACAAGGGACACTTCAGAAATACAAAAGATTAGAGGAGAATACTGTGAACCACTATATGTCAACAAATTGGATAATCTAGAAGAAATAGATAAATTCTTAGAATCATACAACCTTCCAAAACTGAATCAACAAGACATAGAGAATTTGAATAGACAAATAACCAGTAAGGGGATTGAAACAGTAATCAAAAACTCCCCCAAAAATAAAAGTCCAGGACTAGACAGCTTCCCTGGTGAATTCTACCACACATTCAAAGAAGACTTAATACCTATCCTTCTCAAACTCTTGCAAAAAATTGAAGAGGAGGGGAAACTTCCTAACTCATTCTACAAAGCCAACATTACCCTGAGCAAAACCAGAGAAGGTCAACACACACACACACACAAAAATGAAAATTACAGGGCAATATCACCAATGAATATTGATGCAAAAATCCTCAACAAAATACTAGCAAGACCATACACCAAAACCTTTTAGAAATAATAAATGAATACTGTAAAGTTGCAGGATACAAAACCAACATACAAAAATCAGTTGTGTAGATATACACTAACAACAAAGTAGCAGAAAGAGAAATTAAGAATACAACCTCAATTACCATTGTAACAAAAAGAGTAAAATACCTAGGAATAAAGTTAACCAAAGAGGTGAAGAACTGTACACTGACATCTATAAAGCATTGTTGAAAGAAACTGAAGAAGACACAAAGAAATGGAAAGACATTCCATGCTCTTGGATTGGAAGAATTAACATAAAGTGTCCATAATTCCTAAAGCTATCTACCAATTTAATGCAATCCCTATCAGACTACCAATGACATTTTTCACAGAAATGGAACAAAAAATCCTGACTTATATGGAACAACAAAAGACCCCAAATAGCCAAAGGAATCCTGAGAAAAAAGAACAAAACTGGAGGTATCACACTCCCTGACTTCAAAATATATTACAAAGCTATAAAAATCAAAACAGCATGGTACTGACACAGAAACAGACACACAGATCAATGGAACAGAACTGAAAGCCCAGAAGTAAAAACACATCTATGGACAGCTAATCTTTGACAAAGGAGAAAAGAAAATACAATGCAGAAAGGAAAGTCTCTTTAATCAATGGTGTTGGACAGCCCCATGTAAAAGAATGAAGTAGACCTTGATTTTACACCATACCAAAAAATAAACTCAAAATGGACTAATGACTTGAATGTAAGACATGAAACTTCTAGAAGAAATCATAGGCAGTACACTCTTCAACATCAGTCTTAGCAGCATCTTTTCAAGTACCATGTCTGACTGGGCAAGGGAAACACTAGAGAAAATAAACAAATGGGACTACATCAAACTAAAAATCTTTTTCACAGCAAAGGAAACCATCAACAAAATGAAAAGACAACCTAACAACTGGGAGAAGATATTTGCAAACCATACATCTGATAAGGAGTTAATATCCAAAATATATAAATAACTCATACATCTCAACAACAAAAAACTAACAACCCAATTAAAAAATGGGCAAAAGATCTAAACAGACATTTCTCCAAAGAAGATATACAGATGGCCAACAGGCACATGAAAAAATGTTCAACATCACTAATTATCAGGAAATGCAAATCAAAACTATAATGAGATATCACCTCACTCCCATCAGAAAGGCCACAATTAACAAGACAGGGAAAAACAAGTGTTAGAGACGATGTATAGGAAAGGGAACTTTCATGCACTGCTGGTGAGAGTGCAAACTGGTGCAGACACTATGGAAAACAGTATGGAGATTCCTCAAAAAATTAAAAATAGAACTACCATACGATACAGCTATTCCACTGCTGGGTGTTTATCCAAAGAATATGAAAACACGAATGCGTAAAGATACTTGCCCCACTATGTTCACTGTAGCATTATTTACAATAGCCATGACTTGGAAGCAACCCAGGTGCCTATCAAGGGACAAATGGATAAAGAAGATGTGGTGTATATATACACAATGGAATACTACTCAGCCATAAAAAAGAATTGTTTGCCATTTGTGACAACACAGGTGGACCTTGAGGGGATTATTCTAAGTGAAATAAGTCAGAGGGAGAAAGTCTAATACCATAGGATCTAATTTATAAATAGAAGATAAAAACAACAAGAAACTCTCACATAGAGACAGAGATTGGATTGGTGGTTACCAGAGGGGAAGAGGAAAGGGAGGAGGGTGAAAGGGATGAATAGACACATGTGTATGTTGATGGGTTGTAATTTGGGTCTTTGGGTGGTGAACATGATGTAATCTACACAGAAATTGAAATACAATGATGTACACCTTAAATTTACGTGTTATAAACCAATGTTACCACAATAAAAAAGTTTAAAAATGAATACAAATAAAAACATTATTAGTAAAAACTGAATTAGGTTTATAGACAAAATAACAGTACCATATCAAAGTTAATTTCCTGATTTTGTTATTTTATTGTGCTCATAAATGTCCTTGTTTTCTGAAGTACATTTATATATTTATGAGTAAAAGTGTCTCATGTCTAAAAGTGTATAATCTGTATATTAAATATTATTTCAATTTTGTAAATAATCACACATTTTGATAGTAAAATCATGAAAGAAAATGCACCAAAAATTCAGGAATTTTTAAATGGGCGAATTACAAATTGCTTTTATTCTCTATACTTTATTTTCCAAATGTTCTGCAATTTTTCTGTATTATTTAGTAATCGGGAAAAGCAAACATTTTTATTTTGAATTCTTTATGTTTTTCATAAAATAGAAAAAAAAAAGAAATGAAAACTACAAAAAAAAAAAAAAGAAGAAGAAGAGAAAGGCCTGAAACTAGAGCTGCTGCTTTGAATCACCTCCACCAAGTACAGAAATACTCTCCATACCCTTAGAAGCAGGAAATTCTGGTAGAGCTCATGGTGGATAGCTCATGGTCAATATTTTTTAGAATATGGATAATAAGGATGATCAACAGCACTGAAAGAGAAGGAGGGAGAGTAATGCATTAACTCTGTCTTCACAACGTCAAACAGACTGCTTCTCTGAGGATGAGGTCAGGATGGGCTGAAAACTAAATTCACTACCACGTCGCTCCTCCTACACTGACACACATACGTGTAGGCTCCCTGCCCATGTGCAAACTCCACCTGTGTGCCTAAGTCCCACATCCCCATGTAATATAAACACCAAAGTGACATGTAGTTTGATTTAGAGTGCAATTTAAATTCATTTGTAGGTGAGACTATGGCTAAAATGTTGTGGTCTTTCAGGCCAAAAGTGTAATTGTTGTCCATAGCCAATGAGAATGATCATGGGAAGGATTTTGCTGCTCTTTTTCATGCATTCAACAAATATACTGAGCACCTTCAACAATCCAGGGTCCCTCAGTTAATGAACTTCTAATCTATTGAGGAGAAAACATGTACACCTACATAATGAAGCCTAGAAAACATGATTACTGTTTTCTGTATTTATAATTCATGAGAATACTCGCTACTCCAACACTAATATTACTGTAGTTTTCCCTTTTATTTTGCCACATTCATATTTTCCTTTTTAAATGTGTCCTTTTTAATTCAATTTCATTGAAGAGTGCATTCTTAGTAATTCTAGGGTCCAGGAGCTGTGCTGCTGACATAGGGCCCAGAGATGAGTGAGACTAGGCACTTACAGCCCAATGAAGGAGATCATAGACTTACACTTAAGAGGCTTTGGGAATAGAAAAGTTACTTTCTCAGAATCATGGTACAGTTTTACAAACAAGAAGAAAAATTTTGAGATCTTCCTTTTGGATTAAATCTTTATTCTATAACTAAAATTTTATTCCCCTTATCTCTAAACTCCCTTCCAAACTTATCAGTTTGATGAATCTTCTTTCTCTTCAGCCTGAGATCCTCCTGCAGGAACTGAACACCTGGACGGCTATGTCTGTGAACAAGTCAAAGTCAAAGGAGGTGGAGGTTCCCAGGGGACAGTCTCCTGATGGACAAAGTAAGCCTTGACTTAGGAAACAGAGGAATCCAGAGGATCTCATCTTGGTGTGGGCCTCTGGGGACACATCAGTCACTAATGTTAGAGTCAATTAATTTCATGATCCATTTATAATTCAGTTTGGTGAGATGACACAGCTGAGGAAATGGAAGTTGTGATAGGGAAAAAAGGCCACTGAGAAGATAAATTTGGAGGAATTGGATCATGTCTTAAGACAGGAATGCCCATTAACAAGAAATTCCACCGCACACTTAGGAGGGGAAGTGGAAGCAGGACCACGGTGTGACTTTCACTCCTACAACTGATGAAAAAACAGAGATGAAATTTTCTTGGTGTCACACAACTATGAAAGCGGCAAAGCCAGACCTAGAAACCATAAAACTTAGGACTCTGAGGCCAGTGCTCTCTCTTCCCCCCCTTCCAAGCTGCCCCATAGCACCTAGGGGAGAGATGCAGAGGAGTGGTTTCTTCTCCAATAATTGCTGAGATAGGTTCACTGTGATATTTTCATTACCAGTTTGGTTCTCTAGGGGACCGCAGGGCACTGTAAGCAACTACAACAATGTCCTTGGACTTGCAGAACTCCAGGAGTTTGCTTTGGTTTAGGTAAGGGTGACATTCCACCTGCAAGCTGCCAAGACCAAAAGTTTTAGAATACATGTGTCAGTAACATGTGAAAAGTCCTTTGAAGGAATATCTAACACTAAACAAATGTATATACTATATTTTTAGATTGGTACTTTTTCCATGCACCTTCTGAGATAACTTCAACTGCTGTTGGTTTTCAGAAATGATAAAACAATTATTTTCTTATATTTTTCTGAGTGTTTAAAATGACTAAAGACTCTTATAACCAGGTTGTGGGCTCTCGATGCCATTTCCTACTGAAAGAAACCAAGATTCCTTAGAAAAATGGCTGACTCCAGGTCTGGGCAAAAAAGCCACAATCTGGACTTGGGACATCTCCCACTCTAGAAAGTGAAGATAGGAAAGACTGTGAGGCATGTCAAAGCACTCAGGAGCTCACTGGAAGAGGCAATAAAATGGTGAAAATTTGATCAATAAGAATAGCAACTACACTGGATAGAAAAACAGCATATTTTTTAAAATTTGTGAATTCACCATGACATATATGTGATCAAGTCTTTAGACGGAACCTCCAATTTACAAGGGCACAAAAGACAGAGAGAGTCAGACTGTATCACAGGGATGAATCAATAAAATAAATTGTGTGGGAAAAGTGAAAGGAAAAAAGGCTTTGTTTCTTTAACCAATAAATTAAAAGACAGAGAAAAGAAGAAGAGGAGGAGGTTTTGGAGGGAAAAGGGAGAGACATATTTTGATATATTCTGAATTACATTCTACAAATAGATTGCTAGCAGTGAAATAACTAATACAAAGAATATAAATATTTCAATGGTCCCTTGCATAAGTTTCAAACTGTATTACAAAAGGGCTATACAACCCTACCACGTCACAGTGTTAGAAAATTGGCAGCATTTGATGTCCTTTATAAAAATTATTTCTTTTCATTATGATTTTTCCATTTCCTCACATTCCACTCCTTTTCTTTTTCTCTCACCTCTCTGTAACTGCTCCTGCAAGGCTTCCATGAAGTCCACGTCACTAAATCCAATAACTGCTTCCATCCCTATTTGGATTGGCTGCTCCTCAGCAGGATTCATCCTATGGCTCCTGAAAACATTTTCATGCCTCTTTTTTGGCTTTCCTGGCACCACACTTTGCGCATTTTCTCTTTCCCTGTCTGGCAACTCCTCTTCAGTCTCCTAACCTGTGCCTCTTTCCCTGATCCTTAAATATTGACTTTCCTGCCCTCTTCCTGTTCATTCTACTAACTTTCCCAGGAAAGTGAATCCAGTTCTGTGAGGTCAACCATGATTCATAAAGTAACGACTCCAAAATCTGTACCTCAAGCCCTGACCACCTTCCTGAGCTCCACGCCAGTATTGACATTGGCCAACTCAACATCTCCATTTGGCTGTCTCATAAGAACCTCAAACCCACCTCTGAAGAATGGAAACAATACTCTTCCCAGGCCACTCAGTCTGTTCCTTCTTTGGCATTTTCTATGGCAGTAAAAGGAATATCATCACACAGTTGATATCAAGACAGAAACTTGAGGTCTGTCAATCAAGGAAGAGTGCATGAAGAGTGGAAAGCAAGGAAGCCCTGGTGGGCTCTGGTTCACCTGGTTGCAGATGGGTTTGTACTTGAGCCTGGCTTTTCCAGGATCATCTCCAGCTGTTTGTGATTGAAACTGGACACCCCGATGGACTTGGTTAAACATGCATCTTTATACTTCTCCAGGGCCTGGGGAGGAGGGAAATGTGTTGTAAACCTTTGTTGTAGTTTGGCCCTTTCATTTGACTTTGAACATTTTAAAAACTGGAAATCTGTTATCACATATATCACTATTTGACTGAACCCCTTTAATCTCTTGGATAGTTTGTTTCATAATGTCCTTTATAGCTATGCACACATACCTTGCCTTCTTGTTTCTTTTACATGTACTGTTCATAAATAGACATGAAGATCTTTTCAATTTCCCTCCCTGCCCCCTTCCATGTGCTTATTTTGCTGTTAGTCCTTTAATAGTCCTTTAGCAAATGGTGTGAGAGTCACAGGAAAAGAGAAACTCTCAGGTTTTCCTCAGAAAGAGTTTGGCTGCTGCTTCTTTTCTAGACTGGGGAAAAAATGTGGTGGAAAGGACTACATAAGGGCAAGTTTTTCTCTCCTATAGTCCACCCTTCTGCTAAGTCAGAGACAGGTTTCCTCCCTCCATGGGCCTGTGTATCTGTCCTGGGATGGAGCTCCACCGCCTCTTTAATTTGGTCTGATGATCCCCTTACAGGGCTCCCAGGCTCAACCTGATCAGGGTCAAAGAAACCCTACCTAGAACCATAGAAGTTTGATAAAGAATAGGTCTTATGGTTCATTCTGTTCAGCCCCTTTCATTTACAGATGAGAACACCACAGTGCAGAGAATTGCAGTGACATGCCTGATGGCAGCACCTGATGGGGCTGGCCCTCATTTCTTCTGATTCCCATCCAGTGATTTCTACATTGTCACCCAGTACCTCTTAGTGGTCGGTGGCAGTACTTACCTCCCATGTGTCACAAAAGTCCACTGTATCTAAAATAATCTCCCCACAGGCATCCTTTGGCTCAAGCTTCTCCCCAGGCCTGAATATATAGAGGACAGAGGGTGCAGAAAGTTTTTTTTCATTTTTAAGAATGACCTTTCTGGCCCCTTATGTGCTTGGTCACAAAACCTTGCTGAGGCTGTGATTACTTATCAGATTGTGTGTGTGTGTTGTGTAAGAAGACTTCGGGGAAGATCAGAAGCACCTGAGAGACTGCAGGAAAGTGCCCCTCCCCCAATTACCTCCACCATCCTATCCACACACACCCCTAATCTTCACTAAGAATGAATTCTTCTACAGTTAGAATTGATTTTATTTCCCAGGGACAGGCTGCTTTGGATGACAGGAATTACCTTTGCTATCGAGCAACGTGTTTCAGCTCCAGTTTATGATAACCCAACTCAGAGACAGTGGAGATACCAGATGGGCTCAGTGAATGCCTACTGTTGTGAGAGGTTGGATCAGCAAAGCCCAAAGGAGCCCAGTTGTGTAATATGGACCATCCCAGTGTACCTCACTCTTGATTGGGAATGAGAGGTCCATATGAGAGGAAATCATACCACACTATCCCCATTTCCTCTCTCCCTGTCTGACAACTCCTCTTCAGTCTCCTAATCAGTGCCTCTTTCCCTGATTCTCCTAAAGAAGTTGGTATTTTCCATTGTGTCCATGCAGTCTGTTGTAACTCAACTTTCTTGAGGACCCTAATCACTAAGAAACTATAGACAGAAGAGTATGACTTAGACATGTAAGGTGGTGTCCTCAATTCTTTGAGGCAGAGGCACTGAGATCATTGAATTTAAATCCTTCCAAAAGCTATGAAATGAGGATAAAAAAATCTTGAGGGTAAAGTGACACAACTGTCAATGATACTCATAGATCATTAGCAATTCTACCCACGACACTCAAAGCTACTTCTCTCAGTAAGAAGCCAGAAAATCCAGCCAGAATGAGAAAATGGAGGTGAAACAGCATTGATGAAACACTCTTGGGCATAACAAGGAAAAGCAAAAGCTGACCTTTGCAGTGATCGGAACGTGAAAAATGAAGCGATCTGTGTGGTCCAGGCCAAGATTCTTCAGTGGTCTTTCCAGGGCTGGTCGAACCAATTCTGGTTGAAGGAAAGTAGTAGAAAGCTCCAGTGACTAAAAGGAATAAAAAATGACTTATTATGTCACACATTTGGGGACCCAAATTAAATCTCATAGTTAAAAGATTGAGAAGTGAGTGACAAAACACTGTGGTGATCTAAAAATAAGAGGCGCTGGAGGCAAATTTATGGGACTTAGTATAAACGAGCTCCTTAATGGGAACTGACATTTATTTTATTCACTTTAAGAAAATTGTGAGTGATACTAGATGGCCCATGAATAGCAACATAAGTGTTTCAATGATTACAAAAGTCATCTCTGGAAGGAGAATCAAGAAATGTCAGGCAAGGGGAAATGAACTTACTGTCCCATATAATAAGTGCCTGGAAACAGCTCTGCTGAGAGGCCCACATTCTTAGACCACGTTATCACTGATTTTGACATACATAAGATAATTCTGTAGAGACCTCAGCTCTCTAGACATTGGAAGCAGGGTTTTCTGCTCCAAAAGTTTTGCACATTTCTGTAAACCCAAAGCTGACTTGAAAAAAGTATTTCCTAGTTTGGTTCCCTTTTCCGAATAATATGTCAGTCTCACTTGGATATGTCCTGAAGGAATCTGCTGAAGGACAAAAGGAAGGGACGCACTCTGTAGTGGCTCAGTCAATCCACAGAACAGAAATAGAAGAGAAGTATCATTACTTGTGTTTCACATATGAATGCTGAGTGATTTTCAGAGAGGTTGAGCAACTGGGTCCCATCCTTAACACATTTCAGATCAAAGGAAGCCTTTCCTGTTTTCAATTTTTCTGTAATGGGTCTCTGCAATGTTAGGAGGTAAAATATTCAAATCAAAACCAGTTGTTGTTTTTTAATTTTTTTCAGAATAACATATCTGACATGACAGCAACTTCTTGTCACTCAACCCACAGCACCTTGGTAGTGTAGTGTACATCCTCTCTCTTCACAGCACCATCTGCCATCTCCTCTCAGAGGGCCTTCCCAACCTCCTCCTCATTTTGATAGAGGTGTGCCAAGTCGATGTGGTGGAAACCTACATTAATAGCCACTTTTGTGGTCTCTCCAGACTTGCTCTTAGGAACCTATAAAATGTGAATAAAAGAGTTGATTCAGAAAGAAGCAATTTGTTTCCTTCATAGTCTTTTCAACAGCTGTTTCTCAATGTCTCCTCTTCTCATATTTGATGGTGTAAGGCTGGATAACAAACCTGCCCTCGGGGGGCACAGACTAAACTCTAATACAATCTCTAATCTGAAATAAATTCATGAAATGGACTTCACCACAAAACACAGAAAATCAAGTATCAACAAAGAATTCATTGTAAAGAAGTAACTAATAGGAAATCTTTCAACATTTGGAGAAAACTTCTAAAGACATAGATGTAAACAGATGCAGGAATAGATACAGATATGGATATAGACATCAGCATCTATTTTTGGCTTACATGTGAAATAAGTCTATAATACCCATCATCTATCCAGTTTCCTCTCAACTGGGCTCTTAAAATCATTCATGATTGTTTTTAAAACCTTCATCCCCCAGGTGTTCTCATTCAACATTTATGCAACAAGCATTTATTAAGTGACTCCTATGTGCCTGACATTGTGCTAGACTCTGAAGCCCTGGGGATTTAACCATTAACAAAAGAGTCTTGCTTAAAACTCCTAAAAGAATACATAGAAGGAAGTTCCTTGACTTTGGTCTTGACAATCATATTTTGGATTTGTCACCAAAAACACTAATAAATGCAAAAATGAAAGGTTGAACTACATCAAATTACAAAGCTTCTGCAGAGCAAAGGAAATCATCAACAAAGTTAAATGGAAACCTACGGAGTGAGATAAAATATTTGCAAGCCACATATCTGATAAAGGGTTAATATCCTAATTTTACAAGGAGCCCATACAACTCAAATGCAACAAAAATAACTAACCCAATTTAAAAGTGGGCAAATGATCTGAGTAGACATTTTTCCAAAGAAGGCATATAAATGGCCAATGTGTACATGAAAAGGTGCTTAAAATCACTAATCATTAGGGAAATGTAAAGCAAAACAACAATGAGATATCACCTCACACCTGTTAGGATGGCTATTATCAAAAGAACAAGAGATGACATGGAAGCAACCCAAGTCCCATCAACAGATAAATAGATAAAATATGGTATATATATATATATATATATATATATACAATTGAATGCTCTTCAGCTGTTAAAAAGAAAAATTATGCCATTTACAACACTGATGGACCTTGACGGTATAAGCGAAATGAGAAAGACAAACAGTGTATGATTTCACTCATATCTGAAAGAGAAACAAACATATGGATAAGAACAGATTAGTGGTTACCAGAGGAGAAACAGATTGGAGGGGTAAAAGAGGTAAAGAGGCACATATATATGGTGACAGAGAAAAACTAGATAATTAGTGGTGAACACGATCCAGTTTATACAGAAACTGATATATGATAATGTGCATCTGAAATTACATAGTGTTATCAGCCAATATGATCTTAATATAATAATTTTTTAAAGAGACAAGAGATAAGAAATGCTGACAAGTATGTGGAGGAAAGGAAACCCTTGTTCACTGTTGGTGAGAATGGAAATCGGTGAAGCCAGTAAAAAAAAAAAAAACATTGTGAAGATTCCTCAAGAAATTTAAAGACAGAATTACCATATGATCCAGCAATTCCACTTCTGGGTATTTTTCTAGAGGAAACATAGTCATTGAATGGATATCTGTACTCCCATGTTCATTTAAGCATTATTCCTAATAGTCAAAGTGTGAAATCAACGTGTGTTTCCATGGATAGATGATTGGATAAAGAATATGTGGTATCTATCTATCATCTATCTATCTATCATCTATCTATCTATCTATCTATCCATACACACACACACACACACAATGGAATATTATTCAGCTTTGAAAAAGAAGGAAAACCTGTCATTTGCAACAAGATGGGTGAAGAAGGAGGGTATTATGCTAAGTGATATAAGCCAGGCAGAGAGAGGCAAATACTGTATGGTGCAATATGAAAAAATTTTTGAGTTCTTAGGAACAGATAGTAGAAAACTGGCTGCCGGGGCCTAGGGGTTATAGGAAAAGGGGAGAGGTTAGTTAAATGGTACAAACTTTCAACTAGAAAACAAACAAGTTCTGAGGATCTAATGTATAGCATGGTAACTAAAGTGGATAACACAGTATGTATAATTGAAGTTGGCTAAGAGAATAGAATTTATATGTTCTCATCAGAAAAAAAGGCAAATATGTGAAGCGATGCATGTGTTAAACTCAATGAGGGAAACTTTTCCTAATGTATACATATATCAAACCATCATATCATACACTTTAACCATCTTAAAATTTTATTTGTCAATTTTACTTCAATAAAGCTGAAAAAAAATTATAAATATAGTGTACCAATTGGATTAAAGGGAGAATAATGTTAATTTTCAGGGAGTTGTGAAGAGGACTAAATGAGAAATGTACTATATGGAGTCCATTATTGTGAGAGAGACAGTTGTCACTCTACTTATATCTGCTTGGCACTCAACATTATCTGTGTACACTGACCCAGACTTCCAACTGTGAGCACCTATGACTCTGCCTGGGGATTTCTATGACCACCAGAGTCTTCAGGAGAGGCTCTTGATAATTATGTAAAAAGGATATCTTGTCCACTGGATGCTACTTAAACTCTATACCTGACCACTCCAGTCCTTACACAATGGGACCATGAATGGACCAGCCAAGATAGAAGAGATTAAGACTATACATGGGCCAACTGCATGGGCTACTTCTCAGCAAGCCTGTTTGAGCTACCACTATTTTGAGATGGGTGACCTGTCAGCAGCAACAGAGACAGACTGAGACTTGATAGAGTACCTTTCCTCAAGGAGACAAGCCACCCCCTGGATGTCAAGTTCATAATATTCAACTCTCCATCTAACTACGGACAGAAGCAGCATTTCTTCTTTACTGAGACTGATAATATTCTATGTATGAATTTGCCATCTTTCTTCACAGTCCCTTAGGTAACATTACTACGTGAGGACTACAGAGAGTTGGATTCATTACTATAGGATCCCATGTAACATCGCCTATTTGTTCTATTCTCTGTGGTCCTTTTCTGTCTTAAACAACAGTAATAAAAGTTGAGTATAATATAGGTAAGTCATACCCTATGCTTAAGCTATAATGGTGGATACAATGGATAATTTTGTGATTGCAAACAAACTGGCCCTGTCTGACAGCTATTAGTTGTTGCTATTTCACATCATAGCTCTACGAGATGACTGTATTGGTCTCCATCATTTATGGGGGCAATCCCTCCCAAGCAACCGCATAGCTGTCCCTACCTCACTGGGACCAGAGATTGACACTTTAATTGCATTGCCATTTACCATGTGGCTATGGGAAGAATACATTTGATAAGCAGCACAGTTCTGCCTCCCTTGTTATTTAATGCCTCCTCAGTCTTCCTTTCTAAATACCAAATGCTTGGAATGGTGGCTTCTGATATGACAAAAGGTTTCAATGATACTACAAAGCAGTCATGTTACTTGTTCTTTCCTTTTGTTCCCACTGCCCATCAGAGGTTCCTAACAAAGAGCGGAGTGACTCTGACTGAGGAAGCAGATGGATGCAGGATGAGCGGCCTGAGCTTAGATTTTACATGTGTAAGAAATAAGAATAATAATAGTTTACCTAGGAGAGATGTTGAGGATTTAAAGAGAATGCATGGAAAGTACTTAAAATACATGGTAAGCACTTGATACATGATCGGTAACCAAAATAATAATATTGATAATCCACCCTCAAAATTCCCATCCTCTGAATTCCCAGAGTCAGCTACTTCTCATTCCACTTAGTGCAAAGTTAGAGATGGTGAAATTGAGGCTTTAAAGAGTGTTTCAAATCACCCAAAGTATACTAGACACTGGGGTGAAGGTCTGTTGACCACCCTTTGAGGCTGTTTGCATTCACCCCTCCAGTCCCCTGGGCTCCACTTACTTCATCTGAAGCAAAAGTGCCAAATCCAAGCACAGGCGTAAAGTACCCATCATTCAGTTTCACAGAACAACTATGGTTGAGGTTCATCACTGTCCACCATCCTGGCTAACCTGACTCTGTCTTTCCTTCCTTTCCGTAAATGCTAGGTGAGTAGAAGACAAGGCTCCAGCAATATTTATTTCTACTAATCACAACAAGATCAGTGGGGCTGGGATTACAGAGGCCAATGATTCCAAAATGAAATTAGATTCAAGCCACTGACTATCTTATAATACTTTCGGGTCTCTGCAGGCATATCTTACAGGAATAGCATGCAGAAATGTCACGTGTGCTACAGGGGTTTGAATTCTCTCTTCAGCATCACTCATCTTTGACTCTTAAGTTCAAAGAAATTACCCATGTAAATTGTCCTTGATAATTACATCAGACTTACTTTACAAGATGCAAAATAATCAGTAGACCGGTTATTCCTAAACACTAATTCTGCTCTAGCACTTTAGTTAAGTACCTCACCCTTCATTTTGTCAAAAATCCCATCAAAAAGATTTATTCAGAATTTCTTGAAAAAGACTAATGTCTGCTCCCAATCACACATGTAACAAAATCCCATAGCATCCCCGACCCCTAATTCCATTATCTTTTCCTCTGTATCAGGAACTTATTTCCCCTTCTGATTTCTATGTCTTATTTCTTTTAATCTTTTTGGCAAGAAAAACTATATTGAGATCAAAGATGAATTTCTGTAGTTGTGCCTTAGTTTCAGCTATCGTCTCCTCCTGGCATAGCCTCCTCTATTCCCCATTGTCCCATCGGCCTTATGAAGTCTTACTTATTCTAAGAGCATGTGTCCTGCTCCCATCCTTTATGACTACTTCCAGTGAGTCCTTCCTATGTATATTCAGAATCTCATAGAATGCAGCGTGACTAGGGCAAAGGTTAGATCAGGGAATGGTCAGACAATAGCACCATTGCATCAGGAATGTTCAATTCCTTAAATAGGAGAAGCAAGGGATGCCTTATAAAAAATGCCTTGTAGGCGGGGTGACCTGGTGGCATGGTGGTGAAGTACCTGACCTCCACTTCCGCAGCAGCCTGGGTCTTGAGGGTTCAGATCCCAGGAACCGACATATGCACTGCTTATCAAGCCATGCTGTGGCAGGCATCCTGCATATAAAGTAGAGGAAGAGAGGCACAGATGTTAGCCCAGGACCAATCTTCCTCAGGAAAGAGAGGAGGATTGGCAACAGAGATTAGCTCAGGACTAATCTTCCTCACACACACACACACACACACACACACACACACACACACACAATTCCTTGTAGGCATTATTGGATGCTTCCAAAGAAGAAGCATAAACTAGTCATGGTCTTTAAAAATGACTTCCAAAATACAAGTCTATGAAATAGTCACATTTAATTCATCTCTAAAGTTCTTATAAAAGTTCAGATTCCTGTGCCCACCTGGAGACTTAGGAGAAAATAACCAAGAAGTTGACCCGGGCTATCTGTAGGTAACAAGACGTGTGTGTGGATTTGGCTCCAGTGTGGGCTTGGAGTGGAGGAGATACAGATTTAGGGAGATACTGGGAGAACCAAGTTCACTATCACTGAGAACTACTTGAGCAAGCCAGGACCTCAGTCGGGATCTGCACCCTCTAGTTTGTCTCCAATCTGGAAGGATTCATTACAAACAGTATAATTGTGACTAGCAGGCACTAATGCCACCCCCTTCACATTAGGCTGGTCCCACTTGTGTGGAAAAAAAACAAGCAGGGACTACTAGGACTTTGAGAATTTGCATGGGTTGTGGGAAGGAAAGGCATCTTGTGGAGACTGGAAGCAGGATGGGAAGCCTGGGACACTTAGCGACTTCTGCCTTCACCAGACCCAGACACTTGGAGGGAAGGTTGAAAGGGACCTGAGCCCTGGTGTGCTGCCCCACTGGGGACATTATGGCAGGTTCTGACTTGTAGGATAGATTATGTATCACAGAGGGCAGAGGCTAGACATTCCACTATTAATACAATGACACTTGGGATCCTCCAACCTCCCAAGGTTCACTGTAGAAACTGGCTAGTCAATACAGGCTTATGCTTGACCAGTCTGGATTAACGGAGTTGGTGGGGATTGACTTTTCCCAATTTATACAATCAGGCTGAACAAGAAAACTGTACATCTAGAGACTGCAGGATTTCCCAGTCCTGGAGGATAGGGAGAAGAAGTTGGCATCCTTGAGCTATAAATAAGTAACACTCATGTTCACCACTATGTAATTTCTTGATTTTCTCCTAACTCATTCCCTACAAGAGAATTAACAGTGTACAGAGAACAGCAAATATTTGCTCAGCAAGTGGCATATTGATATTATTTTTTTAAAAAGATTATGTTGCCAGCAATACTTGTCCCTAGAAAGTGACTGTTTTGTCTAATGAATTCTCTTGGGAGAGAGTGGGATCATGTGGTTTTCTGTGGGAAGAAAAATAAGGTACACTTGAAGATGACAGAGGTTTTGTGTGTGGTGTGTGGGGCTGAGAGGCTGTGCAGGCCAAAGGTGAGACTACATTGCTTGGGAAGAGGCAGTATATGGTAGAGGATGTATGGGAGTAGGGATGGGAGGGAGGGAGGATGGCACTGCTGTTGCCCTTGGAGAAATTTTTGGGAAAAAACAGAGGTGGTTAAGGAGATATTTATGAAGTTGAATTATGGTGTTTGATGAAATTCATAACCCATGGAATTTGAAGTAAAACCCGCTTCATTCACTATTGTGTCATGGGGGTTCCGTCTGAAGAAGAAAACGTGCCCTGAATGTGGTCTGAAGATGAGTGAAGCACAAGCTGAGGCTCTTTTGAGGTCACTGCCTCTTCTGCATCATTTTTTATTCTAATAAAATTATTCCAATACTATCATCAAAACCTTAGAATGCACAGGGGCTCCTGCTCTCAGAGGATGACACAGCAGTTTACACAGATTGTGAAACTCCTAGATAGTGCAGGGGGTTGTAAAGAGAAAATCATTAACTTCAATGGCTGATTTGGTTAGGATACAACTGGGTCAACAAAGCCTGTCTCAAATTGGCTTAAGCTCCACTCAAATGTGTCACCCTCATAACAAGAAGGCAAGAGGAAGGGCCAGCTCTGGGTTGGCATGGGAGGTATGGATGTTTTCCAATATTCTCTTGGCTCTTCCTTCTTCTGTGTATTATCATCCTTGGGCTGGGGTGAAGAAAGTGTAGCACTTTCAGATGACACATGTCAACAGGACATATCAAGTCAAGGGAGAGAGGCCACGTTGTTAAGAAATGAGAGAAAATCTCCTAGAAACCCCCCGCCAGAGTTCCCTTAATGTGTCATTGGCCAGGATTGGATCACAGTCCTCTTCCCAAGGTGATTCCATTGTCAAGGGCAATGGACTTAACATGAGTGATCTAAACAAACCATTTGGAGTGCAACAGGTGTTGAGAAGGCAAACACCTTGTCCACTGAAATCATAGTCAGAATCGGTGGTCTTCACATTAGAAATTTCAGATCTTGGCCACATTTAGAAATGCTTGGTGAGCTTTTTTTGTTTTGTTTTGTTTTTTGTTTTTTTTTGTGGGGAAGACCAGCCCTGAGCTAACATCCGTCGCCAATCCTCCCCTTTTTGCTGAGGAAGACTGGCCCTGGGCTAACATCGTGCCCATCTTCCTCCACTTTTATATGGGACGCCGCCACGGCATGGCTGACAGGCAGTGCGTCGGCGGGCACCCGGGATCCGAACTCGCGAACCCCGGGCTGCAAAGCGCGGACTAAATCGCTGCGCCACCGGGAGGCCCCTTAGTGAGCTTTTAAAACCTAGGGAACTAGAGTTTCCTGTGGTCAAATGAATGAGAATCTCTGGTGCATGTGGAGTCTCAGTTTCAGATAAAAGTGACCACAATAATAAAAGCAGAGCAACTGTCTTGGTCATAGGAACATTTATCCCATATTATTGGCACAAGTACGGACTAAGATGTGCAAAAGCCAGGAGCCCTCACTGAGCACCAATCTGTTTAAACGAGACATGTGTAGAGAACAGGTGGAGTTTGATTTAATTTCAATTTATCTTCTAACCTAAGTTGTGTATGTAAACTTCTGTGAGAACTGAAAGGATGAAAAGAGAGAAAGGAGACTCAGTGACTACAATTCATGATGAATCAAGAACCTAATGGATTGAGCTGCAGTAGAAACCACAGAGTGAGAGAATTGATTGCAGGGAATGTATTAAAGTTAAGATTTCAGAGATGAAGCAGTTGTAAGAAGTAAACACGGGAGTAGTTACCTCATGTAGTGAACGTACCACCAGAAACTCTCAGGAGTTGACGATGTCAAAGCGCTGAGAAGCTTGAGTTGTCTGCATGAACAAGGATGTTTTCAACATATCCTGGGAAGGAATTATAAGCTAAAACCATGAAAGGGGCGTAGTGAGAAGTTGGTAAGTTAATAGGATCAAGATGATATCAGCCTTAAAAGAGCAGTTATGTGCTTCTCTCTTTCTAAGGAATTTAACATCCCCCATGCAATGGACTATTGTCTAAACATTCCCTGTTCTAACCTTTGCTCTGGTCACACTGCACTCTGAGTATTGGGTTCAATCTAATGGTCAACTTTCAGTCCTCATCTTACTTGTTGTATTTAGCATTTGACTCTTCTCTTTGATACAGATCCTTCATTTGCCTTCCAAGACAGAACAATCTCCTGCTTTCTCTTGGATGTCAACTGGCCTCTCCTTCTCAGGCCCCTTTGTTTGTTCCTCCACTTTTTTAAACAACTTCTTAATGATGGGATCCTTCATGGCTCTTCTCTTTTCTGTCCACATTTACTCATCTAATCTAATCTCTGATCATCCACCTTTGTGGTTTTAAAATGACAACTATATTCTGACAAATCCTAAATATATATCTTTGGGTAGACCTCTCTTCTCCATCTAGACTTCTGTGTCCCACTGTTGACACAGCTTCTTCACCTTGATACCTAATAGGCATCTGAAACATATATGTCTAAATTAAACTCATCATCTTTCCCAAAAATTTGCTTCTCCACATCCTCTCCATCTCAGCAAATGGCAACTTCTTACTTCCTATTCCTTATTTCAAAATGTCTGAAGTCATCTTTGACTCCTTTTTTTCCTTTTACCATGTATCAATGTATTAGAAATTCTCCTTGACTCTATTTGTAATATATATCCATATTCTAACAACTTCTTACCACCTTGACTGCTCATATCATGGTCCAAGCTAACATCATCTCTCACCTGAATTTTTGTAGAAAGCCCTATAAGAGGATTCTTTCCCCTTTTTTTCTTCTCAATATAACATCCAGACTGATCCTTTTAAAACATTTCTTCTCATGTAGCTACTCTGCAAACATTCTCCATTTCTCTCACAAAAAAAGTTTAAAAAGTCTTTCAAAAGCCTACATGACATACCCTACCCTCCTTTGACCTTATCTTCTACTGCTATCTCCATTTCTCACTAAACTTCACTACCATTAACCTGTTTGCTGTCAGTTGAGTATTATAGGAACACTCTTTCTTCTTGATCTTAGCATTTTGTGTTCCATGTCCAGGAATACTCTCCCACACCCACAGATCTCACTCTTTTGTCTCGTTCAAATTTTTGCTCAAGAGCCACCTTCTCAGTGAAGTCTTTTCTGACTATCCTATTTAAAACAGCAGCTAACACTCCCAATTCACACCATTATCTCTTTTCCTGCCTGCTTAATTTTTCTCCATATCTCTGTCAAGTATCATGAAGGATCTAACATTTTAACCTGACTTGCAAGGTAACAAATTAATTTGCCACAGTTTCATGGATGCTGGTAGAAGTTATGAAACTTGTGAGTCAGAGAAGAAAGACAGTTTACATGCAAAACAATAGCTGTAGCCAAAGTAATAGACATTTTTCCCAGCTTTATTGAAATATAGTTGGCATATAACATTGTGTAAGTTTAAGATTTATAATGTGATGATTTGATAAATGGACATGTTGTGAAATTTTTTCTCACATTAAGGTTTACTGGGTTAGTTCCTTGAGCTACCATTTCTACAGGGTGAACTGAAGGTGCCTATGTGACACCTGGACTTGTAGGTTGACTTACAAGAGGAAAACCTGCTGCTTGGGAACTCAGATGGATTACAGCAGGCACTGAGCATCCCTGCCCTTTCTCTGGAGGCAGATATTGTCTTCATATTACTGGACTGTAAACATGGCTTCTATTTCTTTGGAAAGAGATACTATCTCTAAGTTCCAAGGCAGTTTACTGGACAAACTCTTAGAAAAAATAGTGTGCAACAGTCAGTGCCTCTGCTTATAGAGTACAGAAATGTGAGATTGGATTGTATGGTATTTGTTCTTTTTTTTTTTTTGAGAAATCTCCATACTATTTTCCATAGTGGCTGTACCAGTTTAAATTCCCACCAGCAGTGTATGAGGGTTCCCTTTTCTCCACATCCTCTCCAAAATTTATTTTTTGTCTTGATAATTATAGCCATTCTGACAGGTGTAAGGTGACATCTCATTGTAGTTTTGATTTGCATTTCCCTAATAATTAGTGATATTGAACATTTTTTCATGTGCCTGTTGGCCATCTGTATATCTTCTTTGGAAAAATGTCTATTCATTTCCTCTGCCCATTTTTAGATTGGGTTGTTTTTTTGTTGTTGAGTTGTATGTGTTCTTTATATATTTTGGGAATTAACCCCTTGTAAGATATATGATTTGTAAATATTTTCATTAGACTATTGATGGTGAGCATGATGCAGTCTATACAGAAACTGATAAATAATAATGTGCACCTGAAATTACACAATGTTATAAACCATAATGTCCTCAATAAAATGAACTTAAAAATAACATTTTCAAAAGTAAAAAAGAAATGTGAGACTGTGTGGAATTATCTCCCAACAGGTACTTATCCTTTTTTAACGGCTGTTTTCCTTATTTCTCTCATGGTCTTCTTCCTCCACTAGACTGTTAACTCAAAACATTTCTCATTTTATGTAACTCTTGTCTACTTTATTTATTGTAAAACAATCTCTGGCATATGAAGGATTCACAATAAAACTTTTGCTGAATAAA
This sequence comes from Tapirus indicus, assembly GCA_031878705.1. Lineage (NCBI taxonomy): Eukaryota > Metazoa > Chordata > Mammalia > Perissodactyla > Tapiridae > Tapirus > Tapirus indicus. Next base: position 122,947,546 of record CM062925.1, read on the forward strand.
TCAACTGCAAAACATACAAGAACTTTTCAAAATTCCAAAACATAGGCAAATGATTAAGAAATTAAATGAATTAGTAAGATGCACTGCTTTACAAAAAGCAAAATATAATACTGGAATTTTTAATAATATTTGAAAGCTTGCAAAAATACTTAAGTAAAAACATGTATACAGTCTGTATATTGAAGATTATTTCAATTTTGTTAATAAACACACACCTCCACATTTCTGTATGAAAATCATGAAGGAAAATGCAACAAAAGTTCAAGAAATTTTTAAAATTATTTTATTGAGGTCACGTTGGTTTATAACATTGTGTAATTTCAGGTGTACATTACTATATATTACTTTCTGTATATACTGCATCATATTCACTACCAATAGTCTAGATTTTACCTCTTTCATCCACCTTCCCACCCCTTCCCCTAATCTGTTCTCTTTATCCATGTGTTTATCTTTCACATGTGAGTGAAGTCATATGGTGTTTGTCTTTCTCTGTCTGGCTTATTTTCTTTAACATAATACCCTCAAGGTCCATCCATGTTGTTGCAAATGGGAACATTTGTCTTTTTTATCACTGAGTAGTATTCCGTTGTGTGTATACACACACACACACACACACACACACACCACATCTTCTTTATCCATTCATCAGTTGATGGGCACTTGGGTTGCTTCCATGCCTTGGCTATTGTGAACAATGCTTCAATGAACATAGGGATGCATAAGTTTCTTTATATTGTTGACTTCATGTTCTCTGGATAAATATCCTGTAGTGGGATAGTTGGTGATTTTTACATAACTGCTTTCTGGGGACATTGACCATTAAAGGAAAGGGATTAAGCTTTTAACCTGCCTTATAGGAATAATTGTATATCTATGTATTAGGTAGGTCAGCTATGTCTCCCAATCTTGGAGAGGTGAATTTATGTAAGAGAAGCCCTATGAGGCCCAGCAGTGTGCTTCCCTCTCATCACCAGTTCCAAGTGTTCCATGAGTTTCCCCTATTTGGGCTATGTGTGACTTATGGTGGAAGGGTTGCTATTGCTGCAGGTGCCTGGGGTGGCTAGGGTGTCCCCCTGGCTGGCTGGTTGTAAAACTTAGCTGTGTTTGGCTGCTATGGTTCCTTCAGTCACTTTACTGGGCATGGAGATTCCCAGCACAGGTGGTTGCAAGGTCTAATAGTACATTCCTGTCGCAGTTTTTCTGTTAAGTGTGCAGGCCCCCATTGTGGCTGGTTGCTAGGCTCAGGGGCTTACAATTGTTGTAGGTGTTACAATTGTTCCAGCCTGCAAAGCTGTCATCAGTTCTCTCAGGATTCCCACAAGTGGGGCTGGCCCCAGGCATTGGAGCACCCAATTGCCTCAGGCTTTGGAAGATGGGGTCTATGCCCTATGTGGCTGTTTGAGGAGCACAAGTCTGCTGCAGCTGACAAGCCCCACCACCCACAGGGTAATACACCCCATCAACATAGTCCTGCCCTGTGCAAATGCCCCAACCCACTGAATTGGGCCCAGTTGTCCTGCTACAGAGACCCCACATATTTCCCTCACTGAAGCCCCACCCCTCATACTCACCCAGCCCTGCAGAGGCAGACCCACTCACCCAGCTGTAGAGGTTCTAGGCACCCCATCTATGTAGGCCAATAACTTGCCTGAGGGCTTGCTGTTGGGTGGGGCTTGTCCCTAGGGTGGGCTGCCTGCTCTGGTTGAGCTGGAATAAATGGGTGCTTTAGTGGGTGTGGCAGACTTCTGTGCTAAGAGGCCAAGGGAAGAACTCCAAGTGCATCTGCCAGTGTCTGCATCAGTGCACCTGAACTAGGTCACAGTAATGGCCTCCACCTATGTCTCAGTCCCTAGGGAGGTGGTCCCAGCCTAGGGAGGTCTCACTTCTCACTAAGATGCACTCTTTCACTAAAAAACTGTGCAGCTTTCTTTCTGGTGATTCTAGGTTGCTTTCTAAAATGGGTGAATTATTGCATGGGCCCTTTAAGAGCAGGATTTTTTCCCCTTGTATCTGCTACCTTTTCTGGCATATTCTCAGTTGTTCTTAATAGCCAGAAAAGCCAGATATTATGACACTTGTCTCAGTTTGCTGAATTCAAAAGCTGCTTATATTGGTAACACTACCCTGATCAGATTCTCCACTTCTCCAGGGAAGGTTTTGTTCCTTAAACTTGCTCCTATGTTCCTCTAGCTACATGAAACACTGTAGCTAGAAGGTGGCTTTTTTCTCTCCAGAAAGGATTTCCACCTCTTCCACCTCAGTCACCACTGTCCCTTGTTGTGGGGGTTCTTTTTATCCAGTTTTCAGTTTTCCCTGAGGGTAATTGTTCTAATAGTAGTTGTAAATTTGTTGTATCCATGGAAAGAGATGAGTTCAAGGTCTGCCTATGCTGCCATCTTGACACCATCCTCTATATGCTTTTCTTTTTACTCAACATATAAGTATTTTTCCAAGCTATCAACTATTATTAAAATTTCCAGTGTTATAGTTTGCTCATTGTAAAGCAGTGCATCTTATTAATTAATTTAATTTCTTAATTATCTTCCTATGTTTGGAATTTTGGTTAGCTTTTGTATCTTTTGCCATTCACTCATTTATTCATTCAACAAAAACTTTATTGAACATCCTTTATGTACCAGACATTCTCTTATCAACAAATGCAAGAGAAAATGATTTAAAAAGTGTCTTGGGGGCCGCCCGGTGGCGCAGCGGTTTAGTCCGCGCTTGGCAGCGCGGGGTTCGCCGGTTCGGATCCCGGGCGCCCACCGACACACTGCTTGTCAGCCATGCTGTGGCGGCGTCCCATATAAAGTAGGGGAAGATGGGCGTGGATGTTAGCCCAGGGCCAGTCTTCCTCAGCAAAAAGAGGAGGATTAGCAACGGATGTTAGCTCAGGGCTGGTCTTCCTCACCAAAAAAAAAAAAAAGTGTCTTGAGTTTACAGGCTGGTGAAGGAAGAAGACAATGAAAGAAATAAGGAGTGCTGAGCTGTTAGAAATGGGTAAGTGCCTGTCAGAAGATAATTCTGGACAGCCTAATATTTCTGTACACCTGATAAGCAGAGGCACTACCTACCCTGCATTCCACAAAATTTTTCAAGAAGTTTGTCCCACAAAAAGCCTTATAATGTACACAGAGTGACTCCCTCCAAAGAAATGGAAGGCATACCTGCTGCCCCAATTTATAAAGAAAATGTTTCCCTTCAGAGAAGGGAGGGATGCTTGGTGCCTGCTCCTATACATTTGAGTTCCCTAGACTCAATGTTTTCCTCCTGTAAGTAAACTTGTGAGTTCAGGGGTCATGTGGATCCCTTCACTTCACCCTCCAGAAATGGGGCTCAAGAACTTAGCACAGCAAACCTTATTGTGGGAAACATTTTATATTCCAATATAGCCATGTATCAAAACTTCACATTGTAAATCCTACACTTACACATTATATGCCAACTATATTCCCATACAGCTGGAAAAAAATGCTGTTTCTTTGGGTACAGCCATTGTTATAAGTAATAAACTGTCCTTTTCCTCTGACTCATGAGTTTTATGACTTCTACCAGGATCCATGAAACTATGACAAGTTAATTTGTTAGCTTGTGAGGTTAAAATCTTAGATCCTTCTGGATGAATGACAGAGACATGGAAAAAAATTAAGCAGGCAGGAAAAGAGATAGTGGTGGTCAGTGGGAATGTAAGGTGCTATTTTAAATAGGATGGTCAGAAAAGACATAACTGAGAAAGTGAATCATGAACAAAAACTGGAATGAGAGAAGAAAGTGAGCTACATGGATGTGTGGGAGAGTATTCCTGGACATGGAATAGAAAATGCTAAAGTGAATAAGAAAGAGTGTTCCTATAATATGTAAGTGACAGGAAGGAAGCTAATGCTGGTGCTGTTTAGTGAGCAAATGAAAGAGTAGTAGAAGATAAGGTCCAGATCCACAACAGGGGTCTATATCATGTAGGTTTTCAAAAGGGCTTTAACTTTTTTTCTGAAAGAAATGGATAATAATTGCAGAGATTTGAATGGAGTTTACATGTTTTAAATGGATCACTCTGGATGTTACATTGAGAGGATAAAAGGGAAAAGATCCTTCTTTTGGGGCTTTCTACAAAAATTCAGGTGAGAGATGATGTTGGATGGACCATGGTTTGAACAGTCATGGTGGTCAAAAGTTGTTAGAATATGGATATATTTTTAGAGTCATAAGGCTTTCTAATATATTGGATATATGGTAAAAGGAAAAAAAGAAGTCAAAGTTGACTTCAGACATTTTGAAATAAAGAATTGGAAGGAAGGAGTTGCCGTTTGCTGAGATGGAGATGACGTAGAGAAGTAAATTTTTGTGGGAAGATGATGAGTTTAATTTTAGATGTGTATGTTTGAGATACCTGTTAGGTATCCAGGTGAAGATGCTGTGTAGACAGTGGAGCAGACAACTCTAGAGGGAGAGGAAAAGTCTAGACTAAAGATACATATTTAGGATTTATCAGAATATAGTTGTCATATTAAAGCTACAAAGGCAGATGATCAGAGATTAGACTAGATCAGTGAGTGTGGACAAAGGAAAGAAGAGCCATGAGGGATTCCATAATCAATAAGTTGTTTGAAAAGTGTAGGAAACAGCAAAGGAGGCTGAGAAGGAGGGGTAGTGAGGTACGAGAAAAGCAGGAGATTGTTTTGTCTCCAAAGGCAAATGAAGGAACTGTTTCAGCGAGAGGACTCAAAGGCTACAAGTATACTATAATTACTATAAGGAATGAAAATTGACCATTGGATTGAAATCTAATACTCAGAATGCAGTGTGACCATAGCAAATGTTTGAACAGGGAATAGTTAGACAATAGCCAACTGCATTGGGGATGTTAAATCCCTTAGAAAGAGAGAAGCAGGTAACTGTTCTTTTAAGGCTTATGTCATCCTGACCCTAGTATCTTACCCACTTCTCAGTACACTCTTTTCAAGGTTTTAGTTTATAATTCTTTCCAGGATATGTTGTCATCATCCTTGTTCATGCTGACAGCTCAAGCTTCTCAGGGATTCGACGTCCTCAACTCTTAACAGTTTCTACTTGTACCTACACTACACCATGTAACTACTCAATGTTTACTTCTGAGAACTGCTTCATCCCTGAAATCTTAACTTTAACACATTCCACTCCAATAAGTTATCTTATTCTGTGGTTTCTAATACACCTCAATCCATCAGGTTCTTGATTCATCAAGAATTGTAATCACTGAGTCTCCTTTCCCCTTTTCATCCTTTCAGTTCCCATAGAAGTTTACATATTCAAATTAGGTTAAGTGATAAATTAAATTGAAATTAAATCAGACCTCACTCATTTCCCCTTTGAACAGATATGCTGCTGAGTGAGGCCTCCTGACTTTTTCAATTCTTAGTCTGTCATTGTACACTTCATACAGGACAAATGTCTCCACAACAAAGACAATGGCTCTGCTTTAATTCATGTGGACCCTTTTATCTGAAGCTGACACTTACACCCCCTGGGGATTCTTATTTGCTTGACAGTAGTAAAGCCGAGGTATTCCTATGCTTTAAAATCTGACCAAGCAGTTCTAAGTGTGGCCAAGGTCTGAAACTTCTAAAGACCAGCAGGTTTTCACTATGACTTCAGTGGTCAAGGTGTTTGCCTTCCCAACACCCATTGCACTCCAAATGTTTTGTTTATGTCACTCATGTTAACTTCATAACCCTTGACATGTAATCACCTTGAAAAGAGAACTGTGACCCAATCCTGGCCAATGACACATGAGAGGAATTGTTCAGGGGGCTTCTAAGAGAGGTTCCTTCACTTCTTAAAACACTCAGATGCTTTCATTGAACTGGAAATGTCCTGTTGTGATGTGATGTCTGAAACTGCTGTAATGTCCTCACCCAGCACAAGGATGGTGCTGGTACACAGAAGAAGGAAACGCTGAGAGAACATCAGAGAAGATCTGGATCTCTCATGACCAACCCAGAGCTAGCCCCTCCTGTTGACTTCTTGTCTTGGTGGTAACACATTTCTATGGGGCTTAAGCCAATTTGAAATACATTTTTTGACCTGCTTGAGTCCCAACCAAATCAGCCACATAAGTTAATAATTTTCTCTTTACAACTCCGTGCACTACACACCTAGCCAGGAGTTTCACAATCTGTGGAAATTGCTGAGTCATCCTCTAAGTAGGAGCCCCAGTGGATTCTAAGGGTTTGATGGTAGTATTAGGGGATATGAAAATAGACAATGATGCAGTCGAGGGATTAATCTCCATGAGTCTTAGCTTCTGCTTCACTTAAATTGACACCACATTGAGGGCACATTTTGTTCTTCAGAGAGAACCCACGTGACAAAATATTGAGTGAAATGGATTTTACTTCAAATTTCACGGGTGATGAATTTCATCAAACCTCATAAATCACACTTCAGAAATATCTCCTTAAACATTTCTGGGTTTTCCCCAAAATTCCTTCCAGGGCAGAAATAGTGCCTCATATCCTCTTTCCAACCTCCTTCCCTTCCATCCCTTCTCTCATACAGCCTCTACCATGCCCTGCCTTTTCCAAAGCAATGCAGTCTTGCATTTGGCCTGCATAGTCCCCCAGCCCCACAAAACACACCAATAATCCTTTGTCAAGTTCAAGTGTATTCTATTTTTGTTCCCACAGAACACCACATGACCCCATCCTCCCCCCAGAGACTTCATTAGACAAAGCTGGTCACTCATGTGGGACAAGTACTGTTCTGTTCAATATTTGCTGTTCTCTGTACAATGTACACCTAACTCACTCTGTAGGGAGTGAGTTAGGAGAAAATCAAGAAATTACATAGTGGTGAACATGAGCATTGCTTATTTATAACTCAAGGACGTCAAATTATTCTCCCTATCCTCAAGGACTGGGAAATCCTGAGGTCTCTAGACATACAGTTTTCTTGTTCAGCCTTATTGTATAAACTGAGGAAACTTTGAATCCCCACCAACTCCATTAATTGGGCTGTTCAAGCACAAGCCCCTGTGGACCAGCCAGTTTCTCCAGTGAACCTGGGGAGACTGGAGGATTCTAACTGGCCAATGGATTATTAGGGGAATATCTGGCCTGGGTCCTCTGTCAAGCATAGTATATCCTACAAGTCAGAGCCTGCCTTAATTTCCCCAACAGAACAGCACACTTGGGCTCAGGCCCTTTTGACCTTCCCTCCAAGTGTCAGTCTGCTGAAGGCAGAAGTGGTTAAGTGTTCCAGGACTTCCTTCCTGCTTCCATTCTCCACAGGACACTTTTGCTTCTCAAAACCCACACAACTACTTGAAGCCTTAGCCATTCCTGCTTGTTATCTGCACCATTGGGACCAGCATCTTATGGAGGGGGTGACATTAGTGCTTTATGGCCACAGTCATACTGTTTGTAATGAATCCTTCCAGACTGGAGACAAACTAGAGGCATAGATCCTGTTTAAGGTCCTGGCTTGCTTGAGGAGTCCTCAGTGGTGGTGAACTTGATTCTCCTGGTATCTTCCTAAACTCAGTCTCCTCCAATCCAAGCCCACACAGTAGCCAAATCCACACACAGGTCTTCTTACCTATAGGTAGCCAGGGTCAACCCTTGGTTATTCTATTCTAAATCCCCACGTGGGCACATGAATCTCAATTTTGTAAAATAATTAAAGATAAATTGAATGTGACTATTTTGGTATTTGGGAGACCTTTTTGAAGACTTTGAGTAGGTAACTGTTTTTCTTTGGAAACCTCCAGTAATTCCTACCATGCATTTATTATACAAGATTCCCTGCTTTTCCTTTTTAAGGAATTTAACATCCCGGATGCATTGGAGTATTTTCTGACCATTCCATTTTCTAACCTTTGTCTAGTTCACACTGCATTTAGTATTAGGTTCTGAACAGCCAAAGGAAGGAAGCACTCATTGGGATGAGGTCAAATCTTACCAATTCAGAACAAGGTTCCATAGCACTGGGGTGTAGGGAGTGGGTGGGGGTGCTTTTCTTACTTGGTACAGGCTGCGTGCCTCTGACATTGGCACCGACAATGAGAATGGTGTAGCAGCTTCCCCTAGTTACCCCAAAGCCACATATCTTCTCTTTCAGAGGTTGTCATTTAGGAAACTGAACTTATTTCTTCATTATCATTAAATGTGTAATCAGAAATTCTACCTATTATATTTTATTATAAATTATACCTAATACTATTCTATTCTAACTCTTGCAGACAGTTAACTGATGTTCATTATTTATAAGGCAGTCCTAAAATACCCTGTTGTCTATTGTTAATGTTGGAATCCACTTATCAATATTGCTAACTAGGAGAAAATCTGTTCTTTCCACCCTATAATTCCACAGAAAATAAAGGTATTAGAAACTTTGATCTTTCTTTCTTTTCAGAAATTAATTAAAACAACAATCACCATCCCTTCCCAAAGCATCAAAAACTGGTGATAATTCAGGTCTGTGATGGAGTAAAGAAAAAGAGAAATAATTTTAATATTAATCCAGGCACATTCTCTCTATATATTTCAACACTATAATGAGTGTAGTGTTCATCACATTGGGACCTCATCCCAACTAGTGCTTCCTTCCTATGTTTGCTCAGGAATGAATGCTCAGAACGCAGTGTGACCAGAGCAAAAGTTAAAACAGTGTTATGGTTAGACACTTGTCAATTGCATTGGAGGATGTTGAATTTCTGAAAAAGGAGAAACAGCTAACCCCAAGCTGTTGCTAGTAACACTATAATTCCCCTTGATTGTGTCTGGATATTAAAATTCAACAACTTTCTGAAAGGATATCTATCATTTGAATGAGTGACTTCAGTAGGACAGATGGCAGGGGAGTTGAATAATCAGAGGGCTGACTAAGGAAGAAATTACAGTAGGTAAAATTCAAATAACACCCACAAACAGAGAGGGCACAAGGGAAGTCAGACTGTGGAATTCCAACTAGTATATTCTTGATCTGTGTCGTCAATTGGTGGTCTCTAATAATTGAGATCATGGGGCAAATCCTGAACGTCCCCAATTTGAGGGAGTTCCTGGGGTGGCCCAATTATGGAAAGCCTCCTCTCTGATTGTGAATGATCCTTGGAACTTCTAACATGGGAGCTCTCAATAGGGTCATTACATGTGGGTACAGGAGATCCACTATGAGAAGAGAAGAGCTATACATGGCACTGAAATATATAAGAAATCCATTGAATGTGTAAATTATTTTGGTAAATATTTCCATACAATTAATGTGTTTTCTTTATGAGCACGATTGTCTTTCCCTATTTTTGTGTCTTCTATAGTTGCTTTAAACAACTTTTCGTAATTTTGATTGTACAAGTCTTTTGCCTCTTTAAGTTACTCTTAAGTATTTTCTTCATTTTTATGCTATTATAAATGGAACTCTTTCCATAAATTTCCTTCTCAGATTGTTCATTGTTAGTGTATATAAATGCAACTGTTTTTTCTGTATTGATTTTGTATCCTGCACCTTTGGTGAAATGGTTTATTAATTCCAACTGTGTGTTGTTTGGTTTTTTAGGGTTTTCTACATCTAAGATCATGTCATCTTGGAACAGAGATAACTTTACATTTTCCTTCCCATTTTGGATGCATATAATTTATTTATCTTTTCTTATTACTATAACTGTAACTTCCAACACTATGCTAACTATGAGAGGCAAAATCAGGCAAATTTTTCATTTGATTCATCTTAAGAGGAAATTCTTTCAGTCTTTCAATATCAAGTATGATGTTAATTGTGGGTTTTTCATATATGGGCTTCATTATGTTGAAGAAGATTCTTTCTTTTTCTAGTTTTCTTTTTTTTTTTTTTGTCATGAAAGGGTGTTGAGTTTTGGCAAGTGCTTTTTCCACATTAGCTGAGATGGTCATGTGATTTTTCCTTCATCCTGTTAATATGGTTCATTGCATTTACTAATGTTAGTATGTTGCACAACACTTACATTCCAGGAATAAATCCTACTTGGTCATGGTATAAAATTTTTTGTATGTTCTTTCATTGAACCTGAATGACTCCCTTTACATTTCTTGTAGGGCAATTTTAATGGTAATCAACTCTTTCAGCTTTTGTTTACCTGTGATTTTCTTAATTACTCCCTCATTTATAAAGGACATTTTTGCCTGATACAGAATCTTGGTTAACAGTTTTTTTTTTTTTTTCATTTAGCACTTGAAATATATAATCCCGACATCTTATGTCCATCAATAGATTTCTGATGAAAAATCTGTTGATATTCTTATCCAAGATCCGATGTCCCTGATTATTCATGTTTCCTTTGCTGCTTCAAGATAGTCTCTAGTTTTTGTTTTTCAAAAGTTTGAATATAATGTATGCAGGTATGGATATATTTGAGTTTATCCTACCTGTAAGTCTTGAGTTTTTTTAATTCGATGAGTATCCAGTTTGGGGAGGTTTTGTTCATTATTTCTTCAGAGAATCTCTCTGCCCCATTCTCTCTCTTCTCCTTCTGGGACTCAGATAACATGTGTGTTAGTTCCCATGATGAAGTCCTATAAGTCCTTTAAGGTCTGTTCATGTTTCTTCATATTTTTAAATTCTGTTCCTTAGGCTCTGTAATTTTTGTATCTTTTTTGATATTATTATTTTATTATTCTGATTTACCCGACTTCCTTTTGTTATTTGTCAAATTTTTGCTTTAGCAATTTCAGCATATATGACAGTTGTTTTGAAACTCTTGATCTACTAAATACAATGCCTATGCTTTTTCAGGAAAAATTTTGGACAGTTTTTTTTTCTTTTTAGTCTGTAATGGTTTGGTTTTTTTTTTTAATTGTATGTTTGTGTGTGTGTTTAATTGGGTATTGGAAAAAATAGCCATTTCTCCCACTATTTACACATCTATTCTCTGTTGTGACAATCCTTCACTTTTTAGTTTGGCAACCTCTTAGTCTTGGGATCAGCCCAACATGACAACTGAAAGTCTATTCAGTTCTTTTCTGAATGTGCATCTTGCTTGGACTGTGTGCAGCTTTTTTAATTCCCCTGAATACATGGCTTCTTTTTTAATGTCTTAATATCCCCAAACTGCACACCCTAGCTTCTCATCAGAGTTTTATGTACTCTATTCTGTGTGTTCACTCTTAATCTCTTGCCTCTGGCATTTTTGAATCTGTACTCCTGAACAACTACAATGAGCGAGTCCAGCTACTTTTCAGTTCACACTTAGAGTCAGGCAAAACAGACAGCATTCTTTCAGGCAGTCCTCGTATAAGTTAGAACATCGAAAATAATATCTTCTGTGATGGCTCTGGCTTGAGACAGGTGACTGGGAACTGGGCTGATGCCTCCTACAGACCAAGCCTGGACTGTGCCAGGCAGGGGGAGGGGCCAAGGTGAGTGAAAACATGATGAAGTTTCCTACCACTTTGAATCTGGCTTTTTCATAACTGGGTCTTCACCTTGTTGCTGTAGATCTTTGTTTGACTGTTTTCACGAGGTCCTATATGGTTATTTCAGCTAGTTTCAAGTTGTATCCTTACATATCCATGGGAGAACTCAGAACTTCCTAGTCCACCATTCTGCTGACATCACTCTATGTATTCAATTTTCAATGGCTTCATGATACTCCATTGTAACAGTGCATCACAATTTCCCTAACTCTTCCCAAGTTTATTGAAATTTAAGTATTTTTCAGATTTTTCTTTCATGAATACTGTCAAGCAAGATGATAAATTATATAAAATATTCATCAATTTTTGTGTTGGTAGTTACATCATGCTAGTTTTCTAAAAGTTACAACTTGGTGAATGTTATACACACTCTAAAATTCTGTTTTCACACTGGAAATGACATCTAAAATTGTTCATAATTAATATTCCAATAATCACCTTGCCAAAATGTCTTTTTTGAGCACCAATTTCAGGATCTCACTCTTGTTGGGAGGAGACATTCTTTTTACAACCAAAGAAAAAAGAAACAAAAATAATTTTGCTGATGAGAAAGGTATAAAGGCAAATTTTCTTTCAGTTTGAAGGTTTAATTACTGAGGGTCACATTTTGAAAAATCTTCATTAATCAGTCTTCTAAATTGTATGTCTGTGTGTACATGTGTGTATTTGTGTGTGCATGTATGGTGTAAGAGTTAATTTTTTCAAATGATGTATGATCAAGAAGGGGCTTTATCATGGCAAAAACAAAGAGATTGGTATCTGTAGGTTTCTAGTCTAACATATGGTCAATAATTGTTCAGCAAATCTCTAGTAATAATTTACTAATGTATGTGGATCATTAATGAAAAATTCACTGGGCAAGAAATTACTGATTTCTTTATCACTATATACTAGTTCATTAAATTTCCTCTTTGATAAAACCAAATCAGCAAGTTAACTGATTCCATTCTCTTCTCACTCCATGGTTTACTACTTTAACCTTGCTCCTCCTACAGTCTGTTTTCTAACAACTAGACTGTGGACTTGGGCATTACTCTGCTGTTATTCACATAACCTGTGAAGGCAGAAGAATAAAACAGGGTCTGGTTAGAGAGAGGAGCAACAGGCAATATCTCCCAAAGGTTGGTGTGTGGAACTAAATTGTGGCCACTTCATTCTTGTCCCAGGATTTGGGACCTATGCACTCGAAGAGGTAATAATAGTGTTCTTAGGTTAGACTATTCAAAAGAAAATAGACCTAGCATGAGTGGAAGCTCACTCAGGTTGTCAAGTCATTGAGTGCCTATGTGGCTCTGGGAGGTTCACTTGATTCTTGTAATAAAGCTAGACCAATTCATATACAAAGAGACAAGGCAGCCAGAGTTCACTCCACATCAGGGTCTGACCGTGTGGTCACCTGCAGATTATTCTATGTTTTCCTCCAGTTTTCGCCTATTCCCAACATTGGTAAAAGAGGTAAAACTCAGCAGCCAAGAGCATGGACTATCTACTGCCTTTCTTTGAAGCTATTTATCTGGAAGTGGTTTCTCTTTATATTTTTTGAATTCAAAAATTGTTTCCTCCCACCAAGAAGACATGATCTGGAGAAATATTTGTGGTAAAATGTCATGGAGATGAGGTGAATGACAAATGATGGGAGAGAATTGCTGTTCTGCTGTGGGGTAGCCTGCTGAGTGCCAGGCAATAAATACTCCACCTGTAGTTTCCCTCAAACTTCTCATGAAGCTTGAGAATTTATCCTGAATGGAAAATATTATATCATTTGGGGGAATAAGCTACAGCCTTCCATGCTAAGGTTTCAATTCTTGGTCCTTGTTATTACTTTCAATTAAAGCAAATGGGTAGAGTTGGGCCTTGCACATAAGAGGGAGAAAAGCACAAAAGTCACTAGACTGGAAGCCAAAAGTTTGCCATCCAATTTTGTCTTTAGACAAGGTGTCTGACAAGGGACTAGTACTTAAAATTTGTGTCACTTTCTCATCTATAAAACAGAAGGAAGTATTTGCAGGGTTTTTTTTTTTTTGAGACAGATGACAGGACTTATTTGTTTTGTAGTGTGAAGTGGGATAAAGAGGAGGGAATGGTCATAGATGCCACTGAAGCTTCAGCTTTCATACATCTCTGAATAACCCTACACCTAAGGAAAGAGAATGACGAGCAGAGGGCAGTTAGACCAAGTATTTTGTTCCTAGCAACATCATTGAATAAAGAAAGCTTCTGAAATACTTAAAAAGGAGTGGAATATTATTCATCCTTAAAACAGAAGGAAATCCTGCAATTTGCAATGACATGGATGAACCTGAAGGACGTTATGCTAAGTGATATGAGCCAGATCAGGAAGACAAATACTGCATGATCCCACTTATATATGAAATCCAAAAAAACTCAAACTCATAGAAGCAGAGAGTAGAGGAATGGTAACCAGGGCGTAGGTGAGGGGACAGTGGGAAAAGTGGGAATATGTTGGTCAAAGGATACAAACTGTAAATTATAAGATGAACTGGAGAACTAATGTACAGCATGTTGACCACAGTTAATAATAATGGATTGTATTCTTGATAAATGCTAAGAGAGTAGATCTTATGTGTTCTCACCACACACACAAAGAAGTTAACTATGTGAGGTGATAGGTATTCTAACTAGTTTCATTCTGGGTAATCATTTCACAATATATATGTATATGAAAACATCACATTGTACAACTTAAATATGCACGTTCTAAATTTATAAACAATTTTTATTTAGCATGTTATGTGTGACTGCACTTGTATAGGGCTCTTAGAAATGGTCACCTTGTTTCTTTAGACTTCCTTCCATGTACCCTTTCCCTTTGTTGGTTTTGCTTAATAACCTCTCACAATAAAAGTCATATCCATGACTACAACTATATGCTGAGTCCTGTGAGTTCTTTCAGCAAATCACTGAACCTCAAGATGGACTTGGGAACCTTCAATGCTAGTGATGAAGCAGTGAACGCCCAGGATTGAAGGGGTTTCCCAAATGCTCCACTTTTATTACTTGCCAGGAAAGACCCAGACAAACTGTCATGGGTTCAACACCACACATGCAGAACTAACCTAAGACACGAGGAAAAGTTCATTCATGAGAAGGTCAAAGTTGTGCCTCAGCTGTCTCTCAATCATGTGGATATCCAACTACTATCTTTGGTTGCTCGTTTATGTTCCTAACAGTAAAGCTGTGGAGGCCACCAAATTAGGTATAGATGCTCCTGTGTACAGTAATGAAAAGGAGGTTGGGTTGGCTATCTTAAGCAAAATTGAAGATGGCACTGTGAAGAGAGAAGACATATTCTGCAATTCAAAGGTTATGTGTATGTGGTGTGTGTGTGTGCACCGGTGTGAACATGATTGTGTGGAGATAATAATATGGTAGGACTAGTAAATGTTTGGTGAATTGTGCTTATTGGTACAACTTTTTTCAAACATATTCAGGTACTAAGTCTTGTGTCAAAAAAGGTTGATGGCTTTCTCATCACTGCTTTGTTCAAATTTTATGATTTTAAACTAGTCAGTTTACTTTTCTGAGCCTCATACCATATCAGTTTGATTTTGCATGGGCTACTGAATCAGACAGAACTGTGATCAGATTATAGCTTTCCTTATCATCTAGGTGACTTAATAAAATTTTTTAACATTCTGAATCTCACTTATCACATCCATCAATAAGAAACAAAAATATAAAAGGCACTTTTTGTATTAAACAAGATATAGCAATAGTGTTTTGAATTGTGCACAGAACATATTGCATTCAAAGCACTTTTTCCCTACAATTATCTAAACAAAAGAGATACTACTTATACCCCATAGGATTGACTGTTTTATAGAATTAGGCTATGTTTGTGAACTGTTTTGTAAACTCTATCAAATAGAATCCAGATAATGGACATGCTTATTATTTGATAGCACATTTTATCTCTTGGGTCATTTCCTTCCATTTTTAGTAGATGTACTGAGGATAAATCCAAACAAATAATAGAATGTTTATGAGTAAGTCAGATCAAAAGAGAACCCAAGGGAAAAAAAAGTATTTTTCCTCTGTGGTCGTCAGTTTCCAACCAGCAGAAAAATGGCTAATTCTTAGGTGAAACAAGAAAAACAAAACAACTTCCATTCTTTAACCTCTGTAGCTTTCAGAGGTTTCACCTTCCTTCAACCAGAGTTGCTCTGATCAGTCTTGGAAAAGTCTCTGAAAAATCCTCAACTGGACTATGTTGATCTCTATATTATTCATTATCAAGCAGCTCTGAAGGTTGGCAATTTGTGTGGTCACACCTATTTCAGTTCTTGTGTCATAATCTCTATCAACTTGCATGGATGGTTGAATTAAGATTTTTCTTAAAAGTACGTAGGGATTATTACATTAGGGAAGAATCCCCCAAATAATATTTCCTGATTTGATTTTGCATACTTTTTTGAATCCTTAATTTCCTTCCCATGCCTCCAAGAAAAAAGAGTTCAATAACCTCAAATCCTCTGACTCAAAAATCTGAGGAAATCTAAATAGGCATGTTCAACATGCAGTTCTGACTATGATTTCTGAGTTTCTTGGGGATGTCATGAACAAAGAGTTTCATGCAGCTGTGGTGAGCAATGAAACTGCTTTACACTTGTGTATAATGAGTTGATATCCTCTCTCACCATTTCAAGTTGAAAGCAGATTTCATAGTGGTCTCTCTGGGTGGGTCTACAACTAGTGGCCTTTATAGGGACTTGCAAAACCTTGCCTACACCATTGGCTGTCTTCACAGTGGAATTTTGTAGACTGCACTTAGCCATTAATGACTGTGTTAGGTAGAATTCCTGATTTTAAGTTATAGAAAGCTGCTCAAGCTATCCTACACAAAACAGTTTATTGGACTATGTGAATCAGTAGTCCAAGCCATGGATGGATTCAAGAATTTGCAACAACCTTCAGAAACATCTCCTTTTCCCTATTCTTTAACTTTGCATTACTATTGTTTGGCTTTGTTTTTGTTGCAACATTTTCTATTGGTAGCAAATATGGCCTTTGCACAGTTCAAGGCTTATGGTCAGTTACACTTGAGAGCATCTCTGGATCATCTATCATCCACATTAATTGTGAAGAGAACCTCAAATGACCCTGTTTGGTTCTTGTGGTGCCCTTGGACCATGGAATGATCAGATGGATAAGGAATTGTGATAGGCTAGCTTGTGTCAAGATTGTAATAGTTGTTCTAGATATAAGGCCATGTCACTTACTGTCATTCCCAGTACAAGGGAAGCCTAATGCCAGATGTCCCTTTGGCCTCCCCTCCTATTCATCCCACATTTATGGAACTGAAGATTATAGAGTGTAGAGCCTCTGTCTACATGGGTGTGAATAGAACGCATATTTGTATCTCTGTTTTGTAAAGTCTTAATGAAAAAAGTGGTGAGACCTTAATAGTAAGTTGTGCATAAAAATTTACAGAAGGTAGAAGAGGTGACAGAGGCCTGGAACTGTTACCAGAGCTTAGAGGGAAGGCGACATTTCCCTAAGCTGTAATGGATGTCTAGAGGCAGGATGGGTGAAAGTGATCTGGAGGGAACTGGGTACAGAAAGGAAGGTCTTGAAAACATGGAATGCATAGTAAATAAGGAAAGAGTGAAAATAAGATTAGGTAGGTGTAGGGGTTTGTGTGGGGTTTGGATGTCTGAATCCTTTGTCTTGGTATCTCTGCTTTCAGGAGACTTTGAATAGGAAGCATAGATACAAGAAAAATGAACTGGGACTTTGAAAGTCATCCAGCCTAGAGGGATAAACTTACCGGTTTCTGGGGAAACTAACGGTGTATGAAATCACCACTCAGGAATATTTAGTAGAAACATAAAGTCGACCTTGTGATTTATTTAATCTTTGTCCAGTTATTCTTGATTTCTACACTTAAAGTAACTCTATAGACACATCATTCCGTGTCTGATTCTATGTTCTGAATTTTTTTTCTATTTTTATTTTGTTATAGTAAGAAGACTTAACATGAGAACTCCCCTCTTAACAAATTTTGAACTATGCCATAAAATATAATACAACATTGTTAACTATCGGGAAAATGTACAACGGATCTCTAGAACTTATTCATATTGCAAAACTGAGACTACGTATACACAATAAGCAACTCCTGCTTTCTCCCTCCTCCCAGCCCCTGAAACCATTCTGCTTTCTGATTCTATGACTTTGATTATTTTAGGTTCCTCAAATAACCAGTATCATGTAACTTGTCCTTTTGTGACTGTCATATTTCATCTACCATAATGTCCTCAAGATATAACTTGGAGTCAAGTAGTAAGCACCTTCGACTGGAAAACGTGGCTTATAAAATTCAAGAATTTGACAGATAGTGTTATAACACTATTGATTTTTGATTATAAATGTTAAAACATTCATGTGATTCTAGTATTAGTTTCACTCTATTTTTATTATGAAAATTTTCAGAAGTTCAGAGAAGTTAAGAGTATGATAGAGAACATCATGTCTTCCTTACTATATTCAAAAATTTTCACATTTTGCCACATTGCCAAATATATGTATATATATATATATGAAGCTCTATCTGCATACATATATGTAACATTTTGCTGACCCTCTTCAAAGTAAGCAGTAGACATAATGTTAATTTTCCCCTTTGAAACTACCTGGCAATCTGTTGGGTAATAGCTGTCATCAGGTGAAGTCATATTGCCCTGAAGTTTTAATATAATGTTTGAGTAGCTATCAATGATTTGACCCTGAATTAGTTATTTCCTTGGGATTTATATAAATAACTATTTTGAATTTTTTTACCTGACATTTTTTTGTAAACAGAAAATTCCCTCATGACATCAGGATAAATACAATTATTCCTATAAGATAGAGTAAAACCTTAATTTCTTCCCTTTAATTATCAATGTTCTGAGAAAGCAGTTACTGTAATAATCCATGTCAATGGGAACAAAAATTTTGTTCTCTCTCTCTCATGACTATGGACTCATGGATTTTTATTTACTCTATGTATAATTGCTTTTAGTCATTATTCCTTTTGATGGTCAAATCTACCCAATGTCACCAGGATCCCCAACAAAATGGTTATTTAGTCCTTTAGAGATTCTTTCATGAGCCTTTGAGTAATTTCTTGTTTTCTAGCACGATCTGATGTCCAAAGCTCAAACACTTCTTTTCCTGTTCTAGATTGGGAATTAGCCATGTCTCCTTTTAGTGTACAATGGTGTTGAGTAAGCAAGATCTGATCCATAGAGTCACTTGTTCTTAGGAATAGCACTTTTTTTCCCTTTTAGGGAACAGAGGTATAACATTTATTTCTTAAAAATATCATTACTTGATGTTGATATTTCCAGTTTAAATTTAATATTACACAGCTTTTTATACAGCATTTTTTTCCTTTTAATTTTTCTGTTACATATTTATGTTGCCATTTCATATAATCTGACGCTATTCTATCTTGGCATTCTACAGGTGGAATGTCATCCTTATCTCAACCAGAGGAAACTGTTGGATTTCTGCAAATCAAAAGATAATATCCTAGTTGCACATGGAGCTTTGGGAACCCTTTGTCCAAAAAACAGTAATGAAGACAATGAGGGAGTTTACCTAAAACATTACTTTTGATGAAATATTTTTAATCATACCATTCTCTGTTCTCTGGAATTAACTCTCAACTGGCTTGGGGAGAGAGGGGAGGGATGGAAGAAATCCTTCCCCTTTATCATTCCATCACCCAGCCAATGTTTTTACATTATATGTGTCTGGTTGTAGATTAATCACTCACAAACCCCTGTATGAAATTCTATATGTAATCCAAGACTTGAGAAAAAAAGACATAAGATTAAGTCTTGATTTAGGTATTTATGAACTAGTTAACACATTTCTAGTAATAGACTCTCTAAGCCTCACTTTATGTCTAAAATAAGGATAATATTATGTAACTCCCAGGTTTCTGATGATAGAAAAAATTACAATCTGAAACATTTTTGTAAATTTCTGTAGAAATATTGCACACTGTAAGTGATGACTAAATGAATAGTTTTCATTTTGGGACTACTCAATTTTTATCAATATCTTAGAAAACTTTAAAAATATCCCAGTTTTTTCCTCTCTCTTTCTCCTTTCATACTCTGTCCTTACTTTGCAGTCTATGATCAGGGTAGACAAACAGCCATTGTGAAGTAAAAGAGAAAAAGCATCCATGAGTTTAGAAGCATTGGTCTCAACACAAGCATGCATCAAAATGACCTGGGGGGCTTGTAAACACAGATTGTTGTGTGTCACACCTGAGTTTCCAAATCAGTTGGTGTGCAATTTGCCATGTAATTTGCCTTCCTAACAAGTTCCCAGAAGATAGTGATACTTCTGGGCCAGGGACTACCTTTTGAGAAGCACTGGTCTAGAGTGGACTATTGGATCTGTTTAAGAAGCCTCCTAACAAACTGAATGCTCAGTCTCAGGTCTTGAGCATTTCTGAATTGCCTTCCAGGGTAGACCAGAACTCTCTGGTTCTCTTGGATGATCCAGTTGCTTGTGTCATGGCAAAAAAGTATGAGCGAACTCCAGCACTGATTTCCCTTCACTACCAGCTACACTGTGGGTTGTGGTCCTGGCCAAGAGTATCAATGAGAAGCAGATGAAGGAGAACATGAAGGTCATGAAGGAGACTGCGTGCATAGGGCTCCTAAAGAACATCCTTCATGTGTTCTTCTTTATAAGGCTCTGAAGACATTTTTGTTTCCAGATGAGTTACCTGTTATTTCCCATGCATGTATCCCTTATGCGTATTCCGATCAGTTTTCTCCTATTGTGTCAACAAGAGAGGCAGTGTGGCTGGATGGAATTAAGATTGGACAGAAAACAGATTATATTTCCTGCATTGAGCCTGCTTTGTACTCTGTAGCCCAGTGTAAGTGACATCTCATTTACTTCATTCTAAAATGAGGGAATTGGATTATGGGATTTTCTTAGTTTGTTTGAGATGCTATTACAAAGTATCACAGACTGTGTGTTTTATGAAAACCAGAAGTTCATATCTCACAGTTCTAGAGGCTGGACATCTGAGATCAGGGTGCCAGCTTGGTGGGTGGTGGCTCTCTTCTGGGTCACAGACTTCTCCTTGTATTCTATCATAGTAGAACGGGCAAGGGAGCTCTTTCAGGTCTCTTTTACCAAGGCATTAATCTCATTCAAGAGGGCTCAACCATCATGACCTCCTCACCATTCAAAGGCCCTGCTTTGTAATACCATCAGAGAGGGGGTTAGTGTGACCCATTTGGGGGGCACATAAACATCAGACTGTAGCAATGATCTCCAGTCTCCAAATCCCCATGGTTTTAGTTTGCATTTCCTTGAATACTAATGTAGTTTCATTTCCATGTATTTATTCTTCTTGAGTTTCCACTTTTGTGAAGTGTCTGCTGAAGTCTTTGCCCATTTTATTAACTTGTCTGTCTTTTTATTTTCATATAGAGAGATCATTATTATACCATTAGCTACAGCTCAATAACAAGCTATCTCCAGTTTAGAGGTTTACTACAAAAGCCATTTGTTTCATGCATAATTCTGTGGTTTGACAATTTACCTGGGCTCAGTGAAGGAGTTTTATTCTTGGCTGGGCTCTCTCGTGTATTTGCTGTTAAATGCAGAGCAACCAGTCAGCTCAGCTTTAGGAGGTTGATTTGGCTGTTGTCAGAGGTATGCAAACTCTGTTCCATATAGTTTTTCATAGAGTTGGCTAGACTATAGCCAACTGGCCTGTTTTTCACCACAGTGGCATGATCCCAAGGCTGTGAGTGGTTACTTGCAAAACCTTTCTATGTGTAGGCTCGGAACTCACCACTGCTTCTGGCAAATTTTCTTGTCCAGTGCAAGTAACAGGCCAGGCCAGATTCAAGAGGTAGAGAATCTTGCAAAAGTGTTTTTGTCTTTTCATGAGTTCTGTCAATGCAAGATAACCAATAATCATTGTATAGATAAGAGAAATAGTGTGAGTTTACTTGAGTCAGAATGTGAGGATTATAACCTGGGAAGTTCTTAGAAAGTGTTCCAGGGAAACATGGTTTTCAGGACGGTCTTATATCTTTTTAGAACAAAGAATATATGTTAAACACACCCAGGAGACAGTTTTATCAACATTTCAAAGAGGTATTTGGTTGCAAATTAGCAGGTCAATGTGACCATGATGTCACAAAAGGGGCTAATCCAGGTGTTACCAATAAGGTATTACCAATAGGGTGTAGGAGGGGAAGTATGCTAGGAGGGGAAGTATGCATTCTTATCTAAAAGAGTACATTCTTTACTTTAATGGTTAATCAGATGTACAATGTATGTTTGATAGACCAGAAGTCAGGCTTTTTAGTTCAAGCCCAATCAGCTTTGAGCCCAAATAGTTACCACATATACCTCAATATGTGAGAATCTCTTGTCATTTTTGCCCTTTGATCAATAATTTTTTGATAGAAAGCTTTGTTGATCAAAGTACTGTCCCTTGGTGCCAGGGTGTTGGCTGCCTGCCCTGGGTCCATCATGTCCCTCATTGCTAGGTTTTTATTTCATTGATTTGCCCAGTTACCCATGTTGGAGGGAAATAATCAGATGTAGTGGACAACCATAGAGGTAAATATTAACAGGGGAAGTTTTTCATAGGTTATGTAATTTGTCAATTATTTTTAGATTGTTGCACAAACATTGCACATGTGTTTTTACATGGCTTCCTATAGTTACATTCTCTATAAAAATTATAGAACAGCTAATCCAATACTTGAAATGATTAGCTTAAAAATGAATTCTTAGGCACAACCATAGCAAGAAAAGGAGATTTCTTCAGGGTTATGAGATCGATTGACCGTCCAAAGTTGCTGGGCAATCATTACCCTAGCTTGCATGCCAGTCTTACAGCACTAAGAAAGAAAACAGTAATTCATTTGAATATTATGACTAATATAAGAATTCTAAGGACTAATAGAAATAGGAATTGCAATCCAGGTCACAAATGAAAGCCAATACCAGAAGGGAGCCAACTAAATAAATCAAGAAAATGTATAGGATCACTTAAGGCATTCACTTGTTTTCTTATGTGTTTTAGCAGAGATGATACATTGGAAGACTCATCATGTATAAAAACACAACATTCAGTTTGAATGATATATAGGTACCACCTTGGGGTGCTGTAAGAATATCTAAGGACATTTTATCTTGAAGGACAGCCTTCCTCATTAAAGACATTTCAGTATCAAATAAGGCTATTCTGGCTTGACAACTGTTAAGGGCTTCTGCATGTGATATGACATCATCTAGCCCCAAAGAAGGAACAAATATAGCTAGCTGCTCAGTGGTCATACCAGTGGAACACTGAATGGCCCCATCTGGCTTAAAGAGAGAGAGATTGGCAACAGGTGTTAGCTCAGTGTTAATCTTTTGTCGCATCCAAGGGAAGATTAGGGTGCAGTGTTTTAGCCATCCAGGCAGTAGCCAAGGCCAGAGATTTGTTCCACATAACCATTGAGTTCCATTAGCCACCAGATAAATGCCTGGTTTTTGAGGCCCGTCCTTTCCAAATCAATCACTTTCTTTAAGTATGATAGTATCCTGAAAACCTTAAATGGGACAATTACACAATAAGTATACAGTTTAAGCATAACAAAGCTTTAAATGAGGAGATGCAATGTTGGGAATACAGGCCTGGTCCAGAGTCTCGGGACAGCTGTCTACAGTAGATGCCATCTTCTTCTTATCCTGGTTTGGAAATACTTGTATCGGTCAGTTGACATTGGGTATCAGAAGTAGGAACTGAAACCCACTCAGGTGGAGAAGCCTTTTATAAAATGAGAATTCTGAATCCATGAGTCTATGCCTTTTGATTCTGCAGTGCATTAAATGGTTAAGAGTACCTGGCATAATCCTTTCCAACAGGGCTGCAAAGTCTTTTATTTGATGCCTCTTCTGATAAATAATTCTCCAGGTTATAGTGCATGATCCTTAGGGTCTGTGAGTTCTCTGCGAAAAGAATCAGTTATCAACCTCATTTTTTAAATGTCTCAATGAGACCTTGACAACAATTAAGATATTTTCTTCAAGCAAATTTTTTTCATAGATTTCTTTGTCTAATTGTATAGGCTATCCAGTTATTATCTTGAAAGGAGACTGCCAATGTTTACCAAAGGGTGTAGATCTAAGATTGAGGAACACTAGTGGAAGAGCTTTAGGCCATGAGAGATTAAATGCTTCTGAAAACTTTGCCAATTGAGTTTTGATTGTGCTGTTAGTTCTTTACAGCAGTCCTGAGGATTGGGGATGGTAATCACAGTGGAAATGCTGCATTATTGGCCAAATATTACAAATAGATTTAATTATTTGTCCAGTGAAATGAGTTCCCCAGTCACTATGTAACTCAGTAGGAATTCTCCAAAGAGGAATTATTCTCTTCAATAATAATTTAGCTAAAGCCATCGCTCTTCTGCAAGGAAAGGCCTTGACTCAATGTGAGAACACGTAGATCATTAAAATATTTATTTATATCCTTAAGATGGTGACATTTGGGTAAAGCCCAGTTGCCATACCTCAAAGGGTCCCTTAGGAAGGGGAAAGTGGCCTTGTGGTTCATGAAATAGTTTCCCTAGATTATATTTTGGGCATTTAACACAATGAGTATAGGCTGTTTGGGCTGCTGTGTGAGAAAGTTTTCAAAAGTAGTGCTTTCCCCACAAAATTATCTTTTCAGGTCCCCAGTGGGTTAATTGGTGTATATGCTGGAGCAGTGGCAATTATGCTCAAATGGGTTCTATGGGTTTCTTATTGGGCCCAAACCACATCTGAGAGGGGGTGTCAAAAATTCCCCTTGTAGACATTCCCCTTGTAGACAACCATATCTGTTGCTCTTCTTCCATGATGAGTTCTTGAGCCTTTTACTGGGTTGGCAGAGTTAATAGAAAGTAGCAGGTATTCTCAAGCTGGGCAGCATATCCAGCTTGATGATGTCCTTGCTTATCATTTAAGTAAGATGCATCTATAAACCAAATTAAGTAGAATGCAGTCATGGTCTTTTCCTCTTGTGATGTTGGAAGCAAGGTAGCAGTGAATAATATTTACCTACGCAATTTGACCAAAGAAGGTTTATCATCATTTACTTGACAATGCTTCCCATGTAATTTAGCACACCAAACAAGCTTAATTAGTACCTCCCCCTTTAAAGGAAGAGAGAACAAATTTCTTTCAGAAGTCCCAGAGGTCCTCTCAAAATTTCCAAAGAAAAAGTCAAAAAAGAAAAAACTTCATTTAAGATATGAATTGTGGGGAACTTGTCAGAAATATCAAAAGGTTTTAAAACACTTGGTCAAATAAGATCAAGGGGTTGCAGATCTTGTCACCATGAAACAATGCTTAGTTACCCATTCAAACAAAGTGACAACAGTAATAGTTAAGGGCAAACAGAGCATTAAAAAGTTTAAAAAGCCTTAATAGAGAGACCTCAGTCTTTTGAACATAGGAAATTACCTTAACAAAACATAGATCTCTTTCTTTTAGGTAAATTTACTCAAAAGTAAAGAGAAAACTTTTTATATATTAACCTCTTTATCAAGAGCAGACTAACAGTTTAAGAAAGTCATCCTTTTAAGAGAAAGAGAGAAACAAATTCTAATTTCTGTATTACCTTACTTCTGATATTAAAATTTATTCCTTTTATTAAATTTATTTTAATCTTAGCAACTTGACCATGCATAAAACTCCTTTCAGAATTTCTCTTTCACAAACCTTCTATAACTTTCTTTTTATGTTCAGAATTTGTCCCATGCCTTCCCTTCTTCCATTCTAGTATTTTGGGACAAATTTATCTTTTTTAACAAAACAAACAAAAACGTTTCCATTCTTTATACCTTCTTTACTGAACATATACATCTTTCATTGAAAACAAACATATTTTCCTTAATTTTTAGTAGCTTTAATCACATATTAGAATTTTTAACCCTTATAAACCTTAATTTTTAAGTAAAAAATGAAGATAGCATTATAAACTTTCTTTTATTTTAGCATTTTGTGGTTTGGCAAATTTATAAATACCTTTTATAATTTCTAAAAACATGTTACTTCATAGTACAGCCTTTGTTTTATTGATATCATAATAGTTGATAACATTGTGCAATTTTAGTTGTACCTTATTGTTTGTCAGTCACCATATAAATGCATCCCTTCACCCCTTGTGCCCCCCCCAACCCTCTTCCCCCTGGTAACCACCAAACTGTTCTCTCTGTCTGTGTGTCAGCTTATCTTCCACATATGATTGAAATCATGTGGTGTTTGTCCTTCTTTGTCTGGCTTATTTTGCTTAACATAACACCCTCCAGGTCCATCCGTGTTGTTGCAAATGGGACTATTTTGTCTTTTTATGGCTGAGTAGTATTCCATTGTATATATATATGTATATGGCACACTTTTTTAATCCAATCATCAGTTGAGGAACACTGGGGTTGCTCCCACTTCTTGGCTATAGGGAATAATATTGCAATGAACATAGGGGAGCATAAGCCTCTTTGGTTTGTTGATTTCAGGTTCTTTGAATGAATACCCAGTAGTGGGAAACCTGGATCATATGGTATTTCTATTTTTAATTTTTTGAGAAATCTCCATATGGTTTTCCATAGAGGCTGCACCAGTTTGCATTCCCACCAGCAGTAAATGATGTTTCTCCACAACCTCTCCAACATTTGTTATTTTTTGTCTTGGTGATTATAGCCATTCCAGCAGGTGTAAAGTGATACCTTAGCGTAGTTTTGGTTTGCATTTCCCTAATGATTAGTGATGTTGAACATCTCTTCATGTACCTATTGGCCATCTGTATATCTTCCTTGGAAAAATGTCTGTTCATATCCTCTGCCCATTTTTTGATCAGGTTGTTTGTTTTTTTGTTGCTCATTTGTGTGAGTTCTTTATATATGATGGAGATTAACCCCTTGTCAGATATATGATTCGCAAATATTTTCTTCCAGCTGGAGGGTTGTCCTTTCATTTTGATCCTGGTTTCATTTGCCTTGTAGAAGCTCTTTTGTCTGATGAACTCCCACTCTGTTTACTTTTGTTTCCCTTGTCTGAGTAGACATGGAATTAGAAAAGATCCTTCTATGACTGATGTCAAAGAGTGTACTGCTTTTATTTTCTTCCAGGAGTTTGATATTTTCAGGTCCTTCTTTCAAGTCTTTGATTCCTTTTGAATTAATTTTTGTGTATAGTGAAAGAAAATGGTCTACTTTCATTCTTTTGCATGTGGCTGTCCAGTTTTCCCAGCACCATTAATTGAAGAGAATTTCCTTTCTCCATTGTATATTCTTAGCTCCTTTTTCAAAGGTTAGCTGTCCATAGGCACATGGTTTTATTTCTGGACTTTCAATTATGCTCCATTGATCTCTGTGTCTATTTTTATACCAGTACCATGCTTTTAAAATTATTATAGCTTTGTAATATATTTTGATGTCAGGGATTGTGGTGCCTTTAGCTTTGGTCTTTTTTTCTCAGGATTGCTTTAGCTGTTCAGGGTCTTTTTTGCCTCGTATGAATTTTAGGATTTTTTGTTCTATTTCCATGAAGAATGTCATTGGGATTCTGGTTAGGATTGCATTAAATCTGTAGATTGCTTTAGGTAGCATGGACATTTTAACTTTGTTTACTCTTCCAATCCATTTGCATGGGATGTCTTTCCATTGCTTTATATCATCACTGATTTCTTTCAATAGTGTCTTATAGTATTCTATAGTGTCTTATGGGCAATGGTCCCCCTAAATGGGTCCATCTGCTGCCTTAGGCCTTGGTCCTATTACATTCTAGACTGGTAGTCCTTAGAAGACCCCATACCAACTTTCATAAGCTACCACACCTCCCATTATTAATTTTAAAAGGGAGGTAAAGGAATACATGTTCATCAAGAGTAAACTTTTATATTTACCTCCTCACCGACTTCCCCCTTCTGCTTTCAATTCCTAATCATCCCTCCTTCCTGGAAGGATTGCCACATGACTGAGGGTGGGGATCATCCAATGACACAGTGACCATAGAATGCCCTGAGGGACCTCTGATGGCCCTGCTGTGAGACACTCAGGAAAAGCCTGTCTGTTTTCTCTGCTCCAGAATCTTCCCCAGGGTTCATAGGATGTAAAGGCTAGTTAATAAATCCTAGTGCCCTCCCTGCTCCCTTGAAGGAAATAAAAATAATTGCCCCATGGCTGACTTCAGGACAAGTGTGGACCACTAAGAAAGGAGATGACAAAGTACACTTAGTGAATGCTAGCCATATCTGAAAATGACCAGGGAAGAAATTCCTGTGCTTTCTCTAGAGCCCCCAAACCACACAGAGATAGTCAGGGGGCCACACTCATATGGATACAGAGATAAAAGGCCCCCTAACTCCATAATCATCTGACTCTCCTCTGGTAAGGATACAGCAAACTAGGAGAGAGGCTACAAAATCGACAAGAAACAAATCTATCAAATGCAACTGTTAGCCCTTATGGTGGCTGGTTGTGTCTGTATTTGGTCTGGGTACTTCACTAGTTTATGACACACAGGCACAAATACTACAACCTGAGGATGGGTTCAAGATCCTGGACAATCAAACGAACTCCTAGAACAACTGGGTATTTTCAAATTGGAAATGTATTCAGTATCTCCTAAACTTGTTCAGACCTGCTTGTCACTGCTTATGGCTCATCCCAGGCCTAGGGAAGTGCAAAGGTCACATGCCAGATGGACAGCCTGGAGAGCCCACATGCGGAACCACTTGCAATGCCATTATTAGAGCTGAACACATTTTACCAGAGGTGGGTCCACTTGCATTCTTATTGACATATCCCCAGATTGCCCAAGGCACCTGTCACGATTTACCTGGGTAAAAGTGGGAATGTTTTTACCAACAGTCCTGTTGTCCAAGTTACACTGGGTTTCCAATGGACTTCCAGTAAATGACCTGTGTGGTCAGGCTCAGAAACCATTGCACAAGCAGGCCAGGTTTGTGCCAACTTTCAATATCTCACTGATATTTGCAAGTCCAGTTCTTGAGCCCAACAATGCCAGCAGGTCCCCCAGATTGCCCAGGCTGATTTCCATCTTAAAGAGCCTAAAGTTAGGAACACCACATCACCTAAGTGAGTAGCTGCTTGGGAAGCCTATCCCAGGCCTGAGAAGATGATATTACCACAGCCCAAGGACTCACCACTGGATATGACACCCTCTCAGACACTTCCATTCTCTGGGGACACCACAGAGGGTCCCAAGAGGGACTACAACCATACACCACTGAGTGACCAACTTTACAGAGAGAGCTGCCTCAAACATTGGACCCTGCTGACACAGCTGGCTTTCCAGCATTGTCGCTTTTTTGCCCTGTGACCCCAATTGCTCAAGGACACATGAATCACTCTGAGTCCTGCCCCTCACGACTGGGACTCCAACATAACTCATGTCCACCTTCTTTGGGTTCAAGTGCAGCGATTACATAAC
Organism: Tapirus indicus; assembly: GCA_031878705.1. Lineage (NCBI taxonomy): Eukaryota > Metazoa > Chordata > Mammalia > Perissodactyla > Tapiridae > Tapirus > Tapirus indicus. The sequence goes on from CM062925.1 coordinate 122,976,453, forward strand.
ACTCTTAAAACAAAGGTGCCCACCAACATTACCACCCTATCTAATCTGCATGGGTCCCAGGAGGGAGCACACTCCCTCTACACACTCTGTAAAACTATGAGAGACTTTTTTGGTGCTAAAACATACCACCAGGAGGCCTCCATGAATAGCACCTCTGTCTGTAGCACTAGAGAATACCCTTCCAAACACACGACCTCCACTGGCAATTTCTCTGTCTCTGTCTCTCTCTCTCTATCTCTTTTTTTTGTTGTTGTTGTGAGGAAGATTAGCCCCGAGCTAATGTCTGTTGCAAATCCTCCTCTTTTTGCTAAGGAAGATTGACCCTGGGCTAACATCCATTCCAATATTCCTCTACTTTATATGGGACACTGCCACAGCATGGCTTGACAGGTGGTGCCTCGGTCCTCGCCTGGGATCCGAACCTGCAAACCCTGGGCCGCTGAAGTGGAGCATGCAAACTTAACAGCTATGGCATTGGGCCAGCCCCTTCTCTGTCTTTTATATCAGAGAATATCCTTCCCTACAAGAGTCCTCTACTAACACCCAAATCCCATCTTACATGATAAATTATCCATTGCTGCATGTGGCCTGCACCAACACCCTCTCTCTTTCATACTGGAGACTATCCATCCCCAAATGAGGCCTTCACCATATCCCACACTCCTTTTTACACTCTACAACCCTCATCCTAGCACTAAGACTCTACCAACACCCACTTTCTTTCACTTACACTAGAGATTCTTCATCCCAACGTGTGTCCTCCAATAATACGTACTCTCTCTAGTATGGTAGATAGTGTCGATCACAAGAGTAGGCTTCCACTGACATCCACCCTCTCAACTGCACTAGAAGATACCCATGCTAGCAGGAGGCCCCACTAGTAACCACTCTCTCTAGCACTAGAGAATACCCATGCCATTGCATGGACACCACTGACACCCCCTCTCTCTCGTACTAGAGAATTCCCATCCCTACCTGAGTCTTCCACTGATACCCTCTCTCCCTCTTACACTAGTGCATATGTATTCCAACAGGAGACCACACTGATACCCTCTCTCTCTCCTACCATAGAGAACACCCATGCCTGCTCTTCCATGCCGCACTGTACTGCTCAAGCTCTGACCTTATCCCTCCCACTGCTGCTCTTCCCCACTGTCACATCAACACCAGCAACACACATATCCATCTTGCTTAGATCACAAATAGGCCTTTAAACAAAAGCATCTGTTGGACTTGCCCTGATCACTGTCTTTACCGAACCACCACATTCATCTACCCAGCAGATGTCTAGATCAGCAATGACATATATGGGAATATCAGCACCACTGTGTCAATGCGCCTCTGCCCTCCACCATGTATTCCTCTTACCCCATCCAGGCATCCACTAATTTCTTACCACTGGGCTTACTAGGGGTGAAGTGCAAAACCCCTCTAGAGAACACCACCAATTATGCACAGCCTGTGTCTGTGCTATCTCATCTATTGTCCACCTTCCTGAAGCCTTGACTCATATATAACATACTTCACTTCATGTCTCCCTCTCTTACAGACCACTCTAGAGATGGAATATTGGGGGTACTATGGAACTGAGTCCTCCACATCCCCCCTCATAGCCCATCTATTTTTTGATCTCCTTTCCCATTAATCAGCTATCAATCACTTGCATCCCAATCACTGTAGAATTTCCTGCTCTCCAAAAGGACACCCCTACCCTGCCTACATCCTTCTGCCAATGCCACTTGTGAGCCCTGTCTATACCAGGTATATTCCTTGCTGTGGAAGCATTGCCCATCCAAAGAGGACTGACAGCAGGCAAATTTATAGAGGCCAAACAGCAATGACTCAGGCTTGAATCTCTCAAATGACAATCCCTTGGCCTCTTAAATCAGGTAACATCTCTCACAGAATCTATACATGCAGGGATTATCTTGCACTCTGAACACATTTTTGGCAATAGGAAAACTGGAAGAATGGGACCAGGAATTGCTGAAAGATGGGAAACCAGAATGCTGAAAAGAGAAGCTGGGGTGACATTCAAGGCAGTTTTGACAAACCTCACAAGATACCAAGCACTAGGTCTTTGTCAGAGAACCACTTAATAAAGCCTTTGACAGTGGTCAGAGTGTGTGTAATGCATTATTATGTCTGGAGAGGAATCATATCTACAATTAATTATCTTTAGTTTCATACTAAGTAGATTAACCTTACTTCACTCATCAAAATATGGAAATCAAATTTTATTGAATATATAAAAGTTGGTTACATTTTTGAAAACTCATATCTCTGAAACAGTCTGTGATGAAATTAAAAATTTAACATCACCAACAGAACAAACTGTAGGGGACCATATGAAAGCAATGGTCGTAAAATGTTACTATACCAACAGAAACTTCTTTCAAAAGATTATATTTTTTTTCATTATTTCTAGTTCATTTTTAACTTTCTAGGGATATAGCTATCTATTTCAATGTTTTCCTGGAACTTGAATAATCTTACCAGATCTGAAAGTAAAATTATACCCTCAAAGATAAGCCCAAATGACGTACAGAGTGACTGCAGGGAAATGGCAGACTGGGAAGCACCAGGAATCCGTCTCTCCACCTAGACAACAATTGTGTGGGTAGAATCTATCTGAAGTGGTGATTTTGAAATTCTGGAGTCTCTTTGAAAGCTTATCACATCCAGGGGAAGGCTTGCTGGTAAATTGCAGTTAATATGAGGATGGAAACCAGAGGTTCTGGTGTGACTTGCTGGAGCCAGGGTGGGCAATAAGCAACTTGTCTTCCATGTATCAGTGTTCTGTGTTGTGATTAAAGGTTGCTGCTTCTGATTGCTGAGGTGCTAACACAGAGGCTGGGACATTGGTTCATACCCCACTGGCTAAAGTGGCTTCCAGGGGATTTAAAGGAGCCATCTTTGCTTTGTTGGGTATTCAAAATCCCTATCTAGGGCATGTGCTTGTGGGAGGGGCTCATGTCAGTTTTGGGCCCCTTAAGGCCACTTAGCCATGCAAAATGGATGCTGACACAGGAATACTATTGGATAATTTAGCTAAACTCTCAACAAAGCCATATATCAAAAACCTACATGAGACATCATATTCACGGTTGAAAGACTGAAAGCATTCCTCCTAAGATTGGGAACAAGACAGGGTGCCCGTTTTCACCACTGCTGTTCAACACTGTACTGGACATTCTAGCCAGAACCAATAGACAAGAAAGAGAAATAAAAGACATCCAAATTGGAAAGGAAGAGGTAAAACTCTCTCTAATCACAGATGACATGACCCTACCTTTAGAAAATCCAAAAGAACCTGCAAGGAAACTACTAGAGCTAATAAACAAATTCAGCAGAGTTGCAGGGTGCAAGATGAACACACACAGATCAGTTGTGTTTCTATACATCAACACTGAACAATCCAGAAGGAAATTTTTTAACAGACACAGAGTTTTTGTTGGTGATGACAAAAATGTTTTGGGTATAGATAGCTGTGATGGTTCTACAACATTGTGAATATATTTAATGCCACTGGAATGGACACTTATAGCCAAATGATAAATATTAAGTTATGTGCTTTTACCACAATTTAAAAAGTAATAATCTGTAGAAACGAATTATGGATTTTACGATAGTGTCCACTAATACCAAACCATGGTCTGCAGATGCAGCTCACTGCATGTTTTTCTATAGCCCATGAGCTAAACATAGTTTATACTTTTTTTAATGGTATAAAAATTCAAGAGATTAGTAATATTTCATGGCATATGAAAATTATGTGAATTTCAACTTTCTGTATTCATAAATAAAGTTTTCTGGAAGAAAAACATTAGCCCAAATTGCTGAATTTGGATGATTGATTTATTCTTAGAAGGACCCTTAGAAGGCTGCCTCTATGAGAATGATTCAAATCCAAGCCACTGATCATCAAATTAACTTCTGTTTTTATGATCAAATTTTACTTGTTACATCCTTTTTAAAATGTCCATGCTTTTTGCCTTTCTCATAGGTTTTAGTATTTTTGCAACCAGGTGTCTTCTGAATTGACAAGCCTTTTAGAGCTTCCATTTATCAGCGTTATATAGCACATAATATTTAATTAGCTCTCTTCCACACTGTTGAACTCTTCTTGAACTTGGGGAATGTGACTGACCAATGGAGTGCTTAATGTTCTCTTTGTGTGGCTGTAGTTGGGATCCATAGTCCTTCTTCTACTTGGCACGCTTTCAGAAACGCCTGGCTTGCTCTCAATTTCCTGCTCACAAAGACAGAGAAGTACGTGGCTCTCTTTTAGAAACTCACATTAATATAGAAGAAGAAAAATTACTCATATACATTTACCTTCCCTACCTTATTAAAATCAGTGAGAAATTAAACATATTTTATTTTTGTTCATCCTTCTTTTACATTTCAACTGCCTTTTCCTAAACTTCATCTTAGTTTTCTGTTTTTCAGTATAATTAGAAACTCGTGGATTTTCACATACTCAACTTTTTTCAAATAACTGTGCTAACATTATTCTCATTTTCAAATTGTCACAACTGGCCTAGCAGAATTCCCTCAGTCGATGTCTTTGTTTTTTCAGAGATGTTGCCAGCAGCCATTGTAACCAGCTTTGATTTCTGGCAACAACACAATATTCAGTCCTGTCCTGGATTTTCTTACGCAAGATAAAAATAGCTACTTGCCAAGAAGGGAGATTTCTTTTAGAGGGAAATAGAGTTAGGGACCAAACTCTGATCATTAGTGTCACACATGAAATGGTGGTGAGTAAATGTGATACTGGATATTCTTTTCCTCCTTTAGGAGAAGCAGTTGGAAACATTATTTTAAAGATATGTATTCACATAATTTTTCCAATTTAATATATTAACATTTCTCACAGTGTGTGGTATCATCAAGCTTAATATTTTCTATTATGTTGATAGTTACTTTATTAAGGAAGTTGTTTAAAGGAAACTAAAATAAAATGGAGCAATCAACAGGCAACTAGAAACTCAGGTTTGAAGAACATTGAGAATAAGTACTGAGAGGAAATTGCAGAGAGGGCGGCTGAGCCAAGGAGGCAGTCTGTATCAAAGACCACAAAATACCAACAGCTATTTCATAATCACACAGTCTGTTGTGTTGCCTGGGGATCAAAGGGGATGTGCCAGTAGCTGGGCCAATTTTTCAAGCTCAAAGGTCTCAGAACAATTTCTACATTCATCAAGACATAGATGGAAGCAATTCTAGGCAGTGGGGTCAAGATCAGAAGTCAAAGTGCAAGAACAGGGAGAGATCTGAACAGAGGAGTTTGAGCAGATTGAGAAGGAGGCATTCTAAGACTCTAAATATATTGAGGTCGGCACATGCGGGGAAGATCATTGTGATGAAGGGGAGCAGAATATGCCCCCCAAAATATGCCATTTTGACATACTGATTATTATAAATTAAAGTTAATTAAGAAATAGCCAGTGAAAGAAGGACACTCTGACCCTCCTTTTTCTGTCTGAAAGCAGGAAATCAATCTCCACGTGAAATGACCCTTCCTGCACCAGGAGGGTGGAAGGCACCTTCATCTCCAGAGATAGGAAATGCACGGTTGAGAAGGCTGTATAAACAAACCTTGTTACTTCTTCACTAATTTTCTACCCCAAATCCAAAACCCTTTGTTTTCTCAATTCTTCACAAATTTAATGTTTCCTTGTTTAAAATGTATGAAAGCTGCCTGCTTTGGTCACTTCTCTCAGCCTCATGTTATTATGGATTCCGACATTTATGAAATTTAATTTGTGTTTCTCCTGTTAGTCTATCTTATGTCAATTTAATTATTAGGCCAACTAAAGAACCTAGAAAAGAAGAAGGGAAAATTTATCCATCCCTATGGTGGGCAATTGTGCAATAAAATCTGCAAATCCATGGAATTTAAAAGTAAATTTTAATGTTTCTTCAAAAATAATACATTTCATTTAGAAATCTTAAAAATTAGCTATTATAGATATAAGGACAAAATTGCAATAAAATAATAAATTGTTTCCAAAGCCATGGCTCCCAAGCAAAGGAAAATGGGTATGTTTTATTTTGGAAGGGGAATGAATATTCGAAAGGGAAGTTTCCCATCATGTGTAGAGATGGGTATTCACTCTCACAGGTGCAGCTTGAAAGCATGCTTCCACATACATGGCAAGTTATGGTAATAAGGCCTAGACTCCTCCTGGGGAAGAGACCTTAACATTAAAATGAAGCAAAGGAAACCACTGGGCACTTCTTGGCCAGTCTGTGCAGGTGTCGCTCTTGTGGGGGGGTTTGGACTGGTTCAGGGCTGTTGGTGACTTCATCTGTAATGTAACTGAATAAGTGCTGAGGAAACCTCCTTTGAGTTGCTGGGAGTAATTATTCAATGACACTTGTTTAAATGGCAATAACTCCTTCAGGGCAGGGCCAAACTGGAGGAGGATGACTTCCCCCATGCTCAGCCCCTCACCTGCGACAATGGTGGAATTGGAGGTGCCCCCTCTACCTTCCCCCTTGGCAAAATGAGGAGCCCCTTGGAATGATGGTGGTGATACCATTATATAGAATGGAGCTCATAGGCAAGTGGTGGCATTCCACCCAGCTGTAGCACATCCCTGAACTGGATGGGACAGATGTCTCTGCTCAGCTGGTAGGGTTGAATGCTGTCCATTTGGCCCTTCCAGGATACTCTGAAGAGAGACCTACCTGAGGTCAGAGTTTTTACCTATTCATGGGAGACTGCAAGCAGTCTTGCAACATGGTCTGGAAAAAAGAAAAAGCACAACTTATAATTATAAAGGGAAACCAGATTTGAGCAGTCCACACTTGGGAAGGGTTGGCACAGTTTCTCCTCCCATTTGGGTTACCCATATCTCGGCTCTTACCCTGTATGATTTGAATAAAGACAGACTAAGAGGTGAAAGATCCAGGAGGCCTGATCTAGCAGCAAATCTGTTTAAAGGAGAAATGTAGAGGGAATGAGTGGAGTCTGACTTCACTTCAATTTAATTTATCACTTAACCTTATTTGAAAATGTAAATTTCTATGGGAACTGAAAGGAGGAAAAAGGCTCAATGATTACAATTCCTGATGAATCAATAACTTGATGTAGTGAGGTGTAGTAGAAACCACAGAGTAAGAGAACTGATCAGAATGGAATGTGTTAAAGTTGAGATTTCAGAGATGAAGCAATTCTAAGAAGTAAACACGGGAGTAGTTACCTCATGTAGTGTGGGTATGAGCAGAAACACTCAGGAGTTGAGGAAGTCAAAACACTGAGAAGCTGGAGTTGTCTGTGTGAACAAGGATAATGTCTACATACCCTGGGAACAAATTATAAACTTTATAAGCATATGAACACTATGAAAACCATAAGGGGAGTTTATCAAGAAGTGGGTAAGATAGTAGGGTCAAGATGATGTCAGCCTTAAAAGGACAGTCAGGTACTTCTTTCTCTCTAAGGAATTTTACATCCCTGATGTAATGGGCTGTAGACTGACCATTCCCTGTTCTGACCTTTGCCCCAGTCACATTGTATTCTGAGTATTAGATTCTGAATAAACATAAGAAAGAGGCACTTGTTGGCATAAGGTCCTAATCTTATCAATTCAGAACAAGGTTCCATAGCACTGAGATGTAGGGGGTAGATAGGGTGCTTTGCTGAGTTGACACAGGCTGTGTGTCTCCAACCTCAGTGCCGACAATAAGAATGGCAGAGAAGCTTCCTACTAGTTCCCCTAAATCCCCATCTGCTCTCTTTCAGATGGGGTTCAGCAAACTGAAATTATCTTATCTTCATGAAAGCTGTAATCAGAAATTCTACCTGTCCCATTCTATTGTAAATTATACCTACTTCTATTCTATTCTAACTTTTTCATACAGTTAACTGATATTCATTATTTTTAAGGCAGACTTAAAACATCCTCTTGTCTATATTTAATGTTGGAAACCCATTAATCAATAATGCTAACTAGGAGCAAATCTGCTGTATGAACTGTAAAATTCCCCGGAAAATAAAGAGAATAAAAACTTTGATCATTCTTTCTTTTCAGAAATTAATTAAAAGAACAACCACCATGCCTTCCCAAAATATGGAAAATGGACCATGACTCAGGTGTGAGAAGTAGAGAAATACAAAAATATTTTTAATATTAATCCATATATGCTCTCTCTCTATATATATTTCTACACTGTAATAAGTATAGCATTGGTCACATTAGGACCTCATCCCAACCAGTGCTTCCTTCCTATGTTTATTCAGAAGTTCATACTCAGAATGCAGTGTGACTGGAGCAAAGGCTAGAACACGTTTATGGTCAGAGAAAAGCCCTTTGCATCGGGGGATACAGAATTCCTTAAAATGGAGAAACAGGTAATGCCAAATTGCTACTAGCTGTACTATAATTTTCCTTAAGTGTGTCTGGATATTAAAATTTAACAACATTCTGAAAGGACCCCTGCTATTTGAACGAATGACTTCAATGGGACATATGGCAGGGGAACTGAATAATCAGAGGGATGATTAAGGGGGAAAATTCATCAGGTGAAATTCAAATAACATCCACAATCAGAGAGGGCAGAGGAATAAGTTGGGCTGTGGAAAACCAACTAGTATATTCTTGATCATAGTGTCATCAATTTGTGGTCTCTCTAATTGTGATCATGTGGCGAATCCTGATTAAGCCCAATTTGAGGTAATCACTGGGTCCACTGATTTCTGGACAGCTTCCTCACTGATGGTAAATGATTCTTGGAACTTCTAACCTGATGGCTCTCAATATGGTCCATTACATGTGGGTGCAGGAACACCTGATGGCTGGGATATATATAAGGAATCCATTGAAGGTATAAATCACTTTGGTTAGTATTGCCATCCTAATATTAAGTCTTTCATTTATGAACATTATTGTCTTTCCATATTTTGTGTCTTCTTTAATTTCTTTAAACAATTTTTTGTAATTTTGATTGTACAAGCATTTTGCCTCCTTAGTTAAATTATTCCTAAGCATTTTATTCTTTTTCATGCTATTAAAAATAGAGTTATTTCTCTAAATTTCCTTCTCAGATTGTTTCTTGTTAGTGTATAGAAATGTAATTGATTTTTCTATGTTGATTTTGTATCCTGCACTTTTGCTGAAATTGTTTATTAATTGCAACAGCTTGTTGATTGATCTTTAGGGTTTTCTACATATCAGATCATGCCATCTTGTAACAAAGATAGTTTTACTTCTTCCTTACCATCTTAGATGTGTATTTATTTTTCTTGTCTTATTAGTGTAATTGGAACTTCCAATACTATGCTTACTATGAGTGGCAAAAGCAGGCAAATTTTTAATATCATTGATCTTAAGGGGAAACACTTTTTGTCTTTCACCATCAAGTATGATGTTACTTGTGGGTTTTTCATATATGGGCTTCCTTATGTTGGGGAAAATTCTTTCTCTTTATAGGTTGTTGTTACAGGTGAAAAACTTGGAAGTCAACACTTCCATCCTCATAACAAGAAAAAGATAAACAAACTAAAAATCACCAACTCTCCTTTAATCCATCAGACAATTTAAGTCACAGGGCAAATTGCAGAACCCAAAATTGGAGAGACAGGTGGATACAGAAAATCATGATGTGCGGGGAGCAGGAGAATAACAAAGTGATTGGACTGACGTTACTCAATTTCAAGGCTAGTAAGGCTAGTTTCAATTTCAAGGCTAGAAAGATACAGCAATCAAGATAGCGTGGTGTTGGTGACAGCACAGACACGTTGAACAATGGAACAAAATAGGGAGCCCAGAAATAGACTCACAAAAATAGAGTTAACTCATCTTTAACAAAAGAGCAAAGGCAATCCAATGGAGAAACAGTAGTCTTTTCAACAATAGTGCCGGAACAGCTAGACATCCACATGCCAAAAATGAATCTAGACTCAGGTACTGCAACTTTCACAAGAGTTAACACAAAATGAATTATAGACCTAATGTAAAATGCAAAACTATAAAACTCTGCAAGATAACATAGGGGGAAATGTACATGACCATGGGCATAGTGATTCCTTTTAGACACAACACCAAATGCCCAATCCACATGAGAAAAAAATTTTTAGACTTTTAAAATAAAAAATTTATGCTCTGTGAAAGACATTGTAAAGAGAAAGAAAAGACAAGCTACAGACCATGGGAAAATACTTACAAAACTCTATCAGATAAGGGCTCTTTATCCAAAATATACAAAGAACACTTAAAACTCCATAGTAAGAAAACACACAACCCAATTTTAAAATGAGCAAAAGATCTGAACAGACACATCACCAAAGAAGGTATATAGATGGAAAATAAGCATATGAAAAGTTGCTGAACATCATTTGCCATTATGGAATTGCAGATAAAAAAATTGAGATACCACTACACGTCTATTAGAATGGCCAAAATCCAAAGCAGTGACAACACCAAATGCAAGCCAGGATGTGGAGCAACAGGAACTCTCTTTCACTGATGGTGGGAATGCAAAATGGTACAGCCATCTTGGAACATAGTTTGGCAGTTTCTTACAAGATGAAACATAATTTTATAATAAGGACCAACAGTTGTGCTCCTTGGTATTTACCCAAAGGAGTTAAAAACTTGTGTCCACACAAAAAGCTTTACACAGATGTTCATAACAGCTTCTAATAATTGTCAAATTATGTAAGAGTTTCCTTGGATATAGGACAATAATTGCATCCTTACAGTCTTATTCATTGATAAGAAGAAATGAACTATCAAGCCATGAAAAGACATGGAGGAACGTTCAATGTATATTACTAAGTGAAGAAAGTCAACCTTAAAAGGCTCATACTGTATGGTTCCAACTGTATCACATTTTGGAAAAAGTAAAACTATGGTGACAGTAGAAAGATCAGGGTTTCCAGGAGTTTAGAGGAAGAGAGAATGGTAAGGATAGACAAGAGGAGCACAGAGGATTTTTAGGATGATAAAACCATTCTGTACGTAGACAGCGATGTTGGATCCATGTCATGCATTTTTCTATGTTCATAGAGCTGTGCAACACAGAGGAACCCTAATGTAAACCATAGACTTTGGTTAATTATGATGTGTCTATATTGACTCATCAGTTGTCACAAACATCCCACAGTAACACAAGTTACTAGCAACAGGTAAAACAGGAGGGTGGGGGTAGGTAGTGACTGTATGGGAACTCTCTGTACTTTATGTGCAATTTTCCTGTAAATCCAAAAGTACTCTAAAAATTAAAGTCACTAATAAAAATTAAAAAATTATAGCCCCCTTTTTGGTCCTTCTAACAGTTTATTCCCATTAATTAAAAAAGTTTTTGAGCACCTGCTAAGAGTCCGTTTTTGTGATTGTCTCATGACACAACTGTTAAAGGATCTGATACTTAGTCAAAATGTCAGTGTTTCTGATAATTCTAAGGTCTGTGAAGGTGACCTGGAACAGGAAATGAGGTCATTCTCTGGTCATCATCCACATCTTAGTGAAGTAGGTTAACAGGTTGCCAGGCTTCATCACAAGAGATCGTGTTGGGCTTCCAACATGATCAATATCCCCTGGCTTCCAAGGGGATATTTCCTTCATAATAAAACTGGAATCAGACCTCAAGGGACCATTCACCTCTGTGAGTTGACCTGCTTGTCTCTGCAAGTTTGTGGTAGCTCTCTTAGGATAGACATTTTCTGCCTGCACAGCATTTAGAGTTACCAAAATTTTCTCATAATCTGCCCAGCAAAGTAATGATTTCATTCCATACTGGTTTTCAGTAGCACAAAGATAAAGATCAGATATTCCCTGGGCTCATAGGAAGGTTCAAAGATGAAGCCTGAGATGATGTGGTCTGTGAATGGCACCTATGCCCAGGGTAGACTGCAAGAACAGCCTTGTAGTTGTAGAACTGAGCCAACTGGGCAAAATCCACAACTCATCAAAAATATCTGCATTGTATTCTGTGGAATTGAATCTGTCAAAAATAGTCCCTGCCAGTAACAGCCCATGGAAATTGCAGTCCCAAACACAAAGGAGTTGAGAAATTATGGAATCCCTTACAGGGATTCAGCCAAGATGCTCCAAGTAAAAGATCAAGGATTTCTACCAATATTGGACTATTTTGAATAAATGTCAGGAAACTTGATATTCACAAGGTAGAGTGCAATCATCTTGAATCCCAGTGTAAGACCTGGAACCATGAGAGTTACCACACAACCCCATGACAAGCATGAAAAATACTGTTTCTCAAATCAAAAATAATGATGAAAGCAAAGAAATCTACCACTTTGAGAAAGAACCAATAGACCCAACAAAAAGGAAAAATTCACACAAGAAGAAATAAGAATAGTGGAGTCATTTGCACATGACATGAAAATAATTTGGTTTTCCATACTTAAAGGAATTAAGAAGGGACAAACATTTATGAAAGGAGAAGGAAACTAAGTAAGTAAGAAAAGATAGATGGGAGAAAGAATTAACTTGGAAATATTAGTTTATGAAAAATAATTTATTTGCATAAAAAAGGAAAACCTCAATAGTTGCAAAAAACAGGAGACTAGACACAGCAGCTATGAAATTCATTTAAATTAGTGATTACATTTTGAACCTAATTGCCTTCCCTATATGTATCAAAGCCAATTATAAGAGCATATTCTGATGACTTCTATGTAACAGAGATTAATCAGTGTTTGTTTCCCATTAAAAATTATTTTACTTTAAAGATTTTTGGTATTTGCATTTAATTGTTAAAACTTATTTGCAAATATGTAAGCCTCACACTTTACATAACTGCTTTCAAGCTTCAATTCCATGCCTTTTACTCATGGCTTCTGGTTTTGGATCCTTTTTCTTCCTTCATGAACCTCCACTTCTGCTCCATAGTGGAAAGCTGTATCAGGCAAATTCAGATTTAACCAGCAAAGTCAGAGATTCAGTCACTTCAGGATTAAAATTTGTTTTTTCAGGAACTTTCCCATTAAAAATATATTTGAGGGCAACTGTATGCCCCCTCATCCTTCCTTTGCTGGATCTCTTGTTCTGACCGGAAGACAATTGCAGTCCATAGGCTCTGTTTTTTCTCACAGGTCACTTTTTCCCCTCATTACCCATGGAAACTTTCACATGTCATGTTCTTAACTGGAATAGGATCAAATTCCTGGCATTGCTCTTGGGACTCACAAAATGGGAGCCTGTGAAAATGCATGCACTAGAAAAGTTGTTAATATGCTCCATTGCCATCTGAGACACATTATGGAGCAACAATGTTACATTATTAAAGATCTCCTTGCTGGAAATATTAAAATTCAAACAATAATTCTCCACATAACAGCCACCTATGGCCAGTTTTAAAGGCGGATAAAAATGAGTGTTGACTCACAGCTGACTATTGTAAATTAAATGTGGTGTCCTGCCAAATATTATTGAAGTCATCAAGGACATCCAAAGGACTCCAGGTGACAACCTTCCTGGCATCAATTTGGTAACATTGTTTTGCTCAATACCTATAGCTGGTTTGCCCTCACATATGAAGACACTCAACTGACTTTCTCCCAGCCTCCCATGTGTACCTCCGTAGCCCTGCTCTGTATGTTACACAACCTCTACCATGAAGACTGAAACACTTAAATATGCCCTATTTCGGCATATATACGGGTGATATTTTTTTGTGTGACCCTGTTTTAGAACAGGTTATCCAAGATCTTAAGTCTCTCAGAAGTCATTTACAAAATATAGGCTGGGCTATTGTCCCTAGTGAGATTGAAGGGTCTGTCAAATCCATCAGATTCGTTGGTTAAAGCTATGTAGTCTTCCAAAGGAAAAACAATTCCTGTGACCACCAAGCAGTTTTGTTGTTTAGGTCATGTTAAAGCTGAAAACGAGCCCAACACCTCCTGGGTTTGTTCATCTTTGGAGGCAGCACATATCCTTCTTGTGGATTTTACCACACTAATTTCTCAAATTACTAGAGATTCTGCTTCCTTCCAGTTGGGAGACTCCAGCAGTGGGCCTTGGGATTAACACACAAGCTATCTGGTAAGCCTGGTCTCTGGTCCTGGGTTCCTAATTTCCAGGAGGCCCTGGCTACCACACCCTATGCCTCTGGGATTTTATGGACAAAGCATGGTCCTAACACCACCGGTGGGTTTTGGGATCAAATGGCTGTCACAAGGAAACTTGCAGGAGAACCTTAGAAAAACAGATACTTGAGCCTACTGGGCTGTCTTGGAGACTGAAGTCTTGGGCACCAGTCAGTGACCTAAGGACTCAGATTCCTCTGTGTCATGAATGAAAGACATTTCACATGGGCAGTTTGACCCAGACATGGAGTCTCCTCGGTTACATGGAAATAACTCCTTCAGGACAGGGTCAAACTCCAGGAGGATGGCATTCCCCATGCTCACCCCTCACCTGTGACCCTAAGGGAGGTGGAGGTGCCCCTTCTGCCTATCCCCTTGGCAAAATGAGGAGCCCCTTGGGAAGAAGGCAGTGACACCATTGAAACCAAGAACAAACTAAAAATCTTCCCCAGTGTCAAAACTTTGAGATAAGCTTTGCTAACTGCAGCTGTGCCTGCTCAGCATAATGAACTGCTATTGAAAACTAGCCAGGTCTTTCTGTCCCTCCTTAGTATAGAAGTGAACTGTGTTTCCCAGGAAGTCAAGGTCTTGATGTCAAGATTCAGCCTCACAAGGCCAAACACAGGCCGAAAATGAAAACTAACCAGAAAAGTGCAGACAGTCAAGGGAAAATTAATTCATTCTTCAAGGCCAGATATAGGCTGGAGGGAAGCTATCAACCAGCTAGGCCACATGCTCCCCCTCCCCTACCTAAAACTCCAAATAAAATCCTCTACCATTTTTCCCTTGGAGGGGGCAGTCTTGAGTTTTAACTCCCTTCTCTTTTGGCTGCCCATGGCATTCCAGTTATTGGCCCCCCTGTGTGGTGGGTAAACAAACATGTGTGTGTGTTCAGGTACAGTTTGGTGAGTCAGCCTGGAGGATTTTTGCCTGTAGCTGCACGGACCGGGCTGACTGTGATTTCCTGGGAAGCAGCCCAACAGCCACCTAGGCAATTTGTCTTCAGGATTGTGGCTGGTACTTTCCATCTGACCCAGCACCACTGGCCCTAAGACCATTTTTCTTCTGGCAAGGAAACAGGCATTAGATTTTTCACTCGTTTCTCTGTTTTTGCTTCTGGTTTGGAACAGATATCCTTCTGGTGAGTTTCTTTGTTAAAGCTGACCGAATGTTATTTTTCCGTTCATTTGTTTGTCTCTGTTTCAAGAGTTTTGTTCCAGGTTCTTGGAGTTTGGTTGGGGGTGGGGCTCTGCTTTTGTTGAAAGGACTTGGTATCTTGCTCAGAAAGAAAACTCTGGGGCCCCTTTGTTGTGGTTAATTTGACTCATTAAGACCTACTGAATCTTCTTGTTCTTTTCATTTGCTTGCCTCTGCTTCTGGGGTTTTGTTCTGGGTTGCTGGAGTTTCGTTTTGGGGGGGTGTTATTTTGTTGAAAGGACTAGAGACCTCTCTCAGAGAGGACCAACTCTGGGCTGCATTTGTTTTGATACTTGTGTATATGTGAATGTGTAATTTGTTTGCCTCTGTTTCAGGGGTTTTGTTTCAGGTAGCTAGAGTTTCGTTCTCATAAAGGAACTCTTGGCTTCATTTGTTTTTATAATTGTATATGTGTATGTGTGTATGTGAATGTGTAATTTGTTGCCCTTTGTTTCAGAGATTGTGCTCCAGGTTGTTGGAGTATGGTTGGGTGGACCTTGATTTTTTTTTAAAGGATGAGAGACCTCTCTCAGAGAGGACTAACTCCAGGCTCCATTTGTTTTGATACTTGCATGTGGGTATGTCTGTATGTGAATGTGTAATTTGTTGGCCTCTCTTTCAGGAGTCTTGTTCCAGGTTAGGAGACTTTGTTTGGGGGAGACCTGATTTGTTCAAAGGACTAATTTGTGGCTCCATTCATTTTGATATGTGTGTGTGTGAATTTATATAATGTGTGCATGGGGATAATGCCATGATGGCAAATCAGACTCAATTCCCAGTGGCAGCCTCTGGATTATGTGTTGCAAAATTGGGATATTTTCAGTTAAAAACCTGTGAAAAAGGAAAAGATGAAACAATCAACATTGGAGGCTCAGTTTCCTCTCATGATCTTACAGATCCTAATGAAAACACTAAGTTAACAAAACATAAAAAGAAGCTGATAAAAACTACAAGGACTCTTCTCAAAAAGGTGAAAAGTTTTAAAGGAGTTTTTAGGAAATAAGACAGTGGGGTAAAGAAAGCAAATACTGAAAGGGGGAAAACAAAGAGAAATCAGAAATGTAAGAGTCACAGGACTCATCCCAGCAGGATGGAAATCTTTAGCTAGTTGTTAAAAAGAAACATGGAATAAACAAAACAGACATTAATGGGGTTAAAACAAAGGCTTTAATAAAACTCAGCCAAAGGTTGGACAGACTAAAGGGAACCCCCAATGGTCCCCCAATATCAAAGGACCTCAGGCCCCTTCTATTTATCCCACTTTAAAGAATAAAGTTTTTAAAGCCAGAAGGCAGAAATCACAATGGGAAACCTGACCAACAACTGCTTGGGGCAACAGTTAGGCTGCTAAGGTTGCTAAGATTATAAAGATTAAGACATTTGAGATGATATTCTATGAAGAGATCATGTCAACTTCTCCTGAATGCTTTTTGGGAATACATGTTCTGTCTGTCTGGGAATGCTTCCCCTACACAGTATTATAACGTTGAGACTTGTTGATGGAAACTATGATTAGAGGTATAAGAGTTGATAAAATTAAGATAAAATTTTGTAAGAAAAAACTGATATATTTAAGTGGAATTTTTGTGAAATAGTGGCAACTCTTTTGCCTGAATTTATTATAGATTACGTTGTAGGGATCAACATTTTGTCTCACTGGAGAGTGTTTCCTTTGCCTGATATTGTAAGAGCACCCTTCGGGCAATGTTAAACATGCTAAAGGGGATCTCACTTTAAAATGGGCAAAATGGTGCAATTTCAGTTTACCCAAATTGGTGTATTTGCATATGCAATTGAAAAAATCTGGCTATAAAATTAAACAACCAATGGGAAACCTATTTTATTCTTTTGAGGCTTCCAAATGAAATCAGGAATATCTTACTGCCTCTTTAAAAGAAAATACTTAACTAGAAAACATGCCAGGGTGGAGGGTGTCAGCTGCACCAGCTGCCTTGCTAGTTGGTGAAACAAAACCAAATCTACTGCTGCTCTGTCCTCTCTCACTGAGCTCCCCCACTTCAACTCCCCCCAAATTCCTGATCTAAAACTAAGCAAATGAAAATAATTAAACTTTTGAGATAATTTGGAATTATAATAGCCATTCTGGGGAACCTCTGTTTCAGATGAGTCCACCTTAAGAGTCCTCCTTAAAAGAGAAGGTTCAAAACCGCTCAGAGACAATGGAATTCAGTCTTTGATTAATGTGCAAAAGCTTCTAGAAAACAAAATGATTTCCAAAGCAGCTCTAAAAAGAATCCTTACAACAAAAAGAAAAGAATCTTTAATAAAAATCTTTGGCCATCTAGACAGGTCCATGTGCCAGAAAAACAGATTCAACCCAACTATTCTTTGGAGTTTTGTACCTGACACCTGGTTAAAATTTTGAAGTTCTCTGTTTGTGTCTATCTGTCTCTATATGTATTTGTCTTCCTCTGGACGGTATAATTTCTAAAGGAACTGTATTTAATTGGCTTGAAGTAAGTGCTTATATAAATTAATTTTAAATGTAATAGAAACCAACCCAAATGTTTTTGAAGTTAACATGATATAAAATGATCTTTGGTAAATGAAAGCTTGTTTAGGTTTATTGGTTTGATTAAAATAAATATGTTTTTGGTTATAAGCATTGGATACAATACAGACATGTCGTCTCTGTTACAAATCTTGTCAGTAAAAAATAATAAATTAGAGAGCCGACCATATGGCCTAATGATTAATTTCAGTGCCCTCCACTTTGGTGGCCTAGGTTTAGTTCCCAGGTGCAGACCTACAACACTTGTCAGTGGCCATGCTGTGGCTGCAACTCACATACAAAATAGAGGAAGGTTGGCACAGATGTTAGCTCAGGGTTAATCTTCCTCAAGCAAAAAAAAAAAAAGAGAGAGAGAGAGAAAGGTTGGCAATACACATTAGCTCAGGGTGAATCTTCCTCAGCAAATAAATTAATAATAATAACAATAATAGCTGATTTTGTATGATGTCTCATGAGGTTTTTGTAGGCAATCTAAATATAACTATTGGAAACAGGTAAACTAAATAGATGTGAAAAGGATAAAGCCTTTCAGGAGAACTTTTTAATAATAATTATGTTATTGTGTATGTACTTAACCCAAGACGATGACTAATTGCTTTTATGTCACATGTAGTTTTTGTAAGTAATCTAAACATAACTGTTGGAAACAAATAATTTAGATAGATAAAAGAGTTTTTGAGTGCAATATTTATGTTTTACAGTATGTTTGCTTAAAAATAACTTGCAAAATATTTTTGGTAACAAAACTTTAGAGTTTTGCTAAGCTATATTAAATGATGAAATTTCATTGAATATCTGGATCATTTTCTGAATAAGATAAAATATAAAAAATTGATTACTAGGAATAGATTTGTCTATCTTGGCTTCTTTTTTCAGAGTAACTGAAAAACGCTTGGGTTTGTTAATAAACGTGTTCTGTACCTGTTGAGAAATTTTCTTTGAGAAAGCATATATTTCTACAGAGTCTGTATACAAGGAAAGTAAAATGTATATTTTCAGTAAAGAAGGTATAAAAATAGAGATTCTTTTGTTCAAAGTACTAGGAAATAGCAAAGGAAGGAAAGCATGGGACAAATTCTGAATGTAAGAAGTAAGTGACAGAAGGTTTGTGAAAGTAAAACCCTGCAGAGTTTTATGAATGATAAAGTTGGCTAAGATTGAAATGAATTTAATTAAGTAAATAAGTTTCAATTTCAAAAGTAATCTGGTGTAAAATTAGAATTTGGCTTTCTCTCTCTTAATTAATTTTCTTGAACTTTTGGTATACTCTTGATAAAGAGGTTAGAAAAAGTTTTTATTTGAGTAAGTCTACCTAAAAGACAGAAATTCTTTGTTTAGTTAAAATAACTTCCTATGGTCAAAAAGGCTGAAATCTCTCTAAGTATTTTTTTTGACTGTCTCTGTTGTCACTTTGATTGAATTGATAACTAAGTGTTGTCTCCTATTTGACTAAGTCTTTTAAAATCTTTTGATATTTTAGACAAAGTTTCCCCAAAATTGAAGTCTTTCATTTGACTTAGAAAGGAACTTGGAGAACTTCTAATCAGTCCTGGGGCTTCTCAAAGAATTTGTTCTCTCATTCTATAAAGAGAAAAATATTAAATTAATTAGTCTTGTTTGGTATGTTAAAATACATGAGAAGCATTGTAAAGAAATCATGATAAACCTTCTTAGATTATATTGTGTGAGTAAATGTTATTAATAAAACTTAAAAAAATTATATAACATTCCAAAAATTCTAATATGTGCTGGTTACTACTCATAACTTTAATTATTATCTCAAAGTGTTGCATGTCACAGAAATAGACACATACCCCTGTCACTTGCCATTTTTGAGTGTTTTGCTTTTGCAGACAGTTGTTTTACTTGATCTTCTTGAAAATATGTTTCATCTTCAGAGAGATTCATGGAAAGGACTCTCACACTTGTCTCACACTTTATAATCTGATAAACTTTCAGATTATAAAACTGAGCTGGGTTAGAAATTACAGAACACTAATAGTGAAACTGATATCCTCATAAAACTGATAACAAAAGATCAAAAATAGATTACATAGGATTAAACAAATTGATGAGGATGATTATAATTTTCATTTAAAATTTGCTGATTTTTTAAATGTTTTGTTTTTCAAGATTTAAGGAAATCTTTTTCTTTTTTCTCTTAACCTAAGTATGACTTATAGCAATTTGTAAGCAGAATGGAAACATTTATCTTTTTCTCCCTATTTGATTCCTCCAGAATTTGAAAATTCTTGATGAGTGCATATTCTTATTTTCATGGCAATATAGTTATTTGCATAAGTTCAATAAGAAACCATTCAACTGGGGCTGGCCCAATGGCATAGAAGTTAAGTTCATGCATCCTGCTTTGGTGGTCCAGGGATCACCAGTTCAAATCCTAGGTGCAGACCACTTACCACTCATCAAGCCATGCTGAGGTGGCATCCCATATAGAAGAGCTATACACATAGTTGTGATACACAACTATGTCCTGGGGCTTTGGGGAGAAAAAAGAAAAAAAAAGAGGAAGATGTTACCTCAGGGCCAATATTCCTCAAAAAAAAAAAAAAATTAAGCCATTCAACTTATAGCAGGACACAATTGGAAATGCTGGTTATATTACCAAGGCTTTGACTGGAATGTCATATGAGAGAAACATGTATCAATTAAGATATGACCATACAACTTTAAGGAACAAGGATTGAATTTATGCATCAAATAAATCCACCTGGAAATATTGGCCTCAAACTTTGCTTACCAGTTTCCTAGCAAGGTTACTAGATGAATCAAGAAGGTCACTTCCCTGGCTAGTGCAAGAACCTCAAGATACTTTGGAGACCTCAAGAAGAGAGGAATTGACCCAAATCTGTAGGTATTGCAGGCATAGTCTGATGATAAGCCTTTGGCTTGGTTTTCCTGGTCTTGAGATGCCTTTAAAGTTCAATCTGAGATCCTTTATAAAAAGTTCCAGGAAAGCAGATTTAAAAGAGCCTATATGATAAATTCCTATTCTTGCTGTACTTATGTAAACAATTGGGCCAAGTTTATTGGAACTATACATATATTGCAACAAATGAGTCTTAGTTTGGCTATTTGTGGCAAATATGAGAACAATTTTGAGAGAAAAAATATTTTTCAATAGAAACCATAATGCAGATTTGTGGATATTGGATTCTGGTTCAGTAAATGTCTTCAAGGTTTTCATTTTCTATCTATAAACTGGGCTGGATCCTGAATTCTTCTAGCTTCCTCATATAACTGGTCCAAACTAACGTTTTCAATTTTTTCCATATTTTTCATTTGGAATCATTAGAACTGGGATCACACTTTTCCCTGAAGCCCTGCAAACTAAAGCTGGACAGCTTGGTGTAAATTGAAGAGAGAGCACCATGATAGCCCATTTTTGGACAATCTTCAAGCCTGTTGCTGTAAATGCTTTTCCTTAAATGCATGGTTACTTGCTTACACAATATAGGCCTAAATTTTGGAGACCTTTCCTATGTTCTAAAGATGATTGAAAAGACCCAGAGGGAACTCTGAATGGACAAATCAGGCCCTGACAGACCATGAGTTATGTTCAGAAGATAGTCTCCTAAAGATAAGGAATGAATGACTCCCAGGATCTTGCCTTACTTGTTGGACTATTAGATAACAGGCTACTTCTCTAAATGTGATTTCACTTGAGGCTCTGGGCACTAACTTTGATTCATATATAGACCTCTTCTCCTGGGTTCCCCAAGGAATTGAGGTCCATTTTGAAGTGGATACTAAAATTTGGGCTATTTTGCAAATCTGTGTAGTCATCTATGTAATTATAAAATGTGGACTTAAGTGTAGTTCTGAAGCCATCGATCAGATTACTAAAATAATAGACATTCATAGCATATCTTGTTTCCCCCACCTGGTACCCAAAAGTATTTTAAAATAAAAGTAATACAGTTTTATTCCTCTGCCCCTGATCTTCACACTTTTACAGCATGAGGTAGCTAGAATGGTCTTCACTCCCATTTTCCAAGATTGAGGAATGATCATAAGACAGTGGGTATTGAAACTGAGAATGAAGGAGTTAAAATCTTCCCTAGAGCAAATACTTTGATAAGCTTTTGAACCACAGCTGTGCATACTCAGCATGATCAACCATTGTTAAAAATTAACTAGGTCTTTCTGTACCTTCTTTGTATATGAGTGAATCATTTTTTTCCAGGAAATCAAGGCCCAGACAGCAAGATTCAGCCTCCTAAGGCCAAATGCAGGCTGAAGATGAAATCTAACCAGAAAAATACAGATAATCAAGGACAAGAAAATTCAGTCTCAAAGGCCAAATGCAGCCTGGTGAGAAGGAGCCAAAAAGCAAGGACAAATGTTCCCCCTCTCCTACTTAAACATTATCAAGTGCTCCCTCTCCTCCACCTAAAACCTCAGATTAAAAAAAAACCTACTTTTTTCTCTTTGAGGAGGTGGTACTGAGTTTTAACTTCCATCTCCTTGTCTGGCTGTCCTTTGATAATAAACCTCTTTCCTTGACACAAGGCTGATGTTCCAGTTATTGGCCTTCTTGTTGATGGGTAAATAAACCTGTGTTAGGGCCCAGTAACACCATTACACAGAAAGAAGCTCACAGCCAGTGGCAGCATTCCACCCACCTCTAGCACATCCTTCACCTTGATGTGACATAGGGCTCTTCTAGGTTATCATGGTTGAAAACTGTCCATTTGGCCCTCCTAAGATTCCCTGAAGAGATACATATCTGAGGTCCATGTTTTTACCTATTTGTGGGCACCTGCTCATGGTCTTGCCACATGGCTTGGAAAGTGGAAAAGCTTACTTTTTAATTTCATGTTAAATCTCTTTGGGCAGTTCACATTTGGCAGGCATTGGTGGATTTTCTCCTCCTGTTTGGGTTACCCATGTCTTGCTTCTCACCCTGTATGGTTGGTAAAAGGACAGACTCAGAGGTGAATGAGCCAAAAAGTCTTCCCCAGCAGCAAATCTTTTTAAAGGAGAAATGTAAAGACAATGAGTGGAATATTATTTTACTTCAACTTAATTTATTACTTAACCTTATTTGAATATGTAAACTTCTAGGGGAGCTGAAAGGATGAAAAGGAGAAAAAAAGACTGAGTGATTACAATTCTTGATGAATCAATACCTTCATGGATTAAGATGTAGTAGAAACCAGAGAGTAGAAGAATTGATTGTGGAAGAATGTGTTAATGTTAAGATTTCAGAGATAAAGCAATTCTATGAAGTAATCATGGGAGTAGTTCCCTAGTGTAGTGTGGGTACAAGTAGAAACTCTCAGGAGTTGAGGACATCAAAACGCTGAGAAGCTGCAGTTGTCTCCAAGAACAAGGATGATGTAAACAAATCCTGGGAAGGAATTATAGTCTTTATAAACATATAAATATTATAAAGACAATAAAGGGAGTGCAGGGAGAAGTGGGTAAGATAGTAGGGTCAAGATGATGTCAGCATTAAAAGAACAGTCACATGCTTCTCTCTTTCTAAGGATTTAACTTTCCTGATGCAATGGGCTATTGTCTTATCATTCTTTGTTCTAAAGTTTACCCCAGTCACATTGCATTCTGCATATTAGGTTCTGAATAAACATAGGAAGGGAGCACTGGTTGGGATGATATCCTAATCTTACCAATTCAGAACGTGGCTCTGTAGCACTGGGGTGTACAGTGTAAGTGGGGGTGCTTTGCTTAGTAGGTACAGGCCACGTGTCTCTGACATTGACAATGACAATGAGAATGGCAGAGCAGCTTCACACTAACTCCCCAAAAGCCACAGCTGTTCTCTTTCAGAGGTTGTCATTTAGGAAGTTGAACTTATTTTCTTCATCTTCATTAGAGCTGTAATCAGAAATTCTACCTATTCTATTCTATTAGAAATTATACCTAAAACTATTCTATTCTATATATTTGCACATAGTTAACTGATATTCATTATTCATAAGGTAGCCCTAAAATATCCTGTTATCTATGTTTAATGTTGTATCAATATTGCTAACTAGGAGCAAATCTGCTCTATCCACCCTATAATTCCACAGAAAATAAAGGTGTTAGAAAATTTGATCTTTCTTTCTTATCAGAAGTTAGTTAAAAGAACAATCACATCCCTTCCCTAAACAAGGAAAACTGACCATGATTCAGGTCTGTGATGGAGTAGAGAAAAAGAGAAATAATTTTCATATTAATCCAGGCTCATTCAATACATATATTTCAGCACTATAATAAGCATAATGTTCATCTCATTGAGACTTGATCCCAACCAGTGCTTCATTCTGATGTTTATTCAGAAACTAATACTTAGAAAACAGTGTGGCCAGAGCAAAAGTTAAAATGTGGTTATGGTTAGACACTAGCCCATTGCATTGGAGGATGCTGAATTTCTGAAAAAGGTAACCCAAAACAGCTTCTAGTAACACTATAATTCCCCTTGAGTGTGTCTGGATATTAAAGTTTAACCACTTTATGAAAGGATACCTGTCATTTGAATGAGTGACTTCAGTAGGACAGATGGCAGGGAATTGAATAATAAGAGGGCTGACTAAGGAATAAAATTCAGCAGAAGAAATTTAAATAACATCCACAATCAGAGAGGGCAGAAGTGAAGTTCAGATTGCAGAATTCCAACTAGTATATTCTTGATATGTGTTTTCAATTGGTGGACTATATAATTGTTATGGGGTAAATCCTGAACATCTCCAATGTGAGGTAGTCACTGGGGCCACCCAATTATGGACAACTTCCTCACTGATTGTGAATGATCCTTGGAACTTCTAATATGGGGGCTCTCAATAGGGTCATTACATGTGGGCACCGGAGATCCACTGTGAGAAGAGAGGAGCTATATATGGCACTGAAATATATAAGGAATCCATTGAATGTGTAAATTACTTTGGTAAATATTTCCATCCAAATAATGTCTTTCCTTTATGAGCATGACTGTCTTTCCCTATATTTGTGTCTTCTATCGTTTCTTTAAGCAACTTTTCATAAGTTTGATTGTACAAGTCTTTTGCCTTTTTAAGTTATTCTTAAGTATTTTATTTATTTTCATGCTATTATAAATGGAACTGTTTTCACAAATTTCCTTCTCAGATTGTTCATTGTTAGTGTATATAATGTAATTGTGTTTTCTGTGTTGATTTTGTATCCTGCACCTTTGGTGAAATGTTTTATTTATTCCAACAGTTTGTTGTTTGGTTTTTAAGGTTTTCTACATCTAAGATCGTGTCATCTTGCAACAGAGATAACTTTACATTTTCCTTCCCATTTTGGATGCATGTCACTTCTTTTCTTATTACTATAATTGTAACTTCCAACACTATGCTAACTATGAGAGGCAAAATCAGGCAAATTTTTCATATTATTGACCTTGAGTGGAAATTCTTTCAGTCTTTCAACATCAAGTATGATGTTAGTTGTGGGTTTTTTAAATATGGGCTACATTATGTTGAGGAAGATAGTTTCTTTTTGTAGTTTGTTAGGTGGGTTTTTTTTTATCGTGAAAAGGTGTTGAGTTTTGGCAAGGGCTTTTTCCACATCAAATGAGATGGTCATGTGATTTTTTCCTTCTTCCTGTTAATGTGGTGCATTGCATTTACTAACTTTTGTACATTAAACAACACTTACATTTCAGGAATGAATCCCACTTGGTCATGTTGTAAAATTTTTTGTATTCCTTTTTTTTGTATGTCCTTTTGTATGTCCTTTCTTTGAACCTGAATGATTCCCTTTACATTTCTTGTAGGCAATTCTAATGACAAAGAACTCTTTCAGCTTTTGTTTATGTGAGATAGTCTTAATTACTCCCTCATTTATAAAGGACATTTTTCCTGATATAGAATTCTTGGTTGGCAGGGTTTTTTTCTTTTAGCTCTTGAAATATATAATCCCAATGTCTTATGTCCTTCAAGGCTTCTGATGAGAAATCTGTTTATATTCTTATCTAAGATCCCTTGTCCCTGATTCATTGCTACTTCAAGATAGTTTCCTGTCTGTTTTTCAACAGTTTCAATATAATGTTTGCAGGTGTGGATATCTTTGATTTTATCCTAACCTTAATTCTTTGACCTTCTTGTATTTGATGATTATTCATGTCTTATATCCGGTTTAGGGAGGTTTTATTCATTATTTCTTCAGATAATCCCTCTGCCCCACTCTCTCTCTTCTACTTCTGGGACTCTGATAATGTGTGTATTAGTTCCCATGATGATGTCCTATAAGTCCTTTAGAGTCTGTTCATATTTCTTCATTTTGTTCTTTCTGTTCCTTAGGCTCCATAATTTCTGTATCTTTTTTCATATTATCATTTTATTCTTCTCTGATTTACCTGATTACCTTTAGTTCTCTGTAAAATTTTTGTTCTAGCAATTTCAACATATATAAGACAGTTGTTTTAAAGTGCTATGTCTACTAAATCCAATGCCTATGCTTTTCAGGAATAATTTGGCTATTTTTTTTTCATATAATCTAGAATGGTTTTGGCATTTTGTTTTTGTATGTTTTTGTGTGTGTTTAGTTGGTCATTAGATAAAACAGCAACCTCTCTCACTCTTCCCAATTTATTCTGTGTCCTGACAATCCTTCACTTATTAGCTTGGCATGTTCCTAGTCTTGGGATCAGCCCAACATGAAAACTGACAGTTGATTCAGTACTTTTCTGAGCATACATCTTACCTGGCCTGTGTGCAGCTTTTTAAATTCCCCTGAATATGTCTGCTTTTCAAATATCTAAATACCCCCAAAACACAAACAGTAGTTTCTCGTCACAGCTTTATGTGCTCTATTCTATGTCTTCACTTTCAATCTCTTGCCTCTGGCATCTGTGCATCTATAACCCTCTGCAGCTACAATGAGGTATTTCAACTATTTTCAGTTCACACTCAGAGTTAGGCAACATAGCGGTCTTTCAGGCAGCCCCTAAATATGTTAGAACATTGAAAATGATATCTTCTGTGGTGACTCTAGTTTGAGACAGGTCACTGGGAACTGGGCTGATGCCTCTGACAGAACAAGCCTGCACTGTGCCTGGCAGGGGGAGGGGCAAGAGTGAGTAAAAAACATGATGAAATTTCCTACCACTTTGAATCTGGCTTTTTCGTAACTGGGTGTTCACCTTGTTGCTGTAGATCTTTGTTTGACTGTTTTCATGAGATCCTACATGGTTATTTCAGTTAGTTTCAGGTTGTTTCCTTACATATCCATGGGAGAACTCAGAGCTTCCTAGTCCACCATTTTGCTGACATCACTCTATGTGTTCAATTTTCAATGGCTTCATGATACTCCATTGTAACAATACATCATCATTTCCCTAGCTCTTCCCAGGTTTACTGACATTTAAGTTGTTTCCAGATTTTTCTTTCATGAACCTTGTTAAGCAAGATAAAAAATTATATAAAATATTCATCGGGTTTCTTGGTAGTTACATCATTATAGTTCTCTAATAGTTATAGCTGGGTGAAAGTTCTGTACACTCTAAAATTCTGTTTTCATACTGAAAATTATATCTAAAAACTGTTCATAATTAATACTCCAATAATCACCTTGACAAAATGTGTTTTCTGAGAGTCCATTTCAGGATATCACCCTTGTTAGGATGAGATATTCTTTCTACAAAGAATGAAAAAATAAACAAAAATAATTTTGCTGATGGGAAAGGTATAGAGGCAGATTTCTATTTTCTTTTAATTTGAAGATTTAATTCTTTATTGAGGGACAAATTTTGAAAAATCTTCATTAATCATTCTTCTAAATTGTGTGCCCTGTGTGTTTGTGTGTGTTTGTCTTTGTGTGCATGTGCACGGTGTAAGATAGTTAATTGTTTCAAATGATCTATGATCAAGACGGGGCTTCATTATGGCAAAAATAGAAAAAAAGATTAGCATCTGGAGGTTTTTAGTCTGCCATATGGTCAATAATTATTCAGCAAATCTCTAGTAACAATTTACTAATGTACATTGATCCTGAATGAAAAATTTACTGTGCAAGAAATTAATGATTTCTGAATCAGTATATAATAGTTTATTAAGGTTCCTCTTTGATAAAACCAAACCAACACGATAACTGATTTCAGTTCTCCATGGCTTACTACTTTAACCTTGCTCCTCCTACAGTCTGTTTGATAACTGCTGGACTGTGGACCTGGGTGTTACCCTGCTGTTATTCATATCACCTGTGAAGGCAGAAGAATAAAACAGAGCCTGCTTAGAGAGTGGAGCAACACACAATGGATGCCAAAGGTTGGCGCGTGAAACTAACTGATGGCCACTTCATTCCTGTACTGGGATTTGGCACCTATGCACCTGAAGACGTAAGAGTGGTGGTCTTGGGGTTGAGAATTCAAAAGAAAATAGACCCAGCATGAGTGTAAGCTGACCTGTCAAGTCATTAAGTTTCTATGTGACTCTGGGAGGCTCACTTGGTTCTTGTAACCAGACTAGAACCATTCCTTATACAAAGAGACAAAGTAGCCAGTGTTCACTGTAATCAGGATCTGACCAAGTGGTCACCCACAGATTATTCTGTGTTTTCCTCCAGTTTCCATCTATTTTCCTGGTTGGCAGAAGAGATGAAACTCAGCGGTAAGAATACCAACTATCAGCTGACTTTCTTTGAGACAGATTACTCAGGAGTGGTTTCTCTTTATATTTGTTGAATTCAAAAATTGTTTCCTCCCACAAAGAAGATCAAGAAAACATGATCCAGAGAAATATTTGTGGTAAAGTATCCTGGAGATGAAGTGAATGACAAATGAGCAGAGAGACTTGCTGTTCTGTTGTGGGGTAACCTGTTGAGTGCCAGGCAATAATTACTCCACCTGCAGTTTCCCTTGTACTTCTCCTGCTACTTGGGAATTTATTCCAAATGGGAAATATATCATTTGAGAGAATAAGCTACAGTCTTCCAGATAAAAGTTTCAATTTTTGGTCCTTGTTAATGTATTTTTGAGTGAAGCAAATAGGTAGAGTTGGACCTTGGACATAAGAGGGAGAAAAGAGCCAAAGTCACTAGACTGGAAGCCAGAAGCTTGCCTTCCAGTTTTGTCTTTAGACTAGTTGTACGACAAAGGACTAATATTTAAAAGTTGAGTCTCACTTTCCGATCTATAAAACAGAAGGAAATATTTGAAGAGACATTTTGGAGACAGATGACAGGACTTTACTTTGTAGTGCAAAGTGGGATGAAGGGGAGGGAAGGGTCATGAACACCACTAAAGCTTCAGCTTCCATAGACCTCTACATGCCCAAACGATATGTCAAGATCATGACCAGCAGCGGGCAGTTAGACCAAGTATCTAGTTCCTAGCAACATCTGAATAAAGAAAGCTTCTGAAATACCTAAAAAGAAATGGAATATCATTCAGCCTTAAGAGAGAAGGAAACCCTGCAATTTGCAGCCACATGGATGAACCTGGAGGATACTAAGCTAAGTTAAATTATCCAGACATAAAAAGACAAATACTGCATGATCCCACTTGTATATGGAATCTAAAAAATTCCAACTCATAGAAACAGAGTGTAGAGTAGTGGTGACCAGGGATTGGGGAAGGAGGCAGTGGGAAAAAAATGGGGAGATGTTGGTCAAAGGATACAAACCGTCAGTTATAAGATGAATAAGTTCTGGAGAACTAATGTACAGCATGTTGACTATAGTTAATAATAATGTGTTGTATTCTTAAGATTTGCTAAGAGAGTAAATCTTATGTGTTCTCACCAAACACACAAAGAAGTTAACTATGTGATGTGATAGGTATTTTAATTAGCTTCATTGTGGTAACCATTTCAAAATGTATATGTATATGAAAACATCACATAGTACAATTTAAGTATATATGTTTTAAATTTATATACAATTTTTATTTAGCATGTTCTGTGTGACTACACTGGTAGAGGACTCTTAGAAGCAATCACCTTGTTCCTTTAGACTTCCTTCCACGTACCTTTTCCTTTCTTGATTTTGCTTAATAACCTCTCACAATATAAACGTTATCCATGACTACAACTATATGATAAGCCCTGTGAGTTCTTTCAGGAAATCACTGAAACTGGGGATGGTCTTGGGAACCTTTGATGCTAGTGATGAAGCAGTGAATGCCTGGGATTGAAGGGTTTACTGAAATGCCCCACTTTTATTACTTACCAGGAAAGATCGAGGCAAACTGCCATGGGTTCATCACCACACATGCAGAACTAACCTAAGACATGAGGAAAAGTTGATTTTGGGGAAGGTCAAAGTTGTGCCTTAGCTCTCTCAATCATGTGGATATCCAAATACTATCTTTGTTTGCTCGTCTAGGTTCCTAAGAGCAAAGCTACAGAGGAAACTAAATTAGGTATAGATGCTGGATTCCGTCACATCGATTGCGCTCATGTGTATGGTAATGAAAAAGAGGTTGGACTGGCTATCCGAAGCAAAATTGAAGATGGCACTGTGAAGAGAGAAGACTTATTCTGCACTTCAAAGGTGCTGTGTATGTGGTGTGTGTTTGTGCACAGGGATGTATGTGATTGAGTGGAGATGACAGTAATATGATAGGACCAGTAGTTGTTTGGTGAATTTTTCATATTGGTTCAACTTTTTTCACACATAATCATGTATCAAATCTAGTGTCAAAAAAAGATGATGGCTTTCTCATCATTGTTTTGTTCAAATTTTATGATTTTAAAGTAAAGTCAATTTACTTTTCTGACCCTCAGACCACATCAGTGTGATTTTGCATGGACTATTGAATTAGACAGAATTGTGATCAGATTATAGTTTTCTGTATAATCTGGGTAACTTACTAAAATTTCTTAACGTTTTGAATCTCACTTCTCACCTCCATCAATAAGAGAGAGCAATATAAGAAGCACTTTGTGTATTAAACAAGATATAGCAATAGTGTCTTGAATTGTGTCCAGCACATATTAATGTTAAAATCACTTTTTCCATACAGTTATCTAAACAAAAGGGATATAATCATTCCCCCATAGGATTGAATGTTTGATAGAATGAGGCTATGATTTTCAATGGCTTTGTAAATTCCATCAAACAGAATTCTGATAATGGGCATGGTTATTATTTGGTAACACATTTTATCTCTTAGGTCATTTCCTTCCATTGTTAGTAGAGGTACTGATGACAAATACAAACAAATAATAGCATTTCAACGGGTAAGTCAGACCAAAAGGAAAAATGCATTTTTCCTCTGTGGTCACCAATTTCCAACCAGTATAAAAATGTCTAAGTATTATGTAAAACGAAGAAAAACAAAACTGATTGAAGTATTAATCAAACACAATTTCCATTCTTTAACCTCTGCAGCTTTGGATCACCTCCCTTCGACCAGAATTGGTCCAACCAGCCTTGGAAAAGTCTCT
The DNA here is from genome assembly GCA_031878705.1 of Tapirus indicus. Lineage (NCBI taxonomy): Eukaryota > Metazoa > Chordata > Mammalia > Perissodactyla > Tapiridae > Tapirus > Tapirus indicus. Next base: position 123,007,618 of record CM062925.1, read on the forward strand.
GAAAAATCTTCAACTGGACTATGTTGATCTGTATATTATTCATTATCCAGCAGCTATGAAGGTTGGCAATTTGCGTGGTCAAACCTATTTCACTTCTTGTGTCAGGATGTTGATCAACTTGCATGGATGATTGAATTAAGATTTTCCTTAAAAGTATGTAGGGATTGTTACACTAGAGAATAGCCCCCAAAATAATATTTCCTGATTAGACTTTTATGTACTTTTTTGAATCTTTAATTTCCTTCCCATTCCTCCAAGAGAAGAGTTCAACAATCTCAAATACTCTGCCTCAAACACTTGAGGAAATAAAGATAGGCGTGTTCAATGTGCAGTCCTGATTGTGATCCCTGAGTCTCTTGGGGATGTCACAAACACAAAGTTTCACACAGCTGTGGTGAGCAATGCAACTGCCTTACAATTGGGCATAATGAGTTGATCTCCTCTCTCACCATTTCAAGTTGAAAGCAGATTTGATAGTGGTCCCTCTGGGTGGGTCTACAACTAGCCTCCTTCATAGGGACTTGCAAAACCTCACCTGCACCATTGGGCACCTTCACAATGGAATTTTGTAGACTGCACTTAGCCGTTAATGATTGTGTTAGGTAGAATTCCTGATTTTAAGTTATAGAAAGCTTCTCAAGCTATCCTATGTAAAAGAATTTATTGGACTATATTAAGTCCAAGCTATGGATAGATTTAAGGATTTGGAGTAGTCTTCAGAAATAGCTCCTTTTACCTATCCCTTAACTTTGCATTACTCTTGGTTTGCTTTATTTTTGTTGCAACATTTTCTATTGGTGGCAAATATGGCCTTGGGGCAATTCAAAGCATGTGGTCATTAACACTTGACAGTGTCTCTGGCTCTTCTAGCATCCATATTATTCATGAAGAGAACTTCAACTGACGCTATTTGTAATAGTTGTTCTGGATATAAGGCCATGTCACTGTCATTCTTAGTGCAAGGGAGGCCTTTTGCAACAGGAAAATATAGCAGGCAGACAAAGGTAACAAGTCAATACGAGTTCCCCTTAGGATCTAGGAAAATGGTATTTAGGAAAACATATAATAAGTGTTAGAGATTAGAGGAAGCCTGTCTCCTAAAGACATATCATACAAATCCTTATGCAAATCACTTTGCAAGTATTATTATCTAGACTGTTACACCACCTAACTCTTGATAGTTTGGCCCTAGATGTCCCTGGCAGCCTGGCTAAGTGTGGAGAAATTTTTTGTGACATCATCAAAATGGATGCTTCTCTTTCAGCCAGGGGAAGAACTTTATCCAGAAGATGAACATGGAAAAGTCATATTTGACAGAGTGGATGTCTGTGCTACGTGGGAGGTGAGTGCTTGGAGGAGAGAGCACAGAGGATGAAGACAGAAGAAGGGGAATCTGGATCATTTCTTCCACTTATGAGAATGGGCACTGCATCTTCGGATTCAGCAATTCCTAAAGTTTAAAGGAATGGGTATGCTGTAGAGGTATAGAGGATATCATTACCGAAATGTTTATAGAAAGGAACCAAGGAGAAGAATTTAGGACAACAAAGATAGGCACCTCTTTCCTTCAATGTGTAATACTCTCTCAGGCTTTTCTACGGAGAAGACTGTAAATCTTATTCTTGCTGTCACTGCATTCTTTCCCTGTTTAATTTACTACATTTTTTCTTAATAATCATGCCCATTGGCTTCACTGTCATTTCTTGACAGTTGTTCCTTTTAAGAGATTTTTCTTGAGTCATTCTTGATCTATAGCCAATTGCACAAATGATTCTTCATCACCCTTTCCTCCCTAGGCCATGGAGAAGTGTAAGGATGCAGGATTGACCAAGTCCATAGGGGTGTCCAATTTTAACCACAGGCAGCTGGAGAAGATCCTGAACAAGCCAGGGCTCAAGTACAAGCCCGTCTGCAACCAGGTGAGCACCCTTGGCCTCCTCTCCTTTCTGTTCTTCATCTCCTTCTTACACTATTGCCAGGTGTCTATTTGGCCTCCCTCCTATTCCTCTTTCCTTTATGGAACAGAAGATTCTAGAGAGCAGAGCCTCTGTCTAGATGGGTGTGAATAGAACCCATGATTGTATGTCTGTTTTGTAAAGTCTTAGTGAAAAAAGTGGTGAGACCTTAATATTAAGTTGTGCATAGAAAGTTAGGGAAGGTAGAAGAGGTGACAGAGGCCTCAAATTGTTACCAGACCTTAGAGGGAAGGTGACATTTCTCTGAGCTGTAATGGATGTCCAGAGATGGGATGGGTGACAGTGATTTGGAGGGAATTGTGTACAGAAAGGAAGGTCATGAAAACATGGAATGGGTAGTAAATAAGGAAAGAGTGAATATAAGATGAAGTAGGTGTCAGGATTTTTTTTTGCGTGGTTTGGATGTCTGAATCCTTGTCTTGGTATCTCTGCTTTCAGGGGCCTTTGAATAGGAAGCATAGATACAAGAAAAATGAACTGGAGAGTTTGCAAGTCATCCAGGCTAGAGCAATGCTTTATGGTGATTCTAATTGTGGGCAAAATCAACCCTCGGGAACATTTAACAGGAACATAAAGCAGACCTTGTGATTTACTCAATCTTAGTCTGGTTCTTGTTAATTTCTACACTTAAATTAACTCTTTAGACACATTATTCTGTGTCTGATTCTGTGCTCTTACTTTTTTTTGTTCTATTTTTATTTTATTATAGTAAGAACACCTAACAGGAAATCTACCCTCTTAACAAACTTTGAAGTTTGCAACACAATGCAACACAATACAATACAATATTGTTAACTATGGGGACAATGTTATACAGATCCCTAGAACTTATTAATCTTGCATTATTGAGACTTCATGGCCACAATTAGCAACTCCCAATTTCTCCCTCCTCTCAGTGTCTAGTGACCACCATTCTGCTCTTTGATTCTATAAGTCTGACTATATTAGATTTTGCATATAACTGGTATCATGTGGTACTTGTCCTTCTGTGATTCTCTTATTTTATTTACCAGGTAATGTCCTCAAGATATAACTTGGATTCCAGGAGTAAGCATCTTCGATTGGAAAATGTGGCTTATAAAAGTCAAGAATGTGACATATAGTGTTATAGCACTATTGATTTTCAATTATAAATGTTAAAACATTCATGTGATTCTAGTATTAATTTTATTCTCAAGTTTTTTTATGGAAACTTTCAGACATTCAGAGAAGTTAAGAATAAGATAGAGAACTTCCATGTTTTATCTCCTATTTCAAAATTTTCATATTTTGCCACATTGCCAAATATACGTATATATATGGGGATCTATTGGCATACATATGTGTAATATTTTGCTGACCCTCTTCAAAGTAGCTGTAGACATGACAATTCACCCTTGCAGACCTCAGAAAGCTTACTGTCTAGTATCCAATCCATATTCAATCCTCCTTATGGTTTTCCCAATGTCTTTTATAGATCTTTATTAGTCAGGAGCTGACTGGGCTCCACATATTGCTTTCAGTCACGTGTTAAGCTCTCTTAACTTAGAATGCTCACTCAGTCCTTTTTTTGCCATGACATCCAGACAAGTTTTTGTCGAATATTCTGGATTTACCCAGTGGTTATCTTATGTTGATAATTAACTTGCTTCTCTATTCAGAGTTTCTGTAAGTTAGAAGTTAGACCTTAATGCCTTTTTACAGTAAGGTTAAACATTTTTGGCAAGAAAATGCCCTTTACATGCTTTGTCCCACAAATTGCTCTCCAGTAGGAACCCCGTCATGACAAGTTGTCCCTCTATGAGAGATGTTAGTTTTGTTCTCTCAGCTAAACTAGTGGTTGCCAGGTCTTTTCTTTGTAAATGTGTATTTTCCCCTTTGAATTACCCAGAATCTGTTGGGTAATAGTTGTCATCAGGGGAAATCATGTTGCCCCCCAATTTTTCACATAATGGTTGAGTAACCATGGATGATTTTACCCTGAAGCAGTAATGTCATTGGGATTTATAATAAATATTTTTAATTTTAGGGGGCCGCCCGGTGGCGCAGCGGTTTAGTCCGCGCTTGGCAGCCCGGGGTTCGCGAGTTCGGATCCCGGGCGCCCGCCGACGCACTGCCTGTCAGCCATGCCGTGGCGACGTCCCATATAAAGTAGAGGAAGACGGGCACGGATGTTAGCCCAGGGCCAGTCTTCCTCAGCAGAAAGAGGAGGATTAGCAACGGATGTTAGCTCAGGGCTGGTCTTCCTCACCAAAAAAAATATATATATATTTTTAATTTTAAACACTCATAATTTTTTTCTGACATTTTATTGTAAACAGAAAATTTCCTGAAGTCAGGATGAAATGCAATTATTCCTATAAGGTAGGGTAAAAACTTAATTCCTTCCCTTTAATTATCAATGTTCTGAGAAAGCAGTTACTGTGATAATCCACATCAGTGGGAACAAAGATTCTATTCTCTCTCTCTCTCATCACTATGGACTCATGGATTTTTATTTACTCTATATGTTATAATTGCTTTTAGTCATTATTCCCTTTGATGCTCAAATCTACCCAAATGTCACCAGCAGGATCCCCATCAAACTGGTTCTTTTGTCCTTTAGACATTCCTTCGTGAGCCTTTGAGTAATATATTGCTTCCTGGCACTATTTGATGTCCAAGACTGAAAGACTTCTTCTCCTGTCCCAGGTCTGGAATTAACCATGTCTCTTTCAAAGGTACAATGGTACTGAATAACCAAGATCTGATCTGTAGAATCACCTGTTCTCAGGAATGTCAATCTTTTTCTTTTCATACCTATTTAGGGAACAGAGGTATAGTATGTTTTTTTTAAAAAATCATTACTTGATGTTGATATTTCCTGTTTAAATTTAATATTACACAGCTTTTTGTTGAGCTTTTTTTTCTTTCACTTTAACCTTTCTGTTCCATGTTAATATTGCCATTTCACATAATCTGACACTCTTTTATCTTGGCATTCTACAGGTGGAATGTCATCCTTATCTCAACCAGAGGAAACTGCTGGACTTCTGCAAATCAAAAGATATCGTCCTAGTTGCCTATGGTGCTTTGGGAACCCAACGTCCAAAAGAATGGTAATGAAGACAACAGGGAGTTTACCTAAAACACTATTTTTGATGAAATATTTTTAATCATACCATACTCGGTTTTCTGGACCTAACTCTCAACTGGCCTGGGGATAGAGGGGAGGGACGGAAGAAATCTTCCCCTATATCATTCCATCACTCAGCCAATGCTTTTACATTATATGTGCCTGGTTGTAGATTAATCTATAAGAAATCCCTGCATTAAAATCTATACATAATTCAAAAATTGAGAAAAAAGACATAAGATTAAGTCTTGATTTGGATATTTATTAACTAATTAACACATTTCTAGTAACAGACCCTGTAAGCCTCACTTACTTTGTCTAAAATCAGGGTAATATGTAATTCCCAGGTTTCTCATGATAGAAAAAATTACAATCTGAAACATTTTTGTAAATTTCTATAGAAATATTGCACACTATAAATAATGATAAAATGAATAGTTCTCATTTTGGGTCTACTCAATTTTTATCGATATCTTAGAAAACTTAAAACAAAAACTATCCCATTTTTTTCCTTTCTCTTTCTCCTTTCATACTCTTTCTTACTTTGAGGGCTATGATCAGAGGAAAAAAGCAGCCACTGAGAAGTGAAAGAGAAAAAAAAATCCATGATTTGGAAGCATTGGTCTCAACACAAGCATGCATCAAAATGACCTGGAGGGCTTGTAAACACAGATGGCTATGTGCACACTTAAGTTTCTGAATCAATTGGTCTTGGGTGAAGCCATGGAATTTGCCTTCCTAACAAGTTCCCAGGTGATAGTGATTCTTGTGGCCCAGGGACCACCTTTTGAGAAGCACTGGTCTAGAGTGGGCCCACTGTATCCATTTAGGAAGCCTCCTAACAAACAGAATACTCAGTTTCAGGTCTTCAACATTTCTGCATTTCCTTCCAGGGTCGACCAGAACTCCCCAGTTCTCTTGGATGATCCAGTTCTTTGTGCCATGGCAAAAAAGTATGAGCGAACTCCAGCACTGATTTGTCTTCGCTACCAGCTACAGCGTGGGGTTGTGGTGCTGGCCAAGTGTATTAATGAGAAGCAGATGAAGGAGAACATGCAGGTGATGAGGGAGACTGTGGGTATAGGGTTCCTAAAGAATATCCTTCACATGTGTTCTGCTTTATAAGGCTCTCAAGACAACTTTGGGTGCAGATGAGTTACCTGTTATTCCCCATGCATGTGTGCCTTATGTGTATTACTAACAGTTTTCTCCTATTGTGTGAACAAGAGAGGCACTGTGTCTGGATGGAATTATGATTGGACAGAAAACAGAGATTTTGGTTCCCGCGTTAAATCTGCAATGTTCTCTATAGCCCTGTGCAAGTGACCTGTCATTTACTTCATTCTAAAATGAGGGAATTGGATTATGTGATTTTCTTAGTTTGTTTGAGATGCTATAACAAAGTATCACAGACTGTGTGTTTTATGAAAACCAAAGGTTCATATCTCACAGTTCTAGAGACTGGACATCTGGGATCAGGGTGCCAGCATGGTGGGTGATGGCTCCCTTCTGCATCACAGACTTCTCCTTGTATTCTATCATAGTAGAAGGGGCAAGGGTGCTCTTTCAGGTCTCTTTTATGAAGGCATTAATCTCATTCAAGAGGGCTTGACCGTCATGAGCTCCTCACCATTCAAAGGCCCCGCTTTGTAATACCATCAGAGAAGGGGTTAGTGTGAAACATTGGAATTTGGGGGGCACACAAACATCAGGCTGTAGCAATGATGTCCAGTCTCCAAATCCCTGTGGTTTTAGTTTGTATTTCCTCGAATACCAGAGTAGTTTCATTTCCAAGTATTTTTTCTCCTTGAGTTTCTATTTTTGTGAAGTGTCTGTTGAAGTTTTTGTCCATTTTCATTAACTTGCCTGTCTATTTATTCATGTATAGAGAAACCATTATGGTATACATTAGCTACGACTGCACAACAAACTATCCCCAGTTTAGAGGTTTACTACAAAAGCCATTTATTTTGCTCATGATCCTGTGGTTTGACTATCAGCCTGGGCTCATCTAAGCAGTTCTCTTTCTGGCTGGGCTCTCTCATATATTTACTGTTAAATTCAGAGCAACCAGGCAGCTCAGCTTTTAGGAGGTTGATTTGGCTGTTGTCATAGGTGTCTAAACCCTGTTCCATATAATTTTTTCACACAGTTGGCAATGGCATAATCCCAAGGCAGTGAGTGGATACCTGCAAAGCCTCTTCAGGTCTAGGCTCAGAATGGACTCACCACTGCTTCTGGCAAATTTTCTTGTCCAGTGCAAGTCACAGGCCAAGCCAGATTCAAGGGGTAGAGAATGTTGCAAAAGTGTTTTTGTCTTTTCATTTATTTAAAAAAATTGATTTTTTAATATTTTGTGAAAATCAACCCTAAAATGTATATGTTTAAATGGAAATCCAAATGTCCATATTTTCCCACAGGTTTTCTTTGTCTTATCTGTCATTTATCAAATGTCCCTCAGTCCATTTCTGGTCTCTCTCTTCTATTCAGCTACTTATTTTTCTGTACCATCTAAGTATAGTGGAAAATACGTCTTGCTTTTCACAACGGTAATTTTTTTTATCCATTTCTTTTTCTTCTTTAAGAATGTTTTGACTATTCTTGACTAGTTGTACTTTTATGTAAAATATAGTATCACTTCTCACCTACCATGAAAAAGAAGAGTGGAAGTCATACATATTGCATTGAAACTATAGATTAGTTTGGAGAAAACTGGCTTCTTTACCATACTGAGAATTCCTCCTCATAATTATGCTTTGAGTGTTTATTTACAGAGGTGTTCTTTATACGTTTTTAATAAATTTTGTAACTTTCTCCACAAAGGTATTTACATAATCCTTTTGTTAGATTTACTCATAGATAGCTAGTATGTTTCATGTCATTTTGATAACTTTTCCCTAACTTTCCCCTAACTTTCTCGTGTGAAGATTTTCAAATGTACAGAAAAAGAATAACGTAATTAATGCCTTGCTTGGACTCATCAATTGTGAAATTGTTGACATTGTTCCTGCTATCTATCTATCTACCTATCTAACTATCTATCTACCTATTTATCTATCTACCTACCTATCTGTCTATCATCTATCTATCTAACTTCTCTATCTTCCACTATTTTGGAGTATTAGTATGGATTGATGGATTTATTTGGTTCAACATGCTATCCTTTACTGACATTCTTTTTGATACTTAAGTGTCCCACATTTAGACAGTGACATCCTCCTCAAGTCAGTTACTATGTCCTTTGAAAATGTCATCATTAGTATTTGGACAATTATTGGTTTAAATTATCTTGAAAAAAATTTTTCACATTCTACCTGTTCATTGATGAGATGTAGAAATCCATCTGTATTAATCAGAATTACTAAATTATGTGTTGTATTTTAAAAATTTATCTCTAGATTCTTCTAGATCTTCTAAGTATGTGACCCTATCTCTTTGAATAATGTCAGCTTTGTACCCTCAGCTTTTTAAAAGTTCTCCTTATTGTCTGTAGTCTTTGAAGTATCAATGTATTACATCCAGGGATAGATTTCTATTTACTTTTTGCCTGATATTTATTACCTCTGGAATATTTTGCTTGATGTCTTTAAAAGCTTTGGGAAACTTTTAACATATTTTGAAAGGTGCCTTTGCACTATTCACTCTGATTTGCTTGGATTTTCCAGATTGGCAATCTTGCAATATAGAATTCATAAAAATCTTTCTACTTCTGTGATAGGTTTTTGAATTCCAGTTGAATTCAGAGGACATGAAAGTCCTAGATGGCCTAAATCAAAATCTTCGATATCTTCCTTTTCACATGTAAGTGACTTTCATAAATATGTCTTTTGGTAAATATTTTCTGATAATGAGTGTGTGATGATTCTTAAAATTTATGTCCATACCAGGAAGACAGAGGCCAGTTTGAGTCAGGGACGAGACAGGAAATTTCTGGAATCTCATCCCACAGTCAGTCCAGAACTTTCTTCACTGATACAAAAACAGGGTGAGAGGACTGGAGTCATATGTCCTGCCCCATCACTCCATGTAACTTTCCATGAATCTCAATATCATTACTAAATCTCCATCTTCCACAAGCACCTCCCATTTCTACAACAATCTAGTGGACATACACTGTGGATATCACCAGTGTAGTCTAATTCAATGTTTCCAAAACTGTGTTTATCATCTTCTCCCAAATTCTCAATTCTTTATCAATTAAAGGCTTCCCTGTCAAGCTTTTAGTCCACACCAGAAATGCCCCCATCATCCCATTATGGGATTTCATGAGATTGTGCCAAGTTTATGTCCTTCATAAGTTTCCAGATCTCTCTTTCCCCTTTCATTGCATGTTTTTTCAGGACCCAAATACTGCATTTCCCTCCAGAAAGGCAGACCTTGTGGGGTCCATAGGATTTCTTGGTTTAGATTTTCTGAAATATGGAGATCTCAACACAGAGGACAAAGTTTCCAAGAAGAGACATTTAAACCAATGGAAGAGTGTGGAGGCAAAAGCACCATTGTGGAGAGAATTTAGAGCCATCAAAATATTTTCACTATCCCTTCATACCCTAAGGTTCTGGAATTTTGAGGAAAGACCTTGAGGGAAAAGGAGGAATGCACATTCCTTTTTCCTGTGAAAATTTTAATTCATAATAGTAATACATGTGATAGTGTATGGACAGTGATTACCATAATAGAAAGTTGTGAATACTCAAAAGTTGGTAGATAAATTTTTTATCCTTGCTAATATATTTATTAATATAGAGACAAATGAAGAATAAGATAGGGAAATAATACAGAGAGTTAAATAGAGTGGTAATCAATCAGTAATTCTTACAATTAGATATTTTAATACTAACCAAGCATTTTTCTATCACTTTATATTTTGGGTTATTACTGAATAGAAATCTCCCAGCTGTACAGTAAGCTCCTCAGACATGGTATCCAATGTTTACATGACATTCTTTCCATTTCAGGATCTGACTGGATATGTTGTTTGTGGTGAGCAGTTAGTACCTAAATAATACATTTAAAAAATTGAAGTGAAATTGCATTCAGTAACCTGCATCACCCTAAAGTATTTATTAGTGCCAAGTATGTGGCTGAACTTTCAAAACAAGGCAGAATCAGTCTCTTCTTCCACTTAGGATTTGAAATAGGAAAGGACTGGCTATCTTCTTCCTTTATTGAAAGATGTAGCTAAAGAAAGAACATATTTGAATATTTGACTCTGCATCTTCAGTGTATTAAGTTCTGGGCAAGGAATATCATTTCAATAATTTAATTATTATTATTTTAAAATTATTATAAAGTCATGTTTCTGAAAGAAAGAAAGACAGACTTCACAGCCAGTCAGGAAATAAAATGTTTAACTTGATTCTAATGACAGCTCTGTAGAAATCACTTCTCTACCACCCTAGAAACTAGTCATTGAGCCCATAAATGCATTGTTCTTTCTCGTTTTAGTGGTGTTGACCACCCTGAGTATCCATTTTCTGATGAATATTAACGTGGAGGACTTTGTCCTGGCTTCCACCAGAAGCCCTGGGTGCAGATAGTGAGGCGGGAAACGTCTCCGATGGTGGTGATCCAACACATCAGCGTGGGTTCCGTCTGTGCAGCTTAGCAACTCATACTCAGCTAGACTAAAGGCACGCCATTCAATTTTTGTCACTTTCTGTAAAAATTAAAGAATTTTCCCCTAAAGTCTCTTACCTATTTCAGTCTCTGTTTTGCATATTTTCTATCCATCTGACTCATTAGAGCCCAAAATTGATTTGCCTAGAATTTGGGGGTGGTGGTGGTGGAATAGAATACAATAGCAGCAAGTTTATACACATTTCTGGGGCCAGATGGGTAGAGTTTTCAGTCTGTAGGGAAATAGTAGTCAGCAGTTATTGATCAGTCAGTATTCCATTAGCCCTTCAAGGAATAAGAGGACACATTGCACATGGTCTGGATGGTGAGGCACATATTGCAAGGATGACCAGCAATGCATAGGCTCCCTTGCAGCAGCTCATGGAAATCATTGCACCAGGAAATCCCAGAATGATGTATCCCTGTGGTAGTGTTGGCCTGGGAGTTAGGAGAGGAACCAGCCTGAAAGGATGATTAGGACTCAGACATACAGAAGATTTAGGAGGAGGGAGATGAGCACACAACTGTTTGGGAAACTTTGGAAAATGCCTCCTTGCTACATCTCTCCTGCACATAAGAAACTTCCCACAGTATTTTACCAAAGAGCCAGAGCTGAGAGTCAAGAGTCAAGAGTATACTGCCACATGTGCCCAGGTACCAGTAATGAGCTTGCCGGATTGCATTTGGACAGGAATTGAAGGAAACAATGGACTGGTCAAATTACCCTGAACATTAATTCTATATTTATCATATTTTCTCAGGATCAAAAAATGTTAATTTGATATCCTTGATCCTTTTAAATGTTTCAAACATGAAGCAAGGGACAGTTACAAATACAAAACACAAAATATTCCTAAGCCATTAAATCTTTTCTGTAAAGCCAATATTAATATAGGGAATACATTTAGTAATTCCAATTCTCCTAAATTTTCAAACACCATTTCAAAATACATGCATGTGAAATAGTCCAATGCAAACAACATTTGTTAACTTTTAGGAACATCTTTCATAGAAAATATACATTTATTTTCTACAATTTTAGGGATACAAATTAATTGTATAATTGTAAGGAAATAAATTTTTATCTCAGACCACTTTGTTAAAATTTTGAATCATCATGAACCAAACAGGGACAATCAAATAACTTTAAGATTCAGTTTTTCAGGACCTGTGTACACTTTCTAACACCTATACCTGCAACTATTGTTTCCTTTCATGACCACATTTGTCTATCATAACCACTAGGGTTTCTAAATCCGTGTTCTTTAGCTGGACCAAATCAAAAAGCTGTGTAACCCACAGTCTCTCCTAGAAAGATTCATCCTTTAAATTAGAGAAGTTCATGTATGTTGTCAGATTCTAGTTCACATTTCTACAACTGTAGCATAACCTTATGTTATTAACACCTAGTAAATAATTATTGGGATTGAGTCTTTTCAGTAGGCTGCAATTCTACCATTTTTATTTTTTGTGAAGGCTCCTTGGACATTTTTGTAGTTAATTTATTAAAATTCATCTTAAAGACTGTTCCTACGGGAAGATCAGTGTATATGACAAAGGTAGCCAAGTACTTTCCCTAGACCTGCTTCAAGCAGGAAAAAGATAAGGAGATGCAAAGGCTCAAGAAATAATATGGTCTTACTAATTCAGAACTGTTCACAAAAGAGGGCCAAATTTTAATAATATTGAAGAAGTTAGACTTCTGGTTTCTGGTCACATAGATAAAGAACTTGAAAGTCAAGATTTTCTTCCTCATAATGAGAAAATACATAAACAAAATAAGAATCAACAACTGTCCTTAGCTCCATCAGAAAATTGAAGTCACAGGGCAAATTACAGACCCTAAAATTGAAAGACTGTTGGATACAGAGAATCATGACTTAATGGGAACAGGAGAACAGCAAGGTGAGTGGACTGACATTACTCAATTTCAAGGCTTACTAGAAAGCTATAGCAGTCAAGGCAGTGTGGTGATTGTGAAAGTACAGAAAGATCGATCGATGGAACAGAATAGGGAGACCAGAAATAGACCCACACAAATAGAGTTAACTCATCTTTGACAAAAAAGCAAAGGCAATTCAATGGAGAAAGAAAGGTCTTTTCAACAAATGATGCTGGAACAACTAGACATCACATGCAAAAAATGAATCTAGCCTCAGACCTTACACCTTTCACAAAAGTTCACTAGAAATGAATTATAGACCTAAATGTAAAATGCATGACTATAAAACTCCACAAGATAACATAGAGGAAAAACCAGAGGACCTTGGAAGTGGTGATTACTTTTTAGACACAACACCAAATGCCCAATCCATGTAAGAAAACAATTGTTGCACTTCACTAAAATAAAAATAATTCTGCTCTGTGAAAGACACTGTAAAGAGAATGGAAAAACAAGCCACAGACTATGAGAAAATACTTGCAAAACTCTACCTAATAAATGATCAGTGTCCAAAATATACAATGAACACTTAAAACTCCATAGTAATAAAACAAAAAACTCAATTTAAAACTGAGCAAAAGATCTGAAGAGAAACTTCATTAAAGAAGATATACACATGGCAGTTAAGCATATGAAAAGTTTCTCCACATCATGTGTAATGATGGAATTGCAGATTTAAAAAAAATTGAGATGCACCTACACATCTATTAGAATGGCCAAAATTCAAAACAGTGACAACATCAAATGTTAGCAATGATGTAGAACAACAGCAACTCTCTTTCATTGCTGGTGGGAAGGTAAAATGGTACAGTCATTTTGGAAGATAGTTTGGTAGTTTCTTACAAAATGAAACATATGTTTAGTATATGGTGCAGCGATTGTGCTAGTTGGTAATTACCTAAAGGAGTTAAAAACTTATGTCCACACAAAATCCTTTACACAGATGTTTATAAGAGCTTTTAATAATTGTCAAGTTATGTATAGAGGTTCATTGGATATAGACAGATAATTGTGTCCATACAGTAGAATCTTATTCAGTGATAAGAAGAAATAATCTATCAAGCCATGAAAAGATGTGGAGGAACCTTAAATGCATATTAATAAGGGAAATAAGCCAGTCTTCAAAGGCTACATACTGTATGATTTCAACTACATGACATTCTGGAAATTGCAAAACTATGGAGACATTAAAAAGATTAAGGTTGCCAGAAGTTTAGAGGAAGAGAGAAAGGGAAGGATAGATAAGAAGAGCACAGAGGATTTTTTAGCATGATGAAACTATTCTGTATGTAGACAGTAATGGTGGATACATATCAATACGTATTTTTCAATATTCATCAAGCTGTACAAAACAGAGGAACCCTAATGTAAAACATAGACTTTAGTTAATAATAATGTGTCGATATTGGCTCATCAGTTGTCACAAATGCTGCACAGTAAGACAAGATGCTACTAATAGGAACAACGGGGGATGACGAGGAGGGTAGAGACTGTATGGGAAATCTCTGTACTTTATGTGCAATTTTTCAGTATCCAAAAGTACTCTAAAAAGTGAAATCTATTAATAAAAATTTAAAAAGTATGATCCAATTTTTATTCCTTTTAACAGGTTATTCCTATTAATCAAAAAAATAATTGAGCACCTGCTAACAGTCAGATGTGACTGTCTCATGACACAACTGTTAAAGGATCTGATACTCACGTAGTCAAGATGTCAGTGTTTCTGATAGTTCTGAGGTCTGTGAAGGTGACCTGGAACAGGGGGTGAGGTCATTCTCTGTTCATCACCTACGTCTTAGTGAACTAGGTTAGCAGGTTGCCAAACATAGTTACATATGATAATGTGGAGTCATTTTGAGGAAACTGGTTTCCAAGGGAGTATTTCCTTCATAAGGAAAGTGGAATCAGACCTCAAGGGACCACCTACCTCTGTGAGTTGACCTGCTTATCTCTGCAGGTCTGTGGCAGCTCTCCTAGGCTAAGCAGACATTTTCTGCCTGCACAGCATTTAGAGATGCCAAAATTCTCTCATAACCTGCCCAGCAAAGTAAGGATATCATTCCACACTGATTGCAGTAGCAAAAAGGTAAAGAGGAGATAGTCGGTCGACCTATAGGAAGGTTCAGAGATGATGCCTGAGACGGTGTGGTCTGTGAATGGTACCTATGCCCACAGTAGACTGCAAGAACAGCCTTGTAGTTGTAGAACTGAGCCAACTGGGAAAAATTCCTAGCTCATCAATAATTTCTGCATTGTATTGTGTGGAATTTACTCTGTCAAAAATAGTCCTTGTCAGAAAGAGGCCATAGTAATTGCAGTCCCAAATACAAAGGGGTTGAGAAATCATGGAATCCCTTACAGAGATTCAGCTAAGATGCTCCAAGTAAGAGGCCAAAGAGTTATACCAATATTGGTCTGTTTGGAATCAATTTCAGGAAACTTGACATTCAGAAGGAAGAGTGCAATCATTGTGAATCTTAACCTAAGACCTGGGACCATGAGAGTTACCACACAACCCCCTGACATGAAGTAAGAAGACTTTTCTCAAATCAAAAATAATGAAGCAAAGAAGGAAATCTATAACTATGAAAAGGAACCAATAGACCCAATAAACGGGAAAAAAAGAAGAAATAAAGACAAAAAATTATTTCCTCCTTCACACAAGAAGAAATAAAAATAATGGAGTAATTTATGACATGAAAATAAATTAGTTTAGCACTCTCAAATTAACACGTCACAAACCTTTATGAAGGGCAAGGAGACTTAGTAAGTAGGAAAAGACATGGGGAAAAGAACTAATTTGAAAAAACTAGTTTATGAAAAATAAATTATTTGAATAAAAAGAGGACAAATTCAATAGATGCAATAAACAGGAGACTGGACACAACAACTACGAATATTTATTTAAATTTGTGATTGCTTTTAGAACGTACTTATTTCTCTTTATCTACCAAAGCCAATGACAACGGTATATTTTGATGGCTTCCGTGTAAAACAGATTACTCAGTGTTAATTTCCAGTTAAAATTATTTTGACTGTAAAGATTTTTGGAATTGCGTTCAATTGTTAAGCCATATTTACAAATATTTAGGCTTCACTCTTTATCTGACACTTCATATAACTTTCAAGCTTCAATTCCATGCCTTTTATGCATGGCTATTACTTTTGGCTCCTTCTTCTTCCTGACCCTGTTTCATGAGCCTCCACAGTGAAAAGCTAAATCAGACCAATTCAGAATTAACCAGTAAATTCAGTGATACAGTCACTTCAGGCTTAAAATTTGTCTTTTTCAGGACTTTCTCATTAACAAATATAACTAGGGCAACTGCATGCCCCCTCACTCCTTCCTTTGCTGGCTCTTGTTCTGACAGGAAAATGACAGTCCACAAGCTCTGTTTTTTTCTCACAGGTCACTTTTGTGTTCCCCTCAGAACTCATGGAATCTTTCACATGTCATGTTCTCACCTGGAATAAGACAAAATCACTGGCATTGCTATTGGGACTCAAAAAATGGAGCCTGTTTAATAACATCTGACAGGAAAAACTGTTAATACTCTCCAGTGATATATGAGAGAAGATACAGAGAAATAATGTTTCATTATTAAAGATCTCTTTGCTGAAAATGTTGAAAAATAGCTGAAAATGGCTACCATATTTTACTTGATACCTATATCTGGTCTGCCTTCATGTATGAAGGCACTCAATCAACATTCTCTCAGCAGACTGTGGGTACCTCAATAGCCCTGCAGTGTCACACAACCTCTGCCACCAGGACTGAAACAGTTAAATACACCACATTTTGGCAGTACTTGGGTGATATCTTTTTGTGGACCCTGACTTAGGACAGGTGACCCAAGATCTTAAGTCTCTCACAAGTAATTTACCAAAGAGGCTGCACCATTGCCCCTCAGAAAATTCAGGGGCCTGTCAAATCAATCAGATTCTTTGGTTAATGTTATCTGATCCTCCAAAGGGTGAACAATCCTGAGACCACCAAGCACCTTTTGTTGCTTAGGCCACCTCAAACCTGAGAAAAGGCACAACACCTCCTGGGCTTGTTCACATTTAGAGACAACACTAATCCTTCTATTTGCTTGTACCACACCAATTTTTCAAATTACTAGAGCGTCCGCTTCCTTTTGGTGTGAGGACTGCGATAGCAGGTCTTGACATTAACACACAAGCTGTCCAGCAGACTTGGTCCTGGGTCCTGACTTTCTACTGTCCACTGAGGCCCTGGCACCACCACATAGCCTCCTGGAGTTTATGGACCAAACATGGCCCTAAGAGTTGCACATGGGTTTTGGGACCAAAAGGCTGCCACAAGGTCCCTTGCAGGAGATACCTTAGAAAAACAGATAATGAGCCTACTGGATTCTTGGAGACTGAGGCTCTGCACCCCAGTCAGTGGCCTGAGGACTCAGATTCCTCTCTGGCCTTGGTAAGAGATGCTTAACATAGGCAGCTGGGCCCACACGGAGCCTCCTTGGTTAAATGGCAATAGCTCTTTCAGGACAGGGCCAATCTCCTGGCGGATGACTTCCACCATGCTCAGCCCCTCATCTGCAACCATGGGGGAGTGGAAGTGACCCTCCTGTCTGCCACCTTGTCAAAAGGAGGAACCTCTTGGGAGAAAGGCAGTGACAGCGTTATACAGAATGGAGCTCACCTGCGAGAGGCGGCATTCCATCTGCCTTTGGCACATCCCTGACTGGTATGAGACAGAGGACTCTGCTCACTTGGCAGGGTTGAAAGCTGTCCATTTGGCTCTCCTAATAAACCCTGAAAGAGGACTATCTGAGGTCGGTGTTTTCACTTATTCATGGGCAACGGCTAATGGTCTTGTGACATAGCCTGGAAAATGGAAAAAGCATAATTATTTATTACAAGGGAAATCACTTCGAGCAGCCCACATTTAGCAGATTTTGGTGAATTTTCTCTTCCCATTTGGGTTACCATGTCTAGGCTCTCCCCTGGGCCTGCACACCAGAGGATCCATTTAATGCCACAGTAGACAACCTATCAAAAACTCAAAGAGCTGCAAACTGTCCCTGGACAAAACAGCCATCCAAAACTGTGTCCCTTGTAACTAAGGTAGACACTGGAGACTCACTCAGTGAGGAGCTCTTTCCTGCATCTGGTTACAGTTCTCCATAAGGCAAGTTGATTATCTTGCTCCACTGCCCTCCTCAGGTGCCACGTGACATGCTCTTACATGGTACACACACAGCAGGCTAATACTCGCTACGCCATAGGGAAAGCCAGTGCAGACTCCACCATACAGGGCTTAGTCTGTGTTAGTACCTCTGATCACAGACTCTGACCAAGTCTCCCACCTGACCTCCCAGCTTGTTCAAGCAGGGGTGTTGGAACAAAACGTGCTATGGAATTTTCACTTCCTATTGCCCTCAGCAGCAGGTTTGACTAAAAGAAAAAATGGCCTCCTTAGGGAATTGCTATTGAAGTTACAATCAGGCAATGGTCCCCCTCAATGGGTCTCTCTCCTGCCTTAGGCCTTGGTCCTATTACATTCTAGACCTGTAGTCCTTAAAAAAAAAACCCATACCAACTTTCATAAGCTACCACGTCTCCCTGGGGTGGTAAAGGATTCCATGCTCACCAAGAGTCTATTTTTATGTTTACCTCCTCACCCACTTCCCCCTCCTGCTTTCAATTCCTAACCATTCCTTCTCCTGGGAGGGTTGGTGACATAGCTGAGGGTGGGGCATATCCTATGACACAGTGACAAGAGAATGCCCTGAGGGACCCCTGATGGCCCTGCTGTGAGACCCTCAGGAAAAGCCTGTCTCTTCTCATTCCTCCAAAAGCTTTGCCAGAGTCACAGGATGTAAAGGCTGGTTAATAAATCCTAATGTCTTCCCTGCTTCCTTGTAGAAGACAGAAATAACTGCCCCAGGGCTGACTTCAGGACCAGTGTGCACCACTAAGACAGGAGATGACAAACTCCACTTAGTGAATGCTAGCTGTATCTGAAAATGACCAAGGAAGAAATTCCTGTGCTTTCTCTGAAGCCCCTAAACCACACACAGAGAGTCAGGGGGCCACACTGCTGTGGATATGGAGATAAAAGGCCCTTATATCCACTACAGTCCCACTGTCCCCTGGTTAGGGTACAGCATCCTGGGAGAGCGGCTCAAAATCAACCAGAAGCAAATTTAACAAATGCAACTGTTAGACCTTATCCTGGCTGGTTGCATCTGTATTTGGTCTGGGCACTTGGCTAGTTTACAACACTTAGGAGCAAATACTTCGACCTGAGGATTGTTTCAAGCTCATGGACAACCAAATATGCCCCTAGAACAATTGGATTTTTTCAAATTGGAAATGTATTGAGTCTCTCCCAACCTTCTCAGAACAGTTTGCCACTGTGTATGGTTCTTCCAGGGCCTAGGTGAGCACAAGGTCACATGCTAGATGGACAGCCTGGAGATCCCACATACAGAACCACTCAGAAGGTCATTATTAGAGCCAAACACATTTTACCCAAGGTGGGTCCACCAGCTCATTGACACGTCCCCAGATTGCCCAAGGTACCTGTCATGGCTTATCCATGTAAAACTTGGGATTCTTTACCAACTGTCCTGCTGTCCCAGTTACACTGGCTTTCCAGTAAATGAGCTGTGTGGTCAGGTTCAGAAGTCACTGCACAAGCAGGCCAGGCCTTTGTCAACCTTTGAGGTCTCACTGATATTTGTAAGTCCAGTTCTTGAGCCTAAAAATGCCAGCATGTCCCCCAGATTGCCAAGTCCAATTTTCTTCTTAAAGTGCCTAAAGTTAGAAACCCCACACCACCTGAATGGGTAGCCTATGGGAAGGCACCAAGGAGGGTCCCCCGTGAGACTACAACCACACATGTGTGAGTGACCAACTTTACACAGAGTGTTGTCTCAAACACAGGACCCTGCTGACGTGAATGATTTTTCAGAATTGCTGCTTGTTGGCCCTGCGACCCTGCTTGCTCAGACACCTGCACAACTGTGGGTCCTGCTCTTCACTAGTGGAACTCCAAAATAACTCATGTCCACCTTCTTTGGGTTCAAGTACAGTGATTACACAACAGTCTTAAAACAAAGGTGCCCACCAACACTAACATCCTATCTAGCCTACATTACTCCCTGGAGGGAGCAGCCTCCCTCTATACCCTCTGAAAAAGTATGGGAGATTATTGTTCACCACAAAACATACCACCAAAGGCCTCCACGAATACCCCTTCTCTCTCTAGCACAGGAGAACATCCATCTCAACACAAGGCCTCTGCTGGCACTTTCTCTGTCTCTCACATCAGAGAATGTCCTTCTCTACAAGAGTCCTCTACTAACACCCAAATCCTGTCTTGCATGTCAAATTATCCATTGAGCACATGGCCTCCACCAACACCCTGTCTCTTTTATACTAGAGAATACCCATCCCCACACGGGGCCTTCACCATAGCCCACACTCCTTTTTACACTATAGAACACTCATCCCAGCACCTGGCCTCAACCAACACCCACTCTCTGTCACTTAGACTAGAGATTCATCATCTCAACACAAGGCCTCCAATAATATACACTCTCTCCAGTACAGTAGATAGTGTCTATCACAGCCCTAGGCTTCCACTGACATCCACCCTCTCAACTACACTAGAGGATACCCATGCCAGGAGGAGACCCCACTAATAACCATTCTCTCCAGAACTAGAGAATATCCATGCCATCACATGGACACCACTGACACCCTCTCTCTGTCCTGCACTAGTGAATACCCACCCATACCTGAGTCCTCCACTGACACGCTTTCTCTCTCCTACTGTAGAGAACACCCATCCCTGCTCTTCCATGACACACTTTATTGATAAATACCTAACCTTATCCCTCCCACTGCTGCTCTTCCCCACTGCCACATCAATACTGCCAACATGCATGTCCATCTTGCTCAGATCACAACGAGGCCTTTAAACAAATGCATCTGTTGCACTTGCCCTGATCACTGTCTTTACTGAACCACCACATATTCATATACCCAGCTGATGTCCTTAGATCAGCAATGATATATGTGTGAATATCAATGACACAGGCAATACCTATCTGCCCTCCACCATGTATTCCTCTTGCCCCATCCAGTCTTCCACTAATTGCTTACTACAGTCCTTGCTAGGGGTCAAGTGGAAAACCCCTTTAGAAGACAGCACCAATTACCCACAATCTATCTCTGTGCTACCCCATCTACTGTCCTCCTCCATCAACTCTTGACTAATATGTCACCTACTTTCCTTCATACCACCCTCTCTTACAGATCACTGCAGAGATAGCACTATCAGGTTGTGCTTTGGAGCTAATACTTCTACTTTCTCCCCTTCATAGCCCATCTCTTTTGTGATCTCCTTTCCCACAGATCAGCTATCAATCACTTGCTTCCCAGTCACTGTAGGATTTCCTGTTCTCCTTAAAGACACTCCTACATTGCATGCATCCCTCTTCCAAAAGCACTTGTGAGCCCTGTCTATACCACGTATAATCCTTGCTGTGGAAGCATTGCTCACTCCAAAGAGGACTGACACAGCAGGCAAACTTATAGAGGCCAAACGGCAATGTCTCAGGCTTTAATCTCTCCAGTGACACAGACACCATGAGTCCTTGGCCTCTTAAATTAGGTGACATTTCTCTTATAGAATCTACACATATAGGAATTATCTTGCACTCTGAATACTTTTCTTCACAATAGCAAAGCAGGAAGGATGGGATCAGGAGTTGCTAAAAGGTAGGGAACCAGAATACTGAAGGGGGATGTGGGATGACATTCAAGGCAATTTTGAAAAATGTCACAGGATACAGAGCACTAGGTTTTACCTTGTCAGAGAATCACTTAATAATGTCTTTGACAGTGGTCAGAGTGTGTCTTGTGCATTGTTATGTCTGGAGAGGAATAATATCTACTATTGATTATCCTTTGTTTCATGCTAAGTAGACTAACCTTATTCCAATCAAAACAGGGAAATTTTTATTGAATATCTAAAATTTGGTTAAATTTTTGAAAAATAATATCTCTGGAACAGTTTGTGCTGAAATTACAAATTTAACATCATCAGTGGAACAAACTGCAAGAAAACATACAAAAACAATGATTGTAAAATATATTACTATACCAACACAAACTTGTTTCAAAAGATTGTATTTTTTCATGATTTCTAGTTCAGTTTTAACTTTTTAGGGATATGACTACCTATTTTAATGTTTTCCTAGGATTTCAATAACATACTAGATCTGAAAGTAAAATTATACCTTCCAAGATAAGCCCAAATAACGTACAGAGTAACTTTGGGGAAATGGCAGACTGAGAAGCACCAGGAAATCATCTCTCCACCTAGACAACTATTTTATGAGTAGAATCTGTCTGAAGTGATGATTTTGGAACTCTGCAGTCTCTTTGAAAGCTTGCCATATTGAGGGGAAAGCTTGGCTTGTAAATTGGAGTTAATATGAGGATGGAAACCCAAGGTTCTGGTGTGGCTTGCTGAGGCCAGATTGAGTGATAAGGAACTTGTCTTCCATGTATCCATGTCTTGTGTTTTGATTGTGGGTGGCTGCTTCTGACTGCTGAGGTGCAAACAGGGGTTGCTTCCTTTCGTTCATACCCAACTGGCTAAAGTAGCTTCTAGGGTACTTAAAGGAGCCATCCTTGCTTTCTTGTGTATTCAGAAGCACTGTTATCTAGGGCATGTGCTTGTGGGAGGGGCTTATGTCAGTTTCAGGCCCCTGAAGGCCACTTGCCACTGCCAATGCAGCAATATATTGGGGCAGTTTAGATAAACTCTCAACAAAGCTGCATATCAAAAACTCACATGCGACATCATACTCAATGTTGGAAGACTGAAAGCATTCCTCCTAAGGTTGGGAACAAGACAGGGTGACCATTTTCACCACTGCTGTTCAACACTGTACTGGACATTCTAGCCAGAGCGATTAGACAAGAAAAAGAAACAAAAGGCATCCATAATGGAGAGGACGAGGTAGAGCTGTCTCTAATCACAGATGACATGACCCCTCAAAGAATCCACAAGGAAACTACTAGAGCTAATAAACAAATCCAGCACAGCTGCAGGGTACAAGATGAACACACACAAATCAGTTGTGTTTCTAAACATCGACAGTGAACAATCCAAAAGGAAATTTTTTAACAGATACAGAGTTTTTGTTGGCTATCACAAAAATGATTTGGGTGTAGATAATGGTGATGGTTCCACAATATTGTGAATATGTTTAATGCCACTGAATTGTACACTTATGGATGGTCAAAATGATAAATATGTTATGTGTATTTTACCTCAATCTAAAAAGTAATAATCTATAGAAAGATAATTACAGATATTAAAATAACATCTATGAATTATATAGAGCAGAGATCCAAAAACTATGTTCTGAAGGCACAGCTCACCACCTGTTTTTCTATAGACCATGAGCTAAACATGGTTTATACATTTTTTTAATGGTGGAAAAAGGTGAGTAATATTTCATGGCATATGGAAATTATGTGAATTTCAACTTTCTGTATTCATAAAGTTTTTGGAATAAAAAATTGTACAAATTGCTGAACTTGACTGATTGATTTATTCTTGGTAGGACCCTGGTGTGGTTGATGGTCTGAGAATGATTCCAGTCCAAGCCTCCGACCATCATACTGACTTCTCTTTGTATGGTAAAACTTTACTTGCTATACACTTTTTAAAATGTCCATGCCTTTCACCTTTCTCACAGGTTTTAGTATTCCTGCAAACGGATGCCTCTTGAACTGACATGCCCTCTAGAGTTTCCATTTATCAGCGTTACATAATGCATAATACTTAATTTGCTCTCTTCCACATTGTTGAACTCTGCTTGAACTTGGAGAATGTGACTGAACATTGGAATGCCAAAGTTCCTTTGGTGTGGCTACAGATGGGATTGATAGTCTTTCTCTGCTTTCTTCTACAAAAACATAACTCTCTTTCAGAATCTGACATTAATATAGAAGAAGAAAAATTACTCATATACATTTACCTTCCCTACCATGTTAGAATCAGTGATAAATTAAACATATTTTATTTTTGTTCATCTTTCTTTTACATCTCAACTGTCTTTTCCTAAACTTCATCTTAGTTTTCTGTTTTTCAATATAATTAGAAACTCATGGCTTTTCATAATCTCAACATTTTTCAGATGACAATGCTAACATTATTTGCATTTTCAAATTGTCACAACTGGTCCAGCAGGATTCCCTTAGTCCAGGCCTTTGTTTTCTCAGAGATGGTGCTGGCAGCCATAGTAACCAGCCTTGATTTCTGGCAACAACACAATATTCAGTTCTGTCCTGAATTTTCCTGATGCAAGATAAAAATAGCTACTCGTCAAGAGGCAGAATTCTTTTAGAGGGAAATAGAGTTAGGGACCAAACTCTGATCACTAGTGTTGCACATGAAATGGTGCTAAATAGATGTGCTACTGGATACTATTTGTTTCTTACAGTGTGAAGTATCATCAACCACTAATATTTTCTGCTATGTCAACAGTTACTTTATTAAGAAAGTTTTAAAGGAAATTAAAGTAAAATGGAGGAATCAGCAGGCAAATAGATCATTAGTGTCACACATGAAATTAGTGCTGATAAATGTGCTGCTGGATACTCTTTCCCTCCTTTAGGAGAAACAGAGTTGGAAACATTATTTTAAAGGTATGAGTTTACATAATTTTTCCAACTTAATATATTATGTTTCTCAGAGTGTAAGGTATCATCAACCACTAATGTTTCCTGCTATGTAGACATTTACTTTATTAAAGGAGTTGTTTAAAGGAAACTAAAATAAAATGGAGGAATCAGCAGGCAAATAGCAACTCAGATTTCAAGAACATTGAGTATAAGTACTGAGGGGAATTGCAGAGAGGGAGGCTGAGCCAAGGAGGCAGTCTGCATCAAAGACACAAAATATCCATGGTTATTTCACAATCACACAGTCCTTGGTGTGGCGTGGGGAACAAAGGGGATGTGCCAGTAGCTGCACTGGCTTTTCCGAGCTCAAAAGTCTCAGAAGAATTTCTAAACTCTGTAAGATAGAGATGGAAGGAGTTCTAAGCAGTGGTGTCAAACTCAGAAGTCAAAGTGCAAGAACAGGGAGAGATCTGAATAGAGGAGTTGACACAGATTGAGAAGGAGGCATTTTAGGACTCTAAATATATTGAGGTTGGCACATACTGTGGAGTTCATCGTGATGAAGTGGCGCAGAATATGCAACCAAAATATGCCATGTTGGCATATTGATTATCTTGAATTAAAGTTACTTAGAAAGAGCTGGTGCAAGAAGGACACTCTGACATTCCTTCGACCCTCTGAAAGCAGGACATCAGTCTCCATGTGAAATTATCCTCCCTGCACCAGGAGGGTAGAAGGCACCTTCATCTCCAGAGATAGGGAATGCAGGGCTGAGGAGGTTGTATAAACAAACCTTGTTACTTCTTCACTAACTTGCTACCCGAAGCCTAAACCACCTTGTTTATTCTTCAAAAATGTATTGTTTCCTTGTCTAAAAGGTATAAAAGCTGCCTGCTTTGGTCACTTCTTTGAGTCTCATATTATTATGGGCTCCTGTATGTATGAAGTTATGTCTGTTTTTCTTCTGTTTGTCTTATGTCAATTTAATTATTAGACCAGCCAAAGAACAGAGATGACAAGAAAGGAAGATTTTTCAATCCCTATAGTGGCCATTATGCAATAAAATGTGCAAATCCATCTGTTTCTTCAAAAATAATACATTTCCATTTGGAAATCTTAAAAATTGGCTATTATAGATAAAACAACAGAATCACAATAAAATAATAAATCATTTGCAAAGCTGTGGCTCCCAAGCAAGAGAAAACAAGTACCTTTTATTCTGGAAGGGGAATGATTATTCAAAAGGGAAGTCTCATCATCACATGTACAGGTGGGTGTTCACTCTCACAAGTATAGCTTGAAAACATGCTTCCACATGCATCACATGTTGTGGTAATAAGGCCTAAGCTCCTCCTGGGGCAGAGATCTTACCATTACAATCAAGTAAAGGTAACCCTTGGGCACTCCTTGGCCCATCTGTGCAGGTTTCGCTCTCGTGGTGGTGTTTGGACTGGTTCAGGGTGGGTGGTGATTGCATCTCCAAGCATAATGAAGAAGTGCTTTCAAAATCTCCTTTGAGTTCCTGGGAGCAATTAGTTGGTGACACTTGGTTAAATAGCAATAGTTCATAAGGACAGGGCCAAACTGGAGGGGGATGACTTCCCCTATGCTCAGCCCCTCACCTGCAACCATGGCGGGAATGGACGTGCCTCCTTTACTTACCCCCTTGGCAAAATGATAAACTCTTTGGGGCAATGGTGGTGACACCATACAGAATGGAGCTCATGGGCGAGTGTTGGCATTCCACCCGCCTCTAGCACATCCCTGACTGGGATGGGACAGAGGGCTCTGCTCATTTGGCATTGTTAAATGCTGTCCATTTGACCATTCCAAGATGCCCTGAAGAGAGGACTACCTGAGGTCAGAGTATTTACTTATTCATGGGTGGCTGCTAATGGTCTTGTGACATGGCTTGGAAAATGGAAAAAGTATAATTTTTATTGCAAGAGAAGCTGCTTTGAGCAGTCCATATTTGGCAGGTGTTGGCGGGTTTTCTCCTCCCATTTGGGTTACTCATATCTTGGCCCTCACCCTGTATGATTGGGACAAAGATAGACTAAGAGGTGAAAAAGCCAGGAGGCCTCAACCAGCTGCAAATCTGTTTAAAGGAGAAATATAGAGGGAATGATGGAGTCTGATTTCACTTCAGTTTAATTTATTACTTAACCTGATTTGAATATGTAAATTTCTATGGGAACTGAAAGGAGGAAAAAAGACTGTGACTACAATTCTTGTTGACTCAATAACTTGGTGGACTGGGGTGTAGTAGAAACCACAGAGTAAGAGAACTGGTAAGAGTGGAATGTGTTAAAGTTGCGATTTCAGAGATGAGTCAGTTATAAGAGGAAAACATGGGAGTAGACACTTCATGTAGTGTAGGTACAAGTAGAAATTCTCAGGAGTTGAGGGTGTCAAAACACTGGAGTTGTCTGCATGAACAAGGATGATGTCTACATATCCTGGGAAGGAATTATAAATTTTATAAGCATATAAGCATTTTATAAAGACAATGAAAGCAGTGTACTGAGTAATGTGTAAAATAGTAGGGTCAAGATGATGTCAGCCTTAAGAGAACAGTCAGATGCTTTTCTCTTTCTAAGGAATTTAACATCCCTAATGCAAAGGGCTACTGTCTGACCAAACCCTGTTCTAACATTTGCCCCAGTCACATTACATTCTGAGTATTAGTTTCTCAATAAACCTAGGAAGGAACCACTGGTTGTGATGAGGTCCTAAGCTTACCAGTTCAGAACATGGTTCCACAGCACTGAGGTGTAGGGTGTGGGGTGGGGGTGCTTTGCTTAGTTAGTGTAGGTTGTGTGTCTCCAATCTTCCTGCTGACAATGAGAATGGCACAGCAGCTTCCCACTAGTTCCCCCAAAGGCATATCTGTTGTCTTTCAGAGGTTGTAGGTCGGGAAACTGAACTTATTTCTTCATTTTGATTAAAGCTATAATCACAAATTCTACCTCTTCTATTCTATTAGAAGTTATACCTAGTACTATTCTCTTCTAACTCTTGCAGTTAACTGATATTCATTATCTATAGGCAGTCCTAAAACATCCTTTCATCTGTATTTAACATTGGAAAGCCATTCATTGATACTGCTAAATAGGAGCAAATCTACTCTACCCACACTGTACTTCCAAAGAAAATAAAGAGAATACAAAATTTGATCTCTCTTTCTTTTCAGAAATTAATTAAAAGAACAACCACCATCCTTTCCCAAAGCATGGAAAACTGACCATGACTGAGGTCTGTGAAGGAGTAGAGAAAAATGGAAAGAATTTTTGTATTAATCCAGATGCATTCAATATATATATATTTCAACACTATAATAAGTGTAGTGTTCCTCACATGAGGACCTCATCCCAACTGGTGTTTCCTTCCTAAGTTTATTCAGAAGCTCATACTCAGAATGCAGTGTGATTGGAGCAAATATTAGAACAGGGTTATGGTCAGACTATAGCCCTTTGCAAGGGGGTATATTGAATTCCCTAAAAACAAGAAACATGTAACCCCAAACTGTTACTAGCAGCACTATAATTCCCCTTGAGTGTGTCTGGATATTAAAATTTAACAACATTCTGACAGGTCACATGCCACTTGAATGAGTGACTTCAGTAGAACAGATGGCCGGGGAGTTGAATAATTGGTGGGCTGAATAAGGAAGAAAATTTTGAAGGTGAAATTCATATAACACCCACAATCAGGTACAAAGTGATGTCAGGCTGTGGCATATCAACTAGTATATTCTTGATCTCAGTGTCATCAATTGGTGGTCTCTATAATTGAGATGATGGGGCAAATCCTGATCATCCCCAATTTGAGGCTGCCACTGGGGCCACTCATTTTTGGATAACCTCCTCTCAGATCATGACTGATTCTTGGAGCTTCTAAGTTAATGGCTCTTCATAAGGTCATTACATGTGTGTGCAGGAGATCCACCATGAGAAGAGAGGAGCTATACTTGGCTGTTGGGATATATATAAGGAATCCATTGAGTGTGTAAATCATTTGGTTAATATTACTGTCCTAATATTAAGTTTTTCATTTATGAACATGATTGTCTTTCCATACATTTGCATCTTATTTAATTTATTTTAAAAACTTTAAAAATTTTGATTGTACAAGTCTTTTGCCTCCTTGTTATTCAGGAGTATTTTATTCTTTTTCATATTATAAATTGATGTCACTAGTTTCATTTGTACTATGATGTACATGTTATCATAGAGGCCTACCTATTTCATACATTCATCTTTTAAACCTTGTAGAAATGAAAAAGTAGAGTTACAAACCAAAATTACAGAAGTATAGGATTTTATATTTGTCCATATATTTATATTTACCAAGGTCTTCTTGTGGCCTTAAGTTACTGGATTAAGTAGCTCAAGTCCTTTCATTTGAACCAGAATGACTCTCTTTACTTTTCTTGTAGAGCAGTTCTAATGGTAATGAACTCTTTCAGCTTTTGTTTACGTAAGATTGTCTTAATTGCACCCTCATTATTGAAAGACATTTTTGCCTGGTACAGAATTCTTGGTGGTCTTTTTCTTTTGGCACTTAAAATACATCACTGCACTACCTTATGCCCAAGGTTTCTGAAGGGAAATCTCTTGATAGTCTACCCAGGGTTCCTTGTACCTGATGAGTCATGTTTCCTTTTCTTCTTTAAGATAGACTCTTGTCTTTGTTTTTCAACAGTTTAAACATAACCTATGTGGGTGTGGATATCTCTGAATTTATCCTAACTTTAATTCTCTGAGCTTCTTGGATTTGTTGATAATTTGTGTCTTACATTCAGCTTGGGGATTTTTTGTTCATTATTTATTCAAATAATCTGTGTGTCCCCTTCTCTCCCTTTTCTCTTTCTGGGACTCCAATGATGAGTATATTAGTCTACAAGATGGTGCCCCATAGGTCCTTAAGAGTCTGTCTACATTTCTTCATTTTTTCCCTCTATTCCTTAAGCTTCATAATTTTTATATCTTTTTTGATATTATCATTTTATTTGTATATCATTTACTTGATTTCTTTAGTTTTTAGTCAAATTTCCCTTTAGTAATTTCAGCATATATGAGATATTTTTTAAACTCTTTGTCTACAAAGTACAATGTCTATGTTTGTTCAGGAACAGTTCCTGCCATATTCTTTTTTCTTTTGAGTAGATAATTGTTTTTGTATGTTTGTCTGTGTGTTTAACTGGGCATTAGAAAAAACAGCCACCTCTACCACTGTTTATAGATTTCTTCTGTGCCCTGACAATCCTTCACTTAGTTTGGCATGCTCCTAGTTTTAGGATCAGCCCAACATGACAACTGAGGGTCTATTCAGTTCTTTTCTGAGCATGCATCTTGCCTGGCCTGTGTCTGGCTTTTTTAATTCCCCTGAATATAGGGCTGCTTTTTGAAAATTTTAATATCCCAAAACTACACACCCCAGCTTCTTCTCAGAGCTTTGTGTGTTCTACTCTATATCTTCAATCTTAATCTCCTGCCTCTGGCATCTATGCACCTACAGTTCCACTACAACTATAATGAGTAATTCCAGCTAATCTTCAGTTCAAGGTTAGAGTTACTCAGAACAGACAGCTGTCTTTCAGACAGCCCCCAAATAGTTTAGAACATTGTAAATAAGATCTTCTATGATGGCTCTGGTTTGAGACAGGTAACTGGGAACTGGGCTGATGTCTCTTACAGACCAAGCCTCCACTGTGCCAGGCAGGGGGAGGGGCAAGGGTGAGTAAAAACAGGATGAAATTTCCTACCACTTTGAATCTGGGTTTTTCCTAACTAGGTGTTCACTCGATTGCTGTACATCTTTGACTGTTTTCCAGAGCTCCTAGAAGGTTACTTCAGCTAGTTTCTGGTTGTTTCCTTATATTCCCCTGGGGGTATTCAGAGCTTCCTCGTCCACCATTTTGCTGACATCACTCTATGTGTTCAATTTTAAATGGATTCATAATATCCCATTGTATCAATGCATCATAATTTCCCAGACTCCTCCCAAGTTTATTGTAATTTAAGTTGTTTTCAGTTTTTTCTTTTTCTTTTGAATACTGTTGAGCAAGATAACAAATTATATAAAATATTCATCAGTTTTTTGCTAGTTACATCATGATAGTTTTCTAAAAGTTATGTATTGGGTAAAAGATAAAAACACACTAAAATTCTGTTTTCAAACTGCACATCCAAAACACATCCCAAAACTGTTCATATTTAATACTCCAATAATCACCTAGACAAAATGTCTTTTTTCAGTCCCTTTTCAGGATGTCACATGTTTTAGGATGGGATAATCTTAAAAACCAAAGAAAAAATAAAAAGGATAATTTTTCTCATGGGAAAGTTAAAAAGACAACTTTTCTTTCAATTTGAAGTTTTATTTCTCCATTGAGGGTCAACTTTTTGAAAAATGTTTATTAATCATTCCTATCAGTTGTTTGCATGTGTGTATGTGTCTGTAGGACGTAGGATGTAGGTGTAGGATAGTTAATTTTTTAAATGATGGATGATTAAGAAGGGGCGTCATCATGGCCAAAAAAAAAAATAGATTAGTATCTGGAGGTTTCTAGTCTAACATATGTCAATATGGTCAGTAGTCAATAATTGTTCAGCAAATCTCTTGTAATAATTTACTATTGTATGTGGATCCTGAAAGAAATATTTACTTGTGCAATTTATTAATTATTTATTTATCACTATATAATAGTTAATAAGTTTCTGCTTTGATAAAAGCAAACCTACAAGTTAACTGGTTCCAATTCTCTTCTCACTCATAGCTTACTGCTTTAACCTTGTTCCTCCTATGGTCCATTTGATAAAAGTAGGACTTGGGTGTTACCCTCCTGCTGTTCACCTAACCTGTGAGGGCAGAATAATAAAACAGAGTCTGCCTAGAGGAGCAACAGGCAATGGATTCCAAAGTTTGTCATGTGGAACTAAATGATGGCCACTTCATTCCTGTACTGGGATTTGGCACCTACGCACCTGAAGAGGTAACAGTGGTGGCCTTTGGGTTGAGGATTCAAAAGAAAATAGACCTAGCACAAGGGGAGGCTGACTTGGGTTGTCAAGTCATTGAGTTCCTGTGTGACTCTGGGAGGCTCACTTGGTTCTTGTAACCAGGCTAGAATCATTCCTTAGAGAAAGAGACAAAGTAGTTGGTGTTCATTCTGCATAAGGGTCTGACTGTGTGGTCATCTGCAGATCATTCCAGGTTTTCCTCCAGTTTCCATCTATTCCCCAGGTTGGCAAAAGAGATGAAACTCAGCAGTCAAGAACACCGACTGCCAGCCACCTTGCTTTGAGGGTGATTACATGGGCTTGGTTTCTCTGTCTATTTCTGCAATTCATGAAATCTTTCCTCCCACCAAGAAGACATGATCCAGAGAAATATTTGTGGCAAAAGGTCCTGGAGATGAGATGAATGACAAATGATGGGCGAGAGTTGCTGTTCTGTTGTGGAGTAGCCTGCTGCTAAGTGCCAGGAAATAAATACTCCATCTGTAGTTTCCCTTGAACTTCTCCTACTGATCAGGAATTTATCCTAAATGGAAAATATACTATCATTTGATGGAATAATCTACAGTCCTCCAGGGCAAGGTTTCAATTCCTGGTCCTTGTTATTACTTCCAAATGAAGCAAATAGGTAGAGTTGGACTTTGGACGTAAAAGGCAGCAAAGTAGATAAGTCACTAGACTGGAAGCCAGAAGTTTGCCTTCCAGTTTTGTCTTTGGACTAGTTGTATGACAAGGAACTAGTACTTAAAAGTTAAGTCTCACTTTCTCATGTATAAACCAGAAGGAAATATTCAAAGAGAGGATTTGGAGACAGATGACAGGGCTTGCTTACTTTGTAGTGGAAACTGGGTTGTAGGGGAGGGAAGGGTCAAGGATATCACAGAAGCTTCCATAAACCTCTGAATGCCCCTAAACCTAAGGAAAGAACATGACCAGCAGAGGGCAGTTAGACCAAGTGTCTAGTTCGTAGCAACATCATTGAATAAAGAAAGCTTCTGAAACACTTTAAAAGATGTGAAATATTATCCAGCCTTAAAACAGAAGGAAATCCTGCCATTCGCAACCATATGGATGAACCTGGATGACATTATACTACGTGAAATAAGACAGACACAGAAAGAGAAATACTGCATGATCCCGTTTTTATATGGAATCTGAAAAAGTCAAACTCATAGAAGCAGAGAGTAGAGGAATGGTGACCAGGGACTGGAGGAGGGGGCAGTTTAAAAAATGGGAAGAGGTGGATCAAAGGGTACAATCTGTTAGTTAAGAGATGAATAAAATCTGGAGAACTAGTGTCTAGTGTGGTGACTATATTTAATAAGAATTATTATATTCTTGAGTTTTGCTATGGGAATAGATCTTAAGTGTTCTCACCACACATACAAAGAAGTTAACTATGTGATATGATGGTTGTTTCAATTAGCTTCATTGTGGTAATCATTTCACAATGTATATGTGTGTGAAAACATCACATTTTACAACTTAAATATATACTTTTTAAATTTATACACAATTTTTATATATCACATTCTGTGTGACTACAGTGGTAGACGACTCTTAGATGTGGTCACCTTGCTTTGTGAGACTTCATTTCTTGTACCTTTTCCATTTGCTGATTTTGCTTAGTAACCTCTCATAATATCAATCATATCCATGACTACAACTGAGTACTGTGAGTACTTCCAGTAAATCACTGAGCCTGAGGGTGGTCTTGAGGACCTTTAATGCTAGTGATCAGCCAGTGATTGCCCAGGATTGAAGGAATTCCTGGTATGCCCAACTTTTATTACCAGCAAAGACCGAGGCAAACTACCATGGTTCATCACCACACTTGCAGAAGTAACGTAAGACATGAAGAAAAGTTGATTTTTTGGAAGGTCAGAGTTGTGTCTTAGCTATCTCTCAATCTTGTGGATATCCAACTACTACCTTTGGTTTCTCATCTAGGTTCCTAAGAGCAAAGCTATGGAAGCCACCAAATCAGGTATAGATGCTGGGTTCTACTATATTGATTGTGCTCATTCATACATAATGAAAGGAGGTGGCACTGGCTATTCGAAGCAAAATTGAAGATAACACTGTGAAGAAAGAAGACATATTCTACACTTCAAAAGTTATGTGTATGTGGTGTGTGTGTGTGTGTGCACATGTGTGAATGTGATTGTGGAGATGAAAATTATGTGAAAGGACCATTAGTTGTTTGGTGAATTTTGCTTACTGATACAAATTTCTTCACACATATCCATGTATTAAATCTAGTGTCAAAAATTGATGGTTTTCTCAACATTTATTTGTTCAAATTTTATGATTTAAAGTAAAGCCATTTTAATTTTCTGAGCCTCAGACCATATCAGTGTGATTTAGCATGGACTTTTAAACCAGACAGAACTGTGACTATAGCTTTCTTTATGATCTGGGTGACTTACTAAAATTTCTTTATGTTCTGAATGTCAATTCTCACCTCCTTCAATAAGAGAGAGCAATATGAGTCATGTTGTGTATTGAACGTGATGTAGTTACTGTGTCTTGAATGGTGTCCAGTGCATGTTAATATGTTCAAGGAACTTTTTCCCTACAGTGTCTAAGCAAAAGGGATGCTACTTATTCCCCACAGGATTGAATGTTTTGTAGAATTAGGATATGTTTGTGAACTGTTTTGTAAACTCCATCAAAAATAATTCAGATAATGGGCACAGTTATTATTTGATAACATTTTCTATCTCTTGGGTCATTTCCTTCCCTTGTTAGTAGATATACTGAGGAAAAAATCCAGACAAACAACAGTTTCTATGGGTAAGTGAGATTAAAAGGGAACAGAAAAAAGAATAAGTATTTTTCCTCTCTGGTCATCAGTTCCAACCAGTATAAAAATGTCTAATTATTAGGTAAAACAAGAAAACAAAACAGACTGAAGTATTAATCCAACACAACTTCCATCTTTGAACCTCTGCAGCTTTGGGTCACTTTCCTTCAACCAGAGTTGGTCCGACCAGCCTCGGAAAAATCTCTGAAAAACCTTCAATTGGACCATGTCAATATCTATATTATTCATTCTCCAGTGGCTCTGAAGGTTAGCAATTTGCCTGATCACACCTATTTTACTTCTTTTTTCAGAATGTATATCAACTCGTATGGATGGTGGAATTAAGATTTTCCTTAGAAGGATGTAGAGGTTATTACACTAGAGAAGAAACCCCAAAATAATAATTTTTGATTAGCTTTTTATGGACTTTTTTCAGTCTTTAATTTCCTTACATGCCTCCAATAGAAAAGAGTTCAACAATCTCAATCCTCTGCCTCAAAAACTTGAGGAAATAAAAATAGACATGCTCAACTCGTGGTCCTGACTATGACTCCTGAGTCTCTTGGGGATGTCATGAACACAGTTTCCTGCAGCTGTGGTGAGTGATGAAACTGCCTTACAGTTGTGCATAACGAGCTCATCTCCTCTCTCACCATTTCATGTTGAAAGTAGATATAATGGTGCTCCCTCTGGGTGGGTCTTAAACACTATCAGCATTCATAGGGAATTGGGAGGCTTTACCTACACATTGGATATCTTCACAATGGAATTTTATAGACTGCACCTATCCATTTAGGATTGTGTTATGTATGATTCTTGATTTTAAGTTTTAGAAAGATACTGAAACTATCCTACACAAAAGAGTTTATCAGACCATGTAAATGGGAATTCCAAGGCATAGATAGATTTAAAGATTGGGAATGGTCTTCAGAAATATCTCCTTTTCTCTTTCCTTTAACTTTCATTACTATTGGTTTGCTTTATTTTGTCTCAACGTTTTCCACTGGTGGCAAATATGGCCTTGGGGCACATCTAAGCTGATGGTCATTAACACTTGAGAGCATCTCTGGATCTTCCTGCATCCACATTAATCCTGAAGAGAACCTTGAGCAACGCTGTTTCGTTCATGTGCCTGTCTGTTGAGCATCAGATGTTCAAAGGGATTGGATCTCTGATTGTCTAGCTGAAGTCAAGTTTGCAATAGTCATTCTGTAAATAAGGCCACATAGCTTACTGTTATTCCCACTGCAAGGGAGGCCTTTTACAAGAGGAAAGTACAGAGGGCAGACAAAGGTAACATAAGTCACTATGAGTTCCCATTGGGACCTAGGAAATTTGTCTTTATTAAAACATATGATATCGTAAGAGAATAGAGGAAGCCTGTCTTCTAAAGACATTCCTTTCAACTCCATGTGCAAATACTTCTGCCTAGAATGTTCTACCACCAACCTCATGGAAGTTTAGTGTTCTGGGCCTAGATGTACCTGGCAGTCTGGGTAAGTGTGTAAAAATTATTTTGTGACATCACTATAATGACTGCTTCTGTTCAGTCAGGGGAGGAACTTGTTCCAAAAGACAAACATGGAAAAGTAATAATTTACACAGTGGATCTCTGTGCCACATGGGAGATGAATGCTTGAAGGAGAGATCTCAGGGTAGGAAACCAGGAGAGGGGGAATCTGGTTCATTTCCTCCATTTGAGAGAATAGTCTATGCACCATCAGATTCAGCAATCATAAATTTTAAAATAGATGGTATGCTGTAGTGTTGTGGAGCAACTCATTACCAAAATGTTTATAGAGAGAAATTGAGGAGAAGAAATTGGGACAAGGAAGATTGTCATCTCTTTCCTTCAATGAGCAATACTCTCTCATGTTTTTCTAAGGAGAAGACAGTAATTCTTCTACCATTTACCTGTCACTACCTTTTCCCCCTGTTTAAGTTACTACTTTTTCTCTTCTTTATAATCATGCCAATTAGTTTCATGGTCATTTCTTCACAGTTGTTCCTTTTAATAGATTTTTCTTGCATTGATTCTTGGTCTATAGCCAATTGAACAAATGATTCTTCATTACTCCTTCCTCCCCAGGCCACAGAGAAGTATAAGTATGTGGGTCAAGTCCATTGGGGTGTTCAACTTTAACTGCAAGCAGCTAGAGATGATCCTGAATGAGACAGGGCTCACTCACAAACCCATCTGCAATTAGATGAACACCCTTGGCTTCTTCTCTTTTCTGTTCTTCACCTCCTTGTTCTTGCACTTCTGCCAGATGTCTATTTGGCCTTCCCTCCTATTCATCCTACCTTTATGGAACACAAGGTCCCAGAGAACAGAGCTTCTGTTCAGAAGTGTGTGAATAGAACCCATAAATGTATGTCTTTATGTGAACTTCTAGCGAAAAAAGTGGTGAGATATTTGTGCTAAATTTTGTATAAAAGTTTTTTAGGAAAATTAAAGCAGTGACAGGGGGCTGGAATAGTTACCACACCTTAGAGGGAAGGTGACATTTCCCTGAGCTGTAAAGGATGTCCAGAGATGGGATGGGTGACAGTGATTTGTAAGGAACTGTGTACAGAAAGGAAGGCCATGAAAACATGGAATGGGCAGTAAGAAAGGAAAGAGTAAAAATAAGATGAGGTAGGTGGGATTTGGATTCCTGAATCCTTCATCTTAGTATCTGATTTCAGGGGTTTTTCAGTAGCAAGCACAGATACAAGAAAAAATATCTGGAGACTATGAAAATCATCCAGGCTAGAGCAATGAAGTTACCAATTTATGGAGATACTAATGGTTGACAAAATCAACACTCGAGAACATTTAGGAGAAACACAGGCAGACCTTGTGATTTACTCAATCTTAGTCTGGTTCTTCTCATTGATTTCTACCCTTAAATGAACTGTTTAGAAACGTTATGCTATGTTTGGTTCTATGCTCTTACTTTTTTCAGTTCCAATTTTCTTCTATTGTGGTAAGAACATGTAAGATGAGATATCCTTCTTAACAAATTTTAAGTATACAAGACGGTATTGTTAACTGTGGGGGCAATGATGTACAGCTGATCTGTAGAACTTATTCATCTTCCATAATTGACACTTCAAGCCCACAGTTAGCAACCCCTGATTTTTCCCTCCTTCCAGTCCCTGGCAACCACCATTCTGCTCTATGATTCTATGAGTTTGACTATTTTAGATTCTTCATACAACAAGTATCATGTAGTACTTGTCCTTTGGGGACTGTCTTATTTCATTTACCATAGTGTCCTCAAGGTACAACTTGGAGTCAAGGAGTAAGAGCCTTCAACTGAAAACTGTGGTGTATGAAATTCAGGAATTTTACATAATAGAAGTGTTAAAAAACTCATGTGATTCTAGCTTTAGTTTAACTTCCAGTTTTTATTTTGAAAATTTTTAGACATTCAGTAAAGCTAAAAGTATGATAGAAGACATCCATGTTTTCCCTCTTATATCCAAAATTTCTCACATTTTCCCACGATGCCAAATATATATGTGTATATATATATATATACACACACACACACACATATGGATATATCTGCATACATATATGTAACATTTTGCAGACCCTCTTCAAGTAAGCTGTAGACATGACAATTCATTCCTACAGACTTCAGACAGCAAATGGTCTAATATCCAATCCATATTGAAACTTCCCCATGGTTTTCCCAGTGTCTTGTGTAGATCTTCTTTTCTAATCAAAAGGCAACTAATCAAAAGGTAACACATGGTCCACGTGTTACTTTGACTCATGTTTCTTAAGCTCTCTTAACCTAGAATGGCCACTCAACACCTTTTTTACCATGACATCCAGGTAGGTTTTTGTTGAATATTCCGGATTTATCCAATTGTTATCTTGTGATACTGTGTAACTTCTTTCTCAATTTCCAGTTTCTGTAAATAGAATTTAGATCTGAATGCCATATAAAATTAAGGTTCAAAGCTTTTGGCAAGACAGTGTCCTTTGCATGGTGGGTCCCTAAAATCACTCTCCGGTAGGAAGCCCATCATGACAAGTTGTCCCACTATGGGAGATGTTAGTTTGTTCTCTATGTTAAAGTAGTGGTAGCCAGGTCTTTTCTTTGTAAATGTATATTTTCCCCTTTGAAACTGACCAGCAGTCTGCAGGGTGATTATTGTCATCAGGAGAAGTCATATTTCCCCAAAGTTTTCACATAATGGTTGAGTATCCACCAATGATTTTACCCTGAATTAGTTATTTCATTGGAATTTGTAAATAATTATTTTCAACATTAATCTTTCTCTTTAATTTTCTTACATGTCAATTTATTTTTAAAAGAAAATTCTCTCATCAAGTTGAAATAAAATACAATTATTCCTATAAGGCAGGGTAGAAACTTAATTTCTTTTCTTTGATTATCACTGTTTGCAGAAAGC
Organism: Tapirus indicus; assembly: GCA_031878705.1. NCBI lineage: Eukaryota > Metazoa > Chordata > Mammalia > Perissodactyla > Tapiridae > Tapirus > Tapirus indicus. Next base: position 123,046,172 of record CM062925.1, read on the forward strand.
AGTTACTATAATAATCATCATCAGTGGGAATAAAGGTTTTTGTTCTCTCTGTCTCTCATCACTATGGACTCATGGATTTTTATTTACTCTATGTGTTATAATTGCTTTTAGTCATTATTCCCTTTGATGCTCAAATCTACCCAAATGTCACCAGTGGGATCCCCATCAAACTGGTTCTTTTGTCCTTTAGACATCCCTTCATGAGTCTTTGAGGAATTCCTTGCTTTCTGGCACAATTTGATGTCCAAGGCTCAAACAGTTCTTTTTTTTGTCCCAGATCTGGGATTAACCATGTCTCCTTGTGGTATAGAATGGTCTTGAGTAAACAAGATCTGGTCCATAGAGTTGCTTGTTCTCAGGAACGTCATTTTTTCATCCCCCATTTGGGGACAGAGATATAATATTTAAAAAAAATCATTACTTAATTTAATATTCCCAGTTTAAATTTAATATTTCCAAGTTCCTTATTCAGCTTTTTTTTCCCTTCTGAACTTTCTGTTTCATATTGATAGTGCCATTTCATATAATCTGACACTCTTTTATCTTGGCATTCTACAGGTGGAATGTCATCACTGTCTCAACCAAGGCAAACTGTTGGATTTCTGCATGTCAAAAGATATTGTCCTAGTTGTCTACAGTGCTTTGGGAACCCAGAGTCTAAAAAGATGGTAATGAAGGCAACAAGGAGTTTACCTAAAGCACTAATTGTGATGAAATATTTTTAATCATGCTATACTTAGTTTTCTGGAATTAATTCTCAACTTGTTTGTGGCAGAGAGGGGAGGGACGGAAGTAATCCTTCTCTTTTATCATCCCTTCACCCAGCCAATGTTTAACAGTGTATGTGCTGGTTATAGATTAATCAACAACAAAAGTCTGCATTAAAATCTATATGCATCCCAATATTGAGACAAAAGACATAAGCTTAAGTCATGATTTTGATACTTATTAACTAATTAGCACATTTCCAGTAATATACTCTCTAAGCCTCATTTAATTTATGTCTGAAATGGGATAATAATATGTAAATACCAGGTTTATCATGATAGAAAACATCACAATCTGAAACACTTTTGTAAAATTCTACAGAAATGTTACACACTATAAGTAATGATAAAATGAATAGTTATCATTTCAAAATTACTCAATTTTTATCAATATCTTAGAAAGGTGAAAAAATATCCCTGTCTTTTCCTTTCTCTTTCTCCTTTCATGCTCTTTTCCTGTCTATGAAGCTATGATCAGAGAGAAAAATAGCCACTGAGAAGCAAAGAGAAAAATTCTGTAGTTCGGAAGTAGTAGTCTCAACTCAAACATGTATCAAGATTACCTGGAGGACTTTGTAAACACAGTTTGTAGGTGCCACACATGAGTTTCTGAATCAGTTGGACTTGGGTGAAGCTGTGGAATTTGCTTTCCTAACAAGATCCCAGATGATACTGATGCTTCTGGTCCAGGGACTACCTTTTGAGAAGCACTCGTCTAGAGGGGACTTACTTGGTCAATTTGAGAAGCCTCCTAACAAACTGAATGTGCAGAATTCAGCATTTCTGCATTTCCTTCCAGGGTAGGCCAGAGCTCCCCAGTTATTTTGGAAGATCCAGGTCTTTGTGCCATGGCAAAAAAGTACAAGTGAGTTTCAGTACTCATTGCCCTTCACTACCAGCCACAGTGGGGGGTTGTAGTCTTGGCCAGAAGACACAGTGAGAGGTGGACCAAGGAGAATATGGCAATGATGAGTGAGGCTGTGGTCATAGACCTCCTCAATAATTTTTTTCACATATGTTCTTCTTTGTAAGGTTCTCAAGACATCTTTGGGCCCAGATGAGTTACCTGTTATTTCCCATGCATGCACACCTGAAGGTATTTCCACCAGTTTTCTCCTACTATCACAAAAGGAGAGGCTGCACCATGGGTGGAATTAATATTGGACAGAAATAAAGGTTTTAGTTTTAGCATGAAGTCTGCAGTGTACTCTGTAGTCCTGTGCAAGCAAATCTCATTTCCTTCCTTCTGAAATGAAAGAATTGGATTATGTGATTTTTGTAGTTTGTTTGCACTGATATAAGAAAATATCACAGACTAAGTGGCTTATGAACAACAGATATTTATTTCTCACAGTTCTAGAGGCTGGAAGTCTGAGATTAGGGTGCCAGTGTGGTCGGGTGAGGGATCTCTTCTGGGTCGCAGACTTCTCCTTGTATCCTAACACGGTGGAAGGGGCAAGGGAGCTCTTTCAGGTCTCTGTTATGAATGTATTAATCTCATTCAAGAGGGCTCCATCATCAGGACCTAATCACCACTAAAAGGCCCCACTTTCTAATACCATCACAGTGTGGGTTAGGTTTACAACATACGAATTTGGGGGGCACACAAACATTCAGGCTGTGACATTCAGTGAACTTCTATCTCCAGATGACTGTGGTTTTAGTTTGCATTTCCTTAAATACTTACTTAATTTCCCTATCATGTATTTATTCTCCTTGAGTTTCTACTTTGTGAAATGCCTGTTGAAGTCTGTCCATTTTTATTAAGTTGTCTGTCTTTTTATTTATACATAGAGAGATCATTTGTAAACCGTTAGCTATAGCTGCATAACAAACTATCTCCGATGTAAAGGTTTACTACAAAAGCCATTTATTTAGCTCATGATTCTGTGGTTTGACAATCAGCCTGGGTTCAGCTAAGCAGTTTGCTTCCTGTCTGGGCTCTCTCATGTATTTGCAGTTAAATGTAGAGCAACCAGGAAGCTCTGCTTTAGGAGGTTTATTTGGCTGTTGTCAGAGGTGCATAGAATCTGTTCCATATACTTTTTCACATAGTTGGCTGGACTATCACCAGCTAGCCTGTTCTTCCTCTCGTCACAGTGGCATGATCCCAAGCCGGTGAGTGGATATTTGCATTTTGTTCTTCAGACAGAGCCTCCAACACAATAGTGAATGAAATGGATTTTACTTCAAAATCCATAGGTGAAGAATTTCATCAAACACCATAATTCAAACTTCATAAATATCTCCTTAAACATCTGTTTTTTCCCAGAAATTCCTCCCTGGGCAACAGCAGTGCCTGGTATCCTCTCTCCACTCTCCCTCCCTTCCATCCCTCCTCCCATACAGCCTCTATCATCTCCTGCCTTTTTCAAAGCAATGCATTCTGACTTATGGCCTGCACAGCCCCTCAGCTCCCCACTCCACACCCATAAGCTGCTGTCAAGATCAAGTGGATTCTATTTTTGTTACCCAAGAACACCGCATGACCCCACTCTCCCACCAGAGAATTCATCAGACAAAACAAGTCACTTCCTAGGGACAAGGGCTGCTGACTAACATAATCTTTTTTTTTAAACCATATCAATATACACTTTGTTGAGCAAATATTTTCTTTTCTCTGTACGCTGACAGTTCTCCTGTGGGGAATGGGAAATCCTGAAGTCTCTTGACATACAGTTTTCTTCTTCAGCCTGATTTCATAAACTGGGGAAAGTTTGAATCTCCACCAACTCCATTAAGTGATACTGGTCAAGCACAAGCCCCTATGGACCAGCCAGTTTATCCAGTGAACCTTGTGAGGTTGGAGGATTCTAACTGGTGGTTGTATTAATAGGAGAATGTCCAGGGTGGGCTCTCTGTTATACAGAGTCTATCCTAAAAGTCAGAGCCTGCCCTAATATCCCCAAAGGAGCAGCACAATGTGGATGTGAAATAGCCAGTAACCTGCCTATAGATAATAGAGGTAAGGTGAGTTTTGCTTGAGCCAAGCTGAGAATTGTAACCCTAGAAGGCAGTTTCCACAAAAGAAGAAAGTGCTCAGAAGAATCATTGTTTTCAGCCAGGTTTATAACATTTTAGAATGAAGAACATGCATTAAACAAGCCCAGAATATATATTCAATGTTTCAAAGAGGTTTTCAGTTGCAAATTAGCAGGTGAACATGACCCCGAGGTCCAGGAAAGGGAATTTATCTTCAGGCACACTAAAATAGGGGTCATTGATACTGCTGGGTGTAGGAGGGGAAGGATGCATTCTTATCTTCAGTGATCGAATTCTTTTACTTTGAGAAATGTTTAATACACTCTTTACTTTAATGGTTAAAACAAATGTACCACGTATGTTTGATGGGCTATAATTCAGGCTTCTTCAGTTCAAGCCAAAAGTGTGTTGAACCAGAATAGTTATCACACACCTCAATATGTGAAAATCTCTTGCCAACACTAGGGCTCAGGTCTCTCGTGTCCTTCCTTCCCAGTGTCTGGGTCCAGTGAAGGCAGAAGTTGCTAAATGTCCCAGACTTTCCCTCCTGCTTCCACTGTCCACAAGATGCCTTTCCTTCCCACAACCCATATGACTTCGCTGAGTCTTAGCTGTCCCTGCTTGTACTTTGCACAAGTGGAACCAGCCTGTTACAGAGAAGGTGTCATTAGTGCCTGATAGCCAGGGTCATACTGTTTGTAATGAAACCTTCCAAATTGGAGACAAAGTAGATGGTGTGTCTCCTGAACAAAGTCCTGGTTTGCTCAAGGAGTCCTCAGTGGTGGTGAACTTGGTTCTCCTGGTATCTCCCTAAACCTGTATCTCTTCCAGTCCAAGCCCATGCTGGAGCCAAATCCACACACAGCTCTTGTTACATACAGGTAGCCAGGGTCAACTGTCCAGTTGTTTTCTCCTAAATCCCCAGGTGGGCACGGGAATCCAAATTTTTATGAAAGCTTCAGAGGTGGGTTGAATGTGGCTATTTTGTAGGCTAGTGTTTGAGAGGTCCTTTTTAAAGGCTTTGAGTAGTTTATGGTTTTTCTTTGGAGACATTCAATAATGCCTACAAGACGTGTTTTATAAGGCATTCCGTGCTTCTCCTTTTGAAAGAATTTAACTTCCCTGCTGCAATGGGCTGTCTGACCATTCCTTCTTCTAAACTTTGCCCCAGTCACACTGCATTCTGAATATTGGGTTCTGAATAACCATAGGAAGGAAACACTGGAAGGAGTCATAAAGGATGGGAGGAGGACACATGCTCTCAGAGTAAGTTCATAAAACTGATGGAAACAAGGGGGAACAGAGGAGGCTATGCTGGGAGGAGGCAACAGCTGAAACGAAGGCACAACTACAGAAATTCATCCTTGATCTCAGAGTAGTTTTTTCTTGCCAAAAAGACTCAAAGAAACAAGACACAGAAATCAAAAGGGGAAATGAGTTCTTGATACAGGGAAAAAGATAATGGAACTGGAGATGGGGACTACTAATGCATTTTGTTCCATGTGTGCTTGGGATCAGGCATGAGTCTTTGTTCAAGAAATTCTGAATGAGTCTTTTTGATGGGATTTGTGAAAAAATGAAGGGTGAGGTATTTAACTAAAAGTCCTGTAGTGGAATTAGCGTTTAGAAATGACCAGTCTACTGATTATTTTGCATCTTGTAAAGTAAGTCTGATGTAATTGTCAAGGACAAAGTGCATGGGTCACTTTTTTTTTAACTTAGGAGTCAAGGATGAGTGATGTTGAAGAGAGAATTCAAACTCCTGTAGCATGAATGACATTTCTGCATGCTACTCCTGTAAGATATGCCTGCAGAGACTCGAAAGAACTATAAAACAGTCAGTGGCTTGATTCTAGTTTTATTTTGGAACCGTTGGCTTCTGTAATACCAGCCCCTCCTGCCTTGCTGTTATTAGTAGAAATAAAGAATGCTGGAGCCTTGTCTTCTGCTTGCTTAGCAGTTAAGGAAAGGAAGGAAAGACAGGGTCAGTTTAGCCAGAAGTGCGGACAGTGATGGACCTCAACCATAGTGGTTCTGTGAAACTTAATGATAGACATTTATGCCTGTGCTTCAATTTGGCACTTTTGCTTCAGATGAAGTAAGTGGAGCCCAGGGGACTGGAGGGTTGAATGCAAACAGCCTGGAAGAGTGGTCAGCAGACCCCTGCCCCCATTCTTTGTACACTTTGGGTGATTTGGATTCACTCTTTTAACTCTCCTTTCACCATCTCTAGCTTTGCACTAAGTGGGATGACAAGCAGTTAACTCTAGGAATTCAGAGGGTGGGAATTTTGAGGGTGGATTGTCATTATTATCTTTGTTACTTCACATATATTGAATGATCACTATGTAAGTTAAGTACTTTCTATGCTTTATCTTTAATTCCTCAACAATTCTCTTAGGTAAACTATTATTCTTCTTAGTTCTCACACATGTAAAATCTAAGGTCAGGCTGCTCTTCCTGCACTCATCTGCTGCCTCAGTCAGAGTGACTCTGCTCTTTGTAAGAAACTCCTGATGGGCAGTGGGCACAGGAGGAAAGTACAAGTAACATGACTACATCATAGTGACCTTGCAGTAGTTTTCTGGGGCTGGAAGTATTTGCCAAAGAATTTGCGAAATTTTTTTGTCATTGAAACCTTTTGTCATATCAGAAGCCACTATTATTCCAAGTGTTAGGTCTTTAGAAAGGAAGACTTAGGAGGCATAAAGTAACAATGGAGACAGATTTGTGCTTCTCAACAAATGTGTTCTTCACACATCCACATGGTAACTGCAAGGCACTTGAATTGTCAAACTCTGGTCACGGTGAGGTTGGGAAAGTTTTGGGGTTGCTTGGGAGGGATTGCCCCCATAAATGACAGAGACCAATACACTCCATCTTGGTAGAACTATTACATGAAATATCAATAGCTAATAGCTGTCAGACAGGGTCAGTTTCTTTGCAATAAGATACTTATCCATTGTATCAACAATTATAGCTTAAGCATAGGGTGCATCTTATCTATATCATATCCAAACTTCATTACTGTTGTTAAAGGCAGGAAAGGACCACAGAGAATAGAACAAATAGACCATGTTACATGGATCTTATACTGACAAATACACCTCTCTGTAGCCCTGACACAGTAATGCTGTTTGAGGGAATGTGAAAAGAGATGGCAAATTCATATATAGAATGTTATCAGTCTCAGTAAAGATGAATTTCTGCTTCCATCCCCATTTAGATAGAGAGTTTAATATAATCAACTTGCCACCCAGGGGCTGGTTTGTCTCCTCAAGGAAAAGTATTGTACCAAGACTCACTGTCAGTTTCTGCTGCTGTTGATAGTCAGTCATCTCAAAAGAGTGGTAGCTCAAACAGACTTGGTGAGAAGTAGTCCATGCAGTTGGCCCATGCATAGTCTTAATCCCTTCTGCTGTGGCTATTCCATACATGGGCCCATCGTAAGAACTGGAGTGGACAGGTATAGACGCTAAGCAGCATCCAGCGGACAAGACCTCCGCTTTACCCAGTTATTGAAATCCTCTTCTGAAGACTCTGGTTGTCATAGAAATCACCCAAAAAGAATCGTAGGTGCTCACAGTTGGAGGTCTGGGTCAATGCTCTCAGATATGTTTAGTGCTAAGTCGATATAGGTAGAATGACAACTATATTTGTCACAATAATGGACTCCATAGAGTACATTTCTCCTTTAATCTTCAACACAAACCTCTGAAAATTAAATATCATTCTCCTTTTAATCCAGTTGTTAAACTGTATGTTTTTAATTTTTATTTCAACTTCATTGAGGTAAAATTGAGAAGTAAAATTCCAAGATAATTAAAGAGTATGACATGATGATTTGATATACGTATACATTATGAAAAGATTCCCACATCCATCGCTTCACTTCACTTATTTGCCTTTCTTTTTCTGGTGAGAACATGTAAATGCTATTCTCTTAGCCAGCTTCAATTATACAATATAGTGTTATCAACTATAGTTACCATTGGTACATTAGATCCTTAGACTTTGTTTCTTAGCGGAAAGTTTGTGCCATTTTACCAACATCTTCCCTTTTCTAACAACCCCTAGTCCCTGGAAACCACTTTTCTACTCTGTTTCTATGAACTCAATTTTTTGTTCAGATTCCACCATACAGTGTTTGTCTTTCTCTGTCTGGCTTATTTCTCTTAGTATAATACTCTTCAGCTTCATCCATGTTGTTGCAAATAACAGGTTTCCCTTCTTTTTCAAAGCAAATAATATTCCATTGAGTATATACACCACAGTTTCTTTATCCAGCCATTCATCAATGGACACACAGGTTGATTTCATGCTTTTGCTATTGGGAATAATGCTGAAATGAACAAGAGGGTATAGATATCTCCTCAAGATAATGTTTTTTTTTTTCCTTTGGATAAGTACCCAGTAGAATTGCTGGATCATATGCTAATTCTATCTTTAATTTCTTGAGACACCGCCACACTATTTTCCTTAGTGGCTGCACCAATTTGCATTCCTACCAATAGTGCACAAGTGTTCCCTTTACTCCACATCCTTGTCAGCATTTATCTCTTGTTTTTTTTATTGTTTTATTGAGGCTTATAACTGTTAATTTCAGTGTATATTATTATATATCAGTTTCTGTATAGACTGCATCACATTCACCACCAATTGTCTAGTTTCATTTGTCACCATATACATGTGCCCCTTTACCTCTTTCACTCTCCCCACACACCCTTCCTCTCTGGTAACCAGTAATCTGCTCTCCATATCCATGCGTTTTTTCTTTCACATATGAGTAAAATCGTATGTTGTTTTTATTCTCTGTCTTACTTATTTCACTTAGCATAATACCCTCAAGGTCCATCGATGTTGTGGCACAATTTTGTCTTTTTTATGGAGGAATAGTATTTCACTGTGTGTGTGTGTATGTGTATACATATTATATATATATATATATATATATATATATATATAATATATATCCATTTTCTTTATCCATTCATCTGTTGATGCTCACTTCAGTTGGTTCCATTTATCGGTTCTCTTTTTGATAATAGCCACCCTAACAGATGTCAGGTGATATCTCATTGTGGTTTTGCTTTGCATTTCACTAATGATTAGTGATGTTGAGCACCTTTTCAGGTATTCATTTGCATTTGTATGTCTCCTTGGAAAAATGTCTATTCAAGTCCTTTGCCACTTTTAAATTGGGTTATTTGTTTTTGTTGCATTTGCATTGCATGTGTTCCTTGTATATTTAAGATATTAACACTTTATTATATGTGGCTGGCAAATATTTTTTCCCATTCCATAGGTTTCCATTTAACTTCATTGATGATTCCCTTTACTGTGCAGAAGTGTTTTAATTTGGTGTAGCCTTACCTATTATTTTTGCATTCATTAGCTTTCCTTTTGGTGTCAAATCCAAAATCTGTTTCCCAAGACCAAAGTCAAGGAGTTTCCCCCTATGTTTTCTTTTAGGAGTTTTATGCAATTCTCTTTTGCTAGTGGTTATATTCCGAGGGCTTCAGAGTCTAGCACAATATCTGGCACACAGAAGGCACTCAATAAATGCTTGTTGCATACATGTTGAATGACAGCACTTGGGGAATGAAGGGTAAAAAACCATCATGAATGATTGTAAGAGCCCAGTTGGGTGGAAACTGGATGGAGGATGGGTATTATAGACTCGTTTCCAATTCTAAGCCAAAAATATATACTGATATCTATATCTGTTTCATATCTGTGTCTACCTATGTCAATATCTTTAGAAGTTTTCTCCAAGTGTTGAAAAGTTTTCATGTTAATTACTTCCTTACAAAGAATTCTTTATCAACTGAGAGTTGATTTTCCATGTTCTATGTTGAAACCTATTTTGGTAATTCATTTCAGATTAGAGATTGTATTGGAATTTAGTCTGTGTCACCCAAGGACAGGTTTGTTATCAAGGCTTACACCATCAAACAGGAGAACGGGAGACATGGGGAAATAGCTGGTGAAAAGGCTGTGAAGGAAACAAATTGCTTCTCTCTGAGTTGGGTGGATTTCCAACCCTCCTAGTTCATATTTTATAGGTTCCTAAGAGCAAACCCGGAGAGGCCACCACAGTGGCTACTGATGTAGGTTTCCATCACATTGACTCAACATAACTCTATAAAAATGAGGAGGAGATTGGCAAGGCCATCCAAGAGAAGATGGCAGATAATACTATGAAGAGAGAGGACATATTCTACACCACCAAGGTGCTGTGGGTGGAGTGACAGGAGGTTGCTGTGAGATCAGATATGTTATTTTGAAAAAAGAAACTTTGGCTTTGATTGGGATAATTTATTTACCTCCTAACATTGTAGAGGCCCATTATAGAAAAATAGAAAAGGCTTGCTTTGCTCTGAAGTGTGTTAAGGGTGGGAGTCAGTTGCTCAATCTGTCCAAACATTAGTTAACATTCATATATGAAACATGAATAATGATACTTTTCTTCCATATTTTTTGATTGGATTGACTGAATCACTATGGAGTGAGTCTACTCCTTTTATGCTTCAGCAGATTCTCTCAGGACATATCCAAGTGAGACTGATGTATTATTCAGAACTGGGAGCCAGATCAGGAAATACATTTTTCAAGTCAACTTTGAGTTTACTGAAGTGTGCAAGATTTTCTGAGGTGGAAAACCCTGCTTCCAATGTCAAGAGAGCTGAAGTCTCTACAGAATGAGGCTACCTATGTTGACATCAGTGAACAACTGGTCTTAGAGTGTGGGCCTCTCAGCAGAATTGTTTCCAGGCATTTATTATATGGGACAGTGAGTTTCTTTTCCCCTTGCCTGACATTTCTTGACTCTCCTTCAGAGATGACTTTTCTAATCCTTGAAACACTTAGGTTGCTCTTCCTGGGCCATCTAATTATTATGCATAGTTTTTTATAGTCACTCAGATAAATCTCAGTTCCCACTAAGGAGCTCATCTATACTAAATCACATAAATTTGGCCAGCACTTCTTATTTTTAGACCACCACAGTGGTTTGTTACTCACTTCTCCATCTTTTAACTATGAGGCTTAATTTTGGCCCCCAAATTTGTGAAACCACAAAGAATGAAGAGGAAGAGGATGGGAAAGTCAGTATTTAAGCATCAGGGAAAGAGGCACTGGTTAGGAGATTGAAGAGGAGTTGCCAGGCATGGAGAGAGGAAATGAGGATAGTGTGGCCTCAGGAAAGCCAATGAAGAAGGGCAAAATGTTTATGGTTGGTATAGGGTTGATCCTGGTGAGGAGCAGCCAATCCAAATAGGGATGGAAAAAGTTACTGGATTCAATGACAAGGAGTTCGTGGATACCTCAGAAGAGCAGTTACAGAGAGGTGAGAGAAAAAGCAAAGGAGTGGAATGTGAGGAGATAAATAAATCATAATAAAAAATAATTTTTAAAAAGAATCCTCAATGCTTCCAATTTTCAAATATTGTGACACTGTAGAGTTGCATAGCCCTTTTGTAAAACAGTTTGAAAGTTATTCAAGAGACTATTCAAATGTTTATATTCTTTGCTTAGTTATTTCACTTCTCAGTATCTATTTGTAGAAAATAATTCAAAATATCTTGAAATATGTACCTTGCTTTTTCCCTCCTCCTCCTCTTTCTCCTTTTCTCTCTCTCTCCACATTATTTGTGAAAGAAACTAAGCTTTGTTTCCTTTCACTTCTCCCACACAACTGATTTGACTGATTGGTCCCTGTGACACAGTTTGACCTTACTCTGTCTTTTGTACACCTGTAAATTGGAGGTTCCATAAAAAGACTGGATCACATATATACGTCATTGTGAATTCATGAATATTAAAAAAATATGGTGCTTTCCTATTGAATGTAGTTACTATTCTTATTGATGATCAAATTGTGACCATTTTATTGCCTCTTCAAATGAGCTCCTGAGTCCTTGACACGCCTCACCGTCTTTCCTCTTTTTCACTTTCTAGAGCGTAAGATGTTCTAGGCATAGTTTGTAGCATTTTTACCCAGACTTGGTATCAGCCATTTTTCCAAGGAATTTTCACTTCTTTAAGTAGGAAATGGCATTTAGAAGCCACAACTTGGTTTTATGAGTCTTTAGTCACTTTAAACACTCACAAAGATATAAGAAGAGAGTTGTTTGATCATTTCTGAAAACTAACAGCATTTGAAGTTATTTCAGAAGGTGTATGAGAAAAAGCACCAATGTGAAAAATGTAGTAGATATATTAATGTAGTGTTAGATATTCCTTCAATGTACTTTTCATATTTACATGTTATTGGCACATGTATTCTGATACCTTTTGGTCTTGGCAACTTACAGATGGAATGTCACCCTTACTTCAACCAGAGCAAACTGCTGGAGTTCTGCAAGTACAGGGACATTGACATAGTTGTCTACAGTGCCCTGGGGTCCCATAGAGACCCAAAATTGTAATGAGAATATCAGAGTGAACCTATGTCAGCAACTTTACTGGTAAAGAAAGCCTTCCTTAAAATTAAATTTTAACATTTTATTATGGAAAGTTACAATCATAAGAAAGTGAAGATGATAGTATAGTAATCAATTGATGAATGGATAGTGAAGATGTGGTATATATACACAATGGAATACTCAGCCACAAAAAAAAGATGAAATCTTGCCATTTGCAACAACATGGATGGACCTTGAGGGCATTATGCTGAGTGAAATATGTCAGATGGAGAAAGTCAAATACCATATAATTTCATTCACAAGAGAAAGATAAAAGCAATAACAACAACAACAACAAAGTAAATAGACACAGAGATTAGATTGCTGGTTACCAGAGGGGAAAGGGGAAGGGAGGAGGGAGAAAGGGGTGACAGGGCTCATACGTTCAGTGACAGGTGGTAATTAGTATTTGGGTGGTGAACAAAATGTAGTCTACACACAAATTGAAATACAATCATGTGCCTGAAGTTTATATAATGTTATAAACCAATGTTATCTAAATAAAAGAAAAATGGTGTAGTGAATTCCCAGGTAACATCCCTGGACTTCAACCATCACCAACAGTCTTTCATTCTTGTTTCCTCTATACGTCCACCTACTCCAAACCACACTCTAAATATTTTTAAAGTGATTTGGTGGTAAAATTTACACAGCTTCTCATTCATTAATCTTACCTCTCCAATTTTGACAATGGGATTTAATGTATAACGTGACCCCTATCATGAGACAGAAACTTTCTATCTCCCAACAACGTAATTTTGTGTTCCTTTCCAGATAATTGTTCCTCACCCCAGGCAGCCATATTTATGATTCTTTTCAACTTAGATTAACTTCATATGTTCTAGTACTTCACATATAAAGAAGTCATAGAGTATATACTCTTTTGTGTCCAGCTTCTTTGGCTGAGTATACCATCTGTGAGATTTATCTATGTTGTTGTAGGTAGCTTGTTCAATTCTTTTTACTGCTGAGTAACATCCCATTGAATGGATATAAATGCCACCGTTGTTTCTCCATTCACTTGTCGATGGAAATATTACTTGTTTCCAGTTTGGTACTATTATGAATGAATCTCTACAAATTTTCAGGAAACTCTATTTTAATCATACCGTATTGTACCTACTTCTCTCAATTAACTAAGGAATTTGGGGGAAAAGACGCTCTCTATTTTCAGGCCTACACCCTTCGACTATGTGTTTTATGAGTTTTCTTTTCAAGGTGGAAAGGGATAGTCCATATCTCTTGGAGGAGCCAATCTTGAATGCCATTGCCAAGAAACACAATCAAAGTCAAGCCAGGTTGCCTTTCTCTACTAGCTACTTTAGGCGGGGTGGGGCGGGGGGGTTAGGGGGAGGTTGTCCTGATGGTCCTGACCAAGAGCTTCAATGAGAAGAGAATAAAAAAGACTTCCAGGTACAGGCTGATGTGTTCGGAGTCATCTCTCTTTCCTTTCAGCACCCACCCATGTTCATTCATTCCCATGTGTTTCTCTATGTGCTATGGGGGCATCTTGGAGGGGTGGGAAGAGAGAACACTGACTTCAGAGTCCTAAGTTTTATGGTTTCTAGGCCTGGCTTTGCCACTTTCAGATTTGTGTGACATTGAGCACATTTCTTCTCTGTTGTTTCATCGGTTGTAGGAGTTTTTCCATATACTAAGAACTTTTAAAACCCTGGTTCAATTTCTTCAACTTCTCTACCTGATGAACCCCTATTTTTATGTTAATATCAAACAAAATAACACTAGCTGCTTTGTCAATCCATTGGATCCCCCCAGCAGGGTTGTTGACCACGATAGCTCGAGGCTTGGCTCTGCTAGTTTTTCCTCATTAAGCAAAAATATTTTTTTATATGTCACTTGCTATGTAAACCATGAGATCCTAAATTTGGTGATTTCCTCTGGGTTATCTTTTAGCATCTTTTCTCCAGCAGAAGTCCTGGCAGGTTAGAAGCTAGATATAAGTTTATAGAAGGACCAAATTAACAAACGAGTAAAGTTGTTCCTTAAATTCTCCCTCATACCTTTCCTGGTCCCATAGATTAATCAGTGGTCTTCAACTTATTTTATTGTGAACCTCATGAGGATTGTGAAAAACTAATTAAGCTCTATCCCATTGTAAGGTGATAGCTAAAAATTTCATCACAAGTTTACTATTTGCAAAAGAGGACATTGTAGCATATTATTTATAATTATTTCTTTAAAACCTTGAAACTGTAGAGCTAGTTTGTTCAGTTTATGAAAATATTGAGCAGTGATCTAAATATCATTGTTAAACCAATCAAAAGTAAATTCCATTTTATTTTTTAATTAAACTCAACATGTTAATACATATCCCCATGACACTCAAATAACTTCTGGAGTATATTTTTAAGATGAATGACAGGCAGATATGTAGATGACAGGTAGATAGATAGATAGAAAGTTAAAGCACTGAGTTTCCCGTGAAGTTTTCCCCAGGGTGAAGTGATGAGCTTCCTTCTTTCAAATTTTTTACGAAAGGTCTGGCTGCTTTGCTATTAAGGGACTCTCCATTAGGGGCTATGCATCATCAAATAAAAACAAGTCTGGATTTAAATAAGTGAGACTTTATTCAAAGGTGAACTCTGAGAATTTAAGATCTATAAGTGTCTCAAAGATTAATCAGAAAGACTTTTATTTTATAGAGAAGTGTAAACTCCTCTAGAAAGAATGGTGTTTGGGGGTTGGAATGAGCAGGACATGTGATCAAAGAATGGTTTTTCCAGAGGGCAAAAGATTCTTGGAGAGGCCTCCACAGGATGTTGCTCTTCTGTCTGAGGCTTGCTTAAGTTCAAGACTGTCAAATTCTTGGGGCTGGTGGGAAAGGAAAAATCAGACTAAAGTTGGGCCAAGTCAGCAGGTATTCTGTCCAGATTGTCCAATTGTCCCTTTGTTTGGAAAAAAGGGATTTTTTTTCTTTTCTTTTGCAAGCAATTCACTTGGAAAGTTTCAATATTGTTGAGTTATGAGCCTTTATTTTGTGATGTGGAGAGAGAAGTAGAGGAAGCAGGGAAGAAGAGGTGGAAAACCCAGGCAGAAGTGTTCTCGGGCCAGTACACCTGGAGGCTGATAACAGGGAAGTCTTCTCTGGAAGCTCTCCTTGCCTGCATCCAGCTGCAAATTCCTCAAGTTCCTAGGTAGATGCCAGCTGCTTTAGGGGAGAGTTTAATGTGATTCTTTCCTTCATTTCAGGTTTATGACTTTGAATTGACTCCAGAAGACATCAAAGCAATTGAGGGCCTCAGAAATTTCTCACATGAAAAATTATCTTACAACTGACTTGTAGACTGGTTTTTACAGGTTGTTTTCTGTAGCATGCTGATTACCAGAGGAACAAAGCTTCCCTAAATCAAGAAGATAGGCCTGATTTTCATTGTAGGAGTAAAACAGGAGCTTCCTGTAGACTCAGACCAGAAGTTAGTCCAGAGTTCAGTCTCTGACCCAATAGAAACACGAATGGGGCACAGGGCAGTCCATAAGTAAAACTGCCAAAGTTTGCATCATGGTGAATTCACTACTTTTATACCCCTAATCTCTGTGTCTGGTGAGGTTCCACAGGGGGCCGACTTACCCATTTGACATAAAAGCACAGTGCCTATGCCCACTATAGTTTTGGGAATGTATAAAATATTTCATCTTTCATTCTTTTTCAAATCAGGAGAAAAAAATGACTATATTAATAATGCCAACATAACAATGTATCCAGTCTGTATTCTATTCATTTTTATCCTAACACAACATTAAAATGTCACATGAATATTTTTTTATGGAGGAGGGCCCCAGGAAGTCAAAGGAGCATAGGTACTGTGAAAGTGACACCTTGGCCCAGCTTCCTCTTCCTCTCCTAAGTGTGCTGTTGCATTTCCCCATAATGGGCTTTTCTGTTCTCAGATACCATCCATTTCCTCCAAATTTATCTCTTTATTGGTCTTTTTTCCCATCACAATTCCCATTTCCTCAGCTGTGTCATCTCACCAAACTGAATTATAAATGGATCATGAACTTAATTGACCCTAATACAGTGACTGATGTGTCCCCAGTGGCACCCACCAAGATGAAATCCTCTGGATTCCTCTGTTCCCTGAGTCAAGGCTTACTCCAGGGTGGCCTTTGTCCATCAGGAGACTCTCCCCTGGGAGCCTCCGCCTCCTTTGACTTTGACTTGTTCACAAACAGAACATTCCGGTTGTTTGGTCCCTGCAGGAGGATCTCAGGATGAAGAGAAAGAAGACATCAAACTGAGAAGTTTGAGAGGAAGTTAAGAGATAAGAGGAATACAATTTTAGTTGTAGAATAAAGATTTCATTCCAAAAGAAAGATCTCAAAATTCTCCTTCTTGTTTGTAAAACTATATCATGATTCTGAGAAAGTAACCTTTCTATTCCCAAAAGCTTTTAAGTATAAGTCTATGATCTTCTTCATTAGGCTGAGTGCCTAGTCTCACTCATCTTGTTGTACGAAGTCAACAGCACAGCTCCTGGACCATAAAATTGCTAAGAATGCGCACTTCAATGATATTGAATTGAAAAAGACAAATTTAAAAAGGAAAATAAGAATATGGAAAAAAGAAAACAACAGTAATACTAATGATTGAGTAACAAGTATTCTCAGAAATTATAGATCCAGAAAACAGTAATCACAGTTTGTAGGTGTGGTTATGTAGGTGTACATGTTGTCTTCTCAATAGATTAGAAGTTCTTTAATGGAGGGACCCTGGATTGTTGAGGGTGTTTAGTGTATATTTGTTGAATGAATGTGTGGAAAAGAGCAGCAAAATCCTCACTGTGATCATTCTCATTGGCTAGGGACAAAAGCTATACTTGGAGCTGAAATGACCACAACATTTTAACCATAGTTCTTACTTATAAATAAATATAAATTGTACTCTAAATCAAACTACATGTCACTTTGTTGTTTATATTCCATGGGGATGTGGGAATTGGGCATGCAGGTGGAGTTTGCACATAGACAGGCAGCCTGCATACATGTGTGTTGGGGTACAAGGAGGGACATGGTAGTAAATCTAGTTTTCAGTTCATTCTGACAGCATCCTCAGAGAAACAATCTCTTGATAGTGTGAACACAAAGTTAATGCATTAATATCCCTCCTTCTCTTTCAGTGCTGTTGATCACCCTTATTATCCATATTCTGAAGAATATTGACCCTGAGCTATCCACCATGAGCTTTACCAGAATTGCCTGCTTCTAAGGGTGTGGAGAGGATTTCTGTACTTGGAGGTGATTCAAAGAAGAGTCTCTAGTTTCAGGCTACTGGCATTTCTCTTTTTTGTAGTTTTCATTTCTTCCCCATTTTTTGAAAACATAAGGGTGTCAAAACAAGGATGTCTGCCTTTCCTGATTATTAAAATAATACACCCAAATTGCGGAGCATTTGGAAAATAAAAGTTAAAGTATAGAAAATAAAAATAACTTGTAATTAGCACATTTAAAGTTCTTGAACATTTGGTGCATTTTCCTATAGAAATGTGGGGTATTTGTTTATTTACAACATTGAAATAATCATTAATACACTTATTATATACTTTTTTTAACTTAATATATGAGTATTTTTCCAAGCTATCAAATATTATTAAAATTCAGTGTTATATTTTGCTTGTTGTAAAGGAGTGCATCTTACTCATTTATTTAGTTTCTTAATCATCTGCCTCTGTCTTGGCATTTTGATTAATTCTTATATATTTTGCCATTCATTCATTTATTAATCCAGCAAAAATTTATTGAACATCCATTATGAGCCAGACATTGTCTTATCAATAAAGAAACTGTGCAAAAATTAAATTAAAATAATGTGTCTTGAGTTTACAAGCTAGTGGAGGAAGAATGCCATGAAGAAAATAAAGAGTACTGAGCTGTTGGAAATGGGTAAGTGCCTCTTGGGGGATAATTCTGCAGGGTTTCACATTTGTGTATGCCTAATAATCAAAAGCACTGACTACCTGTATTCCACGCTATTTTTTCAAGAAGTCTGTCCAGTAAAGAGCCTTGGAATGTAGAGAGAGTCGCTGTCTCTGAAGAAATGGAAGGCATGCCTGCTGTCCATCAATGTGAAGAAAATATCTCCCTCCAGAGAAAGGGCAAGGATGCTCAGCACCTGCTCTAATCCATTCAAGCTCCCTAGACCCAGGTTTTCCTCCTGTAAGTCAATGTATAAGTTTAGGCATCACTTTGGCCCCTTCACTTCACCCTGTAGAAATGTGGGGTCAAGGACCTAGTACAGCAAACTTTATTGTTCAAAATATTTTTGCAATATATCCCTATATTAAATCATTACATTGTACAACTTAAACTTACACAATGTTATATGTTAACTATATTTCAATAAAGCTGGAAAAAGTGCTGTTACTTTGGCTACAGCTTTTGTTATGAGTGTTAAACTGTCCTTCCTCTCTGACCCACAAGTTTTGTGACTTCTACCAGCATTCATGAAACTGTGGCAAGTTAATTTGTTAGCTTGCAAGTCAGGTTAAAAATATTACATCCATCATGATCATTGACAGAGATATGGAAAGAAATTAAGCAGGCAAGAAAACTGGTAATTTTGGGCGGTGGGAGTGTTAGGTGCTATTTTAAATAGGATGGTCAGAAAAGACTTCACTGAGAAGGTGATTCAAGCAAATATTTGATGAGACAATAGAGTGAGCTATGTGGATGTGTGGGAGAGTATTCCTGGACATGGAACAGAAAAGGCTAAGACCAAGAAGAAAGAGTGTTCCTATAATATGTAAGTGACAGCAAGTAGACTAATGCAGGTGACATTTAGAGAGCAAGGGAGGTAGTAGTAGAAGATAAGGTCCTCATTGGCTATGGGGAAATACATCATGCAAGCCTTCAAAAGGGCTTCAAGATTTTTTCTGAGAGAAATGGATGATGACTGCAGAGTAGCTCCATGAGCTAACACATTTTAAATGGATCGCTCTGGATGTTACATTGAGAGGATAAAAGGGAAAATACCACTCTGTTAGGTCTCTCTACAAAAATTAAGGTGGGAGATGATGTTGGATAGACCATGGTATGAACAGTCAAGGTGGTCAGAAGTTGTTAGAATATGGATATGTTTTAAAATAGAGACAAGAAGGCTTTCTAATGTATTGAGTATATAGTAAAAAGAAAGTAAAGAGTCAACATTGACTACAGACATTTTGAGATAAGGAATTGGAAGTAAGGAGTTGCCATGTGGAGGAACAAGCAAAGGAGGCTGAGAAGGAGGGGTAGTGAGGTATGAGTAAAAGCGGGAGATTATTGTCTTGGAAGGCAAATGAAGAAACTGTTTGAAAAAGAGTCAAATGTTCCTAATAGGACAAGCAAGATGAGGACTGAAAATTGACTATTGGATTGGAATCTAATACTCAGAATGCAGTGTGTCCAGAGAAAAGGTTAGAACAGGTAATGGTTAGACAATAGCCCGTCGCACTGGGGGTGTTAAATTCCTTTGAAAGAGGGAAGAATATAACAGTTCCTTTAAGGCTGATATCAGCTTGACCCTATTAACTTACCAACTTCTCAATACACTCCCTTCATGGTTTTAGTTTATAATTTGTTCCTGGGATATCTTGACATGATCCTTGTTCATGCAGAGAACTCAAGCTTCTCAGTGTTTCCATGTCCTCAACTCCTGAGAGTTTCTACTTGTACCTACACTACATGAGGTAACTACTCCCATGTTTACTTCTTACAACTGCTTCATCTCTGAAATCTTAACTTTAACACATTCCAGTCCAATCAATTCTCTCACTCTGTGGTTGCTACTACATCTCAATCCATCAGGTTCTTGATTCATCATGAATTGTAGTCACTGAGTCTCTTTTACCCCTTTTCCTCCTTTTTGTTTCCATTGAAGTTTACATATTCATATGGTTAAGTAATAAATTAAATTGAAATTAAATCAGACTCCACTCATTCTCTCTACATTTCTTCTTTAAACAGATATGCTGTTGGGTGACGCCTTCTGGCTTTTCCACCTCTTAGTCTGTCCTTGTATCAATCAAAAAGGACAAATTGTTTCTAGAATCAAGACAATGGCTCTCATTTTATTTATGTGGAAACTTTTATCTGAAGCTGAGACCCAAACCCAATGGAGATTCTCATTCATTTGACTGCAGTAAATCCTAGGCATCCCTATGTTTTAAAGGCTCTATAAGCAACTTGAAGTGTGATCAAGGTCTGAAACATCTAATCTAAAGACCATCATGTTCTCACTATGATTTCAGTGGTCAAAGTGTTTGCCTTCCCAACACCCATTGTGCTCCAAATGGTTTATTTTGGTCACTCATGTTAACTTCATTGCCCTGAACATGTAATCACCTTGGGAAGAGGACTGTGACCCAATCCTGGCCAGTGACATGTGAGAGGAACTGTGCTCAGGGCTTCTAAGAGAGTTTCCCTCATTTCTTAAAACAGATGGGCCCTCTCCTTTGACTGGATATGTCCTGCTGAGATGTGATGTCTGAAATTGCTGCACTCTCTCCATCCAGCCCAAGAATGATGCTGGTACACAGAAGAAGGAAGAGCCAAGAGAATATCAGAGAAGATCTGGAACTCCTGTGACTGACCACAGCTGGCCCTTCCTATGGAATTCTTGTTATGGGGGTAACACATTTCTGTGGGGCTTAAACCAAGATGAGATAGGTTTTCTTGACTTGGTTGTATCCTAACTGAAAAAGCCATATAAGTTAATAATTATCTGTTTACAACTCCCTAACTATGCATCTAGGCAGGAGTTTCACTGAGTCTTTGGAAATTGCTGAGTCATTCTCTGAGAGCAGAAGCCCCTGTGGATTCTAACGATTTGATGGTTGTATTGGGTGATTTTCTTAAAATAAAAAATGATTCAGCAGAGGTAGTGATCCCCAAAAGAGCCTCAGGTTCTCCTTCACTCATCTTGAGGCCAAATTCAGGACCTATTTTGTTCTAAGACAGAACCCACTCCATGACACAATAGTGAATGAAGTGGATTTTATTTGAAATCCCATGGTTATGAATTTCATCAAACACCACAATTCAAACTTCATAAGTATCTCCATAAACATCTTTGTTTTTTCCACAAAATTCCTCCCAGGGCAACAACAGTGCCTCATATCCTCTCTCCACCCACCCTTCCCCCTCTTCCATCCCTCCTCCCATACAGCCTCTACAATCTCCTGCCTTTTCCAAAGCAATGCAATACTGACCTTCAGCTTGCACAGCCCCTCAGCCACACACCACACATATAAGCTTCTGTCAAGTTGAAGTGTACTTTGTTTTGTTCCCACAGAATACCACATGATCTCACTCTCCCCCCAGAGAATTCATTAGACAAAACAGGTCACTTCCTAAGAAACAAGTACTGCTGGCAACATAATCTTTTTTTTTTTTTTAAACGATGTCAGTAACTCAAGGATGCCAACTTCTCCCTCTCCTCCAGGATTGGGAAATCCTGAGTTTCTAGATGTTCAGTTTTCTTGTTCAGCCTGATTTTATAAACTGGGATAATTTTGAGTCCCCACCAATTCCATTAACCCAGACTGGTCAAGCACAAGCCCGAATGTACCAGCTAGTTTCTCCAGTGAACCTTGGAATGTTGGAGGAATCTAACTGGCCATTGGATTAATAGGGGAATGTCTAGCCTGGGCCTTCTGTGACACAGAGTCTATTCTACAAGTCATAGCCAGCCATAGTGTCCCCAGTGGAGCAGCACACTGGGACTCAGGCCCTTTCTGTCCTTCCATCCAAGTGTCTGGGTCTGGTGAAGGCAGAAGTCACTAAGTCCCAGGTTTCCATCCTGCTTCCAGTCTCCAAAAGACAGATTTGCTTCCCACAACCCATGTAACTTCTCAGAGTCCTAGAGATCTCTGCTTTTTCTTTATCTGCACAGGTGGGACCAGCCTGTTATGGAGGGGGTGACATTAGTTCCTGACAGCTACAGTCGTACTATTTGTAATGAAACCTTCCAGATAGGAGGCAAACGAGAAGTTGTAGCTCCTGACTGAGGTCCTGGCTTGCTCAAGGAGTCCTCAGTGCTGGTGAACATGGTTCTCCTGGTATCTCCCTAAACCTGATCTCCTCCAGTCCAAGCCGACACTGGAGCCAAATCCACACACAGGTGTTTTACCTACGAGTAGCCATGGTCAACTGCCTGCTTATTTCCTCCAAAATCCCCAGGTGGACACAAGAATTTGAACTTTTATAAAAGCTTCAGAAGTGGGTTGAATATGGCTATTTTGTAGACTGGTATTTGGGAAGTCCTTTTTAAAATCTTGGAGTAGTTTATGGTTTTGTTTGGAAAGAGCCAATAATGCCTACCAGTCACGTTTTAGAATGCATTTCCTGCTGCTCCTTTTCAAGGAATTTAGCATTCCTGATGCAAAGGGTTATTGTCTGACCATTCCCTGTTCTAACATTTGTCCAGTTCACACTGCATTCTTAGTAGTTGGTTCTGAATAACCATAGGAAGGAAGTACTGGTTGGGATGAGGTCCTAATCTTACCAGTTCAGAACATGGTTCCACAGCACTGAGGTGTAGGGGGTGGGTGGGGGTGCTTTACTTAGTTAGTGTGGGTTGTGTGTCTCCACTGACAATGAGAATGGCACAGCAGCTTCCCACTAGTTCCCCCAAAGCCACATCTGTTCTCTCTCAGAGGTTTTAGTTAAGGAAAGTGAGCTTACTTCTTCATCTCCATCAAAGCTGTAATCAGAAATTCTACCTATTCTATTCTATTAGAAATTACTCTTAATACTATTGTATTCTAACTCTTGCATATAGTTAACTGATATTCATTATTTATAAGGCAGTCCTAAAATATCTTTTTGTCTGTGTTTAATGTTGGAAATCCACTTACCAATATTGCTAACTAGGAGCATTTCTGCTCTACCCACACTGCAGTTCTGCAGAAAATAAAGAAGTGAAACTTTGATCTTTCTTCTTTTCAGAAATTAATTAAAAGAAAAACCACCATCCTTTCCCAAAGCATGGAAAGCTGACCATGAATCAGGTCTGTGAAGCAGAAGAGAGAAATAGAAATAATTTTAATATTAAGACAGACATATTCAATACATATATTCAACAATACAATAAGTAGTGTTCATCACATGAGAACCTCATTCCAACCAGTGCTTCATTCCTATGTTTATTCAGAAACTAATATTCAGAATACAGTGTGGCTGAAGCAAAGGTTAGAATAGGAGTATGGTTAGACACTAGCCCATTGCATCAGAGGATGATGAATTTCTGAAAAAGGAAAAACAGATAACCCCAAACTGCTACTAGTAACTCTATAGTTCTCTTTGAGGGTGTCTGTATATTAAAATGTAACAATTTTCTGACAGAATACCTGCCATTTGAATGAAGGGCTTTAGTGGGACAGATGGCAGGGGAGTTGAATAATCAGGGGGCTGACAAAGGAAGAAAATTTGGCAGGTGAAATTCAAATAATATCCACAATCAGAGAGGGCACAAGGGAAGGTCAGGATGTGGAACACCAACTACTATATTTTTGATCTCAGTGCCATTAATTTGTGGTCTCTATAATTGAGATCTTGGGGCAAATCCTGAGTACTGAATATCCCCCATCTGAGGTAGTCACAGTAGCCACTCAAATATGGACAACCTCTTCACTGATGGTGAATGATCCTTGGAACCTCTAACCTGGTGGCTCTCACATGTGGTTACAGGAGATCCGGTGTGACAAGAGAGGAGCTACACCTGGCTGTTGGGATACATAAAGAATCTCTTGAATGTGTAAATCACTTTGCTTAGTATTGCCAATCTAATATTAAGTCTTTCATTTATGAACATGATTGTCTTTCCGCGTATCTGTGTCTTCTTTAATTTCTTTAAATAGCTTTTTAAAATTTTAATTGTGCATGTCTTTTGTCTCTTTAGTTAAGTTATTCCTAAGTATTTTATTCATTTTCACGCTATTGTAAGTGGAATTGTTTTTATAAATTGTCCTCTCAGATTGTTCATTGTTAGGGTATAGAAATATAGTTGATTTTTCTATGTTGATTTTGTGTTCTGCATCTTTGCTGAGAGTATTCATTTGTTTCAACAGTTTGTTGTTTGGTCTTTATGGTTTTCTACATATAAGATCATGCATCTTGGAACAGAGATGATTTTACGTTTTCCTCCCCATTTTGGATGCATATGATTTCCTTTTCTTGTCTTTTTACTATAACTAGAACTTCCAACGCTATGCTGACTATGAGTGGCAAAAGCAGCTAAATTTTTCATATTGCTCTTAAGGGGAAATGCTTTCATCCTTCAACATCCTGCAGGATGTTAGTTGTGGTTTTTTCATATATGGGCTTCAGTATATTGAGGAAGATTCTTTCTCTTTCTTTTCTTGAGTGTTTTTTTTTTTAATCATAAAAGGGTGTTGAGTTTTGTGAAGTCCTTTTACACATCGACTGAGATTATCATGTGGTTTTCTATCATTTTGTTAATGTGGTGTATTGCATTTACTAATCTTTGTGTGTTGAACAATCCTTGCATTCCAGGAATGAATCACACTTGGTCATAGCATAAAATTTCTATTATGCCACTGAATTCAGTTTATACCACTTTTTTTTTTTGAGAATTTTGAGTTCTCAAACCATATGGAATATTTGTCTCTAGTTTATTTTCTTGTAGTATCTTTGTCTGGCTTTGTATAAAGGTATTGCTGGCCTCATAGAATGAATTAGAAAGTGTTCCACGCTCTTCGGTTTTTCCAAGAGGTAAGAATGATCGTTAATTCTGCTTTAAAGGCTTGGTAGAATTCACTGACGAAGCAATCTGGTCCTGGGCTTTTCTTTGTTGGGAAGTTTTTGAATTCTGATTCAATCTCCTTAATAGTTATAGGTCTACTCAGGTTTTCTATTCCTTCATGATTCAGTCTTTGTAGGTTATTTGTTTGTAGGAATCTTCATTTCACCAGGATTTGTCAATTTGTTTGCATGCATTTGTTCATAGTACTCTCTTTTCAATTTTCATATTGATCTTTTGTCTTATTGTATTATCCATTATCAAAAGTGGGGTATTGAAGTTTCCAACTAGTTTTGTTGTGGTGTCTGTTTCTCCCTTCAATTCTGTCAATGTGGTTTTTTTCATATTTTGGAAATCTGATGTGTGGTACACATATGTTCATAATTCTTCAATATTCTTGATGGAGTGACCCTTTTATCAATATATAACAACCATTTTTTGTTATGTCACAATTTTTGTCTTAATTTTATTTATTTTTTTTTTTGTCTGTAACTGGTATAGCCACACCAGCTCTCTTTTGGTTACTATATACATGGAATATCTTTTACCATTTTTCCCTTTCAAAGTATTTGTGTCCTTAGATCCAAAGTGAGTATCTTATAGTGAACATCTACTAGATCCTGCTTTTTCTGTTTTTAATATGGTTCTTCCAATCTACACCTTTTAATTGGTGTTTATTTACATGTAAATTAATTGCCGATATGGAAAGATTTAACGTTTTAATTTTTTTTTCTACATAAGTTCCTTTTTTCCTCCATTACTACCTTCTTGGTGTTTAGATGATTTTTGGTAGTGACATATTTTGGTTCTCTTCTCATTTTCAACTGTGTAATATTCTGTTGTTATTTTCCTTGTTGTTACTATGGGGATTACAGATAATATTGTAAAGTTATAATAATCTATTTTGATTTCATACCAATTTAACTGCAAGGCCATGCAAAACTCTATTCATATACAGCTCTGTTCCCCTCTCCCGATTATGTTCTTGATGTCACTAATTTCATCTTTATACATTGTGTACATATTAATGTAGATGCATAACTATTTTTGTGCGTTCATCTTTTAAATCTTGTAGAAATGAAAAAGTAGAGTCACAAACCGAAATTACGAAGTACATGACTTTATGTTTGCCCATATATTTACCTTTACCAGAGGTCTTTATATGACCTTATATCTTCATATGACTTTGAGTTATTTCTACTGTTCTTTCATTTGAACATGAATGACTTCCTTTCCATTTCTTGTAGGGAATGGTGATGAAATCTTTCAGCTTTTGTTTATCTGACATTGTCCTAATTACTCTTTCATTTATAAAAGACATTTTTGCCTGATATAGAATTATTAGTTTACGGGGTTTTGTTTTTCTTTTAGAACTTGAAATATATAATCGCAATACCTATGTCGTCCAAGGTTTCTAATGGGAATCTGTTGATAATCTT
Source organism: Tapirus indicus (assembly GCA_031878705.1). Taxonomy (NCBI): domain Eukaryota; kingdom Metazoa; phylum Chordata; class Mammalia; order Perissodactyla; family Tapiridae; genus Tapirus; species Tapirus indicus. Next base: position 123,072,582 of record CM062925.1, read on the forward strand.
ACCCAGGATCTCTTGTATCTGATGAGTCATGTTTCCCTTGCTGCTTCAAGATAGTCTCTTATCTTCATTTTTCAACAGTTTGAAAACAATGTATGTAGGTGTGGATATTTTTGAGTTATCCTACCTGTGATTCTTTGAGTTTCTTGGATTTGTTTGATTATTCATGTCTTGCATCCAGTTTGGGAAGTTTTTGTCCATTATTTCTTCTCCAGATAATCTCTCTGTCTTACTCTCTCTCTCTTCTCCCTCTGGGACTCTGATAATGTGTATGTTAGTTCACATGACAGTTTTCTATAAGTCCTTTAGGGTCTGTTCACATTTCTTCATTTTTTCCTTTCTGTCCCTTAGGCTTGATATTTTCTATATCTTTTTTGATATTATCATTTTATTCATATATAATTTATCTGATTTCCTTTAGTTCTTTGTTAAATTTTTGCTGTAGCAATTTCAGCATATATAAGACAGCTGTATTAAAACTCTTTGTCTGCTAAATCCAATGCCTGTGCTTGTTCAGGAACGGTTTCTGCCAATGTTTTTTCTTTTTAGTCAATAACGGTTTTGGTTTTTTTAATCTGTTTGTGTGTGTGTCTAATTGGGCATTAGAAAAAAACAGTCAGCTCTCCTACTCTTTGCAGATTTCATCTGTTCTCAGGAAACCTTTCCCTTTTTAGCAAGTCATGCTCTTAGTCTTGGCATCAGTCCAACATGAAAGCTGAAGGTCTATTCAGTTCTTTTCTGAGCATGCGTCCTTCCTGGCCTGTGTCTGGGTGTGTTTTAATTTCCCTGAATACACAGCTGCTTTTTGAATATGTTAATATCCCAAAAATACACACGCCAGCTTCTCCTCAGAGCTTTGTGTGGTCTATTCTGTGCCTTCACTCTTAACCTGTTGCCTCTGACGTCTGTGTATCTACAGTCCGCCTGCAGATATAATGAGCCATTCCAGCTATGTTTCATTTCAAGCTTAGAGTCAGGCAAACAGACAACAGTCTTTTTTGCCCCCAAATAGATTAGAACATTGAAAATAAGATCTTCTATGATCACTCTGGTTGAGAGAGGTTACTGGGAACTGGACGGATGCTTCTTACAGACCAAGCATGCACTGTGCCAGGCAGGAGGCGGGGCAAGGGTGAGTAAACCATGAAATTTTCTACCACTTTGAATATGGCTTTTTTCTTACTGGGTGTTCCTTTTGTTGCTGTAGATCTTTGTTTCACTGTTGTCCAGAGCTCCTATAAGTTTATTTCAGAGAGTTTCTGGTTGTTTCCTTATGTTTCCATTGGAGAACTCAGAGTTCCTAGTCTAATATTTTGCTGACATCACTGTATGTGTTCAATCTTTAACAGCTTCATAATATTCCATTGTATCAATGCATCATAATTTCCCTAACTCTTCCCAAGTTTATTGTAATTTAAATTGTTTCCAGTTTTTTTCTTTCATGAATCCTGTTGAGAACGATAATAAATTATATAAAATATCCATCAGGTTTTTTTGGTAATTACATCATCATAGTTTTCCAAAAGTTATATAACTGGGTGAAAGTTATAAACACTCTAAAATTCTGCTTGCATACTGCAAATAATATCCAAAACTTGTTAATAATTAATACTCCAATAATCACTATGCCAAAATGTCTTTTATGAGCACCCTTTTCAAGATTGCATCCTTGTTAAGATGGGATATTCTTTTTATAAAGCAAAGAAAAAGAAACAAAAAAAAATTCTGCTGATGGGAAAGGTAAAAAGGCAAATTTTCTTTCAATTTGAAGTTTTAATTCTTTATTGAGGGTCAAATTTTGAGAAATGCTCATTAGTAGTTCCTCTAAATTGTGTGTTTGTGTGTGTGTGTGGAGTAAGACAGTTAATTGCTTCAAATGATGTATGATTAAGAAGGGGCTTCATCATAGCAAAAAAAATAGGTATCTGGAAGTTTCAAGTCTAACGTATGGTCAATAATTGTTCAACTAATCTCTTATAATAATTTACTAATGTACAAAGATCCTGAACGAAAACTTTACTGTGCAAGAAATTGATGATTTCTTTATCAGTATATAATAGTTCAATAAGATTCCTCTTTGATAACAAACAAGTTAACTGGTTCCAACCCTCTTCTCACTCCATGGATTACTGCTTTATTCTTGCTTCTCCCACAAGCCCTTTGCTAGCAGCTGGACTATGGACTTGGGTGTTACCTTCCTGTTATTCATATAACCTGTGAGGGCAGAAGAATAGAACAAAGTCTGCATAGACACAGGAGCAACAGGCAATGGATTCCAAAGTCTGGCGTGTGGAACTAAATGATGGCCACTTCATTCCTGTACTGGGATTGGGCACCTTTGCACCTGAAGAGGTAACATTGGTGGTCTTGAGTTTAAGGATTAAAAAGAAAAAAGACTTAGCAGGGGTGGAAGCTGACTTCAATTTTGAAGTCACTGGGTTCCTGTGTGGCTCTAGGAGGCTCACTTGGTTCTTGTAGCCAGACTAGAACCATTCCTTATGCAAAGAGACAAAGAAGCCAGAGTTCAGTCTGCATCAGGGTCTGATCGTGTGGTCACCTACAGATTATTGTGGGTTTTCCCACATTTTACATCTATTTCCCAGGTTGGCCAAAGAGATGAAACTCAGCAGTCAAGAACACTGATTACCAGTTGCCTTGCTTTGAGGGTGATTGCATGGGAGTGGTTTTTCTGTATATTTCTGGAATTCAAAAAGTCTTCCCTTCCACCAAGAAGACATGATCCAGTGAGACATTTGTGGTAAAAGTCCTGGAGATGAAGTGAATGACAAATGATGGTAGAGAGTTGCTCTTCTGCTGTGGGGTAGCCTGCTGAGTGCCAGGCAAAAAATACTCCACCTGTAGTTTACCTCATACTTCTACTGCTTGGGAATTTATCTCAATTGGAAAATATAATATCATTTGAGGGAATAATCCTCAGTCTTCCAGGGCAATATTTCAATTCCTGGTCCTTGTTAATGTAATTTTGATTGAAGCAAATAGGTAGAATTGGACCTTGAACAGGAGAAGGAGCAAAGCGAGTGAGTAAGCTAGACATTTGCCCTCCAATTTTGTCTTTAGACTATTTAGTTGTATGACAAGGGACTAGAACTTAAACTTTGAGTCTCACTTTCTCATCTATAAAACAGAAGAAAATATTGAAAGAGACATTTTCTAGACAGATGACAGGACTTACTTACTTTGTCATGCAAAGTGGGATGAAGGGGAGAGAATGGTCATGGATGTCACTGAATCTTCAGCTTCCATAAACCTCTGAATGCCCCTACACCTAAGGAAAGAGCATGACCAGCAGAGGGCAGTTAGAGTATGTATCTAATTCCTAGCAACATTATTGAATAAAGAAAGCTTCTGAAATACTTAAAAAGAAATGGAGTATTGTTCAGCCTTTAAACAGAAGGAATTTGCATTTGCAACCATACGGATGAACCTGGAGGACATTATGCTAAGAGAAATAAGCCAGACACAGAAAGACAAGTACTGAATGATCCCACTTATATATGGAATCTAAAGAAGTCAACGTCACAGAAGCAGAGAGTAGAGGAGTGGTGACCAGGGGCTGGGAAATGGGCAGTGGGGAAAACAGAGGGGATGTTTGTCATAGGGTACAAACTGTCAGTTATAAGGTGAATAAATTCTGGAAAACTAATATACAGCATACTGACTATAGTTAATAATAATGTAATATATTCTTGAGATTTGCTAAGGGAGGGGATCTTATGTGTTCTCACCACACACACACACAAAGAAGTTAACTATATGATGTGATGGGTATTTTAATTAGCTTCATTGTGGTAATCATTTCAAAATGCATACATATATGAAAACATCACATTGTACAAATTAAGTGAGTACTTTTTAAATTTATATACAATTTTTATTTAGTGTGTTCTGAGTGACTACACTGCTGGAGGATTTTTAGAAGCTATCCCCTTGTTTCTTTCAACATCATTCTATGTATCTTTTCCCTTTGTTGATTCTGCTTAGTAACATCTCACAATATGAATCATATCAGTGACTACAACTCTATGGGGAGTCCTGTGAGTTCTTTCAGCAAATCACTGAACCTGAGGATGGTCTTGGGGACCTTCAATGCTGGTGATGAAGCAGTGAATGCCCAGGATTGAAGAGGTTCCTGGGATGCCCACCTTTTATTACTTACCATGAAAGACCCAGGCAAACTGCCATGGGCTCATCACCACACCTGAAAAACTAACCTAAACATGAGAAAAAATTGATTCTTGAGAAGGCCGAAGTTGTACCTTAGCTTTCTCTTAATCGTGTGGATATCCAATGACTACCTTTTGTTGTTCATCTAGGTTCCTAAGAGCAAAGCTACGGAGGAAACTAAATTAGGTATAGATGCTGGGTTCCGCCATATCGATTGTGCTCATTCCTACGGTAATGAAAAGGAGGTTGGTCTGGCTCTCCGAAGCAAAATTGAAGATGGCACTGTGAAGAGAGAAGACTTATTCTGCAATTCAAAGGTGCTGTGTGTGTGGCGTGTGTGAGCACAGATGTGAACATGATTGCGTGGTGATGACAATTATGTGATACGACCAGTAGTTGTTTGGTTATTTGTGCTTATTGGTACAACCTCTTCACACATATTTACACATGAAATCTAGTGTCAAAAAAAGATGATGGCTTTCTCATCATTGCTCTGTTCAAATTTTATGTTTTTAAAGTAAAGTCAATTTACTTTTCCAACCCTCAGACCACATTAGTGTAATTTTGTTTTGACTAGTGAATCAGACAGAACTGTGATCAGATTATAGCATTTGTTTATCATCTGGGTGACTTACTAAAATCTCTTAAATTCTGAGTCTCTCTTCTAACCTCCATCAATAAGAGAGAGCAATATAAGAGGCACTTTGTGTATTAAACAAGATATACCTAGAGTGACTTGAATTGTGTCCAGCACAAATTAATATGTTCAAAGCATTTTTTTCCCTACAGTTATGTAAACAAAAGAGATGCTAAGCATTCTCCATAGGATTGAATGAGGAAATGTTTATCAACTCCTGGGTAAACTCCAACAAACAGAATTCAGATAATGGACAAAGTTATTATTTGATAGTGTATTTTATCTCTTCGGTCATTTCCTGAAATTGTTAGTAGATAAGATAATGATCAAATCCAAACAAATAATAGTATTTACATAGATAATCAGATCAAAAGGGAGCCCAAGAAGGAAAAAAGTTTTTTTCCTCTGTAGTCACCAGCTTCCAACAAATAGAAAAATATCCAATTATTATGTGAAACAAAAAACCAAAACTGACCAAAGTATTAATTGAACATGACTTTCATTCTTTAATCTCTGCAGCTTTGGGTCACTTTCCTTCGACCAGAGTTGGTCCGACCAGCCTTGGAAAAGACTCTGAAAAATCTTCAACTGGACTATGTTGATCTCTACATTATTCATTATCCAACGGCTCTGAAGGTTGGCAATTTGTGTGTTCACACCTATTTTACTTCTTGTGTCACAATGTCTATCAACTTGCATGGAAGGTCAAATTAATAAATCCCTGTAAGGATGTAGGGATTATTACACTAGAGAAGAATCCTCCAACAATAATTCCTGATTAGTTTTTTTATGTACTTTTGAATCCTCAATTTCCTTTCTATCTCTCCAAGAGAAAAGTGTTGAACAATCTCAAGTCCTCTGCCTCAAAAACTACAGGAAATAAAAATAGGCATGTTCAATCCTAATTATTACTCTTGAGTCTCTTGGGAATATCACAAACACAGAGTTTCACACAGCTGTGTTGAGCAATGAAATTGTTTTATACTTGGGCATAATGAATTGATCTCTCTCACCATTTCAAGTTGAAAGCAGAGATGATTGTGCTACCTCTGGATGGGTCTAAAACTAGCAGCCTTCACAGGGACTTGCAAGATCTTGCCTACACAATTGACTGCCTTCACAGTGGAATTTTATAGATTGCACTTAGCCATCAATGATTGTGTTATGTAGAATTCTTGATGTTAAGTTATAGAAAGCTACTCAAGATATCCTATGCAGAACAGTTTTAGACTGTATCAATGGGAAATCCAAGCCATGGATAGATTTAAGGATTTGAAATAGTCTTCAGAAATATCTCCTTCTCTTGTAGCCTCTAACTTTGCATTACTTTTGGTTTGTTTTATTTTAATCATAACATTTTTCACTGGTGGCAAATATGGCCTTGGGGCAGTTCAAAGATCATGTTCATTAACACTTCAGTGTGTCCCTGAGTCTTCCAGCATTCATATTAATCCTTAAGAGAACCTCAAATAACCCTGTTTGGTTCATGTGCCTGCCCTTGTATCACTGAATGTTCAAACGTATAAGGAACTCTGATTGTCTAGCCTGGGTCACAATTGTGATAGTTATTCTGGAAATAAGGCCATGAAACTTACTGGCATCCCATTGTAAAGTAAGTCTTTTGAAAGACGAAAGTATGGGGGCAGAGAAAGGTAACATAAGTCACTATGAGTCCCCAATAAGACCTAGGAAAATGGTGTTTATTAAAATATAATAAGTGTTAAGAGATTATGGGAAGCCTTCCTCCTAAATACATTCCTTACAGCTCCATATGCAAATAACTTTGGAAATATTAGTGTACAGAATCTTACACCATTTACGTCATGGAGGTTTAGTGTCTTGGCCCTAGATGTACTTGGAAGCCTAGATAAGTGTGGAGAAATTGTTTTCTGGCATCACTAAAATGGCTGCTTCTATTCCAGCCAGGGGAGGAACTTATTCCAAAAGATGGACAAGGAAATTTTATATTTGACACAGTGGATCTCTGTGCCACGTGGGAGGTGAGTGCTTGGAGGAGAGAGCACAGAGGAGGAAGCCAGGGGAGGGGGAATCTGGTTCATTTCTTCCACTTCTGTGAATGGGCTATGCACCTTTGGATTCAGCAATTCATAAAATTTAAAACAATGGGAATGCTGTAGTGGTGTGGACAAAGTCATTACTGAAATCTTTAGAGAGGACAACAGAGGAGAAGAATTTGGGACAACAAGGATAGGCATCTCTTTCTTCAATGTGTAATACTTTCTCACGTTTTCCTAAGGAGAAGACAGTAATTCTTATTCTTGCTGTCTCTACTTTATTTTCCCATTTAATTTACTACTTTTTCTCTACTTGATAATCATGGCAATTGGGTTCTTTGTTGTTTCTTGAAAGTTGTTCCTTTTAACAGATTTTTCTTGCAATTTTTCTTGATCTATAGCTATTTGCACAAATGATTCTTCACCACTCTTTCCTCCCCAGGCCATGGAGAAGTGTAAGGATGCAGGATTGACCAAGTCCATTGGGGTGTCCAACTTTAACCGCAGGCAGCTGGAGAAGATCTTGAACAAGCCAGGGCTCAAGTACAAGCCCGTCTGCAACCAGGTGAGCACCCTTGGCCTCTTCTCCTTTCTGTTCTTCATCTCCTTCTTACACTACTGCAGATGTCTATTTGGCCTCCCCTCATATTCTTCCAACCTTTTTGGAACAGAAGATTCTAGACAGCAGAGCCTCTGTTTGGCTGGGCATGAGTAGAACCCATAATTGTATCTCTGTTTTGTAAAGTCTTACTGAAAAAAGTGGTATGACTTTAGGTCTAAATTGTCCACAAGAATTTAGGGAAGGTAAAGGAGGTGATGGAGGGTAGAATACTTACCAGAACTTAGAGGGAAGGTAACATTTCCCTGAGCTATAAAGAATAACCAGACATTGGATGGGTGAGTGATTTGGAGGGAATTGTTTAGAGGAAGAAAGGCCATAAAAACATGGAATGGGTAGTAAATAAGGAAAGAGTGAAAGAATGAAAATAAGATGAGGAAGGTGTCAGGGGTTTGTGTGGGGTTTGAATGCTTGAGTTCTTCAACTCAGTATCTCTGCTTTCAGGGGTCTTTGAATGGGAAGCATGGTTACAAGAAAAATTAACTGAAGACTATGTGTCATCCAGGCTAGAGGGATGGTTTATGATGATGCTAATGGCGGATGAAATCAACACTAAAGAACATTTAGCAGGAACATAGAGCAAACCTCATGATTTACCCAATTTTAGTCGTGTTTTCCTCATTGATTTCTACCCTTATATGAACTGTTTAGACATATTCTTCTGTGGCTATTCTGTGCTCTTACTTTTTTTTGTTCTATTATTTTTATTATGATAAGAACACTTAACATGAGATCTACCCTCTTAACAAATTTTGAGGTATCTAGTAGAATACAATACTGTTAACTATGGGGACAATGTTATACAGCAGATCTCTATAACTTATTCATCTTGCATAATTGAGACTTCATGGGCACAGTCAGCACCTCTCAATTTCTCCCTCCTCCCAGCTCCTGGGGACCACCATTCTGCTCTCTGATTCTATGACTTTGACTATTTTAGATCCCTGGTATAACTGGTGTCATGCAGCACTTGTCCTTCTGTGAATGTCTTACTTCATTTGCCATATGTCCCCAGGGTATAACTTGGAGTCAATGAGTAAGAGTCTTTGATTGGAAAAATGAGGCCTACAAATTTCAAGAATATGAAATATAGTGCAATAGCACTATTGATTTTCAATTATAAATGTTAAAATATTCATGTAAAATTGCATTAGTTTTACTCCCAAATAATATTATAAAAATTTTGAGACATTCAGAGAAGTTAAGAGTATGGTAGATAACATAAATGTTTTCCCTCCTATATCCAAAAATTTTAACATTTTACCACGTTGCTAAATATATGTATATATACATGTATATATATATATGTATGTGTGTGTGAATATATCTGTACACATATATATAATATTTTGCTGACAGTCTTCAAAGTAAGCTGTAGACATGATAATTCACCCCTGTAGACCTCAGAAAGCTTATCATCTTTTATCCAACCTGTATGCAATCTTCCATATATTTTGACATATGTCAAGCCATATGACTTTTATTGATCTTTTCTAGTGAGGATCCAATTGTGGTCCACATATTACTTTGATTTGTGTGTCTTAGGCTCTCTTAACCTAGAACAATCACTCAACTCTTTTTTACCATGACATCCAGACAGGATTTTTGTCAACTGTTCTGGATTTATCCAATTGTTACCTCATGATGTTAATTAACTTTTATCTCTATTGCCAATTCCTGTAAATTAGAAGTTAAATATGACTGCCTTATTACATTAAGGTTAAATGTTGCTGGCAAGAAAATGTCCTTTGCAAGTTGTGTCCCTCAAATTGCTCTCCAGTAGGAATCCTGTCATGACAAGTTGTCCCACTATGAGAGATGTTAGATTTGTTCTCTTGGCTAAGCTAGTGGTAGCCATGTCTTTTCTTTGTAAATTTATATTTTCCCCTTTGAAATTACCTAGCAATCTGTTGGGTGATAATTGTCATCAGGGGAAGTCATATTGCCCCTAAGCTTTCACATAATGGTTGAGTAGCCATCAATGATTTTACTCTGAATTAGTTATTTCATTGGGATTTGTAAACAATTATCTTCAATTTTAAAGACTCTTTTATAATTTTTTTACCCGACATTTTACTGTAAAAAGAAAATTCCCTCATCAAGTCAGGATAAAATACACTTATTCCTATAAGGCAGGATAAAAGCTTAATTCTTTTCCTTTAGTTATCAATGTTCTGAGAGAGCAGTTATGTAATAATCACCAGCAGTGGTAACAAAGATTTTTGTTCTCTCTCTCTCTAATCACTATCAACTTGTGGATTTTTATTTATTCTGTGTGTTATAATTGATTTTAGTCATCATTCCCTTTGAGTCTCAAATCTACCCAAATGTCACCAGAGGGATCCCCAAGAAACTGGTTCTTTTCTCCTTTAAACATCCGTTCATGCATTTTTGAGTAATTTCTTGTTTTCTGGCACAATTTGATGTCTAAGTTTCAAGCAGTTGTTTTCTTGTCCCATATCTGGAATTAGCCATGTCTCTTTGTAGTGTACAATGGTATTGAATAACCAAAATCTGATCCGTAGAGTTGCTTGTTGTCAGAAATGTTATTTTTAAATTTTGTTACCCTTTTAGGGAACAGGGATATAATATTTATTTTTGAAAAAATCATTACCTGATGTTGATATTTCCACATTTATTTATTCACTATTTAAATTGAATATTACACAGTTTTTTTATTCAGCTTTTTTTTTCCTTTTAACCTCTCTGTTTCATGTTAATATTACCACTTCATGTAATCTGACACTCTTCTCTCTTGGCATTCTACAGGTGGAGTGTCATCCTTATCTCAACCAGAGGAAACTGTTGGATTTCTGCAAATCAAAAGATATTGTTCTAGTTGCCTATAGTGCTTTGGGGACCCAACGTCCAAAAGAATGGTAATGAAGACAGCAGGGATTTTACCTAAAACACCGTTTTTCATGAAATATTTTTAATCATACCATACTCAGTTTTCTGGAATTAACTCTCAACTAGCTTGGGAAGAGAGGGGAGGGACAGAAGAAATACTTCCCATTTATCATCCCATCACCCAGCTTCTACATTATATTTGTCTGGTTGTAGATTAATCAATAACAAATGCCTGCATTAAAATACATTTATGATCCAAAAATTGAGACAAAATACATAAGCTTAAGTCATGATTTAGATAGTTTTTAACTAATTAACACATTTCTAGTAATACACTCTCTGAGCCCACTTACCTTATGTCTAAAATCAGGATAATATTATGCAACTCCCTGTTTTATCATGATAGAAAAATTATAATCTGAAACATTTCTGTAAGCTTTTATAGAAATATTGCACATATAAGTAATGAAAAATGAATAGTTCTTATTCTGGGACTACTCTAATTTTATCAATATCTTATATGAGTTAAATAAAAACTATCCCTTTCTTTCCCTTTCTCTTTCTCCTTTCATACTCGTGTTCCTTGAGGGTTATGATCAGAGAAGAAAAACAGCCACTGAGAAGTAAAAGAGAAAAAGTCCATAAATTAGAAACATTGTTCTGAATTCAACCATGCTTCAAAAATGACCTGGAGGGCTTTGTAACTATAGACTGCTAGGTGCCGCACCTGAGTTTCTGAATCAGTCGATCTTGGGTCAAATCATGTAATTTGCCTTCCTAACAAGTTTTCAGATGATAGCAATGCTTCTGGTCCAGGGACCACATTTTGAGAAGCACTGGTCTAGAGAGAACCTACTTTGCCTTTTGGGGAAGCCTTGTAACAAACTGAATACTCAGTGTCGGGTCTTCAGCATTACTACATTTTCTTCCAGGGTCGACCAGAGCTCACCAGTTCTTTTGGAAGATCCAGTCCTTTGCTCCATGGCGAAAAAGTACAAGCGAACTCCAGCACTGATTGCCCTTCGCTACCAGCTAGAACGTGGGGTCGTGGTCCTGGCCAAGTGTATCAATGAGAAACAGATGAAAGAGAACATGCAGGTGATGAGGGAGACTGTGGGCATGGGGCTCCTAAAGAATATCCTTCACATGTGTTCTTCATAAGGCTCTCAAGACATCTTTGGGCTCTGATGAATTTCCAGTTATTTCTCATGCATGTATGATTTATGCATATTCCCACTGGTTTTCTGCTACTGTGGCAACAGGAGAGGCAGCACGGCTAGATGGAATTAAGATTAGACAAAACACAGAGATTTTAGTTCCAGCATTATGTCTGCAATGTACTCTTCAGGCCCTGCAAGTAAATCTTTATTTCTTCTTTCTAAAATGAGGGAATTGAACTATGTGATTTTCTTCATCTGTTTGAGCTGCTGTAACAAAACACCACAGACTGGGCATCTTATGAACAAAAGACATTTATTTCTCACAGTTCTAGTGGCTGAAAGTCTGAGATCAGGATACCAGCATGGTCGGGTGAGGGCTCTCTTCTAGGTGGCAGATATCTCCTTGAATCTTAACAAGATAGAAGGGGCAAGGGAGCTCTTTCAGGTCTCTGTTATAAGGGCACGAATCTCATTCAAGAGGGCTCCATTGTAAGGAGCTATTCACCACTCAAAGGTCCCACTTTGTGGTATCATTACAGTGGGGGTTAGGTTTGCAACATATGATTTTGGAGACGTGCAAACATCAGAATGTAACAGTGATCTTCAATCTCCAAAACATTGTGGTTTTTGTTTGCATTTTCTAGAACACAATGTAGTTTCATTTTCATGTATTTATTTTCTTGAGTTTCCACTTTTGGATGTGCCTGTTCAAGTCATTCTCCTTTTTTACGAAGTCATTTGTCCTTGCGTGTGTGTGTGTTTGTGTGTTGGAGACCATTATTATACCACTAGCTATAGCTGCATAACAACCTATCTCCAATTTACAGTTTTACTACAGATGTGATTTATTTAGCTTATGATTCTGTGGTTTGACAATTAGCTTTGGCTCAGCTAAGCAGTTCTTCTCTTGGCTGGGCTCCCTCATATATTTGCAGTTAAATGCAGAGCAATCCTGTTCTCTGCTCTAGGAGGTTGATTGGGCTGTTGTCTGAGGTGCATATAATTTTTATTCCATACTAAGTTTCCATACAATTTTTCAGATAGTTGGCTAGGCTGTAGCCAACTAGCCTGTTCATCTCATCACAGTGTCATGACCCCAAGGCAGTGAGTGGATACTTGCAAAGCCTTTTCATGTGTAGAACAGACTCACCGCTGCTTCTGGAAAATTTTATTGTCCACGGCAAGTTACAGACCAGGCCAGATTAAAGGGGCAGAGAAACTTTCAAAAGTGCTTTTGTCTTTTCATTCAAATTTGCATCTCTAATACACAGAGTTGATTTTTTAATATGATGACATAATGGACCCAAATATGTATATGTTTAAATGGAAATCCAAATATCAGTAATTTCTTGCATATTTTCATTGTCATCTCTGTCATATATCAAAAGTCCCTCAGTCCGTTTCTGGCCACTCTCCTATTCAACTATTTACTTTTCTGTACTGTCTAATTATAGTGGAAAATGTCTTGCTTTCCAGAATGGTAAATATTTTTTCTTCATTCCTTTTTTCTTCTTTAAGAATGTCTTGGCTATCTTTCACTAGTTGTTCTTTTATGTAAAATACAGCATCACTTATCAACTTTACAAAAAATAAGAGTGTAATTCTTTGGTTCATACTGCATTAAAACCATAGATCAATTTGGAGAAAAATGACTTCTTTACAATATTGAGACTTACAATCCATAATTATGATATGTTTTAATTACTTTGGTGTTCTTTATATATTTTTGATAAATTTCATATCTTTCTCCACAAAGGTATTTACATAATCCTTTTGTTAGATTTATTCATATATAACTGGTAAATTAGATATCCTTTTGATAACTTTTACTAACTTTTTATTTTGAAGATTTTCAAATGTACAGAAAAGTTGAAAGAGTATGGCAATAAATGCATACCATGGATTCATCAATTGTTACATTGTTGAAAATTTGCCTGCTATCTACCTATAGATCAATCTATTGATTTATCTATCACTCCAACTTCTCTCTCTATTACTTTCTTGGAGTATTATTATGGATTGATGGATTTATTTGGTTCAACATATTAGCCATTCCTGACACTTTTTTTGAAGCTTAAAGTCTCCCACATTTAAACAGTAATATTCTCTTCAAGTCAGTTACTGTTACCATTAACATGATATCATTAGTATTTGGACAGTTATTGGTTTAAATTATCTTGAAAATGTTTTTTCACATTTTAACTGTTCATTGATGGGATATAGAAGTCCACCTGTATTCATCAAAATTACTAAATTATGTGTTTTATTTTTACAATTTATTTTTAGATTCTTCTGGGTGTGTAAAGAACATGACCCTATCTCTTTGAATCGTGTCAGCTTTTTCACTCATTTTTTAAAGATCTCCTTTTTGTCTGTAGTCTTGTGCAGTTTCAAGTTACTATAGCTAATGATGGATTTCTATTTTTCTCTGATATTTATTACCACTTGAGTTTTTTGCCTGATGTCCTTAAAAACTTTTGAAAATTCCTAAAATATTTTGAATATTGCCTCTGCTCCATTCAGTGAGATTTGCTTGGATTTTGTGGATTGGCAGTTATGCAATCTAGAAATCATAAAACTCTTTCTACTTCTGTGACAGGTTTTTGAATTCCACTTGACTTCAGAGGACATGAAAGTCCTAGATGGCCTAAACCGAAATCTTCGATATGCTCCTTTTCACATGTAAGTGACTTTGATAAATACGTTTGCCTCAATTTAATTTCTGATAATGAGTGTATGAAGATTATTAAAATTTACATCAATACCAGAAAGACAGAGGCTAGATTCAGTCAAGGATGAGACAGGAGCTTTCTGGAATCTCATTCCAGACTCACTCCAGAGCTTTGTTCACTGACACAACAACCAGGGTCATCTTGGACTTACACACATAACATGAGTCCTGCCCTCATCACTCCATGGAATGTTTCAAGAAGCTCGATATTGTTGCTGAATCTATGTCTTCCAAGTAGGCCTCCTGTTTCTACAACAACCTAGTGGACATACACTGTGGATATCACCAGTGTAGCCTAATTCAATGTTTCCAAAACGATGTTCATCATTTTCTTCTCCTAACTTCTCAATTCTTTGTCAGATTAAAGGATTCTCCATTAAGCTTGTGTCAATGTCAGAAATGCCCAAATGGAATCTTCATGAGATCCTGCCAATTTTATGTCCTTCATAAGGTTTCAGATCTCACCCTTCCTTTTCATTGCATATTTGTTCAGGACCCAAATACTACATTTCCTTCCAGAACAGATAGCTTTGTGAGATAAGAATTCTTGGTTTAGATTTTCTGAAATATGGAGATCTCAATGCAGAGGACAAAGTTTTCAAGAAGAGAGACTTAAACCTAAAGAAGTGTGTGGAGGCAAAGCACCACTGTTGGAGAGAATTTATAGCCACCAAAAGATCTTTACTATTCCTTCATAATCTAAGGTTTCAGAATTTTGAGAGAAAAACCTTCATTACAAATGATGGAAATGATGCCTGGGAGAAATTAATTCACAACAGTAATAAATGTGATAATGTATGGAAAAGGATTAGCATGATGGCAACTTGTGAATACTCAAAAGTTGGTAGATAATTTTTTATCCTTAACAATATATTTATTAATATATAGACAAATGAAGAATAAGATATGTAAATAATGTAGAGACAAAAAGAGGGCGGTAATCAATCAGTCATTCTTCCAGTAAATTAGATATATAAATAAAAAGCCATTTTTTGATTACTTTTTATTTTCAGTTATTACTGAATAAAGATCTTCCTACTATACAGTAAGTTCCTTTTAGATGGGACCCGATGTTTACATAACATTCTTTCCATTTCTGAATCTAATTGGATATGTTGTATGTGGTGGGCAGCTAGGCAATAATTAATAAATTTTTAAAAATGGAAACAAAATTGCATTCAGTGACCTCTATCATCCTAAAGTTTTTTATTAGTGTCGATCATGTGGCTGGACACATCCTGTTCAAAACAAGGCAGACTCACTCTCTTCTTCCACTGAAGATTTGAAATGAGAAAGGACAGTCTATCTCATTGCTTTATTGATAGATGTAGCTAGGGAGAGGAACATATTTGAATATTTGTGTCTACATCTTCAGTGTATTAAGTTCTGGGCAAGGAATATCATTTGAATAATTTATCATTACCATTTTTAAATTATTATAAAGTCATGTTTATGAAAGAAAGAAAGGCAGACTCCACACCCAGTCAGGAAATAAAATGTTTAACTTTACCCTAATGACAGCTCCATAGAAATCACTTCTCTACCACCTGAGAAACAGAGTCATTGAACCCATATATGCATTGTTCTTTCTCATTGTAGTGCTACTGGCCACCCTGAGTATCCATTTTCTGATGAGTATTAACATGGAGGCCTTTGTCCTGACTTCTAAGAGCAGCCCTGCGTGTGGACAGTGAGGAGGGAAATGTCTCAGATGTTGAGGATCAGACACCTCAGACTGGGTTTGTTCCATGCTGATTAGCAACTCATGCTCAGCTAGACTTAGGTGCTTATGTCAGTAAGGAAAGGCACCTCATTTTTGTCACTTTCTGTAAAAATTAAAGATTTTTTCCCCTAAAGTCTCTTATCTACTCCTGTCTCTGTTTTGAATATTTTCTTTCCTTCCGACTCTTAGAGCACAAAACTGATTTGCCTAGAGCTTGGGGTAGGGGAAGTGGGAGGGGATACAATAACAGCAATTTTAAAGACACTTCTGGAGCCAGGTGGGTAGAGTGTTCAGTCTCCAGGGAAGTAGTAGTTAGCAGGTAGTTATCAGTCAGTGTTCCTTTGGCCCTTTGAAGAACAAGAATACACATTGCATATTGTTTGGATGATGAGGCACATGTTGCAAGGATGATCAGCAATGTGTAGGCCCCCTTTCAGCTGTACAGGGGATCATTGCTCCAGGAAATCCCAGGATGAGGTATCCTTCTGGCAGAGTTTTCCCAGGAGGTGGGAGGGGAACCAGCCTGGAAGGATGATTAGGACTCAGACATACAGTAGGTTTAGGAGGAGGGAGTTGAGTACATATCTTTTGGGGAAACCTTGGAAAATGCCTCTCTGATACTTCTCTCCTGCGCATGGAAAGAAACTTTCCACAGTATTTTACCAAAGTGGCAGAGCTGAGAGCCAAGACGAGACTTCCACGTGTGCCCAGGAAATAGTAGTGAACTTTCTGGGTTGTAGTTTGGCAGGAATTCAAGAAACTGACTGATCAAATCACTCTGAACATTAACTCCATGTTTATCATATTTTCTCAGGTTCAAAAACCATTAAATTGATATACTTAATCCTTTTAAATGTTTTGAACACAAAGCAAGGTGTGCTTACAAATACAAAACACTAAATACTCCTAAGACATTAAATATTTTCTGTAAATCCAGTATAATATGGCAAATACATTAGGGAATTCCAATACTCCTAACTTTTCAAACACCATTTCAAAATATATGCATATGAAATAGTCCAATGATTACAACATTTGTTAACTGTTGAGAACATCTTTTAAATATATACATTTATTTTCTACAATTTTTAGGGGTATAAAATCTATCATTTAATGGTAAGACACCAAATGTTGATCTCAAACCACTTTGTTAAAATATGGGTCAATCATGGACGAAACAGAGACAATCACAGAACTTTGAGCATAACAGATGTTCAGAACCTGGGTACACTTTCTGACACCTATATCTCCGACTATTGTTTCCTCTCATGACCACATTAGACTGTCATAACCACTGGGCCTTCTAGAGCCATGCTCTTCAGCTGGGACTGAACCAAAAAGCTCTGTAACCTGTGGTCTTTCCTAGAATGATTCATCTCTTTAAATTAGAGGAGGCCATATATGTTCTCAGATTTTATTTCACATTTGTACAACTGTAGCATAAACTTACATTAAGACCTACTGAATTATTATTGGGATTGAATCTTTTCAGTAGGCTGCAATGGTACCATTTTTATTTTTTATAATGGTTCCTCGAACATTTATTTAGTCAATTTGTTAAAATTCATCCTAAAGAGTTTCTCCCCTGGGAATATCAGTATATACAACAAAGGTAGCCAAATAAACTCCCTCGGCCTGCTTCAGGCAGGAAAAAGATGGAGAAGATGCTAAGGCTCAAGCAACTATATTGTGTAAGTAATTCAGAACTGTTCACACAAGAAGGCCAAATTTAAATAACATTGAAAAAGCTAGACTTCTGTTTTCTGGTCACATAGATAAAGAACTTGGAAGTCAACACTTCCTTCCTCATAGAGAGAAAAAAGATAAACTAAGAATCAATAACTCTATTTAAATCCATCAGAAAATTGAAGTCACAGTCAAATTGCAGACCCCACAATTGGAGGGACAGTTGGATACAGAGAATCATGACTTAATGGGAGCTGGAGAACAACAAAGTTAGTGGACGACCATTACTCAATTTCAAAACTTACTAGAAAGCTACAGCAATCAGGACAGTGTGGTATTGCTGAAAGTATATAAAAATCGATCAGTGGAACAGAATAGGGAGCCGAGATACAGACCCACAAAAATAGAATTAAATGATCTTTGAAGAGCAATGGCAACCTAATGGAGAAAGAATAGTTTTTTCAGCAAATGGTGCTGGAACAACTAGACATCCACTTGCAAAAAATGAATCTAGACTCAGACCTTATACCTTTCACAAAAGTTAGCTCAAAATGAGTTATAGACTTAAGTGTAAAATGCAAAACTATAAAACTCTACAAGATAATGTAGGTGAAAATCTAGATCACCTTGGGAATGATGATGACATTTTAGACAGAAGACCAAATGCAAAATCCCTGTATGAAAAAAAATTGTTAGACTTCATTAAAATTAAAAAAAAATCTGCTCCGTGAAAGACACTGAAAAGAGAATTAAAAGACAAGCCACGGACTATGAGAAAATACTTGCCAAACTCTATCTAATAAAAGATCAGTATCCAAAATATACAAAGTACTCTTAAAACTCCATACTAATAAAACAAAAAACCCAAGTTAAAAATGAGCAAAAGATCTGAACAGACACTTCACCAAAGAAGATGTATAGATGTTAAGTAAGTATATGAAAAGTTGCTCAACATAATTTTCATTGACAAACTGCAGATTTTAAAAAAATGAGATACCACTGCACAACTATTACAATTGCCAAAATCTAAAACTGTGACAACACCAAATGCTGGCGAGGATGTGGACCAACAGGAACTCTCTTTAATTGCTGGTAGGAATGCAAAATGGTGCAGCCACTTTGGAAGATAGTTTGGTAGTTTCCTATAAAATGAAACATACTTTTACTATATGGTCCAGCAATTGTGCTCCTTGCTATTTACTCAAAGGAGTTAAAAATTGCATCCAAGCAAAAACCTTTACACAGTTGTTTATAACAGTTTTTAATAATTATCAAATTATATAGAGAGGTTCATTGGATATAGACATATAATTGAATCCATACAGTAGAATCTTTTTCAGTAATAAGAACATATGAACTCTCAAGCCATGGAAAGACATTGAGGAACCTAAATGTGTATTAGTAAGTGAAATAAGCCAGTTTTAAAAGTCCAGATGCATACTGTTTGATTTCAACTGTATGCCATTCTGTAAATAGCAAAACCATGGAAATCATATAAAAGATCAAGGTTGCCAGGAGTTTAGAGAAAGAAAGAAAGGGAAGGCTAGATAAGAAGGACACAGCGACGCTTTAGGATGACAGAACTATTCTGTACGTAGACAGTAATGGTGGATACATGTCAATATGTATATTTCAATAGTCACAGAGCTGTACAAAACAGAGAAACCCTAATGAAAACCATAGACCTTAGTTAATAACAATATGTCAGTATTGTCTCATCAGTTGACGCAAATGTCCCACACTAACACAAGATACTAATAATAAGGAAAACAGGGGGTGGGGATGAGGGTAGAGACTGTATGGAAAATCTCTGTACTTTATGTGCAAGTTTTCTGTAAATCCAACAGTACTCTAAAAGGTTAAGTTTATTAATAAAAATGAAAATGTGTGGTCTAATTTTTACTCTAATACTTTATTCCCATTAATTTAAAAAAGTTGTTGAGCACCTGCTGAGAGTCAGATGTTGTGACTGTCTCATGGCATGTGTTAAAGGATCTGATACTCATGTAGTCAAGGTGTCGGTGTTTCTGATAGTTCTGAGGTCTGTGAAGGTGACCTGGAACAGGAGGTGAGGTCGTTCTCTGGTCATCACCTACATTTCAGTGAACTAGGTTAGCATGTTGCCAGGCTTCATCACATGAGATCACGTGGAGTCATTTTGGGGAAACGGGTTTCCAAGGGAGTATTTTCTTCATAAGGAAAGTGGAATCAGACCTCAAGGGACCACCCACCTCTGTGAGTTGACCTGCTTATCTCTGCAGGTTTGTGGCCACTCTCCTAGGCTAAGCAGACATTTTCTGCCTGCACAGCATTTAGAGATGCCAAAATTCTCTCATAAGCTGCCCAGCAAAGTAAGAATATCATTCCATACTCACTTGTAGTAGCATAAAGGTAAAGAACAGATATTCCCTGGGCCTATAGGAAGGTTCAGAGATGAAGCCTGAGATGGCATGGTCTGTGAATGGCACCTATGCCCAAGGCAGACTGCAAGAACAGTATTGTAGTTGTAGAACTGAGCCATTTGGGCTAAATCCCCAAGTTCATCAATAATTTCTGCATTGTTTTCTGTGGGATTGAAGCTGTCAAAAACAATCCTTGCCAATAAGAGGCCTTGGAAATTACAGTCCTAAACACAAAGGAATTGAAAAATCATGGAATCTCTTACAGAGAGTCAGCTAAGATGCTCCAAGTGGAAGCCCAAAGAGTTATACCAATATTGATATCTTTGGAATCGATGTTAGGAAACTTGACATTCAGAAGGAAGAGTGCAATCATCCTGAATCCTAAGCTAAGACCTAGAACTACAAGAGTTACCACACAACTCCATGACATGCAAGAACAAGACTGTTTCTCAAATCAAAAATAACGAAGCAAAGAAGGAAATCTACCACCATGAAAAAGAAGCAATAGGCCCAACAAACAGGAAAAAAGTCACACAAGAAGAAATAAAAATAATAGGTAATTTAAGCATGACATGAAAATAATTTGGTTTACACCCTCAAAGGAATTAAGAAGGAACAAATATTTATGAAAAGGCAAGGAAACTTAGTAAGAAAAAACAAATGGGTGAAAGAATTAATTCAAAAATATTTACTAAAAATTTTTTTTGGAATAAAAGAGGAAAACCTCAATACATA
Source organism: Tapirus indicus (assembly GCA_031878705.1). Classification (NCBI taxonomy): domain Eukaryota; kingdom Metazoa; phylum Chordata; class Mammalia; order Perissodactyla; family Tapiridae; genus Tapirus; species Tapirus indicus. Next base: position 123,093,322 of record CM062925.1, read on the forward strand.
CAACAAAGGGAGAGTAGTCAAAACAGCTATGAATTTTTATTTAAATTAGTGATTGTTATTAGAACCTACTTGATTTCTCTTTATCTACCAAAGCCAATGACAGTCATATTCTGATGACTTCCATGTAAAACAGATTACTCAGTGTTATTTTCCCAGTAAAAACTATTTAAACAGTAAAAATATTTGGTATTTGTATTCAACTGTTAAGCCACATTTACAAATATTTAGGCTTCACTCTTTATATAACTGCTTTCAAACTTCAATTCCACACCTTTTACACATGGCTACCAGGTTTGGATCCTTCTTCTTCCTGACCCCCCTACAGGAGCCTCCACCTCTCTGCCATAGTGGAAAGCTGAATCAGGCCAATTCAGATTTAACTGGCAAATTCAGTGATTCATTCACTCCAGGCTTAAAATCTGTCTCTTTCAGGAACTTTCCCATTAATAAACATATGGCAGGGAACTGCAGGCCCCCTCACTCCTTCCTTTGCTGGCTCTCTTGTTCTGACAGGAAGATAATGACAGTCCACAGGCTCAGTTTTTTTCTTACAGGTCACTTTTGTGTTCCCCTCAGAACCCACGGAAACGTTCACATGTCATGTTCTCACCTGGAATAAGATCAAATTGCCGGCATTGCTGTTAGGACACACAAAATGAGAGCCTGTGGAATTGCATCTGCCAGGAAAACTGTTAATAGTCTCCAGTGTCATCTGAGAGAAGGCACAGGGGAATAGTTCCATTACTAAAGTTCTCTTTGCTGGAGATTTTATAATTCAAACAATAATTCTCCTCTTAATAGCCCCCTATGACTGGTTTTGAAGGCAAACAAAATTGAGTGGTTACTCTAATCTGACTGATGTAACTTAAATATGATTGTCCTGCCAAATATTATTGAAGTCATTGAGGACATCCAAAGGACTCCAGGTGACTGCCAGGAGGCATCAAGTTGACTACCATGTTTTATTCAATACCTATATCCATTTTACAGGTATGACGGCATCCAATCAACGTTCTCCCAGCATCCTGTGGGTACCTCAATAGCCCTGCCGTGTGACACAACCTCTGCCACAAGTTCTGAAAGTATTAAATCACCACATTTTGGTATTACATGGATGATATCCATTTGTGGGTCCTGCTTTAGAATAGGTGACCCAAGATCTTAAGTCTCCCGCAAGTCATTTGCAAAACAGATGCTGTGCCCTTGCCCCTCACAAGATTCAAGAGCCTGTCAAATCAGATTCCTTAGCTAATGTTATGTGTCCTCCGAAGCGTGAAAAGTTCCTGAGACCACCAAGAACCTTTTGTAGCTCAGGCCACCTTGAACCTGAGAACAGGCACCACACCTCCTGAGCTTGTTCACCTTCAGAGAAAACACATGTCCTTCTTGTTGATTTTACCCAAACAGTTTCTCAAATTTCTAGAGCCTGTCTCCTTCCAGTGGGGGACTGTAACAGTGGGCCTTGAGATTAACACAAGCTGTTCAACAGGCCTGGTGCCTGGTCCTGGGTTCTGACTTTCTAATGAGGCCTTGCATGCCACACACTACCTGGAGATTATGAAGCAAGCTTGGGCTTGAGGGGCTTCCATGGGTTTGGGGACCAAGTGGCTGCTACAAGGCACCTTGCAGGAGACGCCTTAGAAAAACAGATACTTGAGCCTACTGGGTTCTTGGAGACTGAGGTCCTGGACCCCAGTCAGGGACCTAAGGACTCACATTCCTCTCTGCCGTGGGGAAGAGACTCTTCTAGGCAGCTGGGCCCTGACATGGAGCCTCCTTGGTTAAATGACAATAGCTCCTTCAGGACAGGGCCAAACTCCAGGAGAATGACCTTCCCCATGCCCAGCCCCTCCCAGCAACCATGGGAGAGGTGGAGGTGCCCCCGCTGCTTGCTACCTTCTCAAAATGTGGAGTACCTTGGGACAATGGCAGTGACAACCTTATACAGAATGGAGCTCACAGGTGAGTTGTGGTGTTCCACCTACCTCTAGCACATCCCTGACCGGCATGGGACAGATTGCTCTGCAGGGTTGAAAACTGTCCATTTGGCCCTACTAAGGTGTCATGAAGAGAGACCTGAGTCCCGTGTTTTCACTTATTCATAGGCGGCTGAAAATGGTCTCGTGACATGGCCTGGAAAATGGAAAAAGCATAATTTTTTAATAGAATGGAAATTGCTTTGTGCAGCCCACATTTGAAAGGCGTTGGTGGATTTTCTCCTCCCATTTGGGCTACCCATGTCTCAGCTCTCACCCAGGCCCAAACAACAGAGTTTCTATTTAAGGCCACAGCAGACAACCTATCAAAAACTCAAAGAGCTGCATTGCAATATGTGAGTATCAGGGACACACATAGGCCACCCCAAAACATCTACCTAGCCCTGCAGCTGGCTGTCTGGACACAGAGTACTCCTGGCCATAATGGTATCCAGGCTCCATCTTGAGACTGTCCCTGGACAAAGTAGCCATCCATAACTGTGTCCAGTGTAACTAAGGTAAACACTGGAGACTCGCCCAGTGGGGAGCTCTTCCCTGAGCCTGGTTACCTTACTCCATATGGCAAATCATTTATGTTTCTCCTGCCCTCCTCAGCTGCCACATGACATTCTCATGCATGGTGCACACACAGCAGTGTAATGCCCACTGCCCCACAGGGCTAGCCAGTGCAGACTCCACAATAAAAACCTTAGTCTATGTTGCTACCTTCAATCATAGACTCTAATCAAGGCTCCCACCTGACCTCCCAGTCTGTTCAATCAAAGGTATTGGAACAAGTCATACAGGGAATTTTCAACTGTCTATTGCCCTTGGTGGCTGGTTTAATTAAAAGACATAATTGCTTCCTTAAGGAATTTAATATTGGTGTTACAATCAGGCAATGTTCCCCTAAGTGGGCCTCTCTCCTGACTTACGTCTTGGTCCTATTGCATTATAGACCAGTGGGCTTTAAAAGACCCCCATACCAACTTTCATAAGCCAACATGTCTCCCTTTATTAACATTCATGGGAAGGTAAAGGACCCCAGGTTCACCAGGAGACTATTTTTATATTTACCTCCTGACCCACAGCTCCCTTCTACTTTCAATTCCTAATCATCCCTCCTCCCAGGAGGTTTGGTGACATGACTGATGATGGGATACATCCAATGAGCAGTGAAAACAGAATGCCCAGAGGAACCCCCAATGGCCCTGCTGTGAGACTCTCAGGAAAAATCTGTCTGTTCTCCCTGTTCCAAAAGCTTTGCCAGAATCCCAGGATGTAAATAATAAATCCTAATGCCCTCTCTGGTCCCTTGCAGGAAATAGAAATAATTGCCCCAGTGCTGAGTTCAGGACCAGTGGGGACCACTAGGAGAAGAGATGACAAATTCCACTTAGTGAATGCCAGCTGTATCTGAAAATGACCAGGGAAGAAATTCTTGTGCTTTCTGTGGAGTCCCCAAACCACACACAGATAGTCAGGGGGCCACAGTCCTATGAATACAAAGATAAAAGGCTCCCTAACTCCATAACCATCTGACTTTCCCCTGGTAAGGGTACAGCTGCCTGGGAGAGCAGATACAAAATCATCAAGAAACAAATCTACCAAATGTAACTGTTAGCCCTTGTGCTGGCTGGTTGTGTCTGTATTTGGTCTGGGTACTTGACTAGTTTATGACACTCAGGTTCAAATATTTGATTGGAGGATGGTTACAAGCTCCTCAACAATCAAACGTGCCTCTAAAACAGTTGGATATTTTCAAATTGAAATGTATTGAGTCTCTGCTAAACTTGTTCAGAACTGCTTGCCACTGTGTATAGTTCTTCCAGGGCCTAGGTGAGCAAAATGGTCACATGCCAGATGGACAGCCTGGAGAGCCTGCATGCAGAACCACTCACAAGGCCGTTATTACAGCTGAACACATTTTACCCAAGGTGGGTCCACCTGCACTCTTATTAACACGTCCCCAGATTGCCCATGGCACCTGTCACAACTTATCCATTGCTTAACATGACCTCCACCAATACCATCTCTCTTTGTACTAGAGAATGCCCATCACCAAACAAGGCCTTCCCCATAGCCCACATTCCCTTTTACACTCTAGAACACCCATTCCAGAACCAGCCTGGACCAACACCCACTCTCTGTCAGTTACACAAGAGATTCATCATCCCAACATGAGGCCTCGAATAATATGCACTCTCTCTAGTACGGTAGATAGAGTCGATCACAACACTAGGCTTCTACTGACATCCACCCTCTCAATTACACTAGAATATACCTATGCCAGCAGGAGAGCCCAGTAATAACCACTCTCTCTAGCACTAGAGAATACCCGTGCCATCACATGGACACCACTGACACCCTCTCTCCCTCTTACACTGGTGCATATGCTTTCCAACACGAGACCTCCACTGACACCCTCTCTCTTTCCTGCCATAGAGAACACCCATCCCTGCTCTTCCATGACACATGTACTGCTCAAGCCCTGACCTTATCCCTCCCACTGCTGGTCTTCCCTACTGCCACATCAACACCACTGACATACATGTCCATCTTGCTCAGATCACAGTATGGCTTTTAAACAAATCATTTGTTGGATTTGCTCTGATCATTAATTTCCACAAATCACCATGCATTCATTTACCCAGCCAATGTCTAGCCAACAATGACATATGTGTGAATATCAACACCACATTCAATGCCCATCTTCCCTCTTCCATGTATTCCTCTCACCCCATCCAGGCTTTCACTAAATGCTTAGAACAACCCTACCTATGGGTGAAGTGCAAGACCCCTCTAGAGGACAGCAAAAATTATGCATAGTCTGTGTCTGTGCAACCCCATCTACTGTCCTCCTCCCTCAAATCTTGACTCATATATCACCTACTTCACTTCACATCACCCTCTCTTACAGATCATTCTAGAGACCAGGCTATCAGATGTACTGTGGAATGGATACCTCCACTTCCCCCTGTTCATGGCCCATCTATTTTGTGATCCCGTTTCTCATAGATCAGCTATCAATCACTCACTTCCCCATCATTGTAGGATTTCCTGTTCTCCTAAGGGACACCCCTACCCTGCCTACATCCTTCTGTCAACACCACTTGTGAGCCCTATCTGTCCCAGGTACATTCCTCAGTGTGGAAGCATTGTCCGTTCCAAAGAGGACTGACACAGCAGGCAAATTATAGAGGCCAAACAGCAATGTCTCAGGCCTTAATCTCTCAAATGTCACAGACAACAAAAGCGCTTGGCCTCTTAAATCAGGTAACATCTCATAGAATCCATGCATACAGGAATTATCTTGCACTCTGAACACATTTATTCACAATAGGAAAACAGAAAGGATGGGAGCAGGAGTAGATGAAAGAGGGCACCAGAATGCTGAAAGGGAAGGTGGGATGACATTCTAGGCAGTTTTGACAAATGTCACAAGATACCAAGCAGTAGGTCGCACCTTGTCAGAGAATCACTTATTAAAGCCATTGACAGTGGTCAGAGTGTGTCTAATGAATTGTTATGTCTGGAGAGGAATAATACCTACAATTAACTATCCTTAGTTTCATGCTAAGAAGATTAAAGTTACTTCACCAATGAAAACATGGAAATCTATTTTTATTAAATATTGAAAAAAATGATTAAATTTTGGAGAACTCATATCTCTGAAACAGTTTGTGCTAAAATTACAAATTTAACATCATTGATTAAAAAAACTATATTAAAGAAATGATTGTAAAATATATTACTATACCAACACTTAAACTTGTTTCAAAAGATTTTATTTTTTCCTTATGTCTAGTCCATTCTTACTTTCTAGGGATATAGCTACTTATTTTATTGTTTTCCTGGGATTTCAGTAATCTTATTAGATCCAAATCTAAAATTAAACCTTCCAAGATAAGCCCAAATAATATACAGAGTGACTTTAGGGAAATGGCAGACTGAGAAGCACCAGGAATCCGTCTCTCCGCCTAGACAAAAATTGTGTGGGTAGAATCCATCTGAAGTCATGATTTTGGAATTCTGGGGTCTCTTTGAAAGTTTGCCACATCCAGGGGAAATCTTGGCTGGTAAATTGCAGTTAATATGAGGATGGAAACCAGAGGTTCTGGTGTGGCTTGCTGGAGCCAGGGTGGGCAATAAGGAACTTGTCTTCCACGTATCCGTGTTCTGTGTTGTTATCTAGGAAATGTGCTTGCAGGAGGGGCTCATGTCAGTTTAGGGCCCCTGAAGCACACTTAGCTATGCATAATGAATGCTGAGGCAGCAATGTTATGGGGTAATTTAGATAAACTTGCAAAAAAGCCATATATTAAGAACCCACATGCTACATTGTACTCAATGTTGGAAGACTTAAAGCATTCCTCCTAAGGTTGGGCATATCGACAGTTACTTTATTAAGGGAGTTGTTTAAAGGAAACTAAAATAAAATGGAGTAATCAGCAGGCAAATACAAAGTCAGGTTAGAAGAACATTGAAAATCAGTACTGAGGGGAATTGCAGAGATGGAGGCTGAGCCAAGGAAGCAGTCTGCATCAGAGACACAAAATACCAACAGGTATTTCATAATCACATACTCCCTGGTGTGGCCTCAAGAACAAAGGGGATGTGCTGGTAGCTGGGCTGGTTTTGCAAGCTCAAAGGTTTCAGAAGAATTTCTACACTCAGAAAGACAGAGATGGAAGCGATTCTAGGCAGTGGGGCCAAGATCAGAAGTCACAGTGCAAGAACAGGGAGAGGAGCTTGAGAAGGAGGCATTTTAGGACTTTAAATATATTGAGGCTGGCACATGCTGGGAAGTTCATTATGATGAAGGGGGGCAGAATATGCCACTCTAAGATATGCCATTTTGGCATATTGATGATTATGAACTAAAGTTACCTAAGAAACAGCCAGTGCAAGAATGACGCTCTGACCTTCCTTTGTCCCTCTGAAAGCAGGAAATAAATATCCCTTGTGAAATTACCCTCCCTACACCAGGAGGGTAGAAGGAATCTTTATCTCCAGAGATAGGGAATTCAGGGTCTGAGAAGGCTGTATAAACAAAGCTTTTTACTTCTTTATTAATTTGCTATTCCAAGCCCAAACCCCTTTGTCTTGTCAATTCTTCACAAATTTATTATTTCCTTGTCTAAAAGGTATAAAACTTGACAGCTTTGTTCACTTCTTTGAGTCTCATATTAATATCGACTCCTGTATGTATGAAATTAAATTTGTTTTTCTCCAGTTAATTTGTTTTATGCAAGTTTTAAAGGAGTCAAAGAACCTAGAAGAGAAGGGAAAAGTTATCCATCCTTATGGAGGCCAACTGTGCAATAACATGTGCCAATCTATGGAATTTAAAAATAAATTTTAGTCTGTTTCTTCAAAAGTAACACATTTTCATTAGAAATCTTAAAAATTGGCTACCATAGATAAAAGAACAAAGTCACAATAAAATAATAAATATAGTAATTGTCAACATTTTGGAGTTTTATGCACTGTTTTACGCACTCCATTTATGTACTGTTAATATAGTTAAATCTTACTTCAGTCACTGTCTCTGTACTTGACATTTTTATGTAATGTAACAATTTAACATGTTTCCGCATACTTATAAAATGTGCATACGCATCATTTGTATACATTATTTTTACTATTTGCGTATTACTCCATTATGATATTATAATATGTTATCAATGCATTATAATTGATGTGTATGAATTATAGTGATTTTTAAGTCATTGGTCATTGGCGTACTCTCTAGCTGTCTCTATAATTAAGAATGCTGCAATAAACATGTTTGCATATATCTTTCTTCAAAAGTTAGGTAATTTATTTAGATAGAACCCTAGAAATTGAATTTTTTTGTATCAAAGGTCTTATATATTTTGAAGCTCTTACCCAATATTTCCAAACCAATTTCTCAAAAGGCTGTGCCCCATCAGTGTTTACACTCTGATCAACAGAGCATGAAAATTCCTATCTCATTACTGTGTGACAGTATTGGGATACCTTATTTAAAATTTGCTAAACAGACTAATGAAAATGGTATGTAATTTTTAATGTATATTTCTCTTGTTTTCATAGAAACATAATTTTTGAGGTATATTTGACATATAATATTTGTTTCGTGTGTACAGCATAATGATTTGATATTTGTGTATATTGTGAAATGATCACCACAATAAGTCTAGTTAACATACATTTAATGTATATTTCATATATGTAAGTGTTGTTGAATATACTTATTAGTAATTTGTAGTGTTTTTTGTTTTATTGGGGGACGTGGGGAGTGAGAAGTTTCAATGCACCAAATTAACATGAAAGGGAAAGGACGTGAAAGATTAAAACAGAGTTAGAATCCAGAAATTAATCTACCAAGGTTAGTTAGCTGCTTTTAATTAAATCTACTCGAATTATTAGGAATAATACATGGTAGAAAAGGAATTTGACAACACCAATGCATTTGGATTATTCTAACATGGTCTTAGAATGATTAACCTTTGATTATTTTGTCCTTAAACTATTTAATGAAGCTCTGTCCATGGGCCCTCCTACATTTCTAAGTTGAATTAATCAACAAAAAGAGCAGTTGAAATTCAGGCATTATTTACATCATGATGTGATGCAACAGAAACTACCTAAACAACCCACCTAAAAAGTAGTTTTGAAAAAAAATAAAGCTGAACCTAATCAAGCATTTACATTTAATATCCACTTATAGGGAACTCAAAGGATGGAGGTATAACTTCAACAAAACCGCAAAGGAACCAATAAACCAAATCCAGCAGGTAGAACAGTAGAACATTCTCCAAGAGGCTGATCTGGTTCATGCAGAAAAACAAAGGTGTATATATATTTTTTTTAATGGAGGGACTATTAGAGAATAAAAGGGACTTAAGTCTGTGGCTCTCTTAGTTGCACACCTAAGTAACCTAGAGTGTTAAATACTGATGCCTGGCATCTCCCTCGCTCATCCCTCCACAGGGATTCTGGTTGAATTCATCTGGGTAAGGCCTGAGCTATGGGAGTGTGCAAAGCTACCCAGAGGATTCTTTGGGGATGATGACAATGCTCAAAATGCTCTAAAGTTTATTAGTGGTAACAATTCTATGAATATACTAAAAACTGCTGAATTGTATTATTTAAAGGGGGTGATTTTATGGAATGTGTCTTATATCTCACTAAAGCCATTTAAAAAATAGCAATTGTAGTATTATCTTACCTCTGCAGGTTTCTGTTAATAAAGAAGAAAATTGATGTTTGTTTAGCCAAAAGAGTGAAAGGAGATGAGTCAAAAGAGACTCTTTTCTGTAAAGTTGAATGATGGACATTCTTGCCTACATGGAGATTTAGCACCTCTGTTCCTAGAAACATTGTCATATGATTTTGGAGATGCGGGAGTAGCAGACATGGGTCCCGAACAGAATCAGTCACTGTGTGAATTTGGGAAATTCAGAGGGGCCTCACTTTTTATTCATTTGTAAGATGCTTCTCTCCAGGTAAAGTTATTATGTGCATTAAGTCAGTACTTTTCATATATTAATAGGCATAAAAACACCTGAGAAACCAGTTAAAAATGAAGATTTAGGGGATCCACTCACAAAGGCTCTGATTGAATAGATCTGGGATAGGGCTCAAAAATCTACATTTCCAACGAGCTACCATGTGACTCTGATGCTGCCTGTCCAAGGATCATACTTGAAGGGGCACTATATCAAGGGAGATGGAAATCATCTTTCAGCAATTCAAGGGTGGGTAAGTCTGGTTCTGTTATTTCCACCTGCTGTCCGGCTCCAGCCGTTTCATAGCATATTAGAGTAAGCGAAACCCGGTTTCATGACTACCACATGTCAGAGACTTTGGAGCAAGCTTGCCTGTGATGAACTTTCTGTGTAATTTTTCATGTCAAGTAGTCCCTGTCCACCACTACTCACAAAATATCCAGGGAAATCTCGATGGCAAAAGGACCTGGAGAAAGAGAGACAAGATTAATGTTAGGGAGAGTTTTGGTGGTCTGGGGTAGAAATAGTCTCTTAGAGGCCAGGTTGTTAGTACTGTGCCATGGGGAGACACACGTGGCACTTGCAAATTCTCTGTTTGGGAGACTGAATTCCATGCATGTTTCTAGTTCAAACACTGCAACCTTGCAAGAGCACAACTTCAGTGGTTCTTGGTGAACAAGTTCATAATTGTTTAAGGAAAGTTGTAGGATTGATTTCCCAGCATAAGAGTCACAGGGTGTGTAACGTTGAGGACTGCAGCAATGACACTAGCATGAAGCGTTTGTTTTACTTTGACTTGGCTCTTTAATCTGTAAACACTCAGTTAATCTCCGTGAGACTAGATAAATCATCAGGAGTTGCAAATTGAAAAACACACCCAAGAGACGCTTAAATTACTGAGTGAGGTAGAGGGGGCAATTGGATAGGGAAATTATGGATAACTTCAAAGTCCAGCCTGGTGGACCAGCAGAACAGTAGGCAGCTATAAAAAGTTACAAAGTTGTGGAGTAGAAAGTGTCACCTAAGAACTACCTTAGTAACCAAAAAAAAAAAAAAAAAAAAAAAAAAAAATTAATTATGAGATATTTTTGAGTATAAAAAGAGTGTATTTTCTTTCACATTTTTGTCCTTCCTCAGATGTTGTTTGAAGTATTTCTCTAAGTTGACATAGGTAAACCACTAATTTATTCTAAATTTATATCTTGAATGCATCGATAGATAATTTTTAGCATTGGATTTCTTGGTGGAAACCAGTTTAATAATCTCTTATAGAGTGAATTAATTTGGGAATGTAAATCTATAGATTGTGTAAATGTATAGATCATGTCGATACTGTAAATCCAGAGATAGATGTGTCATCCTAGTGATGTGCTGGGGTCAGCTCATGGGCTCACATGATTCAGTTGGGAACATCTTTTCCCAAGATCGGTAGCTTCAAACTAGCCATGGGGGGAGGATTTATACCATAGAAGTTGGAAAATCCTGTACATCAGGGATTCTCTTCCTCAGAGAGTCAGTTGTTAAACATTTATAAAATTGATTATAAGTCAACATTTAGCTTTGTCACCTCCAGCTCTTAGCCCTTAGAAAAGCAATATATTCTGTTGAATAGCTCTGCTTCTGTAATTGGTCCTCTGTTCCTGACTCAAGCAGATCTTTATCTTTTTATGCTCTTCTTGGTTGCTAAGAGTAAGGTGGAAGAAGCCATCATGGGAGTCATTGATGTAGGCTACCACCATGTCGACTCAGCTGACAAGTACCTCAATGAAGAAGGGCTTGGGGTACCATCTAGAAGAAGATGGCCAATGACACTGTGTAGAGAGATGACATATCCGATACTTCGAACATGCCCTGTATAGTTGCATATGTATCTGTGGGAAGCTCACACTTAGCTGAATAGTTTCTTTGTGAATTTCTCTTCTCATTGGTTTAATTTTTATTCACCCTCAGACCTTGCACTATGAGAAGACTGGTCAGGAATGTGCTGGCTAGGAATGTGGGCTCTGTGTCAGATTTCCTATATTTGAATCCAGGTTCTGCCACTTGCTAAATATGTGACCTTAGACAAACAACTTAAACTCTGTACCTCAGTTTCCCAAGCTGTAAAGTGAAGATAATGTTATTCACCTCACAGGATTTTGGTGAGTTACTTCAAAAAGAAAACATGTAAAGCTTTCAGAAAAGTATTTAATATATTTTAAATACTCAAAAATACTAGCTGCTATAATTATCATATTTTTAAAAACCCAGGGGATAGATTTGGCTTTTCCAACTCCGTTATACAGAGTCGACAAGTGACAATCTTTCTTTGCTACAGGATGAGGTAATACAATTTAGTCAGAAAGTATAGGCTTTGGAAACTATCATCAAATTTTAGTTCTTTAGTATTCTATATATTTGACTTTGTGAAATTTCTTAAGCAAAAAATACCTTTTTTAATCTCTTTGAACCTTGGTCTTCATATCTCAACCTGTTACATTGTCAATAGACATTTATTTCTCTTTCCTATGAATGTGAAAAATAATACCAGAAAATTGATATGAGGATGAAATTAATGTTTGCAAAAGTACTGTGTGTTTTTAATTCGAGACTTTTTCTCCTAATATTCTTCATATCCACTGATATCATATCTGAAACAAATAAGATAATTTACATATTTAAGTCAGATTGAAAAGGGAACCCAAGAGGATTTTTTCCCACAGTATTTATTGAACTGACTACTGATTTTAAAAACAAGCACTTAAGGAGCCAGCCCTATGGTGTAGTGGTTCAGATCATGTGCTCCTCTTTGGCAGCCCAGGCTTGTGGGTTCAGATCTGGGGAGCAGACCTAAGCACTGCTCATCAAGCCATGCTGTGGCAGCATCCCACATAGAAAATAGAGGAAGACTGACACAGATGTTAGCTCAGGGCCATTCTTCCTGAGCAAAAAGTAGAAGATTGGCAACATATTAGCTCAAGACTAATCTTCCTTACTAAAAAAAAAAAAGAATAAAATAATAATCATAAATAAATAATCTAAAATAAAGCATTTAAATTTGAAATAAAGTAGCCCATGAAGAGAGAGTTGAGGTCCATACAAATGAGTTCTATGCAGGTCTATAGATGGGTATTTCTTCCTTCTAGCTCCAGAATATGAATCTTTCCATTTGACTGTGTTTAGACGTGGTATCACCACAGTACTAGCCTTCTTACTCTCATCTTTTAATCCTCCATAGCATCATTTTGTTTCCTTACCTTTGATAATTTTGATTGATTTTCCTTAGATTATTACTGCTGAAAATGAGGTGACTAAAGTACTCCCAAGAAATTCCTAATGGGTCTCTTTGGAACAAGTTTGGAACATCTAACCATTTAATACAGTCAAGACAAGATTTCCTGAATCACAATCATATGAGGTTTTTGTTTAAACTGCAATTTCCCAGGCCAGTCTCAAGGTACTGTGATTTGTTATGATGGAGGTAGCACACAGCAATATGTTTTCTATGAGAAAATGAAATATACTTTTAGATTCTGAAGTTTGAGAACGTCTGTGTAGGATCATATCTTCATTTTCTATGTTACTGTCTTACTTCAGTATGAAAATAAGCCATAACAATAAAGGACTTATGAGCTTCACAGGGGGACTTGTCACTTCCCAATGACTATAAGTGGGGTTTTGGTTGTTGTTGATTTGCCATTTTATTAATCTTTTCTAAAGATTCCTAGAGAAATAATCCCACATCACTTGTCTTTCAACCACTGCAGCTATGGGGCACATTTCTCCATCCAGAATTGGCCCAAAGTGTCCTGGAAATGTCACTGAGGAAACTTCAGGTGAGCTATGTGGATCTTTATTCATTTCCCAGTGGATTTGAAGGTCAGTCAAAGTTATCATACTTTGGTTATCAACATGAAAATCAGTAGCTGAATGTGAGAGAAGATATAGTTTGTGAAAATGAGAGGAAACATTACAATATTTTGATTCTCTTTTTTTGCTGCAAGTGTTCCCATCTCAGGTCACTATTCCAGCCCCAGTATGGCGAGAGTTTACTGGTTTCAATGTCTTTGCCTCAATCTTGTGGTTGCACTGCCTATATTTTCAAGACCGCATGCTCCTGAATCTCAACCTCATGCCCACTGATGTCTGGGGAATGTCCCAAAGTGGAGACCAGTTGAGGTACAGGAAGTTTAATGGGGAAGAGAATCAGCCCTTGAGAAGCTGACAGGTTGCTCTCTCAAATGACCACATCCAGGTGGAAAGCAGAGGTGGGAGAGGCATATTCCACAAGGGTCCAGGCCCAAGGAGCCTGTGGAGCCATGATACCACTTGGTTCTCTCTTGGATCGGGTCTTGGGTGTCTCAAGTGATCCTTGACACAAACAATATTTATTAAAACTTTAGATGGTAAAAGCATTTCTATGAAGTGTACTTCCTCAAGTTACTTCCTTTCCCTTTACCCTAACCTTGTAATTCCTTTCAAGAATAAGATAGATTGTTCCGTTAGCCTCAAGGTCTACAGGCTCCAAAGAGCTTGGATGAGGTCAGACATAGCTTTAGACAGCCTCTGCTTTCCTGTGTTCCAGCCTGGGGACACAGATGGAAAAATCATTTTGACACAAAGACCTCTTTACCACATGGGAGGTGATTACAGCTCCAAAGGGGCCATTTGTCTGCATCTTGAGGGAGAGGGGACAGGCAAGGAATTCAGGAATGGTGAATCCAGTCCAATTCTGCCCCTGTGTGGATTTGGGCAAGTCCCTGAATGTTCCTCTGCCTTGATTTCACATTTAATAACTCAACAAGTACTTATTGAGTGCCTATGATATACTCAGTACTGAGTACTTCTAGGTACTCAGTCTACATCAATGAACAAGCAAGTCTCTGGCCCTATGGAGTGGTGGTGCTATTGGGAGGGTGGATGCAGGAAGTAAAGCTAATTAAGGGAGCTGAGAGTGCCAGGGAATGTTGGGGCACAGATAGGCAATTAAAAATAGGGTAGGGTAGCCCTCCTTGAGAAGGTGACATTTGAGCAAAATTTGAAGGAAATGAGGGAAAGGATTATGTGGGTATTTGGAGGAAGAGTTATACAGGCAAAAAGAAAGCCAAGGCGACATTTTTAAGGTGAGAGAGAATCTACCATGTTTAAGAAACAGCAAGTGGCATGTGTGACTGGAATAGACTGGGTTTGGTGGACGATAATAGGAAATGAGATCAAAGACAAAACAGAGATCCTCAGTCTGAGAGATGGGTATGGCCACCTTCCTGTTTCCCATGCTGCACCTGGCTCTACTTCCTGTTCTCCTGGTGCTCATTTGCCATTTCCCAATCCAAATTTTCCAAGTGTTCAACTAAAGAGCTCACTGGCTCCTTTAGTCCTGTCCTGGCCACTTGCATTCTTTTCTTACTCTATCTTCTTACCCATTTTTTCCTATTGTTTTGTTTTTTATATTCTCCTCCTACTCAGTCAATTCCTGTCTTATGTATTGACATCTGCACCTTTGAAGAGTTTATCTCTCTTGCTATGTCTCATATTTTCTCCCATCCCCAGTCCCCTACCTCAGCATGCTACCATTTATTCAGCTTCTCTAGCTGGTTACACAGACTACTCCTCACAAACCCTTCCTCCCCAGGCCATGGTGAAGCATAAGGATGCAGGATTGGCCAAGTACACTGGCATGTCCAGCTTTAACTGTAGGCAGCTGAAGAAGATCCTGAACAAGCCAGGGCTCAAATACAAGCCCGTCTACAATCAGGTGAACCCCATCAATCCGCCCTTCTTCTCCCTCCTCTTCATCTTACCCTTTTCCCATTTCAACAAGGTCACCAATGGCACTCCCTATTATGTATTGTACCTATGGACATCAGCTGCCGATGCACTTAATGACTGAGCCAGCCCCAGCAACCAAGCACAGGGCTTTTTCTGCAAGCTTTGTTGGAGAAAATCGCCCAAGTGAGGACTAAGTCAGGCTTTTTCTTCTCTTTGGATTTCTGCTCATTTTTCTTACCAAATCGTTAGAGTCAGAGGAAAGGCAGCAAGAAAAGCACGCAGCAAAAAGTGCATTTGCTGCACTTCTGGTTTTTGGTCTGGCATGTAAGGAGCTTGGAAGTTGTCACTTACATCCTTACAATAATAAAACATCTGAACAAACTGAAAACCAACAATTCTTCTTAGAGTCTTCAGAGAATGGAGCTCACAGGACAAGCTACTGACCCCATAGTTGAAGAGACAAGACAGGCAGATACAGAGAATCACAACTTACTGGAAGAGAAGCCCCAAAACAAAAACTGCAGTGAGAGTCGGTATTGGGTAGGAAAACATGAACTGCAACTGATCCAGAGCTGGAGGCTCAGTGTGGATGAGTCTGAGAGCTAAAAACTCCAGGAGGGTCATTTATCGAGGTCCCACACTTTCATTGATGTTTTACCTCCAGAAGCCTTACCAGGTGTTCACAAATGGAGAAAAGTCCCCTCACACTTCCAGCAGGGGGAGGGGAAAGCAGCCAGTGTGAAAAGTGGTCAGAGCATTCTGTTTTTTCTTAAGGCTTCCCCTCAATGGAAACTATTATGCTCCACACTGACCACCTCAGTTTTACATGAGCCTAATGGATCTGATGGAAGGGGAAATAGCTAATCCCAGCCCAGGAATCAATAACATCTTCTAGAAATATTGAACAGTTATAGGAATGTTGCAGGATACAAGGTTAATATACAAGGTTAACATACAGTATGTCTCGAGTCCCTGGATCAGGAAATAAAATCTCTGAATCCAGTCTTTTTCCCCAAAAGTAAATGAAGACACATTCCAAACAACCTAACCTGCTGCTGCTGTGACTTTTTGTTTGTCTATTTTGTTTTTTTCCTGTGTCCCTGAAGCTGAAACGCTGACATCCCTGGAAGTGGTCACAGGGGATAGGAATCTTTCAAAAAAACCTAACATTTAGTATGTTACTAACCTTTCAAATTTTCAAAGTCTAGCTTTTCCCTTGTCTGTAGTTCTTGTTTTTTCTCTCTATCTTCTTGTGTGAATTTACCACACTACATAATTTTATCAGATGTTTTACAAGGATCCAAGACTTAATTAATATATTATATCGAAAATGTCCAGATTTCAATTAAAAGTTACTCATAGTACCAAGAACAAGGAAGGTACCAAACTGAATGAAGAAAGACAAGCAACAGAAGCTTTTTCTATTTTTGCATTCATTTCAAGTGTGTTTGCAATTGCTTATGGAAACATTTTTATGATGGCTGCTTTAAAATCTTTGTCAGATAATTCTAATATCGCAGTCATCTTGATGTGTCTCCTTTTGGATTATTTTCGAAGTCCACTGTCAAAAGGATTTGGATGTGGCTCTAGCCTTAGGTCCCCCTACCATTGATTGTGTAATTCAAAGATTAAATTCTGCTCAGAGCACAGACGACAGCAAGTGGAGCTAAAAACAGGACCAATTTAGCCCAGTGAAAAACAGTGGCTCCATACACACCCCCTTCTGTGAAATCAAATGATGGAAACTTCATGCCAGTCCTAGGATTTGTTATTACTAGGGACCAAAAGGTATGATTATTGAGAATTTGTCATGAGGAGGTCAAAAGGACCAAATGAAACCCAGGGGAAAACGATCCTTTCTGGAAATTGTTTTTAAATTCAAATTTTAATTTCCCTTACAATTTCAAATGATTAATGATAAATGAACTTTTCCTTTTTAGCAACTTACACTCTCTAATTTGAGAATATGGGGAGCAAAACACCTCTTTTCTCCTAAACTTCAAGGCCTAAAGGCTCAAATGCTATCAATTAATATGCACATTTTTAAGGACTTTGAAATAGAGTACCAAGTTGCCTCCAAGAGACCTTTGTAAATTTATAGTCCTAACATAAATTACTGAAAGTGCAATTTTCAAAAAAACTGCACATGTACTGGAGAGTATATTTTTTGTTTTTGTCTTATTTTGTCAGTTTGATTCGGGAAAATGGAAACTGTCAATTTGATTTTTATTTCTATCATTTTTAATTTGGTTATTGGCTTTTGGAATATCTTCTTTAGAATATCACCTGTTCCTTTCCTATAAAGTCTGTGTTCAAATCCTAGCTTCAGCATTTCCTACCATGTAATCTTTGGCAAACTCCTTGACCTCTATGTGCCTGTCTTCTTAAAAAGTACCCATCACATAGGGTCATTTTGCAGATTAAATGCCTAGTACATTGTAAAAATGAGTTACTGTTAGTTCCCACTGTTACTCCAATACCATCTTTTTAAGATTGGGAATTTATCATTTTCTACATGTTTATAAGTACTGTTTTATTATTTTTGTTCTGTATTTCAGATAGGTTGGAAATATTTTTTGCCAGGCTTGGTTATTTGCCACTTAATGTTGTTAAATATAAGGTTTAAACATTTAAATCTTTAAGTTCTTACAGACTAACTTTACCAATCTTTTTTCTGCTTTTTCCAGAGGGTGAGAGATTCTGAAGAATATTGACCATGATCTACCCACTGCGAGCTCTACCAGAACTTTCTGCCTCTAAGGGTGTGGTGAGGATTTCTGTACTTGGTGGAGGTGATTCAAAGCAGCATCTTTAGTCTCGGGCTGCTGGAATCTCTTTTTTTTGTGTGTGGGGGGGTTCATTTCTTTTTTTTTCCATTTTATGAAAAAATAAAGACTTCAAAATAAGGATGTTTACTTTTCCTGATTATCACAATACTATACAAATTGCAGAGCATTTGGGAAATAAAAAGGAAAGTACAGAGAAAAAAAATAACTTGTAAATAGGCCATTTAAAAATTCTTGAAATTTTGGTGAATTTTCCTTCATGATTTTCCTATCATAATGTCAGGGTGCATGTTTATTTACAAAATTGAAAAAGTCTTCAATACACAGACTGTATACTTTGTTTTTTACTTAACATATAAGTATTTTCCCAAGCTATCAAATATAAGTAACATTTCCTGTGTTATATTTCGCTTGTTGTAAAGCTGTGCATTTTATTAATTCATTTAATTTCTTAACCATCTCCCTCTATTTTGGCATTTTGATTTGTTCTCTTGTATTTTGCCCTTCCTTCATTTATTCATTCAGCAAAAACTTTATTGAGTATCCATTATGTGCCAGACATTGTTTTATCAGTAAAGAAACTAGACAAGAATTAAATTAAAATAAGAAATGCCTTGGGTTTACAGGCTAGTGGAGGAAGAAGATCACGAAGAAAATAAGGAGTACTGAGCGGTTAGAAATGGGTAAATGCCTGTTGTGGGATAATTCTACAGGATCTCACATTTCTGTATGCTTTATAATTGGAAGCACTCTCTACCTTGCATTCCACGCTGTGTTTTGTTAAGATGTCCAGGAACAGGCTTGGAATGTAGAGATAGTGGCTTCTCCAAAGAAATGGAAGGCAAGCCTGCTGTCCAGTAACATAAAAACAAAAATCTCCCTCCAGAGAAAGGGCCAGGATGCTCAGTGCCTGATATAATCTGAGTTCACTAGAGTCAAGTTTTCCTCCTGTAAGTCAACCTGAAAGTTCATGCATGATGTGGACCCCTTCACTTCACCCTGTAGAAATGCGGGCTCAAGGACACAGCACAACAAACCTTACTGTGGGAAACATTTTCACAATATATCCATGTATCAAATCATCACAAAATAAATCTTAAACTTACACAATGTTATATGCTAACTGTATTTCAACAAAGCTGGAAAAAATGCTGTCACTTTGTCTACAGCTTTTGTTGTGAGTGATAAACTGTCCTTCATCTCTGGCTCACAATCTTCACGATTTCTACCAGCATCCAGGAAACAGTTCCAAGATAATTTGTTAGTTGGCAAGTCAGGTTAAAATCAGAGATAGTTCATGACAATGACAGAGATACGGAGAAAAATTAAGCAAGCAGGAAAAGAGGTAGTGGTGGGCAGTGAGAGTGTTAGGTGCTATTTTAAATAGGATGGTCAGAAAAGACTTCACTGACAAGGTGACTCGAGCAGAAATTAGAATGAGACAAGAGAGTGAGTTATGTGGATGTGTGGGAGAGTATTCCTGGACATGGAATAGAAAACACTTAGGCCAAGAAGAAAGAGTGTTCCCATAACATGTAAGTGAAAGCAATTAGGCTAATGCTGGTGATGTTTAGAGAGTGAGGGAAGTAGTAGTAGAAGATAAGATCCAATTGGGGGACTATGGCATGAAGGTTTTTGAATGGGTTTCCACTTTTTTTCTGAGAGGAATGGAGAATGATTTCAGAGTAGCAACATGAGCTGGCACATTTTAAATTGATCACTCTGCATGATGGATTGAGAAGATAAAAGGGAAAGACCCCTCCGTCATGACTTTCTACAAAAATTCAGGTGAGAGATGATGTTGGATGGATCATGGTATGAGCAGTCAAGCTGGTCAGAAAAAAAAGGAATCAAAGATGACTCCAGACATTTTGAGATAAGGAATTGGAAGGAAGGCGTTGTCATTTGCTGAGATGGAGATGATTTGGAGCAGTAAATATTTGTGGGAAGAGGATGAGTTTCATTTTAGACATGTAGGTTTGAGATGCCTGTTAGGCATCCAGGTGAAGATGCTGTGTAGACAGTGGGGCATACAAGTCTAGATGGAGAGGAGAGGTCTAGACCAAAGACATATTTGGGATTTGTCAGAATATAGTTGTCATTGTAAAGTCACAAAGGCGGATGATCAGACATTAGATTAGATGAATCAGTGTGGACAGATCAGAGAAGAGCCATGACAGATCCCATTATTAATAAATTGTTAAATAAGTGGAGAAACCAGCAAAGAAGTTTGAAAAGGAGGGGTAGTGGGGTACAAGGGAAAACAAGAGATGGTTCTTTCTTCAAGGCAAATGAAGTAAATGTTTCAAAGAGAAGAATCAAATGCTACTATTAGGACAAGTGAGATGAGTACTGAAAATTGACCATTGGATTGGAATCTGATACTCAGAATGCAGTGTGACCAGAGCAAAGGTTAGAACAGGGAATGGTTAGACAATAGCCCATTGCATTGAGGGTAATCCTTAGAAGGAGAGAAGCATGTAACTGTTCTAAGGCTGGCATCATCTTGACCCTATTATCTTACCCACTTCTCAGTACACTCCCTTCATGGTTTTAGTTTATAATTCCTTCCCAGGATATATATGTTCATGGAGACAACTCAAGCTTCCCAGTCTTTTGATCTCCTCAACTCCTGTGGGTTTCTACTTGTACCTATACTACACAAGGTAACTACTCCCGTGTTTACTTCGTGGAACTACTTCATCACTGGAATCTGAACTTTAACACATTCCACCGGATCAATCTCATACTGTGTTTTCTACTGCACCTCAATCCATTAGATTCTTGATTCATCATGAACTGTAATCACTGAGTCTCCTATACCAGTCTCATCCTTTCAGTTCTCATGCAAGTTTGCATATTCAAATTAGGTTAAGTGATAAATTAAATTGAAATTAAATCAGACTCCACTCATCTTGTCTACATATCTCCTTTAAACAAATTTGCTGCTGGGTGAGGCCTCCTGGCTTTTCCACCTCTTAGTTGGTACTTGTGCCGAACACACAGGACAATATCTCTATAACCAAGACAGTTGCTCTGCTTTTATTCAAGTGGTGGCCTTCCCAGCACCCCTTGTCACTCATGTAAACTCCATTGCCCTTGACATGTAATCACCTGAAGATGAGGACTGTGACCCGATCCTGGCCAATGACACATGAGAGGAACTGTGTTGGGGCACCTCTAATAGAGTTTCCCTCACTTTTTAAAATATGTGTCCCCTCTCCTTTGACTGGATATACCCTGTTGAGGTGTGATGTCTGAAACTGCTGCATTGTCTTCACCCAGCCCATGGATGATGCCAGTACACAAAAGAAGGAAGAGCCAAGAGAATATCAGAGAAGATCTGATTAATTCTAATTAATTAATTCTACCTAATTCAGAGCTGGCCATTCCTCTTGCTTTTTGTTAGGGAGGTAACACATTTCTGTGGGTCTTCAGCCAATTTGAGATAGGTTTTCTTGACCTGGTTGTATCTTAATCAAATCAGCCACAGTAGTTAATAATTTTCTCTTTACAACTCCCTTCACTGTGACCCTAACCAGGAGTTTCACAATCTGTGGAAATTGCTGAGTCATCCTCTGAAAGCAGGAGCCACAGAGGATTCTAAAGCTTTAGTGATAGCTTTAGGATGATTTTATCAAAATAAAAAAAATGACGTGGAAGAGGCAATGATTCCAAAAACAGCCTTAGCCTCTCCTTCACTCATCTTGAGGCCATGTTTAGGGAAAATTTTGTTTTTCAGACAAAACCCCCTGACATAATAGTGAGGGAAGTAGATTTTACTTGGAATTCCTTGAGTTATGAATTTCATCAAAAATCAGAATTCAAACTAAATAAATATCTCCTTCAACATCTTTTTTCCCCAAAAACTTCCTCCTAGGGCTAGAACAGTGCCTGGTATCCTCTCTCCATCATCCCTCCCATCCATCCCCCCTTCCATGCAGCCTCTACCATCTCCTGCTTTTTCCAAAGCAATGCAGTCTGACCTTTGGCCTGCACAGCCCCTCATCCCCACACACCACACCCAGAAACCTCTGTGAGGTTCAAGTGTACTTTATTTTTGTTCCCACAGAACACCACATCACCCCACTCTCCCTAGAGAGAATTCATTAGACAAAACAGGTCACTTCCTAGAGAAAAGGACTGCTGACAATACAATGATTTTTTTTAAAAAACCATGTCATATACCCTTTGCTGAGCAAACATTTGCTGTTCTCCGTACCCCGACAGTTTTCTTGTAGGGAATGAGTGAGGAGAAAATCAAGCAGTTATTGACTGGTGAAAACAAGCAATATTTATTTACAACTCCAGGATACCCTCTTCTTCTCCATCTACTATAGGACCGGGAACTACTGATGTCTCTTGACATACAGTTTTCTTATTCAGCCTGATTGTATAAACTGGGGAAAGTTTGAATCCCCACCAACTCAATAAAACCAGACTGATCAAGTACAAACCCCAATGGACCAGCCAGTTTTCCCAGTGAACCTGGGGAGAATGGAGGATTCTTTAACTGGTCACTGGATTAATAGTGGAATGTCTAGCCTGGGCCCTCTGTGATACATAGTCTACCCTACAAGTCAGAGCCTGCCCTAGTATCCCCAAAGGAACAGCACACTGTGGATGCAAAGGAACGAATAACCATTCTATAGATAAGAGAGATAAGGTAATCCTTACTTAAGCCAAGCTGAGAATTGTAACCCAGGAAGTCACTTTCCAGGGAAAAAAAAAGTACTCAGGAGAATCATGGTTTTCAGTATAGTTTTATACATTTTTAGAACAAAAAACATGCATGAAATGTGCCCTTGATATATATTCAAATTTTCAAAGAGGTTTTCAGTTGCAAATGGCCAGGTCAACATGACCCTGATGTCCAGTAAAGGGAACTTGTCTTCAGGAGTACTAATATGGGCGTTACTGATATTGATGGGGGTAGGAGTGGAAGTCTGGGTTATTATCTTAAGTGAGTGCATTCATTGACTTTGTGATAATGCTTAATGCACTCTTTACTTTAATGGTTAAAGCAGATGCAAAATGTATGTTTCACAGGCCATAAGTCAGGCTTCTTTTGTTCAAGCCAAAATGGTCTGGAATCAGAATAGCTACCACATACTTCAGCATGTGAAAATCTCTTGTCAACACCAGGGCTCAGGTCCCTTCTGCCCTTCATTCCAAGTGTCTGGGTGAATTGACTGCAGAAGTCACTAAGTGTCCCATGGTTTCCCTCCTGCTTCCAGTCTCCACAAGATGCATTCCCTTCCCACAACACATGCAACTTCAAAAAGTCCTAGCAGTCCCTACTTGTACTTTGCACAGGTGGGGCAAGCCTTTTATAGAGGGAGTTATATTAGTGCCTAATACCCTGGCTCATACTGTTTGTAATGAATCCTTCCAGATTGGAGACAAAGTAGAGGGTGTGGCTCCTGACTGAGTTCCTGGTTTGCTCAAGGCGTCCTCAGTGGTGGTGAACTTGACTCTCCTGGTATCTCCCTAAACCTTATCTCCTCCAATCCAAGCCCACACTGGAGCCAAATCCACACACAGGTCTAATTACCCATGGTTAGCCAAGGTCAACTCCCTGGTTATTTCCTCTTAAATCCCCTGGTGGGCAAATGGATCTGAACTTTTATAAAAGCTTCAGAGGTGGGTTGAATGTGGCTATTTTGTAGACTGGTGTGTGCAAAGTCCTTTTTAAAGACTGAGTAGTTCATGGTTTTTCTTTGGGAACATCCAATAATGCCTAACTGTCATGTTTTATAAGGTATTACCTGCTTTTCCTTTTAAAGGAATTCAATATCTCTGATTCAATGGGCTACTTTCTGACCATTCCCTTTTCTAACCTTTGCCCCAGTCACACTGCATTCTGAGTATTTGGTTATGAATAAACATAGGAAGGAACCACTGGAAGGAGTCATACAGGATGGAAACAGGACACATGCTCTTAGGGTAAGTTCATAAGGCTGATGGAAACAAGTGGGAATAGAGGAGGCTATGCCAGGAGGAGGCAACAGCTGAAACTAAACCACAACTAAAGAAATTCATCCTTCATCTCAGAACAGTTTTTTCTTGCCAAAAAGATTCAAAGAATTATGACACAGAAATCAGAAGGGGAAAAGTGTTCTTGATACAGGGGAAAAAATAACGGAAGTAGAGATGGGTTCTCCTGGGGCATTTTTTTCACATGTGCTTTAGAGCAGCAGTTAGTTTTGCTCAAGAAATTCTGAATAAGTCTTTTTGATGGTATTTTTGACAAAATGAAGGGTGAGATATTTAACTAAAGTAATATAGTGGAATTAGAGTTTAGAAATGACCAGTCTTCTGATCATTTTGCATCTTGTAAAGGGACTCTGATGCAATTATTAAGGACAAATTGATATGGTTAATATTTTTTATCTTAAGAGTCAAGAATGAGCAATGCTGAATAGAGAATTCAGACTCCTGTAGCATGCATGACATTCCTGCATGCTATTCCTGTAAGGTATGCCTGTAGAGACCTGAAAGAGATATGAGAATCAGTGGCTAGATTCTAGATTCATTCTGGAATCATTGGCCTCTGTAATCTCAGCCCCACCAATCTTGTTGTGGTTAATAAAAATAAAGAATGGTGGAGCTTTGGCTTATACTTGGCTCTCAATTAGGGAAAGGAAGGAAAAACAGAGTAAGTTTAGCCAGGACTGTGGACAGTGATGGACCTCAATCATACTCATTCTGTGAAAGTAAACGATAGGCACTTTATGCCGGTGCTTGGATTTAGAACTTTTGCTTCAGATGAAGTAAGTGGGGCCCAGGGGCCTGGAGGGTTCAATGCAAACAGCCTGGAAGAGTGGTCAGCAGACCCATACCCCCGTGCCTAGTACACTTTGGGTGACTTGCAAAGTCTCATTTGAGCCTCCATTTCACCTTCTCTGACTTTGCACCAAGTGGGATGACAAACCATTGACTCTGGGGATCCAGAGGATGGCAATTTTGAGGGTGGATCGACATTATTATTATTTTGGTTACTTAACATATAGTGAATACTTACCATGTATTTTGAGTACTTTCCATACATTATCTTTAATTCCTTAACAACTCTCCTAGGTAAACTGTTGTTCTCATTTCTTACACGTGTAAAATCTAAGCTCAGGCTGCTCTTCCTGCAGGCATCTGCTGCCTCAGTCACAGTCTCTCTGCTCTTTGTTAGAAACCCCTGATGGGCAGTGGGCACAGGAGGAAAGGACAAGTAACATGAATTCTTTGTGGCAGCTTTGCCCTAGTTTTTTGCCACAAAAAAGTTTCCATCATTGAAACCTTTCGTCATATCAGAAACCGCTATTATTCTAAGTGTTAGGTATTTAGAAAGGAAGACTTAGGAGACATTAAGTAACAATGGTGACCTATTTGTACGTCTCACCAAATATATTCTTCACACATCCAAATGGTCGACTGCAATGCACTTAAAGTGTCAAACTGTGGTCACAGTGAGGTAGAGGCAGTTTTGTGTTGCTTGGAGGGATTGCCCCCATAAATTACAGAGACCATTATACTCCATCTTGGTAGAGGTATCGCATGAAATATCAATAGCTAGTAGCTGTCAGCCTGAATCAGTTCATTTGCAATGACAAAATTACCCATTGTATTCACATTTATAGCTTAAGCATGGGGTATGTCTTATCTATGCCATATCCAACTTTTATTACTGTTGTTAAAGACAGAAAAAGACCATGGGTAATAGAACAAATAGGCAATGTTACATGGGATCCTATACTGACAAATCCAACTCTCTGTAGCCCTTACACAGTAATGCTGTCTCGGGGGCTGTAAAAGAGATGGCGACTCATACATAGAATGTTATCAGTCTCTCTCAGTAAAGATGAATTGCTGCTTCTGTCCCCAGTTAGATGGAGTATTTCATATAATCAACTCATCATCCAGGGGCTGGCTTGTCTCCTCACGGAACATTACTTCACAAAGACTCAGAGTCAGTGTCTGCTGCTGCTGACAGGTCACCCATCTCAAAAAGCCTTGGTGAGAATTGGTCCATGCATTTGGCCCATGCATAGTCTTAATCCCTTCCACCATCGCTATTTAATTCATGGGCCTGTAATGTAAGAATTGCGGTGGTCAGGTATAGAGACTAAGTAGCATCCAGTGAACAAGACTCTTCTTTACTTCATTGTTGAAATCCTGTCCTGAAGACTCTGGTGGTCATTGAAATTCACCAGGAAGATTCTTAGGTGCTCACAGTTGGAGGTCTGGGTAAATGTTCTCAGATATGTTGAGTGATAAGTAAATATAGGTAGAGTGACAACTGTCTGTCGCAATAATGGACTCCATAGAGTATATTTTTCATTTAATCTCCTTGACAACCCACTGAAAATTAACTATTATTCTCCCTTTTAATCCACTGGGGTACACCATAGGTTTTTTAAGTGTTTTTCACCTTTATTGAGGTAAAACTGACAAAATTCCAAGATGATTAAAGTCTATGACAAGATGATTTGAGATACGTATACATGATGAAAAGATCCCTCTTCCAGTTTAACACATCCATCACTTCACTTCACATATTTGCCTTTCTTTTTCTGGTGAGAACATGTAAATTCTATTTTCTTAGCCAACTTCAATTACACAGTATAGTGTTATCAACTATAGTTACCATTGGTACATTAGATCCTTAGACTTTATTTGTTTTATAGCTGAAAGTTTGTACCATTTTACCAACACGTCGCATTTTCCATCAACCCCAGCCCCTGGCAACCACTTTTCTACTATCTGTTTCTGTGAACTCACTTTTTTCTTGTTCAGATTCCACTGTACAGTATTTGTCTTTCTCTGTCTGGCTTACTTCACTTAGCATAATACCCTTCAGCTTCATCCATGTTGTTGCAAATCACAGATGTTCCTTCTTTGTCAAAGCTGAATAATATTCCATTGTTTATATACACCACAGTTTCTTTACTCAGTCAACAATGAAGGGACACAGAGGTTGAGTTCATTCTTTTCCTATTGGAAATAATCCTGAAATGAACATGGGAGTATAGATATCTCCTTAAGATAATGTTTTTTTTTTCCTTTGGATAAATACCCAGAAGTAGAATTGCTGAGTCATATAGTAGTTCTATCTTTAATTTCTTGAGGCGCCTCCACACTGTTTTCCTTAGTGGCTGCACCAATTTACATTCCCACCAATGGTGCATAAGGGTTCCCTTCACTCCACATCCTTGTCAGCATTTGTTATCTCTTGTCTTTTCTTTAAATTATTTTATTAAAGTCATATTGGTTTATAGCACTGTGTAATTTCAGGGGTACACTATTACATATCAGTTTCTATATAGACTGGATAGTATTCACTACCAATTGTCTAGTTTTTATTCATCACCATATATTTGTGCCCCTTTACCTCTTTAGTTCACCCCACACACCCTTCCCTTATTATGCATTTATTAACTTTGCTTTTGGTGTCAAATTCAAAATATGATTGCCAACACCAAAGTAAGGAGTTTCCCCCTATGTTTTATTTTAGGAGTTTTACGCAGGTCTCTTTTGTTAATGGTTATATCCCCAGGACTTCAGAGTCTAGCACAATGTCAGGCACACAGAAGGCACTTAATAAATTCTTGTTGCATAAATGTTGAATGAGTTCACTTGGGGAAGGAAGGATGAAAAGAATCATGAATGACTGTAAGAGCCATGTTTGGTGGAAACTGGATGGAGGATGGGTATTATAGACTCATTTCCAATTCTAAGCCAAAAACAGATACTGATATCTATATCTGTGTTTGTACCTGTATCTATCTACTTTGAAATCTTTAGAAAATTTCTCCAAGGTCAAAACTTTGCCTGTTAATTACTTTTTACAATGAATTTTTATCAACTGAGAGTTGATTTTCCATAACCTATGATGAAGTCTGTTTTAGTAATTCATTTCAGATTAGAGAATGTGTTGGAGCTTAGTCTGTGCCCTCCAAGGACAGGTTTGTTATCAAGGCTTACACCATCAAACAGAAGAACAAGAGACATGGAGAAACAGCAGGTGAAAATGCTTTGAAGGAAACAAATTGCTTCTCTCTGGGTTGGTTGGATTACCAACCCTCCTTATTCATATTTATAGGTTCCTAAGAGCAAAGCTGGAGAGGCCACTATAGTGATATTGATGTGCATTTCCATCACATTGATGTAGCATACCTCTATCAAAATGAGGAGGAGATTGGCAAGGTCATCCAAGAGAAGATGGCAGATGATACTGTGAAGAGAGAGGACATATTCTTTAACACCAAGGTGCTGTGGGTCTATGAGAAGAGGTTGCTGTCAGATCAGATATGTTATATTGAAAAAAAAACACAATTTAGTTTTGCTTGGAATAATTTCTTTATCTTCTATCATTGCAGAGGCCTGTTACAGGAAAACAGAAAGCAGAAAATGCTTTCTTTGCTCTGAAATGTTAAGGGTGGGATTCAGTGGCCCAACCTCTCTGAACGTCAGTCAGCATTCCTATGTGAAACATGAATAATGATACCTTTCTTATATATTTCTTGTATGGATTGACTGAACCACTATTGTGTGAGCCCACTCCTTTTGTCCTTCAGAGATTCTCTCAGGGCATATCCAAGTGAGGCTGACATATTGTTTAGAAAAGGGAGCCAGACCAGAAAATACATTTTTCAAATCAGCATTGAGTTTACTGAAACGTGTAAAATTTTCTGAGGTGGAAAACCCTGCTTCCAATGTCAAGAGAGCTGAAGTCTCCACAGAATGACCCTAACTATGTTGACATCAGTGAACTGGTCTTAGAGTGTGGGCCTCTCAGCAGAATTGTTTCCAGGTGTTTATTACATAAGACAGTGAGCTCCATTTCCCCTTGCCTGACATTTCTTGACTCTGCTTCCAGACATGACTTTTCTAATCCTTGAAATACCTAGGTCTCTCTTCCTGAGCCGTCTGAGTATTATTCACAGGTTTTTTTATAGTCACTCAAATAAACCTCAGTCCCCACTACGGAGCTCATTTATACTAAGTCACATAAATTTAGCCCCTGTGCTTCTTATTTTTACACCACCATAGTGGTTTGTTTCTCACTTCTCCATCTTTTAACTATGAGCTTTAATTTCAGTCCCCAAAAGTGTGAATCCACAAGTCTTTTTGTATTTCTTTTGGTCACTGTAGAATTGCTCTTCTTTCCTTCATCCACAATTGGTTTGACCAGCCCTGGAAAGATCCCTGGGGAAACTTGGACTGGACTAGGTTTCTTCATCATTAGTGTGTCAATCACTATAAAGGTCAGCTTTTGCTTTTCCATGTTATTCTCAAGAGTATTTCATCCCTGCTGTTGCACATCCATTCTCTCATTCCAGCTTGGTTTTCTAGGTTCTTGCTGAAAGAGGTAGGTTTGAGTGTGGTGGATAGAGTTGCTAAATGATGTATGAGTCTCTGTGACTGTTGTATCACTTCACCATCAAGATTTTTTTATCTTCATACCATAGCCTTCAGAAGGATTGAAATTCAATGACCTCACTGCCTCCACCTCAAACTTTTGAGGACACCATTTGCCTGTCTAAGTGATATGCTTCTGTCTGTATTCTCTTAGTGATTAAGGTCCTCTAGAAAGTTGAATTGGAGCACACTGCAGAGATAAAATAGGAAATACCCCCCGTTTTAGGGGAAGGGACTCTCCCATATGGAACTCCCAGTCCCAATCAAGATTGAGGTACTCTGGAATGGTCCATATTACATGATGGGGCTCCTTTGGGCTTCATACCTCCAACCTCTCATCACAGTGGATATTCACTGAGCACGCCTGGTATCCTCACTATCTCTGAGTTGGGTTATCATAAACTGGAGCTAAAACACATTGCCCAGTAGTAAAGGTAAGTCTGATCATCCAAACCAGCCTGTCCCTGGGAAAGAAAATCAATCCCAACAGTAGGAGAATTTATTCTTAGTGAAGCTCAGTGGATGTTGTACATAGGAGGGTGGAGGTAATTGGGGGAGAGGAATTTTGCTTGTCTCTCAGGTGCTTTTGAAAGAAGTATTTGATGCCTAACAGCAAAATAGGCACATAGAAGGGGAATGGAAGGGGAATTGAAAAGCATCTTCATGTCTATATATTATCTTGGGTGTCCATGTAATAGTAGTAAGGAGGCAAAGTACACGTGCATAGCAATAAAGGACATTAGGAAACAAAGTATCCAAGTGATTAAACGGGTTCAGTCAAATCTTGATATATGTCAAAACAGATTTCCAGGTAATAAAATGTTCAGTCAGAAAAGCAAACTACACCAAAAGTTTACCACACATTTCTCTCCTCCCCAGACCCTGGAGAAGTATAAAGATTCTGATTTAACCAAGTCCATTGAGGGGTCCAAATTCAATCACAAACAGCTGGAGATGATCCTGAAGAAGCCAGGGCTCAAGTATAAGCCCATCTGCAACCAGGTGAGCCCCACTGGGGCTTCGTTGCTTTCTGCTCTTCATGCCCTTTTCCTTCATTAACACTCCCCAAGTTTCTAGCTTGATGTCAACTGTGTAAATATAGTTCCTTTATTGCCATAGGAAATGCCAAAGAAGGAGCAGGTTGAGTTGCATAGGAAGAGTATTGTTTCAAATCTTCAGAGGTGGGTTTGAGATTCCTATGAGATATCCAAGTGGAGATGCTGAGTTGGCAGATAGCAATACTGGTCTGGAACTCAGGAAGACTATCAAGTCTACAGGTACAGATTTTCATGTTGTTGCTCTATGGATGGCAATGAAACTCATGGAAGTGGTTTTGCTTTCTGGGGAAAGTTCACAGAATGTACATGAAGAGGGTAGGGAGTCAATATTTAAGTATAAGGGAAAGAGCCACTGGCTAGGAGACTGAAGAGGAGTTGCCAGACAGGGAGAGAGAAAATGAGGAGAGTGTGGTGTCGGGAAAGACAAAAAGAGGGATGAGAATGTTTACATGAACCATAGTGTGGGTCCTGCTGAGGAGCAGCCAATCCAAATAGGGATGGAGAGAGTTATTGGATTTAATGACATGGAGTTCATGGGAGCATTTACAGAGAGGTGAAAGAGAAAACAAAGAAGTGGAAGGTGAAGAAATGGAGAAATCATAATGAGAAGAATTTTTATTTTGGAAAGGTGGATTGGCCCTGAGCTAATATCTGTTGCCCATCTACCTCTTTTTCCTTGATAAAGATTGTCACTGAGCTCACATCTGTGCCAATCTTCCACCGCTTTGTATGTGGGATGCCACCAAAACATGACTTGATGAGTGGTGTGTAGGTCCCTGCCTGAGATCCAAACCAGCAAACCCCGGGCCACCAAACCTGAGTGTGCAAACTTAACCACTACATCACTGGGCCAGCCCAAGAAAACAAAACTTTTTTTTCTTTTTGCTCAGGAAGATTAGCCCTGTGCTAACATCTGTGCCAATCTTCCTCCACTTTGTATGTGGGCTGCTGCCACATCATGGCTAACAAATGGTGTAGGTCCACACAAGAGATCCAAAGCCATGAACACTGAGCTGCTGAAATGGAACATGCTGACCTAGCCACTACACTATGGGGTTGGCCCCAAACCAAGATAATTTTTAAAAAGAACACCCAATCCTCCCAATTTTCAAACACGGTGACATTGTAGAGTTGTATAGACCTTTCGTAAAACAGTTTTAAAGTTATGCAAGATACCATTCAAATGTTTATAGCCCTTGCTTAATTATTTCACTTCTAGGAATCTATTTGTAGAAAATAATTCAAAATGCCTTAAAATATATCACTCCTTTTTTCCCTAATCCTCCTCCACTTTCTCCTTCTCTCTCTCCTTCAATTTGTTTGTGAAAGAAACTAAACCTTTTTTCCTTTCACTTTTCCCACACTACTGATCTTACTGAGTGATCCCTGTGATGCAGTTTGACCTTACTCTGTCTTTCACACCCCTGTAAATACGAGATTCCATCTAAAAACTTGATCACATATATATGTCATTGTGAATTCTTGAATATTAACAAATACAGTGTTTTCCTATCCAATGTATTTACTCTTCTTATTGATGATCAAATTGTCAGTATATTATTGCCTCTTCAAGTGAGTTGCTGTCTTTTGACATGCCTCATTGTCTTTCCTACCTTCTATACTTTCTAGAGCATAAGATGTTCTAGGCTCAGTTAGTAGATTTTTTGCCCAGACTTGGAATCACCCACTCTTCTATGGAATCTTCATTTCTTTCAGTAGGAAATGGCATTTAGAGGCCATAACCTCATTGTGTGAGTCTTTGGTCATTTTAAACACTCATGAAAATATAAGAAGAGAATTGTTTTATCATTTCTGAAAACCAAGAGCATTTGAAGGTATTTCAGAAGGTGCATGGGAAAAAGTACCAATCTAAAACCTATAGTATTTACATTAAATTATTGTTCGATAGTCCTTCAAAGGACTTTTCAAATTTACATATTATTGGTTCCTGTATTCTGATACCTTTTGGTCTTGGCATCTTACAGGTGGAATGTCACCCTGACCTCAACCAGAGCAAACTGCTGGTGTTCAGCAAGTCCAGGGACATTGCAGTTGCCTACAGTGCTCTGGGGTCCCATAGAGACCCAAACTGGTAATAAGAATATGAGAGTGAATCTATGTCAGCAACTCTATTGGTAAAGAAACCCTTTTTTTCAAATTAAGTTTTAACATTATACTAGTGTTAAGTTACAATCACTAAAAAGTGAAGATGAGAGAGTGATGTCAGCAACATGGTGGAGTGAGCTGTTCCCTTTGTCTCTGCCCCTTTTGAACTACATCTAAGTGGACATTCATTGACCAACAGAAGAAGGCTATACAGCACAACAGGACACTTGAGAGACACAAGCAGCTGTACATCAGAGGGTAGACAGACTGACCCTCTGGGAAGTGGTGGAGATAGGTGAGCACTCCCTACTCCCACACAGCCCTGTGTGCACACAGGATCACTTTCCAGCCTGGCACCAGTGCCCCACAAGTGGGAGCAGAACATGCCCCAGGGTGACTGTAGGAAGAGACAGCGGCAGCCCATAGCCTGCTGGTGATTGCCCTCCCAGCAAGAGGGGGAGCCCAACATGCCCATGAGGACCCAAGGAGTGGCCTCGACTGGGTCCACATGAGAAGCCCTGCCCACCAAGCACAGCAGCCTGCTGGTCTGCAAGTAGAGTCTGTGGTGCATACCAGTGCCCTTACTACAGCTGACCCTTGAAAGAGGGAGTGCACCCAGGGAGACTGCAAGAAGAGGCAGTGGACACCTTTAATCTGCTTGTGATCACTTTTCAGGTGAGGGAGGGAGCCCACCATGCCCTTGCTGCCCCAAGTACTGGTCATGGCTACGTTGACATGAGAAGCTGTTCCCACCAAGCACAGTAGCCTGCAGGTCTGCAAGCAGAGTCTGTAGCAGAACTAAACACACCAGAGCAAGAATTCTCCAGGCCTGCGCCAGCACACATAGTGCCACTGAGCCCTGAAAGCGTGCTCCCAGAGGGGGCTGCAGGAAGGGGCAGCGGCCACCCTTAACCCATGCTTGATTGCTTTCTGGGTGAGGGAGGAAGCCCACTGTGCCCCTGCAACCCCAAGGAGTGGCCCTAGCTTGTTCCCACTTGAGGAAGCTCCACCCACCAAGCACAGTCCACATAAGTGCCTGAACACTCTCTAGACAGGTGCAAGCACTGGCAGTACCCACACAACTTCCAGCAGACAGGGTGGAACCAGAAATTTTGCTCTTGCTCCCCTAGTTGTAGCAGTTGGAATCCACAACCTAATACTACCACAAATGCCCAGACAAAAGATTAACTCATTAAACACCATGAGAAACCACAACAACAGCTCAGACCAGAAGGAAAATGACAGATCTCCAGAAACCAACCCTGAAGGCACAGAAGTTTACAAACTAAATGACAGAGAATTCAAAATGGCTGTCATAAAGAAACTTAATGAGATACAAGAGAATACAGAAAAACAGTTCAGTGAGCTCAAGAATAAAATGAGCTTCTTCACCCAAGAGATTGAAACTATAAAAAAAAAAAAAATCAAGCAGAAATTCTGGATATGAAAAACATAATCAAAGAAATAAAAAAATACTATAGAATCCTTAAAGAAAAGAGCTAATGCTAAGGGTGAACAAATTAGTGATTTAGGGGCTAAAAATTTGGAAATGCTACAGGTAGAAGAGGAGACAGAAATAATATTTTTAAAAAATGAAGGAATTCTTTGAGAAATATCTGACTCAATTAGGAAAAGTAACATAAGGATTATAGGTATTCCACAGGGAGAAAACAGGGAGAAAGGAGCAGAGAGCTTGTTCAAAGGAATAATAGCTGAGACATTCCCAAACCTGGGGAAGGAACCAGATTTAAAAATACATAAAACCAATAGAACAACTAATTACATCAATGCTAGAAGACCTTCCCCAAGGCATATAATAGTAAAGCTGGGAAAAGTCAATTACAAAGAGAAAGTATTAAGGGCAGCTAGACAAAAGAGAATAACATGCAAAGGGACCCCCTATCAGGCTTTCAGCATACTTCTCAGCAGAAATTCCAGAGGGTAGGAGAAAATGGAACAATATATTAAAAATATTGAAAGACAAAAACTTTCAGCCAAGAATACTCTATCCACTGAAACTCCTTCAGATATGATGGAGAAAAATAAGTTTTTCCAGATAAACAAAAGCTGAGGGAGTCCATTGCCACTAGACGTCCCCTACAAGAAATAATTAAGAATGCACTCACATGCAAACAAAAAGGCAAAGGCCTACAAAGCATTGAACAAGGAAGTAATTAGACAAAAATCAGGAAACTGCAGCTCTCTATCAGAACAGGGAAACAAATACTCAGTTGTAACCTAAAACAGAATAATTTGTAAAAACAACAATTCAGAAGAGGAAGAGGTAAGGGATGGAACCTCATTAGGTTATGGAGATAAGAGGCTATGAGCAAATGGACTATTTCATCTATGAGATCTTTTATACAAACCTCATGGTACCCACTAAACAAAAAAACAGAGCAGAACTGCAATTCACAAAAAGAGAGAAAATTTCCTGAGAAAATTACCAAAATGAAATGGCAGTCAGAAATACAAAGGAAGAGAAAAAATGGAAACATAGATCAACCAGAAAACAAGAGACACAATGACAGTATTAAGCCCTCATATAACAATAATCACTCTAAATATAAATGGATTGAATTCCCCAATCAAAAGACACAAAGTAGTTGGATAGATTAAAAAAAAAGAAAGATCCAACAGTATGCTGCTCCCAGGAAACACAACTCAGCTCTAAAGACAAACATAGTCTCAGAGTGAAGGGCTAATGGCAAACAAAAGAAAGCAAGTGTTTCCATACTTATATCAGACAAAACAGACTTCAAGGTAAAAAAGAAAACGAGAGACAAATAGGGGCAGTATATAATGATAAAAGAGACATTGCACCAAGAGGACATAACACTTATTAATATATATTAATATGTTATATATAATAACCTAACACAGGGGCACCAAAATACATAAGGCAACTATTAACAGACCTGAAGAGAGAAATTAACAGCAACACAATATTAGTAAGGGAACTCAACACCCCACTGGCATCAATGGACAGATCATCCAGACAGAAAGTCAACAAGGAAATAGTAGATTTAAATGAAACACTTGATCAGATGAACTTAACGGACATGTACAGAGAATTCCATCCCAAACCAGCAGAATACACATTCTTCTCAAGTGCTCACCAATCATTCTCAGAGATAGACCATATGTTGGGAAACAAGGCAAACCTCAACAAATTTAAGAAGATTTAAATCATCCCAAGAATCCTTTCTGACCACAGTGCTATGAAACTAGAAATCAACTACAAGAAAAAAGCTGGGAAAGTGAGAAATACACTGAGACTAAATAACATGCTACTGAATAACCGTTGGCTCAATGGAGAAATTGTAAAATACCTGGAGACAGACAAAAGTGAAAAATACAATATACCGACTCCAATGGCATACAGCAAAAGCAGTCATAAGAGGGAAATTGACAGCAATACAGGCCCACCTCAACAAACAAGAAAAATCTCAACTAAGGAACCTTAAACTTTGCCTAACAGAATTAGAAAAAGAAGATTAAAGCCCAAAGTCAGCAGAAGGAGGGAAATAATAAAAATCAGAGCAGAATTAAATGAAATAGAGACTAAAAAAACAGTAGAAAGCATTAATGATACTAAGAGCTGGTTCTTCAAGAAGATAAACAAAATTGACAAACCCGTAGCCAGACTCACCAATAAAAAAAGAAAGAAGACTCAAATAAATAAAATTAGAAATGAAAGAGGAGAAATTACAAGAGATTCTGCAGAAATACAAAGGAGTATAAGAGAATACTATGAAAAACTATATGCCAACAACTTGGATAACCTAGAAGAAATGGATAAACTCTTAGACTCACAAAACTTCACAAAATTGAATCAAGAAGAAATAGAGAATCTGAATAGAAAAATCACAAGTAAAGAGATTGAAACAGTAATCAAAACCCCCAAAAGAACAAGTGTCCAGGACCAGATGGCTTCTCTGGAGAATTTTACTAAACATTCAAAGAAGATTTAATACCTATCCTTCTCAAACTACTCCAAAAAATGAAGAAGACAGAATGCTTCCTAACTCATTCTATGAGGCCAACATTACCCTGATACCAAGACCAGGAAAGGACAACACAAGGAAGCAAAATGATAGGCCAGTATCGCTAATGAACATAGATGCAAAAATCCTCAACAAAATTTTGACAAACCAAATACAGAAATTCATTAAATGGATCATACACCATGATCAAGTGGGATTTATTCCAGGGGCACAGGGGTGGTTCAACATCTGCAAATCAATCAATGTGATACACTACATTAACCAAATTAAGAATAAGAACCACATGATCATCTCAATAGATGCAGAAAAAGCATTTGAGAAGATCCAACATCAATTTATGATAAAACCTCTCAACAAAGGGGCCGGCCCAGGTGGCATAGTGGTTAAGTTTGTTCACTCTGCTTCAGTGACCCAGGGTTGACAGGTTCAAATCCTGGATGTGGACATAGACACTTCTCATCAAGCCACATGTGACAGCATCCCACATATAAAATGGAGGAAGTTGTGCACAAATGTTAGCTCAGAGCTAATCTTCCTCACAAAAAAAAGAAAAAAAAAACTCTCAACAAAATGGGTATAGAAGGAAAGTACCGCAACTTAATAAAGGCCTTATACGACAAACCCACATGCAACATCATACTCAGTGGGGAAAAACTGAAAGCCATCCCTCTGATAACAGGAACAAGACAAGGATGACCACTCTTGCCACTCCTATTCAACATGGTACTGGAGGTATGGGCCAGAGCAATTAGGCAAAAAACAGAAATGAAAGGAATCCAAATTTTAAAGGAAGAATTGAAATGCTTCCTGTTTGCAGATGACATGATCCTATATATAGAAAACCTTAAGAATCCTTCAAAAAACCATTAGAAATAATCAACAACAACAGTAAAGTTGCAGGATACAAAATAAACTTACAAAAATCTGTTGCATTTCTATACATTAACAATTAACTAGAAGAAAGGGAAATCAAGGGTACAATCCTAACAAAAAGAATAAAGTATTAAGGAACAAACTTAGCCAAAGAGGTGAAAGACCTACACACTGAAAACTATAAGACATTATTGAAAAAAATTGAAGAAGATAAAAGAAATGAAAAAACATTTGATGCTCATGAGTTGGAAGAATCAACATAGTTAAAACGTCCATACTACCTAAAGCAATCTACACATTCAATGCAACCCCAATTAGAATCCCAAAGACATTCTTTATGGAAATTGAACAAAGAAACCTAAAATTTATATGGAACAACAAAAGACTCCGAATAGCCAAAGCAATCTTGAGAAAAAAGAACAAGGCTGGAGGCATCACAATCCTTGACTTCAAACCATATTACAAAGCTATAGTAATCAAAACAGCATGGTACTGGCACAAAAACAGACACACAGATCAGTGGAACAGAAGTGAAAGCCTAGAAATAAAACCACACATCTATAGACAGTCAATCTTTGACAAAGGATCCAAGAACATACAATGGAGAAAGGAAAATCTCTTCAATAAATGGTGTTGGGAAAACTGGGCAACCACATGCAAAAGAATGAAAGTAGACCATTATCTTGCACCATACACAAAAACTAACTCAGAATGAATTAAAGACTTGAACATAAGACCTGAAACTATAAAACTCCTAGAAGAAAATACAGGCAGTACACTATTTGACATTGATCTTAGCAGCATCTTTTCAAATAGCATGTCTGACTGAGCAAGGGAAACAAAAGAAAAAGTTAACAAATGGGACTACATCAGATTAAAAATCCTCTGCAGGGCAAAGGAAACCATGAACAAAATAAAAAGACAACCCACCAACTGGGAGAAAATATTTGCAAATCACGTATCTGACAAGGGGTTGACCTCTAAAATATATAATAAACTTATTCAAGTCAACAACAACAAAACAAACAGCCCAATGAAAAAATGGGCAGAGGATATGAACAGACATTTTTCCAAAGATATACAGATGGACAATAGGCACATGAAAAGATATTCAACATCACTGATTATTAGGGAAATGAAAATCAAAACAACAATGAGATATCACCTTACACCAGTCAGAATGGCTATAATTACCAAGATAAAAACAACAAACATTGGAGAAGATGTGGAGAAAGGGGAACCCTCATGCACTGCTGATGGGAATGCAAACTGGTGCAGCCACTATGGAAAACAGTATGTAGATTTCTCAAAAAGTTAAACATAGAAATGCCATACACTCTAGCTATCCCACTACTGGGAATTCATCCAAATAACTTGAATTCAGTGATCCAAGAGATCCATGCACCCCTAAGTTCATTGCAGAATTATTCAGAATAGCCAAGATGTGGAAGTAACCCAAGTGCCCATCAACTGATGATTGGATAAAGAAGATGTGATATGTATATACAATGGAATACTACTAAGCCATAAATAAAGACAAAATAGTCCCATTTGTAACAACATGGATGGACCTTGAGGGTATGATGTTAAGTGAAATAAGACAGACAGAGTAAGACAAATACTACATGATTTCACTCATATGTTTAAGATAAGAAATATGTGGATAAAGAGAACAGATTAGTGGTTACCAGAGGGGAAAGCAGGTGGGGGTGGGTGAAAGGGGTAAAGGGACACACATGTATGGCGATGAACAATAATTAGACTACTTGGAATGACCATGATGAAGTCTACTCAGAAAATGATAATAATCTACAACCAAAAAAAAAAAATGAAGATGATAGTGTAGTGATCAATGGATGAATGGATAAAGAAGATGTGATATATATACACAATAGAATACTACTCAGCCATGAAAAAGGAATCTTGCCATGTGCAACAACAAGGACGGGCCTTGAGGGCATTAGGCTGAGTGAAATAAGTCAGATGTAGAAAGCCAAGTACATTATGATTTCATTCATATGTGAAAGATAAAAGCAATAACAAGAAGAAGAAAGCAAATGGATACAGAGATTAGATTGCTGGTTACCAGAGGGAAAAGGGGAAAGGAGGAAGGAGAAATGGGTGACAGGGCATAAGTGCACATGGACAGGGAGCCTGCATGTATGTGTGTCAGTGTAGGAGGAGGGATGTGGTAGTAAATTTAGTTTTCATCCCATCTTGACCTCATCCTCAGAGAAACCCTCTCTGTGATGATGTGAAGACAGAGTTAATGCATTAATATCCAGTGCTGTTGATCACCCTTATAATGTATATTCTGAAGAATATTTATTGTGAGCTCTCCACCATGAGTTCTACCAGAATTTCTTGCTTCTAAGGGTGTGGAGAGGATTTCTGTACTTGGTGGAGGTGACTCAAAGCAGCAGCTCTAGTTTCAGGCTACTGGCATTTCTTTTCTTTTTTTGGTTGTTTCCCTTTTATCTTTTTAAATTTCATTTCATGAAAAAATAAAGACATAAAAATAAGGTTGATTGCTTTTCCTGATTATCAACAGAAATACATACAAATAGGAATATTTGGAAAATAAATGTGAAAGTATAGAGAATAAAAGTAACTTGTAATTAGCCCATTTAAAAATTCTAGAACTTTTAGGGAATTTTCCTTCATGATTTTCCTATAGCAATGTCAGGGTGCATGTTTATTTACAAATTGAAATAATCTTCAGTACACAGATTGTATTCCTTCTTTTTACTTAGCATATATGTATTTTTCCCAAGCCATCGTATATTATTAACAGTTGCTGTGTTGTATATTGCTTGTTGTAAAGAGGTGCATCTTATTAATTTATTTAATTTCTGAATCATCTGCCTCTTTTGATATTTTGATTTTTTTCTCTGATACTTTGTAATTCCTTCATTTATTCATTCAGCAAAAACTTTATTGGCATCCTTTGTGGGCCAGACATTGTTTTATCAATAAATAAACAAGACAAGTGTTAAGTAAAAATAAGAAGTGTCTTGATTCCACAGGCTAGTGGAAGAAGAAGACCATGAAGGAAATAAGGAGCACTGAGCTGTTAGAAATGGGTAAGTGAATGTGGGGAAATAATTCTGCACAGTCTTACATTCCTGTATCCCTGAAAAGTAGAGACACTGTCTACCTTTCATTCCACACTAGTTTTTCAAAACGTTGTCCAACAAACAGCCTTGGAATGTAGAGAGAGTGGCCCCCTCCAAAGGAATGGAAGGAATGCCTGCTGTCCAGTAATATAAATAAAATATCTCCCTCCAAAGAAAGGGCTGGGATTCTCCTGCTTGCTATAATCCATCCAAGTTCCCTAGACTCAGACTTTCCTCCTATAATTCAACCTACAAGTTCAGGCATCATGTGGGCTGCTTCATTCAACCATGTGGAAATGTGGGGTCAAGGACCTAGCACAGCTAGTTTGGGAAACATTGTCACAATATATCCGTGTATCAAATCATCAAAATATAAACTTTAAACTTACACAATGTTATATGCTAACCATATTTCAATAAAGCTGGAAAAAATGCTGTTACTTTGTGTACAGCTTTTGTTGTGAGTGAAAAATTGTCCTTCTTCTCAGACCCACAAGTTTCATGACTTTTACCAGCATCTATAAAACAGTGTCAAGTTAAAATGTTAGCTTGCAAATCAGGTTAAAATCTTAGATCTTCACGATGATTGAAAGAGATATGGGGGGGGGGGAGAATCAAGCAGGCAGGAAAGAGGTAGTGCTGGGCAGTGTGAGTGTTAGGTGCTGTTTTAAATAGGATGGCCAGAAAAGACTTCAATGAGAAGGTGACTCTTGAGCAAAATTTGAATGAGACAAGACAGTGAGTTATGTGACATGTGGGAGAGTATTCCTGGACATGGAACAGGAGATGCTAAGGCCAAGCAGAGTGTTCTTTCAATATGTAAGTGACAGCAAGTAGGCCAATGCAGGTGATGTTTAGTGACCAAGGGATATAGTAGTAGAAGATAAGATCCAGATCTGCAAAGAGAGACTAAGGCATGTAGGCTTTCAAAAGTGCTTCAACTTTTTTTTCTGAGGGAAATTGAGAATGATTGCAGAGTAGCTATAAGAGATGACATGTTTTAAATGGATCACTCTGGATGTTACACTTAGAAGATAAAAGGAAAAGAGCCCTCTGTTAGGGCTCTCTATGAAAATTCAGGTGAGAGATGATGTTGGCCTGGACCATGATATGAGCAGTCAAGGTGGTCAGAAGTTACAGTATGAATCTATTTTAAAAGTAGAGACAAGAAGGCTTTCTAAGATAATGGATATAGATAAAAGGTAAAAAAGGAGTTAAAGTTGACTCCAGACATTGTGAGATAAGGAATTGGAAATAAGGAGTTGCCATGTGCTGACATGGAGACAATGTGGGGAAGCAACTTTTTGTGGGAAGATGATGAGTTTAATTTTAGCCATGTATGTTTGAGTTGCCTGATAGGTAACCAGGTGAAAATGCTGTGTAGACAGTGGGGTAGACAATTCTAGAGGGAGAGGAGAGGTCTAGACCAAAGATACATAATTGGGATTTGTCAGAATTTAGATGTCATTTTAAAGCCACAAAGGCAGATGATCAGAGATTAGATTAGATGGGTGAGTGTAGACAGAGAAGAGAAGAGGCAGGAGGGATCCCATCATTAAGAAGTTATTTAAAAAGTGGAGGGACAAGCAAAGGAGGCTGAGAAGGAGGCATAGTGTGGTACAAGGGAAAGCAGGAGATTGTTTTGTCATTGAAGGCAAATGAAGGAACTCTTTCAAAGAGAAGAGTCAGATGCTACTATCAAGACAAGTATGAGGTGAACTGAAAATTGACCATCGGATTGGAATCTAATACCCAGAACACAGTGTGACCAGAGGGAAGGTTAGAAGAGGGAATAGTTAGGCAATAGCCCATTGTATTAGGGATGTTAAATTCCTTGGAAAGAAAGAAGTAGGTAATTGTTCTTTTAAGGCTGACATCATCTTGAACCTATTATCTTACCCCTTGTCAGTACACTCACTTCATGGTTTTAGTTTATAATTCCTACCCAGGATTTGTTGACATCATCCTTGTTCATGCAGACAACTCAAGCTTCTCAGTGTTTCGATGTCCTCAACTCCTGAGAGATTCTACTTGGACCTACACTACACGAAGTAACTACTCCCATGTTTACTTCTTACAAACGCTTCATCTCTGAAATCTTAACTTTGACACATTTTATGGGGATCAATTCTCTTACTCTGCTTCCTACTACTCCTCAATCCATGAGGTTCTTGATTCATCATGAATTGTAGTGACTGTAGTCACTTTTCCACTTTTCATCCTCAGTTCTCATAGAAGTTTACATATGCCATTTAGCTTAAGTAATAAATTGAAACTAAATCAGATTTCACTCAGTCTCTCTACATTTCTCCTTTAAATGGATTTGTTGCTGCTTGAGCTTTCCTGTATTTTCCACGCCTTAGTCTGTCCTTGTGCTAGTCATGCAGGACAAATGTCCCTATGACCAAGACAGTTACTCTGCTTTTATTAATGTGGACCCCTTCATCTGAAGCTGAGACTTCACACTCACTTGATCATAGTAAAACCTAGGTTTCCCAGGTTTTAAAAGCTCACCAAGCAGTTCTATCTGTGGCCAAGATCTGACACGTCTAGTCTAAAGACTATCAGATACTCACTATGATTTCTGTGGTAAAGGCCTTTGCCTTCCCAACACCCACTGTATTCCAAAAAGTTTGTTTAGGTCACTCATGTTAACTCCATTGCACTTGACATGTAGTCACCTTGGGAGAGGACTGTGATGCAATCTTGGACAGTAACACATAAAAGGAACTGTGCTGGGGGCTTCTAAGAGAGTTTCCCTTACATCTTAACAGAGGTAGCCCCTCTCCTTTGACTGGACATCACCTGTTGAGATGTGATGTCTGAAATTGCTGCAGTCTTCACCCAGCCCAAGGCTGATGTCAATACATAGAATAAGGAAGAGTCAAGAGAATATCTGGATCTCCTGTGGCTGACCCTGCGTGGGTCTTCCCCTTGACTTCTTGTTATGGATGTAACACATTTCTGTGGGACTCAAGTCATGTTGAGATAACTTTTCTTGACTCAGTTGTATCCTAATCAAATCAGCCACATAAGTTAGTAGTTTTCTCTTTACCAATCTCTACACCATTCATCTACCCAGGATTTTCACAATCTGTGGAAATTGCTGAGTCATCCTCTCTGAGCAGAAGCCCCAGTGGATACAGAAGGTTTGATGATAGTATAGGGATGATTTTATTAAAATAAAAAAATTAGAAGAATAAGGCACTGATCCCAAAAAGAGCATCAGCTTCTACTTCACCTTTCTTGAGGCCACGTTCTGGGCACATTTTATTTTTCAGACAGAGCCCCATGACACAATAGTGAGAGGAGTGGATTTTAGTTCAAATCCATGGACTATGAATTTCATTGAATGCCATAATTCAAAATTCATGAATATGTCCTTAAAACCCTCTGTTTTTTTCCCAAAAAATTCCTCCCAGGGCAACAGCAGTGCCTGGTATCCTCTCTCCACCCTCACTCCCTTTCATCCCTCCTCCCATACAGGCTCCCTATCATCTCCTGTCTTTTCCAAAGCAATGCATTCTGACTTATCACCTGCACAACCCCTCAACTTCCCACTCCACACCAGTAAGCCTCTGTCAAGATCAAGTGTACTCTATTTTTCTCCCCAAGAACACCACATGACCCCACTCTCCACCCAAAGAATTCATAAGACAAATCAGGTCACTTCCTAGGGGCAAGGACTGCTGTAAACACAATCTTTTTTTTTTTTTTTTAACCATGTCAATATACCCTTTGCTGAGCAAATATTTGCTTTTTTCTGTACACTGACAGTTCTCTTCTAGGGAATGAGTGAGGAGAAAATTA
This sequence comes from Tapirus indicus, assembly GCA_031878705.1. NCBI lineage: Eukaryota > Metazoa > Chordata > Mammalia > Perissodactyla > Tapiridae > Tapirus > Tapirus indicus. The sequence goes on from CM062925.1 coordinate 123,137,710, forward strand.
AGCAATTATTGATGGGTGAACATGGACAATACTTATTTATAGCTCCAGGATGCCCCATTCTACTCCCTCTCTTACAGGACTGGGAAATGCTGAGATCTCTTGACATAAGTTTTCTTCTTCAGCCTGATTATATAAACTGGGGAAAGTTTGAATCTCCACTAACTCCATTAACCCAAAAAAGTCAGGTATAAGGCCCTGTGGCCTTGTTTCTCCAGTGAACCTTGGGAGGCTAAAGGATTCTAACTCATCATTGGATTAATAGGGGAATGTCCAGCCTTGGCCCTCTGATACATAGTCTATTCTAAAAGTCAGAACCTGCCTTGATATCCACATAGGAGAGCATACTGTGGATGTGAAATAACCCATAACCATTCTACAGATAAGACATATGGTGAGTCTTACTTGAGCCAAGCTGTGAATTATAATGCTGAAAGGCAGTTTCCACAAAAGAAGAAAGCAGTTGAGAGAAGCATGGTTTTCAGTACAGGATTATAACTTATTAAAACAAAGAACATGCATTAAACATGCCCAGGATACATATTCAATGATTCAAAGAGGTTTTCAGTTGCAAACTAGCAGGTCAACATGACTGTGATGTCCAGGAAAGGGAATTTATCATCAGGAGTACTAATATGGGTGTCACTGATACTGCTGGGTGTAGGAGGAGAAGTATGCATTCTTATCTAAAGTGAGTGAATTCTTTTACTTTGAGAAATGTTTAATGTACTCTTTACTTTAATGGTTAAAGCAGATGTACAATGTATGTTTGATAGGCCATAAGTCTGGCTTCTTTAGTTCAAGCCAAAAAAGTCTTGAACCATAATAGCTACCACAAACCTCAATATGTGAAAATCTCTAGTCAAAACCAGCGTTCAGAGCCCTTGTGTCCTTCCCTTCAACCGTCTGGCTGTGGTGAAGGCATAAGTTGCTAAGTGTCCCAGCTGTTCCCTCCTGCTTCCAGTCTCCACAAGATGCCTTTCCTTTCCACAAACAATGCAAATTCACAAAGTCCTAGCAGTCCCTGCTTGTACTTTGCAAAAGTGGGACCAGCCTGTTAAGGAGGGGGTGACATTACTGCCTGATAGCCATGATCATACTGTTTGTAATGAATCCTTCCAGACTGGAGACAAAGTAGATGGTGTAGTTCCTGACTGAGGTCCTGGCTTGTTCGGAGTCCTCAGTGGTGGTGAACATGGTTCTCTTGGTATCTCCTTAAACCTTTATCTCCTCCGGTCCAAGCCCACACTGGAGCCAAATCCACATACAGCTCCTGTTACCTACAGAAAGCCAGGGTCAACTCCCTCATTCTTTTCTCTTAAATTCCCGGGTGGACACAGGAATCTGACTTTTATAGGAGTTTTAGGGGTGAATTAAAAGTGGCTATTTTGTAGCTTGGTATTTGGGAAGTCCTTTTTAAAGACTTTGGGTAGTTTATGGCTTTTCTTTGGAAACATCAAAAAAAATTATGTTCCATAATGCACTCTCTGCTTCTCCTTTCTAAGGAATTGAACATCCCTGATGCAGTGGGCTAACATCTGACCATTCCTTGTTCTGACCTTTGCCCCAGTCACACTGCATTCTGAGTATTAGGTTGCAAACAAACATAGAAAGGAAGCACTGGAAGGAGTCATAAGGGATGGGAGCAGGACACATGCTCTTAGGGTAAGCTCATAAGACTGATGGAAGCAAGGGGGAATAGAGGAGGCCATGCCAGGAGGAGGCAAGAGCTGAAACTAAGGCACAACTATGGAAATTCATCCTTGATCTCAGACCATTTTTGTCTTGCCAAAAAGATTCAAAGAAACAAGACACAGAAATCAGAAAGGGAAATGAGTTCTTGATACAGGGAAAAAGATAATGGAATTAGGGGTGGGGGCTCCTAAGGTATTTTGTTACATGTGTGCTTGGGATCAGGCATTGGTCTCTATTCAAGGAATTCTGAATAAATCTTTTTGATGGGATATTTGACTAAATGAAGAGTGAAGAATGTAACTAAACTCCTATAGTGGAATTTTGGTTTATAAATTACCCATCTATTGATGATTTTGCATCTTTTAAAGTAAGTCTGATATAATTATCAAGGACAAATTGACATAGTTAATTTTTTTTTTAACTTATAAGTCAAGGATGAGTGATGCTGAAGAGAGAATTCAAACTCCTGTAGCATGCATGATAGTTCTGCATGTTATTCCTGTAACATATGCCTGCAGAGACCTGAAAGAACTATTAGACAGTCAGTGGTTTGATTCTAGATTCATTTTGGAATCATTGGCTCCTGTAATCCCAGCCCCTCCTGTCTTGTTGTTATCACTAAAAATAAAGAATGTTGGAGCCTCATCTTCTACTTGGCTCACAGTTAGGGAAAGGAAGGAAAGACAGAGTCAGTTTAGCCAGGACTATGGACAGTGATGGACCTCAATGATAGTCATTCTGTGAAACTGAATGATGGACACTTTATGCCTGTGCTTGGATTTGGCACATTTGCTTCAAATGAGCTAAGTGGATCTGACAGGACTGGAGGATTGAATGCAAACAGCCTGGAAGGGTGGTCAGTAGACCCCTGCTCCCACACCTAGTACACTTTGGGTGATTTGGAACAACTTATTTGAGCCTCCATTTCACCATCTCTAACTTTCCACTAAATGGGATGAGAAGCTATTGACTCTGGGGATTCAGAGGGTGGGAATTTTGAGGGTGAATTGTCATTATTATTATTTTGGTTACTTAACATATATTGAATGCTTACCATATATTTTAAGTACTTTCCCTGCATTATCTTTAACTCCTCAACAACTCTCCTAGGTAAACTATTCTTCTTATTTCTTACACGTGTAAAATCTAAGCTCAGGCTGCTCTTCCTGCACTCACCTGCTGCCTCAGTCAGAGTCACCCTTTTCTTTGTTAGAAACCCCTGAAGGGGAGTGGGCACAGGAGGAAAGAACAAGTAACATGACTACTTCATAGCAGCTTTGCCATAGGTTTCTGGAAGTTTCCATCACTGAAACTTTTTGTCATGTCAGAAGCCACTATTATTCCAAGTCTTAGGTATTTAGAAAGGAAGACTTAGGAGGCATGAAGTAACAATGGAGACAGATTTGTACTTCTCACCAAAGGTATTCCTCACCTATCCACATGATCGACTGCAATGCACTGAAAGTCTCAAAGTCTGGTCACATTGAGGTAGAGGCAGCTTTGTGTTTCTTGGGAGGAAGTGCCCCCATAAATGATGGAGCCCATTATGCTCCATCTTGGTAGAGCTATGGCATGAAATATCAGTCGCTAATGGCTGTACGATGGGGTCAGTTTGCAACTACATAATTATCTGTTGTATCCACAATTATGGCTTAAGCATAGGGTATTTCTTATCTATGTCATATCCAACTTTTATTATTGTTTTTAAGACAGAAAAGGACCACAGAGGAAAGAACAAATAGGCAATTTTACATGGGATCTTATACTGACAAATCCAATTCTCTGTAGCCCTTACACAGTAATGCTCTCTGAGGGACTGTGAAAAGAGATGGCAATCTCTTACACAGAATATTATCCACCTCAGTAAACATGAATTGCTGCTTCAGTTAGCAGTTAGATGGAGAGGTTAACATAATCAACTCACCACCCATGGGCTGGCTTGTCTCCTCGAGGAAAAGTACTTTACCAAGACTCAGTGTCAGTCTCTGATGCTGCTGACAGGTCACCCATCTCAAAATAGTGGTAGCTCAAACAGACTTGGTGAGAAGTAGTCCATGTAGTTGGCCCATGCATAGTCTTAATCCCTTCCAACAAGGCTATTCCAAGGCTATTCCATTCATGGGCCTGTTGCATAAGAACGGGAGTGAACCGGTAGAGAGGCTAAGTAGTGTCCTATGGACAAGACCTCCTATTTACCCAATAATTTAAGTCCTCTTCTGAAGACTCTGGTGGTCATAGAAATGCCCCAGGAAGAATCCTGGGTGCTAACACTTGGGGGTCTGGGTCAATGTTCTCAAATCTGTTGAGTGATAAGTAGATATAGGTAGAGTGACAACTATGTCTGTCACAATAATGGACTCCCTAGAGTACATTTTTCATTTAACCTTCTTCACAAGCCCCTGAAAGTTAACTATTATTCTCCTTTTAATCCAATTGATATACTGTATGTTTTTTAATTTTTTAACTTTATTGAGGTAAAATTGACAAATAAAATTCCAAGATGATTAAAGTTTATGACACGATGATTTGATATATGTATACCTTGTGACAAGATTCCCCCATCCAGTTTAACACATCCATCACTTCAGTTCACATATTCACCTTTCTTTTTCTGGTGAGAACATGTGAATACTATTCTCTTAGCCAACTTCAATTATACACTATAGTGTTATCAACTATAGTTACCATTGGTACATTAGATCCATAGAGTTTATTTGTTTTATGGCAGAAAGTTTGTACCATTTTCCCAACATGTCACATTTTCCAACAACCCCTAGCCCCTCAAAACCACTTTTCTACTCTCTGTTTCTATGAACCCAATTTTTTTTTGTTCAGACTTCACCATGCAGTATTTGTCTTTCTCCCTCTGGCTTACTTCACTTAGCATAATACTCTTCAGCATCATCCATGTTGCTGCAAATGACAGATTTTCCTTCTTTTTCAAAGATGAATAATATTTCATTGTCTATATACACCATATTTCCTTTATATAGTCATCAATGAATGGATACGCAGTTTGATTTCATGCTTTTGCTAATGGGAGTAATGCTGAAATGAACATGGGAGTATATAAATTTCCTCAAAGTAATAATTTTGTTTCCTTTGGATAAATCCCAGAAGTGGAATTGCTGGATCATGTGGTAATTCTATCTTTAAATTCTTGAGGCACCGCCACATGATTGTCCCTAGTGGCTGCACCAATTTGCAGTCCTACCAAGAGTGCACAAGTGTTCCCTTCACTCCACATCCTTGACAACGTTTGTTGTCTTTTGTCTTTTTTCTTTAATTATTGTATTAAGGTTGTATTGGCTTATAACATTGTGTAATTTCAGGTGTACATTATTATATGTCAGTTTCTGTATGGACTGCATCGTATTCACCACCACTTGTCTAGTTTTTATTCTTCACCATATATGTGTGCCCCTTTACCTTTTTCACTCTACCTACACCCCCTTCACCTCTGGTAACCACTAACCTGTTACCCATATCCGTGTTTCTTTTTCTTTCACATATGAGTAAAATCGGGGCTTCCTTGTTTTCCACTCTTCATACCCTCTTCCTTAAATACCATTCCCCAAGTTTCTGGCTTGATGTCAACTGTGTAATGATAGTTGCTTTATTGCCATAGGAAATGCCAAAGGAATGAGAAGGTTGAGTGGTGTGGGAAGAGTATTGTATCAAATCTTTAGAGGTGGGTTTGAGGTTCCTATGAGACATCCAAGTGGAGATGTTGAATTGGCCAATGGCAATGCTGGTCTGTAGATCAAGTAGATGGTCAGGGCTATAGGTACAGATTTTGCAATCATTGCTTTGTGTATGGTAATTAACCTCATATAAGTGGATTCATTCTCCTGGGAAAGTTCATAGAATGAACAGGAAGAGGATGGGAAAGTCAGTATTTAAGCATCAGTGAAAGAGGCACTGGTTAGGAGATTGAAGAGTAGTTGCCAGGCATGGAAAGAGAAAATTAGGATAGTGTGGTCTCAGGAAAACCAAAGAAGAAGGGTCAAAGTTTTATGGTTGGTGTAGGGTGGATCCTGGTGAGGAGCAGCCAATCCAAATAGGGATGGAAAGAGTTACTGGATTCAATGACAAGGAGTTCGTGGATACCTCACAAAAGCAGTTAGAGAGATGAGAGAGAAAGCAAAGGAGTGGAATGTGAGGAGATGGATAAATCATAATAAAAGGAATAATTTTTAAAAAGAATACCCAATGCTTCCAATTTTCAAATATTGTGACACCGTAGAGTTGCATAGCCCTTTTGTAAAACAGTTTGAAAGTTATTCAAGAGACTATTCAAATGTTTATATTCTTTGCTTAGTTATTTCACTTCTAGGAATCTATTTGTAGAAAATAATTCAAAGTATCTTAAAATATGTCCCTTGCATTTTCTGTCCTTCTCCTCCTTCCCTTTCTTGTCTCTCTCTCTCCTTCAATTTATTTGTGAAAGGAACTAAACTTTTTTTCTTTCACTTTTCCCACACAATTGGTTTTGCTGACTGATTCCTGTGAAATGCTTTGACCGTACTCTGTCTTTTGGACCCCTGTAAATAGGAGGTTCCACCTAAACACTCGATCATATATATATATATGTCATTGTGAGTATACAAATATTAACAAACATGGTGTTTTTCTATTGAATATAGTTAATATCCTTATTGATGATCACATTGTCACCATTTTGTTGCCTCTTCCAGTGAGCTCCTGGGTCCTTTGACAAGCCTCATCAACTTTCCTATCTTCTTCACTTTCTAGATCACAAGACGTTCTAGGCTCAATTTTTAGCTTTTTTGCCTAGACTTCAGTTCAGCCATTTTTCTAAGGAGTCTTCATTTCTTTCTGTTGGAAATGGCATTTAGAGGCCACAGCCTGGTTTTATGAGTCTTTAGTCATTTTAAACACTCACAAATATATAAGAAGAGAATTGTTTTATCATTTCTGAAAACCAAGAGCAATTGAAGGTATTTCAGAAGGTGCATGGGGAAAAGTACCAATCTAAAATCTATAGTATTTACATTAAATTAGTGTTCGATATTCCTTTGAAGGACTTTCCAAATTTACATGCTATTGTCTCCTGTATTCTGATGCCTTTTGGTCTTGGCAACTTACAGCTGGAATGTCACCCTTACCTCAACCAGAGCAAACTCCCGGAGTCCTGCCAGTCCAAGGACATTGTTGTAGTTGCCTACAGTGCCCTGGGGTCCCATGGAGACCCCAAATTGTAATGAGAATATCAGAGTGAACCTATGTCAGCAACTCTATTGGTGAAGAAACCCTTCTTTAAAATTAAGTTTTAACATTTTATTATGGAAAGTTACAATCATAAAAAAGTGAAAATGATAGCATAGTGATCAATGGATGCACGGATAAAGAAGATGTGATGTGTGTGTGTGTGTGTGTGTGTATAAACATGCAATGGAAGCCTACTCAGCCATTGAAAAGATGAAATCTTGCCATTTGTGACAACATGGATGGACCATAAGGGCATTATGCTGAGTGAAATAAGTCAGACAAACTCAATCACCAAATAATTTCACTCATAAGAGAAAGAAAAAAGTCATAACAACATCAACAAAAAAGCAACTGGACACAGAGGTTAGATTGCTGGTTAACAGAGGGGATGGGGGAAGGAGGAGGGAGAAAGTGGTGACAGGGCTCAAATATTTGGTGACAGATGATAATTAATCTTTTGGTGGTGAACAAGATGTAGTCTACCCAGAAACTGAAATACATTGATGTACTCCTGAAATTTATATACTGTTGTATATATATAACATTGTTATCTAAAAAAAATTTAGATAACAATGTTATCTGAAAAAAAAAAGTGTAAAAAATTCCCTGGTACCATGCTTAGGATTCAACCATTGCCAACAGTCTTTCATTTTTCTTTCCTCTATATGTCCACCTATTCCAAATGTCACTCAAATATTATTTTTATAGTGATTTAATGGTAAAACTTACACAGCTTGTCATACATAAATCTTAGCTGTCCAATTTTGACAGAGGGATTGTACTGTGTAACCTGACCCCTATCACGATACAGAGACTTTCCATCTCCCAAGAAAATTGTTTTGTGTTCCTTTCCAGGCAATTATTCCTCATCCCAGGGCAGTCATCTTTCTGATTTCTTTTCAAGTTAGATTATTTTTGTATGTTCTAGTACTTCACATATAAAAGAAGTCATAGAGTATATACTCTTTTGTGCTAGCTTCAGGGTGCTCACTATATATTTGTTGAGTGAATGTTTGAAAAAGAGCAGCAAAATCCTCACCATAATCATTTTTATTGGCTAGAGACAAAAGTTACGCCTGGGTCAGAAATGACCACAACATTTTAGCCATAGTTCTTACTTATAAATAAATACAAATTGTAATCTAAATCAAATACATGTTTGGTGTTTGTATTCCACAGGGATGTGGGAACTGGGCATGTAGGTGGTATTTGCACATGGATGTGGAGCCTGCATACACCTGTGTCAGGGTAGAAGGAGCGACATGTTAGTAAATGTAGTTTTCAGTCCATCCTGACAGCATCCTTGGGGAAATCCTCTCTTTGATGGCGTGAAGACACAGTTAATGCATTAATATCCCTCCTTGTCTTTCAGTGCTGTCGATCACCCTTATTATCCATATTCTGAAGGATATTGACCATGGCTATCCACCATGAGCTCTATCAGAATTTCCTGCTTCTAAGGGTATGGAGAGGACTTCTGTACTTGGTGGAGGTGGTTCAAAGAAGAGTCTCTAGTTTCAGACTGCTGACCTTTCTTTTACTTCATAGTTTTCTCTTTTTTCCATTTTTTGAAAAAGGAAACTTCAAAATAAGGATGTTTTGCTTTTCCTGATAATTAAAATAATACACCCAAGTTGCTGGAAATTTGGAAAATAAAAGTGAAAGTATGGAGAATAAAAGTAATTTGTAGTTGCCCATTAAAATTCTTCAACATTTCGTGCATTTTCCTTCATGATTTTCCTAGAGAAATGTGGGGCATGTGTTTATTTGAAAAATTGAAATAATCTTCAATACACCTATGGCATATTTTTTTTACTTCACGTATAAATATTTCCCAAACTATCATATATTATTAAAAGTTCCAGTGTTATGTTTTGTTTGTTGTAAAGAAGTGCATCCTATTAATTTCTTAATTACCTGCATCTGTTTTGGCATTTTGATTAGCTCTTGTATATTTTGCTATTTATTCATTCAACAAAAAATTTATTTAGCATCTTTTATGTGCCAATTACTTTATCAATGAAGAAACTAGACAAGGATTAAATTAAAATAAGAAGTGTCTTGAGTTTACCGACTGGTGGAGGAAGAAAATCATGAAGGAAATAAAGAGTACTGAGCTGTTAGAAATGGGTGAGTGCCCGCTGGGAGATAATTCTGCAGAGTCTCATATTTCTGTGTGCCTGATAATCAGAGGCACTGACTACCCTGCATTCTACACTACTTTTTCAAGAAGTTTGTCCAGTAAACAGACTTGGAGTATGTAGACAGTGTCTCTCTCCAAAGAAATGGAAGGCATGCCTGCTGTCCAGCAATATAAATGAAATATTGCCCTCTGGTAAAAGGGCAAGGATGCTCAATGCCTGCTATAATCCATCCAAGTTCCCTAGACCCAAGTTTTCCTCCTGGAAGTCAACCTGCAAGTTCAGGCATCATGTGAGCCCCTTCAATTCACCCTGTAGAAATGTGGGGTCAAGGACCTAGTACAGCAAACCATATTGTTTGAAATATGTACAAAATATATCCAAGTATCAAATCATCACTTTGTAAATCTTAAAATTACACAATGTTATATGGTTACTATATTTCTGTAAAGCTGGAAAAAATGCTGTTACTTTGTCTACAGCTTTTGTTGTGAGTGATGAACTGTCCTTTTTCTCTGACCCACAAGTTTCATGACTTCTACCAGCATTCATGAAACCACGGCAAGTTAATTTGTTAGCTTGCAAGTCAGGTTAAAGTATTAGATCCTTCATGATGATTGACAGAGATATGGTGAAAAATTAAGTAGACAGGAAAAGTCATAATGGTCAGCAGTGGAAGTGTTAGGTGCTATTTTAAACAGTATGGTCAGAAAATACTTCACTGAGAAGGTGACTCTTGATCAAAAATTTGAATGAGACATGAGAGTGAATTTTGTGGATGCGTGGGAGAGTATTTCTGGACATGGAACAGAAAAGACTAAGGCCAAGAAGAGTGTTCCTATAATATGTAAGTGACAACAAGTAGGATAATGCAGGTGATCTTTAGACAGCATGGGAGGTAGTAGTAGAAGATAAGGTCAAGATCCACGATGGAGAACTATATCACGCAGGCTTCCAAAAAGGCTTCAACTTTTCTTCTGAGAGAAATGGAGAATGATCGCAGAGTAGCTACATGAGCTGACACACTTTAAATGGATCACTCTGGATGTTACATTGAGATGATAAAAGGGAAAAGACCTCTCTGACCTCTCTGTTAGGGCTTTCTACAAAAACTAAGGTAAGAGATGGTGTTGGAGGGACCATGGAATGAGCAGTCAAGGTGGACAGAAGTTGTTAGAATATGGATATATCTTAAAAGTAGAGGCAAGAAGACTTCCTGTTATATTAGGTATATAGTAAAAGGAAGAAAAAAAACAGTCAATGTTGACTCCAGATATTTTGTGGTAAGGAATTGGAAATAAGGAGTTGCCATGTGCTGAGAAGACGATAATGTGGAGGAGCAAATTTTTGTGGGATGTTGATGAGTTTTAGACATGTATGTTTGAGATGCCTGTTTGGTATCATGATGAAGACGCTGTGGGCAGACAAGTCTAGAGGGAGAGGAGAAGTCCAGACCATAGATACTTATTTGGAATATGTCAGAATACAGATGTCCTCGTAAAGCCACAAGGGCAGATGATCAGAAATTAGATTAGATGAGTGAATGTGGACAGAGAATAGAAGATCCATAAGAGATCCCATCATTAAAAGTTGTTACAGAAGTGGAAGAACCAGGAAAGGAGGCTGAGAAGGAGGGGTAGTGGTGTCTGAGTTAAAGAGGGAGATTATTGTCTTGATGGCAAATGAAGGAACTGTTTCAAAGGGAAGAATTTAATGTTCCTAATAGGACAAGTAAGATGAGGACTGAAAATTGATTACACTCCATTAAATTGGAGTGTAATACTCAGAATGCAGTGTGTCCAGAGCAACAGATAGAACAGGTAATGGTTAGGCAATAGCCCATTGCATTGGGGATGTTAAATTCCTTAGAAAGAGGGAAGCACATAATAGTTCTTTTAAGACTGATATCAGCTCGACCCTATTAACTTACCAACTTCTCAGTACACTCCCTTCATGGTTTTAGTTTATAATTCATTCCCGGGATATGTTGACGTCATCCTTGTTCATGCTGACAATTCAAGCTTCTCCGTGTTTCAACATCCTCAACTCCTGAGAGTTTCTACTTGTACCTACACTACATGAGGTAACTACTCCCATGTTTACTTCTTACCACTGCTTCATCTCTTAAATATTAACTTTAACATATTCTACTCCAATCAATTCTCTTACTCTGTGGTTGCTACTGCACCTCAATCCATCAGGTTCTTGATTCGTTATGAATTGTAGTCACTGAGTCTCTTTTACCTCTTTTCATCATTTTAGCTCCCCTTGAAGTTTACATATTCATATTAGGTTAAGTAATAAAGTAAATTGAAATTCAATTACACTCCATTCATTCTCTCTACATTTCTCCATTAAACAGATATGCTGTTCTATGAGGCCTCCTGGCTTTTTCACCTCTTGGTCTGTCCTTTTGTCAATCAAACAGGACAAATATTTCCAGAAAGAAGACAATGGTTCTGCTTTTATTAATGCGGAACCTTTTATCTGAAGCTGTGACCCACACCCAATGGAGATTCTCATTCATTTGACTGTAGCAAATCCTAAGCACACTTATGTTTTAAAAGCTCAATAAGCAAGTCTAAGTGTGGGCAAGTTCGGAAACATCTAATATAAAGACCATCACATTCTCACTAGGATTTTAGTGGCCAAAGTGTTTGCCTTGCCAACACCCATTGTACTCCAAATGGTTTATTTTGGTCACTCATGTTGACTTCATTGCCCTGAACATGTAATCACCTTGGGAAGAGGACTGTGACCCAATCCTGGGCAGTGACACGTGAGAGGAACTGTGTTGCGGGCTTCTAAGACAGTTTCTCTCACTTCTTAAAACAGGTGGTCCCTCTCTTTTGACTCGATATGTCCTGTTGAGATGTGATGTGAAATTGCTGCACTCTCTTCATCCAGCCCAAGAATGATGCCGGTACACAGAAGAAGGAAGAGTCAAGAGAATATCAGAGAAGACCTGGACCTCCCATGACTAATCCAGAGCTGACTCTTCTGCTGGAATTCTTGTTATGGGGGTAATACATTTCTGTGGGGCTTAAGCCAATTTTAGATAGGCTTTCCTGACCTGGTTGTATCCTAACTGAAGAAGCCATATAAGTTAATAATTATCTCTTTACGGCTCCCAACACTATGCATTTGGAGAGGGGTTTCACAATCTATGGAAATTATTGAGTCATCCTCTGAGAGCAGAAGACCCTGTGGATTCTAAGGGCTTGATATTTGTATTAGGTGATTTTATTAAAATTAAAAATGATTTGGCAGAGGTAGTGATCCCCAAAAGAGCCTCAGGTTCTCCTTCACTCATCTTGAGGCCACATTCAGGGCCTATTTTGTTCTTCAGATAGAACCCATTTAATGACACAGTAGTGAGTGAAAGGGATTTTACTTAAAATCTCATGGGTTATAAATTTCATAAAACACCATAATTCAAACTTCCTAAGTATCTCATTAAACATCTTTGTTTTTTCCACAAAATTCCTCCCAGGGCAACAACAGTACCTCATATCCTATCTCCATCCTCCCTCCCTTCCATCCCTCCTCCCATACAGCCTCTACAATCTCCTTCCTTTTCCAAAGCAATGCAGTCTGACCTTTGGCCTGCACAGCCCCTCAACCCCACACATCACACACATAAGCCACTGTCAAGTTCAAGTGTACTTTATTTTTATTCCCACAGGACACCACATGATTCCATTCTCCCCCTCCCCCCTCCCCAGAGAATTCATTAGACAATAGAGGTCACTTCCTAGGGATAAGTACTGCTGGCAGCGTAATATATATATATATATTTTTTTATGTGAGGAAGACCAGCCCTGAGCCAACATCCGTTGCCAATCTTCCTCTTTTTTTTTGCTTGAGGAAGACTGGCCCTGGGCTAACATCGTGTCCATCTTCCTCTACTTTATATGGGACGCCGCCACGGCGTGGCTGACAGGCAGTGCATCAGCGGGGCGCCCGGGATCCGAACCCGCGAACCCCGGGCTGCCAAGCGCAGACTAAACTGCTGCACCACCGGGCCAGCTCCCAACATAATATATTTTTAAATCATGTCTATATATGCTTTTTTGAGCAAATATTTGCTGTTCTCTGTACACTATAAATTCTCTTCTAGGGAATGAGGAGAAAAATCAAGAAATTACATACTGTTGAACATGAGAATTACTTATTTATAATTCAAGGGTGCCAACTTCTTCTCCCTCTCCTCCAGGATTGGGAAATTCTGTGGTCTCTTCATGTACAGTTTTCTTATTCAGCCTGATTGTATAAACTGAGATAATTTTGAATCCCCACCCACTCCATTAACCCAGACTGGTCAAGTACAAGCCACAATGGACAAGCCAGTTTCTCCAGTGAACCTTGGGAGGATGGAGGAGTCTAACTGATCATTGGATCCATAGGAGAATGTCTAGCCAGGGCCCTCTGTGATACACAGTCTATCCTACAAGTCATAGTCAGCCATAGTGTCCCTAGTGGAGCAGCAGGCCCCTTTCAACCTTCCCTCCAAGTGTCTAGGTCTGGTGAAGGAAGAAGGTATTAAGTGTCCAGGCTTTCCATCCTGCTTCCAGTCTCCACAAGACACCTTTCCTTTCCACCACCCAAGCAACTTCTCATGGTCCTAGAGGTCCCTGCTTGTTCTTTTTCTGCACAAGTGGGACCAGCCTGTTATGGAGGGGGTGACATTAGTTCCTGACAGCCACAGTCATACTGTTTGTAATGAAACCTTCCAGTTTAGAAGCAGATGAGAGGTTATAGCTCCTGACCGAGGTCCTGACTGCTCAAGGAGTCCTCAGTCGTGGTGAACATGGTTCTCCCAGTATCTCCCTAAACCTGATCTCTTCCAGTCCAAGCCCACACTGGAGCCAAATCCACACAGAGGTCTTGTTACCTATGAGTAGCCATGGTAAACTGCCTGCTTATTTCTCCTAAATCCCCAGGTGAGCACAGGAACCTGAACTTTTATAAAAGCTTCAGAAGTGGGTTGAATGTGGCTATTTTGTAGACTAGTATTTGAGAAGTCCTTTGCAAAAACTTTGAGTAGTTTATTGTTTTTCTTTAGAAAAATCCTATAATGCCTACCAGGCATGTTTTATAAGGCATCCCCTGCTTCTCCTTTTTAAGGAATTTAACATCCCTGATGTAATGGGCTGTTGTCTGATCATTGCCTGTTCTAACCTTTGTTCAGTTCACATTGCAGTGGAAGCACTGGTTGAGATGAAGTCCTAATCTTACCAATTCAGAACCTCGTACCATAGCACTGGGTTGTTGTGGGTGGGTGGGGCACTTTGCTTAGTTGGCGCAGGCTGTGTCGCCAACCTCAGCACTGACAATGAGAATGGCAGAACAGCTTCCCACTAGTTCCCCCAAAGCTACATCAGCTCTCTCTCAGAGGGTGTAGTTCAGCAAACTGAACCAACTTCATCTTTACTAAAGCTGTAATTAGAAATTCTACCTCTTCTATTCTATAGAAATTATGATAATACTATTCTATTCTAACTCTTGCACATAGTTGACTGATATTCATTATTTATAAGGCAGTCCAAAAATATCTTCTCCTCTATGTTTAATGTTGGAAACCCACTCATCAATATAGCTAACTAGGAGCAATTCTGCTCTACCTCCCCTATAATTCTGTAGAAAATAAAGAGGTTAGAAACTTTTGTCTTTTTTTCTTTTCCAAAATTAATTAAAAGAACAACCACCATGCCTCCCCAAAGCATGGAAAACTGACCATGAATCAGGTTTGTGAAGGGGAAGAAAAAATAGAAATAATTTTAATATTTTTCAGACACATTCAATACATACATCCAACACTATAATAAGTGTAGTGTTTGCCACATTAAGACCTCATCCCAACCAGTGCTTCCTTCCTATGTTTATTCAGAAACCAATATTCAGAATACAGTGTGACCAGACCAAAGGTTAGAACAGTGTTATGGTTAGACATTAGCCCATTGCCTTTGAGGATGTTGAATTCCTTAGAAAGGAGAAACAGGTAACCCAAACTGCCACTAATAAGACTATAGTTCCCTTTGAATGTGTCTGGATATTAAAATTTAACAAGATTCTGACAGAATACCTGCCACTTGAATGAAGGGCTTCAGCGGGACAGGTGGCAAGGAAGTTGAATGATCAAGGGGCTGACTAAGGAAGTAAATTCAGCAGGTGAAATTCAAAAAACATCCACAATCACAGAGGGCACAAGGGAAGGTCAGGCTGTGATATACCAACTGGTATATTCTTGATCTCAGTGTCATCAATTGGTGATCTCTATAATTGAGATCTTGGGGCAAATCCTGAACATCTCCAATTTGAGGTGGGCGCTGGGGCCACACAAATATGGACAACCTCCTCACTGATGGTGAATGATCCTTACAATTTCTAACCTGGTGGCTCTCAGTAGGGTCATTAAATGTGGTTACAGGAGATCCACTGTGAGAAGAGAGGAGCTACTCCTGGCTGTTGGGGTATATAAGGAATCCTTTGAATGAGTAAATCACTTTGGTTAGTATTGCCATCCTAATATTAAGTCTTTCATTTATTAACATGATTGTCTTTCCATATATCTGTGTCTTCTTTAATTTCTTTAAACAGCTTTTTAAAATTTTAATTGTACATATCTTTTGTCTCCATAGTTGTTATTCCTAAGTATTTTATTCATTTTCATGTTATTGTAAATGAAATTGTTTTTACAAATTCCCCTCTCAGATTGTTTATTGTTAGTTTATAGAGATGTGATTGAATTTTCTGTGTTAATTTTGTATTCTGCACCCTTGCTGAGAATATTTCTTAGTTCCAACAATTTGTTGTTTGATCTTTATGGTTTTCTACATATAAGTTTGTTCATCTTGGAACAGAGATGATTTTGCATTTTCCTTCCCATTTTGAATGCATATGGTTTCTTTTTCTTGTCTTTTTACTATAACTGGAACTTCCAACACTATGCTGACTATGAGTGGCAAAAGCAGCTAAATATTTCATATTATTGATCTTAAGGGGAACTGCTTTCTGTCTTCACTATGCTTTATGATGTTAGTTGTTGATTATTATATATGTGCTTCATTATGTTGAGGAAGATTATTTCTGTTTCTCATTTGTTCTTTTTTTTCATGAAAGGGTGTTGACTTTTGTCAAGTGCTTTTCCCACATCAACTGAGATGGTCATGGGGTTTTCCTTCATTCTGTTAACATGGCATATTGTACTTACTAATTTTTTTTTACGTTGAACAATCTTTGCATTCCAGGAATGAATCCCACATTGTCATGTTGTAAAATTTCTCGTATGCAGCTGAATTCAGTTTCTAGTATTTTGGGGGGGAATTTTTAGTTCTCAAACCATATGGATATTTGTCTTTAGTTTATTTTCTTGTAGCATATTTGTCCTTTGTATCAACATAATGCTTGCCTCATATAATGAGTTAGAAAGTGTCCCATGTTCTTCAATTTTTAGCAAAAGTTAAGAATGATTGTTGTTAATTCTACTTTAAATGTTTGGTGTAATTCACTAGTGAAAAAATCTGATCCTGGCCTTTTCTTTGTTGGGAGGTTTTTTATTTCTGATTCAGTCTCCTTAATTGATCTACTCAGGTTTTCTATTTCTTCATGATTCAGTCTTTGTAGGTTATGTGTTTTTAGGAATCTTCCATTTCACCAGGATTTTTCAATTTGTTAGCATGCAGTTGTTCATGGTACTCTCTTTTCTGTTTTCTGATTGATCTTCTATCTGGTCATTTTATCCATTATCAAAAGCAGGGTATGGAAGTTTCCAACTAGTTTTATAGTAGTGTCTATTTCTCCCTTCAATTATGTTAATGTGGTTTTTATATATTTTGGAGATCTGACATTTGGTACGTATATGTTTATAAATCTTATATATTCTTTGTGGATTGACACTTTCATCAATATTTAATAACCATTTTTTGTCTCTTGTCACAATTTTTGTCTTATTTTTTATTTATTTATTTGTCTGTAACTGGTATAGCCACACCAACCGTCTTTTGGTTACTATGTACATGGATTATCTTTTACCATTTTTTCCTTTCAAACTATGTGTGTCCTTAGATCCAAAGTGAGTATCTTATAGTGAACGTATACTTGATCCTGGGTTTTTGTTTGTTTGTTTATATTACATTCTGCCAATCTATACCTTTTGATTGGTGGAGTTTATTTACATGTAAATTAATTCATGATAGGGAAAGACTTACATTTTATTTCTTTTCTGTATGACTTAAGTCCCCTTTTTCCTGCATTATTAACTTCTTTGTGTTCAGATGGTTTTTGGTAGTGACATGTTTTGATCCCTTCTTATTTTCAATTGTGTAATATTCTATTGTTATTTTCTTTGTGGTTACCATGGGGATTACAGATAATATTGTAGAGGTATAATAATCTATTTTGAATTGATACCAATTTAACTGCAATGTCATGCAAAACTTTACTCCTATACAGCTCTGTTCCCGTCTCCCAATTATTTTATTGATGCCAATAATTCCATCTTTATACATTGTGTACATATTAATGTAGATGCATAACTATTTTTATGTATTCACCTTTTAATTCTTATAGAAATGAAAAAGTAGAGCTACAAACCAAAATTACAAAACTACACGACTTTATGTTTGCCCATATATTTACCTATAATGGAGGTCTTTTTATCTTCATGTGACTTTGAGTTACTTCTACTGTCCTTTCATTGAAGCTGAATGACTCTCTTTAAATTTCTTGAAGGGCAGGTTTAATGGCAATGAACTCTTTCAGCTTTTGTTTATCTGACATTGTCTTAATTACTCCCTCATTTATAGATCATGTTTTTGCCTGATACAGAATTCTTGCCTTACAGGTTTCTTTCTTTTTTTTTTTTCTTTTAGAACTTCAAATATATACCCCCAATGCCTTAAGTCATCCAAGGTTTC
The DNA here is from genome assembly GCA_031878705.1 of Tapirus indicus. NCBI lineage: Eukaryota > Metazoa > Chordata > Mammalia > Perissodactyla > Tapiridae > Tapirus > Tapirus indicus. The sequence goes on from CM062925.1 coordinate 123,155,693, forward strand.
TGATGAGAAAACTGTTGATAATCTTGTCAGGATCTCTTGTACCTGATGAGTCATGTTTCCTTTGCTGCTTCAAGATAGTCTTTTGTCTTTGTTTCTCAACAGTTTGAATACAATGTATCTAGGTGTGGATATCTTTGAGTTATCTTACTGGTAATTCTTTGAGTTTCCTGGATTTTTGGATTATTCATGTCTTGCATGCAGTTTCAGGAGTTTTTGTCTATTATTTCTTCTCCAGATAATCTCTCTGTCCCATTCTCTCTCTCTTCTCCCTCTGAGACTTTGATGTGTATATTAGTCCACATGCCAGTTTTCTGTAAGTCCTTTACATCTGTTCACATTTCTTCATTTTTTCCTTTCTGTTCATTAGGCTTGATACTTTCTATATCTTTTTTGATATTATCATTTTATTAATATATGATTTATCTGATTTCCTTTAGTTCTTTGTCAAATTTTTTCCTTTAGCAATTTCAGCATATATAAGATAGTTGTATTAAAACTTTGTCTGCTAAGTCCAATGCTTATGCTCGTTCAAAAACAGTTTCTGTAAATTATTTTTCTTTTTAGTCCATAATGGTTTGGGGTTTTTTTTTTTGTATGTTTGTGTGTGTGTTTAATTGGGCATTAGAAGAAACAGCCACATCTCCCACTCTTTGTAGTTTTTTTTCTGTGCGCTGACAATCCTTCACTTATTAGCTTGGCATGTTCCTAGTCTTGGGATCAGCCCAACATGAAAGCTGAAGGTCTATTCAGTTTTTTTCTGAGTATACATCTTGCCTGGCCTCTGTGTGAAATTTTCAATTCCCCCGAATACATGGCTGCTTTTTTAATGTCTTAATATCCCAGAAATACACACCCCAGCTTCTCCTCAGATCTTTATGTGGACTATTCTGTGTCTTCACCCTTAATCTCTTGCTTCTGGCATCTGTGCATCCCTAGTCCTCCTGCAGCTATAATGAGCCATTCCAGCTACTTTTTGATTCAAGCTTAGAGTCAGGCAAAACAGACAGCAGGCTTTCAGGCAGCCCCCAAATATGTTAGAACATTAAAAAATAAGATCTTCTATGATCACGCTGGTTTGAGAGAGGTTACTGGGAACTGGGATGATGTCTTTTATAGACCAAGCCTGCACTGTGCCAGGTTGGGGGAGGGACAAGAATGAATAAAAACATGATGAAATTTCCTACCACTTTGAGTCTGGCTTTTTCCTAACTGGTGTTCATTTTGTTGCTGTAGTTCTTTGATTGTTTTCCAGAGCTCCTATTAGGTTATTTCATATAGTTTCTGGTTGTTTCCTTGTATTCCCAGGGGAGAACTCAGAGTTTCCTAGTCCACCATTTTGCTGACATCACTCTATGTGTTCAATTTTCAATGGCTTCATAATACTCCATTGTAACAATGCATCATCATTTCCCTAACTCTTACCAAGTTTATTGAAATTTAAGTTGTTTCCAGATTTTTCTTTCATGACTCCTGTTGAGCAAGATAATAAATTGTATAAAATATTCATCAGGTTTCTTGGTAGTTACATCATGATAGTTGTCTAAAAGTTATCATGGGGATCAGAATTGGCCACCTCAAACACTGAAGGAGGCTTTACCTTTACCGTCCCCAACTGTCTAAAGGGATTTAAGGAATTTGGGATGGAAGGCCTGTCCCTGGGACAGGCCATCACCTTGGATAACTCTGGGTATCAATATACTAGGAGTGTCTTATGCCCATTCTTATCAAAGTTCTGTTTGCCAAACATTTACTTTTGTAAGGGAAATGTCAATTTGTAAAAGTTTCTCCTTCTCTGTACTGGGAAGAGGGGCAGATGACCTCATCTCTAGAAACTTGTCAATGTGGGAGGCAAGGTCTTAAATCTGCATAGTAATCTTGCTGTTCTTTTCTCGTAATGTCCCATAACTGACCTACCCTCAATATCCTCCTTTGTCTATTTAAGAGGAGAATCTCTGCCATTTTGTTGAGAGATACTCAGTTTCCCTGGGTGTCTCCCATGTATACATATTATAAAGCTTGTTTGATTTTCTCCTGCTAGTTGGTCTCATGTCAATTTAATTTGTAGCCCAGTCAGAAAGGACGTAGAGTGGGTAGAGTGGGTAGAGGATACTCTTCCTCCCCTTCATTATATAACTAGGTGAAAGTCATAAACACTCTAAAATTCTACTTGCATACTTCAAGCAATATCCAAAAACTGTTAACATTTAAAACTCCAATAAGCACCTTGCTAAAATATATTTTTGAGCACTTTTTTCAGGATTGCACCCTTGTTAGGATGGTATATTCTTTTTATAAAGCAAAGAAAAAAATAAAAAATAATTCTGCTAATGGGAAAGTGTGGGGGATCCGAACTGGCCCCCTCAAAATATATCTCTTTACCTTTATTATTTTCAAGAAGAGAAGACTCTAAAAGAAACTTTGACCTCCACCCCACTAACTGCCTAAAAGAAATTTAAGATAGAAGGCCTGTCCCCAGGATGGGCCATCACTATAGATAACTCTGGGTATTGGTAGATTGTGAGGGTCCTTGCTAAGCCCATCCTTATCAAAGTTCTGTTTACCAAACATTGGCTTTTTCATTTCCATGTGAATTGCCTGCCTCCCCTTTGAAATCCAAAATCACTACCCCAACCCCTTCCTTTGTCATTAGCTGAAGATGGTATTTAGGATGAGATCCTCCACCATTTTGGTGAGTTACTCAATTTTCCTGGGTCTCTCCCATGTATACATGTTATACAGCTTTGATTTCTTCTGTTATTCTGTCTCATGTCGATTTAATTCACAGCCCACCCAGAAGGACCCACAGGGTAGAGGATTTGTCTTCCTCCCCTGTGAAAGGGAAAAGGGAAAATTTTCTTTCAATTTGAAGTTTTAATTCTATATTGAGCGTCAAGTTTTTGAAAAATGCTCATTAATCATTCCTCTAAATTGTGTGTCTCCATGTGTGTGTGTGTGTGTGTGTGTAGCAAGAGAGTTACTTGTTTTAAATGATGTATAATTAAGGAGGGGCTTCATCATGGCAAGAAGAAAAAAAGAGATTGGTATCTGGAGGTCTCTAGCCTATCATATGGTCAATAATTGTTCAGCAAATCTCTTGTAATAATTTACTAATGTACATAGACCTTGAATGAAAAATTTACAGTGCAAGAAATTAATGATTTCTATATCCCTATATAATAGTTCATTAAGATTGCTCTTTGATAACAAACAGACGAGTTAATTGATTCCAACCCTCTTCTCACTCCCTGCCTTCCTGCTTTATCCCTAATCCTCCCACAATACATTTGCTAACTGGACTGTGAACTTGGGTGTTACCCTCCTGTTATTCATATAACCTGTGAGGGAAGAAGAATAAGACAGTCTGCTTAGACAGAGAAGCAACAGGCAATGGATCCCAATGATTGGCGTGTGCAGCTAAATGATGGCCACTTCATTCCTGCACTGGGATTTGGCACCTTTGCAGCTGCAGAGGTAAGAATAGTGGTCTTGGGTTTGAGGATTCATAAGAAAATAGACCCAGCATGAGTGAAAGCTGGCTTAAGTTGTGAAGTCACTGGGTTCCTGTGTGATTCTGGGAGACTCACTTGGTTCTTGTAACCAGACTAGAACCATTCCTTACACAAAGAGACAAAAAAGCCAGAGTTCACCCTACATCGATGTCTGACCATATGGTCATCTAAGATTATTGTGGGTTTTCCTCCAGTTTCCATCCATCTCCCAGGTCAGCAAAAGAGATGAGACTCAGCAGTCAAGAACACTGACTACCAGCTGCCTTGCTTTGAGGGTGATTACATGGTTTCTCTGTCTATTTCTGCAATTTAAGAAATCTTTCCTCCCACCAAAAAGACATGATCCAGAGAAATATTTGTGGGAAAAGGTCCTGGAGATGAGGTGAATGACAAATGATTGGAGAGAGCTGCTCTTCTGCTGAGCAAGGGGTAGCCTGCTGAGTGTCAGGCAAAAAATGGTCCACGTGTAGTTTCCAGTGCACTTCTGCTTGGGAATTTTTCCATAATGGAAAATACAATATCATTGGAGGGAATAATACTAAGATTTCCAGGACAAGGTTTCAATTCTTTGTACTTGTTAATGTACTTTCAATTGAAGGAAATAAGGTAGAATTGGACCTTGGATATAAGACATGCAAAGTGGACAAGTCAACAGACTGGAAGCCAGGGGTTTGCCTTCCACTTATCTTTAGACAAGGTGTCTGACAAGACACTAGTACTTAAAATTTGAGTCTCGATTCCTCATTTATAAAACAGAATGACATATTTAGAGATGTTTTGGAGACAGATGACAGGACTTGTTTACTTTGTAGTGCAAAGTAGGATGAAGGGGAGGGAATGGTCATTGATGTCACTGAAGCTTCAGCTTCCATACACCTCTGAATGACCCTACACCTAAGGAAAGAGCATGACCAGCAGGGGGCAGTTAGAGTAAATATCCAGTTCCTAGCAACATCATTGAATAAGAAAGCTTCTGAAATACTTAAAACAAAATGGAATGTTGTTCAGCCTTTAAAGAGAAGTAAATCCTGCCATTTGCAACCACATGGATGTGAACCTCAAGGATATTATGCTAAGTGAAATAAGACAGACATAGGAAGACAAATACCGCATGATCCCACTTATATACAGAATCTAAAAAAGTCAAACTCATACAAGCAGAGAGGAGAGGAGTGGTGGCCAGGGGCTGGGGAAGGGGCAGTGGGAAAACTGGGGAGAAGTTGGTCATAGGATACAATGGGTCAGTTATAAGATGAATAAGTTCTGGAGAACTAATGTACAGCGTGATGACGATAATTAATGATAATGTACTATATTCCTGAGATTTGCTAAGGGAGGAGATCTTAAGTGTTCTCACCAGACACACAAAGAAGTTAACTATGTGATGTGATGGATACTTTAATTAGCTTAATTGTGGTAATCATTTGACAATGCATACATATATGAAAACATCACATTGTACACGTTAAGTACATTTTAAATTTATATATGATTTTTATTTAGCTTGTTCTGTGTGACTACGCTACTAGATGACGCTTAGAAGCTATCAGCTTGTTTCTTGAGACTTCATTCCATGTACCTTTTCCCTTTGTTGATTTTGCTTAGTAACCTCTCACAATACAAATAATATCCATGACTACAACTATATGCAGAGGCCTGTAAGTGTTTTTCTGCAAATCACAGAACCTGGGTGTGGTCTTGGGAACCTTCATTGCTAGTGATGAAGCAGTGAATGCCCTCAGTTAAGAGGTTCCTGGGATGCCCAATTTTTATCACTTACGAGGAAAGACGTAAGCAAACTGCCATGGGTTCATTACACACATGCAGAACTAACCTAAGATATGAGGAAAAGTTGATTCTTGGAAAGGACAAACTTTGTTCCCTAGGTCTCTCTCAATCATATGAATATCCAACTACTACCTTTGGTTACTCACCTAGGTTCCTAAGAGCAAAGCTACGGAGGACACTAAATTAGGTATAGATGCTGGATTCCGCTATATTGATTGTGCTCATGCATACAACAATGAAAAGGAGGTTGGTCTGGCTATCCGAAGCAAAATTGAAGATGGCACTGTGAAGAGAGAAGACATATTCTGCAATTCAAAGGTGCTGTGGAATGTGATGTGTATGTGCACAGATTTGAATGTGATTGTGTCTAGATGATAATTATATTGTAGGACCAGTAGTTGTTTGGTGAATTGTGATTATTGGTACAACCTCTTTGCACATATTTATGTATGAAATATAGTGTCAAAAAAAGATGATACCTTTCTCATCATTGTTTTGTTCAAATTTTATGAATTTAAAGTAAAGTCAATTTACTTTTCTGACCCTCAGGCCATATCAGTGTGATTTAGCACTGACTACTGAATCAGACAGAACTGTGATCGGATTATGGCTTTCCTTATTATCATCTAATGACTTACTAAAATTTCTTAACATTCTGAATCTCACTTCTAACCTCCATCAATAAGAGAGAGCAATATAAGAGGCACTTTGTCTATTAAATATGATATAGCTAAAGTGTCTTGAATTGTGTCCAGCACATATTAGTATGTTCAAAGCACTTTTCCACTACAGTTATCTAAACAAAAGGGATGCTACTTATTCCCCATAGGATTGAATATTTGATAGAATTAGGCTATGTTTGTTAACTGCTTTGTGAACGCCATCAAGAAGAATTCAGACAATGGGCATGGTTATTATTTGACAATGTTTCTTATTTGTTGGGTCATTTCCTTCCATCGTTAGTAGACATACTGATGATAAATCCAAACAAATGATAGTATTTATATAGGTTAAGTCAGGCTAAAAGAGAACCCAAGAAGGAAAAAAGGTATTTTTCCTCTGTGGTCATCAGCTTCCAACAAATAGGAAAATGTCTAATTATTATGTAAAACCGGAAAAAGAAAACTGACTGAAGAATTAACTGAACACAATTTCCATTCTTTGACCTCTGCAGCTGTGGGTCACTTTCCTTCGACCAGAGTTGGTCCGACCAGCCTTGGAACAGTCTCTGAAAGATCTTCAACTGGACTATGTTGATCTCTACATTATTCATTTTCCAATGGCTCTGAAGGTTGGCAATTTGTGTGGTCACACCTATTTTACTTCTTGTGTCTCAATGTCTATCAACTTGCATGGATGGTTGAATTAAGATTTTCCTTATAGAGATTGTAGGGATTATTACACTAAAGAAGAATCCCCAAAACACTAATTCCTAATTAGCTTTTTACATACATTTTTTGAATACTCAATTATTTTTCCATGCCATAAGAGAAAAGAGTTCAACAATCTCAAGTACTCTGCCTCAAAAACTCATGCCTAAAAATAGGCATGTTCCACCTGCAGTCTTGATTATGACACCTGGGCGTCTTAGGGTTGTCACAAACACAGACTTTCACACAGCTATGTTGAGCAATGAAACTACTTTATACTTGGGCATAATGAGTTAATCTCTCTCACCATTTCAAGTTGAAAACAGATATGATGGTGCTAACTCTGGACGGGCCTAAAATTAGTAGCCTTCAAAGGAGCTTATGAGAGCCTGCCTACACCATTGGCTAACTAAACAGTGAAATATTGTAGACTGCACTTAGTCATTAATGCCTGTGTTATGTAAAATTCTTGCTGTTAAGTTATAGAAAGCTACTCAAGCTATACTATGCAGTAGAGTTTATTGGAATAGGTAAATGGGTAGTCCAAGCCGTAGATAGATTTAAGGAGTTGGAATAGCATTCAGAAATATCTCCTTTTCCTATCCCTTAACTTTGCATTATACTGTGTTGCTTTATTTTTGTCACAACATTTGCTATTGGTGGCAAATATGGCCTTGGGGCCATTCAAGGCTCATGTTCATTAACACTTGATAGTGTGTCTGGATCTTCCAGGATCCTTATTAACCCTTAAGAGAACCTCCAATAACCCTATTAGGTCCATGTGCCTCCCCTTGTATCATTGAATGTTCAGAGGGATAAGAAACTCTGATTGTCTAGCCTGGGTCACGATTGTGGTAGTTATTCTGGAAATAAGGCCATGAAACCTACTGTCATCCCATTGCAAGGGAAGTCTTTTGCAAGAAGAAAGTATAGGGGACAGAGACAGGTGATGTAAGTGACTAAAAGTTCCCAGTAGGATCTAGGAAAATGGTATTTATTAAAATATGTAATAAGTGTAAGAGATTAGAGGAAGCCTGCTTCCTAAAGGCATTCCTTACATCTCCATTTACAAATAACTTTGCAAATATTAGTATCTAGAATGTTACACCCCCTACCTCATGGAAATTTAGTGTCTAGGCCCTGGATGTACCTGGCAGGCTGGCTAAGTGTGGGGAAATGATTTTGTGACATCACTCAAATGACTGCTTCTATTCCAGCCCGGGGAGGACCTTCTTCCAGAAGATGAGCATGGAAAACTAATATTTGACACAGTGGATCTCTGTGCCACGTGGGAGGTGAGTGCTTGGAGGAGAGAGCACAGAGGAGGAAGCCAGGAAAGGGGCAATCTGGTTCATTTCTTCCACTTATGAGAAAGGGGTATACACATTTGGATTTAGGAATTCATTAACTTTTAAAGAGCTGGTATGCTGTATTGGTGTAGAGGAAATTGTTACTTAAATATTTATGGAGAGGAATGGATTAGAGAAATTTAGAGAAATTAGAGGATAGGCATCTCTTTTCTTCAATGTGTAATATTCTCTCACATTTTTCTAAGGAGAAGACAATACTTATTCTTGCTGTCATTACATTATTTCCCTGTTTAATTTACTACTTTTTCTCTTCTTGATAAGCATGCCAGTTGGATTTATTGTGGTTTCTTGACATTTGTTCCTTTTTAACAGATTTTTCTTGCATTTATTCTTGATCTATGCCATTTTCATGAATGATTCTTCATCACCCCTCCCTCCCCAGGCCATGGAGAAGTGTAAGGATGCAGGATTGACCAAATCCATCGGGGTGTCCAATTTTAACCGCAGGCAGCTGGAGATGATCCTGAACAAGCCAGGGCTCAAGTACAAGCCTGTCTGCAACCAGGTGAGCACCCATGGCCTCCTCTCCTTTCTGTTCTTCATCTGCTTCTTCTTACACTACTGCCAGATGTCTATTTGCCCTCCCCTCATATTCTTCCTACCTTTTAGGAACAGAATATTCTAGGGAACAGAACCTCTGTCTAGATGGGCATGAATAGAAACCCATAAGTGTGTCTCTGTTTTGTAAAGTCTTAGTGAAAATAGTGGCAAGATTAGTTCTATATTGTCCATAAGAATTTAGGGAAGGTAAAGGAGATGATAGAGGGCTGGAATAGTTACAAGACTTTAGGGCGAAGGTGACATTTCCCTGAGCTATAAAGGATGGCCAGAGATTGGATGGGTGAGTTATTTGGAGGGAATTGTGTAGAGGAAGGATGGCCATAGAAACATGGAATGGGCAGTACATAAGGAAAGAGTGAGAATATGATGAGGAAGGTGTCAGGGGTTTGTGTGGGGTTTGAATGCCTGAATTCTTCATCTCGGTATCTCTGCTTTCAGGGGTCTTTGAATGTGATGCATGGATACAAGAAAAATTAACTGGAGACTATGAGTCATCCAGGCTAGAGGGATGGTTTATGGTGATACTCATGGTGGATGAAATCAACACTCGGGAACATTTAGCAGGAACATAGAGCAGACCTCGTGATTTACCCAATCTTAGTCTTATTTTTCTCATCAATTTCTACCCTTGAATGGACTGGTTAGACACATTATTCTGTGTCTGGTTCTATGCTCTTACTTTTTTTTTATGACAAGAACAGTTAACATGACTTCTACCCTCTTAAGAAATTTTGATATAAGCAATAGAGTACAATATAATATTGTTAACTATGGGGACAATGTTATAGAGCAGATCTCTATAACATTCATCTTGCATAACTGAGACTTCATGGGCACAGTCAGCACCTCCCAATTTTTCTCTCCTCCCAGCCCCTGGCGACCACCATTATGTTCTCTGATTCTATGACTTTGATGATTTTAGATCCCTCATATAACTGGTGTCATGCAGCACTTGTCTGTCTGTGAATGTCTTATTTCATTTGGCATATGCCCCCAGGGTATAACTTGGAGTCAATGAGTAAGAGTCTTTGATTGGAAAAGGTGGCCTATAAAATTCAAGAAATGGACATATAGTGTTCCAGCACTATTGATTTTCAATCATAAAGGTTAAAGTATTCTTCTAATTCTAGCTTTAGTTTTAATCCCAATTAATATTATAAAAATTTTCAGACAATCAGGGAAGTTAAGAATCTCATAGAGAACATCTGTGTTTTCCCTCCTATACCTCCCAAATTTACATTTTAACACAATGCGAAATATACGTACATATATGTGGGTCTATCTGCATACATATACGTAACATTTTGCTGACCCTCTTCAAAGTAAGCTGTAGATGCGACAATTCACCCCTACAGACCTCAGAAAACATATTATCTATTATCCAATCCATGTTCAATCTTCTGTATGGTTTGACATATGTTAAGCCATATGTCTTTCAATGTCTTTTATTGATCTTCTTTTCTAGTGAGGAGCCAATTGTGGTCTGTATACTGCTTTGACTCACATGTCTTAAGCTCTCTTAACCTAGAATGATCATTCAACAGTTTTTTTACCATGACATCCAGACAGGACTTTGTCAAATGTTCTGGATTTATCCGATTTTTGTCTCATGATATTAGTTAACGTTTATCTCTATACCCAGTTCCTGTAAATTAGAATTTAGACCTGAATTCCTTATTACATTAAGGTTAAATGTTGGCAAGAAAATGTCCTCTGCAAGTTGTGTCCCTCAAATTTCTCTCCAGTAGGAGGCCTGTCATGGCAAGTTGTCCCCCTATGAGAGATATTGGATTTGTTCTCTTGGCTAAGCTAGTGGTAGCCAGGTCTTTTCTTTGTAAATGTGTATTTTCCCCTTTGAAACTACCTAGCAATCTGTTGGGTGATAATTGTCATCAGGGGAAGTCATACTGCCCCCAAGTTTTCACATAATGGTTGAGTAGCCATCAGTGTTTTTACCCTGAATTAGTTATTTCATTGGGATTTGTAAATTATTATTTTCAACTTTAAAGACCTTTTTATAATTTTTTACCTGACATTTAACTGTAAACATAAAATCTCTCATTCAGTCAAGATAAAATACAATTTTTCTATAAGGCAGGAGAAAAGCTTAATTCCTTTCCTTATATTATCAATGTTTTGAGAGAGCAGTTATGTAATAATCAACATCAGTGGTAACAAAGACTTTTGTTCTCTCTCTCTCATCACTGTGGACTCATGGATTTTTATTTACTCCCTGTGTTATAATTGCTTTCAGCCATTATTCCCTTTGATGCTCAAATGTACCTCAATGTCACAATGGGATGCTCAACAAACTGCTGCCTTTGTCCTTTAAACATCCCTTCATGAGTCTGAGTAATTTCTTGTTTTCTGGCACAATTTTATGTCCACATTTCAAACACTTCTTTTCCTTTCCCATATCTGGAATTAGCCATGTCTCCTTGTAGTGTACAATGGTATTGAATAACCAAAATGTGGTCCATAGATTTGTTTGTTCTCAGAAAGGTCATTTTTAACTTTTTATTTTTACCATTTTAGGGAACAAATATACGACTTTAGGAACAAGATATAATACTTTAGGGAACAAGATATAATACTTATTTTTGAAAAAAATCATTACATGATGTTGATATTTCCCATTTAAATTGAATATTCCACAGTTTTCTATTAAGCTTTTTTTTCCTTTTAACCTTTCTGTTTCACATTAATATTGCCATTTCATGTAATCTGACACTCTTCTATCTTGGCATTCTACAGGTGGAATGTCATCCTTATCTCAACCAGAAGAAACTGCTGGATTTCTGCAAATCAAAAGATATTGTCCTAGTTGCCTATAGTGCTTTGGGATCTCAACGTCCAAAAGAATGGTAATGAAGATAACAGGGAATTTACCTAAAACACCATTTTTGATGAAATATTTTTAATCATACCATACTCAGTTTTCTGAAATTAACTCTCATCCGGGTTGGGGAAAAAGGGGAGGGACAGAATTCCTTCCTATTTATCATCCCATCACCAAGCTAATGCTTCTACATTGTATGTGTCTGGTTGTAGAATAATCAGTAACAAATGCCTGCCTTAAAATCTATTTATGATCCAAAAATTGAGACAAAAGACATAAGCTTAGGTAGGGATTTAGATATTATTTAACTAATTAACAAACTTCTAGTATTAGACTCTCTGTGCCTACTTACTTTATGTCTATAATCAGGATAATATTGTGTGACTCCCAGATTTATCAGGATAGAAAAAATTATAATCTGAAACATTTTTGTAAACTTCTGTAGAAATATTATGCATTAAAGGTAATGATAAATAAATAGTTCTCATTCGGGGACTACTCAACTTTCATCAATATCTTAGAAAAGTTAACATAAATTCTCCCATTCTTTCCCTTTCTCTTTCTCCTTTCATACTCATGTTCTCTGAGGCCTATGACCAGATAAGAAAAACAGCCACTGAGAAGTAAAAGAGAAAAAATCCATGAATTGGAGGCATTGGTATGAACTCAAGCATGCTTCAAAAATGACCTGGAGGGCTTTGTAAACATAAACTGCTAGATGCCACACCTGAGTTTTTGAATCAGTCAGTCTTGGGGGAAGCCATGTAATTTGTCTTCCTAACAAGTTCCCTGATGATAGCAATTCTTCTGGTCCAGGGACCACATTTTGAGAAGCACTGGTCTAGAGTGGACCTACTGGGTCTTTTGGGGAAGCCTCCTAACAAACTGAATACTCAGTTTCAGGTCTTCAGCATTTCTGCATTTCCTTGCAGGGTAGACCAGAGCTCCCCAGTTCTCTTGGAAGATCCAGTCCTTTGCTCCATGGCAATAAAGTACAAGCGAACTCCAGCATTGATTGCTCTTCGCTACCAGCTAGACCGTGGGGTTGTGGTCCTGGCCAAGTGTATCAATGAGAAGCAGATGAAGGAGAACATGCAGGTGATGAGGGAGACTGTGGGCATAGCCCTCCTAAAGCATATCCTTCACATGTGTTCTTTGCAAGGCTATCAAGACAACTTTGGGCCACGATGAATTTCCTGTGATTTCCAATGCATGTGTGCCTTATGTGTGTCCCCACTGGATTTTTGCTACTGTAGCAACAGGAGAGGCAGCACGGCTAGATGGAATTAAGATTGGACAGAAAACAGAGATTTTTAGTTCCAGCATGAAATCTGCTATGTACTCTGTAACTCTATACAAGTAAATCTTAATTTCTTCTTTCTAAAATGAGGGAATTGGACTATGTGATTTTCTTCATCTGTTTGAGCTGCTGTAACAAAACACCACAGACTGGGCATCTTATGAACAAAAGACATTCATTTCTCACAGTTCTAGTGGCTGAAAGTCTGAGATCAGGATACCAGCATGGTCAGGTGAGGGCTCTCTTCTGGGTGGCAGATATCTCCTTGTATCTTAGCCAGATAGAAGGGGCAAGGGAGCTCTTTCAGGTCTCTGTTATAAGGGCACGAATCTCATTCAAGAGGGCTCCATTGTAAGGAGCTATTCACCACTCAAAGGTCCCACTTTTTGGTATCATTACAGTGGGGGTTAGGTTTGCAACATATGATTTTGGAGACACGCAAACATCAGAATGTAACAGTGATCTTCAATCTCCAAAACATTGTGATTTTTGTTTGCATTTTCTAGAACACAATGTAGTTTCATTTTCATGTATTTATTTTCTTGAGTTTCCACTTTTGGATGTGCCTGTTCAAGTCATTCTCCTTTTTTATGAAGTCATTTGTCCTTGCGTGTGTGTGTGTTTGTGTGTTGGAGACCATTATTATACCACTAGCTATAGCTGCAGAGCAACCTATCTCCAGTTTACAGTTTTACTACAGAAGTGATTTATTTAGCTTATGATTCTGTGGTTTGACAATTAGCTTTGGCTCAGCTAAGCAGTTCTTCTCTTGGCTGGGCTCCCTCATATATTTGCAGTTAAATGAAGATCAATCCTGCAGCTCTACTCTAGGAGGTTGATTTGGCTGTTGTCCGAGGCACATATAATTTTTATTCCATATAAAGGTTCCATATAATTTTTCATATAGTTGACTAGACTGTAGCCAACTAGCCTGTTCTTCATCTCATCACAGTTGCATGATCCCAAGGCAGTGAGTAGATAATTGCAAAGCCTTTTCATGTCTAGGCTCAGAATGGACTCACCACTGTTTCTGGAAAATTTTATTTTCCAGAGCAAGTTACAGGTCAGGCCAAGTTCAATGGGTAGAGAAACTTTCAAAAGTGCTTTTGTCTTTTCATTCTAATTTGTGTCCCTAGTACATCTGGAATTGATTTTTTAATACGATGACAAAATAGACCAAAATATGTATGTGTTTAAATTGAAATCCAAATGTCAGTAATTTCTTGCTTATTTTCATTGTCACCTCTGTCATATATCAAATGTCCCTCAGTCAATTTCTGGTCACTCTCCTATTCAAATATTCACTTTTCTGTACTGTCTAATTATAGTGGGAAATATCTGGCTTTCCAGAATGCTAAATATTTTTTCTTCACTCCTTTTTCTTCTTTAAGAATGTCTTGGCTATTCTTCACTAGTTGTTCTTTCATGTAAAATACAGTATCCCTTATCAACCTTCTTGAAAAATAAATGTAAATATATGGTTCATACTGCATTAAAACTGTAGATCAATTTGGAGAAAAGTGACTTCTGTACAATACTGAGACTTCCTGTCCATGATTATGATATGTTTTAATTAGTTTGGTGTTCTTTATATATTTTTAATAAATTTCAGATGTTTCTCCACAAAGGTATTTACATAGTCCTTTTGTTATATTTATTCATAGATAACTGGTAAATTAGATATCCTTTTGATAACTTTTATGAACTTTTTATTTTGAAGATTTTCAAATGTACAGAAAAGTTGAAAGAGTATTGCAATAATTGCGTACCATGAATTCATCAATTGTTATGTTGTTGAAATTTTGCCAGCTATTATCTATATATCAATCAGTCTATTGATTGATCTCTCTCTCCAACTTCTCTATCTATCACTTTCTTGGAGTATTACTATGGATTGCTGGGTTTATTTGGTTTAACATATTAGCCATTCCTGACACTTTTTTGAAGCTTAAAGTGTCTCACCTTTAGACAGTAACATTCTCTTCAGGTCAGTTACTGTGACCTTTGAACATGATATCATCAGTATTTGGACAATTATTGGTTTAAATAATCTTAAAAATGTTTCTTCACATTTTAACTGTTCATTGATGGGCTATAGAAGTCCATCTGTATCCATTAAAGTTACTAAATTATGTGTTGTATTCTTAAAATGTATTTATAAATTCTTCTAAGTACATGACCCTATCTTTTTGAATGATGTCAGCTCTGTTCCTTCACTTTTTAAAAGATCTCCTTTTTGTATGTACTCTTGTGCAGTTTCAACATAGTGAAACTAATGATGGATTTCTATTTAATTTTTGCCTGATATTTATTACCACTTAAGTTTGCTTTATGTCTTTAAAAACTGTTGGAAACTTCTAAGACATTTTGAGTATTGCCTATGCACCATTCAGTCTGATTTGCTTGGATTTCCCAGATGGGCAATTATGCAATCTAAAAATCATAAAAATCTTTCTACTTCTGTGATAGGTTTTTGAATTCAAGTTGACTTCAGAGGACATGAAAGTCCTAGATGGCCTGAACCGAAATTTTCGATATGCTCCTTTCCAAAAGTAAGTGATTGGTAAATATGTTTGTCTCAATTTATTTTCTGCTAATGACCATATGATGATTGTTAAAATTTATGTCAATACCAGGAAGACAGAGGCCAGTTTGAGTCAGGGATGAGATAGGAACTTTCGGAATCTCATCCCAGACTCGATCCAGGGCTTTGTTCACTGACGCAACAACAGGTGAGTGGAAAGGGGTCAGCTTGGACCTACATACATACGTCCTGCACTCATCACTCCATAGAACTTTCCAAGAAGCTTGATATCATTGCTGAATCTACATCTTCCCTGTAGGCCTCCCATTTCTATGACAATCTGGTGGACATACACTGTGGATATCACCAGTGTAGCCCAATTCAATGTTTCCAAAACTATGTTTATCTTCTTCTCCCAACTTCTAAGTTCTTTATCAGATTCATGGATTCTCTATCCAGCTTGTGTTGATGCCAGAAATCTCCATCGTGCCCAAATTGAATCTTCATCAGATCCTGCCAAGTTTATGTCCTTCTTCAGTTTCCAAATTTCTCCCTTCCTTTTCATTGTATGTTTGTCCAGGACCCAAATCCTGCATTTCCCTCCAGAAAGGCTGGCCTTGTGGGATCAATAGGAATTCTTGGTTTAGATTTCCTGAAATATAGGGATCTTAATGCAGAGGACAAAGTTTTCAAGAAGAAAGATTTAAACCAAAAGTAGAATGTTGAGGCAAAGCACCACTGTTGGACAGAATTTATAGCCTCCCAAAGATCTTTGCTATTCCTTCATGCTCTAAGGTTTTGGAATTTTGAGAAAAAAACCTATGTTACAAATGAGGGAAAGGGTGGAATACACATTCCCTCTGCCTGTGAGAATTTTAATAGCAATGAATGTGATAATGTATGGAAAAGGATTAGCATAATGGTAAGTTATGAATACTCAAAAGTTGGTAGATAATTTTTTATCCTTACTAATATATTTATTAGTTAAGAATAACTAATGAAAAACTAAGAATAACTCTAAAAAATGAAGAATATGATATGTGAATAATGAAGACAGAAAAAGAGAGTGGTAATCAATCAGTCATTCTTCCAACAAATCAGGTATTTTAATAAGAAACCATTTTTTTGATCACTTTGTATTTTGCATTATTACTGAATAAAGATCTTCCTAGTATACAGCAAGCTCCTCAGAGAGGAAACCCAATGTTTACATGACAGGCTCTGCATTTCTGAATCTAACTGGTTATGTTGTATGTGGTGGGCAGTTAGTAAATAATGAATAAATTTAAAATATGGAATCGGAATTGCATTCAGTAACCTCTATCACCCTAAAGTATTTATTGGTGCCAGGCATGTGGCTGGACATGTCCTGTTCAAAATAAGGCAGAATCAGTTTCTTCTTCCACTGAGGATTTCAAACGAGAAAGGACAGGCTCTCATTGCTTTATTGACAGATGTGGCTAGGGAGAGGAACATATTTGAATATTTGTCTACATATTCTATGTGTTAAGTTCTGGGCAGGGAATATAATTGAATATTTAACTATTATTATTTTTTAATTATTAAAAAGTCATGTTTGTCAAAGAAAGAAAGGCAGACTCCACACCCAGTCAGGAAATAAAATGTCGAACTTTACCCTAATGACAGCTCCGTAGAAATCACTTCTCTACCACCCTAGAAAGAGAGGCAATGAACCCATATATGCATTGTTTTTTCTCATTGTAGTGCTACTGACCACCCTGAGTATCCATTTTCTGATGAATATTAACATGAAGGCCTTTGTCCTGACTTCTACCAGCAGCCCTGTGTGTGGACAGTGAGGAGGGAGATGTCTCAGATGCTGGTGATCAGACACGTCAGACTGGGTTTGGTCCATGCTGCTTAGCAACTTATGCTCAGCTAGACTTAGGTGCTTATGTCAGTAAGGAAAGACTCTCCATTTTTGTCACTTTTTGTGAAAATTAAAGATTTTTTTCCCTAAAGTCTCTTACCTATCCCTGTGTCTGTTTTGAATATTTTCTTTCCTTCTGACTCTTACAGCAAAAAACTGATTTGCCTAGATCTTGGTGTGGGGGAAGTGGGAGGGGATACAATAACAACAATTTTGTAGACATTTCTGGAGGCAGATGGGTAGAGTGTTCAGTCTCCAGGGAAGTAGTAGTTAACAGGCATTTATCATCAGTGTTCCTTTAGCACTTCAAAGAAAAAGAGGACACATTGCATATTGTCTGGATGATGAGGCATATATTGCCGGGATGATCAGCAACACCTAGGCTCCATTTCAGCAGCTCAGGGGATCTTTGCTCCACAGAATGAGGTATCCCTGTGGCAGGGTTGGCCCAGGAGGTGGGGGAGGATGAGTCTGAAAGGATGATTAGGACTCAGACATACAGAAGGTTTAGGAGGAGGGAGCTGAGAACATATCTGTTTGGGAAACTTTGGAAAATGCCTCTTTGCTACTTCTCTCCTGCAGATAAAAAGAAACTTTCCACAGTATTTTACCAAAGGGCCAGAGCTGAGAGTTAGGTCTAGACTTCCACGTGTGCCCAGGAAACAGTAGTGAGCTTTCTGGGTTGTAGTTGGGCAGGAATTCAAAGAAACACCTGACTGATCAAATTATGCTGAACGTTAATTCCATGTTTATCATATTTTCTTAGGTTCAAAAAAATATTAATTTGATATACTTGATCCTTTTAAATGTTTCAAATATGAAGGAAGGCACACTTACAAATACAAAACACTAAATACTGCTAAGCCATTAAATATTTTCTTTAAAGCCAGTATAATATGGCAAATACATCAGGTAATGCCAATTCTCCTAAATTTTCAAATACCATTTCAAAATATATGCATGTGAAATAGCCCAATGCTTACAACATTTGTTAACTTTTAGGAACATCTTTTATAAAATATATACATTTATTTTATACAATTTTTAGGGGTATAAAATCAGTCATTTAATTGAAATGAACCAAATTTTGCTCTCAGACCACTTTGTTAAAATATGGGACAATCATGGACCAAACAGGGACAATCAAAGAACTTTGAGAATAACAGATGTTCAGAACCTGGGTACATTTTCTAACACCTATACCTCCAACCATTGTTTCCTCTCATGAGCACATTACTCATAAGCACTGGGCCTTCTACAGCCATGCTCTTCAGCTGGGACTGAACCAAAAAGCTGAGTAACCCACAGTCTTTCCTAAAATTATTCATCCTTTAAGTTTGAGGAGGTTATATATGTTCTCAGGTTGTAGTGCACAGTCGTATGACTGCTGCATAACCTTACGTTATTAAGACCTAGTGAATAATTATAGAGATTGAATCTTTTGAGTAGGCTGCAACTGTACCATTTTTATTTTTTATAATGGCTCCATGAATTTTTTTTAGTTAATGTATTAAAATCCATCTTGAAAATTGTCTCCTCTGGGAAGATCAGATGTATATGACAAAGGTGGCCAAGTAAACTCCCCTTGGCCTGCTTCAGGTGGGAAAAAGATATGGAGAAAATTCTAAGGCTCAAGAAACTATATTGTCTAAGTAACGCAGAACTGTTCACAAAAGAGGGAAAAATTTTAATGATATTGGAAAAGCTAGGCTTCTTGTTTCTGGTCACACGGATAAAGAACTTGGAAGTCAACACTTCCTTCCTCATAAGGAAAGAAAAGATAAACTAAGAATTAACAACTCCCCTTAGATCCATATGAAAATTGAAGTCACAGCACAAATTGCAGAACCCAAAATTGGAGAGACAGTTGGATACAGAGAATCATGACTTAATGGGAGCCCGAGAACTACACAGCTAGTGGACTAACATTACTCAATTTCAAGGCTTACTAGAAAGCTACAGCAATCAAGACAATGTGGTATTGGTGAAAGTACAGTTAAATTGACCAATGGAGCAGAATAGGGAGCCCAGAAATAGACGCACAAAAACAGAGTTAACTGATCTTTGACAGAAGAGCAATGACAACCCAATGGAGAAAGAATAGTCTTTTTAACAAATGGTGCTGGAACAACTAGACATCCACATGCAAAAAATGAATCTAGACTCAGAACTTACACCTTTCACAAGAGTTAACTCAAAATGAATTATAGACCTAAATGTAAAATGCAAAACTATAAAACTCTACAAGATAACATAGGGGATAATCTAGAGGACCTTGGGAACTTTTTACACACAACACCAAATGCCCAAATCCTATAAGAAAAAAGTTGTTAGACTTCGTTAAAATTAAAAAATCCCTCTGCTCTTTGAAAGACACTAAAAAGAGAATGAAAAGACAAGCCACAGACTGTGAGAAAAACTATTTTTTCTATGCAATACTATGCATATTTTTTCTATGCAACTATGCAATACTTATCTAATAAATAATCAGTATCCAAAATATACAAAGAACACTTAAAACTCCACAGTAATAACACCAAAAACCCAATTTAAAGATGAGCAAAAGATCTGAACAGACACTTCACCAAAGAACATATTTGGATGTCAAGTAAGCATATGAAAAGTTGCTCAACATCATTTGTCATTAACAAATTGCAAATTTAAAAAAATGATATATCACTACATATCTATTAGAATTTCCAAAATCCGAAACTGTGACAACACCAAATGCCAGCAAGGATGTGGACCAATAGGAAGTGTCTTTCAATGCTGGTGGGAATGCAAAATGGTGCAGCCATTTTCAAAGATAGTTTGGCAGTTTCTTTCAAAATGAAACATACTTTTATTATATAGTCCAGCATTTGTGCTCTTTGTTATTTACCCAAAAGAGCTAAAAAATTGTGTCCATGCAAAAACCTTTACACAGATATTTATAACAGCTTTTCACAACTGCCAAACTGTATTAGGTTCATTTGATCTAGACAAATAATTGTATCTGTACAGTAGAATCTTATTCAGTAATAAGAAGAAATGAACCATAAAGCCATGAAAAGACATTGAGGAACCTTAAGTGCAAATTACTAAGTGAAGTAAGCTAGTCTTAAAAGGCTACATACATACTGTTTGATTTCAACTGTATGTCATTCTGTAAATTGCAAAACTATAGAGACAGTAAAAAGATCAAGGTTGCCAGAAGTTTAGAGGAAAAGATAAAGGGAAGGATGGATAAGTGGGGCATGGAGGTTTTTCAGGGTGATGAAACCATTCTGTACGTAGACAGTAGTGTTGGATACATGTCATGTATTTTTCAATAGTCACAGAGCTGTACAACACAGAGGAACCCTAATGTAAACCATAGACTTTGGTAAATTGTAATGTGTCTATATTGGCTCATCAGTTTTCACAAATGTCCCACAGTAACACAAGATGCTAGTAATAGGGAAAATGGGGGAGAGTGGGTAGGGAGAGAATGTATGGGAACTCTCTGTACTTTCTGCAAAATTTTTCTGTAAATCCAAAACAACTCTAAAATGTAAAGTAATTAATAAAAATAAAAATTGTATAGCCCACTTTTTCAGTACCTCTAACATTTTATTCCCATTAATTAAAAAAAGTTTCTGAGTGATTGTTAAGAGTCCGATGTTGTGACTGTCTCATGACACAACTGTTACAGGACTTGATACTCACGTAGTCAATGTAGTGGTGTTTCTGATAGTTCTGAGGTCTGTGAAGGTGATGTGGGACAGGAGGTGAGATCATTCTCTGGTCATTACCTACATCTTAGTGAACTAGGTTAGCAGGTTGCCAGGCTTAATCACCTGAGATCGTGTGGAGTCATTTACGAGAAACTAGTTTCCAAGGCAGGATTTCCTTCATAAGGAAAGTGGAATCAGACCTCAAGGGACCATCTACTTCTGTGAGTTGACATACTTATCTCTGGAAGTTTATGGCAAGTCTCCTAGACTAGACATTTTCTGCCTGCACATCATTTAGAAATACCAAAATTCTCTCATACCCTGCCCAGCAAAGTAATGATTTTGTTCATACTGGCTTGCAGTATCACAAAGGTAAAGAGAAGATATTCCCTGGGCCTATACGAAGGATTAGAGATGAAGCCTGATATGGTGTGGTCTGTGAGTGGCACCTATGCCTAGGGTAGACTGCAAGAATAGCCTTGTAGTTGTAGAACTGAGCCAACTGGGCAAAATCCCCAACTCATCAATAATATCTGAATTGTATTCTGTGGAAATGAAGTTGTTGAAAATAGTCCTTGCCAGTAAGAGCCCATGGAAATTGTAGTCCCAAAGACAAAAGAGTTGAGAAATCATGGAATCTCTTACAGAGATTCAGCTAAGATCTTCCAAGTAAAAGACCAATGAGTTATACCAATATTGGACTATTTTGAATCAATATCAGGAAACTTGATATTCAGAAGGAAGAATACAAGCATCCTGAATCCTAAACTAAGACTGGAACCACAAGAGTTATCACACAAACCCATAACACGCATGAGCAAGACTGTTTCTCAAATCAAAAACAATCATGAAAACAAGGAAATCTACCAATAGACCCAACAAAAAGGAAAAAATCACAGAAGAATAAATATAATGGAGTCATTTGAGCATGACATGAAAATAGTTTGGCTTAGCACTCTCAAAGGAATTAAGAAGGGACAAACTTTTATGAAAGGATGAGGAAACTAAGTAAGTAAGAAAAGACAGATGAGAGAAAGAACTAACTGAAAAATATTAGTTTATGAAAAATAAATTATTTGAATAAAAAGAAAACATCAATAGATGCAAAAAACAGGAGATTAGACACAAAAACTATGAATTTTTATTTAAATTAGTGATTGCTTTTAGAACCTACTTGATTTCTCTTTATTTTTCAAAGCCAATGAAAAGAGTATATTCTGATGACTTCCATGTAAAAGAGATTAAGCAGTGTTTGTTTTCCAGTAAAAATCATTTTGCCTTTAAAGCTTTTCAGTGTTTGCATTTAATTGTTAAACCATATTTACAAATATTTAGGCCTTATTCTTTACATAACTTCTTTCAACCTTCATCCTTCTTCTTCCTGATGCTCCTTCATGAGCCTCCATCTCTGCTTCATAGTGGAAAGCTAAATCAGGCCAATTCAGATTTAACCAGCCAATTCAGTGATTCAGTCACTTCAGGCTTAAATTTGTCTTTTTCAGAAACTTTCCCATTAACAAATATATTTGAGGACAACTGCATGCCCCCTCACTCCTTCCTTTGCTGGGTGTCTTGTTCTGACAGAAAGATAATGCCAGCCCACAGGCTCTGTTTTTTCTCACAGGTCACTTTTGTGTTCCCCTCAGAAGCCATGGAAACTTTCACATGTCATGTCCTTAACTGGAATAAGATCAGATTGCTGGTGTTGTTGTTGGGACACACAAAATGGAAGCCTATAGAAATGCATCCACCAGAAAAGTTGCTAATACTCTCCAAGGCCATCTGAGACAAGCTATGGAGGAATAATGTTCCATAATTAAACATCTCCTTGCTGTAAATGTTAAAATTCAAGCAATAATTCTCCACTAAATAGCCCCCATGGTCAGTTTTAAAGGCAGGCAAAATTGAGTGGTGACTCACAGCTGACTATTGTAAATTAAATGTGGTATCCTGCCAGATATTATTGAAGTCAGAAAGGACATCCAATGGACTCCAGGTGACTATCTTCCTGGCATCAATTTTGCTACCATGCTTTACTCCATACTTATATCTGGTTTGCCTTCATGTTTGTAGACACTCAATTGACATCTTCCCAGCCTCTCGTGTGTACCTCAGTAGTCCTGCCATGTTACACAACCTCTGCCAGGAGGACTGAAACACTTAAATATGCCATATCATTGCATATTCATGGATGATATCTTTTTGTGTGGCCCTGCTTTAGAACAGGTGAACCACGACATTAAGTCTCTCACAAGTCATTTACAAATATAGGCTGGGTTATTACCTCTCATGAGATTGAAATATCTGCCAAGTCAGTCAAATTCCTTGGTTAAGGTTATGTGGTACTCCAAAGGGCAAACAATTCCTGGGACCACCAAGCAACTTTTGTTGTTTAGGCCACATCAAACCTGAAAACAGGCCCAACACCTCCTGGGTTTGTTCACCTTTGGAGACAAAACATATCCTTCTTGAATTCACCACACCAATTTCTCAAATTACTAAAGAGTCTGCTTCCTTCCAGTTGTGGACTCCAGCAGTGGGCCTTGGAATTCACACACAAGCTGTCCAGTAAGCCTGGTCTCTGGTCCTGGGTTCTGAATTTCCTGTGAGGCCCTGGCTATCACACACTATGCCTATGGGAGTTTATGTACCAAGCATGGTCCTAACACGACCCATGGGTTTTGGGATCAAATGACTGTCACAAGGCAGCTTTCAGCAGGACCTTAGAAAAACAGATACTTGAGCCTACTGGGCTGTCTTGGAGACTGAATTCCTGGGCCCCAGTCAGTGACCTAAGGACTCAGATTCCTCTGTGTCATGAATGAGAGACATTTCACATGGGCAGTTGGGCCCAGACATGGAGTCTCCTTGGTTACATGGCAGTAGATCCTTAAGGACAGGGCCAAAGTCCAGGAGGATGACATCCCCCAAGCATACCTCTCACCTGTGACCATAAGAGAGGTGTAGGTGCCCCTCTGCCTACCCCCTTGGCAAAATGAGGAGCCCTTTGGGACAATGGCAGTGACACCATTGAAAACAAGAACAAAGTAGTTAAAATCTTCCCCGGAGTCGAAACTTTTAGATAAGCTTTGCTAACTGCAGCTGTGCATGCTCAGCACAATAAACTGCTGTTGAAAACTAGCCAGATCTTTCTGTCCCTCCTTAGTATAGGAGTGAGCTGGTTTTCCCAGGAAGTCAAGGTCCAGGCATCAAGATTCAGCCTCAAGATGCCAAACACATACTGAAGATGAAAACTAATCAGAAAAGTACAGTCAAAGGAAAAGAAATTCAGTCTTCAAGGCCGAATGTAGGCTGGTGGAAAGGCACCAACCAGCCAGGCCACATGCTTCCCCTCCCCTACCTAAAACCCCAAATAAGACCTCTACCTTTTTTCCCTTTGAGGAGGTAGTTTTGAGTTTTAACTCCCTTCTCACTTGGCTGCCTTTTGATAATAACCCTCTTTCCTTGCCACAATCCTGGCATTCCAGTTATTGGCCCCTGTGTGGTGGGCAAACAAAGCTGTGTTTGTGTCCAGTAACAATTTTGCAAGCCAGTCTGGAGGCTTTTTGCTCATGGCTCCATGGCCCTGCACTGAGTGTGATTTCCTGGGAAGCAGTCCAACAGCCACCTAGGCTATTTGCCTTTGGGACTGTGCCTGGTATTTTCCATCTGACCAGCACCACTGCCTAAGACCAGTTTTCTTCTGGCAAGGAAATAGGCATTAGATTTTTTATTTGTTTTTGCTTCTGGTCTGGAACAGACATCCTTTCGGTGAGTTTCTTCACTAAAACTGATCAAGTGTTATTTTTCCTTTCATTTGTTTGCCTCTGCTTCTGGAGTTTCGCTCCAGGTTGCTGGAGTTTGGTCAGGGGGTCTCCAATTTTGTTGAAAGGACTAGGTATCTCTCTCAGAGAGAAAACTCTGGGACCCATTTGTTTTGGTTGAGTTGTCTCATTAAGTCTGACTGAGTCTTCTTTTTCTTTTCATTTGTTTTCCTCTGTTTCAGGAGTTTTGTTTCAGGGAGCTAGAGTTTTGTTCTCATAAAGGAACTCTTGGCTCTATTTGTCTTGATACTTGTGTGCGGGTATGTCTGTATGTGAATGTGTAATTTGTTAGTCTCTATTTCAGGAGTCTTGTTCCAGGTTACTGGAGTGTTTTGCAGGGAGACCTGATTTGTCAAAAGGACTAATAACTCTATTTGTTCTGATACTTGTGTGTGTGTATGTGACTGTATATAATGTGTGTGTAGGGGGTGAAGCCATGATGGGAAACTCAGATACAGTTCTCAGTGGCAGCCCTCTGGGTCATGTATCACAAAATTGAAATGTCTTCAGTGAAGAACCTGTGAAAAAGAAACAGATGAAATAACCAAATTTGGGGTCTCAGCTTCCTCTTATGCTCTTATAGATCCTAATGAAAATATTAAGTTAACAAAAAAATTAATGAGCTGAGAAAAAAAATAAAGAGACTGTTCTCAACAAGGTGAAAAAGTTTAAAGGTGTTTTTAAGAAATAAGGCAGTGGGGTGAATAAAATAAATATGGAGAGGAGGAAAAACAAAGAGGAACCAGACAGGGAAGACTCACAGGACTCATCCCAGCAGGATGGAAATCTTTAGGTAGTTATTAAAAAGAAAAATGAAATAAATAAAATGATATTAATGGGGTTAAAACAAAGGTCATAATAAAACACAGCCAAAGCTTGGACAGACTAAAGGGACCACTTACTGGTCCCCCAACATTAAAAGACCTCAAACAAGCCCATTCTATTCATCCCACTTTGGAAAAAATTTTTTTTACAAAGCCCGAAGGCAGAAATCACAATGGGAAACCTCACCAACAAGTGCTTGGGGGCAACAGCTAGGCTGCTAAAGTTGATAAGATTATAAATATTAAGATGTTTGAGCTAATATTATATGAAGAGATCATATCAACTTTTCTGAATGATTTTGGGGAATGGATGTTCTGTCTGGCTGGGAATGCTTCCCTTACACAGTATTATAAAACTGAGACTTCTTGATGATATCATAATGGAAACTATGATTAGAGGTACAAGAGTTGATAAAATTAAGGTAAAATTTTGTAAGAAAAAATTGGTGTATATAAATGGACTTCATGTGAGATGAAGGCAATTTTTTTGCCTGATTGTATTACAGATTATGTTGTTGGGATAAATGTTGTGTCTCACTGGAGAACATTTCCTCTGCCTGATATCACAAGACCATATAAATCAACTCTTCAGGCAATGTTAATTAAACATGCTAAAGGAAATCTCACTTTCAAATAGCCAAAATGGGGCAATTTCAGTTTACCCAAACTGGTGCATTTGCATATGCAATTGGAAAAAGCTGGCCATAAAATTAAACAACCAATGGGAAGCCTATTTTAATCTTTTGAGGCTTCCAAGTGAAATCAGGAATACCTTACTGCCTCTTTAAAGGAAAATAATTAACTAGAAAACGTGTAAGGTTGGAGGGTATCAGCTGCACCAGCTGCCTTGCTAGCTAGTAAAAGGAAAACAAATCTGTTGCTCCTCTGTTCTCTCTCACTGAACTCCCCCACTTTAACTTCCCTGAAATTTCTGATCTAAAACTAAGCAAATGAAAATAATTAAACTTTTGAGAAAATCTGGGATTATGATGGCCATTTTGGGGAACCTCTGTTTTAGAGGAGTCCACCTTAAAAGAGAGGATTTCGCTCTTCAAAGAGAGGATTCAAAACCTCTCAGAGACAATGGAATGAAGTATTTGATTAATATGGAAAAGCTTCTAAAAGAAAATGATTTCCAAAACTGTACTGAAAAGGATTCTTACAACAAAAAGAAAAGAATCTTTAATGAAAAGCTTTGACCATCTGAACAGGTCCATCTGCCAGGGAAACAGTTTGGACCAAACTATTCTTTTGAGTTTTGTACCTGAGACCTGGATAAAAGTTTGAAGATCTCTGTTTGTGTCTATCTGTCTCTATATGTATTTGTCTGCCTCTAGATGGTACAATTCCCAAATAAACTCTACTTAATTGGCTTAAGGTAAGAGCTTATATAAACTTTAAATGTATATAAATTTAAATGTATATAACTTTAAATGTAATAAAAACCAACCCAAATGTCTTTCAAGTAAACATGATATAAAATGATCTTTGGTAAATGAAATCTTGTTTAAATTTGTTGGCTTGATTAAAATAAATATTTTTTCAGAGTTATCAACATTGGATATGATACAGACATGTTATCTCTGTTACAAAACTAGTCTTTAAAAAATAACAACTCAGTATATTAGCAAATTTTTTTGCTGTCTGATGAGATTTTGTAGGCAATCCAAATATAATTATTGGGAAGAGGTAAAGTAAATAGATGTGAGAAGGATAAAGGCTTTCAGGGGGAACTTTTTAAATAATAATTATGTGTTATTGTGTATGCACTTAAAACAACTTAAGTTGATGGCTAACTGCTTTAATGTCACACAAAGTTTTTGTGAGTAATCTAAACATAATTTGGGAGAATGAATAATTTAGAGAGATAAAATGTGTAAGAGTTTTTGAGTGCAATAATTATGTTTTATGGTATGAATGCTTAAAACATAGCTTCCAAAATCTTTTTGGCAACTTAAAACTTTAGAGTTTTGCTAAGCTAAATTAAATGATGAAATTTCATTGAATGTCTGGATCATTTTCAAAATAAGAGAGAATACTAAAAATTGTTTACTAAGCAGAGAATTGTCTGTCTTTGGCTTCTCCTTTCAGGGAAACTGAAAAATGCTTGGGTTTGTTGATAAACATGTTTGCCGAGAAATTTTTTGTGAGAAAGCATATGTTTCTAGAATGTCTCTATCTAAGGAAATTAAAATGTATGTTTTCAGTAAAGAAGGTAAAAAAAATATTTTTGTTTGTTTCATTAAGAAAAATTAATTAGTCCTAAAGTACTAGGAAAGAATAAAGGAAAGAAAGCATGGGACAAATTCTGAACATGAAAAGTAAGTGACAGAATGTTTGTGGAAGTAAAATCCCAAGGAGTTTTATACATGGGAATGTTGGCTAAGATTGAAATGAAATTAAGTATGTAAATAAGTTTCAATATTAAAAGTAAGTTGCTGTAAAATTAGAATTTGGCTTTCTCTCTCTTAAATAGACAATTTTCTTGAACTTTTGGTCTGCTCTTGATAAAGAGGTTATAAAAGGTATTTCTTTCTTTGAGTAAGTCTACCTAAAAGACAGAATATTGATGTTTAGCAAAATCACTTTCTATGTTCAGAAAGACTGAGGTCTCTCCATTAAGGTTTTCTTTTTTGTACTGTTTCCGTTGTCACTTTTATTGAATGGATAATTAAAGCATTGTTTTCTATGTGGCCAAGTGTTTTAAAAAGTTTTGATGTTTATGGCAAACTTCCCTCCAAGTTAAAGTCTTTCTTTTGACTTTTAAAAAGGAACTTTGAGGATTTCCAGTCAGCCCTGGGACTTCTCAAAAATTTGTTCTCTCATTCTACAGAGAAAACTATTAAATTAATGATGCTTATTTGCTGTGTTAAATTACATGGGAAGCAAAATTAAATAAGTGATGATAAACCTTCTTAGGGTGCATTGTGTGGGTAATTGTTATTAATGTAAATTTTTAAAAATTATATTACATTCTAAAAATTATGATCTGTCCTGGTTAACAGTCATGATTCTAATTATTATCACAAAGTGTTACATGTCACAGAAATAAGCATGTGCCTTTGTCAACTGTCATTTTTAGTGTTTTGTTATTTGCATACTGTTATTGTTTTACTCTGATGTTTTTGCAAATATGTTTCATCTCCAGAGAAATTCATGGAAAAGACTCTGAGACTTGCTCTAAAATACAAGTTTCTCATAAACTTTCAGATTACAAAACAGCTGGGTAAGAAATTAGAACTCTAACGGAGAAACTGGCTCCTTCAACTGATGGCTCCTTCAACTGCTAATAAAAGATCAAAAATTGATTACATAACCTAAACAAATTGTTGAGGATAATTATAATTATTATCATTTTTCATTTAAAATATTGTATATTTTTGAATGTTTTTGTTTTTCCAGATTTAAGGAAATATTTTTTTCTTTTCTCTTAAGCTAATTATGACTTATAGCAATTTGTAAGCAGAATTGAAGCATTTATCTTTTACTCCCTACTTGATCCCTCCAAGATTTTGAAAATTATTGATGAGAGAGTATCCTTATTTTCATGGCAACATAGTTATTTTCATAAATTCACTAGAATCTCTTCAACATATAGCAGGGCACAATTGGAAAAACAGGTTATATTACCAAGGCTTTGACTGGAATGTCAGATAAGAGAAACATGCATAGACTCGTTATGAACATACAGCTTTGAGGAACAAGGATTGACTTTATGGAACAAATAAAGCCACTTGGAAATAGTGGCCTGGTACCTTGCTTATAGGGTTCCCAGCAACCTTACCAGGTGAATAAAGAAGGTCACTCCCAGCCAGGTGCAAAAACCTCAGGGTATTTTAGGAAACCCAAACCTGTAGGAATTGCTAGAAGAGTCTGATAACAAGTCCTTGGCTGGGCTTTTCTGGACCCAAGAGGCCTTTAAAGTTCAACCTGAGATTGCTTATAAAAAGTTCCAGCAAAGTAGATTTAAAAGAGCCTATGTGATCCATTGTTCTTGATGTATTTATGTAAATAATTAGCATAAGTTTACTGAAACTAGACTTATTTTGCAAACCAATGAGTCTTAATTTGGCTATTTTTGGCAAAAAAAAAAGAGGGTGATTTTAGAGAGAAAAAATATTTCAGTACAACCTATAATACACATTTGTGGCTGTTGGGGCTGGTTCTGTTAATTGTCTTTGAGGGTTTTGTTTTCTATCTATAAACTGGTCTGGATCCTGAGTTCTTCTAGTTTCCTCAGTTATGTGGTCCAAACTAATGTTTTCAATCCTTTTCATTTGGAATCATTGAGAACTGGCACCACCCTTTTTTCTGAAGTACTGCAAGCTGAACCTGGATAGCTTGGTGTAAAATGAAGAGAGAGCACCATCATAGCCCATGTTTGGACAATCTTCATGCCTGTTGATGGAAATGCTTCTTATTAGATACCTGGTTACTTGCTTAGACAATATAGGCCTAACTTTGGGAGACCCTTCCTATGTTCTAAACATGATCCAAAAGACCTGGAGGAAACTCTGAATGGACAAATGAACCCCTAATAGATGACAAGTGGCTATTCATAAAATGGTTTCCTAAAGATAAATAATTAATGACTCCTAAGTTCTTACCTTACTTGTTGGACTATTAGACAGCAGGCTACTTGGCTACATCAGATTTCACCTGAGGTTCTAGGCAATAACCTTAATTGGTTTACAGGCCTCTTCTGGATTCCCCAAGGATTGATATCTATTATGGAGACGACAATAAAATTTGGCCTGTCTATTTTGCTAATCTCTGTGGTCACCTATGTAATTATAAAATGTGGGCTTAAGTGTTGTTCCAAATCCATTGATCAGAGTACTAAAATTTTACTCATGCAAAGCGTATCTTGCTCTCCCCAACTGGTACCCAAAATATATTTTAAAATAAAAGCAAAACAGTTTCATTCCTCTGACCCAGATCTTTGCCTCTTTATAGGAGGAAGTAGCTAAAGTGGACTTTGCCCCCATTCTCCAAGATTGAGGATTGATCATAAGACAGTGGGGATTGAAATCAAAAATGAAGGAGTTAAAATCTTCCCCCAGAGGGAAAACTTTGAGATAAGATTTGCTAACTGCAACTGGGCATACTCAGTATAATCAACTGTTGTTTAGAACTAACCAGGTCTTTATGTCTCTCCTTAGTATATTAGTCACCTGTTTTCCTCAGGAAGTCAAGGTCCAGAGGACAAGATGCAGCCTCACAAGGCCAAAACAGGCTGAAGATGAAAACCAACCAGAAAAGCCCAGATAGTCAAGAGAAAACTAATTCAGTTTTCAAGGCCAAACAGAGGCTGGTGGGAAGGCACCAACCAGGAAGGCCTCATGCTTCCCCTCCCCTACCTGAACCCCCAAACAAAAAGCTATGGCTTTTTCCCTTTGAGGAGGTGGTTTTCAGTTTTACTCCCATCTCCTCATCTGATTTGCTTCTGATAATACACCTGTTTTCATGTCACCTGGCATTCCAGTAATTGGACCTCCTGTGCAGTGGATAGAGGAATCTCTGTTTGTGTTTGGTAACACCATTACACAGAATGAAGCTCACAGGCTAGTGGTGGCATTCCACTAGCCTCTAGCAAATCCCTGACCTGGAATGCACAGAAGGCTCCTCTCAGTTGGCAAAGTTGAAAGCAGCTCATTTGGCCTCCTAAAATACCTTAAAGAGAGACCTACCTGAGGTGTCTGTTTTTACTTATTCATAGGCAGCTGCTAATGGCCTTGTGACATGGCCTGAAAATTGGAGAAAGCATACATTTTCAATACAAGGGAAACCACTTTGAGCAGTCCACATTTGGCAGGTGTTGGTAGATTTTCTCCTCTCATTTTTGTTACCCATGTTTTGATTCTCACCCTGTATGATGGCTACAATCACAGACTAAGAGGAGAA
Organism: Tapirus indicus; assembly: GCA_031878705.1. NCBI lineage: Eukaryota > Metazoa > Chordata > Mammalia > Perissodactyla > Tapiridae > Tapirus > Tapirus indicus. Next base: position 123,187,092 of record CM062925.1, read on the forward strand.
ATAACCAGGACACCTCATCCAGTAGCAAATCTGTCTAAAGGAGAAATGTAGAGAGAATGAGTGGAATCTGATTTAACTTCAATTTGATTTCTTACTTAACCTAATTTTAATATGTAAACTTCTGTGGGAACTGAAAGGATAAAAAGGAGAAAGAAGACAGTGATCACAAGCCTTCATGAATCAATAACTTGTTGAATTGAGTTGTAGTAGAAACCACAGAATAAGAGAATTGATCAGAGTACAATGTGTTAAAATTAAGATTTCAGAGATGAAGCCATTCTAAGAAGTAAACGTGGGGGTAGTTACCTAGTGAAGAGTAGGTGCAAGTAGAAACTCTCAGAAGTTGAGGAACTCAAAACACTGAGAAGTTTGAGTTGTCTACATGAACAAGGATGATGTCAACATACCCTGGAAGGAATTATAAACTTTATAAACATATAAACATTATAAAGACAATGAAGTGTGTGTACGGAGAAGTGGGTAAGACAGTAGGGCCACAATGATGTCAGCCTTACAAGAAAAGTCATGTGCCTCTCACTTTCTAGGGAATTTAACATCCCCAATGCAATGGCCCCTTGTCTGAAGATTACCTGTTCCAACCTTTGCCCCAGACACATTGCATCCTGAGCATTACAATCTGAATAACCATAGGACGGAAGCACTGGTTTGGATGAGGTATAAATTATCCCAATTCAGAACACAACATGGTTCCATAGCTCTGCAGGTAGGGTGTGGATAAGGGTGCTTTTCTTAATTGGTTCAGGCTGCATGTATCCACCCTTGGCACTGACAATGAGAATGGCAGGCTCACTTCCCACTAGTTCCCACAAAGCCACATCTGTTCTCTTTCAGAGGTTAAAGTTCAGGAAACTAAGCTTATTTATTCATCTTCTTCAAAGCTGTAGTAAGAAATTCTACCACTTCTATACAATTAGAAGTTATACCTAATATTGTTCTTCTCTAACTATTGCACATAGTTAACTGATATTCATTATTTATAAGGCAGTCCTAAAATATCCTCTTCTCTGTATTTAATGTTGGAAAGCCACTTATCAATATCGATAATGAGGAGCAAATTTGCTCTACCCTCACTACAATTCCAGAGAAAATAAAGAGAATAGAAACTTTCATCCTTTTGCTTTTCAGAAATTAATTAAAAGAACCACCACCATCCATTCCCAAAGCATGGAAAATGGAACTTGATTCATGTCTGTGAAAGAGTAGAGAAAAAAAAAGAAATAATTTTAACATTAATCAGACATTTAATATGTGTATCAAAATGATAATAAGTATAGTGTTCCTTACATGAGGACCTCATCCCAACCAGTGCTTCCTTCCTATATTTATTCAGAAACTCATACTCAGAATGCAGTGTGAATGGAGCAAATGTTAGAAAAGGGGATGGTTAGAAAAAAAGGCCATTGCACAGGGGGATGTTGAATTCCTTAAAAAGGGGAAATGGGAAATGCCAAATTGCTACTAGCAACACTATTATTCCCCTTGAGTGTGTCTGGATATTAAAATTTAACATCATTCTACAGGAAACCTGTCATTTGAATGAATGTCTTCCATGGGACAGATGGCAGGGAATGTGAATAATTAGAGGACTGGCTAATGAAGAAATTTCAGCAGGTGAAATTCAAATAACATTCACAATCAGAGAGGGCACAAGGGAAGGTCAGGCTGTGGAATACCAACTAGTGTATTCTTGATCTCAGTGTCACCAATTTCTGTGCTCTATAATTGACATCATGGGACACATCCTGATCACCCCCAATTTGAGGTAGTCACTGGGCCCACCCTATTCTGGACTACCTCCTAACTGATTGTGAATGATCCTTGGAACTTCTAACCTGGTGGCTCTTAATTGGATCATTAATTCTGGGTAGTGGAGACCAACTGTGAGAAGAAAGAAGCTATACCTGGCTTTTGGGATATATACATAAGGAATCTTTTGAATGTATAAATCACTTTGCTTAGTATTATCATCCTAATATTGTCTTGCATTTATGAAAATGATTTTCTTTTCATATGTTTGTCTTCTTTAATTTCTTTAAATAACTTTGTAATTTTAATTATATAAGTTTTTTGCCTCTTTTGTTAATTTTTTCCTAAGTGTTTCATTCTCTTTCATGCTCTAATAAATGGAATTGTTTTGTTTATTTTTTTAATTTCCTTCTCAGATTGTTTATTGTTAGTGTATAGAAATGTAATTGATTTTTCTGTGTTGATTTTGTATCCTGCACCTTTGCTGAAATTGTATATTAGTTCCAACAATTTGTTGTTTGATCTTTAGGGTTTTCTACATATCAGGACATGTCATCTTGGAACAGAGATAATATTACATCTTCCTTCCCATTATGGATGCATATTAATTATTTTTCTTGTCTAATTGCTGTAACACATACTTCAGTTATATGTTGAATATAAGTGGCAAAATCAGGCAAGTTTTTCATATTATTGATCTTAAGGGGAAATGCTTTCAGTGTTTCACCATCGAGTAGAATGTTACTTGTGGATTCTTCACTTATGGGCTTCATTACATTGAGGCAGATTCTTTCTCCTAGTTTGTTGAGCTTTTTTTTCTCATGAAAGGGTATTGAGTTTTGTCAAGTGCTTTTTCCACATCAACTGAGATGATTAAGTGGTTTTTCCTTCATCCTTTTAATGTGGTGTATTTCACTTACTAATTTTTGTACATTGAACAATCTTTGCTTTCCAGAATTGAACTCAACTTGGTCATGGTGTGAAATTTTTACTATTCTGCTGGATTCAGATTCTGGTATTGTTTTGAGAATTTTGAATTCTCAAACTAAATGGAATATTTGCCTTTAGTTTATTTTCTCATAGTATCTTTCTCTCTATTTGTGTCAGGGTAATGCTGGCCTCAGAAATGGGTTAGGAAGTATTCCCTGCTCTTCAGTTTTCTTACAGAGTTAAGAATGGTTGTTCATTCTGCTTTACATGCCTGGTAGAATTCACTGGTGAAGCAATCTGGTCCTGGGCTTTTCTTTTTTGGGAGGTTTTTGCTTACTGATTCAATCTCCTTAAAATTATGGGTCTACTCAAGTTTCATATTCCTTCATGATTCAGTCTTTGTAAGTTATGTGTTTCTAGGAATTTTCCATTTCATCAGGATTTCTCCATTTGTCGGCATAAAATGGTTCATGATACTCTCTTTTCCATTTCTTTATTGATTTTCTGTCTGGTTGCTATATCTATTATTGAAAATGGAGTACGGAAGTTTCCAACCAGTTTTGTATTGATATCTATTTCTCCCTTCAATTCTGTCAATGTGGGTTTCCTGTATTTTGGAGCTCTGAGGTTTGGTACAAATATGTTTATAATTGTTCTATATTCTTGGTGGACCGAAACTTTTATCAATATATAAATATATGTTTTGTCTCTTGTCACCATTTTGGTCTTAATTTTTTTTTAATCTGTTACTGGTATAGCCATGCCAACTCTCTTTGGTTACTATATACATAGTATATCTTTTACCATCTTTCCCTCTCAAACTATTTGTGTCCCTAGATCCAAAGTGAGTCAATCATAAAGAATATGTACTTGATCCTGGCTTTTTTAAATTGATTGTGCCACCTATACCTTTTGATTGAGTGAGTTTATTTACATTTAAAGGAATTACTGATAGAGAAAGACTAACATTTTTATTTTGTTATATATGGCTTAAGTCCCTTATTTACTCCATCACTACCTTCCTTTGTGTTTAGATGATTTTTGTTTAGATGACATGTTTTGATGCCCCTCTCATTTTCAGTTGTGTATATTCTCTTGTTATTTTTTTTGTGGTTACCATGGAGATTACAGATAACATTGTAAAGTTATAACAGTGTATTTTGAATTGAAACCAAATTAACTGTGATGTCATACAAAAACTCTACTCCCATACAGCTCTCTTCCCATCTCCCAATTAATGTTATGGATGAGACTAATTTCATCTTTATACAGTGTGTACATATTAACATATGTGCATAATTTCTTTTATGCATTTATCTTATAAATCTTGTGGAAATCAAAAAGTAGAGTTACAAACAAAAATTACAAAAGTACATAATTTTATATCTGTCCACATATTTACCTTTACAGAAGGTCTTTATTTCTTCATAGGGCTTTGAGTTATTTTGTAGTTTCCTTTCATTTGAACCTGAATGACTCTGTTTACATTTCTTGTAGGGGAGTCCTAATGGAAATAAATTCTTTCAGTTTTTGTTTACCTGAGATTGTCTTAATTTATCCCTCATTTTATAAGGACATTTTTACCTGATATAGAATTTTTGGTTGACAGGTTTTTTTTTTGTTTGTTTTAGCACTTTAAATATATCATCCCACTGCCTTATGTCGTCCAAGGAAATATATCATCCCACTGCCTTATGTCGTCCAAGGTTTCTGATGAGAAATCTGTTGATAATCTTATCCAGGATCCCTTGTACTTCATGAGTCACATTTCCTTTCCTGCTTTCCAGATAGCCTCTTGTCATTGTTTTTCAACAGTTTGAATATAATGTATGTGAATGTGGACATCTTTAAGTTTATCCTACTTGTAATTATTTGAATTTATTGGATTTGTTGAATATTCATGTCTTGCATCCAGTTTGGGGAGTTTTTGTTCATTATTTCTTCACATTATCTTTGTCTCATTCTCTCTCTCTTCTCTTTTTGGGACTCAGATAATGTGTCCACTTGATATTAGTCCACTTGATGGTGTCCTATAAGTACTGTAGGGTCTGTTCACATTTCCTCACTTTTGTCTTTTTGTTTCTTAGGCTTGATAACTTCCACATACTGTTTGATATTATCATTTTATTCATATAGATTTACCTGATTTCCTTTAGGTTTTTGTCAACTTTTTTGCTTTAGCAATTTCAGTATGTATAAGACAGTTGTTTTAAAATATTTTGTCTACTAATCCCAATGCCTGTGCTTGTTCAGGAACAGTTTCTGCCAACTTATTTTTCTTTGTGGTCATAATGGTTTTGTTTTCTGGTGTGTGTGTGTGTTTAATTGTGCATTTCAAAAAGACAGGCACCTCTACTACTCTTCTCAGATTTTCTCTGTGTCCTGATAATCTTTCACTCATTAGCTTGGCATTCTCTTAGTCTTGGGATCAGCCTAACATGAAAGCTGAAGGTGGATTCACTTTTTTTCTGAGCATGCATCTTGCCTTGCCAGTGGGTGGCTTTTTTAATTACCCTGAATACATGGCTGCTTTTTAAATGTCTTAATATGCCCCAAATTCACACCTCTGCTTCTCCACAGGTACTTATATTGTCTATTCTATGTCTTCAGTCTTAATCTCTTGCCTCTAGCAGCTGTGCATCTATAGTTCCCCTGAAGCTATAATGATCCATTCTAGCTGCTTTTTAATTCAAGCTTAGAGTTAGACAAAACAGAGAGCAGTCTTTCATGAAGCTCCAAACAGGTTAGAACATTCCTAATAAGATCTTCTATGATCAATCTGGTTTCAGAGAGGTAGCTGAGACCTGGGCTGATGCCTCTTACAGATCAAGCATGCACTATGCCAGGAATGGGGAGGGCAAGGGTGAGTTAAAAACATGATGAGATTTCCTTAACATTGAATCTGGCTTTTTCCTAACTGGGACTTCAGTTTGCTGCAGTAGACATTTGTTTAATTGTTTTCACAAGCTCTTACAAGGTTATTTCAGCTAGTTTCTGATTGTTTCATACATTTCCATGGGAGAACTCAAAGTTTCTTAGTCCACCATTTTGCTGACATCACTCTATACGTTCAATTTTCAATGGCTTCATAATCTTGTGTTGTATCAATGTATCATAATTTCCCTAACTCTTCCCAAATTGTTTCAATTTTTTTCTTTCATCATTTTTTTCTTCAATCGTGACCTCATGACAGTTTCCTAAGTGCTATGGAACTGGATGAAAGATATAATGAACACTCTAAGATTCTGTTTGCATACTGCAAATGATATAAAAAAAAATAATATTTTGGTAATCACCTTGCTAGAGTGTATTATTTTGGCACTCTTTTCAGGATTGCATCCTTGTTATGACTGGATATTCTTCTTAATAAGCAAATAAAAGAAAATTTAAAAAAAATGGCTAAGGGGAAAGCTAAAAAGGCAAATTTTCTTTCAACTTGAAGTTTTAATTATTTATTGAGGGTCAAGTTTATGAAGAATGGTCATTAATCATTCCTCTAAATTGTGTGTGTGTGTGTGTGTGTGTGAGGTAAGATAGTTAATTGTTTCAAATGATGTATGATCAAGAAGGGGCTTCATCATGGCAAAAACAATAAAGATACTGGTATCTGGGGGTTTCTAATCTAAGATATGGTCAATAATTGTTCAGCAAATCTCTTGTAATAATTTACTAATGTATATGGATTCTGAATAAAACATTTACTTGTACTGAGTAAAAAAATAATGACCTTATAACTATACAATATTTGATTTAATTTACACTTTGATAAAAACCAGAGAAACAAGTTAACTGATTCCACTTCTCTTCTTACTCCATGGGTTACTGCTTTTACCTTGCTCCTCATACAATCCATTTGAAAACAGTTGGACAGCAGTGTTGGGTGTTACCTTCCTGTTATTCACATAACCTGTGAGGGCAGAAGAACAAAACAGAGGTCTGCTTACACACAGGAGCAACAGGCAATGGATCCTAAAGGTTGGCGTGTGGAACTAAATGATGGCCACTTCATTCCTGTACTGGGATTTGGCACCTATGCACCTGAAGAGGTAACAATGGTGGTTTGGGTTTAAGGATTCAAAAGAAAATAGACCTAGCAGGAGTGGAGGCTGACCTGGGTTGTCAAGTCATTGAGTTCCTGTGCGACTCTGGGAGGCTCACTTGGTTCTTGTAACCAGGCTAGAACTATTCCTTATAGAAAGAGACAAAGTAGTCAGTGTTCACTCTGCATCAGGGTCTGACCGTGTGGTCACCTGCAGATTATTCTGGGTTTTCCTCCAGTTTACATCTATTTCCCAGGTTGGCAAAAGAGATGAAACTCAGCAGTCAAGAACACTGACTACCAGCTGCCTTGCTTTGAGGATGAATGCAGGGGAGTGGTTTCTCTGTCTATTTCTGCAATTCAAGAAATATTTCCTCCCACCATGAAGACATGATCCAGGGAAATATTTGTGATAAAAGGTCTGGAGATAAAGTGAATGACAAACAATGGGAGAGAGTTGCTGTTCTGTTGTGATGTAGCCGGCTGAGTGCCAGGAAATAAATACTCCACTGGTAGCTTCCCTCATACATCTACTGCTTGGGCATTTATCTCAGATGGAAAAAATAATATCATTTGATTGAATAAGCTATGGTCTTCCATGGCAAGGTTTCAATGTTTGGTCCTTGTTAATGTTATTTTGATTGAAGTAAATAGGTAGAGTTGGACCTTGGATATAAGAGTTGCAAAGTAGACAAGTATCTAGACTGGAAACCAGAAGTTTCCCTTCTAATTTTGTCTTTAGACTATTTGTTGTTTGACAAGGGACTAGAACTTAAACTTTGTCTCACTTTCCTATCTACAAAACAGAAGAAAATATTCAAAGTAACATTTTGGAGACAGATGACAGGACTTGTTTACTTTGTAGTACAAAGTGGGAAGAAGAAGAGAGAAGGGTCAAGGATACCCCTGAAGCTTCAGCTTCAGTAAACTTCTGAATGCCCACACATCTAAGGAAAGAGCATGACTAGCAGAGGACAGTTAGACCAAATATCTAATTCCTTATAGTGTCATTTAGAAAAGAAATCTTAAAGACTTAAAAAGAAATGGAATATTATTCGGCCTTAAAAGTGGAGAGATGTTGGTCAAAGGGTAGAAACTTTCAGTTATAAGATGAATAAGTTATGGAGAACTAATATACAGCATGGTGACTATAGTTAACAATAATGTACTATATCCTTGAGTTTTTCTAAGAGAGGAGGTCTTAAGTATTCTCACCACACAAAAAAAAGTTAATGAAGTGATGTGATGGGAACGTTAATTAGCTTAATTATGGTAATCATTTCACAATGTGTATGTGTATGAAAACATCACATTGTACAACTTTTTTATTTTCATAGTTTTATTCAGCATGTTCTGTGTGATGACACTGGTAGAGGACTCTTAGAAGCTATCACCTTGTTTCTTGAGACATTGTTCTGTGTACTTTGTCCCTTTGTTGGTTTTGCTTAATAACCACTCACAATATAAATCATATCCATGACTAAAACTATATGCTGAGTCCTGTGAGTTCTTTCAGGAAATCACTGAACCTGTAGTTGGTCATGGGGACTGTTGGGCTAGTAATCAACCAGTGATTGCCCAGGAATGAAGGAGCTCCTGGGATGCCCAACTTTTATTACTTACCAGGAAAGGCTGAGGCAAACTGTAATGCGTTCATCACCACACATGTAGAAGTAACCTAAGACATGAGAAAATGTTGATTCTTGGGAAGGTTAAAGTTTGTGCCTTAGCTCTCTCTCTCAATCATGTTGATGTCCAACTACCACCTTTTGTTTTTCACCTAGGTTCCTAGAAGCAAAACTGTGGAGGTCACCAAAATAGCTATAGATGCTGGATTCCGCCATATTGATTCTGCTTATTCGTACCATAACGAAAAGGAGGTTGGTCTGGCTATCCGAAGCAAAATTGAAGATGGCACTGTGAAGAGAGAAGACATATTCTACACTTCAAAGGTGCTGTGTCTGTGGTGTGTGTGTGTGTGTGTGCTCATGTGTGAACGTGATTGTGTGGAGGTGACAAATATATTACAAGACCAGTAGTTGTTTGGTGAATTGTGCTTATTCGTACACCACTTTTCACATATATTCATGCATGAAATCTGGTGTCAAAAAAAATGATGGCTTTCTCGTCATTGTTTTGTTCAGATTTTGTGATTTTAAAGTCAAGCCCTTCACTTTTCTGAGCCTCAGACCATATCAGTGTGATTTTGCATGGACTACCGAATCAGACAGAACTGTGATCAGATCATAGCTTTCTTATCATCTGGTGATTTACTACAATTTCTTAGCATTCTGAATCTCACTTCTCACCTCCATCTCACCTCTCATCAAGAGAGAGCAATATAAGAAGCACTGTGTGTATTAAACAAGATTAATACACTGTGTGTATTAAGTGCCTTGAATTGTGTCCAGCCCATGTTACTATGTTCATAGCACTTTTCCCCTACAGTTATCTAAAGAAAAGGGATACTAATCATTCCCCATAGGATTAAATATTTGAAAGAATGAGGCAATGTTTGTCAACTGCTGGGTAAACTCCATCAAACAGAATTCAGGTAATGGGAGTGGTTATTATTAGATGACACGTTTTATCTCTTGGGTCATTTCCTTCTGTTGTTAGTAGATGTGCTTATGATAAATTCAAACAAATAATAGAGTTTCTTTAGATAAGTCATATCAAAAGGGAAGCCAGAAGGAAAAAATTATTTTTCCTCTGTGGTCATCAGATTCCAACAAGTAGAAAGATGCCTAATTCTTAGGTGAAAGGAGAAAAACAAAACTGACTGAAGTATTAATCCAACACAACTTCCATTCCTTACCCTCTGCAGCTTTGGATGACTTTCCTTCGACCTGAGTTGGTCCGACCAGCCTTGGAAAAGTCTCTGAAAAATCTTCAACTGGACTATGTCGATCTCTATATTATTCATTTTCCAACAGCTCTGAAGGTTGGCAATTTGCTTGGTCACACCTATTTTGCTTCTTGTATCAGAATGTTGATCAATTGCATGGATGGTTAAGTTAAGATATTTCTTAGGAGTATGTAGGGATTATTACTTTAGAGGAGAATCCCCAAAATAATAATTCCTGTTTAGCATTGTATAGACTTTTTTGAATCCTTAATTTCCTTTCCATGCCTACAAGAGAAATAAGTTCCATAATTTCAAATCCTTTGTCTCAAAATTTGAAGGACAAAATAGGCCTTTTTACCACACAAATCCTGACTATGTCTCCTATGTCTCTTGGGGGTGTCACAAACACAGAGTTTCATGTAGCTGTGGTGAGCAATGAAACTGCCTTACACTTATGCATAATAAATTGATCTCCATTCTCACCATTTCAAAATGGAAACAGATATGGTGGTGCTCCCTTGGAGTGGGTCTAAAATTAGTCACCTTCATAGGGACTTGCAAGACCTTCCCTACACCACTGTATATTTTCCCAAAGGAATTTTATAGATGGCACTTAGCCATTAAGGACTACATTTTGTTGAATTCTTCATGTTAAGTTATAGAAAGCTACTCAAGCTATTCTATGCAAAAGAGTTTATTGGCCTATGTAACTGGGAAATGTCTCCTTTTCTTTATCCCTTAACTTTACATTACTATTGGTTTGCTTTATTTTGTCACAATATTTTCCACTGGGGGAAAATATAGACTTGGGGCAATTCAAGGGTTATGGTCTTTAACACTTGAGAGAACCTCTGGATCTTCTGGCATTCATATTATTCCTGAAGAGAACCTTGAATGACCCTGTTTGGTTCATGGGCCTCCCCTTGGACCATCAGATGTTCAGAGGGATAAGGAACTCTGATTGTCTAGCCTGGATCAAGAGTGCAAGAGTTATTCTGGAAATAAGGTCATGTTACTTACTGTCATTCCCAGTGCAAGGGAGGCCATTTGCAAGAGGAAAGTATAGGGGGCAGACAAAGGTAACATAAATCACTATGAGTTCCTTAGGGTGTAGGAAAATGGTATTTATTCAAACATATGATAAGGTAAGGGATTAGAGGTAGCCTGTCTCCTAAAGACATTCCTTACAACTCCATATGCAAGTCATCTTGCAAATATTAGCAGCTAGAATGTTGCACCAACTACCTAATTTAAGTTATTGTCCTGGCCCTAGATGTACCTGGCAGGCTGGTAAGTGTGGAAAAATTATTTTGTGACATCACAAAATTGACTGCTTCTATTCAGCCAGGGGAAGAACTTCTTCCAGAAGATGAACATGGAAAACTAATATTTGACACAGTGGATCTCTGTGCCACGTGGGAGGTGAGTGCTTGGAGGAGAGGGTACAGAGAAGGAAGACAGGAGAGGGGGAATCTGGTTCATTTCTTCCACTTCTGAGAATGGGCTATGTGCCTTCAGATTCAGCAATTCATAAACTTTCAAAGAGCTGGTATGCTGTGGTGGTGTGCATGAAATCATTACTAAAATGTTATAGAGAGGAATGGAGGAGAAGAATTTGGGACAATGAAGATAGGCATCTCTTTCCTTCAATGTCTAATACTCTCTCACATTTTTCTAAGAAGATAGTAGTTCTTATTCCTGCTGCCACTACCTTCCTCCCTATTTAATTTACTATTTTTTCTTTTCTCTATTATCACACCAATTGGCTTCATTGTCATTTCTTGGCAGTTCTTCCTTTTAACAGATTTTACTACATTTATCCTTGATCTATAGCCAGTTGCACAAATGATTCTTCACCCTCCTTCCTCCCCAGGCCATGGAGAAGTGTAAGGATGCAGGATTAACCAAGTCCATCGGGGTATCCAACTTTAACCGCAGGCAGCTGGAGAAGATCCTGAACAAGCCAGGGCTCAAGTACAAGCCCGTCTGCAACCAGGTGAGCACCCTTGGCCTCTTCTCCTTTCTGTTCTTCATCTCCTTCTTTCAGTACTCTCAGATGTGTTTTTGGCCTCCCCTCCTATTCATCCTGTCCTTATTGAATAGGTTCTAGAGAGCAGAGCTTCTGGGTACATGGGTGACAGTGATTTGGAGGGAACTGTGTACAGAAATGAAGGTCATGAAAACATGGAATGGGCAGTAAGTAAGGAAAGAATGAAACTAAGATGTGGTAAGTGTCAGGGGTTTGTGTGGGATTTAGACACCTGAATCCTTCCTTTTGGTGTCTCTGCTTTCAGGGGTATTTAAATAGGAGGGATGGATACAAGAAAAATTACCTGGAGACTATGAAAGTCATTAAGACGAGAGGGATGAAGTTACTGGTTTATGGTGATACTAATGGTGGATGAAATCAACACTCAGGAACATTTAGCAGGAACATAGAGCAAACCTTGTGGTTTACTCAGTTAGTCTGGTTCTCCTCATCAATTTCTACCCTTAATTTAACTATTTAGACGCATTATTCTGTGTCTGATTCTGTGCTCTTATTTTCTTTAAATCTATTTTTATGTTATTGTGGTAAGAACTCTTAATATGAGATATACTTGCTTAACAAATTTTAAAGTATACAATACAATATAATGTAGTTAACTGTCGAGACATGCTGTACTGGAGACCTCTAGAATTTATTCATCTTGCATAATTGAGACTTCACGCCCACAATTAGCAAATCCTGATTTCTCCCTCCTCGCAGCCCCTGGAAACCACCATTCTGCTCTCTGATTCTATAAACTGGACTATTTTATATTCCTCATATAACTGGTATCATGCAGTACTTGTCCTTCTGTGATGTCTTATGCACCGTTATGTCCTCAAGGTGCAACTTGCAGTCAAAGAGTGGAAGTCTTTGACTAGAAAATGTAGCTTATAAATTCAAGAATTTGACATACAGTGATACAACCCCATGATTTTGAATTAAAAATTTAAAAATTTCATGCAATTCTAGCATAAGTTTTACTCCCAATTTTTATTATGAAAATTTTCAGATATTCAGAAAAGTTGAGTATGGTAAAGGACATCTATGTTTTCCTTCCAGTATCAGAAATTTTTCACATTTTTCCATGCTGCCAAATAGATATATATATGTATATTTATGGATCTATCTGCATACATATATGTGATATTTTGCAGATCTTCTTCAAAGTAAGCTGTAGACATGACAATCCATCCCTACAGACGAAGCATATGGTCTAGTATTCATCCATATTCAAACTTCCCTATGGTTTTCCCAATGTCTTTTATAGGTCTTCTTTTCTAATCAGAAGCCAACTGTGGTCCACATATTACTTTGACTCATGTTTATTAAGGTCTGTTAACCTAGAATGGTCATGCAACACTTTTATTACCATGACATCCGAACATCTGAACAGATTTTTGTTGAATATTCTGGATTTATCCAGTTGTTGTCATGTAATGTTAATTAACTTTTTTCCCTTTTCCCAGTTTCTGCAATTTAGAATTTAGATCCAAATGCCTTATTACATTAAGATTAAGCATTTTTGGCAAGAAAATGTCCATTGCATGCTGTGTCCCTCAAATCGCCTTCTAGTAGGAAACCCGTCATGACAAGTTGTCCCACTATGAGAGATGTTAGTTTTGTTCTCTTGGTTAAGCTAGTGGTAGCCAGGTCTTTTCTTTCTAAATTTATATTTTCTCCTTTGAAATTACCTAGCAATCTGTTACATGATGATTGTCATCAGGCAAAGTTACACAGCCCGCAAATTTTCATGTAAGAGGTTGAGTATCTATCAATGATTTTACTCTAAATTAGTTATTTCATAGGTATTTTTAAATAATAACTTCCAATAAATACTCTGTTTAATTTTTTACCTGATAACTTAGTGTAAAAAGAAAATTCCCTCATCAAGTCAGGATAAAATACAGTTGTTCCTATAAGGCAGGGTAAAAGCTTAATTCCTTTCCTTTAATTATGAATGTTCCCGGAAAGCAGTTATGTAATAGTCACCATCAGCAGGATCAAAGATTTTGTTCTCTCTTTCTCATCACTTTGGACTCGTGGATTTTTACTTACTCTGTGCATTATAATTGCTTTTAGTCCTTATTCCCTTTGATGCTGAAATCTACCCAAATGTCGCCAATGGGATCCCCATCAAACTGATTCTTTTGCCTTTTAGACATCCCTTTTTGAGTCTTTGAGTACTTTCTTGTTTTCTGGCACAATTTGGAGTCCAAGGCTCAAACAGTTCTTTTTTGCCCCAGATCTGGAATTGGCCAGGTCTCCTTGCAGTGTACTACGGTATTGAGTAACCAAGATCTACTCCATACAGTCCCCTGTTCTCAAAAACGTTGTTTTCTTTCTTTCTTTTTTTTTTTTTTTACCATTTCATGGAACAGAGGCATGATATTTATTTTTTAAAAAATCATTACTTGATGTTGATATTTCCAGTTTAAATTGAATAATACACAGCTTGTTATTCACCTCTGTTTTCCTTTTAACCTTTCTCTTTAATAGTAATATTGCCATTTCAGATAATCTGACACTCTTCTATCTTGGCATTGTACAGGTGGAATGTCATCCTCATCTCAACCAGAGCAAACTGCTGGATTTCTGCAAATCAAAAGACATTGTCCTAGTTGCCTATGGTGCTTTGGGAACCCAGCGTCTAAAAAGATGGTAATGATGACAATGAGGAGTTTACCTAAAAAGCCATTTTTTAGTGAAATTTTAAAAATCATACCATACTCAGTTTTCTGGAATTAATTCTCAACTGGTTCGGGCGGGAGAAGGAGGGTGGAAGAAATCCTTCTCCTTTATCATCCTGTCACCCAGCCAGTGGTTTTACACTATATGCATTTGGTTGTAGATTAATCAATAACAAATCCCTGCATTAAAATCTATACATAATCCAAAAATTGAGAAAAAAAGACATAAGCTTAAGTCAATATTTAGATATTTATTAACTAATTTACACCTTTCTAGTAATACACTCTCTAAGCCTCATTTAACTTATGTCTGAAATTGGGTGAATAATATTTAACTGCCAGATTTATCATGACAAAAAATTACCATCTGAATCATTTTTGTAAACTTCTATAGAAGTATTGGACACTATGAGTAACGATAAAGCAAATAGTTGTCATTTGGGGACTACTCAACTTTTATCATTATCCTCGAAAAGTTGAAAAACATGCCAGTCTTTTCCTTCTCTTTTCCTTTCATCCTCTTTTTCTTCCTTTGGGTCTATGATCACAGGAAAAAAAAAAAAAAAACAGCTACTGAGAAGTAAAAGAGAAAAAAATCCATGACTTTGGAAGCATTAGTCTTAACTCAAGGATGCATCAAGATGACCTTGAGTGCTTTGTAAAGCAGAGCTGCTGGTCCAGGGACAACTTTTTGAGAAGCACTGGTCTAGAGTGAACCTGCTTGGTCTGTTTGGGAAGCCTCCTAAGAAACTGAATACTCAGTCTCAGGTCTTCAGCATTTCTGCATTTTCTTCCAGGCTTGCCCCAAACGCTCCAATTCTCTTGGAAGATCCAGTTCTTTGTGCCATGGCAAAAAAGTACCAGCGAACGCCAGCACTGATTGCCCTTCGCTACCAGCTACAGCGTGGGGTTGTGGTCCTGGCCAAGAGTTACAATGAGAAGCGGATCAAAGAGAACATGCAGGTGATGAGGGAGACTGTGGGCATAGGCCTCCTAAAGAATATTCTTCACATGTGTTCTTCTTTGTAAGGCTCTCAAGACATATTTGGGCCCAGATGAGTTACCTGTTATTTCCGACGTGTGTGTGTCTTATGTGTATTCTCACCAGTTTTCTCCTATTGTGGCAACAGGAGAGGCAGCATGGCTGGATGGAATTAAGATTGCACAGAAAACAGAGATTTTAGTTCCAGTGTAGTCTGCAGCCCTGTGCAAGTAAATCTCACTTTCTTCATTCTAAAATGAAGGAATTGGATTATGTGATTTTCTTAGTCTGGGCTGCTATAATGAAATATCATAGTTTTGGTGGCTTATGAACAACAGAAATTTATTTCACACAGTTCTAGAGGCTGGAAGTCTGAGATCAGGGTGCCAGCATGGTCAGGTGAGAACCCTGTTCTAGGTCTCACACTTCTTGTTGTATATTAAGGTGGTAGAAGGAGCAAGGGAGCTCTTTCAGGTGTCTTTTATGAGAGCATGAATCTCATTCAAGAGGGCTCCACTGTCATGTCCTCACTGCCAGTCAAGGACCCCACTGTGTAATACCATCACAGTGGGGCTTATATTTCCAACATATGAATTTTGGGAGGACATGCAAACATTCAGAGTTTAGCAGTGATCGTCTGTCTCCAAATCACTGTGGTTTTAGTTTGCATTTCCTTGAGTACTAATGTAGTTTAATTTTCATGTATTTATTCTCCTTGAGTTTTCACTTTGATGAAGTGTTTGTTGACATCTTTGCCCATTTTTATTAAGTTGTCTATCTTTTTATTTAGGTGTAGAAAGACCATTTGTATACCGTTAGCTATAGTTGTACAACAAACTATCCCCAATGTAGAGGTTTACTACAGAAGCCTTTTCTTTAGGTCATGATTCTGTGGTTTGACAATTAGCCTGGGCTCCACAAAGCAGTCTTGCTCTTCACTGGGCTCTCTCATTATTTTTGCAGTTAAATGCAGAGCAACCAGGCAGTTCTGCTTTAAGAAGTTGATTTGGTTGTTGTCAGACATGAGTAACTCTGTTCCATGTAATTTTTCAAATAGTTGACTATAGCCAAATAGCCTGTTCTTCATCTCATCACATTGGCATGATCCCAAGGCAGTGAGTGGATAATTGCAAAGCCTTTTCATGTCTAGGCTCAGAATGGACTCATCACTGCTTCTTGCAAATTTTTTTGTCCAGTGCGAATTACAGTCCAGGCCAGATTAAAGGGTTAGAGAATCTTGCAAAAGTGTTTTTGACTTTCCATTCAAATTTGGGTCTCTAATACACCTGAATTAATTTTTTAATACAATGTGAAAGTAGAGTCAATTATGTATATATTTAAATGGAAATCCAAAAGTCCACATTTTCCCACAGATTTTCATTGTCATCTCTGTCATATATCAATTCTCCCTCAGTCCATTTCCGGCCTCTCTCTTCTATTCAACTACTTAATTTTCTGTATTGTCTAACTATAGTGGATAATAAGTCTTGCTTTCCAGAATGGTAAAAATTTTTTCCCTTCCTTTTTCTTCTGTAATCATGCCCTGGCTATTCTTGCCTAGTTGTTCTTTTATGTAAAATGTATTTTTACTTATCAACTTTCACCAAAAATAAAAGTGTAGGGCTTTTGTTCATACTGCATTGAAATTGTAGATGAATTTGGAGAATGTTGACTTCTTTGTACAATATTGAGATTTCTAATCCATGATTATGATATGAAATTTTAATTACTTCGATGTTCCTTATATATTTTAATGAATATCATAACTTTCTCCACAAATGAATTTACATAATCCTTTTATTAGATTTCCTTCATATCTAACTAGTAAGTTTGATATCCTTTTGATAACTTTTTCCTAACTTTTTATTTTGAAGATTTTAAAATGTGCAAAAATTTTGAAAGAATAATGCAATAAATGTGTAACTTAGATTCATAACTTGTGAAATTGTTGACACTGTGCCTGTTATCTATCTAGCTTCTCTACCTATCACTATCTTGGAGTATTACTTTGGGTTTATGGATTTATTTGGTTCAACATATTAGCCATTACTGGAATTCTTTTTGATGCTTAATGTGTCCCACGTTTCGACAGGGACATCCTCTTCAAGCCAGTTACTGTGTCCTTTGAACATGACATCATTACTATTTAGGCAATTACTGGTTTAAATTATCTTGAACAAATTGTTTTTTAACATCCTAACAGTCTATTGTTGAGAGATAGAAATCCACCTGTATTCCAAAATTACTAGATTATGTTATGTATTTTTTCAATTTGTCTCTAGATTCTTCTGGATCTTCTAAGTACATAACCCTATGTCTTTGCATAATGTCAGCTTTTGTTCTCTCAGGTCTTTTAAAGATCTCC
Source organism: Tapirus indicus (assembly GCA_031878705.1). Lineage (NCBI taxonomy): Eukaryota > Metazoa > Chordata > Mammalia > Perissodactyla > Tapiridae > Tapirus > Tapirus indicus. The sequence continues at coordinate 123,204,742 of CM062925.1, forward strand.
TTTTTGTCTGTAGTCTTGTGCAGTTTCAATATCTTGTACCTAGAGATGGATTTCTATTTAGTGTTGGCCTGATACTTATTACCACTGGAGTATTTTGCTTGATGTCTTTAGAAACTTTTGGAAACTTCTAAGACATTTTGAGAATTGCCTCTACACCATTCAGACTGATTTGCTTGGATCTTCCAGATTGGAAATTATGCAATCTAAAAATCCTTCTACCTCTGTGATAGGTTTTTGAATTCCAGTTGACTCCAGAGGACATGAAAGTCCTAGATGGCCTAAACCAAAATCTTCGATATCTTCCTTTGCAAATGTAAGTGACTTTGTTAAATGTTGGTGCTTCAATTTATTTTCTGATAATGAGTGTATGATGATTGTTAAAATTTACTCCAATACAAGGGGCTAGGCCAGTGGTGTAGTGGTTAAGTTCACGTGCTCTGCTTTGGTGGCCCAGGGGTTCACAGGTTCGGATTCCGGGCATGAACATATGCACTGCTTATCAAGCTGTGCTGTGGCAGCATCCCATGTAAAGTAGAGGAAGATGGGCATGGATGTTAGTGCAAGGCCCATCTTCCTCAGCAAAAAAGAGGAGGATTGGCAACAGATGTTAGCTAAGGGCTAATCTTCCTCACACACACACACACACACAAATTACTTCAATACCAGGAAGATAGAGGCCAGTTTAAGTCAGGAATGAGACAGGAGCTTTCTGGAATCTCCTCCCAGACTCACTCCAGAGCTTTGTTCACTGATACAACAGGGTGGGTGGGTCAGGGTCAGCTTGGACTTACACATATACTTCCTGCCCTCATCAATTCATGGAACTTTCCAAGAAGCTCGACATCATTGCTGAATCTACATCTTCCGTGTAGGCTTCCCATTTCTACAACAGCCTAGTGGACATTCACTGTGGATATCAATGCTTCCAAATGTATTTAGCACCTTCTTCTCCCAACTTCTCAATTCTTTATCAGATTAAAGTATTCTCCGTGAAGCTTGTGGTCCATGCCAGAAATGCCCATCTTCCCCCCAGATGGAATCTTCATGAGATCCTGCCAATGTTATGTCCTTCATAAGTTTCCAGATCTCTCCCTTCATTTTCATTGCATGTTTGTCCAGGACCCAAATACTGCATTTCCCTCCAGAAAGGCTAGCCTTGTAGGATCAATAGGAATTATTTGTTTAGATTTTCTGACAGGTAGAGATCTCAATGCAGAGGACAAAGTTTTCAGGAAGAAAGATTTAAACCAAAGGAAGTGTATGGAAGCAAAAGCACCATTATTGGAGATAATTCATAGCCACCAAAAATTCTTTAGTATTCCTTCATGCTCTAAGGTTCTGGAATTTTGAGAAAAAAGTTTCATTATAAATAAGGGAAAGGGAGGAAAGCATATTCCTTCCTCCTGAGAGAATTTTAGTTCATAATACTGATAAATGCAATAAAGTATTGGATGGGAGAGCATGATGGAAAGTTGTGAATACTCAAATTTTGATAGGTATCTTATTCTCCTTGCTAATATAGAGACAAATGAAGCATAAGATAGGGAAAGAATGCAGAGAGTAAGAGAGAGTGGTAATCAATCAGTAATCCTTGCAGTTAATTATATATTTTAATAAAAAGCAATCATTTTCTATCACTTTCTACTGTGGGTTATTACTGAACAGAGATCTCCTTTCTGTACAGTAAGCTTCTTGGAAATGGGACCCAATTTTTACATGATATTCTTTCTATTTCTGAATCTAACTAGATGTGCTATATGTGTGGACTGTTCATAAATAATTAATAAATTTTAAAAATGGAAGTGAAATTACATTCAATAACCTGTATCATCTAAAGTATTGATTAGTGCTGAGCATTTTGCTGAACATTTCCTGTTCAAAACAAGGCAGAATAATTCTCTTCCACTGAGGATTTGAAATGAGAAAGGTAAGGCTACCTTGCTGCTTTATTGACAGATGTAGCTAGGGAGAGGAACATATTTGACTCCATATGTTCTGTGTATTAAGTTCTGGGCAAGGAAGACCATTTCAATAATTTAATCACTGTTACTATTTTTTGACTGTTATAAAGTCATGTTTCTGAAAGGAAGAAAGGCAGACTTCACAATGAGTCAGGAAATAGAATATTTAATTTTACTCCAATGACAGCTCTGTAGAAAACACTTCACCACCTGAGAAATGGAGTCATTGAACCCATATGTGCATTGTTCTTTCTCATTGTAGTGCTGCTGACCACCCTGAGTATCCATTTTCTGATGAGTATTAACATGGAGGCCTTTGTCCTGACTTCCACCAGAAGCCCTGTGTGTGGACAGTGAGAATGGAAATGTCTCTGATGTTGGTGATCAGTCACATCAGCGTGGGTTCCATCCATGCTGCTTAGCACCTCATACTCAGCTAGACTTAAATCCATAGGTTAGGAAGGAAAGGCACTCCATTTTTGTCGCTTTCTATGAAAATTAAAGATTTTTTTCCCTGAAGTCTCTTACCTACTCCAGTCTCTGTTTTGTTTATTTTCTTTCCTTTTAACTCATTAGAACCAAAAACTGATTTGCCTGGTTTAGGGATGGGAGGGAGATGAGATACGATAAGAGCAATTTTATAGGCATTTCTAGAGTGGGATGGGTAGAGTTGTCAGCCTATAGGGAAGTAGTAGTTAGCAAATATTTATCAGTCAGTTTTCCTTTAGCCCTCGAGGAACAAGAGAATGCACTGCATATGGTCTGCAAGGGGAGGCACATGTTGAAAGGATGACCAGCAATATGTAGGCTCTCTTCCAGCAGCAAAAAGGAACAGAGCTCCAGAAATCCCCGAATGAGGTAACCCTGTGGCAGAGCTGGCCCAGGAAGTGGGAGGTGAACCAAACATGAAGGATGATCAGGCCTCAGACATATAGAAGGTTTAGGAGGAGGCAGTTGAGCACATATCTGTTTGGAAAATGCCTCTTTGCCACTTCTTTCCAAAGGGCCAGAGCTGAGAGTCAGGACTAGACTGACATGTGTGCCCAGGTAACAGCAATGAGCCCGCTGGGTTGTAGTTGGGCAAAGAAACAACTGACTGATCAAATCACCCTGAACATTAATTTGATATACTTGATCCTTTTAAATGTTTAAAACACAAAGCAAGGCACACTTAGGAATATAAAACACAAAATACACCTAAGCCATTACATTTTTTTCTGTATAGCCAGCATAAAATGGCAAATACATTTAGTAATTCCAGTTCTCCTATTTGAAAATATGGATGCAGAATAGCACAATGCTTACAACATTTGTTAACATTTAGGAACATCTTTTATAAAAAATGTACATGTATTTTCTATAATTTTTAATGGTACAAATGTAGTCATGTAATCATAGAGAATGAAATTTTTATCACATCACTTTGTTAAAATATGGGACAATCATGGATGAAACAGGGACAGTCAAAGAACTTTGAGACTGACAGTTGCTCAGGACCTGGGTAGACTTTCTAATTATATCTGTAACTACTGCTTCCTCTCATGACCATATTCATCTGTCATAACTATTGGGATTTCTACAGCCATGCTCTACAGCGGGAAACTCACCAACAAACTGTGCAACCCACAGTTTTTACTACAATGATTCTTGCTTCAAATTAGAGGAGGCCATATATATTCTCAGAGTTTAGGTCACATTTGTATGACTTTAACATGACCTTCTGGTGTCAAGAACTAGTGCATAATTTGGGGGATTGAATCATTCTGATTGGTTGCAATTGTACCCTTTTATTTTTTATAGTTCCTCCTTGGACAGTTTTTAAGATTTGCTCTTCTGGGAAGATCAGTGTATATGACAAAGTTGGCCATGTAAATACCATGGGTGTGCATTGGGCAGGAAAAAGATAAGGAGAAGATGCAAAAGCTCAGGAAACTATACTGTCTAAGTAATTCAGAAGTGTTCACAAAAGAGTGCCAAATTTTAATAATATTGAAAAAGCTAGACTTCCGGTTTCCAGTTTCATAGGTAAAAAGCTTGGAAGTCAACACTTCCACCCTCATAAAAAGAAAAAAGATAAACTAAAAATCAACAATTCTCCTTAGATCCACCAAAAAATTGAAGTCACCAGGCAAATTGGGACAATGGAACAGAATAGGGATGCCAAAAATAGACCCACACAATTAGAGTTAACTGATCTTTGACAAAAGAGCAATCCAAAGGAGAAAGAATAGTCTTTTCAACAAATGGTGCTTGAACAACTAGACATCCACACCCAGAAAATCAATCTAGACTTAGACCTTACACACAAAAGTTAACTCAAAATAAATTATAGAACTACAACATAGGTGAAAATCTATATGACCTCTGTCATGGTGATGACTTTTTAGACACAACATCAAATGCACAATCCACGTAAGAAAAAAATTGTTAGACTTAATTTAAATAAAAATAATTCTGCTCTGTGAATGACACTTTAAAGGGAATGAAAAGACAAACCACAGACTATGAGAAAATACTTGTAAAACTATATCTAATAAAGAATCAGTATCCAAAATATACAAAGAACTCTAAAAACTCCATAGTAAGAAAATAACCCAATTTGAAAATGAGCCAAAGATCTGAACACAACATCACCAAAGAAGATATACAAATGGCAAATAGGCATATGAAAAGTTACTCAACATCATTTGTAATTACGGAATAGCAAATTAAAAACAAAAATGAGATACCATTACACATTTGTTAGAATGGCCAAAATCCAAAACAGCAACAACACCAAATGCTGGTGAGGATGTGGAGCAACAGGAGCTCTCTTTCATTGTTTGTGGGAATGAAAATGGTACAGCCATTCTGGAAGATAGTTTGGCATTTTCTTACAAAACTAACCATAAGTTTACTATATGGTCCAGCAATTGTGCTCCCTAGTATTTACCCAAAGGAGCTGAAAACTTGTGTCCACACAAAAACCTTTACACAGATGTTTATAACAACTTTTAATAACTTCCAAATTATGTATAGAGGATCCTTGGATATGGACACATAATTGAATCCATACGATACTATCTTATTCAGTGATAAGAAGACATGAACTATCAAACCATGAAAAGACATGGAGGAAACTTCAATGCACATTGTGAAGTGAAAAAAGCCAGTCTTCAAATGCTACATACTGTATGATTCCAACTGAGTGGCATTCTGGATAAAGCAAAATTATGGAGGCAGTAAAAGGATCAAGGTTGCCAGTGGTTGGAGGAAAAGAGAAAGGGAAGGATGGATAAGTGGTGCACAGAGGATTTTTGGGTAGATGAAACTATTCTGTATGTAGACAGTAATGGTGGATACACATCGATATGCATTTTTCAATATTCGCAGAGCTGTGCAACCCAGAGGAACCCTAGTGGAAACCATGGACCATAGTTAATAATAATGTATCAATATTGGCTCACCAGTTGTCACAAATGTCTCACATTAACAGCATGGTTCTAATAATAGGAAAACTGGGGGCAAGAAGGCTGGAGACCATTTGGGAACTCTCTGTATTTCATTTGCAATTTTCTATAAATCCAAAACTATTTTAAAGTGTAAAGTCTATTAAGAAACATAAAAAAATGTATGGTCCAATTTTTTGTTCCTTCTAACAGTTTATTCTAGTTAATTAAAAAAAGCTTTTGAACACCTGCTAAGGGTCAGATTTTGTGACTGTCTCGTGACACAACTGTTAAAGGATCTGATACTCACATAGTCAAGATGGGGTTTCTGACAATTCTGAGGTCTGTGAAGGTGACCTGGAACAGGAGGTGAGGTCGTTCTCTGGTCATCACCTACATCTCAGTGAACTAGGTTAGCAGGTTGCCAGGCTAAATAGCCTGAGATCACGTGGGGTTGTTTCCAGGAAAATGGTTTCTGAGAGGGTATTACCTTCATAAGTCAAGTGGAATCTGACCACAAGGGACCATCCACCTCTGTGAGTTGACCTGCTTATCCCTGCTGGTTTGTGACAGCTCTCCCAAGGTAGACATTCTCTGCCTACACAGCATTTAGAGATGCCAAAATTCTCTCATAATCTGGCCAGCAAAGTAAAAATTTCATTCCATACTGGCTTGCAGTAGCACAAAGGTAAAGAGCAGATATTCCCTGGGCCTATAGGAAGGTTCAGAGAGATGAAGCCAGAGATGGCGTGGTCTGTGAATGGCATCTATGCCCAGGATAGGCTGCAAGAACAGCCTTGTAGGTGTAGAACTGAGCCAACTGGGCAACATTCCTAGCTTGGTAATAATTTCCGCATTGTATTTGGTGGAATTAAAGCTGTCAGAAATGGTCCTTGCCAGTACAAGGCCATGGAAATTGCAGTTTCAATCACAAAGGAGTTGAGAAATCATGGAATCCCCTACAGAGAGTCAGCTAAGATGCTCCAAGTAAAAGACCAAAGAGTTATACCAATATTGGTCTATTTGGAAAGCATGTCAAGAAACTTGACCTTCAGAAGGAAGGCTGCAATAGTCCTGAATCCTCATCTAAGACCTGGAACCAAGAGAGTTAACAAAAAACCCAAGGCATGCAGGAACATGGTTGTTTGTCAAATCAAAAATAATGAAGCAAATTAGGAAATCTGCCATCAGGAAAAAGAGCCAATATACCCAACAAATAGGGAAAAGAGAACACAAGAAGTGAAATAATGGAGTCACTTGAGCATGACATGAAAATAATTTGTTTAACACTCTCAAAGGAATTAAGAAGGGACAAACATTTATGAAAGGAGATGGAGAGTATGTTATTAAGAAAAGACAGATGGGAAAAAGAACTAATTGGAAGCATCATGAAAAATAAACTATTTGAATAAAAAGAGGAAAACATCAATAGATACAATAAACAGGAGTCTAGACACAACAGCTATGAATTTTTATTTAAATTAGTGATTGCTTTGAAACTTCCTTAATTTGTCTTCATCTACCAAATCCAATGATAAGAGTAAATTCTGATGACTTCCATATAAAAGAGGTCAATCAGTGATATTTTCCCAGTAAAAATTCTTCTGCTTCTAAAGCTTTTTGGTATTTGCCTTCAATTGTTAAACCATATTTACAAATCTTCAGGCTTCACTCTTTATACGACTGTTTGGATAACTTTCAAGCTTCAATCCCACTCCTTTTACGCATGACTACTGCTCTCGGCTCCTTCTTCCTGACCCTCCTTCATGAACCTCCACTTCTGCTCCCTAGAGGAAAGCTGAATCAGGCCAATTCAGATTTAACCAGCAAATTCAGTGAATCAGTCACTTCAGGCTTAAAATATGTCTCTTTCAGAAACTTTCTTATCCGCAGAAATGTATACGAACACAACTGCCTGCCCCCTCACTCCTTCTTTTGCTGGCTCTCTTGTTATGACAGGAAGATAATGACATCCCACAGGCTCTGTTTTTTCTCACAGGTCACTTTTGTGTTCCCCTCAGAACCCATGGAAACTTTCACATGTCATGTTCTCACCTAGAATAAGATCAAACTGCTGACGTTGCTGTTGGGACTCACAAAATGGGAGCCTGTGGAATTGTGTCCACCAGGAAAAATCGTTAAACTCTCCCACATCATTGGAGACAAGGGATGGAGGAACTGTGTCTCATTATTAAAGATGCTTTTGCTAGAAATGCTATAATTCAAACAATAATTCTCCACTTAATGGCCCCCTATGGCCAGTTTTAAAGGCAGACAAAATTGAGTGGTAACTTTCAGCTGACCACTGTAAATTAAATGTGGGTTTCTGCCAAATATTATTGAAGTCAGCAAGGACATCCAAAGGACTCCAGATGACTACCTTGCTGTCATCAATTTGGCTACCATGTTTTATTCCATACCCATATCTGGTCTGCCCCCATGTATGAAGGCACTCAACTGATGTTCCACCAGGCTCCCATGGGTACCTCAGTAGCCCTGCCATGTCACACAACCACTGCCAGGGTTTAAACACACCACATTTGGGCAATACATGGATGATATCTTTTTGTGGGGCCCTGCCTTAAAACAGGTGACCCAAGATCTTAAGTCTCTCAGTCATTTACAAAATAGAGGCTGGACCATTGCCCCTCACAAGATTCAAGGGCCTGTCGAATCAGTCAGATGCCTTGGATAGTGTTATATGGTCCTCCAAAGGAAGAACAATTAATTCCTGAGACCACCAAACAACTTTTGTAGCTTAGGCCACCTTAAACCTGAAAACAGGCACCACACCTCCTGGGCTTGTTCACCATCAGGGAAAGCACATATCCTTCTTGTTGATTTTACCACACCAATTTTTTTGAATTACTAGAGAGTCCACCTCCTTCCAGTGGGGGACTACAACAGAGGGGCTTAGGATAATCACACAAGCTGTGCAGCAGGCCTGGCCCCTGGTCCCAGGTTACCACTCTCCATTGAGGCCCTGGCTACCACCACAAAACCTACTGGGGCTTATGGACCAAGCAGAGCCATAAGGGCCACCCATGGATTTTGAGACCAAACAGCCACCACAAGTACCTTGCAGGAGACACCTTAACATAACAAGAGACTTGTGCTTACTGGGCTCTTGGAAACTGAGGTCCTGGGCTCCATTCAGTGGCCTGAGGACTCACGTTCCTCTCTACCATGGGGAAGTGACTCTTCTTGTAGCCAGCTGGGCCCATACAAGGAGCCTCCTTAGTTAAATGGCAATCGCTCCTTCAGGACAGGGCCAGTCTCCCGAAGCATCACCTCCCCCATGCTCAGCCCCTTACCTGTGACCATGGTGGAGGTGGAGGTGACCCTTCTCTCTTCCCCCTTGGCAAAATGAGGAGTCCCTTGGAATGATGGCACTGATGCCATCACATAGCATGGAGGTCACAGGTGAGTGGCACCTGTGAAACTCTGTAAAGTTTCTCACTCTTTACAGAGTGCTGCCTCAAACACTGGACCCTGCCTACATGACTGTACTTTCCAATGTTGCTGCTTGTTGTCCCTGTGACCCTACTTGCTCAAGGACACCTGCACCACTGTGGGTCCTGCCCCTCATGACTGGGACTCCAACATAACTCATGTCCACCTTCTCTGGGTTCAAGTGCAGTGATTACATAAAACTCTTAAAATAAAGGTGTCCATCAACATTACCACCCTATCTAATCTACATGGGTCCCAAGAGAAATACCCTCCCTCTGTACACTCCAAAAACCCATGGGAAGCCATTGTTGACGACCTCAAAACATACCACCAGGAGTTCTCCACAAATACCCGTCTCTCTCTAGCACTAGATAATACCTATCCTAACACAAAGCCTCCGCTGGCACGTTCTCTGTCTCTCACATCAGAGAATATCCTTCTCTACAAGAGTCCTCTACTAACACCCAGATCCTGTCTTACATGATAAATTATCCATTGTGGCATGAGGCCTCCACTAATACCCTCTCTCTTTTATACTAGAGAATACCCATCCCCACTCAAGGCCTTCCTCATAACCCACACTCTCTTTTACACTCTAGAACACCCAGCACCAAGCCTAGACCAACACCCACTCTCTGCCACGTACACTAGAGATTCATCATCCCAACATGAGGCCTCCAGTAATATGCACTCTCTCTAGTACAGTAATAGTGTCTATCACAGTCCTAGGCTTCCTCTGACATCTACCCTCTCAACTACACTAGAGGATGCTCATGCCAGCAGGAGACCCCACTAATAACCACTCTCTCCAGAACCAGAGAATACCCATGCCATCCCATGGGCACCACTGACACCCACTCTCCCTCTTACACTGGTGCATATGCGTTCCAACATGAGACCTCCACTGACAACTTCTCCCTCTCCTACCATAGAGAACACACATCCCTGCTCTTCCATGCCACACTGTACTGCTCAAACCCTGACCTTATCCCTCCCACTGCTGCTTTTCCCTACTGCCACATCAAAACCACCGACATACATGTCCATCTTGCTCAAATGACAACTAGGCCTTTAAACAAATTGCCTTTTGGACTTGCCCTGGTCAATGTCTTTAGTGAACCACCACATTCATCTACCCAGCTGATGTCTAGATCAGCAATGACATATATGTGAATATCAGCATCACAGTCAATGCCCATCTGCCCTCTACCCTGTATTCCAGGCTTTCACTAATTGCTTGCAACAATCCTCCCTATGGGTGAAGTACAAGAACCCTCTAGAGGACAGCACCAATTGTGCATAGCCTGTATCTGTGTTACCCCATCTACTGTCCTCCTCCCTCAAATCTTGACCCATATATAACGTACTTCACTTCACATCACCTGTTCTTACAGATTATTCCAGAGATGGGGCTATTGGGAACTGATACCTCGACATTCCCACATTCATGACCCATCTATTTTGTGATCCCCTTTTCCATAGATCAGCTATCAATCACTTGCTTACACATCACTGTAGGATTTCCTGTTCTCCTTAAGGACACCTCTACCCTGCCTGCACTCTTCTGCCAAGGCCACTTGTGAGCCCTATCTGTCCCAGGTATATTCCTTGGTGTGGAAGCATTGTCCATTCCACAGAGGACTGACACAGCATGCAAACTTATAAAGGCTAAATAGCAATGTCTCAGCCTTTAATCTCTCAAATGCCATAGACATCACAAGCTCTTGGACTCTTAAATTAGGTAACATCTCTCACAGAATCTATACATACAGGAATTATCTTGCACTCTGAATACATTTCTTCACAACAGGAAAACTGGAAAGATGAGAGTAGAAGTAGATGAAAGAGGGAACCAGAATGCTGAAAGGGAAGGTGGGGTGACATTCAAGGCAGTTTTGACAAATGTTGCCAGACACCAAGCACTATGTCTTACCCTGTCAGAAAATCACTTAATAAAGCCTTTGACAGTGGTCAGAGGATGTCTAATGCTTTGCTATGTCTGGAGAGGAATAACATCTATAACTAATTATCCTTAGTTTCATTCTAAGTAGATTAAACTTACTCTACCAATCAAAACATGGAAATCTATTTTTATAGACTATCTAAGAATTGTTTAAATTTTTGAAAGATCACATCTCTGAAACAGTTTGTGTGGAAATTACAAATTTAACATCAATGATGAAACAAACTGTGTAAAAACAATGATTATAAAATATATTACCACACCAACACAAACTTGTTGCAAAAGATTTGTTCATTATTTCTAGTTCAGTTTTAACTTTCTAGGGATACAACTACCTATTTTATTGTTTTCCTGGGATTTCAATAATCTTACCAGATATGAAAGTAAAATTAAACTTTCAAAGATAAGCCAAAATAATGTACAGAGTAACTTCAGGAAAATGGCAGACTGGGAATCCATCTCTCCATCCAGATAACAACTGAAGTAATGGTTTTGGAATTCTGGGGTCTAAGAAATCTTGCAACATTCAGGGGAAAGCTTGGCTTGTAAATGGCAGTTAATATGAGGATGGAAACCAGAGGTTCTGGTGTGGCTTGCTGGAGCCAGGGTGGGCAATAAGGAACTTGTCTTCCATGTATCTGTGTTCTGTGTTGTGATGATGGGTTGCTGCTTCTGATTGCTGAGGTGCAAATACAGAGGCTGCTGCCATTGGTTCATACTCCACTGGCTAAAGTGGCTTCCATGGGATTTAAAGAGCCATCTTTGCTTTGTTGGGCATTCCAAAACACTGTTATCTATGGCATGTGCTTTCAGAAAGGGCTCATGTCACTTTAGGGCCCCTGTAGGCCACTTGGCCACACAAAATGAATGCAGAAGCAGGAACATTATGGGGTAATTTAGCTAAACTCTCACCAAAGCCATATATCAAAAACCCACATGACACACCATACTCAATGTTGAAAAACTAAAAGCATTCCTCCTAAGATGGGGAACAAGACAGAGTACCAATTTTCACCACTGCTGTTCAACACTGTTCTGGACATTCTAGCCAGAGCCATTAGACAAGAAAAAGAACTAAAAGGCAGCCAAGTTGCAAAGGAAGATGTAAAACTGTCTCTAATAACAGATGACATGACCCCGCATATAGCAAATCCCAAAGAATCCACAAGAAAACAAACAGAGCTAATAAACAAATTCAGCTGAGTTGCAGGGTACAAGATAAACACTCACAGATCAGTTGTGTTTCTGCACATCAACACTGAACAATCCAAAAGGAATTTTTTTAACAGATACACAGTTTTTGTTGGTGATGACAAAAATATTTTGGATATAGATAGCTGTGATGCTTCTATAACAAGGTGAATATAATTTAATGCCACTGAATTGTACACTTAGGGATGGACAAAATGATGAATATTATATTTATTTTATATATATATATATATTTATATATATATATTCACAGTTTAAAAAGTAACAATCTATAGAAGGGTGACTGTAGACATTATAGTAACATCTACTAATTATATAGAGCCGAGTTCCACAACTACAGCCCGCGGGCACAGCTCACTGCCTGTTTTTCTATAGCCTGTGAGCTAAAAATGGTTTATAATTTTTTTTTTTTTTGGTGAAGACAACTTTCCCTGATCTAACATTGATGCCAATCTTTTTTAGTATGTAGGACACCAGCCCAGCACAGCCACTAACAGAGTAGTGTAGGTCTGCGACTGGGAACTGAACCCTGGGCCACCAAAGCAGAGAACACTGAACTTAAGAACTAGGCCACCAGGGCTGGTGCTATACATATTTTTAATGGTGGAGAAATTCAAAAGATGAATAATATTCCATGACATATGGAAATTATGTGAATTTCAACTTTCAGTATTCATAAAGAATGTTTTTTGGAATGAAAAAATTAGCCCAAATTGCTAAATTTCTGTGATTGATTTGTTCTTAGTAGGACCGCAGGATGGTTGCCTCTCTGAGAATGATTCCAATCTAACCCACTGATTATCAAGCTGACTTCTGTTTTTATAGTAAAACTTTACTTTCTAGGCACTTTTTAAAATTTCCATGCCTGTTGCCTTTCTCGTAGGTTTTAGTATTTGCACAACCTGTTATCTCCTGAATTGACACAACTTTTAGAATTTCCATTTATCAGCGTTACATAACACATAATAGTTAATTAGCTCTTTTCCACACTGTTGAACTCTGCATGAACTTGGGGAATGTGACTGACCTTGGAGTGCTTAATGTTGCTTTTGTTTGGCCACTGATGGAATCAACAGTCTTCCTTCTACATGGCATATTTTCAGAAATGCTTGGCTTGCTCAATTTCCTGCTTACAAAAACAGAGAAGTACATGGCTCTCTTTTAGAACCTGGCATTAATGTAGAAGAAGAAAAATCACTAATATACGTTTCCCTTCTTTAACTTATTAAAATCAGGAAGAAATTAAATGTACTTTATTTTTCTTCATCCTTCCTTTATATTTCAACTGCTTTTTCCTAATCTTGATCTTAATCTTCTGTTTTTTGGCATAATTATGAACTAGCAGCTTTTCATAGACTCAAGTTTTTTCAAGTAACTATGTTCATATTTTCATTTTCAAATTGTCACAACTGGTCTAGCAGGATTCTCTCAGTCAATGCCTTTGTTTTCTCAGAGACGTTGCTGGCAGCCATTGTAACCAGTCTTGATTTCTGGCAACAACACAATATTCAGTTCTGTCCTGAGTTTTCTTACACAAGATAAAAATAGCTACTCACCAAGAAGGTCGATTTCTTTTAGAGGGAAATAGAGTTAGGGACCCAACTCTAATCATTAGCTGCGCACATGAAATTAGTGCTGGTAAATGGGCTGCTGGATACTCTTTGTCTCCTTTAGGAGAAACGCAGTTGGAAACATTATTTTAAAGGTATGAGTTCACATAATTTTTCCAACTTAATATATTATGTTTCTTAGAATGTGAGGTATCATGAACCACTAATGTTTTCTACTATGTCGACATTTACTTTATTAAAGGAGTTGTTTAAAGGGAACTAATATGAAATGGAGGAATCAGCAGGCAAATAGAACCTCAGATTTTAAGAACATTGAGATTAAGTACTGAGGGGAATTTCAGAGAGGGAGGCTGAGCCAAGGAGGCAGTCTGCATCAGAGACACAAAATACCAAGAGGTATTTCATAATCACATACTTCCTGGTGTGGCCTGGGGAACCAAGGAAAGGTGCCAGTAGCTGAGATGGTTTTGCAAGCTCAAAGGTCTCAGAAGAATTTCTACACTCAGTGAGACAGAGATGGAAGCAATTCTAGGCAGTGGGGCCAAGATCAGAAGTCAAAGTGCAAGAGCAGGGAGAGGTCTGAACAGAGGAGGTCAAGCAGCTTGAGAAGGAGGCATTTTGGGACTTTAAATATATTGAGGTGGGCACATGCTGGGACGTTCATTGTGATGAAGGTGAAAAGAATCTGTTGCCCTTATATGACAATTTGGCATATTGATTATTATGAATTAAAATCAGTTAAGAAACAATCAGTGCAAGAAGGACACTCTGACCTTCCTTTGCCCTCTGAAAGCAGGAAATCAATCTCCACGTGAAATTACCCTCCCTATACCAGGAGGGTGGAAGGAATCTCCATCTCCAGAGACAGGGAATTCAGGGCTGAGAAGGCGGTATAAACAAACCTTATCACTTCTTCACTGATTTGCTACCCTAAATCCAAACCCTTTGTCTTGTCAATTCTTCACAAATTTATTGTTTCCTTGTGTAAAATGTATGAAAGCTGCCTACTTTGGTCACTTCTTTGAGTGTTATATCATTATGGGCTCTTTTATGTATGAAATTAAATTTGTTTTTCTCCTGTTAACCTGTTTTATGTCAAGTTAATTATTGGAGGATCCAAAGAACCTAGAAGAGAAGGGAAAAGATATCTATCCCTATGGTGGCCAATTGTGCAATAAAATCTGCCAATCTATGGAACTTAAAAGTACATGTTAATCTGTTTCTTCAAAAATAATAGATTTTTATTTAGAAATCTTAAAAATTGGCTATTATAGATAAAAGAACAAAGTCACAGTAAAATAATAAATGTCCTAGTAATTGTCAAAGTTTTGTAGTTTCATTCTCCATTAATACATTTTTAACATAGTTAAATCTTACTTCAGTCACTGTCTCTGTATCTGATAATTTTATTTAATGTAACAATTTAACAATTTTACATATACTTTTAAAATATGCATGAGCATCATTTGCACATTATTTTTTCTGTCAGTATATTACTCCATTATTATGTTGTAATAGTTATCAATGCATTATAATTGATGTATATGAATTAGAGTGATTTTTAAGTCGTGGGTCAGTGAAGTGTTCTCTATCTGACTAGAGAACAGTTAATAATAGTTCTATTATTAAGTTCTATTATTAATTAGTTCTATTATTAATAGTTCACTCTAGCTTAATAATAGTTCTCTATTATTAAGAATGCTGCAGCAAACATGTTTGCATATATCTTTGACTAAAGCTAGATAATTTATTTAAGATAGAAATTGGATTTTTTTGTATCAAAGTTATTATATATTTGGAAGCTCTTACCCAATATTTCCAAACCAATTTCTCAAAAGGCTGTGCCCCATCAGTGTTTACACTCTGATCAACAGAGCACAAAAATTCCTATCTCATTACTGTGTGACAGTATTAGGATACCTCATTTAAAATTTCTAAACAGACTGATGAAAACGGTATTTCATTTTTAATGCGTATTTCTTTTTTTCACAATTATTGAGGTATAATTGATATATACCATTAGTTTCACGTGCACAGCATGAGGATTCGATATTTGTATATATTGTGAAATGGTCACCACAATAAATCTAGTTCACATATATTTAATGTATATTTCATATGTGTAAGTGAGGTTGAATATACTTATTAGTAATTTGTAGTGCTTTTTTATTGGGGGAGGGGGAAGTGAAATGTTTTAATGTGCCAAATTAGGCATCAGATGAAAAGGACTTCAACGATTAAAACAGAGTTAGAAACCAGAAATTAATCTACCAATATTAGTTAGCCTCTTTTAATTAAATCTACTCTAATTATTAGGAATAACTCATGGTAGAAAAGGAATTTGAAAATTCCAATGCATTTGTACTTTTTTAACATGGTCTTAGAATGATTAATCTTTGATTATTTTGTCCTTAAACTATTTCATAAAGCTGTGTCCCTGGGCCCTCCTACATTTCTAATTTTGAATTAATAAATAAAAGGAGCAGTTGAAATCCAGGCATTATTTGCCTCACAATGTGATGCAATAGAAAGTATACAACTCACCTAAAAAGTGGCTTTGAAAAAAAAAATGTAAAATTGAACCTAAGCAAGCATTGGATCTAATACCCACTTCTAGGAAACTGAAAGGATGGAGGGACAAATTCAATAAAACCACAAAGGAACCAATAAACCAAATCCAGCATGTAGAACAGTAGAAGATTCTCCAAGAGGCTGATCTGGTTCATGCAGTAAACCAAAGCTGTATATGTAATTTTTAAATGGAGGGACTATTAGAGAATAAAAGGACTTAAGGCTGTGGCTCAGCTCACTGCATAGTAAAATCACGTGGGGTGTTCAACATTGATGCCTGGCGTCTCCCTCCCCCACCCCTCCATGGGGATTCTGGTTGAATTCATCTTGGTAAGGCCTGAGCTATGGGAGTGTTATAGGCTCCCCAGAGGATTCTATCGGGGTGATGACAATGCTCGAAAGTCATATACTGGTAACAATTCTATGAATATACTAAAAACTGCTGAATTGTGCATAAAGGGATTGAATTTATGGTGTGTGACTTATGTCTCATTAAAGCTGCAAAAAAAAAATAGCAATTGTACTATTTTCATTCCTCTGCAGGTTTCTGTTAATAAAGAAGAAAATTGATGTTTGTTTAGCCAAAAGAGTGAAAGGAGATGAATCCAATGAGACTCTTTTCTCTAAAGCTGAATGATGGGCACTTCTTGCCTACACTGGGATTTAGCACCTCTGTTCCTAGTAAGGTTGTCATATGATTTTGGAGATATGGGGGTAGCAGACATGGGTCTCAAATAGAACTAGTCACACTGTCAATTTGGGAAATTCAGAAGGGCCTCACTTTCTTCATTTGAAAGATGCTTCTCTCCAAGGCAGGTTATTTTGTGCAATAAATCAGTGCTTCTCAATTTTAATACGCATAAAAACACCCAAGAATCCTGTTAAAAATGAAGAATTAAGGGGTCCATTCACAAAGGTTCTGATTGACTGGATCTGGGATAGGGCTCAAAAATCTACATTTCCAACTAGCTACCATGTGACTCTGCTACTGCTTGTCCAAGGATCATACTTGGAGGGGTGCTATATCAAAGGAGATGGAAGTCATCTTTCAGCAATTCAAGAGTGGGTAAGTCTGGTTCTGTTATTTCCACCTGCTGTCCAGCTCTGGCCATTTCACAGCATATTAGAGTAAGCGAAACCCAGTTTCATGACTACCACATGTCAGAGACTTTAGAGCAAGCTTGCCCGTGATGAAGTTTCTGTGTAATTTTTCATGTCAAGTTGTCCCTGTCTACCACTACTCACAAAATATCCAGGGAAATCTCAATGGCAAAAGGACCTGGAGAAAGAGAGACAAGATTAATGTTAGGGAGAGTTTTGGTGGTCTGGAGTGGAAATAGTCTCCAGAGGCTAGGTTGTTAGTACTGTACCATGGGGAGACTCATGTGGCACTTGCAAATTCTGTTTGGGAGACTGAATTCCATGCATGTTTCTGGCTCAAACACTGCAACCTTGCAAGAGCACAACTTCACTGATTCTTGGTGAACAAGTTCATAATTGTTTAAGGGAAGTTGTAGGATTGATTTCCCAGCATAAGAGTCACAGGGTGTGTAACGTTGAGGACTGCAGCAATGGCACTAGCATGAAGTGTTGGGTTTCTTTTTAAAATGTAAACAGTCATTTAATCTCCACAAGACTAGTTAACACATCAGGAGTTGCAAATTTAAAAATATACCTTTAATATACACTTAAATTACTGAGTGAGGTAGAGGGGGGTAATGGAGAGGGAAAAATTATGGATAACTTCAAAGTCCAGCTTGGTGGGCCAGCAGAACAGTAGGCAGCTAAGAAAGTTACAAAGTTGTGAAGGAGAAAGTGGCACCTAAGAACCAACTTAGTAACCAAAAACAGAATTAATTATGAGATATTTTTGAGTAGAAACAGTGTTTATTTTCTTTCACTGTTTTGTCCTTCCTCAAATGTTGTTTGAAGTATTTCTCCAAGTTGACACAGGTAAACCACTACTTTATTCTGTCTAAAGTTATACCTTGAATGCATTGATAGATAATTTTTAGCATGAGATTTCTGGGTGGAAACCAGTTTCATAATCTCTTATAGAGTGAATTACTTTAGGAATGTAAATCTATAGATTGTGTAGCTCTATTTCATGTGGATACGGTAAATCCAGGGATAGCTGGATAAACCTAGTGACGTGCTGGGAGTACCTCACGGGCTCACATGATTCGATTGTGAACATCTTTTCCCAATATTTGTAGCTTCAAATTAGCTGTGGTGGGAGGATTTATACCATAGAGATTGGCAAATCTTGCAGACTGGGATTCTCTTCTTCAGAGAGTCAGTTGTTAAACATTTATAACATTGGTTATAATCAACGTTTAGCTTTGTCACCTCAGTTCTTTGCCCTTAGAAAGGCAATAGGTTGTGTTGAATAGCTCTGCTTCTGGAATTGGTCCTCTGTTGCTGAATCAAGTATATCTTTCGCTTTTTATGCTCTTCTTGGTCGCTAAGAGTAAGGTAGAAGAGGCCATCAAGAGAGTCATTGATGTAGGCTACCACCATGTCGACTCAGCTGACAAGTACCTCAATGAAGAAGGGCTTGGGATGCCATCCAGAAGAAGATGGCCAATGACACTTTCTAGAGAGATGACATGTCCGATACTTTGAAGGTGCTGTGTATAGTTGCATATGTATCTGTGGGAAGTTCACGCTTAGCTGAATAATGTCTTGATCAATTTCCCTTCTCATTCGTTTAATTTTTATTCACTCTCAGACCTTGCACTATGAGAAGGCTGGTCAGGAGCTTGCTGGCTAGGAATGTGGGTTCTGTGATGAGACATCCTACATTTGAATCAAGGTTCTGCCACTTGCTAAATGTACAACTTTAGACAAAATACTTGAATTCTGTGCCTCAGTTTCCCAAGCTGTAAAATGAAGATAATATTATTCACCTCATAGGATTTTCATGAGTATTACTTCAAAAAAAAATGTAAAGTTTTTAGGAAAGTATTTAATACGTTTGAAATGCTTGAAAATACTATCTGTTATTATTTTCATATTTTTAAAAACCCAGGGATCGATTCGGCTTTTCAAACTTTGCTATACTCATGTTTTGACAAGTGACAATCTTTCTTTGCTACAGGATGAGGTAATGCAATGTAGTCAGAAAGTGTAGGCTTTGGAACCTATGAAAAAATTTTGTATTTTTAACATTTATATATTTGACTTTGTGAAATTTCTTAACCAAAAAAAAGTTTTTTAACCTCTTTGAGTCTTGCTCCTCATATTTCAACCTATTACGTTGTCAATAGACATTTATTTCTCTTTCTGATGAAGTAGGAAATATAATACCACAGAATTGATATGAGGATGAAATTAATGTTTGCAAAAGTACTGAATTTTTTTTAACTCTTGAGACATTTTCTCCTAATATTCTTCATATCCATTGATATCATATCTGAAACAAATCAAAGAGTTACATATTTAAGTCAGATTGAAAAGGGAACCCAAGAGGAATTTTTCCCATAGTATTCATTGAGCTGACTACTGCTATAAAAAAAAAAGCATTTCAATTCAAAGTAAAGTAGCCCATGAAGAGAGAGTTGAGGTCCATACAGGTGAATCCTATGCAGCTCTAATAAATGAGTATTTCTTCCTTCTAGCTCCAGAATATGAATCTCTTCAGTTGACCGTGTTTAGATGTGGTATCACACAGTACTAGCCTTCTTATTCTCATCTTTAAATCCTCTTTTCATAGGATGCTTTTGTTTACTTACCTTTGATAATTTTGATTCATTTCCCTTAGATTGTTACTGCTGAAAATGAGGTGACTAAAGCACCCCCAAGAAATTCCTAAGCGGCCTAATTGTCTTTGATACACCTAACCATTTAACAGTCAAGACAGGATTTCCTGAATCACAGTCACGTGAGGTTCTTGTTTAAAATACAGTTTCCCAGCTCAGGGTCCAGGTACTGTGATTTGTGATGTTGGAGGTAGCACACGGGAATATGCTTTGTACAAGAAAATGAAATATGCTTTTACACTAAAACTTTGAGAACCTCTGTGTAGGACCATATTTTCATTTTCTATGTTACTGTCTTATTTCAGTATGAAAATAAGCCACATCAATAAAGAACTTATGAGCTTCACAGGGTGTCTTGTCACTTCCCAATGAGTATAAGTGGGGTTTTGTTGTTGTTGATTTGACATTTTATTAATCTCTTCTAAAGATTCTTAGATAAATAGTCCCACATCACTTGTCTTTCAACTACTGCAGTTCTGAGGCACCTTTTTGCATCAAGAATTGGTGCAAACTGGCCTAGAAATGTCACTGAGGAAACTTCTGCTGAGCTATGTGGATCTTTATCTTATTCATTTCCCTGCAGATTTGAAGGTCAGCCAAAGTTATTTTACTTTGGTTTTCAGCATGAAAATCAGTAGCTGAATGTGAGAGCAGATATAGTTTGTGAAAATGAGAAGAAACATTATAATACTTTGATTCCCTTTTTTGCTGCAAGTGTTCCCATCTCAGTTCACTATTCCAGCCCCAGTATGACAAGAGCTCACTGGTGTCAATGTCTTTGCCTAAATCTTGTGGATGCACTGCCTATATTTTCAAGGCCCCACGCTCCTGAATCTCAACCTCATGCCCGCTGGTGTCTGGGGAATGTCCCAAAGTGGAGATCAGTTGAGGTACAGGAAATTAATGTGGATGAGACTCAGCTCTTGAGATGCTGAGAGGTCGCTCTCTCAAATGACCACCTCCAGGTGGAAAAGAGGGGTGGGAGAGGCATATCCCACAAGAACTCAGGCCCAAGGAGCCCATGGAGCTATGACACCACTCTCAGTTCTCTCTAGAATTGGATCTTGGTTGTGTCAAGTCGTCCTTGACACAAACAATATTTATTAAACCTTAATCAGTTAAAAACATTTGTATGAAATATACTTCCACAAGGTACTTCCTTTCCATTTCCCCTAACCTTACAATTCCTTTCAAGAATGAGGATAGATGATTGTTCCATTAGCCTCAAGGTCTACATGCACCAAACAGCTTGGGTGAGGTCAGACAAAGCTTCATACAACCTCTCTTTCTTTCCTGGGTTCCAGCTTGAGGAGGAACATTTCCCAAAGGACACACAAGGAAAAATCATTTTGACACAGTAGCCCTCTGCACCACATGGGAGGTGATTACAGCTCCAAAGAGGCTGTGTCTCTGCCTCTTGAGGGAGAGAGGACAGACAAGGAATTCAGGAATGGTGGATACAGTCCAATTCTGCCCCTGTGTGGATTTGGGCAAGTCCCTGAATGTTCCTCTGCCTTTATTTTGCATTTCAACCATTTTATGACTCAATAAGTACTTATTGAGTGGCTCTGATGTACTCAGTCCTGAGTACTTCTAGGTAGTCAGGCTACATCAGTGAACAAGCCAAGGTCTCTGACCCCATGGAGCTGTAGGTGCTATTGGGAGGGGAATATGGGAAAGTAGAGCTAATTAAGGGAGCTGAGAGTTCCACGGTGTGTTGGGGCACAGATGGGCAATTAAAAACAGGGTAGGGTAGGCCACCTTGAGAAGGCAACATTTGAGCCAAGATTTGAAGGAAATGAGGGAAACGGTTATGTGGAAATCTAGAGGAGGAATTATACAGGTAAAAAGAAGGCAACATTTTTAAGGTGAGAGAGAATATACAATATTTAAGAAACAGCAAGGGGCATGTGTGACTGGAATATAGTGAGTTTGGTGGATGATAATAGGAAACGAGGTCAAAGAGAAAACAGGGGGCCAGCAGTCCTAGACTTCCTGGTCTCCTGGTGCTTGTTTGCCATTGCCCAATCCAATTCTTCTAGATGTTTAGCTAAAGAGCTTGCTAGCTCCTTTAGCTGTGTCCTGGCCACTTGCATGCTTTTCTTAGTCTATCTTGTTACCCATTTTTTCCTATTGTTTTACTTTTTATTCTCCTCCTACTCGGCCAATTGCTGTCTTATGTATTGACATCTGCACCTTTGAAGACTTCATCTCTCCTGCTATGTCTCATATTCTCTCCCATCCCCAGTCCCCTACCTCAGCATGCTACCATTTATTCAGCTTCTCTAGCTGGTTACACAGACCACTCCTCACAAACCCTTCCTCCCCAGGCCACAGAGAAGTGTAAGGATGCAGGATTGGCCAAGTGCATCAGTATGTCAGCTTTAACTGCAGGCAGCTGGAGATGATCCTGAACAAGCTAGGACTCAAGTACAAGCCCATCTGCAGCCAGGTGAGCCCCCTCAATCCAATGTTCTTCTCCCTCCTCTTCATCTTACCCTTTCCCCATTTAAACAAAGTCACCAATGGCACTCCCTCTCATGTGTTTTACCTTTGGACATCAGCTGTTGATGCACTTAATTACTGAGCCAGCCCCAGTAACCCAATGCAGGGCTTTTCCTGTAAGCTGTGTTGAAGAATATAGCTCAAGTGAGGACTAACTCAGGCTTGTTGCTTCTCTTTGGATTTCTGCTCATTTTTTCTTACCAAATCACTAGAGTTAGAGGAAAAGCAACAAGAAAAGCATGCAGCAAAAAGTGCATTTGCTACACTTCTGGTTCCTGGTCTGGCATGTAAGAAGTTTGGAAGTTGTCACTTGTATCCTTACAATAATAAAAACACTGAACATACTGAAAAGCAGCAGTTCTTAGAGTCATCAGAGAATTGAGGTCACAGGACAAGCCGCTGACTCTAAAATTGAAGAGACAGACAGGCAGGTACAGAGAATCACAACTTAACACAACAGAAGCCCAGGAACAAAAACTGCCGTCAGAGTCAGAATTGGGAAGGAAAACATGAACTGTAGCTAATACAGTGCTGGGGGGCTCAGTGTGGATGAGTCTGAGAGCTAAAACTCCAGGGGACTCATTTATCGAGGTCCCACACTTTTGTGATTTTTTACCTCCAGAAACCCTACCAGGTGTTCACAAATGGAGCAAAGTCCCCTCACACTTCCAGCAGGGAGAAGGGAAAGAAACCTACTTGAAAAATCTTCAGAGCATTCTGTTTGTCTCACGGCCTCCCCTCAATGGAAACTATTATGCTACAGACTCACCATCTCGGTTTTACATGAGCCTAATGGATCTGATGGAAGGGGAAATACCCAATTCCAGTCCAGGAATCAATGACATCTTCCAGAACTCTTAAACAGTTATAGGAATGTTGCCAGATACTAGGTTAATATACAAGGTTAACATACAATATGTCTTGAGTCACTGGATGAAGTAAAAGCTTTAAATCCAGTCTTTTCCACCCAAAATAAATAAATATACATTCCAAACAACCTAACCTACTGCTTCTATGATGTTTTTGTTTGTCTACTTTGTTTTTTCCCTGTGTCATTGAAATTGAAATGCTGACATCCCTGGAAGTGATCACAGGGGATACGAATCTCTTGAAAAAAACTAACATTTACTGTACTTTCAGATTTTCAAAGTCTAGATTTTCACTTGTCTGTAGCCCTTGTTTTTTCCTCTCTTTTTTTTCTGTGAATTTACCCTACTACACAATTTTATCAGACTTTTTAAAGGGATCTATGACTTCATTAATACATAATGCCCAAAATGTCCAGATTTCAGTTTGTGTCAAGATGGCAGGATAGGTGCACTTTGAAATCACCTCCTCTCATGGACACAACAGACTTGCTACTAATCTTGGAACAGTTATACCTGAGAGAGAACTGAAAACTGGATAAGAGGAACCCTCACAACAGACGACAGTCCTGACTGAGGTGGGAGAGACAAAAATTTCCTTCTGGAGAGAAAAAAAATCCACCTTTGTAATCTGTAGTGCCTCATGGCCACCCAGGAGCAATCCAAAGGTATGAAGCCTTTCCTGGAGGAGTGGGGGACCTGAGAAGGGGAGTGTTGCCAGTATAAGCATTTTTTGTACCCAGCACAATGGAGATGAGTGTCATAATATCTGGCTTTGCTGACTACTAACAACAATGGGGTATACCCCCCAGAAAATCTATCAGACATAAGAAGAAGAAACAAGCCAGCTCTTAAAGCACTCATGCACAAATTCACCCATTTGGGAAAGCAACGTAAAATCACCAGAAAGAAGGGTGCACAGTCCTTTGGTGAAAATAGACTCACCTGATAGGCCTTGGGTGCATCTCAGTGAGAAGTGGGACCTCTCCAGGTACTGAGACATTTGCAGCAGCCATTGTTGTGACCTGGTGCAGGCATACTGCAACAGGTTCTGGCAGATGCCATTGGAGTTCTCCCTTTTGACTCTCCACCCAGAGTCTGCTGCACCCCATACAGCACCAATTTAATCCAGCTCAGCCAGGGCAAGCAGCCTTCCCTAGGGATTGGCTGCACCCAACTACAAGCCCTGGGGCAACTTGTTGACCTGCATAAGCTGGATGCCTGGATTCTCTGCAGCCAGGGGAGTGGGTCCACTTCTGTGGGGCAGGGCATGCACAAAGATCTGGTGGAATGTGGGGCGCATTGGGGAAGTGTGTGGACCCTCTGCTGTGGGGCAACTTGGTCTGCTTCAGCGGGTCAGGGCACATGCATGGGGAAGGACTGCATTGACAGTGTGTGTGGCCCTGTGGGTGGTGGGGCTTGTCATCTGCAGAAGACTTGTGTTTCTCAAACAGCCACATAGGGGATTGGCCCCTCCTTCCAAAGTCTGAAACAATTGGGTGCTCCCCTGCCTGGGTTCAGCCCCACCCAGCTAGAATCCTGAGAGAGCTGACAAGGGACTTATAGGTCAGAGGCCTACAGCAATTGCCAGCCATTGAGCCTAACATCCAGCCACCCTGGGAGCCCACTCACTTAGAAAACTGCAATAGGAATGTGCTATTAGACATTGTAGCCAACTGTGCTGGGGCTCTCCACACCCAATAAAGAGACTGAAGGGTCTGTAACAGCCACATGCAGCTGATAATTACAAGCAGCTAGCCAGGGGGACAGTTCAGAATCCCTGGTCACCTACAACAAGAACAATGCTGTCACAACAGAAGGACTATATGTAGCCCACAGAGGGGTCACTCCTGGCTCATTTGGAACAGGTGATGAGAGGGAAGCACACTGCTGGGCCTCATAAGACATCTCTTACTTAAAGTCAACTCTCCAAGATCAGGAGACATAGCTGACCTACCTAATACATAGATACAAGCACAGAGAAAGAGGCAAAATGAGGAGGCAAAGGAATACATTCCAAGTAAGGGAACAGGACAAAACTCCAGAAAAAGAACTAAATGAAACAGAAATGAGCAATCTACCTGACAAATAATTCAAACAAAGAGTCATAGGGATTCTCACTTATCTTGGCAGAAGAATGGATGAACTCAATGAGAACTTCAATAAAGAAATGGAAAATATAAAAAAGAACCAATCAGAAATGAAGAATACAATACTGGAAATGAAAAATTCACTAGAGGGACTCCAAAGCAGAGTAGAGGATACAGAAGAATGGATCAGTGAGCTGGATGGAAGACTAGAGGAAGTCACCCAAGCTGAACAGATAAAAGAAAAAAGAATTAAAAAGAGTGAGGACAGTCTAAGGGACATCTGGGACAACATCAAGTGCACTAACATCCATGTTATAGGGGTCCCAGAAGGAGAAGAGAGAGACAAAGGGGCAGAGAATCTATTTGAAGAAATAATAGCTGAAAACTTCCCTAACCTAAGGAAGGAAGCAGCCATCCAGGTATGGGAAGCACTGAGAGCATCAAACAATATAAACCCAAAGAAGCCCACACCAAGACACATCATAATTAAAATGTCCAGAATTAAAGATAAAGAGAGAATCCTAAAAGAAGCAAGACAAAGACAAGTTACATACAAAGGAAACCCCATAGGCTATCAGCTGACTTCTCAGCAGAAATCTTACACACTAAAAGAGAAGGGCACAATATATTTAAAGGGCTAAAAGGAAAATACCTACACCCAAGAATACTCTACCTGGCAAGGTTATCATTCAGAATGGAAAGAGAGATAAAGAGTTTCTCAGACAAGTAAAAATTAAAGGAGCTTATCACCAAGAAAACAGTCCTACAAGAAATGCCAAAGGGACTTAGTTAAGGGGGAAAAAGAAGACCACAAATAGGAAAAAAAAGTATCTACTTCCATAATAAGAGAATAATAGATACAAATGCACTACTAAAAGGTTAGATATGATATCAAAAACAAAATGTTGGAGGAGGGGAGTAAAAGAGTAGAGCTTTTAGAAAGAGGCCAAACTATTCAACTTAATATAGATTGCTATATATGTAGGTTACTATATATGAACCTCATAGTAATCACAAACCAGAAACCTATAAGAAATATGCATAAAACTGAGAAAGGAACCCCCCAAAATACTAAAGAAAACCATCAAACCTCAAGAGAAGAAGAAAGGAAAAGAGAAGAACTACTAAAACACCCCCAAAAAAGTTTAAAAATGGCCATAAGTACATACTTATTAATAGCTACTTTAAATGTCAATGGACCAAATGCTCCAGTCAAAAGGCATAGGGTGGCTGATTGGGGGAAAAAAAAAAAAAAGACCCATATATATGCTGCATACAAGAGACACCCTTCAGACCTAAAGACACTCACAAACTGAAAGTGAAGAGATGGGAAAAGGTGCTCCATGCAAATGGCAATGAAAAGAAAGCTGGGGTAGCAATACTTATATCAGACAAAATAGACTTTAAAATAAAAGCTATGACAAGAGACAAAGAAGGGCACTACATAATCATCAAGGGAACAATCCAACAAGAGGATATAACTTCTAAATATCTATGCACCCAACATATGATCACCTAAATATATAAAGCAATTATTAGCAGACATAAAAAGAGAAATAGACAGTAACACAGTAGTAACAGGGGACTTTAACACCCCACTTACACCAATGGATAGATCAATCAAACAGAAGATCAATTAAGGAAAGTTTGGCCTTAAACTACACACTAGACCAGATGGACTTAGTAGATATATACAGAACATTCCATTCAAAAGCCAAATACAGTTTCTTTTCAAATGCACACAGAACATTCTCCAGGATTGATCACATTTTAGTCCATAAAACAAGTCTCCACAAGAGTATG
Organism: Tapirus indicus; assembly: GCA_031878705.1. Lineage (NCBI taxonomy): Eukaryota > Metazoa > Chordata > Mammalia > Perissodactyla > Tapiridae > Tapirus > Tapirus indicus. The sequence continues at coordinate 123,231,926 of CM062925.1, forward strand.
AAACTAGAAATCAACTACAGGAAGAAAAACAGAAAATCCACAAATATACGGAGATTAAACAAAATGCTACTGAACAATGTTGGGGTCAATGAAGAAATCAAAGGAGAAGTCATAAAATATCTGGAGATAAATGAAAATGAAAATACTACATGCCAGAATTTATGGAATACAGCAAAAGCAGTTCTCAGAGGGAAGTTTATAGCAATACAGGCCTACCTCAGCAAACAAGAAAAATCTCAAATAAACAATCTAACAGTGTACCTAAAGGAATGGGAGAAAGAAGAGCTAACAAAGCCCAAAATCAGTAGAAGGAGGGAAATCCTTCTAAATAAAAATCTGAGCAAAATAAATGGAATAGAGACTTAAAAAAAAGACAATAGAAAAAAACCCAATGAAATAAAGAGCTTGTTCTTTGAAAAGATAAATAAAATTGACAAAGCTTTGGGTAGACTAACCAAGAAAAAAAGAGAGAAGGCTCAAATAAACAAAATCAGAAATGCATGAGGAGAAATTACAATGGGCACCTCAGAAAAGCAAAAGATTATAAGAGAATAGAATGAAAAGCTACATGCCAACAAACTGGATAATCTAGAAGAAATGGATAATTCTTAGAATCATACAACCTTCCAAAACTGAATCAAAAAAATAAAGAATTTGAATAGACTAATCACCAGTAAGGAGATAAAAACAATAATCAAAAACCTCCCAAAAAATAAAAGTCCAGGACCAGACAGCTTCCCTGGTGAATTCTATCAAACATCCAAAGAAGACTTAATACCTATCCTTCTCAAACTCTTCCAAAAAATTGAAGAGGAGGGGAAGCTTCTAACTCATTCTAGGAAGCCAACATTACCCTGATACCAAAACCAGACAAGAACCATAACAAAAAGAAAATTACAGGCCAATATCACTGATGAACATCAATGTAAAAATCCTCAACAAAATGTTAGCAGATTGAATACAACAATACATTAAAAAGATCATAAGCCATCATCAAGTGGGATTTATTTCAGGGATGCCAGGATGATTCAACATCCACAAAACAATCAATGTGATACCTCCAATTAACAAAATGGACAATAAAATTCACATGATCTTCTCAATAGATGTTGAGAAAGCATTTGACAAGATACAGCATCCATTTATGATAGAAACTCTAAACAAAATGGGTATAGAAGAAAAGTACCTCAAAATAATAAAGGCCATAGATGACAAACTCACAGCTAATATCATTGTCAATGGTGAAAAACTGAAAGCTATCCCCCTAAGAACAGGAACCAGACAAGGATGCCCACTTTCTCCACTCTTATTTCACATTGTATTGGAAGTCCTGGCTGGAGCAATCAGGCAAGAAAAAGAAAAAAAGGGGATCCAAATTGAAAAAGAAGAAGTGAAACTGCCACTATTTGATGTTGACATGATTTTATATAGAGACAACATTAAAGAATATACCAAAAAACTTCTAGAAATAATAAATGAATAGGGTAGAGATGGAGGATACAAAATCAACATACAAAAATTACTTGTGTTGCTATACACCAACATGAAGTAACAGAAAGAGAAATTAAGAATACAATCCCAATTACAACTGCAACAAAAAGAATAAAATACCTAGGAATAAACTTAACCAAAGAGGTGAAAGACTTGCACACTGAAAACTATAAAACATTGTTGAAAGGAATTGAAGAAGACACTAAGAAATGGAAAGATATTCTGTGCACTTGGCTGGGAAGAATTAATATAGTTAAAATGTCCACACTTCCTAAAGCAATCTATGGATTCAACACAATCCCTATCAAAGTCTAAACAATATTTTACACAGAAATAGAACAAAGAATCCTAAAATTTATATGGGACAACAAATGACCCTGAATAGCCAAAGGAATGCTAAGAAAAAAGGACAAAGGTGGAGGTGTCACACTCCCTGATTTCAAAATATACTACAAAGCTATAGTAACCAAAACAGCATGGTACTGGCACAAAAACAGACAAATGGATCAGTGGAACAGAATCAAGAGCCCAGAAATAAGCCCATATATCTATAGACAGCTAATTTTTAACAAGGGTGCCAAGAACATATAATGGAGAAAGGAAAGTCTCTTCAATAAGAGACTTTGGGAAAACTGGACAGCCACATGCAAAAAAAATGGAAGTAGACCATTGTCTTACACCATACACAAAAATTAACTCAAAATGGATTAAAGACTTGAATGTAAGACCTGAAACCATGAAACTTCTAGAAGGAAACATAGGGGATACACTCTTCAACATCACTCTTAGCAACATATTTTCAAGTACCATGTCTGACTGGGAAAAGGAAACAATAGAAAAAATAAACAGATGGGACTATATCAAACTAAAAACTTCTGCACAGCAAAGGAAACCATCAACAAAATTAAAAGACAACCTAACAATTGAGAGAAGATATTTGCAAACCATATATCCGATAAGGGGTTAATCTCCAAAATATATGAAGAACTCATAGTTCTCAACAACAAAAAAACTAACCACACAATTGAAAAATGGGCAAAAGGCCTGAACAGACATTTCTCCTAAGAAGATATACAGATGGCCAACAGGCATGTGAAAAGATGTTCAACATCATTAACTATCAGGGAAATGCAAATCAAAACTACAATGAGATATCACCCCCCACTCGTCAGAATGGCTATAATTAACAAGAGAGGAAACAAGTGTTGGAGAGGATGTGAAGAGAAGGGACTCATACACTGCTGGTGGGAGTGTAGACTGGTGCAGCCACAATGGAAAACAGTCTGGAGACTCCTCAAATAATTAAGAAGAGAACTACAATACTATCCAGCTATTCCACTGCTGGGTATTTCTCCAAAGAACATGAAAACACCAATATGTAAAGATACATGCACCTGTGCGTTCACTGCAGCACTGTTCACAATAGCCAAGATTTGGAAACAACCTAAGTGCCCATCAAGGGACAAATGGATAAAGAAGATGTGGTGTATATACACAATAGAATACTACTCAGCCATAAGAAACTATGAAATCCAGCCATTTGTGACAACATGGATGGACCTTGAGAGTACCATGCTAAGCAAAATAAGTCAGAGGGAGAAAGACAAATACCATATATTTTCATAAGTAGAAGATAAAAAGCCCAACAAGCAATCATGTAGAGACAGAGACTGGATTGGTGGTTACCAGAGGGGAAGCAAGGAGGGAGGAGGGTGAAAGGGACATTTAGGCGCATGTGTGTGGTGATGGATTTTAATTAGTATTTTAGTCGTGAACATGATGTAGTCTATACAGAAATTGAAATAAAATGATTTACACCTGAAATTTATGTGTTATAAACAAATATTACTGAAATAATAAAATAAGTAAATAAAAATAAATAAATAAGGGCATAATAATAGAATGTTTGGGGTAAAAAAAAAAGGTCTGATTTCAATTAAAAATTACTCATAAAAATTACTCAATTAAAAATTACTCACAGGGAAGGTACCCAACCAAATGAAAAAAGAGAAGCAACAGATGCTTTTGCTATTTTTTTCAGTTGTTTATAATTGCTTATTAAAACATTTTTATGATGGCTGCTTTAAAATCTTTGTCAGATGATTCTAATATCTCAGTCATCTTGGTGTTTCTCCTTGTGGATTCTTTTCTAAATCCACTGTCAAAAGTGTTTGGATGTGGCCCTACCCTCAGGTTCCCCTACCATTGATTGCATAATTCAAAGACTTAATTTTGCCCAGAGCACAGACTACAGCAAGTGGAATTAACAACAGGACAAGTTTAGCCTGGGCAGTGAGAAACAGTGGCTCCCTACACACCCACTTCTGTGAAATCAGATGATGGGGACTTCATGCCAGTCCTAGGATTTGTCATTGCTAGTTAGCAAACAGTATGATTATTGAGAATTTGGGGATGAGGGGGTCAAAAGGACCAAATGAACCCCAGGAAAAACAATCCTCATTTTTAAATTCAAATTTTAATCCCCCCCCCCACAATTTCAAATGATTAACAATAAATACACCCTTCCTTTTTAGCAACTTACACTAACTTGAGAATATGGAGAGATAAAAACCTCTTTTCTCCTAAACTTCAATGCCTTTTCTCAAATGCTGTCAATTAACATGCACATTTTTAAAGACTGAAATAGAGTACAGAACTGCCTCCAGATCTATATAAATTTATGGTCCTACCAAAAATTGCTGAAAGTGCTACTTTTCAAAAAACTTCACGTGTATTGGAGAGTATATTTTTTGTTTGTGGTTTTATTTTTGTCAGTCGGAGTGGAGTAAATGGAAACTCGCTGTCAATTTGATTTTTACGTCTATTTTCATTAATTTGCTTATTGGCCTTTGGAATTCCTTCTTTGGAAAATCACCTGTTCCTCTCATTTATAGTCTAGGTTCACATCCTAGCTTCAACATTTCCTCCCACACGATCTTTGCAAACTCCTTGACCTCTATGTGCCTGTCTCCTTAAAAGGTGCCCAGCACATAGGGCCATTTTGCAGATTAAGCACCTAGTACATGGTAAGTAATTAATAACTGTTAATTACTAGGGTTACTCCAATAGTATCTTGTTTAAATTGGGAATTTGTCACTTTCTGTATGTTTATAAAAACTGGTTTATAGTTTTGTTATTTTTGTTTTGCCTTTTAGATAGGTTGGAAATATTTTTTCCCAGGCTATGGTTTTTGCCTCTTAATGTTGTTTAATATAAGGTTTAAACACATAAATGTTTAATTTCTTACAGACTAACTTTACCAGTCTTTTCTCTGCCTCATGGTACCTTCCTTTGCTTTTACACCCAATAGCAGATATATTTGTCTATATTGCTTTCTAATTCTTCTGTGGTATTAGTATTCATTAGAGTTAACTATTTGTTTGAACTGAAATTAATTTTGGCACATAGCAAAAAGTAGGAAATTTTTGTTTTTTCATTCAGGGCTTATTATCTCTGCAGAAATAAAGGAGGCTGTTGCAAGAATATGTTGGAGGGCCACACAAATGGTCCCGAATTGAACACACTATGACTCACTTAACCATTCTCAATGGTGGGCTTCAGGCTTTAACTCATATAGTTTTTCTCTTTTTATTTCTTTCCCTGGAATATTTTCCCAGTAAAGTGCTGGGCTTCCAGTAGTTTATGGTTATATCTATTTTGCCACAGCACTGCCAGTAAAGGACAGTATAGTACAAATTTTGTTGTATGAATAGATTCATACAATAATTCAAATTCAATTGAAAAACAATTCAAATACAATAATATGTATTTTGTAGTTTTCACTTTTATGTCTTGGATTACAAAAGTGAACACTTTTTCATTATTTGTTTATTAGGTATCTGATTTTCAATTATTAGCATTCATAAAATTTTCCCATTTATCCACAGAAATCTTGAAATTTTTCTTTTAAACTTGAATGGAATATTTTGTAGTATAGACATTAAGCATGCATCACCTTTTATTTTTCCTCTTTTAATTTGTTTTATTTATAAATGAATTTTTAAATGTTAATATGTTCAGATCCATTTCTATTTTTCTTTGTAATTTCATTAGCAGAATGCCAAAAATTTGAAAGTGTCTTTTCTCTGAAGATGTAAGTGTTTTAATTCTTTGCCCATTGTTTTGGATTGTAGCTCTACTTAATTAATCATTTAACCTAGCTTTAATTATTTTTCACATATTGGCCTAATTTTCCCCAGCTTTATCTAGTCATGTCAATGGAATCTTATTAATAATTGTGTCACTTGCATCTTAGCTTTATGGAAATCCTATTTAAGCATATCATTCATATTATGTCTCCTATTGGTAAAGCTTTATTTCAAGAGCATCTAAACTAGAAATCTTATTTCTAGTTTATCATTTGGGGCCTATTTTATTTAAATTTTAGTGACACTTCTAGAAGAGCTTGGAAGATATACTTCTTACAGAGGTCTCATCATCCTCTCCCCCACTCACCCTGCCTATAAAAGTTATCAAAATAGGCATTAAATTTGAAAATCAATGCACAATGCAACAGTATATTTTCACAATGTATTTTTAAAAAAATGCCATTAGGTATATAATGCTTCAGGTGTGGCTAATTTTATTAGACAGGATCTCTAATATATAGTATAATATTTGCTACTTTATAATGAGATGATGGGTGACTATGAAAATCTTTTAGACCACACTAAATTTTTCTCTTGTTATCTTATGGTAAACTGTTTCAAAGAATTGTTGACCATAAGGACAAGTTGCACATTTTTATCTCAAAAAAGATAGGTGTTCTAAATTTCTGTGTTCTGTGATGACTCTCTTTCAGATATTTTTGAAAAAGATTACACACTAAATCTGCTTCATTAAATGTCTAACAATGAGTGATAAAGTAACAATATTCCAAAAGAAACTCATTCACCAAGAGAATATTTTGAAAACAAATGTATGTACACATTTCTGTCATTGTGAGATTTTATTGCTAAAATGATAGAAGTGTAGGGCCTATAAAATGCCCTGAACAGTTTAAAAGTTTGGAATAGAGCTTTTAAATCTGTTTGTAAGTCTTCCAAAGAAAAAGCTTTGGTAATTTTAAATCTGATTGCAATTAATTATCAAGAGCACCTGACTGACATCCGAGGAGATTTAAATGGAATGGTCAAATTTCAAAAATTGTGTAAGTGGTAAAGATGATTGAGAAATAAGTACCATGATTTGTTAAGAGTATCCAAGATGTGCTTTCTCCATATTCAAACCTCATGGTACCCAAAAAACAAAAAATAAGACCAGAGCCATAAATCATAAATAAACATAAAACTGAAAATTCCATCACAGAAAACCACCAAACTGAATTGGTGGTCAGAAATACCAGAGAAAAGAAACTATGGAATTATAGAACAGCAGGAAAACAAGAGATAAAATGGCAGTATTAAGTACTCATATGTCAATAATCACTCTAAATGTAGGTGGAATGAGTTCTGCAATCAAAAGACACAGAGTGGCGGGATGAATTAGAAAACAAAACCCAACAATATGCTGCCTCTAGGAAATACATTTCAGTTCCAAAGACAAACATATGCTCAGAGCGAAGGATGGAAGGCGATACTCTAAGCAAATGGACAAAAGCAAGTGTTACCATACTTATATCAGACAAAGCAGACATTGAGATAAAAAGACAAAGAGAGACCAAGAGGGGAAGTATATAGTGATAAAAGGGGTGGGACATTCCACCAAGAGGACATAACACTTATGAATACATATGCATCTAACACAGGGGCCCCAAAGTGTGTGAAGCAACTCCTCAGCAACCCAACAGGAGAAATTGATGGCAACACAATAATAGTAGGGGACCTCACCACCTCACTTACATCAACGCATAGGTCATCCAGACAGAAAGTAAACAAGGAAACAGTGGTCTTAAATGAAACAATAGACAAGATGGACCTAGTATGCATATATAGAGGATTCTATCTAAAACAGCAGAATACACATTCTTCTCAAGTGCACATGGAACATTCTCAAAGATAGGCCATATGTTGGGAAACAAGAGAAGCCTCAATAAATTGAAGAAGTTTGAAGTCATATCAAGCATTTTTTCTGACCACAGTGGTATGAAACCAGAAATTAACTACAAAAAAAAAAGCTGTGAAAGTCACAAATATGTGGAGACTACACAACATGCTACTGAACAACCATTGGATCAATGTAGGCATCAAAGGAGACATCAAAAAATACCTGGAGACAAATGAAAATAAAACATATCAACTCTTATGGGATGCAGCAAGGGCAGTTATAAGAGGGAAATCATAGCAATACAGGCTCATCTCAACAAACAATACAAATTTCAAATGAGTGGTCTTAAACTATACCTAACATAAATAGAAAAGAAGAACAAACAAAGCCCAAAGTCAGTAGAAGGAGGGAAATAATAAAAAATAAGAACAGAAATAAATGAAATAGAGACTAAAAAGTAGTAGAAAGGATCAATGAAACTAAGAGCTGGTTCTTTGAGAAGATGAAGAAAATTGACAAACCCTCAGCCAGACTTACTAGGGAAGAAATGGAGAGGGCTCAAATAAATAAAATTAAAAATGGAAAAGGAGAAATTACAATTTATACTGCAGTGACAAAGGATTGTAAGAGAAACTGTGAAAGCTAGATGCCCACAAACTGGATAACCTATAAGAAATAGATAAATTCTTAGACTCATACAACCTCCAAAAACTGATTCAAGAAGAAATAGAGAATCCAAATAGACCAAACACAAGTAAAGAGATCAAAACAATAATCAAAAACCTCCCCCAAAACAAAGACCCAGGACCAGATGGCTTCTCTGGAAAATTTTAACAAGCTTTCAAAGAAGATTTAATACTTATGCTTCTCAAGCTATTCCAAAAAAACTGAAGAGGACAGAACACTCCCTAACTCATTCTTTGAGGCCAATATTACCCTGATACCAAAATCAGAAAAGGATAAGACAAAGAAGAAAAGTTACAGGCCAATGTTGCTGATGAACATTAACACAAAATCCTCAACAAAAAATTGTCAAAACTAGTACAGCAATACATTAAAAGGATCATACACCATGACCACGTGGGATCTATATCAGGGACACAGGAATGGTTCAACATCTGAAAATCAACAAATGTGCTACACCACATTAACAAAAAGAGGAATAAAAGTCCCATGATCATCTCAATAGATTCATAGAAAGCATTGGACAAGTTCCAACATCCAATTATGATAAAAACTCTGAATAAAATGGATATAGAAGAAAAGTATCTCAACATAATAAAGGACATAAATGACAAACCCACAGCCAGTATCATACTTAATGGTGAAAAATTGAAAGCCATCCCTCCGAGAACAGGAACAAGACAAGAGTGCCTACTAGTACCACTTCCATGCAATGTAGTCCTGGAGGATTTTGCCAGAGCAATTAGGTAAGAAAAGAAATAAATGGTATCCAGTTTGGAGAGGAAGAAGTAAAACTCTCACAGTTTGCAAATGATATGATTCTATATATAGAATACCCTAAAGAATCCACCAGAAAACTGTTAGAAATAATAAACAACTACAGCAAAGTTGCAGGGTACAAAATCAACCTACAAACATCAGTTGCATCTCTATACAATAATAACAAATTAGCAGAAAGAGAAGTCAAGAATACAGTCCCCTTTACCATCACAAAGTAAAGAATGAAATATCTAGTAAAAAATTTAACTGAAGTGGTGAATGACCTCTACATTGAAAACTATAAGACATTACTGAAAGAAATCAATAAAAATATAAAGAAATGAAAAGGTATTCCATGCTCATGGATTAGGAGAATAAACATAGGTAAAATGTCTATATCACCTAAAGCAACCTACAGAGCCAATGCAATCCCAATCAGAATCCCAATGACATTCTTCATGGAAATCAAAGAATCCTAAAATTTGTATTAAAAAACAAATGAACCCAAATTGCCAAAGTCATCCTGAGAAAAAAGAATAAAGCTGGAGGCATCATAATCCCTGACTTCAAAATATACTACAAAACTATAGTAATTAAAACAACATGCTACTGGTATAAACAGATACAAGATCAGTGGAACAGAACTGAAAGCCCAGAAATAAAATGACATGTTTATAGGCAGCTAGTCTTTAACAAAGGAGCCAAGAACATACAATGGAGAAAAGAAAGTCTCTTCAATCAGTGGTGTTGTGAAAACTGACAAAAACATGCAAAAGAATGAAAGGAGAACATTATCTTACACCATACATAAAAATTAACTCAAAATGCTTTAAAGACTTGAATGTAAGACCTGAAACCAAGAAAATCCTAGAAGAAAATAGAGGCAGTATACCTTTGACATCAGTCTTAACAACATTTTTAAAATTCCTTGTTTACTCAAGCATGGGAAACAAAAGAAAAAATTAATAAATGGGACTACATCAGACTAAAAAGCTTCTACAACTCAAAGCAAACCATGAACAAAATGAAAAGACAGCCCATCAACGGGGAGAAAATATTTGCAAATCATATACCCAACAAAGGGTTAATTTTCAAAATACATGAAGAACTCACACAACTCAACAACAACAAAAAACAAGCAATCCAATCAAAAAATGGACAGAGGATATAAACAGAATTTTTTCTGAAGAAGACATACAGATGGCCAACAGTCACATGAAAAGATATTAAACATCACTAATTGTCAGAGAAATGGAAATCAAAACAACAATGAAACATCACCTTACACCTTTCAGAACAGCTGCAATTAACAAGACAAAAAATAGCAAATGTTGGAGAGGATGTGGAGAAAAGGAAACCCATATAAACTGCTGCTGGGAATGCAAACTGGTGCAGCCACTATGGAAAACAATACGGAGATTTCTCAAAAAATTAAAAATAGAAATACCATACGACCCATCTATCCCACTACTGAATATTTATCCAAAGAACATGAAATGAACCATACAAAGAGGTTTATGTGTCCCTGTGTTCATTGCAGCCTTATTCACAATAGCCAAGAGGAAGAAGCAAGTCAAGAGCCCATTAAATGATGAATGGATAAAGAAGTTGTGGTATATATAAACAGTGGGATACTACTCAGCCATAAAAAAGACAAAATCATCCCATTTGCAACAACATGGATGGACCTTGAGGGTATTATGTTAAGTGAAATAAGCCAGACAAAGAAAGACAGATACCACATGACTTCACTCATATGTGGAAGATGAACAATAACATAGATAAACAGAACAGATTAGTGGTTACCAGGGGAAGGGGATGGGGGGTCGGCTAAAGATGTAAAGAGGCTCATACATATGGTGACAGATAAAAACTAGACTATTGGTGGTGAATATGATGCAGTCTATACAGAAACTGTTGTATAATAATGTACCTCTGAAATTACACAATATTGTAACTAATAAGACCTCAAGAAAATTAAAAAAAAAATTCTTGAACTTTTGTTGCATTTGCCTTCATGATTTTCCTATAAAATGTGGGGGGGTGTGTTTACTTAAAAAATTGAAATAATCTTCAATATACAGATTGTATACATTTTTCAACTTAACATAAGTATTCCCCCAAGCTATCAAACATAAATATAAATCTCAATATTGTGTTTTGCTTGTTGTATAGCAGTGATCTTACTAGTTTATTCAATTTCTTGATCATTTGGCATTTTGAAAACTTCTTGTATATTTTGAAGTCGATTCATTCAGGAAAATCTTTATTGAACATCCTTCATGTGCCAGAGAATGTTTTACAACAAAAAAAGGTAAGAAAAAATATGAAGCGTCTTGAATTTACAGTCTAGTGGAGGAAGAAGACCATGAAGGAAATGAGTACTTAGCTGTTAGAAAAGGGAAAATACCTGCTGGGAGATAATTCCACACAGTCTCACATTTCTTTCTTTTTAATTTTTTTCTTGTACTATTGAAAATGACATTATATTTTGTAAATTATTTTATTGAGAACATAATTATTTATAACTGTATAATTTCAAGTATACATTATTATTTATCAGTTTCTGTATAGACTGCATCATGCTCATCACCAATAGTCTAATTAAAACATTTGCAAATCATATATCCAACAAGGAATTAATTTCCAAAATACATAAAGAAGTCACACAACTCAACAACAACAAAAAATCTGATTAAAAAAATGGGCAGAGGATGGCGCTGACATGGTGGTATAGTGGTTAAGTTCGTGTGCTCTGTTTTGGGAGCCTGGGGTTCACAGGTTCGGATCCTGGGTGTGAACTGACACACCACTTGTCAGGCCATGCTGTGGCAGTGTCCATATGAAGTGGAGGAAGACGGGCATGGATTTTAGCCCGGGGCAATCTTCCTCTGCAAAAAGAGGAAGATTGGCAATGGATGTTAGCTTAGGGCTAATCTTCCTCACACAAACAAATGAAAAATGGTAAGAGGATATGAACAGACACTCTTCCATAGAAGATAAACAAATGGCCAAGAGGTACATGAAAAGATGTTCAATGTCACTAATTATTAGGGAAATGCAAATCAAAACTACAATTAGATATGACCTTACACCGGTCAGAATGACTATAATTACAAGACAAAAAATAACAAATGTTGGAGAGGATGTTGAGAAGAGGGAACCCTCACACACTGCTGGTGGGAAGGCAAACTGGTGCAGCCACTATGAAAAACAGTATAGAATTCCTAAAACAATTAAAAATAGAAATACCTTATGATCCAGTCTCACATGTCTGTACCCTGGTAAGCAGAGGCACTAAATAAAATGCATTCCACACTATTTCTTCAAGAAGTTTGTCCAGTAAACAGTCTTGGAATGTAAAGACAGTGACTACCTCCAAAGAAATGGAAGGCAAGTTTACTGTCCATTAATGTAAAGAAAATATTTTCCCTCCAGAGAAAGGACAGGGATGCTCAGTGCCTGCTATAATCCATCTGAGTTCCCTAGACTCAGGTTTTCCTCCTGAAAGTCCACCTGCAAGTTCAGGTGTCATGTGGGCCCTTTCACTTCACCCTGTAGAAATGGGAGCTCATGAACCCAGCACAGTAAACCCTATTGTGTGAAACATTTTCATGATATATCCGTGTATCAAATCATCACAATATAAATCTTAAAGTTACACAATGTTACATGCTAACTGTATTTCAATAAAGCTGGAAAACTGCTGTTAATTTCTCTACAGCTTTTATTGTGAGTGATAAACTGTCCTTCTCTGACTCACAAGTTTCATGACCTCCACCAGCATCCATGAAAACACTGGAAGTTAATTTGTTAGTTTGCAAATCTGGTTAAAATCTGAGCTCCTTCATGAAAATTGACAGAGATATGGAGAAAAATTAAGCAGGCAGGAAAAGAGGTAGTGGTGGGCAGTGGGAATGTTAGGTACTACTTTAAATAGGATGCTCAGAAAAGACTTCATTGATAATGTGGCTCTTGAGCAAAAATTTGAATGAGACAAGACAGTGAGCTATGTGGATGTGTGGGAGAGTATTCCCGAATATGGAACAGAAAACACTAAGACCGAGAGAAACAGTGTTCCTGTAATGCTTAAGTGACATCAAGTAGGTTAATGCTGGTGACATTTAGTGAGTGATGGAGATAGTATTAGAAAACAAAGTCTAGATCTGCAATGGGGGGTAGGCTATGTCATGTAGGCTTTTGAAAACTTTTTTCTTTTCTGAGATAAAGGAGAATGATTTCACAGTAGTTACCTGAGAGAACAAGTTTTAAAAGGATCAGTCTGCATGTTATGTTGAGAAAAAAGGGAAAAAACCTTCCTTTTAGGGTTCTCTACAAAAATTCAGGTGAGAGATGATGTTAGCTTGGACAATGGAATGAGCAGTCAAGGTGGTCAGAAGTTGTTAGAATATGGATGTATTTTAAAAGTAGAGCCAAGAAGATTTTCTACCATATTGGGTACATGGTAAAAGGGAAAAAAAGGAATCAAAGATGACTCCAGACATTTTGAGATAAGGGATTGTAATGAAGGAGTTGCCATTTGCTGAGATGGAGATGATGTGAAGAAGCAAAGTTTTGTGGGAAGATGATGAGTGTAATTTTAGACATGTATGTTTGAGGTGCCTGTTAGGTATCCAGGTGAAGATGCTGTGTAGACAGTAGGGCAGACAAGCCTAGAGGGAGAGGAGAGGAGAGGTCTAGACAAAAGATACATATTCAGGATTTTTCAGATATAGTTGTCAATACAAAGCCACAGGGGGCAGATGATCAGCGATTTGGTTAGATGAGTGAGTGTGGACAGTGAAGAGAAGAGCCATGAGGGATCCTATCATTAAGAGTTGTTAAAAAAGTGGAGGAACCAGCAAAGGAGTCTAAGGAGGGGTAATGAGATCCGAGGCAAAGCAGGAGATGGTTCTGTCTTGGAGGGTAAATGAAGGAACTGTTTCTAGGAGAGTCAAATGCTGCAGATAGGAGAAGTAAGATGAGGACAGAAAATTGACCACTTGATTGGATTCCGATAGTGGAGCAAATCTTAGAACAGGGAATGGTTAGACAATAGCCCATTGCATTGGGGATGTTAAATTCTTTAGAAGTAGAGAATCATGTAACTGTTCTTTTAAGGCTGACATCATCTTGACCCTATTATCTTACCCACTTCTCAGTACATTCCCTTCATGGTTTTAGTTTATAACTCTTCCCCAGGATTTGTTGACATCATCCGTGTTCATGCAGACAACTCAAGCTTCTACGTGTTTTGATGTCCTCAACTCCTGAGAGTTTCTACTTGTACCTATAGTACACAAGGTAACTACTCCCATGTTTACTTCTTAGCACTACTTCATCACTGGAATCTGAACTTTAACACATTCCACCAGGATCAATCTCTTACTCTGTGGTTTCTACTGCACCTCAATCCATCAGGTTCTTGATTCATCATGAATTGTAATCACTGCATCTTCTATACCCTTTTCATGCTTTCAGTTCTCACAGAAGTTTACATAATCAAATTAGGTTAAGTAATAAATTAAACTGAAATTAAATCAGACTCCACTCATCTTCTCTACATTTCTCCTTTAAACAGAATTTCTTTAGTGGGGAGGCCTCCTGGTTTTTTTCAACTCTTAGTCTGTACTTGTGCTAAGCATACAGGACAATGTTCATATACTAAAGGCAGTTGCTGTGCTTTTATTCAAGTGGAGCTTTTTATCTGAGACTGACATCCCACACTCACAAGAGATTCTCATTCATTTGACCACAGTAAAGCCTACATCTGCCTATGGTTTAAAAACTCACCATGCAGTTCTAGACGAACAATATCTGAAACATCTTATCTAAAGACCATCAGGTTCTCACTATGATTTCAGTGGTCAACGTGTTGGCCTTCCCAACACCCATTGTCACTCATGTAAACTCCATTGCCCTTGACATGTAATCACCTGGGGATGATGACTGTGACCCAATCCTGGCGAGTGATACGTGAGAAGAATTGTGCTGGGGGGCCTCTAAGAGAGTTTCCCTTGCTTCTTAAAACAGATGGCCCCTCTCCTTCAACTTAATATGTCTGGTTGAGATGTGTTGTGTGAAATTGCTGAATTGTCTCACCCAGCCCAAGGATGATGCCAATACACAGGAGAAGGAAGGCCCAAGAGAATATCAGAGAACATCTGGACCTCCTGTGACCCATCCAGAGCTGGCCCTTCCTCTTGCCTTCTTCTCATGGGGGTAATGCATTTCTGTGGGGATTCAATCCATTTGAGACAGGATTCTTTACCCAGTTGTATCCTAATCTATTCAGCACAAAAGTTAATGATTTTCTTTTTACCACGCCTTGCACTACGCTCCAAGCCAGGAGTTTCACAATCTGTGGAAACTGCTGAGTCACCCACTGAGAGCAAGAGCCCCAGAGGATTCTAAAGCTTTGATGATAGCATTGGGATGATTTTATTAAAATAAAAAAATGATGCAGAAGAGGCAGTGATCCCCATAAGAGCTTCAGCCTCTTGTCACTCATCTTGAGGTCACATGCAGGGCACATTTTGTTCTTCAGACAGAACCCCCTGACACAACAATGAGTTAAGTATATTTTACTCCAAATTCTTTGGGTTATGAATTTCATAAAAAGCAGAATTCAAACTTCATAATATCTCCTTTCACATCTTGTTTTTTCCCCCAAATTCCTCCCAGGGTAAAAACGTGCCTCATATCCTCTCTCCATCTTCCCTCCCTTCCATCCCTCTTCCCATACAGCCTCTTCCATCTCCTGCCTTTTCCACAGCAATGTAGTCTGACCTTTGGCCTGAACAGCCCCTCAGCCCTATGCACCACATCCATAAGCCTTTGTCAAGTCCCAGTGAACTATTTTTGTTCACACAGTATACCACATCTCCCCATTCTCCCTCCAGAGAATTTGTTAGACAAAAGAGGTCACCTCCCAGGGACAAAGATTGCTGACAACATAATCTTTTTTTTTTTAAACCATGTCAATATACCCTTTGCTGAGCAAATATTTACTGTTCTCTGTACACTGACAGTTCTTTTGTAGGGAATGAGTGAAGAGAAAATCAAGCAGTTATTGACTGGTGAACACAGACAATGTTTATTTTCAACTCTACGATGCCCTCTTACTCTCCCTCTCCTACAGGTCTTAGAAATCCTGAGGTCTCTTGATATACAGTTTTCTTCTCCAGAATGATTGTATAAACTGGGGAAAGTTTGAATCCCCACCAACTCCGTTAACCCAGACTGGTCAGGCACAAGCCCTACGGACTAACCAGTTTCTCCAATGAACCTTCAGAGGCTGTAGGATTCTAAGTGGTCACTGTGTTAATAGGGAATTCTCTAGGCTGGGCCCTCTGTAATACATAGTCTATCCTAAAAGTCAGAGCCAGCCCTAGTATCCCCAAAGGGACAGCACATTGTGGGTGCAAAGTAACTAATAACCATTCTGCAGGTAAGAGAGATAAGGTGAGTTTTACTTGAGCCAACCTGAGAATTGTAACCCAGGAACTCAATTTCCAGGAAAGAACAAAGTGCTCAGGAGATCCATGGTTTTCAGTACAATTTTATACCTTTTTACAACAAGGAACATGCATTAAACACGGCCTGAATACAAATTCAAATTTTCAAAGAAATTTTCAGTCACAAATCAGCAGGTCAACATGACTCTGGTGTCCAGCAAAGGAAACTCGTCTTCAAGAGTACTAATACAGGTGTTACCGATATGAGTGGGCATAGGAGGGGAGTAAGCATTATTCTCTTAAGTGAGTGCTTTCATTTACTCTCAGATAATACTTAATGCACTGTTTACTTTAGTGGTTAAGGCACATGTACAATGTATGTTTGATAAGCCATAAGTCAGGCTTCTTTAGTTCAAGCCAAGACAGTCTTGAACCAGAATAGCTACCACATAACTCAATATGTGAAAATCTCTTGTCACCACCAGGGCCCAGGCCCCTTCTGTCCTTCCTTCCAAGTGTCTGGGTCTATTGAAGCAGAAATCACTAAATGTCCCATGGTTTCCCTCCTACTTCCAGTCTCCACAACATGCCTTCCCTTCTCACAACCCATGCAACTTCACAAAGTCCTAGCAGTCCCTGCTTGTACTTTGTGCATGTGGGACCAACTTGTTATAGAGGAAGTGATATTAGTGCCTGATACCAAGGGTCATACTCTTTGTAATGAAAGGATCCAGATTGCAAAGTAGAGGGTATATCTCCTGACTGAAGTCCTGGCTTGCTCAAGGAGTCCTCAGTGGTGGTGAACTTGCTTCTCCTGATATCTCCCTAAACCTTATCTCCTCCAGTCCAAGGCCACACTGGAGCCAAATCCACACAGAGATCTTGTTACCCATGGATAACTGGGGTCAATTCCCTTGTTATATCCTTGTAAATCCCCAGGTGGGCACAGGAGTCTGAAATTTTTATACAACCTTCAGAGGTGGGTTGAATGTGGCCATTTTGTAGACTGGTATTTGTGAAGTCCTTTTTAATGATTTTGAGTGGTTTATGGTTTTTCTTTGGAAACATCCAATAATGCCTAAGACACGCTTTATAAGGGATTCCCTACTTCTCCTTTTCAAGGAATTATCATCCCTGATGCAACAGGCTATTGTCTGATCATTCCCTGTTCTAAACTTTGTCCCAGTTACACTGCATTCTGAGTATTAGGTTCTGAATAAACATAGGAAGGAAACACTGGAAGGAGTCATAAAGAATGGAAACAGGACATATGCTCTTAAGGTAAGCTCATAAGACTGATGGAAACAAGGGGGAATAGAGGAGGCTATGCCAGCAGGAGGCAACAGCTGAAACGAAGGCGCAACTACAGAAATTCATCCTTGATCTCAGACCAGTTTTTTCTTGCCAAAAAGATTCAAAGAAATAAGACACAGAAATCAGAAGTGGAAAAGAGTTCTGGATACAGGGGAAAAGATAATGGAGTTACAGGTGGGGTCTCCTAAGGCATTTTGTTACATGTGTCATTGGGAGCAGGTGTTAGTCTTTGTTCAAGAAATTCTGAATAAGTCTTTTAATGGAATTTTTGACAAAATGAAGGGTGAGGTATTCAACTAAAGTACTATAGTGGAATTCGTGTTTAGAAATGATGAGTCTACTGATTATTTTTCATCTCATAAAGGAACTCTGATATAATTATTAAGGACAAATTGACATGGTTATTTTTTTTTTAACTTAATAGTCAAGGATGAGCAATGCTGAATAGAGAATTCAAACTCCTGTAGCATGCATGACATTTCTGCCTGCTATTCAGGTAATAGTTGCCTGCAGAGACCTGAAAGAACTATAAGACAGTCAGTGGCTTGATTCTAGATTCACTCTGGAATCATTGGCCTCTGTAATCCCAGCTCCACCAATGTTGTTGTGCTTAATAGAAATAAAGGATGCTGGAGCCTTGTCTTCTACTCAGCTGGCAGTTAGGGAAAGGAAGGAAAGACAGAGTCAGATTAGCCAGGACTGTGGACAGTGATGGACCTCAACCGTAGTCGTTCTGTGAAACTGAAATGATGGGCACTTTATGCCAGTGCTTGGATTTGGCACTTTTGCTTCAGATGAAGTAAGTGGAGCCCAGGGGAGTGGAGGGGTAAATTCAAATAGCCTGGAAGGGGGTCAGCAGACACA
The DNA here is from genome assembly GCA_031878705.1 of Tapirus indicus. NCBI lineage: Eukaryota > Metazoa > Chordata > Mammalia > Perissodactyla > Tapiridae > Tapirus > Tapirus indicus. Next base: position 123,250,480 of record CM062925.1, read on the forward strand.
CGCTCCCATGTCTGGTACACTTTCAGTGACTTGCAAAGACTCTTTTGAAGCTCCATTTCTCCATCTCTGACTTTGCACTAAGTGGGATGACCAGCAGCTGACTCTGGGGATCCAGAAGGTGGGAATTTTGAGGGTGGATTATCACTATTATTATTTTGGTTACTTAACATATATTGAATGCTCACCAGGTCTTTTAAGTACTTTCCCTGCATTATCTTTTAATTCCTCAACAACTCTCCTAGGTAAATTATTATGCTTCTTATTTCCTACAAGTGTCAAATCTAAGCTCAGGCTGCTCTTCCTGCACTCATCTGCTGCCTCAATCAGAGACAGTCTGCTCTTTGTTAGACACCCCTAATGGGCACTCGGCACAGGAGAAAAGGATAAGTAACATGATTACTTCATAGCAGCTTTGCCATATGTTTCTGGGGTTCTAAGTATTTGCCAAAGAATTCACCACTGGTCATGGTGAGGTAGGGGCAGCTTTGGGATTGCTTGGGAGACATTGCACCCATAAATGAGGGAGACCAACACACTCCTTCTGGTATAGCTTGACATGAAATATCAATAGCTAATAGCTGTCAGACAAGGCCAGTTTGTTTGCTATGACATAATTATCCATTGTATCCATCATTATAGCTTAAGCATAGGGTATATCTTACGTATCTTACCTCCAACTTTTATTACTATTGTTAAAGACAGAATAGAACAAATAGCCAATGTTACATGGAATCCTATACTGATAAATCCTACTTTCTGTGGCACTCATATAGTAGTGATGCCTGACAGACTGTGAAGAGAGATGACAACTAATATATAGAATGTTATCAGTATCAGTAAAGCTGAATTACTAGTTCTTCCTCCAGTTAGATTGAGAGTTTAATGTAGTCAACTTGCCACCCAGGGGCTGGCTTAGCTCCTCAAGGAATGTTACCTTAACAAACAGTGTCAGTCTCTGATGCTACTGACAGGTCATCCATCTCAAAACAGTGGTAGGTCAAATAGCCTTGGTGAGAAGTAGCCCATGCAGTTGGCCCATGCATAGTCTTAATCCCTTCCACTATAGCTATTCCATTCATGGGCCCATTGTGTAAATACTGGAGTGGTCAGTTATAGAGGCTAAGTAGCATCCAATGGACAAGACCTCCTCTTTACCTAATTATCAAAAGCCTCTCCTGAAGACTCTGGTGGTCATAGAAATCCCCCAGGCAGTGTCATAGGTGCTCACAGTTGGAAGTCTGGGTCAGTGTAAATGGATATGTTGAGTGCCAAGCAGATATCGGTAGTGTGACAATTCTGTCTGTCACAATAATGGACTCTGAATAGTACATTTCTCATTTAGTTCTCTTCACAACCCCCTGAAAATTAACTACCATTCTCCCTTTAATCCAAATGGTAGATACATTTTACTTTTTAAGTTTTTTTCAGCTTTATTGAGTTAAAATTGACAACTAAAAATCTAAGGCATTCAAAATGTATGACATGATGATTTGATGCATGTATACATTATGAAAGAATTCACCCCATCAAGTTTAACACATCCATCACTTCATAAATTTACTTCTTTTTTTTTTTTTGGTGAGAACAATAAATTCTATTCTCTTAGACAACTTCAATTATTCTACACTGTGTTATCAACCATAGTCACCGTGTTATGCATTAGATCCTCAGACCTTATTTGTTTTACATGTGAAAGATTATACCGTTTTACCAATGTCTGCCCCTCCTCTACCTGCTAGCACTGGGCAGCCACTTTTATACTCTCCATTTCCATGCACTCAAATTTATTTTCAGATTCCATGATGCAGCATTTGTCTTTCTCTGTCTGATTTATTTTACTTAGCATAATACTCTCCAGCTTCATCCACGATGTTGCAAATGACAGGTTTTCCTTCTTTTTTTACAGAGGAATAATATTCCTTTGAGATGTGTGTGTGTGTGTATATATATATTTATATATATATATTCTCATACTTTCTTTATCCATTCATCCACAAATGAGCACACAGGTTGATTTCATACTTCAGCTATTGTGAATAATGCCGAAAATATCATGGGAGTATGGATATCTCTTTAAGATAATGAATTTGTTTCCTTTGGATAAATACCCAGAAGTGGAATTGCTGGATCATATGGTAATTCTATCTTTAGTTCCTTCAGGCACCTCTACACTTTTTCCTTAGGAGCTGCACAAATTTACAATCCCACCAACAATGAACAAGTGTTCCCTTTTCTCTACATCCTTGTCAGCACTTGTTATCTCTTGTCTTTTTTTAAATGATTTAATTGAGGTCATATTGGCTTATAACAGTGTGTAATTTCAGGTGTACATTACTATATATCAGTTCCTGTATAGACTCCATCATGTTTACAACCAATAGTTGAGTTTTTACCTGTCACCATATATGAGTGTCCCTTTTATTTCTTTCATCCTCCCCCCACCACTTTCTCTTCTGGTAACCTCTAATCTGTTCTCCTTATCTTTATCCTTTCTCTTTCACATATGAGTAAGATCATGAAGTGTGTCTTTCTCTCCCTGGATTATTTTGCTTAGTGTAATACCCTCAAGATCCATCAATGTTTTTGCAATTGGCACAATCTTCTCTTCTTTTATGGCTGAGTAGTATTCCATTGTCAGTATATACCACATCTTCTTTATCCATTTCCATTGATGGGCACTTGGGTTGCTTCAATGTTATCTCTTGTCTTTTTGATAATAGTCATCCTAACAGGTGTGAAGTGACACCTCATTGTGGTTTTGCTTTGCATTTCCCTAATGATTAGTGATATTCAGCACCTTTTCAGGAATGCACTGGCCATTTGCATGCCTTCTATGGAAAAATGTCATTTAATTCCTTTGCCCATTTTTAATTTGGGTTATTAATTCTTTTGCTATTGAGGTGTATAGGTTCCTTGTATATTTAGGATATTAACCTTTTACTAGATACATGGCTTGCAAATATTTTCTCCCATTCCATAGGTTGCCATTTAATTTTGTTGATGATCTCCTTTGCTGTGCAGAAGTGTTTTATTTTGATGTAGTCCCCCCTGTTTATTTTTGCATTCATTGTCTTTGTTTTGTTGTCAAATCCAAAATATGATTGCCAAGACCAAAGTCAAGGAGAATCCCTCTATGTTTTCTTTTAGGAGTTTTATACAGGTCTCTTTTGTTAACTGTTAAATCCCCAGGGCCTCAATCTAGCACAATGTCAGGCACACAGGAGGCACTTAATAAATGCTTGTTGCCTAAATGTTGAATGAGAGCACCTGGGGACCGAAGGATAAAAAGGCAATCATGAATGACTTTAAGAGCCCAGTTGGGTGGAAATTGAATGGAGGATTGGTATTATGAACTCACTTCCAATTCTAAGCCAAAAGTAGATATTGTAATCTATATCCGGATCTGTATCTATATCTATATGTATATCTGTCTCTACACCTATATCTATATCTATCTATAATCTATGGTATCTCCATCTCTATCTGCATCTCTCTATGTATATCTTTAGAAGTTTTCTCCAAGTGTCAGGAGTTTTCTTGTTAGTTACTTCCCTACAATGAATTCTTTATTGACTGAGACATGGTTTTCTGTGTTCCACGGTGAAGCCCATTTCAGTAATTCATTTAAGATTAGAAGTCATGGAGCCGCCCGGTGGCACAGCAGTTTAGTTCACACTTTGGCAGCCGAGGGTTTGCGGGTTTGGATCCCAGGCACCAGCTGACACACTGCTCATCAGCCATGCTTTGGCGATGTCCCATATAAAGTAGAGGAAGATGGGCATGGATGTTAGCCCAGGGTCAGTCTTCCTCAGCAAAAAAGGAGGAGGATTGGCAATGGATCTTAGCTCAGGGCTGATCATCCTCAAAACAGCAACAACAAAAAAATAGATTAGAAGTCATATTGAAGTTTAGTCTGTGCCCCCTGAGGCCAGATTTGTTACCAAGGCATGCACCATCAAACAGGGCAACAGGAGACATGGAGAAACAGCTGGTGAAAATACTATAAGGGAAATAATTTGCTTCTCTCTGAATTGGGTGGATTTCCAAAACTTCCTTATTCATATTTTATAGGCTCCTAAGAGCAAGGCTGGAGAGGCCACCAAAGCGGCTATTGACGTAGGTTTCCATCACATACCTCCATTAAAATGAGGAGGAGACCAGCTAGGCCCTGCAAAAGAAGACAGAGGATGGTACTGTGAAGAGAGAGGACATACTCCATACCAACAAGGTGCTGTAGGCAGAGTGATGACAGGTTGCTGTCAGATCAGATATGTTATTTTGGAAAAGAAATACAACTTTTGTTTTGATTTGAATAACGTATTTAACTCCTAACATTGCAGAGGCCCATTATACAAAACTAGAAAACAGAAAAGGTTGCTTTTGTCTTAAGGGTGAGAAGCAGTTTCTCAACCTCTCTGAACATCAGTCAACATTCATACGTAAAACATGAATAATGACACTTTTCTTCTATATCTGCTGTATGAATTGACTGAGTCACTGTGGAGTAAGTCCACTCCTTTTATCTTTCAGCAGCTTCTCTCAGGACATATCTAATTGAGACTGACAATTTATTTAGAAATGAGAGCCAGACTAGGAAATATATTTTTCAAGTCAGCATTGAGATTACTGAAACGTATAACATTTCTGAGACAGAAAGCTCTTCGTCCAGTGTCCAACGAGCTAAGTTCTTTACAGAATGACCCTATGTGTGTTGAAATCAGTGGCATCGTGTCTAAGAATGTGGGCCTCTCAGCAGAACTCTTTCCAGGCATTTATTATATGAGACAGTAGGTTCCATTTCCCCTTGCCTGACATTTATTGACTCTCCTTCCAGAGATGACTTTTCTAAATCTTGAAACACTTAGGTTGCCTTTCCTGTGCCATCTTGGATTGGTTCAAAGTTTTCTTGGAGTCACTCAAATAAATCTCAGCTCCTGCTATGGAGCTCATTTATACCAAGTCACACACATTTAGCCACAGTGCCTCTTATTTTTAGACCACAGTGCTTTGTCACTCACTTCTCAATCTTTTAACTGTGAGGTCTAATTAGGGTTCCCAAATTTGTGAAATCATAAGCCATTTTTTATTTCTTTTGGCCACTGTAGGTTTGGGCTACTTTCCTTCAACTAGAATTGGTTCAATCAGCCCCGAAAAGATCACTGAAAAAACTTGGACTGGACTACGTAGATCTCTTCATTGTTCATGTTCCAATCATTATGGTCGTCAGGTTTTGCCTTCCTTGTTCTGCCCAAGAGTATTTCATCACTGCTGTTGCACTTCCATTCTCTCATTATGGCTTGGCTTTCGGGTTTTTTTTTTTTTTTTTTTTGAGAGAGAGGTAGGTTTGAGTGTGGTGAATAGAATTGCTAAAAGATTTATGACTCTCCTTGATAGTTCTGTCACTTCACCATCAAGATTTTTTTCATCCTTATCCCATAGCCTTCAGAGGGATTGAAATTCAGTGATCTCACTACCTCCACCTCAAAGAGCTGAGGACACCACCTTACACATCTAAGTGATATCCTTCTGCTGTAGTCTCTTAGTGATTAGGGTCCTCAAGAAGGTTGAATTAAAACAGACTGCAGAGACACAATGGGAAATCCCTACCTTGTTAGGGGTATGGTTCTCTCATATAGAACTCTCAGAAGGAGAGAAAACTGTGTGTCTTAGCAGAATGGTGGATTGTAATAGAGCAAAACCTGGTTTTATGTAGCCCTTCTCAGTCATGTTTCTCACCATTCTAGGAAAGAAAAAGCAGCCAACCCCTCTACTAGGAAAACCTGAGAGTTTCTCTTTGCCCTTGACTCTGACATCATTTGACAAAGAACTCTTAGATACTTAACAGCAAAATAGGCACGTGGAAGGGCAGGGAGGTGAGGGGGAATTTAAAAGCATCTTCATGTGCATTTATGAACCTGGGTGTGCATGTAATAGAAGAAGGAGATAATGTCTGTGTGCACAGCAATAAAGGACATTAGGAAATAATGTATTCTAGTGACAAAATGGGTTCAGTCAAATCATGATATGTGTGATAATAGAGTTCCACTTTTTCAACCATTCAATGTCAAATGAAAGGGCCAAACTATATGATAAGTTTACCATACATCTTCCTCCTCCCCAGTCCCTTGAGAAATGTAAATATGCAGGTTTGACCATGTCTATCAGGGTGTCCAGTCTCAATCACAAACAGCTAGAGATGATCCTGAACAAGTCAGGCTTCAAGCACAAGCCAGTCTGCAACCAGGTAAGCACAGAGTCCACTGGGGCTTCCTTGCTTTCCACCCTTCACACCTTCTTCCTTAAATAACATTCCCCAAGCTTCTGTCTTGATGTCTACTGTATACTGATAGTTCCTTTGATTGCCATAGGAAATGCCAAAGAAGGAACAGGTTGAGTGGCATGGGAAGCATATTGGTTCAATTCTTCAGAGGTGGCTTTGAGGTTCTTATGACACATCCAAGTGGAGATGCTAAGTTGGCAGAAGGCAATACTGGCCTGGAGCTCAGAAAGGTGGTCAGGGCTAGAGGTAAGATTTTTTTAGTCATTGCTTTAGGGAAGTTAATTAATCTCACAGATGTGGATTTGCTTTCCTGGAAAAGCCCTTTGAATGAACAGAAAGGGGGAAGGAAAGATCAGGGAAAGAGACACTAGTTAAGAGATTGAAGAGGAGTTGCCAGACAGGAGAGAGACAATGAGGAGAATGTGGTGTAAGGAAAGCCAAAAAGAGGGATAGAAATGTTTGCATGAGCCACAGGGTGGGTCCTGCTGAGGAGCAGCCAATCCAAATAGGCAAGGGAAGAGTTATTGGATATAATGACAAGGAGTTCACGGAAACCTCATGGAAGCAGTTACAAAGAGGTGTGAGAAAAAATCAGAGAGAAAAAGGAAAGGAGTGGGTAGGAAGGAAATGGAGAAATCATAAAGAAAAGAAATAATTTTTAAAACTAAGACCGATGCTGCCAATTTTCAAACATTGTGACATTGTAGAGTTGTATAACCCTTTTGTAAAAGAGTTTGAAAGTTATACAAGAAACCACTCAAATATTTATATTCTATTTCACTTGTAGTCATCTATTTGTGGAAAATAATTTAAAATATGTCCCTCCTTTTTTCCCTCCTCCTCCTCTGTCTCTTTCTTCTCTCTTCCTCCTTCAATTTATTTGTGAAATAAACTAAGCCTTCTTTTCCTTTACCTTTCCCACACAATTGATCCTTGTGACACAGTCTGACATGTTACTTAGTCTTTCTACTCCTGTAAATTGGAGGTTCCATCTAAAGACTTGATCACATATGTATGTCATTATGAATTCATGAATCTTAACAAACATGGTGTTTTTCAAACAATGTCATTACTTTTCTTATTGATGATCAATTTGCCATCATTTTATTGCCTCTTCCAGCGAGCTCCTGAGTCCTTTGACAAGCCTCACTGTCTTTCCTATCTTCTTCACTTTCTAGAGTGTAAGATGTTCTACGCTCAGTTTGCAGCATTTGTGCCGAGACCTGGAATCAGCCATTTTTCTAAAGAATCTTGGTTTCTTCCAGCAGGAAATGGCATTTAGAGGCCACAACGTGGCTGTATGAGTCTTTAGTCATTTTAAACACTAATAAAAACATAAGAAAAGAATTATTTTATTATATCTGAAAACCAACATCATTTGAAGATATTTCAGATGGTACACGGGAAAAAGCACCCAAATGAAGCCTACAGTGCATATATTAAATTAGCATTAGATATTCCTTCAGGCGACTTTTCAAATTTACATGTTATTGAGTCACGTATTCTGATACCTTTGTTCCTGGCAACTTACAGGTGGAATGTCACCCTTACCTCAACCAGAGAAAACTCCTGGAGTTCTGCCAGTCCAGGACCTTGTTGTAGTTGCCTACAGTGCCCTGGGGTCCCATGGAGACCCAAATTAGTAATGAGAATATCAGAGTCAATCTATGTCAGCAACACTATTGGTGAAGAAACCATTTTTTAAATTAGGTTTTAATATTTTATTATGGAAATTTTCAATGATAAAAAAGTGAACATGATAGTATAGTGATCAATGGATGAGTGGAAAAAGAAGACGTGGTATATATACACAATGGAATACTACTCAGCCATGAAAAACATGAAATCTTGCCATTTGCAACAAAATGGATGGACCTTGAGGGCATTATGCTAAGTGAAATAAGTCAGACAGAGAAAGTCAAATAACATATGATTTCACTCATAAGTGAAAGGCAAAAACAAAAAGAAACACATAGATACAGAGATCAGTTTTGTGGTTGCCAGCAAGGTGGGGGGAGGGAGGAGGGTGAAAAGAGTGGCAGGACGGAAGTGTATGGCGATGGATGGCAATTAGTCTTTGGTTGGGGAACATGGTGTAGCCTACACAGAAATTGAAATATAATGATGGACACCTGAAATTTATATAATGTTATAAATGGATGTTATCTCAATAAAAAAAAAAGAATTTGTTGTGAACTCCCAGGTACCATTCCTAGGCTTCAACCATCACCAACATTCTTTCATTCTTTTTCCTCTGTATGTCTACATGCTCCAAACCCCACTCTAAATATTATTTTTTAAAGTGACATAATGGTAAATTTACACTGCTTCTCATGCATAATTCTCAGCTGTCTAGTTTTGACAAAGGGATGTACTGTACAACTGACCAGTATCATGTCACAGAAACTTTCTACCTGCCAACAAAGTTATTTTGTGTTCCTTTCCAGGTGATTCTTTCTCATCCCAAGCAACCAACTTATTGATTTCTTTTTCAAAATAAGTTAGCTTGGTATGTTCTAGTACTTCATATCTAAAAGAAGTCAGAGTATATACTCTTTTGTGTCCAGGTTCTTGGGCTCGGCATAATGTCTGTGAGATTTACCCACATTGTTGCAGGTATCTAGGTCAATCATTTTACTGCTGAGTAATATTCCATTGCATGGATATAAATACCACAAGTTGTTTCTCCAATCACTTGTCAATGAAAATATTAGTTGTTTCCATTTTGATACAATTATGAATGAATCTCTACACATATTCATGAAACTCTTTTTTAATCATACCATAATATACCTACTTCCTTCAATTATCTGAGGAAGTTGGAGGAAAGGACACTCTAAATTTTCAGTCCTACATTCTTCAAATGTGTGGTTTTTGATTTTTATTTTTAGGGTGGAAAGGGATAGTCCATATCTCTTGCAGGAGCCAACCTTGAATTCCATTACCAAGAAGCACAATTGAAACCCAGGCCAGATTGCCCTTTGCTACCATCTATAGCAGTGGGGAGGACTGGTCCTGGTCAAGCACTTCAGTGAGAAGATCATCAAAGATAAATTCCAGGGACAGGCTGGACAGTCTCTCCAGAGTGAGGATCAGGCACTATATTGGGGGCCATCTCTTTGTCTTTCAGCACCCACCTATATTCATTCGTTCCCATGCTTTGCTTCCCTGTGTGATATGGGTGCAGCTTGGAAGGGTAGGAAGAGAGAGCACTGGCATCAGAGTCCTAAGTTTTATGCACTTGAGGTCTGGTTTTACCACTTTAATAGTTGTGTGATGCTAACCACATTTATCTCTGTTGTTTCATCAGTTGTAGGAGTCTTTCCACTCACTAAGAACTTTTAACACCCTAGTTCCATTCTTCAACTTCTCTACCTGATGAACCCCTATTTATATGTCAGTATCAAACCAAATAGCAGTAGCTGCTTTGTTAATCCACCGGGAAACCCCAGTGCAGTTGTTGAACCACCATAACTCTAGGCTTGGCTTTGTTAGTTTTTCCTTATTACACTAAAATTGTTTGTTTATATTTCACTGTGCTCTCTAAAACATGAGACCCTAAATGTAGTGACTCTGTCTGGGTTATGTTTTAGCACCTTTTCCACAGCTGAGCTCCTGGTGGATAGAAGCTTGATATAAGTTTACAGACAGACCAAATTAACAAACACATGAGTAAAGTTGTTCCCTAAATTCTCCCTCATACATCTCCTGGCCCCTTAGACTAATCAGTCATCTTCAACTTATTTTGTTGTGAACGTCATGAGAATTGTGAGAAACTACTTGAGCTCTATCTCAGTTTAAGGTGACAGTTAAAAATTTCATCATGAGATTAATATTTGCAAAACATGACATTGGAGCATAGTATTTATAATTAGTTTCTCTAAAACCTTGAAGCTGTAGATTTTCATTCATTCAATTTATGAAAATATCAAATAAGAAAATCTAAATATGATTTTTAAAACAATCAGAAAAATATTCCATTTTATTTTTCAACTCAACTCAACTCAACATGTTAATACGTATCCCCATGACAACCAAATCACTTCTGGAATACATTTTTAACATGGAGCACAGGTGGATAGGTAGATGACAGATAGATAGGTAGATGGATAGACAGATACATACATAGATAGAAAGATAGGTAGATAGATAGACAGATAGATGATAGATAGGTAAATAGATAGTAGATAGATAGATAGATAGAGAGATACATACATACATACGTAGAGAGAGAGATAGGTAAATATATAGATAGATACATGGATAGATAGAAAGGTAGAAAGATAAGGCACTGAGTTTTCTATGAAGTCGTCCCCAGGATGAAATGATGAGTTCCCCACTTTCATACTTTTACCAAAGATCTTTCTGCTTGGCTATTAATGGACTCTCCCTTAGGAGCTATACATTTGTCAAATAAAAACAAATCTGGATTTAAAAAAGAGAGACTTTATTCAAAAGAGAGAACTCTCTGAATATGAGATGTATAGTGGCTCAACGATCAATCAAAATGACTTTTCCTTTATAGAAAAGAGTAAACAACCCTAGAAAGAGAATGATGTTTGGGGGTTGGGATGTGTGATCCAACAGTTGATCAAGGAATGCTTTTTCGAGGGGGTGACAGATTCTGAAGAATATTGACTGTGAGCTACCCACTATGAGCTCTACCAGAACTTCCTACTTCAAAGGGTGGGGGAGGATTTCTGTATTTGGTGGAGATGATTCAAAGCAGCATCTCTAGATTCAGGCTGCTGGCCTTTCTTTTCTTTTTCTTTTTCTAGATTTCACTCCTTTTCCCCCAATTTTATGAGAAAATGAAGACTTCAAAATAAGAACGTTTGCTTTCCCTGATTATTAAAATAATACACAAAAGTGCAGAATATTTACAAAATAAAAGGGAGAGGGAAAGTAAAAGGAAAAAAAGGAGTCAAGGTTGACTACAGATATTTTGAGATAGGGAATTGGAAGGAAGGAGGTGCCATTTGCTGAGATGGACACGATGTGGAGAAGCAGATTTTTGTGGGAAGATGATGAGTTTAATTTTAGACCTGTAAGATTGAGATGCCTGTTAGGTATTCAGATGAAGATGTTGTGTAGACGGTGGGGCAGACAAATCTAGAGGGAGAAGAGATGTCTAGACCAAAGATACATATTTGGGATTTATGAGATATAGTTGTCAATTTAAAGCCAAAAATGTACATGATCAGAAATTAGATCAGGTGAGTGAGTGTGGACAGAGAAGAGAAGAGACATGAAGGATCTTATCATTAAGAAGTTGTTAAACAAGTGGAGGAACCAGGATAGGAGGCTGAGAAGGACAGGTAATGAGGTCAGAGGGAAAGTGAGAGATGGTTTTCTCTTGGAAGACAAATGAAGGAACTGTTTCAAGAGTCAAATGCTACAAATAGGAGAAGTAAGAAGAGGACTGAAAATTGACCGTTGGATTGAAATCTAATACTCAGAATGCAGCATGACCAGAGCAAATGTTACAACAGGGAACGGTTAGACAACAGCCCATTGCATTGAGGATGTCAAATTCCTTAGAAAGAGAGAAGCATGTAACTGTTCTAAGGCTGGCATCATCTTGACCCTATTAACTTACCCATTTCTCAGTACACTCTCTTCATGGCTTTAGTTTACAATTCCTTCCCAGGCTATGCTGACATCATCCTTGTACATGCAGACAACTCAAGGTTCTCAGTGTTTTGCTGTTCTCATTCCTGAGTTTCTACTTGTACCTATACTACATGAGGTAACTACTCCCATGTTTACCTTTTAGAGTGGCTTCATCTCTAAATGACACATTCCACTACAATCAATTCTCTTACTCTGTGGTTTCTACTGAAGCTCAATCTGTCAGGTTCTTCACTCATCATGAATTGTTGTCACTGAGTCTCCTTTTCACCTTTTCATCCTTTCAGTTCTCATGTATGTTTACATATACAATTTAGGTTATGCAACAAATTGAAATTAAACCAAACTCCATTCATTCTCTCTGCATTTCCCCTTTAAGAGATTGTTACTGGGTGAGGCCTCCTGGCTTTTCGACCTCTTAGTCTGTACTTGTGCCAAGCATGCAGAACAATGTCCCTATAACCAAGACAGTTACTCTGTTTTTATTCATGTGGAACCTTTTATCTGAAGCTGAGATGCCACGCCCTCCAGAGATTCTCATTCATTTGACTGTAGTAAAGCCTATGTATCCCTCTGTTTTGAAAGCTCACCAGGCAGTTCTAAGTGTGGGCACGGCCTGAAACATTTAATCTAAAGACCACCAGGTTCTCACTATGATTTCAGTGGTCAAGGTGTGGGCCTTCCCAGCACCCATTGTACTCCAAATGGTTTGTTTAAGTCACTCAAGTTCACTCCATTGTTTCAGCCAATTTGAGGTAGGTTTTCTTGACCCAGTTGTATCCTAATCTAATCAGCCACAGAAGTTAATGATTTTCTCTTTACCACTCCCTGCACTATGCACCTAGCCAGGAGTTTCACAATCTGTGGAAACTGCTGAGTCATCCTCTGAGAGCAGAAGCCCCAGTGGATTATAAGTGTTTGATGATAGTATTGGGATGATTTTCTTAAAAAAAAAATGCAGAAGAAACAATGATTCCCAAAAAAAAACCCTCAGCATCTCCTTCACTTATCTTGAGGCCACATTCAGGACACATTTTTTTTTTCTAACAGACCCCTCAGACACAATAGTTAGTGAATTGGCTTTTACTTCAAATTCCATGGGTTTTGAATTTAATCAAACACCATAATTCAAACTTCATAAATATCTCCTTATACATCTCTGTCTTTCCCCCAAAATTCCTCTCAGGGCAACGACAATGCCTCATATCCTATCTCTACCCTCCTTCCTTCCATCCCTCCTCCCATACAGCCTCTACCGTCTGTGGCTTTTTTGACATTTTGCCTGCACAGCCCCTCAGATCTCCACTCCACACCAATAAGCCTAATAAATTTAATATTTTTATCTTTATAGAATGAGAGAACAAATTTTTGAGAAGTCCCAGGGCCAAGTGGAAATTCTTAAAGTTCCTTTTCATGTCAAAAGAAATACTTTAATTTGGGAGGGAGTTTCTCAAAAACATCAAAAGGTTTTAAAACACTTGCTCAAATAGGAAACAATGCTTAATTATCCATTCATTCAAAGTGACAACAGAAAGAGTCAAAAAAACACCTTAAAGGAGAGAACTCAGTCTTTTTGAACATAGGAAATTATTTCACTAAACATAGATTTTCTGTCTTTTAGGTAGACTTACCCAAAGAAAGAAGAACATTTTATAACCTCTTTATCAAGAGGAGACCAAAAGTCCAAGAAAATTATCTGTTTAAGAGAGAGAAAGCCAAATTCTAATTTTACACAAGCTTACCTTTGGTATTGAAACTTACTTACAAAACTAAATTCATTTCAATCTTAGCCAGGTTTACCATGCATAAAATTCCTCAGGGTTTACTTCCACTAACCTTCTGTTGCATACTTTTTACATTCAGAATTTGTCCCAGGGTTTCTTTCCCTTTTCCCTTCCTAGTACTTTAGGACAAATTTATTTTTCTTAGTACAGCAAACAAAAATATCCCTGTTTTTTATACCTTCTTTACTGAAAACATACATTTTACTTTCCTTGTGTATTCAGGAGACAATTGGAAACACTGGTTATATTACACAAGGCTTCGATTGGAGTGTCATATGAGAGAAACATGTATTAACTCAGATATAACCATACAGCTTTGAAGAACAAGGATTGATTTTATGGCGCAAATAAAGCCACTTGGAAATAGTGGCCTTGTACCTTACTTGTAGGACTCCCAGCAACATTACCAGGTAAATAAAGAAGGTCAATTTCAAGGTGGTGCAAAAACCTCAGGGTATTTTGGGGACTTTGAGAGGAGAGGAATTCACCCAAATATAGTAATTGCTAGCAGAGTCTTATGACAAGTCCTTGGCTTGGCTTGTGTGACCATGAGAGGCCTTTAAAGTTCAATCTGAGACTCCTTATAAAAAATTCCAGCAAAGCAGATTTAAAACAGCCTATATGATTGACTGCTCTTCTTGCTCTTCTTGCTGTACTTATGTAAATAAATGGGCCAAGATTATTGAAACTAGACTTATTTTGCAAAACAATGAGTCTTAATGTGGCTATTTTTTGGCAAAAACAAGGCAGATTTTAGAGAGAAAACATGTTTCAATAGAAAGTGGACTACATATTTCTGGATGTTCAGTGCTGTTTCTGTTAGTTATCTTTGAGCTTTTTATTTTCTATCTGTAAACTGGACTAGATCCTGAGTTTTTCTAGTTTCCTCAGATACCTGGTACAAACCTAATGTTTTCAATGTTTTCCATCCTTTTCATTTGGAATCATTGAGAACTGGGACCACCCTTTTTCTTGAAGCCCTGATAACTGAAGCTGGACAGCTTGGTGTAAACTGAAGACAGAGCACCAACCTAGCCCATGTTTGGACAACCATCATGCTGTTGATGTTAATGCTTCTTATTAAATACCTGGTTACTTGCCTACACAATATAGGCCTAACTTTAGGAGGCCCTTCCTATATTCTAGAGATGATCCAAAAGACCTGGAGGAAACTCTGAATGGACAAATGAACCCCGAACAGACCACAAGTTGCTGTTCAGAAGATGGTCTCCTAAAGATAAGTAATGAATGACTCCTAGCTTATTAGCTTACTTGTTGGACTATTAGACAGCAGGTTACTTGGCTACATCAGATTTCACCTGAGGTTCTAGGCAATAACCTTGATTGGTTTACAGGCCTCATATCCTGGATTCCCCACGGATTGAGGTCTATTATGGACAGAATACTAAAATTTGGCTGTATAGTTTCCCCATCAGTGTGGTCATCCATGTCATTATAAGATGTGGACCTAGGTGTTGTTCCACAGCCATTGATCAGAATGCAAAAATTTTAGTCATGCAAAGCATATCTTCCTCTCCCCACAAGGTACCCAAAAATATTTTAAAATAAAGGTAGAACAGTTTCATTCCTCTGACTCAGGTCTTTTCCCCTTTACAGCAGGAAGTACCTAGAGTGGTCTTTGCCCCCATTCCCCAAGATTGAGGAATAAGCATAAAACAGTGGGGATTAAAACTGAAAATGAAGGAGTTAAAATCTTCCCTAGGATGAAAACTTTGAGGTAACCTTTGTTAAGAGAAACTGGATATATTCAGTATAATTAACCATTGTTTAGAACTAACCAGGTCTTTCTATCTCTCCTTAGCATATGAGTCAGCTGTTTTTTGTCAGGAAGTCAAGGTCCAGAAGTCAAGATTCAGTCTCACAAGGCCAAACACGTGCTGAAGATGAAAACATATCAGGAAAGTCCAGATAGTCAAGGGAAGAGTATTTCAGTTTTCAAGGCCAAACACAGGCTGGTGGGAAGGCATCAGTCAGCGAGGCCACCAGCTACTCCACCCATACCCCAAACCCCAGCACATGCTCCCCTACCCCAACCTAAAACCTCAGAAAAAAACCCTGACCTTTTTCCCTTTGAGAAGGTAGTTTTGAGTTTTAACTCCCACGTCCTCATCTGGTTTCCTATTGATGATACACCTGTTTCTATGCCACAATCCTGGCATTCCAGTAACTGGACCTCCAGTGCAGTGTGTAAAGGAACCACTGTTTGTGTTTGGTAACACCATTACACAGAATGGAGCCCACAGGCTAGTAGCATCCCACCAGCCTCTAGTACATCCCTGACCAGGATTGGACATCTCAGCTCAGTTGGCAGAGATGAAACCTGTCCATCTGGGCCCCTTAAAATGCCCTGAAGAGAGACCAACCTGAGGTTCGTGTTTTTACTTATTCATGGGCAGCTGCTAATGGTCTTGTGACATGGCCTGGAAAATGGAAAAAGCATAATTTTTTAACAGAAGGGAAACTGCTTTGAGCAGTCAACATTTGGCAGGCATTGGTGGATTTTCTCCTCTCATTTGCATTACCCATCTCTTGATTCTCACCCTGTCTGATTGCTGAAAGGATGAACTAAGATTAGAAAGAACCAGGAGGCCTTGTCCTTCAGGAAATCTGTTTAAAGGAGAAATGTAGAGAGAATGAGTGGGCTCTAATTTAACTTCATTCTCATTTCTTGCTTAACATAATTTGAATATGTAAACTTATATGGGAACTGAAAGGATGAAAAGGAGAAAAAAAAGACAGGAATTACGACTGTTCATGCATTGATAACTTGTTGGATTGAGTTGTAGTAGAAACCACAGAATAAGAGAATTGGTTAGAGTACAATGTGTTAAAATTAAGATTTCAGAGATGAAGCAGTTCTAAGAAGTAAATACGGGAGTAGTTACCTCGTGCAGTGTAGGCACAAGTAGAAACTTGCAGGAGCTGAGAACCTCAAAACACTGAGAAGTTTGAGTTGTCTACATGAACAAGGTTGATATCAACATATCTTGGAAGGAATTACAAATTTTATAAACATTATAAAGACAATGAAGTGTGTGTATGGAGAAGTGGGTAAGACAGTAGGGCCACAGTGATGTCAGCCTTACAAGAACAGTCACATGCTTCTCTCTTTCTAGGGAATTTAACATCCCCGATGCAATGGGCTCCTTGTCTGAAGATTCCCTGTTTTAACTTTTGTCCCAGTCACATTGCATTTGCGTATTAGATTCTGAATAACCATAGGAAGGAAGCACTGGTTTGGATGAGATCCAAATCTTACCAATTCAGAACACGACACGGTTCCATAGCCCTGGGGTGTAGAGGGTGTGTGGGGGTGCTTTGCTTTGTTGGTTGAGGCTGTGTGACTCCGACCTTGGTACTGACAATGAGAATGGCTGACCAGCTTCCCACTAGTTCCCCCAAAGTCACATCTGTTCTCTTTCAGAGGTTATAGTTCAGGAAACTAAATGTATTTCTTCAACTTCATCAAAGCTGTAATCAGAAATTCTACCTCTTCAATTCAATTAGAAATTATACCTAATATTATTCTACTCTAACTCTTGCACATAGTTAACTGATATTCTTTATTTATAAGGCAGTCCTAAAATATCCTCTTCTCTATATTTAATGTTGGAAACCCATTTACCAATATTGCTAAGTAGGAACAAATCTGCTCTATCCACACTATAATTCCACAGAAAATAACGAGAATAGAAACATTGATTTTTTTTCTTTTCAGAAATTAATTAAAAGAACAACAACCATCCATTGCCAGAGCATGGAAAATGGATAATTCATGTCTGTGAAAAAGTGGAGAAAGATAGAAATAATTTTGATGTTAATCCAGACATATTTTATATGTATATCAAAACAATAATAAGTATAGTGTTCCTTACATGAAGACCAGATCCCAACCAGTGCTTCCTATCTTTATTTATTCAGAAGCTAATACTCAGAATGCAGTGTGACTGGAGCAAAGGTTAGAAAAGGGAATGGTTAGAAAAAAGGCCATTGCATGGGGGGGATGTTCAATCCCTTAAAAAGCAGAAACAGGAAACCCCAAACTGCTACTAACAACATTATAATTCCCCTTGAGTGTGTCTGAATATTAAAATTTAACAACATTCTACAGGAAACCTGCCATTTGAATGAATGACTTCAGTGGGAGAGAGGGCAGGGGATGTGAATAAATAGAGGAATGACTAATGAAGAAAATGCAGCAGGTGAAATTCAAGTAACACCCACAATCAGAGAGGGCACAAGGGAAGGTCAGGCTGCAGTCTGCTTAATTGAGATCATGGGTAAATCCTGGTCATCCTGAATTTGAGGTAGTCACTGGGGCCACCCTATTCTGGACAACCTCCTAACTAATTGTGAATGATCCTTGGAACTTCTAACCTGGTGGCTCTTAATAGGGTCATTACATGAGGGTGCCGAAGATCCACTGTGAGAAGAAATGATCTATACCTGACTGTTGGGATATATATAAAGAGTCCTTTGAATGTATAAATTACTTTGCTTGATATTCCCATCCTAATATTAAGTCTTTCATTTATGGACATGATTTTCTTTTGATATATTTGTTTCTTCTTTAATTTCTTTAAATAACTTTGTAATTTTGATTATATGAGTCTTTTGCCTCCTTTGTTAAGTTCTTCCTAAGTAATTTATTATTTTCCATGCTCTAATAAATTGAATTTTTTAAAATTTCCTTCTCAGATTGTTCATTGTTAGTGTATAAAAATGTAATTGATTTTTCTGTGTTGATTTTGTATCCTGCATCTTTCCTGAAATTGGTTATTAGTTCCAACAATTTGTTGTTTGATCTTTAGGGTTTTCTACATATCAGATCATGTCATCTTGGAACGGAGATAATATTACTGCTTCCTTCCCACTTTGGATGCATATTATTCTCTTCCTTTTCTTGTCGAATTGCTGTAACTCAAACTTCCAATTCTATATTAACTATCAGTGGCAACATCAGGCAAATTTTTCATATTATTGATCTTAAGGGGAAATGCTTTGTCTTTCACCATCAAGTATGATGTTACTTGTGGGTTTTTCATTTATGGGTTTCATTATGTTGGGGAAGATTCTTTCTCCTTCTAGTTTTTTGAGTGTTTTTTTCTCATGAAAGGGTGTTGAATTTTTAAGTGCTTTTTGCACATCAACTCAGATGATCAAGTGGTTTTTCCTTCAACCTGTCAATGTGGTGTATTGCACTTATCAATTTTTGTATGTTGAGCAAAGCTTACTTTCCAGGAATGAACCTCAATTGGTCATGGTGTAAAATTTTTAGTATGCTGTTGGATTCAGTTTCTAGTATCGTTTTGAGAATTTTGAATTCTCAAAGCTTGTGGAATATTTGTCTTTAGTTTACTTTCTCATAGTATCTTTGTCTGTCTTTGTATCAAGTTAATGCTGGCCTCACTGAATGAGTGAGGAAGAATTCCCTGCTCTTCAATTTTCTGCAAGAATTAAGAATGGTTGTTGTTCATTCTGCTTTAAATGCATGGTGGAATTCACTGGTGAAGCAATCTGGTCCTGGGCTTTTCTTTGTTGGGAGATTTTTACTTACTGATTCAATCTCCTTAAAATTATGGTTCTACTCATGTTATATACTCCTTCATTATTCAGTCTTTGTAAGTTATGTCTTTCTAGGAATTTTCCATTTCATCAGGGTTTCTCCTTTTGTTGGCATAAAATGGTTCATAATACTCTCTTTTCCATTTCCTTATTGATTTCCTGTCTGGTTGTTTTATCCATTATTGAAAATGGGGTATTGAAGTTTCCAACTAGTTTTGTATTGGTATCTATTTCTCCCTTCAATTCTATCAATGTGGGTTTCATGTATTTTGGAGCTCTGAGGTTTGGGACATATATATTTATAATTGTTCTATATTCTTGGTGGACAGACACTTTTATCAAAATATACTATTGATTTTGCCTCTTGTCACAATTTTTGTCTTAATTTTTTTTAATCTGTACTGGTATAACCATGCCAGCTCTCTTTTGTTACTATATACATAGAATATCTTATACCATCTTTGCCTTTCATACTGTGTCCTTAGATCCAAAGTGAATCGATTATAGAGAACATATATGTGGTCCTACTTTTTAAAATACATTCTGCCATCTATACCTTTTGATCTGGGGGATTTATTTACATATAAAGTAATTACTCATAGGGAAAGATTTATAGTTTTATTTTTTTATATGTGGCTTAAGTCCTTTATTTTTTCCATTACTACATTCCTTTGTGTTTAGATGATTTTTGTTTAGATGACAAGTTTTGATGCCCCCTCTGATGTTCAATTGTTTATATTCTCTTGTTATTTTTTGTGGTTACCATAGGGATTACAGATAACGTTGTAAAGTTATAACAATCTATTTTGAATTGATACCAAATTAACTGCAATGCCATACAAAAATTCTACTCCTATAATGCTCCATTCCCCTCTCCAAATTTATGTTATTGATGTTAATAATTTTGTCTTCATACATTGTATACATATTAACATAAATGCATAATTATTTTTATGCATTCATCTTCTAAATCTTATGGAAATGAAAAAGTAGAGCTGCAAACCAAAATTACAAAAGTACATGATTTTCTATTTGTCCACATATTTACCTTTACTGGAGGTCTTTATATCTTCATACGGCTTTGAGTTATTGTGTAGTTTCCTTTCATTTGAACCTGAATGACTCCCTTCACATTTCTTGTAGAGCAGTTCTAATGGTAATAAATTCTTTCAGCTTTTGTTTACCCAAGATTGTCTTAACTAATCCCTTAGTTTGTAAAGACATTTTTACTCGATACAGAATTCTTGGTTGACAGGTTGTTTTTTGCTTTAGCACTTTAAATACATCATCTCACTGCCTTATGTTCTTAAGGTCTCTGATGAGGAATCTGTTGATAATCTTATCCAGGATCCCTTATAACTCATGAGTCACATTTCCTTTCCTGCTTTCCAGACAGTCTCTTGTCATTGTTTTTCAACAGTTTGAATATAATGATGTGGGTGTGCATATCTTTGAGTTCATCCTACTTGTAATTCTTTATATTTCTTGGATTTGTTCATTATTCATGTCTGACATCCAGCTTGGGGAGTTTTTCTTCATTATTTGTTCAAATAATCTCTGTCTCATCCTCTCTCTTCTCCTTCTAGGACTCAGATAATGTGTATATTAGTCCACTTGATGGTGTCCTATAAGTACTTTAGGATCTATTCACATTTCCTCACTTTTTTCTTTCTGTTCCTTAGGCTCCATAACTTTCATATATTGTTTGATATTATTGTTATATTCATATTTGATTTACCTGATTTCCCTTTTTTTCTTTTTGTCAAATTTTTGCTTTCGTTATTTCAGCATGTATAAGACAGTTGCTTTAAAACATCTTGTCTTCTAAGCCCAATGCCTGTGCTTGCTCAGGAACAGTTTATGACAATTTATCTTCCTTTGTGATTGATAATGGTTTTTGTTATGTGGGTGTGTTTGTGTGTGTTTTTAATTGTGCATTTGAAAAAACAGCCAACTCTCCTATTCCTCTCAAATTTGTTCTGTTCCTGACAGTTCTTCACTCATGAGCCTGGCATGCTCTTAGTCTCGGGATCAGCCTAACATGAAAGCTGAAGGTGTATGCGGTTCTTTTCTGAGCATGCATCTTACCTGCCCTGTGTGTGGCTTTTTTAATTCCCCTGAATACATGGCTGCTTTTTTAATGTATTAATACCCCCATAATTCACACCCCAGCTTCTCCTCGGGGCTTTATATGGTCTATTCATTATCTTCAACCTTAATCTCTTGCCTCTGGCATTTGTGCATCTGTAGTCACCCTGCAGCAATAATGAGCCATTCCAGCTGTTTTTCAATTCAAGTTTAGAGTCAGGCAAAACAGACAGCAGGCTTTCAGGCAGCCCCTAAACAGGTTAGAACATTCTCAATAAGATCTTCTATGATCACTCTTGTTTCCGAGAGGTAATTGGGACCTGGGCTGTTGCCTTTTACAGGTCAATCCTGCACTGTGAAAGGCAGGGGGAGAGCAAGAGCGCGTAAAAACATGATGAAATTTCCTACAACTTTGAATCTGGATTTTTCCTAGTTGGGTGCTCAGTTTGCTGCAGTAGACCTTTGTTTAACTGTTTTCCAAAGCTCCTATAAGGTTATTTCAACTAGTTTCTGGTTGTTTCCATGGAAGAACTCAAAGTTTCTTAGTCGAGCATTTTGCTGACATCACTCTACGTGTTTGATTTTCAATGGCTTCATAATATCCCATTAAATCAATGCATCATAATTTCCCTAACTCTTCCCAAGTTTATGGTAATTTAACTTGTTTCATTTTTTTTTTCTTTTGTGAACACTGTTGAGTAAGATAATAAATTATTTAAAATATTCATTAGATTTTTTTGATAGTGAAAACCTGATACTTTCTTAAATGTTATATAACTGGATGAAAGATATAATAAACCCTCTAAGATTCTGTTTGCCTACTGCTAATGAGATACAAACTTAATAATTAATATTCCAGTAATCACCTTGTCAGCATGTCTTATTTTGGCACTCTTTTAAGGATTGCATCCTTGCTAGGACTGGATATTCTTCTTATAAAGCAAATAAAGAAAAACAAAAAAAAATTGCTAATGGGAAAGGTAAAAAGGCAAATTTTCTTTCAACTTGAAGTTTTAATTATTTATTGAGGTTCAACTTTTTGAATAATCCTTCTTAATCATTCCTCTAAATTCTGTGTGTGTGTGTGTGTGTGTGTGTGTGAGTGTGTGTGATGTAAGATAGTTAATTGTTTAAAATGATGTGTGATCAAGAAGGAGCTTCATCATGGCAAAAACAAAAAAGATACTGGTCTGGAGGTTTCTAGTCTAACATATGGTCAATAATTGTCCATCAAATCTCTTGTAATAATTTACTAATGTATGTGGATCCTGAATAAAACATTTACTTGTACTGAGTAAAAAATTAATAATTTCTTTATCACTATATAATGATTCATTGTTTACACTTTGATAAAAAACCAGAGAAAAAGTTAACTGATTTAACATCTCTTCTCACTCCATGGGTTACTGCTTTAACCTTGCTCCTTGTACAATCCACTTGATAACAGTTGGACAGCAGAATTGGTGTTACCTTCCTGTTATTCACATAACCTGTGAAGGCAGAAGAATAAAAGAGAGCCTACTTAGACAGAGGAGCAAGAGGCAATGGATCCCAAAGTTTGGCGTGTGGAACTAAATGATGGCCACTTCATTCCTGTACTGGGGTTTGGCACCTATGCACCTGAGGAGGTAACAATGGTGGTCTTGGGGTTGAGGATTCCCAAGAAAATAGACCTAGCATGAGAGGAAGCCCACCTGGGTTGTCAAGTCATTGAGTTCTTGTGTGATTCTGGGAGGCTCACTTGGTTCTTGTAACCAGGCTAGAACTATTCCTTATACAAAGTAGCCAGTGTTCACTCTGCATCAGGGTCTGACCATGTGGTCACCTGCAGATTATTCTGGGTTTTCCTCAAGTTTCCATCTGTCTCCCAGGGTGGCAAAAGAGATGAAACTCAGCAGTCAAGGACACTATCAGCTGCCTTGCTTTGAGGGTGAATACATGGGAGCGGTTTCTCTGTCTATTTCTGAAATTCAAGAAATCTTTCCTCCCACCATGAAGACATGATCTGGGGAAATATTTGTGGTAAGATGTCCTGGAGATGAGGTGAATGCCAATGATGAGAGTTACTCTTCTGCTGTGGAGTAGCATGCTGAGTGCCAGGCAATAAATACTCCACCGATAGTTTTCTTTATACTTCTCCTAATGCTTGGGAATTAATCTCAAATGGAAAATATATTATCGTTTGAGGGAATAAGCTACAGTCTTCCAGGGAAAGGTTTCAATGTTTGGTCCTTGTTAATGTACTTTTGATTAAAGCAAACAGGTAGAGTTGGACCTTGGATATGAGAGTTGCAAAATGTTCAAGCCACTAGACTGGAAGCCAGAAGGTTGACTTCCAATTGTCTTTAGACTATTTCATTGTTTGATATGGGACTAGAACTTAAACTTTGAGTCTCACTTTCTCATCTATAAAACAGAAGAAAATATTCAAAGAGACATTTTGGAGACAGATGACAGGACTTCCTTACTTTGTAGTACAAAATAGGATGAAGGGGAAAGAAGGGCCAAGGATACCCCTGAAACTTCAGCTTCAGTAAACTTCTGAATGTCTGTACACCTAAGGAAGGAACATCACCAGCAGAGGACAGTTAGATCAAGTATCTAGTTCCTTGCAATGTCATTGATAAAAGAAAGCATCTGAAAGACTTAAAATAAACAGAATATTATTCGTCCTTAAAAATGGGGAGTTGTGGGTCAAAGGGTACAAATTTTCAGTTATAAGATGAATAAGTTCTGAAAAACTAATGTACAGCATGGTGACTATAGTTAACAATAAGGTACTTTATCCTTGAGTTTTTCTAAGAGAGGAGATCTTAAGTATTCTCACCACACACACAAAAATTAACTATGTGATGTGACAGGTATGTTAGTTAGCTTAATTGCGGGAAGCATTTCACAATGTGTATGTGTATGAAGTCATCACGTTGTACACTTTTTTTTATTTTCATGCAATTTTTATTTAGCATGTTCTGTGTGACTACATCAGTAGATGACTCTCAGAAGCTATCACGTTGTTTCTTGAGACTTTGTTTCATGTACCTTTTCCCTTTGTTGATTTTGCTTAATAACTGCGTGCGATATAAATCATATCCATGACTACAGCTCTATGCTGAGTCCTGTAAGTTCTTTCAGCAAATCACTGAACTTATTGGTGATTATGGGGACCATTGTACTAGTAATCAAGCAGTGATTGCCCAGGATTGAAGGAATTCCTGGGATGCCCAACTTTTATTACTTACCACAAAAGATGAAGGCAAACTGCAATGGGTTCATCACCACACATGCAGAACTAACCTAAGACATGAGGAAATGTTGATTCTTGGGAAGGTTAAAGTTTGCACCTGAGCTATCTCTCAATCATGTGGATATTCAACTACTACTTTTGGTTGCTCATCTAGGTTCCTAAGAGCAAAACTGTGGAGGTCACCAAACTAGCTATAGATGCTGGTTTCCGCCATATTGATTCTGCTCATTCGTACAATAATGAAAAGGAGGTTGGACAGGCCATCCGAAGCAAAATTGAAGATGGCACTGTGAAGAGAGAAGACATATTCTACACTTCAAAGGTGCTGTGTCTGAGGTGTTTGTGTGTGCCCATGTGTGAACGTGATTGTGTGGAGGTGACAAATATATTACAGGACCAGTAGTTGTTTGGTGAATTGTGCTTATTGCTACACCATTTTTCACATATATTCATGCATGAAATTTAGTGTCAAAAAAATATGATGGCTTTCTCATCATTGCTTTCTTCAGATTTTGTGATTTTAAAGTCAAGTCACTTCACTTTTCTGAGCCTCAGACCATATCAGTGTGATTTAGCATGGACTACTGAATCAGATACAACTGTGATCAAATCATAGCTTTCCTATGGGTGACTTACTACAATTTCTTAGCATTCTGATTCTCATTTCTCACTTCCTTCAATAAGAGAGAGCAATAAAAGAGGAACTTTGTATATTAAACAAGATATAGCTAAAGTGCCTTGAAACATGTCCAGCCCATATTAATACATTTGTAGCAGTTTTCCCCTACAGTTATCTAAAGAAAAGGGATACTAATCATTCCCCATAGGATTGGATGTTTGATAGAATGAGATGATATTTGTCAACTGCTTTGTAAACTCCATCAAACAGAAATCAGGTAATGGGCACGGTTATTATTTGATAACACATTTTCTCTCTTGGGTCATTTCCTTCCATTGTTAATAGATGTGCTGATGATAAATCTAAGCATATAATAGTTTCTATAGGTAAGTCAGATCAAAAGAGAAGCCAAGAAGGAAAAAAGTATTTTTCCTCTGTGGTCATCAGTTTCCAATAAGTAGAAAAATGCCTAATTCTTAGGTGAAAGAGGAAAAACAAAACTGACTAAAGTATTAATCCAACACAACTTCCATTCTTTAACCTCTGCAGCTTTGGATGACTTTCCTTCGACCTGAGTTGGTCCGACCAGCATTGGAAAAATCTCTGAAAAATCTTCAACTGGACTATGTCGATCTCTATATTATTCATTTTCCAATGGCTCTGAAGGTTGGCAATTTGCAATGGTTACACCTATTTTGCTTCTTGTGTCAGAATGTCGATCAATCTGCATGGATGGTTGAGTTAAGATATTTCTTAGAAGGATGTAGGAATTATATACTAGAGAAGAATCCCTCAAATAATAATTCCTGATTAGCATTTTATGGACTTTTTTTGAATCCCAATTTCCTTTCCATGCCTCCAAGAGAAATGAATTCCATAATCTCAAATCCTCTGCCTCAAAAACTTGAGGAAATAAAAATAGGCATTTTTAACTAACAATCCTGACTATGACTCCTGAGTCTCTCAGGGATGTCACAAACACAGTTTCACACAGCTGTGGTGAGTGATGAAACTGCCTTACAGTTGTGCATAATGAGTTCATCTCCTCTCTCACCATTTCATGTTGAAAGAAGATATCATGGTACTCCCTCTGGGTGGGCCTAAATGTAGAAGCCTTCATAGTTACTTGCAAGACCTGACCTACACCGTTGGCTATTTTCCCAATGGCACTTAGCCATTAAGGACTACATTATGTAGAATACTTGATATTAAGTTATAGAATGCTACTCAATCTATTCTATGCAAAAGAGTTTATTGGTCTCTATAAATGGGAAGTCAAGCCCATGGATAGATTTAAGGATTTGAAATAGGAATAGGATTCAGAAATGCCTCATTTTCTCTATCCCTTAACTTTGCATTACTATTGGTTTGCTTTATGTTGTCACAACATTTTTCACTGGTGGCTAATATAGACTTGGGGCAATTCAAGGGTCATGGTCATGAATACTTGAGAACATCTCTGGATCTTCTGGCATTCATATTATTCCTGAAGAGAAACTTGAATGACCCTATTTGGTTCACGGGCCTCCCTTTGGACCATCAGATGTTCAGAGGGATAAGGAACTCTGATTGTCTAGCCTGGGTCAAAGTTGCAAGAGTCATTCTGGAAATAATGTCATGTCACTTACTGTCATTCTCAGGGCAAGGCAGGCCTTTTGCAAGAGGAAAGTATGAAGGCAGACAAAGGTAACACAGGTCACTATGAGTTCCCATGAGAGCCTAGGAAAATGGTATTTATTCAAGCAAATGATAGTGTAAGAGATTAGAGGAAGCCTGTCTCCTAAAGACATTCCTTACAACCCCATATGCAAGTCATTTTGCAAATATTAGCATCTAGAATGCTGCACCAAACACCTCATGGAGGTTTACTGTCCTGGTTCTAGATGTGCCTGGCAGCCTGGTAAGTGTGGAGAAATTATTTTGTGACATCACTAAAATGACTTACTTTATTCAGCCAGGGGAAGAACTTTTTCCAGAAGATGAAGATGGGAAACTAATATTTGACACAGTGGATCTTTGTGCCACATGGGAGGTAAGTGCTTGGAGCAGAGAGCACAGAGGAGGAAGCCAGGAGAGGAGAAATCTGGTTCATTTGTTACACTTATGAGAATGGGCTGTGCACCTTAGGAATTCAGCAATTCATGAACTTTAAAAGAGCTGGTATGCTGTGGTGGTATGGAGGAAATCATTACTGAAATGTTTATAGAGAGGAATGGAGCAGAAGAATTTGGGACAACAAAGATAGGCATCTTTTTCCTTCAATGTGTAATACTGTCTCATGTTTTTCTAAGGAGAAGACAGTAATTCTTCTTGCTGTCACTACCTCCTCCCTATTTAATTTACTATTTTTCCACATCTTAATAATCATGGCAATTGGCTTCATCGTCATTTCTTGGCAGTTCTTCCTTTGAACAGATTTTTCTTGCATTTATTCTTGATCTATAGCCAATTGCACAAATGATTCTTCACCACCCCTTCCTCCCCAGGCCATGGAGAAGTGTAAGGATGAAGGATTGGCCAAGTCCATTGGGGTGTCCAACTTTAACCGCAGGCAGCTGGAGAAGATCCTGAACGAGCCAGGGCTCAAGTATAAGCCCGTCTGCAACCAGGTGAGCACCCTTGGCTCCTCTCCTTTCCCTTCTTCATCTCTTTCTTCTTACAGTACTCTCAGTTGTCTATATGGCCTCCCCTCCTATTCATCCTATCCTTATTGAATAGAAAAGTCTAGAGAGCAGAGCTTCTTTCTACAAGGGTGTGACTATAACCCATAATTGTATCTCTGTTTTGTAAAGTCTCAGTGAAAAAACTGGTGAGACCTTAATGTTAAATTGTGAGTAAAAATTACAGAAGGTAAAGGAGGTGACAGAGGGCTGGAGTAGTTCCCAGGCCTCAGAGGGAAGGTGATATTGCCTTGAGCTGTACAGGATGTCCAGATATGGGATGGGTGACAGTGATTTGGAGGGAACTGTGTACAGGAAGGAAAGTCATGAAAACGTCAAATGAGCAGTACATAAGAAAAGAGTGAAAATAAGATGAAGTAGGTCTCAGGGGTTTGTGTGGGGTTTGGATGCCTGAATCCTTTGTCTTGGTATCTCTGATTGCAGGGGTCTTTGAGTAGGAAGCATAGATACAAGAAAAATTAACTGGAGAGTTTGAAAGTCATCCAGGCTAGAGGAATGAGGTTACTGGTTTATGGTGAGTCCAATGGTGGACAAATCAACACTCAGGAGCACTTACCAGGACATAGAGCAGAACTTGTGACTGACTCAGTCTTAGTCTGGTTCTCCTCATCGATTTCTACCTTTAAATTAACTATTTAGACACATTATTCTGTGTCTGGCTCTGTGCTCTTAGTTTTTATCTAGTTTTACTTTGTTGTGGTAAGAACTCTTAAGACGAGATCTACCTACTTAACAAATTTTTAAGTATACAATACAATGTAGTTAACTGTGGGGACAGTGTTGTGCGGCGGATCTCTAGAACTTGTTCATCTTGCATAACAGATTTCTCCCTCCTCCTAGCCCCTGGAAACCACCACTCTGCTCTCTGATTCTATAGGTTTGACTGTTTTACATTCCTCATATGAGTGGTGTCATTTCTTCTGTTTCTCCTTCTGTGAATGTCTAATGCAACACTATGTCCTCAAGGTGAAACTTGGAGTCAAGGAGTCAAAGTCTTTGACTAGAAAATGTAGATTATAAAATTCAAGACTTTGAAATATAATGATATAGCCCCATGATTTTGAAATATAAATGTAAAAATTTCAGGTGATGCTAGCATTAGTTTGAGTCTCAATTTTTATTTTGATAATTTTCAGATATTCAGCCAAGTTCAGTATGGTAAAGGACATCCATGTTTTCCTTCCTATATCAGAAATGTTTCACATTTTGCCACATTGCCAAATAGAGAGAGATAGAGAGATAATAGTTAGATAGATATAGATTTAGATATATCTGCATACATATATGTAATAGTTTGCCGACCTTCTTCAAAGTAAGCTGTAGACGTGACAATTCACCCCTACAGACCTCACAAAGCATATGTTCTAGTATCCAATCCATATTCTAATTTCCTATGGTTTTTCTAATGGCTTTTAGAGATCTTTTCTAATAAGGAGCCAACTGTGGTCCACATATTACTTTGACTCATGTTTCTTAATGTCTCTTAACCTAGAATCTTCATGCAACCCTTTTTTACCATGACATCAGATAGGTTTTCGTCGAATATTTTGTATTTATCTCATTGTTATCTTGTGATACTACTTAGTTTCTCTATTCCTAGTTTCTGTAAATTAGGAGTTAGATGTGAATGCCTTATTACATTAAGGTTAAATGTTTTGGGCAAGAAAATGTCCTTTGCATGCTCTGTCCCTCAAATTGCACTCCTGTAGGAAGCCAGTCATGACAAATTGCCCCACTATGAGAGATGTTAGATTTGTTCTCTTGGTTGAGCTAGTAGTAACCAGGTCTTTTCTTTGTAAATGTGTATTTTCCCCTTTTAAACTAACTAGCAATCTGTTGGGTGATGATTGTCATCAGGGGAAGTCACATGGCCCCCAAATATTCATGTAATCCTGGAGTATCTATCAATGATTTTACCCTGAATTAGTTATTTCATTGGGATTTGTAAATATTTTCAATTTAAACACAACTTAATTTTCTTACCTGACAATTTATTGTAAAAAGAAAATTTCCTCATCAAGTCAGGATAAAATACAATTATTCCTATAAGGCATGGTAACAGCTTAATTATTTCCCTTAAATTGTAAATGTTCCCCAAAGCAGTTATGTAATAATCACCATCAGTAGGAACAAAGGATTTTGTTCTCTCTCTCTCATCACTATGGACTTGTGGATTTTTACTTCCTTTGGTCATAGTAATTGCTTTTAGTCATTATTCCCTTCAATGCTGAAGTCTACACAAATGTCACTAGTGGGATCCCTATCAAAATGGTTCTTTTGTCCTGTAGACATCCCATCATGAATCTTTGAGTAGTTTCTTGTTTTCTGGCACAATTTGGAGTCCAAGGCTCAAACAGTTCTTTTTTTGCCCCGGATCTGGAATTGGCCATGTCTCCTTGCGGTGTACTATGGTATTGAGTAACCAAGATTTGCTCCATACAGTCCCGTGTTCTCGAAAATGTTGTTTCTTTCTTTCTTTCTTTCTTTTTATCATCTCAGGGAACAGAGGTATAATATTTATTTAAAAAAAAACCAAACATTACTTGATGTTGATAGTTCCAGTTTAAATTGAATAATACACAGCTTTTTATTCGGCTCTTTATTCCTTTTACCCTTTCTTTTTCATATTAATATTGCCATTTCATATAACCTGACACTCTTCTATCTTGGCATTCTACAGGTGGAATGTCATCCTCATCTCAACCAGAGCAAACTGCTGGATTTCTGCAAATCAAAAGACATTGTCCTAGTTGCCTATGGTGCTTTGGGAAGCCAGCGTCTAAAAAGATGGTAATGAAGACGATGGGGAGTTTACCTAAAACACCATTTTTGATGAAATACTTTTAATCATACTACACCCTGTTTTCTGGAATTAACTCTCAACTGGTTTGGCGGACAGGGTGGGGGTGGTGGAAAAAAATGCCTCTCCTTTATCATCCCATCACCCAGAAAATGGTTTTACACTATATGCATCTGGTTGTAGATTAATCAAAAACAAATGTCTGCATTAAAATCTACATGTAATCAAAAAACTGAGACAAAAGACATAAGCTAAAGTCATGATTTTGATATTTATTAACTGATTAACACATTTCTAGTAACACACTCTCTAAACTTCACTTACCTTATGCATGAAATTGGGATAATAATACTTAACTCCCAGGTTTATCATGACAAAAAAAACATTACAATCTGAAACATTTTTATAAACTTCTATAGAAATATTGCATATTATAAGTAATGATAAAATGGATAATTCTCATGGGACTACTCCAATTTTACCAATATCTTAGAAAAGTTAAAAAATATCCCAGTATTTACCTTCTATTTCTCCTTTCATGCTCTTTTCCTTTCTTTTGGGTTATGATCAGAGAAGAAAAACAGCCACTGAGAAGTAAAAGAGAAAAAAAATCCATGAGTTTGGAAACATTAGTTGCAACACAAGCATGCATCAAAATGACCAGGGGCCACCTTTTGAGAAGCACTGGTCTAGAGTGGACCTACCTGGTGCATTTGGGAAGCCCCCTAAGAAACTGAATACTCAGTCTCAGGTCTTCAGCATTTCTGCATTTTCTTCCAGGCTAGCCCCAAATGCCCCATTTCTCTTGGAAGATCCAGTTCTTTGTGCCATGGCAAAAAAGTACCAGCGAACTCCAGCACTGATTGCCCTTCGCTACCAGATACAGCGTGGGGTTGTGGTCCTGGCCAAGAGTTACAATGAGAAGCGGATCAAAGAGAACATGCAGGTGATGAGGGAGACTGTGGGCATAGGCCTCCTAAAGAATATTCTTCACATGTGTTCTTCTTTGTAAGGCTCTCAAGACATCTTTGGGCCCAGATGAGTTACCTGTTAATTCACATGCATGTATGGCTTATGTGTATTCCCATCAGTTTTCTCCTACTGTGGTAACAGGAGAGGCAGCAGGGCTGGATGGAACTAGGATTGGACAGAAAACAGATTTCAGTTCCAGCATTAAGTCTTCAATGTACCCTGTAGCTCCGTGCAAGTAAATCTAATTTTTTTCACTCTAAAATG
This sequence comes from Tapirus indicus, assembly GCA_031878705.1. NCBI lineage: Eukaryota > Metazoa > Chordata > Mammalia > Perissodactyla > Tapiridae > Tapirus > Tapirus indicus. The sequence continues at coordinate 123,282,429 of CM062925.1, forward strand.
AGGGAATTGGATTATGTGATTTTCTTAGTCCATTTGGGCTGCTATAATGAAATATCACAGTCTATGTGGCTTATGAACAACAGAAATTTATTTCTCACAGTTCTAGAGGCTGGAAGTCTGGGATCAGGGTGCCAGCATGGTCAGGTGAGAACCTTCTTCTGGGTCTCACCCTTCTCATTGTATCTTCACATGGTAGAAGAGGAAAGGGAGCTCTTTCAGGTCTCTTTTATGAGAGCATGAACCTCATTCAAGAGGGCTCCACTGTCATGTCCTCACTGCCAGTCAAGGACCCCACTGTGTAATACCATCACAGTGGGGCTTATATTTCCAACATATGAATTTTGGGAGGGCATGCAAACATTCAGAGTTTAGCAGTGATCGTCTGTCTCCAAGTCACCGTGGGCTTAGTTTGCATTTCCTTGAATACTAATGCAGTTTCATTTTCATGTATTTATTGTCCTTGAGTTTCCACTTTTATGAAGTGTATGTTGAAGTCTTTGTCCACTTTTATTAAGTTGTCTGTCTTTTTATTTAGGTGTAGGAAGACCATTAGTATACCATTAGTTCTAGCTGTATAACAAACTACGCACAACGTAGGGGTTTTACTACAGAAGCCATTTATTTAGCTCATGATTCTGTGGTTTGACCATCAGCCTGGTCTCCACAAAGCAGTCCTGCTCTTGGCAGGGCTCTCTATTTATTTGCAGTTAAATGCAGAGCAACCAAGCAGCTCTGCTTTAAGAGGTTTATTTGGATGTTGTCAGAGTTATGTAAACTCTGTTCTATATAATTTTTCAAATAGTTGACTAGACTATAACCAACTAGCTTATTCTTCATCTCATCACAGTTGGCATGATCCCAAGGCAGTGAGTGGATACTTGCAAATCCTTTTTCTATCCAGGCTCAGAAAGGACTCACCACTGCTTCTGGCAAATTTTCTTGTCCCGTGCAAGTTACAGGCTAGGCCAGATTCAAGGTTTAGAGAATCTTGTAAAAGTGTTTTTGTTTTTCCATTAAAATTTGGGTCTCTAATACACCTGAACTGATTTTTTAATATGCTATGAAAATAGACCCAATTATGTATATGTTTAAATGGAAATCCAAAAGGCCATATTTTCTCACTGATTTTCACTGTCATCTCTGTCATATATCAAATGTCCCTCAGTCCATTTCTGTCCTCTCTCTTCTATTCAACTACATACTTTTCTGTATTGTCTAATTATAGCAGAAAATGTCTTGCTTTCCAGAATGGTGAAATTTTTCTTCATTCCTTTTTCTTCTGTAATCATGTCCTGGTTATTTCTGATATGTTGTTCTTTCGTGTAAATGTGCTATTACTTATCAACTTCCAGCAAAAATAATAGTGTAAGTCTTTGCTTCATATTGCATTGAAACTGTAGATGAATTCGGAGAAAATTGACTTCTTTACAATATTGAGATTTTCAATCCATGGTTATGATATGAATTTTTAATTATTTCAGTGTTCTTTATATATTTTAATAAATTTCATAACTTTCTCACCAAAGGCATTTATGTAATCCTTTTATTAGATTTTTTTCATAGCTAACTAGTAAATTTTATAGCCTTTTGATGATTTTTTCCTAACTTTTTATTTTGAAGATTTTCAAATGTGCAGAAAAGTTGAAAGAATAATGCAATAAATGTGTAACTTATATTCATTACTTGTGAAATTGGTGACACTGTGCCTGCTATCTATCTAACTTCTCATCTATCACTATCTTGGAGTATTACTTTGGGTTTATGGATTTATTTGGTTCAACATAATAGCCATTACTGACATTCTTTTTGATGCTTAAAGTGTCCCACATTTAGACAGTGCTATCCTCTTCAAGCAACTTACTGCATCCTCTGAACATGACATCATTAGTATTTAGGCAATTACTGGTTTAAATTATCTTGAACAAATTTTTTTAACATTCTTACAGTTCATTGTTGGGATATAGAGATCCACCTATATTCCCAAATTGCTAAATTATGTTATGTATTTTTTCAATTTGTCTCTAGATTCTTCTGGATATAAGACATTTTGAGAATTGCCTCTGCACCACTCAGGCTGATTTGCTTGGATCCTCCAGATTGGCAATTATGTAATCTAAAAATCATAAAAATCCTTCTACCTCTGTGACAGGTTTTTGAATTCCAGTTGACTCCAGAGGACATGAAAGTCGTAGATGGCCTAAACCAAAATCTTCGATATCTTCCTATACAGATGTAAGTGACTTTGGTAAATTTTCTCACCTCAATTGATTTTCTAATAAGAAGTGTATGATGATTGGTGAAATTTACTTCAATACGATGGGCAGCCCCAGGGGTGTAGTGGTTAAGTTCACGTGCTCTACTCTGGTGTCCCAGAGTTCACAGGTAGGGATCCCAGGAGTGGGCATATGCACTGCTTATCAAGAAATGCTGTGGTGGCATCCCCTATAAAGTAGAGGAAGATGGGTGTGGATGTTAGCCCAGGGCCAATCTTCCTCAGCATAAAGAGGAGGATTGGTAATGGATGTTAGCTAAGGGATAATCTTCCTCAAACACACACAAAAATCTTTACTTCAATACCAGGAAGACAGATGCCAGTTTGAGTCAGGGATGAGACAGGAGCTTTCTGGAATCTCATCCCAGACTCACTCCAGAGCTTTGTTCACTGACACAACAACAGGGTGAGTGGACCAGGGTCAGCTTGGACTTGGACACATACATCTTGCCATCATGACTCCATGGAACTTTCCAAGAGGCACGATACCATTGCTGAATCTACATCTTCCATGTAGGCCTCCCATTTCTACAACAATCTAGTGGACGTGCACTGTGGATATAACCAGTGTAGCTTAATTCAATGTTTTCAAATATGTTTAGCACCTTCTTCTCCCAACTTCTCAATTCTTTATCAGATTAAAGGATTCTCCGTCATGCTTGTGGTCCATGCCAGAAATGCCCATCTCCCCCAGATGGAATCTTCATGAGATCCTGCCAACATTATGTCCTTCATAAGTTTCCAGATCTCTCCCTTCATTTTCATTGCATATTTGTCCAGGACTCAAATACTGCATTTCCCTCCAGAAAGCCTGGCCTTGTAGGATCAATAGGAATTCTTGGTTTAGATTTTCTGAAAAGTGGACAGCTCAAGACAGAGGATAAAGTTTTAGGAAGAGGGATTTAAACCAAAGGAAGAATGTCAAAGCAAAAGCACCATTGTTGGAGATAATTTATAGCCACCAAAAATTCTTTACTATTCCTTCATGCTCCAAGGTTCTGTAATTTTGAGGGAAAAGCTTCATTATAAATGAAGGAAAGGGAAGAATGCACATTCCTTCTTGCTGAGAGAATTTTAATTCATAGTAGTGATAAATGTGATCAAGTATGGAACAGGATAGCATAATGGTAAGCTGTGAATACTCAAATGTTGATAGGTATTTTATCCTCCTTGCTAATATAGACACAAATGAAGAATAAGGGAAAGAATGCAGAGAGAAAGAGAGAGTGGTAGTCAATCAGTAATTCCTCCAGTTAATTATATATTTTAACAATAAGTAATCATTTCTCTATCATTTTCTGTTTTGGGTAATTACTGAATAGAGATCTCTTTACTGTACTATAAACTCCTTGGGGAAGGGACCCGATTTTTACATGACATTATTTCCATTTCTGATTCTAACTAGTTACGCTGTATCTGGTGGGCAGTTCATAAACAATAAATTTTAAAAATGAAAGTGAAATTACATTCAGTAACCTATATCACCTAAAGTGTTGATTATTGCTGAGCATGTGGCTGGACACGTCCTGTTCAAAACAAGGTAGAATCAGTCTCTTCTTCCACTGAGGATGTGAAATGAGAAAGCACAGGCGATCTTGTTGCTTTATTGACAGATGTACCTAGGGAGAGGAACAAATTTGAATATTTGACTCTGCAGCTTTTGAGTAGTAATTTCTGGGCAGAGAATACGATTTCAATAATTTCATTATTGTTACTATTTTTTTTATTGTTATAAAGTCATGTTTGTGAAAGAAAGAAAGGCAGACTTCACAACGAGTCAGGAAATAGAATGTTTAACTTTACTCCAATGACAGCTCTGTAGAAAACACTTCTCTACCACCTGAGAAACGGAGTCATTGAACCCATATGTGCATTGTTCTTTCTCATTGTAGTGCTGCTGAGCACCCTGAGTATCCATTTTCTGATGAGTATTAACATGGAGGCCTTTGTCCTGACTTCCACCAGAAGCCCTGCGTGTGGACAGTGAGGAGGAAAATGTCTCAGATGTTGGTGATTAGTCACATCAGCCTGGGTTCCATCCATGCTGCTTAGCACCTCATACTCAGCTAGACTTAAATCCATAGGTTAGGAAGGAAAGGCACTCCATTTTTGTCTCTTTCTGTGAAAATTAAAGATTTTTTCCCCTAAAGTCTCTTACCTACTCCAGTCTCTGTTTTGTATATTTTCTTTCCTTCTAACTCATTAGAACCAAAAATTGATTTGCCTAGATTTGGGGTGGGAGGGAGATGGGATATGAAAGAGCAGTTTTATAGTCATTTCTGGAGTGGGATGGGTAGAGTTTTCAGCCTTCAGGGAAGTAGAAGTTAGCAGATATTTATCAGTCAGTTTTCCTTTAGCCCTTGAGGAACAAGAGGACACACTGCATATGGTCTGCAAGGGGAGGCACATATTGAAAGGATGACCAGCAGTGCCTAGGATCTCTTCTAGCAGCTCAGGGGATGTTTGCTCCAGGAAATCCCAGAATGAGGTATCACTGTGACAGGGTTGGCCCAGGAGGTGGGAGGGGAAGCAGCCTGGAAAAATGATTAGGACTCAGACATACAGAAGGCTTAAGAGCAGGGAGTTGAGCACATATCTATTTGGGAAATTTTAGAAAATGCCTCTTTGCTACTTCTCTCCTGCACATGAAAAGAAAGTTTCCATAGTATTCTACCAAAGGGCCAGAGCTGAGAGTCAGAACTAGACTTCCACGTGTGCCCAGGAAACAGTAATGAGCGTGCTGCATTGTGGTTGGGCAGGAATTCAAGAAACAACTGACTGATCAAATCACCCTGAACATTAACTCCACATTTATCAGATTTTCTCAGGTTCAAAAAATATTAATTTGATATACTTGATTATTTTAAATGTTTCAAACACAAAGCAATGTACACTTGAAAATATATAACACAAAATACTCCTAAGCCATTACATATTTTCTGTAAAGCCAGAAAAATATGGTGAATAGATTTAGTAATTCCTATTCTAATAACTTTTCAAACACCATTTGAAAATATATGGGTGCAAAATAGCACAATGCTTACAACATTTGTTAACTTTTAGGAATATATTTTATAAAAATTATACATTTATTTTGTATAATTTTTAATGTACAAACTTAGGTAATAATAGAGAACAAAATTTTTATCAGATCACTTTGTTAAAATTTGGGACAATCATGGACCAAATAGGGACAACCAAAGAACTTTGAGACTAACAGTTTTTCAGAACCTGGGTAGACTTTCTAACATCTATACCTGCAACTATTGTGTCCTCTCATGATCACATTTGTCTGTCATAACCACAGGGATTTCTACAGCCATGCTCTACAGCTAGGACGTAACCAACAAGCTGTGCATCCTGCAGTCTCTCCTAAAATGATTCTTCCTTCAAATTAGAGGAGGCCACGTATGTCCTCAGAGTGTAGTTCACATTTGTATGAGAGCAGCATAACCTCCTGGTGTTAAGAACTAGTACATAATTTGGGGGATTGAATCTTTTCAGTGGGCTGCAATTGTACCCTTTTATTTTTTATAATTTCTCCTTGGATTTTTTTTTTAGTCAATATATTAAAATTCTTCTTAAAGATTTGCTCTTCTGGGAAGATCAATGTACATGACACAAGTGGCCGGGTAAACCCCATAGGCATGCTTCAGGCAGGAAAAAGTTAAAGAGCAGATGCAAAGGCTCAAGAAACTATACTGTCCAACTAATTCAGAAGTGTTCACAAAAGAGGGCCAAATTTTAATAATATTGAAAAAGCTAGACTTCCGGTTTCCAGTTTCATATGTAAAGACCTTGGAAGTCAATACTTCCACCTTCATAAAAAGAAAAAAGATAAATTAAAAATCAACAACTCTCCTTAGATCCATCAGAAAATTGAAGTCACAGGGCAAATTGCAGACCCCAATACTGGAGAGACAGGTCGACACAGAGAATCATGACTTATTGTGAGCAGGAAAATAACTAAGTGAGCGGACTGACGTTACTCAATTTCAAGGCTTACTTGATTGCTTACCAGTGATCAAGACAGTGTGGTGTTGGTGAAATGGGACAATGGAACAGAATAGGGAGCCCAGAAGTACACCCACACAATTAGAGTTAACTGATCTTTGACAAAAGAGCAAAGGTAATCCAATGGAGAAAAAATAGTCTTTTCAACAAATGGTGCTGGAACAACTAGACATCCACATGCAGAAAATCAGTCTAGACTCAGACCTTACACCTTTCACAAAAGTTAACTCTAAATGAATTATAGAACTACATGTAAAATGCAAAACTGCAAACCTACAAGATAACATAGGTGAAAATCTAGATGACCTTTGTCATGGTGATGACTTTTTAGACACAACACCAAATGCCCAACCCATGTAAGAAAAAAATTGTTAGACTTCCTTTAAATAAAATCATTCTGCTCTGTGAATGACACTGCAAAGGCAATGAAAAGACAAACCACAGACTATGAAAAAATTCTTGTACAACTATATGTAATAAAGGATCAGTATCCAAAATATACAAAGAAACCTAAAAATTCCATAGTAAGAAAATAAACAACCCAATTTGAAAATGAGCAAAACATCTGAACACATGATCACCAAAAAAGGTATACAGATGGCAAATAAGCTTATGAAAAGTTGTTCAACATCATTTGTGATTATGGAATTGCAAATTAAAAAAAATGAGACACCACTACATATCTATTAGTAAAGCCAAAATCCCAAATAGTGACAACACCAAATGCTGGTGAGGATGTGTAGCAACGGGAGCTCTCTTTCATTGCTAGTGAGAATGCAAAATGGTACAGCCATTCTGGAAGATAGCTGGCAGCTTCTCACAAAACTTAACATACTTTTACTATATGGGTCAGCATTGTGTTCCCTGATATTTACCCAAAGCAGCTGAAAACTTGTATCCACACAAAAATGTTTACACAGATGTTAATAACAGCTTTTAATAACTGCCAAATTATGTATAGAGGATCCTTGGATATGGACACATAATTGAATCCATACAGTAGAATCTTATTCAGTGATAAGGAGAAATGAACTATCGCCATGAAGAGACATGGAGGAAACTTTAATGCATATTACTAATTGAATAAAAGCCAGTCTTCAAAAGCTACATACTGCATGATTCCAACTGTGTGATTCCAACTGTGTGACATCCTGGAAAAAGCAAAACTATGGAGATAGTAAAAGGATTAAGGTTGCCAGTGGTTGGAAGAAGAGAGAAAGGGAAGGATGGATAAGTGGAGCACAGAGGATTTTTGGGGTGATGAAACTATTCTGTATGTAGACGGTAATGGTGGATACACATCAATATGCATTTTTCAATATTCACAGAGCTGTGCAACCCAGAGGAACCCTAATGTAAACCTTAGTTAATAATAATGTATCAATATTGGCTCATCAGTCGTCACAAATGTCTCACATTAACAGCATGGTTCTAATAATAGGAAAACCAGGCGGGGGGTGGGGGCAGGGCGGAAATGATATGGGAACACTGTTGTATTCCATTTGCAATTTTCTGTACGCCCAAACTATTCTAAACTGTAAAGTCTATTAAGAAACATAAAAAATGTATGGTCCAATTTTTATTCCTTCTAACAGTTTATTTATTAATTAAAAAAAGGTTTTGAAGACCTGCTGAGACTCAGATGTTGTGACTGTCTCGTGATACAAGTGTTAAAGGATCTGATACTCACGTAGTCAAGATGTCAGTGTTTCTGATAGTTCTGAGGTCTGTGAAGGTGACCTGGAACAGGAGGTGAGGTCGTTCTCTGGTCATCACCTACATCTCAGTGAACTAGGTTAGCAGGTTGCCAGGCTTAATCCATGAGATCATGTGGAGTCATTTTGGGGAAATTGGTCTCCAAGGGAGATCTCCTTCATAAAGAAAGTGGAATGAGACCTCAAAGGACCTTCCACGTCTGTGAGTTGATCTGCTTATCTCTGCAGGTTTGTGGCAGCTCTCCTAGGCTAGACATTTTCCGCCTGCACAGCATTTAGAGATGTCAAAATTCTTTTGTAATCTGACAAGCAAAGAAACGATTTCATTCCATACTGGCTTGCAGTATCACAAAGGTAAAGAGCAAATATTCTTTGGGCCTATAGGAAGGTTCAGAGATGAAGCCTGAGACTGTGTGGTCTGTGAATGGCACCTATGCCCAGGGTAGACTGCAAGAACAGCCTTGTAGTTGTAGAACTGAGCCAACTGGGCAAAATCCACAACTCATCAGTAATATCTGCCTTGTATTCTGTGAAATTAAAGCTGTCAGAAATAGTCCCTGCAGTAAAGGGCCATGGAAACTGCAGTTTCAATCACAAAGGAGTTGAGAAATCATGGAATCCCTTACAGAGAGTCAGCTAAGAGGCTCCAAGTAAAAAGCCAAAGAGTTATACCAATATTGGTCTATTTGGAATCCCTGTCAGAAAACTTGGCATTCAGAAGGAAGGCTGAAATCCTGAATCCTAAACTAAGACCTGGAACCACAAGAGTTACCACAAAACCCTAAAACCTGCAGGAACATGATTGTTTCTCAAATCAAAAATAATGAAGCAGGGCTGGCCCACTGGCATAGTGGTTGAGTTCTCAGGCTCCGCTGAGGTGGCCCAGGGTTCGCAGGTTCAGGTCCCAGGTGCAGACCTATGCACCGCTTACCAAGCCATGCTGTGGCAGGCATCCCACATAAAGTGGAAGAAGATGGGCACAGATGTTAGCTCAGGGCCAACCCTCCTCCTTTGGCAGTGGATGTTAGCTAAAGGCTAATCTTCCCCCCAAAAAGAAAAAAGTTAAAAAAATAAAAATACCAAAGCATACGAGCATATCTTATCACCATGAAAAAGAACCAATACATCCAACAAATGTGGGGAAAAAATCACACAAAAAGAAATAAAGTAATAGAGTCATTTGAGCATGAGATGAAAATAATTTGGTTTAGCATTCAAAGGAATTAAGAAGGGACAAACCTTTATGAAAGGACAAGGAAACTAAGAAAGTAAGAAAAGACAGATGGGAGAAAGAACTAATTGGAAGCCTCATGAAAAAAAAACTATTTGAATAAAAATAGTAAAACCTTAATAGATGCAATAAACAGGAGAATAGACACAACAGCTATGAATTTTTATTTGAATTAGTAATTGCTTTAAAACCTCCTTAATTTTTCTTCATCTACCAAAGCCAATGACAACTTCCCTGTAAAAGAGTTCAATCAGTGATATTTTCTCAGTAAAAATTATTTTGCTTCAAAAGCTTTTTGGTATTTGCATTTAATTGTTAAACCATATCTACAAATCTTCAGGCTTCACTCTTTATATGACTCTCTGTATAACTTTCAAGCTTCAATCCCACTCCTTTTATGCATGGCTACCACTCTTGGCTCCTTCTTCTTCCTGACCCTCCTTCATGAACCTCCCCTTCCACTCCCTAGTGGAAAGCTGAATTGGGCCAATTCAGATTTAACCAGCAAATTCAGTGAATCAGTCACTTCAGGCTTAAAATATGTCTCTTTCAGAAACTTTCCTATCCACAGAAATATATGCAAAGCCAACTACATGGTCCCTCACTCCTTTCTTTGCTAGCTTTCTTGTTCTAACAGGAAGATAATGATGGTCCACAGGCTGTTTTTTTCTCACAGGTCACTTTTGTGTTCCCCTCAGAACCCATGGAAACTTTCACATGTCATGGTCTCATCTGGAATAAGATCAAACTGCTGGCATTGCTGTTGGGACTCATAACATGGGAGCCTGTGGAACTGCGTCCATCAGGAGAAAGTGTTAAACTCTGCAACATCATCTGACACAGGGGATGAAGGAACTATGTCCCATTATTAAAGATCTTTTGCTGGAAATGTTATAATTCAAACAATAGTTCTCCACTTAGTAGCCCCCTATGGCCAGTTTTAAAGGCAGACAAAATTGAGTGGTGACTGTCAGCGGACCATCGTAACTTAAATGTGGTTGTCCTGCCAAATATTGTTGAAGTCACCAAGGACATTCAAAGGACTCCAGGTGACTGCCTTGCCAGCATTGATTTGGCTGCCATGTTTTATTCCATACCTATGGCTGGTTTGCCCTCATGTATGATGGCACTCTATCCACATTTACCCAGCCTCTTGTGGGTATCTGAGTAGACCTGCCTTGTCACACAACCACTGCCACTAGCACTGAAACAGTTAAATACACCACATTTTGGCATTACGTGGATATCTTTTTGTGAGGTCTTGCTTTAGAACAGGTGACCCAAGATCTTAAGTCTCTCAAAAGTCATTTAAAATATAGAGGCTGGGCCATTGCCCCTCACCAGTTTGAAGGGCCTGTCAAAATAGTCAGATTACTTGGTTAGTGTTATATGGTCCTCTGAAGGGTGAACAATTAATTCCTGAGACCACCAAGCAACTTTTGTTGCTTAGGCCACCTTGAATCTGAAAATAGGCAGAACACATCCTGGGCTTGTTTGCCTTTGGAGAAAACACATATCCTTCTTCTCAATTTTACCACACAAATTTCTCAAATTTCTAGAGAATCTGATTCCTTCCAGTGGGGAAACTAGAACAGTGGGCCTTGGGATTAAGACAAGCTGTCCAGCAAGCCTGGTCCATGGTTCCAACTTTTGACTTTCCAGTTAGACCCTGGCTACCACCACGATTCTTCCTGGAGCTTACGGACCAACATGACCCTAAGGGCCACCTATGGGTTTTGAGACCAAACAGCTGCCACAAGGCACCTTGCAGGAGACACCTTAACATAACAAGAGACTTGAGCCTACTGGGCTCTTGGAGACTGAGGTCCTGGGCCCCATTCAGTGGCCTGAGGACTCACATTCCTCTCTGCCATGGGGAAGTGACTCTTCTCACAGGCAGCTGGGCCCTGACATGGAGTCTCCTTGGTTAAATGACAATAGCTCCTTCAGGACAGGGCCAAACTCCAGTGGAATGATTCCGCCATCCTCAACCCTCACCTGAAACCATGGTGGAAGTGGAGGTGCCCCCTCTGCCTGCCGTCTTGGCAACATGAGGAGCTCCTTGGGATGATGGCAGTGATGCCATCACACAGAAAGGAGCTCACAGGTGAGTGGCGCTATTCCACCCGCCTCTAGCTCATGCACGACTGGAATGGGACAGACAGCTCTGCTCAGTTGGCAGGGCGAACTGAAAGCTGTCCATTTGCCCCTCCCAAGATGCCCTGAAGAGGGGCCTACCTGATGCTGGTGTTTTTACTTGTTTATGAACGGCTGCTGATGCTCTTGCAACGTGGCCTGGAACATGGAAAGAATTTAACTTTTTATTACAAAGGAAACTATTTTGAGCAGCCCACATTTGGGGGGCATTGGCAGATTTTCTCCTCCCGTTTGGGTGACCTATGTCTCGGCTCTCACCCAGACCCACACACCAGAGGCTCCATTAATGCCACAGCAGACAACCTGTGAAAGACTCAACAGCTGCATTGGCTAGCCTCGAGTCCCAGGGTCACAAATTCACACCCCCAACACATCAGCTCCAGCCATCTAGGCTCATAGTGTCACTGACTAATCCCCTGAAGAACTGAAGGGTTTGAGGCATTAAACTGTTTAAGAGATGCAATCACCAACCACCCTGAACCAGACCAAGCCTCACCACAAGAGTGAGGCCTATGACCTTTGCCTCATTTTCAATGCTGAGATTTCCTCTCTAGAGGGAGCTTAGGCCTTATTACCATAACCTGCAGTGCATGTGTAATCAGGTTTTCCAACTGAGTCTGCGCAAGGGAATACCCACCTCTCCCTTGTGAATATTCATTCCCTGTCTGAAATAAAAGGCCCTGCTTTCCATTGTCCCAGGATTACCAGGACTTAAGAAATGATTCCATGTAACCTCCTATTTGCTGCAAATATGCCCTATTTTGTGTGGCAACTACTCCTGGTGGAGAGACTGATTTTAATTTGCTAGGAGGCAAACCCACATTGGTTCAGTAAAAATAGGACTTCTGGCCACAGTGGGATCCAGGCTCTGCCTTGGGATTGTCTCTGGACAAAACAGCCATCCATAACTGTGTCCTGTGTAACTAAAGTAAACACTGGAGACTCGCTCAGTGGGGAGTCTTCCCTGTGGCCGCCTTACTCCTGACGGCAAATTGATCATATTGCTCCACTGCTCTCCTCAGGTGCCACGTGACATGCTCTTACATGGTACACAGAGCAGGGTAATGCTCACTACCCCACAGAGCAAGCCAGTGGAGACTCCATGATTGGAGCCTTAGTCTATGTTTGTACTTTGGTCACAAACTGTGATCAAGGCTCCCACCTGACTTCCCACCCCATACAAGCACAGGTATAGGAGCAAGGCGCGCAGTGGAATTTTCACTTCCTATTGCCCTCAGCAGCAGGTTTAACTAAAAGACATAACGGCCTCCTTAGGGAATTGCCATGTAAGTTACAATCAGGCAATGGTCCCCTCAATGGGTTTCTCTCCTGCCTTAGATCTGGGTCCTATTACATTCTAGACTGGTGGGCCTGAAAAGACCACATACCAACTTTCATAAGCCCCCACGGTTTCCCCTTATTAATTTTCAAGGGGAGGTAAGAGGATTCCATGTTCACCAACAGTCTGTTTTTGTACTCACTTCCTCAGCCACTTCCCCCTTCTGCTTTTATTCCAAATCACCCATCCTTCCATGATGGCTGGGGATGGGGCACATCCTATGACACAGGGACAATAGAATGCCCTGAGGGACCCCGATGGCCCTGCCTTGAGATGGTCAAGGAAAGCCTATCTCTTCTCCCTGCTCCAAAAGCTTTCCCAGAATTTGCAGGATGTAAAGGCTGGTTAATAAATCGTAATGCCCTCTCTATTCCCTTGCAGGAAATAGAAATAATTGCCCCAGTGGTGACTTCAGGACCATTGTGGACCACTAGGAAAGGAGAAGAAAAACTCCACCTAGTGAATGCTAGCTGTATCCAAAAATGACCAAGGAAGAAATTCTTGTGCTTTCTCTGGAGTCCCCAAACCACACACAGATAGACGGGGGCCACACTCCTATAGATTCAGAGATAAAAGTCCCCCTAACTCCAGAACCATCCACCTCTCCCATCGTAAGGCTACAGTTCCCATGGAGAGTGGCCACAAATTCAACATGAAATAAATCTATCAAATGCAACTATTAGCCTTTATGCTGATTGGTTATGTCTGTATCTGGTCTGAGTACTTGGCTAGTCTGTGACACTCAGGTTCAAATACTTCGACCTGAGGATGGCTACAAGCTCCTGGACAATCAAACGTGCCCCCAGAACAATTGGACATTTTCAAATTGGAATGTATTGAGTCTCTCCTAAACTTCTTCAGACCTGCTTGCCACTGTGTATGGCTCATCCAGGGCCTAGGTGAACACAAAGGTCACATGCCAGACGGACAGCCTGGAGAGCCCACATGCAGAACCACTCACAGAGTTGTTATTAGAGCTGAACACATTTTACTTGAGATGGGTCCACCTGCACTCTTATTGACATGTCCCCAGATTGCCCAAGGTACCAGTCATGACTTATCCAGGTAATACTGGGGATTCTTTACCAAATGTCCAGCCGTCCCACTTACACTGGATTTCCAATTCGCTTCCAGTAAACGAGGCATGTGGTCAGGCTCAGAAATCGTTGCACAAGCAGGTAAGGCCTTTGCCAATCTTCGAGATCTCAATGATATTTGTAAGTCCAGTTTTTCAGACCAACAATGCCAGCAGGTCCCCCAGATGGCCAAGGCTGATGTTAACCTTAGAGAGCCTAAAGTTAGGAATCCCACACCACATGAGTGGGTAGCCACTTGGGAAGAAGATCCCAGGCACAGAGTGACAATGTTGCCCCAGCCCAAAGACTCATGACTGGATATGAGGATCTCTCAGACTCTTCCATTCCCTGGGGATAGCACAGAGGGTCCCTGGTGAGACTACAACCATGCACCTCTGAATGAAAAACTTTACACAGGATGCTGCCTTAAACACTGAACCTGCTGACACGATTGACTTTCCGATGTGTCTGCTTGTTGGCCCTGTGACCTTTCTTGTTCAAGTTCACCTGCACCACTATGAGTCCTGCCCCTCACAACGGGGACTCCAACATAACTCATGTCCACCTTCTTTGGGTTCAAGTGCAGTGATTGCATAACACTCTGAAAACAAAGGTACCCACCAACATTACCACCTTATCTAGTCTACATGGGTCCCAAGAGAAAACCCTCCCTCTGTACACTCCAAAAATCCATGGGATGTTTTATTGACCCCAAAACATACCACCAGGAGGTATCCACGAATAGCCCCTCTCTCTCTAGCACTACAAAATACCCCTCCCAACATGAGATTGGAAACAAGACAGTGGTCAGAGTGTGTCTAATGCATTGTTATGTCTGGAGAGGAATAATATCTACAATTAATTGTCTTTAGTTTCATGCTAAGTAGATTAAATTCACTTCACCAATCAAAACATGGAAATCTACTTTTATTGAATATGTAAAAATTGGTTAAATTTTGGAAAAATCACACCTCTGAAATAGTTTGCACTGAAATTACAAATTTAATGTCACTGATGAAGCAAACTGTAAGAAAACATATGAAAGTAATGATTGTAAAATAAATTACTATACCAACACTTAAACTTATTCAAAAGATTTTATTTGTTCATTATTTCTAGTTCAGTTTTAACTTTCTAGGGATATCTATTTTAAAGTTTTCCTGGGATTTCAATAATCTTACCAGATCTGAAGGTAAAATTATACTTTCCAAGATAAGCCTAAATAATGTACAGAGTGACCTCAGGGAAATGGCAGACTGAGAAGCACTAGCAATCCGTCTCTCCACCTAGCCAACAATTGTGTGAGTAGAATCTGTCTGAAGTAATGGTTTTGGGATTCTGGGGTCTCTGAAAGCTTGCGACATCCAGGGGAAGGCTTGCTGGTAAATTGCAGTTAATATGAGGATGGAAACGAAAGGTTCTGGTGTGACTTGCTGGAGCCAGGGTGGGCATTAAGGAACTTGTCTTCCACGTATCCGTGTTCTGTGTTGTGATGATGGGTGGTTGCTTCTGATTGCTGAGGTGCAAACACAGAGGTTGCTGCCATTGGTTCATACCCCACTGGCTAAAGTGGCTTCCACGGGATTTAAGGAGCCATCCTTGCTTTTTTGGGTATTCAAAAACATTGTTATCTAGGGAATGTGCTTGAAAGAAGGGCTCATGTCAGTGTAGGGCCCCCGCAGGCCACTTAGCCACCCAAAATGGATGCCGAGGCAGCAATGCTATGGGATAAATTAGCTAAACTCTCAACAAAGCCATGTATCAAAAACCCACATAGGACAACATACTCAGTCTTGGGAGGAAAGCTTTCCTCCTAAGCTTGGGAACAAAACAGGGTGCCCATTTTCACCACTGCTGTAACACTGTTCTGGACATTCTAGCCAGAACCTTTAGACAAGAAAAAGAAATAAAAAGCATCCAAATTGGAAAGGAAGAGGTAAAACTGTCTCTAATCACAGATGACATGACCATGCATATAGAAAATCCCAAAGAATCCACAGGAAAACTAACAGAGCTAATAAACAAATTCAGCTGAGTTGCAGGGTACAAGATGAACGCTCACAGATCAGTTGTGTTTCTGCACATCACCACTGAACAATCCAAAAGGAATTTTTTTAACAGATACAGAGTTTTTGTTGGTGATGACAAAAATGTTTTGCGTATAGACAGCGGTGATGGTTCTACAACGTGGTGAATACATTTAATGCCACTGAATTGGACACTTAGGGATGGACAAAATGAATATTATATACATTTTACCACAGTTTAAAAAGTAACAATCTATAGAAGGGTGACTGTAGATATTATAGTAACATCTACTAATTATATAGAGCCGAGTTCCACAACTATGGCCCGCGGGCACAGCTCACTGCCTGTTTTTCTATAGCCTGTGAGCTAAAAATGGTTTATAATTTTTTTTTTTTTTTTTGCTGAAGAAGATTCTTCTGATCTAACATCAATGCCAACCTTCCTCTCTTTTTTAGTATGTGGGATGCCAGCCCAACATGGCCACTAACACAGCAGTGTAGGTCTGCAACTGGGAACTGAACCCCAGGCCGCCAAAGCAGAGAACACTGAACTTAAGAATTATGCCATTGGGGTTGGCCCTAGGCATATGTTTAATGGTGGAGAAATTCAAAGGTGAACAATATTTCATGACTTATGTAAATTATGTGAATTTCCACTTTCAGTATTCATAAAGAACATTTTCTGACCAAAAAAATAGCCCAAATTGCTGAATTTGTGTGATTGATTGATTCTTAGTAGGACCCCAGGATGGTTGCCTCTCTGAGAATGATTCCAATGTAACCCACTGATTATCAAGCTGACTTCTGTTTTTATGGTAAAACTTTACTTTCTACGCACTTTTTAAAATGTCCATGCCTTTTGCCTTTCTCATAGGTTTTAGTATTTTTCACAACCTATTATCTCCTGAATTGACACACCCTTTAGAGTTTCCATAACACATAATAGTTAATTACCTCTCTTCCACACTGTTGAACTCTGCTTGAACTTGGGGAATGTGACTGACCTTGGAATGCTTAATGTTCCTTTGGTTTGGTCACTGATGGGATCAACAGTCCTTCTTCTATTTGGCATATTTTCAGAAATGCTTGGCTTGCTCAATTTCCTGCTTACAAAAACAGAGAAGTTCATGGCTCCCTTTTAGAACCTGGCATTAATCTAGAAGAAGAAAAATCACTCATATACATTTCCCTTCCTTAACTTATTAGAATCAGGGAGAAATTAAATGTACTTTATTTTTGTTCATCCTTCCTTTATATTTCAACTGCCTTTTCCTAATCTTCATCTTAATTTTCTGTTTTTCAGTATAATTATGAACTCATTGCTTTTCATAGACTCAACTTTTGTCAAATATCTATGCTCATATTATTTTCATTTTCAAATTGTCAAAACTGGTCTAGCAGGATTCTCTCAGTCAATGCCTTTGTTTTCTCAGAGATGTTGCTGGCAGCCGTTGTAACCAGTCTTGATTTCTGGCAACAACACAATATTCAGTTCTGTCCTGAATTTTCTTACACAAGATAAAAAGAGCTACTCACCAAGAAGGCAGATTTGTTTTAGAGGGAAATAGAGTTAGGGACCAAACTCTGATCATTAGTGTCGCACATTAAATTAGTGCTGATAAATGGGCTGCTGGATACTCTTTGCCTCCTTTAGGAGAAACGCAGTTGGAAACATTATTTTAAAGGTATGAGTTCACATAATTTTTCCAACTTAATATATTATGTTTCTTAGAGTGTGAGGTATCGTCAACCACTAATGTTTTCTACTAAATCAACAGTTACTTTATTAAAGGAGTTGTTTAAAGGGAACTAATATGAAATGGAGGAATCAGCAGGCAAATAGAACCTCAGATTTTAAGAACATTGAGATTAAGTACTGAGGGGAATTGCAGAGAGGGAGGCTGAGCCAAGGAGGCAGTCTGCATCAGAGACACAAAATACCAAGAGGTATTTCATAATCACATACTCCCTGGTGTGGACAGGGGAACCAAGGAGAGGTGCCAGTAGCTGAGATGGTTTTGCAAGCTCAAAGGTCTCAGAAGAATTTCTACACTCAGTGAGACAGAGATGGAAGCAATTCTAGGCAGTGGGGCCAAGATCAGAAGTCAAAGTGCAAGAGCAGGGAGAGGTCTGAACAGAGGAGGCCAAGCAGCTTGAGAAGGAGGCATTTTGGGACTTTAAATATATTGAGGTGGGCACATGCTGGGACGTTCATTGTGATGAAGGGGAAAAGAATCTGCTGCCCCAAAATACGCCAATTTGGCATATTGATTATTATGAGTTAAAGTTACTTAAGAAACAATCAGTGCAAGAAGGACACTCTGACCTTCCTTTGACCCTCTGAAAGCAGGAAATCAATCTCCATGTGAAATTACCCTCTCTGCACCAGGAAGGTAGAAGGCATCCTTATCTCCAGACATAGGGAATGCAGGGCTGAGAAGGTTGTATAAATAAACCTTGTCACTTCTTCACTGATTTGCTACCCCAAGCCCAAACCCTTTGTCTTGTCAATTCTTCACAAATTTAATGTTTCCTTGTCTAAAATGTATGAAAGCTGCCTGCTTTGGTCACTTCTTTGAGTGTTATATTATTATGGGCTCTTTTATGTATGAAATTAAACTTGTTTTTCTCTTATTAAAGTGTTTTATGTCAATTTCATTGTTAGAGGAGCCAAAGAACCTAGAAGAGAAGGGAAAAGATATGCATCCCTATGGTGGCCAATTGTCAATAAAACCTGCCAATCTACGGAATTTAAAAATAAATTTTAATCTGTTTCTTCAAAAAGAATACATTTTCATTTAGAAATCTTAAAAATTGACTATTAAAAGAACAAAGTCACAATAAAGTAATAAATATCATAGTACTTGTCAAAGTTTTCTAGTTTCATACTCCATTTATGCATTCTTAACATAGTTAAATCTTACTTCAGTCACTGCCTCTGAATCTGATAATTTTATGTAATGTAACAATTTAACAATTTTACATATACTTATAAAATATGCATAATAATTTGTATATATTATTTTTACTGTTTGTATATTACTCCATTATGATATTATAATATGTTATCAATGCATTATAGTCGATGTGTATGAATTAGAGTGAGTTTTAAGTCACTGGTCATTGAAGTACTTTCTAGCTGTCTCCATTATTAAGAATGCTGCAATAAACATGTTTGCATATATATTTTTTCTAAAAGTTAGATAATTTATTTAAGGTCGAATCCTAGAAATTGGATTTTTTCTGTCAAAGGTCTTATATATTTTGAAGCTCTTACCCGATATTTCCAAACCAATTTCTCAAAAGGCTGTGCCCCATCAGTGTTTACACTCTGATCAACAGAGCACGAAAATTCCTATCTCATTACTGTGTGACAGTATTGGGATACCTTGTTTAAAAATTTCTTAACAGACTGATGAAAATAGTATTTCCTTTTTAATGCGTATTTCTTTTTTTTTTTTCCACAATTGTTGAGGTATAATTGACATAAAGCATTAGTTTCATGTGTACAGCATAATGATTCGATATTTGTATACACTGTGAGATGGTCACCACAATAAGTCTAGTTAACATACATTTAATGTATATTTCCTATGTATAAGTGAGGTTGAATACACTTATTGGTGATTTGTAGGGCTTTTTTTATTGGGGGATGGGGAAGTGAGATGTTTTAATGGGCCAAAATAGGCATGAGATGAAAAGGACTTCAAAGATTAAAACAGAGTTAGAATCCAGAAATTAATCTGCCAATTTAGTTAGCCTCTTTTACTTAAATCTACTCTAATTATTAGGAATAATTCATGGTAGAAAAGGAATTTGAAAATCTCAATGCATTTGTATTATTTTAACATGGTCTTAGAATGATTAATCTTTGATTATTTTGTCCTTAAACTATTTCATGAAGCTCTGTCCCTGGGCCCTCCTACATTTCTAAGTTGAATTAATAAACAAAAAGAACAGTTGAAATCCAGGCATTATTTGCCTCACAATGTGGTGCAATAGAAAGTACACAACCCACCTAAAAACTAGTTTTGAAAAAATATGTAAAATTGAGCCTAAGCATGCATTTAGATCTAATACCCACTTCTAGGATATTGAAGGGATGGAGGGACAACTTCAATAAAGCCAATAAAAACCAAAGGAACCAATAAACCAAATCCAGCACGTAGAACAGTAGAACATTCTCCAAGAGGCTGATCTGGTTCATGCAGTAAACCAAAGGTGTATATGTATTTTTTTAAATGGAGGGACTATTAGAGAATAAAAGGACTTAAGGCTGTGGCTCTCCTAGCTGCACACTACAATCACCTCAGGTGTTCAACACGGATGCCCAGCATCCCCCTCAACAGGGATTCTGGTTGAATTCATCTGGGTAAGGCGTGAGCTATGGGGGTGTTATAAGCTCCCCAGAGGATTCTTTCGGGGTGATGACAATGCTCTAACGTCGTATACTGGTAACAAGTCTATGAATATACTAAAAACTGCTGAATTGCATCATTTAAAGGGGGTGAATTTATGTTGTGTGACTTACATCTCATTAAAGCTGTTAAAAAATAGCAATTGTACTATTTTCTTCTCTCTGCAGGTTTCTGTTAATAAAGAAGAAAATTGATGTTTGTTTAGCCAAAAGAGTAAAAGGAGATGAATCCAACGAGACTCTTTTCTCTAAAGCTGAATGATGGGCACTTCTTGCCTACACTGGGATTTAGCACCTCTGTTCCTAGTAAGGTTGTCACATGATTTTGGAGATGCGGGGGTAGCAGACATGGGTCCCAAATAGAACTAGTCACACTGTTAATCTGGGAAATTCAGAAGGGTCTCACTTTCTTCATTTGAAAGATGCTTCTCTCCAGGGTAGGTTATTTTGTGCATTAAATCAGTGCTTCTCAATTTTAATATGCATAAAAACACCTGAGAATCCTGTTAAATGTTAAAAACGCAGATTTAGGGGCTCTATTCCCAAAGGTTCTGATTGACTGGATCTGGGATAGGGCTCAAAAATCTACATTTCCAACAAGCTACCATGTGACTCTGATGCTGCCTGTCCAAGGATCATACTTGGAGGGGCGCCATATCAAGGGAGATGGAAGTCATCTTTCAGCAATTCAAGGGTGGGTAAGTCTGGTTCTGTTATTTCCACCTGCTGTCCAGCTCCGGCCATTTCACAGCATATTGGAGTAAGCGAAACCCGGTTTCATGACTACCACATGTCAGAGACTTTGGAGCAAGCTTGCCCGTGATGAAGTTTCTGTGTAATTTTTCATGTCAAGTTGTCCCTGTCCACCACTACTCACAAAATATCCAGGGAAATCTCAATGGCAAAAAGACCTGGAGAAAGAGAGACAAGATTAATGTTAGGGAGAGTTTTGGTGGTCTGGGGTAGAAATAGTCTCTTAGAGGCCAGGTTGTTAGTACTGTGCCATGGGGAGACCCAAGTGGCACTTGCATAGGAGACTGAATTCCATGCATGTTTCTGGCTCAAACACTGCAAACTTGCAAGAGCACAACTTCACTGGTTCTTGGTGAACAAGTTCATAATTGTTTAAGGAAAGTTGTAGGATTGATTTCCCAGCATAAGAGTCACAGGGTGTGTAACGTTGAGGACTGCAGCAATGACACTAGCATGAAGCGTTTGTTTTACTTTGAGTTTTCTCTTTAAAATGTAAATAGTTGGTTAATCTCCATGAGACTAGTTAACTCATCAGGAGTTATTTTATAATAATATATCTTTAATATACGCTTAAATTACTGAATGAGGTAGAGGGGGGTAATGGAGAGGGAAAAATTATGGATAACTTCAAAGTCCAGCCTGGTGGGCCAGCAGAACAGTAGGCAGCTAAAATAAGTTACAAAGTTGTGAAGGAGAAAGTGGCACCTAAGAACCAACTTAGTAACCAAGAAAAGAATTAATTATCAGATATTTTTGAGCAGAAAAAGAGTTTATTTTCTTTCACTGTTTTGTCCTTCCTCAAATGTTGTTTGAAGTATTTCTCCAAATTGACATAGGTAAACCACTACTTTATTCTGTCTAAAGTTATACCTTGAATGCATTGATAGATAATTTTTAGCATGAGATTTCTGGGTGGAAACCAGTTTCATAATCTCTTATAGAGTGAATTACTTTAGGAATGTAAATCTATAGATTGTGTAGCTCTATTTCATGTGGATACAGTAAATCCAGAGATAGATGGATAAACCTAGTGATTTGCTGGGGCCAGCTCACGGGCTCACATGATTCAATTGTCAACATCTTTTCCCAATATTTGTAGCTTCAAATTAGCTGTGGTGGGAGGATTTATACCATAGAGATTGGCAACTACTACAGATCAGGGATTCTCTTCTTCAGAGAGTCAGTTGTTAAGCATTTATAACGTTGGTTTTAAGTCAACATTTAGCTCTGTCACCTTAGTTTGTAGTCCTTAGAAAGGCAATAGGTTCTGTTGAATAGCTGCCCTTCTGGAATTGGTCCTCTATTCCTGAGTCAAGTAGATCCTTATCTTTTTATGGTCTTCTTGGTTGCTAAGAGAAAGGTGGAAGAGGCCATCAAGACAGTCATTGATGTAAGCTACCACCATGTTGACTCAGCTGACGAGTACCTCAATGAAGAGCTTGGGATGCCACCCAGAAGAAGATTGCCAATGACACTGTGTCAAGAGATGACATATCCAATACTTCGAAGGTGCTGTGTATAGTTGCATATGTATCTGTGAGAAGTTCACGCTTAGCTGAATAATTTCTTGATGAATTTCCCTTCTCATTGGTTTAATTTTTATTCACTCTCAGACCTTGCACTATGAGAAGGCTGGTCAGGAGCTTGCTGGCTAGGAATGTACGTTCTGTGGTCAGACTTCCTACATTTGAATCAAGGTTTTTCCAATTACTAAATGTGTGACTTTAGACAAATGACTTAAACTCTGTACCTCAGTTTCCCAAGCTGTAAAATGAAGATAATATTATTCACCTCATAGGATTTTCATGAGTATTACTTCAAAAAAAACATGTAAAGTTTTTAGAAACATATTTAATATATTTGAAATGCTTGAAAATATTATCTGTTATTATTATCATATTTTTAAAAACCGAGGGATCGATTTGGCTTTTCCAACTTTGCTATACTCATGTTTTGACAAGTGATGATCTTTCTTTGCTACAGGATGAGGTAATACAATGTAGTTAGAAAGTGTAGGCTTTGGAACCTACGAATAAATTTTGTTTTTTTAACATTTATATATTTGACTTTGTGAAATTTCTTAACCAAAAAAAAGTTTTTTAACCTCTTTGAGTCTTGGTCTTCATATTTCAACCTATTACGTTGTCAATAGACATTTATTTCTCTTTCCTATGAAGTAGGAAATATAACACCACACAATTGATATGAGGATGAAATTAATGTTTGCAAAAGTAACTCTTGAGACATGTTCTCCTAATATTCTTCATATCCATTGATATCATATCTGAAACAAATAAATGAATTTACATAATTAAGTCCGATTGAAAGGGAGCCCAAGAGGAATTTTTCCCATAGTGTTCATTGAACTATTGATATTAAAAAAAGCATTTAAATTCAGAGTAAAGTAGCCCATGAAGACAGAGTTGAGGTCCATACAAATGAGTCCTATGCAGATCTATAAATGGGTATTTCTTCCTTCTAGCTCCAGAATATGAATCTCTACATTTGACTGTGTTTAGATGTGGTATCACCACAGTACTAGACTTCTTACTCTCATCTTTAAATCCTCTTTTCATAGGATCCTTTTCTTTCATTACCTTTAATACTTTTGATTTTCCTTAAATAATTACTGCTGAAAATGAGGTGACTAAGGTACCCCCAAGAAATTCCTAAGGGGCCTAATTGTCTTTCGGACACCTAACCATTTAACAGTCGAGACAGGATTTCCTGAGTCACAATCACCTGAGGTTCTTGTTTAAAATGCAATTTCCAAGCCCAGTCTCTGTGTATTGTGATTTGTGATGTTGGGGTAGCACACAGGAACATGTTTTGTATGAGCAAATGAAATATGCTTTTACATTCTGAAGTTTGAGAACCTCTGTGTAGGACCACATTTTCATTTTCTACACTGTTGTCTTAATTCAATATGAAAATAAGCCATGATGATAAAGGACTTGTGAGCTTCACTGGGTGACTTGTCACTTCCCAATGAGTATAAGTGGGTTTATGTTGTTGTCGTTGATTTGCCATTTTATTAATCTTTTCTAAAGATTCCTAGAGAAATAATCCCACATCACTTCTCTTTCAACTACTGCATCTGTGGGGCTCCTTTTTCTTCCAGAATTGGTCCACTGGCCTAAAAAGATCACTGAGAAAACTGCAGCTGAGCTACATGGATCTTTATCTTATTCATTTCCCAGCAGATTTGAAGGTCAGCCAAAGTTATTGTACTTCGGTTATCAACATGAAAATCAGTAGCTGAATGTGAGAGCAGATATAGTTTGTGAAAATGAGAACAAACATTATAATACGTTGATTCCCTTTTTTGCTGCAAGTGTTCCCATCTCAGTTCACTATTCCAGCCCCAGTATGACAAGAGCTCACTGGTGTCAATGTCTTTGCCTAAATATTGTGGTTGCACTGCCTATATTTTCAAGGCCCCATGCTCCTGAATCTCAACCTCATGCCCGCTGGTGTCTGGGGAATGTCCCAAAGTGGAGACCAGTTGAGGTACAGGAAATTAATGTGGATGAGACTCAGCTCTTGAGATGCTGACAGGTCGCTCTCTCAAATGACCACCTCCAGGTGAAAAGCAGGGGTGGGAGAGTCATATCCCACAAGGGTCCTGGTCCAAGGAGCTCATGGAGCCATGACACAACTGTAGCCTCTCTCTAGCACTGGGTCTTGGGTGTCTCAAGTCGTCCTTGACACAAACAATATTTATTAAACCTTAATTAGTTAAAAACATTTCTAGGAAGTATACTTTTCCTTCAGCCTAACCTTGCAATTCCTTTCAAGAATGAGGGTAGATTGTTCCATTAGCTTCAAGGTCTACATGCACCAAACAACTTGGCTGAGGCTAGACAAAACTTCATACAACCTCTCCTTCTTTCCTGGGTTCCAGCCTGGGGAGGAGCATTTCCCAAAGGACACAGAAGGAAAAATCATTTTGACACAGTAGACCTCTGTACCACATGGGAAGTGATTACAGCTCCAAAGAGGCCATGTCTCTGCCTCTTGAGGGATAGAGGACAGACAAGGAATTCAGGAATGGTGGATCCAGTCCAATTCTGCCCCTGTGTGGATTTGGGCAAGTCCCTGAATATTCCTCTGCCTTGATTTCTCATTTTATCCATTTAATAACTCAATAAGTACTTATTGAGTGCCTATCATATACTCAGTCCTGAGTACTTCTAGGTACTCAGGCTACATCAGTGAACAAGCCAAAGTCTCTGGCCCCATGGAGTGGTGGTGCTATTGTGAGGGGGATGTGGGAAAGTAAAGCTAATTAAGGAAGCTGAGAGTTCCACGGTATGTTGGGGCACAGATGGGCAGTTAAAAACAGGGTAGTGTAGGCAAAGATGTGAAGGAAATAAGGGAAAGCATTATGTGGCTATCTGGAGGAAGAGTTATATAGGCAAAAAGAAGGCCAAGGCAACATTTTTAAGGTGAGAGAGAATCTACCATGTTTAAGAAACAGCAAGGGGCATGTGTGAGTGGAACAGAGTGAGTTTGGTGGAGGATAATAGGAAATGAGGTCAATGAGAAAACAGGGATCCTCTGTCTGAGAGATGGGTATGGCCACCTTCCTGTTTCCCATGCTGCACCTGGCTCCACTTCCTGTTCTCCTGGTGCTCGTTTGCCATTGCCCAATCCAATTTTTCCAAGTGTTCAACTAAACAGCTCACTGGCTCCTTTAGTTCTGTCCTGGCCACTTGCATTCTTTTCTTACTCTACCTTCTTGCCCATTTTTCCCAATTGTTTTGTTTTTCATTCTCCTCCTACTCAGTCAAATCCTATCTTATGTATTGACATCTGCACCTTTGAAGACTATATGTCTCCTGCTATGTCTCATATTTTCTCCCATCCCCAGTCCCCTAACTCAGCATGCTACCATTTATTCAGCTTCTCTAGCTGGTCATACAGACTACTCCCCAAATCCTTCCTCCCCAGGCCATGGTGAAGCATAAGGATGCAGGATTGGCCAAGTACATCGGCATGTCCAGCTTTAACTGTAGTCAGCTGAAAAAGATCCTGAACAAGCCAGGGCTCAATTACAAGCCCATCTGCAGCCAGGTGAGCACCCTCAATCCTCCCCTCTTCTCCCCCCTCTTCATCTTACCCTTTCCCCATTTCAACAAGGTCACAAACGGCACTCCCTCTTGTGTGTTGTACCTTTGGACATCAGCTACCAAAAATTAATGACTGAGCCAGCCCAGTAACCCAATGCAGGGCTTTTACTGCAAGCTGTGTTTGAGAATATAGCTCAAGTGAGGACTAAGTCAGGCTTTTTCTTCTCTTTGGATTTCTGCTCATTTTTCTTACCAAATCAGTAGTGTCAGAGGAAAGGCAGCAAGACAAGCAAGCAGCAAAAACGCATTTGCTACACTTCTGGTTCCTGGTCTGGCATGTAAGGACCTTGGAACTTGTCACTTGCATCCTTACAATAATAAAACATCTGAACAAACTGAAAATGAACAGTTCTTCTTAGAGTCATCAGAGAATTAAGGTCACAGGGAAAGCCACTGACCCCAAAGTTGAAGAGACAGAGAGGCAGATACAGAGAATCACAACTTACTGGAACAGAAGCCTGGGAACAAGAACTGCTGTGAGAGTCAGTATTGGGTAGGAAAACATGAACTATAGCTAATGCAGTGCTGGGGGGCTCAGTGTGGATGAGTCTGAGAGCTAAAAGCTCCAGGGGGCTCATTTATCGAGGTCCCACACTTTTGTGATTTTTTACCTCCAGAAACCCTACCAGGTTTTCACAATTGGAGAAAAATCCCCTCACACTTCCAGCAGGGGGAGGGGAAAGCAGCCAGTGTGAAAAATGGTCAGAGCATTCTGTTTTTCTTAAGGCTTCCCCTCAACGGAAACTATTACGCTCCAGACTGACCACCCGAGTCTTACATGAGCCTAATGGATCTGATGGAAGGGGAAATAGCTAATCCCAGCCCAGAAATCAATAACATCTTCTAGAAATATTGACCAGTTACAGGAATGTTGCAGGATACAAGGTTAATATACAAGGTTAACATACAATATGTCTCAAGTCCCTGGATGAAGAAATAAAATCTTTAAATCCAGTCTTTTCCCCCCAAAATAAATAAACATACATTCCAAATAACCTAAGCTACTGCTTCTATGATGTTTTTGTTTGTCTATTTTGTTTTTTTCCTGTGTCGCTAAAGTTGAAATGCTGACATCCCTGGAAGTGGTCACAGGGGATATGAATCTCTCAAATAAAGCTAACATTTAGCATGTTACTAACCTTTCAAATTTTCAAAGTCTAGCTTTTCACTTGTCTGTATTTCTTGCTTTTTTTTCGTGTCTTTTGTTCTGTGAATTTACCACACTACACAATTTTATCAGACTTTTTAAAGGGAACAAAGACTTATTTAATACATAATACCCAAAATGTCCAGCTTTCAATTAAAAATTACTCATAATACCAAGAACAAGGAAGGTATCAAAGTGTATGAAGAAAAACAAGCATCAGTTGCTTTTCCTATTTTTTTCATTTGTTTCAAGTGTGTTTGCAATTGCTTGTTGAAACATTTTTTATGATGGCTGTTTTAAAATCTTTGTCAGATAATTCTGATATCTCAGTCATCTTGGTGTCTCTCCATTTGGATTCTTTTCTAAATCCACTGTCAAAACTATTTGGATGTGGCCCTAGCCTTAGGTTTCCCTACCACTGATTATGTTATTCAAATATAAAATTCTGCTCAGAGCACAGACTAGAGCAAGTGGAATTAACAACAGGACGAGTTTAGCCTGGACAGTGCAAAACAGTGGCTCCCTACACACCCCCTTCTGTGAAATCAGATGATGGGAACTTCTTGCCAGTCCTAGGATTTGGCATTGCTAGTGACCAAATGGTACAATTATTGAGAATCTATGGGACGTGGAGGTCAAAAGGACCAAATGAACCCCAGGGAAAAACAATCCTTTCCAGAAATTGTTTTTAAATTCAAATTTTAATTTCCCCCCACAATTTCAAGTGAAACAATAAGTACAACTTTCCTTTTTAGCAACTTACGCTCTCTAACTTGAGAATATGGGGAGAAAAAACCCCTCTTTTTTTCCTAAACTTCAATGCCTAAAGGCTCAAATGTTATCAACAATATGCACCTTTTAAAGGACTTTGAAATAGAATACAAAATTGCCCCCAGGAGATCTATATAAATTTATAGTCCTACCAAAAATTACAGAAAATGCTGTTTTTTCAAAAAACTTCACGTGTATTGGAGAGTATATTTTTTGTTTGTGGTTTTATTTTTGTCAGTCTGAGTGGGAAAAATGGAAACTAGCTGTCAATTTGATTTTTATGTCTATTTTCATTAATTTGCTTATTGGCCTTTGGAATTCCTTCTTTGGAAAATCACCTGTTCCTCTCGTTTATAGTCTAGGTTCAAATCCTATCTTCAGCATTTACTACCACACGATCTTTGGCAAACTCCTTGACCTCTATGTGCCTGTCTCCTTAAAAGGTGCCCAACACATAGGGCCATTTTGCAGATTAAATGCCTAATACATGGTAAGTAATTAATAACTGTTAATTACTAGTGTTACTCCAATACCATCTTTTTTAAATTGGGAATTTATGATTTTCTATCTGTTTATAAGAACTGTTTTATAATTTTTGTTTTGTCTTTTAGATAGCTTGGAAATATGTTTTCCCAGGCTATGGTTTTTGCCTCTTAATGATGTTTAATATAAGGCTTAAACACATAAATGTTTAAGGTCTTACAGACTAACTTTACCAGTCTTTTTTCTGCCTCATGGTACCTTCCTTTGATTTTACACCCAATAGCAGATATATTTGTCTATATTTCTTTCTAATTCTTCTGTGGTATTAGTATTCATTAGAGTTAACTCTTTGTTCTAAAGGAAACTAATTTTGGCACATAGCAAAATGTAGCAAAATTTCATTTTTCACTCAGGGCTTATTATCTCTGCAGAAATAAAGGAGGCTGTTGCAAGAATATGTTGGAGGCCACAGAAATGGTCCCGAAGTGAACACACTATGACGCAGTTAACCATTCTCAACGGTGGGCTTCAGGCTTTAATTCGTACAGTTTTTCTCTTTTTATTTCCTTCCCTGGAATATTTTCCCAGGAAAGTGCTGGGCTTCCAGCAGTTTATGGTTATAACTATTTTGCCACAGCATTGCCAGTAAAAGACAATATATTACAACTTTTGTTGTATGAATAGATTCAGAATAATATGTATTTCATAGTTTCTATGTCTTGGATTACAAATTTGAACACTTTCCATTATTTGTTTATTAGGTATCTGATTTTCAGTTATTGTTATTCATAACATTTTCCCATTTACCCATAGAGATCTTGAAATTTTTCTTTTAAACATGAATGAAATCTTTTTGTAGTATAGATGTTAGGTATGTCATCTTTTATTTTTCCTCTTTTCATTTGTTTTCTTTATAAATGAATTTTTAAATGTTGATATATTTAGATCCATTTATATTTTTCTTTGTAATTTCATTTGTAGAATGCCAAAAATTTGAAAGCATCTCTTCTCTGAAGATGTGTTTTGATTCTGTGCCAACTGTTTGGATTTTAGTTCTTATTTAATTATTTAACCTGGATTTAATTAATTTTAACATATTGGCCTAATTTCCCCCAACTTCATCTAGTCATGCCAATGCAATCTTATTAATAATCCTCACACTTGCATCTTCAATTTACAGAAATCCTATTTAAGCATGTCATTCATATTACGTCTCCTATTGGTAATGCTTTATTTTAAGACCATTTAAACTAGAAACTTTATCTGTAGTTTATGATTTAGGGCTTATTTTATTTAAATTTTAATGACTTACTTCTAGAAGAACTTGGGAACTATACTTCTTAGACAGGTCTCATCATCCTCCACCTACCCTGCCTATAAAGGTTAAGAGAGGCATTTAATTAAAAAGCAATGGACAACGCAACATTATATTTTCACACTTTATTTAAAAATTCCATAAGGTAGGGGCCGCCCAGTGGCACAGCGGTTTAGTCCGTGCTTGGCAGCCCGGGTTTCGCAGGTTCGGATCCCGGGCGCCCACCGATGCACTGCTCGTCAGCCATGCTGTGGCGGCGTCCCGCGTCCCATGTAAAAAGTAGAGGAAGATGGGCACAGATGTTAGCCCAGGGCCAGTCTTCCTCAGCAAAGAGTGGAGGATTGGTGACGGATGTTAGCTCATGGCTGGTGTTCCTCACCAAAAAAAAAATCCATAAGGTATATAATGCCTTAGGTGTGGCTAATTTTACTAGACAAGATTTTTAATATATAGTATAATATTTGCTACTTTTCAGTGAGATGACGGGTGACTATGAAAATGTTTTAGACTCCACACAGATGTTCTCTTGTTATCTTATGGTAAACTGTTTTGAGGAATTGTTGACCATAAAGACAAGTTGCATATTTTTTATCTCAAAAAAGACAAGTGTTCTAAATTTCTGTGTTCTGTGATGACTCGCTTTCAGTATTCTAGAAAAAAATTACACTAAATCTGCTTCATGAAGTGTCTAACGATGAGTGATAAAGTAAATATATGACAAAGAAACTCATTGCACTAAGAGAATATTTTGAAAACAGATGTATGAACATATTTCTGTCATTGTGAGATTTTATTGCTAAAATGATAGAAGGGTGGGACCTATAAAAATCCCCTGAATACTTTAAGTGTTTGGAATAGAGTTTTTAAATCTGTTTGGAAATCTTCCAAAGAAAAGGTTTTGGTAATTTTGAATCTGATTGCAATTAGTTATCAAGAGAATCTGACTCACATCAGAGGAGATTAAAATGCAATGGTCAAATTTCAAAAATTGTGTAATTGATAAAGATGAGTGAGAAATAAGTACCATGATTTGTTAAGAGCATCCAAAGATGTGCTGTCTCCATTTTCATCAACGTACCTTGTGAGGAATCTTCAGTTACAGCTGTGTGCCATGAACAGCATGCCTCAAATTAAAACGAATTTAGAATCAGAACTTCAAATTTCTATATCACAAAGTGTTAAATCAAGATTGACAAAAAAATAGTAAAGCATATTCAAACCATGCTTTGACAAGAATTTGTTATTGATCACAATGTATTAGTGAGAGTAAAGAATTTGGACCGTGAGTAAAGTTCTTATTTTTCAATTTTTTATTTCGTCTTTGGCTCAGTTTAATTTTTTTCTATTTTGAGGGTATTTTATAATGTATATAACAAACCAGTAAAGAAGTGTGTTTATGTAATTAATATGTAAATAAATAGACATATTTGGGTGCAAGTTCAAAAAATTTTGCTAATAGAGGTTCAATCAAAATAGATGGAATCCACTGTTTAGAGATCAAGTCGCCCTTGTGTGAATCAGACAGGAAAGCAGTGCTGTCCTTTGTCATAAAGGTTCTTCAGAGCACGTACACAGAGGCCACCATAACAGCTATCAAAACTGGTTTTCGCCATATTGATTCAGCCTATATCTATAGAAATGAGGACCAGATTGAACAGGCTACTCATCAAAAGAGTGCAGAGGGCACTGTAAATAGAGAAGACATATTTTACACCTCAGAGGTGTTGTGTGTTTACAGTCATGTGCTGCATAATGACGTTTCCATCAACCACGGACCACATATATGACTGTGGTCCCCTAAGATTAGCACCATGTAGCCTAGGTGTGTAGGAGGCTATACCATCTAGGTTTGTGTAAGTACACTCTATGATGATGGCACAACAAAACTGCCTAATGACACATTTCTTGGAACGTAACTCCATTGTTAAGCGATACATGACTGCCCAGATACAGTACGAGTGGGGAAGGTGCACATGAGCAGGTTTCATGAGTTCGCTGTTGCCAGAATATTGCTTCATTAATTCACCATTTATTATTCCCTGTTAAACCCATGGACAAGATGAATGGAACACAAGAGGACTATGAGTTTCCTCTGTTTCATTAATAAATAGCACCTTTTCAGGCCTTCCCTGCCACTGTTCAGCGGAGCCCATTGTAAATCATCCCTGCAAGAATGGGATCATAATGTGGGAGTCAGAGATAAGAAGATGAGCCCACACGGTCAAGTCAGTGCTCAGATTGGCTATTAGGCATCCATGAGCCACTTCCTCCACCTAACCTAGAGCATCCCACAGCTCAGAGAGAAAGAAGGTTCCACGCAGCTACATCTACAGTACCGGACAGTCCAGCGTCAGGCTCGGTGTTGTCAGCTAATCTCCATGTAGGACACTCCATAGGCTTGTCTCTTCTCATTCTAAATTCTTCCTCAGAGTGGGACTTCCATTTCTGTAAACAGTTCCCTTTCTCATCACCTTCTAAAACGTTTCATAGCCTCTTTTAATACTGCACTCCAACTAGTGCTTCAGGAACCATCTACACTGACCCTCCAAAGAAGGGAAGAGGGAATTCTAACTTGGGCCAAGGGTAGATCATTGACCCAGGCTAAAGCCCATGTTTGCACACTGAGTGCTTTGGGCCGGGGGTCTCTTTCTCTAACCCCCATTTTTTTTTTTAGGATGCTTACTTAGAGTTTCTCTTTGGTTCTCTTCCTGGTTGAAACTCTGTGGTCACAAAAGATCACTGAGGCTTTTCTTGCTTGGAAGAAAGGGTATAGACATTACAAGTCCCTGCAAAAATCAGCGTGGAGTCAAGGAGAAAAGGTGGGACACGTTCCTTAGGCTTATCTCTAGTCTAGGAAAAACGGAATTACACAGGGCTTATCCAAGTTCACCAGGTTAGGAAAATCAATAGGGATTGGATCACCCCCACCCCAGCTAATACCACTTGGGGTTGTGCAATCCTGTTCAGTATCTTCTGTATTGTGTTTACGTGGTCATCACGTAAAGAAGAAATCAATACCACTCCCCATCTTTCAACCACTTCAGCTTTGCTGTACCTTGCTCCACCCTGAATTGGTCCAGCCAGCCCTGGAAGCATCATTTCGCCCTCTCCCCTGGCCCTGAGTCTACCTTTATTTTAGAAAGGTAGCTTTGCTGGACGTAGTATTCTTGGTTCACAGTGTTTTTCTTAAATATTTTGAATACCCTCTTTCACCGCTTCCTGGAGTCCACCCTTCCGATGAGAAGTCATCTGTTATTTATATATTGGGTTTCCCTCAGAAGGGAAGCGTCCTTTTTCTCCTGTTGTTTCAAGAGTTCTCCTTGCTTTTGGTGGTCAGCATTTTTACTAGGATATGCTGAAAGAATCTAACATCAACTGGCAGGCATTACAAGACACTTCAAAGGAATTTCTTCAGGTAGAAGAGAAATGATGTAGATGGAAGCCCAGATTCATAGTGAGGCATGAAGAGCATTGAAATGGTAAGCCCATTGGAAGATAGAAAAGATATTTTTCTCATGGCTTGAATTCTTTAGAAGACAACCGACTATTTAAAGGAAAAATAATGGCATTGTATTGTGTATAATATCTGGAGAAGGAAACTACAGGAGAACAATAATAGAGGATAGGATGGGGGGTAAATGAAAGCACCCTGCTGTGAGGCTGTCACATGGTGAGCCTCATGGTCTAACGTCACTTCTAAGTGGAATGTAGCACATTAAGGTGTATACTGCAGGCCCTAGAGCAACCACTCAGAAACCTGCTAGGTAGGTAGATCTGAACTATCACAAAACAGATCCAGTCTCACAACTTGGTTAAGAATAAAAAGATCCTCACTCCCTGGCCTCCATCTTTTTTTCCTGCTTCTTCAATAACTTCCTGCTTCAGTTTTCCCTGCCAGTCCTCCCTAATGTCTATTTACAACAAACCATTGTCCCTCGAACAAATGATGCCTTTTCACCTCTCCCAAGTTAAGACTGAGCATTCCATGTCCCAGAGTCATCGGAAACACCAGCTGGCCATCTTGACACAAGGAGGCCCCTTGAAGGGGACACGTTTGTACCTCCGCTCAGTAGAGCCTCTCTCCACAGGCCCCCAGGTGGGAAAGAAGAAGGTACATAGAACTCACCTTGTCTAGAGAACAGCAGGGTTCCCAGGGAGAGGGGAGCCCATGAGACAGAAGATGCACAGAGCTTTCCATTACCGCCTGGAAAGGGCGTTAGGAAATAGCGATGGAGAATGCGACTGGATCAACTCTGTGAAGCTTCTTAAGCTTTACAGTTTTCTAGCATTGGCTTATTTTTGCTCTCCGTTGTTTCTTTCCCCAGTGACTCACAAAGTGTACAAATACAAAGTCAAATAGGCAGAGCAAAGGTGCCCTCTCCTGTCAGATCCGCGAAGAGCTTGACCACTAAGTGGGTTCCTGGCGGCCCCTGGTGGCAGATTTAGCTAACCAGCTCTGAAGCGGGCTGGGGAATAAATCCTTAAATGCAAGGGCAGGCAGTTAATTATCCAGGGTTCCGTATTTGAGTATTTGCCTACTCACTGAAATTTATTTGTAACACCAAAATCAACACTCTCGGTGCTTCCCTGATCATCCTCGGACATGCACAGAGCAACAAAAAGTTTGAGCCACCTGAGCTGGTTTCCCACTGAAGCAGAACAAGGCAGTCGTCCCAGTGTGCAAACTGGATCTGTTGAGTAGCAAGTGTTTCCCATTTTTGTGGTTTTCGTTGGTGATTTTTCTGTTTAAAATGATCCCAGTAAAAAAAAAAAAAAAAAAACTATTTAAAAACTTGTAAAAAAATTTTCTATAAAATATAAAGTGATATAAAAGTCGTAGCTTTTATTGGAACGTATAGTACCCTGGCACTGTTTAGTCTCTCAAGGCTTATATGTGTGCATTGACATTCATCAGCGCCCAAGTTAAAGTATAAAGGTAAGAGGAAAATTCTCTCTGCAGCACGCAGCGCCTTAGGAAGATTTGAATTTAACCTGTAGTAATAAGGAGACAGTGTAACATTTGGAACTCAGACTAGGTAGCAAGATATTATGGTCAGTTAAAAGTATGTCACTTAAATAAACATACAAAATTGAAGGTTCCATGATATTTATTTGCTGTTTATCAAAACATTAATGAACAGTTTATATGTGTTCCAGCATATATGCATGTGTATGTGTGTATTTAAGAAAAGTAAGTTACAAATTATATATGCTCTGGGTGATAGGTTTTTTTAAGATATGTTCATGCACGTTTATTATATATGTATATATATTACATATTTTATGTAATTTATCTATGTATGCCATAGATATGGGCAAAGATAAGAAGGATCCACTACAAAGAGATGATTCTTCTTGGGTATTGTTATTTTAGGCCATTTTTATTTTCTTTCATGGAGCTTTTTTCAGTTTTCTTTGCATTCTTAATCAAGTAGAATTACTTAATTAAATAGAAAAATATTGTAAATATTATTAATAAAAAGGTCTACTAGCCAATTGCACAGAATTTTTATTAACTTAACATAAAAAGGGAAACATCTGGCGATCAGTTCATGAAAATGAGCCTCTGAATCTGACATCATAAAGTAATTTGTAGCAGCTTAAAAAAAAATGACCCCCAAGCGTAGTGCTGAAACGCTGGCTCTGGTTCCTAAGATCCAGAAGGCTGCAGCATGCCTCACGGAGAAAACACGTGTGTTGATCAGCTTTGTTCAGGCACGAATTATGGTGCCGTTGGCTGCGAGTTCAATGCAAGTGCCTCGACAACATGTTCATTTATGTGTCTTTAAACGGAAACACGCATAAACCAAGGTTATGTGTTGAGGAGTGATGAAAAAGTCATGACCGGAGGCTCACAAGGAACTCACCCGTGTTTTTTTCCAGGAGAAAAGGTCAGTGTCCACTAATTCTGTGTTCACGATGCCTTTAGAGGACGTAACTGCCATGAATTATGAGAACTGACTGTATTAATTTAAAGTGTTTCAGGAGGTCAGAGCATTTTGAACACAGGAAACAAGGTGCCAAGTGTCTCAGGGCTGACAGCCTGGAAGTACACTTCAAACATCCTGAGCCCGGGGACACCAGCAGTTCCCCCAGCAGGAGGCGACACTGGTCCTGGGCAGGGCTCAGTGCTGGGGTTGAGTCACAGCCCGCCGGGGACAAGTGGGGCTGTAAATGATGCTGAAAAGCTCATCACCCAAATCCTACCACCTAGAAATGACCCCTGTAACATTCTGGGGGAGACAGTGAGACACATGGCTTTTCCCCTATGGTTGGTGCTGTTTCCGAGAACCAGGCGGCATCCCCAGATAAGATCACGGGCTCTCCAGGCTTTGGCAGGCTCCTCTGACATTTAAGGTTGAATTCTTAGCTCTTCTTGTAGGACCTAGAGCTGTGCCTACGCACCATAATACATAATGGTTGATGAGGATGATAATTCTAGAAAAGTTCACCCCAAACACCAAAAAGAAGTTGAGACTGTGAACACGCAGAACCTTTAGGACAGAGAATTGGAGGACTCTGACGGCAGCTCTATCCCTCAACGTCTGTCCAGCAGGGGGCGGGCCTAACCGCTCCCAAGAGCCACTCTTGCCGGGAACATTTATTCAGCAGTAGTTACCATGTTCAAGCTCTGGCCTGGAACAGCCCTCAGCATCGACTGAAGGAACCAGCAGAGCCCACTCCATTGTGGCATGGGCCCAGGATCCCGGCCAGCTGCCCTCCTCCCGCATGGCTCCCACCACCGCTCTCTCAAGGGTTTCTTCCACCCCAAGCTCAGCTGTGGATACGGCCCGGCCCTCTAGGAACTCCTGAGCTGCTACCAACTTCACAAACACACATGCCCCATTTCAGACGAGAAACACACAGGTAATAACAGTCAAATAATCCCAGCCTTTCCTGGGCCCCGGAAATGTCCCAGGCACTGAGCTGGGGGCTGGGCAGAGTCAGGCATTAGGCGCATTCAAGTAGCTCTGACAAGTGGAAGAGACTGAGAAGGAAATAATGACAAGATAGTATGACAAGGGCCGTGAACAAAACATGAATAAGGGGAGTTAGGTGGGCTTCCTAGAGGAGGTGATGCTGAATTGCACCTTTTGATAGAAGTTGGAGCTAGCCAGGTTAAAAAAAAAAAGATATGACAAAATTTCTAGGTAAAGAGAACAGTATATGCAAACAGTATGTACACAGAGACCAGAAAAAACATGTTCCATTCCAGGAACCCCCTGTGGTTTCAAACAGTACAAGAGTGTTTGCAGGAAGAGATGAGGCTAGAAGTAGGCAGAGACCAGACCAGAGAGGGCTCCTAGGCCATGCCAAGAACTGCAGGACTTTTAAAAGCAGGAAAGTGACATGATCATACAGAGACAGCTCCCTTCAGCTACCGTGTGGATGATGGATTGGAACCAGGCCGATCTGGCAGGAGTTAAGAGGCTGCTATAATAACCTGAGAGAATCCGTACTCAACTGAGGCAGCGACGGTGAGGACAGAGACCAGGAGACAGACTCCATGTTCTCTGGAGGAGCCATCAGTGGATGTTGCTGATGCACTGGACTGGGGGCATCGGAAAGGGTGACTCCCAGCTTTCTGGCCGAGGTGGCTGAGTGGGGGCTGGCACGTTAGCTGATGTAGGGAGCACGACACACAGTTCAGGACCTGGGGAAAGTTGATGTGTGGAGTTTGAATTCTATAGAGATGGAGATGTCTGTGAACCATCCCGATAGAGAGATCTAGAGGAGGAACAGAGGTACTAGTCAAGAGCTCAGCAAAGAGGTTGCTCCCAGCTGGTTATGCCCCTAAATGGTCACTGCCCTTCTCAGGCCCTCAAAGGGACTCTCCTCTGGCTCCCGGTGCTACCTCCCTCCCTCAGCCCACAGGGTCCAGGGTGCTGCCTGTTCTACCTGCAGGCAGCCTGCGATCTCTCCACACCCTGCCCACACCTTTGTTAGGCTCTCCACTAACTAGCCAAATTAAACTGTAGGTGCATCCATTTCCCCTTAGGGCCTCGACTCACAACCACTGACCATCCCTACCTGGCACCACGAAAAGAAGGTAAACAGTCACACACACATCTCTGGATTGGCAAAAGCTGATGAGGCTCTTCCGAGTAAAATATGGGTGGCACTCAATCTACAAAGAGAACCGCGGCTTACCAGAGGAGATGCAGTCTCACAGCACGCTCGAAAAGAGGGCCTACATTCACGCTTGGGCTCTGTCACCAGCGAGCTACAGGAGCATCTCTAGGCTTGAGGGTCTACGCCTGTGGTGTGAAAAGGCTGGACTAAGTGATGGCCGGGATGCCAGCCCACTGTCAACGGGCTAGAGGGACACTTACATCATCTGGATGCTCGCACGGCACCCGCTCGATGAAGCCTCCCCCTCCTCCCCTCCTTTTCCTCCTGACAGCAGCAGCACTGCCCGACATCTCCCGTGTGGCAGTTCTTTGCACTGTTTCTCTGTCCCCCAGGAGGTAAGCTCCACAAAACAGGGGTTTTTGCTGAGTGAGTGAATGACGCTGGGAGTTACACATGACAAGCACATGCTACAGGCAACTCCAATGGACGGTTTAAGAAACGTGAGAGCAGGATCTCCATCTCCTCCACGTTCTCTGAATTCTCACGCACAATCCCAGGTCCTAGGTGGACTTGAAATAAACACTTGTCTAGAGTGAAGTCAGAACTGCGAACAGTGCCTCTGGGGGTTCCGGGCGGGCTCTCAGGACTGCGCTGGGCACAGCCTTCAGGAGGACCCCAGAAGGGAAGCCCCCAGGCCCTCTGAAAACTCTTCCAAGGGCGCCTTCCTGGTGCCTCACAATCTAAACCAGGAAACAGACCCTCCAGCCCTTCCTCAGCCCACAGACCAGGCAACAACCCTCCCATGGTCTCAAGTGCTGCTCAAGGAGAGCCCGACACGGAGAAGGAGCTGTTCTGCACATAAGCAGACTCTGTGCACGCTGGGTTTCCAAGCAGGGACACTGAGCAATGCTACATTTCAGGACAGTGGCCACTCCTCGTAGGTCATGACTAGAAGACCTTCCAGAAGGCTGAGAAAGCTCTGCTCCTTGCTCCGGGTGCTGAACGCTTCAGTGCGCTCACCCGCAGAAACCCACGGAGCTCCGCCCTCTCAGGTCCACGCACTGTCCTGCATCCATGTCACACCTCGGGTGAAAGAACAGAACGTGATGCTCTACTCTTAACATCCCCAGCCTGGGGACTACCCAAGTGCCCATCCACAGGATGGCCAACTCACACCAAGGAGCACACGTGGAAATAAGAATGAGGAACGATCAGACACGAATGTGGAAGAATCTAACAAACAGAATGTGGAGTGAAAGAAGCCAGACCCAAGAGTATGTCATGTACAATTTATCTGTATCGAGTTCAAAAGCTGACCAAAAGGTAGAAGCCAGAGCAGTGGCTGCCCGTTGAGGGGAGGGGCGTGGTTGGGGGCTTCTAGGTGCCCGTCGTGTTACGGTCCTTGGTCTGGATGCTGGTCACAGAGCTAGGTTCAGTTATGAGAATTTATCAAGCCCTGTTCTTAAGTGTGCATTTTTTTGTATGCACATAACACTTTAATGAGAAGTTTAACTAAAAATACTGCAAAAATGCCCTTTCTACATACAAAGCCAGCGGTCCAGAAAACACAATAACCCTTTCCTCACATGACATTTCTCTGCATTAAGGTCTTGGCAGAGTCTGTGAACCTGGTCTGACCTCTTTCAGCTCTCCACTCCTCTCAGGCTGCAATTGCCCGGGCTGTAGGGAGGGGAGAGGGTCCCTGGGGCTTTCCCAAGAAGCAGCACCACCTTTGAGCACCACCGTTAAGGAGGGATGAGGGCCCGCCAGGGCCCCTTTACCACTTCTGCACATACCTGGTCATTCGCCCCGCAGCTGCCCATGGAAAACCAAGCTCAGCTCACGCCCTTCCTTCCAAGGCACTGCCTAACCAGACCAGCCTTTAAAGAAAAGCCACTTGCCTATTCACCCGTCACTTGCCTCACTGCTCCCTAAGTCACAGACATGGGGGAAAACACCTCCTTCACACTCTGCCTCCGTTTCCAGGACGGCCACACAGAGGTATCCACTGAAAAGCCAGCTCCATCCATGCAAGCCTCGTGACTGCTCACAAGCTCACCTGGTTAGTCAATGGCTTGAACTTCAAGTCCAGTTTATCCAAAATTCTCTCAAGCTGCTCATGGTTGAAGTTGGACACACCAATCATTTTCACCAGCCCTGCAACCACCAGGTCCTCCGTGGCCTAGAGAGAACAAGGAATTATTTGGGCATATGAGCTTTGTCTACTCCACTGATAATCCACGGCGCACAGGATTCTAAAACTGGTTCCATCCACTATTTTTAAATATTTCACTTGAGACTTCATCAGTATTTCCACACTCAAGGTCTCCCAGTTCCGCCACTTCGTAGCCGGGGGACCTTGGATACATCAGATGACCTCACTAAGCCTCAATGTCCTCATCTGCAAGAGGGGATGACCTTGTCCAGGTCCCAGGGTTGGATCTTGGATTCCATCAAATGACGCACACACAGCATCGGCTCAGGGTGGGATCGAGCAAACACTCAGCACTTCAGCACTTGTTACTGCCGGGACCCTGAGTATCTGCGGACACTGGGTTTGGCAAGGATGTCCACGGTGGCTTTCTTTGCTCACCCCTCCTTCTACCTGGAGTATAACCTTCTTAAGCACCATGACGCACCATCAGTCTCCTATTCCACCCTCCATTTAACATTTTAAGGGACTTGAGGGCAGACCAACCCAAAGCTTCGCGCTGGTCACGGACCAGCAAGCTGGACTGGCCCTCAGCTTCAGAAAGAGCGTGGCCTGAGGCCAGGGTAAGTGTCAGGGACAAGTCCCGAGTGGCCCTGGGGCTGGTGACCAAGTCAGTGTGCACCAGCTATTGCCTCAAAGCTGCAACAATCACCGGGGACCTCACTCATGCTATACAAAAGCCCAGAGTTTAACCCCAATCTTTCAGGAGAGGCAATATGGTGTGACAGAAAGGGTTGGCCCCTGACACTGGTCCTGTAATCTCTGCTTCGCTGGAAGGAGAGGATGGCCTGGCCCGGTATTCCTCCCTGCCTGTGCTCCCCTCCTCGCCCTGCCTGGATGACCTCCGCACTCCCCTGCCTGCACCCGTCAATCTCACACGAATGGCTCCAGAATCGTCTCCCGAAACTTGGCAAGTTCCAATGTGAACTTGCTCTCTTCCTAGGCCTCACGCTTGCCCTCCTCTACCTCCGGGTCGGTCTGTGAGACTACCCACACCCGGTCGCCTGTGCTAGACGCCGGGGTCAGCAGCAGCCCTCCCGTCCTCCTTCCACACCCTCAATCCACGGCCACGCGTCTCACGCCCATCACCTCCCCTGACCCCGCACTCGCCACTCTACTTCAGGCCTCATGGCTTTTTGCCTGGACTCTGGCAGCAGGCTTGAAATGTGGGGACCCTCCCTGCAGGTT
The DNA here is from genome assembly GCA_031878705.1 of Tapirus indicus. Taxonomy (NCBI): domain Eukaryota; kingdom Metazoa; phylum Chordata; class Mammalia; order Perissodactyla; family Tapiridae; genus Tapirus; species Tapirus indicus. The sequence continues at coordinate 123,323,751 of CM062925.1, forward strand.
CTCCCGCCCCCACCCCAAACCTCACCATGCGGCCAAAGCTGTCACTCTGAGATGCCTATAAAAGGGCTAAACGGAATCATGAGACATTAGCAGTGGTTACCACTGGGTAATGGAAAAACGGATTTTTTAATTTTCTTTTTTATACTCTTCTCTATTTTCTGTAATGACCATGTGATATTTTTTAACCAAAAAAATAAACATTTGAGAATAAAAGGGAGGTCTAAATTAGTTACCCCTAAAATAAATGTTTCAGACATGAACCAAACAGAACTAAGGAAACCAGACAGCGTCTGAGGTCTCAGTCTGGGGTCCGCCCCCCCTTCACACCTGTGTCTCGAGGAGACGACCCAGTGTCTCTGAAAGCAGCAGCTCAGGGTCTCGCAGCTGAGCTTACTTCCCACGTGTCCAGGAAGTCCGTGTTACTCGGTATGACCACGCCATTTCGGTCCACGGGCAAGTCTTTTCTCCTAGACTGTGAGAACCAGAAGAAAAGAGCTCACTGGGGGCTCGTGGTCACCCCTGAGGAGAAGATGGCGGGGAGGGAGAATCAAGACGTAGGGGAGAGCACTGGAGCACGGGTCAGCAAGTCTGGGTCAGAGCCATGGCCCTCACACTAAGCCGCATGCCTTCCCTTCTCCAGGCCCGGTGTCACCTGTACAAGACCAAGGGCTGGCTGGACTGGATGGCCGGCACAGTTCCTGCCAGCCTTGAAGCTCACCGTCCACCTCTCACAGACGGGACAGGGAGACCCTGAATCCTCGCCTGTTGTCAGAAAATGTTTAGGTTTCAGGTAAAGAACGGGAAAAGCGTCTTCATTCACATCTTAAGAGCTCGCTCCATTGACCTTCTCCCAAGCCCACTGTTAGGATCTTCTTTTCTTAGAATTCTCAGCACGGTGAAAGAGAATGGAGCTAGGATTAATTCAAAGTGTGAGCGAGAGTTGAGTAGAGAGAGGCAGCCCGAAAGGGGGACTCTGAAGTCACCCCTCGGAGCAGCTGCAGGTACCGATTCACAATCTGCCTGCCTCGCCCTTGTACAGCTCCATGTGGCATGTCACGGGGGAATGGTGGACGACACGTGTTTATTTAAGGACACCTACTCCTAGGGGAGAATGTCTAAAACTGCAGCCTGATCCACACTTTAGAGGAATTTTTCATGATGAACCGACGCAACTGTCTCGCTTCAAAGGCACCTCCCACGCTGACATTTCTCTCTGCCTCCGGGCAAGGGCTCTCCTGGGCTCGGCCTGGGATGCTGCTCTCCCAACCAGCCAACAGCACCCCAGGCCCAGTGCTTCCCACCTGGGGAAGACGTGCTGTCCGCACTGCACTGAGGATAGGGCCCGAGGAGTCTCAATATTTCTGCATGAGGTTTGGATTCCCCTTCTAAGCATTTAGGCTTTATTTCGTTGACTCTCGATTTCTCATAAATGGAATTCTACTTGGTAATTTGTTGAGTGAACTGAGCCCTTTTCCTTTTCTACCACCCAGGCATCTGCCGGAAGATGAGGGCTCAGCAGAGCAACGGGTGTCTGACCTGAGCATGTGCTTCTGGGCCCCGATAATCTTACTACATCTTTCTGCGCCTCAGTTTCACCATCTGTACGATGGGGATATTAACAGGACCACCTAACAGAACTGTTGTGAGGATTACATGAGTTCATTTGTGTAAAGAGCCTAAAACAGGGCCTGGTTCATCGTTAAAACAAGACTAAGAGTTACAACCCAGCTGTTACCATCATTTTAAGTAGTATTCTCTGAGTTTACTGGACTTCAAGGATACAGAAATTGTTTCTGAATCATTTTCTCTTGTTCTGCTTTCTGGGCATCTCTGTTCTCCACGGATGTGATTGATGTGCAGCTGCCACATCCTTTAGTGAAACTAAACACAAAGCCTCCAAGTGAAGCTGCACTGGAATGAAGTGGATTTTGTGGGTGCCCCAGGAGAGCCTCCAACAGGCGCACACGGAGACGCCCGAGCAGCACTCGCCCACTCCGACACGGAGGGAATCCTTCCAAGGACTGCTCCACTCCCCGGTGCCACCCTGCGACCATGTCCTTGGCCAGGCAGGCTGTCATCTAGGTCCAGGGCATGTATGCAGGGCCATCCTGGCCAGGACCCACATGGGACTGAGTCTGGGAAGCTACTGAGCATGGCATAGACGGAGAGAGAGGGTGTGAGATGCAATCGAGTGAAGAAGACAAAACCAAGTAGAGAAATCACCCACCACCACGCCCACTGGACCCTGCTGCAGGTGAACAAGTGAATGTGTCCCAGACCACAGAGGAGCAGCCCCTCCCCAAAGAGAACAGGCCCTGCAAGGAGAGACGGGCCAAGGAATTGACTGGGCCCTGGGAGGTGACACAGCAGCCGGTCTGGGCTCAGTATTTCCTGTCTCTCACCTAAAGACCTATGGGAACACCACTGCTCTCCGGGCTTGAAAGAAAGAACCACAGTACGTCTCGGAGGTCCCCGAGTCCAAGCCTCACCTGAGCTGAGGCCCGGAGATAACTGAACATGTGTGCATGGCCGATGCGGCCCGGGAACCCACGGGCCCTGGCTGCTGGCCCAGTCTCCTTGCACCACCTGATGGGGTGTGACCGGGAAGGAAGGTGCTGCCCGCGGGTATCTCACCGCCTCCTGAACGGTACCTGGAAACCCCTGGGCCAGCGGGTGAGGTCGAGGTCCAAGTAGCTCAACTCAAGGCCCTGAGACTCCAGGTGAATGGAGTCTTCACCTCTTCACCCGGGACTTCTCGTGGGAGGTGCAGCAGAGCAGAGGAAGGAAGCACTGACACTTGCCACAGAGCCAGTGTTAACACAGCATCTGCGCCTGCGCCCACCGACCCAGGATCTGGAGGACGGATGACATCCAAGACCAAGACCAGGTGGAATAAACACGACATGGCAGCGGCATTATCCTTGGACACCTCCAGGACCCCCTCGGGCAGGGATCTCCAAAGCTGGGCTCCTTCTGCCTGATTCCTACTAAAGGGGAGTTGGGGACCCCATGAAATATTTGATGGGAGGGCTGTCTGGTTGTTTGGATCCACTGGGACTCCACCAAAAACACGCCTGCAGGCAGAAAGGATATGAGAAAAATCCGAAGAATTTGTTGTGTTTCCCACTTCAATGGACTCCATGTTAAAGGTTCTCTGTTACTAAGGCCTCGCAATCATGCAGGTTGAGAAGGTAGGGAAGTTACTATACACCACCTATCCTTGTTAGACATTTCCATCCACTCCCTCTGGTACGTAGAAAATCTATTATCTGCTTTCTCCCTCATTATTTCCTCCGTTATACTACTTAGTATTAACTATGACAGAAGCTAATCTGAAGGCTCTGTTACAGCAGGAGAGAACATACAAATAAATAAGCAAAAGAAAACGGGTTAAAAGATATAAAAACAAACTACAAACCCAGAATGTTAACAAAACAGAGAAAAACTAGAAGTAAATGCATCATAGTGTAAACAACAGTACTCTCCGGATGGTGAGGATATAAGTGATTTATTTTTCTTAGTTATATTTCCACAGCTTTTCCAAACTTCAGACATAATGAGCACACTTCCACTGCTGGCTGTGATCCACTCAGGAGCAACCTCTCCCGATTCCGGGCCAGCCTTAGAAATCCCGGGTCACCCATCTCCCTGCCATGACGCCCATGACTGTGCACGTCAGGAGGGATTTCCGCTCCTTGGCCACGTTCACACCCAGGCCTCTCCCCTACCAGCCCTCCGCTCTAGCTACCGACAGCATTCTGCAAGTTATAGAAATTATCTTAAAGTAAAACAGAAAAGTGAACCTACTGTGGGAACAACACCGAATCTTGCAATTACAGAAATTTAAATCACTCGGGAGATTATCAGATCCAGGGTCTCCTTTTGCACGGGGAAGCTGGGACCCTGAGCCATCCAGTGACTGACCCGTCTCTCACAGCCCCAGCCCACGACCGACAGCTGGAACATGAACCTGTCACTCCTGGCCTAATGGTCTTAACATTCTGCCTCAAAGTCAAATGCAAAGGAATTCTTTAATTCTCCACTATCTTGGTCTACCCTGCCATTCCCACAGGGCCCGCCTCCTCACCGGCCTTCACAACCATTTCCTCTTCTCCATCGTCTCCCGTTGTTCTAGTTCAGACTGCCATCACCTCCCATCTACACTGCCCTTAATGTCTCCTGCCTCCTGTTCAAACGCATGCTTCTTTCAGCTGCTACAACCTCCTGCCTATGACACAAGTCTCGCTTATATAGAACATAAGCACCCTACTTAATAACCTCCAACGTTGCTCCTCTGACTATGGGAAAAAGGGTAAGCTCCCTAAATGACATCCAGGACTTCCACGATTGGTCTGTCCACTCCTCCAGCCTCACTTCTCATTGCTCTCTGCTGCCTAACACTTTTGCATCCAGGAACGCCAAGCTTCTTACAGACCCCTGTACCCACCGTGCTGTTGGTGCCTCAAGCCTTTGTTCAGGCTGTCCCCTCTGCTTGTCACGCTATCCCCGACACCTTCACCTGCACCAGTCCCTGCGCACGGAGCTGCAGAGTCCTTGTCAGGTCTGGTTCAGGTATGAATCGAGTTATCAGCTCCTCTGAGCAGACTGGAAATGCTCCACATGCTATTTCAGCCGCCTGTTACCCAAGCCCTGCATGGTCTACACCCTGCTCTCCCTGCCCTGCCCAGGAAGTCTTACCTCACTGACAGTGAACAGATCCTCCCGCTTCTCCACGCCCTCCTTGACCTCGCACTGGATCCGGCTCCGACCTCACTCACTGCGGTACAAGTAGACACAGTCGAAGTGCCGGTACCCCGCATCGCGTTGATTGACACCTTCACCGCCTCCAACACTTCCGCCAGAGCCGCCTGCAAAATGAACAAAACAGAAGCAATGTACTCACTTTCAGGAGAACCCGACCCTAATCCCCTTTTCACTCGAGGATGTAGAGTCAACAGTACATAAAACGTGAAGTCAGTGAACTGGTACTGCTGTCAATCAGTCCTAAAATTGTGGGATGTCAGAGTCAGAAAGGATTTATGGGTAATCGAAGTTCCAACTCCTTCACTTATTTGAGGAAAACTCTATGGGTATTTCTAGTGCCTGCAAGTAACTGAGCTAGATGCTGTGCTTCCTGAACAAACAAAGGAATCAACAAGGGTAGGATGAATAATAATAACTGAGCTATAAAGAGGTAGAGACTCACCCTCTACCTGCAAAGACCCCAAGTCCACATGTAAAGGTAGACTGGTGTGTACTCACACAAAGATAGTCCATCACACAGAGCATCTGCCCAATCCCACAGGCACAGGATGGGTTCTACTGGGAATGTGGAAGTCAGAAAAGAGGCTCCCTGTAAATGGGGTTGCTCAAGTAACAAGGACTGGACCTAGAGGGAGAAGCAAGATGAAGGCTCGTGGCACCATGAGACCCAATGTTCCCAGAGGGCTTCAGAGTGCACAAAGCACCTCCTCAGTTGAACTTCACCCGAATCCCACGAGACAGACCAGCATGATGATCTCCATTTAACAAGCGACAGATTCAGAATGGCTGAGAGCTAATGGGCCAAGTATCCATCTTAAGCTAGAAAAAGAACCACCAAGAAATTAGAAGGAAAGAGAAAATGAAAATAAGAATGAATATCAAATAAAGATATGATAGAGAAGATCAACAAAGCCAGAGGTCAGTTATTTGAAAAACCTTAATAAAGCAGACAAATCTCTGACAAGACTGAGACAAATTTTTTAGACATGAATGAAAAGCGGCACATACAGATAAAATAGAGACAGAAAATATTATCAATAACCATAAGCCAACAACTTAGAAAAATGAAACAAAATGAAAAAATTCCTAGAAAAACTTAAGAAGAAATAATAGCTGAATTGTCCTACAATTATTTAAAAAATGAAGGAATTAGTTACACACACACAGAACTCTATAAAGTTTTCAAGACAGAAATCATTCCAATTTCACATAAAATCTTTCAGACAAAAGAGGGAATACCCCCAACTCATTCTACCAAACCAGCATAATCCTGAAATCAAAAGCAGACAAAATATTAAAAGGAAAGTTACACATTCATCTCACTTATGAATATAGTTGCAAAAATCCCAAGTAAAATAATAGCAAATTGGATGCAACAATATGCATGGACAAATAATATACCCACCCACATGGAGTTATCTTAGATATGCAAAGATGGACTATTCTTAGAAAAATCCACAATAATTCACCACATTACTAAAAGAGAAAAAAACATTCATCTCAATCGATGTTGGATAAGATTCAACACCCATTCATGATTTAAACTGTCAATAAATTACGAAAAAAGGAAACTCTTCAACCTGATAAAGAATATCCATATTTAAAACAACAGCAACAACAAAATCAAGAACAAAAACAAACAAACCAAAATTCTTAGGGCAAACATCATCCTCGTCCTAGAAATATCAGAAGCATTCCCTTTAAAATCAGGAACAAAGCAGGAATGGCCACTACAGGGGAGGTCCCAGCCAGAACAAGCAGCTCAAAACAGCAATGTGAGACTTAAGGATTAGAGAAAAGGAAATGAAACTATCATTACCTGCAGATGGTACGATCATTTATGTAGAAAACCCCAAAGATCTATAGGCAAATTAACAGAAATAATAGTATTATTCAGCAAAGTAGCTGGAAACATGATGAAAATACCAAAGATGATTGTTTTTCTACACACCAACAGCAAACAAGTTGAAAACAATTTCAGAGAAGAGTCATTTCCAATAGCATTGTAGGTTATCGAGTACCCAGGAATGAGTCCAACAAACAAAGTGTACGTTCTCTACAGGAAAAACCATGCAACCATGTGAAGAGATATTTATAGGTGAAATATATTTAGGACAATTTATTAACAGAGGAATATAACCATGCTTGTAGAAAGCCAGATTTAATGTTATAAAGATGTCAACTCTCCCCAAATTGATCTATAGATATAACGTGATTCCATGGGCCCAGTCAGAGCCACATCCCGCCTCTCGAATCTGGGCTGTCCTTGCGTTTACTTTGGCCGACAGAATGCAGCAGAGGGGCCAGCTCCAAACTCAGGCCTCAGGACGCCTCACACGGTCCACACAGTCCCTTTGCTCTCTTGTGCGTCAGCTGTCACCATGAGAATACTCCCAGACTAGCCTGATTGAGGAGAGGCAAGTGGAGCCAAGTGGAGTAGCCCAACAGTCCTAACTGAGACCCAGATCCATGAGCGAATCAGGGCAAGATCCACAGAGCTGCCCAGCTGACCACCTACGTGCAGCAGTAATAAACCATGTGCTGTTGTAAGCCTCCGGGTTTTTGTGGTTGGTTGTTGATGTAGCATCTCTGGGGCAAGAGAGAGCTGATGGTGGATTTTGATCTTACACTATGCAAAGTAACTAAATAAAACAAGCCTTAGCGTGGACCAGGGAAGGGTGATTGTGATTAATCCACTTCTATGCACCTGAAGTCCAGCAACAACAACAAAGGAATGTTTTGGCCTCTTCAGCGCAGTTCTTACAGCTTTTCCCTACCCTGTGTGCAAGAATACAGGTGTGGACTCCTACACGGAGCTGTGTGCAGAAGACACAGCATGTAAAAAACAGAGTTGAAGTCAGGCAAGAAAGTCAAAACAGTGAAACTCATGGAGTGCTAGCTGCGGGGACCACAATGAATAAAACTACACCCTTGGCCTCTAACAGTCAATAAGTGGATAGAAGAAATAACTGACATAATAATTTGATGAGCAGGGGTTGATCATTCTAATTCCTACTCATCCAATAACTTCCTATGTGACTTCTTAAATGAACATCTTTTTATCAAAGACTAAGTATAAAATTTTTTTAAAAAGCACACTTCAAAGGCTTTTTTAGCTAGTGCTGTGTTTTAATCAGGGACAGGAATTAGAAAGTCCACAGGAGAGAAGGCTCCAAAGTGCTTCCACTATCAGGCTTTTACACAGGGAAGGACGTGAAGTTTCAAAGTTTCTTTTTAAAACCCAGTTGGCAATGTCAGCACTTCCGGATGCTTTTGATCCAGATAACATTTCCCACTCTTCCAGGTTGGCCGCTGTTATGATCTAGTCAGGTGACGGTCAATCTTTCTGCCCTCACCCAAGCCTGACAGCCTGTTCTTCGGGGCTTCCCCAAACGTTATTCCTGAATAACTATGATTCGGCCTCACTATGAAGCACACAGGGACAACCTCCATTTTCAAGAAACCTGGTATCTAATAAGTCCACCTTTCACACCCAGGAGGAGGCCGGCCCGAGGGAGGTACGGGGGGTCAGCGCTGCCCAGGCGTCCTGGCTGGCGGTGGCCCCTCCACTGAGGGCGCACGGCGGGAAGGCGCCGCCCCTCCTCGACCGCGAGGCCCCCTCGCCTCCCAGGTGCCAGGCCCACAACGGCTGTCTTCTCCACGCTCAGGACACGTCCGCGGCCGCCCCGCGACTCCCGAGGGGCGGCCCCGCGGCGGACTCCCTGCTCTGTCGGCGGCGCCGGGCCGCAGCGCACGCCACATCCCCGGGACTGAAGGTCCCGTGTCGGGAAGCGGCTGTGCGCACGCGCCGGGCGTTGCTCCCCAGGCGGGACCGGCGCGGGCTCCTCGTCTCCTAGCAACACGCTCGCAGAGCACAGCGTCCGGACCGAAGAGATGCCGGGCTGATGGGCTGGGGTCCCGAGGTCCCCGGGGCGGCCCGTGGAGGAGAGGGTCTGGGGCCCTGTGTCTACCGCTCCGGGAGCCTGGGGCAAGGGTAAGCCCCCAACCCCCCACCCCGTGGGGAGGAGGCTCCTGGATAGGGAAGGAAGGCCTGATTCCTCCTCTAGAAATGGACGTGCTTGGGGCGCGGACCCCGAGGGTCTCACGAGCTCTAGAAGAGTATGTTGGTTCTGGTTCTCCATCGATGACCCGCTGAGCTGAGTCCAGTACATGCTTTCTACCCGCTGGAGTCCCTGGGAACAGAGGGCAGCCTGGGGGCCTGGAGCAGAGGACCTGGGTAGTGCAGAATGTGGCAGAGCACTGGAGCGCTCCTCCTTGGACCAGGGACCAGACTATCCTTGCCAGAGCCTGGGGTCCTCAGGTGGAAGTGGGCGGAGTCATTGCTCTGTCTGGGGTTAGGAGGCCTCATGAGTGAACTGGATACCCCAGGATAGTGGATGGAAACTGGGGGACATGGAGGATCCGACGACCCTCTCATCCCCCTTGGAGCCTGCAAATCTTTCGCCTTTGTCCCGTGGGGCCTGAGAACCCCGCTGCCTGGATGACCCCAAACAAAGGTGTGTTTTAATTTCTGGCGTCCTGCCTGGGCCTGCAGCGCTGGCGCTGACCACCAGGGGGCGGCTGTGCCCACTGTGCTCAACAGAGCAACTGCAGCCATGAAGGGACCCCCACAGGTCCTTCTGGGCGTCCCCCTGTCTGCGACCCAACATGCACCTTTTATTATTATCATTAATGTCCACAGTGTGAGCTCCTCAGAGGCGGGAGGGGCCTCTGACATCCTCTCATTCATTCATTAACTGTGCCCCCTGTACTCACCCTGAGCAGGGGCCACGTTAGGCCTGGGGGCGGTGCTGAAAGGACCAAGGTGGTCCCTGCCCTCCAGGAGCTCACAGCCTGGAGAGCGAGATAGACAAAACCACGAAAGCAAGTCCATGTGAAAGAGAAGCGCAGGTGCTACAGGGAAATGAAGCAGCGTGCTGGAGGCAGCGGGCGAGGCCCTAGGTGGGGTCTAAAAGGCCTCCATAGTGACATTTATGCTGTGACCAGAAACACAAGAGGAGCCAGCCCTGCACAAGGTTGAGAACAGCGTGCTGGGGGGAAGCTCAAAGGTGCAGAGACGCGGAGGCAGAAGAGAATTTGGCCAGAGAGGAGCTGAGAACGGAGCCAGTGTGACTAGAGTGAGCTTGGGGCGGGCAGGGGCAGGCCCTGGTGCCTGCAAGGAAGTGCCCGTCATCTATGCTGTGTGACAACGTTACCCACGCTTAGCACTCAAAGAACAAACATGTATTCTCTCACAGTTCTGTGATCAGGACCCAGCCTCTGCTCAGCTGCGAACCTCTGCCTCGAGGCTGCACTCTCACCTGAGGCTCCACTGGGCCGGATCCACTTCTGAGCGCATCCACAAGTTACTGTGGACAGATGGTCTCAGCTCTTTTCAGGCAGTCATCAGAGCCCTCTCTTGATTCTTTGCAGCGGGAGCCAGAGACAGAGGGTGTAGGGGAAGAGAGCACAGGACAGCAAGCAAGGCAGTTCAGACTCCTTGTAAATGCTCCTGGAGGTGATATCCGTTACTCTTGTCATATTTTATTGTTAGAAGCCAGTGACTAAGTTGAGTCCACCCTCAAGGGGAGGGGTTACACAAGCACGTGTGCACCAGAAGACAGGGATCTCTGGGGGCTGTCGTGGGGGCTGCCCGCCACACAGGCCAAGTTGAGGCACTTGGGTTTGCTTCAAATATGAGAAATCATTGGAAGATTTCAAGCCAGAAAAGGACAATGTCTGAATTTCATTTCAACCTTCCCATGGGATGCATGGACTAGGAAATGAGGCCAAGAGGGGAAGTGACTTTCGCAAGATCATAGACCAGAACCCAGGGCTGTGTTGAGTTGGATCCTATGCTACGTCCCACCCCTTTTTGTAATTCTCCCATCTCTAAGTTTGTACTTAACACATATATCACCCCACGAGTTTCCCAGATCTTCTCTCTCATATGCCTGATGACCGCCCTAGGAAGTAAATGCTAGGATGGTCCCCGTGGTGCAGACAGCGAGGATGGGAGGCCGTGTGTGTGTGTGTGTGTGTGTGTGTGTGTGTGTGTGTGTGGCAGGGGGACATGAGGGGTGTGTGTGTGTGTGTGTTTGTGTGTGTGTGTGTGGCAGGGGGACATGAAGCACTCTGCCCTGAGCAGGAGCAGGTTGTTGGGGATTACAAGTCCAGCGCTTTGCACTTGCGCAGCCACAGTCCCAACCTCAAGGAGTCGGGGCTCCTCCCTTCCTCTGCCTCCACCAATCAGCCCCACCCCTGGCCAGTTGCAAAATTACTTTTAATATACTTGTGGGAGTATCTGAGAAGATTCTTCATATACTGCTTTTACTTCACATTATGGCCATGAGTATTTTTGCGTTTTGCTACTGTTGATATCCTTGACCCGTCCCTCCCTTGTCCCTCCCCAGCATGAAAATCAGTCAGTCCTGAACCTGGATGAGACTTGCAGGCTGGAGACCTTGAAGGCAGGCACGCTGGGGAGGCTGGTGGAGCACCCGATGCCTGCCCTCCAGAGCGGAGATGCCTTTGTCCCCACCTCCCCGTCTACCTACTGAAACTTCATCAGCACCCAACAAGTCATGGGCCTGCTGTTGAAAAGGTGTGCTTCTCCCCTCTGCAGCACAGTGGTTACTCAGCGGCCTCCTAGCTGTGTGTCTTGGGTATGTCATTTCACCTCTCTGAGCCTCGGTCTGCTCATGTGAGAAGTGGGGTGCTACAAGGACCAAACTCCTAGGTTTGTTGTCAGGACTGAATGAGATAAGCCATGGACAGTGCTGCCCCTGTACCTAGCCCTGTGGGAAGGGCTGCCGAGGGCTCTGCTTGTCCTTATTTATGGTTTTCCTCTCCCCTGTGAAGAAGCTCTTTGCCTCAAGCCTTACTTATCCCGTGGCCTAGGGCAAAGCTGTTTCCCATTTGTAAAGTTTTCACATTCTGTCCCCTGCCCTGGGTGTAGCTACAGCAGGCATCCCTGGGGGCTGGCTGGCTGAGGGGCCCAGTTATACTCAGATATCTGAGAAGGTTCACTCTGTCAACAGTATATATATTAATTCCTCACAGTAGGTTCAAGTACTTTTCTAGGCACTTAGCAGAGTTTAATGATCAGAGCAGACAAAATTCTCTGCCCTCCTGGGCTCCCATTCAAGTCGGGGAATCAGCCAGTCCCACCAGACATCAGAGAAAGCAGAGGACACGGGACGTTCAGTGTGATGCCCTCCTGGCCTCCTCAAGATTGCTCTGCCCTCATCAGAAGGACAACAGACTAGGAACAACTAAAGAAGTGCATGAACTTTGGGTCAAGAGACCCAAGAGGGCTCCACAGTGGGGGCCATTTGGGGGCGCTGGGCAGAATGCTGGCTCCCACACATCCTGTGATTCCCACTAGAGGACTGAGGTCTGGGGCTTCTCCTGCAGCAGGAGAGGAGTCAGAGAGCTGCCCTGGGAAGCAGAGGGGAAGCTGGGTCCCTGAGAGAATCCACCCCCTTCCCAGCCCGCTTGCCCCCCGCCCTGATCCTGGGGCCCAGGACAGGTGTGGGCCTGCTCACACATCAGCCTTGCACCACAGTCCTCCAACCCCAGCTGCACGTGGGGCTGGGGCTGGCTGTGCCTGCCATTCCCGGGAACAGTGTTGGTGGGAAGATGAGGCCCACGCGTGGTCACAGGGAATAAGGCAGCACATTGCGTGAGCTGCAGGCTGAGATGCCATGAGGGCCCGGGAAGGCTGGGCAGGAGGACCACTCTGCTTTTTCCCTCCTCCCTCACATATTTATGCAGCACCTCCTGTGTACCAGCCAGTGCAATGAATAGACGCACAGTCCCTCCCTGCCTTTGTGGAATTTGCCTTCCGGTGGGGAGGGCGACAGACAAAGGAGTGTGTCAGGCTTCCCTGAGGATGGGGACAGGGGTCGGACCACTGATCAGGGCTCCTGCAGTGGACACTCTTTGTAGCCCCTGCCTGGACAGACAAATGGGGGTGGGCTGGAGTGGGGCTGGCCTCTGGATGGGCTGGAGCTGGCACAGGAGGCCAGGCCCCATGGGGGTGTGGGAAGGAAAGGCCAGGCCTTTGACTCTGCTGCCTGCCTGCCTACCTCCAGCACAATCTGCTCCTTCCTGGGCACCTGGCTGGACAAGCATCCAGAGGATTTTTTGTCAACCTGTGGATTTTACTGGCCTAAAGCAGTTTATGGCTGATGTGCAGCTCACCATGCCTGGCTTGAACCTGGAGCACGGTGCCTACCTTCTCCTGACCCAGGTGGACGAGCAGGAGCCCACTGAGGCAGATCCCGAGGTGAGGAGGCCAGGGATGGGTGCCTGTGAGTGTATGCGGAGGGATCCCCACTGGGCCACACAGGGAGGAGCCCCCAGAGGCTGGTGTAGGGCCAGGAGCAAAGACTGGCCTCAGACCACCCATCGGGTGGCCTGCAGCCTGGGAAGACTTCCTCGTGTGGGGTCCCAGGCTGTGGCTTCTCTAGAAAGCACTGGGATGTGTCTGTCTTTGGAAAGGCACGTGGGAGGGCAGTCATGTTGGTGCTCTTTTCTCCTCTCGCAGCTCCAGCACCAGCTCCTGTACAATCTCAGGAGCTGGATCCACCTGCATACGTACAGAAGCAAGGCCGGCTCAGGAGCTAGAGGCATTTCCATCTTTAGATTTGGCCCCACCCCAGCAGCAGGTCCACAGCCAGAGCCAAGTGCACAGCCAGCCCTAGAAGAAACTCTGGAACCACAGGCAGCCTGCATCCCTTCCCACCCGTGGGGCTGGAGCTATGCCTGGCACCCTCAGTGTCACCCAGCACAGAGCTTGCCTCCTCTCCCCTCTGATGGTGTCACTTTTTAAAATTTTATTTTATTGTATTTTTCCCTTTTATATTTTTAGATTTTTTAAGCATGTATTAAAATTTAGATTCCATAAAATGTGACCTTTAATCATTTTAAATTGTGCAATTCAGAGGCATTAAGTACTTCCCCATGCTGCACACCCAGCACTGCTGTCTAATTGCAGACTATTTTCATCTCCCCAAAAGGAAAGCTTGTAGCCAAAGCTGTCACTCCCCGTTTGTCCCTTCCCCAAGACTCCAGCAGTGGCTAAGCTCTTTTGTCTGTTTCTTTACCTAGTCTAAATGGAATCATAGATGTCACTTTTTGTGTCTGCCCACATATTTTAAGAGAAGACTAATTTTTTTTTAACTTAAAATAGCGCTTTTTTATTTAAAAGGGAAATCCCAGATGAACTAAAGGTTATATGTGGATACTGAACCCCCTATATGACATAGATATGTTTCAAATCTCGGGGTAGAAACCACTCTTTTTAAGTGTCACATGAGACTTAAAGGAGCCATAAAGAAACAGTGGGCCCTTCTGTGGCCAACCCAAAATAAGGAAAATGTTACCAGTGGAAGGACAAGCCAAACCAGGAAAGCATTCCTCAGAACCCACAGCCAGAGAAAGGTTTAACATCCCCGCGGTACCAACAACCCTCAGAAATCAATGTTTTAAAAAGGGGCAAAGAACAAACACATGCATTTTAAACAGGCAGCAATGCGTGCGGCCATAAACGTCAGAGGTGCTGCCTCCCTGCCGAGGACACACACAAATGCGAACGCTATGGAGATGGCATTTGTCACCAGCACTGGCGAGTGTTTGTGTCTGGTGAGACCAGCCCTGGTGAATGTGAGGAAGCAGATGCCCCCAGAACCCCTGGAGGGAAGTGTGACAGGACACTCCCCTGTGGGAGAACAGCTCATATGACCCGTCCAGTCCCACAGGTCCTACCTTTAGCCACCATGCTGATCCTAGGAATTTATCCAAAAGAAATTCTTCCACAATTTTTCAAAGATGTAAGACTACTCGTTACAGTCGACGTAGACTATTCACCGCAGGGCTATAGTCCTGGTCCTGGCCCTGTCCATGCCCCCTGCTTCCTGCTCCATAACCCAGCTTCTGAGCTGAGCTGCCAGGCCCCGCCATGCAGGACAGAGGAGGGTGCGGCCTGGCTGCTCCTGCCCGCCCCCTCTCCCTCCAGGCATGGAGCCCCTTCCTCTCAGTCAGGAAAGCACATCTAGGGCAGCTCAGCGAGTCACAGGATGACCTTGAATGTGGTCCATCCAGGTGAAATTCTCAGTTGCAACAGTAGGACCCACCTGAGCTTGCCTGAGCAAAGGAGGTCTTTACAAAGCACAGGGGAGGCTCAGGGAAGCTGCTGGAAGGTCAGAGCATCAGGCTGGGGCTTTGGAGATGGAAAAAGTGCTCAAACCAGGAGTGACCCCTGTCCCACCCCTGCGCCAGCCCCCAGCCCACATATCCAGCACATCCAGCTTCTGCATGGGAGGGGCTCTGCTCAGTGGGGAGGAGGGAGAGAGCCTTCATCTCCCTCAGAGTAGGGTCAGGTGGAGTCCACTCGGTCTGAGGCTCTTGAGTGAATCCACGGTCAGCGACATGTCTGCCCAGACATGGAACCCGCCAAGCAGAGAACATCTGTCCTCAAGGGGGGAACTCTCCAGGTTCTCCCTGGAGGAAGAAGAGAGAAGCCCCTGATGGTAATATGAGCAGGTAGGTGAGAACAGAGGGTGGCAAGAACAGCTGTCATGTGTGAGGGCAGTGCCACCTACTGGTTAGGGGCACAGACAGACCCAGTGACCTCAGAGAGGCATTATTATTTGAGCCTCAGTTTCCTCCTGTGAAATGGGGGTACAGCGGCCTCACGTGGTACTATGAAGACAAGTTCCCTGAGATCGCACCTGGAGTGCCCCCGCCCATTGTACTAAGAGCTTGGCATCTACTGGCTCCCGTCATGAAGACCCCCCAACAAGGAGCCCACCTGGAAAGGGCAGCCTGTCCCAGCAAGAGGCACATTCTCGGGCTACAGGTGCACTGTGAACTGCTGTAGCTATCCCTCATGTGTGACAAGGTGTCAAGTGCCTGTCCCCTGTGCCCCAAGAATGGGACTCTGGAAAAAGAAGCAAAGCAGTGACTTGCCAAGTGTCTCAGCACTGGTGTCTACAGCACAGGAGGAAAAATGCGCTGGGGGCCCAAAATGTTCCTTGGAAAATGACAGGGAATTATCGTAAGCTTAGCCAGGTGGTGACTCCAATTGCTGCTGCTTTCTAGATGTGATTTCATCACTTGAGCAAAATAACATCCCCTTATACCTGGCATGCATCCGTTGATCTGGGAAATGCCTTTCACTGTCCTACCTTGGGATGTATCACCTTTCCAGCCCTATGTCACAATTTAGCCTGCAGGGATCTTGGTTGTCTTTCCCTTCCACGAGACATCACACTGGTCCATCACATTGATGACATTATGCGGACTGGACCCAATGAGCAAGAAGTAGCAACTATCTACACTCATTGGTAAGACACTTGCATGTCAGAGGTAGGAAATAAGTCCAACAAAATTCAAGGGCCTGTACCTAAGTGAAATTTCTAGGGTTCCAGGGGTCTGGGGCATGTTGAGCTAGCTCTTCCAAGGAGAAAGGTAAATTGTTGCATCTGAAGGGTCACATCCCTTATGCCTCCTTCAACCAAAATAGGCACAATGCCTAGTGGGCCTCTTTCCATTTTGGAGGCAACATATTCCTCATTTTGGTGTACCACTCCAGCCCGTTTATCGAGCGACCTGAAAAGCTGCTAGTTTTGAGTGGGACCCAGAACAAGAGAAGCATCTGCAGCAGGTCCAAGTTGCTGTGCAAGCTGCTCTGCCACTTGGGCCACGTGATCCAGCAGATCTGATGGTGCCTGAAACATCGGGGCAGATAGGGTGCTGCCTAGAGCCTTTGGCAGCCCCTGTGAGTCACAGCACAGGCCATTTTGAGATAATTTTTATCTATGATGTAAAATACAGATACATCTTTGTTCTTCTGCATATGGATATCCAGTTTTCCTGACACCATTTGTTGAAGGAACTGTTCTTTCCTCATTGAGTGGTCTTGGCACCCCTGTCAAAGATCACTTGACTATAAACACCAGAGTTTATTTCTAGGTGCTCTATTTTATTTCATTAGCCTATTTGTCTGTCTTTATGCCAGTACCACACTGTTTTGATTGTTTTAGCTTTGTAATATGTTTTGGAAACTGGAAGGGTGGGCCCTAGAATTTTGTTCTTTGTTTTTCAAAATTATTTTGCCTATGCAGATTCTTTTGAAATTCCACATGGATTTTAGGATGAATTTTTCTATTTCTGCAAGAAATGCCACTGAGACTTTGATAGGGACTGCTTTGGATCTCTAGATGGCTTTGGGTAGTGTGGACACCTTAACAGTAAGTCTTCTAACCCATAGACATTGAATATCTTGCCATTTATTTCTGTCTTTTTAAAATTCTTCCAGCAATATTTTGTACAAGTCTTTCACCTCCTTGGTTAGGTTTATTTCTACATATTTTATTCTTTTTGATACTCTTATAAATTATAAGAATTGTGTTCTTAATTTTCTTTTAGGTTATTAGTGTATAGAATTGAGTGTTGATTTTGTATCCTACAACTTGGCTAAAGTCCATTTTAGTTTTGATGGTTTGTGTAACCTTTACAGTTTTCCACCTACAAGATGATGTCTTCTGTGAACAGAGATGACTTTACTTCTTCCTTTCCAATCTGGATGCCCCTTATTCGTTTCTAGTGTCTAATTGCTGCGGCTGGGACTTCCGGTACTATGTGGAACAGAGGTAATGAGAGTGGGCATCCTTGCCTTGTTCCCAAACTTAAGGCAAAAGTTTTCAGTTTTTTGCCACTGAGTATGATGTTAGATGCGGGCTTTTCGTAAAAGGCCTTTATTGTGTTGAGTTAGTTTCCTTTTATTCCTAGTTTATCGAGCAATTTTATCATGAAAGGGTGTTGAATCTTACCATGTGCTTTTTCTGCATCAATTGAGATGATCATGTAGTGTTTTTCCTTCATCCTGTTAATGTAGAGTATTACGTTGACTGTCTTTTGTATGTTAAGCCATCCTCAGAATGTACTCTCATGTTCGGCTTCCCTCATTGTGCTTGAGGCCTTCATAAACATCTGTAGGTGGGAGTCTGTGTTGGGCCTCATACTTTCTGTTGCTCTGTGTGTCTATCCTTGCACCACTACCCCACTGCCTTGTTTACTGTAGCTTAATAAAAAGTCTGAATATCTGGTATTGTATGTCCTCCAACTTTGTTCTTCGGGATTGTTCTATTCTTGGCCCTCTGTATTTCTCTATAAATTTAGAAATTAGCTCATCAGTTTCCACAAAGAGATACCTGCTGAGGCATTTTATGGAGATTATATCAAAACTGTAAATCGAATTGGGGAGAACTGACATTTTAACATTGTACCAATGGAAAAGACATCCTAACTTAAAAAGGAAGAGATAATAAGCTGGATACAAATATATGCAACTCATATCTCAGGCAAAGGGCCTAATAGCCCCTATAAATAAAGAGATCCTAGAAACTGATAAGAAAAAGAGCAGCCACACAATATAAAAATGGGCAAAAGAGATTATCATACACTTCACAAAAACAGATAAATAGCATGAAATATGCTCTCAGTCATGAAATGACAAAATTACTAAATGCAAAACATTGAAAGTATACTCTGAAGCTGCGTAGAAATAGGAACTTTATTCATTGTTGGTGGGAATGCGAGCTGCCTTCCAATGGAGGCAGTTTGGGCATATCTATCAAAATTACAAAGGTATTTACCCTTTGATTCAACAATCCCAGTTCAGGGAATTCATCCCATGGAAGCACCTCTACTCTTGACATATGTACATGGTTAGTCATTGCAGCCTTTGTCATAGGAGCAAAAGATTGGAAACCCAATTTCCTTCGTTAGTCATCTGGTAAAATGAATGATGACCATCCACGAGATGAAATACAATGTAGCTGGGAAAAGACAGGAAGAGTGTGTGAAGGGAGGGAGCTCTTCATTGACTGATTTGCAAAGCTCCCTCCTTGGTCCTGGTCAATATTCTGTCCCTCCCACTTTGAGCTGGCATTTTTGAGCACCTGGAGACATGGTTTGACTAGTGTGCCACCAATGCCAGGGTCACTGTGACCACTGGGAGTTAAAGCCCAGAGATCCGGGCCCAGTGTGGACACTGACCAGAGGGGGACCCTAGCCAGGCTCCTGGAAGACACTGCCCAGTTCCCTTGGTGAACTCAAATGCCAGTACTTTGGAGTTACCAATGAGAAGACATCACAGGAGTTCTTCTTTGTCTGTCTCATAGTTTCAAGACAAACTTCATGGAGGAACCTAGGAATGGATTTCCTCACATGCCCATTTTAAAGATGGCAAAACTGAGGACCCATGAAGGGAATGGTCACATGGGGATCATGTATAGCATGGGCTTTCAGACCAGCGAGCCCACATCCCCTCCAGCCCCACCCAGGTTGGTCTTGAGCTGCTGGACAAGGACATATGTATGACCTGCTGATCCTGGTAGCTGCTCCCAACTGAGCTTGGACTGCTTCCCTGCAACCCACATCCCCTCATTTAAGCCCTGTTCCAGTCAGCTCCATGCAAGCACGGGCTATGCCATTTCTTTGCTGTATTCCCAAGCCTCTAGAATAGTGCCTAGCACACAGTAGGCACTCACAGGTGTATTGAATCACTGTAATCCTTCCAACCGTGCTATGAGATAGCTTGCTGTTACTTTACAGATGTAAAATCTGAGACACAAAGCAATCCTGGGTTGATTGATTCATTCATTCATTCATTCATGTATTCAGCACCCGTGTACTGCTCCCTGTAGTGTGCAGGCACCTGGAATATAAATGTGAACCCCAGACATCTTTCCTGCCCTCAGAGCTCACAGCCTAACAGGTGGGACAACATCTAACCCACAGCCAGTGAGTGGGGGCCACAAAGCTACAGCCACTTCTAGCACCAGATCTTCCACAGCCGTGGCCCTAGGACCAGCCACGCGATCAGAGACACCTCCAGCTTAAACACTTGGACCAGCTCGAGAGTTACAGCCAGCTCTGGTTCTGGATCCAGCCCTAAAGCAATGCCCGTCATCAGTTCTCTCACCAGTTCTGAACCAGAGCCAGAATCAGAGTCAGCCACAGAACTGCAGCCAATTCTAGAACCAGCTTTAGTACAACTACAGGAGCTAGGGCCAGCTCCAGCCTGAGCACCAGATCCTATGCCAGCTCCACTGCCAAAGCCAGCAGCCCCTCTGGCATCAGCTGTAGCACCAGCTCCAGTGCTGGAGCTGTCCCTCCCTCCCTGTGACAACTTTTGTTTTAAATTTTCCTTTTCTATTTCATATACTTGATGGTTCATTAGAGTTTATGTTTTAAACTTTACATACAGTGAAAATTTACCTTTTAATCATTTTAAATTCTTCAATTCAGTGGCATTAAGAAAATGCAATATGCTGTGCAACCATCACTGCTATTTCTACATGTTTTTATTGTGCCAAACAGAAATCCTGTACACAATAATGCAGATACTCGGAATCTGCCGGGCACTCCAGGCCTGCTTCAAGCTCTGTTCCAGAAGCTCTGTTCAGGAGCTGGGGATATTTGGCTCTTTCTGTGGGTGCAGAGTGGGAAACACTGGCACCAGGAACAGTCCCAGTCCCCATACCCCTCACCCCCTGACCACCACTAATCTCCTTTCTATTTCTATGCATATCCTTCTCCCAGCCTGCAGCCCTCTCCTGAGCACAGGTGACCCCTCTTCTGCCTCTCCCCCGCCAGAGCTGCAGATTCCTAACAATGCCAACCTGTGCTATGCCATGAACCCTAGCGCCAACTGTGACTATGTCCTAAGAAGCTGACTTTCACCAAAGAGGCGAAGGTCAGGCATGGAGCTAGCTCAACCCTCCCTTGCATGAAGCAGATGGGACTCAAGACTGACAAGGACACTTTCTAATTGGTCCCTACCGCTGGTCAGCACAAGGCTGCAAGCCCCAGGGTCTGGCTAGTCAGGTAGCTGAGCACTTACAGACTTCAGTCCTAGACCAGGTGGGCATCTTCTGCCCAAACTGCCAGCCCAGGCCACCCCCAGAGTCCAGATTCACCCAGAAACTCTCCTGCTGCCAGCCATGATGCCTGCCCTTCAACAGGTGGGCCTGGCCTCCCTTTGTCCACTCATGGCCTTAGGTGTCTTCTGCTCTTTGGGAACCGGAAGACCAGCTGACACTTGCCAAGGAGCACTGGCAATGGTCATGGCATACTGCCCACCTCAGTGCAATGCCCTCTGCACACTTCCCTCACACCTTTTAGAGTGCTGGTCACAGCCACCGGGGCCCAAGGGCATGTCTCACCACCCAGCCACAAGAGCGCCAATATGGAGCCCAAGACCGGCAGCAGCTCCCAGTCCTGGTCCTCGGACCACTCAGGTGTGCCCCCATCCCAGCAGCAGGCATGTTGCTGATGTGTTCAGCGTGCACTTGGTCGGCTCCTCCAGCTCTGAAGTGGAGGAGGTCACCATGAGCTTTGTCCTGGAGTCTTCTGATGGCCAAGAAAAGAAGCTGAGTGCCCGCCCGTTCTCCCTGGCAGCACTTCTGCAGCCCCTCCCTCCCCCATCTGCACCCACAAATGAGCCAAGAAGCCCCAGTTTCTAGAAGTCCCCAAAGCTGCACCGTGGCATGGGGTGCCCTGCAGAGTCCAGGACCTCTGCTGACCTTGCCATCCCCCACTGCTCTGGGAGCTGACCTCCTCAAGTCCCCCCAAATCTACCCCATCAGTTCAGCTTCCACCATGCCCGTGACTGCCACTGTCACAAGCACCGTCTCTGGGCTCTGCAACCACAGCTTCTCGCTGCTGTTCTGCATCCAGCGGGTGGGCGACGCTGCTTCATCCTGTCAGCCTGGAGTAGGCCAACGGCAACGTGAACAAGAGCACCCCGGTGATGTGGACAGGTGGCGTGTCCTCTTGGTCCCCTTGTGTTTCCCACCAACCCTCAGTTTGCAGTGACCCCTGACTCCCTGCCTGGCATTCAGAGCCTCTGTGATCTGATCCAGAGGCCCCACCCCACTCCTCACCCCCACTCCAGCCTCCCTAAGAGCCTTCCTCCCCCAGACACCCCACCAAACCCTTGCCCCCTCACAGCCCCCAGCCTGCAGGGCCCCTCCCCAAAGCCCCCCATTCTCAATGGATTCACCTCCAAGGCTGGGCTCAGGGACCACCTCCTTGGGCTCCTGTGCACAGCACAACCCTTGGGCTCAGACTGACCTGGGGCCACATTACAGCCCTGTGACAGGCAAGCTTTTGTCGTGATTTCTCAGAGCCTCAGAGCGGGGCCAGGCTTGGTCACTCAGCTGAGTGACCTTGAGCACTGATGCCATTGATCATCTATAAAATGGGGTGAACTCACTGAGTACCCAGGAGGGGCTCCCTAATTACAGTAAAACTCTGTCCTCCTTGTTGGGCCACCTCCTCCTGGGCTCCCTCCAGCCCCTCTTACACCAGCCAGGGAAGCCAGGGACAGGCTGGGGCAGAGGGGCTGGTAGAGGAGGAGGGGTAAGCGGTGGCCTAACATTCTCCCTGCCCAGACTCGGTGGCCACTGACCCAGCCTCCCTGGAGCTGACCCCTGGGGTGGAATGTGGGGGTCAGGACAATGGGGTGGGAGGATTCTGTGACTCTCATGTCCCCAGTCTCCAGCCCTGCTGGCTGGAGTGGGATGGCCCAGAGGTCCCAGAGCAGCTGCCGGCGGGGATGTGCAGTACTGGCTGGCTGGGAGCCATTGGTGCATTGTCCTCACTGTCAGTGAGAAGGAGGTCCCTGTGCTCCCAAGTAGCCCCACCACACCCACCCAGGGGGCAGGAGCCTGGGGCACGTCCATGCTGAGCCGGGTTCATGCAGTTCGTGTCCAACCCCTCGTGGGACAAGTGGGAAACTGAAGCCAGGAGAGGCAGAGACTGGCCCGGGTCCCAGGAGGTGGGCAGAGTCCAGAGAAGGGAGGGTTTGGTACTCCTAGGCCAGGGCTCAACCCTCCTGTGGAGTTTGCTTTGGGAATAAGAGCTCCTAAGATTGAGGGGACAACCCCTGCCCACTCCTCCCGTGTGGAGCCATTTCCTCTGGGCATCCCCACATGGGCACAGGTGTGGGTGCACACACACACCCCTTCTGCCTATCCATCTATATGTTTGGTATACAGAGGACATTTTTGGAGTTTATGAGAAACTTAGCAGTGTTACCTATGGAATGGAGCAATGAAGAAGAAACAATTGAAAATATTTTGGATGTCATGAGATTATTTTTACAATATACATAAATTTTTAATTTTCAAAAACAGTTTATAAATTGAAGCAATGTGAGAAAAAGCACCTTTATATTTCTTTGAGTAGGTCAAAAATATAGGGGTAATTTATTTTTTATAGACATCATTTTAGAAATAATTACTTTATTGTTGATTATTTATAGACAGATACAGAGAAAATTCACAAATTGTAAATCAAGTATGTTACTATTTAGAATGTGCTTCACCTGAGCCTGGGAAATATTTTGTGACTCTGTACAGATGGCTTTACTTACTTAGGAAAAATAATTGTATGATGAAAAATAGTTACCTACTGGTTGAGAATATTCCTTCTAATACAGTACTTCAGTCTTGGTAAATCAGATGTAGCCTTCATAGTTGGGTTCTCCTGCCCTCTAGTGGTCATTTCTAAAAATGCAGACAAAACTGTATTAAGGTCAAATGTTTGAAACTGTTACAACACAGGTGTGTGAATCACGCTCTGAATTTTAGAGATTTGAGGAACCTGAGAAATTTTCTGAGGTTCTTCATTTTAATTTTGCAACATAGTCACCATGTCTCGATTACATACTCCCTTGAGATTACTGACATAAAACTGAATTCTGGCATCTCTTGACTATTTGACTTAGTAAATTATCCAAAGCTACAGTAATTTCCCGTAAATTTTTTACATATACAGTATAATACTAAACCTTATAACTACTGCATAAAGTTTTGCAAATAAATAGATAAATGAAACACTTTTAAATGTAATTACTCTGTTTCCTACTATTAGATAAGTCCTTTCTATACTGTATTTTTTATTCCTTATAACTACTCCATACATTGTGAAGTATCCAGATTTCACGAAGAAATAAAATGATACTGAGGGATGCTGATAAAACTTAGGAAATGGTACACCCCAGGATTGAAAGGCTGAATTTTGTGCCTTAACTTTCCTTCTTCTTTTTAAAATCCATAGTTAATTAATTTTAAATTGATTTAAAGTTATTTAACCAGAATAAATTGGTAGTGTGTTTTAAAGTTTTAACATGTTAGTTTGTTTGCAGCAACACTTGCATATCTTATTTTTTCATATGCTAATGTACATCAGCCTCAAAGGCCTAGGTTCTTCTATAAAGTTTAAGAACCAGGCCCCATGATTTCAGAGAAGGTGAGCTTTTAAAAAGTCTTAAAAAAGAAGTTTTTCATTTTTTAACTGAAGAACATAGCAGTAGAATCTAGCACTTAGTGTCTTTTCCATGGTAGACAGCAAATAGATGGTTGTGGGCCAAGAAAAAGTGCACCCTGGGAAAGAGTTACATCGTATGGAATTAAGAGTATGATAGATAAAAATGATTAATTCTGAAGTTTTCATTGCTATGGATCCCCAGACTAAGCTTTCTTAAAGTCCTCTGTCTAAAGTAGATTCATTAAAATATCCTTCGGCATTCCTCTGACAGC
Organism: Tapirus indicus; assembly: GCA_031878705.1. Classification (NCBI taxonomy): domain Eukaryota; kingdom Metazoa; phylum Chordata; class Mammalia; order Perissodactyla; family Tapiridae; genus Tapirus; species Tapirus indicus. Next base: position 123,348,134 of record CM062925.1, read on the forward strand.
CAGTGCCAGGTCAGACCATCTCTGATTCAGCTACTGGGCTTCAACAGACAGGTCACCCTGGTCATTCTAGCCAGCAATGACTTTTCCTCCCTTGAATTTCTACATCTGGTTTATGCTGCTCATACAGTACTGACTTTACACATAGGAACAATGGGGCCACCCCTAAGAACTAAAGAATCATTCTGTAAGAGCTAAACACATAAAAGCCATTCATAATGGACAAGGTTAGCTGCCGGTAAAACCACCAGGGACATGTGTGGAAAAGTGTGACTCTTCACAGGATCAAGTGACTGGAGTGAAGCCTCAGGGAGGCAGATCAGAGCCTCAGCTACAGACAGGAAAGCTCAAATCTGGGGCCAGCTGTACCACATCCTGTGTGAAGAGCGTATGAAAATATTCACATGACTGTTTTGATGTTAATTTAATAACAACAGCTACGTGAAATACTTAAAACCCAACTGTTCTTAGTCTTAATGCAAGCAATTCTCACCCCATCCCCAGGAGATGGGTCTCTTGTTAACCACACATTCTTGATGAATAAACAGACACGGACAAGTTCAGTAACTTCCAGGATTTCGATCTATAAGTGATGGAGCAGGCCTCATTCCCGGGTTCTAGGGTCAGCACACATAAACACCCACTATTCTGCCTCAGTCTGTCCACGGCTGTCCATATATTTGGTCAAACGTTATTCTGGGTGTTTCTGTGAGAGTGTTTCTGGATGAGATTAACATTTTAATTGGTAGAGTAAAGCAGACTGCCCTTTCTAATGTGGACAGGCCTCATCCAATGCTGAAGGACTAAATAGAACAATAAGGCTGACTCTCCCCTGAATAAGAAGGAATTCCTCCTGCCCAATGGCCTTTGAGCTGGGACATTGGTCCTCTCCTACTTTCGGCCTTGGACTCAGACTGGAATTTACACCATCAGTTCTCATGATTCTCTAGCTTGTTGGCTGTTGGTGGTGGGATTTCTCAGCCTCCATAATCATGTGAACCAATTCCTTATAATAAAAATTAAAAATAAATACAGACTGGGAGAACCCAGACTAATACAGGTTTTTGTACTGAGAATGGGGATACTACATATATATAAATACATAAATATACTCTTAATTACACACATATATACATATATACACATATATGAAACCCTCATGTACTATAAGCTCCCAACAATGCAAAAATGTATGTTATCTTTCCACTGTAAATCCAGCATCTGCTGCAGCATAAGCTTCCTAAATTAAATATGTGTTTATTGGAGAGGAGAAGTGTCAAGATTGCAAGGATTTGCCCTTATTATTTTCACATAGCACTGTCTGGGAAAGGGACCAGATCTTGGGGGAGAGGAAGAATTCTTTCACTTATTTATCAGTCACTTATTGTGTATGTAGTATGTACTATGAAACAGATCTTGTGCTAGGTGAAAGAATACAGAGATAAAATACACAATTCCTGCCTCACTCTTCTTAGTATAACAAGTAAAATCTATACGGATAAAATCCTAATTAACAGAGTGACCTCCGTATTAATCATAAACGGGTAGGGACCTAACAACGGAGCTTCAAAATATACGAACCCCAAACTGATACAAATGAAAAGGGAACTAGATCCGCAATCACAGCTGGAGATTTCAACAGGCTGCTCAGTAATCGATGGAATGAGCGCACAAGTCAGCAAGGATAGGGAAGATCTGAACAACTCTACCCACCAACAGGACATCACCGGCCGGTACGGACCACTGGACCCAAACAAGCGGAACGCACGTTTTTTTCAGGGCACTTGGAACACTGGCCAGGAGAGACCGTATCCTGGGGCCTAAGCTGAGTTTGGGTCTGTTTTAAAGGATGGAAATCCTACGACAGTCGCACCCCTCCCAGCCGCAAAGCTCTCCTCTCCGGGTGCAGGTGGAGAGCGCGGAGGGGACAAGATTGCATTCGGGGACGTCCAGGCAGCACGTATCTGCAATTACACGGACCCGCGCTAAGGTGTTAGAGGGCGTGAGGGGAGTGAAGATGGTGAGAGACGTGGAGGAGGAGCAACGAGCACGACCAGACGCCTGTCGTGACCGCGGGGAGGAGAGGCGTGTCAGCCAGGAGTCGCCCCTGGGGTCTGGCTTGGGTAACTGGAAGGATGACGATTGCGTTCCCCAATAATGAAAATAAAAGACAGGCCCCTCCATTCTTCTCCTCCCGCAACAGGAATGATTGCTCCAGCTCGTCTTCCTTCTCAAGTCCCGCCCTTCCACCTACCGGCTCTGGAGGAGAACGAGCAGCCGAAACGCACCGGCTAGCGCGCCGCCATGTTCCGAGGAGCGGAAGTAGACCTCACGGAGAACCGTAAAGCGCGCCTCCCTTCCGGTTAACGACACCCGCGCCGACCGTCCCCGCCGGCCCGCCTCGGGTAAGCGCCTCTGCCCGACCTTCGCGAATTCAATTTATTCCGCGTCCCGGGCCCTTCTTTGGCGTCGCCCCCCTTCACCTCGGATCATGTTCAAGAAATTTGATGAAAAAGAAAATGTGTCCAACTGCATCCAGTTGAAGACCTCAGTTATTAAGGGGATCAAGAGCCAGTTGGTAGAGCAGTTTCCGGGTGTGGAGCCCTGGCTTCATCAGATCATGCCCAGGAAGGACCCCGTCAAGATAGTGCGGTGCCACGAGCACATAGAGATCCTCACCGTCAACGGGGAGTTACTGTTTTTCAGACAGAGAGAAGGGCCCTTCTATCCGACCCTGAGGCTGCTTCACAAGTATCCTTTCATCCTGCCACGCCAGCAGGTGGATAAAGGAGCCATCAAATTCGTCCTCAGTGGAGCCAATATCATGTGTCCGGGCCTGACCTCTCCTGGAGCGAAGCTCTACCCTGCGGCGGAAGATACAGTTGTTGCAATCATGGCGGAGGGAAAACAGCACGCTCTGTGTGTCGGGGTCATGAGGATGTCTGCAGAAGACATTGGGAAAGTCAACAAAGGAATCGGCATTGAAAATATCCATTATTTAAACGATGGGCTGTGGCACATGAAGACATACAAGTGAGACTCGGAAGGAACGCGCTTGGGCTAAATATGGACACTGCTGTATCTGTGTTTGTGTCTGTGGGGGACAGCATGAAGGCACTTGCTCTGCGGTGATGCTGAATAAATTCAACAGATGCTAAAAAAGAAAAAAAAAGACGACAAAGTAAAGATTTGGAACAAGCCCACGTGTTTGTGTATCTGTGTCATTCTGTGAGTGTATGTGCCTGTGACTGTATGTCTGTGTTTGCAGAGGGGTGATTAGTTTAGATTTGCTGTCTTGTCTGTCCAAGCAGATATCAGTTCAAACACAGGTAAATTATCTCTGGTGGAAACAGATTTCAAACTTGAGAGCATACAGTTGGTAGACAGACCCAAAGTTGTGAGTGAAGAGATGGAAGAAAATGACTGGAGAGGGGCCCTGAACACCTCTGTAAATATGAACATTTGAGGGATGAGCAGAAGGTGAGAAGCTTGAATAGTTGTACTAGAAGCAGAAAACTCAGTAAAAAGTATACAGCAGGCATTATTAGTTGTCAACCCAACCAACATCACCCTCTTCCATCCTTTTTCTACATGAATTAGGAAAATGCTGATTAGTCTAGGCCCATCATGGTGGTCTTTTCCTATGAGATTAATTCATTTATAGGTGGGCATGGGACCTAAGACTAAGTAGGATCTTCTCTATTTAGGAACCCTTAGGAGAATGGGGGTCTTTTCTCCCATGGTTTTGAATCATTTATAGGTGGGTATGTGACCTGTGTTAGGAGGAATTGCTAAAAGACTCCTGGGAAAAGTTTTCAGGCTTTCAAAGGTAGGTACATGGGGAGAAACAGACTCCCTACTTTGGATGGACATTGGCATGTGCGATTTTGCTCTTGCCAAACACACACACACAACCTTGATAAGTATAAAGTCTGAACATGATAAAATTGAAAATGAAAAGAGGCAGTGTCATTGATGATTTATGGACTGATGATTAATCAAACATGAAGACTGCATATATTGGGACTTCTTATTAAGGGGTGTGGCTAACTTATGTGAGGTAATGAGATTTCCTTATAGATTACTTCATTTTTACTTGAGTTTTCTGAAATTTAAAGCCAAAGATATCCCAATTTTTATAAAATGGCATCATAGACACCCAACTGAACAATTCCTCAAAGGAGGATAAAATAGGTCAACTGAAAGTTCACCAGTGACTTTCATACGAGCAGTTTCACTATAATTCATATGATTGCAAGATAAATTGCAGTAGATTTAGGGGTGAATGGAAAGGGAGAAGGTGGGATGTAGAAGTTTAGACTTCATGTTAATCCTTACAGAATTTTGGTTGTAAATGAAAAGATACTGGGCAAAAGCTGGAGGAATGTTATAGTCAAGACATTTTATTTTGTTTTGGAGTTTAGATTATGTTGCTGTTGTTATTTTTATCATTTTTTGTTGTTGCATATCTGTTAATGGGGTATCTGAGTATGTTTATATGCTGAGGGGAAAGATTCACTAAGAGAGGGGCTATTTGATGGGGATAAAATCAGTGGAATAAGGAAGCAGGACAGAATGGCTCCAAAAGGAGAGGTGGAAGGACTGGTGTTCTGTTCTCATAAATCCACACATTTGGATTATCTCCTTTCACCACAGAGTTGTCATGCAACAACTCTTAAACACTTCTCGTCAGAACACTATTTTCTCCTCAAAGGATTGGGGCTTTTGCCCACATTAATTCTCCACCCCGGTCAACACCACTAACTCTGGCCCTTGGTGGATACCTGTAAAGGACCTCTAAATTTCTTATGATAATATTCTGGAGCACCAGTGACTCTGACAAACACTGAGGGAGACAGTCAAGGTAAGCAACCCTACAGTTCTTTTACCATATCCTAGCCAACCATCTATCTCCACCGAAAGTTGAAAGAGGACCCGTTGGAGCTATGCTGAACCTTCTCCTTTCAGGTCTCTTCATCTGTGCATATGCACCCTACCTTCCATTCCTTCCTGATTCACCTGGTCTTACTGGATATTGTTGTAATCCTACCAAACAACTCAAAATGGAAAGCTTGTGTAAACATTGGAAAGGGGATGGAGATCAAGAGTTCTATGAACTTCCTGGAATTTCATAAAACATTTGGTGTGTATATGCATAGATAGATTTATTTGTTAAAGTGTTCTCTACATTCATCATATGTTTCCGGTGATCTGTGAGCCAAACGGGTATTATGAACAATTAAAGTAGGAGAGGGTCATCTCTACTTACTCTTGGCTGATGCCAGTGCCTAGTTCAATGATTAGGCACAAAATACTAACTAATACTGGCTAACAAAATACAAATGTAGTCACACCTTACTTCAAGAATCTACCCACTCTAGGGTTGTTTAGCCCAGAATAGTTCAACAAACATTATTGGGTACTTATTTTGGGGCCAGACACTGGGCTAGAAGCAAGGGACAGAAATATAGATATAATACCACCCTAACTGTTTTCCAGGGTCTTAGTCTTGTTAGGAAAGCAAACTTATATAATTTCACTTTTGTATATTTGTGTATGTGTATACACCTGTATACAATAAATTAATTACCTATTATAGTATAAATAAGTGAGGGACAGTTGCCTCTGCATAGAGAATCAAAGAGGGTTTCTGAATGAGAGGCTGAGTGGAGACATAGAAAAACAATTGAAGGTGGCTTCTTAGTGAAAATGCTAAATAAAATTCCAGGAAAAGAAAGATTGTGAACAATGCAGAAATCACAGAACTACAAGCCATTTGGCTTTTGTAAGCCACAATTTCTAGGAAAAGGTGAGAGGAGATGGAGCTGGAGGATCCTGGTAGAGATGCATTTTTAACACGCTAAAGAGTTTATATACTTACAGTCGAAATGGGTCTTAAAGGCTGTTAAGAAAGAAGGAAACATGAACAATATTATATCTTGGATAGATGGTGATGGGGAGGATGGATTCAAGTGGGGCTAAGACTAGAGGAAGTAACTAATGTTGCAGTGTTGCAAGTATTTCAGACAAAAGATGACACTGATTAAAAAGATTTTAATTATTTTAAATATACTTGCAGAGGAAAATTTCGTAGGACAATTACTGGATTGATTAATATCAGGAAAGGAAGTTTGCAAATGAATCCTCGATTTCTTGGTCAGGAATAAAAGAAATCTTCCTCAACCTGATAAAATAAATCTACAGAATACCTACAGCTAATATATGTTTACTGGTGAAAGACTGAATACTTTCTTCTTAAAACCAGGAACAAGACAGCAATGGCCCCTATAACGACTTCCGATCATCATTCTAGGTAGTGCAATAAGGGGAAAAAAGAAATAAAAGGCATACAGCTTGCAAATAAAAAATAAAATGGTCTCTATTCGCAGACAATTTAATTGTCTAAACAGATAATCCAGAGTAATCTACCAAAAAGCTACTAGAACAGATACTTGAGATTAGCAAATCAGTATTTAAAAATCAGTTGCATGTCTATATGCTAGCAGTGAACAATTGGAAATTGAAATTTAAAAACCGACCCTTTTCAGTAGCACCAAAAAACTTGAAATACTGATGTATCAATCTAACAGAGTATGTGCATGATCCATGTGCCAAAACCACAAGACACTTAGGAAAGGAGCCCTTAATAAACACAGTGGCATGCTCTGTTCATGAACTGGAAGACTCAGGAAGGTGCTGATGCCAACTCTCCCAAAATTAACGTATGGGTTTAATATATTTGAGTCAAAATCACATGGGATTTTTTATAAGAATTGACAACTATTTCTAAAATTTTAATGGCAGTTGAAAAGAATAGAATAGCCCAAAACATTTCGGAAAAGAGAGAACCAAGTTGGAGGGCCTTAGGCTACCCGACTGCAAGACTTACTAGATGCTGCAGTAGACAAATCTGTGTGCCGTGGGCAAGTGGAGAGACACACGAGTCAGCGCAGCTGAGAAGGGTCCAGAGGTAGACCCGCTAACTATTGTCAATTGGTTTTCTACAAAGTTGCAAAGGTAATTCAATAGAGGAGCAACAATCTTTTCAACAAATGGTGTGCTGGGGGCATCCTTATGCAAAAATATTGAACTTTGGTCCATACCTTGCAATGTATACAAAAATTAACTCAAAATGGATTATAGACCTAAATGTTAAAAGTATCAAATTTCTAGAAGTAAACATGGGAAAAAACTTAGTGACCTTGAGTTTACCAACAATTTCTTACACGTAACACCAAAAACACTACCCTTAAATGAAAAAATAAAAATTATTGGAAATTAAGAACTTCTGAGTTTTGAAAGACACTGTTAAGAAAATGAAAAGACAAGCCTTATACTTAAAGGAAATATTAGCAAAACATATACTTAATAAATAATTAGCCTTCAGAATGACAGCAAACTCTCAAAATTCAGTGATGAAAAAGCAGAAGCAGTAAAAAACTGGGCAAGAGATTTGAACAGACGCTTCACTGCATAAGATATATAAATAGCAAATAAGCACATGAAAAGATGCTCAACATCTTTCGTCATTAGGGAAATTCAAATTAAACCACAACGAGATACGTATCGACTAGAATGAGCAACAACAAAAATACTGGCCGTATCATTACTGGCAAAGGTGTTCAGTAAAGCAAACTCTCAACCATTACTGATAAGAAGGCAAATGGTATAGACACTTTGGAAAGAAAATGCTTATAGTGGCTGTATTTGTAATTCCCCAAACTGGAAGCACATAAAGGGTCATTCCTACCATCGTCACACCTTCACCCACTCTCAATGTTTATTTGACTAGGAATCTTTTAATGGTAAACATATTACAAATAATGACCAATAAGTATTTTGAATATTATAAATTGAGGTTTTCAAATTCTAAGGATTAATGATAATGTACATGTTGGCACTTTTTTTTTTACCTCTATGCACTTTTTCATTCGTTTAAAAATCAAAGTCTGCATTAATCCTGAGACCCCAGTGCCTTCAGTTCATCCTCATGTGATAAACTCCAGGAAAACTTCAAAACACTTACAAAGAGCGTGATTGCAATCTTGCATGCTCTCTCAGCAGAGCTAAATTCAGGATATAATTATTTTCTTTAAAAATTCAGTCGGCTCACCATATTTTCAAAAGAGGAAATTCCAAGGCTTTGAAAAGCACATCTGTGTTACAGAGAAAACATTTTCTAAGCAGGAAAAGTCTTTCTGATTATGCAAAATATCAAATTTTCAATCGCATGTTTTGGAGTTATGTCTATCCAAAGACTTTTTTCTTCGGTCAGAATGATTTAGAAATGTGGGCAAGCAAGTCATGGAAATGTCAGAAGCTTAGCCAAACAACCATGAAAACCAAATGCTATATTAAATGATTTTCTTAGGGCAGAATTTTTAAAGCAAGCTCTCTGCATTTCCAGGACGTTGAGGATTCGACCTGAAGATGACCATGCCCTTCAAAAGCATGAAATAAGCAGCACCTCCAAGGGCTCGTTACAGATATACCAACCCTTGGTAATTATCCTATATTCTTTTGAGGCCAAATGCCAATTGAGTCTCTTAAATTTGTATTTATCTCTACATATCACTAAAAATCTACAAAAATTTAAAAAAAGATTAAAAAGAATAGTTAGATGGAAATCCTGACATTTGCAACAAGATGGGTGTAACTGGGGGGCATGATGCTAAGTGAAGACTCATTCTTAAGGCCGTTTCAGATTCTTGAGCCAAAGAGAGCTATGATTTATTTATTGCATTTTATTGGTTATGCTGTTTTTTTCTTTCTTATTAACCGTCCAAGTTGTACTGGGTGATATTTGAGGGGCTACACTAAGGTTTTGAATATCACTCTTTCAATTACTGGTAAAGCACTGCTTCAGTGACTATGATTTAAAAGTGAGCCTTTAACAAAGCAAGGCCTTCATTCTGGTGGATGCACCAAAGAGTCTCAGGTTCATTGCTTTTGTTAAAATTCAGTTAATATACAATCAGTCTGTGATGACAGGATGCTATTTTGCACTACATACTTGTAGAGGGACACAGGAGAAGTTCCCTGACGTGTGGATACTTCCCCACAAGATTGAGTGGTGATTAACTCTCCATAACTGTTGCCACTGTTTCTCCATCCTTCCTTTCCTGGTGTCTCTTCTCCCAAACCTACAAAGTCCTCCCCTTGCAACCTGCTCTCTCCCCATATACCGTTAAAACTACCCATAATTTGTAAAAACAACCCTCTGAGATGGGATTGTAAGCTCCTTTTTGGAGCTGACAAACTTGAGGCACAGAGGGGCTAAGCTGATTACCCAAGGTCACAGAGCCCGTGCATGATGGAGATGGGATTGGATCTCAGTCTGACTCCAGAATCTGTGAGCTAATTTATGGAAGACACTACAATATTTCTCCTACTGATTCCACATGTTATTTCGCTTATTAACTCACCCCCAGAAAGTTCAAGAACTTCTGTTAGTTTCCTATTGCTTGCTTAAAAAAAAAGTTACAGAGAGTCTTAGTTTTCAATACGATCATCTCCACAAGCTAACCACCCCACTCCATCCAGCCAACTTGTTTTTCTCACTCTCACAGACTTTTTGTGAACATTTTGGAGTCTAGCTATGGTTCAAATTATTCTTTTATCTTGAGCTTGCTATTCCCTCTTGGCCTAATTAAATTATTACTCTTCTTTGGAACTTAATGAAAGTTCTACATTCTCTCGGTTAGATTATTCTCCTTTATTATTCCATTTACCGAAAATCAAATCTTCTAAAATCTTAACAGAACGAAATGTCTGTATATATTATTTTGCCATTTTTATCACACTGGCCTCAAGGAATCAAATAAAAGTTGCATCGATTGTGGTCTAGCTCCAAACACACAGTGCTGGGTACTTCTGGAACCACAAAGCAGTGTGAAACAGGGCTCTTGCACTCAGTGAATTTATATATATATATATATATAGGAAGTCAAGATATAAATACAAATTTTTTATAAAACCAAACTATGAATGATAAGACGAGATGAGAGGAAAGGAGCTGGCAATACACAGACATGATTTATGAGGAAAACATCACTGTATGAATGAAGAGGAGGAAGAGGTAACTCATGCTGAGCAATAAAAGAAGATTTATGGAGGAGACAAATGAAGACCAGATGCCATAAAAATGTGACTTGTATTCCTTTTGGGTGGAAGTGGAATATAAGAACGGAAAAGGTGGGTGAGAGCCACATGGGAGAGGGCCTTGGGTTCTCAGTCATGGCGTTCCTCTGAGGGCAACAGATCACCCATTCTTTTGATCCCAGCAATAGACGGTTTATTTTGAAAGTGTCACGCAAGAGAGACCAGACATAGAAAACCGAGTGCTTGAAACCATGGAGGGCTGAGACCCTGAACTCAGAGTGAGAGCGAGAAGGGAAGGAAGGGGAAAGAAAGGTGAAAAGTCATGTCTATGTGTTATATACTCATTGTTGTGTGTGAGCATGTGTGTGAGTGAGTGTGTGCGTGTGAGAGTGTGCACAGGCACGCTTTAGCAGGAGCAAAATATTTGAGAATTGAACAGGCCAACTCTACGTGGACTTTTTCCTACAGAATCCCCAAATAATTAGCAATTCAGTAAAAACAATAAATCCATCCAGCCTAGCAAGACCAACTAGGTGGCAGACATCCTTCACTCTCTTACCTGATGGGCTGGAGTTATTCAGCATTGCCCTGGTATCTGAACTGTGCCTTTTTACCCCACCCCACACTAAGCGTTGGAAAGAACACCACGCATATGATTAGGGAATGTGTGTGTGTTTGTTTTCTTTTTTAAACTCAATGTAAACTACAAAAGCCTGGATCTTTTCAGCACTAGGGACATGGATGATTTACAACATGTGATTGAATTCAGGTAAAATAAAATTAGTGCATAAGTCTGGCTACAAAAGGAACACTAAAGAAGAATATAATATGCAGGGTTTTTTTCCCATCAAACTGTAGTTCAGGGATAGATTATGCATATGTTCATATGTTTAGACACGTAAAACTTAAGAAATGTATGACATAAACTATGCACAAAACCTAAAACATGGAAATTAAAGTAGAATGGTTATGTCGTATAGCTTATCCCCTTAGAATATTTTAAGATTTGAATTTAATAATGTATTAAATTATTAACAATAAAACAATTTTACGAAGCACATTTCTCAACTTTAATGCACAATCCAACTATTCTATAGTAATGGAGAAGCCCTCAGCACTTCCTGTAGCTTTTAAAAATTATAACCCTTCCTTTTAGACCTACAGTCATATCTCTAAAGAATTAGTTTTTTTTTTTTTTTGCTAAGGAAGATCGGCCCTGAGCTAACATCTGTTGCCAATCTTCCTCTTTTTGCTTGATCTAACATCTGTGCCACTGTCCCTCTATTTCATACATGGGACGCTGCCACAGCATGGCTCGATGAGCGGTGTGTAGGTCCACGCCTGGGATCCGAACCTGCAAACCCCGGGCAGCCAAAGCAGAGCACGCAAATTTAACCACTATGCCACTGGGCCGGCCCCAAGAAGTAGTTATTTTTAACATCATAAAATGAAATTTTTATTGGGAACTCTATGTTAGATATTTCTTGCCCAGAGAGTTACATAGGAAAAGACCCCCTTCCCCTATCTCTCTCTCTCTCTCACACACACACAAAACACACTACACACTTAAGTCTTTTCATTTAAAACAAATATTTTGAGCAAAGTAATCTAGCATATGAAACACAACCTTCCTCCTTTTTAGGGGGAGGAGGGTGGAATTGGAGTGAAAATGTAATAAACAGACACAGATAATCTGTTGGAAGAAATAGTAAAAAGCCTTATGTTGTTAATAAAATTTTAAAAATTCATCTGAAGCCATCAACTTTATGTATCGATTTATTCTTACATTAACTCATTTAACAACTATTAATTAACACCCACATGAAGTGGAAATTAAAATACTCATGCAAGTCTTTGTGGCTGCAATTAGGAAAATGCCGTTGCTCCAGTAGAAGCAAAACATGGTGGGCCGTTGTAAAGATTTCGGCGTCTAAAGACCCAGGCTGGGAGAGGAGCTGGTTCTCACTGGGGCTGTGCTAACAGGCCCGTCATCCCTCAAGGTGACAAGACTCTCATCTCTCTTTTCTCTGCTTTATTCTTTCTCTCCTTGCAAATCAACTTGCTCTGATTTTGGTGTACATGAGTCAAAACTGCCCGGACTATTCTGAGTTGGCATGGACACCAGTCCAGCCCACCTGCAGACACCAAATCCTAATTCCAGGAAGAATGGATACGGTTGGCCCCGCTTTTTTTGCTCTTATCACATCTCCAGCTCATTGATTACATTTCGGAACAGGATCAGGCAGTGTAAACACTGCCCCAGGATCCTAGCCCCATGGATCAGTAGGGAGTAGTTCTCAGAAAAGGGAGTGAGGTGGGAAGTGGAGTCAGGAGCTGTGAGACCCAGTGGTTTCAATGCTATCATCCCAGCACCCCCCTTTATGATCTTGATATAAAATCCACAGACAATGTGATATAACTAGATAAATGACTTTTAAAAGTCAATATACTGCCCTAATTATAATGTAGAACAAAAGAAAAGGAAGATAATTTAAGACAAAATGATATGATTTCAATATTTAAATACTTGTGCACAACTATACTGAAAACATAAGTAGGTACTCAGATGCTTATGTAACAAACACACAGTCACTATGAATGTGAAAGTTACAGGTACAATTCAATGCAGGTGAGATACATTTCATCCTCAAAGGCTACAAGTAGCAGTGTCCCCTGTGATGTGATTTTCCTGAAATGTGGAGAGTCTGGGGTAAATTTCTGAGCCAACAACCATTTTCTCTCAGTTTGCACATTAATTGAATTTCTATAAAATTGAGTGTGTATAAAAACCATGCAAAACCTTATATGGGTTTTATTTAAACCTGGGCCTGCTCAGATAAAAGGTTTTTCACTTTCCTGAGTGTCCTGCAGCACATCGGAAAGCTGGGTAGGATGCTGATTGTTCAGTCTGTGTCTGAGACTGTCCGTGCACTGCAGGGTAGCCAGGTTCTCTGACATAGTCTACGAAATGACAGTAGCACCACAATCATTGTGACAATCTAAAACTTCCCCACAAATTCCAGACTACTGGTCCCATTAAGCCCATGGGCTTAGAAACACATTTCTTGAAAGAGTACTTTACGAACATAAAGTTCCATCTCTCAGCTGCCTTTCAGTTCTCAAACCCTGACATTTTTCTCTTCCAAGTGACCAATGTGCTCCTTAAATGAATTGGCAATTTTTACCCCAGATCTTACTTGATCTACTATTTCTCTGCTCAAATTCAAGCATTTCCCATGCAGATATTTCTTCTGATATCCTCTCTTAAGTGTTGGTGTTCAGTGCTAAATTTCTCCCCTCCTTATCCCACAGACTCCTTGGATAGCCTGTCCTTTCTCAGACCTTCTGTAATGAACTCTAGGCTGATGGTTCAAGCATTTATATCTTTGGTCCAGACCTCTCTTCAGAAATCCGCAGAATATGTTCTACTGTCTACTGAAAATTGCCCCTTGACAGTCCTACAGGGACTTCAAATGCAACATCTACAAAACCGGCCTTACATCTCCCCACCACCCTGCCTTTGCCTGGACCCCAGTGACCCCATCTTAGTTTAATGGAGTCAGAGGTCCAATAAGAGCCTATAATTGAGAGGCTACCAGCACCCTCCTGCATGGGCAGAAATGGACGGTCCTATTAGAGCACAATTATCTTTGATCTTCCAATTCATTGAACGATTGATTCTCTTGGTTATTTAAATGTTAGTAGACTAGTAGAGACACAGGCCCTGTGCATAGATGATACTACAATCTTCTGGTTATAGGTGAGCATGTGTGACTGTGTGAGGAAAAGCTGAATTTCCCTGTGGTGTGCAGAGCCCATGGAGATAGTGGGCAGCATGAATGAGAGGTGAGGGGAACTTGCAAGGAAGAGACTGTGATTCTTATCCCTTCTCCCCAAGAGAGATGAAGAGGAACCTGGAGGGTTGATCTTGGGTCTGACCACAGTCCACTGGCAGATAAGTTATAGCTGGGAAGGTGGCTACTCATGCACAGGCCATGTTCCCAGTGTCCTTTCATCCCCTGATTAAGTGCAGGCCACTGGAATAGGGCAGAAGTGTTGTCTGCACATCTGGTGACCTCAGTGTCAGAGCTCATTGCTCTGGGCTTTTGTGTCCTGCCAACATGGAACATGGACATGGCCATGACCTGGCCTCCATCCTGCAAAGTAGGACAAGTCTCCAGAGAGAGATTCTTGGCCTAGACGTCCATGAACGAGTCATGGAAAAATGGTTATAACTTTATTTTCATGAACTTCTAAGAAATTTACCATTTCCTTTAACTATTATTTGGAAAAAAAAAAAAAAAAACCAACAGCATCAGCAGTGCTTCTGTCTCTGTCACCAATAGTTTCACATCGTATCACAGTAATTAGCGACATCTAATGATGAGCAGGTTGATGCTCATTGCTACTTGATGGGGGTAATGGGGCCCTTCTGGATTGTGTTACTTAATGTCTTATTAAAGAAGCACAAATATTACTGCATGTATTACTCGGCTCAGGCTGCCATAACAAAATACCACAGATTGTGTGGCTTAAACTACAGACATTTATTTCTCACAGTTCTGGAGGCTGTAAGTCTGAGAGCAAGTGCTGGCCCATTTGGTTTTTGGTGAGGCCTCTCTTCTTTGCTTGCCATGTGTTCACGTGGCCTTTCCTTGGTGAGTGGTGAGTGCATGTGGAGGGAAAGAGGATGAAAGAGGGAGAAAGTGAGCCAGCTTTCTGGTGTCTCTTCTTTTTTTTTTAATTGCAGAAACATTAGTTTATAACATTGTATACATTTCAGGTGTACATCATTATGCTTCTATTTTTTTTGCGTAGATTACATCAGGTTCACCACCCAAATGCTAATTACAATCCATCTCCACCCACGTGTGCCTAATCATCACTTTCGCCCTCCTCCCCCACCTTCCCCTCTGGTAACCACCAATTTAGTCTCTGTCTGTATGTGTTTGTTTGTTATATTCATCTTCTACTTATGAGTGAGCTCATATGGTTTTTGACCTTCTCCTTCTGACTTCTTTCACTTAACATAATACCCTCAATGTCCATCCATGTTGTCACAAATGGCTGGATTTCATCATTTCTTATGGCTGAGTAGTATTCCATTGTGTATATATACCACATCTTCTTTATCCATTCATCCCTTGATGGGCACTTAGGTTGCTTCCAAGTCTTGGCTAACGTGAACAATGCTGCAGTGAACACAGGGGTGCATGTATGTTTACACATTGGTGCTTTCACATTCTTTGGATAAATACCCAGCAGTGGAATAGCTGATCATATGGTAGTTCTATTTTTAATCTTGGACGTGATGCTACTTAAATGAAGTGGATGATAAAGACAAGTACTGGCAAAGTGAAAGAGATGATTGGTGTCTGCACCCTGTGCTGGCGAAGGGGGTTGTATACCAGTTACGGCCTCTCCAGTTTCCCAAGACAGGAACCTGGGAGTCATCTCAATGCTTGGGTCTCTCTCCAACCCCATAGTTGTGTGGTTTCACCTCCCTGATAGTCTCAAACCTTCTCCTTTTTTGTTATTCCCACTGTACTTACTCACATTCCAGCCATGATGATCCCTGAGGTACTGCAACAGCCTCCTGACCTCCCTACCTCTGCTCTTTTATTTTTCCAAAAGTCTCCTCGCTGCATTCAGAGGAATCCCTCTGAAATTCAAATCTGATCATGCCTTTCTTCTACTTGTTAGTCTTCCAAGGCTGCATTACTTGGCATAAAATAGGAATGCCTTAAATGGAGTGCAAGACACTTCATGATTCGGCCTCAAATTCTCAGACCTCTCTCTCACCAGCTTCTAGCACTCCATGTTGCAGAATCCCTGGATTTGCACCTTTTCTAAGGCACCATGCTGTCCCCTGCCTTTGGGTTTTAACTTCTCTGTTCTCTCTGTATGGAACATACTGCCTGCCTTCAGGTGGCTCACTCTCACTCCTTCCCTGTTAACTGCATGTTGCCTCCTGCAGGCTTTCCTGATCCCAAATCAGAGCTGGTGCCCCTTGCACGTCCCCCTCAACCCAGGTACCAACCACTGCTCTGCTGCCCTTGACATTTGTACAGTAGCTGTCTGTTCATATGTTTGTATAATCCATGAAAACGTGTTTTCACCTATGTGTTCTCAATAAATACTGATTAAATAGGTAAATAATCAAATCAGTGAACTCCATAATCAAATAATGGGATTCCCAGAAGGGAGGGAGACATGGGTATTACCTTCTCCCCCACTACGCTAAGTAAACTAACTGTCAGAGAGTGCTGTTGTTTAAGGAAAATAAACTGATGTTTTAACTCAGCAGAAAACAGGTTGGGTGATAGAAAACAGGAGGGGTTAACTTTAATGTGATGGATGTTTGAAAAATACAATGTCTAATCCTGGTGCTTCATGAACTGGTTGTTTGAAATTAGTCAAAATGCCTTACCAACATCCGAGCGTTGTTATAAAATAACGTAAATATTTAGAAGCTGTAAAACTATCTCCCCAAATAGTACAAAGTCTAAAATCCCATTATGAATAAATATCAATAGAAGTTAATAAAATAACAAGTCTAAAGGGCATCTGAATAACTTGGAGATCCATGTTCCTATAGCACCTGAAGCTCTTGTCTTGGAATTCCTGTGTTCAAATAGCCAACCTCACTCTTGTTCTGGCTGGTGGCACTCAATATGTACTTCCCCCATTCCTCTTCTGCAGTTGGAATCAAGAGAAAGACAGGGAAATCAGGCGGATGGGATTAAAATATTGATTACCACAGATGCTGTCAGAAAAAACTGCTTAATTGTGTGACACAGGTTCTAACTAATACTATGACAAACTCACAAAATTTAGTGTCAAACACTGTTGGAATTACAGCTTTGCAGCTTCTTAGCTCTAGTGATTATGGCCAAGTGTTTGAACCTTGATTTCCTTATCTGTAAATGGAAATAAATATAATATAAATTCTATACACACTCTTGTAGTTTTATGGATCTCATTGATAGCATGTGAATATATTTTATGTATTTTTAAATGGTGTAGACATTTTATTGATTGGGCATTAAAACAGCAATAATACACTGTAATATCCCTGAGATGATATGAGATTTAGTTGCTGAAGAGACTGAGAGGTACTGGCTGTAGGGCAGTTTGTGCACCAGGCACCCTCTCATGTATACTCTGGGGACAAATGTGTAGAATTTGTACCTTGAATACATACATTTATGTGTATTTGCTCATTTTTCTTCAATATTTTTGTCAACTATGCATTCGAGTATCTTTCTTCTAATCATATTGTATAAAGAGAATTCATTTGAGTTCTCTTCAGTTTTTTTCAAAATATGACCTAAAGGCATTTGCTCAGCTAGAAAATCTTTTATTGTTGTGAGTAATCTTTCTTTCTGTCGACATCACACATTTTATTTTTTCTTGTTTATTCTGAGCTACAGGTTGCTGACTAGTTAGGTAAGTTCTGATTTCAGAAACCATTGCTGTCACCCTGGCCCAGGTAAAGAGAGGTTTTGACTTGTAGTCAGTGAGTTTAGAACGAGGGAAAATTCAGAGAGCAAGTGAGTGAAACACCTCTCTGGCACCTGGTATAGACTATAGAATCATGGCTACAAAAGATGCTCAACTTTCTCATCCACTCATCCAGCACCTTTCGCTCTTGAATGGGGAAGAGAATGAGTGACCATAAACCCTGATTCTCAACCACCACCACCGCCACCATAAACCAGATTCCAAAGGTAGGTTTCACGAACAGACACATTATTCACAATTAAATGACAGAGAAATGATGATGAACAATTTCCAAATCCATGAAAATGAGAAGCAGCCACACGCTTTTTATAGAGAAAGTAAATAGCTTATAAACATTACATACCCACAGAAACCTCACAGTTCCTATTTTAAAAAAACTTGTTACCTGAGTAATATAACAATATTCTGAAGGTCTAAGTTGGGAATGCCCACATCCTGCTGTGAAGCAGATACCCCTCACCATGAGCTTCCACAGTGAGACACCTGCTGAAATCCAGCCTAGGAAAGTAAAGTGACACTTCCTCATCAATGGCTCTGCAGCCCTCAGATCCAATGCAGAACAATCCTATTCAGCTGAGCTAGTTCTCAGCCTAAATCCAAAGGATGCTAAAGTCTTGCCTCAGTTATTGACACTGAAGGGAGTTCCTCTTTCTGGATTCCACGTTGTCATTTGAGGCAGAGATTACTTTTAAACCCCAAACTTAGATTCTTGAAGCCAACTGGTATTTTTTATGTATATAAAATATAAATTTTATATATCAAACGCATGTGCATGTGTTTGCATGTATGTAGTTACATAAGTAAAAAGGTTCACTAGTCTTGAGAATGAGTGACTGTCCTAGGTAAAATTTCACTATGCACATTAAAGCTAGTAAAAAATAAGTTAAAGACCAGTTATTATATATGTGAAAAACATAAAAGAGAATTTGTCACCATTAGGTATTTTATTTCTCTTCTCTCTTCATTCTGATTATATGAGTGCAATTTATTTGTAATTCTCCTCGAAATATTTTTCTCTATTTACGTAAACAAGACTATTTTACTCAGAAAAATATTTGTTAATTTTCTTGGATGGCATCTGTAGTGACTTGAATGGTGGCCCCTGAAACATGTGTCCACTGGGAACCTCAGAATATGACTTTGGAATAAGGATCTTTGCAGCTGTAATTAAGATAATGATGTCAAGATGCCATCACCCTGGATTAGGATGTTCCTGACTCCAGTGACTGATGTTCTGTAAGAGAAAGGAGAGTCATGCAGATGCAGAGGGAAGAAGGCCATATGAAGACACAGCAGAGACTGGAGTGATGCTACTGCAAGCCAGGGTCCTCTCAGGATTGTCACAATCGCTAGAAGCTAAGAGAGAGGCATCAGACAGATTCTCCCTCGGAGACTCCAGAAGGAGCCAGCCCTGCTGACATTGATTTTGGACTTGAGAATAAATTTACGTTTACATCATTGTAAGCCAAGTTTGTGGTAACGTGTACAGTAGCCCTGAGAAATGAATAGAGTAGCTAATTAGAAAATTCAAAACAATTTTATTTAGATAACTTCCTATTGAGTTTCACTAAGATAGCTCAATGAGAAATTGTCATTAATAACCCTCCTCCTCCCCCCCACCCCAGGGCCAGCCCTGTGGCGTAGCAGTTAAGTTCACGGGCTCCGCTTCCGAGGCCAGTGGTTTGCAGGTTCAGATCCCGGGCACGGACCTATGCACCTCTTGTCAACTCATGCCGTGGCAATGTCCCATATAAAGTAGAGGAAGATGGGCACGGATGTTAGCCCAGGGCCAGTCTTCCTCACACACACATGCATACACACACACACATTTCCTACCCTTGGATTTTGCTTTTTTTCAAATTTATGTTCTGAATTTTTGAAATTTTTATTTAACTTCAAAAATAACTGGTCAGCTAGAGTTTCTAGCTTATTATCATCCAAATTATGAATTGGTAAAAGGAACTAATAAAAGACTTTGAACACTGAAGAATGGTCACTTAAACTTATCCTTCTTAGTTCTCTTGGTCAATTCAGTGTAAAGTCATTACATTCCTTTTGAGAACCTGGGATATAATTTAGATGATCTCAAAATGTAGATGGCCATCTAGGAGGAAGGACTTCAGGGATACAAGATGGAAAAAAAATCAGAAATGAAAGAATTTGTTGTCATAATTAACATTATCATCATCACCCAAAAATTACTCCTGAGGTTATAGTACAGCATGCAGACCATTGAAGTAGGTTCCAAAAGCCTAACAAGGTGTGGTTCCACTCTTAAGTTGGACACATCTTAGAGAGAGGAATAGAGAGAAATAAACTTGACTTGCCTGAATCTTTCCCGAGACTTGTTTGTGTGTTTCCAGGTAGATGGCAGAATCAACAGAACTTAATCATCACATGCAAACAGACCAAAAATAAACGTGGGGAAATCCAAGTTGATCCCATGTGTCCAAATCTGAGAGAACAGTGGTGCTGTTGAGAGAAAGAGAGTGTCCTGTGGGCTGCTGTCTACAGGAGAAGGTTTGTGTGCTCTTTTGCAGATACAATGAGTTGGAATAACAGGACAGCTGCGTTATATAACATACAGTTGCAGACGTGTGTATGAATTTGAAGATAGATGTTAGGATTTAAGGTGTAGTTTTCTTTTTCTTTCTTTCTTTTTTTTTTTTGTGAGGGATACTAGCCCTGAGCTCACATCTGTTGCCGATCCTCTTTTTTGCTGAGGAAGACTGGCCCTGGGCTAACATCCGTGCCCATCCTCTCTACTTTATATGGGATACCGCCACAGCATGGCTTGACAAGTAGTGCATCTGTCGACGCCTGGGATCCAAACCCCTGAACCCTGGGTCACCGAAGCAGAGTGTGCGAAGTTAACCACTATGCCACCGGGCTGGCCCCAAGATGTAGTTTTGAGCATCCTCTGTGCACAGTTATCATTCCTGTGTTTTAAAGGAATAGCTTTCCAAGGTTTACCTGCTATGACCATTTTGTTTGGTCTTACTCTACTTCTCCCTTTCTGAATAAAATCAGCTAGATTTTTGTTCAAGGATTTCCCCAACCCTCAAAATCGTTTTGTTCCAGGAGCAACTAGACACCCCTGCAGCCCTGGGCTCAGCCTGAGCTCGTCAGTGCAATCCCTGCCCTGCCCCCAGCCCCGGTCCCATCGATTGTCTTAGGGATCTGGGCAATCATGTACTCCTGTTTGACCCCATCAGAATGATACGCAGGACTTTATTCAAGGATTGACGAAGAAACTGAGTGGCGGGCTTGGAACTGTGGCAAGCAGACTGCTACCAAAAGGGAAGTTAGCCCAAGTTAGAAGCCAGACACGGAGGGTATGCAGATCCAAGAAGATGAGAAGAGCTGAACCGGGGCTCTGGCAAAAGTGACTGTGAAGCCTGAAATGCCTCCTACCTTTCAGTTATGTGTGTTCATAACTGTCCTTTACAGTTTTAGCCAATTTGATTTGCAGCCTGCAGGTTACATTTTTGTTACGTTGTCACGTTTGCTAATATAATTGATTCATGAGACTGAATTTACAGATTGTACGAGGTATTCAAACCCTGCATTAGCATCCTATATTTCTAACCAAATGCTAGGAAAGCCTTGGCAATTTCATCTGAGAACTACACACTACTAGGAGCCTCTAAAATCATCTAGTTCAATCCCTCATTTCGTAAATGAGAAACTGAGGCCATCAAAAATAATTGAAATTGTCCAATTTAATAGAATTAGATAACGACGTAGTTAAGATTAGAAATCTGTTCTCTTTGGCAAAGAAATCACTTCTCCTGGCACAGAGCATATTTCGTCATGTTTTCCATGAACTTTGAAATCCCAGTGCAAGTAGCCAAGCTAAGCCAGCTAAGAGCACTTTGCCAAAGTGGGGGCATAGTGGGGCATCCTCTCTCCAACCCCAGGGCAGAAGTCGAAGAAAAAACCATGAAGGGGAGTAGAATATATTTTCAGCCCTGGAGAGACTTCTGCCTACCTCGTGGAACGACAACTGCAGAAACAAAATGAAAGGAGAGAAAGAGAGAGAAACGCGTTAGCTGTCATCCCACCTCCACTGATTCATTGATTCAACATGTGTGTGTGTTTACTTTATTCCAGGTCCCCAGAAGAGCCTGGGGATAAAGTGCCCAACAGAACCAGGTCTGCCCTTATGCATCCCCATCCGGTAGCAAGGGGACTCTAGCAAAGAGACCCACACCTGTCTTCAGACTGAAGGGTAGGGAGGGCGCAGGCGGGTGGAATTCAGAAAGGACATTTCAGGTGAGAGAAGAGCATAAGCAAAGGTTTGTGGTTGAGAGCAAAAAGAAAAGAAACAGAGAAATTCCTGTCATTCACCTGCTGGGTCATGGAGCGTCAGAATGGCAGCGATGCTGGAGAGGAACCAGTTCCCCAACAGAGACGGAAGCCCACAGGAGTCCCGTCACAGGAGTTAAACACCTCCTGCGAGAGAGCAGGAGTGAGCCCTTCGTTGCAGGAAAGGGCTGAGTTTCCAGGGTAATTTGGGTAGTGACTTTGCAATTTAGAAAATCATTTTCAAAGCTACCGACCTTTCAAAATTTTAAAGGCCGTATGCCAAACAGCATTCACAATAATATGTTTTCGGTTTTTGCTTATACACACATGACAGGTGGCTTTCCTTTCACATGTCATAAGACATTCTTAGGTTTAGAAAACTGGAATGCATGACTGGACAAAATTCCTGTAAACAATAATTTATTTATCTGTATCTTCGAAGAAATAAAAGATTGCTCTCTTTAAAACTGTATTACAGCAGAAGCTGTCTTTTCTACAAAGAGGTATCTAGATTGAGTATTTAAACATTTCATTCCCGATATAACTAAGTCTCATTTATTCCGATAACATCATTTTTTTCTTATTGTATACGTATATTTGTCAAATTATGTCGTGGGTACTTTGAGTAAAAACAGCAGATGCCTATATTTTCCAGCTTTCTGTGGATCCTTTAAACATACATAATCTCTTACTCAATTGTAATTTTCTTTTTAACTAAAAATATTTGTTGAATACATCTTTTCATATTAAACTATATATGACTTATGTACAGGCTCTTTGGCCTTCTTAAAATAATATTTCCATAGTATTTGTGGTTAACCAATCACTTGCCAAACTTTTGATATACTAATAAATGGTCAACCTACTCCAGAAATACCATGTTCTCTCAAATTTCCTAGTAGGATTTGGAAAGAATGTTTCATTTCCTGTGACGTTTTTAACCCCTTTCTAGCCAACTTCAAGAGTTCCTAGCTTCTCAAAAGTAGGTACAGGGTAGGAAGCTTGAGTTCAAACACATTTCTGAATTCCATTCAGTTATTAGGAGCATCCCGCAGTCCACGTTCTGTGAACGCCTTTATAACCACACATCTAAAACCCGGTGTGTAGAGTAGGCTGAAGTCATTGTTTACAAAATGTCTCAAAAATTGAGCAAGCCTGGTGCTCTAATTTAGAGTGAAGGCTCTGTTTTTATTAAATTTTGGTCAACTTTATTGAGTTATCGTACATACATACAGTGTACGTAACGCAGTACATACAATGAAATAAACACATTGTAGGTGTACGGTTTCATGAGCATTTTCATCATCCCAGAAAACCCGCACCCCAGCAAACCACTTACCTTTTATCGTCATAGCTCAGTTCTGCCAGCTCTACAACCTCAAATAAATGGACTCACACAGTACGTATTATTGATGGCTTACTTTCCTTGGTATGTGTTTGAGATTCATCCATGTCGTGAGTCAGTGTCATCTGCTCTTTCTCATTGCTGGGTAGTGCTCAATGGTATTAATATGCTGCTATTTATCTATCCATGTGCTTGTGGGTAGACCACCAGGATGTTTTCAGTTTGGGATTAGATACAAGTCTTGCCATGTGCAAGATTTTGTCTAGAAATATGGTTCATTTCTTTTGGGTAAATACCTATGAGTGAAATTGCTGAGCCATGGTTTTAAATTCCCAGTGGCAGTGTATGCGATTTCCAGTGGCTGAACATCCTCGCAAATATTTGATATTGTTAGTCTTTTAATTTCAGATTATATTGGTTATAAAGTGGTATCTAATTATGGTTTTCATTTGCGTGTTTCTGATTATCAAGGACATTGAGCATTTTTCATATATTCATTGGACTGTCTATTGTGACGTAGTACTAGTTCAAATCCTTTGTCCATTTCTTTTGGCTTGTTTGACTTCCTATTATTGTGTTGTAAGAATTATTTGTATATTCTAGATAAATGTTATTACATATTTATCTATATCTATATATAAGTTACCAATGTCTGTGGTTTGCCAGTTATTTCTTTAATGGTGTCTTTAGAAGAGCAGGGGATTTTAATTTTTTAGTGTGCAATTTATCATTTAAAAAATTTATATTTTGATGTCCAATTTATCCTTTTTTGAATTTATATTTTGTGCTTTTTGGGTCCAATCTATGTTTTAATAAAGGTTATACAATTAGATCTATAATCCATTTCAAATAAATTTTGTAAAAAGTGTGAGGTAGAGGTTAAAGTTTATTTTTTTCATGTGTGTCTATAGGTATTATGGCACCTTTTGTTGAAAAAATTATCCCTTCCCTTTGAAATGTATTTGTGCCAATAAACAATTGATCATATATGTGTGAGTCTATTTCTGGACTCTCTTTTCTGTTCCATTAGTCTGTATGTTTAAATTTATGCCAACTCTGAACTGTCTTAATTATTATTGCTTTATAGTAACTTTTGAAAGAATATAATGTCTTCCAACTGTATTTCCTTTTTCAAAATTATTTCTGCTAGTCTAGGTTTTGAATATCCATTTAAATTTTAGACTCAGCTTGTCAATTTCTACAAAAGAAATATCTGCCAGGATATGGATTGGGATTACATTTAATCCATAGATGTATATGGAGAGAATTGACATTTTGTTGATATTATTATCATGGTATCTTTCTATTTATTTGGGTTTTCTTTCCTTTCTCTCAACATTGTATTATATTTTTCAGCACAGAGAGTGTCTATAATTTTGTTAAATATATTCCTAAGTATTTCATGGTTTTGATACCATTTTAAATGATTTTTAACTTACATTTCCTAGTTGTTTGGAACACATGTAGAATCATAATTTGTTTTTGTAAAAAGATTTTGTAACTTACATCCTTGCTAAATCTATTAATTAATCCTAGTAGATTAATTTTGTTTATTTCTTAGGATTTTATACAAAGATAATATATAATCTGTGAAGAGGCTATTTTAGTTCTTCATTTCAAATCTTTCCTCTTTTTCTTGCCTTCTTGCACTGTGTAGGAGTTCCAGTAAAATATTGACTCCCAGCAGAGAGCAGACATACTTTCCTTTCTCCTGATCTTATGAGAAAAACATTGAATCTTTCACATTGTTACGTCTGCTATAGTTTTTTGCTTTTGTTTTTGTTTTCATAGATGGCCTTAGTCAGTTTGAGGAAGTTTCATTGTTTTTCTGGTTTTGTGATAATTTTTCATGGATGGATACAGAATTTTGTCAAATGCAATTTATGCATCTCTATGATGGCTATGTATTTTCTTTTTATTCTGTTCATCTGGTGAATTACATTGATTGACTTTTTTGATCAACCTTGCATTCTCAGAATGAAAATGACTTGGCCATGGTATATGTTCCTTTTAAATGTTATTTGACTTAATTTGTCAATATTTCAATGAGATTCAAAAAATTTAAATTGAGTACATTTTATTTAAGTTGAGTATATTCTTTTGATATCTTTGTCAGGTTTGGTAACAAAGTTATTTGTTATGGAATGAGTTAGGGAACATTTTGTCTTCCCTTTTTTTTGAAAAAGTTTCTGTAATTGTTATTATTTCTATACTAAAATTTTATATAATTTAACAGTGAACCTATCTGAGCCTGATGTTTTCTTTGCCAAATATTTTAATTATTAATTCCATTTCTTTAATAGTTATTTCAGCTTCTCTCTTTCTTTCTCAGAATAATTTTGCTAGAGGTCTATCAATTTTATTAATTGCAAAGAAACAACTATTTTTTCATTGTAATGGAATAATATTCTTCTTTCCATCTTTTGGTATAAATAAGTACTATCCATCACACTATATATACACTTTGCATTTTGTACTTATAAGCATGTTCTCATTTCATTAAATTATTGTAAGCATCAATGTTAATACTAGTATCAGATTCCATTTTATTGACATTTATGTATCTTTTTTTCTAACATGAAAAGCTTTAATAAAAAAAAATCTTTATGTATAAATACTTTTTAGTTTCAGATTATTTGCTATAGTAAAATTCCTAGAAGCAGTATTTCGGATTTAAAGTGTAAGAAGAGAATAACTGCTGAATTATTTTCCAGAAAGTTTTCAAATAAACAACTTCTGCTTTGTTAATTTTTAACTGTTTTTACTTCATTAAGTTTTTCCCACCAATCTTTATTATTTTTTCTTCCTACTTATTCTGAGTTTGATTTGCTTTTTTTATATCTTCTTAAGGTGAAACATTAATAATTGATATTGAACCTTTATTTTCCCTAATATCGTTGTTTAACGTGATAAATTTTCCTCTAAGGAACACTTTAGGTGCATAGCACAAAATTACTGGGCTTTTTCACTTTCAATCAGTTCAAAACATATTCTAATTTCTTTTGTGATTTCTTATTTAAATAATGAGTGATTTAAAAATGTGCTATTTAATTTGTAAATATATGGAAGTTTCTCTAGAGTTCTAATTTTGCTTGGTTTAAATTGAAGAAAATAGGCCACATGACTGGAGGCTGTCTCCTCTAGTGGAACTTCCACAAATTCTGAGTAATTTCTTTTTCCCACAGGATATTTAGAGATGTGTTATTACATTTCTAAATATTTAGGGGTTCTCTAGAAACATTAATGCTACTGGTTTTCATAGAAGAAATTTTGTTGATGAAACAAAATATGTTTATATTTTGATAACATTTCATAGCTTCTAGAGCAAAACATATGTATCAAAATACAGAAGTTCTTTTATCCTCAAAGAATTCTATCCTTTGTGTGAGAGCTGCTCATAACACAGATGTCTAGGCTACCTTGGGCCTATCTCACTCTTTGAAAATCCAGGTCCCTGATTTGATTCCTCCCTTGCAAATATGCAGGGTATAAGGCAATAAAAAGGGCTTTTATCAAATTGAGATAGAATCCACCAATTCTGAAACAGCTGGTCACTATCTTCTGAAGTCTCTCATGGACCACGAGCTCCTTTTTCGCTAACATCCCCCACTGACATTGCTCAGGTGGGAAACTGAACTTTGGGAAGTTCAGCGTAGACAGAGCATGATCCTCCAGTTTCTTACTGTTACATTTACGGTGCTGGTCTCCAGCACAGTGGTGCACTCTCTGTTCCATGAGTGAGCTCTCGTGATGAGCGCCCTGCCTCCCGCCTCCCTTGTGAACTCCACCTGTTAACTCTGCTAGGAAACCTTATTGCCTGGTCACCTTTAATGCAGCGTTTACTACATTATTTTCCTGGGGGTTTTCGCAGTTTTGCTTTCCTGGATTATAGCTGACACTCAAAATATATATTGAATTTATTCTGGGCCTATTATATACAGTAAGACACAATCACTAACTTTAAGAGGCTTACAGTTTAGTTGAGGAGTCAGAATGTAAGTACATACAGTAATAATACTAAAATGTACTCTAAATGCTAAATTTATGGCACGATTAATACTACTACGGTCTTTCAGATAGAGTTAACTGAGAGTTGCTGGGACTGTCTAGAATAAAAAGTGCTCGGCATGGAGTGCTCATGGAGTGAGCTCATGGAGTGCTTGGCATATGATAAACTCTCAGTAATAATAATTATAGTTAATGGTAAAAAAAAGTGTATGTATGGGGGCATGCGCATGTGTATGATTTGTCTCCATAGACTTGCACTGAGAGAAGGAAATGAGAATGGGTGGAAACAACAGAATAGACACACGACAGGTGCTAGACTTTCCAGTGCTATTGCTGCAGCAGTAGACTAGAGATTGTGAGGAACCTCCCATTACTATAATGGAAAGAAAGGGAGAGGATTAAGGGATTTTGCTATGTGGGGGATTATATGTGTGCAGTGAAAAAGAAAAAGGAAAAGAGAAGCTATGGAGATGGGAATCGCTGGGGCATTCTGTGTTAGCTGGATGTCTCTGTGGCCACATGATCCATAGCAATAGTAATCGTGCATGACAGAGATAAAGCGCTTGATCAGGGGTCACAGTTGCACGCTGAAGATGCAGACTTCAAAGAGCACCTGGTTGTGCTGGAGGCCTCATGATTTCGGTGAGATGGGTTAAAACTCACAGAACAGCCCTGTTGATTGAGTGCAGAGCAACGGGCCCACCCACATCTGCAGCTCTTCCCTCATTTCCATGGTTCCTGTAGGATTATTTCAGCTCTGAAAATGTCCGGCTCATTATGAATTTGACGATCCTGTTACTGGTGTGAACATGGATTTCTTGGAAGTAAAGGTAAGCCACCGATCAAGCTTTACCCATCTAATATTGGCCTGAGGCTTAAGGCCAAGATACCAGGACAGATGCTGGAAAGTGATTTGAAACAGTGCTTGACATTCCCGCAATAAGCTAGAAATGTCAACTGGTGCTTGAGGTAAACATTTATTTTCCAGAGTAAATGTTACGGCTTCTGGTTTTCATGACCATGTGTCATTCAAGAACACATCTAAAGGACAGAAAGACATCTTCGAAATAGCTTTCATTCCTAATCCATGTTTGTGTTTAACTACAAAACCATTTAATCCACCAGCTCATTGTAATCATCAAAACAAAGAACACACTAAACATTTCCATCATGGTGAAAATAAAACAAAATCAAGTACTTCTCTCTGTGTCAGATTCCTTTTGAATACTAACACGTGAACACCCAGATTAAATTAATCTCAGCTGTCACAGTCATACTTGGCAAATGAATCATAAAATAGCTTCTTCTTCATATGACAAGTTGCCCTTGACAGCAAATTAAAATCTTAATAAGGGTTTCTAGAATACACGTGCATACATAATCTCCTTTATTGGAGCTCGATGTCAAAATATAAATTATTTTGCTTTGTATTTTAGAAATTGTGAATTTTTAAGAACATCTCCCAGATCTTTTTATGTCGGTTGCAAATTCTCTATAAATTTGAATACCTTTTACTGACTACAAAATAATCATTTTGGAGATCTCACTAGAGTTGTTGGATAATGATTTGTTTTTTAAAATTTCATAAAAATCATGTATTAACGGTTTACCTAAATAATACAAATATCAATGGTGTCATTCTTTACCTCCCACCTTTCCTTGACAACAGGGCTTCTCCGGCCTATGATGTAACATAGAGAACACCAATTACAGAAGCAGAATCCTGCTCACACTGCAGAGGAAGAAATGAAACTCTCCAGACAGGGAGAAGTTGGTAAAAAGACACATCAGAAAACAGGTGGAGACTTAAAGCTTCAATTCTGACATGTGAAGAGCTTGGAAGTTGTCATCATTGTCCTCACAGCAAGAAAAAAGTTGAACTAACTGAAAAAAATCAAGAAGATGTCAGGTCTAGGCACCACCCCTAAATCTGGAGAGAAAGGTGAATCTGGAGAGTCACAGCCAGGATCTGCTAACCTAGAATAGAAATTACTGGAGCCATAAACTGATAGAAACACTTAAACTGCAATTTTGATGATTTGCTGGAGGCAGACTATGGATTAACATGAGAGTGAGAAATTGGTGGGGACCACAGGAAAAGGGTTTTACCTCCAGGAACTCTATGAATAGCTGAGGACGATCCCCTTGTGGTTTTTGGCAGGGGAGAGGGAGAGTAATCATTTTGAAATACACCTAAGCCTTCTCCATAATGAAATCCTACTCTGTGAGGAGAAGATTTTACCAAGGCCCTATCCTACCTGGGGGAAGACCATTCCCCCAACCCCAACCCCCTCCAGCCTTCCTGAAGCCAAGTAACACATATGAAGGTCACAGCCCAGGGGCACAGGCCCACCAAGAGACTGAGATTTAATCATAAGACAGTAGAGCACTTCCCCTCTCCCACATCCTACCCCACGTCAACAGGGCTCCTGTATAACAACAGTAGATTTTAGCTGAGAGAGCTGCGAGATTCAGACTCTATCTAACGAGGAATTCTTAGGATAGCCCCACAGACATTAGGGGAGACAGAGAACATGGAACTAGAGGGATGCAAAGCCTCTGGCACGAAGGGCTACAGCAAACATTAAACACAGCCCCAACCTCACATGAAAGGTCTGTTTACCTCAGTTCCTATTACCCAGCACTTCATGTCTGGCTTTCAATAAAAAATCACGAGGCATGCTAAAAGGCAAGAAGATGTACAGTCTGGAAAGACAAAACAAGCATTAGAAGTATACTTAGATATGACACAGATTTGGGAATTATTTATGATAACTACGATTCGTATGTTGAGGGCTCTAACGGAAAAAGTAGACAACATACAAGAAGAGATGAGTAATGTGAGCAGGGAGGTGGCCTCTCTATTTGATGGACTCATCGTAGATTAGACATGGCCAGGGAAACAGTCACTGAGCTTGAAGATATGTCAACCGAAACTTCCAAACTAAAATGCAAGGACGAAAAAGGATGAAAAAAAAATAAGGAAGGAAGAGGGGCCAGCCTGGGGGCATAGTGGTTAAGTATTCGCGCTCCACTTCGGCTGCCTGGGATTCACAGCTTTGGATCCTGGGTGTGGATCTACTCATCTCTTAGCAAGCCATGCTGTGGCAGGTGTCCCACATGTAAAGTAGAGGAGGATGGGCACAGATGTTAGCCCAGGGCCAGTCTTCCTCAGCAAAAAGAGGAGGATTGGCAACAGATGTTAGCTCAGGGCTACTCTTCCTCACCAAATATAAAAAATAAAAATAAAAAATAAGGAAGGAACAAAAGAAGAAGGGAAGGAGGGAGGGAGGGTGAAATATGACTGATGTCTGGATCTCTGGTAACTTGGGGATGGTAAAAAATAAAGGACAAAGGTCTAGTCAAGATCATATAATCTTGGAATATTTAATAGATGAACAGATGCCTAAAGGAAGTGAGCGTCTAAGTGGTTCATACCCAGCTCACAGAGGCGTATTTTAAGCAAAGTTTGCATAACACATTTTTTCTCCCAACGCAACATCTTCCTTTCCTTCCTAGTCTCAATCTTGTCCTCTATTGGTGTGGGAGGGAACATGAACTGCTAGCAAACATGAAGCCTTCTCAGTTTCCTGGCACTTGCGTCCAGACTATGAGTCTACGTGGGTAAGAAATGTTACCCATGGGTAAGGGCTGACGATGTTCTAGTAATTACATAGTCATAATACCGTCTGCACACCTGGGACAGGAAGGGCAGACTGTAAACCGTTCTCAGACCAATTTTTCTCCATTTCAGTATTCCAGTAATTTTATAGATTTTTAGATAAAAATCTCATTTCAATATGTGATTTATGCATGAGAAATATGCAACAACTTCAAAGTTGCTGTGTTTTTAATAACAAATATTATACTATTTGCAAGCTCATGCTTTGATTTAAATAAGCTTACTGCCTTGTATTTTCCATACTATTCCTTCCAAAATTGCATTTGACACTTGATGACTAGGCTTACTTAGAGACTCATCAATTAGGTCGTATATTGATTGATTTTTTAAATGGAATGTTTGGCAGCTATTTCTTGATATTAGCCCTAACTCTATTTAGGTCATCCTAAATCAATCAGGGTATAAACAATAATCTGTAAGATTTGTGACTAAAGTTTTGTATCAAAGAACACTTGGTTTAGTTTGAAACACTGAAACATTACCTGGCCTTTGCTGAGAGGTGGCATGTATCCTAGGGTTTGAGGTCAAGGGCTCTGGAACAAACTTTCCGGGTTGGAATCCTCTCTCTATGCCTTAGAGGCTGTGTGACTTTGGGGAAGTGACTTAATCTCTACATTCCTCAGTATTTTCATGTGCAAGATTGAGATAATAATAGTGCCTACCTTGTTTAGTTCTCATGGGGATTAAGCATGTTAATATATGTAAATCATTCAGAAGAATGACTAAAGTAATTACTCAATGAGTATTTGCTGTTATTTTAACACTTTCTTCGGTCCTAAAAATTATACTGCCCTGAGGCTACATGTATATGTTGTTGAAGCCAATTGTTCCATTTGGTAAAATCATTTTTTACTGTTTGACTAACTGGTGTTTTACTTGCCACCCAGTCATGCAGAATTTGGTCCATAAGGACAATGCTGCCTTCCATAATTGTCATCAATGTATCTTGATGAGTTTCCATGTCTTTCACAGTGTCCTGTCTTACCCCAACTTGACTCATCAGCAGAATTACCTGGAGCACCTATTAAGCGATTCCTAAATCTCTCATCTGAAGGTCTGAAATGTGGCACCTCAGAATCTATACTTTTATCAAGCACCTCAGATATTTTAATGACTAGCTCAGTTGGAGAAATATTGGTCTAACAATCTACATGTTCATTGATTTCTATGCCTCAAGACATTTGGAAACCAGCATATTTTTCATCTATATTGGAAACTATGTTAGAAAAATTAATCTGTGAGATTATTGAGAACTTTGTGTGTTTTGCAATCTATTGATATGGCTGAACTTGACCCTCAGTTGTTAGGACAATCCATTCTTTTTCATAATAGGAATGTGGGAGGCAGATTAATGCTCTCCCTCACTCTAAAGAGATCCACATCCAGATCCCTAGAACCTGCAAATGTGTTATGTAATGGCAAGGGGGAATTAAGGTTGCAGATGGATATAAGATTGTTAATCAGTTGACCTTAAAATAAGGAGATTCTCCTGGATTATCCAGGTGGGAGCAATGTAATTACAAGGGTCCTTTAAAGTGGAAGAGGGAAACAAAAGAGAAACTCAGAGTCAGAGACAAATCTGAAGATGCTCGGCTGCTGGCTTTGAAGATGGAGGAAGAGGCCATGAGCCAAGGAATGCAGGCAGCCTCTAGAAGCTGGAAAAGGCAAGGATACAGATTCTTCCTAAAGCTTCTAGAAGGAACACAGCCCTGCTAACCTCATTTTAGCTCAGGGAGCCCTATTTTGGACTTTTAACTTCCAACACTGTTAAGATGATAAATTTGGTGAAAATGTACTTGACCTTAAGTTTGGTGATGCATTTCTACATAAAGCACTAGAAGCATGATGTATTAAAGAAAAAATTGATATGACACTCACACATATATATACACACACACAGATTCAGGGTGAATGAGAGATAAACCTTACTATTTTAAGCCTTTCAAATAGGGAGCTATTTGTTACCATAGTATAAGGACAGCCTCATCTCTTCTGACCAGTAAAAGCCAGAACAATCAACCTGCAGTGTGTAGTGTGGAATTGTTCAGGAGCAGATATGAGACCAAATTCCTTTCTGTTACTTCAGTTAGTAGAAGCTGACCTTTAAAATGCTAGTAAGGGGAGTAGATCCTAGGATTAAGATGGCATAGCAGGAGTGTTACTTCATCCAAAGCTATTTTATTTGAAGATGAAAGGCAAGAATGATTTCATCCTAGAGGACTCAACTGCTTTTAGCTGTTAAACATTTATATTACATTCATATTTTAGAAGGAAGACATGAAACAAATGAACAACAAAAGCAGTGGTAACAAAAAAAATAAACTTGAACTTGGATTTTTATATAGCATATTCTGGTGAAAATGTTGTTCCTATTATTGGTAATTATAAAGAACTTTAATGTGCATGTGCATTCCCTGGGAATCCTGTTAAATGTAGATTCTGATTCAGTAGAATTCAGATAGGGATAAGATTCTGCATTCCCAACCAGCCCGTTTGGTGCTTTGACACCACACTTTGACAAATAAGATGTAGAATACACATGTAAATACAATATTTTGATTTTGTTTGAAAGTATAATTCTAATTTTAGAAAATAGAGATGTACCTAGACAAGTGAGGTAAATATGGTAGCTGTAGTTTCTCAAAATATGATGAATTAGCCAGCTAAATTCAAATTATCTGCCTGCTACCTGTTTTCTTTGATTTCTCAACATTGGCTTAATCTCATAATATGTCATTTGCACTTGGCTCAGAAAGGATTCCTAAATGAAAACTACTATTGCAGATAAAGAAAGAAAAGAGAGAAAAATAATATCAAAATACAAGAAGTAAAACAATCTTAAAATTATTCAGGATGTGCTCGCTTCAGCAGCACATATACCAAAATTGGAATGATACCAATAAGATTAGCACGGCCCCTTCGCAAGGATGATGTGAAAATTCATGAAGAGTTCCATAAAAAAAATTATTAAGTGTATTTCTTTTTCATCTTGTTTTGTTGGATGGAAGAGGATAGGACATTTTATATTTATCAAAGAAGATTTAAAACAAGGATTTGTAATATTACAATTTATTACTAACCACTTTTTCTTACTTTTAGAATCAAATAAGATGCTCAATGGAACAAACATGTATTCAATTGTAATACTAATGTTCATGCCAGGTTAAAACTCAGATCCAAATGCCAAGACATTTAGAAAACTAAATTCTTTCATGTTGTCTCAATTCTTTTTTTTCCCCAAGAGAGAACATTGTTACTAGTGCACTGACCTTTCTCCCAGCTCCTAGACCCAAATGATCATTTATAAAGAAGTACTCTTACAAACTACAGATTAATTTATTATCGAATGCTTCTTTTTTTCATTTTTTTTTTTTTTTTTGTGAGGAAGACCAGCCCTGAGCTAACATCCGTTGCTAATCTTCCTCTTTTTGCTGAGGAAGACTGGCCCTGGGCTAACATCGTGCCCATCTTCCTCCACTTTATATGGGACGCCACCACGGCGTGGCTGACAGGCAGTGCGTCGGCGGGCGCCCGGGATCCGAACCGCCGAAACCCCGGCTGCCAAAGAGCGACCTAACCGCTGCACCACTGGGCGGCCCCAATCGAATGCTTCTTGATGAATCCCCTTTATAGATTTGTTAGAATAAAAATGTTTGTTAAATATCAGTTCTGTTGTTATTCTTATTTGTAGAATGGAGAAAAGAGGCACAAAATCCCGAGACATCCAAGATCACGCTGCCAGTGAAGGAAAGCTTAAAGCAAAGCACAGGAGTCCCTTTAGCTACTTATTTTATAGACAAATTCTATAAAACCATGTAGGAAAGACTGGAATAAGATATATTAGAGGCTAAACGTAAGTTTCGTCTGAGTTATTGGAATTTAATTTTAGAAATACATTTCAGATCATGAGTTCATTTCCAATCTGACAAAATCAAGAGATGTGACTCAAATAAACATTATAATGTTACTCTATTACTGGAAAACTATGAATCAGTGACTTGTAATGTTACATGACTGCCTTTATTGCAAAATGTTTTCATATATTGAATGTCAAATGACTAATACACAAAACCAAATAAATGTTTACATATTTAAGAAAATAACAGGCACTATTTTTTTAAATAAACTTTGTATTTAACAGTAGTTTTAGATTGATAGAAAAATGGTGAAGATGGTACAGAGTTCTCATATTCCCCACACCCAGTTTTCCCTACTGTTAATATCTTACCTTACTGTAGTACATTCATCAAAATTAACAAAATAATATTGATATATTATTAACTAAAGCCCATACTTTGTTCAGATTTCCTATGTTTTTACCTAATTTCCTTTTCTGTTCCAGGATTCCATCTAGGATACATCTAGGGTTACCTTTAGTTGTCTTTTTAAGCTTTTTTTCAGCTGAGATAGCTTCTCACACATCATTTGTTTTTGATGACCTTGACAGTTTTGAGAAGGACTGGTTACGTATTTTGTAGAATCTGCCTCAAATGTCTAATGTTTTTTCTTGTGATGAGATTGGGGTTATGGGTTTTGAGGAGTAAGATCACAGAGGTAAAGTGTCATTTCATCACATCATATCAAGGTACATACTATTAATTGTCAACATTAACTTGTCAATGTTATGTTAACCTTGATCACCCAGGTGAGTCAGGTTTTCCAGGATTCCCTACTACAAAGTTACTCTTTTCCACTTTTCCATGTTGTCCTCTTTGGAAGAGAAGTCACTATGCACAGCCTGCACTTAAAAACTGTTCCAACTCTTTGAGGGTGGGATATCTACGTATATTATTAGAAATAATTTTGTTTGAGAGATTTCTCTACTGTCCCTCATTTATTTATTCTTTCATTCAATTATCTATTTCTATCAGTAGGGACTCACAGATGTTTATTTTATATTTTGGGTTATAATCTAACAGGACTTTATTTTGATCCATCTTTGGGCACTGAGAACTCTCTGAGTCATCTCCAGTGTCTTTTGACATGCTCACATCATTGTGGGGTTGTGGTTGTTGATATTGTTGTTTTGTTTGTATAATTTTCCTACTTTCTGGCGCTGCAAAGTGCTCCAGACTCATCTTGTATATTTCCTGCCCCAGTCCTGGAGTTGGTCATTTCTTTGAGGAGCCCTGGATCCTTTTACTGGAGAATGGTATGAGAAGTCAAGATCTGGGGCTAGGCGTGCCCATTGCTGTTGGTGAGTCATTGCTTCTAGACCCTCTAAGATACTACCGCATGTATATACATATATCTATAATATTTTTGGTTGTACACATGTGTATCTATATCAAGCTGAATATGAGTTTATGAGTCTGCAAATCAAATCCATTATCACATGGATCATTCTAGAATCCTCCCCTTGCATGCCTGCAACTTCTCACTCCAGATATGAGAACCTGGCTCATACCATCTACCATCCATTTACTTAATTGTTTAGTTCAAGTATACATGTATAGCACTTTCCCCAGTGGGAAACAACTTTATCAACTAGACTACAGGACTTAGGTACAGATTTTTTTTTACTTTAGTCTTACAGACAACACCCATTTCAAAAGTTATTTAGGTCAGCACCTCTTTCCTCCACCCCGTTCAATGAGATTGTTTCATGCATTTGTCATACAGTTAGACTTTTTGGTCACATTCTGCATTCCATCCTGGGCTCCTGAGACCTCCTAACTGATTTATTTTAAGTTTACATACATTAAGGTTTATTCCTTGTACTGTAACATTCTATGGGTTTTGACTAAGGCATCATGTCACGTACCCACCGTTACAGTCTCATACAAAGAGTTTCACTGCCCTGAAAATCCCTTGTGCTTTATCTATTCATCCTCCCCCACCTCTTCTCTCCCCCAGGCAAACACTTATCTTTTCATTGTCTCCATAATTTTGCTTTTTCCAGATTCTCATATAAGTGGAATCATATACTACATAGTCTTTTTAGATTGGCTCCTTTCACTTAGTAATATGCATTTAAGATTCATGTGTATCATTATGAGGCTTCATAATTCATTCCTTTTTATTATTCTAAGGTATGGATGTACCAGTCTGTTTATCCATCCAAGTACTGAAGGATATATTGGTTGCTTGCAGTTTCGGGCAATTATGAATAAAGCTGCTATAGATCCTTGCTTGCAGGTTTTTGTGTAAATGTACCTTTTCAAACCAGTTGGGTAAATACTTAGGGATCTGACTGCTGGATCATATGGAAGACTATATTTAGTTTTGTAAGGAACCACCAAACTGTCCTCCGAAATGGTTGTAACATTTTGCATTCACACCGAAAAGTAATGAGTGTTCCAGTGGCTCTGCATGCTCACCAGAAATGGGGATGTCTGAGTTTTTGGGTTTAAGAATACTGATAGGTGTGTAATCACTGGTTTAATTTTTAGTTCTCTAATGACATATGACATTGAGCATCTTCATCTGGTCATGTGCAAATTTTCCTTTAGATGAGATATCTGTCCAGACCTTTTGCCCATTTCTTAATTGAGTAATTTGTTTTTTTCTTGTTGAGTTTTAAGAGTTCGTATATTTTTCAGAGACAAGTCTTTTTTGGAAAAATGTTTTGTAAATAGTTTCCCTCATTCTGGGGCTAACAGTGTCTTTCACAAAAAAAGCATTTTTAATTTTGTTAATGTCCAACCTATCAATGTTTTCTTTAATGGATCATGCTTTTGGTGCCATATGTAGAAATTCATCACCAAACTGAAAGTGAAGTAGATTTTCTTCTAGAAGTTTTAT
Source organism: Tapirus indicus (assembly GCA_031878705.1). Taxonomy (NCBI): domain Eukaryota; kingdom Metazoa; phylum Chordata; class Mammalia; order Perissodactyla; family Tapiridae; genus Tapirus; species Tapirus indicus. The sequence goes on from CM062925.1 coordinate 123,385,843, forward strand.
AGGTTAGTATTTTGTACTTAGGCCTATGACTCATTTTGAGTTACTTTTTGTGAATAGTATCTATATCTAGGTTCATTTTTTTTTTTGGCATATGGATGTACAGTTGGTCCAGCACAATTTGTTTAAAAGAAAATCCTTTCTCTATTGAATTGCCCTTGAACCTATATCAAAAATCAGTTGACCATATTTGTTTGGGTCTAATTCTGGGCTTTGCGTTCTGTTCTTTGATCTATTTGTCTATTGATTTGCCAATACCACACTATCTTGGTTCTCTGTAGTTTGAACATATTATGCCTAGGTGTGACTTTTTAAAAAAATATTTATTCTTCTGGATGTTGTATAAGCTTCCTGGATTTGCGGTTTGGTGTCAGTCATTAATTTTGCAAAGTTCTTGGACATAATTACTTCAAACATTTCTTTTCCTCCATTCTATTTTTATTCTCCTGATATCCCAATTACACGTATGTTACACATTTCAAAGTTGTCCCCCCATTCTTGAATGTCCTATTATTTCTTTTTCTTTTCTCCTTGCATTTCAGTTTGGGAAGTTTCTTTTTATATATCCAAGCTCACGGTCTCTTTCCGCAGCTGTGTCCAGTCTACCGACGATCCCTTTGAAGGCATTCTTTATGTCTCTTACTGTGTTTTTGATTTCCAGCACTTCTTTTTCATTCTTAGAGCTTCCATCTCTCTGCTTACATTACACACGTGTTCTTGCATGCTGTCAACTTTTCCCATTAGAATCCTTAACACATTAATCATAGTTATTTTAAATTTCCTGATAATTCCAACGTATGGTTCACATCTGTCTGATACCGACACTTGCTCTGTCTCTTCATGCTGTATTTTTTCTTATCTTTTGGTATGCTTTACAATTTTTTGTTGAAACCTGGACATGTATTACATGATAGGTACTGAGTAAATAGGCTTCTAGCTGAAGGATCTCTGGTCTCTGGATAAGGGTAGATGTAAGTAAATGTGCCCCAGGTCTCAGATTCCTCTAGTGCCCTTCTTTTCATTTCCCCTTTGACTGGTCATCCTCAGAGATAGTCTGTTTCTTTCAGGGATAATGTATTGTTATGGCAAGAGATTTTCACATATTGAGGTATACGGGATGACTATTCGGGTTCAAAACTGATTCAGCTTGAACTAAAAAGCCTGACTTATGGCTAATCAAACATACATTGTACTTCTGCTTAACCATTAAAGAATTCATTCTCCTAAGATAAGAATGCATACTTGCCCTATTGGCAATGCCCTATTGGTAACACCTGGATTAGTCCCTTTCCCGACATCAGGGTCATGTTGACTTGCTAATTTGCAACTCAATACCTTTTGAAACTTTGATGAAAATGTATCCTAGTTATGTTTAATGTATGTTCTTTGTTCTAAAAAGATATAAGACTGTACTGAGAACCATGCTTCTCCTGAATGCTTTCTAAGACCTCGCTGGGTTATAATCCTCACTCTGGCACAAGTAAACCTCACTCTATTTCTCTTATCTATAGAAGGGTTATTGATTATTTTGTCTTGACAGTTATTACACAGGAACCCCATGTTTTGGTGGTAATGTCTGGGGGAGGGTAAGCGTTCTGTAATCTTAGGACTAACTCTCTGTCTGGTGGGCCTATATCTCAGGGCTGTGACTTTCATGAGTGTTTCTCCATGTTATAGATCTTCTTCTCCTGTCCCCTCTCCCTTTTTGTCTGTAGAGCTCCTCATCTATGTCCTAGAAGCTCTAATCCCTCTTGACTATGGTTTATTTTTGTTTTATCCCCTTGAGTGAGACATAAATGCTACAGGGAGCTGGAGCAGAAGAAAGTCCTTCCCCCAGCTGAGATAGGGCTAGCAAAGTCTTTTCTCTCAAAGCATTGGCCATTGTTGAGGAGAAGACTCTGAATTCACATTGATTACTACCCCCTCTCCCTGCCAGAGCCACAGGGCGATCTTTCTGGGGTATTCACCATGAGAACCTTCTGGGTTACCTTGAGGCTTGGCCAGGAAAGTGTGGGTCCTCACGCCCTAGGACTGTGACCTCCAGGAGTTTCTCATTCATACTATTCCACACTCCTCTTCTAGCAATTTGTCAAAATTATAATTTGAGTGTCACCCGCTGTTTAGGGCTCCAGAAGCTTCAGGTCCAGGTAAGTAGGTCTTGGCTGTCTCTCTCTGGATTCACTGGTCTCCAGACTTTAGGGTGACTGGTTGCCCTGCATCCTCAGTTCTCTGAAAGGTCCAAGAAAAGTCATTTGTTTTCAGTTTGTTTAGCTTTTTTCTTGGGGTGAAAATGGGAGTGATGGCTTCTAAGCTCTTCACAGGTTGAAGCCGAAACTGGAGGTCAGGCATTAGCTTCTTACCTAAGTTTTCTCCAAAACTTCTCATTTACCTTTAAAAGAGCACAGTTTTGCATGGGACAATGGCCAAGTAGAGAATGCCTACAGGACCATTTTCAGGACAATGAAAACACTCAACAGCATTTTACATGACTAATGGTTAAAAGGCCTTGGAATGTTTATCCAGGTAAAGAAAAAACTGATGAAGGAAGGGTTGGAACACTACAGCTGTCCTCAATATTTGAAGGGCTGCCTCCCCAAAGCACAATCAGGTAGATTTGTATGATAAATGGATTAAAATTATGTGTCAAACAGATTAATGAGAAGGAATACATTGCTTTCACAAGTTTATCCAGAATGTCAAAGGTTAAGTACACACACATAATTTTCCTGCTCTGGCTAATGCATCCTGTCAGACTATGTTCAATCCTCTGAATTACCTACCACAATTAGAGTGTCTTTGTTAAACTTCATTGGGCTGCTCAGCACCAGGTATACACACAGACTCAGCTGGGATTTCAGGGACACTGCCCATGCCCTTTGCATCTTCTCTTCTCTGCCTCACCAAGAATGAAGTATCAGCTTCAGAAAACAGAGGAAACAGGATCCCACTCCATGGCCCCCTGGACTGTGGCCTCTGTGTTTATTTCATTTGGCTATTGCCTATTTCACACAGTGTTTCAGGGGACAATGTCTGTAGTTGGGTATTAGGCCTGATCAGATGCAAGCAGCTGGGCATTGTCTGTGTTTTGTCCAGTGAATGTCAAGAGCCCAATTTCACACGTATCGTCCCTCCACAGAGTCTTGAGCTTGGCATTCTGGGACTCTATCATGATTGTCTTCATTTAGCCCCTGGAGATTGCTTTTAGAGAAAGGGATATTTTTGCAACAGAAATATAAAAGGCTGATACAAGATTTTCTACGTAGTTGATGGTCATAAACCTGTACAATGAAAGGAATAAATAAAGACCAAAACCCTCAAATTAGAAAATGAAATGGCTTCAAGATATACAGCTACTTCAACTGACTTCTCCTGGTCTCCTTAATACTTAAGAATTGTGATTAAGTCTCATCACAGAGCTCTTTTCTAATAATAATTATATTAACCCCTTAAGCCACCTTCAAGCATACTCATTCTTTTAAGGATTAATGACATTCTTGAATAAGAAGATTAACACTGCTTTGGTGTTCTTAAAGGTAGTCCCTTATGTTTAGTTACTGACTGATTGAATCCAACAAGTATGATTTTTCTATCATCAAATAGCTTAATTAACATATCCCAATATTTTCCTGGGTGTTTTCCCACATCAGATTTCAACTAGTCCATAAAAATATGCAGCCAACGCCTTACTGACTTGCTAAGAAGAAAACAGTCTCAGACTATTTTCTTCCATATGGAAATCCTTTGGAGATTGCTCTTTGTACTCAGCATTAATGTGACATTTTCTTAAAACAAGATTAAACAATGAAGGGGAGAAAGAGCATTCTCTAACCACTCAATGTCCTTTCTGGCTGGGCTACAAATTAAATTGACACGAGGCTGAATAGCAGGAGAAAATCAAACAAAGCTTTATAACATGTATACATGGGAGAGACCCAGGGAAACTGATTATCTCTCAACAAAATGGCAAAGGCTCTCCTCTTAAATAGACAAAGGAGAATATGGAGGGTGGGTCAGTTATGAGAGATTACCAGAAAAGCACAGTAAGGTTATTATGCAGGTTTAAGGCCTCGCCTTCCACACTGACAAGTTTCTAGAGATGAGGTCATCTTCCCCTCTTCCCAGTACAGAGAAGGAGATACCTTTACAAATGGAGATTTCCCTTAAAAATGTAAATGTTTGGGGGGCCGGCCCGGTGGCGCAGCGGTCTAGTCCGCGCTTGGCAGCCTGGGGTTCGCGAGTTCGGATCCCAGGCGCCCGCCGACGCACTGCCTGTCAGCCATGCCGTGGCGGCGTCCCATATAAAGTGGAGGAAGATGGGCACGGATGTTAGCCCAGGGCCGGTCTTCCTCAGCAAAAAGAGGAGGATTAGCAACGGATGTTAGCTCAGGGCTGGTCTTCCTCACCAAAAAAAAAAAAAGAAAAAAAAATGTAAATGTTTGGTAAACAGAACTTTGATAAGAATGGGCCCAGCAAAGACCCTCCCACTCTATTGATACCCAGAGTAAGCCAAGATGATGGCCCATCCCAGGGACAGGCCCTCCATCCCAAATCCCTTTAGACAGTTGGAGGATGGGGAGGTCAAATCCTCCTTCAGAGTGGTGGGGAGGAAGAGCATTCTCTACCTGCTCTGGGTCCTTTCTGGCTGGGCTACAAATTAAATTGACATGAGGCTGAATAGCAGGAGAAAATCAAACAAAGCTTTATAAAACATGTACATGGGAGAGACCAGGGAGTGTCTCTTGACAAAATGGTGGAGATTCTCCTCTCATATAGACAAATGGGGATTTTGGGGGGAGTTGGGAGTGTCAGCCACGAGGGATTACAAGAAAAGCACAGTAAAGTTATTATGCAGATTTAAGGCCTCACATTCCACATTGACCAGTTTCTAGAGATAAGGTGATTCACCTCTCTTCCCCCTACAGAGAAGGAGATATCTTTACAAATGTAAATGTTTGGTACACAAAACTTTGATAAGAATGGGTGTAGCAAAGACCCTCCCAGTCTATCAATACCCGCAGTCATCCAAGGTGAAGGCCCATCCCAGGGACAGGCCTTCCATCCCAAATCCCTTTAAGGAGTTGGGAGGGGGGAGCCTCCTTCAGAGCAAGGTAGAGAGAGACACATCTTGAGGTGGCCAATTCTGATCCACCATAACAACAAACATGGATTTGTTGATCTCTGTATTGAAAAGTTTATGTTTTATAACAAAGGTATTTTTGATACTTAAAATGTTATGAAGCAATTTTACTTTACTATGTCTATGCATTCTGAATTTAAATAGTGAAATTTATAGTAAATCCTCATCAAAGTAAAACGCACATTTTTTAAAAGATCAGATCTTATCATTATACACATAACAAACAGTGGCAATCCTCTGTCCTATATCTTACTGCTCTGGTAACAGTGCCCATAGGCAACAGCTTATAATTTTCCAAGTGTTTATTCTTGTTAGCTACCTCCATATTTCCAAATAACATTCAAATCATCAACTTCAGGACTGCTTGCCATACCCACCTCCCTTCCTCTTCTTTGTGAATTCTACCTAGTTATATCATCATTTTGTACTACATAGTTTTTCAATGTCCGCAGTCTTATAACTATGTAACTATCATTCGCTGCTTAGCCAAAAAAATTAAAATGCTTTGCCTCAATTTCCTTCTTAAACAACTTTTACTTTTTCTTGGAATTTGTCATTATTATTTCATTTTGATTTTGTTTGTCATTTGCATAATTTTCTATGTACCTCTGAATAATTCTTCCTAAATGCTCCAATAAAATAGTAAAATCTCTCTTATTGGGGAACTAGTTTCACATGGTCAAATGCATCAATTTCTTTTCTCCTCATTGAAATCTCCCTTTCACAGCCATTCTCTGACTGCCCCAAACACACTGTTCTCTAGGTGTCCTGCCCACAGCTGCCATCCTATTCACTTGTTCATCTTCCATCATCCCGCTTGCCCCATTCACCACCCATGCATGATTCACCCCCCTCCTTTGCCGGCACATCCATTTTAGGGATTTCAGACTTTCCTCTTTTTTAATTTATTCTGTTATTTTGTTTACACATTCCTCAACCTGAGCAAGAGTATATATAAGAGGTAATTTTTTTGAGAATGTACATAGTTTTAAATGTCTCTAGTCTGCCTCAATATAGAATTTAGGAGAAAGTAATTTAGGCAACTGTGTCATTTTCTTCTACACTATGAGTAGCTGCCTGATACTGTCCTAATTCCTGTTGCTTTGTAGTGGCTAATTTTTGTTTATATCTTTCTGGAAGCTTTTAGAATCTTCTCTGTATTCCTGGTGTATTGAAATTTCATATTGGTATGTCTTGGTGCAGACTATTTCTTAGAATACATTGGCACTGGCTGGTCGCTTCTAAGACAGAATAGCTTGCAGTATAATTTCCTGAAATTCCTTGATATTATTTCTTTAATAATATCTCCTCTCCTGTGTGTGTGTATGTGTGTGTGTGTGTGTGTGTGCCCGTTTACTCTTTCTGGAACTACTATTAGTTGAATATTGGACCTCCATGATTGACCCTCTAATATTTTTAATTTTCCCTCCTATTTTGTCATTTTTCCCTCTTAAAATGCATCATATGAAATTGTAAATGTTCAATCATTTTTAATATACAAAAGTGGCAATTCCATATGGTTCAATCTATAGGTCAATTTATGAAATATTTCTTTAATTGTATTGTACAAATATTTTATATTAATGATGATATTTTAAATTTCCTATTTATTTTCACTTAACATCAAGATCTTTATTTAATATCAAGATCCATTATGTTCTCTTATTCTCTTGAAGATGTTAATTATACTTTTAGAAGTTTTCTTTTGCTTTACTGAATTTTTTTCTTTCCAAAATATTTTTTACTCCTTTCTTTCTTCTAGGGGGTTTTGTTGAAATATCTGGCAGTGTTTAACTATCTGTTGATGTTTAAAAATGGGTCCCTAAGAAGCTGATTAGAAGTTCTGTGTTTATGGTGGAGTTGTAGGTTTTGTAGGAGCTGAGCAGGGGGAGAAGGGAAAGAACTCAGTTGAGTTCATAAATGTTAGCTTACTTCTCACTTTACCTTAATGCCTACCTACCACCCTCCGCTGTGCCTCCCTGCCCCAGACGGAATCTCTCTTCCTGGATGGCAGAGGTAGAATCACTAGGCTGCAATGAGTGGAGAAGGAATCCTTGGACACCTAATCACTCTGTATTCAAGCTGTTGGTCACCTTCCTACTTTTGAGCTCTGTCCATTCCTACTCCTTGCAGTACTTTGAAATTCTGACTCTCTGTTTTTCCCAGGTTCTTCTGTGAAAAATTCACTCTGGATTCCACTTCTTCTCTTCTTCTAACTCAGTCTCCATGTCCCTCTGCTTTCTCTCTTTCAAAGATCTGTTAACATCTCTCGTCCACTGCTGCCTCTGTTTTCATTCACTTTGTGAGTTTATACTTCTTCTCTACCATTTTAGTAGGACTTCCAGAAGGAGCAGACCTAGATGACCATGTATTTAATCGACTCCATTTAGCCAGATTTCCTACAATTTATTTGTCTAGAAATGTTATGAAGCTTATTTCTAAATCATATGGCATCCATAATGCATTATTTAGTAGAGCAGAACCGGATGTTTTACAACTTTACCATTCATGCATAAGTAATGGAAACCTGAAGGACACTAGACCTTAAAAGGTATGAGGCTGAAAAATGTCTAATTTATGGAATCTGAGAAGCTTACGATCCTTAGGGTAGAGACTGGTATTACTCTTTGCGGTGAATCCTCTCCTTGCTCTGTGATTTTCCACTCTCTTGAGCTCTGCTCCCCTCCCCGCTCCCTCATTCTCCCTTTGAAAGGCTCAGTCACCTCTGCACTCGTCAAAGTTCAGTTCAGTTCATGCCGCAGGACCCTCTTCCCTACTGCAGTGGTACCTTACTGATCAGAATCGTTTTGACCACGTTCGTGTCCAGCCTAGTTTATGTTTGATAGCCCCACACTATCCAATCAGGCACTTGTCTTCACAAAGTCTCGTGATTCCAGACGGTCTTAGTCAGCTCAACCTGCTATAACAGAATACCAGACCAGATGGCTTAAACATCAAGCTTTTATTTCTCCCAGTTTTGGAGGTTGGAAGCCCCAGGTCAAGGTACCCGCATGGTCTGGTTCCTGGTGAGAGCCCTTTCCCCGGCTGTCAGAGGGCTGTCTTCTTGTATCCTCACATGTGCGATCATCTCTCCTGTGTCTCTTCTTCTTATAAGGGCACTAATCCCATTCACGGGGGCTCCACCCTCATGACCCAATCACCTCCCAGAGGCCCACCTCTTCACACCACCGCCTTGAGGATTTAGGTGTCAACATACAAATTTTGGGGGAGCACAAACATTCAGTCCGTGGCACAAAGTGGCAGGCACAGAAATATCCTGCAGTAACAAGTGACCCTGTGCAAACACAAGAGCAGTCTGATGACACCATTCATGCCTCAGGACAACATTTGGTTTGCCCAGTGGATGCCATGATTTCAGATTCCACTTTTTTCCCAGAATTCTCCAATGTTACATAGGATGGAAACTAAGCACTGTTTAATCAGAGTACATACAGTTAGTCACTACACACGAAATGCTCTGAATTCTTACAGCTCATAGGAGAAACAACTGTGACAAAGATTTTCTTGAATTTGACATGAATCCTAAAAATTTATATGAAATTATCAACAACGAGTTGTGAAGGTGACGTGAGCTTCTCAAGACTATCAATAACAAAACCTCAAATTCTGGCCAGCCTTGCTAGAGAAAAAAATGGAAGATCTGTTTATCTAGCTCTTTATCCATCTGAGTTATGTGACAAAATCAGTCATATGAAGAGATGATCAGAGAGAATGTACTAAAAAAATGCAATGAAAAGCGTTATAGAGCATGTTGGGCAGATAATTAATCAAAAAAATCTTTCTAGATGTGGTGTTTGTGGCATTTATCAGGTTTTTAAAAATGTGTAATTTATGGAGATGTTTATTCTCATTTCAAACAAATATGCAACTTTCACACTTATTTTTGTATTCTTTTTCTTAAAGAGGGTTCCCCATATTGCATCGACTCGGGAGCCCACAAGCCTGGATCCCCTCCTTGCTCACAGGCATTTTCTTTGAAGTTCAAATATATTAAAGCATGTCTGCTGAGCTTGGGTAGCTGCAACTAAGACGACTTATAAGGAGGGACAAAGGGACAGCCTTCAAAGAAGGAAGATCTAAAAATGGAATGTTTGACCCAAATATCGGGTCCCAGCCCCTGGACCTTGAATATCAACCTGGAGAACTGATTCTAGAAGGAGACTGCCGCTGAACACTTCCAAAGCAGTCACCCTCTCCCAGGAGTGTGAAAACTGGGGAAATGGCCCTGCATGCCTGCCTGTGTAGTAAAGAACCACGTCGTTTAACAGCTGTAGCTCTGGGAGCCTCGGAGCAAGCAGGACCTGGGAGAGATGAGATTTAGGAAGATGCAGAGTTCAAATCCCCGCTACAGCAGGGAACAGGGGAGTAGGCCGGATCCAGAATAAGAGGAAAGAGGACATTTGAAATAACCATGTTTTCCTGAGCCTGGTGTAAGGATGGATACTTCTTGCTCTGGGTGCACTCTAAACAAGGCTTTTTTCTATTTTTTTTTTAAGACTTTATTTTTTTAGAGCAGTTTTAGATTCACAACAAAATTGAGAAGAAGATACACAGATTCCCCATATTTCCCCTGCCCGCACACATGCACAGCCTCCCCCATTGTCAACATCCCCAACCAGAGTGGGACATTTTTTACCAAGGATAAACCTACATTGACACATCTTTTTTTTTTTTTTTTTTTTAATTTACAAAGAAAAGAAAAAGTGTTAAGTTGATTCAGTCTCAGTCATGAATGAGCCACACGCATATTGTCCCTCTCTTCAGTTTCCTTTCTTCTCTGGAACTTTCTCAGCCAAAAGCATCATTTGTAAGAAGCAAAAACAATCTTATCTTAATTTAGGGTGTGTGCAGAGAGAACTTTGTTTACAAAGAATTTGTTTTGTTTCCTGCTTCCTGTAGATGGAGCTAAATCCTCAAGCATATGTTTACACATCTTGGAAATTCCTGGGAAGGAGATCTTTGAAAGACAATATATTAATGTCTGTTGCTTAAGGCTCTTAATTCTTTTCACTATAAGTAGTGCTACTATGCACAAGTTTTGGTGCTAAAGAAAAACACGTTTTTGAGACACAAGTCCTGTGTCTGCTTCCTCATCTTCTCAAGGAGCTTGTTTTTGAATAGCAGTTGCTAGCAATGTTGCTGCTGTTTTGTATTTTGTCTAAGGTCACGTCTGCTTTCTTTTGTTTCTTGTAAAAAATTAGACAGTCAACTGCCCCTTATCCATTGTCCTTTTTCACTGGTGTTTCCTGAGTACTGGCTCGTCACTTGCTCTGTGGGACTGAATGACCATGTATGACAAATGGTAATGAGCTCTCAGTATTTCTCTCAGTCGGTTAATAAACAGTGCATTTCTGCAGACAGAAGGATGCACTTTATTACTTCCCCATATGGTTTCTATGGGATGTGAGAATGCAATGGGACGAGCCAACAGGAAACTTAAAAAAAGAAACAGAAAAAAATGTTTTAAAGAATCTGATTGTGTCTCTACCAAGTTCTCATAGCTCTGTATTTGTTTATTGACTCCAAAAATGAGGCAGAGAAATTTTATACCTTCAAAAGAAAAGAAAAAGCCAAATAGTATTTACAGAATTTTAAATATCAATATTTATATAGAAAATATTTCTATTAAGTGAATTCCCCTATGTCTCAGATGCTTTTTAATTTATCCAACAGGGAATTGAGTACATTTTACTTTTTGAAATCAGGAAAAAAGAGCCCATCAAAAAGTCTTTAAGACGTTTCTGTTCTTTCCTATCAGCTTCTCATTTGTAGCCAGTACAGTAAGTCACAGGCAAAGTAAAAACTAACCAATGATGTTAATTATAACCTGAAATATTATCTTGAGCTTAAGACATCATAATTATTTTGAATTTCAGGAAACAAGAGCTGTTTCATGTTCCACTTTTTGGGCTGCATATTAGAACCATTAGGACTGCCGTGTGCATTTTAATTCTCTAAAGCTATAACATTTTCAATAATTAAATGTATCTTTTTTTGGATTAATATGTAAATTTGCAGATTGGGTTAATTTCATTAATATATGACTTTTAAATTTATATTTCAAATAATTCTCAAAATATCAGATTACTAGATTTCAGAGACTGGTTAGCATTTAGGTGTATTATTTACTACTAGTTTTTAGAGCTTCAAGGATTAAAGAAAAGAAATATTGATACTAAGGAGGTAAATTATGAAATTTGAGGTTCTTAAAACAACATCCAGGAATTTTCCTTTTTTAAATAAAATAATTAAATTTTCTCAAAGTTCCATTTACTATTATACAAACTACCCTTTGTTTTGATTTATTAAGAAGACATTAAAGGCATATTATTTTTTACGAATTTTTCTTAAGATTCCATTAAAACAAATGGCTTTCCAGTCTGTGCTCTCTTCCAAGTCAGTTAGCAATTTTATATTGATTTGTGAAAGGGACTCCATTACAAAAACCTTTCATAATTATCTAAATTCCGTGTGTTTAGGAAGCTTTTGAGACATCCAGGAATGAGCCAATTTCCGTAATGGTGAGAGAGAATTACATGGTGGATACAATAAATGTTTACTTAGGCTTGTGCATGAATAAGTATAAGATTTGTTATTAAAAAAAAGATATAAAAATAATGTTAACCTTCAGTTATATTGTTGTTTCCTACATGAAAAAGCAAACCACTAGCAACTATAGTTCTATTTCCCTGTGAGAATGCTGTCATCCTGCTATCTTGAAAATGGAAATGAGAAATCAGAGCTGATATTCTATGTGATGGAGAAATTTAAATGGATTTTATATACTATCAAGTTTATAGAAAGATTCTTAGCAGGTAAGCATTAGACTGGATTCCAAAACATTTAAAGCATGCCAATTGACAGAGATTTGTAAAGAACATTGAAGACATTATCTCTGTATAAGTGTTGATAGTACATGTACATGTTATAATGGATACCAGGGGCTGTGGGGGAGTGGGGGAAATGGGGAGATGTTGGTACAAACTTCCATTTAGAAGATGAATAAATTCCAGGGATCTAATGTACAGCATGGTGACTATAGTCAGCAATATGTGGTATATAATGGAAAGTCGCTAAGAGAGTATCTTAAATGATTTCACCACAAAAAGGAAGCAGTAATTATGTAACATGATGGAGGCCATTGGGTACTGCTGCACTGGTAATCATTTTGCAATAAACAAGTGTAACAAATCACCACATTGTACACCTTAAACTTAGCAATGTTATATGCCAAGAATATCTCAATAAAACTGGGAAAAAAAGATAAATTCTAAGAAAAGAAAAAAATTTTAATTTGAATATATGCTCTTATGAGTTAGGCCTTGGCAAGTTGACCCTGCTCAAATCTTTTATTTCCAGTTCCCACCTTGCTTTGGACTCTCTGGAAGCAAACGGGACTAAGTGAGTTAGGGCAATGGGTTTTCAGGATCTTCCTGGCCGTTGCCTTATTTAATAAGGCACAGCTTGTGCAGTCACTAGTTGGATTCGATTATGTCCCTTCCTGACATCTTCACTCACTTGATTGCCCAGGCCTAATATGTTAGGCAAGATGAGGTCTGGGGCCAGGATAATTTTCCTTTGAAAGCATCAGTGCTCATCAGATTTAAAAATTTGCTCCCTGACCACCCCATCTATATCCAAATCAAGTAAGTATTTTCCCATAAAATTTATTAAAGCCCAAAAATAATCAAGAAAGGCACACATTCAAACCTGCTGACTCAATTATAGATTAAGACATGGACACGTAGATTTCATCAGATTGCTCTAGCATGGAAGTGTCTGTTATTAATTCAGGAAGTGTGGGGGGTGGCCTGAGGAAGGAAACCACTGATGGGGAGAAAAAACATTCTCTACCCACTCTAGGTCCTTTCTGGCTGGGCTACAAATTAAATTGACATGAGGCCGAATAGCAAGAGAAAGTCAAACAAAGCTTTATAAAACATGTATACATGGGAGAGACCAGGGAGTTTCTCTTGACAAAACGGTGGAGATTCTCCTCTTATATCGACAAATGAGGATTTTTGGGGGGGTGGTTGGGAGTGTCAGCCATGAAGGATTACAAGAAAAGCACAGTAGATTATTACGCAAATTTAAGGCCTCACCTTCCACACTGACAAATTTCTAGAGATGAGGTCATCCACCCCTCTTCCTGGTACAGAAAGGGTGATACCTTTACAAATGGAGATTTCCCTTACAAATGTTTTGTTTGGTAAACAGAACTTTGATAGGAATGGGCGTAGCAAAGACCCTCCCAGTCTATGGATACCCAGAGTCATCCAAGGTGAAGGCCCATCCCAGGGAGAGGGCTCCCATCCCAAATCCCTTTAGACAGGTCGGGGAGTGAGGGTCAAAGCCTCCTTCAGAGGAAGGTAAAGAGACACATCTTGAGGTGGCCAATTCTGATCCCCCACACCACCTTAAGCATAAGGCCCCTTACAGAATTTCTCTCCATTCCTGATCTATCCAGTGGGTCTATAGCCCTGTGCATTTTGCCTACTGTCCCCAGGCAGAGGATGAGGTGGAAGGGAATGAAGAAAGAGAGAAAGCCAATCGTGGTGAACCATGAGGTGCAGGCAATCCGAATTGCATAACCTTACTTAACGCTGATAATGTATTACAGGCGTAGGAGAAAGTTAATTTGCATTTCCTGAGCGTATTCTGCTTCACCTGTTCTGGGATTAAGTCACAGACTCTCATGGATTTGAAGGGAGTTCAAGTCAGTGGGGCTGGCATTCCTGTGGAAGCCCCATAATCTTTTGGCAAAACTCAGCCACGGACATGAATGATGTTACCAGCTTTTCATGAGCTAAACTAAATGTAGCTTCAATTTTAAAACACTTCTGTTTTGCATGCCATGTGCTCCTAGGACCATCATATTTATCAGCAACTCCAGTGTTTAGCTGCCTGATCAGTTCCAAATATTACAATATGATTATACAACATTTGTAGGATTTGGAATCCATCATATCCTCCATTCCAAGAGCGATTTCAGAATTTAAGGACGGCTTCCTTGTTCTCAGCTTCGGTGTGTGGACCTAACATGGCCCGAGGCAGCACCTGTGCCGTCCCAATGATCCACCTAACCTGGAGCCATTTCTAGAAGTCCTGCAGGCCTGCTTCACATGAAGGTGATGGAAGGATACACTTAAGTTTTCCAAAACTAGAACCACAAAAAGTGACTGAAACGATATTACCTTCTTGTTTGCTCTGAAAGGGACAAATATCCCGCCCTCTAGAAACTTATCTAGAACATCTTCAAATGCACCTCTAGATCGCTGAAAGAGACACAATTGGGGGAACTTTTAATTGGTGAATAAAGGAAGATTCCTTTATGGATTCCTTTGATAATTCTACCAAAAGTGTGTCTTTTTTCCCAAGAAGACATTTTCTTTGTTCTTTGTTCATGAACAAACCTTTATTCATCATAACTTGGAATCAAATTATCCCTGTCGCAAAGCCGCCCACATTCCTTCCCGTTCCTCGGCGCAGTGTCGTCACGCACGTGTAGGACACCTCGGGAAGGTGTCATTTTAGGAAAGGCCCTGGCACTGTGCATGGGAAAGAAATAGAGTTAGGTTGTTGTGGCCATGGAAGCCACTTTATTTTGCAGCTTTTAGCTTCCTGGTGGGAGTCCCGAGATGGAGAAGGGATTCCATTTTAAACACTGTAACGTGCAAATGCCCCACTTATTTATATCTATAAATTCTACCTAGACATCTTATTTTCAAAATGTCTGTATCAGTGCCTCTTAGGAGAAACATGTGAAAATGTATGAACGAAAGCTCACGACTTTTAATTATTTTTAGACTATGATAACTGTCTCGGCATTTATATTTACCTTACGTGGAGGTCAGAGAACATTTTGAAAGCTCTCCGGGGCAACAGGGGAAAAAAGGAAATATACCCCTAAAATACGGAAGATATTGCCGGCGCTTAATAGACAACCTCAGAACTATCAGCAGATGGCGCAACAACCTATTTTATAGTGAGCAGGACCCCTTTCCTTGTCAGAAAATAACCGAAAATGGCCTTTTCCTCTCGTTGCTTATTAATTCTTAAGTGCTAAAAATATAATGGCTTTATTGACAATAACACTGCCAACTATAACCATAGAGACTGTACTGATTGTGTGAGAGTGATGAAAGGACGATTATACTTACTCTCCGACTTTTTAAAGTAAAAGGGACCTTCAAGCTCTCTGGTCCAATTCCTCCGTTTCACAGCCAAGGTGTCAGGTCCTTCACCTTGAACTTAAGACACCAGGTGCGCAGGGTCTTGGTGAGAATCCTGGCCACATTGCTGAGTCCAGGATTCATGGATTTAGCCAAATACCATTGTTAGCCCAATAATCACAATTTGGGGGTATAGGATCGCCGAAGTCGATGAATCGTTTTCAGCTGATGCTAATCTGTAGAGCTTCTTCAATTCTCTTGCAAGAGCACTCACCTTTCCAGAGAAATGGCATTTTTGTGGAGAATGTGCTGTCTTTCCTCATCTCTTTACCATTTTCTGTAGCATCTCTGTATCCAGCTGTGAACTGACAATGCCAGCCGGCCAAATGCTTCCTTTCCAGCCTCTGGCTATTTCTGCAATAGAAGGAAAGGGATTTTTCACGTGTTTGGTTTATTCTTGGAAGATATTTCCTATGGAGGCAACAAATATCATACTAACAGGAATGGTTGAGGAGAACCAGCTTCTGTTCTGTTGCCAGAATACTGGTGGAAACGTGTGCTACTGTTCAAAAAATGGAGCTTGACATAAAGTTGCATTATTAAATTGTACGAAAAGAAGAGTAATGAAAACTTAAGTTCAAAAAGAACACAATGCACCCAAATAATCTCCTTAGCTGAAAATGAAGAGACAGAGAATTGACATGACAGTCATGGACGTTTTTAAAAATTAAAAATTAATTTTGTAATTTCCATTGTTCTCATTCATGTTGCCAAATGGCTTGAAAACTGTCAGAAGAACCATAAATGATTCATGCTGAAAATAATATTTTAGAAGCTTTTGTTGGAAGGTAAGAAAAGATAAATTTTCTGGAAAACCAAGAGATCCGTCAATATCTGTCCATATTTGTTTCCTTTTATCAACGGGTAATACTTTCAATCATTGAAAATAGGGATGGTAGTTGAACAATAAAATAACTTTCAACGTGTTACAGAGAATTCAAGGTAAACAAAACTCCAATCCAATGTCTGATTGGAAAAAATGTTAAAGAATTCTTCAAAATATTAATTTTAAAATACAGTTCCCTTTTGAAAGTGTCTGGAAATCAAATTGCCCAAATCATTACACATTTAACTAAGCTTCAGTTTGACAAGGGCTGTCCATTGGGATGTATATTTTAGAAGCAGGATTAAATGAGTAAACACAGATACAGCACTTTGCCCATTGCCTGGCTCAAATAACTTGTTAGTTTTTTTTTTTGTTACCATTAGAATGCAGCAAAATGACCACCCAGTTTACAGAATATGCTACTTTTGAGCAGAAAGGCCTTTAGTAAAGAACTGAATGTCCAGACCTTGGTTTACTCATAAAAGTAAGTGTCCTAATCAGATGTTCTTTTGGAGACTCCGAGGATTAACATTTGGTGATTTTACCATCTTATTCCAAATAAAGAAGGAAGAAAAGCTCTCTGATTTTATTGTGAGAGCTCTGTATGAACAACTGTGTATAACAATTTGACAACATTATGGGAAAATCCGGTAAAAGAAATTTTATTTGTAATACTTATTTGAACTGGAAATTATCTCTTAGAAGACACAACTTCCGTGATGCTTACTTCATCAGCAAATATCCCGGACAAAATGCTGGCAAAATAGTCTCTTGGGAGCAATTCCATATCATTTAAATGGTCTAACAATTTATCTTCATATCCAAATTTGAACCATTTTGCAAATCACGTGTTTTCCTTTGGTTAATGTTTAACTTAGCTTTTTTTCTTTTTTCAATGAATAGAAGCTTGAACAAGTAGAAAATCTACTGATGACTTTCATAATGTGAACTAAGAAAATAATTGGAACCTAGTAATAATTATGACAAAACATCGCTTACTAATTATCACTTACTAATTATCACCTTTTTTCTTTTAGTGTCTACCCTTGTTAAAAAGTTGTCAAATTTTCACATCTATGAATTGTGATGTATAAAAATGTGCAAACCCTAGTTGTGTGAACCATCCTGGGCCTTAGTTTCTCCCTTCAAAACAGAAGGAATTGGGCTGAGTGAGAGCTAAGTTCCCTTCCCCACGTCTAAATATGGTATCTGTTTATATGGCCCTCGTTGAGCACGTAAGTCTGGTGAGTGACTCCAGTGCCCAATCAGCCAATGGCTTAGGTCCCCAAGGCCTTATCCCAAACACACTGGGTCTGATGCATTTCAAAATTCAGATTTATTTTTTTCTTTTGGATTTTAGGAAAGAAATACACGGCAAATACAATGCGTTATATAACGTCCCCAGCTAGTTCTGGGGCAGCTCCCCATAAGCTAGCACATTAAGGATTCTGGGGGTAGACAGGGCCTATAAGTAGTTTCTCCTCGATTTAGGTCAGTTGTGATGAAAGGAACTATGAAAATCTTTGTTTACTGCATTTTGGATTTCAAATTGTGGATAAGAGATTGCGAACTGGGACAGCATGAAGCCTACTAATTAAAACAACATACAGTGAGTAAAACTTGGGACCACTCTCTCCCTAGTAGTAGGGAATCAGCTGTAACAGGATGGACACTTTGCTTCTACCCTCCACTGAAGTCTGTTTTCAAATGGACATGGAAGAGAATTCGCGTTGGGGGAAGGCCTGTGCTTAGGGTGGGGGTGGGACATTCCCATCAGTATATACTTTTCTGGGACCATATAATTTTCACTGTCTTTATTTTTGTACATTTTTTTTTTTTTTTTTGGTGAGGAAGATTTGCCCTGAGCTAACATCCATGCCAATCTTCCTCTACTTGTATGTGGGACGCCACAGCAGCATGGCTGACAACTGGAGTAAATCCAGCCTAGAATACAAACCCTGGAACCCAGCCTGCCCAAGTGGAGTGTGAGGAACTTGAACCACTCAGCCATGGGGCCGGCCCCTCCTTTGTGCTTTTTTGTGGCAACACAAACATACAAACTAACTGAAAGAAAAAAAACCTCACTTTTATTAATTTTGCAATTCACTTATTGAAGGGTTTTATTACAGAACCACTAGCAACTCACAGACTCTTCCTATTATATTGCAGGGAAATAGATGAAGCCCACCCAGATGAGAAAAACAAAGGCTGTTTATTCAGAGCTTGCTGAAACAGGACAGTCAGCCACCATCACTTGCATCTGGCAGGGACTCAAAGGCAGGCAGAGAGTGGGAGAGCTTCATCATGGACCAAAAGGAAGGCTCAGATGTCCCTGGTGGAGGCTGCAGGCCTGGGGAAGCTGGAGGCCACTGGCTAGGAGCAGGGCTCCTATGTGGTTGGTTAGGGGGCATATTTGACTTTCTCTGGTGGGTTTTGGGTTAGAAGGAAGGGGAGGGGGACAAATAGGGGAAGCTGGCAGTACCTGATCAAGTCCTGGCCATTTGGGGCTAGTTGCTGCAGAGGTTGTGGTTTGGCTTCGTCGGCTGGCTTCATCAGAGGTCGTGGGTCTGGGTTGTGTTGTCACAGATGGTCTAGCTAATGTCTTTTTCCATATTCAGTCTCTCAGTATAAGGGAGTTCCAGTGTAAGCTCCAGAATTTCTAAAAAGGAGAGACAAATGGATAATTTTATGGATGGAGAGATGAGGAGACTTGTTTGAGCTGCGTTTGAGTAGAAAACCCCCTGGCTTTACTTAGATTATTTGTTTATTTGGAGTGGCTTTGTAGTAGGACATGCTGGATACAGTGAGACTTCTAAAGCCCCCACTGCTTTCTGTAGCTCCACAGCCGGGGGTGCCTTCCTGTGTTAAATTTATTTCATTCACATCGGGTAGCTGACATTAACTTTCTTAATGTAGTGGAAGAGCAAAAAAGGAAAAAACAGAACAGAACAGAAACGAATTTCAAATCTTAAATAAAACATTCCATTTCTGTGCAAATTTCTGCTCTAATGAAGTACGCTAAGCAAATAATTTGCTTTGCAGATCCCAGGGAAGTTACTGGGAAAATGATGAATAGAAAGAATGGTGAAAGAATAGAAAGATGGAAAAGAGAGAGATGGGCCAATGAACTTCTGAGTCACTTGAACAAAATCAAATACTAACTATGAAAATTAACTATTAGTCAAACTAATTGATTTATAAGATGAATAGTTCTCTCAGAATCAAAATAATGATATTAAATGGCAGAATAACTGCATTTGAGGTTATTGAAAGGAAAGACAATCTGTGCAGTGACTAAAGTTAATGACCTGCTCCTGCCCTGCTGTCGACTTTCTCCATTCAGAATATATATATTTTTTCTCTCTCTCTCATCCATGGGTTATTAATATCCATATGACTATTGGATTTGTTCACACATCACAATAAAACAAAATTATGATGTGAATATTACTCCCATATTTTGAATACTCCCTCAAGTGCCTTTTGGGTGATTAGAGTGATTTTTCATTTAGAATGTGAAGATACTGGTTTTTAAAATGCAGGGTTTCTAATATACACAGCACCTAAATGCATATCATTTTACATTTTTATAAAGATATCCATTTGAGGCTTCGAAAGCCCATGGTTAATTTAAGTTTATATTGTATCCAGCTATGCAGCTGCTCTGAAGACACTCTGTCCAAGTGTAGCTCCCTGTTGGAACTGACAAGAGCTGTGTATACAATGTGTAGGCCCGTGACGGGTCTAAGATTTTGCCCAACTTGCAACCAACAAGCTAGGCTGCCACAGCTTCGTGGATGCTCACAGAAGACTTGAGACTGCTGGTCAGAGACAAAGGACTTCATGATTCATGGTACAACCTGAGCATTGTGTTTGCTGCGTTAATGCTGCTTGTCCCCCAAGTCCCACAGGCCCCGATGGAGGCGTGCATGTGCGGTGTGGTGTTGCAGGAGAGGAATCCTGAATTTGGAGGATCTCATCTGTTGTAATAGGCAGAAAGTATATCTTCCCTTTGCTCTAGAAGGAGACACTGTATCTTCCGTGCTGTTTGCTATTTAAATACCCTGAAAAGATAGTCAGAGAGACTCTCTGCTTGGAAGATGTACCAAAAACTTAGAAACCCATGGAGAACGACGTCCCCCAAATATGGTGAATTTTCCCATGAACATACCACTCCATTGGCCACCATGATTAATCTGGCCAACAGAAGCAGAGGCAAAATCTGTTCAATTTGCCTCCAGTAACATTTAATTTAGGTTTCCATCAACAGGACCCCAAGCATCAGGATGAAGCCCATGTAGTAGTGACCTAACCCATGCTCCCCACCAAGGTCTTGGGTCCAATTTGCTGAATAAGCCACTTGAAACAGGAGTCTATCTATTGGCCTTGGGCCTGCTGCCGTGTTCATTCCTGCATGCACATGTTTTCTCTGGGGGTTAGGGCTTCAACGTAGGAACTTTGGAAGAACATAATTAAGTCTGGAGCACATGCCAGTCCATCCAGAGAATCCAGACGGCTGGCCAGAACTAAGTTTGAATTCCTGAGGCCCCTTTGGCCAGGCTGCCACCCATTGGTGTACCATCTGGGCTAGCCCAGGGTGGGTGTTAGGAAGAGAAAGACACGTCATGCCAGGAATGATCAGACTGGAATCCCATATATTCAAGTTAGTTCTTTGTTACCCCTTTTATCCTGATCATTACTCAGGGGGTGGCCAAGAGGAGAGGGTCCCCTTTGGAACAGTGGCATTCAGTGGCCAAACTGCCTTGCTAAGGATGTGGACCAGGAGGTGAAGGAAGTAGAGTCAGAAAAGTTTTGAGTTGCTTTTTCAGGAGGCTGTTCCAACATTCAATGATACCCAATGACTGTGGGTGGCAGGCAGCATGGAAGGGCCATAGGATATCTTGACTATCAGCCCATTGTTGAGGAGCTTTTGCTATATCAGGCATATCACTGTCAGACTGCACATGGGAAACACGAACCAGATTACATTAGAGGCCCCGGTGGTGTGGCTGGGGATAGCCAATTGAACTGGAAGAGCAATTCAGCAATCTGATGAAATATCAAGTGTTGAGACACAAGTGACAACCTGAGAGGAGGTCCAGCAATGGGTGTAGTTGATCTACCAGGAGCAACAGGGGCAATACTCCATGTAAAGTGGCCTACTTCACTAAGAGACAAAGAGCTGGGCCACTGGCAACAGCCCAAGTATCAGGAGAGGTACAACAAGGTGTATCAACAGGAGTTTTGGCCAGAGCTATGAGAGTGGCCATGAGTTCTGCCCATTGAGTGGAGTTACCACATCCATCATCTGTTTGGCTAGAGCTGAGCTTGAACAGCCATAGCAGCTCAGAGGATACACCATCTGGTTTCAAGTTGGGCAAATGGTGAGTGAATGAGGCATGTAGGAAAACCTCTGTAGGTTGAGGGTCCCATGAGCCAGCAGCTTTGCTTTATGAGGCTGAGTGGGGACAAAGCTGTCCTCAGCTATTGAAAAGACAGAAACTACTTTTTCATAAAAATCTGAGATGCAGCTGGAGCCAGGCTATGGGTGTTCTTGAATAGACCATTTCCACGTGACAAGCAAGCCTTCCTGCCCACCTTCTTAGTGTTTGAGTCTGAGCTGGCCCACACCAAATGAGAGTAACAGGTCAGAGACTCACAAGGCCTCCATAGGTCAAGCACGCAGCTTTAACAAGAGCCCAGTAACAAGGCAATGGCTGCTTTTCAAAAGGGTGTTTCTGACAGCTCTGCAGGGAGGCAATATATCCAAAATCACAGGCACCTCTTGGTGAAGGCTGCTACCCTTTGCCAGAAGATCCTGTTGACAAAAATCCATCGGTCACAGAGATTTGTAGCTCAAGTGGTCACTAGGGTTGGGGACCCCAACAGTAGAGAATAGGCCAGAGCTTGCTGGATACTTTCCAACACAGCTTGTTGGTTTGGGCTCCTTTCAAAGGATGCTGACGTACGAGTTAGCCAATAAAAAGGGCCATGTGCAATGCCCAAGCGAGGCACACGCTGTCTGCAGAACCCAGAGAGTTCAATAAGGTGCTGAGTCTCTTTTGCACTGGTGGTTGTAGGTAGCTGAATGCCGGTGAGATTGGGGACTGCAAATCTACCCACACATTCCCAAGAAACATTATGTGGTGACCAAGCCACTGAATTTTATGTGAGTTTCTCCTGCAGGAACAGGTGTGACAATCCTACAATCAAGGGCCACAGAAGCTTCTGACTTCCCAACAAATAGTGAATACTTTGGACAAGAGAGGGTAGAGGCACTTGCACTAAATCGTGAGCTTCCTACTGGTAGCAAATGACTGGAGAGTTTGTCCCACCAGCACTTCTCTACAGGTGGCTCCTCCTGATGGGGCCAATCCCCTTGGCACTTGTGGGGCTGGGAAGCAGGAGCAGATGACTCTTCAATTCCTACTATATATTCAGATGTAAATGAGACACCACAGGCCACTGAAATGCCCCAAGGGCTCCACACTCTTCCCTACGGAGAACTCTGCTCAACCCCATCTGGCGAGTTTGGGCTTCTATGGGATCAATTAGGGTGGAGACTTGGGCGACAGTATTGGGCAAAGTCACAGAAGTTTGAGACTCTCTCCTTCCTGTTCTGCAGCTACTCAGATGGGGTGGGGGGCATGGTCTTCAGCCCCCCTTGGGGATGGAGAGAATTCAGTTCCACCCCTAATCATCTTAAGGTGCTTTAATACAATCTTAAATTGCTTTAAACAATGTCAACACTCTGCATTTAAAAGATTCTTTAAATGATAAGTAGAGAATAACTAAATAGTTACCAATCTTTTAACGTTAATGTGCACATCTGAGGACAGATGATTTAGGCTTTTATGTCTTGAAGGACTTTTTCTAAGGAAGTCTTGTTTGCATCATCACCTTCCTCTTATACTGGTTGCTGGTAATAGTGGGTTAATCCAACGTAGCAAAGTCCTATTCTGGCCTGTGCCCACCATGGTCCACCACCCTCTTCACCAGCCTGTCCTACGTTCTCCCCCATATGGTCATCTAATCAAGGGCACCGCCTTTCAGTGCTGCCGGAGAGTTCACAGTCCACAGTGCCCGCCTCAGAGTCCTTTCGTAGACTTTTCTACGTGCTCCTGTGTCCATTCTCATCTTTAAAGTGCTTTTCTGTTTTCTTCACTTCTCCATTCTGAATACACCACACCATCCTTGTTCTTCCTTCTCTTATCTTCATTGATGACTCCTCACTTTCATTAGGAAAATTTATTATTTTAATGTGCTTTGTAAAATCAGTGATATTAAGGAATGAATGTCCTTGGAAACTCATGTATGTTCAACTTCTAGAACTTCCTGGTCCCTGGGATCAAAGACAAGTAAGTCTTTGTCTTTTAGTAAGTAAATCCTTTGACTTTTAGTGTCCATAGGAAGAATTAGGAATAATATGATACAGGAGGCATACAACTTAGACCATTGGGCACATAACCCCAAAAAAGATTCTCAACAAATGTAAGCCTTCCCTACTCACTATAGTCAAATATATATTGAACTCTTGAAATTGTCTTTGTTTTATATTGGATACATCTTAGCTACTTTAAATAAAACAAAAAAAGCCCACGTATGGTGACACATATGAGAGGCAGTGGCAAGTCCTCCAACTTTTCCATTCTGTCTCACCGTTCTTCATTCCCTTCTTGGGAAGTGACAGAAATATCTTGAAGATTACGTGGAGCTCTAGTTAAGTTACTTTAATGTAAAAATCTGTTTCCCATTTTCCTTGGGGCAGGACTAATTGAGAATTTGGATAAGTGTACCTAAAAATTTTTTGTAAACTTATTTTCTAACTTCCTCATATCTTGTCCTCTTTCTTTACATAGTTATTGAGTTTTGCTTTATATCTAATGTTAGGAGTTTACCTTGTCTGAAATATATATATATATATATTTTTTTCTTTTATTTTTTGCTATTGTGATAAAATATGCATAACATAAAATTTAGCATTTTAACCCTTCTTAGGTATACAGTTCAGTGGCATTAAGTATATTCACATTGCTGTGACACCATCACCATCGTCCATCTCCATAGCTCTTTTCATCTTCCCAAACTGAAACTCTGTACCCATTAAACAATAACTCCCCATTCCTGCCTCCCCCAACCCCTGGTAACTATTATTGTACCATTGGTCCTTGTGAATTGACTATTCTATATTCCTCATATAAGTGGACTCACATAGTATTTGTCCTTTTGTGTCTGGCTTATTTTGCTTAGCATAAAATCTTCAAGGTTCACTCAGTTTGTAGCATGTGTCAGAATTTCCTTTGTTTTTAAGACTAATATTCCTGAAATATATTTTTATTTATTTTTATTCAGAAATACTCTGATTTATGAAAGTTATAAGCAATCAACAAGCATTTATGGAATCCCTTTTGGGTGTATAATTTTGTATAAATGCTATATTAATTTTTTTAATTTAAAAATTTTTTTATACCATTTTTTTAAATTGATGTCTTCATAGTTTATAACACTGGGGGGTTTTAGTTGTACATTTTTGTTTGTCCATCACCTTCTGAAATATATTTTTAAATATGTTTTCGTTGCTAGTTTCATCTCAAGTTGAGTTTATCATATGCTGTCACCGAGGTTACTCACATTCTTTGAAGTGACGTCTTCCTTGGACAATTTAGGAACTCTCGAGAAAGTGACTAAGGTAGGAATAAACTATCTAAAATCAGAATCAGACCATACACAAGGATACAGTGTTTTAGTGAGAAGAAATTTGA
The DNA here is from genome assembly GCA_031878705.1 of Tapirus indicus. NCBI lineage: Eukaryota > Metazoa > Chordata > Mammalia > Perissodactyla > Tapiridae > Tapirus > Tapirus indicus. The sequence continues at coordinate 123,410,818 of CM062925.1, forward strand.
TTCTGCTGACCAGGATACTAAAGTTTGACCTTTGTGACCTTCTAATGAAATAAAAGTAGAGTACAGCTCTATGAAAATGTTTATTCATGGATCAACAGGGTGAGGGAGACCTTGATCCTCGAGGAAGGTCTTCCCACAGACACTCCTATGCCTGTCAACATTACAGTGGGTTTCAGAGAGCAGTGATGACTATAAATCTGCAGCTCAGAGCATTTCAGGATCCGCACATCCAGCGGTTATTGCCATTGTTCACTTGACCTCTTTATCAAATCTTTTTCCACCCACTTCCCAATATCACCTTGGTCTGATGTAGGTTGCACTTCAGCCAGCTTAAACCTCACTAACAAATGAGGTGAGACCCATATAAGGAGGAACTGGAGGCATGTTGAATTGAAAGAGCTTGCCTCAAGAGCAGCAAATTCGGTGTGGAACAAGAAATCGAGTTCCAGGGTGCACATTTCCAGTCATTTACTTCAGCTGGGAGCCGGCATCCTTCAATGAATCAATCAACATTTACTTATCCGTCCCCTGCAGCAGTGTTGCAAATCGTTTTCAAAAATCATTGAACCACTAACAGTTTATCCACTCTGCAAAATATACACAGCTTCTTCTCATATCCACCAGAGTTACTCCCCTCTTGGCTATATTCAACTCTCTTTACTGCTCCTGATTTCAACAAGCAGAAAATATGTACACCTGCCCAGGGAAATTGCTCTCACCACATAATTGCCTCTTATATTTAAATGTCTATGAGACCCTCTCAAAAGAGAGAGTGAAAGAGCTGAAGCATAGGCGCCCCCAAACTTAAACATGTGTGTCTTATAAATAATATGCCCTTGGAAGTGGCCAACGTTGCTTCCTCCTTAGGCGTGGCCTTCACCACCTCCAGCCTAAATGAAATCACTACCAGAGATATTATCCCTACCCCCTGGCTTGTATCCTAGTGCCTCAAATCCATTCAGGGTCCCCAGAGGAGCTTCCTTCTGGTCACCTTGATCTTGTGATAAGAGGCTGGTGGCGGGGCTGTCTACACCTGCAGCCGAGGGATGCGGGATGTCATGACGCTGATGCTTCTGTAGGTCGTGACCTTGGGCGAGATTCCTAACATAACTTCACTTGCCTTATCTGAAAAATGAAAATAGTATTTCCTCCCTCATGAGGTGTTCACTCTTCCTCACTCTGCTTTTAGGTTGTTTCTATCTGTATGAGGGACTACATCACATCGGTTATCTTGTGAACTGGGCCAAAGAAATTGGAAGTGAGAGCCAGCACATACCTTTGAATAGTGACTAAAATTTACATTCTCATTTTGCAGACTGACCTAAACAATTTAGCTGTCAGCAATAGTTAGATTCTTTGGGTCAGTTATGGTAATTAGAGGGTGGTGGGAGAAAAAAAAAATCTATATATATTCATACACATTCAGCTTCTAGAACCCTCTGGTTCCTGGGGTCAAGGACAAGTAATCTCCGACTTTCAGTGTCCATAGGCATAATTAGGGATAATATGATACAGGAGGCATATAACTTAGACCAATAGCCACATACCCCCAAAAAAGATTCTCAACAAATTTAATCCTTCACCACTGTCTGTAGTCAAATATATATATTTAATGTTGAAATTGACTTTGTTTTATATATGATGAATTCTTGCTACTTTAAATAAAACCAAAAGATCCCACGTGTGATGACAACATATGATATATATATATATATATATCTATATATATCACCTTGCTCCTATGTCTTTTGTTACAATACAATCGTATATGAAAATCTAACATGCATTCCTATTTTCACAAGCAGTCACAACAGCAGTCATACAACCTGCCGTCCAGCAGAGACTGGGCCCCACTCTCCACTGTCAGGCTCTCCATCCAGGCAGGTGGACACAGTAAGGTTTTTTGTCAGGACCAGCCCACCGTGTATCCCAGGGCAGGAGACAGAGTCCTCTGCTGCAATATTACTGTGAAGTAAAGTCACAGTGGCATAAAACAAAGAGCCCCTATTTCTTTCTCATGGGACTGCAGGTCACTTGTAACTCACCTGGCTAAGCTGACCTCCAGAATTTGGACTAGAAGCTCCAGGATGCCAGTTCAGTTCAAGGCTACTCCACGTGATTCCTCATCCTCTGAGGACCATTGACTGCTTTGAACATCTTTTCATGGCAGTTTATATGAATGCACAATGGCTAGCTAGACATGCATGCGAGTTTAAAGATTTTGTTTGCTCCATTTCATTACTAAAGCAGTTTGCATGACTTAGTTCCAACATCAGTGGGGAGGTGCATACACTCTGTCTGTTCTACTGCCCTGCAACATCGCATGGAGGGGGAGGTAGTAAAATGTGATGGATAATAATAACAATAATCCAATCTCCCACTTGGGATGTTCCTGTACATTGATAGTAAGTCCTTTAGTCAAAAAGGTAGAGAAACTAGAGTTGTCTCTGCTTAGCTCAACTGTCTGATCAAAAACTTGGAATCTGGAAATAATGGCATCTTGATAATCTACCAAGTAAGGTTTTGGGGAATGTCAATTAATGCCAATTCCATTAATTATTCAGGGAAGCCTGATCCAGTACACTAAAATGTGAACACTTGTGAACAGATCAATAAGGTTGTTTTTACTCTTTTAATCCTTTTTCAGGACTTAGAATGATTTTGGTAGAGGAGGGTATGGGGTAGTTTTTATTTAAAAAGTTTTTAAGAGAAAGATAGTTGTGCTTTAAATAGTAAGGTCTTTTTAAAAAGTTTTCTTTCAAAATTAGAATACCAAAATGAACTCTAGATATGTTTGCATTCAATAACATGTAGGAAGGAGATTAACCTTGTTTCTTAAAATGCAGAAATAATACATTAGATTTTGAAATGTTTAGATAACAGTAGTTCATGCTCTCCATTTCTTTATGTTCTTCAAATTTTATTTTTTACTTTTGTTTCTATCTTTTTTTGGTGAGGAAGATTTGCTCTGAGCTAACATCTGTTGCCAATCCTTTTTTTTTTTGAGAGAGATTGGCTCTGTGCTAACATCTGTTGCCAAACTTCCTCTTTTTCTTTTTTCTCCCCAAAGCCCCAGTACATAGTTGTGTATCATAGTTGTAGAGTTGTAGCTCTTCTATATGGGATGCCGCCTCAGCATGGCTTGATGAGAGGTGAGTAGGTCCGTGCCCAGGGTCTGAACTGGTGAACCCCAGGCCGCCAAAGCAGAACGGGTGAACTTAACCGCTACGCCACCAGGCTGGCCCCTATATTCTGCATATTTCAAGTCAGAATAAGTCCATTTGAGTTTTGCAATTCCTGTTAAAAATAAAAGTTCTAAATCCACCTGTAGAATTTAGAAGTAAATTGTATGACTATTTTTCATGCTTAAATATCTCTATAAAATTAGCTATCTCCATTAGTATTCATATCTTCTCCTTCTAAGAAAGGAAATTTTGTGTAACTATTATTCCGATATAGTTTTTTTGGTTATTTTAACATATTATAGACTCATTCTTTGGTACCAGCTGAAAAATGCCTCTTAGGTCAGACATCATTTTTTACCAGTAGCTTTTATAGAATAAGCCAGGAGTTCAAAAATATGGTCATGTTTAAAATAAGGTATGTTATTTATTGAATACAAGCAACAGTTCAATAATTCAAGTCCTATATTTATCTTCTCAGAGTAACTTGCTGTCAGTAGAAGGCAGATTTATGCAAACATATTTAACAAACAATAGTGAATTTCAACATCTTTAACTCATTTTTGAAGAAAGATTCTATGTAATTCAAGGAAAATAAATTTAATATGAAATACTTTCCTTAACAGCTCATATACACTCATCTAAGAGTATGTTTGACATTTTCATGTCTTTTTACATAAATATTAGGAATGCTTAAGTAGAATTTGGATAAGACTTTAATTTTCTCATATGCTTTGGCTTCAAAGAAACTAAAATCATAGGATCTGTGTTTTGGCAGGGAGCAGAACAGAAGTGAGGGAATTTAGAACACAGAGGGAAGGGACCACTTAATAACAAACATGAAAATGCTTTCTCTTGGGAAGAGAAGTGGTCTTAAATTTACTCCAAAATTAAAAAAAAAAAAAGTTCTTCAATGGAAAATGTGCAATTTCCCGAATAATTAACAAATAATAAAACCTAGGAAGTGGATTTTTATTTTTCAAGAGCAGAAAAATATTGTTTGAGCTATTCCAATGCACCATGCAATATTTAAGTTCCTTTTTTAACTTAGTAATTAAATAAAATATTCTTAGTCTAGAAATGTGAATAATATGTTATCAGAACACAGAACTTATTCGTGGTATAATACTTCCTTAATAATTGATCGAATTTGGTATTAGAGTACTGTCCTAAATGCTTTTATGCATTAATTCAGGAGGTTGTTGTACATAATGATGCTCTGCCCCTCTGCCAAATTCTCCCGCCAGCACAATGGCACTCATTTGCAGGACTGTCATGAGGATGGATGTTGACTGATCACAGCTGAGTCTGCCTCCAGGAATTGCCTGTAGTCCAAGAAAGCAGCCTCATCTCCATTGGAGACATCTCCAAAGGGTCATGGACCACTCCAGGTCCAAAGGTCCCCATACATTAGTATTTATGTTCTTTGATTAATTCTGGTATTTATATTGCATTTATATTTATACTGTCTGATAACAAATATTCTGTATCTATATATTTGTGTTTGATTAATTCTATATCAATGAATAATCATAAAGAAAAATCAATCCAGAAGAAATTTTTAACCCCTAGAGTCTTATGGTCACAGAGATTTTTGTCCAACTTTTTACTGTAGTAAAATAATATGGTGATCAGTAAAGCATTTTCAGGCAGAAAAACATTTACACTAACATAAAATTTTGTGGGAGAAATGGAAAGAAATTACATTCAAGGAGAAAGAAAAATGATATAAAATAGCCAATGGTTACTAGAGCTTGTTCATGTGTACTTTTCAATGGATGATCCAAGATATAAAATCATTACAGTATTTAGATTTCATTGTTAATTTAAAAACATGTCCCTAACTTCGAGTTGACTCTTTTGTTTTTAAAACTCCAATATTTGCTGATCTGGAAATTACACACTTTACAAGTATTTCAGCTTCTGACAAAATTCTTTTAGTTGTCTCTGAACATTGTGTGTGGGGATATATAGTTCTTCAAAATTCTTTTAGGTGGTAAGTAGGCAAAAATTTCCACTAAACTGGATGACCCGAATTATCTTTCAACTATAAATTCAGTGGTGTTCTCTTATCTCCTTTTCTAGAAGTAGAGTTAATCTAATCCAGTTCTTTGTGGCGAGCACCCACCCATGTTGGAAAAAGAATTACTAGCAATGGAAGAGGTAACATCACCAGGAAACCCAAAAGCAGGAGGTAATAGGGATGGTAAATCTTTGAAGGAAGTACAGTAATTTAGGAATGCCCTCTCCCAGTTAAGGTTCAAAATTTTTCAAATGCAAGAAAGTTCTGCATCAGCCTTCTGTTTGTTTTTGTCAGTCTTGATAGGACATAGTGAAAATGTCTAATGACAGCCATATAAATAAAAGCAATAATTAATTACACAATGACCATATGGTATGCTGGTTATATTCATTTCCTGGGGCTGCTGTAACAAATTACCACGAACTTGGTGGCTTAAGACAACAGAAATTTATTTCCTCACAGTTCTAGGGGCTAGACGTCTGAAATCAAGGTGTCAGCAGGGCTTCCCTCTCTTCAAAGTCTCTCAAGGGGGTGGGAGGATAATTCTTTGCCCCTTGGAACTTCTGGTGGCCCCTGGCATTCCTTGGCTGTGGCAGCGTCACTTCAATCTCTGCCTTGGTCTTCACATGGCTTTCTCTCTTTGTCTCTGTGTGTCCCTTTTCTGTTTCTTATAAGGACATTTTTATTGGATTTAGGGCCCACTCTCATGTAGTACGATCTCATCTCAATTCTTACCTTAATTACATCTACAAAGACCCTATTTCCAAATAAGGTCATATTCTGAGGGTTTTGGTGGACATGAATTTTGGGTGGGAACACTGTCACCGCACAAAGGGCACGATCTGCTCGCCATGTGACTAAAGCCAATTGTCAAGAGGCAACATGGTGGGAAAAAGAAAGGGTTTATTACAGCTTGCTAGCAAGGGGGAAGATGACTGACTAATTTCTCAAAGAACCATCTTCCAGAACAAAGACTACAGGCCAGTTATATAGGGGGCTGGTCTCCTGGAGGGGAGGCATCTGGTCTCAGGGTGGAGCCTCCATTTGGTCTTAGTTCCTGGCAGTCTTTTGTTTTACTTGACATGCATCAGAGACCAGAGCAATGCCCTACACCCTAATCCTTCAGTTGTCACTGATGATGGCCATCAGCATAGACTCTCTGCCCAGGGGTCATCACATTCCTAAGGAACTCAAGAGAACAAAGTTATCAACTTATAGCAGCTGGGAGGGGCCACAAAACCCACAGAGCATGTCTGGGCTAGTTAATCAGGGGTCATTCAAAGTTACAATATGGCTTCCCTAATGTCAACTTTGTGTTGAGCCTGTATCAACACTATTAAACCCACTGGGATTATGTGTATGCAATGTTATCAAATCATACCCTGCCACTCAAAAAAAAAAAAAAAAAAGATGAAGAAAAGAACTGTTTGAGAAAGGTATTTTTCCCCTGTCTTACCAGTGAGGCAATGTAAGTAAACCAACATCTCAAAATGTCAAAGCTGAGATCAGGTTCCAGTTCTGCTTGCAGACCCTTCTGCTCTGCTGGCCATTGCTCCACCTTTTCTCCTATTTCATGTCCTCATCATGAGAGGTGATGCCCACACCACAAGCCTTAGACTCACATTTCCCCCGTGTTGGTCTCACTGAAGGAAAAGACGACGGGAGGATTTTGTGAGATTTCTGCCTCCCTCCCCCACCCTGTATGACTCTGCTTTGAGTGACTGAGAAATGTTTTCCAGCAAAGGGAAGCCCCCCATCCAGTGGATAAATCTATAAGAGCCCGCATAACGTAACCCTTCAGGTAGTAAAGCATATGATGCTCAATGAAAACAGACAAGCTGGCATCCAGTGTCCTCATAACTAATCTGCCCAGAAAAACATACTTTAGCTACAGGCAAAATACTGCAGATTGCTTCAGGAATCATACTGCTCTTCTTAATATTTGACCTTGTACATCTGTGGTACTAATGTGCTGTCCTTAACTACTGTGTGATTATTATCAGGATGAAAAAAGCCATGATTTTTCATGCAACATTTTTATAATTCTTTAAAATGAAATATTTTAATTGCCTCTGACATTTTAGTTGAGATCTTTATAATGTAAATGTAACTGAGTGGAAGTCATATTCCCTGAATATGTCTTTAATGACTGAGAAAAATAATAAATTTCTTCCCGCAAAATAAGGAGTCACTCTAAGCAAGAAGAGATGGAATGGAATTATAATCAGGGATAAAGAAAGAGGCAGAGAGGAAAAGGAGGAAAACATATTCCATTCCTCTGCAGGGCAGCAGGAACAGGGACTTGAAGTGTCTGCCCAGTCATTCTGTGTCCTCTGGAGGAATTGCTCTGTTCCCTGGAAAGAAGCATCATTTTGGATTGGGGGAAAGAAGACTTATTCCATTGTACATCTCAGGAAATCCACTCACTGCTAGCAGAGGGTCAGTGACATACTGACAAATTGTCAGGACTGTAGATTTCCATTGATTAACTGTTATTTGTGGCACCAAACACATAGAACATTATCACTAGAGTATTTACAGACCTTGTGGATTTCCTACGCGTTCAAACTACAATCTTTCTGTCCATCCGGCTCTGTAATTCTATAAGACCAAATATTAAAGCCAAATAGACTTTGTGTTTTCCTTCCCTCTTCTCTTCCAGCTGGAAGCATGGCAGGAGTTCTACTCATATGCCAACAGTTAAATCAGCAGCTTTATCTTGTCAAGAGAGAAGCATAACAAGAATTACATCCAGAACAACAGGCAAAGCAATGATTCAGACTTAAGTATTACAATTAAGTTCTTAAACTAAGAGCTAATCAATATATGCATGCATGCAAGGATGAAAAGGCAAGTAGGATCTGACACATAGGTAGAAGTACTGTCCGTCTCTGAAGGACAGACATCCTCCTTTCTATTGGAAAGATGGAGAAACTCCAGCTTACCCAAGCTCACCTAGAAATAAATCATGTTAGCATTTAGAACAAACCCATGGCAATAAGACAGGTAATATGAAAGTGTTAATTAAATGAGATAGCTAATATTCAAAGCATAGGGAAAATTAATAAATTAATAACGATAAAAAATGTTCTCTTGACTCCTTAACTGGTTTACCAAAATAAAAATGAATCCAATCTTAGATAGTTCTGAAAATTCAGAAAGTGAGCCGTTACATAAGATTGGGTGAAGACGTCGCTATAAGCCAATGAAAGTGTGGTTTGGGTTCCGTGGGGAGCTTCTATTCAGAGTGGAGTGCGTGGGAGAAGGTACTGAACATCATCAGGACTTCCCTGAGCTCACGCCAGATTGGAATGTGTTGTTTCATCTGGGAAGGTCACAGAATACCAACTCTCCTCACTTTCCTGTTAGAAAGTGCAAAGCTGACCTTGCTTTAAAAGGAAAGCTGATGTGTTTAGCAAGGGCTTTAAAAATATAGTTGAGAGTTTTAGCACAGTTATTCAAAATTACTAAAGTAAAGATTCATCTATATATAAGATTTTCCTTTTTTCTAGCAAAAATGAATTACAGTTATAACATTTTCCAAAAATTAATTATACTAGCAGATATGGCTACAAGACCCAGGGACACAAATAACCCAAGGTCTTCTGGTTGGATACATGACTCATACAAGACTTTGTTGTTGTCGTTCATCTTTCTTTTAAAATTATTACAATTAGCAATAAATTACTAATGTACTAATTAATGAACTAGAATGATTTTTTAATGGAATCCTCAGTCTGTCAGTTTTCAAAATAGCCCATTGTGCAGTGTAAAGCAAGCATTCTGGAAATACTTACTGTTAATGTAATTTTTCACCATTACTAGCAAGTGTAACCCAAACTAAGTTTCAGTGAAAACTTATCTTGCAAAATGACTGAAAGTCATAACATAACAAAATACCACAACTTTTTAATATATTTTTTCCTGTCATATAGAGAATATCAACATCCAAACTGGATGCTCATGGGCAATATAAAAATATAAAACTGACAGCGGTGATATGAAGAATGGATCCCACCCCCAATCTGAAGAAGGCCTTGGTCTTTCTTCTCTACCTATCTACACACTCTCCATGGAGAATTCCTTAATCACCATTGTCTAAGAAGATCTCAGTTTAAAGCTCCTTTTTCCATGCCATGCAATTAACAACTCATTATACAGTAGCTAACACACCAATTATTTTTACCCAGTACTTTAGTACTTGATAATTAAGTATTTTGTTCTTCAATTTTTCTTGACTATGTTGCTTGTCTCCCCAGTCAGGTTACAAGGATTGAGTCCAGACCCAGAGCCAAATTGCCTGAGATCCATTCCTGGGTACTTCACTTACCAGTGTGTGTGATTTTGGGTAAAATCACTTAAACATTTTTGTGCCTCAGTTTTCTCCATGCAAAATGGGAACAATGATAAACAGTACAGCCTTATAGGTTGTTTTGAGGAGTAAGAAAGAAATGTATGCAAAATATGTAGGGCAGTTTCTGATATGTGTGCTATATAATGTTGCCTATCATCATTATTATTTTATTGTTATTGTTATTTTTATCCTCAATGCCAGGGACCTTAGTACCATATTTTTTGAATCATGCCTTGCACAGGATTGGTCATATGATAACTACTCCATAAATTTTGATGACTGAATTATAAGACTAGAAGGCAGAAAAATTCACAGATCAGTGTATCTGCAGATGCATGAGTTTGGGTGTCACTGATGAGTAAACTATGAGCCACACTGCATTTGGGTACCTGAGTGGGTCTAGGTAGCCATAAATTATAGTTGTGAGACGCTGATGAATCAGCAGCAAAGATAGAAACTCATAACACATCACGTGAAAAATGGTATGGCTTTTAATGCAGAGATTTTCTGGAGTTCATGATGATACAAAATAGAAGTAGACATTGAAATAAGCTCATGGTAGCTCTAAGAATAACATAAATGCAGCAACTATGGAAAAAAGTCCAATTTTTAGTTCCACTTACTCATCTAGATAAATTCAACATCTTCATCTTTGAAAACTGAAGGGCAGATTTAGTAATAGGGAAGAGTTAAATAAGTTAGAGGCATTCATGTGGTAGAATATGATATCACCATTCAAAATATGATTGTAGAAAATATTGAATGTATGGAAATTGTTCATGATGTGTAAGAGAGAAAAGATCAGTATGACCGAAAATTTGTGAAGGAAGGGGAAGAGGAAGAGAAAGCAAAAGAAGGAAATGGAGGAAGTGAAGGATGTGAAGAAGAAAGTTAAGAAGGAGAAAGAGGAGAAAAAGAAGAAGGAGGAGGTGGAGAAAGTGGAGGGGGAGGGAAATTTGCTTTCTGCTGAGTAAGTTGAGTTTTAAATGAAAATATTCCTGACTGACGAGTTTGTCTAAACTTTGTGTGACACTCAGTCTGTGGTGGGCTCATTATCACTGAGAAGGAAGAAGTAAGAACACATGAGCAATAGAAATGTATAGAACATTCGTATAGAACAGTCGCTCTTTATTTAAAAATAGAGAAGACTGATGTGACACACAGTTAGAAATATCATATACGTACTACTTTGTTCCCAAAAAAACAGATAAAAATGATCATGGAAATAAATTTAGGAGGTAGACAGTCTTGAGACAGTCAGGGCAGAGGGAAGAAAAATAAAGGCAAGTGAAAACCTGTGTGTGTGTGTGTGTGTGTGTGTGTGTGTACATGTTTTAACATAATTTTATTTTAACTTAAAGTCCTACTAAAAAAGAAGTAATTGTAGATTGTATATAGGGACTCTGTCTTATTTAGACACAAAGCTGTTTTATTTCATAAAAAACTGTAAAATAAGTCGCACATGCACTTCTTTATTTGTTCCATTGGGAAAATCTTCATAGAAAACACAGAGAGTACCTCTAGAATACTTTGTATATATTTGCATCATTATGAAAGCATATTTTGAATTACAAATTAGAGTTAGTAATTTTTATTCCATTAGTTATATTTAATCTTTTCTAATTAAACATTGTTTATTCAAAAGAGAGTTGTGAGACCCTCTTAAAATAAAACAAAATCTTTAATCTGACTTGGTTACACACAGGCTGAGAGAGCTGGATCAAGATTCCTATCTGGAGGAAATTTAGGTTTTAAATGAGGGAGATGTACTGGCTTTTTTGGAAACTCGAACTCAAAACAAAACTTAACCAATAAAAACTACAGGAAGCACATGAAAAATATCAACATTGACTCTTTGTTCTGACCGACTTGTTAAGGGTGTCCTCACCCAAATATCAACATGACTAATATATTGATAAAATTAGGATTAATCGTTATTAGAGTCAGGTGGTATGAAATAATATTCATTATATATAAGAATGTGTATCACTGGCATACATGTATTCATAGATATCATTCTTTCCACACAGACATTGTTCTCTCCAATTCACAGATTTAGGGCCTTGTATCAATTCTCTAACAAAATAAGCGTCTTCACGAACTGAATTGAAAGCTCAAGCACTGTGGCTATTCTCAACTCCCAATAGAAAACAAACTTCATTGTCCAATTCCAAATCTCTGTTACGTATGCACGGCTCATACTACCTAGCAATTTTTAGTTACAGGTTAAATAGGCACAAGATTCAGTAAAACTTTTATGGGAAGAAAATCAGCAAATATACACATAGCTGCAGGCACATGTGTTTACATCATTTTATGAAAGGTCTGTATGTCAGGTTTTCGGTTGGAATCCATCCCGAATGCATCACAGCCAAATGCACATCTTTACTGTTTGCATAGCCAGGAAATACTTTGTGGGCAGTGAACCAGATTGAATTTAAATTTATAGGGTGATGATAATGGTGAATAGCACTTTCTGAATGGAAGGGTCAGGATAAATCAGAAAAAGCAGAGAAGAAAGTGAATATTTAAGGATGTTACATCTTGGGAATAGATTGGCATTTAATATGGCAGAAGGAAAAAGGGCAGTAATGAAAACTGGGAGAAATAAGAAAGAGGTCTCTGACACTGTATTATACTAGCAATTAACTGTATTTCTCACCATCCGCACAGTAAAGAAAACAAGTGTTAGCTTCACTGAAGACTTTCCTTATGGTAGCAGTAAATTACTTTTATTAAATCTTGACTTTTTAGTACACATCTTTTTAATATTCTGTGTAATGAAATGGGAACTATGCATAATTTACTTCTGGATAGTACAAGTATCATGATTATCTTGAGGAAAATCATGTGTCTGAATTGTGAGGTGAACTGGCCACTTTTTCGTAGAAAATTATTTTTACTTCAAAGAATGACTGACAGAAAATTTCTGGTTATTCAGACTTGAGTATGTAGGAGACATTTTCTCAAATGGGATAAAGTGATTTGTCATTTCAGGGAAAACAATTGACTCTATTTGTTGCCAATAAATCTTGAGCTTTCAGGAGATGGAATTTGGAAAACTTGTATCCACCATGTTGATCTTGCAACTTTCTAGTACTTACCTACTTTTCTAATGGGCTCAGTGGTGACAGGGTAAGTGTGAATTTTTGGTATTATATATTGAGATATGTCGATATTTGAAAGAACTGAATAACTCGAACCAGTATTTTCCAAATGACAAATGCGTGATGTTGTGACATTACACTGAGGTAAAAGATCCATTCAAAAGTGTAAGATAAACCCATGGATATGGATGTTACAGAGTACGAAAAGTTGTTGATGCGGTTTCAGATTTCACATTACAGTTTTCACATCAAAATTTATAAGAAACTCTGACTTGTCAAATTTTGGTATGGTAGCAAAAGAAAATAACAATTATCCAAAAAGGCTATTACAATATTCCTCCCTTTTCCAAATACATATCTTGTATGAGGCTAACTGTTTTTATATACTTCATCCAATGCAACATGTTTCCACAGAATGAATGCAAAAGCAAATAGTCAGATATTCAGAATTCAGAGACTCCAACTATAATCTATTAAGTCATATATTAAAGAGATTTTCAAAAAGGTAAAACAATGCCTCTCTTCTCACCTTTTTTGTTTTTCTTTTTTTGGTTTTAGAACATGTAGTTACTCGTCTTCAAAATACGTTAATTATTTTGAAATGAATGAATAAATAGTTATTAAAATTTTTCTCAGCTTGAACTTTGAATATGATGATAAAGATTTATAGATAAAATCCACACAATCCAAAGCTCTTTGGGATTCTCTAAAATTCTTAAAAGTGTAAAGGGATCCTGAGGCCAACGAGTTTCAGGACCACGGTTATAAAATACGGAGGTGAATAGGGCACACGATATTTAGTGACTCAATCTGTGCTGAGGCACTGTTAGTCTTCTTTGTGAGAATACAATATTTGAACCCCAGTGTTGTCATTTTTGGCGTAGAATATCTTGTTGACTTAGTTCCTTCAACCCAAATGGAAGAAATCCCCAATATTTGTGTGACAGCCCTGTCATTTTTTAAAATCCTTTAATTGTGTGCACATGGTTTAATTTTAATAGGAAAGGGGTTTCCTTTCTAACACTTAATACAAAATGTTCACTTACATCATCTGTAAGTAAATATTGATATCAGTCCAAAAAGGCACATCAACTCTAAAAAATGTCAATCAGCTGACTGGTGCCAGAACATGGCAGTTCTGCTATGATGGCTAATATCGCGGCTGGAATAAAGACTTAAATGGTTTGTGATTATATATAACAAAGGCAGGTCAATTGTTGAAGTTTCTCCTTTAATCATAAAGAAAAAAAGAACTTCAAGTGGGTTTAAAGTGTGTTTTGTTATGTTTTATGATTATCTGGAAGGCACCTTATACGTGAATAAATGGCTGATTTTACTTGATTTTTCTTTCACTTTATCTTTCCAATGGCAAAAATCTGTTTATGTTAGAACTTAAAAAATTTGAGTATCATGCCTCAATGCTAATTGTTCTTCCCTGGGGAAAAGACTTCTAAGTAAAATTTTTTTAAAATGCTCATCTCTTAACCTAAACTTTTAAAAGGTATTTTCTCATATTGTTATATATCAACTACCCAGTTATATACTAGCCACACCCTAATTGGAAATCTTCATTCCTGAAAAGACATCAAATATCTCCACAACAGTATTGACTTAGTAGTAATATGTAGTTTATAAATACGGTTATTTAAGAAAAATGCTTGTAAATATAGACTGCTACTCCCAAGATAGTGAAGAAACAAAATAGTTTTTTCTTCTTTCTAATATTCCAGAACACCTCAGCTTGTACTTTTGTATCCAAAGTAATGTGTTGTTACAGGGTTGAGAAAATAATAGGCATCTTCAGATGGCCATTTTTCCATTTGTTTAAGCAAATATTTACTGACTGTCATTTAAGTGCCATTAATTTTGCAAGGTACCAGCATACAGGGGCAACCAAATAAACTTACATCTATTAAGTAGACTATTTTTGTTTCATGAAAATCTAACCCTGCATGTGTCTGTGATCTGCTATTCTTGAGCCCATCACAAGTAGTCATAAGTGCCATTTGTCTTTGCCAGTACAGGGCAGCTCGTGAATTGTATCCACATTTAGTATGGATTCTTATTAATGGGTACAAGGAAGCTTTCCTTCCAAAATTTTTTGTATTCAATAATTACATTGTCTTTATAATAATACCGTGTTGTAGATGTTTTATCACCTCTGTTTTCAATATTGGTGCATATGGTCTACAAAAATATAGTCAAGGTCAACGCATTTAAGACACTTAATAATATGATTTACGAGTCTGTTAGTTCCATGAGGGTAGAAACCATAATAGTTTTAAAAAAATTACCTGAGTTAATAAATCATTTTTTTTGTTATTCCTGAGGTCTATGAGCATATAGAATGGCAACTTCAAACCAGGGCTTAAGAAAAATCAGTAATGTCTCTAAATTACCTAAAGAAGTATAAAACTGGGAAACAATGTCAGTTTACTATGCCGTTAGAGGCAATTTTAACAATCAGTGTATTTGAAGTAATTTCCTGGCACTACTGGCTAAATGACTTGATTATTCCTCTCATTCATATATAGATATATTACTGGAATCAGCATTTATAAGCAATGAGCGATGTAAAAAACTACAGAATGTAAGGAAGTATATCTATAATGCTTTCAGGACAGACGATGAATCACACTGAACTTGGAATGAATAATGATTATGATTTAGACTTGTGCTGCCCAGTGCAGAAGCCACCAACTTCCTGCGGCTATGAGTGCTTACAGTGTGGCTGGTCCGAACGGAGATGGGCTGCAGGTATAAAATACACACCAGGTTTCAAAGACAGTGGGAATAAAAGAATGCAGTATGTTTCATTCATAATTTTACATTGACTACACACTGAAACGATAATTCTTGAATATATTGGTTTAAATAATGTATTAAAGTCAATATAGTTTTTACTTTTTTAATGTGGCTACCAGAAAATTTAAAATTACCAATACGCCCTCATTTTATTTTTATTGGGCAGCACGGATGCTGGTGACTGGACAGTGCAATGTGTGGATTAAAAAAAAAAATCCACACGCCCATATGAAAGGATTGCTTATAAAACATGTCAATAACAAATCTGGCATTAATTTAAAAAAATCCTTTTAGTGTGTTTGCCAACTAAGTTTTTTGATCTATTCAATATGATTAATTTCCAAATTTGTTGGCAATGGCATATTATAACTCTTTACTGAAACAATTTAAAAATTTTTCAACATTTATTTTTATTTATTTAATCTTGGAACTCAGAGTAATTATGTTTTTCATAAATATTAGGAACCTGCCCTTGAAGGGCACTTGCTTGAAAATATAAAGAAAATTTAAAGCTTTTGAATAAGTTGAGGCCACATGGAAACACACTGACAGACAGGTTAGTTGTACATCAAATCTGCAGAATATATATGACATCAAAAATACTATCCTTTTTACAAAAGTGATAAACAAAATCAACACTTCTGGTGACTTGAAATATTGTTTTCTTTCTGAACTGATAATAATATGTTTCTTACTTAGAACTGGTCCATTCCTCTCAAATACCTAGGCTGCTTTTATCTCACTATCAGGACTACTTAGCTGTGCTAGTGACTGAAGGCATTAATGATCTAAATCAAAAGAACAATAAAATATATTACAGGACTAGAGGCCGAAATTCCAGTCAGACTTTGGTGATGACTGGGTGATGAGAAAGACAAAAAATCACTGTGAAATGGGAGAATGGAAAGATTCTGTCTCCCTCTGTCTCGACATCTGCTGGAAGTTCTGAGCTCTCAGATTTTAGACAATCTGCATTTCACTGTCTTCCCAGATTGCTTTTTTGGCCCCAGTAAAACCCCTTTGCAGTTCCAGCAATTGTAAAGGGGTCCAAGTTTTTGTTTGTCTTGTTTCATATCTTTCCTACTCTTTGGCCTGTCTTATTTCTCTTTTAAAATCCCAATTGCAGCCTGAAACCCTGTGCAAATCCATCATGAACTCAGTGATCTTAGGATGCTCCATTCAAAACTGTCTGCCCTAACAATACTCTGTCCTGTGGCTCCTCTGTGGTGCCATCCCATAACACAAGCTATGTGAGCTGAGCTCAGCTCAGAAGAGTGACTCAGCGCCGGAAACAGTTGTGTGACTATAATAATAGAAGCAGATGGCTTTGTGCATTTGCCTCCAGGTAACATATTCACAGTTTAAGAGGACCTGCTTAATATATACTGCTTTAATAATAATACGGAAGATTTATGACACAGTATTTGGGTGTGGAATATTTGGTATAAGATTGACCTTTTAAAATCCCTTTAATTAAATAGCAGTCATAATTAATCCACCCTGTTCTGATTCTTCCCATATAAAATTTATGGAGCTATCATTATATCTCAGTCATTTTTGAGACTCCCTGTCAAATCTCTTTGGATTATAAAGGTCTCATTCAGTCCCAGGAAAACAAAGAGAGAAGCCCTGGTTAATGGCAGTGGGTTTTGCTATTATATAAATAATTTTTTAATAATTAAAATAAATTTTATTTATTTAAATATTATATATATAAAACATATGTATGCATGCTTGTCATATAAATGTTTATAGATATAAATAAATAAAACATATACATGCATGTATGCTATACAGAATACATGCATAAAATGCTATACATAGAAAAATATTGTCAAATTCTCATAGGCTAAGATATAACAGAAAGAAGATCCTGACTCAAGTTTTCTGATTCTAGAGCCTAAGCGTTGTGGGACCACGTTACTGTTGTGTTCTTAAACCCTGCCCCAAGAACAAAGCCAAGAAACAAAAGATAAGAGAAATTAATAAAGCTCATAAATTTTAGTCTGTTACCAAATTATTGAAAAATTGGCAGATTTTCACCAAATTTGTAGAATATGTTTGGAATGATCTGCCTTAGAATATAGGCCATATGGCAAACAGAAACTTCCACATTCACTCTTGAAGGGAGAAAGCTGAAAGAGATGAGGTCATATCCTGGAAAAATAACACTGATGAATGACACGAATGTCACAAATTGGGAAGGTGTGCTTTGGGAGTCGGACTTGTGCTATAGACAGAATTCACTTTGGAGAGTCCTGGATAGAGGGCGAGGGGCTCAAAGAGGTAGATGATCCTAACCCTTCCTCAGGGCAGCTAAATCTGCAGTCCAAGTGGACCTGCAGAGCCTGATTATCAAGAGAAGATTGCCATAGTTACTCAGATAGCACGAGTAACAACACAGTCATGCTGTGAGCGAGTGTCACGTGGACAGGCCGCTCCCCCACCAGGCCTGTTGAGGCAGCATCATTGGGAACATCTCTGGCAGCAGGAGTAGTAGTGGGTGCGCATTTCTCCTAGGGCGGCACACAGAGATATAGCAGGGCCTGAAGCCCAACTCGAGCACCATGATCTCTATCACTGGGCTATGATGCATTCAAAATGTGCACAGAGAAGCACAGGCACCTCCCAGAGCCTTGACTCCTGTCCGCTCCTGCTAGCAAAGCTTCAGTGAGTGGAGCTGGTCCAAGACCCTCATCTGGTGTGATCGGTGGAGAGTCACTTGGGGGCTGGCATTCAAGTCTTGCAATTGTGGCTGTATGTCATGGCAAACTTGCATGAGGAGTTGCCACATCAGCATTCATGGTTGGGAAAGCACCAGCCCCAACTCTGCCATTACCATAGGTCAATCAGGATTTACTACCTTAAACCTTGGGCCATAAGTCATGTCCATGGGGGCCTGCAGAAGGCCAACTCTCTCTTTGGGATACCAGAAAGCATGGGAAAATCGTGGACAAGTAAACCTTGACCTCTCCCAATGTCTTCATATTTAGGCTCCATTTTGATAATCGAAAGGGCAAATCCTTGGGGGCAAAACTGTTGATTTTCAATAAAGCCCCTCCTCATGCAGCAACTCCACGTGGCATTTCCCAGCCTGAGAAAAAGCTAGACTTTACTCAACAATGGAAACTTAGTAATGATCAGAATTTTCCATTTAAATAGTCTTTCAAATGAACAGAATACTGGGCATTTTCAATGTTCTATAAGGACTTATAGAATGTTTTATTCCAAATTTCTATGGCTTGAAGTTATGTTTCCAGTTTCAAGGGTTAAACATACCTTAGACCTATATTCACTACTTTCCATTTTTTTGTAAGCACCCTACTTCTTAGAAGTGAAACTGATTGTGACGTACTCTTTGAAAATTTACATGTTTCTATTCTGTTAAATAGCTCAGAAAAAAAAGAAACATATTTGAATATCCATCCCAAGTATAAAAGTAGTATTGTGAGCTGAAATCTCTTTCTTTAATTGCCAACACTGCAGTTATCCTTAAATAAAAGATATAAAATCAACATAATATAGTAACTGTAAACAATTAAGAAACAAATGAATTTTTAATAAACGTGATTCTTTATGAATTTATTATTTCTTACTTTAAGATCCATCCAACAACTTTTGGATTTGATTAAATATATGATTAAGTTCAGTGACAGCAATGTTGCCTAATGTTTGGCATTCATCTAGATTGTTATAACTTACTATCTTCAAATATTTCTCTGATTATTGAGGAGTTTCATTTCAAATATACTAAGAAAAATGAAAAACTGTACATATTTTACATTGCATCTGTAGCAAATATGAATTAAGAATTATAAAATTAAATTGAAAATCCAGAGATTTTTCTATGCATGAAAATGTAAAATTTTGGAAATTTACTATAAAAGTAACATAATTTACTGAAAATCAATACTTAATAAAAGTTAATGTTTCTAATTGAATGCCTCTGACAAAATGTGAAATATGTTTTTGTAAGTGCTCTTGCAATCCACTACACTCAGAATAATGGCTAAATTTAAAGTATCTCAAAAGTCAGCTCTGTATACTGTGGCATTGGACTTTTGAACTTGTGAGATAAGGTAGTTGAACAATCAATATATTAACTTTTTACTTCCCTAATCCATAGTAGACATATTTCCATGACTATATTAGGATGTCATGTTCAAAAAAATGTTACATTGAAGCAAGATCTTTTGGTAACAGTGTATTTGGGGATTTCCATTCTAGCAAGTCTAGGTAGTTACATATTTGGAAATATCACATGCAGTATTCACTTGGCTTGTGCAAATTTGTGAATCACCTTTACAGTGAAGTATAAAGGCCTACAGTCTGAGCAAATGTCAGAATGAGTCATAACGGAAATTATATAGACAAAGCAAGCAGTGAAAAGACTCACAAACAGATGGATTAGAGAGAAATAATGACGTACACTAGGTGGTTAGACCCTGAACTTTAAATAGATATCTGCTAGAAATTATTCCAGAACAGAGATGGCCATGTAGTCATTCTCCTCTAAAAAGAGCTCTTTGTGGAGGCCAAATGCAATGAATGTCATGTGATTTATAGACAGGTCTCAGCAACGTGGGAATTTTTATTTCTCTTTCTCTGGTTTGAATGTCCATCATTGTCACCTATTTGGATAAAGCATCAGTGCAAGTTTGGTCCCTTTTTCAAAATTTTCTGTATATACTCTTGTTGTTAATTTCAATTTGAGACTCCAAAATGCATCACAGAAAACCCTAGGACAACTCTCTTCTTATGGTTAATTCTCTCACAGTACTTCAAAAAGAAAAAAGTTTTGATCTCAATCCTTTATATGTAAGGACAGCCTAAATCAGAACTGCCTTCTGCTAAAAAACAAAACAAGACAATGATGTTCTTGGTCAATAGAGTTTATAGCATGATCTACCGTGTGTCTTTTATGTAATAATAATATTCAAATATAAAATTAATCAATTAAGTACCATTGGATGTATGGACTTGAGAAGGAAACAAGAAGAAGAAAATATAGGATGCATGGTACAAAAAGAAGAATCTTTTTGTGTGTCAAAGAAAATACATATTAGGATTGTTTCTGATTTTATAAAACTATTTTAAAAACAAATGCTAAGTAGATAGAATGGACTGGAGAAAACATTTATAAGCCAGTATTTAAAAACAAATCTTTTAGTGAAACAAATATGCAGTTATTAATAAATCTGAAAAAATCCTACATGGTATAAACCTAATATTAATATCATATTTACACTCTTCCCAAATATGTGGATATATTTCAATAGACTTATTGGAGAAATGCCAAAAATAAAGATATTCTACCTAAAATGACTTAACACAAGATATATAAAAACATGGGTAGATACATGAAATATCATCAACAGATAAGAATATGTGAAAAAAGGAGAGTGATGAAAGAACTTTTATCACTAAATGTTAAGCAGTATTACCCTCTAATAATTACATTAATTTATTAGTGTTGGTGTGGTAAAAGAACATCAGACATTATATCAAAAAGTTGAGAACTCAAAACCATCTGTAAGAATTCAATATATGATTACATTGCATTGCAGATCCAGGGGAAGGGATTGGTGCAGGAACTCATTCAATTTATTTGAATCATATCCTCACCTCATGTTATGTACTCCAAAAAGTCCAGGTGGATTAGATCCAAATATAATGAGTAAATAAATGAATGGAGAAGAATGAAGAGGAACAAGAGTAGGTAGAGAGGAAGGATGAAGTAGTTAGATGTAAATTCAGGAACGTAAGTTACCAATTTAGTAGGCTTAAAAGCTAAAGGTGAAAATTACAAACAAAAGATTTTCTGATTTGACTGCATAAAAAGTAAGCATTTCTGCACATGAAAAACATAACAATTAAGCCAAAAGGCAAACAATAGAAAATAAACACACACAGGCAAATGTGCACATACCCATGCATGAGAGTGCACCGACCCCCAATTCCAATAAAAATGGGCAAAGAACACTAGCAGACTGATAAAGAGGAAATATAAATGGCTAATAAAATTCGAGAGGGCCAGCCCTGACGGTCTAGTGGATAGTTTGGCACTCTCACCACTTTGGCAGCCCAGGTTCATTTCTCAGTAGCAGAACCACACCACCCGTCTGTAAGTAGCCATGCTGTGGTGGTGGCTCACATAGAAGAACTAGAGGGACTTACAACTAAGATATACAACCATGCACTGGAGCTTTGGGGAGAAGGAAGAAAATTTTTGAGAAAGGCCAATCTTCATCAATAATCAAATAAATTAAAATGATAAGATCCTATGGGTGATTTTTTTCTTTTTATAAATTTTAAGAGGATTAAAATTGTTTGACGTGATGTAATGTGATGAGATGGGCTCTTAGACTTTACTTTGGGGTATGTAAATTACTACAATCTTTCTGACAATCAGCTTAAAAATATGTGTATGTATCAAAGCCTTAACAATGTCCCTGGCACTTGATTCAGTAATTGTCAATTGGGAGACCCGTTTGGTGCTATAGGAGATGTCTATCTTTAGAAATCAATTGTAAAATATGAATCTTTGAAGAAAAATATTTAGAAATAATCTTCAAGACAAATGTTCCAAAATCAAGAAAGGGTTAAGGTGGTTAGGAATAGCGTATTATCTTCTAAAGATGTTTCCAATCAGATTTTAATGAATGACCTGAAGAAGGAGTTGATTTGATGAAGAGGGACTTCAGTTGCTGCAGATCAAGAGTGACGACTCTGGAGAGCTTTCGACCATTTCATTTCCAACCCACGTCCATACTATCCATAGCAGATACAGGCGCACGGTGGACAAAATGGAACATCAGGAAGCTGAACAAGATATTTGTCCTCCAATAAAGAGAGAAATGTTTCAAATCACCAGACTGACCACGCCTTCTGGGGAAGGGGTTTTCCCTTTGTTATTCGTTCATTCATTCACTCAATGAACATCTCTGAGTTCACTGCCAAGAAGACATAAAGGATATACAAAAATAATTAAAACAAAACAACTACCTCTATAATTTTATATTTTAGCAGAAAAACACACATTAGTCTCACACTTAAATCTCGTTCTTCTCTCATGATACTTTTCTGCATCGTGTCAACACAAGTGCTTCACCATTCTAGCACACCTGCTGATACACACATATATCCTGCTCTACACAGTAGGAGGCCATGGGGGTGATTTTCTTCAAAATCTGTTTATTCCCCACTAAAAAAAATAATAATTTGTGGTAACATCTTAAGATAGAAATATTCACAAAATATTTAAAATATGTTTTGAATGAGGAAAACGTTTCGTGACATGCTTCAGACACACTTCAATCACATAAAGTGAGATGTACCTGTATATGGTGATAATGACCAGATGTTTGCCCCTGGGAGACTGGATAAAAATAAGACTCAGGAACTCCTTTGTGACCTGCTCGGGGACTGTGAAATTATGGCTGGCCTTTGTACGGAGAAGCAATTAGCTAGCCCGCACCTGGATGCCTGCATGTGACTCAGAGGTGGTGGAGCCTCTGGCTTCAGAAGAGTTTTCTGGTTGGCCTTGTTGACTGGAGGAGCTCATGCTCTGTTTGTCCCATGACGTCGCTCTCAGCACAGAGGCATATCCTAACTGATAGCTTATGACTCTAGCCTGACAACTTGTAGGGAAGGTTTTCTTGCTAGTTTGTATTCGGTTGTTTGGTTTTCTTGTGTTGCTTATTTAATACCATACTGAGTCTCCCGACAATTAATTTCTGAGATATTTTCCTTGTGCTTTTTAGTTTGTATTGGTTTGAGTCTCTTGCCTCTATCATAAGGTAGCCCTTTCTGCAAATTATTGTCACATCACAGGATTGGTTTATATGGTCATTATGCTAGATATCAACAGCTTTTGCAGGTAGTTTATCTGCAGTTTGGATAAAGTGATCCAAGATGGGGAGTTATGAGCTGTGATTTAATGTTCCACACGTAAACTACCCACCATAGTATATGTGTCCACGTTATTGAAACCTCTGTAATGCAACACCACCACTCATTGCTAAAGCACCTGAAGACAATGTAAGATGCAGCTTTGCCCTTGAGGCAAAGGAGTGCTTGGTTTCCCTGGTTCGCCCAATCTAGCCCATGGGGCATTGTCTGCAGTGGTCCAACAAGGATTCCTTTGTCCAAATACATGCTCTAAAATTTTATTATATGTTTTGTCAACTGAACCATATAGCAAGTAAAAAAGTACAAAATTCTAGTATTAATTTTCAATTCCATGTTCCTGAAGATTCATAAAAACACTCAGTTTATCTTGAGAAGATGCTCCCAAATGTATTCTATGGAGTACTAATCTTATAAGCTGCTCCATGAAAGAAATGGGGTCTGTGTTGAAATAAATGTGGATATACTCTCAATTCTATTCTCCACTCCCATTGGGCTCCTTGTGTATTAATATGGCAATGCTCTGAGAAGAACAGTCATAAAGAAACTTGACCATTTTTGGTTCATCCAGAATTTCTCAATTTACTTGCCCACATAGCTCTTCGAACAAAATACCGTTTAACAAGCTACAGAGAGTAGATGAACTGCAACTCCTAGAAGTGCTGGCTTAGAGAGTCTCTGTAGGGTTTGATCCCGATTTCTCCTCTTGTAGCACTCCTGTCCCCTGTACCTTCTTCTACGTGCATCCCTCTAATTCTTGTTGGTACAATTCCTGTGTCACCCTGGTGTGTATTTCTCTGTAAAGGGCCTTTAACATAAAATTTAAAAAAAATTCTGTTGCTACGTTTGCAAAGTTCGTATTTTAAATGCAAGTTCTTCATTAACCATATTTCAAAAGTATTTCTTTTCCAGTGTTTCCTCTTAAATGCACAGTGGTGGTTTTTAACTAACACAGGACAATGTGTCTCTGCATTTGCATAGTAGCCCTATAGCATCTGTCTTTTGGAATGTTCTAGGCCTGTAGCCTCTTTTGTCTCCTCTTCTATGAATCCAAGTTGAAACTACGTCTCCTATTGAATATAAACATGTATTAGTAAATTCCCTGCTTAACAACCATAAGTTCCTCTCTGCTTGAAGTAGCCCCAGAGGTTTATTGTGCAACCATTTCATTCCCAGGGTTGTACAGACCACAGTACTTACTAGGAACTCTACTTACTGTATTTAAAATATGATACAAAACTTGAGTTAATTTCAGAAAAATGAAGTCATCCCAATATAATTAAACGTTTTTCTCCAAAACTTTTATTCTCTCTCTCTCTCTCTTAATGTATTGAAGTCCTTTCAGCTTTTCTTTAATGTCTGTATTTGGGATTGCCATTTGCATCCACATTCATCTCAAAGGCATCATCTCCAGTTAGGCGTTGTCATTCACTAATCCCCACCCTGGAATTTGTCTCTCCATATTTTCTGGTCCACACTACCTCCCCACCAAAGACCCCTGCGAAAATGGGATGGGGTGGCATTTCTGTTTGCACCTCCTGGAGGTCCATGAAACCTCGAAGGGCAAAGATCCCCTTTGAATCTCTAGTACCAAGCGATGTGAGTGCAGTCAAATCATTCAATGGTTGCTAATAAAGGACTGATTTTTCTGCAACATATAACTCTTCATAACTTGGATTTTGTACATATTTAAGAAACTCTTCCAGAGGTCCTAATTACAAATGGCTCAAAATCCAGCCTCATTAAAATAATACCTTACGAATGTAGGCACCCATTCATATCGTGGTGTTCACCGTGCACACATGTTGTCTTTCCTTACACATCATTTTCATTTACGAGGATACTATTACTACAGAAGAGTTTTTTGACAAAGCCTTTTTAATCATCATTTTGATTGACTACATCATGTTCTAATTTGTGAAATTGTTTTCTTTGTTCGGTTGCATTAGTATGTATCCTTGTCCAGCAAACATTTACTTCTTCACTATTTACGGTTTGTAAATAATAGAACTAAAATCTGAGCCGAGGCAGTCTGGCTCTGGGATTCCTGCTCTTGGTCACTGACTCCACTTGCTTTGTAGGCTGCATGTCTCATCATGCAATTGCCAAGCCGAAGGATATGACAATCTTTCTGTGCAGAATAATAGGTTCACTTATAATTTTAAAAGCAAAAAAATGAGAAACTGTAACAATTTACAAGAGTAATATTTTACTAATTAAAATATTTTTTATTAATTTGTTAGCATAAAGTCATATCTTAAATTGTTTTAATTTGCAATTTATATTTCTTACAGAGTCAAAGATGTGCCATCTGTTTGTATTCCATAGTATTTGCACCTGTGAGAGTTATTTGTTTATATCCTTTAAAGATGTGTCCTTTGGAGACTTGGTGGTTTTATCTTAAAATTAAGATAAATGTTAAAATTTACCTGTGACAACACATACAAATATATTTTACTTTAATTTTTTAAATTTTAGTTTTTAAATTTATAGAATACAGTTTTAAATGTATTTCAGCCATAAATTTAACTTTTTAATTTGTTTTCACTTTTAAATATGCCACTCTCTGTTTCTGTTCCTCCAAAGATGTAGGCGTTGTTATTTCCCCTCATATCTATTTATTTTTAGCTTTTTGATGTTCCACTCTTTAATCCATTTAGAGTTTATTTTGATATATCTTCTATATATATATATACTACATATATTTGATATATTTTGTATAAGTTTTGCGTCTAAATGTTTTTCTTTCAACAAGAGCTATTAAAAGGGTATTCATTTTTCTTCCCTGATGAAACTCTGTGAGATCTGCCTAGTAGAATTAGTTGCATTCTCTCTTCTCCCATTCACCAGAAAATATTGCAGTTTATCCATTTACACACTCAAGCGCCTGGAGCCTGAGTAAAATCTCATCATCCCACGTCACATCTCAGGTTATAGCTAAGGCTGATATTTATTTGCTTAAAAAAAACTGACGCGTACCTATTTTCGACTTTCTGTAAGTTGGCCCTCTGATCGATGTTATACTTATTTGCATCCAATGCTTATTGGCCTTCATTAGATTGTATATAAACGTATGATTCTGAACCTATTAGTAATAATTACATATTTTGGGATCATAATATCACTACAGGAATGTAATGTCAGAAAAATCCTCTAGAGTAGGGGCCCAGGAAGCGGCTGTGAGTAACTCCAGTAGGCAAGATGACCCGCTCTCCTGGGGCATAGAAGAAACTCCTGCCAGGTCAGCACTCCTGGCCCCTCCGCGCATTCTGGTATTTCCCCCTTGCAGGAGAAAGGGTGATTACCTGAGCTGGGTGTGCTGCTCCCTTCGCTCCCCTCTCTGGCACCTGTCTGTCTCCAGGGTGTTTCTTGTTGGCTCGTGGCTTTTTGTGCACTTAGCATAAGAGCCCAGCCTCTGGGAGGGGAGCCCTGAGCTCTCAGAAATACATGTGGCTGGGAGGGTCAGTCTCTCCAGTTCTGGGGTCCATTATCCAGAAAGCCTTTGTGCTCCACTCCTCAGCCACATCATCCAACACAGCAGTGAGAAAGCTGATGTTTGATCTCTATCTACCAAACTTCTGCGTCTGTCTTTTAATTAGTTCCAAGCATGGATGGGTATAGAAGTGTCATTGATTTTCTTCAAACTCCAACAGTAATCCAGGATCAAGAATAAACATATTGACAGGAATTAAAATATTAGCTTCCTAATTGTGTAAAGATTCACTTGATCTACTTCATTGGATATTAGTAAAGATAGAGGACACTTTCCGATTTTTCTGTCCTTGAGACCTCACGTATCAATCACATACAAGAGTGCTCATGAAGCTACAACATACTGAAGAAAAATATATATGCATATACTCCAGATAGATAGATATACAGAGAGAGAACACTTCTGACCTTGGAGATATATATATGTATATATATATATATATGTATATATATATATACATATATATATATATTCTGTCTTCCCCTATTTCTTTTCCATTTTCACAAAACATGTTAAAAAAAACTATTAGTCTCATAAACAAAAAAGATTGAAGTCTCCCCTATGTTTTAAAGACCCCAAGTTTCAAAGGAAGCAGAAGTTACCTGTGTGGTGTGTATTGCACGTGGATTTAAGGTGAATAGGCTATGGCGACTGTCACCGTTGGCGGCAGGGAGTCGATTCAGCTGGCTGTAGATCAGTATGGGCCTCTGAGCATTCACCTAACACGATCTGATAGAAATATATCACAGAAATTGTCAAATGCCTCTGGTGTCTTTGCAATTGTCTTAAAGTGGTAAATGGTCAGAGAGTAGATTTTAAAATACAGGTTCTTACGACTCCCCAATTCAGCTCAGATGTGATCTCTCTCCAACCACAGACTGTGGGACACTGGAGCATAAAACTCTTTCTTGTTAATAGTTCCATCACCAGCACGTATCACAGCACCTGATGTATAGTTGGCAACAAATATTGCTTAAAACAAAAGCATGATTGAATGATCTACTAATGGCAAACACGAGTCCCAATAAAAGAATAGAGAAAGTAAAACCAGTATATCGAAGGACGCACATCTTTAGAGCTTCGTTGCAGTTTGTGGGGTAATTAAAGAGTTTCTCATGGTTTTGTGTCTTTTAGATTTTAAGAAAAATGGGTAAGAGTCAGCATTTCTGTTCTTAAAGTAGCATTTTGTTAAGTCCCAACCTCTTAATCAAGAAATGCCAGAAATCTTTCTAAGGGGTCCTTCTTCATTTTTACTTTGCTATCTACTGCTGTGGATTACTACACCTCATTCTAGAGAAAACAAAAAAGGCAGGTTTTCAAAATTCAGAAAATTTCATAAATAATATTTCCAGAACAGACCTTAATTCTATCCCATTTCAATTTCCTCACATAACATAGAATCAGCTAGACTTTTCCAGAATCACAAAGCTGGTCAGTAGAAATCAGAAATGAAAACCAGTCCCTTCTCTTACACTCGAGAGACCTTTGTTCATCACTTCAGACCTTGAATGGACGCTCCGCTGCCTGGTTACCGTGAAGGTGTATTCTTTCTAAAATTCCATCCTCTCCCTTAAAGACTTGACCAAGTGACTGCTGTGAAGGTATACAGAGAAGTCCAATTTTCCTGGACAGGTGAGACAATTCCAAGAAGACAACTATTTTTTCCCCTTTAAGTGTTTTTTTTTTTTCTTCTGAAAAAGCCTTGCATTTGTAGTAATTTTATGCTACAGTATGAATAACAACTCTGGAAAAGCTTTCTTTCCAAGACAGATGTATGTAGCAAAGCATTTTTCCCTGCTATTCAATAAAGATTATTTTCATTACACAGAGAAGTTCCTAGATAAGTGGGACAAAAGAAATTTATGTCCAAAAAGCTAAAATGTTTTATTGGGTATTAGATGATTCTGAAATAACTAATTTAATTTTTTCAATGTATTGAACAAGGCAGAGTAAAGTTATCCTAATTCCATTCACCAATTAATTTAATAAACATCATTGTGCATCTTTTATAGGCCATGTACTGCACTAGAGATTCAAAAGGGTGCCTAATCCAGACTGTTATCATGGAGAATTTATGATTTGGAAAGACCACACAGTCAACAATGAGATGACTCAATTAGAGGGTTGATCCAGAGACACCAGTTAGAAGCCTCCTGTGGTGGGTGAGGCCAGTAATGCTGGGGGCAGTGACAGGGAGGGATGGAAGTGAAATTGGATGGGGAATAGACTTAAACAGGCTGGACTGGTCTTTCCTAGACCTAAACATGGGATCAATACTGCAATATCTTTAAAAAATAAACTGGTAATACTGAATGATCCACAGTTACCCTACTTGAGGTCTGTGGAAATTTTATTGGTAGTTACGATCATTAAAACTATGAAAGATCTCATTTGTAAGTGTCATAAGAACTGACACGATGATCTTTTAATTTATTTTTATTAGAAGAGCTGTGTGTGAAATCCACATGTGATGGTTAACATTACGTGTCAATTTGACTGGGCTAAGGGACGCCCAGATTGCTGGTAAACATTATTCCTGGGTGTATCTGTGAGGGCGTCTCTGGAAGAAATTAGCATTTGAGTCCCTAGATAGAGTACAGAAGATCACCCTCCCCAAAAGGAGTGGACATCATCCAATCCATGGAGGGCCTGAATAGAACAAAAAGATGGAAGAAGGGTGGATTCTGTCTCTCTCCTTGAACTGAACTAAGACATCCGTCTCCTCCTGCCCTTGGACATCAGCGCTCCCAGTTCTCAAGCTTTCAGACTCAGACTGAATTACACCAGCTTTCCTGGTTCTTCAGGTTTAGATGGCAGATTGTGGTACTTAGTGTCCACAATCAGGTGAGCCAATTCCTACAGTATGTCTCTTCATCCATCTATCTATCTATCTATCTATCTGTCTACATACCCTATTGGTTCTGTTTCTCTGGATAACCCTGACTAATACACCATGTGCTTTTTTCTCCATACATTAACATTTTTTGATGATAAATAAGAAAATGATATTTTTCACCATTTGTTGTCCTACTCTTTTAAATTTGGTGCTTTTACTCTTGGTTTGATTGTTTTTGATACCATCGACAATCCCAGATGTTGACTCTTTCTCCCACAGGAGCAGACCATAATGAGGTGAAACGCCTTCCCTACTATGACATTTGCTTCCCTGTGCAGGGATCTTCATTATCATAACACTCCTGACCTCTCTCTGCCCCTTTGTGTTAGTCAGGTTTTTCCAGAGAAACAGAACCTATAGGATGTGTGCATATATAAAGAGATTCATTTTAAGGAATTGGCCCATGGGATTATAGAGGCTGGCAGGTCCAAAATCTGCAGGGTGGGCCAGCAGATGGAGACCCAGGGAAGAGCCAATATTGCAGTTCAAGTGTGAGGGCCACCTGCTGGCAGAATTCCCTCTTGCTTGGGAGAGGTCAGTCTTTATTCTATTTAGTTCTTCAACTGATTGAATAAGGCCCACCCACATTAAGTAGAACAATCTGCTTTATTCAGATTCCACCAATTTAAGTGTTAGTCTCATCCAAAATAATAAAATATTCTCAGGAACACCCAGAACAATGTCTGATGCAATATCTGGGTACCATGGCTCAGCCAAGTTGACACGTAAAATTAAACATCATACTCCTCATTCTTTCATCTCCAGGAGGTTTGAGTGATTTCTCTGAGGGGTGACTTTGAAAGGAGAAACAAGGCAGGATTAGCCTATCCTGTCATCTTTCCTTTCTCCTGGGAGAAAGATGTTCACAGGGACTTGCGTTCTGCTGCACTTAGCTATGCCATGTTTTAAATTACACACTTTGTGTGTAATTTCAATTTGGTGATATATAAAATTGAGTGCATTGGCCAAGAACTTTTAGAAATAAGGGAGAAATAGGGTTCTGAAGAGCAAAATAGGGAGAGCAAAGCTTTTTGTCTTGGCCAGGACAGGTGGCTGTGACCTTCGGTGAAGGAGGTGTGGCTCTACCTTGGTAGTTAAGTGGGCCCTCTCAACTTTGTGACTGAATTTTATTTCAGAACTTCTAAGGGCCGTATGGACAACTTGCATGGACAAAACACGGGATGGGAGATAAAATAGGATTTTCACAAGGCCTTGTTTACAGAAGGCCTCAGAGTCAATTAGTGAATTGCTCTGGCCTATTTTATAGAAACTTCTCAGGACAAATGAACAATTCAGAACAGAGATCCTGAGGGAATCTCAAGGCTGGTGTTGGGGAGATGCTTCTCTGAAGGAAGCAAAAATGTTCTGATACATCATTACTTCCTCCTCAGAAGGATCCAGCCATAACCCAGGTTGACTGTAGGAGTGATGCTTAGACCCGAGGGCTACGGGAAGAGAGGCGATAGATCGGGGGTGGAGAAGTTGCTCCCTGCACACATGTGATATTTTCTTGCACGGGAAGGAGGATACATGAGTAGCACACACCTGGCTCCTCTCCAGCTGAAGCCCTCCCTCCCTCACAGGACCAGCCGCACAATCAGCAGGGCCCAATGCAAAATGAAAATGTGGATCCCCTTGTTCAAAGAGCAGAAAAAATTGCTGTTAAAGGCGATAAAATACAAAGCTTTCCTTTCTTCCACAGTCTCACTCTTGACCTGTCACAGTGATCAATTTGCTCCTTAATGTCACCTTCCCTTGGCCATGGGGATACTTAGAGGCCAGGTGCAGACCCTCACAGGCACCTGGGGGCCCTGCCCCCACCCCAGTGTAGCCTCTCCCCCCATGGGCCATTGCCCCAACCCATGGTGGACAGGTGTCCCACAGGGTTTCCAACCTGCATGCCCAGACGTGTCTGGGACCTGGATGGTGGTGGTTAGAGGATCCCCCACCGAGTGCCCCCCAAGCACACAATGCAGGCTCACCCAGGGAAGGAACAGACAGTGCCAAGCCCCACTCCCAAGACAGTCACTGAGTGGGGAGGGGGTCCAGCTGGGGGGAAGGGGTGGTGGGGCCTGGGGTGCAAGGGAGTAGGGAATGGACACCTGAGAATCCATCCCGGGGAGGCAGAAGGCAGGACCAAGCCTGATCCAAGGCTCTGAGCCCCAGAGCATGCCCCATGGTCCCATCGGACTTCAAGTACAAATCACAAATTCCAAGATAAAATTATTATAAATTCCGAGATGGCAGCCACAGAGCATTCAACCCCTAGTGTGGGTCCCTTCTGAGCGTGGGGCCCTGTGGGCCTGCACTGGCCAACACCCATGGGGTGGGCCCGGCTCGCCCACCACCCCAAGAGGAGCAGTCACTGCCACCTGGATAAACGAGGGAGGAGAAACCGTTTACTGGCTCTCCTCTCACTCTCCTCTTTGGAAATTCCTGCCTGCAGGAGGCAAGTATTTCTGTGCTGCTGCAGACATCAGTTTATAGGAGCCCCGCCTGCTGGGCAAGGCCTGCCTGGAGCATCACTGCTCCGATGGGGCGTGAGGGCTCCTCTGCTGGATCTTGGGGTCAGTATCGAAAGCCCACTCACCCCCAAGATAAGCCACATTTCCCACCATCAGCTGAATTAAGGATAACAGGTTGGTCTTTCATTGGCCTTAACTGTTTTTTTAAAATTTCTCCTGTAAGGTCAAGGACAAGGTGTGGAGGAAAAGTGCCCAAAGTGCTCTCAGTCAGGCCCCTACAATCCCATTAAGAGTGGGTTTGAGTATTGGGGAGGATGTGGAGAGAAGGGAACTCTCATACACTGCTGGTGGGAGTGCAAACTGGTGCAGCCACTATGGAAAACAGTATGGAAATTCCTCAAAAAATTAAGAATAGAACTATCATATGATCCAGCTATTCCACTGCTGGGTGGAACATGAAAACACCAATACGTAAAGATACGTGCATCCCTGTGTTCACTGCAGCATTGTTCACAATCGCCAAGACTTGGAAGCAACCTAAGTGCCCATCGAGGGACGAATGGATAAAGAAGATGTGGTATATGAACACAATGAAATATTACTCAGCCATAAGAAACGATGAAATCCAGCCATTTGTGACAACATGGATGGACACTGAGGGTATTATGCTAAGCGAAGTAAGCCAGAGGGAGAAGGTCAAAAACTGTATGATCTCACTCGTAAGTAGAAGATAAAAATAACAAACACACAGAGGCAGAGATTGGATTGGTGGTTACCAGAGGGGAAAGGGGGAGAGAGGAGGCCAAAAGGGATGATTAGTCACACGGGTGTGGTGATGGATTGTAATTAGTATTTGGGTGGTGAACCTGATGTAATCTGTGCAGAAATAGAAGTATAACGATGTACACCTGAAATTTATACAATGTTATAAACTAATGTTACCACAACAACAAAAAATATATATATAAAAAATTAAAAATTGTGGGTTTGGTTCTTGCTAAAGCTGGTTATGTGTTAAATGATTCCAGGCTGGTGTGGAGGATGGGACCTAAGTAACACCCGCTGTTGCTTCTGCCCCCCTCATCTCAGTTTTCCTGGGGCCGGGATCTATCTTCCACTCCTGCCCCCACTCTGCAATGTTCTGTAGAGATGTGCAATCCTCATATGTGGGATTGACCAATACTCCCCCGTCTCTTACCCCCGGATGAAAGTGAATAGGCTCCTAAATTTTAAACTCGAAAGGAAAGGAAATCCTCAATTAGTCATTTGTAGAGCATGTTGCCTTTTACTGTCTCTCAATAATGAATGAGTAGCAGAGTCAACAAAAGCATAGATATATTCAGAATGTAATTACAGGAGTTGATTCACCATCTGGCTTGTACCAACCTGTCCGCCCTCATAGTTTATGTTCTGGTCACACTGGCTGGCCCACCACACCCACACCCACACTCACACCCACACTCTGCTGCTTCTTGCTTTCATATTTGCTCATGCTATTCAATTCACCTTTGTTACCTGGCTCATTTATATCCATATCCCAAAACTTGGCTCAGAGACTGTTTCCTCTAGGGAGATTTTTCTGATTCCCACAGAATCTCTCTTCTGCATATCCTTGGTTCCCTGTATTTAGGGTACCACGGCCATAATTTCAATTACCATAACATATTGGAACAGTCTATTTACACATCTATCTTTTCCTACTAGACTAAAACCTATGCAAGGACAGGAATAGTATCTTATTCACTTTTTAAGAACCCAGCCTCTAGCACAGAGCTTGACATTGAACAGCATCTCTATAAATAATTTTTTGAATGGAACAGAGGACAGTTTAATATATATTTACTTATGTTCTCATATTTTTCTAAGGGACTCAGAATAAGACTGATAAAAATGTTTAAAAAAATAGGTTTCTGTTTGTTTAGAAATGCTTTTTATGGAAAAAGACTGACCCAACACGAACAGTGCCAGAACCACTGGTTAAACTATTTATTTTCATCTTCTATTATGCCCCCAGCTGGCCTTCACCTGGTCTACCAAGTTAATTTTGAAGGATCAGCTTGCCCATCAATGTCTATGACCTTTAGAGCGTCATTCTATGCCTCAGTCACTTTGCTTGTGAGATTAGAGATGATAATAATACTACTAACCGATATTGATATAAAGATCCTCCATTGAAAAGTTTCATAACCCAGTGCTGATGAGCAATGATTTCAAGCACATTTTTCTAAGGTTCTGATGACCACATTAGTGATCAAGGAGAGGAAGGATGAGTTTTCAATTTGACAGTTTGGTATTTCTATCTCTCAAATCAAGGTCGCTGAGTTAAATATTCTGGTCAATTTTAACTCACATCTCTTGTTTCCAGATTATTCAGCAATGTCATGTAAAATAATACCTGCCTGATCGTATCATTAGATAGTATGCTGACAGGCTTACAAAATATGATTTTTCATCTCAGTAAGCCATATTTAAATCATCATTGTACTCCTTATCTATCTACCAGGTGGTAATTTGGTTTACTACTCTCAATGTGAATTTTATATTTTTTGACTCTTCATTTAAAATTGCTCTTGTCATTTATTCCCCGAATAAAATACTACACCCAGAGATAGTATAATATTAAAAAGAAATCTCTAAGGAACACAAATAATCCAGGAAAATGAAAGAAAGTTGGAGGCTAACACTGAAAGTTGGGGATTTGCCTGTTGGCTGCTGTACCACATCCTTTGGTGTTAAGTTTAACACAGACCTTTAATTCATCATATGACTTCTGGTCATATCACTTCTTTTTCCCACTTTTCAACATTGACAGAGTTTTTTTTGTTTGTTTTGTTTTGTTTTTGTGAGGAAGACCAGCCCTGAGTTAACATCCATTGCTAATCCTCCTCCTTTTGCCGAGGAAGACTGGTCCTGGGCTAACATTCATATCCATCTTCCTCTACTTTATATGTGACGCCGCCACAGCGTGGCTGACAAGCGGTGCGTTGGCAGGCGCCTGGGATCCGAACCGGCGAACCCCGCGCTGCCAAGCGTGGACTAAACCGCTGCGCCACTGGGTGGCCCCAGCATTAACAGAGTTTTGATGCTCACCTCAACGTGGATAAATTCTGACTTGCTAGGTAGATCTAATTTCTCACTTTATTTTTATAATCTTCTATTTCC
The DNA here is from genome assembly GCA_031878705.1 of Tapirus indicus. Classification (NCBI taxonomy): domain Eukaryota; kingdom Metazoa; phylum Chordata; class Mammalia; order Perissodactyla; family Tapiridae; genus Tapirus; species Tapirus indicus. The sequence goes on from CM062925.1 coordinate 123,446,213, forward strand.
TGTGTTTATCTCAGTTTTGGATACTTCGACTTTTCAAATTCCAGGGAAGAAGAACAGACCAAAAATCAGGTTTGCATTCAAGGTCTGGGGACTAGTTTTGTTTATTATCAAATCAACACATATGCAGAGCAATTTCTACACAAGATAAGATTATAAAACAGATGAGTGAATGCACTTCCATTTGCTTCCTGTCTCCCACTCAGTCAGCAGGAGGGTGGGAGGGGGCACCTCCTGTCTTTCCCTCCACCAGGCTGATGGGGGGACTATGTAGAATTCAAGGCTCTACCCAGAGACACAGTTGCAACCCTCCACCTTCTATTGCTCATGGAATCCAAAGTTGTACAGCAGGTCTGAACTTGGCCCATCACAACCTGCGGAGAAACTGCATCATGCTCAGAAATAAGTCATCATCTCCTTGGAACCACAATCTTTCCTCACTATAACCAGTGGATTCTCCGTTGCCATGAAACCCTGGCCACAGTCACTTGGGTGTATTGCGAGTAACCTTCCCTGTTTATTCTCCATCAGATTGGACCACTTCCTGACGATCTGTACTCAATAATATTTCTTAGCTGTGCCCTTCATTTTTTCAGCATATAACTGCCCAACCAAAGATTTTACTGAAAACTATCATGTGGTCTTGCTTTGAATCTCCTTCCCACTTCTTCATAACATCACTGTTACCGCATCACTTTCCAACCAGTCTTTGGCAGTGCTCTGTAGTGCTCTACAAAACTCAATTTGGCCCTTTGGTCCTGGCCCTAGGGTCCCTGTGCCCCACCACTAATCTTCAACGTTAACTTCTTGTCACTCTCCTACTTGCATGCTAATGTCTCAATAACCCCCAGCATCAAGGACATTGGCTGCCATGTTCCTGGGACCACACCTTTTCACCAGATGCTTTTCTTCCTAACTGCCAGTCCGGTGACCATGCAGCATTGTTTTCCATTAATGAACCCCTCAATCTCTGGAGCAAAGTGGGCCTGCTTTTGTTTTACCCGTCTTGCTAATGGACATGAAATTGGAAATATATAACTCCCTTACAATACCAAGCAGAGTTGCTTCACATAGGTCAACACCAGGCAGGGGGCCCCAGACTTTTCTAAGCAGGCTGGTGTTCTGGTTGGGATTCTTCTGCAGTGTGAAATGAACCCAGAGCCGGGAATCAGATGAGTCAGGAGACCCACCCCCTGGCTGGGGAAACACACCAGGTGCCATGGGTGGCCATGACCTTGAGTGTCTCCAAGCCAGCAGGGGCCTGAGACGGCAGAGTAACCAGGAAGTCCAGACCTGACCTGGCAGCAAGCTCTTAAAATACTACCAGTCCTGGTCAGGAGTGAGGAGAAAGGAGCCTGGGCTGCAGGGTCAGGGCATCAATGGCTGGTATTCAACAAGGCTTTTAAAAGTTCCATTCAGTGAATTTTGTTAATGCACTTGCTAATTATGAGGAGACAGCAAAATTGACATAATAGAAATCAAGCCTATTTTAACTTTTAAAATGTGCTCAACCTTTTGTGTTTGGCCATTTCAAGAGCAATTCCCATTCATTAATATTGGTCAATCGATAGGAAGGCAATGCCTCCTTTCTCCATGAGGCAGAATTTTATTGAGAAAGAATCTACCCCTTAGTGGCTCTTGCTATAATAAATACCCACTCATTCTATTATTACAAAACAAATTCTAAATTTCAAAGACAGAACTTTTCAAGTTATAGGCATTACGACCTTATTTAAATTATGTAATAACTATTGGCTTTTGGCCAGAACATTTTTTTCTTACCAATTGTCTTACTTGTAGTCCACACTCCATTGGGGAGTTGCTTTCAGGGCTTTTTCCTGATTCTATGGGACAAAGGCTGCAACTCAAGGAAAAGGGTGAATTTTATCAGTAACTAATTGTGCAAAAGGCAATAAACACTTTCCTTTCCCAAGGCGGTGGCTGAATCACACTTGTGTTCCTCCCCCACCTCTGGGGTCACTGAAGCTGGTGTTTGAGGTTTTGTTTGTTTGTTTATGTATGTATGTATGCATTTGGATTATTTTTCTTTAGAGGCCTAAGTATATTGTAATGCTGTGGCCCATAATTTAAATTAAAATTATATGCTCTATACTTACACAGCGCTTTATAGTTTTTCAAGCTGAGTTCATATAATAGCAATTTGATTGTCATATCTGCACTTGTAAGTACTCAGAAATAATATGATTATACCTATTTCATAAATAAATTGACTAAGTCTCAGACATGGTCAATGAATTGCTGCATCTACCGTTATTCTGAGTCAATGCTCTTTCTGCTCCTCAATCCTACCTCATTCCCTCGACAGGTTGACTGTTCGAGGAAACCCTTCCTTCAAGATGCTGGGATTCCCTTTATTTGTAGGGAGTGAAGTTCTCTAGACCCTCATTTAGGGGGAAAGAAGGAAACAAGAAGGCAGGTAGATATCCAGCTTATCTTTCAGGATCCAGGAAATATAACATTTAATCTCATTTCTTTTATTTTGTTGTTGTTACCCTGTTCTATGGTGGATGTAATTGGGAATGGTATAAACATGGCAGTGTATTAATATTTGATGGGTTCTTATAATGATTCAGAAAGAATGCTAGGTTTATATTTCATTTATATTTTCTCACTCAATTTAATCCTCAAGACAAATTATAGGTATTACTTTTTCCCAATTTCCTTTTGAGGAAATAGTATTCAGAGATGTTGAACCATTGATCCAAGGTTACACATCAGTAAATGGCAGTACATTGATCCAAGATTACACATCAAACCTAGTTCACCTTGAGTTCATTCTTCTAAGGACACTACAGATGGGGCCAGCCCTGCTGACACTGACCTCCCCCTTCCCTACTCTGAACCCACCAGAAAGCCCTGTTCTCTATGGCACAGTAAAAAACAAGTAAGAAACTTAGAATGTTCCCTTTAGAAGAGGAGATTGAAAAGATAAGCTTTCTAACTTATTTTAGATCTCTGAGCTCTTTGGAAATGTGTTATCAAAAGTATTGTCCTTTGTCTGTTATTTGGATTTTTTTATGAGATTCTAGTAGGGATAAGAAGAAGGTTAATGTTTGCTTTCCTGAAATTTTACAGTCTTCTGCTTTATGTTGCTGTGGCATAACCTCACCAACACCCAGGTCTACTTTGGAAACATTACCAGACAAGTGATTTTTAAACACAGAGCAGTTCAGGAAAATCTGTGCAGGTTAGATCCCTGGGCTGACTCTCGCACAGAAAACAACTGAAAATGTTGGATAAAATATGAGGCTATAGGATGGTAAGGAGACCGAGGAAAGGAAAGCAGATGACGGAAAAGAGGAAGAGAAGACGGGAAATGAAAGCAGAACTAGCAAATATTTTGAGGCAAATAAACTTTAAAATTATTAAATACCCCCCCATAACAAAAAGAAAACAAAAATGCCCTTTAACAACAAATAGCATGAGCTTGGATGTCCAGATCTCATGTTGAGTCTGTTTTGTCAATCACCAAATAAATTTTAAAAAATAAATTCTTTGGGCAAGTACTAAGATTCCTTTCTAAAAACATATTGATTTATTTAACTGATACTGTGGAAAATCTCAAAGATACTCAAGTATACGAAGTGGAGCATCTTGTATCGTGGACCCTCCTGGATCTATCACACAACTTAAGTATCAACTCAGGGCCAATTTTGCTTCATCTGAAGCCCCTACACTCTCTTCCCCATCTCCAGGATTATTTTGAAGCAAATTCCAGACATCATAGCAACTGTAATCAATGCTTATCTCTACATATGAGAAGTTTTACAAAATATAAGCTCAGCACCATTATCATATAAAAATTTAATAATAATTCCTAATACCATCAAATATCCAGTTGGTGATCCCATTCTCCCAATAGTCTCAAAAGTTTTTCAACATTTCACTTTTACATGCTAAGGCTAGGCTCAGTTTCAATCAATGATTATGATATAAACAATATTCCTTTTGGTTCTGGGTCTTTTTAGAATATTTCCGCTGAGACACTTGAGCAACCTTTCCAAGTTCTTGACTACTTAGTAATCTTCACCCCGTGGTTCATGTCAAAACTCTCAGGAAATTGTTTGGTCAATATGGACCAGAGTTGATCACTTCCCCACAGATAAGTTTTGAGAAGAAGGGTTTGTTATTGCCCGAAGACCATGATGACTCAACCTCACATTCTGTTCAAGAATCAATGTGTGCAGTTGTGCGTAAGCCCAGCTTCCTCCCGGTTCACTGCCTTATGCTTGACAATTGTGTTTTCAAGACATTAACCTCCTCTTGAAAGTAAACACCTTTAATCTATTTACAGGCTGCTTGCCGGCATTTACATGTATCTCTCAACTTATACACATGCAAATGTATGTGTCATTTCAGACTGTTTATGGCTCTTCTCTACCAACAATACATGGGCATTCTAAATGGAACAAGAGCAATGCAAACTATTATGCCTGAGCTTGAATCACAGGATATGATTCAACAGGGACAAGGAAATAGCAGGAACTGTTTAGATGAGTTCTCGTAAAAACTCTCAGCGATGGCTTTCTCTTTTTTCCGTTTTTAAAAGAGTAATCCTAAAATTCCAAAATCCTAAAATTTTCTGATTTTGCTAAAGATACTTGCAATAATAATAATAATAATAGTCTATTAAATTTTGAAATCGAGGCTAAGCTGGAAGTGAGCTTGTGGTAAGTCATGCTTCACAAACCGTGACCTTCGGGGGTCTGTAACACTTGGCTAAGTACTCCTGCAATTTAGAGAAACTAAGATACTGGCAAATATAAATTTAGGAAAGTTACTGAAGCAATTCACGAGAAAGATAAATAGAGAATAATTCAAGGGAGCAGACAAACAACATTACCCTTACTCTATGTGGGATTTGCCCACAAAATATCCATCTATTACTCCTAAGACTTATTCAGTTATATATGCTGGGAGAACAATCTGCTTGTCTGAGAAATGGGCTATGTTCACATCACTGAGTAAAAGCCTTTCTCCTTCCACCCTTCCCCACCACATGAGCTCTCAGGTGTAAGCTATTGGCTGGGCTTGGTCCCAAATTAAGGGCAGGAAGCACTTTCATTGGCATTTGGGCAACACAGGCCATAACTTTAAGCTGTTATAGAAATGAAATATTAACATGAAGCCCATTAGCAGAAGATGGAGTTGATTCTAGAGATCATTAGGATGGGCGATTCAAGTTACGTCCCTTGGAGATGCTTCAAAATCCATGACTTAGTTACATACCCAAACTTTGAATTAGAATGGGGCATAATTGTGTACTTCTGGTGGTTCAGATTCCCCAAAATGGAAAGCTGAATAAGTAAATGGATAAAAATATGATGGAACATGGTATATAAATTGGTCAGATTTTTCCAGGGATGAAATGATTTAAATTGGTTGTTTTTTTAAATATTTATTTTTAAAGAATCTTTCAAAGTGAATGAATCCTTTTTCCCTGAGAACTCACATAAAGGATAGTTATGGCAAATGATATCTGAAAAGAAAGTCAAGAATTATATCACATTGAAAGTCCTACTTTTTTCCGGAATTACCTTAGTAAAGGATAGATATGGATTTTTTTTTAGTATTTTACATTATTTTTAATGTAATTTTAACGTTATAGAAAGTAAAATTCACTCTTCTTTTGTGTACAGTTTTATAATATTTGACAGATGAACAGAGTTGTGTAATCATCACCATCATGAGGCTGTAGAATAGTTCCTCACTCCCCCAAAAAACCTCTCAGTGATGACATTTGTAGCCAAACCCTTTGCCCATTTGTCCATCTAATTTTATCTTTTCTCCAATGACATATAAATTAAGGTTAAATGAGTTCATAAGGATGGGGTCCTGATCCAATAGGATTAGTGTCCTTTTAAGAAGAAACTCCAGATTGCAAGCTTACTCTCTCTCTGTGTGCACAGAGACGAGGTCACATTAGTGCACTATAGGATGGAGGCCACCTGCAAACCAGGGAAGAAATCCTTCACCAGACCCGGAGTCTGCTGGCACCTAGATCTTGGACTTCCAGCCTCTAGAATTGTGAGAAACAAATGTCTGTTGTCTAAGCCCTGCAGTCTGCAGGTTCTGTTATGGCAGCTGGGCAGAGAAATACACTTGCCTTCTTTTTTTCTTATTTGAATATTTTTTAATATTTCATTTTAAAGTATTTATCCTTTTTTTAGCAACATCTCTTTTCATTATTTTTAAGAGGTTGATCAAGGGATTAAAAAACACATGTCTAACATCACAATTTTCCTCAAGTTAATATTTTACCCCACTGAGTAACACATAGAAGACTTGGAACCGAGTAGAATTGTGTGGGCTTCTTTGGTATAAAGATGCCATATGTGTGACATCTACCTGTATTGAACTCTCCCCAGACAAAGTCAGAATTTTTGCTTTCCAAAGTCATACATTTTTTTTCAGTTTTGACATACATCAGTGTATAAGTTTAAATAAGTTCTACGTATTTTAAAGATTTTAGCAGTGGAAAAATATTCTTTTACTTTAACCCAGGTATTTACTATTTCAGTTGCTCTTCCTTCATTCCTGAATTGTGAAGATTCTTTATAGTATCATTTCCCTTCAGCCTGAAGATTTTAGACCTTTTTAACAGCTCTTCTGTTGGAGATGAATTATCTTAGATCTATTCCATCTGAAGCTTCCTTCTCACAATAGTCCCCTTGTCCCATTCCTTACCTTTCCTGTCACTCACCCACAGTCAGGTCTTTGTTTTCTCTATTCCTATTGGGAAAATATCCAAACTTCACACTTGGGAGTCCTGCTCTCCTGCTTTCTCTCCCTCATCTAAGATCTAGTACCATACACATCAGTAATTCCTGTCGATTTAATACATAAATGTTTTTCAAGTATACCTGTTGTTTTCCATTCTAAATGATACCACACACACACAAAAATTCTAGAGGGAATCTCTGCTTCCATTCTTGCCCCCTCTCAAGTCTGCCAAACACACTGCCACCTGTGTAATATTTCTAAATTTGAAATCTACCCAAGACTTCTCATTCTTAAAACCTTTCAATGGCTGCTTCCTGACTACTGGATAAAATGCAAATTGTCAAGTCTTAGTTGGTATCAAGTTTTAGAAACATATCATAATTATGTTGCCCCAACAGGCAATATGCTTCTTGAAGTCATGGGTTATATTGCATATTACTTGTTTTCTCAGTCCTCAATGCCTAATATAGTTATTGCATAAAGTAGATACTCACCAGTATTTCCTGAGCTGAGAATTTTGTCTTTTCCCAAAATTTTTACCAATAATGCAAGTGCCTCTCATTTATTACAATTAATGCATCCTATTTTTGGTCTAATTATTTTTGTCCACTTAATATGTTTTACATACATTAACAAGCTCTGTGCTCTTTTAATACAGAAACTGTCTTTATTTTACTGCACTTTGCCTATAGTGGTTAAGATCTTCCCCTATACCTACTTGACAATAGATATTCTGTAATTAAAGGATGGAAAAAAGGAGATATTCAAGGGTAAATTTCTTTTGATATTGTAAAGATTCTTTTCTTATTTCATTCATGTTCATATTATTATATGATATATTTTCATGTGGAAAATATTTTCCTCATTAGTGTAATATGAGTAATTATCTGTTTTTTAAATCATAATTAAACAGGCAGAAATGGAATATATGTGACATATTTCAGAGATAAAACTCTAGTCACATTCTCCAATCTGTCCATTCTTCAACATAAAAAATATATATCTGTTAGATAACAAAGTGAAAAATATCAAATTACCCCTGCTGAAACATACCTTAACCACCACCAAGGCTATTAATTCAATATCTGACATCAGGATCTTTAAACAAATATCCCTTAATAAGCATTCACAGATATTTTCTAATTATAATAGTTTCTAAAAATAAAATAATCTGGAAAATTATTTTTTGGTCATATTATTAGAGAAAAAAGTCTGTAAGGGCTTGATCTTGCTCTGGTTGGAGGTTGATTTTCTTTTTCAAACATACGTGTCTCTAATCATCTCGACATTCGCCTTGTGTCTATGTGTGCATGTGTGTCCAAGTATGTTGTGCACCTGCCCCGAGGTCGTTCCTAAGGGGCTATGATTGCTTATGGAGACCGTAGGAGAAGCAGAACAAACAGAAGGTGAGCAAATAGGTGGGCAGGTGGGCGTCTCTGAGTGGTTGAAGAATTTGCATTAGGCTCAGAGGAAGAGTGCCAACATCAGCCAACTTTTGGCCAAGAATTTAAAAGTAAAATATACTAACAATAAAATAGCAGAAAGAGAAATCAAGAATACAATCCAGTTTACAATGGCAACAAAAAGAATAAAATAACTAGGAATAAACTTAATCAAGGAGGCGAAAGACCTGGAAAGCAAACTGTAAAACATTGTTCAAAGAAATCTAAGACACAAGAAATGGAAAGATATTCCATGCTCATGGATTGGAAAAATTAACATATTTAAAATGGCCATAGTTCCTAAAGCAATCTACAGATTCAGTGCAATCTCTATCAAAGTCCCAATGACATTTTTCTAGGAAATAGAACAAAGAATCCTAAAATGTATATGGAACAAAAGACCCGGAATAGCCAAAGCAATCTTGAGAAAAAAGAACTAGTTGGTGGTATCACACTCCCTGATTTCAAAATATACTATAAAGCTGTAGTAATCAAAATAGTGTGATACTGGCAGAAAAACAGACACACAGATCAATGGAACAGAATAGAGAGCCCAGAAATAAAGCCACACATCTATGGTCAGCTAATTTTTGGCAGAGGAACCAGGAATGTACAATAGAGAAAGGAAAATCTCTTCAATAAATGGTGTTGGGAAAACTGGACAGTCACACACAAAAGAATGAAAGTAGACCAATATCTTACACCTACACAAAAATTAACTCAAAATGAACTAAAGACTTGAATGTAAGACCTGAAATCATAAAACTCCTAGAAGAAAACATAAGCAGTATGCTCTTCAACATTGCTCTCAGCAGTATCTTTTTGAACGTCTCCTCAGGCAAGGAAAACGAAAGCATAAACAAATGGAATATACATCGAACTAAAATCTTCTGCACAGCAAAGGAAACTATCAACCAGACAAGAAGATAACCTAACAATTGGGAAAAGATATTTGCAAATCATATATCTAATAAGGGGTTAATATCCAAAATATATAAAGAACTCATACAACTCAACAACAAAAAAACAATCAACCCGATTAAAAAATGGGCAGAAGACCTGAAGAGACATTTTTCCAAAGAAGATGCAGACGACCAACAGACACATGAAAAGATGTTCAACATCACTGATTATTAGGGAAATGCAAATCAAAACCACAATGAGATATCACCTCACTCTCATCAGAATGGTTATTAATAAAAAGACAAGAAATAGCAAGTGTTGGGGAGGTTGTGGAGAAAAGGGAACCCTCACACACTGCTGGTGGGGGTGCAAACTGGTGCAGCCACTATGAAAAACAGTATGGAGATTTCTCAAAAAATTAAAAATAGAAATACCATATGATCTAGCTATTTCCACTTCTGGGTATTTACCCCAAAATCTTAAAAACACTAATTTGAAAAGATATATGCACCCCAATGTTCATTGCAGCATTATTCACAATAGCCAAGACTTGGAAACAACCCAGGTGCCCATCAATGGATGAATGGATAAAGAAGAGGTAGTATTCAATGGAACACTACTCAGCCATAAAGAAAGATGAAACTGTGCCATTTGTGACAACATGCATGGACCTTGAGGTTATTATGCTAAGCAAAATAAGTCACACAGAGAAAAACAAATACTTACGATTTCATTCATATGTGGAAAATAAAACAACAAGAAAACACATAGACACAGAGAATTTATTGGTGTTACCAGAGGGGGAGGGAGTGGGGGTGGGGAAAAGGGGGATAGTGCACATGTGTATGGTGACGGATGGCAATTAGACTTTGGGTGGTGAAGATGATGTAGTCTATACAGAGGTCAAAATATAATGATGTACATCTGAAATTTATATAATGTTATAAACCAATGTTACCTCAATAAAAAGTTTAAAAATAATAATAAATAAATAAAACAGAAAGGAGTGGAAGGAGGATCTGAAGTTTCCAGGGGCACAGATCAGATGATTTACTGTGAGAACCAAACAGAAAAAAGCTGGAGGACAAGAATTTAATGGAGCTAGGAGTCATTCTTTCCTCTTCTCCTTAATTTCCCCAGATGTGTTGACTTTTCTTCCTTTTTCTCCTTTTGAGTCACACTCTTTACACACACACACACACACACACACACACACATACTATAAACATTTAGTCAGTATCTTATTCTTGGCTGTATTATCATCAACAATCCGGGAAGTAGATATATTGATCTCCTTCAACCCAAGGAGACAAAATGAGAGATTTTAGTAAAATTACAAGGCAAAACACCAGAGTTTAGAATTTAGATATCCCAGCAGTGCTCTTGCAGAGGATTCAGAAATTTCATACTATTTATTATAAACATGCAATGATATAATCCCAGAGGCCCCTGAAGCTGCAGGTGTTATCATTTCACCCCTGACGATTGGCACTCGCTCCAAGATTCCAGCGTGCCTCGGGGAAGCGTCCCCAGAACCGAATCCAACATCAGAGCTGCAGGGGGGCCCGCTTGACACTCACAAAAAGAATAAGAAAATTGAGTCAGTTAACAGCTAAGTTAGTACCAACTTTCCACAATCTATTCAATACGAAAATCAGTTCTATGGGGCTATGTAAACCGTGGAATTTGTAGTCAGCCAAATTGTTCCCGGTAAGCATGTGAAACCAGAGCCTGGCAGATATCATTTAGAGGAAAACAAGTGGTGTGTCAGCCACTCACATCCAACTCCCGGACCAGCCAGGTGCCCTGAATGCTGCCTGCTGCTGAGAGACACCACTCTGCCCCATCAAAGCCCCGTTGTCTCTGCAGATCAGTCAATGTCCCTTCCAGTCTCTCCCCCATTGTGCTGGGTGACACTTTGGATTTGATTCCTTCTTTGTAGCTAACTCCCCAGACCATGTAGTTTCTGAGCTCACCTTCTCTTGGGATGAAGTCCTTGCTCTCCCTGTGTTCCACCTGAAGTTTTAGGTTGTTGTGCCCCACCCAGGCCCGGGCTTTGCCCCCAGGCCCCTAACCTAAGCCAGATACACAGCCCTCACCTGCTCTGAAGGTAGAGTTCAGATATCTAGTGTCTACTTTGAGCTTTTCTGCAACTGGCAAGAAATAAGCAGCTGTTACCTATTTCTATTTTGTAAACAGAGAATCGGAAGTTGGCAAAAGTAGCCTATTAATCTTAGGCCTCCTGGTTCCCAGTCCAGCACACTTTACATTGCATAACATTGCATCCCACTGCGACTCTGAATGAAGAGCTCTTGCCATCACAGTCCTTCCCCGGGTCACTACAGAATTGAATAGGGGGTCAGACTGGCCACCACAATGTTTTAAAATCTGATTCTAGGTATTTGGGTATGAAACTAAGATTCAGCCAGTATTATCCATTTCACGTTCATTCATTCAACATTGTTACTTTGACTAAAGTGATCAGTTTTGTTAATGAGAAAATAACCACTAAATGACAGAGGCAGGTGTGCAGAAAGTGACAACAGGACATGTATTTCTAGGCACAGGGATATAAAAGTACTATCAAACTATTGAAAAACAGGAACAGGAAATAAAATCCCTGGAAGATCCTGAATTGTGGAGCTGCTCTGTAAGGGCATGTGAATAAGAAGGTATATACCAGATACCCGTCGAAGGAAAAACAGTTTGTAGACCAGACATTTGTTTACTTTTCAACCAAATGGAATAAAGTTCAAATCTGTGCCAGACACTCAAAATTAATTTTAAAATTTTATCGTGGTGCTTTTGCAAAGTTTCCTTGTGTCTCACAGGAAGTTCTTATTTAATGTAACAGTAAAAAAAGTAAAATAGTATATATGACATTTTAAAATGCATGCTTTATTCGTTTGGCCTCATAATAACCTTGTTATGTCAGTGTTCGATTTCTAGATAATGATAGAATTATATGTGTATTTAATGCAATTATAACTTAGCTTACTAAAAATTTGGCTTACCAAAAAATACTGAATTTGGTATCAATAAAGCTGAGACTGGAATCAAGATGTCTAGTGCTCCTGTCCTTTCTCTCTCTCCTGGGACGTCTTCTAGCCTCTCTTACTCATTAAATGTTCCACGCGATGCCCTTACTCCTGCGATAGCTGTTAACGCACTACCATTGACTAGTCCTGAACTGTTACTCTCTAGTTACTTAATAATCTTATGAAAAAAATGTTTAAAACTTTGAAGTAAGCAAAAGGATAGCTAAGTACCCTTTCAAAGTCATAGCAGAGCATTGTCAAAGAGGCTAACCTTAGGTTTATTTACTTCTCTTCTCTGGTATGCTATTTATGATTGATTAGTGCACAGAATCGGTGAAGATACATGTTAACTTGCAAATTTTTTGCCCTGTAGACTTGCAAAATATTTCTATTTGGTAGAAAAGATAAGCCCAAAGTTTACGATTTTGTTGTTTTGTGGGCCATTATATATATGTTATCTCTAATGACCGCAGATTAAATACAGCCACGAATTCTTGACAAAACTCCCATTGAGAAGTAGGCTATGTATCCTTTGGTCTTGAATCTGGATTGTCCTTGTGCCTGCTTTGACCGATGGAAGGCTACAAAAGTGAAGCTGTGCCAGTCTTCAGGCCGAGCCATTATGATAATGGGAGCTTCTCCTTGGTGTCCTTGGAACACCTACACTAGCAAGTCAGAGGTCACTGGGTGCCCACAGGAGGTCTAGGCAGCCCTGTAGAGAAGCCTATTTGCAAGAAGAATCAAGGTCTTTGACAACAGCCCTGCTGAGCACTCAGTCAATAACGGGCACCATCTGCGTGCCATTTGGTGAGCCAGCTTGCATGTGAATTTACCAGCCCCAGCTCAGCCACCCCACTGATGCTGTGTGGGGTGGAGAGGAGCCACCTAGGTAGGCCCTTCTTACATTCCTGGCCCATAAGAGCCAAAAAGCCCTGCTGATTTAAGTCAGTGGGTATTGGGGTAGCTTGTTATGCAGCCTTAGATAATTGGAATAGGATTTGGTACCAGAAGTGGGATGCCTTTTAAAGACAAAAATAAAACAGGTGGCACTGGCTTTGAGATTGGGTAGCAGGCAAAAGATGGAAGGGCCTCCCCAGGGATTTGTTGGTGAGGGCTTGAAGGAGAGTGAGGAAGCATTACTGGATGCCAGAGAAAAGCCAATTCTTATCTTGCAGTGGAGGAAAGCTAGGCAGCACTGCCACCTTTAGTAACATGAAAATTAGAAAATATATCTAACGAACTGATAGACTTGGCTAAGGAGATTTTTCAGAGGAAATGTTAAATGTGGCAAATCATTTCTGTTAGCTTTGTATAATATGGAATAAGTAAGAAAAAATTTGCTTTAAAACAAGTGAGGGGGTAACTGTTTGATTTTAAGAAAAACTTAGAGGATATATAAAGGAGCCAGGACTTGCTAGGTACAAAAACGGTTTTGCATCTAAAATCTCTCCAGACAATGAAGGGCTTTCAAAGTGAGGAAGCTCAAAGGTGTGTCCAGAAGGCCCTTTGATGAGACTGCAGAAAGATTTCAAGGCGAGGCTGATGACATCCCTAAGACTGCTAATGGCCTGGCTCTTAGACCATCTGTGCGAAGCAAAGGGGCTGATTTTCCCTTCCTGACCACAATGCTTATTTCAAAACCTATCGTCTTTGGACTTACAGATCGTCTTGCTCACAGTCCTAGTATGCTGTACAGCATTGCTTCAGACCAAGAAACTTTGTTTTTAAGGAAAATAAATTGTGCCAGTGTGCTCATTCTTACGTAGTTCATTGGCATTCACATGGAGGCCTGAAGCAGCTGGCCGGATGGAATGACTATTTTAAGATTCAGGTGTGATGCTGACTGGGTGACAACACCTTGTAGAACTGGGATAATGTTCTCTGGGATGTAATATATACTCTAAATCAATTATCAATATTTGATTTTTTTTCTTTCCAAAGCCAGAATTCATGGGTCCAAGATTCAAGAAGTGATAGTGATTTATCTGTTACCCCTAGCAATCCACTAGCAAGATTTTTGCTTCCTAGGCCTGTGATGTTGGGGTCTTGTGGTCCCCAAAGAGGAATGGCTCCATCAGGGGACACCATGATGCTTCCACTAACCCGGAGTTAAGACAGTGTCTTATTCTGCCTGGGCTGCCATGACAGAATACCACAGACTGGGGGCTTAAACAACAGAAATTTCTTTTCTCCTGGTTCTGGAGGCTGGAAGTCCAAGGTCAAGGTGCCTGCTGATTTGGATCCTGGTGGGGACCGTCTTCATGGCTTGTAGAAGGCTGGCTTCCTGTTGTGTCCTCACATGGTCGAAAAAGAGAGAAAGAGCTTTCTGGTGTCTCTTGTTTGGGGGACACTAATTCCAACAGGTCTCCACCTTATGACCTCACTTAACCTTAATTACTTCCTTATTCCAAATACAGCGCAACTGGGGGTGAGGGCTTCAACATATGAATTTTGGGAGGACCCAATTCAGTCCATAGCAGATGGACACTTGGACACCTTGGGCTTCTCCTGTCAGGAAATCAACAGGCAAATGAGTGTTACTTGACTGGCTTACGTGACCAAGGAAATGTAGAATTAATATAGCACGATGAGGATAAGTAGATGTGTGCTTGAAATTCAAGAAATCACCTGGGGTTCTTCTAAGTACTTCCACGTTCTGTGATAAAAGTCCATGAAGAGCTACAACTCAACGCAGGCAGGGCTAAGGATTCAGAAGCTTCTGGAATGAGCCACAATCAGCTGAAGTGCTTGCTAAGGGCAGAGAGAATGTGAAATGGAGAGTGGAAGAAGCAAGTGATAATTCTTATCTATGATCATGTGTCTGGTGCAGAAAGGAAGATTGTAATAGTGCTGATTGTTCTTCCTCATTTTGATATGAATATACCTACCAATTCCGTTTTTCTTTTCCTTTCTTCCATTCCTATGCAACCTAAAATAAGGTATATTAATAATCATTAACCTTATATCCCAGTAATTAAGTGGCAAGTTAATTTCCCAAAAACCTACCCATCTGTCAGTAGCTCTAAATAACTCCCTTAGTTCTCTTTCTAGTCCTCTCCTAATTAGATGTAGTCCTACAAGATGTTCTGTGTTACACTGAATAATTTGTTGTTTATTTTCCTCCCTCAGAAAGATTAGCAATTGCATAGCCAAGTTTTTGTTTGTTCCATTGTTTGTTTGTTTAAGGCACGTTTACCTGGTGCTATGAGAGGAAAGTTCAAAAGTGTTAAGGAGGAAACACAATTGTGCTGACCCCCATGGGATTCCACAAGCAGTGGGGGTCACAAATAAAAATACTCGCAATGAGCAAACATTGGAGACTGCAGTCACTGGTTGGCATACTCATCCCATCTATTTTGTACAACGTAGTTAACACCTGTTTGATTGGTAAAATTTACTTTTCCATCTGTTCCATTTATCTGTTGCTGTATAACAAAACACACCGGAATTTAGTGGCACGGCCTAGATTCTTCCACTCACTGGGAGGTTCTGCTCCCTGTGGTATCGGCTGGACCCTCTTGGTGTCATTTAGCTGGCAGTGGGCTGGTCTGGAGGATTAAGAGAGCTTTGCTCACATGTCTGATGCTCCTTGATGGGGATGGCAGAAAGGCTGGGGTCAGCTGAGCCCTCTTGCCTGGTCTCCCCAGCAGGCTGGCCAGATTTCTGATATATAATCTCTGAGTTCCAAGGGACTGGGGTCAGAGTTGTCAGTCTTCTGGGTGACTAGGCCTAGAACTGACACAGCTTCACCTCTGCCAACCTGGACTGAAGGATGGGAAAGTAGACCCCACTCATGATGGGAAGTGGGTCAAAGAATGAGCAGCATCATTAAGTCACCACACCACCTTATCTAGTCCCTGAGGCCAGAGCCACAGTGAAGGAACTCCTACTGCTGTAGGATGGTGTATGGGGCTGTCAAAGGGACTTTGCTTATTTGGTCATACATTCCTTTGTAGGGGAGAAAAACTTCTTTCTACCCTCTCAGGTTCTGTACCTGGACCTGTGAATTAGACATAATAATCTGACATAAGCCAGATTAACAGGAGAAAAGCATAGACATTTTATTTAATATTTCTAGGTGTACAGGAGGAGTTCTCACAGGGAAAGTGAAGACCCAAAGGAGGCATGACGTCCAAAAGCTTATACACATTTTTAAACAAGAATGATAAATTGTGGGGATGTGACAAGACACAGGGGCTTGGGCTATGGAGGCAAATTGTGGGACAATGGCTGGGAACATACAGGGGAAACTGATGGAAGATCAGGGTTATTTTAGTAGGTGTGTTTGTACAGGTCCATCTCAGTGTCTGCTCTCAGTCTCTGGGGATAAGAAGGTTCTGCTCTTCCTGGTCCAGGAGGGCACCTTTTTCACAGGAAATTTGATGACCTGCTATTGGGTAGAAAAGGGGAGATCAGAGAGCCCATCCTGCATCTGCTGTTTCTCAAGGGCTTTCAGCTTAAAATAATCCATATGCCAAAGTGGCATATTTTGGGGTGGCATGTCCTGAACCCCTTCACCTTAGTAGGTACTGGTTTAGTGCATCTTAACTCATATTCCTTTTTATCACCCCATGTGGTTTGAGAGTGCTTATGGGACAAATAAATTAAATAAGTAAATAAATAGAATTTCAAATATCAAATAAATAAGTGAGCATTATTCCTGGGTCAGTGCTTCCTCTTTTCAAGGACGGTTATTTTAAACAATCTCTCAGAATCTTGCACCAGTGGAATTACTACATTAACGAGGCTGCCTAACACACAAAAGGGAAATCGATTCAGTAAGGGTGAAGAACACATGCAAGTGTTTACTGTGAACTTAGGCGTGTATTGACGTGTATATTTGTGTATAAGACCAATAAGTTTTGCCTATTTTGCAACCAAAAAATGTGTACATGCCTGGAGTTCTTGGCTTCTGGTTTTGAGGTTGATTCCACGGGTAGCAGGTTTTAGCCACTGCTGCCTATTAGTTCAGGATCATAATTAGTGATCTGGTTCCTGCCATAGGTTCATCTTGACATTATGAGATATTTATACATAAAATCTCCTCTCCACAGCTCTAATGACCTCAAGTGCAAGCATAATTCTCTGGCATTTTATTGCCCTCAATTTCATACTCCCTTTTCCGTTTTCCCCACATTTCCTTATAGAATAATTTTCAGACAATTTTTGAAAAAAATACAATATTAAGATCAAGACGAAGTACAGTTTATTTAAAGACAGTGATGTGCCAGGTATCATGCTAACCACTATTCACAATCCAGGACATTAGATGAAATGGATATTACTATTATCTGCATTTTTAAAAGAAGGAAATAGAGACACAATTAATTAAGTAGTCCAAGTTTTAGAATACAAAAAAGCATAGCTGTTGACAAGGCCTGCACAGTCTGCTCTCTGCTTGTGTCCTCAGCCTTTTCCGGAACGGCCCTTCACCTCCATTTTAGCTGTATGGTCTGCAATGTTGCAGAAACACATTTACAGGGTGCAGGAAATTAACTCTGAACACGTTCCAAAGATCAAGAGACGGCAAAGAGATACTAATTGTATGTGATTTAATATGGGTCAAGCGTCCTGGATACACTGGTTTACTGAATTATTTTTATTTTTGTAAATACAAGAATAATCTAAGGACTTTTGGTCTGTCACGTGAGACCTCGATCCCCCTAATTCTAATTTTTCCTTGAAGTCTGAAGTTCACTAACTTTCCACTCTCTTACCAGGATTTTGATTGCATTTTTATTTGTTTTCCTCAGCCTAGTACTGATGGGTGATGTGAACAACTATACTCCACTCCTTTGACTCCATTTTCCAATCCCCAAGCCCTGCCCCTTACAATATAACTGCAGGTTCCAATTAGGTTTATGCCTTGTTTAAAATCTCTCTTGGCCTAGAAAACACGCAAGCTTATAAAGTGCAAAACAAACAAATTAAAAGAGTAAAACTGGAATTCAGACTAATGTTCTAGGATATCAGATATCAAATTTGTAATCCCTAAGCCATGTAATTAATTCTTAAACCACATAGCAACAAAAAATATGATTTTAAGGCTATATTCATGCCTCCACCAACAAAAGATGTAATTATTTACCAATTGCATGGGAATAAATAAAATGACAAATGAGATAATTTTTAGTATAATTAGTAGACAAGTTCAATAACACATGCATTCTACCCCAACTTATATGAAAATATTAAAAACGTGAGGTATACATTTTGTCTGTTTTAGAAGTGTGGATATCTTAAATACACATAGATTTGGATCTTTCTAAATACTAATGAAAACCTCATGGGGTTCAGTCAGTCAAGTGTAACACACCTCACGTGACACAGCAAAGTGTTAATACTGTGTTTCCCTGCTTCTACTCCTGCCTTCCCATGGTCTGTTCCCACACAGCCTCCAGGATCTTTCTGGAACATAAGCCACGTCATTGTCTCTCCTATACTAAAACCATGCAATGGCTGCCCACTCACTCTGACTAAAAGCCAACACTCTTACAATTGTCTACATGAACTCCCCATCCCCCCCAGACTCCTGTCATATCTGACTTGATGCTGTCTGGATAAGGCATTTGCATTAGCACTACATGCTCCCTCCGCCTAGAGTACTCTTGCCCTTGATTTCTCTGTGGCTTATTCCTTCACCATCTTCAGGTCTGTCCTCAAAACTCCTATCCTTGATGAAGTGTGGAGGAGGAATATCTTTTCCTCTACCTCTTAAATTCTTCTCTGGAGTCCTGCAAATTAAATCAAAAAAAGCTAGATTAACAGGAGAAAAGGTATACAGATTTTTTGATGTTAATATTTTTATGTGCATGAGGGCTTCACAGAAAAGAAGTGAAAACCCAAATAGGCAGTTAGACCAGGGCTTAAATACCATTTTAATAAAGAGTAATAAATTGTGAAAAAGCAACTAGGCAAAGGAAAGGGGAGTTTGGGCTCTATGGGTGGTACATTGTGGGAGGGTAAATATATGGGGAAAGTAATGGTAGCTAAGGGTTTTTAGTAAGGTTTGTTTATGCAGATTTACCTTGGTGCTGTCTCCATCTCCAGTAATTAATGTTGTTCTCCTCCCCCTGATATGGGGGAATGTATGTCTACTTTACAAAGGGACGTTTAGTCTCTGCTTTTAGGCGGAAAGGAGGAGGGCAGAGAGTTCTTTCAACTCAATTGCCTTCAGCTCAAAATAACCCTTATGCCAAAGTGACATATTTTGGGGTGGCATGTTCTGATTCCCTTCAGAGACCTGCCCCAACTAACCTTTTAATATTACAATATTCCCATCTCTGCCTACACCTCCCCACACACAACCATCACTGCTGAGTGTTCCTGGTCTATCTTCTTTTCCTTTTTTAAATGGCATTTTCTGATGGTGCAAATCTTTCTCTTGTTCTCTGATGTATCCTAAGTATTAGAACAGTGCTTGGCATATAATAGGCAGCCAATGATTATTTGTTAAATAAGTGAAATAAGTGTGTAAGTACTCAAGCGATACGATACCTGAACATTTAAACACGGGTCTACCTAACAGGGATGGGTTATGTTTCAAACTGTAGTTTTGTTCCAGCTTATTGGTTTTGTCCATTTAAAATATGTGAAATTGTTTATATAGATGCTGAAATCTCTAGCATTCCTCAGTTTTTACTGGATCCTATTTCTTCCATAATGAAATCAACCTGTTGTGAAGGTAAGTAGTTGTGTCTGGAAAGCAAAGCCTATGTAAGTACCTTAGCCTAATCCGTTAGTTTACACTGGAAAAAAAGGTGCCTTAGAAAATAATAGCACATTTTACAGTTCATTGGTTCTGAAATTTGAGATAAAAGTAAATTCTTTCTTGTTGCTATAATAATTTTGATAACTGAACATGTGTTTCAACAATGCTTTGATTACTATGGCTGACAACACTGGAGGACATTCAACATGGACCTCCTGGTTTAGCTTTGTGGATGGCAATTTACAGTGCTCTCCTTTGTATCTGCAAAGCTGGTAGTCCTACCCGGGTGTAGAAAGTTGCACCGAGACTACCAGCCCAGGGAGCCCCTGCTGCTTCCCAGACAGGCCTGCTGCCCTCAGAGGTTCAGTCCTTGTCTCACAGTTTGGGTGATATTTTTGGCACAAGTAAATTTGTCTACCTCATTTCACTCCCTCCCCATCTTTAGCAGTTCCAAAATATTTGTATTTCCATCCTTCCTTCTCTTCTAAAAGCATGGATCTATATAATTTCTGATCTTTGCATAGCTCGTATTTACATGAAAATGTCAAGTCAGAAAATTTCTTTCACGTTTAATTTGTAAGTTCTTACTTTATAATGGGAATTTACTACTAAGCAAAAATGCCAGATAAATATTAAAATAGTCTCACAGTTATAATGATGTTCATATTTAAAGGAATCAAGGAGCCAGTGAATCGCATCCCGGCCTTTTGGCTAAGATCTAGTGTAAGGAGCCAATGAAATGTGTGTGTGTGTGTCTCAGTCATGTACAACATTACTTCTAACACTAATATTGGTGGTAATTTCCCACAAATTATAGAACAGTATTTTTTTATTTTCCTCTGGTGCCTGTTAATTTTACCAGATGGAATAATTTATTTCAGAGCTAACCAACCTGATGTGGGTTAAGTCCTCTAGAAAATAGATTTAGTCCAAGATAAGAAAGGAGAATGAATTCTTTTCTGCTACAGGAGAAACCCAACGTGGTTGAATGGGCTGAAATGAAGAGAACAGACATTGCAGTGCTTCAGAAAAGAACGATTCTTGATGTTCATTCTACATGTAATCTAGTTACTGTCGTTCATGTCCCAGTAATATCAATATTCCTACAGCTTTCAGAAGTGTTGTCAGAACAGGAAGGATTACTGGAAAAGGAGAAAGTATGTGTGAAGTATCAATTCGGGCTGCTTCTGAGATAATGAAAAGGGTGGAATACATTTTAACTCCCTAAAACAGTGAGGTGACTTCTTGCCTCATTTTTTTTCCATTTGCCTCTCAAACCTGAGCTCTATAAGAAAGCCTACATTCTGCCTGAAATTCCAACTGAGCCCTAGTGATGGGGGAAATCAGGTGGATTGGAGGGCGTGTGGTGATGTGTTCAGTCTGAATTTAAATATCATAAATGTTTCCCCCCTTATTTCATATTTTTCACGCTAACTCTAAAAAGTGATAGGGCCATGAAAATTCCAATTTTCCCCTGAACAGAAAAACCTTTTTCTTACTTTTTATCAGTAGTTAGGTGAATACAAAATGTCATATACTGCATAATCTATTTAGGCTTCTTTAATACAAAAAAAGCATGTTTTCTTGGAAGTTGTACAATATTTAGAGATAATGCCTATTCACTATTTTAGTAAATATGTCAAATAAATATTGATTCCTCAACTCTTCCTTCATTTATTTCTTTTATGACTTTTCTTGTCTTGATTTCTTACCATAAAATGTGTTAGTTTCAAAATAAACTTCCACAGTATAAATATTGAAATCAGCAGATTTACATTTTTGCTTGAACTTAAAGACATTATAAAATTCACAAGCTTTCTTGTAATAATGGGAATGAAAAAAGAACATCAAGTTCTTTTCCATTGTTTTGTAAATTCAAGTCACAAAGACCTCATCACTCAGATGTTGGAACAGCTGAGACAACGAGTTGGCTCAAATCTGGACGTCCTGGGCTGGGTGGAGCGGGCAGAGACAGTGGACGGTCTCTGACTCAGCTTTTTGGTTCACATCTTTGTCCTTAGACTCTGCGCCACGTCACGGCAAAGATGTCCCCCGGCGGCTCCACGCTACATAGACCCTGGCACTTGCTCTCTCAGGAGGAGACTAATTCTCTCCTGTACAGTGTCCATAGTCAACTTCAAATACAGTGGTTTTCTAAAATCGTGCTCTCACATCTGGACCATGGAAGGGAAAAACTTATCATGAGTATGGGTCATGCCCCCTGTGTGAGCACATGCGCAGGTGCTAGATTAGGGAAGGAGAGGTCCCAGAAGGAACAAAGGGGCAAAAGAAAACATTTGATAAAATTTTAGAGGCAAGATAATTTTGTAAAACATTCTAACCACCTCATTTAATTGATGAGAAAACTGAGGGGCCTGGAGACTTCTTTATCTTTCCAGTCACTTTGTAAATAGTGAGCCGGCAAAAAAAATGCACTTCCTATTGCTCCTTCTAAAACAGTGCAAACACTTCTGAAAATAATATAGATGGGGCATTTTAAAAGGAGAGAAAGTAACTGTAGTAATTATCTATTTGGTTTGTACTTACATTTCTCTATGTGATGCTTCTTTCTACTTCCTGTATTTTTACCTTAACCCAAGCTTATTTAGGTTAATCTATATACCTATGTGTGTATGTAAGTATACATATTATGTATGTGTATATGTGTAGATAGATAAGTAGATAGATTAATCTATATGGTGATTCATTTCTTTAATGCTGTCATAGATAAAGCAATTATTAAAATTTGCACCCAGAACTTAAAATTAATTGCCCTTACCTGCAAATAGATTATTTTCCTAGTTTAAATTACTTTCTAGCAGTATGCACATACCTATAGAAACGTCTTCCATAATGGAAGAATGAGTTCAGACGAGTTCCTGATCACTGGTTCCAATCCCCTCCTGCCCTGCCATTTGTGCAAAGACAGATTTGTATTATCTACGGACCCACTAATAGGTCTTGAAGATCAGAACTTCCAGTTCCCCATATGACTGCTGTCTCCTTCAGCTCTAATCCTTTGGCCTTGTGGGTTGACAGAGGGTCACAATACAACCTGCAGTTGGCCTCTGGTCTCTGTGCCTAAACAAGCCCTGAGTTACCGAATCCACCCTGAGTGCACAGGAAGACAAGTTCATTATATAAGACTCTGAAGAAAGAAGCCAAAGTATCTCAAATAACTGAACACTTTCCCAGAGCAATCCCTGATCCTTTCAGTCCCAGACCCCAAATGAAGTGATAAATAACATTCCAAGACATAAGTGTCAGCATCTTATCTGTGTGTACACAGAAACACAGAAACTTTTGGGGCAGAAAGTATCTCCCAGACGTGAAATGAAAATTCTGTCTCCACAGGGTCAGCCGATTTTGTTGTCACAACTTTGAAAACCTTTAGAGTTTTCATACCCAGTAATACAAATGTGTGTTGGTATAAACACATGTGCACATATATAAATAAATTTACAGATGCGTACATGTATATATTCATATATGCACTTGGCGGAAGATATAAATATGATGTAGATCCAAGCTGCTTGTTCTTTTAGGGGAGTGCAGCAACAGACAGCATGTGATGTCACGATTCAGCTGTTCTCGTGATTGCACAGGACGCCTGCCAGTCTGAGAGTGGATGGAGAATCAGCGTTTCTGCTTCAGTGGCCAGCTAGGAAAGGATTGCTCGGAAAATTAGGGAGCTGTATGGAAAGGGGTGGCCGTCAGTACAACCGCGACTTATGTCAGAGCACGTGAGATTTTTCACATCTCCGTTCGTTTCCTGTTTAATATGTGGTTTGGACATTTTGAGGAAGAAATCTAATTTCAAAATTGTCTGAATATGGTGAACCACAAATATCATGCTGTTTGAAAGCACATCACTTTGAGTGACATATGCCGGCACTGCTTACTGGTGTCCCCAGATCTTTTTTCTGTAACAATCTTCCTTTAGCAGAAAATATTATACTGTTTCTGAATAACCGGCAAAGTTATATACTATAGAAATTATATTTTATAGAAACTAACTGTATCACAAATTTCAACCCTGCACATTTGTGCTAAATTACTCGGACTGACTGATTTTTTTCTATTCCTCTTGTAGGGTAAAAACCCAATGTACAGAGAAATATTTCTCCTTAGGTTTTCCCTCTCTGCATAAGCTCCAAATAAGCTTTTAAAATTATCATTTAAAAAAATTTTAGCATACTTCAGATTTACATATAAAGGCATAAACTTATGGTCTCTCCATAGCCTAAGTCCCTTGCGACTTTCAGAGTAGAAACTTTGATAAATTCCCACACTCTTTAACCAAGAATAAAACCAAAAATAATCTGATGTCATGTATCGTTTGTGTGAGTTCTCAATACCAGACACAGTACTCATCAGACTGAGGGAAGTTCCACGAAATTCTGTTGTTATGCACATGTGGTTCAGAAATGAGAATAAGGGGAACCACACACGAGGGTCTTCAGTCCTGCTCATCGTGACGACGGGGTTCACCTGCTGATAGTCGGGGACCTCACATAACCAAAGAAAGGAAAATTCATGGTGTTGGTCACCCAACATGGAATTAGGAATTAGGGTCAAACTCCTGGTGGAAACTATCAGCAAAGTAGGTTATGCATCATTCCATTGATAGACATTTATATATATTTTCTACCTCCATAAGTCAATCCACAACCATTTCATGTCTACTCTGTGAAAGGCTCTATGCTTGTCCATATAGGAGATGCACAGAAGTATGGAAAAAGTCCTGTTCTCATGGAATTTATGAACTAAATAGGAAGACACGTGTGTAGCCCCGAGACTGTGTCAAGGTTTGTAAACATCTTCACCAGGTAATCTTGCTGCCAAGCACACACGTAGAATATTTACAGTATAATCATGAGCTAGTGTAAAGCTATATGTAATTTGTAGGTACCAAATAAATGACATAGATAATTATTAGTGTTATATTATCTCAGAGTGGTGAGTAATATCTAAATTAATTAATGTAAGAGATGAGACGTGATCTGGGCTCCTGGGATGTGTGGGACTGATTTAAAGGTAAATATCCTCTTGAGACATTGGCGGACTGCCAATGTCAATCTGCCATCTCTATCAACATTTATTCACCGTTGGTATTTACATTTCTAGAGCACTCTGTTGGGTATTATTCTAGAATGGTTTGTTTCAGGAAGGTGAGCTAAAATAATAATGGTTGGTTTCCAGTTTTATGCAACAGACCAGTTTTACTGTGATGACTCTATGGTCTTCTGTATGAGCCTAGGCCACTTGATTATTTACTTAAGCAAAGAAGACTAAGCAAAGGCAGATGGTCTCAGAATCCTAGTTGGTAAAGCTTTGTAAAGGCGGGTGTGACATAATAGGACAGAAACTCCTGCACTCAGACACCTCTGGACTTCGCTCTATGTACCTCTTCGTGGGGCTGTTCATCCGTATCCTTTACCATATCCTTTATAATAAACCAGCAAATGTATGTAAATCGTTTCCATGAGTTTTGTGAGTATGTACAGCAAATTATTGAATCTGAGAAAGGGGTTGTAGGAACCCTCAATTTGCAGCCAAGTCAGACAGAAGTGTGGGTTACCTGGTACCGACTAATTGCGACAGGCATCTGAAGCGGGGACAGCCTTGTGGGACTGAGCCCTTAACCTGTGGGGCCTGCGTAACCTCCGGGTAATTAATGCTAAGATTGATTTAAATTGCAGGACTCCCAGTTGGTGTCTGCAGGGACTTGGAGAATTGCTTGGTGTGAAAACATATTTGGTGCCTTTAGCAGGAAAGTGAATTTTCCAGTGTTCAGTTAATACAGAATTGTCCAGCAACATTTATCAGAATCCCTAAGATGAACTACTGTAGGGATGACTTGGCAGCCTCACCGTGGCTCACAGTGGTGCTTGTGACTTGACCCCTCTCTTAGCACTCTCATTTCCCAGCTTCCTCTGCACCCCTCTGTGTCACTCTGGACATTTGCTCTTCTTCCAACTCTTCAAGAATAGTCCAGCCTCAGAGCCTTTGCATTGCAGTTCCCTCTGCCTGGAGTCCTCTTCTCCAGGATATCCCTTGTGCTCACTCCCTCCCTTCCTACAGGTGTGGCTGAAACATCACCTCCATGGAGAACACTCACTCTGCCTCCCTCTTGAAAATAGCAAAGGGTACCTCTGCCTTCCCCCTTCAATTGATGTCAACTTCCCCCACTTTGTTTTTCTTCATTGCTATTATTGAAACTGACCATATATTTTATATCTGATGTGTACCTGTCTATGCCTCCTTCACCTGTCCCCCACTGCATACATGAAGTCTTTGAGATCAGGGATTCTGTGTTTCCATTGCTCTGTCTGCAGCCCTGTGCACAGTGTCTGGCACATACTGGGATCTTGAAAATATTTGTTGAATGTGTGAACTACAGTCAAGTGGGAATCACACAACACGTCCACTGTGTGGTGTGTGTTTTTCCGGAGCATCAAACGCTCAAGATCAGGAAACTAGGCAAACAACGCTATTGCCATCTGCCTTTCTCGTGGTGAGATACTTAATAGAAATCTATGATAAGGACAGCAAATCCAACCCTTTGAAGACTTCAACTGGTTTGTTCTGTGTGTATGTTGTTCTCAGTGGTGTTATCTTGAATTCAACCATGTATTTGAAAGAATATTAAGTCATACTCTGTAACAAGGGGGTTTTGTTGTTGTTAAACCCATGCAGATGACTTTTAATTTGGACTGATCTACAATTAACATCAAACCCCATTGTTTTTACATACTTCCCCTGCTCTTCAGGACTGCTCTCGTTTCCCTCAGAATTTCTAAGTCTCTCTGCATGTTTTGTCATTTTTAGTCCTTCCCTCCAGTTATCTTGACCTTCAGAGGTTATCCTTCCAATGAAAAAAATCACTTGATAGAGATTTCTGTGAAATATTTTTCAACAATCTATAAATAATCATAGCTGGCTTTGACTTCCAATTCCTGCTTTTTTGTTTTCTTACATTTTTTATGGAACGTTACAAAAATCTAGCACATCTAGAGATGTTACTGCTTATGTTAAAAGAACATAAAATGTCTTTATGGAATGCCAGGAAATCCTAAAATTAGAATTATATTATTGTATTCATTCATTCACTCAACAAATATTTACTGTGTGTCTGACATGAGTCACGCACTATGGTAAGGGCTGAGGCTTAAAGATGGGTAGATGCAATCCCTGTTATAAAGCAAACCATTGTCTGAGTGTGGGTGGTACTCTGACTGTCCTAATTTCCCTCTTTACTGTAATGATGCAGGCGGAACAGTCTCAGAGACAAAGTAGTCGTTAAGACCGCCTTCTTTTCTCTTCTTGGGAAGCCCTCAACCAAGCAATTACTTCTCTCATGTTTCCTCACTGTAACTTTAGATTTTTGTCTTTTCTTTCTTTTTTTTTGCCCCTGGTCATTATCGACCCACACTCCTTCAAAATCCCCCAGAACCCTCCTTTCAGTCATCTGTTAAGGCTACGAAGCAATCCAATAACTTGTTCATGTAGTACTAGTCAAAGAGGATGTGTTGTACATTCGTGGGTATGACCATACTAGAGATTTCCTACAGTACGATGTTGAGCTCCAAGTAGTCCACTTTAAGTGATGGAAAACTGGGGGCTTCTGGAAGACTGTCAAGTAAAACAATTTCAGATGAGGGGAGCCCCATCCTGATCACAGTTTATTCCTCAGCCCCATAGTGGTAATCCCTCTTTATGAAGCAAAGAATTATTTTCTCATTGAAAACTTGGGATAAATGAAGGGTATTGAGTTCCTAATGGTTATTCTTAAAGAAACTGTCAATCAGTACCCCTCACATATTATCCACAATGATGTTTTCTCCTCTTTTCAAAGCATCATATAAAGTCCCTCCTCAGTTTACAGAAGGCAAAATGTTTACTGAGACTGCTCTCAAGTGCAATAACAGTAAAGAAAAATATAAGAAGACGTAAGTGGTTTCCCTACTAAGGCAAAATCCACATGGGATAAAGAAGAGATTAAAGCTTTCAAAAAGAATATTCATGGCTTCTTATTTTCAAAAAAGGAAGCTGAATAAGAAACTTACTCTATAGGTGAGAGTGTCGCTAGACTCTTATTATAAGTAGAATAATCAGTGCTCACCTTTACCCCTTCCTCCAGTGGAGACTGAAAATTCTTTCCTCTACCTCAATTATGCATTAGGAAGACATGACATATTAATGTAAGTAGCCCTTCATACTTCAGTGTGAATTAAAGAGCCGATTAAAATTTTAACAAAAGGAAGACTAAGTATAAGGGCACAGGTTATTGGAGAGAAGGATGCTCCCTCATAATAAAGGACCTAAGAATATAATGATAAAGAACATTTAAGAAAAAACATTCCGAAAAGTTGCTTCAGACTCATCTCACTTGAACAACAACTCAATGAATATATTAAATGGCGAGTGGTGTAATCCTAATGCCTTACTCAAACGGAAGCTAAGATGAACCACATTTATATGCTTGTATTGCATTTTCAAAGGGATAAAAACATTCCCCTTCTGTTGTCAAGATGTTAATGCTTAAGATCAAAATGGGCTAATGCCCATCGGTCCATTGAAGTACATTAGCCAAATGATTACTACCTTCACACAGACGATATACATTTTAGCATACATTATTCAGCTACAATGAGTTTTAATCCTCATGCATTCTGACTATGGTCTGATGAAAGTTTAATAGTACATTAGAGTAGATGCGTTAGATTTATTCCTACAAATATCACAGCAAGCCTTGGTTGAATGAGTCTGTCCATTATCTTTTGGGGACTTATAAAGTTTTCCATTACTTACTTTATTATTCCTGTGTTTTTGTGGTTATCAGAGAAAAATAGTTTCCCTTGGAATTTGTTATTTGTGTTTGTTGCTGGCTTTGAAAATATTTTACTTATTCACATAGTGTACAGACAGATAAATGGTTGGCTGTTGAAGGGGAATTTTTCATGAACTGTTCTAATACGGTTTCACTGCTCATGTTAAAGCTCCATTTCACTCACCATCATTTAAGTGCGTATAAAACAAACACAAATACTTTATACTCAGAATGTTTTTTCATGGAACAGTCCAAAGCTGTTTCATCACCTCTTGATTGTTCTGACATCCTTCCTTCCTTGAAACAAATATTTTAATAGCTTTCTGAAATCTTTATTACAATCATGACCTAAATGACTAAAATAATGAAATTATCCCCTAAGTACTGCCTGACATTGAACAAGTCTAATTTGGAGCATCTATTTCCTTATGACCTGCCCTGTGCTGAACATGAGAAACAGTGACGGCCAGTGTGGTCTGGCACTGGGGGAAATTGCAGCTCATCTGGCAATTATTTGTTTGTTTTTGTTGGGTAGTGTCTCTGGTCGCCTATGGCAACAGGGTTTAAGTAATGCGAAGACCTGCTACATGAAGACAGCATGCACGTGGAGGACATGGATAGAGATATAGAAGGGGAACATATATTGCATTTCAGACTTTATTCTTCGTCCCTCACACCTAGCTAAGGTGGCTTAGGGAGTATTATTTTACCAAGTGAAATTAGAAGCACTTGAAAACCTGCTCATCTTATGCATATCCTTGGAATCAACTGTCAGACCTAAAAAAATGAGAGATGAAATCAATTCAACTGATGCTTATTTCTCATAACTACACCCATGATTTTAAAAAAATAGGTAAGACAGATATTTTTGGCCTAGACTAGCCATATATTTACCATAGTTTTCCATTTCTCTTTGTACTTATAATATTCTTAACACCCTTATCTCTAAAATATAATGTATCGAGGCCGGCCCTGTGGCATAGTGGTTAAGTTCACATGCTCTGCTTTGGCAGCCTGGGGTTTGAAAGTTCAGATCCTGGGTGCAGACCTTCCTACCACTCGCCAAGCCATGCTGTGGTGGCGTCCCACATACAAAATAGAGGAAGATGGGCACAGATGTTAGCTCAGGGCCAATCTTCTTCACCAAAACTAACTCAATAAAATAAAATATAATGTATTGATTTTTAAAATTCTGGACATGAAATGCAGAAATAACACATGTCATATGCACCTCTGTACTTCTGCCAAACTTATAATATTCTATCCCTGTTCAATGCTGCTCACTATTTTCTAGCTTATCTCATTGTTATGTTTGCAGGCATATTTTTACTGTGTTTCTTGAGAGAAGGGTCAATGTTGGATTCAGTTGGGATTCTTCTATTACAAAGAGCATAGCATATAGTCAATAAATATGAAATACATAAATAGATTTATTAAAAAGATTTTTTCCTGAATGAAAACTATGTGCTAGGCTCTGAATGAATTAACATGTATAAAATTCAAATTGGAAGCTTAATTATGACATTCTTCAATTGTCTTGCTATTGACTCTGTAAATAAATAATTTGTCAGAAGATGTAAATTATGTCAGGTCCTGAGACATCTACTCAGAAACTCGGCTCTTCTGAGACTATTTCCTTCTGGAAGTCCACAGCATCTGCATCCTCCACAAGAATGAATTACTGGGAGGCAAAATCCAAGTCACCAGAGACAGACTTAATTATCTCTCCTAACTATGACATATGGTCCCTATACACATCCTGACATTTTTGTGAAATTAATTCAAGTGACCTTTGAGCCCTTCAGCAAAACCCAAAAGAAAGAATTAGATTTCTAAAAGAAAATCATATAAAACAAAACGGTGTAGAAATAGTTAACAACATATATTCACCTGTCTCTTCAAAAATCAAACTTGAAAAGAAACTCTTAAATTTTTTAGTTCAGATA
This sequence comes from Tapirus indicus, assembly GCA_031878705.1. Taxonomy (NCBI): domain Eukaryota; kingdom Metazoa; phylum Chordata; class Mammalia; order Perissodactyla; family Tapiridae; genus Tapirus; species Tapirus indicus. The sequence continues at coordinate 123,476,827 of CM062925.1, forward strand.
TTTTAGGGGAGAAAAAGTTTCATAAAGTAGCTGAAAGTTCACAGAATGTTTTGCAATGCCTTTATTTCACCTTAAAAATATTCAGGAGAACCAAATGTTAAGCTATTTCTTCTTTTTCAAAGGTCTTTTGCTAAAGGTGGAGGGAAAGCATTGTATCTGCTTTTTATTTAAGCCTCTAGCATGCCCTCAAGACAAAATTAGCAATCTGCTTGTGAAGTAAGTAGCAGTGGTGGTGAAGAGGGTGGTGGTAGGAATAAGAATTTGGGAAGGAGTAGAAGGATTTAACGCTTAATGAGAGCATATCTCCTGACAGCCATTGTCATAAGAGCTGTGGGTATACCAACTAATTTAATCCCTCCTACAGTCATGGGAGATGGGCACTTTTATTATCCTCAATTTACAGATGAGGACAGAGGCTGGGAGTGGTAAGTAATTTATCCCAGGTCATACGACTTGTTCACTGTGACCCGACCTAGACTCCAGTCTCCTTAAGGTTTTTGCATTCTTCAGTCTCTCTCGCCTTCTCAACTGGTTGTTATATCTGAAATGATATGGCAAAATAATGTACATTGAGGTAAATGACTTTCAGCAAAGCTATCTTCCCTGGGGTAAATATTACCCCAAGGAATAAAATTCTAATGATCACGTTTGTGGCCAAGGCTTTGGGGGAGGTGATCTGTTCAGAGGAACTTGCCAAGAATCTGTAATTTCACAGGCCAGTAGCAGCTCCCTAGTTTTAACCATTCGTTGGCTGTTCGGTTTCATAGGCAGAAAATACTAAAAAAAATAAAACTTAAAAAATAAGACAAAACGAAAAATCTTTTCTGGCTTAATTATCATTTCCTGTTCTCTTAAATATTTTGACCAATTTTTTTAACCCCATATTTCTCTCTTTGTACGTGAGCTCTTTAATATTTGATGATAATGTGAACACTGCTAAAGTGCAAGATTTAGATCAGGTAAATATATACACTGCACTACTTTTACTGTCCAGATCCATGTAATTTCTTTGTGAGAAGTTAAAATATTAAATTTCATTAAATTTAATTTTTTAGCCTTCTTTCTTTCCCAGTTCTACCATCTTTTATTCAGTTTTTTTGCTTAACGGAATAAAATTTGCTAGTAAACAAAATCTGTTAATTCTGTTTGTGATAAAGCCTTTTAATTTCAGGTGATAAAATATCAGCAGTTAAAATATTTCATACTTAATATAATTTGAGGTGGCTATTTACATTTATTTATAATCTTTACGTAAGGAAATTATACTTAGAAAAATAAGGGATTGTAATTTCATGGTTACTAAAATTTAATGATTTTCTTCTTTTATTGGATAAATCTTTTGGTAAAAAATATAATATATGCAGGTGGACTTGCCTAACTAGAAAGAAAGCCCCATGCATTAAGTTTTTGGGAGGAGGTGTTAAATACGGTTAAGACTTTCTACTGCCTTCTCCTCCTTTACTTATTGGGGGGAGGAGGTAATGGGTATACTAGAATTCAAAAGTATAATCAACATAAAGCTTCGCTCTCCAAATTATCTTTTAGTTCTAGAATACAAGAAAAAAAAAAAAAGACTCATGATTTCCACATAAGAAGAACAACAAGTTCCAGTACAAGGAAACAAATAAAATAGATCTGGTCTTCACCTGTGGCAGTCTCATATGAATCATTTTCAAATGGACTTTGGTTTCCTTGTTCAAGCAAAATGCACCACTCCAGGAACTTTCCCTTCCCATGGGGGCTTCGCTACGGAGACAGAATGAGACCTCAGAGAAGTGTCTTCATTTCTTTTGTGTCTTTCAGGTTTCTTCACCTGTAAATATTATTGAGTATCTATATCCCATTGAAGAAATTCTGATTGAATGTTACTTAATGGTGAAAATGATGTTAGATAATGAACTGCATTGTACATATACTGTTGAATATCATTTTTGCAAGTTTATACAATATTGATATTGTAATTACCTGAAGATAAATAGATAATCTAAAAATGTGGTTGTTTTGTTATTGAGGGGGGAGGTTTACGGAGTGTGAAGAAGAAACTTTGGGTTTGTTTTTCTATATTAGTTCTATTCACCTGACAAATGTGTAATGTCCATTTCATCATTCATATTCTTAAGGAGGGAACTGACTTCAGCCACCTTATCGTGCCAAAGTAAAACTTGCATCAGATACTTAGCAAAGCACAGGGACCTTCTCTGAGCAGGGCTTAATCTCAGGTGTTAGAAATGTTGAACCTTGCTTCCAGAACTTCAGATTTGTTTCAGATGTATTACTTCAAACTGTTCCTTGGGCCTCTAATTAATGCCTCACCAGCCTGATATCTTCCTCATTCACTTAACACAAACGAATGATTATAGAGTTTTACACACAACAGTATCCGTTTACATTGATTCTAAACAAGGATGCAAAAGAAAGTTGAATAATTTCTATGTACATAGGCAATCAAATCCATTGTATGGCAAAACTATAGAAGCTGGTATATGATATGTGTTTTCATATCTCCATGAACTTTCTTTCAATAGCGAGTTGGTTAGATTGAGTCCCAAGGAGACTTAAAGTAAAATCTTGCTATATGGAAGGGCAGACACCTTCTTCTCCAAGTAATTCTGGGCTCTTTTTACTTTTATAATTTTTAGATGCATTTGTGAAATTCCTTGAAAATTCATTTAAGAATTTTGATTAGAACTTCATAAACAATATATCCATTCATTTATCTTCTCTTTTTTCCTTTATTAAATTGTATGTGTATTTTTCATAAAGGTTGCTATAGACTGAATGTTGGTGTGCCCTCAAAATTCATGTAAAGCCCTGATTCCCAATATGATGGTATTTGGAAACGAGGCGTTTGGGAGGTAATTGTGTTTGGATGAGGATGGGGGTGGAGCCCTCATGGTGAGATTGGTGGATGGGAATGGAGGAATGGGGCTCTCTCTCTCTCTCCACCATGTGAGGACACAGCAAGAAGGCAGCTCTCTGCAAACCAGGACCAGGGTCCTCACCAAGAACCGAATCAACTGGCACTTTGATCTTGGAATTCCTGGCCTCCAGAACTGTGACAAATACGTGCTTGTTGTTTAAGCCACCAGTCTATGGTTCTATTATAGCAGTTTGAACTGACTAATACAAAGGTCTTGAGCATATTATTTTTAAAAACTTATTTATAGATGTTTTAAAGTTTTTGGTAGCTATTGTGAAATATTTATTTGCATTATTATTTACTATTATTACATTATGTAATTGTTTATTTTTTTTTTGAGGAAGATTGGCCCTGAGCTGACATCTGTTGCCAATATTCCTCCTTATTTTGCTTTTTTTTTCCTCCCCAAAGCCCCAGTAGATAGTTGTATGTCACAGCTGTGCATCCTTCAAGTTGCTCTATGTGGGACACTGCCTCCGCATGGCTTGATGAGCGGTGTGTCGGTCAGCGCCCAGGATCCGAACTGGTGAATCCCGGGCCACCAAAGCAGAGCACGTGAACTTAACCACTATGCCACCGGGCCAGCCCCCTGTAATTGTTTTTTATTGATGTCAAGTAGTATTTATTTGTGTATTAATATAATAGCATAAAACTTTTTAAATATTCTTTTTTGGTTTTAATTTCTTATATATTCTCTTAAAAGTTCTATGAGGATGATCTTATGAGTCAGTAGCAATAATAACTATTTCTTCCTGCATTAGCTATTTCATTAATAACACTGCACTCCCATTAGTGCAGGCCATTCAATAAATTGGTTCCATAGTGTATTAGTTTCCTGGGGTGGCTATAACAAAGTACCACAAACTGGGTAGATTAAAACAGAAATTTATTTTCTCACAGGTCAGGAGGCCAGAAGTCTGAAATCAGGGTGTCAGCAGAACTGTTCTCCCTCCAAAGGCTCTAGGGAAGAATCCTTTTATGCCTCCTTTGATATGACTCTAATGCTTGCCTCTGTCTTCACATGACCATATTCCCTCTGTGTGTCTGTGTTCAAATTTTCCTCTTCCTATAATATATTAGAGCAGTCCCTAATCCATTATGGCCTCATCTTAACTTGATTGCACCTACAAAGACCCTGTTTCTAAATAAGGTCACATTTACAGGTTCCAGATGGACATAATTTTGTTTTTTGCAAGGACACTATTCAACCCAGTAGAGTCCACCCTTGGCACCCCAAAATTCGTGTAATCCTACCTACAAAATACATTCACCCATCCCAACATCCCCCCAAATTATTAAACCATTCCAGCATTAACTCTAAATCCAAAACTTCATCTAAATATAATTCACTCAAAAAACTCCAAATCTCATTATATAAATTATCTAAATCAGGTATGGGTGAGACTCTTGGTATGGTATTTTCTGGGCCAAAATTCCTTTCTATCCACAGAACTGTGAAACCAGAAAGCGAGTTATCTGCTCCAAAAACACAAGGATGGGATGAGCATAGGATAGATATTCCCACCCCAAAAGGGATAAAAGATAAGGAATAAGGGATTACCAGTCTAGAGCAAGTTCTCCACCCATCAAAGCAAGTACCATTAGTTTATAAGGTTAGAATAACACTCTATGGCTTGATGCTCTGTCCTCTGGGCCCTCCAGGATGGCAGCTCTGCCTTCTCTGGGCTCGAGTCCACAGCTCTGCCCTTGAAGTCATTTTTTGTTTTTTCAACCCATCTCTGTCCCTGTCAGTCCAGGCTGGCAGTGTTTCTGTTGGTATAAAGTTCTCAAAAACCTTGTGAGTCTCCCATGAATGCCAAAGGGATCTACACCTTAAACACATTCTACATTCTTCCTGGATAACCCCGTCTCTATTCCTGACTTCTGCTGAGATGGTTGATTGGATCCATGAGTCACACATCTAGTCTCTTTAGTAAGTGGTTTTCCAGTCACACCCTTGGCCCTGTTTCCAGAGCACACTATCTGGAAAGACAGAATTTTCCAAATCATCAAGTGCTGGTTCTTTTTTGCTTAACAGTTCATTGCTCAATTTATCTCTTTCTTCTAACATTTTACTACAAACAGCAAGGAGAAACGAGGTCACATCTTCCAGTTTTGCTTGGAAATCTCAGCTAAAGATCCCAGTTCATTGATTACAAATTCTACTTTCCACTCAGTGGTAGAATACAGTATGGCCAAGTTTTCTGCCACTTTATAACAAAGTAGCCTTTCTTCCAGGTGCAATAACATTTTCCCCATTTCCACTGGAGACCTCTATTCCTACGCGTTGTTTCTATTCCTCTTTCTTGTGGTGGTTTGTTTCCTATGCAGTAATTTTTTAAAAGTTCATCTTCAGTGCATTTGTTGTTCAAAGGACTCTGTATTGTGGAATGTTCCTACAATTTGATCTTTTATTTTTATTATCTGTTTAATGTTTTATTTGGTTGTATTTCCCATTGTTTGCTGATTACGTTCAATAATACAATTGATTTGCGATCTCTGTAAATTAAATTTTGAATTTTAGTAGTTGTTTTGTAGATTTCCTAGGATACTTTGGGTAAACAATCATGTCATCTTTTCCATTGTGCTTCATTCCTTCCTGACGATTTGAATTTCTACCTGGTATATCATTTCTCTTCAGCCTGAAGAATTTATTTTAGCATTCCTCAAGTGCAAGCCACTAGTAACACACTGTCTTTGTTTCCTTTTATCTGAGATTCTCTTTATTTTACCTCCATTTTTGAAGAATATGTTTGTTGTATGTAGAATTGTGGTTTGACAGGTTTTTTTTCTTCAGCATTTTATTATGTTTTTCTACTATCTTCTGACTTTCAAAATTTCTGACAAGAAATCAGAAGATATTTGAATCTTTTTTTTTGCATATGGGTAATGTGTCATTTTCCTCTGGCTTTTAAAAACATTTTTCCCTTGGTTTTCTTTGGTATTTTGACTGTGCTGTGCTTACTCATTTTATGTACACCCACTCTTGGGATTCACTGAGTCTCTTAATTCTGTGAGTTGTTTCTTTCACCAAATTGAGAACTTTTCAGCCGTTCTTTTCAATAATTTTTTGTGTCCCAATTTTCTTTCCTCTGCTTGTGGGACCCAATTACATGTATGTTGGAACGTTAGATATTATTTCACAAGTCCTCGACACTTTGTACACTTGGTTTTCAAACTTTTTTCTTTGTTCTTCAGATTTTAAAAGTTCTGTCGATCTATCTCCAAGTTTACTGACTCCTTCCTTTGTCAACTCCATTCTGCTGTTGAGCCCAATCAGTTGATATTTATTTGATATACTGCATTTTTTCCATTCTTAAATTGCCATTTGAGACTTTTTTCATAGTTTCTAGTTTTCTGATGAAACTTCTTATATTTTTATTTATCGAGAGCATATTTTCCTATATGCCTCTGAGAAGAGTTAAAATAGTTAAAATAAAATCCTGTATGCTCATTCCAATATATGTTCATTTTGGGATTGGTTTCCATTGATTGTCTTTTCTCTCGCGAACGGGTTCAATTGCCCTCTTTCTTCACCTGTTGGCTGAATTTGTTTTGCTTCCTGAATGTTCTGAAGGTATGGAGCCTCTGAATTCTGTTGTATTCCTAAATAGAGTGCTGATTTTCTAAATTTTAGAAGGCAGTTATCTTGGACACTGTCTCTTTGATGCAACTCAAAATTCATTTCAAAATGCTTTGAGTTTGCCCTGTGTATGCGTGGTTCAAAATGAGCCAGTAAGTTGGCCAAAGTTTTTATGTAGGATTTGGGTTCCACCTCTCTGGCTCTCTTGCTTTTGGAACATCTGCCTCATTTTCTGGTGGCAATGATTATTCCAAACTCTTTCCTCTGGTTCTTTAGGTCAGAAAAAGTATGGTTTTCCCATCAATGTTTTACCCTCTCAGTGCTGACTGAAGTCTGCTCTTAGGCTTAAGTCATTAAAGAAACAGGAAAATCATCCCATGCCATTCTTTCTTCCAAATTGATTCTCTGCTATAATCTTCCTGCTTTTGTTCATTCTGTGTTACCTCCAGGCGGTTTTTTAAAATTCATCAACTTTGTAGCTGTTATTTGTGGGAAAATTGGTCTGGCAGGAGCTTCCTTGGCCATGCCTGAAGTGGAACACATAAAAAGTGATCTGGCATTTTCTTTGGCTGGAGCTACCAATATTTCATCTTCCCAAAATGTATTTCTTCTTAATTTATCAGCTTGGGACTTCCACAACCTTTTGATAATATTAACTTGGACTATATAGCTATGAGAAGGTCAGACTAGGATTTAATGTCTCACAAAAAATATGTTCTCCCCCAAATTAGAGTCCCATGCAGATGGCTAGTTCCCTTGTAGTATTTTTGGCCCCATTTGGGGGCATGTTTCTAGCACTCTTATCATGAATAGTATTCTTTCAATAGTCCCAGCATTTTGCAAGTATCTATTTGCAGTTCCCAATGTTGTATAAGTTTAAGACATTGTCCTCTCTCCTCGTGTGGTTGTTAAAATGCCAACCACAATACACACTTCTTTTCACACCAAGGAAATTATCATTACCTAGTAGATAGTCACAATCTTTAGAGAACTAAAAGAAATAGAAAAATGTTTAAAGAGTTATCAAGATAACTACCTTACATAAGAGATTTCTTCATAAACAAGCAAGAAAGATAATCCCTGCTTGATGTAGCCACTCAGAAAGTGATACAATGACTTATTTTCTGAGTGTACTGAGCAAAAAACTTCTGTATCCATTAGACAGACAAGTCTCAGTCACATAGAGTTTACAGATCTTGCCAAAAATAATGGGACATGGATAATGGCAGAATCACTACCCCATTCGTAAGTGACTCTCTAAGATAAAAGACAGAATGAGCCAGAAGGGCAACCAAATGTGTGGACTGTTTAGTTGATGAGAAAGTGATAATATTACTTGTATATTTTGATTCTATTGAATAAGAACTGAAATGTAATTTTTACATAATAATGAAAACCTTTTGGAAAAGTCAATTGATATAAAATTGTTTGCAAAATCAAAACCCCTATAAGAAAGTATTGTAACATGAAGAAGAAAGTTATTCTAAGGTAATGAGTCATGAAAGAGTATTAAATGCCATATGCTTAAATGCTGAGAGCATTCCAAGAAAATCTTAGTGGTTTGGAACATTATTTTTATTACTGGTTTAGTGATATTTTTGAAAATCCGAATATGTAATTAAAATGGCTAAAAGAACTACATTAAAATAATAAGTAGTTTAAGCATTTATTGTGAACAGGCTGCATTTTGATAAAAATGCCTGTCAGTCTATCATTTTCCTCCAGAGTCTAGGCAATACCAGCACTCATGTGTGATTCATATTTTCTTGGTAATATTGCATTCTTTATTGAGTTATAGTCTGTGGCATTAAGAACAAAGATTTTGCCTCTGGCTGTTATCTGAAAAGGCAACTAGAAAAATATTATCTATATATTCTCAATTGAAGAAATCCCTTAAACTCTTTTAAACTTCATGGAAGTTCAGAAAATCAGGAGACGTATTTATCATTAACATTATTTTCAAAACCAAAGCCTAATAAAAAAGTAAACAGATTGCTTTTTGAAGCCTGTCTCTAGCAATTGTTAGCTATGTAACTTGAAGCATCTTATTTAAGATCTCCATTTTGTAATTTGTAAACTAGAAATCCTTTCTATTAACTTCTTTAGAAGATTGTTGGAAGCAGAAAATTATAAGAGATGTGTGAAAGTGATATCTAGAACCTGGTAGTAGATGCTCCAGAAATGTTAAAGTATTTTTTTTTACCCTCTTCTCTATATTCACAGGTTGTGAATTTTAAACATATTATATTTTCCAAAGTAAACCATGAAATTTTATAATATGTTTGATTCCACTTTAAATGGATCTTAACCACAAGGTTGTTTGAACAATGCAGTCTGTTGAGATCAACCATAATAACAGACTAACAAAATATGAACTTGAAATCTCACAGTGAAATGCACTAGCAAGAGATTCAAAGACATACAGGGAAATCTATTGTGAGAAATAACTAATCCAAGTCATTCTGGTTTAAGTGATATCTGGAAGAAGAAGAAAATAGACCACTCTTACTTGTCTTGTAAATAATTTATCCTGGGGGATAAATGGTACCTTTACCCTGAAACCAAGAGTAGCTTGTTCTGCCTATAATCAATAGAGAAACAGAGGTGACTGCCAAAAATGTAGCTTTCCCAAGGTGAAGAATGGAGTTTGCTTCTTTAGTATATTTCTGGAATGATGCACCTGCTACTTAGTTAAATTAAGGACTCACATTTTAAGGCTGTTTGTTTTCTTTGATTATGATAAATCCAAAATAAAGAAATTACTTATCAGTCTGAATAGATATGCCTGTGAGATGTCAGGGGCAATGACAGAGAAGGACTTATGAAAATCCTCTACTCTATTATAGCAACGAGAACACTGGCAAAAAGAGTCAGAATAGACTTTTTCAGATCTCAGGAAATTAACCAAAGACAACAATCTGAGGAGTGTTTATTCAAGAAAAACTGATTACTCCTTGGTAAGAACAGCAAGTTTTGTGAAGTTTTAACAACTTTTCCCATCTCCCCTCCCACCCTCCCAGCTCTGTGGCAGTGTTGGAAACAATGTGCCATCTTGGGGAAAACCAGCAGCCTGCCAGCAACTGATGGTACAGGCCCAGTTCCCAGAGAACCAGCATTATTTTGATTGTCTGTGATTCCCAGAAGACCCCACTTGTCAGCAGTGTCTTTACTTGACCTGACTCAGAGCTCACTCGGAGAAGAGTCTTTTCGAAGGGTATTTCTTGTAAACCATTGGTGGCAACAGTTTACTATTCCAATGGCTGTAGGTGGTCAGGAACAGCAGGGCAAACCATAGGCAAACTGAACAGGTTGAAAGGAAGAGCTGTCTTGAGGGGGATTTATAGTGCTCAGAATATACCTGGGACTCTAGAAGGCCACATGCACGCATAGAGCTGTGCACATGCCCAGGGCTATACACATGCTGAGGACAGGCCTAAGCCATATGCTGTAAGCTCTCACCTCTGGCTGACCTTGAGACTCTGCTCAAGTAGAAAGTGAGGGATAAGGTAGAATTTTCAGATAACTGGCTGAGTCTTGAATGCATACCTGAACACCAATACACAGCCCATCAGCGAAGACTGGGAGACTTACTGCTTCCAGGCATTTAAGGCAATTTCTCTTGAATCATCAACTGACTGTTAAGTTAATCAAGCAGAGAGTTCAGTGCCACACATGACAAAGAATACAGTCTTTAAAGAATTGGTTCTGAAAATTCATTAACAAACAAAGAACGACAAACACCGTGAAGGGGGGAGAATCTGATTTCCAGTGTTGGCATATTATAGTATTTAAAATTCCCATTTTCAACCAAAAATTGCTATAAATGCAAAGAAATAGGAAGGTATGACCTATACACAGCAATAAAAGCAAACAATAGAAAGCATTCCTGAGGAAGCCCAGCCACTGTACTTAGAAGATAGAGACAGCTACTATAAATATGCTTGTACTAGGTTGAATAATGCCTCAAATCCACCCAGAACCTTCGAATGTGAGCTTATTTGGAAATAGAGTCTTTACAGGTATGATTACTTAAGTTACGATGAAGTCGTACTGGATTAGGGTGAGTCTAAAGGTGACAATAGAACCCTCTATTCATCAACAGCAGAATAGACATTTTTCTAAAGTGCATGTGGAACATTTTCCAGAATAGATTGTAAGTTATAAAACAAGACCCTTTTTTTTAGAAAAAAAATTTTTGAGGAAGATTGTCCCTGCACTAAGATCTGTTATCAATCTTCCTCTTTTTCTTTTTTTCTCCCCAAAGCCCCAGTACATAGTTATAGGTCCTTCTAGTTCTTCTATGTGGGACACAGCCTCAGCATGGCTTGATGAGTGGTGTATAGGTCCACGCCCAGGCCGCCAAAGTGATGTGCGTGAACTTAACTGCTACATCACAGGGCCAGCCCCCAAATGAGACCTTTTTTAAAGTTAAAAGTGTTGAAGTCATATGAGATAAGATCTCTTGTCACAATGGAATGCATTAGAAATCAGCAAGAGAAGAAAAATTGGGAAATTCACAAATATGTAGAAACTAAACAACAGAGTCCTAAATAAGCAAAGCACCAAAGGTGATATTACATGGGAAATTAGTAATCTGAGGTGAATGAATACACAAACACAATATACCAGATCTTATGGGATGCAGGTAAAGCAGTGCTTAGAGGGAAATTTACACCTTATTAAAAAAGAAAAAAGACAAAAAAAATCAATAACCTAATCTTTCACCTTAAGGAACTAGAGAAAGATGATTAAACAAAATGAAAACAAGGAGAAGGAAGAAAATAATTAAGATTAGACTATTTCTAGATGAAATAGAGAATATAAAAACAATGGAGAAAATCAACAAAATCAAAAGTTGATTCCTTGAAAAGATCAATCAAATTGACAAACCTTTAGCAAAGAAAAAAAAAAAGAACAAGAGTCTAATTACTAATATAAAGAGTAAAACAGAGAACATTCCACAAACCTTATATAAATAAAAAGGATCACAAGGAGAATCAACTAACAAGTGTGTCTAAGAAAATAGCCTAGATGAAACAGACAAATTTCTAGAAAGACACGCAGTAAAATTTACTCAAAAAGAAGTAGAAAATCAGAATCAAGCTGTGACAAAGAAAGAGATTGAAGTTATAATTTTAAAACTTCCCAAAAAAGAAAATGCCACACCCTGAAAAATGGCTTCGTTGGTGAATCGTACCAAATATTTACAAAAGAATTAACAACAAATCTTCACAAATGCTTCCAGAAAGTAGAAGTGGGGGAAGTACTTCCCAACCCATTCTATGAGGGCAATATTTCCATGATACCAAAACCAGATAAAACATGTTTAGAAAAAAACAACAGATCACTATCTCTTATGAACATAGACACAAATCTTCAACGAAATACTAGCAAACCAAATCCTACAACATAAAAAAGCATTTATATACCATAACCAAGTATGATTTATCCCAGGGATATCAGGTTGGTTCACTACATAAATATCAATCAATGTAATGCATCATGTTAATAAAATAAACTACCAAATATACTTGATTGCCTCAATAGACATGGAAAGAGATTTTGACAAAATCCAACGTCCTTTCATGATTAGAACACTCCAAAAACTAGGAATAAAAAAGAACTTCTCCCAACCTGATAAAGATCATCTTCAAAGTAACACTCAACTAGCATCATACTTAATGATATAAGACTGAAAGATTTTCCTTAGTATCAGGGAAAAGGACAAAGATGTCCCCCATCAATATTTCTATTTAACATTCTACTGGAGGTTCTAACTAGGGCAATTCAATAAGGAAAAGATATAAATGACATCCAGAAAACTATCTCTATTTGCAAATAACATGATCTTATATATACAAAATCTTCAGGAATCCATAAAAATACTATTACAGCTAATAAATGAGTTCAGCAAAGTTTTAGGATACAAAATCAATATAAACAATCAGTTGTATTTGTATACAATGGCAATAAACTGTCTTAAAATAAAATTAAGCAAACAATTCCATTTTTAATTGCATCAAAAATAATAAAATAGAAATATATTTAACAAAGAAGTGTAAGACTTTTGCTCTGAGACTACAAAACATCTTTGAATGAAATTAACAGAAGCTTATGTAAATACATCTAGTCTTCATGAATTGGATGACTTAATACTGATAAGAATCTTTACTACCCAAATCGTTCTACACATTCAATGCAAACTCTATCAATATCCTAGTTGGCTTTTATTGCAAAAATTGACATGCTGATAACAAAATTCAAATGGAAACGCAAGAAACCCACGGTAGCCAAAGCAATCTTGAAAGAGATTCTTCTCGATTTTGAAACTTTTAAAGCTACAGTCATCAAGTATGTGTGGTACCGGCATAAGATGAGACATAGAAATTAATCACATAGAATTGAGAGTTTAGAAATAAACATTGACACATATGATCAATCAATTTTTCATAAGAGTAAAGGCAATTCAATGGGAAAAGAACATTATTTTCAACAAAGAGGGATGGCACAAATGGATATCAGTATGCGAAAGAATGAAGTTGGACTGCTATCTCACACCATATACAAAAGTTAACTCAAAATGTAAATGTTAAAATGATAAAACTCTTAGAAAAAATTAGATGTAAATCATCATGACTTTGATATAAGCAATTTTTTAAAAATATAACACCAAAAGCACTAACAACAAAAGAAAAAGTAAATAAATTGGAGTTCATTAAAATAAAAATGTTTGTGCATCAGAGAACACTAGCAAGAGAGTAAAAAGACAACCCACAGAACATGAGAAAATATTTGGATATCATCTATCTGATAAGGGACCTGTATTCAGGATGTAAAAAGAACACTTGCAACTCGACAATAAAAAGACAAGAAATAAAAATGGGCAAAGTATTTTAGTAAATGCATTTCTCCATGGAAGATATACAAATGGTCAATAAACACATGACAAGATGCTCAACATCATTAGTCATTAGGAAAGTTCTATCAAAATCTCAGTGAGATACCCCTTCATACCCATTAGGATGGTTATCATAAAAAGGCATTCAATAACAAGTGTTCATGAGGTGAAGACATCAGAACCTCCATACATTGTCAGTGACAATGTAAAATGTTGCAGCCACTTTGGGAAGCAGTCGGGCAGTCAGTCAAATGGTTGAAATAGAGTTACCATTGATCCAGCAATTCCACGCCTAGATATATACCCAAGAGAAATGAAAACATATGTCTAAACAAAAACTCGTACTCGAATGTTCATATCAAAGTCTTAAAATAATAACCCCAAAGTGGGAAAAAAAAAGTCCATCAATTAATGAATGGATAAACAAAACATTGTATAGTCATACAATAGAACATTATCCAGCCATAAAAATAAAAGAAATTCTGAAATACCTAAAACATGAATGCACCTTGAAAACATTATGCTTGGAGAAAGAAGACAGAAACATTAACATAAAATGTTCAGAAAAGGCAAATCCACAGAGATAGAAACTAGATTAGTGTTTACCAAGGGATGAGGGGAGGGGAGAAAGGGGAGTTACTGCTAATTGGTATGGGACTTCTTTTTTTGGCATGAAAATATTTGGGAAATACATAATGGTGATGAATGTACAACTTTGTGAATATACTGAAAACCAGTGAAACCTACACTTTAAAAATGTGAATTTCATGCATGTTTTACCTCATTTAAAAAAATGCATGAGAAAAAAAGACAGTCATGAGACGGAGAAACAGAGTTTATCACTCTATCTATACATATATAATGTTTATGGCTAGAAATGGACATATCTAGACATAGGAATTATTTTTCACAGGAGCAATACAGGCACTAATTTCCTATATTCCAAGCAACCTTAATTTTGTAATCAAAACCCACAATGGCATTTGTTATACAGTTGTTTGTTTGAAAGAGACTGATTTAGTGAAGCCAGAGTCTTCAAGCCTGTTACTTAAGTGGTCGTTATAAAATCTCAGGAGACTTTTAGCCTTAATCATAACAGGATTTGACATATTTGGGCAATTCTTTACATACTTTTCACATCTCCTTATTTTACCCTTTTAACAACCTTTTCAGTTAGATTTAGGCACTTTAGTTCTCATTTTATGTAGGAGGAACCCAAAGAACGCAGCATTTAAGTGTCATATTCAAGATTTCGTCATAAATCAATGATGAAGGCAGTCCAGATCTCCTGATGCCCATTCTTGAATGATTTCTAAAGCACATAAAGGGGAGAACTCACACAAAGAAAAGTGTGAGAAACGTTTTTCCTACCGGCTTAAAAATATCAAGCCAATATGTAGTTTCATTGTGGTGAATGAAATATTCCTTCAGCTTTATTTTTAGTGCCATCCCTTGAATGGTTTGAAGGACCTTTAGTAGCTACCAGTTCTACACTGTGAAATAGAATGTTCATATCATCTTGTTACTCTTTCAAAAGACATTTTGACTCTGGATAGTTCACAGCTTAAAATATGTTAGCATGCAGGATGTTAATCCTTGTTTATAGTGAATACTAGGACAAGTGGGGAGGTCATTATGAATAAAAATAGGTCTATTCCTCACACAGATTCCTTAACAGAGGCATTTAAAAATCAACAAGGAGCCTGAAAACACCCCGTGAAAGCTAGCCCGGAGAAGTGAGACCCTGTCCCGAAGAGATAAACAGGATATTGACAGGAAATCTGTTGAAGCCTGGAGCCATATACACTGGACTTCTAGTAGTTTCTATGATGGGTAGTTTTCTCTGTGCCACCTGGATTTACTTGGCTGTGCCATCGGAATCTATGACTGGACACTGAATCAGCACAGCGTTTGTTTCAGTACTGACTTCTGTAACTCGATCAACTGACATCACCCAGTGAGCTGAGCGGCCTGAAGGGCTCCGAGACCCAACTCCGCCCTGAGTCAGAGGTGGGTGATCCCCGGAGACCTGTTCTCATGACTCACACAGCTGCTATCTGCAAACAGCCATGGTGAAATGCCCTGTCAGTGTTTACTTGTCATGGTGTGGCTTTGCCTCGCCCCCCCACCCCTGCTCCAACTTTTGGATTATTTTGATTTGGACTTAAAAAAAGAAAGACAGAAAAAATACATGACAAAGAACCTGTCCTTTCTCCGGAAAATTAGGATCTTTGGAGAGTCCTGTGTAGCTTCCTAGGCTGGTCTGGGGACTTCAAAATCCAGGAAACAAGGACAGAAGTCAGAAATGTGAAGGAGGAAGAAATCAAAGCCAGGCCAGATGGGGTCATGTCGGGGGCAGCTAATATACTTGTGGTAAAAACACGTTTATGAGCGCCATTCCTAAATAGAAAGGGGTTTTAAATGATACCAAGTGATTTTATCCAGGCTTTTCCTGAAAAAGACTGTATGCTTCAGGTTAACCTTTTTTTTTAAGACTTGATTTTTTTGGAGCTGTTTTAGGTTTAGCAAAATCTAGAGGACGGTATAGCAATTCCCATATGCCCCCTGCCTCCACATATGCAGGTCCCCCACTATCAACATCCCTCACCAGATGGTCCATTTGTTACAACTGATGAACCCGCACTGACACATCACCATCACCCAAAGTCCACAGTTTACATCATGGTTCACTCTTGACGTTGCACCGTCTATGGGTTTGGACAAATATATAATGACAAGTATCCACCACGAAAGTATCATACAGAGGAGTTTCTCTGCCCTAAACCTCCTTTGTGCCCCACCTATTCTTCCTAACCCCCACCCCAAACCTGGCCACCCCTGGTCTTTTTACTGTCTCCATAGTTGTGCCCTTTCCAGAATGTCGTAGAGTTGGAATAATACAGTATGGAGCCTTTTCAGATTGGCTTCTCAGGTTAACCTTTTGGAGTTTTCAGCTATTAGAACTCATGTGTAACAAATTAAGGAAATCATACTGTGAAAATACAATTGAGACTGACCAGAATTTAGCATTTTATTATTGTAAAACTCCATTTTGTCTGGATAACAAGTTTTTGTAAGCCACAGTGGTAGTTACAGAAAACGACAAGCATCAACAATACGCATCCATTTGAATGCACGAGTGTGTCCACACGTGGATTCATGGAGACAAATCAAGGATGAGTTGAAGGGGAGAAGTTAAGGAGGGGGTGCTAAATTGCTGCCCGGGAACTCAAATATCCACAGGGCTTTCAAATAGACTGGATCCTGCACAGCGGCGCTCTCCACACCAACTCTTCTGAGTGGTACACACTTGCATTTGCTTCATGTGTTGGCGTTCAAAGGCAGTGAAGCACATTGGTCAACAGAGTGTACACAAGAGATAATCTGCACGTCAGCCAGAAACAGATAAGAGGGATGGAGCTGAAAATGGGATGCCTGGCGTGGGCAGGGACTCGGCTGGAGGAAAGTGTGCTGCCAACAACTTACAGGGGGGAACATTTACTGGGTTGGATCATTGGGATCATTTGGATTCTATGAGCCACAAGCTCCAAGTTAAAAGAAAACTTGGGGTGAGTAGTCCCGCTGGCTTTTGATGCGGTCAGCCTCCTTTGTGGCTGACGGGGCTCCTGGGAGACAAGGTAACATGTGGGAGAGAAGCCAGGAAACTGCCTCCGGGAGCTGGACTGTTACGTGTGCAACGGAGCCTGGTGGTCCCACACTTACAGTTCTTCCATGTGCAGGCGGAAGGCTAATTCCTTCTGAGAGATTACAGACAAGAAAAGGAAAAACGGAAGGATTGGAACAAGCCAGTGCAGCAACCGGCACTGTTTGCCCCTCTCTGCTTCTGTCACTGAGTCTGCTTATCCACACACTGGTCTGGCCGCGGAGTAGGAGAGATTCCTGCTAGGATTATTGATTCATGTGAAGATACAGTGCCTTGTACACTCACTGCCAGACACAGAGTATGAAGTGACTTTCTGTACGTGTGTCTGCCTGGCACCCACCTCCAGTTAATCCACTGAAAAACAGACATTGTGTAAATGCCTTCTCGACTACTCCTTTCACAAAACCCTGTGTACCCTCAAGACTAATAGAACAAAACTTGGTAGTTTTTCATCATGTAAAGCAGTTTAGTTGCTGCAATATGACTTTTGTGCATCGAGTCATTTGCTCTCCTTTGCCCTTTGATGCTGAAGTTTGGCTCCCAGACTGCCTTGCAGCAGTCACTATGTCTGACCCACCCCAGGTCATGCCTCTGTGTTAATAGGTCCAGTCCAGCCACATGCCGTAATTCTCACTGGTTGCCCAGGCTTCAGAGGGCTGGGAGGGATGGGGGGGGGGAAGGAGGAAGCCAGAGAGAAAACAAAGAGGGGAGGGAAGGGAGAAGAGGAAGGGAAAGCAGGGGACAGGTCTGAGGAGAGATGGGTAGCAAAAAGGGGACTCATCATGGGATCTGCAAGATGTGAGGCGTACAGTCTTGATTTATTACTGACTGCTCTAAACAGCTGTGTAATCTATGAAATTCCTATACACACACCGTGGGCATGCTGCATTTTCTGTTACCCACCCTCTCGCACCCCAGTTCATTCTCTACCCCTTCCTATTTCATTTGTGGTCAGTGAAGCTGATTTCTGCCCGCTGTGCTGCCTCCAGCTCCTGAAGAGTTAGCCACGGAGGCAGGAGCAGGGATGGGCAGGTGGGAAGAGGGAGATGCTGGGCATGTATTCCCTCCGGACCGGCTGCGGCACCAAGTGTAGCGGCGGCTTTGATCCCTAGAGATGCAGTCCCAGTGGAGGGGCCCTGTTGCTGTGGCTCTAGAGCACCCTGGTAATAGACAGCTCCTGTCCCTTCAGGCCTAGGGTGGTGGAGGCTTCCTGCAGCTGCTGGTGCCTGGTCACATCACCAGCTGGAGGAGAGGGCATTGGGGCCCCATTCAGATCCCCCTCACAGCCGGTACACCCCGCCCCCAGCTGTGAGTGGCGGCGATGTTGGCTATAGACGTCCTCCTCTATAGAGCCCACCAGGTGTACCACTCACTCTCCCCCAAGAGCAGCTGGTGACCAACAGCTGACTGAGAAAGGGTATGAACAGGACCTCTTGCTGCAACCTGGGTGCCCCAGTGAACTCTCCCCATGAAGGTAAACCCTTTGAGAGTGCTGCTGATAGCCTGAATTTATTTGGTTTTCTCTTATCTATTATTAGCTTGAGAACCAAGAGTGCCTGACTATGGTACATAGGTTAAAAAAATTAAAGTTATTTTCCAAGTGAAAGTAAATATCCACTTTTCTTCAGAAACAAAACCCCTTTTTTGTCTCTTAAAACTTATTCTTCTCCATTGACATGATAGAAGAGTTGGCAAGCTGTAAGTTAATACATAGAAAAAGATGCATTAAATAGGAAATTATCATGTTTTGATCAAAAGTTTACTGTGAAGTCCACTCCATCGGGGGACAGTCAAATGCAGCGTTTGCAAAACTTTCCCAGTTAATGCGCACGCAATATCAACATTTTCACCACACAATTCGGCAAAATTTAATTGTTCAGGGGAGGAAAGGATGCTGAAATCCAGATATCTTTCTTAATTCTTTCAATTTAATAGCAGTGAGAGGTTATTAGCACCAGATGCTTATATAGGGTTTTACTTATTTTAAAGCCTTTCATATAATTTATCTCTTTGGATTCTCTCATCGCCCCATGAGTAGATACAGCATCAATCCGTGACAAATATAACTTACGAGGTCCATCCTAGAAGAGACTGAGAGAACTCCCCACAGTAGCTCTACACACTCTGGGAGGGACAGAGAGATTCAATACTGGGAAAGTATTTCATGAAAAAGAATAAATATTTAGGTTTGAAAATGACAAGTTCCCGCTTATAAGTATCACAATCCCGAATCCACTATATTTCTGAATCACATATTACATACATATCGACTCATTTTTAAAGCAATTGTCCCAGGTTTATTATCATTCTTATTGTCTTTAAGGAAAATTGGCCCTGAGCTAATATCTGTTGCCAAGCTTCCTCTTTTTTCTCCTCAAAGCCCCAGTACGTAGTTGTATATTCTAGTTGTAGAATTGTAGCTCTTCTACGTGGAACGCCACCTCAGCATGACTTGATGAGTGGTGAGTAGGTCCGTGCCCAGGATCCAAACCTGTGAACCCCAGGACGCCAAAGCGCAATGCACGAACTTAACCACTACACCACCGGGCCGGCCCCATTGATTGTCCCAGGTTTTTAAAGCAGATTTAAGAATATGGTATAAAAAAGCCTGGACTAAGTTGCAGCATTTAACAGATGAAATCTCAGAAAACAATGCAAGAGCTATTGAATTACTAATCCTTGACTTAGGTATGCCTCAAGGACTAGAGTCTGCTATCGGGAGATATGGTGAAAGTAGATTTGCTTTCAAACTGATTTTTTTTCTTGTTTTCAGTGTACTTGATTCCTTCACTATGACTGTCGGTGTGGCTATTTTAATTTGGTTATAGTGATGGCAAGACTATCTATCATGTTGCCTGCATTTTCCCTTCAAATAAGCGCATATGACTGAATTCAGTGGGAACTGTGGAGAGCACGTTGAGGAAAGGAAGTTGCTGCGAGGTCTTTTATTGACTGTAAATAAATTGCTTGTGAGACTGTAGATCTGAAGTCTTCATTACAGCAAAGCTGGCTCTGAGGAAATGCTGAATTTCATAAATAATAACAAAAAACCCTTGGATGTGTCAACTTCTAAAACAAATTGGAACTTCAAATAACTTCAAAATGAGGAAAAGCTTTTACCAGCTGTAGAGTTACAATGCAGATGTTAGTCACAGTTTAGGCTCTTTACATAAAAAAAAAACCCGACAAATGCAAAATCCTTTGTAAAAGTATGTGTGTGTGTGTGTGTGTACTATATGTATACTGTATGTATTTTACACATACACACTACATAGATAGTATATATACATACTGTATATATAGTACATATATAAAACTAGGTGTATATCAATATACACACAAACTTATACATACATTAAAAAGTATAAATACTATAAAAATATACGTACAAAGTGTATAAAATATATAAAAGTATATATATACTATATACTAGTAGTACTATATACTAGTATAGTAGATTATACTATAAAACTATATATATAATATATTACTAATATATGTTATTGTTAACATTAATAACATATATTACATATATATACCAGATACTTTTAAACATATACCATATCAATATATACTATATTAATATATGTTATTTTAATATATACTAATATATTTTTTAAAAACTGAAAGAACTCTAGTTTTCTTTTTCTATTTGTGTTTCTGTGTGTAATGTCCATATTTTCTTGGTTTATTTCATTAGCTGTGATCAAGATATTCCTTAATTCTAAGTCCACGTTTCTCAGCGTGTGGTCTGAGGGTCTCCAATCTCAGGTTCTCTGAGGAGGGAGCTCAGGATTTTGCAATTTCACAAACAACCCTCTCCCCGGGAGATTCACACCCACAGTGGGTTAGCGCGGCCGGTATTACTGAAGGTGGGCAGTAGGGGGCAGAGGTGTCCGCGTTTCTCTGACCGGCGGCTCTCCTTTTTCCCTGCGTGGGGGAAAACCCTTTTTTGACTTCAGGCACTGACTACATTTAGAGCTTCCAGATAAAGATGTCTTATCTGTTCTCTTACTTTCCAGCCTCAAAATAAATAGCTTTTTATCACTGTAAGGTAATGTCAAATTCACTGAACAAAATTTGGAAAATACCAAAAATATAACAGCAGAAATAAAACCAAAAATGAACCACTCAGATTCTCATCATCAAGGAATAAATGTTCTGATAATATTTTGTCTTATTTGCCTACCTACTTGTGTGTGTATATATATATACATATGTACAAAACATATTATAATACAAAAAGTATACAGTACATACAATAACACACAGAAAATTATATTGTATACATCTCATTCATGTCCTATATATCATATTGTATATATCATGTTCATTCATACTTGCACATTTTTTAAAAATGTAGATCACTTTGAAATATTCAATTATGAATTCTGTCTTTTTTCTCAAACTTTTTCTGAGTTTTGGTGGTGAACAGATAAGGTTCATTACAAAATATACCAAGCTAAGCACTTGACAAAAGGGATTAAATGTTGCACTGGACATGAGCTATGTAAGGAGAAAGAAGGGATGTTTCTCATTTCCTCAGCACATCTGGGTCATAGAGACCCAGGCGTGAGAGCATTCAAACTCACATTCCACCAACTCCTGTCTCCGTCAAGTTTTGTTGCGAACAGCCTTAGTCAGTTCAAGAATGTCAAAGTCTCAGCATGTCTCATTGTCCATAAGCTCTTATTTTATATGCACTTAAGTGGTTTATATTTTATGCCTTAGAAATTTAAATCTTAGTATATTCTAGCCTTTTTCAGACATGATTTCTACAGTATTTACTTAGAATATTCTTCTATCATTTTACTTTTCTATTGTGTACCTTGGAAAGTTCTACTAATATAATATTTCAGACTACCAAGAACTACCAGAAATTAAATCAAAGTGTACTCTTTCTCTTAATAAATATTTTGTGAGGTCCTACTACTATCTAATTCGTAGAAAAATGAATAAGACAGACTTGTCGTTAAATAAATAAGACAGACTCTGACTAAAATGTCAGTCTTGGAAAATGATGGCTACGAAGTGATGTTTTTCTCCACAACTTTTGTGTGCACCAAGAAAAACTTTATTTTGAGCGTTACTGAGCCAGGCACACAAACCCCAGAGAATCTGCAGCCCTGTAGTGAGGCTAGGGGTGCAGCACTACTTCTCAAAGTTTGGGCATTGGGCTTCTTGGGCCCATTAACGACTCTTAAGGCCTTCCTGTAATCATTGGACCAATTAATTTAATCAAAATCAACTCAATCAACATCAGGTTATGCTAGAGAATTTGTTAGATCTTCTTGTGGATTCAAAAAAGATTTGCTTCTCATTTAATAAATGTTACTGGAAATCAGATATCCATGTGGAAAAAGTAAACGATATTAAAAAATAAACTTTACCTAATGTGGAACTAAATGTGAAAGGCAAACCTTAAAAATGTAGAAGAAAATATAGAAAAGTCTGTATATGTCCATAAGTAAGAAAGGAATTACTTAAACCAAATCATAAAGGAAAAACACAAATCATGAAGCCGATCAATTGGTAAAATTTAATATATTAAATATTTGCCCAAATGTTCCATAGTGAAGATAACAAAGAAGCCACAGATGGGAAGAATAAATAGATTGACAGTGCATATAATCTATAAAGAATTAGCAAGCAAACTATTTAAAGTTCTCTAATGAATCACCAAGAAAAAGATCAAAAAAGAAAGTGAAGGGCACAAGGAAGCAATTCACACAAGATGAATTTTTGGTGGTCAATAAAGAGATGCAGTAGTGTTAAAAGAGTGAAAAAAAAATGGAAATGAACAATGTCCATTAGCAGAATAGATGAGATATTTTTCTATAGTTATAAACTAGCATATATTATTCTCTGGATTTTTGTATTCCTGAAATTGTTTATTAAAATGATGTCGGTCTCTTTTTCCAACAGTTTAAGGAGTCACTAAAAGGATCTGGTGCTATTCATGTAAGTTACAATTTACATGCCAGTGGAGAGAATTTTGTATATGGAGAGGATTAAGTATAATTTTGTTTACATTTTCTCAAAGCAATGTGTTTTTAAAAACATAAAAAAATGAACTAAATTTATATAAAGGAAATGGCTATTCTAATGTCCCAGAAACCTTAGGTATCTTCCTCTGAGACAAGAACTATCTAAATGGAAGTAAAGTTGCTTTCTAATTGTGAATCTATGTTTGAGTAGAAGATAATCTCACAGAATAGTGGAGAGGTCACAGAGTATTAAGGTCTGAAGAAAGATAGTTCCTAGAACAAAAAATATGATCCAGAATGAATGGACCAAATGATACCAAAGTGCTGGTTTGGGAGGTCAGCAAGGTGGTCAAGTTTAGGGCTATAAGGAGTTGTAATATCGGGAAGAAGGTAAATAGCCCAGCTTGCAGAATGCAGAAGAAAAAAAGAAAAAATCCAGCCATCTAATAATGGCATCATCTTTCAAAAATACGGATCTGATCTCATTCCCATTTAATAACTTTTGATATTTCCCAATTTCCTATCTTTTTGGTTTCATACTCTTTCAGTAGCAAAGGTGGTAGGATCACAAAACTATCACTGTAATTCCCAAAGGTTTTGCATAGACCACACATAAGAATCCATCACTCGCCTCATCTCAGGACTCTCCTCGTGCAGTTCCAGGTCTTCACTGAGTAGAATGGGCAAAAAGATGTCATCGAGGGCTCTAAGGTTTAGTTTAAATTTAAAATAAGTGCTTGCAATGAACTCATAGGTATATCCTTTAATACCCTAAAATTCATATAGATGATTCGGATCCTGGATCATATTGGTGACTCAGTGTTATGCAAAGCCTAAAACTTCAGGGTGGGGCCAGCTAAGCATCCCACATCAGTGACAATAAATGGAATTTCCTAATCTTTTAATTATTGGTTGTGAAATAAATGGGTTGCAAAAACAGTGAGTCTTTTACGATTTTACCATACTATTGTGTCTGTGAACTACCACCGTGGGCAGCTTCACAGAATTTCTGGTGGTGGTAGTGAAATTTTTGAGATTGCCTTTCAAGATTATTTTGCAAACTTTATTTATTCGTTTGTTTAAATAACGTTGACCACGTGACCACAATTTGAACCCTGGGTGGTAATGTGGATGTTGGAGTGTGTTTGGGGCAGTGGGGAGCATGCAGCAGTGATGACTGACCAGTAATATTGAATGTAAACCTAGATAAAGCTCAGGGTTCTCACTAGAACACTGGATTACATTCCCAATCCTAAAAGAATGTCAATATTAGTATCACATAAGAAGTTACAGACAATTTTCCCAGTCATTTCAGTTTTACTTTTTTTTAAAGATTTTATTTTTAGAGAAGTTTTAGGTTCACGGTAAAATTGAGGGGGATGTTCAGAGATTTCTCGTATACCTCCTGCTGCCACACAGGCACAACCTCCCCCATTATCAACACCCTCCACCAGATGGTACATTTGTAACAATAGATGAACTTACATTGTCACGTCATTATCATCCAGAGTCCATAGTTACACTAGGGTTCACTCTTGGTGTTGGACACCGAGTTTGGACAAATGTATAATGACAAGTATTCACCATTATAGTATCACACAGAGTAGTTTCATTGCTCTAAAAATCATCTGTGTTCCACCTATTTATCCCTCCCACCACCCTCTATCCCCAGCAACTACTGAATTTTTTTTTTTACTGTCTTCAGAGTTTTGCCTTTTCTAGAATGTTGTAGAGTTGGAATCACGCAGTATTGTAGCCTTTTCAGATTGACTTCTTTCACTTAGGAATATACACTTAAGGTTCTTCCATGTATTTTCATGACTTGACACCTCACTTCCTTTTAGCTCTGAAAAATATCCCATTATCTGAATGGACCACAGTTTATTTATGCATTCACCTACTGAAGCACATCTTGGTTCCTTCCAGGTTTTGGCAATTATGAATAAAGCTGCTATAAACATCTGTGTACAGGTTTTTGTGTGGACATAAGTTTTCAACCCCTCTGGGTAAATACCGAGGAGTAATCACTCCAGTTTTAAGAGAGGAATCACTGAAGTTTGGGGAAATTAGAGAAAGAGAAGAAAACGAAAATGAAGTTCTTAGATTGTGCAATATATTCAGAGCATTGGAAAGTAGAATAGAATGGTAATCCAGAGAGCTCCTCATCCATGAAATGAACGTTTTGTGAGCAGGTTAATCTTTCTCAATCTTTTGAGTCAGAATCTGGATTAGTCACACACTTCAGGTGACAGACTCTCCAAAACATCCTCAAGATTAACCAAAGGTTGTGTGCATAGCAAAGCAAACACAAAAATTAAAACAAACATCTTTTCAGAATGCACCCACTTACTTTCTTTCCTCTGACTAGCCTTCTGCATTGTATTTTCACCTGAAGCATTATGCCCGAGATGGAAACAGGCCTTGTGTGGGCAGCACCGTGACTGTCATGTCACAGTGACAGAGAAGTTTATAATGTGCCATGCTTCCCAGCATCTAAGCCACATTTGTCGTAAAGTCATTTAATATTTCATTTCTAGAATACTCAGTGATGTCAAAAATCTGAATCCTTTTACTTTTTGTTGTATAAGATAAAGAAAACATCAATTTACATAAAAATCCCACAGATGTCACTTAAAATCAAGTAGTGGATAAGATAACCTTGTAACCATCATAATGCTCAGTATTTTTACGATCCGGAAAACATCACAATCAGGTTTAACAAATAGTATTTTTATTAAATGTCACTCACTTGCAGGACTGGTTATTCATCTGTGTTCCACTCATACACTCAAACACTGTAGTTACAATCAAAAGACAGCTTGAGCTGGAAACTACGAATCCTGTCAGTCAGCCTTACTCTGGAACAAAGCAAATAGAAAAAAAAGGAAGGAAAGAAAGAAAAGGAAAAAAAGTAGCAAATGTCCTGATGAGGAAGAAGTTGGAAACTTCTGAGTTGTGCATTTAAGTAAAGTATGTACTTTCTAAAGCTGAAAATTAGATGGCAAAGAAACGTACGAGTCCCACATGGCTCTTTCATTTCAGAATCCAAGCATCTTTTGCATACAGAAGAATATAGCATGTATATTTCACAGTAGTTCTAGTATGTTCTCTTGCCAATTTTGCAAGTAAACACACAAATGGGAAGGCAGCACAATTTCCAGTCGTTAAAAGCCCTGTCGTTCAATGAGATGGAAAACAATGGTTGAAGCAAACAGTGCTGCCACCAAGGGGACATGCCAACAGCGAGGATGGACTTCACCACACACTGTAAGCGGCTTCCAGGCGACCCCTCTCTGCTGTGTGCCCGCCCTGGGCACAGTCCTCTGGCAGTCCCTCGAGCAGGCTGTGCCTTTCCAGTCTGGTCATCGACATTTAAGCTTAGACATTAAGTTCTCTATGAAATCTTCGGTGACCCACAAGACATGCCCACTCTATCACGCCGTCAGCGTTCGGTGATATCATAATCACTCTGCTTGCCTCCGTTAAGAGACTGCAAGTTCCTTGAAGGTTGGACCTGGGTTTGGCATCCAGGGGTTCTCAATAAATATCCCTTGAATGAGTGAGTATGTGTACACTGCGTCACAGATCCCATTTAATTTTGCTGTGGTTCTTAACGTTAAGGACGTAGATAATACAGTGAAATCCACAGAATTGCTACCTGTAAACCATGACTAACATTAATTGGTATCTTTTCCTAATACTCACTTGTGTTCCTGTTGATGTTTCCAAAATAAATATAGGTCAGGATCCAGGGAAATCCCCGTTCCTTGGAAATGAGGCCATGAGAAGACATATGCATTTCCACTTTGAGAGACTCCACTGGTCAAATAAGTTGTGTATGTTTAACTGTAAAATCTGGAAAAAATCCCTGTTGTTCTAGGGTCTGAACTGTAGTTTGAAAGCGTTTAATGGATATGAATGTTAATGTCACTTTTGAACCATACATATTTTTTAACGCTTTCATTCTGTTCCATTTTGACACTTTCATTGTGCTTGGCAACACTGGGCACTTGTCTGCATTTATTGGAATTTGAATCACAAAACTCTGGTAAGTTACCTAAAATGCATACTAAATTTACCTTCCAGGGTAGATAATCATAATTATTTTTATATTAGAGTCTCGTCTGGGAACTTCAATAATTATTTCTTGTCCTGCTCTTAATTTCTAGTATTATTTTCATTTTACTTCTATATGGTTTTCTACAGACATCAAATGTTTCAAAATTATCGTTAGTTGTCACAAACAAAATTGTGGTCATTTCGATAAAATCCAACATACTACTTAAAACTTAAAGCTATCCACTCAAAATAACAGAAATTGCTAATACTATTCACTGGAGGATATTTTATTTACATTTATATGGATTAAATTGCTAGGCAGGCAGTCGGGAAATTTAAATTAAGATGGTTATGGTGTAATTTCCCTGAATGAAAGATACCAACAGAGAGGTACAGAGAGGTGGGTCAGGGGTTCCAGACAGATGAGCAATTACGAAATTTTTTTCCTAATAAAGGTTCAATTTGTGCCTGTTTTTTTGAAGTTTAGCAGAGTCTTTCACAGTAGTGATAGGAATCCGTAGTTTTGAATGTCTATATTTGAAAAATATGCAGTTCCTCCCTCAAATTTGTTGTAAGGGATCCAAATTTGTAAAGTTCTTTATAACTTTAAAATGATAGCACGGGGGTCCCGTGTTCTCCCTGGGCCTGCTTTCTAGCTGACCAGAGGGATGGCTGACTATGTCCTTCTCAGGGCTCAGACGGGAGGCAGGAGGCCTGCTGTCATTCACCACCCGCTGAGAGTTGCTACCACCATCTGCCCACTCCCGGCTTTGCTTCCAGAACAGCTGCCTGGGTCAGTTATTTTGACTAAGATATATCAGAATAGGAAAGTTTGAAAATGGATGAAAAATATTCATCCTACCAAGTCTTAAATGGTCATAATTCTACCACTTAAGAAACTCCAGGACCCAATCTTCGGTGATAGGAAATACCGTGAAGTGTCTGTGTGATGATCTTTGTGTGTTTAGATTCTGTTCCATTTTCCAGCGTTCTCCTCATTTTCAAGCAACTCTTCACCTCGGCCGTACTGCATTTAAGACATGTCTGCCAATTCTTTGACAGTCTTTCTGTCAAGAGGTGTAATCTAATTCCCTTCCTCTTGAATATGGTCTGGCCTTAAGGATAAAAAGAATGAGGTTGAAATGATGCTGCCTGACTTCTGAAGCCCTCTCCTAGAAGGCAGTCACACTTTTTGCCTCTCTCTCTCTCTCTACCTCTGTCTCTGTCTGTCTCTCTCTCAATCTCTCTCTGTCTCCCGGGATGCTTGCTCTTGGAGATGGCCGCCATACGCTGAGGAAGCCCAGCCATGTGGAGTGGCCAAATGTAATATTAATATTGCATCAAGCAATAATGTTAATACATATAATTAGTCCTAGCAATGAAATAGAAGTGGAGTGGATGTGTTTCCTTCCTGGGTGAAACAATGAAAACCCCATGTTTCTTTCTTCCTGCAGCAAATAAGGGGTGGGGCTGGGGTGTATTTACATGTCACAGCTCTCAGATGGTGGTGTTTCCACCAGTCTGTGTTCCTAGGAGAGTAACAAGCAAACGCATATGCAAGTCCTTGGTTCCTTATTCTTTGTTTATTAGACTTTTTTAAAGGAAATTATGGAAATGCATAGGAATGTATAAAAATCAGAAATGCAGCCAGAATAACAAATCTAAAGCCTTTCTTCTCGCTGGTGTCATCTGGCCACACCCTTCTGCTCTGAGACAACAGCTTTGTGTGTTTGCTGGAAAAGTGCTGGGTGCTGAAAGCCATCGGGGCAATTGATTTTTCTTCATGAGCAAATTTTTCTTTTATATTTTATTTTCATTTTTAAGTCTACACAGAAGATAAATTACTTGTTAGACAGGTTTTCCATCTTTGAGTACATCTAAATGGAGGATTAAAAAAATTGAAGAATTAAAATGTCTCCCTATTGTCAGGGACGGAATTCATTAACATTTAAAATTCACTAATTCTATTGATCGGCTGCTGGAGGACTTTGTTTCAATTGTTCCTCTTCCACCTCTGCCACGTAGGGAAGTGGGAAGCACAGGAGGGCAGGAAGGAAAATGGGATGGTCTCTTTGCTGAGGAAAAAGGGTAGGCAGAGCAGTGTTCTTTTGTCTTTTACTCCAATTTCTTTCTTTTTCTTTACTCTTCCTTTTTTTTGTCTTTGCTAAGAAACTGGTTATTCTAAACTCCCCCTCACCTCCTCTTGTACATAACACCATCAGCAGTAGAGACGGCACATTTGCCCCTAACTGTACGCCTGCTAGGAGAATCCAGACAGGCTTCGGCATTGCTTCTCATTTCTATGGGACTGACTTTTTAGCTCCATTAAGACTGATGACAAAAGAACTATTTCTGGTGCCTCTGTGAAAGAAACACGCTGGAGCCTGTTATTTTCAGTAATCCTGCTGTTCGGAGAGAAAGGTGCCAACAAAGCCACTCTTTATCTAATGGCACTAAATTCTCTTACCTCTGTGGGTCGGTTCTGTAGTCTATCCACTTGGCCAAAGTGCAACCCATCAAGGTGAAGGGGCCCTGCTGGTGGTCGCTCCAAACAAAAGAACCGAGAGGTATTGCTCCTTTTGTCACACCTCAGATTATGCATCTTGAAAACATTTTTTTTAAATCTTTAAGTGTTGAACAAGGTTGTCATTTTAGTATCTCATCGTGGGAGGTAATTGGGAAATGTTATCTCCTCTATTATTCTCAATCTCTGCTCCCACAAATAGACAACATCCTTGCATATTCAAATTAAGGTTTGGCTAACTTCACCAAACAAATGGAGAAAACCCCTATGAAGCCAGAGTAGTAAGATTGCTCACAGACTTTCCCTGCGTATCCACAATTCAGCAGTGTGCATTTAATAATAATAGTGGGCACAGCCTGTGTCAGCTATTAATGAAGAATATGCAAGAATGCACGGACATAGTAACCTGACAAGGAAAAATAAAGTTGATGGAAACAGTCAATGAGAACAGAGTGAACTTATACAAAATCTCAGGCACTGTTCTACAGGATGAACATGAGGGGCACAGTGGAGATATAATTAAGATAATTTGGAGAATAATTTATGTCAATTCTGAGAACAGAAGTTCAAATAACTGCAAAGTTTTAAATTTGGATGACTAATAGAATGTAGTGCCTTTGAATAAAAAAAAAAAAGACTAAAGGAAAGAGATTTAGGAAGATACAGTATAGGTAAAGAAAACCGGGATATGTTAGCTTAGAGAAGAGAAAACTGGTGATAGGGAATAATAACAGTGCTCAAAATATTTGAATAGTGTAATGGAGAAGATGGTGAAGGTTGTAGACTTTTTTGTGTGCTTCTATAGGAGAACAATTTAAGATCATCAAAATTAAAGAATATGGATTGAAAAATTTGTAAACGTGTCTGTTCTAGCAAAACAATGAGTTAGGAA
The DNA here is from genome assembly GCA_031878705.1 of Tapirus indicus. NCBI lineage: Eukaryota > Metazoa > Chordata > Mammalia > Perissodactyla > Tapiridae > Tapirus > Tapirus indicus. The sequence goes on from CM062925.1 coordinate 123,507,354, forward strand.
GCCTTGATAAGTAGTAAACACTTGTGTTCAGGTTCAAGCTAATAGTGCCTGGAGGTGTGAGTAGAATTCTTGCTTAGGGTGGGAAGCATGTAACATTCCTAACTCCTCCCTGTACCTCCTTCCTGTTGCTCAACTCCCATAGCCAATACATGACTATGTCCTGTTAATTCTACATATTTATATATTAAACTAATATTTATTATGTGCTGCACACCAACTTAGGTACCAGGTTATATTGGTGAAAAACAGAGATGTTTTCTGTTCATATGGGATTTACACTCTAGTTGGAGGTTAAGAGTAAACAGATAAACTAACAAGTAATATTATTTCAGATAGTTATAAGTGCTATCTCCCTTTAAGCAGATATCTCCCTACAAGTCTTCATTGTCTTCCCCCGGGCAACATTTTGTTTTTCAATACCTGCTAAGATTTGTTTTCAGATTAACTTAATAATTATAACCGTTTGTGTACCTCTTTGCTTTGTCAAACTCCTTGAAATTGGGCTTGTATATTGTTTACTTCTGGATAGCCAGTGCTTAACTAGGCTGTACAGTGAGGTTGATTCTCCTTTCTAATTCTAAGCCAGTGTTTATTGAAACTGTAACACCTTAATGAAATTCTAAAAGCCTAATGCTGTATGTGTGTTTGTGTATTTCTTCCTTTTAAATTTAACTTATTTGTATTAGCTGAATAATTTATCTTACTTTAACAAAGACTCATTTTTGTCAAGGCCCATTGAGGCTTTATTACAAACTGAGACGCACTTTCTGCACCTATATTCTGTTTATTATCCTAACTAGCACATCCTTACTCCCATAAAATCACTTGTATTACTCTAACTTGGAGATGCAGTAGTTTGGCCAGAGTGGATTATTCTCCACTTTAGTAGAATCACACAGATCATATGAAACTTGACAAAAAAAAGGAGGTTCATTTTAATATGTGTTTTTCAAAGCACACCAAGCATATATTTTGGGGGCTTTTAAAAAAAATATTAAGCCAAATTCAATCACAAAAATTCAAATGATAATAAAAGCAGAGAACATAAACTTTAGATAAATTAGAGTTTTACTACATTGCCATCACAACTTTCATAACTATTTCAGCAACAATTGGTAGAAATGACTAGAAATAGACTACAAAAAATGAAAGCAAATTCACTTTTGTCATGTGGTGAACTTATAATCCAAACTTTCTATCTATAATTTCCTGTGCTGTTAGTACATTGATCTCAACAGGATTGTTGTCTGTGAAATGATAACAGGGTGTAAAATAGAATTTCCCACTGAGACAAAGAAATCTCATTGAATAACTCTGAAAGGTGTTATCTACCCTGAAGTTTATTGTAAATAGATATACCCATTGGATTTTTTTCTCCCTTTCTCTGTAAGCCCTGCTTTTCATGGGGTCATATATCTGAGGCCCTTAGGCATTCAGTATTATCAGCACAGAGGTTCAAGTGTATTAGAAACTCAGGATCTTTCATAGTGTTGTGCACACAGCAGGGACTTAATAAAGAGATATACGCATAGCCCATTCTATATTTATACAGACACATTCTTTATCCTTTTTCTGTCCTGATTGAGTGACGTCAGTTCTTTAAATATAAAAACTCTGGTTTACTCAAGAAGAATATGTATTTGCTCTTTAAATTATTTTGTCCTTTGTATTTATAATTATGTGCATTTAAAAATACTTTATGTTTTTAGAGCAGTTTTAGGTTCACAGGAAAATTGAGAGGAAGGTACAGAGATTTCCCATTTACCCCTTGGCCCCACACATGCACAGCCTATGCCACAATCAACATTCCTCACCAAACTTGTATCTCTGTTACAATCAATAAACCTACATTGACACATCATCATCACCCAAAGTCCATAGTCCACCTGGGGGTCACTCTTGGTGTTGTACATTCTATGGGTTTGGGCAAATGTCTAATGACATGCATCCATCATTATAGTATCATACAGAGTGGTTTCACTGCCCTAAAAACCCTCTGCGCTCCACCTAGTCATCTCTACCTACCGCTAAACCCCTGGCAACCATGGATCTTTTACCATCTCCATAGTTTTGCTTTTTCCAGAATATTATATAGCTGGAATCATACAGTATGTAGCCTTTTCAGCTTGGCTTCTGTCACTTAGTAATATGACTTTAAGTTTTCTACATGTCTTTTCATGGCATGATAGCTCATTTCTTTTTAGCACTGAATAATATTCCATTGTTGGGATAGATCACAGTTGATCCATTCACCTACTGAAGGACATCTTGGTTGCTTCTCAGTTTGGGCAATTATGAATAAAGCTGCTATAAACATCTGTGTGCAGGTTTTGGGTGGACATAAGTTTTCAACTCCTTTGGGTCAACCAGTAATTTTCAGAGCTGTCTCGTTTCCTTCCTTTCTGAGGTCTATTTTCACTTTTTCTCATTTATTTGAGGTATGTGAAGTACTTCCAACACATTCCATTTTTCCTTGTTAGCCAAGTTTCTTTAAGTTTCCTAAGTTTTCCTCCAGCAGAGGACTCTAATAAGACAGGCCCCATAGTTGGGCCAGAACCTAGCAGCATGATTTTCAGAGAGTTCTGTAGACAACCTCTTAATTCTGGTTGTGCAATTCCAAGCTCAGACCATGCTGTTTCTGTCTGGGAGGCTGAGAGTGATAAGTGAGAAGTCCATTCCTAACTGAGCATATTGTATCACCTCTGTGCTCTCTTTTATACCCTGTACAATTATCATGTTGTATGATTACACATGGATGACTTACAAATGGACTTGATAAAGTGTTCCCTAACACAGACTCACACTACAAGTCTATATGAAGAATTAACTGCCTAGATTTGGTGTGTATCTTGTATTATATATGGATTTGAAGGGAGGAAGTTGATTTTCTAGAAGATCTGCTGAGTTATTTGCTTCCTCAGACATTGTCACTATGAATAACTGTGTAATTCCTAGTGGTGATTTTGGGGTCTGGAAGCTTGAACTTCTGTTCTAGATAGATACTTATTGTTTTAGCTGTTGTGCATGCTGACTTTGCTGACTTCCTTCTGAGTCCTTTAGATAAGTAAGCCCGTTTGGCTTACCCATGTGCTATCTGTACCTGGGTCTTTCAGTCCGTGTGAGCTAATTAGTAACGTGTCAGTCTACTGGTTGAACACTCATATACTTGATGTTTATATATTGCTCTAATTCTAAGTAATCTTTTCATAATTTTACCTTACAGAATATTTCCTACATTGGAAGGAAATAATTCAAAGGTTTAAGTGTTAAAAAATTGCTGTTCTCGAGTTTGTTGTTGTTTGTTTGTTTACTTTTGAATAGAGCTGGTTACCTAGAAAATCCGGTTTCTAAGTATAGCCCTTTCATGGAGCCCTGTGACCTTTAACATTAAAGCTCAGATCTCTTATTGTTTACATTGATACTTAAAAAATCTGTTGTGTTAACACACAGAGTTGTGAAAATTGAATGATGATACAAAATCTATGATTTCTACACCGGGAAGCAAATTTAGATGATCATAGTCCAAACCTTTTTATTGAATGGATATAAATTGAGTCCCAGACAGTGTGAGGAAATTGCCAAGGCTGTGTATGTAATTAGAGACCCTGCAAAGTATACAAAATATTTTCTAAATGTAACATGCAAAACAAACAGAAATACAGAAACTGCAAGGTGATATAAAGTGGAAGAAAATATGCTTATTATAGTGTCTTGGTACCATTTTGTTTCCAATATGGTGCATAGGATGAAAGAAGATTATAAGTAAAATATAAGAGGTTATGCGAGTGGGTAAGATACCCAAATGTTGTGAATCCTCTCTGACAGAATCATACAAACTGGAAGAAGATCTTTTGGAATGTTATTTATACCTGCCATCACGCATTTATTTTTATATATTCTGTATAAAATAATAGCATCTATTGAAGTTGAAATAGTGATAAAGAAAAAGGACTTCTGGATAACCTTGGGAGTTTTTACTTTTGTATTTATCTTCATTTCCTCCTGAGAGGGAAAATCTGAAATTGATAGATTGCCTAATGTGTTTGACCTTATTAAGAGGTGTTTTGCATTTAAATTGAAGAGTTTGGAAGGAATTAGAGATTGATGCTTAGAAAACTAAGGACATTCATTCATATTTTAGTTTTTCCCTTCGACAGCCAAATATTGATCAAACTTCTGCACCAGCCTGGAGATCAAACTTCCAGGGGCTGGAGACCCAATCATGGATGAAAACAACAAAGGTGGGAGTGGGGCATGAAGCTGGTGTTCTCTAGGAACAGCAAGGGGGCCAGAGGAACAGCAAGGAGGCTGGGGGAATGGGGCAGAGGAATGTAAGGGATGACGTTGAGAGGATGGTGGGAGGATAACAGATGGGCTTAGGCCATTGTAGGACTTGGCTTTTACTCTTGTGGAGATTGGAAGCCTCTGCAAGCCTTTGAACAAAGACTTACATGCTAACAGGATCACCGATCACACTGGCTGTTGTGTTGAGAATGGAGTCGAAAGGGCAAGGACAGAAGTAATGAGACTGTTTAGGAGGATTATTTGTGAAGCTTGGGCAAGGATGGTGTGCCTTGGAAACAAGTGGGAGCAAGTGTTGTGGCGAGACAAGGCTGGCTTGTGGACACATCCTACAGGTAGACCTGTGAGGGCTTGCACTTGGATTGAATATCGGAGAAAGAAAGGAGTTAAAGGAGAATTCAAGTGTTTGGTCCTGAGCAACATGAAGGATGGAGTTTCCACTTACAGATATGGAAAATTTCATGTGAGGAATCATTTTGGGTCCAGAGCTGGGCCATGGAGGTGGTATAAAATCAGGAGTTTTGGTTTGGGCATAGTCATCATAAGTGTCTACCAGACATCCAAGCAGAGATATAGACAGATAGTCTGATATCAAGATAGGAGTCCAAGAGAGGTGTCCAGGCTAAATGCAATGTGGTGTCATTGGCACAGAGATAATATTTAAAGCTGTGCCTGTAATTGTGGTCAGGAGGGGCACAGGTGTGGGTAGAATGGAGGACAGTTCCAAGGACTGAACCCCATGTTGCTCCAACAGGTGGAAAGACAAGAAGTAACCAGCAAAAACAAATAAATAAATAAGGGAGTGGCCGGTGAGGTCCAGGGAAAAAGAGCATTGTGTGGTGTTTTGAAAGCAAATGAAGTGGTTTCCATGAGGGGCAAGTGTCAAGTGCTGTTGTTAGCACAAGGAAAGTAAAGATAAAAAATGACCACAGGGTTTCATAACCTTGGGGAAAAGGCTCATCTGATAGGCTCAAGAGAGAAGGGGAAGAGAGGATTGGGAGATACAAGTATCTTCTTTTAAGGAGAATTTCTGAAAGAGAAGCAGGGAAATGGAATGATAGAAGGTGACGTGGGATCAGGAGAGGTTCGTTTATTTATTTTTGCTATGCTTATATACCGAATGGAGTGATCTAGTAAGAAAAAAATCAGAGAAAGAGAAGATTAAAAAAAAACATCTTTGCACCTAATCAGTTTCCTAATTAGTTTTCTATAGGTTAATTTTAACCTTATAGGACTGTAAAGTTTCTAGGCCCTGGTCACATGTGAGACAAAGTTACATGTGTATAGACAGGTGATCCTAAGGTAGGTGTGTTGGAAATGCTCAACCCTGATTATGCAATCATTTCACTCCTTATCTCAAAGCTGGGAATAATTTTCCTGAATAGGGATATTTTGGAGATCTAGTGCAAGTTGGCCTTGCTAAGAGCACAGAGAACACGGCGGTCATGGTAAGAACAGAACAGTGCGGAGATTGATGGTTGTCTGGGTGGATTCATTAACTTCTCATTCAAAGAAAGAAGGGCCGTGAGGAATGAAATGGTGGGCAGGAAAAATTAGCAGTTACTCAACAATGAGAAACAAGTGTATATAGTACCATATTTGGCTCAGTTGTAAGCAACGTGTATAGTGGTAAAATGTAAGCAACACATATTGAATTAAAGAAAAATTGATATTTGACAATTTTGGAAGATGACAAAGGAAGGATTCTGCTGACTGGGAGTATGTAGGAGTGAAATTCTGATGCTTCCTAATAGGAAGTCAAGGCTAAAATTGACAAACCAAGTAACAGTAATATGAAAATATGATTTAGAAATAGGTAAAAGCCAGAAAAAACAGAACTGGGAGTGGGCCCCAGAGGCAGGCAGTCATGGGCACTGATTTTCACAATGAGGCTCACCATACGATGTGGATTTTTTTTGTGTGTGTGAGGAAGATTGGACTGAGCTAACATCTGTTGCGAATCCTCCTCTTTTTTGGCTGAAGAAGATTAGCCCTGAGCTAACATCTGTACCCATCTTCCTCTATTTTGTATATGGGACACCACCACACATGGCTTGATGAGTGGTGCATAGGTTAGCACTTGGGATTCGAAACTGGGACCCCTAAGCAGCCGAAGCAGAGCGGGAAAACTTAACCACTACACCACTGGGCTGATCCCCCGGTGTGGATTTTCAAATGTGAACAGATCAGTGGAACAGAATTGAAAGCCCAGAAATAAAACCAGATGTCTATGCACAGCTAATCTTCGACAAAAGAGCCAAGATCACACAACGGAGAAAGGAAAGTCTCTTCAACAAATGGTATTGGGAAAACTAGACAGCCATGTGCAATAGAATAAAACTAGACCATTATCTTACACCATACACAAAAATTAACTCAAAATGGATTAATTAATGGACTTGAATGTAACACCTGAAACCATAAAACTCCTAGAAGAAAATATAAACAGTACACTCTTTGACTTCAGTCTTAGCAGTATCTTTTCAAATACCATGTCTACTCGGGCAAGGGAAACAAAAGAAAAAATAAACAAAAGAAACTACATCAGACTAAAAAGCTTCTACAAGGCAAAGGAAACCGTGAACAAAACAAAAAGACAATCCACCAACTGGGAGAAAATATTTGCAAATCACCTATCTGACAAGGGGTAAATTTCCAAAATATATAAAGAACTCATACAACTCAACCACAAAAAAACAAACAACCTGATCAAAAAGTGGGCAGAGGATATGAATAGACATTTTTCCAAAGAAGATACACAGATGGTCAACAGGCACATTATAAGATGTTCAACATCACTAGTTATCAGGGAAATGCAAGTCAAAACTACAATGAAATATCACCTTATACCCATCAGAATGGCTATAATTATCAAGACAAAAAGTAACAAATGTTGGAGAGGATGTGGAGAAAAGGGAATACACTGCTGGTGGGAATGCAAACTGGTGCAGCCACTATGGAAAACAGTATGGAGATTTCTCAAAAAAATTAAAGATAGGAGTACCATATGATCCAGCTATCCCACTACCGGGTATTTATCCAAAGAACATGAAATCAACAGTTCAAAGAGGTTTATCTATCCCTGTGTTTATCACAGCATTATTCACAATAGCCAAGATGTGGAAGCAACCCAAGTGCCCATCAATGGAGGAATGGATAAAGAAGATGTGGCATATATATATATACACACACAATGTAATACTATTTAGCCATAAAAAAGACAAAATAGTGCCATTTGCAACAACATGGATGGACCTTGAGGGTATTATGCTAACTGAAATAAACCAGACAGAGAAGGACAAACACTGTATGATTTCACTCATATGTGGAACATAAACAAACACATGGACAAAGAGAACAGATTAGTGGTTACCAGAGGGGAAGGGGGTCGGAGGGAGAGTGAAAGGGGTAAAGGGGCACATATGTATAGTGACAGATAAAAATGAAGCTATTGGTGGTGAGCACAATGCAGTCTATACAGAAATTGGTATATGATAATATACACCTGAAATTAAACAATGTTATAAGCCAATATGTCCTCAATAGGATAACTTTTTAAAAAACAGACAACAAAACAATACAAAAAAATAGGGAAAGGGAGAAGCAGGGATGCAGAGTATGATGGACAACGTTCCACATGTGGGGGTCCTTTCACGTAAGCTCTTGCCCCACATTTTGTAAGCTTACAGAGATACTGTACCAAGAAATTGTCAATATGCCCACATCCTCGGTAAAGGATACTAAGTATTATTTGTTAAATTGCAGATAATTAGATATAGTTAAAATTAATTATTAAACATCTAACAATTTTTAAACATCTAACAAATTATTTAAATTAAGTCTGCTATTGTTAGAGACGGCATGCTGGAACAGAAGGGGAAAGTGTATTCCCTTGTTCGCTTTTGTTTTTGTCTTTTTACGAAACAAGCACCACTTACAGCCATGTTTGATGACCTGTTGGACTCTGTTTGCTTGCATTTTATTTGATTCTTTTCTGTCAATATTCGTAAGTAAAATTAGTGTGTGTTTTTTAGTAAAATTTTTTGGGGTTTTCAGATCAATGTTTCACGATTTATGAAAATGGTTTGGGAGTTTTCCTTTGATCTGACATAGATCCACATTCAGGAAGTTAGACTCCCATAAACACAGCTTTTAATGAGCCTGGGACTCTATCATTGGGCTAATCAACATTAAACCCCTTTTCCTTCATCCTCAGGTTCCCGGGTGAGAATTAAATGGCCCCCTACGGAGAATTAATGGCCCCCATTCACAAAAACATGGCCATATCTTGCAGGTGAGTCATTCTCAGTACTTACAACTGACTCCCCTTCCTGGGGGGCCCTCAACTCTTGTAGATGGTGGCAGGCAATACGAGGAGGTGACATCCTCTTGTAGCAACTGCCTCCAGTGATGGGATTTGGGATTTGCTATTTCAGGTTGGGGGTTACATTACCAGACTGTTTATTAATATGAATAATTAACTTCCATGGAATTGCTTCTATTAAAACATAGAAATATTTGCCTTCCCCCAAAAAAACATTAAATTTGAAATTTTTTTGTTCTTTTCCTAAACTCCGTAATTTAGGTCAAGATATGTTTGGGGTGGGTTGGGAGGTCAAAGGAAGAAGAAAATAACAGATTTCACAGTCAACTGCAATTGTAACCTCTGACTAAGTATGTGATCTGTGACTACATTTATTTAAGTTGAGACAATGGCTCCAAAATGCATTCTTAATGTCTAGGTTTATGGGACATTAGTGGATACCTACAGAGTCACTATGGAAGAAGTGAAATCTTAAATTTTATTTACTTACAAACTACCCTCTTTCCTACAGATTTCTTTTTAACACTATTTAACAGCATAAGAAATGTGTACACTGAGTCTCTATATGCAGTAGGTAGAAAGGTAAAATGTGTGTGCAGTTTTTTAAATAACTAAGATGAAGCGGACTTCTACTTTCCTACTTATTTACACTTTCATATTGAAGCTTAAATAGAGTAACAAATTATATGCAAATATTTGCCTAAAACAGTTTCCTTTGGGTCATTTATAATTAGCGTATATTTGAAATCTCCGGAGAACATTTTCTCTGTGACTTAAGGCCTAGTTTATTATTTTTTTAATCGCAGGCTTGAAAAATTCTAAAAGAGAAATGAATAACGATGATAAACTTAGCTCATCAAAGATGTTAAGAATTTGGTTGTTAATCTAATAAAGTCCTTGAACTGTGGGACTCAAACCTTGTATTGCTTTTCACATAAGATGGTGTTAAAACAACCTGATACTACAGCCTTCAAAATGCTTCAAGCAGGCATTCTGCACTAATGTGAAATATCCATATACTGAAACCATGAAAGAAAAGGAAACTCTCAGTTTTTGGCTGCTTGAGTATAAACCTGCCTGAAGTCACTGGATATCTAGTAAATATAAATGAACATAGAAGTGTCTGGCTTCACATTACCAGGAAGATGGAAGCAAGGGTAGGAATTCACGCTGTGCAGCCGGAGCACTTGTTGCTAAAGAAAAAACAGAGAAAGAATTTATTATTTTCTAATGTTACCAAGGCTCATTTTTTTTTTTCTTTAAATTTAAACGTTGCCTGCATATGAAAGATATGACCACTGATTGGGGAGAAGCAGTTAGCATGCTAGCTGGCTTGTGACAGTGAAACTTTGAAAAGATAAGGCTTCTAGACAACTGTGCCACAGATCTAGGAGGAGAAGGAGCAGATGAAGAAATTGTTTAGGTAGGTAACTTAGCAAAGATGAAAGAAAAAAGAGAGAAAAAAATTACTGCATATCTTGGAGTCAATATAAAGGCTGTTAAATGCGCCATAACCCATAACTTTTACATCTTTCCTTATGATAATAACATTTTAAAAAGCTAATGCTCAGCATCAGCACTCTGAAGAACTACAAGATCATCTAATACACACATATATATTCAATTAGCTAAATATTGTAGTCGGAAAAGATCAGCACATCAAAAATGAGCAAAAAGTATCCAAAAATATTTTTGGTAATGCTCTGTTGATCAATTAATCAAATTAACCTAACATTGAAGGGTGGAATGGCAGGCACTCTGATCTGAGGATTGGCCTCAGGCCTCTTCTCCTACCCAGACTTCGGGGTGCATCACATGGCAATGACCTGGGGATTTTTGATGACCCTTCCCAGAGAGAAGCATCATTCCCTCCCTTGAAACACTACAGTAATTTATCTCTTTCTTATGCTCGAGATGTTATCTATACATGTTGGTTATGTTATGACTTATGTCCATTAAACATTTATTAGAGTCAAAGCTCTTTATCACCATCACCCCCTTTTCTATCTGCCGCAACTTCTGGAAGAGATAGAGGACTTCCACGCATGCTCTGAGCATCTGTTCTGTGCCAGTTGCACTGAGTGGATTTTGTTTTGCTTTGTTTTCTGAACAATGATCGCCTCCTTTGAACCTCAAAATCAGCTTGCAAGGTAAAGAACCTGATGCTTGGAAATCGTGTGTGTTTAAGGCTCACGGTTATTAAGCTGAAGCATCCCACTGACAGCCGGTGTGTCTCGCTTTCAAGCCCAGGTCTGACCTTTTGTCACAGCGCCTCAGTGACTAGCAGAGAACATAGCTGGTACTATTTCCCGTGAGTGAATGTGGGCTGCCTCTCATCTGCTTGGGTCCTCTTTCTACCCAGAGCTCCCTCCTTTGTTTTAAATCCTAGCGTGGTGGTGCTTCTTTCTCACATGACTCATTTTCTCCCCAACCTCTCTTCTCTCCATTTCCTTGTCCTGTTGGCAGTTGGGGCCCTCCTTTGCAGCTCTCACCACAGTTGTAATTGTTTCTCTTCGTGTTGCTGGTGTTTCTCTCCACCACCGACCGCAGCTCTCTGAGGTCCAGGCTGTGTCTGTTTCGCCCTGATGTTTTACCTATTGATCCCTGCAACAGTGCTGGGACCCTGGGCTTGTTTACATAATAAACAAATACACAGATCACCTAAAAATGGCAATTGAATGTAGAGCTATGTCTATTTTCAGAATATTTTATATTTCATTTTATTTCTTTTTTCTAGTTACTATTTCCCAAAATATGTTAAATCCTGAAGATGATTGTAGGCATCCTTAACTTGTTCCTAATTTCTCTGGGGGTCCTTCCAGTGGTACATAATTAACATAATATGGATGTTAGTTTGAGACATGTTTTTACCAAGTCTCACTGATTTATTTTCGTTCCTTAGGGTTGGAGACTGAATATCATCAATGACTTTTTGGCAACTGTGAGGTGGTCATATGGGTTTTTTCTTCAACATATTAGTATTGGAACTAGGTAATGTATTTTCAAATATTAAATCAGTAACTTATTCCTGGAATGAACTATATCTGGTTGGTATATTACTCTTTTGATATACTCCTGATGTGTGTTTTGTTTCAATACTCTCAGGTTCAGTTTGCCCTTTTTGTGTGTGTGTGTGAGGAAGACTAGCCCTGAGCTAACATCCATTGCCAATCCTCCTCTTTACTGAGGAAGATTGGCCCTGGGCTAACATTCATGCCCATCCTTCTCTACTTTATATGGGACGCCACCACAGCATGTTTTGACAAGTGGTGCGTCGGTCTGCACCCACGATCCGAACCTGCGAAACCCTGGCCACTGAAACAGAGCACACGAACTTAACCACTAACCCACCAGGCCAGCCCTCAATTTGCCCATTTTGTTTATAGTTTTCTTTCTTTCATTTTAGAGTGCTCAGTTTTGGGATCAGTTAATTTGGTTTCACAAGAAAAATAATTTTACGTCATTACTTTTTCCTTATGTTATGGAAGAGTTTCTAAAAATGAGGAAATTTCCCTTTTCTTAAAAGTTTGGAAAAAGTTGTTCATCAGGCTGTTTGTGATGGTTACATTTAGAAGGACAACTTTCCACGTTCTCTCAGGGTATTGGTCTATTTAGCTCTCTCCATTCAATTTTATCGAATACTCTTTCCTAGGAAGACCTAGGAAACCATCCGCCTCATTTAGGTTTTCAAATTCATGGCAAAGACTTGCCTGGTGTATTCTGGTGGTGCCTTGTAGTTTTCAGTTTTGTCTGGTTCTTTATTTCTGTTTTTTATGTCTAATTTATAACTCCCCCCCCTCACCCAACCTCTTTAACTGGCAGAGAAGCCCCTCCCTGCTCCCTGCAGGGCTGGACCAGCTCCTCTAAGAGGATTCAACAGAAAGTTCACACCTTGCAACCCCTTCCCTCAACACACACACATGCGCGCACACGCACACAAAATACAAACCGGCCCCCTCCAACCTCTTAATCCAATTTAATCCAATCCTCAGGCACGAAGCAGTCCACGTTCGTCCAGTCACGGTGCTTACGTTGATTCTAATTTTATTTATTTGGTGCCCGTGTGGTATGGCAATGCCAAACTCCACTACAGATATTTGCTTCTCTCTTGATTGTGATACTTTTTCTTTATTTCTGAGAGGCTTAGGAAGAGCAATTACACAAACGTACACGTACTGAACCATCTTTCTCATAAGGCCAGCGAACTCTTCGCTTCTCGTTTCTCACTATGAAGCCCCTGCAAGATTCTAACTCGGTGTGAAAACCTGTCAGCACCGTGAAGGATCCCATCGTCCGTGAGTGGATTTTCAGCTCTGGTCTCGCCTAACTCCAATTTACTGTGTGCGGTACTAATAAAGTTTCCGCAGCGAAAAGTGTTATAGAGCTTTGCAAGGTTATTCGGTATTTGAGAGTCTATGACTCACCAGTTAGTCTTCTAGATCCTAAAGAAACAAAAGTGAGCATAAATGGGAAGTGGTTCCCAGCTCTCACGGAGCGTACATGTTTGAAGGAAACAGGCCATTAAAAAAATGAAACTTTCAGAGTGTAGAAAGAGTTATGAAGGACGTAAACAGGATGATGTAATGGTCAAGAGCAGAGAACAGGGTGGTGTCTTCTATAAAAGATGGTCACTGGAGTCTTCTCTGAGCTGATCACATTTGAGGGGACATCTGAAGGATGGAAAGGAAGGGGGGCAGTTCAGGCAGCAGGCACATACTATGCAGAGGCCTCCAAGTGGGAGGCAGGATGGTTAGGGCATAACAAGCTGCTGGGCAGAGTGGGTTTAGACGAGATTGAGAGGGTAGTCAGGGAAAATCTTCCAGGGCTCTATTCAGTCCACGAGAAGGAGTTTGCATTTCTTTCTAAGTGTAGCTGGGAGCCATTGATTGATTGGTGGATGACATTGGCTAGCTGCCCTTAAGGAGGTGATTCTGAAGCAGGGGGAGGAGGTGGAAAGCTATTGCTGCTGCTCGAGTAAGGGATCATGATGTGTGGGAATAGGATTCTTGCAGTGGAGATGGGGAGTAAGGTCTTGACTGTGGAAATGATTTCAACATAAATCCTAAAACTCCATATTATATGTGGGAGTTAAGAAATATCCATGACATTTACTAAGATTCTGAAAGATGTAGCTCTTTCAAAAGGGCAGTAATTCTTGGCAACTCATCAAAGCTCCTGGTAAGAAAGCAGGCTCCAGAATGGGCTTTCTGATGGTTTCACACCAGTTTGGAAAAGGTATTCCTCTAGGTCCACCTTGTAGGATTTCCTTTCCTTATAATCGTCTTCTATTACGATCTTCCAGTTGCCACTTCTTCCATCCCAGGACAGTTTGTACTGTCCTCTGTCGGTACCACCTCACTTTCCTTCTAAGTACACTGAGTCTGTGTCTGTCCACATCACTTAAAATAGTTGAAGTGTCTTCTAGAGAAAAGAAGGACTCTAGGTAACTTAGGGTATAAATATCTCCAAGGATCCACTGCTAATTTTCATTTTCATTTTGATTTAATTTCTGTAATTTTAAAGACAGATGTTGCACTTAGATTTTGTATACACTAGACAACAAAACACACAAGAATAAATTTTGGAGAAAACAATAGAGTGTTATTAACTTAGTCTTTTTCCGAGTAAGGACTTGAAAAACACAATACTAGCATTTTCTAACAGCGTATTTCAAAAGAGAAATAATGTTTTAATACCTACCATATGGTATAATTTCTGAAAAACGGTTTTGTCTTTTAAGTTCAAGAAATGTAAATTTATTAAGAAACTCTTGATGTTGCTGTCCTTTTGTCCATTTCTCTCTTAATCTGTAGTACATACTCACAGGACTGAACTTGTCCAGGGACAGAAATTTGGGTGCCAGAGGGATAGGAGATAGGAGGAAAAATAAGGGATACATCCTCTCCTTTCCACTTGGAACTGCCGATTTATCTGATCATAAAGACAATAGCCTATTTACTTCTTCAATCTTTCTATTGCTATTTTACTTGTAGAGTATCATGATATCAAATTTTATTTAAAGGATAACAAGTAGAGAGCTGTGTCTGACTCCTTACCTCTACAAATAATAGTGAGATACCAGTAAATGTCCTTATGTTCTAGAAAGAGAAAAACAGGCCTCCGTGGAGGCTGAGTAAAGACGGCCGATGATATTTTGGGGAGAGATATGTTAAATCAGTGTCTACAGTAGAGAACAAAATTAGGTCCCTTCTTCCTGGGGAAAAAGTCAAGTATTTAAGTGTGTGGCCCATGAGTTTCACAGCGAGTGAGTCCAGTTTGCATGCAGTTCAGAGACCACTGGATGCCAGCATGGCCCAAGACTCTGAAGAGCAGGGAGTGGAGTATGTTAGAGGATTTCGGAGGGCCGTAGAGTGAGGCCACAGCATCAGAGAAACCTGAATGGAGCCACTCTACAACAGCAATAACGACAAAGCTACAGCTTTGTGTTGTCATTAAGTGTCCAGCATCTGCCAAGTTCTATATCTTATCACATTGCACCCTACAACATGCCATGCACTGAATGTTTGTCCCCCAAATTCATATGTTGAACTGTAAATCCCAGTGTGATGGTATTAGGAGGCTGAGCCTTTGGGAGGTGATGAGGTCATGAGGGTGGACTCCCCATGAATGGGATTAGTGCCCTTATAAAGAGACCTCAGAGCTCTCCCTCACCCCTTCCACCATGTGAGGACCCAGTGAGAAGATGCCATCTATGAACCAGGAAGTGGGCTCTCACCAGACATCGAATCTGCTGGCACCTTGATCTTGGACTTCCAGCCTCCAGAACTGTGAGGAATAAATGTCTGCTGTCTATAAGCTGCCCAGTCTGTGGTGTTCTGTTATAACAGCCTGACCGAACTAAGAAACGACTCTTCAAAAGAGTTATAATTATTCTATTGAATATTCTTGGAAGTTTTGATTAAGATGGAGAGTTATCTGTTAGAGATCCATCCCAAAACTTCGTACTGTCCCCCACAGCATGGGGCGGGGGACACCGGCTCTGAGCTGGCCCCATGCTCCCATCGCCCCCTGTTTGTGAGAAGCCATCACCAGGCTCAGAGGTGATGCTCTGCAAGCCTCATTTCCACTAAATGAATATCCTTGGGAAACGAACCTTCCAGGAAGCTTCCTGTTTATGATGAGCTCACAAGTGGGCCATTGAAAACAATGTGGAGTTTGGGGACAGATCCCTAACTGATAGCTTGACAGCCTAATCAGAGTCCAAAAATATGCAATCGTCGTACCACGTGAGATGTCAGATGCCTGGTCATGTCGCCCTGTGCGAAGAATAACCTTTTTGGCCAGTAAGAATTAAAGCTGAACTAATAATTACCCATGGCAGGCCTGACGCTAGGTGCACACCTGTGCCTTTATCCACCTCACCTACATTTTACAGGTAGGAAAGCTGAGGGTCAGAGACGTCACAAACATCACAGATTTCAAGTAGAAAGTGAAGGAACTGGCTTCCAAAGTCTTTTCAGTACATCTGCTGGTTTCATCAAAACAATACATCACCCACTATGACAATTTCAAGAATTTTCTCTATTGGATGAGGAATCTGTAAAAATCCTTGACATTCTCTCTTTCCTACCACGTTCCTCACCCCACTTAGCTCTCAGCTCCGTCCTCCCAGCAGCCACGTCTGTAAGGTGACCTGGAGTCAGTGTTAGTTCTCAAAACCACACGTTTCCACTATCTCCTTCTATCCATCTTTTCCAAAGCCCTGTACAGTGCTCCTGTTCCGTAAATTATCATCGTGCAGACCAAAATCACATTCAGCAGGAGCTTAGCTTTGATTAGAGATGCACGGATGCAACCAAAGCTCTCACACACAACTGCTTCCCTGTGAAAGAAGGTGCATTCTGCTTCCAGGAAAGTGAAGTTTCAGCCATCTCTTTATCGACCACAAAGTGAAATGTAGTCTTGTCCAGTTAGATTAAGGAAAGAGAATATTCTATTAAATTTTCCAGGCGAGTGACCTGTGATCCTGCTTCGTGTCAAAGTTTCTTGAATGTATTTTCTTGTGTATCAGAGCTTGAGTCCCCTTTGCCCTGTGCTCACTAAGTCTTTGGGAAATCTTCCACCCAATGCAGTTGTTAACGTTGTATGCTAAACTGGAATGGTGAAATAAAGATCAATTATGCAATGTCAGAATGAATGTTCTGCCACTTCTCTAAGAGGGGGTTTTGGAGCAATGTCCCCCATCAAGAGGGGTGGGAGGAGAGAGAGAACAAACAAATGACCCCCATCCTCCAGTTTACCAGTTAAAAGGGCACGGTCTCGACTATCCCTGACAGCAGGGACACTGCCTAGATAACTTTGCAAACAACAGGAGTTAAGATAGTAATTGAGAAATACTTGTAAGCTTATTTAGAGTATTCTTTTGGTATTTTTGCTACAACTACTACCACCATCCCTGTGATCAGCGTTAAAGTAATTCAACAAGGAGCCCATGAGACTGCAGTGGCTCTAATGCCTTGACAGTCAACATGAGCAAATTAAAACCTAAGTCCAAGTCAATGCCCCCAAATCTGAGAAAGTGAAACTTAAGAACAACCAACAACAAACAGTCAGTGGGGCTCTCACAAACAAAGCAACTGCTTAAGCTACAACCGAGCAAATAATGTCTTTGCTTCAGTGTCTTCTGTACAAAAACCTCCCCCCAGCTTCTGTGTGTGGATGCTCCTAACCGCCTTTAATTTGGTGCTGTCAATTCGAACTGATGCACACTCAAACGCTTGAAAACTTTAGTATGCCTCAGCTTATCTTTCAACACTATTAATCCGCCATTTTCCAAAACAGTGATTCTGCACTTTTTGAATGGCAGCCCACTAAGAAAAAGCACATTGCAAAGTTCCACATTGCAAAATCCACCTTTTCCCACTTTTCCTAGAAAAAGGCATCAATGAAACACAAGGAAATGTCATATCCAAAGACCTTTTGAGAGAGATAATGTTAAGACGTCTTTAATAATGAGGTAAGGATGATGAATAATTTCTCCATTACACATGCATGTTTAAGGAGCAGTTAATGAAAACTGATAAAACGTGTGATGAAACCATGCATGATTACACCATACATTACAGGTTAACCAAGTCACAACAATTAAGTCAAAAATGGTAAATGTACATTATTTAAAATTTAAAAAAAAAGAGAGAGAGAGAGCTGCCATTTTAAACTCCACCTCAAGACCTTATTGATATAAACATGAGCACGTTGTTCTTTCTCACGCTTGTAGCTGTTCCTCCATGCTCTTTGACCAGAAAGCACTGAATTCTCCCCCGGATTGGTGAAGTGGCCAGACTTTCTAGTAGAATAGTGCATCAAAATCTTTTATAAACTCTAGAAATGGACTAATTTTTGTTATGGAATAAGACATTTTAATAAACCTTAATAACTCAGTGATTAAGTTCCAAATGAATAGCTCTCATCCTATCTTGAAGGAACATCAGTGGAATTAGGTTCTTTACTGACGATCATTGAAGAAGAGGGAGTTTGGGCGACAATTGGACCATGTGTCTTACAATTCTTGAAATGTCATCCAAGGAAGAAGGAAATTGCGTGGACTACCATGAGATTGTAATTTCACTTTTGGGGAGAACACACAGTCACGAACCAGATGCATCACATCAAAAGTGAAATTTATGCATTACATTACTTCCCGAAGTTGAGCACTTTATACAGATTATTTCGTGAAGTCACAATCAGGAATTTAGCTTTTGGTACAAAAGCCACAGCCATCTGACTGCTTTAAAAATTCAGGGGTTGCTTAGACAGAAGACAGAAGTGGGGGCAGGTTTTCCTGACCCTGGTGGAAGCCAGACCCCTGTGCCTGGCTCTGCTCTGGTACGAGGTATGGCCTCCTTGTTAAAAGGATCTGGAGGAGTTTGACTTACAGGAAGTGCCATGCACAAACAGAAAACAAGATAAAACAAACATTGTGTCAGTTTTAGAGAGAGCTAGTGAAAGGCACAGGAGGAGAAGTGCAGGAGACAGAAAACCTGGAAGGTGCTGGCTCCACGAATAGTCACAGAACTGCAGCTTCAAGGAGCGCTCAAAGAAATGCCGATCCAGGTCTTCGTCGCTTTCCTTCGAGTCCTCAGGAGTGTCGCAGAGCCTGGTGCCCGGGCAACAGGAGAAGGAAAAGAAAAGGAGAGATGGGTTGTTCATCAGAAGGGTCTCAATTTTCACAAGTAACATTGTCTTCTGTCTTTTTCTTACCCAAGTTTCTGAGAGAGAATTTTACAATAGTTTCCTTTGGGGAAAATTGATGTGATGGAGGGTGCACACATCTCCAGCACAGCTGTGCTCTTGAGAAAATCCATCCAAGCAAGAGCCGAAGACAGTTCCCAGACAGCAGTGAGATGCGATGTCACTTGTCAGAGAAGGAGCCACTGTGAGCCCTGTGGGGGTGGGGTGCAGAGGGAGGGCAAGAGAACACGTGCATTTTTAAAGCAGAAACATCAGAAGAAGTAGGGGAGAGACTTTCACCAGCTGCTGTTAAATTTCACACAGAAGTGTGAAACGCGGGGTGAGTGGGAGATGTCTGCAGAATAATTGTGGAAATTTGGGATGTGTGAATGACTATGTCACCCCCTGATTCACCACTTCAGAAAATCTACAGTAAACAGATTATTTTTCAAGGATGTTGGTTTTCGAATATGATTCCTTTTGAATATGAGGTTGGGCTGAGGCTTCCACTGAGGAGACCTGGCTTTGCCTGGGTTACACGTGTGTTTACTGAGGACGTGTCCATAAAGACACGTTTCCATCACATGGTGGCTACAGACGGCTGAACTTAAACTCATCACTACCCTCCTCCCAGGTCCACCACACATTTCAGGGGTCCTAATTTTGTTTATGGTGACACTAATTTCCCAGCAAAAGAACACTATCAACGGGTTCTTTGTATCCTCTTATCAGTACTGTTACCAGCAATGGAGGGAGAGAGAGTTAATGATGGTTTAATGTTGAATGAGTATTATGTTCCATGCTGAGTTTTGTTATAACTCATAGGAACAGTTTTCAGCAATGATGTCTGATATGCAAGTCCCTCAGGTAACTGCTTTCGTGGGATATCGCCATGATGTCATATTCATCCCCCAACACATAGCAACTTTAACAAATTTAACTAGCATAAAAAGCATTTGTAATTATGATGTAATGAATTAAATGTTAAGTAAGTGTGCCAAACCCCTTATCCCCATGCTAAAAGTGTTCCAGTTGTGCAAGGGTCCATCACTTTGCAGATAATGCCTACAATGTGGAAGAGTGAGTCGATACACGCGCCTTCAGGTGTCACGTCGCTGCAGCCTTTCATTATCATTCATAGCACGGCTGCGAGAAGTTTGTGGTGAGAAGGGGAAGTAACTCTCTTGGTTTTAGACAGCCACCTTTATTATATTAGAGTTTATTTTTAAATTTCTATGTCTTATTATTTACCCTCTCTCTTTTTGGCTTTCCTTTATTCATCAAAGTTTCATTTTTGGTCTCCTTTTGGGGGTCCCGAGAAATTCAACATTGCATCTTTCTTCTGTATATGTTCCCGTATTTTCTACCTCACTAGCAGTCACGAGCTGTGGATTTGCAGGATTATGCCGTTTTACATTCTTGTCTTATATATGCGAGTCTAGAAAAAGTAAAAATCAATATTATTTTGCAAATATTGTAAGTTTCAGAAGTTCTTAAGTTTGGTATATAATGCCGTGCAAAGAGCAGTGGGCAGGGATTCCAAACACACACGTTTTATTTCTGATCTGTTAAATAGTTGTGTCAGCTTCTGTGAGCCACTGTTTTATCATCTGTAAAATGAGAATAATCACATTGACCTCACTCCTCTTAGAGGATTGTTGCTCGATATTTCTTGTGGCAGTGTGGGGCTGTCAATCAATCGATAGTTGTTTCATGATCTGCATTTCCGGGTTACTGCTGCAACTCTCCTGATGAGGGAGGAGGGAGAAACCGGAAGAGATACAGAAACCAAAAATGGGAAAAGAGCTCAACTTATATTTGGCGAACTAGTCACAAACACACATCTCAGACATAAAACAACAATAAGGGTATTTTCTATGCAAAACTAAAAATATATAAAAATGAAAAAAAAAAGAAGAATGGCTAAAATAGATAGATGAATAAATAAGTGGTAGATAGACTCTTTTCCACATGAGGATAAACAAATTTTTAAATGTTTTTATTTAGAACAATTCATGATTGCAAGAAAAGTGATGTAGATTTTTATCAAAAAATATAGAAGCAAGAAAATCAGTTTAGCCTTCATATCACAATCAAGGAGCCAAAGACCTTCTTCTTGCATCTTCAAGGCTGGTTTGATTCTTGGAATACAGTCTACTCCAAAGAATATTCTACTTATTTTCAACCTACATACTCATTTATTGAAGTGTTCATTCTTATGGAATAATTATACGAAGATAATTGTTATAAAAGAACAGTTATGACATTGTCAGGAATAGCTATTTCTTTTGAGCAGTTAATACATGAATTTTGTAATGATATGTTTCGGAGAGGGAGAGAGAGAGATATTGACAGAGAGATGAGAGAGAGAGAGAAGAGAGTCTTCAAGTTTCTCATGAAACCAGAAATCAGAACAAAGGCTGAAAATTCGACAATGCAATGTGGAACTTACATTGGATGCCAGTTCAGTAATTCACATTGGTTGGTTTCTGCTCTGAAATTAGCATAACTGGCAGCTGACACATCATATATTTCACAGTCACTGCAGGGGCAGAAGTCTTTAACTTCGGTAGAGGTATAGCTTTTAGCAAATCTCTTGCACATGATCAATGATTGTTTTAAAATTACAAGCGGAGATAATCACCCTGTATGATCCATTAGAGTTTGGGCCTTTTTTCCTAAAGGCTTTTAGAAATAGGAAGGGCATCATATTAATTCTCCTTGATATTTCATTAGTTTCATGTCACTCGTTTCATTAGTTATATGCTATTTCACATTGGTGTCAATGACACAATGCTAATTTCTTGACACGCACTTTTTTATAGTCCTCATGAATTATGCTCATTATGGAAAATGGGCTGAATTTGTTATTGGTTTATCCCAAATGAATGATTATATTGAAATAATTCACTTTGTAATTGTTGCCAAGAAGATACTTTTGCAACAGCATGTATATTTCTAAAGAGATAGTTTGTTGGGAATAAAATTTTACAGTATTTGATAGACAATGAATACAAACAATGTAGTTACCATATTCACTGAAATTCACCCCCTCAACTACTGTCTCAGAATACAAAGATAATTTTTACAGTGTAATCTAATTCAAGAAAATTCTTCCCTCTTTTTTTGCTGAGGAAGATTCGCCCTGAGCTAACATCTGTTGCCAATCTTTCTCTATTTTGTATGTGGGTCGTTACCACAGTGTGGCTGCCCAGTGGTGTAGGTCTGCACCTGGGAACCAAACCCAGGCCAGTGAAGTGGGGCACGCCAAACTTAACACTAGGCAATGGGGCCAGCCCCAAGAAAATTCTTACTTTATAAAGCTGCTGACATCAATAACATTTAAAAAGGTGGAAGGAAGACTCCAAAATATTTAACATGAGAAATTTGCCTACAGAATATATGGACTAAATTATGGTAACAGTATATTTAAAAGGATATAAAATTGCTACAGTGCGTTACAACCTTGAATAGTAACTATACTGGAAAACATTTGGCAGTTGCACAAAACATTAAATATGGAGTTATCATATGACTTAACAATCCCATTCCTAGGAACATACCCAGAGAATTGAAAATATATGTCCACACAAAACTTGTACATGCATGTTCACTGGAACATTATTCATGATAGCCCAAAGGAAAGACAATTGCTCGTATTCATCAATGGATGAATGGAGAAACAGAATGTAGTGTATCTGTAAAATAGAATATTATGCAGCCATAAAAATGAATGAAGTACAGATATATGCTACAACATGGATGAGCCTTGAAAACATTATTCTGAGTGAAAGAAGCCAGACACAAATAGTTACATATTGTATGACTCCTTTTATATGAAATATCTAGAATAGGCAATCTATTAAGGTAGCAAGTAAATTATTGTTTGACAGAGACTAGAGGGTAGGTGAACAGGGAGGGTTTAACTGTCAATGGCATGTAGTTTCTTTTCCAAGTGATAAAAATGATCCGGCATTAGGTAGTGGTGGTGATTGCACAACTTCATAAATATCTTACAATCTGCTAAATTATAGGCTCAAAAGGGTGGATTTTACAGTATATGAATTTTGCCTCAAAAATGAATGAATGAATAAGTGAAAATAACTGAAAGTTCACTGATAAAAAATAGCTTGTGTTTGAACTCCACCAGTATCTTAGTCTTGTCCGTTTTCCACTAGATGATGTTAAAGCAAAATGGAGACTGGGATGTGAAGAGGGATTTTTCAGTTCCTTACTTTTGTCTGACTCAGTACTTCTGGGTTTGAACCTGGCAGACACAGAACATGGAGAAAAAGAGAGAAGTAAGAATAAAGCAGAACTGGATATTTTGCACAATGAAATAACAGAGATTTTGCCTTTAAATGTTTGAAAAATACCACAGCATCCTATTTCTCTGTTTTCCTTTTCTAGACTTCAACATCTTTCTGATAATTAATTAGAAAGGATGCATATACTTTCTACATTTGAAAGAAAATGGCCGAATATTGTGCTGTAGAGTCATCTTCATATGGAGGGTAAATAAATATATTTTCAAAGATGAACCCATTGTAATGTTGTTATGAGTTTCAAACTGAACTGTAAAGCTATTGAGGTTTGAATTTTGTTTGTGCTTGGTAAAAGACAACTTGCTTCTTCAAACAAAAACATCTAAGGGGCTTATGAGATTTTGTGAACATCAAATAGCTCTCATAAAAATACATTTGGATGATTTAATTGTAAATGAGTAAAAAATAAGATTTTACTTTTCTTCTGACCGCCCATGAATTTAAAAATTCAAAAGCTGGGTGGGAAGGTTGAAAATGGAGTGGAAAACTACTATATTAAAATTTATTTAGAATCTTTTTGAAATCTATGATGGAATAATGAAGAGAGACAATTTTCTTTAAAAGATAAACATTACTGTGATCAATATGGTTACTCTTTAAAAGATAAGGTCCAAATGAAAGACATTTTACAGTTTGAGAGCAGGAATGAGTTTCAACTTATTGAATAGTTGAGTTTGAGTAATAGCTTTGATTTGGAACAGACATAATGAAACATGAATCCACATGATGGTCAGTTTTCATGCAAGCGGTATAGATTTGATATATCATTTTCCTTGTCCTAATTTTCTGGATAATTTAGGTAGGAAAATATGATTTTTTTTTTCTGAACACACTTGGAAAGCTCTAGATGGAATCAGAATTTCATAAATAATACAGTGAACTTTAGTTTGTAATGTTAGGCTACACCAAAAGAACACACCTCTTAGATAAATCACATGTGTCATTCAGTTATATCCTACTCAAATGGACTTTTTGTAAGTCTGAAGGAAGAAGGAAAAAATATGTTAGTCCATTTAATGAATTAGCATATTATCCGGATTCTACAGACATTAGAATCAGAGCTCTTTATGACTCCTAAGCTACCAGCTAGCTGGTGCTATCAGTATCTGTTGAATAAGTGAAGTTGATAACCAAGACATAATCTTGTCGCGAAAAGAGTATTTGCATCAGATTGTAATTTTATTTATTTTTGGTTGAAGGTGCTAAATGAGAAAATGTATGTGGACATTCACTGACAGTGTCGAGAGCTGCCCAAATGCAGAGCATATAGCAAGAATCTGGCTGCCTGACGTTGGATCACTCATGGACACACACAGGATCCCAGCACCTATTAGCGTTCAAAATAAATAGCAATTCAATATATTTTTGTTGGATATTGGTAAAAGCAAAGAAATAGTAGATGAAAAAAATCACTGAAATGCAATATCTCTATAATCTGAAAGTCTATATTTAGCCTCTTACGTTTACCCATGAATGTGCAATATAAAGGCATACAGTGTGGTCCCCTCAGTCGGCAGTTGAACATAGGGTATGTGTGTGACTACATGTAACTCTTCCCCAACAGTCTCAAATTTCTTCCTACACTGAATCAATGAATCAATAATCAGAATTATACACTCAAAGCAATGCAAGTAGCCAGGCAGTGTCTGTTGACTTTAGAGAACAGTATATTTCCTTAGAACTGTTTTTGCTTGAATTTTAATTCCCACCGAGTTCACAGGAAAAGAACACCGGCTGAGTCAGAACTTAAGCAATTTATCATAGGGTGCCCCTTGCATCCACCACCAGTGACGATGTTCTTGGGGGTGCTGTGAAGATTCTGAGGAGCTAGAGTAATCCAAAACTATCCGTAACTGTTTAGAACAAATAAAATATATCTTTTGATATTACCTGGAATTATATTTTTACAAGGAAAGGGAATGCTGTGACTTTTAAATTGCACTGCCATAATGACTGTATAAACATTTTTTTTTACTTAGTGAGATATTACATAATATCTCAAATTATGAATTCCCAAGAAAAGAAAATTATATACATGTGTGTGCATGTTTAATTTTCGTGATAATAAATTAAACAGGCAAAAAGAATTTTAAACCAGATGGAAATAAAGGGTGATCTGGGAATTAGACAGTGTTTGACCTCACTATGTCACTGTTAATTAACCAAAAAAAGGCTTATTTATTTTAGTTAGGTGGTTTGTGCTTATTCTTTTCAAATTTTATCATGTAGTTAACAATGCCATTCATCATGTAATTTTAAGTGAGCATAAATTCAGTACCTGTGAGACTGAAAAATGAAGAGAAAATACCCCCAAATCCAATGGCAACAATGGCTTGTAGAGGAAAAAAAATCACTAGAAAGAAAGCTGTTACACATGGCACATTGAAATTCACAATACGAGGTAATTTAGAGAGCTAAATTAAATCAGCTTCATTAGACTGCCAGATGAAGAGTCGTCGTCTTTGACAAGTTTAGCTATTATTAAACCAGGCAATGTCCTCAGCATATAGCTAGCTTAGCTCTTCAAAATGCTGTGATGTGGGAGACGGCAAGAAAATGTGTTCCATGAGTATTAAGAATTCAAATTTAAATCCTTAAATATAACCAGGTAGCAACTCAAATATTCCGACTACTTGACTGTGAGAGGTTAAGGCAATTCAAATTCCTTTTGGTACGTTTCATATTTTATTTTGTTTTGTTTCATTTTCTTTCTGTCCTACACTATCATCATCTATTAAGAGGATGTCATATTACATAAATCCGGTACCTGCTCCATCAATTTAAAAAAGTGGTATCTCAAGGATAAATTACTGTTTTATCCTTTCTCGTACTATCACTGCAGAGATCAATTCAATAATGGGGAAAAATAGTAGGTTTGGACTGTTAAATGTAACATTTGAGGGTTATTTGATTTGTTCCCTGCATTTGTTTCACTCAAGGGAAAATAACACTTAAAGATACTAAATCTTAATTTCATGTGATTATGCCAAATTACACTATCCTAACAATGATAATAGAAGTAACTGATTACGACAATGTCTTTTGTTTGTGACTAAAGGGAACATTTCAATTCTAATTGTAGACAAATTAAATACACTAGGGATTTGGCACCTGAAATTTCAGCCAGGAGAACAAACAAAATATATACCATTTTCCTTTGACAGACTAATTCTGAAGAGCATGTGTGTGTGTGTGTGTGTGTGTGTGTCTTCAGAACATCGGAGGTAGACGTATAACACCATCCTTTAGAAAAAACATTCGTGCTGCAAAGGATAGCCACAAATGCAATTTTAAATTTTCTATTAGCCACATGAAAGAAAGGAGAAAAGACAAATGGGTGAAATTAATTTTAATGATAAAGTTTATTTAACCCAATATATCCAGAATATAGCATTTCAACAGTGATCCATATGAAAAAACACTATTGAGATATTTTACTTTTTTATTTTTGCACTAAATCTTCAAAATCCAATGTGCATTTTATACTTTCATCATGTCTCAGTTTGGGCTAGCCATATCTCTGGAGCTTACCAGCCACGTGTGGCTCACAGCTACCTTATTAGACAGTACAGCTACACAGAAGAGCAGCTTGAGGTTGACCTGTGACATTGACACTACATGATCCCACCCACACCCCTTGACAAATTGTCCAGTGTGCCTTTGTTACTCTATCTGCTAAAAATGGGATTATATTTCCGATTTCCAACATAAGGTTGATTCTGACAAAGAGCAGGAGTAACAGTAAAGCTTTGGAAGGTCTCCAGACCTAAACCATGATTACAATAGTTCTTAGGAGGCCCGATGATCCTCAATTGCTTGTTGCTAAATGTCTTCATTATCGTGATTTAAATTTGTTTTTTAAGGCTGTGATGTTTAAGTATGTTAGGGATAAAGCCAGTTAGCTTTTAGAAAAATGTTGGACACTGCTGTTTACCCCAAATTCATTTCCCCATTCTTCTTTGCTCACACAACACTGATTTTGCTTAAGAATCTACCCGCCATCGGAGCTGACCTTATCACCTTCTTAGGGGTAAATCCTGTGTGAGGTTGGACTCCCCAACAAAGAGACCCTGAGGCAGAGATCTGTCTTTGCAGGCTTTTATGGGGAGGTGCTCTTGAGATGAACAGCCCTCGGGGACTGACGGAAGCAGGAGTGAGCCATATCCTTGCCACAGAGGCCTGGGTGAAGTCTGTGGAGAGATCTGAAGCCCTGGGGTGCTCGTCAACCATGACCCAAATTCAGGTGATGAGGCTGGGCCATACACCCCATAGCAAACAGGCGTTGAATGCGGGCTGCACCCAGGATGGGAGGTCAACTTGGGCCACACTTGCTGCCATGGAAGGAGTTCTCAGCCAGAAACACTCCCAGCTGCTGGAGAGTTGAGCCCCTTGTTTTTTGTCAGTCTGTTCAGGCTGCTGTAACAGAACACCACAGGCTGGGTGGCTTATAAGCAACAGACATTGATTTCTCACAGTTCTGGAGGCTGGAAGTCCAAGATCAAGATGTCAGCAGATCTGGCGTTTTGGGAGGGCCGGCTTCCCGGTTCACAGATAGTATCTTCTCCCTGTGTCCTCACATGGTGGAAGGGGTGAGGGAACTCTCCGGGGTTTCTTTTATAAGGGAACTAATCCCATCAAGAGGGCTCTGCCTAATGAGCTAATCACCTCCCAAAGACCCCACCTCCTAATACCATCACCTTGGAAGTTAGGTTTCAAAATATGAATTTTGGGGGGTGCAAACATTCTGTCCATAACATTTCTGAAGCGGGTATCTGGACAAGGGCCACAGCATCTCTAAGGCGCTGAATAGTATAATCTAGTCCTCCCAAAACTATTTACCTCCAAGTCCTTCCAGAAAAATAAGGGAATTAGGTAGAACACTGCGGTAAACAGACAAGGCTGCTGTGGTGGGAGGTCCTGAAGATGAGGGGTGTCCATTTCTTGGCACACCTGCAACCTATTTGTGGCCTGTGATAGTACCTTGGCACAATGGTGGGAATGCTCATCAAATGGGATCCATTCTGCTTGTATAGAAATGGGCATGATGTCCAGTTCTGACCTACAAATGGACAAAGAGCCCCCTGGAGGAATGCCTGACACACTGAAAATTGCTAGTGGCAATGAAAGTCTGCACAATCTCTTTGAATAGCAGTTTTCTAAAAGAGAGAGGTGAGGGAGGGAGAGAGAGAGGGCAGAATGTAAATCAATTACAGTACATAGTATTATAGAATGTTCGGAAGCCCTTAAAATATCTAATTATAATTTGTTTTCAAAACTGCAAGGTCTGCAAGGGACTTGAAAATGATAACAGTCAGTGTGTTGATACAGTGGTAATTTTTATCTTAATTTCATTTGCTTTTGTTAAAGTTGAACAATATTCTTTTAGCAACATACCTGTAAGGTTGAGAAATATTTTAATCCTTTTTTTAAATTAGAAGAATGAATAAGAGGGAAATATTTGCATCCTTTCTGCAGATGAGAAGAGTGGCTTAGAGAGCAGGCAAGTGGGATGGCCAGAACTGCCTTGTAAGTTGGCAGCAGAGAGAACTGTGGACCTTGGACAGGGAGCTTTGATGCCTGGGTGACAACCTTGGGGCTCTGAGTGTCTACAGTCATTGAAAGTAAGCTCTGCCACAGAGGATCCTACCGGCTCTTGGGAATCACACACATTACATTTGTTTCCCCAGCTACATGGCCACATCCTTCATGTTATGTTATGCCCCGGGAAGGGACAATATGAGAAATAAGGTAAAATGCTGAAAACCTTCCTTTTGTTTGTTTTGTCTTGTTTTAAGGTAATATATGCTCTGCTCAGTTGCAATGATGATGGCCTGGTGTTTAACTCCTACTCGGTTCAGCAGAGATGGATTTCCCTCCTTGGGTTTATTACTTTAATAGTTATTCACTTGAGTAACTGTGTTTCTGAAGCAATTTTGATCATGTCATTGAACACAGCTAAAGTAAGACAGGCTGACTGGGGCCTTTTCACGTTTCTTACTGTGGGTAATTGCTATTTCTACGAATGTCAAAAAGGGCCATGTTTTCACAGAGTTGTGAACAACATTGTCAATTCAAGGTCAGCAAAATGTGGAAACTACCTCAGTGCTTTACAGGTATTGATTTAGAAATAAACAGTAGGAATCCATAGTTAATACTCAGTATTCTCTCTTATAAATTTGGTGCTTATAAGCTTCAGATATCCATTAATAAAAAGGATCTAGAAAATGGTCAGGATAGCGTCTTTCCACTTCTTACAGAAAAGAATCATGATTTTCTTTAATTCTTCATCAGTTATTACATACGATGCCTGCCAAATCAGAGGCAGCCAAGAGAATATCCTAAATTGAAGCCATATTTCTAGTCGGCTTCTGTGTTTAAATTTTTTTTTATTTGGAATGTGCTAATGTAATAAAGAGGAAGGTTTTGAGTGGCAGTTACGTCCACAAGGAAATTATAATACAAGCCAGAAGTTGGGAATCCGTGGCTGCTGGTGAAGGCATGAAATGATCCTGGTGTATTTCTTTCCTTGTCTTGCTGTACAATCCACTATTCTGTCAGCAAAGATGTGATGCCAACGCAGAGAAAACACTGCTGTGTGCTAATAAAAGATGAAATTTCATTTCCCTCCTCATTCAGGGGGAGACAAGAAAAAATTCCTTTGGGTCTAGAGGGGGGAGTGAACAGAAGATTTTGCATGCAAATGTGGAGGAGTCAGGATTTCCTTTCGAAGCTTTCCCTGCCAGAGGGCAGGTGCCTGTCTTAGGCTTGGTCACCGGCCATGCTGCTCCCGTGGGTCCTGCTCCCTCCTGCTGCTTCCTGGCAGGCATTGTGAGCCATTGCTCACACATGAGGCAGGCGGGGATGGTGCTCAGGTCAGGGCCAGGATTGCTGAAGGCCTCATTCCACAGGAAGGACTACAACATGGCTTGGAAAGGAATATTCACAATTATAGTAAGCAGAACGTTTGGTTTTGAGGTGGCCCCTGCATGGACCTTATTGTTTAAAGGGCAGCAAGTCCAGGATCCACACTCCCTGACCCTACAGGATCCTCCCAGGAGGGTCAGAATGGGAAGTGTTCACCCATGAGGAACTAGAAAAGCACCAGAGAGCTGAATCCATTTATCTCTGCGTGTTTTTGTTTTTGTTTTTTTCCCCTCCCTAAAACACTAGTACATGGTTGCATATTCTAGTTGTTAAGTCCTTCTACTTCTTCTATGTGAGCCACTGCCACATCATGGCTCCTGACAGACGAGGGGTGTGGTTCCACGACTGGGAACCAAACCCAAACTGCTGAAATGGAGAGTGCTGAACTTTAACCACTGGGCCATCAGGGCTGGCCCTTCCTCCATGTGTTCTTACTGGGCGTATGTTCTCTGTGCCTCTTCTGGGTTTTTTTGATAAATGAAGTGCAAACAAAATGACACAACCTGCATCATCATTTTCACTGATCTTAAAACTCTTGCCAGATTCTGCAGCCTGGTCTGTGTCATATGGTGGACCTCTTTGCAGTAAAAATGAAGGGAGAGGAAGTTAATTCTGTGAGGAGAATCCACAAATCCCACTGTGTCTCTGGTAAGGCAGAGAATGGTGAATGGTAGACAAGAGTTCATAGTTTCTTCTATCGCTGAAAATTTTCACTGTCCTACCCTATTGTTTCAAGCATAGTGTAGAGTGGAATTTGCATGATTTTTCTGTAAAATACAACTGTATAGATTTCTCTGTGAAATCTTGATCATGTCCAGGGCCCATTTTTCTACTCATTTGTTTGCTCTTTCTTATTTAATTTTTCAATGAGTATTAGCTGTTTGCCTAAAAATTGTGTTGCACTTTGTTTTTGCAATTTGTGTTTCTCTCATGACTTTATGATTTTTTAAGCTAAAATATTTGTATAAAGTTATATATTTTGTTTATGGCATGTATATTTATGTCCAACTTAGAAAGAGCTTCTCCACTCCATGCTTAAAGGTAAATGTTTCCACATTTTCTTCTAAGATTTTCATGGGTTCACTTTTGAAAGTTTAATATTTGATTCTCCTGGAATTTATTTTCATATATGAATTAGAAATCCAATTATATACTTTTTAAAGAATTGGTGAAACAGTTTCCCTAACACATTTATTGAATATAGGATACAATACGGGATGAAAATTCACTTAAATCCAATTACTTGCACTAAGCAAAACAAAAATATAATGCAAAGTAAAGCCACCGTGTGGAGAAGGACAAATTATATAATTGTGGGGATTTTAAGCTTTCGCACTCAGGGAGTATTATCATTATTATTATATTTTATTATCTTCATAAAGTTCATTTTAAGCAGGGAACTTATAAATAGGAAGAGGGTGGAGAGGTCGATAGAAAGGAGGCAAGAACTCAGCCTTAAACCTCTAACAGTAATTTGGGATTAAGACCTGTAAGTGAAAAATCCATTAGATCTCTTAGAGTAAAAATATACAGGATCCAGATAGCTTTGTGGTAGAAAAGGATAAAAAAGATTTATTTTAAAAGATTGAAAACATACAATTCAAATGGTTTTATAAAGTTAAAGCAAGCAATAGATAAGAAGATAAAGTTGATATTTCTGTATTAGAGAAAAGTTTATTATTTGTACTATAAAAAGAATACCTATTGTATTAGTTTCCTTCTGCTTCTGTAACAATTTACCACAAATTCAGTGGCTTAAAAGGACACAATTTATCATCTTGCAGTTCTGGAGGTCAGAAATGCAAAAGGGGTCTCACTGGACTAAAATCGAGGTGTTGACAGGATTGTATTCCTTTCTGCAGGCTCTAGGGGAGAATTCCTTTTGTTGCTTTTCGTACTTCAAGAGCTCACCTAAATTCCTTGCCTCAGGGCACTTTCTCCATCTTTCAAGGTGAGCAATGACTAGTGGGGTCTTTTTCAGGATGCCATTTCTCTGGATCTGACTCTTCTGCATCTTCCCATGTGAGTACCCTTGTAATTACATTGGATCCAGCTGGATAATCCAGGATGATCTCTTTACCTTAAGACCAAATGATTGGCAGCATTAATTTCATCTACAACTTTAATTCCTACTTCCTTGTAAAATAACATCTTCAGAGGTTCAAGGGATTAGAACGTGGACTTGTTATTCTGCCTAACAAACCTACAAGTCAACAAGAAAAACAAAACAACTCAAAGGAATAAATGACCAGAAGATAGGAAAGAGCAGATCACAGAAGAAGAACCTGAAATATACAGAAAAATGTTTCATATGTCGTTTCATTAGTGACCAGAAAAAACTCAAATTTAAACAACTATGTCAAATGATGTTTCAATGCTTGTATGTACCCAAAATAACAATCATATCAAATGTGAGCAAGGCTTTTGGGAAAAAGGAATTCATTAGATCCGCCATTGGGTATCTAATTTGGTGTCATAACTCTTTATTACCGCCCCCGCCCCCCCGTGTTATAAACCCTATATATGCAGTTCCACTTCTAGGTACTTCCTCTTGAAAAAGCATTTGCAAATATACCCAAATAGATACATATCTCAGCTATCTCAGATTGTCTGAGACAATCTGCATTTATGCCTCATATCTCCGTATAACTATTAAGTGTGTCTTCCTTTTACTCCCCAAAGAGTCTTATTTTGACTGCCAAAGTATTTGGTCATCCTCGTTTTAGAACCTGTAAGAGTTGCAAAGCCATTTCAATCCCCACAGAGAACCAGGTACAATCCATAGTCCTTTCCAATTCCACAGAGCTATTTGAAATTATCCTTCACTTAAACTTTTTAAGGTAAGCTTATCATTTTAAGGTAAGCTTTTATTTTTATTTTTTTTGTGAGGAAGTCTAGCCCTGAGCTAACATCTGTGCCCATCCTCCTCTACTTTATATGGGATGCCACCACAGCAAGTCTTGACAAGTGGTGCATCTGTCTGCGCCAGGGATCTGAACCTGCAAACCCTGGGCCGCCGAAATGGAGCACGCGAATTTAACTGCGAGGCCACTGGGCCAGCCCCTCATCAATCACTTTCAATGTCAAGGTATCTCTCGCTGGATATCCTCTAAGTGAGTTAAAAAAAATCAATCCCTTTCACTGACTTTCTTTCTCCTTTAGGACAAAGGGACAAAACATGGAGAAAGAATGCTTATTTAATTCCTCCTTTTTACCTCCCCAATAATTTCACACTTGAAAATGCTTTAGAATATCATTTCTTATTTAAATATTTCTTACTATTCCATAAGAATTTACATAAAATATTTAAATTTAGCAAATAAACTTCTGGAAATCATACCCAATAATACTCAATAATAAATAACACTCAGTGAACAGTTAGCATTGCAGTTGTCAAGTATGATATAGCAACATTGACAATAAAGATGAATTTGGCAAAGGAGTTAGTGTATAATCAAGCATTTAAAGTGAGTAAAGAGTGAAAGCACCCCAGGCAGAGCCTAAGAGGAGCTTCTTGGAGCTCTAGAGCAGGCATGAGAGTGGAAATTATAGCTACAGGGATTTATACCTGGGTTGTTGGTTTTCACTTTTAATTTTGAAGCTTAACTTCTATATAGGCCTAGAAAAATATATGAATACACAGTCTGTCTTCTAACCCAATAACTGTGAGAAGGATGTTCATGAAATAAAAATTAAGAAAGAAATATTTGAAATTGCAGCTAAATATTTTCATTGTAGGTGGGCTTTTGGTTTTCTAAGTGTCTTTGGACTTTTACTTAGAAAGAGCAAGGCTCTTCAATGTAAAAAAACATAGCTAAATAAGAAGATATTAAAGCAACTTACTAGGCCTAACTGAAGTGTCCTGTGGTATGGGGAAATACAATCAGGTTAAATGGTGTCGCTACTGCTTTACTGTGGGAGGAGATAATTTATGCAATGAACCCCCATCAGTGGTGACTCAATCTGATGACTACTCAGTAAGATTTTGGATCACTATATTATCTCAAGACTCTAAAACTTACTTACTTATTGCAAAAGTCTTGCTTTGCTTAAGGTGGCAAGTGTTTTAATATGAAAGCCAAAAACAAAAGAGAAAGGAAAAGGATGCGTTGCTATTATATGCTCTCCCTTTTCTGTACCTCCTCTGTAGGGAATATGTTCGTTCTGTGTTTCAGACAATTCACCAACGAATTCTCAACAAGGTCAAGAAAGAAAGAAATGAAGGTCCCAGTGTTACCGAAGCCTTAAAGAAGCCTCAGGTCCAGTCGTGGACTGCAGCGGATTCTTAAATTTGCTTTCGAAGAATATGTTGGTGGATATGTAAATTGAATATGTATTAAGTTCCATTATTTTTCAAGTTAAAGGTCACTTTTAAAGTGAATGATTTCTCCTCCAACCTCTCTCTTTCTTTCTCTCAAACACACACACTTATAGATTCTTCCTCTATAAGGTGACACAGGTAGAGGGGTAAAAAGACTTAGTTTCCAGAATTTGTATCACATGCCGAGGTTTTTAAACAAATGGAGTGTGGGCCATCTAGTTTCACGTCACCGACGATTTTAGGAAGAAATGGCAAAGACTGAGAAGGATTAAAAAAGTGTTGTGTAAAAAACTCGGCCTGGGAGATTTTATAAGGTTATTTATACAATAGAATAAAAGTCGGTGCATTGGGTTGGATGTAATGTCTTGCTTCCAGAGAATTAAAATTCACTCAATTATGCTACATGTTTGGAGAAGTATGGCATGGCATTCCACTCAAATAAAATCTGCTTCACCCTAAAATATATCATTAACAAATTATTATTATACAACTATGTATTTAGAATAAATGCTTCTTGGTCAAAATAGAAACAACTCAACCAAAACAGGAATCTTCTATTCAAGCAATAAAATTTGCATTTATCACACGTAAGCCAGCATATTAAGACACAGCAATCTTACAGGTAGCCCTTACACACCTGCAGATGGCTTTGTGGTAAAATTACACTCCTCTCAGCTCTTTATTCAGGATGGAAAATACTCACAAAGACATTTGGGAGCTAATAATAGCTATTTCTTTTTATTACCACACTTGATTCTACTATTTAATTGTTAGATATAACACCATTCATTGTGGGAACAATGACAACTTTCTTTTCGGCTTTTGCAATTGCCTCGTGAATCAAAGAGCACGGGTAGGCTGTAAAAGTAGTAATGATAAAAATGCACCATCAATTTCTCTAAGCAATTATCTTATTTCATGCCTTATTATTAAACGGAACTTTGAATTTTTCTACTTAGGTAGAAGCGTGACTTTTTGTTGAATAAAAGGTCTCTTATTCAAATGTATTGCAATATGATCTACAGGACACACAGTTCCATAGGGGACTTGCATCATTTGTGATAATGTAGGATAGACTCAAATGTATATGCAGGGGATCAGCCCTCCTCTTTTCCCTGCCCCCCACATCCTAGCATACCTGAGCAAACAACACCATCACAAATGATGCTAGTCCCTTGCTTCCCCATTGTCTTCTTATCTGAACCACTGCCTAGGAGAGGGACTGAGGATTCTGATTCTGATGTGTGGTGCTCCAGGAACAGCTCTTTATCTAGATTACAAGCGATAAGATATGGCACTGCTGCCTTTCTTTTTTAGCAGCCCTTTGGTGATTCTTCTGTATCACAGGCTATATGGGGAGACCCATTCATGAAGGAAAATAAAGGGTTTTGGCATTTAATTTTGAAACATATCTTTCTTATGGACAATTCTAGTGGGGACACTGTGTGATTCAGTGGATAACATTCTAAACAATGTCCTGTAGCAACTGCAATAGCAGGTTTCTAAAGTAGTGTATTGGCTCTTGTGTTTTGAACAAAGTCCTCTCATAAATATAATACTTGCTAAAGTTTGAAAACTTCTGCAACAGATATTTAGTAAATGTTTCCTGGTTGACTGAATTTAAAACATTTTTTCATGATTACTTACACATGACAAAATTTGAAACTATATGAGATAAAACTATACAAATAGTACATTTTTTCTTAGGCATTCAAATCCACGACCAAAATCTGAACACAGAATAATCAATTTGTGTTATATTCTAATCTGCAGTAGATAACATTTGAAGACTTCCAGACAAAAGTTTATGCCAATAAAGATTCACACTGCATGACTCATAGTGTATGCAAGACACTACTTCCTCACAATAAGAGGATTCACATCGACTATAATTTCTCAGGTGGGTGGTGGGAATTACTACCCACTGTGTGTCTGCGCGCGTGTGTGTGTGTGTGTATGATGGAGGGAGTGAGAGAGTGAGAAAGATTCCTACATTTTATAAACATATGGAATCATCCCCCTTTAGCCCAGGAAAATTCATTCTTCTACCAGTTTGGTAGAATTGAGACTCAAATTTTGCATGAGGATAATTTTTACTATATTTCATTGGGCAATTTTAAAGATTGGAAAGTATAATTTACTGTTATAAAATGCCAATTAAATGACTTCAAAGAGTTGATAATTCTTATAAAATTGGTTGAGAGAAATTTTGGTAACAGCTTTATATATATATATTATACGTAAATGTGATTATAGTTAATGCTGACAACAGCTCTATAATGTAAGCACAATTATCTTTATACATAAGAAAACTAAGAGGTTATGAGTTCTAACATCTGAATACTTTTAGAATAAGCAACTAAAATATAGATATGAAGTATTCAAATTGTATCTCAGAAGAATAATATAGTCCAAAGGCACATATTTATTATTCTCAACCTATTCTTCTATGTTATTAGTGATGTATCAAGAAACTCAGCATCAAAGCAGAATAACACAAACTGTGCGAGGGACACACATCTTGATCTTTAAGAGACACTCAGTGCTAGGAGATTAGTTTTGTGGGCACTAACAGAGCTTTTGTAGAACTAGATTAAACAGTTACCTTATGAAACTAATTCATATTCAGTTTGCAATCGAAGGCCATTTGTGCGAATGCAACGCTTCCCTCTGCAACTGGTTCCATGACTCTCCAGCAGAAACTGTGGGTCTAATTAATGATACGGCCACTAATAACCACTCCCTGGGGCTAGCAAAGCACTTTCCATTTTTATATATTGCACTGCACTATAGGGAGCATCATTTACTCTTCCCCAGCTGGATGAAACCTAGAGATGTTGGTCTGCTTAAACATCTTCCCTAATAAGTATTTAATGCAAGATAAATGCTATGGAAGTTTCATCACAATTTCATATTAAAATAATTGTTACTCTTGAGAAAGAATCTGAAAGCCTCCAGAATTCTTATTATAGTAACCTACTTCTCAAAATAAATGTGCATGCATGAGTTCCTCCATTAAAATAATGCATGTTTTAATGAAATGCTAAAAAGTATGAGGAAGAGGAAAACATCCTGTAATTTCACCACCCAGAGATGGCATTAATAAA
Source organism: Tapirus indicus (assembly GCA_031878705.1). Taxonomy (NCBI): domain Eukaryota; kingdom Metazoa; phylum Chordata; class Mammalia; order Perissodactyla; family Tapiridae; genus Tapirus; species Tapirus indicus. The sequence continues at coordinate 123,544,848 of CM062925.1, forward strand.
ATGAACACCTGTATACAAACTAGGATCCCGTACGACATTCTATTATTATTTCTTCAAACTTTGTCATCGTTAATACATATTACATAGTCTTCTAAATTCTTGCTTTTCTGACTTTATCATAATTTATATGAACACTTTTCTACTGTTAGACATTTAGGTTATTTTTTTTTTTTTTTTACTCATAAAATGTGGTGACAAACTTCTTTTGATGCAAATCATTATACTTATTTCTTATCATTGCCTTAGGGTGTATTCCTAACGGCATTTTTTGGTCAAAAGATTTGAATATTTATTGCTTCGATATGTATTGACAACTGGGATCCATAAAGTTTGCAATAATTTGCAGCTTTCCCCTCGGGATACAGATGCCCATTTCCCTGCATTCTTACTAACATGGGGTATTACTCTTTTTAATCACACTGGTTTGGCAGTGAAAATCACGTTTTACTGCTGTTTTAACCTGCATCTGTTATTGCTAAAATAATAGAATATTTTTGTGTGTTTTTCATTTGCTTTTTCTTGGATATATCATTTGTTCTCACTTTGCCCATTTTTATTGTGGTGTTGACGTTATTCCTCATTGAGTTAAATAAAGGAAGAATATTGACACATTGCATTGTGTACATTTCAGATTTGTTTTATATTAATGTTTGCACACATCGCGAGCATTAACTCAGGGACAAATTATAGATATCGAAGGTCAGGAAATAGTCGGTAGAGTCCATTTGCAATTAACTGAGATAAAAATTTACAGATTCTTATATGTGAGAAAATAATCCTTGTCCTTGAAATACACTTGAAAAATGAATGTAAACCCCTCTTTAACCACCTCATCCAGAGTATTTTAAAGGACAAAATCATTTCATAATAATAGTGATACCGTTAACAGTTGACGTTCACTCTGTGTACACATAAGGCACCGTGCCAAACACTTCACATCCTCCAAATGGGCCACGAAGCCAATACTCTCCTTGCATTTTATGAACAAACTGACCCTTATCATGTCACAATCACAAAATTACAAAGGCACTGCATGTTCTACCACAGTTTTACTCAGGATCACATAGAAAAAAAAAATGTCCATAAAATTACCTCGTGTTGTCAAGAAAGAGATTTCCTGGGATAAAATCCTGGAATTAATGTATTAAGTTAAACCACATGAAATACTCTTTTCATAGATCAATAGTGATCGAATATCAGCAAGTTCATATGGTGCAAACTGATTAATTTAAAACGGGAGGAAACTATTGAAAAAAAGTGCAAGCAAACAAACCGTAAAAGAAAATTTGTTAAGGCCCAATCGATGCATTTTACAGAGAGAGAAACTGAGATGGAGAGAGCGTACACTGATTTCCCAAGCACTTAAAAGCATTATACTTTTTGAAAGATTACATTTTTGCTAATGTCTTGAATATTCAATGACTGTAAATGTCTTTATTCCTTTCATAATATTGGTAATTTTTTTTGCCTCCTCACCATCAAAATTTCTCTTTCTTCTCCCTTTGTCTCTCCACCTTCTTTCCCAGCCCAGCCCATTCTCTCTCTCTCCTTTTCTCCCTCTTATTCTGTACCTTCCTCTCTCTCTTTGCCTCTTCATGTCTATAAATGTTTATTGAGGAATGACTAAGTTCTACCCTTAATGCTAAATTCTCATATGCGGTAGTGAATGGGGTACAGTATTCCTTTCAAGGAGTTTATTTATGAGGCAGTACAGAAGAAAATAGGAAATTTATTTCCACTAGATATGAAATCACTTAGCAGGGGCACTTAAAATAGTCTTGGATGATGGTGGGAGGCCTTTCCAAAGGAGGTGACTTTGAAACTATGATGTTCAAGGGGATGGAGCCCAAGGAGAGCATAGCATTCTCATTGAACTTAGACAGAAATCCAAATTCAAGGTCACTGAAATGGTCGACATTAGTGGGGCTGGAGACTGGCGGTAAGTAGTCACACTTAGCAACACCATGTTCATAAAGAAAACTAAATTCTTAAATAAAAATCTTCCCACAAAGAAAACTATATTCAGGTGGTTTCACTGGTTTATCAAACACTTAAGAAATAAATAATCCAATGATACTCAAATTCTTTAAGATAACGGAAGAATAGAGAACAGATCCCATTTATCTTATGGGGTTAGTATAAATCTGACATCAAACCCTGACAAAGACATTTAAAAAAAAAGAAATTACAGACTAATATCCCCCTGAAGGTAAATAACAAAATCTTAACAAAACCCTGGCAAATCAAATCCAGCAATATGTAAAAATAAGACACATCATAACAAAATGGCTTTCATCTCAAGAATGTAAAGGTGTTTGACACTCACAAATCAATGTAATTCACCATCTTGAGAGAACAAAAGAGAATATCCATCCGTCTTAAGAGATACAGAAAAGTCACTTACCAAAATTCAATAAATATTCACAATAAACACTCCCAGCAAACTAGGGATAGAAGGGAACATTCTCAACTGTTAAAGGCTACCTACTGAAATGTTCAGCTAACATCTTACTTAAAATCAGAAAGAAGGCAAAGACATGGGCTCTCACCAGTTCTACTCAGCATTGCACTGGAGGACCCAGGCAACGAGATGAGGCAAAATAAAGAGAAAACATCATGGCAATCAAAAATGAGAAGGTGAGAGTGACTTTATTTTCAGTGGTCATTATCATTTACATATAAAATCCTTTGAAACCTACAAAACAACTGTCAGAAGTAATATGTGAAAATAGTATGGTGGCAGGGCACCTAGTCAAGAAACAAAGCAATTGGATTTCTATACTATAACAGAAAAAACTTGGGAAAATAAATGATATACAGGGATTTTTTTAAAGTTCCATTTAGATTAGCATAAAAGTCATAAAGTACTTAGGGTAAATTTAACAAAAGATAGAAAAGACCTCTACGCTAGAAGCTATGATGCTTTCAAGAGATAAATTAAAGAACTATATAAAATGACAGTTATACCATGTTCATGGACCAGAAGATTCAATGTTGCTAAGATGTCAAGTGTGTTGATTCTAGTATATACGTGAGTATAGGGAAATGACACTGCATGTTCCATGGACTCACTGGAACCAGTAGGAGTTGGTCCTGGCCCCAGTGCCCCAGTCTAAGAGGAGTCCATGATGGCGCTTCAGATCCTCAGGTATGAAAACAACTTGGACTCTCTGCAATGGTTCCAATGTGTCTGGCTAGGCCCGAGTGTATGGTTACCCATGTAAATATCTGTGTGTTCCCTTGAAGAAGCACTGGAGGAATCATTACTCTATATACTTTCTCTGGCATGGCAGCATCCTTCCTTGCGGAGACCCAGTCTATCCCTCAGACAGTGAGTTCCATTTCTGAAAATTGGCATATTCACATCTGGTATCAAAATATACTCTCAGATAAGGCAAATTAACTCAGTGTAGAGAACACATAATTCTCTAGTGTCAAATTTAATAATGGTGGTACATGTGTTAGAAACATCTGGAATGTTGTTAAAACTGCAGATGTCTGGGCCATGTATCTGACCTACTGATCAGAATATGCTATAGCAATTTCCGGAAGTCTATATTTTTAACCCCCTACCCTACCCGGTCATCCTGATGCACACTATAATTTGAGAAAAAGATACCTCACTAGGAAAGCAGATCCAAGAAATGGCAGACAGTGTCAACCCAAGGACTTCTTCAGACAAGTACAGTTACCAGAAAGTTTATCCAATAACATACAATGTAAATAGATTTCAAGTGGGGGTCAGGCAAAATTGATTTGTGTTTATAGGAGAGCAATTTATTCATAGGCTCTGGGTGGTACCAGGATGCATGGGGAAGTAAATTTAGCTTACTGAGGAAGGAAATATTCAGAGCTAAATTAGGTGGTATGGTGTCTGGACTTTCGAGCAGAGCCCTAGTCTGAGGGGCAGGTCTGACACATGAGGCTGCATAACGGGACAAATTAGCAAGTGGTTATCGAGTGCAAAACACTGGTATAAGGACAACCCTGACATCAGGTAGGTAATAGGAGCTTCTGGGCCTCACAGCCCACACTGATGTCAGAATTCCCATTTGATCAGTAGGCCCTTGGTCTTACTGATAATGTGGCTTAATTCAAAGCTCCAGAAAACTGTGAAATGAGGCTGCTAATATGCCAGATTTGACTCTGAAGTCAGCCCATGGGTAGCTTATTGGCGGGTCTCGCTATGGGCCACAATGAAAGCAAACTAGGAACAATGAAAGCAAAACTAGATGGTATATGACCCTCTCATGCTTTGTTGAACTATTCCCCCGTCTCCTATTTTTACTAAAAAATGTAAAGTTAAGGAGAGTATCCAGTGAAGAGTTCATTAGCTACCTTAACTTCCAGTCTATCTTACTTACATACCCCGCCTTACTACTGATTGAGATTCTGTTGTCCTTCCCAATACACTGTCAGTTCTAGACTCTTCCTACTGTTCGTCAGTATAAATGAAGACTTCGGGTTCTTTCGCTGGGCAGGCCTTGTTAATGATGCTACTGAAAGATGTCTTTCAAATGCTACCCGCTTCGCTTGTGACAGATTTTGAAAGCAGTTTCCCCCTAGTTGTAGCAAAAGGACATCGTTTCCATCACTGCTTTACGCTACACGTGCCGTGAAGCAATTGAGAAACACTGTTCAGTTCTTGATTTTCAAAAAGCGATATGTACAATATTCCATTTTCACAGCATGTTTCAACCCACACTACGTTATGACCGTGGTATCTTATTCTGACCAAGCTATTTGGTTTAGAAATGTTTACATGACTAAATGCACCAAGTGTAACTTACTGACCACCTTTCATCTCTTCATGAGACATTGATGAATGTTGCTTAGTGGACTGGGACTGGTCATCGTTCCAGAACTTTAGTGTATGTTCCAGCCATCGTTTAAATACATAGCAAATCTCGGCATTTCAAATTCTACCTTCAACAGTCGGCATCTTTAATTCTGATCATTAGACAAACACTATTTCCCGGAAAGATTGTTTTTATAACCTTCTTTGGCCGAATTATGCTCACTTATGAGGGCTCAGATGCATTTCAGCAGCTACACGTCCTTGTTCCCTCTTTACTCTGTTAATGCCACATCTGTAAAGATTTAAAGATATAGTCCACCTTCTAGAGATGAGTTTATAATTTCTTCCAAGTCTATCAAAAGCTTTTATACATGTATTACAAAAAGGAACAATGAGGTAAGGTACTAATTAACTGTCAATTTTGCTAGAATGGAACTGGTGCGCTCTGCTCATTTCTCACTGCAGCCGGTTCTAATGGAAAGAGGTGGTGAACGACTTATTTAATAGTCCGAGTTCTAGTTGTGCTTCTGTCAGAAACGAATTTAGGACCTTGTGTAAATCATTTCCTATATCTGGACGTCTATGCCACTGCCCAAAAACTAAACATACAGCACTAGAAAAGAAACTCAATCCAAGGTTCCTGCCATCTCTGAAATGCTTACCTTCCACGCAGCATTTGAGTATACGGTGTTGACCTAAGTTTGCACTGGAGAGAAATCTTTTGTGGAAATATAAATTCTAATTATAGTTTGATTCCTCCCCATATCTGGCTAGATCATTTTTTTTTTTTTTTTTGCTGAACGGACAGAACAACAAATTGCTTTAGTTTGCCTAGAATGGGGGGACGAACACAGAGACTCATGTTCCACATGGAAGACACTCTTTGTCACTTCTGTGCATGGCACGGCTTAAGAGCCCTTGGTGTTGATGGAAGGAATAGGTGGCATCTGTAACTAGTTGTGCAGTTACGGTCAGGGACTCCCATGTCTGGAACCCTGTTTTTCTCCTGCGGGCTGTGGAGGAGCTCTGAAGTATACTGTATACTGACCAGGTAAACTTGATCAGGAAGAAAAGAGCTTTTGCCCAGCTCTCTATTTAGGACAAAAAGCAGAATTAGCACTTTATCCCAACAATGCACTTCCCTATTTATTACATGGTATTGTATGAATTTCAGTTTCTCTGAGGACATGCATGAAACTCTCAGGTGGCAGACAAAATGTGGGGAGGTTGATGTGTTTGGGTTGATAACAAACCCAAGTAAGGTTTTTCCTCGTTTTAGATTTCATGTTCTGGGCATCTCCATCATGTACACAATGGTAACACACAAGTTAAATGTCAAATCTTTCCAGAAAAGAGCTGTTAATTAAAAACTACAAAAATAAAAGGACTGTCTCATTTCTGTTTTTCTGGTGTCTTTTTACTGTTTTGGAAGCCTGTTCTTTAAAACTCGCTGAACAGTTGAGTTAAGCCAGGGCAGAATTGCATTTGAAGAGAAGCTGGCTTAAATCATCCTTTTGGAACCCTCCCAAGCACAGAGGAAAGAATGCTTGGCATCCTAGGTCCATTAAGGAGTGAAATGTGACCAGCTCCAAACGTTTTCTGTTTTACTGACACAAGGCCACTCTACGAAGGGGCAGTTGAATATAAAATAGGCTTTTAGCCTAAAATAGAATCTCAATATTTCTCTACCCCTTTCATGCAAATATTGTTTTTAAAACACCATCAGTGGATGGATACAATTCTTCAACTATTTTACCTTGATGAGTATGCTTTCATGGTAAAATTATAAGTTCTGTAGCATAATTCATACTTTGTCATAGAAGATTTTTTTCTATTATTTGAGAGAAGAATAGTAACTTTGAGACCAATGAAAAGATGGAAACACACCGTCCTCTTTTTTGCCCTGTTGTATGATTAATCACTTTTAAATATATTATGTTTCTTTCCAATTTGGGTAAATATTATTTTTAATTCTGTGTGTCTGTGTATATATATACATGTTGGTGCTTACATTTTACATAAAAGTCACATAAACATAAATATTTATGTGCTTAGATTTTACATATTTTAGATTGTAATATTTAACTTAATATTTATATCTCATCATAAATAAATATTTATTTGTTATGTAAATATTTATATGCTTCTATTTATGTTACATCTAAGCATAAATATTTATATGCATATACCTATGATATGTGGGTAAAACAATAAGAATCGCTATTGTGTTTATACATGCTCATATAGGGATCTTATGCATTCATACATTTAACAAATGTTTATTGAGCACCTACTTTGCCAAGCACTCTTCTAGATTTGTAAGATATTTCAGTAAAAGTTAGACCAAAATTCTGCCCTCAAGAATTTTATATTCTGTCAGTTGCAGCATTCTTGACTTACTGTTACTATTCGGGGTAAAGTGAGTACATTTATAGCTTCAGGCGGCATCAAAAATATTATTATAGGGGAAGAATAAATAATTGACATTCTTATTTTTTCTGATCTCGATTGCTTCATTTGTATCAGTTACTACATGCAAGATATTTTTATCTTGATCAATTCCATTTTGTTATATTTTATAAGTACGTCTTTATTAGGAAGCATCCTAGGGCATTTATTATTCATATTTTAGATTTTAATAAGTATTACCCAGCATAAAAAAGACACACAAAATTTAAATAACTGTATAATTGCTTAGCTTCTTAATTAATTTATTGACCAAGAAGGTAGCATAGAGAATTTTGTATTCTGTATTCCTAGTTCAAGATCCAAAGCCAAATTTCTTCTTGAGCGTAATCTTCTCTTTTCATATCAATCATGCTGTATTGTTTATTTGGTTATGAAAGTTATATAAGATAGCTTGTAAGAATGTATAAACTTCAGTAAGATACCATGTTAAAACTGATGATAAAACAAAAGTGGAGACACGTACAAGGCGTAGTGAGCAACTGAAATGCATTCTTGGCCACGGATGTGCTCAGTTGGTGTCAGTGCTTCCCAACCTTAGTTGCAGGTTAAGGTAGTGTAGGTAGCTTAAACATACAGATTCCCAGACCCCTCTAGAGCCCAGGCAGGAGAGCCACTGCTTTAGCTAGACCATAGATTTGTTACTCAGACCACTTAAGTAACAACGTCTATAAGAGTAAAAGCAAGCCCATTGTTCAGGATAAGTATAACACTGTGATCCTAGAACTAAGCAGACTTCTCCTGGAGGATGCTTGTAGTAGGACATGTCATGACATAATGAACCACATCCTCAATGGCATCTCTGTGAAAGACACAACAATGAAAACCATTGGATTCTTTCTTACAATAATTCTGATTGGTGGCACCACATTTGTTTCAATGATATTGTTTTCTTAGCTACTATGTTATTAAAAATAGAAAAAAAAAAGAAGAAACTTAAAACAGGTGCAGGCCTGGGGAAACATCTTGTACTAGAATTTACAGCAATATTACTTCTAGCCTGCTTCTAGTAGATACTGATTAGATACAGACTGATTCTCACTGTATTGACCCTGCTACATTAAACAAAAGGACTCCCATCATCAAATTAACAAGGAAACAACCTATAAAAGTAATTAGGGAGGAAAGAAGGGTAAAATTAATCCCAATAGATGGTAAGAGAAAGGTTTATTTTAGTAAGGCTTGGATATTTTGCAATAGCCGGGATAACGTTTTCTAAGTACCATTAATCTTCGTAAAGGGCAGATACCAGTGAAAATTGAAAACAGTGAAGCACCGAAACCTAATCTGTGTTGTTTTAGCCATAGTCTTAGATTTTATGAATCCAAACAGCAACTCTTTACATTATTCCTGCGTCTTTTGATGTGACAGAGAAAGGATCCCTGTCAAAACCAATTCAAAAGCTGGGATTATTTGGAAGCAGGAAATGCTTAACATTAAGACCACAAAAAACAGACTGTAGAAGTTTAATATTGTGTGTACAAAAGGGCATATTGTACAATACAGAAATCAATGATGACTGGGGGATCAATTATCATGGCATTATGCCTGAAGGCAGGCCATTGATCATTTCTGTTGCCTCTACTCTGATTGCTGTTGCTGCGGTTAATGAGCTCTATTGAACTTGCTCCCCAACCCTCATCAGGAACATTAACCAGCCCCACAGTCCCCAGTTCCCAGTGTTTCAGAAGAATGGGCTTAGAAACCCAGATTTTCTTTCTTTTGATGAAATGTTTGCTGTAAAAGATACTGCCAAATAATTCAACAAATAACTTCATATTTATAAAAGTAATGGTATATCAGATTCTGAGCTAAAAATTATTTTTATTTCATGCACAGCAAAAGTCTGGCGTAAAAGCCCACTGGCCCACCCTAAAAATTTTGGAGAATCATGGCTGGGCACTGAAAATCCATGTACATAGAGTCTTTAGTCTCTTGAGGGAAAGGGTGAGTTAAACTTTTGGTACTACTAGTAGTGATTCACGATATCAGGACCGAAATTTTCTGAAAAAAGAAACAAGTCTGCTCTGTTCTCCAAGGTGAAGACCTGAGTTGCGAAGGACACTTCCTAGAAACTGAAAAGTGAAAAAAACCTGAACAAGCAATAACTTTCTTTTGGGCTACCATTTTCTTATTGTTTTTTTAAACTTTTGATTACAATAGAATTCTTTTATGTGTGACGGTGTCTAGGGACACTCAAATATGCTTGAACCCAGTTCTGCATGCGGGGTTCAGAAGAAGTGAAAGATCCAGACTACTTATTGGCAGCCCGATAAGGAGCTATTTATGGATACATAAATTAAAAAATCCAAAAAACAGCGTGGGCCAATGAGCAGAGCAGTAGCAATGAGTAAAGACAAATGCCAAAGGTCAGAGTGGCAGAAGTGATGGCAAAACATCCAATCAGTGTAGGCTATTGATCACTAAAAAAAAAGATGCACTGGAAAAAACATCAGGAAAATTTAAAACCACTAATAACACCGTGTTCTCTTCTTTTTTCAAGAAAAGGAAAGGGAACATGATGTACCTGATGCTCCAGAGTATGGATGTGTAGCTCTCAGAATTAAAGACCACTCACCAGTTATCAGTCGTCTTGGTCCTGGCCCTCCCTCGGTGAGTCCAGACTCTGGCTCACCTGCTTGGGAGAATCACGAGATTACAGTCACAGTGTCAGCCGGAGCTGTGGGCTCATCTGAGGCTGCACTGGGGGAAGATGTGCTTCCAAGCTCGGTGGTGGTTGTCACATTCAATTCCACACAGATATCAGAGGGTCTCCGTTTCTTGTGGCCTTCAGGACAGAGGCTGCTGTAATCTGCTTTCCATGTGGTCCTCTCCATATGCCAGCTCTCATCCCACAGCTTGTTTCTTCAAAGTGTCCAAGGGAGGCAGTCTCCTGGCAAGATGGAAGCCACAATCTTCTGAAACACAATCACATACTCGTAATCAGGTGCACTCCTCCCCTTTGCTGCACTGTATTTGGACTAATCACAGGACACACCCCCAGTGGAGGGAGGGGATTAGACACAAAGGAGTCACAAACGTGAAAGGATTCACAGTGACCAGCAGTCTGGGATCATGGGGCTGCCTTACACTCTGTCCAACACAAATATAGAGGCAAAACTTTTAATAAAACGTTAACAAATTTAAACAGCTGTATGTAGAAAGGACTATACACTATGACTGGTGGAATAGATCTCAAGAATGCAAATTGGTTAAATATTAAAAAACAACTAATATCAATTCTCTACATTGACAGAGTCAGGTTAGAAAATCATATAAAAATCTCAATAAATGAAGAAAAAGCATCAATATGAATCAACTTTCATTAGTGATGAAATCTCTCTGCTTAATAAGAATAGAAGTAGTCTTTCTCAACCTAATAAAGGGCATCTAGGAAAAACATATAGCTTATATCACATTTAATGGTGAGAAACTGGATTCTTTCTGTGTAAGAACGGGGGTAAGGCAAAGATTTTTATTCTCAGCACTTTTGTATGTCATTGTACTAGAAATCTTAGCCAGTAGAATAAAGCAAGTAAAAGAAATAAAAATCATAAAAATAGGAAAAGAAAAAGTACAATTTTTATTCAAATTTCATTATGTATATATAAAACCCTAAGAAACCATTAAAAAGCTTCTAGAAATAATAAGTGAATTTAACAAGATCACAAGAAAAAAATCAATGTAAAAATAAATTGTATTTCTTTGTGCTAGCAATAAACTATCTGAAATTGAAAAAAAAAAATCCATTTGCAATACCAGCAAAAATCAAAATACTTAGAAATTAGTTTAAGAAAAGGTACACAAGATGTGTTCACAAAAGCACTCCTGAAAGAAAGTGGGGAGGATCAAAATAAACGGAGAGAGAGACATGTTCATTGTTTATAAAATTCAGCTATGCTAAGATTTTAATTTTCCCCAACTTTATCTATGGGTTCAATGCAACCCTAACCAAAATCCCACCAGGAATCTTTGCAAAAATTGACAAGCTGATTTGATATTTATGTGAAAATGCAAAAAACATACACAGGCCAAAACATTCTTGAAAACAAAGAAAAAGCTCAGAGAACTTGTGACACATGACTCCCAGATATAATATAACAATAATTAAGACAGTGTGGTCAGGATAAGCAAATAGATTGGTGGAACAAAATAGCTTGTCCAGAAAATGAGCCACACTTCGTTTTGCTGTGTAACTATGTGCTGGTCTCCAGGCGTGACCCTGGACTAAGTCCTATGACTTGCTTTAACCAATGGGAAGTTAGCAAATGTGATGCTGGCAGAGGGAAAGTACTTGACAATTATGCTCACTCACTGTTGCACCTCTGCCATCACCAGGAGAACATGCCCAAGCTAGTCTGATAGAGGATGGAAGACACCGGGCCTAAATGCTCCCACAGCTCTGTCCCAGAGCCAATCAACTGCCAGACTTGTGAGTGAGCCCATCGGAAAAAACAGCTCACCTGCGGCCAGTCTAAACGGCAAGTTAGCAAAGCCACAAGTTATATAAAAGCTTATGATGGTCAGCCCCTGGTTGTGAGGTGGTTTGTTAATACAGCACCATTCTACAGGAGATAACTGATGTAGTTATAATTAATCTATTTCAAAATTTCACCTCAAAGGAATTCTCATTTATTTTAAGAAGTTGTTAGTAGTATTGAGGGGTATGGGTGTGTGTGTGTGTGTGTGTGTGTGTGTGTGTGTGAATTGGTTGGAAAGCTTGGTAATTTATATTACGGGTTTTGATTTTTTTTTTTTCCTATGGTAGCTCAGCAGTTAATTTTTCTAGTAATGAAGCTAACGCTGCTCCAAGGTCCCAGACATCACATGTGACTTGCAGAGGGTATTATGTATAAGTAATTGGATTCCAGTTAAAGTTCCTTGATGTTAGTATCATTTGTTTTTCCCACCAAATTCCAGAATTCTTATCAAACTGCCACCAATTTATGCAATGAAAACGATATTTATCCGACAGAAGAGTTTCCATAAGATCACACTTGACATTTGCATTCATCACGGTCGAGACTTTTATTTTGAATTATGGAGTCTGTACCCCTATTACCTCCCAAAATTTAGTAAAAAAACAAAAAAGGCTCTGAGAATTAATTTCCATTTTTCATGTTTCAATTCATGTCCAACAAATGTTACCACACTTTTTAAAACAGTCTTCATTTCATTCATTTTAAGATCAATTGACTTAGCTAACATCTGTAAATCATTTTCAGCCCTTAGAGATGGCTCTTCTTGTGGGAGTGAAGAACAGTGTCAAATATCAAAGGACAATCAATTAAGTTCTAGTTAGATTTTTGCATTTAGCATCTACTCTCTCTGATTTTTTTAACTGAAAATGTGACTGTTCTTATATTTCTCCTTTAGCATTTATTGTTAAAGCCTGCTAGTGACATTCCAAGTGATATTTTTCTAACCAGATATTTTTATGATAGGAACTGTGATAGGAATTTTGGAAAACCACATGACCTCTCGGAGAAGCAAGTGACTATATTAGAATCCTAAATGGTACTACACGATGGGGAAGAATTCCAGAAGTAACCCCAAGGAATGTATCACATTCAGGAATAACCTTATTCTTGAGATAATTTAATGATCTGAGTTTTGTTCAAAAATTGAAAATAAAGCTATAGACCAAAACCATAATTTGCTTCAGTGGGCTAAATTGTATGTCAATTTAAATTTTATTTTTTTCTACTATATTGAGATAGAATTCATTTACAGTACACATATTTAAGTTGCACAATATGAAGAATTTTGACATATGTATGCACTGTGAAACCATCATCATAATCAAATACCAAACATTTCTGTCTCTCCGAGAAGTTTCTTGGTGCCCCTGAGCTGTCCCTCCCTCCCTCCAACCTTGTCGCAGCAGCCAGTGATCTGCTGTCTGTCGCATGGATTAGACTGCCTTTCCTAGAATCTCATATAAATGGAATCTTGGGCAGCTATGGTGTTTTGTCTGTCATGGTTCACTGTGTGATTATTTTGAGATCCACCCACATTGCTGCATGTATCAGAAGGGTGTTGCATTTTATTGCTGAGTAGTTTTCAACTGAATGAATACACGGTACCTGTAAGCCTACTAATGGACATTTGCGATGTTTCCAGTGTTTGGCTATTAAAAAAGCTGCTATGAACACTGTGTATAAGTCTTTTTATGGACATATATTTCCTTCTCTCTTGGGTAAATACCCAGTAGTGGAAGGGGTGCTTCTTATGGTAAGTGTATGTTTAACTTGTTTAAAAACATGTCAAACTGTTTCCAAAGTGGTTCTAGCACTCTCTCCCACAGCGTATGAGAGGTCCAGGGTTTCTATATCCTCATAACAGTCTTTTCAGCCTGATTATGGTTTGAATTTGCATTTCCTTGCTGGCTGATGATATTGAGCATCTTTTTGTGTATTTTTTTTTCTCCTTTGGAGGGAAGTGGGATTTGTGTATCTTATTTTGTAAAGGACTTGTTCAATCTTTTGCCCATTTTATTGGGTTGTTTTCCTGTTACTGAGTTGTAAGAACTCTTCATATGATCTCGAGACTAGTCCTGTGTCTGATACATGTGTATTGCAAATATGTTCTTCATGCTGTGCATTCCCTTTTGATTTTCTTTTTTTTTTTTTTTTTTTTTGTGGGGAAGACCAGCCCTGAGATAACATCCGTCGCCAATCCTCCCCTTTTTTTTTGCTGAGGAAGACTGGCCCTGGGCTAACATCGTGCCCATCTTCCTCCACTTTATATGGGACGCCGCCACGGCATGGCTGACAGGCAGTGCGTCGGCGGGCGCCCGGGATCCGAACTCGCGAACCCTGGGCTGCCAAACGCGGACTAAACCGCTGCGCCACCGGGCGGCCCCCCTTTTGATTTTCTTAATTGTGTGATTTTCTTAATTCTTTTGAAGAAAAATAATTTTAATTTTAATGAAGTTAAAGTTAGCAATTATTTTTTCTTTTAATATTCAGGGGTATGTGTGAGTATCTGCATTTGTATTTACCCAAGATCGTAAAGGTTTTTTTTTTGTTGTTGTTTTTACATTTTCTTGTAGATATTTTAGTGTTAGGTTTTATATTAATATCTATGATCCATTTCAAGTTTTTAAATGTATGGTATGAATAAAGAGTCTGTGTCTAATTTTTTGATATCATTTGTTGAAATGACTTTCCACTTCTCATTGAATTGCCTTGGTATCTTTGCAAAACTAAATTGACTATATATTGTTGGTCGACTTCTAAACTGGTAGTTCTGAATTGGGGGGCAGTTTTGCCCCCAGGGAATATTTGGCAATGTCTGAAGACATTTTTGGTTGTCACAACTCAGGGGTGCTATTGGCATCTAGTGGTTAGAGGCCAGGGATGCTGCTGACCATCCTGCGATGCACCAACAGCCCCACAACAGAGTTATCTGTCCCCAAATGTCAATAGTGCCAAAGTTGAGAAACATTTTCTAGGCTTTCTCTTGAGTTCCATAGATCTACCTTTTCACCAATATCATGCAGTTCTGTTTACTGTAGCTTTAGAGAAAATCCCGAATCAGCTGGGGTAAATCCTCCAACTTTGTTCTGCTTTAAAAAAATTACTTTGGCTGCTCTAGGGTTCTTTATATTTACATATAAATTTTTAGATACAACTGGTCAATTATTAAAAAAGCAGTGCTGACTTTTGCTTAACTGCATAGGATGTATTAACATGTTTTGTGGGGGAACTGATGGCTTGACTACTGAGCTTTTGTATCAGGAACATAATAGATTTCTGGCCTTCTTTAATTTCCCTCAGCAATGTTTTTTATAGTTTTCAGTGTTAAGCTCTTGGACATCATTTGTTAGATTTATTCTCATGTATTTCATGGTTTCTTGCCCTTTTTAAAAAAAAAAACCTTGGACAAATGGTTCAAGTTATAGATGACCATTAAGGGTGGGCACATGGATATTCCATGTATGCCAGTGGACTTAACAGAAGACACGTCTGCACTGAGTTCTGGTAACTAACTTGGTCTCTGGGTATCTTTGAATCCCCAACTCTAAGTCCTCCAGCTCCCGGACAAAGGCTATTTCTGGGTGCATTGTCTCTGACTGATGTTTTTCTAGCTTCTCCTAGGTGCTGCTTGCTCTCTCAGATGTTTGATTGCTTTCAGCTGCTTCTGTAGGTAGGTTCTTGCTCTGTGTGTCTGTCTCAGGGTCTCCAGAAGGTGACTGAGTGGCAGGCTTTCGTGGTGTGCCCCGTGGGGTAGGGGTGGGGGCAAATCTGGACTCTGTCACTCCTCACTTCCTGCTCTCCAGCTCTCTTAGCCTCACGCTTCCTTCAGTTTTCAATAGCCACTTTTCATTTTTGGTTGTGGTTTCATATTCCCGGGTGGTTCATCCTCATGCCATTTAGAATTGGCGATTGGTTTATTTCTCAAAATGGAGCGTCTATTAGCCGTCGTGGCTTTATGTTCTTCACTGGGGACTTCACTTGGAACTACTTGGTAAGTTATTGTTTTTGCTGGAAATATTACATCCAAAAATGGCTGCCCAGAAACCTGCCATATTTCGTGTGTGATGGCACATCATACTTGTGCAGGACAGAGCCGGGTAAATGCCAAATCTTGTACCCAGTGTTAGCACAACCCGAGAGGACATGTGGCTGTTACAATGTGCTCACCATCTGGGCACCAAGGAAAATAAGTAGCATCAGAGGCCAGGGGTTTAGAAATGTTTGTAGTTTGTAACATCCCACACTTCTTGGTCCCTTCAGATTTCCAAATTCAGCTAGTACTACTATGTGTCCATGAGGGCTGTCAGGCTGCATTGTGACACCCAGTTCCAAAGTCAATCACAGAAGTCAGACTTGGAAAGCATAAAACCGTAAACAGCACGAAACTCAGTAGAACTAGAATTCCTTACGGCATCATGTAGGAGGCTCTGTTTGGTAATTGCACTAGAGCTCTTTCTCCATTTGTGGTAACGTGATGCAGTGTTTTCCCCCACAATAGGAAGCCCCTGTCTTGTCAACATCTGTACCTGCTGTTCCAACACAGCAATGGCTGCTTTATTCCCAAGCGTTGTGATCCCAGCCCTGGAGGAACTTTGGTTGGTGAAAGCTGCGTGAGACACACCAACTTCGGGCTACGGATATAGTCTAAAAACGAAGATGTGCCCTTATTCCCTGGGACATGGACAGCCACCTTGTATGGTTACTGTCCAGATGATGATGACACAAGATAACCAATTGTTTGCAAATTCAATTTACTTGCCACTGTATTAAAATTGTTGTTTTCAGGGAAGTGAACTTCATTTTTAACATCTCTGGCCGAAACAGTTTCATCTTCTGACCAGGATGGATGCCAATTTCGCATTTTTGTCTGAACAAAGATTTCAAACATGCTTCAGTTTTCACATCACAAAGTTGGAGCTTGGGTATCCCAGCCGTGCTGAGTTCGTTTTAAAATACATAGAAAGTATGTAACATTTTGTGAGGGCCAAAGAAAATAAGAAGAATAGATGATAACATTTACTGTGTATTTTTGTTGTCTTTTGGGTGGCTCCTGACTCATGACATAGGTTTTCAAAGAAATCTATTTTTATTTTTTTAATGTTTAAATGTTTTTATTATTTTTATTTTGAAATGACTGTAGACTCACATCCAGTTGTAAGAATTAGTACAAAGAGAACCCTTGTACCTTTTACCCAGTTTCCAGCAATGATCACCTGTTGTAAAACTGTAGCAAAATATCACCATCAGGATGTGTACATTGATAATGTCAAGATACAGAATGTCTCCATCACACCACTTCCCCCTACACACACCCCTCCTGTTCTTTCTTCTATACTTTTGTCATTTCAAGAATGTTATATAAATGGAATCATACAGTATGTAACTTTTGGGGATTGGCCTTTTTTTTTCCACTGGGCATAATTCAATGAAGATTCATCTAAGCTGTTGCATGAATCAATAGTTTGTCCTTTTCATCACTGACTAGTATTCTACATTATGGATGTGCCACAGTTTAACCATTCACCCATTGAAGGAAATCTGGTTTATTTCCAATTTTGGGCTGTTAAGAATAAAACTTCAATAAATATTCATGTATATATTTCTGTGTGAACATAAGTTTTCATTTCTCTGTCATAAATGTCTAGGAGTGCAATTCCAATTTGTATGGTAGTTGCATATTGAGTTTTTTAAGAAACTACCAAACTATTTCCAGAGTGGTTGTACCATTTCACTTGTATCTTATCATATTACTGTAGGAATAGGAGAGAAGTGTTTCTGGCAACTTAATGAATGATAGTTTCCTTCATGAAGATGAGAGACCCAAAAGGAGACACAGGTTTGGTGAGGTTAAAGTCATGAGTTTTGTCTTGAACGTGATGAGTTTGAGATGCCTAAGATGGAAAAACATGCGGACATGGCCAGCTACCATTTGGATAAATATCTACTGCTAGCAGTGAGACTGGCAGGAGACACAGACTGGAGATATGTGGCCTGGAAGTCATATTCGAAGACATGATAGGACACGAGAGTTGAATGATAAGAATAGAAGACCAAAGAAAAACCCTGGAAAGTAGGTCAAGTGAGGAAGAAACTGGGAAAGAGACAGTGAAGTGAATTTCAAACAAATTAAGGAAATACAGCAGATGCTGATTCCATGAAGCCAAAACAGACCACAGTTTTAGGAAATGCTACAGACAGACCACTTTGGTGCATTCAGTTTTGGTGGACTGGTGGCAACAGAAGCCATGTCTAAACATGAATGTGTCCAAGACAGTGTAGACAGTGCTCTGGTCTTTGATCCAAGAGGAAATCCATTCTGGGTGGGGAGGCAAAAATGGCTGCTTCCAGTGGAGGCGGATTTTCTCCCCGAATGGAGTGTTCAGAATGGTTGGAGAGGCAAGCTAAAGGGTTTTCCTCAAGATGGGTAGGAATCAACAAAAACTGGTTGCTTGTATATGAACTAGTTTCTTAATCTTCATGATTTGATTCTTTAAAATTTTACCAAAGGCATTCACAGTACCTTAAAAAGAGGGTAAAATTTCTTTCAAATAGAATGTTAAGTTTAGGTATTAATAACATTGAATGACCACATTAAATAATAAAGAAATGATAATTTACTGATCAGAAACTAAAGATCTAATATTGGACAACTGTTGAAACACTTCACTTAAAATTGCTCACAACTCACATTATCAAGAATCGCTAAAAGCTGTAAAAACAACACATGTCAGCTTTTAACAAGTTTCTAGAATTTTTAAATACTCACTTTATTTACATATAATGATATTTACTATTTTGGCTTTTGTTTCTTTACTCAAATTATCCATGAAACGTTCGATGAAATAATGTTTATGATCTGAATATAATTGTATCCCCTTAATTCTGAAAGGATTCTATGGGTTTTTACAGAAAGTCTTATAAAAGGAATGACAAGATAATTGTTTGATTAGCACATGGATGGTAATGACTTGAAAAACAAGGTTGACATAAAGAAACCCATTAAAATATATTGGACACTGGAATCTAGAAAACAAATGAGTTATAACAGCAAAAGAGTGGTATCTAATTAACCCTAGAAAACAAGAGGGAGACTGGATTTTTTTTTTATTTCCCTAGACTATAAACTAAAATACTACTTGCTTTTAAACCCATCAGGAAGCCCCTCCCTTCCCTACTTGGTTGATAATAAGCCACAGTCTATCCCAAATCTTGGTACTTACAAGGCTTTTATAGCAAATGAGAAAATAGTAAAGTTAATGCCCCTTAACAGGAATTTCATTTGCACCAGTTTCATTCTGAGTATGACAAATCCATTCAATACACTCAATCTTTACACAAAAGTGATTTAAAATGGACGATTACATGCGTACAGTAATTGAACTTTCCCCCACGGCTATGAGAAAATCATGTCTTTAGTAATAAAGACTCTTTAAAACAACTGAATTTCAATACAAAGAATGACCTCAGAGGCTGAGGGTTAATTTCTCATTTAGTTTCTCCATTTTCTCTCTCTTATACCTATCATTTGGAGTCTCTCTAATCCAGTTTCTTTAATTTCTTTCCCTTGATGGTCTCTAACTCTACTACTTTCCCGCTCCAAGATGGGCTTGTCCTTTCTGCCCTAAAGGACATGTAACTCTTCTTCTAAGTAGGCTAACTTTGCCACATAAATTGTTTCAGTGTGTGTGCCATATGCCTTTGATGCTAAAATATGTACTGGGGAGTTCTTCTTTACTTTTAAAAGAGTGAGGTTTCTGACTCTACTCTTTGATCTTATAAAGCCATATGGTCTTTCTGACCTTGGATAAGGTAAGAGATATTGGTCAGTTGAGAATGTGAAAAGTCTGTTGAGAAATAAAACACTCTTAACAGAGGAAGCAATATCGCCCACAACACTTTAAGCATCTATGTCTCCATTCCTTTGGATACACCAAGCGAGAGATCTGAATTGTTATTAACAAAAGTGAATATCAAACACATTGCTTACGAGACTAAAATATTCTTCCCACTGTTAGAATTTCCTCCTGGTAGATTATCTATGTACACTTTAAATAGATACATACTTATATATATAATATAAAAATATATTTAATACTACATATATTTAATAAAATTTAAAAAAATATATATACACACACACGTATGGGGGGCATGGAGAAACAACCAAACCAGTGTCATTTAGTGAATCTAAAATCTTAAAATGTACTTCCCTGAACACACAAATAGAACTCAGTCCAATCTGTTGAAATTTCTTTGTTTAATTAAAATGGTAAGGTATCGATTTCAAGGAATGTGGGAAGCCCGATCAGAAACTTTTTTTGTCTTTATCTAATTCTAAATTTTGTTTTATTTTAGGATAGCTTCTGTAGTTTTTGTACTGAAAGCTGCAAAATAAACTTTAAAAACTGGGAAAAACTAAGTAGCTTTACTCAAACATCAAGTATAAAAACATCAGCTTGTTTAACTCATCTATGTAATTTGGCCAAAGATGCTGCAGGGCATGCAACTTAGAGTATTTTAGGTCTCATTTTTCTATATGATGAATGGATAGCAATTCTGTCTTTTCTATCCAATGAAATGGGATATTTACATGACTAAATTTTAGTATATTCTATGCACTTTAGCCTGTCCATATTTATCTCCAAGTACCATCCCAACGTTAGGCAGTTTGAAAACAAGTCATAAGATATTCTTCTAAATAAAATTACATAAATGTTATGTGAACTTGAGAGTCATTTTACTAGTAGGAATATATTATAAGAAATTTCTTAATTTCCAAAGTATATAATAAACTTATTAGATAGAAGGAAAAAAGTTGTTATGAATGTGCTTTCCTTTTCATTTAAAATTGTTTCTCAAAGCTGCAAGATAGGTGGAAGGGCCAAATACCCATTAGTGTGTTTATTTAGTCACATTTTTTTCAGAGCACAATAAGTGCACAATAATATTTTAAGAATGTGATTCCATAAATTATTGGTCTCAGGTCAAAAATAGACGCCATGCATTTTTACATAAGCTTGCTATATAATCATTCATCAATAATGTATCCTTAATCTTTCCTCTATGCCTTCATGAGATTTGAGAATGAAGACAGCGTTCACATAAATTTTGAGGCTAACATGGATATCTTGAATGCCTGGCAGTGTTAAAACACACAAATTGTGTTATTTCCATCACACAATAACCAACATCTTTCACACTTCAGTAAATAAAGGAACTAATGTGTTGAAAGCATTTTGCAACCAGAATATGGTTATGTAACTTTAAGAAATTATTTTTAATATTATCATGACCTATTTGTTCTATATAACTTAAAAGCAGCTTGGAGTTTAAGCATGTGGTCTAAGAAGGCTCAAGGGACAGTGTCCTTTAAAGGACTCAACATAGTCAACTAACATCAGTAACCAGCGGTTTAGGAATCCCTGCTGTAAGGCTCTGTGTGCGTTTCTAAAGGGAACACCCTTGAGAACATGCACATTGACATGGCTACAAATCCATGGTCTCCAGCTTTGGGTGGAGTGAAAATACTCTACTGTAACCTGTCTTTGGTTCTCAGTTGGAATGAGAGTACTGATCAGTTTTAACAGAGAGTGGCTCAGCAGTAAACCACTGCCCACAGGCTAATGCATCTGTGAAAGCTGTTTCAGAAAGTGACAGCAGGAAGCCAAGTGGAAAGAACCAGACGCTCCAGGAAATTATCAGGTAGGTGCAACTATCCCTGCGTCAGCTACACCTGCCCACAAGCTGAGAGGCTTATAAACCACGCAAGGGAGAGCCATCAAGAGGAATGGTTGAATTTTCCATCACTGCAAATCTGCCGAGGAATTCTACCTGACTAACAAATTCTACGTCTCATCTCCAGGTAAAATTTTAACTGCCAACCCAACCTCCAGAATCCTCCTGTTGAAAAAAAAAAGTCATATTATGGACACTCTCAACCAACTGATTCTTGATTCTGCCAATTCAGCAAAAGAAATGTGTTCAATTTTATCAAATTGCAAGATTCTTTTAAGCCCTGATTCTCATATAGATTCTGCATCTCTTAATTCTTTAAACTCTAAAGAATGTCCTTACCCATAAATTAAGTTCAGAGGTTATTTCTTATTATTCCAACTGTTCTGTGCAATATGGTTAATTATGTGACATTCTTCATTTTTTTCTTTCCCTACTGGAAAAATAATAGCCCACAATTTGCCTTGAACTGCAAATCTGTTCTTCTGGCCATATGAGGCTGTTTCTGGAACTTTCATTGTAAAACTGAGAGCGTGAAGGGTGGGAGATAAAAATTTCTCATAAGTCACTGGTTCCAAACCAAGAGTTAGATACTCTCACAATTAATCATCCAATATCATATAAAAGAAAGGAAAAAAACAAACGAGTTATGACACAGTTGTTCATGGTCTATGTTAGGTGAGGCATGGAAAAAATGTTTTTTAATCATCAGCCATAGTTTCTGCTCTGCCAGTACGTCCGAATGGGGAAAATCGGCCAGAAATTTTTAATAGACATTTACTTATGCCAATCTCTTTCTTATATCACATAGATAAAATATAAGATCTCATTGTAATATGCTAATATTCTAAGATATTGTTATGAAGCCTGCCCAAATACCTTTTGTTGTCATTAAAATTATAACAAAACAAACCTGGCATTCATCATGTTGTAATGTCCCATGTTTTTAAAATGCGAAATCAGAATTAACAGGTTTTGAGCATTGTCTATTTCTCTTCAGTAAATTATTCCAAGATCTATGTACCTCTTTCCCAGAGGCTTTCTGTAAAAAGAAAGAAAGAAATGTAAAATCTGTAGACTCTCTTTGTTGGGAGATTGTATAAGCTTCTATTCTGTTTTTGTTAGAGAACAGTGAAAAAGACAGTCTCTTGATGCCTCATTAAGTTAAGAGAGTTTCATTTGGATGTTATCTTTGTACGCACCTCAAATTAAATGAGAGAATTTTTAATGGATGGCTCCTATGGGTGATCAGTGTGATTAATGGTATTAAATGAGGTCAGATATCCCCTCCCCAGCACACATCTTTTAAGAGCACTCATCTCTCTTCTCCACAAACCTGAGCTGTGAGTTGTGGGCAAATCCCTGTGTCCACTCCTCTGACTGAATGAGCATGCCAGTTGCGTGGGTGGGGACAAGGGGCAGTTCTCCTGAGCTGAGGAGGGAAAGCAGTGGAAATGACATTGGAAAGTTACTAAAACCACCTCGTAGAGGCACCTTTTAACCACTGAGGTGAGTCCCTGTATCTTGGTATTCTGAAATGCCTTTCTCAAAGAAGATCCTTGTTAACCGGTGAGGAAGATTCCTAATTTTGCCAAATCCTACAATAGTGGAGTTATAAATTCATTTAAAGTCTATATTGGGTCATAGCTTTCATGATTTAATATTATTATAATGAACTATTGATTGGCTAAATAGATAAAGAACATTCTAATGTTGATATAGAGAGCACCTCTTTTTTTGCTTTTATCTCAGAAAGTAGCATTCACTCACTCTATATATGACCAAACATCAAACACTATTATCATCTTTGAGCCTTCGATGTTAGAAGGGCAAAATATTGTTACTAGGGATATTTATAAAAAGTACGGTTTGTTCGAATAAAATTATTTAAAACGCAAAATTCCTTCTAAAATCTACATTTATAAACAATTTGTAATCATATTTTTAACTAATTTCATCCAGGTGTAACTGTATTCACTCATTATTACCACCTGGCACTTTTAAACTAGGTGGATTTATTT
Organism: Tapirus indicus; assembly: GCA_031878705.1. NCBI lineage: Eukaryota > Metazoa > Chordata > Mammalia > Perissodactyla > Tapiridae > Tapirus > Tapirus indicus. Next base: position 123,568,346 of record CM062925.1, read on the forward strand.
TATTTCTATCAACAATTATTATTCACATGTGCAGTCATAGCAAAATTCATTCTAGTGGGATTCATTAATTTTTGTAGGATATTCTCAAGTCTTCAGGCAAGAACTTAACAATTATTTCATTTCCTACTTTTAAGAATGAAATTCATATGCAGTTAATATTGTAATTAGTACAGTGCCTAAAATACAACAGAAATTTCTATAGTTCTTTGAAAGATAAGAAGTTACTTCTTTTAAAGAATGGGTTAATATGTGGTAAGAAATAAAATACTCATCCAGCTTTAAATTCTACTCAAAACTCAGAAAGCCTGGGGCTTTGACATTAATGGTTTTATTGCTTTGCCTAAATCATTTTCCCATTTCTCCAATAATTTTTTTTGTATTTTATTTTTTAATTCACTGAATCATAGAAAATAACTCCAGATCTGTAAGCCTAAGGTGGTAATTTTAAAACTGGTTGAAGAGTTTTAATTTAAATTACTCATTTTCTTTTTCACTTGTTATTGTTCTTTGGAAAACAAAGGCAATGAGGGGACATCAGGGATCTTCCAGTCCAATTTACTGTAGAGATGAGCAATCTTGTGCCCAGAGAGATGAAGCAAATCACCCAAATAAAACAGACACTTAGCGAGCAGAGTGGACGATCAGGCCCTCCAGTCCAAAGCAGGGCCTGCAGCCCAGGCGATGTCCTCATTTCTTCCCAAATTTAATGTTAGCTTATCACTGTGGTTCTTTAATCCGAAAACAGACAAACCTGCAGGGCTTTTCTCTCTATGTAAATGCTAATTTAAAACAGTTTATTTCTCTGTTAATAAAAGGCCTTCATTGTGTTTTACTTTAAGAACTCTGAGTTAGAAAATTTAATAAATTTGTGTCGGGCATACCCATGGCTCCCTGTCTGGTTCCTTCTCCTTCCCCATTGGCTTCTCTGAAATCTAAGGACATCACACAGAAGAACCTAAGTGTGTCCCTCTCTAGAGCATCTGCAGTTCTGAATGCAATCTTCTTTAATGAAGGCCTCTACAGCGATGCAATGTCAGATAGTCACGTTTGTAATTTTGGATGAAGAATCCTGCTTGACGCTTCTTCCATTATGTCATATATATTTATTCATATGCTTGTTTATATCCCGTCTTGTTTCCAAAAGGATCTGTGGCCATACCACACCCCACAAGAGGCCAGTATTTCTGCCAGGTTTGGGCAACGCTTCTGCAACATTTAGCGACTCTAAATACATCATTAATTCTGAGGCACCTAGATGTTTTTAGTCATTAAGTACTGCTAAGAGCTACAGGACTGTCCCTAAGGCATAAATACAGAAAAAAAGATGACTAAGTATGAAAACCACAAGCCAAAAAAAATTATAGTTAAAGAAAAATAACTACAAAGACACTAAGTAAGAAAAGTGGCTAAGTATCCAAATAGCCATATTAAAAAAAATTAAATGTTTTGCTTATACAAAAATCAATTTAAAGCCACATACTTAAAGTCTAATAAGTTTCTTTATACCAACAAGTACCAACATTTTGTCTCTCTTAGTGAAATGTTAATGCAATGCAAATGATATTTCTCTATCTTAAATAAATGTACTCCTCTTGACTATAAATTAATAGAAATGGATCCAATTATAAGAGTTTAAAATACTCCCTCTTTTTTTAACCAACTTCTAAATTATATAAATATTAAAATCTAGAAAAAAAACAGAATACATTATTGGGTCAATATCTTACCATAAACATCTCAAATTAATTATTAACTTCCTACAATCAACTAATTTATTTTGATACACTAAAACATAAAGAGTTCCACATAAATTATTGTTAATTACATCAATTTCATCTGTAAGGCTGTATATTTTCCATTGAGCTTTAATTAGAGTTATTTATATGTGTACTATTATAAACATATTACACATTAGGTTTTTTTCTAGAGCTGCAGTCGTGAAGGAGAAAAAAGTAATCAGAAGTCAAGAAGTAGAATAAAAATGGTGTAATTCAACAAAGTGCTAGGAATGACAACAGAAATAAGTTGTTTGGAAATAATTTTACCTTCCCTTTGGCCAGTGTTCCGTCACACAGAGTCACTGACCCTAGTGTTTTTAGGAATTGCCCACAACAGCGCTTCTCAGACTTGAATACGCGTGACAAATGACCTGGGGATCTTGCTAAAATGAAGATTCTGACTCTATAGGTCTGGGATGGGACTCCTGAGTCTGGATTTTTAACGATCTCCAGACACCAACCACTGACTTGCAATCACAATTTGTGTAGGACAATATGTCTCAAAAGTGGTCCGTTGTCCACCTGCAACAGATTCACTAGATCGCTTGTTTAAAAAAAATTCAGAATGCCAGAGATCATTCCAGACCCAGTGAGTCTAAATTCCAAGGTTAGAGCCAATTTTTTAGCAAGCCCTCCATGTGAAAGTCTCTGCACAGCAAAAGTTTGAAGAACACCGCTCCACAAAGAATTGCACAATTTGCAGGAATATGTATGTTTAACCCGGAATGTTAGATGTGCAAGTCAAGAGCAACTTTTTACAAAATAACTAAATGAATACAAAGGTATCAAAAAGACAACTGGTGCAAACAATTACTGCCTGAAAAGAGTAATTTCAGACCGTTAACTTTTTAAGATAACTCTGTCATCTGTCTCCATGTGATGATGCAGACTTTGGCTCCTAGACCAGCAGCCCTCAAACTGCAGCATGCATCAGAAACAGCTGGAGGTCCCAGTAGAACCCACCCCCAAGTTTCTGATTAAGTGCATGTGTGTTGGGGTCCAAGAATTTGTGCTTCTAAGTTCCCAAGTGATGCTGATACTGCCACATTGCTGCACTTTGACCCAGATTATTGCATGTGCTTGATCACTCACGAAACCTGAAATGTTGATGCCCCGTTGCATTCATTTATTCAATCCAAGTATTGTTTACAAATGGGTACATTTGTTGAACATAAACTGCCCACATGCTGAGTCCACAGGCTAAAGAAAGAAGCACAAAACAGTCTCTGTTTTCTGGGATTTTGCTGTCCCAGTAGACGGATCAATCTAACATAAAACCATTCCATGATTCTTTACCGAAGCACATAGCAAAGTGTTCAAAATGAATGAATTACACCCATTTTAGGAGTTCCGGGAGTTCAGTGTGGCCTGGATTGGCTTGTAGCAGTTTAATGAACAATAGGGCACTAAAAGTGATCCTGTTAGCAGTGACAGCAAATTGAAAGAATGTTAGTTCAATATTCGCTGATTCCTTGGGCTTTTCTATAGAGGCACTTATATCTCTTACAAATACCAATTGCTTTGTTCCTTTCTCTCCAATCCTTATATTTTTAATTCATTTTATTATTATTTTCTATTTCTCATGTGATTTTTTGAAAAATATGAACTATATCACATGGTTCTAAAACAGGCTTGCTGCAGGGCATGATCTGAGGGGTGTCCTTTCATGTCCTATTCACACGGGATTCTAAGGGAATGTCTCCCCCTGAAGAGGCGCTCCAAGGATGCCACGCACTTAGAATCTGACAAGAGGGGCATTGAAATTGTGCAACACACAGCCTTTGTCAAAAATAAATAAATACGTAAATGTAGACCCATGTGTTTTGTATATTTATGTTTAAAGACACATTGAGAAGAGTTTTATGGTCACTGTCCCCAAGGTATCTGGTAATCACGCTCAGCCCCACAAGAGTAACCTCTAGTCTTCCTGTCTTTTGTATCTTTCCAGAGTTTTTGTATGCCTATTCAAGCAGGTATGAATATGTAATGCTATTTTAGACCTTTTTAAAAAAATGTTTTCATAAAATACACATTTCCCATACCCTGTTTTATTCACCTAGAATGTATATATCAGAGATTTCCCATATAGTAATGTCTTTTATTCTTTCCAACTTTCTACTCTATAGATTAACCACTGCGTAGATTCATCATAATTTATTTCACCAGCCTCCTATTAATGGGCATTGAGGTTGTGTACAGCGTTTTGCTATTATAGGAAAGACCGCAATGAATGACCTTGTTCAGATGTCACATAGCAAGAAGTTAAACTGTGTAATAAATCATAAGAAGTGAACTGCTGGTTCAAAGAGAATTATGCATTTGTGACTTTCATAGTATTGCCAAAGTGCCTTCTCTAGGCGTGAGACATATTTGCAGACCCAAAGGAGTGATGGGCATGTCCCACTTCCCAAAGCCTCATCACCAGGGCTTATACCACACTTGGAATTTTGCCAATTTAATAGTGAAAAACAATGTTTCAGAAAATTTCGACTTTCCATTTCTTATGTTATCCATGGGGATTGGCATCTTTCCCTACGTGTAAGTCCATTTGTATTCCTCTTTTCATCAATTCTTTGTGCGTTTCCTTTCCTCAGTTTTCGTTAGGCTTGTTGGTCCTTTTCTTATCATTTGTTTTGTCTTGTTTTTAGAAATTGTTATTTATTAGGGAGATTAGCATTTTTTTTTCTGAAATACAAACCCAAACATTTTTTCAGTTGTTGGGTTGTTTTGACTTTGGATACGAAGAGTTTTCTTTTTAATGTAATAGGTTTTTAAATGTAATCAAGTTAATGAACTTCTATACATGTCCACTGGATTTTGGATAATAACTTGAAAAGACCACTTCAAATGTATAAAGAAGCACTATCATTTTATAAATTATCCTCATGGTTGCATTTCTTATAATTAAATCTTTTACCCATTAGGAATTTAATCTGGTGTACATTTTGAGATATACATCACATTTGCTTTTGTTTTCTCCACATGTCTACTAGCTGTCCTAATATAACTCATTTGAATGCATTTCCATATTATCAATAGTGATGTCTCCTTATCCATTACTGATCATGGTTACTTTCTTGATCAGTTTCACCAAGGATTTATAGTTTGAGTAGTTTCTGAAAGGAACCAATTTTTGGTGTAGCTGATGTCTGTGGCCTATTTTCTATTTTATTAATTGCTTCTTTTACTTTTTATTTTTTCCATTGTTCCACCTTTCAATTTTTATTTGCTGTAATTTTTCTAATTTTTTAAAATGAGTGTTTAGCTCTTTGATTTTATGCCTTTTTCTAAGAAAATATATGCATTCACAATTCAAAGAAGAAAACAAAAATCCATAAACATGTCTTGAGCTGCATCCACAAGTTTTGAAATGGTCAGATTATTTTAAAATTACATTCAATTCAAAGTATTTTCCAAATTTAATTGTGATTTCTTCTTTGAGCCATGGGTTATTTAGAAATATATGATGTATGTTCCAAGTGTTTGGGGATTTTCTAATTTCTAGCTTAATTCCATTGTCTTCAAGAAGCATGTTTTGTATTATTTTAATCCTTAGAAATAATTCACAACTTGGTTTATGGCCCAGAATATACTCTATTTTTGTAAATGTCTTGTTGTACGAGAAAAATCATACATGTCTTGCAGACGTTGGAAATAATATTCTAAATAAGTCTATTAGGTCTGCTTTCCTGATGTTGTATGTGTCCTTATCCTTTTGGTATGCTTACTTTATTGGTTACTTTGAAATGCATGTTACTAACTTCTCCCATGATGTGGATTTGTCTCTCTTCTGCTTTAGTTCTTTACTTTTGCATCAAATATTTTGAGGCTGTGCTATTAGAGAAATTCAAGTGAGTAACTGTTACATCTTCCTGGTGAATTGAACCTTTTATAATTAGGAAATGTCCCTCTTTATCTCCAGGGCTACTTCTTGCCTTAAAGTCTGCTTGGGGGGCCGGGCTGGTGGCGCAGCAGCTAAGTTCTTGCCCTCCGCTTTGGCACCCCGGGGTTCACAGGTTTGGATCCCAGGCGCGGACAGACGCACCGGTTGTCAAGCCATGCTGTGGCAGCGTCCCATATAAAGTAGAGGAAGACGGGCACGGATGTTAGCCCAGGGCCAGTCTTCCTCAGCAAAAAAGAGGAGGATTGGCAATGGATGCTAGCTCAGGCCACGTCTTCCTCACACACACACACACACACACACACACAAAGTCTACTTGGTCTGATATTAATCTAGCTACGTGGCCTTTCTTTTACAGTGTTTCCACGATAAGTCTTTTTCCATTATTTTCCTTTAAACTTTGTATAATCTTCATATAATCTGTAGGTGAGTCTCTTGTAAACAACATAGAATTGGTGTGTGTGTGTATGTGTTTTTTAATTCAGCCTGACAATTTTTGGTCTTTTGATTAGAGTCATTTTAGTTTAAAGTAATAATCAACATATTTTTGTGTAGATTTACCATCATACTATTCACTTTCTATTTCTATGGTATTTTTTTCTCTCAGATTAAATTTTTTAGATTATTCTATTCCTCCATTAGCTTTTTAAATTGTACTATTTTTTAAATTATTTTAATGATTAAAGAGACACTATAATATGCATTCTTACTTATTAATACTTAACATAAATTGGAACTTTTACCTCACTCAAGACAATACAAAGACCTTGAACTAACTTCCTTCATTTAATCCTCTTCCAAACTGTAAGCTATTTTGATTCTAAATACATTTTACATTCCAGAAGACATTATGTTTTTACATTTTATGTAATTAATATTTATTTCATTTACCCAAATCTTCACCTTTTCCTCTTTACTCTTCCTGCATCTCTAAGCCTTCATTTGGGATATTTTCCTTCTGCTGGAAGGACACTCTTTAGTATTTCCTTTAGCACAAATTTAAGGGTGATAAACTATGTTAGGTTGTTTGTATAAAAACAATTATTATTTCGCCTCCATTTTTGAAGGATATTTTGTTGGATACATAATTCTGGATTTGGAGTACGTTCTTTCAGAACCTCAAATGTATTGTTTTCTTGGTTCTATTGCTTCCTCTTAGAAGTCATTCATTCATTTTATCACTGTTCATTTGAAAGTAATCTGTATATTTTTCTCTGGTTACTTTTAAGCTTTCTCATCCATTGGTTTCAGCTATGTTACCATGACGTTATAAAGCCCTGTCTAAAATTACATATTCATCATGCTAGTTGTTCATATACTTCTTTAACTGGGAATTTGATTCCTTTTGTCATTTTCAGAAAATTACTAGCCTTTATTTCTTCAACTATTGCTTCTCTCCTCTTCTTTCCCTTCTGTATTTTATTCTGAATATTTTCTTCAGATCTATCTTGTAATTTTCTAATTCTCATTTTTTTCTGAATTGAATCCACTTTTAACCCATCCAGTGAGTCCTTAATTTCATTTATTATATGTTTCAGTTTTAGAATTACCATTTGGTGCTCTTTTATAAATTCCAGGTTTTTTGGTCAAGTTATTCATCTTGTCCTTTAATTCTCTGAATATATTAAGACTAACTATTTTAAGGTCCATGAATGTCAAATCCACTCTCTGTATTCTCTGGGTCTGTTTCTATTTTTTGCTGTTTCTTGTGTTATGCATGAGTACGTCTTTCCTCCTCAACTGCTTGGTTATTATTAATTATGTGTTGTGAAACTCACTGAAAAAAATGTAGAATAATTTGTCATCTCCTTTGGAGAGGATTGTTCTTTGCTTCTTGTAGCAGAGTAATGACTCTAGAAATCCTGAATCACATTTTGCAAATTCAGGGAGAGGCATGACTTAAAGCTAGCTTGCTATATTTCCAAATAACTCTTATTTCTTGGTTATAACCTTTGGGGTCCACATCCAGAGCTGGATGTCTACCAAAACTGACCCCCACCCTTGGGGGCCCCTGAACTTCGTTTTTGCAGTGCTACCATTCCGTGGTGTGCACTGCACTGCTTCTCACTCTCTAGGATGTGCATTCTGCTTATGGGAAGATGCTTCTAGTTGTAAATCCTGGCTCACCTCCAGGGTTTCCTTGTTATCTCAAATCTTGCAACATAACTTTTCATTGCATTGTTAGATCTCTGATAACCTCATTCTGATTTTTAAGGGTTTTTTCCAGCCTTTATCATTCTGTTTATTAGAAGAGTTGGCCTGAATATCCGAGCCCACCATCACTGTAAGTAGAACTCCCTTCTCTACTCATTTGAGATGCCATCTTTTTAATATGCGACATCGTTGCATAAATTTAACCCAATTTTCATATTTTTCTTTTTGTTCTATAAGTTTTTCTGTCTATATATGTGGTAGTAACTTACAGTTTTACTTATCGAGGCTTTATAATATGTTCTAATATCTGTTAGGAAGACCTCCTTAATTACTCTATGATTTTTGAATTAGTCCTCATTATCCTAGTTTTTTGTTTTTGTTTTGTTTCTCTCTCCATGAACTTTAGAACAAAGTTAACTAATTCTGGTTAAAAATCTGTTGTTATTTGTGGAAGGGAGAGGAGATAATGTTAAATTTACATGTTGAATTAAGACAAAATATCTCTGTAATGTTGGATCTTTTTATCTAAGGACATTGTTGTTCAATTGATATGTTCATATATTTTCTGTCCTTCAACAGTTTTCGTCATAAAGATACTGACATTTTTGTTATGCTAATCTTATGTAGTTTATCTTTCTAACGTTATTGGGAAAGGAATAATTCCCCATCATTATTGGGTGTTTACAGAAATAAAAGCAATTTAGTCAGTATGTTAATTATATGTTATAGTGCTGGATTTGTGTTGTGGTGTAGTTGTTAGCAGTAAAATTATCTTGGTTTTTGATTTAATTCAAAACTTTCCCTTTTAAAATAATTATAGATTCACAGGAAGTTGCAAAGATAGTACAGAGAGGTCCTTGTACCTCTGCTTAGTTTCCCTCACTGGCTACATCTTACATAATTACACTGCACTATTGAAGCCAGGAGTCTGGTATTGGTACAATGTGTATGTGTAGCTCTGTGTCATTTTATCCCATGTATAGTTTGTGTAACCACCACTGCAATCAAAATACAGAATGTTCCATCACCACAAATATCTCCCCTGTGCTATGACTTTATGGTCATACCAACCCTTCCACACCATCTCCACCTTCCTGAACCCCAAGCAAACACTAATTTGCTCTCCATCTATATAATTTTGTCATTTTGAGAATGATGCATAAATGGAAACATATGATATATGACCTTTTGAGATTGACATTTTTCACTCAGCACAATACTCTTGAAATCCATATGAATTGTTATATGTATCCAAAGTGTGTTCCTTTTTGTAGGAATACATGGAATGAATTTGCCAGTATTTATTTTTAGCCATTCAGCGATTGTAGGATATTTTAGTTGTTTCCAGTTTTTGGTTATTTCAAACAGAGATGCTGTGAAGATCCCTGTACAGGTTTCTGTGTGGACAAAGGTTTTCATTTCTCTGGGACAAATGCCCAGGGGTGTGATTGATGGGCTGTACTCTATGTTTAGCTTTGGAAAAAATTCCAAAAATATTTTCCAGAGTGGCTGAGTCAGTTTGAGGGAAGGGTAGAAGACTTACATGTCTTTATGTCCCTGTACCTTCCCCTATTTATAATAGTCTTCAAGTTTTCCTCTACATACATTGAGAACTACATCAGACAGCCATAATTTTTGCTTCATCTGTCAAACATGATTTTGAAAACACAATAGGAGAAGGAAAGGTTATTGTATTTACCCATAGTTTTGCTTACTGTGTGCTTTCTTCTTTCCTGATGCCCCAAGTTTCCTTATTTTATCATATCTTTTCTGTTTAGAGAGCTTTCCTTAGCTATTCTTTTACTGTAGATATGCTGGCGACAAAGTCTTAGTTTTTTTCAGCTAAGGATGCCATGATTTCCCCTTCATTCCTGAAGGATATTTGCATGAGTATAGAGTTCTAGGTTGATGGTTCATTTCTTTCAGCGCTTGAGAAATGTTGTGCCACTTCCTTCTGGCCTCCGTGGTTTCTAATGAGAAATGTACTATCAATTTAACTGTATTTTCTCTTTAGAAGCTCTCCTTTTTCTCTCACTGGTTTCAAAACTTTTCTTTGTCTTCAGTTTTCAGAAGTTTAAATATGATGTGTCATGGCATAGATTGATTTGGGTGTATCCTGTTTCAGTTTATTGGTCTTCAACCAAATTTGGGAAATTTTCAGCCATTATTTCTTTGAGCACTTTTTCAGTCCCACCTTCTTCCTCTTCTTCTGGTACTCCAAGGAGGCAAACGTTAGATCTTTTGTTATAATCCGACAGGTCCCTAAGCCTTGGTTCATTTTGTTTTTCAGTCTATTTTTCTCTCTGTTGTTCAGACTGGGTAATTTCTATTATTCTAGCTTCAAGTTTACTGATCTTTTCCTCTGTTCTCTCCATTCCGTGGTTGGGTCCATCCATTGAATTTTAAAATTTCAATTAATGTATTTTTCAGGTCTAAAATTTGTTTCTCTTTTATATTTTCTGTTTTGATGTTGAGACCTCCTATTTTTTCATTTGTCTCAAGTGTGCTTCATTGAAACAATCTTAGGTTGGCCGCTGTAACATCTTTATCAGATAACTCTACCATCTGCGTCCTCTTAGCTTTGGCATCTGTTGATAGTCTTTCCTCATTCACAATGAGTCTTTCCTGGTTCTTGATATGACCGATTTTTCATTGAATTCTGGATACTTTGGGTGATGTCTTATGAGGCTCTGGATCTTACTTAAATATTCTGTTAGCAGGGCTCCTCATACAGCATTGGGAGAAAGACGGGTCTGCCTTATTACTTTCAAATGAAGGTGGAGTCTTGGTTCCACACCTGGCCAGAGTGGAGGGGCACTTGTTACCACTGGGTGGTGGTGGAAGTTCAGGCTCCCCACTCTGCTGACACCACCTGGCTGCAACAGGCAGAGGTGCCCCATTACTGCTCCCCATGTGGCTTCCATGATATTGTGGGAGGGGGGAGCCTTTGCACCACTGGGCAGTGGTAGACATCCTGACTCCTTCTACTCTTTGGCTGGAGTGGAACAGTTATTATCTAAAAGGTTTCTTGTGTGTTGGCCCTTCCCTAGCCCTTGGCTAAGGAGAGCATGCTTTTGGGGGGACTTTCTGTCTGCAACCACTGGTAATTCTGAATTGCCAGCTTCTCCATCACCTTCTCCAGGATACGTGAGGGAACTCCAAGCCATCTTTTTCCTCAGGTCCCAAGGTCCTTAGCCAGTCTGCCTTCTTCTCTCCACTTTTCAGAATCTTCTTCTATTTGTTTTTTATGTAATGTCTTTGGTTTCTAGCTGTAGTTAACAAGGTGTATAGGGAAAATGTGTCTACTCCATCTTTTCATCTTTCTGGCCTTTTTGGGTATACAGTTACATTAACTAAAATTTACATTTCCCAAATATTTAGATTTAAAATACAATGGCATTCAGAAGGTAATGCTACAAAAAATGTCTCCTAAATTTCAAAGATAGCGGTAAAATCACTTAAGAGATTTTGCAGATCTACGCATTTTGTTGTAAAATGCTGATTTTTGGTGAACCAATTTCTTTTTGCTGCTGTCAGTTTTACTCTCTCCTTGCACCTGGTTCTTGGAATATTCAGTTTTCATAATCCAAGGCAGGAGCTGGGAAGAAGCAGGACAGCCAGGGACCTAACCCACAGCATGTAGATTCATGCCAGAAGAGAGAAGAGGGAGTTGAATGTCTGAGCCCTCTCATCTGACTCCTTCCCAGCCAGTAAGAACACATTTTCATTTCCACTTGTATTTAGGAGAAGGCAGTATATGTAATTTCATTTCACTTCAATACGTATTTATTGAACATCTTTGTTGTGACAGACATTTTGCTTGTTGTTTTGTTGTTTGGAGATACAGACACAAGGGGGTGGAGTTACTGATGTTCTGAAGTGAGCTCAGGGCCAGAGCTTTCCAGAGCAGCATGTCACACACTGCAGGGTAGTGAGTGACTGAGCAGAGCCACAGCTGTGCACGGAGCCTGGCCAAGAGAGGATGCCAAATGCAGCAAGGAGAAAATAACACGAGGACCTCATCCCTAAAAGGTAAGGCCCTCTACCCAAATGAGGCAAATCCAGAAAAAGAGAGAAGCATGTCCAAAGGCACAGACACAGTTTTAATTGTAAGGTAGGTAAAGTGTTCTTTGGTGACTTCCTTCACTTTTCCTTCCAGGAACTACCTAATCAACCCCACTTTCCGTGAGCTCATGCTGACAGATAGCACCTGCTAAGTGTTAGGCAGGCTTACAAAGTCCATTCCTAGGCAGGAATAATCTGATGTTTCTCATTTCAGTCATAGTTATAATTTGGAAACAGGTACAAATGCCGAACATTGCTGATGTCAAGGCCAGTAATAAAATTCCCAACACTCTGGCACTTGAGGGTTAGACATAAATTGAATTACATGAAGAAGTTTTAGAGCCCAGTCAAATACCTCATTTGTCTGACTGTGACCACAATTAAATAGTGAAATCTCCAAAACTGAAAGAGGAAAATGAAGAAAGAAGGAAGGGGTGAAATGAGGGAGTATGGAAGACAGGAAGGGAGCAAGAATAAGAAAGAGGAAGGAAGGACGTTGAATGCTGCCTCTCAAAGACAGAAGATGGGTGGAGGTTAACTGATCCACTGAGAGTTCTTACTGCACACCTTCAATGTCATAGGTACTGAGGGGACGCAATGTGTAGCTAAATGTACACGGCCACGCAGGCCACGCAGGCAGGTAACTTGTGCCACTGTGCCAGGCCTCACTTTCAGAAGGTCCCTGTGCTTGGTTTAATGCTTTGCTGCCGTCATCTTGAAATGACTAATAAGTTTATCTTTGAACATGGGTTTTTTAAGTGCAGTTTGACGGGACAATGGACCATACACCGGAGTTGAGGGGATGAGCACAATATCCATGTCCCTTACTTGTGCATAAGGTTTGCAAGGCCCCCAAGCAGAGAATTCTGGTGGATCTACAGTGGTGGGAGTTCAGTGAGATCCCAGCATTGAGTAAGCGGGGACATTGGCAGCCATAGGAGGCCTGCTCTGCATTCAGAGAGGAACTTGCAAACACAGAAAGAAGGCAATGACAATTGAAGAATCACACCCAGCCAAGGGCACTGTCATATTCTTTCTCAACAAGTGTGTTACTTCCCCATATTAGTCAGCCACTTAAGCTGACAATGATGCATGGAAAGAGAGGCAAGCTAGAGCAAACAGCAGCTCCCTTTCCCTCTGTCCTTCCTTGTCAGTGAGTCCAACAGAGAGTGTTAGTAGAACAGGTGCATGTTAAAAGGGGAAATAAAAGCAGCTGAGTCTGTTTTATGTAGCATTTCCACTCTTCTGGTAAGAACAAAATACATATGCATGTATGAGCTATGAATTGTGATTTCCATGATTCTGAAATTATGGGTCAAAGGGTGTCCAAGTTCAATGTCTTATATTTGCATCTAAAACCATCATTGCACAAAGATGAATGGTAAAATGCATGCTAATAATTTAAATTTTTGCATTTTATTTCTTAGAATGACATTAAATAGCAAATAATAAACAACAGGACAAGTTGAGAGAGAGACCACAGAAGAAAGGAAAAGCCTTTTTAGCTAATATTTTAGCACCTTAATGGCACACTTTTCCTGCTTTTTGAACAAGGGGCTCTGCATTGTCCTCTTGCATGGGCCATGCAAATTGTGTAGCTGGCCTTGGTCTCAGGTCTAAATGGACCAATAGTCTAACGAAGGAATGTCACCCAGCTCAGTCAATGGCCAAAGTTGTTAAATGCTCTGGGGACTTGCTAAAAATTGCAATCTTCTGGCCTTATTACTGTGCTTTTTTACCTGTGGGGACAAGGAAGTAAGAGTCATTTTACATTTAATAATGGACGTGGGCTAGAGTTTTTGAGAGCAATGACTATCTTTTTTTCCATTTTTTATTGGGTGACAGTCACCAGTATATTCCAGCTTGATGATTTCGGCAAGAAGCCACTAAAAATAAGACCACTTAAATGTGGGCTCTTAATTTTTCTATTAGGGGGCTGCAATCCAGGAGATTACAAACTAGTGAAGGGTAGAAAATTATTTCTGAAAGAGAGATGGAGTGAGCATCCTCCAGTCTACCTTACCTGGAAAAAATCGCTGGGTGGGGGAGCACAGGAGGGCCACACAAATCTGTCTGCCCTTGAGATGGTTAATTTCATGTGTCTACTCAACTGGGCTAAGGGACACCCAGGTACCTTGTAAAACATGATTTCTGGGTGTGAAATAATGTGAGGGTGTCCCTGGAAGAGATTAGCATTTGGATAGGTGGACTGAGTAGAGATCTCCTTCACCACTGTGGGTGGACTTCATCCAATCCTTTGAGGGCCCAAATAGAACAAAAAGGCAGAGGAAGGTTAAATTCACCTTCTCTTCTTGCGCTGGGACATCCATCTCCTCCTGCCCTTGGACATCAGTGCTCCTAGTACTTGGGCCTTTGGACCCAGACAGGGAATGACACCATTGGCTCTCCTGGTTCTCAGGCCTTCAGTTTTGGACTGAACTACATCACCAGTTTTCCTAAGTCAGCACATTGTGGATGTTTTCAGCCTGTGTAATCGCGTGAGCCAATTCCTCATAATAAACCTCCTTCTATATCTCTATCTACATATATTGTATTGGTTTTGTCTCTCTGGAGGACGGTAGCTACTACAATCCTCTTCTTCCATCTCCTGTCACTCATTGGCCGAAAGTGACACCACTGTGGGGAACTTCCTTGTGTGTCCTGGTGGCACGACCTCCCTCTTGAGCACTGGGGTGCTGGACCCTCAGCTGGCTTCTGTTGTGGCTGGCACATGGACGGGGTGCAGAAGCCCAAGCACCCCTGAAGGTTGAGACCCGAGGAGACAGTAAGAGATTAGTTAGCTGTAGTGCAGACATTCAGGGCAGGGATGCAGGAAGGTGGGCACATAAACTGGACTCATTGTGACCCCAAATGTAGGTGGCCTGGAATTCCAAATTAGAGAATGTGCTTTGTAACACTTTTGCAAATAAACAGCCTCAGAAATATTCTAAGTATGGAAGGAGCATAATTTTCAAGGTCAATTCTAGAGAAATATGTAGTAATAGTGAGACATATTTAAAGAATAAAATTCTGGAATAATGACGTTCTTTTTAGATGGATTAGAAGAAACTACACCAGTTGGGATATAAAGTGATGAGGTCTAAACTAGACTGTTGACTCCATGTTTTTCTTTTTAGTTCTTTATTTCAGTGTTTTATTCTTGAGTTGTTTTCAGTATTTAAGCAATTATGTTTGTTTCAGTTCAAGTACCTATGTACCTGTAAGATGCTCACTGTCTCTTACTATTCACAACCACGTGAGGTTCATCTGGATTTCATTCACATTTTAAAGTATGTCTACATAATCCCAATGTTGATTAAAGCCCTATCTCTATAGCTCATGGCTCATATAGTCTGATAATAAGATGTACATAATTAATTTGATTTTTACATTGTCACCAAGAACTGTTTGCTGCCAACTCGAGGAACAAGCATTCAGAAAGTGTAAGGGAAAAAAATGTGTATGATAATTTAATGGAAAAATAAATGCTGCAGTCAGCCCACTCAAGTGTTCAGCCTCTGTCATGCCACAGTCCACTGATACACAGTTTGGGAATGATATTTATAATCTTATCGGCACCTGCATTGTTTGTAGTAACACAGAGTGAGCCTTTCATATATTTTACATTTCAGGACTCAAGTCTGGGCAAACCAAATAGAACCAAAATTAATTTGATATGAGATAGCTGCAACTGTTCAAAAGCATAGTGTTAAAGTTCTTCTAGTTCTTTAACTCTGGATGAATGTAATCATGTTTTCTTGTTTTGTTTTATTTTGTTTTTAATGTGGCAGAATTTATTAGCAGTCTGTTTAAAGGAGCATTGCGGGTGTTCCCTTAATTCAGAAAATAATTACCATTTCTTCACGTCCAATAAATCGAAGTTCCTCCAATCTTCTCAATTTCCAAACGACAGTGAAATTATCCATTTTTTCCAAAAAATAATTTATTAAAGAGAGTAGATAAAACTGATTATAACACATTCAAATTTGTGTCTCAAAGTAGCATTTTTTTTCACAGCCTCCACAATCAGATTTCATTTTATAATTTATTTATTTTTTTTGTGAGGAAGACTGGCCCTGGACTGACACCCGTGCCCATCTTCCTCTACTTTACATGGGACGCTGCCACCATGGCATGGCTGACAAGCAATGTGTCGGAGGCGCTCGGGATCCGAACCGGCGAACCCTGGGCTGCCAAAGCGTGAACTAAACTGCTGCGCCACCAGGCCGGCCCCTAGATTTCATTTTTGATCAACAGGAATGCCATACTGTCTGCTCCTAGCCTTGTTTACATTGTGCTGTGGAAGTTATCTTTATTATTATCATTTTTATTATTGTTTTGGGTGTTCAGTTTCTCCACCAAGGTTGTTTTGGATCCAGGGAGAAATACGTTCTTTCAGCAAACTCCTACATTCGGGTGAATATCCACTAGACTCCAGCAAAGATCTTTCATCAAATGAACATTTGTTCCTTCCCAGCGTCCAAGTGAATTCAAAATTTTTATATTACTTCTCCTAATTTATTTGTAATCATAGCCTTGATTTCACAATAAAATTTTAAAATACTATTTTATATGATTTTTTGAAACTACCCAAACTATGCACCCATTTGCTGCCACTATAGCTGCCAAAAGAAAGACATTGAGGAAATTTTTATTTGTTTTTATGTAAACAATGAGGGACAAGGGCAATGACACTTGAGAATAAAGCACACCCTTCCCTTTTCACGCCTCCTTTTCCCCCCAGACAGTCAGGTATCAGGAATACATTTCCATATTTCCTCTAAGATTCTCACTGCAGAACAAAAGTTTTCACTAGCGCTCTATTTGCTATAAGGTCAAATTGAGATTTCTTCCTCTGACATCAGGAGCCTAGCAAGCCTTCCCAACGCTGCCGTCCACTTGGCCCCAGGTAAGTTTTCTGTTCCGACAGGAGTGATCTAGTCCTGACCCTCAGCCAAGCTTCACAACTTGGTTTACACTGATCCCACTGCCTGATATTCCTTTCCCCTAAATATGTCATTCCTGCCCACCCATCTCTGTCAGTTTGGGCTACTCTAACAGCAGATGTTTATTTCCCACAGTTCCAGAGACTGGAAGCAAGAATGCCAACATGGTCGGGTGCTGGTGAGTCTTTACAGACAGCCCCTTCTCACTGTGTCCTCACGTCGTGGAAGGAGCTCTCCCGGGTTGCTTTAAAAGGGCACTAATCCTGTCAAGGGGGCTTCACCCTCATGACCTCATCACCTCCCAAAGGCCCCACCTCCTAACACCTTCACCGTAGGGGTTAGGATTTAACATATGGATTTTGAGGGGCACAAACAGACCACAGCACCATGACATCTGAACCTTCTCTGTGAGGTGCCAGCATACTTTTCAGAGTGGCAGGGGTTGCTCTGAAACAACAGGTGTACATCTGAACTCCCTTGACTTTATTAGAGTTTGGAAAGTTATTCAGATTATTAGACTACTTTGTCTCTTTAAAAAAATGTTTCCGTTTGCAGCAATTTGGTAGCTACCCGGCCCCAAACCATTCCAGTCCACCTTCAGTGGTGCCCGTGGAGATGTCTGCTGCCAGGCTTCCCACCAGCACATCCTCCCAAAGCCGCAGCAGCTCTGCACTGAGAGCTTCCTCCTAGCCCTCTCGGGGAGGTGCCTGGGTGTTGGAGCCCCTGGGGCAGCCTTGATAGGTGGGACTTGGGGCATAAATATCCCAGTGTCCTTACCCAAGGGTAGGATAGGTCAGAGGTGTGTCCCACAGTGTCCCCCCAGAGAGGCCTGGGAACTGAATGCAATTGCCCCCCAAAAAATCCACTCTACAAGGACCCCACTTGGTGTCTTCCCTTTCTTGTCTCTATTCCCCACTCCCCTGATGGCGCTGCCATGACACCCTTCCATATAAACTGTTGACACTCAAATCCTTGTATCGGGGTCTGGTTCTAGGGAAACCCAACCTAAAGTAGTCTCTAAAGTACCTCAAATCTTGTCTTCACAATAGATACACTTAGAGATCCTAAACTTCCGATGTGCCTTCTGACCATTATTGGTTAGTTCCTCTGCTAATGATTCACATATCTCTGGGCCATGGTCTCATGCAAAGAGAGAAGGACATGAAGTAAGTTGTCAGAAGACCCAGGCTCTAATGCCTGTTACCCCCACACATTAGCCCATGTTCTCAACAAGTCTCTCGCCCTCTCTTGATCCATGTCTATAAACATGAGAATGACTTCCATGATTCCTTCCCAGACTTGCTGGAAATAGTAAGGAAAGTAAAATCACCCTCAAAATAGAAATGTAAACTGTTACTAGCAGCTTGTAGAAGACAGCCCAGAGCAAGGTTGGGACGAAAGCAAGGATGCACCAAAGCCCCATGACCACCATGCTTCTTACCCTATGATGCTGGACAGTCATCTCCTTGGCAGGAAAAATCTTTTATGAAATATTTGCTTTGGATTTCTTTGATTTTTATCTTTAATAATAATGCCTGCTTTCATATACATCTTGATGAACAAAACTATATGGAAGTTCAGTATTTGGGGTGAATTTCCCTTTTACCTGGCCAAACCTTGATATCTCTAAAATATTAATCTGTTATCTGAGGTCATTCCCAACTACTATTCAAGAGATGTGAATTAAGTAAAATTAATTTGTTTATTCCAAATATCACAAATTTTACATAGTTCTCTCTGAGTTACAATTCCCAGAAGATTCAGGGGACATGAAGGAACATTCAGAAACCAAAGGCCACCCTCAGACACAAATACAAAATGAACACCCTTATTATTTCATGTCCCTGCAACGATCTTCAGTGCCTTCTTTCCCTTTTCTCAGCTTTTGTTCCAACGTGAGGGGAAAAGTGAGGCCTGGCAGAGTAAGTAATACATCACACAGAGTTGTCATTTATCTATCGGATCTATTATCATTCATATTTTTTGTTGCCATACTTGACTTTTAAGGGTTTATTTTTTTTTAAATAAAGGAGCCCAGCATTCGCCTTTTCAATGATATCCCCGAATGCACTGTGTACAAGAGCCTAGCCAGTCTTTGCCTGTGTTGATCAAGCATACATTTGAACTGTTGAACTACACTGAGCACCACCTGCGATGGCGCCTGACGAACTTCTAGAACAAAGGGGGTTTCCACTAGGCTTTGCATTCGACTCCTTCACCAGGGCAAAACCATTTAGAAAATTTTTGGCAAAATGTCTGCTAAAGCCAACATACATTACCCAGTGAACATTTTTTTTTCTTTTTTTTTTTTTGGAATAGAAACACCCTCCGATGGGAGAATAGTTTAGGGTCACTATTAGCCAGAAAGGAGCCAGAGGGATTGATGCTGAATCTTCAGTTTTTGCCTAACACCTGATTATGATTTGTTAGCTTTCTGTTCTTTTTTCCCTTTTGCCTTCTTATAAAGCACTTACCAAAGTGTTAACATACTTTCAAGAATTCATAGGTTTTATCACGTCAAGGCTCAGGTCAGCCTGTGTGATATAACAGATAGTATGTTTACATTTGGCAGTGGAGATTTGATTACATAACAGCAATTGAACAAGAAACTTCCATTCTGAAATATGGATTTGGAACGTGTCAGCTGGTTTCAGCCTACATGCCTGCTTTTCTTCAGCTTCTACCCTGTGCTACAAAAGCTGGATGACTAGGACGCAGTTAGCAAGATTCAAGGTCAGAAAACCAATGGTCTCTCTGTCTACAAATATAACATGGTTCTGATTTGTAATTCGAAGAACTGAGACAGAATTTAAAAGATTAATATTTAAATCAAAATGTTAATCCATTGATGTCTCAAATTCCATCAGTTATGGATAATGCTATCTGCTATGAGGAAATCAAAACACCATTTATTTAATCCACATCAGAGTTCTCTGCCTTAATTTCTGAAATAGTGGATGCTCATTTCCCATTTGTGTTCTATGGCAAGACTCAGCTCTCCACCTCATGGGATCCTGCCCAACTGTCATGGCCTTGCTCAAGCCTCACCTCCTCCTTGAAGGCTTCCAGAATCCATCCAGGTCATGTCACATTTGCCATTTAGTTGCTATGATCACTCATCTAGAAAGGAATAATTACTCAAGGATGACATGTACTGTTATTTCCCATTTCCTTTTGCTCACTATGACTCACTGCCACAGGATGATCCTAGAGTTTAGTCATGGGGTGGCTTACAAGTTATATTTTGTTTCACCAAGCCTACCACAGAACTGCATTTAATAGTAAATACTCAATATTTTTGTTGATTAATTTACTTTATACAGCAGAACTTCGATATACTTAAGAGATAGCCTTACGAATGGGAAAAAGATCATTTTTACATAGTAGAGGAGGCAAAGTTTTACCTCTGCTCTCAGAAGGTTCTCACCTCGACCTAAGAATTAAACTGACATGAGACAGATCATTCGGAGAAAAGCACACAAGTCCATTTACTGTAAGTTTTACTGACACAGGAGCCTCTAAGGAAATGAAGACCCAAAGAAGTGGCAAAACCTAAATGCTTTATACTAGGTTGAACAGAGAGAGGCAGTTGTGGAAAAGGAACTGAAAAAAGTAACTGGGGAGGTTGAAGGAAGTTGGGGATTATTTTAACAGGATCTGTTTTTGCAGAATTCTCTCAACTTCAACTCCCAATCCTTGATGATGAGTGAGGTTACTCTCCTCCGGGCACAGGGAGGTCACCTTCCATGTGGGGTCTTGTCTCCTGCTTCCAGGAAGGAGAAGGGGAGGTCAGAGCACCCTTCTTGCTCCTGCTGTATTTTTTAAGTGCCTTCAGCCAAAATAATCCTTATGCCCAAGTGGCATATTTTGGGGTGGCATATTATGCCACCCTTCAGCAGTTACTGAAAATAAAAAGTAGAGAATGTGAGAGTATATCAGATACTCTTCTATACGTTTTTTGTGTCATTCATTTTTTGTCACTGACTATGTGGCACTATTTGTGGCTACTTCCTCTTGCCATCCCACCTCAATTTAGGTTGAGCTAACTGAATTCTGACCAGTAGGTTTCGTTCACCCTGGACTTGAAAGTTCATACACTTTGTGCTCAAGGACAATTTGGAGATCCTTCAGTCTGAATTCTGGTGGTCGTCATCAAACACACTGCACCCCTGGCAAGTTTCTGACAAGATTTCTGGAACTGGGACAAATGTCCATGCCTGAGGCTCTGCCTTGATCATACATCCGGGCACGAGTTCACTGTGGAGCAGGAGCCGAAAAGCTCTCTCTGGCGATCTGGGAGCCAGACCCTTTCAGGACGCAGCCCTCCCAGAGGCCACTATGGGATGTGCTGGATCCCAGGGCTGCTGTCTGCAAACCTGGAGTGGAATCACTGCCTGGCCTGGTCCTTGTGACCACATGCGGTCTTCCTGGACAGCCTGTCCCCATTGGTTGTTCCTGGCGCTGCCCTGTCAGACTCATCTTGTCTCCAGAACTTTTCTTCTTCACTAGGAGGACTAAACTAAAAGCTTGGCTGGTGTGCCCTGTGGAGGACTGTGATTTTCCTGCTGTGCCTGATTTCTTGAGTAGACAAACAGAGCTGGGCTCCCTAAGCACAACTTGGGCACAGCTATAAGATTTACAAGATGAGAGCATCCCATGTCTTGCTTTCTCACCTCGCCTGCATACTAGGTCTTCAGCAGGTGTGAAGAGTAAGAGGTGAGCAGTGAGCAGGCTCTCTTACTCTGTAATGATCATTCCTGGCTCTATTATTTCATAGCTATTTGATATGATACAATCAATAACCCTCTCTGGTGCTAATTTTTCTGATGCCTATTAATCCTTATTTTATGGGATAGCTGTGGAGAGTAAATAAGGTAAACTAGATGAAACTTTAGTATAAAATTTGCCATCCAGTAAGCCCTCAAATCTAAGTTTTCTTCCTTTAAAAAATAGCTATCAAAAGTAACTGGCATCACTTTTAAGGATAGCATTGTAGTGTTGTTTGGTTTTTATTTTCCATTAAATTTTTATTTATTTATTATTTATGTTTTACAGTTTTATGGAAGTGTAATTGATATTCCTTGACTCATATATTTTAAATGTGAAATCTTCATCACAATCAAGATAATGAGCACATCTGACTCCCCCCTGTTCCTTTGTGCCCATTTGTAACACCTCCTTCACATCCTTCCTCCCCACCTTGCCCACCCATCTTCAGATAACCACTAATCTGCTTTCTGTCACTTTAGATTAGCTTACATTTTCTATTTATAGAAATGAAATTATATGCATGTACTCTTTTTTTGGTCTCATTTTTTTCACTCAGTGTAATTAATTTGATATTCATCTATTTTGTTGCATGTAGCAATGATTCATTTATTTTCATTTCTCAGTAGGATTTATTTATGGACATAAAATTTATTTATGCATTAATTATTGAGGAACACTTGGGTGGTTTCCAGGTTTGGGTATCACAAGTAAACTGCTATGAATATTTGTATTTCTAAATGTAAGAGCAAAAAGTATAAGAAAATTTTGAAAGAAAACATAGGGGAGAATTAGTGACCTTTGGTTTGGCAAATATTTCTTGATTATGAAATAAAAAGCAAAAACTATAAAAGAAAGCAGATCAGTGAAGTGTACTTATCAAAATTAAAAGCTTTTGCTCTTCAGGTGACACTGTTAAGAAAATGAAAAGTTAAGCCACACACGAGAAGAAATTATGTGTGAAATATATGTCCAAGAGAGAATTTGTGTCTAGGATGTATAAAGACTTCTTACAACTCAATAACCAGAAGACAACAAATTTGAAAAAAAAATAGACAAAGATTTGAACAGATGCTTCACTAAAGATGATATATGGATGACTAATTAACATATGAAAAAATGTTCAACATATTTCATCATTATGGAAATACCAATTAAAACCACAATGAGGTGCCCCTACATGTCCACTAGAATGGCTAAAATTAGAGTGACCATACCACATGTTGATGAGGATTTGAGCTACTGGAGCTCTCCTTTGATGCTGGTGGGCATGTAAAATGGTACATCCACCTTGGAAAACAGTTGGCAGTTTCTTAGAAGTTAAGTGTAAATCTACCATATGACCAAGCCATTCTATTCCTAGGCATCTACCCAATAGAAATGAAAGCATATGTCCATACTAAGACTTCTAGCTTTAGGTTAAAGGAAAATAAACCATGCTCAATATATAGAGTTCAAGTTAAAAGAAAATAAACCATGCTCAATCCATAGAAACCAATATTTCAAAGAGTGATTGAAGCTTCATAATAGAGACCAGTGCCTCAAAGGGTCACTTAAAATTCCATAGCAAGAGAACAGCATGAGGCCCTCTTCATTTTCATTGGGTATTTTTTAAAACGTGGGGGGAAATCAAAAGATATTAGAAATTATGCTGTAAAGGGAAGAAGTGGTACAGAAACATAGAAAAATAAAGATCAGAAAACACTATCCAGCAGTAACAAAACAATTTGAGAAAGACATATGCTAATAAACACATCAACAAATAAAATAATTTTAAGACAAATATACTAAACATATAGTATTATTCTACTCAATAGTCTTAAAATATTTATAGTTTTCAGATACATTTCAAAGGGACAAAATGCTATGGTAGAGTAAGAATTAGACTGCAAAATGAGGTCCAGGCTTTAGGTGCGGGTGTGTGACCTTGGGCGTCCCTAGCATTTGCATTGATGTTAGGCTTATATGAACCCTTGAGTGTCTTCTACCTCTAAAATATTGATTTTTCAATGAACCAGCTCTCTCATTTGTAAAGCCTACCATTTCGGATATCATGTTTCTAAGGAGTTAAATGTTCTTGTCATTGGTGGTGTTTCTGTCATTATAATATCATTGCTCCCACCAAATTAAGGAAAATTAGAGTTGTCATTGATGTATGGAATGGCCATTTTAAAGACAATCTTAAATACGTAATTGCTTTATAAAGTAGTCATGCGTGATTTAAAAAATAAACTCTAATTTGATATACACTTTTAGAATTTGGATAAGGTGTATTAATTCAAGTCAACAATGGATATTACACAAAATGTTCAAATGGGCAAATCCCTTCACTTGCTTTCAGTCATTCATGTACTATATTAAGCTGTGTAATTCACACCCCAATTGACAGCTACAAAATAAACTGTTCTAGAAGTATGAAATCTTTGTCTAATAATTCTCCCCATATGTTTCTGGCAAATAAATAATTGAGGCTTAAAAGAAATGCTCTCTCTTCTCTCCTTTCAAAAGAACAAAGACCTAGTATCTTTTTCTACTTTTAAAAAAATTCTTCGCATCATACATCAAGTCACTTACATTTGAAGGAAGCCAATATTAATATTTCCTTTTCATCTTATAGTGCTTATAAAGTAGTTCAAACGATTTCCACACATCTGCAACTTAGATGTGGATATACCATGTCTTCTAAAGACGTAAGTCTAACATTCTTGTGCTTTAAAATTTCTCCAAAGGAGTGTCAACCAACTGTTTAGCTTAAATCATCTGACTAATCAGTCGATGATGTCAGCTCAAGTCACTGGAAAGAGAAATAAAATAAGACTTTGCTGTTACTAGCAAGTCCAGCAGGAATGTAGACACCCCCTGCCATGTTCTCAGTCATTTCTTTAAAAAGCTCCCCTAAGCAATCAGAAATTCAGGTAAACAATCTTACGCATAACTTCTTTTTCAATAACAAAAATATGGCAGGACATATGAACCTGTATCTCAGGTAAACAGAAGTAAACGTCATAAGGCAGGTAAATTTTCTAATTTTCTATCCCTCTCTGTCATAACTTTTCTTCCAAGCACACCCAGTTTTCATCAACCCAAGCAATTATATCCTAAGTCATCCTCCCTGACTGGAAAACAATAGAACAAAGCAAAACACAAACATTAATTTATCTGAGTTTCAGTTCTTTTTATATAAAAAGAAAAAAATAATATGCATTAAACTTGTGTAGGTGTATCGAGAAGAATTTTCTTCATCTAAAAAAGAATATCTGCTTGAATGCTTACAATGCATGCAATGTAAGCGTTTGCTCTATTTCTTTATGCGAGGGACTGGCCTTCAATTTTTTCCTGTTACTTCCATGAGCATTCTTTGTTAGCATTTAGTATTCCCATTTGGCAGTAATAATCTTTCTAAGTTTGACAAGATTTAAGTAATTTCAAATTGTTTTCAAGGCTCACTTGCAATTCATGTTTTAAATTGCAGTATATGAAGCATGTAAAACACTTGTTTCAATGAGAACATGATGCCTGCACTTAGTATTTACACAATATGAAATAAATCATGTCAGAATTAATAAGGTCTAATTCTATTAATGTCAGAAAAGATTAACGTAGGTTCTCTCTTCTAAGCAGACTTACACGATACTCCTTGAATTATTCTTGACAGTGTTAAAATTAGACTAAGCCTACAAATAAAATAGGCTGGCAAATAAATTGAAGTAATAAATTAAGACATTGTGTAAATAAGGTATCTGTGTTAGAAGCAGCAGAGTTGATGGAAAACTCTTAGTAGATTTGTCATCAACAACACATTTATTAGTATCTCTCCTGATGATTCTAGTTGCCTCTGAATTGAGTTTGTTTCCTTTGTGTGTTTTTATTAAATGCAATTTTCATACTTGGATGTAAAAAAGTTAATGATAATTAAGAGAGGCTACACCAAAGCAAGTGAGGATGATTTAATGCTATAGCAAAAGACATTTTGCTTGTCAGGTTGGTTAGCTTGATTGGAGATAGCTAAAATGTGTATCTAAACCTCATGAGTTTGTACAAAGTACAGTTAATGGTTTAACTTAAATTATCTTTTTTATTTCTACATTTGTTTCCTTGTACAAATTAGTACTGTACTCATGGGGATGTGTTATTATAAGAAGTGGGAAAAATAAGATGTGTTTAATTTAAACTTTCACTGAAATTTTTTGATCTAGCCATGAAAAAGCATTACTTTCATACAAAAAAAGTTATTATTTTAAAATACAGTTAACATTCCCAGAGGTAGTAAATGATATTATTCTTCTATTTCATTAAGAGAAATATAGATCAAGTTGAGGGGCCTGGATAAGAAAGAGGCAAAGTTGTCTAAAATAATGTAGAATAACATAAGCACTAAATAAACTTACAACACCAAGTTTTTAATGGGCAAATTACTTGACCAAGGATATTATGGATATATACATATTATTTATTATGAATTTATACAGTTAGGATATATACTATTTAAAGTTTAGTGTGTATGGTATTTATTTAAATTCTCTCGAGCATTTTGTGTAAAATTTATTATAATCCAAAGAACAAAAGTTAGTTAACTCAAAGAAGACAATTTTGCTCAGATAATAAAATACAAATAACTCATGTTTTTATTTTCCCCTGAAGAATGTGGTTCGGAGAGCAGGGGTTAATACATGGCTTCAAACATTCAATTGAAAGAAATAAAATGGGAAATAAATAGATTATCATTGCAAGTGCATGTGGAAGTTGCATGTGGTTTAGTGTAATCTCATGATACACCCAGAACAAGAAATATCCCGGAAGGGTTCAACTAACACTTTGTGGGAAATGTGAGAGGGGCCTACAGAACCGGTAGGAGAAAGCCGGAGAAATGCTCTTCTCCATGGAGCGATGGTGCTGGACACTCAGATTAAATTAAATATTTGTCAAATATTTACTCTAAGTACAGCACTATTCCAAGGACTACAAGGGACATGGAAGGGACAGTATCACAGTCCTTACTAAATTTACAAACTGATATAACAGGTAAGATTTATCGTATAAAAATTAGTGTCAAAAGTTAGTAAAATGACTAAAATAATCCAGCGCTAAGTATTAGGTGCTGAGAACAGTTGCAGTAGGGAATTTCAAATAAGGAACTTTGGATAATATGGAAAATAGAAGTAGAGTGCAGAGATGGAGAGTGAGCAGAAGACAGCTTTATGGCCATGTATTTAATGTCAATAAAGTAAAAAATTTTTCCTAAAAGTACTTGTGTATCTGTAAAGAGATGTTCTGCACATTGTTGTTTACAATAGGGAAAGATTGGAAATAATCTAGACTTTCAATAACAGGGAAATAGCATAAAAAAGAATAGTTTATCCATATCATATAATTATCTAGTAATTAAAAATTCTATTTGATTATTTGGGAAAATCTCATTACATAGACTAAGTGAAAATAAAAGTCAGGACATGAAACTTTATGTGGAGAATAGTATTAATTTATTTTGAAGACATAAAAAGTTTTTCTGGATCAATATGTCAAAGTGAGCCCTACCTGTAACTTCCCCCTTCTGCGCATGCACACACAGAACACACACACACACGCACATATGTGCACACAACAATGCATGCACACACCCCACACGGCCGCACATGTACACACATCACACATGTGCACACAACATTCACACAAAGCACATGCATACACACAGCACGCATGTGTGCACAAGCACATAAACACATAGCACACATCACATGCATGTGCGCACAACTGTAACTATATCTTTAAATCTTTATGCCAGAATAACTAAAGGCGTGATGGGGTTGTGCCTCTAACCCTTCCAGCAAAATTGGGTTTGACAGAGAATGCTGTCTTGTTGCCCTAGTGATTAAGGTAGCCCACTAATTAGTTCTGTACCCACGCACCCTACCCTAGCTGAATGGGAATGGGCCCAGGGAAGGCACTTGCTAGACTGGTACTACTGCTGGAAATCCAGACCAGTTCAGCGACCAGCCTGAATGTCCCTTCCAAAAATGGAAAAGTTTGGTAAAAATAAATGACAAGTGGAGAAAAGAAGAAATAGTAGTTGAGAGTAAAATGATGAATAAATGGGTTATGCCATGAGATAAATCCAATATTATATTGATGCCTCATCAGAGGCTCAGAACAAGAGATGATACTGTCTTGCTCAGTTGGACCAAATACCTGCAGGACAAGCTACATGCTGCCAGGACCAGTGATGCTCTCAGAACCTGACCAGGTCAGATGAAAGCCGAAAAACTGAGTGGCATCATTGTGGGAGACATTTTGGTCATGTGATATGGTGATGAACTGAACCATTGTTGATGACTGAGTGGAGCTCTATCAATGGGCCAGTACCTTTTGAGTCTCACATTTCAGGTTACGTTTACTACCATATCGTGATATGGTGTAATGCTAGCATGGTTATTAAGATTATAATACTGACATTGGTGGTCAAATGTATTAGGAAATTGAGTTAAAGTTCCCTCAAACTTTAGGACCAACAATTCTAGAATTACCAGTGGAAACACCAAGGGAAAATGACTGACCTGAGCAAGAACTGGATTTAGCTAACCATCAGCTAATTTCTATGGTACATAGCTCTACACAACTTTTTAATAAAGTCCAAATAGCAATAGATCAGGGAGGAAAACAAATTATCAAATTAATACAAAAATATGAAAATTTATGTTTGGCTTTATGGGGTGAATTAGTTGTTTCTTTGAATCTATCCCTACCCAACACAGGATATCCCAAATGTTAGGCATGTTCAAAGTAATGCCACTGCTGGATCTGTCATGTAAATGTTATACTAACTGTGGATGCCAAGACGAATGTGATTGTTTTGCTACAAGAGAGCCATAGCCAAAGGGCAGGGGGTGGCTTGTGTAGTAAAGACCTAATCTTACCCAAAGAGAGGTCTGGCCTTTGCCCTCAGCTCTTGGGAGGTCATCTCTAACCACTGCCTGATAAGAGTTCCTCTGTTTACCTAGGACCTGAGCCACATGGGTAGTCTGACAATGTGATTTACTGTGGGACTGTGGTCCATGCAGTATCAGCTCAACTTCAGGAGAGGCTGCGGACTAAAGATCAGATGAATGGACAGTCAATTATGTGTACTTGACAGAATCCTAATAAAACCTCTGTCCACCAAGGCTTGGGGAGCTTCCCTGGTTGGCAATACTCTATGCATACTGTCACATGTCATTGTGGGGAGAAGTCAGTGCTGTCCACAATTCCACGGGGAGAGGATACCTGGAGGCTCTGTGCATGGGAGTCTCCTGGGCATGCCCCCTGACCCTCCTCCCTTGGTTGATTTTAATCTCTATCCTTTTGCTGTAATAAATCATAACTGTGAGTACAACAGCTTTCGATGTGAGTTCTAGCAAATTATCCAAACTGAATGTGGTCTTGGGGGATCCAGAACTTGCAACCAGTGTCAGAAGTGAGGGTAGTCTTAGGGACTCATTAACCCTGAGGAAATACACAAATTGCTTATGGAGTATTCTTGCCAAAAATACATTAAACTTGAATCTAACCATGAGAAACAATTAGGCAAATCCAGAACATGGAATAGTTAAAAAAACAACTAGCCTGAACTTTTAATTATGTCAATAATCTGAAATCAGACAAGCCAAAAAAAGTAGAAAGAACTCTTCTAGTATGAAGTTGAAGGGAAGAAAGAGCATTCTCTGCCCTATCTGGGTCCTTTCTGGCTGGGCTACAAATTAAATTGACATGAGGCCGAACAGCGGGAGAAAGTCAAACAAAGCTTTATAACATGTATATGTGCGAAAGACCCAGGGAAACTGAATATTTCTTGACAAAATGGCAGAGGTTCTCCTCTTAAAAAGACAGACAAGGATTTTGAGGGTGGTTCAGTTATGATAGATTACCAGAAAGACACAGTAAGGTTATTACGCAGATTTAAGGCCTAGCCTTCCACAATGACAAGTTTCTAGAGATGAGGTCATCTTCCCCTCTTCCCAGTACAGAGAAGGAGACACCTTTTACAAATGGAGATTTTCCTTACAAATGTAAATGTATGGTCAACAGAACTTTGCTAAGAATGGGCCCAGCAAAGACTCTCCCAGTCTATTGATACCCAGAGTTATCCATGGTGATGGCCCATCCCAGGGACAGGCCTTCCATCCCACATCCTTTCAGACAGTGGGAGCGGGGAAGGTCGAAGTCTCCTTCAGTGATTAATAAGGTAAAAAGACACATCTTGAGGTGGCCAATTTTGGTCCCCACAGAGTGTTATATTATTCAGTGGAAGAGAGAAAAGGTTTCTCCTTACCACGGAATAAGTCTTTCAGTTCATAAATTTTAGGCCAACTAAGTTACATGCCCATCCCTGAACCACTAAGATGTGAGGAGGGCTTGCTGTGCATTGCCTGGTGTAAGCCTGGAAGTGCAACCCAGCCCTGGCAGAGTTGATGAGGTTGCTCTGGTTTACTCAGCTTATTCAGAGACCACCCCCGAAGTAGGATGGAGTTGTGTTTTCTCATCACATGTAATATATTAAATGGGGGAAAAGATTGTAATTGACAACACTGTCCAAGGCATACACACACTTTGTCCAGATTTTAGGTTCAAACACACAAAACAGTAAATATCCACCTTCTTCTGAAACTCAAGTGGGACTGCAAGCATGGAGATAAGTATAATATTTGGGCTCCAACTGCAGAGACCTAATTTTCTTTTAATATAGTTAAATATAACCCAAATATCCTTGAGAGAAGTTGAAAAATAGCAGCTGTTTGAAAACCACTAAATAACACTGCTTGGAATATCACTTGCCTACATTTTACAGATTCTCTTGTCTATGATACCACTGATATTAATGAAAAATATCTGTAGCTACTAGGACCATGCTTCACCATGGAGGATGCCCCCCAGTCCAACTGTATTTTTTTCTTTAACAATGGGAGGTTGAAAACAAGATTTAGATAAACTTGGATTTTAAAATCCTCTGATTCTAAAAATAATAGAAGAAAATGAAGAGATTCCAGAGAGTAGAACTTTAAATAAATGAATACAAGTTAATAAATTAGATGTTTCTAATAAAAGTTAGATTGGACCTAGAAATTAAAAATACATTTGAAACTAAAATAACATTTACAAAAAAGTAAAACTGGGAAATAAAAAAATACACATAAAAAAAAAAAAAACGCAGGGTATCTCAATTTAAAAAAGCCAAATATGTGATCAGACAATACCCATAAAAGAATCTGCAGATGATTAGCAAGTGAATGTAAAGTGTTAAATTACATGAATCCAGGACTACAGTAGGAATGTTGTGGCTGCCACGTAGGGGTAAATTCATTGCCAACTCAAACAAGTTGAATAGCTTTTTAAAAAATCCATAATATTCACTTAATAACATGATATAAAGCTAAAATAAAATGCCCATTATTTTGAAACATTTTGTTAGAAATCTTGATCAGTCATATCAGTTTGGGAGATTATGTCTCTGATTAGTCTAGAAGAAAATATGCATACTAAACTGGCTTTTTTTTGTGTGAGGAAGACCAGTCCTGAGCTAACATCCGTCACCAATCCTCCCCTTTTTGCTGAGGAAGACTGGCCCTGGGCTAACATCGTGCCCATCTTCCTCCACTTTATATGGGACGCCGCCACGGCATGGCTGACAAGCAGTGCGTCAGCCGGCGCCCGGGATCCGAACCCGCGAACCCCGGGCTGCCAAGCATGGACTAAACCTCTGAGCCACCGGGTGGCCCCTAAACTGGCATTTTTTTATTTATGGAAAATAAGCTTATTTTTCTTTGTTATGATAAAGAAAAACTTTAAAAAGATCAAACCTTAAAATATTGTCTGAAATTTAAATACTAGGACTAAATACACAGACTAAAATAAGAAATCATAACAGTGACTCATTTTCTTTTATTGGGGGATTATACATTCTCTATAAATCCTCAAAATACAAGTAAATACCAATTTGTAATAGTTCCTAGCTACAAAATGGAAAAGTGGTCACAAAAGAGAATGGAGCACAGACATCTAGTGTTTCCATGGGAACACTTGAATAGGATGAGGAATAATGTGAGAAAAATCCGTCTGGCAAAGGTTTCCTAACCTGACTATCCCCGTAAACATAAAACATTGACTTCTGCATCTGACAAACTCTGGTGTTGATGGACTGACCACCCCACAAACTGCCAATCATTTCCCTGCTAACAGGACACAAAATGTAAAATATGAAAACTGTTTCAATCTTTATGGGAAAGGATCACTTTTACTCTTAAGCTGCTCAATCCTCTCACTGACGTCCAGTAACAATTTAGCCTTTAATTTATTTTCTGGCAATGGACTCCAGGCAAAATTGAATTCAATGAGAACCCATTTTCCCTCCTCAAACTTCATCCTTTCAAAAATGCGGAATAAGTCTTTCAGTTCATAAATTTTAGGCCAACTAAGTTACATGCCCATCCCTGAACCACTAAGATGTGAGGAGGGCTTGCTGTGCATTGCCTGGTGTAAGCCTGGAAGTGCAACCCAGTCCTGGCAGAGTTGATGAGGTTGCTCTGGTTTACTCAGCTTATTCAGAGACCACCCCCGAAGTAGGATGGAGTTGTGTTTTCTCATCACATGTAATATATTAAATGGGGGAAAAGATTGTAATTGACAACACCAATCATTATAGAGTTTTTAACCTTATTTTTAGCGTATTTTGTTTAAAGAAGACTACCAGAAAATCAAACAAAAAAATTTTACCATCCGTTTTGAAAACCATGTCAGGCTCCTGGTTAAGGTAGAAGAGTGAAGGGGTCATATGAACAATTACTAAATGAATCAATTAAAAATATATATACCTGAAGATTCCGGGAAGCATCGAAAAGCAAAGAGAAATGCAGAGAGAGTTGCAATTTGAAAAATGAAATTGGAAGAACTGAAAGTTGTGACTTCCAGCTGCCCAACCTCCAAAGCAAAAACTGAAGAAAAATGTTGGGAAAGACCATAGCCCCATTGGTTAAAGGTGCCAGACATTAGCATTCAGGGCTGGAAATGAAGCCGGAAAATATAAAGGAAAAAATCCAAGATAGCATGAGAACCATGGGAGTAAAAGAATCTACCCTTAAGAAGCCCAGAAGATTGAGAGGAAGCATTGCGCCCACCAAATAAAAACAGGATGGCAAGAATAAGGGAAATCATGGCGCATGAAAGATGCCGTGGAGTTTAAAGTGAGAGAGTGAAGTTGATGGTTCAGTACAAGGGTTGGGTGATAAAGCCAGGGAAATTTCTCTGAATTAGTATAAAATTAAGAAAAGAGAAATAGTTTTAAAATGTATGTATATATATAATAAAATTAGAGAATCAAGCACTTATGTCCAAAATCCTACTTATATCTGTGCATGTGTGTATGTGGTGACAGAAATAAATTTATTTAAAAAATAGTACAGGGGCCGGCCTGGTGGCATATTGGTTAAGTTCGTGTGCTCCGCTTTGGTGGCCCAGGGTTCGCAGGTTCGGATCCCTGGTGCGGACATATGCACCACTTATCGAGCCATGCTGTGGCAGGTGTCCCACATATAAAATAGAGGGAGATGGACACAGCTGTTAGCTCAGGGCCAGTCTTCATCAAAAAAAGGAGGATCGGCAGTGGATGTTAGCTCAGGGCTAATCTTCCTCACACACACACACAAAAATAGTATAAGAAAAATTGCTAGAACGGAAGAATTCAAAACTGCCATACTGAGATTGTGCCCAGTACCAGCAAAATGAACTCAATGATCTAAATAAACACACGTTTTTGTGAAATCTGAAAATACTCAGGATGAAGAAAAAACTGTAATAGAATACAGAAATGAAAAGCAAGTTTCCTGCAGAGACATCGAAATCAAAACAAATCCATACTTCTACACCTCAACGTCTATAGGAAGAGACAGTAAAATTGATTCCTCTCATGCCTCAAAAACACTGGTAGCCAGGAATACAGTGGAATATGCCCTTGAAATTCTGAGAGAAGGTAATTTTCATCCTAGAAGTTTATGCTTATCATATCCATCAAGTGGGGAGAGAATAAAGATATCTTTAGACATGCAACGACTGAAAACATTTACCCCTTTTGCACACTTTCTTCCAAAGTTGTTTAGGTTTTCACCCTTGAATATCCTCTTTTTTACCTTCTACCTTACTAAGTTCTCTTTATCTCCCATACTTCTCATCACTTCTTTTTCCCTTCCCCACACTCTTCCATGCTGCCTTCATCTCCATGTGGCCCAGCGATTTCCTCTTTTTTCCCACAGAACACCCTCCAATTCATTCCTCACATAGCATCACACTTCTTTTTGAAATATATTCATCTTGCTAGCCTATCCCAAACCTTCCAATGGCTTCTCATTGCACTGAGGATATAATAAAAATTGTTAGTGTAGCTAATAATGCTCTGGTATTGCAGCTGAAATGTTTAGAAATGGAACCGGCATCTTCAAAATCACTTGAATCATTTATCCCAAAGTTCCAAACATGATGGCTGTTTTTATCTTCTTGATCACCCAATGCTCTTTCTTCTATGCCATGTTCTTTCTCTGACTGACTTATTCCTCTCCCAGTTCTTATCCTGTCTGATTCTTGCTCACTCGCACTTCCTCTCTCCCACCATATTGGACTTTGGATGAAAGCAGTGATCATGTCCATTTTTGACACCAGCACGTAGCATATCACCTGATAAAAAGTGAGTGCTCAAGAAAAGGTGGCTGAATAAATAAATAAATCATTTTCTCTATTTGAGATCAAGATTGCTCTCTCTGAGGAAATGAAAATTAGGACATGTGTTTTTATACAAATTGAAAACCCAGTCTTGGGAAGGTTATGGCTAATTTGAATAGCATATTGGCAAGATTCAAATCAGTGAAATGGTATTATAAAAACACTTGAACTTTTTTACTTCCTTGTCTGTCATTTCCGCATTCTCTTTGCCTTCTTTCTTTTGATAGTTTTCTGGCATTTTGTGTGTGTGTGTGTGAGGAAGATTAGCCCTGAGCTAACATCTGTTGCCAATCCTCCTCTTTTTGTTGAAGAAGACTGGCCCTGAGCTAACATCCATGCCCATCCTCCTCTACTTTAGGAGGCCTGCCACAGCATGGCTTGACAAGGGTGCGTCGGTTCACTCCCAGGATCCGACCTGCGAACCCCAGGCCGCCCGAAGTGGAACATGCCAACTTAACCACCACGTCACCAGGCTGGACCCTGGAATTTTTAGATTTAATCATGAAATGTAGATTTGACCCTGCCTCAAGTGATTTAGGTAGCCATATTAGTCAGTGTTCTCCAGAGAAATAGAATGAATAGGATGTGTATATTTGTGGAAAAAGATTTATTTTAAGGAATTTAAGGCTCACACAATTGTAGAGTTTTGGTGAGTCCAAAATCTGATGGGAGAGGAATCTAGAGACACAGGAAAGGGTTGCAGTTTGAGTCCAAAGGCTGTCTGCTGTAGAACAAAAAGAGTTGATGTTGCTTTACTCAAAGTTCACCAATTTAAATGAAAATCTCATCTGAAAAACACCCTCATAGAAACATCCAGAATAATGTTTGACGAGGTACCTAGGCACTGAGGCCTGGCCAAGTTGACACATAAAATTAACCATCACATTAGCTAATGAGAGATTTAGGTTAAATTGACCAAGTATATGGTCATTCCCACTTTATAGACTCTACGACAAAAGTATCGTATTCCAACTCCCAATGCAGTGCAGATTTAATAATGGCAGTGTCCTCTCCTTTTCTGTTTCCAGGAATATTTTCTTCCAGGGAGAGAGTGGCAAGTGGGATGTGGCATGAAGAGAACAGACATCATCTATATGATATTACTATGCACAATAATATAAATCGAAATTTTCACTATAATCATGAAAATATTTTTACACTTTTTACTAAAAAACTTTCAAACCTATAGGCTAGTTGCAAAGTTGTACAATGAACAACTGTGTATCCTTCATGTAGACTCACTAGTTGCTAGTTCCTCTCTATTTCTCTCTTTCTGAATGTACGTGTATAGTCATCATTGTCACCTCCTCCTCCTTCATATTATCATTTGCATTATTATTGACAATTCGTTGAAAAGTAAGTTGCAGACATCCCAATCCTTCAATCTTAAAGACTTCCTCACCTATCTTCTAAGAACAAAGCCATCACCTTACATATCTACAATACAATGATCAAATTCAGAAAATTTATCATGATACAATACCACTGTCTGTTATAGACTCCATATTCATATTTCACGAATTGTTCTATTGAAGTTCTTTTTCAGCAATTTTTTTTCAAGTCAACACCCAATTTGGACTCAATCACATCATTTTGCTACCACATCTCTTTAGCCTTTTCCTGGGACAACTCCTCAATCTTTGTCTTTTATTGTATTTACGTTTTTTTGAGGAATATTTTCAAATTGTTGCCTGATTTGTGGATTTCTGATTGCTTCCTTATAACTGGATTCAAGAGTCTGTTTTTGTTTGTTGGCAGAGATGCTCCCTGAGTTGTGCACTGTAAGCTTGTCACACTGGGAGACACACATCTGTCCCATTCTTGGAATGTTAACTTGAGTCCCGGGGCTTTGGTGGCATCTGCCAGCTCTCTCCACCATAAAGGTACCTTTTCCCTTTGTTGTGAACAAGCATTCTCTGGGGAGATATCTCGAGACATCCAAATATCCCTTTCCCCCACAAAATTTTACCAAATGGTTTTAACATTCATTGATTACTCTTGCCTGGATCAATTATTACTATTGTGGTTGCTAAAGTGCGATTTCACTACCTCCACCATTCCTGCTGCATTTATTAGTTGGCATTCCGCCATAAATAAGCCTTCCTCCCCACCTCCACTTTTGGAAGTTAATTTAACGATGTACCAAATCAACATTATAAATATTAAGCTATGGCTAAAATAGGACAGTAGCTATACATCTGAGATACAGTATATCATGTGGACCATTGGATAGAAAACTCAACTTGAATTTAGTCCAGATTTTACTGATAACGTGCAGTGGATGTTAGGCAAATCACTTCACATCTCTAAGTTTTGGTATTTGTATCTATCCATTGAGTGTTTTGACTTTTAATATCAACATTTTCTTTAGGTTTGATAGTCTATAACTCAAAAAATTTTCTGTTGGTGTTTGTGAGGCTTACAAGACCTTTAAGAGAGGAAATTCCCCCTTTTCAGTCTTAATAACAGCTGGCTTGATTAATTGCAGTTGGCCAAAAACTGGCAAAGAAACTCCTAATCCCGTTAAGTTATTTTGGTTCTCATTAAACTTTTAAATTCACTTACTTTCCTTTTCCCTTGTCTATTTCAAGCTTATTTTCACCAGTGTTTCTTCTCTGGCAACCATATTTGGAAAATGCACAGATTGAGCACCAGTGTGGGAGGAATTATACAGCTAAAAAACATTCCATGAAATGATCACGGGTATTTCAGGGTGCTTCAGGATTAATTATAGTCCTACAATTCCCACATCAAGGCAGTCTGTGGGTTAGAAGGCTGGGCTGAGAGAGCTGTCATCCCAGTAATGACATTCTAGGGGAGTGATTTACTAAAACAAAATCTGTACCAATTTCAACCTAAACTTTTAAAAAAGCCATATAACCATTAAAAAAACAAATGGCCCTAGATGTGTTCCTAGCAAATTCTGCCCTATAAATCCTAAAACTGTGAGAAAAATGTGGTTGAAAATTGGAGGTTGATAAAATATATAACCTCAAGAACCTTTTAGGAATGATAATTTTAACACCATTACTAATACTTAAGAATCTAGAGAGCAGAATGAAAAATCATTCTGGAGATAATATGGGAAATGTAAAATAGTTAAGAATACATTAAAGGTTTAAAGTTTCAATTTCGTAAACAGCAATATATTTGGTTGTCCCTCTTGACATTGTTCAGAGGATAAATTACATAGATATTAAACAATTTGTTACTCTCATGTCTGTCATTTTTAAACTGTAAATTTTAAATTGAAAAGTATTAAGGAAGGTTTGTAATTCCACTGTGATTTTCCTAGAAATAAAATATTCAAAAAATACATGATAAATGGTCACTCTATCTATATCTTTCATTCGTGTTTGATATGTATATGCATATATGTGCATAAATATATCTCTGTAAATATACAAACTTAATAGATCATTTTTATTGGGTATTTCCTTGGAAAGAGGTCCCAAGCACTTCACATGAATTATGACTTTATATAAATTATATCATTTAGTCTTCTTAATAATCTAATG
Organism: Tapirus indicus; assembly: GCA_031878705.1. Taxonomy (NCBI): domain Eukaryota; kingdom Metazoa; phylum Chordata; class Mammalia; order Perissodactyla; family Tapiridae; genus Tapirus; species Tapirus indicus. The sequence goes on from CM062925.1 coordinate 123,606,210, forward strand.
AGATATCCACTACCATTGTCCCATTTTGCAGTCAAAGAAATCAAGTCAAAAAGTGGTTAAGTTTGTTGTTCCTTGCCAGACTATTAATAAATGGCAGAACCCATTGGGAAAACAGATCATATGCAGCTAAATACACGTCTTATTCTCAAAATTTATTTAATCAAATGACGTAATATGGAGGCATTTCTCTTTTTTTCTTTCAAGTTATATTTATTATATGTATATATAATTTGCATCTGTCTTTGTATTTACATATAATGTGTATATATTATATGCTCACAAAAAGCACTACAGACAAATATATTTCCCACCTGTTTTTCAACAGTATGAGGAGCCCAGGTAGGCCATATGGGCTGTCCTGGTTTACAATTTGGTAGAACTGTGACTGTGTTCTCTGGTGAAACATTATTCTTTTGGTCAAAATTAACCTTAAACCCTATAAGGACCAAGATTGTGGGAATGGGGAACAAAATGCTTTTGGTGGCCTATTAATGCAACAGTGAGAGGGGCTACTCTTACCTCTGTCCCATGGCTCCCAATTCTTACTATGATGTGGACAACACAACACATTGGCTGTTAATCAGAAAGTCAAACAGAATTCTTTAGGACCGCAACCCAAACTTAGAAGGTATTGTCTCCTGGCTGAGCCTGCAGCAGGTCGATCTATCATTCTATCAGCTGTTTTAGGATGATAAAGTTCCTGGTAACGCCAGTCAATGTCGTGGGCCTGAGCTCTCTGCCTCCTTTCTTTGCTATAAAATGAAGTATTTATTGGTAGTGATTAACAAGACTTTCTGAAAGCCCATGCATGGCGATTCTGGTAGAAGTGTTACAGGAAGTGAAGGAAAATTCACATCGGTATTGTAAAATAAAGAGTGTCCCTCTTCATTATGAAGGGTCCAGTGTAATCAGCTTGCTAGCTGGTCCTTCATGGAATGGTACAACAAAGGGTGCGCAGAATTGGTCTCTCCTTTAAAACTGGGCACTCAGCAGCAGCAATAACCCATCAACCTTGTGAACGGAACTAAATAAATTTATGCCCAATAATTACTTTAGAAATTTATATGAGTAACTAAATTCCTTCTCTATTTTGTACGCTTTTCTCTCTCTCTCTCTCTTTCTCATTCAAATGTTAAACCACATCTCTGAAAGCTGTCTAATCTCATCTTGGCTGAGCTAAAGAGCCAGGAAAGTTTCCATAGTAATTTAAGGATTAGCAGGAAAATCAGAGCTTCTGGATTCTCGATCTGGTGATGGTAGCACCAGTTTTTCGCTGTCCAATATCCCCCCAGGAGTTAATGAAACTGCAACAAGGTTGAGAAGTAAAAATCCAGGAAAGAGGATTTGAGGACACCCAAGGTGGATGACTCCCTCCCACTCCCCTTTTTTTAGAGTTTTTGATCACCAGAGGCCCTATATTATATCGCAGTTACGAAGACTTGAAAAGCACCTCATCAAACAAACATGCAAAAATGAAAGCAGTGGGGTGCCAATTGGGTGCAGTTAATTTTTAATTATTCTGTCTCTGCTGACTTTGTTGCCAAGCAGCTGTCAGGGTAGAACCCACCAGAGGGTAACTCACTAGTTCTGTGTGAACAGGAATATCTTTATAGTACACGGTCCAAAAATAGATTACAACTGAGACCGACACAGTTCAGAACAGCTTGTTTTTTCCTCCTTAAATGTCACAGTAATACAATCGCGTCTCTACAAAGCCAAGGTGCACAGAAATGCACAACCATTGCGGCTCTCACATTCCCCTCCCTCCTACTTGAGGAAAGATCCTATCCAAATCAGAAGACAAACATCAGTGCCGCATTAAGAGGAAAACAACACGAATTAGAAAAACAATCTACCAATCTCTTTATATTCAGTTCAGTAACCGTCCCTTATCCTTTGGGGACTTGAAAAATAAAAGGGAAATTGTGCTGTTATGAAAGATTAGATTGATTTTCAATCCTCCACACACTCAAGGTTTCACTGCTTTTTGCCAAAACACGGCGATCCTGCTCTGGCACCGGACTGAACTCTGATAGTGAGGAAGTGCACCCGGTGGGCTGCATTCCTTCTGAGATGATGACTTACACCCAGGTGAACAGAACCCAGGGCTTGACAAAGATGCTATTATACAGTTAGGGGCACTGATATAAGAATACATTGAGTGAGAATTGGGGCATAAGATTATGGATTTCAAAACTTTAATTTTTTTTCAGATCTATTGATCACGGATAAAATTATATGCAAAGATGAAATCAAAAGAACAATAGCTATTGTCACTCCAGATCCTCTGAAAAAGGTTCTAGGGTAAATCTTTTGGGGTTGTCTGCATTCTCAAATACAAACGAAAATAATTACAATCAGTGCCCAATAATGCGGAAATAAATCAGAGTGCAAATTCCTTAGGAGATGTCTTTATAAAGTGGTGATATTTATATACAACAATGTTATAGGTTCTTCTTGTATTTGTATCATAGGATACCCTATTTATCAAGTGTGAATCAATTTCAGTTTCTCCAAGACAAACATAAAATCCTGATTGCCATTTCTTACATAAAAACTATGCCAGTGTATCTCACCTTTCAGATAAACCTAAATGGAAGTGCCTATAGGAAAAGTATGATTTTTTCTATCTTCAAGTTGTTTTATTTTATTTTTTCCAATTGTAAGGGGGCTTTACTGCTTGGAAGAACTGCCACAAGGGAATGTTTAATCTTAAATTGTAGTGAGACTTGGTTTAAAAAAAAAATCATTAACATGAGTACCAAGCATTAGAATTCATGAACGGGAGCAATGTCTACTCCCATAAAGGCGTTAAATTCTTTGGTTTTAGCCCTGTTTGATGTATACCCAATCTCCAGATTGGTGTATTTATCGTGGGAGCACTTGAGTGTTTCCTTTGTAACCATTAGGTCCAGGGGCAGTTTGGTACATTTGTTCCTAATGGACTCGCACTTAGCTCATGGAAGTCTGGCTTTGTGAAGGAAGTGTGAGGTCCAAGAAGCTGCTGGGAGGCACTTTTCTTGGAAAAAGGAAGTTGTGTTCCTTTATTTTATAGTTCACAGGCTGACTGCTAAAGATTGGAATTATTTCTAATATATGAAATCACAAAGTTCAAATACGTTCTAAATTTGGCAAGGTGTTCTTCCGTTTCTGATTAGACTGATGTCACAGTATGACGCTAAAGGCAAAGAAACAACAAGCCCTGTGGACCGAGGAGGAAGCAGAAATTGCATTTCCAGAATTTCTTTCTCTTAAAACTCCCTTTGATGGAGGCCAAAACACTTGTGTAAAGACGCTGTCCTCTGCAATATCATATTTCCCAGTAATTCTAGAACAAAGTTATATAGCTCCTTCAGCAAATTTGTTGAATACCTTAAACATTCATTTTAATATTTTTAAAAGATTTTATTGCTCTGTGGAATCTTTCCAACCTTCAATAAATAGTATGTTTAAATTTTGATAGTTCCATTTTAGAAAATAAATCATACATTCCTCTCAGTATTATTGGAGAGAACAATCGACTGTGGCGTCAAGTTCAAAGCCTTGGGAGCCACAGACCTTGGTTCTTCCTGCTTTCTTTGCTATGTGATCTTGTACAAAATACTGGATGTCTGTGCATCATTTTCTTCATATATAGAATGGGTGATAATGCTCACCTGATGTTTTGGAAGAAAAAAAAGTCAACGAGATCATGCCTGAGAAACAAGTAACAGTGGTTGGCATTCATAGTGACTCAGCAAATGCTTATTTCCTTCCTTCTTACAGCTTGGAACAGGAACTCTCTACCGTTATTGACAATTAATCCAGATAATGAGTTTTGCCAGATAACAAAAACCTACTTTTAATTACATTTCAGGAAGTGAAATTCCTATGGCAACCAAGATTTATTATCTTCCTCAAGAATTCAAAGTGTTCAACGGATAGTGAAACTACATTTAAAAGTAGATTTTTAACATATTTAATTAAAATTTTAATCTTGCATGATAGACTTTTTGACCTCCCTACAAAGCAGAGAAAAGTTGGAGCACTTCTAGCCACGCTCTTGTTTCTGTCACCCTCAACATTTCTTTTATCACCGCTGTGTCTTCCTGAGCATCTTATCAACTCTAACAACATCTATCAGGTCTGCATGCTCATCCACCAGAGCGCTGTTGAAAAGGAATGCAATTGTGTGAATGCTTATTCCACCACAAATCATTTTTTGGAAAAAGGCAAGACTAAAAATATATATGTGTATGTGTTCATAATTTAGAATAATCTTTAAAGTCCATCTCTAATGTTAAAATTTTGAAAATGCCCTTAATTTACTATTTCACTGAAGCATCTCAATGGTCTGTGCAATAGGTTATTATATCAGGCACAGTGGAATTGAGCAAGTATGTGGAATCCATAAAACCCAACTTATCCTACATACAGGTTGTTATGTCTGTCCCCTCACCTGCTGTCTGGTGGAGACCACTACCGATGGTGCTGCTCTGAACTGGCCTGGGCCCCACTGCTGCACTGCACAGCCCTCTGGACTTCAGTGACCACTTTGAGCAATGCATCTGTCCCAGGCTTTTCCACTCCCCTCCAGCCCTTCTCTGCCTCCCTGCCCTCCTATGACTATGGACTTTTGAGATGACCACACGTTGCTCTTTACAGTCAAGGTGACTTTGGTTCCCTTCCCTCTAACCTCTAACTGAAACCAGAAAACAGTTGGCCATTGATAATCAAGCAGCTAGTAACAGGGGGGATTGGAATTGGCCACCCCAAAGTATGTCTCTGCCTGCTGGAGAGACACTTTGACCCCCACCCCCATTATCTGACCAAAAGAGTTTGGGACGCGAGGCCTGCCCCCAGAACAGGCCATCACCATAGATATAGTCTGGGTAGCTGGGAGGGTCCTTGCTAAGCCCATTCTTAGTTCTGGTTATCCTTTGTAGGAGACATTTACATTTGTAAAGGAAATTTCCATTTGTAAAGGTATCTTCTTCCCTGTACAGGAAGAAGGGAGGGTGCCTTACCTAGAAACTTGTCAGAAGGGAAGGCGAGAACTTAAATCTGCACAATAAACTTATCCATCGTTAACTGTGCTGTCCAGGCAATATGCTCTCTGACTCCCACTAGGTTCCTATAGACGACATCTCCCTGGGGCCTGGGCAACCATGGTAATGGGTGTTTTTTCAGGAATTGGAGCCCCTTTCCCACTTCAGGCCAGTTGAGACCACCAACCCATCAACTGGGCCCACACAGATGTATGTCCTATAAGCGACCTTTTGATGTCAACAGGTTAAAACTCCACCCTCAGGGCATGCTGACACAGCCATGCTGTGGACATGCATCCTATGAGGAGGCATGAAGCCTGACTATGCTTGTGCAGATCAATTACCTCATGTCTCCTCACCTCCAATCATTTCAGACCACCTTGCCTCCTACCCCATAAATATCCCTGAGTCCCTATTTTCAGGGAAGCGGATTTGAGATTCATTCTCCCATTTCCTCACTTGCCTGCCTTGTGATTATTAAACCCTCTCTCTCTCTGCTGCAATCTCCTCATCTCGGTGTTTGGCTTTCTGGGTGGCAGGCGAAAAAAGGACCTGGTACGGTAACATAACCTCTGTATAACGTCATCCACCCTTTTCTTCTCTGTCCATCTCAAGAGCAAATATCTGTGTGCGTGGAGAAAGTAGCATGGCCCAGTAATAAAGAACACAGCTTTGACTGGACAAACTTAAATTGAAATCCACCCCTTATTAGCTGTGTGACTGGATGAGTTTCTTGAATTTTCTGAACCTCACTTTTCTCGTCTGTAAGATGATGAAAATGGCCTACGGCCTGCCAAGAGTGGTCATGAGCATAACATTTTACAAATTATTTAAGGCTGTTTCTCATTTAAGTGTCTCTGTTCTCCTCTTGGTTCTTGTACGTCTGTCGTCTCCTACTTTATAAGTAGCATTTATTAAAAATATTTTTCATTTGCAGCTAATAACACTCAGCTTTATAAATGAGTGTGAAAAATCCAGCCAAGAGAGTTGTCTGCACACACAACCTGGGACAGACCTTGCACATTCAGCATTCTGGACAGAGTGCTCTTTCTAGCATGTTTCCACTCATGCTGGTAGGCAAAACCCTAATTGCCAGGTGGTACCCAAATGGCAGGGAATTATCTCTAATGATACTTATATAAGTTTGTTTACTCAAGCAGGAAAACTGAGAATTATTGAACACTCGGTAAGCAAATTTACAATCTCATATAAAGTAATTAAATAAATAAAAATATACAGAGGGGTTCTGGTATTAACTTTCACTTTCTCTTCATTATGGCATTGATTATGGTGCATGCTATGGACTGAATGTTTGTGTCCCCTCAAATTCATATGTTGATGGTGTTAGGAGGTGGGGTCTCTGGGAGGTGATTAGCTCATGAAGGAGGAGCCCCCATGAATGGGATTAGTGCCCTTATAAGAAGAGACAGGAGAGAGGTGATCTCTCTCCACAGTGTGAGGACACAGCAAGAGGCCCCCTTCTGCAAACCGGGAAGCAGGCTTTCAGCAGACACTGTGTCTGCCAGCGTCCAGCCCCCAGAGCTGTGAGGAATAAATGCTTGTTGTTTAAACCCCAGCCTGTGGTGTTCTGTTATAGCAGCCTGAGCAGATTAAGTCAGTCCACATAGGCAGCAGTAGCTCAAAAATAGTCACCTTTGTGGTCCAATTTGGATTTCTGTTTGTGTTTTCTTTCCAAATTATATGCATGCATTTCTGTGTATTTCATATTCCCATAGACCTTCCTAACCAATGTTGGGATATCGTATTTGTGTGGAGCCTGATTATCATTTCTGAATTTTTGCTTTTTAAATTTTTTGAGTTCACCTTCAGCCCGTTCTCCCACAGTCGTGATTTGGAAGAAGAGATTTTAATCAAATTTTCTTGGCAAATCAACTCATTTACTCATTTATTCTATTTGTTTCTCTTAAAGTTGTTTCTGTCTCTAAGCACTCTTATTACGCCCTCCCGCTCAGCTGGCTGGGAGCACCCGTGAGGGGATGGGAGAAGAACTGAAATGGTGTATGCCAGTTTTCATTACGTCTGTTTTCTCAGTTGTCACAACATCTAAGGAAAGCAACGGAATCACATCACTGGTTTAGAGCAGGATTTCTCAACCTCGGCACTACTGACACTTTGGGCTGGTTCACTCTCTGTTGTGGGGGCTGCCTTGTGCATTGTAGGATGTTTAGCAGCATCTGTGGCCTCTACCCATTAGATGCCTGTGACACCTCCCCGCCCCCATCATGAAAATCAAAAATGTCTCCAGACATTGTCAATATCACCTGTGGGGACAAAATCGCCCTCAGTTGCGAACCACCGGTTTAGAGCCAGTACCTTTTAATAAAGAAATGACATTAGAAAGGATATTTTCATATGTAGTTACTTGAATAGCCTGCTATTAAATGGCCTTCAAAATAATTTATTATTAATGGTAATTCCAATAATAGCTCACCTATCTTGAGTACTTACTATGCACAAGACACCATGCTAAATTCTGCACATACATAATCTAATTTTATCCTTAAAACAACACTGAATGCCTTCTTGAGACTTATATAGACCTAGGCAGGGTGTACAAACAGGGAACTTCAAATGCTATTGCCTTAAAGGCCACACAAGGTATCCATCGGCACGGCCTAATAAATTTTCCTGACTTTATTCAGCATCTATTGATCTGTTTTATTTTTTTAATATTTTCAGCCATTGATTTCCATTAGAATGAGTAGTCATTAAAAGATACTTACCTTAAATTCCGTCTTTGAAATAAATCCTGCCATTTTATTTTATTTTTCTGTGCTCTCATCAGTGTTGGGCAATACATTTAATTGATTTTCCTCTCTGTGTTCTACAACAGTCACATCAAACTGTGTATTTAAATGTATTCTTGCCATTTAAACTGTCACTTTGGGAAACAAACTGACAATGGAGTTTTCCTTTGGCCTATAGGAATTATTAGTGGAATGGTGTTACTTCATTACAGATTTTCTTCTTCCCTGTTGAAAATTGATTTTTAGTATGCAGTGTGGAATTTTCAAAAGAGAGAAACACGCAATGAACTCAGTTACTATTCTATATATCATATGACTCATTTCACACATACAATTTTCAAATAGTACAAAAGAAGAGCGATTTTTAGTTTCATTAAAACGATCGCATTTATCTAAAATAATTCCTCCAGAATGTGGTCATGTTATCAGAAAATCTGTGAGCAACTTGTCCAGCTGAGAGAGTAGAAATTCATAATTCACTGTCAAGTCACTGATCTACTGGTAGAGGCTGAAATTAAAACTGGGTCTGAAGACAGATTGACATTCAAGGCCAAGTTTCTACCATCTCTTACAATTGATGATGGAATTTAACTGGACAGGCTCATCTGGACAAGTTGAAAAATTATTTCATATCCTGAACTCAAATGATTAATAAGTATTTTATTCCTCTCCATAAATCACAGACTTATTGAAGATAAATGAACAGCCTTTTCTATGTCCAGAGTGCATCAATAAAGAATTTTGTATGTTAAAGAAAAAGTGACTCCCAAGTTATAAATGTTAAACATTCTATTGAATTCCTAAAGGAAAATACTAGAAATGTCTTCTCCATCAAAGCCACTGGGCTTCATTGTGTTGTCATAATCATACATAATCAAGACCTATTTCCAATATGTTGCATTTCTCTGGCTCCTTGGTCTCTGTCTAGAAAGAAATAAAACTTCTAAAGAAACAACAAAAATTGTCAGTTATGGGTTTCGTAGATCATTTCAATCCATGTATGAAAGCTGGTGGTGCACCTGGCACTTTTTGGTCTTAAATAATCCAAGGGAGAAGAAAGGGTGCAACAGAAATATTTCTGCTTCAAATTTGACACACCCCAGATTGAGCTGCAACACTTAATAGCAAATGAAGGGCTTGACAATGTGACAATATTCAACAAGGAAGTTGTTAATCAAGAGAACAGAAAAGTTTCTGAAAACCCATGGTTGTTCTTCTGAACAAATATAATCTGAAGTGATTATTGGTCAAGAATTCTATATTAAGTTGAAAAAGTAATATTTAATCATTTATAATGTATCTCATGTTTGCTCACATAATGTTTTGAACGCCTTCTGTATATCAGACAGTGTGCTAAGCACTTAGAGACAAATCACTCCATAAGATAGTCACAATATTTCGTTGCTCACTAGCTCTTTCCTACTTAGCCTAATAGATAGCCAAAATATTGAATGTTTTTGCTATTCCAGAAAATATAATAGATAACATAAAGGATAAAACATGGTCATTGTTAAATATGTTGAAAAGATAGTGGGAAGATAGTTTTAGAAAACTCTAAGCAATCAAGCATCACATATTTATTCAACAAAAAACAATTTCACTAGACTTTAAGACCATATATGTGCTATTCACTGTAGCTATCACTGGGGTTATAATAACAAAGAAGTCAAACAGGTTCTTCTCTGCTCTGGATTGAAAAGACAAACCTATTCTAGACTGAATAGGTTCTAGATTGAAAAGACAAACCTAAACACAAACATGTGAGCAGGATGACCACCACATAACACTGATGGAGCACATGAAGGGACTCGATGGACTGTGAATTATTACAAAGCATCCCAAAGGACAAACCAGATACAGCAGAGTTTCCAGGTAGCCTTTCAGAAAAGCTAACAATTGAACTGAAACTTGACCCCAGATGAGAAGCCACACATGTGAGTAGCTGGGGAAAGAACATTCCAGATAGAAGGAATAGAAAGTGCAAAGGCCTCGAAGCAGAAAATTGCTGAGTTTTGAGAAACAGACCAGTATATCTAGACTCAAATCATTCAGCATCCTCAAAGATTCTGTTCTTGTGCACTGAAGACCACGAAAAAATAGAAAGCAAGGAAATTGAATGGTCACATTTTCCTTTTGAAAAATTCACACCATCTGCTGTGTAAAAAGTGAATTGTAAAGAAGCAGACTTTTGGCAGATGCATCACTTAGCAGCTACTTTATGTAGCACAGGTAAGAGATGACAGTGGCTAAATCCAGCGTTAGCAGAGATTGGTAGAGAAGTGGATTTATTTGGAATTATAACTGATAGGAGTTACTGAGGGAACGCCTATACTCAAGGCGCCTACTACACTTTTTAAAAATACTTATTTTATTAAAATGAGCTACCTTCAGTCATCCAACATTTGCCTAAATTTGGTTTGTCTATTAATTTTAAGAAATGTGGGGGCCGCCCGGTGGCGCAGTGGTTTAGTTCGCGCTTGGCAGCCCCGGGTTCGCGAGTTCGGATCCCGGGCGCCTGCCGACGCACTGCTTGTCAGCCATGCCGTGGTGGCGTCCCATATAAAGTGGAGGAAGATGAGCACGGATGTTAGCCTAGGGCCAGTCTTCCTCAGCAAATAGGGGAGGATTGGCAACAGATGTTAGCTCAGGACTGGTCTTCCCCACAAAAAAAAAAAAAAAAAAGAAAGAAATGTGTTGATCAGTTGATCAGGGTTCAAGCAAGAGTAACAAATACTTAAAAGATTACAGACTAGCACTTAGGGATTGAGGAGCTGAATCTACTTGGTGTTTATGCATTAACAGAAATTTATAGTTCAGTTTAACAACAGTTCAGTTTTAGCAATATCTATAAAAATAAGCAAGAAAGTTATACATGATATTCTTTCCATATTCTCACTACCTAAAGAAAGAAAAGGATAATTCTACTCTAAGAGGTGATAGTTCACAGAACAAAAAGTTCAACTTTGGTCTTAAAAACTGAGTATAATTTTGCCAAATAAGGAGAGAGAGAAGGGAATATTGCAAAGAACAGATAGCTCTTGAAAAGACATGAGGATAGGATAGACCGTGACACATTGGGGAACGTAAGAAAATGTGAGTGACTAGATTACACGGTAACTGAGGGAGCACAGCAGGACGTCAGGCACAGGCACAGGAGCTGGTTGGGCCTAGGTTATGAAATTCTGCATGTTCCCTGCTGAGGAGTTTGGAGTCATTGGGAAAGGACAGTATTTTGATATTTTTAGATAGGAGAATCTAAAAACAATTGAATCATATTTCAAGATGATAACACCAGGAAAAAACAGTGAATTCGCACAGGCTGCCAGACTGTTCCTCTCCCAAATCAGCCTTGAAGAAGCTACAGAGTTGGAGGAAAACATGGTCTGAGCAACACACCCACACCCACACCCACACACCCACACACACACACACAGTGAAAACCCTGGGGGACACAAGGACTGACACAGATGTTGCATGTATGGATTGCAGGGAACAGGGTGTCATATTTGTTGCCTGGACACAGCAGTGAAAAGATAAATTGCAGGGGAGAAAAAAGTCCACTCTTCACTTGTCCCCAGTCTTACATTGGGATGATTATTGCTGTCTAGTCATTACATAAATTGGAGAGAAAAAGTCATTCCAGGGTAAGTTGCTAATGAAAACAGGTTGACCAGCTGCCTTTGGGCATTCACTTCTGAAGAACCTCCCTTCCAAGCACAAAAAGCTGGATGAACACAAAGTAAAGAAATTTGCCTGCTAGATCTGCATCCCCTGAAAAGTTTAAAAATAAAACACTGGCTGGACGAGCACACCATTCTGGAGATAATTCATCGGCAGTGGGTCTGAGTTCTTTAGCACATCCTACTTTGGCCATGTCCTCTCCATTCTAATTAATCTCACATGGAGGCACACAGACCTGGGCCTGCCTTTGACCTCTTCCCAACATACTTTACAGACATGGTGGTGAGAGGCCCAGAAAAAACAAGCTCACAGGCCGACGACTAAAATCCTCAGGATTACAACCATGACAAAATAGACAGCAGATGATCTAACATATACCAATGGGGCTGAAAGGTTGTGAAAGGCAAGGAATTTAAGATTAAAAAATCCTTAAAAAGACAAAGGATATTTTTCATCTGAGAAAGAGATAAGAATTTATAAAATATCAAACAGAACTATTAGTCACAATGTATAACAGTTGAAATAAAAGAACAAGCACTGGGAAAAAGTAAGATTGATAAAGCTCAAGAATGATTGATGTGAAAGGGTCAATTGAGGAAGCCTGGGATAAAGTAACAGAAAGAGATGAACATTCAGAAAAAGAAAGACCAACATCTGGGTAACAGCAGTTCTGTTAAAAAAAAAAAAAACTAAAGGAGAAGAGGAATACATAAGATCTACTCTCTTAGCAACTTTCAAGTATATAATACAATATTGTAAACTACAGTCACCATGCGGGTCATTACATCCTGGAACTTCTCTTATACCTGAAAGTTTGTACCCTTTGACCAACATCTCCCAGTTTCCCCCATGCCCCACCTCCTGGAAACCACCATTTTCCTCTGGTTCTGTGAGGTCTACTTTTTTCGATTCCACATATAAGGGAGATCATGCAATATTTGTCTTTCTGTGTCTGGCTTATCTCACTTAGCATGATGTCCTCTAGGTCCATTCACACTCTCACAAATGGCATGATGTCCTTCTTTTTTAGGGCTAGGTTAATTAACTTGTTTGTGGTAATCATTTCACAATGTATAGATATATATATCAAATCATCACATGCCACATCTTAAATATATACAATTTTATTTGTCATTTATCCCTCAGTACAGTTGGAGGGAGAAAAGGGAAGAGGAAATATTTGAGGAAAATGGGATGATAGACTTCTTGTCCTTTCAAGCAGAGGGATTCAAACTTGACAAGACATCAGAATCACCCGCTAAAGCCCAGGCCACGGCAACCACCAGACCCTCAGAGTTTCTGATTCATTAAGTCTGGTGTTGGGCCCAAGAATTTGCTTTTCTAACAAAGTTGAATACTCTGGAGACCATACTTTGAAAATCATGTTTTTAAAAAGGTGAAAGTCATCTGATTTAAGTGGCTTATAGATTACTATAAAGAATTGAAAAAAAAAAAAAACTGCATAAGAACCTATTATATTAAAATTGAAAATATATTCTCCAATGATCATTTAAATGCATTCAGAGATATAGAGCAGACCATCTACAAAGGTAAAAATCAGATTGACAAAATTGAATGAAAGAAAATAATAAAGCAATACTTTAAAGCCTAGAAGGAAAAAGTAAAACTTTGAATCTATAATTTTACAGCAAGCCAAATTGTTATGAAAAATAAGGTCATAATACTTATAATCTCAGCCATACAAGGCCTTTGAAATATTGCTTTATAAAGACGAAGTTTAAAAATGCTTTTGGGTCCAGAAGACTTGTGTCTTCTGCCACATCAATGAAATTGTGGCCAGCTAACATGTTAGCTTGCAAGTAAAGCAAAATCTCAACCCCCACAGTTCTTGACAATTATGGGACAGTTATTTTTGTAGAATGTCCCTCAATTTGGTTGCGTAGATATTTTCTCATGATTAGATTTAGAAAGTTCCTTAATTTGGTTATAAACCAAAGAAAAAAAATGCAGTAAATATTATACATTAACCCAAACTTCTGACTGACTTACTTTATGATTAGAAACAAGTCAAAATTGTTCACTATCACTGCTTCTGTGATAGAAAGAAGGAGTTACAATAGCCATTATTTGTAGGTTGGTATGGTCATCTACATACAAAAGCCAAAGAATCAAACCAATATTAGAATAAATAAAAGAGTTTATTGAGGTCATCTAACAATAAACTTACAAAAAATGATAGTATTTATCTACACCAGCAGTAAGAAAGTAGAAAATATAATACTAAATAAGCTATTTTCATTAGCAGTAAAAACTATAACATTTCAAAGAATTGACTAAAGAAAGAAGACAAAGATCTCTCTGGGGAAAAAAATCTTATGTTTATTGAGGGAACTTAAAGATGGAGAGGCAGTCCATGATTAGTCAGCATTATTACTAGTTACTAAGTATTATTAAAAGATTATCCATACATTATATTGTCAATTCCATGATGTCCTATCAAAATTCCAGAAGGATTTTTTTCCACACTTAACATTCATTTATTATTTAGCATCCTAGCCAATGCAAATGTTACTAATGTTAAGATTTGACAAAGCTTCATGTTGGGTACACAGTGGGGTGCATTTTTGTTTGCTTGTTTTTAAGATTTCATTTTTTAGAGCAGTTTTAAATTTACAGCAAAATTGAGGAGAAAGTACAGCGATTTCTCATATACCCACTGCCCCTACACATGCATAGCCTCCCCCATTATCAACCTCCCCCACCAGATGGCACATTCATTACAACTGATGAACCTACGTTGACACATAATAATCAGCCAAAGTCCACAGTTTACATTAAGATTCACTCTTGGACGTACATTCAGTGGGTCTGGACAAATGTATAATGACAAGTATTTATCTGAATATCATACAGAGTATTTTCACTGAACTAAAAATCCTCTGTATCTGCCTATTCATCACTCCCTTCTCCCCAGTCCCTGGCAACTCTGATCTTTTTTACTGTCTCCACAGTCTTACTCGTTTTTTTTTTTTGCTTTTGCTGAGGAAGATTCACCCCGAGTTAACATCTGCTGCCAATCTTCCTCTTTTTGCTTGAGGAAGATTTGCCCTGAGCTAACATCTATACCAATCTTCCTCTATCTTGTATGTGGGTCACCACCACAGCATGGCCACTGATGAGAGGTATAAGTCTGTGCCTGGGAACCAAACCCAGGCTGCTCAAGCAGAGCAAGTCAAACTTAACCACTAGGCCACAAGACAGGCCCCCATAGTTTTACTTTTTCCAGAATGTTACATAGTTGGAATCACACAGTATGAAGCCTTTCAGATTGGCTTCTTTTACTTAGTAATATGTACTTAAGATTCGTCCTTGATTTTTCCTTTCTTGATAGCTGATTTCTTTTTAGCATTGAATAATATTCCATTGTCTGTTTATCCATTCACCTACAGAAGGGCATCTTGGTTGCTTCCAGGTTTTGGCAATTATGAATGAAGCTGCTATAAACATCCATGTACATATTTTTGTGTGGATATCAAATCCTTTGGGTGAATACCAAAGAGCACAGTTGCTGGACTGTATCGTAAGAGCATGTTTACTTTTGTAAGAAACTGCCACACTCTCTTCCAGAGTGGCTGTAGCATTTTGCATCCCCACCAGCAATGACTGAGATTTCCTGTTGCTCCACATCCTCACCTTGCTTACCATCCTTGCTCCACCTTGGCAGTATTTGGTCTTGTCAATGTTCTGGACTTTGGTCATTCTAATAACTGAACCAGACTTGCATATCTGGTTAAATCCCACTTGGTCACGGTATATAATTCTTTTTATACACCATTGGATTCAATTTGATACTATTTTGTTGAGGATTTTTGCCTCTGTGTTCATGAGAGATATTGATCTGTCATTTCCTCTTCTCGTAATATCTTTGTCTGATTTTGTTATTAAGGTAAAGTTGGCCTCCTAGGTTGAATTATTCCCTCTGGTTCTATCCTCTGACAGAGATTGTAAGAAATTGGTGTATTTTCTTAAATGTTTGGTAGACTTCACCACTGAACCCATATGGGCTTGGTGCAGTTTGGATGGTGATTAATTCAATTTCTTTAACAGATAGTCAATCTATTATATATCTATATTATTATAGACTTCATAGATAGGAATTTTCAGTTTGTTTATTTCTTCTTTGTGTGAGTTTTGGTAGATTGTGTCTTTCAAAGAATTGCTCCATTTCATCTAGGTTATCAAATTTCTGGGAATAGAGTTGTTCATAGTATTCCTTTATTACTCTTTTATTGTCCATGGGATCTGTAGTGATGTCCCCTCTTTCATTTATGACATTAGTAATTTGTGTCCTCTCTCTTTTTTTCTTAGTTAGCCTGGTTATATCCTTATTAATTTTATTGTATTTTCAAAAAACTGGCTTTTTATTTCATTGATTTTTCTCTATTGATTTCCTGTTTTCAATTTCATTAATTTCTGCTCTAATTCTTATTCATTCATTTCTTTGCTTACTTTGGATTTAATCACTGCATCCCACAGATTTTGAAAAGTAGTGTTTTAATTTCCATTTAGTTCAAAATATTTTTTAATTCTTCTTGGGATTTCTTCTTTGACCTATGTGTTGTTTAGAAGTGTGTTATTTAATCTGTACATATTTGGGAATTTTCCAGATATCTTTCTCTTATTGATTTATAATTTAATTTTACTGTGGTCTGAGAGCAAGCATTGTGTGATTTCTATTCTTTTAAATTTCTTAAGATGTCTTAATGGCCCAGAATGTGGGCTATTTTGGTGAATGTTCCATGTGAGCTTAATAAGAATATGAATTCTGCCGTTTGATGAAGTAGTCTGCAGATGTCCGTTTTATCTAGTTGATTGATGATATTGTTGAGTTCAACTCCAGGTGGACTGTTTGAGGAAAAAAATACTGTGCATGAATATTGTACCCTCTTACACATCTCTAGGTATCTTGTCTATTCCTGCTTTGTTAGGGCAATTGCTAATCACCACTATTACCAACTTTCTTCCTAATAAATTAACACTATCTAAAACACAATTGACAGTGCATAATGTCAAAGAGTTTTTGTCAATGTAGTTTTATAAATTAGAGTTCTAATAGGAGAACAATCCATTTTACATTCAAGTCATTAAGGAAATATTGGGAGAAAGGAAGAAAAGTGAAGTAGTTATGATAGTGAAATCCTAGTGTAATATCAGTTGTTATTTATCTTGTAACTAAATGTCAGCTGTACATAATTTTACCCAATTACTCTTGATCTGAGAGTCCTCAAGTTGGTTCCACAGGCATAACTGTTGTTGGCCTCTCACTTCATAACTTTTCCTGCTGGTAAGTCTGACAGTGTCATTCTCTAGCTGTTGATAACAGTGAAGGGGGAACTTGTCTAGTAGATTATGATGGGAACGTTGTTGAGTTTGGGGATTCCCTATAGGTAGCAATTACTTGTGTTTTTGTAAATAAAAATTAAAAATGAATATTTTAAATATCTTGAACTATTTTTCATTGATATTTAGTCTTATTTATTATTAATTAAAATATATAAAACTTTTAACAAATTATTTTTTATAATTTATTCTGATATTAATGGAGAGGGAATATATGGGGAAGTACTACTCTACATGGAACTATTTTACTTAAAATTACTGAATGCTTTTAAGCAATGCAGTTTAGAGAATTTTGAACTATCTAAGTAGTTATTTTCTATGAGTTCTGGAAGCATTTATGCTAAATAACAGGCTTTTTGAGCAGTGATAGCAACACGTCTGTTGATTATTGAAATTTGTCTCTCTGTCAAGACTAAGCTCTTTGAAAGCAGAAATTTGAATGCAGCATTCTGTTTATCTTTGTCTACTTATCCTTGAACCTAGTAGGTGCTCAATAAAACTGTGTTGAAACAAAATGACATCCTATCATTGGCCACTGCTTCATTTCTGGGGAGCATGCCATGGAGAAAAGTACAGCAGTTGATTTGAATCAAGATGCTCTGAGAATTTGCTAACCAATTCACCTCTGCCAAGTAAGAACTATTCTATCAAACTAAACACATCAGTTGCATACCTGCTGCATGCTTAGTGTCATTAGATTAGTACACCTGCCCAATAATCATGGACAGATGGACTTAGCTGATGTAAAAGACTGTGTGTTTTTCCCTCTCCACTCACACACACATAAAGTAGAAGAAAAGAATTCTCCATCTTTTTTTTTCGAACAAGGACATCTTCGGATGTATTAGTCGAACTTGGAGTCCCTCCAACACAAAAGCTTATGTCTAAATTTAGAACTAACTAGCTCTCTGTATGTATCAAACTGGAAAACACATATTCTCTTCATTAGCATCAAGGCATTTTATTCAACATAAATCTATTGCCAAAGAGAATATTAATGTTTTGTTCTTAGTGTTAGTGGCTCACAAAACTCAGTTTTTCCTTAAAGTGCTTGGGGACAAAAACCGAACATATTCATTAGGGAAGAACAACAAGTTTGTAGAGAAAATTGATCTCAGAGACTCACAGAGCTCTCCATCTGAATGGACTTTTAAAGGTCTTCCAGCATGACACTCCTTGACTGCTAGAATTCCTTTCCAAATAACTTTCTTGGGTGATTATCCAGTCCTCTAAATACCTCCCCTGCCAAGACACTCTGATCCACTTTTTACCAGCTCTGATTGATAGCCCCTGGCACAAAACCCAAATCCTTTTCACTATTGCCTCCCAATTACTTCCAGATTTGTTCCTTTGGACCCACGGATTGCTAACTCGTTCATACGACATTTTTTTTTATGCTTGATGACAACTGCCACATATTCTCCCTCTTATTTCCTATGCCTCTGCACCCCAGTCTTCTCTTCTCCGGGCTAAAAACTTCAGTTCATTTAGCCTGCCTCATATGCTCCCATTTCGAGTTGCTTCATCATCATGGCTGGACTCTTGTTATGTTCCAAATAACACAACTTTCCTAACAAGGCCATCGTGACATTTAAAAGAAGTTAGGTGTGGCAGAAATGTGCAAAATGGATTGCTGGGGAAAGTGCCCCAACCAATGATTATGGCTGAAATGAGTGATTATTAAAATAGTACATTTAATGCGGAGAGGGCAGGAAAGAGTAAATCTATGACTATTTTATTTACAGAATCAAAGGAAATAATGGTCACCTTGATGGGATGAGACCACTGAGATGAAAAAGTCAAGGACGCCTTCAGGATCTGCTCTGGGAGGTTAGTAGAAGACAGTACTGTTAATTTTAAATCAGAACATAAAGGGTAAATTTTCCTGTGGGAGGACATGCCTAGTACATTGAACATATTTTCTTAGAAATGTTTATTAAAATTTCTAGATAGATAAGTTTACAGAGTAATTAAAATATCTATACGCTGGTTACACATTAAAGCATCTCATAGCTGAGTCCTCTCTCCCAAGCCTAGACCATCAGATGTAGTGCTTAATGAAGTTAAGATGTTGAAAATGAAGCTGAACCCTTCTTTCCCAAACTTTCTGCCCCGTTTTCACAATCACAGTCACAACCACCCAGTCAATCTTTCATGTTAAAAAACTGTGGTATTGCCCTGTGATTCATCTTTTTTTTTTTTGACTCTAATATTCAATCAATTACCAAATTTTCTCTATTAATCTCAGAAATGTCTATCAAATCTAGATGTTTTCTCCAATTCTAATGCCATTGCACTAGCTTTGTCACTTGCCACTAGTCTTCCACGGCTTGTGTTATTTCATAACACACAACACCTGTCCTCCTGACTGTGAGCTCTTGTCCAGCAGAGTCCTGGAGCCATCTTGGATTGGCATCTGGGAGCCCATTGCTGAAAGTTCACAAATTTTGTGAGTTGGTTGCCAAATGATTGCTAGCTTGAAATTAATCATAGTGGGAGTATTTACATGATGGAAACCCACAAACACTACAAATTAGGACTTGGTTTCTTTTCCTTTATCAGAATATTACTGTTCTTGCCTTTCCAGTCTATCTGCCACGCTGGCATCAGCATTTTCTTCTTACAAAAGCAAAGACAGCAATGCCACTATCCAACAAAATAGGAAAAGTTATTTCTATAAGTGCAAGAACTTGACTTAAATACTGTTGAACACAGAAGTCTGATTTCAATATATTAATAACTCAGATTTCAAGATATTTATAATTCATTACAGATTTAGATACAGAAAAACACTCACACACAGGCTTCTTTTTTTTGTTTGTTTTTTGGTGAGGGAGATTGGCCCTGAGCTGACATCTGTGCCCATCTTCCTCTATTTTTTGTATATGGGACACTGCCACAGCATGGCTTGATGAGTGGCTTGTAGGTCCACACCAGGGATCCGAACCTGCGAACCCCAGGCCGCTGAAGTGGAGTGCTCGAACTTAACCACTATGCCACCAGGCTGGCCCCAGGCTTATTTATAGATAGTTTAAAATGGCGGCCGCTCCTATTTGATGAAGAAGCAGGTGGCAGATTCATCTTCAAGGAGAGTAGAAGGTCTTCTGCCAGATGGATCCATCCAATGGCTCTCTTACACATGACTAGGAATCTTGATTAAACGTTTCCATGTGTCCTGTGTCTTATTAATTAATCAATTGGTGTATCATAAGGATGACATACAGAGATAATGGTGATTCCTAGTCTCAGAGGAGAGTCCTTTCATCCCTGTGTTCTCCAAAGCCAATTTGTTCTTCTGCAGTGAACTTCTTTATTATATGCAGGATCTCCGATCTGGGGAGGTGAAATATCTCTGGCAAATTGATTGGCTCGAAACCAGAAAGTAATGTTGATTTTTAAACTTGCAAAGCTAATTCTTGCGTTTCTGAGGTGACGATATCTGGCTGGCTGACATTCCGTGCCCTCCCCCAATTTCTTCAGGTGAACACATACCCCGAGAGTTCAATCTCCAGAACTTCTCTGTGTAGCCAGACAATTTCTATTTGAATTCTCTGCTAGTTTTAACTATTGGTCCATAACTAATTTTACTTGTAAATGTGTCATTTATCAATAATTACTATTATAATTTAATGTGGTCTGCTCAAAATGTCTTTCTATTACCCCCTCCCAGGTTATCTAATTTTTGTTTGTGCCCCACTAGAGGTAAAATTTTGGAATTTCTCTTACAGTTTATAATTATATTAGCATGATTACATTTTGGCTTATAGAATTTTGCATATTTCATGGTTTTAAAAACTCTGTTGGCTTCCTTTTGTCCAAAGGAAAATTTGCTTTAAAATCTCCTTAAAATGAGAATGTATGAGAAACTCTGGGATGAGGACAAGATATCCTCATTATTTTACACGTTGAAGTTTGAAAACCACGGGCCCAGAGATCAGGA
Source organism: Tapirus indicus (assembly GCA_031878705.1). Classification (NCBI taxonomy): domain Eukaryota; kingdom Metazoa; phylum Chordata; class Mammalia; order Perissodactyla; family Tapiridae; genus Tapirus; species Tapirus indicus. The sequence continues at coordinate 123,626,987 of CM062925.1, forward strand.
TAACAGCCAGACTGGCTAACATGAGACACAATTGTCCTTCATTATCCAACTCTATCATCTTAACTACATTTAAAATCCCATTTCCAGCCATATTCATCTAACATTTTTTGAAACATCAAATTTCTCAATTTGTTCCCTGCTGTGTAGTCTCTGGGCATATTAGACGTTTTTACATTTTCATAAATTCTTATATCTGTTTGAGAGGCCTTTCTCTGCATTACTGCAAAATGTGGTTTGCAAATATCACCTCCCCAGAAAATAGTAACAGCAAACACTTATTGAGTGCTTTCAGTATGTTGCTAAGTCCTTCCAAGAATTATCTCATTCAATCATCCCTCCATCTCAAAAAGGATTTTAGAGGAGGAACATGCAGGACGACCCGTCAAGTCACCTGCATAAGTTTACACAGATCCAAATCCAGTTCTGGGAACCCAAGTGGTTGACACATTGCTGCTATCACTCTCCATTGTTTTTTGCTGATTTATTTTCTTTATGGCAATCATCACATTCTAAAATGATCTTTTTCATGCGTTTATTTAGGTGTCTATGTTTTATTTTTCTCTATCAGAAGTTATGGTTAACTAGGGTATAGATTTTAACTCCAGGGCCCAGAACAGTCCCTTGCACATGGAAGATGCTCAATAAATGTTTCTTGGATGGATGAATGGATGGATGGATGATTGGAAGGAAGGGTGGATGGATGGATAGATGAATGGGTGGATAGAAGGATGAATGGATGAATGGGTGGATGGAAGGCTAAACCTATTGGTGGTTGAATGAGCGGGTGGAAGAATGGATGGATAGATGGATGATCCTGTTATCTGAGTCTTTACTTTTAGTGGAAGAGAGGAAACAAATGTCTAAACAGATACATAAGCATTCAGACTAGATATTCAGACATGTCCCATGTGTTTCTCCTCTTTTCTCTGCAGAAGGTGACCAATTTGAGGTAATATTTTGCTTCTCATTGTGCAGTCTGCAGAACAATAGCATCAGAATAATCTGGGGGCTTATTAGAAATCTAGAACCTTAGGCTGCACCCCAGACCCACCAAATCAGAATTTTCATTTTAACAGAATTCTGTTAGATCCATGTATACTATCTCCCCACCTAGACAACATTTGCCTGGGAAGAATCTGTCTGCTGCAACTATTTTGGAACTCTGGGGTCTATTGAAGGCCTGCAACTTTCAGGGAAAGGCTTGGATGGTGGATTTCAGTCAATTTCAGCTCTTAGCACAGTAGCAGCCACCCATCCCCAACCCCAGTTCCTTGGCAGGCAGTTGTGCAGGTGTTCCTAGAGCAGTTTGCACACAGCTTGCAGGAGTCAGGGTGGGCAAAGAGGACTCTGTCCTGCAAATATCAGGGATCTGTGCTGCGGTCACTGTCTAGTGCCTGTGATCACAGAGGTGCAGACAAAGAGGGGAGCAGCCATTGTTGTTGCACCTCTGCCTATTGCTGCAGGCCCCTCCCAGACCAGTTGAAGTGACTTCCAGGGGATTTAAAGGGCTGGCACCCTTCTTCCCCACTTCCTTCATTGTTCTCTTTTGCCTCTTTTGGATCCAGACAGTAAAAAGCAACTTAGGAAGTTAATCAGCAAGCCATGCTTGCTCAGTCTAGAGGCCCATCCTAACTATCTCTTGTTAGCTGTTTCTTATCCTTGTTACCTCACTTTGCCATTATCAGGGAGTAGAAAGAGGTTCATAAAATGCCTTCCTGTGTCTGATTTCTATAATGCATGGTTATTCTATTCATGATTATGAAATATTAATACAAACACTAAGCACAATTTATTGAGTACTTACTCTATATGCTTATCTTATTTAATCCTGATGATAATGAGATGAGATGGATTATACTGTTCCATCATTTGTATGGATGAGGACCCTGATGCTTAAGACTATATAATTTATCCAGGGTCACAGTTAATTAGTGCCAGGGTTAGATCTGACCCAGTCTGGCTGGCTCCAAAGTTCTTGGTTATATATAAACTCTGAAATCTGATTAAGAAGAAGGAAAGGCCTTTTAAGAAAAGCTTTTCACTCAAAGGACCATTTTAATGCTGAGAATTCTGAAACTTCAGTGAGCCAATGGAATCAAAGATTGTGGATGGCCACTCATTCTATTTCTGTGAACTAATCACCTGAACTGTTTTCAAAAGAAGGAGAGGTGGTGATGGAGTGGGTTTGAAGGGGAAGAAAATAGTTTATCATTTCCAGTTCTGAAAATAATTATAATCTTCAGGAGTAGATTTCATGAAAAATGTTCCCTCTCATTACAAGTCTATTATGAGTTAGCATATATGCCTATAAAGATATGGTTGTTAATAGGGACTACGTTGTTTAAAATAAACAATGATTATAATCACACTGTTTGTAATGTACTCTTATTTACAGAAATAAATAATTTACAAAGTAATAATTAATTTTACTCTTTCCTTGAATTTTTTGAAACCACTGCTTCACTGTTTTATAATTAGTGAAAAAAATTCCATAATATTATGGGATTATTATATTATTATTATATTATTATTATAATATTATTATATTAACTCAATACTTTAAAAATTCATTGTTTGCCTAGACTTTGAAATGTTACTCAGTACTGTCATTTTAAAATGGCTTTGTGTTTAAATATGAAAATTTGCAAGCAATTAGTTCTTTTAGTGGACTAATTGCTGTTGCTATTTAAAACTAAAATTAGACAGCACAGCTATTTCAATTTGAACAGGAAGAGTTATGTTCCAACATAAATCAATTCATAGAAAGTTTCTGAAGGAGTTTCTAGCTGTTTTTCCCTATGTACATATTACTTTGGTCAGCTTATATTCAGGGCTATTGGGCTGATGATTAACAATCTAAGATTTCTCTAATAAAGCATTAATGCAATTCATCCAAAAGACAAAATGCTGTCTATTGGGTCATTGATTTTTAAACTTCACATTCCCTTTGTGTACCAAGTTATTAATCAGTTGCTATGCCTCCACTGGAGATATGCTAATTAATAAACCCTCCTGATTAACTCCTTGATATATCCTTGACCCAGTTATCTTTACTGCAAAATTTCTAAAGTCCTTCATCATATTGTACAAGTAATCTATAAAGAGTTCGATAGTCACCAAGAAACATGCAACACCATTATTTTTCAGACATAAGGGGAATGACCTCCACTTGGATAATATTCAACTTGGTCTCAGAGGTTAATAAAATGAACAAGGAGAAGTCACTTCAGTTTGTGTGTTTATAGAGGTAAAGCAGCAGCGCAGGAGTGTGGGGGCTGGAAAGTGGAATGCTCTGGCTCGGGCATTAGGAGACATGGGTTCTTCTACTAAGACCCTGAGCATGCATGCAAAGTGAAGCAAACAGGTCATCTCTCCAGGAGACTCATTCCTTAATGAGAAAATGAGAGTGGTAGACAGTGTGATTTCTAAAATATCAGGAATTTTGGCCCAATCTTGGGGTATCTCTTGCTCCTGCATCCCCTGGGAACTTTTCTAGCAACAGAGCAGGATAATAATCACCATTACTCAATGTTTGAATTCTTTGTGACAAGCAGCAGACACCACCTCTGATGGCCTAAGCTGTAAAGAATTTGTTGTACGAATATTGGATAGTCCACAGAATTTCAGGAGGAGTTTAGAACCAGGCCTAGAATCTCCCCAGCCAGAAACACAGACAAACATGCCATAGTACAGCTTCCTAGGGACACTGCTGCCAGCCTTGTTGCCATCAGATGCTGTAGCTGCTACCCCTGACACCCTAAGACATGACATTGAAAGTTGCTGCTCGTGCCACTTCCTCTACCATGCCCAGAAATTGCAGGTTCTCCATTGCAGATGGTAAGCCAGGCTCCAGAACTCTGGACGTCTACACTGTGACACTCTGACTGAGGCTTAGCAGAGGTCTCCACGGCATTCTTATGCCTCCAGCACAATGGGATCTGCTGTTTCATATGGCTCAAGCTGGAGGGTCTCTTTAACTGCACATTGAATCTGCTTCAAAGTTACCTCTTGTTCTAGGCCCTTCTCAAAAATGGCAGCCTTCCCAGGCACCTGATAATGGGTTGGCATAACATTTCCAGATTCAGACTATACTGGCCCCAAAATCAAAGAGCTCTACCAAGAGCAGTGTGCTTCATTGCTTGTGATAGGAGATGCAAGGTATAAATGTGTTCTTTACCTTCAAGAAGATGTCACAGCATGTTCTCATGCACTGGGCCCCTGAACTCTTTACTGATACCTGAGACTCCTTAATATTTAGTAGAACTTACTTCCCACTGGAGGGTAGCAGAATATGCCACCCCAAAGTATGCCACTTTGGCAGAAGGATTATTTTGACCTAAAGGCAATTGAGAAGAAGCAGATACAAGAAAAGCTCTCTGCCTTCCTCTATTTGACTAAAAGCAGGACATAAATTTGTAAAGGTGTCCTCTCTCCTCTCTACCAGGAAGGACAGAAGTTAATCACCAGAGAAAACTCTAGACCCTGAGCAGCCCAGAGGTGGCACCAGAGGAGTCTACACAACAAACCTCACTAACTGGCCTTTATCTCCCATTAGTTCCCCATATATTTGCCTTCCCACGATTTGCTGCCCCTAAGAAACTCAAAATCCTTTTCCTTTGTCTTGTCACTTCTCTAAATATTTATTGCTCTTTTGTTAAGATGCTCTGTAACCCCAAGTTCTAACCACCCCTTTGAGTGACTCATCACTGAGTTTTCCCATATGTATGAGCTCTGCTGTGTCTCTTTGGTTTTCTTCTGTTAATCTCTCTTTTGTCAGTCCAATTCACAGATGCCCCAGCTAGAGAACCTAGGAGGGTACATCCCTACATCATTATTTTCCTTTGAGGTAACTGACATAGCATGTGGCTCACTCACTCTTGACATGTTTTTTCCTACATCGGTCAAGCACTACCCCAGTGGTTGCCCATCTAGTTCACACCTGTGAACACCTTGTCCATCAGCCCTGGCCACAGATCCCCTAGTTGCCATTCTGTTGCTCCTGCTGCCACCTGGCACTCCCACTGATGCTGGGGGCTCAGGTCAACAGCAACATGCTCTGCTGCCATGCTGGCCTACAGGACAGCCAACACTGAGCTGGTCAACAAACAAACAGAGGGCCCTGGAGTCCTTTATTGCTCTGAGGCTGGAACACTCTCTGGGCCCTCCCAGGACACAGGGGCAGCTGGTGAGTTCCCCAGCATCATGTAATAAATCCTTTCTAATGTGTCTATCTTCCAGAGTCATCTTACTCCTTGCTCCTTACTCTGCCAAGGTTCTGCTAGCATCTGCACCTCAATACCCATATACCAGTATTGCTTTTTTCCCCAGCTTCACTGAGGTATAACTGACAAAAATTGTACATATTTAAGGTGTGCAATGTTATGTTTTCATATATGTATATATTGTGAAATGATTACTACAATCAAGCTAATTAACACATTCATCACCCCACAGTTGCCATTTTCTTTTTGTGGTGAAAACACTCAAGATTTACTCTTTTAGTAAACTTCAAGGATACAATACAGTATTGCTAACTGTAGTCACCACACTGAACATTAGATCTCCAGAGCTTATTCATCCTATAACTGAAACTTTGTCTCCTTTCACCAACATTTCCCCATTCCGCACCCCCCCCCCCAGCAACCACCATTCTACACGGTATACATCCACAAGAGAATATTATTCAGCCTTAAAAAAGAAGGAAATCCTGCCATTTGTGACAACATGGTTGAACCTGGAGGACACTATGCTAAGTGAAATAAGTCAAATGCAGAAAGATATTTATTTGTGGAATCAAAAGAAGTCGAACTCATAGAAGCCGTTGTTTCTTTTAAACTTCAAGGAGACGGACAGCAGCATATGAGCTATCTTTTCCTGTAGTGCATGCTTTTAATATTAAACCTCCCTTGAAAAGCTGTGCCAAGGCTTAGAAGAGACATTATTTTTAATAATATACATTTGGTATCATTATCATCATTATTAGTAATACTTTAGTATTTTTTTAATGTTTCCCATTTTGTCCTTTTTACTCTGTATTCCAACAGGCAAGTCATGAAATTCTCTATTTTACCTATTTCTAAATGAGTAACACATAAACATTTACCCATTTGCTTAGAATTTCCATCTGAGTTGACATAATGTGGTCAGCATTGATTCCAAGAGAAGGAGGTTTCTCCTTCTACAAGAAGGCAGCCGAGTGACCTCAGTTGTGACCAGATAGACAGGGGACAGAAGACAATCTTTGTTTTTCCTTCCTCTCTAGGATGCTGACCTCCTCTATCTCCAGGGTTCAGTGCTTTTAGAGAAGGACTCTTTAGCTCCTACACACATGGAGTTGTATTTCCTGGGACCTATTCAGATCCCAAGAGCTATTATTGCAGACGTGAATACATAAGAAGGAACATACATTACTATTGAAAGGTTGTTTGGGGACTAAAAACTAATCTGAAAATGGCAATTAGGTGAGAAAACATGGAGAGAGAAGAATGGAAGTCTCTTTGGAAATGAAGGACAACTAGTTCAGAGTGGACAGCCATGATAAAAGAGATTCCATTTGGCCAACCCAGCTTTGAGAAGAAAAATCTTTTATCCAAGAAGATGGTCTTTTTCTTTCCACAGTTACTTTCGTATCATACATACCAGCAAAACTCGTAAGTGCCCTTCACCCATTAGACAGGTCTTGCTTTTAGCCCCTCTACACTCTCCTTTGTCTGAGTCAGTGACCATGTGGTCAGCTACCTGGAGTAAGTGGTAAGGAGCCATTAGACTCAGGCATCCAAGCCCAGGTCTCTCTCCATCGCTCCATTGTGGCAGCTGTCTTTCACTAATTTGGCCTTGGGTGCCTAATTCACAGGACAATACACGGTTTATCCACACTTGACAAAGAGAACACAGTGAACAATAGCTCTAAGAGAGTGTTCTGGCATCCGATTTGAGGTTGTTCTGCAGCTCTTTGGGTTTCAGATTCCTGTTCTAACCCTTTCAAAAGTCTAAGCAGCACGTGAGGATCCTCAGAAAAACAAAATGGAATTCCCAAGGCAAATACAAAAACAACCCCGGAGAGCACTGATTTACCTTGTTGTCTGGAATATCAGAAACATCTAAAATTTATTACCTCTCTGCAGCTCTCCAATTCACTATTTCTCGGGATATCTGATACACGGGAAGCAGACATGAATTGTCTAGAAACACATATCATTCATATCACATTTACTACAGAAAAACAAAACACATTTGCCAGGCCTTTCCTACTATATCATCTTGCTGCAGAGCTACACAGTCTGGGGCATTGGGCAGCTCCTGCTCAGCCACCACGGATGAGTCTTTCCTCAAGCACAGTGTCCTTACCTGATGCCTTACACGGGCTGCCCCTCAGCCTTTCTCGCATTATGGCCCCTCTTTGAACACAGAGGCCTTACCTTACAACCTCATAGGGCTGGACACAAAACTTTAGCCCTGTGAGTCTACTGAAGGCTTTTCTATTTTATGACCATTTTCTAAGAGTCAGACTTCACTTTGCAAGTACATATTAAATCAGTCTCAAAATGCCACAAGCTCAGCCTATGCCTCCTGTAAAGGTAGAACCTGACATCAAGGTTTCCTGATTCACATGCTGAAATGCCTTTGTATGAGAAATTTTTCCTGATAATAAAATCGCTGACAAATGCTTATGCTCATTTATAAACCAGGTTTTATAGAACCTGCAGTTCATTTCCTTTTCTTCTTCCCTCCAAAGGACTCTGGCAAAGTTAATAGAAAAAAAAGTGCAAAAAACTTGTGAGACAGAAGAGATTATTCATTATTAATAAAACTTGAAAGCCAACGGCCCATATGTTAATCTTTAGTAAACTGCAAATGTTTCACATTTATGAATTCTAAAGTGCTTTGATTTTTGGCAAATGTTAGAAGAGATGAGAACAGAAAAGGAAGAATCAGGATAACAGGAATTTAGAGACTTTTGGAGAAAAAAGCACGGTATTTTAGCATGTCATCACCTTTTGCAGTAGACACTGACATATTTTGACTGAAACATTGCTATAAACAATTTGTTTACATTAAGAGTATTTTACAACCTGAAGTAGCAAACTGATTCATTATCTGTCTACTTAAGAACAATTATAAGGGCTCAAAAACATTAGAACTGTAATTTTCAAGGCATTATGAAATTAATTCTTCCTTTTCATTAGTATAGAAAGAAGAGTCTCTTTCCTTTCACTAACATCACAAACTTGGACATGTGCACACTCAGAGAGAATCACACCAGAGACCTAATATAGCCAGATATTGAATTAAAGTTCAAGAGCTCTGAGCAGGATTTCACGTCACTGGAAGGTAGATATGTTTCAATTTAAGTGTAGGTCATTCATTTTAATTAGATTGTCATGGGAAATTAAAGGATTGTTTCTGCACAAGTACATACGTTGTTCCAAGATTTCAAATGAAATTAGAATTCTTCTGGCTTGCGAGGGACATTTTTCCTGACTTAAAAGGTCAAAATTAGTGTCATATGGACTTTAGAGAAATTGGTAACCAATAGCTTTAACCATTGTGATGATCACTGAAGATAAATTATGGGTAGATGGAAAAATGGCAAAATATTTTTATTTCATGTTATACATGTTAGAATCTGTTTCTTTTACATTTCTTAAAGGTTTTTCCCTGGGATTAATCCCTTAAGAGTGATTTCCCATGTTCTCCTGTTTCACAACAAATTCTGAAATACATTTTATTTTTTTCTTTGAAAAATATATGTATTTCACTCATAATCTCTTCTTGTAATTTATTTAGAAACACTCTTCTAGCCATTAAAGTTAACTCTTAAAGGAAAATGTTGACCACTATGTATTCTACTATCCCACCAGTAGAACAAAATAATAAAAACCCAATATTAAGAATAAAAATAGTAAATACAAAAAATACAAAATCCAATAACTCTGTACAACATGCAGATGATGATGATCTCTTTCACTAGGAAATCTCCCATTTTAATCATGGCTCATGTAAACCATTTGATAAATGATTATTTGAGCTATTTCCTTGCTCAAAGTTTCCTTCTAGTGGCCATAACTGATAGCAAAATGTGACAAAGAGTTATTATGACTTCGTCTAGAATCCACAAAATTTTCTGGCTCAAAATATTTACTTGGTTGATGTAGAGGTCTGCATCCTTCTTCCCCATAAGCTATAGACATCTAAATGGACACTAATACAGCTTCTTTTGAAATTATCATGCTTTTATTTTAAAAAGAAATTCGAAGCTGTGCTTTTAAGATTACACTTTCAAAGTAAGACGCATTTATCCTTTTCTGGCTGTAGTGTGGACGCAGGCTGAGATTCTCACCTGAAAGTCTCAATAGAAACGAACAGGATAATTATAATTACTTAAAAACGAGTTGAGTAATTCTTAGCTGATTACTTCCTACAAGCATAGCTAATCTAATGTTTCGCTTCCCATGCAATAATGGTTGAAATGCTAATTGTTAAGGCCTTATTAAAACTTAATTGTTATTTGTCTCAGCTGAGCTCGTTAATCATTAGCCATGTCAGTCCCCATTTTTGAAAAGAGAATCTTTATTTTGCAGGACTGAGGAGGACCTGATGCCAATGCTCTTCCTCCTTCCTTAGTGTCTCTCTATTTCTCATAGGGACGCAGACCTCAGGGAGGGAAGGAAGATGGGAGAGGATATGGAGTGACAAAATAAAAGAACATAATGTCACTGCATTATGTACTAAAATACATAGACCTCGGAATATCATGCCTCATGCCCTCGGGTCAGAGAAGTGAGCGTTATAAAAACACGTGATCCTTTACACAAAGCTGCTAACTGGGCAGAGTTGTCCTCCATATTTCTTTAAAGGAATACAGGGATAGGTGGAGGTAAACAATGAAGCTGGCACAGAACCATAACCGAGAAGTTCTGAGTCCCTGCCTGTTTTACTGTACAAGAGACAAGAAAATGCAGACACAAATATGGCTGCCTTTTGAGCATGATCCCCGAGTCCCACCCCGCCGCAAGGACATCGCGAACCTTCCCAGCTCACTTGCATATGTTTTTCATAATATATTTCCTCAGCCTTGACTGTATATAGTCTGAGCATTTCTAACCATGGCATCGAGCTTCTTCATTGATGGACACTTTTCAGGGGAATAAAATGACTATAATCTTTTTCGTATAAACTCTCCCAATTCCGTCTCATTAGTCCTTATCATATTCTTCTGCACCCTCATCCATCTCCCTTTTCAGTTCACACCCAACAGATACTTGTAGACATTTATTGTGTCTTTCCCCGGTCGTCACTTAGGAGAGCTATTCATACAGGATTCGTTTAACACATCTTCATAAATCAATGCAAACAGCTCCTTAATCATTTTCATTGCTTTTTCATTGCTTTTCCCTAAACTCCTGTCAGGCTTTTCCATGTCTTGCACACACAATTAGGAATCCAAAGGCCGGATAAACATTCTAATATATGGACATACTAGATTCACTGGGAAGCTGCTTTGATTTTTCCTTGCTCGAGGGGATGGTCTTACAGTTGCAATTTTAAATTTCATGAATTCTCTGAAAAGAATCTACCATCCTGCCATGTACAAGACTTTTAATTCTCACAATCACACGGTTGGTTAGACAGCAAGAGCTTTTATTCCCAGTTTAGAGATAAAGATGCTCGAACATAAGCCAAGTCTTGGGTATGACGGCAGATGTTTCTGGTGGAGACAATTTCTATTAAACTTGAGTTCGTTTCAATATATAAAAATATATACGTTAGTCCTTTTTCAGTAAATTGAATCAGTTAAAGATATCTAGGTAAATTTAACAGACCCAAAAGATTATGAAAATGACAAGTTTCTATATTACTTTTTGGAGTCAGTAATATTTGTGATAAAAGCAGTTTAAAGCCACATAAAATCAGAATAATTCTAATCCCAAGAGTCTGTCACAGCTTCAGGAAAATCCTTTCTCACCATTTCTTGACATGTGCTGTTCCTTTTATTTGGATGCTCACCTTATCCCTTCAAGTTCTTGCTCCCACCCTGCTATAAACTAAATGTCTGTATTCCCTCAAAATTTATATGTTGAAAGCCAACCCCCAAGGTGATGATATTTGAAGGTGGGGCCTCTGGGAGGTGATTAGATCATGAGGGTGGGGCCCTCATGAATGAGATTAACGCTTTTATAAAAGAGACCCCCAGGGGCCAGCCTGGTGGTGGAATGGTTAAGTTCACAGGTTCTGCTTTAGTGGCCTGGGGTTCACAGGTTCAGATCACGGGCACGGACCTACACACCACTCGTCAATCCATGCCGTGCAGGCATCCCATGTAAAACAGAGGAAGTGGGAAAGATGGGCACCGATATTAGCTCAGGGCCAATCTTCCTCAGCAAAAAGAGGAGGATTGGCAACAGATGTTAGCTCAGGGCGGGTCTTCCTCACACACACACACACACACACACACACACACACAAGAGTCTCCCAGAGAGATCCCTTGCCCCTTCCACCATGCGAAGACACAGAGAGGAGACAGCCATCTGCAACTCTGAAGAGAATCCTCACCAGAACCTGACCATGCCCGGCACCCTGATCTTGGGCTTCCAGCCTCCAGAAATGTGAGAAATAAATGTCTGCTGTTTATAAGCCACCCAGCCCGTGTACTTTGTTATAGCAGCCCAAACAGGCTAAGACACATCCCCACACCATTCACATCCCCAGACACACACACTCACACACTCTCTCTCTCACACACACAGCCTGCGATATATCACACCTAAATAGTTCAACCTCGTTCAGGACATATTAGGAGGCACTGGAGGACTGAGGAACCAGCACCTCACTTGGAAGGAGAAGAGTTGGGTTTGAATCTCAGCTTTGCTGCCCGCTGTGCCGACATTCACTATTAAACACGCTGGTGAGGGAGGCATGGACAATTAGGCATCTTACTTTGATTCCGAATCCTAAGCTCTGGGAAGAGCCGACGAGCAGAGTCACAGAAACGACAGGCAAGTCAAGGACCCAGTGAAACTTTTCCAAGCTGATGTGAGCAGTATCACATTATTATTGATCACACCCAAACATCCTTCCTTTTCGTAATCTGAAAAATGTTATTCAACTGAATTTGTGTGTATCAAAACAGAGAGCATTTCCCTTTCCCTTAACTTTCACGTTAGGCAGTCTGCACAGAAGGATGAATGATCTGCCCCTGACCCTCTGACAGCCCTTTGGGCTTAGGGTGCACAGGTCCTGACTGGTGGAAAGAAGCAGCCCCCCCCCCCCGCCACAAAATGCCTTGTGTTTATTTACCTTGAATAATACCAGTGGCTATTGATCTTCTAAACAATGACAAAAATACCTCTTGCAGTGAGAAAAATTATTTTCCACATATTTGCAAGGAGTAAAAAGCCAACCTATTTGCTATTTTCATTTAAAAGTATTATATGTATATTTTAATCCCTCTAGGACAAAACATTTCACACTTATATATAAGTGCTAAATTTATCCACTGAAATTTTAGCCAATTATAGTTACTCTGTATGAGTAGGTCGACTTCTTCAAAATGGAGACCTAAAATTCCCTCTAGTTGAAATGTTGTTTTTTCTAAAATGTCTCCAATTTTAAATGGCTAATCCACAGTTACATTTGTGATAAAAATTCAACACTAATATTTTGACAATTAATTTACATAGTTAAGAGTCAATTTTATTCTCTCTTCAGGAAATTGAAAATAAAAAATAATAAAAAAATCCTTTTATTTAAAAGGAGTGTGTGTGTGTGTGTGTGTGTGTGTGTGTGTGTGTGTGTGTGGTGTGTTTATGTAGAAGAGAAGGTGGTAGAAAAAATTTAAAAATATGTAGTATTTACACTGCAAGTTTAGGGTGTTTAAAAAGTTACTAAAACTTATCAACTAAGGCAAGGACATACTAGCTAACATAAAATAAAATACTAATAGTTAATTCTGATGAAGCACCAGGCATGTTTCTAAGTCTGTAATATGGCAGCCACAAGCCATGTGTGGCTACAGGGGAGATGAATTGTGGCTAGTTTGAATTGAAATGTGCTCTAAGTGCAAAATACAGACTGGATTTGGAAAACATAGGGAAAAAAAGGAATGAAAAATATATCAATAATTTTTGTTTTCACTATGTGTTGAATGATAATATGGAGTTAAACAAAGCAAAAGTTGTTAAAATTAATTTAATCTGAGTGTTTGTCCCCTGCTTTTAAAATGGTTCCTAGAAAGTTTAAATGTCCTTGTGTGGCTGTCACTGTATTTCTATTGGACAGCGCTGTTGCAGTGCTTTCCTCATTATCTCAGTAGACCTGGTGACCATCTCACTAGGTAGGTGCTATTGCCCTCATGTCACAGATGACTAAATGGAGGACAGGGAGATTAAGGGACCTATCTAAGGTTACTCTTGTACTGACGGCTGGCGCCTAGCCATCTAACTCTAAATCCCGTGGCTACTGGGCTCCAACACTCTACGAATCCTGAAAGTGATGAAATGTGCTATAATCAACACAGTAATTCCTTTAATCATATAATCATTTTATAACAGCATATTTCTTGTACCAGAATAATTGCGGTTTGTTTCATTGCTGAAATCAGAATCAGACAAAATGGACTCAGTCACGTTTGCATTAAATATCTGCGTGGTTTTGTAATATCCCAAATACAATGGCAATGCTCCACATAGGCGATATTGTTATAAATTTAACTCCCTCCACCAAAACATTATCCTTAAAAGCAGCTCCCATCTTTCCCAGATTAACCTCTTCTCAGGACTGGTGATAGGATGTCAGTTCTCTTCAGAGGAACCCTCGTATTGCCAGAGTGGGGTCTGGCCCACTGCCCAGATCTGCCTGGCCTGGGGTATGCACTTCCCAGCTGCAGAAGTGCTGCCTGCTAAATGCTCAGTGCTTCCTTCCTGGGAAGGCCTGGCTGAAGAAACCTAACCCATTCAAGCTTAGGTACCCTTGACTCTTTGGGGCACACTAGACGGTGTTTTGAGCTCCAGATAATGAGTAGGATCAGCCAAGGTCCTGTTGAAACTGCATTGCAGTTCAGTTTCTCTCTCTGCTCGGAACTGCCTCATTCTTTCCCAGATACATGTTATTCCTCAGAATCATCCCCAATAACCTTTCTGTACACAAATTTCAGAATTTGTTTCTTGAATAAATACACCTAAGACAGACAAACATGTAGTCTTTTAGCAGCAGGAGATTTCTGAGATGTGCGTTATTGAGTCTTAAATAATGCCGTACCTTGGACACTGATCTCCCAGTAGAGAATGACTCTTCAAGGCCAACCGTCAGACAAGACCAGCCTTATCCATAGTCACCTTGTTAAACATAATCCAAATAAGAGCTAAGCGATGCACTTACTTGGAAATGCCATTGTTCTCTTCCAATTCTTCCTTCATAGATGACGGGAAGAAGGGAGACTTTATCTGCCTTCCTTAGATATTTTGGCCAGGGCACTCCATGTGGACAACATGTTTGCGTGGCATCCCAGAAAAATCAAGAATTTGGATATTTGGCCTATTTCTCCTGAGTTAGCATCTTCTGTGAATCACTGCTCGATCAGGTGTTTTGGGCAAGTTTTCCGCTCTTGGAACCCGCTTGTTTCTGGTTCCTGTGGTTTTTCACATACTTTCAGCATCTTATTTGAGGGATTGCAAGCTTGTGGTCATTGTAGATGAGTTAATGCCTATCATCCCAGCTTAAAATGTTAACTGCTGTGTTTCCTCATCTGATGAATCAGATACTGATTCTCTCCTGATTCCTGAGATCCTGCGCGAGCAGCGTTTCAGTGCATACAGCTTTCTGCAGTCCTGCACACTCACCAATGCCTAACCAGTAAGCTTATGTGGGTTGCATCTTACATCAACAGAAGACTAACGGGACTTTCAAATGCCCCATCCTTTTTCCTAATGAAAACCAGAGATCACGGGTTCAAGTATCTGCTAATGAAGAGCAAATCAGCAGGATGGTTTCCACTTGTTTTTAGATGTGCCTATAAAGAAGAGCACAGTGAACCCATTGAATCTTCCATAGGCTTCAGGGTCCTGAATTTTGAGTTTCACCTTATCTCTTAGGAAGTTGGTCCCATGAGGAGTATTTAAGGGTAGTTCTAGACAAGGATAGAAGGTAGATTTTGGAATACTCAGTGCAGCGTTGATGGGATGATTCCAGCAAAACCCATTCATTCCTGGCAGGGTCCTATGATCCTTGCCTGATAAGCTTTAATGCTGTGGCTGATGAGATTGCTCTCGGTGAGTCCCGGAGGTTTTTAGACACATCTACTATGCAAACCATCTCCTCTGCCCATTAAACCTTCAAGGGTTCAGAAGATCTTAGAGTCTAGTTGGTCAAGGCCACTGCCATCACTTAAGGGCAATCTCCATCACAGCACCCTCTTTTATCCTGTTCCATAGGCTAGTAACCTGGAATCATTTTAAGCCATTCCTTTTCCCTTGCTCACCACATGTATAAAAGCTCTCCAGCAACTCTTCTCCATTATCTCCTCTGCTATCTGAGTTTGAACTGTTATCATCTCCACCTTAGGCTGTAGGTTTCCCTACTCCCAACCCAATACCCTCTCCAAAACTTTCATCACTCTGCAATCAGAGCATCTGTCCAAAAGGCAAGTTTGTTCAAGGCACTCCTGCCCACCACTTATAGCCTTGGATGGCTGGACATTACTTTTAGAGAAAAATAAAGCAAAATCTCTATCTTCTGGCCCTTGTTTGCCCTTTAGCTTCCTCTGGTATCTCTGTTTCCCTCGCTCCTGCACGACAACAGTGCAGGCCCTCTGAGTGTCCAGAGCACAGCAGGCTCCCTTCCACCACGGGGCATTTTTCCCTCTGCAGTTGCCGTCCCCAAATGCTTAGCTAGTTATTGCCCACCTGTCCTTCAGACTTCAGGACAGATATATATCCAAGAAAGCTTTTCCTGTCTTGGTAAGTTTTCTTCATTACAATTTCACGAAACAATTGTTCTTTCCCTTCAAAACAATTATCTCACTTTGTAATTGTACACCCTTGACAGAAACTATGTGATTAGTGTCAGCCTTTTCTTCTAGAATATATTCTCCATGAGAGCAGGGAATGAGTCTGACCTTGTAAAATAAGTTTAACTACTGCATCTATTTCTTCTCCAACATTCTATGATTCTGTTTTAAACAAATGTCTTAATGCCAATGATGTCTACAGTATACATTCCTAAAGACAAAATAAAGAAGAATAATTATTGGTCACAAGTGTTACCAATAGGCTGATTTCTCTTACACCCATAGAACTTGAGTGTAGCAGAAACTGAAAGCTAATACTTGGACCATGTTTCTTAGATGTCATTTTACATTCAGTTCTCTGATCTATTTTCCTAATCAAATTAATATTTCTGAAAATTAAATTTTATTATTGTTGAGGTTTCTATAGACTTTAATGGGGTTCTCACTAGACTATACAACATAAACGTGCCAGAATAACTCACACAATATATGCTGAATGTATTTTGTCCCATGTCCTTCCCCCAAGACATCCGGTTGGCAAATCCCTTGCCTTTTCAAGGCTTTGCTCACATCTCCCCTTCTCAATAAGATCATTCTCTTCAACAACATCACTACCACAGAAATACTAATCTCCTTCCCATGTTTTACTAGTTTTTCTTTAACTTCTCACATATGACATAATTTACTTATTTTCATATTTATCATTTACCATCTGTCTCCCTCAGCTAGATCTTTGTATTTTGTTTTATGATATATCCAAGCACTTGACCAGTGCCTTGTATATAATTGGTGCTTAATAAATATTGACTAAATGAATGATAAATGATTCTTTTTCAAATATAAGCCTATAATTAATATATGAAATAAAACTTTTTTTTTAAACGTGTGTTTACTCTCCCCTCCTAATTTTTTCTGGACTTTCCCTGAGACTCAGACCATCTTTCGCTATTTGAATCAGGGCACACTAATGGATCAGTGTGTTTTTATTTTAACCATGTACCTATGAAGCATGCTCCAGCCCTCTCAGTGGGTTTCCTCAGTCAGTAGCTTCTGTCTCATTAGACTTTAAACTTAGAGCCCAAACTAACAGATGCTTCTCTTTTATGTGATTATACGCAGTCACATACATTTGCTCTTTAAACACTTCTTGACTAAAAGAACAAGAGCAACCACAAGAAAAAAAACCTCCAAAACAAACCATAATGGTTTCTACATGTCTTCTTAGAGAGTATCTAACCCAGCCTGTATCAGCCAGCTCAGGTGCCATAACAATACCACAGACTGGGGGGCTTAAAACAACAGAAAATTATTTCTCACAGTTCTGGAGGCTGGAAGCCCAAGATCAAGGTGTTGGCACTATTCCTACCAGGATCTCATGTAACCCCTCCTAAAGGCCTGTCCTCCAAATAACGTCATATTGAGGGTTAGGGCTTCAACAATTGAATTTTGGATGGACACAAACATTCAGTCCATAATACAGTCTACTAATATTTCTCATAACATCTGCTTTTCTGATAGCATCATTCAATTGTTCTAAGTTTTCTATATTACTCTATAAATATTGGTGAAGAAGCTGAGGTTCAATCAATCAGAGAGTCAGAGAAACTAAGATGAAGTCTGAAATCTGTACCTGAAATTGCCAATTTAGTGGTTTTGCTTTTGAGTAGGAAAACTGGACATGAATCTTGGGTCATCAAGTCATTAACTCAGTCATGTGTCTTGTACTCCTGCTTTGGACTTCAAACCACATCTCAGGGGCTGGCCCGGTGGCATGGTAGTTAAGTTTGCGTTCTCTGCTTCGGCAGCCTGGGGTTCACAGGTTCAGATCCTGGGTGCAGACCTACACACTGCACATCAATCCATATTGAGACGGCGTCCCATATACATAGTAGAGGAAGACTGGCACAGATGTTAGCTCAGGGACCGTCTTCCTCAAGCAAAAAGAGGAACATAGGCAACAGATGTTAGCTCACCACCAGTCTTCCTCACTTACCCAAAAAAGCCCACACACCTCAAATCCTCCAGTTAACACTCTGGTTGTCCTCCCAGATGCTAATGCGTGACACGAATAATTCGTTCTCCCACATTAACCTCTATAGGATCTCCATTTGTAAGCCCTCTACTTCACTATTCTGAAGCAAAGAAAGCAAAGTTTTCCTAAACCCCTAAACTGAAGAAAGCTTCCACAGGTCTTCTAGGTAAGGTTAGCAGGTAGCCTTGTGGTTGGCATGCGGTAGACCTTAAATGCATATTGAATGAGTTAAATAATAATTTTCACCATGGCTAAGCAAACTGTTTCTAAACATTTTAGTTAGGAGACTTGGCTGAAAGACTTGATTCTGGTCATAAGAAAGAACAGAAATTTGCTGGAAAAAGCACTGCCTCTCTTGCTTTGCTGATAGAAAGTAGAGATGAGGCTATGAAAGCTTCTCTACTTTCTTCCTGCCTTGAACACAGAGGTGATGCCTGAAGGCGTCACAGCTAAGATGGGACCAAGAAGCAATGACATCAGGGGAAGCCGAGGGTATCATCAAACACTGGATTTCACATCTTTGAGCTCCTGGAGCAATGGTAGCCATCACATCCTCTCAACTTCTTCTGAGCTGCTCTTAGAAACAAATGCATTCCTAATAGAGACAGTTCTTTATTCAGATCTAAAAACACTGTAAGAAAAAGGCTGGTGCAATCTTCTTAGTAACCTTGTGCACAAACAACATTACAAAGAAATATGTAAAAAAAATAATTCAAAAGAAACTGAAGTGACTGCTAGAAAAAAAAAAGACTTACTATAATCAAATTTAAGGGAGAGTATGGAAATTTTAATGGACATAGTAGCGATCTATTCTTAATGTCTATGTTACATCTAAAGTGATTTATCATTTGTTGGCAAAGCAAGGCTGAGGCTTATCACAATGTTAATGCACACATTAATCACTAATTATTAGCAGTGATCGATTCTGTTAAAATATTTTCCTACTTGCCTAAACAAGCATGTCCAACTTGATCCCTATTCAGCCCTCGCTTTTTTTTTGCCAGATATTTAGAGAAACAGTTAACCTTAAAGAAGTATCAGAGCCCTGTGTTATGTTCTGAATTACGGCCAAGGTGGCATGGCCACAAAATTGTTAGAATGGCCATGACTCCTTTAAGTTGCTTTATTAGAGAAATTACAGGTGGAGGTCTCTATAACTAGAATACTTGAGTCTGCAGTTAAAGCAACTTTCCAAAACTAGGATCGAAAACTACAAAGTCAGAATGACAAGTACGACACTGCATTTCGTAGTATAATTCCAAACAGAAACCAAGCCACTAAAATAGTGGGTGGTGATAGTAGACATGCTCATTTTGGGTAAGGTGCAAATATAAGTTTCAAAATGTCTGAACTGTAGATTTCCTATGTTCCAACTTACCTAATACTGATGCTATGGTCTATATAAGGATATGTAAATGGGCGCAAATGAAGTATAGAGGGAAATTTTCAATGTTAGCCCAAAGCATTTTGATTGTTGAATATACTGATAGCTAAGTTAGAAAGGGAAGAAAGACTTCCTGCTCCTTTGAGAACCATTTTCCTTTGACAATAATTCAAGCCAGCATCTTCAAGTCTAAATGACTCACAAGTATATACACGGGGGAAAGGCAACCTTGATAAAATAAAATGAATACTGGCCTTGAAGGATCTGGGAATAAATTGCTACCAATGCTACCGGCTCTTTGCTATTTAAGGTCTCTGAACCTATTTGCTATTCCAAGAGGCAGCAAAGCTCAGTGGAGTAGAATTTAAGCTTTAGAATCAGACATTCCTGCTCTTCACTTAGGAGCTCTGTGTCAGTGGCCAATTCATTTAATGTGTCTAATCTTCTAGCTCATTTGTGAAATGGGGGTAATAACACTTGTCACAGTGTTGATATGAGAGTGAATCTGGCAATGCACAAATAGCTCTCACCATAGTAAGTCAATGGAGAGGGCCCACAAGAGAGGTCAAAATGAAACAGAATACAATTATAGTGAATTAGTATAGAAGTATACTATCATAATCATAGTATATTATATAGCATAACATATATATTTACTTTTAATAATTGTAATGTACCTTAATTATACTATGTTATAATTATTGTATTATAGTATTGTATGTTACTGGTCAATTGAAACATCAGGCTTGAAATGAAAATGCCAGGAGCTCGTGAGTCCCTTGATCACATGTTTAATTTTATTGGGTGCACGAAGACACTGTAGCATGCACTAAGAGAAATTTCAGACCTGGTCACTGTCCTCAAGGTGCGTAATTGTTCTGTCAGTAGTGAGAACAAAGAGCCATGGTTAAATAATTTGCACCATTTCTGAAGAAGATCAGAAATGTTGGTTGGTGAGATTTAAGGGGTGGAATTTCCATTGCCCAGTAGCTGAGGAGAGTGGTAAAGAAAGGAAATGCCACACGCAGGGGTCTGTAGGTAGGAAGATGTGATCTAGAAAAGGTAAGTAGCTTGACTGACATAGAGGGTTCTAGAAGAGCACGGGGGGCAAAACTAGGAAATTTAGGCTGAGATAAGAGTGTTGAAGCTCATGAATCTTGCTACTGAAAATTTATATTCTACGAGGCTTCTTGGCTTAATCATGGAAGAACTTAAGAGCAAATATCACTATAATGCTAGTGTGTAGCGGAAAGAATACAGGCTCCTGAGTCAGGTCGATTTGATTGAAAACCTAGTGCTCCTTCCTGTCAGTTGTGTGCTTTTAGATGAATAGTTTGGACTCTCCAATCTGCAGCTTCCTTCCTCACCGGCAAAAAGAGGAGTACACTTGCCAGGCAGAATTATAATGGAGATTAAACGAATTAGTAGATGTAAAGCATCTAGCAAAATGTAGTAACATGCAGTAGGTGTTCAATGAATTAGTTCCAATTTATCCCTCTTAGCAGGATTATACGTCACTCAATTGCAATGCAAATCCAATACCCAAACTGGGGTATAATCAATAGCTTTTCAAACAATGAATTAAAGAACTTTTATTCAGGTTTCAAATGTCATGTATCCATCAGTATGAGTTCTAGAAAAGCTCTAATGGAATAATTACATGTTAAACGTATCCCTTACTGTATTTCTGCCTGATTGAATTAATTAGCATTTGGGCACTGATGTTCAAAGTAGACTTTGACACCTTAAAAATATCACTGAGTCACTCAACTTTGCTTTTGTTGTTAGTTCAAAGGGGTAGGGAGCATGGCTGGGGATACAAAGCCAGTGAATATTAAGTGGCCTCGCTGAAACGTCACCAACACAATATCTTCTGAAGTGAAAGAAAATTAATTTGAGTTTCTGAAGAGGTTTCTATTAAATGAATTATCCTTATGTTCAGTAGTTTGATAGCAATGTCACATTGCATCAATTTTAGCCAAGCAAATAAACTTCAACCCTTCAAGATCATGAAATGGTGGAAGAAAACCAGCCTATCCATACTAAATTCTTATTAATTTCTCCAATCAGGTAATAGTTTACTGGTAATTTTTTTAATGAAGTTTCCTTTTTTAAGGTAGCCATCTATATATTTTCTTCACTTACCTGAAAAATCTAAAATAATGAAAGACGACAATGAACCATGCTTTTAAGAGTTTTAATGAATGAAATTTAAGTGTCAAATAGGGACATCTGAAGTAATGAGTAGGGCCATATATACTTGGAACTATGGAGAAGGAGTTGGAGAAGAAAACAAGACTGTGCGATGCCAACTAGGTTTTTGAAAAATGAAATCAATTTCAAAAAGAGCAATTTGGCATCATATACATTGACAGTAGTTGGTATCCACCGGAAATAAAAGAAAAACCAAGACAGCAAATACATCGCCCGGGTGGGCAGAGGTCAGCACAGCTACACGAAGCACAGGTCACTGCAGGTCAAGCGAGAGATTTTGATGTCCCTTCAGAACTTGCTTCACTCGTTGGTACAGAGTAAGATTCATTTAAGTAATTATTTTTGAAGTACCAGGAGAAGTGGAGTCAAAACTACTCTCAGTAAACAACACAATAACTTTAATTGTTACTTCAGTAAACCTTTGAAGGAAGCTTTTTAAAAAATGTTACTTAAATGTTTAGGCCAAAGGTTATAATCTCTATTTTAATTGATCAACCTAGCAGAAAAAGAAGTGTTGACATTCTACCCAGAGAGGGAGAGACAGAGACAGAGAGAGATAAAGAGAAGGAGAAGAAGAAGGGAAGGGAGGAGAGAATGACAGGCTAAGAAAGGAACACAGACAAACTTGCTCTCTTGCATCTCTGCCATTGCCACGTGAGGAATATTATGAGACTAGCTTTCCGATTCCAGGAGGAGAATGAGAGATACTTGGGACGGGGCTGAGACACACCTGTCAGCTCAGCCTTGATCAGCGGAGTAAGTCCCAGATGCATGACACTGTCCTGACAAGATCAGCAGATCCACTAGCCTAGCCTGGCAAGTCTTTTGAACCTCAGCTGACACAGAGATGGGTAACAATACATGACTGTTGTAAGCCACGAAATTTAGAGACGACTTGGTAAGCTGCATTTTATGGCAACAGCTAGCTGACACAAAGCTAAATATACAATACTATGAGATAAGTAAGTTTGGATGAATCTATAAGCTGCATAAGATAAATGCGTACATAAATGCATTTATTAAATATAAACGTTTAGATTAATATATAATAATATTTGAGAAATAAATATTATATAGTATATATTTAAACATCCAATAGAATATAAAAAATAAAATATTTCAAAATAACATGGTAATTTGACCTTAATGTTCTAAAAAATACATAGTCATATAAAGGAAGACATAAATGGTAAAAATATTAAATGTGTTCAACACAAAAAAAAATTATTCAAAATAGAACTCCTTGATCAATATCGCTTAACTACATTTTTATAAGGTGGTATATTGCCTACAAAATAAAAGCACAAAAATTTAAATTATTTTTATTTGTATTAAACACTTTTATTTCCTATGAGGATATCTACATGGTATCCTTGAACATAATTTATTAAAACCTCCATTCCTGGAGATATTCAATAATTTATTTAGATGCATGATGGAGTTTTACATTTGGTGATATAGTGAATAATTTCTCCCTAGCACAGATGCTTAATTATTAAAATCTGCATCGTGGTGTATAAGTTTTCTAGGTTAAATATATCATAATCAATGATCCAG
This sequence comes from Tapirus indicus, assembly GCA_031878705.1. Taxonomy (NCBI): domain Eukaryota; kingdom Metazoa; phylum Chordata; class Mammalia; order Perissodactyla; family Tapiridae; genus Tapirus; species Tapirus indicus. The sequence continues at coordinate 123,650,177 of CM062925.1, forward strand.
CTAGATTGTCCAATATACCTTCTAACAATCTGAAATTTATTCAACTATTTCAGATAACTTTTTTTTTTAGATTTACCATGAAAAATGAGCTCTATTCTTCCATGGAGAAGAGATTCATCCACTTCATGCTAGAAGACAGAGGGGGACCAAGAGGAAGGACACTGAGAGGAAAGTGTTAGAATTCACGCTAACAAAATGTTTATCTTTATTCCCTTGCACTGTCAATTTGGATTATCTGACAATAAAGCCTGTAATAAAAATGCCATCCACTCACAAAGAGTGGCTCAGTGAGTTCCTATTTTTAAGACAAAATTGTCATCTATACAAACCAGTATAAAAGACCCAAAAGAAATATTATTAAATAAATTATTCAAGCAGGTATTATAGAAATAATTACTGATATCTGCATTTCCAAGATCCTTGATTCTTTATTAAAATGAAAAGTTTGCTTAACCTAGAGATGATATTTTTTGCAAACCCACCAATAAATAATATTTTTATTCATTCACTCTCTCTTGGAATCTAAATGCTGGTCTCAGAGTACCTTTGGAGATTTCTGGGGAACTCTTCAAATTTTTCAGACTACAAGATTCATTAAAAGTCATGATGTGAATATCTAGGAGCTGCTGTGTATAAATTAAAGTGTCCAGGAGTATATATGGAAAAATGGAGAAAAAAAATTATTGCAGCTGAGGACTTCCACTTCCAGCCAACATGGAGTAACAAGGACTAGATTTACCCTCCCTATTGAAACAACATTAAAAATACACAAAATATTAGAAACAACAGTTTTTAAGACATTGGGCAGCAGGCATCAGAGTAGAGAGATCCTAGAGAAGAAGAAACAGAGGAAGGAAGCCCCCAAATTGCTGTATTTTATTGCTTAGAGGCAGTTTCCAGACCAAAGCTCAGAGGTGGGAAGCCAGGTGGATGCAACCCACTGCCTGAGTTAAGGAAACAAAATCTGGAGAGGCCAAGGCAACTAAAGAACACAGGACTGAGCACCAGAGAGGAGAGGTGGACAGGGACATCTCTGGTGCTTTGAGGAGGTTCCATCTTGAACTTCTGCTGAGTGTTCATCAGTGCATGTGTATGAGGAAACTACTCCCGGCTGGGAAAGAACCACATGAAGGATTTAGAAAAAGCAATCTCTGAAACCACACAGAGCCAGAAATATTTCCTGTTCCCCAAACCCAGAGTGGAAAAAATCTTATAATTTACAAGGCATTGGGTAGAGTACTCATAGGGTTGCCTTAAGCAGTGGGAGGAGATTAGCCCTGGGAAAAATGCTACACTGGTCCTACCTAACAAAGATCAAAAGTAAGATCCCAAAAGATTGAACTATCACCAAGTAATGAAACTGCATCTCAGAACAAAACTCAAACATATTTACAGCAATATAAACATTATTCACGATCAAGCTAACACTGAGTAAAAGAGGTGTGATGGCTATCATTTCAAGCAAAGTATATTTCAGAACAAAGAATATTCTCAGGGATAAATAAAGTCATTTAATAATGAATAATCGTTCAGTCCATCCTCATTCTGGCTGCATCCGCTCATCAATAAAGGTTAAATAAATATGAAATAAGTTTAATAAAGATCAAAGTTTTCTTTACCATTCAGGAAGCTCTTTAAATAGCAGTAGTAGGCATCCATTTGTGTTCTCGCAGGCCCACCATATATCCTTTCTTCTTTTGGTCATAGAACTTCAATTTCACTTTGGGAAACATCTTTTCCTCCATTCTGTGCAGTCTCACAGACTGTGAGTCAACATGTACAGCCATGCGATGCAAATGACGTTTTGGTCAACAAGGAACCGCATATGTGATGGTGGTCCTATAAGGTTAGTACCATAGAGCCTAGCTGTGTAGTGGGCTCTACTATCTAGGGTGTGTAAGTACATTCCGTGATGTTCGCACAATGATGAAATCGCCCAATGATGCATTTCTCAGAATGTATCCCCATTGTTAAGTGATGCATGAGTGTATAGTCAACAACAATCTGACTCTTCTCCAAGAAATTTGAATCCTGTGTAGGGACAAGAAGGGAGCAATAGTTGACTGATTCATATCAGTGGCCCACGGAGACTGCCCATTAGTTCTGGCTGACCTGGTTCTGATTCTTCCAGGTTATTTAGGTCTGTCTTCAATTTGATGAGCCACATAAGCTGACATCTGTCTACCACACAAAACTTAATGATAATGTTTTTTCAGTTTCTCATTAAACTCCAGTCATCTCGGTCTCCTCTCTCTTCTTTGGACATTCCAAGTTCCTTCCTTTCAAGGACTTTGTACTTGTTGCTCCTTCTGGTGAGCAATTCCTGCAGTTCTACCTGCAACTGGCTCCTTCTCGCCCTTTGCATCTTAGTTCAAATGTTACTTCTTCAGAGAGGTCTCTTCTTATTATACTGTCTATAGCCACCATCACTCTATTTTTCTCTATAACTTAGGGTCAGCACATCATGGCTCTCAGACTAAATTGAGCTCACCACCTGTTTTCATAAATAAGATTGTATTGGACCACAGCCACACTCATTTTTAGTATTGCCTATGGTTGCTCTTGCCCTACAATGAGAGTTGAGTAGCTGCCACAGTGACAGTATATCTTGCAATGCCTAAAATATTTTCTATCTATCTGGCCCTTTAAAGAAAAAGTTTGCCTACCACTGCTTTCTAATATTATTCTGTTTATTTCCTTCTACAACTTATCAACATCTCCAATTATCTTGTTCATATTTTAGTTGATTAATATTTGTCCCTACTCAACGCTGTAAGAGTTAGGAAAGTGGGTGGCTTGCTTGCTTTTAATCAGTTATGCATCCCTAATGCCTAATCCAATGCCTGCTGAGAGTAGAACTCAAGGAATATTTGTGGAATTGATGAGTGAAAAAATGAGCATGTGTAATCAACAAGTAGCAGCCATACCATCCCTAGTATTCAATATACACTAGAGTGAAATGTTCTCACATTCCTCTCTAAGGCAAATTCCCTTGTGCAATGCCTACCCTTGTTTTACAGCCACACTTTATGTATCAGGAATAAATTCACCCTAGGTACAGTCGATGGCACTAGGCATGGGCACCCAACTCAAGAGCAGCCAACAAGCTGACCTGCCGGGATTCTATGACCACAGGTAGAAGGACGAACTAGCTCACAGGATCCTTTAGATATTTTTTTCAAGAATATGAAAGTAGGAGAGCGGCTCAGGAGATGGGTTTGTCTTGAAACTGAATTTTTTGGTCTTTGTGCAGTCTTACATTAAACCCACTTTTTACTTGAGCTAGCTTGAGTATATATCTGTTGCATGCACCCCAAGCAAAAATGAAACATATCTAAGTTAGACTGAGCAAAAATGCACATAAATAAACACAAGATAGCCAACTGCACTCTCACAGAATAACAGAACATGTGCTCTAAGGATCAATAGAAGCACGGGGTGGTGACAGGTGCTGCACACGCATGTGCCTAGGGCAGTAGTGAAAACACTGCAGCTTGACGTGCCCTTACAAGGAATAGCTAGTCTTTTTGAAGCAATTAGTACTAACCAGTTGCTTAAAGGGACAATACCATGCCATTAAAATGACTAATTATAGGAAAATCTTCATGCGTACAGTAATGTTTTTGTTTTGCCAGTACAGAAATAAAATTCATTATCTAACCATCTTATTTCTTTTAAATAACAAAGTAAAAAGAAGTGCGGTTTCATTACTTTTTTCCCCCATCTGGGAGTTGTCTTTACTACTGTTAATGTCGAAGATTAAATGAATATGGCAATAAAATAAATTTGCTCAGTAAAAATACATTAATTAAGCACCCAGTTTGTGCCCCATTTTCTTCTTGTCCCTAGAGATTTATCAATTAATAAAACTGTCAAAATTATATGTGATCATGGATGTTAAATTGGGTATACACATCTCATATGTAGGAACATTAAAAGACATTTAGATATTTTTTGGAAAAGTAGAAACTACCAAACACTTAAAATCAACAATGTTTTGAACAAATTGTGATTTATTCCTGACCGTGAATGCTAGGTATTCTAGAAAATAATTGATGGAAGAAAACTTGTCACATAACATTCAAACTTTCACTAACAATAAACCAGGGCAAAATTCTGTTCCATTTCCCACTCTCTTACTGGAAGAAAATATCTTCTAAATATTTTATATATTATCCTGCAAGAGAGAATAGGATTTTGTTACAACTGCATTAATGATGTTTTCCATTCTGTTTTGTCATCATAGAATTTGCCTTTAGTGCAGATTTTTTCCTCATATCCACTATCTAATATGTCTGAGTTTTACTAGTTATTTTAGTCTTTTCCCTATTTCTTGTATAATCCTGCTGATTATTTTACCAGTTTTCTTTTGTTTATGTATTTTTAGATATCTGCTGCTTTGATCTACTTCTTTTCCATCTTTCACATAATCTTTCCTTTTTTTTAAATTAATCCAAAAAACTAATTTATTCATTTTATATTGTTTAAACATACTTCCCATTGATATGCAATCAAAGTAATAAGTAAAGAAGAAGAAAAGAAAAGGAAGACAAAAAAATCCAATTCAGACTTGTTATACTGAAACAAGTACTCATGTATTTTGTTCTGATATAGTCCTTCAAAGAAAAATAATTTCTTTCTATGTACAAAATTATAATCATTTATAACAGTAAAAATATCACAACAAAGTATTTATAAAGCTAAAAAAAGGAGACCATGAATTAAGTTCAAATAGCAGTCATCATAAAACAATGGAACTACATTTTGTGTTCTACACCAAAATCCATTTAATTTTAACTTCTGATTACCAGTTGTGGACAGCACCACTGATTTGGATAAATCTGCATATACATATACATCAAGTCAATTAAAAGAGGTGCTCGAATGAGAAGACAGCACAACACACTTTGATGAGTGTGCACAGGATACAAGGAGCACAGATAGAGGACAGGTGATGATGGGTCAAAGAAGACTTCCTGAAGGAAGTGACTCACAAACTGAGTCTTGACTTTGGAGCTGGCTGGATAAAGGAGAACATATAACATTACGTGGGAGGAAATACGATGTGAGATTATGGTAGAGTCTACGAAATGTAATCAGTTCAGTAAGGCTGGAGAATATGGTCTCCTTCTGGGAGTGGCAAGAATTCCATCCCAGATTATGAAAATCCTCCTAAGCCAGGCAGAAAGAAAGGGCTCATTTCTGAAGAGGAAGAGGATCCACTGAAGTGTTTTAAACAGTGAAGAGTCATTTCTTCAAAAAGTAACGAAAAAAACACATTAGTTGTCTAGTTAGAAGGTTGATATAATGGTTCCAAGCTAAGAGGCAAGGAAGAAGAATGAGGTTCTGAACTGAGCAGCGACAAAGAATTAGGAGGAGGGGATGGGTGAGAAGGCTCTTTGCAGGGCTTGGCAAGTATCTGGATGTGGAGGATGAGGGACTCTAAGGCTATTGGGTGAGTCCCAGGCATCTACATTTCTGCCTGCTTATGTATTCTTTCTTTTGGCATTTATTTTAATATTCTGAAAATGTTTATGTCATCAAGTATATTTATTTTATTCATTTAATTAATTATTATGACAAGAACCGCTTTGGACCTTTTGCCTTAATTCTGCTTGGCCAAGGTGGAACCACTTGCTAATGAGGATCTATTGCTTATTTTTTATATTGCATCCTCATTCATTGCCAGACCTGAATACACTGGCAATCTATTTTAAATATATGCCTTGGGAATTTAGTTCAAAGAAGAAAAAGAAAAAGAACAGCAGGAAGTTGATGCAATTCAGGCAGTCCTGGGCAAACACAATGAAGACTAAATCACATTCGAGCAGTCTGTCTCAGAATCATTTTAACCCACAGTGAAGGGATACCCTACCTCTCGAGAACATCGGGCTGAAATTAACCATACGTGGCAGGAGGATGAGGCCAGATTAGCTTCACACAAGAGGTGGAAGTAACTTCTGAGGGATCCAGGCACTGGCTTCCCTATTTCTAAATAGCGAAGAGTGTGAATTGGGAAGCAGAGAAATGCTTGAATGTCCTTGGCTGTGCACTGACGAGGTAGAGTCCCAAGGATTTGATTTTTCTGTATGCAAGTCTCTCTCCCTCTCTCTTTCTCTAATGTGTATATTATATGCACACATATACATATACAGATATATATAATACTAATTACATATATTTCCCATAAGGCTACATTTATCACTAAATTAATTTATTTTTAGAAACCAGATTGTCTGTTTCTCAGTGTATCGCAAATGTCCATCTCACTTTTTCATTTTCTACATTGCCTTGAGAAACTTTTTTCTCTATTATCTATAACCAACTGCATCTAAATGATTTCCTGCACTCATTATGTTTAAAAAAGTATTTAAAACTTATATGAATATATCTATAACATAAAAATATCTCATTAATTTGCTCTTCAACTAATTTAATTAATGGTATGAATAGCATGTATGGTTCTCTATTATGTCTTTTACATTTATTGAATTTTCCCTCAGTACAAAAGTAACGGTGTAGTTAATATGACTTTATTTTTTTTATTACATTGCACATTTCTAATGCCTTAAAGGAGAATTTAGATGTGCTTTAAAATACAAAGAATGTGAAATATTTTTCAGACATAAATTTTCTCACAACATGCTACAGAGTGAACAGAATTATTTCCTATTACAATTCTGAAAAAAAATCTTTACTGTAGGTCCTGAAATAGGAAATATAGTTCATGATCCTTCTGTTGAAAAAGGATCACAGTTGGCGGACTGAATAACATTCGATTATTAGTTCTTAGCAAATTTCTCTCTAGGGTACTATTCTGAGGTTGTAAATGTCTGCATCTTGAGTACTGTGGCATTGAGAAGAGATTTTACACGAAGTTTTTCTGGAATCAATAAAACATTAATGCTTAAAACTGACTTAAGAGAACCACAAGATTTTAAAAGATCTCCACTACCCTATACAAGGCTCTATTTGATGTCATTAGCAGTCAAAGCATTTAATGATGACCTATTTATGAGACACCGTGTTAGGTAACATATAAAATTATTAAAACTGGTGACCTATATTCTTAACCGTATTCATTCCAGGAACTTCAAACCCAAATATCCAACTCTCTCTCATGAATATCACATATGTTTCTCAGGTCTGTATGACAAAGCTCAATATTTCCAGTTCTAAACTCAATAATATACTCCTTAAAACTTATCCTGTGACATCAAGATTCCAAGTGCTCATTCCCATTCAGAACATTTATCTTCTCCTTTGGCAATGGATAATTTATTTGGAGAAATAGCATATATACACATAAAAAGCTATTATGTATAAATGTAAATTTCAGTACAAGGAAACAATATAAAACTGTGTTCCCAGAGGTGTGGTATGCATATCACCATGGGCTGTGGAAAGATGTTAGGTGGAACTCAGTGCAATATTTCATTTTAGTTCAGTAACTATGCTTTCACTATGAGTGTATACTACCTCTATGGAGGACAATTTAGACATATAAAAATTAGGGATATTTTTACATTTCTGACTCTTTCATTCTCTGTTGCAGCTACATAACACGTGAGTAGCAAATCCCTGTGGATTTCAAACCCCAGTGATTTCTCCAGATGGTTTTGTTCTAATCTACACTCTCCTTCCTAGTTCCAGTGCCGCTCCTGTGGTTTATCACTTCATCGTCTTTGACTTCAATGCATTCCACGGCCTCCATCTCCAATTCAGGTTCTCTCATGCATTTCCTACGTTGCATTTACCTTCTTAAATTTCAGGAAATTCTATGCCTCAAAAATCTTCAATGATCCCCATTGCATATATGATAAAAAATTATTTGTTTGGTGTTTGTCACTCCATAATATGGAACTAGCCTCTCATTTTTAATTTGCCTTCTGCCGTAATGCTATACATCCTATAATTTGGCCACACTGGACTCCACTCTTCTTCCTGAATATACTCATCATTTAGTTCCACCTTGCTTTTGCTTAGCTTATTCCCTCTTCCTCAAAATGCCATCTTCTGTTCCTGTCCACTGAAATCTGATTTAACCATCACATCCCAGTTTGGGATGTGAATATTTTCACATGAATATTCTGTGAATATTTTCAAAATTTCTCCTCTGGCATTTTTCCAGCACTGTGCTTACCACCATATGAAGATATTTCCCTCTCAGCACTATATTTTGCTGATACACAGCTACCTCCTCAACTAAATTATAAATTTAGGTAAGGGCCATGCCTTATTCATTTGTATTTCCCATAGTTCCTACTGAATATTGGATAACTACATGAAGGAATGACAAAATGCATTGTTATTGACAACAATGAAGGGCATGCAAATACCTGAGAAAATTCTCAGCCAGTTTATACTTTTGGAAATTGTATGATGCAGTCATTTGGGAAATAAATGGTCAAATTATAGATTAAATTGATAATAAGTTCTAGATTACATTGATAATACAATTGTCGTGGGAAATAGACTTATGAGATACTCTGAAATACCATCACTCATTAGTATGGAAATTCCTAATTTCTACAATTAGGAAACAGTTGCATTCTAGAATTAATAGAGATGGACAGACAATTCCAAAGTATTTCTATAACATTTATTTAACTTGATGGAGGTCACAGTGGCTTTGCTCACCAAGGTAGGGTGTTTTGTAAAGGTAAAATGAATAGTTTCTTGCACACCACACCTTGTCTAAGTTAGGGTTGGGATATCCAGTGAACAGTTATTGAGGCACTGTGCCCGGGCAGAGGAATCTGGTAGTAGACAAGACAGCGTCCCTGCTCTCTCCCAGCCTTTGGGAAATACAGATGCAGTAGTAGGCTTTTACAATCAGTCTTATAAATGTGGGAATGAGGATTCGTGTTCAGGGACTTAGGGCAGGATTTCTGGAGGAACTGACATCTAAGATAAGAGCTAAAAGATTAGGAGTTAGTCATCTTAATGAGCAGCAAATAATATTCCAGGTGAAGGAACCATCTTCATGGGGGCCTGAGGTTGAGAAAGTAAGCAAAATACTTTGGGCAAACAGAAAGTAATTCAGTGTCTGGTGTAGTGGTGTGGAAATGAGTGAAAAAGAAAACTGGAGCAGCAAGCAGGGCTCAGAATTAGCAGAACTTTCACTAAGTATCATGGACATTATCCTGAAGACAATGGACAGCTGCACTTAGGTGAATTCACTGGGACTGCACTGTGGGAACACATTATAGGAGGAGCTGTGGAAAGATCAAAAGCTGGCGTTATTATCAGGGGCAATATTATCAGTACTCTAGTTGGCATCTGATGCTGACCTGAAATAGTGACAGTGGCATAGCAAGAAGTTAATGGAGTTGATAGATGGCAAAGGGTTTAGATTCAAGCATTTGGCTATCAATTTTCATGTTGAGGGTAGGGAGAAGAGACTGAGTCAAAGATGAGGCTCAAATTTTGTGATTAACAAATTTCTGTCATCCGGACTTGTGGGAGAATTTGAGGGAGGAAGGAAAAAAAATCTTCATTGTTTTAATACACTAATGTTTTGGGGGTTATTTGTTATTGCAGCATAACAGACTTTCTAACTGATACAACCCATGAGGAATTATGTGTGTGTGTACATATATATATATATATATATATAAGAATGCATATATATAAAGGAATCTGAAGAAACACTGAGGCAAATGTGAATTTGAAGGTAGGTTCGTCTTCCATATAAACTATGATGTCATCATAATCCACGTGAGGCTATGACAAAGCTAATGACGGGTGAATGAGAAAAATTCTACTGTTTTTCTCAGGAAAAGAAATTAATAAGATCCCTTTTAATTTAGAAATGAAGCCTATTGAGGGGAAACACCATCTCCCTGTTCAATTCCAGGGTGGAAGTGGCTCGGCTGGCATGATGCCCACCTCTTGACATGGGTAATGAGTGACAACTAAAATTTTCCTTGTATTTTACTTCCATGAAAAAAACTGTAGGAATAAGCCATTTTTGACTCCCATTTGCAAATAAAAGATCATCTTCTAACATTGCCAAAAGTAATCTTTCTGAAAGTAATAGCATAATCTTAAGGGCCAATGACAACTAGTTTTCTTGTTAAATACAGTGAAATTAAACTGGAAAAGAATCATGAGTATTTTAAAAGAAAGTAATGGAGAAATGTAGCAGTCTGACAGTGAAGCTAAATCAAGCTTTATTGTTTGGGGGATGCTAATTCCATTGATCCTCTCCTCCTCCTGGATATGTAACTTGCCTCCCTTTCTATCCTGGGTCCCCTTACTAGTGAGAGAATGGATCCACATCGTGAATATTTCATGGGAATCTGATTTTCTTTCAGGGCTTTGGTCTATTTTTCTTCTGGCTTATTTACAACTTGCACTGGTGCTAAAATATGTTATGGTTGGACATATAGGTAAAGTAACCTCTCCCAGATCTCAGCAGTTTGATAAAATGAATTCAATTTTCCTAACGGTTCCTATCTAGAGATAGATAGAATCTGTACCGTTTTCAACTAGCACAGGAATAACTGGTATCCAAAGACTAGTCCAGCCATGGTTATGCTAAAAAATTCAGAATAAACAATGACAGAGAACGTATGTATGGTGGGGATATAAAATATTGGAAGAGATTATTTCATCATCTCTTTTAATGGAAATTGGGTCTTTTAACATAATTGTTCACTGTTAGATATTGGAAAAAAACTCTATTCACACAACTAACAGGAATATAGATTAAAGACTTGCATGGATTCTTCCTAATATGGCACATTTTCAAGGCAAAGAAGAGAAAAACTCCATATGGTGCTGAAGATGGAGGGTTGAATTCCTAAGTTATCATTTAAAAGATAAGCCATGTGAGGCCCGTGGGAGCTTTATCCCCTTTACCCGCATATATGTGAGTGGTTATTATAGTGTGGTTTTGTCAAGGAAACTTAGCAACGAGATAAAATAACAGCTGTATATTTTGTGGAGAAGTTTGCTTAGGAAGGCAGTTGCCATGGGAACACCTGGCAATAGCGATTTGATTTTGTGTTGTATGAAAGTGATGAGTTTACTTTGTCTAGATTATTTTCTTTGCACTGGCAACTTCTGGGGGGATAAAAAAAGAAGAAATAGTCTTTTCCAGCTATTTACATATTAAAAAACAATCCACTTCATTTTTGAATAGACATGGAGAAGACGTTATTGACAAGGCTCTTCACCAGTGAATCACATACTTATACTGAAAAATGTATATTGTGTAAATTTACTGTATTTCAAAAGAGCTCTGACTGCCTCAGCTTTGTACTGTAGCTCCACTTGACTCAAATGAGTCACGTTCAATTGTAAGTCCTCAGAAATTTGCTTAAAATAGTCGCAGCTGGGAGATGTAAAAAACAATCTTATGAATGAGCAAAACGAAGTGAATTATACTCCATGGGGAAGCTTCTCAATGGAAAGTCTGGTAAACAGGCTCTCAGGGGTAAAAAAAAAGGAAACAGATGCTGACTGATAAGAATTTGCTTATTTTAACAGGGAGACACCAGTATGTATGTACTAGGGTTCGAATGAGGATTTGGCTAGGCTGTTCTCTCTGCAGGTGGCAGGGCTTCAGTGAACTGAAATATTTTGATCAAAAGATGAAATGCATCTCCCCTCTGAGACTTGCAACATGGATTCCTTTCATTCAGATATAGGAATTCAAGATGGCTGGGAGCCAGGCGCCTACAGAATATGAATTTGTTGCCTTGTCCGGGAATGTCTGTCTTCCAAGGCCAAAGCAGCATCTCACCAAATCTTGAACAAAAGGCAAATTCACATGCCCCTCCCTAACCTCCCCTCTTTTGGGTTCCATGTCAAGCCTTAGTGAGAAAACTTATCCTGCAGATGACTTGACAAAATTGGATTAGATCGGACATATCTAGGGATTATCTATCATGTCCTGCATTTAGGAAAATATCATCTCCCAACCAAGATCCCAAATCTTTTTCTTAAAGGGAAACTCGGAAAGGTTATGGAAAGATAGAGGGAGAAGGAGCAAATGTGTTTTTAAAAGTCAGGTCACTATAATGACTAAGAAACTTTAGCCTACTGACCTTAATTATTTTAGCAAAATCTACCTCCCAGGATATGTCTTTTTTCAAAAGCAACAAGGCATTAATCCTGCTGTCTGAGCTTGGCTTTTCCTTTCAGATTGGAAGAGTGATCCATGCTTTTATCCCCCTTTACCCTTCCTTACTCGTTTTCCGACTAAGTCAATAGTTTCGGGGAAGAATATGGGAAGCTCCCTGAATTCATCTGGTGGAAGCTGACCATTTATGCTTTTCAGGACTTGCTTTGACAATTTAAGGTCATTTTATAGGAAACTGCTTCCCCTTTTGACCAGGGGTGTATTGCTTTAGTCCTATCGCTAAGGAGCTTTGCATGGGCCAGCCTAGGAGATGAGAATGGGACTTTCAGAACGATTATAATAGTTAACATTTACTTAATATGCATTCTGAGTCTCACACTGTGATTTGTAAGTGACACTTCGTTTTATCTTCGAAATGACACTGTGAGGTCAGTATGATTATTATCTCCACTTTACAGATGAGAGAACTGAAGTTGAGAGGCCATGTAACTTGCTCAAGTTTTCCAGGTGGATTCATTTTGGAGCTGGAAGTGGAGTCAGGCTCTGCAGCTCTAGAAGCTGAGCTCCTGAGCCCATTGCTCTGCTGCAAGGTGCCCTCACCTCCCATAGCCCAGAGGACGCTCTGGACCACCCTCCATGCCCAATCACTCACCTCCTCCTGCCTCTGAAGACAGAAAGCTTCAGTGTACCCCCAAAGACTTCTGGAGTATATCACAGCTCACTCTCCAAACCGCATTTTTCCCATACACTTCTTATTATTTAATTTCACTATTAACCTGGAATCTGCTATTTGGAAATGTCTTAAAAGTTCTAATGTATTCATGACATCAACTAATTTGTCATCAACTATGTTTTAAAATTGTTCCCATTTGAGGTCCTTAAAATATATTTAAAATAAGCAAAATTAAGGGCATATAAAAATAGAATATAGGGCCTACAAGATATAAAAATAGAAATTAAAGTTTAACTAGAATCCCCATAGTTTCAGAAAGTTTATCTATGGATATGGTAACAAGTTATTTTATCTTTACTTTGGACATAATAAGAAAAATATGTTTATCTTGAAATAAAAATCATATAAACTAAGGTATGTTCTGCTGATGCTTGGGAAGTCCAGAGTTTTGCCAGGAAATTAGTAATAGAAATGAATTCCATGGAGAATCTTCCAAAAAAAGCTCTTGCTTTAAAGACACAGCTCAAAATGCAAGGCTTAAGGTCAAAAGGATCAGGATAGATGATTCTACAATTTTATGAATTTGGGGATCTACAAATCTATTTCAGTATCTAAAGGTACTATATTCTGACACTGTTTTTGCATTTCCTCATTTAATGGATTTTTATTCAAGTCTGAAAATGATTTGACACTTCCTGAAATCCATATCGCTTCTTAATACTGTATTAAAGTAAGAAAAAAATTTTAACTTAAATTCCAATGTAATAAAATATTTGCTCCAATTTAAAAATAAAAAATAAAATATATAAATGAAAATAAAATATTGATTTCAGCAAAACTAGCTAGCATTATTTTAAGGGGCAATTCTCTTTTCTGATTTATTTTGTTATCTTGGATTCACTCACCCTACCTCCCCACTTCACTGAGTATAAAAAAGGAAAAGAAATTGGCAGTAGATTCAGGATTTCAGAGCCCAAGAGGACAAAGTAAACAGGTGCTGATGCTGAAAATTGTATCCACCTGTGATGGCGTGCATGCTTAGGAAATGCATGTCACTTTCCTGCTCAGAAATGCCATCAACAGAAACATCACAGATATATTAGTACAGATGTTGCATGCTGCTTAGGTACTGTTGGATTACACCCATTATGCTCTATGCCAAAGGTCTAGAAAGAATCCACTTTCTAATACAGTGGAGGAGAGTTGCTTCTATAAACACTGCAAATGTATTTTCCTGTTGAAAGCAAGGGTGTGCGCTTCAAAAACATTGCGCACAATTGAGCAAGTCATCCTTGAACAAAGCTTTTTAAGAAATAATGCCAGACTTACTTCATGAGGGAGCGGCTGAACTCTGGAATGAATTACAGAGACTGTTACGAGGGAACATGCTGAGATTTTAGGAAACTCAGATCTCTAGCTCTGCTTGTCAAATCTAGACCATGTTCGACATTTATTTTCCAAGTCTTCCACTACATGACTATCTTTCTTCCTTATCCCATTATATATAGATATATATAATCTCCATATGCACAAATGGTCAGTCAAGACTTTGCTTTCTGTTGGGATGGAGGTGAATGGAAAGACAGAATTTACTGAATTTTATGGTGTGAACTTGTGACTTACCAAATCCAATATTTAATCTCTTGCAGATTTTTGAGGTAGCACCACATGTATACGTGAACAAGCATTGGCATTAACCGTGGCTTTGAAGAAATGTGGAATTGGAGATGTTCTGTCCCCACAGAAATCTAATTTCAATACAAATAAAGATTTGGATACACTATTAAATCATATTAATCAGACACGTTTTCATAATTATTAATGTTGTTTTCCTTTATAATTATAGTGAGCAGTCATTGTACTATCTGCCCACTTCTTTCCCCCAATCCTCTTACTGAGAACTGGCCATTCTGTAAATTCACAGGGTCACATGGGTGACTCCTACCACCTACAGTGGACTTGTAATTTGGCTAAAATTAACTGAAACAGGGGGTTCACCTGACTAGACTATGCTAATCATAGTGCATTCCCAAGGACATTAGAATTGGGACTAAGAGACATGCAATTTCTTTACCATAGGCTGGATCCTTACCATATTTGGAGCTTTTGGCAGCCCTGACTTGTCCCATGTGGTTGGGTGTAACAGAGGAAGACAGTTGCAAAGAAAGAAGAATGAAGCAGACATACAAAGGATGTCTTTTACCAAGACCTCTCATTCCAGATGGGTCTTTGAAATAATTCAAAGCATCTGCTGTTCAGGTTTCCTTTTCTCTTCTCCTGGTGTTTCATTCTGAAAATAAATAAGTAATTTAAAAAAACTTGTAAGTAAAATACAAAAGGGTTTGTGTTATAAAGAATTATTGTAGAATCACAAGTGCAAATTACCATTAGAATAATCAGTAAGTAATGCCACATTTCAAATTATTCTCAAGAGATTCATGTATGTCATAATGAACAGCACAACAGCAAATATTCAGGAAATCAAGTTGATAAGAGACAACAACATCTGAATAGCTTTAAAGTAATTCAAACTGTGATGTGTATATACTAACCCGGGAGGAGAAGCTGGAAAAGGCTCCAGGGATTTATGCAGGAAATGTTTCCCTCTATTCACTGAAAGCACTAATAGCTTTAGAATATTGAGTAATATGTTTCTGATGGGCTAAGCAATATCTTTATCAAATAATTTCTCCTGTCTAATAGTGACTGTGAATTAGCATTTGGTGGTAGTAAGAAGAAAAGTGCGTATTTGTCGTGAAAGCTTTTATTGTGTATATCCACAAGCTATGGAAAACTGCTCACTTACTGTAATCTGATCCACCTATTTAAGCTACCTTATTTTTTTCCTATTATCTGTGACAGATTATAGCATACCTCTGATACTCACAACAGTTTTAATTGTATTAATATTCTTTTTTATGTCTCTCTCCCAAGATTTACCTGAGCTTTACCTGTGAAAGCTTTCATACAAGGTGTTCTTCAGAAGCCAAGAATTGCACATATATTATACCAAGATTTCTGTTAAATAACTTCTAACAGAATAGTCAGTCTTTTTATCATCATAAAACATGTAACAAATACCTACCAAATGTAGGTCTATTCTTGCTTTTCCTTTATCACATAGCTCTCACCCACAGCATCTCCAGACTTATGAAATACAAAGTCTAAAATAAAGGTATGTAACAATACTATGTGGGTTACTTGCCTTGAAATGAAATAAATCACCTTTGCTTTTTTCTAATTAAAAATTTTAATAAATAGTTTCCACAAATCTTTTTTTCAGTTTGTTCAATCAAATATCTTTTTTTTTTTTTTTCGGTGAGGAAGATTAGCCTTGAGCTGACATCCATTGCCAATCCTGCCCTTGTTGCTGAGGAAGATTGGCCCTGGGCTAACATCCATGCCCATCTTCCTCTACTTTATATGGGATGCTGTCACAGCATGGCTTGATAAGCGGTGTGTAGGTCTGCACCCGGGATCTGAACCTGCGAACACTGGGCCACAGAGGTTGAGCATGCAAACACAACCGGCAGCACACCACTGGGCCAGCCACTAAAATATCCCTTTTTTATCTTCATTTTTTGTGTAGATAATTTGTAACTTAGAAGCAATTGTAATTGTAAAGATATTTCCAAGAAGGCAACAAAGAATCTCTTATTTTCCTGAACCATTTGGAAATAAAATGTGATATTCCATCACGCTTAAAACACTTCAGTGTGTAATTCTTACAAAGGACATTCCCCTACATAACCAAACTATGAACATTAAAATCAAGAAATTAACACTATGCATTATCACCATCTAATCCAGAGACTCATTCAGGCTTTGCCAATTACTCCAATAACATCCTCTGGAAAACTGGAAGAGCCAATTCAGATGACATGTCACATTAATTTCTCCTGTCTCTTAAGTCTCCTTCAGTTCAAAATACTTCCTCAGATGTCCCTTGTCTTTCATGACCTTGAAACTTTTGAAGATTACAGGGCAGTCATTTTCACAAATCTCCTTGAATTACTAGAGTCTCTGATGGAATCGTGAAAGAAAAATTTGCCTTCTCCCTTTCTGCTTTCCCTTTCTCCATTTCCTGCTTCCAAAATGAAAAATTATAGAATGATTTTTACATAAAAACATTTAAATTTTATGTCAATTTTCTACTAAGTGTGAAGAAAACTCATACATCGGCATATAATAAAAATATGCATTTGTAAAATGGCAACCTGGAATTGAAGATTCTTAAGGAAATCTCATCAAATCCCCTAAAATCATCCAGGACAGGAATACACACTGGATTCCCTGATGTACAAAGGACCTCAACCCTCGGCATCCCTTCATTGTCAAAAGTGACATGAAACAAAAAACAGTGAGATGTGATCTGCTTCAATTATCACCACAGATAAGTGAAAATTCCTGTTCTCATCTTCTTTCAAAATTGTTATGAAACTCAGAATTCCCTAACCCGGGCTTAGAGGAAAAAATTTGTTTTTAATTTCATTGGTTCCAACTTCTATAAGTGGTAGAATTTATTGTGTATACCATTTTTTAAAGATATAGAAACTTATTAGAAGTATTATGGCTATTATAAATGTTTCCATATCCCACTGGATAGTTTTACAAAGTAATCATGGTATAAATGAATTACATTTTGAATACCTTGAAATAATGAGTTAACATGGAATTTCTGCATTTTAAAAAGAGAAAAACCTCTACAAAAGACAAGGATAATTATGAAAGAATCTGATGTTTGGGATTTGCTTTAAAATAGTGAGTAATCACACCAATTAGAACGATTATAATTAAAAAAAAAAAAAACCAAAACAGAAAATGACAAGTGTTAGCAATGACTGGAATCCCTGCACAATTGAGGAATGTAAAATGGTGCAGCCACTATGGGAAACAGTAAGGTAGTTCTCAACAAATTAAAAAGAGAATCACTATATGATCCAGCAATCCCACCAAACCATCTTCCAAAGTTGCTGCACCATTTTTCATTCTCAGCAGCAGTGAATGAGAGTTCCTGTTGCCCCACATCTTCATCGGCATTTGCTGTTGTCAGTGTTTTGCATTTCAGCTGTTCTAATGGTTATGTAGTGTTATCTCATTGTGTTTTAATTTGTAATTCCTTAACGACATACGATGTAGAGCATCTTTTCATGTGCTTATTTGACACCTGTATTTCTTCTTTGGTGAGATGTCTGTTCAGGTCTTTTGCCTGTTTTTAATCTTTTGTTTTGTTTTGTTTTCTTATTGTTAAGTTTTAAGAGTTCTTTCTATATTTTGGATAGTAGTCCCTTATCAGATGTGTCTTTTGCAAGTATTTTCTTCCAGTTTGTGGCTTGTTTTCTTACTAGGTTTTTGTTTTTGGGTTTTTTTTTTTTTAAGTAATCACATTTAACATATTATGCCCACTCAATACTATTTGGACGAAGGGGGCCATAAGCACTAAAATTAAACCAATCTTACTGTACTGCTGATATCTTTTAAGTATGTGCTTTTGCTTCTTCTATTAACATGAGTTAAAAATTGAATTGAATTTCTGAATTTTTTTTTATTCTACATTTGTGTCATTAGACTAACTTTGTAAGCAAAAGATCACAGGCGCTTCATCCTGCTATCATCAATATCCAATATGTTGATTAACATTCATGGTCCCCAGTTCTTTGAATATGACACAGTTCCTCCTGTTCCTGTTTACATTCTACTTAGCTGAAAGGCATGGGACACAATGACAGTCTTGTTGCCGCTAGATCTGCTAGGAGGTCATCTCATTTAAGTCACATAGTGTAAAGGTGGTGGATTAAAGAGAATTTGCAGTTTAATATCTTACTTTGTTTTCAATGCACTAACCATAGGAAAAAGAAGAAAATTCATTCAGTCTTTCAGTCTATAGGGAATGTTAGGAATTCCTAACAATACCTATGGGTCTGTCTAAATATAGCAATGAGAATTAGCTTATTTATCTAACCAATCAATTCAATTAAACAACTTGCTTGACATTTTTTCTTTTCCTAATATAACTGGACAACCACCTGCACTACTTCAATTCATTCACAGCATCACCTTCCATGAAGAAGTTAATAAATCTGCATTTGCTGTTATTTTCTTTTTTAATTTGTTTGGTTTGTTTTGCTTTGGTAGTTACAACTATTTGCATGTTTTGTATTTCACCAATGAGCCAAACAGTGAATTGAATTTTTTCCTTTTTCCAACCCATGAGTTCAGCCAGCCTGTGTAATGCAGAATTTCACTGTAAAAAAGCAATTTTGATCATTTTATGGTAGATTTATGGTGGCAGAATTAGTAAATGGCATTGACAGAAAAACAAAACGCTGGTAAAGAAATATCGGGGTCAGCCCAGTGGCATAGTGGTTAAGTTCACGTGCTCCACTTTGGTGGCCCAGGGTTTGCAGGTTCGGATCCTGGGTGCCGACCTATGCACTGCTCATCAAACCATGCTGTGGCAGGCATCCCACATATAAAATAGAGGAAGATGGGCATGGACTTTAGCCCAAGGCCAATCTTCCTCTGCAAAAAGAGGAGGATTGGCAACAGATGTTAGCTCAGGGCTAATCTTCCTCACAAAAAAAAAGAAAGAAAGAAAAGAAAAAGAAATCTCTTTGTCCTGGGGGGTGGGGTGGGGCGAGTGTCTAGAATTTTGTGGGGGAAGCTGAAAGGATGGAGGCAGCAGGCTGATATGTGTTTAAGTTTTAGGCTTATTGTGCACTGTTTGAAAATGTTAAGCTCACATTGATAAAAAAATAATTAAGATAAGGCTTCCTGAAATAGAGATATTTTCAAATTCTCCTCTGGACTCATGATATGACTCCCAAAACCTCTGTTGTAGTTCAGGTTAATTTAGATTTGTGGTGTTCAAGGAACAGTTCAGTAGTCATCTAGAAAGCATCAGTTTAAAGGGAAGGACCTGATAGGAGACTTCCAATTACCTCGGAGTGCAATCCCCCAGCTCTCCCCAGCCATGAAGGCGAAGAGTGCTCCCCTTTCAGCATTGATTTGTGGGTAAGGACTGATGAATAGTTTTTATTTTAACTTATGTTTTTGCAAGAAATTCTCTTTCCTATTTCTCTATCTTACAGCATTCTGAGTATAGTAAGCAAAGAAGACAATGGTATAAAATTCACTGCTGAACTTAAATAATCACACAGGAAAGAAAGAGCTGATCTTTTCTCAATAAGAGGGAATCTGTAGAAATGAGATCCTGGTAGATACTGAGAAGTAGTTCTAATAGATATAACACCTTTTGAGGGAAATAGAATGAGAAAAAAAGTCCTAAGGCTATCTATCAATGGCCTATGAGGAAGTGGATCAAAGGAAATAAATGATTTTACTTTTAAAAGTAAATTTATACCTATATAATGAAAATAGTAAACATCAAACTTCAGAGGAGAAACTGAAAAAAGGATACATATTGAATAGTAATTCTCACCATCTCTAGGATCTTAATAGCTGGCAATTACAGAAAAAGTGGTCATAATCTAACTAATTTGGGATTTGGCCAAGAAGAAATTGAATTATAAAGAGGGCATACTAATTGAAAAAATGTTCTTCAACAATAAGCAAAAATGTCACATAAGTCCTCGGGAGCTGTATGCAACCAAAAAGATATGAATAATTTTTCATTTTAAAAAGGGAAAAAAGTTATAACCTCAATATTTTGTCTACAAATAGCAGTCTCTCAAAATATATACAGCATTCTGCTAACTAATGGAAAGTACAAAGAAATACCTGTGAATACAAAATTTGAAAAGCAAATGAGTTTATGTACTGGAAAATACAATGAAATAAACCAAAGTAAATTATTTGAATTGAAAATTACTATTCTATTAAAATATATTGAGTTATAATTCAAAGCAGAATATTTTGAGACACTCCCTCATTTTTACAATGATCAGCAAGGAATAGATAACAATGAGTTTGAAGACAATCCTACTCGCACAGATACAGTGTTATTGATTGTTTCAGAAAGATATTGATAGTTCCCATCTAATAATCACACACTACACGTATCTGAGAGATACTGTGCTTGGAAATGTGGACACAGACAAAACTCGAAATCCCCACGATCTTTCTGCACCAGGTATCATAATTCCCAGTCCATTTCCCAGGACACTGAGATCATGGATATTCAACAATGCATCCAAATTCACAGCCACTAAATATGTCAAAATGAACACTAAATAGACATTGAATTACACTCCAGCAAACCTTGGGAATTGACTGAAATGACCCCAAAGCCATTAGCAAGAATTATTTTGTATATATGTGCAGACAGTATCCACTTATAATCAGAAATATCACATTATTTATTTTCCTAACAAGCTTGCTTATCTGAAAAGTTTTGCAATTAATTTCAAAGGAACTTTCCAGTTCGTGTAAGTCTACATGGCCTTTTGTCCTTCCTGCAGTAATAATATCAATCTTCAAACTGTCACTCTAGCATCTGAACACTGTAGCACTAACACACCTGTTGCTGATAGAAATGGAAAAAACAGAAGTCTAGGGAGGTCAGTTTTCTGCTCCTCCAAACTGACGTTTGCTTCTCCTCACCGGAGCTCTTACAGCCACTGTTTAAATACCCTCAGAAGCAAGGAATACACCTCAGTCAGTAGATGAAGCTTCCCTTCCATTTCCTAACAAATATATCTTTTTAAAAACGGATCTTCCTTATATTGAGAGGAATCCCCTTTTGTCTTTGGGATACTCAGAGCAGTTCTAGGAGACCCGCCACGGCAA
This sequence comes from Tapirus indicus, assembly GCA_031878705.1. Lineage (NCBI taxonomy): Eukaryota > Metazoa > Chordata > Mammalia > Perissodactyla > Tapiridae > Tapirus > Tapirus indicus. Next base: position 123,671,689 of record CM062925.1, read on the forward strand.
AGAGATCGGATTTAAAGTTTCATCCCAGACATTACCTGAGTGAGGGTCAGAAGAAGGACAGGTTGCATGAGCCCAAATCAGATAATTCCAAAAGGCAGGGGCCACTCTAACTCACGATGAGGGGAAATTAGAGGGATGGTACAACTAAAAGTGAGTTCAGTTCTTACTATTTTCTTCATATACAGATTTGGAATGAAGAGGTCAGAGAGATTGAAGGGTGGCCAACCTAGGGTGAGAATGATTTAAGACATTAGAATAATGTTTTATAATATTGTGAATATCATATGTTTAAAAATATGTGATTCAGTGAAGTAGCTGTGATGTGGGGACATGGCATTCTTGCTGCTCTTGTGTTTCAGTTATGAGAGAAACTGAAATATGGTGGTTAAGATGGTGAAGCAGAAGGGCCGGCTCTGTGACCTAGTGGTTAAGTTCGGCACACTCAACTTTGGCGGCCCAGGTTCAGTTCCTGGGTGTGGACCTACACCACTCGTTGGCAGCCACACTGAGGCAGTGACCCACATACGAAATAGAGGAAGATTGGCACAGATGTTAGCTCAAGGAGAATCTTTCTCAAGCAAAAAGAGGAAGATTGGTAACAGATGTCAGTTCAGGGTGAATCTTCCTCAGCAAAAAAGTAAATAAATTAATTAAAAAATGGTGAGGGAGAAGATAACTGTTCCTACCTCTTCTGTTCCTCTATGGAACCCCACATTTGTTCTGGGGAGGATGAACCCACCCAGAAGATTAAATGTTCCATCTCTTTTCAACCTAGGCATGGCTTGTGGCTACATTCTGGCCAATGAGGTGCATGCTGAAATGTGTGGAAATTTCAGGAAGACTCTGTAAAGGGAGATGGCTCAACGTTTTCCTACTTTGTCCATCCTGCTGCCTGGAATGCTTATGTGGTGACGAGGGCCAGCAGTCATATTGGACCATGATGAGGGCCACACTGTAGGGATTGTAGCTCAGATAGCACAAAGCACAAAGGCTATGTGCAGCAGCCATACTATCTCTAAACTGTCAGTTGATGGACTTCCTTCCTCATGAGAGATGAAAACATCTTTCTTTCCAAAATCATTGCTATTTTGGGCTTCTCTGTTACATTAAGCCACGTGTAATTCTGATTGATAGGGAGGGGAATGAAAAGAGGGTTGGGAACTCACTCTCATGTTTGAGAGAAAGAAATGAGTAAGGACTGAGCCAGCATTTCTGGCTACACCATACCCTCCTCTGGGGGGTGAGTTGTTACAAGAGACATGGGGACTTTCACTCTTGTGAGACATCTGAGAACTTCTAGACCTCTTCACATCCTTTCTAGTGAAACAAGGTACCCAGAGGGCTCATGTTGTCTTAGAGTCTTCATTCCACTTCCCTCAGTCGCTCGGCATCAAATATGACCTTGAGTTTTCTTATCCTCTTGTCCTTTCTCAGTGAATGATCGCCAGATCACTGTTGAGAAGTTAAAGTAATCCAGATGTGCCCTGACCCATAGAGACCTGTGTCTCCTACGCTGTGGCACTAGACTTGTAGAACTACAAGGTCCCACCTCACCTCTAAGGGATGTGAACAGGGAATGACTCAGAATCACTCATGGGGCCTATAACTGCCCCTCAGAGTGCAGGGCCCTGAAGGAGGAGAAAGCTGCGCATATAGACAGGGTGCCCTAGAGATTTCAACAATGGTGAATCGATAAAGAAGACGTGGTATATTTACAATGGAATATTATTCAGCCATGAGAAAGAAGGAAATTCTGGCATTTGCAAGGACATGGATGAACCCAGAGGGAATTATGCTAAGTGAGATAAGTCAGACAGAGAAAGACAAATATTTCATGGTATTACTTTTATATGTGGAATCTAAAAAAAAAGGTCAAGCTCATAGAAACAGAGAACAGAAAGTGGTTGCCAGTGGCTGGGAGGTGGGAAAAATAGGGAGAGATTGGTATAAGGGTGCCAGCATTCAGCTCTAAGATGAATACGGTCTGAGGATCTAATGGATAACATGGGAATATAGTTGATAGTTGTAAAATTAACATTTGTTAAGAGAGTAGAACTTAACTGTTCTCACCAAAAAGAGAGAGAAACGTACAAGGTGATGGATGTGCTTACTAACTAGATGGTGGGAATCTTTCCTGTATACGGATATTAAAGCACCATGATGTACACTTTAAATATATTACAATTTTATTTATCAGTTATACCTCAATAAAGCTGAAAAAACAAAAATAAATAAAAATGCAAACAGCTAGAACATACACACACACAGTGGTTATAACCATGTGTTCAGTGACCAGAAGAGACAATTACACTGGTGGCAGCAGCTTCGGGAGCAAAACGAAGGGGGGGCAGTGTGACAGTCTGACTTCATGCACGTGGCTGTGTCTCCAACAACTTCCAACCCTGAGGCCTAGAGATTTCATTGTGATTCTCACAGTGCCCCCAAAACAGAGTATAGGGAAGCATCTATAAGTAAACACACACACACACACACACACACACACACACACACACGCACGCACCAGTAAAGTAAGCAAATAATTTCCTAGTGCTTGTTCTACATGGGAGACATGAAGTCTACAAGTAAAGCAATTGAACAGATTATTAAAGCGAAAAAAGGGGGACCCAAGATAACCCTAGCTTTCAGTCAAAGGCATAATTTTTAGCTTGATTGTGCAGATAATTACCCCATTTCCATACTCTGCTTTGTGAGCAAGGATATTTCCTTAAGTCGACATGCTTTTTGTTCATATACCAAAGAAGTAAATGTTGCACTCGCAAGCACGTTATTGCTTCTGCCAGAGTCAAATTCTGTGGGCCGCCACTGCCTTAGGAGCCCCAGGTTTGAAATATGGACACCGTCTGGAACAAATGGTTGAGCTTCCAGCTGTACTCATTGAGCACTTCATCTTGTCTAAGTGGAAAAGCTGAGTGTCTGAGCAAGTGCTTCTTTTGGAAAGGGCAGACGGAGGTTTAATCTACACTTTGTATTTACACAGACCGCCTAGACTGAGAGGTAACAGAATTTCCCCACGTCCAGTGTAATCATTTCTCATTGTTTTCCCAGCAGGATTGCCTGAATTTATGGGCCAGTGATGGCCATCCCTCTCAGAGGGGATTACACTGCTGTGGAGCTTCAGAATGTCTGCAATGCTTTGATCTTTCAGAGTCTATGGCATGATCCTAACTAAAGCAATGCTGCACAGATTAGTGTAAGAGGACTCGAACGGAATGGTGAACTGTCGAGAAGGAAACACTGATGCCAATGCTCATGACTTTTTTCAACATTTTGAAACAGATACCTTTCCTTACCTTGGACAGCGAGGCAGTGCCGTACGACAGTAGGGGGATGGCCCTCCACATCCCTACTACTTGGTTTGAACCCAAGTTCTGCAGCTTCCCAGCTCTGTGGCTGTAGGCATGTCTTTTCTCTTTGTACCTCATTTCTCTCTTCTGTAAAATGGGGACAGTATTAACATCTATCTCATGGGGATGCTTTGAGGGCCAAAAAGGTTATTTAATGTAAAATATTTGGAACAGTGCTTAAGAAAAAAGCACTCTATTAATATTCATCAGTATTAGGGAAGCTGCTTTTTTTGTTTTTTGTTTTTTTTTTCATATTATCCTATTTTAGAGAGTTAATCAGTACAGACTCTCATTATACATCCTTCAACTAAAAGAAGTAAGGAAGTGAGAAATCAAAATTTTTGAACATAGTACAGTTAGCTGTTTTACCTTTTTTTCTCATGTAAGTCTCTCAGCATCCTGTGATGTAGGTATTTTTAGTCTTATTTCTACATAAAGCAACTAAAGAATATGCGACTCCGAGGGATGATCTATATACTCTATAAGGTTAAGTTACAAATACCACATAGAGGGGGCTATAATTTTTCAATTCTAGAGGGAAAAAAACACAGACGTTCTAACACACGCTTGTCAAAGTTGAATTGAAAGAACATTATCAATCATCCATCTTACTACCAAGTACACATTATATTTAACACATTTTTAATAAAATAAATAAAAATTTTAAAATTAAACTATTCATAATGACAGACTTTTGATTCTTGTGACTTTCAACGGTGAAAATTTGGTTGGGCCTTTTTTTAAACACAGTTGTTTTCCATCTTAAAAAACGGTTTAATTTTAAGGTCAGCGTGTAAGGCAAAAATAGTTCACACTCAAAACTGCCCTTTACAAAACCATAAGTGGCCCCTAAAACACAATCAAAATATCTCATTTAGGGTATTCCATTCTGAGAAGTATTCTTTTGGAACACTAAAGTTTGAGCCAGCGAGAGGGAAAAAGAGAGATTCTACATGTGGACAATTGACCACTTAAACCCTTGTGCCCGTAGGATAACAGTAAGATTTTGAGTCATGGATTAGGAGTAAAGTGTTTCTTCTTGCCAGCTGGATACTTTATTCTATCATTGTCTGTATAATTCATACAAGGTAACAGATTTGTCAGTTACAGAAAGCATTAAAAGAGATACTATAATAATACCTTGGAATAGAGGGTATTATCTTCTACATTATGGGTACAGGTACATATTAAATGCTCAGATGATAGGATTCAGTTTTTTCCTCACATCTCATGCATGTTTGTTAAACATAAATTTAATATTTCCCAAAAAATTTTGTTTTAAAATTGTTGAGTTTCAATCTGTTAATTTTACTTTGTTGCTTGCGATTTATTTAACAATAGTACTTGTTGTGATTTAAATTATGTGACTACCTGCCATTAAATGGAGTGCATTTAGAATTCATAGCTAATATTACATTATTATCACTCTTCCATTTCTGTACACTAGGCTTTGATGAGACCCACAGGATTTGGGTCTAGGGTGATATCTCTGGTTCGTCGTGTCTCTCTTGGCCACTTCATGTTCTATTCACCAGTGTCCATTTGGGCCGGCTCAGTTTCTGGGGCACAGGTGGCTGACTGAAGCAGCGATTAGCTGACTGCACTGATGTTTGAGGGTGTGCACAGAAATTTTATGACCACATCTGAATGCAGATACCAAGGTTGTGTGTCCAAAGAAGTCTGACAGAAGACTTTATGAAAACCTAGAAGCAAGCTTTTCAAAACTCTGATGCTTATAAATAAATTAATGGAACTCACATATTATGAGCACATTTTATATGACATCCTTTCCAAAAAAAATTAGATTTTTAAAAATTTTGCACCTTCAATCATATTATTAGAAAAAACACTTAAAATGTATTTAAATTTTATTTTACTCATGAAATCACCAGATATTGAACACCTACTGGTTGCTAGGTGCTGGGCTGGCTACTGAGAGGTCACAGGCTAACTGGGGATGGTTCATTCCTCCAAATCTGTCTCAATTTAGTGAGAGTGTATCAAGGATAATCAAAAAACTAAAAATGAGAATACTACAAAAAAGCAAACATAAATAAAAGATCTGTGGCCAGTTAAATTCACGACGTTGTTCATGGGTGCAAACATTCGTGGTGTGTTTCAAGCCCTGCCTCATTCCTCCCCTCATTCCTGCCCTTTGCATGGTGCTCATCCAGCATCTTCCTGAGACAGGACATTTATTTTATTCAAGAGCAAGAAAGACTTTGTGTTCAATGGCTAATTCAAAGTAAATAGCTTTGAACATGATGTGGGGAGTGTACTATAATTGTGCTTCCTTTGTGAAACAGCATTTGACAATTTCCTGCCATATATAAAGTGATGATCACTACTAACTCCAGAGTTTTTACTAGCATGTATGTGAACTCCATGTTGAGAAAAACTCAAGAACCAATCTATATGGATTTTGACTCTAAGATGTACGGCTAGGACAGCTTTGTGAAAAACAAGTTCTGTGAGACAAACCTAATTCTCCCCAGTACCGTAGAGTTCTAAGTCTCATAAACAAAACTAGGAGGATCTATGAAGCTTGTGTCTGACTTTCAAGTACTTGAGGTAATATGATGACAAATGGTTTGTCAGTGTGTGCTTGGAGTAATTTATTCAAAGGGAAGACATTTGGGGAAACTATTTGGTTTTGGACAATGCTAGAAATATAGAGGAAGCTTGAGTGGAGGCCAGAAGTAAAAAGGCTGATAAAAAAAAAGAAAGGGCTGAACAAAGTGATGCTCCAATATGAAGAGGCTGGAAGATTTTATTATTAAAAATAATTGCTCAGATGATATGCAAATTTAATTTTCTTTTGTTTACTGAGAACTAAACAGGGGCAAAATGTTTAATTTTCAAGAAAGTACACTGGTTGGTGTAAAAATGCACACAAACTATGATGGCTATTAGTTCAAAACAGGCTAACAAAAATTTTTCTTTTTCCTAAATAAATGTAAAGAATAGACAACCATCCTTCTGCGTTATTTTGGCTCTGCACTTGTTTGAGAGCAGATAGATAAATATACTTTCTTAAAGACACTTCCTGGGGCCGCCCGGTGGCGCAGCGGTTTAGTCTGCGCTTGGCAGCCCGGGGTTCGCGAGTTCGGATCCCGGGCGCCCGCCGACGCACTGCCTGTCAGCCATGCCGTGGTGGCGTCCCATATAAAGTGGAGGAAGATGGGCACAGATGTTAGCCCAGGGCCAGTCTTCCTCAGCAAAAAGAGGAGGATTAGCAACGGATGTTAGCTCAGGGCTGGTCTTCCTCACAAAAAAAAAAAAAAAAAGACACTTCCTGTCACATTACTCTTCTCTGATGTATGGACTGGAGATTGAGAATATTTATGATCAACTACTTTCATGCTCTGATAAGAAAAATACTCAGTCGTAATTCATAATTCCTACAGAGTTTGTAAAACGAAGCCCATTTAAATACAAGCTATCAATTCATAACAAATAGGATGAATCATGGAATTGGAGATGATATATATTAAAATTGGGTATTAGACATTATGTCCAAACTTCATATAGTTTTATGTGCTGTGGATTTGACTGGCAATGGAAAGCCTGCCAGTGTTTTGATTTTCCCAGTGAATCAACTACACTTTGAATAAATTATTTCATTAGTTTTTTTTGTCAAAACATGATAGTGACTTTCTCCACACTACACAGATTTTTAAAACTTGTACTCAGTTCATTATAAAGATATTTTAAAATATGATCACTACAGAAATTTACATTTAAAAAGTATAGTGTATGACTTGAATATTTAGTCACGAGTCAAGAAAAGGTCAGAGCAATTAAAGATAGAATTTGCCACTGGAAACATGAGCAAATGTGGGACCTCTTTCTCCAATCTCACAGTTCAATGACTGAATATTAATTGGATCCCAGGATTTTATCCACGGCCAGAAGAAGCAGACTCATCCAGGGAAAGCCAAAAAGAACGGGCAGAGAATAATATTTCCTTAGAGTAACAGGGAAATTTAAAATTGATTACGATTGAAAGAGATTTTTAAGTCATAGTGAGAAAATTAAGAATTTGGTCAGACTTACATCATTTCTACTAAAAAAAAAAATAAATCCCACTGTGATTTCAGTGTTGGTTACAGATGTAATAACATGAGACACTTAAATTGATTTTAAGTATTGATATGTAAATAGATAAAGTAAAAACCTGGATAGGCTTTGCCCAAATTACTAGTGTTGTAATCATATTAGAGGCTAGTTATACAAAATATTAAAGAATAAAAAATAGAAAGCTAAAAAATGTCACAGTTGAAATACCTAGAACTCGTATGGTATAGCTTTATATTTGTGTAAAGTTCCTGGCTATCAGATAATCTTCTATGATAATCATCTTAACAAATATGAAGTTCATACCTTCTACATTTGTTCTGCTTAGTGTGGAATAAGAAGTATGCTTGCCTTAAAAGAATATATAGACTAACAGAAAAATATCAAGGTTTAAAGTCAAACAGTTTTTAAAAGTATATGTTCCTAGTGAGTTTGCTAATGTCAGACAACGCGTGCTATTTGCAACATCTCCTCCCATGAACTATTTTCATGACCACCTTCCATGAAAAATTATTGCTCAATTGAAATTAAGCACGATTAATGATGTAATCTATTTGTTCATTCCATTGGATTATTTATTTGAAAAATAGATATTGAGCACTGAAAATGTGCCCTGCACTGTTCTAGATTCTCTCATTGACTCCAAATGTCTTAACCGGGCTGCTACTATAAAAATGGTAAAAATATTTTTTATTATCTATATCATCAATATATAACATTTTGTAAACCTAATTAGTACATGAATTTTGTTGCAATGTGCATTTACATATTTCATAGGCCCATCCATACTGTGAAGAAGTTCAACATATCTTAAAGAGTAATACTCAAATTTCAAATTCTAATACAGGATTACATGCACAGCTCCTGTTTAATAAGTTTCTCACTTATCTTTCTGATTGTGAAATTAACATAAAGCCCAAAAGATAAATGCTTTTTAACTACAGTTCATTCTGAAAATTTATCATTGAAACATCTTGACTAAACAGAGAAAAGATAAAAACAGCAAGCTGTCTAAAGACCAATATATCAAATTCACTAGGAGCCTTTGTAGATTCAATTCAAAACCTTTGACTTCAATTAAGCAGATAAATTTGTCCTAAAAAATGACAAACTGAATGGAATAACTGGATTGAAACACACTTCTTTTTTTTCATTCTCTATAATCACATTCTTTCATTACAACTGAAATAGAATATGAAAGTAACAAATTTCTCATGAAATATACAATGGAAGAGTATGCACCTGTGACTGATTTGTGAAAGAATGAAATTTCTATATAACTGTGAAATAAAACCTAGAAAAAAGTAGTAGCCAACATATTCACATGTAAGCAATGCCTTCCAAGTTCTTTACATAAAGTATCTCATCTAAAAAGAAAAACCTATGTGATACGTTTATATTTCTCTTAAATAGAAAATAATCTGAGACTTGGTTAAATATTCTGCATAAAGTCAAATGACTAGTAAATGATAATGTCACAATTTAGAGCCAGGTACGTTGGACTCAGCTTCTTGTCAGTGAAAACATCATGTGGCTTCGACTAAGGTGAAAACTTTGACAAGGGTGTACTGTCCACTTCACAGAATTGTGAAATGATGACTTTTCAGGCCATGCTCATCTATGAGAGATTGCTCTCATTTAGTGACAAATACTATTCACTACAATAATATTATAATATGATAATGTATAACAACTGATTTAGGCGTTGATAAGAGTCATCAATGAATGCTAACATGAGTGGGTGAAAGTCTGAAGAGTGACAAGATTTTTATGTCTCGAAGTATCTCACAACAGAATACTAAATGTGGAGGGTAAAACAGTCACTTTTAAGTGGCGATATCTGGTGCACATCATTTAACCAAATAATCTAAGTTCAACACTGCACGAACAAGATTGACGGCATAAGCCTCTTAAGATGATGCGCTGAGAAAAACTCAGTATCATTTTTTGGGTATTTCTGCCAAAAGTATATAACCTGAATCTCATCATGAGAAAACATCACGCAAACCCAAACTGAGGGATGCGTTACAAAATAAGTCTCTAATAACCTTGTGAAATATCAATATGTTGAAATATATAAAGACCCGGCAGCAGTTCCAAATGAAGTGAAACTAGAGACGTGACAACTGAATGAAACCAGTCACCTTGGATTTTCTTTGTCTATAAATGACATCATAGGGACAATTGGTAAAATCTGGACTAGGTCTGTATATTAGAGAGTAGCATTGTGTCAATGCTAATTTCCTCAGTTTGATGATTATACTGTGGTTTTGTGAAGAATGTCTTGTTTTCAGGTGAATTATTTAGGGAAGAAGGATCATCATACAGGCAACTTCCTCTTAAACATTTCAGAAAATTAATATGCTTACATGTGTGTAGAGAGAGAGGGAAAATGGATAAAGCAAACGTAGTGACATGATAACCTTTGGGGACTCCGAATGAAAAAGGTTTGGAAGTTCTTTTAACTATTCTTAAAATGTTTTTGTAAGTCTGAAATTACTTCACCCCTCCACAAATTAAAAGTATATATTATAGTGTTTAAAGTGTCATTGATAAGGAGTAATTAAAAATCATTAATATCTTCAACTTGATAAAAAGTCATGCTAGTAAAGTTCAAGTAGAACATTTGACTTAAAAAAATCAACTTTATAAACCTAATATAACAGTTTGGTTATAATCACTGCTGATCAACATTTCCTAAAACCTTGCTAACTGCTTCTACAGGTATTGATCCTTTCTTCCCATGAAATCTTTGGGGTGGGGGGAATACTAAAAAGAAATACTCATGATGATATATTACTACTAATAATAACAAATTCTATTGACTTTTTACTAAAATAAGAAATGTGTTAAATGTTTTACATGTAGTGTTTCATTTATCTTCAAATGTCTCTAAGAGCAGGTCCTACTACTATCCCCACTGTGTGGATAAGAAACTGAGTCTTAAAGATTTTGAACAATTTTCACAGGTCACCTGTTTAGTAAACTATGGAATGGGGAAGGAATCCAGCACTTCTACCCCAAAACTCACACTCTTTGCTGCTGCAAATACTTTCAGTGAGAGATTCATGTTGATTCCTCCTCACTTGAGATATACTTCTATTTTCTGAGCACTCAACTGCATCTCCTGATACAGTTATTTCTTAAATTGTTAGTGTTGATTCCTTAAATTTCTACACTGAGATTTTATTTCAAAATATGACAAATCCTTTAAGGTGCTGTAAAGCTTATAGTCTCTCCTCTTTATCTAACCATGGATAATTTTCAGTTGCAAAATTTGTATGGGTCCTATCCATTCTTGTTCTAGTTTCTTTTAAACTGTGCCAAGCTTTCCATATTCCTGTTCTCCTCTTCACCAGACAGCCTGTGATGATTAAGAAATAAAGTAAATATGTTACTGAGAGAAGAGCTATACAGAATTGACCAAAGTTTATTCATTCAGTATTCGTTTTTTTTTCAAAATTTTAAATCAACTTTTTTAGGTATAATTCAAAAAACATAAAGTGCACCCATTTTAAGAGTACAGTTCAATGAGTGCTTTTTTCCTTTTAAAAAGACTTGATTCTCTAGAGCACTTTTAGGTTTATAGAAAAATTGTAAAGAAATTATGATGAGTTCTCTTATAATCCCTCCCACCCTGCCAAAGTTTCTCTTATTATTAACATCTTGCATTAGTGTGATACATTAGTCAAAACTAATCAACCAATATTGATACTATTTGTTGACTAAGGTCTATAAATTATTCAGGTTTGCTATTTGTGTTGTATAGTTGTAGGAGTTGTGACAAATGTTATATATCCACCTTTAGAGAATAGATTTATTCCTCCCAAATTCCTCTGTTCTCTGCCTGCCTATTCATCCCTCCTTCCCCCAACTTCGGAACCACTGATCTTTATACTATTTCTATACTTTTGCCTTTCCAGAACGTCATATTATTGGAAGCATACAGTATATGGATTTTCATACTGGATTCTTTGACTAAACAATCTGGATATAAGTGTTTTTCTGTGTCTTCTCATGGCTTGATAGCTCATTAATTTTGTTATTGAATAATATTTCATTGCATGGATGTACCACAGTGTCTTTATCCAACCACCTATTCAAGAATATTTTAGTTCCTTCCAATTTTTTAGTAATTATAAATAAAGCTGTTATAAATGAATAAAGCTATTATCAATACCATTGAGTTCTGCTGTATTTTTTATTGTTTGTTTTTCTTATGCTTGCTTCATATTTAATTTGATTTTCTATTTCTATTTTCCTAAGGTAGAAGCTTAGATTATTAAATTTCAGATCTTCTTTTCTAATATATGTACTCGCTATAAATTTCCCTTTAAGCACTGCTTTTGCTGTCGCCCACAAATTTTCATAAGTTGTATTTTCCTTTTCCTTTTTTCTCTTTATTTTTTTATTGAGGTAACATTTGTTTATAATATTATATAAATTTCAGGTGTACATCATTATATTTCGATTTCTGTATAGCCCGCATCGTGTTCACCACCAAAAGTCTAGTTGCCACCCATCACCATTCAAATGTGCCCCTTTATCTTTTTGTATTTTCTATTACATTTAATTCAAAACATTTTTAATTTATCTTGGGAGTTTTTCTTTGACCCATGTGTATTTACAAGTGTGTTTTTCAATCTCCAAATATTTGAAGATTTTTTAGCTATCTTTTTGTTACTAATTTCTAGTTTAATACCATTTTGGTCTGAGAGCATTCTTTGATTGGTTAATGTTCTTTTAATTTTCAAGGTTTGTTTTATAGCCCAGTATCTGGTCTATTTTAGTACATGTTCCATTTGAGCTTCAGAAGAATATGTAATCTGCTATTGTTGGATGAAGTATTCTATAAATGTGAATTAGATCCAGTTCATTCCTGGTGGTGTTGAGTTCAACCAACTCCTTACTGATTTTCTGCTGCTGGAGTTGTCAGTCACTGACAGAGTGGTATTGAAGTCTCCACGTATGCAAGTAGATTCCTCTATGTCTCCTTGCAGTTCAATCAGGTTTTGCCTCAAGTATTTTGACATCTGTCAATTGCATATGTTAATGGTTGTTATGTCTTCTTGGAGAACTGAGCTCTTTATCGTTATGAAATGCCCTTTTCCACCCCTGATAATTTTCTTTGCTCTGAAGTCTGCTTTGTCTGGACATCACTTTATTTTTCCATTCATTCACATATTTATTGAAATAGTTTTATCCTGGGCACAGAGCCCATGGCCAAGCCTCCTTCACTGGACTCGATTTGGCCAGGTAGGGGAGCAGGAACTAAAGCAAAGAGGAGCTGGATTTGTGATATTTGAAAGTGGCATATAGATAGATTGGTAAAGGCAAATTATGATGATGTGTCCTTGATTGCATAGTTTAAGTGGAAAACTTTTATGGTGATAATGTAGACACTCAAGTGCCCTCCCTGCCCCCATGCCTTCAAAATAAAAAGGTAAAAGCAGACCCACCTCCAAACTTGGGCATACCTCTGTAAGAAATGAGGGAAATAGGGGCCGCCCGGTGGCACAGCGGTTTAGTTCGAGCTTGGCAGCCTGGGGTTCGCGAGTTCGGATCCCGGGCACCCGCCGACGCACTGCTTGTCAGTCATGCTGTGGCGGCGTCCCATATAAAGTGGAGGAAGATGAGCACGGATGTTAGCCCAGGGCCAGTCTTCCTCAGCAAAAAGGGGAGGATTGGCAATGGATGTTGATGTTAGCTCAGGGCTGGTCTTCCCCACAAAAAAAAAAAAAAAAAAAGAAATGAGGGAAATAGAGAAAGAGTGCTAACTTATACTATCATGGAAACTCCACATCATGATTTATTTTTCAACCCAAAAAAGCAAAGTAAAAATGATGTTGTTCAGGTTGTTTTGATCATTGATAATATGTATATATTAAATATGCAAAAAAAACTTTTTAAAAGAAATTGGGAGCCACTTTAAAGCCAAAATAGTGGAGCCAGTCCTGATGGCCTAGTGGGTAAGTTGGGCACACTCCGCTTAGGCAGCCCAGGTTCAGTTCCTGGGTGAGGAACCACACCACTCATCTATCAGTAGCCATGCTGTGGCGGTGGCTCACATAGAAGAACTAGAAGGACTTACAATTAGAAAATACAACTATGTACCAGGGCTTTGGGGAGGAAAACAAGAAGAAGTTTGGCAAAAGATGTTAGCTTGGGGCAACTCTTTCCCAGCAAAAAAGCCCAAACAACAATAACAAAAAATGACCAGGTACCCATATCAGAACTGGTTTTATTTTTTAATTTGAAATAACTACATTTGCCATTGATGTGTTATTTAGAAAAATTTGGAGACAACTAATTACTAATGAGCAAGTAGTTAATTAGATAAAATACATATCTTTTATAAGTAAAATTAATCTAAATTGGTGGTGTGAATAGTTCCCTTCTACAGAAAATGCTAATTATCCTCAGTTTATGAATGTTAAGAATTAATATTTGAAACTGAAGAAAAGCATTGAAACAGCACAGAAAACATTTACCAGCTTAAACAAGGTTTGCTTCCTTAAAAGAGGTTGATTAATTAAACCTTGCTCAACAGGAGACAGCATGTGAATGGGCCAGGCAGGAACCCACCGCCACAGGATGACCCGGGAACTAAAAATCTTCAGAAATGTTGCTACCTGAGCCCTTTATGAAGCGAGAAGTCCTTCAGTAAGGAACATCTGGCTTCCAGAAGCCCAAGGAGCACGATTACCATATGCGACTGATTCAAGACTAGCCAATCAGCTTACATGGACCCAGCTGCAGCTTAGTAACCCCTAACTCCTTAAATTTTGCCCTGAACCTTGGATTGGAGAGACAGATTTGAGAGTTTTGCCTCCTGTCTCCTTACTGCTCGACCTTGAAATAATGTTCTTTCTTTTCTCAAATGCGGGTGCCATCATATTGGCTTCTATGCTTGTTGAGTGCGAGCCCTTGCTTGGTAACAGCATTGACAGATTATTGAAAATTTAAATGATCTTTAAAGGGCAACTTTTCTTATAGTTTACATGTAATGATTAAATTAACTGGTGAAAATTCAATTGAAGTATTCATAAAATAATGAATTTAATGAGAGAAATAAATCATAATCTTTGATCGTTCTGAAACAATTCTTGGGTAAATGCCCACTTTTGCTTTAAGACCCTTAATGCATTCCTTGAAGGATGCTGTGAAGATGTCTCTGCTCAGCTCTCTACAGGAAGCCATCTGGTGACAAGGTCTTTCTATGCCACAGTGTCAGGGAAAAATGTTCATCAATATAACATAAATGACTCCAAAGGTTATCTCATAGCCAAAAGTTTTATATAAATTTAGGGGTTCATTATATACTTGTTTTTCAAGGAGGGACCATTCACTTTACTTATACAAATTTGACTAACTTACGAAGAGTTTAACCTGATTAAAGTAAGGCTTACCCCAGAAACACCTTGGAATTTAAGAAGACAAGATCCTACACATTGTGATTTGTAGAATAATTATTTGTATTACCAAGGAATTTGTGCACTTCAATTTTATGAGAGGATTTAATTATTTTCAGCTGTAGGAAAGCTTCTAAGAAGCTCTTTATTAAAAAAAAGATTAATACATGAACTGAAATATTCACTCTAAAAATTCAAAGCACAAAACTTTTAAATTCATGCAATAATGCTGACATCCAAAGAAAAATATAACATTATACATATTAAAAGTATAATAAAATTGCATGATGAGATGAATCTATTCATAAAATTATAATGCTTACTTACAATGGCCTCTTTAGGAAGTAAATTCATGTCACAGCATAAGTTCCTCAGCCCTGGACAATAGCCCTGAAATTCCACTAGCAAAAATACATATAGTTGGCTTTGGTAAGTTTTCAACCTACCAAAAATGTTCTTCTATTGTGAAAATACACAAAAACACAAAGGATAGCATGTTTGTTCCTCACATACCCTGGCCATTATATCATGTCTTCCATAAATACCTCAGGATGTATACAGAGGATTCTTTTTTCCTTTAGGATTTCCAGTCTTTAAGAATTACTTAATAAAATTATTCTAATAAGGATTAATACATATTAGTCAATTAATATCATGACAAAAATCAAAGGTATAAAGAGATCACATCCCAATCCATAATGTTGGAGGGCTGGCAGTGGTAACAATTGGAGATAGCCCCTGATCAAAATCTTGCTAACTTCACAGATTTGACTATTCTGAACCAGGCATGGGACAAGATACAAGGATTAAAACAGAATATTCATGTGAAGTCAGCCTAGGTGAACTTTTGTTCTTCCATGTGATAATCTCTAAAATGAATGAATGGACATTACCCTCTATCATGGACCCTCTGCTCCCTCTAAAAATAAAGAGTTAAACTTCTGCATTTGGAATAAATTGATAAGAAAAGAAGGATTTCTCTATTGATTGGGTAAGACAAGTAACGGTAGCAAATAAACTAGGTTTAAATCTAAATCTATCACAGATTGGGTGATTTGGGGAATGTGAACTAATTTCTCTAAGCCGCACTTACGTACATAAATGGGGATAACCATGCCTACTCATGCAGATATTACTAAGAGAATGAAATGAAACAATACACATAAAATGTCTGGGATGCTTCATCCTTGATAAATGCTTTTTCTTTATTTATGCTTTTATTCATTCAATAAATGTTTACATGTGAGTAGACAAACATTTAGAGAGAAGAGGGCATAAAGCATATGTTATGGACTGAATGTTTGTGTCCCCAAAATTCAACCACTGAAGCCCTGACCTCCAATGTGGTGGTATTTGGAGATGGGGCCTTTGGGAGGTAATTAAGCTTAGGTGGGGTCCTGAGGGTGAGGCCCCAATGATGAGATTAGTGCCATTATAAGAAGAGGAAGAGACCAGAGCTCTGTCTCTCTTTGCCATGTGGGGACACAGCCAGCAGGCAATCATCTGAAAGCCAGGAAGTGAGCTCTCACCAAAAACTAAATCAGCCAACACCTTGGACCTCCAGCCTTGAGAACTCTGAGAAATGAAGTCTGTTGTTTAAGCCACCCAGTCTGTGGTGTTCTGTTATAGCAGCCTGATCTGACTAATACAGCATGTATGTGAAAGCTAAACTCGAAACTTGTCTTTTGATTACAAACCCAGTTCACTTCGCAGCCCCAATTTTATGACAGTGAAGGGAAACATGTAGTTCCATCAGTTTATTATCATTGTAGCAATCATCAAAAATGCAACACTGATAACTGAGTGTAAGTTCTTGGAAAATCAAGATGTAAATATGGAGAAGAGAGCGTACCGTCACTAACAGTTAGTCATACTTGTCAAATCTGAGTTCAGTTGACCTTATAGATCGGGCAGGAGCTGGGTGGGCACCCAGAAATAACCTCAGCAGTGGATGGCAGGCAAAAGTGAACTAAGACCGGCAGGTGGTGTCAGGTCAGGAGTCCTGTGGGACTCAACAGCTATGTTTCTTGGTAGATGGGCAATGCAGCATCAGGAAGGTCTGGCAAAAAGCCATAAGTAGTCAAGAAAACATACAATCGTGGTTACATAAGTATGAGAACCCCAAGGAATAAGAACTCTGTTGATAGGAACTTAGAATTGATATTAGGAGACAGAAGGAAGAGCAGGGCAGAATCCAATCCCAAATAGAGCAAGGGAATAAACAAGGAGCCAGGACAGGACAAGATAAGAACCTCAAAGCTGGAAATGGGGCTCAAAATATAAGGGGAAACAGAACAAATAAAGATTAAGGCAAATAAGCTTTTTCAGACTGAAGATGAGATTGGCCCAGAATCTCAGGCAGGGATAAAGCAGAAGGTAGTCTAAATGGCTCCATCTTCACACGGCAAGAAGGCTTTTGTGCCTACAGATGAGTTCCTGCAGCAGAGCTCTTCCAGATCTGGGTTTACTACCCAGTAGACTAGGGGTTTGAAGGATCTCTTCAGTCCTTTGTGCCAGAGTCCTAAGCTCTAATCACCCGGAAGCGAAGACTGAGAGGTAAGAACCTGGCCGAGGATTAGTTTCAACATCAACCATTCTTTGTTGTCTTTTGAAATGGGACACCATTCAAAACAAAACGAAGCAAAACCAAAACCAAATATTTCTTAATTGTTTGTTCTGGGTGATTGGGTCATAGAAAACAAATATTCTGCTCTTGAGGAACTTATGTTCTAGCTTAAGCCAAAAGAGACTTTATTAATTATTGGGAAAAACATAGGCACAGATGGACGCAGGAAGTGAAAAGATGTATTCCATATTCTCTCTTTCTCTCCATGAACACACACACACACACACACACACACACACACACACACACTTTTTCCTCCACCTCCTTGTGTTCTGATTCCAAGTACTGGCTTTGCTCTCCCCTTCTGAAGACAGGCCTTCTCCACATGGTGCGGACACTAACAACCCCAATTTCACACGATCCAATTGCACATTGCCAAATTTTAGCAACTCCAAGAACGTGAGAACTTCTCTCCCAATATATTTTATAAATCCCAAAGTAGACTTTGATGGGTCCTGCTTGGGTCACATGTAAACCCCTGAACTATAGAAGTGCCATGGGTCTAGGTACTCTGACCTATCCTTCCTGGGTCACTTGTCAATCCTGTGGCCAGATATCACACCTGAAACTCAAGCAAGATGACGTGAGATAGGAGAGAGGCTACACCCAATGGAAAACATGCTTGCTGCCATCAGAAGAAGGGGGATGTTGTAGACAGGCAAAAATCAAGATGTGCACCACAAAAGCAGGTAATACATGAACAGCTCCTTGTGATATGTATTGGACAAGTCTGTCTTTGACAGGTTATGCGTGGAAGTGCTTTACGACAGAGAGAGGAAAGAGTATTCGCTTCATCCACTTATCTGTTTGTGTAACCAGCATTTACCGCGTCCCTACAGATATAACATGGAACTAGATAGAGGTCCTTCCTCTTTCCTGAAGGCCCACATTCCAAAGAGACAAGCAGAATAAATGAAAATACTGTGCTATAGTCACTAATAAATCAGAATGCTATAGGGGTGTACGAGATATTATACAAAGGACCACCACACTGAACAAGTTCAACGGACACCAGAGTATAGAATGTCAGATTCTACTGCACTGCCTGCCATTCTCAATTTTACATTTAAATTTTACCTCCTTTAGTTGCTCAACACGATGACCACGTGTGTGCCTTCTCAGGAAATGACAAGTAAACTGAGACCTAAAGGATGAATAGGACTTGGTCTGGAGAAGGTTTTCGGCAGAAGGGTGTGCAGAAGAGAAGAACAGTACTTACCAAGGGTGTAGAGGAAAGAGGGCTTAAAACTATGTCTGAGGACATAAAAGAAGCTCTACATGACAGGGAGGTATAGGGAAAGGCATGAAATGATGAAAGATGAGACTGGAGTGGCAAGCAGAGGTCAGAGCACACAGATCTTTTAGATCATGTTAGGAGATTGGGCTTGATTCTAAAAGCAATGGGGAACCACTGAGGGATTTGAGCATCACGTATGTGTTTTGAAGTGTAGGCTATGGATTTAGGCTCTGGAATGATCCAGGAGATAAATAATCTTAGCCTAAAATAAGGTGGGGAAGCCAGAAGGAAGAGTTAGAACCCTCAGGACTTGAAGATTGATTAGATGAAGGACATAAGGACAAAGTAAGAGTCAAAGATAAACCCCTCATTTCTGACTCCACAAATTGTGGATGGTGGTACCACCGAGACACAGAGGTCAGAGTAACAGGGTTACTGAGACAGATGAGTGTGATTTTGCATATGCAGAATTTGAAGTCCTTATAAGTCAGGTAAAGACTGGGATCCAGTACTCAGAATTGTAGGTGTGAATCTCAAGACAGTGACCTGAATATGGCATATCTGGGAAATGTGGGAATAATTGAGGGTATCTAAGCAGCAGATACCTGTCAGAAAGTGGAAGAAAGTGAGGATGAAAATGATAAATTGATACAACGATAGTTTATAAAGCACTGGGTCAGAATTTTATTGTTGCTGTTGATAGTCAATATGAATCTCACCTTTCTAAGTTCTCCTTTTTTCCATATTTTCCAGATTTCCTTGTCAACAGCATAATAGTTAGATTCTTCCAATGAATGATATTCAAAAGAGATACAGATGGCAGAAGGAAAAGGCACTGTTTTCAGTTGCCAGTGGTAGACAAGATCCTGGACATTTCTAGATAGTGACATGGGGTTCGGCCAGTGGCTTCTGGGATACATTCTGGGATAAGGCAGATGAGATCTTTTGTAGAATTTTCTCTGTGATTTCTGCATTTCCAGATTGCCTTTAGTTTGTTTTTTGTTTTTAGTTGAGTAGTACCTTGATAAAACTTCCACGTAATAAGCACTCACTGGCGACAGGAAAAGATGAAAGATTTAGGCAAAGGAAATCAATTACTCAGATATAGTTTATTTAGATGTCGGTGAATCATTTGATGAAGTGTCTCATCATAACCTTGTTGATAAGATGGAAAAAATGTGGATTTAGTGAAAGTCCTGGGATTGGAGATGACAGTGGTTTAATATTAACCTTAATGGAAGTCTCATGTGATAGAACACACATTTTTATCTACAGAGCTATCTAGTTGTCAAAAGCATGAAAAAACAGCATAGATGACTGATCTATAAAATCTGTGAAGAACATGACATGGGACAAGCAGATCTACACATAAATATGACAGTATAAGAATTGGGTTTTTAAAAGATGTTGGATTTTAATATTGGGAAGAAACCAGCAAAATGAAATTTAACAAATATATGATTTTTTTCTTCTGAACACGTATTTCTTTCCAAAGATTATTTTGAGTTTATTTTGTTACATATTCTTCCCAATTACAGCCTGAGCTCTCAGTAAATGCTCATTCTCATCAATGTTTTCTCAATGGTTTTTAAGAGAAATATTCACTGATTTAACAGTATCCTTGTCCCAATATTTATTGTCTCAAGAAACTGGGAAATGATTTGAAATGCTCTCTATCTAATATAATTCCTTTGTGTCCTCAGACTGGGGAGGGTGCTTCAGCCTTGGTCTCAATATTGAAATGCAGCTTAAAAGTGACACTCCACCAATAATATACATAATGTTTGTCCCACTTTTTGGAACCTCTTTTAAGGAAGAACTTTAAAATGTGAGGAGATGAAACTATATGCATGACTATGTTTTTCAAAGCAAGCTATGTAAAAGAGTGAAATGCTATAAACAGCCAAAATGAATAAGAGTATCAGAAAGTTAGAAAAAGTGTAATTGATCTTCTGAAGGAAATGTTATGCTCTTATGCAAAATGATGACTTTGAAGAAATACAGCATTGTGTAAATGTTTATGCTATAATAATGATAGTTTTTAAAGACTACAGAGTTATATTTTGCCTTAAATTAAAATTATGTAAAATTTAAATTCATAGGACAAAAGCTGGAAGGAAATACACAAAATTATTAACTCAATTTTTGTTAGAGGAGTAGAATTGTGATAATTTTTAAATTTTATTTTACCTAAAATATGTATTATATTACATTACATATATATTCTATATTCTAAATGATGCTATAATACGGAGCTTTGTGGACAAGGGATTCCCCTTTCACACCCACACAACATTTTCGTTTTGTGCCCCAATCTCCACACCTTTATTCAATTCAGTTTGATGTATGTGTATATTTTTATGTATCTGCCAATTTTCACAATGAAATTTTAATCTCTCTTGAGGGCAAGATTCAGGTTTAATTCATTTTCTCAGGCCACACTTTTGCAGTGCTTTGCACAAAATGGGTTCTCAATAAATACCTGTTAAACAAATTACATGTCAAAACCATACATTAATATAAAACATTTTGATTGAAAAATTACTATCCTCCTAAGTGAACACCCAGCATGTGCTACATTTAAATTACCAGCAAATTTCAATTTCAGTACTGTCTGTTGAGAAATGAAAAAAAATGAAATCAATAAAGTAGAAAATGTGACCAATCCATGGTAGCATAATATAAATAGTGGTCATTTGCCCTGTGCAGAACTGATCTGATGTGTTGTATCAGAGCTGTAAGGATTTTTTTATTTAAAAATGCTGAGGGAAAATTTTCATCTAGAGTGTAAGAAGGAAGAAAAATTATAAATATCTACGTTGTCACATGCTAAACTACAAATTCATCTTGACTGCATGTTAGAAAATGTGTTCCTTACATGTGACTTAAATTACACGAGTCTTATAGTATTCTGACAATGCAACCCTGAGACGTTTTAAAGAATTAAGTAATATATTCACAAAATGAAAACAAATGTGTGTAGCTGCCTATGTAAGAAAGATATATCACAGACTATTCCAATGATTAGGTATTAGATGGCTATCTAATCTACATAAATGGAAACAGTTCTGCAAGAACATATATATTTATTTATGGCTTCATAAATGTTTGTATAGCCTTTGCCTTTCCCTCCCCCAGGACACACAATCTGAATTACACAAGTAGCTTAAGAGCCTAATAAGCAAAACCAACATTCTTCAGATCTGACTGTCATTAATCATTAGTGATCTTGGGTCAATGAATATCTGCCTTCAATAATATGAGAGATAATATGTTTCACCAACAGACAATGGTATTTCTAAAGAAAAATAACCTCTCTTAAGAATACAGAGACTACGAGAACACAGAATGGAGCAGATGATAAACTGGCAAAAAGTTCTAGATGACAAGATTTGTTAACAGTGTACAATGTGAAAATAAACATATATATCTATTTTAAATAACAGAGAATTGTAAAATGTTTGACAAATTCATCAAAGAGGAGATACTTAACTGGAATTTTCCCTTGGTAGATCTCCTTGGGTTTCAGTACATATTTTAGCAGTTCACCCTTTAGGAACTATGCTGAGCAAATATCTCTTACGATTAATATCTCAATTTGTATTACAATTGAAGTGTTGATTTTTTAGAATGGAGTCTTAATGGGCTAAGACACGAACAAATACTACACTGACTCACATAATGGGTTACATCCAGTTATGAGATTTTTAGTTGATGCCAATAATGGAGGTTAAGGCTCAAACAGGACAACTCAGTAAGCATCTTTAACCTCACGGGGTAGCGAAATGTCAGTGTTCTGGAATCAAAAGCTTAAGGATAAAATGTGTTATGTGACCCACTATGTATAAACTTGGCTTTTTTGTTTTACTTTTAATGGACATAATTTTTCTTGTGTTTAAAATAAGGCAGCAGAATTGATGAAGTTCAAAATTTTATGGCTTACTGTATGTTAAATCATACTTCATAATAAAAAATTATGTGACAATATTGTGATTGTTGCATAAAGTAGATCTCTTGGACAGCAAAAACTTAGATTTGGGAAATTAAAAGTACATATAAAACAAGTGAGAGAACAAACAGTGTATAGTAGGTGCTAATATGATGCCTGGGCCCTTCTGGACTGCAGAGGTCAAAAACACACTAGCTACAGTACACGTGTGTTGGGAGGAGTTAGAATACGGATGTAAAGACTTATGAAAGAATATAAGAAAGGATTTTCTTGGGCTGTAACTGGGCATTGCCCATTCACACTTAGACTAGAAGGGCTGCTGCAATGAAGCATCTTACACAAGCTGTTCCTAGGGGTGGGTCTTTCTCAGTCTCTGTTCCTCTCCCTGACTGGTCTGCCCCACTGTGGAATGGCCAGCGCCTTCTTTCTTTGGCACTCAGTCCTGAAGTTGGGTCAGTTACAGGCAGGGCTTCAGTCCAGACACGCTCTGCCTCCTGGCTTCTCTACCATGATTTCTAACCCCTCTCCATCCCAGGGCCATTCCACTACAGGTCCTCTTCTCTGTGCTTCACGTTGACTTTCCCGTGGACGGCAGACCTGACGGAGTAGATTGGTTTTAGCAGTTCGCTCCCTTGTTGGACTGTAATCTCATAGCAGACCCACTGCAGACTGCTGTTCAGAGAGCCGCAATTAGCTTCAGCCCAGGTCCCGAGTCTAATAAAGTAGGGCAGAGATCCTCAAGCTTTCTCTGTCCCCACAGTGCATTTAGTATCTCCACAATATTTCCGCAGTGTCCCATTCCAAAATAAACACAGCTCCATTTATTAAGTAGTTAAATCCAAAAAATGTAATAAGTGTTTATGTCCTAACAACTTAGTGGCCATTGGAAAAAATAATATACATAAGTTGAAAGAAAAATAATATTTTATTTTATAGTTAAATAACCACCATTACTCAGGAGTGGAAAATGTGCACCTATCGGGCCCTGCACAATTTCTTAATCTTCATTTCTTGATCCATGTTGATTTTCACTGCACGTGCCATTTATCAGAGCAACCACTCAAACTCTTGCTTTGCAAAACATGTAACATTGCTGAAAGGAATATAGTGTGACCTAATGTTGAACCTATTAATTATTCAAGCTAGTATTTTAGCAGTGTTTGACAGATGTCAAGTATCTGCGTTTCCTTCAAAAGTTTAAAATATCTTGTGGTGCCCCCATGAGTTAGCTTGGTTCCCAGGGGCATCTTGATGCAGTTTCTGAATCATGCTATTAAGATAAAGATGGAAGGTTGTTACACAACAACTTAAGTGTGAGTAAATGAACATGGTATATTTTTTCTGAGAAGGAGTTAGTGGGCATGGCAGAAATGCCGAACATTAGGGATGGTTCAATCAAGTTAATTATGAAGTACAGGTAACAGTTATAATAAAAGTTGTGAGAAAAGCTAATCATTAAGGAGGATTCTATGCAAGAGCTCAGTCTGAAAAGATAGATAAAAGTTATGTCGAGTGAGGAAAGCAGATATTTAAAGAGCTCAAGGGAGCCAGTGTAGTGACATGACTACAAGAAATGATCATTACTGGGGCTGGCCCGATGGCATATTGGTTAAGTTTGCGTGTTCCACTTTGGTGGCCTGGGGTTCACAGGTTCGGATTCCGGGTGCGGACACAAGCACCACTTGTCAAGCCATGCTGTGGCAGTGTCCCATATAAAGTAGAGGAAGATGGGCACGGATGTTAGCCCAGGGCCAGTCTTCCTCAGCAAAAAGAGGAGGATTGGCAATGGATGTTAGCTCAGGGCTGGTCTTCCTCACAGACACACACACACACACACACACAGAAATGATCATTGAATGTGGCTTTGAACAAGATTACTCTGTCAGGGGTGTAACTACTGGGTTAATGTTGGGGAGATGCTAGTGGGAATCTCCTCCTTAATCTAGGCACAAGGTAATGAGGACTTGGAATAAGCTGGAGTCTGTGGGAATGAGGAAAGGAAACACAGCCAGGGAAGATCTCCCTCTCATTTCCTTGGAACTTTGCTCCATCAACTGATACTTTCCTTTTCTCTTCTACAACTTTACTGTTGCCCTCTCTAACTGCTTCTTTTCCATCAGCACAAACATGAACCCACTGAAATCTGCTTCTTCCTTATTACTCCTACAAATGATGTTTAATCTTGTTCAATATTTTCCATATTGCAAAACCCAGTGGGCATTTCTGTCATTACTTTACCAAATTCTCAGAAGCCTGCCTCCATTTCCTATTTCTTCTTTCTGTTTCCTGTTTCTTCTTCCTGTTTCCTGTCTCTTCCCTCTGCTTCCTGTTTCTTCTCTCTGGACACAATTTCTTCATCTCCTTTCTACACTTTTCTTCCTTTGTTAGCTCTTTAAATTTTCTTTATAGCTTAGTGGCAGCCCTCTTCTCACTCTGGAAATATAGCCCATCTTTGCATTAGGTTCTCTCTTACTTACTAGCCTTTTCTCCAGTCAGGCTCCCACCCCACACTGACACGCAGTCACATTGAACCCATTGTGCCTTTACACAATTACTCCTTCCCTCCTGGACTAGCCATACAATCTGTACAGTTCAATGCAAGATGAAAATGTGGGGCCTCTTGCCCAAAAATTATTAAGAATTTCAAGATGGTGACATCAGAGCATCAGGTCCTTTCTATGTGTGGGCTGTGTGTGCCCACACAGGTCACACACCCTTGAGGCTGACCTTGCCTCATCTTCTACTCATACCTTAACACTTATATCAAGCATCCTCTCCTCCAGGAAACCAGCCTGACCACCTGACCCCACCAGTCTAAGTAAACATATCTCCTCCGTGCTTCCGCTCCTTTGCATGTGTTGACACCAGCTCTTCTCACTTCTCAGTAGGTGCTGGTTTCCTTGCCTGCCTTCCTGACTGAACTATGATATTATTAATAGCAGGGACTGTGTACCTTACCATGCTTGGTAAAACTTAGTCCCCAATAAAGGTAAGTAATGTGGTGGGGGCAGAGAGTAGACCAAAAAAAAAAAGGTACATAGGATATAGTTTTGGACAATGAGAAAGAGAGAACACAAATCCAAAGATAGAATTCTACGTGAATTGGATGACATTCATGGAGGCAGAATGGAGAAGAAAATTATGAGTTGAGAGGGGTTGATATTTCACTGTAGTACTGGTTGAAAATCCAACAAATCTGACCTCCACCTAAATGACCCTTGTTGATTTTTGTTTTGAAGTTTACATACAAAATTCCAAATGAGGGACAGGAGTATAACCTTACATTTAGGTTAATCCCACCCAAAAACAAAACTGAAAACACAGCTTTTCAGATGTGTCCTGTTAAGTACTTGCTGTTTGTCCTGTTATAAGGAGGGGATGATGTGTGCTGAGGAAAAACAGGTAGTGTGTTGGAGAAAGATTCATAAAGTCTTCTTCTAGCCTGTTCTTCCGCCAATTGCCCATCCACTGCCCTACAGACCTTTCCAGATGAGACATCTTGTTGGGGGGAAGGTGTGATAACTGACATGCCAAACCACATGGTGCCACCACAGACCACTGCATCTATTTCACATGTACATGATGCTTTTGCTGAGCCAACAGAATGGTTCGCCCAGTGCCAGGATAATCTACACCATGCTGAGAGCATCATGGTGATTTCCCCAATATTTGGTCTTAATTTAATTCCATAAAATACATGTCTCATAAAACCTGTGTTTAAAAATATCTTGCATTTGATCACCCTGCTATCAAATTGGCTGCAAGTGAGCCTCTACATTTTTTAATAAGGAGCATACTGGTGGCAGTAGTACCACAATGAGAGTCCAGAACACTATGCCAGCATCGTCAAATTTCTCAGAGTTGTAGTTTTATGCAACAAATCTGTCTGCAAAACCTGAGGGGGAACCACAGGCAAACGAAAGATTAAAAATTGTTAATGTAGGAACAGTCATAAATTGTGTGTATTGTTTGATGCTCTACATATGATTATTAGTAGATTTAATTGTAGAAAATAATCAAAAATAAAAATAAAGGAAAGAAAGAAGAGAAATATGTGATTGTTTAAGGAGAATATGACTTTCTCTGGTTAGTCCTGAGTTGGGGTCAAAAACAGAGTAGATGGCAGTTGTCCATGTCCTGACAGTTCTGGAATGATTGCTGCAGAGGTTGTGGGTCAGACTTCTATTGTCATATGTGGTCTGGCCATTGTCCATTTGTATATTCAGTCTCTCAATAATAATTAACTCTCAAGAAGGTCTCATAAGTGGTTGTAGCTAAAATTGAAGTATCATAGGATTTGATACTAAAGGAGAAAAAATGAAGGGCCTAGTATCATTTTTGAGTGTCTACTATGTTACAAGAACTACTTGTGGCACTTATTTTTATACTTTCAAAATTGAAAACAAGAAATTAAAATTATTAACCCCACATTGAGATAGAGAAATAGATTTACAAAATTTGAACAACTTTTCCAAGAACACAGAAAATGGCATAGTAAGGTTTTTAAATGTGTTAGTTTTAGTTGGTGGAAGAGGGCTTAAAATTACTTCTAATGCTACATATATGTATAAGATAATTATATTATGAGAATTTGACATAAATGCATTAGGGTGCTTTAATTATGAGAAGTGAATAACCCAACTCAAGCTTCCTTCAACAGTAGAAAATATCTCCATTCTAGGGTAACGTTCACACAGGGTGGGTAGGTTGGACGCAGACGTACAAGATCACCAGGCACAGTTCTCCAGATCCTCACCTTCTTCCTAAGGTGGATGGTTTTTCTCTGTGGCTGCCAGGTGTGTGACGATAACACCTCACCCTCAGGGGCAATGGGCTTCTTCCCCTGTGAAGGAGGAGGAGAGTGAGACTGAGATACAGAGAGAGAAAGAGAGAGGTTTTACTTTTTTTTTTTCTCAGAAGGACTAAGAAATTTCATTTTTCCCATCAAATGCCCAAGAAAATCTCTGCTCCTATTCCACTGACCCAAACTGTATGTCATGTATCTCCTTGAACCATGAATGGAAGGTGGTGGTGATGTTATGTTGGTGAATAGTTAACCTTGACTCCTGTGGCCACCCTAGAACCAATATTGGAAGCATGTTCCCAGAAGCATGTGGGCTGCTCGGGGCTGGGGGATGGAAAGTGTGGAAACTTTACCATAAATCAGTATAGGTACAAGGAGACAAAGGAATGGATATTGGAGATGCAAGTACAGTGGCCAAAATAATAAAAGAAGAAGACAGTCTTCTTATATTAGTACTTCTATTCTGGAAGAGTAAAGAAGGTATCATCAATGATTGTATACTCTGTCATCTCAAAGCATTTTTAAAGTATCAATTTCTATGATTTCTTTAAAGGTTCAGGATATATCTAAATTTTAACTTTTTAATGTTTTAGGAGA
Organism: Tapirus indicus; assembly: GCA_031878705.1. NCBI lineage: Eukaryota > Metazoa > Chordata > Mammalia > Perissodactyla > Tapiridae > Tapirus > Tapirus indicus. Next base: position 123,699,756 of record CM062925.1, read on the forward strand.
TTAACATTATTCTGATTAATAAAATACACTCATGCCCAGTGCCAAAATAAATTGGAAAATAAAGCAAAATTTAAAATTGCCAATAATTTGCTCAGAGAAAACCACAGGTAATAGTTTTGGTATGTTTACTTCCAGTCTGGTAAATGTGTATATTATGTTATTATTTGAAGCACCAATTCTCAACTGTATTAATGCATCCTAACTTTTATGTTATAATTCACTAATATATTAATTCATCTATATAAAATATTTTTCATGTTATTTCTAACAGCTTCAACATTCATTCTTATTCAGTAATATTAAATTTTAAGGCTATAGTGTCTTTTTTAACATGGCTTTGACCATACTGAATATATCTTTATATGGAGTTCCAATTATTGATGATTTGCAGTTCTCATTTCCCATTTATTCAATAATTAATTGGGATAATAATATACAATATTAGAATGCTATTTTAATAATGCTATACAAAATTAAAATGCCATTAAAATTTGTTTATTTTTTGTTATATTGACATTTATTATTATTTTATTGCATTGTGTTTTAGAAAACGTAGCTTGTGAAATTTTTGCTTTGGGGAAAATTGATTATTTGTTACACAGAATATAAGGCATTCCTTTCATGTAATGTCGTCTCAATTTTTGTGACTTTTCCATGGGGCATAGAAATACAGTTTTATTCCTTTAAGAATAGTGTTCAGTGTCTCTCTCACGGGTAGAGTTTTTGGAAACAGACCCTGAGATGGAGTCTGGCATCACATTTATATTAGGGATCCACAGCTGGGGGTGTAGGGAAGAAAGCAGGAATGGGCTGAGGGTAGAGTCAGTCTATACATGACAAAAGGAGGGAAGATGTGAAGCCAGCATTGGCCTGGAGAGTTGTTCAGAACTGAGAGGAAAGGCCAGACTTCATAATCCTTCATAAATCTGTGGGATTGGGCCGCCCCCAAGGAACAGGGAGCTCTGCAGATGAGGCAAAGCCTGAAGGCTGACTGCTGACAGCCAAGGCAAAATGTCTCCCCTGGAAGGGCAATGGGCCTTCTCTGTGCTGACCATCGTCCATCTTAAAAATATCCTCATGAATTCTATTATTCAGATTTTCTATATTCTAGGCTAAAAAAATATGCATTGCGTCTACTGGATTTATCAAAAATGGGGGAAAATGTGTTGAAGCTATCCTATTTTTGTCAATATCTCCTTGCATTTCTTTAAAAAAATTTAAAGTTTTTCATCATAAATAATTTCCACTAAGAAAAAGTGAAAAATAACACAATGAATCCCTATATACCCTTCCCTCAGTTTTTCCAATATAACTCAAATATGATTATCAAAATCAGAAAGTTAACATTAATGAAATGCTATCCACTAATCTACAGACCTTATCTGAATTTTGTCAATTGTCCAACTGTTGTTCTTTCTTCTTGTTCCAGGAGATAATCCCAGACCCCCGTTCCTCTTAGTTGTCTTCTGTCTTGACTCTCCTCCATCTGGGAGAACTTATCAGTCTTCATTAAGTTACTGGCCAGTTATGTTCTGGAATGTACTTCAGATTAGGTTTGTATCATGTTCTCTCTGATTAAATTCAGGTTAGGCACTTTTTCCCTAGAATACCACAGAATTTGTGCCTTTCTCAGGGCATCATGCCAGGAGGTACACAGTGTTGATATGTCTCATTACTGACATTAACTCTGATCAATTGGATAAAGTACAATTTTAATTCCTCCCCTTGTCATTAAGAAGTATCTTCTGTGGTGACATTTTTAGAGTACGTAAATACTCTGTCTTCATGCTCTTGCCTGCTGATTTTAGCTTCTATCTCAATTCTTGCCTGAAACAAATTTGATGATGGTGTTTGAAAATGGTGACTTTCTATTTTCATCATTCCTTCCATATTTATATGTTGGAATTATACAGTAAGGAGAAGTTTTCCTTTCTCTCCCATTTATTTATTTGATTGTTTTTATCAGGAGAGACTCATGGATGTTGGTTTTATTTTATCAGTTATAATTCACTACTGTCATTAATTAATTGTAGCCCAAATTGTTCCACATTCTCTTTGCATTTATAAATATTTTGGTTTATGTTTTTCATTACATACTCGTTAGCACAACAATTTATGGTTTTTTCAGTTTTTCCAATTTTATCGATCCAATAAAATTTTACTAGTAACAATAAAAATTCTGCATGTATTTATGTGATACAGTTTAACAACACCCATTGTTCTGTACCTACAAAGAGATTTTCAAAACGTTATAAAAAGTGTAGTGAATTACTAACTTGTACATAGTTCCTTTATTTCAATGGTCTCAGTCACTACCACTTCCTCCTGTGTCTATAAAAAATAATATTACCCATTCCTCCAAAAAAAAAAGGAATTAAAGCACCAAAATATTACACATAAAACCCATTCAATTTGGCATTAATTTTAATTAATCTTAGTTATAAAATCAGCAATACAGGAAAAATAAAATCTAGTTATACAAATAAATACACTTCATGTGCATTTGCAACATTTATCAAGAGAAAACAATCTGCATTATTCTTTTAAAGTTTATTGCCTTGAACACTACTGTGTTGGCAATAATATTATGACCTCTGCTTTGTTTCTATTTTCATTTGCTTTTTAGTTAGCACACTTCTGCATTTTTCTATGCTAATGCAATTTTCCCCATGGTTGTTTTATTACTCTGATCATTTTAATAAGAGGGAATGTACACATCCACACTTGTGTCACCATCTGACTAAGAGCCCCTTATGTTTGTTTATGACAAATTACTCTCAGTTAATATAGGGACAATTTATGGTGGTGATGAGAATGAGCCTGAAAAGAATATGGTTTGAGGTTTATAAAGTAAACTCAGCTAATGTTGGTCCTGACTAATAAATCAACATCTAATTCTCTGCCATCAAATACTAATTAATTCTTCCTTTCCTCCCTCATATTAATTTAGTGTCATTCCAAGTCTTTAGGGGAGAGTCCCTGCAGCTTTCATCAGGAATACTCTTATGTCTTGCCAGGGATTTTTATTAACTGCAGTAAATGCAGTGATTTTGGACAGCCAAATTTAGAAAAGAAAGATGAGTTTGGAAGACAGTTCTCCCCTTTGGCAAGTGTGGTATTTCAGGATCTCAATAAATCTTTTTGAATCTAACAGAACTGCAAGTAATTTTTTCACATCTTTTTTAATACTCAGGCTGGTAATCCGATTACAAGGACTCTTATGTTCAAACATTCATATTAACACCAACTTCAAAATACAAAATAAAATAAATGCAACGAATTAGTTCAGTAACCCTAGTCATAATAGAATATTTCACGCTGATGACAAAAACTATACTTGTACATAATTTATATTCACACATGGCTAAAATATCCATTTAAACATTTTAAAATTCTGGTAGCCGGCTGAGTCTTCTGTGTATAATTATAAATATATTTTTTGGATATTTTAAGTTTTTCTGAGTTTATTGATTTGAAAGACTATCTATAAACTCTCTGATGGAATCTTTCTTAACAATATGATATAGGGAGGAGGTAAATAGAAAGTCAGCATGCTATAGAGCTTGAATGGCTGAAAACTATTATGTGGACTTAAGCACTTTAGCCATTCATCATACTCTGCTACACGTAAAATGGGAAAACAGATACTCTCCTCCTCCTTTCTTCCGTGTATGTTATAGAAGAAGAGAATAAATTGAATGTTTTATGGGAGCGAACCATTACCCACCAGTGGTAAATTCTGCCTCAGATGCCTGCATGCTTCTGCAGTAATGCACTCTCTCTGAGTCCATGACCAAAGCCATACGTAACTCTAGGTTCAGAGCTGGAGAGGGTGGGAGCAAGGTAAAGAAGGACTACTTCCATGGAGAGGAAAGCTTTCCCAATAACTTGGGTGAGAAACAGTACAGCTTTGGGGTATTGTGTCTCTCCAAACTAATGCTAGCTTTTTCGTGTATAGATTTTTCATTCCTTATTGAGATTTTTCAATCAGTTCAAATTTTAGGAATGCACAGAGTTTTTAGGCATCATGACATGCTGGAAAAGGACCCTTATTTTAGTCTCCGTTGAGATCTGAAGTGAGCTCAGGAGCTCCCAGGTCCTGCTGTTGAAGCGGGGAACGAAACAGGGAGTCCTGCAGTCATCCCATGACCTTGGGTCCAGGCACTTAGTGTTAGATGTCCAACCTGCCTAAGGCTGGTTCAGCTACCCAGTTCAAACTCAGGACCCATGGACCCCTTAGGATGGTAAACCAGGATGGGGAAAAGGACTTGAAATAATGCTATATAAACTATGTGATAAAAGTAACATAGTTGTTTGGGGAAACTGTATTATTTTAATACCACCAAGATAGCACTTAGCATATCATAAGAAATAAAGCAGCTTCCAAATGTGTTAAAAATATGAACAGGGGGAAAATGCACCTCCTCAGCAAATTGGGCTCAATGTGTGTAAATTTCAAAGAAAGACAAACAGTTGTAAAAGCTGTTGGTCAAGGGTCATCAGGCCTATTAAATGACAAGCTGCCAAAGGCTACTGTAGGGCATACGCTTTGCTAGAAACTGTTCATTTAAAAACTAGATGCTGAAATAAATCAATTCTGTTAGAAACCTTGAGAAAGGCAGGGAAAACGCATAAAGCACAGCTCAATCTTTCCTTTAGGTTTTAGCTTAGATTGCTGGACATGAAAATGTTTCACCTTTTAGCTTCTATTTTATTAGCGAAGTAGAACTTAAGGGTTTCCCAGATGTTATACAGACTATATAAATTTGGTGCATGTGTCATTATCTCTAAAGACCCATAGAATTTTGTACCTACTCAACAACACTTTTATGTTCCTTGGGAATTCCTCTAACTATACAACTGTATATCAAAACAATTCTCCTTGTTTCTTAAGAGAATTCTCTTCAAATTTAAATTTATTGAGAAAGTGTTAATATTTCTAGCATCTGTGGGTTGTGTTAAAAACAGAGACTCCTGGAGGAAATTTTAGCTCAAAAGGTCTCATTCCCATGACTTTAAATTGCATTTAAGAAGAAACATATAAGGTGCATTGTTAAAATTTCTAGTACTTTTTTTTATCTTTTTATAGCACTTAGTACTAAATGTCTTGTGATAGAGATATCTGTATTCTCGTTATATCTTCTTCAAGGGTGTAAGCGGCTTATAGTTTCCTTGTTTTGTTATCTTTCTATCCCCTCTACAGCAGCATTTCACAAAGTATGTTCCTTGATGTAAAATGGGTTTTAGGAGGAATGAAAAGAGTCTCTATTCATATAAGCATAGGAAATCCAGGTTAAGAAAATTTAAACAATTTTTAAAATTTAATATCTTATGACTCTTCAAAAGTTGGATAAGTTCTAATGCAAACCCTAAATATATTTGATTGCCTATTAAAGTATTTTGCCATTGCCACAATTAAGACACCAAATATTTCCTCCATCCCACAAAGACCATTGTGCCCTGAGGCATCATTCCCATCCTCCACCCCAAACCCATGCGATCATTGCTTTGCTTTCTGTAAATACAAAATAGTTTTGCCCATTTTGGAATGTTATACCAATGGAATTATATCCTCTTTTGCATCTGTCTTCCTTCCCTCATTAAAGTGTTTTTGATATACACGTTATTAATAAAAATAAGACATTCCCTTTTATTGCCCAGTACTATTCTATTGGGTGAATAGACCACAGTTTGTCGATCCAGCCTTCTGTTAGTGGGCATTTGGGTTGGTTTCAGTTTAGGCTATTAAGTATAAAGCTCTATGTACAAGTTTTCTTTTACATGTATTCATTTCTTTTTGGTAAATACCAAGGGGTAGAATTGTTGAGTCACTTGTTAAATACATGTTTAACTTTTGAGAAACTTCCAAATCGTTTTCCATTCACACCAGCATTGTATGAGATTTCCTGTTCCGTATCCTCATTAGCACTTAGTGTTAACTGTCTTTTTAATTTTAGCCATTCTATTGTGTGTGAATATTTTATTTCATAAATTCTATTTTTCAGTTTTAGAATTGATATCTGAAATGGAAATAAAATCTTTATGGTTTTTACTTCTCTTTTAATACTTATTATTTCTCATTCATGACATGTTTGATTTATGTGTTAAAAATATGTATAATGGCTGCTTTAAAATTTTTGACTGTTAGCTGAGACATCTGGTTCATCTCAGGATCAGACTCTATTGATTTTCTTTTCTTCTGGGAATGTGTTCTATTTTCCTGATTCTTCGTATGTCTATCAATCTTGGATTATCTCCTAGGTATTATGAACACTAGCTTAAGGAGATTCTGGATTCTGTTACATTTCTCTGATGAATATCATTTCATATGTTTTAGAAGATAAGTTTCTAGGCTGAGTTTGAGCTGCAAACTCTATTCCTTATGAGACAGCTCAGGTCTTAGCTCAGATCATTTGTCTTTAGCTGGGATATTTTCAGACCATCTTCTACATGTCGTTTTAGGTGTCAGTCAGAGATGTGGGTAGAAATATTCGAGTGATCCCCTTCTCTAGCTCCTTCTCTTATGAGATTCCCCCCATCTTTTCAGCAGTCAATGTTTCCCAACCTCACTTTTCAGGAGTCCCTGGCCAGGAAGACTGTGGATGTTTGCCACGTTTGCTGCCCCACTACCACTGTGCGTGCTGCAGAGACTGCACTTTGTCCAAGGTTAAAAGCAAAAGAACCTTTATAGCTCCCAGTCCCCAATCCTCTCAGAAATTGCATTCCTCACCAGAGTCTTTCCGCTGCTGTTCACTCTTTAGTACCTTCAAGTAGCTGTTTTTTGTATTATGTCCAAGGTTTTCAGTTGCATTTTGCAAGAGGTTGTCTGGTAGGGACTTAGTTTGTCATATTTAGAAGCAAACATTCATCCATGTTTTAGCCTACATTTTCACATACATGGCATCATTTAATTAACAGAATTTCTTAATTTGAATGGAGATCAATGTATCAATTGTTTACTTTATGATTATTGCTTATTGTGCTCTACTTACCTAATCCAGGCAATTGAGATTTCCCTCTGTATTTCCTATATTTTCCTCTAAGAGATTCAGTGTTTTAACTTTCTCATTTAGAAGTGCAATTAACCAGAAATGATATTTATATGTGGTGTGGGTCAGAATTTTTTACCAGTGAAAACACTTTGATATTCATTTAAATTTTTTATTTTCATATAGTTGTGTAGCTACAAGTCAACGTAGCTAAGTAACTACATAGAAAAAAAATTTAAATAAATGCTGGACATAGACCCATAATTTTAAAATTTCATGTATGATTAGAACTAACTCGGATATCTTCACATTAGAAACAAGAATCAAAAATCAGTTGTCACCAATTAATCAGTCTCTAAGTGAGAGTACCAACTATGTTGGACTGTTAAAATGACATCAACAAAAATGTTTTGATCAAATTAACTTTTCTCAGGCAACTTAATTAAGTTTCTCAAGTCAAGCATGTAATTAGAATTTTTCCTCTCTGGTATACATACTTTACACATTAAGTGTGCTTGAAATAGTTTCTATTTTATGAATTAAAATAGAAGAGTAATCTTTGGTCCCTTCTCTTTATGAATGAAGCTCTAAGCGTATAAAAAGTTAGCAGCCAATGTAGATACTTTCACTCACTGTATCTTAAAATAAATAAAATTTTATAATAAGTCCCCAAGCCTAAGATACATTTTTAAAATACCTTATAGACTGTATTGTCATTTTAATTATCTTTTTAGATATCTTTTTCTGTGTACAACAGAGCAAGGTGAAAAGATAAGAGTGAAATTAAACAGCTGAGAAATAGAACTAATGATCAGAAAGTTAAAGAGAGTAGTGATAGATATGTTACAAAGAATAAACAAAAACGTGATTTCCCAAGTAATATTTAAACTTCCTATTTATCAATATTTCTATAAAAAGCTTAGCTTTATAAAATATTATTTTCCATAACACTTAACATGTACATGATATGCACAGTGCTATTCCCGGCATCACCTGTATTTAATTTTAAGCTTTCTGAAAGTAGGTTTCCTGTCTTACTCACGCCTCTATCCCCAAATGGAACATTTTTCAAAATGTGATTAATGATGTTAATTTTATTGTAAAAAGAAAGAGTCTTGTAGATTGTCAAGATAAAAAAAGGTATGTATCTTGACCCCTAGATATATATGATACTTTGATAAAATAAACCAGGTCATTTACATGGGTCCATTATATCTGTTGAACTTCATCTTAACAATTAATTTTGAACAAGAAAGAAATGTCAAATCAGAGCATGTTTCAATACTATAGTCACAATGTGAACATTTGTTGGTACTTGTATGTTGTTACTGATCACAGAATAACAGTACAAGTGGGATTAAAAACATAAAACCAATAAAATGTCATTAAATATAGTTGAATAACTCAGGAGATAAGCAAGAAATGAATAAGATGTCATTGGCTAGAAACCTATTTTATACTGGATTTCATACTCATTTTCCCCTTTTCTCTTACATCTGTGTTTCTTTTTCCAATTGAGTTACAAAAAGGATGATATAATGGTTAACTTCTCATCAACTTGACTGGGCCATGGAGCGTCCAAATATTTGGTCAAGCATTATTCTGGGTGTGTCTGTGAGGGTGTTTTCGGATGAGATTAACACTTGACCAGTAGATGGAGTAAAGCTGATGGCGGTCCTCAATGCGGTGGGCCTCAACCAATCTGCTGAGGCCTAAAGAGAACAAAAAGGCTGACCCTTCCCTGAGTAGAGAGAATTCCTCCTGCCTGCATTCAAACCTGGACACCGGAAGTGAAACAGCATCTTTCCCAGGGTTTGGATCCTGCCTGCCTACCTGCTGGAGCTACACCATCTGTCCTCCCGGGTCTCCATCTTGCAGTCGGCAGATCTTGGGTCTCGTCAGCCTCCATCATCACATGAGCCAATTCCTTATACTAAATCTCAGATATATTATCAGTGATAAAGAGAGAGACATTACAGGCCAACATCACCTGGCTGGAGAGTGGAATGGAGTGCAGCTGTCATGCCTGGACACAGACCGGAAGTTGCAGACCAGAAGTGGGTCAGCTGGGTTTTCTGTCCGGGTGCCCAGGGAAGTGCTTGCTCAGCGCCTGGTGGTGCCTATGGCTCCAGCCTGCTCGGATTGGCCCCAGGGCAGTGGCAGTGAGTGGCAGGAAGCCACATGAAGCAGCAGGAGACCTCCCCTGTTCTACAGAGTGTTTAAGGAAGAGGCTAGTTTGTACACTGCATGTATAACCTTCCCCTAATTGGATCAAAGGATGAACTCCCTCACCCTTGAAGGGGAGGAACACTATCCTCTACCCACTATGGGTCCTTTCTGGCTGGGCTGCAAATTAAATTGACATGAGACCTAATAGCAGGAGAAAATCAAACAAAGCTTTATAATATGTATGCATGAGAAAGACAAGGGAAACTGAGTTTCTCAACAAAATGGCGGAGGTTCTCCTCTTCAATAGAAAGATTATGGAGGATGTTGGGGGTGGGTCAGTTATGGGAGATTACCAGAAAAACACAGTCAGGTTATTATGCAGCCTCGGTGTCATCACTGATAAGTTTCTAGAGATAAGGTCATCCCACCTTCTTCCCAGTACAGAGAGGGAGACACCTTTACAAATGGAGATTTCCTCTACAAATGTAAATGTTTGATAAACAGAACTTTGATAAGAATGGACTTAGCAAGGATCCTCCCAATCTATTGATACCCAGAGTTATCCAGGGTGACGGCCTGTCCTGGGGACAGGCCTTCTATCTTAAATCCTTTTAGGCAGTTAGTGGGGGAGAAGGTCAAAGTTTCTTTCAGAGAAAATAATCAAGGTGAAGAGACACATTTTGAGGTGGCCAATTCTGGTCCCCCACACCCTCCCATGTGGAGGCCTGGTGTCTCCACATCTTCCTGTAGCTGCAGAGGGGCAGCTCAGGCCGAGCTGCCAGCTCTGTGCGGTCAGCCTTCTGTTTTTGGACAAAACAGTCCATTATCTGGGAAAAGTTCCTGGTTTTCAGGTGTCTGGAGTTCCAGTTCCTTCTGGAGGATGTCATTCTTCAGCACAAACATTCTCTTGCCTGGTCAAGGCGGGCCACCATGGAGAGGAGGTGGGTATGGTCTGAGCAGGAGCTGGTTTCAGGTATGCTGACTTCAGAGGATACTGTTACTGAGATCCCCGATGCCAGTAATGATGTACAGGGCACGCCTCAGGGTCTGCAGGTTGGGCAGTGGCTGGTCTCCCGTTGCCCCTGTGCCCTTGACATTTGCCCCCAGACTCGAAGTCAGTACTTGCGGGACCCGGCGCCATCATACAGCGGTTGAAAGTTGTGCTGCACTTCCTGGCCTTCCCGGTGTCCTCCAAGCAGCTCTGCAGCCTGTCTTGGCTTGTCCATGAGTTTGCTGAGCTGGGGGGCAGACTGCTGCTTCCTCCCCTTCACTGGAACCCCTGGAGTACTGGCCTGGCTGAAGTAGGCTGTGCTCAGCTTCCAGCTTCTGCAGATGGATCCCTCCCCCCCGCCCCCCAGCGAGGGCTCCATGGTCATCCAGTACACGTCCTACATCCCCAGCACTCCCCAAATGCAACCCGTCCTCCAGTCCCAGGTGGAGAACATGCTCCACAGAACATACCACAGGTGGAAGAGCAAGAGCCCCTCCCTCAGCTGGGGTTCTGGGCCCTTGGTTACCCAGATCCTGTGGGACTACGTCATTGTCTGTGCATCAACCATAGGCTGGGGTACTGGCTGCCCCCCAGGCTTCTCATCACATCAGAGGAGCCGAGTGAAGATGGTCAGGTATGTGTATATTTTTTAAAAAACCATTTGAAAAAATGTGATGTTCCTGTGTCATCGGAACAGGCCAGAATGCAGACACGGAAGGAGTTACAACTGACTCAAAGGAGTTTGGAGATAAAGTCTTCTCATCCTTCTGCAGTTTCCCCACTCTATTACTTCGCCGGCACTGTAGAGGGAGGAGGAGTGTGGAGGGAGGACAAGAGCAGAGGATTCCAGGCTTCGAGTAGCTGGCCCATGGATCCTCTGCCCAGGGGCTCCTGGCCCGGCGTCTGTCCAGCAGTCTGCTGCTGGAGAAAAAGGAGAGCAAGAAGTCTGAAGATCAACTTCAGCAGTGGTTGCCTGAAGACTCAGGAGCATTTACAGATTCCGCTTCCGTCCCCTCTACCTTCCTCAGACTCTGGTGTCTCTGCCTCAGACCATAGAACCTGTGCTGAAGACACCTGCAGCTGCTCGCCCTCAGAATGAAAGGGCAGGGGAGCGGCTGCAGCTGTCAGACCTCAAGCACCCGGAAAGGCTGATCCCAGGTTCAAGGGAAGAGGAAGTTGCGTCTGAGCTCCATCTCTCTGCACTGCTGGGCATGGTGGACTTTTGAGCTCCCTGACCTGAGAGAGGGAGGGTCTCTCCAGAAGATTTTCTGCTTTTACTCAAAATAATATTATTCTCTGATGCTTGATGCACTGTTGGAAATGTGCTTATTAATCATGCAAGTAAACCATTTGAATGTCAAAAATATATATAACTATATATTATGTTTATATGTAACAATAAAGGGGTCAATTCTTCAAGAAGACATAACAGTCCATAATGTATATGCATCTGCCAATGGAGCATCAAAATACATGAAGAAAAAAAAACTGATAGAACTGAAGGAGAAATAGATAAATCCATTATTTAGTTGGAGATTTCAACACACTTCTATCAGTGATTGACAGATAAAACAGACACAAAATTAGTAGTATAGTTGAACAGCACCATAAATCAACTGAATTTCAACATAGCAGATTACACATTTTTTTCAAGTTCACATGGAACATTCATAAGGATAGACCATATTGTAAGGCATAAAACATACCTTAATAAATATAAAAGAATAGAAATCATACAAAGTAGGCTTTCATAACACAATTGTATTAAACTAAAAATTAATATCAGAAAAATGACTGGAAAAACTTAAGATATTGGGGATCAAACACACTTCTAAATAATACATGGGTCAAAGAAGTCTCAAGAGAAGTTAAAAATATTTCAAACTAAAAAAAATAAACTTTTTCAATTGCAAATTGAAATTTGAATTTGAAAATAAAAAATCAGAATTTGTGGGATACAGCAAAAGCAATACTTACAAGGAAACTTACAGCATTGAATGCATATATCAGAATGAAGATAGAGATAAAATCAATAGCATAAGCTTCCACTTTGTGAAACTAGAGAAAGAAGAGGAATACAAATTTAGAGTCCAGAAGAAAAGAAATAAAAATTAGAACAGAAATGAATGAAATTGAAAACAGGAAAACATTATAGAAAATCAATGATATCAAAACCTGATTCTTTGAAAAGATCAGTAAAATGGGAATTCACTAAACAAGAAAAAAGAAGATAAAAGTTACTAGCTCCAGAAATGAAATCAGGGCCATCACTAATGATCCCATTGACACTAAAAGAATAATAAAGGAATATTATGAACAGTTCTATGACCTAAAACTTGATAACTTAAATGAAATGGATGAATTCCTTGAAAGACACAATCTAATGAATTTCCCACAGAGTGATGTAGATAATCTGAACAGAGCCATATCCATTAAAGAAATTGAATCAATAAAAACTTTACGAAAAGAAAACATCAGATCTAGATAGTTTCACTGGTGAATTCCACCTAATTAAAGAAAAAAAATACCATTTCTCAACAATCTCAGAAAATAGAAGCAGAGGTAATACTTCCTACTCATACTATCAGGCCAGCATTACCCTAACACCAAAACTAAATAAAGACAGGGGTTGGCCCAGTGGCGTAGTGGTTAGGTTTGTGGGCTCTGCTTCGGCTGCCCGTGGTTCGCAGGTTTGGATCCCGGCACGGACAGATGCACCGCTCGTCAGCCATGCTGTGGCAGCGTCCCATATAAAGTAGAGGAACATGGGCATGGATGTGAGCCCAGGGCCAGTCTTCCTCAGCAAAAAAGAGGAAGATTGGCAACCAATGTTAGCTCAGGGCCAGTCTTCCTCACACGCAAAAAGACCCCTAAAACTAAATAAAGACATTACAAGAAAGGAAAACTACAATATCTCTTGCAAACATAGAAGTAAAATCCTCAACATAATATCAACAATTTGAATCCACCAATGTATGAGAATTGTATACTACAACCAAGTGGGATTTATTTCAGGTATGCAAGGATTGTTCAAGATCTGAAAATCAGTTAATGTAATCATAACAGACTAAAGAAGAAAAATCATATGATCATATCAATTGGTGCAGAAAAAGTGTTTGACAAAATCCAACACTAAATTCATCATAAAAACTCTTTGAAAACTAGGAATAGAGAACTTCCTTAATTTGATAAAGAATATCTGCATAAAATCTACAGCTTGCCTCATACATAATCGTGACAAAGTAGATGCTTTCTGCCTAAGATCAAAGACAAAACAAAGATGTCTCTTCTCACCACTCCTATTCAACATCATGTTGGAAGTCTTAGGTCACGCAATAAAACAAGTAAAAGAAACAAAGGTATACAGACAGGATTGAAGAACTAAAATTGTTCACAGATGATGTGACTGTCTATGTTGAAACTTTTAAAAAATCAACAAAAAAATTCATAGAAATAAGTGATTATAGCTTAGATTCAGATTATAGATTATAGGTTCAGGATAAAAGGTTAATATACAGAAATCAATTGTTTCCCCATATACCAGCAATGAGCAGTTGGAACTTGAAATTAAATACACAATACCATTTATGTTAGCACCAAAAAAAGGACGTATTTAGAAATAAATCTAACAAAATATGTACAAGATCTATATGAGGAAAACTACAAAACTGATAAAAAAATAAAAGAACTAAATTAATGGAGAGATATTCTGTGTTCACTGGTAGAAAGAGTCTATCATTCAAGATGTCGGCTATTCCCAACGTGATCTATAGATTCAATGCAATCCCAACAAAATGCCAGCAAGTTATTTTGGAGATATCAACAAAATGATTCTAAATTTTATATGGAGAAAAAAAAGACACAGAATAGCCAACACAATATTGAAGGAGAACAAAGTTGGAGACTGAAGCTACTCAGTTTCAAGACTTACTATAAACCTGCAGTCATAAAGACACTGTGGTAATGGCCAAACAATAGATGAGTGGACCAATGGAACCCAGTAGAATAGAGATCCCAGAAATACGTTCACATAAATATAGTCAACTGGTCTTTGACAAAGGAGCAAAGGCAATACAATGAAGAAAAGACGGTCTCTATGACAAGTGCTGCTGGAAAAAATGGACATTCACAATTAAATGAATCAAGACACAAAACTTAACACCTTTCACAAAAATTGACTTAAAATGGATCAGAGATCTAAGTGTAAAACCCCAAATTAGACAACTTCTAGAAGATAACTGAAGAAAATCTAGCTGACTTTGGATCTGGCAATGACTGTTTAGATATAACACCAAAAGCATGATTCATTAAAGAAAAACATATGTTAGGTTTCATTAAAATTTGGGATTTTCTGCTCTGCGACAGATACTATTAAGTGAATGAAAAGACAAGCCACAGAATGGGAGAAAATATTTGTAAGACACGTGTATGATAAAGGACTTCTATTCAAAACATATAAAGAAATCTTGAAGCTTAGCAATAACAAAACAAACATCCCGATTAAAAAAAGGGAAAAGATCTATACGGACGCCTCATCAAAGAAGGTATACAGATCGCAGGTAAGCATCTGACAAAATGCTCAGCATCATATATGTTCAGGGACTTGCAAATTGAAACAACAGTGGATACCATTGCATATCCATTAGAATGGCCAAAAATATTATTATATTATTATTCTATATTCCATATTTTCTATATTTTTTTTTCTATATTATTTTTTCTATATTTATTATTTCTATATTTATTTTCTATATATTATATATTTCTATATTTTTTCTATATTTATTATTTCTATATTTTTCTATATATATTTAGTATTTACTATATTTCTATATTATCTAAATCTATATTTATTTATTTCTATATTTAAGTTGTTTGGAATTCACTGAGATCCTGAACTTGATTATTCACACTATTTGAATTTCTAGAAATTTCTCAGCCATTCTCTCTCGGAATATTTTATCTCCTCCAGGCATTCTCATCTCCCTTTCAAAAGCTCCAATTTGAACGTTAGATTTCTTCCTCTATTGTCGGTTTCTCTTGTCTTTTACGCTTTCAACTTTTTGTCTCTTTTCGTCTTCTTGAAAAAATTTTTCAGATATACATTGTATTTCTTTACTTCTGTCTTCATCTAAGTCTAAACTGTTGTTATTACCTATTGATTTTTTATTTTTAATTTTCAGTTATTTTGTTTTTTCAGGTCTAGATTTCAATTTGATTATTTTTAATAACTGTTTCATCATTTTTGTATCTTTTTGCTCTTTAATTTTTAATAATCTCTTTAGTTTGCTTTCTTGTGCATCTTGTGATTTTCTTTTTGACTGTAATCTTACCTTTCTTACCTTTTCTTTCTCTGAGAATATTCTTCAGAGTAGGTTGAATGCGATTCCTCCAAAAGGGTTTGCATTTTCTTTTATGTGTGCTGTAAATCTGGGACGATAAATTAATTTCTCTTTTAAAGGTGTTTTATTTTTCATATAGATAGTGTAAATTCAGCCTTTAATTGCATATGTGTGTTGGCTTTTCTCGTGAATTAAGAGAGGAAAGTTTTTTTTTTTCCAACCTGGGCCAAGGCCCTTTCCTATTTTATTCTATGGGGCAGGTGTATCTCCAGCACACCATTACACTGGTGGAGACTTCTGGGGTCCCATTAGACTCTCTACCTTGGTCTTGTCCTTTTTTTGCTTCAGCTTTAAAATGAAAACTCATGACTACCAGGTCTTATCAGATACATAAGAGTGAAATCCAGATTCAATGTTCTGCTTTTCTCTTGGATTCTCATTTTTACATTTGTTTTCAGTTTTTCAGAATGCCTCACTTTCTTGACAACTGACTGTGCAATCAGTGTGTGTGTGTGTGTGTGTGTGCACACGCACACGTGCATCTGTTTGAATTTTCTTCTAGCATTTTTAGTTGTTTTCAGTGGAATGGTTTTTGTTTAGGATATTTGAAAGTTATCCTTTCTCCTCTTTTTTTTTTTTTGGTCACATTCTTCCTTCTTTTCCCAAGCTCTCCATCCAAACTCGCCTGTTCTTCTAGGCATGGATCAATGCTTCAGATTATTTCCTTTTGCCCTCCATCAAAATAAACTCCTCTCAGCATTTCCAAGCAAGATAAGTTAATACATGCAATGAAATAGTAAAGATATTATTGTTATCATATAAAAAGAAAGTGGCCAGGATTAAAATCCATAGTTTCAGTCATGTGACTTTGGTAGAGCCCATTCGTCTTCATGGGACTCTCTCCCACCGTTTTTTCTATAAAACTAGGGTCTGAGGATCATATGAGATAATGTGCTTTAAACTGCTTCATCATACACTATTCATCCTACAAATACGAGCTATTGTATTTTTTCAACTAAAGATCTCGTAGGACCTAAAATGATATGAGCCAAAGCCATAAATAATAGGGACAATTTCAAGGAGTTACGTGAATTTGTGAGAAAAGACTTTTTGTTTATTTTTAGATAAAAATAGAGCTTCTCTGAGTCAGTCTTTAAAATCTATATTCCATATTCTGCCTGTTCATACATCTGGAGAGAACATGTTTTATACCATAAATGCATCTGTCCTCGTGAATATCTGTAAAAGGCAGCAAAAGAAATCTCCTTTGTAATGTAGCTTCCTTATCATCAACACTGAAATGGAATCATAAACCATAGTTAATTTCATTCCCAGCATTTTTATAATAGCAGGACAGCTGCTCACCACAACTTTTCCTATTGCTTTTCAATTTATGGTACATATGATAAAATGAATTTGGAAGTAAAGGCCAACAGGGTAGTGGATGAACTTTATGAAATTTAATTTGACCATGTCAAAGGCTTATTTTTCATTGGGACATCTTGAGTCTCATGGACAGTGCCTTTGAGCCAGGTATCAGTTTCCCAACCTGGCTTAAGATACAATTTTTAAAAGAAGCTGTAAAACAACAATTATTTGAAAAGCTGGTTTAAAGATCCTCTTTATTTTCTCCTTGGTAAAATGTGTTTAGGAAAAAGGCGGATTCTGCTTTTATAAACCCACTGCTTATGTTGCCCATTTTGATGCTGAAGTTTAAATTTTCAATCAAATATTCTACTGTTAAGAAATGAAATAGTCAAATGTATCAACCTTAATATTTTGCAGAAAAATCCAATCTCTTTTACTATTGTTGTACGTTAAAGTATAAGAAAGTCCTCAACCCAGAATATTGAAGCTGGGGAGAGAAAGCCATTTGTTCGGGTATGTAAATGGAAATTAACCTAACAATGGGGTTGAGTATATTAGTTTCATGTTTCAGCTTGACAAATTATGATTAGAAATACATGACCCCCATTTCTTCTATCTGTAAATAATGGCCAAAGTGAAAAGGGATATAGGTGGTAAAGACCAGATTAGACCACTAATTCTTTTTCTTAAAGCATCTTCAGAAAACAGAATTTAAATTATTCATAGTGTTTAAAATGCTGAGGAACAGCCATGTCGATCTCAGCTGGCCTCTAACACCTGATTTTTAACCACATCATTTTTAAATTTTTTTGGTAGGACGATAAGCATTTTGAAATTCAGAAAGCTCCATTTCATGAATTTTAACTGTGGGTGGATCTCAGAATACTGATGATACAAGTGTGCTGAGAAATTACATTAACTTCAGGGTTCTATGACTTATTTGTTCAGAACACTTTGAACATTATAGCAATAGAGAAAGCAGGCCAATTGATAGGAAAAATATCTCAATTTATGTCCCATTTCCAGGGGACATACGATCATCATTCAGATTTGAAGTGAGAAAACTTTCTTTAAACAGCAGCCAACAGCAACATCTGTGCACAACTAATCCTGAACTTGAATCAACTCTTTTCCGTATTTTAGAATGTGCACATTTCCTCTCATCTTATTTTTCATTTCACAGACTCCTGCAGCCAAGCACAGTGAGGACTACTTTGTAATCATTTTGATTTATCTATAAGCAGGACGTTTGCAAAGTCCCTTAAGAACTCATCCTCATAGATTTGCAGCTGAATTAAGCAGATTCAATTAGTCTAGATAGACTGGCTGAAGAGGATGTAAGACTCAAATCCCCAAAGATACTAGGATCTCATACATTTTACTATAACAAAAGAGCCTATTTCCTTGCACTGATACATTTTCTTAAAAACATTTAGAGAGGAGACTACCCATCTGTAGAATGCTGTAACCATAGCTGAATTTTGCAGCCCCAAATTTTCTCCATATTCTATCTTTCAGGAACATGGTCATAGGGTCAGAACACATAGTAAATATCCTCATTATTTGATGCCTGAACGACTGAAAGCTCTTTTAACTCATGTCTGGCCAGATGACAAAGTGAGAGAAACTCAAATGTCTGTAACCCACCTTTGTTACCACTACCCCAAATATTCTGGGGTATATAAAAGATGATAGGAACTAATGAGTCCTTGAAATGATGTTTGGTCCCAGACACAGGGGTAACATTTATATGCACTGCCTAATATGATTCTCAACACTGCCCCATGAGGAAGATCCCAAGAAGAAAAAAAGGCTGAGACATTTTAAAAAATGAAAAGAGAGAACAGGAGAGAGAGAGAAAAAACAAACAAACAAAAAAACAAAGAGGAGGAGACAAAAAACTGGCTCAAGAGCATGCAACTATTATGTGGCATATTCAACAATTTATCCCAGGCCAGATGGCTAGTAGAATTGCTAGAATACATATGTGGTTTGTCTGACACCAAAATTTAGGCCGTTTACCCTACTTGCTATATAATTAGTGCCCTATGGAAGAGACTGATAAGATTCCCCTACCTTCTGGACACACAGTAAGATGTTTCCCTGTCCCCCTTGCAGTTACAGGTGGTCATATATCAGTTCTTGCCAGTGGAATATGTTACCACTTCATGGTCTGCTCACTAAAACTTTTCTCCCAAAATCCTTACTCTCTCTTTCCCTATTCGAAGGCTGAATGAAGGACTTGGAGGTCATAGGGGAGAGCAACACCAAGCAGTAGAAGGGGTCTGGGTCTCTGAAACATTACGTAGAAGGCTGACCTGGAGACGCGCCTGAAGAGCTACTGAGCAGGAAGTAGACTTCTGTTAGGTGAAGTCACTGGGAGTCATTTGTGAGAGCTTTTAGCTCACCCTGACTCTGCAAACCCAAGTAAATGGATTAGCATTGCACATCCCAGCCTCCTCTAGCCGTATTTTAACCCCATGTGTCCTTTCTGACGATAAAGTCTAATCAGGTCAGCTAAACCCTACCAATCTGTTAGCCTCTCACAGTTAACAGTGGCTCCATTCCTGAAGACCGAATCCTGAAAAATTCACACAAGGAGCCTGTTGAGGAAAGGCGTTAGGGAACCATGTTAGTCTTCAGCAAATCATGCCCTGTAGGTGGTTGCCTATTTACATACTGGATGTCAGTCCTCTGTGCATTCCATTCCGTTTCTGTCAACACTTTAAAAGACAAATAACAAGAAAAATAAAGTGATCAGTCTATTTGATTCTTAAAACTGCATTATGCATGGATGAAAGCAGAATGTACCATCATTTATTATAAGATTTAAATCTATAAGAGGGAATAAACTCTCTCCCCACCTTCTCAAATACAGACAAATATTTCTCATCTCTGCAGAAAAGCTAAAGAAACAGGCATCTCCAAAGACTGTGCCAATGAGAGATTCACCTCCTCATAGATTTCTACAACTGCAGGCCTGGAGTTGAGTTCCCAAGCGAATAAATTTTAACATCCACAGCAGGATAATGTCTCCTTGCTGCTGTTATGGTTATTAATGCAGTTACTATTGAGAATTCTATTAGCTGCATGCTTGACTAAGGATATGAGTTTATCTATACAATATCCCTGGAAGGCAGACAGGTGATGACTTTTATTAACACCATTTTAGTGATGAAGGAACTAGAAAAGAGAAATGCAAAGGCATTTCCCAGCATAATGCAGCAAATCTAAAGCAGAATTAAGTTTAGAACTCAAAGTATTTCAATTGTTACTGTACACTTAGGCAATGATTCACATTAATTGCACGAGTTTTAGAACAGAATCCCTGTTGTTGAGGAAGATTTTCTCCAAGGTCAAAAAAGAAAAAAACCTTGATGGCCTTGGTGGTAGATTTAAAAGACTTTATGACTTCTATATAGGCATGTCCTAACAGAGTTGTTACTGTAAAAGAGAAGGAGAAGGATCAGCTTGAAATAAATTTCCTACAAAGGACATTTCAATATTGATCTATTAAGCATAAAGAAATGTTCCCCAATATTCACAGCATATCATTGTGAGTTTATTTGCATTCTTTCACTATTGGAAAGGCTTAGCATAGTAATTCAGAATTGTTCAAGGAAAGGAATCCCTGCCCAAGTTACACAGCACTAAACGTCCCCTGACTCAGTGCTGTGTTTCAAATGCTCAATAGACACATATAATACAAAAACCATCCTTTTTGGTCTGACTCACTAGGCCCTCAATGAGCCATTCCCAAACTGTCTTTTCTGATGCATGCTCCCACCACATACAAACATGTTCTAAGCTATACACAAATCACTCTATTCCTGTCTCGTTAACTCCCTGAAACTCCTGTGTCTTCATGCATTTGATTACGTTTATCTCATCCATTGGGGAAAACTTCATCTTCATGTTAATCTACATGTCAGAGTCCCTTTTCATCCTTAAAATATCTGCTTTGAAATACTGCAACTTCTCTTGAATCAAAAAAGTACTTTTTGTGAGTCATTTACTTCCCCTCTAGCTTCCCATAAGATTTATTAATGGCCTGTGAACTCTTGGAACATAAACCTGTCATATTCAGTTTTGGGTTTTTTTTTTTTTTTTTTTTAATTTTCCATAAGAGCCAGCATGCGTTTTGTATGTAGCAAGTGTTCAATAAGCACTTCTCTTGTTGAACCAGTTTTTAATGTAGCTTCTTCAAACTTTCTTTACAGAGAAGAAGGAGAATTAGATTTGGAATGAGACATGAATTCTTTATAGGACACAAAAGAGTAACAGGATCTAGAAAAAACAGCATATATTTGTTGGCATTGGTCATTTTTGATTAAGGATTTGGTTTTTTGGTTTGACTATTATTGCTTATCTATTTTGTTTGGTCCTCCCTGCATTATATGCATGCATATTGGGATTTCAAGTTTTCCAAAGAAGTTGCTAATACATCTGATGCCATTTTTCTCTAGGTCTCCATGCTGTGTTCTCTAGCTGACTATTTAAAATTACATTCATGTACCAATAATGCCTGAGATTTTCCTGAAGAATCCCTTTTAGAAAGGTTACAAAATACATTCTTGTTTCTAGAGGAATAGTTACACTAAAAAAATAGAGCAAAAATAAAAAGGATGGCTAAGCTGAGCTTTCCCAGAAAAAAATGCATAGCCGAAGTCATTAATATTGGAAGAAAATGGTGGTTATGTTACAGAAGAGCTGTCACTCCAAAAAGCATATTGTAAAAATGCAAGTGATTTCAGGAGTTTGTCCAGTTGATTATGTAATCAAGATACCACTGCACTGGATGATCCCCAAACCTTTAGACTTTCGGGACATTCTGTTCTTTGAAATTTATATAAAATTGCTCAAATTTCCATGCCATATTTGATGGAAAATTCCACATCCATATTTTCAAGAACTCTTTGGAAAGTTCGGTGGGGTACTATGAGGTTGCCCTAACGAGGACTATGATACTTGTCATATATACTTATAACTCCCTTTATTCAGTCTATTTGCAGACATTAGAAGGTCAGTGTAACCAATCTATATTCAAAGATAAAAAAAATTTATCAGAGAAAAAAGTGGTTGCAGAAATAAAGCTTGCTGTTGTTGGTGTTGCATTCAATTGATTCTGTAGTTAATATAAGCAAAACAAAACAAAAATTTGTATAGGGGAAGGATTTTTGGTGGGATCTAGGAAATTTAAAAAGCCAGTCCTTAAGGTGTAGGGGCATGAGGCCACATTATAAATCTTCACTCCAGTGTGTTGCCACTGACATAATTGTGCTGCCAAAAAGATCTGTACCTATTATTGTTCAATGTAAATTCCAAATTCCTGGGAGGAACATGAATGGCCCAAATTAGAGCAAGAGTTCTATAACTAGAAAGTCTATTCCTGTTTTATAACTAGGCCAAGTAGGAACAGAGCGGGCTACTCAAAATTCTACTTCTGTGCAGTTAGAGTCTTTCTTGGAATAAGGGAACTACTGTGTCTTGAGAGCTTCCTAAGGAGGTGTCTAATATAAAGATGATTTAGTGTGCCCCTTATTTGACAGATGGGGACACTGACTGTCCTGAGAGTTCAGAGGTGTGCTCAAGGCCTTGTGCTACAGGCTGAGGTTTAAGTAGAAGAGAGACCTCCTGAATCCCATTTCTGTACTGTGTCTGCCCCACCTGGAGATGAATTAGAGACCTTCTATCACAAAGATTAGAGGACTGAATAGAATATTAAACCATCAGGACTTTCAGGGAAAATAATTCTCTTTCTTGAACTAAACATCTGAAAACGTAATTCAAGTATATATAACACAAATGAGGTACTTCTATTTCCTTGTCATATTCCCTACACCACCACTGTGCGTTAGAAGCCATGGGAATAAAAATTGTTAGTTAGAGGAATAAAAAACATCACACGGTATCATTTTCTCAGCTACCCAGACTTTAAACTATACCATCATGTAGAATTCAAGATCTTTTTCACTTATGGATCTAATCAGTTTCCTGGTCCTGATCCAATGTCACTCAAATTTGAGACCCACAATCCCACTTGCTCATAAAGTTGGGCCCTAAGGCTAGCAGCATCAACATTAATGGAAAATTTGTTAGAAATGCAATTTTCAGGCACATCCTGAAATCTTCTGAATTGGAAACTCTGGGATCAGGTTGTCTTTCTTTAACAAGCTTCTCGGCTAATTCTGATACATGTTAAAAGTCTGAGAACCACTGCTTCCAGCTTATTGAGACTGTCTTTTAAAAACTACCACCAATAATTACTTCTTTGTAGGCCTAGCTTATTTTATTTTTATTTAAGACTTATCAAGTACATTCTATATGCCCACCACTGTTCTAAGTATTTTAGCAGTATTAATTCATTTAATCCTCATAACAGACCTGTAACATAAAAGTGACATTATATCAATTTTACAGTGGAAGAAACTGAAGCACAGAGAAACTAGGTAACTTTTCTGCTACTAACGGTAGACTTGGGTTCCACAGCAGGCAGTCTCGCTCTAGTGACCATGCTCTTGTGTGGGACACTATGTAAAACCACCTGTGATCACCTTTACCCACTCTAAGCTATCCTTCTTCTGAACTCTTACTCAACTCTTATTTTGAACAATTTTTGTTGTTCTTGCCAC
This sequence comes from Tapirus indicus, assembly GCA_031878705.1. Classification (NCBI taxonomy): domain Eukaryota; kingdom Metazoa; phylum Chordata; class Mammalia; order Perissodactyla; family Tapiridae; genus Tapirus; species Tapirus indicus. Next base: position 123,723,247 of record CM062925.1, read on the forward strand.
TCACCATCCATTCGCGCTTCTCACTGCAAGAATCTCCCAGTTATACTTTGGGAGTACTTCCTTACTCCCTGCTGTAGTACCAAGTGTGGCCACCAGCCCAGCAGCTTCACATCACTGGGCACTTGTTAGAAACACAGAATCTAGGCCTCGCCTTAGATCTCCTGAATCTGGATCCACGTTTTATCAAGATCCTCAAGTGAATCAAATGCACATTAGAGCTCTTGAAACACTGTCCTACTACATTCTCACTAATATTCATAGGCAATACTAAGTTTATCTCCAGGATCCAGAAATGAGCACTGGTCTAGGAGAAACTGATTAGCAATAGTCAATCCTTTTAGTCAGAGCGATTGGTTGAGGATAAGAACATATGCAAGGCAAGGCCATAGGGCAGATGAAACGTGAGACATAATTTTATGTGAGTTTCTGAGGCGAGAGGCTCTCTGTTCCTTTAGACTGGTTGTCATGGAAACAGGAGACTAATGATACCAGTCCACCATACAGAGCAGAGAGTGGAGCCAAATAGGTGAGGCTGGGTCAGAGACACATACGGGCGCTAAACTGCCTATAGCAGTTTTCTCCTACCCTTCTCACTTGTGTGAACCAAGAGCTTCCCTGTTCTTACTTAACACAATTTGAGTCTGCTTGTTTTATTGTCACGTGCAATAAAACATAGGTACCGATATATCATCTGCTCTACTTATTTGGTACTTTATTCTATCTTATTTTGGGTTTTAATAAACACTCATGTAGGTTACTTATATCTTTCTGGATAAATTATAAGTTCCTTGAGAGGGTAAACACTACCTTCCAAGTTTTTTGTAACAGCTGTGGCACTTCACAGAGTAGTGAATACATGATTTTATAGTGAACAAAGAAGAATGGATTTGAGAACATTGATTGATTGACAATGTTTTTAAGATGGTCATAGGAGGGAGAATATTTCTACAGCAAGTAATCAATGAATCCTATCCAGTGCCATAGACTAGGCTGTGCATTGGTGGAGCACAGATGGTTAAAATATATTTGCTGACATCAAAGACACAGCCTTATGGGAAAAATGGTAGTAATTTTCCATATGTGTAGAATAATCCTTGTCTTAGTCCATTTGGGCTGCTATAACAGAATCCCATAGACTGAGTGGCTTATAAACAACCAAAATTTATTTCCCACAGTTCTGGAGGCTGAAAGTCTAAGATCAAGGGGTCAGCAAATGTCATGTCTGGTGAGAGCCCACTTCCTGGTTCATAGATGGCATCTTCTCCCTTTGTCCTCACATGGGGGAAGACGTAAGGGGGTTCTCTGGGGTCTCTTTCATAAAGGCACTAATCTCATTATGAGGGCTCCACCCTCACGACCTAACCACCTCCAAAAGGCTTCACCTTCTACTACCATCACATTGGGTGTTAGGTTTTAACATATGGATTTTGGGGGGTCACAAATATTCAGTCTATAAGAATCCTCATTACACCCTCACAAAGTATATATAGGAGCTGCCGTGTTATAACTGAAGGCAGAAAGCACCCTGTGTTAAAGTAACTTAAGGAATCTGACTAGTAAGAAGCAGATGTAGATTTGAATCCAAGTCAGTTTGATTTAAAAGATAACTTCTTCCACTATACCAATGTACCTTTATAGATTTTTTTTTACCATTACTTGGCTAGAAGTTGGCTTAGAAAAGTCCCTCTTTTTAATAAACTGTAGGGTTTTTTGCTATGAGAACGCTTGTCTATGTAACCATTTCAACTTACGTTTAAATTTCATTAGCTAGAGTTTATCTAGTTGGTATATTTAACAATGTCCCATGTATTCCTTGGCATCGTATAGGGCCTAGTTAATTAACAGCTGCATCCTTAAATGAGGCAAGCTGTTCCCCTAGTATACAATCAGTACCACCCCTGTTCTGCGAAGACTCACTTGTCCCACATCTCATGCTAGAAGGAGCACGTAAAGTCTTGATGTGAACCAGATCCATAGACATCTTATGATTGCCCAGACTTCTTGATTAATGCCCACTGAATTGTGTGTGTTTGTGTGTATATACATATATATTTATATATTTTCTTTAGATTCATATCCTGGCTTCCCTGTATCTATGTTAGGCTCTTTCTAATTTGGTGGCAAGATTACATCTTGTGTTCCTATCTTCCCAACTTCTAAACCTATTGACTCTAGACTTGGAAAATCTCTGGAAATTCGACTCACTATCAGATATAAGTGAGAGTTTGGGCATAGTTTTTTAAATCTTACCTATACCATTTAATAATTTCATTTATGCATGTGGGCTCTCTAGTTATTGAACAGTATTTAGTTGCTATCCTAAATATGCAAGTTTATTCATATGTCTATAATTGTTAAAATATTATCTGTAGGGGACTTAGGTTTTTAGCTCTGACATTAAAGAGCTTTGTAGTTGTCACTCTGCCCTCACAACAAGTAAAACATGGAAAAACTTAAAAGCAACAACTTCTTGGACCCATCAGAGAATGGAAGCTGCAGGGAAAACCACATCACCTAAGTATGGAGAGAGAGGTTCATCCAGCGAGACACAGCTGAGACCTGCTTACCTGGAGCAGAAGCTGCTGGAGCCGTAAGCTGGTCTGGACATTTAAGTGGTCATTTTGATGAATTTCAGGAAGCTGAGTGTGACTGGCTTGAGACTGAGAAACAGCAGACTTAGAGAGGGCCCACACTTTCATGGGCTTCACCTCTAGGAACCCACCAGATTCTCACAGTGAAAATCGGAGAAATGTCCTTTCTTGGCTCTGTTAGGGGGAGAGAGAAAGTAATCCTTGTAAAATACAGACTCTTTTCCATAACAAAGACTTATATTCTAAGCCAGGGAAGGGAGAAGGGGGCAGGGGAGAAAATAGAAGCTATACCACTGGAGAAACACTTGTGAAGGTCAAATGGCCAAGACACAGGTCTGCTAAAACATTGATGTTTAATTTGAAGATTGTATAATGCTCCCCTCCGCAAACCTCATCACCACGCCAATGGTACATCAACAGTAGATTGCCGCTGAAAGCCCCGCAAAACATAGACCACCTCTGAGGAGGAGAATGTAGGGAAGTCCAAAGTCAAGAGGGGAGACAAAAACTAAGACCCTAGAGGAATTAGAAGCCCCTGGCACCTATAGCTACAGCAATATTAAACCACAAGCGAACCGCTGATGAAATTGTCATAAACCCTTACACTAAAGGCCTATGTACTGCTGTTCCTATTACCCAATACAGGCCCAGCTTTCAACAGAAAATTAGAAAGTATGGCAAAAGGAAAGAAAAAACACAATCTGCACAGACAAAGCAAGCATCAGGACCTGACTCAGATATGACTCAGACACTGGAGTTAGCAAACAAGGAGTTTAGAATGACTGTGATTATGTTCAGGGCTCTAGTGGAACAGGTAGACAGCATGCAAGGACAGACGGGAAATGTAAGCACTGTGATGGGAAGTCTGAAAAATTGCAAAAGGAAAGGTTAGAAATCAAAAGCACTGTAACAGAAATGAAGAATGCCTTCAGTGGGCTCAATATACTTGAGATGGCCAAGGAAAGAATCAGTGAGCTTGAAGATTAGTCAATAGAAACTTGCCGAACAAATGCAAAGAAAAAGAAAAGAATGAAAAACAAAACCAAAAGCAGAATATTCAAGAACTTAGGAGGACTAGCGGAGGGAAAAGAAAGAGAGAAGGGAGGAAACAAAATATCTGAAGTAAAAATGCCTGAGACTTTTCCAAAATTAATAGCAAGTACCAAACTGTTACCACACTGCAGGTCCAGGTTGCTCAATATCATGTTGTAAAAAAAATTTACAGAGTAGCAAGGATGGGTACAAAGAGTAAGAAGGTTATTAGACAGATACACTCCATAGACAGAAGCGGGCACACTCCAAGGGAGGAGGTGCGCCGAGCGGTTTTGCCATCGCATCTTTTATAGGCTTGCTTTTGGGTAGGGGGTCTTTCTGCATAGGGCAGAAGTGAGAGTGAAGGCAGCTGTGAGCCAGAGCAGCAGCAGCAGCAGCCAGGGGAAGAGCGGAGGGGCCGCAGCTTCTATAAATCAACCAGTTCAGTCCCCCTACAGACAGTCAAAAGAGGTTCTGGAAACTTGTGGTTACCTAAGCTATAATGCAGAACTATGTCTTAGCAATGTTCCCCCCAACACGACCCTCCTATTCCCTTGCGGTGCCAGATCCCTATGCTAACCTGCCTGTCTGAAAACCACAGATCCAGGAAGTTCAGAGAACACCACGTGGGATAAATACCAGCGCGCGCGCGCGCGCACACACACACACACACTCACACCCTAGGCATGTTATATCCAGCTTCAGAAAACAAAGAGGAAATCTTAAAAGAACTCAGAGTGGGGGAAATAAACTTATTTATAGGAATAAAGATACAAATACAGCTGATTTCTTGTCAGAGCCATTTAAACAAGGAGAGGGTGGAATAAAATGTTTAAAGTGTTAAAAAATTACCAACCTAGAATTCTACATCTGATGAAATTATCCTACAAAAGTAAAAGAGAGATTAAGACTTTCTTAGACAAATAGTAACTGGGACAATTCATCACCACTAGATCTTTCCTACTACAAGTAGTCAAAGTTCTTTAACCGTGGGGAAAATTACATTGGTAGGGATCTGAGTCTACATAAAGAAGAGCATCAGAGGAGGAAAAAAATGAAGATAAATAGCACGTTTTATTTTTCTTATTCTAAATTGATCAAAAAGATAACTGTTTAAAATAAAGCACTTAGTGATTATAGCCTATAGATAAGTAAAAAATGAATGACAGCAGTGCGACAAGGGGTGAGAGGAAGGAGTTGGGGATATTCTCTTTTAAGATGCTGTACTACACCTCAAGTGTTATGGTGTTACTTGAAGTTGGACTTAGATTAGTTGAAAATGTATATGGTAAACTCTCAGCTATCACTATAAAATTTCTAAAAGGACCTAATTGATATTCTAAGAGAGAAGATAAAATGGAATCATATAAAATGGTCATGATAATCAGAAAGGCAGTAAAAGAGAACAGAAGAAGCAATAAAAAAACACAACAATTAGAAAGTTACAAACATGGTTGGTATTAATAAACTCTATCATAAGGACTTCAAATGTAAATGGTCTAAATATATCTGTTAAAAGTTGTAGATTGTCAGGGTGAATAATAAATAATACTCAACAATACGTTGTCTACAAGAACCCCACCTTGAATATAAATTCTCAGGTAAATTAAAAGTAAACGGATAGTAGTTAACAATGTGGGATTGCACACTTCAAAATCTGTTGAGAGGGTAGATCTCATGTTAAGTATTTTTCCACAGGAAAAAAAAGACACAAGGAAACCTTTGGAGGTGATGCATATGTCTTTTACTTTGATTGTGATGATGGTATCCCAGGTGTTTGCTTATGTCCAAACTCCTCAAACTGTACACATGAAACATATGCAGTTCTTTGTATATCAACTATACCTTAGTAAAGCTGTTTAAAAATGAGGTGGAGACACACCATACTAACACTGATCAAAGGAAAGCTGGAGTAGCTGTATTAGTTTGGGACGAAGTAGACTTCAGAGCCAGGGAGATTACCAGGATAAAGGAGGGCATTCGGTAATGACGTGGGGTTCAGTTCTCTAAGTGTCATTAACAATAAATGAGACAAAGCCTGAATGTTTTTTTCTGGCCTGAGACCCACCCTCACAAGCCCAGATTCCTGTCTGCCCACTCCTCAGTCAGTGACTCATATTGCAGATACCCTCCCCCTTCAGAAGAGACTTAGCCTGAGTCCCCAGCCTCCCCCTCCCCAACAAAGGAGGTGTAGCAAGGCTCAACACAACCTCACATCCCCAGCTTTACATATGAGGTCCACTCGTGTGATAACAGCGAGGGGTCTAACCAAATACCATGGGAAATGGCCAATCCATGACCTACCCTCTGATACACCATTCTCAGAGACAGAAAGCTGGATGGACAAGCGTAAAGGAGGCCATTTGATGAGAGGAGAGAACACAGAATTGGGAGATTGGAAGCCTCAGTTGATTCCTGACCACCTAGTTTACAAGTAGAGTACACTAGGGAAGTTATTCCCTCTCATGTTTAGCTCACTTGTCCATAAAGTGAAGGAAAGATGTAAAACAGGGTTTTAAGTAAGATGAAACATAATAGCATATGTAAAATATATACTGTGGTGACTCATACACAGTAGGTACTCAATAAATTGAAGAAATTATTCCAGTGAATAGGTTTTACTCAATATGAGAAACTTTTGTTCTTACTTATACTGCCTTAATTACTACATCTAATGGCGACATTTGCATTTTCCTTTGAGTGCAAATCAATGTGAAATGGCAAAACTATATGATGATAGTTACCATTGCTCGGCCCTTTACCTTCTGCAGAGACTTTTCATGTTAACTCAGTTGACACTGTGGGGGGGAAGGTGTGTTCTTATCTTCAACTTTTCTATCAAATGCAGCACACTCATCACACTCTGAAGTCTAACACTTTTCCTTGCTGTATTATTTTTCCTTTATCATCCTCCAAAATAGTTGTTTATTTTTGCCTCCCCAACCACCCTAGAACAGTGTGTGACATGAAGGACATCCTCAATGAAGAGCTATTAAAATGAGTGAACACCGGAAGGAAGGAATGAATTACTGTTACACACATGAGGAAAATGACCTTCATAGAATTCTCCAAAGGTCATGCCGGAAAACGTTCCTCCTGACTCTGTAATACATGCCTTTATGTGTTTCCACGAGGACAAAGAACGTCAGTCGAAACTTTCCTGAGATACAGCCCTGGATGATTAAAAAGATAGAGGAATCTGAGACAGCGGTTCTGAGACATGTTCCCATGTGATTTAATAACAAAAAAGAGGGAAAGAAAAAAAAGAAATAAACTTTCCCAGAGGTTTGCTTCCATTTATACTTGCCCGTATTTTTCCTGAGTACTTCAACATACTAGTGTTAGAAATACAAACAGATTTATGAATTCCGTCGGATGAATACTTGAAGTAATAACATTTGCCACTATAAAGTGGAGTCAGATTTCTTTTCCACACAGAAACTCTAAGAGCAAAGCACACTCCCGCACTAACGGCGAGTCACTTCGTTGTATGGTTCTGCCAGCGTGGCCCCAGTGAGGAAATGTCCGGACTTTGGTTTTGGTTTAGAATTCCTTGACAGTTTGAGTGTGGGCGCAATCGTTCTGCTACTATTGGAACTCGAGTTGCATGCTGAATTAATTAGCAAAAACGACCAGAGCTTTGAGCCTGTTTTGGATATTTCTGGTTCCCTCCATTTGTTTTATTTTCATTCATATATTTTATTTTCTTATCTTGATCCAAAGTTCATTTGCAGTGGATTCATTTGCATACTAAGATCATTTTGAGGACTAAAAGACTTGTAAAACACTGAGAATCACTTCCCCCGGTAATCCTTTGACTTAGGAATGTGTATCCTTTAAAAACTGACAAAATCCCCTTTTTTATTCTTAAATTTCATATAACTTCCCATTGCTTACTACTCATCTTTTGCCCCTCGATAAACATGAAGAACATTTCGTATTTCTTGCTATAAGTTAATGCTATTTATATTCTAGAAATTCCAGATCCCTTCACAAGTCGCTTGAGACCCAGTGGCAAGAATGAATTACCCTGAACTGTCTGTCTCTCTCCTGACAGGTCTGCCTGCAGAGCAGCTTCCCTGGAGCTGAATTCATTGTTATTTCACTGTCTGAGAGCTAGCAAGAGACAGTTTTACAAATTTCTAACATAAGGCATAAAATGAAATTCAACAGAAACTGATTTTTTCCTTTTTTTAAAATTCCTGACATTGACCAAGTTAGTAGGGACTGACATATTTTGAATTGCTTAGTGTACATACTGTTGTATTTCTTTGAAATTTAATCTTACAATCATCAGTCTAAGGAGAAATATATTAAAGTTTCTTGGCAAACACATTTCCCCTGACTTCCTTTTATCCTGAAATAAAGATGAATTAAGACATAGCACATACATTAGCTTTTAGGATTTGGTATAGCTTTCACCTTGCATGTCTAAATAATGATCGGTAGCCTGTAGCAACCAGTTACAATACATGTGCTGATACTGTACAATTTTAAATGAGGAGAATTGATAAACTGAGGAGTTAAAGTAGCAAAATATGATTTTTTTTCTAAAGTAATGAAATAACTAGATGATATCTGAAGTAGATGTTAGTATATGTTATCTATAGTAAATTTCATCAATTAATATGGAAATCCATGTTCTTTTATTCATCCCAGAAATAAATCTATTATGTTCTGATTATCTCTATAATAATTATGCAGCTCATTACAGTGTTAATCCAAGACCATCAATCAAGCATTTCTTCATGATTTCTCTGTTCCTTGACTAAGCCAAAGGCAGACAAACCAGAGCTGAGATGCTCAGAGTTGCCCAGAGCCCCGGGGAATGTCAGAGATAAACAGATTTCCCTAAACATTAGCCCTCAAAGTTCACCTTTTACACTGAATGTTCACGTTTAAGGAGAAGAGAATTTTCAACCCCAGTAATAATGTTCAATTCAATAGAAACTACAATGCTTGCCTCTATTTGAAATTTTAAAATCAACTCTAATCACAACGCTTTCCCCAATTAATAATGAAAGAATTTCAATAACAATAAATATTTATTTAGTTCTTTGGAATATGCTAAATGCCATATTCAGCACTCTTTTTCAGTATTTTATTTAATTTTCACAACCACCACCTGAGGCTGGCAGCTCCATTTTACAGGCAAAAAAATACATGGAAGTTTTTAGAGAGGTTGCATTGCTTATCATCAAAAAGTGAGTAAGCGCTGAATCTTCGACTCAAAGGAAGACATCCTGAACACTAAATGCTGTCATTAATCATCAGTTTCGTAATAACAAAAAATAATTTAATAAAAAGATTTCTGTTTATGTTCTTCTTTCAAGAACTCAGTGCAACAAGTTTCTTAACAATTATTTGTAGCCTAGAGATCTGATCTCATCCTAGAACCAAATTTACCTTCTACTAAACCAAGTCCTGTTGATTTCATTGTATAATTTTTCTCCAACAAATTTATTTCTCTCATTCTCCATCACTACCGCTTAATTCAACCTACTGATTTCTTGCTGGATTACTGAAAAAAATGCTAAGTGGTCTCCCCAGCACCACTGAGCAGCACCTTTTCACAACCCATTCTCTATAGTCATAGCTGTGTTTTTACAACACAAATTTGATGTCAAATATCTACTTACCACAGTCCATTGGTGTTCCATGGATCTTAGGATAAACACCACGATATTTAAAATGGCTTAAAGGGTCTTTTGTGGTCAGCCCACTAAGGACTAGCCAGTCTTCTTCATACCCACCCCTGAAGCTCTTTTTCTTCCAGCCTTACTGGCTTTCTTCTCAGCCCCTCACACGGTTGCTCTGACTGACCCTCAGCATGTGCATATGCTCTTCCTTCTGCCTAAATTGCTCGTTTCTCCTTTCCCACTGCTAACCCCTATTCATCCTCCAGATCTCAGCTAAATTGTCATTTTTTTTCCATAAAACTTGCCCTGACCTCTCTGAATACTTCAAAATCCCTGTGGCAATTTGGCGTAACACCATGTCTGTCTTCTTAGCATTTTTCACAGGTATGTAAAATCTGCCCCTGCACTGTGTGCTCTGTGAGGACATTGTGCTCCCCTGCGTGACTCTAGATCTAATACACATGGTGTACGTTATAGGCCCTTGACAAGGATTTCTTGAATGAGTGAGTACCACCCAATAACAACGCCATTGAGAATTTCTAAATCCTAAAAGTTAAGTGCTTCTAGATTATTGACTAGTCAGGCCCTCTTAAAAGTTCTACTATAATGAGTAGAGACGCTCAGAGATCAATGCACATACATTTTCTTCTGCTTCTGTAATTTCATCACATAAGCTTCCTATGTTATATGGTTATTGTTATATATTCAAAACACTTTATATTTTGAATTACTCTTTTATTGACTTATGAATTATTTATGTTTCTTAACTTCCAAGCTTATGGAGTGCTTCTATTTATCGTTTTATTCTGAATATTTAGATTAAGTTCACGGTAATCAGTAAACATACCCTGTGAGATTTAAATCCTATGAAACTTGTTGAAACTTGATTTCTGTACTGATGGTCAGTTTTTAAAGTATGTGTCTTGTGTTCTTATATTCTGCAGGAACTGTGGCAGAATTTTATAAATATCCACAAAGCTAAATTTATGATTCATATTGTTAAATTTTTCTCTGATTTCTCTGTTAAAACTTTTATCTCATTGTGAATTTGCCTATTTCTCATTTAATTTTGCCATTACTTACTATATATATTTTAATTTTTCTTCAAATTGAACAACATAAATTGATCCATATCTAAGTACATTGATTTTTCTTGTCATATCCAGTCTGCTGTTAAACTCATCCAGTGACTTTTTTTCTAGTGATCGTTTTTTTTTTCCTAGAGATTCCTTTTTTCTTTTTATAGCTTTTATGTCTCTGCTGAGATTTTATATTTTTATATTCATTGTGAGTATATTTTCCTTCACATCCCTTAACGTCAATGTCATAATTGCTTTAAGATCTTGACCTGCTCATTTCTGCATCTGAGTCATCCTACTAATTTCTTCTTTTTTGGTATGGATCACATTTTCCTGTTTCTGTGTAGGTCTGCTCGTTTTTTATTCCAAAAGTTGTAAATAATATCTTATAGATTCCATCGCTTCTGGTATGTGCCTCTGAAGAATATTACATTTTACTTTTGGCAGCCAGTTAACTTGACTGAAATCAAACCAAACACGGCCTCCCCTGTGGTGAGCAGCAACTGAAATGTCTCTTTGGTGCTTTTTAGCCTTAGCTTTGCTGGTTAGAGTTGCATGTGTGCTCCTGTCCAGTTTCTCCAGTGCCTCGAGAGAGTTGTATTTTTATATATTGTCCAGAACTTCTAATTATTTTATGGAGGGGAGTTGGCCCAGTACAAGCTACTCTGCCATTACTGGAAGTGGGACTCTGCTTTATATATTTTAAGATGATATTACTAGGTACATACAAATTTAGAATTCTTAAACCTTTCAGGTTATGGAGTATGTTAATTACATGTTATATAGAATTTTCTTTAGTGACAATGTGCTTGTGAGAGATGCCCTCAATTTTTGGTAGCCTGAACTTATCTTTATCTCACCCTTTTTCTTGAAAGATTTTATTTTATTTCCTGAATATATCACTTTACGATGTTCTTCTCACATTTTTATAAGTTTATCTGTCTTTTCTCACTGGGTGCATTTAAGATTCTTACTTCCTTAGTATCCTGCAGTTTCATTATAATGGGTCTAACATGGATTTTGTGTGTATGTGTGCTTATCCTGCTTGGATTGAATTTCTTGAATATGTGATTTATTTCTCAGTTACACAAAATTCTCAAACATGACGTTTTCAGGTATTACCTCTACCCATTCTCTTTCTGGCCTTTATATTAGATACAAGTTAACTTTCCCACTCTGTCTTCTTTGTCTCTTAAAATTCCTTGCAAATTTTTACTTCTATATCTCATTTTGGCCCATTTTATTTAACTTCCTCAGACTCATCTTCCTTTACCCACATGATTTTTTTGTCTAGTCTTCTCATAATCTTATTCCCTATGCTTTTTTCCCTTAATCATTTCATTTTTCACTTCTTAGCATTCAATTTGGTCCTTTTCCAATTCTGCTCGGTCATTCTGTAAGTTGGGACAAAAATAGGTTGCTATTTTAAATCATACACATAGACAAAAATTAGTAAAGATTTGATGTCAAAAATTATAAAACTCTGGGGCCGGCCCGGTGGCACAGCGGTTTAGTTCGCGCTTGGCAGCCCAGGGTTCGCGGGTTCGGATCCCGGGCGCCCGCTGACGCACTGCTTGTCCGCCATGCTGTGGTGGAGCCAGTCTTCCTCAGCAAAAAGGGGAGGATTAGCAACTGATGTTAGCTCAGGGCTGGTCTTCCTCACAAAAAAAAGAAAAAATTATAAAACTCGTGGTAGAAAATTTGATGTCTACTTATTACACTTGAAGTAGGGAAATATTTCTTAAACAAGATACAAAAAATATTGACTATAAATAAAAAATAATATTTTCATTTATATTAAAATTAAGAACTTTTATTTATCAAAAATAACTTTAAAAGTTTCATTTGGTTAAAAAAGGGCAAAAATATTTGACATACACACAACTGAGAAAATACTGGCACCAAGAATATATAAATAATTCAAATTAATACAAAAAACACAAAAATATAATAAGAAAGTGGCCCAAAGATATGTAGTGACCTTTCACAAAAAAATAAAACACAGAAAGGCAGTAAAATTATAAAGAATTTTCAACTTCAGTGGTGGTTAGAAACACACAAATCAACACCACAGTGAAATTTCATTCAATTGGCATCCATTTTAATCTGAAAATGACAAGTATTAAACAGAATATGGATAAATAGGATATTTTACCTGTTTCTATTGGGAGTAAATTTGTAAATATAGTATGGAACAAAATTTGTCATTTCTATTCAAGTAGAATATTTATATTCTATATGAAACAGTAATTCCACTCCTGGTAATATATTCCGGAGAAACCACTGCACATGTAAAGAGAAGAAATTTGCAAGAATGTTCATAGTTGCAAGTAGCAATTTTATGAAAATCCTTTGATATGATAGTGGATCAAAAAGTGGTATTTTTTTAAAAAAATGAAACAATTAGTAAAACAATTTTGATCTATCCACACTGTAGAATATTAAACAACCATTAAAAAAGAAAGATTATATACCTGGATTGTACATACATTGATAGGTGATAGATAGACACAAGTGCACATATATATGTATGTATGGACATACATACATATAGACATAGATATGGACATAGATATAGATGTTTTCCATTACATGTGGATAGGTGATTAGATCTAAGAAAGTCGGTCAGATTAAAAATACATATATGTACATAGATAGATAAATATGATGTACATAGTATGTATATATACATATATATATGTAAGACTACATATAGAGAACTGTTAATAATAGTTCTATTTTAACAAAGTCTAATCTTTAAAGTAATTAATGCCTAGTAATTAATGGTTTTAGATTCATTTAGCATGTCTGAATTTTCAACATCTAGTACACCTCATTTGCCTGAAACATACTTTAAATTAATTTGATGTCTCCAGAATTTAGCTAACCCAGAAAGTTGTTAAATCTATACTTGCTTTCTCATATGCTTCATTTCTTTCTTTCTTTTTTTTTTTTAATTTAGGGTATTAGTTTTTGCTTGATATTAAGCAGTTATATCTTGTAAAATAACGACATGGCTATTTTTAGATTAATAATTGCTAAGCAAACATTTTTTAATCTCAGAATTTTAGTCATAGGTATAGCTGCAATAAATCTGGATATGAGAAGTTTCAAGAAACTACTGCTTAAGAATTATTTTGGATTTATTAATAATATATCTTATATACTAAAAATCTCATAATTTTGTGCATATAATTTCTGCTGCTTTCTCTTGGGTCTCTTTGTATCTTTAAAATATAATTTTTGTTTCATGATATCTCCATATTAACCTCTCCAGATTTTTTAAAAGATATATCTTAAATACAATGAACAAATTAGGAAGATCACCTACAAGAACAGGAAAAATGAACATGTATGTTTTCTTAATACAGAATATAATTTAGAATTGTAAATATTAGGGGAAAATTTGCCCGGAATAAGTCACTCTTTAAATTTTATTGGTTTGGAAGACCTAACTTATCTTGAACCACTTTTTCTCAATATTTTCCTTGGAGTAAAACCTACCCCCAAATTCTTGGATAGGCAATTTATTATAAAAACTCAAAAGGTTTTAGGCAATAAGTATCATTTTCAAAACAAATGTTTTGTGCAGTTAAATGTTAAAGAATCAGAAACACATGGACTGAGTTTCCCTACAAGTAAAAGAAATATAAAATTCAAAAAAAATTGATTTGGTAAAGCTTGTTTTGTTTTACCAAATCCAGAGTGTTTGCAAATCACTTAAAATATTTATTGGACTCAGTTGAGCACCAATTGAGCACTGTTACTTAGGTTATATATATATATATATATATATATATATATATATATATATTATATATGTGTGTGTGTGTGTGTGTGTGTGTGTATATATATATATATATGTAACAATGACTAGGAAAGAAGAATGTCATTAGTTCTCAGATATCGTTTCTATCATGGATCCATTCCTTCCTATTTATTTTAATGCTTTGGTTTCCTTTTATTAATTCAGGGCAAATTAGTTGGTTACCCAAAATTACATGCTTAAATTAATTTAAAGGGATTAAACAATGGACTGCAACTTACAGTATTTTAATGCTTATTATTTTCTTAAATAATCAAGGTAGTCACAAATTGAAAATGATAGAAAATCCTTGAATTCTCACATCTCTGTGAAGTCAATTTACCAGTATTTTCTAATGAATTTGAGAATTTTGCTTTTTGACATATCTAATAATTAAGACATACAATAATTCAATTTTATATATATTCAATTTTTTTGAGATTAAACAGATGAGTTTTATCAAATATAACAATTCTACAAAACTCAGTAGCATTGTAGTATTACTGTCTACCTTAAAGTTTTTCATATATGTATTTCATACATATTTTATATATAATTCAATATTATAATTCATTTTTAGCGTGGAGATTGAAAATCTCTTAAAAGAAAATGTCATTTTTGGAAGCCTGTTGTTATGATAATCCTGACAATTGGCAAGAAAAGTGTTATCCTATTAGGATGTCATAGGTTATTTATTTATTTATTCTCCCTTTAAAAAAAATTAAGCTGTCTTACAGAAAAGTTAGCAAGATAACATAAATTTAAAATATCTGGGATAGAAGGAGTTCAAAAATTTAGAGAAAGGGTAAATTAAGATATGGCATCAAACAACATTGCCCAGTTTGCAAAATAGTTTCCATGAGGCACCACCCCTGCAGGTGCATCACACACACACACACACTCACACACACACACACACTCACACACACACACCCCCCTTCTGAGGCAAGGAAGCCTGGGAGATATTGCAAACTCTGCATCTTAGAGAAACCCTTAAAGTCTCTGAAAACTCCTGAAGTAAAAATAAAAAGCCAGAAGACCAAACCCTGATATTTGACACCATTTCATCCACAGTTTCCCAAAGTTATTACACATCAGAGAAATTTTTCTTGAGCAATACCTAATGTTATACCCCAGAATTGGTTTTTTGTCCACTCGTGGTGGTAAATGGAGCCAGAGAATCCTATGGATATTAATTAATTGTCTCTATACTTTGCAGCAGCTAGCACAAAAAATCTGATTGGTTAAATAATTTCTGGTGTCGGTGCCATTAAAAGGAAAGCAGGTTTTCACAAACTAGGAGTATGTCACCGTGGTTTCTGGTCATAGCTCCTAAATGAGGTTGGAGCCTGTTGAAACATTGCCCCTCTGAATTATTTAGAGTTGAATAAGTACTATAAAGTAAAAATATATAGTTAGGTTATTACCATCAATTATTTTACAGATAGCATAGTCAATTTAACTTCCAGAATATTTTTCCTACTTTTTGCCTTAGTGAAAATGCAGCACAAGCTTATTCATGGTTTGCAAAAATGCATAAAAGTACAAGAAATAAAGTGAAAACCATCTTAAGTTTTATCACATAGATGAATATGTTGATATGTCGTTGAAGGTGGTTCTACATGCAGGAATATCAGATATGTAAATATACATCCCTGACCAATTCTTTACATTCAGATGTTTCCAGACCTTTCTCTGTGCGTATTTACACAGAAAAAAAAATATATATTATTCATCCAGGCAACATCACATTTATGTATGTACTTATGTATATATCTAAGCATGTGTATACATAAATAAATATGCAGAATATTACACATATGGGTTTGTAACATACACTTTTTTAAATTCAGCTGGACCCATCGCATTGCCAAGCATTCATACTCTATTTCCCTAGGCAAGTTACTCTCCCAAACTCCCAAATTACTTGTTAATACCTTCTACATTTTTTTCCAACTGTGTCCCAACAAAAACAAACTCAACAGATGATCTCATCTTCAGTTTTCTATGAAAAAGAAAACAAACTGCATCAGCCAGTAAACCTCACTGCTTTCTACGAAGTCTACAAAATGCTTGCGCTGGCGTCTACACTTCCCTCTTTCCCTTTTGCGTGAAAGAGGTGGTCATACACTTTAGTGTCTGAATCAGAGTCCTCTCCCTGAATCTCTTTCCCCCACTGTCCTTTTTGCACTATCCTCTGTCTCCTGAGTTTTCCAGTTATCTGCTTTCTGTTAATAAGCACACTCAAAGAAGTGGTACTACTTTTTAAAAAGTTAAATTCCCTTTAACCCACAGCATCTCCAGATAGTATTCTCTGCCTTCTCTCATCTCCAAAGTCAGATTCCTTGAAAGCTTTGTCTGTTCTCCCTGCTTCTACTTCCTCTCTTTCTGGTCACCTTGAATCTACTCTAATCTAGCCTCTCCATTGAAATTTTTTTTTAAAAAGGACGGAGGGAGGAGAGGTGCCTTTTCAACTATCTCTTGCAGCAAAACAGTGTCTTATTTTCTAGTCTCTTTTAAACAGGTCCTGTGCTGGGCTTCTGTAATTTCACCTTCTCCTGATTTGCATCCTGATGCCAGTCCCTATTTATATCCCTTTCTGGCTCCTTACCATCCTCTTGACTAACAGATGATGACATTCTTTAGGAATTTCCAAGCCCTCCTCTTTTGTCTCTACTTCCTCTCCCCATACATTTCTTCCCAGCCTCTGGTTTCAGTTACCCTCAGCATGTTAGTGCTCTCTGCCCTGACTTCTCTTCTGAGGGCCACATCATAGATCAAAATGCTTACTTCACATCTCCACTTGGGTGTCTCAAAGGCTCCTCAAAAGCAACATGATCAAAATAGAATTTATGAAAATCTCCACCAAACTGGTTTTCTCCCATTGTCACCCATATTTACTGAAATGTCGCCTATTCACTGGAGCCCCAACTTTCCCTCAAGCACTCAAGCCCTGCTCTCCCTTGCCTTCAACACTCTTCCACTCAACCAGGAGGATTTGTTGATGCTAACCGTTCAATAATTACTGCTTTAAGAAAATACAAAGAATGCCTCTCTTTCTCTTAGCACCTAAGAGTAGAAAGCAAATTGAAAAATAGAAGGTGTAACTCTATAGAGAAATGTTGTCAATTGTCCACTTTTCTGGCATCTTCCTTGCCAGTAAAAAGTATTTTAAGTTTCTTTTTTACGTTTCTTAGTGAGTCTCTCAAATCTATCCCCCATTAAAGGAAAATATATGATGTATATGAAATATATTAATTATCAGATATTATTTAAGCTTCCAGCAGACTCCTTTTCTATTTAGTCTCGTCATCATTCTAATAATCAACCATTGTGAGTGAAAGGTATGCACAGTACAACTCTTGTGGCATGAGGTTGGCATGCTAAGAAGTGACAATTTTCCATCACAGTAGCCATTTCTCTAAAAGAATCCAAATTTTGTTTATAGAATGTACTAAATTTATGTTATGGCCACTGTAAATCTTGCCCATTTAAGCAGATATAAAGAGAATCCATCTTACATTTCAGAACTCTTCTGAAACTCAATAAAAATACTTTCAGTAAATTGTAACCCAGTTATATCTGTGAAAACATTAAAAAAGCTTACAAGTCTGCATACCAAACAGCAGAAACTTGATGAGGGCAGAGGTTGCATTTATCTTCTTTGTGACAGTATTGGGTGTCTAGAACAATGCTCTGCCTATCATAGTCCTCAATAAATACTTGCTAAATGAATACATATATATAAAATTTAAAAAGTATGATGCCTTCATGTCTATGTGGACTAAACAGTAAAGCTGTAATGGGATATTTCACATTCCTCTGCAGATATCAAGCATCTTTAGTTCCAGAAATAATCTGTTATGAGAGTAGCTTCACCTAAATAATAAGCTTATTTGATTATTTCTTTCTTAAAATAAAATAGAACTAAATTTGAAAATTAGGTTTGAATATTATCTAGGGCAGTGATTCTCAAATGTGAGCCACATCAGAATCAACTAGAGGCACTGTTACAACACTGATGGGTGGGCCATGCTTCACAGAGAGTCTAATTCAGTAAGTCTGGATAGGGCTTGAGAATTTATTTCTAACCCTTGTCCAGGTGATGCTGATGCTGCTGATCCAGGAAGCACACGTTGAGAACCACTAATCCAGGGCATTATTATTCACATGGGATTCAATATCGTATTTAATATATGAAAAAGGATATGAAAAGGAGCAGTAGCAACAAAATAAACTCATTTCTGTTTCTTTTGCATTTTATGTGCATCACATGCAATACTCAAATAAGTGAAAAATAAGTTGTGTAAAACAGAAGAAAAAAGTCTCCAAAAGTTAAGATTTTGGGGTTTTGAAAAGGTGCATCATAGTTTATTATACCTGTTAAGTGCTAAAACCACAATTTTTCAGCATTTTCTGGTAGTGCATAGAATAACATCAGTAGATATTTGATTTTTCTGGAGCTACACAAGCTACCAATTACCCTTTAAAAACAAACAACTAGGACTTTCAATCTGGACAAGATGACATAGACTTGTTTCAATCTGCTTTTCCCCAATAAGTACAACTATAATTCCTGGAAATTATGCAAGAAGCAACTAAAAGAGAACTCTGAAAGATGGTAAGAGGAAGGTGAACTGATGTGGGAACCCAGGGCTGAAGGAAAAGCACAGCAGTATCAGATAAACCAATTCTAACAAAATAACACTATAAATGCTCTGAAAATTAAACTGTCATTGAACTACAACCCACAAAACTAGGTCAGGACCTGTATGCTAAACTTAAATAGGGTAATCACCTGCTAAAATAAAAGATTTAAATAGGACATAGAATCTCCTAACATAATAGGCAAAATGTCCAAGGTACAGTGGAAAATAACCCATCATGCCAAGATCCAAGAAAATGGCATCTTGAATGAGAAAGAAAGAAACTGACTCCAACACCAAGATTAATCAGATGTTGGTATTACTTGACAATGATTTTAAAGCAGCCATCATCAAATGCTCTGACAATCGACTACTAATTATCTTGAAACAGATGAAAAATAGAACTTCAGCAAAGAAATAGAAGCTATGAAAAAAATAACTAAATGGAAATTATAGGACTGAAAATACAATAACAGGAAAAGAAACTTGCTGGATAGGCTTAATAGTAGAGTTGAGATGACAGAGGTTAGGATCAATGAACTTGAGCAGCGATCAAAAGAATTTTCACTATCTGAACAACAAAGACAAAATAGACTAGGAGAAAAAAGAAGAACAGAGACTGGCAGGACACTAGCAAAAGATCCAATGAGTGTATCATTACAGAAAGAGAGTTGGGCTAAAAGATTATTCAGTGAAATAATGGCTGAAAAATTCTCAAATTTGGTGAACGACACAAACCTACAGTTTCAAATGTTGGGAAAACTCTAAAAGGTAAAGTCAAAGAAATCCATGCCAAGACGATAATTAAATGTCTGAAAACTAAAGACAAAAAGAATAAATCTTGAAAGCTTTCAAAGTGTTCATACTCCACACCACCACCATCTAACAGGATCTAATTGACATATATAGAATCTCCAAACAAAAACAGCAAAATAAACACTTTTTTCAAGGGTCTATGGAGCAATGACCAAAATCGACCATATCCTGGACCACGAAACAAAACTCAATGTGTTTAAAAGAGTTGAAATCATACAGAATATTTTCTCTCACCATAATAGAATCAAACTAGAAATCATTAAAGGGAATACAACAGGAAAATATCTATACTTGGATATTAAACAACACACATTTAAATAATCACAAGTCAAAGAGGAAATCTCAAAAGAAATTAAAAAATACATATATGAAAACACAACACATCAAAATGTGTAGGATGCAGCTAAAGCAGTGCTGAGAGGGAAATTTATAGCACTAAATTCTTTCGTTAAAAAAGAGGAACAATGTCAAATCAGTAATCTAAGTTCCTGCCTCAAGAAATTAGAAAATGAAGACTGAAATAATTGTAAAGGCAGCAGAGGAATTATATAATCAACATAAAGGTAGAAATCATTGAGACTGAAAAAAGGAAACAATAGAGAAAACCAATGGGGCAAAATTTTTTTTTTTTTAACAAAAAGACAGTAAGATGAATAAACCTCTATCAGGACTGACAAAAATTTAAAAAGAAAAGAAACACATCACTGACATCAGGAACACAGTGGCGGTATCACTGCAGATCCAGCAGCCATTAGAAGGGCAAAAGTGAATACTATGAGCAAGTTTATGCTTATAAATTCAACAATGAGAAGAGGTGAACCAACTCTTCAAAAAAGTAAAACAATCAAAACTCAATTAAGATGAAATGGACAACCTGAATTGGCCTATAACCATCAAAGAAATTTATAATGTAAAAGCTCCCAAGAAAGAAATCTCTGAACACAGGTTGTTTCACTGGAGAATTCTACCTAACATTTAATAAAATCCTACACCAATTCATGATAAATCTCTTGGCAAGTTAGGAATACAGGGGGATTACATGAGGTTGGTAAAGAGCATTTCCAAAAAAAAAAAAAAAAAAAAAAGAAGAAGAAAAAGAAGAAGACATACAGATTGGAAAGGAAAAGCTAAAACAGTTTCTATTTGCAGATGACATGATTATCTATGTAGAAAGTCCCAGGGAATCTGAAAAATAATCTCCCACAATCAGTGAGTTCAGCCAATTTGCAGGATACAAGGTCAACACACACAGATCAACCACATTTCTATATATTAACATGAACATACAGATTCTGAAATTAAAAACATGGTATCATTTACTATCACTCCAAATGGAATGAAATACTTAACAAAAAAGGGTCTGCATGCTGCACATTATAAAATGTTGATACAAGAAATCAAACAAGACCTAAATAAATGGGAGACATATCATGTTCGTGGATCAGAAAAGTCAACATATTAAAGATGTCAGTTTTCCCCAAATTGAGCTATAGATTCAATGCAATTCTAAAAAATAGACAAGCTTATTCTAAAATGTGTATGGAAAGGCACAGGTCCTAGAAAAACTAAAACAATCTTGACAAAGAAGAATATTTAGGAGGAATCACCTTAGCCTATTTTAAGGTTTACAGTATAGCTACGATAATCAAAATGGTGTGCTATTGGCAGAGGAATATATACATAGATATGGAACAGGATAGAGAACCCAGAAATGTCCCACACAAATACACAACTGATGTTTGACAAAGCTGCAAAAGCTGTTCAATGGTAGAATAAATGAACATCCATCAGCCAAAAAGAAACGGACCTCAACCCGAACCTCATATCTTAGAAAAATAATGAACTCGGAATGTATCATGGGCTTAACTGTGAAACTTTTAGAAAAAAATATTTAGCACAAAGTATTCAAGATCAAGGATTAGGCAAAGAGTTCTTATAATTGACACTGAAAACATGATCCTCAAAGGAAAAACTGATAAATTGGACTCCATCAAAATTAAGAACTTTTGCTCTGTGAAAGCTCATGTGAAGGGAAAGACAAGCTACAGCCTGGGAGAAAGTATTTGCAAGCCATGTATCTGAATAAAGATTGATAATATATAATATATATTATATATATAAAATATATAAAGAACTCTCAAAATTCAACAGTAAAGAAACAATCCCATTCAAAAATGGGCAAAAGACATGAAGAGACATTTCACTGACAAAGATATATAGATGGCAGATAAACACATGAAAAGATTTTCAACACCACTAGCAGTTAGGAATATGCTAATTAAGACCACAATGGAATATCACTATACATCTATTAGAATAGCTAAAATGAAAAAAATAGCAACACTACCAAAGGCTGGTGATGAAGCACAGAAACTAGGTCACTCGTACATTGCTGATGGTCCTGTAAAATGGCACAACTACTCTGAAATCGTTTGCCAACTTTGTATAAATCTAAACATACAGTTAACATAAACCCCAATAAATACAATCAGGCATATACCCCAGAGAAATGAAAACTTATTTTCAAAGATAAAAGAATACACAAAGGCACATGCGTGTGGTGATGGAATGTAATTAGTCTTTCGGTGGAGAACATGATGTAATCTATGCAGAAATTGAAGTATAAGGATGTACACCTGAAATTTATATAATGTTATAAACAAATGTTACCACAATAAAAAAATTACAGAGCAGTTTTATTTGTAATAGCCAAATAACTGGAATGGCTCAGATATATTTCATCAAATGGATGGTAAAATATACTACAAGGGACATTCCATGGAATATTACTCAGCAGTACAAAGTAATGAGTTATTGATACATGCAACAACTTGATGAATCTCCAGGGAATTATGCTCAGTAAGTGGAAAAACTCAATCCCAAAATGTCACATGCTACATTATTCCATTTATATAACATTTTGAAATGATAAAATTTTGGAAATGAAGAATAGATTAGTGGTTCCTGAGGGTTCGGAATGGGGGTGAAGTGGGTATAGTTATCAGAGGGTGATGTGAGGGATCCCTTGTTCCCAATCAGTTCTTGATTGTGGTGGTGGATACACAAAGTTATGCATGGGATAAAACTGTAAAGAACTAAACACGCACAAACATTTACCCACAGGAGTACAAGTAAAACTTGCATAATCTGAATAAGATGGATGGATTATATCAGTGTCAATATCCTGGTTTTAATATTGTACTTTACTTTTGCAAAATGTCAACAATGGGGAAAGTATTTCTTCCAACTGTACATGACTCGACAATTATCTCAGTGAAATATTTCAATTGAAAAATACGACAAGACAGACAAAGGCAAAATTATTTTTCGGGAGGCAAGTGTGAATGGGAGTCAATTGTTCAGAACCCAAGAAATATACAGTAGGTGGAAACAGATGTGTACCCAAAATCAGCCTATAAACAAAAAACTTAACCTGAAGTCTTAGAACTTTGCTCAAGCACTATTCAATCATCCTCCGTTCCCTTGGTTTGCTTCACACATTGTTCTAATTAGAGAGCCATTTCCTCTGCACAGCTGTTTTCAATTTTAACAAACCACAGTGACGTACAGAGACAACACAGCCTTCTCATCTTCAGTGTAGACCTCTCTCCCCAGTGCCATAGGAATTAAATCTTTGGGCGGTTTTTGTGACTGTATTGCAAAATACAAAACACCTCCAACAAAGAGATAACATATTGCACTAGAAGAAAAAATTTATTCTGTAGATGAAATAGCAAGGCGCTCCTTGTAAATACAATTCCAGTACAATAAAACTTAAGAACAGCAAGTGCAAAATAGGCAAAGAATATGTTGAAATGAACTTTGAACTGGATTAATTCATTTTATAAAATATATAAAATGCAAGTTTTAGTCTTGCCTTCATTTCTGTCATTACGGCAACGTCTCTGTTATAAAAATGTTTATCTGTTGTTTCTGATTATAAAGTAGAATAGTATGTGTTCAGTGTACAAATTGAGCGAAGCAAAAACAGTACAGAGAAGGAAATGAACCCCAATCACAGTTCTACCACACAATAGCACCTCTATTATGATTTCATTTTAACTCCTTCAGGCATTTGTTTCCTTCAAATGTGTGTGTATTTACTAGATCATAATTACATGCAGGTCCTAAGGTCTTTCTTGATGCCTGTTTACAGGCATGGTCATCCTGTAACTGTGGCCCTGATCCTGATACAGGACACTTCCAGGCTTCCAACGGGCTTCCTCATCCTATTCCCTATCAGTAACTCCCCCCTCAAGGTAACTGCTATTCTGACTTCCAAACAATGGACTAGTTCTGCCTGTTTTGGAATTTCATAGAAATTGAATGTATGCTTTCGTGTCTGGCTAAGTCATCCCAACATTCAATTAGTCAGGCTCTACCCACTACAAGTTACAGCAATTTGCCCTTTTCCCCGACTGTGGTATATTCCTCTGAGTTAATGCACAGCTGCTCCTTTATCCTTCCACTGGGACGGATGTGTAGGTTGATTCCATTGTGGGGCTGTTGGAACAATGCTGCTTTAGTGTGGTGCCTTTGGGCAGATATAAACACTCCCATCTATCGGGTACATCTCTGGGGGTGAAATTACTGAATCAGAAGTTATGCTTATGTTCAGTTTTAGTTGATACTGCTAATTTATGAGTTCTAGAGGCTTCCTTGCTGACACTGTGTGTCCTTTGAAGTTTAGTCAGTCTGGGGGTAAAATAAATGTACGCAAAATAAGAACATATTGAATCTAGAATTTTGTATCTTGTGCATTACAGCATGATGATTCACATGGATTTATTCCTTATCCTCATGCAATCCTTGGTTCTGACCTTTTGTTATTATAATCTCTGCCAGCTTTATTAGCTGCAACAAAAGCAAAAATATCTTCTAGAAAAGGTTCACAAAAAAATGCCTAAAGCAAGCACATATTGTCGGATTTTTAAAGTTACCTTTAATATCACAAGCAGTACGTGTGTGTTTGTATGTGTGTGTATTTAAAACAACTGCGTGGCCTGTAAGGAAGTAAATTTTATCAAAAAATTACCATGATTTGGTGGGCCTTAGCTTACAAAACAAAGATTTCAAAGTGAAGACATTTTAAAGGTATTGTGCTTCACATTAGAATATGATGATTCATATGATATGATATATGAGGTTATACATAACAGAAACTTGGGGTGGATTGGTTTTGGTTGTGTTTTTAACTCTAATTTTGTGTGAACATCTATGATTGAGAGTAGAATTGGTATTCTACCATGAAATTAATAAAAAATAATTTTAAAAATCTTCATGTAAAACCTGCCAGAAACTAAAATTTAATTACCAATGTGCTATATTAAGAACTCTATATCATTTTTATTATGCATGCGACATTGTATTGCTATCGTTTTTTCACTCTTCTTTCTAACTTTATTTTTTTCTGGCTTAGAGATTTCTCCTTTGTTTCCCTTTTGTGGTTTTGTTTTTGTAAACGTATAACACATTTTCCCTGCTGCTAAATAGCTTTTATATATTAAAGAGGATCCAAGGGGGGATATATAAAAATTGGCTCTAATCTACAAGGACATACTTCTTTCTCTTGGGGAAAGGTATAAATATAAACACACATTTTTATTAACTTGTAAATTTCAAAACTGTCTGATTCAATTATATAATCTAAGCAGGAGAGTAACTCTGAGCAATACATACTGAAGTTTCTAGCTCGTGCTAGGGTCTACGAGTAATAAAAGGTGCTGGTAATTCCCTTTAAAGTCTTTGGTGGTCGGGGGGCCTGTCCACCTTGGAGTGCATATCTCATTTCAGACCCTCTCTGTAGTGATGACTGAATGAACTGAATCTCGGATTCTTTTGCCAATGCTGGGTATTGCAGAATTAGTTACAGTTGCCGGCTTTCCTTTTGATATTCACTTGATTTAGAGATGAGGCCAAATCTACATTTTCAGTCATCTGGGGATGTTGCAAAAAATACCACTGTATTTTATCCCAGAAGATTCTTGATGTTAATAACCTCTCAAATCTGGTTAAATTGCTCATTGTCTGTGTGCCTTATGAAAACATGTTTGAATGATTTCAACGCAGTCACTTCTCCCCTTTTCTTCTGGATGAGCCCTCCCTCCTCTGACCTTCATCATTCCCTCTGCAGTGAGGACAGACTGTAGTAGAAAGAAAACAGCTACAGCTTTTTAAAATTGAAAATGCAGTCAATCATTTTGCATCCTGGAGGTTTTATAAGTGAGTTTTTAGGAATTCAATCGTTTGGTATCTACTGGATCAATCTAATGCAATATTTTTGTCTGAAAGAAAAGAAACATTTCAGTCAGTCATCCAGAAATTTTGTCTACAGGATACCCAAAACAAAACTAAAATAATATTTTAAGGTGTGGAAAACATATTTCATGCGTTCCCATATACACAGCTTCCAAGGAAACTGAAACAAGAAAAATAACCAGAATTAGGTCAGTTTCTTTCAGGCAAATGGTGCTATAGTGTAACAAGCTTTCTGGGCTCTTGGACACTTGGCTGAGAGTATATTTTCATAGCTGTTAAGATGAATATTCATAACATATCAAACTCAAAAGGCCCACTAAGGAATGAGTCATCTTCTCCCCCAAACCTGTTTTCCCTTGGGTTGTTCCCATTTCGGTCAGCGGCACTGTAATACCCTGGGGCATTACTGTAGTTTTCCTGAGGAGCAAATCCTCCACAAGCAGCTGGAAGTGCGCTCACTCCTGACAGGGTGCGAGGCTCATAGGAATGGGCTCCACTTTAGGGCCAGCAGAAAGGTGAGGGCATCATTCCATGGGGAATATTTTGACCGGAGAGTGTGCCTAAAGACAGCTGGTCCAGGCAAACTGCAGACAAACTTGAGTCAGGAGAACAGAACTTAGCACTGGAGATGTCTTCCTCTGACCTCCCTTGTGGCTGGTGACAGTTTGTAAGGCTCTTCTTTCTGAAAGGGAGAAACTACAAAATTGATACAGAGCTGTTGTCTTATTGACCCTGGAATATTAAAGTATCCAGGATAGGGACTTGCACTCAGGAAACCAGAAAGTTTCAAAGGAATGTGAGAGGGCGGCTGAATATCTAAAAGGAAACAGAATCCTGTTCATCAGTCAGAGCACAAACAGATGCTGGATAGGACAGCATCATATCTGAAAAGAATAGAACAACTTACTTATCTTTCCTGAAGTAAGGAGTGGTCCTCAATGCTTGGGTATGAGACTGTAAACTCACTTATCATGACTATTTTATTTTAGATTGTATATCCTCAGACAGAGTACAGTAGTCTAGAAAAAGAGATGGCCAAGTTCAAGACAAAGGCAGAAAAAATGAAGGAGGATGGAGTTAAGAAATATTTAGATTGAAAAAAATAGGTTAATACTTGGTTGGGCAGGATTGTAATAGGTTAGCTAAATTTTCTATCTAAAGTGGATATTACTTTATATCTTTATGTTCTCCACTAACTTTTATCAAAGGTAAACAAATACCTAAGGATTATAATAATGGTAGTTTGAGGAATGTGTACAATTTTTGGAAGCAAGTTGGTTTCTTTTCGTGCATTCATCACACCATTTAAGGATTGCCAATTCCGTTTGTAGATGGGGCCACGAGTCCTGCCATGTGGAGACACAGTCTGAGAAGAAGGGGGAGATGGGAGTACAGCTATGCTCGGCCCGTGAGGTGGAAGTTTGGGTCATGCAGGACTTTCCTCCTCCTCCCTTCCCCCAAGAAGGAACATCTGAAAAGTTCCCAGGCGTGTTGACTCATTTCTGACAATGGCTCTGGCATTAGCCCTTCCTTCCCACCATCACCAGCGTGATTCTGCTTGTAATTGCCTGTTCCCAGGATTAATTTAATTGCCTCCACCTGTAACCCATCCCTCCCCTTGGACCCATCATATACATCATTGTCAGATTCATGTTCTGAAAATACTACTGATACATTACCTGCTCTTTCGTTTGGAAAATTTTAATCCATATTAGCCATCTATGTCCCTATATTTCTGTTTTGTAAATATTTGAAATTTTGATTTGATACGTCAATGATCTACCACCAAGAGACCTACAGAGAGTGATTTTTATCCCACAAATAGGGTCTTTACCCAAACTTTTCCAAGTAGTGACTCTGACTCTTGTCTTCCTCTGCCTTTTGAGAAGAAAGGTGTTGGCACAGGCAGAGGAAACAATTGAACCAAAAGGCTAACTAGATTGCTTGGAACCCAAGCCAACTTAGGCAGGACACGAGATGGGTGAGATTCTGTCTTTTGCCAAATTGTGAGACGGGTTAGTAGAAGAACTGACTGACTAGTTAATGAGATGAGAAAACGTGACTCTACAACTATAAGATATGTGTTGACTACACTGAACTGACCGGAGTCCATGGGAAGGGTGACTCGCCTGCAAAATCCCAGAGGATCTCAAAGAAGTTTCCTTGTATCAACATATGTGTGCACATTCATACAAAACTGAAAGTTTCTCTCTTTGTAGCCTGTTTTGGAAACATCTGAGTCTTCACCCGGGACCTCCATCGGAGTAGACAGTATTGTCTCCTATAGGGTCTCGCGGGTCTAGAGTTCTGTAGCTAAAGCACATTATTACAACATCAGGGTTATCAGGCAAGGTCCTCGTAACACTGGACATGGTCTCACAGTATAACTCGCCTTGTGTGGCTGCAGTTCAGCCTTTCCTTGATGAGAATTCCAATACCAGGCAGTTTCTGAAAGGAGGGTGTAAGCAATATTATGTTTCTGTATCAAAATTATGCAACTAATCATTTCTAAATTTTTTTATTGTATCTCAGTTGGTGTATTATCTGCAATAGTTGGTGTAAAACTGAGAAATCTAGTTTTTTTGTGTGTGCGTGTGAGGAAGACCAGCCCTGAGCTAACATCCATTGCTAATCCTCCTCTTTTTGCTGAGGAAGAGTGGCCCTGGGCTAACATCCGTGCCCACCTTCCTCTACTTTATAAGGGACGCCGCCAGGTCATGGCTGACAAACAGTGTGTCGGCGGGCGCCCGGAATCCGAACCTGCGAACCCCGGGCTGCCAAGCGCGAAGTGCCATCAGGCTGGCCCCAGAAACTGTGAGTTTTAAATAAATGTTTTAAACGTTATAACAAATTGTGTGATTTTAGTACATGCTTCATCAGAGTGCGAGACCAGCAAGGTGTTTTAAAGATAAGTTTGTATCTATGACTTCTAGTGAAATGGTAAAGAATTATTGCTAGTAGAAAGGAGCATGAACATTTTAGCATCATATAGGGGTTTAAAAAATAGCACAAATTACCTCATCAAAGAAGATACACAAATGGCAAATAAGAGTTTGAACAGATGTTCAAAGAAGTGTATGAACAGATGCTCAACATAATATTTCATTAGGGAATTGCAAAATAAAATAACGAGATACATTACACAGTTTTTAGAATGCATAAAATCTAAAACAGTGACAACACCAAATGCTGGTGAGGATGTAGAGCAAAAGAAACTCCCATTCATTGCTGGTGGGAATGCAAAATGGTGCAGTCACTTTGGAAGACAGTTTGGCAGCTTTTAAAAAAAATAAACATACTCTTACTATATGATCCAGCAGTCATACTCCTTGACATCTACTCAAAGGAGTTGAAAACTTACGTCCACACAAAAACTGCACAGGGATGTGTATAGCAGCTTTATTGATAATTGCCAAAACTCAAAAGCAACCAAAATGTCCTTCAGTAGGTGAATGGTTTAAAAAAAACCAACAACTGTGATACATACAGACAATGGAATGTTATTCCGTGTTAAAAAGAAATGAGTTATCAAGCTATAAAAGACATGGAGAACACTTAAATGTATATTCCTAAGTGAAAGAAGCCAATCAGAAGAGGCTACATACTGTATGATTATGTGACGTTCTGGAAAAGGCAAAACTATGAAGATAGTAAGATCAGTGGTTGCCGGGGAGGGGGGTTGGATGGAGGGATGAATGCTTGGAGCTCAGAGGACTTGTAGGGCAATGAAACTATGTTGTATGATGCTACAATGGTGGGTACATGGCATTTTACATTTGTGAAAATATATGGTTCACAAAAGCCTATTTGTGAACACCAAGAGTGAACTCAGTGTAAACTATGGATTTTGAGTGACAAGGATGTTTCAGTGTAGATTCATTGACTGTAACAAATGTCCCACTCTGGAGGGGGGTGTTGATAATGGGGTAGGCTGTGATGTGTGTGGGCAGGGTGTTCATGGGAAATCTCTATACCTTTCCCTCAATTTTGCTGTTAACCTTAAACTGCTCTAAAAACAAAATCTATTTTTAAAAAAGCACAAATTATATCAAAATATCCTTGCTGTTATTAAATAACAGTACACAAAATGCTGTTTTTACTCCATTCATTGCATACCTTCCTTGCATCCAAATATCCCATTACACATTTTTTAAATAATTGAAGTGGTAAACTATTTTAAAGTATTTGTTAAATAATTTTGTTCCCAAATTATAAAAGATTTTATCTGGTCTGCATTGCATACCTAAAACCGTATTCAGTTTATTTTATTTTCAAAAGGCTTTCCTAGTTCTCAAGAGCCCAGGCAGTAGAATCTCAAAGGTCTGTTTTCCATATGACATCAAGACATAACTCTCCCTAGTGATCGTGGCAGCTTGGAGCCCATGCTGAAGACTAAACACACACACAAATTGTTAAATTTCATAAAAATGATTTTCTTTTTTTATGCCATAAATTATTATTTCTAATGTTGTCTGTAATTTTGTGGACTAATAGGGTACATGATGCTCTGGTGCCTTTTGAAAACTGCATGGTGGAGGACTAGAGTTGCCAGCTGTGGGTGACTAGAGCCTTCCATCTGCATTCAAACTATTTCAACACAGAGCTAAAGACTTCCATGTGTACCTCTCTTTTAAGAAGTCATGATTGCACAGCACTCTGAGGTATAATAATATTTTTACCCATCTGGTTGATTAAATATTTGAATGAGCAGAGGATATTTGCAGTAGGCCAAATGTGAATTTCCAAGTTTTGGCATATACATGCCCACACAAACTTAGCATGTACCATTTTGTGTGTCTGCGATGCCATACCATTGTCGGTATCCAGGTTGTTGTTCTATTTCATCTTTGTAGTTTAGAATTGACCTGAGTTCTCATCCTCCAAAGATATTACAGGGATGATTTGGCAAGAGATAAGAGTTTCACGAATCTCAGATCCCTCCTATGGAGTGGATGATGCTGAATTTTATATTGCTTATTGCTTCATATCTATTTGTGTCACAGATCACTGTTGTAAAAGCAGCGACGTACACCAGACCCCAGCAGGTGTCTGAAGGCCAGCTAATACCCGACTCTGTTCCAGTTCCTATTCTGACTGGTGTGAGCAGAAGAAGAAATCTATCACATACTTGCTCTGGCCTGATTTTGCGTGATGTTAGTGTTATAACAAGGGACCTCCATAGGAAGCATTCTTTCTGCTCAGCTCTAAGTTCCAGGAAGTTATCAAATAATAAGATCTAGTCCTGACATCCTAGTAGACGAGCAAGAGTTAGGAGAGGTGGGCTTTCAATAGCATCATCCTTTTGTTTTGTTTTGGTTTTGGTGAGGAAGATTGGCCCTGAGCTAACATCTGTTGCCAACCTTCCTCTTTTTGCTTGAGGAATATTGTCTCTGAACTATCATCTGTGTCCATCTTCCTCTATTTTGTATGTGGGATGCTGCCACAGCATGGCTTGATGAATGGTGCGTAGGTCCACGCCCAGGATCTGAACCCGCAAACCCCAGGCCGCTGAAGCAGGGCACGTGAACTTAACCACTATGCCACTAGACCAGCTCCTAACATCGCCTTTTGAGATAGAAAAAGTATATCAAATTGAGATATCTCTGTATATTATATTATTCAATATGCCTTTCAATTCCACACTGTATTGTTGCACCAAAAGCTTCTTTCAATTAGCCCACATCTTAAACTCACCAGTGTTTAATACATATTTTTAAAGGCCTAAACATTGAGTTCTTAAATGGTAGTTTACAACATTTTTAGAAAAAAATTTCCATACTTATTTATTTTTATCACTACACTTTATCAATTCTGAAATATGTCATATATTTTAAATATATCACAATAAAAAAACACATATAAAGGAGATATGGTTTAAAGAAGAAAATTAGCACAGATGCCCATGTATCCACTGCAAAGCTGTAGAAACAGTCTTACCAAGATCTGTGAAGCCCTGAAGATATCTCAACATCCTCTTTAGAGGTAAAAAGTGTGTTCTGAGGTTTGTGTGTATTATTATTTTGCTCTTCATTAATGATTTCCCTCATATGTATCCCAATATAATATGCTGTTTAGTTTTGCATGTATTTGAAATTTTAAACATGAAATCATGCAATATTTTCCCTTTTATAACTCACTTTTCAAAAATTGCGTATCGCATTTGTGGGAGTCATTTTCGTTGATGCCTGTGCCCAATTCATTCACATCTACTACGTTATAACAGCGCATTGTAGAATTATATCCCAGTGTATTTGTCCATTTTTCTACCAGTGGATATTTAGGTTGTTTTCAAATTTTCTGTTTTACAAATATAGCTTGAATGCCTTTTAGCGCATGTGTACAAATTATCCTTGTGATGTATAATGGAAACATAAATTTCTTTTCTCTAAGCACATCTCTAAATTCAATGGGATATCCAAAATTGTTTCCTAAAGTAGTGGTGCCAATTTATAATCCCACCAGTGAGCAAGGCTTGATATTGTTAGTTTCTTTTTAAATTCCCTAGCTGATGGTTGTAATATTATGTTTCACTGGGATTATACCAGCATTTCACTGATGATTAATGAACCTGAGCTTTTTTACAAGATGCC
This sequence comes from Tapirus indicus, assembly GCA_031878705.1. Taxonomy (NCBI): domain Eukaryota; kingdom Metazoa; phylum Chordata; class Mammalia; order Perissodactyla; family Tapiridae; genus Tapirus; species Tapirus indicus. Next base: position 123,755,703 of record CM062925.1, read on the forward strand.
CATTGGATTTTTTTTAATATATATTTTTTTCTGTAAAATTCCTCTTTTGGTCTTTATATATTTTTTATTAGATTATTTTATTTTTTTCCATATTTTTTTTCTAAAGGTTTAAAAATTTGTTGTTTATGATCATGTCTTTAATATTTTAAAAATATATATTTTTGACATGGTATAAAATAGATATCCAATATTTTTCACATTTCAATAAGCAATTCTTCTCATTATTGAATAGTTCAGGTTTTTCCCAGTGATCTGCATGACCACCTGGCCTGGGTTTCCCTTTATGCCTTGGTCGTTCTCTGTGCTCTCAGTTTTTTTTTACGGTGTATTTTTCTATTCTTGCGTTCCTCTAATCACTCTGGATTTCTATCAGTTCTTGACACCTAGTCAAGGGAGACCTCACTACCCTCACCCCCCAGTTCTTCTTCAGAATTGTGTGGGATATTTTTGGCCCTTTGTTTTTTCATATAAATTGACAAACAGATTGTAAGATTCATGAAAAAAATGGCTAGAATTTTGGTAGAATTGCATTGACTCTATGGAATACTTTGGAGGTAGGTGAAATTTTTAGGGGATTGAAATTCTATAAAATCATGACAAAACTTCCAGATATTAGAGATTTTCAAGGATTTTTTTGTATTAAGAATAATCTTATGGTAGTCTCCATAATTATTTCACACATCTTTTAAAGTAATTCACTTCTCAATATCTAATATATTTAGATATTACTAAAAAATATAACAAAAATTTCATTATGTATTGTTTGTTGCTGACATTTTTTACTGTTTATTTCTATGTCTTTAAACACTGCTAATGTGTCCTATTCTATGTATGTTTTGGGCTAAAACCATCATGTCATTCCTAAATAATGGCATATATGTATCTTCTTTTTTAATTCTTATGATTTTGATTTTTCTAATCATACCGTAATGGCCAAGACATCAGGCTAAGAGTGAAGAGTAGAGCGAACAGGCTTGCTGTGGGCACGGAAGGGAACATTTACTTCTCACCATAACACAAAGACTGTTACAGGTCTTTTTGTAGATGACGTTTATTGGATTAAAGAAGCCCTCTCTATTCTCAAGTTGCTAACATTTTTATCATAAGCGATTGTTCCATTTCATCACATACTTTTTCTCCATTAATAAGGTGATCATTTGGCTTACTTCTGTCCATTTATTGATGTGGTAAATTACATTATTTTTCTTATGCTGAGAAACTTGCTGGGGTGATCCTACATTGTTTTTGATATACTTATGAAATTGGACACCAATTTTCCTAACATATTGCATTATTCTGATTGTGATAGTGAGACATCATTGTCTCATAAAATACTTTAAGACTATTTCCTCTTTTTATACTTTCTGGAAAGATTTCTGCAAAAGGAATTATGTTTTCTGTATGTTTGGTAGATGTCACAAAACTCTTTGAGATTGTTATTTTCTTAGTGGAAATATTGTGAATTACTGAGTTAATTTCTTTAATGATACAAGATCAACTATGCTTTTATTTTCTTGAGATAGCATTTTGTCAGACTTATTTTAAATATCTAATTGTTTGCTTATTTATATTTTTATCACTTCCTAACTGGATTGGTTTTTGTGTTTTGTATGATGCAAATGTTTCAAATTTATTTTAGGTGTGTCTTTTGTAAAGAGCATATGGCTGGATATTTTTAATAGAGCCTGACAATCTTTGTTTTTAACTGTATGATTCAGTTTTTGCCCATTTATGGTGTTTACTGTATATTTGGATTTAGTGCTACCCTCTCATTCCTGCTTTTTCTGAATTTTACTTTTCTTCATCCAGGAGTATGTCCCCATTTTTCTCTACCCTTTTGAAGTTATAAATTCAATTTCTATTTGTTTAAGGTTACCACATAAATTTTAACATGTGCATTTTGCTTAATGAAATCAAAATTTAAGCACTATTAATAGCATACTCTCAAATAATTCAAGAGCCTTAAATTGCTTTGACTGTGATCAGCTTTTGCAACTCACCTACTATGTTTACAAATTGTTTGGTTTTATCATTCTAATGTCATAAATGAGACATTCTTCTATTGGTTCATGCTAGCAACGTATTTTTAAACTATTTACACACATTCTTAATTTCTTTGCTGTTCAGACCTCCTTTATTGACATTCTCTATGTGGAATCATTTTGCTTTTTTCTGAAGTATATTCTCTAAACGTTTCTATAATGAGACTTTGTTGGTGATGAACTCTCAATTTTTATTTGAAGGAAAATATTGAGTTCACTGAGTATAAAATTCCAGATGGACAGTTATTTATTCTCAACGTTTGGAAGAGAGTATCACCCTGCATTCTGGCATTAGCTGTTACTGATAGATGGCTTATCTATCCGTCTAATTGCTATTTCTCTGTGGGTAACCCTTCTTTTAAGTTATCCTGCGATATGAGATATCTTCACTGCCTTTGGTGCTGTATGATTTGCCCACAGAATCTACAGATTGGGAGTTCACTGGGCTCCCTGGATTCGCATTTCAGAAAGATGTCCCGCACTTGTCTCTTTGATTCTTGCCTCTCCCCAGTGTTCTGAAGTCCAATTTGATAAATGTTAGATGTTCTCCCTCTCTCAGCCATGTTTCTGCACCTTTCCTTTTTAATATTTTTTCCTTTTTCACTTTTCTGAGCTATATTCTGAAAATTCTTTTCTTTTTTTCAGATATACTTACCAGTTCACTAAGTTTGTCTATTTAGCTGTACACACATACTCGATTTTAAAGTCAATTGCTATCTCAGTTTTTAATCTCAGTGCTTTTTTTTATTTGTAAACTTTCTCTAGGTTCTTTTTCAAGTCTGCTTCATCATTTTAAGCAGCCTCTTACACTTGGCTCACATATTTTAACATCTGTATTTTCATACCTTCTAAACTATTTCTTTTATATATATATGTCAGAAAATTAAAATATTTTCAGTGCTTGGAGTCCGACACTTTGTATTTCTTCATGGAGCTTTAGGGTACTTTCCTCCAGGGGGAATTCATGGTTGCTTCTTCCAGTGCCTACACTGTACACAGTTCTACCCCGGGACTATTGCATGTTAAAATCACACTTCCCTTCAGCCTGACACGTGACGTGAATTCTAGCTCTTCTGACCACCAAGGGCCAGCTTCGTATGGGGTTTTCCTCCTCACTGCCACCCAGGGCCAAGACCTAGAGAACAAGTTTCCCTGAAGTCTCCATTTTCATTTGTTTTGTTTGCCCACTAACGGGGTGGCCCCTCTTCAAGTGTCCCAGACTCAGTTGCATGGGGAGTGGGGAGGAAGGGGTGCAGAGTTCACTTCTCACTTTGAAGCCCTCAGTGTCTCCTGCCCAGCTTGCCTTAGGTCACGGGGTCTGATGGTACTTAAAGCAGCAGCTCTTGGTTTAGTGCTTTCCCATCCCTTGGAATTCAGGCTCTCATTGCTGTGGGGCCTCTGAAGGTTGCTCTTACTTCCTGCCAGCTATGTGATGCATTAAAAGAGGTTTTAAAAAGTATAATCTAGCATATTTTTCCAAATAAGTCTCTCTGCCTCCCTTCCTCCTCCATCCTCTCTGTCTGTTATGTATATCTATACATAATAGACGTCTATAAACTTAATGTTTTAAGTAGATACTTTCTTTGAATGTTTCAGTAAATCTTCTATCATGATAAATCTAATACTTCCCAATAAAATTCAGTGGCATTTTTTATTGTTATCCTAAATATGATTTTTGCAGGCTGTAGTTATTGTTTTAAATTATGTGCACATTATATATATCTGGATTTCATATTTCTTTCTTTATCCATTTTTCAAAAAAAAACACCTCTTTCCCAGGCACACCATGGAAATGACAGAAACAATTTCACCTGTTAAAACTATTACACTAACACTACAAGATCTTTGCAATTGCTATCAGATCAGATTATTATTTTATATTAAATTCAGATCAAAGTAATCTAGAAACTCTGTTCTTACTTTTAAGGGATATTTTGTATAATCAGCACTGCAGTATATATTCTATTGCTCTTGTTTCTACTCATACACCTACATCCAACCTCACATTTTTCTAAAGTACTTATTTTAGATTACTCTAGAGTATATTGATATAAACCTTTTGCATAAGTTTTTGTAATTACTGAAGCATTCCAAACATGCCAAAACATGCAGAAAATAGTGTCAGACATGCTTATGTATCCTCCACTGAGATTAAAAAATGGTCAGCAGTTTGCTTCATTTCTGTCACACATGCGCACATAGTGTCTCTCTCTCTATCCCTCTGTGTTTTTATATTGTATCTTTCTTAAGAAATGAAACTGAAAAGGTACAGCTAAAACTTCACATGATCCTTTCACTCCCCATCACACCCCAGAATTAACCACTGTTTGGAGTTATAATTTTACCTTTCCTATATTTGTGTTTATACTGTTAATACACAGTTTAGCATCCATAAATAATACATATTGCAGTGTTTTTAAGATTTGTGTACATTTTTATCCTGTTTATATCTTTTCATAACTTTGTTTTCTCCACTATACTTCATAATTGTGAGATTTAGCTATGCAAATATAGATTCAGTTCATTCATTTTAGCTGCTGTGTGAAATGCCACTGTGTGAATAAACCAGGTTATTATGTATTCTTCTTTTAAGTGACAGTTAATTTGTTTCCACTTTTGCACTATTTCAAACACTGCTACAAATAACAGTTCTGTACATGTAAACTAGTGAACATGTATGAACTTATTCCCCAGGGTCCATGATTAGCCTAAAGAATGGCTGGTTTAGCATATGTGCTTTTCAGCTTTACCAGATACTGCAAAATTGCTGTCTGAAGCTATTGTACCAATTTGTACTCCCTCAAACAATGTACAACCCTATTTCTCCCCTTTGTGCCAAAATGTTGTCATTGGACATTAATCTGTGCCTGTATTTTGGGTATTTAATTGTATTTCATATAGGTTTCTTTGTATTTCTCTGATGGCTAATGAAACCCACCAGCACCTTTTATGAGATTATTAGCAATTCCATTTTTTATTCTGTGACTCTCCTTTTCATCTATTTTTCTATAGTTTTTTCTGCGCATTTGTACGAGTTCAATTTTTTCTATATAATCTTTTCTTGTTTACATAGACTGTAGACATCTTTGTCTAGTGTGTAGTTTATTTTATTCAGTTTTTTTATTATATCTTTTTATGGAGATGTTTTGAAATTTAAGAACATCAAATTTATCAATCTTTTTTTTTTTGGCCATAGTATTTGGTTTCTAAGATTTACCTAAGGAAAAAGTCTCCTTCCCTTAATGTCACAAAGATATTTTCCTACTTTTACTTCAAAATCATTATAATTTTTATGTTTGTATTGAGACCTCTAGTCTATTTGGATTTTATTTCTCTGTATGTTGTGAGGTAGGGATCTAATCTAATGCATATTTATAACGAATAGCCAGTTTTCCCCTGACAACTTGTGAATAGTTCCTCCTTTAACTTCTAACACATGTTCACATATTTCAGTCCTTGTCATGTGTGGAGTCCCAGTATATAAATGAGTCCCTGTCATGGTTTTCATTTCTATGCCATTGGTCTCTTTTTCTATACCTCCACTAAGATGTTTGTTTTCCATAGAATTTTACTAAGTATTGATACTTTGTAAAATGAGTCTTCCATTGTTCTTCTTTAAAGTGTCCTTGGCTGAGTATTTTTTGTGTGTTTGTTAGAGAAGCAATGTGGTGAATAGTTCAGACTCTTGCTGTGACACTGATTCTTTGATCTTGGCCAAGTTGCTTAACCAATCAGTTCCTCTAAATGCAAATGACATCATTATCTTCTAGGGATTTTATAGGATCAGAGGAGTTGTTATATTTAAAGGACTTTGTTAAGTACTTTAAATATAAAGTATAAGTATAAATGTAAATTTTTAAAATTTAAGTGCCTGGCACTACATTTAGTAAACACTATGCAAATGTTAGATTTAAAAAAAAAATTGTGCCCTATATTTTTCATATGTATATTAATACACATTTCATTTGTATATGTCCATTATGAAACCTATTAGGATTCTTGTTGAAATAACACTGAAATTATAGCTACCTTGAGAGAAAGTTAGTATCTTTACAAAACTATTCTTCCTGGACATGTACGGAATTTATTCTCTATTCACTTATATCTTGTTTTATACCTCTCAATTTATATATTTTTTATTCTACACAAAAATCTTTCAATTAGTTATATATATTCTTATGTATAGCTTTTATTCTATTAGATTATATCTTTTAAAATCATGTTTTCCAATTGTCGTACTAGTATTTGGGAGTGCTATTGGCAAATGTACATTGATTTTGTGCACTGCTACAATAGATAAAATTCTCGTACTAGTTCTAATATTTTTCTGTAAATTATTTTTATTTTTCTAAGTAGAAAATCATGTTTGGTAAAATATTAAGATTTTACTATTCTTTTCCAATCCATATAACTGTTATTTCATTTGTTTGTAATATTGCATTGTCTAGAATCCAGATGATGTTAAATACAATCTCTGGTAAAGGACTTGATGACTTGTATTGTTCCTGACTTATAATGGAAATGAGTGTAAGATTTCACCACTAAATATTAAGGTTACTACAGAATTTTGGAATATACCATCTACGAGTTGAGGAAAATGATCTCTTTTAGTCTTCCTTCCCTAAAGCTTCTGAGAACACCCCACTCCCCCATACCATGTATAGGTGTTAAATTTTATCAAAGATTTCTTTTAATCATAAAAGGTTACCATATTGTAATCATCTGAATCCATTGATGAGCTTGTTGGTGTGCACGGTAGTTTGTTGCTGCTGTTTTAGGGGACAAGGATTGAGGGGTTGTCTGCAAGGGTAGCTTTGAGGCCAAAGTAAAGGTCATTCAGGTGTTACATTAGTCTAAATTCTTTGTGTGTGTGTGTGCGTGTGTGTGTGTGTGAGGAAGATTAGCCCTGAGCAAACATCCGTTGCGAATCCTCCTCCTTTTTTGCTGAGGATGATTGGCCCTGGGCTAACATCTGTGCCTATCTCTCTCTACTTTATATGGGACACCGCCATAGCATGACTTGACAAACCGTGTGTCGGTTCACACCCAGGATCCGAACCTGCAAACCCTGGGCGCCAGAACTGGAGCACGTGAACTTAACTGCTACGCCACCAGGCCAGCCCACATCGGTCTAAATTCTTAACCATCAATTTACTGAAATAAAAAAGTCAAAATTTTAACCATAATCTAAAGGTATTTTTATAGCCCAATTAATTAAATACCTTTAAGCATTTCAAACTATGTTTATAAGTGTAACATATTCAAATTCATTTTTAATCACCTCAATTACCTGATAGAATTGCATTCCCAAGCTCGCAAGTAGATATTAAAAATCTAATAAACTAATAAAGATAGCAATTTTGAATTTCTCTTCTGTTTCCGTACCGCCATTTACAAATTTGACATGATTTCAAAACTAACAAATTTAAAATTTTTCACTTAAGTCATTTTAAGTAGGAATTAAAATGTCAGCCTATTTATATTCTAATATGCTATCAGGTGAATTTAAATACTGATATACACATGGGTTTCTTTTCTATGTTTATCAAAATTATTGATTCCACAAGTTCAATTCACTTTGTTTCCACATTTAATTCCATAATTACTCAGAGTAGATAGAGATACTTAACCGTTAAGGAAAAACTTATGTCATCTTGAAGAATTATGCGGGTACTTTCCCAAGGGAATGTGGTCATTTCCGGAGACTGAGGCTGTTCAGTGCTAGATGTGGAGCTGTAGATAATCCAGGGTTATCCTTCTCACCCCCCGGCTAGGCCCTTTTCACGGTCACAATGTCACGTACCAGAGACGGGGGCAGTCATTTAGCCCCATCTCCAAGTCTGAGTTATAACATTTCAAAAATTGTAAGTCGCAGCTTGATTGGATAATTGCTTCTGTCTATGTTTTTCAGATGATTTCTAGCCACTGGGACCACAAATATTATAAATAAATAAATACTATTTGGTAAAAGTGGGCTATATCTTGTGGCTCTGACTTGCTGTCCCGTTTACTAAGGTCATTCTATGAGAATAGAGAATTAATAGCATTTCTATTGTTGACCCATATTTAGTTTGATGTTATCCAAATCAATCATGTTGTATTATCATTTTTGAAGCATTTCTGGAATGAATTTGCTAATCATTTATGTGCAAATTTTACATTCATATTCAAAAGTGAGATTGGTCTAGAAATTTCCTTGTACCCACCATCCTTCCTGGTTTGGAGTCAAGGTCATTTTAGCCTTATTTTATGAATTGGGGAGAATTTCTACCTTTTTTCTCTCTCACTTGCACAGTTTATGTAAAATTGGGGCTATATTCATTTAAGGTTTGGAAATATTGCTGACACTCATCTGGTCCTAGTGTTTTATTTATAGGTACATTTTTATCTACTCATTTAATTACATTGATTTGAAATCCCATTTCAATTCTGTTTCTTCTCTTATAGTTTTTGTAATTTATGTACTTTTGAAGTTGTGCGTTTTATGTAAAATTTTAAATTTATTGGTATTACCTTCATATAAAATGTTTTTTATCTTTAAGTATGTGAGTTACATGACATTATTTAATTTCTCTTATTATTTACATAAACCTTATTTTTATTGTTTAAACTTTTCAAAGGTTTGGTTTTTTTTAACCTTTATAAAGAACAAACAGTTTTCTGACTCTCTCTAGTGGTATTCTGTTTTCTATTTCATTCATCGTACTCATACTTATTATGTTAACCATTCCGGATTTGGGGGTTTATTTATGATAATTTGAAAGCTTTTTTTCTGGTGAAATTTTGCTTAATAATTTTCCTGTTCTTGTTGCCTAATATATGCATTTATGGCAACCTTTTTTTCTCCAAATACAAATTTAGCTATATCATACATGATTTTTTTTAGGTAGTGCACAGATTGTTTCACAATTATTATCTTATTTTTACTATGATAGTATGCCTTGGCCAATGGATTACCTAGAAAAAAATTTGTAACTTCTCCCTTGTCATTGTTGTTGTTATCATTATTATTTTGGATTTCTTCTATTAAGAAATCTATATTTAAACAAAAACTTGTCCCTCTCTTGGTAATATCTTTCTTTCTCTTTATCATTTTACTTTCTATGAAGAATATTTTCATCTTATCCCGCATGCATGTTGATCTCCTTCACTTGTCCTCCTGCTAGTATTTTGTGGTGTGATTCTGCATTGTTTCCCCTTGGATATCTTCTTCTAAGTCTCTCTTTAACTGTATTATAACTGCTTTTAAATCCACCCTTTAATTTTTAATTTTAAATACCATATTTTTTTATTTCTTTAAATTCTAACAGGTTTTGCTTTTTCTTTTTTCATTGTGTCCTATTGTTTTCTTAGGGCTTTGATCATATTTGTGCCTTGAAACATTTTAATTGTATTCTTTTGAAAATACTCTTTCAGATTTCCATTTTGCTCTTTCACATCACTGAGTTTAAGACTTGACTTCAGTTTCCAATGTTGACTTTCACGCTGTTGTGCTGTGTAACTCAGGTGCAGGCGGCTGTTTGTCTCAGTGAGGATCCTCTGTGGCCTGGATTGTGAGCATCTCCCATAGTGGATTTTTATTTACTTATGCCAAGGGCCCCAGGCAGGTAACTGGCCTGGGACTAATTCTTCAGTTCGTGTCTTCATGTGGTGGTTCCTGGACCTGGTGAGTAGTGTAGATACAAGTTCTCAAAACATATTCCAGGTGCATGCTGGGGGTTTCAAATTCTGCCAACTGTTTTTTCTTCCCCAGTCTTCAGGCTGAGAAAGTCTTCATACATTTCATATTATTTTAAATCATTTAAATGTGTTCTAATACTTCTGTCCATGTTTTCATAACATGTCTTGTAAGAGGATTTTCCACTTATCATTATATCCACACTGCTGGACCTGGAGATCTGCATATGCATCCTAACCCAATTAGAAGCTAAAATTATTAAAACTACTAGAATATCTGAAGTGCTAATGATTTGCTTATCTCTACCATGCCCCTAATGACTAATGAAATTCTAAAATGTTTTGTTATTCCATTCTTATTTCATTTATGTTAGCATAATTGGTTGGCAAAATCTGTTTATTGCCTTAACAATAATAGAATGTTCAGAATGCCTTAATTATGCAATTATCTGTGGACTTCAGAGGCAATAAGAACTAGTGAAAAGGGCCAGCCCAGTGCCATAGCAGTTAAGTTCGCACGCTCCGCTTCGGCGTCTCCCCTAGGTTTGCAGGTTCGGATCACGGGCACTGACAGATGCACTGCTTGTCAAGCCATGCCGTGGCGGCGTCCCATATAAAGTAGAGGAAGATGGGCACGGATGTTAGCCCAGGGTCAGTCTTCCTCAGCAAAAAAGAGGAGGATTGGCAACGGATGTTAGCTTAGGAATAGTCTTCCTCACACACACACACACACAAAGAGCTAGTGAAATAGTTGTCTACAGATACCAAAGGTCATTTTATATTCAGTTATTCATGCAATACTAGGATGCCCAAAACTTTTATTAGTATAAGCTAGAATAGTATCAATGTGTTGTCACATATTTTAATTATTATACATGAGGTATATGAAAGTCAGGTATACAGCCACCAAATACTACAAAGACTGAATTTAGAAAATTACCTATTTCCCATATTTAAGAAAGCTGCACTTTTACAATGACTTTATAACAACACAGCAATATATAAAATAATATGTTAGTTCCCAAGCCTGAGAATACATGAAATAGTTTTTTTTTTTTTTAATCCTAAAAGACATTTATTTTGGTAAGTGATGAAGTCTTACTCATTAAGAAGTGGATAACTTTCTAAGTAAATATTTCCTTTCATTACCCTGAGATATTATTTCTTGCCTTTGGCCAAACCAGTCCTTATAATTTCTCCTTCAAATCTTTTTAGGTGTCAAAACCACACTGGGAAACATGTCTTAGAACTGGTGAAAGCCTAGCTTACATGCCGGATTAAGTCTTAAGTCAGAACATGATGATGGAAAGAAGAGCGAAGGAGCATGAGAGAAAAACCACAGGCGCTTGAGCCACGGACCTGCTAAACTCCCTGTACAGGAGGCTCCCCTGCCTGGAAAATGCCCCAGGTACAGCTTTGCTTTGCTGTGACTTATATTTGCTGGCTTATCCCTTCATTCTCTCATACCTTGCTCTTCTAGGATCAAGAAAGCCCAGTCATAGCAAGTCTGCTAAGACCTGGGGTCACTGAAATGTTGGTCATCTTCATATAAAGGCAAGGAACGCACAGAAAGGCAGCCTCAGGGCGTGTTCTGAGATGGGTAGTTCTTTTTCATTTTCTCCCTTCCAAGCCTCTGTAGTCCCACTTAGTGTGTCTCACTGTTTCTTCGATATCCTACTTTCGTACTTGGTCTTGACGTCTCCTTACTATCCTAAACCCACCATTGCGGGCTTCCCGTGGCTCCAAGAGCCAACACACCTGCAAGGGCTCCAAGTTTTAAAATACATTTCATGTCTCACCACAAAAAAAATAATAATAAGTAAATAAATTATTTGGTCCTCTGTAAGGAATTTGATAAGCCTAAAAATTTATTCAACCTTTTCCCAACTTTTGTTAATTCCAGTGACCACTTATCATTAAAATATTTCACAAATATTTTCTTACCTATCCCTAATCATGAGGACTCACGAAAGAGGTTCACCAAGATGGGCATTCACCCAGGATGGGTTCCAAACCCACTCTGAGAAATAAGAAATGCTATAACATTGATGCCAACATCTAATGAGTCAGAGTTAGAGATTAAATACAAGCCATGTAAATATGAATTTTGAGCCAACAAGATAAGATCAATGAGAAGTGAGATTAGAATCAATCAGAGTTATTGTTGGTAGACTGAGGAGTTGCTGGAGAAAGGCAGCATTTGCCTCAAATAATTTTGAGCCAAAAATGATATACAGAGGAGAATCAGCCAATTCTGGGGACAAACAGAGTTGAACCAACTCTTGTTTTCAGATACAGCCTGAAATAAAATGCCTCATCACAGTTAGCCAATACAACACTGAAAATAAATTAAAATAATGCAGTCCCCACAAATGGTTAATTACCTACATAATGAGAAGTTGACCTTTTTCCCTTCTGGGTTAGTACAGATGTGTACTAAGAGTCCCTTTGTGTGTACATTTTCAATTATCGTTTAGTTTTTCATTGCAGTAGCAGGGTTTCCTCTGTTTCCAAGTTAAAGAGTCTCTGTCCCATCTAATTTCCTTTTCATGGATTTTAACCTCCCCTCCTATCCCCCAAACAAGGTTTACTAGAATTGACAGTCTAATCCAATGAAAAAGAAAATCGCATGCCCTCAAATGTGTAGTCAAATAATACTTGAAGAGTTACATCAAAATCAAGACTACAAACTTGTTTTCAATACAGCGCTAGCTTGGTAAAATTCCTGAACTAAAGGAAGATGGGAAAATCCCTTTGGCCCTGCTGTTGGCCCTCTTGTGTTTGGTGAATGTGACAGCACACACATATACACATGCATGTGCACACATACATACAAACATGGACACATGCACACACACAGTCACAGAAATAACCATGGCTGCTTATTCTAGTGTGAAATACAAGTCAAATTAATAAAATTGACTTAATTATTGATTATCTATGTTAGTAAAGTTGATACTGCAAACTCTCAGATGGTACAGAAATTTAAAATCTCGGTTCGAGAACTTCTCTACCAGTTACAGGGAGTATAACGTTGACCTCGCTTCATCTCACTTGCCTGGGGTACAAATGGGAATAATAGTGATGCTATCTTCCTCGTTGGTTGTTCACAGACCTCCGCCACATCAGTGTACTGAGAGCTGAGCTGAAGCAATAGGAAGCCACAGCACACATAATTTTACTTCTCTGTAGATCTAATCACAAAAGCATCAGTGTATGGTGCCTAAAAATTGTGTCTGGCTTTAAGTAAGTTACCAATAAATATTGGTTATAACTGCTGGCGCATTTAAATATCACAGCACCTGGTGTTCCTCGAATTCATGCTACTTTAAAAAATGGATAGTGCAAAGAATTAACGAAAGAAGAGAAATAAGTGTTCATTGTCTTACTTTGGCTTCCTCTGAGACAAGGGTTTAAGTATAACCCAAGATATGAGTTGTCCTTTATTCATTTGGTTCATTCCTGCCTTGGGAAGTGGAGGTAAGAAACCACTTCATTTTGTATTGTCTTCCCTCCTATATCGTGCTGTAGTTGGGATAGGACTGTAATAGTAAACTAAAATCTAATGCTATTATCTGCAAATTACTTCCTTAGATAGAGAAAGTATGCATGTTATTTAGAATTTAAAACTATAATTTGCCCGGATAGTATACATTTCATAAAATGGGGACTTCAATGTAAAACTTACCACACAGGAAAAAAAAAAATCTTGTAAAAATAATCATTGTTAACATGTCTGAGTGCTACCGTGTGCCAGGCATACTGTGTGAGCAGTTCACAAGTATTATCACATTTACTCAGCACTGTCAAGGAGATACTGGGAACACTCCTGTTTTAAACCTGGGGAAGCTCAAGTTTAGAGACGTTTATCCTGTCAGTGATGGAACAAGAACTCGAAGGAGACCAGTCTGAGCTCACACTCAATGCAGCACTTAGCCACAATTCCATGTGCCCTCTTTATGGCACTACTAATTATTAGTTTCCTGACCTTGTCCTCTAAGCAACCAGCCCACTGAGGGCAGAGCTCTTGTCTGCCTTGGTCACTCTTGCATCACTTTGCACAGCACCAGACACAAATAAGATGGAGAATAGACACAAGTCCACTGACTTCAATTTTTCATAGCAGAGCTGCTCATTCCCAACTGTATTTCTGGCCAAAGAAAGAGAAGTTGGGGTGAGTTTTATTGGCCATTAAATATTTAATCCTCTCTGCAAAGCGGATTCAGTCATTGAGCAGGCTGTATTTTTGAATTGCCATGTTTTGTCAATGTGAGCTGGGGCTACACTTTAACTTATAAGTCCATTCTAATCACAAGAAATATACATTTAGTTCTAAATCAATGACTAGTTTTATATTTGAAATTTACTTTCCAGTTTCAAGTATATTTCGTTGTCCTGGACATCTTGGTATTTAAGGTAATCCAGATTTCTTTTATTTCCACTGGGTTTCACTCCAAATAACTTTTGGAACTTCCATTAAGCAGAATAACAGAATGCTTTGGCAGAAGATGTTTTGATGAAATACATATATATATATATATATATATATATATGTGTGTGTGTGTATATACACACACATACACACAGTATAGAGTCTATCTATAGTATAGAGTCTATCTATAGTATAGATTCACATTGTCCATAGAACCTGTGAATCATACCTTCATCAGTTATAGTGTTTATGTTATTTTTTATCCTTTCCAGTGAAACTTATGGGAAGAAATGATACAGCAATAGCAATGTTATGTTGTTTAGATCCCAAAGTATTTTCTCAGGCTGGTTCTAGTAAAGACTTAAGGTTTGAGAGTAAATGTCCTTTGAATGAATTGTGTGTAACTGTGACTGTTCTGGAACAAAAATGAGTTCCTGAAGAAGAAGAAAGAGGAGAAGGAGGAGGAAGAGGGAAGAAGAATAAAGGAAGAGTTGGTAGCACATGTTGGAGTTTGTTTTATTTATAATAAGTGGCTAGTAAATCAGAGATAAGTCAGCACATTGACAGTTTTCTCCCCCCTCATTTTCTTTGAAATTTCTGTGACTAGATTTGGTGATTAAGAGTTGTGTGTAGATAATAAAGTAAATGAGATTTTAAAGTGAAAACTAACATTGAGAAAAGAATTAGGAAGGGAATTATGAAGAGATTCCTTTCCGTACAGCAGCAGAGGAAATGGGATCTGTTTATAGAAGTAGATGTTGAAAGCAGAGTGCTTCCTATTAATATCTACAACCATTACCTAACAGATTAGCTATTTTTGTTTCCAACAGCAGCTCCTAAATTTATCCATAAATTAAATATTTTCCTTGGAGGGCGTGATGTAAGTCCAAAAGCATCATAATGCCTGATGAGAAGTTTAACAAATACAACCCGATGCTGGTGAAACCTTCAGTTACCAGACACTGGAAGTATTTCTTTCATGTTTCTGGACTGGCTGTTTCTCATTTAGAGATTCGCCTCTTTCTTAGGTTCTCCCTCGTCCACCTAGGAATCTCAGCCGTGGGCACGAGTGGAAGCATGTTTGTTTGTCACTGGCAACGTTCGAAAGTGACAATGGGGAGCAATGCACAGGTGGAAGTGAGATGTGACACGAAGGATCTCGGCTTGTGGATGCACAGAGCACTCTGGAAGAGGGGAGAGAGAGCTGGGCTATCGTGGTCTGAGATGGGAGACTCTGCAGCAGCCAGGGCGGTCCTGCAATCAGAGTGGAATTTCATCATTTTTTATAAAAGGGTTTTATCTTTCTCTTCCAGTCATTTTCTCCCTCCAAATAGCCAGCAGGAGAAAAGACTAGAAAATGAAGGGAAAAGGCAGCAGGGGGCTGAGAATTTTTTTGTGAAAGGTGAGGAGGGTGATGTGGGGCCAGGCTCATAAAGGAAATAGGGCCTTAGAAAGAAAAGTGATTCTTTATTAAATCCTGTTCTTCCCTGGCAGGGAGCGGGGTCTCAGTGCTGTGAAGTCTGAGCCCATCCTATTGGCCCGAACCAGATGCATCTCTCAGTGGCTACCAAGATTTGCACCAAACATGTCCACATCCCCTCCAGATGGTGACAGGAAAGGCTGAGGTTGTCCTGGATGTGTTTCTCTAGCTTGCCTTGGCCTTTCCCCTTATCTCTGGGTCTCAATCAGTGTTCCATGAAGGCAGAGTCCCATCTGTCTCATTCAGCACTCTGATTCCAGGGTCTGTACAGTGCCTGGCACAGAGCGTGCACTTAATGAACCCTGTTGAGTGGGTAAAACCATAACTGCATAAATTAGAAAAAATTCTACTCAAAGGGGAAATATCTAACATAGACAGATAATGCACCTCCCCAAAAATGTTCTGGGAGAGGAAAAGTTTCTTCTCCTCTAGCCAGCTTAGGTTCTCTGGCTGGGGCTTGTAAATTAGACAGACCAAAGAGAGATTAAGAAGAGAAAAACAAGCAGAATCTTATTAACACATAAGTGCTCATACACATGGGAGAATTCAGGGATGAGTTACTCAAAGGAGTGGTTAGAACTTGGGTTTATAGAGCATCTTAGCAAAAGAACAATTCATTCTTAGGAAAATGACAACACAAAGGAAAAGAATTTTAAGTTTCTAGGGGGGCAAATTGTGGGAAGGCAAATATATGGGGAACTAATGGGAGATAAAGGCCAGTTGGTGAGGTTTGTTGTGTAGACTCCTCTGGTGCCCGCTCTGGGCTAGTCAGAGTCTAGAGTTTCTCTGCTGATTACCTTCTGTCCTTCCTGGTAGAGAGGGGAGGGGACACCTTTACAAATTTGTGCCCTGCTTTTAGGCAAATGCAGGAGGAGGGCAGAGAGCTTTTCTTCTTTCTGCTTCTTCTCAGTTGTCTTCAGCTCAAAGTAATCCCATGGCTAAGTGCTGTATTCTGGGCTGGCGTATTCTGCTACTCTTCAATGTCTACATCCTAATCTAACCAGAATCTGTGAATACGTTAGATTACGTGGTGAAGGGTAACTAAGCTTGTAGATGAATTAAGGTTGCCAGTCAGCTGACCGTGGGATGGGAAGATTGTCCTGGATTATGCAGGGGGTATCACCAACGTAATCACAAGGGTCTTTCTAAGTGGGACAGGAAGGCGGAAGAGTCAAAGTCAGGAGAGATTTGAACATACCACACTGTTGACTTTGAAGATGGAGGAGGAGGGGGCCATGAGCCCAGGAGGGCAGGCTGACTCTGGAAACTGGGAAAGGCTGGGACACAGATCCTTCCCTACAGCCTCCAGAGGGAGCGCAGCCCCAGGCCCTTGATTTTAGCTCACTGAGACCCATTTTGGGCTTCTCACCTCCAGAACTGTAAGATATTAAATTTGCATTGTTTTAGGCCACTACCTCTGCAGTAATTTGTCTCAGCAGCAATAGGAAACTCATCAAGCATCCTTGTGTCCAGAGCTGGCCTCTTGAAAACTTGTGTAGTTAAAACATCTTTTCTTGTAACTTCCATTTCCCTTCTCATTATTCCTTTTCTTCTACTTAAGGGACTGTTATTCTCCACTGGTAATTAATTTATACTGTTCAAGAACTAACTTATAAAATCCATTTTCCATAAGAGGAAATTATTTCATGTTAATGTAAAACTCTGGCTGTTCAAAACCTTCTATGCTCAAATAAATTGAATGTCTTCAGACTTTCAGACCAGCACTGTTGTTACTACATGTTTCCACATAGACCATAGTGCAGTGTGGCTGCTAGGGTGTCTGAACCAATGAAGTTTTGGACTAAATTGAATTATTTGGTCAAGCTTTTGGTTTGGATAATTCAATTCAACCAAATAAAGTTTCGAATAGTTTGGTACTGGGATTAAAGGAAATTTTATTTCAGATGAAAAAGATCATCCGTAGAAGTTAGAACCATCAGTCTTTTAATATCTCCCAGAGCACAAACTGCTGTCTCAACAAACACCCGTTGGTTGATAATTATTAGTGCTCTCAGAAAAGGCTTCACAGTGCCCCTCCTACAAAGTACTTGGCCTGCAGATGAGGAAAATGAGACCCAGAGTGGAAAATTGATGTATATGATGTTGCACGGCACCTAGTGGCAAAATGCATACTAGATCTCAAGCCAAGGGACCAATGGGTTGCGGCCCTCTCCTCCATACCATATGTTTAAATCCTATTTTTAGACACTTAATCCACTCCAGAGACATGGACATTTAGACAATTTCTCCATTCACCCAGGAAAGCAGATACTGTAGAAGTTTCACCACCCCAGACCAAGGCATAAGCTCCTCACTCTTCTCCACCTAGATTTCTCTGCTCTTACATAGGTTCCTTTTCACAGCAAACACTTCAACTTAGTCTTCAAATATGCGAGGACTCATGAAAATCTTGTTTCCTACAGAGGTTCACTGGGCTGCAGGAGAAAGCAACGATTAATTGAGAGGAATCTGGAGAAGTACAAACATAGTAATGCAGGCCAGATTCCATGAACTCAAGCAGAGGAGAGAAACTTTCCTTTTGTAGCCCTTTCCTCCTCATCATGCTTTGTGCTAATACCATGTCGTGGATAATCGGAAAACACACTGGGCTGTCAGAGCACCAATATTAAAGTGTCCATCTTCCCCAGTCCTTTTTCATTGTGAAACCCATGCATCTATTCCACATGCAAGAAATGTGAGCAGGCTCAGAGGACTGAACAGCCAGCTAGGTACGTCATTGTTCATGTCACTCACAGCTCAGTCTTCCTGCAAAGGAAGCCCTTCCCATTCTTGACTGAATTTTCCTTCTTCTCTGTCTGACTGTGCACAGGCATTGAAATAGGAGGGTATAAATCAAACCCCTCAGCTGTCTCTGAGACACAGATCAGGAGACAGCTCTCTGAATACTGAACTAAGGGGATGTGTAACTTAAATTTAGTAGAATAAATCGACACACAAACGTACGTTCAGAGATAATTTATATGCTGTCTGCATGACGGCCCCACAACGTTTCTCAAGATTAAACAGAGAAAGAAAAATGAGGAAGTAGTATGAAAAGTCAAAGCTTTCAGGCTCCACCATTAACTCCGACAAAGCTAAAACTGCCAAACAGGGTGGACACCACTGTCTGAGTCTCCTACGTAGAGTTTTATGCTTGTACCCTGACTGCTGGGTTTGAAGTCACTTTTAAATGTGGCAAGCCTGGTCCCCATGCTTCTTTGGGAAAAGAGTGTGCTAGCTAGGGTCACACTAGCTGCTGTGACAAGTATATATGCACACATACGAAGTGGCACCACAGTGTAAGAGGTCCGTTTCTTTGTCAGGGAATGTGCAGAAATGGGTGTTCCTAGTTGGTGGTGGCTCTCCTTCAGGCGGTGACCCAGGTCCTTACATCTTATGGCTCCACCCACTTCAAGATTCTCAAGGCTGCCATGCCTGAGGGCCTCACGGGGCTTAAGAGGAAGAGAGCATTGAAGACTGTGCATGAGAGAGTTTTATTTTCAAAATAAAGGGCATGAAAGGTGTGTGCCTCACTCTGATCACATTCGCTTGACTGTAACTTTGTCATGTGACTGCAAGGAAGCCTGAGGAATGTGGTTCTGCCTTTCTTCCAGGAAGAAGAGGAAGTGGGTGACTCACTGGTCTTTGGAACTAGAAATCTCAGCCCTGCCAATAGATGAAGCACTCTGTAACATCCCCCCAAATACCCTTGGTTTTACCACCTGTCACAATTGATTGTGAACTTGAGTGGTCAAGAATCACGGATGTTAACAACTAAAAGAACAATCAGAATTCATCTGTTCCAAACTCTCATTTTCAGATAAAAAGACAGTCCAAGAAGGCAAAATAAGTCTTTGAGGATCACACAACTTAGCTGGAGACAAGGCCAAAACAGTTTTTTGTTTTGTTTCGGTTTGTTTTGTTTTTTTGTGAGGAAGACCAGTCCTGAACTAACATCCGTTGCCAATCCTCCTCTTTTTGCTGAGGAATACTGGCCCTGGGCTAACATCCATGCCCATCTTCCTCTATTTTATATGGGACACTGCCAGAACGTGGCATTACAAGCAGTGCATTGGTCCACACCCAGGATCCGAACCTGTGATCCCCGGGCCGCCGAGGCAGAGTGCGCGAACTTAACCACTATGCCACTGGGCCTGCCCCACAAACAGTTTTTTAATATATTAAATTTACAGCTTAATATTCTTTCTACCACAATTCCTAATTCAACTTTTGATTTTTTATCATCAGCTTTCTGTTGGACTTATTAAAATGAGCAATCCTGAATCCCTAGCAGTTTGGGAAAAAAATGATTAAAAACTTAGGGATTGTGTATATTAAAAAATGTATTGATGAAAATAAGAGAGCTAGTGAATAACTATTATTCACACATCTTCAACTCTTTTGAAGGAGACTACTTTTGAATGCAGTCATATTCTTAGCCTACTCGTATTTTCAATACTTCACCAAACTTGTAATACCATTTATAAATATAAGAAATTGGAAGATAAACAATTTCCTTTATGCCAATGATACAGTTGTAGATTCTGTGCAAGGAGTCATTTCAAGATGTAAATGAAGTTAGTAACCACTTATTGTCAGCTGAAATTGCTCAATATCAATTATGCTAAAACAACACTGTTTTTCAGCAGACACTTTTTAGTATGGATACAAAAAATATTAAACTCTATTTGCCAGGTTAAATCATTTAGTTAGCTTAATTGGACTTCGTAGGTAACATTCTGTTAGGTTCGCTGAGATCCAGCGCTATTCATTTATTGATTCAAAAAATATTTATTGATACCCAACTAAGTGTCAGGGATTATGCTGAAGATAAAGTTTATGTCTAAAAGACTTGTGCTTTTCTGTTGAAATTTATCTTGCTATTTATTTGCTTCCTTGTTTCATGTTAAAGGTGGAGGATTGATAACTCCTGTCTTCAAATGAATTCAGAGGCAACAAACATATGCATGTTTTATGGTCCACGCTGATGAGGTGCTGTGGACTGAATGTTTGTGTCCCCAGAACCCATATGTTGAAGCCTAACCCCCAGTGGGATGACGTTTCGAGGAGGGGGCTGTGGAGGTAATGAGAGTTGGATGAGGTTGTGAAGGTGGAGGCCGCATGATGGGATTAGGGCCATTATAAGAAGAGGGGCCACCTGGTGGCGCAGCAGTTTAGTCCGCGCTTGGCAGCCCGGGGTTTGCGAGTTCAGATCCCGGGCGCCTGCCGACGCACTGCCTGTCAGCCACGCCGTGGCGGCGTCCCATATAAAAAAAAAAAGTGGAGGAAGATGGGCACGGATGTTAGCCCAGGGCCAGTCTCCCTCAGCAAAAAGGGGAGGATTGGCAACAGATGTTAGCTCAGGGCTGGTCTTCCTCACAAAAAAAAAAAAAAAAAAAAAAAAAAGAAGAGGAAGAGACACCAGAGCACTCTCTCTCTGCCGTGTGAGAACACAGAAAGAAGGCGGCTGTCTGTAAGCCAGGAAGAGGGCTCTCACCAGGAACCAAACCAGCCAACACCTTGATCTTGGACTTCCAGCCTCCAGACCTGTGAGAAATAAAAGTCTGTTGTTTCAGCCCCCCAGTCTGTGGTACTTTGTTACAGCAGCCTGAGCTGACTGAGACAGGAAACTTTCATGGAATTGTGACAGGACATTTAACAGAACAAGAGGCATTTCCTGGAAAACATAGAGGTTGTCTCTGGCTAATGTAGAACTTGTGATCTTCTTGATAAAAAATAAGACTCTCCATTGAAGCAAAGGCAAAACCCAGAAGGTGTTAGTGTTTACAGCAAAATGCAAATGTTAGCAAGAACATATGCCTTTTTTTTTGTAACGTACCTTGATCTCATTATGAAATGTGAGTTATGGGGCCGCCCGGTGGCGCAGCAGTTTAGTCTGTGCTTGGCAGCCCTGGGTTCGCAGGTTCGGATCCCGGGCGCCCGCTGATGCACTGCTCATCAGCCACGCCGTGGCGGCGTCCCATATAAAGTAGAGGAAGATGGGCATGGATGTTAGCCCAGGGCCAGTCTTCCTCAGCAAAAAGAGGAAGATTGGTGACAGATGTTAGCTCAGGGCTGGTCTTCCTCACAAAAAAAAAAAAAAAGAAATGTGAGTTACGGAACGGTACAATATAATCCCACTTTGGTAAATGAAAAGTGAATTTGACCAGAAGAATATATCGTAAAATATTAAAAGTTGTGATGACTGGGTATCACAATTATGGGGGAACTGTAAAACTTATACAGCAGGTTTTAGTTAGTTTTTCTCTCCTGACTTCTCTAGAAAATACCTAGGGAAGGAGAGGGAGGCATTTTTAAAGCTGGAGTGGTTCTCCTTCATTTGCACAGTAGTGCTTCTCAAGCACTTGAACTCTGTCAGGCACAGTGATGGACCCTAGGGAGACAATGGTGAGAAAATCTGAAGTCAATCTCTTGTGTTAGAGTCTAGGGCTTTGTAATTCATAGATTCCATCACTTTAACCTTATAGAATGTTCCAGCTGTAGAAGTATGTTCTTACCCTTGATTACTATGTGATGGGGGGAAAAGAAAATGTGCCCAGAGGTTTTGAATCATTGAATCGGAATACAATTTTAAGCAGTTAGTAAGTTTCATGTTATTCTTGACTTAAAGTACCCTCCACTTACAAGTATATTGAAAGATTTTCTTTCAGATTTTTCATTCCTGCACAAAAACAACAAATCATATTGATTTCTTATTTTATATATAACATAAGGTTAAAATTGTGTAGCCAGGGCCATGATTTTTTTTTTTTTTCTGTAATCATGAGCTCTGCAACACTGGGAAAACATGAAAATATCACCCCCTGGCCATTCTGCTGATACTAGGGAAAAATACTGCACACATCTATATGCCTTGCAGAAATAGACAATTAGTGGGAATTTGGAGGAGAAGGGATAGTGACTAAATTGAGTATATAGGCAATTTGGACCTTGCATCTATAAAAAATAAAAGGTAAATATTTTTACAGTGTTTTTTGTTTCCTAAACTATTTGCATTTAAATAGGAACATTTGACTATAACTTAAAATTATGTTTGGACAGTATATTTTAATAATTAGTAGTTCCTAAATAGTGACCATTTTGGATAAAATTATTACCCCAGGGTTCAGCTGCTTCTCTGGGTTAGCCAAATATTTTTGAGTCTGGAAAGATGACTGGACATTACATCAAAATAAGATTTTGCATGCATTATCTAATACATCCTCATTTTCAGCCAGGCCAAAAATACTGTCCAAGGGAACATGTGCTATTTCTGCTTTTCACCTGCACTGAAACGTGGAGAAAAACATAGCCAAAGTTTCAATGTAAGAATTTGACGTAGTGTTTTTCTTCTTTCTTTTTTAGCAAAGGGCTGCGCTATGAATTCAGGGTGCAATCTGAGATCTGGTTTTCTCTCTCGGCTGAGCTGGATCGGCTATCCTTTGCTTATTTAAGAGGAAACATCGGCTTTCCAATTACTCTCTAAAATCGGTTGTTGTAGCTCTCTGATGGAGTGGAAAGGTACCATCTGTTTTAATAACACTGATGGTGAAGGAGGCAGGAGTTGTGAAAAGCCGCCGGGAGAGCTCTGGGTGGAGAAGAGCTTGGAGAAGAATCTCCTTTTAAGTTCATGAATGTGGGTTAAACCCGGGCCAAGCCAGGTAGAAGATTAGTCAGCACGCCCAGGGAGGGATAGTTAGAGCTTGTCCATACAGGCAAACCAGTGCGGAAAAGTCAGCTAAGTATCAGGCAGTGGGAAAGAAGAGCAGCACCAGTGAAAGAAATATGATAGTCAGGTCAACCAAAATATTTTGCTTGGATTTTTTTGGACATTCACTTGTTTGTTTTGTTTGGCTTTCGATCATGACTGGAAGATGAGAAACTCTTGCCGCCACAGTAAGCCCGCACTGAGCTGCCACTACTCTCTGGGCACTCATACCAGAAGTTGCTTTTCCTGCCATTGAAACAAAGATTCCATTGCTCAGCTTTGAAAACTCTGCAAACCACTCACTCACCCACTAGCTGCTGGGTGGGCCCAGGTGTGTTTAACTGGAATGGGTGTTTAGTAACTAAACCACACATATATACACCCAGACACACACACTTACACACAAAAACACATACCATACCACACATGCCTACACACAGATACACAGAAGCAAATATACACGCAGACACACCCAAGTACACATCCAGACACACATATATACACAGAGATACACATACATACAAACGCACATATACATACATACATGTGCACACATACGCGTAGACTCACACATGTATACACAAAACAAAACACAAACACATACACAATCAAACACAAACACACACACAAATACACTTACAGATGCACACATGCCTGCAAACACACATACACAAATATACCTACATACACACACAGATACAGCCAAATACTCACGCACCCACACAAAAACATACACACACACACACCCATATATGCACAAATGAAACATACACACATACACAAACACTCACAAAACACATACACACATACCTACACATGTGCGTATGTACACACACACAAATACACACACACACATTTGGGAGATTCCCCACCTTCCGGGGAAAGGGGTCCCAAGCTGCTTTACAGGCAGCAACTGCTGTCCCATTTTGCTCCTTTCCGATGGTCTGAAATGCAAGGGGCAAATATACAAGCACCTTCTGGAGTCAATCTTGTGTAAAAAGGCATTTTAACTTATTAGACTCTGCCTCTAAGACCAGTGCTGATATTTTAATGTTGTCGTTAAAATACCCAGGAGTGACTTTGCAAAATTTCACCGAGTATTATAAGATGAGCTTGGAAGGAGCAGGTGTGATCCTGTAAAGATAAATATAATGCTGTTCCTGGCACTGATTCCTTTAGCATCTTATCAAGTGCCCTGTTGTAGCAACAGTCTTTTTCTGTTTTCCCCTTCTGCTTAACTAGAAGATGATTCAATCCGCAGACCAAGAAACCGTGGCACAATTACAACATTCAAAACAGCTTGTGTGTAACGGCTCACAGTTCCTCTGGAATTGGATCCTGCCTCTCTAAGCTAAATGCAATTTAACGGATTCCTAAAAATACCCCCTGCCGTGAGTCATCTCCTCTTCCAAGGGCCCTGGAGAATGTTTTCCACAGAAATGGTAAGGCTCAGAGCGGGCCGCGCTTCTTGGGTGAGTCATGGGAGGCACTTTCATCAGCGGCATGCTATGCTATATCTTCCATGTTCCCCGGCTGGCGCTGAGCTCGGGTCGCTGGAACGATCTGTTGAAATGCAGGCCTCTGTAGCTATGCCTCCCCCGCCGGTTCCCGAAACGACATGAACCTGTGCCAGAGGAAAGGTGCTTCAGGGTGTACGGTCACTCAAGATTTGCTTTCTCCCAAATGAGAGAGTGTAGGAAAACCCAAAGTCAGAAATAAACAGTGTAGGTCTGGGCTTTCAACAGGAAACCCATCATTCTTAAAGCTGTCCCCTTTCCAGACTCAGCGCTGAAGGTTAAGGCCTAGGCTTGCCTCTGGGCGGGGTATATGAGACAGAGATAGACCACCCTGTACCAGCGCTGGATGAATGGAAGGGAGAGGGCACTGGGGCCCATATCCACCCTGACTCCTGTTAAAATCTTCAGTATTACAGATCCTCAGGGAGTGATGTAGCCGGTGATCATAGGGCATAGGTCTCTACCATCTCCAGCAATAGTTAGACTTTCTTAGAGAATCCTGGAAAACATGAGAAACCAAAACCTTCTCTAATAGTGGGATTTCCGACATGAGTGTGTATTTTGGGGCAAGAGAATCTAACACTTCTGAAGTTACACAACTAAAAGATCATAAAAGATCAATGTACTCGCAGGGATAACACAGATGCATCAGATCCTTCTTCAGAATGGGTGGGACATAAATTGTAAATAAAAACCAAGTAAACGCTCATTCTATTAGCTTCAACAACAAATCATGTACTCTTGATTTGGAAATGTAACATTTAGAAGCACATGGGCCAACTGACCCTTTAATAAAATGGCTTTAGCTTCTGGTTCTCATAGAACAAGTCTCTATAATCCTGATTTAAAATATCCAATATTCCCTTGTCTCCAAATAAAAACCTGTTTGGAATGATGATTTAAAAAAATCAATTTGAAAGTCATACGTATGATTTAGAAATTCATCAGACTAACATTTCTTAGGCTATAAGGGGTTAGAAGATTATTTAGAGACTGTTTAAGAATCTACAATTTTGACACTTTTAGGTTAAAAAACATGTGCTTCACTAGGTAATGTTGAGCTTTAATGGTCAAAATAATTTTTAAAAAGCAACCAATTGGCTTTCTGTGTTGCATTAAAATTCATATAACATAAAATTCACCATTTTAATCTTCTCGAAGCGTGGAATACCAGCGGCATTCAGCACATTGACACGATCGTGCAAGCATCACCTTTGTCTAGTCGAGAATGTTTCATCACTAGTCACTCCCCAGTGCCCCTCCCCCCAGCCCCTGGCAACCACTAATGTGTTTCTGTCTCTATGGATTTGCCTATTCTGGATATTTCACGTACATAGAATACGTGACGTTTTGTGTCTTGGCTTCTTTCACTGAGCATAATGTTTTTGAGGCTCATCCATATTGTAGCATGAATCAGAACTCCGTTCCTTTTTATGTCTGAATAATAGTCCGTTATGTGACTATACCACGTTTTATCCATTCATCCATCAACGGACATTGGGGCTGTGTATACCTTTTGGCTATTATGAATAATGCTGCTATAAATATTCATGTACAAGTTTTAGTTTGACCACCTGTTTTCAGTATACACCTAGGAGTGGAATTCACGGGTCATATGGTAATTCTATGTTTAGCTTTCTGAGGACCCGCCAGCGTGTCTTCAGCAGCATTGCATCATTTTACATTCCCACCAGCAAGATGTGAGAGCATTCTAATTTCTCCCCATTTTCACTACTACTTGTTATGATTGTTTTAAAAATGGTGTTATAGCCATCCTAGAAGGTGTAAGGTGTATGTCCCTGTGGTGACATGTTATTAAAATGCAGTATGAAGCAGAGTTGAAATTATTGTGGATTTCAGCAAGGGAAGGCAGACAGGTCCCATTATCTTTTTTTTCTTTTTCTTTTTGTCTCATAAGAATATTTAGGCCTGATAAACACAATAGGTCGACTCTTGGTTGTCCTCAGAGGGGGGGTGACATTGTGTGGAGAAAGACTGTATAGCCATGTATACTGTTTGATTAAATACACCATCTCCCACCATCCCTTCAATGGCAGGTTTCTTAGAAGGAGTAGTATATACATTCTCACGTTCCCGTGGTGTGCCTACTTCTCAACTGCTCCCAATCTTCTGCTTTTTTCTATGCCAAAAAAGTCATTTCTTGATAAGATCCTCAGTACTGTCTTGGTTTCTGTCTTAGTCTGTTGCAGGCTGCTATAACAAAGTACCATAGACTGGGTGGCTTATAAACAAGTTTCTCACAGTTCTGGATGCTGGAAGTCCAAGATCAGGATGCTGGCAGATTTAGTGTCTGGTGAACCCTGCTTCCTGGTTCATAGATGGCGTCTTCTCCCTGTGTCATCACATGGTGGAAGGGGCGAAGGAGCTCTCTGGGCTCTCTTTTAGAGGGGCGCTAATCCATTCACGGGGGCTCCACCTTCATGACCTAATTATTTCCCAAAGGCCCCACCTCCTAACACCATCACACTGAGGGTTCAGTTTTAACACATGAATTTGGTGACACAAGCAAACAGTCCATAACAGATTCCAAATCTGTCCTCCTATTTCAGTCTTTTTGCTGCATGGCCTCCTGCCAGGGATGGCGCTGCTGACCACACCCTTCTCAGAGGACGCTCTTCTCTTGGCATTTGTGGTGTGCCACTCTTCGGATTCTTGCTGTGTTTTTTCCTTCCAACTCTTATGTGGCCACCCTGAACACTTACCAGCTGTCTCTGCAACCAATTTCTGTTCTTTCCTCATTCTAAGTTCACGGATGGTTGTTTCCCCTTAATCGATACTCTCCTTAAACCATCTGGCACACGTTCCTTGTTGGTTGCTTTGGTTACACGTGTGTGTGTGATTGATAATCCATCTGTCTCCCAATATTGAGAGCCCCGGTCATCCTCTGCTCCTCTGTTTCCATCCCCCACATCCTGTGAAGCGGGGACAATCAGGTGATGGGGGTTAGAGGATCAAGGACATAGTGAAAGAGAAGGTTTTAGGAAACATTTACATTCTGCTACTCCCAGTGTTACCAGCAGTCAATAGTTCTGTCCAGTGCCCTTGAGTAACTGTACAGATGACTGAAGATATCTGTCAATGAAAAACGCAAAGCTTTCTATACAATATTCACTGTAAACAGGATTCCAATTTATAAAATAGTTCACTTACTCCAGAAATGATTCATTCATAGAGATTCATTTGCCTCTTAGGATTGTCTGAATGACAGAAAAATATTAATTTAAATCACTAGATCATCAGTTCCAGGGTAAGTTCTGCAAAACAGACGGTTCCCTCAGCCCCTGACAGTGGCCTCGGTTTCTCCTTCTACAAAGCAAGAAAGATTGGGATGGAAATTCTCTAAGATATCAAAAAAATGTGTGGGGCAGATTCTGGCATGCAAGCAAAAGAAAGAGAATCCTATTAACTTAGGCAGAAAAGGAATTTGTTAGAAGGATATCTGGTAGTTTCTAGAAATTATAGGAAATTTGGAGAATGAGACTGGAGAAAGAGGAAAGAACCAGAGGAACCAGGCCATCCAAAAGCCAGTCTGTTAGGTCCTGAGATTGACACTGGGTACCCTTACCCCCCACTGCTGGACGACAGATATTGCAGAAACTCTCAGGGATAACCCTCAGCTGTTTCCACGTCCTCATGTCACTGCTTTACAGTTTAAAAAAAAAAATCCTGCTTTCAAGCATGAGATTGGCACACATAGGTCATATGCTCATATCCTAGGAACTGGGGGGGAAGGACAAGGAAATAGCTGCCCCTTAGGTGTCTAATCAGAGTGGGACATGGGGCCCTGAGGTCACACGGACTTGCCCAGGGAGAGACTTCCTAAAATGTTAGCAGTTTTTGTAGAGCTGGGAGGGACATAAATATTCATCGCATTACGAGTCCCACATTGTTCTTAAAAGAGACATTCCTCCCTGTATCGCTGCAGACAGGGTTGAAGATCTAATTGTTGGGCTCCTGGGCAGCACTGAGAGACGGGCAGAAAGCAGGAAAGGAGGATGGAGGAAGGAGGCAGGCATGAAGTCAGGAAAGTAAAAAGTGGGGAAGCAGGGGGAGAAAAAAATGTAACAAGAGGAAAAAAAGAGCTCCAGAAAAATATTAACTTACCTCTTATTGGGGCTGAGCCAGGTTTTGTGGAGCCTAAAACTTATATAAATCCAAGAATCTTCTTTAAAAAGGAGAGCAAAATTATGAATACAAAAAATTGGTACAAAAGTAAATATTAGTTCAGAATGAGAAGAAATATCCTAAGAAGTTACTGCAACTTTGGAGATTCAAGACCCTTGCTGAGACATCTCTAGGCAATTTACCAGACATACACATGCACACAGGAGAAGGCCCCTCCACCTACAACACTCTATGGCTCCCAGCAACACCTTCTCTTACAGGGGCACATAAAGTGTCATAAGCTGCTCAGATAACCTGCCTCGACTCCTCTCTCTACTCCCATCGGAGAGATAGGACCTGTTAGGTGTTCATCCAGGCATTCATTCAAAACACAGTGATTGAAGATGCGTTGTATGTCAGCACTGTACTAGGAGGAGAGGATACAAAAGTGAACAAGACGGTAATGGCCATTGCCCTTGTGGTTGTTAATGCACTAGTAGAGAGAAAAAAAAAACAAAAAAAAGAAGGTGAAAAGGCTTTGGTATCATAATCACTTCTTCGCCCAGCCCAGTAAGAAACAAGCACAATTTCTTACAGAGCTTTGCCAGAATAGGGCGTTCTGTTGTATATGATCATGTATACTTCAGAATTATAAGTGAGATGTTTGTATAATGTTGATTCTATTGTATAAATAAAGCCAGAATTATAAATTAGAAACTAAAAATCTATGGCACTCTGTCTGCACAGAGAAGGAGAAGAGAGGAGGGAGGAGAGGAGTGGGGGATGGCCTACGTGGGGGAGGGCAGCCCCGTGACAGTGTGTCAAAGGTCAGAGCCCAGTCACGGAGAGAATGATGTGCCAGGGGGACAGCTGGGAACCCCTGATGTCCCAGAGTCCCAGATAAGCTGAAACTCCCCAGAGCACACGGAGAGTCTATAAAATCAACACCACTTTACAACACAACAGCTCAACCAAAAAAGGTCTCTTCAACTGATATCCCAGTTAGGATGCATGGCCAGAGAATCGTTGCTCAGAAAAAGCCTTCATACTTCTCCTATCAGCCAGATCTTCACAATAGCTACCAGATATCGGGTCTACAAAGGATGGTATATGTCATAAATTTTATGCACATACACAAACTAATATAAATATACTAAATACACATCCCAAAGGAGTTTAGTGCACAGATTATGAAGCTAGTATCTTCACAATCGTTTTGTTTCCACCGTGCTGCAAAGAGCATGTCAGCCCTTTTCAAATGTCCTTGAAGCCAAAATGTAATTCTGGGAACACACAATTATCAGTTGTTTCTGAAGCTGCCCACTGAAAAGGACTTCATCTAAAATATTGCCAACAATGGGGACCATTTATGCCAGGCTGAGGATGTAAAGAAGGTTAAGGGGCAGAATCCGGAGAGGGACATAGCCCCTATTTGTATTTCAGACCGTGGCAGAATTTCAAGTTGTTTAATGGTTTTTCCATTCTTTGAATCTTTGTTTCCACTGGACCCACTGGGACCTGGCTCCATATGTCTCCCTTCACGTGTTTGCTGCTTCATCATTTCATCAACACGCATCAAGACACATTGTATTTGTGCTCCCCCATGCTGGTCTATAGACCACCCTGAGGATGGAAATGTGTGGTGTGTCACTATCTTGACACCACTGCTCACTGGACTTTACTTTAAGATGTGACAGCTTTGGCTGTGTCGTAAACAGAATGGAAACACAACTCAAGTATTTGGGGACACAGTTGGGGATAAATGAAGCTTCTGAACCTCACAAGGCAGCCTTCTTCTTACAGCATACTACTAAGAAATGCGATATTCCTTACTGACCTCAGGGTCTTAGAATGAGAGGAAAGGGAAAACTTTCTTTTCAGTGGCCCAGCTAAACAAACAATATGAGAAGACAAGTTATATACACAGAATGCAGACACCCGCTGCCTTTCTCCTCTCTGGTCGCCATCATGCGTGTCCATACTGCCAGCAGGTCTCAAAAGGCAAATCAATTTAGTTCATTAAAATTGAGATGAATTAAAAGCAATATTTTCACCCCATTCAAAAAGTCAACCTGTCACAAAATATATTGCTCTGTGTATATATTAAGTGATGCCTCATTTATGATTTGTTTGGAGAATGAGCTAGTTCACTTCCAGGAATCTTCTAGGTGAATGAAGTTTCCCACTAGTGTGCTAGAACTTTTTAGAAAGTTTATTTTTATTTTCCTAGTAGCCCTTTAAAAATGTATATTAAAAATCCCTGTGGCCCATTTGTTTCCAACACCCTGCGCACACATGGGTCATTCAGTGCACCCAACCAGTGTCTCAACCCAGACACCAGAAGTCCTCTGTAAATTGTATCTTAACTTGGATTGTTCTCTTCTTGTCTATAAGACCGAAGCCCCCTCCTGAAAACTTTCTTGCCACTGCCCAGATCTAACCCAGGCAGCAAAAACTTCTCACAGTGGTTAGAATTGTAATGCAAAACTTCAATTTTCTTTTGAAATTTTTTTTTCTTTAGGTAACAGGAGTAGAGAATACTTGAATTTGCAAAAATTGGAGGAGTGGTGGTGTTTAGTGTCCCAGGGACTCTACACTATTGATTTCATCCTTTATTAATAATAAGATTTACTGTTATCTATATCAATCATGTGTTGCTGTAATACAGCTGCCCTTGGAGTTTTGAAGTGTGTAGAGAGGGTGTCTGCCCCACCATGGATGGCAAATAGATTCCAACTTGACTGGCAACCTTGACCCATTGGTGGTGCCCGCCTAGAGTACTGGGTGGAGAGGGATTTTGTGACCATATCTAGGCTTCATAAATATCGCAGACTCTCGTTAGCAATGTCTGTCCTGTGCACAGGGTGGGGTCTGTAGCTTCCATGGCCTGGCTTTCCTATTTCAGTCTTCTACACAGTTCCCTCCAAGTGCTAGGATTGTTGAGCTTTTCCTTCTCCTTGTACCTGTCACTTCAGTGAGTGTCCATCCACATCGAATCTTAAGGCTGTCAATGCACCAGGATCTGTCAACTCTTGTACAGTCCTTGCACAAATCCATTCTAATCCATTGCTTCCAAACTTCTCTGGGTGGAAAAGTAGATAACTCAACTGTTAAAATTGTGCTTATAATGGATTAATTTATGGACAGAAGAATGAATAAGTAGGGTAAATATGGAATAGAACAGAGATAAGTATTAATTGTAAAATCTAGGTGGTGGGTACAGGAGAGTTCACTGTGCACCTCTTTCAATGTTTTGGTATGGTGGGAATTTGTATAATAAAATATTGAGGGGAACAGTTCTTATGGTAATAATTAATAATCAATGATTGGGTGCATGAGAGAATTACTAAAAATGAAGGGTATGTACTTTTGTGGATAAGATATAATTTAACTTACTACCTTGCTCCTATGGGTCCGTTTGTTGTCACTTCCACATTTTGTTTTCTAAATATGAAAGTATTCGAGTAAATGCCGTAGGGGCAACTGGTCATTATTACATATTTTTAAGGGCCTTTGAAAAATAGTATGACTCTTTTGTTGGCTTGCTTATTTTGCTTTGGCTTTATTTTTTTAATTTTGATTATATTGAGGGGGCAATAAAAGACAAGTGATTTTTCCCTGAAATACAAATCCAAGATAAACCAACATTTTCCTTGACACTGACTCTGGTAGAAGGGAGTGGTTGTGCCAACACAATGTATCACACTAAAAAGCTGATCTAATTAATTTCGTATAAACCGAGGAGAAATTGCAAAATCGATGGGAGGTGCCTGGCAGATGTTTGAAGTTGGAGCCTATCTCTCATGGTTGAATCATACTTTTAAAAAATGAGTGCACCGTAGTAATGACCTGGGGTTATAATGGGTCCTGAAAAGCTGATGAAAGACATGAAACAGTAGAATCAGGAGAAAGAAATGAATGGTAATTTTTTTTTTTTTCTGATTAAAGGATCATACGAGTTTATCCAACGTTTTTTGGTGGTGAGAGGGGAAGTGAGGAAATACTGCACTAAATTTAATTTAATATTTATTATTCACAGAAAATATGAATATTTTCAAAATACAAAGTAACTAAACTGAAATAAGCAGTGTAAGTCATTTGTTGCCTTACTTTTCAACTCTGGAAGTTTTCTGCTTATGTCAGGAGGGAAAACAAAAAGAACATCTACATCAGCATAAGAGAGTGGATTAAAAATTGGCCACTGATGGGAAAGGCAAGTAGAATTTGGCATAAACTATCACAGAAGCTTACACCCAACAATGCCCAGAGTCCTGGCAACATGAACTGTGTGAAAAATGCCAAGAGAATTATAGGCCTTTGACTTCTTAAAATAACAAAATTCTGTTTAATAGATTGTTCTGCACAGTTGGGCAGACAACGGCCACTGCTGTCTTCAGTGGTAAGTGTTCAGACTACAAAGTAAATTGAAGATGTGACTGACATGAGCAAGAACCCAGATGAGTGGTTCACTGAAAAGAAAGTAAATGCCTGTAGATGACCAAGGTTTTGAAAGGTACCTTGGCCCCAACTCTTAAGCCTGCTAGGTTACAGTGATATGGTGTGAAGCATCACATTGGTTTCTATTATTTTTGAATAGTTAAAGAAATGAAAGTCTAGCTTTCTGTGATCCAAAAATAAATCACTGCAGAGCAGTCCACATTCGGCACAGCGCAAGATGTCACTAAAACGTGGAAGCAGCACCCCAGTTAAAGAACAGAGGCGGGTAAATGAGTCAGTGGACCTGGGAGGTCAAAGAACAGATGTTTGCATTCTCCTTTGAGGTCTGTCAACCCAGACTCAGCCCTGGTTGTGGAAAGCTGTGACAGAATCTGTACGGCTTTCTACAGGACCCCAAAGCCGGCTGCTGTCTGATTCTGGGGGCCACATTGACAGCAGGCCTTCATAAGTTTAGTGCTTTGGGTTCACTGCTATGTGTGAGGAGAGGTGCAGAGATGAAGAGAGCAAGACCCGTCTTTTTTATTTTTATCTGAAGATAATGATGAGACCAAGCCTTTAATATTTGTTGATGCAGAAGGCACAATTGGTGACAGCAGAGAGCATTCACGTTCAGGGCATTGCTCAGCCAACCACCAGCGGTGTGACCTGGGCAATTCCCGACTTCCCTAGGCTGCAGTTTCATTCCACACAGAGAAGGGATGGTAATGACTCAACTTCAACGCTGTCGGACTGTTTTGAAGGTTAATGAAGAGTGCGTATAAAATGCATTGTACGGTATCTGACACACCAGGAGGGCTCAGACATTTTCACTATCTTCATCACTATGTTCCAGACCATTCTCTTTGTGCACATTATCTCTAATCTTTAAAATTGTGAGGAGTAGTTATTATCATCCTCCTTACCGATGAGACAACTAAGTCTCTGCCAAGTTGGTTTGCCAAAAGGCCTCAAGGCTAGTACAAGGTGGAGTCTGTTTTTGAGCCCAAGTGTGTCTGGCAGTTGGGGCGGCCCACTCCCAGTGTTAGCGCTGAGAGCCCGCGGTTCAGGGTGCCCTACAGTCCCAGGCAGACCCGGCAGCTGGTCCCTCTAGTTCTCCCTCCAGATCCTTTTGCTTCCCACCATACCACAGCTGACATCCCCACACCCCAGTCTTAGGTTCTCTCTGTTAATTTTTTTTCTTTTCCATTTCTGTCTTGGACCATATACACCAACCAATGATAGAAAAGGTACAAAAATACTTTGGGACAAAGTTATATTAAAACATATAAACCCATACTCCTTATCAACTTACTCTAATGTACAGATGTAGCAACAATGACCTAAACCAGGACTACGCACTCCTGTTTTATTTTTTTAAGAAATTAAGCTCATTACTTTTATTTACATCATGGAGGGGAATGGACACTTTCCGTCCTACATTTTTATAGGCAAAAATTCTAAGTAGTAAAAACATGTATTTTTAAAGGGTACACTACTGAGAGTTGAACTTGTCCACTGTTCCAAAGCTGAAGTTAGGAGCATGAATTACTACATCAGGAAGGATGCAAAGCTTAGTGATACGACCTGTGACTATTCAAAGAGAGAACTGCCTTGTCCCCACCCTCAGGGCACAGGGAGCAGAAACTGTGTTCATTTTGTCCTAAAAGTTCCGTCAAACATCTAGAAGGGCCGTTCAACATAGATATCGTCTAAGTATTTGCTTTAAGGGGAGGCAAAATTACTGAAAATAGAAATTTAGGCAGCTGAAAATTTCAGTAGCCTTAATATTCTGCCTGATTTCTAGCTTCAACCTGTACATACGTGTCACTGCAAAATATGATTTGGAGTGTTCACGTCCAGGCAGAAGGAGAATAACATCTGTGAAAACACACAAAAGGTTAATGACATCGTGCTTTCATTCCACGGAAAAAACATGGCATTGATTCATTCTCAAGCTGGAATATGTTTCCACATTAAAATAAAATTTGCCTTCAGTTTAGAGGGCGTTTTTGTTATGAGAAAAACACATCCCAACAGAAAAAATAAAATGTTTTCACTAGGCATGTGAAAAGTCATCAAACAGCATAGGAGATATTGGGCAAAATGCCACCACATTTGATGAAAAGAGCCATGTCAGTGATCCACGTTAACTTTGACCAAGACCAGTGAAACCCTGTGATGACTTCTGTCTGTCAATGATTTAGTATGTTAACAAACTTAAATAGAATTTGGCTAGCCCTTGGGAAATGTAATGTATTTCCTGTGTATTATTATGGGAAAAAATAAACACATACATGAGTAAATTCTCAAAGAGAAGAATGGGAAATTACAATGCGGGATTATTTCAGCCATCCTCTCGATAGCAAATCAATTTGTTTTTTCAAAGCAAAGGAAGAATTTTAGCTCGTATTAAATGCCTCCTGCTTTTCATTCTCCATGGTTTTGATTTCACTTAGTATGTCCACTGATTTTGAAAACAGTGGCTGAGTAGTGAGTATTCCACTCTTATTTGCAAGTGAGGAATCAGGCTTATGGAAGTTAAACAGCCCCCTTGGGGTTCCCAGGTAACCCCTAAGTCAGACCTTGAAGTAGTCTTGCTGACTTACAACCACCGGGAGACAGCAGTGCTCCTAGCTCTTCCATGGAGAGAACTACACTCTGGCTACTCAAACTGTGGTCCGTGGGCAAGCAGCAGTAACGTCACCTGGAAACCCATTAAAATGCTCACTATCAGGCCCCACCTGACCTACTATTCAGAAGCTGCACATGACACCATCCCAGATGAGGCACTGGAGATGTTCTGCCCTAGGCCACATGGCTACAGTAGACCATGATCTCATCGAGCATTTTCTCAAATATCCAAGAGACCCTGTACCCAATATTCCAGCATACACCTGGGGCCTGGGAAGCAGCGGCAGAAAAAGGCAGGTCTGTAAGTCCTGTCCTGTCTGTCAAGCACAACTTTTTCAGTTCAAGGCACAGAGCAAATCACTTGTCTGCTCCAATATCTAAGTACTACAGATATTCAATCAATATAGGCATCCTGCCAAAGTCAGCTAAGCTGTAAAGTTCGCTGAAAGTTGATAGAAGTACAACCCTACTTAGAAATAGTTCTGATAGCTGGAGAGGTGTGACAGTATTTGGTGTTACAGCTTCTACTCAGCACAAGAGCTTTCCACACATGGAGGGTACCATTAGCCTTTTCAACTTTCTGTGGTAGGAAGAAAAAATTTTAAAGTTGATATATCTTTCCTCAATTAGCTAATGTAGTAGGTGTCAATGATACAGATAGCTTTCTACTGTCTTACTCCATTCAAGTCACTGCTTTATATTTCCTTGCGTTGCAAAGACCAGCTTTCCTTTCCCACCTGTAGGACACATGCCTCTTTATATTAGAGTGTATTTTTTAATAAACAGCTTTTGGGCACAGATGAAGGCTTCCTTTTTCCAGAAATAACTAATTCAGTCTATTAGTATTGAAAATGTTACTTTAATTTTTTAAAATGAGATTAATTTTAATAAAACACAATTTACCTATAATGCATCTTCATAGATTAAATTTTAATTATCAAAATTGGCTTGAGTGGAATTTGTTCTTTGCTTATTCTTTACTTTCTAAACTGTGCCTTTACTTTATTTCTAAAATAACTTGGTGAAATATTCCCAAACTCTGATAACCTAATTCTAGTTGCTGGTATGTTATTTTGAAGATAGTTAATTATTTCTGAGGAATGACCTGGGGGTCAAAATCCATAAGATATACAAATACAAGCATTAGCCCATCAGCAAATTTGCTTATGGGGTTTTTTATATTATATAGTATATAAATAGTAAATAAATAGTATTCCTCTTTCTAGGAACACAATGTTATTGATTCCCCTCTTCCCTAGTAGTTCTGACATATTAACATTTAGAATCAACAAGATTATGGCATGAAAATGTGGTAAAGCCAAACTATGGGATTGTTTGTTCCTAGAAATGTTCATAAAAACATGAACAGCACGCCTGTGGCCAATTATCACATTCAGTCCTGAAGCTGCAGAATCCCTCTGCCTTTCTCTCTGTTGGACACAGTTGTTTTCATACAATCAGAGATTAGAAAATACTTTTCTTCTGTTGTTGATGGATATTTAAATTAAACTATGCTCTATAGAAATCAGATGTCTGTGGGAGAATTTTAATGGACAATGAATTCATCTTTCCCTATTTTCTATGTTATCACTCAAAAATTTTCACACTACCTCTGATAAACTTTTAATGACATATTAACAAATGGCTGAAAATAAAGTCATTCTTAACTTTTATGGAGACACTTTTTTTGTGTATGTGAGGAAGACTAGCCCTGAGCTAACATCCGTTGCCAATCCTCCTCTTTTTTGCTGAGGAAGACTGGCCCTGGGCTAACATCTGTGCCCATCTTCCTCTACTTTATATGGTATGCCACAGCATGGCTTGACAAGCAGTGCATCTGTCTGCACCCGGGATCCGAACCTGCGAACCCCTAGTCTCCAAAGCAGAGTGCGGGAACTTAACCACTATGCCACCAGCCTGCCCCTATGGACACACTTTTTTAAAGTGTTCATTTATCATAAAGAGCGACATTCAATAGAGCCAAGATCAATGTTTAAGCAGAGGTGACTGTCTTCTGCCCACCTCAGAATCACTGTGTGAGTAGATGTAAAGCAATTCTTTTTGGCAAATCATGGCCTTGAGTCCCCTAAGGGACCAGGTCCCCCTGCCATCGGAATTCACAGTGGACTTCAAAGCCTTGCGGGGTCCACAGGGCTGTGAGCCCTCTGGCAGTCACAGCCCCAGGAGCTCAAAATCCCTTTGATCCCATAGTGTAGTCACAACTGCTTTGAAGTAAGAAGAGGGAGTGAGTTAGAGAGTGGGTCCCTTTGTTTCTCCGGCTGGGGATCTGCAGACCACACCCTGGACACTCACAGTGGTTCTCTTCTCGGCTACACTTGATCATTGCCGGAGCAGCTTTTAAAGCATACTGGCCCCCACCAATTCAGACTTAATTGGTGTAGGGCGGGGCAATTTAAAAAAAGCTCTCCAGGTTATGTTATTAGAATGATAAGCATCTTTAAGAGACAGGTAAATAAACCCTCCCATCTTGGGGAAAACAAAGGGAGGAATTTACTCCTGCTCACCATGTGGTGCAAAAAACTCCCCCCAAAAAACAGCAACAAGAAAACATTAAAATCAGAGAGAGAGAGACAGACAGCCTTATATGGCTTAAATTTAAGACGGAAACCCTGACATGTTGGTAATATGAGTGAGTAGACACCAGGTAAGCAAATGGAGTGAGTTGTTCATTTGGTGATACCCATACCAGGGCCCTATTACCACAAAACAGATGATTGCCCACTGAGAGGAGACGTCTGGGGCTTCAAGGAATAAATCTTTCAAATATCTGCAGATGAGAACAAGGGGAGTGGATGTAACCCAGTCTAGAGGAGCACTAATAATCCTAAAGAAATACCTGGAAGAAAACAGTAAAAAGCTGATACTATGTCTATGTAATTATCTGTCTCTAGATCACCGGTTGATTTTTTAGGGAATCTGTGTAACATTATGTTGTTTCAGCTTGATTTAGTTACTTGAAATAATGACTTTGTTTTTAAGGTTCTAGTAGAAGATCCCATCCAATAATATTGGAAAGAATACATGAACCCAGATAAATCCTGAAGATCTACAAGTCATTCCTAAGGAGATTGCTCAGAGGCCACTACTCAAGTGGCATCCCCCAAAAGATTGGTGAGAAAAATTACACCTAAACAGATATTATTACATCAGAACCTAAACTCACCAATCTCCTACACAATGGTGTACAATGGTATTCTTTCTTAAGGCACAGGACAATACCCACATCAGTGTGTCCTGCATTTATTCGATCCCTATTTCCAGACAAAGCCATCCAGACAGCTTCCACTCTGGTCTCTCAGTGCAAGTAGTTCTCAAATTCCATCTTACATAAGTCATTCCTTGTTACCCTATTGATTGGCACGGGGGACTGACCTCGATTGATTTTTGTGATTCAAATTTATAAACAACTAGACAGCAAAACTATTTTGGACACCTGATGTCAATAGGTACAATAGAAGAAATAGCAAAAACCCAAAAGCTAAAATGGATATTGCAGGTTTTCCTCATTTACTGTCTACCTTAATTCTTTCTGCTTCAATTTCCTTAGGACAGAAACATCTGGTATCCGTATATTTTCTTTGATCTTTAAATAACCTAGAGTCAACATTGACAATGGGCAAAGAACGCCTCCCGTTTCTCGTAGAACGATAGAGCAGGTTGAAATAAGTTATCTAAGTGCATAGTTGGGCCTTTTTATTTCAAGGAAGAGAAACTTATTAAGAGAAAGAGCAGTCAATTATAGTAAAAAGGGGACTGAAAACCTACAGGGAGCAGAAGCAGCTAGAATGCAGACTGACTGCTTTCCCCGAGCCTCATTCCCTCGTGCAGAGCATCCCCGCTGGTCTCCGAAGGTCCGTCTCCTTCCATGTTCCCTGACTGCTTCACAGTCATTTCCATCTGCCGCCCCTGCCTACATTATGACCTTTTATCACCAGACCCCGCTTTCAGGGCTATTAGCTGGGATGTGTCAAGGAAATGAGTCAGTGTTGGGGGTGGCCTCTTGGTTTGATCGTCTATGGCTAGCGAGTACATCTGCGGGAACGATCATGTTCTAGAGAAGGTGGCATGTGTGCAGCCTCCTCACACGGGGAAGGGTTTACTCCTTAGTCTCACATTTTTCCTGATTTCATGTTCCCTTTCTCCTTTTCCATGTTAGACCTATTGATTTCTTAGGATATGTTGGGATGCTTATCGAAGTCAGGGTCATGAATAAAAAATTCCCAGTTTAGGGTTGTAATGTTAGCCAGTTCAGTAAAATAACATGAGAAGAGAAAACATTTTGGGTCAAATTCAGAGTAGACATCTCTGGTCTTGATCCCTGTGAAGTGCCAAATACATAACAAATGCTGACTATATAAGAAATGAGGGAAGGCACCAGCATCCTGTTAAATATGAACACTATATGCCTTTATTCCTTTCAGAAAAAGCTCTACAGTTGTTTGCTTGTTTTCAGACATTGTTTCGGGCTGTTGTCTCTGGTTCAATCACTGTTCCATTTTTTCATCAGTCTAACCAAACTGTACCCTTCACTGCAGGCTGACCACAAGCATAAACTCTTCTGGAAAGCCATTATTAACCACTCAACATATCAACAGCTGCCATCTTCGATGCTCTGTTGCTTATTTTTTCACATAATCATATACTATTTGTATTACTATTTAAACAAATCTCAAGGGTATGTTTTGTAAATTACTTGGTGACAACTACTACATCTAACACAGCACTGAACACTCACAAATCACTTAATAAACGTGCTAAATAAACTCATACTGGCAATTAAAATGTATGTGTGTGTGACGTTGCCAAAGAAAAATAAGCCTAGACATCATTAGAAAAGACTTGCAACAGGAAGAACACGTCAACCTCGGTATGTGCGAGCATCTCAAAATCAAAGAGGGAGCAGCTTTCTGTTTTAGAGAGGGGTGAGCGGGGCTGCAGGACAGGGGGACACATGGTGGGGGCCAGCAGACAGTGTGATTGGGGTGGTTTCATGGGAATCTTTCTCTCTGTGTTTAGCTGGTTCTCAATTCTCAGGATGAGCAGTGAAGGAGGAATTTTCTGCACCTTGGGGCTTGCTCAAGCTTGCTGGCTGGCGGAAGTTCAGGACCCTGTGGGGAGGAGAGAAGCCGACTAGGGTTTGGTGAAGCCAGGTCAATGGGTAAGTTACAGGTTACTGTGAACACTTGGTCAACATGCAGCCCCGACTAGAATCGAGGTATTCTAGTAAATCCACTGACATGAGCCACCAAGCCCTCATCGTGCTACAGACACCATGGAAACAAATACTCCACTTTAAAGTGAGATAGCAAAGCAATCAGGGGAACAGATAGATAGCATATATTTATACATAACTCATTATATGTAAGCCTGCCACAATTTTATTTTTAAATTCTTAATTACTGCACGTGGACAATTTTCAATATGTTATGATATTTTCATAAATTCTTATAAATATTTGTGATAATCTAGTTTATAAATCTAGTTATAAAATTCATACAGTTGATTTTAGTGTTATAATTATGGTTAATATTTTTTGAAGTGCTAGTAAATTTTTCAGTGTTAAACTATGGGTAAATAACTCTTTTAGAGAAGGAATCCGTGTCTATGTAGATAGTTTGAATCATTTTAATAACTCTTACTACAATAGAATCAGTCACTGCAAAAACACATGTTATAGAAAAGGCTGTTACTTATGTTACTGATCAACCCTCTGCCCCCTCCCATGGGAAGCAGCTGACCTTATGAAAAACATAGTTTTCCTTTAACATTATCCAATGTTTTGAACAATAGTTTCAGACTGAAAAAACAGAAGATATAATATATAAAACTATGTACTTTCACAGATATTTATATATTTACCGAAGAAAAGACCATCATCCAGGCTTAGATGACAGTGATTCTTGAAAACTATGCAAATATGTGCAACAAACATTGGCTTGTCTGTCTTTCCAAATATGAACTAACTTGTCTTCACTATGTAGATAGAATACAGTTCATGGCAGCATGTCTTAAACTCTGTTTCATGTTAGCAAAATGTTAAAACAGGTGTTAATAAGAATTTAAAATAATTATTTTAACATTAAAATTTATTTCACAGAAAAAGAAGCCCATGGTCAACTATGTTTTAGTTTCTAAGCCACAGTACCTTTCAGTGGGCCATTTATGCTAAGGCATATTGAGAAGTTCTAGTTTGGCGATAAATTATACAATTGTTTTGAAAATTATTTAACAATG
The DNA here is from genome assembly GCA_031878705.1 of Tapirus indicus. Taxonomy (NCBI): domain Eukaryota; kingdom Metazoa; phylum Chordata; class Mammalia; order Perissodactyla; family Tapiridae; genus Tapirus; species Tapirus indicus. The sequence continues at coordinate 123,798,007 of CM062925.1, forward strand.
CAGAATATAGCAAGTGTGAAAAGTTTGTCATCTTGTATAATGAGCCTGAATTGTTACATTTAAAACTAGATAAAACCCAAAAATATTATTAAAAGTAACTTTAGACTATGTCAAAACATCTTATTAGTAGATGAGGAAAAATATAGTTTGTTTCAAAAATACTCAGTAAATAATTCTTACCAATAATGTTCAAATCAGAGTTAAGAGCCTGTGTTATAGGAACAGGGAATGGAGAAATTTCACTCAAGTGTGAGAATATAGATGCCTCCATGATCTTAAAAGAAAGGAATTTTGGACATATTTTCCCAACAAAGGAGAATTTCTGTGTCCTTCTGGATGTCACATTGTCCCTTGCTTTCTTCTGGTTGTCACTCCACTGCAACTGCCATGCTGATCCTCAAAGGAAAGATTAATTTGGAAAAGACTTCAGATGCCTCACTATATTGTTTCTAACTAATTCCCTCTATCATAAAACTTTCATTTTAATAAGAGAATCTTGTGTCTTTACTGAGAACACAGAAGCCTGCAGTGTGCTTTGGGAGTGCCAGGATAAATTTGAGGAAGCTGTCTAGAATATTTCCGGAACTCTGTAATACGGTATTGAGTGGGACTTTTCTTGCTCCTCCAGAATTGATAGCTAGAATCTGAAGCTGGGGGACCTAGAGGCATTAAGAACCCCATATCATAAACATTCTTCCATAAATGTGGCCACAAACCTCTCTCAAGAATGAACTAGCCCTTCTGTTCTCAACCATCATCCCAAGTTCTGTTCTCCTTGCACCCATGTATAAAGTAAGAATAGAGATGAGAGAGAGGGAGTCATTGTTGTAGGTCTTTTGCCAAAAGAGTTAAGGGAAAGGGGTCCTTCTTTTACCTCCCCAAAGCGAAGGAGAGGGGCTCCTAGATTCTTCCAGAGAGAAGATGGACAGCTCATCCTCTCCCTGGAGAACTGATAGCCGTCAACCTTGTCATTCTGTCTCTATGCTTGAGAAAGGGGACTAACAGGGCTTAGCTGTTAGTGGAGGCAGAGCAGCAGCTGTGCACCCACTTTGATGTGAGGGACTCATCTGTCCAGGACAGTGCTCAGAACCAGGCTTGCATTATTTTGCTGACATTGCACCCAAGAGGCTCTCAGAGGCTCAGGTCTCCTCTAAACCCCTTCCAAGTCTCAACACAAGAGTGTTGGCTATGAAAAAGGAGTTAGGCAGTTGAATGGATAAAGAAAATGTGGTCTGTCCATACAACAGAATACTATTCAGGCTTAAAAAAACAAGGAAACTCTGTAATATGTAGCAATGTGGATGGACCTTGAGAATGTCATGCTAAGTTAGATAGACCTTGACCACATCGTGCTAAGTGAAATAAGCCAGTCATGGTAAGACAAGCATTGCACGATTCCACTTCTATGAGGTATCTAAAATAGACAAATTCATAAAATCAAAGACTGCAATGCTGGTTAACTGGGGCTGGCGGCGGTGGTAGGGAATGGGAAGTTATTAACCAGCAGGCGTTACATTCCAGTTAAGTAAGATGAATAAACTCTAGAGATCTGCTGTACAACATGGTACCTATGGTCAACGATAATGTACTATTGTATGCTTAAAATTTGTCAAGAGAGTAGATCTCACGTTCCTACCACATTTAAAACATTTTAGAAAAGGAATTGGGATGGGGGACACAGCTCATGTCGCCTGTTATGGGTGAATTGTGCCCCCCCAAAATTCATGTTGAAGTCCAAAGCCCCAGTGCCTCAGAATGTGCCTGTGTTTGAGAGAGGGTCTGAAGAAATTCAGGACACCCCACGCCAAAACATGCCACTGTGGCATATTGATTATTCTGCGACGAAGTCACTTGAAAAACAGCAAATGCAGAGAGGGGCTTTCTCTAAACTCCCCTTGTCTGCCTGAAGACATATCCTCCACAAGGAGGTCAGTTGTCATCAGTTCCCTCCCTGGGAATGTCAGCAACCAGGAAGATGGACTCTCGTCACAGGAGAGGGGACTAGAAGTCAACGCCACACCCAGACAGACATTGTCTCAAACTGTCATACTGCTGTCATCTTCCCTAAAAATCCTTTACAGTCCACTAGGAGCTACCATCCACTCCCCTTTCCCTATTGAAGTAGTATTTAAGCTCTCAAATCTCACCACCTTTTCCTGTATTCGGGTTTTTTTTTTTCCTATGATGCCCCCATACACATAATATTAAAAATTAATACATTTGTATACACTTTCTCTTGTTGTCAGTTTATTTCATAAACCCAGCTATCAAACCTCGGAGGGCAGAGGGAAGGCGTTTCCTCCTCTATAGGACTTTACAAAGATAATTAAGTTAAAATGAGGTCATTAGGGTGGGCCTGATCCAAGGTGACTGGTGTCCTTATAAGAAGAGGAGATTAGGATGCAGACATGCACAGAGGGACAACAATGTGAGGACACAGGGAGAAGGTGGTCGTCTATAAGCCAAAGAGAGAGGCCTCAGGAGAAACCAGCCCTGCCCACACCTTAATCTTGGATTTCTAGACTCCAGAACTGTGAGGAATAAACTTGTTTAAGCCATCCAGTCTGTCGTACCCTGTTATGGCAGCTGAGTGGACTAATAACTTACCCTGCCCCACACTCCCTGGTATGAAGGTGGTTGGAGGAGAGAGAGGCAGAGCAGCCAGTTCCCCTCCCCGAAACTGTGGAGCTCAAGTCTCCCTTCCATGGGAGGAGGGTGGGAAGGGTGCAAAAGAGTGAGAAGAAAATCACATTGAGATTGGAACTTTCAAATGAATCAGTTTAAAAATGGCCAGAAAACTGTTAAAGGATGATAAAAAGGATTTAGCAAAATACAGTAGAAAACCATCTTTGGAAACGTTATGTGAATACCCTTCATGATATGAGACTGCAAAATAAACCATAATAAGAAGTTATCTTAATATATCAAAAAAAGAAAAAAAAAACAAAACAGTAATGAAAGAGTGGATTTTTTGAGAGCCATGGTGTGCCCCTTAGGACTTGAACTATCAGAAGGGCAGGACGTGCCAGCACGGCCCTCGTCCTAATGCTGGGAGAGCCCAGGCCCATCAAGAGAATTCCATGGCTTTTCTTATTTTGAGGCTTTTAGTGCATATTGAGGTTTGATTTGTTCAGTTTTTGTCTTGTTTTGTTTAACATCTGCAGGATTTGTTCTCAGGCTCCTATTATGGTGGTTGTGTCTCAGATGTTCTGAAAGGGAAGACATGGCGGCCCGGGCTGGGTGGGAGTGCGGTTGTCTGTGAGGAGAACACTGACCTCCTTCCTCCCCATCTCCCTGGCTTTCCTTATGCGGTCTTTAGCCTTCTGGATGTCCTCCTCCTCAGAGGCCCCCCTCTGCTCTGTCTATACAATGACCTTCCTTGATTAGTGCTAACATGATATTAAAATGTAGTTCAGAGCTATAGTCCCTGATGCTCTCGTTCACATAGTAAGTTGACACTTCAGTAACCTGTTTTTTTTCAATCCTCTCTAGGTAATTAGTCAACAGCTCTTATTCATTCCATTACCAGTTTTTGGAACTCAATTGATTTCTTATCAAATAGGTCAGCGATTCTTGGTAGAAGAAACTATATATTCTCCACCTTAGGTGTGTTGACATATTCTTCAGAGTGTATGATAATATCTGTTGTAGACATTATAAGATATTGCTAATAATCTGGACAGCAGACTCTGTAACTCCACCGCCTTCTTCAATGGAGTCTGCACATTTATTTTCCTGAAATGTTGACAAAAGGGTGTTCACAGATGGAGTCAGTGGCTGGCGGGGCAATTTGTATTCTTTCAAAGGGAAACTTCATATATCTCTTTCTGTTTGTGTTCCTGAGCAGGGCTCTCTGACCTAACTTTTTATAGAATTTCTGCCAAATTCAACTTGCTGGAAGGAGTGATTTACTATTCTGAGCATAAATGTTAGCAAATTGTGGGGTGAAGCTACACTTTCATGACATTTGCCAAGAACATGTTTATAACATGAAGTCTCTCTCTTGGTCTCCACCCATCAGGGCCTCCAGGGAAAAGCTACGTTTTATATCTGGAACCAATTTAGAATTAAACGTGGGACTAGAACTCATAGCTCTTAGTTTAGAGAGTTATTTTTTCTTTTAATAACATAAATCCACTTTTATCCCAATTTAAGAGCAGTATGAATTCTCAAGTGGTCTCTGACAATTCCCAACTCCTAAAAATATAAGTCTGTTTTAGCCAAATTTTAGGTCAAACAAATGAAGTTCACTGTATCCACAATTAAAAGGAACAAAGCAAGGAGGGAAGGTCTATAACTGGATTGGATTCAAGAACTTTTTAATCTAGTTCATGTTCATGGTGGAAAGTTATAATGTACTCGGGAAATAGATCATGTCCAGGGCAATTAATGAATTTTTTTGATAATAGAGAAGAAACAATCCTTTTGTGAACAATGTATTTTAAAAGAATCTGAAATTTTAAGCTTTTTACTTGGTGTTTCTTATAGAAAAGAGGTTTAGGATACAGAAAGCAAGAAAACACAAGTTTTACATCATTTTCTTTCTTTTGAAGAACTTCCTAAGATGTTCAGGTAGATAAACACTCATTCCTCCCCCTCCCTTTGCTTAATTTTTATCCAGTTCTTGATTCTTCCACTGCACAAGTTTATTCTGTGTACAAGAATAAATAATAAAATATTATACTTAAACATGGTCTTCCTACTAATAGTTTGGGATTGAGCTCTTCCCCATCTGAATGTAAATGTGGAATCTTGAGGATGATACCTGATTTGGAAGGAAGAGACTTATGGATAGTAAACAAAAGGGAACCTCATTCTCATTCCTTAAGCTCAGGATATAGATTATCACCTTTGTGCACAGATATCTAACAATTTGCTTCCCAGAGATGGACTGCTCTTATCACTCAATTAGATGTCTTCTGCGACTCGAATACAAAATCACAATCACACAACAGCAATCAGTTCCAGCACTCTGCTGATGTTCCCAGATTGTATCTTAACAGATGCATCGAGGGCAAGAAGCTCATCTCTCTGGGCACAGACAGTTTTCCCACCTAAATCTTGTTCAGAATTTCCATAGTCACAGCAAGATGGTGTCACTTTCCGTTTTTATTTCCTTCCTACGCTAACATGGGCAGCCAAGAAAAACAAAAGGGCAGCATTCTTACAGTTATTTATAAAAACAAACGTAGTGTCACCCTAACCCTGCTTATTATTTCCATGCTGTTCGTTTTAAATCCTTGAAAAAACTGCCCAATTTGAGGCTCCTGCTGGAAATCAAACAAATCTTTTGGCCTGCCCCCCGACCCCGCCGGCCCATTCCTGTCCTTCGGGCTTGCTGAGGGTGATGTCATCCGGATGCAAGGAAACTTCATGTTACAGTAAGATTCTCCACAGCCTCCTTTGTTGGCATGCCCAGGCCCACGACTCACAAGCCCAGGGAGATCAGATGGTGATGGCATTCTGTGGCTGGATCCACTTGTCCCAGCTGAGCATGATCCCACAGAAACTCCACGGGACCCTACCGTACTGGAGCCACATGCATAACATCCAGTCACTGGGTTTTGTTTGGTCCGTTTCCATAAACGTTACAAGAACCAACATTATAACAAACACCTTGTTTTTCCTCCCTCAACCACCCACCCTTGCTCACTTGCCACATGCTATCTGCGCTGTCTGAACATTCCCGTCCTCTGAGAACAGAGTCTGAGGTGCAGACAAATCTCCCTTCCACCGCAAGCCTTCACTGGTTGCTCTGGAAGTGCTGCCGTATCTCACACCTACCACTGCTGTTTAAAAATTTTTTTTAAAGAGGTAATCTGTGTCTTATAAAGCTCTCCTTAGGTTAGGAAAGATAGTTCTTTGAGATGTGCCTTTTAGCAGGGACCACGGGAAAGAGAGGAAACTACAGATATTAAGTGTGATAACTGCAAATGGAAAATTCTTTTATTTCCAATGAACACCGGAAGTAATGACAGACCTTGACAGACAACTGTTAATATTCTTCAGTGAAGTCTAAAGAGGTTAAGTAGCCTGCAAGATGAAAGTTCTCCCCAGCCGAACTACTGCTCCAAACACCCAAATGAAAAAATCTTCATATGGAGAGAAATTTTCAGTGTTTCTCATTATGATTGTTTTTAGTTTTTATTCTTTCAACTGGAAAATTATTCCCATTGAAACTTTTCAATCATTACACATAAAAAGATGTTCAGCAAGGACCACTGAGCGCTGGGAAGCTGTGAAAATCTACTTTCACTCTCGAAACATCTGTAACCCCCAGTGGAGCTTTGGCTCTCTCTACTATACTTGCCTTCCAGTGAAAACACAGGAGAACGACAGTTTCCCATCGACAAAGCTGTAATTTTGGGAAGAAATGAGTAAACACATTACTGAACAGCAGCGTGAAAGAAGAGACACAATTGCCTGGTTGTTTCAGTAAAAACGTAGGGAATTAGTTGACTGTGTTCCTGTAGATTTGGGTTTATGCACTTCCTACACACAGGTGCACACACACACACGCACAAACACTACACATGCTATTTATATTTCCTCCAAAACTACAGTGGCTCTAACCATCTAATCAATAGATCAGAAAACAAAACACACTTTAAATTTCAGAATAAATAAGCATGGTCAGTGCATGCGTACATAATAAACTTCTCATTAATATGTTGGAACTAATAAAGCTAAAGGGAAAAAGTAATATTTATTGAGCTTGTTGTGTATCAGGCACAAAGTTTATCTCTTTTGATCTTTCAGTCGCTACACACACACAAATATCTTTAAGAATAAGATTACTATCTCTATTTTTATAGAGGAAAAATGTTAGGCTCAAAGAAGTGAGTAACTTATCCAAGGTCATGGAGATTTATATCAATATGTATTTGTATTATTTGGTATAACCCAATGGAGTACATGTTGATGGAATGAACAGAAGCTGGACTGAATTCACATATTTTATTCTGCATAAGACTGATTACATTTTGCTCTGACACAGTGACTATCTAAAGTTCCAATCTTGGGCCGCCCGGTGGCGCAGCGGTTTAGTTCACGCTTGGCAGCCCGGGGTTCGCGGGTTCGGGTCCCGAGCGCCCGCCGATGCACTGCTTGTCAGCCACGCCGTGGCAGCGTCCCATATAAAGTAGAGGAAGATGGGCACAGATGTTAGCCCAGGGCCAGTCTTCCTCAGCAAAAAGGGGAGGATTAGCAACAGATGTTAGCTCAGGGCTGGTCTTCCTCACAAAAAATAAAAAAATAAAGTTCCAGTCTTTATTTCTGTTCTTGATTTACCAATCAGTACACTAGCTGGAAAAAATCAGTCTAAAAAAGCCTGTCATATTTAAAATACAATATTTTCTAGATGTTTTAATATAGCCACATACTAATTTCACAATTTAAAAATATTTTAAAATACCACTTTTGTTAGGTAATGGATATTAATTTTACATATGTTACTTAATAAGGTGTTTCTGTAGTTAACTCATTTTATGACCATCTAAATTTGGAAAATCCTAACTTTACCATATAATGAAGGTGAAGCTAATGTCTTCTTATCCTTGTGGAATAATGAGTAACAAAAGGATTAAAAATTACCAATTGCAGGTTGAGATAACATATATTTGATTGGCCTTTCAATAATCTGTGTAAATAATGTATAGTCATGCAGTGAATAATAACATTCGGGTTGACTGACTACAAACACGACCGTGGTCCCATAAGATTAGTACCATATAGCCTAGGTCTGTTGTAGGCTATACCATCTAGGTTTGTGTAAGTACACTCTATGATCTTGAGACAATGACATAATCACGTAATGATGCATTTCTCAGAACGTGTCCCTATTGTTAAGTGACACATGACTATAGTTGGAAATGCAAGAAGAATTTTTGTGTGTGTGTGTGAGGAAGACCAGCCCTGAGTTCACATCCATCGCCAGTCCTCCTCTTTTTGCTGAGGAAGACTGGCCCTGGGCTAACATCCGTGCCCATCTTCCTCTACTTTATATGGGACACCGCCACCGCATGGCTGACAAGCAGTGTGACAGCAGGCGCCCGGGATCCAAACCCGCGAACCCCAGGCTGCCAAAGCGCGAACTAAACCACTGCGCCACTGGGCCAGCCCCATAAGAAGAATTTTAATAGCTAATTCACATATTTGTAGATATTCTTCTTTGATACTATGCCAAAACTCAACAGATGGTCCTCTCTTAAAGATTAGTTCTGATGTGGAAACTAAACCATATCAGTGAACTTTTCATACTCTTTTCTGTGAAAATCCGCTGGACTTTGACTGTCTGATATTATGCATTGGTCATTTATAAAATATCAGCTCGCTGACTTATAAAGATCTTCCACATGACGAAATGTTTCATTATACGATTCCAAAAAGATAAAAAGTGTTAATGTGAACACCGATTTCAACAGAAAAGTCTTTGAGTATTGAGACAGTCTCAAGTTCGTGGTACCATATACAAATTTTCCAATATTTTAATTTTCACATGAAACCGCTAATTTTGTCATTGGCCACAAATGCTGTCAGTTGTCTTTCTTGAAGTGGTAGGCTAATTTCACTCACTTTCAAGGAAATGTCTGCCAAATACCCAAGTTGCAATGTTGTGTCTGTTAGTCGTTCTCCAAATAAAACTCACATCCCATAAGAAAGGTGTCAGCTCAGTCATGCAGGTGCTTTTCCTCAACTCCCATTGTACATTGATATAGCAGAAGCACTTTATGTGTACTTCCCATTTTTCATTGCGGAATAATGAAAAGACATGTCTCAAGGGTGAAGATTTAATAAAACTGATATTTTATATTGCTTCATCAGGGACATTCTGAAAGGCAATTGGCTTATTTTTCTTTCTGTGAGTGCATGGCGGCAGAGAATACAATGACCACCAATACAATTTTGGTCTTGATTTTCTTCTCAACTGCTTTTGAATTCAGTGAAAAGTTATAAAACTGTGGCAGGTGCTCCATGTCTGCTTTCTTCAATGCATGAATACAAAATACTTAAGTATGCACCTCTTTCAGTTATCTCACAGTGTTGCTCTGGGGCATCAAGAAAAAAATCTGTTTATAAATGGCAAAAAATGTAAGATACTTGAAAGTTGTCATATCTAGTCCATTCTGCCTTCTTTCACTAATACTCAGGAAGTATCTGGAATCCCCAGTGTCTTATTTAATGCCTTATATGTGTTTCCCTACCACCTCCCCTTTCTGCACTTGCCACATGGGTTGAATTGTCTGTCCTACTTGTTCATGACTTGTTTCAAGCATTGAGTGAACTCAGAGCCATGAAGTCACTCTTGCAATGTCATTCTGAATCCATTTCTTGAATGGAAAATATTGTGTGATATTAACAACGGTGATGACAAAGAATAAAGCTCAAGTTACAGCATTGGGGAAAAGGACAAGACGTTTGAAGTGAAGTTCAAGAAATGATACTAACAAAGTCAAAAAGGTAACATCATATAGAACGGTGAGTAGGACTGTGGGATATAGATTTTAAGGGAGATTACACCTGGGGGGTGTAGGTCCGGGAAGACAAACTGAGGCAACCTCGGCAGGTTTTTTTGTCATTTGATGTGGAACAATCATGGAGAAATGATACTATGATCCAATGTCTTTTTCATGATGCTTAACCAGGGGGTAGTGTGGATTACAGATTAGAGACATTTGACAAGAGGCAATTAAAGAAAATATATTCCATATGTAAGAGGATGAAGGCCTGAGTAAATGGAAAAAAAGATAAAATATTTTAACTTAGGCAGAAAATTATTATTGTGGACGACTGAAAAAAAGAAATACTACTGTACTATCCTTCCTAGCTGATATAATAAGTACCTTTAGGGTACTGGACTTATGGGGCTGCTCTACACACATCTGGACACAGCCCCGGTGGTTCTTTTTCAGTAGGGAATTAGAACAAACAGAGGTAACAGTTATGGGCCACAGAGAACAGATTCTCCCAGAAGACAAATGGTCTGGAAATCCCGTATCTTTTCAGCAAATACCCCCTTTTATTCACTAGCAAGTGAGACGTGCATTCCATCCCTGCTCTAAACTCCTGCGAATAACAGCAACAATAATTTCAAGCTGTAACGCTTCATACGGAGGGGTGTTAATCCAGGCTTGTTGTTAGCCTAATGTGTTTTCACTGGATTGAGAGCTCCCCTGATTAGCACAACACTTCCCAGCGTGTCTTCAGCTTCAGATGGCTGTCAGGTTCGGAATGATTGTAGCAGCTATTTTTAAAATGCTGTAATTAAAAATAGTCTTGCAATAGGAATGCTGATTGTCTCAATGCTTTTCCCTTTTAGACGTGCATCAGTATCGCTGTTAGATTACCTACGTGGTGCATTCATGATTGTGATATTTAAAATACCTCATGTTTATTATTTTGCAGGACTCAGCCGCTGGCCTGAAGGCTTTAAGTCCATTGTCTTATAAGATGTGGCTGTTCACATAAACCCTAGGAGGTTTAGCAAAACCTCCCAGGTTTTCTCAAATTGATATGTAGAGGTTAGGTAACTTACCTGAATGAGTAACTCACCAGAATAAGCGATGAAGCTGCAGCTACATACAGGTTTCTGACCCCAGCAACCATGTGTGCCCTTCCTGAGAGGATGTTTCTACCGTTTCTAACTAAGCATGTGGACAAAATGCAGATGAAGTCATGTTTAAATCTCAAGAACAGAGCGTACATACTTCGACATTGTTTTAAATAAAGTTAAATAATTACCCTTATATTTATTCAGCGATTAGATCACTATTGTTCATAATAAAGAGAGATTGTTTAGACAGTTATTGAGGACCTACTATGCTCCCGGCACTGTGAGAAGTGACTGTTGCCTCTTTCCCCTACTGTACTTAATACACATGCAGTAGAAATCTTTGTTGATGGTTTGTAAATAAGAAAATCTACGCTCAACTGTTCACAGCAGAGCCAGGATTTAAACTCAGATGTTTTGACGCTAAGTGTCTGTCATGAAAATAGTATTAGTATAAGCCATTTTAGGAACTGATTTCATTCTAGTGAAATTGTGGGGTGAGTGCATTTCCTACCTCGTTTTGTTTAAACACGCTCTTGCCCACTTGATAGGTTCGAATAGCCTGCCCATCTGGTGTTCTGCTATCCCCATGGCCAAATGGTTGGGATGTGAGCCCAGCTGGTCAATTAGACACTCCCCATCTATCATTAGATTCACAATCAGTGTAAGACAAAGAGTGAAACTTGAAGATCCCGAGAGTGGTGCAGGGATGGTGACAGAGTTGTTCCTGCCACACGGCCCACCAGCGCTTCCTGGATCCCTATAACTTCCAGAGGCTGCTCATCCAGTCTTTCCACCAATTCTTAGGACTTCCCTACATCCTTCCTACAAGATGTCTGTCTATTTGTGGAAGTTAACCGGTATGGCAGACAGAATTCTAAAGATGCCCCGCCACTGCCAATGATTCCTGCCCACGGATCATTCAAACACCAATCCGGGTCCAGCTTTGAAGATGTAGAAAAGCCTCAAGCCAGTTACCTTAAGCTATGGAGATGTAAGGGTGGGCATGGCCTAATGACATGAGCCTTTAAAAGCAGAGAGTTTTCTCTGGCTGGCAGCAGAAGCAGAAGTAAGAGATTCAAAGCACAGGAAGACTCATTGGAGGCACGGTTGGTGGCTTTGAAGATGAAGGGGGACACATGCCAAGGAATGCAGGACAGGGAGGGAGGCACCAGGAGCTGAGAGCAGCCTGCACCCAGCAGCCAGCAAGAAATCAGAACTTAATCTGTGGCCATAAGGAACGGAATTCTGCCAACAACTGAATCAGTATGGAAGTGTATTCTCCCCAGAGCTGTCAGGAAAGAGCCCAGCCAGGCCAACACCTTGATTTTGGGTTTGTGGGACCCTACGCCAATAACTCAGCTGAGCCTACCTTGATTTCTGACCTATAGAACTGAGAGCCAATGAGGGGATGTCATTTTAAGCTGCTAAGTTTGTGCTAATTTGTTATACAGCAATAGAAAGCTAATGCCACCAGAATTGGAGTCACAATAGTTTTCAATCCTACCATAATAGAGTTTGATTTCAACAATTAAAACATTAATTTTAGAGATAATTTTTAAAAAGTTCCCATATCACAATTCAAAACACTGGCATTTAACTATCATTAAGGATAAATAGCCAGTGGCCTGAACATAACAATTACTTGTAGGATCTCTTTAATACCCAAAGTTTCAGTCCAATAAAATTTGTATTAAGTGGCCATGTAGACTACCTATTATGCTGATTTTTCAAGGACTTGATTCCAAAACATGGAATCTGAGCACAAGGCCAGTATTTGTCTTTTCCACAGAGTGGGATCTTTCTATGCTCTCTCCTGATAATAGGACTGTGGATCTCAATAAAAGAATGAATGTTGAGGGGCTGGAGGCTCATATCAGTATCCTCAAATCCTTGTGTTGTGAACTCTGCATTCTAATTGATTAAATCCTCATGTACATTTTGCATTCCAATTCTCAATAGCATGGTCCTTCTTTACTATAAAAAGATTTTCCCAAGTTTTTGAGTAAAATTGATGGCCTTGAACAAAGCGTCTTTTCATTCCATGGTTTATCATATTCCTACCTTATCAATTCCTGCCTTATGTCATTATACCACCACCGAGAAAGTTGTCCCAGTTTGGAAAACATAGACAAATGATTTTCCAGATACTGTTCTGACTGTTCTGAGGGCTGGGGCGTGAGCACGGGTGAGCATAGAGGCCCTGCCCTCAGGGGCTTCCTGAGTGGCAGCTGTTCTTAGCTCTGCTTCAGAGGAGAAGAGGCTGCCCCAGGAAACGTCACCAGATTTGCTGAAGGTCATAGTGAATATAAAACCAAGAAAAATTGGGTGGAGGTGAAGCTCTTCCCCTCATTTTAATTCGATCTCTAAAGACTCTCAGAATTATTCTCAGAGGATTATCAGAGAAAATTCATCTTTTTTCCAAAGGAAGACAGGCTTAGGCAGGAAATCAGGAATCCTACAAAGATGTATGGTCTCATTTTCAAAGCTAAGCAATGGAATAGATTCATGTTTTCAGAGAGGCTTGTTACACTCAAACCCTTCATGCGATACAAAACCATTGTCCTGGTTTTCTCTCCCAGCACATTCAAGGTAAAACAAGAACTTATAACTTTAAAAAGAGCTGAATGGATCCACTTCCTTTTTACAGCAGGTCTCCCAGAGGCCAGGTTCTACTGCTCCCCTGTTGGCAATACATTCAGACCTCATTTCTGGAACCATCTTCATCATCCTTGAAAAATGCAACCATGTATGGTTGGCTATGCACACTATCAGAAACTAACTACTCACTTCCTGAATATAAAAGAGTTTATCGGTGAGAAAGCCAACTGGGAAGATCTGAAGTCTTTTTAAGGTCAGGCACACGGGGCATAGTAGGGATTCTGTTGTGGATTTGTCCAGTTGGCCTTTGACAATGTGCTGTAGATGATCCATGTTCTTTGTGGGAAAAAGGGAAAGAGAGAGAGATTAAAAGCTAAGTTTACTGCTCACTCTCGGCCTAGAATAAGCAATCCTTATAATAACCCTCTGAAGTAGAAAAAATAATGACGTCCAATTTACAGTGGAGGAAAATTAAAGAAATTAAGATGAAGGAACTCACTGGGCACCTGATGATGAGGAGTCACTCATAATGGTGAAAGGGGTCTCAAAATGTACATCTTGACTCTGCTTCTGATAGACTTTGCATTTTATTCACCAGAACATAAAAAGTTACTGTTAAATATTACAAACAAGCGAGTGAAATACAGTGAGGTTTTCAGGAAGAAAGCAAAGAATGAGAAATAGAAATCTCTTTCCTTGGTTAAAGTTACAAGTCGTGGCACTATTTATAGAAACTGGTCTCTACTGGGTGGTTGAGGAATTGGAGAGAATAGTCACACAAAGACTTCAGCCACAGCTCTAAAGTTCCAAGAAAGTAACCAGCAAAAATCGGGGTGGTCACATTGACAAAGGCCTCACTAAGCCTATTCAGAGTGTCATTCTCTCTTTTGATGCCATTTTTTATGCCACACATAGCTTCTATTGTTAACAGTGCCCTGAATTCCAAATAGATTAGAGAAGTACATTATGTACAGTTTTGCTTCATATGCTCAATACATTATTTATACTTCTATTTTCAGAACATAAATTATTTGCATTTTGCTACACCCTTTCATCTACACTAAAAATACTTGCAGACTCCAGTGTACTCTCAGACAGCAAAGAGGATTGTTCAGGGTAGACAGGAACAGTAAGAATCGCTCAACTCCATTCTGGGTCTCTGCACGGAAATCTCCTCTCACCTTATGTTGATTAAAAAACATGCACTGTCTCTCTCAATATCTGGATCTTCAAGACAGTGTATTTCTTTAAATTCTTGTGCAGTCCTGGGCTGTCTGCAACTTTCCATAAAGTCCTCACATTATGGGAGGGAGGTTTTAGGGAGTCACAGGAGAAGAGAATTAAATTTTAATTATTTCTGTCTTCAATACTTGCATATTTATTCACTCAACAGTTGGTGATAAACACTAGAATCCAGAGACAGCATAACAAGGAAGCAGATCAGATCCTGGTCCTTGTGGAACTTACATTCTATCAATGAAAAAACATTTCCTAACAGCTAATTACACATTTGCTTTCTTATAATTGCTGTAAGTTTTCCAGGAAGAGAAAGTGTCCTTTACGAGTGTGTTTCAGGGAGAATGGAGCTGGGAAGTCATTGACAATGACTCAAAAATGTGTCAATTGATCTGAGATCTGAAATAAGAGTAGATGTTTACTAAGAGAAGGTGAAAACATGGGTGAAAGGGAGAGGTGTGTTTTGGATTGGATGGGGCTATAAACCTTGTATGGGGCTATAAAGGCTGAAAGTGCACAATGCTTTCAAAGAAAAGAAAAATGTTTGGAGGTCTTCTATGGGCTGCATGTTTGTGTCCCCCAAAATTCATATGTTGAAACCTAAGCCCCAATGTTTTGGTATTAGGAGGTGGGACCTCTGGGAGGTGATTAGGTCATGAGGGTGGAGCCCTCATGAATGGGATTAGTGTCCTTATAAAAGAGATGCCAGGGGCCGGCCCAGTGGCATAGTGGTTAAGTTCACACACTCTGCTTCAGCAGCCCAGGATTTGAAGGTTCGGATCCCGGGCACAGACCTACTTACCACTCATCAAGCCATGCTGTGGTGGTGACCCACATACAAAATAGAGGAAGATGGACACAGATGTTAGCTCAGGGCTAATCTTCCTCAGCAAAAATAAATAAATTAATTAAATAAAAGAGACCCCAGAGAGCTCCCATGTCCCCTCCACCATGAGAGGACACAGAGAAAGATGGCCATCTCTGAACCAGGAAGTAGGTCCTCATCAGACACCAAAACTGCCAGCACCTTGATCTTGGACTTCCAGCCCCCAGAACTGTGAGAAATCAATGTCTGTTGTTTAAGCCCCTGAGTCTACGGTAACTTGTTATATCTGCCTGACCTGGCTCAGACATAGGTCAGAAACAGAAAGAGGAAACAACTGACAATAAGTAAGGCAGAAAGAACAGATTTGTGTTGTTTTAAGCCAACCAGTTTTTGGTAATTTGTTATGGCAGCCCTAGGAAAAGAATACAAACTCTATCAATGTTACAGGGGACTTTCGCTTCAGAGTCTTTACCTCAGAGTACTCAAAAAGGCTTCATGAAAGAAAAGAACAAAAGGCATAGCTCAGTAAAGTCTCAAACAAGAATCAGGAAAAACAGAAAACTGCACAGCTCCATTCCTCAAACTTTGTAATCAAGCCAGGTTGAAAATTTTTGCAGCAACCTGCCATCTGTGACTTTTCCCCTCCTCCTCCCCACTCAAGTCAGGGAACTCCTCAGAAAAAGAAGGTATTTTAAATATGCTGAAATTCTTAATTGGCAACCTTTGGAAATAGCTTCTGATGGCTTCAGAGCACAGACGGATTGAATGAAGACTGGCTGACCCATTTATTTAACTCAAATGATTGCCCTTCTAAAGAAGTATGTCACTGGTATGGGAGTTGTATCAATTCAGTAAAATATTCAGACATCTTTGAGAGAATCCTGCCATCTGAACAAGATTGTATTTTTTACTTAAGAAGTAGAAAATACACATTTTTATTTTAAAGAATATCTAGACTGAAGCTGGTCTTTGGAAGAATGGTATCCTGTTTCTAAAAATGCTCGCACTTACAACTATTAACTAAACATAATGAGCTGTTTAAGAGCCAACTGTTTCTCTTGAACTAGAGGCCAGTATAGGAATGAAAGAAAAATCGTGAGAACTGTGTTCTGTCTCCAAAGACATCAGACAGTGTGTGTTATATTAAGTGTTAAATCGTTCCATTTAAAATGAACTAAATATAGCTATTACCAAGAAAGAAAATGGACTGGGCATATTTATTATCAAAATCATTCCCTAAACCAAACCACAGTTGCTCCTCTTGTGTCTCAGATTCCTACTCTCCCTCATGAAATGAGGCCCACTTCTTCCAGCAACAAGCTCTTTCTAGGAAGGAAGTGCCGTCTCTTTAACACTCCTCCATTCTAGTATCTCCATTTATTGTTTATTAAGTGTAAAATTTAGCAGGGCAACCTGAGCCAAAATGTGCAATTCATTTGCATGAAAGTAGCCTCCTTTATAACTTTATTCCTTCTGAGAAAATTATAGGAAGCAAAAAAAAAAAAAGAAAAATCCCTTAGAAATGAAGTAGCTGACACATCACATTTATTAAAGCTGTGAAGCCTTCAAAGCAGATGACTTATGATTTTTCATCCTCAACAATGGTTTTTGCCAGAATGCTGCTAGACTTGGAAAGGATGATTAACAGAGCAGACAGACACTCATGTTTGATGGCAGCATGCTACTAATTCATTCCAAAATAAGTTCAAATTTGCTAGCAAGAGGAAAGAATACAGCAAGAAGACATTTTTCAAGTCATCTTTTTTCTAAACTCATCCATTTTCAATGTAAGTCCAAAAGCTCATACAAAGACGAAGTAATTCCCAAACGGTCTCTAAGTATAAAGGCTGACATATTGTAATAAAAATATAAATGTTTTGCCATGAGCTTACAACACTTTCAAGTATAGGACTCTGAATTCTCATCCAAATTGATACAATAGGTAAGCCAAAACAAGTAAAAACGTGTTTAATGTGTATAATTATGCCTTATTTTAATAGGTTATTCTTAATGTGTAGTTTAAAAGGAGAAACAGAGGAAAATAATTAAAACTGCAACAATTGTGTTAACATGTAACCACCGAAATATTATCAGTGCTGGACAGCTGATATCCTGTTCTAAAACATAGACCTTGATTAATAGGACAAATTATGCTAATGATAATGCTTAAAATGGCTCTATTGACCTCAGGAAAAAGCATTTAATGACAATGGTGGACAAAGGAGGCTGCTCTGAGATCAGTTCTAGAGGAAGCAAGTCAGCAAGAATGTTGTTGGGAAATGTCCTAATATGCGACTATGATCTACTTCCACATGACATTGGACTTACACCTTAGAGAATTCAAGATGTCAAGCTGGCAAGAACAAATATTTGCTTTACAAACTCATGGATGGAGGCAACATCATCAAAATAATAGGCCTTAGTTAGATGTGAGAAATTGAGTCCTAGAATCAATTTAATTTTGAAACAGGTGAATGATTCCATTTTTGGCAAAGATGGAGTAACAGCGACCAGATTTATCTTCCTTCATGAAACAACTAAAACACTGAACAGACTATATGAACACTAGACATCAGTAAATAAAGGAAAGTGATTCCTGAAAGAGGGAAGTGAATAAGGGCCCTATGATTGCTCCAGCTTTCTTCATGGGTAAGTGTTCAGGCCACAGTGCAAGGGAGGAGGACCCAAGCAGAGCACAGCCATTTCCTTGGGTTGAAGAGACAGAGCTGAGATTCCAGGGAAGCCAATAAGAATCTGTGGGGCAGAGTAACGGAGTGGAGAGAGCAGTCTACAGAGAGTGTCTGGAGATCAGCAGAGGCCCCCTGGGTTCTCCAGCTGAGTACTGATGAGCTCATACATGTAAGAAAACTATGCAAAAGGAAGAAGGAAACAATGCTTAGAGCTAACGCAGGGCCAGGAATAGTTTGTGTCCCACCAGCGAGAATGGGACACTTCATAACCCAAGGGCATCAGATAGAGTTTTCAAAAGGTAGCGCCTCAATAGTGGAGCAAAATTACACTAGACTAAAGGCTACCTAACAGAGTTTAGACTAAGATCTCAAAAGGATCCAACTCTTTCTAAGTACCTTACCTGCATTCTAGAACAAAGGTCAAGAACATTATAGAAGTAAAATAATACCTAGGACTCAGTAAGGTAAAATTTGCAATGCCTGTCATCCAGTAAAAATACTGGGCATGCAAAGAAGCAGGAAAATATGACCCATGTAGAGAAAAAATACTATCCATAAAAATAGATGCAGAAATGACACCAATGATAGAAGTAGTGAACAAGGACATTAAAACAATACACAACCATAACTGTATTCCATATGCTCAAGTGGATAGAGGAAACATTAAGAATGCTAACTAGAGACACAGAAAATATAAAAAAGAAACAAACTGATCATCTGGAGATTGAAACTATGAGTACTATATTACTCTGAAACAAAACTAAAGACATTATAAGAAAAGGAAACTACTGATGAATATCCCTCATCAATATAGATGCAAGATTTCTTAATAGAATTTTAGCTAACTGAATCCAGAAACATTAAAAAAGAATAACAAATCATGAACAAGTGGGGTTTATCCCAGGAATTCAATTGATTGAACATTTGAATAAATCAATCCATATAAGTGGCCATATTAACAGATAGAAAAAGAAAAAAAAAAAAAAAGAAAACTCAGATAGGATCATCTCAATAGATGCAGAATTCAGCACTCATTCCTGACAAAAATTCTCAGCAAACTAGCAAAAGGAAGAAATGTCTTCACACTAATAAGGAAATCTATGAAATGCCTGGCGCTGATATCATGTTTAATGGTAAAAGACTGAATACCCCTAAGAATAGAAATAAGGAAAGGATTCTGACCTGCCTACAGCTATTCAACACTGTGCTTGTGTGCTGGTGGTCCTAGTAGTAGACAAAGAGGGAAAAAGAAACAGGCAATCAGATTGGAATAGAGTTAAAACTTTCTTCATAGATAGCATCATGGTCATCTACATAGAAAATCCTATGAAATCTAAAACAGGAAACCTAGAGGAACTAATAAATGAGTTTAGCAAGATTGCAGGACATGGGAGCCAGACTGGTGGCATAGTGGTTAAGTTTGGACACTCTGCTTTGGTGGCCCGGGTTTGGATCCTGAGTGTGGACCTACACACCACTCATCAAGCCATGCTGTGGCAGCGTCCCACATACAAAATAGAGGATGATGGGCACAGATGTTAGGTCAGGGCCAATCTTCCTCACCCCAACAAAAGAAAAAAGATTGCAGGACATAACACTAATATTAAAATCAATTGTACTTCAGAGCTAAAACTATAAAACTCTTAGAATAAAACATAGGACAAAAGCTTCATGATGTTAGATCTGGCAATAATTTCTTGAATATGACACCAAAGGCACACACAACAAAAGAAAAAACAGACAAATTGGACTTCATGAAAATTAAAAACTTTTGTGCATCAAAGGGCATTATCCACAGAGTGAAAAGGGAGCCCACGGAATGGGAGAAATATTTGTAAATCATAGACTTGATAAGTGCTTAATATCCAGAATATATTGAGAACACCTAAAACTCAACAACCAAAAACAAACAACCTGATTCAAAAATTGGCAAAGGACTTGAATAGACATTTCTCTAAAGAAGATACACAAACCGTTAGGATGGCTACTATCAGAAAAGCCCCCAGAAAATTACAGGTGTTGAAGATGTGAAAATTTGGAACTCTTGTGCACTATTGGTGGAAATATAAAATGGTTCACCCTCTGTGGAAATAGTATGGCAGTTCCCCAAAAAGTTAAAAATAGAATCACTGTATGGTCTAGCAATTCTACTTCTGGGTGTATACCCCAAACAACTGAAGTCAGGGTCTTGAAGAAAAATTTATACACCCATGTTCGTAGCAGCATTATTCACCATAGCTAAAATGTGGAAGCAGCCCAAGTGTCCATTGACAGATTAATGGATAAATGACCGTGATCTGTCCATACAATGGAATATTATTCAGCCTTAAAAGGGAAGGAAATTCTGACACACGCTACAACATGGATGAATCTTGAGGACATAATGCTAAGTGAAGTAAGCCAGTCACAAAAGGACAAATACTATATGAATCCACTTATATGAAGCACTTAGAGTAGTCAACATCATAGAAACATAAAATAGAATGGAGATTGCCAGGAGCTGTGGGGAGGGAGGAATGGGGAGTTATTGTTTAATTGGTATAGAGCTTCAGTTTTACAAGTTGAAAAGAGCGGTGGAGATGGATGGTGGTGATGGTTGCACAACAATATGAATGTACTTGATATCACTGAACTATATACTTAGAAATGGTAAAGATGGTAATTTTTTTTAATTTTACCACAATAAAGAATAATGTTTATTATTATATTTTATATATATACCACAGTAAAAGAACTGGAAAAAATCTGTTGTATTTCTGTATACTAAGAACGAATATTCAAAAGTTGAAATCTAAAAAAACAGTACCACTATGGTAGAATCAAAGATATGAAAAACTTAGAGATAAATCTAATAAAATATATACAAATACTGTACTCTAAAACAAAACATTACTGAAACAAATTAAGGAAGATCTAAATAAATGGAGAGATATACTTTGTTCATAGGTTGGAAGATTCAATATTGTTAAGATAGCAGCCCTCCATGAATTCATCTATAGATTCAATGCAATCTCAACCAAAATCCCTGCAGGCTTTCTTTTTTTTTCTTGGTAGATGCTGACAAGCTGATCCTAAAATTCATGTGAAATTCCAAAGACCTGAAATAGCTAAAACAACTTTGAAAAAGAAGAAGAAAAATGAAGGACTTACATTAACTGACTTCAAAAATTATTATACAGCTACAACAATCAAGACAGTGTGGTTTTGACATCAAGATAGGCTAATAGATCAGTGAGTCAGAGTCCAGAGTCCAAAAAGAGACCCACACATGTATAATCAATTGAATTATGACAAAGGCACAAGAGCATTAAGTAGGGAAAGGATCATCATTTCAACAAGTGTTATTGTCGCAATTAGATGTTCATATGGGGAAGACAAGAAAGGGAAAACAGTCAAAGATTAACTCAAAGTGTGTCATATGTCTAAATGTAAACTGAAAACTATAAAATTTCTAGAGTATAAGAAAGGAGAAATCTTTGTTTCCGGTAGTTAGGGGAAGATGTCTTAGATATGGGATCAAAACACAATCCACAAAAAAAATCAAAAATTGATGTTAGAGTTCCTCAAAATTAAGAACTTATGCTTTTCGAAAGATACTGTTAAGGTGGCAAATCAGCACATGCAAAGATGCTTAACATCAAGTCATTGTGAAAATGAAAATTGAAACTACAATGAGATGCTGCTGTGCACCCATTAAAATGTCTCAAGTTAAAAAGACTGACCATCCACATGTTGTCAGGGATATGGAGCAACTAGGACTCATAAATTGCTGGTGGGAATGTAAAATGGTACAGCCACTTTGGGCAACATTTTTATAGTTTCTTAAAAAGTTAAACATATACCTACTCTATGAACATAGGTATTCTCCCCAAAGAAATTAAAGCACATAGGGGCCTGCCTGGTTGCATAGTAGTTAAGTTCAGCACACTTTGCTTCAGCGGCCTGGGTTCGTGGGCCTAGATCCCTGGCCTGGACCTACACCAGTCATGAAGCCATGCTGTGGAGACATCCCACATAAAAAAAATAGAGGAAGACGGGCACAAATGTTAGCTCAGGGACAATCTTCCTCACCAAAAAGGAAAAAAAAAGGAAAAACAAGAAATTAAAGCATACATTAAAAAGAAACTTGTACATGAATGTTCATAACATCTTTACTCAAACTAGCCAAAAACTATGAACAACCAAATCCCCTGAATAGGGGAATAGATAACCACATTGCAGTATATCCTTCCAATGGAATATTATTCAGTAATAAAGACAAATGAACGACTGATACACACAGCAAAATGGGTAAATTTCAATATAATTATTGAGTGAAGAAAGCCCACATTCTCCCTGCCCCCCAAAAGAATACACACTGTATGATTTGATCTTTTTGTAAAAAAATTATACCAAATCTGAAAAGTGCAAAGTAATCTTTAATGAAAGAAAATGGATTAGTTGTTGCCTGGGGATGGGGCATGGTGGGGCAGAGAGTGATCCCAAAGGGCACAGGGAATTTTGGGGTGATAGATATGTTTATTACTTGATTGTGGTGATGGATTCATGGATTTACTCTTATATCAAAACCTATCAAACTGTATACTTGAAATATGTGCAATTTATTGTAGGTTAATTATACTAAAATTTAAAATTAAAAAAGTTAAAAAATAAATTAGGTAAAACTAGACAAGAAAAATGGGGATTTAACATTCAGTTGTTTATATATGTAAAATGCATATATGTGTATATAAGTGTATGTATATACATGCGTGGATACATCATTACACATGCAAATGCAAATATAGGGTATCTGCTGAGGTGTCCTTTTTGAATAAGCAAACAGCAGGGAGCAAGGAGTCGTGTTGTCACTTTTAGCTTTGCTTCTTTCTAGCTACTTGACTCAATTTAATCATTCATAAAATCAGAAGCAAAGGTTAGTTGAGTTCCAAAGCCACTTCTAGGCCTGAATTGCACGTGTCAGACTGCTTAACACATTACCTAGTTTTAGAAATATTGAAGAATGATAGACTGACAAACCACAGGCATCTTCACATTTATTTGGTTGTTCTTTCAATATACAGGTTTGTTCAGTTTATGAGGATGAATGGCACGTAGCTCTAATATTAAGGACTACATATGCTAGCTGAGGAGTTTATTTATTAGACAATTCTAACTATTCTAAAAAATAAGCTTTCAATTTTAGTGGAATTTTATTTCTGGCTCACGTGACAGACCAATATGGGTGCTGGTTAGGTGCGTGCTGAGTCAGAGACCTCCAGGCCTGTAGATTCTTTCACTTACTTTCCCTTGACAGGGAAAGACAAGAAAGATTGTGTTTGGGAGGTTTTTATATGAAGGGAACTTTTATCTTTAACCTCAATCTTGGAATTCAGTTTTTGAACGATGGCTTTATAGTTTCATATCATTTATTTAAAGAGAATTGTATGGGAAAGGTCTTTATTAGCCAAATATTCATAGCCCCAGATTTCTAGCAGTTCACAAACACTGTTGTGAGATGTAAGTCTCTGCAGTAATGTCGACTTTCACCATCTCTCTGAGTTCTCATTTTGTATCGTCAGGAATTGTGTTTGTCTTTATCACTCATCTTCTTGTACGTAGATTTCTCAGAGTAACTCTTAAGCAGCATGATTTTTTTAATTGTAGTGATTTGGGGGAGTAAAAGCAGTAAGGCAAGATGAGGACTAATGTCTATTCAATGAAGTAATTCATCTATTTATTAAATATTTACTAAGCCCCTGTTAGGGCCAGTCACCATTCTGGACCCTGAGAAAACATCAGGGAACAAGAGAGATAAAACTATTCCTGCCCTCATGGAGCTCACTTTCCAACTGGGAAAGATGGATATAAATAGAATGAATAAAATATGTAGTAGTTTAAAAGTTGGCCAGTTCCATGGTATGAAAAATAAAGCTGCGGAATGCTATAGAAAGTGCAGAGGAGAAGGTGGCATATTATTTGCAAGTTTAAATAGGTACAAATAAGGTAGGCAGGGAAAGGCCTGCTGAGAAAGTCCTATTTGATCAAAGACTGGAAGAAGGTGAGAGTATTGCAAACAACAATGGAAGAGCAAACAGTGGGCTGTCTAGAATGTTCTATGAATAGCAAAGAGATCAATATGTATTGAGTGGTGTAAGCCATGAGGAGAGTAGTAGGGTTTGAGGATAGAGAAGCATGGTGGAGGAAAAATTGTGCATGGCTGCTTAGGCCCTTGACTCTCAGTCAAGGAGCACTGGAGAGATTTGAACAGAGGAGTGAAATAATCTGACTATTTAAAAAGGGCAGATCGTAGTTGACGTGCTGAAATAAACTGTGGAGTTGAAGCAGGGATATAAATAATTCAGGACAAAGATGATGTTGGCTAAGACCAAGATGGTAGTAGTAGAGGTGGTGTGAGTAGATAAATATGGAAGTACGGTGAAGGCAGACCCAACAAAATTTGCCAATAAATTGGGCATGGTGCGTGAGAGAGGAGCTGGGGGTGACTATAAGATTTTGTCCAGTGCACCTGTCTAAGTGTGGTGTTGCCTTAACTAAGAAAAGATTGTGGGAGAGCGGGTTCAGAAGTAAAGACCAGGAGTTCAGTTCTAGATAAGTTAAGCTTCAGGAATTCTAGTGGAGATGTCGAGAACAAAGTTGTGTATTTGAGTCCCAGTCAGGGGTAACAGGGAGTCCAGGTCAGCGGCAATACTGGTGACTTAAACCTGAGATTCTTCAGACTATGGATGCTACTGTAAACCATGGAGTTGGATGGGATCACCAAATGAGTGAGTACGGATGGAGAAAAGAAGTCCAAGTACTGCACCCTGGGGCATTCCAGCATTTAGAAATCAGGAAGATGAAGACAAATCAGGAAAGCCAGCTGAAAAACGGGCATTGGAAAGCCAATTATGGTGTCCTGGATGCCAAGCAAAGAAAATATTGCAAGGAGGAAGTGACTACATATGTCCAAAGGTGCCGAAAGGACGAATATGATGAGGATGGAAGACTGATCATTGGCGGCTTCCTTCCCAAGAGCACTTTGGTGGAGTGATGTGAGAGAAGGCCTGGTTTGGTCGATTTTGACAGGAATGGAGGGGGAGAGACGCTGGAGATATCTGGTAGAGAAAACTCAGAGAGCTTTGCTGCAGAGAATGGGCCAATTGTTACTGGAGCAGGTGGAATCTGGAGAGGGTTTTTGTTGTGTTTTATTTGTAAGACTGGAGAAACAACAGTAGGTAAGCTTCCAAAAGAAATGGAAAATTTCATGCAGAGGAGAGAGAAGGATTAATGGAACAATAATCTTGAAAACGTGAGAGAAGTTGGAATCTAAGCACAAGAGGAGGGACTGCCTTTGAACGGGATCACAAATACATATTCTTTAGGAACAGAAGGGAAGGCAGATATATGGATGAAATCCTAGTAGTTGGGTACGTGTAGTGGTCAGAACTTTTGGATGTTCCCTGTTGGTGGATTTATTTTATTCCTTCTTTTAATTTTATTTTATTTTCTTGAAATGGAAACTTAGAGTGGGAAAGGAGGTGCTAGAGTCTGAGTAGAGGGGAAAAGATCGTTAAATGTTTAGGAGAGTGGGATGTTCAATGGGCACAGGAAATACAGTATGATGATGGTGCAGCATTAAGCACACCTGTGCTGTGGTCATGGATTTCAGGGGAGACCAGTCAGCACAGGTACAAGTTTTTCTCCAGCCATGTTCAGATGTAATGGTGCAGATGTGGAGAGAGGGGAGAACAGGGTTTAAGCAGGGGTCGTTTTTGCCAAGTGAAAGAACAGCAAGAGAGATGGAGCCTTAGGCAGGGACTGATTCCTTAGGCAGGGACAGAGCAGGGGGAGGAAGGAAGGGCATGAGTGTGGGAGGGAGGAAGACCACAGAGTGGTAACAGAATTGAGAGAGGTCTCTGGGGACCATCGAGACCCTAGAGCTGAGAAGGAAGTGGCATCAAAAATGGGATGCTTAAAATGAAGGTTATAGAGGAGCTACAATTATTGGTAATGACAAAGTCTATGATAGGAACTCAGAGGTGAATGGCTAGTGCAGGCTGAGCATGAGCTCTTTGAGGAGAGAGGTTGAAGGAATGAGAAGCCAAACTTGGTTAAGATTATTTCTATGTGCATGGAAGTCAATAATAGTTAGGACTAGAATAGTCGTGAAGATAGTGATAGGCAGCCAGAACACGAACATATGGAGACTTGAGGAGAAAGATCCACATGCTGGTGATGAGAGGAGGTAGATGATTGCAACCCTGAGGAGTAGGGTGTGTGTGTGTGCATGTGTGTGTGTGTGTGTGTGTGTGTGTGTGTGTAAGGAAAGCAGGAGGTGCTGGGGCTAAAGCAGAGAATTTTACAGTGTCCTTACGAATTTGCATTCTAATATGATTGTAAAGTCAATATACAAATAAGCAGATGTTAAATAACCATTTTAATTTGAACATCAATAATTTTTGACCTCATGGGTTTAAGACATGAGGTTGACATGTAATCTGGGGAAATAATTGATGGACACTGAAGTTGTTGACGTGCTACCCAGGCAGCATGGTCTTCAACTTAATAATCTCTTGGGGGTTATATACTTTATTGATTCGTGACAAAAAAGCCAGACCCATATCTAGCTTCAGGGTACTGACAACTGGCTTCCCAACTGTTACATTTGAAGAAAATTTCTCATCAGCAAGAATTGGACAGAACCTGATCCCCCCACCAAAAAACAACAAGTATTATAAAATTGAGAGCCAAGTATATACTCAGCCAGCATGTTAGATGACGACAGGGAAAACATTAGAATATTAGAAGTGGCGTTCCTGTTGGGAAAGACAGACAGATGTCTGAACATAACAGTTTTCTCATATTTTCACTCCTGCCTGGAGGGTCCTTCCTGCTTCAGAGAAGATCCGCTGTAAGATCTTGCTGCGGCCCCATCTTCTCGGAGAAGCCGCCCTCTTTGATGTTCTGTACCTCACTTTCTATATGAATGCCTATGCTGTTTATTGTCCTGGTTTTTTTTTTTTGGAACTTATTTGTATTATAGGTCACATTATCATAGAAATTGTTATTTAATACTATTAATAATATTCACTGTGCTCTTACTACATGCCAGGCCTAGCTCTAAACACTTTACATTATTTTATTCTCACAGTAACCTTACTATTTTTTTATTATTACCATTGTTGCTAATTCACAGAAGAGACAACCTTTTTAAAAAAGTTTCCCTAATGGTTACAACTGCATTTGACTGTCAATATTCAAACACTAACAGTAAATCAGAATGGCATGCCTTGTCCAATAGACCGACGTCCTTACCCTGTTTAGGTCAGATGGAAACCGAGAGCTCACAGATGTTCCTCCAGCTCAGAAACGACGCAGTAGGCACTTGCTTTTTGGTCTCCCAAACAGTCAACGAAAAGCAGCAGATCTTGGCAGAACATTGGGACTGACACTGGACTTTAGTGTTTACCTACCTGTGCATATTTTACAATACATATGGCTCAATGAGAAAAAATACTTCTGAAAACTTAAATACTGTGTATACTTTGTTTTCAACCAAAAACAGAAAATCTCACATTGAAAAAATAATGTAATACTGAACACGGTCTGTGCCTGCCTTCGAAATGCTACCAAGACTAGTGTGCCTAGGAACGTAAAAAGAAAGAATGATGGTATAAAGATTTTATTTATAATAATCATTTCTAATGATTTTATATTTTTAATGGAATCAGTACTTATTAATTTATCACAGTTTTAGGCCCTGTATTCGGTTTGGAGAATATAACAGTCATCAAACTCAGACCTTTTCTTCAAGGAATTTTCGAGATGGCTAAGAAATTAAACACCCTTTTTGATGTTTTCAGAGAATAAGCCATAAGCTCATTGTTCCATTGGTTCTACAAATATATTTTATTTATCACTGAATGTGAAATGTGTCTCTTACATGCACATACACACACATACACATGAGGCCAACATCTATGCAACCCCCTGACATCCAGTCTGTGTCCCCAGGTGTAGCCATTTCAGCTGTTTGACAGCATCTGTTCTGATAAGTCAGGACTTGTTTCTACCAGTTATTAAACATTTTAATAGCATCCTGCATATGTGTATATATATATATATGCACATATGAAAATAAGAATTGCTTTCTGGAATTTTTTTCGAAAAATGCAAATAAAGCTTTTTGTTGGCAGCCATAGACACAACAACTTGCCATAAAAATAAAACAGATCTTTAGCACTTGATTTAGAAATTGTTGTGTAAAATGACTCAAAATTGGGCATCCCAGTCTGTGGTTCTATGAAAGCAAAGTAACACAACAAAGAAAGAGAAAGGGACAAAGAGAAACACATGAGCATGAGTTGCATCTTTTATTCTACCTTTAGGTTCTGTTTTTGTTTTGTTTTGCCTGTTTTCCATTCTGTTCTGTTCTATTTGACCTGGTTTGGGTTGTATATAAAATCATCTCTGATCTCCACATAAAGACACTCTCTAAACTCAGTAGTAGGATGGATGTGCACTCACACAAAATCATGAGTGCGCCACAGAGACAAAGAAAACAAGAGGCAGGTACTTAATAACCTTAATTGTATTTCAAGAAGTGTTTCTCTTTTTAAAAATATTTTTACTTCGTTTATTAACTTCATATAGAAAACCTCATCCATTCCCACATGTATGAGTTTCCTAAGGCTGCTATAACAAATTATCACAAACCGGGTGCCTTAAAACAGCAGGAACTAATTTTCTTAGAGTTCTAGAGGCCAGAAGTCTGAAATTAAGGTGTCAGCAGGTTGGTCTCTCTTGGGAGCTCAGAGAGAGAATCTATTCCTTGCCTCTGTCCTGGCTTCTGGTGGATGTCGGCAAGCCTGGGCATTCCTCGGCTTGCAGATGCATCACTGTGGCCTCTGCCTGTGTCCTCACATGGGCTTCTTCCTGTGTACCCGTGCCTCTTCTCCTCTTATAAGAACATCATCATATCCAGTATGGCCTCATCTCAACTTGATTACATCTGCAAAGACCCTATTTCCAAAATTTATAGGTGCCAGTGTGAGGATTTCAACATATCATTTTAGGGGACACAATTTATGCTAGTCCCTTCAGGCTGCTATAACAAAATACCACCAACTGGATGGCTTATAAACAACATAAATATGTTTCTCACAAATTTGGAGGCTGGAAGTCCAAGATCCAGATGCCGGCAGATCTAGTCTGATGAGGACCCACTTCTTGGTTCAGACTGCCATCTTCTTGCTGTGTCCTTACATGGTGGAGGGGGTGAGGGAACTCTCTGGAGTCTCTTTTATAAGAGCACTAATCCCCTTCATGGGGGCTCCACCCTTGTGACCTAACTGCCTTCCAAAGGCCCCACCTCCTAATACATCACATTTGGAATTAAGTTTCAACATATGAATTTGGGGGGGACACAAACATTCAGTCTGTAGCACAGTTCAACCCATGCATTACAACCCAATCAAGTCACATATTATTAAATGTGTGTTATTGGATGCAAGCATTCATTGAAACTCAGATAGTTAAGACTAGAGCAAAGCAGGCAAAACACCCAGGGTCAAAGACTACCACTGGTTAGACATGAAGCTGGATGTGGCAAACATTCTCTGAGAATATGCTATCTAAAACATGAGCAATGTTGAAAGATCTCACCCATTCAGAGACAGAGCCATACTTTATGTAGCAAGGGGACAAACGAAAGTCACCTTGTTTTGTTTTTATATTTCTACTCCAGAATTGATAAGATTAGTTCTTTGTTTGGGTACAGCTGATAAGAACATGATAAATAGGCTGAAGTATTTGAATAACCTGCCATAATCTAGAGGTTTATGCATAAAGAATTATGAATGAATCATTTGTGCTACCATTTAACATGTGAAAACAATGATATTGAAGAATCAATTTCTCTTTGTTTGAGGACATAGTGAATCATGGAGCACCTTTCTTCAGACAAATTAATTTTTGAACTCATTCAGAGTCAAACTGTGGAACAGCTTGGAAACCTTTTGTTCAAGGGAGGCGTTAAATGTCAGAGGAAAATGGTTTTAGTTAACCCATTGTTCTTTAGCTATATCTCCAGTGAAAGTAGTCTTTTCTTTTAGGCTCTCTATATTTTTCTTGCCAAATTTTGTGAGGATAACTATCCCAAACACTTTGAAAGAGAAGTCATATTTTTAAAATGGTGCTAATATTTTAGTTTAATAATTTCCTTTCAGAAGAAAATGATCTAGGAAATTAATATTTCTTAAGACAAGAACAGTTTGTGGTACTTTCAAAATTTATATCATTTTTATCAGTATTTCAGCTTCCACTGCTCTCTCCTTTTCTCTGTAGTCTCAGATCAAATTCCTGAGAGAGAATCCAGTGCATCTTTGTACCCGAGAAGTTATAGATTACAGACCAGACTAGGACTCTGTGGCCTTGGGTCAGGTGCTGATTGTTCACCCCCAAACCACAGACAAATGATCACATGTAGCAAATATGACTGCCTTTGGGTTTCACTTACATTAGAACCACGTAGGCACCTTGACTGACACATCTAGGACAGGAAGAGTCAATGTTCCTGTTTGTTTTAGAATATTTTAAAAGATTTATTCAATACCTAAATCTCTGGGGTGGAATATAGATTCTTGCTTATTGAATTCATGCAAAGTGTACATGTCAAGTGCTCTAGAGATGTTAGATGGTGCCATTCTTGTAGGGTGGTGAAGGCAGGGAGCAGAGTCAAAGAGGAATTCACAAATACATTTCACATGGTACATGTGAGAAAGCCAAGTAATAGGATTGTGCCAGCCTTTTTCCCAAGTTAGACTCTGATAAGAAAGAACATTTTCTCAATAAGCTTAGGAGGAAAAGTAGAAAAAAAGGAGAGAGAGCATTTGAAAAGGCAGTAAGTACACTTTGCCTATTAAATACGAATATAGTCTAACTATAAGTAGCCACACTATAATTGGAGAACACTTAAGTTGTATAAAGCTGGAATGTTAGGATGTAAGGAGACTCTAGTACATTTGGGGAAAGGAGTGATCATTTTAGTCCTCTTTGCCATGGAGGAAAAGAAGGAGATTGTACTGCTCATATCCCTTAGGTTCCCTCCCCTGTCAGAAAGAGAGAGAGAAAGCTTTCCCTACATAAGCACAGCCTACATTTGAAACAGGAGATGGTTAAGAATAGTGATCTGGTCACACTACGGGATAAAGAGGGAACACAGCACATGGTGTGTAGTGGGAAACAGTGATTCAGACCTCCTAGGAGAAGGATGCAAGGGAAGGAGGGAGCGTCTTCAGCCATTGCCCTGAGAGATGAGATGTGCCTGGGAAGAACTCGGGTCAGAGGGAGTGATTACAAAGGGACATCTCCTTGGGATCCTGAGGGTTTCCCAGTGATGGAGCAAACCAATCTCTGGAGAGGGAAATCCTTACTGAGAACTCAGGAGGGGCAGCAGGCTTGCAGGTTGCTTGAAATGAAACCCACAGCCCAAAAGGACATGTGACTCTCCTCAAGCTGATGCCGAAGGTGGTAGGAAAGGAGAAACCATTTCTAAGTGCACTAGATTCCTATTCCCTTTCTCTTTTTTTCTCTTAACATTCCCCCTACCTCTGACATTGGTGATTTCTCCTCATTACCCTTTGCTGGTTGTCAGTGTTTAGAATCATCTGTGCTGACTGTTAAATTGACTATTGGGGTGCGTGGGAGAAAATCCTGTTCTGTGTTTA
Source organism: Tapirus indicus (assembly GCA_031878705.1). Lineage (NCBI taxonomy): Eukaryota > Metazoa > Chordata > Mammalia > Perissodactyla > Tapiridae > Tapirus > Tapirus indicus. Next base: position 123,829,618 of record CM062925.1, read on the forward strand.
TGTTACCGCACAAAGAGCATGATCTGCTCACCGCGAGAAAAAAGCCAATATTCAAGAGGCAAGATAGTGGAAAAGAAAGGGCAGTTTATTACAGCTTGCTAGCAAGAGGGAAGATGGCTGACTAATGTCTCAAAGAACCATCTTCCAATCTTCCAGAACAAAGACTACAGGCCAGTTACATAGGGGGCTGGTCTCTGAGTCAGGGAGTCATCTGGTCTTAGGGTGGGGCGTCCATTTGGTCTTAGTTCCTGAGTCTTTTGTTTATTTGGACATGCACCAGAGACCAGAGCAATGCCCTACACCCTGATCTTTCAGGTGTCATTGATGATGGTTGTCAGCATAGACTTTCTGCCCAGGGGTCATCACATTCCTAAGGAACTCAAGAGAACAAAGTTATCGACTTATTGCAGCTGGGAGGAGCCATAAAATCCAGAGTTAGTCAGAGGTCATTCAAAGGTACAATATGGTTTCTTTTCTACAGTATGGCTTCCCGTTTGTCAACCTTGTGTTGAGCCGGTATCATTTATAACAAAAGGACTCACAGTCTAGTCATGACTTGAATAAAACCATAATCTTTTCTAATCTTGAAAGTTTAATACTCTTTCCAATTGTAAAAGGGATTGAGTTACTTTACAAGTTAAAACGTAAGGCAAAATAGTTAAATTTGTAATTTGGAGACTTTAAAGAGCTGAGGAATCATCTAAAAACAGCTAAAGGGTAAGATTCCTACCTGTCATGAGAGAATATTAGACACTACAATAGCACCTCCCATTTCCTTTGAAGATTTTTTGGTAGCTGAGGAAAAAAAATAGGAATATGTCCCATTCCACAAGTTTCTGTTTTGTAACAAAAGAAAATATCATAATCCTTGGCAGAGAGACCTGCCATCATCTGGAATTAAACTTAAGCAGAAGATTATTACATGGATTCAGGAGCATTGTCACAGCACTACAATGGGCAAAGTCAAAGATGACACGTGGGCTGATGTGACACAGCTCCACTTAACACTCAGAAGAAGCCCCCACTTCCCTAGACCACGTTTACAGAAGGAACCATGTAATGAAGGTGTGAACATTAGCATCTCAAACCCTTCTTTTCTTGGTAGTTATGAACACAGCACCTGTGAGACAATAATATTTGTTAACAAGTATTCAAAGTAAAGGGTCATAGTAAATTAGTGGTAATGACTCAGCACAGAGAGAACTGAGTTTACATCCACATCGACTTAGACGGGACGCATTTGAGTGGTTCCTTACTACGTACGATGGAACCCAGGGTCAAAATGACCATACAAACGGACTGAAGTCCTCTGGTGGAATTGTCAGAGGAACTTTCACAACCTCACTTTTTATTATGTTAATGAAAGACGATTGTTCCATGTTTAGTTGCTCCCATCAAAGCAATGGATTTTGTTTAGATGTCAATGTTTGCTAAAAAGTTCCTTCATAGGCACCACTAAGAAGTGGGTTTGGGGAGAAGAAAATGTGGAAAATGGAGCATGAATGCTGAAGGCTGACAATTTTGTATTTTCCGGTGAACCTTATCCTGATTAGAAGGAGAAAATGGTGGAAGAGAAAGCACTATATGGATTTTCAGGAAATTTATGTTAATTCTGAGGCTGTAATTTGAGAAGTCAAGCACATTTGGTTCCCCATGGGGTCTTTTCCGCATGCTTTCCTGACACAAGAGAACTGAGACTTGCAGGGCCCTGAGAACACGCTGGCACTCTGTGTACACGCACGTGCAGAAAGACCTCCTAGGTTCTGTATCTTAATTTGGTGAGGAATGTTTCTTGTCTTGTGGAGAGTCTTACTCTGGTTAACAACAGTTTTCCTCCTAGACAATACAGAGAACCCTAGAATCCCCCCCAAAGCTGAATGCTGGCTGTGACTCAGTGCCATCACCGCTGGCCGGCAGAAGGAAACATGAATGGCCATGTCAAGGTATGTTGGTTCTGGGCCACCAGCAGAATACAGTAATTAGAAGCATGCATTCCCTCGGTGCAGCGGGGTCAAAGGCAGAGTTCTTGCAAGCTATTTATATTGCTGCAGGAACTCACTGTTCTCAACATCCAGGGTTTACATAAATGGTCATTAGGAAAAATTGACTGCACTGAAGAAAAGCACATTCTGTACTTAGAAGTGTTTTGCCCGTATTCCAAGAGGGTTGAGAGGAAGGGGGAGAGAAGGGAGGGAGATTCTCACATTTTTTGGAAAATCTCACATACATAAGGCTTTCATTAATGTTGAAAAAAAAAAATCCTGACTGCAATTAATATTTCAAAGTTGTGCATATCCCATGCAGTCACTGAGGTCCTCAGACCCAAACATGAGAATGTGAAAACATACATTTTGCAGGGAGAAATGTTGCCTATCTGGGATTTTAAAGGATTCTTTCCACCTCATTCCCTTTCATGGTGACCTTATAGTCCTTTCTGTGTATGAACTTGCATGCAGTTCTAGCAATACTTATATAAAAATACAGCAAAAATCCATTCTGTAGTCCAAGGCCAAAGTGTACTTTTAATATACAGTGGCTTCAGTTCAATTTAAGTTAACAGTGTCGTATAATCTACCACTAACACTTTACCTGCCCTTCAAACTTCTCAGAAGTACCTTTGTGGAACTGTATTTGAATGCAAGTTGTATTCTTATTGGAAGGTGTGGCGATAATCTTTGTGTTTGTGTGTGTGTTTTAAGTTTTTAGTCATTAGACCCCCTTGGATAGCACTTTAAAGAAGTCTTATTCTTTATACTAAATTCCTCATATAACTTGAAATATTGGGTGCTTCCATGAATTTTAATGAGTTTAATAATGTTAATATACTACTTAATAATTACTCGCTTCCCTTAGAAAGTAATAAAAATATATATAAATATACCCTCAAAAACTAAAAGGCATTGAAGAGAATCATTGTTATATATGTTGAAATGTCACTTTTTATTATTGCAAAAGTATGCATGCTCCACCCGGGGCCCAGGGGGTATCGGGACCTGAAGGGCCCTGCACCTGGGGCTCAAGGCACTGCACCTTCTTCTCAAAGCTCTTACTGACTGTGTCTTTGAATTTGAATTTGTCCCTCCCTGAACCCAGGCTGCTCCCCCTGCCCTGGGCACCCCCTCAACTGCTCCCCTCCTGTCTCTTGCACACCCACCTGCTCCCCTCTCTCCTCCTGCATCCCCCACCCAGCACCCCCTCTTTCCTCCTATATGCCCCATACACCTGGCACCCCCTCCTCCTCTTGCGCCCCTGTCTGGTGACCCTGTGCCGTGGACCCAGGTGCCCGGGGTATGCAGAGGGTGGTAGGCAACCTGGGTCTCACTGCAGTGGCAACCCCACTGCGGAGTGTCCTGGGGGTGCTGCCGAGCCCACACCTCTGGGGGACCCTTGGTCCAGCCCCACTGGGGGCTGGGGTCCTGGCGCATGATGGGAACATTCCAGAGGGGTGCTCCTGTTAAGCTAGTTGGGCCTGAGCATGCAGACAGGAGCATCCTCAGCACATCGCTCGGTCTGAGACTCAGCCCTCTGAGGGGTGAAATGGAGATCACGGAGCAGCACCTGCCTCGTGGTGCTTGGGAGAAACAAGGAGAGGCATGTGTAGGGTCTTCAGAACCAGGCCCTAAATGGCACAATTGCTCAGTTAGCACACCAGCCTGCTTCACAGGCTCAGGTCCATGGACCGGCCACCTCCTCTTACCGGTTCAGTTCACTCCCTCCAGGTGACAATTTTGGGGGAAGAGTAATTCAGATCTCTAACTCATAGGAAAAAATGTAATGTAATTTCAATACTGAACTATAGAAACATTGCCCTGCTTGATGGAAATGAGTCAAAATACGAGGCAATGAATTAATTCAGTCATCAAACAATTTGGAGGTGCCTGCTATTACTAGGGACCTTGCTAAGCTCTGACAACTCAAGAGTAATTCAGCCTTGATGTCTGGCCTACAGGAATTCATGGTCCTGTCGGGGAGACAAATGAACCCACAGGAGGACTGTGGGGGGAGCATCCACCTTTGCAGGCAGACAGGACTGGATATACCGAATACACCGGTTGCCTGGACCAGGCACTAGGAGTCAACTTCTCCGAGGTGAGAATCAGGTCCTGTGGATGCCCCGAGGGCAGGGTCAGATATTGTTCAATAGCCTGAGTTGACTCCTCAGGCCTGTCCTGTGGAAGCCCAAATATCACATCTGTGTGGGGGGGAAGAAAAGCAGTGGGTCCAAATCAAAAGGGCTCTCTCTCTAACACTGTGGGATGACAGAGCTATAGGGGAGGAAAAATAATTGCACTGTACTCTCCAGAGTTCTTGGCTGAGACCCCCATAACAAAAGACAGATTAACAAGAGAAAAGCAAACAGGTTCATTAACATGTACACCTCACATATACATGGGACATACCCAGGATGATGAGTAACTCTGGGGTGGCTTAGAATTCAGGCTTAAATACCATCCTCATAGGGGAAGGGGAGGCGGGATGTAGCTCTCGGGGCAAAGTGAATGGTTTTTAGGGAAGATGACTGGACCCTCAGAAGGACAGCTGGGAGGTGTGACAGTTTGTGATAAAGCCTGTCTGGGTGTGGTGTTGGCTTCCAGTCCCCTCTCCTGTGACAAGAGTCCATCTTCCTGGTTGGTGACAATCTGGGGGGGGACCTATGACACCTGAGTTCCTTGTGAAGGATCTGTGTTTAGGCGGATGAGTGGAGTTCAGAGAAAGCCTCTCCCTGCATCTGTTTTTCAAGTGCATTCAGCTCAAAATAATCAATATACCAAAGCAGCACATTTTGGCGTCTCATCTTCTGCTACCCTTCAGACCAAAGCAACAGAGAAACATATGTCTAAAACATAAAGTGGCCAAAGGGAGCTAGCATCGCCCGTTTCTCCTCAGACTGCTCACCTGGCCTCCCTTGTGTGGGACCTGTGCGTGGAGAGCCGCCGTGACTGTTGGGCCAGGAGCCCTCCGCCAGACGTGGACATCAGAGTGCACGTCCTGCAAGAAGTAATACCTGCTGCGACTTGAAGTGCCAAGGGCACCTGGCAATGACGTTTCTCCAGGGGTGGGAGCCGTGGAGGAGGGGGCATCCATCCTGAGAGCTCAGTTGCATTTTCCAGCTGGGAAAGTGAGGAAGGAGGTACGACATTCAGTCAGGAGGGTTATAAATAGGGGGGAGAGAGTACAAAGTCTGCATTTAAAAAGAACACCCTGCTTGCAGAAGATGCGATCAATCTAGAGGGGACAACATTTGTGAGAGGAAGAACCAGCCTGCGGCTGTGGGACAATTCAGATCCTACGCGATGAGGAGCTGAACTCAAGCAGTGACTTGGAGAAAGGCAAAAGGGTTGAGAAATGTAGAGAGTCAGAACTGAGAGAAATTTAAGCATTGCTGGGAAGGAGGGGATGAGGAACAGGGAGGAAGTGAGGCTACCCACCGCGTGTCTGCCACGGGGATTCTGTGGGTTCCTCTGTTCAGGTAGGAGAAACGCAGGGAGGAAACAGGTGTGGGCCTGGGCGACGGCAGTAGGCTCGCTCGGAACAGGAGCACGGCCTCCGGTGTGAATTCACTGCTCTCGAGTTCGGGAAAGGGCTATGGGCTCCAGCAGAGTTAAAACACGGAGAGAAAGAGATCGTGCGGCAGAATTAGAAGAGAAGAGAACTGGGACCGAAGCTCGAGGGGAAACTGCAATTAAAGACAAGAGAGGAAAGAGAGGCTTCAAAGGAGACAGGCTAGGAGAACACCCAGGAGGGGAAACAGAATGAAAGCCAGGAGAACGCTAAGTCGTGTCAGGCAGCGTTCCCCATGGGTTCAGGACTGTGGCAGCCACGGAGAGGATCCAGACGGATGATCTCAAGGAACTCAGGGAGATGGAGGAAAGTGGCCAAGACTTTGGAAGTAGCAGAGCATGCCACCCCAAGATATACCACTTTAGCAGAAGGATTGTTTTGAGCTGAAGATAATTAAGGGGAAGCAGATACAAGAAAAGCTCGCTGTCCTCCCCCCATTTTTGCCTAAAAGCAGGACGTAAATTTGTAAAGGTGTCCTCTAACCCTCTCTACCAGGAAGGACAGAAGTTAATCAGCAGAGAAAACTCTAGACCCTGACCAGCCCAGAGCGGGCACCAGAGGAGTCTACACAACAAAGGTCACTAACTGGCCTTTATCTCCCATTAGTTTCCTGTCTATTTGCCTTCCCACAATTTGCCCCCCTAGAAACTCAAAGTACTTTTCCTTTGTCTTGCCATTTCCCTAAAAATTTACTATTCTTTAGTTAAGATCCTCAACAAGCCCAAGTTCTAACCACTTCTTTGATTTACTTATTGCTTTCTCCCATGTGTATGAGCTCTGATGTGTTAATAGCTTCTGCTTGTTTTTCTTTTGTTAACCTGCCTTTTGTTGGTCTAATTTATAGGACCCAGCTGGGGAAGCTAGGAGGGTAGAGGGAGAAAGATTTCCTTCCTCCCCTACAACATCCATGGGTATAAGCTAGTGGGATGAGTGTTCCAGCCAGGAATGGGTGGAGAAGCAGGAGGGTGGGAGGTGGTTACTCTGGAAGTCCTTCTGGGTCTTGGGGGGAAGCTGGAATTAGAAGAGGTAATGAATGGAGGAAGAGGGTCTAGTCAGAAGCAGCATGTGCAAAGACAAGAGTTTCGTGTAGGAAAGTAGAACTGGAATATAAAATACAAGTTAGGAAGAGTCAGGAGATAAAATGTGTTATGTTTTAATATATGGTACTATTTACTGAACATTTACGGTGTGCTAATGTTTCAAGCAAACAAGGGTAATTATTGACAGCACACACTCCAGACCTTCTGGAACGGCATTTATTGGAGGAAATTCATGGGGTTGGGTACGGCTGCACTTCACCCTCCGGGCCAGATACCACACCCTGGGTCAGTGGTCCTGGAGAGCCTTTGATGAATGATGAGGAAGAACCAGGCTTTCCTCTCAAATGCTCAGGGACCACGATCCCCAGCAGTAGGTTTAGCAGAATCATGTTCTCCTAGCCCATATCTCTGTGTGCATTGGCTGAAGGAACACTGACCTCTCCCTTGCTGTGGTCAGAGGCCTGGATCAAGCCTTGAAGTTCAGCTATATGAACCAGTGTATGAGTGGCCTCTAGTTCTGCGCATCAGCTCAGCACTGCGTGAAGATGGATTGCTTTAAACACCAGTTATAGCCAGTTTCCATGCAACTCTTCAGGCAGGCCAACCTAAATCAAACATTTCGGTTAATACTTATACTTTGGCCTCTGATTTCTCCTTTAATTCTCAGAGCATATCAACAAAGTAGGATTCAGCTCTACCTCAATTTTATAGACAATAAAGTTGAAGCATAAAGATGCTAAGGAAGTTCTCCAGGTCCCAGATCTACCTAATGCAGCAGATCCTGGATCTGGCTGACTGTAGAGCTAGGATTCCTAACACCACCATCTAGAAAACTAAACAGAAGCAGAATCACAGAGAGCAATGAGCTTCACCCTGAATGCAAACGAGAGCCGCTGATAATTTTAAGTAGTGGAAGATCCAACTTGTATTTTAGAAATATCACTCTAGTTAGACTTTGGAGGATGGACACGTTGATGAGACCAGTTAGCTGATTACTGGAGTAATCCAAGCAGAAAGTTGAAGTCCTGAACTAAGTGAGGCAGACACAAAGCAGATGGGGGGAAGGGATGGGTGGTGAACTTCTGAATATTAGGAGGCTGTGCAGGGAGCCACGAAACACTGTGACTCTCAGTGCACACAACGTGTCTCATAGAACAGCCTGTCAGTAAAGGTTTAGATTTTATGTGGAAAAGAGTTGATTATAATGAAAACTCCCCAGCATCATAGCTAGCACAACTGCTGATCACCAATGCAAAGCACTATCCCTATTCTAATGAACCCATTCACCTTCCTGTCACTCTCGCTGTTTCCCAGCTGTATCTCTGGTAATGCTCCTGTCATCGAGAAGCACTTAGAGGAAATGCTTTTATAAGTCATGGAATGCCAAAGTTGCTCGTTAGTGTTCAAGTGCCATAGACATTTATGGCTATGGCTATTCCCTTGTCATGAATATTATCCCATTATGTCGAAAGGCTTTCACGCCTTGGTAGAAAGACACTACTGACTGAAAACCCTAATTATTATTATTGCCATTATTATGATGAGGATTTTTAAAGTATTTGCAGAATTGTCTCATTAAAAGTTTATTGCAAGCATACTGTCTTGTACTTCTCTTTTCTAGTCTTTCCAATGCTCTCGATTTCTATTATAATCTTGTGGTTGTTCTCACTAAGGAAAAGAGAACCTGTTATAAGCAAGAACATAGAATATAAAGACATGCATTTATTTTGAGAATTCCCTTATATAATTAGGGATTTGGTCTGAGTACTCATTGGTTATTGATCCTTTTCCACCCAGAGATAGTCACTATTTTTCCTGGTCTCTGTCTTTTTTTTGTCATTCGTCATAAGACACAGGCATCTCTATAAGCCTGTTGTCTGGGACTATGCACATGAGGTGAAAGCTGTTGCTAAGGGCATCTTGGAAGCCAAAAAGGCCACAAACTTGTTGGGTTGAGCAGTTAAGAGCCACTAGGGCCCTTACCACCTCAAGAAGTCTGCTGTGAAAGGATGAGTTGGGTCACAGAATGGGGTAGATGACACAGGTCTCCTGCCAATTTCAAGAAAATGTCCATGCAATGATGAGGTGCTCTGTAAAAGCACACACAGTCCTCGACCCCACGGCACCTCCCTCCTAGGTATTATTCTGCCTCCAAGAGAGACAACACTTAGCTAAAGCTGTTAATGCACATATCAGATGAGGTTTTTATCTTTTGTCTTGTTCTATGTCTTGAGAGCTTGGTTTTGTGAACTTTCTGGTCTCCATCATCCAGAGGAAGTGTGTACCAGCATGCATCTTGGCAGCCAGTCAAGTAGACTGGGGTTCTGGGGAACACTCTCTTTGTCCACTGTATCGCCTCTCAGGGGAGTTTGTCATAAGGGGGTCCCAATTGCTTTCATAAGCGGCCTTTTTTGCTTCAACCTTCATTGCTTATTAGTGCACTCTGCCTGTGCAATGAAGCCCTTTGCTTTTGGGGGAGTGAATTTTATGGATCTTGTGAGGGCTGCTTTCAAGTTAACACGATATGAAAGAATCTTTGGTAAACAAAAGCTTGCTTAAAGTTGTTGGTTTGATTAAAATAGGCATGTCCTCAGATTTATCAGACTTGGATATGATGCAGACATGCAGCCTTGATTCTAAATTTATTGGTCAAATGAGCTGATGTTATCTTTATTACAAAACTGGTTAACAAAAATAATAACTTAAAATGATGGCTAATTTTGCCTAATGTCTCATCAAGTCTTATAGGCAATCTAGATAATTATTGGGAACAAGTAACTAAATAGATGTGAAAAAGATGAGTGTTGGGTAAACTTTTAATAATAATTATGTGTTATGGTGTATGTATTTAAAACAGCTTCCAAAGTCTCTTTGGTAACTGAAACTTTGCAATTTTGCTAGGTTAATTGAAATGATAAAAATTAATTTGAATATTTAGGTCATTTTCAAATAAGATAAGATATTAGATATTAATTACTAAATATAAGTTTACCTACTTTTTCTTATTAGAGAAAAACTAAAAGGTGTTTTGGGTCTATTGGTAAACATGTCTTGTGTTTTATTAAAAGATTGTACTATAAAGTAATATGTTTCCAGAAACAATGAAAAATGTTTATAAATTTGTCAAGCCACAGAATGCTAGTGTAAAAGATAGTTTATAATTGCTTACTTAGTTTTACTTAAAATTTAATGTTTCTAAGGGTTAAAAAATTCTAATATGTGATTAATGCTACTAAAAATTAAGGAAAATACGTTTGTATTCAAGGAAAGTAAGATATGTTTTCAGTAAAGAAGGTACAAAGAATGGAAATATTTTTGTTTTGTTAAAAAAGATAAATTTGTCCTAAAGTATTAGGAGGGAAAAAAAAGGAGATATGGGCCAAATTCCGAATGTAAGGAGAAAGTTATAAAATGTTTGTGAAACAAAAATTCTGAAAATCAAAGAGTTTTGTACATGGTCAATTTGCTAAGATTAAAATAAATTATGTAAATAAGTTTTAATGTCAAAAGTAAGCTCATGCAGAATTAGAATTTGTGTTTTTTTCCTCTCTCTCACTAGGATAATTTTCTTGAACTTTTAGTCTGCTGTTGGTAAAGAGATTATAAAAGGTTTTATCTTCGAGTAGAGATTTTGTGTTTTATCAAAATAAATTTCCTATATTGTTTTTATTAGGTCTTTAATCACAGGTGCTAAGGTTTTTCTTACAACTATTTAACTTTCTGCATTTGCCTGAAAATCTTTAACTGTCACCATGGTTAATGGATAACTAAACATTGTTTTGTAAGGACCTATGATATTGTGTAGGTAAATGTTATTGATGCAAGTGTTTTAAAAATTATATAAAATTCCTAAAGTTCTGATCTGTGTTGGTTGTCATCATAATTCTAGTTAATATCTTGAAGTGTTGTATGTCACAGAAATAACCAAGTTTCTTTGTCAACTGTCATTTTTTAAATCTTTTGTCATTTATAGACAGTTTTGTTTTGCTCTACTCTTGCAAATGTTTTCATCATTAGGTACAGATTCATGGAGAGGACTCTGGTGCTTATTCCAGAATACAGGTTTCTGGCAGGCTTTCAGGTTATGAAACTTACTTGGAAAAAATAGTTGCAGAACTCTGGAGAGACCGGTGACTTCATGAAGCTGCTAAGAAAAAGATCAGGATCAATAGTTGATTACACTGGACTGAATGAACTGATGAGGATGATTATAAACTTTTATGACTTTTGTTTGAAATATTGCTGATTTTTTAAAAAAAAATGTTTTCTTTTCACATTTAAGGGAAACTTTTTTCTCTTTTCTCTTAAGCTAACTATGACTTATGGCAATTTGATAAATTGTACTTTTCTAAACAGAATTGAAACATTTGTCTTTTTCTCACTACCTGACCCCTCCAGAATTTGGAAACTCTTAATAAGTAAATGTTCTTATTTCATGGCAACATAGTTATTTACATAAGTTCAATAAGAATCTGTTCCACTTTTAACAGGACACAATTGGAAACATTGGTTATATTACTAAAGCTTTGACTGGAATGCCATATTGAAGAGAAAAATGCATAGACTCAGATATGACCAGATAGCTTTTGAGAGACAAAGATTGGACTTTATGGAATAAAGCCACTTGGAAATGTTGGCCTGGTACCTTGTTTACAGTGTTCTGGACAGCAACCTTGCTGGGTAAGCAAGGAAAGTCACTTATCTGGCAGGTGTAAGGAATCTCAATATTTTGGGGAACCTCACAAGAGAGGAAATCTCCCAAATCTGTAGGTATTGCCGGCAAAGTGTGACGACAACGTCCTTGGCTTGGCTTTCCTGGCCTCAAGAGGCCTTTAAAATTCAATCTGAGATTCCTTATAAAAAGTTCCAGCAAAGCAGATTTAAAAGAGCCTACATGATCAATTGCTATTCTTGCTGTGCTTATGTACATAATTTGGCCAAATTTATTGAAACTAGACTTATTTTACAAAAGAATTAGTCTCAGTTTGGCTATCTTTGATAAAAATGAAGGTGATTTCAGAGAGAAAAATTATATTTCAGTAAAAATTATAATACACTTTTGTGGATATTATATCCTAGTTCTGATAATTGTCTTCGATGTTTTTGTTTTCTACCTATAAACTGGACTGGATCCTGATTCTTCTAGTCTCCTGAAATATCTGGCTACAAATCTCCAAATTAATGTTTTCAATTTTTCCATCATTTTTATTTGAAATCATTGAGAACTGAAACCATCCTTATTCCTGAAGCCCTACAAACTAAAGCTGGATAACTTGATATAAACTTAAGAGACATCACCATGATAGCATGCCTATTGCTATGTAAGCCACTCAAAAGGATACCTGAACACTTGATGACATCATCAGAGACATTTCAAGCTGCAAAAGACGCTTTAACCCTGACATCTGAAAATCTTCTAGACTGGTTGTCCAGGGCTCAGATACTGGTTTATAATTTGCTCCAACCATTAACCTTGTTTTTCCTTTTGTTTCCATAGAAATTCTTCTTATTAAATACCTGGTTGCTTGCTTCCACAATATAGGCCTAACTTTGGGAGACCACCTGCATCACCACCTCCTAAAATAAATTTAACTGGAGTGATCTATTATGAGGACTAAGAAATATGTTCAATGAGATAAAAAAATCTACCACTCAGCTTCTGGACTATGAAACTTCTTAAAGTTTCAAAGAATTGTGAAACTTCTTAAAGTTTCAAAGGTGAGACTGTGGAGGATCAGAATTGGCCACTTCAAAATATTTCTCTTTGCCTTGATTATTTTCAAGAACAAAAGACTCTGAAAGAAACTTTGACACTCCCCCCCCACTATCTGCCTAAAACAAATGTAAGATAGAAGGCCTGTCCCTAGTACAGGCCGTCACCATAGATAACTCTGGGTATTGATAGACTGGCAAGGTCCTTGCTAAGCCCATTCTTATCAAAGCTCTGAAAACCAGGTAAAAGTAGAAGTTATCTTTTATAAGAGACATTTACACTTGCAAGGGAAATCTCCATTTGTAAAGGTATCTCCCTCTCTGTACCAGGAAGAAGGGGGGATGACCTTATCTATAGAAACTCTTATCAGTGTGGAAGGTGAGGGCTTAAATCTGCATAATAACCTTACTCATTTACTGTGCTTTTCTGGTAATCTCCCATAACTGACTCCCCCCAGCCCCAACATCCTCCTTTGTCTTTAGCTGAAGACAATATTTAAGATGAGATCCTCTTCCATTTTGTTGAATTACCCAGTTTTCCCTGAGTCTCTCCCACGTATACATGTTATAAAGCTTTGTTTGATTTTTCTCCTGTTATTCTGTCTCATGTCAATTTGATTCATATCCCAGCCAGAAGGACCCAGAAAGGGTAAAGCATATGTCTTCTTCCCCTACAGGGGATAGACTCCACAACAAGCTCCAATGGTGGAATCAATGGGCTTAAATGGATCAGTATATCCTATATCCCTTGAACATAAGGATTGGTTAAGAGACAGGCAGGTAACCCAATGAGAGCCAAGGAAACATGAGAAAATGTGTACTGGGATTTCTGGTGAAGAGAAGCTTTTGCTCTTCCTCTCGGCCTGCTGTGTGGCTGAGAGGCATGGGGCTGTCCTGTGAGAGCCAGCTTGAAGGAAGTGGAGACTTTGAGTCCTGAATCAAGTCAAATCTAAAACAGCTCTACCTGTAGATATCTCTGTTACATAAACCAAGATTTTCCCCTTTTTCTTAAGATAGTTTGAGTTGGATTTGTTGTCACATACAACACAAATAATCCTGAATGATATTCTCAAGCCTGGAGACACTGGTCTTAGTCTAAACGGATGCTTCATCTTTCTAAATTTGCAAACATTTTTGCTTTTGATCATGTTCTATTTGAATATGGTGTCATTGGGGATTTTCAATTTTTATCCTTCAATGATAACTGAAAATTTAAGAAGAGGATACAGCAAATCAGGTACATCCATCATTAACCTTTATAAAAATAAAGAATCCTGGAAAGTGGAAAAATGAAGCAAACCTACGTCATAGGAAATGTAAGATGTTAGAGAAAATGTTGGGCCAATTGATAATGCACAGCCAAAGAAGTGGAAACATTTGGAGGGTTTTTTTCCCTATAAGAACTAGATATGAATAGAATTTAGTTTAGTATTTCAGGTGTAATCCTTCCTGCTTCCATGATACACATGCCTTTGAAAGGGACAGCAGGAAAATTTTAGGTAGCATAGATTTCCTAGACCAAATACTGGAATGGAGAAAGATGATTCCTGAGATCTTCGCTGGTAATTACTTGTAAGGGAAAGGGCATAGACTTATTGTTTGTACACTACCCACTTCAAATATGAGGTCTGATGCAGAGTCCTGGATGTAAAGGGTAGGGAAAAAGAGGAGAAGCTTGGAATCAGACAGCTGTGGGTTTGGAGTCCCAGCTGCACATCTGAGCTAGCTGTTACCTTGTACAGCATACAAAATCCTCTGAGCCTCACTCTCCTCCCCTATAAAATGGAAATAGTAATAGTAGGCTCTTCACAGAACTATTGCAATGATAAAATGAGAATACATGAGAAATACTTGGCCCATAAAAATTTTTCATTGACTGTTGTTGCCTTTGTCCACCTGCAACCTCTGGTGACAAAATTGTAGAACGCACTTCCAATGTGAGCTGCACCATTTACTCAATTTCCCTCTTTTTCTTTGAAGAGTACTGGAGGTGTTTTGCGGGGTAGATGAGTACGAGGTAAAGACAGGGATATATACTCTTGTTTTTTGAACATTTTAAAACATATCTGCTTTATATAAATCAGTAACTTAGTAGTTAACATTCTTAACTCATACTATTTTAGTACCATTTTAATTTTCAGATGATTGAGGTAAATAATGACCAACAATACAAGAAAGTAACCTGAGTCAATTCAAAAAGGGGAAATGGTTGATGCGTTTTAAAATTTGTTTAAGATATACATTTTTACAAGTTACACTTTCTAACCAGTTCCCTCTTTTTAAAATTTTACTTCCTTTATTACAAGGTAAAAGCTTATTATGTACTAAGATGAGTCAATATTTGTATTCTCATCTCAACTTCTCCTTGGATATTCTAAAAATGCATAGTCTGCATCCTGCATCCTTTAGATATTAATATTATATGATTCGTATTAAAGTTCTCCAGAGAGACAACCAATAGGGTACACTGGATAGAAGATATATAAAAAAATATGATTTATTATGAGGAATTGGCTCACTCAATTACAAAGGCCAAGAAGTCCCATGATCTGCCATCTGCAGGCTGGAGACCCAGGAGATCCAATGGTATAATTTCCAGTCTGAGAGAGTGAGAAGACCTATGTCTCAGCTTGATCAGCCAGGCAGAGAGAGCAAATCCAACTTTCCTCCACCTTTTTGTTCTATTCAGGCCCTGGAGGAATTGGATGACACCCACTCACACTGCGAAGGGTGATCTGCTTTACTCAGTCCACCAGTTCAAATGCTAATCTCAGCTGGAAACACCCTCAAAGACACACCCAGAAACAATGTTTACCTAAATATCTGAGCATCCTGTGATCTAGTCAAGTTGACTCATAAAATTAACCATCTTGCTTCGGAGAAAGTCTTTGTCTAGGCAAGCAAGTACAGGTATTACTGTAACACTGTCAAGGGAATTCCTTTTCCCATCATCAGTTTACTGGAGAGCACCCTTTTCTTAACAGAGTTTCTCTTTTTCCAGTCTACATATTCTATTAAAACCAGAAATGTCTTCAGAAGTAAATATTCTTGAAGAAACTTAATCTCTGCTTTCACAGCAACAGAGATTAATCTTAAATATGCAAAATTTGAGTTATTACTGTAGTCAACAAAGTACATTTCCAACAAGCTCCAAACAAAAAGCAAAATTGACAAAATGTCATTTTTTCTCCTGTAATTTTCTACAATAACTGCCAAATATAATTTCTTTTCTTTCTCAAGTTAAGCATTAGCTGATATTATTGTAGATAACATAATAAACAAAATGATTAATGTATATACATAGATAATTTAGATAAAAATGAAAATAATTTTAATTGCATTCTTGCCTGATGAAAATGGTATTCCATTTGAGTAATTAAGTGTTAGCCTTTGATGGAATAGTTTTGGCATTCATATGTGTCCACACGACTCAGAGCAAGAGAATAATGATAAATGCATTTCTGATTTGGTATAATTTAAAAATCTAGGTTAAAAATCAATCACTTTTTATTTTAAAATAAAATAAATCCTTCCATCATCTTTCAAAATTAATCACTGAAGATTTTTCTCAAGGAAGTTGAATTGAGTTAATCTTATTAATTAGTTCTAGTCTTTCAAATGAGTATACTAGTCCTGCAAAGTTGTTCTTTCATATAACTGCCCTTTAAAAATGCCAATAAACATATTTCTGCTTTCCCATAAGAATACTTCTTACGCTAGATCTCACATTTTATAAAATCTGAGACCCAACAACAACTGTAGGTTGAAATAAGTCCATGGCAACATGGTACTTTCCCATTCACGTTATTTGACAAGTAGATCTGTCCAGAGTATAAGCAAGAGAAGAACACAGGATCTTTTGCTGAAACACCCCCATATATGTCTTTTCAAAAGATCTAAAATGATTAATTCTACAAACAAAAGCAAACGGAAATATGTTAATCCAATGCCCTCTCCATATTTGCCAGATTAAAAAAATATATAAAACAATTCTAAAAACTTGTTTCAGTGAAACAAAATCCAAGAAAAGAGACTATGTCTTATCCAAGAAAGACCAAATGTGTATATTAAAGGTCTAAAAATATAAGCAGTAGAGGAGGAGACTTTCAGTGCTAAGGTACATCAGTCAAGAACCACATAAACCCCAGAATGTTAGGGGGCTGTTACCTGGGACATTGGCTGTCTAAGGCTCATTCCCAGAGAGCTGAGGATAAGACGTTCAGGAAGAAGGAGGAGCAGCGCCATTGTGCATCTTGGCTCCTGCTATACCAGCGCGGTGAGTGACAGCGTGGTCACAGGAATGCTCACTCTGCCCCTGACACTAAGTTGGTGCCCTCTCTTGGAGAGTACTTTGATAGCATCCAATAACATGGAAGATGGATGTATAGTTTTACTGAGCAACTGCATTTGTAGATATCTGAGGAAAGCCTCAAACTTACTTAAAAAAAGACAATAGGCAAACTGTAAAAAAAGTAAATAGGCAACAGAGACTTAGAAGAAACCTTGTTTACAAAAACTATAAATACCCACAAAAATGTGATAAAATGTTGCCTCCTTGAAATAACGAAAGAAATCAAGAAAAAAATAGAAGAAATAATCACATAAACAAGAGCTTTCTGATGTGAAATATGAGACCAGAAATTTTAAAAATATGTTGAAGTTTAGAAGATGAGTAGGAGGACAGGACTCAGAAAGTAGAGGAAAGAAAGTCAGGGATTAGACCAGGAGAGAGGGACCGGACTTCTGGAAACAGGTCACCAACACTAGGGAAACACAAGAGCGTGTCCAGGTGGGGGGAGTGCAGGCCCCAGAGCCAGGGGCCAGGCTGGAGTCGTGGGCAGGGCCACCACAGGTCCCAGTGCGGTGCCTCTCACAGCCACCCTGTGCCAGAGACCTTCTTGCTTCCCTTTGGGAGCATTTAATTCTTCCCTCAATTCTAACTGAACACACTGAAGTATCATCAGCCAATCTAAAATGCTGATTTTTTAAAATCTTAATGGAGCATCAACTTAGTTGCTCCCTGGAAAAGATAATATTTTTGAGATCTCACAGGTACAAAACTGCAGCCTGCCTCCTCACTTTTGACGGCTTTGACTGGCAGCTGCAGCCGGGATCCTGCCACATCCATAGATCCCGCATGTTGGGGCAGAGGTGCTGGTGGCTGCAGGTCTGCTGAGCTCCTGCCAGCTTCTCCTTCCAAGACCTAGGCCTCAGGAGCGAGCACTCTTGGGCACACTGCTCCCTTGGTGGAGGACGGCACAGGGTGCATGTGCCTGCTTCTGGACTGGAAGGGAGACTGCACACAAGCCAGCCAATCCTGGGTACATCCTTTTAAAAGATGCTGGCACAATAAAAGATCCTTTACCACAATCATTGTGGTTAGAACAGGTCTAAATAAGCATGAGAGGAAAACAAAAATAATTTGGGAATATTAATACAACAAAATATTATATAGTAACAGTTAAAAAGATTGCTCATGTAATAGAATAAATTCTCCAAAACTTTGTGAATAAAAGCTACTTAAGGAATGGAATGGACGGCGTGATAACACTTAGATTTTAAAATAGGCAAAACAACTCGATGTAAAATTATGACTACACATATATAAAAGAAGCATAAAATACAAATGGGATGAAAAATTCAGGGTATTGGTTACTCTAAGGGGGAGAAAAGGGCTTGACAAGGGACTTCAACCTTATAGGTAAATTTTAATTGCTTAAAAAAGTATAAAACATATGTCAAACTGCGAAGACTTGAAAAAGCTGAGAGTTCATTATATTATTTCCCATATCTTTGTTATGCTTCATAATGAATACTGAAAATTCCAACCTTATGTAACATGTAAAGTGACCCCATTGTTATTACCATTTGTGCAGCCCTGGGCAGCTGTACCTTCTCCGTGCCTGGAGGAAAGGCTGATTACCTCCTTCATCTATTGGCACAAAATGTACTCAATGAACATTTTGTAAATTGAATGGAAATCCTGACTTCAGCAAAACTGGCAACTAAAATTCACATTCCTTTTCAAAACTCCCAGTGCCATCTAGTACCAACTTGACAAGTGATTACTCCACAGTGTGTATGTCAGTTCTTGCTAACTGATCATTTCCCTTATAAAACTTTTCGCCTTTTGCCTGTCCTTGGTCTTTCTAATTCTCATTGCTATGGCCTGATTGTCTGTGTCCCCCCAGATTCGTATGTGGAAACCTAACCCCCAATGTGATGGTGTTAAAAGGCGGGTCCTTTCGGAGGTGAGAGGTCATGAGGGGGAGCCCCCATGATGGGTTAGTGTCCTTATGAAAGAGACCCCAGAGAGCCCCCTTGCCCCTTCCACCAGGTGAGGATACAGCGAGAAGACAACCATCTGCATGCTAAGGAGAGAGACCCCAGGAGACACGAGACCTGCCAACACCTTGATCTTGGGCTACCAGCCTCCAGAACTGTGAGAAATCAATGTCTGTTGTTTAAGCTCCCCAGCCTGTGGTGTTCTGTTACAGCAGCCCAAATGGACTAAGACACTCGTCCTTCCCCGAGTGTTCTCAGGGCCCAGGAAGAGCACATGTTCACACAGAGTAGATTGTTTTATATTACGGTTCCAAGAATCACTTCCTGTGGCTTCTTCTTCTTTTTTTTTTTTTTTTTTTTTTGTGAGGAAGACCAGCCCTGAGCTAACATCTGTTGCCAATCCTCCTCTTTTTGCCGAGGAAGACGGGCCCTGGGCTAACATCCGTGCCCATCTTCCTCTACTTTATATGGGATGCCACCAGCATGGCTTGACAAGCAGTGCATCAGTCCGCACCCGGGACCCGAACCTGCGAACCCCACCCAGCAAGCATGTGAACTTAACTGCTAGGCCACTGGACCGACCCCTCCTGTGGCTCTTTGTGTCCTCTTACTGTGACAGTCATTGGGCAGGGGAAGGGCAGGTCCCAATCAATAGTCCTGGGTCCAAGATGAGGAGGGCTAAACTCACACTAATTCAACAGACAACGAAAAGAATTTAAAGAAATCAAAACCATTACATAGTCCCTGCCTCCTTCCCACCCATTCCTGTCTTAGACATTTCTAACAGTTTTACAAAATATAGCTGAAACAGGGAAACATTAAGTGCTTTTCCAGAAGCTAGGGTGGCCCACCAGAAGATCCTCTCAAGCCGAAGGGAGAAGAAACACATAATATCTGTCTGGAATAATCTCAGAACCATCACAAATTGATTTGTTAAAGAAAAAGCAATTGATAATTTCATTCCAAAGAAATTCACATGCTCATTTTAATCAGGGACCATTAGCAATTGCGATTAGAGACTCAATCCTCTGTCTGTGAGTTTTAGATATTTTCTTGCCTGAAAGAGAAGGATTAATTGAATTTTTTAAAAACTTCTGGGGGCCGCCCGGTGGCGCAGCGGTTTAGTCGGCGCTTGGCAGCCCGGGGTTCGCGAGCTCGGATCCCGGGCGCCCGCCGACGCACTGCTTGTCAGCCATGCCGTGGCGGCGTCCCATATAAAGTAGAGGAAGATGGGCACGGATGTTAGCCCAGGGCCAGTCTTCCTCAGCAAAAAAAAAAAAGGGGGGGAGGATTGGCGACGGATGTTAGCTCAGGGCTGGTCTTCCCCACAAAAAAAAAATTAAAAAATAAAAAAACTTCTATGTGTTCATATTATACTCTTGAGCCATCAATCTCATAGCAATACCAGCTTGCTCTGGGCGGCACTGAAGGTAAAGTTTGAAGACTCATGCGCACACAAGTTGAAGATGGTGTGATGTTTCTGATGTGGTCACATGTGGAACTGAAGTCTGATGATCTCAGGTCTAAATCGTGGGCCATCTTTAGCCTGATTTTTGAGTGATTTTCGTCTTCACTTTCTTCACTAGGAGACAGCTTAATGCCAAAGACCCATGATTAACATATGTCTACAACATTCTCATGTAGAGTTCTCCTGCCAAAAAATGAGAATGGTTATTTTAAAACAAAAGGGTAAAATAATTTATTGTTCATAAGATTTTCTATACCTTTTTTTTTTTTTTTTACTGAGGAAGATTCACCCTGAGCTAACATCTGTTGCCAATCTTCCTCTTCTTGTATTTGAGCTGCTGCCGCAGCATGGCCACTGACAGATGAGTGGTGTAGGTCCGTGCCCAGGAACCGAACCAGGCCATTGAAGCAGAGCATGCAAGACTTAACCACTAGACCACTGGGCTGGCCCTATATCCATTTTTCAAGCATGAATTAGAACCTTATTCAACTAAGGAAATGGTGTTTTCTACACCATCCTGTGCCATAGAAAATGTGCTGGTTACACATCTCCTAAAAGTCCTTTTTTAAATCACCTCTCTGGAGCAACCAGCTTGAACTATCACAGCCAGTCTCCATGGCCCTCCCACCCCTTCTCCGAGCTGGCCTTTAGGGTTGCTCTGAAGATCCAAATGCAATAAGCAATTCCAGATCCTCCCACAACTGAAAAAGCTAGTCCACATCTTTGAACTTCACTTACAGCTCCTTATCTTGCACATGCAGCTTTCTCATTTCAGCAAAGGAGAACCAAATTCCTCGGTCTCTTCTGATCAACTTCTTCCCGAGGAAACGTGACGTTGGGACTGGTGACCCTGCGAACTAAGTCTCCACTGTATTTTCTCAGTCTCACTTGGTTTTGTTTTAGTTAGCTTCTTTCTCTTTATTATTATTATGCTCCAATCAGACATTCAATTGTCTGAAATCCCAGCTGAATGTTACGGCAACCTTCTCCAAAGGTGGAATTTCACTGGGAACATCCACATTCATTTCCTTCTTATGTAACCCCGCTTTTTAGGAAGGGCCTATCATCCACTCCTCGCAGGACTGAAAACCTTTTTCTTGTTTTGATTCCTTACTCTTTAGGGCAGGATCTCCCAGGCGCATATTTTCCTTTCTTAAATTCCCTGAAACAGCAAAACAGAACAGGTACCAATTTTTATCTGAGTAGCACAGAGAGCAGACTATAACTCATCCCAGGAGCTGCCACCATAAACAGAGTTTGTAGAAAGGTGAGAGTCTTTGGGAATGTTTCAAGAACTCAGAGTGTGTAGAGGCAGCCTGGAAGGAGGCCAGGCTCCCCCACCGCTTTCTAAGGTGCTCACTGTAGACATCTCCTCCATGGTCTTGTTTTTTTAAAATTATTTTAATGACATTCACTACAGTAAGGTTTAATGCAAGAGTCTAGTCAAAGGAGCTATGCCAAGTGCTGACCTGGGTATTTTTCTGAGGCACAGGATTGAGAAATTTCAGAATGCCTCTAAAATACACATGCAAACCCTAGAATTACATCCAGAGCCCCTGCTCCATGGAGAACACATCGAAGCGTCTCCCTCCATCCTCTGCCAATTGGCTACTCCCAGGACGCAGTAGAGGATGTGGCCAAAGAATCTGCCTAAGACACACACACGTATCCCAGGAAGACTAGAATGTGCTCATTTTAATGCAGCATTCAGTGTTTAAATATATGACAGAACTCACTAATCCCCCCCCCCGCCAAAAAAGGCAAAGCCCCATTGTTTTTTAAAACTGGGCAACAATTCCAGAAACTAATCAGTGAGCTCTTTCTACTCAACACCCAGATTTGACATCAATCTGATGTTTGTCCTCAGCATGCATTTACTAAGTGGCCACATCCGCAGAATCCCATGCCAGTCACTCTTGAATGCAAGTTACTCTGTTCTACAGGACATAGGCCTTGAACGCAGATGCACCAACAGGGACATTCAGATTACACAATATGCACACACACATTCACACACACATGCACACAATCTAACTACTACATATCTATTTGTGACTAACTGGGGTACCCTCAGTTTAATAGAACTATGAAAAGAATTTTATTGTATGCCATTATATTGCACAATGTTTATGAATTGAAACCAAAAGATTTTCATTGTAAATGGCAGAGAATGTAGATCCACAAATCCTGGTTTCCTCTGTAGAGGAACAAATCGTATTTTAACTGCTCCAAAGAAGATCATTATTTGTAGGACTCCTACATAGGATCGTTTTTGTTAACGCCATGCATAGTTGTTTAATATAAATGATTACTCCCTAATTCATCTATATGGTGGGAATGAGTTTTTCTTTATTTCTGTGTTAGGTTTTATTATGAAGTGTCATACCTAAATTCTACTTTACTGTCAATCTCTGGAACCCAACATTCTGATATCCCCCCAGGTGAACTTATAACTTAATAAAAAGCTCCTATAAGAATAATAAAAATTAAATTATTTGGTTGCCATTTACTATTCTGTTACGGGGATATGACAGAAAAGTGGGTCTTACCATTTCACCTCAAAAGCCATCATCTATGTATGTAAACAGATACTCTTGTATTCTGTTGAATACTAAGGGAAAGTATTGAGGGCACTTGAGTGTTTAGCTAATGTGACTGCAGTTAACAGAGTTTTAGTGTCTTGCTCTTCCTCCAGCTCTACTGCAGCCTCAGGGCCTTTGCACTGACTATTGTCTCTGCCTGAAACACACTTCCTACAGATGTTTGCCAGGATTGCTCCCTCACTTCATTTATCTCTGCTCAAAAGACTTTTGTTACCACCACCAGAGCCCTCCCCACAGTCATGTCAGTACCACTTTCCCCAACTCACTAGTTTTTAGTATACATTCTTTGTCTTTCTCAGGCACCAAGAATATAAACTAAATGAGAGCAGAAAATGTCTGTTTTGTTCACTTTTATATCCTTGATGTCTAGATCTGTGCCTACTACATAGAAAGTGCTCAATGACTAGTTGTTGAATCAAGAAATCACCTAGTTCAAAGTGTCACCCTATGTAGACTTTAAAAATTAAATGTGATTTCCATTCTTCTACATATTCTATCACAAACCTTTGCCAAATGGTGAAAGGTCATGAAGCAATTGCTCGATCCACTTCTGCTCTCTGCCTCTCCCTCCTCCACCTTCTCCAGGGGAAATTGGGACACAAACAACATGGTGTCTGATCACCAGGAGGACTAACCTGGTCACATACCACTTCCCCCGGCTACTACCCCAGTCCTCAGGGACTATCCCAGCGGTGCTCACGCATGTACTTCCTCCACTTCCACCTGGGGAAATGGATCTCCTCTGTGAGATTGGCGGAGAACCACAGACTCAACAATGTATGATTCTTCCATGATGGTTTATATCTGGGCACCCAGAGAGGCTTTTAGGCATGCCTAACAGATCCCCAGTGGACACTATGTTTCTTCACTTATTTGCCTCCTCGTAATCTGCACAGCCCTCTGCACTGACCCCAGGAGCCAAGACCGCAGGCCACCAACTCAATTCTAGGGGGAGAAGCTGTGGCTCAGGAAGAGGCAACAATCTAGCTTGTTCGAATGGAGACACAAGAACTCAGGTAGAGGGAGGTGCCGTCTTCTTCCTCTTCTGGACCATCTTTTTACTCCATCCAGCAGTGACTGACAGCCTGCCATTGTGTAGGACATTCTTAGGACTAGAAGGCATAGCAGTGATGGGGACAACATTCCTATTTTCAAAGAGAAGGTAATACAGTGGGAAGAGAACAAAATCCAATTAAATGAGACATGATTTTAGCAGTAAGTGTCATGAGGTGAATAGAGCCAGGTGATATAAACTATGCAGTTCTGAGGACGCCATTCCCGTGGATTCCCTGTGGCCCCTGGGCTTGTGAGATGCCAGGTCCCTGAATGGAGGTCTTGCAGTAAGGAGTAGGGGGTGACATTTGAGCTGCCATTTTGTCTTAGCGCAGGTTCCCAGAGGTACACCTCGAGATGAGGGTTCATGTGCAAACTACTTACAAAAGACTCCCTTCCAGGGAATCCTATACGGGAGTGGGGAAAATGCATCTAGAGAGGAAAGGGGGAGACACCTGGATTGGTGGATCTCGGGGAGTCCCTGAGACTACTCCCCAGACTGTTTTCTTGGGGAGCTCTAGAGACTACATTGTCCCCCAGAGTTGGCTCCATGGGAGGGAAGGAAGCTGGGCTTTCACACACCTGCTCAGAGCAGTCACTGAGCTTTCGGAGGAGGCCCAGGCAGCAAGGACAGTCTGCTGAGAAAAGCTGGCCTGCAAAGATCAGGGGAAGGTCACCCCAGGCAGAAGAAAGAGAAGGTTCCATGATGTCCTGAGGGGGGAAGGAAGAGAGTGCAAGCCAGGGTGGGAGCTTAGTGAGCGCTGGAGAGTCCCTGGTGAGAGGTGGGTTTAGATTTGGGTCTAATTGTGATGGAATGCCTTTGGAGGATTGGAAACATTTGTATTTTATTTTTTAAATTACTTTGGAGACTAAAGGGAAGATGGTTTGCAAGAAGGCAAAGATGAAGGCTGGAAATACCACACACACACACACACACACACACACACACACACACACACAGGATTCTGTATTTAATTAAGAACCAGGACTTGAAAATATATGACAATTGAGGTACTTTGAATATTTACCTATCTATGGTATCTATCCATCCATCTATCCATCTATCATCTAATTATTTATCATCTATCTATCCATCCATCCATCCATTCAACCAACATGTATCTATTATGTATCTATCATCTATCTACCTATCTACCTACCTACCTATCTATCATCTATCTATCTATCTATCTATCTATCTATCTATCTATCTATCTACCATCTATCAATCTACATACATGCACATTTACACAAACACAGGATTTAAAATAGCTCAAACCATTTACTTTTATGCACTTCTTGATTTAATTAAGAAATAAGACTTGAAAATATATGACAATTGGGGTACTTTGAATATCTATTCATCCATACATCCATCTATCATCTATCTATCTAATTATCTATCTATCCATCAATCTATCATCCATCTCTCTGTCTATCATCTATCTACCAATCTACACACATAGCCACACACACAAAGAGATTATTTTGTTCTGATAATTACTCATGGAATCCTACCTTGTGTCAAACCAGATTTACATTTCATATTACAGGAGTATATAAGACAATCTTCTTTTCTCATATACCAAACATGTCAGACACACTGTCACAGAATACATAAGTGACCTTTTATGAAGGTGTTGGTTTAGTATCACCTGCAATTAATATGCCCAAGAGATGATGGCTTATATCTGGAAATATAGCTTAGTATTTGGAAATAAAGAAATATATAACTACTCATTTTCTGTGTCTTCTAAACAGAAAAGAAATGTGTTTGTGTTTTCATGGAAATATGGAGATCCCTGGGTTTGCTGCTGCTATTTCTTGCCTGCCATATACCAGATCATTTTCACTTGAACCCATGTCTGTCTCTAGATCTGCTGCTACCACTTATCTGAGAAAAGTCAGAGGCATTTCCATGACAGTCACTATGCAATGGTCGTCTGTGACAGACTGGGTTTCACTCTTGCTTTGTGATATACGTCCGTTATAAATAGGAGGAAACATCAATACTCTCAGCTAAGGAATAGTGAATGATTTTAGTTAGCACCGAATGATATACAAACATTATTTCAAACACAACCAAACATTATAACTTTCTCCTAATGTCTATCTTCTAAACTTTTCTCAATAGGTTTCTGTCTTATAATTAATATTCCTTTTTTTAGCTTAAAACATACTTATATATTTTAAAACCAGAGGCATTTGTAATAGCTTATTTTCTTAAGATTACAGTAAGGGATTCCTAAAGGATTGAAATGAAAACACATAATTCTCCCTCCCACAATTTTCAATAGGGCTGATCAAAGCTATGTTTTAGCCTATTTATGTCTTTAACTCCAACTAAAATTAAGATACTAAAGAAAAAAATTGTGCCATTGGGCATCCTATAAGCAACAGCCCTTTGTTCCATCCACGCATGTAAAGTTGCCCTTTCCTATTGTTACTCTTTACAGCCTCCTCTGAACTTGAAGCATGCCTGTTGTAGGCGAAAATAGAACACATGCAAATAAACATTTAAATCTCACAAGAAGAGCTCTGATCACTTGAATACTTATTACGCTTGCTAGGTTGTACTTCTCCTATACAGACAGAAATAAACAACCTTCCCAAGATGTGAAAATTGCAGCTCAAAATGAAGAGGTAGGGAAGTCAGCCCTACATTCCAGTTAACTGCAACCATCCCATCCTCTGTACTCTTTTTTTTTTTTTTTTGACAGCAAATTAAAAAAAAAAGTCTTTAAAAAATTCCAGTAGATTAAATATTTTTGTTTCCTTAATATCTCTTTCTTCTTATATGGTTTACATTTGAAAAGTCTAGTTTTGTCAAAAAATGTTTAATTGAAACTTTTTAGAAAGCATACTTGTTACTGAAAAATTAATCAGCAAAATCAGTGAGCTAATTTTAATGATGATTACTATTTTAATGGGTGAATATTTTTAGATCTATCTGGAATGCAAAAATTTTCTCTGACTCGATGAGATTTAAAGTGAGTACAAACTGCTTTATGCCACATCTAACAAGCACAGATAGCACATTATCTTAATTCAAATTAGAAAGATATTTATAGACTACACGAAGAAGCTGCAGTACAGGTAATGAATAAATGATGCAGGAGGAGACCAAATTCTGATGAGTGGGTAAGGAGACAGTCCCTACCATGGCTGCGGCCAGTTAACTGTCCTGCTGAGAATTGCCAAGATTTCATTCTATCCCATTTTTCTTCTTTTATGAAGAAAAAAAAATATATCTGTCAATTTAGGTTAAAGGCATAAACTACTGCATTATACCTGTTGGGGTATGTTTATAACTCTCGTTAATCAAAAGTGAGTGCTGTGTGTCTAGTATTTAGTTTGAGTAGAGAATGGAATTTTCCATAGAACATCGTGTTATGAATTGCTATGACTCATAATATGTTCCCATAAATAAGCCCTCTATGAAAAGTGTATTGTAATAGTCGCGCGTGGAATATCTGCGCCAATAGATGGTGACCTCTGTTATGTGAACGACGTTTTCTGTCGTTTGTTTCCACAGTTGAAGCATTAGATGAAGCCATAATATTTACTGCGGCCCATTTGTTCTCTGTCGGGGTAATATATTGGGAGACAGCGTCCTGCTGTAATGGCCAGGGGCAGAGAGAGCGCAGGAAGGGAGGGTGTCAAGCTTTCCTCAGTGTGGCAGCTAAAAAGGCAGACATGTAACTCCCTTGTTTCTAGAATGCCACGGTGAGGAAAATGGATACGTTGAAAGATTTTTTAAAATAATGAAACTACTGCTTGAGAGCTTCATGGAATTGGAGACAAAATAATAATAATTATAATAACAAGGTAGCTGTGACTTATCTGTATCCCACTTCAGTGGCCACTGGGTGATTTGGAGCGTCCCCCATTGTCAAGGACAATGGCCTCAGGGACTGAAGGCATCTCTCCACCTATTCCATCCTTTTCCTCACCCAAAGACTGTGGATAAATTAACAATTAGGGCTTCTGACTCCAGTAGCAACTGGCCTGAAACTAAAAATATTTTAACTTTGGCAACCAGCATCCATCAAACAGTAAAGAGATGAATCCACTATTGACTTACTACCTACACTCGCCCCCAAGATTGTCCCAGAAATGAACCTCCTGTGGCAAAAATGGAACACGATTCAATGGAATGATTTTCTTTCCCCTGAGAGATATTTTTGCTAGCAATCTCCACTAATGAAAATATTTATTTCACATTTTATCATAAATGAAATAGCCACCTTATTGGATGAATGCACACTTTCAGTTTTAGTGCTATGATTTTAAATGTTTCAAAGCATCTCATTATTTGCAGAAAATATCCCATGGCCACTGCTCTCTGGGGGTTCTTCTCCCATGCCTCGGGTCACAGCGATCATTCTTGCTGGTGTCAAATATACCACACGCAAGCGTGACTCACATCCACCGGCTTGACCTACATCCCCTCACTTGAGAGATAAAACTTACTTTTATAAACCATAAAAGGGAGATTTTATTCTTTCTAGACAGAGCTACTAGCAAATGGTTGTATTTATATATGTCAGAGTTGAACCTTGGTTCGAAATTAGAGGGTATACTTCAGTGCTTGTGAAAATAGACAGAAAAAGGAATGTACTGACTTTTCTCCCCTTCTCACCTCCTATATAAAGACATATTGTCCTCCCAGCACAACAGGAAAAAGTTATTATATTATTGAAAGAAGGACTGTGACCATTCTCATTATCTCTTATGGATTCAACTTGTCTCCTGTAGCTTTTGCATGCAAGATGTGCTGAACACAAAGGAACACAAATATTTATATAATGAAACATCCTTGCATCTTTGAAAAGTCTATTGTGCAGAATAGAGATACCAGCCCCTCACCTCCCACACTGACATCTTTGGCAGTGTACTCCGTTTGCATCACTTAATTCTCTTCATTTTGTTTGCCTGTTCTCTAATGAGATTTTCACTTCGGGGGCTCAACGTTTGCCCAAACCCACTTGTGATTGTAAACATCTTCCCCAAGGTTGATTTTCCTCTGGTCTCTGTTAGACACTCTTCATATAATCAGCTCACCAGAATTGAGCTTCGTCCCCCCAACTGCACACTCCATACACTGAACACGATGTCAGAAGTCTCATCAAGATTTCTAGACTTTTATCTGCCTTATTTTTGTGACTCCCTGTGTTGCCTCTTCTTTTCAATTGCATTAATTTTGTGCTCCAACACTTATTTCTTTCCTTTTACTTACTTAGTATGGTCCCATCTTGAGTTGTCCCAGAAGCAGACCTTGAGATGAGGGTTTGGTGCAAGTATTGATTACAGAAATTCTTCCGAGAGAAACCAACTGGTAAGGGAGTGAGTGAGCAAGCCCAGCAAAGGCGAGGTTCATATGGCGCCCCAACCCAGCAAGATCCCAAAGGGAGACTTGGGTGGGACTCACCCGACAGAGTGTGTTCCTGCTGGAGACAGAGGAGGGGACTTCTGTGCTCTGAGACCCATCAGTCCTGGAGATGGGGCTGAGGAGGGAGGGAAGCTGGTAGAGGATGTGGAGTCCAGACTCTTCCAGGGCAACCTCTGAAGAAAGTCCTGAAGCAGCAGAGCGCAGAGTCAGGGGGAAATGCACAGACTGCTGGTGATAGGACCAAGGGGTCTGGACGGGCAGAGACAGTGTCTGCCACTACTCTGTTGTTCGAGTTTCTTGAGTTGACCAATAAATACATTTGCTTTCTCCTCCTTCTTTACTAAAAAAAAAGTGCATTTGTGATGCTGTATTTTACCTTACGTAGCAGTGAAGCGCCAGAACTCTTTCAGAGTGTACCCTTATATTTACTGTATACCGTTCATCAGTTCTGCTTGTTTTTATGGCATTTTTCAAAGGAAGATTTGCCTCCAGGAATGAGTGACAAAAGTTGGAAAAATGATAGAGGGCTGAAAAGTATTCCTGTTTATGTTACTGCAGCCCCCACCACCAATCTAATACATTAATGGCATAAATTAAGTTTAAAGTTTAGGTTGTATATTTTCTTTCTTTGAAAATAGAGAAAAAAGGAAAATGAGCAGAAATAGCAAGTTATAAGTTTTCATAATTGGATATTTATAATAGATTTAAGAACTTTTATTAAGGAGATGGAAGAAACTGAGTGAGAACTTAATATTTATTGAAAATCTCCTAAGTGAGTCAGTGTATTTAATCTCCATAGCTATCATTATGGTTGAGTTACACTCTTCATTTTGATGATAAATAAACTAAGGCTGGAATAAAAGTACTTGCCAAAGTCACATAGCTTGTAAGAAATAAAGCTGAGATTCAAATCTGGGTTTTCCTAACTCAAAAATGGCAGTGGTGGGGCCGGCCTGTGGTGTAGCAGTTGGGTTCCCATGTTCCACTTTGGCGGCCTGGGCTTTGCCAGTTCTCATCATGGTCACGGACCTACTCACCGCTCATCAAGCCATGCTGAGGCGGCGTCCCACATAGAAGAGCTACAACTCTACAACTATGATACACAACTATGTACTGGGGCTTTGGGGAGAAAAAAGAAAAAGAGGAGGATTGGCAACAGATGTTGGTTCAGGGCCAATCTTCCTCAAAATAAAAAAAAAATGTCACTTGTACTTTTAATTTATACAATTTGCATCATAAATAATTAGGAGGAAAATAGATATTGAGTGACAGAAAAATATTACTTAGGAGCCAAGTATTTGAAACCTGTTGCTTTACCCAAACTAAAAAAATAAACTAGATACCTAAAACTACCCTTACTTCTGTCAAGTATTTAAGGGATGTTAGACTATACACTTAAATCATGTATTTTTACTGCAAAATATGACAATCACTGAGCCGTGGTTGAGAATTAGCTTACAGTTACATGTTGCATACACTTTTATTCACTTACTTATACATTCATTCAACAAAGAATTATTAAGCATTTACTATGTTTTCTGGGATATAGGAATAAATAGATGATTAAGCATAAGCTCTACCATCAAAAGAGCTTACTAGCAAGGAAGTGGAGTCAAATTACTTTACTAAATGCTTCAGGATTAGACAGAAGATGTGCTTTATGCCCTAAGAGTGGGAACAATAGAATGGTCAATTCTACATAGGAGGCTCAGAACAGGTATCATACAGAGGATTATGTTTAATAAAGTCTTTAAAATTAATAGGAATTTATCAACCAGAGGGGAAAAAAAGGAAATTTTAAGAAAAGGAAGCAGCAGAAGAAAATCAACAGGATCCAAACACATGAATCAGCATGATCTGCAACTAAAAGTACAAGTGAACTCATGTGATGTGGCATATCTGTGATACATATTTGAAGCAATAACAGTCCCAATAAATATATAATTTAAAGAATGTAATTAATTATAAAAGATTTGAGAAACTGTCAAAAGGTAAGAGGTCTATACACTCTTTTTTGTGTCTTGGTTTATTAAAGTTTTTACAGGCAAATGAATAAGTTATGTGAATAGCTTTCTGAGGCATCACAAAGTGGGCTGATACCCTGTGTAACTAGCAGCCAGGTCAACAAAAGGAGCATTGCTCTCCCACCACCCCAGTCCCCACGTCCTCAGGGAGGATGCATTGGCAATGCACCGTGAAATCATACCCATCAGCTCCTCCACTTGGCCAGCCTGTGGAATGTCGGTGCACACCTCAGGCTCTCGCTCCATCTCCACTGTCTTTATCTATTTCCCTCACTCAGCATTTGAGTCCACAGATCAACCCAGTCTTAGTTTCATTTATTTTTACGGACTTAGAATGCTCCATATTCACCGAGGCAGCCCAGAAAAAAACCTGGGTTTACCTCTGTTTTGGGGGCATACGGTTACCCTACATCTCCCAGCCTCCCTTCAAGGCCGAGGTGGCCATGCAACTGAGTTCTAAGCAAGGTAATACAAGCCAACATGATATGTGTCCCTTGAGCCACAGCTTTACAGAAGCATGCTTATCTATGTTTCTTCATCAATTTCACCAACAACATGTAGGGGACAGATGGGCAGAGTCACAAGATGGAACAAAACGGTCCCTGAATCATAACATGGCTTCTGACAACCAGGAACACCAGCTTGAACTTTATTGTAAGGAAGAAAAAACTTCTATTGTATTAAGCCACTGAAATGTTGGTGTCCATTTGTTATAGCAGCTAACATTACTCACGTACTAACCAGGAACTGACCCAAGGAGCAGGAAATGTTCATCCTGCATGAAAGGAAATGCTGTAATTTGAGGAATTTTAATTTGCTTGCATGAGTGAAGGAAAGAAGGAGTAGGAAAGAAACATGACAACATTTTTATTTTTACTTCATTTTTATTTCAAAATGATAACCACATCTGCAACCGAGACTAAGAGATGGAAGCAATGAGATTAGCTGATAGTCTCTTCTACATCCAGGCAGAGTGTGGAGAGGGCACAGAGGGTAGCAGAAGAGAAGGAGAGGATGAGGGAGGAAGAGAGTGATCACGGAAGGGAGTGAACAAGATCTGGTTGTAATTGAAAAGAAAATGGAAGCAAAACTGTGGAAATAGTAAAAAGATCAGCAGTTGCCCAGGGGGCTGGGAGAGGGAGGGAGGGATGAATAGGATGAATAGGTGAGCAGGGAGGATTTTAAGGGCATGAAAATATTCTGGACAATACTGTAACGGTGGATACAAGTTTCAAAGCTTATAGAACTACACGACACAAAGAGTGAATCCTAATGTAAATTGCAGACGACCTTCAATAACAATGTATTATCAATAATACAGGCTCATCAATTGGAACAAATCCACCACATCAGTGGGAGATGTTAATAACAGAGAACCCGAGGCAGGGAAAGAAGGGGTATATGGGAACTTTCTGCACTTTCCACTCAACTTTTCTGCAAACCTAAAACGGCTCTAAAAAATAAAGACGTTAATTTAAAAAAGAAGAAAGAAAATGGACTGCTTACCTGTTATAATGCCCATGCAGGTTTAAGACGGGGTTATAAATTTCCAACCTGATTTACATTTTCGCTTGTATAGATCCTTCGTCTTGCTTTGTACTCGCGCTAGGGCTGCTGCTGTCACAGAGATGGGACAGAGTGTGGACAGGCTTGTCTGGTGTTACTTCGTTATGCCATCACTCACATTGTTGAAACTCCCAACCACAACCTAAACATTCAACCCTTGTTTGTGCCTTTAAAGAGTGATTACAAGCTCAGCTGAAAAAACAAACAGTTTTCCTTTTTACAGTTACTGAAACAAAAGAAGAAAGTTTGAGTGACTTAACCATGATCTCCTTCCAAGTATGTGGAGAAGATGGCTATGAAGTAATTCCTAAGCTCCAGAACTTCCACTGTTGTGGGATCAAGCTAAGGCCTCTGCCAAGCAGAGCTCCCTGACTAGAGTTTGCGAGTGTCCGCTCAGCTTCCTGACACCGAGAAGGCAAGCGAGCGGAGACACAGAGCCAGCAGTGCAACAGGTACAACCATGTCACTCTTTCTACCTTGGGTTTCTACAGCTACTGACAGAGAACTTAAGTCTCCAGCAGCACCTCCTGACTGTACCAGCAGAGCAAGCCACTCCAGAACCACAGCCCCAGATCTGATTTCAGACAAACGGTTCCTCTCTGTAATCACTTCGCTGATCCCAGAGCTGGGCGAGATGAGACGCAGAAACCACGGAGTCCCTGGAGGCCAAAAAGACATGTAGGGGACCAGTTTCTCTGGGTGCGACATAACCTCCTTGGCATGTGTGGCTCTAGGACATACCCGGTGGATTCACTCTGCTGGGAATCATCAGGCCCAAGAAGTGACACGAATGGGTCACAGAGGACACACCTTTCCACTGAGTTGGAGTCATAAGTCCCCCTGTTCCCTATGTGGATGGAGCTCGTGTTGGCGAGGGTCTTTACTGCAAGGACATGGGCCTGAACCAAAAGATTCTTCTCCTGCTTAGCAAGGACACAAGGAGCTCGTTAGCACACGGAACAGGGTTTCTCAACCTCTGTACTCTTGAGACTTTGGGGCCCGATGATGTATATTAATGGGGGGCAGTCCTGGACACTGTAGGATGGTTAGCAGTGTCCCTGACCCCTACTCACCAAATGCTAGTAGCACCCCCCCAGTTGTGACAATCAAAAATGCCTCCAGACATTGACAGATGTGCCCTGGGAGGCAGGTGGTATCAGCCCCAGTTGAGAAAGACTGGTGTCAGAGTCACCCCTAATGATGGAGGGGTGATTTTGGACAAGAAACCATTTCCCACCTTCCTTTTTCACTTTGTAATTAGTTGCTGCCATGCAGAGCCCAAAGAAATCATCAACAGGATTCTTAATTCTGTGAATGCTTCTCCATTTGCAAAGAAAATGAGGGCCCAGAGCTGTCTATTCATCTATTCAACATCCAGTGGATGAGGCTGAGTTTTTGCAAGCCTGAAAGATCTTCCCAAGTTCCCAAATCCAACCACTGAGGGGCCAGTTCTGATATACTTTACATCTGTGTGAGGAAAATTGCATCAGAATAGTTCAAATAAAAAGGCCAACTGCATGATTCATTTTGGAAGAGCAGTTCAAAAAGTGAGCCCTATTTTAAAAATTCACATTTTTATTTTTATCCAGGACTCTGATAGTTTCACTAGAGATAAATGATTCCTTCTCAGAGGGGAAATAAGAGGCAGTTTAATCTTGGCCTTCTATTGCTTGAAACTATTCCACCTCTGTGAACTCATTTCATATTTTAAGCTCCCAAAAAGGGACGGAAGAATTTAGCCAACTCCCATGTGACTGTCCATTGCTAACAGAACAACTTATAATTTGAAAAATTTCCACGTTTCTGAGAAGACAGCATCATCTACCATAGGATAGATTTCAGTTCACTGCAGCCCCACTTTTGATCTTGTCCAAAAGCACTAATATTTATTTATTCATTTATTTAAAATACTTTTGTTGAGACCGCTTTTTTCCAGACATTATCCTAAGTACTGGAAATGATTCGTTGAACAAAAGATGATGTAGCTACACATACGGCTTGCAGTTCCATGAAAGATACCTTCAGTTAACTGGTACCTAGACTCTTGTGCTCCCAGGGCTGCAGTGGGAAGTCAGGGTGCCCCTGTGTGAAGGGAACGTATCCTAGGTTCAGGGTCAGGAGAGGCTCCAGCGGAAGCAGCATCCAAGCTGAGGTGCGAGGAGGAGAAGCCGGGAAGATAAACATGAGAGGAGAGTTCTAAGCAGAGGCATATGCAAACCCCAGAGGTGCCTGTCATGAAAGTGTTGCTATTCTAAGGTCTCACATATAACCCCCAGAGTTTGGAAATCAGGGACTGGCACCCCAAATGTGTTAGCCTGGAAGTTTCACCCTCTCCCTGGGAGAAACACAGAGGGAGAGACACTTCATTTGACCATGATGAAAGACGCAGGTGCAGGTGGGGTCCCCAACACTTAACAACTCTCAGGTCTCACTCAAGTCCCCCTCCTCCTGGAAACCTTGCACGGCCACTCCAGCTTCTATTGATCCATTCACCAATCTGTTCTGACTTTCTAGAAGGTTCTGACTTGGTTTCCAGTTAGGATTCTATAACCCTACCTGTCAGTACTATTCAAATAGGCTCTAAATTTTGTCCGTTATTACTTGTGTGTTTCCTGTGCACATGATTTTGACTTTCTCAACAAAAACATAATGCATAATCAATTCTTTAAGGATAGAGAATGTTTTCCATCAGGTTTGGTTCTATACTTCCCCGTGAGCCATATCCAGTTCTGCAAAGAAGTGAGTTAAGCAAGTGTAAGATGAGAAGCAAGGACGCGTGTGTGAATTGGGTAAAGGAAAATCTGCTGTAACCAAGTGACCTCCCAATGCCACGGTTCACACCGAACAGAGGGTTCTTTCTCCCTCAGGTGATAGTCTAGGCTGGGCACAAGGCTCTGCTCCAAGGAATCTTCTCCAGAACCAGGCCCATCGGGCAGCTTGCCATCCTAAACGCGTGTCTTCCTGTCGTGCTCCGATCCTTGCAGCTTGCATCCAGTCAGAAGGAAAGAGAGGTCCTTTAGGTGAAAGTCAAACATCTCATGGATGCTCATCTTCTACTAAGACCTCAGTCACAGGGCACAGGGAGTCTGGGCATTACAGTCTAACTGGACAGCTATGACCGGGAAGAATGAAGAATCCACTTGAAAAGGCAAGAGAGAATCTCCTCTACGAAGCACATCCCTTTGATACTCTTGAGCCTATTTGCTTCCTACCGTCAATCCATTATTGGCCCTTTTGCATCTCTGCCAGTCGCAGAAGTATGGCAAATATTCTAAGCAGCTTGTTACTTCTGAAATGGCCTAAAATGATTACCTCGGATTTGTGTATCTGGAATAGACAGAAGGTGACTCTACCATTCCCTCCACCTCCACCTCCACCATAAGCCACAGAAGAGCAACTGTTTAACTTTTCGTGCTAAAAGGAAAGAATCAAGATGAAATGAGCACTTACAAATACAACCTTCTTTTTTTCAGTACTTTCAAGTATAAGACATTTAACAGCAATGGTATCTGCAAAAGTAGCTTATTACTGAACAGGGACAATGCCCATGAAATTAATTTTTAATTATAGGACTTTCAAAATATCACAGAGGATCAACAACAAAAAAATAAATAACCTGATTTTAAAAAGGGCAAAGAACTCGAATAGACATTTCTCTAATGAAGATATACAATAATCAACAAGCATATGGGAAGATGCTCAAAATCACCAGTCATTAGGGAAATGCAAATAAAAACCACAATAATGGGGCTGCCCCGGTGGTGTAGTGGTTAAGTTCGCACACTCCACTTTAGCGGCCTGGGGTTTGCAGGTTTGGATCCTGGGGGCGGACCGACGCACTGCTCATTGAGCCAAGCTGAGGTGGCGTCCCACATAGAGCAACTAGAAGGATGCACAACTATGACATACAACTATCTATTGGGCTTTGGGGATAAAAAAAAAGCCCAAAAAACAAACAAGCAAAAAAGAGGAACATTGGCAACAGATGTTAGCTCAGGGCCAATCTTCTTCTTCAAAAAGAAAACCACAATAAGACACCACCTCACACCCATTAGGATGGTTACTATCAAAAAACCAGAAAATAACAAGTGTTGATGAACATGTGGAGAAATCAGAACCCTTGATGAGAGTGTAAAATGGTACAGCCACTATAGAAAACAGTATGGAGGTTCTTTAAAAAGTTAAAAATAGAATTACCATATGATCCAGAAATTCTACTTCTGGGTATATACCTAAAAGAACTGAAAGCAGAGCCTTGAAGACCTATTTGTAGACCCATGTTCATAGCAGCATTATTCACAATAGCTTCCAAATTTTTGCTTTCCAATTTTTCCTCCAAGTTTTGCTTCCAAAACATAGAGACAACCTAAATGTCCAGTGACAGATGAATGGATAACAAAATGTGGTATATATACATAAAATGGAATTTTATTCAGCCTCCAGAAGGAAGGAAAGTTTGACACATGCTACAACATGGATAAACTTTGAGGATGTTATGCTTAGTGAAATAAGCCAATCACAAAAAGACAAATAATGTATGAGTCCACTTATATGAGGTTCCTAGAGTAGTCAATTTCATAGAGACAGAAGGTTTAATGGTGGTTGCCAGGGGCTGGGAGGAGAGGAAAGAGAAGATGCTGTTTAGATATAGAGTTTCAGTTCTGCTTTAGGTAATTTCATTATGCATTGGTCACCAGATCATTTTATTTACCAAATGATTTGTAATTCATTTATTTATTCTTTCTGGTATTCATTCATTCCTTCATTCAAAAGATGATTCATTGAGTGCCTGTCCTAGAGCACTGTACTATACTGGGGAGATATAGATTAACCAAAATAGTCATGTTCCCAAACCCAATGGAGCCTACCTTCATGTGGAGGGAAAAGACATTAGATATAGGATCCCTTGAAAGCAGTAGTTTTCTGAGTGTGGTCCCTGAATCAGCAGCAGTAGCATTAATGGGGAACTTGTTAGAAATGCAAATTCTCATGCCCCACCCCAGACCTGTTGAATCAGAAACTCTCAGGATAGGACTGAACAATCTGTGTTTAAACCCTGAATGATTGAAGGCATGCTAATGTCTTAGAAATACTGTGCTAAGGAAGGAGTAATTAAAGATTGAGGTGAAATTACTGCTGTGAAAGAGAGAGCACAGCTTAAGAAAGACAACTGACTGAGTGGGACAAGAGGGCAGCTGGTATCTTCCTTGAGGAACTGATAGTTGAGCTCAGGTCTGAAGGATGCTTAGCAGTTAACCAGATAAAGGGACATTTGTGGGTACGACAGTGAGGTGAGACAGATGGATCCGAGGTACAAAACGTCTCTGGCAGGATGAAAATTGGCACATTGAAGGAACCACAAAAGAGCCAATGAATGTGAAACACAGAAAAGAAGGAGCTATCAGGACACAGCCATATAAGACAGAAATCAGACCAGGGAGAGGCCTTTACGCCATAATTAGGCTCTTGGTTTTTACAAGAAAAGAAAAATAGAAGAATTTTAGAATAAGTGTCATATAATAACAATTTTCGTCTTGAAAAAACCTTCTGGTTACAGCATGGAGAAGTTATTAAAGGACCACTAGAATGGATGCAAAGACAACAGTTAACAGCTGTTTGGGTATTTGGGGCAAGAGATGATGGCAGGCTGGACCAGGGTGGTAAGGTAACCGAGATGAAAAGTGACTCAAGGTGAAACACCGTGAGGAGACTGGGGTGTGCAGGAGGATGTGTGTTCCCAATCTCGGGAGAGCCACTCGGGCTTATTTACACCTTGGAGAGTCATTGGTGTTTGGCTGACAACTGAAATCATGTGAGTGACTAGGGAGAGAGCCTAGGATGAGACAAAAGATCCAGTCTTACGTATCTCCAACACAGAATTGATCCATGTTCAGAGAAGAGACTGAAAAGGAGATTGAGAGGCTAGGTCAGTGATGTCAGAAGAATAATGGAGGGAACAGTCTACTTGGAACCTAGGAAAGCGAGCATTTCACAAAGTGAGGAGTGATCAGCCGTGATGAATACTCCTAAATAGTCAAGTAAGAGGCATGAAAATCGTCACTGGATTTGCAGGCATGAGAGTCACAATGACCTTAGAGAGGATATATGAGTGGAGTAATGGGGTGGAAGTCAGGGTGCAGTGAGCTAGGAAGTGGAAAGATGGTAAGGAAATGGAAACCAGACATATAGTCCACATTTTTGAGAAATTTGCCTGGGACAAAGAGACATTGGCCAGTAGGCAAGGAGGATTCTGTTTGTGGTTTTTCCAAAAGATATAATGGAGATATATTTTGAGAATGTTAAACTAATAGGTTTTCCTACATATTCTAACAAAACGTGTTCTCTGGAAGCTGCTCAATCACTGCAGCCCTAGGAAGGGTAGAAGCAGGTGCTCCCTGAGGAAGGAAGAAGATAAGATACGGAGGAAGATGTGGACAAAAAGTAACAGAACTGAAGTCAGCTCTCTTGGACAACTGGAAGGTAAGGAGATGGAGACAGAAGGAGGCAACGTTGAGACCATATTCTCCAATCCTCCCTCAGAAGGGGAAGCATTTTGAGGGCAAAGCTGAAAGGAAAGGGACTTTCACTTGGCTGTGTCTTTGGGACCATGAGAGAAGACTGACTCACGGGGTTTCTGCTCACCACTTGCAATGTTATCGTCACAAGAGAGCAGGTGTGAGTGAGCCGCTTGGTGAGGTGGAACGAGCCTGGGGTGACCTTTCCTGAGACATCCCGGCAACCTCTGCAACGTGACAGCAACGCGGAATTTCTCTTTTGCCCAAAGGAATGATTAAGAAGGAGGGAGCCAAGTGCACAGCCACGGAGCTTGCTGGAAGGGGTGGAACAATACCAAAGGTCTAGGGGAGGGCTATGTAGGCTGAGGACTGAATGGGAGAAAGAGCTAGGCTTCAGGGTGTTCATAGTGGCCATGAGGGCCAAGGTGGGACCAACAGAGTCCAGGCAAACCACCAAATCAGAGCAGACCAAATTCACCAGTTGGAGGACCAGAATCGAGTGCTACTGGGGAACCCAGGAAGAATCACAAGGGATGTGTCCATGGAGATGCAAGGAGCTAGGGACCAGCTGAATGCGCTGATCCAGGGCTCTCTTTCTCCTACTCAAGATCCCAAAGGATATCTGAGAAATTCACTTGCCAAATAAGACCGTGCTCACCAAAGAAATTTTAAAATGGAGAGTCAGTCTAACTTTCCAGATTAGGTATTAGGGGGAAGTTTGGATCAGCTTTAAATTAATACATGAGCTTCTATTCTTTGTAAATCTGAATGTGGTGCAAAGTAACCTTGGGACTTCACTAAAATGGGGGAGACGAGCACATTTCAGTGCTAACGCGACGGATCCAGGTGAGGGAAGCTGATGACTATGAAAATGCTGAATGCCAGAAAGTTTAAATGTTTGATCCCACCCCACCCCTCAAAAAATCATTTTCTAAGCAATTAGTTTAAGATTTTCTGTGCCAGTTCTTTTTTCACTTCAACATTATGCTTTTTGCCTTTTCCTAAACAAACACTCGAAGACTTGGCATAGTCTGCTCTTGGAGAAGTATCCTGCTCTGTGTCTTAGTTGCTTGCAAAGTTTCTGTCAAGTAAAAGTCTGCTCTATAACCCCGTGTGAAAGTCATGTCTTCTTAGAGCAGATTTTTAAATACCCTCCCTTCATCAAAACACCGGCAGTGGGAAGTGACGCTAATCCTGCTGCATTTACTTGAAGACCATTCGTAAGCAAGTCTGCATTTTGCTTTATCACGACTTAGACAGTTGGTCCATGGCCATTCACAGGCCATCAGCTTTTTTGTGTTCAACCTCAAAACAAGACCAGCACCAGGAAAGCCCAGACTACACTCGTCAATCTTGGCCAGGCTTTCCCTTCCTAGGTGTC
This sequence comes from Tapirus indicus, assembly GCA_031878705.1. Classification (NCBI taxonomy): domain Eukaryota; kingdom Metazoa; phylum Chordata; class Mammalia; order Perissodactyla; family Tapiridae; genus Tapirus; species Tapirus indicus. Next base: position 123,870,219 of record CM062925.1, read on the forward strand.
TTTTCCTCCCGTGCCCTCAGGCTATGACCTGAGAAGCCCCCCTCATCTTCTTCATCCTCAGTTCCATCACGTCAATGTTCCCATTATTTCAGTGCTCTCCCAGCCACAGGCCAGGAAAGAAACGACAACCCAGTGCAAACTATGGCAGTCTAATGATTCACCACAGTGCCTTATGTTAGTCATCACTTGGGTGAATGCCCTGGAAATCAGAAGAGGAGACACACAAGGATACTTAGACTGTGCATCTGATGGTGAAATTTTATTCTTTGTGGAAGGTCAGGAGAGATTCTTGTATGTGAAGCTAGCCCATAGCCCACGTGCGCCATGTATTGTGCATACATTATTTTACACATATCACGTTGTAGACAATGGTGATGATATAATGAAGATTCTGAAAACCTTTGTGGAGGAGCAACTGAAATTTAACAACTGCATGCTGGTCTGTAAGAATGCTTCTAGATGACTTAAAAATAAGCATTAAGCAGTTTTGCTGAGGCAATTAGGAAACCTTAGGAGAAAGTCCTCAGGGATTTCATCGACAATCCAGATAGACTCCCTGCTCCTGCAGATCCCCCATGTAACCATGCCCACGCTCAGAGGTGACAAGGAGGGCAGGGGGTTCAGTCTGTCTTAATGGGCTGCGGCTTATTTCTTCCACCCCACACCCACCTTCCTTCCCACCTGTCCACTCTGTGGACTTGAAGCTCCAGCATCAGACACAAAGACAGCAGCCCAGCAGAGGCGGTGTAAGAGCTCCCGCTGGCACGTGACGTCAGACGCCTGAACACACACCCGCGGAGATGTCATGCCTCTCTCCTTTAAACCCGACTGACACAGACTTTGGTATTAAGAGTGGTTCCAGGGGGACAGAATCTTAAGGATGAGCTCTCTGAATTGATTCTGGGTTTTCTGGAATTGGTTTTCTTATCTGATTAAAGATCCTACTTCCAGTGGTAAAAGGGTATTTAATGTGGAGTGGCAAAACAGTTACTCAAATGAGCACCTGCACATACCTGCAATTAAGCGCCTAGTGAGGACAAGGTTCTGGGGGGCCAAGTATTTATTGAGTTTGAATATTTTGATGAAAACAAGGAGTATAACTGGGCTGGTTGGTTACTTCTAACTCTACTAGATAAGATAGGAAAAGAAAATGATGAGCTCAGGGCTTTAAATTCCCGCATTCAGGTCTATATAAGGAATCTAAATGCTTCTAGACTGGCCCTGTAAGGAATCCTATCTCCTGTATCCAGAGGGCCAAGATTTCTAAAAATTAAACCCAAGGTCTGATCCTAAGGGTGGCTGAATTACAGCCCAAATTGAATTTCCAAATTCACAGGGTTTTCTTTATTAAAACTAGGTCATTTATTAGAAAGAAACGGGATTCTGGAGTTTGGCGTGGGTTTATTTGAGCAAATTCTGCTGAAGCTAGTGATATGGAGTCCCTAATTGTGGCGGCCTTCTTTGCCCTCTTTGCCAGTAGAGGCAGCCCTCCCCCTTGCCTGAGAAGGCTTGTCCCCCTTCTCATGATGGCCCTCTAATGCTCCTGCCCCACCCCAGATCCTTGCCTGTGAATCCTTGTTACTATCTATTCTCACCACTTCTTCTTCCTTCTAGGCCTATAAGAAGACTCAAATCCCAAACCTGTGATGGGGTGTGATATCACCAAAAGAGTTGCACGATCAGCCAAATTATATCAGCAGCACCCTGGGGAATAAGAATGGCAATGTATCCTGATGGTGTGGTTTTAAGGTCGGAAGAATAGAAAGTTGGATCAGGCTGAAGCTACGACAGCAGTTCACTGACTCTTGTTTTAGTTGAGGGGCTAAGAATGGCTCCAACAACTGCTTGATTGGTTGGCTGAATCATGGACCCAAAGGTGGCCTACATCAAATGAAGTGGAAATGTCAGAACTTTCTTGGTATGCTGTAGAGAAAGACATCCAAAGGCGTGGGGAGATTCAGGTACAAGAGAGGATCTACCGTGTAAGACCTGCTCACCCACCCGAGGCGTGCCTTTCACCTCATGGGCTGCAGTAGAGATCACTTAGCTGATTCTGAGCCGTAAAGTTACCCACCAACCTGACAGCCCATTGGGACCTGGGTGCTGTCTGACCCACCAAGACATACCGTTTTTTACCTTTTGTAAGAACTTTCAAATGTGTCGTTACAACTTACGAAGGCAGGCAAGATTTGCTCTATTCCTTTTTTTCTGAGTTGGGAGAACTGAAATTCACTTAAAATTATGCATTTTTTTATATCAATAAAAGTAGTCCATATATCTGTATAGCCATTACTCCAGATAGCTAAACAATTAAGATAATCATAGATCAATCATAAAATTTATTTGATTATAAGCTGTGCATTTACCCACATCTAATGGTAAATATTAACTAAGAATAGCTCAAGTTACAAACTTAAAATACCCTAAGTAAGGTTGTATAAAGCACGTTCAGAATATATCTCTGGTGAAAATACATCACAGCCCACATTAGACAGAGTGAGATGTGTGGGAAATGACTCGCCCTTTTCTTCCATTAAAGGGCAGATTTTTTTTGAAAAAAAGATGGTTCAATTTCCTCCCTCCGAGCTGTCTTTTTAAAATAACATAATATAACACATATTTTGACACAACTCCACGTGACTCAGAGGCCCTTCTTAAAATAAGACCAGACCACATTCATGGAGACTGAATCACCTCTAACCTTTTGCACTTGGTGAGGGTTACTAATCAGGATACGTTTTCATTCCTAAGACAGTATGGGAAAGTTCTGATTTTGATGGTGAACCTAACATTCAATCAATTATATTATCACTGGAGCTCTAAACAAGTTTTATTTTTCGTCTTTTCTCAACAAGAATGAAAGACAACCCACATAAAATCTATGTCTTTTCTGGTGTAAATAAAGATTGCCCGTCTCCAGAAAATAAGCAATGATTCCTGAGATGATATTTAAAAAAAAAAGAACAAAGTAGCTTATGAAAGTAGGTGACATTCGTCTACATTAGAACCGCCTTCCAGCGTTTCAGCTCAGAGACACATTTATCTTCTGAGTTAATTATGGCAGAAGGCAGTTCCCTCTCCAGGCCCAGGAAAACTTTTTGGTAAAAGTCAAACACAATTTGGCATTTTTCCTCTGATTAAAAATGGAGAAGTAAAAGTGCATGTCGCTAGCACATACATACCAGGCTATACTGCATTGCACAGCGTGCAAGAGTGACTCGTACACCTTGGCACAATTCCACAGGAAAGCTCAAAGACCGGTGAATTTAAGCGGAACGGCTCCAGCATAGCAGGAGGACAATGAAACTGAACTTAGAAGATCTGGATTTGAATCTTTTTTCCCTGCCAGACTGTAGCTCTCAATTTCTTCATTTGCAAAACGAGAATGAATAATATTTACTTCAAATATAAATAAAGCAATCTCATGTATGTGGACGTGTGTTTTAGGTCTTAAGAACTGTCCACTTCATAGATGTGATTGCTGTTAATAACGGCAAACGAGGAGCTCTTATGACTAGCTAGCCTGAACTCTGAAGGGACTGATTTCTTTCAGCCGCTTAGTCAGAGTTTCCTGAGTGACTGGGGCCCAGAAGATAAAGAATTGTAATCACTTCCCGTGAATGATGTCTTTCCCTCAATTGTACAATGAGTGACATTTATATCATTCACTTTTAAGCACTAGCCTATTTGAGAACCATATTCCTCCCTAGGCGTTTGGTTAACTCAGACTCAGAATAGTGATGGCTTTGGTGGCTCAGCAACCACTTTGCTTGTCTCTCCCTCCCCTCATCCTCACCCCCAACCACACTGACAGACAGTCAAGTTTCTCTCTAACCCCCTCCCAAACATCCAATTGGTTAAGTCAGAGTAGAGGACAAAGTTCTTGCCTAAAATAGTCATCTTCCAGATGTGCCCACATTCAGGGTTGGTCCAGCATGTCACATCCTGGTGGGAAATGACGGCACGTGTTTTGTTCGTAGTCAAGGTCCTGTTGACAAAAGTAAAGGCTGCAGGTGTCCTCTGAAATGATCACAAGGTGACCTTTCTTAGTCAAACGAAATGTAAATATTATTGTGAGTCTCATCTCCTTTACACATCTGAAAGTCTGTCATTACGGAGAGAGTTCAGTACTCTGTTTCACTGAGATTTTAAAAAATTTAACGATAACAATAATAATAGCAATCCCTTCTCTGTTGCCCAGCTTCCCAGTCCCATTTCTTGATTTTTCGGTAGAGGGGCACGATGTCTGGCAATTCAGGATGCAAACTGATTTCCATCTCCTTCTCTTCCCCCTGCCCTCCCCCACCTCCTGCTGGCCCTCATTTATCCTCATTTGTGCAATTATAGTAACCAGCGGGCACTCTGGCTCCCTTTTCCTGGAGGCAAATTTTTTCACAGTTTTAACTTACTCAGAGGAAGATAAAAAAAAGCTGAAGCACACCAAGCAAATAAGTAAGTAAATGCACAAAGGCCCACTGTGGTTGTTGGCGAGGATGCTGGAGAACAGCTTAAGCAACAAATGTCTGGCTGTTGAAACGGCGAGATAGAACCAAACCCATGGGGCCACATCTGGGAGTGTGAGTGTGTGAATGGGGCTTAGCTGGCCTCCCACACAACAGGAATTCCACCAGAACTGTGTGCTCTGTATGGGAGGACAGAAAAAAATGTGTTTGGAACATCACTAAGGAAGCCCAGATACATTATCTTCGCCAAAGCACAAAAGACAGTCCAGTGAGCGCCTGACTCAACTGAAACAGAGAGCATGCGTTTAACTGTGTTGATGAAGCAGGGGAGTAGAAAAAAAGGGCGGACACATCTTTTATGCACTAACAAGAACAGGATGTCTCTCTGCACAGCACCAGGGAAGATTTCCACTGCTCTTTTTCATGTCTGTGGCTTTTTGCAGGCACAGGATAATAAATAAAGGCTTTTCAGTCTTTTCACTCAAAGCTTTTGGCTGCCATAAATTTATCTTTCAAATCTTAAGGTATGTTTTTCCTGCTTTGACACCTGTAAAATGCGTTTTGTTTCAATATGTATAACACACTTGTAAGAGTATATTTTGACCCCAGAAACATGTTTGACCTCAGAATTTTGGATATGTTTTCACTTCCAAACTGCTGCTCCAAGAAGACATATTATGTGTGCACTGCCATGTGTGTGTGTTGTGTATATAGAGTCCTAAATTTTAGGCAGCAGTTTAGTTCCATTTTAATGCCAGTTCATTTTTAGCATGATTAATAATGCAGCAAATTACTTTCTAAAAATAAGTTGAAATATGTTTATATTAGTGAAGTTTAGGCAATAATAACAGCATCTGCAATGTCCTTTAACAGATTACCAACAATAAAAGGATAACAGGAGTGATCATTTGTTTCATCACAATAACTTTGCTGCTGTTCCTAAGACATGCGTTGTGCAGTTGTTACTTCCAGCCGGACCTCCGTCTCTCTGCTTCTTGATTTCTTCTGCACGCTCGCGTGCACTATTTACTCTTCTGTTGCTGCATTTTGGTTATAATGTTAAAAATTCAGACTATTAAAATATAAATATATTAATTCTTTTTAAAATTGTCTGTGTGGAAGAGTCTACAATCAACTTCTGAATCTAGCAGTAAAATGACTTAGATCATCTGAGCGAGGATCCCGTGTGCTGAGAAAGGATTTCACACTTGCTAAATGTGTGTGTTAGAAGTGGTGATGAATCTCTGTGGTCTCTTAAAGCAACAATAGAAATTTGGCACTTTTTACACACATATCTACATGGATATATCTTCACAGATTACACTCATGCTTTTTAATTTGATGATGATTATTTTCTTTGTTGGCTGACAGCTTGAAGCAGATGTGGTTCTGGGAAACCAGTGTATAACCCATGGGACTCAACAAGTGTAAACCCAAATCTCAAATATTCAGTAGAAATATTTGGCTCTTGTAATTGAGACACCTGGAAGTTAGTCTACATGAGAGGCATGAATTATCTGTTGATCGGATATGAAAGAAACCAGCACCCAAAAGTTTGTAAGCACAGGCATAAAATTAGTTTAAACCATTAAATGTGAAGGCTAAAGAATAAATTGGTAATTTTTAAGAAAAATAAATAAACCAGGACAATAAGACAAATTTTGTAGATAATAAAAGTTGCAAACTAGGGATTCTAAGATGCAAGTTTCTGCTGTTTAAAACTCTTTAACCTATTTTCTCTATTTTCATTAATGCATTCATTTTAAAACATTTATTAAGCATCTATACTGTACCAGTTGCAATACAATTGATACACAAACATGCACTGTTTAGTAGTAGGAATTACAATAGATAATTCTGACATCTTAGTTAAAAGTCTAAAGTTAGCGGCCAGCCCGGTGGCATAGTGGTAAAGTTCTCATGCTCTGCTTGGCAGCCTGGGGTTCATGGATTTGGATCCTGGGCACAGACCTACACACCACTCATAAGGCCATGCTGTGGCGGTGTCCCATATACAGAACAGAGTAAGATTGGCACAGATGATAGTTCAGGGACAATCTCCCTCACCAAAAAAAGAAAAACAAAAAAAGTCTAAATTTAATCTAGCTAGAAGGTAAATTCCCCAAATTTTTAATAAAAGGACACCTTTTGTTTGTAAATCATAACCCCTGGAGTATAAAGGTGGCAGCTTCATTGTCTAAAGAGAGGTTGATACTGTTTATCCCTGGCTAGACAAGAGGCGTGGTCTGACGTGAAGAACTGAGCACATAGCACTGAGAAGCACTTTTTAATGGGCCTTCACAGCCTGACTCAATAATCATCATTGAGATACATTTAAAATAAATTTCAAATTAAAGACCAGGCAGAATAGAGCATTTTATTACCAATATGCCTCCATTTAACATCATACAATTGTACAATTGAACATCTGTACAAAGGCATTTAAAAATACCACTGATTAAAATTGTACTCTCTATGAAAATATAAGACACAGAAACTTCAGGAAAGATTCATTCAAAATACTTTAGCCAGATCACAAAGACAGGTATAGGCAATACAACACAAATACATTAATAAAAATAAAATAACTATAAAATCATAACTTGATTTTCTTATTCTACTCCAGGCAAAACCAGCTCTCAAGAAACATTAACACTGCAGACAACTGCAAGAATTAAATAGGCTTTTTCCACCCAACCTTCCTGCCTCCTCCCCTCGTTTCTGAGGTTTTAAGTGTATTTTTATACCTGGGTTAGAGTGATTTTTGAGGAGCATCTATTCATATAAAATAACAATAATGATCAGTAACATAATCTACAGTAGTTAATTTGGCATTTATGATATAAAACTGCCTGCAAAAAAACACCTGTAACCAACACAAAAGCATGCAACCAAATTTACGCCTGCAGTACTGCCATTTTTCTATTAACTTGCAGAGCAGCACGTTTCTACTCTGAGAATTCATTTTCTAGCCAACTTGCATCAGGATGAGAGCAAAATGCCACTCTGCTGTTTCATGGCAGGCAAAGAACACAGACTACTAATGGGGGGTGGTGGTTAATCTTGTGGATGACACGTAATTTGAAGTACATTTATATATTATAACAATATGAAATTAATTTTTGAAGACTGGATAAAAATAGACACAAGTCATGGTTTTCTCCATCAAACTGCGACATCCCCCTTACCTACAGCACATCATTAGAATGGCAATGTTTTATTTCTCTCAATCTGAATAAACATGTGTCAGAGAGCGTGTGTATTCATAATTCTCATTTAATTCGCATCACATTTTGACCTCTCCTTTAAAAGTTGGACGACATAGCCTAGAATAATAGCAAAACTATTTAACAGCCCTTATGGCAGAGGCAATGAACAATCAGCAAAGACATTTTGGAAAGCACAAGAAAGGAATGTGGGTGTGAACTGGCTGAATATGTGCCCTGCCTGCCACCGAATTAGTCCTCAGAACGTCTCCTTCAGCCTGCCTTCCTCAGGGAGGGGCTGCTGGGAAGAGCAGGACCTTGTGACCAGGATGCCTGCATGCAGGACCAAGTGCACTTGTTCTCCGCTGTTTATTTCCGGGACTCCCTGAGTCTCACTGAGTAAATGGCTTCATAGGGCTAATAAAATAATACACATCTCACGACGCGACGAATGGATAAATGATGGACTTGTGATTACTTTATCCTTATATGTTTACCTGAACTAAGTAGCAGGAAGGTAAAGTCAGCAGATGCAAAACAAAACATGAAAAAGCACCCAGCATCAGATGGAGAGCTCTTTGTCCCCCACTCACATTCTCCTGCATCCCCCTCACACAGCGTAGTCACAGACCACATCCTATACAAAATGTGCGTTGGCGGCACTGGCTGTGAGGGAGAAGAAGGCAAGAGCCGGAAGCACACCAAGCTCAGTGTAGCCACTCGTTCTGAAGTCACCGCTGGCTGGTGGGCTGAATGTTTCCACGTGTCCTCAAAGAAAGGAATTCCTAGATTCCTGGAATGCTGGAATAACCCTAGTTCATAGTTGGAACTGGCCATGAGGAAATAGAGCTCAGTTTTATTGTAAATTCTGTCCAAAGACCCATAAGAAGACTTTCATCTGAACACGCATCATCAGCTTTGTCTGATCTACAGTATTAAACAGTGAGGGGCTCCAGGGTTTGTAAGAAGGCTAAAGTCTGCCATATAACACAGTCCTAGGAATACCTCTGTGTACTCCGATAACGAAGGGGATGATAAATGGGTCTATGAGCAAGAAAAGCAATAATCACAGTGAAAAATGAACATGTATTGACAATTTCTCTTCTAATTTTTTAAAAATAGTTACAACCAAATTTTCAAATAGTCTTCTTTCAATCTCTGATGCCAATACGCAACACCATCCTTCATTTTCTAAACAATGCTGGACAAAACACAAGGGAAAAGAATGTCTCTCATTGAGAAGTCATCAACATAATGATGGTGATAATCAGAAATACACCAACAAATATGGGCAAAGGATTCAACTCCTCTCCTGTCGACAGAGGACACAACCTATTTCAGGCATCCAGACGCACAAGGCAGGAGCAAATATTTTCCTTCAAGGACCAAAAGTAAATATTTTCAGTTTTATGAGCTGTCCTGTCTCTGCTGCAACTACTGGACTCTCCCACTGTGAAGTAAAGGCGGTTTAGACAATATGAAAATGAATGAGTGCGGCTGTGTTCCAATAAAACTTTATTTGTTTACTTACAGAAACAAGGTGGTCAGTACTTGGTCCTTGGGCTGCAGTTGTCAGGCCTCTGCTTTAGAGAGATGAGTTCCCCTGGTAAAAGGGTTCTTTCTCCTCACCCGTTTCCTATATGTGTGGGAGGGTTCCCCCTGCCACCAGCTGTAGATCAGAGGCTCCAATAATCCCTACCTTGGGTTAGATTAATTTGCTAGAGTGTCACACAGAAATCAGAGAAATATTTTACTTATTAGATCGCCAGTTCATTATGAAAGGATATAACTCAGGAACATCCAGATGGAGGAGACCCACAGGGTAATGTACGTGGGAAGGGGCACAGACCTTCCATGTTCGCTGGGAGCACCACCCTCACAGCACCTCTATGTGTTCACCAACCCGGAAGCTCTCTGAACCCCAGCCATTCAGGGTTTTATGGAGGCTTCATTACATAGGCATGATTGATTAAATCATTAGCCAATGGCGATTGATTCAACTTCCAGCCCCTCTCCCTTCCCTGGAGGTCAAGGGGGTGGGACTCCAACCCTCTAATCACATGATTGGCTCCACTGACAATCAGTCCCCATCCTTGGGTGCTTTCTAAATCATCTCATTCACTTAAAAAAAAAGGCCACCTTTAATCTCTCATTACTTAGCAAATTCCAAGGGTTTTGAGAGCTCTGTGCCAGAAACTGGGGACGAAAGTTGAATACACACTTCTTATTATAAATCACAATATCATGCCTGGCTTTGGTATTCTGTAGCCTACTAGTGCTTGTGATGGTTACTGCTAGCTGGTCATCAGAATGCGTCCTTCCCTTCGGGACCAGAACTGCAGCTACACACTGATTCCACTGTCTGGAGCCTGGAGGTGGTGGAGAACCAACGGCAATGTTGCAAATGATAAAATTACCCTAGGATCGTGGTTCTCAAGCTATGGTTCCCTGGACAAGATAATGTCAGAAATGCAGATTCTCTGGCCCCACCCCAAACCTACTGAATCAGAAATTCTAGGGGTGGTCCAGCAATGTGTGGCTTAACAAGCCCTCCAGGTGCTGGAGTGTGGGGAGCAGTTATCCACAAGGATTGTGGGTCCCTTGTGTGTGAGAGCGAAACAAAATGTCATGTGCTCCATTTTCAGAGTCAGTGGCTGGATTTTACCCTAACTGATACACCTCCTGAGCAAGGTTTCCTTAAGAAGCTCCTTGCGCCATTTTCCCAGGTGGTTTAATACCCTCCTGGATTTACTTCACATTCCTGGAGAATTGGAAACATACTCTGTGCACATTTTTGAGTGTTGCTGCGAGGGGGAAAGAGGGTCATTTTTAAGGTACTTGAAGGCACAGGCCCTTGGGACTGATGAAGTCCTTGAACTCCAGTGGCCTGCACGTCCCCATGTTCCCTCTGCAGTACCTTTCATTCAGTAGGTGTTCAGTACGTGTCTGTTGAATGAATAAAGAACACATTAATGTGTGTTTCCAACTCAGAACATTTCCAAGACAACAAATTTGCTTAAAAGGTTTGGAAAAGTGTGTTCACACATCTAGTGTGCTTACCAGGCGCTCTGTTTCAGAAAACGGGAAGTGTGCTTTTTGGTTTTGTGTCTGTAGTTGGCATCCCCCTTGCTTGACAAGCAGGTGAGGAAGTGCCAGTGTAAATCCTCGGAAGTGAGGAGGTGACGGGTTCCTGGGTGGGCGCCATCGATGGAACCACCTGGGGGTGACCCAAGTCGGAGAGGCCTGCATGACACTGAACCCCACAGCTACAACAAGACATTGCTGAGTGTCCTGTCCCCCTGCCTCCTCCACAGCTCACAGCAGGGACTCTCCCCTCTGGGTCCTGTTTTCACATCACTTTGCAGGGAGACATCTTGAAAAAGGCATTGATACCAGGGAAAGTCTCTCCCATTTTAGGAGAAAAAAAGAACCTCCCTTTGCCCCAACTTCTCTCTTATTAAACTTCAGAAGAGAGTTGCCTCCTCCACCAACACCATTCCCTCACCCCTCTCTCACCGCCTCCCTCCCAAAGTGGCTTCCACCTTGAAAACCCGTGTGAAAACATGTCATGTCATAAGGATGAGCGTGGTTTGCTCAGATGTCCTCTGGCTTAGCTCACAATGGAAGGGTCGGGCCACACCGAGCACTGATAGCAGCTGCAACATCCCTTCTCCAGGCTCCGCATCCCTCCATCTCTGGACACTCTCTGGCTCCTCCAGGCCCACGCAACCCTCCACAGCCTCCCGGTGAGAGCCCCCATCCTTCTCCCTGGCCACCCTCCCCAAGGAGTCCCCATTATCTGTCTACTTTAGTCCAAGCCTCTGAGGGTCAGACGGTCACAAGACATCTCACTGGAATGTCTCAGAGCCACTTCAAATCCCAAATCCTGTCTGTGAACCCACAGCTCCTCCAACGTGATCCGATCATTCTCCAGTCCTCCCATTCTCTTGGTGTCCCCCCCGCCAACCGCCTTCCCGCTCTCACTGCATGTTCCCCTTTGTCTTCAAACCTTTGTCTGGGTTTGCACTTCACAGTCAGGTCAGCTTCCCGTCAGTCTTGACCATAACTCTAATAAAACAGGGACAGTGTTTGCTTTTGCTCACCACTGTATCCACATACATTAAATATTGGTTAACAAATTTGAAAATGTAGATTATAGATCTTTTTCACAATAGAAATGCCTTTACTGTTCTTGCCAATTACAAAGTAATATATACTTGGTATGAAGAACAAAAAGCCTACACACCCACACATACACACACACACACACAAGTATAAATTCAGATGTAAACTCTGCCCACCACCCAAAAACATGCCACTTCCCAGAAATAATAACTATTTGATTTTTATTCTCAGATTTATAGTCAGATGTGTGTGAGTGCATTGATGTTTACAAATGTTATAAAAATGAGATCATAACACAATATGCTGTTTTGAAACCTATTTTGTTTTCCACTGGATTGTGGTGATAACAACACGAGTGTATATACATATCTAAACTCACCATATTTTATGCATTAATTAGGTGCACTTTTTATATATCAGTTATACCCCATAAAGCTGGAAAAACTGAAAACAAAACAATATATATATATAACATACCAATTCAGATGCCAATGTATATAGATATAATCCATATTATAGTGGCTACATACTATTCCATTATCCAGCTGTAATGCAATTTATTTTTACCAGTCACCTGTAGATGGGCTTTTAGGTGGTGTATTATACATATTGAACTAAGGTACTCCTACTCATTCATTTTTTGTGGATCTGAGATCACCAAGCTAGTTTGTACTTTTGCTGAATGAATTTCTTGTGTCTCAATTTCTCCATCAATTCAAATATGCACATATTTTTACATTGCAACATGTTTGAAATTAAGATGCATTTTGTAATCTGTGGCAACTTAGATTCAGTGAAATTTGCTACTGCCCCTCTCTAAGCCATCAATAAATAGCCTTATTTGTCAATATGAAGATCTCCTGGAGAGACATAAATATACATACACTCACAGAAGAACTGAGATATCTTGATGGAGCCAGGTGTCTGTCACACCCCAGGTGACCAGACACAGACACGTCTATTCCACAACAGAAAACTTTTGTCACCTCGGCAGGGACATGCCATGCAAATGGAAGGAAATCAGGAATCCTGTAAAGTGAGACATTAAAGAGAACCCAGAGGCTACAGGGGGTAAACCAGGACTGCCCTATGCTGGTGAGTGGGAGACCAAACTCTAATTTCTCCTGTCGCTCTGAATTGTTTCTTTGTTTCAGTTGGGTTGGCACAGTTATCTGTTAGGCAGGTTGTCCCATGCTACCCAGTGTCAATCTACTTCTTCTTGGGTCTGATTTGCATTTTAAGGCTAACACAACTGCTCAGCCTGGTTCCAAAGGAGAATTATCAGGCTGTGAGGTCCTCTGAGATAACAATTATCAAACCATCAGCACAAATCCAGACTGGAAGTCAAGATCCAAATGGCATGTTATAGAATCAACTTCTTTTTAAAAACATTAAATAAGGCAGAGTAGCAAAGAGCATGGATTTGCAGAGTAAAGTTGAATGTGAATTAGTGAAATTATAGTTTTGCTTGTTGTATTCGAGAGGTACCGCTCTGCAGTATTAAAAGACATTTCTTACTGAGGGTTATAGCGCAAAACACTTTTCAACTATGGCTCTCTGCCCAGCATGCTGCATGCCAGCTCTGGCTTCACCTCTTCTGACCCTCGGCTGCTGCCACCCTTTCTGGTGGGATGGAATAATTCTGGGCAGAGTGACATGAGGAAGACTGCCTGTATCATCCCTTGCTCTTTCCTCCTTTTCTTAAGTCTTTCAAAATACTCCTTTTATTCTATTTGCAGAGCTTGGGGAGCAAAAGCTGTTGGGCCCTTGAGAAGTGCTGCTGATTGAAAGAAAATCCCTTTACCACACTTTTAAATCCCTTAGCTCTCTTTTCCCAAATATTTACCATAATGGTTCTTAAACCTCTCTAGAGTAAGACTCCCTGCAGACTCTTGCAAAAAATGCAAAACCCAGAAAATATTACCTAAAATTACATATAGATTGAGGCTCTTTGAAGCTGGATCAGCTGCACATCTATTGGATCCACGGGAATTCAATTGACCACGCACCGGATACATGATGTAGTCAGAGGGTAACACACTGAAAATAATAGCTATGCTCTGAGGGGACCGCTTTCCTTGTCTGCTCGCTCTGAACACCAGCATTTTACCTGTAACTGTCACACTGAATTCTGCCTGATCCAGCACAACGCAGAAGTAAGTTCTTGAATTTGAGGTATTAAAATGACGTTGAAAGAATCGTTGAAATTTCCTGAACTCACATCACAGAGTAACTTACAAACAGTTAATTTAATCATGCTTTTACATAAATGTAACGATTGCAATGATATCTGGCAAGTGTTGGACCTTAACCCTGACCTCTTCTCGCTGAAGAATCGACGAGGCAAGTGCAGGCGTGGTTAACGGCCGTGTGTCTAACCTCGTGCGGTCTAGTTTCTCTCTTTTTTTAATTTATTTTTTATTGCAGTAACATTGGTTTATAACACTATAAATTTCAGGTGGACATCATTATGCTTCTAATTCTGCATAGATTACATCATGTTCACCACCCGAATACTAATTACAACCCATCACCACACACATGTGCCTAATCATCACTTTCACCTCCCTCCTTCTCCCCTTCCCCTCTGGTAACCACCAATCCAATCTCTGTCTCTAAGTGTTTGGTTTTTGTCATTTTTATCTTCTACTTATGAGTGAGATCATAGTTTTTGACCTTCTCCCGCTGACTTATTTCACTCAGCATAATACCCTCAATGTCCACCCATGTTGTCACAAATGGCTGGATTTCATTGTTTCTTATGGCTGAGTAGTATTCCATTGTGTATATATACCACATCTTCTTTATCCATTCATCCCTTGATGGGCACTTAGGTTGCTTCCTAGTCTTGGCTATTGTGAACAATGCTGCAATGAACACAGGGGTGCACGTATCTTTACACATTGGTGTTTTCGTGTTCTTTGGATAAATACCCAGCAGTGGAATAGATGGATCATAGGGTAGTTCTAGTTTTAATTATTTGAGGACTCTCCATACTGTTTTCCATAGTGGCTGCACCGATTTGCACTCCTATCAGCAGTGTATGAGAGTTCCCTTCTCTCCACATCCTCTCCAACACTTGTTTTCTGTCTTGTTGATTATACCCATTCTGACGAGCATGAGGTGATGTAGTTTTGATTTGCATTTCCCTGATAGTTAATGATGTTGAGCATCTTTTCATGTGCCTGTTGACCATCTGTATATCTTCTTTGGAAGAATGTCTGTTCAGGTCTTTTGTGCATTTTTTAATTGGGTTGTCAGTTTTTTTTGTTGTTGAGATGTATGAGTTCTTTATATATTTTGGAGATTAACCCCTTATCAGATATGTGGTTTGCAAATATCTTCTCTCAGTTGTTAGGTTGTCTTTTCATTTTGTTGATGGTGTCCTTTGCTGTACAGAAGATTTTTAGTTTGATGTGGTCCAATTTGTTTATTTTTTCTACTGTTTCCCTTTCCCGGTCAGACACAATACTTTAAAATAAGACCAATGTCGAAGAGCAAAAGTCTAGTTTCTTTTATTCTTTGATTATTTTGTTTCTGTGTCATTTGATGATCCTAATTTACACCCCAAAAGGCATTTCATTATATCCTGGAATTAATTGCATAGTATCATGAATTGCACTTTCTGCAATAGATGAAAATCAGACAAGTATAGCATTTTCATGATCTCCATTCATTTTGATTAATTCAACTCAGAAATGGCTATTTTGTTTTGTTTTGTTTATAGAAAGTGGGAATGATGGCTGACGTGTGTGTGCATTATCAGGCAACATCTTATCTGGACATTTACGAAGGTGTCCCCACAATCACAGACTGCTCACATTTGTCATCTGCTCATCAGCAATGGTATTCTGAGGAGATTTCCTGAGACACTGGGTTTGGGCCTGGGACTGGTTCACCCAGATGGGCCCCTTCTTGATCTTGAACTCGGCATCTCGTAGGTGGTGGAACCTCTGCTGGGTGCTGGGGATACTGAGAGGGAGTGGTTGGATTCAACGTGATGGTTAATTTTATATGTCAACGTGACTGGGCTAAGGCGTGCCTAGATATTTGGTTAAATATTATTTCCAGGTGTGTCTGTTTCCGGATGAGATTAACATTTGAATTGGTGGACTGAGTAAAGAAGATGCTCTCCCCAACTTGAGTGGGCCTCATCCAATCCCTTACTTACAAGCAAGTAAATATTTTGGAAAGTTAAAAACACAATTGCTAAAATTACAGACATTCAATAGAAGGGTTTCCAATCATTGTCGTACTTCCAGAAATAAAGAAGGGAATATCCCAAACTGTAGCACAGACAAGAATAAATATGATGGATAGTATGAGTGAACTATTGACATATAAAGGATCAGTTAAAGAGTTTATGAATGTGAGAACAAAAATAATGAGAGGGCTTGAATTATCAAAGAGATGGGAGAAGTAGTGTTTACCATAGCTGCAGACTGGCACAGGTATGTAAGTCAGAATAGTCTATAAAGAGTTCTACGGAAGATAAATGCCAACAGACTCACCCCTAAGCACACCCTCATAAAAATTTAACAGACTAAGTATGAAAAGCCCAAAACCTACCAGAAAGAAAGAACAGGCCATCTTCAAGTTAGAATTAAATTTTCTTCAGACTTTCCATTAGCAACCTTAGGTGGAAGAAGAAAGTGCAGAAATGTCCACAAAACTCTGTGGGGAGGGGGAAGTGATTTGAACTGAAAATTCTATACCCAACCAAAATACCATCAGAAATACCATCAGAAATTGTGTGAGGAGAAACAAATACTTTTTCAGAAATGCAATGATTCAGGAGATGTGTCTGTCACATGCTGCCTTTGAAAAATTTGCTTACGAATGTTCACATAGGAAAAGGGACCCAAGAAAGAGTGATGTGTTAGATTAAATGAGCATTGAGACTGGCGTGGATAAGCGTTTTAAAGGAATTCCAGGTGGATGGCTTCCTAGCAAATCTAATCCCCAAGAGTTGGGGAGGGAGAGTATTTTGGAAGGAAACATATTTTCTGTAAAAAATGGTATAGCTTAGAAACTAGATCTCATTATTTGTGATAAAGAAATAAGGCATTGACCCTTCCTGTATCCCCCTCAATTTTTTTAAAGTTATATTACCTTCCAAATGACACATTTTTAGTGACCTGGAATTAAATCTTCTCCTCAATGCTCAATTTTGATTTTGCAGTGAATAAAATGTACATGCATATGCTGCTGGATATGGTGATTATCAATTTTGAATCTTCAGAAAATACTATAAACAAAGAATGGAAGAAAATTATAATTATAGGACAAATGTAAATGCTATAAACATGTCAAAGAAGAAGTAATGGCTGGTGGACAGATGTAACATATAGGGGAAATCCTTGCCTCGTACAGATGGGATCTGGAAGATGCTAACTTCAATTGATAAGTGGGAAATAGATGTCAAGGTATATTATTAAATAACATAATCATAACCAGCAGAGAAATATAAATGAAAATAGGGCTGGTGGAAATTTGAGGATGGGACAAGTAGAGGGAAGCCAAGTAGTTTGATTGAGATTTATTTCTTATCTGTTCATACAGAGGAGCCAATAGATACTGTTGAAAGTTAATAAATCAAGAAAAAACATGTCAAGATATTGCTTCCTCTAACTAGAATGGTTAAAAAAATCAATGGGGTATTTAAAACCCCCACTGCAGAACTTCTGATTTCTATTGGGCCACATGGAGAGCCCAAAAATCTACTTTTCTCACAAGCACTTGAAGTGGTTCTAGGACAGAAGGGCCATGAAGAACAGTTTTATAAACATCTCTCATGCGTCATGTTCTATCTAATGACTTGTCCAAAATTCTAAGAACAAGATCTTTCACTGTCCAGTACCAAAGAAAACTGTAACATCCTAGCTTTTAAATGTAATAACTATTAAGGGAGATGCCATATTTTGAATTAATAATACCTGGAGATTTACTGAGTGAAAACAATGCAATGTGGTAAACATTTTGAATCCCATTCAAAAACCCATTGCTGTATGTTTTCTGAGGTAAAGGTGCATACTAATCCTTTCTGGAACTTCACCTATTCCCTATAGATAGATAGTCCCTAGATTAATTCCCTACTAACAGGTAGTCTAGATTAATTCCCTGGAGACTTTCTTTTCTTTCAGTTAAAGCTCTGTAGATTTTTTATTATAAGCATATGATTCTGGACAGTATCATCATTTTTAGATTCTAAATTTTCAAGTTTTCTACTCTTTGGAGAGTGCCTTTGTATGAAATTCCATGTAAAAAATTATTTTTAACAATGTCTCAGTTTAAAACAACTTCCATGTTGCTAAATTCAAAACTTACTTTTAAGTCCTTGTTGTACTTCCCCTCTAGGTAGCAATTGACACGGTTGATACCCCCGTCTTGAGCTCCTGTTTATTTGACTGCATGGCCTCGTGACTTACCTTCCAGTATTAGTCTTTAGAAGTTGGTGTTCTTCGAGACTCAGCCCTTGACCGTCTTCTCTCTTCACTCTACATTTTCTCCACGTGCAATTTTACCTTCAGCCATGTCTTCATTACCACTGATAAAGTAATAACTTCAAAATTATATGCCAGCTTATATCTGAAATCTGAGCTCCACTTTCTTGTGTCATCTGCCTTATATCATCGTCACTTGACATCTTGAAAACTTCTCAAATCCAGCTATCTAAACTTGAGTGCATGCTCTCCTTCCACAGAAAGATCTCAAATGCAATCCTTTTTGAATCTCTCTGTATGACCTATTTCTTTAAATGACAAGCCTTCCATTTTGTTGCCGAAGACTGACAATTTGGAGTCATCCTCGATATTGTCTGCTTTCTTATCACTCATCTGCAACCTCGTCATTTGGCTCCTAAATGTCCCTCAAATCTTTTCACTTCTTTTCACTCTCTTCCCCAGCCATAGTGGAAGCTACCACTGTCCCTCCCTGAACCACTGTAATCACATCTAAGTGGTCTCTGCGTATCTTCTTTGGGTGACCTGCCATTCCATTCCGTTATACAGAGATAGTAATCTTTTAGAAACCCAATTCTGATCACTTTCTCCCACTCCATTTTTCTTCAGAACTTTCCCAGTACACTTAAGTTAACGACTAGAATGTGGCCATAGCCTCGAAGCCTCATAAACTGGCCACTTTCTTCTTCTATGGGATGGTCTCCCACCATTTCCTCCCTCCCCCTCTGCACGTAAGTCACGTCAAGTATGGTGTGCTCCTTCCCATCGCGGGGCTTCTAGTTGGCAAATGCTTGTGTTTGCCTGGCTTCATTTCATTTTTCCATTCTTTCAGTCTTCAGATCTCCGTTCAAATGTCAAGTATTCAGGGAAGCTGAATGGTATACTTCCCTATCAGGACATCTTGTCATTTTTCTTTATTTCAGTAATCAGATCTCCAATTCCATATTTATTTGGATGGTTGTTTTACATCAATCAATCCCTTCTTAAATACATTATAACATTTAACTCACTAAAATTTTACCTCCGTGAGGGTAGGGCTAATATAATTTATATCATTAGATACCTGGACAAGAGCACAGCAAATGCCAGTATAGAATTCTGTATCAACTTGATACATGAGTTTTATAAATTCTGTCATCGACCCTGAGACTTTGGTGTTTATTCTGATGTTGCATTTGGAACTGGGGCTCAGCAGTATTTAGTAGCTTGCCAGATTAATTGACATATGTGCATTGTTTAAATAATGCCAAAGACTTTTTGAGGTACCCATCCAACCTCTGATTGTTCAAAAATTTCACTTTATATTATGCCGAAAGATGTATGTCTCCGTTGGTACATCTCTTCAAATGCACAAACCATAGAACAGGTCTAATCTAACGATCCACTTGGTGAAATTTCCAGAGGCTCACCTTTTCCATATGAAATGGACTCTTTCTTTAAACCCATTTCACGGGGCCTGGTCTCGAGTTACTACCTGATCTTCTTCTTGGGCTTTTCTCCAGAGTAAAGTAGCAGTGGGAAGAGCATTTGCTAGTTCTGTCACTTGGGGATTGTCTTTTTCTTTCTCTCATCTTTAATGCCTTCTTTTTATAAGCATGACTTACCAGATAGACTTGGGGTGGGGATTATGTACATTAACAGGTATAATATTCCCGGCACCTAGGAGACACTTAGAAAACGTAAGCTCCCTCGCCTGATATGGTCTATGTCATTTCATCACCATCTCAGAAGTTTGCCACAAAGTAAAGTAATTGTGGATTTATATGTATTTATGTATCAAGCATGAATATTAAGAAATATGTATTTTTTAAGAAAAACTTTATAAGTAATAATTGCCAAGAAATGAGCTATACACTGCCAGAAAATGTTACAGTCTCCTCAAAATAAGTTGATTTTTTTTTAAAAATTGAAATAAACAAATAGAAAATATCCTGAAATACTAAAATTGGAGAGGCAAGTGTTGCTTTTCTGTACTTTGGACAATAATTGTTTCTTAGTAAAAGCCTTGAAGTTTTTCCTTAATGGACAGATAAAAATGCTTAGTATATTAAATGCTTTTTTGAAAATGCTTTATTTAAATCAGTTTTTTCTTAAGTAGGATCAGAATTTTTCTCTCAATTCTGTTTTCTTTGTTATGCAACTTTTTTTTACATCTAGGAAAAATATGTCAAATATATTTAAATTTAATACAGCATATTTTGCTTCTATTGCCCGCTAAGAACATATCACAACACATGAAAATTCTTTCTTAAATACAATATGGTTTTCTATAGAATGCAATTGTAGCATGATTGAGGTTAGAATAATTACTTATGATTTTAAAATCAAAACATAGATTTAATTTTATTGTTAAATTTTAAATTTGAAACCACTATGATATAACTACGTGTATTTTCTGATTTCATATTTTGAGGCTTTAATGAATATATGTCTATGTATAGATATAATCTCAGATCCTAAGAAACACTCAGCAGACATGGATGTGCACCTCAGTTGCATGTCAAATAGAAATATTCAAGTACAGAGAATTAATCTAACCCCCCTCTCTGGGAATGAAAATAGTCAAAATTGGTAAAGCTCACTGATACTCTCTTTAAAGCTCATTGATGATATAAAATCTTCAATAACCTTCTAGTCTCTTATTTTATCTCTAAGAACTTTGATAATCTCTGCATCACTTTTTTTCTCCCTCAAGAAGGCACTCGTTCACAACTGTCATTTTTTAAACAGGCTTTATGAAATTAAATGTTTTTACTAAAATAAAGATTTTATTTTAAAAAAATTCTGTCTTAGATCGTATGCTTCACTTGAATATGGACACAATTTCTAATTTTTAGTACTGCTGCTTAATTATGTAACTATCCTCCTTAGAGTAAAATCTCATTGGATCTATCATCGGCTTCTAGCCAATGACACAGAATGAAGGGTTAAATGCATCCTGTTTATTATTATTATTATTATTCAGATCATTGTTATGCCTGATTGGTGATGGTTCCTGATAGTATTCTGACATGACCCGCTGCCAGGAAAGGGGAAAGCGGATGCTCTGGGGATGTGTCCAGGCTCATTGAGGCAATTTGGAAGAATAAGGACTGTCAAAAGCAATCCAGCTACACCCAAGTCTCTATTAACTATGAGTGAAGACATTAGCAGACTGGAAGGGGAGAGCTCTGGTGACCTGCTCTTGCAGGTGACAGTAGCAGGGCTTCAGCCATCACACACGCTAACCTTCCTGATCGTGACATGGATTGGAAGATTCTGCCCAAAGAGAAAGATCCCAAGATTCGTCTTCCGACGAAGTGGCGCTCATTCATGCAAAACCCAGAGCCCTGTCAGCTCAACAACTTGTGAGGGTATTGTGAAGTCTAAGAAAACAGAAGCCCAAGAACACTTTTCTAAACTACCACTTGCTTTATAAATCCCTGTAAAGAAAGCTCTAATCTTGAACACATTTTTCTTTCTTTGGGTGGAACATTCCCACATGTCAAGACAATCGTTCTGCAGTCACAGTTTGAGCACTGCGCTCTCAGACTGATGTGAACTGGTCGTAAAGGTTAAGAGGGCGACTGTCTGGAAAACAGCCCTGCATTTAAGAACAGACAGCAGCAGGCCACGGGGTGCAGCCTGGTCAGATAGACTTGAATGTGAGGAATGTGGCAACAGTGATGTCCATTTGTTTGGATCAAGAGAGCATAATTTATTGGGTTCCCTGAAAGAGTCCTTGCCCGGCCTTCATCCTGCCCCGGGCACTTTCTCCACTTGCTCACTGAGCCTCGTGAGCTGGGAGGGGAGTCACATGTACGTGAGTTTAGGAATAAACAGACCCAGGTTTCTAACATGATGTTAAATTTATGCAGCCATACAACTACAACAGGGAATAATAATAACATCACTTTGAAGAGTGTTATGCTCTAAAATAGTCTTTAAGAAAATTCCTTAGAAAAATTAAAATTATATTTCCTACTTGCTAAGACAATTCCAACACACAATTTGCTCCATCATAAATATAAGCTATGTTGCACCAAGGGTTTTCTATTTGCAATAATTACCATATTATTTAAAATTTACTCTAGGTAAGGCTCTTCATGTAAAATTTAAATGCCTCATTTTTAGCTAAAGAAGATAAAACCATTTATTATATTTTACATTTACCCGCTTTTCTGAAAACATATGATACATTTTTCCTGTGATGCAATGTTTCACATATGAATAAGAGGCTTAGTTCAAACAGTAAACTAGAAAATGGGTTAATAACATATTTGGGAGGGGGCAAGAAAATCCATCTCGTTATTACTTGTGTTTGTACTCATCTGGTCTAACTGCTCTTCGAGGCGCAGGCGCACTCCATGGAGAGCACTGGGGACGCTCGCTTCCCTTCCCTGTAGGAGCAGAAGCATGGCCAGGGCACCTCCAGCACCAGCAGGGCCCAGCTCGCCCGCCACTTCCAGGGGTACTGTGGTGGTGGGGGGAGTTTCCTCCAACCAGCAGGCCTGAGCCAGGCTGAGGCCACCCATGCAAAAAAACCCAAACATTGACAATATTGAAATAGTTACTTTTAGCTTCAGGATGCACATTAAAAAAAAAAATCTTGGGGTGGACCAAGAAACTAACACATCAACAGTTACCACTCCAAGAGTGGGGCTCCATGATCTGCCACACATTTACGTACAAAAGCAAAGAGGCAAAGGCAGCACGTGAAATGCTTTCCATTTCTTTCCACACTACACGCGTGTCTCTTTTATTAAAAAAATCATGCTGACAAGTAGCATAATATTTTTAACAAAACAACACTTCCAATCTATATTCCAATGTTTTTCGCTTTTTTGGTAAATCTTTTGGAAATGCTAAAAGCTCCTAGCTTCCAGAACTTCAAATATTTTCTTGTCTAGTTCTCATATCAAATTGAATTGAAGGAGCTCACTATTTAAAATTAAATAGAATTGAAGGAGATCACTATTTAAAGCAAAATCATTCTTATCGTTAAAAAATAATATTTTTGCTCAGCTAAATTTTGTTTTATTTTGAATGTGTGAAGCATTCAGTGAAATGCCTCTTTATGTTATAAAAACTTTTTAATTGTGATGACCCAAGGATTGAAGCTATTGTTTTATACCTTTAGCTTTTTTAAAGTGCATTCATAGTCACAAATTGTATAGGTAGACTGTAGTCTTGGAAAAAAGACAGAAAAATTGGGTTGTTGGAACTAAGAGACGCTTTCCTGTAAAAGGAGAAATTCCCATGCACGGCCTTGTCCCTAATAAATCAGTGTGTTATCATCTGAAAGGCAACTACATCTCACTGGGAGATGTTCTACGGCCCCTGTCATAACATCAGAGCTGCTTGGAGGGAAAAAATGTCTATACAGTAGATATGCAATTAAAAGTAAAACTCATCTATAATCGAAGGAACTTTTCAATTAGAAAAAAAACAGAAAAAATTCTTCAGAAATAATGTCCCATTCTAAAACAGGAGGATGTCGCTGTGATCCTAAGAAAAGCTTTTGAGGGTAATGTAATATGGACGGTTTCTCAAATGCAACAGGACATCAGCTAATTGTGTAATTAGTCTTTGTTCATTACACATGTGTGATATAATCAGATTTAGGGATAATATGAAACTATGGAACTGCAGGTCTTGTCACATTAAATTGATGAGAAAAATTATTGCTTAAAGAGACCTTATGGCATATTAATAAATGGGTATAGCCTGTAAGGAATAGTAACAAAACCTGACTGAATGAGATTATAAATCTCCAATGAGTTTTTAAATTACTCAGGCCTCCAGGACACAGAAACACAAACTACTGGATTGTAGCCATGTCAGAACTGCAGCTACAAGCTTAAAAAATAGCAAGATAAAAGGCAATCCTTAATTAAATGTGTCTACAGATAAATTCCAGGTTAGGTTAATTTTAATTGCAGCTGTGTATGCAAGAGCACCTGTGGACATTTCAAAACAGCATTGGCTCAATCTTAAAACAGAAGGAAAGCCCAAGTATGCCCTCAAACAGTGTCCTCTAAGCACAAATACATACAGTATTTATTTAATTTAGTATCAGATGTATTCTTTTGCAGGAAGAGCAAACTTACATGGATGGTTTATAATTCAGGTTAGAAACCGATTTGTTGATCCTTCAAACATCGATTACTGTGAACATATTTAGAACAAATAGTGGACCTCAGGCTTGGTTCCATGCACCTTTGATTTATTAAATCAGTTGGTCTTCACAAATGAAGAAGCTCAAGTCCATAGAGATTAAGTCTCCTGGACCAAGTCACAGGTGCGGTAAATACTTCTTGGACCATGGGTTTGAACCCAGGCAGGAAATTGGCTCTAACTCAGTTTTACAAGTGTAACCACACAGATGTTTAAGTCCCTCACAGTTTCTAAGAAAACCAGCTTCATCGAACAGTATGCAATTTGAGTAACGGTAAGGTTAGCAATGAGAACTCCAGCAAATCATCTAAGAACGTGAGAGCATCCTACTTACTTGCTTACTTACTTTAAATATTCCACCATTTCATTTTCCTTGGCTTTGCTGAGAAATACAAGTCTAGATTCGTGTGTATGAATGAGCTTCATGAGAAAATGTGCTGTTCTTCTCGACTCTGACCTACGAGTGATGTAGCAGGAAGTGTGATTGGCAAATGTGTAGAAGAGCAAAGTTGACAGCTGTTTAAAGTGGCATTTTCAGAAAGTTCTGCTGATGCCTCTGAACCCATTCTTACTATAGAAGGCAGCACTGCTTACCTTCATGGTTGTTCTGGTTTTGGTGACAGATCAGCTATTTCAAGTGACCTTGGATGGTGTTTCATAAATGTGTTTGTTGAGGAACAATGGCGGTGCCCCAGCTCTTATCTTCTTGGAGAAAGCTTGGAATTCCCCTGGGTGGAAGTTGGGCTGCATCACCATATGCGCAGAGTAGAGGAGTGCTCATGGAGTTAATCCAGCCTGCAAACGAGGCGCCAGACCTCTGACTTGCAAGTCCTTCTTGGAAGCCTCATGAAATAGAGTTCAAAGACATAACCAGCAACTCAAATTTCCTTCCATGTGGATTTGTTTAATGTACCAAAAAAGATACTAGCAAGATTCCAGTCATCCATCCATTCATTCACTCTAAGGTTACACTATTTGGAAAAAGCTTTCGTGTGCTTCCAAATATGCCACAGACTGGGGGTGCTCCAAGATACCTACACTTTCCTGGGAGAGGTGGGTAGATCTCTGGATCTCCCTCCAAGACTCCCATTTCCATTTTAACTGACGCCTTACGTCATGATACTGCTGGAAGAAGCAAGGACAGGAACCCTTTGCTTAAATAAAAGTTTTTGCTTTTGTGTGTTAAACAACTGACCCAAATTCTTCCAACCTCAAATCCAGGTTGAAGCATGATGGTACCAAATTGGTAAAAGTAAGCATACAGTTGCCAATGTTTTTAAAAGTGTTAGAGTAAAATATTTTTTTCACAGAAGTAATTACTTTGAGCATTATTTAAAATAATAATATTGCTTCTGTTTTATTTCCCTTGGAGATCTATTGTTCTTTATTTTGTCATATCTAGTCACTCTTGTCCTGTTTATGTTTTTAATTAAGGAAGTAATAGTCAAAATTGAAGCAATTAAAATTATTTAAAGTTACTAACAAGTTTATTATGAAACAAACTGCTAATCTTTTTCTCCATGGAATAATCTCATTTCTCCAGGAAATATAAGAGGAAAGAATTGGTGAAGGAGTTGAGTACAGTGTTATAGGAGTTGGGAATGTTTGAAAAGTGCAAGAGGAAAGAATTGGTTCATGCTTAAAAATAATTAAACCAGGAGAAAACGTCTAGCACTAATCAGTTTCCATCTGGGTAGAAGTACTTATCTCCTTGGCTCAATAAATATTTAAAATGCCATCCATCACATTATTTTGAGCTACTTACTCAATCTAACTTTACCCTCTTCCATTCCATATCGCTTCCTCACTTTAAACATTTTCTTCGCAGACCAGCTGCATAGCTTTGGAACATCACTGAGGTCCTGAAACCAAGAGTGCAGAAGTAGGAGTAAATTATCTAGATGGGCTATGGTGACTAATAAAAATCAAATTCACTTATTTAGATCTCAGTCCATTCTGTTATAAACATATTCTTTAAGTACCCCAACTAAGTATATCAATGTTCTTTTCTTTTTGTTAAATTGAGGTATAATTGACATATGATAGTATATTAGTTTCAGGTGTACACCATAATGATTCCATGTTTTTATATATTGCAAAATGATCACCACAACAAGTCTAGTTAACATCCATCACCATACATGGTTACAATTTTTTTTCCTGAGGAGAACTTTTAAGATCTATGTAAAGATCAATGTTCTTTTCCTAATGAAGAAATCGGAATAGTTTTTTTCCTAAATATTCCTATTGTTTACATAACATTGACACTTCCTTTCCCTTGTGCTAAGAAGTTAGGGGAAACATCTCCCTGTATCACAACACTGACGTTCTCTGCACTTTAGTTGTAGGAAGATTTCTGAGCAAGGTAGTGAGGGACCTACCTACCTAATCAAGACCAAATTTTCAGGTCCTAGGAGTTAATTAACCGGAAACCATTGCCTGCTATCTTTTCCACCCAAGCAGGTAAATGTGCACTTATGTGTTCATCTGTTTATTGCCTGTCTTTCCTCATTAGAGTATAAAGTCCAAGATAGCAGAGATTTTGTTGCTTCATTTACTAACATGTCCTAAAAATGTGGAACAGTGCCTGGCACCTGGTAGCAGGTCAATAAATATTTGTGGAATGAAGCAGTGGATGGATGGAGGGATGAATAGATGGGCAGAGGATGGGTAGGGGACAAACGTATAGATGGATGGATGGGTAGATGGGTGGGTGGACAGATGAATGAATGGATGGATGGGTAGATGGCTACATGAATGAATGGCATAGCCTGTGTCACTCTCTTTGGACATCAGTTTGATGGATTCAATTGACTGTCTTCGCAAGATCTTTATTTTGATGTAAGCTCAGCTTAATAGGCAAAACTAGATGTGATTCTTCTAAAAATGAACTCTGCTTAATTTAGGAAGAATGAGACACCTGTATATTGATCCTAAAGTGACCTTAGTTTTCAGTAAAACTGTTTTTATTTTAGTTTTGATGTGATGAAAAGAAATTGTGATCTAAATAACACCACCGACAGGCTTTGATTTAAAGTACTTCAACGTGATTGTCCTTATCTCCTCATCATCTAAAATTAATACTCAGCCTAATTATCTACCATACAGGTCTAAAGCTGCACCCCTAATGCCTTAATGATTTTATTTCCTAACATCTTCCTGGAAGTCATCCTAATTCAGTTGAACTCTCTATAATGCTTACTTGGAAATCACTGCCTAATCAAGTTAGTGCTTGCCTCTTCTTTGTAACATAATTGTAAACACTCTTATGAGATGCCTTTGGACAATTGGACCCCGAAAATAAGTAAGTCCACGACCATTGCAAAAGACTCTGGCTCTTGTATTTGGATTGTGATGGAAGATGCATTCAAGTTACCCTCTTTGGTAAATGACGATTTATTACTTTAGAATGAAGTACTATGTGTTGGAGAAAAAACATAAGAGAAAAAGTTAAAGAGAGAGAGAGTAAAAACATACATCTCAGACATTAAACTCAAACTGAATCTATCTGTCTATCCACATATATGTATTTAAATCATGACTGCTTTTTATCTATGATTTTCTGAGAAAGGTATATTAAAATTTCCCATTATATTTGTTGTTTCATCAAATTATTACTATGATTCTTTTAATTTTTGTTTGATGTGTGTAAATACATGTGTATACCTTCAGGAGTTTTATGTCTACCTAGTGAATTATGCCTTTTATCAGTAAATAATTACCTTATCTTAACCTAACATTTTCTTTTGCTATAATGTGCACCATCATTGACATAATTTAACCATATCTTCCTTTATTGGTCAGTATTTTCCTGATATATTTCAAACTCTGTGTTAATATATTTTAAATATTTTTATTGGAACAATACATATAATTGTTGTATTAGTCAGTGTTCTCTAGAGAAATGAGCCTATATGATATGTATATTATGAGGAATTGCCTTACATGATCATGGAGGCTGGCTGCCAGCCCAAATCACAGGGTGGGTAGCAGGCTGGAGATCTAGAGCTGATGTTCCAGTTTGCAGGTGATCTGCTGGAGAATTCTCCATTACTCGGGGGGAGGGGCAGCCTTTTGGTTCTATTCAGGCCATCAACCAATTGGATGAGGCCTGCCCTCATTGTGCAGGGAAATCTGCTTTACTCTACAAATTAAATTTGTTAATTTCATCCAGAAGCCTCCTCACAAAAACACTCTGCATAGTGTTTCACAAAAATCTGGACACCCCAAAGCCCAGTCAAGTTGACACATAAAATTAACCATCAGAGTTGTTTTCATCTATTCTAAGAATTTCTTTTAAGAAATGATTTTAATTTTTTACATTGTGATTAATGGTATGTTTATGATCCATGTATTAATATGTCAATAGTTTATTTCTATCATCTTGTGACTACTATCTGTTATTCATTTTCTCTTTCCTTGCCTCCCTGTGGATTGTTCAGATTCCTTTACTTGCCATCTTTCCTCTCTAGAGTTTTAGTGCAATAACTTTCCTTTGTAGTTGACTATCGTAAGTCATTATATTTATGCTTTTAAAAAGTATCTTTTTGCATTTATTCTTATATATCAATGTGCATACTTGTCTAAATAAAGGCTAAAGTTAAATATGTATAATTTTCCTGAGTAATACAAGATAGTTAGGCCACTTTTATATCAATCATCTCAATATCATTTTACATGTTATTTTAGTCAGATATTTTAATTCCACTTCATTATAAGAACACCAGTTTATTTAATGCTATTATTATCAAATTTTCTAGTCCATACTTATTCAAAATATTATCATATTTACTAAATTATTTGCTCTCGTTTACTTCTTAGTGATATATTAGAGCCTCTCAATATGTTCATCACATCTTTTGCCTCTCGATATTTTTTGTCTCTGAATCTCTGTGCTGTATTTTAGCCCGTGATCACTAATTTTTTTCTGTAAAGGGCCAAATAGTAAATATTTTAGACCACATAGGTCTCTGCCACAACTATTCAACTCTGACATTATAGAGTGAAAACAATCATAGACAATGCATAAATAAATGGAAGTGGCCATGTCCCAATAAAGATTTATTTACAAAAACTACTGTTGGCGGGTTGCATTTGGCCTGTGGGCTTTAGTTTCTGACACCTGTTCTGCATGAATTTCTCAGTTTTCTTCTAATTTACTGTTTCCATTTAATCATGTCCTTTTGATGGAGTCTAGAGTTCATCCCATATATATTGTTTTACATGACAAAATTTTCCATATCGAAGACTCTTAATTGAAAAAATATGCAATATTGAGGACTCTTCTGTTAATTAAATGGTATGGTGTATGTAATATTTATGCCCACACTCGTGATAACATCTCCATGAACGATTGCCACATTAATGAAAATGCTGATGTTTCCTTCTGTTCTAAAATGAGGAATTAGACTGATTCCATAATTTAGTGTTTGCTTATAAAATATCTTCCTACACTTGGAATTTTGAGCAATATCTGGAAATCTAACATATTTTTATTTTTTACTGCTTTCTTTTCTGATAAATCCTTATAGTGAAATGAGGTTTTGGCATTGGTCAAAGCCAAATGAGAGTGTGTGGCCGATGATTATACATTTAAAACTTTAGGCCATATTGATAGATGATTTTCCTTAAAAAGAAATAAAATCAATACTCTTAGACATTATTGAAAACAACCAGGATTTATGAAATTGCACACTGTTAAGAATCTGAGGAATATCAGTATGGTTTAAACCAGCCTCAGTTCAACCAACTTTTTCTCCTTATGGTGTGGTTCTAACACGTGCTTTCTTCATAACTGTGTGCTTCCCACTCTCAAGTCTTTCAGGATCAAGAATAGTTCCCGATTGCCCAAAGCTTCTCCTTTAATTACATGATGTGTGCCAAACATCACAGATGTTTCTCAACCCTACTTGGGATTCTGTATATGCTCAACCCTACTTGAGCTTTTGTGTACGTATGTATTGGACACCCTTGTTCAATCTCTCCATAACTCTGCAATAATAATCCCATTTGCTGAAAACCCACGTTAGAAAGTGGAACTGGATAATGACATAAAGCACCCAGTCATTAGGGTGCCTCTAATGGTACTCTTTTGTAATTTGTTAAATAATGCTGTATTTGCCTTAGTTTTATTTTCTATAGCCTAGTCAAGTCATTAATGATTAAGAAAAGCTTTGGCCATCATAGGAAGTGTTGGATACAGACATGCACTCAGACAGAAAGTTCAAAATCAATCAGCAGATCATGATAATATTTGTTCACTCATTTATTAATTTATCCTTTCAAAAGTACTTATCGATCGTCTATTATGTACTGGGCACTGTTTTAGGCACCTAGAATAGATCAGTCAGAGATCAGGCAAGTTTCTTGTTCTCATGGAATTTTAGATTTTTTTTTTAGCATTGAATCCATAATAATTACATATCCTAAGCAAGTAGTTACCATGTGGGTTTTTTTCTGTGTATCTTATTTTTCTCGTGAAATACAGAAGAAAATGGGGCAGAGTAAAGTGAATATTTTTATTCATTTCAGGCACAAATTAAATATATTTCCTCAAATGTATATTTGATCAGTTGATATTTGATCCATCCATGAATGCATAAAATTTTCTTAATGCTCTCTGAAAGTTGAATAAAAACAAAGATACAATTGCATAAAAAAGCAAGACAGTCTCAATGCTTTTAGAATAAATGAATAATATCTGCTCTACAAAGGCTTATTTGTAAGAACAGAACCAACTTATTATTTTCTAGGAAAAGGAAAGTCTTTTCCGAGGACAGTTGATAAAATTCCATTCCCTTTGAGTTTTCCAACCTTGTCCAATCCCTTTTGAAGTCTATTTTAAGCTTACGATTGAATTTTCAATTTCACAGATAAGCAATACCTAGCAAATATATTTGCATCAAAGTGCATATTTTTTCTAGCTTTGACAAAAAAATCTATATTTGAACTAGATTAAAAAACAAAAAACTTCCCTTTTATTTAGGTTTTAAATATGATGTTCTTCATATGTGAAGCTGTGGACCCACCATCACCAAGGTTCAAACTACTCACTTCATTAGTCATGATGGATTTATACTTGTCTCTCCTCATCACCTGATTCCAAAGAAGTTGTAGGATGTTTTTCACAAAAGGAGTCTGTGATTGAGGAAAACAGCATAGCTTGCTGCCCAAGTAAGCTATCAAAAATCATCATATTAGCATGCTTCATAAGAGCTTTTTAACCCAGTTCATCAGTCAGAGTTTGTTTTAGTTATGCAATTAAAAAAAAAAAACAAACCTGAATTTTTGGCAGATGAAGGAAGGGGATTTGTAATTGAATGTGCCCTGGTCACTCCGTTGTTTAGGGAGGAGAGACCAGCCTGTGTATAGATGGAGTGCCTATAAGGTGTCTCCACTGAGGGCTTGGATGTGTGTTTCCCCCACTGCCCAACATTTTGCAACCCTTTGCCTACAGCTTTTATCTTTGTAACTTTCTCACTTGGGAAGGATATGCAAGCTCATTGCTTCAATTACTATTTAAGTAAAATCTCTAATCCTGACCATCCGTCCACACCTGAGTTTCGATAGTTTAGTGTCAATTTGGTATTTCTGTAAGAATGGCTCATTTAGACCTCTCACACATTCAAATCCTGAACAGCATTTTCTTAATCAAGCTACAGACCTTTTCTCCTTCCTTTTTTTTGGCGCAAACATTATCCCAGTAGCACAATGGGAAGTTTACCTTCCTTCCTTCCTTGTTCCCTCCCTTCCTTCCTTCCTTCCTTCTCTTTCTTTCTTCCAACTTTTCTGTTAACCTGCCATGGTCTGCATATAATCCTAGACCTTTTTAACTTGGCCACTGGATTTCTACATCTCTTCCAAGGGCCAGAATATGGATACCTTAATTTCAGGGACTTATTTCTCTTTTTGTTTTCAGGACATAACATAGTTCAAGATACAAAGTCAGTACTCAATAATTGCTTCTTGAACGATTAATCAATGGATAAAGAAGGAAATAAATGTGCAATCACCAGACATCGTCCACTCTTCCTTTATACTAGTTTTCTACTTTATTTCTTGCCATTTTTTGCCCACACCTCTCTAAAACAACTCCTGTTTGGATGACTACAAGTAACGTCATTATGTGTCTCTTTCCCGCCAAAATCAACACATTGCAGTCCATTCTAAAAATCCCAATCTGTATTATATTTTATAGCCAGTGATGGCTATTAGTGTCTAGAGACCTCAGAACAATGAGAGCTTAAGAGTTGTTTGTTATATTAAAACTAAAGCTTCTAAACAGGGAATATTTCACCCATACATTTATTGGTAGTATGCTTTAATTAAGACATTCAATGGGTCCAAGAAAAGGAAAAAAGGAACCAATTTCACACATCTTTTCTGATTTAGTCATTAAGGAAGGCTTAAGTCCATTATATTTTGAAGAAATTCACCCAGGATAGCACACAGCTTGCCTAAGCTTCCCTCTTCTTCAAGAAGCCTAGAAAGTTTCTCTCTTGAAAGTGGGATGGAATTAGGGTTGACTATCAATACTTCCAACAAACAAGCATGAAAGATTATGGCTGACACTGGGATTATGGCAAAACTATATGAGAACTGTCTAAGAATCCAGGTCTATGTGGCTCCAGTAGACAGCTGTAAGGTGCAAATTGAAAGCACATTAAAGATAATCATGCATAATAATTGAAGCATACTTAGCACTTAAATGGATCAATTTATCTTCAAAGATCTTTACAAATATTAACTAATTAATTCTTACAATATTGGCCCCATGATTAAACATCAATCACCTCAGTATTATATTTCAGGGAAGGATGGATCAATACAGGAAAAAACATTCTCACAAAGAGAAAGGGGGAAAAAAAGAGTTTTGGAGAACAATTTAAAATGGAAAATCTAAGTAAAGGTGCACTTGAAGGCTTAAAGATATTAACTCATTGCCCCAGTCCCTTTGGGAGGTTATCAAGATTAAAACAAACAAAGCTGGTTTCCTTTCATATTTGATAAAATTCAGTTTCAATCTCTGCCCAAGATACAAAGCAATAAAGCTCCTTTCAGAAGCAACCAAGCAGACAATGGCCTTGAACAGAAGGGCAATTATTGTGTATGCACTTCATTGCCAAAGGGCAAGTGAGGTCTCTACTGGGAAGCCAGCTTCTCTGCCGGGAACCCTGGTGAGGCCTGAAGGGTATGAGTGAGGACTTTCACACCCTGAAATGTATGCTATAGGAAGGAGTGAGAAGGGGCAGGCCAAACACCAACAAACGGTTGTTCTTCATTGCTTTAAATCTTAGCTCTGTCATCAAGGGTCTACGCGGGGACTTTCAGGGAATACCCTGCTTCTTGCTGACAGAACACCCATCAGAAGAAAGCACAGGCGAGACCCCTCTGCAGCGAGGGAGTATCACACGCTTCTAAGTCCTGACATCCGTTCTACAGTTGGGAGGTCAGGATGTTTACCCTGAACTCCACGCCGGGCATGGGGCAAGGCCAGCACCAGCTCCAGACCTCTGCCTCTGCCTCACAAGTGCATTCATCGAGAACTCGGAGAAACGATCCAGCTCAAGGCCTCAACTGCAGAAACAGAAACATCAGTCGTAAATCGAATTCTCGAAAATCCAAAGGTTAACAAGGAAACGATCATTTCTCTCTTGACCCAGAGGACAATACTAATAAATCACCTGATATTGGTAACAAAGTCCCTATCCATCACAACTGCACAGACTTACAGGTCAAGGGTCAGGAAGTAATGACCCAGGAAAGCTTGTAATAGAGCATGGTTGAAAGGGACCCAACTCTGATGGCCAAGGTGCTTCCAAGTCAATGAGATACGTTTGACCTAGAAAAGCTAATGGCTTAGAGAATGTCATGCTGGCAACATCAGAAAGTGTTTAATTGCCTGTAAGATAAACCGTGGTTTTGTGCATGAAGACTGCTTATGATAACGGGGGACACATAATGATGAAAACTGCAGTGGGCCATGTATCAGAAACACATGCATTTAAGCATTAATTTCTCTATAACACATTTCAGAAATGTTTGAGTAAAGATTCAATCATGGATTTATCCTTGGTTTGCTGCATAATGTTGGCAAATCGCCTTCCCTTATGAATGTCTCCATGTATTAAGCATGAAGAGCAATCTACCAAATTCAGGCATTCTCACACTTGCAACATAAGAGTAAAATACTAGGAAATTATAAGTGAATCTTAACACAACTTCTAATTCTAAAATTTGGCATAGTCAAGCATTATATATATATATGTATATTTTTGAATCCTTAATATTGTAACCACAGGGCCCATTTAAAGCTAGTTTGAACAGACCCCATCTCTTATCAACAGAACGATTAAGGATTGTCTTTCAGGAAAACTATGAAGTCAGTTAGCCAGAGCATGCATAAAACAAGAAATCGTTACCTCAGAACTAAAGATCCTCCTTCCCACTGAACCCAAGGACCCGGACATGACCAGAACTTGACAGTCGGACTCTTAGCAGAAAAGAGGTGTCCCTCATCCAGGAAGACCCGGTGCTAAAATTCCTTCCCCACCTCATCACAATTGTTTAGAACCCCATCATAAATGTTTGGAACCCTGTCATAAATGTTTAAAACCTTACCATAAATGCTTAAAGCCCACCAATCAAAACCTGTTCCCCAGCGTTTCTGCATGCCAACCTGTTCTCCCTAACCTCTTAATTTTGCCCCAAATTCTGAATTGGGGAGACAGATCTGAGGGCACACATCCCCTGTGTCCCTACAGATAGATCTCACAGAATAAAAGCTGATTTCCCCCTCAATAGTTAATGCCATAATTAATTGGATTTTATTTGTGCGCATCGGGCAAGAGAACCCCGATGTTGTGCAGTAACAGTATCACTCATGTTTGGAAGAGGATTATTTTGATTGTGAAAAATGTGAAATGTCACGTATAAAACAAAATGAAAATTGTCTTACGCCTGTTTGGTTCTTTGTCTAAGGGGTCAAAATACAAAACAACAGAGATTCATTTCAGGAGACAAATGCATGGAAATTTTTTTTCTTTTGCAGACAATGTCCATTTTATCAACATGAAAGAAAACAAAATGCCTATTTAAAGATCAGACAAAACTTACATTAATGAAGGGTGGCTCTAACTCTTTTCTTTTCTTTCCTTCTTCCCTTTTCGATGTCAACCAATCACCTATCGGCCAGAAAGGAGTTGTTGAGTGTCTGCAATAGCTAGACCTCACCATGTAGGATGGGGTTTCTGCCTTTTGTATGTGTGCTGAATTAGGCTGGAGGAAGAGTAAGGGGTAAAATGTTTCCTTAATTCTGAGTGTAATATGTACCAGTTTTAGAGAATTTTCATAACACATTTTAGTGGACTTGACCCTTCACTATTCTTGGCTATCAAGATATGTGTTCTTGATTCTGTCTAAGAGCAAGTCAGCTAACCCATGTATTTGCATATCTAAAGTAGGATCCATTAAAAAATGTATGTTAATGAATAACCTCATTAGCATGCAATTTTACATTCTAATTGATACTATTCAGGGGCTACCAGTAGGCAAAGGACAGACATAGTTTACATAGTATTCAATAAAAGAACATTAGATTATTAAATCTGACCATCTATATTTGCCTATAACTTTAGGGGGTAGCATTAGATCCATGTTTTACGAGATTACTAGTTAAGGATATGCAATTAGATCTGTTTTGTATCCAGCGAACCAATGTTAAATATTTGAACATTTTTATAACCAAATACACTATTACGATAATACTTTAAAATAATACTAATTCACATCTGTATGAAGTTCCCATTTTGGTGAGTCACTGCAATTAGATCAGTAATTGGAATAAGATGGCTGCTGCCATCGGAAAGAGATTGTACATTAGAATAAATCAACTTCCTCTTATGTGCTCTCAGAAGTATCTGATCCACTTTGCTCTCTGGTTCCCTACATTGCGCAAGCAATGAAGACATTTAGGAGCATGGTGAATTCTGTTGAGTAATTGAATTGCATGTAATCAGATAAGAAATGATTGAGAAAAGGCAAGGGGAATAGAGAAATGACCGGGATGAATATGTAATATAGATGCACGGAGGAGGGGCAGGATAAAAGCCAAAACATAACCAGTGAAAGGATGGTGCTGAGGCTGCCCTATCTTTTCAGCTCAGGGTCGTTTATGTGAAACCTATTAATAGATCCTCAAAGTGATGAATCTGGCCTGGAAGAAGAAGCTCACCACCCGAATGTCAGGTTTGCTTGAGTCCGTCATCTCAACGTCTGCCTCTGGATTTGAGAATTATGAATGAAAGAAACAGCTGATAGTGGAAAGATTTGATTTCCCTACAGAGGTTGAAAAAAATGAAGTAGTTGAGACCAGTACAGCGAATGCTCACACCGAGATTTGAAATCAGAAGCTTTCCTTCATGCAGGGAGCTCCCAACGCCTCTCACGCTGATCTCTGGGACTGTCTTTGCATTCCTCAAAATAACTCTCTAATTTGTCTCTGGCATCTAATAGTGGCTGAGTGGGTGGCTGTCAAGACACAGTCTAAAAATAGAATCTCCCATTTCAGAGAGAATAAAAAGGGATGCCAGCAATAGGTATCCCAGTTTATTTGCAAAACAGAGCCTGCTTGCTACTTCAGACAAAGCTTTGCCTCATTTCAGAAGAATAGCTCAGAATGGGTAAGATATGCTTAAAATGCAGTAATAGATAAGGAGGACACAGAAAAGGGGAAAAATGGAAATCACTCCCAGAATTGGCAGAAGGTCAGTTTTTTCTTGACCCTGTGGACCAACTGTGGATAGCTGAATGATATTCAGAACAACATTCAAAAAAATGAGCAAGTCAGGAAGAATCAGCATGCCTTTTGTTCTCCTTGGGAATTATAGACAAGGCAGGAGAATTTTGCTAAGTATTCTGAACATAAATTGTGTGAAGGCACACAAAGCTAGAGCTTCTCATGCACCGCTACTTATAAAAATTCTCTAGTGTTTCTTACTGTTTCATTCTTTCCCTGTGTTTACCCCAAGCTGGCATAAATGGATTAGTGAAAGAGTTTGCAAAATTTTGTATCTGTTAACCATGTGTAAACCCCAGAACTAGAATGTATGAAATTGGCCAGACTCTTCATTTTAAGATATTTGAGAAGCTGGGGGGGGGGGTGGGCAGGGAGAGAGAGAAAGGCCATAGCATTATTATTGAGACAATTTTCAACTACACAAGAAATCTCAAGTCATACAAAAGCCCAGAAAAAGAATCTATATTCAAACTTCACTATTGCTAAAGTAGTTACTGTGGGGTATAATGGGAGAAGATAGAATTACATTAAATGAGACCAATGTTTCATTAAGCTCCAAATTAGGGACAGTTTTAGAACTTATCTCATAAGGTTTGTTGTGGGTTGAAGTGTGTGTTCCCCCCAAAACTCATATGCTGAAGTCTCAGAATGTGACCTTATTTGGAGATAGAGTATTAAGAGAGGTAATCAAGTTAAAATGAGGTCAGTATGATGAGACCTAATCCAATATGACCGCTATCTTTATAAAAGGGGCACTTTGAACACAGACAATGAACACCGGGAGAACACCCTGCGAAGATGGATGCAAAGATCAGGGTGATGCTTTTGCAAGGAAAGGAATGCCAAGGATTGCCAGCAAACCACCAGAAGCTGGGGGAGAGGCCAGGAACTGAGTCGCCCTCAAAGCCCTCAGAAGGAACCAACCCCACCGACACCTTGATATTGGACTTCTGGCCCCAGAACTGTGAGAAAATCAATTTCTGTTGTTAAGTCATCCAGTCTGTGGTACCTGTTATGGCAGCCCTATTGAACCAATACAAGGTTATTGAGAAGCTGATGGTCTGATAAACGTAAATAGCTTATGAGCAAGCCAGGAGCAGGATAAAAGCTCAATAACAGTGAGCTAGGATTATTGTTATTATTAGTGCTATGACTCAGGTCATTATGAGTTTTCATGAAATATGTTCTATGTCTATTTCCTTTAAATAATGTAGCTACCTTGAGTCAACTGACTTCTCAGGTGACTCTTAACCAGTTTGTTTGATTGACAGTTGGACACAACTGGGCAGTGGATTCAGTGAGAAAAGACACAGAGCTGTCTGGGGAGGCATTCATAGTCGGCCTGTCTCCCTTTTCTGTGAGGACGGATGCCCTCTTCCAGCAACCGGGGTCCAGGCTTTCCCCACCACCTGGTGCATACAGCAAGCAACACTCAGACTATTCCTTACACACACATGCAAATACTTGCACCCAAACATGCACACCACTTAGACAACCCTCCTCCTTTTCAAGGACATAAGGTCAAATGTGGGAAATACAATAGAGTCGAGGAGCAAACCTGTTTCTGTGCCCTCCCTATTCAATTCCAGATTTAAAACAGATCATCTGGCCCAATATTTTTCACTCTCAACTGCAGAGCATGAGTGGAAAAGTTTATTTCTAGACTTGCCCAAGTATAGAGGGCACTTTGGAAAGGCTATTCCATGCGCCGTGGTCCCAGCAGCACATCCGTCCTTGGGGTTGAGTCCTAGAATATTCTGTGGCTTCCCACTCCATTAAAGGTTCAGATCTTTCACTAATGGCATAGACCATTATCTCCAAGTAACTTCCTAATACTCAGCTGTGCATATCTGACATGCCAAATGTTTGTCTCAAAGTCTTGGGCCTTATTGCTTTGTCTTTGGGATTCTCTCTTCTCACCTCTCCCAAATTTTAACTTGCTGATGAACTCTCTGTGACTCACAGCTGACACATGACAAATGCCTTCCTTAGAAGTGAATGGAAGCTAAATGTCAGCTAGACCAAGCAGGAATTCTGCATAGCAAGGCGTTTCTAGCTGCCCCACCCACCATGTCCCCACCCAAACAAATGTAAGGACGTTCCAGAAGAGGGCTGGGACGGTGGCTTGGTGGGCACGTCTTCCTGCAGGATCATCTGTGGTGCTTGGAAGAAGGGTCTCATTTCCCAAATTCTTGAATACCTTGTTTAAAATTTTCCAAAGCAGTTTTCTTCTTTAGGCAAAATGCAGTCTAAACATTCCTTAGGTGGGTTAACTTAGGTATCCAAGTAACCTCTTGGCTTTGTTGAATTTCATCCTGATCTACTGGCAGCATATGAGTGAGTTCTTCTTTGCTTACATGTATTACTAGAAACTTGAAACACATGGTTATTGTGACAAATCACATAGAATTCCCTCAGATACATCTGGATTATTGAATGGCATGGCAGGCTGTTACATGTGCATGTTTTAGAGAGTAAGTCACCATTTAGCTTTTTCATATTCATGTCAATATTAAATAAATGGTAAAAATAGATAGGTAGACTTTTAAGACCCTATCCAATAGTGTTGCAAGGAGTGTGGAAGTTTTTTTTTGCTATCAAACATAGGGCAGCCTTTCAAGAAATAACTCCTTGTCATAGGTCAAGTTGAGTTCTCAGATATGCAAGTGTTCTTTGGGTTTTCGTGGCACACACCAGACATATATTAAGCACTCACTGTATGCCAGACTTTTTGAAAACACCAAGTGAATAAAATAGTCTTTGATTTTCTAGAGTTCGAAAATATAGAAAGTACAGCACCATATAACGACTATTTAATGAATAGTTACCAAATGAATTTAAAACAAATTGTACAGACAATTTGAGTTTTTTCAGGAACATTTGCATTTAATGTATAAAGGAAGTTATGTGGTAAGGTTGGTACCCAGGGAAACAAGTGTGTGCAAATTGATCAAAGACTTTATGAATTATACCTATTAAATAGTTAATTAATATTCTGCTTTATTCAATAGCTCTCCTAAAAATATAAAATTTAATTTATAATTTTAAGTGAATATATATTATCATTGCCATAATAGAAATACTTGCAAAATATTAAAGGAGCAGAAAAAAGATAAATAATTTTGCTTGCAGGTGAAGAGAAAGACTTTTCAGAAAAAGTGGTTTTCAAGCTGTGTCTTGAAAAATGAGGAGATTGTAAAATGTAAAGTTCAGGGAATGGTAGAAGGTCATTTCAGGAAAAGGAGGGACAATGGTCAGGCCTAGAATTTTAAATATATGTGACATGTTCTAAGAAAGGTGAGAATTCTCATGTGATGATGATAGAGTAGGTGAGTTTCCAACATCCTTCTACCTCTGGCAGGTAAATGTTTCTGTTTTATGTCCTACCTTCCTACGTCTATCTATCTATCTATCTATCTATCTGTCTAACTATCTATTTTTATCTATCTCCTATCATCTGCCTATTATCTGTCTGTCTATCATCTGTCTACCTATTGTCTATCTACCTACCTATCTACCTATCTATCTTCTGTCTATCTATGTATCTCTGCATCTATCTATCATCTCTCTACCTACCTATCATTTCTCTCTCTCTCTCATCTACCTATCTCTCATCTCTCTATAATCTCTCTCTCTACCTACCTACCTACCTACCTAATAAAAAGGATCTGATCATACATGAAGATTTAGTGGTGCGTGGTATGTTAACAATGTGTTAGGTCAAGTTCACTGAGCATTTAGGTGGGCTGGGCTGACTGTGTTGGGCACTGTGAATACAGGGAGAAACAAGACATCACGCTGCCCTCGGCACTCAACATCTGGAGATCACTGGGAGAGGAAGAGGAGATGGCTTGACTGATACATACAAACTTCCTTTATTCATGTGTAGTAACAAGAAGGAATGAAATACATTTATTTGCTCCCTGCCCCCTTCTCTTCCCAGGCACCATATTAGGACGAGAATAAATTGATTGACCACAATGTCTTGGATGTGAGAATAAAAGTAATTTTAACATTTGATAAGATATGGGCAGTTTGTTTCAGCGGCTCATTCAACACTGTGTCATGCCCGCCTTGTTACTCTATCCCCAAGTGCGAGGCAGAGCCACCAACCCCGAAATTCTAGAGTCCAGTTCAACTCGACAGTTGTAACGGGGCTCTGGGCACTGCCCCGGCTCCAGCGGCGATCACAGACAAGCTTTCGTCCACACAAGTTCCAGTCCTGCTTTTCACCCTGGACTCTTAGGTCTCTGTCTGATCACTTGTGGTTCTGTTTTTGTTGTCTCTTTTCTCTTTTGGCAGCATTTCTAGATGAGGCTGGAAATTTTTTTATTGAAGAAAGGGCATTTTCAATGAAAAGTAATTGTCGGGTCTCTGGGGGATATTATCTTTCTATGAAAGAGAGCGCCCTATGCTCTGGAAGAGCCAGAAGAAGGGCCCAGCGTCTGAATCCAACAAGGGGCTCTCGACCTGAGTTCACCTTCAGTTTTTATCTGACTACTATCCCCCCTTACA
This sequence comes from Tapirus indicus, assembly GCA_031878705.1. Lineage (NCBI taxonomy): Eukaryota > Metazoa > Chordata > Mammalia > Perissodactyla > Tapiridae > Tapirus > Tapirus indicus. The sequence continues at coordinate 123,911,941 of CM062925.1, forward strand.
AGCTAGAGTCTGTGGGGTCCCACTGAGAGCCAGGGCGAGTTAAGGCCATTCTGCCTGCATGGGTCTGAGCACCGGTGTCATGCCAAAGGGTCTGTTCAACTGTACCATGTTTTCTGTGCAAATCCTTAGCCTCTACCCTGTGCAAAAACTGGCAGATTCCTTGAGAGAAATACTGGTACAGAAGCATGGCCCTTCAAATTCTGACAGTCTTCGCTGGTCCAAACTCCAGTGTTATTTTTATTGCTTGTTTGCCTTCTCCCAAGTCCTGTGAGGTGTCCAAAAGCTCTGAGTCTGGATTTCTTCTTGGTTTTGCTTGGTCTCTTAGCCTCCAGGCCTGAGTCACTTTAAAGTCAGCAAGTGCCTCCAGGGAAATAGAAGTAGGCAGAATAAATGGCTTATCTCTACAAGCTTTCTCTTTCTCTCTCTCTTTTCCTTCCTGTCTCTCTCCCTCTCTCCTTCTTCTCTCCCTCTCTCCTTCTTCTCTCCCTCTCTCGCTTTCTCCCTCTCTCTCTGGGATCTTGTTCTCCGAAGTCCTGGATGCTTTGGAAGTTTCTAATGTCTTCAAACAGATTTTATTTATTTATGAATATCTTGGATTTGTTTATTTTGTTTTGTTTTGTTTTTGTCCAGCATTTCTGGCTTCTTCTTGGGAGTACTGGTCCAGCTACTCTACCATAGCCCAAAGTGGAATTCCCCTTTCGGTGTAATTGAGCAGAACCAAAGAAAACTGCCCGTTGGGGCCTGGACGAAAAAGAAGGAAGCACAGTCCTAGCTTACTTTCCCTAAATCTTCGGGATGTTTGTGGACAGACAGTAAAAAACTATTTTTGTTTTTGAAGTATCAGCATTAAAGCAATGGCCTGCCCATTTATTTATTTATTTTTGCTGGGAAAGATTTGTCCTGAGCTAACATCTGTTCCCAGTGTTCCTCTTTTTTTTATTTTTTCCCCTCCCGAAAGCCCCAGTACATAGTTGTATTTTTTATAAGTCTTTCTGGTTCTTCTATGTGAGCCGCCACCACAGCATGGCTACTGACAGACAGGTGGTGTGGTTCCGTGCCTAGGAACCAAACCCGGCTGCTGAAGTGGAGCATGCTGAACTTTAACCACTAGGCCATTGGGGCTGGCTCAAGAACTGGTTTTTGTTGATTCCTGATTCCTGAAAGCCTCTCCAAATTTGTATAATCTCTGAAGGACCCAGCCCCCCAGTGAACTGGTAGCTGTGTCAGAATATTAAATCGTAAATGATATGAAGGAAATATTTTAAGATGGCTCTAAAGATCAATAATTTCAGCATCAGTTTAGCTTCTTTTGGATTCAAGTAACATTTCAGGCAACTTTAGTCATCATCGTGCAGGTGCGCTGTGCCCCCAGTGTTCTCAGCAGCTGGTGCTGTCCTCCTAGTGTTACACCATTTTCTCTCAGTCTAAGGGTGTGGTTACACACGCAAATGCGTCTTACCAAATTAAGTTTTTAATGGGATTTTTAAATGTTGAATTAATTTGAGAGATTAGATTTGCTCCTTTTGAGCTATGATATTTCAAAGGAAGATGGGTCAGAGACCTTACTTTCTAATGCTTGTTTATGTAGGTTTGGTTTAAGCCGGTCTAGGTTTACATGGGTGCCGAGACCCTAAGGGAGGGGAGGTCAGATGAAGGGAGGGCAGGAAGGGGGGACATGCTGTTTTCACCAAAACAGTCCATGCTGAGCCACTAACCACCTGTGGGATGCGTCCTTCTCTGCGTTGGTTGAATTTCTTCATTTTGACCTTGTGCAACAGCTCCATCTCTGTTCAGTGGGTCACCATTAGTATTCCTTCAGGGTGCCGGGGCGCTCCGTGTAGGGTCACTGCTGAAAGGCCATTTCCTGTTCCAGTCTAGCAAAATTCAGTCTCTCTCTCTCTCTCTCTCTTTAGAACAGCCAGCTTCCTCTAGTCGTATAAGGATGCACAGCTGTCCTGTGTGATAGGACAGGCCTTAGTGAGCACACTGCTGATTTTATGTATCAAAGGCAGGGGACCCACAGCTTATACAATGTTCCATGCACCAAAGGGTGACCTGTGATCTCACCTGAAGGGAGGGATGTATAATCGGTTATTCCCTTTCCTGGTGGGCAAGCTTCCAGCACAGTTAATCATCAAAGGTAAACAAATACAACCGCATTTCAGCAGTGAGCCCTCAGAGGCTTTCTGCAGTTTTCTCCCAATTTATACCTTTTTACAGCAGACCTTTACTTTAAAAAGTTGTAAGTTCATTTTAATGTTTTAAGCATGTGGCATCTATACTACTACTTTATTTCTTTGAAATGAGTTTCACAGTGTTTTCAATTTGGAAATTTTTGAAGGATGCAAGGGTTAATCATCTTTCTGAATCACTTAGTACTCTGTAATCCGGTCCTGTCTTATGATAGTGTATTCTAATAGTGCCTTGGTTTAATAATAAATGAACTCTGTTAATCTAATCCTGGGTAATTCAGGAAACAGAATGTCCTCCTCCTAATGTCTTTTTCTGATCGTGATGGAGATTTATATTGGTAAAACTGCTTCCACGGAAGATGAAGTGCTCCTGATGGCTGCTTTCAATCTTGGAGGGGGCCATGGAAGCGTTTGAGGCTCCTGCGGGTGCATGAAGCAGGCACACTACTGTCAGGGTGCAGGACCAGGCTGTGTGCACATGGAGGCTTCTCACTGTGGGTGCCTCAGGTAAACAGGGCAGGGAGCAGAGAGCTGGCATGCAGGGAAATGGCCCAGAGTGTGGGTTTGTTTGGCACTTTCTTTTGACCAGGGAGTTGATGAATATTCACTGAATGCCTGTTAGATACCACATACTTTCCTGGAGAGGGGCATAAAGCAATGCAAGGGACCCAGAAATCCTTGCCATTCTGGAGTTTCCATCTGAGTAAAGTCTGAAAATATGTGGATAAATAGAAGGCATGGTATGTTAGAGGGGGGTAAGTGCTATAGGGGAAGAAACAGAAGGAGGACACAGGCTGCTGCAGGGCAGAGGGGCCCATTTTAAATAAGGGGGAAGAGAAGGATTCAGAGAGGAAATAACATCTAAGAAGGAAACATTCCAGATGGACAAAGAGAAGAGCAAGTCCACGGGGCAGGAGCCAGGGGGACGTTGGTGGAGATGCAGCCATTATGCCCTCTAAGAGGGAAGCCATGGGATATATTGGGTAGAGAACTGACTTAATCTGAATAAACTGCTTAGATTGTAGGGAACAAGGGCTTAACTAGAGCCCAGTTAGGCAGCAATGCAGTAATCATTACAAGATATAGCAGTGGCTTGGGCAGGGTAGTAAGAACAGAGATGGTGAGAAGTGGTCAGACTGTGGGTATATTTTGAAAGTTAAACACACAGAATTTGCTAACAGATTAGATATGGGTGTGAGAGGAGAAGTCAAGGATAACTCTAACAAGTGCTGTCTGAGCATCTGAAGGATTGGAGCAGGGATTATGTTCATGAAGGGAAGTTTGGAGAGGAGATGAAGGGCAATTGTGAGTAAGACATCTAGATTGAGTCCAACACTCCCAGGGGTGCTCACTGTTACAGAAACCTTTCCATGAGTGACACCAAAAAGTTTCTCTCCCTTTCACTCATAGATGATGCCACACCAAGAGAACAAGCTGCTATGGTTTGGAAGCAAAGACTTCCTTTGGGGCAGAGCTGAAGGAAAGGATTCAACTTGAACCACTTGCAAGGGAGGAAAGAAACCCTTTTCCTTCCACCATTCTGGGTCCTTGGCTGGGGCTTCGTAACAAGAGACACATTCGCAGGAGAAAAGCACACAGCTTTATTTAATATAAGTTTTACATGACCCAGGAGACTTCATAAGGAAATGAAGACCCAAAGAAGCTGTTAGAGCTGAACAATTATATACCAGGTTGGACAAAGAGTAGTAAATTGTGGAAACATGACAGGACAAATGGGTTTGGGCTAGGGTAGTCAATGGAAAAGTAACTAAAAAGATAAGGTTGGTTTACCAAGGTTTGTTTCTACAGATTTCTCTCAGCTTTCTTCCACCATTCACTTAGGAGTTTTATTGCCTGTTTTTAAGAAGAAAGAGGAAATTGAGAGTGCCCTTCTTGTATCTGCTGTTTTTCAAGTGCCTTTAACTTGGAATAATCAATATGCCAAATTGGCGTATTTTAGGTGTGACATGTTCTGAACCCCTTCAAACTCTGCACTGTTTGCTCAGGACCACAGCTTGTGGAGAAGCATGCCCTTCCCTATGTGTTGCTTAGGAATTGTTAGTCACTGAGATCTGGGACCATCTGAAGAGCAGGGCAGTGGGGAAAATATGACTTTTTTATGATGATTACAGAACATAATTCTTTTCCCATGTGCTGTGAGAGCCACTCTGCCTAAAAGGGCCCACACAGAAGCTGTAGTTTGGCGTCAGTTTCCAGGGACAGAGCAAGGCTATAAATGCATTTCAGCCTGGAAAGTGTACATGGTTCTTCAGCAGCTTGCAGCAAGAATTCTCTCCGTGGAGAGCCTTCGTGACTGCACAAAGGAAAGCCATTCTCAGGCCCACAAACGAACAGGGGACGACATGGGACAATGAGCTAACATTGAGAAGAGACCTTTAGAAGCTAGATGGTCCCCATATCTCTCTGTCCCTTCCCTTCAAAGACCATCTTACTGAATGAAATGCTAGCATTATAGATTTATTCCTTTGCAGGTCTGAAAGGATTTATGCTTTGGGGGAAACTTCTTAATAGAATGAAAATTACTTTGGAAGGAGTAATTCATTAAATATTTCTCAACTAACCCTTCAATAAGAATTGATTTCCAGTGTAAGTTTGAGATATATTTGGAACTGAGCAAAGCCTATGTACCTGCAGTAGGGTAGGATCAGCCATCAGGAGCAGAGAAAAAGGGCAGCTGATGGGGCAGGTAATAGGGCCCCACAGACTTGCTTGAATTACTTTGTTCCGACTACTTCCTTCCCCCATTGGAGGTAGGGAAAGACCCTAGCACAGTTGGACCCTCCAGCCTTGTTTACTTGTCTCTAAAGGTGACCCAAGGAAACATCTTTAAAATTGAACCTATTCCCTCCTGGATTTTAAACGATACCAAGAGGAAAACAAGCCCTTTGTAACAGATAGAGCTGGAAGGAGCAACGTAGGAAAACGATCACCCATCACACATCTGCAGCTGTGCTTACAGCAGTTCAGCACTTGAAGCAAAATATTTCTATTACAGAGCATGGAGCTGTATTCCACAATATGCCCCTGGCTACCTATTAACATCTGGGGCCAATTAAAGCTGTTGATTTTGTTCTAAAATTCTCATGCAAAACAGAGTTTCTGATTATCTTGGAGTTTACCTCTCCCTGGTTCCTCTCCATGACCCCTTGCTTTTTACTGAAGCCTTCTGAGAAATTGTATTTTTCTCTAAATAGGTCAGAACAGGATTTTACTTTGCATTTGGCTCCAATTTTTTTTTTTTTTTTATTGATGAACTTTAGGTCTTTATTTTCACCCGCCAGTGACTGTAACCCAATAACTCACAGTACGGAGCACTTCCTGCAGTAGCAGAAGGTCGACCAGTTGCCCTACCAGTAGGGGCCCCAACTGCACCTTTCTGTTGAAAGCACTTGAGGCTGATGGGGACCTTTTTATCTCAAAGAGTCAATGGTGGCCTCCAGGGGATTTTGTGCTTGGCTAAATGCAAATTAAGCTTTACTTTTTTTTTTTTTTTTTTTTGAAGACGCTCAAAGAAGCTGAAGGAGTGACTGAAGGAAACTAAACTGATCTCCAATATATTTTTTTAATTGAATTGACTACCATCCTAGTGTGGTAGCAAGAGCATTGGGCTGAAAAATCTCGGTCACAGCTGGTTGGCCGTATAACTGGAAACGATTCAAGCAGCCTTTCTGAACTTCAGTTTCCCCAGAATCGATGAGTTACTCTGCATCTCCCAGTAGCAAAGAGCGGACAGCATTGGCTGCTCCCCTTCGGAAGCACTTTTTCTCCCCTGGAGAATGGCATCTCATCTTATTTTCTGGGTGACCACGAGCACATTGGGTCACATTTCAGAGCCTCCATTTTCTCTTCTGCAAAATGGGAATATTGCAGAGTGGTTAGGAGAATTCAGTTGAGTATAGTGTGTAAACAACTTGGCACATGCCTGGGAGGAACCGAGGATGCACAGACAGCTCATTGATTTTTCCAACCAAGATTTATCAAGGGACATTATATTGCATAAGATCTGCTTAAAAAAATTCTTTCAAGCAAATTGCATTAGTCACCAACAGATTTAAACCAGAGGGAGTTTTTCTCCTCAAATGCCTTTTCTGCAACAAATGTGAAAAAAAAAAAAAAGTATTATGTTTAAATGTAGCTATTCAGGAAATTTCTTACTTGGAAGCAATTTTCTACTGCAAGTCAAAGGATTAAAGAAAATAAAAAGGTTAGTCCACAGCAGCAGCATACAATGTATATGCTTTCTAGAAATATTTTTTTAAGAAAGCAAGAGAAGTCTAAGCTCAGGGCAGAATTTAAATGTGAAGCATTCTTCAGAAGCTGTCTGTATAAGAGAGGTTTGAATTGTATCTAAATCAAGCATCAGATTTCCAGGGAAAGCAGTTGAGAAATTAGAGAGTGTGCAGAAACCAGCAGACATGGCTGTTAAAAGGTTATAGCCTTTTAAAATTGACAAGACATTTTGGTCAGATAACAGACCCAAGAGCTGGAGGTCTTAATTCAGGCATGAAGATGGGAGGAGTAGGGAGGCTCACAAGAAAAATGGGTCAGTGCCAAGGAGTGTCTAAGGCTATTCAGAGTTATCCAAAACCTAGTTTAGGTAAAAGATTAGAAGTCAGGAAAAAATACATATATCAGCAAAGCAGTTTGGGGTCATTCTGAGAGTTCCTTGGTTGGTGAGTCCCTCAGCCCAGCAGCATTATCAAGGACTTGGGTTCTGGGGACATCTCAGCTTTTCCAGTGTCAGAAGGGCAGCCTGGGACCTCAGGCTAATGTTGCCATCGGATGCTAGGGCATGACACAGACCCTCTCCTTGACCAGAGGAGAAAGGAGTCAGGCTCCTCTGATTCCACTTCTCGACTAGGCCTTGACCCTGGCCCCCAACTTTGCTGGGCCTGCATAGCCCAGTTTTAGCAAAAAATCCTGTTAAGTCAGTTTAGCGAGAATCCCTCCATCCTTGATATCTGATCAATTTTCTCCTCCCCCACCCTTGATGCCTGATCACTCTGGCCTGCCTTCAGCAAGAACCCTGTTAAGTTAGTTTAGTGAGAATCCTCCCGCCCCTGATGTCTCTTCTCAGTAACTTTCTATCCACCCACCCCTCACCCTGCTGGTTGGCTGTAAGCCCCCAGCCATCTTTGCTATGTTTGGACTTGAGTCTCAGTCATCCATATTTTGCTAGAGCAGCCCAAGCTGATCAAGACAACATCCCAAAGCCCTCAGCCCAACCTCAATGAATATGTCGTGTGCACGAGAATTAAATCTTTGGGCTCTTGGTGTTTTGTTGTTGTTTGTTGATTTGTTTTTACCGCAGCATGGCAGATTCTAGGCTTTATCATTAAACTATCAAACAGTCTGAGGTTCAGAATATTCCTTCGTCAGAAACCATGAGCTCATCTGATTTGAGTTACAGTCTATAAACAGCTGTGGCTCCCTTAAGCCATTGTTACATCATGCCTTGACCCAAAAGTCTAAAAAAATGTGACTTTTGGGAGTACTTTTAAGAGTTTCTCTTTACCTAGTATGATATTCATCATTTAATCAGTTTCTTTCTGCCAATTCAAGGCAAATGTATTTCATGCTTTTTTTAAACTGTCTAACATGCTACAGTTAATAAAACATGTTCAGATCTTTATTCCATTGCAGCATTACGTGATCTTTGTAGGTTCATGTCACTGCTTCTTAAACCTCCCCAACAATCAGTACAATCTCTCTAAGAGCAGTTAAGCTGCCCTGGATGCTCCACCACCCCATCCCTGGAGGGCAGTTCCTGCTCCCCAGGATAGGCCAAGGCCCCTTAAATATCTCCTTTCATCTCCCAAAGCTTGGAGCAGCTACAAATAGACAATGGGTGTAAAGGGGTTCAGGACATGCCACCCCCAATTATTCAGACTTGGCATATTGATGATTTTGAGCTGAAGACACTTGCAGATGCAAGAAGTTCTCTCTGATCTCTCTCCTTCTACCTAAAAGCAGGTCATCAAATTTCCCATGAGAAATGTGCCCTCCTAGGACCAGGAAGAGCAGAATATTCTTAACAATACCAAAATGGACCTGCACAAACACACCTACTAAAATAACGCTGACTTCCATTAGTTCCCCCATAATTTCCTAGTCACTGTCCCACAATTCACTGTCCCCAGCCCAAGCCCCTTTGGCCTGTCACACCCCTACAATTTATCATTCTTTGTGTAAAAAGTATATAAGCTTTTGGGCCGAATGACTTCTTCAGTCTTCGTTTTCCTTCTGAAGACTCCAATGTACACATAAAAATATAAGTAAATTTATGAACTTTTCTCCTGTTAATCTGTCTTACATCAGTGTAATTCTCAGGCCAGCCGCAAAACCTAAGAGGGTAAAAGGAAGTTTTTTCCCCCCTTCAGGTGTTAATTACTAATGTCATCTGAAACTCTTCTCAGGTCCTACAATGCTTTAACTCAGGGGGAAGTGGTTCATTATAACCTTTAAGAGAAATATTAATCTTGGCATTTTAAGAAACGGCAGTCAGTTGTAAGAGAGGTTTCTCTCCAAAGGGGTGGGCATTCATGGCACAAGATGCCAGCCCCCTTGTAAGACAGTCCTGGGCCCGGGGAACACAGGAAAAGAACCTGTCTGTCATTTTCTGTGTAAAGGACAGCAGGTGTAGGTGGGACAGTTGAGTGGCATCAACATCTCCAAAAGAAAAACAAACACCATGCTTGTAACTATAAATTGTAAGCATACTACAAAGTGAATTAAAACCCATCAGGTAGAAGAATATAAGTGAGGCGATTTGTATCCTCTCCTTGGCTCTGCCGTGGTGGAGATGACGTGGAGGAGAGAAGGTATCAGCATTGGGTAGCGATCTGTGAACTCTGGAACTGTTCTGAGTTGCGTTATTCTTTATTTAATTTTCACAACATCAACACAATCAAATTGCTATTAATGCTGTACAGGGGAGAAAACTTGGCTTATCAGAAGTTGAATAATCTGCCAAAGACCACGCTAATGTGGAAAAGCCAGTATTACAATCCATGTATCTGATTATTTGGGGATTGGGTATTTGCCTTTATAATAAGGGGTTTGGGTTAAAGCATCTCTGTAGTTTCCTCCAGCTCAAAAGGTGTGTGATTGTATGAGCTGTGATCGTGATTTTAAAGTGTAGGTACCAAAGCTTGTATGAATCATTATTCCCAAGAGTTGTCAACATAATTTGAAAAACTGGGTTGCTTGGTCAAATAAGAGAAACAATGAATACTTCTGCTCTGTTTAAAAGATTCATGATGCAGATTAACAGGTGAAGAACTCAGAAATCTTGTTGTAAGGAAAATGGCTTGCTTTTGTTTTACCCAGCATTTTCTAAGTAATTAACAATAGAACTTTTTTAAGTAGTAGTATTTGTTAATTCTTTTGAATGAACATGTCATAGAACATATTTTCCAAAATTAGGATCCAACCTTTATTTTACTTCATTATATGAAACAAATGATTTAGATACACAAGGTTAAGAGACCCAAAGATATGGGTATTTGATCAGTCATCATATTTCCTCTACTTGATCACGGTAATCTAGTCCTGATGGGGGTATGGTCTTTGGGCTATAGTGGTCCCTGCTGAGAGTTCTTCTTTTGGACCAGACTTGGCAGTCTTGGTGGCTGCTGACAAAGAGATGTAATAATGATGACTTTAGGATTAGTTACTGCTCCAGGTCCAAATATTCCATCCCTCAACTTTCAAACTTAGCCAGCATTTGATGATATATTTCCTATTGTTTTGCACTTTCTGCATTGTCTTTTAATATCTTTTATGTGTTAGTTTGGCTATTCAAATGGATTGCAAGCACTCTTCTATAACTTCAATTTCTCCTGCAGTGTTTACTTGTGGACTGTCAGCATGGACATAATATCAACCACTGGATGAGTTGATGCAACCCATTGAAGTCAACGGTACAGAAATGCACGGCTGAGGAAACACACAGATCAGCTCTCCCCAGTCACTCAAGGACCTGGTGACATGATATCCCCATCTGTAATGCCTCAAAGGACACAGGCAGAGTGTTATCAATCTTTACTGCAACTGTTGATAAAGGTGAGAAAAAGTGAAGTGAGTTAGCTAGCACACGAAAGAGAATTCCAACAGCGTCCACATCATTCTCACTATTCTGAATGTAGTCTCCATTTTATGATGAATGGGGAACCATCAACGTGATCCAGACATGGAAGCCCAAAACATCACACCCTATTGTTTTCTAGGTGTCTAAACTCAATTTTAGGAAGAAAATATATACTGATTTCTATGCATCGTGCTTTGCAGGACATCTAAAACAGTCTGAGACACTTACTGTCTTCTCATTTCTTTCATTTTGGATTAAGCCCCCCCTAAACTTTTACTTTTGTGTTCCCCCAAATTGCAGTATGTATTTGAACATATGTATGAACATTTGTGTAAGACCTTAAAATTGTGGAGTGTTTGCTTTACTCAGATTGATGGAACAGACATGGAAGAATGAAAAATATATAATATATAATAAATGTATACAAATCTATCTACCTAACATTATGTATCTATCTATCATCATCTATCTCTCATCATCCTATCTATCATCTATACCTAATTACCTATCTATCATCTATATCCATTTTTTCCTTTCTTTCTTCCTTCCTTTCTTTCTTTTGTCTGAGAGAAATGTTTAAAAGACTAGACTGCCCTTCCCATGATCTCCATTTTCAAATGTTAAGGCTTATACCATTTTGTTTCATCTTCTCTTTTTTTGGAATTTTGAGAGTGACTTATGGTGGATGTGTAATGACCCCAAAGAAATAGTCATTATGGCCAGGTGTCTGATGAATTTTTTCCATTCTGCTTAAACTCAGTCATCTGTATAAATAAAGAAAAATAGGTTCAGAATTATTTCAGTTCAATTTCAATGGTAAGATCATCTGACACAGTAAATATCACTGGCATTTTATTTATTATAGCACTGAATATATTGTATATTAATAATAAAAGTAATATAAATAATATAAATAAATAATATTCGTAAGTGTATTTATTATATATGACTTATTCTATATTATTTACATCACTGGCATTTTATTTGTTAATTAAATCAACTGCAATGTTTCATGATGGATTTAAGGTAAAAATATATGCCTTATATAAGGAATAAAAATTATTTTTTAAAGCGAATGGTGATATTTGGACAATGGAAAATAAAGTTTGGAGAGACAGTATTGAAGGAAGTACACAAAACGTATGCCATAATGTCAGACTTTGATACTGGGGAGACACAAATTTGACTAGAAATTTCTAATGAACGCAAGTAAGAAACAAGATTAGTTAAGTGGTTCAGAGTTTACATGATGGAAAGGATATTACTCACTTGGGAGAAACCCCTCTATTTCTAGTTCATTGGAACATTTTCCCTCTGGGTCTCCGCATAAAGGATAGTGCGCATTACAGAAAGCATCGTTCACAAGAATGCCCTCTCCAGAAACACAGCAGGGAGTTCCGTCAGGCCCCTCAAGGTACACCAAGGGCACGATGCCAAAGCACAGTTTTATATGAAAAGCCTTTTTTGGGAGGTCAAGAGGGCTGCAGAGTTGCTGGCAGGCTAAAGCGTGCTGTCTTGCAACGCAGCCACCCTCCTGTCTAACCTAGAGCATCCTAGATTTTAGGATGGACTACATCCACCTCAGGACCTTTTCCACATATTTCTTTCAATGAATCTTTCTTAGACTGAACCTTTTAATAAATAATGTGCATTGGTCAGTTACAGGTTAGAGTCCCTGAAAACACCTGGAATACAGCTGTTTGATGTTCCTGACTTAATGTAGAAGCATGTGCTTTAATGAATTTACAATCTCTTATGAAAGCAGAGTCACTTGACAAGAATATATAGCCATGTGCATAGCTGAAATCCTAGCTCACACATGAGGACAAAGGGAAGGAGAGCCTAAGTTCTCCTGGGGAAGCAACGTGGGGACCCTTCTTGCTTACAGATTTATGGACCTGCAAGGATGCAAAGTTCTATTCCATAGTTGAGCAAAGCGACAGTAACTTTTGGAAGTGGGGATGACTGAGAACTCTCCTCAGTTTTATAAAGCAAACAAAAAGTAACAATAAAGACCACAGGAAAACACCATAGACACTAAATTTTAAGAACTCATCCTTTCCAGGATCAGTTGGTTGCAAAATACATGTCAAAAATAACTAAGTGGCTAAGTTCCTATATAAAGCTGCTAACTCATTTGGTTAAATATTGGGGGAAGTTTGGCCGAACTTAATAAAAATAGTAAGAATAACTGACTTATAGCCTTTCATTGTGATAATGGTTAAGATTTCAGAGCTGATATTCGATGAACCCACCTCCTAGTCTATGTCAATACAACCATCTAGTCCACATATGATTGTCCTAAACTCTCTTCTTTCTGGTCAATACAAGGGAGAGACCAGGGGAAAGCTCTCTTCAGAGTAATTGAAGAGATTCTCTTCAAAGCTCTCTTTCAAAGTAATATCAAGTCTCCAGTATGAACATTAATATTAGGAAACATTCACAAAAGAGGAGGGCATCAAGCCCTTGTCTTTAACCCTCTGGAAATTGTTATCAGCTCTGTCAATGACCATCTCTATAGACTCAGATTATTGATTGCCATGGTGTTAACCAGCAGATATATATAGAAATAGATGACTGTAGACTCTCACTAGGGTCATATGATCTATCTTGTCTCTACCTAAATTCCTTGAAAGTGTGATCTGACTGGCCACCATTCTACATCTACAGCTTTATCTCCAAACCCCCTTACATTTTGTGCTTTGATAACATCAGATTATTTTTAGTTCCCAGAACTCCGCATGCTGCTTCACGCATCCATGCCTTCACACAAGCTGTTCCCTCTCGTCTGGAATGTGCTCCCTCTCCCTGTTCACCTAGCAAACCCACCATCCATGCTTCAAGTCACGTTCAGACACCTCCTGTTAAGGAAATATCCTTCCCACCCTCGCTCCACCATCAGAAGAACTATTAATTCTGTGTTTTAAGCAAAAATTTGAAAAGACTTCTTTAATATTCCTAACAGAAAAATCAACAGATGTCTTGTAGCAAAGAGTTCTCCCTCTCAGTCTGAGGGCCTCTCTGATTATAATCATACCACACTATTGCTTCTGTTATAGTCACACCTAAGCCAAATCATATTTCTCAATGCAGTACAAACCAATCCTAAATTAGGACCAAAACCTCATCACTTTATATTAAGATGATATAAAGTTCTCAGTGTCTGAATTTGGGCACTTTAAGCACAAGAAACAATGCAAATTCAAGAAAAGAATGCTTATCCTGTCTTTTGGTAATCTGCTATATTTCTTTGTGCCATAATTTTTTGCGTAGTCAGACAGCCTGGTAATATTCAACAATTTATAGTATAATTCAATCTTTTCATGTTTCAATTGCATTCATCCCAAAGGCTCATTTCCTTGAGTGTCCTCCAGCTGGAATTCAGAATTTTAAATGAAAGTTTAGCAAGGCGGCTCAAGAGGTACTGAAGAAATAAGTCTTCTTTTTTTTTTTTTCAATGAAAGGAGGGCTGCTTGAAAAATTCACAGAATATAGTTACATGGATATCAGTTGTTAATAATGGCTTGGCACTCAGTCTGTTGCATGTCATCTCTCATGCATGGGCTTAGATCGATGGGATACACAGGGCCTAATATGATGTGCATTGAACACTTTCCTTAAAGGATTAAAACACTGACATCTGGTGAATGAGGAACAGCTTTATCTTTCACCAAGGATGTCTCCACTGTGATGCATTAGAGGGGAGGCATCATTTTCATGATAGTGAAATTAAAACTATGCACCATTCTGTATTAAATGTTCTATCACATATGCTGCCTTTGCAGTACTTCTTATACAAGCACATCCTGAACTTTTATTAAAACAAATAATTATGAAACAAATAATTATTTGAACCCAGATGTACCCAGTGGCCAACAAATGTTTTGAAAATGTGCCCAGAAGCATTTCTGCACAGCAAAAATGATTCCATCAGTGGTGATGTTTCCTTTGGAAATGGCTGTAAGCTGACTTATTCTGTTCTGGGGAAAGGCGGCCGGGGTGGGGGGGGGGGGAGGGTGGTCTGGAAAAAATGTGTCATGATTAGTATGCACTTAGTTCATCAAAAAAGATAATAGGCTGAAATATAAAATAGGTCCTGCTAGGCTTAATTAAGTAGATTCTGGGATGACAGGGCTATTACACCAGTGCAGTTAGACAAACAATCCTAATATAGAATATCTAATGGGGGGAAATGACCTCAGAAGCACAAGGTCATACTTCCATTTTTAGTTAACCCTTTTCAATTTACTAGAGGAGTCATTACTATTCCTGCATTGGCTCATCTGACTTCAGGTGAACGAGAAAAAGTTGGGAAAGTATCAGAGGAGAGCTGTGATCATGAATAAAATTAAAACATAGCCAGTGGAGTGCCAGACGTACAGGCAGAGTTAACACCCCACAATGTTAAGGCTGCAAGTAAAATTAGAAGTAAGCTTATCCCGCATTTTTTTTTTCTATTTCACCATTGAAGGAATTACAGCCAGAGCAGTCAAGTCGCTTATTTACTGCCACACAGCTTGCTAAGTTCAGAAATGGAACGGTAATGTGAACTTCCTTGCATTAGTTAGAATTGCCCTTAATATGGCAGCAAAGACCCATCTGTAAATATTAATAGGTGTGAAAATGGTCAGACTAGAGAAAAGAAACAGTAAAACAGTACCTAGTTACCAAATACCTTTTAAGTTAAGTAATTTAATGATGAGTTGAAAGGAAAAGTCAGTAATTGTGACTAATATGTCATTATGCACAGCTGGTCTGACAAATTTCCAGAGGGAGAAGTTTTCTAAAAACACCACCATATGGCTTTGTTTTTTATTCATTTACTTAACCCAGGTTGACTATATTTGTTCTGTGAATACGTGGGGGACATACAGAGATGGGCCACTTCAAGGTGGGTAGAAACTCGAGGCACATTTCAGAGACTGGAGAATCCACGGGCATGGCATCAGGCCTGTTAAGATGCATCCTCGTACTACAGGAGCAGAAGCTCGTGTGCAATATCAGCTCTTGACTTTTTTTGCCTGCTGGTAACTCATTCAGTTAACAGTTGGCTCTGATTTCCAGGAAACCCAAGTCATCCGTTCTGCTTCTGACTGCACCGTTCTGCTGCTGTGACTGGCTGCTCCGACAGGGAAGCTCGAGGAAGTAACTGCACAGTCAGCAGATTCCTGAGTGACTCGGGAAGAACCCAAACAGGATCCACAGACAGTGTCGGCTTCCAAACTGGACAAACACGCTCTGCCCAGACCAGGGTGCTCAGGCCTCCTGGCCCCCTGCACTTGGTGTCTGCATGAAGCTCATCTGTGCAGTTCTTGTCACAGCCCTGCACCTGCAATGCTGCGTGTGGAAGCCAGGCTTAGTGACTTTGATACAAATAAGGCCTTTACAAGTATGTCTTGGTCTGCTTGGGCTGCTACAACAGACACCATAGACTGGGGGCTTACATACAACAGGTTGTGATTTCTCACAGGTCTGGAGGCTGGAAGTCCAACAAGGTGCCAGCAGATTTGGCGTCTGGTCAGCGTCCACTTCCTGGTTTATAGATGGTGTCCTCATGTGGAGGAAGGGCAAGGAGGCTCTCTGGGGTCTCTTTTATAATGGGGCACTAATCCCATTCATGGGAACTCCACCCTCATGACCTCATCACCTCGCAAAGGCCCCACTTCCTGACACCATCACATTAGAGGTTGGGATCTCAACATACGAATTTTAGGGGACACAAACATTGAGTCTATAGCAAAGTCACTAAGAATATTCCTCAGAATTTGTTTAATTTACTGTGGAAATGCCCTTTTGGGACAGTTCTACTCCTGGCCACTCAAATATCCTACCCTTTCTGTCTTCACTTTCAGGGCAGGACAGAATGTTGCTGCCCATGCGATGGAGACGTCAGACTGCCCTGCCATTTGCTTTTCTATCGTTCAGCATGGGAAGCATGAGCAGTAGCAGAGGACATCTCTCATTTGCTCACTCTGTGTGTATATATACATGTGTGTGTGTGTGTGTGTGTGTGTGTGTGTGTGTGTGTGTGTATGCAGCTAGTGCTGTTAGAGAGATGCTCAAACCAGGCACGCCTCTCCGTGAGAGTGCTGTAATATAGGAAGCTGTTACCATTCCATGTGTGGTTCCATGGATGGTGAGATAGTAACATATGGACTCCAAGTGGGGATTATAAAATTAATTGGTTGTCACAGCGGAATACAAAATGCAGCCCTTTGGAGATTGGGCTCAGACAGAACTGGTAAACAAGGATGGGATATGAGATGGGTGACGTGGTGATCACCCCAAGTAAAGACTGGGATGCTGGGTGCCATAGAACTGGAGGTACAAATGGCGATGGGACAATTTACATCTCACTGAAACCTTCTCTTTTTGGAAACCTCTGTGTTCAAGTCCGCACAATCTCTCACCCTTTGAATCCAGCACCTTTCAAATGTCCCTGGCATTCAGTACCCTTGCTTCTTACAGAGGTGGTCAGGGATGTCTTCTCTGAAAAATTGTTTTTGGAGCAAACCTAAGTGATAAGAAAAAAGCCAGACACATGAAAATATGGGGAAATAGCCAATGCAGACAAAAACACCCCGAGGTCCAGAGGTGGGAGTGAACTTAATAGCCTCTCAAAATATGAAAGCACAAGAAAAGATGAAATCAGAGAGGCTGGTGGGAGCCAAATCCCACAGGGCTTCTTGGGCCATAGAAAGGAATTCAGATTTTATTCTTAGTAGATGTGAAGCCATGAGAGAATTTTAAATCAGAGTGAAATAATCTGCTTCAAGTTTTAAAAGAATTCTCTGATGGCTGTGTGGAGAATGTGGCCAGAAGGAAGCAGGGAGGTCAGATAGGAAGGACTGCCACAGTCCTGACAAGAGAACGAGGGGATCTAGTGAAACATGTTATATATACATATATATAATATATATGTAGTATATGTGCTATGTATGTCCTATATAATAAGATATATATTGGGAGAATACATTCAAAATATATTTTAAATGAGGGGCCAGCAAGATTTGCTGACATGAGATATGAGGATGTTGGGAGTGAGAAAGAGAAAAATCATGGATTAGTGCTTGGTTTGGGCTGAGGAGATGGATGAGTGATTGGATTTTCACTGTATGGGGCAGACGGGGGATGAGCACACCTGTGGGTGGCACGGAGAAGGGGTGGGGTTCTGCTTGGGATCTTTAACATCTAAAAGGTTGTTACCCAACCCTGGGAGATTTTGAGTTGGCAGAAACAAGTAAGAATGCCTGTTTGGAGGACACAGATTTGTTCCAATGAGATTGATATATCAGGGAATAATTGGGACATAACAGGAGTTCTCAGATTTCACGTTTGTTTATGTTTGATTTTATCCACGAAGAACACCACGTGAATGCAGAAAACTGCACCCAGCTGAAGCAGATCACCCAGAACTGCACACACGCACACAACTCAGACCTCACCGCCAGCATCACGACCTCACCTCCACCTGGTGTCACAGCTTCCCTCCGATAT
Source organism: Tapirus indicus (assembly GCA_031878705.1). Taxonomy (NCBI): domain Eukaryota; kingdom Metazoa; phylum Chordata; class Mammalia; order Perissodactyla; family Tapiridae; genus Tapirus; species Tapirus indicus. The sequence goes on from CM062925.1 coordinate 123,929,740, forward strand.
CAGATAAGCCCCCGGCCACCACTTCACCATAACTCATGGGCTGCAACCCTGCGGACATCACCTCCAAAAGCAATTGGCAGGTCTTTTCAAAATAAAGCTCCAGATTGCTTGTAGTCATTATGTACGTGTGAAACTGCTACTGTTTTATGAATTTTCTAACATTTTATGTCACTGATGAATTTTTTGAGTGTTAGGCCTCTCCCCATTCCCCCATAAGCCTGTGGTTTTGACTGCCTGATTTTGCACAGTGCAATGATTTGGGGGACACACACACTGTGTCATAGCAGAGCCGGCTGTCTCAGTGACGGGGGTTCAAGAGAAAAGGCAGAGCTAGAGAGGGAGATGGGCATCTTGGATGCCGGGGTCGTGGATGGGGTGTCATGGAAGGGGTGTGGTTATCCTCTGGTGCCACTTCTCTTCACCAGGAGCATCTGGAAGGCGTGGACTCATCTCTATGTCCTGACTTCCAATGCAGGACCTGGCTTTCAAGAGTGGCTCCATCATTTGCTAACCTCAGCTGTTTCCAGAACAATATATGCCATTCTTCAAAATCTTGATCCTCATGAATAAAATGGTCTTTGCTGCAAGTTCGACTGAGAAGTCTCAGCTGAGTTATGTGCAGGCATTAATATCATTTTGTTCTTAAAATGTGTACAACTGCTGGCACGCCCTCTCTTTTTTTTTTTGGTGTGCATTTTTGTCTCATTTTGGAGGCTCTGTTAATGCCTATTTTGTGAAGTTCTCCAGAATCTTTCCCAGCTCCCTACTCAACCCAGCAGGTGTGGTCCAGCCCCCAGCCTTCTCAGGGCCCACATGATGGCTAATGTCAGGGCTATTACCCAGAGCATCTACAGGACCCACAAGAAACCTGCTGTGGACTGAAGGCTTGTGTCCCCTCAAATTTACATGTAGAAATCCTAACCCCCAATGTGATGGTGTTAGGAGGTGGGGTCTTTGGGAGATGACAGGTCATGAAGTGGAGTCCTCATGAATGAGATTAGTGCCTTTATAAAAGAGACCCCAGAGAGCTCCCTCGCCCCTTCCTCCACATGAGGACACATCGAGAATATGGCCATCCATGAACCAGGAAGCAAGCTCTCATCAGACACAGAACTGATCTTGAACTTCCAGCCTTCAGAACTGTGAGAAATAAATTCCTGTTGTTTATAAGCCACTCAGTCTGTGCTATTTTGTTATAGCAGCCTGAATGAACTAGGACAAAACTTACATATTTTTTCTACCCAAATAGAATTCTGGCCCTATGGGCACTGTACCCACTTTTTCCCCAAGGCCCAGGAGCATCAGCATCTATGCCACCTTGGGGGCTGCGCCAATTTAGAGAGTGGAATGGTTTGGGCAGGAGAAGTGAGGCAGAATGGATTGTGACTGCTTCAGAATTATATTCCCTTTCTGGTCATCTTGATGTAAGAGGAGGGAGGATGAGGGATTCACTCAATTGGTTTTGTTAGATTCTCCCTTTTAGAAACACGTGCAGTAAAATGGCTGGCACATCCGTGAGAAATTTCAAATCCTCAAAGAGGAGGCTTTAGGGCTTTTGTTCTGACTGTGGGCCAGACAGGCAATAGGCCCCTTATGCCTTCCAAGCTGGGGGTGTGGGAGGTGTGGGGGGTGGATACAGATGGGCCTTTCCTGGTAATCCCTCAAGACCCCTACCTATTTCCCCCCTTTCTTGTGGTTTCATAAAACATGCTGCTTTCTCGGAGTTATGAAATTGGCAAATGCCAATAAAGAAATGCCACCCTTTTCTGCCTCATAATCCATTTTTTAAGATTTCTTACCATCGCTACTTTCAGGGCCCTTAACAGACTGGCCCAGCGAGCACTTTATGACTGGCTGTCAGGAGGCCCACCTGCATCTGAAATCCTTAGCAAACAGCCTAGTTGGCTGCCTTCCTGCTTTGGTACGTAAATTTCTGTATGTATAAATAATCACACTCCCATCCATTCACTTGAGGAATTGTATTTCACATGCCGTTAAAATCCCGGAGTGTTCCAGTCATGCTTTACAGCATCATCCCAGGCAAATATATCATTGTCAGAAGCTTACTCCAGTAAAACCTCTTTATGGGTGATAGATTTTATTTGTGAGTTTATGACAAATATCTGAAACATCAGGTATTCACGTTGTAATCACCTTTTATGGGCTGGCGTTTTCTCCCAGGCTCGCAAGAACAGGCACACCTATGCCTGGGATTCAGAAAGCTGGGAAGTGGGTGATAAGTCCCCAGGTAGCCTTGGGCAAGTTGCTCAATTTCTCCACACTGCATCTCTATAAAACCTGCTTTGCATGAATGTGATGGTAATTAATTGGGCATTAATTCTAAGGTTTTTGTGAAGATTTGAGACTACTCCGTGTGGACCTCATTTCAGCAGTTTTATGAGTTTGGGTCCTTTTTATTGGTTTTCACTGATTGCTTTATTTATTTTTATTAATACATTACAATTAACCCCTAAATGAGAATGTTCCTATTGCCTTTTCCAGTGTTCCTTCTGCGTTTTGAAAAGCAAGATTTCAGTTTGGCCATGGAAATTGCTGTGAAAGTATGCCAGCATTTGCATTAGTGGGATTTGCTGCGTTTCCTTGCTCTCTGACACTGAGGGTAAGTCAGCCCTGCACAGACAGGCTGGAAATATAGTCTACAAGTAGTGTGTTCTAAGAAGTGCCGATTGATATGTGTACTTGGGTGGTCATTATGCTCGAGCACAGTCGGGTTGTTGAGGAATAGGTCCGTTTCCACAGGGACACAGTGAAGGTTCAGCCAACTGCTAAATTATGGCACAGTCTCTGAGGGGGAGATGTCCTTAGTCATGGACTATCTTTTTGTGCTGGGAAGACACTGAGCGTCAGGTAGTAAACAGTTGAGCAAGCCATGGCTCCTCCTTCACTTCCCCTCTGGAAGTGCATGCCAATGCACTAGACACAGTCTTAAATGCCACTGTTTCTCCAAAGCAGACCCTAGTAAGATGGGGGACGGTGTGTTTCCTCTGTGTGCACACAGCATGCTGATGAGCCAGGCCTGCGTGCAAGAAAGAAAGTTTTCTAGAAAACCTCAGCATCATTCTGGAACCTAGTTCTACCCACATGCTTGCTACATAATCTTGACTAAATTTTATAAATTGTCGCACCACCTGTGTCCTCACCAGTTGAATAAAGAAAATAATATCTCTTCTGGCTTCGAAATGAGAATGGAATGCACTTGAATGTCAAATTATGTATTATTAAGTAGAGGCAGGTAGAATGTTAATTTTTTTAAAGTTGAACCTCTCACATGATGAGGTATTTAAAAGGCATAGACATTGCCTGAAGGTAAGTTAATCATTAAATTAGATTTAAATGTGGCTCAAAACACAGTATCTTAGGAAAATAACTACACACTTTTATTCACTATAACGGCCTCTTCAGTCAGCACGTTTACTCCATCAGCTAACAAGTTTTCTGATTCCATTCCAGAAAAAACATGCTTCCCCCTTAGCCAATTATGCTGTCCATTCTGAACCATTCATTTCTGAATTTGATATTTAAAGAATAAGTAGTCCAAATATGACAACCAAGAGAAGCAATGATGACAAGTAACTGCTCCTACATTTCACACACATTCAAAAGTAAACCTCATTTGGTTGAACTCATTTCAATAGTAAAACTCAGATGAATTTTCAATGTTTAATCTGGAAATTGCAGTCAGTGTAAAACCTGTCATTGCTAAAATTAAAAATGCTACATATTGGGGCTGCCTGGTGGCACAGCAGTTAAGTTCGCGCTTGGCAGCCCGGGGTTCGCGAGTTCGGATCCCGGGCGCCTGCTGACGCACTGCCTGTCAGCCATTCCGTGGCGGCGTCCCATATAAAGTGGAGGAAGATGGGCACAGATGTTAGCTCAGGGCCAGTCTTCCTCAGCAAAAAGGGGAGGATTGGCAACAGATGTTAGCTCAGGGCTGGTCTTCCCCACAAAAAAAAAAAGCTACATATTCAGACATGAGGTAATAAAGGTAACATTTTGGTCACTCATTAGGAATTGAATAAAACGTTTAAGGGCCTAAAATATTTTCATTACATTTCGCCTCTACCTTTTTTCTTGCCGATGTTATAGCAATCAAGCTACGTTGTTTATTCTGTAAGTTTTTGTTCTCTATATCGATTTTACTAAGTGAAATGTACATGGCGACACTATCAACCAATTAATTTCTTGTTATCTACTATTTGTGTTCAACATGTAAAATAAAGATATTTAAAACATGATTCCAGCTTACAAGGAGCTCTACAATGTATTTTAGGGAATGAAAGTAAGCAAATGATTAATAATAAGTGGACAGCAGTATGTATACTGGTGATTAAGGTATACAAATAAGTGCTGACTGTGCTGTCCAGACCTCTGTCAACAGAACATCAAAGGGTGATGAGCGAAAGAGGAAATCAGCGAGAGAAAGTCCCATCACAGTAAGCTGCACTGGTAGGACTGGGGGTTGTGGTGAGGAAGGAGATGCCAGAGCTGAAGGCCGAGGCTGTGATAGGAATGTGAAGGAGGAACTGTTGCAAACTCCACCTGCCCTGCACCACATTTCATTATTATTCCATGATTCCAGCTCATGTGCAACTGGAACAGAATAAAACCCACCCCAAGTATGAAATGGGCTGCTCTGAATACAACCTGGGCTCTGTTTCTTGATGCTAATTACACAGAAGTCCTTTTCGTCCAAGCTTGGAAGAGAAGAGAATTCACCATCAGGAAGGATACCATGCTTGAAGGGCAGAGAATCAAAGAACACAGACCCCATCTCAGCACGCCATTTTGAGGTTCACAGAATGCTTTGGGGCTTGGGATGGCTTCAATCCAAGTCTAGGAAACTTGCTTGGTGGACCCTCATGTGAATCTTTACCCCTCTGTCCTCTAGTGAACCAGCTCCCTCCCTCTCTGCTCATGCCATTTTCTCTGTCCCAAGAGTTCTCCGTTCACCATCCTGCCCATCAACAACCCTTGCCGAGTCCTATTTCCCCACTGAAATATCAGCCTAAATATCACATTCTCGTGGTATCTTCTCTGAGTGCTTCAGTCCGTGCTAGGTCTCTGGGTTACATGCTGGAAGGCCTGTCCCTCAGGGTGTGGTCTGGTGTCAGCGTTGTCTGTTAGAAATATTAGAAATGCAGAATCCCAGGCCCCACCCCAGACCTACTGAATCCGAATCTACATTCTAACAAGAACCCCCAGGTAACTATTTGCACGTTAGTTAAAGTTTGAGAGGCACTGGTTTAGGGCACTTGGACCCCTTCTTTACCACATTTATCATTATTAGCAGCTAAGACGGTGTGGGCAAGACCTGTGTATTTCACCACAGCATGCTCAGGGCTGTGGCTGAATCGTTGGTGTTGTCTACTTTCCTCCCAGACAGCAAGTTCTATGGAGGAACGAGACTTATTTGTCTTCATTGTCTTTGTAGTGCTGGCCTAGTCCTCCTCAAGCTTGTTGTTAAATGAAGGCATGAACGAATGAATGAAAAACTTTGGGAGAAATATCCCATCCCTCTGTTTCTGGAGAGTGGAGCCCACATGAAGTGAGCATGCAAAGTGGACAAGAGAGAGAAGAAGCTACAGCAAAACCCAGCAAAGGTGGACAGGCAAGTGCAGGAGCTGCAGGGAGATGTGGAGAGTCCTCAGGAATCTCAGGGAAAGGAAGGACCACGAGTCTTAGGATCCGTGTACCCCGGTCCTGGACTGCTTCCCAAGGAAATAAAGGTTACGCTTGTAGGACTTCCAGCTCATATTGACCACCCTTAGGTAGAATTCCATTCGGTGATGGATCACTACCAGGAAGCTCTCTTGATAGTTTCTTACTGCAAAATTAAAATGTAATCATCTCTCAGCTTTACATAACAGCCCCCAATTTGACTTCAAGCTACTTTTCCAGCCACTTGCTCCTGTTACCTCCTGGGTCCCATCCACAGCATATTTCAGACATGTGGGAATCTCTGTTGCCTCTTCAAAAACGGGCCCTGCGTCTTTCAGCCTTTGTGCCTCTGCATAAAGTTTTCCTCCATTGAACTCCGTTTCCTCTCCAGACACAACTGGCCCAGTCCTACCCTTCCTTCTAGATAAAGTTTTCATGTCCCTCCACCCCAAGACTCCTCCCCGAAACAGCTGGACAAAATAAATGCCTTCTTTCTCCATGCTTTTACCCAAATCGCTGCTATCCTGATGCTTGCACTTACCAGAGTGAACTTGATTTATAATTGTTTAAATCTGTTAGAATCAAACGATGATCTTCCAGAAAAGTCTGGATCATTTTTATAACTTCGCAGAGCCTCCTGGGGTGTTTTGTGTACACTTCTTCCTCAAAATATTTCTCAAATGAGATTGAATAGAATTGTCTGAGTGGATCAAGTTTAGGACGGATTGTGCTCCGGTGAAACCCTGAGACTCAGTCACTTCAGAGAAGTCTTCCCATAACCCTATAAAGGCAAACGGCAACTTCATATGGGCAAGAAATAGACAGACTTTTAAAAGTCATCACAAAATAAATGTACTTGAAGATATAATTAAAATTCCAATATAAATACACCCTACACTGACTTTACATCTCTCTGCTGCTCCCCTAACCCCTCCTCCAAGCAAAGTTTTCATTTCATCAAGATACCCATGGGAGGGGTACACTTTCAGTAACACAAATCTTTCTCCTTCCTGCTGGAGGAATTCGTGCATGTTTCTACTCAATGCCTTGGTCCATCCAAAGAGTTAGAAGCAAGTTTTGCTTGATCAAGTAATTCACAGTGATGTTGCAAGGACACAATATAAATAGAGAATACAAGATAATCAATAAGGATCCAATCCCTTAACAGAAATCAGTGTTTGGACACACGTGGCTTATTAATGAATGCTCAATATCAGAGGCAAAGTAAGACAAAGAAAGGAAAAATCTTGGTTGAAAGAACACTTTCTAGAACCTTAGGATAAATAAAATAAGGAAATGAAGAAACCTACTTTCCTGGGCTATAGTTGAACCAAAACATTGTTTTCAAGAAGACCAGTTTTTCTGCAACTGAAATAATATTGGAGATGTGACCTGGAGTTGAAGAATATTACTGATTAAACATGATCCTCTCTTTTATAGCTCAGAGGTGTTCTATGTGAAAAATCTGCTATAATCTAGTTTTAAACTGGAAATTGAAGCAATAGCTTGCTAAACAAATTCACATCTGCTTGGTGGTATTTCCCCGTCTAAGCAGTTGACAGGTGAAGATCTAGCAGCTCCCAAACTCACTTGCTTTGCTTCCGAATCTGTGAGAATGTCTTGCAGACTACTCTGTTTTAATCTTCTCTCTGGTCCTTTCGGTACCACGATAACGTTTGAGGGCATGGCCAGACCACATCTGCTGATGGAGGTTTGGTTAAATGGAATCATAATCTTCCAAAAAGCAAATACTGCAAACATGCCGTGCTAACCAGTCTGTTTCCTCTGACTTAGCGAGATGAGTTTTCGTCTCTAGCCACATGCTGTGTCTCTAAAACTAAAAGATGCACATTGTGCTGGAGGGCCAACGGGTGTGTGGTGGAGACAAGGGAACGGCATGTGGCCACCACAGAAAGATCTTCAAAGTTTATTTTTGCAGCTTTCTAGAGTTAGAGTCCTATGGTGCCATCATGAAAGAGGAAATTCTATTCTCTCCGTTAAAATAGAAAAAAATCGAAGAGAACTAAAATACAAGGTCTATTTTTAAAGGAAACATTGACAGCAAAGCGAGACGAGCAGGTGAGCATCGGGATACCTTGGAACTGGGAAAGATCACCAGGGGGAAAATGTTGTATGGCGATATGTCCTAAACAAATGCCCTTTTGTCTGGTGAGATATGCAGATGCTGGGAGCCAAAACAGTTTCAGATTTTTTTCTTTGCCAAAGGTCCTTTCAGAGATTCGGCAAGAGAAATTAACAGGAAATTCAATCCTGTTTTTCTCAAGAATCACACATTCCATCAATTTGGGCTTGAAGCCACGGTCTCTCCCGGGTAGTCCCCTGAAAGCAGCCTTTAGTGGGAGATAGTCATACACACTTGCACACATTTTAGACCAAAGAGGCAGCAGTGGAGAGTCCGCCTTCCATCACCGGAGAGAAAAGAGAGTTTGGTAATCAGAGAGAGCTGGTGGTAGAATTATGCTTTCTTTTCAGAAGTGTTGGATTGAGACATAAAGAGCTATTAGGAAAGATAAATAAATAAGTCTTCTTAGGGATTACTCTGGGTGGTATTTGGCCTCACCAGCGTTTTAGCCTCTTTATAAACAGTACAACTGTGGTGTAGTTTTTTGCCAGAGAATGCTGTCCAAATGTAATAAAACACACCTTTTCTTTGCTAAGCTGGAGGCAAACAGCCTACTTCATTTTTTTCCAAGAGGTCAGTACGAGTGTCATCTATTGATTGTGGCTTAAGGTATGTGCTTGAGGTATATGCCTGTTGGTGAAATGATTAGGCTCAAAAAAAAAAAAAACCAAAAAAAAACCAAAGCAAAATGTCTATGTCCAGCCAACTCCCAGATTGTTGGGAGACTCAGTCTGTGCTTGAAAAGGACAGATTACTGGGTTTACTTTGGTACATGAGCATGAGTGTTTGCAGATAGACCTTCCAGGTTGTGCCCTTAGGAGGCAAAGTGTCACCTCAGAAAGAATACGGGATGCAGAGTTACAGACCACTTGCTCTGTTCTAGGGTCACGTACACTGGGGAAACCAAGCCCTCGAGCACTGTGAATGGTGCACCAGCAGCTTCATCACTCGTGTGCTCTATGATCACACCATTCTCCTCCGGGAAGCAGAGCATAACTATTTCTACAGCCTGTTTTTTTAAAAATCATGAAAAAGACTTTCTAGGCTGAGTAACTAAAGTGGATCACTTCCTTTAGTCAATAGACATTGACCAGAGTGCATATAGTATAGACTCAGATAATATATGGGAGAAATGGTTTTATTTGCAAAACTCCAACCTTTGAACCCCAGTTCAGCCCTGTAGCCATGGTTAATATTGTCACAAACTTTCAGTGGAATTTGATTTGGAAATTCTTACAGTATAATCAGGAATTTACAACCATTCTGCAATTCCCTAACCATGTGACCTGGGAAAACGTAATGTGATGTGACTGGGGGAGATGGCTGCAGCAGCGTCTTCGATGCTGTAGGGTTTTCTCTAATTCACCAGTTAACTTGGACAGTAGAGCATTTCCTCCCTACATATTTATGCATCCAGAGATGACATATCATAATTCATTTATTTAGTGAGTAACAGAGAAAGAACAAGAAGGAAGCCAAACAAATATATTAATATATTATTTTACTAGTTTATTATATATTTATATATATTATTAATATACCACTTACCTAGTAAAAAATAAATTTATGTACGCATAAGAATGAAGACCATCATTATAAAAAAATCTCAATACTATGAGTTGCTCCCTTTTTAATAAAAAGTGTAAAGTAAAATATTTGAATCACCAAAATGTTATTGAAGTGAATAGGAACAGAATTTTGGATATTAGAGGTTAACTAAAATCTCAAAAACAAAACACAAATGACTCAAATTGTAAAAATTCTCTAAGTGAGATTATTATAGAAATGTCTATGGTGATTCAGCAATATTTTCATTAACCAATAACTTGCAAAAGCTATTTAGCTTGATAATAGCTTCTTATGTCCTGCTTGAGAAACAATTTGTTCAGCGTGTCTGGAAGATAACATTGTAGCTTTTACAAATTCAGGGAAATTCAAAACAAGAAAGAAAAAATGGAAGCAACCAAATTTCTTAAGGTGGCATTACTTAAAAAGCAAAATTACTTACGGGTTAATCAGAAAAAGCATCTTGTAATTGGTGAATTTTCTGCACATTATTAGTGTTAGACAATGCAATCCTTGCTGAGCAACTGAAATGGTCGCTTCTTGGGCGCTCCCATGATCTGGAACTGTTTTATCAGAATAACAGGAAAGGGAGGAGAGTGGAGCTCAAACCCCATCTGGTTCTAATTCAACATTCCCAATAAACACTTATGCACCAATTCAAAAAAAATGAAAGCCAAATTAAAATGGTACTAATTTGAGGGAGCAAGTGGAATGACTCTAAAAGGTAAAAACCCTGCTTTCTCGTTGTTATGGACGTCCTGTTATGATGTGTCTGGCTAATGTAACAATCTGGGGGAGGTGAGACTGTTTTTAAATTGAACATTCCAGTTCGTCTGAGAAATACATCGTTCATAAAAACTTGTCAAACTTATATCTAACCTGGAATAAAGCGCCTCCTCATTAGGCGTCCCACTTGGAGTTTTTGGCATCATTAAGCGTGGTAAGCATCTCTTGATCCCCTCTTTTGAGAATCTCCCCACTGGATGCTGTTTATGGAGCTACCCTCACGTGTAGATCCGACCTCACTACGTGGATCTGCCCACATCATGTGGATCTGCCCTCACCATGGCCATCGCTCTCCAGTCCAGGCCTGAGTGCCTAAATCTGTCTTTATGCTCAGGTTCTGGGCTACCCTTATACCTGAGTCATTTCTTGATTTTGCTGGGGTTGGTTGGGGGGAAACAAGATTAACTCAGAGAAGATTAAGGTCACTTTGGTTGCTGTTGCTCTGCTCTTCCCCTCTTGGATGTTTGGTTGCCTGTAATACTCCATTGTACACACAGTGAGGGGAAAGATGTGGTTCTACACGACAGCTTGTAAGTTTTTTGAGCCTAATCTCATCAGTTGTGTTTTTCAACAAATGTTTGGGATTTCAAAAGACATGTGTCCCAGCACGACATATAGATCATATCTAGGTATCTACATATAATATAGATTTTTGTATGTATATTCTCTAGTGAATCCTCATGGATTTGTATGCAAACAGAAAATAGTTAAGATTTAAGGCAAGCAAGTAAGCAAGCAAGAGAGATTTAAAATAACGAAACAAGACAAAACTTGATTTTTCTCTAGCACACAGTGTTGAATTTCTTTAGGTTCTGGTATCTGAATTGGCATGGTAGAGAGATGTGAGTGGTATAATGGACCTAGAGTTCCTCAATGAATTGAAGAGTAAATTACGCTCTAAGTTATAACTGGAAAATGAATATTCAGACTACAGCTTTGAAGAACATAAATGCATATTGAGAGGACAAAGGCAGCCACAAACAGAAGCTAATGCAGACAGGCCGCCAAGGAGGTCAAGTTCATGCGATGTCATTTCCTACACAGTGGCACTGGGAAGGCTGTTCTAACATGGGCCATCACTGATGAAGTTCCAGGATGGAGCGTCCCAGACATCACTACGTCCATGAGGACTGTGATAGAGCAGGGTACAGTGAAAACCAGAGCTAGCTGGACTTCCCCCACTGCCAGCATTTTCAGTTTTACTGTAAGTTAAGATGATATTCTAACATTTTTCTGATGGTACGAATAATAGCTGTCTTGTAGAAAAATGTGGGAAAAAAGAAAATAGTATATAGATGAAGATAAAAGTTACCCATAAGTCTTTTTTACTATGAGAGAACTACTGTTCATATTTAGATATACTTTTTCCAATTTTTATATCTATTTCTAAAAGCATATGGATATATACACGGACATATTTTAAAGGAATTTCTGTCTATATTGTACCTCAGTTTGGTTTTTTACTGTATTTTTGTTTTTACTTCATAGTATATCATATTTTTTCCATGTTATTTTCTTTGAAAACAATGGCTATATAATATACCACTATTTCGTTATTATTCAACTATAAATTCCTTAATAAATCCACTGTTTTAAAATATTAATAGCATTTCATTTTTGTCAGTATAAATGGTACTACAATGAATATCCTTGTAAATATAGGTATAGGGACTATCCAGCTGTTCCAGTGCTGGGTGTTTATCCAAAGAACATTAAAACATGCATGTGTAAAGATACATGCACCCTGTGTTCATTACAGCATTGTTCACAATAGCCAAGACCTGGAAGCAACCTAAGTGCCCATCAAGGGGCGAATGGATAAAGAAGATGTGGTATATGTACACAGTGGAATACTACTCAGCCATAAGAAACAATGAAATCCAGCCATTTGTGACAACGTGGATGGACACTGAGGGTATTATGCTAAGTGAAATAAGTCAGAGGGAGAAGGTCAAATGTCGTATGACCTCCCTCATAAGTAGAAGATAAAAATAACAACAAACAATCAGAGACAAAGATTGGATTGGTGGTTACCAGAGGGGAAGGTGCGGGGAGGAGGGCAAAAGGGATGATTAGGCACATGTGTGTGGTGATGGATTGTAATTAGTATTTGGGTGGTGAACATGATGTAATCTATGCAGAAATTGAAGTATAATGATGTCCACCTGAAATTTATATGTTATAAACCAATGTTATTGAAATAAAAAAGCAATAAATATAGGTATAGGTATAAAAATAGGTATGGGTATAGATAGATGAATTATAGAGATAAAGATAGATGGTTGGATAGATGGATAGATAGATAGATATGGGTATAGATATAGGTATAGATAGATATAGGCATAGATTATATGGACATAGATGATATAGATGTAACTGTGGTAAATGTCAAAAATAGAAATTGGTAGAAATGAGCCAGAAGGAAGGATATGACAAATTTCATATGATTTGAATGATGTACACATGTCCAGTGAGGGTTTGATTATAAATGATGGCTAGTGTAAGAAAAACAGGTGAGAAAGAGTTGAGAACACTTCAAAAACAATTCCTTGCACGATTTTGCTCTGAGCCTACTCTTGAGTTATTTAAGTCCCATCTGTCACCTAGGTGGCAATGTGAACGCCCGTTTAACTCTTTGTATGAAGGCTTTTGACAATAAAATGAAATATCAGTGATCATGTTTCAGAAATTAACGCAGGGATTAGAAGTCATCTACACGTGCATAGAAAATCAGTGAGAGGGCAAAGTATCGATACAATGGGTTTTTTCCTTCTCACTTAACTTACATCAAATTGGTGCCACTTTTGAACTTACAAAATATAATTTAAATACCCTCCAAATTCCTTCAAGAGAAATTGTATATAAGTTCCCCAATGTCTAAACTCTTATTTCCATTGTTAAATGACAGTATCATTTTCTGTTGTCCTGTTTTGTAATTTGTTGAGAGTAAAATTAATTTTTTTGCTTTTTCTTCTAAATTATTTTTAAATTTACCCAAAGCATTGAATACTTCTGAATCAAGATTAACTCTATTTCCACTTGAAATTTTATAATGCAGTACACTTGTGTATATTTATCGTAAAACATGAGTAAACTATAGAATTTTATCTTCTATATAATATAAAAATGTTTTTATAACACAAATAATATCATCTCAAGTAGCATCCTTAGCATAAAAATGCTAAAACTGGCAATGTGTTATAAAGATTTCTGGCATTCATATCATATTTGCCCGAGATATTGGTAAATACATATTATATTTTTGTCTTTCTGAAATTTAAATAGCAGTCCTATTTTGAAAACAAACCACACATTTTTTTTTTTTCATCAGTAAAGCAGTACTCATCTTTTAAGGAACTGAACTTTAGTTAATCAGAATTATCAAATGATTATTATTTTAGTGTAAGTTTTAAAAAATCTAAGAAAAACCATCCTTTTTGCTTCAAAATAGGCAGTGCATAGAGATTTTCTAATTTTCTTTCTTTTTAATATCAGTTACATATTTGAAAGGAATTCATAAACCCCAGTGGTGTTTTAGGAAGTGCTTTTATGATTGTGTAAGAAAATGTTCTCTATGTCAGTAATAAATGGCAGTCATGGAATTTTGGCAGCAAATGCTTTAGTCATCCACGTGAAATGGATGAATATTCCCCACTTAGATGGGTTCATGTAATACTATGTTACTGCAGAGGGTGATAATAGAATTCCTCCTGTGGGCTTGTCCTGTATAAAATATTATATCCATTCTATAACATTAAACAGGTGAGTGAGATCAGACAGTATTAAAAAAGAGTGACTTCAGAAATGGTGTCTTCAAAGAAAAGTGTAGTGGTAACTGTGATATCTTTGTTTTAAAAAAAATCCCTTATTTCAAACACAGCTCTGCTAAACTTCTCAGGACAGCTCTCTTCACAGCAGACCTGGAGACGCTTGATGTAAAATGTCAAAATGTAGAATAATTTACAGTAGATCCAGGGCAAATTCTTCCCAAAAGTGAAAATGACATACCTATAGAGACATGCATAACCACACAATTAATACGTAATAATTCTGAAGGTTTATTTAAAGAGGTGTTAATTGTACTTGGCCCACAGTGCTGAAGTGTGCCTCTTACCACTTGGCGACAGGCTTACTTTCGCTCCAACCTGGATCAGCCCCTCTCCTTACAGGAGCACGGTCAATCTGCCCTGCTCTGCCCCAAACCACATCAGGGTGACTTAAACACTGGCTGCATTTCTCTGGGGGAGGTGACGTCACACAGCAGGCTCAGCTGGGTCCAGGGACACTCAGGTACACACACACACGCACATGTACACACAGGCATACACAGGCACACACACCAAGTCAAAGGCAGATCTTTTTATCCCACCTACTTCCAGATCACTAAAGCACAGTGATCTACCCAGTCTGGCTTCTTCCTCAAAATATTTTTAACAGAAAATTCATGAAACATTTTTTTTAAGTTTCTTTTTTCAAAACTTCAGTTTCCCATTGACGTTAAGCTGGTGATTCTTCAGAAACACACAGATTAGCCACACTGCATCTGCTCTCTTGCCAGTCATTCTCGGAATCCTTCATCTGTACACAAAGAACTGGCAGAGCCAACAACATTCTCTCTCCCTTCAAGAATGAGGATTCTTTGTTCACCAGCATTTGCGTGGTCTTGCAGCTTTTAAAACAAGTGGAAGGGAAACAATAACAACATGCCTGATAGTACTATTCAACCAGGGTTCCTTGCATGTGGGGTACTGTAATGTCCTGATTGGCTGCATTTTGGCTTTATTTTCCTCCTGCTTTGAGATTTCTGCTCCTGGATCTCCAGAATAGCCATCAGGACTCTGTGTTCTAAGACCTGGCAGCTCTCTGCCGCCCTCGATGTTGCCTTTTCATTTTCTTGTTCTCTGCCTCCGTCCCTCTTTCCTGCTGGGCTGGGCTCCAAGGGGACATTTATTTCTGATGCTCAAGTCACATTTGCAACCCCAGGGGAAGCTGATCAGAAGCCAGCTAAAGCTGTTGTCACTCATTCCCGTCAAGGGCTGGACCCTCGTCTCCCCTGTCCTTCCTTCTGTAGGTGGTAAGGTGAACTCAAGCCCACACTGGGGTCTGTGGAATGATCGTGATTCTCCTCTTAAACCAGGCCCTCTGCTTTTGGATGGTGTGAGAAGCTTCAGGGCAGTGGTTCCCAAACTGACAGAGTATTGGAACCCCACCACCCAAGGTCATGCCCAGAATGAGGACAGAACAAATGCATCTTTCCCTCATTCTCAACATCTAAGCACGTGTACGTGCTGGAGGCCCACACGCCTGGTTTTGAATTCTTGCTCTGCCACTTCTGAGCATTGTCATGTCTGTCACCATGGGATTTTTCTCTATGAGAATTGTTCTTCCTTCTCAAAAATGGGATTAATAACCTCACAAGATTATAACTAAGAAGCTTGTAAAAAATCCAGAATGAGATAAAAGTCAAAATGTGAAAAATCCAAAATGAGGGAGAATGGATGGGGCGATATATATTGTAAAATACTGATGTATCTACGCAGAGAGTTTCTGCTCAGTTTAATCCATCCATAGGGTGGCACAGACCTAGAAGAACATTAGGGGAAAGGTTTAATGCAGAAAACTTGAGGCCTGTCAGAAAGATTAAATGAACAGACAGACTTAATTTTTATTTTCAGTAGGTTTGTGGCAAGATCACTTTGGGAAAGATCTGTGAGGCTGACATGCAACAGTGGAAAAGCAAAAGTGCTCATTTTCTAGGTTTTCGATCTTCTCCACAAAAGAGAATAATCTCTGAATTGGAAAAGGTAAAGCTAAACTGTTGGGCTGAGTTAGAGTCAGGGTGTATATTTTCTATGTTTAAATAAGCATAGAATTCTAATGAGTGACAGCTTATGTTAAAAACCTCCAGAGGCGACAGAAAACCACTGAGGGCCCTTTGTGAATGTGAGACATGCTGCAGACTGGCTGTTTTCTTCACTTTAAAGGAGAGATTATGATGTTGATCCCTAATAAAACTCTACAGCAGTTTATTAGGGCACATAAAACAATTTATTGGAGTTTGTAAAAAAAAATAAAAACCAAACAGCAGGTTTCACTAAAAATACGTGCCAAGCTATCATTACTTTCTGATAGAAATGCCAAAAACACAACAGTAATCTCCTAAGAATATTGTTTTTAGATTTCGTTTTGGTGCTCAGGTCAGCGCCAGTGAGTGTGGGGCATGGCTCCTGGCCCCACTCCATTGTGTGGATTGACCCCCAGCAATGGACTTAGGGCACTGGGAGTCTGCCTCCCCCTGTGCTGAAAATCACCAGGAAAAAATGGCAGGGATTGGTGGGAGGGGGAGGAGGAGGGTTCTGTTATAGCGACATCAGTGTACATGATCTGAAGTGACCCCGTGGCTGGGATGTCGCCTTATGTCAAAGCACTCTGATCTGATGAGTGGGACAGGTGTTTGGAGAGTTGAGGATGGCGAGGACCAGGCATCATAGGTGAGCGATCTCCAGGGGAAAGTGTTTCAAGGAGGGAGTGGCCACACTTTAGAAACTGGTGAAAGGAAGGTGCCCATTGGATATGGCAATATGGACATGATTGGTAAAATTGGCAAGAGCCATTTCAGGGGAGCGCTGTAGGGACATGCCACTTGATATGGGATGAGGAGTGAAAGGAGACTTCCAGATAAAGATGGTGGAATGAACATAGACTTCTACCTTTTCTCCCATCTGAAACAAATTAGACAATTGTAAAGGAATTTTACTAGACACAAACTCATAACGAAAAGAATAATGTGACTTATATGTGATATCTAAAAAGAAAGCTCATAAATACAGAGAACAGACTGGTGGATACCAGAGGGGCTGGGAGGTGGGCAAAATGAGTGAAGGGGGTCAAAAGGTACAAACTTCCAGTTATAAGATAAATAAGTCCTGGGGATGTAATGTACAGCATGATGACTCAGTTAATGACACCATATTGCATATTGAAAGTTGCCAAGAGAGTGAATCTGAAAAGTTCTCATCATAAGAAAAAAAATTGTAGCTATGTGAGGTGATAGATGGTAACTAGACTCATTGTGTGATCATCTCACAGTGTATACAAATATCAAATCACTATGTTGTACACCTGGAACTAATATAATGTAATATGTCAATTATATCGCAGAAAAGAGGATAATGTGAAAGGCAAAAACAGCAGCACACTTTTAGGGGCTTCAGAGCAAATGGCTGGTGGAAACCACTGTCTCAAGAATACAGAATCTAGGATTATTTAGCTCATTATTTAATTATGATCCAACAGCAAAGAATCACCAGACATCTGAGAAAAGCCTCTAACATGAGAACAGTAGAGACCCAAACAAAAATAAATTGCAATAAAAAAAGGAAAAGAAAAGACAATCAACAATAACAGACAAAAAAGGAAAGGAAAGCCACTTGGAAGAAACAGAGATTCTCCAGGCAGAAGGGATTTCCCAACATATAACCAAACACAAACTGATCACTAACATCTCCAGGGATTGAAGGAAACTTTTCACCCATGAAGCAAGAATATGTAATATGTATACATGTGAAATAGAGACCAAAGAAGAGTGCTTAGGAATTAAAATCATGATATAAAATAGACAGGAGAATGTTTGGAAGTTATGTCGAGAAAATCCACCAAAAGAGCTGCTAAACTGAAGAAGGGGACAAAAAGATTAAAAAAAATAAGCTAGAGAACCAGTTTAGGGTGCCCATTCTGTAGTTAATAAGAATACTGACAAAAGAAAAAATGCAGAGTAAGAAAATATCAAAGGAATACTTCAATAATATTTCTGAGAACAGAAGGATTTCTAGATCAAAAGGCCCCCAATGGAAGCCACAATAAAGGATGCAAATACACTTATACCAAAGAATTCTGTTGTGAAATTTTTACCAAAGAGAGGATGTACTAAACTTTCAGAGAAAAACAATAGGTCATATATAGAAGATCAAAAACCAGAATGACTTTGGACTTCTTAACAACTCTGAAAGCTACAAAACGCTGGATAAATTCCTTTACAACCCTACAGACAAAACAAAATACATTTCTAAGATAGGTCATATATTCAACTATTAATTGTGAATGCTAAAAGTCTCAAAAAAATTGGTTTTCCCAGGCGTTTGTCTTTATATGGTGCTTGGATAGAGCACCACATAAAGAGAATCTACTCTATCCAAAAGAATGTGTAAACAAGGAAAAAAAAGCAGCTATGGAAATGAGAAAACATGATCCAACACAAGAGAAAGATGAAGGGAACCACTAAGTGTGATGCTAAAGGAAGATCCCAGGATGAGGGCTGTGGACCATATAACACAGACAACCAGTCCAGACTGAACGGATCCAGAAACTCCAGGAGAGGGTTACCTAAAAGGCATAACTGACCATCTGAATATACTGAGTGGAGATGTACGGCCTTAATGAAGAGTTTGAAATGAGTCTGTAATGAGAACTTAAAAAACTAAGCAACACAGGACCAAAAATAATCTCAGAACAATCATTAACTACAAGGGAAAAAGGGAGAGAGTGAGGATGTGGAGAGAACAGGTGTAGACAACATTTCAAGGAGTTTTTCTGAGAAGGGGAGTGGAGAAAGGGGCCAGGACCTGGGGGAAGTGGGTTGAGAGAGTTTGACGTTTGTTGGCTTTTGTTTTGTTTCATTTGAAAAAATTAAGTTATGGTTCCGAAGTATGAAAAGGATCTGTCGGTGGTTGAGGTTGGCATTTCAGGAGAGAGAAGTCACTGGAGCAATGATTTCCTTCAGAGGACAAGAGGAGATAAGATCTGAGGGACAAAGGAGGAGGTCTTCTGTCCTAGGGAAGGGCTCTCACTGGAGTTTAATAGCAGGAAAGCAGGTGAACAAGGGAGAGGATGCAATTCAATTTAGAGATTTAGTGGAGGGAAGAGGAAGATAGACTGTTTTCTCCATTGAATAAGGAGGTGATGTCATTAGCTCTTTTTTCTTATATCATTTAACTTTTACAATACCCTGAGAGGTGAGAATTATAAGCATCCCCATTTTGTAAGAGAGGAAACCGAGGTTCATAGGAGTCATGTAACTTTCCTCAAGTCACGAACCAGTGAGAGGAAGAGCAGGTGATGAAAATCGAGTTTAATCTGATTCCAATGCTCTTGAGTTGTATACAGGAACACATCTTCTGGAAGGAGCTTACCCTCAAGGAGCTCAGAGCCCCTGGGGGAGATGGACACGTGTGAGGCTGCTGTAATGACAGAGTGTTCTACGGTTGCCATGAGATGGGTGACATACACACATGAGACGATCAAATCTTACTGTTCCTTCCACCTTCCAAGCCAGGACAGGCATGAAAGGAAACCAGGACTTCTATTTTTAGTGGAGTGAGATTTCTAACAGATGTCTAGACCATTGAGGTCCCTTGAAAATCCTGTTTCTTATCTGTACAATTCATTCTGTTAGAGTTCTTTGGTCAAAAATTGGCGACAGGACACGATGAAACCCAGGACAGACATCACAATGTATTTGACATATGTGCACAACATACCCAGCGTGGCAGTCACCTTACTGGAAATAATGACTGGTTTGACTGATGAGGCATATAGAGAAAAATATTGTGAATGTTTCAACTTCTGAAAAAGGCTTTGGCACTTGTAAAGCTATTTCCAGGGAGAGCAAAGCAGGTTCAGCACTCCCTGAGACATTCCTAAATAAGGAATACTCAGAACTGACTTTCTGCAGAACTGGGGGGAATGAGGGGAATCTGAGATGGAGTCTGGGAGAATCCCGAAGGGTGGACCATCACAGGATGTTATTTTCACATCTTTGGCGTAAGATAAGAGCAGAGTGTGTTCCTAAAAATCAGGTTTTGAATTAAGGTGTTAATTTGAAAAGAGAAGCATATTCTATCTTTCACCACTAATCATAAAAAATGAGTGAAATAAATAAAAATAAAAGTCCAGGAGAATCATGTAGAACAGATAGAATCGAGTCTGGATAATGACAGATTCTGTGACGGGGCACAATGGAAGGGGGAGAAAGGGTTGCATTCCATCCTGGTTCTGCATTGCCTCAGTTTCTCTGCTTCCCACTCAGTGAGGAAAACACATTTTCACCACTGACTTCAGTGGCTTTTGGAATTGAAGAAATACATTGTGTTAAATTGTTTTGCAAATATAAACTCCTTTCCAGTAAGGGCCTTAAATTCTGTCTCACTCCATGATCACATTTATTTGACATATGCTTTAAATAACTCACCCACTTAATCCAGTGACTGTTTGGATCACTGTCACACCCTGTTGCTCTTCTAGTTTCAGGAGGAAAAAACAAAGGTTGCATTAAAAAGCTGGTCTTTATTTTAGCAACAAGTCCTGGACCCTCTCTTCTTGTCAATTAGCAAAACTTAAAACACTAAGATCTAGTTCTGGGCAAGGCCCAAGCATTTCCTGGCCAAAGACATTTGGCTTAACTGCCTCCATTAGGTCATTTGTCCCTTTGCTGAATTCTTGCTTCCCTGCAGGCAGATTCCTGCTATTTCTTCTCATCATGCCCATAAAACTTGAAATCTCCCTGTAAATAGCCAGAAATGATATGCATTCAGAGGCAGGAGGAGGGAAGCTGGACCTGCTGGCTCTGCCACCTCGCCCTTATTAAAGAGACGAGCAGGTATTTTAAATCAAGCTGTGCAGGAAAATCACAAACTGAGTACTGAAAAAAAAAAATGTGTTTATGAACTCATTCTGCTTTGGTTGCCTAAAGAAAACTTAAAGCCTTCCTTACTCAGACTGCTAGTGCCTATGGCAAATTACAAGGGAGATGATTAAGCTCTTCTTTGCTTTCATTGGACTCCCCTTTAGAGGGACTCAAAAACATATACACCTGCAAACACGTGAAAAGTTCTATGACCAAAGTCCCATTAATGTTAGCACCACTTTGAGGATCGTCCACTCAGGAATATCCCCGGATTAAGGCAGGAGTCCTGGGGGCCATACCCAGCCCCATGTCCCAGCCATTGCACTGGGGTCTCCCATCTGCCCACTTCACAAGCGCTATCAGCCACTCTGCTTACTAAGCATCATAGTTAATGGTGTTCGAAGATTCCAGCACGGTGGTGTCACACACGTTCCACTGCTTCTCTCTACAACACTGTGAGGTAGGTCCTTTCCTTGTCTCTCTGCACACGGGAAGCTCCGCAGTTTAGATAATTTAAATAGACCATCCAGGTCCAGCGGCCTGCAGCAAGACAGGGAGGCGCCCGGACCAGTTGGAGCCCCAGACTCACTGTTAGCACATTTCCCAGGACAGCCCGCCCCTTGTTCCTGCGTTTGCTCTGTGGCTAAGGATGTCAGCGGAGAGGGAAGGTGGAGCCTTCCAGATAAAGAGAGTGTGTGCAAAGGGTTCATAGATGATTCTTTATACTTCTGATTCTTAATGAAATGTGATCCAGCCTCAGTCTGATAGATAAAATACAAGTCATGAGATACATGCTATTTCTTGGTGGGAGAGGTTATTCTGTGCTGTCAAATATACCCCAAGGTATAGCGGCCTAACATAATCAGGGCCTATTTCTCACCCACGTCATCTGGACAGCAGGGGCCAGAGGAGGGTTTTGCTCCTCCCCGTCCCTTGAGAACCAGGTCTGATGGAAGCTCTCACGTCTTGTGGCTCCATGTTCTGGAGTACGAGGCCGCTAAAACCACAGTGGCCCAGTACTGTTCTTGGCTTCAGTCTACAGTTAACCTACGCCATTTCCATTCCCAGTCCATTGGCTGGAAATGGTCACCTGTCCCCACCGAGGGATAAGGGGTCTGGGAAGTGCTGGGAAGCACGTGGATGTTCTAGAGGCAGTAAATAGACACTCACTAATTGACTTACTATGGGCCAGGTGTTCCAAGGGTTTTCAAATATTAGCTTGTTTATTTCTCATGTCGACTTTTAGGGGGTTCTTCTAGAATCTTTAAATGTATGGATGAAATTTCTGCCACATGACTAGAACAGAGAAGGGAACACAGAAAACAAGGTCCATCTAAATTAATTGAAAGTCTAAATTATACAACACTGTAAGTAGTAAAAAGCAACACCCGAGTGTCGCCTGCCAGCAGCGTCTGGGGACTGTGGATCAGAGTGGCTGTAATAATCTTCTCAGCTGTAGGTGGGTACCTGCTTCCAGCCTTCCTGTCAGTGTAGGCTACACCCCTTATTTGCGTCCGTGAACTCCTCCAGACCACTTCCTCATTATTATGCATTCTAAGTCAGGAAAAGATTAGTTGTTACACTTTACTGCCTAAAAGTGCTTGCTTTTAGTGTTTTCTCATTCTCATCTATCCTAAAAACTGTTATCAGATTATCATATTACACAGAGCTCAGTCATACTTGCTTGCCTGTTTTATTGGTTGCAGTCTTAGTTGCAGGAAGCAGAAACAAACATTTAGCTAAAAGGCGGAGTTTGTTTTAAGGGCACAGGATGCCTCATGGAACCAGTGAATATAAACATGGATGAGCTTGAGGAAGAACCTGGAAAAGGGGCTCTGGCTCTCATTCCTACTTCTCCCCGCACAGTTGCTTCTCTCTCTGTCTCTCTCCCTATCTCCCTGTTCCTCTCCCTCTCTCTCTCCTCCTCTCTCCTGTCGCATTTTGCTGCTCCACATAACAGGACCTGATGGCCTATGATAGTTCTAACCCCTCAGTGAGACTGACTCAGTTCTCTTGGTTTCTGTTCCAAGTCCCTGGGAGTGGGCATGTGCTAGCCCAGTTTGCATGAGGTGTTCGTCTCTGACCCGGTCAGCCTGGCCAGGCCTGAGGGACTACACCAGACGCCCATCCCTGGAAAGGGGAGGGGCATGCTCTCAGAAGGGGCTGTGAGCTGGGCAGGTACCCCCAGATGTTCAGAAGGGTTACAAAGACCACAAATGCTCGGGGGGAGCACAGCATGTGGAGTGTGTAGAACACGTTGTCTAAACCAGCAGGCACAGCGACACAGGGTTCCTTCCCGTACCTCTCTGAGTCTTTTATAGATGGACTCCAATGATGCATCTCCAAAAACGGAGATGTCAGAGTCATCCCAACATATTTGACTGTGTGACTTTTACTTAGCAATAAAGCGAGGGTCTCAGGAAACAACGAGGAGCCCTCATAAAATGGTGCCCTTTTATGAATGCGTAGTGTCTTTCTCACAGGCGTCTATTCTAGAATCGCACTGCTTCCCAGCACTATTAAGATTCTACTCTTTCTGCAGGGCCAGAGTGGAGGGTCACTTCCTCCCTGAACACTTCCCTGTAACTCTCCTCTCTCCTCCTCTCTCCTCGCTTCCACCCACCCACACACCCACGCAAGGTTAAGTTTCAAGAATTTGATTAGCACAACGACATGTAAACACTCAAACACAATCAGTAATCAGACGCTCCGTCTTTCTTTCTTAAGGAGTAAAAGTGTCCTTGGGAAACTGAAGGATGTGACTCTCAGTTGTGGCTTCTCATTGTTTGACATTAGGAAACCTATCAGCTTATCCACACCTGAGATTCTCATCCGTAAATCGTCGAAAGATAACTCTCCTTTCTGGTGAAAATTACATGAAGCTCATGCGGGTGCACGTTCAGCGAGGAGCATGCGTGTGGGTGGGGTTTGTAGAGGCTAGATTCCCAGCTTCCTACGTGCCATCCCTCTCCCCCCTCCCTTGTGCCCTTTTCATAGCTCTATTTGTAAATCATTATTTCAATGTTACGATAAAGGAATTTAAGTCCCTGGGGAAATCCTTGAATTGCTTCTGGAAGGCAAACTGAGTCGAGACCACACAAGAACAGCCATTTGGAGAACTGAGCAGCCCCAGCAACCATCGGAAGCAAAAGCAAATTAAATCTTTTATTTAAAAACTGTGATTCTGAAATTAAAATGAGTAATCATAACTAATTTTTAATAGATGCCTGAAATGGATATTTCACTCAGAGCAATTTTTTTCCCCCAAACAAACCCTTTGCAGGCAACAGCGGCGACTTCTTCTAGCCAGACCTCCAGTTTGCCGCCAGCCTGGCCCGCTTTCTCAGCTTCCCTTTCTTTCAAGTCAGGAACCCTGAGCTGGGCAGCAGTTCCACACTTGGGGCTGAACTTGCTCTTGCACTGTTCTCGCTCCAGGAAAGGGTCTACTCTTTCTGCGAGGCCAGAGTGGAGGGTCACTTCCTCCCTGAACACTTCCCTCTAACGCTCCCCTCTCTGGGGTCCAAGCTGTTTCCTTTAACCACCGACAGCTGTGAGAGATGACCTCTGACGCTTTTGACCCTGAGAATCTTGAAAAACGAGTAGTCCCGCTTTCTCGCCATTCTGTCTGCTCCTTCTGCAAATGGTCCCTCATAAGCTTCTCAGCCCCACTGCGAGGAAGACGTCACATACATTTGCCTGCCAGTTAGCTGGGGTACGTGTTCAGCTCCTTCTTCTACCAGAACCGTGGGCGAGGGCCACACTGCTCTCTGACCCACTGCCAAGGCCTGACTCAATCACACGGCTGGTTTCTCACAGTCGGAGCAGGAGTTGACTATCTTTGCCATTGAGGAGCAGCTGTTCCCACCACCAGCTCTAAACTCCCTCCTATCTGAGGGATACAACCTTCACCGTTTGTAATGCGTCATTCCAACCGGGTCTCCTTGCATGTCAAAGCTGCTCGTGTTCTTGTTTTCAAGTAGCAAACCTTCCTTTGAACTATTAAAAATTATAACATGGGCATAGCTCTCACACCAAATCTAAGAATAGGCGGAGAAGGATAGTCAACAAGCTTTCATCCAGGACCTCACGGTTCAACAGAGGCGATACAGGACAATGAGTGCGAAAATAGATACACAAGAATTCTTCCAGAGAATTTTCAGGTCGAGTGATTTATAATTCCTAGGAATCAGAGGTGAGTTCTGTCATGGAGCTTGGTGTTAGTGCATGGATTGCCAGGGCTCTGAAGTCAAAGAAAACCTAGAAACTCTTCCTAATGTCTTGGCTGTTAGCTGTTCGGGGTGGAGAGGAGGTGGAGGAGGATGAGAAACACTTGGGAGGGTGAGATGGTCTTTTGATCTGCTTTGAGCCTCCAGGGTCCAACAATGGAGAGAAGGAAAATAGCGTCCTGGGTGGTGTCTCGCAGCACCAGTTGGGCTGATACGATTCTAGACTCTTAGTCCAGGCTCCTGAATTAAAGCCTGCTTTCGTGTAGGAGTGGTACATGCTTCAAATCTACCTTCTTCCCTTGGGCAGTCATTTACATTCCTTTCTCCCTTGCTCTAGGCATTCTTTACTGATGCAGATTAGAGAGTTCATAAAAATGCATCGTGGACCCATTTAAACTATATGATTAACTGCTAATATGTGACATTAACTTGCAGGATTTTATGGAGATTAGTATGTATAATTATATTTGATGGTATATGATAATTACCTGTTTGGTTGCATCTTAAAGTATGATGACTTGAAAACCTTCATCAATCCATATATGGCTCTAAGACTGATGTAAAATTGCGACTCATTTTAATTGTTTTTAAAGTAATCACACTGACATCTTTAAGGCCTAACAGAGACTGATTAATTTTATGGAGACCATGTTAATAATGCAGTGATTGGAACACTAATTGAAAATAATTTTTAGAAAATGGGACATTCTGATCAATAGTTTCCAAATGGGCTAATTAAGCGTGAATGTAATGTTTCTACATTTCAGGTTGTGTTCTGACTCCTCTAGAAGGCCAGGGTACAGTCACTTCTGTGGAAAAGGATTTGGAGTTTAGTAGGTCAATATCTTCCCAGGGCCTGTCTTAGTAATAGGAGCAGAGAAAAAGAAGCTTAACCAGCTCAGTAGGAAAATCCCCCCAACTTCCTTCCACTACTCACCTCCCCTACTATTTCTCGAACTTCCTCTGGCCTTTCGGGGCTACTTCTGTCTCTCCTCTTGCGTAGAGTGATAGATTCAGTTACAGACATGTGATTCCTGATGTCACATGACAACTAGCTCTATTTCCACCCTATCAATGCGTAGTGTTAGTTGATATTGAAATTGACCTTGGGCCTTTTTACTTTCCTTTCTCCTGTGTTGTTGCTGTCTCCCCTCCCCCAAATGACTCATCTCAGTGTGAATCCTGAGTGATAATACACAGGTGACATACAGCTTAACCTAAGTGCAAGTCCCCTTTAGCTCTGAGGGATATATGTTCAAATGTTGACTCACATTGACCGTGCAAATTGAGCAGGACCAAACCCAGTAATGTATTGTGCATAGAATCCTATGTTCAGGCTATCCCAGCTCTCCTACTTCACCTTTGCTATTCCAGCAGAGAGGAGTGAGCAGACAGAGTCAACAGACTCCCATGAGGACCCCTGATGGGTGCAAATGTGCAGAAGGAAGATGGAGGACCCATGCTGGGTGCAAGTGTGCAGGAGGAAGAAAGGACTCATACAAGTAGTGCCTGTCTGTGCATCAACTTGGGAGAAACGGTTACTTGGATGCTGAGGCTTGCAAGTAGAGGGTAGAACTAGTAGGTTGTAGAGGACACACGCTCAGTGTACAGACACCTTTAAGACACGTTTTCTGTACGTTTAATTATTTCTCTCAAATTCTGCTGACTTTATATATCTTTCACATCAGCTGATGGAAAAGCTTCAACAAGAAATGCTTGATGTTTCTGTAGTGTTAGCTAGTACTGCTTTGAGGTTGACCAATAAAACTGTGATTTCAGTGTCTTTGCAAAAACTTTACATTCTTTTTCAAAAGTCATAAGTTGGGCCACAGACAAATGAATCATTTCCGTTTGCACATACACTACTTTCCTAAAATGGAATGAAATATAATAGTATGAAAGCAACTCTGTTGAAAAAAGTTAATGCTCAATTTTCTAATTATTAACACAATTAATCTTTCTTGCTCCTATTTTAGGATACTAATAAAATTATTAAATTTAAGACTGGCTTCAGCTGACTAAAGTGCGTAATTAGGAAGGTATGTAGATTTTATGTATATAATTGAAGTTTCAAGTTGAGGACTAAAATTTTCTAGTTAACCCTTCGGGGAATTAAGAGACTTGATTATTTATAGTCATTGAAGGAATTCATGAACCTAGAATCGGGGTGGCAGTCCCCAAAAGGGAGGTGATGCAAATCAAAGATAAATGGGATATTACCACTCTGTTTAGAGCCCTTAAGAAAATATGTGATCTCCTCACGAAATGAAATGAAAAAGAAAATGTTATCTCAAGTCAAAGATAGGATCATTTAACATTAGGAATGTGTTCAACAGATATGGAATATACCCATTCTTTGTTGAACCAACAGATCCTGGGAACCAAGGATGCTGCTGAGAATCTACAAATAAAGCAGGCTGTGCTGGCTGCCCTCGGGTGGGTTGCAATCTGGTGGGAAGACTGGATAAAGAGTTTAATACTTTGAATCGTGGTGTCACTATTCAAGATTTCAGAGCTGTGGTTCTAACGGCTCTCAGCCGGTAGGGAAGGCTTTGTGGAGTAAGGAGGGCTTGATCAGGCCAAAGAATTAGGGAGCTTTATAGAATTGTGTTGGAGGAGGGGGCAAGCTGCCTGAAGCACATGCTTATCTGTTGGGCTAAGTGGAACCAAAATCAGAATGACCGCAGGAGGAGAAGAGCCCACTGGTCACGATACATAGAAAGCATAGAAGAAAACAAGGCGAAGTCGAGGAGGCTGACGTGAGCGCTCACGTCAAATATTAAGAAGACAAGTTCAGAGATGAGGGTGCTGTCATACCATTGGGGCTCTTGGATTTTAGATTAAAAAATGAAAGATTATGTCTTTTCCATAGGTTGGTAAAGTATGTAAGTGAAGACAGATTCGGTCCCTAAATGATCCTGGTGTTAAATATAAGTAAAATTCTGAATAATATATTTATAATTTATTTTAAATTCATAAAAAAGAACAAGATAGGAAGATACAATCTGAGGTCAAGCAGTTAAGTACAGGCAGGATTTCAGGATGAGAAGCAGAGCACACGATTGGTACCACCGGAGGCCAAGCTAGGTCTAGTGAGTCTGAGGTCCAGTTTCCACGGGGCTGGTGACAGCACCTGTTCCCCACCTCCAAGAGGAAGAGCCTATAAAGACAACCTAAAATGAAGACCTTCAGAGTAAGAGTGAACTGTTGGTAAATTTCCCCACAACCCAGAGCATCCAAGGGACCTTGGTTCTGAATGGAGGAAGAAAAGCAATGTCTCCTGAGAAATTTGAACCCTAGACTGATCCTCATGCGGTTTGCAGTCTGAGTTTATGCTACTTGGGAGCTCCACAAACTGTGCAGCAGGTTAAAGTGGGCAGGGCTGGAGGCATTTGGCAGAAATGTAACTTCACCTGCACTCGACCCAAGTCTCAGAGAATGTCTACAGATGCAGCTACATAGGTCTCCTATCACACTAGGAAATGTGTACTAAGAAATGTAAACAAGTGCAGGCAGGAAAAAGAAAAAGACTGTAGAAACTGATCAGCAAAGAATTTTTGGTATGGAAATATTAGACATAGAATAAAAATAAGTATATTTGCTATGTTTAAATAGGAGCAGATAATAAGAGACTTAAAAATGATCAAGCAAATTTTAAAAAATTAAATTGAATTTCTAGATATAAAACATGCTAATTGAAATAAAAACTCAACAAATGGATTTATCATTCTATTGGACAAAACTGAAGAGAGAATGTGAACTGGCAGATGGATCTGAAGAACTTATCCAGAATATCATACAAAAACTTTAAAAATTTGTACCAGAATACCATATGACTTAGGGTCAGGAAAGGATTTCTTGAAAAAAATAAAACAACTTGAACAGGCAAAATTTTGATATATTTTATTACCTCAAAGTGAAGAACACCATGAAGAAATTTAATAGGTAGATACCAAAAGAGAGAGTATATTACTAATGACCAAACCCATAAAAGGTAA
Source organism: Tapirus indicus (assembly GCA_031878705.1). Classification (NCBI taxonomy): domain Eukaryota; kingdom Metazoa; phylum Chordata; class Mammalia; order Perissodactyla; family Tapiridae; genus Tapirus; species Tapirus indicus. The sequence goes on from CM062925.1 coordinate 123,958,819, forward strand.
TATCTAGATTCTAGTATTCAGAAGGAATTTCTACAAATAAACAGGAAAAAGACAGCAACCTGTAGTAGGGAAAAAAATATATATACATATATATGCAAAGGATGTAGAGACAATTTATAGAAAAGATAACTGAAGGACAATGAAGAATTGTTCAAAAGCTTCTGTAAACAGAGTTATGCTACTTAAAATAACATGATGCCACATTATGCCTACAGACTGGCTAAACTGAAACAGCTTGACAGTAGCAAGTGTTGTCAGGGATGTGAAGGTATAGAAGCCCATTCACTGTTGGCGGGATGTGGACTGGGGCAGCCGTTCTGGAGAACAATCTGGTACTTCCTAGTCAAACTAAGTATGTGCAAACCCTATGATTCAGCAATTCCCTCCTGGATGTTTATCTAAAGGAATTCTGATGCAGTCCACAAGGAAACATTTACGTGGATGCTCATTCCAGAATTATTTGTGGGTGAGGAGTTGGAGGTACCCTTCCATTTTTAAGAGAGCAGATATGTAAAATATGGTGGCAATACACCTGAGAGTATTGTATAAACCAGAACCAGCAGATTGAATGGACACAGAGCTACATGGATGGGTCTTAAAAATACAGTGCTTAGGGGGCCAGCCCGGTGGCATAGTTGTTAAGTTTGTGCATTCCTCTTTGGTGGCCTGGGGTTCACTGGTTCGGATCCTGGGTGCAGACCTACTCACTGCTCAAGTCATGCTGAGGTGGCATCCCATATAGAAGAGCTACAACTCTACAACTATGATACACAGCTATGTGCTGGGTCTTTGGGGAGGAAAAAAAGAAAAGAAGATTGGCAACAGATGTTAGCAAAGGGCCAATCTCCTACAAACAAAAAAAATACAGTGCTTAGTGGGAAAAAAAGAGCAAGAAACAGAACAAGATATAAAACATGATACTACTCACTTAAATTAAAAATGTATTTGCATAAAGCAAAGATTGACATTATGCAAAATCCTATACAAGTAATAGCAACATTCAGAATAACAACATAGCTGGGAATAACCCAAATGCCCATCACCGCAAAATGGATAAAGACATTTTGGCAAAATCATTTAACGGGATATTATTCATCGATGAAAAGAAATGAATTGTAGAGACACACACAATGTAGATGAGTCGCACATGGAATGATTCCATTTATGCAAATTTCAAAATATGCAGAACTAAATAATATACAGTTTGGGGTACAAAAATGTGTGTTCAACCCTGAGGAAAAACGAGAGAATGTTGTATCATATTCAGGAGAAGGTCCTGTGGGTGAGACGGGGCAGGTCAGAGGCAGTTCCAGAGGTTCAAAGGTGACGTGCATATGTGGACATGCTGTCATGTTCTTAAACGAAGACCTGAGTACACACGTATTTCTTGTATCGCTATTCATTATTTCTTAGCATATATTTTATGAGTATCTTTTGAAAGCTACTTATTAGTTTAAAAAACATATCTATCTATCAATCTATTTTTTTTTGCTAAGGAAGATTCACCCTGGACTAGCATCTGTGCTGATCTTCTTCTGTTTTGTATGTGGGTCACCATAGCATGGCCACCGACAAGTGGCGTAGGTCCATGCCTGAGAACCGAACCCAGGCCACGGAAGCGGAATGCGCTGAATTTAACCACTAGTCCATGGGGCCAAACCCCTCAACACATTTTTTAAAAGTTTGTGAGCAAGGGAATGTCCTGGGAGGATGTTATTGAAGAAAGAACACCAAATTTGAGGTCAGACCTGGGCCAGCAGACAGGAAGGCCATACAGTGTACGATTCCATTTATATGACATACCCAGGACAGGCAAATTCAGAGAGACAGAAAGAAGGTTGGTGGTTGCCAAGACTGAGGGGAGAGGAATGGGGAGTGACTCCTTACTGGGTGCGGGGTTTTCTTTTTGAGTGGTGAAATTATTTCGGAACTTGATAGAAGTGGTAGTTGCACAACATTGCCACACGTGTGTACTTTAAAATGGTTAATGTTTTTGTTACACGAATTTCACCTCAATTTTTTTTTAAATGTTAAAAAAATACCAAGGTCTTAGTCCTGGCTTCATCATTTCTTTTTTTTGTGTGAGGAAGTCCAGCCCTGGGCTAACATCCATTGCTAATCCTCCTCTTTTTGCTGAGGAAGACTGGCTCTGGGCTAACATCTGCGCCCATCTTCCTCTACTTTATATGGGACGCCGCCACGGCTTGGCTGACAAGCAGTGCATCGGCGGGCGCCCGGGATCCGAACCTGTGAACCCTGGGCTGCTAAGCACGAACTAAACTGCTGCGCCACCGGGCGGCCCCCCTCATTTCTTAACTTACTTCTCTCTGAGTATGTTTTCCTAGTTACTTAACAAGCATACAGACACCTGCTACAAGATAATCGTTGTGGGAAGAAGTAACGTGCGTGTGTTGTCCCTGGGATGTGCTGGAGGTCTAATAGGTGGTAGCTGTCTTTCTTTTCACTGTTAACATGGATAAAGTTGTATATTTATATGTTATTTGTCATTTAGAAAGACCTGGGCTGTTAAATCCTTGATCCGTAAACTTGCAGTCTTTTCCCCAGGCCCCCCCAAACAACATAGCAGTTGCAAACAAACAGTCTGACTATCCATTGCGGGTGTGTGTCAATTTCTCACATAGATGAATTTAAGCAAGTAGAATTATCTAGATTGAATGATGTGTGTGTGTGCATTTCAAGAATTAAGTAAAATGAACTATTTTTTCTCATCATAAAAAAATGCTATGAAGAATAGAAGAAAATAGCAAATAACCGAGGATGCAATGTAACAGAATTCTACAGTTACTTTGTAAAATTTATAACTTTGTAGATCAAGAAATAAGCTCTTATCTTTCACATTATTGATCCACATTGCATAGGACCTAGATAGGTGACAATTAATGTCTCGGTAAAGAATTCAAGTGCATTTTCATTATTCATAAGCAAAAGCTCCTTAAGTTCATGAAATCTATGCTACAAAGAGCAAAATAAAAAGCATCCCTTTCTTAGAGTTATTTGCCCAGCAATTACTCAAAACAAAGACACTATTCCTGAAAAAGCTTGAAAAAAGCCACAAGTTAAATATTATACTTAATAGGGCTTTGGTTTGGTTTTGGTGTTTTGTCACACATCATGACACAGGCTTTCGGGCCTTATTTTAGTGAACCAAAATCTCAAAGACCCCACTTTCAGGGTTTTTCTGCAGATGTTTTTAGCAGCAAATAGAATTAAAGTGATGCTACTACAAAAAAAAATCCTAAATTCCAAAGTTATGCCAGTAATACCAGCTTGACATGCTCTGAAAATTAGAATTGTTTGAGCAGGGAGCAGACTTGCTGAGCCTCTTAAAAAAACTAACAACAAACAATGTTTTCCCATTTGGTTTTCTGCATACATCATGATCTCGTGAGAGTTTACGCTGTAGGAAGAGAAAGGTCTAGGTGAGTGCTAGCTCTAGATGAGACCATGTTCCTGCCCACCCAGGACTCTGTCTTGTAATCTGTAAAGTGGATAGATATGATCTGCCCCAGAAGGTTTCTGTAAGGGTAAAATGAGATGAGAAGACATCTAGGACACAGATGGGTTTTAAATATTTTTGTTTCCTTATTAAATTATATTCCTTATAACTGAGATGAAGACAGCAAGACAGTTTGAGGTCAGAAGAACTGGTAGCCCAGCTGCTTACTAATTGCACAATTCTGCTTCAATTATTTCACTTCTCTTGGCTTCAGTTTTCTCATCAACAGAAAAGATAAGCACATATTTTATAGAGTTTTATGTAAATTAAATGAGGTAATTTATATACAGCCATGGGTCAGTACCAGGAGCAAAATAACTCTTCAGTAAACAGTAGGTGCCTGTTATGGACTGAGCTGTGCCCCACCCCCCAACTCATGGTGAAGACCTAACCCCAGTGTGGCTGTATTTGGAGATGGGGACTTTAAGGAGGTGATTAAAGTGAAATGAGGGCACAATAGGACGGCTGTTCTTACAAGAAGAGACATCAGAATCTCTCTCTCTCTCCACCACGTGAGGACACAGTGAGAAGTCACCATCGATAAGCCAAGGAGAGAGGCCTCAGGAGAAACCAATCCTGCAGACACTTTGATCTTGGACTCCAAGCCTCCAGAACTGTGAGAAAATAGATTTCTGCTGTTTAAGCCCCACAGTCAATGGTATTTTGTTATGGCGGCCCTAGTAGACTAATACAATGCCAACACTTCACACAGGAGTTTCTCAGCTATTACCAATTCCATCAATCTTAAAACACCTCCCATGGCGTGGGTTCTGTATTAGAAGATCTACAGAGAAACCTGAGACCCACACGTGTAAGTGGGGTGGTAGGTCTACAATTTAATTCAGATCCCTGGGCTTGAGTTATTTCCGATTACGTATAAAAACCTAGCTGCAAGTACCACTCTTCCTGGATAAGGGGAAACTACAGCATAGCCTGAGTGTAATACACTGTCTATGGGATACAACATACAAGCGGTTCTGCACTGATTTGCTCCCACGTTCTTTATGTGCACAATGAATAGCAAGTTGTCTGGTAAGATGTACAGAAAAGTGGTCATGGCAGACATCTTTGGGTTGGCCAATGGGAAATTTTTTTCTCATTGTCTTTGTTTCTACATACATGTTTTTGTAATTAAAATATGTTTAAAATGTTTACATCAGCACAAACGTGAATTGCACTGATGTTTTGTAGGCATGCCACATGCAAAATAAAATAAAACAATATCCCAGCAGTTAGTTAGCAGAATATGTCCCCTTTCCCTCGCTTCTCATTCACATGTTGAAAATGTGGTGTAGTCCATCATGGGGCCTTTCCCGGGGTTTTTCATCCTCTCACCTGCTGTTAATAGTGCAGCTTCTCATCTTCAGAACAGGATCTTGTTCTGCCAGGGGTGAATTCACTCACGGTTCATCTCCACTGTTTCATTTCAGTCCCAACCCCTTCAAAGTATGCTGATATGAGTTCTTTAAAAATGAATCATTTCTTCACCTTCAATCATTCCTCGTTCCTCGTAGGCTCGTGGCCTTCCCAGCAGATAATTTAAGCCATGTTTCAGATTTTCCCCATAGCCTGTCTCCTCTGCCACATTTTATTAAATGATTGAGCTCCTTCTCAGACAACAACCATGTAATACACCCCTCTTGCTTATCTGTTTCTTAGGAAAGTCCTAGCAGCAGTGGACCAGCACCTGAGAAGCCCTAAAATAATCCCAGACTGGTTGCCCTCACTTAATTTTCCTGCCTGCTGTTGTTGGAAGGAGAGAAGTACAAACTAATTTTAATCAAGTGAAGTCTGAACAGAACACTGTATTCAGAAAATACATTATTGCTCTTAAAAGAAATATCCAGATAATAAAAACATTCAGATAACTAAGCTGAAACAAGCCTAAATAGAAAACACACTTTTTAAAAATCCCCTTTTCCACAGAGAATTTCTCTTAAAATTCTATTATCCCCTTCCTGCCATGGGGGTGCCTCTCTTACCAGCCTGATGGCCCCCCAGAGGTCATCACAGATGCTTCTGAGAGTCAAACGAGGACAGCCACTTCAAGTACCAACAACGAGCTGTTGTTTCACATGGTAAAAGCCCTACAAGGAGCAGGACTGCCTGTGAAGGTTTTTAGGAAGAGGAGCTGTCGGGCAGCCAGAGAATTCCACCCGGGAGAACTGTCCCAGCAGATGTACCTCCCATCATGCAGTTTGAGTCCACGTGCCACTCTCCTTCACGGAGACCTGGGAATGCACTCAGCATGGGCGCTGTGTGCTCTTGAAGCTCAGGGACTCCACATGCGTTCACTCTCAATGAGTTTTTCTACCTTTAATTTATTTGGTTCACCGAGCCCTCTTTTAACAGGGTGGCAACTCCAGCTCTCTATTATGAGGCCAGTTCACACAGAAATAGGGGAGGGGCTCTGCTCTGTTGATGGCGACACAACATGGATTTCTCCCCAACTGTTCCAAGTACCATAATATAGTCAGCATGAAGCAATGGGGATTTTCCAAGATAGAATTAAATTTTAGTGAAATTATAACTGTTCAGGCACTTCATTTATGCTACTGAAATGTAATTATTTTAAAGAGAATGTCCGTATACAGTTTTGTGTTTGTTTGTTTGAGTTTTCTTTCATTACATCTTAAGACCAGGCAGCAGGAGGTCATGAGGCACAGATAAACACGTGGCAGGAAGCAGCAGAACAGGTGTGAGCATTCCTGGTTTTGTTAGCCTGCCCGTGGGTGAGGCGCATCACTTCTCTGTGTTTCCATTCACTAATCTGTTAGACGAAGGTCTATAGAAGGAGTATGAAATATTGAAATAACAACACATTCAAAGAGTATTGGAGGGACTTGGTTGTCACCTAGTGAAGCTGAAACTGAAAAAAACGGTCGGATCAGTAGACCATGAATCCACCAGGGCCGTTTACGTGTGGTGGTGGTGTACCATGCTGCCTCTGTCAGGGGAAACCAAATCAAAAAGTCTACTTCATTTATAGGCATAAGTGATACATTTGTACTCCTGAAATACAAAATGTAAAATTTTAAAGAAAACCAAATGGAAGTACAGGCACTTAAATGTATTCAGCTTAAGTGTAATGTTCGTAGAAAAAGAAAAGCTAACTCGAGCAAAATCACCTAGCACGCTTGAGAAATATCTGAACCAGATGATGAAAATACTTCATCCTACAATTGGTAGGTTGATTGGTTTTTGCATTCATGCTTTCAACACTGAGCAAAGATTTTTCACAAATATTATGGACCACACTTCAAACAGGCCGCTCCTAAGCCAACTGCAAGAGCACAGCTAACCGCCTGCCCAGGTTCGGGGCAGCCAGGAGAGAAGCCTCAGGGGCAGCCGCTCTTCTGGTAGGAAAGGGATTTCCTCGTTGGACTCCAGAGCTCAGAAACCAAAGTACATGCTCCTGTGTTCTCAGCATTTATGAGGATAGCTGGTTCTCGTCAATTACCCAGGAGAGCATCGAGGAGCCCTGAGAAAACTTCTCACCTCATGCAAGCGCGCTGCCTTAGGACCGTGTTGAAACAATCTCAGAAAATAGGTGGATGCTCAGTCAAAGCATCTGTTGTATCCACACGTCCTCACAAATGGTCACCTGAGTTAGAGCTGTGTACTGACGTGCAGGTGAATGGTCTACACTGAGCAGTATGTCAACATGGGCATCTCAATGTGGTGAATCCTAGTCCATAAATGATAGGAACCCAAATGGGATAATGATTGGTGCTGGCTGGAAATTTGTTCAGAGAGGAATTTAGTTTAGGACACATTTTTTGGTTTTATCTAAATAGTTTCATCTAATCATTTTTAACTATGTGGAAAGTGAAAATATAAAATATAAAATGGATGGTGATTTTTAAGTACTAAGAAGAAAAGTTTGACAATTCACTTAAACTAGTGTTTTAACATCTTGGAAGTATATGAAAAGACCAAAAATCCATTTCCATTGAGAACAGAAGATAGTAATTTTAAATAGAATCCATAAGAAGACAGTCAGGGGAGCTGCTGACGGGAGGATTCTGGAAAGATGTCTCCCTTTCCCTCCATTATCAACATGACATCGTTTGGCTGCTCTTGTGTTGAAGGCAGCAGCGGCCTGACCCCTGAATGAGGTCTGGTGAGGCCTTGGGCTCTGTGGGAAGACTTACAGAGAAATTGGCACAGGCTCTCTCCTCCATAGGCCAGACAATAATCTATGTGTAACCATCACTGGCATCGTGAATAGTCAGGAATATAAAACAGTGAGTCCTGTGAAGTGCTGAGACTGCAGAGATATGAAGACCCCTGGGGAGGAAGCCAAGGTGGGCTCTGCCTGAGTACCCCTGGTTGCTCTGGCCTCCTAAAGGGGAAGAAATAGCTGAAAGAGGCAGAGCCTTATCTGTTCCTGAATGTCAGAGGCATGAATCCAGGTGAGTAGGATGGAGGCATCATCCAGGCATCTATCTCAGGAGGTTGCTTGCAGAGCCTGTTCTACCCTAGTGGCTCATGGAAGGAGGCTCATTTTGCCTTTCTCCAGCTTTAGGACTGCCAACATTTGAGGTGTTCCAACAAACAGATCTGAGCTGGAATTAGCAAGCAAAACAAAACACCATACATCAAAAGGTCTCCACAGCCCAAGAAAGGGAGAATAGTCACAACAAAGAGCCCGGCCTCTCAGTGACATAGAGCCACAGATGATCGCTCCCAGAGAAAAGACCCAAGCGCTGCACAAAAAGATCCTCTGAAGCTAAAAATCATAATTTCACAACTGAAATATTTTCCAGATGAGTTTAAAATATGGTTATCCTTGAATACCAAATTAGAAACCTGGAAAACCAAGTCTAAGAAATATCTGCGAGCACAGAGCAAAACTGTAGAGCTGGAAATCATGGGCGGGAGATAAGAGGCCACAAAAGAAGGCCCAAGAGATGACTATGAGAATAACAGGAGTTCTAGAAGAAAAAGAAGAATCAGTGGATTTCTGAAAAAGTTCCCAGATATGTCTCAGATAAAGAAAAAAATTGAAATAAAGAAGCAAGTTGAGAAACAAAGATAAGAAGACATTGAAACATTCTAAGTCTACAGATCAAAGGGACTCCTTTAGAAGAAGCTGGGATAACGTCTTGAGATAACCCACAAGAAATGTCAATCATCTTTCAAAACTAAAGAAGATGCTGTGAATATAGAGTCATTGGGAAAATATATCAGCCTTTTTCCCCATCTGAAAGAACTCTTGGGGCGGTACTAATACCAAATCATAATAGAGAGGTCAGTGTGGGGGAATAAATAGATATTTTACAAATGCAAACAAAAATGAAAGCTAGAATAGCAATCTGGGAGAGTTTTAACTTTAAAATTAAAAGCATAGGCAAAAAGAAGAGGGACATTCTGTTACTCACACGAACCAAGCTATATAGACCTAAGTAAAGAAAGCAAACGCTAAGGTGTTACTATTATAACTTTAGTGGGCTATTTTAATCTGTCCCATTGAGATTTGGACAGATTTAAGACAACAGAAAAGTATTCCATAAAAGAATTAAATAATAAAATAAATAAATGTCATTTAAAATTAGATAATAAAATAAATAAATGTGATTTAATTGGTCTATATCAAATCTTACATTCCCTGAAGATAGAATTTTTCTTTTCTCATGTTCATGGAACATTTACAAAATAATCACTTTCTTGGCCAAAAAGAATGCCTAATACTCTTTTTAGAACAAAAGTTTTATCAAGTTCACTCTGTGAACATGAAATAATAATACCAGAAATAATTAATATAAAGGGACCAAAATCAGAATCCCCTGGGAATTAAGAATACGTTCCTAGATAGATAACTCTTAGGTCAAAGAGAAAATCAAAAGGAAAATTACAACTATGTAAAAAGTAATGAAGAAGAACAGTCTTCATAGCTAAACCTAAAGGACAAAGTGAAAGCAGTCCTCAGAAGAGGAAAAAAATGGACATGAAGTACCGTCATTATTGTTTAGAGGAAAAAGAGAGAAGGAAAAAATACACCAAATTAGGAGAGAGAAACAAGGAATAACCATAGATAAAGAAGTGATTAAAGCAGTCATAAAAATATATGTATATATAAAACTTTCTGACAAGACATTTGAAATTTAGAGGAAATGGATGATTTCCCAGCAAAATATATATTGCCAAAATTCACCCAAGAAGAAAGGAAGGGGAAACTTAAATACATCAGTTACCATAAAAGTTTAGAAAAAGACACTTAAAGATCTACCATTGAAAAAGGCACCGAGAACAGATGGATTCCCAGCTGAGGTTTATGTAACATGAATTTTATATAACCCTAAAGAAAGAGAGTTTTTCAAAGTTAAATCATTCCAGGCCTTGGAAGAAAGATGAAAGTCCTCCCCAATTCACTTTACAAAGACAGTATAACTCTTTTAAAAATCTGATATAGAACAATAAAGGAAAACTGTAGATAGATCTGATTTATGAATAAAGATGAAAAAATATTAAAATATTAGAAATTATATTCCAGCATTATTTTCCTTACTTACTGAACAAATTTTTGTTGAGCACCTAACATGTTCCACGGCAACAAACAAAATAAGTAGGTAATGTATACCTAATGTGTCAGGTGGTGATAAGTGAAATGGAGAAAAAATTAAACAGAGACTGTAGATAGAGAGCTTTGTTGGGAGGAATTGGCTGCTTAGGGCGATCTATTTGGATTTGTCAGAGAAGGTACCTCTCAGGTTGTCTGTAAAGACTGAAAACAAATGAGAGAACCTCAGCTATGCAGGGCTGAGGAGTTGGGGGAGAGACCATTCCAGTCAGAGGGAAAAGCCAGTGCAAAATCCTAAGGAGCAACACAAAGATGATGTTATAAACATGAGCCCAGAAGAGAGTGCAACAGTTGTGGTCAGAGAGGTCGTGGGGCCCAGACCCTGTAAGGCATCACTGGCAATCAGGAGTATGTCTTTTCAGAAGCCATTGGAAGGCTTTCAGTGCAGAGCTGGCATTATCTGACCCCCTTTTAGCAACATCACTCTGGCTGCTGCACTGAGATTGAATTGAAGGGGAACAAGGGCTGAAGTCGGGAAACCAATTAGGAAGTTTTTGCAATAATCCAGGCAAGAGTTCATGGTGCCTTAGATTAGGGTTGTAACAGTAAACACGATGAGCGATGATGTGAGCTGGATGTATTTTCAATATAGAATCAAAAATGTATCTCGATAGATTGAAATTGTGATGCGAGGGGAAAGAGAAGGGATAAGGATTGTGGCTTGAGACGTCTGCATAAAATAATAACCATAAAGTGAGCTTAAAAGACTGAGATCAACACACCCTGGGCATATTGATCTGGGTGAGGGTGGGGAGAGGTCATGAGCTGAGTTTTGAAGACATCAAGTTTAAGATGCCTGTTGGACATCCAAATGGTATCAAATAGAAGGTTGGATATGTGAGATTTGACTTGGTAGGGAGAGTTTCTGGTTGAAAGTAAAAGTTCAGGAGTCTTGAGCTATAGTTGTTACTTAAAGCTGTGACATTGGATGAGATTTCCAAGACAGTTTAAACAGACAAGGAGGAAGTCCAAGGAGGCATTCCAGAATCAAGAGTTGTTTCAATGGAGCACTGGAGGTCAGAAACCTAATTGGAGGGAGAGGTGACACGGAGAAAGGAAACGGAGACAATTGAGAGAAGGTTTACTGAAAGGAAGGGAGAAGATGGGGCAATAATGGGTCAGGAAAATAGGATAAGAGAGATTTTCATTTTTTTAACCATAAGAGCAATAACAGCATGTTTACATTTTGATGGAGAAGATTAATTAATCAGAAGAAGGAGAGGAGCATTCCTGGAACAATGTCTCTGAACAGAGATTGGAGGAGAGGGATCTAATATACACGTTCAAGGGGAGGCAGCCTGGCTAAGAGAGACAGACAGAAGGAGGAGATGCACGTAGGTCATCAGAGCATGTGTGTGTGTGTGTGTGTGTGTGTGTGTGAGGGGGGGTGGCTCTGGATGTCCTCTTCAGATAGCTTCCCTCTCCTCAGAGAGACAGAATGGATGTCATCAACCAGGGGTAAGAATGGAGGAGAAAGGTAGGAGCTTGTGGGAAGAGGAGAGTGGGATTGGAGGATGAAAGGACTCTGGATGTAGACTATGACTGGTGGACAGCTTTAAGAGTTTACCTCAGGTGTGTTTGTTTTTCTCCAGGCACTTTTAGCTGGGTGGGTGTGGGCATGGAGTAGACAGAAAGATGAGTCACTGCTTGGTCATATAAGATCCGGTATGCAAACATAAAATAGAGAATGAATATAAAATGTTAAAAAGATGTTTAATAGAATTTCTTTTTAGCCATTACTCTTTAAAACTTTAAGTTAAAAAAAAAAGGAGTAGATGTGAACTGCTTAAATAAAATAATCACTATTTCCACAAAAAAACAACTGGAACTTTTATTCTAAATAGTAAAATGCAAAATCTATTTTAATTAAAATTAGATATTAGACATATATCCCTTCTATTACCATTATAATTTAATATTGTCTTCAAGGATCTAGTGATTATAGATAAAGAGTTTAACAAGTGGTGCAAAGTTTTCAAAAGATAAAAATGTCTCCTTTTTTATGATGTGATTTTATAACTAGAAAACCCAAAAAACTCTTTATAAATTACTGGAATTAACAGAAGAATTCAGTATGGTGAATGAATATAAGATAAATATATGAAAGCCATTAGGTTTTTTTCTAGTTTAATAATGAGAATTTAGGGGAAATGAGAAAAAAATATTTTCATAATAATGAGAAAAGCATGAAATATTTGGTATAAAATCAACAAGAAAGAAATAGAACCTATATTAAGAAATAGAACCTCTATTAACCTATAATTATAATATCTTATTGAGCAACATAACATTATATAAACAAATGGACAGACAAAAAATTCTAGAACTAGAAGTCTTTGATATATAACATTTTCAAATGTAATACATAATGTTTCTTTATTAAATTCCATTTTAATTACATGACCAAAAAATTTACATGAGAAAACAAATGTCAAAAAGTAGCATAGAATAATTTTGAATATGAAGACTAGGAAGGGAGTGATTTGACTTACTAGATATCAGAATAAAAAAACCTATAAAGTCATTAAAATAAAATTGGTATGTCATTAGCATAGAGATATTCAAATAGATCAATGGAAAATATGAGGGACTAGTATACAGTAAGGATAGTGTTTCTATTTAGAAAGAAAATGATAGACTCTTTAATAAATGGAGAGGGCAAAAATAGCTACATATCTGGAAAAAGATAAAATGTGAACACTGTTTTGCTTTGTACAAAACTAAATTCCGAGTGATGAAATACTTGAATTAAAACAATAAGATAGCATGGTTTTGGAAGAAACCTCAATGAGGAGAGAGAAATCCAGGTGGCCCTGGGAGCTCAGTTCCCCACTGTTAGTGGTTCATTAGGAAGTGGCTTCAATATGTGTAAGTTAGTGCTACGAAGGACTAACCATAGGCTGAGCTCCCCGGCTCCTATGACAACAGGGGTCTGTTGTACCCCTTCCCAATACACATATAGAGTGACACAGGAGCCACTCTACCCAACCACAGCTCCGCAGGGTGGCAAGGGGATGCGATCTCACCTCCCTCATCTGTAATTTACGAATTATGAACGTAAACTACATTTACTTTTCCACGCTGTATCATTAAACCTGTCTGTGTCTGCACTTTGCACAACTCTAGGTGATGACAGGTATAATATAATCTAAAGATCGGAGAATCTCATTAAACAAAGATTGGAACCTCAGGAGCTATAAAGAAAAGATGTACGTTTTCTATTTCATAAAAATAAAGTATTTGTATGATAATTGTATCATGAACAAAGTCAATAGAAAAACTATTATTGGGCGGAAAATGCTAATAATATAATCATACAAAGATCGGACAATTTCATCTCAAGGGGAGAACCAATCCAATGGAAAAATGGGCAAACGGTGTGAAGAGGCTGTTCAGAGAAGTGCCAATCTAAACAACCAGTGAACTTACGACAATGTGTTCAGACTTACTAAAAGGGAGACATGCAGATTACTGTGACAATGAACTACCATTTTTAACTTATTAGACAGGGAAAAAGTAACCACTGGTTGCTCACAGAGATACAGAAAGTGGATACTCTCATATATTGGCAGTGGAAATGTAAATTGTTACAGCTTTTTGGAAAAAAATCACTGTACATGATAAGATCACATTTATAGATTTATGTAAAGCATTTTGTGTGAGGAGAATTTTTAAAAAGAAAGGGAAAGGAAAGGTAAGCTGGAGACTGATAAGTGATCAGGAGTGCAGGGGTCATGCTAATGCAAGATTCTAGACCCAGCACAGAAACACCAATCATGGCACTGCTTCTAACAGATGGTCACGTTCAGTAGGAAGAGAGGAGAGGAAATAGCAGATGTTTTCAAGTGAAAAGTCCAAGTTAAAATACTATTTATCATGAGTTCTGCTTCTGCCTAGGATATAGAAAGCTGCAAAAAAGTTGCTCCTGCCTTAACAAGAAAAAAAATATATAAAATCATAACTTACCTTGGACCTATCAGAGAGCTGATATTGTAGGACAACCAAGTAGCCTGAAATCTAAGGAAAGAGAGGCCATCCAAGGGGAGAGGCACAGAATGGTGACTTAGTGTGGGAGGAAGAGGGGCCAGGTGCCATCCAATCAGGTAAGAAGACAGCTGAAATTCTAACACATTGTTAAAACTGGAATGCAGCTGGATTGAGGGCAGAGAACTTCTGAAGCCACAGACACAAGGGGAGTTCACACGTACTTGTAGGCGCTTCTCCATGTGACCCTCCACTGGGTGCTCCTGAGAAGATGGTGGGCAGGGGCAGAAAGGACTCCTTGATGGAGGAGTGTGACTGCCACCATGGGAAAGGCAAGTCAAGCAGCGTAAAGCTGCCGGGGGAGGAGTAGCAAGCCCTGTCAACCCAGGCACTGACTGACAGTGGAGGAAGGTGGCAAGAGATTTTCACATATTGAGCTATATGGGGTAACTATTTGGGTTCAAAACTGATTCAGCTTGAACTGAAGACTGACTTATGGCCAATCAAACATACATTGTACATCTGCTTAACCATTAAAGTAAAGAATGCACTCTCTTAAGAAGGCATACTTCCCCTCCTACAAGGCCAGTATCGGTAATGTCCTATGGGTAACGCCCACCAGATTAGTCCCTTTCCAGACATTAGGGTCATGTTGACCTGCTAATTTGCAACTGAATACCTCTTTGAAACTTTGATGAACCTGTATCCTGGGTGTGTTTAATGTATGTTCTTTGTTCTAAAAAGATATAAGACTGTACTGAGAACCATGCTTCTCCAGAAACCTTTCTTGGGCCTTCCCGGGTTATAATCCTCAATCTGGCTCAAGTAAACTCACCTTATTTCTCTTATCTATAAAATAGTTATTGGCTATTTTGCATCAACAAAGGATAAAAAACAAACAAAACTCTAACCCTGGAGGAGGGGTCAGAAATGGCACTAGGCAAAGTCCTTTACCAATACATGAAAGTTCTGCCTCCACAGCAAGAGGGGCAGGGAATGCTCTCTCACATAAAACCCACCAAAGATGCAAGGCAGCATTTGGCTGCCATAAGGAGGTCGGGCAGGATCACTGAGGAATTCCCACCTCTGAGACCCAGCCACACTAGGACCTGCCTAAGACAGGCTGAACCAGGACCACTGAGCACTGCCGCCCCCTGCACGGCCCAACTACCTGACCGGCAAACACTGAGAAGCAGAGCCATCTACCACTGGATGAGGCAAGGGCACAGAGGGAGACCCATCTGTGGCTCAGGCACACGGGGAAAGCCAGAAGCTGAGGGTGCAGCAGGAGCATGGAATAAAACTCCCTTTCCCCTTGTCTCACCCTCAGCTCCAGGTGATTCTGGAGGAATTGGAAGTAAGGAAGGTCACCATCACCACCACAAAACCCAAACACATTCAGTTCCTGACTAGATTAACTCAACCTCCCATCCCAACAGCCCAGCAGAAGAGGCGTACCCGTGTCTAGGCAGAAGTAGTATTTACCTCAGTCTGACTCTTCTACACATGACATCTTGCATTCAGTTAAAAGTAATAAGCAAAACAAAGCAAGGACAAAAGACACACACCACTTTCAAGAGACACAATGATCAACAGAACCAGACTCAAGGCCAGATGTAGTAATGACCAGACAGATATCTTTAAATCACAATGATTCATATGTTAAAGGCTCTAGTGGAAAAGGTGGACAACACACATGAAGAGATGGGGAATTTCAGCAGAGAGAAGGAAATTATGAGTCAAATAAAATGCTAAGCAAACAAATAAAAATTCCCTGGTAACATAGATGAAGAATGCGCTCAACAGACTCCTTGGTAGACTCAATCAGTTGAGGAAGGAATCAGTGAACTTGAAGCAATAGGGCAATGGAAATTGACCATTGAAATGCAAGGAGAATAATGAGTGGAAATTCAATTTATATCACTTCATAATTGTTCCTCTACAGGCCTGCCCATCTGTTACCCTCTCTGGGCCTTGATTCCAATAGAATACTCACTGAACATTCCCGTCCATTCCCCTCTCTGTCATTAATATCTGAGTATAACTCTGCAGAAAACAGGAACTGACCAGCATGGACAGGAATGAGTTGAAGCATAAACTTCAACCAAAAATAACTAGAAGACATTTAACATATATCTTGCAGACTTATGTCTGCCAAGGCAAGCAACAAAATATACAATTTTCTGGCCCCCACACAAAAAAGCGAGTGGGCATGTACATGACTATATTTGTTTTATACTCATCACTTAACGTTCTTAACACATGTAGATTCTACCAACTGAAAGTCCTTCACCAGAAGTCAGACCTATTTTCATAGTGGCCTTAGACGACCTAAGCTTTCATTTTGTTAACTATAATAAGGAAACTATAATAAATATCTTTAGAAGACAATATATGTAAAGAATCTAAAGCAACGTTCAAAACCAAATGGGCACCTAAAAAAATGGAAGTTCTTATTGCTCTGGCTATGATTGAAGTTATTTTTATCATGCATTCATATTCTCAAACAACTAAGGATGGCTAAACATAAGTTGTGTGCAAGTTATAAAACGTCTCTCCCTGGAGAGCAAGATAAATATCCATCTGTCTGTAGTGGTTCAGGTGAACCCTCCCAGCAGCAGGGAGACGGAATAAATCATCTCTAGTGGCTCTTAGCCCTCTGGTCCTTGGATTTTTCCCACTAAGCTTATGTGACCTTTTAAAAGCCTCCTTTATAATCAGTCCTGTAAGAGAGCTTGTAAGAGAAGATGGGAGCGTCCAAATACGTTGTTCTAAGTAAACATGCTAATGTTTACAGCTAAAATCCAGGAAAGAATATTCTGGTCCACTTAATTATAGAGATGATAAGCTTCTGTGAGGACAGAATAAGTAAAATATTTTAATAACCTCAGCAATTAAAAAAAGGAACAATTAGCCTGCTAAACCTGAATCTAGGATACATAAAATCAGAGTTCTGATCTTGTTCTCACTTGTTCTTTATCCTCACTGTACATTCAATATATAATATTGTGTTTAAAAATGATTTGGGGCAAATGGCAGTGTGTTAATGGTCCGACATATCTGAACCAGTCGTGTAAATATGAGTGTAATAATTAATTTCAACTGCAGAATAGCAGATTAATCACTTGTACAAACTCAAACTTGCAGGTAATTTGTCAGTGTTTGTCAGGAAAGCTCTAGAGTGGCTTTAATGCCCACACCTGCATTAAAATTATTTAATGATATTTCAAATGACATTAATCAAATATGATTAATAGAGAAGAGAATAGAATTTGGTCTTATATAGCACTTTTCATAGTTGAACTAGTTCTAAGTGCTCAGCAAATTAATGGCTAAGGGGTGTGGTGACTGGTAAATATTATGAGTTCATGGGCCCATTGTAGCTCAGAGCCAGCCTTAGATCTTAGAGCTCATTTCACCCTTGCAATACAGTCTTCTAACGTCAACACTTATAATGGCCATGAAAGGAGTAAAGGGAAGTCTCACAACGCCTCATTAAGAAATGGAGCTATGCAGTGAAGAAATACTCAAAATGGTACATCCAGTCAACCCTGAGACCCTCCCCTGTCCCTCCACAGTGACAGAGACTGCATGAGATACTCTTGTTTATGGAGGGAAGTCACCAAGTTCTACTTTTCTTTCTTGTTCATAACATCCAACTCAACTGGTTGCTCGTGGTATTGTCATTTCTTTATTTAGAAAATAATTCTAGAATTTTAATTACCATTGAACATAAGCAAATAATTTTAGTGAGTTTTACTATAGTATAGCTCACATACTGAAGAGTGCACAAATCATAAAAACATGCACAGTTCAAGTGCGCAAAGTGAAGGATTTTCACAAAAGCAAGCACATCTGTGTCACCACCACCCAGATCAGGAAATAAAATACTACTGTCACTCCAGATCCTTCCCATGCCCCCAAGTCACCACCCTCATCAAAGGCATCCACTATCCTGATTTTAACACTTGAGATGAGTTTTTGCGTTTTAAAATTGTTAGGAAGCCATCCCATTTTTTTTTAGTATACCACAATTCATTCATTCTACTCTACAAATGTTGGTTGTTTCACCCTTGGAGTTGTCATGAAGAGCGTCACCATAAAGATTCTTGTACTTATCTTCTGGTGAATGTCCTCATTTTGGTTGGATGTGCTCCTAGGAGTAGAATTGCTGGGTGACACTGAACATGTGTGTTCCATTTCAGGATGGAACCTCAGAGGGTTGCACAGGGAGATATCTCCTCTAGAAGTGGCTGTGAGTTCAAGCAGCTCACATCTTCCCCACCGCCTGTCATTGTGAACCAATTTGCATCTTAGCAATTCTGGTGGGTTGATATGTAGTGGGGTCACATTTGATTTTAAGCTGCATTTCCCTGTGACTAATGAGGTAGACACATTTTCGTGTGTTTATTGGCTATTTGTATTTCTATGGGACTGTCTATCTTTTTTTATTGATTTGTAGAACTTCTTTATATATTCCAGACATAAATCCTTGGTGCCATATGAATTGTAAACATCTTGCAGTCTGTGGCTTGCTCTTTCACTCTGTTAATGGTATCTTTTGATGGAAGTTCTCAATTATAATAAAGGCCAATTAATAAATTTTTCCTTTACATTCAATGCTTTTGGTCTTCTTTTTAAGAACTCTTTATTCACCCCAAAGTCATGAAGATATCCTCCTATTTTGTTTTAGAGATTTGTTTTCCTTTCATGTTTAGATTTGTAACCCATCTGAAATTAATTTTTATGAATGATATGAGGTAGAGTCAAAATGAGTTTCATTTCAGGAAAATAATAGTGAATAAACCACAGTGCGTGACTTCAAACACCTTGCTTTCTAATGAGGGAAGTGGACAATTGAACAATTAATTACGATATGGTAGATATTCCTAAGTGATACTGTAATGAGAAAGGGAAATGGTTGATTTAAAAACTGTGCTTTGAGTTTGCATTAATAGGTCTAAGGAAAATGTCTTAATTGCTCCATCTGGTAATGTGAGGCAAGGTTTCCTGGCAGAGGTAATCTAGACATCTTTAGAGAAACACCAGCCATATTTTTCTGCCCATTAATGAAGGAGGCTGTCCTGTCTTCCCCTGAGGGGAGGGAATGTAGGGAACGGGATATCCTGAAACAGTAGAACGAGGGTGTTTCAGCTGACACGGTTCCTGAGCAACATGGTGGCCACAGCCCTGAGGAGGAGGATGGCCACTGAGAAACTGCCTGTGGCAAGAAAGGAAAATTTGGGAGAAATTTAGGGCAGTGATGTTGAATATTCCCCTTTGCAGTATTTCCTTTTATGGCCTGTGAGGTAATCCCCTTCAGTCATTTTTAAGGCGTTAAGTAGATGCTTTTATATTCAACAGTCTAGAAGGAAGTTAGTCTGTTTCTCTAAGTTTTCTTCTACCTTCATGATCTCTTTCCTCCACGTGGCTTTTTTCTGTTTGTTTTGACCACTCTTTTTTCTATTAAGAGAATTTACATCATGTCTAGTGATCCCTGCCTGTCTATACCCTCTGTTCCTTTACTCCTACATGTTTTGAGATTCTCACTTGGGAAAGCCATAACCATGGTGAAAAGAGACTCCACTTGTGTCTGTGACACCTAGAGGAAAACGCACAATCAAGCTGAGTGGTGTCTCTTTCAACTGACAGTCAGAAACAAGGCACCGTAAAGGCTGCCTGGCCATGATTATAATAACACTATAATAATGTGCTATATTTCCCTTCCCCACCCTCCCCCCATGTACCTAGACTTCCATTTTACACTTTCCCCCCTACTCAGAACTTCACCATCTCCCAGGCCCCATCCTCGTGCTCAGCTTATGGTTGCGCCTTCTGCTTGACTGAGGAAATTGGAGGTATCGGAAGAGGACTTCCACACATTCATAACCATCCACCTGGCACCGCCTGTCACTGTACATTCTAGTTCCCATCTATTACTGTGGACAAATGATCTGTGCCCCTTGTGCTAAGTCAATCAGTACACTAGATGTCATCCCCTCATGCCTATCCAAGAATATGGCAGGAATTCTCCATTTTCTCTATCACATCATCATATTTTCTCTCTCTACCCAATGATTCCCACCAGCATGCAAACACGATATTATTTATATCATCTTGGAAAACAAAAGACCTTTCACCCACTTTTCCTGCCAGCTACCACTCTTTCACTACACTCTCCTTTGCAGTAGAATTTCTTAAAAGAATTGCCTATACCTTTGTGTCCAATTCCTCTCACTCTGTTCTCTATTGAACCTACTCCAACCTGGCTTTCATCACACCCCACCTCCACACTCCACCAAAACTGCTCTTGTCCGGGGCCCCAATCATCTCCTCACTGTGGAATACAATGGGCAATTCTCAGTCCTCATTTAATAGAGTCGCTTACCCCGTCCTGCCTAATATTCTTCTCCCACTTATCTTCTAGGACACCACTTAGTTCTAATATATTTTTTCCCTGAGCTCATTTGATCTCATCTCCTCAGTGCTCTTTGCTTTTTCCCGCTTTTCCTCTGAGTCTCCTAAGTGCTGATGCCTCAAGTTGTGGACCTTCCTCCTCTGCTCTTTCCATCTACACTCACTGTCCTCAAGCTCTCACACAGTCTCATGCTTTAGAGAACATCTACACTCCAATGATTCTCAAATTTTATCTCCAGCTCAGACCTCTTTCCTGGAGCTGGATGTGTACATCCAACTCTCTGGTTGGCTTTTCCACCTGGATTGCTAACAGACATACAATCTAACATACCCAGAACTGAGTTCCTGATCTATCCCTTCTACCTGCTCCTTCTGTAGCCCTCACCACACACACTCAATTGATCAAACTCTGTTCTGTTCTTGCCATAATAAGATTAAAAACCTTGGTGTCATTCTTATCTCCTTTTTCTCACTTTTATATAATCCAAACTGTTGGAAAACTCTGTTGTCTTTTCCTTCAAGGTGTGTTCAGAATCAGGCCACTTCTCACATTCTGAATGTCTTTGCTTTTGTCCAAGATTCCATCATCTTCCATGTGGATCATGTTATGTGGTCTCCCAGCTTCAACCCTTGCCCCATCACTCTATCTCAATACAATGGACAGAGGCTAAAATGGAATGATTTCCAATGATTCTCAACCTTCCGACAGCTTGTGCTTCTCCTGAGTAAAAGCTCAGTCTCTTACAATGGCCTACAAGGTGCTAACTGATTGGCCTCCCTTCACTTTTCTGGCTTCATCTCATACTTCTCCCTCCTTCCTTCACTCTGCTCCCACTCCACACTGTTCCTTCAGCTTCATCATGCTCTTCTCAGGTATGCTCCTGTATTAGGGCCAACACCTGTCCCCTCTGCCCAAAATACCCCTTTCCCAATGCAAGGCTCACCCCTTCACCTCTTCCAAGACTTTGCAAAAACTTACCTCTTCAACTATGAGGTCTACCATGAATAGTTTGTTCAAAATTGCAACCCAGTCCCCTGAAACCCAGCATTCCAGATATCCCTTACTCTACTAGATTTTTTTTCCTTGCTCTTATTATCCTTGAGCATATCATAAAAATTCCTTATCAGTTATGTGTACAGATAATTGTACAGAATATAAACTCTATGAGGGCAGAGATTTTTGTCTATTTTTTTTCACTGATTTTCCCCACAACTTTCTGGAATAAAGACCAGACCACTAAGTGTTGCATTATATTTGTTGAATGAATGTGTATTCCAGGACAGATGACCCAGGGCACACGGAAGAGGTTCACATTGTATCATAATAGAGACTATTCTGTTGTCCATGTGATTTAAGAAGTATCAGCAGTTTTAGTGAAGAGAAAAATTAATGCCAGGAGCCATTTATATTTTACTATATTAAATTATACATGCATATGTGCACAACATGTACATACAAACATGGATAATTTTTGTTTAACTTTAAAAATTCCCAAGTTTTAAAGTATCTCTCAGGATTGGATACAGTGATAGAAAACTTAGGTCAATCCTACCTGATGGCTAAATCCAAAATTTAGCTTTTAGAGTCTGTGAGGCCCTTAATGAATTCTATTGTGTGTGTGTGTGTGTGTGTGTGTGTGTGAGGAAGATTAGCCCTGAGCTAACATCTGTTGCCGATCCTCCTCTTTTTGCTGAGGAAGATTGGCCCTAGGCTAATATCTATGCCCATCTTCCTCTATTTTATGTGGGACGCTGCCACAGCATGGCTTGATGAGCAGTGTGTATGTCCGTGCCCGGGATCCAAACCTGGATCCGGCCACTGAAGCAGAGCGTGCAAACTCAACCACTACACCACGGGGCTGCCCCCAAGAATTCTATCTTAACTGGGATATGTTCTGCTTACAAATGCTACATATTTCACTTGACAAGGTAAGGATCTTGATATCTTCCACAGGGTTATCAGATCCGTTTGGACTCTGAATCAATCACATACAGTATTTTGAAACTTATCTAAGTGTTGCCCATACACCAGACTTAAAATATTTGATCTGTTGATAGCTTTTTGAGGAAACTTCTTTGGGGTCACTATGTGGTTCCTGACTTTTTCAGCAATGGGCTCTTCTGATCTTCTGGTACTTTAGTCCGTGGTTTTCATGACGTTTTCATTGTCAGGGTCCTTAAAATAATTTTATATGTCTTTTCTGTACAATTGATCATTAAACTTCTCAAAGGAGGGATACAGACCACTCATCTTTGCATTCTTCCATTCCAAGAGTCTG
Source organism: Tapirus indicus (assembly GCA_031878705.1). Classification (NCBI taxonomy): domain Eukaryota; kingdom Metazoa; phylum Chordata; class Mammalia; order Perissodactyla; family Tapiridae; genus Tapirus; species Tapirus indicus. The sequence goes on from CM062925.1 coordinate 123,981,599, forward strand.
TTAGAGGTGCAGTAAGCGTATGTGTCCTCACTGATTAGTTGAAAACATTGAACTCACTTCTATCCACCTAGCCCCCCAAATTTCTCACATTGTGGTAACTTATATTTAGCTAAGCCTGGTTCACAGACAAGCTGAGCTCACTTACGGTTGGTTTCCAACGTCATTGTCTAGAAAGTCTTCTGGAAAATGGCCCCAGAAGAGTCGGTGTAGTCACATGCCATATGCCGTCACCAGTTCCTTCCATCCAGGAGCCAGTAAGGCGACACACCAAAATCTCAGGCAAAAGAAGCCGGGTGCAAATCATGGTTATACCTAAATGTGACAAACTTTTCATGAGACGAGAGGGATGGCAGAGCAAGCAATTTTATTAAGGCTGAAGTGAAAAGATCCTGGAATCTCAAATGCAGTGAACTAGATGACATTTTTTTCCTTTCACTTTTGAATATAAAATAGGCTACTTTGTTGAAGAAAGTACTAGAGCTATTAGTGTTACCATAAAATGGAAGTGGAAAGCATTTATCATTCCAGGGTTATCGTGTGTGTGTGTGTTGCTGTGTTTCTGTGTGTGTGTCTGTGTGTATTTGCTGTGTGTGTGTGTCTGTGTGTATTTGCTGTGTGTGTGTGTCTGTGTGTTTCTGTATGTCTTTTGTGTTTTTGTGTGTGTTTCTGTGTCTATGTGTGCATGTCTGTGTGTTTCTGTGCGTGTTTGTGTGTTGCTGTGTGTGTCTGTGTTTCTCTATGTATGTGTCTTTGTGTTTCTGTATGTGTGTGTGTTGCTGTATGTTTCTCTGTATATGTGTGTCTGTGTGTATACTTACTTCAGTGCAGGTCGTTTTATATTGTTAAGATGCAAATACTTCTTCACTTTTCCTTTCACAGTATATGCAAATTTAATGGAGACCTAATTTCATTGTTGAAAGTGAAACTGTTCTACTAGTATCTGATGCTTGGTGTTAGCAGTTTTCATTCTTAGAATTACTTAAAATTCCACAGAAATTACTAACTTAAACTCAGATTTTTTTTTGAGGAACTCAGGCATGCAGAATTGAGATCTGAAATCTGCTGGTTTGTGCAGATTGTACTGAAGATAGGAAGTTTGGGTTTGGGTCTCTTGAATGGAGAGGAAATGACTCATAGATGCCAGTATGTAATAGACGTCCCAAATTTAGCTTTCCTTTTAGTGTAAAACCTAATATTGATATAGTTATATGAAACTTTATTAGACTAAACTGCAATTTTCTTGTTCCTCTTTTCAATCTGTCAATTATCACATCTTACATTAGGTACCTGTTAAGACATATTGAATACATAAAATAAAGTCCTGTAAAATCTGAGTTGAAACCATAGAACATGCTGGTTTAGGAAATGTTGCACAATCAGCTATGTTAGAACAAAGGGTCTCAGGACCATCAAATTTGAGACAAAACACACAGAACTTGGGATGATATTATGAGTGAACATACATCCTTTGACCCTTTTGGAAAATGGATTTATATTTACAACAAAAGGTGCTTCAGATAGAATTATTTTTAAACTCTGCATCTCTTTTCTTATTGTTATGTGCTAGAAAGTCATAAGACACACTTATTTCTGCATAAAAATAAATCTCAGTGTAGAAACCATAACTAAGGATTCTTACTGGAAACTGAGGGAATTAATAAAATAAAAGATTCCATGTATGTATAGATGGAGAGAGCATTTTAAAATTCTCTATTGATTTGCACTAAATGTCCTTAATTATTCCTGACATTTATTCTGAAGTCCCTTCATAAGAATACACCTGGGAAACAGAGATTAGGAAGATAACATGCCCTGTGGGTCAGGCCATTTTGTTGCTCTGTGAGGTCCTTTAGACGACCCTAGTTAACCGGGTCTCTGAAGGAGGAGGCTTGACAGGCAAAGTGGGTGCTGGCTTTTAGGCCCCTTTGTGATGTTAGTTGCTTCACAAAATGCGATCACAGGACATTTCCACCTTAGAGCAGAAGAACACAAACTTAGTTTAAGAAGCAAAGTTATTACTTGGAAAACTGTTAGTGAGGGATGATTATTTGTGGTCTCCAGAGATCTTAACTGGTTTAAGTAAAAGCACCACTTGCTATACTTTTTTAGAAAGTCTGTAATTAATTGAACCTTCAAGCCAGTTAATATGATCACAAAACAATGATGCTGGAAGGGGCTGCAGAGAGGATCTCCATTGCCTGGTGGGGAAGGAGATCTTGAAGGTGTAACCGGCCCAGATCCACTTAGGAAATTTAGCCGAAGAAGCAGATCAGAATTCACATCATCTCTCTCCCAGGATAATTCTTTTCTCTTCATTATTGAATTGCTTCACAGAGGTCCCCTGAAACTATATAATATGGGAGAGGGGGTGTTGTTAAAATAACAAGATTTCTGAAAATTAAAGGAGACAGAAAACTATTCCCTGCCTCTGGCTGAATTTTGCCCTCCCCGACGGGTGACTGATGGTATTAGTCACAAGCGTTCTCTGGGCAGCCTCCTTGGGGAGAATCCCCTTCCCCTCACCTTTTCTTTCTGATAATGCACAGAAAGTTAATTTTAACATAAAAAAGTACAGGTCTGCCTATGTTACAGTATCTGGGGGGTCATTTTGGTGAGGATTTTCAATTCATAAAATATTTTTGACTTCCAATTAGTGGACATACCATTTCCTTGATTTTGAGAAAATTCTCATGGAATCTGGATAGCAACTGATTACAGAAAAATATTCAGAATTTTGACATCATTTTACTGCATTTGGCTGAAATCATTGCTTTGTAATACACTATTGGTACAAGCACTGGGGCTCATTCATCCTAAAGTGTATAGTTTGCTACTGTTGCATAACAGATGACCACATCCCAAGCTGCTTAAAGACAAACACATTAATTCTCTCACATCCTCTCCTAGCTTAGCCAGAGCCTCTGCTCAGAGTTCCACAGTATCACCATCAAGGTATCAACCAGACTCTGTTTTCACCTGGAGGCTCAACTAGGGAGAATCCACTTCTCAGATTGATCAATGTGAGGGTTAATTTTACATGTCAACTTGACTGAGCTAAGGGATGCCTAGATAGCTGGTGAAGTGTTGTTTCTGGGTGTGTCTGTGAGGGTGTTCCTGGAAGAGATCAGTATTTGAATTGGTGAACTGAGTAAAGAGCATCACCCTCCCCAAAGTGGATTGGTATCACCCAATCTTCTGAGTGTCCAAATAGAACAAAAAGGCAGAGGAAGGGTGAATTCACTCTCTCTGCTTGAGCTGGGACGTCCATCTTCTCCTGCCCCTGCATGTCAGAACTCCTGGTTCTTGGGCCTTTGGACTCTGGACTAAGACCACTGGCCCCCAAACACACCTGTTCTCCAGGCTTTGGGCCGCAGATAGGGAGTTACACTATTGACTACCCTGGTTTTCGGGCCTTTAGAGTCAGACTGAATTACACTGTGGCTTTCCTGGATCACCAGCTTGCAGATGGCGGATTGTGGGACTTCTTGTCCTCCAAAACCACGTGAGCCAATTCCCTCTTACATGTTTATATATATCCTGTTGGTTCTGTTTCTCTGGAGAACCCTGACTAATACATTCAGGTTGTTGGCAGAATTCATTTCTTTGTGGCTGGATGACGAGGGGCCCCCTGCTTCTAACTTGCTATCAGCCAGAGGCTGCCCTCAAGTTCTAAGACCCTCTGTGGTCTCCTTCCACGTGGCCCTCTCCATAGAATTTCACAACATGACCGCTCACTTCTCCAAGGCCAGCAGGACAGTCTCTCTGCAGTCTTCAAAGACCGAGTCTTATATAACACAAGGTTAGCGTGGGAGTGACATCCCACCATCTTTACCACATACAGTAACTTAATCAAGCATGACATTCCATCATCTTCACTGTACTCTATTCGTTAAAAACAAGTTACAGAGGCGTGCCCGATGGTGTAGTGGTTAAGTTCATGCACTGTTCTTCAGCAGCCAGGGTTCAAGGGTTCAGATCCTGGGCGTGGACCTACACACCACTCGTCAAGCCATGCTGTGATGGCATCCCACATACAAAATAGAGGAAGATGGGCTCAGATGTTATCTCAGGGCCAATCTTCCTCACCAAAAAAATAAAAGTAACAGGTCCCACCCACACTCAAGATCCTACATCAACCAAAAAAGTCTATGAGTTCTGTGGCCAGAAATCTCTATCACAGATTTATTGATAAAGAAATGAAGGATATCAAAGGTTATTATTTTATAGTGGAAGCTGACTCAAGGGGAGGAGATCACAGAGGGCATGACTCACTGGGCCACCTAACAGTTTGTTACTCAATGTCTAAGAACTCTGTACAAATTACAAGGGGTTTTGAGCCCCACCCCTCAGGCCTGCAAATGAATTTTGCCTTTAAATCGTTTAGTGTTGAAGTCAGAGTGCCAAAATAAATGTTTTAAGTGTTTCATTCTGATTCTACAATATTTACTTTCTGATAATCCAACTATTTCCTTATTGGATTATTATTATCTCATCATAATCCACAAGTCTGACAATGCTCCCACTTGTACTTTTTTCCTTTGTGAAGAAAACTGTTCTATAAATAACAATAAACACAGGGAATTCACCAAGCGGGTGGTAGCACATTGGGTTACTCTTTATTTTCCCCCTACTCTACATGGAGAGAATTTTACGTCTGTGGTGGATGCCTTTAGGGAAAGCTGCTCAATCAGTGGAAACAAATCTGTACTGAGTAACAGTTGTTCCAGTGACATGTGGCTGTTGGATTTACCCTTGGAGTAGAGCTTTGTGATTTAAAGGAGCATATCCACACTGGTGTTCTTCGTGGTCCTGGTGGTGCACCTTGGGTGAAGGGGGCTGGAAGTCAGGGATGGGAAAGGGATCAAAATCAAAAGTATTGTGAAATGCTGAGTTTTTTTTAAAAAGCTAACAAAAAAACAATGAGATTCCACTACAGATCTATTACAATGGCCAAAATCAGGAAAACACGGAGGACACCAAATCCTGGCAGGTTGTGGGGCAACAGGAACTCTCATTCATTGCAGGTGGGAATGCAAAATGGTACAGCCACTTTGGAAGATAGTTTGGCAATTTTTACAAAACTGAACATACTCTTACCTAATATGATCCAGCAATTTCACTCCTTGCTATTTGCCCAAAGGAGCTGAAAACTTATGTCTACACAAAAATCTACACATGGATGTTTATCACAACTTTATTTATAACTGCCAAGACTTGGAAGCCACCAAGATGTCCTTCAGTAAGTGAATGGATAAAAAAATCTGTAGTACATCCTTACAGTGGAATATTATTCAGCACTAAAAAAGAAATGAGCTATCAAGCTGTGAAAAGACTTGGGGGAACATTAAAAGTATATTACTAAGTGAAAGAAGCCAATCTGAATAAAATACGACATTGTGGAAAAGGCAAAACTACAGAGACAGTAAAAAGGTCAGTGGTTGTCAGGATTAGGAAGGTGGGAGGATGAATAGGCGGAACACAGAGGATTTTAGGGCAGAGAAAATACTCTGTATGATGCCATAATGATGGATACATGTCATTATACATTTGTTCAAACCCATAGAATGTACACCCAAGAGTGAACCCTGATGTAAACTGTGGACTCTGGGTGATGATGATGTGTCATTGTAAGTTCATCTGTCATAACAAATGTACCATCCGGTGGAGGATGTTGATAATGCAGGAGGCTATGCATTTGTGGGTTCAAGGGGTAAATGGGAAATGTGCATACCTTCTCAATTTTGTTGTAAACCTAAAACTGCTCTAAAAAAATTAAATATTTTAATAAAAAAGTTAAGCAGATATCTTTCTGTCAGGGCTTCTCAAGGACTTCAGTATGCTAGTGTGCTTTATGAAATCTTCAAAGTTGTGGATATTGCTCTCCATATTGATGAAATTTTTTTTTGAACAAAGCAATCATGTGACACACCTATTAATACTTCATTGGAGAATCTTCTACACAGTGACTGCTTATGAAATGTTGACCTAGAGAATTGAGAACTCCTTTAGGAAATTTCTTCAGAGAGCTGTTTAGAATGTGCTACCCCAACAACTTAGTGATGCTGATTATGTATTTTATTTATCAAAAATTCTAAATTGGAAAGAGGTGGTAAATGCTGAGTGTCTAAGTGTGGTGAACCTTAAGGTCTGTTTACAGTATTGATGTGTCAGACTTAACAGTGACCCAATGTTAATGGAATGATCCAAGACACTGACAGCCCCCTTCCCTGTTTTGTTGACTCTGAACCAGGAAACTGAAGTTCCTTCCTCTGAAATTAATGGCTTATTATTTGCATATGTCCTCCTTTTGCTCACTTTGCAGAGGCAGTTCATTACATTAGAATACCTCAAATGCAAGGTTTATCTTTTGGGTTAATCATCCTCTTATAGGAACCATAAATTTTCCCTCTGATGTCCCTCGCTAATGATTGTGGTTTGTAAGTTGTGGAATCAAGGGTGTGGGGCACTTGTGTGTGTAGGTTTTATTTTTGCTGTTGTAGAACCAAGGTCCCCATTTGCTTGCTGACTGTCAGCTGGTGGCTGCTCTCTGCTCCTGGAGCCCACTCACATTTCTTACCACTTGTCCCTCTCCATCTTCAAAGACAGCAATGGAGAATCTCCCTTACAGTCAGTCTTGCTCCTGCTTCAGTTCTTACTTTCAAGAGGAGTACAATTAATTCTAAGGGTTCTCATGATTAGGTCAGTTCCACCCAGGACAATTTCCCTCTCTTAAAATCAAAGATGCCATATAACCTAACCTAATCACGGGGGTGATATCCCATCATAGTCACAATCCTGGGGGTTATACAGGGCTTGTATACCAGCAGGGAGGAGTCCTGGCGGGCATCTTAGAATTCCACCTACCACGCTAGTCCAGGAAATTCAGCCTTTCTACTGGGTGGCTTAAAACCTGGGACCCAGATTTTTTTGAAGAACCAGCAGCCTCTGCCAGAGACATTATTCCTGTGCCTGGTTTCATTCATTCGTGCTTAAAAGAAACAAGAGCCACCTCTGCTGTAGTTGGTCAAAAATTGGATCCAAAGAAAGAAGGGGCCAAGAAACATGGTCATCCGCTAAGCACTGAGATGTCTCTCCAGAACCAGTGAGGATATAGACACTGATTTGATGGACCACAATGTTGCAGGTGTCCTATAATTTGAAATTTCCTATTCCTTGGGTTACTACTCCTGAAATGTGTCACCCTCTCCCCTCTCTTATGTTGCATTTTAACTCAAAGCAGCATTCTTTTATACTGTGCAAACTACAATTCACTGAGGAAACCTAAGAGTTTAATGCACATTGGACAGGTAGATAGTTTGATGCTTTCTGAGAGAATAGAGCCATATTTCCTACAGAAGACTTTATTTTCCAAAGATGGCTGTAACAACATCTCCTATCCCATATGCTCTTGTAGCTCATGACTTCAACTCCCTTCCTGTTGAGAGGTGGAGCCTATTTCTACTCCCTGAATCTGGATGGACCTTAGTAACTGAGTAGCTTCCAGGGCAGAAAAGGCCGTGCTGCTCTGTCTAGCACTCTCAGGCCCCTCATCTTGAGAGTGCTGGTCACCATGTAAGATGCACAACTGTACTGGGGCCGCCATGTTGTGAGGAAGCCCAAACCAGCTCATGTGAGAGCCCACATGGAGAGGTGCCGAGGCAACGTGAAGAGAGATTCCGAGTCTGCCCCCAGCTGTTTCTGCTCCCTGTGGGTGGAACAGTAGCTACCTGTGACTGCAAATACGTAAGAACACGTGTGAGACAAGCACTTCCAGGATGCCATAAGCTCCTACATTTTGGAGGAAATTGTTAACCAGGAAGAACTAACTGGGATATTCCCCTGGTCAGAACAGACAAATTGATTTGTCTAGAAGTAATGTAGAAAACAAGCTTGTCTACTCTAAGCATATTCAAAACGAAATACAGGATGCGTTTGCTATTTTAGTCAAAGACGTGCTGGGGATGTGAATGTGGCTTACAGACTCTCGAAGTTCTACAGAAGACAAGAATAATTTAACTGTCGTGTTCACATTCACATTTAACAATGTCAACTTTGAGTTTCAAGGTGAGGTGAGAGAATTACTGATACAATGTTATGTAAATGTATAAATATTTACATATTTGAAAAATATTTAAGTGATTTTGAGATATGACATAAGTGTAAAGAATTGTGAAAAACAGGGTAATGATCATTTAAAATTTTAATAAGTAACAAATAAAATAAAGTTTTAATAAATGTATGCTTTCAGGAATTTTGTTGTCACTTGATTTGAGACATACCTGTATTCATTTATTACTTTAGCCACCCAGAATAATCTAGTTTATTATTTCTCCAGGAGTTTTAGAATCATAAGTAATTCTCATTTATATGCAAAGTAATGCACTCAGTCCCTTATCCTTTGATATATTTCTCTTTTAAGATTTTTTTTAATGAGGTGCCATTTCTGCTATTAATATCTTCCAAGTAGTAATCCAGAGAAAATGGAGATTCCCTAAGTATCAATACCTTACAGTAATATGAGTGTTAATATGAGCAAGCCAGAGCTTCCTCGTTTATGGGGATAGTCTTTCTCAGGAAAGTCTGATGAGCTTGGGATTCCGTTCTTAGATAGCAATCTCCACACAATGAATAGGTTTTTGTCCAAAATGACTTATTAAAAAGATGAAAGATATTGTTGTTAAACTCTATTCTTAGCAGTCTTTGTCTGAAATGACCTTAAGCATATGACACATGACAAAATGTAATCCCTTCTCAAATATTGCATATGCTCACTCCATGCATTTTAAACACAGGGACACTTCAAGACTGGAGCCCTGTCCTCCAGGAAGTGGAGATTCAGCTGGATGCTGCAACTTTTCTTCTGCAAAGTTCCCATGCTAATGCAAATATTTACTTCCTTTTAGATTCATAGCCATTAAGGTTATGGGAAATTAAGTTCAGCAGCAACATTAAATGCAAATGTGAAGAAGGAACAGGAGTGGAGGGGGAGCGGGAGAAAGGGAAAGCGTGAAACAGGCCTCTGATGGCTGCAGGCAAGGGGGCCGGGACGCGCGCTGGGAGCCCACGTGATGCCATCTTTAAAATAAGTCTAATCCTTTTGTTTCTGAAACTCTACCAGAATAGATAAAAATACTCTGTACACAATATTTATTCCAATCCATGCAGATTTGCTTCTTAATAATTTTTATTCCTATTTCACCATAGGTTTGAAATTCCTGTTTCTTATTTCAGTAAAATTCCCTATAGAGTATGATATATACATATTACATATAATTATTGTAATCTCTTTTAATTATTAATAAATAGGGATAGTGCTTTTAAAGTGTTAGAAAGAAGATGCTTTGAAAAGAGTTTTCTTATGCAGTTAAGCACTCTCTTTGTGTTTCCCTTGCTTGAGTCTCTGCAAAAAATTTATTTGGGTAATCAGAGTAAAGAGGATTAACAGTTATTGAACACTTCTCTCTGGGGACTTTGCATATATTATCTCAATTACTTTTAACAATAAACACAGTTTAGATATGAGATTCAAAGAGGTTAAGTAATCTGCCCAGCATCACACGGGTGTGGAGCTGAAGCAGGATTCCAGATCTGTGTCATCCAAGTGCTGGGCCCCTTCATGATCCCCCGTGCTAGAATCAGCATACCTGCTCAGTCAATAAGAGCTTATTCTATTTTTTTTTAAGGAAGATTGGCCCTGAGCTAACATCTGTTGCCAATATTCCTCTTTTTCTTTTTTTGTCTCCAAAGCCCCAGCACATAGTTGTAGGTCCTTCTATTCTTCTATGTGGGACACCACCTCAGCATATCTTGATGAACCATGAGTAGGTCCTCGCCCAGGATACAAACCAGCAAACCCCAGGCCACCAAAGCAGAACGCGGGAACTTAACCGCTACGCCACTGGGCCTGCCCATCAGAGCTTGTTCTGAATGATGGGATGTGTCTGTTCTAAGACCTGTGCTACACTAAAATTACAGTCAGTCAACTAAGCATACCTTTATGTCCAATGCTGGTTGAATCCTTAAGAAAAATCACAAAATGGATTACTCTGTTGTGTTTTCTGTTCTTATTGGAGAGTTTGTCAGAACAGGAGGGCATGAAGACAAGGTAATTTCTGTTTCTTTCCAGTTTGATTATTTAATTGTCATAGCTCCTCATCCACACACTGCCAAGAATCTTCCACACTACCCTCAGAAAAGTGCAGTGAGAGAGAACCATCAGCTTGTTTTCTTGGCTATTAGATCTAACACTTTCTTTTGAGAGAGAGACACAGAGAGAGAGAGAGAAGAGCAAGGAATGAGGGTACACACATCTAACTTTTGATCCAGAAAATACTTGTTAGTCAGGAAAAACCTGCTAGGTCATTCAACACTACTTCAATGTTTCTAGAGAAAACTGTCTTCAAGTGAAAAGGTAGTTTTCAAATGCTAAGTATCTCCATGTTTAATTTAACATGGTATTATATGGTTCTTATTTTCTTACATAGTTAGCTGTGATGAAAATACATCATATTAGGGGCGGCCCGGTGGCGTAGCAGTTAAGTTTGCACGCTCCGCATCTGGTGGCCCAGGGTTCACGGGTTCGGATCCTGGGCACGGACAGATGCACTGCTTGTCAAGCCATGCTGTGGCATTGTCCCATATAAAGTAGAGGAAGATGGGCACGGATGTTAGCCCAGGGGCCAGTCTTCCTCAGCAAAAAGAGGAGGACTGGCAACGGATGTTAGCTCAGGGCTAGTCTTCCTCACAACAAAAAAAAAGAAAAAGAAAATACATCACATTAGCAGTCAGATGGGGATTTTAATCATAGTAATGATAATTACCCATGTCTGTCTAGAATTTTACAGATGTCACAGCATTTTCACATATGTAGTCTCACATGTAAGCCAAAGCAGCTCAACTGTTCAGTCAGAACTTTTGACCAAACCTAAAGCAATCCGTCTCACAGACGAAAGTGCCGATTACTAAACAATTACGAAGGCTGGTGTGGCCACACCAACCGCCTCCCACTGGCCTGGCCACAGGGCAGCACTAGGAGAGGGAGAAGGCTGGGGGCAGAGGCCAGGGGAGGGTCCTCCTCCAGGTCAGCCACCTCCTCCAGATCTCGGTCTAGCTCAGAGACTCGCAGAATTGACAACCAAGAGGTTCCTGAGGGGCCTGCCCCACACTGTCCTCTTCCCCCAAGAGGAAAGTGTTTATTTAGCCCTTTGCTTGGTCTTGCATAGATGATGGGAAAGCACACAGAATTCCATCACAAGTCTCAATATACCTTCCCACTGGGAAAGTAGGACCTTATTTTGTTGTGAGACCATATTCAACAGCAACAAAAATCTCTTGAAAACCAGCCAAAACACAAGGGAAATGTGCAGATCAGACTCCTTTCCTCATCTTGCCCAAGAGCAGGAGTCTCTGAACTATATGCTCCAAAGACAGAGAGGATTATATGGTTCTACTGGCTTGGTAGTTCTGGTGGTCCAGAAGGAGTGGGAAGAGGTGTTTAGCCATGTCAACCCCGAAGACCTTCCTGGGATCAGCCCACCCCAGCCCCCATCTCATCCTAACAGAACTCAGCAAGGTTTTATCCCATAGACATTCAGAAGCTCTTCTCTATATCATGGTAGCAGAGGAAACTGGGGAATGTTTGGGCTCCACCTAAAGGTGGATGAGGTTAAGAAAACAATGAATTGGTCAATTACTTTAAACTCTAGAAGAATCTGTTCCATTTTTAATTATAATGTCAATTTTATTATGAAGTTACATAATCACAGAATAGAAAGCTGGGAAAACCTCAAAATTCCATAACCTTACCAAAGCAAATTACATATTTATCTATAATGATTTCATCTGCATATATGTGGTATAATGTAAATGCATATCAATTGGTATAATACAAATATCAGCGGGGGCCGCCTGCCCCTTTTTAATTTCTCTCAGTACTGCCAGTTCTACTGAGTGCAGAGGCACAAGTCTTCATGAGCTTTTTTACTTTCAAATCCTGCACCAATGCATAATGCCTCCATTTCACCCTGTGCCAACCCAGATATAGAACTCAACTTTCTATCTACTACCCCCTTGCTCCCACACCCCAACACCATCAAGTACAAATACATCCACTTTCAGACATGGAGTAATCAGGGATTATGCCATTTTGTGAAAGACCAGAACTGTGCACTTTAAGGAGAATATTGAAAGCAACAAAATCAGGAAGTCTTTTAGTTTCGTAATTACTTAAAGACCATCCACATCTTACTTTGACATTTGGAATCTGACTTTCTGTATGGATTTTATTGTACGTAGAATTTCTGGTAAGTTAATTTCTTTCTTTCTCTCTCTCTTCTTTCCTCTCTTCCTTCCTTCCTTCTCCTTTAACAAAAACAATATATGCCTTCATTTGGTCTGTAAATTCATACTATTTATTTCAGAGGTTCTGCTTCAAAATATTTCCTTGGAGCTTTTCGATTTCCTGTCCCAATACAACCTAATTGCTTTCTAAGCATACTACACAACTGGATCCTAAGATGTTTTTTCTTTCATTCTTAGGTTAGACCCATGATTTCTTGAATCCCGTTTACCCTTCTTTTTTGGATGTTTTGGTTGGTTGGTTTTGCACTCGCTTCTTTCAGGATTGGTCTACGGGTGGTATAAAATGGAAGTCATCTGCTGGTGGCATCCAGGCAAATCTGGTTTGTTTGATTTGGTTTCATGGTGTTTTCTTAACCTCATCCACCTTTAGGTGGAGCCCAAACATTCCCCAGTTTCCTCCAGGTCCCACCAATTCTTATTGTCTTGTGTCTGACCAGGTTCATTCTTTAATATTGCTGCTATAGGTATTTCCATTTACAACCCCAGGTGGAATACCTTACTTCTTACCCTGTCAACTGACTGATGTGAAGACAGAATTCTAGGTTCAAATGCTTTGCCCTCAGAACTTTGATACAAGGTTTCTCTGGCTTCTAGAATTGCCTTGCTATTGCTAATGAGAAAGCAGAAACTGATGCCAGTCTGTTCTCTTTTCTAAATAATGTACTTTCATCCTCTATCTCTCTGGAAGCTTTAAGATATGCCCTTTATCCTTGGTGTGCTAAAAACTCTAGAAGTATCTATACGTCAGTCTTTTCTCATTGTCTAGTCAGCACAATTGAATCTACAGACACATGCCTTTCTTCAGTTCTTGCAAATTCTACTCTATTTTGTTAGCTTCTTTCCTCCATTTCCTGAGTTCTCTCCTTTTTTGAACTCATTAATGTATTGACTCATTAATTGACCTTCTATTCTCTTCTCACATATTTTTTATTTCTTTATCTCTTTGTCCAAAATCTGAGAGATTTCTTTGTTTATTTCTTCTATCCCATCAATGAAACTTTATTTTTCTGTTTCTGAAATACATTCCATTAAAAATTCCAAAAATTTGGCCCATTTCTGGGCCAGTGTGTAAGCAGGTTAGAAGTTGTCATTCTCACTCATACAACAAGAAGAAAGCTAAACACACTGCAAATCAGCAACTCTTTTTAGAACCATCAGAGAACTGAGGTCACGGGGCAAACTGCTGACCTGACAAATGAAGGGACAGATGGGCAGATATGGAGAATCACAACTTACCAGAGCAAAAACCCATGAGCAGGATCAATTACTGCTTTTACATTAAAAAAAAATCCAATAATTATTTTGGAATTTTTAAATCTCTTTTAATTGTAGTCTGTTCTTATTTCACAGAAGCACTATCTTCTTGAATCTTTCTTAGGATACTACTAATTGGAGATTATTTTAAATGTCTTCTGTTCCCTCAATTTTTTATGTGATTCTACTATCAGTAACAATATTTTTTCATCCTGGCAATTTTGGGGAGAGCACTACTGATGGTCTTCTGGTAACTGATGGCCCTTCGTTTTCTGCTTGTGTTTATGAATGAAGGACTAGATTGATTATAGAAGGCTGCTCAGAATTTCTTCCACGACCATGGAAGTCTGTTTCTACACCAGTCCTCCCCTTGAATAGGTAGCTTGACTGTAACCTCTGCTTACCTGGGTAAGCTCTGGTGATTGGAAAGTTTCAGCACAGGATGCACCTGTGGGAAGCAGGCAGAAATCTGGGTCCTCTCATCTCTATCCTTGGTAGAATCTGGGCATCAACACCAATGGCAACCCTAGCCCTTCCCATGTTCAGTGGATGTACATCACATTTAACCTTAAGGAAAGTGCCACTCCAGAAAGGCTGTGTATGTGTGTGTGCACGTATGCATGTGTGTGTCTGTCTGTAAAGACTTGCACAGCTCTTCACTGACAGTTTTGCAATTAATTAAGGTGATCTCTGCCCCACTTCCCAATCTCACTTCCCATATTTTTATGTAACAAGCTTAGGGTTTCTAGAGGACACTTCAGAAGGGAGTGGCTCGCCCCTCCTCTAATGCTATTTTCTACACCCATTCCAAGCTAGGATTAGCTCTGATTTATTTATAAATGATTCTAAATGTTGTTCATGTTCTAGATATTTATCAATACTTCTGATTGGCTGTTGGCTCTCCTCGAGGAGGCTTTCAGACCTTTTATGAAAATATTTCTTTGTACTTCTTTCCTATTACTTTAGTGAGATTTTCGGAAGGAGAAGAAATTATTACATGTGCTCCATCTGCTAATTTGAATGTAAAGAAAGGCATAACCTTCCCACAAGCATTCTGGACTAAATCTCTTCCTCTGCTCCTAATGACAGCATAATTTTCCATTCAGTACCTCCTTTATCATTTGTTTGCCTATTTTCTGATTTTGTGTATTTATTGTCTCAATTTTTACACTTAGATACAACGAATATTATCTGTTCATGTAGCTTTTGCCTTCATTTAATTTTTTTTTTTGGATCAATTCACAGAAATAGGATTAGTGAGTCAATGGAGATATTTATTTTTATGACTCAAATGGTTTTCCAAAGGTGTTATGCCAATTTATAATGACACCAGCAGTAAATGAGAATTACAGTTTCAGTGTAACTAAAACTATTTTAAGTATTTGCTTTCCTATGACTTTTAAATTTTTTATTTTTTAATTAGTTTATTAAGTCTCTAATTATTACTTTTGCCTGGTTCATTAGCAAAACAAATTATTTAAACAAAGTCACCCCTTTGATCTCTTTTTTAAATGAAAACACAGAGTTTATTAAGATTCTTTTGATTTTAGTGTGCTAACTTTCAGCTAATAAATTAAGTAAAATTAATTCTCATCTTTTACTGAATCTTTTTGTCTTTCTCTATTTCTCAAAAAAATCCTATGAAAGTCACTCAGAGACCTCTACCATCCACCTTCAGTGCTCCATTTCCACAGGAAATATATTGTTGTTTCACTTAATAGCAAGTTTTCCTCTTGCCTGTATAAATACAATACAATAGACACCAAAGAAAAAGAAACCAATTGGCTTTTAAAGGTAACATATTCCTTTTAAAAAGTAAATTTTACAGTACCTCCCAACTATTGTCTGAGACCAACAAATAATTGATTAAACAAAGGCCTTCTTCTGGCTTTATGTGAAAATATTATATATAATTTTTAAGACAACCTTGTAACATATATAGATTTTACTTAACAGCAGATTATAAGCAGCAAACCAGAAAAGCCATTTGAAATGAAAGTGATTATGTTAGGAGGACCCTTAAAATGAAAGTGATGGTTTTTAGCCAATGAATGCAGGGCCAAATAGAGGAAAAATTTTGAAATCATGCTGTACGGCAGATAACAACAGGGCAAACCAAATCTGGCTTTTAAATAATGGTCATTTGGGTCATCAAAAAAGTTTAAAATCTGTTCAAGCACCATCTAGAGAAAATTATTTTTAACATATTTTTAAGAATTATATGTTTTGAGTCTTTAAGTTAAAAAATGGTTAATAGGAAACATATTTGTATGGGATATGTCTTTGTTCAACAAAGCTATATATAGATGAGAAACTCTTCATAAGAAGTAAATTGTGTTTAAAGGTTTCAAATTTTAAGTTCAAGTTATGAATTATGACATATGCATGATATATGAAGCATTATGACTCTTTGCCAGGAGACAAGCACACAGGAGCTCAGTTTTGACTGGATTTCTATCCTCAAGCATCTGATGATAAATTTGGAGGGAATTGATCCACATATATAGCATAACATATGGAACAATTAGTAAATAAAATAGTGTATCATGAACTGATGAATTCTGAGTACAAGTGATCAGCCAATAAGGCATTAATTTTAAATTATGGAAAATATATTCAAAAAGAGTTGTAGAGATCTGTTGTGGACTGAATGTCTGTGCCCCTTCAAAATCCGTATGTTGAAATCCTAACCCCCATTGTGATGATATTAGGGGGTGGAGCCTTTAGGAGGTGATTAGGTCATGAGGTGATTAGCCCTGGTGAATGTTATCAGTGTCCTTATAGAAAGGACCCCAGAGAGCTCCCTTGCCCCTTCTACCACATGAGGACACAGCAAGAAGATGGCGTCTATGACCAGGAAGTGGATTCTCACTAGGAAACTTGATCTTGGGCTTCCAGTCTCCAGAACTGTGAGAAATAAATTTCTACCATTTAAACCACCCAGTCCATGGCATTCTGTCTGCTTAGCAGCCTGAAGGGACTAAGACAAGAGCTGAGAGGTAAATATTGACTCAAACAAACAGGGAAAAATTTACAGAGGATGTGAATTATTATCTTACGATCCCTGACTTGACTGGTGTGTTATTGCATTTCATTTTCCTAAACTAGATTATAGTCCAATTAACTGGAAAATACTAACCATGTGATTTCAACTTATGGTAGAGGAATGATATGTGAAGGTGATTCAATATGCACCCTAGCCAAGAAATACACATTTTTTTGTCAATATCTTTAAAATTTCTGCTTTTCCACAGACATGCTCGTCAGTACATTCCCAAGCACATCAACCTAATATAAAGATCATATTCATTATATATGAACATGAAAACAATTATGTTCCCTCTGTGGGTGAATTTAAAAATCTTGTCTTTGTAGCAATGTTGAAACAGAATACTTACATGTTGATGAAGCCAGGAGCAAGGAGAACAAAATTAGATCTTATTCCAATGTATTCACCCATAAACTAAATCTAATAGGAGTTAGGAAAAATTCTATGCTGAAACACCAGTTTAGCAAAGACTCTCGTAAAATCAAAGGAGATAACCTAGATTCTAAGGTTACTGATAATCTATGGTCAAATTCCGTCATTAGGGCACAAGATGAGCTATTCGTGTAAATGAGGACGAGTGTGGAATCTGGTACGGTTCCCACACCCCCACACCTGCCCTTCCCATGCCAGTCGTCCTCTCTTTAGAAACAATAACAGATGTGCTTCCCATCAGACTTATTCTCTAGAAAAAGAGTGAGACAGGAAGGGAAAGAGCTCTTCGTTATGTTGGAAAAGAAACACACCTGCATCCTGTTCTAATATTGTTGGAGACCAAAAAATAATTGATTAAACAAAGACCTTCTTCTGGGCATATGTGCAAATATTATACATGATTTCCAAGACAATCTTATAAGGCAGGTACCATTATTGTCCCATTTTTCAGATGAAGAAAATGAGAGCCAGAGAGTTTAAGCAATTTGTTCAAGAAGGAGAGAGGACTTAAACAAAGTCTAAATTTCCAAAGCCAATGTTCTTAAGTATTAAGCTCCTGTATGTTGCTTCCCTAATGTGTTTGAAAGTATCTACATTAGCCAATCAAGTTAACTCTTGTTAACAACTCAATAATTGACAAAAATGAATAAAAATCAGTCGTGAATGAATATCCTTTAAATTCTCCAAGGATGAAAGAGATTTTATCCCAGACAAGACTTTTACATCCTTTGCATATTTTCTAGCAGCGCTAATGAAAGCTTGCTTAATTTAATACTTCTCAGGTTAGTTTTCTCTCTTTTACCAAACACAGATATTGTACATTTAAAATTTACATGAAAATCTGGAGTCATTCTTCTGGCGTGATGTTTCCTCTGCCTCCAGACAGAGAAGTAACACCCTGCCAGAATACAGAATGTTAAAGGGAAATAAGACATTGTCTTTTGGTGCCAGAATTCTTTGTCGTCCAGCACACAGCTGTTCCTATGCAAAGCAGTTTCTCAACCCCGAGGACATCCGAAATGGTGAGAACAGTTGTGGATCACACAGTTCCCAATTGTGCCCTAGATGAGGGAAATTGTCATCACTCAGAAGCCGCAAATTGAAATCTCATACATCAATCAACATGGATGTGGTGCCACACTACTGAATCATATCCACTTTCACATGTTTCAAAATCCTAACAACTTTCCTCCAACTGGAAAAACAAAGTTTCAAGGAATCATCCAATGCTATCTTTTGAAGTTTATGAAAATCATTGTACATTTTGTTATTTTCTCACCAGTGAAGTCATGACTCACCCATTATCTGAAAAGTATCCAGATGAAAAAGTTTTGAAAGGAAATTTTCACAGTAGGCCAACTCTGTTCTCTTAACAATTATGTGAATAAAGATGTTTATTTAGATCTTGATGAGTCAACCCTTTAGGAGAGGATATATAACTTAAGTATTTACTGAATTCTCCAGCACTCTTGTCAATCTATCTAAAGTCAACCCCATCTTCTGGGTATAACTCCAGTTCCACTTCTGCATGAAGCTTTTGCTGTGGCAACAAATTCATGATGACCTCTCTTTTCTCAGAGATCTAAATACGCTTCACAGTTCAAATAATGTTTTGGATACCATTCCCATATTTTCAGATCAACATTAAGCTTTATTTTAAAAAATAGCATTGCGTTATTGCAATATCTATTCTGGCAAGAATGGTGCATAATAAATGCATATTAACTGATAAAATTTAGAAACATTTTTTAGTTGAAATTACTAATTGTTGGATAGTACAATGTCTCCAACTCATATTTGGGGAACTGTAGGGTTGTATTGCCTCGTTGGTTCATACTAAGATAGAGGGGTGACGACATCTGAAATGCTGGCTAAGTTGCATCTATATATGGATATTTAAGAAATTGGACTGTCTAATCCAGAAAATCCAGTTCTGAATTTATTCTGACACCAGTTCCCTTACTATATTCTCTTTCTGGACTAATTGGAGGGGTGAGATAAAAGGAAAGCATCTCTAAATACATATTAATACATTAACTATAGAATAAGGAGGAGTCTTGTTTTCTTACAACAGTTTACAGTTTTTTATTCTTTTGACTCCTGCCTTAACTCCAACGTCACATGTAAATCCATATGCTAGTCAGAAGGGAACTGACACTGTCCTCTATATAAGATATAGATTAGGCTAGTCCCAATTTGGAACATGTGTCATATTCACTATCCTCTTAGCACTAATATTCTGAAGATTCATCTGCCTTTAGGTAAATATTTTGAATTATGTTAGCTTATGTCTTGTTCTCCCAACTAAAAAGTAAAGTAGTTCATAATACTTGCAAAGTCGGGTAATTGATTCCAAAGGAATTCAGAGGTTAGAATTGCAATTTCCTCTAAAGGAAACACCCATGTTTGGAATCTTGAGTAGCTGTCTCCACATTATTAACAGCCCTACTTATATTTGACAGACAACTAATAATGTGGCTATCTATCTCCAAGACAGCAGACCTGAATATATTTTTAACTTTATAAATGAACTTTAAAAGCCCTACAGACAAATTTCATTAAAGTAAAGAATGGAAATTTGGTAAATGGAGTCTTTGGATTTTATTGATGAATAAATCTTTACTTTCTACAACTGCTAATAAGGATCTTGAAGGTAAATAAATAAAACATTCATTTCCTGTGTAGTAGATGCAGTGCTCTTTGAGTAAGTTGCTGTGGAATGCTTTTAGGAGGACTGTCTTATTCATTCTTAAAGCCAGGCAGAAGCATTCCATAATATTCTATCGGAAGAGCATTGCTCCTGGGAGAGTTCTGATCTTCCATGTTCCACCATAGATCCTTCTTGCTACGTAAGGATGTCCAAGGTCAGCAGAATAATATATTTCAGAATCTCGTCTTGACCAAACCAAGTTCAATATTGTACCTCTGGTGTTTTAGTGAGTTAGGATAAAGTTGATTATTAAAAACTGTTTTTTGCTGATGTAATGCAGAAACTACCCCCTCCCTTTTTTTCAGAAGGAATTATCTTTCTCCTAAGAAACTGTTTTGACTATATTTTCACCCTAAGTCAGGAGGACATTCTTGAACATTTGCACAGGGACAGTTCCAAGTTTTGCTGTCAGCTCATCTCCCAGAATGACTCCACATTGAATAAAATCCTTGAATTTGGGTAAAAACGTGTGGTGCTACTAAAGATGGTACTTAGCTTAGTGGTGTCTTTAAAAGCTCTTGTTTTCTGTATGTATCAGGACCCTGGTGAGATTTGTCAAAACTCCTGGAGTGCGGGTTGAGGAGACAAGACATAGACAGAAATTAACTTTGATTTTGAAGAATTTTCTGGTGTTGGAACCAACTTAGAAAAGACCACCTTGTACAACACACTTCCACACACATAGAGGTTTACAATAGGTCTGTAAACTACCCCATGAATGGACACTATCAGCATCCAACAGCCAGGCTGTCAACTTATTGGAAGCTACTTTTTAAGACATTATGGCCATCTGAGGGCAGGACAATGGCTAACAAAGCATTTGTTGATGGATATTCCGATATTAGGAAAGATATTATGGATCAAAAGGGTGAACAGTTGCCCTCAATTTCTATGAAATCATTCATTCATTTATCATTTATGGCGCACTGTGTGCTAAGCCCGAGAACATCTGAGACCCTGAGATACGGTGATGAAAAAGACCCAGGACCTCGTCATGAGCCTCCTCGTGAGCTCGGTCTTACAAAACATCAATTCAACGATTTTCTTTCTCTCTTCAACATCTTTACAGATGGACAGAAATAGACATTTTTTTTGAAATACATCTGCACATCACTCTATTTAGTCAATAAACAATGAACATCTATGCACTAAGCACTGTGGCATTGCCAATGTGAATACTTAAGCAATAAATGGTATGAACACTGACCACGAAGAAATTATCACCTAAATAGGAAAAAAGATAAATTACAGGAAAAATTGAGGGATGATATAACTCACTTGACTAGTGATAAATGGATTCTCTTATGAAGGAAAAAGCCGAACAGGAGAGCTAACTGTTGGTAAAAGGATGGGGCAGCCAGTTAAACTGAGCAAAATGTTACCCCAGGTCCCCTGGAGGCATTGTAGCCAGGTGAGAAATCTGAAGTACAGTCAAGGATGGAAGTAAAAATCATACCCCTGCCAATATTTTAATCAATAGATATTTCTCAGCACCAAACGCATCTGGAAATGCAGTAAGTGGAAGATCCTTGCATTGCAGGAATGACCAAGAAGGGGCTGAGTCTTGACCAGCTAATCCTTGCCCTGTGAGGTGAGGACTACGTTGCCATTTTCCAGATTAAGAAAACGAACCTCAGATAGAGTAAGTAGCTTGTTCAAAATTCCTCAGAAAATAGATAAGTGATCTGAGGTGTAAACCCAGGCCTATGTGTCTGAGACATTCTGAAGCCCTATTGTTTTCTCCTCTTGCTGTGCTGCCTTTACGTCAGATCTGTGGAGAAATAAACTATGAAATGAAATAAGTCACTAGGTCAAAAGGTAGAAGGACTGAGAAGATGTCAAGAAACAGACTACAAAACAGACCTGAGCAAGTCATTTCATATTACGGCAGGAAAAAATATCCGAGCGTGGGAAACCCACTATTGCATTGGGCTGGCTGTGCAGTGCCAGGGTCCTTATAATGACTCAGAGACTTGGGAACAGGCAGTCATGGATCCCCAGGGCTGGGAATTTATTAAAAAGACAGAGATCAGTGGAGGTGACTATTGTCTGGAAAGTTTTCTGGGCGATGACATGTTTTTTCTCAGTTGTGAAAGGTGTGAAGCATTTGGGTAGGAAATGAGCAGAGAGGTGAATTCAAATGATTCAAAGATTAGAATGAACAATGACATGAGCAGAACAATAGAAGACGCAGCAAAATGTCTTGCCGGTTAAGGATCGAGGTAATATCTACTAATGTTGTACCATAAGAAGATGCCATAAAGAACAGTGTATATTTATTTTTTTACTCAGTTAGGAAACTCTTGTTAACATTCTGCATCTTTGATTATTTCATTCCCTGTAATGTCCTGGAATGATATTTAAAAATTACTTCAAATAGAAGCCCCATACTGTTTAGTTAAAATCCATTTTCAAAATTCTTTTAACAGTAATTACAGGAAATTATCAGCCTTTGTATCTTGCTGGCTGACACACAGTATAAATCACCCAATGTGTCACTTCTGATCAAGCCCATGTAATCATATTACATGACAGGAACTGACGGTCATAAATAGACATGATAACCTAATTTGGAAAACTCAGACAAATGCAATTTCTTTTAAACCTTAGTTCAAAAACGCTGGTGAAGCTCTACAGAGGACTGGCATATTGATGTGACTTTGAAGATATTTGTAACATTTCCTTCTTTCAAACTGAAAGCTATTTCAGTTTCATACTTTAGATATAAGCTCATAAAAATGTGTAATATAAAATATTATAGAAAATGTTAAAAAAAAGAATGATGTGATTATTTGGCTCAGTTGATATTTACTGGGTTTGCTGGGTCACTAATTAGAGTCTTTTTGAGGTGCGGGGTATAAACAGGGTTTCTTCCCTTGGCAGAGAATGAACTTGTCAATGACTCCAGTTTGAGAAAACCAGAAGCATTAAATGGAGAGAAGGAAGATACACTCAAAATTGTGTCTACCTAGGCGTGGTTGTTGAACTTTGAATTTCACCAGCAATATGAATCACGAAAGCAAGAAGCTTGTACCTCTTGGACCACATAGAACATGGACAGGAGAACCTGACATGCTGAAGGTGGGGTGAGATTGAGACTTCTCAGTCCTTAATGCGGGAGGCTGGCACCTGCGAGGCACATGCTAGAAGCTCTAAACGTGATGAAGATGGGGAGCCTTGGGCAAGGCTTGGGTAATCCAGCTCTGACTGATGCCCTGAGTTGGGCAGATGACCCCAGGTTGCTAGTTGCCATCCCAGAACCCTGGAATGCCTACAGGATGCTGATGTGTGTGGATTCCTGCCTCTTATCCTTCACTTGCCACCTTCAACCAACCCAACAGAATAATGGAATGATCATGCCTGTCCTATTCCCACTCTCGCTTGCAGACCCATATATTTTATCCTTATGTATGAAGGTTGTGAGGTTTCAACCACAATTCAAGGATACACTCACACTTTACAGGCTGATTTATCCGGATATATACACAAGAATACATTGAATATGTGAATGCCATATTATGTTGTGGTAGGAAAAATGTTATAATCCATGTTTCTAGGAGTCTGAAACTTTGTGTATGTGTGTGTGTGTTTGTGTGTGTGTGTGTGTGTGTGTGTGTGTGTGTGTGTGAATCTGGGAACAAATTACTTCATTCCATTTTCCTTTCTGAACAAGTTAAAACACAAAACTCAGCTCAGTGCCTGTGAGGAGCAAATCAGATGGGAAATGAGGTGAGGAAAGTCGGTGGTGTGTCTACTATCCATGAAACCTTCCGTGTTTCTCCCAATTAGTATAGTGTTATATTTTTGTCAAAAAAAGAGGGATGATGAGTGATAATAATGTTCTTCTCAGGAATATTGGCATGAGATTTTCTTCTGATAATTCTTTTAATCCAAGTAATTCCTTCTGCCCAACACACAGGCAAAGAATGAGATTAGTTACCTCTAAAATATACCTTAAGTTAGTTTAACCACAAGTCTGAAGCAGAAAGACTCACCTTTGAAAAATATAATAAAATTATCAATTTAAAAAATCACAAAACTGGGGGCTGGCCCGGTGGCATAGTGGTTGAGTTCACACGCTCCGCTTCGGTGGCCCAGGGTTCGCAGGTTGGGATCCTAGGCATAGACCAACACGCTGCTTGTCAAGCCATACTGTGGTGGTGTCCCATATAAAGTAGAGGAAAATGGGTGCAGATGTTAGCCCAGGGCCGGCCTTCCTCAGCAAAACAGAGGAGGGTTGGCAATGGATGTTAGCTCAGGGCTAGTCTTCCTCACACACATACAAAAAAAAATCACAAAACTGGCAAACTAATGAGTAATATTTATGTACTTCAAATATTCAATTAATAAAAAGGAGGTGGCCATTATGGGAACCAGACAAAGAAGAATCAGGGATCAAAACTATATGGTATGTGTACAACTGTGCCAGAGAATAAGATTATAAATCTAGTAGATTTATTATGATAGAATAATAACAGCAGAATAGAATGTCCTTTTTAGTTTAGTCCTTTTAAGAGAGGTCTTTTCCTGAAACTAAAAAGGACAGTCTATTTTGAAGCAACAATATTTCATGTCTGTTCATGACCTAGAGAAAGTATCTCTCGAGAGCATGCCTTTCCTGCCATCACCTAGCATTGCTTTGGAGTTGTAGTAAGTGCAATAAGACAAGAAAAATTAAAGACAAATATAAGAAAGGAGATATTATAAGTACATTTCAATGTCCATCTTTCAATCATCTCCTTTATAAGACATTTGACTCACTGATAACTTGACTGAGCCTAACCCTGGCCCTGCAATAGTATACTGATCAGATGTGTTTG
This sequence comes from Tapirus indicus, assembly GCA_031878705.1. Lineage (NCBI taxonomy): Eukaryota > Metazoa > Chordata > Mammalia > Perissodactyla > Tapiridae > Tapirus > Tapirus indicus. The sequence continues at coordinate 124,006,224 of CM062925.1, forward strand.
ACATCTGCCTCAAGAGTACCCACCCACAGCCTAGCTAGCAGCATCTCATTTATGTGTCCTAGTTCCAAAAATGATTGAGCCAATCACATTCACTTCCCAGGAAAATAGAGATAATTTTATTCACTAAAAGTGGGATAAGAGAGATAAGGAAGCAAGAGAAACTAGAACGGGAGAGCTGTGAACAGAGAAAAAGTGGGAATACACCTTGGAGAAAGTGGCCCTAGTTCTGACACCTTCCACTTTCCATGGGAGATGTCACTGCTTTGCCTTTTGTTCTTAGATTCTCCGAGAACTTTTAGTAATCTTTTACTAGATGATGGTCAGTCTCTGTTTCTTGAAACCAAAAGGGCCATGAAAATCCAGGGTAGATAAAAATATTGAGTCATCAACAATTACTGAGCGCACATGATGTGCCCCATGCATTGGATACATTTCCTCCTTTGCCCCCTCAGTCATCCAGGATGTAGGTATGATAAACACCAGTTAACAGGGGATAAGATTAGAACAACACATAAATCACTCATGGTCATGTAACAATGAGTAATGGAGAGAGGATTCCAGTGCAAGCATTCTGAATTGGGAGTCCATGTCTTTAGCTATCTGTAGGTTTGCCCCTTCACTGCTGATGATGTGATAATTTATCTACAGAACTGAAGAGAATAAATAAGAAAACTATTAAAACTACTGTAGTTCCTTGATTCTAAAATGTAATCAATTTGGATATTTAAAATCACTTTTGTAATAACAATTTATGGAAAGATAAAACATTGAAATAATTTTGTACCTTTTTTCTAGGAGGGCACAACGATTTTTTATCTGTACAATTATATACTGCCTCCCTCTAAAGACATAACCAATATTTGAGTTTAAGTGATCTTCATTTCGTAGTCTAGAGATTCTTCTAAGTGATGTTTGGCCATTGGCAGTCATGCACGTCTCATGGGAATTCATTGGTTTTTGATAACCTGCACTCATAGTTTTTAGGCTTGACACTATGGAAGATTGGAGTTTGTCTATACTTTCAATTTGGTCAAAATTGTAGTTTTACTTATTTTTTTAAATTGACTTACATAAGGCCAAAAGTCAATGAACTTTTTCTTGGAAGACATATAGAACCTTTAGACAGATATTTAGTACTTAGTGATCAGCTCTCACTGATTGGTTACAACAACCTCTCTGAATTTAAAAATTGTATGATCTATTGGAGACATTTAAATATTAGTACTACATTAAGTTCATATGTAGAAGCATTGTCTGTACATACAATAAATTTTTGTTTCAAAATTTTATCATGTGTAATTATTTCTCAGACAACTGACAATTTCTGATCCAAATTTAATTTAAATTACAGCTGCATCCAGTGCTACTAATGCAAATAGCTCATCTGATAGCCGAATGAACTGATATCTTCTATGCCCAGATGAAAGCTATCTACCAGCAATGACGGATCTGGCAGGACTTAGCGCCTCCCATGACAGCCGTAGAGAGCACGGTGGTCCTGACATTGACTATAAACCGTGCCTTGATTTTAGAGAAATTAAAATGTGAAGAAGCCATGCATTTAAAAATGTTAGAAATGGTGATGAGAGAGTTCAGTAAAATGGCCAGTTGCAAAATAAATATAGAAAAATCAATATTTTTCTTATATATCAGCAATAAAGGTATCATTATATTTTCTTTTGTGTCAGTTGGGAAATGTATTGGAAAAGATTATACTATTATAATCTTTATGCTATTATACCAATAGCCTCACGATCACAAAAATACCTAGCAATAAACTTATCAAGCAACTTTCTGGCGTGATAAGAAAAGCACGCTGGGGAGTCCTTGTCTTCTGCCAGGAATCGTACTAAATGCTCTACATACGTCACGTTAAATACCCACAAGATCCATGTAGGAGATCTACCACTTATGAGAAATATGTGAAAACTGAGCCTTAGAAAGAAGTTAATAAATTGTGAGATATCGCACTAAGAATCAAGCCCGAGATATTTTGTAAGTGGCTGCACTGGATCTCGAACCTCAAATCTGTCTAATTCTGAAGTTCCAGCAAATTCTCTGTCATTATATTGCTTTAAGAAAAATATTTTATCTCAGAGAAAGTGACCAGAAGAAGTTGTTTCAAAAGTCAACAAAAGACTATTACTCATTGGGATTTTTTTTTTTCATTTGGTTGAACATTTTAGGAATTATAGGGGAAAAAAATTAAAGTATATGAAATTTGATTTCAGTATCTTTCAAATACTTCTCTGAAACATATTTGAACTATTAGAACTTTCTGAAACCATAGACCAGACTCAAAAGCCTATGAGGAACTTTTACATTTTTCCATCCTCAAATTAAGGAGGATTCCAGTTACAGCTTTAAATACAATCTGAATTGGCTCATCTATCTATAATCCCCATGACTAAATGTAACCAAGGCACCAAACCAGCCCCATATGGAATGTATCCAGTGAAAATGAAACCGTTAAGGCAAGATAATGCACAAATATTAAAACATAGAAAACTGATAAGGTGACAACAAAAAAAAGTCCTCTTAAATTAAATTAGAGAAGTCCTAGGGACTGCCTGCACTTTTTTTTCCCCAGTTTGAATGAGAAATCCCATTACAACCTTGATATTGGCACATTGGTTTTCTACATTTTATTCCTCAATTTCAGGACATTCTCAAAATGTGGATTATTGAATTACATATTTACTGAACTAGATTTGAAAGCAAAACTATGTAAAACAAAAACACTATTGAAATTTTAATCTAATAAGCATGGACATGTTAACTCGAGGGGTTTGTGAGAGAAGCAGGCATTTTTACCATTTTATTCTCCTGCGAGTGAATCACTGCAGACCTCATCCAAGTTAAACTGCTGGCAAATTTGTGTCTTTTGAACCCGATTAGTTGCCACATTTGACAATTACTACAGTGATTATAAGTCTGGAACCTCCTGTAGGAATTGGAGTCACCACAACCAGAGCATCAACGTTACCTTCACAAATAAATTAAAATAAAGGTTTATTATTTCGCCACACCACAGACTCTAACCACGCTACTGTGAAAGGCTTCATGGAGCTAGAATTCTCTGCTTTCACATTCTCCTCACTGGCCTCCCTTTGGGGTCTCCACCGGGGCTGCTTCTTGTGGAGACCGCCCTGCAAGCAAGGTCCCTTGGCAATCAGTGAAAGCTCCAGGCTCGCCTGTGATCCGCTGAAGGAGAAAGAAGTAAGCTGAGAAAAAGGACATTGACACATGCACACGTGAAAAACTCCATCTAGGAAAGGTTGCCGCAGGGCGGGTCATCGTTGATGTTGCAGGGGCCTTTTCTGACAGTCCTCGTCTGCCTGGAGCAGCTGATTATTTCACAATTGAACGTATGACGCACCTCCAGTGCTTGGCTACAGATTCCCATTTTCAGTGAACTCGTGGGTTGTAATCCAGTCCATAGCATCCAAAGCCATGCTAACCGCCCTGCTGGAGTCCTCTGAGAGAGATGATCGAGGCTGGTTCTGTTTAATACTGATGCCATCTTCAGATGATCATTTAAAACAACTAATCAATTTTATTGCTTACACACATGACTTTACATGCCTCCCAGAATAAAAACAGGAGCTATTTATTCATTCAACACACGTTTATAAAACACCTACTATACGTCAAACAGTGCCCTAGACACTTGGGATACATCATGAGGAGGACGGACAAGGATCCCCAACATTGTCGAACTTACTTTCTGATGAGAGAGACAGATAATAGTCAAAAAACATAATAAACAAGTAAATTATGTATTATGTTAGAAGGTGATAGTGCTCAGGCAAAAAGAAAAAATAGAGCAGAAAATGATTTGGAAATATGAGAGCCTGGTGAAGTAGGGAAGTTTGAGCAGATCTCACGTTTGTAGAACAATAAATCAAATCTGAAAAAAAAATAACCTGCAGGCAGACCATCAAGGTTTTAAATACTATGCAATGCAAAATTATAATGTGGTTCTCTCTGCCCCACCCCCACACACAACCTCACTCACATCCCACCTCCAAGAAGTCCTGATGTCGTTACTATCTCGCAAACAGGCAAATAAGGCAGAATCCTATTCCAACCCAACAGGTATCTTCTCTGTTGTCTTAACATCACTCTTATGAGGTGACGTTAGGTGCATGTCACTTGAAGAGAATAAGAAATCAGGCAGTACATGCAGGAACGACCACAGAGATACTAACTGACCTTTGAGGAAAAATTACATGACAGTAGAAGGGATTTCACATGAAAGTCAGACATGCAACGGCTTTTTAGGTTTCTAATAAGACTGCATTTTCAAATTGAGCCTCCCAGTAAAGAGAGGCTCTTTGTAGTTTAGAAAAGATAAAATCAAATTCATCTATTTCTTTCATAGTGAAGAATCTTGCACAAATTCATTAAATATATATATATATATTTAAATGTAGAGTAACTAAAATTGCATGGAAAAAGAGAAATTTAAGTCAATTCATGTGGAATGGGTAGCAAGAGAATAATTATAGGTGTATTAGTCCATTCGAGCTGCTATAAAAAAATAACACAGACTGGGGGCTTATAAAAAACAGACATTTATTTCTCAGTTCTGGAGGCTGGAAGTACAAGATCAAGGCGCTGGCATATTTGGTGTCTGGTGAGGGCCATGTCCTGGTTTATAGACAGTATCTTCTCACTGGGTCCTCACATGGTGCAGGGGGTGAGGGAGCTCTCTGGGGTCTCTTTTGTAAGGACACTAATCCCATTATAGGAGGCTGCACGCTCATGACCTCATCACTGCCCAAAGGCCCCACCTCCTAACACCATCACCTTTGTGGGTAGGTTTCAACATATGTATTTTCAGGGACACAAATATTCAGTCTATAGTAATAGAACATATATTTTTTGTACCTGAGATAAATAAATGTCAGCCTTTGGAATAAAAGAATGTTTAGTAGAGATGGTTGTGGGATGCACTTGACCAGGGACTGAAGGATTTAGGCAGTGACGGGGTAAGGGCGATTCCATGGGGGGCCAGAATTCCTCATGTCAAAAATGAAGGACTACTCCCCTATTTGACAGATGACAAAACTGAGTCCCTCAGTGTTTGTTCATGGCCAGCCTGTGCAAAGTCACAGGTTGAGTAAGTGTGCGAGCCGTCAAGTGGTCCTGAGCTTCAGGGAGGCCTGGCTGGGTTGGTTCACCACACGTCCATCCAATCAGCTGGTGAAGGCCATGAGTCCACGTGGACTGGAGAGTCTATAACTTAGGACACAGCGGGCAGCCAGAGCTTCGTGCTCACACTCGTTCTCCCTGCACTCAATTCTCATGATGGGGATGCAGGATGGGTCCCGAGGGATGCTGCTCACAGGGGTCTGAGTCACTGCTGAAGAACCCTGAATTTAGGAACCCCCCCATCTTATACAGGGGCTGCTGTCAAACCGCCCATCCTCCCCTCTGGAGACAGAGGTTATCTTTAGTAGAGGGAATGTAAGCAAATCTTTTCTGGGGAGAGGAGGAGGAGGTCTATATCTTTGCTATCTGAAACATAAATTAGTCTAGCAAATTGCTATTAATGACTAACTATGAAGATGTATTTGAGATTACTCCACAGTGTCTCTCAACAAACCCACCCTGATTCCTACCCCTGCGAGATTTCTGGCAAATTTTCCCATTTCGTCAGCCACTCTGATCAAACTGACCAACAAGAGTGGGGCCATATCCACCCGGTTTGTCTCCTGCAACATTTAACTAAGGCCGAGTCAACAAGATTGCAAAAAGTTGTAGCAATTCAGGTTAATATACGCGCTTTGTATGCAACACAAAAAGTGCTCAAAAATGTTTGTTGAATTGAACTGATATTTTACTCATGAGCGGGAGGTATGCATATTTTAGATTGATCCTCCTTACTTAAATGTGAAGTTTTTATGAAACTGAACTTTGCCCATATTTTGTAACTTCATAGGAATTATCTTAACCTACGTATATAGTCACTACTTATATTGAACTTTTTTAGGGTGGCTTGAGGAGTGCAAGATGTACAAATCCAGTCTACATATTCGTTCCACAAATATTTATTAAGAGTTTACAATGTGCTGAGTACATTATAAATCATGGGAAGTCCTCAGAACCCTTGCTTCGTTAGCATTAATTTACAGACATAAAGACAATGAGGGAAGTAGACAACAGATTTTCACACGAGTCAGTCCTGCCTCAAAAACCTCAACAAATCTGCTCTTTTCTTTGCAGTGTATCTTCATCATCCTTACCTGAAAGAGGTCATTGTTAGACATATCATTAGGCTCCACTACTTTTATTTAATGCAAATCTTAGTTTATCCAGCTTAGAAGTCTTTTGAAAGTCTGTTCATCACTTTGAGAATAAAGTTAGAACTGTTCATGTGATATAATAAGCCAAGCCTTTGGGCTTCTCGCCATCACTAACTTACCCAGTTCGTTTCTCTTTCCCATTGCCCTCTCTTCTCCAGTTCTGGAGATGGAACGTGATATCTCATGCCTCTGGGCTTTGCAGATACTTTTCCTCGGTCCAGAATATTCCTGTTTTCTCCTTAAAGGCTGGTGAGGTTCTTTCTCTCACTCTCCAGGACAGTTTAAATGTCATTGTCCTTGACTCTTCCCAAGGCCCTTTTGAAATTAAGTTCTTTCATGCTCATTGTAACTTAAACTTGCTTATAGGTTGTGCTTTTGTGTATATAACTATTTTTTAAAGGTTTGTTTTCTTTCCTAGAATGTGAGCTTAATGAAAGCAGGAACCATATTTTATGTGTATTTATATCTCAGCATCTAACACAATAACTGACACAGGATTATCCGTGAATGTTTATTTAAAGAATGAGTAAATGAGTAATAGAATAAGAGGCCTCTTTGCTTCTATTGTAGCAGACAGCTTCCCAGATTTTTCCCCAAAGCCAGTCTTCCTTTCTTCCATAGTAACGGGATTTTAATGAGACAAAGGGCTCTCCATCTAGATACTAAATGTGCCAGTCTCCCTTGATGGAACTGCCTACGTGGAGAGGCCTGGGCCAGTGAAACGTGGGTGGATGAGATCTGTGAAATGCTGAGGTCCTCTCCAAACTAAAGGCAAACCACTTGTCTGAAATTCTGCTCCTTTCCAAAACTTCACACACTCTGAACCTTCACATGGCAATGACTCAGATCTCACAGGATGCACCAAAGCAATAAGGTCAAAAGGACAGCTGTCCCTCCATGGATTCGTGGACCAGAATCCCATACTCAGACCACCACCCACCTCAATATGGTTATGAAATGGGGAAAGAAACTTCTTGTACAAGACACTGTATCTGAGGTTTATCTGTCATTGTAGGGAGTCTGTTTCTCACCGGATACAAGAGTAGTCTCCACAACGCTCTGGACAAGTTGTTATGATGCTTCTGTTTGAACGCTTCCAATGATGTTCCCTTCCTCACAAGGTAGCCTCTTCCATTGTTGGGAACTCTCAGTTTCAGAATGTGTTTATTTACAGGTAAAATAGGCTTCCTTATAATTTCCAAGTTGGTTCATTTCCACAATCTAGAGGTGCACACACTATGAGGCAAAGCCACACTTCCACTATGTGAAATATCATCTTCCTGACCGGCTACACTTTCTAGACCATATAATCATGGTGCTCTGAGCTGCTTCTCCTATGACAAGTTTCCCAGATCATTTTTACATTGTTTGCCAGGTTTTGACAAGATTTGCAATTTGTTAATATCTGTCATTAAAGGATACTTTCTGGAACTGATAGAAATGTGGCCTGAGTTAGGCCCAGGAACTGATAGCACCAAACACATATGTAACATTTGACATTTTTTCATTCATTCGAGAAGAATTTATGAAGTGCCTATTGAAAGCTTGGTATTCCTTCAGGTGCTGGAGATGAGTAAAACAATTCCTGCCTTCTAAAAACTCATGGCCTACCCAGAGAGTGATTTTCCTTCAAAACCATTAGAACTGATAATTCCGTCCCTGGTCTGGCAGAACACTGCTCAAGTGGCAAGTTTTCTCTGCCCGTAGCTATCAGAAAAACTAGGCTTTCAAAGCCTGAACTTCTCCCAAACATATTCTTCCATTGTAATAAGATTGATTTTTTTCAAAGACCAATAGATAGCAGCCTAATTGTACTTTTTAAAATCTTCTTTGCAAGTTAAATGTCCTTATGTTTCTCTATGTCTGCGGGAATCCAAGGTCATTTATGAAAACATCGCTCGTGGGGTTATTTCTACGACTCTCTCTCTTCTCTGATGAAATCTATTCTCTCGTGGTATATGTGTGTCTATGTGTTTGTGGATGTGTGCACACAATGTATATATATATATAAGAAATTATCCAAAAATTTCAGGACAAAGACTTCTGAACGTGACTGACCATCGCTCGGTCTCCCGCATTCTTGACACGTGCTATTATATAACAGTGCGTGAGATGCACCAGACCGTGGAGAGTTAACGCTCTTCCAATCTTGGTAGCTGTCTTTTAAAATTGAGCCTGTTTTTCAAGTTAGTATAAATTTGGGGTATGAAAGAATAATGTGATATAGTGTTCTGCTTTCTAATCATACCATGTGTGTATATGTGCTGGGCGTATCCTATCCAATTATTCCCTAATTAAGTTTTGCAAGAATCTTAACCTCTACATACTAGTGACGGCATTAGAAGACCTTCTGATTGACCACCCGAATGAGTGCTGTAGTTGAAAATGTTTAGCATAGGTCATCCCCAGGAAAATGATCTGTTAAGTGAACAGTTTTCTGATTAATGGAGAGCATGTAGTACCCACTTAGCATTAGATTATGTTCTAATAGTTCATCTTTAATCAGTTTCTTTTTATTTTGTTATAGGAAAAATATTATATTGCAAGGTTCATTTAACCCATAGTTATCTGGATGATAAAATGTAATTTTAATGACATATAAAGCATGCTTCCTAAGGAAAACAAGCCAGGAGCACAGGGAGAAACAGCGACACCAGTTGAGGCCTCGTGGCAGTGGAGGAGGGGAGAGACCCTCTGGGGGCCTAGTGGCCTCCAGGAACCTAACTTCCTAGGTCTACATAACTTCCAGGTCCCCACAAGCCCTGTGCTTTTTGGATGCTGGACTAAAGGGCCTTAAGCCCATGGAGATGCAGAGACACCTCCAGATTCAGACTATCCTGCTGTCCATGCCCAAGAATGACGATGTGTAACCATCTCAAGAGTTCCTGAGGGGGATTTTTCAGGAAAAGTAGATTATGCTGATACAGGTCCTTCTTGCCTCTTTGATTTTAATTGACTGGAACATCTGGTGAATTGCAACAACTTTTATTCTGCAATAGAAACGCTTGAAATTCGGGTTACTGGGAGGAGGGCATGTAAATTTGCATGAAGAACTAAAACTTTTTTGAGAGGAAGAGAGAGCCCAAACCTTTTCTTCAAGATTCAAAGTTATGGAAACCTTCTGAGGTGGGCAGAGCTGGTCCACCCAAAGGCCAATGTCAAGGAAAAGCATCTAAAATAGAGTCCCAATTGGGGTGGAAAGAAACAGAACCAGCGAGTGGGACCCTACACCAAGTCTGATGGTGGGAGGAAGACAACTTTGGGTCTGCGGCGTTGGCACGGTGGAGCCTCTCCCCACACAACACAACCTCTCCCCAGGGCTCAGGGGCAGGAGCTGCACAGGAACATTTAAAGAGCCACAGGGAGGGGGGTCCAAGCTCAGGTCTGACGTGAAAATGCCCTTGATGAGGGAGAGTGGTAACTTTGTCCAGGACTCATCTCACACCAGCGTCAGTGGCCGAGACCAGAGAGGAGGCTTATTCTTTGCACAACTGGGAATTCCGGTGCCTTGCAGTAGATGACCAGATTTAGCTGATACATCAACAGCAAGCAAAAAACTCCTTGGCCTTGTACAGAGTCAGCTGAGAAACCACCTCTCTGCATTGCAGCCTTCTGTCGAGAAGCATCTATTTTCTGATGGGGCTGGTTATGCCTTCCGACTTCACGGCTCATGTCTGCGTTCCATCTCTCTTTGAACAGGCACAGGAAGCACCCTCGGAACTTCATGAGGTGGTGGACCCTGGAGAGGAAAGAACATTCTCCAGATCAATGAGAAGAAGAGATGAGAGGATGCACCCTATTTCTATGCCCAGGCTACCAAATGGGACATGTTGGCTGCACAAACCAATCTTATTTCCAATTAATACCAACACAAATGATGGAGTTACTTTTCAACTTTTTAGAAAATGTTTACTCAATCAATCAATTAATGGGAAAAAGGGGTCCAAAAAGTAAAACATCCATTAAACCCAAGGAATTGACTGCTCCTCCCGCTGAATTGCCTGTTATTTTTGTCGCTGCACAGAGACAGCCTATGAGACCACATGTAGATCTCCAAGTGCTTCCCCTGGTTGAAGTGAAATGTTACTTGTATGTAAATTGAATTTTTAAAAATTAAGGCCATATTTATCCTTGGCCTCTGTCACAGTTTCCGCAATTTCTGAATGAGCCTCGGTTAGCAGTATTTAGACCTGTAGAACACCTAAATGCACCAAGGGATCTCTTATTTTATTCATCTGTGAAATGGGAGAGCCTATTTCAATCTGGAAAATGACTTCCACTCTCGTGTTTTGTAAGATTTTCTTTAAAAAATTATTTTCATTATTAAATTAATATACAGAAAGTTTGAAAATTATTGCAGAAAAGCTCCCATTATCCCACTATCCTAACACAATCAGTGCTATAATTTCTGAGCATTTTCCAGTTTTCTTCTTTTTCATATGCTCATCTTTTACAAAGTTGAACAAATTGTGTAAAAACAAATTTGTGCCATGATTTTTCACTTAGCATGATCTTTGTTCCAGCCATATCTCTTTTGTTTCTCAATGCTACAACCAGCAAAGACAAACTCAGGCTGTTCAGAAGAATGAAGGAGGTGTGACAGGATGAGGACCCAGAGCTCACGAGCCAAGGCGATGTCAAAGTCATCAATGCTTCCTCCATTGCGCTGCTAGGGGCTCAGGATTCTCTGCTCTCTGCTTCTCTCCACTTCTGCTCCATCCTCCTCTCTCAGCAGTTTCATTTCCTGTCTTTATAGTTATTAATTATAAATGCTAGATAACATTCTAACAAGAGCTTACTTAGCTTCATTAACCCATCCCCTTCTCCATTGGATGTTTAAAGTATTTCAGATTTTCTTAAAGCAAGAAGATTTGCTTTATTGTTTTCTCTCTCTCTCTCTTTCTCTCTCATATATATATATATATATATGAGAGAGCGATAACTCTATATCTACATATATTATATATAATAAGAGATACACAGATATACAGATATGTAGACGGATGTATCCACCCAAATAGAGATCTATATACATCCTAATTTCATACATGAGAATTCTGGTCAACCTATAGATTGGGTTTTCAACACAGGAATATAGATTGGGTTTTCAACACAGGAATATATAAAGATCTCTTCTGCTCTGGGTAGTGGAAGAAACTAGATTACTTCTGAAGACACATCTGAAGACTGTATTCCCTTCAAGGACAGCTGGCCAATAAGACATATTTTAATTAACGTAATTTCTTCTTTAAATCATTGAATTTTTCTGTGCTTTCCTTTCTTCATGACATGGTGCTAATAGCATAATCAAAAATATAAGAGAAAAAATGATTGACTTCGAAAAGCATAAGCCTTAAATTCATTAACTTATCCAAATCTCTTCTTCTTATTTCATTACATAATCAACAAATGAGCTAAGTGGCTGGCAAATTAACTAGGGAAAGTAAATCAACAAATACTAAAGGGAAAGAAATTTAAGAAATTCAAGAGTACATTTTCGTTGCTTTGTTGTTCAAAAAAAAAAAAAAGTTTTCAAGGAACAAAATACTTGATGCTGATAAAGTACAAAACGTCACATTGTGAGCAATTGGTGAAACTCAGGTGCCCTGGGAGAATTTTCTTTTGTTCCCATAAAATCCCATAACTGCCGATAGACATTGCAAAATGTCAGCCTGGCCTGCATTTATGAAAGCTCTTGAAGTGATCAATGCCTTATCCAGGGAAAAGCCAAGAAAGTGAAAGATGATCACTGCATATCGCCACGCTGGCAGAAGCACCCATACACGAGGAAATCTGTTTATCGAAGCCAGTTGCTCCTACTCTGCTAATGACGCCAAAAGATATCAAGAGTTACAGAGGACTGACCGTGCACTGAGCATGTCAGCTCCCTCAGAATCCTGGGACCAGAGCTGAGCTTACCTCAACCTCCGTTCAAAAACATCCAAGACACAATCCTCCCATACAAGTTCCACTCTTAGAATTCTCTTTGGCAGGGTGAGGAGGGACCCCTTCAGTTTGCCAGGAAAATGCACTTCAGAAAAGAACTCCCTGCCCATTTCTACTCATTTCAAAGCTCTGGGGCTTATCTCTTGGCCCACCACCTGGAGAACGTTGTGAATTCCCATAAAGATATATTCACACGAGAGATCAGGATTTGCTACTCTGAAGGCAGCTGCTGTTTGTCAGCTGTCATTCTGTGCTGGTTTCTCATCTGGACGTCAATGGCAAATGACATTGGCAGCCTCCAACACCAAGATCCCAGGGCCGGTGACAGAATCTGGACTGCAGCTGGCTTCTTGTTTCTGTGCTTTGCTCAGCGCCCCCACTTCATAATAGCACACCTTCAAAGTGTTTTCCACTTTAAATCATTTGCCTGGATTGGGCACACACGTTGATTTTCAAGGTCTATCACCACTGTTGAAATTCTGCACACATTTTCCCTAAATAGTAATAATAAAAACGCAATAGTACTATTATTGCTGCATAACATCCTTTGCCCAGTCTGTAGTAGCTTTGATTTCCATCTCACAGAGGCTGTCGGATATGCTCAGAAAACCACAGGAGCCACTGGGAAAGTCACAGGGGAAAGGTATTCTGAGAGACACACTTGTCTAGATTCTAGAACGTTATCCTACGCTCTCTTCTCAGCCCGGCCTTTGATCCATTGATGGGAAAGTTGATTCTGAGAGGTTCATTTTCATTCCCCTCCCTGGAAAGTAATGATAAATAATCAAGGATGTTAGAAAGTAGGTGAGAGGGCATGTTAATTTTGGCAGGATTATTATTCTCAGCCGTCACCCACGTGACCCAGGTCTGGGATGGGAAAATTTTAGAGTAAAGGATGCACAGAGAACAATATAAAGTGAAATGACAGAGCAAAATAGCAAAACTAGATCGCTCATACAAATTACACCCATCAAAGTGTGCCTGGTGTCCTTCTCTGAGCACTGAGAGTGAGGGTGGATTTTGTTTCGTGCTGTACATTTTTCTGTATTTTCCAAATTTTCTATAATAAGCACTTGGAAAATCTTATTTTGAAAACATTTGTTTTTTTTTAACTAAAGATATGTAAAGAGAATCCATCTAAACTGATGCTTTAGTGAAAACATAAAATCTGAAATGAAAATTAGAATCATTGATCCATCACAATTCATTTTAAGCAATTTTCTAGAAACAGTATAAGATATCTATTAAGAAGTGGATAATGAAACTTCTACTTCGTAACCAAATGTTTAAAGTTAACCCAATATTACTCTTAAGATATCATCTTTCTCGTCTTAATTTTTTTGTATGTTTTGTATTTAAAGCAAGATTTCTGATTTTTTTCTTTTTACTATTTAAGTGGGAAGAAAATGTTGTAATCATAATGAGAATTCAAAGACATTAGGTCTTAAAGTTAGAAATTGAGTCCTACAACTTTCTTAATGTAAAAATTAGGATGTAGAGGACCAGAGAGGCGCATGATCGGCAAGACCGGGGCCACACTTCACTCCATAGCCCTTGATATATGTTATGCTGCTCTTCTCGCTCCAAATCTCGAGGCTTCTTCCTATGCAGTAGGCACCAACTAAGATCCTAAAGCCTTTGAGATAGGACAGGATCAGGCCTCGTCATTAGATGCCCCTTAAAACATCGTGAGTGACGGGCATGTTGACCCACACACATACAACCAACTCCACATTCACAATACACACAAACACTCACCACACACACTTCAAGAGTTCATTATTAAGACTACGTATACATTTGGAAAATGGAAATAAATACAAACTTTCCAGAGATGTAATTTTAACTAAAGGGAAATCTGCCCTTGAAGTTGTAGGGAGCACGGAGACATCCCCTTAAAGATGGCGTCTGTCTAAAGAAGATTGGATAGAGTGCACTGGGGCCACTCCTCACATTTAACTTCTGCCTCTCCTCTGCCCAGTCAGGTATTAAATACATGTTAGTCTCTTGGTGGTCTGTCTGATATGATGGAGAAAGGAAGGATTTGGAAACTGGGAAGATGATATCCAAGCCTGGCTCCATCCCATAGTGCTGTACACTCTTGAACATATCACCTCTCTGAACTTAAGTTTCTGTCAAATGAGGATAATATTATATATCTTACTGCCTTGTTGTCAAAATTATACATAAGATATAAATGTAACCTGTTACGGACTGAATTGTATTCCCTGAAATTTCATATGTTGAAGGCCTAACCCCCAATACTCAGAATGTGACCATATTTGGAGACAGGATCTTGAAAGAGGAGATTCAGGTAAAATAAGGTCATTAGGGTGGGCTCTAAGCCAATAGGACTGATGTCCTTATAAGAAGAGGAGATCAGGACACAGACACCCGCAGTGACAACCAGGTGAAGACACAAAGAGGGCTGTCTGCAAGCCAAGGAGAGAAGCCTCAGGAGAAGTTGACCCTGTCAACACCTTGATTTCAGACTTCTGGCCTCTAGAACTGTGACAACGTAAATGCCTATTATTAAAGCCACCCAGTCTGTGGCACTTTGGCAAGGCAGCCCTAGCAAACTAATTCACAGTCTTAAACAGAGCAAGTGCTCAACAAATCACTGATATTATCTTAATAATTATTATTTCTAACTCTACATCATTACAGAAGGGCATTGGCTCTGAAATATATGTTTAATGAGCAGGCACGGGAGATCTATGCACCTCAAATCATAACTTATTTTACTCACTTCCTGTTTATTCCATCATTGCAAAGGGTGTCACATTTAAAAGTTTCCTGTTTTTGCAGAAATTTTATTATTACTAACTACAGAGGTATTTTTCTTCAACTTTATTTTTCTCTTTTAGAGAGGAAGGAGATAAAATTGAACCAGAAAGACAAATATCAATCACAAGTTATATAACATTCTGAGCCAACAGATAAACAAATCAACTATATCATAAAAGCATAAACTCGGCACAGGAACTGTGGCGATCTAACTCAGACTTATCACAAATGAGTTCCAAGACCTTGGGAAATCATTGCGCCATAATGGACTTCGGCTTCCTCATCTCTAAATTATGGAGTTAGGCGCAGTCTCTAAGATCCCTTGTCTCAGATTCCATGACTCAGTATTTAAGACCTCACTTCAAGTAGCAAAATAAAAATGTCAACCATGTTTCTGATACTGGCTTTTTGGTAGGAGATCTTCTGGGTTGAATATTAAATGACGAAGTTGTTTTTGCTGCACACAAGCAGCTGAATGAGCCCCTGCACTGTGAGGCTTGCTTCTTGGATCCTAGCTAGTGTTACTTTTCAAGAGTTGTAATGACAGATCTCTGTCTGGGTTATGCCACAGTCATCTCCAATTCGGTTTAAGTCAACTTTGAGATGTGTATTCCCAAACACTCCCCACAAGCCGAAGCTCTACTGATGGAAATATAGAAGCTAGAATAGGACAGGGGATGTTACTGCTCATTGAGGGCCGCTCAGCCACCCAATGAAGTACCACGTTCCATTCTGGAGAGCAGAGTCTAATCAGAACCCTGACTCTGAAGTGCGTCCAAAGAAAAGCAGAATGAGGAGGGGACAAGGATGGCTAAAAGGGGTCTTAGCTTTCAATCTAGGAAAGAGAAGTCTTAGAAGGATGTGATATGTGTCTTCAGATAACAGACAGGTAGTCATGACAACAATGGGTCAGACTTGTTCTGGGGGCCACAAAACAGAACTGCTGTAATGGCTCAGGTTGTAGAAAAATAGATTTTCTGGTGAATGCAAGAAAGAACTTTCTATAATGGCTAGAATTATCTAAAAATGGAATTAAACTCCTCAGGAAGTCTTCAGGTTCTTCTTAAGAACATTTCAGTTGGGATGGACAGTCGGTTGTTAAAAATATGGTAGAAAGGATTTGAGCCTCAGACTCTATGAAGATTAAGACCACTAATGTCACTTCCAGGTCTGTGGTCCCACGGGTCTATACCTTCTGGAAAAACACTTACTCTGTCTAAGTACTAAACCTTTTCACATCTCTGAAACACTATGTGTTTTCTTTAATGCAGCTCAAAACCTAAAAGCATACATAGCCATCTTTCTAACATGTAAAATAGCCAAGGAGCTAGCCTTGCACCGAGAACACCGGCGGAGCTCTATAAATAATTGTTGATAAGGGCCATCATTTCAGAGATTTTGTATTAGTGAGAGTAGTTTCTCCTTAAGTCATCCCAAATAAATGAAGGGAAGGGGGGGAGGGGAGAAGGAAATAAAGCACTTTTATTATGCAACCAGAGAAAATAGAAGGAAAATAAACACAGAAAGTAACCCTCGAGTGAGAGAGCCTTTTATGATGGAAAATTCAATCAAGTAATTTGCTTGCTTAAAACACTGGTGACTTCTCATCTCCCTCAGAATAAACTTCAAATGCCTTATAATGTCCTCTGCTGCCTGGCTTTCCATGACCTGGTCCCGTTTATCTCTCCAGCCTCATCTCTCCTGAGTCCTCCCTTTACATGCTGGGCTCTGGCTTACTGACTTTCTGTTTCTGGAATGTGCCTTGACCTGTCTGACCTCAAGACTGGGAACACATTGGTGCCTCTGCTAAGAACACGCTCCCCCCACCCGCTCTGCACCCTGCCCGTGAAGCATGCCTCCTCTTTAGGTGGCAGCTTAAACTTCTCTTAGCAAAATAGTTTATGATGCCCCCACCCACCCATGGACTGGGCTCGGCACGTCTGGTGAACAATTACACGTTGGATACTCTCCCGAGAGAGTGAACTAGATGCTAGCTCGTGCGTCACAGCCCGAAACTCAACAACCCCAATGTCCACCAACTTGTTACTCGTTAAACAACTTTACAGCCACACATTGTCATACAACTCAGCAATGGGAGAAAAAGCTACTTACACATGCACCCACCCTGATGAATCTCAAGGACATAATTTTAAAAGAAAGGAGCTAGACACACACAAGAACACAACATTGTACAATCCTGTTTCTATGAAATCCAAAGGCAGGCATAACTAAGGTGATAGAAATCAGTGTTTGAGGGGGATATGGTGGAAGGGGCATGTGAGGGAACTCTCCGGGGAAAATGAAATTGTCTTTTATCTTATTTTGGGCTTTGGTTACACGACTGTATACAATTGTCAAAACTCATCTAATTGGACACTTAAGAGAAAAAAAAAATATTGACCTTCACTGTACTTGTTTCTGTACGCATTTTCCTCCAGCCTAGTAATGTGTTTGTCCTCGGTGGATGCTTCCGTCAGTCATTGGTAGCTCTGGCTTTCCCAAGTAGCGTTTCTAGACAACGCTACTCCTACACTGCCCTCCCGGCTGTGACTTCTGGCAGGAGCTCCCAGACTGACCACATCCATCAGAGTTCCAAAGCCGATCTGGTTGCATGGACTGAATGTTGTGTCCCACCCCCCCCCCCCAAATTCATATGCTGAAACCTAACCCTCAAGGTGGTGAGGTTAGGAGGTGGGGACTCGGGAGGTGATGAGGTCACAAGGGTGGAGCCCCCATGATGGAATTAGTGCCCTTATAAAAGAGACCCCTGAGAACTCCTTTGCCCCTTCTCCCAGGTGAGGACACAGCAAGAACATGGCCATCTAGGAACAAAGAAGTGTGCTCTCATCAGACACTGAATCTGCCAGCTCCTTGATCTTGAACTTCCAGCCTCCAGAACTGTGACAAATCAATGTTGGTTTGAGACACCTTGTCTATGGTAGTTGTAATGGTCCAAGTTGACTAAGACATTCATCATCTCAAATGACACCTGAATTGCCTGCTGGTTAACACAGCCGTATTTTCACCATAATTTGGGGGACAGTGAATTTCAGTGCTGTTTAAAGAAATGATTCCACTTCCTATTGGATTGCATTTGGGGAATAATTTGGAGCATCACCTCCCAGTGGCACCTCTGAGACGTGTTTTATCTCTTTTGGTTGATCCTTTCTCTGGGCTCTTAGTAAGTGCTCATTCTCTGCAAGGGCACTCACCCAGCGCAGATGACCTGTCCCACCTGGCCAGGATGTGGCCAAATATAAACAGGAGGGAAAAAAGATAGGTAAAAAAATAGAGAGATAGATAGATAGAGATAGATGATAGACATAGATATAGATAGATGCACACATACATGCATACATATATAGATTATAGTTACATATGGTAAATACATACATACATGCATACATTATAGTGATAGAGAGAGAGAGAAGATATGTAGAGGCAAAAATTCCAGTTTCTCTTAATATGTCCTTCTCCCAGTTCCTCAGCAAAGTACAGTGACTCATAAGCATAATAGGCCCAAGGAAGGATGCTTAATGTTGCACAGTTTCCCAAAGCACTATAGGAAAGGTGTATAGACTAAACAAATACTAACAGTAAGCTAATGTCCTACAGCCAACAGAGAAGCTTCACCATTTTAGCCAAATCAGTGGGAAGGTTCAAGTGGCCCTTTAAAAATCTTCAAAACACACAGAGATTTTTATAGGAAGATGGCACCCTGTTATGCTGCTCAGGCCTCAGCCATGCATTTATGAAGTGGACATACCTGCTCCAAAGAGTCTCTCACAATCACATTTAAAGAAAAGAAAGAAGGACGCAGAAATAAATATCATGGCATTAAATACCAATCAAGAATTCAAGGGCCCGGATTGGAATAATGATTTTATATCCTCGCATAAATCTTAATGTGAATGAGTCAGGGTGGCTCAACCACTAAATGCAGAAGGGATTCAAAGAGAGAAAACCCAGGTGAGATAGATATACAGCCTCACCTTTGTTGGTTGCAAGTAATGGGACTCTAACTCAGCAAGCTGAAGGAAAAAGGAAAAAACGGGCCCTTTACTGCTCACACACACCTGGGAAGTCTTGGGTGTTGGCTAGATCCTGTAAGGGAAATGCTCCTGTCTTCATTCAATCTAAACGTCCTCTTCACGGGGTGACACAGAATACCACTGGCAAGACTCATCTTTGTTCTTCTCACAGTTAGAAATTCCAATAAAAACGTGTTCCATGTTCCCAGCAATTCAGTGTAGCCCCAGGATTGGCCTCGATTGGCCCACTGGAGCGATCCACTCATCCTGGAGTGAGAGACGGGCTAGTCAGGACTGAGACACAGCTCCTACCTGAGGCTGGAGGTCAGCTTCAGCAAAATGCAGGGTCTGACAATGGGGAGATTGTCCCCAGAACAATGGCTGATTAACTAACAAAACCAAAACCCACTAGGGAGTCCTGTATCTGATCTCATTTCTCCTTGAACGTGAAATGGTTAGCATGCGTCGCGCTAATTTTGATAGTAAACACAAACAAGTACAGCTCAGGAAGCTTCTAGCCATGGCCATGCCTCTGAGGGGTGTCCCCCTGCTGTTTGGGGCAGGGCAGAAGAGGTGGGGGATTTAATTTACCACACTTTATAAAACACTGAGCCCAGAGGCTCGCTTATTTCAAAGTTAAGCCTTTTCTACCTTGCTATCTGTGACCTGGAGGGGAGATACACATGGAGGAGGAGGGGACAGGACCATCCCAGTCACCTCCCGTCTGTAAAGTCGCCTTTAATTCAACCTCTGCTTATTAAAGGTCATCTGACAAAGTGACTTTAGAGCCAGGCACAGGTAGGTCACAAATCTGACTCTGCCACTTAGAAGCCATGTGATTTCAGGGAAGCCCCTTTATCTCCTTTCCCCATCCCTCATCTGCAGGAATGCTTGCGGTGAATGCTCGGTCATGATGGAGAGTTGACCAGCACATTCCAGGTCCTGAGAAATACTAGTTTCCTTCCATGTCTGTCTTATCCTCACTCTCGTGAGATACTCAAGGTAGTAAGAAATTTGAACAGACATGCAAGTATTTCAAGGCCAAAAACCTCCTGTAAAAAGGGTAGCTAATTTTGCTTCAGAATAGTTTATACAAATTAGCTAATATTTTTGCAGTACCTACTATATGCCAGTTAATGTTCTAAACACTTGACATATATTAATACATTTGAACATCGCAGCCACCCTATAAGGTAGGTATTCTTATTGCCTCCCTTTTATACCTGTAAAAACTGAAGCCCAGAGAGGTAAAGTAATTTGCCCAAGGTCACACAGCCAGTAGGAGAAGAGCTAGGATTCAAATTCAGGGAGTCAGGCTGCATAGTCCAAGCTCCTCAATATGATATAATGCTGCCTTGAAAATGACTACTTAATTTATTTCAATTGTTTTTATCTTTTAAAAAAATTGTGACTATATCAAAATTGCTTTTGGTGCTTTTTAAATTATAATTAGATTGTAGTAAGTATCTACTTTCCTTGCAGCCATTTGTATTTCTATTTGTCATGGCTGAAGTTCTACTGATTATAAATACTATCAATGGTTCCAGTAAAGGAGTTGAATCTGACCTTCTATGGGACAAAAAGAACCTCTCTAACCTCCATATTTTCACATTGTCTTTGTGACAGGAACAAAGCATTTCTGGAGACTACAGGGATAGTTATTACTGAGGAGGTCATCAAGGAAGACTTAGAGGTAAAACAAAAGGGTTTTGGTAAAGCAAATTAAATTGTCTGTCAGTGATGGAATAGGACTAAATTGCCCATTGTCATCTGCTGAGGCAAGCCATACTTCTAGAATAAAAGTTGGAGAAACGATTGCCCTGCTCGATATGAGTCACTGCGAGTTGAATGCATGAGACAGAGGAGCCGAGGACACAGAACGTCGCCGGGGGTGCAGAGAGAAGCCAAGAGTAGATCAGATCCACATCCCAGAGAGAGGCCCTGTGACGAAGGAATATTGCATTGTGAATGGTTATTAATATTCCCCCTGTGAGGATAAAAATGTTCTTCTTCCTAAAGCGCCTTTTCAACTACATCTATCACTCTGGGGACGTCTGACGCAGTATCACGTTGTGCTGTTGCTGAGCAGAGCGGCAGCCTGAGGGGCCTTTAGTAAGGGCTGTAGAGGCGGGACTCCTGGCAGGTGGGTTAAGGAACAGGGGAAGAAATCCATATGAATATTTGACTACTTCCACTTCGTCTTCTTTTCTAGAAAATTTCCTATTACATGATAGTATAAACAATTTACACAAGGCGTGCATCGCATGTGTATGTATACATAGACAGATGTGTGGTACATATGTCTGTATATGGGTAATGGATGCAAGGGTGTGTTACGGGATGCCCACTCTCCAGACCCCCTGTTTACCAAAGACTTGCTAGAGGACAGTGGTCAATCATGATCCTTTCTGAGAATTATCCTCAGATGCAGAGACCCCTTGCCCAAGGATTTGTCCTCTATTTGGGGCAACCTGTGTTCAATAGCTGGTCAACGCTAGGGTACAAGGCCTCGAGTCAGAGCAGCTCTGAAGGGCATCCCAACTTGAGTTCCCACGGGACCAGCGGGGACTTGGTCTTGACCGCATTCTTTCCCACCTCCTTACTTCATGAGCCCCCCACAGGCTTTGCTCTCAAAGCCACTGGGGTGGGGGAATTGCATGGAAACCTCCATTTCTCAAGGTCTGTTTCCCAGGGAACACATAAGCAGAATTATTTTAAGTTTCCTTGGAATGAAAATAAAGGAATTTCTGCTAATATTTGTAATATTTTGTATGTTGTCTTCACAAAGACATGCTCTCTAGTGTGATCTGCAGTCTTTTTAGACTGAAATTACAGAATTAATGAGATAACTTAATTATTCTGTGATTTTTTTTAAACCAGAAGAGCCCTCTAAATTTTGGAACAGACATGAACGACAGTAAGTGGATAAGAAGTCCATCAGAAAAACCAGACACAGAGTGACACACGTCAGGCTTATGTACCAGACGTCCTTTGAAAGGATAGGAAAAAGGAAGTGTGATGAGAGAAGATGACCGTGAATAAAGTTGATCATTCTTTTCTGACACAGAGAGGTATATGGATATATACACTGGTGTCTGGGTATAGTCCTATGATATTAGAAAGTGGGAGAGTCTACTTTGTTGTTTCCAATCCTCTTTTAGCCACACACATTTGTGGTCTATTCCAGTTGGTTTGAATGCCTGTGTTCCATTGCTTCTGATTCTCTTGGTTGGTCATGGTGGAGGGTGGGATTGTTAGGAAAAAAACTGTCCCAAATATGATGAACTATTGTAACCTTCAATGACAACGCTTCAAAATACAAAATATAAAAATTAAGAACTTCAAAAGTGATGTCTTTACAGGCAGATTCTAGTTCTAGTTCTACAAAACCTAAGGATTTGTACTGTAGATTTGTACATATCGTGAAGAGACTGCCATACACTGTGTCATGTTCCATAGAGGGCATGATGACAGATCATACACAAGCTCTTAGAAATCCGGACATCACAATAATAAAACCTTCTCACAAATGGAGTTTCCCCATTTTGTCACTCTATGGTACTTTGAAGGGCGGGGGACACATTGTGAATGAGTGGCTGATATTCCATTGAAGCATGCCATCAGGGCACAGAAAATAAAGTAATTCAAAGGACCTTGATGTTTCCTTGCCCTGTGTTAAATGCGCGCGCGCGCACACACACACACACACACACACACAGAGTAAACAGGGAAAGAATCTGTAGAGAGACAAGTGGGAAAAGAAATTTATGCCTCTGGAATTTCTCAATAGAATGCTTTTATATTGTTAGGTTTCTACTAAGACCTTAAGAATTCCCAAAGCTGACAGCTCAGATATGTTACTGAACTGCTTTGTGCACAGAAAAATATTAGAAATAGATGTGTGGTTGCTTCAAGTAACCCTTCTGATCCTGTGTAGTCTTTTGACAGGTGAACAGGGCAGTGGAATATTTGATCAGTTAACTTCCCACCAGTCAGTAAAGCACAGAGAGAAATAGGAACGTTGTAAGGGGGTCAGGTGACTCGTCCAGTCCCCACACTGGGACTGGCGATGGGGGGCAGTTGGTCACAGGACCACCACACAGCTTCAGGGGTTGCTCAGATGGATCATGTCTCACTTCTTCCTCTGGAGTTGTGCTGAAAGCTTGGTGGAGATGGTCTCGTTCACTCTGATTAGAGACCATGGTAATGCTTAAGAGTTTCATTAATTCGGCCCTTGAAAGCTGTGAAGGGTCATCGGACAGAACCCGAGTGCGGCAGAGGGAAAGGTCCTTGGGCTGGCTGCAGAAGTGTCCCCAAGTCCCTGTGGTGTTTGTACTGGGAATACAGAGGGGCTTTACTGGAGGAACACCACGGGGGCCGCTCTGTATGACCACTGGGTCAATGTGGCTGTCCGCGCTTCAGCTGCCTGGGTCCGAGTCCTTTTCACATCGAGTGGATAAACCGAATGAAAAAAGTTTTTAAATCATCTCAAATAACTGGAAAACAGGGCATAGTCTCCAAGGAGATGCATAATTATCCCCATTTTAAAAGGACTTCAACAAGCCCGTCCACCCTTCATTCCTTCATTCAGCAGTGTTTCAATTCCCTCTCTGTACCAAATGCTATGCTGAACAATGAGCCTCCAACAATGAACATGTCCTTCCTAAGAGACCTCAGGGTCGACAGGCACATCCTAGGTCACAGAGTCAGGTCCACCAGGAACAGGGAGCAGATGTGCAACACCTAGTGTCCCCCTACAGCACGATGTCTCCTACACTGATGCACCATGGGTAAGGATGCTACTGAGAGCGTCCTATGGGGTGGGCATGGTTCTGAGCACTTGTGTGCATTGATCCATTGGTTCTCACCAAAACCCTATGAAGTAGGAACTATTACTATCTCCACTTTACAGAGGAAGAAACTAAGACACAGGGAGGTTAAGTAATGCTTAAAGATCACACAGCTCAAAAGTAGCAGGACCAGTGTCTGAATCAGAGGTCAGGCTGGAGACTTCAGAGTATCCCAGCTCATGCTGCTCTGAGCATGCTCTGAAGAGCTTTTCTGAACTATGCCAGATGTCCAGGCTGGGGAGATAACTGTGACATACTTCCTGCCTCCAAACTCCTCACAGTGTAGACTAGGTGTGTTAGTCAGGGTGCTCCAGGGAAACAGAACCTACCAGTAGGATGTAGGACATATGTGTACATACATGTGAGATACGTAGAGAAAGAGAGATTTGTTATAAGGAATTGGCTCAGGTGACTACAGAGGCCGAGTCCTAAGATCTGCAGTTCCTAAGCTGGAGACCCAGGAGAATGGAGGTTTCCATCCCTCTTCCTCGCAGGAGGTCAGCCTTTTTGTTCTGTTCAGGCCTTCAGCTGATTGGATGAGGCCCACCCACACTGGGGAGGTTGATCGGCTTTACTCAGTCCACTGAATCAAATGTTAATCTCATCCCACACACCCACGCAGACACACCCAGAACCATGTTTAACCAAATACCTTCGCACTCCATGGCCCAGTCAAATTGTCACGTAAAATTAACCATCACACCGGGTTAACGAAAATGTGCTTAGTCATGTTAATGCAAGTAGTTTTATGCTCGTGGCACACGACACATAATGGAACCCTCCCTGTCATCCTCATGGCAACCTCACCGTCATTGGAGGCACATGTCCTTTCTTTTAGGGATTCGGGTTCCACAGGGTAGATAAAGGGGGAAACTCAGCTGTGGATCATCAGCCATGTTTCTCTCAGTGGAAACAAGAAGCAGTGCCTCAGGCAGAGGGGACATCATGGCCAAAGCCACAGAGACACAACCCAGTGGCCGGCCTGGGACAAGGAAGGCCAGGACACGTTTTACGTCCGGGTTAACACTGGGAACATTCACGCTCCCCAGGGACCCAGGTCAAGGCCATGTGATGAACTGTGATGAGGAGACAATGGCTCTCCCGCAGGGTTGTCCTGGGGATTACAGGTATTGCCAAAAGAGAACAGAAGAGGAAGGCAGATTTGGCCTAAAATGAGAAAAATTTTGGTTTGGAATCAGAGTCAGATTGGGTTTGAGATGCTTTTGAATCTCTCTGAGAAGAGAGACTGAGCCAGAAATACAGATTTAGAAGTAGGTGAGGCAAAGGGAGTAGGGGAGATTTTTCAGGAAATAAAGGGCCATGTAGGAAAATAAAATGGATTTATTCACCCCTTCAGGAAGTATTTATGGAGCACCCGCTAAGTGCCCCTCTGGGTGCAGTGAATGGAGCAGAGAGCTGCATGGGACAGCCGCCAGGGAGAGAGAGACTACACAAGAAAGCATATGGTGAGTCAGATGATGGTATTGGTGGTAGAAAATAACTAAGCAAGGGAAGGGGTGCTCGCTGTTTTACGTGGAGCGATTGGGGAATATGACAATGTGAGGCTGAAGAAGAAACAAGCCGTCCACGGAGGCAGCACCACAGGAGATCTAGAGGAAGAGCATTCTTGGCAGAGGATGGCGCCAGCAAAGGCCCCGAAGTGGCAGACTCAGCGTCTTGGAGGGGACGAGAGACAGCGAGGCCTCAGGGAGTGAGAGGAGAAGGCAGGAGACGAAGTCAGAGGCCTGAACTGGACCCTGGGCTTCCCTTGAGCAAGATGGGAAGTGATTAGAGGTGGAAGTAACACGCAGTCACTTCCGTTCTCTTTCCAAGGGCTTCTTCTGGGCACTATGCTGAGAATAGGTCGGGGGAGGAGCAGTGTTGTGGGGGAGGAAAGCAGGGAGGCAGGTGGGGGCTATTGCACCAAATCCAGTGCTAAATCATGACCCGTCACTCGGCAGGGCAGCCAAGGAGGTGGGAAGATGTGATTGGATTCTGGATATTTTTAATAGTTAGAGCTGCTGGGAGGGATAGGATGAGAGGAATCACAGGTCACCCCTGCTCTGTGGCCTGAGGAACAGGGAGGAGAGTGCTGTCATTCCCTGAGATAGAGAAGACTGTGGAAGGAAGAGGTTTGGGGAAAATCGGAAATTTATCTTTGGGCATCAGATGTTTGAGATGCTGATTAGATAACCGGTGGCAACGCCAAGCAGACAGGGAGGCATGAAGATCTGGAATTGAAGGGGGTCTCTGGCTGGAGATATTCAGAGGCTTTAGAGGAGAGGTGGGCAATACTTAAGGCCATGGGCTGGAGGAGATCACAGAGAGGAAGAGTCCCAAGGACTGATCCGGGAGACAAGAGGGGACAAGGGACATGAAGAAGGACACAGGGTCCCAGGAGGAGAACAGAGAGCACGCTTCCCAGATGGCAGGGAAAGGGCGAGTCTTCAGAAAGAAGAAATAGCCATCCATGCCAATGCCAGACACGGGGTCGAGTGAGATGAAGATGCAGAACTCATTGCTGGATTAGCAACACAGATGTTGAAGGTGACCCGAGGAAGAGCTGTCGGGGGTCAACAGCCTGATTTGTCAGGTTTCAAGTAGAAAGAGAGGAATTGCAGAGGGCAAGGATAGCAGATGAAACCTCAAAGAACAAATCAGACAAGTGGCTGAGAGATAATGAAAGAGTTTGAAAAATGAAGGAAGAGAACTTCTATAAAGAACCAGAAGACTGGGTCTCAGAACAAAGGAGCGAGGGCAAGGCAGGAAAGCAGTCAGAGCGTCTCCCACCGCTACGGCCCACGAGCTACGGTCTAAGACACCATCCTTGGATTTGGTGACTACAGCGTGACTCGTGACTTTTAGGATAGTGGTTTTATTAGCAGAGGGAGCCAAATTGTAGTGAGAAAAGGAATATCTGGGAAGTAGGAAGGCAGAAATCAACAGCTCAGTCTATTCAAGAAACTTAATATCTAAGAGAAAAGAAGTGTCCTGGCATTGATCTCACAAATACCATTACCTTGTACATTGTAAGACACATATATTTTCATATCTTAACAGCTCTGAAAGCAGAATGCATCTTACAATTGATGGCATTGTATAGTGTTAATTGGCAGCATTTTTTCATTTTATGTGGTGCATAATGTAATGGTGCATTTTATTATCAATATTGCCTTAGATTCCATAAAATATGGGTGTATAATGAGTGACTAAGCCAAGGAAACAGTGTAAGTGGATGTCAAGGCACAAGAGAAGGAAGTGGAAGGAGATTGAACATCACTGTCACTCAGTAAATATTTGTTGAGAGAGGGAGGCAAAAATATTGATAGAGGTAGAGAGAGTGAATTTTTAATTATAATCCTGTGTCCAGGACTGGAAGGACAGAGACAAGTCGGGGCTCAGGGACAAGGAGAACAAGGGGCGATCAGACGACAGAGGGTATGATGAAGCGGCCTGACTTACTTGGTGAGGGCAAGGAAGATAGAAAGGAAGGATAAGAGTGTGTCACTGGAGAGAGAGCAGCTCCTGGTCATGGCCAGGGCCAGGGTGTGTGCCTTCTGTGGAATGTAGAAGTGAGAGAAAGGCGAAGGTTGTGGGAGTGGAGGAAATCCATAAACCTTGAATGTCGGGTGTCGAGAGGACAATCAACATCCACTGTGATGGATATTGGCAGGAAATATTGGAGGAAAACAAGGTCAAAGTCCTGGAGGCCATAGAGGAGGGACCCCAAATCTAGAAAGTGGCAGGAATAAGGATGGGAGGAAGGTGGTGAGCTGTGAGAGGGGGAAGAAAAGAAGGTGGGAATAAGGTGGCCAGGGCAAGAAAGAAAACCTCAGCTATTAGGCACCTACTCCACCTCCTCTTCAGGCTGGGTACCTGCACGTGGTCTTGCTGTTCCTCATGGAAACCTGTGGCCAGGTTTTCATCTCCAATTTGCAGATGAGAAAACAGAAGCTCAGAGATGCTGTGCAAACTAATATCGTGTCATAACTTAGCATTCGAGGCTTCTCTTAAGAACTCCCCGTGTCCTGAGAACTTTACTACCAAGTCAATTCTGTTGTGAAATAGTCCAGAGGAGTTAGGAACCCAACTTAGAACCCAATTTAGAGATGGGAGTCCCTCTTCAGACTTTGTGGTACTTTCCCAAAGGGGCCTCCTATCCAGCAACCATGCTCAGGCCACAACCTGCCCGGAGCTGCTGCCGCCAAGCTGGAGACAGACAGGAACAGGGCAGGTGGCCTCTCTTTTCTTTAAAGGCTTTGAGTGTGCTTTCTGTGGGCTGTGTGGATGGGGCTGGAAGGGAATGAAGGTGGATGTCCCTGCCCCATTCACCTCTGTCCGGACCCTCCCTGTCGGACCCTCGTTAACCAGGCCCCTGTTTGCAGGGCAGACAGTTGCTGTGAGCATCTCTAAGAACCCCAGGCTGCCAGGTAAGGAAGTGGAGGGTTCTGGGGTGACTTCCCAGAGGCAGGAAGCTGATCATCAAGGCTGGAAATGTGAATATTCAGGGGTCCTTGGTCTACCTGAAACACTGAGCAGCACTAATACTGAACACAGAGAATGTCCAAGACGTCCCTGTATACGAGCATCTTCTGTGTCACGGTCATTTCTGCCGCAACGGTAAGAAGACAGTACAAACCATTGTTGATACGTTGTCTTAGATGCAGCTTGTTCGCTCTGCTCGTAACCCCAAAATGCGCTGTTCTCCCTGCTAGTTAGTGTTTTGCATGAGTCAACATTTAGTTAAAATGTTTTCCTCATTACCCAGTATTTTGACTTCCGTCATCCCAGTCAACCTCACAACTACCTGTGAGATGGATCCTTGATTAGTCCTAGTTTCAGGGGCCATGAAACCAAAATGATCCATTAAAGTTCATGTAGGTAGTAAATGGCAGAATTTGAACTTGAACCTGGGTCCTTCTTGATCCAAAGCCCATGGGCTTTAGACCAGACAATATTGCCTCTCATTAATTATGGTCCAGTATTTTTCAGCCAGGCTCCATTGCTCAGTCCAGTCACATGAGTATTGATGGCTAAGCCATCAAAGGAATTAGGAAGAAATCAGTTGCACTGTGTTCCTGGGAGCTAGAAATACAGGATGCAATCATCAAAGCTTCCAAAGGTCAAATTAGTGGGGATATTAAATAATAAGATGCTCTATGCTTAATAAAAATGATCATCTTGTGTAATTTCAGCTGAAAACTGTTCTTTTTTACAGTTCACTGAAACTAGCCTAACTCACACTCACATCTAAGGATTATCCATGAGTCACGGTCAAATGTGAAAGTTTCGATTCAGGATCCACAAATACAGGCTCTGCATGCTTGTTTTCTTGCTTATAATGTTTCTGTCATCTACCTTTTGTGAAATAACCTAAGCAGTATTCATACGTAAATAAAACTAAAAATGTATGTGGCAGCTCCACCCTGAGGCTCATGGGACCCACAGTCCTCCCGGTTTGCTGCTCATGGGAACATGCCCCAGAAACTTGGCGTTCTCTCAGAATGTTCACTAGCTACAGAGTAGACTCTTCCTCTGACTTTGCTAGATATGCATGGAGGGTGGGGAGCAGAGTTCTGTCTTGTATCCATTCTCAAGGTGGCTGAGGAGCTGGGCCCCCCGGGAGGTGGTCAGAGAATGAGAAGGGACAAGCACTGATGCAATCCTGTCTGGACAGAAGATGCCGTGTGGGTCACTGGATCTCACAGGACTGAAAGCTGCAGACGTGAAAGGAGAGGACAGGTCACCTAGAGAAAGTGAGAAGGGAACCTTTGGATGAAGGTGTAACATATGTATACACGGGACACGTCTGTCATCATTTTATAGAAGGCGCAAGGAACATAATTTGCCCAAATCAGTCAGTGTCAGAAGGAAACCTGGGGTACGAATTCCCAGATTTTTGTACCACATGCCTGTGGGCCTTCTCAAGTGACAATAAAGCTATTTCCCAATAGAAAATGGGCCATTACTGGAGGCAATGTCTAGTTTACCCTTCACATAGGTGCCTCTCCATGACAGAGGTTTTCTAGGCACAAATAGATTCCCTTTCAAGTTTCTTCTCAACTCAAATAACCGCACTCCGTAGCCTTGAAGAAGAATGGCTGGAGGGTGGAGCATGACTGGAATCTATTTGGCCAGTGGAGACAGATATTAAACATCTATGAAAAATGACCTTCTAGTCCCCTTCAGACTGGTGTTCCACTGAAAGGCGTATCTAAGACTGGTGTTTGTCTATTTGTCTTCTTAAATAGCCTTTCAAATTTAAAAAGTATATATGAGGTGTTTAATAATTGTAAGGAAAAGGACACACTATTTCCTAACCCAGAAGTAAAGACTGCTCCAGGAGACGATAATGTGATAAAAGAATTCACAGTCTGCAGTCTGCCTTCCAACTTCAGCCAAATCCCCAGAGGACAAAGTAAACAGATGAAAACAGCTGATGATTGAGTGGAGGCAGGAGACCCCCCAGCGACTGATGTGTTTTATCATATGACAGCGGCAAGCACATGCTCCAGAACAGAAACCAACATTATTCTGTAGTTCTTAGCCACCGTTGTTCTGTGATCAGATGATAACCCGTTCAAGTAAAATATCTCTTTTTAAAAATTCTTTACTTTTCATTAGGTTTTTTTTTAAGTCAAATGCGCGTCCACACTCACAATTATTTGTACTTGTATCAAAGGCCCATTGAAAGCGTTTGGTTTAATACCAGGAATGAGCCGCTCAAACCTCAACAAACTGTCACTGCATTCTGACAGTTCATACATCATAAGCCCAAGACCAGGAGGCTCGGCTTCTGTGCTCCCAGCGGGGGTGCTGGTGGAGAACCCAACAAGCACAGAGGGTCAGACCCGCCCTCAGAATCCTCATGCCCTTGAGTTGCCTTCTGCTGAGTGAACAGAGTTTCCCCTTCTGGAACCATCCCATGCTCTAAAATAACTTCCCAGTTGCTCCCTTTAGCTTCACAAATCCCTTCAAGTTTTCATTCCTTAGTCTGTTGTTCTCAAATGTAATTCTCCGCCAACACACACCAGGGGTCACACTCCCAGGGACCAGGGTGGCCCCCTACAGGAGCTTCTCCCTCAGGGTGTAGGAGGACCCCTGCCCCATCCCTCTCACCTCCCAGCCACTGTCAGAATCTTCCTGTTGTGGGAGAGAGCATCCACGTGCAGGCCTGTTTTAAAGTGTAAGTTTTATTATTATTCAGGGATGTGAGGACACCAGATCAGGAGACAACTGCCACTGAAAAGATGGCTTGTTCCTCACAGTTCCAAGAGAAGGGGGACATCACACCATGCAGGGCCATGCGGGGAAGCATCAGGGTCAGTTGAGAAGCAGGGGGAGAGGGAGAAATGTGGGTGAGAGTCTTTCTGGGTGAAGCAGGATGAGCAGGCTTAGAATTGTCTAGTTTAAATAATTTCCACGGGCTTTGGGGCATGAGGCTACTCCTAGTTGTCTCATCCCTGGCCCTGGGATGATTAGGGTAGATGGGCAGTGGCCCAGAGTGTGAAAGCCCCACAGAGGAGGGGTTTGGGGTGTGGGATCTGGACTGGTTGGTTTGCATATGAAAGGTGCACTCTCTGGGAAGAGAGTCTTTTGACACCTTTAGGAATTAGCCAACCCTGGGAAGGGCAGTCTCTCCCAGGTCAACAAGGGCTCAAGATGTGGAAGCATCAGAAAATACAGAAAATTAAAACACAATTAATACAAAGCCTGGGTGCCTTTGAGCAACTCACCCCACCCAACCATGACCAAGGTCGAAGAGAATCACTCTGCTTAGTCCTGGGAATTCTGAAAGAAATAAAGATTCCTTAATATGCATTAAGCCAGAGGACCACAAATTTTATTGTGCATATAAATCACTGAGCCATCTTGTTAAAATGGTTTCTGACTTAGTAGGAGGGATGGGGTCAGACAGTCTGTATTTCTAACAAGCCCCCAGATAATGCCAGGGTTGCTGGTCATGGACCAGAGAAATGTGAAGGCATTCAACCATAATTATGTGTCCCATTTTTTCAGGCATGTTCACTTATGAAGCAAAGACTGGGAATATTATTTAATGTGAGCACAAATGAGCTTTAGCCTAAGACTTGCTTGTACTAAGGCAATTACAACTAAGGCTTTTTTTCTGTACAAGTCAGTTTCTATCCTTGAATAAGATTAATCACACCATAGGGCTCATCTGATGAGAATTGGCCCCGGGAACTTATTAATTCTCGAGAGAAAAGTGTGCTGGTTGGCCACCTGAGACTCATGGGTTTCTAGGCCCTAGGACAGGAAAGAAGCAGGTATATGAGATGGACAGGTCAAAAGTTTGAGAGACTGTGTCTGTTCTGGTGTTAAAATCAGGAATCTAAATCAATCCCAGGAATCGACTCAGCAGCAGTAGAAACTCGAGCATATTTTGAAATAATTCCAATAATCCCAAACAGACATGACCTAGGCTTGACCTAGGTAGTCATGAACAAGAAAACAAAACTAAATTTATGGATAAATTCCCCAGAAAGGGCTTGGGGAAAGAGAGGAGAGGAGAATGCTGTGGGATGGGGGAGATATTCACAAGGATGAATTAACTGTGGATTTGGGATGAGAATGAGTTAGCATTTGGACAAAGACTAAATCTGTTTGAAAAGGACAACTGTGTTTACCATTAAGAAAAATACAACAAAGTAGATGAAGTGACCCATGGAACATGCAGTTCAGGTTAACTCTAAGCCACCGCATTAACATCTCACATCTCCTCTCCTGGTCAAAGGAACTACATTGTTCATGTTCACATAACAGGTTTTCGGGTTCTTGAGACAACAGGAACTTTATGTTGTGGGAAAATAGCACAGCTCAGAATCCTTAGAAGAACATACACATGACTTTCAAAATGCTTTAGAAAAAAAAATTACAACAAAGCAACTTAAGGAGCAAAGAGAGACATTTCTTCTATTTGTCATTAAAAGCAGAAAGGCTGTTTGCGGAGGAGGAACGAACATATTTTCCTCTAAGTCATCACTAGCCCAACTCTTCCCCAAACAGCTATTCAAAATCACAACAGGAATGTCTTGTTCAGTCTTGACACTTTTCCAGTAAGAACATGCTCCGTCCGCAGCAGACCCACCTCTGCTGAGCCCTGTCCTTTGTGACCACCCCTCCGCTGAGCCCTTTCATTCCCAGCTCTGTCTTATCACCTCCTCCAAGACTAGTGGGATGTCTAGACTTAGCAAGACTATGCAAGCACAAGATGATACTCCAGTAAATGTTCTGAAGTGAATTCACGAGCTCTTCAAGATCACAGACTAGGCTATCTGCCTAGACTCTCAGTGTCTCACTGGTCTTGTTTTTGAACGTCACGGTCCTAGGCACCCAGCTGGTTTGTCCCACCTTCATAGACTCTGAGAGGGGGCCACCCCATCAACGTGATGATCCAGTTCCTCTGTTTGACCCTTAGTGTGTGATGGCGGGTGGACTGTCTGTGTGTGCTAGTGTGTGTGTGTGTGAATACACCTCCTTTATAAAATATTTTTATCACGTTGCATGCAGCGCGTTCTTCTTTCTGCACAGGATGACGTCCTTTCACTCCTAACCAAAGTCATTCCTACTCATCATTCAAGAGTCAGCTTAAATATTTCCTTAACAAGTGTACTCAGAATGCTCAAACCGAAGTTAGACTTTTTGGTAAACTATCTCATTGTACCTAGCCTTTTCCTTCGCAAAGCTTAATATACGTTACAATATTATGTCCATTTCAGTTTGTACTTGTTCAACACCTGTAAACTCCCTGAGGACAAAACCAAATCTGGTTTTTTATTGGCATATATCTTACACATATCACAGCGCTTAACACCTAGAAGCCAGCTCACGAATATCCATTGGATGACTACATGAGAGAGAGTGAGTGAGTAAATAGAGATGATCCCACACAGCCTAGAAAACACCACTGTCATTATCACTGTTAGAACTTTACCAGCACTATTCTAATTTTGGGTTCAGTTTTTAGTAATAACTTGTAAATGATAGTCTCTAAGTCGACAGCAAACAGTACCATTTATTCTATATCGGCACCATTTCTAACCTGAAGGGATCAGTTCTTTTGATTCCAAGTTAATTTCTAGTTGGTACATGACATTTTTCTAGATATATGCAGGGACATATTTTGTATTCCGTTAAGTTTCAGCTAAGAATATTTTCCCTCTCTAGTCAGTTTGATTTTCCCAGCTATGCTGGATGTTAAGAACCGTGTTTAACATTAGGCTCAGAGTAAATCATAAATATGCATTAGCTTCCAACTTTGTGCCAGCCTGCACTGCATCCCTGGCCCTCGGCAGGATGAGCCCTGTATGTTGTCCTTCCAAACCCCTCCTATTCGCCTCCACCAGGGCTCCTCCATCCCTTCCCCCTGCCCCTCTTGCCCCTCTCTAGACACACACACACACACGGGTCTGTCCCTCCTGCTGCTCAGCCTTACACACAAAGCGATGCAAAACTGTGGAGGCAGGAAAGAAGATGGGATGGACGGCAGGAGAAAACAAACAAAAAAACAAGACAACATGAGCTGAATAAACCCCACTGACAGGCACTGAAGACTAACATGAAATCTTGAGGGTGTGTCAGCATCTTAAATGGGGAGGCACCTGGAAACCAAAAATGTTCCTTTCTCCTATTATCACAACACTCCCAAATCACGTGACTCTTCACTTGAGGCGAAACTTGAGTGGAACACCAAGCCAGGTGGTCAGGGATGGCTTTATAGCTCGTTAAAATCAGGGCAACAGTATTCACGCTGGGCATCAGCACCCAGGATGTCAGCTTTTTCTGGGAGACAGCGCACTTCCTGACTTGACAGATTTCATTCCTCCTCTTCTCATCAAAGCGGACTCATCACAGTTGGCCTCGCTCTAAAGCTGTGGTCCTCAACCTTGGCTGCCTGTCGGAATCACCTGGGGAGATTGGCAAATTTCCAGAAAGAAAAGTCCAGGAGACACCGCAAACCAAATAAATCAGAGTCCCTTGGGCTCCGAGATGAGTAGATGTTAAAGTGTTGCCGATTCCAGTGTGTGATCACAGCTGAGATCTACTGAAAAGGGTCAACTCAGACGCTGGATGGAAGGGGCAACACTCTGTTTAAAATAAGACCACCAATAATGCTATTTTTTAAAGGTTTTATCTAGGGAAAATAAAGCATACGTTCAATTCCACTCTTTTCCTCTTAGGGTAAATTTTGCTCTTTTAGAGTGAATGTAACATACACTGTTTTACTCTATACGGAAATTTTCAGTTTTTCTGCTCAACTTTACAGCACCTCTATCCAACAGCTATAATTTTATAAGCTGCCTCACAGCATTTATGGGGCAAAAATATTATATGTAGTTTCTGGGTCCAAAAGGTATAGAAAGTTTTGTAGAACTATGGAAGGGGAGAGAGCAATTGATTTAAGATTATAACATTTTTATTTGCTTTTTTATCCTCCTTTACACTGGTTGCTGTTACTTTAAAAGTCTTCTGGCGTTTAACTGGCAATAAACAGGGCAAAACAAACTGTTCCTTCCTTTAGATTGTGCAATTTTTATTGCTCTGTTTCAGAGCCACCAACTACGCCTGTCTAACCTCCCCTGTTTGTACCGCAGCGGGGCTGTTCACTGACAAACCTCAAGGGTGAACCGGTGCTTTTCTGTGTGCTTCAAGTTTTTCTAAGATGCTTAGGGACAATCTGAAGTTAAGTGACATCGATAACAGTAGTTCCTAAACCAGACAATCGCAGGGAACTGAATCAGAGACGGCCGAGCTCCTTCAGACCCCAGCCGGCACACTTAGAGCAAAGGCAGCAGTCAGCAGGATCGCCGTGGCCGTGCTGTGGCTGTCACAGAAGGAGTCAGGGTGCAACGGTCCGTTTACACGATAATTTGGGAAGCCAGTGGCCAGAGTAAATGTTTCCACATGGGGTAGCACATGTTTGATTCTGCAGGCAATGCTGTCCAACAGGAATGTTGAGTTCTGTGTTTGCTGGCGTGAGGCTGTGCTTCCGGTTTTCACATCTTTTCTAAACGTCTTTACATGGACCTAAAACACTTCAGGGGAATGAGCCAGTGCCACATAGTTGCATTCCAACGTATTACTCAGGCAGAGAAAAAAATGGATTTCATAGCGGTAAATATTTAAAGACAAAATTTGAAGAATTTGAACATTCTCATTCTTCCCAGGACATTTTATATATATATATATATATATATATATATATATATATATATATATATATTTTGCACTATGTTTTACCTCCAAGGCAAATAGAGCAATAAACTCCACCTTCAAATAACTTTTGCCTTGTTTTTCACATTTCTTCACCACCTTCCTTATTTTTGTGGTCATAGGAGTGACCTGAAATGGAAAGGTTATCGTTGCCCATTTGGGACCACTGAAAATAGCTTCCCGATACCCCTGCGGTCACCCTTCCTCCAGAGCTTCCTGTCTCCTGTCTATTATTATACAACGCAATTAGAATCATTTTCTCTAATATCACTTTATCGTAGTGCCACCTTCATCGAGAACATTATAATAATAATAATGGCATTTAATTGTATGGCACATTTCCTGCACATTATATGCTTTGCTAAGTACATTGTCCATGTCACTTATTTAATACAACATTAAAGCGTTTATAGGAAGCATTTATTATTTGATTGTACCATTTTACCACTAAGGATCATAGCTTAAGTAACAACCAAATATCACATAGCTAGAAAGTAGAGCCCAGCCCATTCTATTAAAAATCTCCTAATATAATGTTCAAATCTGTCCATTTCTCCGGGTGGCTTTGACAACATTTGCTTTCCATACTTTATTATTTGATGCACCTAAGCCTAGTTATATCTTCCCCAGGAAAGTGAAATGTTGACGTTATATAATGATCCTGTTTATCTTTAGTATCGGTTTCCTCCTTTTGCTTGATATAATACTATTGTACCAGCTTTCTCTTATTAAGTTTCTATCTAGTGTGAGTTTGTGTGTAGACATTTAAAGCAAATGCAAAAAAATAAGTACACACACATATATCAGTGTACAAGAAGAAAAATTTTCAAAGCCCAAATTTTCTAAATTCCCATAATTTGGAAGCATCTCTTGTAAATACCAATTAGCTAGATGTTTTTAAATCCACTATGAAAATATTTGCATTTTAACCAGAATGTTTGGTCCATTTCCATTGAATATTGCAGTGGAGAGCACTAACTGCCCACAGCAGCCATACTCCACTTCTCTGACTCATGGAACCCTCTCTTACACTCTCATTGAGCTGTGTCCCTAGCTTCCCTGCAGCTAAGTGACTGATCCCAGACCAATGGGATGTGAGTGTGACTGAGCCCGGACCAATGGGATGTGAGTGTGACTGAGCCCGGACCAATGGGATGTGAGTGTGACTGAGCCCGGACCAATGGGATGTGAGTGTGACTGAGCCCGGACCAATGGGATGTGAGCAAAGGAATGCGGGCAGGTAACTGGGTCACAGCCTCAGAAAGGAAACCTGGGTCTCCAGTGCTGACCCCCTTCTTGCTGACTCCAATATGCTGACAGCTGAGTGGGTACCTTGGAGCCAGTGATGCACGCCAAGAGGAGAGGAGGACAGAGCCGCCACCAGCCCTGCCCCGTCACCCAGGACTGTTAAGACAGGCAGAAGTACACTGCTCCCTCTGTTACAAAAGCTCAGCCTGCTCTTGTGTCAGTATGTTTTGATAACTGACATATTTGAATTTATCTAACCATCTCATTTTGTGCTTTTCTGTTTTTACCATTTGTGTTATAACTCTTTTCTCACTTTTCCTCTTTCTTGAATTCTTTTGAATTTATTGAGGTTTATTTCTCACTCTGTTTTTTAAATTTCTACCAAGTTTAATTTATAACCCCTATTTCTATTACTTTAGAGTTACTTAACAGTTTTCATAAGTCAAAATGTAATCAACATCTTTACCCTCCTCCAATACAATACAAAGGCCTAGGAATATTGATTGTAATACTTTTTCTTGGCCTTTTAAGTCTAACTTTTAAAATTCTGTGAAACAAAATTTTCCTTTATTTAGGTTCCATTGGTTCACATGCTCTCCGTTTTTATGCCTCTATTTTACACTCACTCTTGAAAAGTAGTTTTAGTGAGGATACAATTAAGTGGATTATCAATTTTTTTTTTTACTGCCAATAGAAGATAATTTCAACTGTTTTCTGATTTCTATTGTAGCGGTGAGAAGCAACTCTGGGTCTTCCCGTCATTCCTTTGTAGATGACCTGTCTTCTCTTGCTAAGATCATCAGTAACTTGTCTTTGTTTCAAAGTTTCTTTTCAAGTGGTCCGGCTCTGGACTTCTTTTTTGCCCCTGTCATGCTTGACATTGGACTTTTGGACTTGAGGATTGGTGTCTTTCAACAAATCTGGAAAATTCTCACATGTCAACTCCTCAAAGTCTGTCTTCTCTTCTACAATTCTGAGCAGGTGAATTTTAGGGGGCCTCAAGCTCTTCAGTACAGCCCTGGAATTTTCTTTGCTCTGTTCCACTGTTTTTCTATTATGAAAATCTGTATTATTGTATCAAATTTGCTTTTCAGTTCATCAATTGCCTCTTTAGCTGTGTATTTCAGAAGTAAAATTCAGTAGAATTTTTTAAAAATTTCAGCTATTTTGTTTCTCTTTTCTAGAAATTCTGGTTTTTTTCTCCCAAATTTGCCTGTCCATTTCTTAGGGTCCTTATTATCTGTTTACATTTTTTAGACACCTTCTATATTTTACCATATCAAATACATATATGATATATTTATGAATATATACGTATATAATTCCAGATATTAGGTTAGATTAAGTCAGATCAGGTTAGGTTGGATTAGATTAGGTATAGTGTCCAGTAATTCCAATATCTTAAATGTTTGCAGGATTGATCCTATGGCCTTTCCGCTGTCTGTCACTCATAGTGTCCTCCTTCCTTGGTAGCTGTGAACTCATACTCTTTGAAATTTTCCTCTGTGGGACTCATCTGAGGCTTATGTTGAAGGTATATTTCTCTAGAGAGAATTTGTGTTTTCTTCTCTCAAGCAGATTGCTTTAAAATTGATGATTGTCTTGAAGATTTTCAAGCCCAAAAATTTGGCTAGAAGTTGATGCCAATAGGGTTACAAATGGATGTGAGGGCCAGCTTCTGGGTATACATTAGGGTCATTTTACTTAGATTTCTTTACACTTAGGACCAAGATTGTGGAATACACCTTTCCTTGATGTTCCTTTCTGTGAGGTGGGTTTATTTCTAGTTCACCCTAATGTTGAAGGCATAGTCTATCAGGGTCTCGCTTTTCCTCCTACCTCAGTCAACTCAACTGCTATAACAGAACACCACAGACTGGGTGGCTTATAAACAACAGAAATTTATTTCTCACAGTTGTGGAGGCTGGAGGTTCAAGATCAAGATGTCAGCAGATTTCGTGTCTGGTGAGGGCCCGCTTCCTCGTTCGTAAATGGTGTCTTCTCGTTGTGTCCTCACATGGTGGAAGGGATGAGGACGCTCTCTGGGGTCTCTTTTATAAGGACACTAATTCCATCATGAAGATCCACCTCATGGCCTGTTACCTCCCAAATGCCCCACCTCCTAACACTATCCCCTTGGGGGTTAGGTGTCAACATATTAATTTGGGGGACGCAAGCATTCAGTCCTTTGCACTTCCTCTTCCCAGCCTCTACACTGTCATCATAGATTCCTTCAAGGAGAAGGCCAGCTTTGGTTGCCTACAT
Source organism: Tapirus indicus (assembly GCA_031878705.1). Classification (NCBI taxonomy): domain Eukaryota; kingdom Metazoa; phylum Chordata; class Mammalia; order Perissodactyla; family Tapiridae; genus Tapirus; species Tapirus indicus. The sequence goes on from CM062925.1 coordinate 124,045,896, forward strand.
CTGACTTTCCACTTTTACTGCAGGAGGCGGGGCTGTGATCGTTAATTACTTTTTGACAGCTCAGCAAAAGTGTGTGTGTGTGTGTGTGTGTGTGTGTGTGTGTACATATGTTTTTGGTGTAGCACTATATATTTTGAGCAGGAAGATTGTTCAGGATTTCTAGTATACCTCCAGATAAAGAAGTCACAGCTCATGTGTTTCCCCATTGTGTGTGTCTGGCTTCTGGTTGCTGTGTGTATTAAACTCAAAACTTGTAATCAAGTGTGAGGCAAACATAAATCTAGGGCTCTTTCCCACACGACACACTGAGCTTTTCAAATAGCCAATCTCTGGGCAAGTCAGACTTTGTTAGGCCCCACTGATTTCATGACCCATTTGAGAACAAAGAAGGGGCATCCTGTGGGATCTTCCAGGTGATCTCTTCCCTCAGGTGGTCTCCCTGCATGGGCTCCCCAGCCTGATGCCAACATATGCAGGTTGCCCTCCAGTTTCTAGACAAGGCTCCTTTCACTTCCTCCTTGAGTGCATCCAGCTCATGTTGCCTGTGTTTTAACTTTGTGTCTTCAGGTGATTTTGTGTTTTTTACCTGACATGGGTTCACCCTGATGAGCTGGCAGAAGACAGGCCTGGCTTTAGATCCCAGCTCCATCATTAACTAGGTACGTGACCCAGAACAAGTCACTTGCATTTCCAGAATGATTGTCAACAGGGATGGCATTATGGGCCTTCCAATTCCTGGGAGGAAAGATGAGACAATACTTTGTGTGTATTTGCGTGTGTGTGTGTGCACGCACGCGCGTGCACGTGGGTAGTATTTCTTTTAAGAGTGGCGACAAGCTCATGAATGGCAGGAAACATTTTTTTCCTGCATCTGCCAATGTTTTCTGTGTCCTTGGAAATGCTGTAAATATCAGGTTCTCCTAGTGGAGGTGCTGCTGTGGAGACGCCGTGTGGCTCATCAACATTCTTGATCCACGCACGATCTATGCAATCTGGGAGCACGGAGCCTGCGTCACAGCCAAGGCGCTCTGCCGCACCTAATAAACTCTGCCCTATGCCTATTCTGAGCATCTCTCATGGGGTATCGGGTCTTCTTTTTACTATGCTCATGGGTAGGTTTGGAAAGAACGATTTCTATGAACATGTTTCCAAGAGAGCAGAAAAAGACAGAAATCAGCTGATCATTCCTTGTAATGAAAGACTATTCAGTGTGAAGATATCTTTAATAGCCAGAAAATTGACTATGAAATATGCTTGACTGTGAATAAGAGGGAAAAACAAAAAGCAAAAACACAGAAATCCCTTGCTTCATTTTTCACTTGTTTTCATCATTTTATGAATACTAAAGAGGTCACGTACTGCCCGATACTCATGGAGATTAGAGAGAAATAGTTTTTCTTGCATTTAAATATATATATATATACACATAGCTCATTTACAGAATGGGGTCACAATTGTACCCACCTCAGGAGGTTTCATGAGAATTTGACTGAAAATGTCCGTAAAACTTTCCATGGAGCCTGGCATTTAGGAACCGCAACCACACAGGTGGTGACCGAAAAATAAAAGTAGTCTTCTTTGGTAAAAATATTAAACTGATAAAGAAAGATATAAACAAGTAAAACCACCAACAATTTCACAATTGGAAATAGCCTGTCTCTCCCTGCACCACTGGCATTTGGCCTTCCCCGCACATCACTTTCTCTGTGTAGTTTTGCCAGTAGAAACGGGATACACCACCTAAGGTTTCTTACCTCCTTTCATAAAATAGCATTGTGCTATGGATGTTATTATACATCAGTAAGTACAGATCTAGAATGGGCAATCGTTGTCATCGGTGTGTAATAGCCAATAGCCTACTGATGGGCCTGAATGATTTCTATTTCCCTTTCTTCCTTTCAGTAATGGCCATCCTTGCTTTTCAGTTTTTGTGGACTTGACCTCCTATTTCTGTAGGATGAATGCCAAGAAGTGTAACTGTACAATCAAATGTTCCACTTGCTAAGATTTTGTATCCGTGCTGCTGAAGTGCACTCCAAAGCTGTTGTGACAATTTACACTCCCACAAAGAGTGCGTGAGCGCATCTACTTCCCCACAGTTCTTCAATCTGCTGATATGATGGCAAAAAATTATCTCTTCGTTGTGATAATTCATGTAGTTTTGATTGATAAGAGGCTGCAGAAAGGCAGCATTCATAAAATTATACCAGCAGGTTCTGTAGAGAGTGGGAGACAGCAAGCCACTGTGACAGATATTGAGTGGGATTCCATGTTCCCTGGCCAGGGCTTTCTCTCCCTAAACACATGGGATGCACAGCCCTGCAGTTGACTTAGAGAAGCTTGTATAAGAAAGGCAAACCTTCTGAAAGAGACAAGTGCTGAGAATGCACCTCTGACCCAGGATTCAAAGAGAAGAAAACTTACTTGTGGTGGAACAGGCCATGTGAGGTGAATGGATTAGGACACGAGAGCTGGGTACATGGGGAGGGCTGGTGCCAGCAGCGTGTGTGGGCAAAACTGGAACACCCTTCAAGGTAGCCACCACAGGTCCTCCTTTAGGCAACAGTGTCTGAGCAATGATTGTGAACTAACAGGCTTACACACCTGAGGACATGGTGGTAAGGACCCAGACCAGGAAGGGAACTGCAACCTCACAAACACGTCAGTCAACAGAGCATCACAGTGACCCACCAGCATCGCAGTTCTTCTCTTTACCTGATATTTGGAAGCAGGATGAATGCTCTTTGGACCATGTAAGCCCCAGGATCTCCAGAAGATTAGGAGAAGGTTTCAGAAGAGAGGAGATGCTATGCCCTAATTGCTGTGCACGAAGGCGTGTTGACATTTGTGCAATTTGCTGAGGAATAAAGAAAAACCAAGCTGGTGAAACATAACAGTTATACTAGTGTCATTGAAAGAGTTTCACATGTTTTCTGGCATTTTGGAATTCTTGCTTTGAAAGTATCCTATTTATATCTTCAGTCCATTTTTTTTCTTGGGCTATTCCTCTGTTTCTCAGTGACATCAAAGAGCTGTTTATACATTAGTGATGTTAACTGTTGTCACATATACTGGAAATATTCGTGGAGGCAGAGAGCTGGAGGGAGAGAAACTGACATGCGAAGTGAAGCGACTTCTGGTTTTTAAGAGTTTCTTATTTACTTCCATTCTTATCAATGAGTTTTTAAATCAATTAAGCAATAGTAACATTATAATATTTTTAGAAATGTTTTAAAGCTTTAATAGATCCTTAAAGGAGGTGAGCAACTCCCAAGTTCTTTCGGGCTTAGAAGCTTCAGAATATGAGCTGGATAGTCATGAGGTAACAGGTAAAAGGAGGCAGAGGGATCAGTGGTGCCGCATGTGACAGAGCGAAAGGAAGGGTTACAGAGCAAATAGAGTGTGTATGGTCAAATTATTCCAGAACATTCTAGCAATTGGATCCATACTCACAGTTGGAATGGAGGCAACAAAGAATGTATCATTCAGAAAACAAGTTGACCTATTTTACACAAAAAGTAAACTTTGAAAGCACATTTTGAAAGAAGTAAACGTCAAAAGGCTGATTTCAAATTGTAGCATCAATACTTACTAGTCCAGAAGCCTTGTACGACCTCGATATTCTCCTGTGTCAAGTAAGCGTGTATTGGATACCAGCTTTGTGCCAGGACGTTGTGTGGGCACCAGAATCTTTAAAATGTGAATGAAAGAAATGATCTCCCTCAAGAAGCTCAAATTCATAAAGAGATGGCAGAAGAGTAAACAGACAAGTAAATTCAGTGTGAGGTACAGAACTATAACAGCAAAGACAGACTTTAGCAGGGCCGTCAAGATCAGAGGCTCTCAAGGAAAACTAAGCTCCAGTTATTAGCTGTGTGATCTTGGGCAAGTTTTCAAATTCTCTGTGCTTCATCTTCTCATCTATAAAATGGAGATAATAATAAAACCTGCCTCTCGCTGGTCTGATCTGAGGATGAAATTAGTTGAGACACATGAGTGAGCAGAAGAGCCCGGAACATAAGTAGTCAATGAGTGTTAGCTAATATTGTGTTCATAAACAGCTCTAAACCTCAGTCTCCTCATCTGTAACATGGGGCTGATAGCCACAACCTGCCTCAGAGGACGACCACGATGCTTAAGTGGGAACAGGAGCACGCAAAGCCTCGGACCGACCATTGTAAAGACTGTTCTTTGCAAATGCAAACACAGCTGTTACTTTAATAACAAAGTTCCCCCTGAAGTATCTCCATCACATACAAATGACATGTGAGTGTCTGAATTACATAGCAGGTGCCACTCCCTTGACTTTGGGCGATGATTCACTTTGTGCTTTTATGAATCTTCATTGGCGATGAGGCCAACATTGCTACTTGTAATCAACTGCATGGTACTGCTTTCCATGCCACACATTTCATTAAACAGAAGCAAGAAACAAAAAAATATCCAGCTCACAGAGAACACTAAACAAAATCCTTTCAACTTCCCAAGCATATGGAATAGGCCTGTGAACACACATGGCTCGGCTAGACAGCCGGATGGAACACACACACCCAGCATCCAAGGATTAGGACCATGATGATGGATTTTCCCCATCACAAAGTGAGGGCAGACCCAGAGTCCTCCCAAACAAACTGGGGATTAGTATGAATGGAGCAGTAGGACTAAACTTGCTGATCCTCATCAAATGTGTTCATGATTTGCTGTACTCATTAGCCAGCTCAGCTGATTACAGAGAGAAGCCCGATCTAGCGAATAAAATCTAACCAGACTGACAAACGACCTGCTAAGGAGACTGGATCCAATTAGCGGACGCGGCCCATCTTTCCTCATTCACAGACTCCTCTTCTAGCTTCTCTCACCATCTTTTCTGATTCAAACCACTCAGGAAAACCCACTTGGTATGCATACATTGAAAGGTTTCGAGTTTGACCACATGGGTGGTTCGTCTCTAAAGCCACGCTAATGTTTTTCAGGGAAACTTTTTAAAATAGTAGACAAAAGATGAAGGCATATGAGCATAGAGTTCTTACCCAGCCCCCATCAATTATGTCCTGAATAGAACGCAGCTCCTACCCTGAACTAAAACAGAATTTTAGTTCATTTTGCTCTGTTAATACCACTTCAAATGTTACTACTCACTAGAAAATAAAATAAGACTACCTATGGATTTCTACAGAGTTAAATGTCATTGTGCTAATAATTAGATCCTGGTATGTAAAAATATGAGAAGAAAGAACACTTTCCCTCTTTGAGGTGAATGACAAGCCCAGGCTGTCCCTATGATTTACTGAGAGCTGTTTAATAGATAATATGATGGGATAAACCCGTCTCTCAGCCTAACTGGGAGCTCATCTCTATCCCTGAAATCCATTCTGTGATGCCATATCCTGTTATGGGCATATCTACACAAGCCCTAAACAAGGCTGTAAACTAATGTTTTTTTCCTGTTTTGTTTTGTTTTTTTGGTCTCCCAGTTGAATTTGGAATGTTTCAGGCTACTGAGACAATTAGACAAAGACGGGTTAAGTACTATTTCTAAGTGTCAAACCAAGTGCTTAAGGAATACCTGTTTGGAGGGTGGGGGGAATTGGTAGTTCGTTTGTTTTTTCATTTCTATCAGTAATACCAAAGAAACAAAATACTTGGTGTTTGTCTTCCAAGACTTTATCACTCAGGTGGGGTAGAGGGGCCGACATTGTCAGAACACCTGGAGAAGTAAAGATAGCCCAGGGCTGCAAATGGCGGGTTTCAGGAGTAAGAACTTGAGGAGCAATATCCCTGAGAGCTTGGGTGATCAAGGAGCACTTCTCGGGCCAGACCCCACCTGGAGGAGAAGAGGAGACGAGAAGTGTCCTGCCAGTTGGGACCACACTGGGCAACTTCAGGTGAGTCTGGGAATGAACGTGGCTGCCTGTGGGGCAGCTGGCTAGAACCAGGAGCTTCTTCTCCAGAGCGCCAGGCCAACCCTGGGGGACACCAAGGCACAGGCACAGAGTGGGATTCGGTGTGTCGAGACACACAGAGTTATTAGAAACGTTTGAGCAAGGAGACTGATAGAAGTATTTTTAAGGAAGGTTGATCTGGCTGTAGTGCATAGAGTGGGAAAGAGTGGGGAGAACACAGGTTAGGCCATTCATTCAGGAGGCTATTGCAATGATTTTCAGTGAAAGTTGTAAATTCTACTAAACACAGCTAGAAAAAAATTTGAGGGAAAATAAGAGGACATGGTGATTTGCATAATGGTAAAGATTTTTTTTGCTTAGAACATGTGGGTTTCAATGCTTTCCAGAGAATCAGTGAGGTGCGGTATTAGAATCAACTTGGGCAGCTGCACTTAAAGAGGAAAGGGAGCAGAGGCTTTTGCAGGAAACCGTTCACAGACTTCCCAAAGGAATTACATGCTCCCTTTAAGGAAAACTCGTGACCCATATACCACCATTCAATTTTTTTAAAAAATATACTTCCATATCGTTCTGTGTGAGCTCAAACAGCAATACTACAAACCCCACACAAATCATTTCACATCTTCTCTGGATGCTTGTTCCCAAAGCTGCCAACCCTCATACCGTGTGTCATGCCAGAAGGACTGACCACCTGGACCTGGACAGAACACTGGCCTCTTCGTGGTGACTCCTTCAGCCACCTTCATTCAATAGATCCTCCACGTGCCAGCCGGGCTCTCATGGGCTGGGTAACAACTGTTAACAAATAGACCCAGCCTTTATTCTCAGAGGACTTGGAACCCCCAGCATTCCTTTGTAGATAAGTACATTTAAAGGTTTCCCTTTGAAATTATCTTCCAACTATTGAAAACAACTTTTCTTGCAACTTTTTACTGTGCAAACTAGTAAGTACGTATCCTAGCTTTGTTCACTTACATATCTAAACTGCCATTCTAATGAAAATAATAATAAATCAAGAGTCTTTTAGATTTGGTGCAGTTTGGGGCCTTAAAATGTATGCAACTGGCAGAGCCAATTCTTGGCATCCAAGCTAATGGTCGTTTCTAGAAAGGCCACGCTACTGCTACCAGTTATTGAATCCTGGGAATGGGCGGGTTCCTCTCATAAACCAGACGCCAGCACGTTGTTTTAGGCCTTGGAAGGAAAGAAGCCACAGTAGAGTATCTGATAGAGTCTGAATCCTCCACAGCCACATCTCCCTAATTAAAATGGAGGAATGAAAACAGAGGTAGAGACTAGAAAAAAAAAAAAAAAAGGAGAGTAGTTTTGCTTGTAATTCTGGTTTTCTTGTGATTCTTAGTTGTTAAATTGAAATGAGGAAGGTTTCTGGTCTGGCAGCTCTCTCTCTAAATTCTCAGTGTGGTGAACTCTTACATAAGCGTTTGGAGGAGTAAGTCCAAGGATCTTAGTGAGACTGTATACCAATTTATTTCTTAAAAAACAAAAAGTAAGAAATACTCTAAAATGTAATATGAACATCTACAGAAAGGGTGTCTAGACTGAATTTTCATCTTTTGAGCCAGTTTATTTGGATACTGTAGAATGACCCATTAAATCAAAAGGCAAATATCAGTGAAAGAAACGGTCCTTTTCTAAGTCAAAATGTCTATAAATCACTTTGACAATCTGTCCTGTGAGTTCAAGTTTAAGTTAATTGCTACTTCCTAAAAGGACGTGATTTAAAAAACAAAAGAGATTTGCCACAAGTAGAAAAATGATGGTATTTAGAATTTAGTTACCAATATGAAACCTTAAATACCCTACACTATTCTTCTGGGACTTTCCTGAGCTGATTGTGTGTGGCCCCCTGACACCGAAGAAGCGTCAGACACCAGCCCGCTCACAATGCCGTACTTCCACCTGTATCCCTGTGAGTCTGTCCTCTCTGCGTCCCCAGCACCCCTCCCCACACTGACCTTCTGTTAGGATTTCAGACAGGCGCAGCTCCTCTTGGCCGCCCCAAGCCCACTGGTCTTCTCCCATCCAGCAGGAGGTGGTCACCGGGGAGTGAGCTTAAACAGAACCCACTGCCGATGTAGGAGGAACTCTGGGCTCACAGAAGCAGGTTTCTCCACTTGTTCAGGGGAGTCTGGAGGTCATTTCTGTGCTGGAAAGTCCCCCACGTGGCCCAATGGGAGCAGACCCCAGCCTGTGGTAAATGAGCGCCCTGAATTCCCTGGCTCATAACTACTACACTATAAAGATAAACACTGTGTTTATTTCAGTCCCACGACTTACTGAATTGAAAGCAGACACACCTTTTGAAATGCTTCCTATTTGTTAGAACACCGCCATTTTGGCATTTCCTAAGAAGAAAAAGAGAGAAAGAAGTTTCCAGACAAAATGGAGATGGCTATTTTGTCTTATAGTTAGAAGCTGCTGTCACAGAGAATCAGGTCCTTAGACTGAGTTTGCACAAGCTCAGAGGTATCATAACACGTAAAATCTTATCAGAGCCAGGATCTCTTCTCCAGCTTGCCTGTCCCAATACCCAGGCTGCTTATGTCACCCAAACAATTTGGAAGGGTGGGAAGGGGATAAGTATGTTTACTGTCCACTGGAAGGGAGCAGATGAGACACTATTTTCCGTATCTCCAAGTTGGGAAAAATGGGAAACAGGTATTTCATGCAAGATGACATGACTTGCAGTGGGAGTGTAATATTTTCCCATTGCCTCTTCCGGCTTCTGAACTTCCTCCTGGGTAAAGAATGTTGTTTACAGCATGTCAATTCACCCCTCACCCATTTTGGATCTATGATGATGTGCTTACCAAAATTCCATACCCTATTAGAGTGGGGGTGGGGGGGCAAGCAAGAGATTGTCTTTCTTTTTCAAAGAACCCTGATTTAAAAGACCCCTGGTGTTAAGGGCTGAATTCATATGTTGAAGTCCTAACCCCATTACCTCAGAATGTGACTGTATTTGGAAATAATGTCTTTAAAGAGGTAGTTAAGTTAGAATGAGGTCATCGAGGTAGGCCCTAATCCAATCTGACTGGAGTCCTTATAAGAAGAGGAGAGTAGGGGGCCAGCCTGGAGGTGTAGTGGTTAAGTTCTTGAGCTCCACTTCAGTGGCCTGTGGTTCATGGGTTTGGATCCCGAGCACAGACCTACACACTGTTCATCAAGCCATGCTGTGGTGGCATCCCATATACAAAATAGAGGAAGATGGGCACAGATGTTAGCTTAGGGACAATCTTCCTCAAGCAAAAGAAGATTGGCAACAGATGTTAGCTCAGGGTCAATCTGCCTCATGAAAAAAAAAGAGATTAGGACATAGACACACACAGAGAGACAACCATGTGAGGAGACAGCAAGGAGAGAGGTCTCGGGAGAACCCAATCCTGCCAACACCTCAGTCTCGGACTTCAGGACTGTGAGAAATGAATTTCTATTGTTGGACCCCCCAGCCTGTGATATTTGTTATGGCAGCCCTGAGCTGTCTAACACACCTGGTGTGAGTGTGTGCCCTCCCAGACCTCACTTATCCTGCCAAGGTAAGGGCTTTCATTATTCTGGGTGTGATAAGTGGCAGGCAGTGTTACATAAACCTGGCAGAGGTGTGGACGTCTGAACTCACCAAGTCATTGAAGTCCAACTTCCTCCACCTTCTCTCCAGAATGTGCAGAGGCAAGAGAGGCCATGACATACATCCAGCCAGAGGAGACGGAGTGGAGACAAGGGAAAGACTGCGTCAGGGTAACATTTTCTGCAAGGGCTCACATCCCGCCCCAGGGAGAGACGGCTTCTCCAAGCCAGGCCCCCAACTGTAAATACTGTGATGTGGGGAAATTAGGATCAAACTGATTGATCAGAATTCACAGATGAGAGGAAAGACTGAACTTGATACATAGAATAACATAGAAATTTCAGTCTCTTTTCAAAGAGACAAAAACCCTTGGGAACTGATATGCTATTTTTTTCATCCATATAAATAGAATTTAACCATCATATCCTAACACCGGGGTGGACTTCACTTCGGACATCGAATACGTCCTGGTTTACAATCTTTCATAGTCATAATCAAAAGATGAAAATTTTAGTTTTTGTCTCTTTTCCCTGCTCATCTGAGCAATTGGTTGCTTTTCCTTTCAATGTTCTCTGAACTTCCCATATTTCCTCATTTTCTTTAAAACCAAAGGCTCAACAGTTTTAAATCAAGATGGAAAAGAAACATGTTGTTTATGATGAAAAGAATCCCAGATGTTTCTCAATCACTGATATACTCTCAGGCCATGTATTTCTATTAGTTTAAATATTTCAAGTATTTATTTATGAAATAGAAGTAAATCACCGTGACCTCATCAACTGACACTAATTTGTTGTGGACGTCCAGAAAATGCTGATGAGGTGCTACAGCTTTTTGTTTGTCCTACTGATGAATGAAGGGAGACAGAAATAGAATTTCTTGGCAATTGGTGGTGTGTCCCAACGTATGCAATCACTTCCTCCTATTGCAGAAAAGGAAGTGCCAATAGAATTTGCTTCAGAAAGATAAGATGTACAGAGGGTTGTGTGGGGAGAGGAGGTGGAAGATGAGGGGTGGGAAGAGCAGTAAATAGAATCAACATGGGTAGCAAGAGTAGAGTGACTAACACTTAGTATTTCTTGGCTGATAGCTATTGACAGGCTGACATCCATCAATAATTAATGAATTGTACCAGAGATACTGCTTCTGTTCTCATGCAATGTTGTTTATTACCTTATGGTTGCTTTTCTTTATTGATTATTTCAACCACTCTCTATTCAGAATCTACTGGAAGTCAGGCACTGTTCTAGACTTGGGAATTCCAGCAGTGAGCCAACTAGACAAAATTCTCTGTCCTCAAAATCTACTATTAGCATATTAAAACTGTGCTGCCTTATGAAATGGGATATTATAGCCAGATTTCCTCCATTTTAGGTGAAAAATTAAAATTTGAGTTATGTCTTGACCTCATAAGAACCCCTAAATGACAAAAGAGTAAACAATGTGTATCTTTCCCCCTTGAGGAGTGGTGTATGCAGCATGACCAGAGATGATTAGGCATCATTCCATCCCCTGGGTAGGTTCTGTTTCTCCAATCTCATTTGGGACCTGTAGGAGAGAAATTCTGTCTCTTCCTCTGGATAGCATGGAGTGTAGATGCAACTCCTGGAAATTTTGCAGTTATTTCATGACCACGAGTGAAACTACCTTGACAAAGATGAGCCACAGGGTCAGGCAAACCTGAGAGAATAACAAAGAATTGAAGTCAGGTTCCTGCTCAAACCACACTTTAATCTTGCCCTACCTACAGACTTACCTGTTAGGTGAGCCTATAAATTCCATGAATTGTTTAGCTACTATGTAGCAGTTTTAAAATATGTACACAAATTCTTTGACCCTTGTTTCTTCAAAGTTGATGCCAATTTCCCCTTCCCTTGAAAGTGGGCCAGACTCAGTGACTGTTTCTAGTGAATAGAATGTGGCAGAAGTGATGGTATGTGACTTCTGAAGTGAGGCCATAAGGACATTGCTACTTCTATATTGTTCTCCCTTGGATGACTCATTCTGGAGAAAGCCAGCTGCCATGTTATAAGGATGCCCAAGCAGCCTGTGGAGAGCTCCATGTAGGGAGGAACTGAGGTTTCTCACCAACAACCGACAAAAAGTTTCCCTCTGTGAGAATAAGCCACTGTGGAGGCTGACCCCCCATTCCCAGTCAAGTCTTCAGATGATGCAGCCCCCACTGGTATCCTGACAGCAACCTCTGAGAGACTCCACCGACGTGGACCCTCGGACACTGAGAGGAAAATAAATGTTTACTAAGTTTTGAGGTGATTTTTTTATGCAACAGTAGATAACTATTGCAGAGTTTGGTGGTCGAAGTGAAGTGACAACAGGAAGTGAGAAGAAGCTAGAATGATATTGAGGAGACTGTTTTAAGTGAAAAGCAAAGGGCCTTGAAGATGCTAGCAGATGTCTGCCGGCCCATGAAGAGGCTGCAGGGAAAGGCTTTACGTAAAGTGAAGAAAATCCTATTGAAAACAAGCAGAAAAGGAATCTTCGTTATGCACTGGCAGAAAGTTTAGCCATACTGTCGCTTGCAGTAAGATGAAAAACAGAAAATATACCTCACAAACTTGGTGACTAGCTAAGGAGATTTCCAGGCAGAGTTTTGGAGGTACCAGCCAGCTGCTTCTTGCTGCAACTTGTAAAATGTGAGAGGAGACAGACCAGCTAAAGGAGGGAGAGAGAAACAGAAAGGATGAAGGACTTGCTAACATTGAAAATTCCCAGCCTCTCCTGTCGGTGAACAATGCTAAAATGAAGAAATGACTCCCAGGCAAGGAAAAAACTCAGAGCACTGTCAGGAACACAGGACGTAAAACTGAAGACAGGGTGTGGTTTTAAAACCCTTTGTTAAGGCCTTGGAAAGATCTAAGCTAAGTCTCAGAGAACCACTTGGTCAAACAATAGGGCTTTTAAAAAACTTAAGGTTGTGTTTCCTCACAAGTCCCAGCAAGAACTCAAGGTAAACATGCACTTATCTAGTACATTTCTTCATGTAACTTTGGTCAAGTGAAGTACGTCTCAATAAGATTCATGGAAGATCCACACAATTTTTCAAGAGAATTACAGTAGCGGAAGAACCATTAGCTTAGACTGAAAAAAGCAGAAGGGGTTCAAAAGGAAATGATGCCATTGGACCCTAAACTACTACAGGCAAGAAGCAGCTGAGAAAATTACTCAGTTTGGAACACAGGCTAGATTTCATGGAAAAAAGGATGATTCAGGGCAAACCCAAAAGCCAAGAGGGCAGAGCTGGAGGCCATGGATGATGACTCCCACATCTTGTGTCCTAATTAGGGGAATTTCAACGTGTGTCCTGGAGGATTTGGGAATTGCTGTGCAGCAGTGGTTCCTTTGTGCCTCTGTTGTGAATGAAAATGTGTGCGATAGCTATCTTGTGCCTGCCACACCATTATACACTAGGGTTATGTGGTTTGTTGAGCTCACAGGTCTTCAGACCAAGAGGGACTGAATCCAAGAAGCTGAACTCAACTAATGACACTAAGGAAACTTGGGAAAGGAGGGAATTGAATGTATTTTCCATGTGGGAGTGTAGATTATTTTTTTCTAAGCAAGGTAAGAAATTTAAATTTAAATTTAAATCAAATTTCATAAAACAGCAAATTTTTAATTTGCCTTTTAGAGTGTTTATTAAAAGACACTTATGATATGCATGGTGCTTTGTACTGAATTGTGTCACCCCAGAGTTCATATGTTGAAGCGCAAATCCCCAGTATGACCATTTGAAGTAAGGAAGTAATTAAGGTTAAGTGAGGTCGTAAGGGTGGGGCCCTAATACTATAAGATTAGTGTCCTTATAAGAGATACCAGCAAGCCTACTTTCTCTCTCTCTACTATGTGAGGGCACAGTGAGGAGGTGACCATTTACAAGCAAGAAAGAGAGCACTCACCAAGAACTGAATTAGCCAGAACCTTGATCTTGGACTTCTAGCCTCCAGAACTATGGAAAAATAAATTTCTGTTTAAGCCACCCAGTCTGTGGTATTTTGTTATGGCAGCCCAAGCAGACAAAGACATTAATCTAGAACCCTAGGATCTTTGGAGATAAAGGCACAGATGATTTTGGCCTGATCCACCTCTTTTATTAGTTTGAGGCCATTGTTCCTAAACTTATGACTTTGGCAGCTTCCAGGTTTTAACTGGATACTATGAAACCGAAGTAGATTTACTGTGAAGTTATAAAGCTTAAGGCATTTTGGGGATCCAGCTAAAGGAAAATTGAATTAGAGGTGTTTTTAGTTTGAGTTTTCTAGGACATAACTGTGTGGTTCTTTGTCAAATTTAGTAAGTTATTGCTAACCAGGTCAACAGAAGAAAGCCTTGGCTTACTCCCCTGCCCTCCCCACCACCATCCCCATATCAAATATCCTGCAACTCATGATAGCAAGGTCTGGGGGGCTATGCTATGCCCAGCTCATTTCCTTGATCTTGTTGGGAAAAGTAGCTGCCTTCACAGGATCTGAAGTTGTTGACCTCATGAGTATTTCACAAGTTATGTGTTTTCTTTTCAGGATCATCTCCTAGATGTAAACACACACAACAAGTTTGATTTTTCTTTAGACAGTGTAAGTGGAACAACACGGCCTCATCTTTAGAGTGTTCAAACCTTCAAAATCGGGTTCCACAATGCTTTCAGGACTCCAGGGTATATATCTGAAGACTCAGAAGAGAAACCTCAACTCAAATGAGATGCAATAAGTTTATTTAAAAGATTGATAAAGCCTGTGTATGACATTGTAACTGCAATTTGATAGGATGTTTTGGAAGGAAATTGCAAGTTCCTTATTTATCCACATATGATGGATATGTTTCAATCATTTTCAAATGTTTTTGTTAAAAAGAACAGGCGAAATGTAGGCAAACAATAATAAAATATGAAACAAAACAGAAAGATGTGTATTGAAAATAAAATACTTGTTCTGACATTAAGAACAAAATATAACACTTTTTCAGATCATACCAAACTCAGTAATTCATTAAGGGTAAGAAATAAATTTCAAACAAAAGCCATGAAAAGGCTTTTGAATTTTCTGATAATACAAATAATAGAGAGGAGTGCATCGTCTGGACCCATTGCAAAAAGTTTAAAACTCTTGCTGATTTGACACAAAATACTGGTATTAAGTTAATGTGAAACACATATTATACCACTAGAAATGGGACTTTTTTGAAAAGCTGGTAATGAGTCTCATCAATCTATTCAGTTAATCATGAGTAAAATAAAACTAAAAAAAAAGAAATCTTGAAATGTCCTGTGATCTTATAGTTTATGTAGGAAAGAAACTTGATAGAGAGCTTCACAAATTTTACAACAGTCCCATAAATCAACATGCCATTACCAATAACAAGTTGTGAACTGAAAGATATTTTTCTAAGCTTTTGGTTTAAAAATAGTCTATTAACAATTCTAGAGGGAAAACAAAACTTTTCTGTTCAGTCTATAGAATAATGATATAACAAATCTTTACACCTGAAAAGATGCTGAGTATACTACCAGATTTTTAAAAGTGTTTCAGAGTTATATTCAGCAGCTAATTGATGGAAAACTATTTTAATTTTCTGAATTTTGTAATATTTGTCATATTTGAATGCTTTTATGAAAGTTGAAACTTGTTTGATTTCTTTTTTCCTTATAATTAAAAAATCAGTTTGTAATCAATTTTCTACCATTTGTTAATTTTTAAAGAGGGTCCCCAAAAA
Organism: Tapirus indicus; assembly: GCA_031878705.1. NCBI lineage: Eukaryota > Metazoa > Chordata > Mammalia > Perissodactyla > Tapiridae > Tapirus > Tapirus indicus. The sequence goes on from CM062925.1 coordinate 124,061,115, forward strand.
CGTATGTTTCAGGCCCCAGGAATTGGGATCTATTGTGCTGGGAACACTCATGAGCAGTTAATCTATCACTTTCAAGGATCTTGAGAGACTAAAGAAAAAAAGAGGGATGAGGGAAAATGGAGTTATTTTTGAACATTTTTTTACTTTACTTTTTTATGGCTCTTAAAAGATATAATTATGGTTCTCCCTAATAGATAACATTATATCAACCCTATTTAAAAAAATAAATTAATAAAGACAAATTATTAAGGTACATATCCCTTTAAATAAGAAGAGTAACAAAAATGACGACATTCATTTCAAAGGTAATGTGTAATTCAAGAACGAAAATCTGTCAAAATGAGAGAAGAAATTCTTCCCGAGTGGTTACGGTTGGGGTATGGATGGCACGATGATGAGAAAGGAGAGGGGGGTATGGGAAGCTCTTCCCAGTTCTCTCGGATTTAAGCCTCATTTTCAAGCCGTCCTCACCTTGAGAGTGCTGGGTTGCCACACTCTGTCCCAACTCACAGGGATGCAAGTGGAAGAACATACCGTGACACTCACGGGAGGCTGGAAAGCTTTCATGTGTAGGTCAGTTTTAAGTCTCCAATTCATGTATTTAGATAAAATGTTTTCTATGGATCTTTCAATGGAATTTAGCTAAATGGTTGATTCCCACTTAGCTTTTAATAGTAATTAAAGGGCTTACATAATGTAAATGAAACAAGAATCTCTGCTTTGATCCAGGCTAACAAATGCATTTGTACATTAAATAATAGATAGAATAAAGTATTTTAAAAGTGTGCATTACACACTGTTATCATCATGGTTGAGACTTATCAACAAGAACACTGATGTATATTTTTTTATAAAGACTTTTTTTGTAAAGTGTAAGTACAATCATGCACCAGGTAACAACATTTTGGTCAATGCCGGCCTGCATACATGAAGGTGGTCCCATAAAATTAGTACCATAGAGCCTAGGTGTATAGTGGGCTATACTATCTAGGTTTGGGCAAGTACACTCTATGATGTTTGCACAATGACAAAATCATCTAACACATTTCTCAAGACGCATCCTGTCGTTACGTGGCGCATGACTCTAATTCTCTTTCATGAGTTTGTTAACCCAACACGTGCTTGAGACGATCAACACTTTATTAAATGCCTTAACAGTGGAAGCATTCTGGGAAAATATCAAGTGGAGCTAAAACATGAGAGGGGAATAAGAGGATGAGGAGGAAAAAAAGAGATGGAGGATGGGAAAACCACAGGAGACGGTCCTATCTTCAGGCTTTACAGTATTACAGAGGAAATCTAGCGAAATATAAATTCCATGAAGTTACGCAAGCAAATAATATACCAAGGACCAGTAACAGAGACTCACATGGAGGGAGCCCATGGGTGGACACCAGACCTTCCTTGTAAGTCACATGGGTTCTGATCATTTGTTTACAGAGAACCTAATTGACTTGTCAACTGATGGATTACATTTGTTTTAATGACAGATCACTGATATTTTTTATATAATTCAGAAAAAGTCTTAAATACTTCCATGAAATTCTGTGACATTCCAAGTTTTCTCAGGGCCTACGTCAATTTAAAAAAAAAAACTATTAATAGATTTAATGTTACACTCATCGCATTCTGTCAGTTAAGTAATAATTACCCATGGATATATAAGCTAATAGAAAAAATATTTCCACTTATTTCATTAGGCTATGAATTTCTAATTACATTTTCTTTTTTATTTGCTGAATATAAAATTGTGTAATATATTTATGTTATTTTGATCAATCTTATACAGCGTTAATTATAACTCAGTATAGAAAAATGTAACATTTAGAGCTATGTGGGCAACATTAAAATATTTTATTTTTAATTATATATTTTCCTCACAGAAGGAGTTAACAATCAACAAAAATGTTCAAGAAAAGATATTACATTAAGATAAAATTCTATGGAGATATAAAACTGGAATACAGTTCAAAGAGAAAAAGGAACAATGTTCAATTTCCTACAGTTGAATTGCTTATGTTCTTTTTTTGAAAACACTTTTTTTGTGAGGAAGACTGGCCCTGAGCTAACATCCGTTGCCAAGCCTCCTCTTTTTGCTGAGGAAGACTGGCCCTGGGTAACATCCGTGCCCATCTTCCTCCACTTTATATGGGACGCCGCCACGGCGTGGCTTGATAAGCGGTTCATAGGTCCAAGCCGGCAATCCGAACCTGTGAGCCCTGGGCCACCGAAGCGGAACGCACAAACTTAACCGCTAGCCACCAGGCAAATAGATGAGGTTCATCACCAAATCACTGTGTTATTAAAAGTCTGCTGACCACATTTAAAAGAGCAATTTCATGTTTTCATTTTTATCTGTCCATGTTATAGCATGCTGAAATTTATTTTGTTTGCAATTATTTAAACTTATGAGAGAAATTTTATGGTCAGTTTAATAATGATTGAGAGGTTGCAGTTTGCAAAATAACAAGATATAACAGTAAAAAAAACACATTTGAAGAGCACTATTCTAAAGCGTCCTGAAACAGCCTTTCCAAAGCAAAATTATCTGAAAATTGGCATTTTTTTTACTCATTTGAATAGTTTTCTCATTTTTTCAAAATAGTGATCAATGAGAAATACATTTTATGTTTCTATGATGGAGTATGTATTGTTCTGTTGAATTAACTAATAATTTCATCAGAATTTCTAATGATTTTCTTTCTTGAAGCTATATCTCTGATGAAGTTTATTTTGTTTAGATTTTAAAAATCCACTTAGAGTAAATGTTTAAACATTTTTTAATAACATGGTTTATACATGTTTTAACAGAAACATATGGCATTTTAACAGAATCAGACGTATGCAAACACACAAAGATTCTAACTTTTAGGACTTTAGAAATTTATTAGGAGTTCTTATTGTCTTAAATATTTAGTTTCTTTAGACATACAAAAGAAAATAAAAATAAAAAATTAGATTGCAGTAGATAGTTGAAACTTATAGTATGTAGCACATAGATGTAACCATCTGGACGCATATGGAGGGGAGCAAAATATAGCTTTCACTGATATGCTCTGGTCTGAAACAGCTGTTTCCAAACCCACATGGAGGATATGAATCTCTGCGACTCACACACCATTTCCAGGGGCAGCATTAGAATCATCTGCAACAAACTGCTATTCACTAAAACTAATAAAAGCATAAAGACAGACATTTGAAAGGTGTTTTATAAGGGGAGTAGATCATAATACATCCTTGAGGACATTGTCTGTTGAGTGGTAAGTGCCCAATAAATGTGTATAAATGCAGCCACACTCACAATCACATTAAGAAAAACTTCCCAAATCCTGGAGGTGAGGCAAAGGCTGGATATTTGTGTGTGCGTGTGTGTGAGGATGTCTTAGTGGTTTAAAACAAAGGCGTGCACACGTGCTGAAATCCTCCTTGTCCACGACTTTCATGTCCCTTCTCTCGGCTGACGTCTGAGAATAACATTTCCTCTGTTCAGAGACGTCGTTCTGGTCTCGCCGGTGAATTGCTGAGTGATCCTGCCAATTGGATGCCCTCATCCTGTTTGTTAGCCCACACTGGCTGCCTCCCTCTTGTTTCAAGGGTGACTAATATCCAGCATCTTGTTTTTAAGTACTGCTCCGAATTATTTAAAAGCAAAAATTGGAGAGGAATCAATAAGACAGGGAGAAATGAGAGACACGGGAGGGAGAAAAGTCATCACAATCAAGATTTGCATTTGTTTTACACGGAGCAGTGTCTCTGTGCTCTCCGTGTGTTCCACTGGGGGCTCGTTCCCTGCACAGGAAGGAGGTGCAGGGTGTGAACTCCTCTCCCGAGCGGTTCCTCCGAGGCCCGGGGACTGCAGCTGGACGCAAGCAGGGCGCCGTGGGGCTGACGGGATGGAGAAGCAGCAGGGGCTGGAGGGCAGGCCTGGAAGTTGACCCTGAAGGACGAGGGTCTGGGTGGCCCATTAGAACCCCCATTTCAAGAAAAGGATGAGAATCCAGAATAAAGAAAATACAGGTTCAAAGTTTTTGAGTTAAAGGGGTTCTAGAGTCTATTAAGCCAACTGGCTTCGTTCATATGCAGATTCACAGATTTTAAATGATTTGTCCACAATTTAAAAGATCGTGCCTGTGGCTTCCCTGCTGGGCCCACATTTCCCACAGTGTCTGCCGTCCCTGTGTGTGGTGGGGGGTCAGTGATGGTTGGGAAGACTCAGATGAAACCCTCCTGTCTGAAAGAGTGTGCTTGAAAGAAGATTGGCTGAATGTTTTAAAAAGCATTGTCTTCTCACTAAACCACGACAGTTCACTGAAGACACTTTGAGGACAAAAAGGGTCCAAGTGGAAAAGTGGGGTGCAATACTGATAACATTGGAGGCCCCAACCCAAACGTCTTTGTTTTTCCAAATGACCAAAGTGCTTAGAAAAGGGGCCCTTGAGGTGGAGGATGAAAGATCAGCTGAGGGAGGGTCCGAGAACAAAGGGACAAGGACAGGACAAGGAAGACAGGCGGGCCGCCGCCTCGGAAGGCTAACTGATGCAGTCACGGAGGGTGAAGTAGGCTTCCTGGTTCCCAGTCTCACTGCTCTGGACACTCCTTCTCCTTGCACTGGACCGGTGTGGGGCCTGCAAACTGCTGCCCCACCAAGCTCTAATTCTGAGCAGGGCGTGGGCGGAGTTCCCCAGGTGAGGGATGACCGAGGGCTCTGCCTGCCAGAGGAAAAATGTCCCCAGTCCTTGGGACAGTGATGGCAGGAGACTGCTGAAGGGTAGCAAAGCATGCCTCCCAACAGTGTGACTGGAGGAGTTTAGGCACACCATCCCAAAGTATGACATAGGAGTCCAGGACACACCACCCCTGAATGGGCCGCTTTGGTATATTGATTATTTTGAGCTGAAGGCACTTGAAGGGCAGCAGACTCTGGGAGAGAGAGGCTTTCTCTGAACTCCGCTCATCTGCCTCAACACAGCTCCTCCACAAGGAACTCAGGTGTCATAGGTCCCCTCCCCAGAGCGTCGCCAACCAGGGAGATGGACTCATCACAGGAGAGGGGACTAGAAGCTGACACCACATCCAGACAGACTCTGTCACAAACTGTCACACCTCCCATCTGTCCTTCTGAGGGGCCAGTCATCTTCCCTAGAAACCATTTACTCTCCCCCGAGAGCTACATCCTGTCTCCCCCTCCCCTGTTAGGATGGTATTTAAGGCTAAATTCTAAGCCACTCCAGAGTTACCTTTTTCCTGGGCATCTCCCATGTATACACGAGGTAGATATGTGAATACATTTCTGGTTTTCTCTGGATAATCCGTGTTTTATTACAGGAATCTCAGCCAAGAACTCAGAGGGTAGAGGGAAAATTATTTTCCCTTCCTACACCCTGTACAACTAGGGACGGAGCTGGCCTTAGGTTTTGAAACAGCCCCCGGGGCCACTTACCTCCCTGGGGAGGCTCCAACACCTTCCACCTTCCACCAGATCCTGAAAGCAATGCTCTTTTCTCAGACTTTCTCCTCCATCCATCCCATGTCTGTCTCTGTAAATCTGGCAGATGGCACCTCAGACGAATTCCCCTTGCCCCCCAGGCCATGTGAATCTTTCCCTTCTGAGAGCACAGGACACGACCTGTGTGCCAAGCAAGGGGTCCTAGGGAAGGATTCTTGTCCTGGTCCCCCCCCCCCAGAACCTACCTCTGTGACGCGCGGATTTATTGAGCTCTCCCAGAGCGGCTGTCACCTCCTCTGGAAAACCAGGGGTGCATTTCTAAGTCCTTGTCTAACATTAAATTTTGATTCTGTGACTCAGAGGAGTTTTACTTTTCTTGGTTTAGCTTTCCAAAACAAGTTGCGTCTGGATCTTTCACTACACCAGAGTCCAAGGAGGAAAGGCACACAGCAGAAGGGACACCCTGAATGACAGTTTCTAGTCTGGCATCTCCAGCACTTGGGCAGGTGGAAACCTCGCACAGGATCTGGTGCTGAGTGAGGTCCAGCAGTGGGGCATCGTAGTGGGTGAAAGACAGAGATGGGAACCGAGCCCCTCGGCAGAGCTTCCAGACCTGGCTCCAGCACCTGCAACACTGCAGCTTTGGGCAAGCCACCCCACCTCCTTGTGCCTCAGTGTCTTTATCTATAAAATGGCATAAACATTGCACAAACCCCAGAGGGTTGTTGTAAAAACTAAGAATCACTGTATGTAAACAAACAGAAAAGTGCCCAGCGCCTAGTAAGCTCTCCATTCCTCTTAGGATGGCGATGGGGTGGGTGGGGAGACTGGGAAGCTGTGAGTGGACTCTCCCCATTGAGCATAGGCAGCTGGAGAGCGACGGAGCCTGGGAAAGCTTAGGCACAGCCAGCTGGTGGAAGGATGAAGGATGCAAAGGCGGGGGCGCTGCATTCTGAGCTACTGCAGAAAGATGGGGGGCAGGTGCACCAGTGGAAGCGCCATGAGGTGGCGCCCTGACTTCCTGGTGCCCAGGACTGGACTAGATAACCCCCACCCCACCCTCTGCCCTCCCAGTGCTCTGGCTAAAGTAATTGGTTCAGAGGGTCAGCACTTCACACAGCAGATCAATAACAGCCGCCTCTCCCACAGCAGCTGGCCACTGCGGGGGCTGCGGGGGCTGTGTCTCAGTCAGGGCGTCTTGTGCTTTTTTTTTTTGTTTCTTTTCCCAAATTTAAAATAAATCCTTTCAGGATTCCTAATAAAAATGGAACAGGGCCAGAGACGTTGGCAGCTATGACTCCAGCCAGTCTCATGAAAATCCAAGCCCCAGAAGAAGCGGGGGGACAGCAGAAGACCCCTGATGGCATCCAATTGTCCTAAAGCCAGCCCCGCCTCCCGCCCCACTCCTTCCCTACTCCTTGTCTGGTCTGAGTCACCTGCAACCAGAGCCTTGAGGAACACACCCCTTCTGCCCACTCCAGGCGAACCCTGTTAATACTGCTATTTCAAGACAGACTTAGAGACAATAATTCATTTATAAAATGTGTCCACTTGGCAGCCTCCATCCCTATGAGCTAAATGAGCTGTATAAGATGCAAATCTGTGTTATGAAGTACGTAAAAGGTTTGAGTGACGTTTCCTTCCCACACGGTCCTGCCTTTTTATCCCTATTTCCACCCCTCAGTGCCTCCCTAAAGGACGCTGGGGACCCTTGCACCCAGCCGCCCCATGGTGCAGCCCTGGCACCACCGATTTTAACATTTTGGGGACGTGAAACCCTCTTAAGCAACAGATAAATCAGATCCCCCAAGCACGTGTAGCTCAGGGTCCTGAGAGCTTAGGAATAGGATTTCCTAACACCAAACGTCCGATTCCAAGCAGGAACTAGTAATTGTAGAACCTCCTTCAGACCCTTGTTTAATTAGATTTGCCCGTCTCCTGGTGGGAAGTCACATGCAGCCCAATTTTAGCAATTTACCTGGATTTTAGCAGTTTACCTGAAGTCTCCAAGGGAAAGAATATGGCAGTGTTTTGACCGAAAGCAAGTAGTAATTCCCTACACGCTAATAATCTCTCCGACTGACTTTCTGGCCTCCTGAAACCCACTTTGGACTCACTGCGCAGCCATCTAGACGAAGGAGAAGCCCGCTGCTCCAGCATATAAATCTCTAAGTACCAAAGTCATCAAGACAAAATAGTCATTCTGCCCTGAATATATAAGGAAATTACAAAAAGCAGGTATTTCTCTTCACGTAGAAGTCAGAGGAAGCCGAAGAAGTTCTATGTTAACTTCTGACATGTTCACATCTGACATACTAAAATGTGGGCACTTTAATTAATGTGGGGCAGAAAGTAAAAGACAAAATAAAGTATTAAGATAAGAATTCACCCTTGGAAATATGTGCCTGAATTTCTTTTAAATTTTTCTAAGGAGATCCGCAATGACATAGGAAAGTCGGTCTTTACATTATCACAAAACTGGAAATCGGTGTAAATTGTGTCCTTCTCAAAACGACTAAGGATAATTTACTTTCAGTGATTTTAATATTCTTGTTTCTTCTATATTTATCCCAGAATGCTGTCCCCAGTGCCTACCAGGATTAAGTCAGTGCTCTCCTTCAGAGTAGAAAGCGCATGTTACTTATTTCCAGTGGACACAAGAAATCAATGGTCACACTGCAAAGCTTATTGCTTATTTTTTGTCAACTCCCCTTATCTAAGGACAGTGACTGTGATTTAGGCACAGAAGCACATAGTAAAAAGGTAAATAAATGAAATAACCGTACAGCTCATTTCTTGGAATTAAAGTCTGACGTGGGATCTCCTTGTATCTAACATCATTTGCTTGAAAATGAAGAGGGAAATATTTTGTAGTGGAATATAAAGAATAAGTTTATATTTATGGCTTTGAATCATACATTAATTCTTACCAGAGTAAAGTTGGCTTAATTTAAAGTCATGAAAAATTAATTCAAAGCTTTCTTATTTTCCTTTAAAGAAGGAATCTCTCTGTTAGACCACTGCATTTACAGAATGAATGAGTAAACTAAAAGAAATAAGGTTTCCGCCGTATTTCATTGTCTGGCCAAACATTTGTGGTGCAGATCAGAGTACAGACTTGGGGATACAGCTTTAAATAAATAACAGATTATCTAAAATTCTGGGGCCTGCAAATTAAGTTTGGACTTTCCCATAGATAGTCAGCAGGCTTTCCTACAAGAATCTGGATGGAGGTCTGTTCTGGGGCCATAAATCCCGTGAGCCTGGTGCACTGGGACGCAGATTTCACCAACAACATTCTCGCCTTTCTCACTAACACCAGACACTGACGAGCCACTGTGCTCTGCTTTGGACCGTCAGAGACCAGCAACTGAGGCTTATGTGCCAGACAGAGTCCTTGCACTGGAGTTTGTCAGTCACAGCCTGTTACACAAGACATTCTCGGTTCTTACAGCCCCTTTTACAGTGTTACTGATGGACGCGTTTCTAAAGCTCGAAGGGGTTCAGGACATGCCACCCCAAAATATATCACTTTGGCATATTGATTATTTTGAGCTGAAGGCACTCGAGAATCAGCAGATGCTGGGAGGGCTCTCTGCTTTCCCTCTTTCTACTTAAAAGCAGGTCGTCAAACTTCCCGTGAGAAAGGCACCCTCCCTACCCCTGGAAGAGCGGAACATTCTTACTGATGCCAGAATGGACCTGTACAAACACACCTGCTAAAATAACCCTGATGTTCCATTTATTCCCCCATAATTTCCTAGTCACTGTCTCATTTACTGCCCCTAGCCGAAGCCCTTTGTCTTGTCGCATCCCCACAATTTGTCACTCTTTGCATAAAAGGTATATAAACTTTTGGGCCTAATAACTTCTTCAGTCTTCATTTTCCTTCTGAAGACTCCCATGTACATATAAAAATACTAAATCAACTTGCATGCTTTTCTCTTGTTAATCTGTCTGATGTCAGTGTAATTCTTAGACCAGCCACAGAACCTAAGAGGATAGAAGGTTTTCCGCCCCTACAAGCTCATCTTTCAAATATGCTGCACTGAGGTAAAGCTCCTTCAGAAGATTTCTTCTCCTCTTGAACATTCCTGACACTGCTATTTCTAACAGGCGGCACTGGGGAACCTTCCTGAGAGAACTTCCTCCTTTGACATCCAAATTACGACAGGAATATGCTTTCAAAGACCCTGTCAATTCAGCCAAGCACACAGTAGAACCTCAATAAATATTTGTTGAGCAAATGCATGATCCATTCATTAATTAGTTTTCCCTGTGAAAAATTAGCAAATATGAGAATCAATCTGGGGGGCTCATAAGCCATTTTAGTAGGCTTCTCTTTATGTAGCATGCTGACTGAAATGCTCATTTTAAAATGAAAAATAAATTTAACTGAAGTTATTTACTGACTGTGCACAATTTGCTTCTTCAAAGCGAGATAGTGGAATACCGTTACTTGGAATTTTTTAAAAGTAAAATATAAAAAGGAAAGAACAAAAGAAAACTGTACTATTCAGTAATAAGCCCTGAGTTTACAAGGAGGAATATATATTTTTAGTCCCCAATATCAACGTGATTAAAAGTTTTCCAGCCACAATTTTCTATTTCAATGCATAGAGATATTGTACAATACGAATTACTCAATGCGTGGTTGTCACTCAACAGATAGTGACTCTCTTCATAGCAAGAAATATATTAGATGTTGGACACTGTGTAATAACGTGACAGAAAATAATACCTAGTTGGTGCTTATTTAGCACTTTATGTTTGAAAAGCACTATTATATAGTTACATCATTCCGTCATAATCAGAACCTCTGAGCTTCAGAGAGTAGTTAGCCCAAGGTCACCCAGCAAGCAAGCTGCAAAACACAGGATTCAAGGATTCCCCTGAAAGAACCACGTGTACATACCCACTGTGATAAGGCGATCAAAGAGATTTATACTTTATTAGGCATCAAGGATGAAATTGGTGTTGGATCAAGAGATTTTCACATGCAGTGATAATGCGGAATGACAGAGTTCACTTTTTGTCATTGAATCATCATCGGTGAGCTGCTAGACTACCATCAAAATCACATTTCTTTGTGCGCATCCCACTTTGGTGAAAACAGTCACTGATGATTTCGGTTGGCAGGTCTTTAGAAAACAAATTGGAATCCCATCAGGGAGGCACACACACTGCCCTTTCAGGACAGAGGGACACAGAAAGCTGGTGCTTTACACTGAAGATATTTGCGATTGTGCCAGGAGCCCAGAGCTGTAAGTCATTTCCATAAAACCCCGCATGTTTTTCTTACTAATGGATGGAGCAAACCAGCATGTTCATTGTTTATGCAATATGGGTAATTTCTTCCAGTAATGAAGGATGACACGGTGCCAACGGGGAGAGGATGGTCCAAGGGGGTGGATTGGCTGCCCAAGCTGACCACCAGGAGTCTGGGATGTCCCCACCACACAGCCTGGCTCAGGAAGGCTTCTGGGCAAGTACCTGCTCAATCCGCTTGCCATGTCAGGTTCTGGGCATGAAGAGAAGAGGGCATAGGGCAGGAAGCCACAGCCTTCTCTCTCTGCTCCTTCCCTCCTGCAATAGTCCCCACAGCATATACCGTGTGTGCACTGAGGCCACTGCTCACAAGCTGCCAATCAAAAATGGGCTTAAACACGTGATCCAGAGTGGGGATGATGCTTGGGACCCCAATCCTGACCCCCGTGGGGTCCCTTTGTACCGGAGATGGGTGGAACTTGCCGTGTTCAACCTCTAAAAAAAAAAAGGATATTATTAATAATGTACTATGTATAATATAATATATATTTCTCCTTGAATTTCATTTCTGATATAAACCAGAATACTTCTTAGATAGGAGAAAAATGTGAAGAGATGGCAATAAATTCAACTGTTAATTATTTCTGATATGGATGTTTGGATATATTTAACAAAAGATGTGCAAAACGTATACACTGAAAACTACAAAACATTGCTGAGAAAATTAAGAAAGATTTAATAAATGATAAGAAACATCATGTTCATGGACTGGAAGACTTAATGTTGTTAAGATTTCAGTTTTGTCCCAAATTGATCCATAGATTCAATGCAATCCCAATTAAAATCTCTGCAGGAGTTTTTGCAGAAATTGATAAGCTGGTTCTAAAATGTATATGGAAATGCAAAGGACCTAGAAGAGCCAAAACATTTGTTCTTGAAAAAGAAGAACAAATATGGGAAACCTCACACTGCCTGATTCCAAGACTTATTATAAAGCTACAGTAATAACAGATCTAAGTGGTCCCCAGTGCCTACACTTCCCTGGCAGGAGGCAGGAGACTGCCTACAACCATTAAGCTTAACAAAGATCTGAAGGTCAATGCCAGCAGAGAAACTTCTGGAAACCCAGCAAAGATTTTTAAACTACAACAAAAAGAAACTCCCAAGGAATTTGCGTGGATTGCTCATTTTCACGTTGGACCAGTCTTCCTTCAAATCTCCTCCGGATCCTCAAGATGGCCCTTTTCTCGACAGCAGCCCAGTTACCTGGCAGTTGACAGCACGACCCACTTTTACATGTAATTACAGCTCTGTCTGCCTCACGTGCACCTTCAGAGAACGCAAGCACTTTCCGTGAACACAATCCAACATGGTTGCCCGCATGGCCCCTGGCGTGTGCCCCTGGGCTCGGAACGGGTTGTAGAATTCCCCCAATTTCAATCACAGATCGCATCCTGGCTGGGAAATGAGTAAAGGGGAAAGCCAGTCGTTATCCATTTAAAACACAGACAGCAAGTATGTACACAGAGCTGTAGACCCATAGAACAGAGAGAAGTGGGATCTGAGAGCTCAACCCATGACGTTTCACCTGAAACCACTTATTCTGCACCACGAGCCCTACAGCAGTGGGGTAAGTGAGCCGCTACATACGTGTCTGCCCTTCAGGAACTCTCCCCTTAAAGTTACTGATGATATTAGTTAAAAAGAAATGACCAGGCCCGCCAGATGCCTTACCAGTTAAGTTCCCGCACTCCACTTCGGCAGCCTGAGGTTCACAGGTTTGGATCCTGGGTGCGGACCTACACACCGCTCATCAAGCCGTGCTGAGGTGGCGACCCACATAGAGCAACTGGAAGTACCTACAACTAGGATATGCAACTATGTACTGGGGCTTTGGGGAGAAAAAAGAGGAAGACTGGCAACAGATGTTAGCTCAGGGCCAATCTTCCTCCTAGAAAAAAAAGTGAAATTACATGTACAAAGGTAAAACACATATTCAATTTTTATTTTCTCCTCAAAAATATCTCATTACCCAACTTAAATTTACTTCATCTTTGAATATCTTTGCAACATATAGATAATAAATATAATATGTAATCATATAATTAGAATACAATTATAATTAATTATAAATATAAATAATATCATTACAGTCTGCCCTCCATTTTCACAGGTTCCACATCTGCAGATTCAAGTAACCAAGGATGGAAAGGCCTACGATGGTTGTGTCTGTACTGAACATGTACAGACTTTTTTTCTTGTCATTATTCCATAAGCAATACAATATAACAGCTATTTGCATAGCACTTACATTGTATCAGGTATTATAGGTAATCTAGAGATGATTTAAAGTATATGGGAGGATGTGCATGGGTTCTATGCAAATACTACACCATTTTATATGAGGGACTCGAGCATCCTCAGATTTTGGTATCTGCGGGGGTCCTGGAACCAATCCCCCATGGATACCAAGGCACAAATGTACATTAATATTATAATTGATTATAAATATTATTATGATACAATATATGTATAATATATCTTATAATAGATATAAAGTATATTATATATTATTGTATATTATTATATTGTATATACATTATTATGATATATAATTATATATTATATTTTGTTTTATTATGATTATTTCATTATAATACATATACTCTATTATATAATATGTGATATATTGTAATAAATACTATATAATAATTTATAATATATGTAAATATAATACATGATATATCTACTATAATATATGCTGTATATCTATTATAATATAGCTTATATATGTTACATTATTATGTATACTATATAGTTTAGTTATACTATATATAATTATACACTATTATAACATCATATACTATGTATACATCACTTCACAGAGCCCCTGTGTGGCTGATAATCCCTATGAAACTGCTGGTCTCTGGTCCTTCCACTGAGAGCTCATCTTTTCCTTGTGAGGGTTATTGGTCACTCCTCCTGCTGTTTAAGTCCCTTCCCCACACCCAGAGGTGCAGGGCCACACCGTGTCCCCTCCCACCCACTTGGAGTCCCTGTGTCCGATTTGCCTTGCAGCCTCACAAGGGCTCTTGACGCATCCCAGAGCAAGTTTAACTTAGTATTGAAAATCTGGTTGAATTTTTTAAAATTTTCACCAGCTGACCTCTTTTCCATATTGTCCCCATATCTCCGGTTTTTCTACCTCAATACATATAGACATCTTTCAGCCAGTTGATCCAGAAAGACTGTCAAGGTGGCTGCCAGCTTCATGAATTGAGTCCTAAAAACCATGAAAATCTCAACATTTGAAAAAATTAATATATTTTCAATAATCAAGGTCTAAACTATACCGAATTGTGTTCGCCAGTTGGCTAGGTTGGGTGTTCATGTCTCACTAAAACTAATTAGACGTGAAACAGAAGGTTGAAACAATGAACATGAAAACTGACTCAGAGGCAGGATCACAAGCCCCACGTGCCCTGAGCAGGCCGTTCTGCATCTTGTGTTTCTTACTGTCTAGACGGCAGCATCGCAAAGCCACTGTGTGACCATTTCCTATAGACGACAAACTCCAGGGCAATCTCACCCCTCCCCGACCTCAATATTTTGCCCCCTGCAAAAGGGTGTTACCTGTAATGAAACACAGGGGAGCCTTTTCTCTGCCAGAAGGGACAGAGAATACTACCTAAAGCATCTAAGCTTATAATTCAATTTCTTATTCTTTTTGTAGATGTGTCCAAAAAACTGACCCTTGATAGTGAGATTATTTGAGCAATAGGGCCAATCCTGGAAAAAAAAATTTCTCTCAACGTTTTTACTGAGGAGTGGAGAGGGCTGAGGAGAACGCCTCAGGCTAATTCTGGGCGAGTGGGAGTCTCAGAGGAAGACAACTCTAAAAATAACAACCAGAGCTCCCCCCTCATTTAAACCTCCTAACCGGCTAAGATTCCACCCAAGTGACTGACATATTTGCAACAATTGTTATATTTCTCAGCCTTGTGGGAGGCCTCGATTAAGAAAACAGTACGTGGGCTGCCTTTGAAACACAGCCTCAGGCCGTGCACCCCAGGAATCCACGGTGTCCCTGCAAGGAAGAACAGTTTCCTGTCTGTGCCCTCCTGTCCCTCCCAGAGATCCTGACAGCCAGCCCCCCAGGCGAGGGGTCTGCAGGCCGCCAGTGCCACGCAGAACCTGCCACCTTCTGATCTAGTTATTGTGTTTCTCTCCCTGAGTCACTCAGCTTCTTCTCCTGATTCCCAAGGTCTGTACTTCCCTCAGCAGGTTTATCTGGATGCCTTCGCATAGTTCTTGAAAGCTGGCACCCCTGGAATTCTGCCACTCGTGCCCTGAAACCGGGGGACGCTGCTTTGATGACTTCACGCACCTCTCCTCACGTGGAAGGAAGGAGAAAGCACAGCTCCTTGACACCGGCTGTGTGCTGTTCCTCTGGGCTTTGCAGCCTTTAATCTCTGATAGAAAAGTGGCCGTGGGCCATGAGGGACCAGATGCCACAGCTTCCCGAGGGGACAAAAACACCTCCATGGTATGATCGATGCGCTGCCTCCCAACATGGACTCTGACCAGGACCTGGTGCTGCCCACAGGGCTGGAAGTCAGTCTTTGTGTGCACCCGTGGAGGGACTGCTCACGGAATGTCAGCACAGGTGACGGACTGGTGACAAGTCAAGTGGACGGGTCTCATTTAAAGAAAGAGGGCAGAGAAGGCCATCACAGACTTCTGGACACAGCTCGTCTTGGGAACACGAGCTTTCCACAGTCATTGAGACCTGTTTCCTGACTCCCCCTAGGGCTCAGGCACCATGCTTTAGGAAAGATGCACAAAATAGAGACACTGTTTTAAATGAGCCTACAGCTCAGTGCTGGGGGGGCAGGGGTTGAAACCAGAATAAGCGCACCAATAGCAGCAGCTGGAGGAAGTGACTGGAAGGTGCCTGCAACTAGAACAGAGGATGCTAGAGAAATAAAAAAACACTGGCATTCTTTCTCAAAATATAGGCGCATGGGGACATTCTACATTCAAGATATTGGTACCCAATTAAGTATATTAATTATTTTATAGTGTGATTAATGTATATAGTGTTAATACCAATAAGATCTTATCTTGGACAGGTCACTTAAAATCTCTGGTTTCTCTTGCCTTCTCTGAATAAGGAAGTTAAAAGTGACGAGCTCTAAATTCCCTGATAACGTTATGGTTCTAAGATTCTAAGGTATTCTGAGCAATAATAATAGAAATCAAAGTAATTATCCCTGATCTAATTACGGTGTAATTAGGAAGCAGTTGATGTGCATGATAATGGGCTGCTGATTCCCGCTCCCCTGTGAGCCTCGCTGTCCTCCCCGAAATGGATGTGGAGTTTGGATTAGCACGGTGATTGCTGGCCAGACATTGTTATTCTGAACCCCACTGTCTGCTAAGTGGCATTCAATTAATTGCATGAAACGCTGACTCGTGGGTTGCCAAAGTCCTCATTCAGAAGAAAAATGTCCATTCAAGTCAGATCCCCTAAAATTCATAAAATGAAATGGGTACCCTGAGGCTTTCCTTTTATAATGGAGCAAGTTAAGAGCCCATTTTGCTTATGTCAATAATTTAGGGGTTTTGTTTTGTTTTTTGGAGATAGTACTTACATATGCACTTGGCATCTGCATACATTTATGCTTTGATTTCATCATGATGACTTTGGAATATCAAGGCATAACTGGATTCTATCCGAAAAACTGTGACTCTGGGGAAGAAGGAATTATCTTCCCCGCCCCCGAGAGTCAAATTCACTGGATGCTTTGGGGAAGATAGAATTTTTAATAATAAAAAGGTGTAATTGTTATTTTTTAATAATAAAGAAACAGATCAGAATACAAGTTTTCCAGAAATATTAGGATAAAATAGACTCCCAGACATGATCTGTTGTGACAGACAGCCCCAAACCACTTCATGACCTCTCCAAGATTTCTGTTCACATTTGTCAGTAAGGCCATCTTGACAGAAATGCCTGAGAGGTACTGCTTGAATTACTCATTAAAAACACTACTTTATTCATATGGTCAAAACTTGGAAAAAAACAAGATGTCCTTTAGTAGGTGAATGGATAAATAAACTGGGGTCCATCCAGACAATGGAATGTTATTCAGTTTTAAAAAGAAATGAGCCATCAAGCCATGAAAAGACGTGGAGGAACCTTAAATGCATATTACTAAGTGAAAGGAACCAATCAGAAAAGGCTACATACTACATGATTTCAAATAAGATGTTCTGGAAAAGGCAGAACTATGGTGACAATAAAAGAGCAGTGGTTGCCAGAGGTTGGGGGTGGGGGATGAATAGGTGGCACACAGAGGATTTTTAGGGCAGTGAAACTGCTCCATATGATGCTATAATGGTGGATACAAGCCATTATACATTTGCCCAAACCCACAGAATGCACGACACCAAGAGTGAACTGTAATGTGAACGATGGACTCTGGATGGTCATGACATGTCAGTGTAGGTTCATTGTAACAAATGTCACACTCTGATGGTGGATGTTGATAGTGGGGGAGGCTGTGTGTTTACAGGGCAAGGGGGTTATGGGAAACCTGTATACTTTCCCCTCAATTTTGCTGTGAACCTAAAACTGCTCAAAAAAATAAAATCTTAATTAAAAAAACAAAAACAAATCCAGTTGTATAATATGTGGTGGCGACAAAGCCTTGCAGCATGAAGTTGCAGCTCTCTCATGTCTGCTGTCGGTAGGAGACCTTTCTAGTCCTGGCAGCTGCTCAGGAGAAACGAGAAGTAACGTGTTCCAGCTTTAAGCATACACTCTTCCCTAGCTGTATGCTGGGTTGAACATTTCCAGGTGTGGATTGTGAGGCATCAATGATGGGCAACATTATGAGGCAGAGTAAATCTTCCCAGCAGTTCACCAATAAAACCCCCGAACAACAGTGCTGTCTGCCTACAGGTCAGAGATGCCCTCAGAGCAGGTCATACTCCTGTACAGCAGTCAACATGGGCCAGATATGTTGCTATTCTGTGCTTCGTGGAACGTCCTCTGCAACCCATTAAAAGGGGCCCAACAGAGGGAGAAAAACAATCTCTCTTAGAAGAAAATATATTACATCTTCTCAAGTAAAGACCATCCCATTTCAGGGCGGGCTTTTACATGATTATTAACGTGAGATTTTAGCTGGAATTTAGATACGGGAGACTGTAGGTGAATGACTTCATGAGTAAATAACCAGCTGGTTTGGGTTCACAGCTGTGCTTGTCTCTGTTGGCCCACTACTAGGAAAACCATCTTTTCATTCCTGCCCCTGGACCTTCTGCACCCACAGGACATCGAGGAAGGGACATCAGAGGAATTCGGTGTCCAGGCAACATCGGCAGGTGGATGGTGCAGCTCTGTGCTCACACTCGTCACCAGCAGTCCTGCCTCCAGCCACACCTGCTGCTGGTCTTTCGGCGTCATTCATGCTGATGGCCACCTCTTCCCGGGTCATGTCTCCTCGAGGCCACTCTACTTGTAATAATGGCATCGTGAGCTCCTATTTGGGCTTTACTCTTGGTTAGGGCTGCGATCAGTCTTCCCGCCATTGGGTGGTTCTGTGGATGACCTTCTGGGCTACACCCTGTGATTTAAGGTCCCTGAGACTTCCCCTCTAAGCCGCTGTCTCTGGTCACCTCTCCTGGCGAAGGCCCCAGTGTTAGGAATATGATGTTCAGACCACCAACGTGTCTAAGAGACTGCATACAACCCCACACATAAAATCAGGTGATTTTATTAGTGAAAAAGTCTGTGTTCGAATGTAATTTCCAATTCTATTTTAAACATGCGGGGGGGGGGGGATTTCGTGATACAAAGCTCTTGAAAACACGTTTTGTTTTGTGACAGATGGAGATGACCTGGCAATTTTAACTATGGTTAAGTTTCCTTACCACATTCTTTCCAATCGCCAACTCATTTGGAAATCACCCCATTTGCTCTGGAATCCGGGAATGGATATCCATCAGCAGGTGGGGTGCGCTGGGGTCCCTCGCAGAAGCAGCTCAAGCGCTGAGCCAGATCAAAAGGCAGCTGACTGACGTTGGACGGAACGGAAGGCAAGCACAATAGTTGGGATGGGGTTTTAAAACATTATTACTGGAAATAAATTCCCTTTTTTGAAATTGTTGCTGAAAAATTGAAAGGAAGTTCAAAAGTCTTCCAGCAAATTTCATTTTAGAAACAGCTCTGGGGGAAAAAAAAGCTGTCTGAGATTGTCTTACTCTCGGGTGATATTGTTAGTCTAGTTCTTTATTAAACCCTGTCCTTGATTTCCACATTCCCTGATTATCTTTAACATTTTGTTCATAAAGCACATTTGGGTCTAGAAAAGACTTCCACATTTTTTTCTCAATTTGATGCTCATTATTTGCCTTTTAAAAGCGAAGCATCCAAGGGTCCCCCGTGAGAGTTCCCCAAACAGGTGGCAGATGAAGAAGCAGAGGGGATTCTGAGAATCTCAATCTCGTGCTCTTACCTGTACTTTTTTAGGACTCTCTTCTGAGTCTTTCTGGAACTGAAAAAATCTTGTATTTCTTCTATTCTTAATTTCTGCTTCTTTGGAGCATCAGGATATTTTGGTTATGTGGAAAATAGATCTTAACACTTGCTTATGGATCCACAGACAAACGAATGGAGCTACCAAGTGTCTCCCCGTCTCCCCCTGTATACATACTCACAATCCTGTCTTGCTTAACGATGGGGAAACATTCTGAGAAATGCATCATTAGGTGATTTTGTCATTGTGTGAAAATCGCAGAGCGTCCATACACAAACCTAGATGGTGTAGCCTCCTACACCCATAGGCACTACGGTACAAATCTTATGGGACCACCATCATCTCTGCGGTCCCTTGTTGACTGAAATGTCATTATGTGGTGTGTGTGTATAGATATCTCTCTATATATGTGGTGTACATATGATATATGTAAGCATATATATTAGATATATATTTATATTTGTGTGTATATGTATATCCATATATATATATGTATCTGTGTATATACAGATATACATACACACACACATGTTATACACACACACACACACCTGTCAGGATTTTTCAACCTCAGCACTTCTGACACATTTTGGGGCCAGATGCTTCTTTACTGTGGGGACTCTCCTGTATGTTGTAGGACATTTAGCAGCGTCCCACTAGGTTCCCATAGCATCCCCCCTCCCAGTTCTGACAACCAAAAATGTCTCCAGACGCTGCCAGATAGCTCCTGAGGGGCAAAATCTCCTCTGCTTCATTGAGAACTACTGATGTATACACGTACATTTTTTTTCGAGAAATATACATAAAGTGTAAAAATCCCTTTTATCCTAAAAACAAATGAAAATTTGATTTGATTTTTGTCACTGAATTAGTTGTTGGAAAATAACATTTAAAAATTACTTTTGTCATCCCATTTCTTCCAGACCACATCACGTCACAGTTACTATAGTCCAAATACCTGGCATTCTGACCAGATCTTCACAATTCTGAAATCACTGTTTGATCCATATTTCAATAAAATGAACAGCTCAGAATGTAAAAAGGGAATATTGTTCTACATTTTATCTTCAGATTTCCTTCCAACTGTTTTTGGAACCTAACCAAGTAAGTATGACTGCCTTGTGACTATTTATTAGTGTGTGTACCATTTCATTTGTGTTTTGAGATTGTAATAGAAAACATCACTTCACTTAAGAGACTTGTGACTAATTTTCAAAATATTATCACAAAGCTGCATGGTTCCCAGTGCCTGCAGTTAGCAGACCTCAGGGTGCAGTGTTGAATGAGCCCCACTGTGGTGGGTGTGAACTGTCAGATATGCCTGCAGACGGGCAGCCCACTCACCAGGAGGAGACTAACAAGGGCAGGCACCCACTGTCCTCCCCAGGGCCCCTGTGGACACCAATGGCCATTCTCCACTTCTCCTACAGCTCAGTCTCTGCCTGGGCAGATCCTCCCCATGAGGTGAGGCTCATTCAATCTAACAGTCTTATGAATCATTTCTGCTCCCCTAGTGTCTTCTCAGGTGGTAGAGAAATGACCAAGGTCCAGGCCTGTGGTGAAGAATCTCACAGTCAGTGGGCTGTGGGCTTCCACACCATCAAATTCCCCCAAAGTCAAAGTTTGTCCCCATCTTATAACTAAGTACTGTTCAAGGGACTGTGACTTTCAAGGCTGCTGAACAAGACTAATATTCAAGAGTATATTTTTTTAAATGAACAAAAACAACCAAACAAAACATCGTAGGTTGTTTACCAATAATGTCATCGAGCTCCAAACCTCTGAAAGGCAACATTTGTCAAGAGTGAGAGGAAACAAAACCAGCTGAGTGCATTCTGAAAATTGGCAGTGTGCAGACAACAAAATAAAGTTCAAGTAGGTAAACAGTCTGTGACCCAAGGCAGGGAGAAAGGTCATTCTTCTCACCAGATGGTATTATTATTATCGAAGCCCTGAAGGTAGGCATCCTTGAAGGGCCTGAGGACGGCAAGGAGACTCGAGACTCAGTGCTTAGAGCCAAGTGAGCCCGAGACTAAGGCCAAGAGGTGCAGATGGGAACTTTGGGAGCATTGTAATATAATTGGGCTTTTCATCATAGAGACTGCTCCTTGAATGCCTTCTGAGGCCGACCTGACAATATAAGTCCACATGAGAAAAATCAAACGTCTCTCTTCATCTATGTTTCATTTTACCTGTTTGGGTAGACATATATTCAGGAAAATAGTCCCATAATAACAAAAATGAACATGGCAGCTTGATGGTCAATGGTAACTCACACGGGACTTTGGTGTGGGCGCCAGTGTTGGGACCTGGAGAAGCTGGCCCTTCCCATGGGGCAGGCTCCCTCAGCTCCAGAGTCTGGTGGCCATGGGAAAAGGTAGGTTCACTGTCTAGATCTTCCTGTTTTTTCAAGACAGCCCAAATTGGGATTTGCCCATGTTTAGCCATTAACTCAAAATTCTTTACAACTCTCCAGGGAAAGAGTGTCTGTAGGTGAATCTGGCCCATAGTCCAGAGGGAGAGGGAGAGGGAGAGCTCTGCGTCTTCCTCCTTGCGTCACCACAGAGAAAGGTCCTCCTCAGGTCACCAGTGAGAAGGTGAGCGGAGGCTGCCCGCTGGAAAGTTACCCATCAGAAACCTGCTTCCTCAGATTCCAAGTCTGGGACTCTTTACACTCTGTCCCCAGAGGGTAAACTGAGATTCACCTGAACCGTCATTCAGCCTAACTCATCACCTCCTAAAAAGTGGCAAAACTGTATTCATGGAGGATCCTTTCCTTTCATTTACATAAAGCCATATGAATTCCATGATTTCTTTAAAACGTGCGTGGAGATCCACTTCTCCAGGAAACCTATCCTGAATAAGCTCACTTACTTAGAATTTTGAAAATGTGAATCATAGAAGTTTAACTACTGTGTCTGTCTTTATTTCACTTATGCTTTCTAGCTTTATACACACACATGCGTTGCTTCCTCGCTAGAGACTACCTTCTGCTTGAATTAAAAGAAGGCCTTGCGTGCGTGCACTTGTGCATGCGCACAGTGTTTATGATGCCTACATGAGAGTTCAGACTACAAAAATCCACACATCAGCACTGATTTGATGAAATACATGCTGTATGAACATAGGAACAATGGCACAAGGATCGAGTCATGCCCTATTGAAGGAGCAAACATGGGCATTTTTTGCAGAAACATTTATATTGTGAAAGTCCTTTATACCATGAAAACATAAATTTCACCATAACTTAATACTGATGGGAAATACATTGCTTTCTTTCATCTAAGATCCAAATTTTCAGTGTTCAAAGCCGAACTAAGTCATGAGTCCTACCACTGGCGGGTGACTTTAAACACACTAGCCAGCCCAGGTAGATGAAAACTTGGGCGTCCGAGTAAAACTCCTGTGTCCTTTCGCCCTGTGAATGACAGATCCTTTCATAAATTTGAGAAAATACAGGATGAGTTTGTGAACTAAAGTCTAGTTATGATCATTCAGCTGAGGCCTTCAGGCGACTCTAAACATAGACGTATGATTTTTAAAGGCAAAGATTTGGAACAGGCAGAATTATTCTATGCTCTGGGGGAAATGCAAGTCTTTGGGATGTGGTGTGTGTTGAGTTTTCCTCTTGGACAACAGCAGTCGTTAAAGAGTGGACTCTGACCTTTCTCTCTGCTGGGACAGACGCACCATGACTGTTTATGATGCAGCAGCGCTGGGCTAGTGACCAGAAGATGTGGATCATTTTCCTGTAAGTCACGTGCCTTTAGAAAATCACTAAATCCCTTTCTGCCTTCTCTGGCTAATGGGCGTGATTATGCCTGACCTTTCTATCTCACATCATTGTTGGGGGAAGAATATGTCAATAATATTAGAAATAGCAAACAAATGGGTCTTCATCGAATCCTATTTTGGTCTCATACACTTCGAGGTATAAAACATTAGAGAAAGGAAATTTTTATGAATTAAGAAGCAAAGTTCCAAAGGAAGAAAAGGGTGCCTATGAAAGCCAGTGACTGAGATAGGCAATTTGTTTGGGAGTAATAATTCTAATAAATTAGAACATTTATTCATTCAACAAATATCTGTATGCTCACTTTGGGCCAGGCACTTGGCGACACAAATCCATAAGACATATTTATTTATAGATAAAAGATCAAAGTACAGGGGGGCCGCCCGGTGGCGCAGCGGTTTAGTCCGCGCTTGGCAGCCCGGGGTTCGCGAGTTCGGATCCCGGGCGCCCGCCGACGCACTGCTTGTCAGCCATGCCGTGGCGGCGTCCCATATAAAGTGGAGGAAGATGGGCACGATGTTAGCCCAGGGCCAGTCTTCCTCAGCAAAAAGGGGAGGATTGGCGACGGATGTTAGCTCAGGGCTGGTCTTCCCCACAAAAAAAAAAAAAAAAGATCAAAGTACAGTTGTTAATTGGATATTGGTATGTATCATATTTCATCATATTAAAGAATTCATTGATTTTAACCTGTAACATTATTTTATAAGCCACACTGAGCCCTATGTGATCAGTGTAGACCCAGCTTTGTTGAAATTTTCTAAAAAAATTTCAGCGGATTTTTCCTAAATGACATAAACCCTGTTGCTATGACAGTTCTTTCCTCCAGTCTTGCTCCTGGCTTCAACAAGCGTTTGCTCTACAGTAGTTCACGTATGTGGAACCACTGAAAATAAAATGACCGAGCCAGCCACGAGTCGTGCTGTGGTGGTCTCTCCCAGTCTCTTCTCCTGAGACTGACTCAGACACCAATTCTAATTCTGTCCCTACACCCACCCTAGTCACTCATGAAACATTTTCCCTCTCACTTCTCTATTTCACTTTCCACCTAGAAGAAATGTTTTGCCCAATACTCGACGTTCGCTAAATCCACACATCATTATAAATTCAGCTCTGGAAGCTGAGAAGCAGCTACAAGGTGATCAGACAGAAGAAAACAGGGGAGGAACCAGGGGCTTCAGAAAGCAGCCCTTTCAAATAGCCCACCTGACATGACCAGGACTGGGAAAATGCAATGGTTTCAACCATTCTGGCGATGCCCCAGAGTGGCTCCCTGCGCCCACTGTGCGTGGAAGCGGAAGGACTCACTTGATTTCCCGGTGTCACAGGCATGGTAAGGAGTGCTCTTTGCCCAGTGACTTCTGAGCCTGCATGTCCCCGACAGGGTCAGTTGAAGCTGCAGGGGAAACCCCACTGGTGTGCATGCCACAGAGCTCGTTCCTGTTGCTGCCACAGATACTTGTCATTCTCACTTCAGTGGTGCAAAAGGCACCAGGGCCGAAACCTGAAACCAGGGGTTTTTAGGAAAATCCTCCTCTGGGAACTACTTGTCAATATTGTTTCCTGAAAACAAAAATGGATTCTCTTGTGCATCCAAAGATTGTGAACAATGACCACAGGCGTGATTTCCATACCCCAAAAACAGAACCCAGCACGACACTGGAATGTGAGGCCAGACAGACATACACTCACCCCTCCCACAAATACAGAGAGAGAAGGCAGGAAGGGAGAAAAGACAAGAAAGGAAAAGAGAGAAATGAAAATAAATTGTACTATATGAATAGAAACTATAAAAGTGACTGTTTGGAGTAAAGAAGGACCTGAAGTACAACATCCGTTGCATTTCCTAATGCTAACATGTATAAATAGTTATGATTTCTTATTGCCTATATGCATATTATTTGAGTCACTACAAATTTCTTCTTAAATTTGAGTCAAGGCAGCTCTCCAAACTTTTTTTTAAAATTTCCTGCCAATCTTTGCAAAAGTAATCCATGATGTATTTATCAGGCAGTAGCTGGAGTTTCTAGAAACTCAGCTCACAACAGGCAGAAATATATGGGAGAAGTTTGGAGAACAGTTGCCCCACTCATGTTAAGAATGTTTTCTCACTGGGCAGAAAAGTGGATTATCTGAGATAAGTTCTGTACTGTACCAGCAGTAAGAATATTGGAAGTTATGTGCTTTCTAGAGTACTCGATAGAGTATAGGCTCATGATAAATATTCATGAAGTGAATAATCATGACATTTTGTTTAAAATTTTTAAAAATAGAATAGTCTGTATCTGAGCTGTGCAATATAGTAGCCACCAGCTCCATGGTTATTTAAATTTTTAAAATTAAATAAAAGTTAACATTCAGCTCCTCAATCACACTAGCCACATTTCAAGGGCTCCACGGCTACAAGCGGCTCTTGGATGCCAAATTGCCAGCACAAAAGGACATTTCCATTATTGTGAAGGTCCCATTGGACAGCGTCAGTCCACATCCTGGTTCTCCGTGGCTCACAAGACCGCCACAACTGCTCTCTGACATTGCACGCACTATTCTTCTTACAGAGAGTCTTGTTTCTTTATAACCGTCTCCCTTTAAAGTCTGCTATGTTAGGATCAGAAAAAATGCAGCCCTCCTAGATGTCAAGATCCAATCAGAGCTTTCCTCCCCTCTGAAGAGACTAGAACTTCTGGGCTGGTTGCTGTTGCAGAAAGTCCTGACTTTCCCCGCCAACCATTCCTCATCCAGACTTTTTTTTTTTTTTTTTGAGGAAGACCAGCCCTGAGCTAACATCCGTTCCTAATCCTCCTCTTTTTGCTGAGGAAGACTGGCCCTGGGCTGACATCCGTGCCCATCTTCCTCTACTTTATATGGGACGTTGCCACAGCGTGGCTGACAAGCAGAGTGTCAGCGGGCGCCCGGGATCCGAACGGGCGAACCCTGGGCTGCCAAGCGCGGACTAAACCGCTGCGCCACCGGGCAGGCCCCCAGACTTGTTTTTAATTGGTTTGTTGATCTGTTCTTGTCTTTGGTTTGTTTGGTTGCTTGCTTTCTATTTCTAGTGTTTTCTGAGCACCTGAGGGTAAGTTCCAGATCACACAAGTTGTATTATAGATTCTAGAATCTATGAGATTGAATTGAACCTGTGGGGACTCTGCTTTTATTAGAATTTAAGTAATTCCCTTAGAAAAGCATTCACGGCAGTCAAGATCTTTGCTGTATTTTACACTATTGTGGCTCTTGAGAAGTGAGGGATTCCTTTTTGCTTCTTCATCAGTCCCACTAGATAATGTATGTTAAGTACCACCTTCTACTGCCTGCATCACACTTATTTTTAACTTTCAAAGCTGTGTCACATACATTATTCAAAGCCTTTTCTTGAAGATGTGGGACAGACTCTGTTCTGGTTATTGGCTTTGAAAGCTGTGGGTTGCCAGGCACTGAGCAAATCTCTTCTGCTTTGCTAGTGTTTTTATCTATCACTTCCATTTACTGAGTAAGTGTGAGGAATTATTATGGCAAAGAATGATTAGTGTGTCTAGATGGAGGAATTGATGCTGATCACTCATTCATAATGTCCTATTTATTTTTCTAATATGTTCTTCTAATTGGTTCAATTTATATCTCATCTTGAGGCTGGAGTTCCAATCTTCTCTGTGTTAAGATCAATCGAGTGATGTGTTTGTGAGTGTGTGTGTGTGATTGTGTGTGTACTTTAGCTTCCATTCATGATTTTTCTCTGCAGGATAAAATGAAGTTAACCGATCTTGAGGTCTTCCTCCATTTTCTCAACCCTAGAAAAGATGATTAAACAAAATATTTCTATTGACTTTCATCCCTGAAATATCTATTATGTTATTAAAACAGCAGCACATTAATGGAGACATCTGACAAGACGATGTGCTGCCTGACTTAGATGGTGGCAGTCAAGCATCCTCTCCTCCTGTCACTGTGTGATCTCTATAGAAAGTGTGTGCCTCACCAATCGATGGGCACCATGCAGACAAGGGCTATTTTGATTAAGTTCACCTAATTCCCAGCACACAGCTTAAGGCTCTCACCCAGGGCAATAATTATACGTTTGCTTCTGAAATATCCAAAGCGAGAAGGGTCCTTGTTCAGCTGTTTTTGTTCTTGCTTCTACCAAGATGATAGTTGTGCAGCAGACTCTAGCAATACAATCTTCTAGTAATTTTCATAAATTTAGTTTGGGAATACATGGTTTTCAATCCAGGAAGAAGAATTTTTTTTGATGACAGCTGTAGAAAATAAATTAGTTGAAAAGAATATAAATAGCACTATAGACAGAGTTTATACAGATTCACCCAATAAATGTAACACTACACACATGCACACACTCATGCGCATGCACACACTCACACATGTGATCTTATATGGGCAAGGTTCTGTTCTCATTAGAGACGATCTCTTGAGCCACAGGTCTTGAGTGTGTTCTGCTTCCTCCTAGTCTGTCCTGACCTATTTTATGAGCCCCTCCAAGGCCCCTGCTGGTAACAGTCATTGTCAGAAATGTCCCTCGGATTCTCTGTGTGTTTGCTCATCATCTGCAGTCAACACACAGGGTTTGAGTAACGACTCTTTCTCCTACTAGTTTATTATCATAGATAAGTTACTTAATCTTGATGGAGATTGGGTTCCCCATCTGTAAAATGTATAATAGTACATTTAGTACCTTAGTATATAGGATGTCATGGGAACTAAATGCAATAATGCATCCAGCACACAGAAGTAAAAATGTGCATAAGTGTTACTATTATTATTATTCACAAGTTTTCTAATCCTGATGGAAAAGAAATTCCTTGATGGTACAGTAGTTTGCTAGTTGCCCTCTACTTTCTTAGTCTCACTCAAGTCTGTGCCACCCATTCTGTTTTGTTAATTTCAGTGAGGGGCTGAGAGCAAAGTTCTGCATCCAGACTTCTGAAGTTCTTAAGGTAGGTGATGACCACCAATACTGTCCGTAGACTTCTCTGGGATGGTGGAAACGGTTGAGATAGTGCACTAGCCCCTAGCTTCATGTGGCTGCTGAGCACTTGGAAGTGTCCGCTGCAACTGAGAACTCAGGTTTTACTCTTATTTAATATTAATCAATTTTAAATAAACTTTAATATCACATATGCCCAGTGGTTCCATATTGGACAGCACAGAAAACTCCCCCACAATGACTTTGATCAATTTACTTCTCTGAGTTTCCTTATCTCTAGAGTAGGAAACAGCAAGAGTATGCATTTCCAAAAGGTCAATTGAATTAAATGAGTAAATGCTCCAGTCATGTTAGCTTTTACAATTACACTACAACGCAAGCCTACTTTCAAGAGCGTCCTCTCTCTTTAGCACGTCACTGCCATTCTCCCACCCCCTCATCTGCTGCTTCATGTGAAGTGTGCTCGTCAAGAGCAGCAAATGGTAGACGCCAGGCTCTCCTATGTATTAACTGAGCTATATTGGGAAATGATACAATTCTCCATTTGTCTATCTGCAAGAGATATAATAATTCTTACTTACTAGGTTGTTTTAAGGATTAAACAAGGTGATGATGATGATGATGTGTGTGTGTATATATATATATATATATATATACAGCATATATATACATATATTTACAATATGTAAATATATGTATTCAGCATTTAGAAGAATGCTTAGCTGTTAGTTCTCACCCCACATAAGAGCCCCTTAATTGACCCAATCACAAGGCCAGCTGAATCAACTAATTCCCCACCAGCAATTGCTTCAACAATTGGGAATAAAGGCCAATATTGGCCACTTTGGTCTGAATCACTCCATACTGTTCTCTCTGCATAGTGACAGTGACTACATTTTTAACATCCAGGAGACCCTATGTTTTCAGCAGGACTGCATGTTTTGTTTTGTTTTTTTCCAGAATTGTCCCTCAATTTCAGGCTCACAGCCTGAATTTGAATCGCCCACTGGGGGTGGCACAGAATGGCTCTTCATTGTCTCTTTCTACCACACGCGACCTGCAATCCCACCTGGAGACGTGTGCGGTGCCGTTGTCTTCCTTTCCCATATGCCAAAGATATGATTCCCTGCATGTATTCTTAGAAGGTGGAGTGCATGGTTTCCTCAACAGGCTGAGGAGGAAGGGAAAGAGCAAAAGGAATAATGACGTGTTTGTAGAGATGAGAGAGAGTCCAGAACAAGCTAATAACATACCCAAAATATAGGCTGGAGGACAAAGATGGCTTTCCAACCCAGGCACTGAGCTGAGTGGCATTCAGGAAGTATTCAGCAGGTCTCCGAGGAGACATTTTCGGTGAAAATCAGCAAGTAGGCTCCCTGTGGTAGAGTCCCCATTTGTCAGACACACCCCTACTTCATTAAGCAGGCAACTTGAGGAGGCAAAGGGACATCCTTAAATGTCCAGCTCTAATGCTTTACCCCAGGCCTCTCCTTCCCAAAAAGAGAGAAGTTACACTTATTAATATGCAGTTTGTGATGACATGAACAAAGGCTCTGGGACCAGGTGAAGGCAAGCAGTTTACCAATTCAGAAAGTTTCAGAAGAATTGTGATCCTGATGCAAATGATAACTGGCTTCCATCCATGATCACTACACATCATTACCAATCCTAATTGCATCGATTCAGGTTGTAATGACATGATGACGTGTATTTGAGGTAAGTGGACTGTATCCAGGCGGTTGTGCTTCAAGGTTCACCTCTGGGATCTTCGTTTCATAACCAGATGACTATTTGAACTGCGATGTCGATTACAAGATGGACCACATTAACGTCTTTCTTCAACAGTGCATTCTCGGTCATAGTTAATACGTACCTTTTACATACATGCCATTGAAAGAATGCAGGTTGAAATTTACCACAAGAGCAAACAAAACTTACTAAAACTATTTTGGTTCCAAAACACGTGCACTCTAATTTGCTATAAACAGCAGAGAAGAGGGCTTACTCTGGCGGAAAGGAGGGAAACAACTTTCAGAAGATATAGTAAGCAACTGAAAATAAGATCATGTGAGATCTTCTATGGCCATTTCTGGGAAGAAAAATAAGCACTTCTCAGTGAGGAGAATGAGCAGAAGTCTTTAGTGAAAACTTTAAAGCTCCATAGAATAAGCCAGGAATGAGGTGTGTGACTTTGGATTCAGCAGACTAATAAATGCCATTTGCAGTGATTAAATGCTATAGTGATGCTGAGATATTTGAAAATAACATGAACCATTGATTGCAAATATACTCAGACCTATAAATGTGATTCCTACTACATGACAAGACAAAAGAAATTATAACACACTAAGGGAAAAGCCACACACCTTCCCTGTGGATGAGGCCTTGAAGACTTATGCCACTTTATTTGGAGGGGGCGGGTGTGGTATGAATTAATAGTGCCATGATCTGCCAGTCAGCATCTACCTTCTCTCTTCCCACTCAATTCACCTCCTCGGGCCAGGTGCCTCAGCTTACCTCGGTCTGTAGGTTTCAGTCTAGGCCCACCTGGTGAGCATTTTCATTCTCCTCCAAGAACCTGGGGATCTGTTCAAACATTTCTACCTTCTAATTTTGGAACTCATAAGGACTTCCATATAGTGGGTGTCTTAGTCTAATCATGTTGCTATAGTAAAATACCATAGATTGAGTGGCTTATAATCAAAAGACAGTTATTTCTCACAGTTCTGGAGGCTGGAAGTCCAAGATAAAGACACTGGCAGATTTGCTGTCTGGTGAGAGTTCTCTTCCTGGTTCATAGACGACGTCTTCTCCCGGTGTCCTCACATGGAGGAGGGGGCAAGGGAGGCTCTCTGGGTCTCTTTTATAAGGGCTGTAATCCCAACATGGGGGCTCCACCTTCATGACCCAAGGATCTCCTAAAGAGCCCACCTCCAAATACTATCTCATTGGGAGTTAAGATTTCAATATTCAATTTTGGGGGGACACAAACATTCAGTCCATAGTAGTGTGCATGATCAGCCATTTATAAAATACCAACCCACCCCAATATATGGACAGATTTGAATATTATCTCCTTTACATGGCAGGTTCTTTATTCTGTCTAAGCCCAAATCCCATTTTGAATGAGATGCTAACATTTGCCTTGAGATATTGTTGGGAAGATGGAGCAAGACCACATGTTGAAGCCCCCAGCCACTGTGCCTGACGTTCTGGCTGCCACAAGTTTCAGATCTTGCCTCCTGTTCTGGGACAAATAAAAGGGACTGCTCATTCATCCATCAAGTTTATTGAATGTCTAAAGACTTAAGGATAAATAAAACCAGGCCTCCTCCTTTAAGGGGTTCACTTTCTAGTAAGAAAGCTAAACGTTTCACAAAAGAACTAAAATGGTCAAGACCATTGAAAGCTGCAAAACCAGAATGTGAACCATGGTCATGCTGTCCCCCAAAACCCATGCCCTTTCTTCCCACAATGCTGCATTTGTGGGACCCTGGCGCAGGGCCCTAACTCACAGCTCTCATGTCTGGGGACTCAGTGTCTTCTAAAGAGCCTAAAGCAAGTGCCCTTCGATTTCAATCTTCTTGAAGGAGCTTGAGAAGGGGAGTTGAAATCTGGGCCCTGAACTTTTGTTCTTATGAAGCAAGTCTCGGAAAGAGACAATCTCATTAACCCCTATTTCATACAGCCAGCTTTCAAAGAACAAACTTTGTAAAATGTTTGAAAAGTACATTTCCTTCTAAAATATGGCATGCACAAAGAGGAAGTACCAAAGATTCTGTAATTGAGTTCTCCATGTGAATTGTACATTGCTCAGAAGAATATCAGGTGGGTGGGACCTTGAAATGATATCAGCCCTTCTACTCCCTATTTGGAAATGAGACCATTGTGAGAGCAGAGCCCCTCACAGCCGCACAGCTTCTCCGTCTATCACTGTCTACTTGTATAAATCAGAGCATAGAG
Organism: Tapirus indicus; assembly: GCA_031878705.1. Taxonomy (NCBI): domain Eukaryota; kingdom Metazoa; phylum Chordata; class Mammalia; order Perissodactyla; family Tapiridae; genus Tapirus; species Tapirus indicus. The sequence continues at coordinate 124,093,067 of CM062925.1, forward strand.
GGAGTTAAAATATAGAAAGGGTTACCCTGGAGGATATTTGTAAGAGTTCAGCAATCAATCTAAGGAGAATTTCATAGTTTTCCATCATGAGCTTTTGGCAATCTTTCTACAAGAAAATCAGTCTATCTTAAGAAAATTATGAAGAATGACACTTTTACTCTGGAATCGTCATGTCCATTCTTTCTCTGTCCTCCACTCCCCAGCTACTGAAGACTTTTCATTCAACAGTCTTTCACTGAACATCTTCAGAGAACTAGACTCTGGGAAGGGAGCCCAGCTCCTGCCCATGGGGACTCATGGCCAAATCTGCCCTCCCCTGACTCTTTCCTTTCATCCCATTTGGTTCTCCTGTCTTGGACCACACCATTCCTGAAGCCAGTCCCCTGTGAGGCTCTGTTTATCCATGTAATTTTAGAATGTATTCATTTGTGTACATGTGTTCTTTTACTCACTTTGTGTCTAGATTCCAAAAGAATTTGAGGAGATCTAAATTTATTAGTGTACCATTCCATCAAGTTCCCTTACCTGCTTTCCAATAACAATCTTGACAGTAATAATCAGGAAGGCAGAAATGACTGTTTCTTCTTGGGCGTCTACTCTGTGTGAATCATTATACCTATTTGATTTTTAACCTTTACTACAACTTGGTAAGACAAGTAAGACTATTTCCACTTTATAGATGAGAGAACAAATAATAACATGAGATCTACCCTCTTAACAAATTTTTAAATGCACAATACAGCAGTATGTTAGCCATGGGCATTATGTTGTACAGCAGATCTCTAGAACTTACTCATATTGCATAACTGAAACTTTATACTCGTTGAATGATGACTCCCCATTTTCTCCACACCTCCACCCCTCCACCCCTGGCAACCAGGATTCTTCTCTCTACTTTTATGTGTTAGACTACTTTAGACTCCACATATGAGTGGGATCATGTTATATGTGCTGATGGTTTCAGGGGTGTAAGTGTAAGTCTAAACTCATCCAGTTGTATACGTTAAATATATGCAGTTCTTTGTATATTGACTTTACTTCAATAAAGCGGTTAAAGAAAAGAACAGGGCCCTAGTGTTCTACTCAAAACAGTTAAGGGAAACACTAAATTGGCCTCATGTTCTAAATTCAATCTTTAGAATAAATGTTTGCTATTGACTTCAGAAAAACATGGATAAAGTTAATGATTTTTGAGAATATTTTGTTCTGTTTTTGTTTGTAAGACCTCTTTAAAAGCAAATGGCCAAAAATAATTGCAAAAAGCACTATAGATAATATTGGTCATGTAGGAGATAATCTTGGAACTAAGAGTAAATTCAAGTGGATATTTAGAGTGAATAAATAAAATAATAAAACTGGAAAAAAAAAGCTAAATTGTATTTCTAAGACCATGAACTTTCTTCTTTGCTTGTGAATCTAATAACAGTAAAGGCAGAAATTCCCCTTAATTCATCTTTATATCCCCAGGAATGACATACTGTCTTTGTTTAAAACATTTTTGAGTATAAGGAATATCAAACTAAGGCAATCTGGTGGTAGATATATATTGTGGCATAAGAATGTTCCTTGAGTCTCAAGCCATAGAGAATAAGTGGTCACCTCTTCCAACTTAGCTGTAGTTGGTTATTATTCCATTCAAATTGTTTTGATTTTTTTTTTTTTTGTCATCCTGAAAATAACCCCATCCTTTCTGATGACCAAGACTTTACTTAAGACATTGTGGTAACTCCCAAGTGACTCCTGGGGTCTGATGTAAACCAGGGTCACAACTTTCCATGCCAGCAGGAGCTGTGCAGATCATGTGGCTTCCCTATGTGGATACCTTGCAGGATGATGGATGAGAGCTGGTTTTGAATCAGTGATAGGGAGAGTGATAGTGAAAGACAGAGCACCAGCCCAATGCAAGAGGGTTGAACCTTTCGACTCCAGCCAAGTAGTCCCACGTGAGTATGGAGGCCAGATATTAAGAAGGCAGAAATCCATAGTTTTAAGTGAAATCTCATGATCTTTTAAATGTTGGTGTCTGGCCTAGATTTAAAACTCTGTTTGGGCCAACAATGTGAGAAAAAAACTGCTTGAGCCAACAATGTGAGGCCCGAACCACTGAGGATCCTGGCCTGGGCTTTGTGACTTGGACATGGCAACTCTAGAGGGCTCTTCACTAATACCTTATATTTATAAAACATTATTCCCTAGGATGACTCCCTCTGCAGGAGGCCAGCACCCCAGCAGCCAGAGCCGGTCATCTGCGTTTATGATTGTACACTTCTCTTGGCTATTGGGAAAGCAGCGCGCAGCCCAGATCTGAGCTGATGTCTTCCACAGAGATACATCCACTTCTCCTCAGAGTGGCTTCAGCCATAGCGTGCGTCCCTGTGCATGTTTCTTTCAGAATGTATTGGCGTCAAACCAGGCCATGACTAGATTTTTGTAAATCTTTTCACATTATCCAACAATAAAACAAAACAGACCAAAATTTTCTTTGATGCTGTAGTTGTTAAAACACGTGACTGATTCACGCCTAATTCCCTCAACAGTGACCAGACGGCACTGAGAACGAGCCTGAGGATTTGCAGCGCTGAGGGTGTCTTCTCAGAGAGTCAGAGAAGACTGAAGAGGACGAGGTAAATGAAAACACCTTCTCAACCACAGCAACACTGTAACACACAAACAGTCTAGCTATAACACATTGCTTTTGCTTTAATAATAATAGGATTGGGATTTTTCTCCCCATTTTTGTCACATAGTTCAAAATGCCAAATATAGCAGCAAGTTGCCCACTTTTGTTGATAGCCTAACTGATTACAAAACATTGTATGTCACTTAATTAAGATTTAGAGAGAAAATAAAAAATATGTAATCAGATAAAGTGCAAGAATTTTGCTATCCTTTAATACGAGACTCCAATTACAAAGGAGGGATGACTAAAGGAATCAAGGACGGTTCCACTCCATTTAATTTAGCAAATATTATTAGATACTCAATAATGATAATGGTACACATGCTTACTGTGATGGGCACTGCATTTATGAGAAAGAATTAAGAATCTGTGCATTAGTTAGAATAGCTTATTAACATAGAAGAGATTTATTTTTCAAAACTGCTGAAAAAATAATACAGCCTGGAATCCCAGTGTTGTGAAGGTTCCAGAGCCAGAGACAAATTACATTCAGTTTGAAGGCTGATGGGAATATTAGACTCTGAAGCAGTCTTATGCACCAACTGGCTGTGAAGGACAAATTCAAAGATGATAAAAGTATTAAACTTGTATCCTCAGGAAGAGTGGTACCATTAGTAGAAGCAGGAAAGTCAGGGGCCTAAGGAGAAGACCCCGGAGGAAAAGTTTGGTTTGGGCTCTGATGAATCTTAGGGTGCAAGCAGGTCACGCTGGAGAAGGTGCCAAAAAGAGCATTGGAAGTGTGCAGTCTGAGCTCAACAGAGCCGAGGGCTGGAAAATTGTACTGGAGACACATCTATGGAGAGGAGATGATTACTAAAGTCTTTTACCTGAAGCGATCCCAAGGTCAAGAGAGAAACTTGCAAGAGAGAGGCCAAAAGGCAGCTGAAGCCAGAATTTCACAAAATCTTATATTAAGGGAGTAGAGAAAGAAAGCCTTAGGAAGCAATAAAAATGAAGGAAAACCAGAAAGAAAAATGTTCTTTGATAGAAGCCTTAGGAAGGAAAGATATCCAGAAAGATCTGGGAATCAAATAATGTCTAATAATGTCAAATACTGCAGAAGTTCAAAGACAGTGGGACTGACTTGCTTTGATGAAGAGAAGGTGAACTTTGATACGTGATTTTAGCAGCACCACAGGAAAAATGTTAGCTATCAAGGGACAATTTGTAGGTAAGAGTGGTCACAGCAGGAAAAGAAGAGCCAGTCCTGATGGGAGTTTGACCTTGAAGAAAGTTTGTTATAGTGAATGATCAGTAAAGTCAAGAGAAGTTTTGGTTTTCTTTTTCATAGGAGAGAGAAGATATAATGGAGAAAAAGTAAAAGTACAAAAGAAGAAATTATTGATGGATAGAGATTCTGAGGATGAAGTAAAGTTCTTAGAGGAAATATAGATGGGAAAGAGAAGGATTATTTCCTCTAAGACAGGAGACTAGGAAGTGAGAGGGTGAGCATACAGAAAAACAGAAATCTGAAACAGAGATGAGAAAAGTCAGCAACACTTGAGATAAGCTTGACTCTGTGTACAAGGGATTGAGTATCTTAGAAATGTTATGGCAATGAGACAAAGGAGAACAGGGCAGAGGGAGCAAGCAGCTTGAGCAAACGAAGAGGTTTGCAAGTGCTGCTCTCAGAAGTGTGACAGGGTTTTAGCAAAGAGTATCTTTTTTTTGGTACGTCACTCCATGTTGTTATAGTCTCGTGTCTATTTTTTCTTTCTCCCAACGTGTAAGCCTTTCAAGACTAGGAAGCAGAAGTGTATTAGCCAGCACACCGAGTGTGGTTCTATGCTTATACCAAGTCTTAATTCATCTGTTAAAAACAGGTACAGTAACACTAGATGCATTTCTGCCATGATCAGGTTCAAAACAAGGATGTCCCCTCTTTCCGCTCCTTTTCAACATAGCATCAGGAGAACTAGCTAATTCAGTAAGACAAGAAAATGAAATAAAATTATATGGATTAAGAAGGAAGAAATATGACTGTTTTATTAATGTTTGACATGATTGTCTAGGTAGAAAATCCCAGAGAATGAGCAACAACAATAAAACTCCTAGAACTAGTAAATGACTATAGCAAGGTTGCAAGACACTAGGTTAACAGACAAAAAGTAATGATTTTTTATATACCAACAATGTAAAATTGGAATTGGAAACTGAAAACACAATACCACTTGCCAATACCAAAAATAAAATAAAATGCTTAGATATAAATCTAATAAAATATGTACAAGATCTCTATGAGGAAAAGTACAAAACTGTGATGAGAGAAGTCAAAGATCTAAATAAATAGAGATATTTCACATTCATGGACAGGAAGACTCAATGTTTTTGAGATGTCAGTTCTTCCTAAATTAACCAGTGGAGTTAATGCAATCTCAGTCAAAATCCAATCAAGTTATTTTGTAGATATCAACAAATTAATTCTAAAGTTTACATGGAGAGTCAAAAGACTCAGAACAGCCAACTTAATACTGAAGGAGAAGAACAAAGTTGGAGGACTGACACTACCTGACTTCAAGATTTAATATAAAGCTACAGTAATCAAGATTGTGTGGTATTGTTGGAAGAATAGACGAATAAATGGAACAGAATAGAGAGCCCAGAAATAGACCCACACAAATATAGTCAAATGATCTTTGACAGGTAACAAAGATAATTTAACAGAGAAAGAGTAGCCTTTTCCTCAAATGACTCTAGAACATCTGGACATACACATGCAAGAAATGAATCCAGACGCAGACCTTATATCTTTCACAAAAATTAACTAAAAATGGATGATAGACCTAAATGTAAAATGCAAAATTATAACACTTCTAGAAGATAACATAAGAGAAAATCTAAGAGATAGGTTTGGTGATGACTTTTTAATGCAACAAAGGCACGACCCATGAAGAAACAGATTGATAACTTGGACTTCATCACCATTAAAAACTTCTGCTCTTCAAAAACATGCTGTCAAGAGAATGAAAAGACAAGACACAGGCTGGGAGAAAATCTTTGCAACAGACGCATGTGATAAAGGACTGATGTCCAAAATATACAAAGAACTCGTAAAACTCAACAATAAGAAGTAAACAGGGGCCAGCCCAGTGGCGTAGGGGTTAAGTTCACACATTCCACTTCAGCAGCCCAGGGTTCACCAGTTCGGATCCTGGGCACTAACCTACTCACCACTCATCAAGCCATACTGAGGCAGTGTCCCACATAGAAGAACTAGAAAGACATACAACTAGGATATACAACAATGTACTGGGGCTTCTGGGAGAAAAAAGAAAAAGAGGAAGATTGGCAAGAGATGTTAGCTCAGGGCCAATCTTCCTCAAAAAGAAAAAGAGAGAAAGAAAGTAAGTAAACAACTCAATTAAAAAATGGGCAAAAGATCTGAATAGACACCTCACCAAAAAAGATATACAGATGGCAAATAAACATATGGAAAGATGCTCCACGTCAAATGTCATGAGAGAAATGCAAATTAAAACAACAATGAGCTACCACTAGATCCCTATTAGAATGGCTGAAATCCAAAAAACTGACAACACCAAATACTGATGAGGATGTGGAACAACCAGAACTCTCATTGCTGGTGGGAATGCAAAATGCTACAGCCACTCTGGAGGAGAGCTGGGCAGTTTCTTGTGAAACTAAACATACTCTGACCATGTGATCCAGCAATCATGCTCCTTGGCATTTACCCAAAGAGTTGAAAATGTATGTCCACATAAAAACCTGCACAGGAATGTTTATAGTAGCTTTATGCACAATTGCCAAAACTTGGAAGCAACCAAAATGTCCTTCAATAGATGAATGGACAGAAAAATATAACATCCATACAATGGAATGTTATTCAGCAATGGATGGATGAATAGGTAGAGCACATGAGATTTTTAGAGCGTTGCAACTATTCTGTATGATACGGTAATGATGGATGACTTTCATCATACATTTATTAAAACACATAAATGTAAAATACAAAGAGTTAACCCTAAGGTAAACTACAGACCTTAGTTAATAATAATGTACCAATATTGGCTCATCAATTAAAACAAATCCAGCTCACTAATGCAAGATATTAAGAATAGGGAAAACTGTGAGGGGTATCAGAAGAATTCTTTGTTCTTTCCACTCAAAATTTCTGTAAACCTAAAACTGTTTTTTAAAAAAATGAAGTCTATTAATTTTTTTAAGACTTAATTGCAGTTTTAGGTCCCCAGTAAAATTGAATGGAAAGCCCCTGGCAACCACTGATACTTTTAACTGTCTCCATAGTTTTGCCTTTTCCAGAAGGTCATGTAGTTGGAATCATACACAATGGAGCCTTTTCAGATTGGCTTCTTTCACTTAGTAATATGCATTTAAGTTTCCTCCATGTCTTTTCAAAGCTTGATGGCTCGTTTCTTTTCAGTGCTGAATAATATTCCATTGTCTGGATGGACCCCAGTTTATTTATCCATTCCCCTACTGAAGGACATTCTGGTTGCTTCCAAGTTTTGGCAGTTATGAACAAAACTGCTATAAACAACTGTGCCCAGGTTTTGGATGGGCATATTTTTAACTCCTTTGGATAAATACCCAGGAGCTTGATTGCTGGATCATATGGTCAGAGTATGTTTCGTTTAGTGATAAACCACCAAACTGTCTTTCACGGTGGCTGTACCATTTTGCACTCCCACCAGCAATGAGTGAGAGTTCCTGTTGATCCACGTCCTAGTCAGCATTCCGTGTTGCCAGTGTCCAGGATTTGGGCCATTCTAATAGGTGTGTAGTGGTATCTCACTGTTGTTTTAGGTCTTTTAATTTTTTAAAAGTCAGCCCTAGTGGTCTAGTGGTTAAGATCCGGTGCTCTCACTGCCTCAGCCTGGGTTCCTTTCTGGGTCAGGGAACCACACCACCCACCTGTCAGTTGTCATACTGTGGCAGCTGCATGTTGCTGGGATGCTGAAAGCTATGCCACTGGTATTTCAAGTATCATCAGGGTCACACACAGTGGACAGGTTTCAGCAGAGCTTCCAAAGACAGACCAGGAAGAAGGACCTGGCCACCCACTTCCTCAAAATTGGCCATGAAAACCCTGTGAATAGCAGCAGAGCATTGTCTGATACAGCGCTGGAAGGGGAGAGGATGGCACAAGAAGACTGGGCAGAGTTCCGCTCTGCTGTCCACAGGGGCACTAGGAGTCGGAATCCACTCGATGGCACTAACAACAAAAGTGTTTAAAACATATGTAATACGATGCACATCTCTTTCAGATACTTCTTAATCTCAACTAAAGCAAAATGGAAATTTTTTGTTGCTGTTATACCTTAGTAGGGAAACAAATCTTTAAAAAGAGAAAACAAAAGATTTTCTGGTTCATTATCTTATAACATTGTCAAAGCATCAGGTTTTGTTGTTTTTTTGTTAATTTTATTTTGTTTTTGTAGGAAACACAGAAACAAATGCTATTTGAAGTTATAGCATATTCCTCCTGGTGGTGTTATCTACTTTTTCTCAGGTATATAAGCCTGACCTGCTCCATAAGAACCATAAGCAACTTGAAAGCAAAGTGTGATCTGCTGTTTTGGCCGCTTCAGAACAATTAGGACAGAAATGGGTACATAATAGGTTTGCTAAATGTGGAATTTAATTAAGGAAGATTCCCTAATATTTGGTGAGTTCTCATTTAGGAAAGGTAATCCGAATCAGAGGGGCCCTAAATCAGGGTGTCAATGCCCACTTTTCCCCATGTTGGCCATTAGGAAAGGGGTTTGGGAAACCCATTTTCTTTTTGGTTGAGTACAAAGTGGAGCATATGTTGTGTTTGACTAGGTTTACTCATTCTCCAAATGAATAAATATATTGCATGTTTTTATTCTATATAATATACCTTTGTAATATCTTTTCACAAAACACAACCACAAAAGTCTTTGTGGGTAATGAATAAGGAGAGAAAGAGAGAGAAGAAAGAGAAAGATGGATTAAATGCCTGCTATTATTGATCTCTATTTTTGGAGAAAAAATTAGACTGAATTTCCATCAATAAATTTGTTGCATAAATTTGGGCAGAAAGTCACTGAGATCTTCAGTTTGCTCATCCTCCCTAAGTTGGCTCTTCCCCATTCCAATTCCAAGCTCTTTTTCCCAATATAAGTATGGCTATATATGATTTCTATTGTGATATACAATGTCCATATGTATCTATCGGCACAATAATATTGTGTAAAAATTACCCCAAAACTCATTTAGTCTTAGAGATCTGATCATTGGCTTGGGTGGCTCTGTTGTATAGCATTAATATCTATATGTATCTGTTAGCTATCGGCACAATAATGTTGTGTAACACATGACCCCAAAGCTGAGTGGTTTACAACTGTAGTCATCTAGTCTCACAGATCTGAGCATTGTGGGGTGGCTCTCCTTCAGTCTTTGGGTGTATGATTTGCGTCCTCACTACAATTCTCTCATGTTTGTTGGACCCAAAGGATTGTCAGAGTATGTTCTTCATATGGTGATGAGAGAGGTCCAAGAGAGCAAGTTCCCTGTGTAATCATATTTCAAGTCCCTGCTTGTGTTCTGTCTAGTAAGATCCCACTGAACAAAGCAAATTACCTAGTCAAGAAAAGGGCAGATTCATGCACCCTAACTTCTGTCATAGGAACTGCAGAGTTACATGTCACAGGGTAGATACAGAGAAGATGAAGAATTGAGCCAATAATTCAATTCAATAAAGACAATTTCTGATTTTGGAATTCCTATACAATTATTTACACTTGATCAAATTCTTTTGCCCCTTTCTTTCTTAATATTTTTTATTACCATTTTTTATTGATGTCTTAATAGTTTATAACACCGTGGGGTTTTAGTTGTACATTTTTGTTTGTCCGTCACCTTGTGGATGTAACCCTTCACCCCTTGTGCCCACCCCCCACCCCCCTTCCCTTTGGTAACCACCAATCAGTTCTCTCTGTCCGTGTGTTCACTTATATTCCATATATGAGTAAGTTCATGCAGTGTCTGTCCTTCTCTCTCTGGCTTATTTCACTTAACATAATACCCTCTAGGTCCATCCATGTTGTTGCAAAGGGGACAATTCTGTCTTTTCTTATGGCTGAGTAGTATTCCATTGTATGTATACACCACATCTTCTTTAACCAATCATCAGTCGAGGGACACTTGGGTTGCTTCCACTTCTTGGCTATAGTGAATAATGCTGCAATGAACATAGGGGTGCATACACCTCTTGTGATGGTTGATTTCATGTCCATTGGGTAGATTCCCAAGAGTGGTATTGCTGGATCATAAGGTATTTCTATTTTTAATTATTTGAGGACTCTCCATACTGTTTTCCATAGAGGCTGTACCAGTTTGCATTCCCACCAGCAGTGAATGAGGGTCCCCGTTTCTCCACAACCTCTCTAGCATTTGTTGTTATTTGTCTTTGTGATTATAGCCATTCTAACAGGTGTCAGGTGATATCTTAGTGTAGTTTTGATTTGCATTTCCCTGATGATTAGTGATGTTGAACATCTTTTCATGTGTCTATTGGCCATCTGTATCTCTTCCTTGGAAAAATGTCTGTTCATATCCTCTGCCCATTTTTTGATCAGATTGTTTGTTTTTTTGTTGCTCAGTTGTATGAGATCTTTATATATTACTGAGATTAATCCCTTGTCAGACAAACAATTTCCAAGTATTTTCTCCCAGCTGGTGGGTTGTTTATTCATTTTGATCCTGGTTTCATTTGCCTTGTAGAAGCTCTTTAGTCTGATGAGGTCCCACTTGTTTATTTTTTCTTTTGTTTCCCTTGTCTGAGTAGACATGGAATCTGAAAGGATCCCTTTATATCCAAACTCAATTAGTGTACTGCCTGTATTTTCTTCCAGGAGTTTTATAGTTTCAGGTCTCACTTTCAGGTCCTTGATCCATTTTGAATTGATTTTTGTATATGGCCATAGGAGATGGTCTACTTTCATTCTTTTGTATGTTGCTGTCCAATTTTCCCAGCACCATTTATTGAAGAGACTTCCCTCTCTCCGTTGTATGTTCTTTGCTCCTTTGTCGAAGATTAGCTGTCCATAGGTGTGTGGTTTTATTTCTGGGCTTTCAATTCTATTCCATTGATCTGTGTGTCTATTCTTGTACCAGTACCATGCTGTTTTGATTACTGTAGCTTTATAGTATATTTTGAAATCAGGGATTGTGATGCCTCCAGCTTTGTTCTTTTTTTTCAGAATTGCTTTAGCTATTTGGAGTCTTTTGTTGTCCCATACGAATTTCAGTTGTTTTTGTTCTATTTCCGTGAAGAATGACATTGGGATTCTGATTGGGATTGCATTGAATTTGTAGATTGCTTTAGGTAGAATGGACATCTTTCTTAATATTTTTTACTGCTCTGCTTTTGGAATGTGAGAAACTCATGGAGAGAAAATTTCCAGAGGAAGAAATTGTAGCATTTTCTTTTTATGAGCACTCATCATATAATATAGCAAGAGATGCTGAGTATAATAGGACATCTTTATTTTTGATTTAATCTATTCAACTGAGAGCCTATATTGTTATTATATTAAATTTTTAGTTTTCAGAGTTTAGAGGCTTTTATCTACTTTTCATAATCTATGATAATTTAGCAAGTAATATATTAATTGATATTTCATTTACCAGGAGAGTGAAATCAATCATGTCTAACTCATTTCAAATTATAATATTAAATAAGGCATAAAGTTGGAATTTGGGAAAATTTATTTTAAAAAATATTTGTAAAACAGTCTGAAACCATGGAAATGAAATGGATTTATGGGAATAAATAGAATTGAATAGAATAATGGAAATAATGAATTTAAATGGATGGAAGTGAGATAATGGATTAAGCAAATTGATTTAAGTGGGACACTTTATATTGGCAAGTTGATTTGATAAGCAGCCATTTTTTGCATACGCTGAATCACCCACATTTCCACCCTCTCTCATGTTCAAGGAAAGTGCTGACAAATGACTTCTGATGAGGAAAACAGACATAAAATAAAATAACACTCCATTTCAGGTAATTGAAAATTGGAACACTAAATATATTAAAACTCTGTCAATTAGCCCTTTCTTTTTCATGACCGATATTGTTGGCTCATTACAAATTAGTCAACAAAACAATTCTTTGCATACAGAATTTAGATTTAAAGCAGTGTTCACGTGAAAGCATAAAAGTACATGAATCATTCCAAATTTGGTCAACCTTGGGCAGTGCACACCAATCTCTCAAGTCCCCTCAGAAATGAGTAAATGTAGCCAGAGTGACTGCAACTAACTTAATCGGGTTCATCCCCAGGAGGATGGTTAGACAAACCAGGCTAGAGTCAAGCCATGAGTATTATATAGACATTAAAATTTATGGATGTCAATTTTACATACACATTCACAAGCTTGTAAAACAATACAAACAATAGTAAATAACGCATGGGAAAAATTCAGAAGAATATTACCATAGATGATATATTTGTTTACGTGTGCATCAAAAAGGAGACAGAAAGACACCAGTTATTTGAACACAGAAAAATGGTGGAAACAATTGTTGACTAGGCATCAGGCTGTTAACTAAGTAACTGGAAAGGAATGAATCACACCACGGGACCATGGAGCGAGCAATTGCAGTAGCTGTCACCACTGCTTGAGCTGTGAGGAAAAGAAGGGAAGTATTAAATCTCAGAGGTGTGATGGAAGGCCCTGAGGAGCTGAGATTCAGACCTCTGAGGGGGTGGGGTGCACTGCTTAAATGCTGCTGGTGTCCCTGAGCTTGGAGGAGGTGTCCCAGTGGGGCCAAGACCCTGATTCTGAAGAGGGGATCTGGGGCAGCTGGTGCTGGCGTTTCTGAGAAAGCCTGATGAAGCTGGGTCTGCAAATATTGGAAGAACTGAAAACTGAATGCTGCTATTACTGCTGCTGCTCAGGCGAAGAGGCAGGGCCAGGTGGCACTCTGGGGTGAAAAGCCAATGGGAGCGAACAGGGAGCAGAGGAAGGAGCGAGCCCTTTTCATCCTGTTCATGCATTGTGTCTCTTCTCACACTCCCTGCAGGTAGAGTCTACTGTGGGGCCAGCCGGCTGAGAGGGCCCTCAGCACATGGCCAACCCAGAAACATCAGCACGTAGCTCTGTGGGACAAAAGCTGAGTGAGCACCAGGCACCAGGAGCGAGATTCTGTAGTTTGTCCAGTTTGCTCTCCATCATGAGATAACCAGGCTGCTATGAGCTGAATGTTTGTGTCCCCCCAAAATTCCCATGTTGAAGCCCTACCCCCCAAGGTGGTGGCAATAGGAGGTGGGACCTTTGGGAGGTGATTAGGTTTAGATGAGGTCCTGAGGGTGGGGACCCATGATGGAGTCAGTGCCCTTATACGAAGAAGAAAGACCTGGGTTCCCTCTCTCTCCACCACGTGAAGACTCAGGGAGAGGACGGCCGTCTATGACCCAGGAAGCAGGTCCTCGCCAGACACCGAATCTGCCAACACCTTGATCTTCAACTCCCAGGCTCCAGAACTTTGAGAAGTAAATGTCTGTTGTTTAATCCCCCCATCTACGGCATTTTGTTACAGCCACCTGAGCTGACTAAGATAGATGGCAAAGACATTGGCAAGTGGAGGCTGGAAACAAAGGAGCAAACCCTCCAAAGAGAAAGAGCAGGAAGGGGATGAGTCATTGATGAGAGCAAGTCACTTGGGCTCTTGGTGCCAGCGCATCTGTTAGGTCAACTCTTCAGGAAAATGGCTTCATGATGTGAACCGATGACCACTGAGAGCAGATGCCACGGCCACCATGTCTGGGTGGAAGTTACTCACTTTCTCAGAACTTTGGTGAGCTCCGGGGCTACAGGTCTAGAATAGTCATTATTATATCACCCTAATTCATTGCCTTGAAATACACTTCCTCTGTAACCTAAATACTTCTTTCTACATTTTCAATCTGTTTTCATTTGTTCTGTCCCCAAAGTCACCCTCCAAGCACATAGCTGATGTATGACTCTAAGAAGAATGAGCGTGTGCTCTCACTGGCTGCAGATCAGTTAGTGTGAGTTGGTTAAGTGGTTTCTCTTAACAGGATGCCTGGTCAAAAGCAGATTTTCAGGGTGAGAACAAAGAGCATATGATGGAGTTAGGAGGATGAGCTGAAAAAAGACAGACAGACTGTGAAAATAGAGCCAAAATGTAGGATGACAAACCTCACTGTCTTCAAATCATGCCTATAAATAGTAAGAAAATGGCATTCAAGTCTAGATTAAACCTGATTTCCCTAGACCCCATGTTGACACCACTATTATGTAAGAATTGGGTTGTATTCAATACTGTCTAAAAGATTATACTATTTGAAATTCAGAAATTAGTTTTGCAAATATGTTCTTTTCCTTTATAATTTGAGCTTTATCTTTTTTCCTTTTCTCTATCATTAGCAATGTGTAGATTCACCTTGGGGTTGGTGGTGAATCCAGGTATATTTGTGGCGAATCCAGGGGTACTTGTTGTTAACTGGAACATCAATGAAAAGACAAATAGAGCAGACTTTCGCTATGATATGACAGTTAAAACATTGTGAATAGAGTTCTGTTTGAAGATGAGTAAATACAGAAATTGCTTATTTCCCAAAATGGCCTGCTTGAAACTCTGAGTTAGGTATTAGGTGCCTAGACATCAACAGCAGGTAGAGATAAAGTCAGCACCAAGACAGAAACCTAGAAGTGATTATGGGAAAAGGGAGGTAAAGAAATAAAAAGTGACAATGACACAAAGACGCATTAGTGAAGAAATGACTGTGGGTCTGAAAGAAAATATTCTTGGAGGGGAAGAAATATTTTAGGTAGTATTAGAGTACGTATCTGAAAGTATAATAATTAAATTTAGCAGGGATGTTCCTATCCTCTGCCCAAGAATGTCATGAGGGTGGGCGCCGTTATGCTAAATAATCGTCTCCCTGAGGAGAGGTACGAGCAAATTTACAAAGATCTTTAAAATTGTACTGGAGAAGCAATTTTTTAAAATTCCACCAGGAGCTATAATTCATTGGCAATGATACCGACCCGACAAAACGTTTCCAGTTCTAATTTCATAGGGCCGGATGAGGTTCTTATTTTTATTCTCTGTATCATATATATTTAACTACCATCTTCTGAACTTCAAAGAGAGCTAAAAAAAAATGGGAAAGAAGTGGTAGATATCCTTGAGAAAATATGCCTGATTTAAAGAATTTTAGTTCTTATATCACAAATGAAATATTAAAGACCAATAAGGTTAATAGAAAACTAATGTCTTCCTTCATAAACTCTGTATTAAGGAAGACCCTTATTTTATTGATCCACTCACTCCCTGGGAAGTGTTTACTGAGAGCTCATCATGAGATGACCAGATGGACTCAGGGAAGCAAAGTGGGGTTCAGACAGCCAGGACCTCGCACCCTCCCTCTCTGTTTATGCTCCACTTGGCTCCATTCGATATGTGCAGTTTTATCTGAAAACGGGGCATAAAAGTATCTGCTCTGCTGACTTCACAGAAGGTTAGTATGAGCAGAAGGATGGATGATTAGGCAGAAGGATGATTAGGCCCTGAGAGCTGTGCAAAAGAATTAAATAACTCTCCCAGGGTATGGGCCAATTTCATGTGATGGTAGAAGAAAGACACGTTTAAAACATTTAAGTTACAGAGAAAATAGAATAGATGATTAAGTGCTCAAAAGAGCAATACATACAGGAAGTGCTGTAGGGTTTCGGAAAACAGGGGATGCTAAAAGATGGAACTGGGTGACATGATCTAAGTCTTTAGAGACTCACTTGGTGCCTTGGAATACATTCTTGTCTCTAACCCGAATCCTTCATCCTGTGTCTCTAACCTGTTTTCATTTGTTCTGTCCCCAGAGTGACCCTCCGAGCACTTTGATGCTATTAAGTCATTCTTCAACCTTCCTGCCTTTTGGACTCTGGATCTAGCAGTGAGCACAGGAGACCCGCTTCTAGGTTGGCATGCTCCTCTATCTCATATCTTATCCTGAGAGAATTATTGCTCTTTGCCACTCCTAAAATTCTATAATTCTCTGATTTTTAAGACTGCTTTCTGGAAAACACTCCGTGTACTTCATGAAGCAATTCTTTCACACTCCTTGGTGACTGTCACTTCTTACCCTTAGCAAAGCCTTCCAAACGCCTAATCTAAGTCCTCACTATCCTCCTCAATCCCCTTCCCCACCCCATCTGAATACCCTCTCTTTCAGTATCTGTCATGTTCTCTGGAAAGAAAGCACTTGCCCAATCACAACCACATTACTTCACAGGCTTGAAGACTCTTCCAAGTTTTCTACGGATATCTCATGATACATATTCCAAATACTTTTGCTCTTTCTCAGTGGAACAGCATTCATTGATATACTTAAGGTGCAAGGACCTTCATCAAAAACTAAGCAAATTTACCATCTGTGTTCCAGGGAGGACCCTCCACTCTCCTTCTACTGCTATTTAAATCGCTGAGCTTTCCTTGTGCTTTAATTTAGGATCGTCAGCCATAGCCACGACTTAATTGGTGGCTATAAAAGTAAAATCAATAAAATACGGGAAAGGCAATTGGAAACAAATTCTTTGCTCATAAGAATGTTGCCCTGTAATCCCCAAATCAATTGATGGGGGATGGGTGGCATCCTTGGGTGACCTTGAAGGAGATGAGAGTGAGAAGCTAGAATATTCAGAATGTACCCACGGGGCTCTGTTTTGATTAAAAAGTGGACTGACTGGGGCCGGCCCTGTGGCGAGGTGGTTAAGTCCAGTGCATTCCACTTTGGTGGCCTGGGTTAGTGGGTTTGGATCCCACTATACCACTAGTCAGCCACACTGTGGCAGTGACCCACATACAAAGTAGAGGAAGATTGGCGCAGATGTTAGCTCAGGGCTGATCTTCCTCAAGCATCAAAAAAAAAAAAAAAAAAAAAAAAGAATGAGAAAGATTGGCAACAGATGTTAGCTCAGGGCTAAGCTTCTTCAGCAAAAAAAAAAAAGTGGACTGATCTCAGAGTACCTGAATCTTACCTTCCTTTCAACAGCAGTTCGAATCCCACCTTCACCCAAAGGTCTCTTCCACGGTGTCCCTCCTCTCCACCACTGGTCTCACTGTCCTCTGAATCAGTACAGCACCTTTTGCCTTTGCTCCTGATTTCCTCACTAAGAACTGAGCATAGACTGTGGCAGGTAATTATAAACATATTTTCAAATGCACGTAGACATTCGCTCTTACCAGTCATTGCATGCCACAGAAGGCAGCAGACCCACTGCATGTTTTTCTTTTTCCGGGGTCTAACACTGAACTCTGTGTCCCACTGATACCCCTTATATATGGAGTGGGGACTGGGCAGTGGGTAAGATGGCAAGATGCACAACCAAATCAGAGAGATTGCTTATCTACAAGCAGGACTGTGCGCTTACTGGATACTTCCATTAACACGTGTCTTAGAGTTGTTCTGAACATTAAATGGGTTAACCCACGTAAATCGCTCAATCTGGTACCTGGCACAGGGCATATACTCAGCACACACTCGTGGTTGCTGGGACTGCCTGTGGGCCCCTTGAAGGCCAAGGGCATGCCTTTCATTTGTCCGCACACTAACATCGAGAACAGCGCCCCACCCAAAGTGGGAGCTCGGAAAATATTTTTTGAATGTAATAGAATTGAGTTGGCGGTAAAGATGCCACAAAACCTCCATATGTTTGACTTTAGATGAAATGACTGATCGAACTCTCCTGAAGCAAATGCCAGAAGGCATCCTACCCTGGCCGTAATAAAATTTCACTGCAGATGCGCTGGCAGTAATCACAGTGAGATATCGCAGGGTCTGAAGACCCAAAGGAACGGATAATCGGGAATAAAGGAAACAAAGAAATGTTCTGCATGTAGTTCTAGAAGAGGAAATTTTCCATTTTTGAAGATTTAATATGCACACCTAAGTCCTTATTTGTTGAAACTGTGTCATATTGTGTTGGAGCTGTTTTGTTTTGTTTTGGGGGGGTTGGGGGCGATGTTGATGTAAGGGACACACACTCCTCTGCTGTGTCCTCTGTGCCCAGTACTTCACTACAACCCTGCTTCACTTCTGATGCCAGATGGGTGGGTTTTCCACACATTGAGCAATTCCGTGACATCGGTGGGGTGTCCTACAATTTACCTCAGTTCTGACGCCATCTACCTGGAGATAGCTTCAGATCCCACAGGTCAGGGCTTCAGTCCCATAAGATTGTCTCTCCCCAGACCCACCTCTGAGGCTAAACAGAAGTCCAAGTTGTCACCTGAGCTTCTGACCAGCTGGCTGTAAATCAGAGGTTCCCATGACTCCCTCTTCAGGTTCAACTAATTTGCCAGAGTGGTTCACAGAACTCAGAAAGACAGCTTCCTTACTTGATCACTGGTTTCTTGTGAAAGGCTGTAACTCAGGAACAGCCAGATGGAAGACGTGCACGGGGCGAGCTGTGCAGGAGAGCCCTGGAGCTTCCATGGCCTCTCCGGGCACACCACCCTCCCAGCACCTCCCCGCGTTCACCGACCCGGAAGCTCTCCAAACCCCCCATCCTTTCGGTTTTTAGGGAGGCTTCACTACATAGGCGTGACTGATTAAATCATTGGCCGTTGGTGATTGAGCCAACCTCCACCCCCTCTTCTCTCCTCAGCGGAGGGGGTTAGGACCGAAAATTCCACCTCTCTAATCACATGGTTGGTTCCCCTGGCAACCAGCCCCCAACCTTATGGACTTTCCCAAAGTCGCTTCATTGCCATCACTCAGCTGTGGGTGAAAGGGGCTTATTATGAATAAGAAGACACTCCTTTCACCTATGACTCTGGAGCTATTTCAGGAACCTAGGACAAAACACCAAATATTATAACAAAGGATGCTCGCATTGCACTCATCACTTAGGAAATTCCAAGGATTTGGGCAGTTTTGTGCCAGAAACTGGACAAAGACCGAATATATATTCCTTATTATAAATAGCAGTACTCGGTGGAGTAAAAACAATTTGAGATATTTTAGAATGCATGGTGTGCGGGGAGATGCAGGGCAGTTAGCACTGTGTTCTATTACACGTGAACGAATACCCACACTTTCTCTCTGGCCTCAGCCGGGAGCATCTCCAAGGGAAGGTAGGGCTCTCTGAGCTTTCCAGAACGGCCTGCGGAACATGGAAGCCTACTGGGCCACCCTCGATGGGCAGTGAGCCATGTCCTCAAAACTGCTCCCCTGATTCGGGTCAACCTTCCCTACTATTTATAACTAGGGCCTGATAATTTAGGGGTGAAGGGAGGTTTGAGACATACCACCCCAAAACATGCAGAATTGGCATATTGATTATTTTGCACTGACAGCACCTGCAGCTGCTGGAAGGGCTCTCTGATCTCCTTCTTCCTACCTAAAGCAGGTCATCAAACTTCCTGTGAGAAAGGCGCCCTCCCAGGACCAGGAGGAGCAGAACGTTCTTATTGATGTGAAAATGGACTTGTACAAACACACCTGCTAACATAACCCAATCTTCCATTAAATCCCCCATGATTTCCTAGTCACTGTGGCATAATTTACTGCCCCAGCCCAAACCTCTTTTTCCTTTGTCTTGTCAGTCTCCACAATTTATCATGCTTTGTTAAAATGGTATCTAAGTTCTCAGGCCTATCCGCTTCTTTGGGTTTTCATTTCTTACACATGAAGGCCTCCATGTACACACAAAAAATCAACCTTAAATAAAATGTGTATGCTCTTGCTCTGTTAATCTGTCTTTTTTCAGTTTAATTCTCAGGTCCAGGTACAGAACCTAAGAGGGTGGAGGAAAAGCCATTCCTCCTCCATAGTTCAAGGGCAAAGTTGTCTGGTGAGCAGACACCACTATTATGTGACACCAGCCAGGATTCAGAAATACTTCTGTCATAGTGACATTTCTTTCCAAAGCACCCATCAACGATCGCTCCCGAGCAACATTTTTTCCTGATTGCCGTACTTTATGCATTTATTTTAATTTGCTTAAGCAGGCGTTATGATTATAAATTGGCTCTTGATTACCCACAGAGGTATTATCTTCCAATACTCTCTGAAAATAACTAAGGAGAAGAGGTAACTAAGTTGTTTATTTTCCTTCGTGTTGCTCTGCATGTTCTTTTACTTTTCTGGCTCCTACGACTGACAGCCAGGGGAGGTTGTATAAGCTGAAATACTTGATTACTTCCCCAGCCCTTGAAAGAGGGACAGAGTAAACCTGGGAAGAAGAAGAGCTGAGGGGCAGCTTGCTGGAAGCGAGGAAGGCCTGAATGCCAAGAAGCTCAGAGCAGAGCGAATTCCAAGCAGAGGTGGGCAGGGCAGGCATCCCGGGACTTTGCAGCAGCTCTGGGTCCGGTTCCGGGCTGGGTTTCACAGCTACGATTTTATTGTGTGATGGATTTCTCCCGAAGACACCTGGCAGAGTTAACGTTTGAGGAGTCTTCATTCTACTGTTTCCTCAGTCGTGCACAGCGCAGACTCCCTGTGCTCCATTCATGTAAAGACGCACATCATGGCCAGTGGCTTTACTGCCGGGGGTTTGTCTTAGTCCTTTTAGGCTGCTACCACAAGATACCATAGCCTGGGTGGCTAATAAACAACAGATGCTTATTTCTTTCAGTTCTGGAGGCTGGAAGTCCAAGGTCAAGGTGCTGGCAGATTCGGTGTCTGGTGACGGCCCACCTCCTGGTTCATAGATGGTGACTTCTTGCTGTGTCCTCCCGTGGTATTAGAGGCGAGGGGCTCTCTTTTATAAGGACACTAATCCCATTCATGGGGACTCCACCCTCATGACCTCATCACCTCCCAAAGGCCCCACCTCCTAACACCATCACTTCGGGGGGTAAGTTTCAGCATATGAATTTGGGGGTCAAAAACATTTAGTTCACAACATGCCTCAAGACACACAGCACTAATGGTGAGTGCTGGAAACGCCACAGTGAGAGAAGGAGAGCTGACCCCCGGCTCTCAGACGTATGTGCCTGTCGGTCCAACTTTGGAAAGGAAGTGAGGACGCTGGGGCATCTGAGGAGCTGGCGGGGAGAAGGCCCTGAGGTGCATGTTCAGTCATTCTAGTGCAATTCCTCCTGTCGCTGGCCCGCTTAGTTCCAGAAACGTTGTCACCTTTTCCTCCGAGGTCAGTGATCATGCTGTGCAACTGCAAACACAAGGACTGCAGGCATTAAAACCAGAAACGAAAGAGCCACCTGCCCGACAGAGAAGCAAGGCAGGAGGGGAGGGTGTGCCTGTGAGGCCTTCTGCTGGCCACAGCAGCCTTGGTCAACAGCTTCATCCAGGGCCTCGGGGCACATTCTCCAGGGCATCAGGGACCTCAGGACATCCTCGGCTGTGACCTGTGTCTCCAAGGCTGTCACCATGTGTGTCTGCTGAGCCCTCCCCATTTCCTCTTTTGTAACGTACTGAGGTCTGACCTTCCTCACAGGCATCTTCACAGGACTCCTTCAGGCAAAGAGTGGTCCAGCGGGAGCAGGGGTGTCCCTGTGTACAAAGGGAAGAGCAGGAGATGCCCTCAGGAAGAGAGGTGGGATTGTGTGTTGTTTGCTTGATTGTTTATTTACTGATTTGTGAGTGGGGTAGGTCTGAGGTGAGAGGAGAGGAGAGGTGAAAGAAAGTTCCGGAGAAAGAGAGAGCAAGAGAAAAAGCCAGCACCCACCAGGGACGGTGGAGGAATTTTAAAACCCAGATACGTGTATTTAATTTTAACCTGGAGAGGCTGGTGAATTTTTCACAGTTCCTGAGATGGAGTCGAGAGCCGTCTCACTTGGATGTCAAGTAAGAATGATGTCAGAGGCTTAGGGACTTATGGTCCTGTGGATTACATTAAAATTTATATTACACACCTATGAATGAATGACCCAAATCTGACAAAACTAAGTGCATTCAGTATATCCCAAACAACCAGTCATTGAAAAACTACAGCAGAGGAGAGGGAGGGAGGAGGAGGTGAAGGAAGAAGGAGAGGCAGAGGGAGAGGGAGGAGGGAGGAGGAGGAGGGAGGGGGGAGGATGGGAACGGGATGGGGAGGAGGCAGCTGCTCGAGGCCCCTCTCAGGCAGAGCCCCTATCCACAGCCTGACCCCACAGGGCTCAGGAGTGTAAGTCAGCCTCCGACAGCCTCCACCAAAGGTGCCCGAGCTGGACTTCCATATCCAGCCCCACCAACCCCTCGGTTGCTGGACAAGGGGCCGGGGGGAGTTGATCCCGAACTCTTCTGCTGTCTGCCCTACAGGAGCCACTCAGGCGCCCACTCCGAGGAGCAAAAGAGAAGGGCCTGTGACTGCGATTTAATCGTATAATCATTTCATTTATGTTTTAAGCTTTTCTTATGGATCCGAACAAATGATAGAGAACCACAGTGGATGTTTATTTTAAATATTATTTAATCACCCAGGATGTCAAATCTGAGAAACAAAGGGTGGTTATTTTGATCACAATAAGTTTTTTTCAACCTTTAATTAGCAATTACCGTAAAAGTTGAATGACATGTGGATTCAATTTTGCTAATAATTTAAAGAAAGTAGAGGAATTAGATACACAAGTGGAATGGTTGAATTAGAATCCAGACATATCAGGAGAGACCCACACAGTGGGGTCAGATAAAACAGGATCGGTTACATAAAAATAAACATGCAATCGTCTCAGAGGCTGCTCTGAGGTAATGATTCACAATACATGCCCTGGAGCAGAAGCACCCACGTCTTCATGTCTGCTCCACCACCTACTGCAAGACCTCTGGCAAATTATGAACCTCACTGTGATTCCGTGGCCTCATCTAAAGAGTGGAGATAATAGTACCTATCTCAAGACTGTTGTTGTTTGGGATTAAGTGAGATAGTGTATGGAACGTGCTTAGAATACATGCATATACTCAAGAAACGCTACTCAGCAAATGGAGTCATCTCTCCCCCACAAACCAGCAGTGGAAGTGAAAGAGGTGACAAGGCGGGGGCTGGCATGTCCTTGTCACTAGGGTGATGTCATAACCTAAGTCGCATGTAGCAGAGGGATTATTTGCAAGCCAGACTACTTGGAATGCCGGACACTATGACAGGAATTTTGTACATATACATTCTCATCCTGAAAATCAGGTGCTATGATCTGTACATTTATGCCAACAGAGACTTGGAGAAGTTAAGTCATACGATAAATGGGTAAACTAGAATTTGAAGCTGAATTTAACACCTTAAGATGGAAATTGAAAAACTGAACCTTATGCAAGAGGGGAAAGTGGAACAGTCAGAAATCATGAAACTAGGGCATACTCAGATAAACAAACCACAGCAAAGCTCTCATCGCAGTTGTCTTGAGAGGAACCCACTTTTGTCAGAAGCACCATGATGGGTAAAACATGTGTGACAGAGTTGATGGTGGGGTGAAGACTTACAATGTCCCTGTGAACCTTAGATTTTAATGATTCTATAACTTTCTATGTAGCTATCAGAAGGTAAATCTTGTCAAGTGGGAATTTAAATGTTGGGGGGTGTTAAAGCCATCCAACTTCTCTGCTAAAATTCTCAAGGCAGAGAGCAACGATGTTGAAAACAAGACACAACGAGGCAAACACTGGGAATATTTTAAGGGCATCTGGTTCAAATTAATTTCAGTAGCAGAGAATAGCATCAATTACACACTAAAATGAACTTAACCTTATTAGTGTAGGACATGGGGAGGCCAATCACGATTTATTTCAGTGGGCTTAGGTGACCTCAACACCAGAGCATCTCAACTCAACCCCAGCGGGGCTGCCATGGCCTCAGAAATCCCTGCACACTGCTCACAGGGAGGCGAACTGTCAATGAACAAGTCCTGGAAAAACTACCGCTTCTACCATTCTGACGCCAATTCCCATGTGTGGTTCTTTTTGAACACATCACCAAGCAATTCTCTGACATCAGTTGGGTATTTTGCAATTCAGCTCCATTCTGACATTACCTACCTGGAGATAGCATCCGATTCCACAGGTCAGGGGCTCCGTCCCATACGACTGCCCCTCCCCCTTCCTGGTCACTTCAGACACCAATCACAAGTCCAGTTTGTCACCAGGGTTTCTGGCCAAGGGACTATAGATCTAAGGTTCCCATAACCGCACAGAATTCAGAGAAACAGTTTGCTTACTAGATTACCACTTCATTATAAAAGACTGTAACTCAGGCACGGCCAAATGGAAGAGACTCAAAGGGCAAGGCATGTGGACAGGGTACCCAGCTTCCATATCCTCTCCAGGCCGCCACCCTCCCCAAATCCCAAAGTTACCAATCTGGAAGCTCTCTGAACCCAGTCCTTTGGGGGTTTTCTGGAGGCTTCATTACACAGGCATGATTGATTAAGTCATTGACCAGTGGCAACTGATTCAACCTCCAGCCCCTCTCCCTCCCTGGAGGTCGGGGGTGGGACTAAAAGTTCCAACCCTCTAATCACGATTGGTTCTCCTGGCAGCCAGCCCCCAACCTTAGGTGAGGACCCAAAGGCACCTCTTTAACATAACAAAAGACACCTTGATCTGTCAGGTAGGACATTCCAAAGGTTTTAGGAGCTTTGCGCCAAAAATGGGGGAGGAGACTAAATATAGATTTCTTATTTCCATCGCAGTATCACGGTATGGTTAGTCAAAGGCTTTGAGCCATGGTGATAATAGTCCTTGCCCATTGCTGTCCCGGTCCACAGGGAATGCAAAAGAGCACAGGCACCGAGAGCTGAGTGGGTGCCCTGCTCTGCCACTGACTGCTGGTGGTGCCCAGATTACTCTCCACTCCCCAGTTTCCCTGTCTGTATGAGGGCCTGCTACAGAGGATGAACAACCACATAATGCATGCAGTGCTTACCACAGTGATAAAGCATGCAGTGCTTAATGCAGGGTCAGAAACAGAGGCGGTCCTCAGGAAATAGTAACTAGCCTATCATTAAAGCATCTGCCCCTTTAAGGTGATTTCCTCATTTCATGTTATTCTGTCTTATTTTGCTGTCTTACTTTTCTTGCTATAAATCTGATGTCTAACTAAAGATAGCGAATTCCGTCAGTCTGTATTTTATAGTCTGGTCCTCTATTCTAATATAGTCTAAAATACTCTGCAGCGTACAGGTGTATTCAATAAATCCTTGCTGAATTAAAGGGATTTTCGTGCTAATAGTATTAGCATTTATTATGCATTTTCTTGGTGCTGGGCCCTCTGCTAAGTGTTTTACATGCTCGAACTCATTTAATCTCCACAAACGGCCCTGAAACATAAGTTCTCTGTGAATGAAATACATTTTTTGAAGAGTTACAAGGATGCCGCTTTCGTTGCCATAGCAACAGGTCTGGGACTACAAATCCAATTTTAGAAGACGTAATCATTGTTTTGCTCTTTTCTGTCTCGGTTTTAACGTGCCCTTAAAGGTATTCATAAGAAGATAACTGCAGCGTGAGGCCTGCCCCAAGGAGATTTTTGTCATTGATGTTGTTGGTTCCCACGACTGAAAGTGGATGTTCTAGAATCCAGACCCTCAAAATACTGTGCAGCACTGCTTCACGAACTGAGACACACAAGGTTCTTGGAACACGCCTGAGGCATATGAAACGGAAAGAAGAAAGTGGGTGTGAATTGGGGGAGTTTGGCTTTAAGCCAATTGTTAACTGATTGATAACCTTAGGTTTACAGTGTAATAGGCGTGATGTATCATGGGGAGTTCAAGGGCTGTGTGGGTGCTTCATATAAATTTCGAGCTTGCAGCAAGCTGTTGCCGACCGACCCCCCAGACTTCCATGGTTTCTTCTCAGGCTGTTTGACAACCCAGAATGGATGGCAGAAATCTTTGGCGTACTGGCAGCCCCCTTTTGAAAAGGAATTGGGTCTAGGAGCACCATCATCAATAGGCAGGTGCCAATTTACTTGTACCCTTCCCAGTGCCTCGTCCGCTCGAGCTTGTACTAAAGCACTAACGGTCATTCAAGGCAAAATGAAAGAATGCGTGCAGCTGAGCAAAAATTGATGAAGAGATGCATGCCAATTTATAGAACTATATACATATATGTTACAGCCTTCTAACTTCTTAAATGTTAATGAAAGCTAAAACACTTTATTATTTTTACATTTTTGTAGTGGTAAAATATACATAGCATAAAATTTACCATTTTAACCATTTTTAAATGTACAGTTCAGTGGCACTAGGTACGTTCACATTGTTGAGCAACCATCACCACTGTCCATCTCCAGAAGTTTTTTGTCTTCCCACTCTGTCCCCACTAAACACACGCATCCTGCTTTACTTTATAACAGCTGTCACAACAGACGCTCTACGTGAGGATTCTTGGAACATTCATATATATCTCAGTCTCTAACCTTATGGGATATTCACACCAGGAGATGTAGCCTGAGCTGTCTCAGACATTCTCTGTGAAAATGTGTCACGTAAAACCTATCAGGATAAGAAAGTGACTGAGACTTTATTAATAAAGAAGTGTGCTGAGGTTTGTTGTATTTACACAAGAAAGTAGATGCCAAGCTTGAAATCTGAATAAAAACTACGTGACTAGAAAAGAAAAGGAAGTATGCCGAAAAGAAGCCAGGAAAAGAGGTGGTTGGGGCTGCTTTGGATAAGAGCATCCGACAGGAATACTGTCCAGGTTAGCGGTTCATGTGTTGACCTCAGGCTTAAAATGAGTTACGTGGAATCACCGTTATTACGGTCATTATTTTATGTTCTAATCCTTTCACACCTCCTTTGCCTCTACGCACTGATTTTATAACTTTGTGGATGATGCTTTATGTGGTGAGAAGACAGCAACACCAAAACGACAGGTCTGCATCATGGCAGCGGCAATGGACAACCCCTGGATGGGGCCCAGCTTTGGTCTTGTATTTGCCAAAGGCAGTTGTGTGCAGAATTGTGTCTAAAAACTCGTAGAACTGAATTCAGTATATAGTTTTGAAGGAGAACAACTTTGATTCCAGGATTAAATTTTCTAGTTCTTTTTTCTCTCCCAAGTGGATGGACTTTTCGATGTGTCGGGACACTTTTCATTCCCTATAGACCCCTTGTTCTATCTCATCCTGAAGACAGTCCACCAGACAGAAGAGATGTATGTTACTGAATATTGCTATTTCAACAAGATTGTGTCTGGGACATTATTAAAGCTAAGCTAATAATAAAAAAAATTTTTGATTTAGCGTTTGCAACATAAACTTTTTAGTTTGCAATATCTTTTATTACATTCTCCATTTGAGCAAATAAACATTTTGAGTAATGGATGTTTGTTACCCTATGTTGCTAACCTAAGCTTTATATTCTGATGCACATTTATGTGTAAAGGCGCAGTACATGGATTAACAATATAAAACACAGATCTACAGAGCTATTTCTTCTTTGCTGGACAAGCCTCTTGTATGGTACCTCATTTACAGAAAACAGTCCAAAAATATTTGCCAAATGAAATAATTAGAGAATAACAGTTTGAGTCTGCTTAAAATAAATTTTGTAAGGGAATATTTTTTTATCCCATCTATGTAGCATTCTCTAAACTTAAAATGTGATTGATGCTATTAATATTTAAGTAGTAAAACAAGAAACAAGTTGAACTGAGCTGAATTGCCAAATTAAGTTCTTTGTTTTTAATAAAAACATATGAAAGATAAAATAGGGGCATCTATAGATTTACTGTCACCAAATAGCTACTTGCTAACATTTTGGGGATATTTTTAGTCTTTTTATACATATTTTATATAGTATTTATAATACCGTGCTTTTTCAACTAACATGAGCACATTTCACATTGTTGGAAACTTTACACACAGTTTAATGAATTTTTGCTGTTTTGTTGCCGAAATATGTCATTCTGTAATTATTCATTTTTATACTGTTGAAAATTTAGATCATTTCCTTTATTTTTACCACTATGATAAATACACCATGATAAATATTTTGGCATACATCTTATTTTTCCACATGTTTTGAGATTATTATCGTAGAAAGATTCACCAAAGTAGGAAGACTGAATCAAAGATTATGAACATTTAAGATTCTTGCCAGTTTGCTTTCTGAAGTAAGTAATTTTCTCAAGTAAATAAGGCTTGGACTTATTTATACTCATACCAGCAATGTATCTGAGCACTCATTTTTTAATTGTAAAGTTTAAAGGGTAAAAAAAGAGATATTATTACTTTTTAATCTGAGTCTTTTGAGTAACAGTGATAGTTAATTTTATGTGGCAACTTGACTGGGCCACATGGTGCCCAGATATTTGGTCAAACATGATTCCAGGTGTTTCTGGGAGAGTGTTTTTGGATGACGTGAATATTGGGACCAGTAGACTGAGGATAATAGATTGCCCTTCCTAATGTGGGTGGGCCTTGTCTGATCAGTCGAAGGCCTGAATACAACAAATGGCCCTCACGCTTCCAAATAAGAGGGAATTCCTCCTGCTTGGGAGCCTTTGAATTGAGACATTGGCTTTTCCTTGAAATGGAAATCAACTCTTCTGGGTCTTGCGCCTGATGGCCTTTGGACTGGAATTCCACCATTGGCTCCCCGATCCTCCAGCTTCCAGACTCACCTGCAGATCTTGGGACTTGCCAGCCTCCATAATCACATGAGCTGATTCCTTATAATGAATCTATCTATCTACGTATCTATCTATCTATCCATCTATCTATCTATCTATCTATCTATCATCTATCTTTCTGTCTCTCTGTCTGTCTGTCTATTTATCTATCTGTCTGTCTGTTTGTCTACGTCTGTCTATCTGTCTATCTATCTATCATCTATCTGTCTATCTATCTATTTATCTATCTGTCTATCTAGCTGTCTGTCTATCTGTACAGCTAGAATGGATCATTAATTAGGGTAAATAGATAAAGAAAAGGAACAAATATTTCCTTTTCTAAATCACATGAAGGTGACCAGCTGAAGGCACTGGCGGAGCTGCTGGTTTCAGGACAGGAGGTCCATCCAGAGCTCCTGGCCCCGTGGAACCCCAGCTCGGGGACCATCCCCCACTACAGCGTTAGTTCCTCTAAACTCCCAGCTTTGGGAAATAGGGACAATAAAATGTCACAGTAGCTCTGTCTTCAGTCAACCGCCTGGCCCCTTCCTGTGTATCACAATCATCTGTCCGTAGACCAGTCAACAGGAGGTTTCTTCCAGCTGTTGGCTCTTTTCTAAACCTGGGAAGCTGAAAGAGAAGTGACACAACTCCGAAACCCAGCAAGAACAGTTTCTAACCTCTGCTGTGGTTCTCAAGGATTTATTTAGCTGCTTCTGGTTTTCCAGGCAGAATTTCCTTGAAACACTAAAAAGACCTCCACTTTTACATAAACCAGACCAAAACAGTCCCTGGCCTCCCTTCCTATTATTCTCCTTGTGGCTGGCCACGAGGTGTGCGTGACAGGGACACACGCATCCCAGGGCCCCTGTGGCCAGAGCACTTCCTCCCGGGGTCTCCCCCGCCTTTAACCAGATTAGGAAAGAACATCTCCCCAGCTCCTTGCCCACTACGTGACCTGAGCGGGTCTATACATAACAGCTTGAAATCTACCACACAAACCAAACATGTCAGCTTGCATCGCTAACTTTCAGGTACAGAAAAATTAAAAATGGAATTATTAAAGCCAGAAGGAAATGGAATTCTAGCTGTAAAACCCGACTGGCCAATTACTAGCCACAGTGGTGTGATCACTCGTTGTGTTTCCTGAGACTAAAATTAAAACTATTAATATTTCCCCCAGTTAGCGGTTTAAGTTTAACCAACGATTGTAAATATTTTAGCAGATCCCCAAGAAAAGACTTTTTCTTAATAGGGGCTCATTCAAAATATAGGATAGTAATTAAAGAAAACCACTGGTGTTTATAGTCTTATAATCTCCCTATCAAAATGAGCTATATATGAAAATATGTGTATCATAAATGGTGATTAGGGTCAGGGGAGAGAATTATCTATTTTAAGCTAAATATAGATAATTCACATTTCCCAGAATAGCACATGCTATCTTGGATGTTTGATATAACTCATAACACAAAGAAACTGATACTATTACCAAGGCAGTCGTAAAAATATTTGTAGTTTCCATTTTGTACTGCAAAAACGCTGGTAACTATTTAGAGTGAGAGCTTTTTTTCTTTTCTGAAATTATTCTAACAAAACCACTTCCTTTAAAGATGCACAATGAAATGCAGGCCACTGCTCATTGCAAAACACATCTGTGCAAAATTGCTAAAGAAATATCCTAACATTTCATTTCTTTTTTAAAATGCATATCTTAACGTTGTAATGGTCACTGAAAAGTGCTTCCAAATTTGCAGGAGAAAATTTTATATGGAATGTTACTTTAGGTAGTACCTTGGTTTAGGAGGAAAAAATTACAACTAAACTCTAAAAAAATTACAGTGATTTTATAGTGACATGATTGTATGTATATGGCCTCAACTATTTCCTTATTAGTTATTTGTACATCTCTGCTTCCCAGAAAGATATGGGGCTTCCTTAACAAAAAACACACAGATAAAAGAGAAAGAAAGGCCATTAACAGAAGACTGAAAAGATTAGGGTCGAGCAGTTGATGTGCACAGAGTCCTCCAGGAAAATGGTAATTCTACATCACACCACCTCTTGGGGCCACACCTGCCTAAGAAAGGCAGGTTGTGTAGTAGAAAGAAGCCGGGGTGGTAGTCATAGGCTTCAGTTCACTCCATCCACTTGACATAGACTTTCTCATCCATTGGCAGCAAGAGGGACTAGAAGCACAGTGGGAAGACGAGGGGAAAAGAAAACGCCCAAGACAAACAAGTCAACCGAGGGAGAGGTTTATGGATCAGGTACTGTGTGTGACCATGGGCGCCGGAGCTGGAAGCGTGAACTCACGCCTCGTCTCAGGAAGCTCACAGAGTATAAAGAGGGAGGGGACTGTCGAGATGCAGCGCAAGGATGGAGGGGGGCACTGGTGCAGCAAGAAGCCACCCCCCGGGGGGGCCTGGGGAGGTGTGGGGGATCAAGAGGAGGGGCGGTGAGGAGCAGGATTGTGGAGACTCTGTCCCTGAAAGCTAGTATGCCACTGAGGTGTAGAGCTGTGGGACACAGCTGCTACCCCTGTCCTGTCCTCATCTCCACAGCCTCGGCTCTCTGCTCCATCCTTCTTCCCGCTAACCTGCCAAAGGCAACATTTTTGAAGCACCAGGCTGAAAGAGCTGTCAAAAGTACCAGGCTCAGAAATGTCTGGATTATTCAAGGTACATCATGCCCTGGTCTCTCGTCTCGCATTGGTAGAATGTCAGTGTTTTCTCATTGGACAACCTCCAAGGAAAACAACAAAGGAGCGCTGACTCTGGGTTCCTTCTGCTAGTAGGCAAGTCCCCTGAGGTGGCCTGAACTCTCAAAGCTTCAGTTTGCATGCTGCGAAGCCAGGGGTAGAGTCTAGTTCTGAGGGTCTTTGTAGGGTAGAGTCTAGTTCGGAGGGTCTTTGTGGGGTTTCATGAACACAGTCGTGCATTTTTTTTTCTAACTTCAGTTTCATCAGCTCTTGTGTATTTGAGTCCTTTACTGACAACAACCATCAGCCTCTACCCCAACTCCCCCCAGCCCTGTCCCAGGCTGGTCCTGAACAACTATATTTCAGTCCTGCCTGAACCTTCACTTCTGCCTCCTTTCCTCCTCTTTTGGCGACTCTACTTTCCGTGCCTTTGATCAAATTTGCTCCCCTCTTGGGCTTTCTGCAGCTTCTCATGTAAAGTACAATGACCAAACCATCCACAATGTTCCAGTAGGTTCTGAATAAAGCCAGCTATTTTCCAGTGTCCTTGTCCTGACTCTTTCTAACCAGCTTTGTGACCTAGAAGACATCATTTATCAAAATCGAATATATTGTTTATAGACAACTCGTCTGTCTGGATTATCTGTTGGATAGAAGACTGTTCTGGTGAACTTTAGAGGCTTCCTCAAACTTAAGTTCATTTATTTATTTACTTATATCTTTATATGGTCAACAAATACTTATTTAGTACTTAGTTTGGGGCACTATGCTAAGTGTTTTTATAGGATGGTGGGAATTGGACTGGGATGCTAGTAGTAGAGATGGAGAAAGATGGGAAGATTTAGCAGGCTCAACAGGAAATGGTAACCAATCAGATATGGGAATGAAGGGAAGGGAGAAATTAAGAATGGCTTGTAAGTTTGGAGTCTGATCAAATAAAGTGATGGTGGGCTATTCTCTGGGAGAGAGGGAACTAGAGAAATACTGTTATTCTGCTTCTTTATTCATTTATTTATTCGATTACTTATTTAGCTTGAGGGTTTTTCTTTTGTTCATACTAAATTTGTGCAATTAGCCCAGTAAAGATGTCAAGTATGCAATGAATTCCTGCGTCTGGAGCTCAGAAGAGGAGTCTTGACTAGAAATTCAAACAACAATTCATTTGCACAAAGATGTTTTTCAGAGCCATACATCTGAATGAGGTTATCTGGGAGGAGAAAGCTATTAGAGAAGAAAGAGGGATCAAGAATCTATCCTCCTGACGTTTAGGGTTTGAGAAGATGAGGAAAAGCCAGCAAAATAGACTCAGAAGACATAGCCAGTAAAGTAGAAGAAAAATCAGGAAATAATAAAGAGTGTCAAGAGGAAAGGTATGGCCAGCTATGTCCAATGCCTCTGAAAGTCCAAATAAAGTAATTCTGGAGAGGTGAACATTGAATTTAGCAACACAGAGAACATTATTGGCCTGAGGAGAGTAGTTCCCTGTAGAAACATAGGAACAGCAGCCCCCAACAAGGTTACATGTTCAACTTAATATATGAATAAGAAGAAGAAAGCATAATGTCTCTATTCATCTACCTGTCTATCCATCTATCCATCCATTCTATCTATCATATGTATACACCTATCCATCTATTTGTTCATCCATCCACCCATGCATCCATCCTCCATCAATCTATCCATCTATCCATATATCCATCCATCCATCCATTCATCCATCCTCCATCAATCTATCCATTTAACCATATATCCATCCGTCCATCCATCTGTCTATCTATCTATGCCTCAGGAGAGAGCACTAGCTTCGAAGGACAGTGATGTCTAGTCTCCTATTAGGCAAGTGCTGTTTGAAGAACTTACATTCACAACCAACTGAATATATCACATAAGGAGAAAAAACTCAAGAAAGAAATTAGGCTGGGTATACTGATATAGGAGAAAGCCTGTTCCATGGGATTGGGTGGAAACACTGATGGAAAGACTTCATGGGAAGAGAGGAGAGGTTCATGAGGGAAAGCGAAGTGGTCAGGGATAGAAAGAGAGTAGTGAAAGGAGCTGGAGAGTAGAAATAAGCTTTCCTCAGAGATCTAACTCAGGCACCAGGCTGAATTGCAAGAGCACATTCCAGAGGTTATTTAAGCAAATTCAAGTCAAGCTGCAGGATGCAAGAAGTAAAAGTATCCCCCACTGGGACTTGTTATTGCACAAGAGTCCTCACAGGCCTTCAGGCTGCAGCCCTGTAGCACTTACACACACCGAGTGAACCAAGTGTGGCTGTCCTCTCGCTCTGTGACTAAGCCAGGCAGGAGGGGAGAGTCTGAGATTTCCAGTAGCGTGGCAGCCCCTGAGGAGGACTGACCTGCCTTCTTTCTGATAAATGATAAGCTATTCTTCTCCTGAAAGATCATAAAGGGATGGGATGAAAAGTGCCTGGAGAGTTACACCAGGAGCCACTTGTGGTTTTTCTCTAAGAAAAGATATGAAGTTTGGAAGAAGAACCAAAGACGAGGAAGATGGGGTATGAAAAGTGGGAAAAAATAAAATATCTTTTAATTTGCTTTAAGGAATTCAAAATTGCCCATGAATAACTACTATTCTTCATAAAAGTTCTATTTTGGGGTGGGTTGGAGGAGAACACTTGGCTGGGTTCCATGCAAGAATGATCTAGCTCTCCTCGCCGTGTGAAACCCTTCCCTGGGCTCTGGAACTCAGACTCCAGCTCATCCCTTTTACGAGCTCCCAGGATCACAGACGATGCTGAGAGGGAACAAGCAGCCAGCTGGCCAGTCTGCTGACCAGGAATCCATCCCAGAAGACCCTCAGCCAGCCGGGTCACTCCCCCGTCCCCCAGCCCGCACATGTCCCTTCTAACACCTTCTTGCCATCTCTCTGGGAGGCCTTCTCTCCGAGGTTTCCCTCTGGGGCACCTGGCACAATCCACTTCTGGCCTTTAGGGCTGGGAAAACCAAAGTCCATGCAATTCAAGGCTGTTATCTATGTCCCTCTGCTTCCTGCTCTTCCTGTCACTCAGTTCAGACAATGAACACAGAGGCAGCCACCATTTTGTGTAGGATGGATGAAGGAACAGAGAAAAAAATCACTAGTTAACATCTCAGAAAATATGATACCACCGCACAACACATCCCAATTTCAACTTCCCTTCAGCTAACAGTGGCCGTTGTCTTATCTCCACACTGTGTCAGCTCTGCGGGCTTCGTTTCCCCGACCTTCTCACCTTAGTGGTCCTCAGTCACCCATCACCTCCTGTCACCCTACAGCACCTCCTCTTCTCCAATCTCACTCGGCCACGCTGTGCCTCATTCAACCACAATAAAAAATTGATGGCCCTTAGACACTTCTCTGGAAAAATACCATTTTAAGCAAAGAAAGGTTCTCTTCCCAGAAAAGGTTGATTCAACAAACACAAACAGCTGAGAAGTCACTCGGCTATACAGGTCAGTTAGCAACTCACAACTGAAAAAAAAATTAAATGAGAGTGTTTCAAGTTCAGAAACATGATATTGTTAAAAAGGATTTTCCAAATCAGACTCCCTTTTTAAAGTTACTCAGATTATATGAGGACAAGGGCACTCATTAGCGAAACCTAAATCAAGGCCGATGTAATTATGCCGGCAACAGCTCCGTCTGAACACCTGGGCACTTCCTGGATAAGCATCTCTGTGAACTGAAAACACGGGGGGTTGCAGTGAAATGACTTTTAGCTGCAGAAATCTGTGACTTTTATAACTAGATAAAAAAGATAAAATTTAATTAATTTTAGCATAAAATGGAAGAACCATGCCCTGATCCCCATAGATACTAAGGCAGCCATTTTCAAAGAAAATTAACTAGGATCCCCAGGCCCAAATCATTCATATTCAGCTTTCCAAGATGTGTTTCTCAACACATAACGTTACTGTCCACCTTTCTAGCTAGCTAGCTGGCCCTCAGGAATAGCTTAAATATATTTTGATAAAAATTAACTGATGTGATTACAAATAAATATATTTGTGGGCCAAATACTTTGATAGGAGTTTTTTAAAATAATGGCCACATTTAAGAATCTGCAAATTAAATGATAAATGAGATTAAAAGTTCCCATCACGCTTGAAACGTTTTTATTCTATTTTAACTTAGATCTTTACTAAAATGCAGAATTTATTTAGTCAATGCTATTTGATTTCTTAGAACTACAGCAACTGGAAATTTTTTTTAGCAGAACAGGATTTCCTTGTTTTCGAGAAAGCCACAGGCATCACACACATATGGCTCACCCAGGCTGTAATCTGCTGGGTTGGCTGCGATTATGCAGATTGCTGTAGGAGTGTGTCGTCTTCATGGATTTTTCTTTTCTTTCTTTTCTTCGTTTACTGAAGGAGTGGTCTCACCAGAGACAGTTCTCGCTGTGGTTTGGTTGGTTTGTTTCAATTTTGTTTCTGTTTTGTTTCAATTTTGTTTTGTGTTGTTTTTCATGATGGAAAAAGTAAATGAAATTTAGAGCTTTCTTCCTTTCACTGAAAAAGGAAATGCTTCTCCCGATCCTTTGGAAATTTCCCTTTCACTACCCCTTAAGCAATAAGTCACCAGAAGTGAAAATTCTAGGAATGTGAGCAAACCCGCTCACTGGGGCTCAGGGCTCCGTGGGTGGGGTGGCTGGACCAGAGCACGTTGGCCATGGTGACTTACATTGTGTCTTCGGAGGAAGTGGGTTCATTTATCTCGGATTTGCTCTGTGTCTTTTTCTTAGAATAATTTG
Organism: Tapirus indicus; assembly: GCA_031878705.1. Taxonomy (NCBI): domain Eukaryota; kingdom Metazoa; phylum Chordata; class Mammalia; order Perissodactyla; family Tapiridae; genus Tapirus; species Tapirus indicus. The sequence continues at coordinate 124,128,739 of CM062925.1, forward strand.
AACTCCATGAAAACCACATTTCAATACCGTGTACAATCAAAATAGGTCTCTAATAAAAATCCCATTTGAAAGAGACATTTTGTCGTCTGGGCCTCTCAGTTGACCTCGGCACTTCCATGTTAATTCCAACTCCTTCTCCCCGACTATCAAAGCATGCTGTGATTAATAACCTTGCAAAACTACACCTGAACCTGGTGACGGATATCAAACAGTTGTCTAGTGTATCTAAAAAAAAAAACAGATTAGGTTGAAAAACAGTTTGATTTTTCCATTGCAAGTTTCACTAGCCTCTACATTCTAAGGGGAGTTAAGATGAAAGCGAACCTCACAGGCATTTTAATTTTCTTTGACCAATTATTCGGGCTTGTTAAAATCAGTTTCTTTTCATTCATTTTTCTATGCCCAGTAGACCATGAAACATAGAATATGGCCTGACTGGACCCAACCCAAAACATCTCCCCTCTAAGGTGTACGTGGGCATTGAGGCACAGAGCCCATCACCTGACACAGCCAGGCCCATTTTCTCCAGGAAGACTTCCTCGCTGAGTTAATTTTATTTCCAGGTGACAAATACTCGTATGGGGGAGGAGGGACTATGTGTGTCCTGACCTGCTGCTTGTATTATGTTCCATCAGGATCAGAACAGTCATTCACTGAAATGAGACCTAACACGAAACCCACGGTCCCTGCAGAAGAACCAGCAGTTTTTTGTAATCAGCACACATTTACCGTCACCCACGCTGTGGGGGCTTGTGAGCGCAGCAACGTGGGGTCCTAGGGGATCGTCCCCACGGCTGCTCACAGAAGAGATAGGGACACACCGGCACCGCTAAGGAAAGGGGCAATCAGGTGGTGGGATAAAGCCCCGGTTCCTCCTGCGGCCTGAGGACCCTTGAAGGACAGCACGTCCCCCAGAGTGTGGTAGGACCCAGAGACTGTGAGGACTATTTGTGTTTAAATGTGTTACTAACCAAATCACCATGATTTAAATACCAATATTTGTCACCGCTTTTGTTATGACCCAAGGAAAAAAAGCGCTAAAACCAAGAACAGTCATATTTTTCCAACATAAACTTAAAAATTTCAAAGTCATAGCCACAATCAATGTTGAATATTAATTGACCAAATCTTTTAAGAAAATCTTCAGTTTACCATTTATATTCTCCTTCCACAGCAGGGCAGAACCAATGAGGATGTGGAATCCTGAAAGATGATGATAAAACCATTCTTAGGATTAAAAGTCATATTAAACAAGTCCAGAGGCAAGAAACTCCACGCATAAATATGTCACATTCAGTTGATCATTAGAAAAGTGCTAAAAATGGTGGGAAGACATAAAATTTACTTGAACCTTTTAACCCCAGCCAAGATCTGGCACAAAATGCACAGCTAAGGGCAAGCTGATTTTTTTTTCTAGCTTATAAAACTGCCAACAAGTGTCACAAAGTTTGGTAGCTAATGTCGTGCTTGTACTTTTAATACCAAATGTCTGGATCCCAACGGCGAGCCAAGGATACGGAGAGTGGAGGGAACACTGTGGCCTGGGTGTGGGCAGTAAGCGACGCATTGTCTGCGGAGAATTAGAAACAATGATAAAACAGTTAAAAGTCAGTGTACTTTCTGTTTCCCCATGAGCAGGCAATATCAGGGATCAAGTTCTCCACCGCGGAGAGGACCGCCGCCACCCGATGCATCACCCACCTGCCAAGTCACTGCCTAGACCTGTCTCCTGCTGTAGAGTCTCGTCCTTGGCAGGAGGGAAATCCAAACGTTTTCTGAAACAATCACCCACATCCTCACTTGCTGGCAATCATCAGTAGCTTAAATAAACATAGAAAATCTCCCTTAAAGCAAACATATCTAAAACAATGCGGGATCACAGTTCTTCAGTGTGTTGATTGTCACTCTCCACTGTAGTTCGGGCTTTGGTAACATATTGTCTGGAGGAGTGAGATAGAAATTTAAGCAGGTGTCTCTGAATTTAAGGGAAACCCTAATATTATGTAAGTGTATGCATTCAGTATTTCGAGTCAACGTATTTTTAAATGCATTATTCGAAACGTTGCCATGACTCTCTTCTTCATTTTATTAGTAAAAATAACTTCTGATGGACTTTGACCACCAAGATTAAAAGACAGGATACATTCCATGATAATACTGTTGAAATCTATTAACTTAAGGCAAGTTGTGAACATTTTTGAAGAGCCAGTTTTTGCAGTTAATTTATTCATTGGAATATGTGCAAAAACACCCTTGCAGTTTCAACGTGAAAAATAAAATAAAGATGCAACATTCCAGACATGCCGTCATGGGCCAAATGAGAAGGCATTTGAAGGAAACACATCAAAAGGAAAGGATATTTCCAATCATCCTCTGCAGAGAGCACACATTGGAATGTATACAGTTGGTGCTTAATATACATACATGTAGGGAGTCAGGACTTTACCTGTAAATACTTACAGGCCATGATATACAGCACGTAAAACATACATAAAAACTGAGATATGGACTAGTTTGTGGAGAATGGCCTCTAGTTTTTATTATTTTTGCTGTTGAGAAATGGGAGTGAGGAGATAAAAACAGATAGACCAAGCAGGTAAAATAATTCTAATACTTAACCCTGGGCTACTGAAGATCCCTCGTCCTATGTCACAGCATTGTTCTCTTTTTGAGACAGAAATGTGTTATATCAAAATGCAAAAGAAGGAAGTAGATCACAGAGCAAATATTTTCTAAGCCTGCAGGCCATATCGACTTTGTTTCCACACACATACACAGGCACTGAATTTACTCGGAACTTGACTTCATACAGTCATTCTTTCATTCAAAATATTTAAGGAACACTGGCCATGTGTCAGGCAGTGTGCTGGGCACTGGAAAGAGGGAAAATCAGACTAGACCCAGTAGAATAGATAATCCCAGGCCCCAGACCCTGAATCAGCACATCTGTGGACACTAAAAGGCTCACGGGTGATTCTGATGCCCGTGGTTTGGAACCGCAGTTAACATAAAATGGCAAACTCAAATTACCCCAGACTGCTTAAAACACCGACTTTTCAGCCAGAGGGATGCTCGGCACCAGCTATTCTCAAACCACGTGGTGACGCACCAGCTCAGATTTTGTTTGATTGCTTACTTGTTTTAAAGATTTCTGGCCTGGTAATTTTATAAATTATAATAAAAATGAATTACTAGAAAAAGGAAATTACAAAAAAGCATACAAAACCCAAGCCAAGCTTTTTCTTATTAGATTTGCAGACATACGATCACTCAAATTACTATAAAACTTTCTGAAAGCCACATCTCCATCTCTGTGCTTAGCGTGTCACAGACCAATAACAAAGAGTTTGCAGACGACCACTGGTCCGTGCATCACACGCTAAGTAGCCCTAATCCAGACTGTATAGTGGGACTTGAGCAAAGATGAAGATGTGTAGGCAGAGTTAGACTTCACTGTGATAGGTTCAAAACTAGTTGGCTCTGTACCAAAAGAGGATTGATCTGTGGATCAATATAAGTCCAAAAACAAGGTAGTAGGAAGCTTAATTTTAATTGCTTACAATAAAGTGGAAGAGTGCCTGGCACATAATAAGCACTTAACAAATATATGCTGAATGAATGAATAAATAAATGAGCTGACGTAGCAGCCTTTGTTGAGAAGAACGCCAAGACGGAATAAGGCCCCTCAGAGAAGAATGTCAGGAGAGACCAGGATGCCAGGCCATGCGTGGGGGTGGAGACACGGTCTCATCAGATCATAAAATGCAGATGCAAAAGTTGTGAACGTCCAGGGATTAATCAAATGAAATGTAACAGGAAAATGCAGATTCACTGCCTCTGGAAGAAAGTGAATTGCACACCCACACGCCATGAAAAAAAGACAAAAGTCTTAAGGCATTATTGACAGCAAGCTGAAGAGTGAGAAGAAGCTGTGCCCTCTTAAATGTCATCAGGACAAGCAAAGAGTCCAGAACAAGGAGAGCATAGCCCTGAAGCACTCAGTTCAGGTAGAACCATTTTACAAGAGGGTTAGGTAGACGACAGGATATGTAGGCAAGAGCAGCAAAAAATTGGAAAATGCAGTGACAGGGGGTATGGAGAAGGAACCAGTCACACTTGATCTGATCCGGGCCAGTCTTGGCTGGGGTGGAGGACAGGGGGGTGAAGGAGCTCTCCTCTGATATTCATGATCTGTCTCCTGGAGAGGACATTAGGTCTATTTTCTTGATGGTGGAGGAGAAGGGAAGGTCGGCCATAACTAGGTTGTAGTGAGATTTTAATGTCGATAAAAAGAAACACTCTTTAACAATAAAATTGGTCTATAACTAAAGTGAAACCTTGTCTTTGGAGGTGGTGAGCTTTTCTCCATCATGGGGGTATTCAAGACCAAGTAGGTGAGCATCTATCAGAAGGTTGTAGAGGACAGTCCTAAATTGGGTGGAAACTGGAATACCTACTGACTGGGGAATTCTTCATGACAGAGGCCAATCTTTCACTACAGAAATATTGACTGAGTCACTGCTATGGGCCAACATGGTTCTGGGCACTGGGGACATAGCCGAGAAAAGTAAACAATCCCTCACCTCTGAGAGTTCATCTTCTACTGGGCATGTAATGAACCCACACCTAAAGAGGACTTGCTTTCTGAGTGTCAAATCAGTGTTCTTGTCCACGCCAGCAGGACCACTCTTAAACGCAGGATTTGCGGGAAGAAGAATTTCTAAATAACAAAGCCCCTCTTACACATTAAAGAGCGGGTCTGAAAGCTTAGGGCTTGTTAATCCCGGGGATAGGTCCTTCTACACAGAGAGAGGAAGGAGGAAAGCTTCTAGTCACAGTGCATGTGGGAAGTTCAGGGGACACCGCAAGCCCCTTTGATGCCAACGTTCTTGAATGACCTTCTCCTTTGGTGGCAGGTGAAAGTGACTTTAGAAGTGTCCAGGGAGTGTGGGGAATCTAAGGACACCAGCTATTGACAGACGTTCCCAGGGAGGCCCCAGAGGATAATTCTCAGTGTGGTTGACCTCAGAGGTCCCCAGCCAGATGTCACCTAAAGCGACATTTCTGCTCCGCACACTCACACACCAAGAGTCCAGAATGGGGAAATAGTGTATTTGTTTGGACGAGGGTTGAGAGGTGATAAACGTGAATAATGAAACATTTAACTGAAGACACCAAATCTCCTGAAAGAGTACAAAATTATAAATACAAAATCAGGTATGAAAGAAAATATTTATAACAAGTAAAGAATCACAGCAAATTTAAATTTTAAAAAGATTGACCAATACTAAAAACTCCAGAAAAACCGTATAATATTTTCATTAATGAATTACCTGACACATTTCCAATTCTGCTTTTCATATCTTTTCCTCAATGCTCTTTGATCACTTCTTCATGTGGCAATGAATTATAAATATTTTTGTCTAAAGAAAATAGATAATTTAGTCTTTCCTCCAGCATGGTTGGTCCAAATTTTGTTATTATTATTGATAGCTGGGAAAATTGCTTTCTTCTTCATTGCTTGCTGTTGGCAATGCTGTGTAAATTATTAGGATGGTTATCAAATTTGGAAAAGGCCAAGTTTCATTCATACATGATGCGTATAGTTTTGAAGAATTTTCCATAGACTAGCTGCTGGCTCTGTTGATGTCAAATTAGTTTCTGCTTCTCCTCGCACAAATTGCTGATGATGAGCACTACAGGACGTATTTCTATGACAATATGACCTCTGGCCCTACAAAACATTGTGCTCAATATCCAGTGAGCAGAAAGGGAATACTGAAAGCCATTCCGACATCGGGCTTCCCAGAAGTGACTGGCTCCACATAATATATCCCAATGAAGGTGTCCCGAACTAGACTTCTACTCAGCCAGATCCTCACAATCCCTGTGGCCACTTTGACTCCAGTAAACGAAAGAAAAGTATGATGGAGGAGAAAACAGAGTGAACCAAGGTTGTGGCAAAAATATACTAGTTTTGCAAGTTTTATATAGGAGCCCATGCAAAGGCTCTCAAAAGGGCCAGAAGGATGAATGCTCTTCTTAATTTTATTTGATCTCTCAAAATAATACGTTTGAGCTCCCTGCTTCAGTGGCCTGGGGTTTGCTGGTTGGGATCCCGGGCGCGGTCCTACACACCACTCATCAAGCCATGCTGTGGTGGCATCCCGCATACAAAATAGAGGAAGATTGGCATAAAAAAAAAAAAAAAAAAAAAGCTGGTCCTACCAATATGTCAAGACAAAAGTGTTTTCAAGCGGATATATGATGTTTCTAATACACATGGAGCAGAGTTCTGGAGGTCAACCAGGGAGAATCTATGGCTTGAAAACTACTCAGTCCCTGGCTGCCATCAGTTACCTGGTGAACCAAAATGGGACAGCTGGTCCAGATGGGAGGGGAAGGCTTCAGCTGGTCTGAGAACTCTCTGTGCTGCACAAGTGTGGCAGAAACACAGGCCACGTGCCAACAACGGCCATGAAAGTGCACAGTCAGGATCAAACGCCCGTGCCCTTACCAGACCCTCTGGTGGAGGCTGGGGAGCTTATCTGATTTCTACATGTTTTGTGAAATTACTTCCTCTGTAGGCTGCCAAATGCAGAAAGTTTAGAGTCTCATCATTTATGTGAATACCTCACTCCATCCTTTTCTTAAAATCAATGCTTTAAGCTGTTGATGAAAGAATGTCTTCTAAGACGAGTTAAATTCAGAGGCATAAGACTGTGGTCAAACAGTTCAGAATGCACCAGCCGCCATCAGCATTATCTGTACGTGGTCTTCCACGGCCTTGAAAATTCAGGATGGCTCTAGCTGACTCGCACCAGCTAAGTCAGAAAAGAAAATCTCTTCCTGGGTTTTCATGTAACAAGATAGTTTTTCTGTGGGGACTTGATCAGCACCAACTGCATCTGTTTATCTTAGACCTTCTGGTCTGTCTCCTGTAAGTCCTGAAATCGTTTAGACAACATACTTCGGTTTCACGTCCTTTCCCTGCTGAACAGTTTGAATGACAATTAGGAACTACAAGGTCCTAGGTACATATATACCTATGCTTCAGCTATTATTCTTAATAATAGGGACTTTGCAGGATTTAACCCTTTGCACACCCTTTATCATGATCTCATTACCATGTTTTCTTTGGTTACTCCTTCGTTTTTATCTTCTCAATATTAATCAGATTTCAATTCAAACAGATATGTATCGGGAGTCTTTCTGTATTTCAAAATGCTTTCACAAAAATACTTAACTGTGACATTTTTGTACAAATATTAACTGTTTCCAAACATGAAACGTCAAATACCATTTCCAAAATTGTTCCCAAATCCAAGATGCACGTAGTGATATTCAGGAAATATGTGCCAACTTAACCCAATCGAGTTTGTCACGAGCGTATCGGATATGCAGCTGAAAACGCTGTCTAGGTTCACTCAGAATTTCAATTTCTTCTAAATTCTTTCTTATGTTTCAATGATGACAATGCTGGGTGAGGTCATTTCTTGTTCTAAAATGAGATGACTCTGCTTTCTGTGCTGCCTGGAGTGGAGGATGACTCTGGCTGGGAGCATGCCTGCTGGCCATTGTTTGTGATGTCATAATGACAATGGTGATGAATAATAAGGATACTAATTCCCCCTTGTGCAACATCTGCAGGAAGGGGTGATATGTTATGCTGGCCCGATCAGTCCTCAAGATAGAGACACTCCTCCGACCTCCAGGAGCATGGCCTCCTGACCACTAACAGCTGAGTCCTTCCCCAGGAATTGCTCTGACTCCAAAGGAGTCGTCTCACCCTGGGGACAGTTGAATCTGATGAGCTGTTCCAAAGGCCCAGGAAACTTGTCTCAAATTCATGAGACTGTGCGGGGTCCCAGCTCCAGAGTGCCCGTGGGATTACTAGCAGAAGCGTCTGTTGCCTCAGAGTTGAGCATCTCCCTCAGCCCATCCTTGCCTCCTCACTCCCCTACACATGGTATTCTTAAGAGCTCACCCCCAAAAATCTCCATGTCATAGATAGATGTTGTAGTTTCAAGATAGATATACCAGATCCATTTGAGAGATGAGAAAAATGAGACTCAAATATCATAGGGAAGTAATGCCAGGGCTGGGATTCAAACCGAGACACCTCTAATCCACCATCTGCGCTCTGTTGATCACGTCATAGCAACTGCCCACCTCGGTCTCCAGGAGCTCCTTCAGGATCTTTCTGAAATTTGTCAATCATAAAAATCAATTACGATTCCTGGAGAATTTTTGTATTAAAATATTTGACAGCCCACTTAAAAACATAAATAATATTCATCAACAGCCATGGATTGATGGATCCTGGTGAAAGATTATCTCTAATTGTCCCCCGATTTAATTGATCACCTATGAAAGCGATGCAAGAGTGATCAGATTTCTCTGTAAGATCCAAACACCCAAAAAGCACAGGTTTTGAAGCTTTATAATGCAGGGGGTTACCCGTGTCAGCACGCATTGCTCAAGAAGCAGAGCGTTGCCGGGGGAAGGCAACAAGTCCTGGATCAATTGGAACAGGCTACTTCCTAGGTACCCAGCCTCCTCACCAAGCCCCTTAAACTCCATGTGTCTCCATTTTCTAATGGGGACAGTAATAACATCTACTCCTTGGTGCTGCTGTAGGGATTAAATAAGACAGGCGTTAATCTTTCGTTAAAATGTTTCATACGCACTTTTTTAAATAATTGATTCAAACTTATAAAAAATAAGATCCATGGCCAATCATAACAATTTCTGCTGTAAATAAAAATTAAAGTGTTGACATGTGTGATGGGGATTCTTAGAAATGTCCTCAAACCTTTGACTCAAGCAGAGAGCCCTCAGAAGGCAAAAGTCCTTCAGCGTGTGGTCCCAGTCAGCCTCCGTTTAAGCACCAAAGAGAGCTCAAATCAGGATGCCGTCCTCATAAGCAACGAGCATGCAACTGAAGAATAGAAACCAATTCAGGATGTGTGAGGTCCAGCGAATGACTTCTCTAGCAGAAGCCAAGTAATACTACTGCTTGATAATTTTAAAAATCTGTTCTGAATAATCCTCAATAATATTTCAGAAGTACATGGATGTACAGGTGAGGGGGATGCAAGAAAGCTGGGAAGAAATCAGACAGGGAGTGTATTTAGTATTTGTTCCTGTTTCATGACACTTATCTGGAGGAGGAAGTATTTTTAGATCCTTTTTTTGAGGTGGAAGAAAAAGACTAAGAAATTTCCTCCTAGAAATAAATTTAGGTAACCACAACTATTTTTATCTGAACGTCCAGGAGCTAATGTTTGATTTAAGGGCAAAAAAATGAAAACAGTATTAAAAAAAGGAATGTCAGTTGTACGTTTTGATTTTTTTTTTAAATTCTCTCTCCAGAGGCAAGATTTGCTTAGTCACAGAAGCCAAAAATGTCCTCTTAAAAGGAGTTTAAATTTGCAGCAGAAGTTATTAAGGAAACCTTAAATCCAGTGTCATATGGAAATAAAACCTACAATGATAAAATTAAAGTTAATTTAAAAAAAATGGAAACCAGATGCAACCTAGCCAAGTGCCATCTGTAAAATCTTTGTAGCATAAAAGGATGCACTGAACGTTTCAGCCCCAGGATGGAAACATTCTGCAGAATTCCAGATGGCCTCACGTTCATGCGGCCATGTCTGGAGGAGATGATTCCTACAGAAATGTGGAAGGTCTCTGACGAGGGACAGGGGTCAGGACAGGAGCCTTTGTGCCCCGGGGAGGAGCCCACCACCTCAGACTTCTGTCCAGATCTGCACCACGGTAAGAAAATGCAAGTTACCTCCCTGGGGAGAAGAGACCTAATTACAAACACAGCCGCGTGTGTCCTTCAGTGGGGCACACAGGTTCACCGGGGAACGCAAGCCTGGGTCAGCATCTGTCTGCGGGCGGAACACCGAGCTGGGACCCTCCCTTCATAAACAGCCCACACGCAGGGAAACACCACATCTGAATATTGCTTTTCCCCCTCTTTCCCTTCCTGGGGGCATTGGTCCTCCAGACCGCTGTTGCACGTTGTTGTGTGTATTTTTTTTTGAAGGTGAGGAGAAGGAAGGGGAGAGAAAAGTGTGAGAAAAAGAGCTTACAAATAGTGCTCTCTGGGTTTTGGTTGCCACCTCCAGGCCTGCAGTAGTGTCTAAAAATAGAACAGCGTCGTGGGAAGTAAAAGCCGTGATTGCCTCTGGGGGATCCTGTAGTAGAGACACAGAACCTGGGATAATATGCCTGAATTTCAAAACTAGCCTTTTCTTTTCTTCACACAAGGGGATGAGTTAGATACTTACTATTTGGTGCAAAAACTAAGAAACTCAAAATTTCTAAAATCTCCAATCAAGTTTCCTTATGACCCAAGATACCTAATTGTATATTCCTGAAAGCTTCCTGTGTCTAACAGTGGAATGGATGAAATTCCTAATGAAAGAGGTCCCTGAGAATCTAAATATCTAATGGCTTTGCTAAAAAAGATTAGTGCTGCAAAGACAATCACGATCTGGCTGTGTTTTGTTTTGGTTTCAGTTTTTGGCTTTTTTTTGGTGAGGAAGATTAACACTGAGCTAACATCTATCGCCAATCCTCCTCTTTTTGCTGAAGAAGGTTGGCCCTGGGCTAACATCTGTGCCCATCTTCCTCTACTTTATATGCGGGACATCTGCCACAGCATGGTTTGACAAGCTGTGCATAGGTCTGCGCCTGGGATCCGAACCTGCAAACCCCAGGTGGCCGAATCTGAGTGCATGAACTTAACCACTATGCCACTGGGCCGGCTCCTGGCTGTTTTTTTTTAAGTTCATAAATTTGGGCTGTAATTATTGTGTACAATTTCTTTCTTACTTAAGACAAAGATCAGCAGCATTGCCCATCAGATTTGAACAGTGGCAAGGTTTTAATTCTGGTGTTCCTGGCTTCACAAGAGTATCACAGATAAACCCCACTTTCAATTTATGATTTATTATTCTTTTTTTCTTACAGTTAAAATATCAACAACTTCCTGAAAATAGTACAAAAAGTTAAAAAAGGGTATGATTTCACTAACAGTTAGACTATATTTAAGAAATACAAATACTATCTTGCTGTTTTGGTTTCTTCCCTGTAGCTTAATTATAGCCTACAAACGGTTTGCATGAGCAGCCTATTAACTAAATACGTAGAGCTCAACCCCACATGAAAATAGGCCTCAATACATGTTTTCTTAAACTGTGTCCCTGGAAAGTACATGTTGTAATCAAATGTTGAGGCCCTTGAATTTGAAAAGAACAGCCTCATGTCAATAAAGCAGCATATTTACTTTTTAGAAGGATGAACAGGTGTTTCCACCAGGGAGGTTCTGCCCTCGCCCCTGGGTAGCCGGGATGAGGTTTTATTCCTAGATTTCTGTCCCGCCACATTCAGCTCTCCGTGACATTGCACACTCACCACTCATGTCTCCTCTGCCTCTTTCTCAAGGTTTGGTATGTGTAGAACTGGCTTCTGGAGGCTGGCACAAAGTAGTTTTTACAGTTTGAATGGAATGGCCTTCATCTTGTGATATTTGTTTAGAAGGTAGAAAGTGTGTTTTCGGAAGTTTTACTGCAGGGAAAAATCTGGTGCGTTATGAGTTGAGAGTTCGCTTCCTAAAGGGACAACCATGACGTGTCAGACTTCAATTGTGCCAGAGAGCAAAGGTCAAATAATTTGATTTGTCATCCAACGACACTGGCTCAACCTGATACTTTCCAGTTCTCGTGCATTAGGGTATTTATTTATTTAATAAAATTGTATATATTTAAGGTGCATAACAAGATGATTTGATATACATATACATAGTTCAATGATTACTACATTCAAGCTAATTAACATATCATCATCTCACGTGGTCACCACTTTGGTGTGTGTGATGAGAGCACCTGAAATCTAGTCTTTCAGCAAATTTGCAGTCTTCCATGCAGTATTATTATAGTCATCAGGATGGTAGATTAGATCTCTAGATTTATTCATCCTACAGAACTGGAATTTTGTACCCTTTGACCAGTATCTCCATGACCCTATATGATCCAGCAATCCCACTTTTGGGTATATACCCAAAGGAAATGAAATCAGGATCTCAAAGAGATATCTGCACTCCCATGTTCATTGCAGCATTATTCACAATAGCCAAGATGTGGAAGCAACCTAAGTGTCTGTTGATGTGTGAATGGATAAAGAAGATGTGGTATATATGTATGTATAATGGAATATTATTCAGCCATAAAAAAGAAGAAAAATCTGCCATTTGCCATAACATGTATGAACCTGGAGGAATTACAGGATGGGGAATAAGCCAGACACAGAAAGAAAAAACTCCATGAGCTCACCTATATGTGGAATCTAAAATAGTCAGTTACACAGAAGCAGACAGTCAAACAGTAGTTATCCTGGGTTTGGTTTTGCTCATTAGCTCCTAAGGGAAAAGATCTCATGTTTGTGTTTAGTGGTTTATAAGTCACTTTGCACACTTAGCATTGCCTATCAACAATAGCCATGTTCAGAGAATTTTGGCTGGGGTATCTATTCCTTTTTCGCTTTGGTATAACATCATTTTGAACTAGAAGACACTACTCAGAAAATAAAACCTCTGTGTCCTGATGACTACTTGGGCCAGAAAGAAAGTATAGCTACAGGAATGTTAAATGGGATCTCTGAAAGGGCCTTTGAAAGGAAAGTTACAACTTACACTTTATGAGCTTTGAATAAACCCACCCCTTCAAGATAATTTAAAGTTAAAAACCTCCTGTCCCACCCCATCTCAATCAGATGCAGAGAGTGCACTGGGGAAATGTCTGGACCAAAGACCAGGTCATAGCCCTCATAGGAGGGCAGCCATGCTGTATTGTCCTTCTGTGGCCAGTGGAGTGCACTTAGCATAATGCCCTCTAGGTCCATCATGTTTTAATAAATGGCAGGATTTTAGGGCTGAATAATATCCCATAGTACAATGTATATGTATATCTAAATGTCAAGTTGGACACCTTACATATACACAATTTCTATTTGTCAATTATACCTCAGTAATGCTGGGAAGAAAAGAAAAGAAAAAGAAAAAGACCAAATTATCAAGTCATTGATCTTCCACTTGTCTGGAGACAAGGGCCCCCTCCGAGGACAAGGAAACGTTATTCTTTGGATTCCCAGTTTTTGGTGCAGGTCAAGGTTGCAGTGCACCATTTTACTATGGAAGAAAAGGCTCAGAAACCTATTGAGCTGTTGATATGTTGACACATTCATTGAATTTTGATGAAAGTGCTGAATGGCCATTGGCAGAGCAGAGGGAAATGCGTGAAGATTCTCAATGTCCCAACAGATGCTCTTGCCACACGTTCAGATGACATTTTTAAAGTTGCTGAGAAGTAAATTGTCCCAATTAATAAAGTACTCCAGCAGAGAAGTGTTGTGTGAGATAGAAACAGAAATACGGTGTAAATGTGCCAGATCACGTGGTCCCCGACCCCCTGTCCCAAGAAAGGTGCGTTGGAGCCCAGTCCAGCCCCAGGAGCACACTGAACACACCGCCTTTTGGCCACCACCCCCACCACCCAACACCCAGCATTGGGAAAGGGGAAGAGCCCTTTCCTTTATCCCCTGAGCACTCACACCAAAGGTGCTGGGAGCACAACGACTCTACCTGGAATGCCCTCACCAACAGATGCTCATTTTTCTTCGCTCAGAGAGCAGAGCCGGCCGTAGATCCCAGCTCACATTTGTCTCAGCGCCTCCATGCAGCAGCTGGAGACCTCAGATTTTCACCAAATGAGGCAGAACTAACCTCCCAAACAAAAGCCTCCCAATCGGGGGGACAGTTTAACAAGGCAACAGGACACCGTTAAATGCCACTGACCAACAGCTATGAGAGGACATTTGCTTCTTTTATCTCTAAATTCAGAACACCGAAGCCAGGGAATAAACCAGAGAGTTCCCAAGTCTTCTCGTACTTCGAAGTTTTATGAAATGTAGCAAGAAATGGTTTACACAGAAATGAAATTTGACTTAATAAATATTCACCCACACTTTTGATTACTTTAGTGGGAGGAGAAGTTTAAGATTCCTTCTCCTTGCCTGTGGCAGGAAACGAAAAGGGAAGATGATCCATCTAAGGGGGATTGGATGTTTTTCTCCATCAGGGCCCTCTGTCCAACTCCTGAAATGCAGACCATAGAACCCCGGAGCTTCCTCCTTCGTGAGCTGTTAATAACAGTTCCCAACTTGAAGGGCAGTTGTGTAGATCAGACAAGGCACAGCGTTTGATAACAGCGATAAACAGACACCGCCATTTATCACTCTTGACTTTAAGGAGGCACAAACAAACTCACCAATGGACCCTCAAAGTTAAGACCACCTGCAATTTTCATCACAGTTTTTGGTATCAAGTATGCTGAAAAGAAGGATTGGCTACAAAATACTCAATAGGTAACTAAAATCCCGTGAAATCACTTGCCTTCTACAAACCAAGTGTTCATATTTCTGGGATTTTATTATTTTTTTAATTGTCCAAACTACTGCTTTTGTACAGTACTTGAGTATTCTTTTAAAGTATATTTAATGAAAAATATGTATCCATAGTCCTTACTTAAATATTAGTATGTGATGTTAAAGGAAGAGCAATGTCATTTTGTCATAAAACAAGTCTAAGGAAAAATATTAGTAATAAGTTTTTCACAGCAAATGGGGATAAGAGAAATTTGTTTTAAAAAAATAGCTTTTAAATTGAAGTGGATTTCTGAGAAAAATTCTTAGACATAAAGTTAAAACATATAGATAGGTGAAGAAATGCTAAAAATGCAATTGTAACATTCAAATAAACTTTATTTGAGCAGTTTTAGACGGCAATGCAACCCTGCTGACCCGTTGTTCACCATGCTCTTTATTTCTGTGAAGGAACCCAATGGTGCAATTGAATTTCCTAAAAAGTAGCTTGTCATCTCTGCGTACCCGTGAGTATAAAGTGAAGAGATCGCCCACTATAGATCCAGAAGAAGCAAAGCACTTTGCACTGCTTTTGTTGAGATGGAAACTATGTATATGGATGAGTGTATGTGCATTTACTCTTCCAGTTATTTACACAGGACACGCAGACACAAAACATTATACAACTCTGGGAGGAGAAGCATACTTCTATTATAGTTTTAATAATATAGAAATGTATTGTTTGGGTTAAATTCTATCACAGAAAACTAGATATTTTTCGGATCATAAAAATATATTACATGCCCCTTGGTATTTACCCCCAAAAAAGTTAAAAAATTACGTCCACAACAAAACCTGCACACGATGTTTATAGCTCTATTCATAATTGCCAAAACTTGGAAGCAACCAAGATGCCCTTCAGTAGGTAAATGGATATTCCAGATAATGAAATATTATTTAGTGCTAAAAAGAAACAATCTATCAATGAAAAAACATAGGGGAAACCTAAATGCATATTAGTAAGTGAAAGAAGCCAATCTGAAAAGGCTACATATTGTGTGATTCCAACTATAAGACATTCTAGAAAAGGCAAAACTATGAAGACAGTAAAAAGATCAATGGTTGCAAATGTGGGGAAAGAGGCAAATAGGTAGAGCACAGAGGATTTTTAGAGCAGTGAAAATACTCTGTAGGATATTATAATGATAGATATATATCATTATACATGTATCCAAATCCATTTGTCCAAACCTATAGCATGTGCAACACCAAGACTGAACCCTAATGTAAACTATGAATGCTGGGTAATGATGACTTGTCGATGTATGTTCATCCTTGGTAAAAAAATGGTCCATTCTGGTGAGAGATATTGATAATGTGGGAGGCTACCCATGTACGGGGTCAGAAGATATGGGTATCTGTACCTTCCTCTCAATTTTATTGTAAAACTAAAACTGCTCTAAAAAAATAAAGCCTTTAAAAATAAAAATAAAAGCATGCAAAAAAAATAAATTATAAATATCAATACAGGAGTTACACTGAGTTCCTAAGAACAGATAATGCCATAGGATGTTTCTCATAAAGGGACATTGTCAGACCTGTGCTATAGATCTGATAGTAATTTCTAAGGCAAGATGAAGCTAAGGCAAGGTGAACCTGCTTTGGACATCAAAATTCAAGAAAATTGTATTAATTGTCTAGAATATCCTTAAATCGGAGAAAAATCTGACACTAAATCTCCAAGAAAATACATTTCACATATTATGGGGCTATTATTCAGTCTATATGAGTTGAGGTACCAATAACTGATGCTTTCTAAAGGCAAAGTGTAAATTAAGCAGCTCTCCTTGGCAGTTAGAACAGGGAATTCATAAAGAGAGAAGGGTTTTTCTCAACTTGTCCTTGAGTAGTTGATTGAGGCATCTTTGTCTCCACTTCTGCATTCATAAAGTCAGAAATAAAACATGCTTCTAAAATTACTTAAAGTCCCCCAATAGAAAGGTGAAGAATTCGACTGGCATCTTTATGGAGCAGTACATCAGTGGAACAAAGACTATAGAGAAAAAGGGCATTGCCTGAGAATAAATGGTTTCAAATACAACAGCAGATTACATGTAAATTTACAATTAAATTTAATTTCCTTATGTCAGATTCTCCTAAAAGTCCCTTCCTTCGACATTTGAACCTGGAGGACGCACTCATTTTGAGAGTGTATAAATTTTTTAAAAGCTGCAGTTATTTATAAATTTTTGGTTATATACTTTAAAATGTTGCAACTTAAGCTCAATGGGTTAAGAGATGGAACAGGAAACCTCTGGAAGAATACAGTTTAGTCATAGTCAAGGTCTCATGTTGTAGGATCTGTTCCATTTTTACTTTAAAGATGAGGAGACAAGGTCATAGAGTTGGCCCCTAACTGGGGTGAAATCTTTTAAATCGACATGTCTTTAAGTGGTCATTGTCACAGAATCAGAAATATAGGGGTTGATATATGGGTTAGTTGATTTAATTTTCAAGTTTTTGACATATACACTTTACTTTGAAAGGAATGATATGATTTCAAATGGCTTTTATTTAAAAAAATGTTTAATAATTTCCCCATTCTTGAGCCTATCATGCTCTCAAATTTAATAAATATGACTTTTTAAAGTTTTTGCATTTTTAAAGGTGATGTTGGTTATAAAACATATCCCCTAATTCCTAACAATACTCCCATCAAGTCTTGGGGTGTACATCCACTCCCCTTGAATCTGGGCTCTCTAACTGCCTGACTGATAGAATATGGTGGAAGGGCCACTGCTATGTCCTAGGTCCAGACTCAGAGAAACTATCATCTTCTACTGCTTCTCTCTTGGGAGAAAATCCAAGTAACCCAAGGAGAGATCCTCAAGGAAAGGAAACACAGCACTCAGCCCTCACCCACTGCTGAGCACGTAGCCAACACCCCCCACCAACTTGCTGGCCATGTTGGTGCACCATCTTAGAAGTGGGTCCTCACGGGTCACCTCAGACCACATTCTGTGGAGCAGACAAACCTGCCCAGTGAGGCTCTGCCCGAACTGCAGATCCAGGAGCAAAATAAATTACTGCTCTTGTTTTAAGCCATTAAGTTTTGATGTGATTTGTTATGCATTCATAGATAACCAGAATAGATTTGGGTACCTGGAAGCAGACTGCTGCCATATGTAATAAATGTCGAAAATATGGGCATTGTCTTTGGAATGGTGGCAGGTAGAAGCTACAAGGGCCTTGAGAAGACTTTTAGTAAAATCTTGAAGAGCTCCATCATGAGAGATGAAGAAAACACAAAAGGCCTCAAGGAGAGTGTTAGTGGAAGTCTATGGCCTTGAGGCAGCTGTGACAGCAGAAAAAAAAAAAAAAGGAGAAAGAAGCTACCAAAGCTTGAGGAAAAGGGACTCTGGTTATGGTGTAGTAGAGTGTCTGGCAAGTCTTCTGTTGCCTGAGATCATGTGAAACTGGGAATTGTGCTAGATTAGTCAGCTTGAACTGCCATAGCAGAATACTGCAGACTGGGGGCTTAGACAACAGACATTTACTCCTCACAGTTCTGGAGGCTGCAAGTTCAAGATCAGGGTGCCATTAGGATTGGTTTCTGATGAAAGCTCTCTTCCTGGTGTGTAGATGGCGCCTTCTCAGTGTGTCCTCACATTGAGGAGAGAGAGCGCTCAGGTATCTCTTCCTCTTCTTATAAGGACACCATCCTATTGGCTTAGGGCCCAACCCTCATGACCTTATTGAACCTTAATTAACATCTTAAAGGCCACAATCTCCAAATACAGTCACAGGGGGAGTTAGGGCTTCAACATATAAATTTCGGGGGGGGGCACAATTCAATCCATAACATGTACCTAATGAGCTCAACAATCTAGCTAAGGAGAATCCCAGTCAAAATATTAAAACATCCAATGGCATTTGTTCACTGCCTATGAAAATATGCAAAATGAAATAAATATGCTGAAGAATAAACTCTTAAATATAAAGTATCCAGCTGGGGCTGGCCCAGTGGCATAGCGATTAAGTTCGCACACTCCACTTCTGGTGGCCCGAGGTTTGCAAGTTCGGATCCCAGGCACAGACCGATGCACCACTTGTCAAGCCACGCCGTGGCGGCATCCCATATAAAGTGGAGGAAGATGAGCACGGATGTGAGCCCAAGGCCAATCTTCCTCTGCAAAAAGAGAATTGGCAACGACGTTCGCTCAGGGCTAACCTTCCTCACACACACAAGAAAATAAGTTAAATTAAAAAAGAAAGGATCTAGGATTGGCTGGGTTTGTAAATAAATGATTTTCTCATTCCCAGTCTCTCCAGATGACAGAAAAATCATATGGCACCTAGTCTTTATAATCTATAGAGGATAGTATACTGCAACAATAGGCTCAGTGGGTCTGCCAGTTGGAATGAACTGGCCTTGAGCCTCGAAATATTCAGGTAGATTCCAACATCAATATACTGATCCAATGGTTGATATCATCTGTGTGTGTTAAGTTCACCTTCCGAGAAGTTTGGCTTTTTTTAATTACTAAAAGTCATCTTTTCTTGATAGGTATTTTTAGTGTCATACAAGAATAGTTCTTGAACTCCTCGGACCAAAATTCCTATTGCTGCATATTGGTCTAATTTGGCTCCTATGCACAGTCAGTAGGGAATCCAGTGTGTCAGCCTTTCAAATTGCTACATGAATAATATACAGTTCATCTATCCAAGTGTCAGAGTGTCGTGTACATGCAAGTCAATCCAAGTATTATTTTTTACGCTGGAAAGAGGGATGACAGGGTCATTCAGTAATACTAACCATGATCCTAAGAACAACCACCACAATATGCAGTAACAGAGCTACAGCTGATGGAGTTCTTGTTGTGACCCAGACACTAACCTAAGCTCTTCTCATGTATCCACTGATTTCAGTCTCAGAACAACCTAGGAGTTAGGGATTTTCTATCATCCACATTTTGCAGGAAAGTAAACTGAGGTGCAGAGCTTAAGTAACCTGACTAAGTTTATAAAGCTAATAGAGAGTTGAGCCAGGATTCCAGACCAAACACTCTCAAAGCTAAGAATATTCTATTTAAGAATACAAGATATTTGGAGAGGCAGAAAATTAATTCCACCTAGTGTCATTAGCTTAAGATAATAACGAAATTAGTCTTAGTGCTTCAAACCCCTTATTATGGAAAACAAGAGACATTCAAGTCCTGCTTTGTAGCCTTATCATTTTATAAATGACTTTATTAGCATCCACCACATTTCATTACAAATCCTTGTTTACACGTGTTTCTATCTCATCGTAAGATGTTGCTTTCCTTCTTCCGACTCTCAATCCTCCCGGCAGACGTATCCTAAACAGAGCTGGTACAGCGGGCCACCACTGGTGGAGAAATCCACAGGGAAGGAGAGAAGAGATCCAGGGGCAGACTTGAGGAGCTCAGGAGAAAAGAAGAGCATCCAAGAAGAGGACCTGGGGTCTGCAGTGACCTAGAGGCGGCCCCAGGAAGCAGCTGCAGGGATAGTGTGAAGGAGCAGGGAACACCTCCTAAGCCTCATCCCCCGTGGATGCTGTGACGGTGAGAAGTGAAGGCCTGCACTTGCCTTCGCTTGTCCAGCGCACTTAGCTGGGTGTTCTCCAACAAAGCCCATCATGCCCTGCTCTGCAGAGTCCAGCACACGGGGGTGACACTCAGTCTGCTGGTGGGGAGTTCACTGCCCGGGTTTCACGGTAAAGCTGTGTTTTCATTCCTTCCATTTGCAAAAGGTTATAGTCCCCCTTTTGTTCTTATGTTCTCAAAATATAAACACACGGAGTTACTTTTAACATTTATGGAAGGAGAAGCATGAGCCGTTTTCCTTTCTCTGTCTATCTCACTTATCTTTTCTTGCCTCCTGGATTTCTTGATCTTGTTCCAGACCCCTCACCGGCCCCTCTGGAATTTGTAAAAGCTTCACCTCACATTTCCTATAAGAGTTAAAGAGCCAGGGCAGAAGGCTCACGCAGGCCCACATTCAAGGGTAAGTTCAGAAAACAGCGTGTACAGCTAATGAGATCTCACAGCCCTGCGGGTCTCAGTGCCACCAGGGCGAGCCCCGCACTGGAGAGCTGGTTCTAGGAGGGGCTGCAGAGGTAACACACACACCTCCCACGGTGAGCTGCTGAAGGGATAAAAGAGCCGTTTTCTCCCTGGCCTAGATTTCAGGTTTCTCTATTAAAACCAGAATGCTGTGCCCTGGCAGGCAGCTAACTCTTTTTCTTTTTTCAGAAATAAAAATGGATGTAGAGAAAGGGGGAATCCGAAAATAGGACTCAGTCATCTAATCAGAAAGAAATCCACCAGACTGGCGGAGTCCATATATGTACAGGTTGCTTCCAACGTTAAAAAAAAGAAAAAGTCTCTTTTATTTTATGTCTGGTTCATTCTTTCTGAAGGTCCCCTCCTAAAGCCTTAAAAAGAGGCAGCATTTATGTGTCTGAAGTCTTTCAAAAATCACCCTGTATTATTTGACAGAAAAAGCTGCTGGTGGCTTTTTCTACAAAAAGGTGTTTAATTTTATACTCCAGGCAGCAGCACCAGCAATTACCAAAGTAACCACCACTAGATAAAGAAAAAATTGTAAACCAAGTTGTTTTACAGAGATTCAAAATACAGATTAAATTTGCTGAACTGTTACTTAACTGCAGAAATGCCCTTCAGCATTTAAGATATTTTTCTAATATGTTTTTCTTACTCAAAGTATAATTCCATGGAATCTGATGGCAAAATTGCCCACATGTTTATTTCCTGAGTCGTATTGCTCTCTTATGATAGTGTGGGATTGCATTAGAGGGCGTGTGCCCTATGAGCACCAGAGGTGGGAGGTTTGACCTGCAAACTGCCCTGATCATAACAGGATCGAATGCCCAGGAGCACTCGCCATGTGTCAGACACTGTCCAAGCAGTTTGCATCCGTTATCTGTTTTGTCCTTCAGAACAAACCCAGAACAGGTACCATAGTCGGCATCCCCACTTTACAGATGAGGAGACAAAGACACACTTTCAGTGTTCCGAGACCAGTTCCAGTGTGGGGAGTGGGGGCACACCAATCACAAGCAATTCTGTGACACCACCTGGGGGTCCTACAATTCAACTCAATTCTGACGCCATCTGCCCGGAGATGGCGTCAGATCCCACAGGTTAGGTGTGCAGTCCTACAAGACTGCCCCCCGCTTCAGACAACAGTCGCAAGTCCAGATTGTCACCTGTACTTCTGACCAACTGGTTTAAATCAGAAGTTCCCACAACCTCTTCCTTGGGTTTGATTAATTTGCTAGAGCAGCTAACTCAGGAACATGTTACTTGCTAGATCGCGGGTTTATTATAAAAGGATACAGCTCGGGAACAGCCAGAAGGAAGACGTGCATAGGGCAAGGTGTGGGGGAAGGGCGCAGAGCTTCCACGCTGTCTCCAGAACACCACTCTCCCTGCACCTCTACGTGTTCTCCAACCCAGGGGCTCTCCAAACCCATCCTTTCGGGGTTCTACGGAGGCTTGACTACAGAGGCATGCTTAATTAAATCATTGGCCATTAGGGATCATTCAACCTCCAGCCCCTCTCCCCTCCCTGGAGGTCAGCGCTGGGACTGCAAGTTCCAACCCTCTAATCACACGGTTGCCTCCACTGGCTCCCAGCCCCCATCCTTAGGTGGGGTCCAAAAGTCATCCATTAATAGAACAAAAGACACCTTTGTAGCTCTCATCACTTGGGAAATTCCAAAGGTTTTAGGAGCTCTGTGCCAGAAACAGAAGACCAAACATATATTTCTCATTATAAATCACAATGTCACAGGCACCAACTATTTCAGTCCCTCCCTCCAGATCTTGGAGCTGGAAGGGGGCGGGGTGAGATTCCCACTCAGGGATCGACTGCGGAGAACACACTCGAGGCTCACACACCACCGCCCACCCCATTCCATCCTTTGTGATAATCGAGGTCTTTCCTTCCACTTATGGCCAAACCCTCTGCCTCTCTCCACTCTAGATTCCATAATGAAGCCAAATAACTCTTTCTAAAGGAAAACCTGAACTTGAGAGTGATGGAATCACAGGATGTCTGTGCTGTGTGTGTATTCTCCTGCTCAGCACACTATCTTTGAAATTCACCAGGTTTCGGACACGAGCCGTTGGTTCCACAGACAAACACGTCTGTGGTGGTAGAAGTCAGAAGCGGTGAGCTGCAGAGGGGTGGAGGGTGGCATTGACTGGGAAGGGACAGGGCGTCCCTGGGGTGATGGAAGTCGCTATTCTGAGTTGGATGGTCAAGCTACACAGTTACACGTGTAAAAATTCACTGACCGGTGCATTTCATGGCAAAGTATGCCTCAGTAAGTAAAATCCAGTGGGAGAAAATGTTTAAAAGAAGTCAGCGTTATTACAGCATTTCCCTGCTTAAAAATCTTAAGTCATTTCCCACCACCGTTAAAATAAAAATCCTTTCCAAACTTCTACAGCCTAACTTGGCATCACCTCCTTCTTCGGCTTGTGTCCCATCTGCTCCCCTTTATCTCTGTGGCCCCAACTACCCGGGGGGTTCCTCACCATCCTCAAGCACCCCCAACTCTGCTGTCTCCTCCCACAGGGCTCAGAGGGGCTCCTCCCTCTGTCCACAACGTTGGTGTACTTTCCTGGTCAATACCAACATTATTATTGGTATTATTTTTAAATAATGTATTTATTAATAACATATATTAAAATATATTATATATATTTTAATTATATGTTTTCATATTTAATTTTATATATAATTTAAATATATAATTATATATGATTCATGTATAATTTTATATAATTAATATTATATATTTATAACTAAATATTAAAATAATATATAAAAATAACAAATAATAAATAATTCTTTATTGTTGGCATTATTCAGGTCTTAGATTCCACAGAAAATCTTAGGTCGGAGCACCAAAAGTACCCTCTCAAGGCATTAGGTACCTCTCCAGGGCAACATTTTCATGATAGTTTTGCATTGGTTTTATTTGTTTGTTTTGTTTTTTCATAGACTCTCCTTTTAGAGCAGTTCTAGGCTCACAGCAAAACTGAGCAGAAAGTAGAGACTGTCCTGATACCCACGGCCCCCACACCCCCACAGCCTCCCTCGCTGGCACATCGAGCACCAGTGCCTTTGTTTCTATAATTCTTTAGATAATGTCTTTTTGCCTTCTAGATGGGAAACTCCATGAGGGCAGGATCTGACCACCATTCCTCCTCCTCAGTCTCCGTGCAGACGCACGGCTACAGTACCTTCCGGGTGCACAGCTGCTGAAGAAGGATCCGTTTATAAATGCATCCATGAGGGGCTCATTTTGGATTCCAGATCCAATCCTTGATCTAGTTCACTCAGCGAGTCAGTATATTGGTTCAAACACTTACTATTAGAATGTGAAAGGAAACTTTATTTTATTTTTATGAGGGAAGCTATAACTGTAGAGTGATTTTTTTCAAAAAGGCTTTGATTTCTACAAAGATGATAGAACCAAAAGCTGAGAAATCAGGAACTTTGAGATTTATAAATTTATCCTTCCCAATTAAATGAAAGTTTACTTGAAACTGTATTTCCCGACTTCTAAAAGATGACACAACTTCTTTAGAATTGGGAGACATGATTCTAAATGTAATAATTATCGTCCTATTCTGTCTATATGTAACATCTGAGGTTTGGTCTACACTGGAATGTTTTAATCTTTTTTTGACTGTGATGCATAAGCATGGGGAAAAAAACAACAAAAAAAAAGAATGAAAGGAAGGAAGGAAAATCTCCCAGTTACCACATATAACAGGAATACAAAGATGACACATCATTTCTCCCTCCAGCCCCCATGCCGGTCCTCAACTACTGGAACATTGACCGCCCACACAGCTTTGTAAATCCTTTCTTACCCTCATGGAAGCCAGATTCCCTGATATTTTCTGTTTTATTCCATGCTATTTGGTTACATTATATTCCATGATAGTTTAATCTGTCATATTCTACTTTAAAACTCTGCTTTGAAGCACACTAAATTACCTTACTAAGATGACATGCCTTTTAAGGAAGTCTGCAAGATGCTGAAATTGGTGTTTTTGAAGTAGAAACAACTCAGATAAAACAAAACAAAAAATCTGGTCAAATTGGTCTGCAGCTGCTATAGAAATCAGGCAGCCTCATTTTCACTGGCTGTGTTTCCTTTCTTTAGTGACTTGTTTTGTTGCTATGACCTTTCATCCCCAGAGATATGATAAGGGCCTACCATAAATCTCCTCAGTAACCACAGAAGAAATCTCTCCCAAAGTTTCTCTGAAGTTTGGAGTTAGTCAGGGCCCCAAAGCAGAAGCACATGGTCACAGACATCTGTTCCGTGAGGAGAGGCCCATTTTCAGCCAAGAGCTGTTCAAAAACTGTAGCCTAAGTCGTGCACTGTTTAAAAACCCTGCAGTGAATGAAGCACCACACCGCTCAGCTGTCAGGTGAAAACCACATATCCACCGGTTCAGTTCTCTGACTCAGACACGGTCGGAAAGTCCAGTCAACTCTGTACGCCTCAGAGACGGGGATGTCCAGGTGACTCAGTCAATTAATAAGTGACGGTCCATATATGTGAGTCTACACACAATTATTTGCTGTCTTCTTGGGGATATCTAGAGAAGTTGACTTAATGTTTAACTTTAAAATCAGTTGTTATGGCAACGACCTTAAATAACAGCTTTGACTAGTGGCTAGAGGACAGATTGAAATCGTCTGTTTAACTAGCAGTGTCTGTTAACAAGTTGAGGGGCACAGCCTCCTATTAGCTGATTTCTAGGGACTGACAGTATTTACAACTCTACAAACATCTGCCCAGGGAATGATCGAATGCGTGACTCAAGTTTCTTCAGAGTTTTGAGCGAGACGTCAGGAGAGCTGGATCCAAAATTCTTACAATTCTAAGAACCGGTAGCAACTATGAGGAAAGTTCCTCCTACACTCATTTTTTCTGGATCATTTCTATCAGGATCCCTGGGCCACTTAACTTCTAATGACTTCACTTCAATGACTCAAAATGCAACTTCCAAAAAGGTCAGCCTCGTAGGTCTGGGGCCTGCCCACAGCGTTCCGTTCTTCCTGGAATCTTGTACACCAACTCGAACAAATTTTTTTCCATTATTTTTCCCATTATATTGTTCATTACTTTTGTCCATAGGCCTAGCACTTGCTCCACATCTATTGTTCAACCTATATAGACTGATAATTGTCCTTTAATATACTTTCTCCTGATGTTCCATAGAAATAGAACCCCCAGATTTTATCTTGACAAATGACTGCCCAGAATATGTCCTCTAAATTGAAGCTAAAAGTGAAGATAAGTGTCATGTGGCAGCTTCCAGGAGTGTTCCTTAAAACCTCTTTTCCACTTTCTCCTTGTATCTCCCCTGTCCCTGCTAATGGGAACACAGGTGTGATGACTGGTGCTCCAGTTGCCTTTTCTGACCATGAGGATGAGGGCTACATCCTAGAGATGGCAGAGTCTGGATGTGTCAGGACTTCATGGAATGAGCTCCACTACTAGGATTGGGTCACCTATGCCCAGGGTTTTATGTGAGATAACACTTCCAGTATCCTGTGTTTTTGGGCTACATGAGGAAGGTTGCGTGATGGTTCAAAGTTGCAGAACAGCATCCAGCTGTGTGGTTGGGAGTCTCTGGGCCTCAGGCAAAGCACAGAGAGGGAGTGGGCCAACGGGGTCTCTAGAAACCAAAAGGTGAGGGACGTCGGTCAATTATGTTCAAACCGTCTGTGCCGTGTACGTGTTAAATACGGTAAGTTTTATGCAATGGTGGGATTTGGTCCTTGAATTTATTTTCTTTCACATGTTATTTTTTCTTCAATTGATATTTAAAATTCATTGGCACTCATTCATCCTATTTGTACAAACACGTTGATTGTGGGCAGCCTCCTGGAAAATGCATTGTTAGTTCTCTCTTAACGTCTAAAGCTTTCAAGCCAGCCTGGGCCTTTTTCTTGCTGTGAACTCTTTTCAAGGTCAATATTAGAAA
This sequence comes from Tapirus indicus, assembly GCA_031878705.1. Lineage (NCBI taxonomy): Eukaryota > Metazoa > Chordata > Mammalia > Perissodactyla > Tapiridae > Tapirus > Tapirus indicus. The sequence goes on from CM062925.1 coordinate 124,155,240, forward strand.
AGAAATCAGCTTCAGTGAATCAAATTGTCTCTCTTATTGAACTCGCATTTGATGTATGCAATCTTTCCAGATGAATGGTAACATTTTGTTTTATTAGCGATTAGCTTCCACTACTGTTTTCAGAGAACTTTCTGGCTTCTTTCTTCAGGAACGTGCTTTCAAATCAGCCCCAGAGACTTCAAACTCGGAGACTCTTAGCAAAGGGCATGTGAAACGGCGTCTGTGTCTCTGCCGCCCGAGTAGTGGCTCTTTTTGATGTGTCTTGTTATTGGACGAGCACATCAAAGCTCTCTTGTCATCTGCCCGCCTACGACCAATGGAGCAGAATGAGCCTCAAGAGACAGTGGGAAACAAGGAAATTACTCCTGGTTAAAAACACGAATGACAAGATCTCCTTAGTGGAATAAGCGCATCTTTCAGCTGAACTTCCTGGGACTCCTTCTGTCTTGACACTGATCCATATTCACAGAACAGGCTCACTTCCCCTGGGGCTGCAAAAACTTTTGTTTTCTTAATGTCAGCAAAAAAAGCAAGAGAGAGTAAGTGTCCTGTAGTATTTTTAAAGGCTTCATGTTTAACAAATGAAATTGTTTTGCATCTTTGTTGAAAGGTTGGAAGACAGTGATGGAGAGGCCAATTTCTTTTTTTTCTTTCTTTTTTTTTTTTTTTTTTTTGTGAGGAAGACCAGACCTGAGCTAACATCTGTGCCCATCTTCCTCTACTTTATATGGGACGCCGCCACGGCATGGCTGACAGGCAGTGCGTCGGCGGGCGCCCGGGATCCGAACCTGCAAACCCCGGGCTGCCAAAGAACGAACTAAACCGCTGCACCACGGGGCGACCCCAAACCTGCCTTTTCAAGGGAAAGAAACAAATTATGAAGATGTGTTTTCCCCACTGATCTGCTGTGGGCTACAGACCTGGTGCCTTGAGGTGCAGTGAGTGGTGACACATGGTGGACTGGGGTGGGGATGCAGGCAGCTCTCCAAGAGTGGGCGGGACGGGGCACAGCCTTGGATGGAGCTGGAGGCAGCAGGGTGCTGAAGCTGCTGTCCAGCTGCTGGAAGGGGTAGCAGGGCCAGGAGAGCAGGAGGCCAGGGATGGTGGACAGGAGCAACAGGACCCAGGATAAGGACCCAGGACCCAGGATGCAGGACTCAGGACAAAGACCCAGGATGCAGGATCCAGGACCCAGGATGCTGGACCCAGGAGGAGTCAGGGAGGGTTGTGCATAGAGCTCCCGTTTGTTATAGATCTCACAGAATATTCCAGCCCAAAGGAGCCTATGCAGAACCTGAGGCAGGAAGGAACGAGATTGCAGACCTCAGAACTAAAACTGGTTGGAGTGTGGAATCACCTATCTTTGTGACTATAAATCGACCTGTTAGTTTTTTCCCCTGTGACCAGGGTAATCTTGAGAAATGAAGAGAGATGAACAGCTAACACACTGGAGTCTGCCTGGGTTTAAATCCCCACTCTGCTGCTTGGCAGTCATGTCCCTGGGCGACCACTTAGCTCCTTGAAGCCTCAGATCTGTCACCTGTGAAGTCGGGGTCATAACCTCACAGGGTGGTGGTCAGAATTAAGTGCAGTAATACGCAGAGTGCTGGGGACACAGCAAGTGTCAATAAACAATTGTTCAGCAAATAAATAAAAGTTCAATAAATAATTATTACACATGTGCCCAGAGACTACAGATCCGTGTGGCTGGGCATGATAAGAAGGGAATTTACTGGGAAGGCACATGTCGTTGAGCACATTTACTAACATTACTGTCAGTGGTAACAGGAACCTCAAATAAGAATTGAGGTGCCTTTGTTTTTTTCTCCTCGTTCCAAAGCCAGAAAACAGGCCAGACATGCGCTGAGTGAGTCCTGGTCATCACCACGGCGTTCGCAGCTGGGACTGGCTGTGTCGAGGTGGCCTGGAGCTTCATCTCGAGAAGGTGGGGACAGGAGCAGTGTCAGACCCAGTGCTGAGAGACAGACTCTAGAAAAGGCACGTTCCAAAGTTGGCATGTTGGAGGGATGGGTAGACAGCAGTTTGGACAAAGGGAAGGTAAGTATTGATTTCACAAAAGGGTGAATTAACCTGCCAGTGGGAAGTGGGACTCAGGAGGTGCATTTATAGTTATGATTCTATTCACCAAATATTGGTCGGATCCATTTTATACATCATTCAAACCTCCACCACACTAGTTCTTTATTAAGTGATCTCAGGTAGGTTACAGTCTATGCTCTGACATTGTGGCATTGGGGGGTGGGGTGTGAAATTGGGATTCCTGGATTCAGTATGGCAAAGCCCCTCTGTGTTCACCAAGGCCTTAACTGAAATAGCTTTTGTTCTGTCAATATTTGGAAGCCTCCAAACCCTTTGACTCTGACTTAGTCAGGACCATCCCAGGAAGTCAGCCATGCGTGAGTCAGTGGACTTCATTTTGCTCACACGAAGGAAGCACTCTTTAAAATTTTCTTTCTTTCAATTAAGGTGCCTCAAAGCAAATGGCGTTATCCAAGTTCCCAAGAAGCCGATAGTGTCTCACTCTTTATGCAGAAGGATGCAACTGGCTTCCGTCTCAAAGCTAAGAGCTACCTCAGCGCAACACCACATGGTCCCAGGCGCCTACTTCTCACTGTGGCTGTACCCCGAGGTCTGGCTGGGATCACAAGGCTGTAGGTGCACAGCAAGCGTGACAACACATGCCACAAACACCACAAGTATGGAATAGGGTTCCCTCGTCCTCTGTCCCCCGTGGACACCCACTCATCCCTCACCACCTGCAGAGATGTCTCCCCGGAAGTCCACCGCTCCGTACTCCTGGTCCTGGGCTCTCTGGGCACAGCCTGACCCGCCCTGGTCTCCTGTGGCTGGATTCACAAAGGAGGCAGCCCCCTGGTCTCCTCTGAGCCATCCTTGTATCTCATTCCTTACTGCGCCCCCAACACTGGATATTTTGCCATGTGAACAGGAGACATTGGTTTAATACACATTTATCTCTACTGATATGTATTGAGTGCCCTCTGTGTGGCTGGTCCTAGGAACGCAACTAGGAAACGAGAAAATGCCCAGGCTCTTATAAAATTTACACTCTAATCAAATTTACACTCTAATCAGTAAGTAAACAACAAAGCAAGTCAGTGATCTCAGACACGTGTTGAAGAAAAAAGCCAATAATGAGATAGAATGAGATTTGGGGGGACAGGGAGGGACAGGTGGGAGCCACCTCAAATTGAGTCTTTGGGGCATGCCTATGAAAGGCAGGACGGTTTGACCTGAGACCTGAGCATCAAGGAGGAAGCAGCCATGTAAGACATGAGAAAGGGCTCTCCCAGCAGAGAGGACAGCCAGAAGTCCTCAGGCAGAAATCAGCTTGGGATGTTCCAGGAACAGAAAGGGTGTCGGTCTCACTTGAGCCTGAGAGCCCCAATGGGGATGTCTTAGTCCGTTGGGACGGCTGTAACAGAATACCACAGACCGAGTGGCTTAAACAATAGATGTTTGTTTATCACAGTTCTGAGGGCTGGAAGTCCAAGATCAAGGTGCTGGCAGATTCTATGTCAGGTGAAGACCCCTTCCTGGTTCATAAATGGCATCTTCTCCCTGGGTCCTCACATGGTGGAGGGGTGAGGGAGTTCCCTGGGGTCTCTTTTATACAAGCACTAATCCCATCCATAGGAGCTCCACCCTCATGACCTAACCACCTCCCAAAGGCCCCACCTCCACAACACTGGGGGTTAGGATTTCAACATACGAATTTCAGGGGGACACAAACATTTGGTCTATGGCAGAGGGTGGAGGGAGGTAATGAGTTTATATACAGAAGGAGGAGCACCTGCTGGGTCTTGGGGTTCCAGTGAGAAGTGGAGGTGTTATTCTAAGGAAATGGGGAGCTACAGAAGGTTATAAACAAGGGAGAGATGTGATCTCCTCCAGATTTTACAAAGAACACACTGGAAGCAGCACGTCAGAAGAGAGAGTGTTGACTTGAATGGATATTGCTGAACTGATTTTAAAAGAGAATATTTAATTCTTTCCTATGCCTTTTGATCAATGCATGTGAATATAGCCACCTGTGTCTTGAAATTTTCATGGCCCCTCCCCCAAGTTGGAGGCTAAGTGAGGGATGGGGACTCTGGAAGAGCCACTGTGTGACAATAAACAGCCACTTCAAATTGAGCATGGAGCTACTCGGCAGTGATGGCAAAGGAAATACATAAAATGCCTAAATGGGTCTAATGGGATTTTAGTAATCAAATATCATCATTTGTATATTTTCCGCATTACGATGGGAACACTTTAGAGCTAGCCCATTTCCCCTCCTGTTCCTGTTAGAATTTTATTCTCAGAGTAAATTGACATCAGTCCCACTGGTACCGTGGTCCAGGTTGTGTCTGCACTTTCATTATAAACCATGTTTACCGAAGGTTTACAACTTGGCTGCAAAAACCAGTTGGCACTGAAACTGGAAACTTGGCGTGAACAGTTTGGCATCAACATTGCCCGGAAGCAGTTTTCTATCTAAATCTGAGAAAAACAGGCTAGGTCATTTTCAAGTTATTTGTGTTATTCATGCATAAATCAAATGAAGCCTGACAGCTTCAAACAGTTGTTTGCTTTTGCACTCTTCAAAAATAGATTCCATCCAAGAAAAGTAACATTTGGTAAACAAATACTCCATGACGGATGGTGGAAAAGGGAAGGAAAAAAAAGAAAAGTGGGCTGGAGTACATTAAATAGAAAGGGAAAATGGAAGTGTTTCAAAAGTCATTTTGTGTCAGAAAGTCGGAGCTGGGAGAGGAATTATTAGATGATTATGGGGATTCTAGAGCACATTGAGACATTCCCATGGACTCCAAATGAAAAACGTAAGCAAGCCAAAGACAGGCTTTCAAATAACATAAAAGTCTATTAAAATCTGAGGCATGGCTCATCCCCGTATACAAGGAAACTGCATCTATGATCTTCAAGCAAGAAAGAAACAATTTTTAAATGAGTTTTCTAAGAGCAGTAGGCTGTAAAAAATGTTAGGGCAGAAGATAGAAAGAGGGAAAGAAGACATGAAGGGTACATTAAAATGTGCTGATTAAATAGATAAGCTAGTGAGGCTCCCTTGTGAAATAATTTTAAAATCATCCTGAGAAATCTAATTTTTAAATTGGTTGGAAAAATTACCCCTGAGGTCTGAATAGTTCCTGCTACTCCTCCAGAAATTTAAAACAAATTCTCAGATACCCCCTCCAATAGAACTAGTTACCCCATAAATTTGGGTCATTTTTAATTAAAAAAAATTTTAATTAAAAAAAATGTGCTGATTAAAAAAACTCATGTCAATGTTTGAGGTCCCTTCACCCATCTAGGTGCTGCTTTAAAAGTTTAGAAATGCAATTTGTGGGCTGTGAATTCCAGCAGCCAGGACCAGTGCTTTAACATGGAATGTGATGGTCTAGACGTCTCTCTGAAGAAAGCCTTTCTGGCAAATGTAAAAGTCGGCCTTGGCGTAAAGTGTTTCGTGACAACACTCACTTTGAGCTCTGTGGAGTGTGGGCAGAATGGACTTTCACTCTCGCAGCCCTGTCGGTGGATGACTGAAGAGACTGTTTAGGGCAAAGTAAAACCAAGCCAGTTCAAACAGAAAGTAAAAATAAGCCAGAGAGGAAAGGATGCAGAATGGAGAAGAAGACAGGAAGCCAGGGGCCCCTCTGTGATGAATGCTCTTTCTGGTGTCCCTTTGTGGAAGGGATGGTTTTCACAGGTTTGCTTTTAGTGGGCATGCCTTTCACATGGGTTTTAGCTGATGCTACTGCTCAGATCAGATGCAGGAAAGTCCATACAGCTGTTCTTGGTAAAAAAAATTTCTTGTTTTTAGGCAGATTGTAAGCAGGGCAATGGAATTCTATCTATATCTATCTACCTATCCATCCATCCATCCATCCGTCCATCTATTATCTATCTATCATTTGGGATTGCACTATCTATTGTTTCATAGCAGAAGAGTTTGCCAACTGGTGATTTTACCCGAAGGGCACCCTTTGGCCATCACCTGACCCATATGGTCTGTGTCCTTCAACCCCACATGGTAATTCAAGCTAAAAATGCTCCAGGGGCACACCTAATAGCTGTTTTGCTCCCTGGAACCATTGAATTAACCAGAGAACCTCCACCTCACTCTCTTCTAGAGTAGACACTCCTGGTGTTCTCTGCTTCAGAGAAAGTCTATGAAATCATTTATTTTTCCAAATATCTAGATTGTTCCCATAGCAATGATGTGGCATTAGGATTCCGACTCATCACGTGACGTGTAAGCAAGTTTTTACACCCTGGAGAGCTCATCTGCCTCATTGAGAGGTATGAATAAACACACAGAACCATCCAGTTGAGAAGACTTTAGATATGAAGACATAAAAGACCTAGGGAGCGATGTCTGGGTGCCTTAGACCAGAGACAAAACAAATACTCAGGGGTTGATAGCCTTCACAGAAACTTGGCCGTGAACCCTAAGTATTTTTTCAGAATTTGTAATTATTCCTAACTATATTCTTTAAAAGGGGACAGTTAGCCTAATCAGACAAGTTCTGTAAGTCCCTTCAGGGTCTGGAATGCTTTTTACTTCTGTATTCTCAGTTCTTAGCACCTCTCCTGACTCTTCCCAGAGCTTCAATAAACATCTGTTGAGTGGGTGAGCAATCAGCATAGCATTGACGCTGTGATGTTGGTGAGCTGTTTGTATCTGTAGACAGAGAGAGAGGTCTTTTGTTTTTATTTTTGTTTTAACACTGGTGGAAATGTTTGGAGGCTGAAAGAAATTTGCAGTGATCAGCATAAACGCCTGAGTCGTTCTGAAATGTTCACGTCCCATATCTACAGGAAGCATGTGCCAAATGAAGAGAGACTCTTAGCAGATCATGTTCAGAAAGAACTGACGATTTCTAGAACAATACTCTCTTCAGCTAAATGTTCTAAACCTTCAGGAGCAAACAACTGGAGAAGTGGCTCCCTACAGCCCTTGAGTTTGTGGAGGGTGATGATTAGTGATGGAAACTCCAGGGAAGGACGTGTAGAGGTGGAAATATATTTTGTAGAAAAAAGTCCATATTTTAGTATACAATTTGTAACCGGGGGAAAAAAAGACTATATTTTTAACCCAACCTAAAGAATGTAAAGAAGTAAAGTTCAACAAGATCTCCTCGCTGAATGGGATCTGCAGTCCTTTTCATTTACAAGGCAGACAGATCAGGGCCGAAGCACAACATCCCCGAGAGCAGCAGGTCTGGTCTTCAGTCACTTTCCACACCAGGTGTGCAGCACGCAGTAATTTGCTGTTGCACAAACGTGTATTCTTTGCATGGAAATCCGAGTAAACACTCACTCTGACAGAGAATGAACCCAGCCCAGTTTCCGTGTTCCACAAGGTCTTGTGTTTCTTTTCATAGTGTTTTTTTCAACATTGTGTCGTGCGTCTTGGGAAGTGAAAGAGAAAGCTAAGTGCCAGTGTTAATTCTTGGAAGTGAAGTGACAATGAAGAGGAGTGGAGTGGTGGAAAGAGCTTGAGTTTCGCATTTGGAAAGAACTGGGTTCATTTTCTGCCTTTGTGCTTGCAAGATTGCTTAACCCATCTGAGCCTCACTCATCTTGGCCATAAAATGAGGCTATTCATACCTACTTTCAGACGATTCAAAAGAGATGATGTATAGGAAGCAATCCTTGCGGGGCCTGGCGCCTAGAAGAAATTAGGCACGATTCCCCCTTTCTCTCACAGCGCATAGCTACTCCATCAGCAAGTTCGGGGGACGCTAGCCCCAAATTTATCCTAATTCTGACCTGCGCTATTCCCCCCTTCTTCCAGGCCACAGTCATGCTTGCCTGGATTACCCCCACGTGCTCTAACTGCTCTCCTGGTGTGATTGGTGTGATCCTACAGCATTAACCTCATCACTTTCCTCCCTTCTTATGGCCCACAATGGCTCCATAACAGCCTTACAGGAAGGGAACTCATAATGCCCAAGCAGAATTGGCTCCCGTCGGCTCTGACCTGCCCTCATACACCCTCCCTCTGCTCACTCACCTTGGCCCATCCCAGCTTCCGTCCTCCTATTCCTGAATGCCAGGCTCTCTCCTGTTCTAGGCCCAGTGCCCCCAGTTTCGTCTGCCTGGAATGCTGGTCTACAGACTGTCCATTGCCTGGATCTCTCCAATCTCTAATTTTCATGTAAGATATCACCTCTTTGGATAAATCTTCATTCTTCAAACTTGAGGAGCCTCCCCACTCTCCAAAACTCTTTATTAACTTTCTCTGCAGCACTCACCTGAATTCTGTTTTTCCCTCATGTATTCATTTCTGTCTCAGTGAGTTCCAACGTCTATAACAAATACCACAGAACAGGGGGCTTATCGATGGCAAATGTTTATTTCCCACAATTTTGGAGGCTGGAAGTCCGAGATCAAGGCCTGGCAGATCCAGCGTCTGGGGAGAGCCTGCTTCCTGGTTCATAGACGGCGTCTTCTCACTGTGTCCTCACACGGAGGAAGGGGCGAGGGAGCTCTCTGGGGTCTCTTTTATAAGGACACTAATCTCATTCATGGGGGCTCCCCCCTCATGATCTAATCACATCCCAAAGGCCCCACCTCTTGGGGGATAGATTCCAACATATGAATCTGGAGGGGGACACAAACACTCAGTCTATAGCAGTCTATTTATGTCATTTCCCCAGGACATAAGCACTGAGGAGCACAGGACCACTGCACAACCCCAGAGGGCGCTATTTCCTGGCCGTCTAGGAGAGCAGTGCCCCACAGAGGTGTGTACAGCATGTGTGACAGCCTGCTGGATCCTGAACCCTTAGTCCCTGGTGCAGTCCGGGTACCTCGAAGCCACTGGACATATTTGAGAATTGAAATTACTACAAAATAATTACATTCTTCTTGTACTATAAAGTTACCATAATATGCTGGCTTAGACAGAATAGAGAGCTTTAGGAGATGTTAAATAGTGGGCTATCGAATTTGACTGTGGTTTCAATATACAGCTCGGGCAGTCCTGCCACATGGTCCACACAAAAATAAGCAACAGGGACTCGTGAACAGTTTCAGCAAGCACTCTGGTGGATCATATTTTACCAGCTTTGTAAATCACTTTATTCATTTTTCATAAGAGCATTAATGACATGAAGAGGTCCGTTATATTTTCAGTTATGCTTTATTGCATTTTAAGGGAAAATTATATATTACAGTTGAATTTGCAAAGTCGGATGTTTTGAAAGGTCATGAAATGTATGACTCACAGATACAAAGATGGACTCACAGAAACGGATGCTTTACTAGCTGTCTTAAGTATACTTTTGGTCTATTATGCACTTTCGATTTAATCCCCAGACTTCACGGCCAGTTGGCCTTGCTTTCTGTCCCTGCACACACAGCCTGTGGGCAGAGGCTGCAGAGTGGAATGTGCAATAGTGGAATCTCAGCCACAAGGTGCTCTGGGCCCTCATGCAGAGCCAGGAGTGGGAGAGCAGGAAGCAGGAAGGGGGCAGGTGGGGCTGCAGGAATGACCCAAAGGCCGTAACCCACTCTTCACATCACAGAATACAGGAGGTAAGAGGGGCGCATGCTGGGCTGGTGCCATTTCCAAAGTGGTGCCCGATCTGTTGAGTGGAGAATGCCTTGGGTCTTATTTGTTGGAAAAATGGTCAAATCTAACTTTTATGGAGTATCTCCCATGTATGGGTCACTGGTCCCCTTGTGAGGCACATCCCATTTATACACACACATCTTCCCAATAGTCTATGAGGGCAGTATTTCTCTTTAAAAGATCAGAAATCTCACTGCATGAAGTAACCCGTCAAGAACAGCTGGTCAGTAGTGATGACAAGACTCCAACCCAGACCAGTAATTATCTGTGGAATGACGGTGGTGAGGCTGATATGGACATTTATTGAGCACTTGCTGTATACATGTGACATATATTGGAAAAACAACAACCCTATGAGGTAGCACTATTGTTATGCCTGGTGGCAGATGTCCCCAGAACCACAATGCTGTCCCCACAATCACCCCCAGGGCCAAACTCTCAGGGGGCTTGGAAACTCCAGATTTCCTGGAGAGCAGATCTGGGGCCCTCTCTGACTGGGTGTCAGGTTTTCTATGCATCCAAGGCTTGTGCACAAGGACAGCCGGGATAGCCACCTCTTGAAGCGAAGGGTGGGGATGCTGGGGGCAGACAGCCAGCTCATCCCGCCTCTTACTGAGAGCCAACAGAACAGTGAGGAATAAATAAGGTTGGTGGTATAACCAAATTTCCCACAGAAAAGTGCTCGGCGAGTCATTGAAGGGTGTCCACAGCGGAACCCAATCCACCTTCTCTGCCTCATCCCCCACCGCACAGTATCCCATGCAGCGCCCAGTGAGCCCTAGATTCACACCTCAGTCCCATCCAGTCTGCTCCCTTGAGCTCTGGCACCTTTCCTTGGCTGTTATGAATCCCTAAAACAGATTCGGCCTTCAGGGCTCAGCCCCAGGCTGGAGATTCAGTGAAGTCTCTCCCGAGCCTCCCTGGGTCGAACGTCTGCCCTTAGCCCCCGAGGCATTTCACTAGCACGTCTGCGCTGGCGTTCATTTCACTCTTACTGTTACCGAACCTTTTCTTCTTCTTCTACGACCTCCCCCTGCTCCTTGGATATAGGTCCTTGTTTATAGTCTTATATATAGTTTATATATAGTCTTTTCTAGATTGTGGGTCCCTGGGTGCAAAGAGCACATCTTGTTCATTTCACCCCTTCCCGCACCTCGCATGATATTTAGCACATCCTGTGTTCAGTAAACGTTTGCTGAGAAAGACAGAATGAAGTGTGGGAAAAGCTCATCCTCTCTAGGACTAAGCAAATATGTCTTTGCGGCCCCAAGAAGAAAGTACGTTTGCAAAACTGTTTCAACATGTATTAATCAAATGGTCATTCAGAGTTAATATAATCTTTCCTAGAGAGATCAGTCACATCCAAGCCTCACTTTGAATCTAGCAGGCTGCAGTTGTCACCAGTGTTCTGATACCTAAGGAGAGGCAAACCCGCCAAAAGGGAAGACACACACTCAGTTTGTAAAAATACACCTTCTACACTTGCTCTGACTCCCCTCTTCTTCTCCTCAACCCAGCTCCCTCCTACCCAACTTTACACAAGACTTCAATCCTGTCCTGCGGAATCACCTGGAAGGAAGCAGGATTTCTATATTTATTTGGAAATCTACAGGCTTCAGAAAGCCCTTTATTTTGACGGCTAGTTAGGCATTTGCCATATTTATAATTATGGTTGCTATTTTTCTGCCGGTATCCTCGTCTCTGAAAGAGTAATATCCTTGAGAATTCTGATGTCTTATCTCTGCAACCGCCAGAGTAGAGCAACTATAACTCAATAAAAGGGTACATTGCACTCACAAATTTTCAATGTCGCTGTGATATATCATTTCAGTATGTACACGATATAGAAGGTGCATACGGAATCCAGTTACAGTTGAGTTTACAGTTTGCCCTGGAAATAACCTAAGTAATAAAAGACGTAAACATGTATTTAGCAATCCTTTCTTTTGCTGTTGTTTACTTTGGTGGTTTCTCTTAGAGTTTTCATACATAGCAACTACGCTAGTCTCTGAGCGTGATGAAAGTTTTATATTTTTATCTGTACATTTCTATTTTTATCATGAATCCCACTGTAAACTAATTAAAAAGCACAAGGAATTAGGGCTAAAATAAGACAAAATTCTGTTAAGTTGCAGATAAGTGGATAATAAGAACGAGACCAAAATGTACCTTGCAGGTTATTGTGCTCATAGTTAATGATCCCTGAGCAGGGCGTGGGATGGCCGGGCACTGAGCAAGCTCTCTGAAGATGGGTGGTTACAGTCAGGCATTGCTGGATTTAAAATACTATATTGAGCGTGTGTGTGCATACATGTGCAAGTGTGTACACACCCACACTGATAATGTGCATTTAATTTTCTGGAAAGATAATGAAGAAAGAGTAAACAGTAAACAGCTATTCTCTTTTGGGTGGAGAAAATGGAATAAAGAGAAGAGTAATTTTATTTTGTAGCTGTCCATTCTCCTTTAATGTTCCATGTGAAGGTCATTTATTTCTCATTGTTAAAAATGTCAAAAGAATTTTTTCTTGGTGATAGAATCAATATCCACTTGTTTCTTTGTACATCTCTATATTAAAAAATAAAGCAAGTTATTTTAAAATAATGAAGTTATGGTATTTTTTGGACTTTGATCAATAGACAAATAAATCAATGCAGAGAAGTTACTTTGATCTTGCACAGTCTCTGTATTTCTAAAAGTTTAAGCCACTATTTTAACACCTTGCTTACACTTTCTAGATTGGCATCACTATTATTTTCACACACTTGAAAACATTTTGCTCTGTGATGAGCAGACTTCCTCTGATGGTCTGAGCTGGAAGTAGATGACCTCAGGTCCTCCCATGCTAACAGGTGGACCGTGACACACTCTGAGCTTCGGCCTTGTTGGTTGGGTCCCATCCCAAATGGGAATCACAGGGAGGGCCAATCACTTGAATAGGTTTCCAAAACTGTTACTACCCAGTAATTTTATAGTTTATGTGCTAAATGCACCAAAGCTTATAGTCACTTCTGCTATCATTCACACACCTACTTCTTTACAAGTGTGTGAAGGAAAACAGGAGACCAAGTACATGGCCAGGTCAGAGAGGCCTCCGCCAACCACCGTCAGCACAGTGGCAGCTTTTCCAGTTATGTTGTCTTCTCACCCACAATCATTTTAAAAAGCAAAGACTGAGAGACAGTCAACTAGGGAAAAGAGGTTGTTGACATGCTTTCAGAGTTGTAATGAGGAATTAATCTTGTTGAGAAGCACCTGCCTACTGGGCACTTTATCTATGCTCCCAGCACTGAAAAATCTGAGAATTTTCTTCTGTTTCCAATCCCCCAATGTATCAGTTCACATCATGCCCTTTCTCAAAATGAAAGTCCCCATGGGAATAATTTAGGACAGTGTAATGGAAGGAGGGAGAGATGGTTGGAGTTGAGCTGTTTTGGTAACACGTTATTTCTTTGAAAAAATAATATGATATTTGACGTGGATGTGGCAACGGCTTGATATTTTCAATCTCCCTCAACGTAGGTTTGGTAATGACGTGTCTCCCGTTTTGTGAATCCTCAGCATCAGGCCCACCTGGATTCCACCTTCTTGAAACTGAAGGCTCTTCTTGCATCTCTGTCTGAGCTCCACGCCCCTCCACACCCAGATACTTAAAATTCCTTTTGCTCCACTGTCCTCTGTGACCCCTATTTATGTTGGGTCCCTCAGAGGGGCTGGATAGACTTTTCTACCAGACTCTGAAGCTAACAGCCATTTGCCTGTGCAACGCAGAGAAACTCTGATGGTGATGGCACTGGAGAAAGTCATCACTGGAGCACGTCTCTGTGGGATAATCCCACAGAAGGAGCAATCCATAGAGATGAGACTTCACTCCATCTAATTTGACACTAAATGAAACACATTGCACCCTTTTATTTATCATTTAAATCATACCCCAGAAGAAATACTGTACACTCACAACAATATCTTTGTCTGCTATGCAACATTGTGAATGTAAAGTATTATAATTCTATAATAAACAGTGGTCTAGGAACCTGGGAACCTAAGAACACACCACTTATAACTTTGGAATTTAGGAACTGATCCTACATGATTCCTTTCACTCTGACCCACGATGAGTCAGAGTGGACAGTGTTACCCACTAAAGGCAGGTCACTGAACAACTTGTTCACTGGCCAGAGGAGCCAAGCCATTGCTTTTCCAGACAGCCAACATGCCTTGCTCATGTTTGAGACATTTGTGCTTCCATAAGTCCTTTCTGCTCTTACCGCTATCCACATTAGTCCCTTCATTCTTTGCCATGTCTGAGTCGAGTTCTGTTAGTGGCTCCACCCAAACTCTACAAAACTTAGTCATCTCTCTCTACCTTTCTACCTCACAAGGAAGAGGAACAATGACATTGGATAGTTAAGAAAAAGGATGTAATTAGAAAATGAATCTTTGATATTAAAGGAGACCAATAAGCTTATATCAAGCAAATGTCCTTTCTTGTAGTAAGCTTATTAACATTAAGTCACTATGTCCACAGACAAAGAATGGAATATGAGTTGAAGGAAAGGTGTCAAGGAGTCATTACACATTCACATGGGTCCAGAGACAGCTCATCAGGAGAGTACATCAGGGTTTCCATCCGAAGCTCCAACCGGAAATAAAAAGACACATTTTTGGAAGATCCTCTTTCCAAATACTCTTCAAGAACCTACAGCAAATGATCCAGAAGTTGGATATTCTGGGTCCTATCCAATTCTCTCAGTTTCTCTCTTTCAACTTTAGATAAGGGTAAAAGATCCCAAGGCAGCACTCATTGCATAATCCTTAATAAACATGTAGAACTCAGCAAGTTCAGAGCCAGGATCTGAACACACTGAGTCCACACTGTGACATATCTTGGAATATCAATTCCAAGACTCTCTCATGAACAAGCAGCAGAACTAAGATTGACACTAAATTCCATGATCGCCACAGTGCCAGGGAAGTCTGGTGCAACACCAAGCATCCAGTAACCATACGTCCTCCTCAGTCCTAAATTCCCTCATCTTCAAGCATCAGTCAGCATATGCGGCATGGTCCCTCTCCTATTTCCTACAATTCAAGGAGGGATAGCTTCCCTCAGCCGTAAGGATAAGCCTGTGATCCAGGGTGGCCCTTCAAGATACACTTACATGTCTCCAAGTCAGCATTCGACCCGCACCAGGCAGATGTAAGACCTAAGATGGGTGGGGATTGGTGAGGAAGCAGGAAATATCTCTTTCTGAGATGCAGGGACCCTAAGGAGACCATCCTTTCCATCAGACGGAGAAAATATGTCTGAAACAAAACCAGCATTATTTGAAACAGAATTGCAAGATAAAAATGGAGTTCCAGGGGCCGCCTGGTGGCGCAGCGGTTTAGTCCGCGCTTGGCAGCCCGGGGTTCGCGAGTTCGGATCCCGGGCGCCCGCAGACACACTGCCTGTCAGCCATGCCGTGGCGGCGTCACATATAAAAGTGGAGGAAGATGAGCACGGATGTTAGCGCAGGGCCAGTCTTCCTCAGCAAAAAGGGGAGAATTGGCAACGGATGTTAGCTCAGGGCTGGTCTTCCCCACAAAAAAAAAAAAAAAATGGAGTTCCAATAATATCATTGAGCTCCTGGATCTGGCTGTCCCTAAGGACTACCCTCTCCTGGATCTTCCATGTCACACGAGCCCATGTTTCCCTTTTGTTTCATCTAGACTGAGCTGCCTTTCTGCCACTTGTCACTCTACGATTCCTGTCTAGTGCCCCATGATTTTTTTCAAGCAGTATATTGTAGAAATCACATGAACACAAAAAACACAGACTATTTTCACAGAGGGTCAATATCAATCATGCAAACTGCCTACTATTCATTTATCACTTCTTAAATTCAAAATACAGGAACTTAATACCCTATTTTTGGAATAACTTTGAGTTCCTGTAGGGGTCTTCTAATTAAATCGTTATTCAGTTTAACTGAAACACCAGAAGCATATTGATTTGTCAAGAAGTCAGTGTGCATTATTATGGTATTAATTTTTAATCAGACTGATAATCTGGGTGGTTTGCTCTTTAAAAGCAAGAATAGCAGGTAAGACCCCTGCATTTCTTGGATGAAGCCACCATATTGACTGTTAATCACAGGCAACATGTATCCACTTGGACTCATGACTCCTAGAAGTTTAGGGGCCTAGTTCAAGTGGTGTTTCATCCACACATAGAGAAAGAGATATTTTCTACTTAGCCCTAGCATAGCCCTGTCGAGAGCAATGCCAGAGGAGGATATCAATTTGGAGGCAGCTAGGAAACATCCTTTTGATAGGAGGAGGTTGTAGACACAGACAGAAAAGCTTTCACAAGGCAGCAGATGAAACGGGAATGTGTGGGCACAAAAGCAGAGTATTATGTTAGAGAAAAGGAAGATCTTATCTAGGTAAGAGGGAAAGATGGAGGGAAGAAATACTTGGCAGTGCAAGCTAAAAATAAAATTAAGAAGAATTAGAAGGGGGCCAGCCCGGTGGTGTACTGATTAAGTTCATATGCTCTGCTGCGGCAGCCCAAGGTTCACAGGATCGGATCTGGGAAGTGGACCTACTCACTGTTTATCAAGCCATGCTGTGGCAGGCGTCCCACATAAAATAGAGGAAGATGGGCACAGATATTAGCTCAGGGCCAATTTTCCTCAGCAAAAAGAGGGGGATTGGAGGGGAGATGTTAGCTAAGGGCTAATTTTCTTCACACACACACAAAAGAATTAGAGGGAGATTTCCTCCATGAATTTACTTGAACATTTTGTCCATCAAGTCGCAATCACCCCAACAAATAATTCACATGCATTACTGTAGATATGACAGATGCCAAGGGGAGAAAGGTAGATTGCTGAGGAGGATGTGTTTATGTGTAAAATATAGCTGGTGTGTAGAGTGAACTGTTCAATACAGAGGAAATAAAGGAAGAGAATGTATAACGATCTCATTAGTTCTGCTACATCCACAGTCTCAGATAACATTTCTGAAAATGTTTTAGTAATTTTGCCATTAAGGTAAAGAAAAACACTGCTAAATGCAATCCTGTTTCAGTGGGGAAAAGCTTCACTTTATAAACACAGTTGTTATACTAAATCCTGCCCTGGGAAGTTCTTTGGGTAGAGAAGCCACCGGTGAAAGTTGCCTGACCTAAATGGGAGCAGTCAACCAACTTCCCATCTTCCGGCAATGCCAGTCAGTCTATTATAACACAGAATTTCTTTATAACAAAATATAAAATATATACACTTACAGACGTAGATCATGAAAGTCTGAGAATCACATGATTTTGAGAATCACATTTCAAAAGAGAAACATTAATAGCACTTTTGAATAATAAATATGTTGCTTTTTCCTAACATGTTAATAGTAGAAGGACAGAGTTATGGATCCTTCCCCAAACCCTGCTTCCCATGTATTTGTACAGATGTAGGTAACCACATCTCTGGAAAGTTCCTGCTTTGCATTTACGCAGAGCAGATAGAACAGTCACTACAAGTGCTATCTGCATATGCTGTGTCTACTCTGCTCTGGTAGCCTAATAATAGCAGAGTTTCAGCAGCTTAGGTATATGCTGGGAGTGACCCAGTTCACTCAATCACTCCCCAGATGCAATGCGGGGCTATTGAAGAGTCCGGGCCCTGGTGGATTTGAAGCTTTTGTCCTTATTTCAGGATGTCTTTGTTCCAATAACAATAGGCGACATCTCACATAATGCCAGGCCGTTTGTACAACTGCCTGCTAAAACTTCCTGTTTAGAACGAGGCAGAGAGATTTCTGAAAAGCCTGGACAGGTTAGTGAGAAAGGAGCCAAACAATGCCGGATTTCCAGGATTTTCTCTTGTTGAAGATGAAACCAAATGTGTGGAGGTGAAGGGAAACGACGATATTCCAATACGGTGAGGACTGGGTTTACCCATCCATGAACCCGCCAAATTTACTAAAATGGTCGGCGTGCATTCTGACGCAAGGGCGCCTAAGCGGTTTTTACAGGTCAGGAGCATCCTGCTTATTTCGTGGAGACTCGAAAGCTCAGCGTCGAGTTGGCCCATTCTGCAAGACCATCATTTATGAAAATAGAAGAGAGGGTTTCCTCAAATTCTTGAAAATGTCTTTTTGCCATTTAAATACTTTGGGCATTTAAAACCCGTCAAGTAAAGCAAAAGCAATACATCCTCTTAACAAAGTGTCACTAAAGAATAATGCAAATTCCTGGAATTGGCTAACAGGACTTACAGAGAATCTAACATTCACACACACTCGTGCTGCTAACCACCGGCAAGCATTTACCCAACAGACGGGCGTTGCAGAAGGACCCTGGGCTCCGGGCACTGGCCAGAAGTAATCTCAAATCCCAGCTCTTCCATTTCCACGGAGCCCCGAGATCTTGAGCAAGTGACTTCACCCAGCTGAGCCTTTCTTTCCTCATTGGAGAGAATGACAGTGCCTCGCATTTTGCTTGTGGAAGGGATCAAATATGCAGAGCACACACACCATGGTCCTACCCACTGAACGGACAGAAGAGACATTTCTCCACACTCAGCGCTGAATCTGTCTAGATTCTTAGACTGGGTTTAGGTGACAATCTTATAACGTAGGATTATTTCCGACAGAGCTTTCCAAAAAAGCTTTCCAACAGATCCAAATCCTCTTGGATGGTGACACATACTACAGTAGTGTTTGCCTCTGAGGCGGGTCTGGGTTTCATATGGCAAGCAAATAAGCCTTGTTTGTGATTTGTTAACACAACACAGAGAAGTGAAACAATCTATTTGGCACCTTTTTCAGGGGGTAATACAGTTAGGATGAGAGCCCAAGAACATGCTAAAGGTACAAAATATACTCCCATATTTGCTAATGATAAGAATAACTTACATTTACTGAGCAGTTACTATGGGATAGACACTTTATATGCAGTTTCAATCGTCATCCCCCGAAGGGAGAAGCATTATTTTCTTGATATAACAAATGAGAAAACAGAATCAAATGAGCTGGTGAGTCCTTGATCTTGGACAAGAGAGAAGACACGGTTGGATGTCTGCTCCCAGGAGGCACCCTGATGAAATATTTTGATCATGAAATAATACTCTATAATACTTATTTCACTGATTTGATAGGTAAGGAGTGGGTCGCTTTGAGAGAGCACATTCAGCAGCTACACATAGGTAGGCGGGTGTCTCCTTCTTTACTCTAATTGCATCACCTCGCCTGTTTCAGAACCCCACATAATACCGACGATAACCCTCTAGCAGTGTGACCTTGGATGAGTCATTTAACCTTGCTATTCCTCAAGAACCTCATCTGTAAAATGGGCTAATAACAATCGCCCACACTGGAGTGGGTGTTACCAGGACGGGATTAACTGAGCTGATGCTTTCAAAGCCCGTGGAGCCCTGCCTGTCCCATACGTGCTCAATACATGTTAGCTAATATATTGATTAATTGCCATGCTGTTATCTGTTCTATATGGAACTCTTGTCTAGGATAAACAATCGGAGAGTTCAAGAGCTTGAGTAAACTGTGAATTATTACTGTGTCCCACCTCCCGCCCTTCAGGAACTGACTGGCTCCCCTCTCCAGTGCAGACCATTATCAGTTTCTCTCAGAGTCTCTCTAAGAAATCCTTCCTTATGGTCCACTCCTATTTTATATTCTTATTTCCTCCTACTCAGCTCTCCATAGAGAGGGGAAACATGTCAAAACAAGTTTTCATCTTCGTGTGGACAGGCCAATCTTCTCTAGCTATCCAGCCCCAACTCTCTTGGCCTTTTGGTCAGCCTGTATTTTTGCTATTTTCTCTGAAAAAACTGGGGTTTCTCTTCTCTTTTCTTCCAGTACTGCTGCTAACAAGCTCTATCTTTTCTTGGGTTTTCTCTGTTTGGATCATATCCAGAGTACATTTGTGTTTGTTCCATTGGTGAAAATTATATTTTACCACGTGACTGATTTTATTTTTCAAAGAACATGTGTCTCTAAATACTAAATGTCAGGCAGTGTGCTGGGGCTGGGGATACAGAGGTAAATAAGACAAAATCCTGAAGTTTGCAGCTTTCCCTGTCTGGTAGGGAAACAGACATTTTCACAGAAAATTACGATGAAGTGAGGATTGTGAATACAGACAAATGTCCGGGAAACGCAGATGGGAGAGCAGCGGGGATCCTAGGAGACCCCAGCCCCTTGCTCTGCCCATATGAAGAGAAAGTGGATGGAGCCCATGCTTCCTCTTCCTTTCTTGCCCATCCTTCCCAGCACTCTGTGCCTTGGGCCAAGTGAGCTGGACCGTGAAGAGACTTGGGAGGAGGAGTGGGAGAGAATGAATTGACCTCCTTTCCCTATAGGAAAAAGGCTCAAAATGTGATTTTCCAGAGGAAATGGTGATTGAGGGATAAGAACTCCAGCTGACAGCACCTTGAGAAGAGTCCCAGCAGCAGTTCTGCAGCCGTGGCTCTCTTTCCTTGAAGGTAAAGAACTTACTGGCAAGGACTGAAAACTCCCAATCAGGAGAAACCCATCCAGCAGGTCCTGCCCTGCCCCCGCCAGTCCTACCCACAATCTCTGGGGCAATCTATGAATGGAGCTGTTGCACCCCTGAAAGTTCCCCTTCAGATTGTCATCTTCAGCTGACTCATCAGAAGGCATGTGAGTCAGTAGGAAAAACACAGAAGGTAATAAACGTCCCCACCTCTGTTTGTCTTCTCCGTAAGGAAAGAAGGACGTGCATTCCCAGGGATGTGTAAGGACTTGCTCTATCTTATCACCCAAAATTTCAAATAGTTCTCATAGTTGGCAGAGAGAGAGGAGAGACCAAAGAGCTCTCAATATGTCTACAGACCTGCTCCCCCCACTCCCTCTTCTGTTCCTCTTTGACTAACTCCCACCAAGAATAGACAGAAGGCAATGGTGAACCATGCGGCTTAGAACTAATGTTCCCCAAAAGACAGAGGATTAGACCTTCCCAGTCAAGAGTTCATTTTGAAGATAGGCACACAGGTTTAAGCCCACACACCACACAAAAAATATTAATCCCTGATTTTAAAACTGAGCTAGGAGAGAAAATGATTCAACTAGATGTATGTGGTGGTCGTCCCCATGGTCTTGTGAGTCAGTCAACATGAACTTCAGTTGCCCAGGTTTGAAACAACTTTGTTTTGATCCTGAAAGACACACAGGCTCATGGTGGCTTGAGGGCATCTCTTCCCTCCTCCAGAGATAAACCTCCCACCCCCACCATCCACCCGAGATTCCATCAGCAAGTGGAGGGCTTGTGATAGAAAGCATGTCCACCAGGGAAGAATTATTTTTTACTGGCAATCTGTAAGCACTACTGAAAAATGCCCTTCTGTGATCAAATTATTAATGCTTTCACAAAAATTTCTTGGCTAAACTCTGGGTGAATATTGGATGTCATTTTTTTCCCACTTGGCATTTTGATATAACTATGTAATAATGTCCAAATAATTCCGTGTTTACATATGCCAGGTGACAAGCTGCATATGTGGAATTATGGCATTTAGTAGGAGATATTAGAAGTATCCAAAGCATAATGAAAACTGTATATTGAAGCATAATTTTTCTTCTACAGCTTTATACGTAGTTGACAGAAAAGCTGGCAGGAGAAATTATTCCAATAGTGAAAGCACCCCCGAATTCCATTTTCCTATAATAATTTTCCTACTACAGATGAAATCAAAGATGAAAGAAGAAATCATTGGAGGATTATCTAAAGCAAAGCATAATTACAGACTCATTGTAATTAATGCTGTGGAAATAATTTCTGTGAGGATGAAAAATTAATATTAACATTTACCTATATGACGATACTTTGGACTACAATTTTAAGTCAAGCTGATCTTTCAAAGACAAACTAATTACCATTTTGAACAGAAACATAGAATAGGCCAAATCATAGCAGGTGCTTAGCCTTTGTTTAAGGAGGCAAAAGGGACTTGAGCAATTATTTAATTGAATCTACTCAACATAGCTCATTTAGGCCTAAAAGAACTATTTTCTAAATAGCAGGTTATCTGTCTTAAAATTATCTAGATAATTGCCTCAGATCTCCAAATCGTTTGACTATTAATATACACCTAAAGAGATGTATCTAATTAAACAAGAGAAATGCAGACTTGGTTGACTAGTTCTCTTCCTCAACAAGTTTAATTTAATTTAATTTAATGTAAGTATTTATTGAGTATCTATTTTGTGCCAGCCACTAAAGGAAGCTCTTAGATCATGAACCTTTCCTGATAAAAACTAAGATTTTGGAAGAGCTGTGCCAAGCCCTCCAATCCTGGGTCCTCATCACTTTTCCAGTTACCTCCTCTGCCCAATTAACCCCAAACACAGCAGCTTTTCTCACCCCCTTGCTCTTCCTGGGCTCATGACACCTTGGACCACTATTTCTGCTTTATACAAAGCCACAGGTGGTAAAATCCCTCAACCCTCAGATGAAATGCCACCCCTTTAAGAGCCTTTCCTGATGTGGTTCATCTATTTAATCCCTTAGAGCAATTTAAAACAATGAGGTGTATTTATATGTGCCAATATGGAAAACTTCCCAAGATATAGTGGATTTAAAGGACATCAGTAGAATCACGTGCAGGTTATTTATGCCACGTTGCTGCCCAGATCCATCCTCTGCCCTTCCTGCTCTGCACAGCCCTGGAAAGTGCCTGCTATTCAGTTTGGCCAAGGGAAGGCACAAGAGGTGGCTGAGAGGGAGGATGGAGACTTCAGGAGCTCCTTCTCTGCTGTGATCCAACGCACCTGGCAAGAGCCGGGTTCCTCCTGAATGAGTTGATTTCTAAGCTGAGTTCTTCATTTTGTCCCTCTGTCCAAGAGGTGGGATGGCTCCCTGCCTCTGTAGGCCTCCGGTAGCCATGCCGGGCCTCATTCACCACCAGCAGTCACTGGACCCAGTTTCAGCTTTCTGAGCTATTTAAAAGTAATTTAAATGATATCTCATGACTTTTACCCTTTCTTAGGGGTCTTCTAGAAACCAAAGATAAAATATAC
This sequence comes from Tapirus indicus, assembly GCA_031878705.1. Classification (NCBI taxonomy): domain Eukaryota; kingdom Metazoa; phylum Chordata; class Mammalia; order Perissodactyla; family Tapiridae; genus Tapirus; species Tapirus indicus. Next base: position 124,177,900 of record CM062925.1, read on the forward strand.
TTATTTTTCAAGTAAAATAAAACATTTAATCTTTTAATTACCATAAGGCCCATTGGATTCTTCTATAAATTCAAGACTCATTATTACGGGATCTTAGTGATCTTATTTTTCCTATATCTTGAAATATTTTGCTGTTTCATAATCCCAGAGATTATATCATCATTTCTCAACCTTATTCACCAATTATTCCCAACAATGCTAAAAAGAAGACAATAAGGAGAAATGGAGGGATGACGAAAGTCCCTAGAAGATGAGGCAATTGTGCAACATACCATCATCCTTCATTTTCTCATTTCCTTGCCCAAAGGGTTGCACAACCTTCCAAGAAGGTTTAGAAGATGGGAGCCAGCATCTCTGTGGCCTGCGTCAGCTCTCATTGATCACAGTGGGGAATTAAGAACTTCTCATTTCCTGTCCCTAAAGGCACAGGAGAAAACTGACAGAGGAAATCCTTTCACACTATTAACACAGGAGATGAATGAAAGCGACAGACATTAGCATTCTAGACCCTAGTCATGATCGCAAAATTAATGCATAAGTGAAATCTCAGATTATGACTCCTCAGATGCTATTTTAGATGAATTCCTTAAACTCAAGAACCATTGAGTGATGGTTCCCAGGGGCTGAGGAAGGGGCCAGGGGGACTTTTTGGGATGATGGAAGTGTTCTATAAGTTGATTGTGAATATGTTTATACTACAAGTATCTTTGAAAAAATTATGCACATAAAATTGGTGAATTTTATTATATGTGAAGTATGCCCCAATACAACTGCTGTTAGTGATGATCTATTGCTGCATAAGAAATTACCCCAAAACTTCATGGCTTAGGACAGCAGACATTTGTCGTACCACAGTTTCCTTGTGTCAGGGTCCAGGTGCAGGTCAGCTGGGGTCTCCACTGTCAAGTCTCTGCAGGCTGCAGCCCAGTGGTGGCCAGGCTGTGGTCATCAGGAAGCTCAGCAGGGAAGGGGCAGCATCCTGGGGGTTGTTGACATAATTCGCTTCCTCACAGGCTGTTGGCAGGAGACTGCCTCTCAGGTTCTAGCCAAGTGAGCCACTCCGTCATGGCAACTTGCTGCGTCATAGCGTCAACCCCAGAAGGCAAGCGTACATGCCAGCAAGACAAAAGACCCATCTTTTGTGACCGAATCATGAAACGAGACCCCGACACCTCTGCTGTGTTGTACACTGCAGGGGAAGGGATGACACAGCTGCATGAATACTGGGCGGGCGGCGAGAGGAAGGTATTTGCCGCTGTTTAGAAGTCTGCCTACCACAAATACACTTCTTTTTTCCATAGCTTTATTGAGATACGATTTACATGTAACATCTAAGTTCAAGATGTACCACGTGATGATTTGATACATGTATATATAGCAAAGTGATTACCACTATAAGGTTAGTTAACAGATTCCATTTCTCACAGATTACCTTTTTTTTTTTTTTGGTGGTGATAACACTTAAGATTTACTCTCTTAACTTTCCAGGACAAACAGGGAAGATGGCATTCTCCATGAGAATTCTCTCGTTTTGGTAAAAAGATGTGTGACAGAATTCTTTCATCTTTTATGATGTTTATGCTCTGGAATTTCTTTGATACACAGAAGTTTTCTCTGTTAAAATACATCTTACAATTTATAATAATGTTATCTTTAACTATGCTTTTATTCTTCCTCCTGTAAATTATTTTTTAATTAAAAATATTTACAATAAACAAATACAAAGGATCTATTGACCCCTGACAACCAGTGGGGATGACTGTTTCACAGTTGTGTGGAGAATCAACTCTGCCCCACTTCTGTGAGTTGCTTCTTACTGAGATCTCTTCATTTGAATCATCTAGCCTGAATTTTATTTCCCTCAAAGACCCTGATTGATATAAACAACACATGGAATTTGAACACATTTGTGCTAAAAAATATAAAAGCCTCAGAGTTTGGAAAATACCAAAAAGAGCCAGGACTCGCAGTGAGTCTGTATCCCACCATAACAGCTACAGGAGGAGGCCTAGAGAGGATGGGTGTTCAGGGAACAGAGCATTTCTGCTCGTTTGCCACACTTAGTTATCGACGCCCTAAGAGAATTCTTTACAAGGCCCGCAGGTATTTCCCTGTAATGTTGCTTCTGCTGCTATTCAATTCTTTCCAAATGAAAATCACGAAAACTGAACACACATTTTGGTGATCAAAAGTCGTGAAGAAACAAAGAATCCACACACTCTCTAGAAATGGGTATCTTTTAAAATGATGCCTGCTCTGTTGGTCCCCTCGGCGACCATGGGACCGTTTTCTGGCATGAAAACCAGGCCTTGATCTTCAAGGTGCTCTTCGGGTCCCTAAACTTCCATCAGCTACACACAGGGCTGTAGCTTCCATTCTTTCTCTCGGACGCGGTTTGATTCACAGGTCGTGATTCGTACCTTCCTTAGGACAGTGTTCTTCCTAATCACACAGACTTTAAGACAAGTAGAGAGAAAGACAGCCTGGACCTGGAAGAATAGTTTACCTTTAGCTCAGTTTTCATGACTCACTGTGGAATTCCCAGTAGTGAAATCCTGTTAGATCTCTGACTAATAAGGTAAATAATACCATTCTTCAAATACAGGAGAAATTCTGAAACTAAGACTGCATTCCATAAAGTGACCCAAGGGACGAGTTAGGTCAACAGTAAGCCTACCTCGGTCCCAGAATATCTATGTAGAGATGACTTTTTAAACTGTTGTTTGTAATGGTTTCAGACTTACTCACCCATCACTACCAAGCTGTGTGCTTGGACACTTCCTGACCTCTCTGGGGCTCAATTCCTTTCTCAAATCTCCCTGCAGGATCTGCTTCACAGGGTGTTTGTAAATACTAAACTAGAAAAGAAATCCGGGTAGCCTGTTGCCTGCTCTTGCTTTTCTCTCTCTTTTTTTCTATTCTCGCCTAAGAGAATTAGGATCATTAAAGAATATTTTAAAGGAAATTATCCTCTTGTGGCCCTTTTGGCCAAAGCTGAAAAGCTATAAAGTTCTCCTAACAATTTCTATTGTCAAGGTATGAGGTCGTGGAATCCCATCGATGCCTACAGGGCCCCAGAAGGAGGTCACCACTTAGCTAATTTCACAGATAAAGAATCCAAAGAGAAAAAAGACTGGCAACTTGGAGACATAGCCGTTGGTACAAAATTGAATCTATTTGTGTATAAAAGTAACTGTGCTTAAGCTCAAAAAAGACAGAAAAGTTAAGAAAAAGAAGAGAAGACAAGAAATGAAAAGATATAGGGGTGGTTGCGAAGATAAGCGAGTGTCATGGCTAATCAAGTTCTGTCAACAAGCTTGAAAAAAAATTAAGAAAATTATGTTCCCCTTTCTTTAGGGTTCTCTGGAGAATGGTTTATTTCACAGAATCTCTGGCCTAAATTATGTTGCGATATTATCATCATTTTTTTAATCTAATGATAGGGACCCATCATAGGGGAAACAAATGTTAGCATCAATTTATAATCACCTGGACCCCAAAATATCCTCACTTCAACCCACCCACCTCAGAGGACTGGAGTCTTCTCCTCGCCTCCCCAGACTTCTCCCTCTCCCCACCCTCGTATGGAGGGCGAGATACTTCTTGGTCCCTTGAATTCCCTCATCCTCCTCATTCAGTGCAACTCTCCACCAGAAACTCTCCTGCTCTCTTCTGCCTTTCCTCTTTCTGGCCATCGAGAACTCCATAAAGGTGTGGAATCTCTCAGTGTTGAAGCACCTTACTTGCGAATAATTATCCAAATGGAAAAATCAGGCCATCACTTTCAGTGTATTCCACAGAATGGCTCATCTTTTCCTGAAACAATGTGATCATGGGAGTCCCCTTGTCATAAAGCTTTTCTGACTCATCTTTACATTCGGAACCAATCCAAAGTCCTCATCTGACATCAAAGCTCTCAGAGACTTGTCCCCATCTCTCCTCCTGCCTTCTCTACCACGGCACACGCTCGGCATCCTCTGTACTTGTCTTACCAGTCTACCCACCCCCCTGAAGCAGATCCCCACTCCGCACTGTTGCCAAAGTGATTTGTTCCTTTGAAAAAGCCTTATCCTTTAAACACCTGTGAAAGATCTACCCAGTCTTTCAGGCTTGTCCCACATCTTACCTCAGAAGGTCTTTTCCAATCAGAATGCCTCTTTCTCTCTTCCCTATTCTAGAAGATCTTGATTTGTTGTAATAAAATGGATCACAGCATCGGAGCTGCATCAGAGCTGTTTTCATACGCTCCTCTCCCAGGCTGATTTGCTAGGACTCCCTAGTTGACTCCCATGTGCCTAAGACGATGTTTGGATATGGCAGGAAACTCACTCACATTTCTCAACCCTACTTTAACCTGATGACTCTGAATATATCACACCTAACCAAGTTTTTGGTCTGAGTTCTGGTCCATTCATCACATGTGTCTTATTTTTGCTCAACACTCAACATGCTTTATTTGCTTGTATCCAAATGCTCGGATACCTACTTGGGAGTTAAAATATCACATGCCCATAACTAAACTCTTGATATCTGCAAAAAATGCTACTTCTTCTTCAGTCTTCCCATCTGAGCGAAGAGCACACCTTCACCCAGTGGCTCAGGGCAGAAAATGAGTCCCTCTGGCTGCTCTCCTCTCACACTCACATTCATTAGAGAAAAAACCAGCAATGCTGTCTTCAAAATTTATCCCAGTTCTGACCACTTCTCACTCCCTCTACTGCCATCATTTGGGGACAAGCCTCCGTCATCTCTTATCTGGCCCCTCACTCTGATTCCTGCTTCCATTCAAGCCCCTATGATCCCTTCATCATGCAGTAGCCATTGAGCCCCTTAAAATATAAGCAGAGCAGGTCACCTCCTCAGAGAGGCCCTCCTGACCTTCCCATCTAAGGATGCTCGCTTTCCCTCACTCTGTAGCCTATTATTTAGTTTTAGGGTTTTGCATGTTTTCCGCAGTGCTTGTTGCTTCTCAACATTATATATGAAGATAAGGATTTTATCTGGCTTGTTCACCACTACATCCCCAGTAGCTATCACATAGTAATCACTTAATAAATATTTATTGAATTAATAAATGGGCATAACTCCCCTTAAACTGGGCTCATCTTTGTGACCCACCAATCTCAGCCCCTCCCAGCACCAACCCACAGGTCACCATGTCACCCCTGAATGCCACAGCTTGTCCTGTCTGCCTGGCTTCACACACATTTGTACCTTCACCTGATGTGATGTCCCTCTTCTCTCTAGAAATCCAATTTCTCTCCCATATATCCAGACACAACTCCACTTCCACCTCTGTAGGAAAATCCTTGCCTGATAACCGTGTGTCACAGTGATGTCTTCCTTCTCTGACATCCACCCCTCTATACTAAAATCACTTTATTTCTGCTCATGAATCATGTGCTGCTTGATTTCAATGGTTTTTAAAAACTATGTTCTACTCAACTTGAATCCTCAGTAAAAGCTGAGTCAGAGGCTGGAACCCATTCATCCATTGCTAAGAAATCCAGCAAAAATATATTTATTGTGAAGGGTTATTAATTATTGTAAATAGCAGAAATCCACACTTTACCTCTTAAACACTAGGAAGTTAACCAGTGTCTAGGGAACTGTCCTTGCAAAAGGTCTATGAGCAGCATGACGTTGCCGTCATTTAAAAATTTCTTTCTACTTCTGTTTTGCTATAAACAATAGAGGACAGAGAGGAATCAGGGGAAATGAACAGAGAAGGGACTTTCCAAGAAGAGAATTTTTAGAAGGGCTCAGGGCGGCCCTCCCCTCCTTGCCTAATGACCCTGATAGCCCCTGGCTCTCGCCAACACTGGCTGGAAACCACGTGGAACCAGTCACTGAAGGTACTCATGATTTGTGCAATAGTGTTGAGCTAGAGACGATCTTACAATATACAGATTCCTAAACCCAGAGAAAGGGTTCCACTATTCTTAACACATCCTTGGAATCTCTTAATACATCCTCAAATTGAAAACAAAGAAACAACAACACAATAAATAACTATGAAAATAAAACCACCATCTATTGCTTTAAATTATTTCCAAAATAGTGTAGATTCTGTAGGAACATTTTATCCAAGATTTTGATGCTCATCCAACTCAAGAGAAGACAATAAGCCATGAAGACCAAATCCTGGTACCCTTTGTAGCAGCGTACCTGAACTCAGTGTCCACAGCAGCACAGTAAACTACAATTGCAGTGGTAGGCTCACAATCTAAAAGCACAGTTGAGAGCTGACAGCCCCATTGTAGAAATATACGTTGACTGTAAGACATGCATTAAATGTTGACTGGATTAACAAATCAAGAGAAAAATGTATACCTTCTCATTAATTTTTAATTATTTAATTTATTTTGAATGTGTAAATCCATCTATAGACTTATTAGCTCTTAAGGGAGGAAGCTGTGATGTCTGTTTCTTTAGTTGTCAACACAGCAACTAACACATTGTTAAGAATATAATAAAGCCTCAGTATGCATTTGTTGATTGACTAATGATCCCATCTGCTGGTGTTCATGCCCATGTGTGATACCCTCTCCTTGAGTGTAGGCTGGATTTACTGACTTGCTGTTAACAAAGAGAATACTGCAGAGGACTTGGAAGGTCGCTTCTGAGACTAGGTTCCCCAAAGACTGGGGCGTCCATCCTGGACACTTCCTCTCATTCTCCTGCTCATTAGCTCTGAGGAAAAACAGCCACCATGGAAATAAGGGTGCAAGAAACAGGTCCTCAGTCCACCAGCTTGTGAGGACCTAAATGCCACCAGCAACCATCCGAGGGAGCTTGGGAGCAGATTTCCCCAGCTGAGCCGTGAGATGAGACTGTAGCCTGGTGGACACCCCCAGTGTGACCTCAGGAGAGACCCTGTACCACAGGCATCAGGTAATACAAACTTAGATTCCCGTCTGGCAGAAACTGTGAGATAATAAATGGTGGTGGTTCTAAGCCACTAAGTTTGGGATAATTTGTTACACAGCAATGGTAACTAATACAGGACATAATGGCCAGAGGCTAAAGGGCAGGAGGCCATTGCAATAATGCAGGCAAAGGTGATCATGCTCAGACCACAGTGGCAGCAGTGACAGTGATGGGATTTGGGATGTTTTGAATGTGAAGTCAGCTGGGTTTGCTCATGGACTGGATATGGGATAGAAAGAAAGTGAGAGGTCAAGAATGAATCCAAGATATTTACTCAGGCTTCTGGAATAATGGAGATGACTAACTCAGTCATCTTTGACTAACTCAGGGTACATATTTGAGAAGACCACCTGGGTGAGATGAAATCAAGAGTCTGCTTTTGATATGTGAAGTTTAAGATGCCTGTGTGGTGGAAATGTCAAGTGGGTGGCTGGATATGCAAATCTGGAGTTCACAGGAGACTTGGTTAGTGACAAGGACTGAGGGATTATCAATATTATATGGTATTTAGGGCCATGAGGAGTAAAGGCAGAGTGGGAGGGAAATGAGGAGATGGAGTTGTCCTGGAAGACAAGTGAAGAAAGACACTCAAGAGGAGGGAAGGTGACCTGTGTCACTGTTATAGACAGGTCAAGGAAAATTGGAGGAGATGGGAAAAAAGTTGTGCAATAATCTAGCTCAGGATGTCTTTCTGAACAGAAATAATATTTATATTCCCTCACCATAACTAAGCCATCTTTTCCCACAAGGTATTTGAGAAAATGGCTGAAAACAGTTCCACTCTTTCAAGACAAACTACTTCCACTGTTAGAACACTACTGATCATTCAGAGACCTATTGGTTCGTTTCCTTCCAAAATGAGAACTGAACTTACACAGCAATAGCTACCATATTATTTAGGAATTTGTACCCTCACCCTACCAAAAAAGATGATTGCCTTCAAAATAACTTCAAATGTTATCACTTCTTTCCTACCAAAGTTTAAATCCCTTGCTGAGGAAAATTGCTCTTTACAGAAATCTTGTAGACTCCTCAAATCTGGGACTCATTGCCTCAACTGTGCCAAAGTGATGGCTGCTATGTAGGCAGACGGGTGGAGTGAATGGCATATTCTGTGACTGGAATTCTTTGTTGGTGCTATTGGCCACCCAGTTGAGTCAGTCTTCAAGTCCTTATAATATATGCATTGTTTTAAATACATATCAACCCAATTTCCATATGTTACATTTGCTTCTTTCTTCCTTGATCACTGCTGCCTTCTAAAAGAAATGTAGTCAAGACTAATAAAAATGGAAATCTCCTTTAGAGGAGAGAGGAAAGATTTTTCACACAGGTTTAAATTAAAATTAACGATCAGTTAGCTAGAGACTGTGTAGTGACGTGAAATCTCTCAAATTCATGGATATTAGAGAACGCACTGAAAGTACAGGCATCAGAAATATGAAACAAGGCAGACAAGTAAGACGGTTATGTGAGGGGCAGATCTAGGATTTGTGGGGTCTGATGCTTATACAGTTTAAGGGTTCCACTTTATGAACTCGAACACGAAATACAAATATAAAAGTCAAAATTTATTGGGAAAGAGAAATCAAAATAAATTAGAAATATTATAAAGCTGACAAATACCACAAACATTACAAATTCCTGAAGAATCCATAATATTAGAATTAGACTTAGATATTAGACATATTATTAGACAATATTAGACATATTATGGATTTGACATATATGGACTGACATACCTCACACCATTTTCTCACTTTTTTTACTTACTTGTCGTTTACTTGCCTCTTTATGGCAATGATTTTGTAACATAATTTTCTAGAGATAGTAGAAAGATAATTCAGTCTTCCCTAGCGCGTGTCAACAAAACTAGTTTTTTCTTAGTCATAACTTAGAAAAGTTCCTTTCAGCTTCACAACTTTTTGTTGATAATATCAGTAAATTTTTGTTGATAGTATCAGTAAATTTTTTAGCTTTCTTGTCGAATTTGAGAAACCTCTATCAACTTCTTTCATCTATAAACTGCAAAAATTTCAAAGCATCTTATGTTTCCTTGTAGAGTAACTAATTGTAAATGACTATTCAACAGGTTCCTTAGAAACTTTACCTCTTCCTTTTAGTAAGTTACTATTTCAATAAGATCTGAAAAATTTTTATACAACTTACTTCTCAACATAAGAATAATTTCTATTGATGTCACTGCTCATATTTATTGTTTTTGTTTCATGTTCTATTGATTTTTATCTGGATTTTTCTTCTCAGTTCTTTTCAAGTAAGTTTAAAGATGGTTAGAAAAGCTTCCCTTTAAGTTCACAAAACAGAAGTCTGGAATTTCTTACTTTCTTGGAACATTCTAAAATGGTTTTCCAAATTACTATTAAAATGGCATATTCCCAACTTGACTTCCTCTTCGCCAGGTCTCAGAAATTCCTATAGCCTCCCAGCACCAGCTGACGGGGCAGAGCTGCGATGTGGGGACGTTGAAGGAAAAAGAAACAGCAACCTCCACCAGTGTCGTTATGTCCTTTTGAAAAATATTCACAACGTATGACCACATGGGCTCATTGGAAAATCCACCTCTGCATAGGCTGCCTTTCACAAAACACAGGAAAATTTAAATTATAATTATCAGATTCTGCTGCCTGGAGATGAAGAAGGCTAGAAAAATGCCACAAAACTTTCCATTAAAATTCTAGACCCTTACAACTTCTTTTTTAAACCTATGGCAAATCAAGCAAACTGCCACATTATTCATCAGGAAAGGATCATTTACATGGCATTTAGGCAGTTTTAGAAGCATCTTGCCTCCAACACTTCCCAAATTTGCATTATTTGTGGTTGAAAGCAAATGCATAATTCACTCATTCACTGATTCACCCATTTTTTCCTTCTTCATGTCTTACTCTGTGTTAGGCACTAGATTCAGGCAGATGGGCATGTTCTCTTTCCTGAGGAGTCACACTCCAGCCAGAGTGACAGGAAGGACAATGGTGGGCAGCACACTGGAATAAATGCCACTGGAGCACAAGTCAGGTGGAAGTGAGGCCTCTGTGGGGAGGTCCCACTCATACGTAAAATGTCTGAGCTGCGTGCCAACAGACAAATCAGGCTAAAGTAGTCAGAGGTGGGTATGTGAGGGCCGGAGGGTAATAATAGCTGAGAAAGTTAGGAGGAGCCTGTAGCATTTTAGCATTTATTAAATAGTTAGCATTTATTAACATTTGTTGGGTAATTTGCCCAACATCACACTGGTAAACGATGTTGTAGCCAGTACTAAAGCCAGACAGCCTGGCTAGAGAGTCATCTTATTGCCTCTCAAAAATAACGGTAACAATAAAAATAGCAGGAGTAATAATAATATAGCAGTAGGTAAATAACAATGCTAACAAGGTGTTAGTGTAGAAGGCTCCTTCCTGCACCACACATCCCAAGTTTATTTTCATTCAGTTATCTCCTGGAACCATCACCTAAAAACCTCTATTTCACTCTATTCTCTCTTCTGTAGAAATTTTAAAATACTGTCATATTACCTAACAATTTCTACTTTTCTCAGAGTTACATTATCCCATTTGAAGTAAATCATGACAATTCTAGAAGGTGTAGCAGTGAATTTTGTGATCTGCTTACAAATAAGAAATAGAACACCTGGGAAGGAAAGTATCCTATGCCAAGTCAGAGCAGGAAAACCACACCCACAGGCCCCAAGTCTCTCCATTCTTAGTCAATTCACCAAACTCATTTCTCTAGTTATCTCTTTCTGTGTAGCAAATTACCCCAATACTCGGGGGCTCGAAGGAACCATTTCATTTGCTCACTTATTTTGGGTCAGGAACTTGAAAAGGGCTTGGTTGGGCATTTCTAGCTCAAGGTCTCTCACGTAGTTGCAGTCAGGTGGAGGCTGGAGCTGGAAGATCTGGCAGAGCTGTTGAGGGCTGACCAGACCCCCTCCTTCATCTCTCTCTCTCTCTTTCTCTCTCTCTCCCTCCTCAGGTAGCTCAGAGCCTCTGTGATCTCTCAGTGTGCTAGTTTAGGCTTCCTTACAATATGGCGGCATCGGGGCAGTGAGACCATTCACAGAGCTTCTCAGAGTTCTAGCTTGAGTATTCCGGAGAGCAAGGTGGAAACTGCCTTTACTGCCTTAGCCTCAGATGTCATGTGGCATCACGTCTGCCCTCTTGTCTCGGTTACAAATGAGATACAAACCCCCCAGATCCAATGGGAGGAGACATGGCCCCATGTGACTACTTCCCCCACTCCAGTTCAACCCCCCTTTGGGCTCCACCTGTGGCCGTTCCCTCAATCCTACCTCAGTCCTTATGGCTTTGAAGAGGAGGATAAACGAGAGAAAAGAGAGGGAGGGCCCCGTGACGCCCGCCAGCCCTGGCCCTGATGTTCCTGGTGTTGCACCACACCTGTGGGAGTGACGCACAGTCACAGAGCAGGAAGTTACTGCCTAGGAACCATCATCATGGCCGCTCCCTGGAAGAGCGCTTTTCTGAGCATCTCAAGCTATATCCGTGGTGAATTCCTCTGAAGAAGGGGAAGTTCCAGAAGAATGGATCCTTTTGCATGCCATTAGGATCAGTAGCAGCCAGAATTACAGCTATTTATTGTTTTTAAATTGAGATTAAATTACAAGGGAAAGATAATTCTTAAGATGCAGAGTTTAAAAGGTGATGCAGACCTGTGTGTACCTGATAGTACCCTCCATCGAGTTTTGATGACTGAATTATGATCTGTCACCTGTGGCCAGGACATTGTTTTTATACCAGTGCATTTCCAACACCCTGCGGGAATGGGAATCTGTGGATATCCATCTCACCATGAGAGCAAATTTGAAATGAAAGTATATTAGGATAGAGCAATCAAACAGTATCCATTTGGTGAGACTGTTCATTCTGATGGTCCAGATGTGAGTCATAAGCAAGCTTATGTTCCAGAAGATGCATCTCAAGAAGAGGATTCCATTCTTTGGATGATATTTATTAGTATTTTGAAACCAGGGCTTGAAATTTTTTTGGAGGGGGGGAGAGAGGGGGAAAGACTATCCCTCAGCTAACATCCATTGCCCATCCTCCCCTTTTTTTTGCTGAGGAAGACTGGCCCTGGGCTAACATTCATGTCCATCTTCCTCCACTTTTTATATGGGACACCGCCACAGCATGGCTTGACAAACGGTGCATCTGTCCACGCCCGGGATCCAAACCTGTGAACCCTAGACCACCAAAGTGGAGCATGCAAAAGCAGAGCATGCGAACTTAACTGATACACTACTGGGCTGGCCCCCTTGAAATTCCTTTTTGATTCATTGGACATACTCATGGGTATAATATGCTTAATCTGTGAGGTTGATTGCAGTTCACTGTAGCTATTTTTACTTGGTTGAAATTCTGGTTACCTTTTCTAGTTGGGGGATGGAAAAGTAAAGCCATACACATTGTTACCTCAGTTATTCCAAAAATAGGAAAAGCTCCCCTCCCCCCCCAGAAAAAGAGAGAGAGGGGGAATGATGGGAAGGTGAGAAATGAGATGAAACAAACCAGGGGAAAGCAGGAATGGAAACTGGGTCAACAGTCCCAGGGAAGCCATTTGCCTTGAGAAGGTTGAACTACAGCCATGAAGCAACCCCCAATGGACATCATCTTCAGGCCCTTTGATTTCATTTTCACTTGTCTTTAGAATGTCAGATTACAACAAAAATTATGTAACTTGCATTTCCCTTTTAGAGTTTTCTGGCCTAGTTGATAACCCTAAATGTAGTTTCAATGGTGAACAAAAGTCAACATACCTTTTTTTTCCAACTAAAATGCTATTTCTGTCTAATTCACTGCAATTGTAAAAAGTCCCGGTCCATGAATCACTTCACATTTAGTCTGGATATGAATATGAGTGAATGACCTACAACTGACTCCTCCCCATGTTCTCAAATCCTCTTATGGTAATTCCTCATACAATTTGAATTTTTAGGGACAGCAATGTCCCAGTAGAAAGCCAGTGGTTGGGAGCTGGAGGATGGGCACCTGGCCTGTGCAAAGGAGAGGGTCAAGAAAATGTGAGGAGTTGATTCCTGAGGTGAAAACACTTTCAATTGCCAGGATGCATGATCAGATTGAGTGAATCCAACTGTTTTCAAGGTAAGAAAGGATTCTTGCAAGATTGTTATTTCTCTTTGAAATACTGAGATAGAAATCAAAAAGAAAGTTCAAATGGACGACTTGTTCTCTTCTGTAGGATAACTGGTTGGTATAAATTCAATTTTCAGGAAGAAATATGCCAGCATTGATTAAGCTACCCCATTTTTATGATTCTATTCAAAACCATTATCCAGAAATGAATTAGGTCAAAAATTGGGAGGGGGAAATCACATGAATCACTTTTTTCCCTTCATCGTAAATGAATTTTTCAAAGTATGTGTTTTAAATATTTGAAACTCATCAATATATGTATATATTCTATTCTAGAGAAATCCTTTCAAAGACCTTGAGAGTGTTGCCATTCTTTTTTATGGAGTGTTGCAGACCATAGTCTTCATGTGAGAAGAGAAAGCACTCCAATGTGTAAGTGGTAATCCCCAGAGAAAGCAGGAGTTGAAAAGAAACATACCTTTTGTAAACTGCTTTAGCAAAAATGACATTGTCAATCATCATATCAAATAGCATTTCTAAAATGTCAAAAGGAAAGGAGAATGTCGTTGCCACATGCAATTGAGTAATAACACAGCAGATCACAGGGTCTTGGTAGGAAATGGTCCACACGGAAGCTACTGAGCCATCTTGGTGCTGGAGGGTCAGGAGCTTGCTGAAAGATTTCAGCACATCACACCTGGTCTAACAGAGCAAGCGGTAGAGGGAGGCAATGCTGGAGGGTGGTACCAAGAGCACTCTGCCTGTGGAAGGCAGGCTGATGTTCTCATCTGGGTCCTTGACAGAGCACATCAGGAAACAGGCAATTGAGAGCAAGTTAACAGGAGCTGCCTTCCCTTTGCTCCTTAAACCTTCATACAGATGTAAGGATGTGGACAACCAAACAGGTCTCAGATAAACACATGCAGGGATTCAGCACTCCAACAACTAGTTCATCAATATTTCACACTGGCTAGAGAAAGGCAATAACAGTGAAATCAGTTCATCTTCACCACCTGTTAGCAACCAAGTATAGGGCTAACCAGAAAAAGACATCTAAATGGCAACTTCTGTTACTCATTCCAAACCTGAAAACTGGAAAAAAATCTTTATCTCACACCATCAAATAATGATTTGCCAGCCACAGTACATATGATAACATCGTGGAGAGAGTGGAATAAACGTATTATAGGTTATATTAAAATTCAGTCTGTCCTTTGAAAAATCATAATGGTCTCCAAACCCAGAAATCACTCACTAGAGTGATTTTTCTCTGCATTGTTTAGAAATACTCAGTCTTTGTCTTTAAAGATATCCAGCTGGAAAACTCTAGTGGACAGGTCCGATCTGCTCATTTGTTTATTGACTTGACAATAATATAAAGAGATTTCAAATTGGTAAAGCCCAGAACTTACCCAGGAGGCAGCATCTTATTGTGGAAAGAGAGTGCGATTGGAAGCCAGGAAAAGACAGGGAAAGAAATCATTTTGAACTGTGACAGGGGTTAAGGGAAATCAATGATATTAATAAAATGCTATTAGCTATTTAATTGGATTATCTTTACCAAAACTCCCCAATCTAAGATTTTTTTAAATAAAATGCTATGTGAAGTAGAGGTTGCAAACTCAAATCCTTACATGGACCAAGAAAGTCATAAAGAGAAATGCAAACTGTAAGAAAAACAAACACATAAGTGCCATCATGATTGGTAAGAGACACTTAGCCTTAGCAGGGGACAACTATAGGAAGTGCTGGAGACTGCGGATAAATGAAAAGTGCAGGTATCCCCTAAAGAAGGTAGCAGTGGGGCCAGCCCCATGCTGTAGTGGTTGAGTCTGGCATGCTTTGCTTTGGCAGCCTGAGTTCACAGGTTCGGATCCCAGGTGCGGACCTACGCCACTCATCAAACCATACTGTGGTGGTGTCCCACATACAAAATAGAAGACTGGCACAGATGTTAGCTCAGGGCCAATCTTCCACAAGCAAAAAAAAGAGGGGGAGACTGGCAATAGATCTTAGCTCAGAGTGAATCTTCCTCACCAAAAGAAAGAAAGTAGCAGATACTCAACTCTGACCAATTGTTGCACTGGGGAAATTTGGATCTAGTCTGGCTAGATTTCCACTATTTCCAAAAGATGGAAATCTAGATGTATATATAAAATCTTCCCTTTTTTAATGTTGGCTCATATATTCACCCTTAAAACACCATGTAGATCAAAACTGGGGTCCAGGAAACACACATGCCATTGGGTCTGTTTGCTGGTTTGCACCCTGTAAAGCAAGAAGGCAAGAGGCACAAAGTGGAGCCGTAAGAGGCTGAGTAGATATCCCAGGGATGTCAAGGCTCGCTACATCATTAATTTGCTAATGTGGAATGTGGATGCTGTCAAAGAAGGCAGTCATAAGAAAAGGGAAAGCTAAAGTCATGGCCAGGTCATTTGTGGGAAATGACTGCTGAGATCATCTGGCCTTATGTGAAATTGACCTTTTCTTTTATTCCCTCTTGCTAAACATTCCCGAGGCCAACAGGCATGGACATGAAACCAAAACCTTCCCCTCTGGGCAAAGAGCCATGATAACAAAAGGGGTGGGCATGACAGGAGCAAGTGGATCCAAGATCATGACTTACCCCAACCAGATCCGCTGAGCCCAGGAGATCGCAGCGGGCCCTGCAGCACACAGACTTCTAGAGAAATGAGAAGCCAAGAGTTCAACTTGGTCCTGTAGTTTTTACAGCAGTATTTGTATGATATCTTAGATAACAAACTAAAAGAACAACGTGTACAAAAATAAACACCACCATGTTAAAAAAAAGCAACCTCCTGGAAACAAAGACTGGCTTTGATCTTGGAAAGAAATTCTCATTAGTTGGTTCATTTGATGAGAATCTCAATTCCTTAAGCCATTAGTTCCCAAACAATGCCGGAATCTAGGGCTGAATAAAATTACAGAAAATAGAATTTATCAAACTGTTTTCATTTAAAATTGTACACAGGAGCAGGGTGGGTGTGTGTGTGTTGGGGGTGAGGTAGTGCTAACAACAGATTAGGAGCTGTTATTCCCAACTTTCTATTAAGTATAGAATTATTGATATTTTTTTACAGTTGAAAAAATAATGTAAAGATATAGTTTGAAGAAAAAATTATACCTATATGTATTTTTTTCCACCCACATTTTACTAGTCTCAATCCCTTTGTCCATTCACAAACTCACCAACCACTGTGCTGCTTGGTTTATCAGTGTCATAGTGCACATTAAGCATATCTTCATACCTTTGGTCTTGTAGCAGCATAGCCATGCCATGAGATAAGTGCCCTGGAAAATAACTACCCATCTCACTGCTTCAATTTGTTCACTTATTCAAGTCACATGTTTATAGAGAGGTCAATGTGTCTGGCACAATGATAAGCACAGAGCCTGCAAAGCAGGCCGTCCACGACCTTGCCCGCAGAGAGCTACCCCCCTGCCTCGTCCTCCGATTGTGTGTAAATAGCTGCTTATTTTGTTAATTCCTTGGGGATTGACCTTGAATCCAAGGATGATGATTTTTACAGCTATCTCCTTGGTGGCTAGTGGATGCCTGCGTTCATCGTGCGTATTTGACGAATAAATGAATTAGTAGCACTGGGAACACAATGGAGGAGGGCTGAGAATGCTTTGAAGAGTTTGGGGAGACACATTTGTGTCTGGGCCACCTTAGGCCTTGGAACCACCATGATAATAGCTGAGCCCAGACACTGACAGGGGAGGTTCAGTTTTGCCGGGAAATTCTCCTTCGTGGGAAGGATGGATTTGTTCTAATTTACTAGTTTCCCCACCTGCCTTGAATTCACAGGAGTCTCACAAAATGTCTGGAAATTTGAGATGGCAGATGAAATATAATGAGAAACACAGCAAACCCCTTTGAGAATGTGATAATTGTCTGGTAATAATGGCTACTTGCAGGTAATGTAAGGTGTTTCACAGTCTGTCTGGCTAACCAGGTAGGTTTGAGGATGAGAACGCCCCCATAGGGATGTAAGCCATCCTGGAATTCGCTTACAAGCAGGAGGCGGCTGGTACCCCCACCCCCACAAAAATCATTATAGATTGACTAGTACAAACAAGTCATTTTATTCCCTACTTATGTGTCTCAAAGAGGAACTTTCATGATTTATTCTTATTTCTCATCTGTTGCTGGAACCTGTCATTAAAATGAGCTAACTCTACTTGCATTTTTAATCACATGGTTCTCTATCTTGCTTTTCAAACTCTGTGCACGGTTCATCTTTGGCTGGAGTTCCCTGTGACGTCAGTAATAACTGACCTATTTATCTATGCCCCTTGCCGCTGATCTGAAAGTTGAGATTTAAAGGAAATCAGAAATCGTTACCTTGATGCATGCACAATTAGTAATAGGAAAAACCCAGAGAGGGAGAGAGGAGATAGACGGGGGAACCCCTCTGTGAACACTGAGTATAGAGAAATCCCTAGGAAAGTTAGAAAATGCCTCCTTTAAGACCAGAGCAATATCTCTGCTTGTGATGGGGACATTCTCTGAGCGAGCTGGACCTCCCCAGCAGGTCACCCAAAGAAACAGGCGCAGTGCCACCTACGAGTTAACCAAACATGACCTCATCTGCAAAGAATTCCCATGAACCATGTAGACCCTGAGGTCAAATCCTTTATCTGGGGCTCTGGAAGTTTCTCACTTTCAAAGCAATTACAAACGTGACCCCTCTCTTCTCCTGAGGGCAGGCAGCTCCAGGCGGCACTGTCCTGATCATTAAGAGAATGGAATCTCAGGAGTTCACTGAAATTTCTGAAAAGAGAGAGGAATTATAATTCTAGAAAAATACCAGTTCCAAGTAATATGGAGGTAAATATGAAAGAAAAGAGTATCAGTATCTCAGGGAAAAAAAGTCTAAGGAAGCCTTTTCCTCAGAGTTGATGTTTAAAAGAAGGGAAACAATTGAGCTTCCATCTCTGCTAGGACAAGCTGCAGACACAGTTCCTGAGGGAAGGGACTGGGCGGGGCTTCCAGGTCACCTAGAAGCACAATTAGAACCTCTGTTTCCCCCTCCACTGTGGCAGGTAGTCACCATCTCTTCCTTCTCTCCACACAGTTAAGGCAGAGCTCACGCTTCCTCCTTTACAGAGAAAAATTAATGCTAAGTGAGTAAGGAAGGCTTCAGGTCAGCCATGGGAAAACATCAGGCTCTGCCCTTGGTGAGGCGGGGTGACAATCCGAGCAGTCCTCCAGAGGGTATTGCTGCCCAAAAAGGAATCCGGCATCCCCATAGGTAACAGAGAACAGGACTGCGTGGGTGCCCTGACACGGGTAGACGTGGGTGCTATGGGCCCTGAGTAGAGGAAGCTGTAAGGTGAGTGACAACTGGAGTGTGGACAGATGGGCCTCCACATCCTGTGGGTAGAGGACCAGTGAAGAGGCAGGTGAGGACGGGAGCAGTTAGGAGTCAGGACAGACCCTGAGCTGCATTTGACCCCAGTGGAAACGAGTTATTTCTGATAATCATCAGCCGGTTGGTCCAGCTCAAAGATCTTCCAGAGAAGGCAGTGTGATGCTCCCTGCGCATCAGGACCGACCTCCGAGCAGGTGTGTCCTTTTCACAGGAGCACAAGGGCCAGCATCCCTCTGTGTCTGTGTGGGGGGAAGTGTTACTAACGCTGGAAAAGCTGAACGACTAGTGTAATTTGAAAGGGTTGTACACAAATACTATTTCAACCAAGATAACCTCATAAGGCTCAGCCCTGTGAACTTGAAAGAGGGCTAGAGGGTAAGAAATCTTTCCTTGTAAATGCCACACCAACGACACGTGGTCCTCTATGTGCAACTATCCCTCTCATTTTTGAGTCCCAGGGGTCTCCAGGCACTTCACATGAAAACCTATAACCCAGGTGATCCATGGTAAGTGGCGATGGCTAAAAAGGGACTGGGGTTTCCTGTGATTTTTTTTTTTTCACTCCTTAACGCACTGCTGTAACTTTGCCAATCTCTGTTTATGCCTCTTTAAGATAATTCCTCAGTCCGTACAGTAAACATCATCCCATGCTTCCCTCCATGGAGACCATGTCTTTTTCAATTTTCACACCTTCCCATGACTTCAACCTCCTCCGCTCCTCTTTGCCTTCTCGGTCACTCACTCTCTTGAAGGCAGCACAATGTGGTCCTGCAACCTCTGTTCCACGCAGCCGCCTGAAACACTGTGTCGATGGTCGTGACAACATCCCAATCACTTCCCCTAGCACTCGAGGGGCACCTTCAACTTCCTCACCCCCGTGATGTGACACTCTTGTAGCTTCCTTCCTCCCCTCTCGTTGAACTCATAGTGTTTCCGGTCCTTCCTTCTCTGCTCCTTTCTGAACCCCAATCATTTGGAATTTCCCCACATTAGAACAGTCTCTGATCTTTATCTGATTTGCACGCATATTAGAATCAGGTTTCAAAATTGTAGCAACTTTTATAAAGGATTATCAGGAATTTCTCTGCAAAACAATCATCATAAAATCAAATATGTACTGCGAGTTGAAGAAAATTCATCTAAAGCCATCTTCTGCATCCTCACAGTTAACCTCCTTTTCAATCTTTCTAACCCCTAGACAAAGGCTAAGCTCATCAGTCAAAATGCTGTTAATAAACTGCAATTAACACAAAGAGACTACTCTGTTCTTTATTCAACATCAGGAACATCTAATCCATCGTCAGTCCTTTTGTCAGTAAACAGTTATAGGATCAAAGTGTGGACAGTGACGGACTCATGATTTTTATTAAAGGAAAGCATACCCGTGTGTCTAGGGATTTTGCTCCCCAGGAAAGCGTTCATGATTGTACCAGTTGTCAGCTTATGGCCTCAGCTCTACACCCACCCTCTGCCCTGGAGCTGGGACCCTGCAAGCCACAGCCCATAGAGACCTTCCAGTAGAAGGTGCTAGATGGAGCCCACAAGCTTGCAGAGGAAAAGACCCTCCCATCTTCCTGTTGGCTGCCTGTGGGCTTCTTGAGGACCTCCTGCTTCCAGGGCTGTTGCACCAGCCACGCTGCTTCCCTTGGGCAGCGACAATTCTTCCCTTGAGCTGGCTCCAGTGTGGAGTCTTTCCAGCAATTCCAGAGCCAACTTTATTGCACACACCCCTCCCCATGACTCCAGCTCTAGTCCCACAGGCCCCCTTTCAGAGACCTGGGTCCTGCCTCCAAGGGCCCCTTCTCCGAGCTCTGAGGCACCAACATCAGCCTGAGATCTGCTCCCTCCTCAGAAGTCTGCCTTTCAGCCCTGCAGGGCCCCTTCTCTAAGCGTCTGAGCTTTAACAATCCCAAACTCTTCCCTCTGTCCCTCTGTCCTGGGGGTGGAAGCTGCTCACCGCAATTGCTCCCTGTATGCTACCTTAGAGTTCTCTTCACGCTCCCAGGTATCCTGTTAGCAACTCTATCTGTAGTTAAATTCTTCATATTAAATGCTCTCTGTCCAATAACTGGAATGGTTTCTGCCTCCTAACTAGATCCTTTAAAGTTATCTTAAAAACCATTATTACCACACAACGAAGCTGTTGTTTGAGAAGTGGGTACCTGGCTTCGTGCACAAGATTTTCTCTCATAATTGTTCTTAACCAACAGCTTCACAAAGTACATTGCCAAATACGATTTAATTGACTGGTCAGTACAATCCATAGCAGGATTTTCATAACTGACAGGTCAAATTCCCATGTAGCAGATGCTGTGATGCACCGCCCAGGTCCCCCCCAAGGACCAGTGCCTCTTTCCTCCACTCGCAGGAAGTGTAGCCTGCTGATGGCTTACATCTGAGTCCCTACAGGAACGGTCCATGGCTGATGAGAGCTGATGGGCTCAAGAGTACATCCCAGCCCCTGGGAGCCGGTGTCCAATGACTGGCCCACACAGGGTACAAAGTGCTAGCATCCTTAGTTTGGATGAGAACATCTCTGAGGCATCATGCGTTTTTCAGAGCAACCTGTGTGATCAGTAGAGGCCTCTGTAGCAGCTGCATTACGGTTCAACTTTTCCCTCTGCCCAGTCTTGCCTCCCTCACCCCCAACTAGGTGTTGCTCATGCTGTTCATAAGCCTCTGTCTCCTAGTCAGCTTCCCCTGGCACCCAAACTACGCATGAACAGTGTTCCCAAGATCTGGCACTTCTGCATCTCACAACCTCAGGGAGGCTCCGTGGGGAAGGTGGTAACACTTATCAGATGGATGCTAACACTAAGCTTACCTGTTGCTACTCAGAGAGTAGTTTCCTCTCCAGGAGAAAGAGAATCAGAGACATCATTAAAACTAGGAAAGAAAGCTGCACAGAGAACTGAGATGATAGAACCTCATCACTCTCATCCATGGCAAAGACTTACCCAGAGAAATGTGGCATCATAGTAAACCACCACATGAAAATGTACATGTCTGACATTAAAGGTTATTAGACAGAAGAACAACAAAAGTGACAGAGAGTCTATCCACAGGCTCCACCGGCCATAAAACAGGACAGGACCCCAGACTGGGAGAAACTCTCCTTGGGGACATGGAGTGATGGAGGTGGTGACTTGAGGAGGGGCGTTGGGACAGAGATGGTATCAGTGTTATTCTGAATTTATAGGATGCCAGTGAAAGAAATAAGCCTAAGATTGGTGCTATGGACTGGATGTCTGTGTCTCTCCAAAGTTCATTTGTTAAAGCCCTAACCTCCACTATGACAGCATTTGGAGTTAGGGTCTTTATGAAAATACAGTCATGTGCCAAATAAGGACATTTCAGTCAAAGATGGACCACATATATGATGGTGATCCCGTAAGATCAGTATCATACATAGCCTAGGTATGTAGTAGGCTATACAATCTAGGTTTGTGTAAGTACACTCTATAATGTACACACAATGACGAAATCAATTGTCTAAGGATCAATTTCTCAGAATGCATCCCAATCGTTAAGCAATGTGTGACTGCCATTAAAGCCAAATGAGGTACATGGGTGGGGCCCTGATCCAATAGGATTAGTGTCCTTCAAAGAAGAAGAAGATAGACCAGCACTCACTCTTTCTCTCTCTCTGAGCACACACAGAAGAAAGGCCATGTGATGACACAGCGAGAAGATGGTCATCTACAAGCCAGGAAGCAGGCCCTCACCAGACACTGAATCTGCCAGCACCCTGATCATAGACTTCCAGCCTCTAGGCTGTGAGAAAATAAATCTTTCGTTTAAGCCACCCAGTCTGTGGTATTTTGTTATGGCAACCCGAGGTGACTAAAACAATTTGTTAGTTCATTACTACTGGAATTCTGTTGACATAGTTAAACCCAGAGTTAAAGAATTATTTAATGCCCGAAACATCTGGACTTGATCTAAAAACTCCTTATCTTCACAGCCCTGTCTGAATTGATGATACCTGACTGATTACTAAGTTCTCTCTAGAATATGAGACCTTCACATAGCTTAGAAACTTTGGGCTGGCTAAACGTTTGCCAAGATCACAGAACGAAACCGTGACAAGTTTATAATCAGCTTTGGCAAAATGGGAAGCAACTCATAAAACTGTAAAGTATGACTAATGATCTTAATGGCAGTTCTAGGAAACATTATTCTTATTCCAATAATCGCTATCACTTATTGATTGCTATGCATGAGGCACTGCGCTAATCACTTTGTGTACAATATTATGTTTATCCCTACAACAGCCTTCTGGATTAGGTACTAATTACAAAGACAAGCAAATAGTCTGCAGCACAGAGAAGTCAGGGAACTTCCTCAAAGTCCAACAGTTCACAGAGGGTTGCGGGATTTGAGGCTGGGTTTCTAACAGTTGAGTTCTGTGCTTAATTACTTTCCGGCTGTGGTGCCATCCGATGAGTCATTCTAGGTTCTTTTTCTGCTGCTGTTGTGCATCTTGAGCAAACCTGATACCCATCACAATGTATTTTTATAGAGGAAAAATACTATGAGCTTCACCTTGCATAAATCAACTGTGGAAAAGCCCCACAAAATAATGGAGAATTCCCTTGTGTATCCCCCTTCGTGTTTGCACAGACAAACACAAGAGGACTTACTAGTCTCAACAAAGGACACTATCCATCCGACTAATGTTTGCTTTGGTGACTTGGAATGGTAGATTGACTTCACTAAACCAACTATTTGCTAAGTTTCCCTTTTTCTTTGTACTGTGAAAACACTACTTTAGTGTTAGTGCTATACAGCACGACCAGTGATGCAACTGGGTGAGTTTAATTTTTAATCAGTACGACTAGGAGAAAAATATACATGCATTTCTCATAGAAATACACATATACACTCATTTGTATGTGTGTGTTATAGGCACAGATTTTTTTCCCTATTAAGATAGTCTGCTCTTCTATTTGGAAAACAGTTTCTTTATAAATCAGAATTCTTACATGACATTTTATGAACAGAAAACCCTGAGAATGGTAATCTGTTTGAATCGGACTTTCAAATTACAGTAATTATAGACTTTCAGGGAATATTTGCATTATTTCCTTATACTGTGTTACATTTTTCTACAACTATCTGAAACCATCATCTCTGACAGGATTCCCTCAAAAAAATGTATATATAAATATACATATATATCTTAACACATGCCTAGAGCTGGGGCAAGCTGATGTTACTGCAGTCATGCTTGTTAGAAATAATGAAATGAGATTATAAACACTGAGATGAGAGTCAGGAATAAATGTGATACATACTATTTATTGAACACTAGTGCCGGGCACTGTTCAAAGTGCTTAATTTTCATTAATTCATGTGCTTTTTACCATGTGAGAATGATACCATTTTCATCCACATTTTTTATATGTTTATGTGAATTTTTCATTGACAGTTGGGGTATTTTCCACGGCAAGCAAGCCACTATAAGAAAACTGGCTGCCTCCTTTTCCAAAGGGAATTGATTTTGTTTCACTTTTATTGTTATTTTTGAGAAGGGGAAGTAGACTCATCATCATAATTCATGATGAGGTCAATGCTGGTTGAGTGAATATATTTAGCATATGAATAAAAATGAAAATAATTCTGTATTTGCATCTATTTATTAGAAACCACAAGTTTTTGGATTCTTAGAAGCCTATACAATCCTCGACAATGAGATCATAAACAAGGAAAACCCAAGTGACAAAACCCCCTAGAAAGCCCTGGATTTTTTTTCACACTTTTCAAATACGATTTCCTTTTAAAATATGATCTCAGAAAAGAGTGAATTACCATTAAAGGGTTTCCATGCAAGAAACATTGCCATTAAGATACAACAATTAAAATGCCAATAGGGTTCTGAAGTACAAGAGAACAGAAACCAAACACAATATTGTCTAAGAAAACCTAACTGGTTTTGTTATTCCATCAACATAACAAAAGGAAATGAGAACACAGTGTCTTAGAGAATTCTGAAACATTAATTATATTTTAATTTTTGATGATGACATGATACAGCCAGCTTCTAAACTCATTCATAGATAAGTCACTGAATTTCTGATTGGGGTATTAAACTATTTTTGATAATCAATTCTAATCCTGTTATACATTTTTCCTAATATAACTGAATCATATTGATCCTAAGACTCGTAGGAGATTCACATCTGCTTGATAGAATTTGGTTAATGACAGTTTGAATGGGTGTAGTTTTGCATTTTCGTTGATTTGTCTTATGTCTTAAAAAGGGAAGTGTGCCATATTTGATTGGTGAAAAGGACCCAAGAGATTCCAGCCAGCACCCTCTCTCCGTCTTACCAGGAAGCCAAGTTCAACACAACTGGATGGTCTGGATCTTATACTTGAACAAGAACCCCAAATGTGCCTCTGCAAAAGCAGTTTGCAGACCCAGTGTTATGGGAACTGGCCCCTAATTAGGGTCTTAACAAATCTGAGAAAATCTCCGATTTGGGAAGTTTAGATCCTTCCCGTTCAAGGTGAGGTTCCCGGACCAGCAATGATGGTGTCACCTGAGAGTGTGTCAGCCATGCAGGAGCTCAGTCCCCACCCAGACCTGCTGAACCAAAATCCATGCTTCAGCGAGGTCCCCAGATGATTACCGTGCGCATGAGACGTTGAGAAACACTGGTGAGATTCACCGCAGGGATGGGGATGGGGAAAGGACCTCTTCTTCTCTGGGGCTTTCTGTATTACAAGTTGGCTGCCCATTGAGGGGACCCACACTGACGAGGCAGCTTTGGGAAGTCTGAATGCTCACCTCCTCTGAACTGAACAACTAAAGCTGCCAGCTACACGGAGCAGGAGACAGGAAGGGGATGGGGAGAAAGTGAAGAGCTCCGTGGCCAGTGCTGAGTCTCCATGGACACATCTTCTTGTAATGCTGCAGAGGAATCGGGCTCTTTCTTACCCCAAACTTCAAATTATAAAGAAAAGAAGGAAAAATCAGTACTAAAGGCTAACGATGTCTATCACTTAGGAAGTATTCCATGCTGTTCATTTATATCTCTAATCTCCCAACAACGCTGCAGAGCGGGTGGTATTTTCCCACTTCTATGAATGAAGAAGCTGACGCTCAGAGGAGTGGAGTAATGGACCAAATCCTGAAGCGAGGAAATGCCTGAGCTGAGATCGGCTCGCTCAACGGTCAGACTGTCCCCAACTCCAGATCCAGGACATGGTGGGTCCAGAGTCTGACTCCTCTCCCCACAACAGAGCAAGCTAGTCACATTTACAAATATATATATTACATCCCTATACCAACCCCTTTCCGTGCTAAAACAAGGGGAGGGGAAACTCATTTAAATATGTTCTTAAAGGAAGACCTACTCAAAAGGAAAGTGAAAAAGCAGGCTTCTGAATGGGCAGAGTGCAGAGTACAAAGATCCAGATTGTCACAGCTGGGCAGGCCTTTCTCGAACATGGAACAGGAAATGGCAACGCTCTGTGATTGTTAATAGAGCTCCTCTGACTTCTGTTAAATAAAAATTTTACTCCCATTTCCTTTACCTGTGCGCTGGTGCTCACGCTCTCCTGTAGGAGTCAGATGTAATCAACTCAATTAAACCACACTGTACTATGCCAGACGGGTGTTGGGAGCTGGGGGTAAGGCAGAGTCCCACTTCTGAAAGAGTCCAAAAGATTCGCTCCTAAGAGAAGAAATTAAGGGTAATGATAAGCAAATTTGAAGACAAACACAAAAACCTACTAATTTTTCTCTTTTGTTTCAATCGGAGAAAGAAGAATTAGTAAAGTTCCCTTGAAGTCTATTTCACAGCTGTTCCTGCAGGACTGTAAAATAAAAGGCAAAACGGTAGAAATTACTTAAAATGCAAAAATGGCAAAGGGAGAAGTTGCTGTGGGTAGGTTATAAATGACTTGAGAGACCTGGGGAGGGTACTTATCCAGGCCAACGGAAAAACTGTCCTTGTAATCTGAAGACAGTAACCTCTCCCGTAGATTGCTCACGGACTGGAACACCCTCTTATGAAATTATAGTGTTTTATTACTAGTGATTAAAGTTGGTATCATGTTTACTATGCAAAATCCCCACTATTTTACAAATGGATATATATTTTTGTATGAAATTGAAATTTAATATCGAAAGCGCCAAGCAGTAAAACCACCCAGCGTAGTTTCAAAGCTTGCTTAAATTATTTTTTGAATTTTGTATCTAATAACATAGTACAATAACACCGAAACAAGATTAGCACCGTGATACTATTTGTTTAGGAAACCAAGAGTGTTGCTATGGAAACAGACATTCTGCATAACTATGGAAACAGTGACAGTGTTGTAAATAATGATACTGAAAGGGGGAACCATGTAAACTGAATATATGAATTCTAAGAAAAAGAATGAAAAAAGAGAACAAGGAGGTGGAAGGAGAAGGAATTATATTTTTTTGAAAAAGAAGCATAGTTACATTTGTTTTGTCTCCTAGCAAGATTTTTAAGCTAAGTTTTCAAACCCTTGATTGTGACTTCTATCATCTGTTATTCTCTCTCTTCTCGTTAACCGTCCAAATCATAACCTATTTTTTTAAATTTTACTTTTTTATAGCGTATTTATACTTAATGAGAAAAATTCATTGAAGAACTGTTTTTGGCTCAACTTTACTTGATTGCATTTTATAGACCAAATTACTTTTCCTAAATATGTTAAAATGGAAAAAAATTTTCAGAAAGCATATATATTTAACTTAATTACATTTTGAGGTTCTAAAATAATGCTTTTTAAAGCCCTGTACATAATATTTACCAACCCACTTTTAAATTGAGCTATTAAAAGAAAATTAGTTTTGTTTTTTTTATGGTAAGACTATTTGAAACCATAATTGGAATGCACATGGTTTGTTGTTGATTTGTAACTCTGACTCTCTGGCTGCATCATGTCCTACTGGAAAGTAAGGGCCTTTGTCTTATTCACCTGATGTGACTAGACAGCTACACGCCCAGGAACTATTCACACTTTGTGGAATGCATGGATACATAAGGCTATAAAAGCAACAGAATATAGTAAAACAATATAACACAACCGAATGCAACCCAATGCCAACTTCCTGGCAGTGATTACATGAGTTTGCTCAGTTATGAGTATGAATGTGGCCTGATCTCGTTTTAGAAGGCTAGCGATGATGATAACGTGGGCTCTATGAGTTGAGTGGAGCAGCTCTGAGAAAGGGAGGGTACTGGAGCTCGGCCAGGACAGGCAGGTGAAAGGTACAGAGTCAATTTCACTGAGGGAAACAAGAATCACGGTGTTCCCTGAGACTCCATTGTCCTGTGTGTTTCCCCCACTACTAAAGGTCAGGTAGAGATGGACACAGCAGTCCTTATGGACCTGAGAGCCAGAGTGACATCTAAATTTTTAGTCCCCAATTCTTATGAGATTTTGGCAAGTGAATAGTTCATGTTAAAACACTACTGCGTATCCTGGCATTTTTTAAAACTCTAGGATAATTTTTTTTTAAATATGGAATTCTGTCATTTTTGAAAATCCCTTAAGAGGGCAACACACAGAGAAACATTTTATATGAGGAGTTTGGAGCAGATCATTGGTTTTCAAATTATGT
Source organism: Tapirus indicus (assembly GCA_031878705.1). Classification (NCBI taxonomy): domain Eukaryota; kingdom Metazoa; phylum Chordata; class Mammalia; order Perissodactyla; family Tapiridae; genus Tapirus; species Tapirus indicus. The sequence continues at coordinate 124,205,964 of CM062925.1, forward strand.
TTCATGGAGAGGGAGGGCTGGCGGGGCTCTGGGTGGTCACCCACCCCCCAGCCCCATCAGAGAAGCCCTAGTCCCCTCACCTAAACAAACAGCCTTCTTCAAAAGTTTTCCTGGAAGAATTGGCTTCACTGCTTACAAAAAGTAAAAACAAAACAACCTTAAAAACTACCAGACAAGAAATTCCTCCCAGCTTTATATTTCTGTGACTGTCTGGTTACTTTTCAATGACTACGGAATTATAAAATAACCACTAAGGAAGTGTTCTTAATCAGAAGGCATTCAGAACCTCATGAACATAGAGCTAAGAGTCAGTTACATATCACAACACACTGAACAACATGGACATCTAGGGAATGTCGACTATGTGCCAGGAGCACTCCTTGGCAGGGACAAATGACCATGATGCCATGGACACCCAGCTGTCACCTAGAGTCAGGGCCAGGTCTGGGGTGAGTGGCTGTGAAGTCACAGAGGCCACACTCAGGAGGACCCCTGCTTGTTCAATGCTCTGCTGTTGCCATCTTGAATTCTTCATCATTTTGTCACCAAACTTGTGCTTTTAGGTGACGTCTGATGGGCTATTGAAGCATCAGCACGAGCAGATGAAGCATGGGGATGCAGGGGAGCTTTAGGCACAAAAATGTTACATCAGTCAGCTGGGGCTGCTATAACAAAATGCCACAGACAAGGGGCTTAAGCAGCAGACATTCATTCCTCACAGATCTGGAAGCTGGAGTCCAAGATCAAGGTGCCGGCCAGTTTGGTTCCTGGTGAGAGCCCGCTTCCTGGCTTGCAAATGGCTGCCTTCTCGTTGTGTCCGAGAGAAACAGAAAGAGAGAGAGAAAGGGACAGAGAGACAGAGAGACGGAGAGAGAGGAGCTCTCTGCTGCCCCCCTTTATAAGGACTCTAATCCTATCAGATAAGGGCTCCACGCTTATGATCTCATTTAACCTGAATTACTTCCTTACTCCAAATACAGCCACACTGCAGGTTACGACCTCAATATATGAATTTAGGGGGCACATAATTCAGTCCATAATAATATTATCCCAGTTTTGTTTTTTATAGCAAAAAAAAATGGAAACCCCAAAAAAGCAATTGTTAGTTAAGCCCTGGTATGACCATTTAGTGGAAGGCTACATACTTATTCAATATTACGTTTTCCAAAGTTCTCCCATAACATGGAAAAGGTCATGGATATGTGGTAAGTGAAATAAGTCACATATAATAGTGTGTATGTACACAGTATATTGATGACCAGGTAAAGGGGGAGATCTCTGCCTAGAAAAAAGACTGAAAGGCATTCTATAAACATACCGAGGGCTTTAGGTAGTAGGTTTATTTGACTATTTTTTTCTGATTGCTATTCTGTATTTTCCAATATTCCTTCATGCATATTAGTTACTCCTTTATAAAGAAAGCAATTTTAGTTACCTTATTAAATTATCATCCTAATTTTTAAGGATAAAATAAATATGAAACCAAATGCTTCCCAAACTACTAAATTGATGAGCTAACTCTTTCTTTGCGCACATAAATTCAAATTGGGCCAAATTATTAAAATTCAAACTTCAACATTCTAGATTGAAGTTATTTTCTGAGCATCAGTTCTCCAATGTATTTTGAACATGTTAAAATATATCAGTGGCAACAAAAGTATCCATTAAGAATAAAGTAAGAGAGGTGTTTACAAGATTGTTTTAGCAAATAATCATTTTTTAAAGGGAATCTTGTACAGTATTCCAATATACAATCCAGAGAGCAGTGGAGCCCCTCTCAGAGATGCTGCATTGGGCCCCTCCCAGCTCCCTCCCTCCTAGACGCCCCTGAGGCTCCTCTGTGAAATTTGGCATTCCATGAACCACAGCTCAAATGCCCTTCAGCGGGTCACAGTACCAATGTGGGGGCCGCTCCTAGCTCTGCAGGGAACTATCTGAACAGTTTTCAGAGTGTTTACGTGATGTTCACAGATTACTCTACTTCTAGGATCTTCTCCACTTCTACGAATCTTCAGATCTGTTTGCCTTGGGTAAACCACACTAGTGTGTACTTTTAAATTATCAAGTATGAATCTGAACTATTGCAATGGGAATTAAGAGAAATCATCCCCTTTAATTTAGAAATTTCTTCAAAAGAGGAACCATCGTGACTGAACACATCACTTAATGATAAATATAGGCTGCACTTTCGTGCCCTCTGGCCCAATGACTTTTTTATTATTGTGTAATTTTCAGCTTTTGCAATTAAAGAAAGCAACCACAGCCCCCTGCGATAGTTAATATGATGTGTCAACTTGGCTGGGCCATAGCGCCCAGATATTTGGTCAAACATTATTCTGGGTATGTCTGTGAGGGTGTTTTGGATGACATTAACATTTAAGTTGGTGAGATTTGAGTAAAGCAGATTGTCCTCCATAATGTGGGTGGGCCTCATCCAGTCAGTTGAAGACCTGAATTCAACAAAAGAATGACATCCCCTGAGCAAGAGGAGTTCTCCAGCAGATGGCCTTAAGACTTCCTCTGCAACATCAGTCCTGATTCTCCAGCCTGACCACCTTTGGACTCAAATGGCAGTTCTTTCCTAGGTCTCCAGCCTGCCAGCCTCCCCCATCAGATTTGGACTCACCAAGCCTCCAGTCACTTGAGTCAATTCCTTAAAATAAATCTCTTTCCCTCTATCTCTCTCTCTTTATATATATAATATATATATAATGTATATTATATAATATACAACATGCAATATACAATATGCAATATATAATATATATACACACACATCTTATTTGTTTCTCTGGAGAACCCTGACTAATACCACCACCTTCACCATAAACTTTCTTTTTAAAAGAGAGAACACTTTATGTGGAAGGTGATTCTCCGTGGTCTCCACCCCAGCACCACCTGTGAGTAGAAGCACTGACTGCCTTGTTCTGCACTATCTTTTCAAAGATGTTTCCAGAGTGGGCAGCCTCGGAAGAGAGAGCTAGTGTGTCTAGTGGGTCCCTCGGAGTGGAGGACAGACGAGCCTGCTGCCATTATGAAAGATGGCCCCCTCCTGCCTGCGTTCACATTCACCTCCTGAAATGCAATGCCCTGCATGTGCAAACGCCACCTGACCCTCTCTGAGTCACTGCCGTGGGGCTGGGGAGCAGGCGAACCGAAATCGCTGATACTCTGGATTCTGCTGCTGCTGGAGTCATAAAGTCTTTTTGCCTCTGACCTGGACGATTCCTGCTTTTTCTCAGCATCCATGCAAGCCAACTTGGCAGCTTACGAATAGGATATAATATCAGACACTTCTCCATTCTTTACAGCTTACATCAGACATTTTAAAGGTTCTATAATCACAATCCTCTCAAATACGTTGTGTGGTGGTTTGAAAATATGCCTCCAAATCCTTTGACAATCCTCCTCTCAAAAGGAGGAGTCTAATTCTGCTCCCCTTGAGTGTGGGCTGGACTTGGTGACTTGCTTCTAACAAGTAGAATGTGGCAGAAGGGACAGTGGTGACTTCTGAGACTAGGTCCAAAGGCCCCAGAGTATCCTCCTCTCTCTCACTCTTGGGTCACTCTCTCTGAGGGAAGCAGCTGCCATGTGGTGAGGACGCTCAAGCAGGAACGAGACATCTTGGAGGGGAATCCTTCAGCTCCAGTCAAGTCTTCAGATGACTGCAGCCTTAACAGATTTCCTGACTCCAACCTAATAGAACCCACGCCAGAATGGCGTTTAAGCAACACCCACATTTCTGAACCACAGAATCTATGAGATAATAAATGTTTCTCATTGTTTTAAGCCACTACGTTTTGGGGGTAATTGTACACAGCAATAGGTAACTAATGCAGATCGCAAACAGCATAACACTGGAATAAATCCATTCTCCTACAGGATCTCAGAAATGTAATCACCATAAACCCATCATCACCAATACAACAAAAATAAGAAAATAAAGACTATTTGTTCTAAAGCATGTTTGGGGGCATTAGGCATGTTATTATAATACGAATTTTGTGGTCTTACCACCAGAACAACAAAGGATGCAATGACTCACTCTGTGGATGTGGTCAAATAAGAAACATCTGCCATCACTGTCCATGTGATGTGACAAAACCAGCAGGGCTGGCCCATCGCTCTGGGCTTCTTACATGAGCAATTATACAGTGGTAGAGGTAAACAAACAAACGAAAAAAACCCTGAAAATGTAGCTATGGAATCAGAAAGGCCTCTTTCACCTTTTACTAGGTGTGACCATGGCCACGTTGTAAAACCTCTCTGATCTTTAGATGACTTATATGAAAACAATGAGATATTGATTCCTAACTGTCTGGGTAATTTTGATGATTGCATGAGAAACATAATAATACCATGTTTTAGATACCAAACATTAGGTAAAGGCTTTAGAGCCATAATCAGTTAACATATTTAAGCCATCTAGAATTGTGCCTGGCACATGGTAGGGAAGCAATAAACCTTAATCCCCATCTTCTCCCAACACAGCGAACTTATGCATGATCATGTCCATAATTACAGTTTATGAGCCCTAATACAAGATTCATCACTTCCTCCTCTGTGATTATGGCAAACATCTTCTTGCTGTGTGCTACCTAGAAGAAAATTGTGCTTTGTGCTTACAAAGCAATAAACATTAAAATGAATCATCCTAATGGATAGTCAAGTTACTGTTATCTAGCATGACTTTACTCAGGTGATAGAGGAAATGTCCTCCCTTAGCCGGGATCATAAAGAGGGAAAGGGCCACTTCATTCTCTCCCTGAACATTTCACTGAAACCCTCAGGTCCCACATCAACCCAGGGGTCTCAAAAGTGGGATGCTCATGCCCCAAAGCCCCATAAAATGATGAATTGGAATACAAGGAATAACTATTAGAATTTCTACTGACATGAATTCTTGTCTGATTCATTTTTTAAATTTATGCACCTATGTATCTTTTATAATGCTCAAAATATAACAGAAGACTTCCATATCCATAACTAAGAAATCAACATATATTAATGTATTTGGATGTTTATGATTAAAAACGTTTTACTGATGGGGTGTGTCTCCTCAAACTGTTTAGAAACGTCTACTCAGATTGTCATTAAAATTAGAGTTGCAACTGACACTTAGCACTTACATGAACTGAGAATAATTATCTCACCCAATTTACAACTAACATGCTTCACAAGAATACAAATAAGAAAGTGGTTGGATTTAAGGACCATTTCAGAACTATAGGTAAGGCTGCTGCTTGCTTCCTTTCAGACAAGATATTCATATGTTGTGATCATGAGGTGTGAAGGGCAGAGAGCAGTAACCAAGTGAAAACTGTTCCTGAACCAAAGACAAACATTCAGAACATTATTTGCACTATGGTTTGGAACACCCCCTGTCTTTGCTGTTCATTGAGAAGAGAATTTTGAGTTCTCTGACAGCACTCTGGAAGAGCCAAGGGTTGCTTTATCCTTAGTCTTTAGAATATCTCACGATATGACACCAAAAGCACAGGCAACAAAAGCAAAAATCAACAAGTGGGGCCACATCAAACTAAAAAGCTTCTGCACAGCAAAGGAAACCACCAACAAAATGAAAAGGCAAGCTACTGAATTGGAGAAAATATTTGCAAATTATATATTTGATAAGGTGTTAATATCCAAAGTATATAAGGACTTCTTACAACTCAATAGCAAAAAAGCGAATAACTCTATTAAACAATAGGCAAAGGGCCTGAATGGACATTTCTTCAAACCAAGACATACTGATGGCCAACAGGTAGATGAAAAGATGCTCAACATCACTAATCATCAGGGAAATGCAAATCAAAACCACAGTGAGATACCACCTCACACTTGCTAGAATGGCTATTATCAAAAAGACAAGAAATAACAAATGCTGGTGAGGATGTGGAGGAAAAGGAACCCTCTGTTGATGGGAATATAAACTGGTGCAGCCACTATGGAAAACAGTATGGAATTCACTCAAAAATTAATAACAGAACTACTATGTGATCCAGCAATCCCACTTCTGGGTATATATTTGAAGGAAATAAAATCCTTATCTCAAAGGGATATCTGCACTCCCGTGTTCAATGCACCATTATTTACAATAGCTAAGACATGGAAACAAGCTAAGTGTCTACTGATGGATGAATGGATAAAGAAAATGTGAATATGGAACATTATTCAGCCATAAAAAAGAAGGAAATCTTGCCCTTTGCAACAACATGGATGAACCTGGAGGACATTATGCTAAGTGAAATAAGCCAGACACGGAAAGACAAATACTGCATGATCCCACTTATATATATGGAATCTAAAAAAGTCAAACTCATAGAAGCAGAAAGTAAAATGGTGGTTGCCAGGGACTAGGGATGTGGGGGAAATGGGGAGATATTGGTCAAAGGGAACAAACTTTCAGTTATAAGATGAACAAATTCTGGAGATCTAATGTACAGCATTGTGACTATAGTTAATAATACTGTATTGTATACTTGAAATTTGCTAAGACAGTAGATCTTAAGTGTTCTCACCACACTCACAAAATGATAACTGTGTGAGGTGATGGATGTGTTAAAGAGCTGATTGTGGTGATCATGTCACAATGTGTACATATATCAAACCATCAATTGTACATCTTAAATATATACAATTTTTATTTGTCAATTATACTTCAATAAACCTGAAAAAAATAAAATAACATATTTCAGAGACAAATGGTAAGCAGAAGCGTGGTATGTACCATAAGAAATGGTGTCCTTCCTTAATTTGTATCAAGACATATATTTCTACCGTACTGCAGACAAGTATTGATAGATTGAGTGTCATTATCAAAATGGGGAACTACATACTGAGGAAAAACAATGAAGATTTACTGTTGGCCTTCTGAACAGTACAGGATGCCTCATACAGATGGTTAGATGTTGGTTTTATTCATTTGACGGTCTACACACAACCTAAGCAGATTGTTATTTTATCAGATCTCTATCCAGTTACTCTAATGCCCACTTTTAAATGTGACATCCACCTTTTAACGTATATTTTAATTACTGCAGTAACATAACAGAATTACTCCCTTTTAGTTTTAATTCAATAAGTGAGAGTATAAAACGGATATCCTTAATAAGTACACATGGCCTAGATAAAACTCCTGTATTCTTATTGGTGCAGAGAGAGATGCATACGATACCACTACTAGTACAGTTATTGATGTAAATCAACCACAGATTGCCATCTCAGATATCAATTGGTCACAGCAAACTGAGTTCAAAGAACAGTGAATTTTTTGCAGTGTGTTTCACAATTACAGAATATCCAAGAAGAAATCTTGCCAAGCATTAGAGACGAATAATTACTTTTAGTGGCACATTGCAACTTTTGAAGTTTCAGAGTGAGTCAAATTTCCATTGTGATTTTACACTACTGCCTCGTCTCGCTATCTTTGATACTCAGACTTACATATTGGGAATTTCCTCAGAGGAAAATCAAATTATGATGGTGTTGTATTCTGCACGGTAAAAGTGGCTGTGCCCACTTTTTCTATTAGTTCATAGAAAAAGCACTCAAAAATAGGTCAAAGCTACATTTAAATAAAATCTAAGTTGATTATTAAAGTTTTTTCACATTACGTGTGATTGAATATTGAAAATGAATTTGAGTTTAGACAAGCTCTGCAAATGGCAATAAATGTTTCCATCTTTAAGAATAAAATCGAGTTTTTTAAAATGATTTTAGATGATAAAGTCATTCCCATGAAATAAGGGTGTTCCCGTGGGCATTTCGTGCATGTTACTTCTACATTTTTACACTCATAGAGTTATAAGGAAGTAACAAAATAAAATTTTGCATTTTTGCTTTTCTACTGTTGTTTAAATTAGGATATAAAGTAGAGCAAATACACATCCTCCTGGAAATGTTGAGCCTGATAAATGACCTTCGCCTCCACATCACAGAAGCTCTGCCTCCCCAGGGGTGCATTCCCACGCAGCTCACGTCTCTTTCCACTGCTGGTGAGAACACGATGACGTGCTTTGCCAACGCACAGGAGGGCCCTCGACTTTTGTCCCCAACTTCCATCTCCAAAACCACGGGCTTCGCTTTCTTCTTCTCAACTCATACACGACCTTCCTTTGTTCTTGCACACCGCACGCTCTGGAGGCTTCAGTCTCCACTTCTCTCCTGCTGCCCGAGTTCTAAAGCACGTATGGTTTGACTTAGGCTTGTGGCCGCCAGTCGATGTTCTGCTCCTATTATTGCTCAGTGTTCCTGGGGATCACTCACTAAATTCACTGTCAGCTTTTGATGGGACCAGATTGAACCTGACATCATTTTGATTCCCCATATGTCTAACATAGTAGTTTGCTGGGGCTGCCATAACAAAGAACCACGGATGGGGTGGCAAAAACAACTGAAATTTATTATCTCCCAGTTTGGGGGGCCAGAAGTCCGCGATAAAGGTGTTGGCATAGTGGGTTCCTTCTGAGGGAGAATCTCTTGAGGCCTCTCTCCTGCCTCTGGTGGTCTCCTGGCAATCTTCGGTGTTCCTTGGCTTATAGAAGCATCGCCCCAATCTCTGACTTCATCTTCACGTGGCCTTCTTCCTCTGTGTGTGTGTCTATGTCCTAGTCTCCCCTTCTTATAAGGACACCAATCATATTGGATTAAGGCCTCACTCTAATGACCTCATTTAAACTTAATTCCCACTGGAAAGACCCCATCTCCAAATACGATCACATTCTCAGGAAGTGGGATTAGGACTTCACATATGACTTTGACACAATTCAACCCATTTCATCTAGTATTGTCTGTGTTCTTAGGAGATGCCCCCAAAACCTGCAAATGACTGAATTTGCACACTTAGAGCCCTCAACCAATATGCCAAGATTTTCGATAGCAAAACAGGGTAGGAAACATGTTTTGACAAGGCTCGAATTGTTTGAAAATTCTGGCTTGTTAGCATGTTTTGTTTGTAAGGTTTGGGGTTTAACAATCCCTCTTTCTCATTTCCCCTGGTTCCGCCTCCCTCAGGATGACAAAAGCAGAAATCATGGCCTTTACCTCACATTCCTCCATTTGACTCAAAGGTGATGGGGGTATTTCTTGCTCTGCTTTCACTTTTAAATCTCACAGTACAGCCTGTGTTAACTGGTCAGGCAAGCAAACCCAACAGCAGATTTGAAGTCAGGAGAATCCACTTCTCATTCTTCCTCAAAGTCACCACATTAGGTAGAATAAAATAAAATCTTTTTTTTTAATTCCAGTTTCTTTTATCTAAGAGTTAATGAGTTCACCTGGGTTTAAGGAGATTTGTAATGGATTTTCAAATCCTTACTATTATTATTTTTATTATAATGTTGGATTATTAATACCAAGCTAAAAATGTCACTCAATATGCAAAATGAAGTGATAAGTACCATTCAGCTTTTAAGAGGTCCATTACATAAGCAGTCCATTATGAAAATCATCTCAGGTTATAGCCAGCTCTCAGAAGACCTGGGAAATAAGGTTTTAAAATCAAGGCACTTGCAGGCCATTATAACAACTCAATTGGTACAACACAGTAAAATCCCAGCATAATAAGTGCTCCTAAGAGAATAGCAACAAATTGTATTAATATTGTATTCCCAAAAAAGCGAAAAAAGAGAAGACTCATTTGAGGTTGAAATGACCACTGCCCAATGATATTAATGCAGAAGTACACAGCACGTGCAAACGTTGCTGTAAATTGTCAGGCTGGAGGCGCTCGGTTCTTAAAGTGAGGGTCCCCTGACGGGCATTTGCTGACATTCTTAACAAGTGGCAAAAGTGCCAATTGATCTTCTAGGATTCTCCTTACAGCGCCATGAAAATGACAGCAGGAAGGAAGACAGCGGGCTCCAGTGACCAGCAGTGGTCAGTGAGAAATCGGGGAGAAGAGAAGAATCGGAAATCCCGGACTGGCTCCCTGTGGGAGCGATGGACTCGAATGAAGACTCGATACTGCTGGAGAGAGTGAGGTGGATGCTGTGTGGAGTGGAGGCTGGGCAGTGTTGGCTCCAGAGACGGTGCTGATTATGCTCAGACAGAATGTTGACCCCTGAGAATGAGCAGCTTCGGCAGAAGGAAATCTCTGGACTTGCTGTAAGTCCTGTGACGCTGTCATTTGCCTCAACTAGCTCCAGTGACAGGACACAGTTGCAGGACTAGAAAGTGATCTCTGACCCACGGTTCCCGAGAGTGCCATACTCTGCCGGTGTGGGGAATTCCCCACTACCTGAATGCTGACGTCGACCAGCAGGTGTGGGAGTATGCTCTGGGCACGTAACAAGAGTGCCGCAAAAATAAAATAAAATAAATACTAAGACAAAATGAGCATGACTTTTTGCATTCAAAAGTGTGTTTCTTCCTGCAGTAATATGAAGAAAGTCCTGTGTGCGTGTGTGTGTGTGTGAGAGAGAGATCTAGCTACCCATGATCCCAAAATGTGCTTGTTTCATTTTTTCCTTAATATTTTTACCGAAGAAGTAATACAGTCACACAGTTTAAAATGCAAAAGATAAAATGAAAAGGAATTAGGAAACTCCTCTTTTGGAAGTCTTTTCAGGGTGAATTCATTACACAAGATGGTCAGGCTCATGACTTTAGAATTACATTTCAACTTTTTGTTTGCTTGTTTTTACCAGAACCAACATTCCCCAGATTACTCACCAGCTACCACTCAGAATCATCCAAAAGTAATTAATTCACAGACCTGAAGGTTGGAAGGACTTTGAAGGACATCCACCAGGAGAGTTCCAAACTGTGTGAGCAAGAAGCACATCCCTGGCCTAGGATTCAAATTTTCTGGAATGTTCTCAACAAGTTTCAAGATTCAGGCAAAAGCTGTCATGAGACTTATAAATCTAGACTTTGGCACAATCAATCATGCCATTAATTCAATTAACTGTAACTGGCATTGTATTATCCACTGAATTACTGATTTTTTGGATGACTGTTTTGATTGCTCAAATAAAAGTAAAAAATACTCTGTGACTTTTATATGCTAAGGAGAAATGATGTGCCAAGACAATTACTCAGACAGTTCATATCGAAATAGGATTTTAACCTGAATTGTTTGCTTTACCATGGCTTACAACAGTGGAAAATTGTGGCAAATATTCACTTGAATTAATTTGTACAACTTTGCTCTTACCTGTGTGTAATGTGACAAATACAGCGGTTCCTTTAGTTATGTACTTACTTTGTTTTCCTGTTCTCTGTGTTCAATGAGATCTCCACAAAGGAAAAATATCATTCCTAAGGATCATTTGGAAATGTGTTTTAACCTAAGAGCAAGAAAATCTGAAAAGAAAATAAACATTTTTAAACACAAAATCAGGTATTCATCTTAAGTGGTTTCTAGAAAGGCTAAATACAAATGGTTGAGTTTTTAATGTCTTAAAAAAGACTCAATTACAAACACTTAAATACTGTTATTTTTAATAAATTCAATTTTATTTCTACTATAAATTCTCAGAAAAACTAGGGGGAATTTGGCAGAGGAATTTTGTTCCTGCTATCTCAGCTACATTGTATTTTGAAAGTTTTCAAACAACAGAAGACTATAAGTGACTTTAAAGGCTACCCTGATGTCCACACCGTCATGCTCCAGGCACTTGGGCGTTAGAAAGAAGTGAGTTCAAATCCAGCCTCCACTGCTTTCGGCATCACATGAAAAAGGTTCCGACTGCCTCGGAGCTCCATTTTCATAGCACCTGCCTTAAAGCGAAGACTGGGTTAAATTAGGTAACGTGATTAAATGGGGTAATGGGATTAAATGAAAATGAGAAGAACTATTTAGTGGAAGAATTAAATTAGATAATGAATGCCAAGTTCTTCGCCCATTGTCTGGCTTCAGTATCTGCTGAAAAGGGAATAACTCATAAAATGTGACTGAAGGGAACTTGGACGAGTCACAACATGACGGAGTTGGAGATGCCAGGATGAGCTAGTTCATGCTGTAGTAACGAAGAAGCCCATCTCAGTGGCTAAGCACAACAAAACCGTTTTCACTCTTTCCCTGCCCAGCACTAGACATTTTAGTCACATCTACCACTCTAAAGGACAGAGAAAGAGAAGGTAGCAGAACACGCATTGGCTCCTAGAGCTTCTGCTGGAGGGGACACGTTGCACATGTTGTTGGTGCAGCAGGTCACAGGACTGCTCCTGACCTGCGGGAAGGAGGAAATATGGCCCTACTCTGTACGATGAGTGTGGCACCAATGAGTTCTTCATCATCTAGTCTCTCTGCTTATACAGACCTGGGCACCACCATGCCTCACCCCAGCTTCGGGCTGTCTAGGGCTTCTCCTCTGCTGATAATCTTCCAGACCACAGATTCCTGATTCCCTATCTCTTACTCTCATTATTTCTCATCTCCTTCAAAACTCTAACAGAAATTCTATGCCCACCCAATGATGACTGTGGTATGGGAGTGGATAGAAGGCCTCCAGACCACAGCATCTTACCTCTTGAGAGCCCTTTCTCAGCAGGCACTGAAGGGACTGTGGGAGCCTGGAGGGGCAGCACTCAGATCTACCGCAGCCAGCACCATGGGCCTGCAGCCCAGCTCTGCACGGTAAAACCCATCCTCATGTTCATACCATTCACACCAAGCCTGCTCCCTCCACAGGATGCTCCCAGGCAGTGACTGAGTGGGGCAGGGGCACTAAGGCAGGCCTCTTCCCCAGAGAAATGAGGGGGACTTCAGCTTAAGAGCATCTGACAGCCTTATCAGACTTTCCTGAGAAGTACACTGTGCTCTAATAGGATTTTTCCTTCCCGCCCTTCTTCCTTCCTTCTCTCTCCTTCCTTCAAGATTACACCTATCTTGCCACCTCACACCTTTCCCATCCCCTCCCAGTGCCCTCCCTGTTTTCATTCACAGGTATTTCCTTCAAGAGATTTCTTGGAACCTGCTTCTTTGAGAATACAGACTAACACAGGCATGCTCCACCAAACTGAGCAAATTAGCCAAGAATAGGGACAGAATGAAATCCCAGAAATAGAAATGAAACACAAGAGCAAGGGAAAGGGCATCCTCATGATGACAATGAGAGAAAATTCCAGAAACAGTTTCTGCAGAAGGCCTAGGTAGCATCTAGTGCAGAATGGAGCAGATGAGAAGGTTCTGTCTGGGAGAGATGTCTCAGGGAGATGAACAATAATGGACTCTTTCATGTGTTAATATTTCAAGAGAAGACTTATCAACTACAGGAGAGTTTGGGGGTTAATTAGTGATAAATACATAAAAAGTTAAGCAAAGTAGAACCAAATATATAATTACTAACTGCAGAGAAAACAAGCAGTTGAGCAGAAAAGGAAAATTATACTGAAAGTGTAATTTTGGAAGAGCAAGTATGTGTGGATAATGGAGGAGCAGTAATTCTTCATCTTCCGTATTGGGAATTCAAGATAATTCCTAGAATTGGAAAAATCAAGAAATAGCAGTATCGGCATAGTTTTTAGAGCTTTGTTAGAAATTCCAAGGGGCCAGTTAAAAGATTTGAAAAAGGTTTCCTCTGGGAAGAAGAAAATATTAGAGAAAGACTGGGAACTGCTGTTTTGTCTGGTAGAACAACTTCTTTAAACTATTTGCATGTAGAAATTTTCTTAAGTACAATTATTGTTAAAAAGACCAAAAAGGGAGTCTTGCATTAGATTGGAAGGTCAGCTTCCTCGCTAACTAAAGCCCCGCTCACTGACCCTCTGGCCCTTAGCTCCTCCTCTTTGACGGGGATGACGGTCACGCCCACCTCAGAGAACTGCATAAGCATTTAGTGAGGTGACACATTGCCTGGAACACGAGGAAACACGAAGAAAAGGTAATTTGTTACTCTGTATACACTCGTCCACCTCCCGGGTCTATCGATGTCCAAGTTCCTGTTTGGAAGAGCTCACACAGCGTTTAGGGAGGCCTTGCACTTGGTGGGTAGATCAAGGCCTCTGGAGCTTGACAGCCTGGGTTTCCATTCCTGACCCACCGTTTTTCAGTCCTGTGACCTTGGAGATTGACTTCACTTCTCTGTATCCGGTTATATTATCTATAAAGTGGAGAGAATAAAAGAGCCCACCCTCACGTGGCTGTTGGGAGGAATAAAATGCCAAACGCGTACAGCACAGGATCAGTGCCTGGCGCAGGGTCAGCACCAGCTACGTGCCAGCTATTTTTATCCTTTCGCTTTAGAACAGAAAGGTACGTCCTTCAATCATTAAAAGAATTTTCTGTTAATATATTTACTTAAAACCTTTTAGAATGTAGTCAGGGGAGACTTGTGACAGCAGTAACAATGAAGTCTCCCCTCAACTTCAGAATGAGTTTTCTTCGAGTGTAAACACATTTAATTTCTCTGCCAGCCTCTATGCAAAGAAGAGTGTTGGCTCTAGAATACTTTCCCTGGCATCAAATCCCAGCTCTACTCCTGACCAGAGGGGCAACCTTGGACAGATCAGGAAATTTCTTAATTGCTTTCTCATTCTTTGTCCTCATCTGTAAACAAAGACAGGATAAACTGCCTCGTAGGTCTACGGTGAGGACTGAATCTAAGATTGCACGTCAAGTGCTTACTGTCATGCCTGGAACCCAGTAAGTTCTCAACAAACGTCAAATACTAATAGTATTAGCAGCATTCACATTACTGAAATATTTCCTTCCATTCAAGACCTTGATCAAGAGATGCATTTTCCGTGATGCTTTCTCCAAAAACCTATATTGATTCCTGATTCTTTGAATGTTCACTTGCTTGAGATGTTTCCTAGAGTTGGCTCCCTCTTATTTATTTATAGCCTGTGTCATAAATGCACTGTTTCTTCATCTTAAATGTATTTGCCAGGATGGAATCTTCTCAGAGAAAAGCCCCATAGCACACGGAGTTAAACAGATTGTAGATGCTAAGAAAGCATCTGCATATTTTTTTTTCTAATTGATAAGCCTTTTTCTATGCTGTACAATGGCAAATAACAACAAGAATAATAATAATAACTAGTGTTGTGAGTGCTTGCTTTGTGCCTGGGATATCATAATCCTTGCAAGTCATCCGGCAACAACACTAGAAGTCAGTTACCTTTCTTAGTGGCTTAAACCAAATGATTTTTTTTGACGGAGATGTGGGTATATTGCTTAGACCTCTGCAGGTCTAGCCTGGGCTCATGCCTGCAGCTGCAGGATGACAAGGGGTCAAGCTCAGCTGGAACAGCTGGGAGCTGTGTCTCTCTTTCCAGCCAAGTTTCTTCACAGAATGGAGGCTCCAGTGCTCCACCCTCACCCCCTCGGAAAAGCTCACATTATGCTTGTTGTGTTCTCTTTGCTTGATTCGTGTGTTCCGATGTCCCGTTGGCCAAAGAAAGTCTGGGTGAAGGCTAGAATCAGTGTGGAAGAGGGGTTCATACAGAAGGAGTGCTGCCTCGGGGCTGTTGCGGCAGAAATCCACCCAGTGCGTAGTAAGCTCAGGTTTACAACAAGGACTGAGACTGATGGGCATTAAGTATCTCGCCTGGGTCATCCAGCTGGTGGGTGACTGCAGTGGAATTTGAACCCAATATGGCTCATTTCACTTTATTCTTAGTTCCATTAAAAAATGAAAACTAGTCAAAATCAATTGGGATTTTTTTTTTCTATTGGAATTTTGTTTAGGTAAAGTCAACAAAATAATGAGATAAACCCATGACGTGACTGTCCATTGTGCCTCTCACACAGCATACATGGAAGACAATATGGCAAGAGTGTGGGCTTGCTGCCCCAAAGCCATTCAACCTGCTGTCCTTTATTTCCTCCACTGTGGAGACTGGAAAGCTGATTCCAAGCCTCCTTTACAGCTGAGCGTGGACATGTGACAAGGTTCTGGATTGTGACAGGCAGGCAGTTTGTCCTGGGAGGACTATACTTCCCAACATTAAACAAAAAAAAAATTCTTCAGGAGAAAGTTTTGTTTTCTCCTTTTTATTTCTTTTTTTGTAGCATCTTTATTGAGTTATGATTGATTTACAAAGAATTACACATGTGTAATGTGTACAATTTGATGAGTTTGGGGATGTGCAAATACCTGTGAAATCATCACCACTGTCAAGGTGGTAGACATACCCATCACCTCCAAAAGTTTCCTCATGCCCACCCCTTTTTTTGTGGTCTGAACATTTAACATGAGGGCAATACTCTTAACAAATGTTTAAGTGCACAATACATTGTTTTCAACAAGAGGCACAACCTTGTCCAGCAGATCCCTAGAACTCATTTATTTGCTTAATTGAAAGCTTATACTCGGGCTGGCCCTGTGGCGTAGCAGTTAAGTTCGTGGGCTCAGCTTTGGTGGCCCAGGGTTCGCCGGTTCAGATCCTGGGCACAGACTACACCACTCATCAAGCCATGCTGAGGTGGTGTCCCACATACAGCAACTAGAAGGATGCACAACTATGATGTACAACTATCTACTGGGGATTTGGGGAGAAAAAAGCAAAAAACAAAGTTCAAAAGAAAGAAAGTTTATACTCATTGAACAACAATCTTCCCCCTTTTCCTAAACCTGAACATGGAGTTGCCTGGAGGGGCAACAAGCATTCTAGAACCATGAAAATAGAAACTACAAAGCAGGGAGGATGGATCAGAACTCAGAGAAGGAACATGGCTTCTTGAAGATGTTACGAAGAAGCCGCATTAGCCCCGAATCTTCCTCCTTGGGACTCATCTTCCTCCTTGGGACTCATCTTTACGTGAGCTAAACATCACCTCAGTCGTCAACACCGGTATTCACTGCGCTCTCTGTAACTTGCAGCTGAATGCAATCCTAACTGCCTTAAGACAGGGAGAGTCATTCCAGAAGAATGACGTTGACATTTCAGACGTTTTAGAAGCAATTAACTAAATAAACGATCCTAGAAAAACTTTTATAATGTCAACCATCTTGATCATTTTGTCAATGCCAGTTTTGTCTTGCCGAGGAAGGAGACACTTGCCAAAATGACTGAGATGATTAAGTCACTGCTTTCCTGGCCTTTGCTTCTGGAGACGGAGCCGATGGCGTCAGTTCGCGGGGCTCAGGCAGGTTACCTGCCTGACTGGCCTGTGAAGGCCTTTGTCACTCACCTGTCACAATTTAATGAAATGGTGGCAGAATTGTTTTAAAAAATATATTTGCAAAGTTCAGATAGAAACAGATAATATCATGGCTAATAAATTTCTAAAGCTCAGTGTCAAATAATCAAAATGCCCCAAATACATAGTCTGAACTAAAAATGATTTTTACAATGTGATAGAAAGGTAAGTCATGATTCAATGCCTACATCAACCATGTTAAATTAAGTGTGGGGTCATTTTAGGTTAGCAGTGCAAATGAAAAATCCTTTTGGATTATTTTAACACATATATACTCTTTCTACAAGAACAAATTAAAAAGTGTTAATGCCTAGTAGCTTCAATCCACATGGCTGTATTTTCCAATCAAGTCTAGGGTATTGCCATTAATCGAAAATCCTGCCTTCACGTTAAACCATGTGGCCTGAGGTGGAGAGTTCAGCTGCTGTCTTTTAAATTTATTTCATCCAGCATAAAAAAGGAACACTTTAGGGTAGAAAGAAATCATTTCTGGCTCAACAGGTTTTTTCATTTTTTTACTAAGACATTAAATAATTATAAAGAAAAAGAACAATATGAAGCACCCTGGTCAAGTATCAGAGAATTTAAGGAGATTTTAATTTTATTGATAAAACACCCTCCATTCAAAGAAAATTAAAGAGAGCCTTTTGTGGAATTTGGAGTCCAGGCCTCCATTTTATGTTTATACGCAAGCTGGAGGACAGAACTGTGGTAACTATCTGGATCCTTCCAGAAGAAAATAAACAATACTCTCGTATCTCCAAATAGCCAGAATTTTGTGCAGAATTATTTCAATATTTCTTTGCCAAGCCTGAAACCAAAGCAAAAACAAACTATTTCAGCCTATCAGCTACAACTTGACTAATCATCTCTCAGACTAGCTAATCAATCAACAAATATTACTTTTTATAGTGTGAGAAATGTATTTGGCTAGTACCTGGGGGCTACAAATAGTCATACGACCCGTTATTGGAATGCTAACGACAAAGCTTCTAGTGAAGGCAGGCATGTAAGAACACACCTGCCGTAAGAAAACCCCAAGCAGCAGCACCTCGCACAGGGCAAATGAGAAAAGCATTCTGGGGACTCGATGGGGGAGAGGACCCTCCCTATACAGGGCCTGTAACAGAACACCACAGACTGGGAGGCTTAAACAACAGACACTTGTTTCTCACTATTCTGGAGGCTGGAAGACCAAGATCAGAGTACCAGCATGGTCAAGTTCTTGTAAGAACTCTCCTCCTGGCTTATAAATGGCCATCTTCTGACTGTGTCCTCAGGTGGAAGAGACAGAGAGAGAAAGAGCTCTGGTGTCTCTTCCTCTTCCTATAAGGACACCAGTCCTGTGGGATCAGGGCACAACCCTTATGACCTCCTTTAACCTTAATTATCTCCTTAGAGGCCCCAACTCCAAATACAGGCACACCTCAGAGATACTGTTGATTTGGTTCGAGATCACCACAACAAAACGAAGATAGCAATAAAGTGAGTCACACGAAATTTTTGGGTTCCCAGTGCATATATAAAAGATTTGTTTACACAAACATTGTGTCCAATAGCATTATGTCTAAAAAACAATGTACATACCTTAGTTAAAAAACACTTTGTTGCTAAAAAACGCTAACCATCATCTGAGCCTTCAGGGAGTCATTACCTTTTTGCTGGTGGCGGGTCTTGTAAAAAACACAATGTCTGCAAAGCACAGTAAAGCAAGGTAGAATAAAATGAGGTACGCCTGTACAGCCACCCTGGGAGTTAGGACTTTGACATCTGAATTCTGGGGACGCAACTCAGTCCACAGCAGGGTGGAGGAGGCCAGGAAAGAGCTGGGCCGATGTCATTTGGTCTGCATGATGGTGAGTCCAGGCCACCTCATTAGAATATGCCTTCAGAGGCCACCACTGTCACAGTGCAGGGAGCAAAACCTTCAGAGTCTGACTCCCAACCGCCCCATCCCCAGAATTTGTTCATGTGTCCTCCACAGGCCTTTGTTTTCCATCCAAACAATTAAAAATGGCCAAAAAAATAATGAAATACATGGAGGTTAAAATCTCTGTCTTCACACACAGGATTTCCAGAAACTGTATTGTAAGTCAAGAGCTACTAGAAATGACTTTTTTGCTGTTGTTCTTGATTTTTCAATTGCTCTCCATAGGACATCTGCTGCAGAAAGTGGCATGCACCTTGAAGATAAAAGGGATTCTTTCCCTCAGCTCCTCACTAAAACATAAGCTCATAAGAGAAGGGATTTCGATGCCTTTGCTCATCTTGTAACCCAAGCCTGGAATACAGTCCCTGCACATAGCTGTTCCCTTGCTCTGCTTTGAAGGGAGAGTGGATGGATGGGGGTTGGAATGTGAGAGTTCCTAAGTACCTTCTGGTTCTTGTCATCCAGGAAGAGCATCGTTTGCCCTTATATTTAAAATGGTTTTGCATGTTGAATTAAAAGGGATATATGCCCACCATGGTCAGCAATGAAACGCCAGTGCTTAGACATCTAAAATAATAGAAATAGAAATAATCAGCAGGATTTGAATAGCCTGAGACAAGTGAGAAAGATTTTTATTAGAAAATTAACATTTGAAGCAGTATTTTAAGACACATCTGGCCATGATGTGAAGCATTCATGAGAGCTGGAGAGAGGAGTGGGGCTCAGGGAAGGACAGGTTGGAAGCATAGATGAGTCTGACATAGGGAGGGCCTGAAATGGGATGGCGGTGGATGGGACGGGATGGATGGACAGATCTGAGAGTCACTGAGAAGGCAAAAGGGGAAACTCTCCTTAGCTGTTTGGAAGGGGAAAGTGGCGGGGTTGAGAAAGGAAGAGAAGCAGCTCTTGCAATCTCAGGCTTGATGGCTTGGGAGAAAGAGGTCACCATTAACTGAAAGAGGAAGTCTCCTTGGGAGATGACAGCTTACCTGCCGCCTTCACTCCCACCTTAGGACACTGTGCTGGCCTCATGGTGGCCTGTGTTAGACCATGTTGAGATTGTCTATGTTGAGAGAGGCAGGAAGACCCTGTGGTTATGGTGTAGAATGGAAATCCTAGTGTTAGGTCCTGAATGTTTGCATCCCCCCAAAATTAGTATGTTGAAACCTAACCCCCAATGTGATGGTGTTAGGAGGTGGGGCCTTTGGGAGGTGATGAGGTCATGACAGTGGAGTCCCCATGAATGGATTAGTGCCCTCATAAAAGAGACCCCAGAGAGCTCCCTCGCCCCTTCCTCCAGGTGAAGACACAGCAAGAAGACCCCGTCTATGAACCAGGAAGTGGGCCTCACCGGACATCGAATCTGCCAGCGCCTTGATCCTACACTTCCAGCCTTCGGAACTGTGAGAATTAAATGTCTGTTTGTAGGCCCCTCAGTCTGTGGTGTTCTGTTATAGCAGCCCAAACTGACTAAGACACCAAGAACCATGAGGCTGGGTTCTGACTTAGTGTCTAGCTGTGTGAATCTGGTCAAGTCACCTAAAGTCACTAGGTCACATGTTTCTCATCTATTAAAGAACAAAATCTGTCTAAGTCACACGGTTGCCATGAGGACTAAAGAACAGATGTGTATAAATTGTGTAGCACGTTGCTGGAAGCTATGGTGACAACCCTCCTCGATGATGAGCAGGGACTGAGTTATTCACCGTCCTGTCCTCAGAGGACAGGACAGGACCCAGGACAGGTGCCTGGCACCTGCTTCACTCGGTGCAGATTTACTAAAATAGCTGAGTCTGGTTTGAACATGCAGAGTATAGCCATCAGTTGGACATCAAAACAGAAAATTCCTCCAGCCTGTCAGAAATATGAGTCCAAAATTTGAGAGAGATCCTGCCCAGGGATATTTATTTGGGAGTGATTCCTATAAAGTGGGTGTTTTGCTGGTTTTGTTTTTAAAATAATACTTCCCAGGCAATGTGCTAAACCCTTATCAGCATTATCTCCCTTAAATTCAAATGACACCAAGAAGAAAGGAGTAACGGTATTATCAATACAGAAAATCTCATTCCTAGAGAGTTCCAGCAAGTTGCCAAGGCCACAGAGCACATAGAGGGAGAGGAGTGAGGGGTGGGGGAAGAGGGCTGGGGAGGGGTCTGGACTCCACCTGGCCTCACTGGTCACCAAGACAGTGCTCTTGTTCATGATCCATTCCATGCTGCCTTCCAGATAAGACCCTAAAAGCCCAGAGGAGGAAACACCTTGCCAGCGGCTCATGCGCATTACCTGAGGCCGGCCCTGACTTCTCTGAGTGGCCAGGTGAGGCTGCACCAGCCTTTTTCTGGACTCTGCTTTGACATTCCCTTCCAAACAACTTTTAAACACATTTGTTTATCTCTTTGTGTTCAAATGAACTCTTATATGAAGGTAGATTAAAGTAGAGTTGTCAAATTATGAAATAGATAAACAAGGGATGGGGAAGTTGGGACACGCAGCATCCACCTGTCATGCTAATTGGTACCCTCCCTGGAGACCAATGAGCTGCCTCTGCAGATTCTCAGATTCCAAATACCGACTAGAACATTTTGATTGGTTAGCAAGGAAGGAAAGAAACACAACGGTGACAAATCTATTCTGGGCCCTGAAGTATTTGAAACGACTCCCTCCACCATATTCCTGCAACATGGTATTTAGATTGAAGTTCACTGGGAAAATTAATTACAAAGCAGAGAAAGTATCTTCTAAAAAAAGTAGAGTGCCATGGATTTCCAGACACTAAACATTCCAACGGCCTTTTATCAGGAAACCAAGAGGAGGGAAGAACCACTAATAAAAATTCTTGTCATGAGAGCCCATATTGACATCCTGCAACAAGATCTCTGTCCCACGGGCAGACGTTTGGAGCTGCTTTTCCAGGAGTGGTGGCAGGCTTTGCTATGACCCAACAGTACACTTTTGCAAAGTGGTTGGCTAATGTTCTGGAATGTAGTCTGTGGCTGTTCAATGAATTCTTTCCTCTGAGAAAACAAGCTGGGTCTAGAGGTAATCACATATGGTCACTCATTTCCATTAGCAACCCCAAACAAGCAAGTGACTTTACCCAAACAGTAGAAAAGGCTAGGTTATTTTTAAATGTGTTCCGTTTAACGGGTTTCACAATTCGTGATTTCCCAACAACAAAAAGAATTGTACAACTGCTAAAATTACACGAGAATTCAGAAGAAGACATACCAAGTAGGGAAAGAAGCAAGGGAGGGAAATGCGCACATTACAAATGAATGAAAATAGTGAAATCCTATTTAGAGGAGGCTATATCCATTTTTGTAAAGTCCTAGTAAAATCTAGTTTAAGAAGAAAAGAGATATGACTTTTGGTGATGTTCAGAAGAATGCATTGATCTAAGGTTTTTCTCCCAACAGGCTTCTTGTATTTTTAAAAATAAGTATGTTCCAAACTAAGCTTTGAGGAATGTGTATGTAAAGGCAGCCCGATCGTAAAGCCCAGGAGATTACAGCAAGTCGGGGAGGCGGAGGTTTCTTGGTTTCCCAGGATGGCAGCTCCTGCTGAGTCAGTACAAGTCAACATGACATGGCTGGAAATCCCACAGCCCTGGACAATTGGGCCGTCCATAGATACGGAGAGGGTACCCAGCACTCCCCCACGGATGTCCTACACAGATGTCAAGGCAACCACTGCATCATCCCCAGTAAAACATGCCTACTGGAAAATAAAAGGGAAGGTTTACGTTAATTCCACATTTCAATTAATTGAAAATTTTCAATCACCTTCACACCTGATTATGCAACACAAGCTCTTTCTTCTGAATCACCTCTGAAATCAGCATAGTTAAGGATAAAAATGGGCCTGGCTTTTAACGTCTGACTTTGTTTCGTAATAACATTCACCTCTTAATAGATCTGGTAACTGACAAGCCAATGTTACAGCCAGGCTTGCTCTAGAGATTCACCACCTGTTACCTGAGGGAAACATTACTTACCTGTGAGAGAGTCATTTCTTGGACAATTCCTTTCATCTGTAGATGAGGAAATGAGTCAGTTTTACTAACCATTACCTCATTATTGGTGTTTTGTTATTCAGCAGGGATAGGAACACATTTTGTTACTCATAGAAGCCTGGTATCACCAAGTGTCCAGGTCAGTGTTGACATGTCCTCCTCCAGACAACCACAGGTTCTGTTGTCAAAGATCTTAACAGTCTCTCTGATTGGAACAGTGCCCGGCTGGTCACAAGATTGCATGACTCATTGTAACTGCTCAACTCTAGCTAAACACAAGCTGAAAGAACAAAATCAGCTCCATGATGTCACCCCTTCTCTATGTATCTTTAACATAGCTCCGATAGAGAGGGGGTTGTGTAAGACGCAAAGCTTTCCAATGAGAAGAATGTGTCTGAAATACTCGGGGAAGGAAAACATTTCAGGGTTCTGTTTGAATACAAACACAAGACATGCTCCAGGAATTCTGGGTGTGTGGTCTTTGCTGACACAAGGTTTCAAGACCTGTAAACTAGTCACCTGGGCTGGTCAAAGTTTAACTCAACTGACATACTTTGGGCTTAAATAACCATTTAAGAATGTCGAGTTTTCAGAACAGACTGAGGAATGTTCTCATCTACGGCTATTTGAAACCTGAGAAAATAATGTGTAAAGAGTTTCCAAACGTGTTTCAAAATCAAGGAAAATATAAACAGTGTTTGTACATAGGCGGTAGGGATTATCAGTAACTTCTTATCTTCTTTCTATTCTTTGGCATTTATTTAATGAACAGGCATTGCTTTTATAGTGAAAAAAATTAAGTGGAAATAAATGTTTCAAGTTTCCTTAGAGATAGCTCCATAAGATGAAAAACACAAAAGCCAAAACAAACTAAGTAAATTGACAGCTACCTCAAACCTGTGTTGATACCTTTCATTATAATGTCAGTAAAACCGCATGACCAAAAATGAGATCACTGTTTACCCAACTACACTACTGTCCCCAAACAGCAGGCGTGAAAGGGTTCCCATATTCACCGGTTGTTGTAACGCCAGCAGCAATCTCTTCTAAGAAATTGAATCACTCATTTTGGTAAAACCCAGCCAAGATGAAGAAAGCAGACAGGGCACTATACAGCCAAGATGAAGGAAGTATTCTTAATTAAACTGATGGCACCGCTTCCTCGGGATGGCTTTAGTTGGAAAATTAGAAAACAGAGCAAGGCAAAGAGCGTTGCATTTGGGTTAGGTTTGGTATCGTGAAAAAGTTATGTTTCTTTCAAATTTAGCAAATCTCTGTTTAACTTCCTTTTTTTAGCTTTGCCTGTTTGCTTCTGGGAGGTCTTAAGAAAATATAGAAGCTTTGTCAGACTCTAAAGCGGAAGTCAAGAATTTGTAACGAGATGGCATATCCCGCTCCATTACCCCCAACACATATAGCTTGTTTTTGAAGAAACTTGCTTCCATGCTTGTCCAACTTGAGCCATGAAAGCTGTAGGGTGAAAATCATGTATTTCTGTCACTGAATTGTTCTTTAATAAAATATCACTTAAGTGAGAACTCATCAACACTCAGTTCTCTAGTCAGATGGAGTTCTGAGTCATCTTTAACGCCCCATCCATGTGACTTCAGGGTTGATCTCTGGAACTCTTGATGTCTGTGATCACATCTGTTGTTCTCCTTGCCATGTGCCTCCCCCACTTCATGTGCTGACAAAATATCTACTCTCAACTTTCATCTGTCATCCTATGTCCGTAGAGTACTATTGATCATTTTAACCTTGAGTAATTACCAGAAGATATATCATTGCAACCGAAGATTGGCATCAGTAGAGGCCAGGACCATTTTTACCGACAGTATTAAAAACAATATATGGACCTTAAAAAGGAATCAGTAAACATGCCAATTGTTTCCACGGATGTGCTTCTAGACAGATTTCAAGAGTTAATAATGACCAGATAAACATGTTTTTCAGTAAAGACATAATTTAGATCACTTTGAAAAACTAAGAAAATGATGCTATAGCACTTTTATATTAACTTATCTTAGACTTGGAAAAACTTGGTTTTAAGGGGTAAAAATGACAAATATAGAATAATGCCCTTTTTTTTTGCAGATGCAAGATGTTTTAAATTTGCTGATTAGTCAAGACTAACGTAAGATTTGCTCCATAATCTAATGATTTAGTGTTATTTTATACAGGCTGCAAAAGGCCTTCACGGATTAGAGGATTTCCTCTCCTCTAGGTGCGAGATGAGTATTGGATCCCCCAACCTCCTCTCTCTGGGCTGCCCCCACTCCATCACACTGATGCTGTATCCCTTCCTTACTTCCCCAAAGTCAGCTGTGTACACAAACTATCTTTATCTTCAGTAGTGATTAACTCATTCAAACTAAAGTGTTTGTTACTATTACCTCTCCCAAGTGCATTAACATTTTAATCAGCAGGTGCAAATGAAAAATAAATGGTCATTATTAAAGGAAGCAGCAGAGTCCTTCACGGCCCAGAAGTTTAAACACAGTTAGCCAGCTTCTTCTGCTGCTTGAACAATCACATATATATTTTTTGAATCAAAATACAATTAATAATTTAACAAATGATTTTTTCAGATTAGTAATTTTACATATATATGAAATGTCTTAGACAGTGATAAAATTTAAATCACATGTACTATGCATTCAATGATTTTCCTTCACCAAATGGAGCAAACTCATTGAAAATCAGTTATCTCCTAGAAAACATAAAACTCCTGGTGGCCATGCTGACCAGTAAAACTGGATGGCCAAGAAAAGGAACGTGATCATCATTGCCCACAACAGCATTCTTCTGGCTGTATTGCCCCTCAGTAAAACCATACTTCAAACAATCTTCACCTTCTCCCATTCACGGCAAAATTCAGCCTCCTCCATGACCACTCCCACCAAAGTCTTTTCTTTGATAAGTGCCAATAATTTTAATTGTTTAATAAAATTACATATGTATGCAAGATATTGAATATCTTATCCAGTTCTTACTTATTAAACAAATAAAAGCAAGATATTAAATATTTATCTATTTATATGCTTTTAGTTGACGTTTGGGTCACATTCTCAAATCATCCGGCATGTCAATTATATAAATGAGTGAGAATTTTAAAAAGAGAGAAAAAGAAAGGAAGGAAAGAAGAGATTCACCCTCCCAAACAGGTAAAAAGAGAGATTAACCACTACAGAGAATGCCAACCAATAAATTAAATTACCAATGTATTTCATAAAAGCTACGTATGTGATTTAGTCATTTCTACTCACTAGGAAATAGTCTGAATCAGTAAATTTGAAGTGAAACTACCTAGATTGTCCATGACAAGTTTTCTAGATTCAGGCTGCCTTATAGTTTTTCTCGTCATTGTTTCATTTAGTATGGAACAGAGAAAAGTTCATATATATTTATATACAAACATATATATATACAACTGCATGTATAGTTACATACATGCAATATATATTATATGTTTATATATTTTATAAAATATATTTATATGTTACACACACACACACACACATATACATAGGGAGAGAAAGAGAGTAGTAGGGTTCCTTTCCTGCCTTGAGTAAAGATAATGGTCTAACTATCATTCTTTATTTCAAGAAAGACCATTCAGTCATGCCATGACACCAGTTAAATCCTGTGTAATTATTTTTTCAGTGGATTTGAGACATCTGATGATTACTGATGTCCTTCCACTTATCTTCACATCAAGATCAAACAAAGCTGCCGAGAGGCAACGATCCAGTCTCAGAGTCCCATACGAGGCTGACTCCTACCTCGCCATTTCTATGCTACATCACAACAGTTGACCTAAGCAAACTGTAAGTGTTTTGGCTTCTGGAGCACATGGACCTTGGATAACTAAGGACTCTAAGTTTTCTATAAATTAAGGTAGGGAACAATTAATGTCTCTGCATGTCTACTCGAAGGCAATAAGTGTGCAAGTTCACACCACGGAGATGAGCAGAATTCGTACATCAGTTGGGAGTTATGAAAAGTTAAGTCACAGAAAGCATACTTTTCTCCACTTCACCTTCTTATGAGATCACAGTTTCTTAGCAGGATTAAAAAATACTGATATTAATAAACACAGTACATGAGGTAGATTTGTCGTAGTGCCCATGACATCTGTGAAACAGATACAACACTTATCCCAGGCCCCTGCCTGTAAAATTATGAGCCCATGTTGGAAATAACACACTCACTGTGTCCCATTTGTAATTTCAAAAAAAACAGAGAAACTTATTTGATCACTTCTAATGACTGAATCTGGCTAGGATATTATCACGTTGCTGAAGAATTTTAGTACCATCATATATCTTAAAACAATATAATATTCCATCATTGAGGTATAGCTCTAAATTTAAGACTCTGTTTCGTGAGGAAACGGTCCTTAAAAAAAAGAAAATAGGTTGAGAATCTATTTGTGCAGCTCTTGTCATCTAAGATGCACATTTACGGCAGAGGATGAAGGTAAAGTGGAGGCAGTGAGAAAAACAGAGGGTGCAGCCACGCCGAATGCCTTCTGCAGGAGCAAAGCTTCAGTGAGTTTGTTGAGAGAAATATCCTTAAATGACTTACAGCTCACAATACTGACATGTACTTAATATGTAAGTACTCTGGTTAAGTTCATGATTAACTGAAGAATCTGATTTGATGTACTCAGATCATGCATTCAAAATTCCATGGAAAACTGACATTTCAAATATCACATAGAGGAGCTAGTTCTCCTCCATATGACTTACAAAAATGAGATATCCTGTCCTTTCAAGTTTGGGCCATATTTTTTTGATCTGAATTCACTTAAAATCCTTCTATGTTATGAAAAGTTTGATGAGTAGATAAGGAAATCTACCTCATAAGCCTCATTTTATCAGAAAATGAACTGAAAAGAGTAAACACTATCTGTAGCAGTTACTGTATTCAAAAGCCATGCTGATTAACATAGGCCCATACACCAAACAAGAAAATAATGTAGTCTGTAGGGAAGAAGAAATTTTGATAATGATGAAAATGGTATTTAAAAATTTTCAGATGATTGATAAACTATATATTTCATATTAGAAAGTTTTCAGATTATAAACTAATGTCTATAAGGATAACCTGGATCTCTATTGAAATATTTGCAAGGTTGGCAGGGAGAAAAACATGGTTAATGATCACATACAGGGTTTGAGACATTATCTCAAATATATTTCTATTCCAGGATGTAGGAGTTCCTACTAATTTCCAATAAACAATAATGTCTGATAATCTAACATTTTGTAAACCAGAAATCACAATAATTGGTTATTTGGCATATCTAGAATAATCCCAAATATCCCAGCCATTCAGCATCCACGGCTAGCTCAATAGCAGAACAAACGGCTAATTTAGAGAGTTGATTATTCTAGTGAGTGTTTCATTAACCCAGATGTGTCTCAAGAAATGAAAGAGAAGGAAGGAAAAAAATCCTAAAACTAAGTAACCTGCAAGGGACTGATTAGACAATAAAGTGTGCTAAAATTTCTGAGTAAAACAGTTATTACACTATTGCAAACTTAACAAATGTGCCTAATGTACTGAATAATTCTACTTAAAAAAAAGAAAGCACTTTGAAAGAAACAATAAGATAACAGAAATTCCTAAAATGACGTCAGAAATATTTTCCTACATCCTTGGACGTCATGCAGTTTCAATCCAGTGACCATTTTGGATTAAAATGTCAGCAATTCTGTATCCAAAGTCATTCTAAGGAGACAATATCTGCAAATAAAATTTAAAATGTGAGTTCTGAGCACCTTCAACAAAATCATCCAGGGAGTCGTAAAAAAGCAGATTTCTGAGCCTCTTCCCAAAACTTAGCCAAGTACGTCTCTGCGTGCATCTTAACCACGTCCCGGACGGCTGGGCGTCTGAGAACCAATGCGATGCAACTTCAGCTGTAAGAGCCACGGTAGCTCTAAGTTCATATGTTTTTCCTCTTGAAACAAAAGTGTGTGTGTGTATACTTATTCTCTAAAAATGTTAAGTATACATATACCAAAAAAGTAAATAATTTTAATCTTAATCTTTATGAATTATTTTAAATAATACAGCATTATTGCTATGTATTACTATTTAATTTAATTTAAATAATATGTTATTACTATTATTTGATGATCTCTGTACACATACACAAAGATAGATGACAGATGCATAGATACATAGATAGTTATAGATGATGGATTTGGAGAGGTAGATAGAGATAAAGATATGATATGATATTGATAAAAATATAATGATAATTTTCAGATTATAAACTTCCTGGAAGCAGACATCACTTCCTCTTGCTACCCTATTGCAACACCCAGCAAAATGCCTGCCCTGTAATCGTTATGTGTCTTGGAGTGGATGAGAATGTGTATACACAGTACTGTTATGTATTTCAACTGTTCTAACAGTGAAATTGAATTTGCCCTGGGATCTCCAAAGAACAATGTCTAGAAAGCCAGCCCCCCACTTCCCCCTCGAGTGGACTTTCTGGATTGTCAGCCTTGGACCGTGGCTCCTTGTCAGCTGAAGCACCGTGAACTCCAGGATGGGCCATGTGGCGGGGGAACAGCGCTTAACCCAGGGTTGTGTTCAGGCATCGGCTCTCTTCAACTGTAAGTCTGATAACAGCACAATTGATTTCCCGTCTTCATTCGTTTCTGCACCAGATCAGATCACCACAGTGTCAGTCTCATGGATGAGGGCCTAACTGGCCGGGAGCACGACCGAAAACCCCACATCTCCTCCTCTACTTGGCCAATTCAGCTCTGCAGGGAGCAGAGTGTCAGACTGCGCCAGCACGATTAGGAGCAGAGGAGAATCGGCGATAGAGGAGTTAGTGTGAATTCAAGTCAGTTCCTGAGAACTCTGAGTAAGGAGTTGAAGCCTAAATCTTGGCACTGGAGAGAACACGTTTCATGGAGCAATAGTACACTGACGTTTGTTTTCAAAAATCAACAGTATGTTCCACAGCAACCTTTCAGATCACGGGCCCTTTCAGTGAACAATGATGCCACCCTTCTGCTCCAGGCACACAGAGCATCACAGAGAAAATCTGCCAAGACAACAGTCCTGCTTTTATAGACTTCCTGTGGAATTCAGGGTCTGCAAACAGTGCCCCTCAGGATAATTCCAGCCTGCTGCCTGATTCGGTATGACCATCACCTAAGAATTATTTTTACATTTTTTAAATGGTTGAATAAATCAAAAGAGGAATAGAATTTCTCTTTTTTTGTTTATTGAGGTATATTGGTCATATAAGATTATACTAGTTTCAGATGTACACCATAATGATTCAATATTTGTAGATATAGTGAAATGATCACCACAACAGGTCTAGTTAACATCCGTCACCACACATAGTGACAAACTCTTTTCTTGTGACGAGAACTTTTAAGATCTACTCTCTTATCAACTTTCAAATATACGATACAGTATTATTAACCATAGTCATTGTGCTGTACATTACATCCCCAGGACTTATTTATCTTATTTCTGGAAGTTGATACCTTTTGAACACTTTCACTCATTTCTCTCACTCACCAATCTTTCTCTGTATGTATGAGCTCCTTTTCTTTGTCTTTTTTTTTTTTTTAGATTCCATATGTAAGTGAGTTCATACAGTATTTGTCTTTCTCTATCTGACTTATTTCACTTAGCATAATGCCCTCAAGTTTCATCCATGTTGTCACAAATGGCAAGATTTCATTCTTTTTTGTGGCTGAATAATATTCCATTTTATATAGATACCACATCTTCTTCATCTATTCTTCTGTTGACAGGCACTTGGGTTTTTCTCGGCTACTGTAAATAATGCCTCAATGAACCTGGGGGTGCAGATATCTTTTTGAGATAGTGTTTTTGTTTTCCTCGGATAAATACCCAGAAGTTGGATTGCTGGATCATATGGCAGTTCTATTTTTAATTTTTTGAGGGACCTCTATATGCTTTTCGATAGTGGCTGCACCAATTTACATTCCCACCAACAGTGCACAAGGGTTCCATTTTCTCCACATCCTCACCAACATTTGTTATTTCCTGTCTTTTTTAATGATAGCCATCCTAATAGCTGTGAGGTTGCAACTTACTGTGGTTTTGATTTATCATTTTTTTCCTGTCTGAAGTGGACTCAGAAGTGGCCTGATCTGCAATGACTCTTTCTTTCTTTTCCATTCAAATATTCAATGGTCTTCTATTTAGGCATATGTTCTAGTCAGTTTCTTCATTTTCATGTGAAAACATCAATGTTGCCTGACATTTTCATTAATATAAAAGTAAATAGAGTTCTTATTTGCAAAAGAGAATTTGCATACTGATTATTGCCAGATAATCTAATCACTAGTTCTCTGTTGGTTGTTATAAAAAGGCATCGGGAATTCGAGAAGGATATGGGGTCATTTTAATCCTCTAGATATTCTAAACTATATTCTGGATAAAGACTTCTAGAAGGCTATACTTTTGGGCAAATCATTATGAATTTTTTAATAAATTACACTTGATATTATTTCTTTGCCTACATGGATGCATAAGAAACAACCTTTTGGTCATTGACAGGAGAATGGAAAATAATATGTGGTATATTAATACACGGAAATACCATCCAGCAGAGCAAATGAATGAACTACGACAATACTCAGCAAGGTGGGTTAATATCAAAAGCATAACTTTGGACAGATCAAGCAATGAACAGAAGAATACAAATATGCCAATTCCATTTAGATGACGTTCAAAAATTTGCAAAAGTACATAATATATTGTTTACAGATGGGTGTAAGAAAAATATAAAACAAAGCAAGCAAACAATAAGCACAAAATTTTAGCAAATATAAAGGGGCACGCCATCAGAGAAGGATAAGCAGATGGTCTCAAAATTATTGGTAATATTCTAATTTTTATGATGTATAGGGAGATTCTTTATTAGTATCTTTATGCCTTTCATATATCATATATATATGCATAAAATTGTACATGTATAATGTATTATAATAAACAAGCAAACTGAGGTGGCCTCATGAACTCTGTCCCGCATGGACTGTGGGGGTATATTGGGGTACATGGTTTTTGGAGAAGCTCTTGGAGATGCTCCTCACAGGTCTTAGAACCAGGAAAAGTGAGTGATTTGACTGAGCAACTGTTTTGTTTTAAACTTTTGAACTCTTGTAATGAAGCTTATTTCTTTGTTCTAATCAAAAGGAAGTTCCGAATCCAATTTGTGGTCCATCACCATTAACCAAACAGGATCACATTCTGTGCATGTGTCACGCTGACCTTACTTGTTGGACTTCTCCCTCCTTCTTAACAATCCTGATGTGCTTGACACCGTCGAAAATCCAGTCTTCTGGAAACAACCTCAGTGTCTCCTCTTCCTCTCTCCCACCTCCTCCTCTCCCTCGTCTTCCTCCTGATCTTCAGGGTCGAATTATGTCAGGTTCATATTTGGGGTGATTGTCAGACGTGTAGGGGGAGACGCTGCAGACAGACCCCGCTGCTTGCTGTAGGGGCGGCCTCACCTGAGCCTCATGCAGATGAGCTAAGCAATAAGCTTTCAGAGTCTCTAACACTCACTGAACTGCTTTTGTTGCTGGCGTTTTTATTTTTGCTTTATTTTTCTAAAATACTAGTCTGATTATGCCATCTCTTTCTTGGTAATCCTGCAGAGGCCCCCTGTCACCTCTGAGATGCTCTCCAGCCTTTCTTAGTGGATCAACTACAGGCTACCTTTCTAGTCTCTTCGCCAGCTGTCTTCCTTCTGCCTCGCCTCGCGGTTGAGCGCCATCGATAAAGCACACAGGTGCCTGACGGCATCCACGCTTCCCCACCTCCGGCCCGGACAGCTCCATACCCTGTCCTTCCCTCCTCGGCACCCTCAGCGTCTCCCCTGGAAACCCCCCACAGTGTCGCCCCACCCCAGCAGAGCAGTTACTCTCAACCCTGCCAACCCACAGCGCCAGCTAAGTGCCTCCATTCTAGCCCTCAGAGCATCGTGTTAGCACCGACAGTTTACATTCCGTCTCTCCTGGACTAATTCTTATTTGGTTTGTAGTTCAAATGATCAGACTGGTTTAAGCCCACACATCCATGCTGAATGAAGGAATACATTAAATGTACATATTTGCAGCACTTTAATTCTCTCAGTCCATTAGGGTAAATGCTGACAAAATTGCAATAATGCAATTTAAGCATTTTGAATATACCAGAAGCCCAATGTACTCTCGTTAGACTAATGTCACCATTACATTCAGTCTAACGGACATTATCTGGCCTCTCACTCCTCGGAGTGGTCTAATCATCTGTGTGGGGGATTTGTGTTGCATGCGATTTAGAAGGAATAAACCAAGCCTAAACCAAGAGAATGGATGACTTGGGGGATCCTAAAATGCCCTGTGTGGCTCTGCTGCCTGTGAGCTAGAGGTCTGCAGAAGATTCCCAGAGAATTGCTGAGGTATGAGAACTGTCAAGAAACCACTCCAGGGCACTATTACACTAATAAGGATGCATCTCACCACTCACACGGTTTAGAACGACGCCCATCAGTCACAAAGTCTTTTGCCATTAAAAAATGAAGCAGATACATTGCATAAAATTTGTTCAAGTGATATTATTTAAATTTAATTTTTAAACCATCCTGGATAACTCCGATGTAGTGGGGTATTATTATTATTATTATTTGGAGGATGAATACTCAACACAAATACAGGAATTACTGTCTGTCAGGCACTGTTCTAATTGTTTTAAATGTATTAACTCACTTTATCCTTGCAAGAACCCTGGGAGGTAGGTACCATATCCTGGACAAATAAACTGAGGCACAGAGAGATCAAGTGAAAACTGATGAAGCAGGAATCAGAACTAACCCCTTGGCTTGAGCGTCCCTCCTTTCTCCATGGAAGGGAGGCTCTCAACAAACAGTAGAAAGAGTTGGGGTTGGTAGCTTACTACATCATTTAACTCCTCACGACTAAAGCAGGATTGGTGACTTGTCAATCACATGGTGAATGTGAAAGAAGATCTGGTCAAAATGTTCAATTCCATGTTAGATTTGTGCAAATGTGTCTGTGTGTGCGTCATTTTGTTGAGGGAGGAAAAGAGTACCAAATTATTTAGGTTGATCACCAAAAAATACAAACAACATTAACGAAGAGCTTAGTGTAGCCCTTTTACGTTGTTAGAATTGAACTGAAAACTTCTGTGGACTCTGGGAAATGGCTTTAGCTATTTGCAGCCAGCCAGATTTTGTTCCAGAGATGAGTGTGCCTCTGTAAGTATGTACGTAAGATAATATTCAAGTGGGAGTCCAATCTCTATTTGAATATAAACAATACAGAACTGATACATCATGAGGGCCTTATGTGGTACCAGTAAGACTATAGATTTCTCTGAGAGTGGCATTCTATAATTTATAAACTATTACTCCCAATTGTAATTTATGAACTATTATTCCCAACTGTAAGAGCATAGGAAAACTTGACAAGTTGAGTGGCTCCAATTTTCAATTTCACATATAGTTGGATCAAACCCAGAAAATGTAGAAATGCTATTTTCCATGAAGCTGAGATTGAAGACATTCCTACAGGTACACAATTAAAGCACAATGAAAAATATGGGATAATTTCAATGTTAATCTATCCCTTGATATGAATGCTTTACAATAAAATATAGACATAGATGCAAATAGATAGACAGATGCCTTAAAAAATAGATATGTGTTTTCTAGAGAGTATTTGAGTATACTGGAAATACAAGAGCAAAAATTATGCCATGCTATAGTCTATGTAAATTGAGAAGAAAAAGTTAGTGCTGTATTACAATCTACATAAACTGATGAGCGCATAGATGACATGTTGGAAGGCTGTGATGTAGATGTAAAATTCTATAAATCACACAACTTTTTAGGACGTAGTGGTGTCCGCCATATACGCTACACCCATTAGGATGCCTTAAAAGAACATCAATAAGCCCTATCTGTTGTCTTGTCCCAGTGGCTGCCCCAGTACTGTTCGTTTTAACCAACATCATCGATTCCTTGAAGGATGCTAAGGTACAGAGGAGTAACTCAGTAAAACTGATCCAGGCTGCAATGGTTTCCAGCTGGAAAGTCCTACAAACGAAACAGTGTCGGGCCTCCGTGGGTATCTACTGTTAACAGAGTGGCTTATCTCTGCCCTGCTGTCTCCAGTCAATAACTTGTAAGCTTGCTTTTGCTGATCGCTGTTCTCTATAAAATCGGTTCCTACTGCAAATGGTCGATATAACTTTCTCCTGTTTTTGACAAGCAGCTAACTAATTGAGTGATTTCATTTTAATTAAAAATTATGATTCAACAACTCAACAATCTCTAAAAAGTGACTTGAAAATTCAGAAAGCATTTTGCTTAAAAAAAAAATCTATGTGTAGTTTACCTACCAGAGGAAGGGGGAGGGAATTATCTATTTAAATGTGGTTCTCCTTAAAACTTAAAAAGCCACAACTGAGTCAGTGTAATTTTCAAATCCCTCAGAGAGGAAAAGCTTGACAAATGGTTTAATATTATTCAAAAGGTCAGTGTATTTAGAGTGTTAACATTTGTTAACAGAGTTAATAAATTAATGCATTTATTAAGAGATTTAATAAATAATTAGAAACTTCTAAATTATTGATTTGAACAAATTTTTAAATTCACTTTTACAGTCGTATAACTCATTGGAATAATAACAAAGATTCAATTACACGTTTATATTTTCATACAATAAAATTTTATTAAGTAGATAAAACATTCAAAAGAGGAAAATAAGTAAGAAGCGCTATGCCCATATCATGGGCAATTTTCAGCTAAATGTCACATATATCTAAGACAGATTCAGCTCGATAAAGTTACACTCATTAGAATAAAAAAACAGTGCCTTTAATGCTAAATGTCGTGATTAATTCAACCAACTCCGTACAGAATTCCAGCAGTTTTTACTGTTTTGTCCACATATTGCTGAAAACTTTTGACTAAATATACCCATTTTTTGTCATTCTACACCTCAGTCAGGTCCTCTCAAACTTTTGGTTTTCTTCATTCTCTTCAAAGATCATCAACTCTGATTCTTTTCAACAGATTACATTTAATCTGATAGCAGGACGCCTTGTTGAGAGCCCATATGAAAAAGCACTGTGTGACATATGTTTGATGAAACAAAGATGAATAAACCCAATCATTTCCCTCCAAGAGATTACAATCTAGTCTGCAGAAATCGATAGCTCTAATGTAAAAAAGATTTGACGACAGTCCTCACAGGGATCTCAAACTCTTGCTAACGCACACCTTTAACTCTTAAATGTTTAAACAAACACTTTTTGGACATGGTCAAGGGATGATAAGGTCTGGCTTTAGAAATTGTCTTTATACATAATAAAAGCTTGTTCGACATTTATTAAATGAACATTTAAGAGCGTCTAGCTGAGCAGATGCTGTCCTTAGCATGCAGATCTGATGGGGAACAAACTTGGTCCTTCCACGTGGGGTTGAGAGTGTGATGGAATTGAAGCATGAGGGAACTGAACTGACATCACAACACTTCCCTCTCTGCCCCAAACCGAGAAACAAGAACCCGGCTTTCTTCTCAGGCATCTCATCTGTGTAGCTCACACAGAAGGGATCTGCTGTTGCAGAGGATGGGCAAATGGAATTCAAAAAGGCTTGCAGTCAGCCGTTGTCAAACCTCCCTTCCCTGTGCTTTCCCATGATGGTCCCCTGTCAACCTCAGATGTTCCCGGTTCACTTCCAGGGCTATCTGGAAACTATCTTCCTGTCTCTGAAACTGAGGGATCCCTCCAGCCTGGGTCCTCTCCCACCATGCTAAAGCAGAAGCATGCCCTCGGGTTAGACACCCAATTTTCTTTGGATTGAGGATGGTTTAACACTTGTCTCATTAGATTAAAGTGATGACTGACTAATACAACAATGTCAACAACAGAAGCAGCGAACAGTGAGCACTCATTAATCCCACGCATGTATGTTTTACGTCTTTTGTCCTCACAATAACTCTGTGAGGTAGGTAGTCCTAGCATCCTCCTTTTGGGTTGGAAACTGGACTTTAGATGGATTAAATATGTGCCCTCGATTGCACAACTACTAGGAGACAGAATACAACCTCTGCCAGGGCAGCTTGTTTCCAGATCTTGGGATGCTGGTGTTACTCTCAATTAGACACTGCAACCGAAACCCTGGAAGCATTCTCGGCACAAGATACATGCTCAGAAAAGTCCTCCTAATCCCATCCTCTGAACTATGGATGCTGAGTGTCGTTTGGGACAAATACGAGGCCTCCTGAACTGGTGTTGTGTCTGAGCCCAGGCAGGGGTATTTGAAAGAATACCACCCAGGCCACCTTAGCCCACTACCCCTGACAGCCCGTACTCAACCCACAGAAGGAACACTTCTACCCCAACGATGGGAGAAGGCGAAGGGTTGGTTTCCATGTGCAAGCTTTGTAAGTCTAGCTCTCCAGGAGTGTCGCATCTCTGTCGGGATGGTCCTTGGATATCTTCTCAACTGTCCCACTCATCCCTGATCCAGTTGCCTACAAACCTTTATTTTTCTGCCTCTCCCACAGGATTCCCA
The DNA here is from genome assembly GCA_031878705.1 of Tapirus indicus. NCBI lineage: Eukaryota > Metazoa > Chordata > Mammalia > Perissodactyla > Tapiridae > Tapirus > Tapirus indicus. The sequence goes on from CM062925.1 coordinate 124,243,600, forward strand.
GGGACCACCTTCTATCTTGCTGAGGACTAGCAAGCTACTATCTTCAGAAAAATCTTTTTTCTACAGATTTCAAATGATGCTTTATACTTTGATAAGCAGTTAAAAAAAAAAGAAGATATAAACTAGACCCGAGGCTTTACAATACTTTCCAGTGCTTAGAAAAGGAAGATACCAGCAAAAAGAGTCTGTTTCAGCGACAGGCAGCAGCCTATAACATGTCCTCGAGCTGAACTCCCATCCACTTGGCAACTGCGAAAATAATTTCCATCTCTTTCATTTCATAAGATATTAATATTTAATCAAGTGAAAGATTTGAGCAAGAAGACATGATACTTGGGTTTGTCTTTATCTTGAGGATTTTGTCTAACCATAGGACAACTTTAAAGTCTAAGAGTCTCCATCTTTTCATTCATGAAAGGGGAGTTATAGTACATTAACATCCTGACAAAGTGATTGTAGGGGAAATGATTAGTTTATGTAAAAGTTATGGAAATGTAAACACTATCACCAAATTGTTATAAATAAAGGTCCTCCTTCCTTGAGTTTTTGAGGGAATTGGCTGTATGGTCATCTTGTTATAATTTAAGATTCATTCCCATATTCCCATTGCCTCGGACATTGGCTCAGCAGGTTCTCAGCAAGCATGTGCACAACAAAACTTACCTGTTCTGTTCCCATGGCATGCCATGACTTTTCAAATGCACACAAGAAATCTAGAACTGTTCCAATCACAATCTCTCCCGAAGCATGTGTTTAATTCAGGTTAAACTGGGTATAAGAGCAAATGTGAGATGTAATTTTTCATATCCAGAATTCTTTCTGCAGTTACTTAAACTCATGCCAATATCATTTGGCCACCAAAAATGGCACAGTCTGAAATGGAAGAGGGTAGCCCTCAGTTGTAATGATAGAATTGCTGGGGTCCCTATCATTTCATGAATCCAAAGAAATGGCTCTTTTGTAGCCAATGTAATTTCTCCGCATAAAAACAATACCGTAAAGGTATTTTGTTACTGTCATGCTTAGTGCTATTCAGAAAATGTTGATGTAGATGATTGTCTCATTAGAAAATGGGAAATTCTCTTCTTTCTATCATTGAAGTCTGGTGCCATATCTACAGCCTTCGTTTTCCCAGTGTTTCCATGTTACAGCTAAATCGTGTTGGTATAAATATAATGGAAGTAAAATGGAGTGAACTTCCCAAAAGAAAGCTGATCTCAAACAGAATGATCACTTTTGCAGTACAGAGCTGCTCCTTCCAAATAAATGGGAAGAATAAAGCTGTACATTTTTTTCCTGAACGTTTTTTTTCCGCTTTGTCTCCTATCACAGAAGTCCAGCAGTGGCATTAAAATCAGCTGGAGTTCCATGTGCAGAATACCATAAATAGCCAATCTTCAAATCCTTCTTTAGGATGCAAATAAAATCTCTATGGTATGATTTTAAATAGGACTTGCTTACAAATTTTGTGTGCGTTTTACAGAAAAAGCTTTCCTTTTATGGGGAGGGAGTTATTTCTATTGTACAAGTTCAAACACTCCTCAGTCATTTTGAAAACAGATTGAAATCTAATCTCCTTAAAGGAAGAATTGAAGACCTGATCTGCACATTCTGCTGTCTTCATGTTTGGCTCACCAACTGTTATCAGTTTCCTTTTTTGAATTCTGCTGCCAGAGTCTTCTGAGCTCCTTCCAAAGTATGGAATTGCTAATCACTGTGTTGTTTGCTTTTCATGTGTGCCGGGACCTGTTTTCTGGAATCCTCTGTTAATTGGCTCAGATGCTTATTTGAATCAATAATAGAAAACAAATAATTAGCATTTTAGTATTTTTCAAAATAGCTGATATTAGAATCCCAATCTAGACGATGGGGATTAGAAGTGTGTCTGGACAGCCAGTCTGAATGCCTTAATACAACTGGTTAAAACAAACAAACAAAGAAAAACAGTTTGCCTCCTTTGTCACATAAGTTTTAGCATTTTCTGCAGCCCTATTCCGTGCTGGCACTCATTATATTGAATGGTTTCTGTGTTCTAGGCATTGTGCTAGAATTTTCCATATGTTGTTTCTAGTTTTGGATTTTATCCACGTTTTATTCAAAGGAAATAGGCTTAGAGAAGTTATGTGGCAGCCCAAGGTGACTCAGTGTGTGAGGCACTGCAGACCCAGGACTCCAACCAGGTCTTAACTCAAAGCCCTCCTGGGTGACATTGTGTCATCATCGCTTCCTATCATGTCCATGGGAGCCAATTCCAGGGCATGTTAACTATATATTTTTTAGGTATCCTTGGTCAGCTAAATCTGGGAAGTACTAACTAAAACAATGTTTAACAGACTTTTCAAAAGTAGGAATTCTTAGAGCCCTAAAATATGCTAAGGCCATCGTGAACTTCCAAGAGAGGGACACAGCATGGGGTTTCCCAAACTTCCCCCTGTCTCCCAGGGAGGGGGCTAACTATGAGACACCATCAGAGGGCACACGGCCTCCGAGCAGGCCCACAGCCAAACTCCTGTGACGTGATTAACTCTACGACCTTAATGTAAGGATTCATTCACTCCACTTGAAAATGGAGTGTGTCCATTGAGTCAGGCCTGTGTCAGACACTGGGGACCAGAGATAAGAGATGAGGCTGTCAGCCTGAAGGGACAAGTCTGACATTAGAGATAAGCCGGAGTTCTGTGGGGGCAGCAAGGAGGGCTCGGGTCCCCGATGGGGGAGGGGGTGGGGCAGAGAAGGCCCCTTTGGAGGAGAATCTGCACCCCAAGCACAGGAGCACTTTTCCTGGAAGAGAGATGCATCCAAAGCTGTATTCAAAATTTGCATCTTCAGTGGAGCCCTCAGTCCACAGGGGACGCAGGCAGAGAGACCGAGGCACAGATGAGAACAGAAAGCAGAGACTTAGCGAGCACAACAGAGAAGACCTTCCAGAAACTTCCACGTGAGCATCACCAGCTCCAATCAAGGGCCACGTGGGAAGCTGCCTCATTTTTTGGCTTTGTTTTCTGAAGAGAGATTATTGTTTTGTTTGTATGCAGTAGAATTAAATGCAGTAGAATTAAACTGCTTTCTCAATATGATATGTTAGGAGTTTTGACTACACGAGGATATGTGTCTGCTTCATACTGAAGCTACTGGCATTCTTTCAAAACACGTTCACCCTCTTAGGCTTCTAGTAAATAGGAGGTTCCCCTTGCCTTTAAAAACCTATATAAATTAGTTCTTGGATTTTATAAATAGAAACTAAAATAACATTTGATGCCAGGTTTTGCAAATATAAATTTTTCTTCATGATGCCATTTTGTTTCTTGACAACAATGTTCAGGGTTTGATTGTGTTTCTGGAGGGCTTAAAAGGCCAGTGCTGAAGTCCTTCAGGTTTTCCTCATCTCACTTTCAATTTTGATTGTGATTTAAAGAGAAAGGAAAACTAGAACAGGAAAAGTGCATGTGATCAAATCAAAGGCCAAAGGACTCAGCAGTAATTTAAAATAATGGATGCAGGTGTGTGAAGTGTCCTTGAGGAATGTCTGTTCTAGCATTTCGTTGAGGTGTTAATAGCATCATTTACATCTTTGCCTATTAGTTGCTTTATAAGTTATTTCAAAGTACGTTTTGCTGAATGTTTCTGAATCCATCCATTAGTCAGGGTGGTGTATTAAGGGAAGATCTACATCCATTCTTCCTGAATGGGCACTGCCTCACGTGTGAAAATGTAGGGCAGAGTCGTTCCGGAAGCTCAGAAAGCTGCGTGCCCCACAGCAGGGGTGTGTGTTTGTTTTCCTGGAACACACCAATGCTCGGTTATCATCTTGCGTAGCCTGTCTCCTGCTTCCACCTCCTCCCACACCACACACGTGCATGCACACACACATATGCACACATGCACCCTCACAAATTACACGTATGCACACACTCACAGACATGCATGTACACATACACATATACACATCCATGCACACTCACAGACACATATACACACATACACACACACAGGTAGAGAATTTTTTTTCTGGGCGGGAGGAGAGGAAATAACCTCACCATTCTTCTCTCTCACTACCCAACACTCCAGCCAGCACTTATTCAGGTCCTTGCTTAGGAGGGATCACCGCCTCTTCTGTGACACCATTTCTCTCCTGTTTACTAACACTTGCCCCTCCAGGCCCCGGATGGAGTTTTAGTGTGTGTACTGGGGTGTGGAGGGCTGGAGTGGAGAGGGACACTATCAACCAGCATTGTTTTCCTAAGGAAAGGATGGTTCTTCTCTCAGAGAGAGTCACAGAATTATTCCTCCTGCAGCCAACTCAAGCCACAGCCCATTTTAAAACACCCCGTAAATACCCTACAATGACATATGGGTACTGACAGATCCCCCTTGCCCCTCGTCCTCACTGTTATCAGCTAAATAACAGCAGCCGGTTCCAAGAGTTCTGTATTTTTCAGGGTCCTGTTAGGGCAGGAGCTACTGTCATGGGGCCTATGGGTTTTTGTCTGACTTTTTCATAGGTTTTGTGATACCAAAGGCTCCAGGGAAGTGCTCTCTGGAGCCAAAGCTGGCCAGGTCCAGGGTTAAGACACACTCTTTCAGCCCAGACTGAGTCAATCCTCAGAAATAGTTTGAGAGTAAATCTATCATACGTAACTTGGGCCCAGTACCTTGAAAGAGTTAGCTGCCCTCCAAAATATTCTAGTTTCACAAGTAGTCTTTTAAATCACACTGATATGTTATAGAGATTTCCAAATCTGAGACCACTGAGAGATATCTAAATAACCCCCTCCTACCACCAACCTTCTAGAATACCATCTTAAAGATTCCATACCACGTCCAGCCGGGAGTCAGTCTACACTTCGACTTGAAACATTGGAAGCCATTGTACTTGACAAGACAGCCCAGTGGGACCCAGTGGGAATAATGGAAGGCATTCACAGCCAGTTTGTTCGTAACTAGAGCCAAGGGCTTGAGTCAGTCTCACTGGTCAACGGTCAACAGAAGTGCCCCAGTTAAAGCTACAGTCCACCAGCGACCCCAACTAATGGAGGGGAGGCGATGGTGAGAGTCAAAACCAAGCCCCACAGCCCCTCCATGCATGAAGAGGTGTCCCTGTGGGTGACTTCCAGGCATGAGAAAGCCAGATATGATATCTGCTGTGTATGAACCACGCATCGTGTAAAAAGTCAAGTTAACCCAGAACATATTATTTCTGTAATTCAGCAGCACATTATACACAGCATGACGACACACCTGTAGGGGCTTCAGTCTCATTACCAATGTCACCATGAGCACCAGGCTGACATTAGGGAACAGTTTGAGAGCTCAGCCCTCTCTGAAACTCCCTACTAACTTACAAGGCCATTTACCTAAAGCTATGCACTTCAGATGTAGTTGACTCAGTATAATTTTCCTATCATTAAATTATTCTAGTCTATGCTTTTAAATTTTTTAAGTGCCCCCCCCCCATCTTAAGTACACCTTTCTTTTTGGAGGAACAGTAAAAATGATGGGCCGTTTCTTCATTCCATTCCAGAAGGCTGCTCCAGTTTGCAGGTTTTCTCCGACCTCCACTCTGCATTATTCAAACACTTTATTTAAGGTAAATTGAATTGTCCTAATGTAGCCTGAGGTTAAATGTCTGCTGAAGTCAAATTGCTCAGGCTAAATTCCAAGGTTTTTCATAACCCTGTGCCACACGCTCTGCAACCCTATCTCTCCCCCAAGTAACAGATACCTTCTTTTCAGAGCAGAGGCCTCCCCATCAGCTCGTGGCTGGTGCATTCTGCTCCCGGGGCTCTGGACATACCATTCCAGACACAGGCAGAATCTCTGCTGGCCCTTTCCCACTGATCCTAAATAAACTGTACTCGCAGTCAGATTTCCTTTCTCAAGTTATTTTTTTGTTGCTTGGGAATTGAACACCAACATTTTGTTGCTTGGGAATGGTAATAGCATTCAGCCATAACGATGTACAATAATACAGAATATTTAAACTGTTTTATAGCTTACCCATATATCTGTGTGGCATGCATACACCATTCACCTAATATTTTTTCCTAACTAGGCTTTTCTCCTTAAGGAAGACTCTACCTCCGTATCTACTAGACTGCTGTCACGCAGACTAAATATTCAACTCGTACCTAAACAAAAGTCGTAACCAAAAATGATTGAGTTTTTAGCCAAAATGTCTTCTGAGAGATTGGAGTGATCTAGTGAAAATAAGCTTTGGAGGAAGGGGACAGGAGCGGCAGAGCTCAGCTTCAAACTCTTTCTGGAAATATTTTCACCTTAGCTAAGCGATTTGTTTTTGTAACAGTGTCCAGAATCATTGTTAAATTGACAAACAATATGTAAATATACTGGATGGCTATTTTGAATATTGTTCTTACAGAGAATATTTAAATATACAAAATTATGACCTGGATCCCGGGACCACTAGATAGATTTATCAAGTCATTGGGAAACGTTGTGTGAGGCAATAGTATTAGCATATATTTCAAACAGCTCCTTTCTTAACATACTAAAGTGAAAATGAATCGCCTTTTCTTCTGATAATGCATAGCGACAAGTAAGACAATAAAAATATTTGTACTGTGTGCCACTCAAAGAACAGAGAATTAGCATACAGAATAGATCTGACTCCAAATTCTGCACTTCGCTAGCCATGTGGCCCCAAGGATGTCACTAAATTTCATCAAGTTCTGTTTCATCTTGTCTTATAGAGACGTTATTCTCTCTTAAACCTCCACACTCTCTTGGGACTATCAGTGAGATAAAGAGTTTGAAAGGACCTTGATAATTATATTCTAACATTTCACATTCATTCCTAAAAATCTTCATGTCATCCCTAGAAAAAGGAAATCAATATCAAAAAGGTGAACCAAAGTGCTTTTCCTTTGAGATGTCAAGACTTTTCTAAGGTAAGTAAGTTGGTGTCAATGGAAATCAAATGGCTGTGGACCGAAGGTAATTCTCAGGATCTGTTAAGACTCTCCATTGTGACCTAGTTTCTCCTTCAATGACGTGGCCTCATTTTATCACCAGGGTGCCTTCCTTTTCATCTAGGCTTTCTTTCTCTTTGAAGATCATAGGGTGTATCTTTAGCTTCATCTTATGCATGTTTGACCAACTGTCTAATCAGTGGCACTGATAGTGCTTACATTATCACATGATAAACAGGAGGGAGGCATAGCTGAATTTCCCAGAAACCAAGTCTGATTCAAATAAAAACGCTCAGCATTCCTCCTCTTTAAACAAAGGAATGGTGTTTTAGGAAGAGAGGTAACATCTCACTCGGCGGCCAGGAAAAGGAATCACACGCTGTCCGTGCTTCTTACAACACCATCATATTCCTGATTGAAATGTTATATTTTTCTATGTTTCAGCCTTAACAATGCCACAATGAAGGCTCTTGTAGATGTTAATTCACATGGAACACTCTGTTTATTTTAGCTGGCCAAATGGAGATCAAGGAACAGGGTTGCTACTCGAGAGAGAGATGAATAGGAATTCAGATGACATCACCCCAGAAGCAGAGATGCTCACAGAAGGAATTCAAACCACTTCACGTCCTAGGCAGAGAAAACCTGATGTGTTCGGAAACAGACAGTACTTTCTTTCCTTTTTTGAGGGGAGGGGAAGAGGCCCATGTATTTTCATTTAATTTTCACAGTTTACATCTCTGCCATCTCTGACTGCAAGTCCTAGAAACAGAGAGACCGTCCTCCTAGGCTGACAGCTAGATGACACACATAGATTCTTCAGGAAGGGGCGCCATCCTTAGATACTTTTAGTGGAATTCATGAAATGAATGTGCATTTTTTGTAAAGTGCAATAGATGCTGAACACACCACGAAATTGCAGAATTGGCCATCTTATTAGATAGTATAAGGTGATATCACGCTTTAGAATAAAAACCACTGCAGTGACTTCTCTGCCTGTGAGCGTCAACTCATTTGTCACATGACTAATGCACCTCTGAGTGCGTGCTTCCTGATCTTGTCTGTTCGTGTGCATTTCATCGTGAGCCTTCAGAAGGGAAGTTGATTTACAAAAACATCATGTCGGCATCCATACATCACAGTATTTGAATGTGTTATTGGGGAGTGTCCAAAGACTGGTCATGAGAAAAACATCTTCTTTATTGAATATATAAATCTTTGTTTAACAAATTCCCCGCGGTCGCATTTAGGTTAACACATTCAATGGTTAACACATCACACCAGTTCATGAGAAATGGATTCTCGTGTTGACCCGGGATCTACAGAGAGCATAAACCCAAATCAGTTCCCACTGGATTCTAGTCCGTGGTGAGGTCAGAGGAGACTAATCTATTCCTTAGTCAGGAATCTAGTTCCTTCTGGTCATTGGTTGCTGGTCTTTCTCTTAAAAAGAAAACTTTTCAGCCATGGGAGAAGTTTTTAGGCATGGCTTAAGGATTAATGGCTATTTTATGTGGGAATACTATGTGCCAATATCTATGAATAATATAAATTGAAATGGCATATACAGAAGAATATTATTCAGCCCTAAAAAGAAGGAAATTTTGCCATTTGCAACCACATGGACGGACCTGGAGGACATTATGCTAAGTGAAATAAGCTAAGTGAATAAGTTCCGGGGAGCTAGTAAACAGCACAGTGACTAGAGATAACAAGCCGTATTGTATACTTGAAAGTTGCTAAGAGAGTAGATCGTCAGTGTTCTCATTACACACACCCAAAATAGTAACTATGTGAAAGGATGGGGGTGTTACTTAGCTTGATTGTGGTGATCATTTCACAATGTATATCAAAATATCTCATTATATATCTTAAATATATACATTTTTTATTTGTCAATTATACCTCATAAACCTGGAAAAAAATTGAAATAGCCTATACTGGAAATCTCCTATTTTTTCCAGAGATAAAAAGTTATTAGAAAGTATATGTTTAGCACCCAAGGAAAGAAGATAACATTATCATCGTGCTGAGAGAGAAACTACAAAGGTTGGAAATAGTGACGTTTGTACCCACGCAGACTTTGATTAATTCAGCAAGCACACACACATCTCCCAGATACACCCCGCACAGGGAGGGTTCAGAAATAGCAGTGGGGGCCCCGGAAGGCTCTAACCCCGGGAGTCCTACCCTTCTCGCCCCTAATCGCCAATGGCGTCCCTCAGCCTGATGGTGTCAGAGTGAGTCTTGCAGGTTTGCATTTTGAGAGGAGGATTTGAGCCATCTGACCCTTGGCAGCAGAAGGGGGTTGGAACATGTGAGGCAAGACTTTCAACCTCCCTGTTCCCACGCTTCTGAAGGGTAAGGAATTTCTCATAGTAGCGGCCCACCGCCTCCCAGGGCAGACCCCATTCCGTCAGCAGGGCAACCATTGCCTGTTCCACCTGCCTCTCTCCAAAGTGAACTCTCCTGAGTGTAGTTGGGTGTGGACCAGCAAAAGGGCAACAATGATGAGAACATTTGCGGGCCACCCAGCATCTCCCAGGCTCTGCGCTGCATGAGCATTGCCCACGCCTCACAAGGAACACAGCAAGCCAGCGTTATTTTTTAAATCAGTGTTGTTGAAGTGTAATTTACATATACTAAAGTGCACCCGTTTTAAGGCTCCAGTTTGATGCATTTTAACAACTGCATACACCTGTGTAACCAGGCCCAAATCAGCATAAAACGTTTCTGCTAACAGAACTTCTTCACACCCTCTGCAGATGGTCACCGACTCCTGCCCCAACCGATCCCTGATGGGGTTTCCATCACTAAAGATCCCTTTTGCCTGTTCTAGCACTTCAGGAAATGGGATCATACAGTAGCCCCCTTTGTGTCTGGTTTCTTTGCTCAGCATGTGATGGAGACTCAAGGGGTCATCTGATAAATTTTGCCCCATTGACATGACATGTTTTAAGTAATTTCCCCACCAGATATTTTTGCTTCATCAAATAGATACCAAAAACTTTAATAAAATTCAAATTCCATTCATGATTTAAGAAAACAAAATGATTTAACATGGTAGACATTGGAAAAAGCTTCCAGTTTAACTTGCTCAATACCATCACTCAATCATCTTCCAGCACTCATCATATGAATGTATAACACAACGTCAGAAGTCACCATATAAATTTAACGATGTAATATTTGCAGAAAAGCAAAAGTTTCTGGTTATACACAAATTGGTACCCTTTTTATTAAGTTCAAAGAAAATCTAAAATTAAAACATATTTTTTAGAAATACCTGTGTATGGAATGAAATGGCATCAAAATCAGAGGAAGGAAAGAATGATAATAAGGATTCAGCTCTGCCTTTCCCTGGGTGGAAGGAGCCTTCTAGATTAGATGGAGGGGTCACAGAGTGAAAGTGATCTGCGAATGATAAGGGTCGGAGAAAGATTGTCAAACAGTCATCAACAATCAGATTCTTGCTTAGAAATCCAGTGTGACTATATGTGTGCTTATGTGTGTATCCATGTAACGCACACATACACACCTATATGGAAACACACTTATATGTGTGAATGTGCCCACACACCCTTATGTGGAAAAAAGCAGGCTTCCTCCGATTGAAGCTCCAGGCAACTGTTAAAAGGGATGGATACCCCACTCAGCGATAACTGGGTCCCTGAACGGAGAGTGTCCCGTGAACCCCACAGGCCCTGAGGGAGGGACGCTCCTGGGCAGCTTCTTGGGCCCCAGCCCCAGTCCCTCGTGAGGCCTCCAGCTCTTCCTTCCCTTAAGTTCAGTGTCTTCCAATACAAACTCCTGTTAGCTAGTCTGTTTGCTTATTTTAATGTAATTTGAGCAGCTTCTTTTCTTTGCGACCACATACCCCAGACCACGCCACATGCCCAACTGACAGCATGGTTTCCCCAGCTGAGAAGGGATGCTGAGACACGTCTGGGACTGCATTGGATGTTCTCCTTTGGCGAGGGAGTACTGTGTAGGACCGAGTCCCACTCCGCATAATGCCTTCCCCATCCCTGAGGGGGTCGCCAACGCTGCGGGTTCAGGCTGCTGGCTGAAGCTCTGGTCTCTGAAATCGGGCAGTGGGCATCTGAGTGAGCCTTTCTTGGGAATTCCAGGAGGAGCACAGCATTGCGGAGAATTCTGTGGAAACGTCACCACAAAGATTGGTGGCCTCTGCTCTCCAGCAAAAGGGGTGCTCAGACGTACTTGTATCGCAAAACCAGCCCCTCCATTCATATCAGCCCTGGGAGCTCGAGGTCCAGCTTGCGACTTCTCCCAAGTGCTTGGTACCACGACTGCCCATCACGTTGCTGCCACAGTTTATGACAGAGTCAGCTTCGGAGGGCTACATCAGATAAGGGTAACTGATCAGACTTGGGGTCATCTCCACGCAAAGACAGTTCTTAAACATACGTGGTGATGAAGATAAACAATTTTCTCAAACGCAGTTATTGTGTCCAGTAATGCTGCTCAGTACCTGTCCACAAAGCTGCAAATTCCACAGATTCCAGTCAACTAAGAAGCAATGCTAGCAACCCAGGCAGCCTTCCTGACGACCATAACGGCAGCCACTTGACAAGCAGGGTATGAACTGACCCTATCGTGTCCACCTTGAATCTGACTGGACATCTTTCTCTAACCTTCCACCACGCCTTCACACATTCAACCTTCTCAAGACTACAGCTCAGGGCAGTCCCTGCTACTTTCTACAAACTGAGCTGCAGAATAGGAAGTGACTATTTTTAAGGGATCACGGTGAGCTGTAGAAGATATTTACCTGGAAGACACGTGTGCTGGAAAAGGAACGTTGGCGCTCCTTGTGAAAAGGTTGGTAAGCAATTACACGAGACGAGGATGTGTGATCTGTTCCAGTAATGTTCCCGTACAGGCACTTTTTGGAATATGAAGTGATGTGCTCCTGGTGTCACAGCGGTGTGATTCCAAGTTGGAGAGGGTGGCTATTTCCCTAACCAACTGAAATTTACATTAATCTATATTCTTCTACTGAGCAGTGGGATCTGTTACCTCGTGGTATGTTTATAGACGGGTTCCCTAATTTCTGGGAGGAGCAGTTACTCCTTTACGTCCAGAAACCTTGAGATTCAAGGCAATGGGGATGGCAAGTAATCGAGTCCCCCATGTGTTCGGCCTCAAGTTTATGCTGGGTCTGTTTGGGGTCATTCCTGCACTGGGAGGGGAGGGGTCTCCAGAGAGGAAAACGATGCCTCAGCCAGCGTGGCTGTCTTACTGTCAGGAAGCTTGGCTTGGGGGTGGGACCGAGCTTAATACAAACATAAATGAACCTTTCTTGTGGGTCATAAGTCTGCCCAAACTGCATTTTCCCTTTGGCTTACTTTAGCTCTGTTGTTTTTCTTATGTGCTTCCTGGAAAACAGGAACCTTCAGACAGAGGCACGGGCATTTGCTTCTCGAAAGGAAGCAGAGTGAAACACGATGTGCTGGTGAAGCTCAGATCCCCACGTTTCTTCCTTCTCTGGTGTTGGAGAAGGACAGAGAGCAGGGGATCAGCTGCCTTCTGTTTCAATCCTTCCTTAAAACTCAAGTCCAGAAATGGACAAATAAATGAGCCTCCGCGGGAGAACACTCGTCATCTGATGCATGAGAAGACAAAGGGCAGGCAAATCCCACTTCAGTGCTTATGTCCCAACAGAAAAATGAGTCTAGGACATCACTGCTGTGAGAAACATCTTACATAAATTTTAATTTTAATTAGCAAGTACTGACCCCCAACCTGACAAGTCTGTCACATTAAGGTACGATGTGTTCTTATACTTTGAGCAGAATTCCTACAAGGGTGTACTCTGTTATGTCTAAGAGGGCCAATGAATCATAAAGGTCTACACCCTAATGTCAGTTTGGTCACTCAAAAAAATGTATTATTGAGTTTGGAAAGTACATACAACAGTACTGCTGCGGGCTGTTTAAAAAATGGCACCAAATTCTTTGACCCTCCTCCCACTGTGAGGTGGGGCCTGTGTTCTCTCCCCTTGACTCTGGCTGGATGTGTGGCAGCTTCAACCAATAGCTTATGATGGACGTGAAGTCATGGGACTTCTGAAGTCAGGTCTGAGAAGGCTGTGTGGCTCTGATGTGGTTTGCTTGAAACGCTCACTCTGGGGACACTGGCTTCATGTGTGATGTCCAACTCCCCTCACACTGCCCTTCTGGGAGGTCACCTATAGGTCTCCAGTCAGCAGCGCACAGGCAGCACCACATGCCTGCCGCGTGACGGAGCCATCTCTTCTCCCGCCCAGTCAGCCTCAGGTGACAGGAGCCCCAGCTGACATCCTACTGGAGTTGCATGAGGGACCCCAAGGGAGAACCACACACTTGAGCCTTTCCCAAATGTCTGGCCCACAGTCACAGGGGGGAAAAATGCTTGTTTTCAGTCGCTCAGTGTGGGAGTAGCTTGTGACACAGCAATGGTGTCTGCGACAGTGTATCACCATGAACACAGAAGAGGACACGGGAGGACAGCAAATGCATCCCCTTAACTGAGATGATTCTGATGCCACTGGGGGAGAGGGACCCATAACACCCAACTCCCTGGATCTCTTTTAAAGAAACTTGGGAATTTGGGGGGAAAAAAATAGTAAAGATAACAGATTAGGCACTATTCCTAGAAAGTGTCAGTATAACCTGGTTTTAATTCTACAACCACGTGCCCTGCAACGTCAGTGTCCAAGTGATCTGCGGCAGGGTTGGGTTTTCCTTTTTATCCCAATGGTTACAATTTGGGGCCGCATCCTTTTGAAGGTGTAGTAACACTCAGTCATTTAAATCGTCGGAGCGAGTTCGCGGGCAGACGCTCACACAACTCACACAGATGTGTCTTCTTCCCCATGTGACTCACACTGCACCCAAGCGAGGAAGCACGTATTGAAAAACCAGATTAATTGTTCTTTTAAGATAGTCTCTTTTTTTCCTCTGTATATTTGCATAGCCAGAAAGGAAAGCAAAGGGCACACTTCTGTTCACTTGACATATGTGGACTGTCCTGCAGCGTTAGAGAAGGTTCAGTCAAGAGGTTCTAATCACGGTACATCTTTGTAGCCCATAGTGCTACACCAAGTAGCCTATGGATTTAAGTTCTTCGGGAGCATTGGAGAGCATCTGCGGTCAGAAGCCTCTAATGCTCTGTGCATTAAAAATGAGTACAGTAATAGCATTCTAAGCGCTCAAGTGTCTGGCTTCTAGGGCCAAATGAAGCAGTTGGAGCTGCCCAGCCATAAAGCACAGGTGACCCAGGTTCACACTCCGTGAGCAGCAAGTCGGTAGCTCCTGATGTGTCCTGGGGTGGGACGTCAGACACAGAGACAACGGTGGCTGGAAGTTCGGCCAATCCACCTTAGGCTAAAATTCTGGCTTTGAAAGTTACCAGCTGTGTGATTTGGGGAAGATTTACCTTATTTCCCTAAGCCTTGGTTTCTCTTTCATATAAATTGGGAACAATAACAGACAAGATGGGAATGTCTTTTAATTCCAGGGAAGAGGGTTTCTATCTAACCCAAGGGAAGGTGTGACTTGGACGACCACTGTGGCGTGCGCCCTTGCAATTGTTGAAAACTTGGAGCAAATACTTAATCATCAAACACTGGCAGATTTGCAAAATTAACTGATATCTACTCTAAAACACAGTCTATACAAATGCAAATTGATATCACCCTTTGAGGACGTAATTTGATGAAATGTATCAAAAGCCTTAAAAATGTGTCTATTCTCTGATCCAGCATTTCCGATCCTAGCCTTCCCTCTACTAACAGGTGGTATATGCACAAAAATGTGGATAGTGGCTGGAGCTGCCACAAGTCTACACACCACTGTGTTTGTTAGAGAAAGGTGCTCCCCACCCAGTATCTGCACTCTGCAGGGGTGCTTTGCTCCAGCGACCGGCCTGTGCAGTCTTGAGATCATGTATCTCTCAGTCATGTGATTATGGTTAATTTTTATTACCTTCCTTTTGTTCATATATATTTTCTAATTTTTTATACAAGTATTATTATCTGATTTTTTTAAAAATTGGGCCTTACATCACCTAAAAACCTCTGTAACCCCCAGCTCCCACCCTTCACACTCTCAGAGTCATAGTAGCTGTGGGATTGAGGGGGCTTGACAAGGTGCCCCTAAGTCTGTTCTGCCATTTGTTGCTACTGGGGGATGTGACTGGCCATTGCTTCCTATCTGCTAACAAAATAGAATCAGAACCTGGATGGGGATCAGTGAAGGGTGGCTTGAAGCAATGAATTCATAGGACACTCCCATTTCTTATTGACTTGGTACATTTAGGGTGATTTATATTTAAATAGATGGCTTCTGTCTTTCTCTGAATTCTCTCACATGCAACAACAATACATTTTTTTTTTTTTGTCTGTGCCTATGGCTAAAGAGATACTAATAAATTATCTTTTTGTCCTTGACCACACAGGAAACATGGTGTCTATGGAAATTGCCCAGACAAAACATATGACCCTCCTGCTGGAAATGTAAATAATAAGACTCTACTGGGGGGAAAGTGGAGGTAGAGTAAGAACAAGTTGCAACAACACACACCCTCAGGTTTCCAAACAATGCTAGCATTAATCTGTATAAGATAAATTCATGTGCACATCCTTCTGAAAGATCCAAAAATTCACTGTCAAGTAAATGAGATAGCAAATCCCTAGGATTTCTGTCTACTGCTCTGTATTGTAACAGCATTGCCTTTTCCATCTTAGATATCTATTGCTGTGTAAAAAAATCATCCCAGAACTAGTGGCTTAAAACAATGGATGCTTATTATCTCACAGTTTCTGTGGTTCAGGAGTTCCAGAGCACCTTAGCTGGGTAGATTGACTTGGGAGCTCTCATCGGTTGTATATAAGATATTGGATGAGGCTGCGGTAGTCTGAAGGCTTGACTGGGGCTGGAGACTCCACCATCACAATTATTCACTCACATGGCTCTTGGCAGGAGGCGTCAGATCCTCCTGGCATGGGCCTCTCCCTAGGGTTCCTTGAGAATACTCATGACATGGCAGCTGGTTTCCCCAGGGTGAGTGACCCAAGGGGGCTCAAGGAAGAGACCATAACACCTTCTAAGACCTGGTCTCAGAGTCACACATAGTCACTTCCACCACATTCTCTCCATTAGAGGTGAGTTGCTGAGTCCATCCCACACTGAAGAGGAAGGGAATTAGGATTTATTCTTTAAGGGAAGATTATCAAAGAATTTGTGAACATATTCTAAACCTCCATTGAACCTTACCAAAAACAAAAACATTTACCTCTTACCTCTGACTTAGAATTGTATCAAAGTATATTTTTCTCTGATTTAACTCAACAGAGTACAGATTTTCCCCCAGACACCTAACAATTTAAGCATATTAACTTAAGCCGTCTGAACTTCAGATATTTTAGGTAAGTGAATTTTAATCCATTTCTAGAAAACACAAAAACCAATAAAGTGGGACCATAGAGCCAAACCTTGGCCATGATCAAGTATATTATTCCCATGGTAGATTATCTATGACAACCCGCATCCCCCATCCTGGACATTCCTGCTGTACCAAGAAACAGGTCAACGGAGGGTTGAAGCCATTTCAGAAAGATGGAATATGTAAGGGCCTGTGAGAGAAAGGGGTGGCTACGTTCAAAACCAACATAGAACTCAGTGTATTACTATTAGTCTCCTTTTCTCTCTTCCGTTGTATCAGAGAGCTGTGGATATGTAAAAATAGATTGATGGGTACATGAAAACAGGACGAGGAGTCCGGTAATAGCAGGCTCTTGAGAGAGAAGTCAGAACCACAAACCAGAAAGCAAACTCATATGTGCACAGTTAAAGACTCTTCCACATCACTTATTCTCTGTAGCCACCTACACACAGACACATTATTATTGTCAGTGTGGTAGCTTGTGAATTATAAAAGGTGGCGCTAGGAGATACATGTCTTTGGGAGCACTATTTTGATATATGCTCTAATCCAAGAAGGATGGTGAATGCCACGGAAAAGGAAAAAAAACCCACCTCATTGGATTATGACTGCTATAAGTCATAATCATCATCATCTAAAACAATCAATATGTTGACTTTCTGTAGTGCTCAGTATAATTGGGGGAGGAGAAAACTAATTCATGAGCCCAAACAACGGGTAAGCACATCAAAACTTCTCTGGAAAAGATGTCTTGGTCCTGGTGAGTCCATGTTTGAGTTTTGTGTCAACCTTGGGCTCCTTCTGTAAGTGAAGAGCTCAAGTCTTTATGACTTCTAAAAAATGGAAAGAAATGCAAATTCTTACACTGATAAGTCTTAGATTTAAGGGAAAAGAGTTTCAAAATTAATGTCCACAAATATGTTTATCATAAAGTGCAACAGTACATTGTGTTTGAGGAATATAAAGTAACATACATTACAGAGCAGCACCTCAGCCAGGACAGAATTTTGGGGAGGGGTTTCTTTCTCATATTACAACCCAATGCCCCTATGCAAATTCTGTTCAGCCCTTCTAAAGTGCCATACTATCTTGGAGGAGAATTATTGCAGGAATGAGAAGTGTTACTATAGTGACCTTGGCATGTGTGAATAAAATGGACACAAAACCACTGATCTGGAGGAAGATTGTATTTGAAATCTCTTGATAATCATCTGCACAATGGCCAAATGACCAATACAAGAGAACTGGAGTGTTCACCAGCCAAACCATGAACAAGCTGGGGTCAGATGTCCTTTGGGATCCTTTGGGATCTACAATTTTTCGTACTCAAAAATGCACAGTACATATTTGCTGATAAGTCAGTGAGATGGATTTATTTTTTTCCTCTCCACATGGGAAAAATTGATGGGCTTGTACCATGTTCTGCGAATTACCATTATCATAGACAAGTGAACTTTATATTCAAAAGAATATAATACGTATCTACTAATGAGGTTCAAATTAATTGCCTTTATGACATGAATTTCAAAACTGGTTATTTCTCCATTAAGGAGAAAAACTCCTTAACATATTACACATGTAATGTACAGCATAGTGACTAAATTTAATAATACTGTATTGTATATTTGAAAGTCACGAAGAGAGCAGATCTTAAAAGTTCTCATCACATGAATAAAAACCCTGTAACTATGTGTGGTGATGGATGTTAACTAGACTAATTGTGGTGATCATTTCACAATATATACATATATCAAATCATTATGCTGTACACCTGAAACTAATATACAATATAATGTTATATGTCAATTACATCTCAAGAAAAAAATTAATTTTAAAAAAGAAAACAAATGGAGAAAAACTCAAATTCCCAGGAAATTTTTTGAAAGTTCTGCCTCTGTAGAATACAAAGACTACAAGAGAAATTTACCATTTTTTTTTAACAAGGAAGCTTGTGTTCTATAAGTTGTACACTTAACCAGGACTTGGACTTCACCGGCCACTTGATATGCCACCATCTTTGATATTCTGAGGAAAAGACGTGATTTAGAGCAGGAAATGTGTAGTGGCCTGAGGAAGGAGTACTGATTTTAGAGGTAGTGCCGTCCTGGCAGGCACAATCAACACACTGGGGGAAATATCAGCAGAGAGATGAGTCAAGGACTCTAACAGTTTAGGTAGCGGAAGAAGCTGTAGGGTACATGGCCTAAGGCACTTCCATTGACCTGAGGCAGAGAGAGTGGTTGTGGGCATGGGACACTGGTTCAAGACTAAAATCCCCAAGATTTCCGTGGGCCTCCTAATGTTCCCAGCACTGCGGCCCTTGAGGGCTCTCCCAGTGAGCAAGTGGGTTGATCTTAGGGAAAGGGTGCTGAGCTCAGGTAGCAAACTTGCTCCTCACTACTCAAAGCCTGCCCCTCTCTTCCACCTGGTCATCTCCAAATAGACGATCTTCGACATTTCCACAAAATTGATGTTAAAGACACAACGACTGGGGGCTGAATGATGTAGCACGACTCTGTACCTAAAATTCCATAATCACTATATCCCTGAAATGAGTGCCCATCACATCCTCAGGGCAACATCCCAGCTCACAGACATCTTCACAGTCTGAACTCCCGTCCCCAGCCCCGCACACTGGTTAGCCATCTGGAGATTGAGCCTGAACACTGGCACTTTAGAGAGATTATCTTTTATTTCTTAACAATAATAATAACTCTCTCATGCAGCCATTCTTTGCACAATTTTGCATTCTGAGTTTGCTCAAATCGGAGTATGCCTCTATAGCTGCTGGTCACTGATATTTTCTCACTAAGACTTTTAATTTCTCACGAAGAGGCATCTGCTTAAGGTTGCTTCTCTTGGCTGCTCTTCCACAGTGGAATGCTCTTTGGAAATCGATGAGACTTTCAAGGTGATCATTAAATATTAGGGACCCCTGCAAGCTCGTTCGAAACACCAAATGTGGAATGCTTTCTGGACTCTAACCAGCCCCTGACCTGGCTGCCAAGGGTGTCAGCTGACGAGAGTTTAGATGATGAAGTTGACTGACAGCATGCCAGCAAATGCCATATGTTAGAACTTCGTTTCAGCGCCCACTCCCAGATCTGAGAGAAGGCAGTGTGAGTCCGACTGAGATACCATGGAGAGACACTTAATAACTACCATTAATGACTCCCTATCGAAATGAGATCATTTGCTATGCATTTCTTGACATATCTGTGTTTACAGTGAAAAAAAAACAAAAACTTGTTACATTAGGAAGAATTTAATTTTACTCTTTGAGCAAAATAAGTTATGTAACTAGCTAAGAGGAATGCAAAAGCCATTAGCAAACATGAAATTGCTTTAAGGAGTAAATGTAGAATGATGCTATTAAGATTATCATCAAAATTCAATTAAATGTTCACTAGTTTTTAGTTATGGAAAGGAGAACACATACAGAAGTGAAATGCTAGCCGGCTGTTAAATAATAATTAGTGGAAGCAATGTTTCCTGATTTTGCCCTGAAAGTTAATGAAGCATTTCAAATAAATTTTATAAAAACAAATTTAAAAACTACCTGGAGTTTCATTCAGCATGTCTTGGGAATTTGAATTCTTTCACAGCTGAAAGTTTTAGCATTTTTCTGTTGTGTGCAAAAAGTTTTCCTTTTTTTTTTTTTTTTTGGCTTCCTGTTGAAATCGTTACTTTCACCCATATATGGCTCCAAAGATATAAACCATTTTAGAGTGGCTGTCGAAATGATTCACTCTTGGCCTAGAGCTAATTTTGGATTTTCACTCCTAACAATATCTTCCGGGAAAGTTGCAAGGGGAACTGGGATTGTAAAGCACATGTAAACACTATGTAGCATTCTTTAAGAGAAACCACATACATGTTTTCATTTTTCTGTTTTTTGTTTTTGGAACATGTGTTTATCAAAAAGCTGCCATAGCTATTCGGAAACACATTTTTCAGCCGTGTGTGTGTGCTGGAGAACTTTGAACGCACTTGCTGATTTCAAAGCAGGGCAATACTTTTTCGATGACATCACCTTCCACTCCCTCGTCCTGGGAACTCACCGTTCCCTGAACCGAAAGTTAGGAGTTGGCTGTCAAAGGTTGTTCACCTGTGAGTGCATTTCCTGTAAGGCCAGTTCCCTGTGCGTGGGGAGCTGACAGATCGCATCGTGACACAAACGTCTTTGGTTCTGACATGCGTCTGCGTCAAAATGAATTCCTGAATTATCTCCAGACTACGGCCAATTCTGGTAGGATGGCCACAGCTGCCAGGCCACCATTGTCCTCACTCAGCTGCCCAGTCATCTGGCAGTCAGACTAACATGGAATGAGCACCACAGAATGCTCTGACCCTTGTGAGCATGAGGTGATTCTTGCAGTTTTTAACATGTGGTGTCAAGTGTATGTTGGATACCCACAGCCAAAGCTGCCTCTGCCAGCCCCTTGACAATGACACAATCACATGCTAAATTCTTAGGGGCACACATATCGATAGACGCCTTGAATGAATACAAGGAGACTCTTTCCTGGGGTTCCGAGACCTGTCCCATTCAGCAAACACATGAGTAGACAAGGAATTTCACCTAAACATACACACACACACACACACACACACACACACACACACACTATTTTATAAGTATAGATATAGATAAACACTGTAGAATGTTCTTCACAGTTCCTCTCTTCCTCCAATAATTCATGTCACTAGGTAAACCTGATTTCCTTTAACTTTACATATAATAACAAACAAAACATACATTCTAAGATATCTCTTCTGTTTAAAAGTATATTTTAAAAGCAATTCTGAATGGAAGATCATTTACGTAAGCTGTCCCATCCTTTATTTCTTCCATGGGTGACATCTCACTGTGCAAACCTGGACAAAGATCATCGACAAGCCCCTGGCTGTGACACAGCCTGCCCTTGCAGAGCAAGGCAACGCCAAAATAGATGGTGAAGGAAAACGAAACCCAGATTGAACAATACTGGCCCTAAAATAGCAACAGGGTTTAAACCACAGCAGCAGGAACGGCTGCTGATCATTTGCCAGGATCTTTATTCTGGCTTGTCACTCTTGAGGGGCACAGGGGACTCGGGGCCCAGAAGCAAGTGGGCTATCAGGCACACAAGTTCAGAACCCCAAATGTGAAACACTAATAGTAGTACTGGGGGCAGAAACATCTTTTTGAGAAGCTTTCCAAAGAGAACTAATGAGTTAACTTCCCCAGTGACCTTCAAGAGCCGGTAAGGGACATTTACGGAGTGGGGGCCCTATGTCAGCAGCACACCAGGCGTTTTGCATGTATTATCTCCTTTAACCTTCACAGCAACTCTATGAAATCGGCCTTAGTGTCCCCAAGCTACAAATGAGCAAACTGAGACCAAAGTAAGGCTGGCCCAAGGTCGTACAGCCAGAAGGCTCTTGCTATGAAACCGTGGAGCTACGAGTGTGCTGGGAGTTACAGAAGCAGTTAATCCCAGACACCCTTAACGGAAGACTGTCATGTAGATGAAACTATACATTTCAAAGTAACTGTCAAACAAATCCTACGGCCACAGGGCACTGCAAACACGCAGAGGAGAACGATTCGTCCAATCAGGGATGGCTGGAAGAAGAGGCTCGCAGAGGCAGGACTCCAGCTCCCTGGGAAGGGAGACTTTAGCAAAGCAAAGGGCCTGGGGAGACGAGACAAGTTCACGTAAGAAAGGAGCCAAAAGAGCAGACGTGGATTTGCAGCTCTTTACCATATTCTAGACCGGTGAGAAGCAGCTGTTAAAACTACAGAGAGGCTGGGGGCCGCCCGGTGGCGCAGCGGTTTAGTCCGCGCTTGGCAGCCCAGGGTTCGCTGGTTCGGATCCCGGGCGCCCGCCGACGCACTGCCTGTCAGCCACGCCGTGGCGGCGTCCCATATAAAGTGGAGGAAGATGGGCACGGATGTTAGCCCAGGGCCAGTCTCCCTCAGCAAAAAGGGGAGGATTAGCAACGGATGTTAGCTCAGGGCTGGTCTTCCTCACAGAAAATAAATAAATGAAACTGTGGAGAGGCTTGAGAATTGAAACGCTTACAACTTAGACTCCCAGCTAAGGGATTCAGCCTGGAGGGGTTTGAGACCATAAAATGGAGAGTGAGAGTGACATGTAGACATATGTCCATCTGCTGTAGGGGGATCAATGTCCCGATGATGCTCAGGGTGAACTGGCAAAGAGAGGGCCTGGAGGGAACAGGACCGGTTGGAGATCATCAGACAGCTGAACTGTTGCTTTAATCTGAGAGGAAGCAGGAAATTACCAGCCCCAGTTGATGCCCAGCCCACAAGCTCTTGATAAGCCAAAGCAATTCAGGAGTAGACTTCGTATTTCTCAGGTTCATCATGGCACCCAGAGATCCAGATTACTTCTAAACACTAGGGATGGACCAAGTCATTCCTGAAAGGATTGAAACCCTGAAGTTAGCCCAAATCCACTTCAGCATCCCCAGATTGTGCCTCATTGGGACCCAAACCCATGCCCACAGCCCATTACCAGATTGTGGGCCCATCTCCTGAGGACGATACATTTGCCCACAGCTACAGCCCATCCCCCAGGAACCTCAGGCTTCAGAAGAAAAAAAGAGTATTAACATGTTTTTCAGCAATTACACAGCAGCATAATCTTAAACAGCGTTTGTGTGACCGAGTCCCACGTGGAAGCACAGCGGCGATAAGGAGCCTGGCAATAATCACGGATACTCAGGGACCGTGAGTGCTGGACCAGTTTGACGGTTACATCTCCATCTGACTCAGCTGTACTCACCCACCACTCACACGGAAGGCCCCCTCGGGCAATTAGTAACAGAAAAGCAGGGTCCTAGCCATTGTATTCATTCTTCCTAACTGGGAGCAAATATTTACTTAGCAATTATAGAATGCCTACCACCAGGTTAGACACTTGTGTAGAACCAAGAATCCCACTGAATGCAAATGAGATCTTAATTATTACAACTTAATGATGCTTTTAGAGTAAGACCCTGGATGAATTTTGAACGTACACTTGAGAGAGCAACATGGTCATAAGGTAACTCTCCATGAGGATTTTGAAAGAGAAGTGGTTAGTGCCCAGATGCTTCCACATAGGCAATGAGATTTTAAAATTGGGGCAACACTGTGACTCGGGTTTTGTCTCAGGTTCCCTTACAGCACAGGAAGTCCTTCTCCCCTCTGATAAGATGCTGTTTCATTCTGACTCTAAGGGAATGCCACACTGATGAGTCACCAGGAGGCTTCCTGCAGGTAAAACCTTGAAATGTGTCTCAGTGCTCTCAGAAGCTGACCCAGATCACGTTAACCTTGGAAACAAACCCAGGATAGTATTTCAGAAGGGGTCCAACCAGGGGCCTAAATTCTCTTCCTCCCAACCCCCCAGCTATGTTTTCAGAGCTCTGGATGATGTCTTCCAGCTATCTGACCAGGGGCACAGCCTGGAATCCTTCAGCTGCTGAATTGCAGCCATTTGCAAAAATGGTAGTGGAGGCAATAGCCATCTTCCCTGAATCACACAGATGAGCCACATAAAATTAGCCCCGTGAGACCTCTGGGGAGCCAGGGTCTAACTCTGGGGACCACCAGGCGCTGATCACTCAAAGAATGTCAACTCAATTTCATCATTCTAGGTAAAGAATGATAGAGTTGGCTACTGGAAGGAAGCTCAGAGGTCATGCTATTCAACACAACCATTTTATAGATAGAGGTGGGAACAGACTCCAACATCAAATGGTCGCTTAGTAGCCAAGCCAGGCAAATATTCGGGTCTTCTGACTTTCTCTCTGTCGTACCACTGGAGCATCTCTCTCAATCTTTGGGAAACCATGGCACATTTGTGTTAGAGCTTTGGTGACAGGAGTAAATTATGACTTCCCTGGGCAGAATTACAGCACTGTTTTATGCTGCTGGGCAAGCATTCTCCCTTCCATGGGGGATGCTCTGGTTATAGCATAAATAATAAACAGGGCAACAGCCCAAGCCAAAACTGCTCACCGAAAGTTTCTTTTTTGGTATTAGAATGATGAGTGTATTTTCCCTAAGAACTTTCTGGCAACATGTACAAATAAAGCCACACACACACAGTGACAAACTGTGCTGGTTAGGCTTTAGCTGATGACATTCTTGTTATTGAAACAGGAAGTGACTCAGCCACGACAGATCATATATTTTATTCCGTTGTGTTGGCTCATTTGAAAAAAATAACCTATCGCAAGGCAACAGCGTTTGTTTTCTAAATAATACATTTTCTTTAGAGAAAAATGTGACATAGAGGTTAATACTTTGAAATTTTAATTAATGTTTTCTAGGAAATTAGGGGAGACTTCCTCAATTAATATATCATCATTAAAATATTGTAAAATAGGCTTCACAAGTATTATAATAGAATCAAATGAGTATTTTTTAATGAAGGGAAATGCACGTTTAATATTTTTAAGGGCATGGGTCCTAGTATTTGGCATACCGCTGTGAGACCTTTTACAACACTGAAGTGTAGCGTGACTGGTCTTAACTGGAAGCTTACGTTCATTTGGTCAGGAGAACTTTTTAATACATTAGAATGTACTGAATTTTTAGATTTTACTAATTTCAGAATTTTTGTTCATTGTGACCAGAGCTGGGATATGGTTTATCTTTGTCCACTAAACCTTTGCATCTACACAGTGCAAATTGATAATATAAAAATATATATTTCAGAACAAATGCTCAAAATATTTAAACAAATTTCTGCATATACACCTGGAGCTATTTGCCTACTGAATACTGAGAATATGTTTTCAGTTCACGGGCTACTGGAGAACAAGGCCTTTACTGAAATGTGCTTAACATAAATAAAATAGGATTCTTAAATTCTATCCAGAGATGGTCACGAATTCCCCCACCCAGCCTTTCAATGATTCAAATAGAAAGGCTTCACTGGCCATGGAGTTAGACGTGTGACATTTCTTGCCAATCGCTGGCTTTCCTAGCGAGAACAATCTCCATCTGGTGCACCATGTATTTCATAAGGAACATGTCCCATTGCTGGATGGAGAGGCTATGGAAGGCAGAGCCCTGGGACCGTGTGGGTTAGGACAGTGGGCCTCTTCATGCACAGGCAATGGAGCTCAGCTGGAGGCCATGCCCAGGCACAACCAACACCAGAACCACAGCACATGGTCCCTGCTCATTCCTTTCTCGCGACAACTCGCCAGCCATCTCCCTTTGTGGGAGAATGAGGACTGCCCAGGCTCAATAATCTACATATGCTCAGACGTTAAAAGGACATGGGCTCCTTTTTAATTTTTTTCTGCTTTTCCCTCCTTAAATCTCAGAATGAATAGTTTCCAACTGTAATTGTTGGTTATACATTTTTAAATAGTGAACCAAGAAACTTAATCTCTCGTTATCTCTGAAATGATTCGAGCCTTTGCTGCGTGCAGCTATGTTGATAACAGCACAGTGCTGTCATTTTACTTTGTCTGGGGGGGGATATGCTTCAAGAAAGTTCCTTTCTTTATGCTCTTGACTAGCTCTGTATTGCCAGTTATCTGCTGTTTCCACACTGCATAGATCTAATTTAGGTATTTAAAAAAAAAAAAAAAGATACCCCAGACATTATCCTGGATTGGCAGTTTCAAAAACGCATGTGGTTTCAAGCCTTCATCGCAGATCTGAAGCAAATTATTCTGTAAATGTGTGAAAAATTGACTTTCCTAAAAAATGACTTGTGATGCATATGAGCTAAAACCTATTCAGGAAAACCACAGTGCCTGACATTTATTCTCCATTATTTTCCTGGAGACATGAAGAGTCCTTGATAATTTTAGTTTTCTGAAATGACAGATTCCGTCAATTTGCTTTTTAGAGGAACATGTTTTCTTCTCTTCCGTCATGTAATATTTTACCTTAAAGCATTAAGAAAACATCTAGCTGCTCTGCCATCTGTAAGGGCTTCTGGGCTCAGGAGAGGGACTTGTGATTTCTCACCACAGAAGTTCAAGCCACTGTGGTCATATGCTCACTTCATACAGAGACAGCCACACAGTAGTATTTTCACGCTGCCCTGACAACATGTTATTTTAAAGCACCACTTTTTTTGCCAGGCTGTTCCAGGATTTAACTCCTAAGGAGATGTTGCATTTCAACAAGGTAACCTTTTAAAATACAGTTATAAATAGCTCATCACCCAGGGGGTTTTCTTTCAATTGCGTGGTGTAGGAGGATAGGTAATGCTAGCCAAATATTTGCCACCTACTCAGTCCCTAAAATTAATCATTAAAACACTCTTGAAACCTAGTGTGTTGTTATGAATGTGTTTATCACAACAATACTATGCTTTATTCTTAAAATAAGTCTAAAGATACTCACTCGGGCTGTAATTTGTCTTAAGCCTCCAGCTGCAAACTCGACCAGCCCATGAATTAATTGTCCACAGTATAGCCAGGGGACCCTGGTGTGTGTATGAGTGTGTGTGTGTGAGTATCTTTGTGCGTCTGTGTGTGTTTGTGTGTCCGCTCCCAGCCAAGGCTTTTTTTAGGGAAAATAAAGGCTAAGTAAACAAAGTAATCAAGGAAGACACTGCATTTGGACCACAGTTTCACGGAGGAGCTGCTTGGAAGTACGACACGCCAGCTACCAACGACCAAGAAGGCAGCACCACGGTGGGGACACTGGGAGATTCATATGGTCTGAGGCTCTTTAAAGGGCAGGGTAACCGGATGTCTCAAGAAGAGATGGAAGTGTAGAAAGGGAAAAACAACACAAGTGTTCTTCCCCCCTGCCCGTCGCCGTGGCTGCCCCTTAGCACCAAAAGGAGAAAGAGGAAACTCTGCCGTCCACTGGTTGATGTGACCCTGCTTTTCTATATCTACAGCATCCTTCTGGGAGTGAGGCTGGATTTGTCACCGAGCCTTCAACCGAATCCTAATTATAATTAGGAGAGCTTCTGTTATGAACTAAGCATACCTCATCTCATTTAATCCGCAGCCAATCCTGTAAAGGAAGTATGTTTTTACCTGAAATTTAGAAGAGTTGGGAAATGTGTCTGCAGTCAAGCAGCTGCTTAGGACGGACCCACTTCCACCACACTGGGTGGGGTTAGCTGATGACATGAGTTACGGGTCCTGGGTTTAAACTCCATGGACAGAAGGATACGTTATTGGAAGTTACTCATCCCAGGTCACCCAGGCTGGCTTCCAAGTTCTTTAGTAATAAATTGGGACAGTGGAAATCACTAAGCCTTTTGCAGTGAAAATTCCATTTCTGGGGACTGACACCCAAATCTCTCATCTGGGGCCACCCTCCTCAGAGCCCCTCACACGTGTTGAGGAGCCCTGGAAGTGTGACGTGGACAAGCGTCTCCCCATCGGGGTAATCCCTGAAACCCAAATGGCACCTCTAGATTTGGGAGGCGGCGTGGACCATGGAGCTGTCCAGGACTTGTGTGAGATGCAGGACTCAGCCGCAAGGTTTCCCTGTTTGTGCCCAGTGACTCTGAGAGAGGGAAAGGATCACTTACTAAAACAGAAAAGAAGCGGGGCCAGCCTGGTGGGGCAGCAGTTAAGTTCACTCATTTGGCTTCAGCAGCCCGGGCTTCACCAGTTCGGATCCCGGGCACAGACCTACTCACTGCTCATCAAGCCATGTTGAGGTGGTGTCCCATATAGAAGAGCTACAGCTATACAACTATGATACACAACTATGTACTGGGGCTTTGGGGAGAAAAAAGAAAAACAGGAAAATCGGCAACAGTTGTTAGCTCAGGGCCAGATCTTCCTCAAAAAAGAAAGAAAAGAAGCTCCCCAAGTATCCAGTTGTGCAGACAGCCCAAGCAAACACTTTTCACTTGGAAGCCAGCTCCTGTCTGCTCCACTCTCTGGAGCTCTGGCACCACAAGAAATAAATCTTGGAGAACATTCCAGGAAGGAGGCTGAGGCACTCGGGAATTTCTGTTCTTCTAGAGGAGCCCCCGTGTGCTTTGGGGTGTTCTGGGCTCTTTGTCAGATCAGCCGAACTGTGAAATGGAGATGTTCTATTGGCTGCAGGATCATAAACCCTAGGGGAGCTGAGGGAGTTTGAAACAGGCTCATCTTCTCTGGGTGGTGGCTGGCCAGGTTTCCACATCAGAGTCAGACACTCTTGGAACTTAGTCAAACAGAAGACTCTTTCCATCCTCACACTCATTGGAAGTTTTAAACTACTGATTTTTTCTAAGAAGTTAAGTGTGGGTCGTCATGAACTCCTAGAAGTTTATATTTGAGATAACCCAAGAACAAACATTATCTAATTTAAAAAATTCAATTTATACATAAAGGAGTATCTAAAGGGATATGAAATCCTTATATATCTTTTTAAATTACTGTGGAAGAGGAACTAGTGCCCCTTCATTACATTCTGAATATACTTCCTGCCAGATGTCACTGTCTTACTTCATCCTCTCACCTTACTCCTCTCTCTGCACAAAGGCACCTCATCCAGGAGACCTTCCAGGACTGGCCTGTCTGAGACAGACTTGCTAATTCCCCCTGCCCATCCTTTCTCTTCCCCACACCCTTCATGGTGTCTGTCATCACCTGAGGTGCTATTTGTTTACCTGCTTGTCCTTCCAACTGGAACATGAGCTGTGTAGGGGGTAGTTTTGGGCACTGTTGCATCCCAAACACATTGACCAATGCACCAAGAGGAAGGGCTCGGGAACAAAATGGGCTTTTCTTTGAACCCTTGGGACATTTTGCATAAGAGGAATGTCACCGGGAGAGGACACAGATTTCCGACTCATCTGAAAATGCTAGCGTTTCATGGAAATGCGAAAGTTGCATGGAAGGACAGATGACCTTCTGAAGTGAGGTAAGGTGGAGATGACCTTTATTCAGGAGACTTCTCTTTTCAGAGAAAAAATATCACAAAAATTTGGCCCATGCACACATATGCCAAGTTCCCAATGTGGGTACAGAAAGCTCATTTCAAGTTCTTCCTGAAATACCAAGCGTGGTTAAAGGTTCTCTGTTTCTTTACATTCTTTCCTTCTGTTGTTCTTTCTCTCGTCTCTCTCTCTCTCTTTTTTTTTTTTTTTTTTCACCTCTAAGGCTTATCAGGCATTATAAAACCTAGTACATGAAAACAGAAATAAGATAGATGTCTATCACTGGTAGAGTAAGAAAAAAACATAACTGTGAACATGATTAATTAGATCTTTTGGTGGGTTGTTAAACTTATTTTTTAATGAAATTCAGTGCCTCTGGTTTAAGCTAAAAGACCAGGCCCATAATTTTGCCCCCATTCTCTCCTGACACCATTGAAATAAAAAGGCACCATTACAAGAATAAATATGTAACAGGGATTGCACAGGGGTTCCCCAACATACTGGAGATCTCAATGAGGTTCTAGAAAACAGAAAGTTGGCAGCAGTGGGTGGAGCAAGGTAAGAGAAGTCTGGAGCCTGGAACACTCTGAAAGTGAGTTTCAGAAGAGGTGAGCATCAGTCCACACAATTAAACCCCAGAGATGCCCGTGCTCAAGTGAGCACACAGATGGATGTGAGAAGTGGCCAAGAACGGGGGACAACTGAAGTTCTATTTATGGGGTAGTGCCCCAGTCCAAACCTCACTCCCCATGCCCCCTTCCCACCCATCCCCATGGAGCTCAGACATTTACATTCCAGCAAAACACAGGATGGCTCTTTCCCAAAGAAACTAGATAAAATGTTTGAGACAATGTCTGGCTTTGGGTAAATATGCAGCCCCTGGGAGCTCCCTGCCCACTTATCCCAAATGATTTGTGCCTTACAGAGTCCTGGACAGAATTCCTACCAGTAAGAGATCTACGTAGAAACATCCCTAGAAATGCAAAATCCTAGGAAACCATAGGTGACTAGGTATCACCAGGCATATGAGAACCAGAAATCTGGAGGAGAAAAGCCAAATTAAACACAGAAACTGAAGGAGGAACACAATGGAGCAATGTCTTCAAAGTCCCAAGGGAAATTCACACCAAGAATTCCATATACAGTAAAATTACTAATCAAGTGTATGAGAAGATTAAAAAAAACTTTAGACGAAGACTCAGGAAGTTGTCCTGCCACACATTCCTTAGGAAGTTACCGGAGGATGCACTCCAGAAAAACTAGGGAATAAATGTAGAAAACAGGAGAAAATGGGATCCACAAAGAGCAGCACAGTCCAGGAACAACCATAAGACTGGCTGTTTGTAACCTGGAGGATCACCCTGTCCAACAGCTCATTATAGTTTTTCTTCTTTTGATTTCTCTAGCAAACAATAAAATATAATTATTTTTCTGTTTCTGAGTTAGCCTGTAATTTATCCCATGGATGTACATTTACTCAGGACTACAACTCATATGGTCTGTTCCTAAGTGTGAAGCAGTTTAGGATGTAAAATAAAATAAACTATGACTTATTTAGGATACAAAGAGTCATCCTTTATTTAAATTTCCAGATGGGCAAAAAGAGGAGAGAAAAGTGGAGTAAAATCATTAATGAATTGGATTAAAGAACCAATTTTATCTTCATTTATTAAAATTAGAAAATACTTTGAAGTGACATCACTAACCTATAGATACATCTTTTATTCATGCATGCAGCCGCTCCTGGACGAGTTCATTCAAGAAGTATTTATTGAGCAGCTGCTAGGTCCTCGGCATTCTGCTAACAGTTGATTATGAAAAAGGAGCAAGTACACTCTCTGTTCCGCCTGTTAGAGGAGAAAAAGACGTCAACCAATAACTAAATCCACGAGTATTTGTAGTGCTAAAAGGTGGTATAGATATCCTGGAAATATGAGTAGGATAATTTGTTTATTTAAGTTGTGTATTATGTATTTGCAGGTGCTCACTACCTGAAGACTATCTATACTCTTTCCCTCCTAGGAAATTTAATTTCCTTAGGAAATTTTCAGTGCTTGCTAAGCTTTTAGAAGGCATTATCAGTAATTCCTTTTTATTTAGAACATAGTAGATCAAAATAAGATTAAAGGTATTCACCAGCAAACATAATCATAACTTATTTAATTTACAGGGACAGACTTTAATCTTACTTGCAATTGCTGGTCTTCAATTCCTTTACTCAACTGTAATTTTTTCATGTTCTCTCTCTCTTTTTTTTTTTCTTTAATAATTTAATGCTCAGTGACAGGCTTTGGGTTTATACCAAATGCATCAATCATTAATCCTTGGCAATCTTCCCTTTTCTTTTTGCATTCTTATAAACTCTAGCTCTGAATCTTAATTTTTCGAGGCTGCCTTACGGAGTAGTAGGCAACATTATTGCCTCCAAAAAATTCTCTGAAGATGAGTGCCTGCTGACATTTGCAGGGGGAGGAGGGTTGACTGAAAACGTAGTTACTCCTTCCTAGAGGCTCATGGTCTAACAGGGAAAATAAGGATTCACAAATAGCTGTAATACAAGACGACCACACACCTCTGCAGGAAAACACTCGGAGAGTTTCCCTTCCGAACACCAATTCGCGGGAAGTTAGCTGAGTAACATTTCTGACTCCGGCCATCAACTCTGTCCATTGTGGCAATGCCATGTGGGGACAGAAGTCAGTGCCTCTCCTTTGGGAGCTCACAAACCTGGGGAGGAGAAAAGCCAGCAACCCACGGTCACTGAGAGGGCCATTAGTGAGAGGTGACAGAGGACATAGTGGGGTGCCTGGCACTTTGAAGGGGCGCTGTGGAGGGCTTCTAGGGGTACTTTGGGCAGAGTCTCTAAGGACACGTGAGGGACAGTTACAGATGGCTCTCAGTGTTCAAGGGCGGCCCACACACCTGGCTGACCAAACGGGAAAGAGCTTGGAGGAGGTGGTAGTAGCATCTGACGTGACAGCCCAGCAGTATCAGCAGCCAGGCCAGAGGGTGCGATGAAGTGATAAAAGCTGGTCTACAGGCCCCACAGCTCTTCACCCCAGACCTGAGATGGGATTACAGTTGACTTCATCTCCCTATTACCAAATCCTGATGATTTTCCTCAGAAATAAATCTGCAATCTTTTCTCTGCCTCCCCACCTGGCAAAGTGGTCATGCCTGCAGGCTCTGGGCTCAGACAGCCCTGATCTAAATCTCAGCCCTGTTCCTCTGTCCTGAAGCTGCAGGGCTTGGTCTGTGAGCTCTGGAACATTCCTGCACCCCACCCCCTCCTCATGTTTCAACCCAGGTCTGCCACTCACAGCCAAGTGACCTCAGGCAAATGACGTCACCTCTCCTCACCTTAGTTTCCAGATCTATGAAATGAGATAATCTTTATCTCAGAGCGTTATGCTGCCAAACACATATAGTGTGTCCCCTTCCCTTACTCCCAGCTGTGTGATTTTGAGCAAGTTATACAGTCTTTTGTGCCTCAGTGTCCTCTTTCCTACCGTGGCAGTGGTAGGGCATGATGTGGATAAAGTGGAGGATCCATACAAAGCGCTCAGCATAGAAACTGGGAGGTGAGACGGTGTCCGGCTATTTCTGGTCAGCCTGTCTGATGAGAGTTGCTCAATATTTACTGTCACTGCCCCATCCGTCGTACCTCTTGCCTCCCCATCTTGCCGTATTCCACTGCTTGTTCTTTCAAATCACCATCCACGCTCCTGCCACAATCGCTTCCCAAGGGAAATTCCACTCATGTCCTCCAGCCTCACCCTCCTGGGCGCTCACCTCCACATGACACCAGGCGGCTGGCCAGCATCTCTCCTCATCATGTTACCTCGGGCCTGCTCGTCACGTCCTCCCTCCCGACACTCTGTCACCACCCTTCAAGGCCACCACTATGAAGCTCCCCACACTACTGCCAAAGTTAACGTCTCCTTTCCGCGATTCCACTGCACGGTGTGCCTCTCTGAAAGGTAAAGGTCGACTGCGCCTTCTCTGGGCTGATGACCTGATATTGGAATACAGGAAGGAAGGGCCTTTATCCCTGATCTGTCATCCGCCAGATGAAGAAACTGAGACCCAGGAACATTGACATTTTCACAAGTCTGGAGAATTCTTTGTATATTTCTGGAACAGTCCAGAAAATCTGTTCTCTTCTGCATTTAGCAGAGTGCCCACTCTGTACCCTGTACAAACAGCCCTCAACTTTGAAGCAATTGAATTGTTGAAGAAAAGCAACATGGGCATCTGTCACTTGTTGGTTTGTATCAACGTTCTATGAAGTTTTTAAAGGGAACACTGAGACTTGTGCCCTAAAGGCGGATGGATACTAGTTTTGAATAGGAACAAAATGATTAAGTCCTCAAAGTGACCACATTATCTAAAAAACTCCTAAAATTTTAGGTAACATATTCTCTATTGTACCAAAATGTTTACTGTTGACAATCTAGGAAATTAGGTGGAGTTTGTCACATCCCATTACTCCACTACTAAGTACTGTCTAATACAAGTGAATTTATATTCTTTTTACAAAGTGCAAAAAATGGCCTCCAAAAGATATCCACGTCAAATCCCTGGAAACTACTAGAGTGACCTTATCTGGAAAATGGATCTTTGCAGATGTAATTAAGAATCTTGAGATGAGCTCATCCTGGATTATCCAAGTGGGCTCCAAATCCAGTGTGCTGTGTTCTTATAAGAGAAGAGAGAGGGAGATTTGAGACAGAAGAGGAGGAGGCCATGTGACCAGAGAAGAAGCCAAGGAAGTCAGAGGCCACGAGAAGATGGGAGAGACAAGGAAGGGTCCTCCCCCAGAGCCTCCAGGGGGAGCGTGGCCCCGCAACGCCTTGGCTCAGACTCATGGTCTCCAGAACTGTGAGAGAATAAACTTCAGTTGTTTTAAGGCACCACATTTGTGGTAATTTGTTACAGCATCCACAGGAAGCTAATACACGATACACAAATACTAATTTTATATTCTGACTCCTTAGATACTTTAAATCAACATGGCACACTCTTCCTTCTTTCTCTCTCTCTCTGTCTCTGTCTCTCTCTCATGCTCTCTCTCTGTTTCAAAGCCCACTGCACACCTTAGTACATCTACCCTCTGCAGCTTGCACATCATTAACTAGAGTTCAATATTTGTTTATGGTTCTTTTTCGGGGGGTAGGGAAGGCAAAATTTACAGGAAGTTAAATGCACTTGTCTGAAATGTGCCAATGGATCCATTTGGACAAAGGCAGTTACCTGTTCAATCACTCACACTGCTATCCAGACACAGAAGAGGCCCATCCCCAGGAGGGCTCCCTCATGCCCTTCCCTGTCAGTCTCTATCCCTGCCCACCAGAGGCAACCAAACGTCAGTTTTACCTGTTCTAGAACCTAATGTAATCTGAATTTTGCAGGAGGTAGTCCCATGTGCAAGGCTTCTTTCACACAGCCTGACGTTTCTGAGATATGTTCATGCTGCTGCAGGTACAGTAGTTTGCTCCAATCATTGAGGAGTGGTGTCACATGATACGAGAATACCACATCTCCCAGTGATGGACACCTGGGCGGTTTCCAGTTTTTGACTACTGTGGATAAACCACTATGAACCACCTTGTACAAATCTCTCTGGGAACATATTCTTTCAGTGCTTTTGGTTAAACGCCTGGAAGATGGAAGAGCTGAGTCATACGGTATATGTTTAGTCTTATTACAAATAGCCAGATCTTTTCCAAAAGTGGTTGTGGCACTTTACATCCCCACCAATAGTGTACGAACGTTCTGGTCGCTCACCACACGTCTCCACCAGCTCTTGGTGTTTCGGCTCTTCTTAACGTTAGTCATTGTAGTGGGTTTTATTTCACATTTCCCTGATGACAAATAATGTTGAACACGTTTTCGTGTGCTTATTAGCCATTTATATATATACAGTTCTTGTGAAGAATCTATTCAACTATTTTGCCTATTTTTTAAGCAATTTTTATTATTGAGTTCTATATCTTTTACATACCCTGGATACCTGTTCAATTCTAAATATACGTTTTGAGACTATTTTCTCTCAGTCTGTGACTTGTCTATTTGTTTTCTTAGTGGTGTCTTTTGATGAAGTTTTACACTTCGATGAAGTCTGATTTGTCAATTAGAAAAATTTTATTCTTTATGGTGTTGTTTCTGTGTTCTGTCCAAGAAATCTTTGCCTATCCCTATGTCATGATGATTTTCTTCAGGAAGCTTTATAGTTTAGCTCTTCATTTACTCTATAATCTGTCTGAAATTAATTTGGGGGTATGATGTGAGATGGGACCGAGGTTCTCCCCTCTTCCATACATACACTCAGATGTTCTGGCATCTTTCCTTGAAGACTTTCCTTTCTTGATTGGATTTCTCTGGAACTCTGCTTCTGGCTAGTATGAAGACACTCATAAGAGAACATTGCTTTCTCCTACCCTAACAACAAGAAAAAGTCAGATAATCTAGAAAATCCTCATTTTCTGTAGCGTATTTAAGAGTGGAGGGTGGCAGGCACCCACGTGAACTGAATCTCAAAGTGTGTCCCCAGGGGAAACGGTGCCACAGGCAGCTTCACCATTGGCAAAGTAGGGAGAGGTGGCCGCCACAGGAGAAAGCAGGATACTCATCTGTTAGCGGGTACATGTGGGCTGGCATGGCAGTCTGGAATAAATGGCCCCAAGCTCACTGAGATGCAAGCTCACTTGCAAGCTCTTTCCACAGGCCCCCACCAGGTGCTCACAGGAGAGATGGGGGGCTGGAGACCACAGAGCCCCCTCCCAGGTGGGAACCCCTTCCGTACTCCCAGACTCTTCTCTCAAAGGACGTGAAGGCTTTCAATGCTGGGGGAGAGGCAGGGACAGGGTCCTGTGCTCCAAGAAGCAGAACCCTTCTCTCGCCTGGAGAGCAGTAGGAGATGCTCTGACCTATCGGCCCTCCTCTGACAGCCAGGGAAAAGAGGCAGGAACACCGAGAAAAACCAAGCCCCAAAGCCCAGTGCAGGAGACCAGGCCGTGTTAGATCAGAACTGAACACTCTCTGCTCCCACTGGGAGCCCAGACTGGGTAAAAAGCATCAGCAGCGACTGCTGGGCGAGACAAGCGCACGGAGACAGGCCCAGTCCCACGCCCCTTTATCAGACTGTGGATGTTCCCTGCCGGTCCTGATTAAGTTCCTGTCTTCAGTGGGTCTCTCTGAGCTTCTCCTTCTTTTAGAAGACACCCCTTTAGGTCAGGCCTACCCAGGATAATCTCCATTTTGATGAACTCGAAGTCAACTGATAGTAAGGTGACCCTGGGAGGATATTGCATCATGTTAGCTTGCACTGGAAAGGAGGGGTAAGGCAGGCATGGGTCACTGGGCCACCTTACAATCCTGCCAGTCACTAGGTCCTTGGATGGCCGTTATGTATAGTCCAGTTTGAGAATTCCCGTTTGAGAAAGTCTGGTGAAAAGTACAGTCTGTGGAATTAGAAAGATAGGGATTAAAATCCTTACCTGCCACTTAGTGATTTAGAATCTTGGGCAAGTCACACACTTTCTCTGAACTTTTTTCTTTTAACTGTAGATTATAATACTTACGTCACAGGGTCCTGGGGACAATAAATGGGACAATATGAAAAGGGTTTAGCATAGCACCTAACATACGGTACGTGTTTATCAAGTGTTGATCTGTTCTCAACTCCTCCTCCTTTTTTTTTCTTTCTACAAAAACTTTGATATTTTCCCACTGTCATCAAGCATCCCAGACTTTACTACAATATTTTTTAAAAGGGAGCTATGAAAACTAAGCTCTTAGATATATACAAATCCTCCCCCTCTGATGCCCCAGAAGCATCACGGCCATTGTACTTAGCACATTCCATAGGTTGATAAATTAAGATGAACATGTATCAAAAAACTATTAATAGAGGGGTTGGCCCAGTGGCATAGTGGTTAAGTTCACATGCTCCACTTTGGTGGCCAGGGGTTCACAGGTTCAGATCCTGGGCACAGACCTACACACTTCTTATCAAGCCATGCTGTGGCGGCATCCCATATACAAAAAATAAGCAAAAAAAAAAAAAAAAACTATCAACAGAGAACTTTCCTTATTATCTGTTCTCAGCACCAATAGATATTTTAAAGAGTGAATCTATAACTCAATGTCATATAGTAACTGATGTTTTGACAATGACACCAAAAACAAAATAAAACCAAAGTGGCTTCTTGCCCAACAGTGGGAGTATTCTCAGTCAATATCATTGGGGGGCATTACTGGAATGATCCTTGGAAGAGATTTATATGACTCCTCTTAAGAGCCTCTTTTGAATTATCTAGGAGAATAGGATGATCAAAAGTACTCAGAACCAATGTACCACCCCATAAATCTTTAAATCAAATTGAAAGGTTTAAAATGCAAACTTTATTTTAAATAATAGAGTATGTTTTTCCAAATGTGGCAAAGAGAACTTAGTGTTATAAAATACATGAGTGTAACTGAAAGTGTGAGAAGAGAAGAAAGTGGAGGAGGGAGTGGATGTCGGCGATGGGATGTGAGGAAATGATGCAGGGTTGCAGGGGGGTCCATCACCTCCACCACCCAGGAATGTGAAAAAGAGCCTAGGGCAGTCACACAGAATGGGTCCTGCCCCTCTGAAGATGGTGGTTTACACAGGCAGCATGACCACTGAAAGAGATGGGAAGATGGAGACACGCAGAGAACAAGGGTCATGCTCACCAGTTGGAGGTGACTATTCTCTCTCCACGACTGGAAGAGTGAGAGGGGGTTGGGGGGAGCCAGAATCTTCAGCATGGGGAAGGACAAGGAGGGTCTTTTGGAGTTACTGGACCTGACTGTGGGCCCAACTTTGCCTCTGATTGGCTATGTGACCTGCAAAGGTGACTTCATTTTCCTGTCTGCATTCACTCATCAATTATTGAAAGAGTTATAAAATAAATATCAACAGCAAACTAAGAGATAGATGAATGTTGAACAAGTGAATGCTGCCTTCAATTTATTGAATGACTACTATTTGCCACGAACCAGGGATTTTAATACATCATCTCTCTCATTCTATCAACCTAATTCTGTTAGACATTTTTATCTCCTATTCACGGACGTGACCAAGGCCACACATGTAGCATGGATAACTAGAGTCTGAAGTCCATCTTTTTATACTATGCCACAATATGGACAATCAACTATTCCTGTTTCATAGTTTTATCTGCATTCCTGTAGAATGTAATTTTGTCCTTGTCTCTTAGATGCACTTTCCCCTCTGAATGACTCTGGTCTTCTGCGATTGTTCTTTACTGCTCTTTTCAAAAATCAGGTGCTTAGATCCCATCCATATTCTTTTTCACATAGGAAGCTGAAAGTATTTCCCCACCAAATAGTTACATACACCAGGAGTGGTAATGCCGTTGCTTTAAGACATCTACAATCTCCTGCCTCCCCGACCTACAGAGACTTTTGCCTATTTTGTAAATACATGCCTATTACAGTATTATAAAATATTGCCTATTTTGTAAATGCGTGGATCCCAAATACCTGGCCAGTCTTAGGACATGAATGATATGTGTTGAATAGCTAATGGGTGCAGTGGGAAGTCATAGAATTTATTTTCTTTGGAATTCAGCGTACACACCCTGTTTTTACATCTTTTTATTTTTCTAAAAATGATCATTTTGAGTGTATCTGTGTCACGTCCAATTAGGTTCACTCTTTTAAAAATAAACCATACAATCTTCTAAATGCTGGACAGTGCATGTAAGAGACAAGGACAAATATACATTCTATGGGAACATAGATAAAGAAAATCATTAAACATTGAGTAATTGTCCAAAAGGTAAATAAAGATACCCTAACCCTGACACCCACATGCATTGCACAGAGAGCCATTTTGCCACCTTGACTTTGGCAACACCTTCCTCCCTTCACCTAACTCTGCTCCATATTGTCCAGGATGCTGGCCTGCATGTGCATAGTCACAGGATTCTTGCTTCCGTTGGTAATTGCTGCTAATTACTGAGAAAATCCTATCTCCAATATAACCACACTCTCAGAACAATGTTCCAAATCCTACCAGCTATGGTCATGGGGTTGGGGGGTGGGAGAGGAAGTTGGCTCAACCTATGGATAGTTCAAAGCCAAACCATTTCCATTCCTGGCAACAGACTCAAGGCACAGCCTCACCTCTGGAGGGCCAGTAATGCTCTCTGTTTCTGGGATAAAATACGATCAACACAGGCATCAATTCATTTTGGATCGTCTTCATAGACTCTAGAAGATAACTACCTTTCCTAACTCTTGATTCACAAACAAAGATCCCTGCCTGGAATCTTACAGGGCCATAATCATGGTTTACTCTAGTCTGCTCTAATTTGCTAAATCTAACATACAAAACCCTCCCCAAATTCTTTTACATACTCCATTTTTTAAAAACTTTATTTAAAAGGATGTTCATTAAGCTCTATTTTGAAATAAAAATGAAAGTAGCAGCTACAATTCAGTTTTCCATTTTGAAATTAAAAACGCACGTTCCTTGTGTTCTTGGCATTTTTCTTGAAAAGGAACGTTATGGTATATTTTAGGAGATAATTTATACAAAAAAAAAAAAAAAACACCCTACATTGAATGTCAGCTTCGACCTCATTTAAATTGTTTACACATTCATGGGAAAAGCCTAGTTGTTAACCTTGGTGAGGCTTTTTTGAGATTACAGCTCTACAAGATAAACAGATTTCTTCCAATTAGAGAAGCAGACACTACATCTTCTCGGAAGGAGGGTTGGTGTATGGTAGGTAACAAGGACATTTTAAGTTACTGATCTCTGGGTTCTCAAACTTTACCGGGCAACAGATTCACCTGGGGGGCTTGTTCAAACACAATGGCTGGCCCATCCCCCCTCCCCCCACCGCAGCTTCTGATTCTGCAGGTTTGGGGCCCTGCCCTGGAAATTGCATTTCTAACAAGTACACAGGTGGTGTGGATGCTATTCTGGTCCTCGCATTCCACTGAGAACCAGTTTTAGGGCATCTCTTTTTTTATATGAGAAATTCGTTCCCACAGACTCAGAATGTAAAACCCAGGCTTTATCTTAAAGTAACCCCTCAGGAGCCAGCAGATCCAACATCGGCCTGGGGCAGTTCGGGACCTTTTCCCTCGGGTTAGGCAGGTACCGGGCGCGCAGGTGCGTCCCCCAGGTGTGCGCCCCCACCCCCGTGAGGGGCCGAAGGACGGACTCGGATTCACACACAAAGCATCCCCGGACTCCAGCACGTCAGGACCCTGCCTGCCGGCCATCCCCCCCCCCAACCTGTGGGGCCAGAGCCCCTGTCCCGATCCCTGGTCACTCTGGCGGCCCCGCCGAGGGCCTCAGGACGGAGGGCGACGGAAGGGGACACAGAGGGAAGGAGGGGGCAGGGCGGCCCAAGGTTGGAGGGGGCACAGGGAGGCAGGAAGGCGGGGACAGAGCGGAGCCGGGCGACCCTGAGGTTGGACGAGGAGGGACAGAAGGGGCAGAGGGGACAGGACGAGCCGAGTTACGGGGACCCGGTGGACCCCCTCAGCCGGCCGCGGCGCCCCGTCCGCTCCGCCGGGTGACGGGGACGGTGGGGTGACCGGGGCGGGACGGGGCTGGAGGACCGGCTCCCTCAGGCCGCCGCGGGCGCACTGGGCCTCTCGGCCCGGGGACGGGCACGGAGGGGACCAGCCGGCTCCCTCCGCCGGGCCGCGGGCGCACTGAGCCGCTCGGCCGCGCACCTCCCAGAGCCGACTCCTCCGGCGCGCGGCGGCCCGCGCCTTATATACCCTGCTAAAAATAGCCTGCGAGGCCGCCTTCCAATCAGAGCCGCCTGAAGTTCGAATTGAGCCAATGGCGAGGGCTGTGATGGAGAGGCTCGGTCACGCCAGGCGGGGCCGCTGTGAGCCGCCGCCCACCATTGGCCGCAGCTGACATCATCGGCGCGCGGCCCCCGGGCCGGGCGCGGCGTGATTGGGCGGCGCGCGGGGCGGGCGCTGGGCGAGTCACGTGGGGGGAGGGAGTGGGGGGAGCCAGGCGGGGAGGAGGGGGAGGCTGGCAGCGGAGCTTTGAATAGGGAAGTTTTGCAGGGGTTACGTTTGCAGTCAGTCCGGTGTTTGCAAATATTGTGTGGGCTCGCGAGCGCGTCTCTGGGCTCCGGCAGGATCCGAACCCGCGGCGCCTAATTGCTGCGCATTGAGTTTGCATGAAACTTGCTCCGGCGCTGCAGGCACGGCTGCCGCGCTCCCGACTCCAGACCGCACACCTCCCTGTTTTCACAACAGCAGTGACTGTCTTTTCCAACCCGACATGGATGTACTCCCAATGTGCAGCATCTTCCAGGAACTCCAGATTGTGCACGAGACTGGTTACTTCTCGGCGCTGCCCTCCCTGGAGGAATACTGGCAACAGGTAAATAGGAATTGTCGTGTGCCAGGTGCCCCGGTGCGCCGAGGAGGGAGTGCATGCACACAGACAGGATGGTGTGTGGTTGGAGGCGCATTTCTTTTCCTTTTTCTTCTTTTTTTAATGATTTGGGTAAATTAAAAATAAATAAATAAAATAATTAGTCATGAAACGTACTTCTGCTGCCTCCGGTACGGAAGGCACTTTAAAAGGGCCTTTTACAGCGTGGAGCGGGGTTGTCATTGGACTGGGGCGCAGCAGCGCTTCGTCGCTCCCGGTGTGTTTTGCCCGTTTCTGGGGCTTCTAAACTGAATCCCCCGGAGGGCAAACCCAGCTCCGCGGCCTGAGCCCGGCCCGAGCCCCTGGCAGAAGTTTGGGGCTTGTACCAGCTCCAGACTCCACAGCTGGATCTTGTCATATGAACTTGCATGGACTGCCAAGGGTTCTTTTTTTTTTTTTTAAGGAATTTTTGTTTTTGTTTTGCTTTTTGGTGTTTGTACATAGAATTTTTTTTTAATTAAAAATTTTGCCAGCGAAACGTCTACCAGCTCCTTTTCTCTACCAGGCCATTTTCAGTTTCTTTTCCCTCTTTGGAATCCTCAAGATTTGCCTCGATCTGCCTTGTTTTTCTTACCTGCTTGTTTTGTTGACCAGGGGAAAAAAAAAAAAAAAAAAAAAAAGCAATGTTTGCACAACCAGTGACTTATCAGTCATATGACAATGAGCCTGTCCGAATTGCTTCAAGTCTGAGTTTGGGAAAAAGAGTCTCAGTTTCCGGCATTTTTTAGTGGAACAACTGGAATTTTTGGCATTGGAGATTTAAGAAACTTAATTTTTTTCCCCTCTTCTAATTTGTTAGGATTGCCTGAAGGGAGACAGATTCTGACATTTGTCCCATTGTCTTTTAAAAGATAGAAGGAGGGTTTGGGGTTGTCTCTCTGCCCGGCTAGGCTGTTTGCTTTTTGTCACCAAGGGAATTAGCAGATCAAATATATTCTGTGGGTTTCAAAGCCTAGAAAGCTTTTCAGGGGGATGAAATGCAAAGTGTTGCAACCTTCACATGCCTGCTTAATTGTTCGCAGTCCTCTCCTGCCTTCCTCTCCCCTCCCCCCTCTTCCTCCTAAAGAAGCTGCTAGCTAGGACGTGATTGAAATGGATCTAAGTGGTTTCCTTGGGGATTTTGGGATTTGGGCCACAAGCCAGGCTGAGCTCCCGGTCGCATTCAGAGGCTTTTAAACTCTCCAAGAAGTTCATCTTCAGCGTCCTTCTGGTCCCCAGTGCTCATCAGTATAAGGGAGATTTTAAATCAGCCAGATTATTAAAGTTTAACAAGATCTCAATAAATGCGCCTTCCCTTTTCTTTGGAACATCAATAAAATATCTTGCCGTCTCTCCCCAGAACACCATACCTAGCATGCACTGTAACTCAGACATCTAATTTTAGGGGTAAAGAGAAAACTGATTGTTTTTCCTCCTTGGCTTGCTCATGCTTGCTCTGTGACGAGTCTGGGGAGGGGGAAGGGTATGTGCTATACGATGATAGTGGGCACACTGCTAAGTAAGCAGGCATGAGCCCTTTGGGTAAGTTTTGCTAGTCGTGAAATGATTTGCTAAAAAGAGCAGCGCTTGCCGTTGAAATTTAAATCTGTAGAATTGCGGTAGTATAGACAACCTTATATGGTCATGCAGGCAATTGATCCTAGTGAAGATAAGGGCAGGCAAAACTTAATCCTAAAATGTTTCCTACCATTTTTCTTTTCCAGTGGCTAGAAAGTTTGAGATGGTGGGGAGAGGGGATGCTGGTCTCTCGGCAGTTGTAGCTTCTTGAAAGGTTGGTTGTGGGGCTGGGGAGGGGGTACTCTGTCCATGACACATTGCATGTATATTTGAACCCAGTCCTTCTTTGGCTGCTGGTCAGAATTTCAAAAGGAAGTCTCCTTTGGCATTGCGTGAAAGAAATAGAGTGATGACTCATACAGTTGTACTCTTGGCCAGTAGATAAAGTTCTTGTCCATTGTGGGACTCCCAGCAGGGCCGGGGAGTAATTTCCCCTCCTGCATCCTTTACAATAGCAGATGGCCATTCTGGAATTATTTCTCCACTTGTGTTGTTGAAGCTCTTGTTTTTCTCTGACCACGGTGGAAGTCATTAAAGTTGTGTGTCGTGCATGGCCCTGCACTTGGGAATGGCATTCTTTGAAAGCCTACTAGGTCTGGGCTTCACAGGAAATG
This sequence comes from Tapirus indicus, assembly GCA_031878705.1. Lineage (NCBI taxonomy): Eukaryota > Metazoa > Chordata > Mammalia > Perissodactyla > Tapiridae > Tapirus > Tapirus indicus. Next base: position 124,287,482 of record CM062925.1, read on the forward strand.
GGTGGTTTCTCTGCAGCTCCATTGATGTCCCTGAACATAGACCATCGGCTAGCTGCCGTCTGCTGGCTGAGTGTGGCCCTGTGCTGTCAGCTGTGTCTCCAGAGGGAGACACATGCAGTGTCAGAACTCATTGCACTGGGAGCAGGGCAGCCTTTCTGTCTTGTGTGTGTGAAAGGAGGATGGCTGGGGCTTTCCTTATGGCACACGATTCTTGAGACTGTCAGATAAGCTGGTTAAACCTGGGGCGGGGGGGGTGTCTGAGGCTGGTGTTCTTTCTGTGATTTATAGAAACTCGTTAGAAACATCAACACTGGTAACTCAGGCAAAGCTGGCTTAGTGAACGTCACTCATTGTGGCCCTTGGTCCAACATGGGGAAGCCAGGGGAGGTTTTCTTCTGAATCCGTACCCCTTCCTAGAAACAGCCTTCCTCTCACTGTCCTAAAGACTGGGACTCTTGATTACAAAAGGTTTTGCGCCCATGGTGACAGGGCCACAGTTGATTTGCCCTCGGTCCCTGCATGTTTTCTGAAATGTGCTTTCGGTTCCGTTTTCGGCCGCCGGCACAATCACGTGCCTTCTTGTGGTTCCTTCCGCACAGACCTGCCTGGAGCTGGAACGTTACCTCCAGAGCGAACCCTGCTATGTGTCAGCCTCCGAAATCAAATTCGACAGCCAGGAAGACCTGTGGACCAAAATCATCCTGGCTCGGGAGAAAAAGGAGGACTCAGACCTGAAGATCTCCTCCAGCCCCCCGGAGGAGGCTCTGAACAGCCCCGGCTTTGGGTACAACCTAGAGACCAACAGCTTGAACTCGGACGTGAGCAGCGAGTCATCTGACAGCTCCGAGGAGCTCTCGCCCACCACTAAGTTTACCTCTGACCCTATTGGCGAAGTTTTGGTCAGTTCGGGGAACCTGAGCTCCTCCGTCACCTCCACGCCCCCTTCTTCTCCAGAACTGAGCAGGGAGCCTTCTCACCTGTGGGGCTGCGTGCCCGGCGAGCTGCACCCTCCTGGGAAGATGCGCAGTGGGACTGCGGGAAAGCCCGGTGACAAGGGCAGCGGGGACGCCTCCCCAGATGGCCGGAGGAGGGTGCATCGGTGCCACTTTAACGGCTGCAGAAAAGTTTACACCAAAAGCTCCCACTTGAAAGCACATCAGCGCACTCACACAGGTCAGTGCCTCCCGCGACCCGGGAGGTGGGCCGCTGGTGGGCACCGCTGAATCGCACCAGCCCTGGGAGGGGGCCGGGGCTCCGCAGGAGGCTGGCAGAGCAGGCGCATCGTCACCTCCTCATTCTTTCCCCCAAAGAGTTGGGTCTCTGGGGAGGACAGAGTAGGAGCTCAAAGACTGGACACGTGTGCCCGGTGAATGGTTGACACTCTCAGAGTAAACAACCAAGAGGTAAATCCCATTATCTGTCTACACCGGATCCCCCACCCACTCCCACCGTCCAGGTCACCCAGGCCCAATATGCCCATCAGCAGTGTCCATGCATAGTTACATGGAGTTGCCTCTGACTTTGAAATGAAACTCAAGGGTTGGAAGAGAGGGTAGCTGGGCAGCGCGGGAGGACCCGGGTGGACGGAGGTGGGAAGGTTGAGCTTGACCAGTAGACTCCATATGAAGCGGTATTGATCAGTGGGGACTTACAGAGAATTTCTCTGTGTATCATGCTGCCTTTGTTATCCAATTAGAACAAAAAACAACTTCTTAATAAAATACTACAAGCTAGACGAAAATTCCATTTAAAATTGCCATGACAGTCTAGAATAATTGGGGAAGACTCACAGAAACTTTAGAGCTGGAAGGGACCTATGAGATCAAGGCATGCAAACTCTCATCTTCCCGACAATGAGGGGAGATTACTGAGCCCTCTGGTCGGGGGGGTCCTGACACAGCTCGAAGCCGAGCTGGATCAGGACCCAGGTGCCCTGGAGCCAGGCCCTGTCCGTCCCAACAGCGCACCATAGGACTGGCTTTGGTGAAACATTTATATTCCCAGGTAGCACTTTTAGTGAATTTGTGTGTCTAATCTGACCAAGGGATGATGGCCACTTGGTCATTTGACTGTCATTTGGAAAGTGCTTTGAAGGCCTTGGAATGGGGTTTCCCAGAAACTCATGACTTCAGTTTTGGAGAAGTGTAGTTTTCCGGGGGAAACTACAAAGCCTCATTCCACAGGGAAGTGAGTTAGGAACAAAATAAGAGCTTGAGAGAAACCGTTGCCATGGAGAAAGCAATAAAACCCTGCCCTCGCCAGGGCTGTGGGTCCAGTGGGCTGACACATCACCTCGGAAGTATTTCGCCGGTCTGAGTAATTGTCGTTCTTACACGTTCGCTCTGATTACGGTCATGTGGGCTCTGCCAATCCCGAGTCCCTTCCCCAGCACTTGGAGGCCCGAGGCTAGGCCAGGACAGAGCCCCTGCGTGCACCTTGTGAGTGGCAGCTCCCGTCCCTCATTGTCCCTAATTGAAGTGTATTCTGAATTGCTGAGGCCACTGGGCCTCTGAGCTTGCTAACAAGTGGACTTGCGTTCTGCTGCTGCCATGTGTGTGTAACAGCATCCCTCCCTCCCTGTTCGGTGAAATCACCGTGTGCTCGTCCTGTGCTCTCTTCCCAGGAGAAAAGCCTTACAGATGCTCATGGGAAGGGTGTGAGTGGCGTTTTGCAAGAAGCGATGAGTTAACCAGACACTTCAGAAAGCACACGGGTGCCAAGCCTTTTAAATGTTCTCACTGTGACAGGTATGTGCACGAAGCGTCGGGCGCAGAATGCTATCACCGGAGTGGGCAGGCATGCAGTGACCCTGAAGGAGGGCAGACTCCTTCCTGTCCTGTATTGGCACCTCTTGTTTCGGCCTAGGACTTTTACCAAAGTCTCTGATATGCCAGTTGTCCCAGTTAGGGAGAACTGAGTCCTGTGTGCCTGAGAATAGAGGGACGTCAATCACATTTTCTGAAGATTGGCCTTTAGCCGTCTTCAAATTTGAAGACTGGGCAGTAAGGTCAGGTGACATTCTCTGAAGAGCTGATTGGAGACCTCCTTAGTTTATATTCCTGTCAGCTGGAATTTCCTGCCCCTGAAAATGAATCGTGATGACCCACTGGGTGGGTCATCCCTTCCAGGGGGGGTCAGATGGGGTGCGCGGGACGGGAGGTCTGTAACCCCAGCGAGGGCTGGAGACCTAACTTCTTTGATGCTGGTTCGCCCTGCAGGTGTTTCTCCAGGTCCGACCACCTGGCCCTGCACATGAAGAGGCACCTGTGAGGGGGCAGAGCGGTGAATCCTGCAGGCTAAAAAGGCTTCCAGGCTGAGAGACGGCCGTGGAAGGAGGGTGCGTGTTCCAGCCAAAGCATGCCATTTTGCACCCCACCCAGTTGCCTCCAGGACCTCTACTCTGAAGGTCTTTCGAGGGCGAAACAGTCATGTCAGAAGCGGCAGAGCACCCGTGGTGTGTGGTGTTTGGGTGGCCCTGGACTCGCCACTGGTACCTATCTTCTGAGTGGTCCCTAAGCCTTTGCCGTGAGCATGTGCACTGAGAATGTTAATGGTTGGGTTGACTGTCTGTGGAGGATCTATTACGGACTGTGTGATGAGGCCGAGTCTTTTCCCTTGCGTATGAGACTGCAAGAGACAGAAAAAACGTAGTTTGAATGTTTTGTGTGTGAGGAGTATACCATGAGATGAGATGACCACCAATCGTTTCCTGGGGGGATGTCTGCGCCTTAGAAAAAAAAGAAAAAAGAAAAAAAAAGAAGGGAAAACCTGGAGGGCGGGAGTGGGCGGTCAGGCCCCGAGTGGGTGTTGGGGGGGAGCCCCTTTCCCTTTCCCGTGTGAGAGGAACGTCGGTGTCTGGTGCAGCTATGGAACGTGCAATGTGTCGAGTAGCTTGTTTTACTTGCTACAACAGAGCTCATTTGTTACCCGTTGTATAAGCTGTGTATTTACAAATATAACACATTGATAACTTTTCCTTATCAGACAAAAGTAATGCATGGTCTGGGGAACTGTCTGCTTTTCCATTTTTAAATCAGGACTACGATTTTGATTCCAGTTACTGAGCAGCTAAGATACGATTTGTCAGATTCAGTGATCCCTAGCCATCTGGGCCCGGCAATACACAATCCTTTCCCCCTTGGATTTTTTAACACTCCCCTTCCAAGAAGGTGTTGTGCAGCATAGGAGTACTTTTTAAAGGATTCTGAATTTGAATTACCTTTTTGGAGACTTTCATGATGCCCTTTGAAGACATTGGACACGTGTTGGGTGTCGAGAATGCAGGGCTGGGAATTGCTGGTCTAATGTTACATTAGACTAAGAACCTAAATTTTTTCTCAGTTGGGTGGATAAAACCACTAAAGCTTAGAAACTGTTTTCTCATGCAGCTAAATTTCTCTTATTTATGCCTTGAGGACTAATTTCTGGTTTTCTAGCTGTTAATGCACTGTAGATCTTAATAATGGTGCCTTATGCAAGTGACCCCTTATTGGGGGTCTCCTACAGGGGAATGGGTGATGCATGCTTTATTAAGGCTCTTTTTTCACCTGGCATTGTACTGTATCAATGTATAATACAGAAAAAAAAAAATCTCTTTGCGGTCCTCCTTCACAAAGTCAAATAGAGAGATGAAAACTCCCCAAAGTCAGTATTTACTCAATATTTTAGACAACTTGACTGTCAGTGTTAAAAGTGGAAAACACATGATAATTGGAAAATCGGACCATTTCTGCCACCGTGAAACTTTCATATAGACTTTGCACAACTGTGTAGATCACACACCGGCTGTGTTTAATATGTAACGTTTTCTCACATATTAAAGATACAGAAGTATAAAAAAAAAACACGTTAACGTATTTGCTTAAAAGGCACAAGTTTCACGTATCTGTCTAGCTATCTGTTGGTAATACAGAAAGTATATTACTTTTTTAAAAAGTGGTCGGAATTCTTGTGTATGTATATTTGTGTGTATAGTATGTGTATGTGTGTGTGTATATATATATACATATATATAGATAATATATAAATATTTTTTTAAGAAGAAATTAGAATGTTTAGCTAGAAAATTCCACAGCCTGTGAAGAACTATTTCAAAATGGCCATAAAGGAGGTAAAAATGAAAACTGTAACTTTTATAAAGGCTTTATCTTTACTTTAACGATTTGCTACAGACTCTTGGCGTTGAAGCTATTCCAGACTGCTGACTTTGCTCATCACTGTCGGCCGGTCCGGAATAGGGTATCTTTGGCCGTTCAAAAGTGGCATGAACAGAATACTAGCCCATTCACTGGTCTCAGACACACTAAGGTTTTGATTTTGAACTTCTGCCTTATTAGAAGATCTAACCTAAGAGTAATCACAGGGATTCTTTTTTAGAACAGTTTTTATGCAGATGAAGCTATTTTTTTCCAGCACATAGATTCCTCCAGTTTTTCCAACGAGTAATTTCCCCGAATTGGCATACCGCAGCTTGGACAGCTGATATTTCTTCCAGCTGCTAGCTTGTGGTTGTGGATCTTTTCTTTATATATGTATATGTGTATATATATGTATATATTTATATATATGTACATACATATATATATACACCTATGAGTCTGGCTGGGCTGGTATTTTGTTTGATCTTCCTGGAAATGAGCAACGATGAAAGCTCACATAACTGGTTTTTTATCTGGGCGGATGGATACACTTACTTAAAGAACTCGTTTCGTGTTGCTGAGGGGGAACATGCACTTTTCTTTTGGCGGTTCCAAATCCAGGCACTTGATTTGCTGGATTTTGGAAAACTCCTTTTTTGGCCGTGCTGTGCGCTTAGCCATAACAATTCCATTAAGCAAGAAGGTAAACAAAAGAAAAAAAAAAACAAACTTGCACTGGCTTGTCTCACTTACGAAACACCGCGGAGTGGCTGGATGGGGTGGGGCTGGGCGCCGTGTATCAATGCCTGTAATTTTCATAATAAGCAAGTACATAACGACTTACATTCTGTTCAGGTGATAACTGAGCCTCGATCAAGCAGAAACTTTTTGCTTGACATTAAAAAAAATTTCTATTAGTGAAATTTCTTTTTTTTTTTTTGAAGCACCCTGTTATCTAAAGAATCTTTGTAAGATTTTTGTAAAATTTTGTTTTACAAGATTTTATTTGAAATTGTTTTTTGCAAGATTGTTATATTTCTGTATGAATGTATTTTTTATTGGAATAACATAAAAGAATTCTTATCAGCACCTTGAGTCTGATTGTTTTTTGGTGGGGGGGGCTGTGGAAACAAGTTCCTGCTGTGTTCACCACCCCGGCTCCTTCTTGGGAAATCTCCCTTGTGCAACCCTGAGAGCCACTTGCCTGCCTCAGCTTCACAGCCTGTCCCCCGGAGCTAAGGTGGAAAGAGGAGCCCAACGTTCCGCCCCTGAAATGCACGGAATTCTCTTCTCTGGAGACTGACGAACACCCAGGCTTGGGGCACAGTAGGAGAACACTTGCTGTGTTGCATCTTCCTGTCAGCCCAGCCGGGGGCACATACTGCAGAGGCCCAATGAGAAGCTCGAATGCCTCCCTTTCACTTCCGTGTGCTCCAGCAGCCCCATTCTAGTCACGCAGTGAGGCCAGCCTGCTCTGACCTGGCCCGCACACCTGGCCGAGACATCAGTGAGGAAAATGTAAATGACAGAGGAGGGACGGCGGGTCCTCGAGCCATCCCGCTGGCCTTCTTCAACCCACTCCTCTACCCCCCACCCTATCCGGTTAGCCCAGTAAAATAGGGCAGAAAGTAAAAGATTGTTTACAGGATCACCGGATGATTTTGTACTTGTGTCTTTTTAAGGCCAATGGGGTGCGAGTAAACGTAGAGTGTGTTGGCAGATAAAATAGCTTTTGGTTTTTCAGAAACGTTTCACATCTTAGTCTCAGTTTTACTGTGTGTTCAGTAGCAATTGGTCCACCCCCAAGTCCATCCTCAGATCATGTTAAACTAATCAATGTCTGCTTTCTCAAAGCAGGCTATAGGGTGATGGAAATTTCTGTGGGAATGAGCTCCTTAACCGTGTTCTTAGTTTAAGGAAGTTCTCGATTTTCGGTTGCTGGAGGGCTCACGACTTCTCTCAGGGGCAGATCTCCATTTTGCTACAGGTGCAGGTTTACACTAGTTGCTTTTCATTTTATAACTGGGGAGAGGAAGTTTAGATGCATTCCCAGATGAGGAATGTTAAGTAATTTTCTTCCTAGAACTGCAGTAAAAATATCAGCAGTTTGAAAGGAGTTGCGGTGTGGGAGGGTGCAGGAAGCAGATGCAATTTTTGCCAGGACTCATGGGTGTGTTGTGCTCTGAAGCACATGTCAAGATGACTAATAGTTGGATTGCCCTGACTGTACGGCTAAATAAAGGCTTGATAATGCTTTCTCGGCTACTAGTGAGACTTGACCACTCTGTCATGCGAAGGCTATGCCGAACAGCTCAGTTATGTTCAAATAAGGCTGTCGGGAGAATTGTCATGCGCAGAATCCGCTGTAAACCGAGGATATTTATAGAAGTCTAAAAAATTTCAGTCTGCTTAACAAATTTTTTGAAACCCAGCTAAACTAGTTCCCGTTCGAACTAGCCGTGTGCTTTTGGACAATTTGCTGAGCTACACTGGACCTCAGTTTTCTTATTGCTAAAATATTTGGGGCTAGGTCACATGTCTCTGGCATTTTATAGAGCACTACAATTCTGTGGTCTGTGAGTACAGGGTGGACTTCAGATTACACGGTCACCGTCTTCAGAATGCACGGCTCAGATCTAGAAAGCTTTTTCTTGTGCTACAGTAGAAAGTATTGTTGAGAAAATTGCTCTGACTTAGAATGGAAAACAGAACGTTCTCAAATTGCCCTTTGCCCCTTTAATCATACTTTAGTCATTTAGGCATTTAGTGCTTTATGGCATACCATTTTTTTTTAATTAAAAAAAAAAACAAAAAACCGTCCTTGAAAAATGCCTCTGTAGCCATTGCAGATCCAAAGTCTCTCACGTTCTCTCAATTTACCAATCACATTCCGCACATCCCAGCCGACCTGTATGCACAAAGGGTGGTGGAGGCCACTGGAGTTAAGCTGTTTGCTTTTATATTTTAATTGCTATGGAGAAAGAACATAGCTTTCATATGTAACTCCTTTCTTAGCTTTTCACCTTATGCCACCATGAGCTATTTTTTAACAACTCTCCTTCTCAGACTGAATTATTCCCCTCCCAAACTGGATGATGATGAAGATGATCATATCTATGACTTCTTGTGTCTTAACCAGGAATTGGGTAGGCAATATGTATATATCTGTGTGTGTGTGTGTATTTATCTGTATTTCCCAGAGTGCCCCACATGCTAGGTGTTCTCTCCATTTCCCAAATGAGGAACACTGGGGCTTCATGAAGTTAAGCTGCTCTCCCAGGTCACTCAGCTCAGAAGTGACAGGCTAAGCATCCAGTCCAGGTCTCTGAAATGCCAAAGACCGAGGTTTAATCCCCACTCAGCACTGCTTTCTGTCTGCCCCAAGTTCTCCCGTGAGCCTTCTCCTTCTGTTGGATTCACCCTAAAATGAAGTTACATTTGTGAAATGGAGACAGAACTTTCTCACAATGCAGAAGCACTAAAGCTATAAACTGTGCCATAATCCTGAGCAAACAAAAGTAACCATTTTGAATTGCTTTCAAGATATGAGACAGATGGCATGTATTTATTTTTAATGTTTAAGAAGATAGAGAAAGCAATTGGGGATGTGACATCCTGCATTAATTGGCAAGCATCACCTAATGTACGTAGTTAAGACACAAAGAGAGGAGAATGAGGTCCATGCATCACACAAATGAGGCAATACAACAAAGTGTGTTTAACTAGATTTATTCTATAACATGGGCTTTCTGTTTCGCTCTAAGTAATTTTAATGAGAATTCTCTAAACGTCTGCGAATGAAAAGAGGCAAAGAGGAGAAGGGATCTGGGTACCACATGTCCTGATAGGAGCCACGCTGGGCTGAACAGTCACCATGGAATTTTCAATAAAAGACAGATTTAACTAGAATGCCCATTGTCACTGCGAGTCCCTCCAAACTTGGGCTGGTAAACCTTGCACTGACTTCCCTTTACATAATCCATGCCAAAAAAAATATATCACATGTTCTGGAACTGTTCCCTAAATTAAGAGCCCCCAATTCAAAGCTGCCAAGAACAAACAATTATTAGCTTTTTAAAATGCTGAGCTATGTAGATAACGGGTAACTGTTCACCATCCCACATATAGGCATTTTCTGACACTTTATACTTGCTGGATTCCCGAGCCCATTTCATGGTGACTTGCATGTATTGACTAAGCATAGTTCTGTTCCCCTCGATTTCTTAAGTTTCACGTTGCCACATTTCATTAGGTTGTGCAAGACTTTCTTCCAGATGTGCAAGATAGGTAATGACATGCACTGGCTTTATCAGTTAACTCACTGGAAAAGCAGGTGGCATTGTCCAGCTGTCGTTTTTCTGTTTGTGTTGGTGAGGAGACGAGAAAGTGGTGGTCTGTGGGATGGGCAAGATAGCAGTGAATGGCAGTGTGCCCTGCCTCCCCTTTCAGACAGGAATTTGAAGAATCCTTCACTATCGCCCCCATCTTCACTTGTACAATTTACCAGCCTCCCCAAAATAGGTCATTTATTCACAAGCTCAAAAGCTAGAGCTAGCCAACTCACCATGAGACATATGTGCATATGAATGTATTTAACTGTAGAAATTTAACTCTTCATGGTAAAATTGCCTTTGGGCAAAATTCAGATATATAAATCATCTACTTCAAGTAAATCATAGAGAACATCAGTGTTTGCTGCAGATTTAAAATATTGAACCATAACAATCTGGTTTTAAATATTTATCTGTCGTCATGCTCTCTCCGAAGATAGAGACGAGGCAGCGGGAGCTACTGGAGGACTTGTGGGGCAAGGGACCACATTTCTGAGATTGTCCCAGCAATATCCCCTTGATCTGAATGGTCTGATCAGAGGCGAAGCACCATGAAGGGAGCCTTTGCAGAGCGGAATAGCAGCATATGAGGATGGTCCCAGGGGACAGGCTGCCTATCTTTGGGGCTTTTCCAATTTGTCCTGCAGCGTACTGAAACTTCGAGTATGTCAAGAGGAGGGAACGCTGAGAACAAGTTCTAGTCCTTTCTGACCAGAAATGTTTATGGGATTTGAGACAGGAAGGCGTGCCAGCAGCTTCTGGTTCACCATTAATCAATCATGACCCAGCCCCTGAGCTTCCTGCACCGAGGTAATCCAGAATGCTGCCTTTTCAGAATGCACGTATCCTAGGGCCAGCTGGATGGCACCTCGAAGTCAGACAACTGTACAGGAATGTGAGAAATTTGTTGCCCGAGCCCCCTGTAGCCCTCTCTGTAAGCTCTGAGTGTCCTGGGAAACTTTTAATGGCAACACAACCTCAGAGCCACTGTTTTTTTAAGGAAATTCTAAGAGTTATATTTGCAAAGACTGGGCATTTGCCTATTATGTTCTGGGGAATCAATGGCGACCCTTCCCGTGTGGAACCCACAAGGAAAGGGGGCACCGATTCCTGGCTTTGTGATGGTTGCTTGAACCCTTTGAACTTCGTTTTTCTCATCTCCAAAACGGGAATAATGGGAATCCTTGTGGGATTGTTGGAAGATTCAAGTATATAGGGATCAATAGTTGGTCATTATTATCATTGTGTGGTAGGTATTTATTTCTCAGTCAGGAAAATAATTCGTGATCTTCCCATTGAATGTTTTAAAAAATAGAATTTTTTTAAATTCCATTAGGAAAAGTTCACTCATGTTGAGTTTCCACAACATAATTTTCCAGTAAATTCACTGAAGGACAAACTTAGACTTTATGCTGCCTTTTTGTAATTAATAAAGTAGTTTCCTCTCGCAATACTTGCTGTGCTACTGAAATCTTGCAGGACGGAAGTTCTGCAAGTCTTTGAGTAAAACACTTTCCTGTCAAAAGCCGTGAACATGCTGACCCATGGCAGAATTGAATTGACCAACAGACTCAACGAGTTGAATTCACAGTGGTTTTGACAAATGACAAAGAACCCAGAAGTCCCATTGTTAACTACTGTTTTCAGGAGCAGCTGTAAATCCTGAGATTGGTCCCATTTTTGTGAATCATGTGGACTGTGCTTCAGTTACCATTGGATGGATGTCTCGTCATGGTCCCCTAGAATTATTGCATTATTTCAGTTATGGCATTCTTTCTGATTAAATGGATTACGTGCATGGAATACCTTATACATCAAAAGTATCAGCCTACACGCTGGAAGCCACTTTAATTTGGCATACGTTCTAACCAATTAAAATTCCTGTGCATACATTCAGATACACTTGTTGGTTTATTTATTTTTTTATTTTGTCTTACTTTTAGTTAACTGATGTTTGTTTCTTTCCTTGTTTATTATTCTCATCATCCTTTTTCTTATGTGCATAACTCCCACAAACATGCATTCTCTGCCTTCATTATCCGTAGTGAAAATAAAATATCATATATTTGCAGAGGTGTTGTTTCCTCTTTGTTTGTTTTTTGGTGTTATTGTTATTTATTTGTTTGTAAAATAGTTTCACTGGCCATTTTCTTTCAATAAATAAGCACTCAAGTTGATTCCGATGCAAGCGACCACTCTGAGTAAGTGACAGAGCTGACCAACGAGTATGTAAGGATGACCCATTTGGTTCTCAGACCACCAAGCAGGGCAGCCATTAGTATCCTCATTGTGCAGGGAATGAACCTGAGACACAGTCAATTAACTGACACAGTCAGTGCGAGGCAGAGACAGAAATACAACCTAACCCATCTCTTTCCACTATCATAACAGGTTATATTAGCTATCTTATTAATTTCTCAAATTAGATGCTAGAGAAGTAGCAGGTGCTCCTGTATAAAGCATGTGGCAGAACAACATCCATATCCCATCATCTTCTGATCAGACCCACATTCACCTTCTTAACCAACCCACAGCTCATCTCCATGTGAGCCAGAGAGAGAGAATTGAGGGCAAAGATCATTCATTCACTCAACATTTACTGAGTATTCTCAAGGTGACAGGCGCTCTGCATGAGACCAAGCATAAGACTGAGACTAGACCCTTCTCCCCTTCTCCTTAAGCCTTAGTTTGTATACTGACCCCTTCCACCAGCTTCCCTGACCACACCAGCCATTGGGATTCTCCTTCCCTGAGCTTCTGACCTTTGCTTTCTATTTGCCTTATTTATACTCAGTGTGAGACATTTCGCGCCTTTATTTCTCATTGGTAATGCATGGCTAGAGAGCTAGGCCTTTCAAAGCAAAGCTTGTGTGTTTGTGGCCCTTGCACACAATCTTGTGTATCAAGTTAGTGCTCAGGAACTGCTTCCTAGTCTTGACAACGATGATGAAACACGTACATGTTCTGTGTGTACCCCTGGCCCCTGCGCCACCACCCTTGCCGCTCCTCTGACCTATGTTTGATTAGATCCCATAACAAGTCCCCAAGGCCACCTATCCTGGCCAAGGAGCATATCTTTGCTGTCAGGAATTATGCCTGCAGGAATCACTGGCAGACACATGCCCTTATGTCCGGACCAGTGTCAGAATGTCCGCCACCAAACACCCAGGATGGGCCTGAACAATATATAAACAGAAGTTGCTTTCATTTCTACTACGAGGTAGTTGAATCATAGTGAAAGAACGTGAAATGTGAAAGAATTTGAAAAGAATGTGAAAGAATATCTGGCACGTCGCCCAAGGTGTAATAGCATCTCAGAAAGGGAGGAGGGCACCCTGTGAGAGTCGGCCCCGCGGTCCCTCCCCGGGCGTTCTTCTTGTTCTCTCCGCCTGGACCACCTGTCTCTTCTCTGGGCTTCTCTACCTTTCTCTCCCGCTCCCTGGAGTAGGAGTCCCTTTGGGCCGTGATCTATGTGTATACAGTTGTACACCTCTGATGGCTCAGTCCTAGGTAGGCATTCTAGAAATGCCTGTTCAGTGAGTGAATGACTGCTTCTGTCACGACTTCACTTCTTTTGCCAACAGCATGGATCCCTTAATTCTAAAGAAAATCTCTAAATAAAACCCAACAACTCATTTGATCCAAAATATTAGAGCTCTCTAGTAAATCTCTGCCTAGAGGGGCTTGCAGAAGGCCAATTATCCATTTTGTGTTTCACTCACTTCCTTCTCTTTCACCTTAGATGGAAAAGTTATTGAAGAAGATGAAGTGGTTGAAGATCAGAGGAAAATGATCAGGGAAATTCATAAGCCTGTCGACTCGGTTCTGAATAATACAACATTAGCAAGAACTCTCTCCACTGGGGCAGCATCACCTACGTGAGTCCACTTTCTTTCACCTTTGTATTAATTACAAGGATTTATCCCTCCGACAAATGTGTTGAATGCTCTAGAAAGAGCCACATGCCTCTGAAGGGAGCTACTCAGGGAAATGAAAGTGAAACTTTATTAAAGCAGGTTCTGTGCTTGTCATTAAAATTTAAATAATCAAGTGTTTTGGCACATTACGTTTCAACTACATGCAAAGCCTTTTTAGTTCTGGATATGATTCTTCTGCACACGAGGAATGAATCGGGGATTCACAGGTGACCAGTTAAAGTGTCTGCAAATCCCCAACCTCCTTTCTCACAACCTGCAGCCTTTTCCTGCTTGTTCCTCACAAGCCATTTGCTGTGGATTTTACTACATTCAATCTGAGTGGTCGTCTTTTTCTTCAAGGTCAAACGGATGATTAAGCTGTCACTGTGTATCACGTATCTGTTTGAGGCAGGACATTGCAAAGTGCGTGCAGACTTTTCCCAGTTAAAGGTAACAAGATTCCGTGTGTTTGAGATGAAAAATTTGAGTTCAAATCCCTCCCTCGTGCATCTGCATAACCGGGGGCGGGGGGGGGGTTGCTGGCGCTCTGAGTCTGTTCTCTTCTACGCGACGGATCCCCTCTCACCGCTGCTGCAGGTATTCGATGGAAGACTTATGTGAACGTCCCTGATGCAGTTCCCTGGCACCAGGAGACCCATAGAAAATGAGACCTCAATCCACTTTTCTCCCGGTGGCTGACTTACAGACAGGCTGTTTTTTTCTCAAGTCCCTTGGATAGAAACTTTTCTCGCATTCCATCATTCCTTTTAGCAACGCTTTTCTATGCAATCGATTGTTGTGGCCAGTCACAGGGAAATATCCTTTTAGAACATATCAGCAACAAATAAAACACACCAGAGCCTGAAGGCCTGGTCCCCCACCAGTGTCCACCACTGGCTCTGTGACTTTGGCCCCGATGCTTGACTTCTCTGAGACAGAAATGCCTGTCTCCCCAGACCCCTAAGACTGGTGTGCAGCTCCCAGGAGCTAATGAACGGAAAAACACCTTCCACTGAGAGAACTGTGCTCGCATACTATGCGGCTGCTGCCTTTTCCGCTTCCTTTGCTTTGGTTTCCTCGTCTGTAACATCGGGGTTAATAATAGCCAATGTGCTGAGTTGCTGTTAGGACCAGAAATAATATATGCAAGGAACTTGGCCTTGGACCCGATGCCAAGGTGGATGATGAATATCATAGTTCACTCGGATTTGGATTATTGTTGGAATTCCTTCTTTGTAGAACAGGAAATATGATTTAAAAATACCCTTCTAAAGTTGCTAGGTGGGTCCAGAGGGCTCACAGACCTAGAAACAATTTGAGTAAGTCAAAAACAGCACATACAGACCCTGTTACTGCACTCAGTATGACTCGAGCCCTTAACTGTTTGTCGAACATGCCTGTACTTCAACATCCCTCTGCAGCAAATTACCCTAAAAAATGACAGACAGAAATTAGAATTGCAGCATTTGGCTGCAAAAGCAGCCCTGTGCTTCCTGCCTCAGAGGGAGAAGCTGTTGTAGTTTCTCCTGGATGTTCACGTGTTGAAGATAATACATATTCATCTTCGCTTAATGGTCAGTCATAGTTTTCATGATCATCCCACTACTGAGAGTTCTTTTCTTACAAAGAGGACAGGTATTGCTGGCAGAGGAAAACTTACTTAAGTTAATGACATTACTGAGCATTAGGCGAATTGACTGGTGACCACCTTGCTTTGAAATGGTCAGATCATCCTTATTTGCACAATTCGGTGTACAGAGTGTGCTGTCTACACTTGACGTTGTCATTCTGAAGGCCTTCGTTTGCTGTGGTTTGAGAATGAAGACAAGTTGGGTGTAAAATGGCCTCAAGGACATGAGGGCAACTGTACCGCAGCCAGACTTCATCCCCTTTCCCAAACAGCAATGGTGACAAAAAGAGTAATAATTTTCGGTGTGCACAGATCACAAACTATGCTTGTACTACAAAACAGGCAGGTAATTACCTTGGTGACATTTCCCTTTCGCATCTTAAAGATCCTTTCCAAGTCCCCTCCCCATGCAGTGGCCATGCTCACAGCTCATTTCTCCATCCCATTTCTACAACTGTAAGGAAGTGAGTGAAAGAACAAGTTCAATGCCCTTGGGGACAAGTCTCTGTACAGGCCTTGGATTAGAAGATGGATGTGTTTTAGAATCCAACAGACCTGGAGTCAAACGCCAGCTCTGGAAGTTTCTAACCGTGAGACCTCGTGAAGTGACTTAAACTCTGGGAGCATCCACCTTTTGATGTCTAAAATGGAAATTGGGACATTAACCTCTCAGGTCCCCGGAGCCCAGGATGCCTTTGCTGGCAGAGCCTGGAGAGGAGGAATGTTCCTGATGGCAAGTGTTCATCCCCCAGAGGACAGTGTATTCTGCTTCACTTTCCACGTCCATCCTGAGTGGTAATATCAAATAGATATGGGCCCGAGGCTCTTCAAATATTGTGTCTAACTCCCACAGAACTTAGACTCATAAAAAGATCCACCTCCACAGGTTGCTTTTAGCCCCTGGACCAATTTCAGTTCTGTGACTTTCTTTTCTCTGCCTGTTATTTCCTCTGCATTGGGCCCTGCATCTGAAATACAAATGTTATTTAATCTTATGTAATGAGACCATAATGTTAGTGTCAGAGCTGAGATGATAGCCCAGGTCGTCTGGCTGCCAGTTCTGTTTACTTCCTACCGAATCACATTCAACACAGCTTCCGGGACCTTGGAAATCATGGGCAAGCCACGTACGGCGAATGGAGAATGGATTGCAACAGGGTCAACCCTCAACCTACTCAGCCTGAATTTGCAATCTCCACTGTTACTCTTTATATTTTGTACCTGTTATGAACTGAATGTTGTGTCTCCCCCAAATTCATATTGCATATTGAATATTGTCTCATTTTATTCTCCCCCAAGTCATGTGAGAGCAGAAATTATTGTCCCCATTTTAGAATGGCAGTCCCTAAGGCTCGAGCCTGCCAATGTCACCCAACTAGAACCCAGACTGTCATCCAGATCTTTGATTGGCTAAAATACCCATGACCCCTCAGAACTGTAGAGTAATTGGGGTGTCAGTCAGGCTCCCAGGGAGCCAACTTTCATTGAGTTGCAGCTCTCTGTGCAGGAGAGTGGAGGCAGGCAGCAGCGACTCCATTCTCCCAGGCTTGCACCCAACCCAACGGAGGGCCCCTGAGTCAGAGAAGGGCACCTGGGGTGGGGCAGTTGAGTAAGAATCTGCACTTCCTGTGCCCATTCATACCTGTTCTGGGAAAATCTGTCAAGCCCTGGAATGGCAGCCTGACACATTTCACCAGAATTTAATCTCCCGGGCGTGTGCACAAAAGAAGCTGCACCCTTAATCGTACAGAAAAAGGAAGGACCCAGGTGAGACTCCCTGAAGAAATTCGAGGTGTGTCCTTGTGAAACTGGATTGTTGGGCGATGACTTATCCATGGGAGGCAGCGTGGGGCAATAGGATGAGGTGGGTTTGAGAACTGAGTTCGATTCCCAACTGCCAGGTCTAAGTTGTGTGGCTGTGAGCGAGTCACTCAACTTCTCTGAGTCTTCGGTGTAACATCTGTGAAAAAAGGACACTGCCTTCCTCGAAAAACTTTGTGGAAGTTATTTGAAATGGGCATTTGGCAAATATTAACTCCCTTTCCTTTCAAATGTGAGGAATTTAATTTTTCTAGGGACAAAGAAGGGAATGGTCAGGGAAAGACTGTTTGGGAGGCCAGGAAGCAGACAGGGGCAAGTTCATTGGAAATAATAAAGCAAAACCACAGTGTCACTCACCCACATGGTGTGCTGTCATAGATTCAGTTTAGTTCTTTAGAATCACATGGGCCAGTATGCTACCGACACAGAAGGGACAAGGGTGGTGTATTGACCTTACTGATGACAATTGGCTAGAATAATTTACTTTCAGAATAATTAGATTTTGGGGTAATTTTATATTAGTTTACATGGAATTGACAAATGTTATTTTATCCTATCATTAATCCAGTGAAGACAATATTATTACCCTTGTTTTCCAGACAGTTTGTGACGTGCCTAAGAATTCTCAGAATTCAATCCATCTAATGGCCATGTGTGCTTCTGCTGAGGCACGAAGGACATTTGGGTCAGCTTGAAGGAACTTGCTTGTCTTCAAGTACCTTCCATTAAAGACAATCTAATCTGCAAACCAATTTAAGGATCATATTGCATAAGTGCTCATAAGCCCAATAAGTAGAGTGTTGTTAAAATATGTCGACATGGTAATATTTTACATGGTGTGATCATAACATAAGACCTGGGGTTTGCTACTTTCTTCTCACTTGAAGTCCCTCTACTTGCTGTGTTCTCAGTGGAGACAGAAAACTAAGGAACAGATTTCGACTCAACTGTCAGTTCCAGCGAGCAAGTCGGTGGGAAGGTTATGTACAAGTTGAGGTATGAATGCTTCAAATGTTTCCCAAGAACTAATGCTGGAGCACAGTGTGACTCATGAGGAATTCGAGTTTAATTGTTAGCATTAAAGAGAATTCTGAAGGCCGGTAATGGTCAGTTCCCCTTTTCCAAACTGCAGAAAAACATACACATTTGACCACCTAAAGCTTGACAGAATGGGTATGGATCAATAGTTAGACTCCCAAGGAATTGCAGAGTTGTTTGCATGTAGCTCCTTCCGTTTTCTAACTCTGCTGATTCTGCAAGTCAAAAGCAAGAACCCAAAGATGAAAGGCCTAAACAGTGGGGGCAGAGATCCTGCACAGATGGCCTTGGCTTACACTCTTCTGTGTAGCCCTTCTAGTCTTTAATTTTATTAAATATGTCCAAGTTACTTTTTGCCTAACGTTCCCTTCCACAGAGTCCATGATGGTTTATCTCAATATAGTTTTTAAGAAAGCCCAAAATGTTTGGCCTGGAAATGAAACAAAAGGTTATGGTTTGAGGTGCTTCTCTGGTTCTCAAATATGGTCGGAAAGAAGAGCAAGCTAAGCCCCACCCCGTGGTGTTTGGTGCCGGGTCCCAGAGCAGGGTCTTCGGTGGAGCGATACGTCCCTAGCGCATTACATGCAGGGCAGGGGAATGTGGTGCCTTTACCATTTTATTGCTCTTGGAGTCAAATCTAAATCAAGAGACAGAAACCAAGACGATTCAAGAGCTCTTGAAAAAAAGGCAAGTCTCTTGAAGAATTGCGTGTTCTTATACAGCCTGTGTGGAGGGAAAGTTGTGATTAAGGATCTGTAATTTTTACTGGCAGACTTTCAGTTCTGCTCTAACTTGTTGAAACCATTGGTTCCGTCTTTCATTTCCTGTATCAAACATATCACTAAGAGCAGCTTCTCAGCGTTTCTGCGCAGCGTGGATTGGGGCTCTGGTGGGCAAGGCCACGTCTGGTCCTTTATCTGGACGGAGGCCTCCGTTCCTTTGGGGAGCTCTTCCCGCGGGAGAGGTGAGTGCTCTAACTGTGGAATGTGTGCCCACAGCCCCGCACATCATCAAGGATTTGATACCAAATGCAGAAGTCGAGAATGGCAGAAAATGCCACTTAAACTGCACATGGAACTGTGGTTTTGAGCCAGAGTGAAAATCAGAAGATTCAGGGGAACTTGAAAGTTACCCAAGGGCCTTGGCGCGGAGACGAAAAACGCAACTTCTCTTCATCTTACCTATTATGCAGATCTTGTCTCCTAAACATGCACCAAAGAAAAGAAATAAATGTGCATGTTTTTGCACACTTTGAAAAAGAAGGGACCAATCACTACCAGCCTTCAGTACTCTCTTTAGTGCTAGTAATTAAGCTTGGACTCCTCGGTTAAGCACATAAGTGTTTTGGAAGACCAGTGGTGTGAGCTCAGGGGTGGAGACAGGGGGATCCTGGAGGTGTCCCCTGGCTGTGCTGGTCAATTCTCTATAGTTCTTGTCATGAGTAACCACATCCCCTGGCCTTTAACATGTCAAAAGTGTGTGAGAACACTTGTTATCACTCAGGAGCATTCCGAGAATTATTTAGAACATGTTTGAAAAAGAAAACAAAAAGCCCTTTTTATTTTTTTTAAGCAACCCATTGTCTCAATTATCTCATTTTGGAGAGGGACCAGGAGGAAAATTCACGAAATGTTAGCTTTGTCATCCGGCCACAAAGCTGTGTTCTGCCTGAGATTTGCATCCCAAGACCGTCTCAAGGCTACACAGTATGTCCTGTGTCTGATGCCTGGGGAAAGGAAAGAGGGAATGCATGGTACCCCAGCACCTAGAGGACTCTAGAGCAACTCAACGCAGGGACCTGCCTTTCCTCGGATGGGTGGAAAGGTGACACACAGCTCTCCACAGCTCCAGAAGAGTCGTGGTATAAAGGCAAATGTAGGGGTGGGAAGAAAGTCAACACTTATTTCACTCACCAAACACAGAAAAACCTCTTTGAGGTAGGTATTCTTACTCACAGTTTATACATAAGGAGGCCGAGTTGCAGAGAAGTAAGGATGCTGGCCTGAGATCCCCTGGCTCATGAGGGACTCTCCACTTGTGCATCTCCAGAGCCCAGAAGGTGGTTGTCAGGCAGGAGGCAGGGTCCTGGGCTTGGCTTGCAGTTCTGCCACCGCGTTGCCCTTGGCTCTGAGCAAGGCATTTTCTACCTCCCTTTTCATTTGGTGATAACTGCACTTACCTCATAAATGAAAATGAGTTGAGATAGTATAAGTCCTGCACTCAGTAGGTCCCAGTAAACATTGGTTGCTGTTTTAACCACACAACGTGGCCTCTAAGAGACAGGAGGCTGAAGGAGGCCAGCCCCGGTGCAAGGCGATGTCTGGGTGAGGACAGGGCAGGTCACCTGCGATGGGTCCTTTTGTTCCCTAATGTTCTGAGAAGACATCTCAGGATGGTCATCGCAATGCTTCTAGGGTGACCACTTACTGCTAACAATGGTAAACTGCAAGTTTCAGAGGTAACTTTGAGGTATTCCCTTCATTCCAAAATCTAATCTGCTGTGAGCAGAGCAAACAAGATTGAAGGGGGCAGGAGTATCCAGCTCTCACTCTGAAATTGCTCACGTATCTCAACCCATTGTTAATTAAGGTCCTATGAATATTGCCTTAAAAATACCCACGGAATTTTCTCTGTCAGTCCATTCGGGCTGCCATGACAAAATACCATAGACTGAGTGGTTTATAAACAATGGACATTTATTTATTTCTCACAGTTCTGGAGGCTGGAAGTCCAAGATCAAGGTACTGGCAGATTCCGTGTCTGGTGAGAGCCCACTTCCTGGTTCAGAGATGGCATCTTCTTTCTGTGTCCTCACACGGTGGAGGGGGCAAGGGAGCTCCTTGGGGTCTCTTTTATAAGGACACTAATCCATTCATGGGGTCCACCTCATGGCCTGTCACCTCCCAAAGGCCCCACCTCCTAACACCATCACCTGGGAGTTGTACATTTGTATTCTGGGATGGACACAAACATTCAGTCCATTGCACTCTTCATACAGTCTCCCCGACAGGGACATGTAGAGTGCCACTAGGATCAGTCTGCTCTTAGGCATCCTTCTTCACTTCTCCCTGCAGAAAGGGAGTTGCTGAGCCAGAAGATCATGGGTGCCCATCTGTGTTAGCACAGTAAAGTCTATAAGACCACGAGGTGGCTCCACAGCAGTGTTGAGATGGCTGAAAATGAGCCATCACAGGGAGACGTTTACTTGGAGGAGTCGAAGGGCAGCACAGAGATGGGTGCTGCTGTGACTCCTGGTCCCACAGCAAACTGGCCAAGTGCTTCCCCAGCTACAGCTTCCTCACAAGCGAGCGAGGGCCTGAGGAGCTAGGAGACATCTTGTTGAACTCACTGCTATTGTTCTTATGCCTGAAAAACATGGTGTTCTCTGTTCTTCATCTCCTTTTACTTATTTATTGGATTCTCCACATGATTCCATTTGCTTAAATTTCCAGAGAATACATGTAATAACACCATTGATTGAAATAATGAAAACAGATAGCTTCAATAAAGGCAAAACCGAGCAACAATGAAGCAGCTAGTTTCTCTTTTACCATCCTCCTGGGGTTTTGGCTTTAAAAGCCAACTCAATTCCATATTTCTTGTATATGTTTCGCTGTTGGAAACAGCTATGCTGTGATGGACAAAGTGTTGGGACAAGATCAGGACCAGCTTGTCCCAGTCAGACCCAAAGACCTGAGCAGGGCACCCTGCTGGCCTCTCCCCTGTGACAGGGAGTCTTCCCCCACCTTCTGAGATTGTTAAGAGAGTTTAATTACCTGGAAGTCAGGTGTGTGCTTTTTAGTAAATGGGTGCTTTTATTCACGCAGATGTTAGAGAATTTTGTTTTCTTTTTTAGGGGAAATGTCTCTCATAGGAAAGATTTTAAAAAAACACTTGTTCACTCAATCTGGGACTTCATAGTTAGAAAAAGAAGGATGCTTCCCTATTCTGTATGGAATGGGACTTTCTGTAGGCAGACACTAAGACATACAGCAGCAGGCGCCTGGTGAAGGACAGCTTTCAATTTTAGGTCCCTTTCAGGAAAATGATGTCCACTGGTAATAAAAAAGCCATGGACGGTGGGCAGCACATATAGAAGATGATGATCTCTTTTTCAGTTTGTGTGCCTTTCACGTCTAATTTGATGTTTATTCTTCGCGAGGGATTTCTGCTCTGCTGTTCTGTGGGACCTCTGTTCAGCAATAGAGGTGGAAAACCTATACAAGATGTTCCTTTATAAAAACTTCAGGTCATAGTTTTCCTTCAGTACCCACTTTTGAGTAATTGAGAGACTTCCTTCCCATGCATACCTCCTTTTCCGAAGACAGCAATGGCATTTTAGAAACAAAATTCCAGGAGCCTGAAGGACTGTTGCTCCCGAAAGAAACGTGGTTGTCTGGGGACCGCAGATCCCTTTGTTCCTGACCCCCCTGAAGAGTTGTTGACAACAGCCTTAGGGGGAGGCCCTGGGACTGCAGCCTAGGTCAGCACATCCATCTGTCTGTCTGTCTATGCGAAGAGCAGGACCTAGAGATTATCCAGGTAAACAGAATGTGAAGAACTCCAGTGGCTGGGCATTCCCAGTCTCTTCAGAAGCACTTGGAAGCTCAGTTTGATTGTTTGATTTGTGACGTCAGCTCAGTCAGGAGACAGGGGGCCCTTCGTGAGAGACGTGTCATTTCTGTTCAATTAGTGACATCATCACATGGCTGCTGCTTTGGGAGCATCCCCAGTGGGGAAGTTGTCTAGGGCCCAAAGAAAAATAAAACTCTCCCCAAATATTCCTCAACAGTGAATACAGATAAGTGATCCCACTGTGTGTGGGGTACAATGCCCCTTTTGGTGCATCAGAGACTGCAGCCCCCCTTCCATGTGAAAATTCAGATGATGACGGAAGCCGATTGCGCCACTGGATTACCCGGTAGACAGGTCTCCGAGCTCACACATGCTTGTGGGGCAAACCTCAGCTGACTCAGTCATGGTAGGTCCCACTTCAGACAGACGGTGACTGCGGGCTTTGCAGCTCCAACAGCCTCATACATTCCTTTCGTCTGCAGGCAGGGAGATTCCGCCTGATATCAGAGCCAATGACTCAAATGGCCAAGACCATTTGTTTGATCCTTGGAAGATTCTTGCATAAATTACAGCTGAGAAAGCTTGGCAAGACCATTTATAAATCGTATACTCTACTGGAAGAACTGGTGAGAAAAGGGACGTTAAGTTCCCTGTCCTCGGAAGCGCTCAAGAAGCGACTTACTTCGTGGTGAGCACGAGTTTAGTGGCTATTCAGCTGGCTCACTGGCCGTCCTTTCTGAAGATCTCTGAGTCTGTTACGACACGAAGTGGATTCTTTACAAGGTGAGGTTGATTTTAATAACCTCCCCATCTCCTCCAGGTGGAATTCTAACAACAGATACCACCTTTGTTCACCTTTGGTTAGAAAAAATAAGAACTCTTATTGAGAATTTTATTTTATTTATTTAATCAACCCAAAAGATCTCACTTTAATATATTACTTCTGTGAGTTGCTCTGAGTTTAGATTGGTTTCCAATAACTTAGGTACAACGCTAAAAACTGCAAAATAATAGCAAATACTTATTCAAGGTTTATTACGCACAAAACACCAAGATAACTTTTATATCATTTAACCCTCTTGGAAACTCTGAAGTCGATGTTATTTTTATGACATTGTTACAGGTGAGGAAACTGATCCTCAGAGAGGTGTCCGAGGTCACATAGAGTTAGCACACTGGCTGCATTGCCACTGTCTCTCTCTGTTCATCAAGAAGCTTAGCTTTACAACCCCGTATCACCTTCCTTCCTCTTCACTCTCGGGAAACATGCCTTTAACTCAGCTGAGAAAATATCGCTTTACAAGAGCCAACTTAAGTCCAGAGCAGTGAGTTCATGCAATGGGCAGGATTTATTAAAAATACTACCTTATAAATATATATGTATATGTATACATTTATGAATATACACATACAGTTATATGTATGTATAAATATTTCCTATACAAATGAAAGGATTTGTATATAATTTATATATAAATTTAAGACATCAGATCCATTTCCTTCCAAACAGTTCAGACTAAGTTTTCTCAACCTCCACCCTAATGATGTTCTGGCACAGACAATTCTCTGTTGTGGGGGGCTATCCTGTGCACCGAAGAATGTTCAGCTGCATCCCTGGCCCCCACCCAGTGACTAGATGCTAGCAGCCTCCCCCGCCAACTCAGCTGTGACACCCAAGATGTCTCCAGACATTGCCCAATGTCCCCTAGTGGGGGCAGCGAGAGGAAGAGCCAAAATCATCCCCAGTTGAGCACCAGAGGTTTACATGTTTTAGGACAATCTTATCCTTAAGGTTCCATTTCTTAGTCTGAAACATAAAATGTGTTGGTGGCAAATATTCCAACACTTGCTAGCTAGACAGGAGGAAACAGACTGTGTCCTTCTGTCTTCACTCCCCACCACCATTTGGCCTGAGCAACCTTCTCAGATCTCAGCAAGTTCTCTTTCCTATTCCCCAAGACTGTGTAAGAGATTCTTCAAGTTTTCCTCAGGCTCCAGCTCTGACCTCTGTTCCACACGTCTCAGGACTCTGCCCATCAGAAGTCTGGTCTTACACAGCATCTGATAATATTGCATGACCCTTTGTTCTAAGTCTTCAAACTTCTTTGTGATTAGATTTTTTCCTTTTCTCTTTGGGAAAAAAAAAACCATTCAGGGCATTATTGTTGGCTTGCCCATCATCCCTGGGCTGTATCAGCAGGCTTCTTCCTTCAGAATACCTGGAAGGAAATACTCCCAAGAAATTGACTTTAAAATAGTATAGTTTCTTGAGTCTTCAAAATGGTTTTTATTATACAGACTAGCTGATGATGAGATCCATTGCATAAATGGCATAAGTATAGTATAAAAGTACGAGCTGGCACAGATGCTTGCATTGTCTGGTGGTAGATGCACCTGGATCAGACCACTTGACAGCAGTGGCCACCAGAACAGGTACTGACCTGACAATATTTGGCCCAGCAGGAAGCAGAGACCCTCCTGTGCCCTCTAAGGCCCTGGGGGCTGAGCAGGAATCTCTCCAAGCACCTGTTCCCCTTTTGCTACAATTTCTCCTTCACTTCCAGCTGTTACTTCCATATAACGTAGACTCATAGTACAGGGATTTCCCTCCCGGACCCTGTCTTATATTATTCAATTTTCTGGGCCAATTTCTGCCTCCTTCCAATTGAAAGTATGCCTGAGACCACATTGATATATTCTTGAGAAAGTTAGCAGACTCAAAGTTCTGATACCTAAACTTAGTTTAGATGCTCTGTTTTATTTGTTTGTTTTTGTTTTGTTAGAATGGGGGTCTCTTCACATTAAGGGTAAAAAGATGAGATCGAATTAAAGAGGATACAAGACATGTTTTGTAAAGGATTTACATATTTCTAAGACGTCTAAAATCTCTTAAAATGAGGACTAATCTGAAGTAAGATATTCTGAATTGTTTTTAAGTGAGGTGAGGCAAAGCTCTTACTATTAGATATGTAGTTTCATACAATGGAAAATATTTCTTTCTTACGGAATAAGACTATGAGTAAATTTAACAGGAAAACATATATTCTAAAATAAATCCTAAAATTCTCTTAATATTCTGCATTAAATTTATTATTGACTAATAAAAATGAAGGAATAATGCCACCGGAATATACTACAATGGAAAAACTTGTACAGGAAAATCAATACTATGAGATGGCTTCCTCTGCAATGATAATTGATTGCAGTAATATTTTTTCAAGCTAGCCCACTCAAAAGTATTTTAATATTATACGACTGACAGTACATATTTTCTGTAGTCACCTACATGATGTTTACACAGTAAAATACGATATTTATAGCCCTAGAACAGACCTAATAAAGCTCTTGGCACCTAGCTTAGATTCAGTGTTAGACTCTTCCAGGGCTTTCTTATAAAATCAAACAATATGGCATCATTTTCTTTGCTCCAATACAACTTGATAATACAAGTCTAATTTGTTTCTCCATTTTTCTCTGTTTGAACGAAAATATACTGAAATGCTTGGAACAGCTCTGGAATCTATGAATTTCCCATCAGAAAGCTCCACAGCCTGGCTTTGTGACTGATCTCAGATATTGAAAGAAACCCAACTCCAGGAATTAGACTTCAACCAACTGAGTAAAAGAGGCCACACCAGCCTCTGTCCCCCTCCCCTTGAGATGAGCCTCTCCTTCCAGGTCATGTTCCTAAGGCACGTGGTTCCAACCAGAGGCCTCTGACTCACTTCCGAGCTGCGGGTCGGTGGTCCCTCTGCATGCATGTGAGAGAGAGAGGGGGGAACGTATTTTCACTATCAGAAACCATTTCCTATGTTCAGATGTGATTTCTATATTTATCTGCAGTCTCAACTCAGTTTGAAGCAGAGAAATAATAGACGAGTAGAAAACGTTCTCTCTCGTGTTTAGGAATAAAGACTTGTCTGGCTGTGTCAAATGAACCAGCCATGTTCTCTCTTTCTCCCCACCCCCACCCACCTTTCAATATCTTGCCAAAACTCATTAAACATTCACTGTATGTTTAGGCTAAATACAGTACAGCACAGCTAAATATTCCATTCGATTTAAATATATTAATACGAATGTGAGTGAAGCAATCCACTTGAAACTTGAAAACTCTCCACTTAATGCCTCTATCCCAAGATAGATGCTAGATAGACAGATGGATCAATAGATAAATAGACACATGGGCCAACAGATGAGAGATGGATCCATAGATGATAGATAGATGGATAAGTACATGAATCAATGGGTAGACAGACGGATAGATGATAGACAGATAGAACAGTAGAGAAGCATAAAAGGTAAGTAGAAAATGGCCAGAAGGAAGCCAAATAAAGAAGAGCAAAGGTAAAAGAAAAATTTGGCTTGAATCCCCCTATTTGAGCTACCTCTAAGTGTTTAAGTCATCATAGGAATTTCTCAGCAGACATAAGTTAATCAAATATTTTGTAGGAATTCAAGCCCAAACACACAAAGAAATTGTAGTTCCTTTGTTAAATAAATATCAGCTATCAAAAAAGGACTTGGACAGAGAATTGTTTTCAGTCTTGGACAAAGGTCACATAATCTGTGATTTGCGTTGGGGAAAAAGAAAAGGTGGCCTTTTTGTTCCCTTCAGTGTCAATTCGATCGGTGTCAAGTGCCCAGTGCCTGAATTTGAAGACTGCCTGTGGCTGAGCTGGTCCCCCTTCCTTGGGGGGCCCTGACCCCATCTTGGTGCTGTCAGCTGGGCCGAGGGTCAGCTGTCAGCCCTGAGTGGGCCATTTGCTTTCATCGTTTCTCTGATGTCGCCAAACGATTCCCAAAGAAGTGATGTAATACAATTTTAGACTCGGTTTTAAGCCCAAAGGATGTGTCCAGTTGGTGATCATTTTATTTCTATCTTTAAAATATCTTTATAAATTTAATTAATGGGAAATCAACTGTCACATCCATCTTTTTAAAATCAAATCTCGGGTGGCTGGATTTGATTTTGTTGTGAATTTCCTGATGGTTCAGGTTTTACTCTCTGTGGCTCCCCACTGTGCTCCACTGTGTTCCCTGACCCTGTCAGAAAGCTCAGGAGCAACTATTTTTAGACCCAGGCAAACCCAGGGTGTCAGACGGTGAATTATTAGCTGTGACTTTAAAAATAGTCATCGAGCCACTTTGGGAACATTTATTTCTCCACAGCATATGGACTTGAACTTACATCCCACCTTTACAGTCCAATCCCCATAAATAGAATAAAACCAACCACAAATGCTACCCACAGCTGATGTCTCTGGGTTGAGTGGAAGCTATAAAACTACACGTTGGGTTACGCTGGTGCCTCACAGTGTTTAGTAAACAAACGCTCTGGTTTCGGAACAGCCACATGCTTCTCATAGGTACTTCATTCAGCCCTCCACATAACAGAGGGCAGTGGCCCCCATCAGAAAGCACTTACTGGAGTTTGTATTCCGCGTCAGACTCTCTGCTTTGGATTTTTTTCCATAGGGTCGATGTCAGAGGAGGACAGAGCATTAAATCGTAGAACTAGCCTGAATATTCCAAGTCTACATAAGCAAGGTCTTCTGTAAAACTTCTGCTGGCAATTGTTGCTTATTATGTTTCATAAAATCAGTGAGTGTCTAAATAGTGTCATTCCAGACTCCTCATCTTACAGAAAGGAAACTGAGGCCTGGAGAAGGGAACTGACTTTTAGCAAAGCAGTGGCAAAATCATGATGACAGCTGAGGTGTCCTGACTCCCAAATTAATGCTGTTTTGACAATATAGCATTTGGCCTGACTGTGGCAGAGGGCTGTGTTCAGTCTAGTTCAGTACAGCACAGAGATGTTTATATAGCACAGCACCACTTCCATGGCAGTCTTTGGGGGAGGAAAGGAGACGAGATCGTGAGCAAAAGTTTGAAAATACAAATTCTCTGTGATCATGTGGCATAATTCTATACGGTCGTGAATCTCATCTTCGAATGCACAAGTGGAAGAGGAGTTATTACAAATGCTTTCTACTCATCAATGCCAACTATCCTGCTTTCCAGAAAAGATGGCTCTCTGCTGGTCTAAGGAGCATTTCAAAAAAAGAAGGAAAATAAAAGGAAGAAAAAAGAATAATAAGAAGCAGCTTTCATTTTGGTACACAGTTTTTTTGTGGGGGTGCGGGTAGAGGAAACTCTTTCGTACCAGATTTAAAAAGGAAGGTGGTTTAGAAGCGACAGATGCAAATATCCACCAGGACTGTTTGTTCAGCTTCAGGCAAGTTAGAGGTCAGCTTCCAGTTGTTGACAGGGAAAAGTCTAGTGAGCAAAATACCTTTATCATTAAATGTTATCTTGCAAAAATATTTACTAGGGTGTAAGTATAGAACATTGTGCTCATAATGATACACACAAATTCTGAAACTGCAATCACGTCCCTCGAAACAATACCCAGGAAAAGTCTTTGTTTTCATCTCTCCCTGGTGCACATGTTGCTTTAATTGAAGCATTTGCCAGTGGGCTCCGTCTCCAGTTATGAACTCCAGTTTTCACAGATTATGATGCTTCTTGGTCAAACAGAATACTTTTTACTACTTCCCCAGATTAAATGTAAAGAAGCTTTGAGTTTATACAATACGAAAGTGTCACTCCTGAAAATCAAACTTGATTAAAGTCACACTCCTATTCGGTGAACAGTCTTCTTTTCCTCCCATTTTTGCTCAGTCATCCTTCTGTGGATTCTCGTAGTGAAATAGCAATATCAATGATCAAAGACGGGGTGTGGAGTATCCTGGTAATGCTCATTCCCTGAAAGCCTGGGCATTATCCAAGACCCTTCCCAGTGGGGATGACGGTGAAAAAAGACGGGTGCAGCAAGAATGAGGGAAATTTGGGGGAAAATAATAAAGTGACCGCTTTGTCCCCTGGGAGTTCTAGAAACTGGCATTTTGCACTTCCCACATGCACACCACCCAAGCATTGCACCCAGGGGTATGGGAGCATCATTGACCTGGTACTGCAGCCTTATCCTGTTCTCAGCCCTTCACGCCCAGATTCCTGCCATGGCCTCTTGACCAAGTCCTGGACAAACACTCTCCACATTCTGTTTCATCCTGCCCACCCAAGCCCACCTTCGCCACATGCCGCATTCACCCTGCCATCCTCCAGCTTGAGAAACAAAGAGCAGTCCCTTTGCCTGCTCCACCAGGCTTCACCACCACCAGGAACACCTGTCCACGGGTTCTGACCACTGTTCTCATCCACTCCTGTCATGCGGACTCTGACATCCATGCCTTTGCCTCAGCACCAAAGGGTTTGGTCTGGACACGCTCCTGTGGACTTCCCTGAGCATGACTGCGTTTCCACCTGTGTAGACATGTGCTGTATCCACCCCAATAGTTCACATCAGGGTTCTTAGACCAGAAGTGAGAGAATTAGCTATGTGTTTTTACTGCAAATATTGCCAAGAGTTGATAGAGTCATCAGAAGTCCCTTCCCAAATAAAAAGTGAGCATCCACTGTCAAATAAAAACGTCTCCATTTATTTTAAGTCAAGTTCAGTGAAGACTGAGAGCCTCCACACGAGCATCCTGGACTCAGAAGTGTGGCCTTGTGCAGCCTCTGCACACGGAGGACACATGAGGAGCCCTGGGGCTGGCCAGAACCTGCCAACAGTGCTATCCTGTGGCATAAATGTTGGTCACCTTGGCTCTGGTAAAAAATTTACATACAGTGACAAGATTGTCACGAGGGATGAAGAATTCTGGAAAATAATTTAACTTTTCTTTGAAGATTAAGAATTTTGCAGCTCATGGAATCCTAGTTAATTGAGAATATTGCTTCTAATGAGTGAATGAATGACAACTGGAAAAAGGGTGGCAACTTTACATATAGGAAGAGAATGATGGGATGCAGCTAGCTCTTGGGCACATGAATAATGAATGCATGTATGTTCCTGTGAATGAGGGTGAATGGAACCACAAGCAAACGAAAGAACACCAAGTCCTGACTGCGGGTTATAAAGATGCGTAGTGATTGTAAGATTTTTAGGAGTAAAACAATATTTTTACATCATACTTTAATGAGGAGCTTTATTGAAAGCCTGGTATTGTTTTAATATGACAAAGGGTGGCAGGGTAAAATAAATGTTAAACTTTCAGTGCTAGAGGTCAAGGACAAAGCCTTACCCATCACGTATCAGCAACACCTAGCACAGAGCTGGTGAGGGCCCTGTCAATGCTTGCCGATGTTCCTTGAATGGGATAATTGTCCTTCCTCCCTATTCATGGAAGCTACTTTAGGGCTCTCCTTAGCACATAGTTAATTCAATCAGCATTATTGATAAAGATACTATGCAAGGTTCTGTCATTGTTTCAATTGTCTTTCTCCTCCCATAAATCCTACCTCTGATTTGATATTGATGATAGAATTTGAAATGTCAAAGCGATTTACATTTGTCTCGAAGTTAATTGAGAAAAATATAAGGAGTCAGAAAATAATAGGAAAACGTAAAATATATAGACAACTAATCCAGGAAAGATAAAAACGAACCAAAAAACCCCCAAGAGTTTCAGCCAAAGAAAAATTAAAAAGTAGAAAGAAATTATAAAAGAAATAAAAGAATATTTTTCATACCTAAAGAACATGGGCCTTTAGACCAAAAGGCCCACAAAAAAACTAAACAAAATAAAAAAGACCGACATCTAGACACGTCCTTGTGAATTTTACATAAGCAGGATTAAAAAGGAGTTACTAAAATGTTCAAGACTGAAAAAAAAATCACTAACAAAATAATAAAAATTCTGTCAGCAGTATTGAATGAAAAATTCAGTAAAGTAAGGCCGTCAAATTATTGACAGAAAATTATTTTGAAATGCAATATGTTGGATATAGCTACTCTGTCTTTTCTTAGGTGCCTACACTAAGGATGGTATTTATTCTTTTGTACCTCTTTTAATTTGTTAACCAATACATTTAGATACACTGTTGCTACTCAACCCATTTCAGATATTTCGAGCTGTTAGAAGAAAAATTCTAAGCAAATGATTACATTAGCTTTCACTTAAAACTTCATATCAACAGAAGTTAGTTTGGGTAAGAGCACACAAAATCTGGGGTTTTCGGGGGTATTGTGAGACCATCTCAATGTCTGTACATCTGATCCTTCTCTGGCCCAAGTCCAAGACATTGTCATTTTTTTTTTTTTTACCCTTTTATTGTGTTATCTTTCCTCCCCTTTTCCAGTTCTCTATGTTCTACTATTCCTAGCCACTCACTGGGGTAAAAAATACAACTATTTTATTGAATTTTTATTTTGTTGCTCATTTGGCCGGCCTTCCTTCCTCCCTCCCTCCTTCCTTCCATTTTTCCTACTTCCCTTCCTGTCGCTCTCGCTCCTTCCTTCCTTTTTTCTTATCTTTATTTTCTTTTGACACTTACTCTTCATAATTCTGTCATTGAGCATTGAGGTTTTCTTTTTGGGGAAGATTGGCCCTGCACTAACATCTGTTGCCAATCTTCCTCTTTTTTTCTATTTTTCTCCCCAAAGCCCCAGTACATAGCTGTGTATCATAGTTGTAGAATTGTAGCTATTCTATATGGGATGCCGCCTCAGCATGGCATGATGAGTGGTGAGTAGGTCTGCGCCCAGGATTCAAACCAGCGAACTCCAGGCTGCCAAAGAGGAACATGCAAACTTTATGTGAACTTAACCCACTATGCCATGGGGCCAGCCTCGAGCTAGTGAGTTTTGATTCTTCTAAATTTATCATATGACCTCCAAATTTGTTCTTTTTAGTATACAACCCTTACTTTTACCAGCTTCAAAACTCCTCAATGAAAAGCTCAAGATAATGAGCACTAAAGGAAGCAGTTCTCAATGGAAATAGGCCTCACCTTGCACAACAGATTTAGTCGATTGGGTATTCACTGACTGCTTACTGTGTGCTTTGCACTCTGATAGACTGAGAAGGGATGATATTAAAAAATGATATAGAATTATATAATTTAATGAAACAGACACTACTACTAAAACTTGTGAGATAATTAGCAACACATAATTTACCACAAAATTGCATTATATATAATAATTACATTATAAAATATATGTAAGATGTAATATACTATCCATAATAGATATATAATACAATATTATATAATAGAATATACATTTTATTTTATAATTATATATATTGTATATATAATTGTATACTCTGGCTTCCCTTCATTAGGAATCAGTTCTTGGAACAACAGAATAACTTAAGTAATTAAGTATTAGGTTGTGTCAACATGTATTAAATTTTACTCCTTGTGATGAGACGGAAAATTGTTTGGGCAGGATCCAGAGCTCCCAATACCCAAATTGCTTCTACCATAGCCTTGACCACAGTGGTTGGTTCCAAAGGGAGGACTGACTAAGCCAGAGGACACCCCCTAGAAATATACAGTTATTGGTAGCCAGTGTTCTGGCCTCAAAATCTGATGTGTCCTCTTGGAGATCAGGACTCAATCTCACATAAGACAAAAAGACTCTTGGGAGAGACCAGGCAGGCCTACGTGGCTTGCTGCCTTCCTCCGGGTAACTGCATTGATTTCCTAAGGAGAGTGAGCCTCTCTCAAATGGGAGGTGTTCCCAGTCCATAATATAGTATCAGCATCAAGAAAACAGAGAGATTCCCAAAAGAGTGAACCTTAAGACTCTTCACCACGCAGAAAGCAAGAGGCCTTTTTATCACAACGTGACACAGAAATCTCTCCTCCTCAGATGTCGCCTGAGGCATCTCTGACTTATTAGAAGACTCATCACAACTCTCCTTCTTCTTGTTATGGGATGTGAAAGGAAGGGAGCATTTCAAAAGAGCAATTTGGCAGAACTAATTGGTCTCCTGTGCCTCCTTTCTGAAATTAAATGCATAATATAGCTAAGGAGCTCAGTACCTGTGTTACACACAAGAAGGTTAAGTACAAGGTAGATTTGAAAAGATGGTCAGTTGGTTATCAAGCCTGTTCTTGACCATACGAGGTTGTTTCCCCACACTGTGTATGTGTCCAGGGACTGGAACGCCCGAGCTGCAGGCATTTTCACCATCCTCATACTCCCTGCAGTCACTGCGACCCCACATACTTCACACTTCCTCTATCCATTTGGAATCTGAATTTTAGGAATTGGGTGATTCCAGGAAGACAGGGATTGTGAGAGAGGAATTTTTGGCCAATGCAAGGTTGCTTCCCAAATGGTTTAGATTAGTTTGCACTCTCATGCAAACATTTATTTCTGTACTCTGGTAATGTCTCAGGTCACTGAATCCCCATAGGAAGGTTGCAAAAAGCTGTGCTTCTAAATGTTAAGAAACTGGGTTTGCAAAATTGTGAAAGTGGGACAGACACTCTACTTGAGTATACTCTGGAACGGGAAACAGCTCTAAGCGCCACAAGTGCAAAGACCATATTGTTCACCACAGTCTTCACAATGCCTACCGTGATTCTTAACACATGAGAGATGATCATGAATAACTGTGGAATGCATCAATACACAAATTTAAGAAAGGGAAAATACGCTTGGAATTTGAGGGAGATTCTTGAGCCTGTATTAGATGTCTCGTTAGGCGGCTACATTTTTCTGATAGGTCTCTGATGATATTTGTTGGTTCCCAAGGGCTGAGCTTTGAGTTGGCATCAAGTATGGATCTGGTTTGCCAGTGGCGTTGAGTATGCCAAAGGCTTTAGGCTGAGCACAAAAAGACACTCCACTAATTGTCCATCCAGAGTGTGTTTTATTTCACTTGCTGTATTTTTAAGTTCTATAATTTCCATTTGGTTCTTTTCTATATCTTCTATTTCTTTGTTGAAATTTTCTCTTTTTCATTTGTTTTGAGATAATTTGTAATTGATTGCTGGAGCATTTTTATGTCTGCTTTCAGATTCTTGTAGATAATTCCAGCATCTGGTCTGATTCATTTCCATGTTGGCATCAGTTCATTGTGGTTACTCATTTAAGTCGTGATTTTCCTGG
The DNA here is from genome assembly GCA_031878705.1 of Tapirus indicus. Classification (NCBI taxonomy): domain Eukaryota; kingdom Metazoa; phylum Chordata; class Mammalia; order Perissodactyla; family Tapiridae; genus Tapirus; species Tapirus indicus. The sequence continues at coordinate 124,321,903 of CM062925.1, forward strand.
TCCTTTGTTTCAGGGGATTTTTTTTATTGCTTTCTGGAATTTTGCCTATCATGGATCCCATTTCAATGTTGCATTTTTGCACACACCCTGTTTAGGTTCAAAAGTAGGTCCTAGCCTACTTCTGTGGGCTGTGGTTCCAATGGCCTTTTAATGCTCAGAGCCTTTTTTGTCAAGCGACGTCGTCTGAGCCCTGCTGGTGCTGGCCGAAGGGGTGGAAGGAGCTCCCTCAGGTGGGGGAAGGAGCTGCTTTCTGGGGTGGCGCTTGTGTAGGATCCCCCTTTGCCAAGGCCCCGGGACACCGGTGTGTCCAGATGGAGTGGGGCCCTCCTGCTCTCCCGGTTGTTGACACACTCTGTGTTGTCCCCCGGTCCTGGGGTCTCCCAGCAGCTCACCTTTCCCTTCATCTCCCGCTTATCTCCACATTCTGCAGCCGTCCTTGGTGAGAATGAGCAGGGAGAGCCGGCTTTACATGACCTGGTCTGGACCAGACCTGGAACTGAATGATATTCCATGAATCTCCTTCTCGAAGGGACCGCAATCCCCAGGGAACACGGATCCGGCTCTCTGGGTTGACAGAAAGAAAACAACTCTAGCGGTGTGCTGGCTGCACGCACCCACCTCCGGGAGGGGTTTCAGCCAACACCCCTTCCTCCTGAGGAAAGGACCCAGGCGAACGGTGCAAGGCCTGCTCCTCAGCAGACGGGCTACGGTGGAGTATGCACCGCCTCGTCAGGAGTGAGCTCTTCGCCCGACCCGTGCTCCGTCTCTCCTCTCTCCTTTGCTGCCTCTGTACGATGCGTCAGGCGTCGCGAGGTTCCGAGGTCGAGGTGCGCGTGGGCGGCCGAGCAGACGGCACCGGCCCTACACGCAGGCCTTGCAGGACGCCGGAGCGTCTTCTGGCCTCTTGGTCTCCCGGGCTCAGCCGGTCCCGCGCGGAGGACGAGCCAGCCCCTCTCCCGCCCTGAAGGAGCGGCCCCTGGGGAGACGGCCCTGGCCGCTCCCCCGCCGGCCGCTGGCGTCGCCGAGCAGCCTGTACCGTCTCCGGGGCCCGGCGGAGGGCGCCACGGCGGCCAGCGTGCCCGGGCGAGGCCTCAGGCACGCCCAGACTCGGGCTCGCGGGGAGCCGGACCGCGGGCCCAGCTTAAAGGAACGCGAATGCACACAGTCCCGGGGCCAGGCCAGATGGAGGCGGCTTCTGTGCCTCCGCAAGGACCGGGCGCCAACACAGCCGGCCCAGACGTAAACCCGGATGCGGATGCAAACCCGAGTCCGGACGTAAACCCGGATGCGGATGTAAACCCAGCTCCTGACGTAACCCGGGCCCTGACGTAAGCCTGAATCTGGGCGTAAACGTGGATCCAGACGTAAGCCCAGGCCCTGACGTAAACCCGGGCCCAGACGTAACCCCGGCCCTGACCTGAGCCGGAGTCTGGACATAACCCCGGCCCTGACGCGGGAAGGCTCCGGCCGTGGGGGAGACTCGGCCTCGGGAGCTCCGGCAGCAGCCTGTGTCCCGGCGGACGCCCCGCAGACGGCCCTCAGCGAGGCCGCCGGGGTCCCCGCGGTCCTCGGGTCTCAGAGGGGGCGCCCGCGAGACCCTCGCCGCTCGGGGTGGGGTCACGGGGCGCCCTCCTCCCGCTCCCCGTCCGCGGGGCCGGCGGGTCCATCCGGGGCAGACGGGGTGTCCTGGGCCCTCGTGGCCGTCATGTCCGGCCGGCGCTCGGAGCCACGTGAACGGCGAGGGTGGCCGGCTCGCAGGACCTTTCCCTCCGCTCCCAGGGCCGCGGACTGGGGGGGCCCGGCTCGGTGCGAGGACCGGCACCACCGCGCGGGCTGCGGGGTGGAGCCGGCGTCCGAGTGGCGGGAGTGGGCGGACGGGAGCTCGGGGACGGTCTTCCCCGGAAGAACAGTCAGCCTGAAAGGTGGTCAGACCGTGGTTTCGGCGAGTGACACTGGGCTGTGATGGTGACATCGCGGCTTTAGCGACCGGAAACATCACGCAACAGGAATGACCCCATCACCGTTTTCTGGAGGTTTCCAGGCTGTCGGGAGGGTGTCTCCGGCCCGGACGTCTCGATTCCTGCTGGTGCCGGAGCGGCGCCGCGTGGAGAGGACCCGTGGGCCTGCGGGGAGGGGGCGGCTGCCGCGGGACCGTCGGAACCTCCCGTGGGCCTGCCCCGCGCTTAACAACGCGGCCCAGCCGCGCTCACAGGGAGGGACAGAGGGACCGAGAGCTGGGGTGACCCGGTCCGCGGGAGAGCAGGTCAGCGTGTGCCTCCAGACCTGAAGGTCTCACCCGCTGGCCCTGTGAGCCGCCCTCCCTGCCGGGCGCGGCCTCGCCGTGACTCCGCTCTCGTGGCTCCCGTCCCGTTGAGCCTGCTTGGAAGTGTTGTGTCGTGGACCCTTCTCTTTTCCCGATGTGTACGATTTCGGTAGCGGGTTTGAAACGTTTCAAAAGATAATATCTGGGGGATTTGAAGATGGCAAAGCAGAAACCACTTAGAAGAGACGTGTCCTAGTTGCACTTCCGGTTCCGCTGGGAGCTCTCTCGTTCCAAACGGGCTGCTTGGTGAGGGTGGAGCAAAACCTTATCTCCAACGCCCTGCCCCTCGTGCAGGGCGAGTTCACGCCCATCTTTATCATACGTTTGGATGTGTTCGTATTTATCTAGGGAGGAGCTCTTAACAGCATTTGTCAAATACCTAATTGGGAAAAAAATATATTGACATACTGCTCAATGTCAAGTGATGTATTTGATATGGTTTTCTGTAGAATTATTACCAAGCAAAGTGTGTATAAAGTCAACTGACTCATTAGTCTAGCCCCGTTTAGTGTTTCTATGGAACTAACTGTAAGGATAGTTCTCTGATTGAAAAATGTATTTTTTTAATCACCTGGAGATGCATTAAAAATTTTTTTTCTGATTATAAAGTATATTTACTGTGGTAAATTTGGGAGATGCAGAAAGAAAAAAAATAAAAATACTTGAAAACCTACCCTCCACGGGTGGTGCCTATGAATATTTTGTATTTCTTCCTGTGTCTCTAAGTCTATTATACTTGGATGCAATTTGGGTGATTTTTTTTTCCCCCTTAATGATAGATCATGGGATAGTCCGATTTCATTTTAGCATTTTCAGGAAGCTATTCAAGGTAGTTGTAAAATGCACAGGAGCAAAATTTAAAATATTTTTTCTTAGAAAGGAATCAACATTGTTATAGAGAAATTAGACAGGATAAGAATACAGAAGAAAATAACGATCTCTCATCATTCCATCACTCAGACTTGAGAACTATTATTCTTTTTTTATTTATGTACTTCCTTGTTTTTTGCATGCATATGTGAGTATTTTTGTTCTTTAATGGCATCATTTTATTATGAGTCAATATATCATAAATAACTTTCCTTACCAAATAGTTATATTCCTTTCACTTATTTCTCTTAGAAGCATTTATTTTTAATAACAAAGGAATGGGAACAACTTTTTTATTTAATAATATCTCTAATGGTGTAACACATGATTATTAAAGAAAAAGTAGTCCCCTTAGGTTATCAGAGAAAAAAATAAAAGAATATAAAATTCTACCATTCTGGAATAGCATCTCTGCTGTATATATACTTCCAGGTTTTTTTTTTTTTTTTTTTTCCCCCTGCAGGGAAAGATTTGCCCTGAGCTAATCTCTTGCCAATCTCCCTCTTTTTTTCTCTCCCCAAAGCCCCAGTGCATGGTTATATATCCAAGTTGTAGGTCCTTCCAATTCTTCTATGTGAGCTGTCACCACAGTATGGCAACTGACACGAGTGGTGTGGTTCCGCACCCGGGAACAGAACCGGGACTGCCAAAGCGGTGAGATAAACTTTAACCACTAGGCCATCAGTGCTGGCTCTTCAGGTTTTTTTTCTTTTTAATATGTGTTATACACATGTAACTATTTTTTCTCACAAAAATGGGACTATAATATATACTATTCTATTACCAGATTGTTCAGATAGTTGATCAGGTATTAACAACAAGCGTACCTAAAGTTAAATCTTTTGACTATATCCGTAATGATTTTATTAGAATAAATCCTTCAAAGTGGAATTATTGAATCAAAGAATTTACCATTTTTAAGGTTTTTGGTAGGAATGAGCAGATAAGTTTGCACAAAGGTTGTATCAATTTGTTTTCCCACCAATAGCATATGAGGCTGTTCACTTCCTCCTATCTGAGGCAACATTGCAAACTATAACTTATTTTTAATATTTAACAATTTGATAGGTGAAAACGCTATCTGATATTTTATAGTTCTTTGAATGCCGTATGTATTTTCTCTTTCTACATTACTCGTTCATATCCTTTGCCCATTACTCTATGGAGATGTGTGTCTTTTTCTTTTCAAATTACATCAGTCATTTATATTCTAAGAATATTAACTCTTTGTGGACATTATGTTGGGAACATTTCTTCTAACTTTTCATTTGCCTTTTAAATTGTTTATTGGATCTTGAGGGTACAGGAAATTTTAATTTTTATGTCCCTTATTTCTGATAAGTCAGCTTTCAAAATCAGCTTGGGACAATAGGTTGGTTTAAATCTTTCAAAAAAAGAGAAAATTTCATTGGCGAGTGGCATGCTCCCAGCTGGAAGTTTGGTATTTTTTGGTTTTTTTTTTAATTTTTTTAATTCTCCTCCAGTATTTTTAAATGAAAAAAATAAGATAAACGTCTCTGATGTGGGGATGGCAGAAGTATTTTCTGAGCTGACTGTATAAATAGAAACCGCACTTTCGATTTTAGCTAGTGGAACAACCTCCTTTATCCATGGCTTTCCCCCAAATCAGTTAAATCTCCAGTAGAGTGTCTCTCAAACTTTCCAGAGAATGAGTCTCCTTGTTCACTTTGGACAACTCCCAGTAGGCACAGACTCTTAACAGTGTGTGTGTGTGTGTGTGTGTGTGTAAAAGCACAATGTTTGTGAAAGGCCAGGATGCATTCCCAGGTTAGGATGTCTAAATGTTGTGTGTGCCTGGTGCTAACTGGTTCTTTCAATGATTTTAATTATAATTTCCATATCAATATATCAGTATTATTATGAATACAATTATTTTAAAGATTATTCTGCCATTAGATACATCAGGCAGAAAGGATTCTTCTGGTTTGTGCCAATATGTGAGTCATTGTTCGTGCAGGCTAAATTCCGCCCCCCCCCTTTTCTCATCACAATGACTTCAGAACCAGGGGCGCTGCACTGATTAGTCCCAGGAATGGCTTTGGGCCAGAGTTGCAAGGTCTATGTTTGGGTCAAAATGAGGCCCTTTATTCCATTTCCGTCTGTGGACTAGCTTTGTTTTGACTGTGTTTTAATACATTTGAATATAAATATTTTAGATTGCAAGTAATCTTGCCAAAGGACCCACCACTCCCCGATGTACGGTACCGTTATTTCTACAAATGTTACTTTGTTGGTCCCTTACTGCACTTAAGTTTGGTCTCCTGGTCAAGAGGGTAGATACTCAAAGAGGTGTTGAAGCCAAAAGGATGAATGGACAGGTCAAAGCAGATCATTAGACAAGGTGAGGGGGGCAGAAAGATGGATGGGAACCCCCTTGCTAGGATAGAAGGCCTGAGGCAGCCCCCCTAACCAGTGAGTGGAGACCATTGAAAGGAGCATCTTTGCTCCTTTGAAAGGACAAGGTGGAAACAGGGATCAGAAGGGGCAGGTGGAGCAGGTGAACTGGGGTGTGGAACAACAGCATGGATGGTTCCTGGAAGGGCATGTTGTGTCCTCAGTGGTTCCCTACCAAGGACAGTTGTGGGTTTCATTGGCATCCCCAAGCTGGGACAGACCATCGCATCCTGCAGGTCCTAGGCTGTGTATCTGAGGTCAGTGTGTGTGTGTCTCCCCGCTCCACCAGCGTGAGCAGCTGGAGCCATGAAGTCACAGCTTCTGATAGCGCATGTGGATGGTGCTCCTGAGTTGTGAATTCCCAGCTCTTCTGTGGCGGGCCAGCGTCATTTCAGCTGTGTCCGGTTTGTCAGTCACAGAGCTCAGATTCAGGGTGAGGGGACAGAGACCTGCCTTGTCATGGGCCAAGGAACCAAGGATTTTGAAGCCACTTTTCATGCTGCCACTGTGGGCTGGTGTGTGGCAGAGTCCTGCCACCTGGGTTCAGATGCTGGCTTTGCAATGACAGCTGCATAACCTGAATACTTACCAACTAGCTTCTGGGAAACCCTTCTGAAAACGACATGTACTAAAGTAGTTAGCTCATAAAGTTACTGTGAGAATTGAATGAGGTCATCTCACAAATGTGCTTAGATAGTACCTGGCCCATTGCAAGCGTTCAGTAAATCTTAGCTGTTCTAATGTTTCAGTGGAGACCAGTAATGTGGTAGGTTTTTATTAAGGATGATATACCACTGCTATTGCCCCATGCTCATTCTCTCACTCCCACCAGGCTCTGTGAGCAGGATTTAGGTGAGGCAAGCTGTTTTGTGCAATTTCTTTTCCTAAGCAAGATGTAAAAAAACATAGTGATACATATGCTTCTCTGACAAATACATATTAGAGTGAAATGAATTACTTTGAGATTCCATATCATTCAACTCTAACATTTTTAACTGTGTCATAAAATCCTCAGAATGTTGGCTGGGATAATTCTTTCTGCATGAAGCTGAAAAATGATAGATAATTTTTCACTTCATGGAACATAAAATTGCTGTATGTTTTACAGATTCTCTTATCTGAACCTTTTAGTAGCACAGTCTGGGGAAAAATTGCATTTCTAGATTAAAAAGTAGTAAAGAAAAACCCCAAACCTGCCATTCTAAACACACATTTCTCTGGAAGGTAAATGGATGGTCAGATTTAGTGGATAACAAGGTGGCTTGTCATGACCTGGTGCTAGTATAGCTAGCGAAGACTGTGATGCTGCAGATTTCAAGAAGTTGAGAATTAAAATTTTCTGATTATTTCAATAAAATTCCATATTTTCGCTGGAAATATCAAGTTAATTTCTAGATAGTCATTTTCCAAAAGGTTACTCTCCATGTTTAAGCTGGGTGCATGCTAAGAGAAGAGTGAAAGTGATTCTTTAATTCATGAAAAGTTAAAGAAACAAAGCCATATTGTACTAGGGCAGTGATTCCTTCTCTGTGGTTTATTTTATAAAAAGTGTGATGCTTGACTGCCATTTTTCTCTGTTTACTCACTCTTAAGAAATACAAGATACAAAGTGTCCATAGAGAATCCTCGTTCGTTTTATTATTGAATTTTAGGTTCAAGTAAAAAGTTTACTATGCAATTATCTTATCTAGTAATAATCATGCTGTTTTTATTGATTGTATTGTGATAATGTCTAGTTTGTTAAATTTATGAGACCTTCTGCTCTACTGTCTGCTGGATAATGAGGTGGTACTGCATACAAGAAGGTTTCCTTATAAATGACCATTCCAACCTTTGGAGAAATTATATTAACCAATCACATCCCCTTATGTAGTGATGTAGAAGTGATACAGAACAGAAAACACTTTTTTCATCCTTCCCTGAGCTCATAGTTTTCCTGTCATTATGCATAATTTAATAAGAAGTGCAAGTAAAATAGATGAAGAAAATTTAAATTTTACAGATGATTTTTTCTTGTAAATAACATAAATTTCAGGATGGAGATTGGATATTAGAAAAATATTATTTCCTTCCATATTAATTTATAAATCTGATGTAATTCCAAACAAAACCTAAGGAAATTTCTTTTGGAATTTTATAAATTTATTTTAAAATACACCTTGAAAATAACTGGGCAAGAATAGCTAAATGAATCATGAATTTTGAAAAAGAAGAGTAATGAAGGGAATTTAACCCAGCAGGACACACACAAAATGTTCTTTCATAAGATTGTTTAGACAAAAATGTAGTGTAATGTATATAATTATTGTAATATCTCTTAATATAATGTATAACCAAAAAATCAACCCTCATACATACAAAAACTATCTTCTCCCTTTAAAAATTTTTTAAATGAGTCCAGATCTGCATTTTCCATGAATAGGCCTAGTCTTTGATTAAATCTACCCTAATGCTAATACATTCAAATCCAATCATACAGGGTATTTGTTGTTTAAAAAAAGGTACAGTTTTCAGTTGTATGAGTAATTAGCATTGTGTAAACACACACATGAGGACGTGAGCTTAGCAATAAAGTATTTAAAGTTACTACTAAGTCTTACCCAAATAAAATGAGTCAGTGAGTAAACTTCAGTCTTACCAAGTTTGGTAAACTAGGCTGCTAACTTTGTAATGTACAGCAAGTTCTAGAGGATATGTTGTAATCAGGAGGCCCAGGGTAATCACTCTGGCCTGTAAACTCTTCTGGTTTCCTCCGAATTGTTTGCATGTATGTATACAGTGCAGCAATAACATGCTATAAAATTTTATATCTGTAGGCATACATTTCTTTATTTTGATACATGAAGGTGTTTGATACAGATTTCTTGACCAAAATCTCTAAACTGAAAACCAGAGGAAAGTTGAGTGTGCATCGAATGCATTGAACTACACTTTAATATTACATAAAGCTCTCTTGGGCTCGAGAAGACATTAACAGGGCACCGGCACTAGGCAACGATTCACTGATTGGCCACCCTGGCAGTCTGAAAGCACACCCAAAAGTGCTTAATGCGCTCCCAGGCTGGGGTTTAGGCACAAGAACTACCTGGTCTATTATGGGTGGTTACTAGCTGACACCCTTTCAGTCAAATTTATTTTATTATTGAGGAGAACTTATGTTTTAGCAATACTGCATTAAGAACATTGTAGATGGGACTTGTAAATCCAAGAACAATTTCACAGGTGATATATATGCCATTGGATAATGTAGGCTGTAACTATTAATTGACCTAAAGGGGGAAAGCACATTATCATTTTTTTTCCACCAGTCCACTCATTCACCTATTCCAAAAGTTGAAGCTCTTCCAGCTAGGAGCTGATGATACGGAGGCAAATAAGACTCACTCCCTTTCCTGGTGAGGACTCTTCACAGGGCAGGGCATGGAGCAGAGCCGCCCAGAGAGTGGCTGAGGGCGTGGAGGTGTGGGGGCTGAGGAGGCTTCCAAAGGAGAGAACACAGAGCTGATGCTGGATGGGTGTCCAGAAAATCAAGTGGTCCAAGGAAGAGGGTCGTGGATGGCGTCACAGGGAGGAACTCAGCGGTTTTCCTGTGGCTGGACCTCAGGTGCCTGATCTGCCCCTCACCCAGCTCTTCTCTCTCCCTCATCACAGGCTCACCCTGCTGCAGCTGCGCTGGCCTCACACAGTTCCCTGCACAGGGCAGGCACGTCCTGCCTGCCAGCCTTGTGGTGGCTCTTTCATGTCGCAGTGAGTTTCCCCAAGACATGCGCATGGGGAACCCTCTCCCTCCTTCAAGCCTCCTATCAGATCTCACCTGCTCCATGAGGAGAAGCCATCCCCCTGTTTAGAATTGCAGCCCTTGCTCCGTTTCTGCCACACTGGATCTCTCTTCTGACTCTACCTTTTGTTTTTCTGGAGCACTTTCCACCTTCTCCCGTGCTAATATAATTATTCATTCATTCTGTAGCATATTAACACTTATCTTCACCTGCTTCGGTGTAAGCATCTGAGAGCAGGGATCTCTGTCCGTTTTGTCCGCTGATGGATTCCAAACACTTAAGCAGTACCAAGCACATAGTAGGTGCATTGCAAATATTTGTTGAATGAATGAACAAAAATATTAGATAGGTCAGGCAATCTTCTGAAAAGGTAGTAAACGTGGTTTGAAAGCTCTTAGCTTGGACCAAAAGGGGAAGTCCCCATACCCACTGTTATCACAGCAACGCTGCCACAGTTACTATCACTTGGACTAGAAACTGCGTCCTCACTGACCCCACTGAGAAGACACCTTCCCCATCATGTTTGCAAGGAGACCTTGGCTCTCACCTCCTAGTATTCACTCCTCAGTGGATTTGGCCTGTTTGGCAGAAGCCAGGTGGCCTGAGTAATCCTAGTGGCAAGAAAACCTGTAAAGGTGGTTTTAGGATCTCCACTTGGAGGACTAAAAGTGAGACAGAAGGAGATCGAAATGGGAATGAGTGGGCCAATTTGTGGTGTCTGCCCTATACAACTCTATCTTATTTGGTTAGTTAAATCCTTTCTCTCTGGTGCTGTGCTGGTTATCCTGCCAAGTGCATTCCGTCTATTTTCTCAGTTAAATTTTATAGCAACTCTTGAGGTTTGAATGCATTATTGTTAGCATTTTAGAAATAAGAAATTGGAACTAAAAGAGGTCAAGTAATTTCCCAAGGGCAAATCATTTAAGTTAGTAAGGGTAAAATCAGGTTTTGAACTCAGGCAATTTCATTTCAGAGTTGATGCTGACTACGCGAGCTACCTACATCTCTGCTTCTGTTCATTTGTAACAGAAGAAGGTTTTCACCTTGTGTCTCCTAATCAGGCTATGAGGCATTTTGAGATTCTTGACCACACAATGCTGTGCAGAACCAACCAACTCAAGGTAAAGTCCTAAAGTGGGCAAAGTTTGTTTTGCAACCATTTGGGTATCTGTGGACTTCTGTGTCTCTTAGGGTTGTGCTCAGTTGTAAGATAATATATTGACAAGGGACAGACAGACAGTCCGTTGAAAATTGACCAATTCATTTATAGTGATGTGATAGAGTTGACACTGCAGGCCACTGGGGAAAAGACTGATTTTTTAGTAAATGATAACGTTTGACTTTTGGTTATCCATCCAGAAAACCAAAACCAAAACCCAAGAAATTAGATCTCCACCTCATAGCACACATATAAATAAATTCCAGATTGATTAAAGTCTTAGATGTAATAAGTAAAACTTAAAATTTTAGAAGAATCTAGAGAAGAATATCAACATAATCATGAGATTTGGAAAGTATTTTTAAACAAGACACAAAAATACACACCATTAGGTAAAAGATTGATACATTTGACTAGATTTAACTTAAAAAATTATGACTATCATAAAAAGTTAAAAGACAAGCCATAAGTTAGAAGAAAATATTTGAAACATAAGAAATGTGTGTAGAATCCAGGAGGTATATATATATACACACACATACATATATATATACAGTGATGTATTGCTTAATGATGGGATAGGTTCTGAGAAATGCATCATTAGGCGATTTCATTGTTTTGTGAACATCATAGAGTGTACTTACACAAACTGGATAGTATAGCCTATTGCTCTTAGGCTACAACCTGTACGGCATGCTACTGTACTAAATACCGTAAGCACTTGTAACACAATGGTATTTGTGTATCTGAACATATCTAAACAAAGAAAAGGTATGGTAAAAATATGGTATAAAAGATAAAAAATAGTACCCCTGTATAGGACATTTCCCATGAATGGAGCTTACAGGACTGGACTGCTCTGCGTGTCAGTGAGTGAGTGGTGAGGGAATCTGGAGGCCTAGGACGTTACTGTGCACTACTGTAGACTTTATAAACACTCTTCCCTTAAGCTACACTAAATTAAAAAAAATTTTTTCTTTCTTTAATAATAAATTAACCTTAGCTTACACTAACTTTTTAACTTTATAAACTTAAGAAATTTTAAAACTTTTGACTCTTGTTATAACACTTAGCTTAAAACACAAACGTACAGCTGTGCAAAAATATTTTCTTTCTTTATATACTTATTCTACAAACATTTTTCTATTTTAAAAAATTTTTATTTTATTTTTTAAACTTTTTTGTTAAAAACTAAAACACAAACACATACATTAGCCCAGGCCTACACAGGGTCAGGATCATCAATATCACTGTCTTCCACCTCCACACCTTGTCCCACTGGAAGGTCTTCAGGGGCAATAACACACATGGAGCTGTCATCTCCTGTGATAACAATGCCTTCTTCTGGAATACCTCCTGAAGGACCAGCCTAAGGCTTTTCTTGAAGAGGTGTCAGTCTTTTCAGAAATAGTCCTTGGTGGTTTGCTTGGTTTGTTTCTTTTTTCATTGTAGGTTTGTCTGTAGGCAGATAATGCACCATGAACATTCCTCTCTATTAATGAAAACCTTTCAGTGTTGGGGTCCATGTTTTCAAACTTTTTAAAGAGCTTGTTGAGGTCTGCAAAGGGTTCTGCTAAACCCTTCACTGCATTTTCTTGAGGGTTCTTCTTTTTCTTCTCCTGCAGTTTCCTTTTCTCTTGCCTCTTCTTCAGCTCTGTGTTCTTGGTCCAGTTCCAAGAACTCCTCGTTAGTCAATTCCTCAGGAACCACCTCTAGGAGCTCCTCAATTCATCCTCACCCACGCCCAGGGTAAAGTTGTCTGCCATCTCAACCACAGCCTTGTTGGTTTTTGCAACCTCCTCATCATTGGCAAATCCTTTCAAGTCACGGACGAACCTCTGGAGTGTCTTCTTCCAGATGCCATTCATACATTCCTTGGTGACATCACCCCAAGCCCAAGCAAGGTTCTTGATGCGGTCAGAGATTTGTAATCCTTCCAGAATTGCATCAGTGTCTTCCTCAGTTGCAGCAATTCCCTGGGAAAAGGTCCTTCTCAGGTCATAGGCCTTAAAAGCTGCTATAACTCCTTGATCCATTGGTTGAATCAGAGGTGGTATTTGGAGGAAGAAATACTGCTTTGATATTAGGATGAAGATCACCAATAAAAGGAGGATGTCCAGGAGCATTATCAACAATAAACAAAACCTTGAAATGTATGTTATTCTCCAAACAATATTTCTCCATTTTGCTGGCATAGCAATTCAGGAGGGCATCTTGGAAGAGAAGCTGGGTCAACCATGACTTCTTATTGCTCCTGTAGTACACTGGCAGCATGTGCTTATTGATATGCTTGAAGGCCCTGGGCTCTCACTGTGCCAGATCACAAAGGATTTCAATTTGTAGCCTGCAGCATTGCCCCCAAGCAAGACTGTTACCCTATCCTTAAAAGCCTTGAAACCTGGCATTGACTTGGCCTCCTTATGGATGACAGTCCTTTCTGGCATCCTTTTCCAGAGGAGGGAAGTTTCATCTATATTGAATATTTGCTTGGCCAAGTAATTTTCGTCCACAGTCAGCTTATCTGAAGTTTCCAAAAACAATTCAGCTGCCTTCACATCAGCACTTGCAGACTCACCACTCACTTTCACATTATATAATGAATAACGAATCTTGAATCATTTAATCACCCAGAGCTAGCAGTAAATTCAACATTGTGCTCGGGTCCAGCCTTTACTTTCAACATCCCAGACAAACTTTCTGGTTTGCTGTGGTCGTCATGGTGTTGAGAGGGATATGGTTCTGTGTCTGGTCTTCAGTCAGGTCATTAGAAGTTTCTCCATGTCTGATATAGTCCCTTCTTGAATTTTTGTGAGTCTCCTTGCCTTCCATGAAGCAGATCCTTTAACAGCTTCTGTCACATTTTCTTGTACTTCAGGATTGTAGCTATGGTGGAATGAGACTTGCCTGACTGGGGAGCAATAATCATCACTGATTTTCCACCTTCATAGACCTTAATCACTTTTAATTTCATTTCCAGGTCAATCACTCAACGTGGCCTCTTATTGGCAACATTAGCAGTGGATTTTTTGTGCTTGGGGGCCATAACGAGCAAAACAACACAAGGTTAAATCAAGCACAAGAGAAAATGATGCAATCAGGAGACAGGTAAACACAACATGCGTGAGGCTGCTGCTGGTGTGAAATGGCATATTGTTTTACAGTCAAAAAAATTTTTATAAGTAGAAAGAGTACACTCTAAAATAATGATAAAAAGTATAGTATAGCAAATATGTAAACCAGTAACAGTCATTTATTATCATTATCAAGTATTGTGTACTGTACATAATCGTATGTGCTATGCTTTTATATGACTGGCAGTGCAGTAGGTTTGTTTACACCAGCCTCACCACAGACATGTGAGTAACGCATTGCATTATGATATTACAATGGCTACAACATCACTAGGTGATAGGAATTTTTCAATCTTATATTGAAAGACCACTGTCATATATGTGGTCTGTGTTTGACCGAAATGTCATTATGCAGCACATGACTATACATATACTTTTTCATGTAAGTGTGTGCATATGTGTAATAAAGGGACAAACAGACAAAGGCAACAGTGCATAAAAGACACAAAGAGGCATAGCATAGAAGATTTCATTAGGGTCACCTCTTGACCTCATGCTCACTAATAATAGCTATAAACTCCTGAAAAGATGCAAACAACTACTGTCTGAGGGCTCTGGAGACTTGACAAGAGCAGGCAGGTTTTGGAGGGGAGTTGAATGTGAGGCAAGTGATGGACACAGAACATGTTTCCATTTTTTTCTAGTCTTGAGGGTTAGGGAAGCTTCTCTTGAGGCAGCAGGCACCCTGGGTAAGACTCTGATAGAAAACCCACCATGTCTCAGGCTGGAGGAACCAGGGAGAGAAGCCTAGAGCAGCCAGGAAGACTGAAGAATGAAGGAGCACCCCAGAGAGGGGGGACAAAAAGGAAGACATCTGTTTCTGAGTATAAACACAGGCCAAGGCTCAAGCTCAACTTGGAATCTCACGTGCATGGGGCAGACTAATAGCTGCTGCAACAGAGGATTAAAAAGCTGAGTTGAAATCTGTGCTCTGTACACTGAGTCTAGTCAAGTTATTTTCTTGCCAAAACAGGAACACCCATACTCTCGAGCAATGGAAGAGAATCCAGAATCTACAAGGCATAGTGGATACAACTGAAAATTACTCGACCTACAAAGAGCCAGGAAAATGTGACCCCATGTCAAGGGGAAAGATACTTAGTTGGTGCCAGCCCTGAGATGGCCCCAGGTTGGAATGATCAGACAAGAACTTCAAAGCAGTATTCAAACTATTCTTGGTGTGGTAAAAGAAAATATAGCAAATGAAAACATAGGAAATGCCATAAGAGAAATAGAAAATAAGAAAATGAGCAAATGGAAAATTAAGAACTGATAAATAAAATATCTTCAGTAATAAATTCACTGGAAGAACTTAGTTGAAGATTAGAGATGACAGAAAACAGAGTATGTGAATTTGAAGATAGATAAATAAAAAACATAAAATCTGAAGAAGTGAGAGGGAAAAAAACGGATGGAGTCTTAGGGAACTGTGAGACAATTTCAAAAAGTTTAGTCTATATGTGATGTGTCCTAAAAGGAAAGGTGACAGAGAATAAGAGGAATCTTAGAACAAAGGGAGAGAGAGAATGAGGCAGAAAAAATATTTGAGGAAATAATGGTCAAAGCTGCCCCAAATTTGGTGAAAGATGTAAATTGACAGATTCAAGAATCTCAGTGAACTGCAAATAGGATTTAAAAAAAAATTACTAGGGGCCAGCCCCATGGCATAGTGGTTAAGTTCAGCACACTCTGCTTCAGTGACCTGGGTTCAGGTCCCAGGCACAGACTTACACCACTCATCAGCCATGCTGTGGTGGCGACCCACATTCAAAGCAGAGAAAGATTGGCCAGATGTTAGCTCAGGGTGAATCTTTCTCAGTGAAAAAAAAAAAAAAGGCTAGTTAAAAATAGTTCACTAGTCTACTAGTAAAATACATCATGGACAAACTGCTGAAAATCAAAGATTAAGAGAAAACCTTAAGATCACCAAAGAAAAATGACAAATCATATACAGGGGAATGATGATTTGAATCATCACAGATTTCTCACCAAAAGCCATGGAGGCCACAAAAAGGTGAAAAAACCTTTCAGATTGCTAAAAGAAAGAACAAAACACCTGTTCACCCAGAATTCAATGTCCAGTAAAAATACCCTTTTAAAATGAATTACAAATAAAGATTTTTTTCAGAAAAATATAAACTAAAGGAATTCACTGCCATGAAACCTGCACTACAAGAAATGCTAAACAAAGTTGCTCAAACTGAAGAAAAGTGATATCAGAAGAAAACTTGGGTCTTCAGGAATAAGGGAAAAGCATGAGAAGTGTGAAATTTATAGGCAACCATAAAAGGCATTATTTCTCAATTTCTTTAAAAGCATATGATTGTTTAAAGTAAACATTATAACACTGTCTTGTGAGGTTTATAAGGTATGTGTGTGATATATATGATAATTATAGTGTAAAAAATAGCTGGAGAGGGTAAATGGATTAATATGGTTGCAGATTTCTGTATTTTATGTGAAGTGGTGCAGTATTAACTCTAAGTAGACTGTGGACAGTTAGGAATGTATGCTGTAATCCCTAGAGCAACCGTGAAAAAATGCAAAGCTGTACAGCTAAGAAACCAATTTTTTTCAAAATAGGACTTAAAAACATATAATCTAAAAGAAGGTGGGAAAGAGGGAAGAGAGACACAAAAAAACAGAGGGAACAGCAAATAAATAATAAATGGTGGATTTAATCTGACCATAACAATAATTACATTAAATAGTAATGGATGAAACACTCCATTTAAAAGGCAGAGATTATCAGGTTGGATAATAAAGGGAAACCCAACTGTTTACTGTCTATAAAAGATGATGCACTTTAAACATATACAATAGTTGAAAGTAAATGGATGGAAAAAATGTGTTATCTAAACAGTAAGCATAAGAAGGCTAGGGTCGCTATGTTAATATCAAATATATGCAATTTCAAGACCAAAATTGTTATCAAAGATAAGAAAATTTCATATTGAATAAAGGGTCAATTCATCAGGAAGTCATAACAAACATAAATCTGAATGCATCTAGTAAAAGAGCCTCAAAATACATGAAGAAAATTCAACAGTATTAAAGGGAGAATAGGGAATTCCACAAACAGAGGAGATTTAAAAATCCTTTTGGCAATCGATAGAACAACTAAATGAAAATTTATAAAGATATAGAGGATCTGAATAACTATTATTCACCATAATCTAATTGATGATAGAATACTATGCCCCCAAACTACAGAATATACATTCTTTTTGAGTGCATGTGATATGTTTTTCAAGATAAACTATATGTATAGATAAACAAGTCTCAATAAACTTGAAAGGTTTGAAATCATACAAGTTTGGTCTCTGACCTCAACAAAATTAAAGTAGAAATCAATAAGTTATCTTGAAAATTCTAAAATATTTGGAAAATAAACATCACATTTATAAATAACCCATAAGTCAAAGGAAAAAAATCTCAAAGGAAATTAGAAAATATTGAATTACATCATAAGAAATATGAAAGACATCAATCTTCAAAATATGCAAAAAGAAATCAATATTCGTAGGATGCAGGCAGTGTTTATAGGGAATTTTACAGCTTTAAATGTTTATTTAAGAAAAGAAGAAAGTTCTAAAATTAATTATTCCACCTCAAGAAGATAGAAAAAGAAGAGCACATGAGAACATCACTACTCACCAGAGAAATTCATATTCAAAGCACAATGGGACACCAGCGCACATCCTTTAAAATGGGTAAAATTTAGAACATTGACCATACCAAATGTTGGCCAGGTAGTGGAGGAACTGGAACTCACCCTGTCCTGGTACAAATGTAAATGGTGCAATCACTTTGGAAAAATTGTTGGGCAATTTCTTAAAGGTCAAACATCCATCTATATGTGGAGAAATTGGAATTCTCTTGCAATGCTGGTGGAAATGTAAAATGATGCAGCTGTAGTAGAAAACTGTCAGATCCTCAAAATGTTAAACATAGAGTTATAATATGACCCATCAGTTCCACTCCTAGATAAATACTGATGAAAAATGAAAACATAGTTCCACCCAAAAACTTGTACATGAATATTCATATAGCATTATATAAAAACCAAGAGTGGAAACAACCCAAATATCCCATCAACTAATGAATGGGTAAGTAAAATATGGTTTAGCCATACGATAGAATATTATTAAGCAATAAAAAGTAATGTACTAATACATGCTACAACGTGGATGAACCTTGGAAATATGCTAAGTGAAGGAAGCCAGTCACAAAAGACCACATATTGGTCACATATGATTCCCCTTGTAGGAAATATCTAGAGTGGACAAATCCACAGAGATATAAAGTAGATTAGTGGTTGCCTAGAGTTGAGATGATTGGGGAAAAATGGAGAGTGTCCGCTAATGAGTTCAGTGTTTCTTTTTTGAAGTGATGAAAATATTCTAAAATTGATTGTGCTGATGTTTGTGTGAGCTGTGAATATAAGAAAAACAATTGAATTGTACACTTTAAATGGGTGAGTTATATGTTATGTGAATTATGTCTCTATAAAGCTGTTGCAATATCGTGATTTATAATAAGAAGTACATATCTGGTCTTCACCCCCATTCCTGGCACAGACCTCCTAAAACCCTGGGAATTTCCTAAGTGATAAAGGTGAAAGGAGCATCTAATAAAAAGATGTTAAAGGAACATCCTAACAAGTCCCTTTCAACCACCCTTGAGCTTATGTTAATTAGGTGTCCTTTGGAAAGCCCCTAAGGATAGGGGCTGATTGCCAGGGGAACCAACCAGGTGATTAGAGCGTCTGATCTTTCAGCTCCCCCAACCTCCCCCCCCAACCTCTGGATTGGAGGATGAGTTCAGTCACCAATGGCTGATGATTTAATCAATCATGCCTATGTAATGGAGCCTCCATAAAACCCCAAAAGGATGAGATTTGGAGAGCTTCTGGGTTGGTGAACACATGGAGGTGCTGGGATGGGAGGGTATTACGCTCTGAATGGGCATGGAAGTTCCACAAATCTTCCCTACGCGTGTCTTCCATCTGGCTGTTCCTGAGTCATATCCTTTGTAATAAACCAGTAATCTAGTCAGAAAAATGTTTTCTGAGTTCTCTGAGCCCTTTTAGCAAATTATGGAACCAAAAGAGGAGGTTGCGGGAACCTCCAATTTACAGACGGTTGGTGACAACCTGGACTTGTGACTGGCATCTGAAGTGGGGGCAGTCTTGTGGGACAGACCCCTTAAGCTGTGGGCTCTGACACTATCTCCAAGTAGATACTGCTCAGTAATAAAAAGGGATGACCTACTGATACACAAAACAATTTAAATAATCTCAAAACCGTTATTCTGAGTGAAAGCAGCCAGACACCAACGGGTGCACGGTGCTGAAGGGCGATAGGCTGTTCTGGAGTGCGAGGAGTCTTGTGGGGGAGACGAGATGTTCTGTATCTTAATTGTGGTAGTGGTTTCATGGTGTAAACAACTATCAACAGTCATTGAAATGTACACTTCAAATGAATGGCAAGAAACAACACGTGGAAAGATGCTTACTCTCACCAGTAACTAGCAGGGTACAAATGCAAATTAAGAGAGGATAGCGTTTTCCCTCTGACCAGATTGGCAAGAATAACAAGTTTGACAATATGTGTCCTAGAGAAGAGCCCAGCCTTCAGAGGGGTGTGTACAAATGTTTAGAGCTGCATTGCTCATCATAGTAAAAAGATAAAAATAAGTGGGTACAAATTTTTTAGGCAAATGTAAAATAATCTGTGGCTTAACTGTAAATATATACATGAGTGAAAATTAATGAAATACCTGTTTATCAATGTGGGTGATTCTCAAGCACATAATGTTAAGCAAAAAAAGCAAATTGCATAGAGTAGAATCCTATTTATATAAATTTCAATAACATCCAAATGAAGCAACGTATTGTTTAGGGACATATACCATGTTTGGCAAAACTATAAGTACAAACACTAGAATGATAAACATAGAATTTGAAATGGTGGTTGCTCATGGGAATGTGGAATATAAGATGGAGAGTGAGAAGGGTCTTTCAGAAATCCTTGGTAATGTTTTCTTGTTTACTGGGGGTGACACATACCATTATTCTTTAAACCATACATATATGAAGTATTATCATAAGGGATTTTTTTCTTTTAGCTTATGGAGAAACAAACATGAGACAGTGTTAGCCATAGATTAATTGACATAAAATTGATCAATTTTAAAGTGACATAAGAAAATTTACGATGTCTAATAAAAAGAAAGAAATGAGGAAAATAATTAATATTGAATATAGGAAGTGACTAAAATGATAAACTTTAATATAATGTGATTATAATACATGTATTCTTGTCAAATTCAATAAAAATATGGGCTTACAGATTTAATGAGAGAAAGATCTAGCAATATATGATCTATAATTGACATAAAAATATTCAGTACAAATATTTTAAAGTATCCATAAAAATATTACGGTTTGGAAACAGATGCAGACACATCAGGCACACATAAAGCAAATGAATGAAAAAGCAGCAATTTTAAAGAGAAATTCAATTTAATTCAAAATGATCATAAAAGAAGGAAAAATGTAATGTACTGGAAAAATGAATCAGAAGATGCAATACTTATGAACGATAGAGGTTAAAAAATTCAGAAAGCAACAATTAACAAAATTTTCAGGAAAATAGATTTTATGCAGAGATTTTAACATTTTTTGGGAAATTTTCAACTCGAGTATACAAAAAAGTACAAGAGATAACGTAATATACAGCAGTTTCATGTGTGCTCTGTGCGTGTATATATGTAGGCACACACACATATGTATATACTATATATAACTTTACCTATAAAAAATAAAAATTCATACTTCTGCAACCCATACACAACATTTACAAAAAAAGATTATGTAGTAGGTTACTCTGCACATCTTAATACATTTATAGGAGAAAAATAAATGAACAGTCTCAGTTCACTAAAAATACAATCAAGTGAGACCTAATTAATGAATGAGGCTTTAAAAACCCCCTGTTTCATGGGGGCCGCCCGGTGGCGCAGCGGTTTAGTCCGCGCTTGGCAGCCCGGGGTTCGCGGGTTCGGATCCCATGTGCAGACTGACGCACTGCCTGTCAGCCACAGCCGTGGCGGCGTCCCATATAAAGTAGAGGAAGATGGGCACGGATGTTAGCCCAGGGCCAGTCTTCCTCGGCAAAAAGGGGAGGATTGGCAATGGATGTTAGCTCAGGGCTGGTCTTCCCCACAAAAAAAAAAAAAAAACAAAAAAAAAAACCCTGTTTCAAAAAATCTAAACTCATAATACCAAAACCACCCTTGAATTAAAGAGGAAATCGTAAGGACAGTACTGAAAATTGAAGGGGGGGCAGCACTAAGGGTGCTCATATGGAGAGTCATCAATTTAACCACAACAACAAAGAAGACTGAAAGTAAGCTGAATTTCCCACTCAAAAAGCCAGGGGAAAAAGTGAGCGTAAGAGTAAAATAAAAAAGAAATCAATAAAATAGAGAACTACAGCAAAAGCTGAGTCTTTGAAAAGATTAATAATAATTAAATCTCCATTAAGACTGATGAGAGAGAGAATGCAAACAAAAGCCCAGAGTGAGAAAGGGAAAATTTCAGTCACAAAAGGGTATTTAGTCAAGAATGCAAGAAAATTTCAATATCAGAAAATCTACCAAATAATTTATCTCAAGAACTACAGGACAAAAGCTTCAGAATATACTCCAAAGATGAAGAAAAGACATTTAAGTTCAAATCTGTTTTTCATTTAAAAATCCTCGAAAACTAGGGAATGTTCTTAATTCATTCAATGGACATTGAGTGCTCACTAAGTTCTAGGCATTCTTTATGCACTGAAATAGAATTTGGGATTTAACTCCTTTATTTTCCTGTCATGTTAATATTCATGTAGAGAGATATACTCCTTCATGGGGAAGATAGTGTACCCATTTATAACCGTTATGTAAATAGCTTAGGAATTGGCACATTATATAACTGCCTCTCTCAGGTCAGAAGCCTCTATCATGCCTACACGTTAATGATTTCACCTTTTTCCTATTTGCTTTCATGGCTATCAGCACATGTATTGAATGCTGTCTTAGAATCCTAAGTGAGGACCCAGAGTTATGAAATGAACTGTAGAACTACAGACTTTAAATTTCAAAGGGTAGACTGTGTGTGTGTGTAGTTTGTTTGTAATTTGACCTTTCCTTTCCTTGAATAAGGACACAGGAGGCATTTCTAGATAGGTTCTTCATATTTCCTTGGTTCAGAAGTGGCTCAAATCGAATTTTTTTGCAGGTGCTAAATAAAATCAAGATGAAGTTAAATGGATGGTCACACCTCACTGTTCTCATCTCAGTTAGTCAGCCTGATTAAAATGGTCATTCTTCCAAAACTTGTATGTCTTATGCAAATGCATCAAATATTTCCACAAATCATATGTCCAGTGTCCTAACTTAAGCATGAGAAGATTTTATGTGAAAAGTTGGTATTGGAACCCACTCTAATAAAGCACTCTCAGAGGTTCTCAAAGGAATTCTGGTGAGGTGTTTTTGTTTGATATACACCTATAAAATGTAGAAACTTTTATTCAAAGGACTAAAAATATTGTCATTATAATATTATAAATATTAACAGGAAGCAATCTACACCCCCAGAGTAATTCACTGTGCGCTTGACAAAAATAAAAGGCTTGTGTCACGTATAACAAAACGGCATTTTAGGCTTAAATTAAAATTTTAAAGATCTTAATAACTGAAAAATAATTATAATTCTTTTCCTTTGTTTATTTAATCTGAATTTAACCAAACCCCATTCTTTGCAGGGATCTGTGTTGAGCAAACAGGTCTAGAGTTTTGAATGAATGAGTTGTTGGTTTATAGTTTCTGCATATGTGGCTGACATCTACTTGAAATGAATTGAGCTGAGCAGTTATCCTAGTCTAGTGTAGACGCAGCTGTGAAGATGTAAGGGTAAAACCACCTCTATGCCCTCCTTCTCTCCAGAACTACATGTACACGTAGCATATTTCAGAGACATTCACCTCTGTGATTATTATGCACACCCAGGGAAGAATATTTCACAACTTGACAACCAGTTTCATCAGCTTAGCCTATTTTAATATTCTATATAATTTTAAATTTAAAGAGCTTTGGGAGAACACCAAGAGCTCGTAATATTTTGCTATTTGGAACATAAATTCATTCAGCACCCTTGAATAGAGTTTGAATCAGTATTGTTTAAAAAAGTCCACTTTGTTAAGTCTATTTGGAACTACTTTAAAACAATTTTGGGGTGCAACACAGGGATTAAATGAATGAATAAGTAATAAGTGAGTTTTTCTTTAGGACCCTTCCAGCAGGCTGGTGGAAGGAGCCAGGGTGTGGTTCCAGGCTACATAGGGCGTCCTGACCCCACTACTCATCCTGGAAGGTCACCTGAGCACTGGGGGCTCTGGTTCCCTGCCAGTTATGAGGATAAGAAGATCTCACCTGAGGGAGTCTGTGAGGATTAACCTAGATAACCAACATATGTAAAAACCTTCTCCCAACACGTGCTCTGGGAGCTCAGTCAGTTCCTCGTGTCCTTAGGAATATTGATAACATACTTTAGTAACTGACTGTTTATTAAACATTCACTCTGTACATGGAAGATTTGAAAATGGTACATGTTTCTAGGGGGAAGTTTGCCCCTGGTTTCATTGATTTAGATTTCTGAACACCTTTTCAAGATGTTGATTGAAGTGGCTGTCCACATTTAGAAAATTCTTAAGTGAGATCTATGTTGTATGGAGATTCTTGGTTATCAGGTTAATTGGGACTGTCCAATTCTCTGTTAATTGGTCTGAAATTAAATTACCAGTGAATCCCCAGGCATAGCAAACGTTTAGTTATTCACACAAATGCGGAGGCACAGTCTCCCCCTGGCACTCTGGCACATATCCTTTATTTGATGAAATTATGGGTATGCTCCTACTTTAAGTGTCAAAGCTAATTACTGGTACTTCTTGATTAAAAATGTGTGATTTTAAAACAAATCTACATTTAATCAAATATTTTACTAAATTAATTTAAAAGTGTTTTGCAAAATACACTATTAACATATTAGAAATGTTACATAATGTCCACTTTTATTAACTAATCAAGTAGTCCAAATTTAGTGCCACTGTGATTACTTTCCAAAAAGTCCACAAATAGCAAATGTTAAGCCCTCCAAGAGTCAATAGTGGAAGTAGACTGAGGAAAATCTCTGCTTTCCAATTTACTCGTTTTATTTTCTGTCTTCCCATCCCTGGGTAAGGTTCTGCAGCGTCATTTCGATCAAGTAAATTATCACCTGAATAAAAGAAAATTCTTCTGGTGTTTATATAATCATTTATTCCTGCCATAATATAATTCCTGTATCAGGCTAATGTCTCTGAAGTTGCTTCTGATTTAAAGATTATAATTTGTTTTTCCTACTGGGGCTGAGTCTGATAGTTCACGTTATATGCCTACCATTATCATGTAATTGATGCATTCAATGTAATTAGCCTGTTTTTTCCTGGGGTCTTATGTCTGGAAGTGGAATACTCTTAGATAGCTTGGGCTGCTATAACAAAAATACCTTAGACTGGGCAGCTTATAATGACAGACATTTATTTCTAACAATTCTGGAGTCTGGAAATCCAAAATCAGGGTGCCAGTGTGGTAGGGTTCTGGCGAAAGCCCTCTTCCAAGTTGCCGATGGCCATCTTCTCATTGCGTCCTCACAAGGTGGAGAGCAGAGAGCGGCTCCACCCTCATGACCTCATGTAATCCTGATTATCTCCCAAAGACCCCATCTCCTCATACCGTCACATTGGGGGTTTCAGTGTGAATTTTGGGAGAACACAATCATTCAGGCCACAGGAAACACTTTTCAAACCACTGTCGCCATTTATTCAATTACACCATCAAGCCGTTGTCCCTTTACATGATTCACAATCAGTAGAGATGGACAATTTTAATTATTCAATTGTATTGCCACATAGACGTACCAAACCCATTAGTTCGATAGGAAGTGTGAGCTAGAATAGGTGTGAATTCAAAACCTCCTCAGTCATACTATGATGGCACATTGAATGCTGAGGGAATGAATATTGCTGGGGTACAAAATGTCCATGCTGGAGATTTCAGGAGTTGACTATGTTCTATATAATAGAAAAGTGGTATAATGAAGGCAGCGGAGATAAAGGCAGTGTGTGATGATTTTCTCCTCCAGAAAAAGTGCAGGCTCTCCTTAGGACCTCACAGATATACTCTCACGAATTAATCTCTTCTTCAATCTAGTTTATTTTTGACCTACCTGGGCTCACAGACTGTATTCCTTCTTTACTGGGAGACCAGAGATCCTTTCCTTAGCATATGAACCGTCTGCATCAACAGTTTACGTAGATGAATTTGGCCATCCGAAGAGTGCCAGATCGCATCTGGTTTCCTTCTAACCGGAAAGCTGCCTCATCCTACCATGACCCTGTCAGTTTTCCAAGTGATTTCCACAATTCTATCAATATGATCCAGTCTCTCAGACTTGAGGTGTTCCAAATCCACTTTCCAGCTCAGTCTCAACCTGAAACTCAATGTCTGACTTGGCTACCTTCTCCGCTCAGGTCCTCTAGTCTCTACCTTTAGTTTCACGGGAGATGTGGACCCGTGTTTATGATGCGATTTGGGGCAACCTGTCAGAACCCGTAATGCCACCAGTGTATCTGTGCAGCCGGCATGTGCATTCTTCAGAAACTACTGGGATGTGAAATGGAAAGACATCCGTGTGGGCTGTTCAAATTGGCAGGTGTCTGTCTTGGGACACTTTTGCTTCCTGGAATAGAACTCAACCCATCTACTAGAACCTCCTGAAGAATATGTGACTTGCGTTTGGAGAGTCAGCCTGGGCCATTTTATAACTCTGCCTTGGTAACCATGTGGTAAACATGATTCACATATTTTACAAGCTAGGAACTTGGAATGATAAGTGGTATTAATAACTCCTATCTGTGCACCATATCTCATGACTGAATCTAAGAGTAAACGACTCCTCCTACTCTTAGAATGTTGAATACAATAGCAGATAAATACAGTCCAGAGTCGGCTTTTCCTGAACTGGAATGAACATTTGGCATAGTTAGCTGTAATTGAGAGTTCACACGTAACCAACAGATCCCACAAAGGGAATCCTCTTTCTAAGTATGCTTACTATCCTGGGCTAATCACATGATACTATGGTACTCCAGTCTTTTTTTTTTAAATGACAAGAATAATAAATTGATTTGGGGGATGAGTAACAATTTTAATCATTATTGCACTTTCTTTTTTTTTTTTTTTTTTTTGCTTAAAACTCACTACATAAATGTTTGGAGCTCTGAATTCCAGATGAATTTCCTCAGTTTCTTCTGATTATAAATGCTGGCCTGCTGTTCATGTAGCCTGACTTGGGATGCTGTCCTCTGGTGTAGGCCTATACCCATTGGGGCCCAGCTCTGTCTATATGGCTTTGGATTTGCCTCCCTCTCTTGGGATTCATTATCTCGTCTTGTTTACCATTAATTCATCTTGGTCATATTATCCCCTCCCCCGCCAAGTGGCTTTCTGATGTTTTCACTGAGATTGCTTCTTGGGGAGTCCCCAGTAGTTCTTGTCTCCCGTAATGGGCTTGCCCTGGTCTCAGTCTCTATCCCATTATCACTTCACTGTTTCCTGGGCATGATCACATCCTTGGACAATAATCGTGTCAATCTCCAGTAGCACCCCCATAACACTCACAAGAAGCAGATACAAACAAATGCATGATGGCGTTAACCTGTGGGCAAATCTGGAAGCCTCATCCAGCAGTTTCCTTCTCTGGGTGAGGCTGCTGCCCAGAAAGAAGGGTATATTTGAGACACGCATGGCCTTTTGTGGCCAGCAACCTTATGTCAGCCCTGGGACCTGCTCTGCAGCCCCTTGACTGCTGTTGCCAGTGGCCCTTTCACACCCCAGAGACCCTGGACAGAGGCTTCTCCTGAGCAGAGGAGCCTGGTGGCTCAGTGTCCAGCCGCCTCTCTGTCCCAGGCCTGCCAGATTGTCCCTGTTCTCTGCAGCCTCTCCTTTCTCTGCTGGGCCCTGTCTTGTGGTCAGTCTGGGATCCAAACCTGGGAGTCGGCTCCTTTTTTCTGCTCTTGTCACCCTGAGGACCAGAGTCCTGACCCCACCCCACTTCCCATGACTGGGCCCCACTTTACCTAAGCGCCGTCTCCTCACCTGCAAACTGGACCCCAAACCACCATTTAGTCGAGTTGTTGTCAAGGTTGAAGGACATCCTGAGAGCAGCTGTTGCACGATGGAACATAGATCCGGGGTCAGTCCACATCAGTTTCTGCCTCCTGCTAGTACCTCCTCTCACTGCGTGCCCCAGTTTCATGGGTCTGCACAGCTTCAGGCTTCCAGTTATTCCACTGAATAATGTTCCATTGTCTGGATTTATTCATTCACCTCCTGAAGGACATCTTGGTTTCTTCCAAGTTTTGGCAGTTATGAATAAAGCTTCTATAAACATCCCTTTCATTTTTTAAAATCTCTGCAGCCAGATGCATGTGGCATTTAAATCTTGATGTCCCCCTCCACCTTGATCCCCAGGCATGTCCTGTTCTGCCTGGAAATGCTATTACTTGGGTTTTGAGTATTATAAGAAGAAATCTAATAAGGAAAGTTATGGGGGAGGACGCCTGCTGAATGAGAGGGGTGATTCTATTTTGTTCTGGGAGTCGAGGTTCTCCTCAGAGGCCCCGGAGACATTGCCCCTGCCCCCAGCTGGGTGGGGGGCCCCACTGGAGAGATGCCCATAGCACCTTCTCCACCCTGGTCCTGGCCTATGTGTGACACAGCCGCAAGTCTGCAAATCTTGGGATGCCCCCCAGGAACGGGTGTAGGCCCAAGGGAGGTTGCCCTGTAGCTGAATGAGCAGAGGCATGCTCTGTGGCAGTTGCACTCTGAGGGACTTGCCTGCAGGCATTCCGTCTGGGCTCTCCACTGGTCTTTACATGGAGCTAGAGACCTTGCACGTGGATCTGAACCAGACTGCTGCTTTTCTCCTCCCTGTCTTTCCAGTGGGACAGGGTCCCCTTCCCCAAACCCAGGCCATTTCCCCTCTGTGTTCCAGACCCCACTTCCATTAGAGCTCTAGAACACACAGTGTCAATGCTCTGTTCTCTTTCCTCTGTTTCCAGCTTCTCCCTCTAAAGGGCCTGCCTCACATGGGCCTTTAAACCTGAGCAAGTAAATAGTCCCTTTGCTGACGGGAACAGAAGCCCCCTCACCCTGCTTCACCACCAGCTCGGCCCCTTCACCTACAGACACATTTCTTGAAAGCGTGGTCTGAACTCCATTTCTCATTCTCCACTTACTTTTCGTATAATAACATATTCCATTTTATTTCTGTCTCTCTTTATGTTGTTCAATGGAAGATATGTTTCTCTCTCCTATTGCACTTGCTCCCAGCGGAATTCAATCAGCTCGGTCACTTTGTCCTTTTTTGGACACATCTCTCCTTTGCTTTCACCATACTGCACTCATTTGCTCTCACCGCTCAGCTTGCTTCACTGTGGTCTCTCAGTCTGGCTTACGTTTCTCTGCCTGACTAGTTCAAGGATCTGTCCTGTGACCTCTCTGCCTACTTTCACCTTGGGTGATCCGATTCAACCTATGTCTTCAGTTGCCATCTGTACTCACATAGTTCACAAATTTATGTTGCTAACCCCTGACCTCTTCTCAGAGCTTCAGAGAACTACATCCAACTATCAGGTTGACAGTTCCATTTGGGGTGTCAAGGTCACTCAATCTCAGTATGTCCAAAACAAAACCTAGCTGCATCCTCCTTAAACCGGCCTTCCCTTAGGGTCCCCAGTGCAGTTAGAAAGTTGATATCCTTCCAAGAGCATAAGCCAGAAACCTGGGAGTCATCCCCAACACTCAACAGCTCTTTCTCTCTCCCCCTCCCCATGAACCCAGCACTAGCTCCCCAGTGAGTTTTCCTTCTGGCTGTACCCCTACTCATCAGGCTCTGTCCCCGCTACCACCTACTCTCTGTCTTACGTCACCTCTCAGCCTGGGTTTTTGCACTCATTTAAGGCCCCTTGAGCTATTCTGCACTTGCACCTGAAGTGGCCTTTTAAACTTTCAAATCTCTCTTATGTTTAAAATGCTTCAATGGCTTTTCAAGGCTCTCTGGATGAGAGAGAAATCTGTAACGTGGCTGATAAGGCCCTCCGGCCCCTCATCCATCTCTGTTCGGACTCCCTCTCACCTCCTGGCCATGTCCTCGCCGTCCTTCTCTCCCTTCCTGGGGGATGTTCCTTCAGCCCAGGGCTTCACACCCTCATTCTCTCTGGACAAGATCCACCCCCACCATGTCACTTGATGGGCTCATACCCCTCCTGCAGACCTCAGGGAAAATGCTGCCCCCTTGATGGCCTCGGCTAGTTCAGGTCCCCTGTTGCATTGTGAACTCTTCCTTCCCAGCACCAGTCATCCTTTGTAATTCTGTGTTTGGATGACAGCGTGATTCCTTTTCCCTCAATGATAATGTCTGCACCTCTCGTCTCTTCCCCAGTGGTAAATGCTTATCCTTAACCTCTGACACAGAGCCTGGCCCATAGCAGCTGTTCAGTTAATGTTTGTTGGATGAATGAACAAATGCATGAATGAATAAATGAAAGAAAAAGAGGGCAAACCTATTAGATGGTGAATTAAGGTAGACCAGGGTTTCATGTGATGGAGGGATCCTACATGGTGTTTTAAATGCCTTAATTCAGTAAGAACTATTTATTGAACATTGCCACGTATAGGTACTTTGATAGGTATCTCCTTGCAAGAAATATTCCCCAGTTAAATCCTCAAGCTTTACAATCGTAGTATTTGATGTTTTCTGCAGCTGGTTCTAATATGACATGGAAGCTTTTTCTTCTCAAGTTTTGTCTGGAGTAATTTAGAGGTTGTGACAGGCAGCTTGCTACCCCTGCCCTCTCCACATTTCCTGCCCTGGGTGAGGGAGGGACTGGAACTCACATGTGTGGGCACAGGAAGAGAGCCCCCTCTGCTTTTAGGGGTCCTTCTTGGGAACCCATTTTTATGGCAGACAAGATCCAGGATAGCTGAGAGTCTGGGATCTTCTCTGCATTCCCAGTGGTAAGACATTCTTCTTCCTCTGTCTTTCCCTTCTTCCCATTTTTGAGCACCCTTACCTGACACCAAACTCTTTTTAGAAGAGAATTTGAGCCCAAAGGGGGATTTCTAGGGCTATGAGAAATCGTGCTGAGAACTGGGAGTTTGGTGGAGTTTTTGAAGATTATCTCTGCTACTCTGCTTTCTTATGAGTCTTCAGAATCTCTCCAGGATACATCTGGAGAAGAATAGATTTGTAATTTTTTCATCCATAAATCAGCCCCTAGAGGAAAGAGCAGCTCTTAACACTTTATGCTTTAGCACACTCCTTCTTGAAGAGCAAGCAGTGAGCAAACATTCTGAGCTGTTTGTTCTGTTTTGTTTGGGAGGTGACATTGTCTAGATCTTTCTTAGATAATCACCTAAGTGTTAACCAGATTGAGATTTAGTGATACAGACACACACACACGCACATACACACATTTCGAACATGCAGAAATTTTTCCTCTGTAAGCCTAGACACCCATGTTACAAGTAACGTGAAAATATGGCTGATATTTTATCATAAATGTGCATCTCTCTGTTGGTGTAAATACATAAGAAATATTGTTTTGCTTTTATGTGTTTGCAGGTTAAATGCATTTTCATATTTTAAGAAGAGCATTTACCAAGCCCTCTGGTAGGACACAGCCAGCTTCGCAGGCCAGTTTGGCTTCCCTGCTGATTGGGTTTCTGACACTCAGTCAATGTGGTCTCTGCTATTCTTAGGTAGTTTGTGACTGGTCCCAGCCATAGTTGTTCATTGTCCATTTTGAATCTGTGAAATGTGAGTGTTCTTTGTTTTCCACTTCCTCATTCTAAGCATGATTCTCTTTGTTTAAAAATATAAAACCAAGGGCTGCCCGGTGGCGCAGAGGTTTAGTTCGCGCTTGGCAACCTGGGGTTCGCGGGTTGGGATCCCGGGCGCCCGCCGATGCACTGCCTGTCAGCCATGCCGTGGCGGCGTCCCATATAAAGTGGAGGAAGATGGGCACGGATGTTAGCCCAGGGCCAGTCTTCCTCAGCAAAAAGAGGAGGATTAGCAACGGATGTTAGCTCAGGGCTGGTCTTCCTCACACACACAAAATATAACCAAGAATATATGCTCATTATAGAAACTTTAGGGAAAAAAAGAATTTAGTTTAAAAAATCATCAACAACCCACAATCATGCTCTGAATTAATGACTATTTCCACACTTTTAAATATCTGCTAAACAAGGGTCATCTCTGTTTTTGTGTCATTAGCACTTTACTCAGGATACAGTCATGCTTCTAATATTATTTTCATTGTCTGCATGAAAACAATTGCTTGGTTTCCCTAAAAGAGATGTTGCTTCCCTCCTGAAGCTACAAAGAAAAGCTATAAGTTAATCTTGAAAAGTTTGGTGTAAACTGCCAACATCATCTGAACATTTCTAGATAATTGGGTGGTTGACTGGCAGGTTGGTTTGGTGATCTCTCATTTGCCTCTCTTCCTCAGAGGAAGTCGGAAGATAGGGTAGTACTACCACCATCACTGTGTAATACTATTTATATTATATAATTAATAATACTATTATTAATTGCAGCAAAACTACAAGCACAGTGGATATTAGTAGTAGTTTATCTAAAGTGAAAGAAATGTATTCATTCTGAAACTACCAATGCTCTAATTGAAAAAGAAACATTTGAGGAGATCTTAAACATAGAATGCATTCCCTATGTTCTTAAAATAAGACAAATTAACTGACTCTTGGTCTAAATTTCTTTCCCCCTCTTCTGGAAGCTTATTTACATCTGACTTTTCCTTCACCTGTCAGCAGGCATGAATGTATATTCCAAGGATGCTCTGAGCTGTTGGATGAAAAAAATGCATTGCACATTCAGGAAAAGAGTGATACTCTCAGGAAATTCTTTTCCTTACAAGGGAAATCATATATATGCTCTTTCCTGCTGCACACTTTGGACTTCTGCTAATAGGCACTTCTAGGCTCTGCTTGTTAGCCTCTGAAATCTCCTGGTGAGACTCTTCTATATATGGTTTGACTAAAGTAGGATGCAGAGTTTCTCTTTTTCTTGAAGAAAGCGGCTGCAGGGAAAACCAAGTACAAACCAGGCGTTGTCATTCAGACTCACAGACCTTGTGGGAAGACAGCTGTCTGTCTGTCCTTAGCAAAGGTGACATCCTTCCTCCCTGTATTTCTTCCATTCAGTAGCAGATTTGACCATCACAAAAATTTTTTTAGACATACTTGTTTTGGGAGTGTTTGTGGATTGTTCTGTAGGTAGTACCAGTTTTCATTTTTGAAAACAACTTTATCAGAGCAGCAAGACCATTGCTTAGGTTAATCTTGTTTTCTGAGAAGGACCTCAAGATAAAACTGGTGCAATGAGTTCCTGGTGTGTGGTCCAGGATTTGCTCACCTGGCTCACAGAAAATCCAGCTGCCTATTCTTAGATGAATTGCTCTTTTATTTATGGGGGGAGGGGCAGAAAAGTGAAACAACGATGTATTCTGCACATAAATTCTTATGTGCTTTAAAAATGTACCATGATTGATTGTTGCATTTGGGGAACCTCCAAGTGAAGGAGACGCTGACCTTTTTATCCAGTTCCAAAGACACATCTACACTCTGGGAAAAATAGCTGTGAAGACCGGTAGCCCCTAAAACAGCCAGTGGCCTGGGTTTCCCCTGAGCAGCCTGTGTGTACTTCTTTGTCCACCCTGTGCAGGGAGCCACCTGGAAGGATCCCTACAACTTCTGAGTATGTAGCTGCAATATCCATCCATCTTTGACTTTGGATAGTTTGAGGTCAAAATACCCATTTACCAGTTACTCTAATATTGACCTGCCTCAGAATCAGAAGAGAGATGGATAGTGCTAAATGTTATTAGAGGAAAAATAGCAAAGTGGTTATCCTCCCCCTCCCACATATTTTATTTTCCTGTATAGGAAAGGCTAAATTGAGGAGATTGAGAATGGAATTCAGGAGGCCAAGTGCTAAAATCCGTGGGGCAGAGTTCTTTAGAGGAGGTGTGCAGAGGAGTTCCTGAGATCATCAGGGGGTCTCCTCCAGCCCCTGGCTGAGAACTGACCTGCACATCCTGAGTTGGGGGGAACCACCTCCCAGAAGCAGCAGACCCAGTGTTCCTGGGCTTTTCTCAGACTGTGTGCTCTGCCAGTCAGAGTGGAATGAGATCACAAGAAACAGGGTCTTTGGAGTCCTAGGAAGGGTCACACCTTAGTTGTGGGGCTAACATAGTCCTAGTGTAAGGGCTGCTGTTGACCAGGCCTACCAAAGCTCAAAAGCAATTTCATAGAGATTAAAATGATCTGCAATAACAAGTGTGTGCCAGAACAAAGGCCCATACTCTTCAACGAAATACAATAGAATCCGACACTCAACAGGGTAAAGTTCGGAATGCTGAGCAGCCAATCAAAACTTATCAGGCATGGAGAGAAGAAGGGAAACGTGAGTCTTTATAGGAGAAAAATTAGTAAAAACAGACTCAGAAATGACAGAGATGATGGAAGTAGCAGAAAAACCTTAAAACAGCTGTTATGAATCTGAAAATTGCCAAATAATGTAAAGGAAAACATGAATATGATGAAGAGAGAGATGTAAGATATGAAAAGATCCAATTGGAACTTCCAAGGATGAAAAACTGCAGCATTTAGAAAGAGTTTGCAGAGGTAGGAAGATAGTACTTCTACATCTTTATAACATTAGGGCTAAAAGTCTGAATATTGATAAAACAACCAAATTGGCCCAAATTGGTCTCTACAAATTCTCTTCTTAGATAGAAACTTGACCTTTTACCAAACTTTTTTCCTTCTCAGTCTGGCCCAGCAAACCCACAGGTTGTCAGCTGCTCTGTTCCTCAGTCAGGATGAATCAGGCCTCATGAACACCACAGTGTTGGTATTTAATGTCAGTCAATTAGGAACAAAATAGTCATAAATTACAACAGGCAAAGTAGTTCTCTCATTCCTTCTCATTTTTGAAATCCAATAATGTTCAAATTCTTTCAGGGCAATGCTTTTTTGCAGCTCTTGTTCTCCAATCATGCAGATTTTTATTTCTGGAGTAACCAAAATGCTCCTCCATTCTTACCTGTGTGTGTGTGTGTGTGTCTGTGTGTGTGTGTGTTTTACCCCCAGCTAATCCGCACCTGCTCCTCAGGGCGCCCCTGGACCTCACACTTTCTGCAACAATCTTGATAGGTCAGCCTGAGTCTGGTCCTCTCAGTACTCTTCACTTTCTCAGAACTCACCACTCTTCATTTTAAATGCCGTTTACATGTGCCCGTCACACAGGCCGTGAGCCCTGTCACAGAAAGGATCACATTTATTGCCGTACCCCGGGGCTTGGAGTCTTGTGTGAAATATGGTCTTACCGTTCACTGCACCTATGCCATCATTAGTCGCCATGAAGGTCGGCACGACAAAATTCAATATGGAATCTAGAACCCATCAAACCTTGAACAGATACACAAATACTGAGTGGCGTTAACATTCATTTGGATGATGTTAACTAAGAGGGTAAAAACAGGAGCAGGGACAGAGTTGTATTTACCAAAACACTTTCCAGTGTGATAAGTGGCTGCAAAAATGCTCAATAATATTCTACGAAAATGATCCTTTTAGGTTATTTCTTAATCACTCTTTCTCACTGAGTGTGCTTCTTAGTGCTAGAAATGATTATGGAGGTCTCATATTTAGGCAGTGACTTTTTTTTCCTTAAACCACTATTACCAAATTCACATTATCGTTACCACCACAAACTCCTCTTGGCCAGGCTGTTCATGAACCGCTATTGCCTGAGGCTACGAGAGAGCTGACTATCTTTCCCAAAGGAAAACACCAGAATAATCACTTATCACTTCATCCTTTTCCTCATCAAGGATTTCTTCTCACAGGATGAGGCTTGTCCCCGAGGTTCTTTGGAAATTGAAAATTCAGAAAGAATCAATGTGAAGCTGCATTTTTGATGGATGAGCCATTCGAAAATTCTTTGACTTTCCTCCCATGACCTTTTCTGAAGATAGATGAATAGCCTTCCAAAGGTTGCATTTTATTTTATGTTCAAAAAAACTAGCCAGTCAAGGTGTGTTGGAAACAACAGAGTCACATTAGGATCTTTTCCAGTGTGAAAAAAGTAAATAAAGAGAGAAAGGAGAGTGCAACTTAGATGTTTTCTGGAAGAGAACAGTGATTCGCCAAGGAGAAGCATCAGTGCTAAAGAGCTCCGAACCCAAAAGGATGCAAAGAATGCAGGGAGGTTCTCCATTTCCTTGAGGGTGACTTCTAACGCAGCACTCTCATGCTGTGAGTTTCTTCGTACTTAATAAATCTGATGTATATATTGCCCCACCCTTGTGTATCTAACACTGTGCTGTTATCCCTAGAGACACTTCCGATTTCATGGTCCGTGCTATATTACTAAGGAAAAAAATTAAATACATCAAAACAGCAACACATCAACAGGATGAAGCATGGCATTAAAAAGTATTAAGATTTAAATTCTATAAGGGCAGTCCAAATGAGAGGGATGGTTGTAGCATATGAGTCAGGAAGCACATCCTAGAGTTTCCTATGGAAAAGCAAATAGAAAGAAAGAATTTGAGGAATTTGAATATTGATATAGAAAAAAAGGTAGAAACTTCAGAATGAATGAATCCGAAGCATGTGGGCAGTGATAGACAACACAGTGCCTTTGAGGAACCAGTAAAGAGGTGATGAGGTATACCTACGTATGACGAGGAAGGCACAGAACTGTCAATAAATTAATTATATTCCCAGTCTGGCCAAGAGTCTGTCAGAATTAAAATATCTTGAAATATTTAAAACATCATTTTATTTAACTGATGTTTTTGTTTTGTTGTGCTGTATTTTATAGAGTTTAGGTAAGCCAGAAAAGGAGATTCATGTGGTCCACTACTGTGAAATTTCACACATAGATTTGTCACATATATTAATGCCTTTAACCAAAATATTTGTAGATCCTATTTATAGAGTGTTTACTATGTTATCCCCTTTACATGCCATGCCTTATTAATCCCCTTAACAATCTTAGAGTGAATAACTGTTATTTTGTCCATTTTATAATGTCAGACAGTGATTACAACAATGACTATGAGAGGTTTTTTTTTTTTTTTTTGCTCAAGGAAGATTCTCCCTGAGCTCACATCTTTACCCATCTTCCTCTGATTCATATGTGGGTTGCTGCCACGGCGTGATTGCCAGCAAGTGGTGTAGGTCTGCACCTGGAAACCAAACCCGGGCTGCTGAAGCTGGCCCTATAAGAGTTTTTAAGAACTCCTCTGGAGGTAATTTGAGAATACAGCATCTCAGGTTCCTATTTTGAGAGACTGGATATTAACATTTTGTCACTTATTGTTGTCTTAATAAATTCACCACCAGCAAATCATCAACCAAATTAAAGATCAGGAAATGAAGAATTATACTTTTCTATTAAAAATAGTCTCCATGGAAACAGAATTATACATAAATTATCTACGAAAAGAAACTATGAGAAAAACCAGCTACTTTTACATAGAGACACTGGCTATGTCTACAAAATTCTAAAACACTCAAATTAAAAAAAGCAGTGAGCTTTCCAAGAATGAAATGAAACCCCAAACAAAACGTCTTCAGTAATGATCTATACGAAGAACAAGGATTAATTTTTCAATTGTGACAGAAACAAATAAAAATCTCTATGACCTACAGAGGGGCTTCCCTACTATTTGTGACAAGTTAGTTTGAATAGTGTAAATTGGGAAAAAATTCTTCTCTGAGTATAGATATTCATTTTATTGATGTTTCCACTGAGTCACAAGTTAGAGTGAAAAACATTTTGGAAAATGAAAATATTTCTTAGAATTTCAGATTTTGCAAATTTTAAATCACCACTGTTTCCATCTTTGTTATGAAATCATCATTGCATGCAGATTATGGGCTTGGCATTGAGTAAAGAGAAGTAAAACTAAGATAAAAGCAGGGCCAGCCTGGTGGCCTAGTGGTTAAGTTTGCATGCTCAGCTTCAGCGGCCTGGGGTTCACAGGTTTGGATCCTGGGCATGGACCTACACACCGCTCATCAAGCTATACTGTGGCGGTGTCCCACATATAAAAGGTAGAGGAAGATGGGCATAGACATTAGCCCAGGGCCAATCTTCCTCAGCAAAAGAAAAGGAGGATTGGCAATGGATGTTAGCTCAGGGCTAATCTTCCTCTCCAAAAAAAAAAGGACAAAAGATATTACGCTCAAGGGACTTAAATCTAATAAAAAGGCAAGTTTGCAATGGAAATAGTTAGATATACATGATACCACATGAAATGTTGTTCATTATGGGAAAAGATTAATGTTTACCTTATAGACCGTCCCAGCATATTAAAATTTTCATATGTTTGGGTTTTGGAGGATATTATTTGATTCTTTTTCTATAAATGTGATTACAATTAAGATATTTAATAATACTAAAATTTAAAATAATTGTGAAGTTAAGAATACCTGGAAAGAATAGTCTTTTCTTCCATAGAGGTACAATAGGAGAAGAAGAAATCTGAGAACTGGTATAAGACTTAGTGGATTACAGCCTCTAGCCGTGGGTTAAAATGTTGTCAAGTCCTCTTTAGGAAAATAGTAAATTCCTAGTCATTATTTAGAGAGATTCACAATTCTATTACGTTCTTCACATAAAATATATCCCTCAAAAGACTGGCAACTGAAAGTGGGAAAATATAAGAGAGAAGAACCAGAACCCAATTAGACCTTAACATTGAGAGACATTAGGTCAGGGTTGTGGGTATAGAGCAGGGTGGCCACTGGGTCTCTTGTTTAAACATCTAGTCAACATCATTTTAAAGGAGAAGCATCTGCAGAAGGAGGGTTGGGGTGGCATTAATCAGTCTATCCCAGTTCAAAGACCTTTTGTTGATAATCAAGCTTTGGGGATCTCACCTCCCACTTCAGGTGTCTCAGAATATTCCTCCCAGTCCTACAGAGCATTCTCTTTTGGAGGAGTTCTGGTGAATGTCATGTTTTCTCTCATTGCACTCCCAGTGCCGATTCACTGCCCCAGTCTTTTCACACCTCTTTGTATTGGCTCCCCAAGGAGCAACGCTGCTGGACCATCCCTGAATCCATCTTTTTATCTAGCTCTGCTCTAGATGATAATTCCATATTTTGGAGCGTTTTCCAAAATATAATCTTTGGAACACTAGTTTTACCAAAGCTTAATGCATCCTCCCTTTCCAACACACAAAGAAAGAGTTTTGAGTAATTACATGCCCTGCTCCTTCTTGAGTGTACATAATATATGTTAATGTGTTCAAGAGTCTGAGAACTCCTTTTGTAGAAACATACTTTGTATCCTAATTTGTTCCAGTATTTTACACAGTTATAACCATAGGATCATTTTGGCAAGGCGTACCTCAGCATGAGTTCTGTAGATTATAGTCCAGGAAATGCCAAATTAGACTACCATGATGTTAGTATCGTTCATAAATTCTCATGAGAAATACAGAGACATTCTGAAGACTGGGGAGACCATATTCAGAATTATGAAAGTTGAGTGATATCAGAAAAGTAGTGAGACTATGAAATATTCAGATTCCTTTTGTCATTATACACCCCCCTTCCCAGCGGTTAGTATGTTTGGATGATGCTAACAATCACCGCAATAAACATGGAGGGTGTGTCTGGGGGGAGTGATGCAGAGGCCGGATCGTGTCACTGGGGCTATTGGGGAGGTTACAAACGGAAATAATGGAGAGTCCCTACAGGCTGAAAGAAAAGGGCATGAGAAGAATTTTCATGACACTTGAATCAGTTAAGCAACAGTGAAGGTGGCTTTTCCTGTGGCCACGTTAAACTCGATGACCTCCCTGACCTCCCTGGGTCTTTGCACGCCAAGAGTCTCTGATCAGCCAGAGCCAAGGAAAGATTACTTCAGTCCTACTTCATGTAGTGTAGGTGACCGCTTCGTTCCTTTGGATGAACTCTATTTGGGGAAGATGATGAAAACCAAAGCGCCTTCAATTAAAAGGGAAAGTAGTGTGTTTCTAGTTGAGCTTATTGAAACGCCGCCAGAGGGGTTAAGTGCCAGGTGCTGTTTCATGGGATGGTGACTAATCATTGTGTGTCACCAGGGAACAAAATATAGTTCTATGCTCCCTGTGGTCTTACTTGCTTTTGAATGATAGGATATGCCAGGAGATTTCTGGGTGGAACTTAGAGGACGGTGAAAAGAAACCCATTAGCTCTCTGAGAACATGGAAACTGCATCCTATAATTCACTTTTAAGTACTACCCAGAAGTCATATAATTATCCTGTGAAATAACTCTTCCAATGAACATTGCAGCATTTGTAGTTTTTTCAGGAATGACTATTTAGCGTATAGCCATCTGTTTAAAATATTTATGGCATTTTATCGTTCAGACCATGGCACCCTTTGGATTTCAGTGGGTCTCACTATCTCTTTCTTTCTGGGGCTCTTCAGTACTTGCATAGGGACGTTTAAATGAGCACTTACTGCCTGTCCGTTAAGTGCCGTCTGTTATTTCTCCCTACAGCAAAGCTCTGGGGAGAGCATTACTATTGTCCTCATCACAGTCTTACAGCTTGTCGTGGCTGAGCCCAGCACTGTGTCCCTGCCAAGAATTCTTCACGACTGCTCTGCATGGCTCTTCCCCTGCCTTGTAAAATACATCCTGAAGAAAGAAGTACATCAATCTCCTGTTTCTAGACCCTTACATATTCTGATTATTCGCCTGTCTTTTTACATGAAGCATCTCCCCAACCAAATCTCAAATGTTAACGGTGAACTTTAGCTAATAACTTTAGCTAAACGGCTAACTTGTCTAATGTTGTCAAGAAAACACAGCATCAAACATTTGGAAAATTATTGATAATTAAAAAAGGAAAACAGAAGACAGAATATAGCAGTGTCTATCATGACCAATTTGAGACAGCTTGTTTTTTTGACCATCTCCGTTATAGTTCCGATTATTAAAGAGAGTACTAAAATATTTAATAGACCGGTTTAAGACAAGGCAATGTGTTGAAATGGAAGCAAACAAAAAGTATTTAATCCTGTTTGAGCAATATATTCCTCTGCAAATTGGTGTCAGTGATCGTTAAACATTTCTACCAAACCTTAGTATGAAAACAGCAAAGAGAAATTCACATGTCACTTCTAATCCAGAATTTGCTAAAGCAGTGACACAGAACTGCTTTGCTGTATGTTTTAAACATTTTAGTTTCTCTTGTTTCTCAAGGTGTTTTGAATAAAGTGCTGTTAAAGATTATTCCCATTGACTGACTAACAATGACAGTTTTCCAGTAGTTTGAAGGAGGCAGTCTTTATGATGGTGAAGGCTGGCTCTGGTGTCATTCCTGCCCAAACACGTGAGCTGTCTGTTGGTGAGCAAGTCTCACAGCCTCAGCCAGGAGGACAGTACTGCCTGCTTCTCGGGACTGCTCCAGACCAGCGGGAGAAGGCGCGTGTGATGGTGCAGCGTGGGGCTCACTGTGCGGGCCCTGGGAGATTAGAGTGCCGCTCCTGCT
The DNA here is from genome assembly GCA_031878705.1 of Tapirus indicus. Taxonomy (NCBI): domain Eukaryota; kingdom Metazoa; phylum Chordata; class Mammalia; order Perissodactyla; family Tapiridae; genus Tapirus; species Tapirus indicus. The sequence goes on from CM062925.1 coordinate 124,362,317, forward strand.
GTTAGTAGAAGCACTAGTACTGTGGCTGGGTAAGAGCACAGGTTTTCAGGTGTTTGCCAGGTAAAGGTCCATGACAGTCCAGTTCTTTTTCATACAACCATTTCAGCATTGTACAAATTGAATTGAATGTCTGACTTTTAAAATTTTTGTTCTTGAAAATCCATGGATATTTAACACATTTCAGAAATATATTAGAAAAAATGCACACACCATCCACTCTCACATCATCCCTACTTGTCTTTATCTTTTCTAATGATGGGGACACTTCCTGTCGCTCTAAAGTTTTACAAATTTTATTCTCTCTACGCCAGTTGTAGCTCCTTTACTCTGAGTCATTTTGCTTTTCCCCTTGGAGCCGTCTTCTTGGTGGGCTCTGCTCTGTTTAGTTTTCTTAGCCTGACACCTCCATGCTCACCTTGAGAAAGAATTTCAGGCAGCTGGCCAATTCAAACGTGGTTTGTCTATGTCAATATTTATGCTGCCGCTTCTCGGAATCTACTCGAGTTTGTCTCCTTTGGAATTAATTATTAAGTTCTCAAAGGGACATTTTGGTTTGGTAAGATTGTTTTTTATATAAAATTGTGTAGCCTTTTTAATTTAGAAAAAATAATTACATAAACATTCTGAAAATATCAAAAATCTCCTAATTAGGAAAGAAAAAAAATGCTGCATTTTTGCCTTACTGAAAAGTAAAAATTATTTTGTGTTGTTTTTTATAGACCTGATTCACTCTTGCATGAGATTTGACAGCTACGGTTATCATGCTGATAATTTCTAATCAAAGATCACTTTCAGTTCCTCCACGCCACCTCCATGCTCAGCCAAGACCTAAAGAAGCTTTAAACGAGCTCAGGATTTGGACATTACAGAGACATGCAGGGACTCGCAGATCATATATGATACAGAGTGGGGTGGTCAAAAACACGGCCTCTGGGGTTAGGTGCTCAAGTGCCAGATCTGCACAGAGTAGCTGTGATACGTCACCCCTGTGAGCGTCAGGTGCTCGTTCATCAGCTGGGGTACTGATCTCCACCTGGCAGTGCTGGGTTGAGGATCGAAGGAGGTCATGCATGCAGAGTAATTAGCATAGCACGGTGGTAGTTATTGTTGGTGTCCTTGTTACCCTTCTCCTGTACCAGCTACTCTTTATTTGCACCAGCTATCTGCAGAGTGCAGTGTCAGACGTGGGGGAATTAAAGTCGAATGGATCCTCCTGTATTCTCAAGTGCAGCCTCCATGGGCAGTCGTAACATCAGATTGTTGCTTGCTGGCCAACTAACCGTGGCGTTCCATCCAATTTATAATTCACTGTCATTTCTAAATCTGTTGGATGAGTCCTCTTCAGACTCTGTCTTCCACGTGCAAAACGTGCTTCTGTTTCCTGCATAGGATGAAGAGCTGTGTCTAAAGAGAACAATGTGATGGCTTCATTCACCTTGCTCCTGCCTAATCTGCATTCCAGGAGTCAAAACACGTCGAGGGGGATTTATACCGTGTGTAAATCCTTATCACGTGGAAACAATTTAGGCTTGCAGAAGACCAAACCACTTCTGTAATGAATGTGAGATGTGCAAACTAGAAGAATGCCATTTGTATCAAAACAAATGACTAAAGCCATGGAAATGAATCTCTTTATTAAGGTTCCTCAGAGTCATTATGTGGAAAACAGTTTTGATACACTCCAGGTGCTGTCAGGCAGTGACTTCTTAGCCTGGGGCTGCTTTAGGGTCACTCTGATCACAGAATGACGGGTAGTTAAGTCCCTGGTTAAAGCTTAGCTGGCCCAACTCTTCCTGCTTAGGCGTTAGTGGTCTTTACAGGTAAATGCCATAGTCCTATTCACTCTGTAATCCTTGTTACCCAATTCCATGTTACTCTGATTTGTCTATCCTTTTGGAATAATTAAACTCCCAAAGGAAATTAATACATCGATTGCACGCCCAAATGTAATTCAACTCTGAATCACCCTGTAAAAAGCCAGCAAGTGCAGAGATCCAAGACTGCGCAAACTCATGGAAGGGAAGAGAGAAACACTGCCTGGGGGAATATTTCAGAAGTGAAATAAATGCACAGGAAAGCTAAGCAGAAGAAAACGTGCACATTTCTGAATTTCTGGCTGTAGTTAGTTGGAGGAATTAGAGGCTGTGGTGTTTGGTGTGAAGAATTCCAAGCTGGTTTTTCTTTGCGATACATGATGCTAGGTTAATGACAAAGCATCCTTTTTAACGTGCTAAGAGCCTCACACTGTCTGCCTGTGAATTCTATTTTATCATCACAAAAGCGTACAGGGGCAAATAAATACCTCAGGAAGCTTAACCCTCTGAGTAGGTCTCTGAGGTACATCCTTGAGGCTGGAGCCACATTTATGTTGGAGCAAGCTACACAAAAGGACTGTCAGTGGGTAGGCAGTAGCAAGTCGCCACTGGAATATGGATCATAAAAACGTGATAACAGAAAAATCAAAGTCAAACACACATAAAATAAGCTCAAAAAATATTAAGCCGTTTGGTTTTTGAAGGACAGAATTATTTGATATAAGCAGTGTTTTGTCGCACTGGGTGAACACCCAGTCTGGCTTCTGCCCTCGGAGCTCCACAGAAACAGCTCTTACAAAGGTCACTGGTTATTTCCATGTCACCAAATCAAAGAGGCATTTTTTTCCTCATTCTTTTTTGAATTTCCAGCAGCAATGGATGCAGTGGACCACTGCCTCCTTCCTGAAACACTTTCTTACTACAGTGTCTACGATATCCCATTTTTCAGGTTTTTCTTGTACCACTCTGGATGATCTTCCTTAGAACTCATTGCTGGGTCCTCTTTCTACATAAACCTTAAATGTTGCCTTTCCACTAAGTTCATATCCAGGTGGATGGCTTCAATTACAGTCTAATTGCTCGTGCCTTCCCATTTGAGATTTCTGGCTCAGACTCATGTATCCAACAGTTTATTAGATGTTGCCACTTGGATATTTCAAAGCATCTTAAATTCAACATGTCATAAATGGGATTCTGGATTTTCCTTGTTCCCTCTCCCATGCACCCACCAATGAGTGAAGGACTCCTTTGTCTACCTATCCTCACCAGATGTTTGGGAAAACCTTACCACTCATCAATAAGGTAGACTGTGGCTGTCCCTCCAAGCCTTCCCCAGGAAGACCTGTGATCTAGTAACAGGACAACTATGCATTGAGGAATGGGAAATATCCAGATTTTCTAGGGATTACTGGATAATATCTCTGATAGGACATTAATGCCTAGAGATGTGAATTATTACCATGGTCTGTAGGCCAAAAAAGGGTTTAAGGCAGCAGGTGATAGACTCACAGTGTGAATCTGTTTCACAGAGGGTCCAGTTAGGCCATGGCTTATCTTGTGGCTATTTCCAAAGTCCCAGAGGCTACAAAGGTATTTAATACCTATCAGAATCTCCGCATAGGTCTTTTTACCATTGGATTAGGACTATGATGATAGAAAGGACCTAAATGGAAGTTCCTGGAAATGCCCTCATCCTCAAAATAGTAAATCAAATTATCTGGGAGAGGAACAGATTCATGCCTCCATCAAGACTTAAAGATGCGGGGGGGGGGGGGGGGTGATTTCTAATACACCCCCATCTAACTGCTCATTTGTCTGGTAGAAAAGCCAGATGGATCTTGCAGAATGACTTGGATTATCACAGACTTCAGTGGTGATAACAATACAGCTGCTCTACCAAATGTGATATCTTCATTGAAATGTATCAACATAGCCTCTGGCCGCTCATGTGCACCATGCACCCATTCATGGAGCGAATGCTTTCTTTGCAGTGGCCATCAATAAAGATAGTCAGATGAAGTTTACCTTCATCTGCCAGGGAAGCCATCAACCTTCATTGCCGTACTACAGGGCTGTGCCCAGCCTCCTGCCTTTGATCCTTGAGTATTCCACGGAATATCAGGCTGATGTGTTATACTTGTAACTTCACGCTAAATGCACCTGGGAGGTGATGTTTACAGACAACCTAGTTGCCAGCCTGAGGGAATAATCACCGTGGACATCCAAATGTCTGCCACGTTGGGGGACCTCCTCGGGGTCCACTTGTCTCATATCTGGGGATGTCTCCTCCAAAGTAAGAGTCCAGTGGCAGAGGCATAGTCCTTAGTGAGTCTCTCTCGATTTTGGTACAATTATATATCATATTGGGTTTTGCTGCCCTGACCCCAGCAAGCCCTCAACTCCCCAGCTTTGAAAAGAATCTGAAGCAAGAGAAGGCTCTGCACAGCTCCAAGGTATGGTGAAAACTGTCTTGCCACTCAGACCTTATTCCCCACTTGACTCAGTGGAACCAAGCAGTGCACGTGGCTGGCAGAGGGAGATGCTATTCAGAAGCTCTGACAAGCTCCAAGAGGAGAGTCAAACAGGCCAAGGGGTTTTGAAGAACACGCCCTCCTGATGACAGTATTCTGCATTTGAAAAGCTGCTCCTGGCTTGCTCCTAGACTCTGTCAGAGACTGAACATCTGACCATGGACATCAGCAATTATGAGACAGCCTCTCAGAACTGGGGTTTATATGAAGCATTGGATCATAACATTTGATTTTGAATATGCACGCAGCATTTCATTATAACATGGAAGTTGTATACACAAGACTGGGCCTGAGCAGGTGCACCAGGCACAAGTAAATTGTCCAGGGTAGACTCCCATGTGGCCTGCTTCTGTGGCTTTGCTGCCTCTCCCTCAGCACATATTCAAAGGCCTCATAGGGAGTTCCCTATAGTGAGTTAACAGAGGAGGAAAATGCATGAGCTTGACTTACAGGTAGATTGTCACAGTACATCCTCACCAGCCAAGAGTTGATGGCTGCTCTACCCCAGCCCCATCAGAGCGGCCGAGGAAGTTAGTGCACACACCCTGAAGCAGTCTGTCTGGTTGTCTGGTTCACAGAGAGGGAGATGGCCTGATGTTCAGATTTGATTCTTGGACAGCAGCTACTCGGAAGATTGACCGGGAGGCCTGGGGAGGAGGAGTGAGGATGGACCTTACAGAATGGTTACAGGGAATGAAGATATCATGTCTCACATAAATGCCAACCAGAGAGCGTTCACTTCAGAGAAGGCCCTCCGCAGTCAGCAGACAAAATGACCTCTTGTGTAACAGATCTTTAGCCTTTCCTGCAGGTACTCTGTGCTTGCCCAGGGCACCTTCCACAGTGGCTCTGGCAGCAGCGATGGGGATCACGTGTGAGACTAACATCATGGGCTCCCTCGCACCAAAGCTAATCTGGTTTTGGCCACTTCTGAGTGCCCAACCTACCAACACAGGAGGCCAATGTTGAACCCTTGCTATGGCACCGTTTCTCAGGGGGGAGACTTGGCCACTACTGGATAGCAATTATATTAGAACTGTTTCATCATGGAGGGGCAGTGATTTGTCCTCACAGATATTCCAAATACTTAGCTGCCAACCCTACCCATAAAACTTGTGCCAGCATCTTCATTGTGGACTTACAGAAGGCTTACTCACTATCAGATTATCACAGAGACTGCTGCCTCAGACTAAGGAACTCATTTTTTGACAAAGGAACTTTGGCAGTGGGTTTACTGGTCTCCCCATCACTCAGAAGCAGCTGGCATGATACTATGGTAAAAATGATGAAGGCTAGATTATGGCACCAATTAGGAGACAATACCTTGCAAAGTTAGGACACTGAACTACAGGACAAAGTACATGCCTTAAGCCAGTGGCCAATTTGTGGTACTCTTTTCTCCAGCAGCCAAACTCGAGGGGTCCAGGAAGCAAAGGTAGATGCAGGAATGCTGTTTCACTATCACACCTAGTAACCCACTTTGGAAATTTGCTTTGTATCACTTTGATCTTGGGCTTACTGGACCTGGAGACCTGGTGGCCAAGGGAGGAAAGCTTCTGGGAACACTGCCATGGTTTTGTTGAGTTAGAAGCTAAGGCTCCCCCTAGCCATTTTGGATTCATCATCTCACTGAACCAAGGGTCATAGAAGGAGGTCACTGTATGACTTGATATGATTACTCTCAGTTGCTTAGGGAACATTGGGTTGATTTCACACAACAAGGGCTGTGAGATTGTCTCTGAAACCAGGGATTCATAGAGTTTCCACCTACTGCTCTCGTGTCCCGTCATACTGGTCAATGGGAAACTATAGGAACTCAATAAATACAGGACCACTGAGTATTTGTGTCCTTTTTTGGTAGGATTTAGACAAAAACAAACAAACAAGCAAACAAAAAGTTTGTGAGCCCACATGCCGGCTGAAGACAAGGGAACGTGTGTGCTCAGTGAGAGAAGGAAGCTAGGATGGTGAGTGCAGTTCTCACAGAGGAGGGTCTTAGCATCCATGTTGTTTGTCTGTTTATCCTTTCTTCCTTCCCCCCATGCCTTTGTTCCTGCTGCTTACATGAAGGGCTCTGGAGGTGGATAATGTTATCATTTTGCCTCTTGGTGGAAGCATGATTAAATCGACATTATTCCATGAGGAGATTGTAGGAGATGGGAAATGAGTTTCCTTGTGTTGGGTAGGCAAATTTTTCCACCTAAAAGAAAGACAGATCATGCTAAGTGGTGAAAAGGACAGATTATGCTGGTGATTGTCTTCACGTCCCTCTAAATCCACTTCCTGCCACTTTCTGCCTTCTGCCCTGTCTGTGTCTGAGACTCTCACCTCCATGGACGGTATCATCTGGTCTTCTTCGCCTCCTTGATGAATACAGCAAGAGGAGGCACAGAAGGAGGGAGGACAGGGGTGCTCATCCCCTGTTCCCTCTCTGCTGGGCCATGGCTTTGGCAGTGTTTGTGAACTTTTAGCCCGGCCCTCCAAAGCAGGCCCTCCTCCAGGTATGTGGCCATCAGTGCTTCTGGCAAAACCCACTCCATCCCAAAGGATCACAACCACTACTGCTTGTTTTCACTACTTCACTCTTGGTTTTCTTAACACTTTCTATACTGCTGTAAATATTCTTTTCTTTAACATTGTCAATTAACCCTTGTTAGTGTACCTGTTTCCTGCCAAGACACTGCCTGATACACTTCATAAATAGCTCTTAAGTCTGTCTGCTTTTCTCAATTGCTACTTGCATCAATGAACTTAGGTTGCTATAACAAAATACCACAGATGGGCAGCTTAAACAACAAACATTTATTTGTCACAGTTCTGGAGGCTGGAAGTCCAAGATCAAGGTGCTGGCAGATTCACTTCCTGGTGAGGGCTTTCTTCCTGGCTTGCAGATGGCCACCTTCTTGCTGTGTCTTCACATGGCGGAGAGAGAACGAGCTCTGGTGTCTCTTCCTCTTCTTATAAGGGCACTATTCACATCATGGAGGCCCCACCTTCATGGCCTCACCTAAACTAAATATCTCCCAAAGGTCCCACCTCCAAATACCATCACACTGGAGATTAGGCTTCAACATATGAGTTTGGGGGGACACAATCATTCAGTCCACAATGCTACTATTACCAACCTAACCCAACATTAGCATCGACTCCACTCTTAGTACTGCTGCTAAATTCACATTCTACTCTGATCACCTTCCCACTCTGAGCACTTGTGGTAGATGATTAGTGTTTCCAAAGCATCACTTCTATTCAGCAGTGAGATTATACATCCTTGCAGCACCTCCCAGTAGAATATGCGAAGTGCGCATCCCACCTCTTTGGCTTTGCTTTGGCCAATGGAAAACTATAGGATGCAACACTTGAAGAGGCACTAAATGTGATTTGATCTGGCCACTGGCACTTCTGCCATCGAATGAGAAGAACCAATCCTCGTTGGCTACAGAATGGGAGATCAATCCAAGGAGCAGACCTGAAACCACCCTACAGCCTGGGGACACAACCACTTCATTTCAGCAAAGTTCATCAGTCCATACTGGCTTTTAAAAGTAGGCAACTGAAATTTACCTACTTTCCATCAACCTAGGAGTATTTAAGTAACCTATTAACCTATGTATAATACTCACAGACTATTATATAGCAACAAAGAGAATGTTTATAATGGCTATATAATAAATTAAGATCTAGGCCGGCCTGCTGGCATAGTGGTTAAGTTCAGCGTGCTCTGCTTTGGCGGCCCCAGGTGTGTGGGTTCAGATCCTGGGCGTGGACCAAGACCACTCATCAAGCCATGCTGTGGCAGCATCCCACATATGAAAATAGGGGAAGATTGGCAACAGGTGTCAGCTCAGGGCCAATCTTCCTCACCACAAGTAAATAAAAAATAAATTAAGATCTGTGAAACATACGCCATTAAGTGTAACAGGTTATGAATTATAAACATAATATATAAAAGGCCATACATAGAAGAAAGTTTAGAAAGAGAAAAATAAAACAAAAATGCTAATAGCCATCGCCTTTTAAACAGAAAATATTTCACAATTTCTTCATACTTGAGGCAAGCTAATGGAGCAGAAAGAGCAATGGTTTTGAAATCACACAGGCCAGGCTTGAATCTAGGCCTATCCAATCATTAGCTGTGTGATATTAGAGATTATTGAACTTCTCTGAGCCTCTGTTTCCTGATCTGCTTCCTTATCTTTATCTTGACTTTCTCAAAAGGCTATTGGATGGATGCATGAGAAGATGTATGGAGAGCACTTAGAGTTCTCTATTTTCTTCTTATCACTTATATTTTATAAATATATATTTAAAAGAAAAAAATAGAGGAAAGGAAAGGAAGGAAGGAAGAAAGAAAGGAAGATGTTTTCCTCAAATGAAGTAAATTACTGACTTTCTGGGATGGACTTATCAAGTGAGCACCATTGCAGAGATATATCCTCTCTCTAAGCAATAATACACATACAGATTCCCCATTGAATGGGAATGTCTGGTAATGACACTTACTAATCTATATGTTTAAAGAAATTGGGATTAGCAGTCAAATTTGGGCATCACTAATCCAAAGTCCAGAAGAACTGCCATATTCTTGCAGGAAGTTTTAAGGCAAATCCAACAGAAAGTTCTGGAAGTTGGGTGGAGTGCATGGGGCTGGCTGTAGTACTTCAAGTTAGTTCCAGTTTCTAGGAGACTTCTAAGAAGCCAGGCGAATCTTTTCCATATATCTATTTGTGAAAACAGAGACAAAAAGAGAAGGCAGAGTAAATTAAGAATGACTTCAAAAGGCTATGATACCCATCCATCCTGTTAAACCCAACAGGAGCCAACCTGGTGGCATAGTGGTTAAGTTCGCATGCTCCACTTTGGTGGCCCGGATTCCTGGGCTTGGATCCTGGATGTAGACCTCCACATCACTCATCAAGCCATGCTGTGGTGGTGGCCCACATACAAAATAGAGGAAGATTGACACAGATGTTAGCTCAGGGACAATCTTCCTTAAGCAAAAAGAAATAAAATAAATAAATAAATAAACCCCACAAAATAGATGGGTTAAGTTTGGCTCTTATCCTGGAAGCTGCTTGTTTTTAATTTTCTGTGCTGTTTATAGACAAGAAAGGATGTCATTGCCCTAAGAAACCTATTAACCTGATGTTTTGTGATTGAGTTTTCTGACGTATAAAGCTTCAGTGACCACTGGGCAAAATATTAAATGAGTTCTGGATGATGATATCTGACCCAAAGCCAGCGCGTCCAGCATCAGGAATCAGTCTGCCAATACCATTCTGCATCTGGCTAGAGTATGCTTACTCTGTGGAATGATGAGTCTATTTGCCAGTGAGCACTGCAGAGTCACCGCACTTAGCAGGGAAGGGCATGAGCGGCCATCCTCAGCTGTCCTCTGAGGGACTGCGTTTGTCAGGCAGGATGGATGAAGCAGGCACGACAGCAAGACACGGCTCTGTGCGGTGCCTGTGGATAAGGAGCCGCCACGTGGGCATACGCAGCACAACCCAAGCACGGAGCAGGTGCGGTCACCTGTTGTGCATAGGAAAAGGTGGCGATTCCTGGAGCAAAGGTATGGATCCCCAGTGAGCCGGGGACAAACCTAGAGAGCAACAGTTTTTGCAGATTGGAGGCCTCTGAATTTGTTTAGCCCCGTGAGTCTCTGTTTGAAATCATCAGCATTGTTACAACTGTGTAAGGAAACACGTAGAACGTCAAATGTGGTTTGATGAAATGAGAGAATGTGGAAAGTTCCAGTGCTTCATGTTTAATGTGTTTAATTCAATAAGCCCGTTACATTGGAACTCGTGACTCATCTAAAATCACAGAAACATTTCTTGAGACATTATGACTTTAATAACACAATAAGTACCTGAGAAATGTGACAAATTTCCTAAGTGTGTGCTAGAGGTCACAAAGATCACCAGATTTCTAGTCTCTCAAATTTGCCATTGCAGTGGGTAAGCTGCCTTTACTCAATTATTTTAAGAATGGAAATCACGAAAAATAAATTCAGTGGTTTGAGATAATAATGACCTCTTGAGAGAGATTTATCTACTAAGCCTGTCTTAGTCACATTCTATAGGTTCCATCACTCCTGGAGAAACCAAAAGTGTTCTGATCTATCTCCTTGGAGCTAAAATCTCTGTTGTTCAAAAAGCTGCTTTTTAAGTGAGACAAAGCCTTTTTATTCATCATTTGAGAGAATTATCAGTCTCTCCGCCTTGTTTTGCAACTCCCTTGAAGACAGATGTTGCTGTGACATTTCTTATCGCTCTGGCCCCTTGTGAATATTTATCTCCAGTTTTAAGAGAACGTTGAAACCTCTCTGCAGAATATTCTGACCTCACCAAGCCTTCCAAAGCGGGCTTTAATCTTCCTGTAGCTGAGCAGGCTGTGTGAGTAAGAGTTGGCCTCCTTTCATTTCCATGCCCCTCATTTATTTGTTGTCTGCTCAACTGAAAATAAGCTTTATTAATTACATAGAATATTACTCCCCAATCTAAATACACAGGGTACTTGGACCAAAAATGTGACTTTGAGAAAAAGAGGAGTGGGCATTAGCTAGTGCAAGTTGGCTTCAAGCATCCATTAGGCTGGGTCTACACAGGGCAGTGAAATGTCAAAGCATGCCTTTGAGTATTTAGGGATTGAGGAATGAAGAGCTTTGGGGCTGCTGTTCTGACTGTGTAGACAGCCATCCTAGAAAATCACCTTACAGCTCTCGCCATGGTGTCCTTGGTAGAAGAGGCTGGCGGGATAGGGAGCTCTGCTCTCCATTCCTACCTCCAGTTCATCGTATCCTCGTGGAGTCATTAGAGATGAAATGAAGCAGTATGTATGAAGGGCTTCTGGTAGCCTTGACATGCAGTTAGGACTCTACACGTGTTATTTTCTCTTTCTCCTTCTAGGACACACAAACACTGTGGATTTCTGTGTCACTGTTTTTTCGATCATTGGGTATGTGGTTTAGCTAACACATTATCCCAGGCTTGACGTGTGCAGGGACTGCGCTCTCTGCTGAATCGACTGCACTTGCTGTGATCCCACTCTTCACAGTCTAGTCCTGGGAGAGATATTTAGGCAAAAGACAGTACAAATAGGCAAAGAAGGGCGTTGACACCCAGCATTTCACCTGATTATGCATCCTGCTTTATCTTCTGCCTAAAAGGTATTTTCTTTCCTTAGAATTCATTTAAATCAGGTGTATGAGCCAAGCCTGGCAATGTTTGCAAATTATGTGGGCTACTCATCTTTATTTTGCCTCATAGATATTCATATCATATTGCTGTACTTTGATATACAGGCAGATATTGAAATATTTGAAACAAGCATCTTCTTCCTGTGAAGTGCTATTATTCATTGCATGTCAAAGTTTGATGAATGAATGAAGGAATAAATGAACGAGTTGTTGACCAACATTTGAGTTCCTCTTTAAATGATGATAAAACTGTTCAGAATTCACCAATGACTTTATTTAATTAAAACTAATTTTTAGGTGTCTATTTTCTGAACAAGAGAGTTACTTTGTTTCACATCTTCAACAATGTAGCCATTTATTTTTTGATCATCCTAGACATATGCATTTTCTATATATAGATTTTATCTTTAAGAGCTTAACATATTTCTAAAGCAAGGGCAGCTTTATCATTGCTTTACAATTCTTGTACACGATTAAGGGCAGCTTTGGGTAGAGGATATGAACGTGCATTGATGCCAGAAGACTGGATTTTAGCCCCAGCTCCATCAACTATAAAACCCTTTCAGTCCCAGCTTCTTTATAAGTAAAATGGAAGAAAAATTCCCCTCCTGCTTAAATACCTCACATAATTTCTATGAGAATCAAATAAAACTATATGTGATTGCTTTGAAAACTATGAACAACTGCCTAGCTATAAATTATTATCATTTGCAAATAAAATTGGCTGCACAGGGGAGATTCATCAACTGAATGACATAAGTACAGCTTTCAGTTTCCTATACATAAATGTGACCCTGCAACTGAATATTATTATTTCTGTTATGAAACTGTGTTATAAACCTATAGTACATTTATTTCAGAAAAATTAATTGTGAGATAATTAACAGAATAGATACATTCCAAAGGCACCATTAATAAAGGAGACAGAATATTTTTAGAACAACTGAGCTACTATTCTGAATTTTTTACATGTGCAAATTTCTTTGCTTGAGTTCTGTTTAAGTCTATCTAGTGGTATGCTACAGACATGCCAAGAAGGAGTGGTCTGCATTCTACTCAGGGTCCTTAGTATAGATGGCATCTCTTCCCACTTCTGGCTAATGGGAAGATGTCAACAAAATTGAATTCCAATGGGCTTTCCTCAGGTTAGCTACTAAAAAAAAGCATTTGACACAGACCGTAATACTTGAGTGAGTGACCATTCATTCAACAAATATTGGCTGTCAAGTATATTCCAGATTGAATTTAGGAGCTATGCTTTCAAAAATAACATACACACAGCCTTTGCTCTCTAGGAAAACTCTGTCTACAAGGGAGAAGTTGATGAATACCATGTAAACAAATAAGAGTGACAAGGTACAGCAGACATGGTGATGCAGGTGTGGAGAGAGTGGTGGGTGGGAACAGTAAGGACAGTGTCGTTTGTGCTCCCCAAGTCTCGATGAAAATTCGTCCAGAAAAGCATAGCACCTTAGCTGGAAAGGGAGGGAGAGGAGGACATTGTAGCCCGAGGGGAGTGGCATGGAGCACATCCAGAAAGCGATACATGTTCAGAAGACCTGGTGGGACGTGTGGCTGGCGGAAGGCAGGGACAGCATCACAGAGGAGGTTTCCTATGCAACATTAAGGAGTGGGAACTTTGTCCTACAGTGTAGGGGAAATGGGACCACCAGTGGATGGATGTCAACCCAATGAGATCTTGTTTTAGGATAGTAACTCCCATTGGAGTCTGACAAATACACTAACACGAAAAATGAGTAGCACCAGGATCTATTGTCATAGCCCCTGTTATAAGAGAGGGGTGAGGAGAGATTGTATGGTCAGAGGTGGATGTACATGGATTCCAGAGCCAGACTGCCACCACTCAAACTGGCTCAGTTACTCCATATGGCTGTAAGCAAGTTATTCAAAGGTGCTGTGCCTCAGGTTCCCCACCTATAATATGGGGATAATAGATATTGTGGTAATTCAATTAGGAAATACACAAATTTACTAAATAGTGTATAAGTAAGTAAAAAACACCAAGAGCAGTGGCTGGAACACTTAGGTGCCTGTTATGGACTCCCCAAATTTATATGTTGAAGCCCTAACCCCCACTCTGTCTGTATTTGGAAATGGGGCCCCTAAGGAGGTTTAAAATGAGTTCAGAAGGTGGCGCCCTGATTCAGTAGGACCTGGTGTCCTTATAAGAAGAGGAAGAGACACCAGAGCTCTCTCTCTCTCTTTCCACTTATACACAGAAGAAAAGTCAAGTGAAAGAGAGCGAGACAGTCCAGGAAGAGAGGCCTCACCAGAGACCAACCCAACAGCACCTTGATCTTGGACTCCCAGCTTGCAAAACTGAGAGAAAATAAATGTCTGTGGTTTGAGTCAACCAGCCTGTAATATTTTTGTTACAGCAGCCTGAGAAGACTAATACAGAGCTGTATGAGTCATATCTACTGTTATTACTAATGCAGCCAAAACAGAAATGGAGAAGACAGGCTGGGAACACCCTCAAAAACTCAAGAATTTTATATAAATGAGAAAAAAGATAAATCTTGCTGGAAACTAACCCTAACACTGTTTTACCATTTATTTCTCATATGACTTTGGGAATGCCAATTGAGCCTTACTCAGTGATCCTTAAGCTCCCTTCTAATATCAGAGTTCACAATAGCTAAATAAACTTATATGCTATCTACAAAACTCATATATTAAATCTTTAGTTGTTTTTAACAAAAGTAATCATGTTTGTCATATCTGTTGTAAATCTTAACCACTAGCCAATTAAGTAGTAAACACCAGACGCTAGAACAATTAAATAAATGTTTTGCTGTGTAATCCTTACTTTTTTTGAAAATAACTCCAGATGTCTTAACACCCACTTAAATAATAAATCCATCATATCTTCATAACTAAAATATTTTGAGATTATTGCAGACACGACTGGTCAATCTTCCACCCAAACTTTTTAGCACCCACTGTGAGCTGGTAGCCAATAACTATATCTGATTCTTGGGACTTTTATCCAATCCGGGTAAAAGTCTATTTGTCCAATATTTCGTCTTCTTAAAAAGTAAACTATCCAGGCACTGACAATGATGTCATCTTGTTTTACGTAGCTGCTAACATTTTTGTGGAATTCTCAACAAGCATCCCCTATGGCTTTAGAATGCTACTACTGTGCAAAAGGTTTGTGGACCCGCTTGAGTGATTTTAAGCCAAGGAGAAATTGGGTTGGATGTAAACAACTCCTAGATATATCTTATAGCTCTATGGCAGCATTACAGAAAACTGTTCAAAATACAGTCTACTCTCACTTGCCCCTTTCTCTCCTTCCATGCCACCTGGACCTCTATGGAGTGAGTTTGAGTTTTCTGGGTGCGCCCTCCTAGTTGATTGTAGGGTGCATTGTAGAATAACAAAGGACTCTCCATCTCAAATGATTAAGTCATAGACTCTATGAGTTCAAAATACCTTAGAGCCATTTAGACCTCAGTGCTGCCCGGAGGAGGAATGTCTTTTGTAGCAACACTACTTGTCACCAAGCCCTACCTCAGTAACTCTGGTGATGGCATTACGTGCCTCAAGAGGCCCCACAGAGCATCCACTTTCTCTTCTAAATAACATCCTTCAAAATATTGATGACAATAGATCTTCTCTGGTGGTTTCTTCCCCAAACTAAGGGTCCCCAGTTTCTTCAACTATTTGTCTGGTGACCAG
Source organism: Tapirus indicus (assembly GCA_031878705.1). NCBI lineage: Eukaryota > Metazoa > Chordata > Mammalia > Perissodactyla > Tapiridae > Tapirus > Tapirus indicus. The sequence goes on from CM062925.1 coordinate 124,377,568, forward strand.
ATTTACAGATCCCTTTAGCCATCCTAGTATTTTTTTAATTTTTTTTTTTAGGAAGATTGGCCCTGAGTGAACATCTATTGCCAATCTTCCTCTTTTTCTTTTTCTTTTTTCTCCCCAAAACCCCAGGACATAGTTGTATATCCTAGTTGTAATTCCTTCTAGTTCTATGTGGGACGCCACCTCAGCATGGCTTGATGAGTGGTGAGTAGGTTCGTGCCTGGGATCTGAACTGGTGAACCCTGGGCCGCCGAAGCAGAAAGCACGAACTTAACCGCCATGCCACTGGGCTAGCCCCTTTCCTAGTATTTCTTTATATATTCTTTTTTTTGTGTGTGTGTGAGGAAGACCAACCCTGAGCTAACATCCGTCGCTAATCCTCCTCTTTTTGCTGAGGAAGACTGGCCCTGGGCTAACATCTGTGCCCATCTTCCTCTACTTTATATGGGACACCGCCACAGCGTGGCTGACAAGAAGTGCATTGGCGGGCACCCGGGATCCGAACCTGTGAACCCGGGGCTGCCAATCGCGGACTAAACCGCTGCGCCACGGGACGGCCCCTCTTTATATATTCTTTTAAATTTACTAATATTTCTCTTAAATGTAGTCTACTCATTAAGAATATCAGATGTGGGGCCGGCCCAGTGGCGTAGTGGTTAAGTTTGGGCGCTCCACTTCCAGTGGCCTGGGGTTTGCAGGTTTGGATCCTGGGTGTGAACCGACACACCACTTGTCAAGCCATGCTGTGGCAGCATCCCATATAAAGTAGAGGAAGATGGGCACAGATGTTACCCAGGGTCAGTCTTCCTCAACAAAAAAGAGGAGGATTGACAATGGATGTTAGCTCAAGGCTAATCTTCCTCATACACACACACAAAAAAGAATATGAGATGTAAGTGATGGAAACCCAATTCAAGTTGATAAAAGTAAATAAAAGCCAAACAAAAACCAGGGTGGGAGATACACTGATACATGAAGCTATAGAGTCCAAGAGGGTGGAGCAGTCTTTAAGCCATGAGTAAATCACCAGGAATTGATAAATCTTTGTATTTCTTTCTTCTGTATAGATTGAGTCTCAGGTAGTCTATTCCTCAGTAGTAAAAACATGGCTTCCAGGAGGTCCAGACTGGCATTTGGCAGCCCCAGGAGAGACAGCTTGTCTCCTAAGAATTCCAGCAAAGGCCCTGGGATTGAGTCAAACTACAATGGATTGGGTCCTTTGCCCAAGAGAATGAGGGCTGTGTTGAACGCCTATTCCTGGAAATGAATTGGAATGAATTCCATCCAAAGCTCGTGGTGCAGCAGTTAAGATGGGCAGTTCTGATTGCCAGAAGAGGATGAATGCTAAAAAGGCAAAAGCAACAAATGTCCACCAAGTACAGCATCGCAAGTCTAACCTCATCTCTGGATATTCACCCTAACAAGTGTGTAACAGAGTCATCCCAGAATTTGAATTCCACTAATGCCAACACCTGTAGTCATCAAATCCACTACCTTGGTGAAGAACTAACCCCTTGTATTCCTTTGGAAAAATTGTATACAACTGATGAATAATAAAAATGGCAAAAATGGAAGGGACATGAAGAAGGTGCTGTCATCTAGGTCCCTGTGTGGTATTTTTAATCCCAATTTGAAGGCTTTGAAAGGATGAGTTTTATTACTTATTCTTCGTTCCTGGCATTCAACAATCTCTTCCTATCTTTAACCACATTTTATTTACAAACATTTTAGATACTTGAAATCACATTCTCGTCTCCACTCTCCAGGTTTAACTAAAATTGATAATCTTATTTAATCATATTTTATCTACTTGTTTCGTTTTTAATGTTTCCCTCCTTTCCTGGGCCTTCTTAGGGTTCTTCAAACTTTTTTCCCCTTTACTTTGGAGGATATAATTATTTCCAATGGTCTTATTTATGCACGGTGTTATGGAAAAGGTAACATTCAACCTATGTATATCATTCTTGATTTTGTTTCCAGATAGAGTGGCCATGGAAAATGAAACATACTCAGATATCAACATCTGTTGACCAAGAGGAAAGTCCAAGGGAAGACGATGAGTTCTGTGCTTACACGTACTCCAGTCAGCCTTGCATATCATGAGCCATAGGGGCCATTCACATAGTTTAAAAGTTGAAAGATTCTCAGTACACTAATTCAAAATTTGCAGTGACAGGCACTGAGGCTAAGTTGAGTTGACCTGTCTATGACCTGCAATCAAAGGATTTGATAAATAAGTAAAAAAAAAAAAAAAAAGCCAGTAAAATATTTCGATTATTTAGAGGAAAAATTGTTTTCAAGTACGCAACGCTATAGATGACCCATTGAGAAACAATTGAAAGGCTATGTAGAAATAAGCGCTGTCTTTTCTTAAAACAAGAATAAGGAATTTCTTTGTCCCCGGGTATCAGAATTCATCCTCAGTTATTCTTACCTGGAGTATGAGGTGACAAAGTTCTTCACCCAAGTGGCTTCTGAGAATATAATTTTCCTACTGATGGGTCTATTCCAGGCCCACCACTCAGAGCAGAACCTCCCAAAGCTTATATCAGAATTCGGGGAGGCTTGTTAGATGGTGACTGATGGACCTTTTTAAAGGTGCAGGGTAACAGATGGTAAGTGACTCTGGCGCCGCTGCCCAAGGAAACAGCAGGGCATTGAAAGTAACGTTCACCTCCGAATGTCCCGAGCCTTTGTTTTCCGTCACTCCTCTTTATCTCCTCTCCTTCTCACCCCTGTTTCTGTTTCTGTCCTCAGTTTATTTCTTCTCCGTTTTCTCCTAAATGGCTTTTAAGCAGAATAATATGGAGCAGAAGTGAATATATTATCCATGATACATATTGAATCATTTCACATTACCTGTTTTTATTTTAAACTTCCACTTAATTTAATACTTAAGTATAGTTAAGAAAAAGTGCGTGTGTTTGTATCTTTGTTAACTTTTCTCCCGTGGGTCAGTGATTTTCAGGATGAGCAAGTTTCTTAAAATCACTGCCATCCCTTGCTTAGATGGGTACATTTACTGTATAGATCTGAAAATAATAACGTGAATTTCATTTAAATAATTTATCATTCAAGCCTCAAACTCAGGCTGGCCTTCTTCCATATTTATCTCTAGTAGTATGATCAATTTAATGGAAAAGGCAGAATAAAATTTATCAGATTATTAAACTCTCCCCTAAAGTAATCTGAAATGGAATGCAGTCCTATCCCAGTGACTCTAATGGAGACTGGGCATGAGAAAACAATTGTTAAAGGTTGGAACAGTTTTCGAAAGCTATAAAACTCTTTCTTTGAAAGAAATATTACCCAGAAGTGAAATATGTAAATTATCTGGAAGGGGAGATATGCTGACTGAAGCGGAGGGCCCAGGACCCAACCAACTCTCCTTCCCCACCCCACCTGGCCCCTTCTTCTGTGCAGGTCCCCAAATAATCCCCAAGGCACCACCTTGGGACACCAAGAGAGCCCTGGAAAACAATTTGTAAACTGTTTCCTAGAGTTCGGTGGTTTGGGTTAAGCACGAGGAAATTGGGAAATGTCACCTGAGCACAAGCCGTGCCCTCGCATCATTTACAGGACAGACTAACACAGAGATTCTTAACCTGGAAAGTGCATGAAAAGCTCACTGTGGCTCCCAGTGAACAGTGCCCTTTGGGGCCCTATTCCTAAGACTATGGTCCGCTACATCCCAGAGCCTCAAAAACTGCACTATGGTAAGCACTTGAGATGATAACTGGGCAGGTATTACCAGTATCACGTTTTAGGAGAAACCTGGTCTAAAGTTTCTTCTTCACTGGTCCTTCTGAATGACTTCTCCCATTAAAGACAGCACCTCTAGTTCCCGATATTTTCTTTTTCTTTCCAGATTTTTTTAGTGGTATTTGTCCTTCATTCTCCACTCATCCCAGCATACAAACACACACACACACAGTAGGACGCCACTACTAAGTGGTAATCCGGCATAGATGAACAGTTTCAGTCTACGACTAAACACTGCAAACTACATAGAAGTGAAAAATCTAATAAATGAGGGTGTTGCATGTCACCATCCTAACCCTGCTTAGATGTCACCCCCAATTGCCAGCCACTTGGAGGGATGGTGTAGCATTCTTTCCCATAAACTAATTGGTTAGATTGAATTTACACAAACTTGCCTCAAGGAATTTGCTTTTATTTTTAGTTACAAACAAATATGAAATGCCAACCCAACAGTTGTCCAAAGGAAAAATTGGTTAAAATCATGCCAGCTTGCTGTTGTCAGATCATCCCATGCTCGAGTTTCTGCAGGGAAAGTCATTGTTCCTGAGCGTCTATTTGGCTGCACCACACAGACTGAAGGAATAACAATGTCTATGGGAGAGCAATTCGGGTCTGCAAGGGAAACATTCGGTACATACCTAGTGAATTAGTTTGTGTTGTTGACGTTCCGTCAAAGCATAATCATGGTGTCAACATGACCGGTTACGTCTAAAGCTAGAAATGACTGCATACAAATCATATTTTCCAGGAAGACATACTATGTTAGCTATGAGTGAAAATCGCTGTAGAGGATCCACTTTTTTCTCTTCTTTTTTGGTATTTAAAATATATTAAGATGAAATCAAGCTATGATTTTAATATAGCAATGTGTTTTTCTCAAAAAGAAGTGCAAAAAATTATCTTCTTTAATATTGGAACATTCTTTTTGACCAGTAAAAACCAATTGTAATGTATTTCAGTCTCTTGAGAATAGGTAGAATCAAGTGTCATAACTTTGGCCTGACAATCTTTGCTGGATACAGTTGGGTCTAATGTAGTTTTGTTTTTTTTCTTAAAAGACTTTATTTTTAGAGCAGTTTTAGCTTCACAGCAAAATTGAGGGGAAGGTATAGTGGTTTCCTATATGCCCCCTATCCCCACACACACAGCCTCCCCCACCAGTATCCCCCACCAAGTGCTACATTTGTTACAACAGATGAACCTACATTGACACATCATTATCACTCAGAGTCCATAGTTTACATGTGGGTTCACTCTTCGTATTATACATTCTATTGGTTTGGATAAATGTATAATGACATGTATTTATCATAATATCATACAGAGTATTTTCACTGACCTAAAATTCCTCTGTGTGCCACCTATTCATCCCTCCCTCCCTCAGCCCCTGGCAACCACTGATCTTTTACTGTCTCCATATTTTCACCTTTTCCAGAATGTCATGTAGTTGGAATCATACTGTATGGAGTCTTTCAGATTGACTCCCGTCACTTAGTCATATGCATTTAAAGTCCCTCTATATCATTTTATGACTGAAGAGCTCATTTCTTTTTAGCACTAAATGATATTCCGTTGTCTAGATGGCCCATGTTTGTTTATCCATTCATCTAATGAAGGGGATCTTGGTTACTTCCAAGTTTTGCAATTATGAATAAAACTGCTGTAAACATCGTGTATGTTTTTTTGTGGACATAAGTTTTCAACTCCTTTGGGTAAATACCAAGGAGTGTGACTGATGGATCGTAGGTAAGTATGTTTGGTTTAGTGATAAACCACCGCACTGTCTTCCAGAGTGGCTGCACCATTTTGCGTTCTGCCTGGCTTTCTTCCTCTAAACTGAGAATTAACACTTGCTCTCAGGGTTCTCAGACCCAGAGGCTGCTGTCCACTCTGCTGGTGGCAGTGTCTCAGCTGCGTGTTAATATGCAGACATTACCACTTTGCCGATGAGACAGGCCACGGAGAATCGATATGTCTTTGTGCATGTGGGCCCTGCATGCCCTTGAGGAAACCTGCAGCCCCACCTGCTGTGTGACCCTGCGGGCTTCTTAGTTCCTTATTCCCTGTGACAGCCCCTCCTGCTCCAAGATAAGCTTTTCCTTTTGTTTTCCCTGCCCATTTTGCAAATGAAAGAAGTGGAAAAGATCAAATGCTTCATTGCTTCAACTGCACTACCTGCAGAATGGCTGGTGCAGACAGAATACAGAGCACAGCCGCCGGGTCACCACCTCTCAGCAGCTGACTCTTGATGCTCCTGTGAAAATGTGGGGCCACGCCCCAAACTGCAACCCAGAGCCAGGAAGAAGAGGAAAGAGAGGCACTGGGAAGAGGGGAGGAAGCAGTATTTATCTTCATCTGTTTCCTTCTGACTCTATCACTATTATTACTCCTAATAAGATTAGCCCCTTCTCACTTTGTTTAGACGCAGGCATGCGACATTTGGGGTAATGGCAATGGGGACAAGCTGGCTAAGTGCAGCAGCTTCAGCTGGCACCCTGATCTCTTAATTATACACCAGGCCTTTCAGAGACAAAAGCCTGTTTCACTACAGAACCAACATGCTTGACATTTTACCACTGACAGGGTGCTCTTTATTTCTCTTTCTTTTCAAAACCATGCCTCTTTAATTACAGTTTTCCTAAAATTTTCCACACATTAAGATCCTTCTTATGTAAAGGTTACAAATGGAAACCACCTTGTGGTTTTTCTCCTGTGAGTTATCATCCTGATTTAAAGTTTAGAGGAAATAACATCAAGAGGACAGCAATTAGTGGAGGCCTGCGGTGTCCAGCCTCTCCTCCTCCACTCCGTTCCTTAATAGTGATTTCCACGGGGCGTGTCGGTGGCCTGCAGATGCATCAGTGGTCCAGGCAAAGCACTTTTAGCCTGCTTTTGCGGAAACCTGCCCAAATCTGTTGTGTTTAGTATGAAAAGTTTGGGGAGGGTATCGTATTTCTTTTTTTTTTTTTTAAGTAAGGTGGGAAATGTAACTGTGGCTTTTAAGAACATTCTTTTCCAGCTCCTGACATAATTTGGATGGCGTGGAGCAGGGACAGTCAGAGGGAGCTGCTGCTTTCAGAGCACAGTCTCCAGGGACATTAGTAGAAAAGTGTATTCAGACAGATTAGAATTCCGGTTCAGGATATTGTGTCAAAAGGCAACCAGGTTACCAGAGAACTGAGTACTTGGCATTCTCATGGCTTTAAAATGTTAGCATGGGCTGGATCGTGCTTCAGCAAAGTTGCCATTGATGGTGACAGTGATATAGACTTCTGAGCGACTCGGCATTCTTGGCAAACAAACTGAGAGCTGCACCCACAGCCTGAGGCCTGTAAGATTCACAGAAACCATTAAGTTCTTTCTAAACTCTGCCTGAGGATCAATTCCCAATAGCTTCCAGAACTTAGTCCTTAAAAGTACTAACATTTCCAGTTAACCTCGAGTAACGATTCTAGAAGGGCAGGCTATGGCAGGAGGGCAGGGGTGTTACTTTATAACAAACTTTAGATTTCACTTTGGGTGCAAAAAATAGGGTATTCAATATTACTTTAATTTATCCTAAGTATGCACATATTGCTGACTTGAAGACATGATGTTTTCACTCATTTGTTTCAAGACATTTGTCACCACTCAGATGGAGCTGCATCTGTAAGGTTGGGCATTGAGCGGGTAATCAGCAATTATTATTCATATTTACTTATTTATTGTCCTGGTCCATTCAGGCCGCCAAAACCAAGTACCATAGACTGGGTGGCTTATAAGCAAGAGAAATTTATTTCTCACAGTTTTGGAGTCCTGGCAGATTCAGTGTCTGGTGAGAACCTGCCTCCTGGTTCATAGATAGCATCCTCTCCCTGTGTCCTCACATGGTGGAAGGGGTGAGGGAGCTCTCCGGAGTCTCTTCATAAGGGCACTAATCCCATCACGGGGGCTCCACCCTCACAACCTCATCACCTCCCAATGACCTCGCCTCCTAATCCCATCACCTTGGGGGTTAGGTTTCCACATATGAATTTTGGGGGCACACAAACATGTAGTTCATAACACATGCATTCACTAAAGAATAGAATTTAGTAGAAGGCAGGTGTATCTGGGACCTTATTCTAAGAAATTCATCATTCAGAAGACAGTTTTGAGCCGCGCAGCGTCGTGTGCCTGCCCAGGTGCACACCAGGATCGTCCATGACCGTCCCAGGTCGGCTTCTCCGGAAGCCAGCAGTGAGTCAGCAGTTGGAGTGCGGGGTGTGCCTCGGGTCTCAGCATCCGTGAAGGAAGGAGCAAGGAGTCAAACTGCCGTGCGTCCTGCACTAGGACAGGATGGCAGCTGGGGGCTGCCTGCTGACTCTGCTTTCTTCTGGAGGGGACACCTGGGTGGTGCACCTCCGTGTCCACCACAAGAAATAATACCAGACAAGGCAGGAGGTGCAGAGGAGCTCCGGGACAGTCCAGTCGCTGGGACAGATGAAGCGTTCACTCTGCCAGGTGGGAGACCAAAGAGTGCAGGCCTCGTGGAGGAGAAAGGATTTCACAGACTGAAGGAGGAGTAGGATTAGACCAGCAGAAAAGTGACTCAGAGCACATCCCAGACAGAGAAAAGGATCTCACAAAGGTGCAGGGCTGGGGAATCACACATCTAGACAGGCCCACACATACCCGGGCGTCTGAGGAGAGGGAACGGGCTCCAGGACTCTACACAGAGTGAGGAGTTGGGGCCTACTGTGGGTCATCGGGGAGTTCCCAAAGGCTTGGCCCGGCTGAGCACCATGAGTAAGTGTTACATTAGCAGGACAGTGATGGCAATGCTGATAATTAGCGTACGGAGGAAGCACACATGACAGGAAATCATAAAGTACCTGGTTTTACATTTCATGTGGCCAGGGCAGCCCTTGGTGATCCTGTCTTGGTTCCTCCATCAGTAAGTGACACTACTAAAACTCACCTGGGCTCGCCCATGGGGATTATTTTTGTCAACGTCAAAGTGGCCTCCAGATGCGCACTTGTAACAGCAGGTGGATTGGTGTGGCCAGGGCTGGGCTCTCTTACTGCAGGGTGCAGGGCACACAGTAGGCACTCAATCAACCTGTGCTACCTGAACAACTAAACTGAGAGGTGAAGAGGAAAGACTTTCAGGAGATGATCTGAATGGTTAAGAGGTGATAACCACACCCTAATCGAGGAAGGAATGGGAAAGTTGGAAGGGAGGATGTAGTGAAAGAAGAAAGCAATTACATGACATGACTTCTCTTTGGATAAGGGGGCAGGAGCCAGGGGAGAGGACAGCATCAAAGTCACTCACCTTGATGAGGTCATGAGCACACTAGGCCGCCTATAACTAGCTCGTCTCAGCCACTGAGACATCCTAGTTCTGGCGGAATCCTCTATGTTGTTCCTGCCTGACTAATCCTGCCATCAACTCGTCACAGAGCCTGGAGAACCAGGGGGATACTGGCTGCATTAGCGCAAACGAGTGCCAAGCAGTGGACCAGAGTTGCATGGGGCTGTAATAGTATAACTTCAGATCGATTGTGTTTGAGATGCTTCCGGAAATTTAGGCTTGAATCTCTCAAGAGAGGCCAGTGTCAATTGAATAGACTGAAACTTGTCCGCAGACATGAAGTCCAGAAACTGGATGGACTTGCCAGGCTTCCCTACTTCCAAATGGTTACCATTCATCCTAGACCCATCTCAACCTGTCCATGCCCAGTGCCATTGCTCTAGTTCACAGCCACATCCCTTCTTCCTGGATTACTGTAATGGACACCTACGTGGTCTCTCTGCCTCCAGACTTGTCCTCCCTGCAGCCATTCTCCACTCTGCTGCCAAAATGACCTCTCTACATCATCTGATGACATGTCTTCATCATGACGGCTCTCCATGACTCTTTGCCACTGCCTTGCTCATCCTCCAACCTCCTGCCCACTGACTCGCTCATCCTCCCCACTTTCCCAGTTGGTGTGTACAAATGTTCCTGTTGAGAGGACATTTTCCCTTCTTCACCTGGGTAACTGTGCTCCATACCTCGGTACTCTGCAAATTGTCACCTCCTCCAGGAAGCTTTCCTCACCAGCCAGTTGGGTCTCTCTTGTGCAGGTTGGTGTTTTTGGCAAAGCGCTTTTCCCACTGGCTGTACTATTGTCTGACTACTGCTCGGCCCCACCAAGTACAGGGGTCAGGCAGGTGACTTAGGTCTGCAAAGCCTCCAGGTGCAGGACACAGGGAGAGATAAAAGCTGTAGCAGACTTGATGGAATCCATGCCATTTACACAGAACCAAGTCAAAAAAAAACAAACAACAAGTCAAAAGGAAGCCACAGTGCTGGTTAAAAAGAAGCTCTGTCCATGGAATAGTTTGGCCTGTTGGTTACAAGTTATGACCCTGAGACCAGACAGGGGCTTCCCGAAGGCGGAGACTAGAGAAAGGAATGTGCGCTCTTGAGTGAACGAGGAAATTAGCATCAGTATCAAAACATGGAAAGGTGAAAGGCCCCAACCCTAATAAAAAAAGATGCAAAAGACCAGGAGACAAAGGGGAGTTTGTCAAACAGCTTCATAATTAACAAAATTAAGGAGATGCTGAAGACCGACAAGTTGACCAAAATTATCACATGGTGAAGTTTCAAAGAGGAGGAGGTCTGAAGAGAAACCAAGTTTGAATGGCCTACTAGGAAAGAAAGAGTTATTTTATATATATAAATAAATGTATATATTTATAAGTTATATATTATATATAAATGTATATACTTATTTATTGAAAAAATAAAATTATATATAAATATGTTATATAAATTATATAAAATATAAAATTATATTTTATATGTATAATTTTACCAATAAAAATAACACCTTCTCATTACAGTCCATTTAAATCAAAAAGAAAAGTAGGAAGAAAACGTGACAATAAGGATGATTTCCTTTGCTCCAAGAGCACAGAGTGCTTCATCCGCGTCGGGGGTACAGCAGACAAACTGCAAGAGAACTGGTGCTCGACCTGTGAGTGGGAGGAGGGAGTCACAGCAGGCGGAGACGACTCCTATAGGAAATTAGGTGGTGAAAGGGAAGAAAGACATCAACACAAGATGTAAGGTGTTAGCTGTGGGTGGAAATAGACATGGGAATTCAAGATCATCAGACGTGAACTTGTCAGAAGAAAGGGAGAGATTGAGGACGTCAGGGAGAGAGGCAAGGATGCAAATGAGGAGCGAGGTTCAAGTTAAAGCAGAATTGAGAAACTTGGGAAGATATTTTGCAGCAACTAATGCAGCAATGATTAAGGCAGTGATCATCATGGATGCATGGGTGAAAGGGTAGTTGTGAAACAAAATAGTTATGGGGTCTCAAACTGTCACCACCCCCCTTACTTGTAAATGAGGAGCAAAGATGCCTTAGGCTGCAGGAGTGGACGGCCGCCACTGTGACCATAGGTTATTGTCTCCTGATGTTGCATCACGACAAACTGGCGCATGTCCTTGGGTCTGATGAACGGAGAGGAAATCACTATGGAATATTCTTCCCCAAAACATTTAACCTGAGTCTAATCATGAGAAAATAGTCAGAAACATTCATACTGTAGACATCCTACAAAACAACTGGCTTGAACTTGTAACAAAAGACAAAAAGGAAGGAAAGAGTCAGGAACTGTTCTACACTAAAGGAGACTCAAGAGACGTGATGGACGAGGATGCAACGTGTGCTCCTTGATTAGACGCTGGAGGGAGGGGAGCAGCTCTGAGGGCCATGACTGGAGTAACTGGGGAGCTGGAATCTGGCCCGGATTCTAGGTACTGCTGTTGTGTCAGTGCTCTGTTGCACGAGTGTGGAACTAACATGTGGTAAGGGAAGAGGACGCTGTTGTTGGTAGGAGATACGTGCTGGAACATCCCTACAGGAGAAAGCAAATGTGGAGCATGTGATCTATTGGTGAATCTGATGAATGGGTTTCATTACATTATTCCTTCAATATTTCTGTAGGTTTGGAGATTTCAAAATAAGAAGTTGAGAAAAATAAAAAAGAATCCAAAAAAGAGGAAATAAAACTTTTTCTCTAGGGCAAGGAGAAAGTGGAACCAGGAGGTAGAAAGAAATATTTACATTCCACCTGACTCAAAACCACATTCTTCTCTTTAATGGGAGCGGCCCCCTCATTAGTTAGCACTCAGTGGCAAATAACACTCCCGCTGGTTTAAGCAGAAGGGAATCAAGCAGTCAGGAATTAGCTGACCTACGCAACTGTTGGCAGGACAGAAGGAGGAGCCGTTAGGCTAAGCATCTAGGAATGACCCCTAGAATATCACTACAGAATTCACCTGCCAAGGGGCTGCCATTTCAGCCACGAGCAGGGTGCAGTGGGGACCGCAGCCCAGGGCTCTGGGGTCTTTGCTGAAATCCACAGCTTGAGCCCATCACATATTTCACAGGAGAATGAGCCCCTACCTGGGCCGTGCTTGCTGCAGAAACACCAGAAATAGCAGAAACGTGGGCCATACTTATAGGCTTCTCCCCATCCTTCCAAATATCCTGTTGGCGTATCTGCTGGGAGAAGGGAGGCCATGTGCACATCGCAGGCTGGAATGGAGTTAGTGAACTTCCAGCCCTAACTGTGGAGGAGGTCAGGCCCTAGGATGGGGTAGAACGGAAGTGGCAGAGGGAATCCGAACTGCCTGCCACACTCTGTACTGTATTCACTAAAGTTACAGAAACAAGGTACAGAGACAGAGGAGACATGATTCAGGAGGGCTTCAGCCAGAGAAACAGAGCCATTAGGATATAAAATGTAAGCAAATATTTACCTAAGTATTTACTTACTTAGGGAGTTGTTATAAGGTTTCGCCCTGTCACATTGTGGGAGCTGGTTAGGGAGTCTGTCAGGCTGTTGTCTTCACATCTGACACTGGAGCTTGAAGGTCACAGCTCAGGCATCAGGTAGGGAAGACAGAAGTAAATGGAGAAGTGGAGAAGCTCAAGGACAAGTTGGAACCCTGGAGCATACTTGGAGCCATGAGGAGGACTGAAACCCATGTCCGTCCTTGTGTCTGGTGTGGGCGGTGTGGGTGTCCTGCAGAAGCTGGAGCTTGTTGTCATGGAGTTGCACACACACCTGGTCCAGGAGTAGGAGGAGCAGAGGGGGAGCTGGGGGAAGGTGGGGCTGACCCTGTGCTGCACCACACCACTGATGGGAGCCCTCAGATCAGTGGCAACATGTGGGAGCTACAAACTGGCTGCTGCTTCCCTTCTCTGTGGGTCCCACACAGGCATCTCCCTGGTGGCCCAGTCTAACCAGAAACAGACAGGGAGGTCAATCTGGGGAGTGTAGCTGAGCCTGGACCAGTGGACACATTAGAGAGTCACCAGAATTGACCCTAGTTCACTCATGAAAGTAGAAAGCAAGCGTGCACCGGCAGCAGGGTAAAGAAAAGGGGAGGTAGTTCCAGAATAACTACCCTAGAGCTGACTGGCTGTGACCGTCCCCGAGCTTTCTGCTCTCCTCTACTTAGTATGTGGAGTTAATAATCCTCAATGCCACTCTGTGGTCTGAAAAGGCTGCTGGAGCACCAACCTTCATTTCTCTATTCCTGCAGGATATAGGAGGAAGAGGGTGGTGTGTGCACAATGGTGCATATCCCAGTTGAAGGGGACATCTTGTTAACAAGTTTTCCAGAAGCCGCTCCCCAAACGACTTCCTCTTGCATCTCTTGGGTCACTGCTACTTAGGGTGACCATATACTTTAATTGTCCAAACTGGGACACTTTTGAAAAGGAAAGAGGGCATTCTTGATAATTATGACAGCTTATCAGGCTGAAAAATATACTATTGGAGGCAAACCAGAAACTATGGTTAACACCACCTCTAGGATGTTGGGAAATGTACTTTGAGTTGAGTGCTTTGGTGCCCCAAATAAATGTGCTCTATGAGTAAATGAGGAGGGAAAATGGCCACTGGGTGGGTGACAGGCGGTCCTGCTACAAAGCCCACCTCCGGCAATGTGTTTCCTATAGAAGAGTGAAAATCGGCTACTTGATATCATTCATTTGTGCCTTCTCTATTTCTCTGTTAAGGAAAGAGCAGTCAGTCCCTAACACTTTAGTCTGAATGATTAAGGAGCGCATCGTCTTCTGCCTGGTGGTGTGGGTGAGGCTATCCTGAAAGCACGGCCTGTACAGGGATCAGAGAAACGGGAAGGCTTCCTTTGCTGCCAACGAGAAGTGTGAGGAGGAGGAGGCCTTGGCAGGGATACCCTAACGGAGGGGAGGGTGGATAGCGTTATCTCACATTCGCTTACAAACCTCCCAGCTGATTTTCTGGGGAGGAGACAGGTCGCCAACATGGGACTAAGTTAATCTGACAGCTACAGCAGTAGAGACATGTAGGATATTAGTTTAATGGGAGCGCCATGCGCAACACTGACTGCCATACTTGGAAACAATGAATCAATCTGCTGGATCTGTATCCAATTAGAAATGACGATTATCCAGCTTGTCCTTCCGCCTGCTCATTAGGGTAAGTGGATGCCCTTCTGAGTGGACAGTCGGTGTAAAAAGCGTGAAAAGCAGTGTGTGAAGTGCATTTGGCAAAGAACAGGAACTCATGTCTCAGGGTGGTGGGGGATTTGCAGCTCCGGGACTGGCAGCCCAGCCGAGCGCTGAGAGGAGGCACTTTAGGGGCTGAAATCCCCGTCGTTGGGCTCCTCACGCGGAGTAGGAGCGTTTGGCTGAGACGTTTTCTAACTAATCCAATATTTAAACGACGGATGGGGACCACCGGGCCTGCAGCTCCTGATGAGGTCAGCACCAAGCACCCAGCACCGGGTATAAATACTCTGGCCAAGTCAGGGAACCTGAATGTAACTAGGTCTGAGAGGGACTTCCAGTTTACGGGAATATTGGGGTAAAGGACAATTGAAATCCACCATGAGGAAACAGACAGACAAATCTAGAATGTGGGGCTTTTCCAGGATAACTGAAGGGGTTTCTTCAACACATCAGTGCAGTGAAAAGAAGAAAGGAGGGAGTAGGGACTGTTCTAAGTTAAAAGAAACTGGAGAACCACATCAACCAGGTAATGCATGGGCATTATTGGACCTTGCTTTGAAAAAAAAATAATAAACTCTTAAAAAAGTATTTTTGAGATCTTCCTGGAAATTGAATATGGATTCTATGTTAGATCTTACCAAGGAATTGTTGTTAACTTTGTTAGGTATAAAAATAGCATTGTGTTTATATTAAAAAGTCCTCTTTTTAAGAGGTGCGTACTAAATAGTGTGTAGGAATTAAATGACTATGTCTGTGATTTGCTTTAAAATGCATCAGAAAAGAAGAAAGAAGAAAGGGGTAAATTAAACAAGTGTGGCAATATTTTGAGAAGTGATGAATCTGGGTAATAGGCCTATGCAGGTTCATTATACTGTGTGTTCAACTTTTGTATATTTTTGAAAATTTTCAGTAAAAATTAAAAACATATAACTTTAACAAGAATTACTTGTCGACTGTCTAGATTATGTGTTTTATTAGCATTTTTGAAGAAGCATCTAGATTACTGCTGGATTCTCATACAGGCAGTTGTTTACGGTCAAAGTGACAGATGAACTTCCTGGATGACTGCGGAAGGCAATTTTGTCAAGGAGACATGTTTTCAAAAATGCAAAATGACAGGGTTATACTATATTCCTAAGGAGTATTTAAGTTCTAAGATTCTGCATCTGTGATTTAAGTACTGCTTGTCCTGCTGAACCAGGACCAGGACTGGCTATGCAGCTAGAGGGATGCCTTCAATTAAGGAGATCCAGAAAGTCCGCCTAGAAAACTGAGCGATAGGAGGTATGATTTGCTTCACAGAATTCTTTATTTGGCTCGAATGTCAGTGGCCTGCCTCAGTGAAATAATAGCATATGTATTTATATCGTATATATGTATAAATCCACATAGACACACATGCACACACACATTAATGCTCTTACAGAAACCCAGGGGTCACATCTGATGCTCAGGTAACTTGAAGCCTACCTGAGGTTCAACCTCTGTGCTTTTGCAAACACTGGCAGAAAATTGCCCTTGCTCAGCTTAGGGGGGCTTTGAAGTCAAAACCCAGCAAATTAAAATCTCTGTTCCCCTGCTGTGTACTGGCCCAGTGGCCCTGGACAAGCTCTGTACTTGCTGGGCCTCAGTCTCCTTCTTTATAGTATGAATATGTAAGCACCTACTGTGAGCAGTGGTGATTTAACATATGTAAGACACCCAAGTGAGTGCCTACCCTGGGAGTGAGAGTTCTCTGCTCCTGAGAGCTCTCAGACCTGCCCCTGAAATTTTATAATCAATTTATTGAGGTGTAATTTATGTACAATAAAATGCATCCCTTTAAGGATTCCAGTCCTATCAAGATCTAGAAGCTTCCCGTTGCCCTTCAAGGTGCCCTGTGCTCCTTTGCAGCTCCATCCTCTGCCTGGTTTCTGGCAACCACCCATCTGCTGTCTGTCATTTTAGATGAGTTTGGCCTCAGCTGGAATTTCATATAAATAAATCATGTTAGTGGTCTTTTGTGTCTGGCTTCTTTCCCGTATTTAAATGTATTGGGGTCCATCCATGTTGTTGCATGTTATCGGCAGTGTTTTTGTTTGTTGTTTATTTCAGTTAATGAGTATTATCCCACAGTGTAGATATATCACACCTTGTTCATGCATTTACAAATTGATGGATATTTGGGCGGTTTCCAGTTTGAGGCTGTTATGTTTGAGTAAGTGAATGTTTAACTTAATATGATAAGTCCATGTTTAGTTTTATAAGAAATTTCCAAACTGTTCTCCAAAGTGGCTGTACCTTTTGCATTCAGACTGTGGGTGAGTTCCGGTGGCCCCACGTCCTCACCTGCACTTGTATCATCACTCATCACATGTTTGCTGGTTTGTTCCTTTGGTAGATACTCCCACGGGGGAGAGGTATCCCACTGTGCTTTTAATTTGCATTTGTCTAATGGCTGATGGTGTTGAGCATCTTCTCATGCTTCCGACCATTCTTATGTCTTCTTGGGCTCAAGTATTTGATCAAATCTCTTGCCTTTTCTAAATATTTGTAATATCTGTATTACAAATATTTTCTCCCAATCTGTGCTTGTGGTTTCATTGTCTTCATAGGGTAGAGGTTTTAAATTTTGATGAAGTCCAGCTTATATATAGTATTAAAATCACTTAAGTCCTCCAACTTTGTTTTTCTTTTTCAAAAGTGTTTTGATTGTTCCAGAATCTTTTCGTTTCCATATAAATTTTAGATGAGGCCTGTCCATTTCTACAAAAAATCTTAGTAGGAATTTGGTTAGAATTGCATCGAATTTGTAGACCAATTTGGGGTTGAATGGACATCTTTGAAGTATTGAGTCCTCTGATCTATAAAGCTGGTATAGCTCTTCATTTATTTGTCACCTTTAATTTCTATAAGCAATGTTTTATAGATTTCAGTGTGCAGTTCTTACGAATTTTTGTTAAATGTATCCTTAAATATTTCACTTTTTGGATGTTATTGTTAATGGCATTAAAACAAATTTGTTCTGGGGCCAGCCCAGTGGCATAGCAGTTAAGTTCATGTGCTCCACTTCGGCGGCCCCGGGTTTGCAGGTTCCGATCCTGGGATGGACAGACGTACCGCTTGTCAATCCATGCTGTGGCAGCGTCCCATATAAAGTAGAGGAAGATGGGCACGGATGTTAGCCCAGGGCCAGTCTTCCTCAGAAAAAAGCAGAGGATTGGTAATGGATGTTAGCTCGGGGCTAGTCTTCCTCACCAAAAAAAAAAAAAAAAAATTATTCCAGTTGTTCATAGAAATACAAATAATTTTTGAATATTAACCTTCTATCCTATACCTTGTAAAATTGTTTGAGAACTTTTCAAAGGGGATTCTTAGAATTGCCCTTGTCAATAGTTTATCAATGAGTATTTATCTGAGATTACAGTTGTGCTTCTTCCTTCCCAATCTGTTTGCCTTTTCTTTCTTTTACTTCTCTCTCTGCACAAGCTGAGAACTTCAATAAAATGTTGAACAAAAGGGCTGAGAGCAGCTTTCCTTGACTTACTCTTGATCACATGGGGACCTAATTCCATATTAAACAGTAAGTGTGATAGGTTTTCTGTAGACGTTCTTGATTGTGTTGAGGAAGTTCCATTTTACTCCTAGTTTGTTGATTGTGTGTATCATAAATGTGTGTGAAGTTTTGTCAAATGCTTTTTCTGCATCTATTGAGCTGATCACATGATGTTTACCTTTTATTCTATCAATATGATTGAATTACATTGATTTTCTGATTGATGAATCAACCTTACATGATTGGGGATTAATCCCTCTTGGTCATGATGTATTGTCCTTTTTATGTATTGATGGATTTGACTTGCAAATATTTTATGAAGATATTTGCAGGTATGTTCATGAGGAATATTGATCTATATTTTATTTTCTTTTATGGTCTTTATCTGGCTCGTGTATCAATATAATACTGGATTCATAAGATGGATTGGGAAGTAATCCTCTTTATACTACTTTGCAAAATTTGTTGAGAGAATTTGCCTAGAATTGGTGTTATTTCTTCTCAGATTTTTCATGGAACTCACCAGTAAATTCATCTGAGCCTAGAGTCTTCTTTGTGGAAAATTTAAAATTTTAAATCCGTTTTTTTAAATAGGTGTAGAGCTAGTCATAGTTTCTATTTCTTCTTGAACCTTTTTTCAAAATAACTGTCTCTTTCAAGGAATTTGTCCATTTTATCTACATTTTTTTTTTTTTTGTGAGGAAGATTATCCCCGAGCTAACATCTATGCCAATCCATCTCTATTTTTGTATATGGGACACCGCCACAGCATAGCTTGATGAGTGATGCAGGTCCATGCCCGGGATCTGAATCCGCGAACCCCACTCCACCAAAGCGGAGTGTGCAAACTTAACTACTACGCCACCAGGCCAGCACCCATTTTTATCTAAAATTTTGAATTTATTGGCATACGTTTTTTTATAATATTCCTTTGTACTTGTTGTATAGTATATTTAAGTAGTTATATGATTGTAATTTGCAACAAATGACTAACTTCCTGACAAGGAGAAAGGGTAAATAAACTTCTAGATTCAGACTTAAAGGAAGTTACCAGTTAAAAGTCAATTAGAGATTTTTGTTTCTGAAAATTTTTATGTAAAGCAGTTAGATAAATAGGATTCGATTTGCAAGAATTTTTGTGATGCAGACAAATGTTGGGGAGGGCACTGCAATAGAAGGAGGAGCATGACAAGACCCTGAAGCTGGCATTTCCACTTTAGTTGAAGGAAAGGAATTTGGCACAGGACTAGTGGGAGGTAATGCGGTAAAGGTAGATCTGAGGCAGACATTGAGAGTACAATTTCCAGGCCAAAGCATCGGGAATAACTCCAGTAGTCAACAGGGACCTCTGAAGCCTTGATTATGCTTCAGGAATAGTAATCACTTCTTCCATATTTACACAGACATGGTAGTAGAGGCACATTTAATGGAACACAAATGCTTATCTTTATTTTAATATTTCTGTGTTCACTTTAATGGATATAATGAACATATAACGTACCAATCACGTCGTTTAAAGAATCAAATAAATTATTGTACTAGTCATGAACAGAAATGGCAAAAATAAAAAATCGTGAAGGTGTTAAGAAGATGGCAGTTGAAGGGCTCCATTGTGCCATTTTTCAGAGACTTCTCAGTAATTATAATAAGGAAAACAATAGCTAGTATTTATAGTACACCTGCTATATATTGGAGACTTTCCTAGTTCCTCTGTTTATATTAATCCTCCCCACAATCCTATTTGGTAATACTGTTGTTATCATTTTACAGACGAGGCTGCTATGGAGCCAAGAGGTAGGTAATTGCCCAAAGTTACACGGGTAGGAAGGGGCAGAACAGGAACCCAGAGGCGACAAGGCTACACTTTATGCAGCAGTGTTCTTCATAGCTGGGGCTGCCCAGAGAGCAGTCAATTAAATACGGATTTAATTGGAGTGAAGGAAACCCTCCCATGGTCCCTCTGCCTCCCCTTTGACTTGGGTCTACCCTCTACTGAGACTTTCAGTTACAAAGTCCTCTGTCTGCAGAGCTTGTCTGATGTGCGGAGGTTTTATTGGAGGGAAATCAATTACACGATTGGAATAGACTCTCTTCCTATGGTGTCTATTGTAATCTCCGTGGTAATGATCACTGCCTTAGAGGGCCCGGATTACAAATATTGCCCACTGCTCAGTAAACGGCACACCTGGGAACCTATACAAACCACTCCTTTCCTTTCTCCTTTCAAGGACTCTTGGCACAGAATCATGTTAAGTAAAACAGATTATTTACAATCACCTCCTTGTACACTGCTCAGTATGAATCTGATTTCTCTGCCGACCCTCCACCATCTCCATCATCCCAAGCCAGGTACCCACTGCATGGGATACCATCTACTTTCTACTTTAAAAGGCCATCACTTTCGTCATGGTGGCTAATGACGTTAGGATATTCCCATCCAGCCCTCTGATGTGCATGTTTTGGGGGAGGCTGCCTGCCCCTTAAACCACCCATTCCCCATGAGATAACCCTCTGAGGTGGACTTTGTTGTGGTCCTCTGCCTTCTGGACCCTTCCAGACCCTTCTGGACCCAGATTTTCTCTCCTAGAAATTTAGAATTAGGATTGAGTGAAGCAGTCCTTTATTGATATAGTGTGTCTGGGCCTTACCATGTCAAATTGGGAGTTGTGCGATGGCCAATTTCATTTGTAATGTAGACTGATTTGGTTGGCGAGTCAGGCCAGCAGGGAGAAGGAGGAACACCAGCCGTGGAGAGAACACCCTTCAAGATCCTGATAGATTTCCATTTCTGAGTTCCATGATAAATTCCTGTATTTATCATTGTATTCCTGATAAATACCCTTTATTCTTGCTTAAGTTTTATTTCCTTGGCTTCATTTACCTCCTTTTGGAGGCTCTTTTTCTTTTTTTTGGCAAGTTCTTGGACCACCACCCCCCCCATTGGATGCCCTGATATTCCTGCTCCTCTGGGTTTTAAGTGAATCTTACACTTTTCCTCTTTCTCAGACCTACGGACGGGTCCCTCACCTCAAGAAAATTCTAACACCATTGGTTCATTTGTGAAACCTCCTTCCCATAGGGAAGATGAACCCCACCCTTCATCTCCCTTTAGTGTCTATTCTCTCCCCGGTGCCAATGTTATGTTGTCTTTTCTCACTTTTTTCTGGCTATATCAAATGTCACTTCTTCATTCCTTCCTCCCTTCCTTCATTTATTTATTCATTCAACAAACCCTTATTAAATACTACTCTGTACTGTTCTAAGGCATCAGAGATCTAGCAGGAACAAAACAAACACGGCTCTCTGCCCGCAGGGAGCTTCATCCTTTTGGGGAGACCAACACAACACAAAGGGAGTGAGTAAATAGCTTGTTGGAAGATACTGGCTGTGGAGAAGGACAGAAGCAGGGGAAGGATGGGAGCGTGAGATGGGAGGTGCAGAGAGGAAGGAGGGGGTTGCGTAGGTTTATCAGAAGAAAGTTCCAGGCAGATAGAACCCGTGGAAAGGCTGTGGGGGAGTGGGCCGGGGTGTCTGTGGAAGCACAAGGAGGGGGGTCCTTGCAGTGCCCAGGTGACAGGTGACTGCAGCTTGTCCCTGGTGGCAGCTGTGAAGGCACCAAGTCATCGGATTCTGCCTCTCCTATGAATGCAGAACCAAGAAAAGCTGCCCACAAATTGGATGAGTGTGATGGAAGAAAGGCAGGAGGGGACAAGAGCATGGTGCTCTGGAATAGCCTCTGTCACTAACTGGCCCTGCGACCACGGCCAGATCACACGGCTTCTCTGTGGGAGAGGTAGACATTTAAGAATTGAAATGGATTTCGGAGCGACTCTCAGCGTCTTCACCTACTGAGTGATGATGACAACAGCAAGCGGGTATGTGGCGTGACCTGTGCGCCGAATGGGGGTCTCAGCGCTATACGTATGCTACCTGATTTATTCCTCACTTTGATGTTTTGAGGAACATCATATTATTTTTCCAGTTTAGAGATGAAGAAACTGGAGCACAGAGGGAAAGAATAATTTGCCTGAGGTCACATAATTAGGAGGCGATAAAGCCAGGATTTGAACTCTACCATGCAAAGTTGTTGTGAACTGCTAATAAAGAACACATGCGATCTAGGGTTTGACAGTATGTGTTGATACACAAATGTGTTATTTACACAACATGGTAGTTTCTCAAGCTATAATTTAGCAATACTTGTGTTTCTCTGAGAGTGGTAAGAACAGGAAGGAGCAGATGAAAAAGGGACCACACATATATCTGATATACCTACACCAAAATATATATTATTTCCATCTTTGGAGATGTTACAAGTATGTGACTATTTAATTTTACGTTGACATAACTTTTTTTGACTCAGAAAATCGATATACTATTTTTCTAGGCTACATTTGGACAACAACCTGTGACCCGAGAATCAGATTGCTTAAACGTAATCCTGGCTTCCCTGCTGGTTTGCACTGAGCCTCTAAGCATGCTGTGTACAACCACACAGAGCTCGGTCCCTTTCTCCTCGCTGTCAGGAGGCCTGTCCTGGCTCTGTGCTTCCAGAATGCAGAACACGCTCAGGGGTGCAGGTTTGCAAAGCACAGAGGCCCCTGTTCACACGTTATCTAAATGCTAAGCAGTGTGTTGCCCCACGTGTTGTGCAACTTACCGAGAAACCCGCATTCAACAAGCCTCAAAGGACACAAATAAGATTTTATTGTGTAAAAAATATCCTTTCTTCTCTAATTTTCTTGATCTGTTCTAGAGTTTCTCCGGGACTGGATGCGTGGGGTGCTCTCATCTGATTCAGCATTGTTTGTCTTCCTGAAGCAAAGCCAGCTCAAGAACAGGGAACGGGATTGCACGACATCCCAGCTAAATCCCCCCAGCAGAAGCTGGTGACAAGAGTGATATGTCCACTTTCCTCTGATTCTCCAGTTCCCTGCATTCCAGAAAAACAGCTCAACATCTAACTGCCTAATCATTTAATGGAAATGGGAGTGAGAAAGGTGGCAGAGTTGGTGAAACAGTGAGAAATTAGATAAGAACAAGAGAAAAATAGTTCAAAATACCCACTCGATGTAATGAATTAAAACGGGCCCTGTTGTACTTGCTATGCCAAAAGCCCCCTTCCTGCGGGCGGAGTAGGGAGACGTCTGAGAACAGAGAAGTCAAGATCCCCTGACGTGATGGCCCTGTGCCTCAGTCACTGCCTCCACCGCTCTGTTTTGGACGTGTAGAGAGAGAGACGACCTTGAATCTTTTATTGTGGGTTTTTGTCCAGGTTCTACGTGTGGACACCTCCCCATTTGGTGCTCAAACCTGGGACAATAAAATCTTGGAATCTCCAGTGTAACAAAGACAACAATGAAAGCTTTTATCTATCAGATAAATTATTAATCATTGTGCTGTATCTCCTTTGACATCAACAAAGCCAGAAAAATCAATTTGTCTCGGTCCCATGTGTGCTGGTGGCCGCCTCTCTCTGTAATGTAGGTCAAACTTGGATTGGATGCTCTGAAACCACAGACATAGGATGGAATATATGAACATACAAAGGACGATGAATTTCTCCCGTGCCTGCAGAGTAAGTGTTCCAAGGACGAAGCCTGGAGAGGCAGCTGCAGTGGGCGAGGCCGCAGCAGTCCTCCCGCTTAACGGATGTCACAACTGTGGTTAGTGGAGCATGAGTAGTGTCCCTAAGGAGGACCTTAAAATACACAGCACCTGCCCTATTGCTGCTGTTCCTGTCGGGAAGAAGATACCACCCGGTGAGGCAAATGGACATGAGGCACTGCAGGTCTGGCCCAGTTTTGATATTGGAATAGGTGAAAATGAAGATTTTTTTTCCCCCAAGAGGGAGCACCAACATAGAAGTAGTATATCCTCCAGATGTTTTTGAGAGGGAGAGAGGATAGGGGAAGAATGCTTAATCCATTTCTCTTGGAAAAAAAACAAAGCCAGCAGGCTAGTGCGGTTAAAAAGAAACTTCATCTGGATCTCCCCTTGGGTGTTGCCGCCCACTCATGTCAGGAGGAACCAGCCCTTGAAATGGAGAGCCCGAGGAGAGGCATCTGCTCCCTTTGACAAATAAGCCTGGTAGATGGCTCGTCTGGTTGGAAAAGAAGGTCAGGGGACAACAGACTCTTGGGGCAGTGCAGAGTGGGAGCCCACCTGCACACGTGCCCTTGAGCATGTCCTCAGCCGTCTGTGCTCAGGGCTCCTGAGGCCTCTGCACACGTGCATGCAGCTGTGGAGAGCCAGGCAGTCTATGTGGAAGGCTTGCAGGTGTTGAGGCGTTGCTGTTCCGGGGGCTCTGGCTGCTGCGGAAGTGTGTGCTGCATGCGCTCTGAACAGCTGTGGGACATGTCCTCGCTGGGCTTGGTGTGGCTGAATCCAGGGAAGACCAGGACTGGCCTGGGCAAAGAAGTGTGGTCATCGGTGTTGAGCTTCCGTGCATCGTCCCAGACCCGCTCCAGGGGAGTCAGCCAGCCTGGGTTCAAATCCCAAGTCACCATTAAGCAGCTGGGAATCTTGCATGCCTCAGTTTCCTCGCCGTAACATGTGCGCCTGATGTAAAGATTAAGTGAGGTGATATGTGACCGCCTCCCCGAGAATATTTCAGTTACTACTGGTGAGGAACAATCCACCAGGACCCTAGAACTTAGTGGGTAAAACATACGTCTTGTGCTCGTGGATTCTGTGGGTCAGGAGTTGACATGGGCAGAGTGGTCCTCAGTGGGTCTGGGGGTGGCGGCCTGATGCCAGGGCTGGAGTTGTCTGGAGGCACCTTCACTGCCCGCTCACAGGCTGCAGCTGATGCTGGCTGTTGGCTGGGACCTCTGCTGGGCTCTTGGTGGCTGTTAGGGGCTGAGCTGTATCTCCACCAAATTCATATGTTGACATCCTAACCCCCAGGACCTCAGAATGTGACCTTACTTGGAGATAGTCTTCAAAGGGTGGTTAAGTTAAAATGGGATCATATGAGTGGGCCCTAGTCCAATATGACTGGTGTGTTTATAAGAAGAGAATAGGACCCAGATACACAGAGTGAAGACCAGTGTGAAGACACGAGGAGAAGGTGAGCTTTCAGTACCGCCTCTCTCCTGAATCTAGAGTCACATCCATTTTCTCACTCACATTTCCACTTGAATCTCATATACCGTAGTCCCCCCCTTGTCTCCGGGGGATATGTTCCAAGACTCCAGTGGATGCCTAAAACTGCAAATAGTACTGAATCCTATGTATACTGTTTTTTCCTATACATACATACCTATGATAAAGTTTAATTTACAAATTAGGTGCAAAAAGAGATTAACAACAATTACTACTAATAAAATAGAACAATTATAATTAAAGTTATGTGAATGTGGTCTCTGTCACAAAATATCTTACTGTACAGTACTCACCCTTCTTGTGATGATGCGAGATGATCCAATGCCTCCGTGATGAGATGAAGTGAGGTGAATGTCGTAGGCGTCGTGACGTAGTGTTATTTGTGGACCTCGGTTGACCCCAGGTAACTGAGACCACGGATAAGCAGGCACTACCGTATCTCAAGCTAGATAACGTTCAAGACACAATCAGTCTTTCTCCTGAAGTATTTGTTGTCTATTGCTGCACAATAATATTACACCAAGTTAATGGCTTAAAACAACACACGTTATTATCACAGTGTCTGTGGGCCAGGAGCGTGAGCACATATCAGCTGGGTTCTAATCCGGGTGATGGCTGGGGCTGTGGGCTCACCCGAAGCTCAGCTGGGAAAGGGTCCGCTTCCCCTCTCACCTGGTGATTGGCAGCATTCTGTTCCTTCCAGACTCCCAGACTGAAGGTCTCTGTTTCCTGCTGGCTCTGAGCTGGTGGCCGCCCTCAGGCACGTGCCATACAGCAGCTCCCAGTGTGGCAGCTTGCTTCTTTAAGGCCAAAAAGAGAGGAATCTTCTAACAGGAGAGTTATGGTCTTACACAGTATAATCACATGCACATAATGGCCCTCCACCTTTGCCATATTCTGTTGCTTAGAAGGAACTTACAAGTCCTGCCTAGACTGAAGGGGAGAGAATTGCACAGGGTACGAACGCCAAGCACCTGGAGGCGACAATCATGGGGCCACCCTAGAGTTGGCCATCACACCTGAACCACATGCTTCTCCCCGTCTCCCATCTGAGCTGACGGACGCCTGACCCTTCCAGTTGCAACGGTCAAAATCTTGAGCCTTCTTCACTTCCATCACAGACCAACTCCGTTAGCAAATTCAGCTCATGCTACTTTGGGACTGTGCCTAGAATCTGACCGTGCTCCCATCTGCACTGCCCCTGCTCTGGTCTGGGCCCGCCATCTCCCACTGGGATGGCTGCAGTCGCCTCCTGACCCTTCCTTGCCTCTGCTCTTGCCCCTTCAGTAAACTCTCAGAAGAGCAGGCAGAAGAATGCTATAAAATGTAAATCAATAGTAGATCAAGCCACTCCCTGTTCAAACCCTCCAAAGACTTCCATTCAGAGTCAAAATCCTTACAGAAATCCACAAAGGCCCCCACACCCACCCCAGCTCCTACTTCTCTCTCCTGCCCGCTGCACTCCTCCTCCCTGCTCCCCTCTGCTCTCCCCTGGGCTCTCAGTTCTCCTTCCTTCTGCCCAGAGCCTCCTACCTCCTTCCCTCTCTGCTCCAAGGGTTCTTCCTCCCTGGGGCCTTTCCTGAGCATCCTTTTTAAAATGTCAGCTCCCCACCCAACACCCCATCCATCCCTCTTAACCTGCTTTGTGTTTCTTGCCAGCTCCATGGTACACATTAGCCAGAAGAGAAAGTAAAAATCTGGCCTGCCACCAGGACTGCAAGGCTGCCCCTGTCTGGGTCTCTGGCCTCACCAACCCCCACCCTTTGCTTTGCAAATGCCTCAGATATCACCTGAAAAACTCCTCCTCGTCCCTTAGGAGAAGTCAGGTGGGACCCCAGACTCTCCAAGCTGCATTAGGCTCCCCTCACAGGTGTTGCCATGACTCTGCTTTATTATAGACTGTGTCCTCCACCAGACTGTGAGTTCACTGAGCAATGTCAATTCAATGAGTCACTATCTGTCCTACGCTTAGAACGGTGCCTGCAAGTAGTAAACACGATTTGATGGTTTAAAAATTAAATGAAAGAACTGTGTATAGTTCATCTATGTACCTGTCCCCAGGGCCTAGCCCCAAGGGGGCAGTCAATGAATAATTGCCAAGGGAAGGATGGAAGCTGACGAAATATAGATTAAAATAACAAGAAAGAGAAGTCATTGCATGAGTCATAAAAGGCCTGATTTATAAAATGTTACAGTAAATAAACTTCGATTACCTTCAGCACCTCCTAGCCCCCAATCCCCAACCCTCCCCCAGATTTCCTGGGAAATATTCTCCAGAGCTCTTTTAAAAGCCTCTCTCCATGATGCTAAGGGTCTGGGGCCATTCAGATGCGCTTACCCGCGATGTCTACTGTGGGCTTGTTTTGTGGAAAGCGCTTCACTTCCACCAGGTTTATAGTGAAGGCTTCTAAAGTGCTTAGAAACAATTAATTTTCCTAAGCAGGTTAAGCAGTACACCTCTAATCCTGCTTCCCCCATTCATTTGCTTAGCTAATTATTTTTGCAGTCCAGGCCTCGTTGAAGTGATCACAATTTGTGAATTAGTGGGGTCTGAAGTAAAGGTTCTTCAGGATCTTTAATTATATGTAAAGATGGCAGGATAATTCTCTCATTTAGGGCAAGACAAAGGGAATTAATTAAACATGAAAAATGAGACAGAGGTTAGATGTAGGAAAGGATTTCTTGTCTATCAATGTGCATTCACCTTCAAACTGCACAGAGGGGTGGATCCCGATCCATGAAAGTCTTTGCAAATAAGTTCTATTTATATTTGTCTGGCCTTGTAGATTTTTGTGTCCTGGAGGCACAGGTTATGGAAAATCACTTCAAGACCCTGTCCAGGCCAAGATGCTCCACATTTGTGATTTTATTACAATCATTTTCTGAAGCAAGAGCAGCGAGGTTGTATTGTAATCATCTACTGCCAGAGCAGCAGGTTCATGTCTAAGTGGAACAACTGAAAATAAATATTCCAGGAACTATCAATTGCTCTTATGCTACATTTGCTTTAAAAAAACCCAAACTAGGCTTTTTGTTCACATCTAAAAATGCTTTCCAGCGTGGGCTCATATCTTCTCTCCATTCTTTTGATGGACTTCTGTGAGCCCACCAGTCATTTTAAAAGAAAACAAGGCACTGTTAGATCTTGCTCAATAAGATATTCTTGGCTTTGCTAAGCATGTGAGGCCAGAGTATCATTTCTTTGGGGATCACTCTCGTCCGCCCAGCCCCTGCCCCATCCAGTGGCTGAACTGGCCCCACAGACTTTGGAGGACCAACTGTGGACATTTATGAGCTAATCTGCCTTCATGAGGACAGTGTGAAATCGGGAGCCTGAAACTGGCCGTTCTGGGAGCTTTACCTTGTGGAAATCAGCAAACACTGATTTCCAGAGCTGGTTGTTCAACACTGACCCCCACACCGTGGCCCAGTCCCACATGCACAGTCGTGTCCACTCAATATTTACCCCAAGTGAAACCGAGGAGCTAATCTACTGGCGTGAATCACATGTGCATGTTATTGAACAAAAATTTGCTTTCAAGAAAAATGAAGCAGTTTGAAATTATTCTAGATTATTACGTATACATTTTGTTACATTATTATTAGATTATTACATTATTACTGCTAGGGAGGTATGACGTTTTGCAGTCCAGCTATGGAGACTCAACATTCTCTGTACGAAATTCAGCAGTTGAAAGATTTTGATCCAAGAATGGCACACATCAGTCTCAAAGAATGTCCTCAACATATAAACCACAGACCCACGTGGGGACCAGGCTTTGAGATTTTGTGTTTTAGCATCTTCCTAAGGCTGATTTACATGCTCAACAGGCACGATCTTCTGGACTAACACGGGCATGAAGCCAAGTCTGCCAAGAAATGATTTTTATATATTTTTTAAACCCAATTATCCTTCTGCAATTAAATTAACAGGTGATTCTATTTGTAAGCACCTACGTAGTTTTGGACTCTGTTTAAATCCTAGCTTGCTGACCCAAAGCCGATGTCTCTCTTAGGAAAGGAGACGTATTCCCATTGACTATTATAAAAATCAAAGTTTTCCACTCCCTTTCCTCTAAATTTCTACTGTGTTTTTCATTTGTTGTTAGGATTTTTAAATCAGAAATGAGAGAGGAACTCATTAAACATCAACTTGTCCAGAGAGTACCCCAAGACTGAGAGTGCTGACCAGCTCTTTATCACCCCAATCAGGCCTCCTCCTCAACTCTACCCCCACCCCCAGGTTGCAGGATTTACAATCCTTCCATTCCTAGCAAGACATTTTTAAACTTAAGTAGGATAAAAAGTGTTAGCTCACTATGAGGGAGGTGAAGACAACTCCACGAATACTTTGTAAACATATTACCCCACTACCTTAATTAGGTGAATTTTTTTTTGCCTGCAATACCTTGTTGAAACCAAAAAAACATGATCTCCATCCAGGCCAAAAAAAGAGGGAGGCTTAATTCCAGTCACTTCTGAAAAGTTTAGAGAAAACTATGATAATGTGTTTGGAATTTGCTGTTTCCTTTTTGGTTGGGCTGCAACAATCTCTGCTTTCTGTCTGAAATAAACATTAAAAACACCCATATTTACCACCACCACTGTGTTTATGGCTCTTAGGATTTGAAAAAGACACTCAAACACGCATGAAAAAAGTTGACAGTGAGGCATATAAATAAACACCCCTCAATATCACACAGTTTACAACACGAAACCAAACAAAGCCCTCTGGGATCCCTTGAAGGCTTCCAGCTACTCCCTCACCTCGCAGCCACCTTGCGGTGAGGTTTCTGAACATGGTGCCTGACTCGCTCTCTCCTCCTCACCCTGTACCATGTCCCTGCTTCTCCAGTCCACTGCCTTCTGTGGGGCAAATCCAACAAGCACCAGTTTGTAGCCAATGATCACTATTCCAGCCTTGTTTTTCTTAATCCCTGACTCGTTCCACGTGACTACCTGCTTCCTCCTTAAAATCAACATTCCCAAAACTTCCCTGGCTTGCCTGCCACCTCTTGGGCCTCCACTTCTCTGTCCCCTATCCCTGACTGTAAATGTTGCAGCTCCCAGGTCTTGGTTCCGGAATCCCTGTTTGTCTCCATTGACCATTTATAATTTTGTCTAATTCTACAGCTTTAAATACTCCAGACGTTTGTGACTCTCAAATCTCTTTCTTGAGTCCTAACCTCTCTCCAAACGTTTTTATCCAATTTTATCTGGCAAATCCACTTAGATGTCTCTTGGCATCTTAACAGAATGCTATTTCCTCTCTCAATCTTCCCCATCTCAGAAAATCATCAATATCTGCAGTTATTGAAGCTAAAAACCCTAAGTTGGAAGCAACCTGCTTCCAAAACCTCTCAAATCCTACTTCCTTCCATCTTTCCTGCTGTGACACCATCTTCTTTGCCTGAACCACCACATTAGCTTCTAGTATGGTCTTCCTTCTCCATTCTGATTCCTTCTTATACTGTTCTCCACACAGCAGGGAGGGAGCTATGAAATGTTACAATCAGATGGTAACACCTTCTTCTCATATCTTGCAATGGCTTCTGCTTACCCTAACCTAAGATGTCCCGTATGCTGGGGTCCCCCCATCCCCCACCTGTATTCTCCCCCCGGCCCCCTCCTTAGTATACACTCCTGCCCCATTTGCATTGGGCTTCTTGATGTTTCTCAAACCACTCAAGCTTGCTCCTGGTTTAGGGCCTTTAAATGTGTCCTCTCCTCTTCCTTAAGTGATTTTCCTACATATCTTCACACAGCTGACTCTTGTCGTTTGGATCTCAGCTTATATGTCACCTCTCAGAGAGGTGCTTCCTGACTCCACAATCTAATGTAGTCTGCTGAATCTTTATCACATCGCTCTGGTTTGTCTCAATCATGCCACCTCTCTCCTTCTGATATGAATGTTTCCATCTGTGTATTGTCCATCTTCCTCCCTTCTAACGGAAGCTCCATGAGGTGGACTTGTCTGCTTATTCATCTTGGCCGCCCTCGAATCTGCAACAGTGTCTTGTACTTACTAGAGGCTCAATCACTGTGTAGAGAATGAGTGGGTAAATTAATGACTATCCCTTCAGTACAAGTGGAATCCAGAGTTGGATAAACATAGGAGAGAAGGATAATTTTCACTAATATTCTGCCTTTGTTTGAGGGACATTCAGTCCCCAGTTCAACCATATTTTCATATCTCTCTCTCGCTCTCTCTCTCCCTCACTCTCGCTCTTTATATATATCCACAAACATATATATGTATGTGTATATTTTTGATAACATTCTGTGCTATATCAAGTACACAGTATGTTAAGACCCATAGTCTTCCAACCAATGTCCTAATGACGTGCAAATTTGTGAGAAGAATCATAGTATATGAAATATCAACAAGTTAGAGGGAGAAGGAAGGGTTATAAGAAAAAAAAGACAGAAAATGCTTGCTTTTCAAAGAACAAAGAATGAAATTCTGCCTGATTACTGGTTCATTTCATCTCCTTTTCCTTTCTGAAAGATTTCCAGAAACCATGGGATTTCAAAGTCATGTTCTGTACTTGGAAACTCTGAATGATATAAAAATTCTCAGTAGGAAATAAAATGACTGATATACATAAATAGGAAAGAAATGTTCTTGGATTGATATTTCCAAAAGTTTTCCAAACCAGCTTCTCATCTTGGCCTAAGAGCATATAATCAGTATTCCCATCAGCTGACTCAGGCCAGTTAGGGCAAAAACAAGGGCAATTTCAACCTCTTCTCACATTGCCAAAACATTTAGATCTCTGAAAATTTGGCAGTATTAGTAGCAAAGGGAAATAATCCAAACAATACATGTTGAAAAGGTATGGGGGAGAAAATTCAGGAATGGAGCATTTTGCCATGATAAAGTCAGTAGAAATTGTGGAAAAATAGTGATCAATAGCCATAAAAAAAAAAAAAAAACCCTATCACAATTAGAATCAGGCCCCTGCACAGCAGGATTCTTATGCCACAATGGAAATGTTACTTCTTCCATAGCAGAGGGAGGTACCGGATGAATAAGCAAAAATTAATAACAGGTGGAAGGAGAATTGTGTTCCACTTCCTTAAATTTCCCTTATAGTTCAGGGATTACTCTTTATGGCAAAATACGATTCTTAATAAACACTTCACTTGGAAACTTTGAAGTTAGGATTGGAAATAAATTCTAGATGGAAAACGAAAAATAGAGATCTCTTTGCACGTCTTCCCTGCAAACTTCGTTGTAGCGGTGAAGGAGTATTTCAGAGGAAAACATAACTCACTCTGCAGCTCTGTCCCCCCAGCAGTGTGTGGATGGTGCTCGAGAACAGAGTCCTCTAAGAGCTCCAGGCCATACCTGGAGTGCAGCTTATTGTAGCACATCTGGTTTCCGCCTTCCAGGTGATGCTAGCTACTCTTTGTTGAGAACTTACTTTTTTGTGGACATTGCCACCATTTAGGTTTATTCATATATCGTTTTCAGGCTCCTGGAATGTAAAGGGAAAGAGGTTTTAAAGCAAAGACCTTAATTGCGTTTCCTACTTTGGGGAAAATATAGGCCAGAAAAGCAGCAGGCAAAGGGAAGTCTTCATTAAGAATAGTGATGTTACCACTACATGCTTGACCTCCTACCCTTGTCTTTCGCAGAGTAGATTAAACTTGTAGACTCAGAGTACACCTGTCAGAGGGAATTGCAAGGGAAAGTACACAGTGGGTGTGCACAATGCACCTGTGTTGTGCTCACTTTGACTCTGTTCCAAGGACACCAACGATCAGGGCTCTGCTTTATCTCCCCATTACTTGGTCTCTCCCTTGGACCTTGATGACTCTGTTTCAGCTGGAACCCCATAGCATTTGCACACCCTGCATCCCTCGTCCACCTCACGCCCAGCAAAGAGTCATTGTTACCCTTGCCTGAGTCCCTTCCCCAAAGGCTTGTTTGTTAGATGTCTTCCACTCAGCCTCCGGGTCTTGGTCAGCCCCAATCTGGTCAATATGCCCATTGGATCTTGGTTAGGTCAATTGCTTTGCCTAATTTGCATATAATGCAGTCCACTGCCAACCTGGAGGGCCAGAGGGAGTTTGATAGGAGCCAGCCTTCAGAAGCTCCTCCTAAAAGTTGTCTCCTATGCGCTTTAGTAACTTTCAAATATCTACTGTGAACAAATGAGGTAACCACATTAATTAAAATGTTAATGTCTGTTTTGAAATCACACTGGAGGAATTTTGTATTTTCTGCCTCCTCACCCTCTGCTGTAAGCTCACTATACATCATACTCTCCAGCTCTGCCTGATTCATTGATGCTAGGGCTTGACATTCCTTTCATGTATGGAGATTGAAATAGTTATTGTTCAGTATTGAAATACTGAATAAGCAGTCCTTCCTCCCTAATGTATGGAAATATGTCTTTTCAAAGAATTACCTAATCACAGCCATTCAGTCAAAACAAATTTGTGATTTTTTGTTGTTGTTGTTGTTAGTGATATGAAAGAAAGAATACTGGCAGATTTTTTAGGTGAAAGAAATTCAGTAAGTCAGTTTAATCTTTTTTTGTGTTTTGGTAAATTTTACAGATTCTTGTTTCTTTTGAAATGGATACTCTATTACCCCCTGTGATGGCTAATTTTTTATGTCAACTTGATTGGGTTAAGGATGCTCAGATAGCTGGTAAAACATTCTTTCTAGATGTGTCTGTGAGGGAGTTTCTGGAAGAGATTAGCATTTGAATCAGTAGACTGGGTAAATGAGATGCCCACACCACGGTGAGTGGGCCTCATCCAATCCACTGAGGGCCTGAATAGATAAAAAAGACAGGGGAAGGGCAAATTTGCTATTTGTTTGAGCTGAGCTGGGACATCCATCTTCTCCTGCCCTCAGACATTGGAACTCCTGGTTCTTAGGCCTTCAGATTTAGGCAGAACTACACCACTGGATTTCTTGGGTCTTCAGCTTGCAGAGGAAGACCCTGAGGCTTTTCAGCCTCCGTAATCATGTGAGTAGATTCCTGTAATAAATGTCTCTCTCTCTTATGTGTGTGTGTATAGACACACACACATAAATACGCACATATATACGTTATCTATATTTTATACATATTATATATGTGTGTGTATATATATATATATATATACACACACATAGAGAGAGAGAGGATATATATGTATAGGATATTCAATAGGATATATGTATCTGTTCTGTTTCTCTGCAGAGCCCCGACTAATATACTCCCCCTCCATTTTCATTTGTTTTCTCACAAGGAAACTCAGTACTTTAGTGGTGGGGAGGTGGCGCACCATTCTACCCTTATGACATCACAGGCATCAAGCGCTTTCTCCTGTTACATTTTTAAGCTATATACAAAGACATTGTTAAGGTCATAAAATGAGGTCACCCTCATTAATCTCTTCTAATGCCACCATTCACCACCTGGGGAACATCTTGTAAGAATCAACTGACCTCCTGTCCCCTTAGAAGCAAGGAGTCAACACCCTTCAGATAAGTTCCCTGAAGTACAGCAAAGACTGCTTCCCTGAGGTATGTCCATTTATCCAAAGAAAAAGAGTATATGATAATAAGTGGAGGTGGACCATATAGGTAGAAAGTATCTATATACTTTAAAAAACTTTTCCTTTTAGTTTCTTCTAGGCTGTAGTAATAAACAAAATGATGCTGAAACCCACAAGTCATTTAACTAGCTTTGTAGTTAAATTATTATTCTGAGGGATTCTCATCTCAGAACCCTATCTACAGTCAGTTGAGTGAATTCTAAGCAAGGAAGTCTAATAAGAGAGAGGAACAGCATCTAAGTCTATTTTAGCTACATGATAGGCAGGACTTACAAAAAATTTGGTAGAAATATGGATTTGGAGCCAAATAAGGGGAATCTTGAATGCCAAAATAGGACACTTCAATTTTCTTCCATAAGGAAGGGTGATATATAGGAGGTTTTAAAACAGGGGAATGAGATAAACAAATCTTTGGTTGTGATGATGTTAAGGTTAACTAAGATGGAAGATTGGAAGTTTTGGGAGACTTAAGTAGTTGTTTGGGCAAGAGATGTTGAAGACTTGAAATAGGAGATAGCAGTGGGACTAGGAACGGCAGGATGAACTGATGGACAGTCTACAGGACTGATAATGTGTTGTAATTAGGATATCTGGCAAAAAGAGAAAGTGAATGACCACACGGAGACTTCTACCCTGGCATCGTGGTGGTTGGTGATGTTATTAATCATGTCAGAAATGCATTGTTCAAACAGACTGGAAGGGAAAATTTGCACATTGGAATGTGACGTGCTTGTGGAATATCCATTTGGCCGTGTCTTGCAGGCAAATGAAAAGTTTCATCTGGTCTGGATTTCAGAAGAGCCATTAGGACTAGTACTGCAGATGATTCTCAGAGCCTTGGAAGTTGGTGAGAATGTTCAGAAAAGATTGAAAAAGAGAAGAGAGAGAAAGAACCTTGGGAAATGCATACCTGTATGGAGCAGATAGAAGAAGACAGCTTGGGAGATGGAGGAAGGATCAGAGGGGAGGAGAAAGTCAAGAGAAAGTGGAGAATCGAAGGCAAGGAGCTAAAGGGTTTCAGGAGGGTGAAGGGGGTTCACGATTCAAGCTAGAGTCAGAAATTGTAAGGATGATAACCAAAGAGAAGGTATTGACCTGGTGATTAGGATATGGGTGGTGATCTTTTGTGGAATGGTGGGGACTGAGGAGTGAATGGAAGGCGAGGGCAAGTATGTGAATTCTACTCTTGAGAAACACTGCCTCTAGAAAAGGAAGAGTCAGGCAGTAGACTGACAATAAAACAGCATGTTTTCATTTGCAAAATAGGGGTAATTATACTCACCTTGAAGGACTTTTGTGGAGCTTATCTAAAGATAGTTTTTGTAAAATACTTCATATAGTGCCTGGTCTGCAGTAAGTTACAGATTTCTATTTTTATCAGTTTTCTGTTTTTCTGTCTATTTCTATTATTGTTAGTTGATAGTAAAATCAACGATAAGAAAAAAGGTGCGATGCTGTATCAAAGAGAGAACACATGAGCAGAGGAGCAGACTGTGATACTAAGGATGACTGTTGGGGTGAAGGCCCTGTGGTGAGGAGAAGGAGCTGGAAAAATTATAGTCACTGAACTATTTTTTACCATTCACAACACTTCTGACACCGAATGTATGCATTTTCCTCTCCAAGCAATTCTCCAGCTGTCTGGACCCCAACTGTGTGTCCTACAATTTAATTCAATTCTGACACTAACTACCCAGAGCTGGTGTCAGACCCCACAGGTTAAGGGCTCAGTCCCACAAGTGCCCCCACTTCAGATGCCAGTGGCAAGTACTGGGTGCCCAGGGTACCCACATTTCTGTCCAATGTGGCTACAAATTGTGGGTTCCCCAAATGCCCCCTCTTTCAGGGTCGATAATTTGCTAGAACTTCTCTCAGAACTCAGGAAAGCACCTTACTTACCATTACTGGTTTATTAAAAAGAATAAACTCAGGAACTGTCAGATGGAGGGCACGCGTAGGGCAAGGTGTGGGAAAGGGATGCAGAGCTTCCGTGCCCAATCTGGGTGCAGCCTCCCAGCACCTCAGTGCGTTCACCCACCCAGAAGCTCTGTGAATCTCATCACTTAGAGGTTTTTTATGGAGATTTTGTTGTGTAAGCGTGATTGATTAAATCGTTGGCCGTTGGTGACTGAGCTCAGTCCGCAGCCCTTCTCCCCTCTCTGGACTTGGGAAGTGGTGTGGGGGTGGGGCTGAAAGTTCCAACCCTCTCAGCCTTGGTCTTTCTGGTGATGAGCCCCATCCTGAAGCCATCTAGGGGGTTCCTAGCCCCCAGTCATCTCATCAGCATTTGAAAGACACTCATCACCCCAGAGATTCCAAGGGTTTTAGAAGCTGTGTGCCAGGAACCTGGGACAGAGATCAAATATATACTTATCACAGTCATTAATTGGGAAGGAAAGAGAGAGAGAGAGAGTGTGTGTGTGTGTGTGTGTGTGTGTGTGTGTGTTTAATGGCATCATTTAGGGGTAAGGTAGATTTGAATAAAACAGAAAATGGGGAAAGGCAAGATTTAGGGAAAAAATAAGACGGCAGAAAGTGTGAAAAGGGTCCTTTCTTTGACAAACTGCTCTTTTCTTTAAACTACAACCTGGGATTTAAATCCATTAGGTTTTGGGTCCTATAATAGTTACATGGATGGTGTACAATAAAATTTAAAATAACATTTAAAAAATAAAAATAAATAGCTGTATGTAGAAATATACAAATTGTCCATTTAAAGTGGTAAATTGCAGCAAATAAAATAATCAGAGAAGAGACAGAAGCTTGAATGGCTCTAATATGGTGTCAGTTTAATTCTGGAGACATGTTTTTGTGAAGATCCAGTGTTAATCCCATAAGAACCATGGCTGACCTAGTTTCTCTGGGCTCATGTGTCCTGAGGGTCACAATTCTGACACTGGCAGTGAGCGGCAGTTCCCTCTCCAGACCTGGCATCGTGCAGTTTTCCTCGATGGATACTTGATGTCTCTGTGTGTGTATGCTCAAGAGTGTGTGTGCACACGAGTGTGCATGTGTGTGCACGCTCGTGTGTGTATGTGTGTGTACGTGTGCATGCTGAGACTGGCTCCACAGACTGACTTCTCTGAATCACAGTCGAAACTGGCACCTGGCTTTGCGTCTTCAGGCAGAGGGTTGCCATCAGTATGTTTTTTAAGACCTTCTCGGCACTTTCTCGAGCATTTCTTCTTGGCTAAGCATAGCAGCTACTCAACTTGGATTTCTTTTTAATCTCATCTGAAACGGGGTGATTAAATAGGACACAGGCTTCAAGCTGGGAGAATGTTCTCCCACACCTCACAGATAATCACTCTCAGCAGGATGCACTGTTTCAAGAGCAGCCCAAGATTCACTTAGATGCCTTCTCGTGGACAGGCGTTGAAGGATCAGGTAGAGGCCACGTAGTAGAATTATGTTTGCCCAGCTTATTTTATCTATGCCTCAGCTTCATGTCTGAATTAGCGATTCCCTAGAAGAGTTCAGTCTGTGCGCTGCTTGTGTCTCAGCGAGAATTTTCTTGTAACAGAAAGTGCTGGCAGTTCCTACCAGGATTATGTTACATCTAAATAATTTTTTTATGTAAACTTTTTATTGAAATATGGCATAATTTACAAAAAAAGTACATGTATCAGCAAACCTGTGTATTGTGGATTCTTTCCATTCCCAGCCTTATCATTAACCTTTTTGGGAATCCCCAAACACTATTCATTCTAGAAAATAAATTTTCTTTTACACAGCAGATTATTTTATGACTTCCTTGTTTCCAGAAGAATTGTCAATAATTCAGCCCTCAGTTTATGATAACTTAGCACCTTTCTTTCATACTCAGAAAGATAAGTATCATCGCTCCACTCAACTACCACATTTCCCATCTCCCCGTCAATATTGTAAACGCGTGAACATATAGTACTTGTCAGCACAAAATAGAAGCTCCTGGAACCATGGGGCTGATCCCTCCTCCAACAAGATGGAAAGAACAGAGGTAGGTTGGAGAGTGGCTGGCCCATGGCCGGGATGAATGGATTGGTGTCGGGAATTGCTCGTTTCCATCTTTTTTCATCCCCGTGGCCCAGACTGTGGTCATCTGACTGCCCAGAAGTGGGTTGTGACCATGGGCATCGAGGGGGGCCTCAGCACCCATGATGGGGACGTTTCCTTTCGTGACCCCCCCACCTCCCAGCTCATCTTTCCTTCATCCCTTTGAAACTTCCCCCAGGACTCCATGCTTCCTCTAGGGTATGCTGTCCTCTGGCCTCCACGCTGATATCTATCCACCCCTCCCTCAAATGTTACCTTCCCTGAGTTTCATTCCCTGAATGCTAACCTCCCTATGTTACAAACCAGCAGGAAATTATCCAGTTATTAAGGTTTTTAATGATGGAAAATGTCTTGATGCAGCTCATCATAAGGTCATTTGCTTTATATCAGGAGACCCATCTTGGACAAAATGCCCAGTAGATTGTATCTCTAACAAAAATGTGAAGTCCTTTCATAATAAACACACTTTCTTGAGCTCCTATTATATGCCCAGAACATGTAAAATTTAATAGTTTCATTTGATTTAACAATAGTCCTGTAACTTTGGCATTATTATGGCAGTTCTCATAAAAGGAAACAAAGACTCAGAGTGGTTATGTGACCTGTTCAAGGTCACACAGCATGTGAGTGACATCAAAGAGGATCATATCTGAAGTTCCCAACTAGAGGGAGATATTTAAAGACAGTGATCCCCTCAGTCTACACAGGTCCCCCAGTTATCCCTGAGGGAGGTGCCTGTGGTCACTGCAATTAGAAATTGTCCCACCTCCTGCTGCAGACTATTCATCTCCCTGGGGTAGATCAAATCCTTTCTCCCACCAGATGTTATTGCTACACTCTTCTCAAAAGGAAGGAAAAAGTAGACTCATTGAGGAAAAAAGGCTGAAGGATACCTACCACATCTTATAATTACAAGAGAACTTTTAAAAACAAGTGTGAATCCAAATAAAGACATTTAATGTCACCATTCAGAAGGAGAAACCGTCTTTCAAAGAATCTTCTACTGTTTATATGCAGATCTTGCAAAGAAATCCTGGAGTCCCCCCTCATTCAAGAACACTGAGGAACATCAATTTTGACCGTGTGTGACTTTTAATGGTTCCCAGTCGCTGACGGAATTAAGCCCAAAGTCCCACCATCACACAGAAGGCCCAGCTCAAAGTGGCTAAACCTGCCTGTCAGCCTCATGAATGGTCCCTCACCACAAACCCTCCTGAGGTATCTGGACTGTATCTTCTTTGTTTCCATTTTTTGTTTATTCCCTATTTTAAAATATTTAAATATTTTAAATAAATATTATAAAATATTTAGTATTTATTAATTGTAACATGAATTTCCAAACACTGTGATGCTTCTGCTTGGAAGTCTCTTCTGACCTTGGGTATGACGCCATCACATTTTAAGATCCTAGTGATTCCTGATTCAGCATTGCCCCAAGTGGCATGTGTGGCCCCCTGCTGTGCCCTGTGGCATCTGACACATCCTTCCTCTCACTGACTAGAATTACTGGCCCCCACAATTACAAAACACCTCCTGTGTGCTGTGCATCACACTCAATTTATCTCATTTAATTTTATGTAATAATGTCTCTGGGATATATTATTACCCCTATTTTATAAATCAGGAATTGAGATATAGGGGGAAAATGCTTAGTTTTCCCATGGTTACATAACTAGTGAGTTCCAGAACCAGGATTCTAATTCAGGTAGTTCTGATTCTAAAATCCATAGGGCCGCCCGGTGGCGCAGCGGTTTAGTCCGTGCTTGGCAGCCCGGGGTTCGCGAGTTCGGATCCCGGGCGCCCGCCGACGCACTGCTTGTCAGCCATGCCGTGGCTGCGTCCCATATAAAGTGGAGGAAGATGGGCACGGATGTTAGCCCAGGGCCAGTCTTCCTCAGCAAAAAGGGGAAGATTGGCAACAGATGTTAGCTCAGGGCTGGTCTTCCCCACAAAAAAATAAAAATAAATAAATAAATAAATAAAATCCAGGAAAATAATGAATGATATTCTCCAACATACACCTTATCTAATTTAGCCAACTCTACAGCTACAGCAGAATAATGCTAACGTGTGCCAAAGGTCCCCAGGGGAAAGTCAGGATCCACCTAGTCTCTTTTTCGCAAAGAGGGCCTTTCCTCCCAGGCTGTTTTGTGGCCAGATTGAGAAAAGAGGGCCCGCTGAACAGTGGCTCCCAAAATTGGAGTCCCCACCCAGCTGCCTCTAGTCCTCCGGGAACTTGTTAGATAGCAATTCCCAGCCCCACCTCAGACCTAAAGAGCCAGAACCCCAGGCGTGGGGCCCCTGATCTACTCCAACAGGCCTCCATTGCATCTGAGATATGCTCCAGTTTGAGAACGACTGAGCCAGAGAGGGAAGCAGAGTAAACCTCGTGCAAAGCATCAACTTTAATAATCAGGAGGCAAGTGGGTGTGTCTTAGACGGTGATTCCCAAACGGGGCTGCACACGGAACACCTGAGCATCTGGGAAAACTGCTTTGCCTGGCACTGGGGTGTTCAAGGTGACATTCTCCCGAGATGGTTCTACCGTTGGAGCCATGGGTCTGAGAGAAGCCACAGCACTTTGTGTCATCGCCAACTGCAAGCAGGGTGGCCTTATATAACGAGGGGTCCTGAATGGTATGAGAAGGTCAGTCTTTTCTTTGGAGGGCGGTGCACCTGTCACAGATTGGTAGAGCCACTTAACCCAAATCAACCTCCTTGCTTGTATCCCGGAGTCTCGCACAGGGTCCTTCGCTGCGCTGCACCCGCCTGCACAGTAAATATTTTTTTTGTTGTGTGGGTTGTATTGATCAGAGAGAGAATTCAGAAGGGCTCTGTTTTATGAGAGGAAGAGGTTAGTAGGGATAAAACCAGCAAGGTTAGTAAACTTAGGGAACGGGGTAGAATTTGACAAGAATTTAAAGAGACAGACAGGCAGGTGGGCAAGGCGGGCAGCAGACCCCAGACCGGGCACGGTTTGAGTTGGTTCAGGAGTGAGGGAGCCAGGAGCCTGTGGGGCTGGCCTCGCAGGGCGGAGCCCTTAGAGGAGCTGGCAGAGAGGACATCATGTGAAGGAGGCGCTCAGCCCCTTGGCACCTGCTCGCTCGCCCGCTGCAGGCCTGAGTCCTGGAGGGTGTGCCGGGGACAGAGGGGGAGCTGGTCAGGGAGGTGTTGGCTGTAGTGGAAACGGGTTGCCCTGAGACCAGCAGCCGCAGAGATTCTGGAGCCTGCAGACATGTTCTCCTCCGGCTGACCTTCATGGTCTGCATCAGGATGGGGCAGCTTCTGTGGAATGACCTGAGTGGCTGCCCCTGAGGTGCCCCGTGTCCACTGTCCTGTCCTGGCCTGGCTGAGTGGGTCAGGAGGTTGAAAGGGGAGTAGTCGGGAGACAGCAATCCTGCTTAAGGATCAAGCCTGATTCTGGGGATCCATTCGCCTCCAGCAAAGTCTGGGCTCCTAGACACCCCCCTCCATCTCTCCAGCCAGCGCCCTAATCTGTGATGTAGGATTATTGGACTAGATTAGTGCAAGGAGCCTTCTTCAGGTTTAATTTTTTTAATCTTCATTGTGACTATAATATGTAACAATTCTGTTGAACAAGAGGCCAGTTTGATCAATTTATTTGCAATTTAGCTTGCAAGGTAGGCGTTAGTCTTGTCTCCAACACCGTCTCATAAAGTGCTGAAACTAGAATTCCTGGGATTCTCGATCATATAAATAAAGTTGGCTTTAATTATGTTGATATACTTGTATGGTTTGTAAATTCTTGAGAAGGAAAGTGGTCGGAAGTAATAATAACTGTGCATTGATTATCTACTATGTGCTGAGGGCTTAACATAATTTATCTTATTTAATTCTCATAACAACCTGACATGGCATAAAGGAATGAATTAATTTGCTGAAGTCACAAAGCCAGCAAATGACAATAATGGATATTTGTATCTGCTCAGTGTTTCTGTCCCTCTTCTTCTGCTAATGCCTCCTCTTAATTTGGGGAATTGTCACTTGCTACCCTGTGGGACTTCTGATTAAAGCAGCCACCCCATCATCACCCCAACCACATCCTCAAGGACTGGCCAATTCTGTGTTCCTTCCGGCCATTACGGTTGGTCCAAAGATGGGCAAGTGACCCCAGTCTAGCCAATCAGAGGCCTTCCCTGAGATTATATAAGTGGCCATTGAGAAAGTATGTGCTCTCTCTCTCTCTTACGGAGTTGTTGGGCTCAGGCAAAGCAAGCCTGCGTCTCTCTGCAGCCCCAGTCCCACCCCTAGCACCTGCAGGAAAGGAAACCTACTCCTACCTCGAGGAGGAATGAAATCACATGGAGAAAAGACGAGGGAGAAAGAGACCCAAGATGCCTTCATTTCTCAAAATAGCCAGGCCAGATCTATCCCCAGCCTTCCCAGCTGCATAGACATCCATTCTCTTTTACAGTTAAGCTAGTCTGAGTTGGATTTCTATCACTTCCAGCCAGCATGCTGGCCAGACCGTGGGCAGAGCTAGGATGTGACCTTCAGATTTTCCTCTGTTCCTAAGCACAGCTCTAAGAGGAGGAAGAACAAGTCAGAGCTATTATCCTTGTGGAATTTCTCCCCATGGATCCAATTTCAGGGCCAGACCTCGCCCAGCACACTCAGCGCATCTGGTGGGCTATGGCCCCATCTGCATCTCCATTCGCTAGGCTTTGGGGAAGGAAGCCAGTGATCTACCGGCCATCTGGCCGAGAAGACCTGTAGCCACAGGGAACATCTTTCACTTGTGAAATTGTTGTAGGTCGACCCTGTCTTACCATCCGACCCCCAGTGCAGAGCTTCCAAGTTTTCTAATTACTTATAAAACTGAATAGGAAGTTATAAGTGTACTTCCTGTCATTATGTGAAAGTCAATTTCTTATTCACCAAAGACTAAGAGGATTTTCTCCCAGTTACTATGACTCCTCCCCAGACATACACATGCATGCACACATGTAAGCACGCATGCCCAGAAACACAGGTGCGCACACACTGACCTTGGTAACAGTAGAACCAGATTAAAATGAATTTCAAGAGCAGCCTTAAACTGGGAAGAAATAGCAACATTGCATCCTGAAGTCTCCCCATGGACAAGGAGAGATAAGAGACAAGGAGGAAAAAACTAGAGGCTGATGAGTAACCTTGTTCTGAATGTGAGCCACAGACACAAGGTCGACATTCCCTCCCTCTGCCCTTCCCCTCCAAGCAGGTGGTGTGCTTGAGTCTCTGCTCTTTCTCCAAAGTCAAGGTCAAGCAGTGGTTCCCAAACTTTTGTACACACCTGGGTCACCTGGGGAGCTTATTGAAACACAGATTTCTGCTAGAGTATGTCTGGGATAGAGCCCAGGTATTTGTCTTCTTAAACAAGCTCTTTTGGGGATTCAGATGTGTGTGACCCTCTGAATAGCCTTAAAAACTCGGGACCATGGTGATTGTCTGGATCCCGGGCCCTCTGCTGATGCTGCATTTTGCTCTCCCCTCATCCCAAGGAAAGGTGGAATGTCTCAGGTTAACCTCAGACTTTTCTCCTCTACATTTTTATTTCCATGGACAACTCATCCGCCATCACATTAATTCTGAATTCGTATCTCCCTAACCTTGTCTCCTATTTTTAACTTGGAAAAAATTACTACTGGTGGACAAGGTGATGAGTCACAGGTGGGCTAAATGTTCTGGCATTACTTCCCTCACTGGGTTTATTAATATGTCTGGAAGCTTTGGCAATGGAGACCAAGATGACTACAGCATTCTGTTCTATGTGGCTAGGTGTTTATGACTTTGCTTCCTATTGGCATCAGCAGATGCTTACTCTAATAATGAAGTAAAGAAGAAGCAGCCTTCCCAGTTATTACTGAGAATTATATTTAACTCTGGAAGAAAGTGTCAGTAAATGACTGATAAAGAGGAGCAAACTTCCAGAATTGGATTCTACAGTATATTTTCTCTCATCAGTATCAAATTTATGTCTTAGTTTGTTGTCATCAGATAAGGGCAAAAGTTTGTTGTATCATTTGCCTCCTT
This sequence comes from Tapirus indicus, assembly GCA_031878705.1. Classification (NCBI taxonomy): domain Eukaryota; kingdom Metazoa; phylum Chordata; class Mammalia; order Perissodactyla; family Tapiridae; genus Tapirus; species Tapirus indicus. The sequence goes on from CM062925.1 coordinate 124,422,124, forward strand.
GATATTAGGAAACTCTCTTGTTATAATCTGCTTGCGAAGGCTTGCTGCATGGCTGGCATAGTTGACCTATATTTCCCTATTTCAGATTTTGGCATTGTTTTTTTATCCAAGTCTATGTGTTGAGCAAGAAATGGTCTTTGCAGATGCAAAGTATGCAGCTAGAGAAGTCAGAGATCTCTGTAGATTCCTAGTTCGTCCTCTAGAGTATTTGTCTAAATCTACAAAGAATGTCTGCTAGAAAGCAGCATCTCTGATTCTCACTAGACTGCACCTCCTTTGAGGTCCAAGCACTGCCTGGAGTCTGTCCTGTTTACTGGGAATCCTCCACTTCTAGCACAAGCAAGCAAGTAGTTGATATAACTGCATATTTATTAAGTCAGTCTTAAATATGTTTATAATATCAATATGAACATCACACTGGGAGCAAAGAGAAAATCCCAGTAACTTCCAGAGAGAAAATAAACAGGTCAACATCAAGCAACAGAGGTGGGAATGTTCAGAGTTCTCCAACGAAACAGTGGAAGCTGGAAGACGATAGGAAAATATCTTTGAAATGCCAAAGGAAAGTGACTTCAAACCTGGAATTCTATACCCAGCCCAACTGTTGATTAATAATGAGATTAGAACAAACATGTATTCAGACGTGCACATTCTCAGTATTTACCTTCCAGAATCCTCTCTCAGGAAGTACTGAAGATTATACTCCTCCAAAAAAAAAGATGCGTGGATCAAAACAGGGGTTCCAGTGCACCAGAGAGGTAGGGTTCTCAGGATGCTGGTGACGGAGGCAGAGGGTGACCAGGCGCAGCGCACGGCCAGTGTGTGTTGGGGCAGGTCAGAGGGCTCCAGGAGTTATCCTTCAAAAGACAACACTGACGAGTTTTGACATCTGACCCAGTGGAGAGGAGATTTAGGCAGTGGGCAGAGTGTTTGGGGTTATATTTATGGAAAATACGTAGATAGGTAAGCAATCAAAAAGGAGATAATTATTAAAAACAAGGGTAATAGAATGTACAGGAAGGGAAAAGTCATATTTCCTACTTGCCTCGTCTGTGGACAGTGTTGACACGGTCGTAGCAACAGAAACAGAGACTATTGATAAAAGCGGAGTTGGCTGCGTTAGGAGGAAGGAGCAGGCAGTGTGCTTGGAGAGGGTTGAAACCGGGCTGGAAGAGAGCTAATCCCCATTTTCCGGAGTGGCCACTTCACAGAGTCTGCCTTCATCTGAAAAATCAAAAAGTAGCAATATGACCATTTTATGTAAAAGAGTAGAAGCAAATACACAAAAGAATCAGCCAAATAAATTGAAATTGATTGCTCTGAGATGTGGAGGTTGGCTACTGCTTTTTTCCCAATAAGCTTTGTGGAAATCTTTACATTTTTGAAACGTGAGCAGTTGTTTTTTTAATATAGAAATAAAAACCAACAAAACATTTGCATCATAGGGACAACTTTTAAGACTACACACCATCACAGAAGCCCCTTGTGCAGCTCCTGGTCACACCCTCTGAAAGGTGCAGACTCTTTTCAGCAGGTGGCACATGAACTATTAGGAGTAAACCCATCCTCTCTTCAGCTGGGAGCACAGTGATGTTTTCATGCAACTCTTTTGTGACCACTGTTTTGACCCCAGGGACATTCTGACGTAACCTAAAAAGATATCATTAAGCTTTCAGCTATTTTTATTCCAAGTAATGTGCTTAACAAACATCCTCCCCTCTCCCCGGGGCCTCAGCCCTTCCAAAAGCTCCCCGAATCCCTTCTAAGGATGACTGCAGGGCGAAGGTCAGTGAGAGGAAAAAGAATCCATTTGTCTCATTAATAACACCTTCTGGGTTGACATTTTGTAATGTGGCATTTGGACATGGCATCATGCAAAAGGACTCTCAAAATGGCCCCGACGAGAAAACAACTGTGTCAAACTGACCGTGTTACATAACTGGCGTTACCAACAGCACCACTGGTTATTCGGGGCACCAGGAAGTCTCAAAGCTCGCACAAAGAAAGAAAAATAAACAGGCAAGTCTACCCATCACAGAGTCGTAGGACTTTTGGTGTGAAGACTCCGTTCTGCCGTGGCATTTGAGAGGAGTTTGGAAGCAGAATGGTATCAGGGAAAGTGTTTAGCTTTGGAATCACATCAATATCCAACTCCCTTAGCGACTGGTTCTGTGACAAATCCTCTGTGTTTCATTTTTCTTATGTATAAAATAGAAACGACTGTTTTGTCACAGGATTACTATAAAAGTAAAAATGGAACCGCTGCTATTTATTCCCAAGTCCCACATCTTATTCATCTTTGATGACTTGTACAGAAGACGTTGCTCAGCACACAGGAGATTTTCAATAAGAATCCGTCAAATTAATAACGTACAGTGAATCACAGAGCCAGATATTGGCAGGTAAGAACTGGTATCCATCTCTTTCCCTTCTCCCGGCAACCTCACCCCCTTCATTTCTGCGATGAAGAAACAAAGAACCTCCTACGTTAAATGGAGAGTTTGAGTTCGGGGCAGAAATTGAATTTGGACTAAGGTTGCCAGACTTAGCAAATAAATATACAGGATGCCCAATTAAACTTAAACTTCAGATAAACAAGCAATAATTAATATTTGGGACATAACACTAAACAAATTGTCAATCTGACATTCAACTTCCACTGGGCATCCAGTAATTCATCTGTCAGCTCCAATTTGGACGAAAATGCTCTGTCTCAGAGTCCAGGGCTGTTTCGAGCTGATCGTCCTCGTCTAGAGAAGGAAAGCGGTGAGAAGTCAGAGCAGTGGGAGCCCGGCAGCCAGGAGAGCGGAGAGAGGCAGACCCAGATGTGTGCATGATGGTCACATCTACTTGATCAAGAACCCCGAGCTAAGGCTCACAGAACTGCTGATTGTTCCCTGAAACCCTGTGGAAATCTGACACACTCCTGCCGGACAGAGAGAGAGATGCTGGATGGGAAGAGCACTGAACACACTCCGAAGAAATGGCAAACGATTGCTCGTCCCCTCTCCAACTGGGAGTCCACCTGCAGGTCTCTCAGGTGTCATGAAAAACAGTTCAGAGAGGAGCCCACCTCACCGGTCACCTTGTTTCTCCTTTCCCTCTGGGCCCCGTCTTATGAGGTGTATGCACAATATGTCTCATCCTTAGTCTGGACCATTGATGGGGACCGCTGGAGGTTGTGTATATGGTGTTTCACAGCCGAGGCGGCAAGGCCCACTTTTCCCCTCGCTGTTCAAATCAGCACTTGTTCACGGGAAGCGCCACTGAGAGTGTGGATGCTATGGAGAGGCTTCCGAATTGGTCTTTCAAGTCGCCCTGATGAGGCTCGGGGGGAACCGCATCAACACTCTCTTCGTTCTTCCCCCATGACACATGCTTCCCCTTAAATCCAAACCAGCGGAGTCATAGTAATGTGCTACGAGCCCGTTTCACAATCCCCTCTAAAGTGAACGGAGTTAGTGCTCCAGTACCGGGGATGACTTCCTCTGCTCGGAGACACGCCTCACCCTGTGGGGCTGCCAAGGGATGGCTGTAAAACAGGGTTGTACTTGAACCGCTGGTAAGAAAACAAGTCAGTGCGGGAGCAATCGAAACTTCCCTCCTGCCAGGAAAGATCAGCAGAAACTATGAATAGCAAAAAAAAAAAAAAAAAAAAAAGAACTTCGAGGTAAATGGAACGGTTTCAGCTTGAAGAAAGGCTGATTGTTTTCACAAAAATCCCCACAGACCTGGCAGCAATTATTAAAGAAGTGATTACCGAGGATAAGGGAATGGAGATTTCAGATGATATGCAAACGACCAAAGTCATGTTTAATGCAAAGAAGTAAGCAAACAGTAGAAATAATTAAAAGCTGTTAAGGCATATGTCTGTTTGGCTGATGCATATGTTATTAAAAACAAGAGACTCTATAGCAAGTTGCCTCTAAGAATCTGTCTTTGCCAGGAACCATTTCCATGAGTGACAAGGCACAGTAACATTTTACATCCATGAAGTGCCATTCAGCAAACACATCGGGGTTTCCACTCTGTCTTGCGCTTCAGAAGACATTCATTGTGGAAGTAACTCACCTGTGGCCTAATCAAAAGCAGCGGGCTTTGGTTACCTGTTCCAGCCAACTGTTAATTATCTACAGATGGACCATAGGACACCAGGAGCCCCCTTGCAGTCACTTGCTGGCTGGACACCTGGCTTGCCACCTCGTACTTTCTTCCTGTCCTCGAGTGGACATGGAGGGAGAAACGATTACTGGTGCAATGGCAATCTGTCCTTAGTTTTTTCTTTTTTATTCAGCTCAAGTTGAGGGAAATAATACGAAGGGTGCCAGATTAGGTACTAAGAGCCTGGAGGGGTTAACTACAAGAGATCAACTCAGTTAAGATTAGGTTTGGTGGCAAATAACAGTGACTTCAGCAAGGTAGGGTTTATTTCTGTCTTACAGAGATAAAGCTGAGGGAGTCGTTCAGGATTGACATGAGGCCCCCTCCACTCTCCTATCTTGTGGTGCTGCCACATCTCACAAGTGGCCTCCACTCTGTCAAGAAGTTGACCCAAGCTCCCCACTGTCCTCACACCCACATCCCTGAAGCTGGGAGCGGGGGAGGGATGCCCACTGCACTGAGGGAGGTTATTGGAAGCTGCAGTGCACCCCCACTCGTTCCGTGGGGTGGAACTTAGTCACCTGGCGACACTACACCTGGCTGGAAGGAGGCTGGTGAATGTGGTCTTGACTCTGAATGGCTATGTAGCTTGAAAATCAGAGGCTCTGCTACTAAAAAAGAAGGTTCAGATACTGAGGAGCAACTAACTACGCCTTCCACAGGGCCCTAAAACTCCCCCAATCAGTTGAGTCTAGAGGCCTATTAACCTGGCTATGGACACGTGATGATTACTCACTGAATGCGGGGGCCTGATTATAATGCATCCCCAAGGCGAAGTGATCCATTCGTTTTCCCTCTAAGGGATGAAAAATATAAACTTTTAGAGCTTGAGATGATGTACTCAAATATATACTTTTAATTCCTGACCAATGAATTTGGTTACTGGTTTATATTTAACACTGCTTATTATATAAGATAATTTATTAAAGAAATATTATTTTCCACTTATATTTTATAAAACAATTATTAATAATCAAATTGTTCACAAGTGTACTTGACATCTGTCTGTCTTGAGCTAGAGTTTCTAACAGTATCTATAAAGGTTACTTTTGAGTCATCAGTGGACTTGTCATTGTCAATTGTTTGAATCGGCACCACAATCAGCTACCTGAATCAACATGGTGATTATATCTATTTAAGTTCTATATGGTTCAGATGATGAACTGACATGAATTCTTGATCTTGCCAAGTGAATCAAGAGTCACTGGAGATCAGAAAATCAATTTGTTTGTGTAGCCAGGTGCCATCATCACTCTGAAAACAAAGGGAAAGTGTGCTGGTGGTCTGTTCCACGTGCTGTGTAAAGACAGGCACACCGGGACCAGTTGGGCGCGCTGCCTTTCACGGTGTTGTCGAGGATGACAGCGCGCGTCACTGTTGCTCTTGATAGTGTCATCCTTGGGGTAGTAGAGCCCAGAGGAGCATCAATATTTAGAAATCAAAATTTCTAATTGTATTATATTTGATATTTTATACTAAAAGTAATTTAAAATTATGTATTGATACTATCCATTAGATAGTCTAGAGTAGTGATTCTCTAATCTGACTGGTATTATAGTCAATTGGGCAAATCTGCTTTTATTTGCAGACTCCTGCCCTCCCCCAAGACCCATTGAATACGGATTTCTGAGACAGGACCCTGGAATCTCTGTTTTTCCGAAGCATCTGAGGAGATGTTGAGGCAGCCAACCTGACTTTATTCCTTGGACCAGGATTTGGGAAGCATTGGCTAAAACTTTGGAGGATGGGGTCCAAATTCAGGAAGCAAGACTCTGGCCAAAGTGCAGGAAAGGATGCTTGAATAAGTAAGCTGTGATTTAGAAGACCTACGACGAGGTGTGTTTTCTGTTTTGTTTTTTTACTGTAAAGTGTCTTCTCCACAGCCAGCATGTTCAAAGGGACGCCTCTCGCTTGAAAGCTTCACAATCTCTCTGACAGCTTTTCCTTTTCTCCTCTGTGCTCTCCCACATTCTAATGCCACCTCAGCAAGAAGGCTCTTAGCTCTAGTGTATCATTCTGTCTTCCGTCACTTTTATAAATGCACAATTGAACCCTTGAATCATGATTTAAGACTGAAATTTGGCAGAGAATCCAACCACTCATTTATAAAGTGTGCAGGTTATCAGGGAAATCAGTTACTTCATATATCAAAATCTCAGAAGATACTCCCACCAACGCCTACCCAGGCCTGACTTATTGGAATAGTGTGTCATAGTTCAAACATGAAAATGTTATACTGAATGAATGGGAAATTTATGTAAGATGATCTTGCTCTATTTCCCAAATTAGAATACTGTCCAGAAAACTCAGGATGGAAATTTTTACTGTCAGTTGGGTTACAGAATTTGCCATTTCATGTTCATCCAGTGATAAAGTCTCCCTTTGTGTTACTCACATTTGAGAGACTGGCAGAACAGGCAGGAGGGAAACTGTGAGGATGGTGGACTGTGAAAGCTTAGGAGACATCTAGTAAACCCCTCCTCTGAGTTGTGTAGAACAAGACCTTCTGTCGTCTAACCATAGACTTATGCGGACACGTTCCTGTTTATAAGAAAGAGGAAGGCATGAGTCTATATTCCTAAACCACTTCTCTTCCTTTCTCCGCCAAAACCCTCTGCTTCTTTGAGGTATATGACAGCATCTCCTGCACTTCCTAGCATCTCTCTCTTTCACTGAAGACTGGCTTCTTACCTGGAAAGCCCTATTTCTGGTTACGCCTAAACCATCTCCTTTCTCCTTAGCTGCCTCCAAGCAGTGAGCCACTGATGGACAAAGTTACCCAAGACTTCCGTCTAAATTTATACCCATAAATCTCAAGTGAGTACTTCCCACCATCCAGCAGTCCTGGTGTGCCTTCCTGTTGGTTGTCTTCATAGTCTGTAAGATCTTACAAATCATAGGACCCTTCCCTGGTTGTCTTTCCCCTCCAGCCCATCCCCTCACTCAATTATTTTAGAATGAGTTGTCTAATCTTACTGTCTCCAATTTCTCACTGCTACCTTCAAAACACTTTCCAGTGCAACCTGCCCTGCATCCTCATTATCACTGAGACCTTCTCCCCACGCCCAGGGGCCAATCCCTGCCCTGTTCTCACTGCAGCCATCAGCAGGGTTGACCACTCCCCTCCACCTCACTGTCTCCAGTCCCCTGGAACCTGGCTCTTCCATATCCCCTGCTGTGCTAGCTGATTTCTCACTCTCTCCTGCAGACTCTTTTTCCTCTACCAACCCAGGAGCATGGTCTTGGGTCCTCCGCTCTTTCCTAGCTTCAGTTTTTTCTAATGATTTTATCCTGTTCTCTCTATGCTGATGATCTCCAAATCTCTATCTCCAGCCTAGATACCCCTGACTTTCTTCTTGACAACTCTTTCTATGTGGCTGATGGACATCTCAGAAATGGTATTCTAAGACAGAGCTCTTAGTTTCTATCCCCCTGCCCCAAAATCACTTTCACTGTTTTCTCCATTTTTATCTATGATACAAAACAAAGTGTCCTTCTCGATTTCACATCTTTCAGCCATCACATATGTGTTTTTAAGGTGAAAATAAGATTATATATAATGAAAGTGTTAGAAATTTCTTAGAAAAAAATTTAAGTCAAACTAAGGTAGAATTATATGAAAACTCACAAAGCCATTATACATGGTGATTGAAGTGGAAAAGGTATAATACTGACAATTTGTATCAAATTAAGAGAGTAAAAAATTTTGCAGTGGTAGCACATATCCAAAAATAACAGAAGTGGTTACTTATGCCAGTTGGGCATTCCAAATGAAGAAACCTAGCCACAAGCTCCATTTAGGTTTTCAGGGTTGAGTTTTGCATAAAGAAAAGAACCTTGAACTGAACCTTGAATTGCATTAATATGCTCAAGTCACAAGAGAGCATTGAGCTTTTTAATGGGATATAATTAAGTTTCTTCCTGGAGGTTTGATGATGCCACTGGGTCAATGCTTTTCTTTAATAATCAGGCTTCACATACCTTTTCCCCTTTTCATTCTAAATGCAAGATAAAATAACAATGAGGGTTGCCTTTTACATCACCATAAATCATATTCAAAGATGATAGGATAATGGCAGGGGAAGGGAGGATTTAGACTCACATACACTTTGGCACAGAAGAGGCTGTGACAGTGATTGCCAGCCTGTGGATTCAAATGCCTGGTGGGTATAAGGGAATGTGTCTGTGGGAGATGGGGTACATTGTGTTGTAAATGGGAGACCACAAATCCATATGTGAGGGAAATTATCTCACAGATGTGTATTACTCTCTTCCTTTGCATTCAAAAGTGCTACCAAGCTTATAGCTGAATTTGGAAATTATGTATTTTTTCAAATGACAATTACTAAATAATTGCATAAAACTGTAACTGCTTCCATGAGTTGGTTCATGAGATTTTTCAATGTCCTGGAGAGATAAATATGGATTCATACCTCATGCCTTAGAGCAGAATAAATTTCAGATGAACCCAAGATATACATGTAAAATATAAGTAAATCTATAAGAAGAAAACACAGAAAGATACTTTTAAAATGCAGATCTTCCTCAATTTGTGATGGGGTTATGTCTGATAAACCCATCTCAACTTGAAAATGTCATAAGTTGAAATGTATTTAATATACCTACCCTACCAGACATCCTAGCTTAGCCTAGCCTACCTTAAACGAGCTCAGAACACTTATATTAGCTTACGGTTGGGCAAAATCACACAAGGCCTATTTTATGATAAAGTGTTGGATATCTCACGTAATTTATTGAATACGGTACTGAAAGTGAACGCCAGAATGGTTGCGTGGGTACCCAATGGTTGTAGGTGTGTCTGTTGTTTACCCTCGCGATCGCGTTGCTGACTGGGAGCTGCGCCATCCAGCATCAAGAGAAAGGATTGTAGTGTATATTGCTAACCTGGGGAAAAATCAAAATTCAAAATTTGAAGTATGGTTTCTACTGAATGCCTATTGCTTTTGCACCATTGTAAAGTCGAAAAGTCATAAATTTAATCATCATAAGTCGAGGACTGTCTGTAATCTTGGAATGAGGAAGACTTTGTAATATGGGTAAAACCCAAAAGCTATGAAAAAACTATCTTTGAATTGTGCTACATAAAACAAAAGCTAATTTATATGTTAAAAACTACCATAGTCAAAACAGAAATGGAGAAACATTTGTGACTCATTGCAAAGGGCTCTTTTCATCAATATATAAAGAGCTCCTAAAATCAATAAGAAAAATGCCAACAACTCAATAGACAAAAGGGCAAATTTTGTGATCAGATAGTTTGAAGGCAGGAAATACAAATAAGATCTTAAATAAGTGAAAACATACTTAGGCCCATGTAGAATAATAGAAGTGCAAATTAAAACCTCATGGAGATTTTTTCTGCCAATCAAATTGTCAGAGAACAAAGGGTTTAATGCACATTCTGTTGGCAGATATATGAAGGAAATAGAAACTCTTGGACATCACTGGTAGAGTATACATGGATACAGCTCTATCAAATGAAAGTCAGCAATAGCATGAAAGTTACAAGTATGTGTACCATTTACCTGGCATTTTCACTTCTAAGAATTTACCTGATGGATGTAATCCGCACATGTGTGAAGTAGATTATCTAATGGATTTCTTATTACAGCATTGTAGGTGATAGCAAAAAGCTGGAAATAATCTAAATGTCTGTCACTAGGTCAATAGTTACATAAATTATGAAAATCCATACAGTGGAATACTATGTAGCTATAAATAATGGTTAGACTCTTTTTGCAGAAATATGGAATTATCTCTTATTTTATACCTTTAAGTGAACAAAAAAAGCAATATGCAAAAATAGCAAATATAGTATGTCACCATTTGTGCAAGAGAGAAGGAAATACTTTGTCTTCTTGAATATGGATAACATAGCTTAGAAATGTTGAACAAGAATCTGATGATATTGGTTGCCTCTGGAGAGGAGAACCGAGTGGAGAAAGGGAGTTTTTACGGTGTATCCTGATACACGTTTGCATTTTTAAAAAGAAGAAAGAGCCTTATAAAGCAGACTGAAAGTAGAGTGTTTGATGATGACATCTCTAGTCCATTGCCTAGTTTTTAGCCCAGATATTAAGAGTTTGTGAGGCAATGTGGTTTGCTCAGGGTCAGGCAGCTCAGTAATGGGACTCGAGCGGTCCAGGCCTCTTCCCCGCTTCGTGCTTCAAGTGGAGAGGAAGACAAAGTAGAAATGGCTAATTCCAGGATTAGGAAACGGCCAAAAAAGCATGACCAAAAACATGGAGATTGGAAAACGTAGAGCATGTCCAGGGACATAGTGGGTGGAAGAAGCAGGTAGCATAATGCATAAAAGAAATGAAAATAGAAAAAGGCGTGAGCCTGGAATGTAGTGAAGATGGGTGTGGAGGAGGGGTGGGGGAAGGAGAAGGAGGGGCTCGTATGTCTTACAGAGTTTGGGCTTTTTTATGTGCGGGCAGTGGAGAACCAAGGAGGGACTTGGAGTTTACATTTAAGGTGAACAAATGTGGACTTGGATTTGAAAATACTGCTCCGATTACAATGTGTCAAATGGACTGATGTCAAAAGACCGAAACAAGCGGATGAAGCCAGAATTCAGGAAGGATGCAATGTTGCATATATACTTTTTAAAAATAGATGAAAATTATTATTTCTATACTGTGTATGGATAAATGAGGGTTAATAATTACATTAGGTTTGGTAACACATGTAAGTAACTTTTGAATTGCTGCATAAAAGCTTTGCGTCTTTAAGAATGACCGGTTTAGAAGTAGTATTGCTGAAGTTCATCTTCAGGGCCATAGGAATCAGTGCTTCACAATGCCCACCGCATCATCAAGTTATTTTGTTTCTTCATTGTGTGCTGTTGTGATGGTTAATTTTATGGAGGATGTTTTATGGAGGATGTTTCTGGATGAGATTAACATTCAAATCAGTGGACTCTGAGTAAAGCAGATTGCCCTCCCTAATGTGGGTGGGCTCCATCCAATCAGTTGAAGGCTGGAATAGAATGAAAAGACGAGCCTCCTTGAGCAAGAGGGAACTCTGCCAGCCGGGGGCCTTTGGACTTCATCTGCACCATTGACTCTCCTGGGTCTCCACCTGCTGGCCCACACTGCAGATTTAGACTTACCAGCCTCTATAATTCCATGAGCCAATTCCTTATAATCAAGTATCAAATCATATATATAATGAATCATATATGATAAATCATGAAAAAATATATAGGATCTATATATATATAGGTTCTCTTTCTCTGGAGAACCCTAAGTAATACAGCTGTAACACCTTATAATTCTTGCATCTCTGATAAATGGATTTTTTTAACAGATAAGTAAAGCTCATTCTTTTAAGCACTTTAAAAATACTCTAAAATGACAACTTTTTTATCAAAACATACTGAAAAAAATGCCCAAATCCTAAGCTTGCAGCTTGATGAATTATCACAGTGTAAGTACCGTCTAACTACCTTCCAGATGGAGACAGAGAATACAACCACACGGTAGAAGTGCCCCCTTCTCGTCATTAGGACCACTTTGCTCCCAAAAGGTGACTTCTATTCCAGATCTCTTACACCCTGATTAGTTTTTAGTATCTTGAACTTTGTATAAACAGAACCGCATGGTATGCTGACCCTTTCATCTGGCTTCTTGAACTCTGCATCACGCTTGTGACTTGTGTTGCTGTGTGCATTCATTTCATTGCTGTGTAGACTTCTATGGGTCTGCTCTTGATGGACATCTGAGTTGTTTCCATTTGGAGACTGATGAGAACTGTTGCTGTGGAGACTCTCATACCTGCCTTTTGGTGACATATGTGCACATTTCTACTGGGTATCTACCCAGGTGCAGGATTGCTGGCTCATAGGATGTGCGTATGGAAGATCTTTGCAGATAGTGCCAACAAGTTTTCCACAGCACTTGTATCAAGTTACACTTGGAAAGGCCAAATTCCAGCTGCTTCCTCCCCTGGCCAACCCCTCTTATTGTCAGCGTCTTTAATGGAAGTCATTCTGGTACAAATGCAGATATAATATAGGATGCCGAGTCACACCTCAATGTCAGATAAACGATAAATAATTGTTAAGCTAAGTATGTCCCAAATATTGCATGGAACATGCTTATATCAAAAATTATTTGTTGTTTATCTGAAACTCAAGTTTACCTGGATGTCCCGTATTTTCCTTTGTGAAATCAGCAGTCTTACCTTAGTAGATCTACAATGTCTGCAAACAGATTTTTATTTAATATATGTGTTTTTTTCGTATGTTTAATGGATAGTGTGTCTCATTGTTTTGGTCAGAAATCAGCTGATTAGGCATTGCTAGAAATCCTGGAGGACTGGAGGACTCTGTCACCCTGTTTCCTTCATGCCTGACAGACTGAGAACCCAGAGTGAATGCTGGTCAGGTGGAAATGAATTAAGCGATCCACCTTGTACTGATATGCGCACCCGGCTCACACTGCCATTCACCCAAGTTCTTATCTCATCACGACACGACTAAACTTTGTGATAAGTGATGGACATCAAGTCAATAGGAGAATTCTCCTGAGATGTTTTGAGCAATGCGTCTATTTTTTTTCTTCTAAATGTTCTTGCAGTTGTTGAGTTCTTGACTTCTATTTTAAATAAATAGATTTTCTCTATTCTTTGATTGTGAACTAACTTTCTCTTTTTGCTCTCTCAAGGAGCAAGTCTAGATCGCCAGGCCCACTTGGTATTCCCCAATAGAGGGAGAACTGGCGGCGCATGTTACTCATCAATGCATAGGCCACGCACAGTGTAGAGTGAAGGCTGGACAGCCCAGGCTCTTTTATTGTTCTGAAATCATGATGGGTTGAGGACACTTTACTGCTGAAAGAATAGAATGATCAGTAGCTTAATTGAGCTGAACATAAACGGCCCTATTTAAATCTCTTAAAATCTGTAGAGGAAACAAATCTGTCCCTTGTTGAACGTTAAATCCAAGCAAATTGTTCCAGAATTTCTCCGTGTTCATTTAGCTTACTTCCCTCTGCTACCAAATCAGAAAAAAAGCGCCTTATAATAAAAAAAATCCTCCTCTATAAGTAAAATATTTAGCATCACGTAAAACTCAAGGTAAGTTTTCTTAAAAATAAAATAAATTCTAGCTCTAAGAAACTTTTTGAAGGTCCTGAGAGACCAAGTAGTTAAAATTACTCAGAGGGAATTATGTAATCCAACTGGATGCTATTTTTGTATCTGCAATTCATTAATATAGCTTTTCTCAAGCACAAACTGCTCCCAGATTGCCACATTACCTTTTTCTTTAGGACACATTTCAAGCTGTCAAGGACTGATTAGGTAAATCATCACTAGTATTTTAGAATAATTGATCTCTTCTTCCCTTAGGTCATTGAGTGATAATCTCCATTTGTCCCTTTCCTTCTCTTTCCCAAGTCTCTAGGCTATTTTCTTTTCGTGCAAAGAGTGCTCTGAAAGAGTTGCATGACTTCTCCAAGTGCCTGTCTTTCTTCCAGTGGACTGGGGACAAGTCATGGAGACTTACAAATAAGCTAAGTACCATGTAAAACACTCCAAAGGAACAATTAGGTCTGGCTCCAAGACATTTACCATCTCAGATCTGCTACCTGGAGTATGTAAAAGCATTGGTTTTCTCTTCTCTGATTTTTTAACTCTTTTTTGTTCCCTGAATACTAGGAATTTGGTTTGAGAATCAGCATCTCGATGACATTTCCCAAGGGTTAGACTTGGATGGAATTCTGTAGTTCCTACGAGTCCTTGTCCTCTGCTCAGTACCTTCTTTAGCATAAGGCACACATTCAAATGGCACATTGGTAGGAGTTGGGTGACATTTTCATCATGCCGTAACGTGTCATTTGAAGTTTTAGTCTGAAATCTCCTGACCTTTCATACCACGCCAGTACCTGCATGTGGACGTCATCCTTGTGCCAGCTATGTTTCCTGTGCTGGGTGGGACAGCCGTTCCCATTCTGTGGCCCCTGTGACAGCATTTTGCAACCTACAGTGAGTTCCTATAGTAGCTCAGTGCACAGGGAATTGGAAAGAGTGTAAAAAATGAAGATTTATCATTTACGAGTGTTATTAAAGTTTACCTCATCTCCACTTAAACAAGAGTAAACAACTGATTCTTATCCTCAAATTAAAATTGTGTCATATTCATTTCTTAACGCCACTTGTATCATTGTGAATTCTAAATTTTAACTTTATCCCATTGCACATGATACTGCTACCGATAGGTTCTCCATATAATAATCCTATTAAAGAGAGGAAATGAAGTGTGTTTTCAATGTATTCTTTGTTGATTCTTCTAAAAGTGAAATTCATGTTCATGGAATTGTACGGTCTCTTGTGACCTCTTTCCCTGTCCCTCTATTTGTAGTCTACACATCTTGCCAAGCCTGGGTCAAGAACTATGTCAAAAATTCAAGCAATGTTGTAGTGTTGAATTTCTGAACACAGATCATTTCTCCTCAGCTTTGGTTTCCTAACTGTCGTGTCCGCATGAATTGAAGGTTTATGCTTCTATTTTGAACCAATCTGTTAGACTCATTAGCATTCCCGGCCCCTTGCCCTACGTAGCTGGAGCTGTTTCACTCTTTAGGTGTGAGAGCAACAGCTGCAGAAAATATTCAAATTAAACTGGTGACCTTGTTAACGAGGAATCTGTGAGCACATTTACCTCCATTGGCCCTGTAATTTATAAAAATATAATTTGGCCGCAGAGCTAGTAAAATGGGTTAACAATTATTTTTATTGTCTGGGCTGTTTTGTTGTGTCATTCCATATTTGTTATTCAAACTACCATCATAAGAACAAGGCATTTTACCATTCGCATTACAAGCCATAGAATGTCCAACCCAAGCAGAAATTTAAAAGAAAAATTAGAGTGTAGGCAGCGGTAATAGCAATAAGTTTCTTTTATGAGTAAAATATACAAGGATGAAAGAGCATTTCCACTCTCACCGTGCTGGACCAGCACCTCTCCCCCCAGCATCCTGATGTCTTCTGGCTGCTCCCTCTGACTCGTCACCCAGCTCTGATTTATCTAGGACTAAACTAAAAGTCTTCTGGTGCAGACGCAACTGATCTTGCCCCTTTCTGGCTCAAAAAATTCCCATCAGTTGTTTTACCTTCTGAAGAGCAGCTAACCCTGTCTGGTATGGAACTCTTCCACAACCTGCTTCTCCCGTCTGGTCCTGCCGCCTGTTCTGGACAAGAGCTTCCCGGCTGCAACTCTGAGCCACTGCTGCTGTGCGATATCCCCCTTCCTGGCCGCTGGCCTCGACTGCTGCTGTTGTCTACACTTGGGGCACGTCCCCCAGCCCTCCTCTCCTCCCAGGACAGCCCCCCAAAAGCTCCTCTAAAGACACAGTCTTCCACCAAGAGCTTCCCAGCACTCCCCACGCCCACCTGCGCGATGTTGCCCACACTCTGTAACCACTCTGAGGGCAGTAACCCTCCTCCTTTGATCTGAGCTCTCTGCGGTCCCTTCCTACACTGTGCCCTGAAGGCAGAGATTCATTTGTCCCAGTGCTCTGTAAGCAAGGTACTCAATACAAGCCCATTAGTTTAAATTCTAAAATGCATTTTGTTAGATAAGGCCTAACCAGAGAATGGAAAAAATATCTGAGATACAGGATATAGTACCTCTTCTCTGTTTCTGAGAAGATGGCTACAGATGACCTGAAAGTGTTTGAGGTCCCTTAGCAGCATCTTCCAGGAGCACACCAGCTATGGAGCTCTCTCACCACGACTCTCATGGAATCCGTTGCTTCTGCCCTTCATTGCTCTGTATTGTTATAGGATCTGTTCAGCATTCTTTCTGTAAGTTAGGCATTTCGTCCTTCAACTCCTAAGCATCCTCTTCCCCCTAGCAGAGTGCCTTCTAGGCAACAAGCCCCATAAATATTGCTGTTCTGGGGGTCCCCGTGCTGTGTAGGCTGGCACGGCGCCTCGGCTCCTGTCTGCCTGTGTTGCTTCTGTTCCAGGTTCACACTGGCCTGGGCTTGCTGGGGCTGCTCCTTCCACCAGATGCAAGTCCCTGCCTGCTGCCTGCCTGCTTGTCACCTCCAAGGCTGCTTCCCATATCCCCAGCGGCTCTCTTCACTCCTCTTCGCTCCAGCACGCTAAGGCCTCTGGAGGCAGCTCCCAGACGGTGTGGCCTGGCTACCCGCCTGTCTCTCAGCTTAGAAAACAACTTTCATCTAAATTTCTTAGGCCACCCATTTTAAAGTCTTCCTCAGTCACCTCAAAAGGTGCGGGTGTGAGGAATATTAATGTAATTCTATTTATCTGTTTTAAATGCGCACAGATATTCATGGGAAATAACTCTACTACTGGTTTGGTGCTTTTTCAAGTCATTTCAAAGGAGGTTTTCTTTCAGATTCACAATATACTGCGTATACATTTTAACAAGCACAGATGACCAGGGTAGATTCTAGGAAAAACAGATTAGAAATCCTGAAGCTGCATGTTCATTAGGGAAGTCAGATGGGACACTGATCTTTTTGGGGCTAGGTTCCAGCTACTGACACCTCTGTGGCAGCTGACAGACCCATAGAGTTTGCCCAAGTGCTTTGTGGATCCCCAGGAGAGGAAGGGGAGCCTCGTTCTATCCCTCCACTTCACGGGCTCTGCTGTGCATCTCAGCCATCTCATTTGCTCTGCTGCTCTCTTTGCTGTTTCGGTTTCACTCCCAGAAATTCCAGACTGCTGTAGTGTCAACCTGTCTTCCAGGGTTAGTGAGGAGCCTTCCTTATCCTGACACGTGCTGCTCAAAAATGAATGTTAGGGTGGCCATTGCCTCCATCACTCTCCCTTCTCGTGGAGTCGTGTGTACAAGTGTGTGTACATGCATGTGTGGGTGCGTGTGCATGCATGTGCATGTGTGAGCGTGCATGTGTGCCCCTGTACACGCAAGCATACACATGTGGATTCTGTGCCACTAAAGAGAAATGGCTAGATGCTACGGAATGACTTGTGCAAAGCTATTAGGTCGGTGTATGACACATAATAGATATTTTTAAAAGAGGGGAAGAGAAGAGGTAATGGTTCTATGAGCACTAGAAATTAGTAAAAAAGAAACAAATATTCCTAAATTTGAAGTGACCTTTTGAATGCAGTAGTCACGTTTAGTTACCTCTAATTTCAACCTCAAAATTTTAATCTAAGGAGCATTTCTCAAAGTGTGTCCAGCTGATGTCAATAAATGTTATTAAAAACTAAGGAAATATTTAAAAATAGGTTAAATGACAACAAAATGTTTGTGAAATCCTGGGTTAAACACAGTTAGGATGGATTCTTTTCAGCAGGCCTTGGCATTGCTTTAATCTGCTAAGTTGCAATGTGACTCTCTAAGGGGAGGGGCCGATATTATGGACTATACCCCACAATTATTTGACCATGGAATACTTTTCTAGGAATAGTGTTAAAAAAAAGCTGCTCTTGGAAATATGTGCCTGGAGAACCCAGAACTCCCAAGAGTTTGAAAGGCCTTGTAGAGAGGACAATGGTAACCCTCTCCTCTCTGTTCCCGTGAAGCCCTGCGCTGCCTTATGTGTTCGTCTGCCTGGTAGCTCAGTTCTGATGTTAATTTATGTCTGAGACTTTTTCTAACTCCCTTCTCTGAAATTAAAAGGTAAAAATGTTCCATAATGTAGAACTCTCTAGGAATATATTGTCATCCCACAAGGGAATCTGTCTAAACTACACCTCCTTTTATCATATACATTCATCAGAGACTAATGGACCAACGAGCTGTGTAACTCCTTCATTTATCATTTTATGGGTGATTAAAATGGAATCTACAAATTTGCAGTAAAGCCAACACAATCTGTGGTCCCTTTTCCTATAAGAACGGTTAAGAGATGATCATGAATCAAGATGCTCCTTTCCAGTTAAAGCCACCGGTGCTCCCACTGCAGGGGGCCATTGTGATTCAAGGCCACCCTCACCTGGTCTTAATAACACCTTCTAGCAAAATTAATTTACTTTTAAAATTCCTGTTGCCATAACAACTTGGTGCAGCTGTTCATGCGACTTAATGAGATTCCAGAAGAAAAACTGTTTTACGAAGAGAAGGCAGAATAAACGAGATCAACCACCTTGAAGTACTTTTATTTAGACATTTGTCGAGAGCTGAAGGAAACACTTGCTGTGTAAGAAGAGGCATTTCTGCCTGTATTTTCTTTGCTTTTTAATCCCAAGGCAGCTGTTGTTTCTTCTCTCCTCCTTCTCCCAGAGTTTCCTTAGGAAGCTGTACATTATAACTGTGGGTTAGGACAGACTGAAATGAAATGGAGATTCTTTTGATGATGAAAAATAAAGATGACTTTATATCAAAATATTTCTTCTTCTTTTTATTCAGACTGCTAGTTTGGTCAAAACATGTTATATTTGGAATAGAAAATATGTCCACAGTGAATTTCACTTACATTATTCTTGTATTGTCGTTTTTTGAATGTGTTAGCCATCCTAAAATATTACAGATCAGCTGAAAACCTGAGTTTGAGTGAATCTTGTATTGGGCCACCCAAATGTCACTTCTCTTTCTAGCTTTATTACTCATTCCTCCAACAAGGAATCGAAAATGGACCTTTAAACATGACTGAAACATCAATGGAGTTTTTTTTAAGCTATCAAAAAGATAAGATCAACAAGAGTGTTCTAAATCCTTTGTGCCTGAGTCTGATGTGCTCGTTTAATTTCTTAATGACCAGAAATGTAACACATGTTAATTCTTGAAAATTTGGAAAAGACAGAGAAAAAAGACAAAGAAAACAAAAATCTTCCATAATTTCATCATCTGGAGATAATCACATTCTATGATATATTATGGGTCATTCTGGAATGTAACCTGCCCTTTTAACTTAACAATTTAATATTCCACAATATATCTTATAATGGCAGTCCAGCTTTCATTGTGTTATTGTGTAATAAATATTTTAGTCAGTCTCCTTAATTAAACATTTAGATTATATTCATTTTTTTGCTTTTGTAAATAATTCTGTAAAAGACATGGATGTCCACATATTTTCAATGAATCTTTGTTCCTGTAGCTAATTTCTTAGGGATAGAACTCCTGAGTCAATGCACATGAATGTGTTAAGTCTTTTGAAACACAATTGCCAAATTCCTTGTGCAAAAGCTATACGTGTTCTTCTTTCACCAGGCAAACAGGGAAAACGCTCTTTCCTTTCCTATGTGCTTTGTGCACCCATCAGACATTATCCTCACGAATGTCTCCTCCTACACACCTATTAGGATGGCCAGAATCAAGAACACTGACACCACCAAGTGTGGAGCAACAGGAATGCTCATTCATTGCTGGTGGGAATGTAAAATGGTACAGCCACTTTGGAAGACAGTTTGGTGGTTTCTTACAAGACTGAACATACTCTTACCACGCGATCCGGCAATTGTGCTCCTTGGTATTTGCCCAATGGAGTTGAAAACGTATCCACACAAAAACCTGCACACAGATGTGTATAGCAGCTTTATTCATAATTGCCAAAACTTGGAAGCGACTGAGATGTCCTTCATAATACCTAACCTCTGGGTCTCACTCTGCTTGAAATTTTATAAATA
Source organism: Tapirus indicus (assembly GCA_031878705.1). Classification (NCBI taxonomy): domain Eukaryota; kingdom Metazoa; phylum Chordata; class Mammalia; order Perissodactyla; family Tapiridae; genus Tapirus; species Tapirus indicus. The sequence continues at coordinate 124,441,879 of CM062925.1, forward strand.
AAACTGTACAGAGGTTAGAGGTCAAATCTGTAAATTTACAGAACAAAGAAAAAAGATTTGTCTATACATCTTGAGGTGTGGATGTAACCAGCATTTCCGATGTGGCCCTCAGGATATCTGTTGTACAGGATGTGAATAAAAGGAACGAGAAAAAGTACTACTGGGCTGTGTGCTCCCATAAGCCTGGCAGATGCTAGGTTGAATGATGTGGATAAGGGTTTCACACCACACAGCTCCACCTGGCCTACAGGGACATTGTCACCAGTACTTCCTAGTCTGATTTGGCCATGTAGCCTCTTTTCAAGGAGAAACTCATGGGGCTTAGTTTTCTACAGAAAAGACTTTGGGGAGAAGTGTATAGTGTGGTCAGTGGAAAGTGTGCTGCAGGTAATTCTGGATTCGGTGTCTCCCTTGGTGTTCAACAGCCTGATGACCAGATAGCCTTGCAATGTCACCATCTTCAGCCATGCACATGGATTTACAGATTCCCTGCAGGCACTGGCCGTGTCCAGCTTCCTTCCTCCAGTATTCCCTAGCTCAATCCCATTGGCAAATACACATTGAGAAGAAATTGACAGCACTATGGTAGCAGAATGCTCACCTTACAACTTCACATAATCATATTTGGTTATTTCTATTCATAGTTGTTATCCTTCAGGCTCTATGATTTGACCCGCATTATGAATTTGTCAATGCAATAATGATCCATGTTACAGCAGTAATCTATCCTAATTATTTTGGTCATGATTTACTATTTTCCTATTAATAATCACTCACCCAGGAGGTCAAAATGCTCCACATATATTTAATATATTCTGTGATTTCCCCATACATAGCTTTCACATTGTTCAGTGTGCATGGAAATGAATGTTCATTGAACCCCCTCATCCCCAATCCCCGTTTTCTTTATAAAATATCTCACCTAACTCACTACATGTCAAGAGAATGAAAACAGATTTTTTTTTCCTGATATTCTTCTCCAAGAGTTTTATCTGTTTTATGTACAGAGAGTGGAAGTTGGAGCCAAATACCTTCCCTCATGCTGTGTCTAAGTTACAGGAGACTTGAATGTCATGATTTGGTGGATTCTGCCACTGGAGGAATGGGGACCCCAAATAGAAATTAAACTTAATTATGGAAAAATAAAGACATTTCTCCTGCCCCTGAATTTTATGGCCTGGTACTTGTGCCAGCTGTGCTGGGGGCCACCTGGGATCTGTCAGATTCCTTATGGAACGCATGCTGCTCCTTAGCTGGCCAAAACCCTAGACTAGAATGAGGACCAATAGTCATGCAACGTCCATGACCCCGTGGCAAAGTTGGGGACACAGAAGAAAGACGGGACTGTCATGAGCTGAGTTTAAAAATACTGCTGAATGCTGTGCATTTCTAGGAGATTTGAAGGTTGTTCTGCAGAGGAGTAAGAAGAAGGCATGGACTCCCTCTTAGAGTTTGCACATGAGAGTAATCTGTGCAACTGTGTTTTTGTTGCAAAGGGATTTCCTAGAGAGAAGAATGTAACTGCTGAGCCCACTGAAGCAGAGGGGCCTACCGTCAGCTATCAAACTGTCGAGAGTCTTAATCTGCCCCAGATTGGGAGGCCTGGGGCACTCGCAAGGAGCCTGGTTTAGGAGAGAACTCTGGCCTGCCCAGGGTGGAAGGGGTGACACTGGACCGAGGTCATAGGGGCCCTTCTCTTTGTGCTGCTCGGAGAGAATGCAAACTTTCCCAGAAGAAAGTTACCTACAGAGATACCCACATGTGGTAAGGAGAGCTTGGGGGTCTCCAAAGCTCGACAGAGACTGGCAGATGCTCACAAACCTGGGCTTAGCTGAGAGCCTCTCCCTTCTCGGATGATCCAGTCAAGGCCCCAAGGTGAGGGGAATCACCAGAGCAGCGAGGTCTCCCCACTGGGATGGGCAGTCCAGGTTATACCCCCGCACAGGTCACTGCCGACTTCAAGCACAGAAGAACTGGCTCCTGAATGAGCCCTTTATGGACTGGGGGCTCTGGGAGGGGGAATGGAGTGCTTGTTGCAAACGGCAAAGCTTCTGGGGAGAAGGATAATGAGCCCAGCATCGGGATGGGAGAACTTGGACTGTCTAGGCTACCTACCAAGGCTTGGAGCTCCCAATGGGATTACCACCCTCATAGCCTCAGGCTGTTTGGTCAAGCGTTACTATCTCAGGGAACCTGCCGTGGGACAGAGACCTGCTCCCACCTTCTTAGAGCATGGGGACTTGAGTGAGACAGACTTAGGGGACAAGAAGAAGCGTGGCTCTCGTCAGGTTGCAACTGGGCACTCAATGGTCACTGACCTCAGGGAAGCAAGATCTTGGCTTCTGACTTTAAAAAGTTAAGGTCCAGTCCTGAGAGGTCAGACTGCAGTCAGGCATGGACATAGACGTGGCCCTGGACATGAACATGTCCATAGCAAAATGGAACTTCCAGATTACACAGCGTGGAAGACACAAGGGGCATCATTAGAAACTGCCCAGGGGAAGGAACTGCATGAGGGCTCCCTGGGGCCGCAGCAAAGCTTGGATGCATGAGTGCTGTGCAGACAATGCTTCTTTGATGGAGCATTGTTGAAAGGATTCAGTGGGGGTTTGCTGCATTTGTGGTAGCCATAGGGACTGAATGTCACCTGGAGTCCCTGGATAAAGATAAGGAGCATCACTGAAGACAGTACCTGCATGGATCTTAGTGGTTTCTTGATTCTCTTATGAAAGCAAGATATCTTCAGTGCAGCCTACTCATCTGTGTGTTTATTCTTTAAAGAATATTAGTGAGATTTAATAAGGAAGAAAACATTAAGAAAGAGTCAAGATCCATGGCATTTGAATAAAAGATATATGAGTATTTGGTTATTAAGAGCTGGTTTCCCATCAATAGAGAAGCTACAAACTCTTTGCCCTGGAGAAAAAGAAAGGAGAGGAGAGCAGGGGAGGGGAGGAGAGGAGGAAAGGAGAGGGAGGAGAGCAGAGAATGGGATGGGGGAGGGAGGTGAGTTAGATTAAACATCAGTGTGTGTTTCAGGGATGGGGACTTCGCCCTGCCTCCCTAACACCCCATCTTGGCCTGTGTCTAGGGTGGGGTCATCTACGGTGATAAGATGGAGAGATCCAAGGTTATACAGTTGCACTCAGTAATGGTCAGAGAGCAGCCAGCATCCCCTTGCTGTCCAGGAGGGACAGGCAAATATTTGTAAAGGAGAGACCTGGCCTTTGCGACCATGATGACAGCAGTCTGTGTGACTCAATGGCTGGAGACACAGTGGAACTTGAGCGTCTCACAGGGTATCAGCATGGATGGGACCAGGGACTAAGATCCTTGTCCAAAGACCAGATTCCTCCCTCCCCACCCCAAACTTTGGCTTTCCACATGTCCCTGAAATGTGAACACAAACCCAGCTAAAACTGGCTGAGATCATCATGAATTGGCGGAGATTAAGTTTCTATCATTTGTTGGAAATGAGGCTCTGTAAAAGGGATTCGACTGAGTATCGCATGTTTGTATTTAAAATTCATGCATAGAAAAGTCTAGCTAAGGAGTAAATACTTCAGAGCACTTGGATCCCAAAGACTTGTTGGCACATGCCCAGGGTTTAAGCACATCTATAATGGATACAATCGCTTTCCTTAAAACTGGGTTAAGAAATACTTTCCTTCAGGTTCTGTAGTTGTTGAGTGCTCCGGGTTAGAAGAAATGGGAGCAGGCAGATGAGGGGAGTGTTTAAGTAGGGCGCTTGAATGTTTGGGTGGATTTTAAGAGCATCAATATATGGCGATTTATGGCACCTGGAAGTTACCAAAATTATTGCTAGGAAGGCATGATTGTCTCTTAAGTGTCATCCAGAGGCAGTGCGGGTCCTAAATGGAAGAAAAGTAGGCAATTTGTCATCGAAGGCCTTCGCCTTTTCTCCTGTTCTGCTTTCTTTTCTCAGGCACCACTAGAATTACACTGTCTTCCTCCCACTCCAAAGCCGCCCTTCCTTGTACCCTGTGTTCAGGCAGAGGCAGATGACACAGTGGGACGTGCTTGTGCTTCTAGAACATCACAATCACGATGGGTCTAAACCTGGCTCTACAGCATTCTTTCTTTTTTCTCATAACTCTCATTCAATGGTTGCATTTCCTACTGAAAACAAATCTATGGAAGTATAAAAATACTTTTATCCATCAGAAGATCTGATTTATTCAACTATGGCAATAAGAAGTTAGAAACAAGCTCTACACATAAACTAGAGTTCAGTGTTTACTTATTTTTTTTCTATCTATGGAACTTGGGAATATTTCACAGCAACTTGGCACTTTAAATTTGAAAACAGATTGTATATTTTGATTCATTAACATGGAGCAGAATTTTAGGAAAAGAGACATATTATAAACTGTGATATGTTCTTTTTTATAATAAAACAAAGCATATTTTCAAGTTTGGAAAACGTTCAAATGCACATGATTATTATGAATTCCCTAACGTTGCACTTTACCGAGGCAAATTTGGATTCTTTCCAATTTCTCAAGATATTCTGCATGATCTTTATAATATAGAGCATGAGAAAAGTCCAGAGTAACTGATGTTTGCATTTCTACTGGAGATTTCATGGGATATTATTTGTTGTAACCGTGGTATATTTTGATGTTTCATTTATTATTTTCCAAAGGTTTCTCTATAAGAGGACACATAAAACAGCTCAAGTTCAACCATTTTTATTTTATAATCACTGGTCAGTTATGCAGGAAATGCAGTGGCAGCCTTCTGACTCATTGTCAGTGCTTATGAAAAATCATATCTCAGATTCAGAGGGAAGTTATTAAGATGGAAGAATATCACAATTCTCTTATTTTACTCAACTGGTGTCTTTGTCATCCACACGGATAACAGAATTTTTCAAAAACGTCCTCCACTTATACCAAATGTCGATCTGCTGGCTCAGCCTTCCCTCCTGGTACAATTCTGTCTTAAAGGAGATGGTTACAACATTTCCTTTTTAACTCTCTTGCAGCTAATGCCCTGGCATCCATTCGCTCAGGAAATGTTTCAGAGAAAAATTCCCACATTCAGAAAACCGTCACCACACTGAGGTTCCTGTCCTTGTAATCCAGGTAACCTACGAGTGAGGGCTTTAAAAAATTCCTTAGATCTAAGAAAAGATGGATCTGTATAATCAAGGGGAAGGTAGCTTTTACTATCTCTTCTCAACCAATCCTTAGTATACACTGTCAAAAAAAAAAGGAATTGTCATGCAAGATGTTGTCATGGTAACAAAAATACTAAGCTCACTGAGAGAGAAAATGCTTGGAAAAAATCAAAGGGTGAGGATAACTTTAGGATCTTGAACATATACATATATATTCAGCAAAGATATTAAAAAATATAGAGAGAATAAGAAAGTTCTCTCTCTATAATTTTATATATAAATAATGTAACATGTATTATATAATTATTTATATATAATTTACATACATATTTTATATAGAGAGAACTTTCTTGGTTTTTTTAATGATGGCCTTAAATTAAATGAAAATTAAATGTATAAGTTTAATAAAAAACAAATACCCTTTATTTCAAATTTGTGATTTCTGTAGCTTTTTAATTTTGAATGGCACTCTCTGTAATCTAGTTTTCTGGGAATTTATTGTGCTTTTTTCTTTGACCTCCAACTCATCCAAATGATTACTGTAATTCCATTCATATTGGCAAGCAGCTGGCCCTGACTTTGCAGTTTCTATTTTGTTCCCACTTTTATTAATTTTCTCTTGGTCTCTCATGCTTTTTCTCGCCTCAACCACCTGAAATTAAATAAATCTTTACTCTTAAAATATAGCATGAAAGACATGCCAGCAGCCACACTCTCGTAAAAAGCTTTTAGTGGGTTGCTGACTTATTTAAGTAATTAATTTTGTTGTGCTGTGTGTATTCCTTCCCTCAAGTCTCACACGTTTCTCTAAATATAACACTAGTGTACAACTGAACTAATCTTCCGGTAGTGTCCTGAGGCCAAGTCAGATATATCAAACAAGGTGAAGGATGTTTAAATAAAGTGAATTTACATAGTTCCCTTTTGTGTATTTGCCAGATTCTAAGGAGACAATTGATTTAAGAGTTGAGGTAAATTTTTACAAGACATATTACTCCACAGTCACAGAAATCAGAAAACATGATATGCTTTGAAAGAATCAAATGGAGTATAGTGTCAAAACTCGTAGAATCAGATTTGGAGAGGATTCTGACAATCTTGATTCTAAACTAACTTCTGATTATTAATATTAGAGGATGCTTTAAAAAGTGCTTTCACTAATGAGGTTGATGTGTTTGCCTTGATGTGGAAAGATTTATCTGATATATTTTTAAAATTTATATTCAAAGAAATGCACAGATCTTAAATGCATAAGTCCATGCGTTTTGATGAATATATATGCCCATGACCAGTAACCCAATCAAGATGCAGGACATTTCTATGACCCCAGAAACTCATTCCCAGTTCCCTTCCAGTAAATTCCCACTCCCTATTGGCAACAACTGTTTTGATTTATGTCATCAGAATTAGTTTTGACTGTTTTTGAAGTTCCTACAAATGAGATCACACAGAACATTTCCATTTTTGTCCAGCTTCTTAGATCAACATGTCTGTGATTTATCGGTGGTGTCGCATGTATCAGCAATTCATTCCTTTTTATTGCTGATCAGTGTTCCGTGATACGATTGCAGTTTTTCCATTCCCCTGTTGATGGAAATTTAAATTGTCCTCAGTTCAGGGCTATTATGAATAAAAATGCTATGAACAGTCTAGTGCAAGTGTTTTTGTGAACATTTTTTTCCATTTCTCTTTAGTAAATACCTAGAAATGAAATTTCAGGATCGTAGGGTAGGAAAATGTTTAACTTTGTGAGAAACTGCCAGTTTTCCACAGTGGTTGTACCATTTTACACACTCACCGCTAATGTGAGAAAGTTCCCGCTCACTCCATATCCTTATCAGCACTTGATATTGTCTTGTTTACCTTAGTGAGGTCCTAACTCATTATGCTTTTATTTTGCATTTCTCTGATGGCTAATGATGTGGAACACCTTTTCATGTGTTTATTGGATATTTACCTTCAATTTTTCAGGTCTTTTGCCCTCTTTTGTTTTCTTTTTTTTTTAGTATTTTTATTGCTGGTATGTAGAAACTCTTTACATATTCTGGACTTGACTCTTTTTGCAGATATATGTATTGTAATATATGATCCCAGTCTGTGGCTTACTTTTTCATTTTCTTAACTTTGATGCATAAAAGATTTAACTCTGATGAAGTTCATTTTATTCGTTTTTTTTTCCTTTTACAGTTGGTGCTTTTTGTGTCCTAAGAAATCGTTGCCTACCCCAAAGTCGTGAAGATATTCCTTATGTTTTCTTCCGGAAGCTTCACGGTTTTAGCTCTTATGTTTTTCTCTGTGGCATGAGGTAGCCGCTGGGGTTCATCTTTCCCACGGTCGTGTTGATCCAGTTCTCCAGTGCTCTTTGTTGAACGACTTTGCTTTCCACCTTGCAATGTCAAGGTGCCTTTCTAGAATTTCTATTATATAACTGTAATCTACTTTGTCTCTTCATGCCAATACCACACTGCATCGATTATGGTAGCTTCATAAGTCTTGAAATCGAGTAGCTTGAGTCTTGCAAATTTGTTCTTCAGACAAATTTATTCTTATTTAAAAGATCAATAATTATTTTTGTATAAAGAAGTAATAGATGAATAGACGCATATATAACTTTATACATTGCCCCCTCCCCTTGCTTTTTTACATTTAAAACAGCAAGAAGCTGGGCCCAGCCCGGTGGCGCAGTGGTTAAGTTCACACGCTCCACTTCAGCAGCCCGGGGTTTGTGAGTTCAGATCCCCAGCGTGGACCTACGCACTGCTTATCAAGCCATGCCATGGCGGTATCCCATATAAAGTAGAGGAAGATGGGCACGGATGTTAGCTCAGGGCTGGTCTTCCTCAGCAAAAAGAGGAGGATTGGCAACAGATGTTAGCTCAGGGCTAATCTTCCTCAAACACTCACACAAAGAAAGCAAGAAGCTATAAGCAATGATTTATCCCTTGGGGATATAAATTGTTATTGGAATGGGAGAAGAGTCTTGCAGTCCTAATTTTATGTCCTGTTGAAAATATGTCTGATTCTTTTAAATTAACCCATGAATTGCTTGCATTTTTGAAGTGTGTTCATGGTGAGATATGAATCTTCTTTTTTTAATATTACACTGTATTTAAAATTTAAAAAGGACTTTTCTCCAAACAGATTTACCAATTTTCCACTGATAGGTAGAGTTGATAAAAGAGGAAGAAAACTCCTGTATGTGATTGCCTGGTGTGGACCAGAGCTTGAGATATACCCTCCAACAAGAAGATATTGACTTGGAGGGGTAGTCAGCATGCTCATGGTGATTTAGTCGGTGGGTGATACAGGTGGGATACAACTCTGCGATATTTCAAAGTCTACTCTTTTTTTTTAAATCATCTTACCTCTTTAATTTAAAAAAAAATAAAGATTGACATTGCGTTGGTACCTAGGACTTGAGGAAGAGAATGTTATCGCTACTGGTGCCCGGGTCTTCCCGTGGAGGCTGACTGGAGCTCAGGGCAGGAGCTGCTAGGAGATCCCTTGAGGAAGGCCTTCTCCACGCTCACTGAGAGACGTGATCTGGGCTGAGGTTGCTCACCAGCGAGGAGGTGGACACCGTCCCCCAGTTAGCCCACCTCGCATCTTCAGTGTCTCCAGCAGTGAGCCCAGGTATCTTACTAATAAAGCTGCCTGAGTGATTGCAGCTCAGTTGTCATACCGCTTACTCTGTGAGGCATGAAGACTGCTCTCTACATTCTGGGAAGGGACCTGAACTTGGCTTCAAGCTTCCGTTGAAGATTTTCAGGGTGTGATCATGACAACATCCACATTCATGCCTCCACCCAGAGAATCAGTCTTGGTTCTCACCTGAGATTGCAAACTTCTTATATTCTCTCATATTTTTCTTATATTCCCACAGCCTTACACATTTATATCTCCACATTATCTACCTTTATACTGTGTTTAAAATAAAAGCCCAGCATTAAATTTTCTTCATTAAAATGAAAATAAATATGATTTTGTTTATTTAAAAAAGATAACTTTCCCCTAAGCATGTGGAATTGTCTTAAATATCATATAGTAGCAATTTAGGTAAAGTGACTTCAGATATCAAAAGTCATGTGCCTTTTCCCATTGTCCCTAAATTCAACAATGTCTGTCTTGAGTGTGAAGCATTTGGGATGATCGTGCAGATCCAGCCTTATTTCCCCAGGGTTCCATGAGGAGTGGACTTACGCAATCAGCCCCCTCTGGACACCTAATCTTGGTTGCAGCTGTTTATTGGGTTCTCAGCTGGATCGTGTTCCTGTCTTTAAAAATACACAAAGCTACTTTGGCTATTAATTCATGGTTTTATAAGGACAACAGAAAGGATTACTCGGGATTTACGAATCCCAAATTATTCGACTGACTGTAAATTGTTTACGATGATGTATTTATACATATTTAACAGGTAAACACTGTGCCCCATAGTAGCTACACGTGTCTTTCACTAGGTGGCTGGTCCCCACACGCTCAGGTGTGGCTGCAGAAAATGTGTGCATCTTAGTCCCCTTGGTTTCTCCTTTTTCATCGTACTCGCTCTGTGTCCTCCTCTGGTCCTGTTTTGTGCCATTTTCACAGAATTTCCCCTCTTCTTTATGGTAATTGCAGAGACTTCTGGTTGCTTTTCTGCCTGTGGGTCTTTATGTTTCAGACTTGAAATCAGAGATCAGAAGTGGGGGGCGGGGACGTCTCAGGCTAGCTATGCCTGAACACATGTCCCTTTTTGGTCCCACACAAAACTTTATTTTAAACATGTGAATTATTTGTTAACAGTTAAAAAGCAAGGTGTTTTACCTAAAATGGAGATTTCCAGGTTTCTTTTTGAAAACCAAGGAAATCTAGAGCAGCGTTTCCTTTCATGGAGCAATGCCGGCAGACGCTGAAGAGCAGCTCTCCTCTTTGTAGAAGGCAGGGGCCCAGGCTGGAGCGTCTCCTCCAGGAGACCACTGGCTGATTTCACTCTTCTTTTCCTCCCGACCCCTCTTGGCATTTGAATTGGTGAATTCTGGCTCCTGCAAAGTTTTCTGTTCCCAAGTCCACCTCCCAATGGCTCAGCCTTCTTCCTGGGACTTAGGACAGAATGAACGAGGGACAGGCACGTGGCTGCTCCTCCTGTCCCTCCAGTTCTATTCCTACTTGTCCCGTAAAATGCTTGAACTTAGAAAGGGTCCCCCCCTCCAGTCCGTGTGCCACAAAATGCCTGCTTTTCTTGTCATCGTTAGCTGAGCACGGTTTCAGGTTTTCCAAGAAAGGGAGGTTTGGGCAGGCTGTTCTCAGCTTTGGGCAGAAAGGGAGCATCATGCTCCTAAGAATGTCTTCCCTCCTGGCAGGCATCCTCCCTGTGCCACACTACCAAACACCCCCGGCACCTCTCCGGGACTTATAGTGCTTAGCTGTTTCCTGCTCTGCGTGTGTCTGTGAGACAAGAACAAGTGATGTATTTACCCCAAATGAAATTACCTGGTAGTTTCTCTCTCTCTTTCTCTCTCCTATCCAATTTGACCAAAAGGTAAAGAACTGTAATACGCTTTTATTCAGTTAACATTTTTAGTTATTATAGCTTCCTGCTATTCATTTCTGTACTATTTTAGCCTGAATTGTAAAAATAGCGTGACTATCTACCCCCATTGATGAAAAATAATTTCAAATTTTTCTTTCTGTGAAAGATTTGAATTTATTTTGAGTTTGTCAGACATACAAACCTTTTGAAGATATTTAAAAAATAACTCTTTCCCCCACTTGCTTCCTTCAAGGGCATGCACATTATCGTGTTGAGTGTTCTTGAGCTGCAGAATTAAGGATTTTACATTTCTATCACTGTAATAATATTATTTTCCCAGGAAAAGCACAAGCATTTTTGGCTTCTAAATATGCACCTTTAATTATGCATGGCCTGGAAGCCAGTTTTTATTAGGTGAAGCTCTGCTGCCTGATTAAAGTCGATAGCCACCATTCTTTTGGGTTCTCTTAAGTGCTGACTGATGTGGGGGTAGAATGTTCAAATTCCCTGATAGGAAAGACTTTTAGGCTATTTTAATATTATCAGCAAACATGCCTGTGAATATTTAGCCTTCAGACAGCCAAAGCTCTGTTAGAAAAACACGACCACACTTGGCTGTAAATCCAATTACTGCGATAGTGTCAATCTGCCTTTTCATTAATCACTCAGTAAAGAGCGTGTTTCTTTTGCAAACATTCCAGATGGACTTCACAGAAGAATATCGGGTTGATTTAACAGAAATGTTGTAAGAAGACCAAACAGCACACACTAATTCCCCCTCTCCCATCAAAAAGGCAAGCTCTTGGGGCCAGCCTGGTGGCGTAGTGGTTAAGTTCACGCACTCCACTTCAGCAGCCCAGGGTTCACAGGTTCAGATCCTGGGTGCAGACCTATGCACCGCTCATCAAGCCATCCTGTGGCAGGCATCCCACACATAAAGTAGAGGAAGACGAGCACGGATGTTAGCCCAGGGCCAATCTTTCTCAGCAAAAAGAGGAAGATTGACAACAGATGTTACAGGGCTAATCTTCCTCACACACACAAAAAAAGTCAAGCTCGTCATGGGGTTGGCAGTTCTCCCGTGCTTTCCGTAGGGATCCTCTCAGCCAACGGCGTGAAATAGGACTGAAAACAACACAAAAAAACAAAAAATTATTCAGCACTGAGTATGTTCTCATGCCATCCGTCCCCCATTCCCTAGTTTGTAATTACTAAATAAATTCTGATGGGTTGTAGTTAAAAACAAAACAAAAGGGTTTCTTTTTCCCCATTCTGGAGACACTCTCAGGTTTTACTCAGCAGAACAAGCTAGTAGATGTGACCCTGGACACCAGAATGGAGAGTTCTGGCAACCGATCTGGGGTCCTCAACAGAAGCTTGCAGGATTTATAGAAATTTGTGCTTAAGTTTTACTTAGCAGTTACAGTTATTGGTTGTAGACTACAATTCCAGGACTAGAAGGGGTCTTTAGTATTATTTTATGTAATTATTTTTAATTTTTCTCTTTTTTCCCATCCAGAAAAACTCTCTTAATGTTCTGCACCTCCCCTTGTCCCATTAAGTGTCTTTTTGATCTCTCTAAGTAATTCGTGAAGCACAGTTTTAAAGTGACTGCATGGCTCAGTCCTGTTTTAGAGACACGGTACTGTTTCCAGAAAGGAACAGACTTTCTGGGGTGTATCTTTCAGGATGGCCTAGGTTGCATGGCAGTAACAGGTTAGTTCTGAGACCCAGTGACTTTTCACAGCCTGCATTTGTTTCTTGCTCATAGGGCACCCACTCTAGGTATGGCGGCCATCCAGGCCGCGGATCACCGCCATGTAAGTCACCATTCCAGCTGCTTCTCGTGGCCTCTGTCTCAACACCCGCCTCCTTGTTTAGCACTGGGGGAAGGAGGAGATGGAAATACGGGCTAGGGGCTTTTTATTCCCTAGGCAGGGGTGGCCCTCGCACCTCTGCTCACATTTCACTGGCCAGACTTGATTACAGAACCTCTTAAGTGCCAGGGGGCTAAGAGGTCTGTTTTGTGTGAGCCTGAGAAGAAAAACATGAATTATTTGGTGACCTCACAGTATCGTCTCTCATCAAGAAGTTTCAAAGCCAGGTGGTAGCAGTGCTGGGGCCCGGAGCTTTGTCTACTGCAAGGTGCACATCCGGGTACTCGCATGGGAACGTGTTTGGAGGTGGATGTCAGCGTTAGATTGGGGGCTCTGCCGCGATGGATTCATGAACGTTCCCCTGTCACCCATCAGTGTAGTTCAGAGGGACTGCTTGTTTTAGACGGAGCAGGACAAGCCTGGAAAACAATTAATGCTTTAGTTTGCCAACATCAACATGAACTAGGGTCTACAACCACTTAACAAAACTGGGGATTTAAACACTCTTTTTAAGAAGCAATTTGGTTATCAGTGAAGTAATATGTAACCTTGGACATACCTTATCTGAAGGTTAGAGTTGACACTGAAGGTAGAGAAACATCACCTGTTCTCAGTGACGTCACCTCTAACCCTCCCTCACTTGGTAGGGTTTGGGTTGGTCTGCACCAACGACTCTCCACCATTTCCCCATTCCTTCTCTCTTTCTCCTGATTTGTTTTCTGACTATAAAAATGAACACATATTTATTGTAATAAATTTGAAATTATTGACAATTATAAGGAAAATAAGATAAAATACTCACCATTTCAGTGTATGTCTATTCATGTATAGTTGTATATACACGTGTGTATATTTAAACAAAATTGAGACTTAATTATGTAATGTTGTCATCTTGTCTCATGTTTTACTTAACATAAAAATACAAATTATATTTCCATTTCATTAATGATTCCTTGAAAACATGATATTAAAATTTAATAGTAGGATCAAATCCCAAACAGCTAACACCCCATATTATTGAATCACTTCTCTGTTTTGGGTATTTAAGAAATTTCTATTTCACAGTATTCTATATAATGCTGTAGGAAACTTCTTTATAAATAAATTTTGTGTCCATCTCTGATAATTTCTTCTGAAGACATGTCTAAAATTATAATAGTAGTTTGAAAGGCATAGCTATGTTTAATATTATTTATTTATATTGCCAATTTACGCTGGAAAATTCTGACTCCAGCACTGTAATTTTCTTTTAAACCCTACCTTTTAAAATCATTTAATATAGTATTGCCTTATTATTTTAATTTAGTTTTTGATTAATCAGGTTGGATTTTTTTATCATATATATATTGGCCACTGAAACTTCTTTTGTTAATTGCTCTTCTAGGCCTTAGCTCACTTTTTCTAATGGGTTATTTTGCTTTTTTATCTTCATTCAACAAGCTCATTTAAATTAATAATTTTAATGTTAACCCTTTACGTTTCAGCTACTGATTCTTTAACACGGTGATAATCATGTTGGTCTTGTCTTTCTCATAGGGATTGTGTGGACTTAAAGAGAAACAGACATAAAAATGTTAAGTAAACAACATTAGGTAAGAACATTAAGTAAAAATTAATGCAAAAGCATTAATCACATTCTCCCAACAATGACTATTGGATGGTTCCTGTGAGAAGGAGCTACACGCTCTACCTACACCAGCTATTTAAGACTCTGGACACCAGATATTGTCCTGTCCTTCAGATGAGGACATGGAGGATGACAAAGTTTGTCCAGAATCGTGCAATTAGCACGTGGCAGAGCCAGGGTTCAAATCTGGGTCTCATGGGCTCCGAGGCCCGTGCTCTCAGTCACTGTGCTCGTCATAATAAGCTCAGCCACAAGCACCTGAGCGTCCAGGAATGAGCTTTCAAGACAGCCTACAAGCACTATTCCAACCATCTCTAGAACCCCAGTCACCAGACTTCATCTAAAGGATCCCGTCTTTCTTCACTCCTGTCCCTCTTCCGTGAAAATGCGTGTTAACACAGCAACATCTGGAAAAGTCAGAAGCAGACGCATGTGATAAAAGTGTCACATCCTGAATAGTTCTGGGACAGATTTTGAAGTTATTTTTATTTTGTACTGGGAATTAAAAATATGTAAAATCACCAGGGAAGATTTCATCAGAGACCCATCAAATCGAGGGTCTCTGAGTTTCAAGAACTCTGAAAGGAGGTCTCTAATGGTCTCCGACCACCATAGAACGAGGTGCCCCAGGAGCTGTGCAGACATCAGGGTTCCCACACCCAGGTTCTGACCAGAGGATCTCTGGAACACACCAGAAAAGAAATTAGAATTACACCAGCATGGTCAAATGCCTGTGTTTGCTGATATTCCGTGTGTCCTTTCACGGAAGTGGAAGGCAGAGTTCAGATTCTGAACATTTGGGCTCAAGTGTCGCGTTTCAGAGACAATCATTTGGATTCTGTCTTTTCAGGTGAGTTAATATCTATCTGGGAATTCTGTGTCATCAGTCTTTGTACTTACACCACCTTAAATTAGAGAGCTCAAGTATCACCCTCAGAGAGGTGGGTGTTATGCTTCTGTTTGCCAGACAGACTCACGAGAAGCCACGTGCTGGGGCACTTGCTGGAGGGATGCCTGCGACCCTAGGCTCCCAGGCCTGGTGTTCTCTGGTGGGGTAGGAGGCAGCACAAACGTTGCTCATTGTCAGCAATGGGGGCGTCCTGGCCATTGTGTGTAAATTCAAATTCTGTAAGTTGATCCCATTTTAGATAAGCTTAACGAGTGCAATATCAGTCACTTACACTCATCGTTGATTTATCAAACATTCATTAAGCACTTGCAATATGCCAGGCAGATATATGTTCCAGGATTCTGATTGTAAATTGGAAATTTATTTTAAAAATCTTCAGATGTTCATACTGCCTGCCTAGTGCTCTTCTATAAATTTATGCTAAAGAAATGTCAGAGAAGCCCCTAAAGATTGATGACGAGTCTCAAAGAGTTATTTATTTCAGAATAAAAATATTATTTAAAAATAAGTATCACACACACTAAATTACCAAACCATTTGATTGCTACCACATTAAATTCAAATAATTGGTTGGTTGACCAAATCGTTAGGTTTTGAACTAGCAGGGTTTGCTGATATTAGAGAATTTGTGATTCCTGTGTTCTCTTTCCAGCCAGTGGAGAATGGGGCCATATTGATGATTCTCCCTAGAGGAGAAAGTAGTATTGACTCCACTGAGAATTATTTTTATGTTTCTTTAATTCTCATGAAAATGTGAATATTTTTCTCGATTTAGTGCTTGCTTCTTTCTTGACCATGGGCATCTCAGTTTCTAAGGAATCTCAAATTATTTTATTACAGCCTACCACCTCTCATGAAGAAGAGACTCCAATATCAATGAAATAAATAGTAATTATGTTTTAGGACTGATGCATTCTTGATCTCATTTTGCCAATTTGGCAAAGATAATAAACACTTTTCATAAAAGATTTTGGTAAAGTGATATTATAGAAATCTATCACATTCAAGACTTTTCAGTCTGTAATTTCAATGGGGTAAAGAGTAAAATTACATAAAGTAAATAGAATATGAATTTCAACCACATTTGCTTTTTTCATTTTGCTAAGGGAACAAAATTCTGTTTTGCAAAAATGTCAGTGCTAAAGTCACATTTAATGAAATTCACACTAAAGTTGATATATCTTGGTAGAATTATAATAACCATAGACAATTGTTCCACAAAATATCTTCAAAACCTCTTTGAAAAATCAATGTTCACTTTTTTTACTGAAATGTTTCTTTTGGGGGGAAAAAGATTGAAAAAATTGTCAGTCTTCATACATTAAAATCTGGGCATGACGTTAGTGTTACTCAGAGCAAATCAGACAGATTTCTGTCAGAAGGGCCTATTCTTGACCCACAACCTTGGCCTCTGAGGGACCTCGTTTGCAACAGCAGGGAACCTGGGGTCTTCAGTCCCACCCGGGGCTGCTGGGGGCCTTGCAGACCCATTCACTTCCTCCCACCCCCCCTGGGCTGGGATGACCCTAAGGTTTTATTCTAGGAAAACTTTATAAGTTCAGGGACCACCCCCCCAACACACACACACACCCACACACACACACACACACACACAGAGGCACACGTGCACTCACATATGCATACACACGTACAGACAGGCATACGCACACACACACAGGCACACATTTGCACACACACCCAGAGGCACACACAGACACATACATACGACACACAGCTAACACTGCTCAGGGAACTTCTCCCCCATCCAAAGGAACTATTTTATGGGCTCCCTGACTTGAAATTCAGAATTAACATCAATACAGAAATAAGGTAGTGAGCGATCAGTTCTGTAAAACTATTGGGCAAACGCTGCTCTGAGGCATCTTAGAGTACCTCAGTGAACAGGTTGTCATTTTAATCATGTCCAAACTACTTCTCTCCAGGTCAAAACACATGGTGACAGGGTTAAGGTCTTAGCAACATGGTGACCACTGGTCTTGATCTTCCTAAGAACAGGTCTCAGTATTTGGGGGTAAGAGACGTCTGTTTCTTTTTGAAAGCCTCGTGTTCCTGCTTCTGGATTTATCAGAATTCTCAAGCCTCTCAAAGGATGGATGGGAATGAAATGGGGTGTCAGCTCACATCCCATTCCAATCACCACAGCTGTTGTCTGCCTCAATTGAGCTCCATCTCAATTTTTCCATGGGTGACTCAACCAGACACCTTGGCCTCTCTGGCCCTCATTTTCTCAGCCCAGAATGGGAACAATATGAAAACACACATGACTGAATCAGAGTGATGAACCCACACAATCTGTCTGAAAGGACTTTGAAAGTTGAAATGCCCACAGGGGAAAGAGACGGTTCTCGAAGGTGTCTCTTGCCTCTATGCCCCATGGTCTGTGGCTGTACTTGTGTTACCAGGAGACCTCCCTCTTGTAAAGAGACGTGAAACAGGCATTGTCTGTGTTGAGCACCACTTGTGAATAAATCCGGCATCATGAAATACCAATGCTGGATTTTAACTAGCCCTTCGTGAGCCCATTTCCTCACTGGGGTTTCCAGGCATCTCAGGTAGGATGCCTGGCTGACCTCAAAGAATCCTTTAGACTCTGCAGAGATGATGATTGGCACTGGCCTTGGTAGGTGATTGCTATCATTCGATGAGAAGATGGGCATGACTGAATGCCTGGATAGCTGAGACAAGGCTGCTGGCTATTCAGTCACTGCTTTTCCAGTACAGACTCCTCAGTCGGACACTGCACCAATCACAAGATCTTGAAGGATGATTTAGAAGGTCCCTAAGACCCCTAAAACTGTGGCCACCACTATATCCAAATCTCTGTGGTTTGCTAAGATTTCTGAGGGGAGGGCAAGCAAGTGCAAACAGCAGTGAGATTTCCTCCCACAGGCAATCCAAGAAGCAGTGTGTGTGCTATAGCACGGTCCTGATGGTCACAGCCAGCCACCTCTCCAGCCCTCGGATCGTGTCACACCAGGACTCTGGAGACTGGAAGAGAAGCCTGCTCCCTAGAAGGTTCAAATGTCCATGATGTGGTTTCTGCCTTAAAACAAAACAGAAATGCGAGGCAATTCACACAATTTTGTATAATACTAATAATAGCCAGAATTTATTGATTGCCTTCCCTGTTGCAAGTCCTGCCTGTAGTAAATTCTTTGCAGACGTGATCATTTACCATTACAAAAGTTTCATGCCTGCATTTTACAGATGAGAAAACTGAGATGGAAGTTCAGAGAAATAAAGCAACTTGTCGAAAGCTTCTATTTATAAACACAGATTCACCTGACCATGATGCATAGGTGATTTTACTTTTATGACAAATGGCAAATTGTTTTCTGAACAAAAACAGACTAATTTAATTATTTACCTGTTTATTTCTTCCTTTTTGTTTATTGTTTCCATGGAGATCTGACTTCCTTCCATAGAGGTCCTGACTGGAGCAATCGGCAATCTTAGACCTTTCTCCCCCATCCTGTAGAACAGCAGGTTGGTTAGGGTTGGGGGGTTCTCCTTGTACTTGGGGACAGCCTCCTAGAGTCACACCCACTCACTGGCTTCCAGAAGCCAAAGGAACAAGAAGTGCAAAGGAGAGAGATGGGGCAACAGAAATGCCAGGACCTTCTTCTCTCCTCTCTCTCATTTTCTTCCTTCTTCCCCCCTACCAAAAACAGCTGTCACTAAAATTAGTGAACACTGGTAGGACATTTCTGTATGGCAATAAGTCAATGACCATTAAACTCTTAAATAATAGAGGATCATACCCTTTGAACCAGAATTTCCACTTCCTTTTAAGACAATCGGAAAACAAAGCAGGTAAGGAAATATATTCAAGGATGTTCATTCATCATGATATTGCTTATAAGAATACAAAATATGAAAAGTGGCTAAGACAACACAAATCTGTTATCTAACCGTCCTGTGGGTTAGAAGTCCGTCAAGGCTGTCACTGGGCTAAAATCTAGGTGCTGGCAGGGCTGGTTTCTTCTGAAGGCTCGGTGGGAGGACCTGCATCCTTGCCTTTTCCAGCTTCTACAGGTCGCCACATTCCTTGGCTTGTGGCCCATCCTCTGTCTTCAAAACCAGCAACGTCACCTCTCTCTGACTCTTCGTCCATTGTCACATTTTTATCTGGACACAGTTGGGAGAAGGTCTCTGAACTTTAGGACTCCTGTGATTATGTTGGGCAGACCCAGGTGATCAGGATAATCTCCCATTTTTAGGTCTTTAATTTGACCACATCTGCAGGTTCCAGGGGTTAGGAGTGGTCATTTGGGGGGGACCATCATTGTGCCTACCAGAAAGACATGGTCTTTTATTAAGCGAGTTTACCTTATCCTGCTGGTGAGAGTTGAATTCATTCTACCAGGTGGTTT
Organism: Tapirus indicus; assembly: GCA_031878705.1. Taxonomy (NCBI): domain Eukaryota; kingdom Metazoa; phylum Chordata; class Mammalia; order Perissodactyla; family Tapiridae; genus Tapirus; species Tapirus indicus. The sequence goes on from CM062925.1 coordinate 124,461,339, forward strand.
TGTCATTTTTGTGCTTTTCTTTTGCTTTTTAAAAATTTGTTCTCCTTTCCTAATTGGTGTTGAATTGATTGAATTAATTCTCTTTTTTCCTCCTCTCAGTTCTGTTAATTTAGTAGTTATACTTCAATTTTTAACCTGTTTCTCTTAATTTTTTTCTAGAAATGTCTAAAGTTAGTTTCTCCTCTTCAACAAGACCATCATGTTCTTTAACTTTCCTCCAAATCTCACTCTTCCCATCTCCATGTTATTGTCTCAAATTTAATTAGAACTTGTTTTTTTTTAGCACAAATCATCCTCATCCCTTATTTCTCATTGATAATACAGATCTAGCTATGGTTATTTGTGATTTTCCTGCTCACTATTGGCTCTTCCATTCTACTTTTTCCTTCTGAGTTGTTTTTTCCTTATTGAAGGATATGCTTTATTACTTTTGTTCCATGAGGAATTGTAGGTGGTAAACTATCTTATACTTGAATTTCTGAAAATATTTTAATTTCACTACAGAATTCCAAGTTTCCAGTTATTTTCCCTTAGCACTTGGAAGATAAATGTTCCTCCTTTGGCTTCTGCATGCTTTATTACTGATAAGCAATCAAGTGCCAGATACTGCAGTGTTTTTATTTTATTTGTAGATAATCTTCCTTTTTTCCATAATATATTCTAAAATATAATCTCTCTATCCTTTGCACATTGTAGGTTCATAGTTTTGAATGTGGGTATGGATTTTATGGTTTTATGAGTGCTGAGCTCTTGATATGATGGTTCTATTGAATGCTCATGAGTTTCTTTAATCCTGAAAAATTTAGTTTTATGTATTATCATTTTATGTATTGCCCCCTCCCTATTTGCTCAGTTTTCTTCAATTAAAAGTTTCTCAGTCTATCTTTAACACTTTTGTGCATTTTCCAGCTATTCTCTCTCTGACCTCTGTCCTGGGTTATATCCTCAGTTATGCCCAGCCAACTATTCTTCATATCTATTAGATTTTTTAAGGAAAACTATTATCATTAATTTCCAGAATTTGCACTTGATTATTTTTGTTGTTTCCTCTTCTTGCTATTGTTTTCTGAATGTCCATTATCACCTGAATATTTTATACATACTTGTTTGACTATCTTTTTCAGATGTCTCAGTTATCTCTTTTCTCCAGTTTTAATGCTTCCGTGAATCTGTGGTCCCTGTTCGTGGCTGTGGAATTCTTCTCCACTGCCATCATGTTTGAGGACCACTTTGTGTGACTATGTTCTCCCACACTCATGAGCCTCCATCTCAGACAGGCGTGACATTTTCTCCACCTTCTGGAAAAGTGGCCCTGAATCATTTCTGCTAGCAGCTCAGGGCTACCAGCCTGCCCAGATGCTGTGTTTCCAAATCTGACGTCCATTCCTAAGTGTCTCTGCTTCCTCCTTCCTCCAAACGCCCATGTTTCTGGCCACAACCTCAGAAAGGTGGGCAGAGATATTTCAGCTTCTGTCACAGGCAAGGATTAAGGTCTCAACCAATAGCTACCCTCTGGAAGTTCAATTCCAGCTCCTTCTCAGACCTGGGCATTCTGTAAAGTAATTGACTCTAGTCCCGATTGCCCAAATATGGTTCCAGTTTACTGTGGGCCATGAGCCGTGAAACATATCCCTCTTTTTCTTTCCACAGGAATTGTCCTCTAGTTTTTGACTGTAGCTATGTCTTTCTAAGAATTACCTATCATTGTTGTGTATATATTCTGTATACGTATTGTAGATATTTTTTAATCACAAAAACATATAAAAAGATGTTAAAGTATATTAAATGAATATTAAGCGAAAACCAAAAAAAGTAAAAGCAATATTTTGATATATTGCCATAATAATAATAAAAGCTAACATTTATTAAGCAATTACTGTGTCGAGCCATCCTCTAAGCACTTTATATGAATTAATTCATTCAGTTCTCTAGATGATCCATGGATTACATACTAATGCTGTCCCCATTAAAATTGAGATGAGGAGGAGCAGAGCTGCAGTACCCTGCTCGGGGATGGACAGGTGGAAAGTGGCAATCCCATCTTCTTACACTATATTACACAGTCTCGTACTGCCCGTGAATGCATGGATCGGGGAGACCAGTGTGTTGAAAGGGATTCATTCTGGGTGACAGGAATATACGTTTGTTTTATTTTATTTTAGTTCCTACAAATTTTAAAAATTTTCTACTGTGAACTTATAACACTTTTGTAATGAGGAAAAAATAGTCATGAAAGGTATTTTTAATATACCTTTTAAATGCAAAGATGCGTTCTTCTTTCAGTAACACTTTCATTGTTCCATAACATTAGCCAGAGAGAAACGCAGCCAAGGGCCAAATTACCCGCAAGATGGGTGGGAAGACTGACAATGGGGAGTGGGCAGCGCTCAGAGCTAAGAAGAAAGACACATGCATGGAGACCCATTTGTTCTCTCTCACTGTGAGTCTAGAGCTGGTCCTGACTACAGGCTCAAAATCATCCTGTGTCCCTTCTGGCTTACAGGCTTGATTTGGTGCACCTTCTCCCATTTGTAGCTAACTCACCATCTTTCTGTGTATTTTAGCTCGAGAGCTCTCAGTTTCTATGGCAATGGATGCTATTTGAAATGTAGAAGAAGGCTACTCCGTATGCTTGGTAGATGCAACATTTCTCATTCTAGTCCTATGTACACTCACTAAAATTCATGTAAAATAATCTCATGTCTCCAGGGTGATGTGAGAAGAAATGAGGAAGAAGTTGTGTGTACACCGAATATGTGGTATAAAAAGACAGAAAGGAATGCATAATTGTTCAAAGTAGAGGCTGGGGAAACGGCAAGTCCTTGGAAAGTGGAAGGGATGTCAAAGACGACAAACATGGGAAAGAAACACGGAAACCATTCCTGGGCGGAGAAGGACCACTCACCCTGCAACTGCGAATCTGCCTGCTCCTGGCACTCTCCCAGGGGAGAGCGGATGAGTACATCCTGTCCCAGGAGCAGCAGTGGGAAGAGCAGAGGATGGGAACGAGGAGCTAGGAGGATGAGACCTGGGCACCATGGAGGAATGTCCATATGACCAAGTGGGACCACCATGGTTCAGGGAGCCGAGGAATTCAATCCCTTCTGGCCTCCTCAATGTCTTGCCCACTTTGCAGCCCAACTGTAATTCACTACAGGATTTATGGAGCCAGGACAGTGAGAGGAAGGGCATTTTGAATCCTTACAGAAAGAGCACCAAAGGATGATTTGTCTCTGATCCTTCTGGAAATTCCAGAGCTGATGGATCTTTGCTCCTTTGTATCCAGAGTCCTGACCCAGGAGAGGATAGAAAAATGTCTAGATATCAGACATGAATTAGCGATAAAGCATGGAATAAATCCCACCCCAGCTTCATGGTGGTCCCTGTAACTGTGACACGGAGAGTGTGTTATTTATGAGGCCTACCTTACATGCACGAAACTGCATAGGCTCCATATTTACAGTGACAAATCACAAATCACATTTAAATAGTCTCACTTGGAGTTTTGCTTCATCAACCAGCAATCCTTTTAATTGCTGCCTCCGTGTTCCCTTTCTGTGGCCCCTACAAGACTTTCTAACAAAAATTTTACATCTGAGGCTAAACCTTCTGTTCTTCTAAAATAGGCCATGGCATGTGTTATTATCAGAAATAAAAGTAACTCCAAAATATTCATGTGTATGCCTTTCCTCTTTTACATTCTGTTCATCAGAGAAAGAACAAGCATAATTTCCCAAGACTTGACACAAAGAACCAAAATTTACCATTTCTTTCTGAGAATTTTTGTTTAAAAAACTGTGCTTTCTTTAATCAAAACCTGTGGGATTTCAGTGTCATGATCTTGATTTACATCAAACTGACACAAGTGCATGAATTTTATGGGAGGAATTTGTGGATACCATGGAGCAATGTGCCAAAAAGAAGCAACATTTCTGCTAAAAATCAACAGGCTTCAGTAATTCTCGATGAAGACTACCTGTCGAGGGGAAAAGGAGAAATGCAATAATAAGTTTAGAAACGTCCCAAATGAATAAATCATAATATTAGTAACTCTGAGCATGTGGTGAATTGTAATTATGCCTGCAACGTGGGCTGCCAGCAAGACACACCAAAGAAATATTTCAATTCAGCGTCTTTCAAAAGTTCCTATTATTGTTTTCAAAAGAGCTTTCCAATCTGTCAGATTTATCTAAGACAAGTCAGAAGTTGATTTTTATGCTGCTATAAATGGTTTTTACAGTTGTCATAAACCCAGAAACATAATATGCTAGATACTATAACAGCAAGAGTCCTAATTAAGGTGTTCCAGGACTGATTTTAAATAAATGTCAGTTTCTATATCATTACTTTTTCCTTTGATTTTCTTTCTCTAAGAAAAAAGGAGTACATGTGGCAATACGATAATGTGTATTTTCAAATATCGAAATAAAAATACGTCTTAGCTGGATTTGACATACAGCACATAAATGAATTCAGAGGCAATTAAAAGGAATTTCAACATTACTTATGCAAATGATTTCAACAGAAAATGTAAAGTGAGTTGTACGGGGGCATTTGAGTCACTATTTTTGTATCTATAATTTTTTGACATTGACACTGGAACTTTGCTAGGTCCTCATTTGTGATGATAAATGGTGAGCCTGTCTTGGATTCTACAGAAGGCATTTTTATATTCTAAAGTATAGAACACAAAGCAAACTTGTTTGATTTGATATGAGTCCATATTTAGACTTTGGTTTTTTTTAGAGGAGTTTGTAGTGAGCCCTGTAGAGTCAGAATCAGAGGAGTCAGCATCATCTCCATAAGTCACGTGTTCTTTCTCCCTTCCCAGAGTCCCAGGGGTGGTCCATCAGGCAGAACGCAAATACTTGCAGGGATTTGGGTTTTTGAAGAGCTCACTTCTTTAACAAGTGTCCTTATTTATATTAAGTCAAACAAGTTTGCTTTGTGTAGTGCTGACACACTGACCCATGGTAGGCTACTGGGAGCAGCGCAAACGCAGCCTAACTCCTTCCACGTGTTAGCCCACACATGGGAGAATATATCCCCACAGTGTTCTAGATCCCAACATTAGGGTAAGTTAGGAAACCATCAACCACAGGTGTGCAGGTCCCCCTTAAGCTCTGGTTGTAAATGTCACAAGCACACAAATGTGCATGTTGGGTTAGTCCTGCTGCTCTTCAGCCAGCACTCCAGGCCGCTCTTCCTACTCTGCCGTTTTCCCAGGCTCCCTCCCCACCCCAGCTTGTCTGCTCCGTGCTGGCCAAGTCTGCGGGCTGCCAGTCACTTCCCTGTGGTCGCTGCCCTGCATGATCTTTCTGCCTCGTCGACATTTCGCAGAGTTGAATGTCTGAATGATCTTGAGCTCAGAGACTCTAAAAGGAAAGAAAATGCATTCACACAGATGGCTGAATTCGAACAAAAATGAGCACAACGTTCTTTATTTTATTCCTCCCTCCAGGAAGATAAACACCTCACCTCATGTTTAATGATGTGACTTCATCCTCTTTCAATTGAAACAATCGGGAAGACAAACATGGTGAGTGGCCATTAGTCTTGCTTGTATAAAATGTAACGTATGCTTATAGATGGACTGTATGGAATAAAAATAACCACTGTTCTGAGAATCAGGAAAATTAGGTTCTGGTCGTAACTCTTGCTATTAACTTCCTGAATGACCCTGAGCAGGTCACAGAATTTTCAAGTCTGAATCCTCTTGTTGATAAAATGACAAGGATGGCGTTAAATGAAAAATGATGGTTATGTTTCTTTCCAGATTCGATATTCTTTGCTTCTACTCTGTTCTCGGGCTTATTGAGTGTGGAGCATCCTACTAGACGCTGTGAGGTGATAAAGATGGAAGAGAGGCTGAGGCAGTTGACTTTACTCTTTAATTGGAGGGAGAGAATGTGCACACAGGAGAAATATGGCCGAGGGAGAGCAGGGTCATCATCGACAAGTTCTTGGAGTCAGAAGTTGACAGTCATGCACTGGCTGTGGAGAAGTGAGGAGGAGAGAAATGAGAGCCGGAAGGAGCAGTCTGAGGTGGCTGGAGGACAGAAAATTCTGATGCAGGGTGAGGAACGGTGGCATTTAGCCCCAGAGACAAGGTGTGCTCCGTTGAAGCCCATGACCTCTTTATCACCATCACATCCACCTCAGTAGGGAGCACTCACCTCGTTGTAATTCACCAGAGTTTGGAAACTGATCCATACAGGATGGAGCTGTTAATAGAAACCTCTGAACGGATTTGGTGGACAGACCACTGAAGGGACAGCTGCACGACCATGCCAAGCGGGCGCTGCAGGGAATGGCCTTTCCCTCGCTTTCCCTTTCTCAGGGTTCCTCTCTGTAATGGGGACGGTGAGCTCCAGACACCCAGCACCTGGCGCCATGGGCCCGGGAGACATCAGTGTACTGCAACTCTGCTCTCGTTGCTCTAAACGTGTGCCCAGTTTTGTGCTCCTTCTTTGAAATGTCACACTGTTTAGGTAAACAAAAGGCCATTTGTAATGTGCTGAAGGGAATTCTAACACGTAAGGAGTCCAGCTGGTGCCAGAAAACTGGACTTTGAAAGCTGGGGTTGTTGGCATCCGGCTGGAAAGCACCTGACAATTAGTGCATTTGACTTGGCATCACTTTATGTCCCCCTGTGTTCCTGCTTACCTTCTGACCTCCCTCTAAGGTGTCCACTCTTCTCTGTGGTTGGTCTTTTTTACTGACTTTCCTGTGACTGGCCCAACCCGATGAGCTTATCTTGAAGCTCCTTCTGAAGAGGCCATTCTTCTGGGGAATTTTGGCACTTTTTTTTTTCCTCCTGTACTTTTTCCTGTCCCATTCTGAACTGGCTTTTTGTGAGAGGTGGATCAACTACAGTCTCTCCATCTCATTCCTATTATTTTATTTCTCAGATGATAATTGAATGATACATCAAAAGGACTGTCCTACAGCTAGAAAGTATGCAAAAGCGTTTTAAAAACCAGATTCTATTCTTGAGAAACATAAGATCTCATATGATAATGTCAATAAGGAAGGCTTGATGAATGTTATGTGGTAAATGTGTTCTAAAGATTCCCTTGAAGGGCCACCAGTTTTCTCTAACTCTTGGTAAGTCTTCTGTATTTTGAGTATTTTATGGAGACTGGACTTCTAGCTGACCTGTGTTTTCCTTATCAAACTCGTTTTTAACTGAGAAAGAGTTTTCATTTCTGAAGAACTTAAGATCATATCGTGGAAGTGATGAAGGCAATTTAGAAAGGGAAGTTCCAAAATTATTTTTATGAACGATGGTCTTTAGGATAAGTTTATAGCCTTCTGAGTGGATTTTGAAGAAAATAATACCTATCTATGTGTATAAATAACTGTAGGTTTGAAAGAATAATTTATTTTATTTGAATATTATTATGTAGAAAGAAAGAAAGGAAGAGAAGAACAAAGGAAGAAAGAGAGAACTGGATAGTTAAATGTCAAAATTAGGAAGTCAAAATGTAATGCTTTAGACAAGAATATTTCAGCCATTACTTTTCTTGGAAATGCCTTTAAATCTGATAATGTAGCATTTTTGTTCTAGAAAATGGAAGTTATTTTTTCTACTCCGAGGAAAAGTATTTGTTGAACTTTAACAAGTTGCTCATTGGTGAATCAACCAGGTTAAGACCTAGCACCTAAGACTCATCTCCCAAGAGCAATGTCAGCTCATTTGAGGCACCGCCTGGGACTGCCCTGGGTTCATGGTGGGAGCAGACCTCTGCACTGGAAGAGTTTTTATAGGCTTAGAGAGACTGTGAGGGGTAGAGCTCAAATGGGAGACTATCTTCTCATTGGGGCACTCTAACAAAAATATCTGCACCAGAACGTTGTCTTCTCATGGGGGGGAGAAGAAGCTGAAGGCCTGCTTGCAAGTGGGTTCTTCCAAGGGGAGTCCGAACCACCATACCCAGAGAACAAGGAAGTTACAGATTTGGTGCCACATGGTCAGTACCATCCCTGCACCGTGGAAACACAATTCATGAAGGGGGCGTTGAAACCCCTGTTGAGCCCAGTGTTGTCCCGGTTGCAATGAAGAACAAGAGAAAGGAAAGGAACAAGAGATGGAGATTTGGGCTATAAGTACATTTCAAACTAATTAGAAAAATATGACATGAGATAAATAATAATGCAAAATAGTTGGTGAACAGCTGCTGATACGCACAGTAGAGAAGATAACAAGAAAACTCTGGTGGGGAACCATGTCAGAGCTGTGATGAAAGCCAGATGAAAGAAAAGAGATTTGATATGGATGGTCATTGGGGATTAGTCAGGATCTGGGTAAACTGAGAGGAGAGGAAAACAAGAAAAGCAGGTCGAGTAGCTCTGAGGATGAATGAGCAAGACCAGAGGTTCAAGGGTGTTAGCTGGAAATGAGAATGGCCTGACAGAGACCCAATTGTGAAAGGCTTTGATGACTAAACCAAGAAATTTGGAATTTTTCCATTAGCAGTGGAAAGCTCTAAGAAATCATTCTTCTAAATTTTAGGGGGACTATTTTCTATTGCCTTATTTATTTATTTTTTTGTCAATCCCACTACTGTTCACTCCTTATCAGAAATTTGTAATCTGGAGAAGCGTTTTATGAAAAATATTTAAGAGAAAACTAATCTGGTCCTATATGAAGAAAGGACGAGTGAGGAGAGAAACCAGATGTATCAAGACCAATCAATGGACCAGACATACACTGACGAGTTCTGACCTCCTCTTAGGATAGTAGGAATAGACACAGAGGGGAGAATTTCAAAAGATGAGATGTTAGGGCCTGGAGAGTACGTAGTTGTGGTGACAAAAGGAAGAGAAAGGAGCAAATGGATTCTGAGCTTTGATCTCAGAGGAATAACTTACTTCAGATGGAAAGAGGATCAGGAAGAATCTTCCAGCCAGCATATCCATCTTTTCTTGTAATCTAGTTCAGCAGTGTCCAATAGGAATATAATGTGAGCCACATATGAAATGTTAAATTTTCTAGTAGCCACATAATATTTTATTTAACCCAATATGTCTGAAATGTTATCATTTTAACATGTAATCAATATGAAAATTATTAATGAAATAATTGGCATTCCTTTTTTCATATTAAGCCTTTGAAATCCAGGGTGCATTTTACACTGACAGCACATCTCAGTCCAAGTACTCAATAACCCCATGAGGCAGGTGGCTGCCATCTTACACGGTGTGGCTCTAGACTTAGAATAGTAGTGTCAGAGTTAACACCACCCCTAAAGGTACTGGCATACCCCTATCTTAGGTGTTTCAAGGGTCAAATTATATAGATGGTGCTTGTGCACAAACACTGTCGCATTTGGACTCTTGATTCATGAGAAGCTCTGAGAACAAGAGATCCAAGAAAGCATTTCTAGAACATTCTTCAGAAGATCATTTGCCCCATCGTTGCTGCTCATCTGTCAAAATCTTTTGAGATAAGATGCATATATGGAGAATTTCCTGAAGTACTACTCCTTTTGCCCAGTCAGAGCCCTTGACCCAAATATAGCCTGTATCCCATAGCTCGGAAATGACTTCTGCTTGGACAGCCCAGTATTTAAAAACAAACACACAAAAACAGTGAATTTGAGCATCTTAAGGCAAAGTGCATTCTCTCCACACTCCACATTCCACTGCCTACATCCATCAATTCCGTGTTTCCATTAGCTACCTGCCTCTGAAGGTGTTTCTGCTCTGGTGTTCACAATCTAAGCCCGTGTAAAAGCCAGACTAACAGGGAACAGAAACTCCTGGTCCCCAGCACTTTGGTTCACTGGTCTACTGGCTTTCATGGAGTTGCTTTTTGCCTTCAGACCATCAGCATGGATTATCATGCTCGCTGTCAGGATGCTGGTGGCAGCATTTAATACACTCTGCCCTGACTCCTTCTGGAGCCGAGGGAGAGAGTTTCTCTTGTCTTGGGCCCAGAAGAGCTGAGCTTCTCCAGAGCAACTAATCAGGAGACTGAAAATCATTTCCTCTTCTATTTACATCTTGCAAAGGCTGCCAGATTCTTATTCCACTTCTGCTAATGAATATGTAGGACATTAGTGTGGTTGTTTTTTGTTAAACTCACTCTTAGCTATAGCTTATCTTTGCTAGACTCCCTTTTCTGTGAATTTCCTTAGATAATTTTTAAAAATTTTGTTCTACTTCTACTTAAGGTGGAGAGTCTATCTATCATCTACCTACCTATCTATGTATCTAAATCTATCTATCTATCTATCTATCTATCTATCTATCTATCTATCTATCTATCTATCTATCTATCATCTATCTGTCTATCTAAACTATCTATCATCATCATCTATCTCTTGTCTATCCATATCAGTCCATCCATCCACATTTCTCCAATGCAGCTCTTCTACCCCACTCAATTTATTCACTTACCTGATGCTGAGCTATGCCTGATTGGTCCAGAGTTAGCCACTTGACTCAGGGCTGGACCGGTGGGTCTTTTCCCAACAAATTTTCAGACTTGGCATTTAGACCAGTGTCTCACCAATGGCTGAATTTTCTAACAGTAACAGTCAAGTAATAATAATTGTAAGAATAATATAAGTAATAGTAACACTAAATAGCAACACAGGGACAGTCATAGTAATGGTAACACTAGAATAGCAACACAAATTCATAAATGTGTATTTGCATGAGTTGAACGAGTATATCACACAACTCCACTATATAATTTTACTATATAATTTTTATGTACCACTGAGGAAATAAATCATCACTGCATTTAATACTATTAAACCTTATGTTTATTTTTCATCTTTTCTTAATTTATTTTTCTCTTATGCCCATAGCACAAGCTATTAACAAAACTTAAAAGTAAATTTAATATCACAATTTGATAATGTTTTCATGCATATCCATTTCAGTATGAAGCCACTAAAGAAAGGCAAAATACCAGGCAGATGCCAGAACAATGAATGTTAAAAAAGGAAACACTCCAACGTCCAGAATTAAAACAACAAATCTATGAAACTACACTTCTTTCTTGTAATGTACATTGTGGTATACTTTGATTTCCAATTTCCAATTATATTTCCCAAGGCGTCTCTTTCATATGTTCGATAAAGATAAAGCTTTCTGAAAACATTTCCTAGAATTCTTTTTCACCATACCTTCCCTAGTCAATTTGATACTTTTTGATATAGGTCTATACCATATAATAATATTGAATGAATTTTTTTATTGAGGTCATAGTGACTTATAACATGGTATAATTTCAGGTGTACATTATTATATTTCAGTTTCTGTATAGACTGCACTGTGTTCACCACCAATAATCTAGTTTTTATCCATCGCCATACATACGAGACCGTTTTTCCCTTTTTTGCCCTTCCCCACCCCCTTCTCCTCTGGTAACCATTAATCTGTTCTCCTTATGTATGTGTTTGTTTATCTTCCACATATGAGTGAAATCGTATGGTACTTGTCTTGCTCTGTCTGACTTATTTCGCTTAGCATAATACCTTCAAGGTCCATCCAGGTTGTTGCAAATGGCACAGTTTTGCTTTTTATGGCTGAGTAGTATTCCATTTTATATATGTACCACATCTTCTTTATCCATTCATCCACTGATGGGTACTTGGTTTGCTTCCACATCCTGGCTATTGTGAATAATGCTGCAGTGAACATGGGGATGCATAAATCTCTTTATAATTATTGATTTCATGTTCTTTGGATAAATATCCAGTACTGGGATAGCTGGATCATATGGTATTTCTGTTTTTAATTTTTTGAGAAATCTCCATACTGTTCTCCATAGTGGCTGCACCAGTTTACATTTCCACCAGCAGTGTTTGAAGGTTCCCTTTTCTCCACATCCTCTCCAACACTTGTTATTTCTTGTCTTGTTAATTATAGCCATTCTGACAGAGGTGAGGTGATATCTCATTGTAGTTTTGATTTGCATTTCCCTAATGATTAGAGATGTTGAACACCTTTTCATGTGCCTGTTGGACATCTGCATATCTTCTTTGGAAAAATATCTGTTCATATCCCCTGCCCATTTTTTCATCAGGTTGTTTATTTTGTTGTTGTTGAATTGTATGTGTTCTTTATATGTTTTGGAAATCAAGCCCTTGTTGGATATATGATTTGGAAATATTTTCTCCCAGTTGGTGGGTTGTCTTTTTATTTTGTTGATGGTTTCCTTTGCTGTGCAGGACCTTTTTAATCTGATGTACTCCCATTTGTTTATTTTTTCTTTTGTTTCCCTTGCCTGAGTAAACATGGTATTCAAAAAGATATTGCTAAGGCCTATGTCAAAGAGTGTACTGTCTATATTTTCTTCTAAGAGTTTTATAGTTTCAGGTCTTACATTCAAGTCTTTAACCCATTTTGAGTTAATTTTTGTGTATGGTATAAGATAATGGTCTACTTTCATTCTTTTGCATGTGGCTGTCCAGTTTTCTGAACACCATTTATTGAAGAGACTTTCCTTTCTCCATTGTATGTTCTTGGCTCCTTTGTCAAAGATTAGCTGTCCATAGATGTGTGGTTTTATTTCTGGGCTTTCAGTTCTGTTCCATTGATCTACATGTCTGTTTTTCTGCCAGTCCTATGCTGTTTTGATTAGTATAGCTTTGCAGTATAATTTGAATTGAGGAAGTGTGATACCTCCAACTTTGTTCTTTTTTCTCAGGATTGCTTTGGCTATTTGGAGTCTTTTGCTATTTCTTATAAATTTTAGGATTCTTTGTTCTCTTCCTGTGAAGAATGTCATTGGGATTCTGATTGGGATTGCACTGCATCTGTACATTGCTTTAGGAAATATGGACATTTTAGTTATGTTTATTCTTCCAATCCATGAACGTGGAATATCTTTCCATTTATTCATATCTTCTTCAATTTCTTTCAATAATGTCTCATAGTTTTCAGTGTTTTGGACTTTTGCCTCCTTGGTTAAATTTATTCCTAGGTATTTTATTCTTTTTGTTGCAATTGTTAACGGGATTGTATCCATGACTTCTCTTTCTGCTAGTTCATTATTAGAATATAGAAATGCAACTGATTTTTTAAGTTGATTTTGTACCCTGCAACTTTGCTGTATTTGTTGATTATTTCTAATAGGTTTTTTTTTTTTTTTTTTTTGGTGAATTCTTTAGGGTTTTCTATATATGGAAGCATGTCGTCCACAAACAGTGAGTTTTACTTCTTCCTTTCCAATTTGGATCTCTTTTATCTCTTTTTCTTGCCTAATTGCTCCAGTTAAAACTTCCAGTACTATGTTGAATAAGAGTGAGCATTTTTGTCTTTTTCCTGTTCTCAGAGGAATGGCTTTCAGTTTTTCCCTGTTGAGTATGATGTTGGCTGTGGGCTTGTCATATATGACCTTTATTATGTTGAGGTACTTTCCTTCTATACCCATTTTATTCAGGATTTTTATGATAAATGGATGTTGGATCTTGTCAAATGCTTTCTCTACACCTATTGAGATGATCATGTGATTTTTATTCTTTATTTTGTTAATGTGGTGTATCACGTTGATTGATTTGCAGATGTTGAACCATCCCTGAATCCCTGGAATAAATCCCACCTGATCATGTTGTACGATCCTTTTAATGTATTGTTGTATTCAATTTGCTAATATTTTGTTGAGGATTTTTGCATCCATGTTCATCAGTAATATTGGCCTGTAATTTTCTTTTTTTGTGTTGTCCTTGTCTGGTTTTGATATCAGGATAATATTGGCCTCATTAAATGAGTTAAGAAGTGTCCCATCCTCTTTACTTTTTTGGAATAATTTGAGAAGGATAGGAATTAAAACTTTTTTGAATGTTTCATAGAATTCGTCAGAGAAGCCTGAATGAAAAATTTTAAATGTAGCCAGAGAATAGCCAAATAATGGATTTAACACACTCCCAAAATGGACTTGTTTTCTGACTAATAATTTGACTGCTTTGACCTTTTTTTTTTTTTTAGTACCATGTGGACAAAATCTTAGAAAAAGTCAGTAACAAGTTGAGGTTAACTCTATTTAGACATGTTTTCCCCAGGTCTGATTCTGGCCTGCTGTCTTAAACTGTACACTTTCTGAATTTACATTCCTACCCACATCTGTGCTACCATACAGATATCTTTTTCTCCAAATTCCCCCTCTTCCAATACTACCAACTTAACTTTGGAATTACCTTTGTCTTCAACAAAACTACTGAACCAATTAAAAATAACTTCTTGAAAAGGTAGCCATAGGGTTAGAATCTAGAATGGTCTCACCTCTTTCTTCACATTGTATTATTATTTTTTCCTTCTGAGTCAAAATAAATATTCCACTTATTTTCTAACTTAAGAATGACAGATATACAAATTTCCCATCTTTGATATTTGGATTGAAATAATGTCTTAACACACATGTCACATCCTTCATAAAGCTTTCCTAAATTTCTCAAGCAATGTCAGATATGCACCTTGAATTTTAACAAATATTGGTCAAACCCTCATTGTATGTTGGATCTCTTCTTGGAGTTGGAACTGTGAAGTTCATAGTCTCTGTCTGTGCCCATGAAAAATTACATTCTAGTAGTTGCACATTTTTATTGAAAATACATTTTCTATAGCACTTTAGTCATTACACTTTGATAATATTTCCCTCTCCTCTACTAGACATGAGCTTTGTGAAGACAAAAGCCACTTTGTACCCAAAACGATTTCTGTCATTCAGTAGATATTAAATTAATGAGTATTTGATGGATAGATGAAATGAGTGAATCTTTTCCCTTAGTTACTTTTCTTACTACACAGCCTAGATATCAAAACTTTCTGAAAAATTGCCATTGTGCATCTAATATGCTTGGTAATCCAGCCCCTTTTAAAGTCTTGTTCACTTTCAACCCCACTGTACTCTTTATTTCATTTTATCTCTGATTTTTTGTTTTCTTAAAAGCTAAGTTTAGAATGAACATGATAGTATAAGATAGAAATGGCTATAGCCTGGTTGATTATTTGAAATCTGATTCTTGGAGAGTGATGTCAGCATCATGGTGGAGTGAGATTCCCTCTTTGAATCTCTGCCCCCTACAACACAATGAAAACATCATTCGCATTCCAACAGAGCTCAATCAAACACTACAAAGGACTTCTAAGAAACCCCTGCAGCCATACAGCGGATGGTGGAGGCACAGGAAGCCCAAAAGGACGTGAGGAGAGGTAAGAAGTTGTACTCCCCCTCCCCAATCAATTGGCAAAGACAGCGTGGCTTGCAGACAGAGGGGGGAGGGGCAGCCCACAGCGGGGAATACTATCGCCATCCAGGTGCTCTCACAGACTGTTGAGAGATCCCCACTGGGAAGAGACGACGGACTGTTTAGGGGGTGTAGAAAACACCCTAAGAGAGCCAGAAAGGAAACCCCCAGGTCGAGCAGGAGAAAGAGAGGACCCCTCCCCCCACACACCGCATTTCAGCATAATCCCTCCGGGGGCTGCAGTGGGCTCAGAGCATACCGCTCACCATCTTCATCCAGTGGCAGCAGGGGGAAACTGCAGGGCCAACTTTATCATGAGGGGAGAAAAAAATAAGGCCGTCCCTGTCAGATCATTGTGACAATTTGTTATGGCTACAGACCAAAAGGAAAATGACAAACACCAAGAAACCAACCCTGAAGGCACAGAATTCGATAACCTGAATGACAGAGAATTCAAAATAGCTATCAGAAACAAACTCAATGAAATACAAGAGAACACACAGAAACAAATCAACAGATTCAGAGATTTCATCACAAAAGAGATTGAAACCATAAAGAAAAACCAATCAGAATTATTGGAGATGAAAAACAAAATCAACGAGATAGTGGAAAAAATGGAGTCTTTAAAGAGCAGAACTGACAATATGGAGGAATGAATCAGCACTATTGAGGATAGCCACGCAGAAATGCTCCTGGTAGAGGAGGAGAGAGAGCTAAGACTAAAAAGAAATGAAGAAATTCTTCGAGAAATATCAGACTCAGTGAGGAAAAGCAACATAAGGATAATAGGTATTCCAGAAGGAGAAGAAAGAGAAAAAGGAGCAGAGAGTTTGTTCAAAGAAATAATAGCTGAGAACTTCCCCAACCTAGGGAACGAGAGGGAAATAACAGTGAATGAAATCAATAGATCACCTAAATATATAAACAGGAATAAAAAATCATCTCACCACATAGTAGCAAACTTGAAAAATACCCATGACAAGGAAATAATATTAAGGGCAGCTAAACAAAAAAACAAAATAACATACAAAGGAAACCCCATCAGGCTCTCAGCTGATTTCTCGACAGAAACTCTACAGGCTAGGAGAGACTGGAATGATATATTCAAAATCATGAAAGACAAAAACCTTCAGCCAAGAATACTTTATCCAGCAAAAATATCCTTCAAATACCATGGAGAAATAATAACTCTCCCTGATAAACAAAAGCTAAGAGAGTTCATCACCCCAAGACCCCCACTACAAGAAATGCTCAAGAAGGCCCTTAGGCCTGAAAAAAAACAAATGAGAAAGGGGATACAAAGATTTCAGCAAGGAGACTAAACCAGAACAAACTACAGTTGGATAACATCAAAAATTAATTCAAGCTCATCACTGGAAACACACATTCATGACACAAGATGGAATAAAGAGATAACAAATAAGGAGGGGAAGAGGTAAGGGATTGAATCGACCCAGCCTCAGGAAAAAGGAGGCATCTGAAAATGTACTTTCTTATCCAGGAGATCCCTTATATAAACCTCATGGTAACCACTAAACAAATAACCAGAAGAGAACCACACATGACAAATAAAGAGAAAACCAAAAGAATGAGCATGCAGAAATACCAAATTGAATTTGCAGTCCGAAACACAAGTGACAAGAAATGAAGGAAATGCAAAAGAACCAGAAAATGAACAATAAAATAGCAACATTAAACCCTCATATATCAATAATCACTCTAAATGTAAATGGATTGAGTTCTCCAATCAAAAGACACAGAGTGGCAGGATGGATTAAAAACCAAGATCCAACAATCTGCTGCCTCCAGGAAACACATCTCAGCTCTAAAGAAAAACACAGACTCAAAATAAAAGGATGGAAAACAATACTCCAAGCTAATGGCAAACAAAAGAAAGCAGGAGTAGTCATACTTATATCAGACAAAGTAGACTTCAAGATAAAAAAGGTAATGAGAGACAAAGAAGGGCAATATATAATGATAAAAGGGACACTTCACCAAGAAGACAAAACACTTATAAATATCTACGCACCCAACACAGGAGCACCAAAGTACATAAAACAACTGCTAAAAAACCTTAAAGGAGATATTAACAATAACACAATAATAGTGGGGGATCTTAACACCCCCCTTACATCAATGGATAGATCATCCAGACAAAATGTCAATAAGGAAATAATGGACTTAAACAAAAAACTAGACGCAATGGACTTAATAGATATATACAGAGCACTCTACCCAAAAAAAGCACTCTACACATTCTTCTCAAGTGCACATGGAACATTCTCAAGGATAGACCATATATTAGGAAACAAGGCAAACCTCTATAAATTTAAGAAGATTGAAATCATTACAAGCATCTTTTCTGATCACAATGCTATGAAACTAGAAATCAACTGCAAGGAAAAAACTAGGAAAGGGACAAAAATGTGGAGACTAAACAACATGCTACTGAACAACAAATGGGTCATTGATGAAATTAAAGGAGAAATCAAAAGCTATCTGGAGACAAATGAAAAGGAAAATACACCATACCAACTCATATGGGATGCAGCAAAAGCGGTCCTGAGAGGGAAATTCATAGCAATACAAGCTCACCTTAAGAAACAAGAAAAATCCCAAATAAATTACCTTAAATTGCACCTAACAGAATTAGCAAAAGAAGAACAGACAAAGCCCCGAATCAGCAGAAGGAGGGAAATAATAAAAATCAGAGCAGAAATAAATGAAATTGAAACCAAAAAAACAGTAGAAAGGATCAATGAAACAAAGAGCTGGTTCGTTGAGAAGATAAATAAAATTGACAAACCCTTAGCCAGAGTCACTAAGAAAAAAAGGGAGAAGACTCAAATAAATAAAATTAGAAATGAAAGAGGAGAAATTACAACAGACACCACAGAAATACAAGGGATTATTAGGGAATACTATGAAAAACTTTACGCCAACAAATTGGACAACCTAAAGGAAATGGACAAATTCTTGGAAGCGTACAACCTCCCAAAACTGAATCAAGAAGAAATAGAGAATCTGAACAGACCAATCACAAGTAAAGAGATTGAAACAGTAATCAAAAACCTCCCAAAAAATAAAAGCCCAGGACCAGATGGCTTCCCTGGAGAATTTTATCAAACGTTCAAAGAAGATGTAGCACCTATCCTTCTGAAATCTGATTCTTATTTAGATTTCAGGATTGGTGAACCCATCTTTGGATAAATAAGAAGAAGATAAATTAGTGAGGAACTATACTACAACTTTAGCAGTCTTGATATGTTTGTGTACCTGTCTCTGTACATTTTTGCACTTCAAATATTAAATGTTTTGGACAGTTGCATATTATCTGTTGGCTCCTCCATTTGTGGGAAACAGTGGACTCCATCAAAAATATAGGAAAATCTACTTTTGGAGTTTTTCTTCTTTAAATCTTTGATTAACATCAACATGTGCACCTGTTGTCAGCAATTATTTAAACCGATTGCTCACTTATATTTTAGTTTGGATAATTATAAGTTGCACACTTCATAAAGGACTTTCACATTTATTATTTCATTTGTTTTCTCAAAAACTTGGTGATGAAGCAGGAAAGACAGCAATAAGTGTTCCCTTTTGCAAATGGGGAGGTTGACAAACACAAAGTGCTAGAAAGTTGGCAATTCAGAATCGACCTCAGTCTCCTGAGCACGAGGCTCAGGCACTTTCTCCTAAGAGTGACTTTGACCAAGTTGAGTCCTCAGTCACCAGGTGGTCAGTGTTTTGAGAGAAAAAAACCCAAATTGACCAGGCAACTGATGACTTACATTGGAGTCTAGAAGTTTTGACAAGTGCACCAATTTGTGCAAAAGCAAAAGATCAAGATAGAGAAAAATGGGGTTCCTCTCTGGTTAAAACATGAAGAAAAGAATTTCCTAGGAATCCATTGGTGAACTGATATTTTAAATACATTTTATGAATTATCTGTTGTAAGAGAACTTCTATCTAGTTCAGACTCTTTCACCAACATTCTGTGTAAACTCAGTGAAGAAATTTAACCTGCCTGCACCTGAATGTCATCATTTGGAAAATCAGAATTAGCAGGCTGTGAGGTGGACCCACCCTGAATCCCATGATGACCCAGAATTCAAAAGAAACCCCAACATCCTACCAGTGGAAACTTGAATCCTGTTGCATCTCTAACATATTACCAACCAGCCACTACTCTTGTTCATTTTTAAAAACAATTTTTAGATACGATTCTCCCCTACCCTCACCTGTCCACTCCTGGGCTGTAAGTTCCTGTTTGGGAAAAGAGATTTGAGCTTCAGGCAGGGGCGTGTCAACTGCTGGTGTTTGAGTATATCTGAAAATATCTCGTCACTGCTGAGACCAAAGGGCTGATGGTCTCTGGGAGAAGGACCCTCCTCAGCATAGAAAGAAGCACAGTCCAGTTACAAGGACATTATTCATTAAGGTGTGGTGACAATTCTGAGGATTTGTTCTCTGAATTTAATGAAAAGCATAGGCTGTAAGTAAAAAATGAAAAGTGAGTTTACGAAACAAAATAAAGACTCTACGAAATACTGGGTCACAAGTAACTTTGATTGGAACCCTTCAAAATGATTACAATGCCAAGGAGAAAGACTTTTTTCCCACTGTTTGGTTGACAATTGACATTTAATTTGGCTTTGCCAGATCTCCAGTGTTTTGCAGAATAGCAGCATCAGCTAAAGGGAGAAGAGTCCTCTGTGGTCATACCCAGAAAATATTTGAGCTGCCAAAATTCCCGTGTGAACAGGTAGGAATAAGAGTCTGTAGAATTTGGGTTATTGTTAAGAAAGTCTACAAAAGGATCCTGAGGTCAAATGAAACCCATATTCCATGTTCACATTTATTTCCACCCCCACACTGTGTTCTTTGCGTGTAGCAGTTGCTCAGTAGTTTTTAAAATTAAATAGTGTTTCTTCTAACTCTATGACTGTAAACACATATTTTTAATCTGAGGAATAAAGTTGTCACCAGCTATCAGGAGCTAATTTTTCTTGCAAGAATAGTAGAAAACATGGCCTTTACCTTTGATGTGGGCATGTGGAGGGTAAGTTCTTGGAAAAAGTAATCCAGATTGTGGTCTTAACATGATATGAGTCATGGGCTTATGCTACACACTGTCAGGAAATTGGCCTAATGTGCTACTGCTTCAGGAGAAAAGGTTAACAGTTCTTAGAATGATGAAATCTGGTGTTTAAAAATATAAACAGCATATTTTCTTACTCTTCAAAAAAAACATATTGAGTCTGTGCACAGAATACTGTGCGTATGTGTGATTTCTACTCTTGATTATACAGATAGATAGGCAGATGGATAGACGGACACATAATTACAGACGGGGGAGCGAATGTCACGTGAAGCGGATGGAATGTCTTCAGTGCAAGGACGAGTGAAAAATTTGGACTCTGTCTGAAAGAAGAGGAAGGCTGAGGTGAAGGTATGATCAAAGTTTGTAAATTTCATGAAAAGCACTCCTAACATGATCATGGACCTGTTAGCCAAACTCCAGAATATTTGAACTATAGGGTTTCTTTGAAGTTTCAACAGAGTAGTTTTGGGATAGATGAAAGGAAATACTTTTATGCAGTGAGAAGCAAATTTATGGAAGTTTTATGAAGTTACAGGCTGAAAATACTGTATAAACATTTTCAGGGGGAGTGACAGATCCATATAAGGTTTATTTAGGGAAGCGTGGGGTACATGCAAAACCTTTTAAGGTAATAGAAAGTAACCGTGTTCTTTATGACATTCTCTTAGTTTCACTTTCTAAATCATAATATACACTGAGAAAAATTACTTATTTTAGGATGTTCATAGTCATTAATGAATTTTCATGTATGGGGTTAGTGGAAAGTACTCACATACCATCAGTCAGGGCCCAGTTGAACTATAATTTCTAAAATTCCTCTTTCCTGAAGAGATGAATGCTGTGTAATTGTGGCCGATGGAATTTCTCTCTTTGTAGGAGACATGCTGTCCCACTGTCTTCTGACCTTTAGCCACAGCCCCTTGGACGTCGACATAGTCAAACCTCTCCTTCACCTTGGGGTGAGAGGGGCAAGCAGAACTCATATTCCCACTTCATTTTATTGTTAGGGGAGAGGGGACACACAGCACTCATATTTCTACTGCATTTTCCTTTTATGGTGCAAGGCAGTTACTTGTAAATAATGACTTCTTGACAACTCATTCTTTTCACACGTGGACTTTGTGCCCTGATTTAGATGATTTCTGCAGGAATATCTTTCCTTCCTTCCTTGCCGTCTGTGTGAATTGAACAAGTGTTCACTGACGCTCCGTCCAGAGCCTGGTGTGGCTCTGCTTCCACGTGCATCTTCTGATCCCTCCTCCTAGTGACCTGGGAAGGTACAGGGGTGGACTTCCTGCGCCGACCCCGCGGTGGTCACACCAGCTGAGCTTGGAATGTAAACCCGCCCTAACAACCTGGTCCTGTGCTGGGTTGTTTAACTCTCTCATCTCTGCCTTGAAATCCTTAATCATTTTTGTACATGAGGCCCCATGCCCACACGTTGCACTGGGCCCTGCAGATTACGTAGTGGGTCCTGAAGAAACAAGCTTTTGGTCCCTCTTTTACGAGTGAGGAGAGTGATGTTCAGAAGCAGAGAGCAAGTGTCTCTAGAGAGACAGAGCTAGGGGGTGGCTGAGACAAGCTGTCAAATTCAGGCTTCTGACTCTACACCCTTCTTCTACCGGTGACTACTCACCATTGTCCCTCTGAGAACACAGCCCTCGGCCTCAGCATTACTGATGAGGGAAAAGAGCCACCTGTGGGGAGGGCGGGTCCTCCGGCAGCTCAGGGAAAGCACAGCCACTTTATGCTTTTCAGTTAAAGACTCATTTCCTCCCGATGACCTTGGACTGGCCCCGGCCCGCCGGACGGGAGAAGATGGCCGAGGGCGGGGTGGGGGTGTGAGGGGGGAACAATGCTCACACACACTTTAGGATTAAGATGTGGAACTCCTATGACATGAGGCATTTTGGCACTCACGGGGACGGAGCATTTTGTGTTGAATGATGATTTCCTCTCCCGTTGTCCCCGGCCCCGGCCTCTGCCGAGGGTGAGTTGGGGATGGTGACCCAGCCGTGATATCACTGTTCAGGCAGCCGCAGCTCACAGCCCTGTCATCAAGAGCGGGACAATGATGCCTTTTTCCTCCCAAGCTGGAAGGTCTTTTTTCAAAGCAAAATAAAATGTCCGAGGCCCCAGGGCCTTTGTTTTGCTGAAATTTCTCCCCCCGCCACCCCGCTATGATCTCCGGTTCTGTTCCAGTTCCCGCAGAGGTGTTGCCAGGCTCGGCTCGGGGGCCACGTTCAGGGCGGGACCTGCCACCCTGTTGGTAGAATACCAAGCTCTGCCCAACGCCACTGTGCTCTTGGGACTCAGGGCTGACCGTGTCTGTCTGGGAGGTGCCACTTATCTACCTACAGCCTCTGTTCACATGAATGAAAAAATGATCTTTTTTATTAAATGACTTTTCACCCAAAGACAGCAGCATTGAAGCCAGATAGGAAGACATGGGTTATTGCTGCATGTGAATGGTCTTTATGAGTAAGGGTCCTGGCAGAACACAAAAGAAGAAATTGTTTGCCTAAGAAGAAGAAGGGGAAGCTTCTTTAGAACTTCCTCTGCTCGGCCGTACGGCTTACGTCACGGTGCTGGCATGACATTGACTGGCTCTGTACAGCGGTTCCCTGAAGTTGTCTCTGCCAATCGGCTCCATTCTGTTATATATTTGGAAGGGGGAGCAGAGGAGGAAGACACCCGTAGGCAGTGCCAGCTTCATGGGCTTGTAACGTGAACTAAGTTTAATGCTCTGCTGTCACTTCTCTGACCTTCTTCATAGCTTCTTAACAAGGGGTCCCGAAGATTATATAGCTGGCCGTGCCCATCAGTAATTTTCTATCAACTCAAATGCTCACCACTGAATTCCCCAAATTCCTTTCCATGATTATGTGGGATCACTTCGTTCTCTACTTAAAATCTGAAGATGTGTGTCTGTGTGTGTGTGCACGAACACACATGTGTATGTATATGTCTGTTTTTAAAGAGGTATGTGTGAGTCAGAAAAAAACACTCACGGGTGTATTTTGAATTAGAGATAAAATCATGGAAAATCTCCTGAATGAATTTCACACCCATTTGTAGGTGTTTTTGTTCCATCTGTTCCAATGTCATTTAATATCTGCCACCTTCACCTGGGACATGATGTTCTTGGATTCTGCTTTGTTTTTTAATTAGCACGTGATACAAGGGGTGACCCTTCTTCCTTAGATGTTCCTTATTGGAACTGGGGTTCCCTTGCTAATATTATTAATATCACATCTCTGACCTCTAGTATCAGTAGGCAAAGGCTCATTCTTCTGGAAGCTGTAAAATTTGGTAAATTTACTTTAAAGGGGTTCCTTTAAAACTTTTTGAAGTCTTGTGGTAGTGAGCCATTGACAATGCTACCTTTGTTTCCGGAGATTGCTCATTTCATTTGGCTCCTAATTATAAGGGACACTATAGATTTTGAAACACATGTAAATAACTGAATGGCTACATATGTAATTAGAGGGAGGAGGCAGGTGAGTGGATATTCCCATCAACTCTCTATCGAGAGAGCTGACCAGCATGAAATGACCTAAAGGGAATGAGCAGCGTGACCTCCTCTCCGTGTTTGTCCAGCACTTCTAGGGTCCAGTTTGCAGCACCCTACAGTGGGTGTTGGCAGACTAGTAAATAGTTTCAGCTCCGTGGGCTGTGATGTCTCTGTGACAGCTGCTCTTCAGTTGTAGCTCAAAACCAGCCACGGGCAATATGTAAACGAATGAGCGTAGCTGTGTCCCAGTATGAATTAAAACAGGACAGGGGCTGGATCTGGCCCATTGGCCATGGTTTGGGGACCCCTGGCCCATTCATGTCCTTTGTATCCACTTGGTCCTCACCCTTAGTAGACAAGTTGGCCCTACATAGCTCAAGCACAGGGATCATATTCTCCTTACTTTCTACCCTAGCAATAGAAAAGGACCTTAAAAAAGTCCATACACAGAAGTAAATGGCTGGTAAGGCTTAATTCATAATCCTCGCTGAGGCATGTATGTCTGTGCGTGTGGTGGTGGGCTAGAGGGCTTAAGAAAGCATGTAGGAAGGTGTGCTCTGGTTTGACTTAAAGCAAATGAATGAAGTCCCGCGTTTGTGACCAGCAAGCTCGGGGACGGGGCTTGTGAGGACTTTCCACACCGTGTTTCACAGCACACAGACTGCACATTTACTTCCACCAGGGACTTGTTGGTTACCTCCCCAGGTAATGGAAGGCACTCCCACAGCAGGGGTCTCTAAAGACCATCTATGAGCTGGTGTATTAAATAAACCAGATTCAATGGGATGCAGTGGAAAAAGCAACTTCATTCTTCTCCTGACTGTCCCTCTAGTGAGGTTTTCATCCCCAGGGGGGTGAGATTTCAGGCAGGTCCCATAACTCCTCTGCTCACTGTCAGAGAAATAAAGATAGGCTAATGTATAGTAAGGGTTCTCCAGGGCAACAGAATCAATAGGATAGAGAGAGAGAGAGAGAGAGAGAGAGAGACCATGGGAGTTGGCTCACATAGTTATGAAGGCTGATCTGTCATCTGCAAGCTGGGGACCCAGGAGAGCCAGTGGTGTAATTCAGTCTGAGTCCAAAGGCCCAAGAACTAGGAGCACCAACAACTGAGGGCAGAAGGTGGATGTCTCAGCTCAGGCAGAGAGAGCAAATTCACCGCTCCTCTGCTTTCTGTTCTAGTCAGGCCCTCCAAGGACTGGATGACGCCCTCCAGCACTCAGGAGGGCGATCTTCTTTACGCAGTCTACTGACTTAAATGCTGATGTTTTCCAGAAACACCCTCACAGACACACTCAGAAATAATGTTTTACCAGCTATCTGGGCATCCCTCAGTCCAGTTAAGTGGATACACAAAACTAATCATCACAGCCTGCATCACTGTCTCAGGCAGTGGCCCCACAGGACAACTGGAGGGAGGGATGACCACTGAAAAGGGGACACATGGCATCATCAGCCTCTATCCTGAATTGTGGGTTCCGCCCCCACCAAGACCTAGACATTGGGGATTTCCCCAGATAGAGGAAGGAGGTTCACGGGCTGCGTAGCCAGAGCAGAAGGAAAAGACAAATGTCTCGTCCATCCTTGTCCATGGATCTTTTCTGTACTTATGCAAGTTTATTTGTAGGGCAGAGGCCTAGAAATGGGGTATCTGGGTCAAAGGTTTATATGCCTTTCAAAATTTGATGATATTTCCAAATTTTTTTAACAAAAAGTTTGTACTAGTTTATAGTCTTACCAACGGCCCATGAAAGCTCTGATTTCTCCATACTTTCCAAACACGGAATATTCTCAGTTACTCAAGGGAAATTTTTTTATAGGAAGTAGTAAAGCTCCTCAAGAAATTCCTGGTTGGAACAGTCCAATCTTGCTCTGTCTCTTTATATGCTTAACACATTTGGTTCTCTTAAAACAATAAACAATAACATTTTCAAAGAGCAGTACAACTGTTAAGATGTTAATAAATTTACTTCGAATCTTTCAGAAGATTCTAAATTTATTCCGTAGTCTTGGGTATGCATTAGTAGGCATCAAAATGTATAATTATATATGTACATGTGTGTAAATGTGTGTGCATGCAACACTGAAATGTATATATATGTATACAGTTGTATGTACATAAAGAATAGCAAACTAATTTAAGAAGATTATTCTTTCCTGTGGTGAGACCACTTGCCAGTTAATATAAAAATGTATTAATCCATTATGTAGCTGATGTACTTCAGAAAAGAGAAATGAGCTCAGCAAGATATTGATGCTGAGCAATCCGTCTTCTACGCCGAAATATATCCTGTTGCGTTTTGTAGGTACCTGTCTTACAACATCACCTTATATACTAGATCTACATTTCCTAAAGGTGTGGGTGTTAAAATATGGTATTAAAAATAATAATGATGAAGGTCCATGGTCTAAAAGTGTGAGAAAGCCTGGGTTTAGCCAAGTTAAAGAGATTTCCTTTCTGCAGGGCATCTACTTGCCTGAATATGCTAATGATAGTTTAATCTCCAAAGGGAGAAAGTAACAGAGAGGTTTCCCCATTGATAAAATAGATCTCTTTTATTAAGGGACTACATCAGTTTGGGACTGTGTATTAAAATTCCTAGTGTTTGTTAGAATATATATGTGTGTATATATATATATATATATATTTATTTATTATTTATTTTTTTATTTTTTTGGTGAGGAAGACTAGCACTGAGCTAACATCTGTTGCCAATCCTCCTCTTTTTGGCTGAGGAAGACTGGCCCTGGGCTAACATCCATGCCCATCTTGCTCTACTTTATATGTGGGACACCTGCCACAGCATGGCTTGATAAGTGGTGCGTAGGTCCGTGCCCGGGATCTGAACCTGCGAACCCCAGGCCACCAAAGTGCTCGAACTTAACCACTGTGCCACCAGCCTGGCCCTTCCTCGTGTTAGAATATTTTGAATACAAGTGTCATCCAGCCATATCCTGTTGAGGACAATAGCTGTATTGCTTTCCTGTGCGTGGATACCCTAAATTAGGGATGTTCACTATTAAATGCACATTTTCCTTCTTTTTTTTTTTTTTTTTTTTTGTGGGGAAGACCAGCCCTGAGCTAACATCTGTTGCCAATCTTCCCCTTTTTGCTGAGGAAGACTGGCCCTGAGCTAACATCCGTGCCCATCTTCCTCCACTTTATATGGGACGCCGCCACGGCATGGCTGACAGGCAGTGCGCGTCCGCGGGCGCCTGGGATCCGAACTCGCGAACCCCGGGCTGCCAAGTGCGGACTAAACCGCTGCGCCACCGGGCGGCCCCACATTTTCCTTCTTGATGTAAACACTCTTCATAACACTGGACTCACTGAACATGCAAATGGATAGAATTAATTCCATTTAATTGGAATCCAGACAATTGACATTCTCCAACAACTTCAAGTCTTGACTTGTTCTGATGCTTGTGACATCCAGATTCAACTTACATTTACATATTTATTAGTA
The DNA here is from genome assembly GCA_031878705.1 of Tapirus indicus. Lineage (NCBI taxonomy): Eukaryota > Metazoa > Chordata > Mammalia > Perissodactyla > Tapiridae > Tapirus > Tapirus indicus. The sequence goes on from CM062925.1 coordinate 124,488,633, forward strand.
ACTTTTAAAGTCCCCTTCAATTGACCAGTTATTATTTAAATCTAATTTTAGCATCTCATATTTCCATTCAATCTTCTAATATTTTAAATTTATTATCATTTCTGAAGGATATAAGCAGCTTTCTACTCTCTCCTCTGTGGGGTTTTTGGTGGAGAGTGGAGATTAATTATCAAATTTATTTGTGTTTTCTGCTTGCCTAAGTCATTGGGGGGTGTCTTTACATTTTGTCTATACTTGGTGTGTTTGGAACACACTTCCCATAGCGGTCACCTACCAAACACTTACCTTTGTAATCCAAGTCTTTTGCTGGTGAGATGTGTGTCCACAGCACTCTGGAAATACTTCTATCCTCTAACATCTTATGTATCAGTTCCTCAGCACCTCCTGTCTCAGATGGGCATCTACCACGTGGCAACGTTTCAATTGATTCTTGTTGGACAAGTAAGTGGATGATTGTGTTGTCAAAAGTTCTGCTTACTAGACTTAAGTTTTTCTTTGGTAAAGATTGGTGTTTTTCTAAAAATGCAGTTCTACAGTTCAACCGAGTATAGCTAGAAATGAGTTCTCTAGCCCAGTATTTCTCGAACTTGGGTCATACACATATGCCTTTTAAAGAGAAATAAAAGTTCTTATGGACTCACAGTGTTGATGTAAACAGCCTCTAGTATAATATAAATATATACAAACTCTAAGCTAGGTATAAATACTTTATGCTTACAGATTCAATAAAACAAAAACACACATAAATTTATATATAAATAAAGATTTAAAACCAATAAAATTCAAATTAATATTACTTAACATGGCAAATTAGGTTTTGCTATTAGGAAACTGCCATTTGAGTTGTAAGTATGATTTCATACTTATAGTACAGTCTTTTGATTTCAGTTTGACTGTTACACTTGCTGTGTGATGCTTCAAGTCTCCCACTGCTTTTCTATATTTAAACTTCTGTGATACTTTAGTCCCTTAGTAGTCACAGAATTGTCATATCACTTTGTGGAAACATTTACGAATTAGTTGTACCCCTGCCATTTCAGCATTAGGTTATAATAATTAGTTCTGTTTTACACCCATTTGATTATAAAGATAAGCAAAAATGTATGCTCAAAACTCCAAAGACCAGTCATGAGGTGGTATGAGATGACCATATAATACACTTATCAACGACAGGAAATCATAGCCCTCAAAATTTTCATCATTAAAACAATTTACTAAGAACATACACTAGTTTGAAAATTATTTCTAAAGTCAGAGGTCTTTGCATTCTTCCCAAGCAGAGTTTTGCCAATGCAAATTTTAGAGTGTAAAATTCTTACCTTACATTCAGATGAACAATTCAGTTAATTAGAGCACATTGCTCCTTGGCCATAATGATTAACTGAGGTGTTTCTCTGGGTGTTTCAATATACATGCAACGTTAATGGTGTCTGTCAACAAATAATGATTTTACAGCATTTTCCATTAAATGATATTTTTAAACAGAATATTTCTGAACAGCCTTTGTTTTTCATCTACAACAAAGGGACAATTCTGTTGGCCTTGCGAGGAGGCTGCAAGTCATATAAAAATTAAATGAGATCATGTTTGTGAAGCACTTGGTACAGAGACCGACGCAGTCAGGAGCCCAATAAAGCCACCTTCTCATCTCCTTCCATGAAGAGTGTCGCCACTTCCACCACCGCCGTCTTCCTCTCCTTTGTCAGCTCTGCACGGTCCTGCGGTGTTAACTTGTCCCACGCCACTGCCTTTAAACTTGTGTCAGCAACAGGTTCCTTTCCAAGAGATTCTCCCATTATTCAAAGGAACAGAGAGCTCTGGGACCCAGGAACTCCAGGTGGCCTTCGCTCTGAAGAGTGAGCCCTTGAGAAAGTCAACTCATTTCTCTAGGATGCCTGCACATCCTTCCCCTTAGGGATTTGGAGGATTTCTCGTTGTTAATGTATATTCAGGACTTGAAAGAGTTGAAGCAGGAGCGATTGTAGATGAGTATAAAGCATCGTTCTTCACGTCTCCTTGAGTTCTCCTTATTTCAATGCTCACAATATGGCAGAAAGAAAGGAATAAAACACATAAATGGCCCCCCAAACATGCGGGGGAATAAATTTATGGGTAGAGTCAACCTCCTCTAGACTCACAAACTGGGTCGAAGTGTGTCAGACTGGAATTGTAGCCAGGTAGGGTTAGCCTTAACACGTCAGGAGTCCAGAGCCTAAAATCCAACATCTTACTTAATGGGCAACACTGAAGTTTTCCCTGCCAACATCAGAAGCAAGGTGATGAAGCCTAGTGCTAGAACTGGAAGATAAACCAAACATTGAAGATAAAGAATACTTAGTGGAAGGAAGGAACAGCTGGAGGGGTCAGGGAAGAAAGTTAGACTTCCCTGAATATATCTTGTTTTATAGATTCAATTTTAGAACTATGTATATTTTTATATAAGGCAAAATTAAACAAAAATTTAAAAGTAATCCCCAAATATTGAAAAGAAAAAGAAAATAAGTGACCCTGACTATGTATCAAGGTGGTTGCTAACCTGCAAATAAAGTATTATTTCAAATAACTTCAACACAATAACTTAACTGTACAACACTAGTGGCAAAAGTACTTCAGACAAAAATAATACAAAGAAATCATAAACTCTTTTTAGTAATCATAGTATAGTGACAATATTGGTAATGTTCTTTTAAAACTTTTATATATTCATAGATAGATAGAATCAATAATTACGTTAATGTCTTTAGAAACTAAGAATTTCAGGGCAAGAAAAAAGGTGATAACAGATAAAAAATTTTAAAGTTAAAAAACTCTATAATTATAAATTTAAATTAAACATATCACTATGTACTTATGATGTATTTTCTATTTAAAAAAAAAGGCATTTCTTAGCTCCGTCCACCGAAAAAGCCTGGAAATAATATCTCATCCAGAAACAGTCATCACTCAAGCCCCCTAGCTGTGACCTCTAAATACCATTTCCCATTAAAGTAGCCTGGGCTTCTTGGAGAGAATGCTGATTCCAGGTCTGGGCAGGAAATGTACAAATGATCCTAGACCAGCCTCTTGTTCCAGAGAGTGAGAATGCTTCCTGGACCATTAGAGTCGGGACCAAAAGAATCCGAAGCTAACCTGAAAGGATTCCCACGTTGTAATACAATGTAACAAGTAAACAAGTAACTACAATTGCTCATGACACATTGGATTGCCAAAGTCCACTAGATCTTGATACTAAAACTAACAGAAACAAAAAATGAAAAGGAAAATATGTTCACCACATTTTTATTATTCTGAAAGCTAGTAAATATAGGGGATAAAACAGGCATTTGTCTCACTTTACCTGTAGGAATTCTGGGTAAAAAAAAAAGAAAAAGTTGTTAAGGAAAGTTCTTAATAGAAGAAATATGGGCAGAAAAAGAAAAGATCATAGCTCTAGGATATCACAATTTTGCAATCTCTAATAACATAAAAATCAAGGTAATAGTCCATGCTGCCAAAACCACGAGGTGAAGAGCTGAAAGAGAACTTAATAATGACGTGCTGCGGGCTCAGCCGTCACAACATCAGGGAGAAGTGACCAGAGTCTGGGGTGTCTGCTGTGGTGCGGTGGGCGGGGCCCCCGACCCATGGGGTACACTCGTCCCCACACGAATCCGATCTGATTAAGCCTCTACATCAGTGCTGTTCAATACAAATATAACGAGAGCCAGATGGGAACTTTACATTTTCTACTAAACACATGACAAAGGTAAAAAGAAATAGTTGAGAATTAATTTTAACAGTATATATTATTTAACCCAATGTATCCAAAACAATATAATTTCATAATGTCGTCAATGTAAAAAACATTGGTGAGATATTTGACATTCTTTCTTTCATGCTAAGTCTGTGAAATCCTGTGTTTTACACTTACAGGATATTTTACTTTGGTTGTAAATTTTCACTGGAAAAACCTAATCTGTATTTAGATTTTTATAAAATTGACAGTTAAAAAAGTAGATTCACATAGAAAAGCTGTTCCAATCATACCCGAAAGCTTTCCAATAACTGAATAGAGTATCAGTTTTTAAATTTACATTAATTTAAATTAATTAAATTAAACATTCATTTCCTTAGTCGCAGAAGCCACATTTCAAGTGCTCCATCGCCACATGAGCCAGTGGGAACTCTACTGGACGGCACAGAAGTAGATCTTTCTACGAGATTACAGGAATACACAAGGGACCCAGAAAGAGCTAGAAGACATCCCTGGGGTACAATCACGCAAACCCTGAGTGGGGAAAACTCTACAGCGTCAGGAATCTGGTTAGTTGCAAGTTAAAAAAATAAAAGGAAAGAGATCCTGCACATAAAGACATTTAAGAAACTTAACCAAATGTAAAGTTTAGAATATGTTGGATTCTGGTTTAAACAAGGCAACCAGATATATACAATATGTGTATACACATGCACGTACACATGTATATATACACATAAACTTATAGTCAAGTAATTGAATTATATATACACATGTTCATATACACACACATGAACACATACATATATATACACATATACTTACAATCAGGTAATTTTAAACATATATCTATATGTATACATGTGCATTTATATCTATACGAGCTATTGCTATTGTTTATCATGGCCCTTGTGGTCATATTTTAAGAGAGAGAGAGAGCCTGCTTGTCAGAGACGCAGACTGCAGTGTTTACAAGTGAAATGATAGAAAGTCTGAGATTTCCTTCAAAATAATCCTGGAGAGACAAAAAAGGATTGTGTGGGATTTTTAGGAGAAACAAGTTGGCCATGTGTTTATAACTGTTGAAAGTCGATGATAGGGACGTGGGGTATTTACTATTAAATTGATAGCATATTAGATAATATAAAGAAATGCTGTCAAGTATAATAATGGTATGTGATGATGTTTTTAAAAAGGTTCTTATGAAGTCTTAGATTTGGCTTAAAATATTCCAGAAAAGATAGTGGGTGGGGGAGGTGGAGGTGAAGGAAGGAGGGAGACACGGGGACATCCCTAAGCCTGGTGCAGGGAGTCCTAACGCCTGCCCCCCCATGGACATCGCTGGGGCCTGCCCAGCAAGACTCAGGAGGCTCCGAGAGCAGGAGAGAGTCTGGGGACACAGCAGCGCTTGTGGGCGGAGTACCAGACTTCAGAGAATAAATACCTCTGTGGCCGGTTCAGAGGCTATTTAAGATCAAGTCCTCGGCACTTCTCACTAGGGGTCAAGGTTCAATGCTCTGTTTTCTGGTTTTATTTTGTTTTCCAAAATCTCAGCTGTGTTTCTCAGACGCTGGCCTGCAAGCATCGGAGCTGAGCCCGGCCGAGGAATCCTCAGCCCGGACTAAGAAAAATGGTTTGAAAGGTTTATGCTCTTTACTTTAATCCTCTAATAAAAGGCAACGCCTGGGTTTATTGCAGTGACATGTGAGGATCACTAAATCCGAGTGGATTCATGCTGATTACAGCCTGGATTGTCAGAAATCTTGACCTGAACTACAACTTTACCTGCCATCAATTTGAATGATTTCCACTTGTGTCAGCGCTATTTTAAGAGGATCAATGAAGCTTTATGAAGAAAAAAGCCTCATCATCTACACCCAAATGGACTAAATTAATTGAGTTTCTGGAGCCAAATCTATGACACTTTTTATATTTTGTTACTTTTTATGGGCCGGCCGCTGACATCGATTGGAATAAAAAGATGCACCTCTTCCACTGAGCACAACAGATGTTTGTCAGCAAGCAAGTATTCATAATGTAACTTTCTTAGTCACCAGAACGGGATACCAGCGCCATATTTCTTATAACATGAGCAGCTCCCAGCATGTGGCCGGAGTGCAATATTTAAGCCACAAGAAGTTGTTATGTAAACGAGCTATGTGAAAGCTTTATGCTTTAGGTCCCAGAAGTTTTAATACAAACAAATTAAAAACCACAACAACTACCGCTTCAGAGTAGAAATCTCCCCAGACGTGAGATTCCCTAAGTCCCTAGTGAGAAGGCTGTCCTTTTCTTCCTTCCTGTTGGGTTTGGGCTGCCTCACTGGATGAGTAGCTGGAGAAGCTGGAGGGACCTGGCCTGGCTCCAATCAGCCCCACAGTGTGGTCTTGGGTGAAGCCAGAAAGTGGGACACGCATATATTTGCATTTCTCAATCTCACCTTTTTGGGTCCTGAAATTCTTTCAGCTGGTGCACTCTGAAAGGCAGTGAAGTTGAAAGGGCACTGAACTGATTTCAAGTCTTTTTGCTGCAGTTCTACTGCTCATACACAGTAGCAAGCCACTGAATCCCCGGAACTCCAAGCTCTCACCGTGAGACTGGGATGCTGCTCCAGTGCAGCCCGGTTCAGCAGCAGTTTGTTAACTACACAGATATTCACCCACCTCACATAAGGATTCACCCCATTTGTGCCTTCAAGACTTGTTCTGAGTCTTTGCAAGGTAAAGGGTTCATCTGTGAAGCTAATTTAAAATAGGACACCAATAGGTGACAATAGACTTCTATATTTTTTAAACACATTTCTCCTATTAATATTCCACTGTTACCCCAATCTTGGATAGTTTGGACACCATGGTAGGCCAACAAGGGAGAAAACCGAGGGCAGGAGTGTCTTTCCAAAAGTCTCCTCCAATGTACCATTTTGGATGTGGTCCACAACTTACTTTAAAGCAGGCCCTGTGTGCTAAGAGTGGACAGAAGACTCTGGTAGGAGGAGCTTACTTTTAAAACATGGTTTCCCTTTCGGCTTTCACCCCTTTGTAGCTGGGCAGGCTGCCCTGAGGGTGAGCATGGCTTGATTTGAACCAGTCAGTGAATCCTTTTTATTCCATTCCCCCGCCCACCGTGATGTCAGCTGTGGGCACTCCATCCAAGCAGGGCCAAGGGGACAGGTGGATGAAGAGTGTGGCCAGGGGTGAGTCACACAGGAAAGGGTCCAGAATTGAGAGCAGAGACCAGTCAGCGTCTGGCACCTGGGAATCCACCCTGCGCTGTTTCATTGTGTGAGTCAGTGAGTTCCCCTTGGTGCTCAGTCCAGTTTGAGTTGGTTTCTCCTGCTTGCAACACAGAGGGTCTTCCTGGCCAAGCTACCCAAGCAGCCGGTCGAATGGCATCCGCGGTGCAGCATGAAGTGAGCCAAACAGCTGGGAGCCTTATGGATCCTTGGCACTTTCTCTTCTCATCATTTCTGCAGTATCTGCAGACACCGGGCGTCTTTACACCCACAAACCTGCACTCGTCACATTTTCTGGTGTTATGCTGAGCTTACCTCCTTTGTTCAGAACCCGGGATCCTTTCAAAGGAGGAGAATGAGAGACATGATGTCCATCCCTATGTTACAATTTCTGGTTCCATCTGTACGTCACACACCTCAAATACAACAGGAGTTAAAATGCCCAGTTCTCTTAGGAGATCAAAAGGGTCTGCTATTGAGTTGTGACATATAAAGGGTTAAATTCGTCGGCAATGCTCGCTGGACGACACTGGCCCGCCCGGCTTGGGCAGGATGCCAGGGCACCTCCGTTTGCTGCTGGGCCTTCAACTTCTTAGGCTCAGCAGGGATTTGCAACACAGTGCATCCTGTCTGCTCCCCCAGTTTGTAAAATTCCCTAAAGGAAGGAGAAGCCCCCACACTCCAAAGTCTTAAAAATATCCTTATGTGCAGGGGAAGTGATGAATACTTCCATTTTGGAAAAACCACACTCACGCACAATAGGTCCCAGAGCATGCCTGAGAAGAAGGACACGGAAACCAGAAGGGTCCTGAAGATGATGTTGACAATAGCAGGTGAAACTGAGTTAATGCTATCCTGTGTGCCCTTGCGGCTACAGCGCCAAAACTCTACTTGGCGTTACAAGTGAAATACAAGCTTACCTCACTCGTGTGACATGTATTGCTACTGTTTCCAGAATTAGGAAGTTAGTCCATCTGGGAATAAATTTGAAGACACTACGAATGCTATTTGCATAGCTTCTTCCTGGAACTGCCATCTTTTCGAGGTTATGCGTTCAGGAACAATGAGAACGTTTTTAGGATGCCTACGGCTCCCTGACAGCCAGAGTTCCCGGGTATGATTATAATAACTGAGAGATAAGAGCTGGCTCCCGTGTCCAGCCGTGAATGCAAAGTAGCACAACCACACAGATACGAGGTCCCAAAGAGCTGAATTTGGAAATTAAGAAGTCATAAAAGTCAACAGCTTGTGTGCCTCCATAGGCATCCTTTCAGGTGGAGAGAATCTTCCCTTATGTACTGCATTTCTCCATGACCTGGGGGACTAAGCAAGCCCTCAGATGGCTAGAAGATCACACCAGCTGCTCTTACTCCTCCGCTGGGCATTAATAGTCACTGACATTTGAATGGTTTCATAGCATTTGTAAGATTTTAATTTTGTTAATTTTATCTTTACTTAATCTTTATTTATATTTATTTTATCTTTATGTAAAATACATTAATTTTAATTTTATCTGATCTTCATAAAACTCTGTGAGGTAAGAGGACATTTGTTATTATTCCAATGTTGTCGATGAGTGAAACTGCGATTCTGGAAAGTTGAGGGGTTGCTTACACAGTTGTCAAGCTTTCGTGGCTTGAAAACCTGAAGTCAGAACCTGAGATCAGGATATGAAGATCGAAATCCCATGTGCTTTCTATGCAAGTGGTGTTCCAATTCTGAGTCGACACGCAGTGGGTATGGAAGATGGACAGGAGAGAGATTTGGGGCACTTTCAGGTTAGAAGACCTGTTCTGTGTTAGAGGTAGCTTCAGTTTTCTCTGCTCATGTTGGGGACGAACTCAGTCATTCACTCACTCATTCTTGCTGTCTGGGAAGTGAGTTACACACAGAAGACGGCTTCTGCCTTAGGAACTCACTCGTTCCGGCCCCGTGCCTGCCCCACAAAGCACATCTTCCTCCAGATTCCCTCTGCTCACTTTAGTTTCTCTCATCCCAGTTTTTTTGGTCAACCTCCCACCAACATCTCCACACCCTCCCACATTCTGGCCATGAATGTTCCGACTTGGACTCCTGCTTGGCGCGGTTGTCCACCCCACCCCACCCTGGATCCGGCTGGCGGACCCTGTGCTCGGGCCCTTCTGCCGCACCCCGGAGGGGATGGCACAGTGCTGCCAGCACGGACCCACCCGCACCGAAGACTCCCAGCCCAGGTCATTTAACGCCACATTTCTGCTCTCACTTCCCCAGTACAGGTCTTCCCACAGCCGACTGCGGAAAATCCCATGCTAACAAATGGAAAATAGTACTAATTTGGCTTTCTGTCTGTTTAAGAGGCTTAAATAGGTCAAATCCCATAAACAAACCTGCTTCCAGTCACAAAAGGCATGGAAGGCAAACTCAAGTCCACACTTATACAATAAAACCTTTTTTCTCTACTTATTTAAAAATGTTTCAAGGGACCTAAACAGAAAACATGCCCTGCATCTGGTTGCTCATGATGATAGAAAAAAACCCACTATTATACATTTACAGTCACTGGAGTGTCTTCTTGTTCCTTTTAATTACTTCTGAGATTCTATGGCAAAATTAATTTCCAAATCATTGAGATTATTGCAATTAAGTGTATATAAACTATAAAATAAGAGAAATATTCATTTCTAAAGTGAGGTTTCTTCTAAGCAGTCAATTTGTCAACAAAGTTGAGTTGCTTACATGGCAGAGAAACGAGAGGGGAGTGAGTGAGCAAAAAAAGAGAATTGTTGATGGGAAGGTAAATACAGCAGCTTTTGTCTCAGCAATGGCAAAATATGTTGGTCTGGAAATTTGGAGAGCATCTTAATCCAGAAGCCTTGGTCAGCAGAAGAACTTCTTGCTCACTCCCCCTAAACTCAAACAGCACAGAAGGCAATTCAGACAGTGTCCACGGACAGAGAGTGAAGGCATGCAATTTCACAGCTTCTTACCTGAAATGGAAAATGTGCCTTGATGAGAGCAAATTTTAATTATGTTTGTCTCTAATGAAGCTGAAACAAAGGGAAATTGCCATTCTGTGCACCAACATTGCTTCTTTCTTTGGATTTCCATGAGCTTTTACAACATGTATCAGAGACCAGTTCCTTCTCTAAACAGCTGCTGCAAGATGGCAGGGCTCTCTCTCCCCGTTCCTGGGAATCTCGGTGCCTGGCGCCATAACTGAGTGTAATGTGAACAGGCAAACAAAAATGAATCAATAAATCACAGAATCTCCATTTGGAAAGTCAATCTCGTCAATAGAGAGGTATATTGAACAGCTGGGTTGATGAACTTGGTAGCAACGGTACCAGGGGTTATGATGGGGATAAAGGGCTGCTGAGAAGGTGGGTCAGTTTGTGCACTGCACAAGGGTGCCATGAGGGGGTGAGGGAAGTGGAAATCACCCATGGGGTGCCCTAGCGGGAGCTGCAGGGGACCCCAGAGGTGCCATCTTGTCATTCACACAAACCCCCTATAGTGATCTGTGACTCGGTGTAGAGATGTGATCATAAATCCGTGGGCAGTTGTTGGAGTGGGAGATGGTCAGGGCCAGCCCAAGGAGGGGCAGTCCCCACTGAGCAGCAGAGGGATACAATAAGAATTTACGGTCTGGTGGAAGTCTGTGCCTCTCACCAGTTAGAGGGCATGCAACTCACGTCGGGTGGTAGCTACGTACAAATGCTGATTCAGCAGGCTGGGGGCCGGCCCAGGCTCTGCGTTTCTCACAAGCTCCCAGGTTCAGTGCATGCGTGGAGAGGCTGGGCTCTCAGACATGGTGGGGTGCCCAGCTCAGTCTGCAGCCTCACAGGGCCTGTGGCCAGAAGGCAGAATGGGCAGGTAAAACCATGAACTCTACTCGTCAGCCTGCCTTACACGGCCCAACCAGGTATCAGCAGTCACCAATTCATGCGTCATCCTCACTGAGGTTGACCTGTGCTGAGTGCAGGAGCCAAGGACACAGGTGGGGTTTTCTCTGTGGAAACTCCCCAGCCAGACAGAAAGGGGAACTCTGAACTGAAGTGTCTGGTCAGTCGGTTCAGCCAGCATCCCTGAGTGGGGATGGCTTCCTTCTTACTGATCTTTCATCTTTTGTCCCTCAAGTGGCTCAATAGCATCGAAGAGGAGTTCATTCTTTTTTCGATTATTTCTTTTTTTTGGTGGGGGGTATTTGTGCAGCCTCCTCAGTTTGGGCATTCTGGGAAAGATCTTCTTTTTTCAGATTCCAAATCCTCTCAATTTGATACATCTATGACGATACAATCAATAGTTATAATCATGACAGTGGTGATAAATAATAACAATAATGAAACTTGGTGAAATACAGCAAAGCAGAGTTTACCAATCGCTTTTACAGGCACTTTCTCTTTTAATCCTCGTAATGCTCTAGGAGGAATGTCCATTCCACATTCCAGGACAAAATCCAAACCAAACATGGCATTTTCTGAAAATCTCGCATTTCTCATCCCATGGACCAAATAAGCAGACTGACATTTTAAAATATGTTTTGCCCAAAACTGATTTAGTTGCACAACAAGTGAGTGCTCTGTGCAGGGTTTCCTAGCTATGGGCACGGAAAGGCAGGCCCAGGAGAAAGTGATGCACCCCCAGCAGGGTTCACTGTCCCTCACGCACGTGACAGGTGGTGGTTTAGAGGTTCCTTCGGTGGCTCTGACAAGCTGACCAACCGCACACAGGGAGGGGTCCTCTGTCCACTGAGCTCAGGGAGGCTGCCCTGGGGGGGACTTGGTGTCTGAACTGGAACTTGTCAACCGGGCTCTCTCAGCTCTCCTTCAATGCATCCTACAAATGTGTCCTCGTGAGCTGCTGCTCGGGGGGTCCCCAGTGCATGCATCTGCAGCCCTATAAGTCATATGGTTGTCTGTTAAAGTCCACTGGGAATAAAGGAAGCCAATTGCTGGTGGATCCAAGGTGTCATAAAAAGCTTGATTTGAACATGCATTTTTTTATTTTAATTGACTTTAAACCCAAGAAATGTGGAGATAAGTAAAACCACCTTCATTATCCCCTGATGAGCTAAGAGCAACTTAAGAATGAAGAATTCATACAATGAAAAGATTCTCTTTTAAATTTTAAAACATGAGGTCATTTCTAAATTGTTTCACATTCAATTACGTAAAAGAGTTTTTACGTGAATATCAACTGTTCTGTCTTCTTTTTTTTTTGCCAGAAATAAGTAGTTCTTTTTGTGTGTGTGAGGAAGACCAGCCCTGAGCTAACATCCGTTGCCAATCCTCCTCTTTTTGTTGAGGAAGACTGGCCCTGGACTGACATCCATGCCCATCTTCCTCCACTTTATATGGGGACGCCGCCAGAGCATGGCTTGATAAATAGTGCGTAGGTCAGCGACCGGGATCGGAACCTGTGAACCCCAGGCTGCCAAAGCAGAGCGTGCAAACTTAACCACTATGTCACCGGGCCAGCCCCTAAGTAGTTCTTTTTATGTGGACTGCTCCCTTGGTCAGTACTTTTTATGAGTGCTGGTCTGGGTTGTCCTACAACCCATCACAACCCAGCCCCACACAGCCACTGCTGACTGACTGTGGTCACCTCCAAGACACATGGTCCACTCACCACCCTGGGCTTTCATACACTTGGATAATATAAAAACCTTCAGTAAGTCGAAACATTCACTGCAAGATAACGAGAAGGTATATAAGAAACTAGGGAACTATATGCCACAGGGATTACAGGCAAATTGTTTCAGACAAAAAAATAGTCAAAGGGTGACTCATAGAACAAGAAGCGCCGAGAGTGGGAAGTAAAGGAAAAATCCTTCAACCACTCTGATGATGAAAAGAAATTCATATTCTTAAAACATTGAGATATCATTTTTTGCCTAACAAATTTGCAACCCGCTTTTTTTCCTTTGTGATAAAATCCCCATTTCTGCTAGAATTTCTGGTAAACAGACAATCTCATTCATTCCTGGTCAGAGTTTGAATTGGTACAGAATTCCCAGAGTTCTCAGTTTATAGCAGTAGACTTAAAATCGTCCACGCCCTTGAACTGGTAACTCCATTGCTAGGAGTATATCCTAACGCTTAATATGACTTATCTGTAAAGATCTGTGTGCAATGGCGTTCGCTCTAGTTATGCACAATTGTTAACATCAGAAATGGTCAAGACTCAGAGAATGACTTGGTATGTTAATATAAGATATTATGTAGTCACTAAAAATTATAGTTTTAAAGAATTTTAAATTACTTGGAAATGCTAAGTGAACAAAGCAAGATGTCACGTTGAGTTGGGAGCCTGCTCACCACGATATGTGTATAAATGTTTATTTGACTTTACAAGCAAAGGGGATTGTTTGTTCACATTGCCATAGCAACAAAGACTAGGGGTACACACCCCAACCCCAAAATAACAATGGTAGTTACTACTAAGTTTAGCTAACACAAATGACTTTTATTTCCTCCTATATATTTTATCCATATTTTCCAACTTTTTTCAAAGGACCTTTTATCGTTTCCACCAAAAATGTCAATACACAGACTTTTAAAAAGAAGTTTCAGTGATGAAGTGACTTGAGCGTATGTCTCGTTTCTGTCCTTCTCTAAGGGGTCCAAGGATGTCCCATTTTGCCAAGTGTGAGACAGTACGGAGAGAGAGGCCTGGAATCCTATGCTCTCTGCTGAACTAGGAAGAGAGTCATAAATCATGACCTTTAGCAGGACAGAAGACCTTCAGAGACAGGGGGTCCCCTGTGTGGGTGTCAGTGGAGAAGACCCTCCGGGACAAGGGTCCCCTGTATGAAGTGTCTGTGAAGATCCTCAGGGATGAGTGGTCCCCCATATGTGGTATCTGTGGAGAAGACCCCCAGGGATAAGAGGTCCTCTGTGGGGCGTCTGTGGAGAAGACTCTCGGGGATGAGGGGCCCCCTGTGGGGGTGTCTATGGAGATTCTGAGCCGGAGGCAGAGGTCAGTTAGAAAAAGGCAAGTATAATTAATTCAGCAGATTAAGTCGTTCAACAAATCTTCATTATATGCCTTTTCTCTGATTTAAGTATTGCGTCAGATGTCGGGTCCATTCAGCTATTTCATACTTATTAGTTCAAGAGAAGCCAGAGCACAGATTGAGGTCTCAGAAAACCTAGTTTGCTCAGCCAGCATATTAGCCCAGGACCCAGGGAGCATAAGGCAGATGCAGCTCTTGGACAGTCAGGAAGAGAATGGTGCGTGCCAGAATTAGAACGATTATTGTTAGAATCCCAGTGTTTAGTGGGAACCTAGGATGTGCCCAACCCTGTGCTGGGAACTGTGAGACAAGCAGAAAAGCCAGCCCTCAAACTGCTCATCACCCCTTAAATCAATATGTGACAACAAACACAAAACATGTAAATGACAGGACGAGACTGTGTGTGGCTTCCAGAGTCAATCCCAAGCTCTTCAACTGAGTACTACTTTCTGAAGACATGGAAAAGAAATACAGACATGTACACAGACACTGTCATGGGCTGAACTGTGTCCCCTCGAAATTCATATGTTGAAGTCCTAACCCCCATGGCCTCAGAATGTGAACTTATTGGGAGACATGGCCTTTAAAGATGTGATTAAGTTAAAATGAGGTCATCAGGGTGGGCCTAATCCAAGGTGACTGGTGTCCTTAGAAGAAGAGATCAGGACAAGGACACACGCAGAGGGACGACCATGTGAGGACACAGGGAGGAGATGGCCATCTACACACCAAGGAGAGAGGCCTCAGGATAAACCAGCCCTGCTGACTCCTTGATCTCAGACTTCCAGCCTCCAGGACTGGGAGGAAATAGATTTCTATTGTTTAAGCCCCCAGTCTGTGGGCCGCCCTAGGAAAGTAATAGGTCCTGCTTCAAAGTTATCCTGCTTGTCATTTAGCAGTACTCTTAAAATGGAAATGTAACTTTCTGATGGCACAAACTCTGTGTCCTTCATCTTTTTTCAGCCATCACTACCAAAAGACAGCTTGGCTCTGACATCTGATTTAACCCTTGACCCGGAAGTGTATGGATTTCCTATTTAATTTTCCTATGATGAAATGGGTGTTATAAGGGCTTAGCATATATTTTTCATGTGAAAAACAGAAGGACTGGGGCATCAAAGTTCCATTTCCCATCTTTCCGTGGTCCATTTCAGATTCTACACCAAGGACTTTAAGGAGCAGAGCCCCAGGTTAGAGAGATACGATCTTTCCATGGCTCTCTGGGTCAGTGACCTTTTGACCAGCTCGCCCAATTAGAGTTGGGTTGTTTACTCAGAAACAGACCTGTGATGTGTCAGAGGACCTGGACATCCTCTGACATGAGCTTCAAAATGCTGCATTAAGGAAGACAGCACAGAACACAGAGCTTGTCCTCAGATTCTTAAACCCCTGTGACCCCAAAACCCTTGAAAACTACCAGGAAGCTTTGTGCACATCTACCGAGTGTGAAATATTTCAGCTCTACTGTCTACCATGATCTATTTTTTCCCACTTCAGTGCCATCCCCTGGTGCAGCCTTGGAAGGTGGAGCTGGACGAAATGAATTGCACCTCCTCTGTGCCTGCTGTGGGATTTCCAAGTAAAGGAAAGTGTCAGAAGATATGGTCACTGTGGTTTAAGCCTCCGGTCGCCCAACATCCGCATCTGCATCTGACTTAAAGCTTTTTCTAGGAAGGGAGAATGGGGGAGCCTCCGCAGCCCTTTCCTCTGCTGAAATCTCCTCTTTGATCAGCAACTGTGACTCACTGGTTCCAGCTCTGACCCAAATGCCTCAAGTGAATGCCAACTAACAAGAAGCAGAGTGACTACTTTCTTTAAGTATATTCCAGAAAGTTCTGGCAAGTTTGGAAAAATTGCAATGCCATTAGGTCATAACAGTAGAGCAGAGCTCTGACTGCAGCAGAAAACAAGCAAATGAGAGGAGGCATTGGTGGGCAGGCTGCTGTGGGACCCCAGTTACAAATTGGTTCCTGGAGCCAGCATGCCCCGCACGGTTATAAATTCTCTGCAGCTTTTTGCTAAGAACTCACACCAGCTTTTGCTAGAAATGGGGCCCAATCTGACCTCCTTGTTGATGGAGAACACGGGTGCCAGGATCCAGGTACTACAAAACCCACAGCTCAACATTCTGAGTGATGCACTGGGATCACAGGCAGGGGAAGACTGACATTTTATGAAACTCGGAGAATAAATCTCTTACTCATGGGCTTTGCCTTGAAGGTTTTATAATTCAAGTATAATTTGATTACTAAAAAAAAAAATCCCATTTTATTATGCTAGTCATCCAAATCCAACTCTGTTTCCTTTTTTTCAAAGAGAAAATAACGCTCAAAAATGATACCGTTTCTCTTACAATATGGTGTTGTTTAATCGGGATTCACATCCATGAAGATCCAATGATATAATCAAATGTTTATTGAACAACTCAATGAACACACAGGCAAAACACCGTATCTTTGATGTAAACTAATAATAACTGTGAAAAGTGTGCGCTTGTTCTGGTATTATGGTATAGTAAACATTGTAATACCAAAACTGTATTTGTGCCCCTCTTTACAGTTTATTCTCCAGTGAGATAATGGAATCGTATACCCAGACAATCCTGAACTAAGCTTTAGAGCAGCTGAGAGACATGCCAAGACCCCACGGTGATAGACTTCAGGCAGGGTCAGATGCCCATTCCACGAGCACATATATGACAGCAACAAGCAGCCAACAGCAAATGCATCAGAACACAAACTGCCCATGCAGAAGCTGCTGCTGCTGCTGCACTTGGGGGGTTGGCAGTCCCCGAGTTCTGTCCTCACTATACTAAGTACCAGCTGAATGCTCTTGGGAAACTGGCTGCCCTGTCCATGCCTTAGTTTCCTCATCTCTAAGAGGGCAAATAAGGATACATCTTAGGGGTGCTGAAAGGATTTTGTGAGTCACTACATGTAAAGGCTATATTGTGCCTGGCATCCAGTAAACCTTCAACTGGAGGGAATATTCAGAAATAGTTTGCTGCGGCCTTGGAGACAAATAGGCAAGGGTAGGGGATATTGGTGGGGGAGGCAACCTGGGGGTGTGTGAAGCATAAAGAAATAGATAATTGAGTGGACTGTACTAGAATTGCATAAACTGCACTAGTCTTTAGGATGCTGTTTCTGGAAACCAAACAAGTGTCTGGTAAGTTCAATGTTCAGCAAGGTGCTAGGCATTGTGAAGACACAAGATCATTATAGTGCTTACCTTAGAACGGCCCAAGAGAAGAGGGCTATTCCGTGATAGAATAGCTTACCTTAGAGCAGCTCACCTATCGGGAGAGGACCAGATATATGTTAGATGATATGACATGAATACAGTAGAAATGCTGGAAAATGGTTGTAGTAGTCAGGAAAGTCTTCTTGGAAGAGGTAAAATTTTAATGAGGTCTTGAAATATAGGTTAAATGTTGTGAAAGAAAGTAATTTGAATAGGTGTAGGATCAGAAATTAGAATACTGGATTTAGGCAGTTCTGAGAACTAAATTACAGAAATGTCTAAGAAGTGGCAACCCCAAAGTTGAGGATCTAGTTAAGTAACCCAGTATTGGAAATATAAAGTCCAAAACATTGTACTGAATCGACATGGAAGCATAATTTTTAAAAGGATTTAAAATTTGTTTCCCCAAGTTCTATTTTGTCCCTAAATGCCACTATATTCCCAACACAAATTTGATGCTTCTCTTTTTGACTATGAATAGAAGAATATTTTTAACCAAGAGAATTCAGTCTTGAGGCTTCAAATTGCCAATTTGAAATGATCTTGATAGTAGCTCGAAAAAGCACATTAAATTACACAGACACAATTACATATAGATTAAGGTTAGAAATTCCAGACTCAGAATATTGCTGCTGTTTTTACTGTTATTGCTTCATTGTTGTGGGACTATAGTAGTCCCCTGTTACTTGCAGTTTCACTTTCTTCAATATCAGTTACCCACGGTCAACCAAGGGCCAAAATATTAAATAGAAAATTCCAGAAATAATTCATTCATTTTAAATTGGGCACCATTCTGAGTAGCGTGATGAAATCTCACGCCATCTCACTCCGTCCCACCTGGGGAAGTGAATCATCCCTTTGTCCAGTGTATCCACACTGTATCTGCTACCCACCCGTTAGTCACTTAGTAGCCATTTTGGTTATCAGATCCACTGTCAGGTATCGCAGTTCTTGTGTTCAAGTCACCCTTATTTTCCTTAATCATGGCCCTGAAGTGCAAGAGTAGTGATGCTGACACTTTGGATATGCCAAAGAGAGACTATAATGTGCTTCGGTTAAATGAAAAGCTGAAAGTTCTCAACTTAATAAGGAAAGAAAAAAGTTATATGCTGAGGTTGCTAAGATCTATGGTAACTTTTATTACAGCATATTGTTATTACTGTTCTATTATATGATTAGTTATTGTTGTTAACCTCTTATTGTGCTTAATTTATAAATTAAACTTTATCATAGGTCTGCATGTATAGGAAAACACACAGTATATACAGGGTTCAGTACTATCTGAGGTTTCAGGCATCCACTGGGGGCCTTGGAACATATCCTCTGTGGATAAGGGGGGACTGTTGTATATGTGTCTTATGTTTTATTTCCTTTATGGAAATGCTTTTGGTTCTGAGGATTTCTGTGTTTTCAGCAAAAGTCATTTCATTTATTCTTACAACTATCCCTGGAGGGTCTGGAAAGAAAAGGAAATCTGCATTACTCTAACTGGTGCTTATAAGTCTATTTTTTAAAATAGATTTTATTTTTTAGAGCAGTTTTAGGTGCACAGCAAAATCAAGAGGCAGCTACAGAGATTTCCCATACACCCTCTGCCCCCGCCAGTCTCCCCCATTATCACATTATCCACATCCCCCACCAAATGGTACATTTGTTACAACAGATGAACCTACAGTGACACATCATGATCCCCCAAAGTCCATAGTTTACTTTAGGGCTCACTCTTGGAGTTGTACATCCTTTGGGTTTGGACAAATGTATAATGACCTAGATCCACCATTATGGTATCATATAGAGCACATAAGGATCTATTTTTAACCTTACGTATTTCATGTTTGAATCAAGTCCTCCTCACTATACAATCTACCCATTGTCTCTAGGAGCTTTTAATATATGAGAAAAGATAAAAGGAATATACAAATAAGCATAGCATGTGTAGTGGTTAGACTTGTGAATTTTAACATGAGAGTTAAATCCTGTGATTTAATTAGATTCACTTTCTCATGTGTAAAATGGGGACAATAAGAGCTCTTTACTCCCAGGACTCTGAAGAGGACTGAAAGCCAACACATGAACAGCGTTTGGAACTAGCCCCTGCGAATGATGAGAAGACTACAAATGCCGGTGATTATCGTGAAGGAGGAGTTACGAGAACAGAGCAACACTTGCCGATTCATATTTTCATTTGGCAAAAATTTCATGAGTGATTATATAGCAGAATCTATATTAAAGGCCTAGAATTAAAAAATAAATAGATGAATGCCTAAGAACTTCATTGTTTATTAGGACAAAATGACACATAAACGGTTCATTATAATGTAAGGTGCAAGGAAATTAATAAAGTATCTTCACAGTGCTCTAGATGTACAGAGAAGGAATCCATTCTTAACTCCCTTGAAAGTAAATGTGTGTCCCTGCAGAAGAATGAATATTTGATCATGTTTGCTAGATTGAATTCAGTATCAGAAACATCCAGAGAGAAATTGTCTTAGTCCGTTGGGTCTGCTATAACAGAATACCACAGACTGAGTGACATAAAAAAAGGCATTCATTTCTCACAGTTCTGGAGGCCAGAAGTCCATGGTCAAGGTGCCAGCAGACTCCATGTCTGGTGAGAACCTGCTTCCTGGTTCATAGATGGCGTTTTCTTGCTGTGTCCTCACATGATGGAAGGGGTGTGGGGGCTCTCTGGGGTCTCTTTTATAAGGGCACTAATCCATTCATGGGGGCTCTGTTACCGAACCAAGTGGGCTCGCCTCCTGGTGAGTTAAATAAGACTCTACATCAGTGGAAGTTGTCTCACAAAGTAAAGTGTATTTGCAGCAAATAGGAGGCCATGAGGAATCATTTCCAAAGTCATGGCGTCCCTGAGCAAAGGGAAGCAGGAGCTTTTATTTCGGTTGGGAAATGAATATTCAAAAGGGAGAGGCAGGTATTCACCTGCACAGGCTCAGTTGGAGAACATACTTCCACATAATGAGGCCTAGGCTCCTCCTGGAGAGATCTTTGTATTAAAAACAAGGCAAAGATCATGGGCATAGCTCTTGTGGTGAGGCTTGGTCAGTTTCAGGATGATGGTGGTTACATCTCCTTAACATACAAAAGGAAAAGGAACAACTTGGAAAAACAGTTAATTTCTTCGGAACCCACTTTTGAGTTTCTCGATGCACCTGGACAGTGACAGGTCCACCTCATGGCCTCATTGCCTCCTAACAGCCTCCTAACACCATTACATTAGGGGTTAGGATTCCACATACGAATCTGGGGGACACAAGCCTCAGTCATAGCAGAAAGGTACTAAATAAGAGCCAAGGGTGGTCTGGGTGCCATGTGGGTTTCAGAAGCAGAGATGAGATGCAGAGACGCGTGGAACCGGATTCTGCCGCCCCTCGGGAGGAAAAGGGGGCCTGGCTGGCGCAGTGTTTGAGAACAATCAGACGGAGCTTCCTTGGCAGCACATGACCTGGTTTGCGTGAGGCCGTCAGGGAGCTGGTACAAGCCATGAGCAAGGGATGAAGGTCCAACACACCCTGCCGTCCTGGTCCTACAGCCCCACAGCCCTTCCAGAATGCCGCCATCCTTCTTTAGGGAAAAGTGGTATCACCAGACCCATTTTCACTGATTTGAGCACTATCCTTACCTTGCTCTGACCTCTGAGGTCAAGGTGAGCTCTGAGTGGCGTCTGAATTACAGAACCTGAGAGCTGGGAGAACATCACCTGTAGCAGCCCAGAACGAAGGGTTAGAGGAGAGGGCACATCTTACCAGGGAAACCAGCCTCTCTCAATTCCCAAACGCAAAGTTGTAAAATGAATAGCGTGAGACCCAATAAGATGCAGCCCATGGGCCCACTGAGAGGGTTCAGGGCTTCTACAAACAGAGGTTTTACTTGGGGCCTGTGCTTGTTGTTGAGGAGCCTAGGGCTGCTTCAAGGGCTGTAAAGAGCTGCATAGAACAAAAGTGGTCCTAAAAGTCACCCTAGACTGCTCCAAGTTATTTGCAGTCTCTCTGGGTGCTCCTGCTTGGAACAGGGGCCAGCTTTAGAGCAGTCACCTGCGGCTATTTCATAATTTGTCTGTGGGTCATGCTTTTAGAATCTAAGATGTCATGGCGCCATGCTCTAAACAAGATCTTTCCAATATTTTCCACATCGCAGCAGACATAGCGGATGTTAACAGTTATGTAGCCTGCAGGATAATTGGGTGCTGCTGCTCCCAGCCAGCGGGTCCGTGCCTGGGGGTGTCACAACCTCCACACACCTGTGACCGACTCACAATACCAGCTCACCTGTCTGTGCAGTTTGGTGTGTTCCATCTTTAATGCAGACCCACAAACAGAGTTTTGATCTTCTTCTTTATCCTCTGTTAATTTATCCTACAGTGTTGCCTTTTAAGCATTTTCACAAGACTCCTCAGACTGTTTTCGAAAGAATCAATATATAAATTTAAAAATTAAACTAAAATTCACTTATAAATTTAAAAATATATGTGCAAAATATGCCCAGAGGAAATAGGGTAGAGAATTAATTTTCCGTTTCTGGGTCCTCAGAAATGCGAAAGAGAAAAACATCAGCTGATTCTGTTTAGAGCCATTTTGTTGCTGGTTCCCTCCCTTTTCCTTATTAGCAAGGAAGTACACCCCAGCGCAAACCATTGTTGTTTAGAACAGGAGAACTTGAACCACTGAAGCAGCACACGTGCTAATGAACTCACAGCAAGTCAAGGAGTTCAGACGCGCTGGTGCAATTTCTGTCTCGTTGATGTTGAAGACGTGGATGGGGGATGAACAACGGGGCAGCAATGAACACCAACGAGGACCCGTGGGGACCACGGCTGCTTTAAGGTGAAGGGTGGCCTGTGTCATCTTCAGTGGAGCCTGAGCTTATCTTCTGATCCCAGGGGGTTGTTGACCTTGGCAGGAATGAGGACAGAATTTGTTTCTTTTCTACATTTTGTCACACGTCACCTTGCAGCAGGGTACTATTGTCCCATTGATGGGCTGTTTACTTTTGGTCACTTCAGTGACCTAAACACTATTAGGTTCAAATCCTTGTCTCTCGGAGTGTCACCTCTCCCAAACCTTGGACAATCAATATTCCTACCACCGGCTCCCGCAGAGGTTAGACCTGGTTTCTAAAACCTTAGGAAGAACCACTTTGTGGGTTTTTGGTCAGTCCATTATTTTAGAAATTCTATTCCACCTTAGTGTAAAGTAGGGGTTGTTATTTATTAAGGTTGAGATCATTTATTTTTCTTAGGGTGGAGGACAAAGGTAGGTTTTTTCCTTACTTGTGATTTTTTTCTTCAACTATATAATGCAAGTATCATTGGGTAAAAACGTCCAAGATTAATCCACGTGACTGGGTGGATGACTGGGTGACTGGATGATTTGTGGGTCTTCATTACTCCTCCTGTGAGTAATTTCACAGTAGATTTAGGGGACATCCAGCAGGCCCAGGCTCATGATAGGTAGGGGTGTAAGGAAGAATGAAAGACAAGGCTGGCCTCTGTGTGTCCATGGGATAATGAGTAATACACAGCCCAAATGATTTGAATTTATTTTCAGTAATTTCTTTGATTAGAGTCCTACTATGATACATTAGTCAAAATTGTTAGTCGTGTATAGACTTAGCTCTCTCCTCTATTGTTTGAATTTCTGAATGTGTGAAGCTCTGAGAGAAGCATAAAAGATGAACAGGAGTGAGTTCATGAAGAGGATCAGAGAGAGTGGCGGGCACATGCAAGTATGTACAACATACATGTAGAAGGAAGGAGGCGAGCGGCATGGACAACCACGGACCGCCTCCAGAAACAGCACAGGACGTAGAGTTCTCACTTTCAATTTGTAGCTAATGAGTCTTCAGACTTAAAAAGAAAGTGTGCACTTTGCAACTTTAAATAATTCATAAGGCTGCAGATTAAGATTTCAAAACATCTCATCACAATAAATGTGACTTTGGTCTTGGTAAGTACTATTTGGATTTTTACATTTTTCTGAACTTGTGCAAAGAGAACCCAGGCTATAAGCATAAACCACTTGTAACTAAGCCACATCTAGTTAGAGAAACTCTCCAGTGGATACATTTTGAGAGCTCCTTAGGCATACATAGCAATTGGTGTTCTCCCATCCTTGACCAGTCATATACATCTCTCTTTTTAAGTATTTCACGTCCTTCTGTCTAGAGCATGAAACATCCATTGGTGGAAGCTGGCCAGCACAATCGCCCAGGACTTCCCAGTCCCACCTGAGGCTGGGTCTTAACCACCAAAGCCTGTTACTTTTCTGCCTCCTTCACTTTCACTTAACTTCTTCCTGGGATGTGCTCTTCCCTCTGCTTCCATTATGATTCTGTTCATAGCGAGTGAAGGTTTTCCTCTCGGAACGTACCTTCAGGAATGAGAGAAGTCCTGGAGAGCAGCGAAGAGAGATGGAGCAGAGCCCTGTCAAGGTGACCCAAGGAATTCAAACCCCTCTGTGAGTAAAGGAAATAAATGCCTCTTGAAATGACTCCAAGAAGACCAGCTTGAACAAGACAGGAATGCCAATGAGGTTGTAGGCATGCAGCTTGCTTAGAGGGGCAGGAAGAACGCATGCGCGGATTGCCAAAAATATAGATGGTGAGTGGATGTCAGTCAGTTGAGGAAGATCAGCCAGGAGGCAAGCAACCCTTTTTGCATACAGCGGGTACTGTGCCAGCTTCAAAGCTCTGTTGAGGAGGACTGCGATTACCAAATACTAGCTGAGCAAGATCAGAAAAGATGCAGCCGGTGCCATAATGGATCCTGTAGACAAGTCACCCAGAGGGTTCCCAGGCTGCCTGCTTCAGTGGTTATTCTGGGACCCAGTCAAACCTCAACAAAGCAGTAGAACAATATGTACCCAAGAAGAGAGAGAAATCATCAACTGCCTGATGTAGACATAGCTACAGACCATCCCCATTCAATAGTCATTCCAGTCTAATAGGAAGAATGGCCACCGTAACTTCCAGAGCGCTGAATAACTGAGTCACTGTTGCAATATATGAACATTTCCCTTCAATGCTCAGATCACACAATAATCAGATCACTATTTTGTACAGAATTAGATCGTGGAACTTTGTTCTATACAACAATTGAAATTCTGCTGAAAATAACAAAGAACAACACTTCCCATACTGGAATTTTAAGCCTCTTGATGCAAACAAACTGCACATCTTTGACACTGCAAATGAGTTGCCACTCTTCCTGAAGCATTAATACTATTATAAGTATCCCTAAAAAGAGGTACTTCAATTTAGTCTGGTGGTAAATCCAAGATTTACTTAGATCTTCACAAGATCAATTGTGCTGCTTTCCAAGAGGAGTGAGTATTGAAAGAGTTCATATAGCGACGGCAAAGATTAGAATAGCCTATCGATGTACGCCAAAGATTTATCTACCTTAAGCTTCTACAAAAGAAGTTATTTTTTTCACAGCAGCACATACTCCACATGTGTAAACAATCAAAGTTAAACTGAGAAAAGATGGATGTGAACAGAGCCGGTACGGATTGGGAAAAACTTGGTTGTTTTGCTGTTTCATAATCTTGATATGAGATGGGTCCAGGAATATTTGAGAAAAGAGCTGTCCAAATGAAAAGCCAGCTAGCTTTAGAAAATGTGTAAGATGCACATGCATGCACACAACACCCCAGTCCCTGGGAAGCAGATTCCTCCCTCATTATAAGGACATTAGGAGGGGACAAGGGCAGCCACCCTGAGGCGACAGAGAAAAAGGGCCCACGTTCAAAGGACAGAGTGAGACAGGTCTGCACTAATAGAATTTAACAAAACCAAAGAGCCTGAGGGTGATGTTGCCTCAAACAAGAGTCAACGCTGTGACCAGCCCTCAGAAGAAATGAAAACCTGCAGCTGTTTGTTTCCCAATTCTGTTTGCGTCAGGGATTCTTCTATATGAACGAGTATGAACTTTTTATGTGCAGAAATGTGTCTTCGGTTGCAGGGAGCATTGCATCCTGGATATGCCAGGTGCCCAGTAGCAACTATCAAGCAGCCAGCATCTCCTCAGGAACCAGCTTTCATGAGGAAGGGTCTAGAAACCCTCAGTGCAACTAATAGCATTGGGGGAATGGAGGATGTGTCACATGAAAATGAGCAGATGTAGAGTGAAACCTAGTAGCTCTCTTCAGTGCCAGATGGAAGAGGAGGCTGACTGATACTTTATTATCACCAAAGGAAAGATCTAGAAACAAGGGGCAGAAGCTCTTTGGAAGCAGATTATAGCTCGATATAAAACTTTTAGCTATCAAAGTGCCCCAACGTTGTGGGAACCATGAGTTGCATTTACATGACATATAAATATTTTACATGAATATAAACATTTTACATGACACATGAGTTGCATTTACATGACACATAAATATTTGGCAAATGCATCAAAGTCTAGTGGAAAAAGTAAAATAATTTGACTGTTGTCATGCAGCCTGAACATTAAGTGAATCTAATTGATTTTATCACTAATACATAATATCAGATGATTAAGAAAAGATTGATAGATCTCTTGAGTCACAACTTTAAAACCTGAGTTTGTCACAGAATTAATGAACCGAGCACTTCCGCTGATGCGAAGCTCTGCCGCCTATACAGCATACTCCACATTCTTGCTGACTGACTGTCTACTTGACCACAGTGGACTAAAGGGACCAGTGTGGCCTGTTGAGATGGAGCTCAGATTTACCACGTTTTCTTCCGTGAGGGCACGAGGTGAACGGAAGTTGTGCTGTGATGGCAGCATCTGGCCTCACGTGCTGGTGCTTTTCTAAATGTCTGCTGAGTCAGCTTTCATGAGGCAGAAGCTCCGACGCCGAGCCCAGGTCATAAATAATGTATGGTAGCCAAGCGCGTGAAACGGTCTCTAATGAAAACTCGTCTCCACACCAAAGTCACAGATCCCAGGAATCCAGCTACGTTGGAGACAAACACAAGTAGATAGTGATGATTCTCGTATCCCCTGCTTTCAGTATTCATGAACATTTGAACATGTGTCTCGGGACTCTGCTGAGAGTTTCTCTCTGTGAACCAGAGCGTGCTGAATCTGGAAGGGATCCAGAGAGAGAGATTACGGAATGTCTTCATGTTGATGGAGGCTTAAGGTTCAAGCTTCGAGGGCTGAGCCACAGAAAGGAGGAGCGGGAGAGGCGTCAGAGGACCCAGGAGCACCGGAAGCTCTAGAATCTGCTGCCTGACCTCTTGATGGCCAGAGAACACGGGTCTCTATTAATTTCCATGAAAAACTTGGAACTAGGTCTGGGAAGAGTAGGTTGCGATGATGATGTTTTTAATTGCTCAATTGCAGCAGTTGGTCATTTTTAACCTCCTGTTATCTTGGAATCCACAGGGAGAAGCAAGTTAGAAATCGTCTAAGAGATGATAAAACTTCAGAAGGAAATATGTGGAAACCATTAGAGAGTAAGGCAATGGATTTGAAACCTGGATCTATTACTGGCTAAGGAGTATCTTTCTACTCTTCCCACTGACTTGGAGGTGTTTCTGCTGCTCTGTTCTTACCCCATTTGTTTTCCTTATGAGGATGAACTGGTACATCCAATGGCCACATGCCATTAATTTGGGGGCACTGCTTAGAAATTGTCATCATTTCAAATTTCTGTTAATTGATTTCTACAACCATTGTATAAATTATTAGTGGATGCCAATCATTTGCATTTATGGCTTATGTTCTGCTTAAATGTGCTGTTGGCACAGGCTCCCCTTTGGGACAAATTGCTAGTCTATCACCCAACGTCTTCATTGGAATCTTTCCATATAGCTGCCTACAAATAGATAGAATATCCTAAATCAGTATATTGATTGGACCACAAGATATGGTGAAGAAATCTCTTGTATTCAGAACAAAAGAAATATTGTGTGAAAAGGAAAAACAAAAATACAAATTAAGGAAAACATATTTTGCTGGTGTTTCTGATAATATGCTTGCATATGCAAAAAAAAGCACATCTAAGGAAAAGGAAAAAGCCAACAGAATACTTTAAGGAAACAAAATTTTCAAGTGAAGAAACCAAAGAAAAACAGGCTTTAAATGTGTAATGCATTTGGAATTAAAAGATCCCAGAATGTCAGAAACAATAAAACTCCTTTTATTATAATAAAATGAGTGTCAGAAATAATAAAAAACTTTTAAAGATGGGAAAACCCAACCCCAGGAGACCCAATGTGAAGTGATAGAACCGTGTCTCAAAAACTCTAAAGGCATGGCAGCACCCAGAACCGCTCACGTGCACACACGCAATCTCACGAGTCATGCCCTACTGGAGAGATTCTCCTAGAATGTATGTGTTTTTTTAAATTGTCTTGTTTGGCTTTAGTTAACTCGGGCTGTAGGAAGCAAGGGCGAAGTTAGTATAATGTCATGTGAGACAGGAATAGACCGACGGCCCTGGAAGAACCACCGAATGTTTCAGAGTCGACATCTGCTTAATCTATTTTACATATGTTTTAGTGTTCTTATACTCCTGTTTTATGACAAAAATGGTCTGAGAAGGGGAAGTAAAATCATTTATGTTTCTGTTTCCATTTATAATTTATGCTCCCAATTGCTTCTCAAATGGGTTTGAAGTCACAAGGGTCTCATTTAGTTGACCAGCTGGGAACTATATTATTAAATAATCCTTTGAAAATTAAAAGAACTTCATATTCATTTCTCTTTTTCTTATGGCTTGCTCATTTTTAGTGTTTTTTATGACATTTCAAATTTTGATCTAAATAATGGCAATAACTATCTTCAGATTCCCAAAATACTATAAACCAACAGTATTTCATGTGACATTACGCTGGACTCAGATGACAGAAGCCAGACATGTAAACATCTAACAGACACCCACTCCGTCAGACAGGGAAGCTGCATGTCTGCAACAGGGCCCTCGAAGCCACTGGGAAACTTATCAGTGCAAGAAGGAAATTAATAATAATGATAACCTTACAAATGTTTTTGTGATGTTGGAGGACAGACTCATTTTGAGAAAACTTATAGTTGGCAGAAGATAAAGAAATAGAAATAACAGCACTTTAATATGGGGCTTGTGGTGTTCATTGATACTCAAAGTTTGCATCAGTTAACAAGAACTGGGTTAGAAAAGAGATAGAAAAAAGAAAAGATATTTGAGACTACATAGAGCAAAGTTTGAACTCAAAGGCAAAAAGCCAGCTTTGAAAGGATTCAGAAACCACGACGGAGCAAAAAATAAAAATCCTTCTTCTTTGACTGTAAAGCATTCATCTTACTCCAGGGAAATTAGAAATTTCTTAGAAATGAGCTTTACTGGAGCAGTGACATGGAAAAATATCTTCACCACAAAGAAGTCCACTGGAGAAACAACTGTTTCTCGAGTACATGGAGCCATTGATGCAAAATGCATTTGACTCACGGTTGGAAGGGAAGCTTTATTTAGCTGTGAAGTGGCATGGTATTTTTAGAAATAGTAAAGTTCATAGAATTTTTAAAGTGTTGAATGTCTTTAGCAGATGACATCTTTAGGGAATGTGCAGAAGTGACCATCCTGAGCTGGAAGTTTTAGCTCCTGTCCTGCTGTTCCTCCACTCTGCTGCACTGCAGGGCTCCTGGGGCTGGACCTGGGGTGTGGCTTGGCTGGTGCTAGGGAGGATCTGGGGCTGGGTGTGTAAATTCCCCCCAGGTAACCCACTCCTGAATCCTTTCAGATTCTCCAGGAACACTTGGTTCCCTGGGAACACCATGTCAGAATTTCAGAACTGGGGAGGACCTTAACCATCCATCGCCATGGCCTCCAACCAGAGCTTCAGTGGGCTTGCACCTGGATTTCCCCACATCCCCTGCACGTTCCCCCACAACACAGCTGCCTCTCATTTTTCACCAGATGAATTAACTCAGAATGCTGCCCAGGGAGGGGAAAGCCCTCACTGCTTTACAAGAATAATATGTTTTTGGCTGAAACTGGGTTGTGGTTTTCTGAGAAGTATGCTGCCTGGTATTCTGCCTCTTCCCTCTCCGAGTTATACAATTTTTCCATGGAATGGATGCAAAGAAGTGTCATCCTTCCAGGGAAGAACTGAATGTGGTCAAACATCCACCTGGCTCTACCCTTCCAGAATGCTCCCGCCCTCCCAGCATTCCTCTGGACGATTTCCCTCCCTCTACCGTCTGTGATTCAGGATCCCACAGCAGGTGTGCCCTCCACTTACCGCATCTCATCCCATATGACATGTGGCCCTCAACGTGCTCCTGAGTCCAACCACAGCAATGAGAGGGCAGACAGGACAAACCCAAACAAAGCAGTGTGCAGAAAACCCATCTTTCTCTCCTTTAAAAAGAAAACCACATTTCAACCCCATTCAACAAAAACTTACAAAGCAGAAGAGTGATAATGGATTTAAACATTTGATCTCTCTTGTCAACATTCCACTCGCTATGAATTAACCTTTATGAAGGTCGTTCTTAGTAGGTACTTAAAAAATGGGCCCTGTGTAGACCAGCCTGCCCCAAAACCATGTTAAATATTGACTCTGAAGCCATCTCTCAGCCACGTGGCTTGGACTTGATATTTTGGCCTCTTTTCTTCTCATTTTTTCCCCATCCCATTGGAATCACTTCCCACACTTTAAATTTTTTTTCACACAACTAAGATGTGAGAGTATTACTGTATTTTGGATCTGTTTATTTATCAGAGGCTTAAGTAAATGTTTTGATCATTACGACTTGCTAAATAATATCTGTAGATACTTAGGCCGTTGCTTCATCGTGAACATTGCTATAAAACAAGGAATGTGAAACACCAGATTTCTTAGCATGAAGAATACAGTGTGTTTGCTGACATGACCCATCCAGACCAGGTCCCTGTTTCCACGTGGAATTTGGAGCTGGCGGTCATGTCTGAGCGCTGATCAAACGCAGGAATGGAAGACAGCCACTCACCTGCATGTCCCTGGGTTTTCAGATGGTGTACTGGGTGTATTTTTTAGAAATTCCCCTCAGAATTCAGGTTTTTGGAAATTCAGACAATAAGACAAAGACATATTTCAGTTTTGTTTCTGAAATATTGACTCAGGAAAAAAAATCACTCTCAACATACATTTTACTGGGCTGTTTCTTAATCTCCCTCCATAGAGGGGACATTCCTTCATTTTATATAAGACGAGTGGTTTTGATTTCCTGCCCCTGGGGCAGAGCAGCATTATAGTGCACAGGGCTCATAGCCCATGCATCCAATCTGTGCGACTAACTTCTAGCTCTTGTGAGGAACCCATTAGGACAATGCCACCTCACCCCATTCTTCAGGAGTCTCCTCAAGAAATCATACTAAATCCCTGGGAAATTTGGGGGTGGGTTACTAATATCTATCGTCCTGAGATGTGTCATTTAAATTGATATATGCAAGAGAGTAGGCCTGGGGTCTTCCCTGAGTTAAGCTTCAACTTGAGACAAAGTAGGAGAGAATGCAGATGTCCCCAGAGCCGTGACTGTTGAGGGCTCAGGACTTCAGACCTCCCCTCTCTTGTCACCATGCTTCCTCCCTTGGTGATAGGATACAGTCTTGTGACTTTAAAGACCCAAATAACATAACTCCCAAATGCATATTTCAGTCCTAGACCTGTCCTACATTCCAGATAATATATCAAACCACCTACTCAGCACTCCCACTTGGATGGTCTATTGGCATCTCAAAGTTGGTGTGTCCAAAACTAAGCGAATGCTTTTCTCTTACCAAACTGCTCATCTTTCAGCCTCCCTTAATTCAATTGATGGCAATTCCATTCTTCCAATTGCTCAGGACAGAAACTTGGAGTCAACCTTGACTGTTTCTCTCATGCCACGTGGTCAATGCTTCAGCAAACCCCACTATATACCCAGATCTGACCACTTCTCACGGTCATTATGACAAACAGGTGTGAGCAATTCAAGTCTCTCACCTGAATTATTGCAATGACCTCCTAGTTGGTCTTTCTGCTTCTGCCCCATGCTCTATTACAGTCTACTCTTGACACAGCAACCAGAGTGATTCTTTAAGTTCAAAATATAAGTCATATAACGTCACCTCTTAGCTCAATAGCTCCTCACTTCACTCTGAGTCAAAGTCAAGTCCTGGAAGCAGAATCAGGCATCTGGCACCCTGTTCCCTCTCTGCACTAGACTCTACCGCTCTGTTAGCGGTCACTCTGCTCCAGCCACACCTGCATCCTGCCCAAATATCTTCTTCCCTATGAGACCGCCCTGCCAGCCCCACCCTGTTCCCCTTCCCTTCCTCCACTGCACTCATCCCTGCAACACAGCGTAATTGACTGCTGTGAACTCCTGTTCAATGAACGCCTTCCACCACCAGGACGTCAGTGCCACATGCCTGGAGATCTCTGTTTATTTTGTTTGCTGATGTGTCTCAAGTGCCAGGAACTGTGCCTCACACGTAGCAGGTGCACATTTTGTGTTTGTTGAATGAATGTGTATTTCTATGTGATCACAATGGCCCTGAAGGATGCAGAGAATTCAGTCTCCACACTCCCTACCGAAGCCCACTCTCGTCTTTCCATCTCCCACCCAGACACACAGTTCAACATTCTCATCATGACTATCCCACTTTACCCGATGGTCCAGGCCTTGTCTTCCCTTTTAGACTATGACCAGCTTAAGTGCAGACAGTCATCACATTTCCCTCCCTTGCAATCTCCCCATCCTTAAATATAGTAATGCTTTTGAATAAGACTTTTCTTCATCACTAGGAATTTCTCTTAAAGTCCAAAAGCCAAGGTCAGAGGCACTAAATATCCCCACATTCTACTGAATGTTCTGGAACATTCCAAAGAATGCTGTGGAGCTACCAGAGCCATGAGTCCATCAGACTAAGGTGTAGATGTCCTGACCTTCAATATTGTTTAACTCACAACCCATCCAGCCTACAAAACCTATAATAACTGGGGCTAAAATGCATTTTTCTTGAGTTTAGGATTTTTCTTGAGTTCTTGGCCCCTTTGGGTGTTGTAGCAAATGGGCGCTCCACAGACCCAAGAAGAGAACTGGGCCCTAAAAGAACTGTTCTTGGAGAATGGGGGTCCTGGCATCCCATGTCCCGGCTGAGCCCTTGTGAACAGCGGAAGGCCAGAAGTCTTCCCCCTGTGACCCCCTGCACTGGAGTCTGGGAAAGAACTCTGAGAACTGCATATAGACACAAAGACCCGCCTCTTTATTGAAATGGGAAGCTGGCAGGTCGAGAGGAGAGGCAGCAATGGGCAGTCCATGTGTCTCCTCCACTCCCGAGGATTGGTGTGGAAACAAGCACTAAAGGGACGTCACTCAGAGGGTGTCCTTGAGTGACAGCCTGTCTTCCCTGATGATTCTTCACATACATGGTGGAATTTTTTAAAGGGAGGTCATGGGTGGACTACCCATGATGTTTTCATAGCTTACACAAAATACTCCTGCTCTTTGATATGGTCCTTTCCAATCCTAGATGATTAAAACAAACATCACAGAAAAGAGGGAAAATGCCTCTGGAAGACTGAGCTTCAGAGTCAACGGAAGCATGACAAATCGCTATTTGTAGGTAATAGGGCAGCATCCTCTTTCTTCTTATCCATTTCCCTGGGGCACTGAAGCATGATTCTTTGCAGTACAGTATCATCTCCATGACATAATATTTCACAGAAAGGATGTTTTAGCTCTGATCAATCTGTACACAAGCCACTGTGTAAGTACAGTGTCCAGAAGTTTTATGCTTGAGGAAATGGGTCTTTTGCAATAAAGCACTATTTATAGGACAGCTCATCGTGTGGGCATCCAAAGTGTCTAATATAAACACCAAGGAAAAATAAACACAGCTCAGTCACAAAGAAAATCACCCTCGATGAGTTCCAATTTATGGAGAAGATTAACTGCACGGATGGCGCCATGTTCTCTCTGTTTATATGGTTTCACGGGTAAATGCTAAGCCCAGAATTGCTCCAAATGCCTAACAGAATATGAGCATATCTGTGCTCTTCCAGAGACATTTTTAATGAGAAAATGAAGAAGGGATTCATGTTAAAAATCATACCTTATGGGGTGCACCTGATTGAATTATTAGACACAAGCTCACTTTGAGTTGATTTAAATGTTCTCCATCACCTCGCCATCTGTATGAGACTAAACTTTTGACTCTGTCGCCAACGTACAGTAGAATGTTCAAGCAGGAAGGGAACTTTGCAACCACTTGGTTCAGCTCCCTCATTTACCGTCACCCAGAGTGGGCATCGTGTCTCACATGTGAAGAGCCGGTTAGTGTTGGGTAGCCCTTTTTTCCAATGTCAGTGCCCCTTCTCCCTGCAATGGGTTTTTCATCGTCCTTCTTAGTACCCAGCTGTGTGGTCTTGGGCCTCAGTTTCCTCATAAGTTAGATGAAACAGTTCAGTTAGATAATCTCTGAGACCTCCTCCAATTCTGAGATGTCACATCTCTAAGATTCACAAAGATCCTTGTAATGAGCAAAAATCTCCCAACGTAATGGAAGAGTATGATCAGAGAAAAAATTACAAAATTCATTGTGTAATGAATTTCTTCTTTTGTTCCATTTGTCAATCTATTACTTAACCAATGTTTCTTGTGTTTCTTCAGTGACTCAGATATTGTATTATTTTTTATTTCTCATCCAACCAAAGGCACCCACTGGAATTGTGCCACGTGCAGCCTAAGTGGCCACCTTACTGGGTCCTGCATCCTTACTGGATCAGTTCCTGGATAGCTGAGAAAGCTCTCTTTGTCCACTCCCACCATATTTGTTCATTTCTCTTATAAATTCAGAGTGACGCACAGGTCCTTTGGCATGCAATACGGCAATCAGTCCTTTGCCATGTTAACCTATATCATGTGCAGCTACTGGTACTGTGTATGTTTGCATGTTCTATACTCCATCTTCCAATCTAGGCTGTGAGATGGGGCGGGGTGTGCTTATCTACCGGGTACCATTTACCAGAAGACTCAGTAGAATTCGCGCGTTGGTTGAATGAATGGTAGATGCAGAAGCCTAAAGGCAGGTGAGCCAACAACGTGAGAGATTGTCAAGGAAGGTGAACCTTTCAGTGGAAGAGACTGGGGCTTGGCGTGGATTGCCGTGGTAAATTTTCTATGATTCAGGGTCTGGTTTTAAGCCATATTACCCAGAAATTTATCAAGAACGATGACTTATACAACACATTAAAGATTTCTAGCCCTGACTACATCTCAGAAAGAGAAACGCATTAGATGACTTTGAGGGACATGTTAGGGACCGCAGTTATAGCTGCATTGATTGAGAGCCAGCAGTACACCGGGGTTGTGATAAACACTTTCTGCAAAGGCATTTTACACAAGGTAACAGTGAAGATGCAGATCCGCTAAGGCTAGATCTCCAATACCAAGCTTAGGCTTTCTCCACTGTGCTTCACTGGATCCTCCACCAAAATTATCAATAGGAAACATAAGCCATCTTAATGACAGTGGAAACAGTACTTATGATGGTGTCGCGTGGGTGAGGTATTTTCATATGCATTATCTCACTCAATATCGTAAGAAGGTAGTATTTTCTCCATTGTAGAAATGGGATAACTTCTCAAAATTACATAATTAGTAAGTGGGTTAATACAGATTAATGAATGCAGGATTTTCAGAGTTCCAGATGTAGTCAGAATGGACCACACAAAGATCACTAACAGAAATAGTACAATAATTATATCAACTTAAAATGCAAATAAAAACTGGGAATGAGAATCATCTATTCACTTCTTCAGAGGAAAATAATGCCTACTTTCGAGGTAAGAGCAGGTATCTCAAAAAGAACATTCTAAAACAAGCCTTCGGAAATGTGTATAGCGGGTCTGCTCCAACACACACAATGGATTTGGAGAGAGTCTAAAGTGAATCCCTTCCATTCTGTGCCCAGCTTGAAACTACATTCCCAGCCTTTATCTGCAGACTAGCTAGGAAAC
Source organism: Tapirus indicus (assembly GCA_031878705.1). Classification (NCBI taxonomy): domain Eukaryota; kingdom Metazoa; phylum Chordata; class Mammalia; order Perissodactyla; family Tapiridae; genus Tapirus; species Tapirus indicus. Next base: position 124,523,790 of record CM062925.1, read on the forward strand.
AGAGAAACCACATGGAGGCCAGCCCTGACATTTATGACATTGATGGAACAAATCAAATCAGACAGACTTGATTTCTTTTCCTGATGGAATTATAAGATTGGTGGAAATGAAGAAGACAGTAGATGCCATATATGTTTATTTTACCAAAATAGTTGATATATTTTCAAAACATCTTCCTTTATAAAGAAATTCAAAATGGTTTGGAAACAATCACCATTACTTGTGTCTGAAAATAGCTACCTTGTGGTAAATAAAGGGAAATAACAAAAAATACAGTAGAACTGGGTCTCTACCAGATGTTGAAAAATAGCAAGGATGAGAGAGTTAAACTCCAGAATGCCTAACACTTAAAAATGGGGAGATGGGAAGGCATAGGAGGTTTGGAACAATGATTTCAAATGTACTGAAAAGCAGATAAACTCTAGAAATAACCTTAACAACAAAGTCAGAGATAATTCATTATAGTTCAAATCTAAAATTTCTGGAAGGCATCTGTAACATTAGAAGCACATGGGGAATGTAGGATCATAGTTGGGTTCTGGTTTCCTGACAGTGAGCCCTGCTGCCTCCTGCTGAAGAACATCCCAGCAAGTGTCAGGTAGGCCACCTCCCATGAGCCACTGGGGCTGAGCATCCGTCTGCAAAGGTACTGACCTTCCCTGGCACGTCTCCATCTCCAACGCGGTCTCTATGGACCCATCTGGCCAAACTATTGTGAACATTTAGATTTTTCTTTTTTAAAACTTTCACCATTCGTTTTATTTCTTCCCTGTCCATTCAATAATATTTCTCTCTTCCTGCTAGAAAAACATATTGGAAGATTCCTCATTTAAGAAATAAAAATAATTGTCATTGAGTTTCAGTGATTTCTTGGAAAGTGGAAAAAAAATAGGAGGAAAGATGTCAATAAAAGTACCACTATCTTTTTTTTTCAAATGGGTCAAGGATTTTTGTTAGGCAAAATTACTCAAACAGTTCATTTATAAAAATGCCACTTTTTTGTGCTTTAAATATGCTAACAGTATTAGAGTTCTCCAGAGAAAGAGTGCCAATAGGTGATATACAGACACATACAGAGAGAGAGATTCATTATGAGGAATTGGCTTGCATAGTTATGGAGGTTGGGAAGTCCCATCATCCGCCATCTGCAGGTGGAGACCCAGGAAAGCCAGCGGTGTAATTCAGTCTGAGTCTGAAGATCCAAGACCCCAGGGAGCCAATGGTGTACATTCCAGTCTGAGGGCAGGAGAAGATGAGATGTCCCAGCTCAACAGTGAGGCAGCAAAGGGGGGAGAATTCGTCCTTCCTCTGCCTTTTGTTCTACCTGGGTCCTCAGTGGATTGGATGAGGCCCACACATTGGGGAGGGCCGTCTGCTTTACTGAGCTCACTGGTTCAAATGCTAATCTCACTCAGCAACACCCTCCCAGACACACCCAGAAATAATCTTTAATCTGGGCAGCCAGTGGCCAGTCAGGTGGACACATAAAATTAACCATCACAGATCTTAACACGTCTGTCTTCCTCCTTCAAAATGGCAAAAAATTGAATGCCAAAAGACTCCCCAAGCCCTCCCCCAAATATATTAAAGTAGAAGATAGAGTCATACACATTTAAATCTGGAAGAATTCTCGGGGATTGCAGATTAGGTGATAGAACTTTGTCACATGTGCCATTTGTTCTGGTCAAATGCAGTCAGTTCACTCTCTTAGAATCTGATCTCAAAGGGGAGTCGCATCCATGACCACCATGTTCGCTGGGGCACTGGCTAAGTTGACACACAGGAGACAGAAGTCTGTCTCTCTCATGTAACAGTCCAGAGCCAGGCAGGGGTCCAGGGGTGTGGCAGCTCTGTTCCTTGAGGCCATCCGAGATCCCTTCTCTCTTGTTTGCCCCCTCCTCCAGGATTATTATTCTGGTCTGCAGGGTGGAATCTGGCTCAGCACCAAGCCCAGGCCCCAGTCCATGAGATGAAAAGGAGAAAGTAAGGCTGGTGGAAACCGAGCACAGTCTTTGATCACTATTCTCTATCTGGAAAGTAGTCATGAGCTCACATCTACCTGTACCTTCTAAAATCCCATGGAGTGGGGAGGAAGGTGAGAGGCAGGGTCTGTTGCTAAAAGGAAAGAGGAGGAAAGGTGCCGGGCGGCAATTAGAGCCTCTTGCACAACTCCCCAACCGCATGCAAAAGCATACTAAGGTAAGATCAGGATGATGTGGTTGGGACCAGTCAGAAACAGGGAGGAAATGACCACGTGAAATTAAGTGTGTGTTTTGTTTTCAGACAAAATATAGGAAACTTACTGAAAGTGGAAGGCAGCGGAGAAACGGGCATCCAGACCACAGATCCTTTTCTCAATGTTGGTGAAATGCGTCCCTTGCTTTCTGCGTGAAGACGCCACAAGTCACCTCTCAGTACCCATTAAACACGCTGTGGCCTCCATCCCAGCCTCTTGGTCCCCCTATGTCTAACCTACTTCTCATCTCTACGGCCCCCCACGGAGGCAGCAAGAAGCTGTGTCTTCACGTTTCCTATCAAAGCCCGGACCCCCACCCCGGCTCTGGGTCCTCCACGTCCTGGCCCCACGCCTGCCGATTGTGAGCTCTTGTCTCATCCCCGCTCACACACTTCAGCAGACCTGCCCATGAACACGCCTTTGAACGCTGGATTCCTGGTCTTTTCATCCTTTGTTAAAAAATGCTTTTCATTTTAATGCCTCTCTACTTTCTGTTGCATCTGAAGTCCTTTTCCTGTTAATGACCTCATGGTGGATGTTTCCCTTAATTGAAGAAAGGACAACAAAGCTTAGCCTTCACCGTCCTGTATCTCATGCCTGTTGGTTCCTTATTAAAGTATCGCTCAATGCACAAACAGCTGTTTTCAGAGAGAATTTTTACTTTAAGCTCCTGAAGCAAAGAAAGAATAATGGCAAATCACTGTGAAGTGCCCCAGCCGGCAGAGCTAGGTGCTTTCAGAAATAATCACTCCTGATGGGGTCCCAAACAATATATATGTATATTTAGGGAAGGAAATCAGTCAAGAGCATTCCTTTTTGACCAGTTGGTAAGACAGACTTAACATGATGGCTTTGGTCCTAAAAGTAGCTCCCCATGCCTTTCATCTCAATTAGCTACTGCACCAGCCCAGGCAGAGACAACAAAAGCTCCCTTCAGAAGTCCAGGTCTAAGGGCAGAAGGTAAATTGGTAATTGGAGGCCTCTCCATGGCAGAGAGCTCAGTGACAGAGAATGGGGAGCCAGCTGGTGGCTCCTCATCAGCAGACAAGAACAGTGTGTGTTCTGCTGCACTTCCTTCTGCCCGGACTCTTGCAGCAGGATGTTGTTATAGATGGTCAGCAGTCAAAATGTGTCTTTGATTTGTCTCTCTCACTTTCTATAGAGTGCTTTGTTCCTTCCCTCCTAGAATCTTATTAATATCTGCTCTTAGGAAAGACCACGATGTAAATGTATTTTACTTGTGGGTGAATCAGGTCAACGTGCTACCTCTTCATGAGACTTTTCCTCTGAAAACTCATCAGATCTTGTGGATTTCAGGCTCCGGCCCCAGGTTTGAAAACTTCTGGCCATCTATGAGTTAGTGGCAGGGTATTTTTCTAAGTAGTAATGGTAATAATAAAAAGAGTATTATTCAATTATTGTATTAGAGAAAATGTGATGTAATGGTCCACAGTGAGTCTATAATAGATTAAAACAATCAGTAAGGTGCAGCCAGCAGGTATGGATTTTAAGAGAAGTAAAACCACGTCATGAGTAAAGACTGAGCAATAGTTTAACCACAGGGGTGCCGTGTCCACAGCTGATGCCAAGAACTCTCCTCTCCTCCCCCTTAAGGAGCTTCAGGATGGAGGTGCTGGCATTTAAGAGGGTGAACGGAATTGAGACGGCCGCGAGGAGGGTCCGATTTCCACAGTAGCCTTTCCCACAGCTGTTAGAGACCAACATGGCAGGCAGCCTAGTGAGGGACAGTCACGTGTTCCTAGTTTTTTGTTTCTTTTTAACCAGGAAGGCATATTGTCACAGTGACACCTTGAAAAGGTGCTGAAAATCACATTTCTAGATATTTGTTCACTTGGCAGACAAACATAGCAAAATTCTTGGAGGCCAGTATAGGACATCTTTTACCTAAGCTTTTAAATTTACCTTTTCCTGGAGCTCTTCAGGATACAGAACAACAGGAAATAGTGCATTTGTTTCATTTCTCTTTTTTTAAGTTCAATGATAGCATGAAATTGTAACCAGTTGAAACATAAGCTCTAAATCCAATTCTGGATTTAGAAAGAAAACCACCTATAAAGTTCATTGAGGTTTTGTAATTGCTCTTGTTGCTCCCTCGGCTGCAATAACTGCCCCCACCCCCACTGTCTCCCCAACTTTGCCTGGGCAAAGCTTTCCTATCCTGCGGGATCCCCTCAGCAGGCATCTCCTCCAGGGTCTTCCACCCCCTTCTCCCTCACCAGCTCCTCCCGCTGGCTTCCCTCCTTGGAGCAAACTTAAACTCTGGGCATGGCACTTACACGTCCCTTCATGTGTCAGAACGTGTGTCTCCTCCAAAAGCCTGTGTCTAATTCATCTTAATATTCTCAGCCCCCAGCCCAGCAGTGTAGGAGACACGCGATATGTGTAAAGATGTGAATATGTGATGAATATGTAAGTAAGGCAATATGTGACCAGTCACAGGGAGCCGTGCGTGAAACATGCATTAGTTTGGCTCGAGAGGATGTAGATGGAGGAATCGCCCCATCACTGTGTGTAAACTCAGTCCAGGAATCACTGATCAGGACGAGTCCAGAGAAACATAGAGGCAACACGGTAACCACACGTGGTCCCTGTAAAGCTGAGCTGGTTCTGTGGGATTCTCTGTTCCTCACCCAAAACAAAGGCTTTGAATGTGAAGACTGAACAGGAGCTTTGTGGGGTCTTTATTTAGGGAGATGCCCTGGCCCAGCCTGAAAACACCAGCACAGGACATGGAAGTTCTTCCATTTTTTTTCTTTGCTGAAGAAGATTGGCCCTGAGCTAACATCTGTGCCCACCTTCCTCTACTGTGTATGTAAGCTGCCACAGCATGGCTGCTGACGAGTGGTGTAGGTCCACACCTGGGAACTGAACCCAGACACCAGAGCACAGTGCACTGAACCTAACCACTAGGCCACAGGGCCAGCCCTGAGGCTCTTCCTTTCTTTATGTTAGAAAGCTGTCTTTTTGCTGAGCAGTCTGGTGCTGCCACACAACAGACACTCTGGGCTCACAGTGTAAAAGTGACCACTCATGTCTATCGAGTGCTTCCCACGGGACAGGAAGGTGCTTTATGAATTATTTTATTTAACCTTAAGACCAGCCTATGAGATAAGCATTATTAAAACCCATTTTACACATGTGAAAACTGAGACTCAGAGGGGCTAAGTAGCTTAACTTTTCATGGTGGGCCTTCAGCTGGCATCCCTCCTCCTCCACAGTCTGTCTATAGGGGAAGCACAGGGTCCTGTGAAAGCTCCCAGAACTGACACCCAGGTGCTCCTAAGAATGTGTGGTGGATCTCTAATCGGGATATTCAAATTCAGCAGCACCCTCAGAGGCTGCACCATCTCCCCTTTCTAACCATCCTCTTGATCGACCCATGTCTTTGGTGCAGTGGGAAGAAGACCGGTCCGGAAGACCAAGGACCAGCATTTGCATCTTGCCTCAGCTACGGGCTTTTTAGGTCTTCCTGAACGATTAACAAGAATGACTGAATGGGTTCTGCCTTTTCGTCTTGTTCGATGGGAGCTTAATTCTGAAAAAAAAAAAAAAAAAAATGACTACATAGAAAATCACAGCTGACTGTGATAAGTATTTACAATGAGGCTTTCCTGGATGTTCTGTTGTGTGTGTCCTTTGCCACATGACATATGCAATGTGCCTTCCTGTGAAAGTCAAGGACAGAAAAACATATGGTCACTTCCAGGCTCATTGCTGACACCAGGGCTAGAAGAATGACATTGAGATGCTTACGGTGTTGGTCATTTTCTAGGGACTTGCCTGAAGAATTTCACAAGCAGATACATTTTAGATTCCTTCTCCTATAGTTTTCACTAAAGGAACTATCTCACATTTGTGATTTTTCCATCATTAAACCAAACTCTGTGGCCATTTGACCTGCTGCATTTATCCATAGACACTCACGTTCTGACAGCTGCATTGTCATCATCACTAACTGAACCACGTGTTGCTTCAAAAATGTCTTAGGCCCTGAGATGTCCAAGTTATGTTCTTTACTTGCCTTTTCAAATTCAATCTTACAGATTTATTCTGCCCTTTCACAAACAAGAATATATTACGTGCAGTTTTCTACTGATGCTGTGTCAGGCTTAAAAAAAGACATGCTCTCATCTTAAGAATTTTTTGTATAAATAGGCAAGTATTTCAGTAGGTATAGCTGTAGACCTGTTCCTTGGTGTTTGTCCCAAAGTAGAGTATTAATGGAGTCTGTTTTCTTCATTAGGGATGTGAGAGGATCATCTGGTGTGGGCTGTGCTACTGCAGCCTCTGGCACTGACTGACTTGTTTTCAGTCACTGTGTTGGTCTCCCACTGGGTCACCTTTCTGTCCCCTGCTTCTCTAAGTCTGACAGCCCCGAGGCTTAGACTCGGGAGACATGCAGGTGCGGGGTGCAGCTCAGTGCTGACCTGAGGTGGTCATCCATGTCGTGTGAAATGCTACTGCCCTGGCTGCCATCACCCCACTCAACATCCCTTCTAACCTTTTCAAAAAGTCAGAATGTCCTTTATAAAGAGGAATTGTTCCTTGTTTATAAACTTTAGCACTCAATACATCTCTCTTACAGAAGAATGGGGGGCAGCCAGGACAGTTGTGTGCCCAACCAGCATTAAAGGTTATTGATAATCCTGCTTCAATAACCCTGTATTGTTTCCCTATTGCTGATGGAACAAAAGCTTCATGAGTTAGAGCAACACAGATTGATTATCCTACAGTTCTGGAGGTCAGAGTTGGAAGTGGGTCTCACTGGGCTAAAATCAAGATGTCAGCAAGGTGCCTTGCTGACAGGAGCTCCAGGAGACACTCTGTTTCCTAGCCTTTTCCAGCTTCTGGAAGTCACCTGCATTTCTTTGCTCATGGCCCCATTCCTCCATCTTCAAAGCCAGCAGCAGTGCCAGGCCGAGTTTCTCTCATGCTGGCATCTCTCTGTTCCTTCCTCTTCCAATCACGAGGACTCCTTGGTTACATTGGGCTCATTGGGATGATCCAGGATAATCTCCCCATCTCAAAATCTTTAACTTAATCACAACTGTAAAGTCCCTTTTGTCACGTAAAGTAACATATTCACAGGTTCTGAGGATTAGGATATGAACATCTTTGTGGGGTCATTATTCAGCCTACCACAGTCTGCCATCTGGTCCCCAGATTCACGTCTCCCACATGCAGAAGATATTCACCCCATCCCAAGGTCCCAAAAAGCCTGAACCCATGACAGCATCAACTCAAGTCCAAAAATCTCTTCTAAGTCTTCTCCGTTCAAAAGTCCCAAATCTCATCATGTCAATCAGGGATGGGTGAGACTGTGGGTATGATCCACCCTGGACCAAAATTCCTCTCCATCCTGTGAAACTGAAGAAACACGTTATCCGCTCCCAAAATACAGCGATAGAACAGGCATGGGATAACAGTTACACACATTCACATTCAAAACCTAGACAAGAAAGGAAAAAGGGGGTCCCCATCAGTCCCAAGTAATTCCAAAATCCACCTGGGCAAACTCCTTAGGTTTCAAGACCTGAGGTCTCAGTGGCTCGAGGCTCTGCCCTCCACAGCTCTGTCCCCAGAGGCATCCTTCCTAAGAAACAATGAATCAAGACTGAAGAAGAGCAGGGCTGAAAAGCTCCATTATGCCCACCCTGTAGGAACCGTCCTACTTCTACTTCTGCACCGGGCTCAAATCTGGGCTATCTGAATCCAAATCAGGGACATTCAGAAGATCAACTGTGGGTCAACACCCATGGGTAGCTGGAGAGAGTTCTGTGCAGGTCTCAGAGGCTGGAAAGGCTAGAAAGCATTGCAGCTCTTAGTCCACGTTCTATCCCATTGAGATCTGGAAGCAGCTAAGGGGAAGTTTCCTACGAAACAAAGGCAAACGGGTAGAGAATCAAAGATTAGAAAGTTACTCTTCTGGAGTTTGATACTTACCTAAAAGTAAAAAAGTGTATTTCTAGATATCAGAGAATACATTAGGCTCTTCTAAAAGGAAATTAGGGGCCCACCTGGTGGCGTAGCAGTTACGTTTTCACGTTCCACTTCAGTGGCCTGGGGTCCACCGGTTCAGATCCTGGGTGTGGACCTACTCACCGCTCATCAAGCCATGCTGAGGCGGCGTCCCATGTAGAAGAGCTACAACTCTACAACTATGATACACAACTGTGTACTGGGGCTTTGGGGAGAAAAAAGAAAAAAGAGGGAGATTGGCAACAGATGTTAGCACAGGATCAATCTTCCTCAAAAAAAATAAAACTAAAAATTAATTAAATAAAAGGAAATTAAGCTCTTACCTGCTCTGAGTTAATAGTTTAGCCAAACAAATCACATTTCCTAGCTTCACACTGGGTCTGAATTTTAGACCTCACATAAGTTATATAAGAAGAATTTAGTTTCCCAATTGTATCTGGAGAAACAGATGCAGAAAGAGAAGAATACACATCAGAGCCAAACTGGAAATATAGTTTATAATCTAATCCACTATTTCAGTCACTGAAAGATTAATTTTGTTCATGTCCAAGGAAACTGAAAATTTGTGAAGGGTTTCCATAGTTAAGAAAGGAGACTACAAAAGCTAGGAGAAATTGAGTTATGGCCTTAAGACTGTGTCTTTAGGGTCTCCCTTACACACATTCTAGAATGTGTCTCTGCTGGTCTCAGTGACCATATAATTACAGGAGAGTGTGGAAAAGCCACAGTGCACACTAGACTCCTTGTCACGTCCCTGCATGGCAAGCCTTGGAAAGGTAAAGAAGCAGTGCCATTAACATATGCCTGCAAGTGCTGGTGGGCATTCCAAGCTCCCAAATGCATGTGAAGATCTTTATTACAATCTCAAAATATCATCAGCAGAGGGGATTTTAAAGATTATGTGGTCTAATCCACTAATTTCACAAATGAAAACAGAAGCCTAGGGAGATTAAAAGGATGTGCCTAAGGTCAGTAGCTATTCGTGGTGAAGCAAGGACCAGAATTCAGTTCTTGTTCAGCCCTGTACATTGTTTATCTGTCTTTGTACATAAAGAAAAAAAGGTAAGTCCTAGTAACTTTCTTTATATGGTTTCCCCAGGGTGCAGTAGTCTAAATCTAAGGGATTGAAATTGTCATGTTTTCTAAAAACTCCTGAAAATGCACACATGTACACATAAACACATCTTGGTAATTCCCACACACTGTGTATTCAGACATAAGGCATGCTTATGAGTAGAAGACGCATTCCCTGTAGTTAGCCCTGGAGTGCAGTCAGACGTTGGCCTCTCAGGCCTTCTCCCCACCAAGGCAGAGCCTTCTGACAAGGATGCGCCTGGGGCCTGGACATGGATTGATAGGTCCTCCCACCATGTGACCCTGCAGCTCTTGGAGAGCTGAGCCCCCACCTACATCAGGCCAAACAGTTTCCATCACAAGCAGACTGCAGGGTGATATGCAAATACTGTGATTGTCCACTCGTGCCAGGACTCAACATGCATCTGCTAGTATTGGGGGTCTATTTTGTGTATTGTGCCATCTGCTTCATGAACATGACCTCATCCAGTCCTCATGACTGTCTACTAGGGTGTCACCATGATTTGTATTGCATTAGGCTTAGAGACGTGAGGTGACTTGCATGAAAGAACGCATCTAGCACATGACCAACTCTGCATCCAATAGAGAGGACATGGGGAGGAATCAGAAAAGCTTATCTAACCTGCACCGGTGAATTGTTGGAGAAAACAAGACCCACCTGTGGATGCCCTACTATTAACATAACAGAGCAACAGATCAGAGATGACGACACGCCAAAGATCACGTGCCTGGACTGACTCATTAAAACAGGGGTGTCCAGAGAGGGCTCAACGACTCGCCCATCATCACATAATGTCTCTAGGAGTCTAAGGGGGGATGTAGGGTGAAATGATCTCTGAGGTCCCTGAGCCTAAAATATTATCTAATAAACTTTCATCTTCAAAGCTCTAATTGCCAGAGAAAGTAACAACCCACCGTCGGCATGCAAGGTACAATTCTCCATCAGTCTTCAGTCCTCTTGCACAAATAACCCTAGTGAAATATGTATTTCTCTCCACCCCCGTTAGAGTAGGATGAAATGGCACATTCCATTTTCAAAGTGGGCTGCTTGGACAGATCAGCAGAACCGAGAATTTGAAAAACTGTAATGTGGAACCTGTACTAACTTGCTGCAGCTTTTACTCACCAAGGGATGCAGTTGACAGAGGTTAGAGAGTCATGAAATTCTAAAGGCCATTTCAAAGCCAACCAGGGACAGAATAAGCCCTGACTTGTGTTTATGATAATGACATTTAAAAGTCTAAAAATTACAGGGTTGTTTACAGAGATGGACTATTATAAAATAATTGCATCCAACTTCGGGTAAACATAAAAGAAAGCTATTTTGTTGTGGATGGTTGAAAGAAAAGGTTTCCTTAACAGAATGGAGAAAATAAGACTCAGTTTCAGACAAAAAACTTCAAAGGCTATTGGGAAATTCATGGAATTTTAAAGAGAGAATCTCACTCAAAGAATTCTCTAAAATTTCCTAAACTTAAAAGCATTATTTTTCTTCAGACATCTAATTTAGATTATATGCCAAACCCTATAATAAACCTCCCACAAAGAAATAATAGTAGACTGCATGCATTATAGATGTTCAGTGTTCGCTCCATTTAAATACAATTATTGACCTTCTACCAGCCATCGGGATGCCAACGTTCCATGGCAACAGCGAGAGAAAGATCACAATATTTTCCCAGGCAATTTTTGGCTCTGGAGGAGACTCAGTATTATGCGAGAGGCTGTGTCACCTAAGAAACAATGAGTAATGATCAGATTTCACCTTGAGGGATGTCTTCGTTCTCTTCCTAGTCACAAATAGCTTGCACCTAAGCAGTATCCACTGTTGTGTAAGATGCATTTAGTCATCATTCAAGCATCAACTGCCCCTAGCGAGGGTGTGAACATAATATGAGTCTCTTGGTCTTCGAGGTGTTTGACATCCATTAATCCCAGAAGGACTATTTGGAGAGATTTTTAAAAGTTTTATTTCTGTGATCAGCAAAACCCGAGTTTGATGCCCAAATCAGCCTATTTCAGCCCACATCTTAGCCCACCTCTGCCCCAGTAATGCGGAGTAACAGCCTTCAATCCTAGAGTTGCTGTGAAGATTCAGAAGGTAAGAATTCAAAAGCATCCAGTCCAATGCTTGAAATAGTAGCTGTTTCTATTATTGATACACACTTATCCTAATATCTCAGTAGTTAGTCTGTGTCATATTTTTAGAAAGCATGAGCAGATGGTAAAAGCATTTTAAAATATAAAATACGAACGTATTATTTTAACAATTTCTCTTTGGCTCATATAGCTTGAAACAGACATTATTTCATGGATTTTGAAGTTGAATGGGATTCATTACCAAGTTTTTATATATGATAGGAATAATATTATTATATAATAGTTACATATATATAATATATATATTTACATGTATGGATATATATGTAAATTTAGTCATGTTAAAGATCTTGGCAAAATACACCGATGTTGGATTCTCCATCATCATTTGTTCTGAAAAACAAGTATATTACATAAACAAAACTACAGTACAAAAAGCTGTTATTTTAGCAAATGTGGGGCTTATGACAAAACTTTCTTTTGTAGGCTAAAGTCGTGTCATTCCAAGTAGTTTATCTGAAGAATCTGCAAGTTCAGGAGCTTTTTCAGTGCCTTGTAGGTTAAGGATTCCCCTGAAATCAACATGTTGTTTTGTCTACGCCATCTATTTTAAAAAAGCAGAACAAGGAATCAGTTTCTCTGGTTAATGGTATCACATGTAAAATATTCAATGACTGAGGATTTGAAAAGGGTCAAAGTATAACCTTGGACTTCTAGTGCTGTCCACGGAAGCTGTGGGAAGAGAAGTCAATCTTCATTTGACAACTGTTAGAATTTTCATAAAAGATTTGCTCTTTAAAAAATAACCTATCATCTATTTCTATAATATCTTGTTTGTTTTGAATTCATGAGAAATCTGTGCGTGTCATAAAAATATGCAAAACGGATCTTCACAAAACGGTCCTTCACGCCCTCATTGCTCCCTGCAGGGTGACTCACTCCTTGCTCAGGGCAGAAGTCACAGCATCTCAAGGGTTTGGGAAAATGAATTCTTTCACCTTCAGTTTCTTCTTGACTACACAGAAGAGAAAAAAAGGTGTTAATGAAAGCCAAGGAAAACCTATTTTCTAAGTGATCTGACACATCACAAGAAATATTGACTTCTAAAAAATATGTTTTTTTTAAAAAATGGATTATTTACAATTCTCAAGCATAAGAAAATTACATGATATCTACATATGTGTGCACTGCCTCCTCCTTTTATGGGAGACATGGTTCTATCTTGTCACAATGTTTTCCTTGCTGGCTAGCCAACACACTCTTTTGTTTTATCATTCAAGGCCTAGCCCAGATTTCTGACACCACGTGACAGGGTTGCTATGGGAACGGTGGCCCTGCGTGCCCCTGAGGGAACAAAGGGTGATTTCCAGGTGAGGACACCAGAGCAGCCTTGGTTCCTTGTTGGTAAATGTGTGTGGTAACCAGCATATTGAATGTTATTGGCAAATTCCATTCATATTTTACACGTCCTCCTTCTGGCAAATGCTTCTTTCGGTACATGTTATTACAGCAACCTTGGGATGCAGGCTGGAACAAAAATGAGGCTTTGCATGGTCAGGGAAGGATCACCGGTCAAAAACATGTAGCAGGATTTTGAATTATGGCTTTTGTCTTCCAAATCCCAAGTCACAGCTTTTCCCTGGAGATTTCAGATTCTGCTGTCACTGCTTTTTTTTCCCTTGATCTTGGGATTCATATGACTAATTTTAAAGCAGATGAAGAATCAATCAGATAGTCCTCAGCTTTCCCAACTCCTGCCCAGAGCCATGCAGCTACATTCAGGTACCTGACTTGTAGACAACCTTAGTGAAAAATCCAGAAAAATTCAAAAATCTCTATTAAAAAAAACATTGCAGTGATTGAAGTACTTGCTAACACATCAAAGTTCTCTCATGTAACTGTGTAATCATTTACAGATATAATACATTAATTCAGCACATTCCTTTTAAAAATTTTTAAATATTTTAACTTTTTTTCTTATAACATTCATGCTATGAAGTATACAAAGCATATGTATATAGCCCATTCCATTTTTTTTAAGTGAGCACAGGCATATAAACACTATCCAGATCAAGTTATAGAACATTACTAACACCCGGAAGGTAACCACTGTCCCACAGCTACCATTATACACTTATGTTACCAGTTTCTATGGTTTATATAAACGGAGTCATACAGTATCACACAGTGTCTGCCCTTGTGTCTAACTGTAGTACATCTGCTGGGAGCACATATATAGTTGGTTCTGCTTTGTTGCTGTCAAATTCCACTGTATGAATATAACCCAAATTATTTAGCATTAATTATACTGTTAAGGGACATTTGAGCTGTTTCCAGTTTGGGGCTACTGTGAATAAAACTCTTACAAACATTCTCATAAATATCTTCTTGTGGATACCTGCACTCTTTTCTCGTGGGTAAATTCACTTACTTAGTCTTATAGTTTATCTGTGTATTCTGATGAATTTTCTATCTACACAATCAGGCTGTTCATAATAAATGACAGTTTTATTTCTTTCTTTCCAATTCTCATGACTTTTATTTCTTTTGCTTGCCTTATTGCGCTGGAAAGGAGCTCCACTATACAGAATAGAAATTGTTGTAGTGGATTCCTGTTCTGAAACAGAAAGTGTTCAAGGTTTTGTCATCAAGTGTGATGTTTTCTGTAGTTTTTTTTTTTTTTGAAAACATCCTTTATTAGATAAAGGAAATCTCACCCTATTCCTAGTTTGCCAAGAGTTTTATCACCAATGGGTGCTGAAAATATCAAGTGCTTATTTTGCATCTGTTGAGATTCTCATGTGATTTTCTCCTCATATTTATCACATGATAAATCACATTGTTTGAATTTTCAGTTTTGAGTCAAACATACATTCATAGAGTAAACCCAACATGGTTGTGATGTATTATTTTTTTTAGACATCATTGTTTGGTTTGTTAATATTTTGCTCTGGGGCCGTCCCCATGGCTTAGTGGTTAAGTTTGACACAGGCTACTCGGGTAGCCCAGGTTTGGTTCCCAGGTGCAAACCTACACCACCATGCTGTGGCGGTGACCCACTTACAAAACAGAAGAAGATTGGCAACAGATGTTAGCTCAGGGTGAATCTTCCCCAGCGCAAAAAAAAAAAAAATGTGTCTAGGATTTTTGTACCTATGTTTATGAGAATGATTTGCGTGTAATTTTCCTATCTTATAATGTCCTTGTAAGTTTTGGTACTGAAGTTATGCTGGCTTCATAGAAAGAGTCTAGAAGTGTTCCCTCTTTTTTTATTTTCTGGCTGAGTTTGTGTAAGATTAGTGTGAGTTCTTCCTTAAGAATTTTTGGTAATTTCATGCTGCAGTCCTCTGGGACTTGAGGTTTCTTATGGGGAATGTTTTAAATTGCAGATTCAATTCTACTCGTAGAAATAGGATTATAAAGGTCTTCTATTTCTTCTTGTTCTCATTCTGGAAAATTATGTTTTCCAATGAATTTGTTCATGTCATCTTGAATTTCAAGTTTATTTGCAAAACATTGTTCATAATACGCTCTGTTTTCTAATCCCCAGAACCCCTGAATATATTACCTTACATGGCAAAAGGAACTTTCCAGATGTGACTAAGTCAAGGATCTTGAGATGGAGAGATTATTCTGGATTATCTGGGTGGACCCAATGTAATCACAAGCATCCTTTTAAGTGAATGGGGGAGGCAGGGAGATTTGAGTCAGAGAAGGAGCTGAGATGACAGACGCAGAGGCTGCAGTGATGTCTTCTCTGAAAACGGGACACAATCCAAGGACCACTGGTGCCTCCAGAAGCTGGAAAAGGCCAGGGAACAGATTCTCCCCAAGCCTCCCCAGATGGAGCACATGCCTGCCTACACCTTGATTTTAGCCCCATAAAACCCATTTCAGACTTCTGACCTCCTGGACTGTCAGATAATAAACTTGTGTTGTTTTTAGCAACAAGTTGGCAGTAGTTTGTTTCATCAGCCACAGGAAACTGATACAAACTGCCATTATTTGTAACATCTTGAGGGTCCATACTGATGGCCCTCCTTTCACTCCTGATATTATGCATTTGTACTTTTCCTGTCTTTTTTTATCAGTTTCGCTATTTTATCAGTTGATTAAAAGAATCAAATTTTGGGTTTATTGATTTCCTCTACTACCTACTTTATCTTTCTTTGATAACTTCTCTCATCTTTATTAATTCCTCACTTCTAATCTTTCTGGTTTTAGTTGGATTTTCTTTCCCTGTCTTCTAAAATAGGTTACTTAGGTCTTTGATTTTAGCCCAGTTATATCCCCAACAGAAATATACATACACAGATATCCAAAAGTACATATAAGAATGTTCATCGTTGTCTTGGCACAATAGCCCTGAACAGGACATAATCTGAATGCCCATCGATGGCCTTGTGTATCAAATGAGTGTGACTTTTATCCTGGAAGACAGTGGGTAGGGTATATGGGGCAATGACACGTTTTCAGCACATGAATGACATTCCCAGCAGGTGTTCTTGAAGGTTCCTCTCTGGCACAGTTTGGAGATGCATTGGAGGGGCCAGGCTGGGTGAATTTGAGCCAAGGGGAAGGCCAATTAGTAGCCTCAGAGGCTGATGCACTGGGAGTGACCAGGATGGATAGCTGCATGCAGTAATGTTAATACTAATGAGACAAAATCTGTGGTACATGGTGAGTGGTGGCCACAGTCTGGGGTGATTCTGAGGTGGAGGCATCTGTCTGGTTCATCTCCCTTCAATTTCCTCCACCTCTCCATCTTCTACATATCACTGACAGCTCCCTTCTGGAAACTTCTCCCTCTTTGACAAGTGATGGTAAGCTCTCTTGACTTCCCTCTGCTTCCCTGTTGTGTCCTTCTCTCTTCAGTGAATTCTCCTCCACTTGACCTCCAATTGCTGACTTTTTGGACGATAATTCTGAACCCTGTCTGTGCTTTCTCCACACTCTGTTCCCAAGCACATGTATCTCCATCACTTTAAATATCCCGTACCTGCTAATGACTCACAAACATGTGTATCTAATCCACCTCTCTTCCCTCAACTCCAGACTCTCACCAACCCCCCCACACACACCTCCTCCAATCAAATGTCCTAAAATCACCGCATGCCCAGTATAGGGGAAGCCAACCTTTCAGCCCCACGTTGACTCCAACCCTTTTCTTTCTCAGCCATCTTCATCTCAATAAATCAGATCATCATCTACCCAGTTACTTAGGGCAAACTCGGGCTCATTTGCTCCTTTGTTTAAAGGCTTCGTGTTATACCAGAAAAAGAAAAAGAAAAAAAAAAAAAAGAACTCCTCACCAAGGTCTGCAAAACCTTGCAAGACCTGACCATACCCTTCCACATCTCAAAATTCATGTCCTGCCACTCTTCATCCATTCAGTAAGCTCCAGACACTGTGGGCCCCTCTCTGCTCCCTCTAACCCCCACTTTCTCCTGATCTGGGCTTTGATTCATGGCTCCCTCGGCCTGGATAGATCTATTCCCATTTCTGATACCCAAGGAGGCCTCCACTTAAGATACTGTCTCCCTAAAAAGGCCCTCCCTGGTGCTTCTCTCTGGGAATGCCTCCCTCCTCCACCCTCTGTTCTCCATCTCATCTTGGCACCCAAGCTGTTTGCTTCCTGACCCTCACTACAGGTTGTGATGACTCCTAAATAGTTTCCTATTTCCTGAGGCGTGGTCTGCATCCTCCACTGGGCTGAGAGCTCCATGAAGGCAGGGACCACACCTGCGTCTTCACCAGAGGAAGACAGTGTTAAGTGGATCTCAGAGGAATGTTCAGAATGCTCTTTAACAAGTTGGAAGACAATGTTGGGGGTCATTTCCTGGTTACAGGGTGGAGAAATTTTTGTTTTCCTCACTACGCTTTACTACATACACCAACTTTACCTATATTGATCAGTTCTAACTTTTATAATCAGAAAAACAAAACAAACCAACCATACGAAGGACACAAAAGACACATTTATGATGTGGAATGTTATCACTAGAAACTTGTTTTTGAATGATGGCGCTTGGAGGGTGTTACTCTTGTCTAATTGGAAAGTTTTGGGACAGCCCCGGGGGTGCAGTGGTTTAGGTCGTGCTTTGTCAGCCTGGGGTTCGCGGGTTTGAATGCCAGGCGCAGACAGATGCACTGCTTGTCAGCCGTGCTGTGGCGGTGTCCCATATAAAGTAGAGGAGGATGGGCACAGATGTTAGCCCAGGACCAGTCTTCCTCAGCAAAAGGAGGAGGATTGGCAACAGATGTTAACTCAGGGCTAGTCTTCCTTAAAATAAAAAAAGAATTGGAAAGCCTCAGCTATCCTGAATAATTCCGGGCCCAAATACTCCACTTAGAGTGTTACCGTGGCTTTTATAACAATGGGATTATTGCATCTGCACACTGCACATGAGTGAAGAGATGAAGGGAGGAAACCACTTCCAGCTTCTTTTTTAATCTTGGGTCTAAATCTAAGGTTTTCATTTCTAATAGTTGATCTTTTCTTTTTTTTCTCATTTCTCCTTGATTTTCAAAAAGGGATGGGTTTTTTTTTTAGCATCTATCCCATAAGACTTCAAATTGATTTAAAGGGCATAGGGTTGGATGGAGCTGCCTTTCTGCCCAGAGGGTGTAAACTTTTTCTTAGGCAAACTCCCCACTGACTTCCCAAAATAGCAGAGAGTAAATGTGGCTGAACATGTTTTCAGTCTAAACAGATTTATTTATGTGAATTCATAAGTGAGTCACATCTATACTGTTATTTTATTCTAGAGCAACTGGCAAGGTATTAAAGAGCCATTCTGTCGACAGTTACCCTAAATCCCCAGATGAAAACTTTCTTTGGGTTGTAGCAGCCCCAATAACAGCAGCCGACATTTATTGGACACTGACTGAGAGTTAAGGGGGAGCACCCCTTCGCAAGGTAGTTGTCATTGTTCTTATTTCACAGGTAAGGAAATCGACACCCAAAGGTTAAGTCACTCAGGGCTCAGAGTCAATACTTGGAACCCACTGGCTCTCCCTTCTCATCACGACTGTGCTGGTCTCTCCTGCTTTCTTCCCCCGTGTCCCCCGCCCTCCCCCAACCATTTCCCTCAGGCTTCAGCCCCTAAGGGAAAGAAATGAAAATAATGCCAAACCAGTGTGGTGACTCATTTGTGAGCCAAACACAATTTGACTTCAACATTGCACAGCATATAAAGCTAATTTTGAGACAGTTTACTTTCTCATCTGTGGAATAGAACGATAAAGTCACTTTCTTAAGGAAATATAGCTGCTCAAAAAAAAGACAAGAAACCACTTTCCCTGCCCTGATTGCCGTTTGGAAGTCTGCAAGGCCACTGGGAGGACAACCACCCCATAATTCTCCTCTCACTGCTTCCTCCACCCGGAAAAACCACAGGAGTCAGAGTCAGGAGTGTGGCTTCATCCGCAACCTTCTTTCTCATGGCTTGGAAATGTGCTTTTACTGGAAACACCCTGGTAAATCCCAGAGTTAAATACTTAGCATATATTTTTATTTAACAAAACAGAACACGATGGTAGTCATCCAATCAACGCCAAGAGAGAACAACCCATTCTGGCGGTATGCTCCAGTTGGAATTCACAAATTCTCTCTGAAGTTCATGGAACAAGAAACAAGATAATTCATAATCAACACAGTTGCTTAGGTCTTGGTAAAGCGGTGCAGAGGGAGAAGGACTGGGACTGCAGGAAACACAGACCCATGGGCCGGCCAACTAAACGTTCTGATGAGTATAATACAGAAGACAGTCCGTAGTACCTACCCTACCTCCTTGAAAATAGCGTATGAGCCATTTTTCAGTGTTAACAGGAACTGGGATGATAATGTTCATTCATCATTTTATCATCCATGCTTTGAGATGTGAGTTGGACTCTTGAAAATTCTGAGGTTTGGAGTAGACTATTTCCTGAGGCAGAGAAGTCACAATATGGCCTCATATAATCCTCTCTTCCATGATGGAAGTGTTCTGAATGGTAATCCATGCCTAGGCAAGAGAGTGGACATTCAAATTGACCAGAAAGATTAGCCTCCTCACATATACAAACAAGTAAAGAGCTGAAAGCTATAAGAACAGGCTTGGAGGGAGAAGTGTTAAAGGGGTGGAAGCATCAGAGAGACACTAGGACCTCAGGCAGGTCCCTGAACTTCTCCAAGCTTTAATTTACTCTCACAAAAATGAGGGTAATGATACCTGTCCTGACGTGGTCATTGTTATAACATCAAATAAGATGTTTCCTACGAAAGCACTTTGAACATTCTAAATCACAACCAACTGTCAGATACTATTTAACTTCACTGCAGTGACTTCCATTCATGGAATCCGGTGCAGAAAAATAGCTTTTCCAAATGAAATCAATCATCAAAAATTAGTACTTGAAGTCTCCTAACGTAGAGTTGGTTTGTATTCTATTCCCAGTATCTAAGTAGAAATTTCTTGAAATTTATTTATATAGAGTTTGTTTGTATTATATTCCTAGAAACAATGTTTGCTTTTCAAAACAACAGAAACACACTCTGGCTGTAACATGATAATTGTGTTTCCAGGAAAGCTGATACTGTTAAAAATTCTTGTATAAACTATCCTCCCAGTGAGAAAAGTAAGGGATAAAGGTTAGATTGTATCAGACTTACAATTGTTTTTGTTCAGGACAGTCTAGTAATCGCCGATTTAATCACTGTCGATATATAAACTCAAGCCTAAACATCACTGAGCAAATTGCACATTGAATTACATCTGTAAAGACTCCTGGGGAGTGGCCTTTCCTCAGCTCTCGTCACTAGTGCAATCATTTATGTGGGGCTTCTTCTACACTCTAAATAATTTTGTCACTCATTTTAGCATGCTTATTGCACAAAGCTACTCAAAGTGTTTACATTGCCTGGACCATAACAATGGGTAACAAAGAATTTCTTGCTTCTAGTGCAAATTCTATTTCCAGAATAACATACCACTTTACATCGAATTAAAATAATATAACCTCTTGCTGTAGAATTAATGTCTGTATTGTACTTTTATTCCAATTTTTAAATAGAATTAAGCCCCTGAAAACATATTTCCAGGTTAGGCTGAATAACAGCAATAGAAATGATGATGATAACAGTAAGAGCAGCTCCTACGTATTAAGCACTCACTGTAACGCTTCAATCTCGTTTCAGTGTCATTTGGTGTTGTGATGCTTTATGGTGAGAGAGCACAGCAGGTAGTCACTTCTCCTGGTTCACTACAGACTACATTTCTCCGGCTGTTGAATGGTGGCTTTAAACCAGGGATCAACATAACAATAGTAACCTCTCTCACTTTTGAGTGCTTAACATAAGTCAAACTTACTAAATGCCTTGTATACAGTTATTTAATCTGCACCACACAAACTGATAGGTACCATCACACTCATTGTAGAGATAAGGACACTGAGGTTCAGAAGGGTTAAGTATCTTCTCCAGAGTGTTACAGCGAGGCATTTGTCCAACCATAATTTTAACCTAGGTGGGTGTGACTTCAAGGTTGGAACTCAGAAGAGAGGTTACAAATCATTCTGTGTGTCCCCACTGAGGAGGATGTTCTACTTCTATGAAATGTAGACCACCTTACAAAGGAAGGTGTAAATCATAAAGCAAATCATCCTACCAGATCTAGAGCTACGCACGGCCTGTCTTCATACAATCTGCCTCCATGGAACGTCTGTGAATTGGTGGAGCTGTCCAAGCTGCTGAACTCAGTAAGAGCTACAGGGACTTTGTGTTCAGAGAACCTGCATCTTCTTTCATCAGAGGAAACGTTAGGGCAACAGGAACAGTGTCCAGACAGATTGTGGGTCATGGACACAAAGTTACTTTCCAGCCCTTTGATTTTTAATTTGTGTCTTCATTCGAAAGCACTTCTGAATGAATTAAAGCACTCCCAGCTTCCCCCAGCTCCCTGAATCCAGATTAGAGAGACGAAGCTCTTCTCCCAGCAGCAGCCAGGAAAAAATGGCGCATGATCAGTGGCTCTAAAACCAACATTGACCTGGTCTATATCCAATAACTCTGTGGAGCTGACCAATCCCTTTGGTTAATTAGGGCACATGTGGCAACTTACTCATCCTCCAAGGTTCATTGGGAAGCTGCATTGATTAAAAGTTGATCATGATGAGGTTATTTCGAGATTTTTTAATGCCCACATGAGCAATCGCTATCGACACTTTAAAAATGTTCTAGACTAAATCATCACAGTCATATTTCTGTAAGCATTTGTGGGTCATAAACTATGTGCCCTGATTTACCACAGTGAGAAGTCCTTTACATACTTAGTTCTCACAGCACCTCTAAAAATGTAGGTACTAATATAATCCCCAATCTCTAGATGAAGTTGAGGTTTAGATAAACAGCTTGCCTAGGGATACAAAGTGGATACTTAACCAGGTGTTTGAACTTCAGAACGCTATTTTTATTTCTATAATATAGACTTTGGGGCTTGGATTGCTCATTTCTTTGCATGTTATGGGCTATACCGACCCGTAATTAACTTTTAAGATAAATGTTTGTGCTGAGTGCAGAATTCTGTTGCCTACCTCTACATAAAAGTGAGAGGAGGTCTCCTTTCAGGTTGGAATCTGGGTCCATAGGTTCCGTGAGGGAATATCAATGATGTCTCCTGCTTATATGCTTACACAATATTACTGACACCATAATCTGAAAGTATTTGTTCTTTCAAATAATTTCGAAAGCCTGATTTTGAGAAAGGATATTTCTGGAGGATTGCCTAAAAGATATGCAGTTCGTGCATTCTTCTAGTCTAGATTTGATCGCTGGAGAAAACAAGACCTACTACAGACTGAGAACTTAAACTTTATCCCCTTGGCCCTCGACAGGCCCATTTTACTAACTATGTTGATGTTATGCTCACATACTGTGTGGAGGGATGTTCTACGAAAATTTCTCTTGACTGCATTCATTGTTGGTGTGTTGTTTAGGAAGGTTTTTGCCTCCTCAGTATTTGCCTTACAAATACTCAAAGAAAAATTGCACCTCGCTACCTCAGATACCTTCTGCAGATGGGGCCCTTCTACATGTAGGGCACTGTGTGACTGCACTGGCCCCAGGCCCACTAAGCCAGTCCTACCTTCCAGTTCTCCCAGCACTTCTCATTCTTGCTTCTTCTCTCCTCCAAACTACCCAGGAATTCATGGCAAAACACTTCAACCCCATACTGTATAAGTCACACAGTCCAGCGCTGCCCCTCCCATGGTCAGCTTGGGGATACCAACTGATTTCCAGCTGTCCAAGGCAGAAAAACATTAAATACCTTACAGCTTCTGGCACCTTGCCCTTTCTCTCCAAACTCCCAGAATTTGATATGAGAGGGGGGTCCCTGGCATTTCTGCACAATCTTTCAGCGTCTTGAGATTATAACTCAAAACAGTTGATCATGTGCTCGCCATCTTCTCCCTTATCCTGGGGTTCAGTTCCCTCGTACTAAATGAGTTTTACCCTTTCCAACGTGAACAGTATGTTCTTTTGGTGAAGAAGAGGTAAGTGAAATAGGAGGTGAGCAGCTTTGCTTTCTGTCCTCTGTTCCCTGCCAATCAAGTGTTAACACCACACTGTAAGCCTGAAGTACAACTTTCATCCTTTTTCCTACTCTAAACACAGCTATGAAGCCACCTCTGCCTTTCTTAGGAACAACAGCAAGCCCATTCCTGTTCCGGGGTTGGCCCTCCTGATTCTGTTCTTAAGGTTCCATCTTTGCTCTGACCATCATGCTTGGTCTTGTGCGAGCTTTCCACCTTCCCTGTCATCGTCAATGCCATGTGTCACTGAGTTCTTTGAGAAGTCACCTGAGTCCTTGTAGATATCCCCTCTCACCTGTCCTCATCAAAATCTTCCATGATTGTGAGCTCAGCTCAGCTTGTGCTCTCAGATGCAGACCCGAGGGGCAGCACGGCTCAACTGTAGGGGTGGATGCTGTGGACTGAACATTTGTGTCCCCCCAAATTCATGTATTAAAACCTAACCCCTAAGGTGATGGTATTAGGAGGTGGGGCCTTTGGGAGGTGATTGGGTCATGAGGGTGGAGCCGTTAGGAATGGAATTAGTGTCCTTATAAAAGAGAGTCCAGAGAGCCCCCTCACCCCCCCCCCCACCATGTGAGGACACGGGGAGACAATGCTGTGTATGAACCATGAAGTTAGTCCTCACCAGACCCTGGGTCTCCTGGTGCCTGGATCTGGGACTTGCAGCCTCCAGAACCGTGAGAAATCAATGTCTGTTGTTGGAGCCCCCCATCTTTTGTTACAGCAGCCTGAAGGGACTAGGAAGTGAGCATTGGAGGGAGACCTCCTGGCTCTGGCTCCCCGCTCTGCCAACAACCAGCCATGTGACCCTCAAAAACCACTTAACTTCTCTGTGCCTCAGTCTTCATCTTTAAGTTGGGGCCAGTAAGAGCACCTGCCTCATAGCCTTACAGTGGGGACTAAGTAAACAAGCAAAAGTCTTGAATAGAGGCCAGCACAGAATGCACACTCAATAAAGTGCATATCAGCTAACACCACAGTCTAATGAGGGCTGTGCCTTTAGCCACAGGCCACACCAGTCCTAACTGCATCACCTTTGCCAGATTTACATGCTTCCTGTTGGGCCCTGGAGGCATCTGGGCTCCTGGCAGCTCCCTTAAGTAGCAATTGAGTAGCCAAGACTTTCACCTGAGTTGTGCGAGAATGAAGTCACCACCTTCACAGAAGCAGCCCGTCTGCATTTGAACCCAGCATTTTTCCTTCATATCCGTACTTCACGAGGGAAACGGGGTCTCCTTGGGGCCTCGCTATAACGTGCATGAGGACCGAGAGCGAGCCTACAGCTGGCAGCGAGGCCCGTGTGTCCCCCTCCCCAGACAGACCTCCTTTTCTGCATCTGGAATGATAATGTTGTCAGGGTGGAACCCAGAAGGTTCTATCACAGCGGGGAAGGCAGACCTGGGAGGAGATCTGGTCGGTCAACCGCGGTCCAGCAAAGCAGCAGCCGCCTCCCTTCGCCCCCTTTCTCGGGGGCGGCGGGCCCCGTCGGACGCACTTCCACCCGGTTCTTTTCACTGCGCGCTTCGCTGTCATGTCATGTCATTGCGAAGGTGTCGTTTGGGAGGGCAAAGCCCCCTCTCCCGCTCCCTTCCAAAGCCTCACACTTCATACCTGGCAATATATCTGTTTAAAAATACGTGTTTTCCCTTTCTAAGTAATTTAGGGTCAACCGGGTCAGCCCAGGCATCTGAGTGTCGCAAAGAAATAGCTCTGGGAGCTAAACGTCGGGAGCAACGCCTCCAGCCTGAATACAAAGTCGGAACAAGATAAGAAGAAGCATCCTTAACCTCCAGTCCGTGGTCCTTCTCTCAATCACAGGCCTTGTGAAGCCACCTGGGAGACCCCACAGTTGCCATGGAGACGGGAGCCCGGGTGCCTCTCAGCCACCATCCGAACTCCGGCCTCCTTTCCAGGCCGCCGAGTTCTGAGCTGATAATGTCAGGCCGGCTCCGCTCTTGGTCCCAGACAGTAACGGGTCGGTTTGGTTTTGCTTTTTGCTTTCTTTCTTTTTTTTTTTTTTTTCTTGTAAGCTATAGGGACCTTAGTTTAAATATACACCTAATGAGAAATGCACGCCACACAAGTGCCCCTCCTGGATAAATACACTTTGGGCAGACAGTCCGACCAGAGCAGTTATAAGAGAGGGGACGACGTGCTCAGATTTCACCATTCAAGGGAGAGCGTCCAGCCTGCTCTCTTGGCTGCTGGCTCCTCCTTCTCACAGGTGGGTAACGGTTGAGACCACGGGTGCTGTAACATTTCCTAGCAGGGCCCAATTACAGACACACCTGTGATCAATTCTTTCTGCTGCTCTCCATCCAAGTGCCCCATTTGGCCGTGGTTAGGTGGTGGGGTGCGAAGCTGCTCACCGCTGCAGGCTGAGTCAGGGACCCACTGCGCAGATACAAGCACCAGCAAGGGCTCTTGAAGGACTTCTGCTCTCATGCACCATCTGCACAGCTGTTTCTTTTTTAAAGACTGTTTCTTTTTAGAGTAGCATAATGTTCACAGAGAAATTGAGGGGAAGGTACAGAGATTCCCTTCCCCCCCACACCCTACTCCCCCACCCCCCCCCACTGCCTCTACACATGCACAGCCTCCTCCACCATCAACCTCCCCCACCAGATGATACGTTTGTTACAACTGATGAACCTGCGTTGACACTTCGTCTTGGTGGTGTACTTTCCATGGGTTTGGACAAATATATAATGACATGTATCCACCATTGTAGTATCATATGTAGTAGTTTCACTGCCCTGAAAATCCTCTGTGCTCCACCTATGCATCCCTCCCTCCCCAATCCCTGGCAACCATTGATCTTTTACTGTCTCCGTAGTTTTGCCTTTTCCAGAATATCATAGAGTTGGAATCACACAGTGTGTAGCCTTTTCAGATTGGCTTCTTTCACTTACTATTATGCATTTAAGGTTCCTCTGTGTCTTTTCATGATTTGATGGCTCATTTATTTTTAGCACTGAATAATATTCCACTGTCTGGATGGGCCACAGTTTATTTACCCATTCACCTACTGAAGGCCATCTTGATTGTTTCCAAGTTTTGGCAATTATGAATAAAGCTGCTATAAACGTTCATGTGCAGGTTTTACTGTGTACATAAGTAGTCAGCTTATTTGAGTAAATACCAAGGGGTGTAATTGCTGGATTGTATGGTGAGAGCATGTTTAGCTTTGTAAGAAACTGCCAAACTGTCTTCCATAGTGGCTGTACCATTTTGCATTCCCACCAGCAACGGATGAGAGTTCCTGTTGCTCCACATATAACTGTTTTCTGTTTGTTGGTTCATTTGCTTGTTTTTGACATCTGCCATCCTCTTTCCTCAAACAAAATATACCTGAACAGAACTCATTTTAATCCAAATCATCCAAAGAGTTCTCAGACCTCACGCTCAATGCTGTGGTATGAGGAGCTCGGTCAGAAATCTCACTCACCTAGGAAGGAAATGTGTATTTCTCACCGAGAAATTAAAACATAAGGCATTTTGGACATGGGTGTCCCTCTGCACTTCAGTCAAGTAAGAACGCGATATATTACTTACACTGTCTGTGTTTATACATTCTCAAGTAGAGATTTGATATCAGTATAATAGGAGCATTTTAAACATGTCATCGTTTGTGTTGACCCAACAAATGTGCTAAATATTATCCGAAGAGAGAGATGGTTTACAATAGCTCATTGGAAATGACATTTTGTTAAGAATCTTATTTGAAAATGTTCCTGTCTTTGGTTGGACAGCTGTCCATTAAGGTCTATGCTGGCGTGAAGAAGAACTGTGATTGAATGCAGCGTTAAGAATCTCCGGCACATTCTCCTCCTAAATCTGTTTTTCAGTGACAGCTATTGTGATGCTATAAAGGCCTAACCTGCCCTAGTAGAGCAAAGACCTCAAAACTGGGGACAGAGGATCAGAGCTGTCACTACAGTGGCCCCAACTTTGCTTTGTTACTGCCCAAAAAGGGGGTTCGTCTGCCCTCTGCAAGCATGCCAATAGTCAAGAGGCCAGGTGGTAGGAGAGAAAAGATGTTTATTACAGCTTGCCAGCAAGAGGCAAGATGGCTGATTCATGTCCAAAAGAGCCATCTTACAGAACAAAGATTACAGGCCAGTTGTATAGGGGGCTGGTCTCCCGGTCGGGGAGGCAGCTGGTCTCAGGGTGGGGCAGACATCTGCTCTCAGTTCCTCCAGTCTCTGGTTTTACTGGACGTGTATCAGAGACCGGAGCAACGCCCTACACCCTGATCTTTCAGTTGTCACTGATGATGGCTGTCAGCATAGACTCTCTGCTGGGGGATCATCACATTCCTAAAGAACTCAAGAGAACAAAGTTATCAATTTACAGCAGCTGGGAGGGGCCATAAATCTACAGAGCATGTCTGGGCTAGTTAATCAGAGGTCACTCAGAGTTGCAATAGGGTTTCTTTCCTACAATATGGCTTCCCTTATGTCAACCTTGTCTTGAGCTGGTATCAGCTTTAGCTCAGCAAAAACCTGACTGGACGCTCCCAGGTTCCACCGTACACTGATAGCTGCACTTTGCCAATGAAAACCCTTGGAACGTAGAATGAGATGGAGTGAACAGATGCAGATGGACTGAGAGAAGCATAAGCTCCAGTTTATGAACAAAGCAGAACAGCAATCTTTGATTGATTACGTTTAGATAACGCCAGGTGAGAATTTAAAATTAATCTCTCTGCTGCATCACAGCCTAACTGGAACATGCACAATGGCGTTTTAAGTGTCTTAAATTTGGCCAAAAATAAGTGTTCGAGCCAAGAAGATGGGAGCCCAGGGCTGCGAGGAAGGCCCGTCTCTGTGCGTCTCCTCTGACCTGCATGAGGAGGGTAAGGACACCCACGTGCTGGTGGTTGCCTCGCGGCGTGAACACTAACCAAGTACGTGGAGATCCATGTGGGGAGGGCAGCTGTGATGACACGGGGCTAAGCTGGTCATTTCTGACCTGGTTGCTACCTTTAAGGGGAGAGGGCACAAAATGCCATTTATTTGGAAATTTGAAAAGTAAAATAGACGTGAAAGAGTACAGAAATAGATCATTTGGTCTCGATGACGGGAACAAGAGGACTTCAGAGAGTGAAGATGTAGGAAGATGTTCCCACGTCCCAACGTGGGCAGGGTCTTCCAGAACTCCGGTCACTGAGCGGAGGCCCTGCCCTGAGGTCGCCCACCAGGAGGCTTCCTTGGAGAAGCAGGTCCCGGCCCCCCAGACAGGAGCGCAAGGCCAAAGCCGCATGGCGCACGCTAGTCATGCTCCCGGAGAGGGGAAGACACCTGTGACAGGACACTTCCTAACCAGTGTGTGCAGGGTCACCACAGCCTGCCGATTGCAGCAAAGGTAACCTTCCATCGACAACTGATAGTATCCCCAAGGAGGTACCGCCGAGGAGCTGTGGGCTTTCTTTTCAGAGCTTACATCTTTCTCTCCTGTCTACCTAAGAAAATTACAAACTTTTTAAGGCAGAGAGCATAATGATTTTAATTAATGCAGGCTATACTTTTTTGGAAGAGAACAACTTCACACTCGTTAGACTGTCTATCTTAAACCCTCCCGATATTCCTCATATTCTTCCTAATTTCAGAGGGAGAGGACTTTTATTTCCTTTGTGTAATTCTACATAAGAGGTACCTAGGAGGGGAGTCACATCTCAATTAACAACCAGACCAAGGGCTTAGGAGTAGTTGAATGGAGTAAAAGTGAGGGGTTGGGGATGCAAAGGGGGGCAGCGCACAGCTGCTAGGTGCTTTCTCCACGTGAAGAATCCTATTTTTTCCTTTATGTTAACAGTGATTTACTTCGCAGGTCCTACGCGACCTATTTCTGTCACTGGCCCCTGAGACAGAAACACACACATTTCAGACAAGATTAAAATATGAAATTACAATCTTAACATTATCTTTATAGACACATTCTTCTGTGCCCTGTAGATGTGAACACTTTCCTATTTAAATAATGTTTACAGTTCGCTAACCTACAGCGTCTTCCTAATTGGCACTTGATTTCTTACCAAATAGCATTTAAAAGGACTGAGCAGAGCCCAAAGGCAGAAGCAGAGGAAACTGCCGAATGGGCTGGGAATTAAGCCATCCCAGTAAAGGTGGAGCCCGAGAAATTGCAGGGATAGGAAATAGCAGGTTCTTCAGCACAAAATAGACTTGTGAGAAACTAATTGCTACAGATTCCAGAATGCCCGAAATAAAACGTGGGGAGGATATGGTGAGCGTACTGTAATGCATAAAACCTTGACATTTGTGATAAAGACTCAAAATATACACTGGAAGGCTGGGGCTTGTCTTCAATGTTCAATTCTTTAAATCGTTTCAAGCAGCTAGCCATGTTTGTGGAATCACATTGACTGGGTGTCGAGAGGAAGCGAAGAAACAAAAATAGACACTGCTCTGCTTTGAAGAACGTGTGTTCCAGAAGGTGGCTTTTGAGCAGCACAGGAGTGGGGGGACGACAGAGTAGAAAAACCTCATTTCTCAGATGCAGACATGGCGGCCAGGATGCATGAGGGGTTTGGCCAAACAACCACCTTCCTTCCCCCTCAGAACTTCTACCACACAGCCTCTCTGGGATGGAGGAGAGGCTGCTATTTGCAATTATCACAATGACTGTTTATGACTCAGGAGTCTGAAGGAGGCCCGTGCAAAGATTACATTCCAAAGGCTTGATCACTGAAAATGCTGGGGTGGAAACTGTAATTACCAGCCTCTCAGAGCTGCAGCACCCCCTCTGGGGTTATTTGCATAAACTCATTGCCTGGGGCAATTCCTGAAAACAACAGTCCCCTCACCATTATTTTCCTGCAACAAGAAGGCTTCTGAAATTAAGGTTTGGGCATTAGATCTTGCTCACCCGCCTCTGAGTGGCAGTGTCCTATAAACACAGGCACATAGTGCTGTTGCCTTGTTGTTAATTACAGAATATCTAGAATAATCAAGAGCCCGGTGGAGGCGGTGGAGGTGACTTTAAGTCAGTCGGTTTCCATCACAACTTGAAGGTAGTGAGACCAGAATTGGAACTCACTTTATTGGAAACCTGAAGGTGGAGGAAACCAGAGCTGGTGGGGGGTGACCTGCAAACAGTCAGAGAATCCAGAATTTGAATCCGAGCTGGATGTTGTGAGGGTTAGATGAAACAATGGGCTGATACCAACCGGCAAGCCTTTGTAGGTGTAGATTATGCAAAACCATTAGAACCTCCAACAGTCGAGTGTGGAGGAGGAGGGGCAGGAAGAGGAAGGGCTCAGAGGGCCGGGAAGGAATCCTGTGGTGGCCCCAATGGAGCAAGTGGAACAATGACACACAGCCCTACCATTTTCCCACCTCCAAAGTCACTCATGCCACACACTTGAAAGGTTCTGTCAGACAGAGCTGCCCAGTGAGATGACAAGCCCTTGGGAAAAAATTGGATCCTGAGTTCAGTGGGAGAAGTCTCCCTCTTTACCCACTGAGGCATTAGCAATGAACTCATCCCTATGGTGAGATCTTTCTAGACAGGGACCCTTCCCCAGGGCTCTCCTGGTGGCTGGTTCGTGATGCTCTGGAGCTCTTCATGGACTTCTCTGCTCTGAATGAGGGACCCCCCGCATGCGGCATGGGGGTGCCATGCCTACTTCAACACAACTCCCTGTCCAAATCCTACATGTGTGAACTGCACACACACAGCATTCACACTGACTTTTCCCAAGCAACCCTCCCCATTCAGAAAAGAGACACTGATTCTTTATATTAACTTTACTTCTACTGGGAACTGTTTGCTTAAGAGTCAATTTGCCTCCTCATTTCCAGTCTCACAAGCAAGGCATATCTAGTCACCCATCATACATGACCCACGAAAGCTTCTGAGCTGCTGGACGGACATCAACTTTCATCTCTGGTCACTTTGGCATGGGAAGCCCTTAGGTGACCTTAGTGGATCCACAACAAATTTATGTGCACATAAATAGACCACGACTGAGGAAAGCAGATCATTATTTCCTGAGCAAATGCTGACTCAAGTGTTATCCTCAAGCACAGGGAAGCAACAATCCACTTGTGTGCTTTCACTGGTAATACTCAAAGGGGGTCCCGAAATAGTCAGTGACTTAGGCTTAAAGGAAGAGTAACCCACCAAAAGTTTTCTTCCCTGTCTTGACTGTGGCTTGTAACAAATGATCTCACATTCTGCACTGTAATGTTTAGTAAGATTTCTCGTACATCAGTTTTTTTTTTAATCATGCGTGATCATTCATGACAGGTTTTTCAGGTTCCTTGGCTCAATGGTCTAATTACAAACTCAATGGAAAAACAGGGGCAGGTTACCACAGGTTACAAAACTACACAGACAAGACGTGAGCACACTTTCTGACTGATGTGTGACAGTGACTAAGGAGCAGCTGACTCTGAGTGCGCTGTTCTCCCGTGTGCTAGGGCCACCATGGCAGATTCAACTGTTTCTTTCCCAGTGTGCCTCTCACACTTTGACTGGTCGTGTGAACTCGGAAGGGTAAATGGGCACAACCACTGGCTCTTCTCCCACTCCGTTCACCACTGTCCCTGGTTGTGCTGCTTGGAGAGGAGGGTCCTCCCCTGAACACATGGGCAGGTGGTCCATCACTTTTCTCCTTTGCAATCCTTGGGAGGTGACAAAGTTGTCCCTGATTTTCTCTCATGTCAAATTCCTCAAAGGAACGGGCTGACATACTTCTTCTCCTGGGAGGAGAGGGATAAAGAATAAAGGCAGCTCACCACAGGCATCCCCTGAATCTCCATCATTTCTAACTCTAACCTGTTCCCTTTGGAATCTAACAACTGTCCCAAATGAATTTTCACATTTTTATCCAATTCCATTATTACAAACATTTCTATTCATTCATTTATTCATTATTTCATTTATTTATGTATTGGCTCTGTTTTAGATTGAATCGTGTCCCCAAAATTCATATGTTGAAATCCTAACCCCCAGTACCTCAGAATCTGGCTGTATTTGGAGATGGGCTCTTTAAGGAGGTAATTAAGGTAAAACGAGGTCATTGGGGTTGCCCCTAATCCAAGGTGACTGGTGTCTTTAGAAGAGGACATTAGGACACAGAGGGATGGCGATGTGAGGACACAGGGAGAAGACAGCTGTCTACAAGCCAAGGAGAGAAAGGAGAAACGAGCCCTGCTGACACTCTGACCTTAGACTTCTAGTCTGTGAGAAATAAACTGTGAGAAAATAAATGTCTGTTGTTTAGGCCATCCAGTCTGGGGGACTTCGTTATGCCGGCCCGAACAGACCAACAGAAGCACCTAAGCTGTTTCAGGCATTGTTAGAAATGATGGAGATACACTGATGAATAAAACAGAAAAAAAGAATGTTCTCTTGAGCTTATAGTCTAGTGGAAAACTCACATAAAATCAGCTGAAGGTTGTAGCTGAGTGAGTGAAGGAATGAATAAATGAAGGAGCAAATTCAGTTCCAGAGCTGAGAACACAAAAACTTAAACTTGGAGTGAGAGCATTTAGAAGATTTGCTTTCTAATACAATATGTATCACAGGACAAGAAATGAATTATTTTGTTTCCCTCTGCTATACTTTGAATGTTTGTGTGCCTCCAAAATTCGTATGTTGAACCTTAACACCCACTGTGATGGTGTCAGGAGGTGGGGCCTTCAGGAGGAGACTAGGTCATGATGGTGGAGCCCCCATGAATGGATTAGTGTCCTTATAAAAGTGACCCCAGAGAGCTCCCTCGCCCCTCCACCACGGAGGACACAGTGAGAAGTCACCTTCTATGAAGCAGTAAGTGGGTTCTCATCAGACACTGGATCAGCCAGTACCTTGATCTTGGAATTCCACCCTCCAGAACTTTGAGAAATAAATGTCTGTTGTTTATAAGCCGGCCAGTCTGTGGTGTTCTGTTATGGTAGCCCGGATGAACTACGACACCCTCTCCCATGTATTTCTTTTACAATTCACACAATTCATGAGTGAGATCTTAAAAGTCACAGTTGCCTCAGATGAGTAATTTCAATGCCTCCCATCCATGATGACTTGTAGAAAGGCAGTAATCATGTAGGCCTATGGGAAGCCAACTGGGTCCACTGAGTGAGTATTTTAATGAAGCCGTAATTCCTGTGTTCCTTCAGGTTACGCTGTGCACTAGAACAGTGGTTCTCAACCTTGGCTACACACTGAAATCACCTGGGGACCTCTAAAAATGCTGATGCCTGGGTGATGCATGGGGATGTTTAAACTCTCCCCAGGGAATCATAATGTGCAGCCATGGTTGAGAACTTCTGCTCCGAATGGAGCACGCTCATGAACCCTTCTGCTTCTGAGCAGACACTCTGCCCATCTCCTCAAATTCCTGAGCTGTGGTGACTGTCAGGCTGATAAGTGGGGGTGGAAATCCAGTCTAACCCAGCAAGTATTTCCTTACAGCCTGCAGTAATGGACAGTCCAGAGGGGAGCCCTGACTTATCCAGTGCGGCCCAGAACTCAAGGCATGTACACTTCGTGTTTGGGGAGAAGCAGGCGTGTAGGGGTTGAAGGGAAGAGGGAAGATAGCACTCAACAGTTTGGGTCATGTCTCCAGAACGAGGGTGATGCCTGGGGGGACCTGCTCTGCATTAGCAGGCTCACCCCGAAGGCATTTGCTCTGTGAGGATGCTGTTATTATCCCCACTTTACACGCCGGCCAACAAACGAGGACACAGCCACTTTCCCAGAGTTCCATGGCCAGTGATGGCAGATCTGTGCTTGTCCTGGGCTCCGAGCCGCCTCAGGCTTTGCTCTTCCAGTGGAAGACATTGGTAATTACAGTAGGCTCTAGAAGACTTCAAAGAAGAAATCACACACACAAACTATTTGTCTGTCTTCTAACAGCTTCTTCTTGAAAACAGGCTCCAGTGCTGAGAACCGATGGGCTGGTCATCTCCCACCTTCCTTGATGCGCCTTGGTCCTAAGCGCCCCCTTAGTGGGACTAGGAAACATGCTCCCCAAAAAGAGACTCAGGACTCTTCTCAACGAAACCATGTCCCCTGATCTAGTATCCAACTTGGTCGCCACACCTAATCTCAACTTACCTGCCTCTTAAGTCCAGCTCTTCCCGTTTAAGCTGTGCTGGACCCGCTCAAGGCCTTGCCCTTGTGGCCCAGGTGCCATGCAGACCGTCCCTGGTTACCTTCCAGCCACTTTCTCAGCCAGACCACAATGCTATTCCTAACACCTACGGAACTGAGCACAATGTCACTCTTTCCTGGCCTTTTGGCAGCTTTTCACTGCACCCTCTCCATAGAGTCCCAAATAATCAATGACTCATGTCTGCCACCAAAATGGTGTGAGCCTCACTCTTCCTTTCCCAGTCATAACATGTAGGTTATCCATTCGTCTTCATGCTGGGGAATTTGCTCCCTTTTTTCTGTCCCTGAACTTTCAAAGTGTCAGTGGAAGACTAGTTTATTGAACCCTCAACTTTATTTAACCAAATGATTCCTGAAAGCCCATGTCTCCATTGAAGCTTTCTCAAGATACTTGAAAAAGACACAGTGCCTGACACGAACACACAGTTTCCATAAATTGCCCCCTGCAAGTTCATCGACCGCAGAGCTGGTCCTGAGCAGATGGGTGGTGCCATATAATGGATTATTGATAAGCGTTCTCATTACTGTGTTCAGTTATCAGTGTGGTCTATATGTCAACACGTCTTAGAATCTGAACTTAGAGCACAAGTTCACTCCTTCGCTCTTCACCAAGACTCGTAAACTTGGTGGAAAATTGGAATATGGGTCACAGGTCCA
The DNA here is from genome assembly GCA_031878705.1 of Tapirus indicus. Taxonomy (NCBI): domain Eukaryota; kingdom Metazoa; phylum Chordata; class Mammalia; order Perissodactyla; family Tapiridae; genus Tapirus; species Tapirus indicus. Next base: position 124,558,594 of record CM062925.1, read on the forward strand.
GCTGGAATTCACTCAGGAGGATCAACTGAGAGACTTGATTTAAAGGCTATCTACAGACACGAGGGCAGAGTGAAGAGTGTCAAAGGGACACCAAGGCCCCAAGACACCAGCAGGGGCAGGAAGGCCTGAGGAAGCAGAAAAGGAAATAGTGTCACCAGCACTCGGAGGAGGGACAAGCTGGCAGGACCTGAAAACCTGGGAAGGAGCACCACATCCTCTCTTCCCTGTCCACCTGTCTCCAGGACTCCCACTGGCCAAACCCAACAGGAAGCCAGCCAGCAGGGGAGCTGGCCCACACTGTCCTTGAGGGTCAGCCTCTCAGGACAGGGATGAGGGCAGTGATCATGGAGAAAGGATGAGGAGCGGGATGCGGCACATGGGAAGCACCAACCAACCAATTCTCAGTACGCTCACCCGGCAGAGTGCGAGGCAATGGAGGGGGAAACCATGTAACCCTGAGTTAATGCAGCAGGAGCCCAACTTGATGTAAATTTCCTACCGAATGAGAGCTCAAGGGGGCGTCTGCTTTTGTATCTCCGTCCGTTGACAATGCCTGGCCCACCTCAGGTGCTTAGTTCATTAGCTAGTTAATTAATTAAACATGTGACATATCTTCTAGTCAGAAAACAGCTGTCAGATGTTCTGTGGAGGTTTCCTGAGGAAACGACCAGTTGGTTGAACGACCTGGAGACGTGAGGGCTTGTGATAAAATACGGAGCAGTGGTTTGTCCACGCTTGCCCACTGCCCTGGAGTCAGAAGCCATCCCAGACAAGTGACATCTATAAAGCCCGCACTCTAGAGGGATGGTGGGACGTGTGACACCACAAGGCTGCCTCTGAGATCGCGAGTCCATTCCTCTCTCCTCTGGGTCAGCATCTTCACCAGCCTCTCTCTCCTGTTCCCCAAGGATCAAGTCAGGATGCCCCTGCACACATGGGATCTGTTGGCCAGATACCTGTTTAGAGTTTGGGAATCATTTGATTTCAAGAAATATTTTTCAAGGTGAGCAAATACACGTCACAAATATGTGTTGGCTTAATCTTCAGGCACTGTCGCAAAATTTCTCATTAAACCTTATTCTTTCTTCCGTATGAAGCCTTTGAAAGATTTTATAAAATAGTGACTGTTAAACGTAAATAGAATTCCTCTCATGCTATTTACCATATAACTTACTCACATATTGAGTTTATTGTTCATCTTCTGTCTCCATCACCATCACATCCTCCTTCTCCCTGACAAAATATAAGGTTAGGGAAGACAGGGAATTTGACTCCTTTGTTGGATGACGTATCCCAAAGAACTAGAACGCACCTGACTCACAGTAGGTGAGCAATAGACATGTATTTGTAGCGCAAATGGAAAGATCCAGTGTTTATTCCATGTGAGATGCTGTCCTAAATGCAGTGGGTACCACAGTGAGGAACACACAGCCCGACATTTAAAATGCTACAGTCTAGTGTGGCAGGGAAAAGCAGGGTGTGATTCTGAATTATCCCCTAGTTCCTGCGAGAAGGGAGAGGGTAGGGGAAGAAAGTCAGAGAGAAGGGGACAGGAAAAAGGCTCTTAGGCATTAGGCCATGCTTTGGAAGCCCCAGTGTAGGAATTGCTCACTGACAGTTCCTCAGGCAGTTCCTGGAGATCTGTGGCCACCACGTGTTAGGTATTGGCAGTGAATCTCGGTGTTAACCTCAGCTCCCTCTCTCTGCAGATCCTGAACACCCCATCCCATTCATGTCTCCGTTTCTGCTATTGCTGTTTCCTCTGTCTGAACCCTCTTCCCCTCCCCCTACTTCCTGGCTACCTAGCAAACTCCTACTCATACTTCAAAACCTGTTCACCCATGCTTTCCACTATAAGAGTCTCCATGCTCCCTGCTCATATAAGACCTTTCCTCTGCCACAGACAATGATAATAATAATAGCTTATGTTTCCTGAGGATTTTCTGTGCTCCAGGCACTGTCTTCATGCATTTCTCTTTGCTAACCCCTTGGATTATGGGAACTGAAGCATAGAGAAGCCCAGTGTACAACTCAGCCAGCAACCACTGTCCCTGTTTCTCTCATGCATCATTTTACCCACTAAACTCTGAGAGGAAGGACCATATTGCTGGTTTCTTTGCATCTTCAGACATCAGGATGGTGCTGAGCACTCAGAAGATCCTCAATAAATATCTGGTTGATGGTTGAATAATTATTCTCTTGAACTCCTAGATAGCTCTCCTCCTGCTGCTCCTCATCTCCAAGCCGTCCATTAAATTATTTCTGCACCAAGGTTAAAAGAGTAAACTTCTCAGTGCTTTTGGCATTTGAAAGGAGAATTGAGGAGAAAATGTAATGTTTAGCCCAAATGGAGTTTTAAGTGGTGCCCGCCGTGGGGGCAGCTTTCCAGAATCTCTCTACACAGGTTGGCTGGTTCCCTGAAGGTACTGTAATTCAGAAGCACAAGAGATTGGAGCAGGATCCTTGTGTTAGAGGCAACGACATTGCTCTGCCTTCTCTCCCACAGCACATGACACTAGGTTCACTCAGAGTAGGTAACGTGCTGCTTGCATTGCAGCTACTGCAGAAGTGGGAGCTCAACAATTCCCAGTACAGGAGGAGAGAGCACTGATGAGAAATATGGGCTTTGTGCCTTACCCCAAACACCATGGGTGATAGATACACCAAGGAATTTCACTCTCATTAACAATAAAAACCACAGCAATAATGAAAATCAACTGATATAGCCTTAACTTTTGTGGGGCATAGTTCTATGTTTTTAAAATACACAAATTCAGTGAATCCTCCCAACAACCTTATGTGGCAAATAATGTCATCTCCATTTTACAGATGGAGAAATTGAGGAGCAGAAAGTTTGTGTAATTTGCTGAAGGTCACATAGCTGGCAGCAAAAGATAAAATGTAAAAAGGAGACGTGCAAACACAGATACACACCACATGCATAAATGGAAGGACAAAGTTAAGGGTATAAGATTAAAATTTACACATAATATAGAAATAAAAAATAGAATAAAATGTTTTAGAGATTGACATTTATCAGAGAATTTGGAAGCATAAATAGGACACGGTGAAGATTTTGCCTTTGGTTGAAGTTTTGATATTTTGTTCATCCTGGATGTTTTTGCATTAATTTTGATTTTAAAAATGTATTAAAATATTATTTCACCCCCTAGGTTACTGAGTGGCTTGGCACTCCTTTAAAATTTTATGCTTGAAGCAAATGTGCCCAGTCTAACCAGACACAGGTGGAAGATTTCAGACCTCGGAGGGTTAGACAGAGCATTCCAATGTGGTGATTCGCTGGCAGGGAGTAGAGTCACCAAGTATAGGATGAGATGCCTGAAGGAGAAAGACCAGAATCCTAGAGGAAAGCGCTGAGTGGTGAAGCAATGATGTCTTGGTTTCCTGCCTCAGCTTCCCACAATTCTAAGAATGTATTTTCTTTCTTCACAGCTGGGAGTGAAGGAAAAAACAGTCTCGAAGTGAGCCGGAAAATCTCCTTCGGCCAGAAATTAAACAAAAAATTTAGCTCAAGAGGAAAAATTTAAAATCAGTTTTGTGAAACTGAAGTTTCGGGTCAAGAATATCCCAATGGGCCACCAGCGCTAAATCCAGTAGCTCTTGTTTTTTCTTTCAAGTTGCGTTTTAATTCTTGTTGAGAAGATTTTTCAATTTGATCAACTGAAGTTTGTAGAAGAGACGAGGTCTCTCGCTTTGTTATATGTGAGTGTGTGCACGCCCACACAGGCAGGTAGACACCTCAAATCGTGTTTTACTATTTACCTAAAGGATAAATACCCAAATACTTAAAAGCTAAATATCTCCAGAACTTAAATTTTGTTCCGGTTTACATTTTGAATTAAAATTATATTTGTTTTGTTTGTTCATTTCCTTTAACAGTAGAAGTGATGTGTGCTTACTAAAATTTGCAGGAAACAAAAGAGGTGAGTAATTTTTTTCTTTCCTACATTTTATCTATTTTGTGACTGGTTAACAAAGATGGCCATTATAGTAGCAGGTGGTTTACTTACCTGCAAAAGGAAGGACTGAGTTGCATTATTTCCAGGGTTCTGGAGAGTACAAAACCATTTCAGTCTGAATTAAAGGAGCTAGATCACATCGTCTACAGATTAAAAATACTGAGACTCACTTTTCTCACAATGAAATAAAGTTTTCCTTAAATTAGGTCATCTCCATTTGTCTCTGAATCTCCCTGAGTCTACAAAACAAGAATTTATCTGTTCCAGGGTATAAAATTCTTACTTTCTGAAGGTGCCTCCCACCAAGATGAGAGACCTGTATGGTGGGGAACCAGGGCCAGCTCTCTGGAAAAGTGTCCTGCTGAACTGAGGGGGCCCGCTGGCCTCTGAGGGAGCCCCCATGCTCACAGCGATACCCGCACTGATGTCTAGCTGCCATAACTGCGTATTCCCTATAGAGTGGGGGAAAATAAAGAAAGGCTCTGATTCTTTATAAAGAAGATGCATAAACTGTATGGATTAGAAGTATTTGGGGGGCGCTTTCCCTTCTGGTTAGGATATAAAAGTCGTAACAGAGAGTCACACCCCTCCCAACAGTGAGGAAGAGCCAGACAATCCACAAAGCCGTGGTATTTAAAACCATCTCGAGAACTGTGGACACAGAAGAACCTAAAGCAAGTGGATTCCAGAAAGTGACAAGCCCCACCCTGAGGAGAAGAGAGTGGGCTGCTTTCATGCCGGCAGAGTGGGGAGACAACAGGGAGCCACCAGCTGTCTCTCTCCACGTCACTGGCCAGAGTGGACTGGCTTGATGGATGCCAGGGAAGCCCAGCCCACCTGCGCCCACCCCCCACAGCCCTACCCCAAGCTGTCCACACCGCAGGGGGAAGGAACACACCGCCCATGGTTGGAGCAGCACGGGCCCTCCAACGCGTGTGGAAGAATGCCGAAAATGATGATTTGAGGGGATTCGCTGGAAAGGGGCACAGGGGAATTTTCTGGGGTGACAGAAATGTTCTATATGTTGTTTGGAATCATGGCTACACAGAGGTAGTTTTACAGCATTTTATTGTATGTAACTTACACTTCAATAAAAATGAAGTGTTTGGGCATCCTGGCGGTTGGAAGTCGAGCATCTATAAAAATACAAGTACATTTTTCAAATTATTTATAAATAATTCATTAAACTGCTAATGAAATTATATTATTTTAGAACTTAATTTAACTTAAAATGTTTTGCACTCAGAGTGGAAGAAGGTAGAAGCTTTAACTTACAGATATTCTTTTTTTTTCTTGTAAAAATGATATAACAAAATTTTGATGGGAAAATTTTATTTTCCAGATATACTATTAAAATTTCACTTTCATAGTAATATCTTGATTTCACCCTCTGACAAATAAAAAATATCCATCTTTTTATTTATCTTTTCCTTTATAACTTTGCCTCAATATCCTATTCTTAAACTCAGCACTAACTTTCCCTCATAAATATAAGCCTGGTAAAGAAGGGAGTTAATCTTCAAAGAACTGTCAAGTAAGTCATCCAGGAAGATATAAAGATGTGTTTGTGTGCAAACTTTAGCCTTATAACTTTGAGTCACTAAGAAATTCAGTGATTTAATGAGAAACAAGCCAGTTAGGAAAGTAAGCTGCTGGAAGAAGGATGGATAAATATATTAAGCAAGTGACAATGAGATGGAACACGGAGATTCCTAAGCCATAAGACACTGAATTTGAATTTCACGTGGGAAGGACTCTGCCAGAGAGATCTTTTTGTTAATTCAGTATGTCGTTTTAATTAAATTACAACTCCGAGTTAGATATAAATCAACCAGACCCGTTTGGTTTTCGTTTTTAGCACAAAGATCCTATCATCTTCAGCATTTCATTCAGGGCTAATTAAATATGGATTTATGGCTCTTGCTACCTTGAAACAGAGGAGGACTTCCAGAACTTACTGAGCCATTGAGAAGGGAACTGTTGCGAGGACAGTAACAGAATGTCAGCATTTGCCACAGCTCTCCAAGTCTAGAAGCTAAATGTATCTTCTGAGTGTGTAAACAAGCCCCATAAAACTCTCATTGTTTCCATCCTTGGTAACAGTGTAAATGCACCACAAACTCTGTTGGCCGCCAACACTGTTTCAACACAATGGTGCAGCTCTTGCTTCCAGAAACTTCCCTTCTTGGCATTCCTGCCCTCCTGAGCCCCAGCAAAGCTGATGTGCACATGATTTCCTTATTCAGACCATCTTGCTTGCCTCTGTCCCCAGCAAGAATTTGCTGTTGAGGATTTTCAATTCTGGTTGTGGGTGAATAAATATATTTTAGCTGAGTTCATTGAATGCCTTGAAAACCAAAACGTCGGCTTCATCTCCTAATCACTATCATGTTTTCTCTGGAGGTGCTCTGCCGCGCTTAGCTGACAACTGAACACTTTCAGGTGGGAGAGAAGAAATATGCCAAATAAAACAACTTGCTTCTTTCCACATCGAAGATGAACTATTTAGTTATAAAGAAAAATGCTTTCCTAGAAGTAGTGGGTTCAGGGATACAGGAAGAAAAATACTGTTTTTCAATAACTAATGGAAATTAAACCACTTTTGAAAAAAGGATGTTGGCATGTGTCTTGGGAGGGGAGTGCCAGCTTTGATACATACAGAAGGGTTCTCTCTGTGACACAGGCTGCCAGGGCAGGCCTCTTGGCTTCCTGGTGCCTCTTTGTTTTTGAGACGGCAGGATTCTTGTAAGCAAAGCATTTTTGGATTTTTGAAAAATGTCAAAGAACGTCATCAAAAAAGTTTTGATCAGAAAAGAGAGACTTGGTGAGAATCCATTTGAACAGGGGGAACAGCAACGTGGGGCATCGGACGTAGTGTGAAGAACGGCGTGAACAGAAGACGAAGCGTTCAGAGGAAATCGGGTGTTCCCAGGGAAAGCCTTCTGCAGACCGGGTATTTATAGCCGGGGGCGTTGAGTGGTGAGGCATCCTGAGCTAGGGTCAGATTGTTTTGTAATTTGTTCTAAGACACACGATTACCAAAATGCATGTGTTACTTGTTCTACAGTTTTGACTTACACACACAATCCAAAAAATTATTTTTCTCGCCGCTTAGTAAAAAAGTAAAGATTCTCTTTTGAAACTCGTTATCTACCTTGTACCATAAAAAATCTAATCCTACCATCAAGGACCTGTTGCTACTTAGATCTTGATGTCCTTGTTGTGGGGTCAGGAGACAGAGTCCCTCTCTCAGGCTCCACTCCCAGTAGCTACGAGCTCATCCAGAACAAATCCTTGTATATAGTTGGGACATAAAACCAGGTGACGGGGACGTCTGCCATGGCTTTTCAACAACACCACCAGGCCATCACTGCATGGCTCCCGAGTGAGAACACAGCCCAGTGCTGAGACCGGCCTTCAGCATCCGGCTTTCCATAAGGGCAATATGGTTAAAGGCACACGATGTTGGCTAGGGGCATTCAAGCTACTCTTCTTGTTCTTGAAGCTGAGATCATTCTCTCCGAGGAGGGACTGCTCTCACGTCTGTGTGGACATAGGGTGCATAGGAAAATCCGGGGCCCTGATAGCACAGGGCCAGCGATCTATTCCTGTCCAGACTTGAACCTTATCTGGCCAACACCCATTTCTCAAGGTGGTTATCTCCAGCCGTGGGAAGGAAGGATCTACTTTGCCTTTTTTCCTTTTGGAGCCAGAGACAAAGCAATTCCTGACTTTGGGTTACTGCTATAGAGAACTTGTTTGTCTTTTTCTCAATAATTGAGGTGTTAGTATTCCTCCCCCTTCTCTGCTCACATCACACTCTGAGTGAAATTCTTCAAATGAGAGAAAGGCGTTGGCAGACTCAGTAAAATCCGACATTTCCAGAGAATTCGAGGAGGGTCAGTCTGAAGCACAGCTGTGTCATAGAATGTCCCCTGGATCCATTTCTGTTCCAGATGGAGAGCAACTCGATGCCTTTGGGAAAGGAAGCAGGGACCCTCCACTCCCACCCCTCTGGATCCAAGTGGGAAAAACTGGCTCAGCAAATGTCTGACATATTAGACTAGCTGCGGTTGTCCTGCCCCAGACTCTGCGGAACTTTTTTGGCTGTTTGCAACAGCGTGAGTCATGCATTTCACAAGCATTTTTTAAAAAGGGGAAACACCTCCCTACTTGAAATGTTGAGTATCGTATGAAAAGAGACAGCATCAGGACACCAACAACCTCCCACTCGCCCAGTTCCTTTCATGCTTCCTGATTGACTCTGTTTTGAAGACTAGTTTTAACTGTTAGCAGCCTGAAATCCAATCCTGTTATAAATCAAAAAGCCAAACTCTCTTTGGGCTTCTATATGAGCAAACAAATTAGCACCTACTAGAATCTAAGGATCGGGTCACAGGCCAAAAGAAACACAACCAGCTTTGTGGGTTCAGAGAGAAATGTGCTGAATCTGAGCTTAAGAAAAGACAAAAAACTAGTTTGGCCTGTCCCTTGTGATCTGATGACATGGAGATGGATGGAATGCAGCTCTCCCCCTTCAGCTGTCATTTTTAGCCATAGATTCATAATACAGTCGCTTTTCCATGACAGCATCTCCATTGCGGTTGACTCTTTTGATAACCATCCAGAACTCCTAATGCAATTGGGAGAGTCGTATCCCATGCACTTCCCCCTCACAATGAGAATGTCCTCAGGTTTCAGAGCTCATAATTCTGCCTGGGCTTTCCTGTCTGACCCTTGATCAGTCTCCGCCTCCTTGCTCTTACATGTAACTGAGGCTGAGAACTTTCTCCCAAGAAAAGGAGCAAGATGCAGTCAGATGTGGTAAAGCTGTTTTTGGTTAAATGATTCAGCCCATTTTTGTGGATTTCCCAAGATGCTTTCTGAGCTCTGTTGAAAATATCCTGTGTGATCTTGTAGCAAATTAAACAAAAGACAAACCACCAAGTGCCTGCCTGTTTGAATAGCATAACCACAAAAACTCTGATTCATGGTGACCTATTGTGGGGGAGGAGAAGATGGACCATCGGTTAAACTCTGTCGTTCGCCAACTCCAGCTCACCGCATGCCTTTCTGGGGCTTCATGAAAGATAGAGAGAGGGTTGGCTACACTTGTAATAGTGCTAAGGGTCACTACACTACAATATTTTTCAAGATTTTACAAAGCATGCACCCCCTTAGCTGACTGGACCAGGATGCACTGATTTGCCATCTTCAGTTTTAAAGGAATTGGGAGATGGAGGATAGATGCTTGTTTTTTATTTTGTTTTAAATTTAGGAGCGAAATAATCACTTCATATGTATTTTCTTTAACAATTAAAAAAAGCTATTCCTACATTTTGCTGAAGTTGATTTTCCTTGCAACCTCACACACCCACATTTCTGTGCTGAATTACTCACAGAGCAGAACAACGAGCTCGGAATCTGGTTTTCACCAGCCGTGATTGTGGGCCAGGCTTTTCCCAGCATACCTCATGCAAATGGAATTTCTAGCACACCCACTCTTTATATCCCTCTTGTTGATGTTGGTGTTGTTGATGGGTGTTTTCCTCTGGACCGAGGAGGAGGGATGCTCTGTGCTCTCACTTATCTCTCGGGGAACTATCGTAACAAAGAAACATACATTTCCAAGATGCACATCCCTGCCCAACCTAGTGATGTGGCTCATCCAGCCATCACACCTAAGACACAAATGTGCCCATTCACACACACAACTTCCTCTTCTGAACAATGGCTCCCTCCCTCCCCACTGGGAAGGTGATTCCCCAGGGTCTGGGAGCTGTCCTGTCCTGCATGGTGGGTTTTTGAAATGTCAGATTTGCTTAGGAACCACAACGACAATATTCTTTGCTCGTTCCTGTGAAGATAATTTTGTTGCTGTTGTTGATATGACTACTGCTCTTTCTGGAAGGGCAATTTCAGCCTTTGGAGAATTCCCGAGTTAGAGAGAACGCACAGACTCAGGATAACCTGAGAACACACACCGGGAGAAGGTGGGGCACCGTGTGTTCTGCCAAAAACCATCTAAAATTTCCTGTTTTCTAAGCCTCAGATGTAGCTTTACCTTTGGGGGTCAAGTTTTCCATGGTTCTGGTCATCTGGAGCTTCCTGTTCCTGATTTCTCTAAGGATTTATGAAAGATATCCAAAGGGCTTCTTGTAAACAGTACACAAGTGCTTTTTAACACAGTTCTTTGTGAGCTAGACTCAATGGATCTGAAACCATATGCATTTAATTTCTCTTTAAGTATTTATCAGCTTATCATAAAGGTGAAAAAATACTCAAAGAAGAGTATAAAGAATTTCACTTTATCCTTATACATAGTAAAATAATTTCAGACATTTAATACTCTGTGAGCAATTAAATTATCTTATGTTTAAAATGACTTAAGCCATTAGAAACCTAAATACCATGATTTTCTTTTCACATGACCTTCAGCCATGTATGAATGTTAGAATATATAATATACATACATACTCTGTAGTTCTTTAATAGTCATAGAGTGGAAAACAGAAAACAAATGGGTATTTTTATATTTTTAAGAATAAAGTGTCTAATGGCTCTTCAGATTTATGTATATATATATATATATATATATATATATATATATATATAGTTTTCTCTGAATAGAGAAGCAAATGCAAACACAAACTCTCAATCACATAAAATTGGATTCTATAGAAACTTCTAGAGAAGTCAGTCTCAAGTCTACAATCTGCTTAACCCCTTCCTTCAAATGTCCAACCAACTTTGTATTAATTTTAGTTGAAATATAGCCTTATGAGCAAGACCATCTACTCTAAAAATGTCCTCCATCAAACTCAGAGTCTAAAATAGAACCTTTTCAGTTTCACTGAAAAGTCACCCTATAATTATTCTGGAAAATGCTCAGACGTGTCACCTAGTGTTATAGCAGCATACCTCTAAGAGCTGGCTACCTCCCTGCTTAAGAACAGGGAGATTCAAATGCCCTGTGACAGTACCATCGGCTGACTCACGCTGAATCCTCCCATTTGCATCCATCCTTCTCATCTCTCGTGTAGGGCGCCAGTGTAAGCCGTAATTGGCTTTTACAGGTGCCCCTATATGTACACTCAGGTCTCTCCCGTTGCATTTTTATTCCTGAAGTTTGTTTAATGTAGAAGTTAAATTTTTACCAGCACCATTGAGAAAGACTTCCTGCCTTAAATTTCAGCTCACTGCTGTAAGCTCTACTCATGGGGGCCCCTGGCTGTACCTCTTTCTCATTGGATCTCTGTCTAGTGGCAGCTTATAAGAGTCAGGTTGCCTTATATCTGTGTGGCCAGGAGAAGGTTTGTCATGGGGAGATTGCTTTTAAAAATGCATATTAACTTAAGAGTTATAAGACTATGATATTCGTAACTTCGCCTTGCTGATGACAGAATCTTAGAATTTCGAAAGTAAATCTGTATTAACTTTCCAACGCATCCCGTACTTGTCAGATATACAGAGCAACTGAAGTAAACTCGAGAGCTCAGTTGTCATTATGATCTTCATGCTGCTTAGAAGATGATGGTGTGGGTAAGCCTCCAAGCAAGGACAGCATGGAGATGGAGAAAGGAGGAGGAACAGCCATCTGACTGAACCAGCATGAAGGACAGTAAAGCGAATGAGTGGTTAAGCAGTGAGCTGCGATGAAATTTCCTTTCGGGAGACACAGAAATTCATTTGTGAAGCTTCCATGTGTCACCCTTTCCTTCTTGATGAAACTTTGATAATCATTCGTCTTAACAAAGCCTACAGAGGTGTCGAAAGAAACAAATGAGCTAATGGTTATGAAAGCACTTTTTGAAAAGGCTCTATAAATACGATGCTCTCACCACCTATTTGTGAGACTGGGGAGGGAACAACAGGTTTCACACATGTGTGGAAACACCAGACTGATTTAGTCTCCAGCTAGAACTTCATTTCAAAGCGGCTGATAACTTTTAATCATTAAAGACATACACACATGCACAAAACTAAAAGATAATTTACAGAAAAAGGTAAAATCATCACTCTATTCGGATTTAAAATGAATATACATTAAAGAATTTATTTAACTCAATGATGTGAAGGAACCAGGCAGATGTGACAATCCATTCAAAGGAACAGTCAAAACAGCAAGAATATATGTGGAATAAAGGAAAGTTGAGATCAATTACAAATGGACAAAACTGAGAGGGATGGGGGAAGGCAGTCAATTAAATCACTAGCAGAAAGGACAGAATTTGCATATTAATCAATTACCTATAACTGACGAAGAATTGCAAAAAAATCCCCTCAAAGATAGTGCACAGAATTAGAATCTGATCATCCTAAAGGACATGTTCTGGAAGATGCATAGGTTTCCATGGAAACATGAAACTTTTTCTACATACACAGGAGGATAGATTCTTTAGACTAGGGATTGGCAAACTAAGGCAGAGGGGCTGAACCCAGTCTAGAGCCCAGCGTGTTGTCAGCCAGCTTTCATTGGAAGCCAGCCACGCCCACTCGTGTGTGTCCCATCTGTGGCTGCATTTGGTGCCACCGCACAATTGAGCAGTTTCTACAGAGACTGTCTGGCCCACAAAGCCTGAAATATTTACTTTTCGGCTCTTTGTAGAAAAAGTTTGCTGACCCCTGCTTTGTATCAATACATAGATTTCTAAACCATATTTAGCGAATTATGCATTATTTCTTAGTTAAAGTGTATCCCAGCCAGGCATTGGTGTTCCCACATCAAGGAGATTCTTCTTTGCAGTGGACATTTGTCTCCAGTAAGCCAAACATTTGTGATTAAACGTAATACACCACACAAACCCAGCTGCCACCAACTGTTTTTATTATTTTGGGTTTTGTTAAATGTTTTAGTTTTAACAAGTTGGCAAACAAAGATATTGCTGTCTGAGATCTATGGAGATGTTCATCCAACTGTGGGATCTCTACTACAAAAGGGCATATTTAGGTAATCCATCAGTCCTAGGAGGGCATAAATTATGTCTTTAAGTACACAAAAAGTATTTGACCAACTGAGCAACTCTGTTATCTTCACCTCCCTGTATTCTTCATTTTAGTCAACTTTATATACTGCTTTAGGAAAGAAAAGAAGATCCTAAAAATCTCTACAAAAGATGTCACCCCAATTATGAAGGTCAGAATGGAGGCTCTTTGGGCAGCCACAAGAGTGTCCCACATTCCTTCAAGATCACTCCCAGCTGATACAACTTACTTGCATAAATTAGGGTAGGCGGGTTGCTAAAACAGGTAGTCTCCAAAATGTGTAACAGCTTAAGCACAATAAGGTGACATAAGAGAATTAAGACAGTGAATGAGGTAATGGATGTCCAACTTCTGCACAAAGACTCTACCATATGCAGAGTTTTTGTGGGAATATGTCCCCACTAGCTTCTAAGTCACCCTATGATCATCCCCATTTTGGCTCGCCGGAAGGGTAAAGAGAGTGGAGGATAGCTTCATGGGAAGTTTTACGGGCACAGTTCTGAAGTAGCTCCCGTCCCTTCTGCTCACATTCCTTACTAAAATTCATTAGTGTGGACGTCCCTAACTGCAAGATTAGAGGCATGTGGTCTCAACCGAGAACAACTTCCACAGTGACAGTGTTTCCCTCTGTGGAAGGGACAAGTTTGCCTCCAGCCTTGGGCAATGGATAGGATCTCCTTCTGGAGCACAGGGCAGGCATGATTGTTAGGAAAGACAGGGGAATTCCAAGCTTCGGGTTCCACTCTCGTAGTGCAACTCTGATGGTTAATTTTATGTGTTATCTTGACTGGCCATGGGGTGCCCGGGTTAAACATTTTGCTGAGTGTGTCTGTGAGAGTGTTTCTGGATGAGATGAGCATTTGAAAGGGTAGACTGAGTAAAGTAGATGGCCCTCCCTGATGTGAGTGGGCCTCATCCAATCCACTGAGGGCCTGAATAGAACCAAAGGCAGAGGAAGGAGAACTTACCTCTTTTTCTTCCTGCCTCACTGGTTGAGCTGGGACATCTTGTTTCATCTTCTCCTGCCCTTGGACTGGAATTTACACCTTCGGCCCTTCTGATTCTCAGGCCTTCAGACTCAGACTGAATTACACCACCAGCTTTCCTGGGTCTCCAGCTAGCATATGGCAGATTGTGGGGCTTGTCAGCCTCCATAATCACATGAGCCAATTCCTATAATAAATTTTTCTGTCTATCATCTATATCTTTCTCTCTATATAGATATAAATATATATCTCTCTATGTATTTAGAGATATTGAGAGATGTACATAGAGAGATATATAGATAGAGATAGAGATGATATAGATATGGATATAGATGCAGATATAGATAACTCCTACTGGTTCTGCTTCTCTGGAGAAACCTGACGAATCCAGGAATCTAATGCATGTGCCAAGGTCACCCGGCCCTCTTCATGCTGCTCCATGGGAAATAGAACTTTGAGGAACCAGCACGAGAAAAATTATGATATTTAGGCAACGGTCCTTTCTGTGAGGAATAAATTGTCCTTTACCTCTGACCCAGGAATCCCACATCTTCTGCCAGCAACAGTGACACCATGGCAGGCTAACATTTTAGCTTGCAAGCAGGGCAAAATCGCAGACCCTTCATAGCTCTTAACAAGTCATCACAGAAATTTCTATAAAAGTGACTCAGAGAGAGGAGAGTTTTTTTATCTTTACCTAGAGCCAGACTGGCCACACACCAGTTTTAGAATAAATGTACCAAAGAGTATTTATCTGCCTACTTGTATAAGAGCCTAGGTCCACATCCTTTGCATGTGTTGCTTGCTCTGTATTCTTGTTTTAGAGGCAGCCAATTATACAAGATTGCTTATTTAGACTAAGTCTATTATTTTCTTCTTTATATTTCTCTATTACACTTTTATGTGTATCAGCTACACATATGATCCCAGATGATTTCTTCAGAAGTTAATGAAACTCTCCTAATGGAGATGCATCTTAAGCATGGACATACTTAAGAATAGGTAGAAACACATAGGGATTCTAAGAGTCAGGGGTAGCTGCAAGATATCTCTCTCAGAAGGAAGCAAATAGCAGACTAGGATACATCATCACACACCATGAATGTCCAGCCTTATCTGAGGTGTCGGAGCAAGATTATAAACCAAATTTTCAAGCCTGATTATATCAGATGTTGATGATGTTACATCAAAAAAAGGATCTTGCCAAATATTGAAAGTGGAAATATAAACTTTGGGCTAAAAAAATCAAAAAGCTTATGTCACCAGGATGGGTACAGCAAGTGTTGTCTCAGCAAGGTGACTCCGTGAACACTCTTGGGCTTCTAGTGAGGGAGTGCTGGCTTAGAGCAATAAAAGTAAATAATGGCTTCTTGGAGTCTTGTGGGTTCAGTTAGTTAAATGGAATCCCTGCTGGGCTTGCTTCCCTAAGAATCTACTTGATACGTGGAAGGACAAGAAAGGTCATTTTTCCGTAAGCAGTTTCATTGTTTTGACTTTAATCTGAAGCAAATTATCCTTCTTCAGTAAAAGTGAAGAGGTTTAAACATGCGGGGTACTTTTCAAAGTCTGAAATATCCTATTATGCCAACATGTTAAAATCACACTCAGCTCCTGTCTCTTGGTGTATTTGCTATAACATGGCCCTTTTCAGTTTATGTAATCACTAGATAAGACAACTGTGAGTTTATCACCAGCTAAGAAAACAGAGCCAGGACCTGCATATTTATAAATTAGAAGCTATTACCTCGGGTCCTGAGAGTAACTAACACCTCAGCATACGTCTCTCTTTCAATGAACACTCCCTTAGCATCTCCAGGAATGATGAGCATTGGTCGTAACAGATTTCTGTCAATGCCACATGGAATGGGAAATAAGAACCGGAAGGAGCTCAAGTTTTTGTAAGTCTACTGCCTAATTTTTATCAAATCTAATGCAGCATCTCCATTTGATCAGATAGTCTCTCTGTGAAATAAGTACTGTGACTATGCCCCATTACCAGTGGAAACTGAGACACAGAACGATTAATCGGTGTCAGAGGCAAGATTCGCATCCAAGGTTTCTGCCTCCTAAGCAACATGGGACTCCAGCAAAGGGAGAGAAATGGACTCCTCTGGAGAAACAGGAGTGTTTTATCTGACAAGACGGCAGAGGGATAACAGGAAAATGGGAAAAGACTGGGAATATAAACTCACAACCATTTGCTCTCTCTGGAGTTGACACATCTGCCGATTTTCTCACGGAAGATTACCCTGTGTGAAGAAGAGAAGGAATTGGCTCATCAAAGACCAAGAAGGCCCTCTTTGGGCAGGTCTGTGGGCAACAAAGGAATGGGCTTCCTTCAGGGAATTCTCTGGGCATTTCTTTAGAGGGGAAAGCAGCATCCACCAGGTTAAATTCTTTAGGAGTTACTGAAATGTGGACTAGTGCAGTCTGGACACACCTCTGATGGGGATGGTGAAGATGGTCCTGTTTGGAAGTCAAGTCAAGAGAACACTGGGTCCTCAGCATCCCAGGCGGCTGAAGACCCAGTCCCTGCAGGAGTTTAGGGTGGGCTGCCATCCTCCAGAGCCTCACAGGGGCACCTTCCAGAGGGGGTCAGGGAAACTGAGGGGAGAATTCATCCAGAAGAACTCTTGAAGGTGCGATGTGTGAATGCGCTCCAGGAATAAAGAAGCAAAATGTTAAGCACTTTCAAACTTTACCATAAAACAGCCTAGTACTCAGTATAACTGTCTCACATACTTTGAGAGTGATGTACGATGCAGGAAGGTGACAGATATTGAGAGTAAAGAACAAACGCCTTAATAGCAAAGTCACAGAAAGGTGAGTGGAAATGCTGGTGTGTGGTGCAGGGAAATCTACCTGCATCACAATCCGTGCTTCCTGTCTGGAAAGACGCATTACAAAATGGCCAAGGGATGAGGCAGAAGGAGCCTGGGACCATTCCCCATTTGCGGCTGTCAAGTCTCAGAGTAAGCCATGATTTGGGGAATCATGGTGTTGCATCCAGTCACAGGACTGAGCTGTGCATGCACCTTCCCTGCACCTCCCAAGGAGGAAATGCCCACAATCCAAGACACTTTCTTAACCATCAAGAGGGTGTAGATGATTCTGTGCTGCCAGGAAATAATTACCAGGCTTTACAGCTTCCTTGTTAACCTAGTTCTCTGGGTTTCTTTAAATCTCTTATTCTTTCAATTAAAAAGAAGTCTGATTCAGATGTGAATAGCTTAGTTTGTTCTAAGAATATTTCAGAAACGTACATCTCCAGACTTGCAGCCAGATCCAGCTTCTCCCAAGGCAAGGGCCTCTCTGAGTTCCCTGAATCTTGACTCCGCCCTCACTCACTTATTGAAGATGATGCGGTATCTAGATTCTGCCAGAAGACTTTAATTTTCCCCTGTAAGGAGGTATAAAGGAAAAAAAACAATTTATCCAGCATTTACTTTGTTATTTTTCTTTTAAATGTGTAGAGTATCTTTAAACCTTCATCTATAAAACTGATCAGAGCTACAAAATGCTAAAAACATCTCTGGAATGGCATAGAATTTACGGGCTAAAACTTTGATCAAAGATCTCAAGTCACCCACACATCTAGGGACAGCTAACTTTCGACAAGGGAGCCAAGAACATGCAATGGAGAAAGGAAAGTCTCTTCAACAAATGGCGTTGGGAAAACAGGTCAGCCACATGCAATGAAAGTAGACCATTATCTTAAAGCATACACAAAAATTAACTCAAAGACTTGAATGTAAGACATGAAACTTCCAGAAGAAAATACAGGGAGTACACTCTTCGACATTGGTCTTAGCAACATATTTTCAAGTACCGTGTCTGACTGGGCAAGGGAAACAAGAGAAAAAAATAAACAAATGGGACTACATCAAACTAAGAATCTTCTGCACAGCAAAGGAAACCATCAACAAAATGAAAAGATAGCCTAACAATTCGGAGAAGATACTTGCAAACCATATATCTGATAAGGGGTTAGTCTCCAAAATATATAAAGAACACATACATCTCAACAACAAAAAAACTAACAACCCAATTTAAAAATGGGCCAAAGACCTGAACAGACATTTCTCCAAAGAATATGTACAGATGGCCAACAGGCACATGAAAAGATGTTCAACATTATTAACTATCAGGGAAATGCAAATCAAAACTACAATGAGATATCATCTCACGCCCGTCAGAATGGCTATAATTAACAAGACAGGAAACAACATGTGTTGGAGAGGATGTGGAGAGAAGGGAGCTCTCGTACACTGCTGGTGGAAGTACAGACTGGTGCGGCCACTATGGAAAACAATGTGGACACGCCTCAAAAAATTAAGAACAGAACTACCATACAATCCAGCTATTCCACTGCTGGGTATTTATCGAAAGAACATGAAAACACCAATACGTAAAGATATATGCACCCGTGTGTTCATTGCAGCATTGTTCACAATAGCCAAGACTAGGAAGCAACCCCCATCAAGGGACGAATGGATAAAGAAGATGTGGTATATATACACAATGGAATACTACTCAGCCATAAGAAATGATGAAATCCAGCCATTTGTGCCAACATGGATGGACATTGAGGGTATTATGCTAAGCGAAATAAGTCAGAGGGAGACAGTCAAAAACTGTATGATCTCCCTCATAAGTAGAAGATAAAAATAACAACAAACACACACATAGAGACAGAGATTGTATTGGTGGTTACCAGAGGAGAGAGGGGGAGGGAGGATGCCGAAAGGGGTGATTAGGCACATGCGGGTGGAGCTGGATTGTAATTAGTATTTGGGTGGTGAACATGATGTAATCTATGCAGAAACAGAAGTATAACCATGTACACCTGAAATTTATGCAATGTTATAAATCAATGTTACTGCAATAAAAAATAAATGAGGAAAAATAAATGGGAAAAAAACACAAAGATCTCAAGTCACTTTAAAAGGTTCAAATAAATGATTATGTTTTAAAACCACCATTTGAAGGACCTATGTTATAAAGTGTCAGCGTCATTGGAATGAGGGCACAGACGTGGACCTTACGCCGCTTGACCGTGAAACAGAAAGGGAGCCGATGGGCCGTCCTGAGAAGGAGAGGCTGCCTAAACAGAAGGGAGAATTCCGTAGCAACCTCCATTCACCGGCCTCGGTGGGACAGCCTACCAGGTGAAAGGCAGCCAGATCCGCAAGTGAGCAACTGTCAAAAGGTACGAGGGGACTTGTGTTTTCATTGAGAAGGAAGCTGAATTACATTAACTTAAAGATTGTACTGAATTCTGATATGTTAATGCACGTGTTTCATGACACACAGACCATGTTAGACATTTGCCGTGAACCTTCTGCCTGAAAGTATTGCAATACAGATCCACGGGCCCCACGCAAAACCCTGGAGACCGTACATGTTTTTGTCTAATATTAGAAAGGTAATATGGTGTATTCACCATATTTTACCTAACACCCGCAGCAGGGGCTGAGACAATGTTCTGTTTTCAAAACACATTTATATTTCTGTGCCTAACTGTATACATATTCAGAATAAAGGACGTATAAACATGACGTAAATTCTAGTTAGTTTTTGCTGCCAAATTAGTTTAGATGGGCACACGACTTTGTGGTTTCAGACCTGTTTGGATTTCAGGATTGCAGATGAGCAGTTGTGTTTTAGGTTCAGAATCAGACATTTCCAGAGTTTAACCCTTGCCTCCCCGGCTCCAAGACGCGTGTCCTTGGGCAAAGGTTTCAGCGAGGGTGTCCTTACATGCGAGTGGGCGTTACTGACAAGTCTCTCTTCCGGATGTTGGAGTGGGGCCCCCGTGTGGTGACAGATGTCCAAGCTCAGGCTGGAAGTGAACAGTGTTGTGTTTCTGCAGGTCAGGAGGAAATCTTGCGGCTTGCCAGAGGACGCCCTCCTTCCTGAACCAAGAGCTCTTGGAAGCAGCATTTGTGTGTTTCTTGTTTGTATCCAGCACTCTGTAGTCTAGTTTCCTCAAGTTCAGTTGAATTTCATGGAAGAAAGAGACATTCACTTAAGGGATGAAAAGACTGCTGAGCACTGGGGAGCCTCTGAGGAAAGGAGGCCCTGGACCCCATGCGTCAAGGATGGGGTAGAAGGGGCCCGTCTGACCCAGCCGTCCAGCCCAGCAGCAGGCTTCGGAAACGACGCCATCGAGGCCGCCTCTTTTCCTGCGTTCTTACGAATTCATGCTTTCCGGCCTCTGCAGTGGCAGATGGCAAATTAATAACAATAGTAGTAATTAAATAATAATGATGATAGTAATGAAACGAAAGACCTACCGCATAGGAGCGAGCTGCCAATTAAACAAGACAAGCATATCTCTCAAATAGTTTGTGCTGAACGGAGTGATTCGCCCTGCACCAGTTTTCAGAATATCCTGTTAGGCTTGTTTGCAAATTCTTTTCCCGAAGCTGAGTGTGTTTATTGTCCTACAGGCGTTGCCATAGAGAAGCAAGCGCGGATCTGAAACAGGCTGGAAGGAGAGGACAGGCCCTGCAGCCAGATGCCTCCATCAAAGAGAAAGTCCTGTTGCCTCCAAGGTGGACCAGGAACCGGAGGCCTGCAGGGCCCCGTGTGAACCAGGCTTCCCGGCTGTGCTAAACATCAGCAAAGCGGAACAGACCCCGAATGTTATTGCAAGCAAAATCCTATTTTAATCTGCCCTCCTGACTCTTGGAATGTTAAATTTAACTGCACTTTGGAAAGCTCCAGCCCTTTGATCTCCTCTCCAAGTGGGCTTACTCTTGAAGTAGAACTTCAACATCTTCCAACATAATTTTGGAAGTCAAGTATGCTAAGCATCCTCGCCGATAAGAGAAAGGGCGGTTTTTCATTCCCTTGGGGTCTTGTGTTTACACGAGAGCATGCGGGCAGGGGAGGATGCAGTACAGTGTATGGTAGTTTCCCCAGACAGTCCAGAGAAGACGGTCAGTGCACCAGCCGGGACCTTGCTCCACTGGTGACTGTGAGTATGCCTGCTGTGTGATCAAACCTCTAACAAGCAAATCACAGATCTAGTGTGCTAAGACTCTGTTACATCTACAGCCTGTCCCAGAGCAGAAAGGAAAAGAAACCACTGCAGCTGAAATGCAGGCTGGTCATTTCTGGTGCTGTTCATAGAGCAGACTCTTCAAGCACTTACGTCTTTGCAGAGACCTGCAGACAAATCCTCTTCCCTTTGGTCACGGGAAGAGTTCTGAGCTAGAAATGGCCACCTGGAAACAGGCAGAACCAGAACGCGGAGGAGCAGGAACGGGGAGAGGGGAGGAAGAGGGTGCGAGATGACCTCCCAGCATCTGAAGTGTCCTGTGACTGCTGAGCTGTGTGCATGGCTCCTTTGCACAACTCCAGGCAGGTTCTCACCCAGCTGAGCCCCAGCAGAGGTCACCCAATTCCTCAAGGCCTCGGGGTCTCTGCAGAGGTGCAGGAAGAAGAACCATTCCTCTGAGATCCTGCTGGAACCTGCCCGGGCCTCCTTGCTCCTTCAGATCCTGGAGAGTTAGGGTGAGTGACAAGGCACTAAGTCATCCCAACAACTTTGTAAGGTTAATCCCCTTCCCACAACGTGACTCAGTTCATAAGTTTGTGAACTTCTGAGAAAAAGCGTGGGTTTTGCAGCTGTAATCGCTGGAATGACCCCATGCTCCTCCTTGGTGACTTTCATCTGAGGAACTCCGAGCGCCTTCTGAACAATAATTAGCCACCACTGTCTGCTGCAGTTGAATCAACGAGGCACGGTCAGCCTGGCTCTCTGAACCTTAATGACTGCACGTAGTGCTTAGTGACAAACCGAGAAGAGCCTAGAATGTCAATCTTCAGTTCCTTATTCTAGCCTGTGGACAATAGTAAATTGGAAAAAAAAAAAAAGCATTTTTTGAATCCTATTTTTTTTTTTTTTTTTGCAGGGAAAGATTCACCCTGAGCTAACATCTTTTGCCAATCTTCCTCTTTTTTATTTTCCCTCCCCAAAGCCCCAGTGCATGGCTGTTCATCCTAGTTTTAGGTCCTTCTAGTTTTTCTACGTGAGCTGCCGCCACAGCATGGCAACTGACAGACAGGTGGTGTGGTTCTGTAACAGGGAAACAAACCCGGGCCACTGAAGCAGTGAGAGCGCCAAGCTTTAACCACTAGGCCATCAGGGCTGGGTCTGAATACTATTTTTAAAATATATTCTACTAGCAGAGTTAAGAAAAGAATGATTCGTTGAGTTTTATCGATCTTGAATGAAGAGATGGAGATGCTAGGGGAAAGTGAAGGAAACAATATAGCTAGGAGGAAGGGAGAATGAGAAGCAGGACCCAGCCTTGGCGATGTTTGGAAAGTCTTTTTATTCTGCACTCTTCATTTCACGACATATTTACACTCCTGGGGCGCCAGATCCCCTGATTCTAGACCTGAGCTGTGAGTCAGAACTCTGGGCTGGAGGTCATTCCCAAGGAGAACTTCCAGTTGTATTTCTCCCTCCCTCTCAAGACGTGTGGTCCTGGGTTCTTTTCAGCTTGAGGGCTTTCTATCAGATGGCTATTAGAACGAAAGTTAAATTAATTCACCCTAAATTTGGGATTAATTTTGAATCTTTGATGAGAAGGCCACTGCCTGGCTCTTGGTTGGAGTTTAGTAAATGTAAGTTGAATAAAAGGAAGGAAAGAAGGGAGGAAGGAAGAAAGGGAGAAAAGAAGGAGAGAAGGAAGGGAGAAAAGAATGAGAGAGGGAAGGAAGAAAAGAAGGAGAGAAAGAGAGAAAAGGAAGGAAGGAGGGGAAGGAGGAAGGAAGGAGGGAGGGAGGGAAGAAGAAAGAAAGAATGGAGAGAGGGAAGGAAAAGAAGAAAGAATAGATGAGTGGCAGTATATTGAGGATTTGGAAGGCTGGTGGGGGTGGAGCTACCACCTCCTTGCTGTTTGAGCAAATTACAGAGGCTCTCTCCAGTCTGTTTCTTCACCAGTAAAATGAAAATCATAGCAGTATCTTCATTTGCTATATATATGATATGATATGTGATCATCTATGATACAATACATGATATACGTAATTAGCCTACAGATTGGCACACAGCAATTTTAGCTGTTGTTTTTATTCATATTAACAAGAATAATAAATATTGTAATTGCTAATAATGTCTTACAATGGATATTTTCCTGATGAATAATTTTTTCACAGTGCACTCCTGCAACAACTAAAAAGAACAAGTGTCCACAGGTGGACTCTAGCAGAAGCAGAGAGGCAGATCAATCGAGGAAGAATTTTGAGTGAGGAAGTCTTGTTTTTAGCAACCTTCAGCCCCAGGCAGAGATCAGGTCAACTGGAGAAGGAAAATAGCATTAAACCAGCCAGATACGCTGCGCGCAATAACTCCAGCCAAAAGTTTGATGAGCTGAAATTTTATATTATTGATTGAAATGTAGTTCTGGGATTAGGGGTAGATAATGCATAACCTTCTCTCTCCCTGGAAATCAGAACCCAGACAGTAATTCAGTGGGGGCTTCATGTATATTAACTGATAATGATACAAATTATCTAGAGACTTAGTTTCCCCAGCATTGTAGCATCTTGTCACTCACTGTAAAGATTTCCTAGAGTAAAAAGACCTAGTTTTTTTGTTTTCTTTATTTTCCTTCCCTATTATCACTCACCTGAATATGATGGCCTCATTGGTTGCCCACATTTTCTACTTGTCCGGGGGAGACTGATGCTTTCCATATTGCCCATGTCTAGTTGGGCCTCCGTCAGGGATCTGTGTGTGGATGCAGGATGCAGGGATGGGCTGTTCTGCACAGGTCGCCCCGCTGCTTCTTTACATCCATCTGCCATTTTAGTTCAAGCTTTACAACAAAAGGTGTCCTGCAAAACTCAAAGGAAAGACACAGGCAGTATCTCAAGACAATGGATTAATTGAAGCTTCTGCACACAAAGAAAGCTTACATGTCGGTTAGTGACCCTTTCATTGAATTTGGGGTAGCTCTTTTGTCTCTTCTGGGGTAGGGGATGATTAGCTTGATTCTCCCTTTTAACCTAAAACATCATTTGACCTCGAGACGGCAGCTTTTCTCAACAGAACACCCCAAGAAGTTTGGGTCCAGATGTTAACACTTGAGAGGAAGAATGCTAAGCCCCTTATGGGCTCCGTTGCAGTTCTTGCCTGAAATTGCCAATTACATCGTCCAAAACACAACCCACAAGTACACATTTTCCATCAAATGCAACCTATTAGCCTCCTTCATTAAAGTCGATTTTTTTCAATTTTAATAATGCCATTATGAACAATCAGTTACACTGAGGCTATTTACAATGTTGATGAAATGTTCAAAGCCTCCTCTAATAATGCATTAGCACTTAGCCAGCTGGAGTCCTGTTGACAGCACCAATTAACGGGAAACCTCTAATAAGCCACAGATCCTCTTTCCTGTGGTCTGTATGGGAATGGGTTCTTCGTACCTTCCCTGAAATTCTATACAAACCAACCTGCAATCTCATGCTTTAAGTTGACATGCCATGTTTTACCAGTGAGGAAAATCTTGGGTTTGGGGAGCTTTATGTTTATTTATAGTTACAACAAAAACAGTCTCACATAGTTCAGCTACTTAAAAAGAATGACTACTTCCGCTTCCACAGTAATGGGGATGGTGAGAAAGTCTGATGGGAAAGTGCCTTCCCTTCACTTCCTGGGGATCCTGTTCTCCATCCCTGATTCATCATTTCTCTTATCCTTTGTAGCCAAGCGGCCACTTCCTCTCATTAAAAGCCCAGGAAGCTAGAACTTGCTCCATGCCGGTGAGGAGATCCACAGGAAACCAGGGCTGCCCGGGGTTTTCAGAGCAGATAGTCATCTGTGAATGATGAGTAAACCTTTGAAACCACACTATCCTTGGGGCATCTATGGAAAGTGGAGGCACCTGGCAACCAGGTTGCTCACTCATCCACTGGTGGAGGTCGTCCTTGAATAAGCAGACGCCTCCAGGGGGGAGCCGGCTGTGTTAACTTCCTGGTGTTACATTAGCACATCTCTGTCAGCTTTCCAGTGCTGGAGGTCCTAAAGGACTAAAGACTCCTGCCATCCCCATGTTTTTGTCCAATTTGGATCAGCCAGCACAATTCAGTGAGCCATGACAGACACCTCTGTTTCAGCATATTTTAAAACAAATGTTTTTAATCTTCATTATAGGGAGAGCACTGGGTTAGGATTCAGACACCTGGGTTCAGGGTCTAGCTCCACTTTCTGACCTCAGGAGGCCTCACTTTTCCAAGCTGGAGAATGGAAAGAACGGTACATCCTCATCAACCTTACAGGATAGTTGTGAAGATCAAATGCAGAAATATATATTCAGCTGTTTGAAAAATCATAAGCCATTGAACAAATGTAAAGTATTGTTTATGTTGTTTCTTCTGAATGGAGGCATACTCTGCCACCCCAAAACGTGTCACTTTAGCATGAGGATTATTTTGGCTGAAGGCATTTGAAAAAACAGCAGATGCAAGAAGGGTGCTCTGCCCTCCCCTTCTCCTTCCTGAAAGCAGGAGACAAGACCCCACATGGAAGATGACCTCCCTGTGTCTGGAGGAAAGTAACCTTCTCATCATCAAGGATGGGGAGTTGAAGTCGAGAGAATTCTGCAAAAACAGACCCTGTTAAAATAATCCCCATCTTTCTTCAGCCTCCTCATATATTTTAGTATAGGTTGTATATTTAGTATATTTTAGTTATACAGGTTGAAAATTTTAACCTGTATCCTTTCTCTTCAGAGAGGCTTGTCCCCCTTCCCTTCCCTCCTGGTTCAACACTACATGGATGCTATAGGAGTTAAAATGGGAGTAGGCACCTGTGGGTGAGACTGGCAAAGCCAAATCCCCAAGCCCCCTGGAGCACCGTTAACTTGGTCAGGCCACCCTTGAGGTTGTTCTTTCACCATGCAGGGTCAGATGCCTAATTTGTCTGAAGACATCCTTCTCCAATGGCAGACTCATGTCAACTGAACTCCTGGGGGTTGAGGTGGATGCTTGGCTCACTGTCATATCTGTGGGACAGGATGTCAGGTCCTACTGGGCTGGTGTATGGAGATACAAGGCCAATGGGTGGCTTGGTGGACACAGAATATGAGCAAGATGGGGGAGTTGTGGGTTCAATCTTAAGTGGCCCCGGGTAAGCCTCCAGGACCCCAACAGAGACACACCTTCCAGTGGAAACCACGCCCACTCCCCTAGTGCCTATAGCCAGCCTTCCTATTGTGACTTGCCTTGCCTAAGGGAGCTCCAAGGGTCACCCACCACCCTTCCTGCTGGTGCCTTCTCTCTTAGGCCACACTAGGGGCCACAGGTAGTAGGATTTGCTCCATCTCTTTAAGACGACTCATCAGTTATGGGTTGATTCCTGATGTTTACCTCTAGAGGACAATTTCAAATTATCCTGGGGAAAAAATGCAGAATGGAAAGAGAAAGATAATTTCTTACAAAATGCCATGCTGTCAAGTATTACTAAAAAGCACAGGAAAGGCAAACTTGAACATACTCTTAAAATCCTGATTTCCCATTCATTTTGTCAGACTCTTCTCCCTCTTCTTCTTTTTTTTTCTGGTTGTATCTCAGTGAAATCATACAACTGTCACTCAAGGAAGACACATTCTGCTCTGGGACTCTGGCCACCCCCACCTCCTGCCCCTGGTGGCATCTCTCATTTCACCCCAGTTTACGTTCCCTGGGGGAGAACTAATTGGAGAGGATTCCAGAAACACATCCTGCTTAACATTCAAGACGTGAATGAATATTTGCCTGGTGATGCAAATATTTAGCTCCTCTTGGAGCTGGGAGGTTTCCCGGCAGCTCCGTCAGTTAAATACATTTTCTGAAAAACTGAAACTGTATTTTACTGGATTCTTCATCCATAAAATTAGGTGGTTAGACTAGATCACCTCTAAGGGATTTTCCAGCTCTAAAGTGGTACAATTCCACGATTTTATGGTGTGGTGCTGAGTTTTCCGATTACATTTTGCTCAATAAGGATTATCCTGCATCCTCGTGACTTGTCACAAGAAAGGGACATTTTATCATAGCCAAGCCAAGCTCAACCTCCAGGATTATTTACTCCATGGTCAATTTACCCAACATTTCCCTAAACCAAATAATTTTCTACAAAATTTAAACAAGGGGAAATAGTCCAGTAAAACTCAAAACAAGTACGAAGGCCTAAGGTCAATCTCACTGTTGTATTTTTGGCTCATCCATTTGAAAATAAAGAAATCTTATTTGGAACTTATTTCAATGTCAAGAGCAACAGTGCAATTAAAAAATACCCATAATAGGGGCCGCCCGGTGGCGCAGCGGTTTAGTCCGCACTTGGCAGCCCAGGGTTCGTGAGTTCGGATCCCGGGCGCCCGCCGACACACTGCCTGTCAGCCATGCCGTGGCGGCATCCCATATAAAGTGGAGGAAGATGGGCACGGATGTTAGACCAGGGCCAGTCTTCCTCAGCAAAAAGGGAAGGATTGGCAGTGGATGTTAGCTCAGGGCTGGTCTTCCCCACAAAAAAATAAATAAATAAAATAAAAATACCCCTAATAGAAAATCAGTGTATAGCACATCGTGCTCACCTGTCCCAAGGAGCTCGTCAAAGAGACATGATTCTCAGATGCTGAACCCTTCACAACAACCAAAGTCTTATTAGCATCGATAACATTGGAGATACATGGCTTACATGTTGCAATAATATATTGGTATTTAACTTTTATCCTCAGATGCTGTTTTCTTCATCTGTAAATTTAGCAAGAAGGAACCACCAAAATCTCCCAACTCATATTCCATGTGTGTCACACTTGGATGAAAATATGAGCTATTTAAAGAAGTCCAGAAATGAGAGGAGGGTGTGAGGTGGGGCTCATCTCTGGTTCTCAAACTCAGCTGACGGTTAGACTCTCCTGGCAGCATCTAAAAGTCTCGATGCCCGGGCAGCTATTGATCCCAATTAAATTGGAGTGCATGAGGGTGGAAGTCAGGCTGTAGTGGTCTTGAAGGTTATATTATTGTCACTCCCATTTTACAGGTGAGGAAACTGAGACACAGAGAAGTTAATCAACTTTCCCAAGGCCACACAGTAAATGCAAAGCCAGACTTCACATCCCGGGGGTCTAACTGCAGAGCCTGTGCTCTCCATTGCGATGTCACACCGCCTCATACAAACTCATTACAGAAACATCAGAAAATGCAAACTAGCCAAGTGCCAGATAAGAAGAACACCTCAAGTCACACACACGCAGAGGAAATGGGTGTCATGTTTTGGAGTATGCCATTCCTGAATTATTTCCTTCTCAGATTGTGTACATAAAGTGTTAACAGGGGTTAAAGGGTTCCAAGCTATTGGCTACTGACTAGATAGAACGCAGTGATATATACATCATACCAGACATACTGTTTCGCAGTGTACTTTTGTGACCACGTTATATAATGGATAACTTTTCTTGGGTGCGTTTTTGCAACACCTTTTTAAATGAACATAATGCTTTTGATTTATATGATGTTGTAGTTTAAAATTATTTCCTCAAACTCTTTGGCATGCCTCACTTTCAAAAGAAGGAGTCTACCTAATTCTCCTCCCCACCCCTTGGGGGTGCTGGACTTGGTGAATCACTTTTCAGGAACCGAGAGTGTGCTGGGAATGATGGGCTGTGTCTTCCATGAATGGGTCATAGAAGGCATTGCAGCCTCCTCCATGCTGTCTCTCTCAGATCCCTCACTCTGGGAGAAGCTGCTGCCCTGTCATAAGGACACTCAGGCAGCACTCTGGAGAGGTCTGACCACAGCCAGCACTGATGTGCCAGGCGTGTGAGTGAGCCCCTTTGACAGGGAATCCTCCAGCCCCAGTCAGGCCTTTGGATGACTGCAGCCCAGGGTGACTTCTTGATTGCAGCCTAGGGAAAGATCTTGAACCAGAACTGTGTAGGTAAACTGCTCCTGGATTCCAGACCCTCAAAAGCTGTGTGAAAAAGTACATGTTAATTGTTTTAAGTTGCTAAATCTTGGAGTAATTATTTACCCAGCCATAAACAACTGATACAAAGAGTTATACTCTGGTTTACTTAACCAATCTGTTGGTGGTAGACATTTGAAATTTTTTTCCAATATTTTCCGAGTGCCGAAAGCACTGATATGAACAGCACATAAGTAGTCATATCTTTAGGACAGATTTCCAAAGAAAACTTGCTGGATTAATGCCTCACATATTTGTTGGGATTTTTCACTCCTATCTCTCTCTCTAGACACTTCTTAGCATTTGACATTCCCAGCAGGGAGGTATGGGAATGTCCGTCTCCTCACTGCCTCGTTGTGGTCAGGAGACTAATCGCCCCCAAAGACATCCATGTCCTAATTTCTGGAACCCATGAATATGTTGTTACATGGAAAAATGGACCTTTAAATGTGTGTAAATTAAGGACTTTGAGATGAGAGATCATCCTGGATTCTCCATTCTCTGGTATTCTTGTCATCTTGGGCTGCCACAGACAAAGTACCACAGACCTGGTGGTTTAAACAACAGATATTTATCTCTCACATTTCTGGGGGCCGGAAGTCCAAGATCAAGGTGTCAGCAGATTCAGTGTCTGGTGAGAGTCAGCTTCCTGGTTCACAGATGGCATCTTCTCACTGTGTCCCCACCGGCAGAGAGAGAGAGATCTCTGGTCTCTCTTCCTTTTTCCATAAGGACACTAATCTCATTATGAGGCCCCACCGTCATGACCTCATCTAACCCTAACCATCTCCCAAAACCTCACCTCCTAACACCATCACATTGGGTTTGGAACTTCAACCTATGGATTTGGGGGAGACACCAACATTCAGTCCATAATATCCAAGTGGCCCATCCAGTGTAATCACAAGAGTTCTTAAAAGCCAAAGATGGAGCCAGACGAGGAGGTCAGAGTGATGCAATATGACAAGGACTCAACCCACTGTTGCCAGCTTTGAAGATAGAGGAAAGGACCACAAGCCAAGAAATGCAGTAGTTCTAGAAGCTGGAAGATGCAAGGCGATGGGTTCTCCCCTGGAGCCTCCAAAAGGAACACAGACCTGCAGACACCTTGATTTTAGCCCAGTGAGGCCTGTGTCAGACTTCTGAATTATGGAATCGTAAGATGGTAAATCTGTGCTGTTTTCAGGCACAACATTTGTGGTAATTTGTTATGGCAGCAGTAGAAAACTAATGCACTTACTGAAACTAAGTCTTAAAATTTTTCATGTTCCACTTTGATAGGCAAAAAAAATAGACTGACCATTTTCTCTTGATTGGCAAATTGTCTTGATTTCTTTCCACTATTACTGTTTACTTTACCACAATGTTAAATTACTGGAAACATCTCTTCCCCCATAAGTTCTCTGGATCTCTTCCTGTCTTGTGCCTCACAGTCCTTCTCCATTATGCATTTTGTCTATAGTAACATGTTTATGACCTTTTAAAAGCTTTTGGTGTTGCTTGTTTTGATGTTTTAAGGTCATTTTTTGTTCTAAGACTCCTTTTCAATGAGTGACTTGTAGAAAATAAGACAAGAGTCAGAATTTAAAGTAAGACTTTGCCTTTCATGAAATTGCATTTCAGGAAGGAAGAAGGGAAATCATGATTAGCCAATAGTTTGGAAACCTCCACATCCCTCCCTGAACACATCACCATTGCAACCTTTGTTTTATGTGTGGGTACAACCTCTGATGACCCTCCAAGATGGCCCTGTGGTCAGCAGGGGAGAAACAGGGAGATAAGAGCCCATCTTAATCAGCAGGGCGGGAGAGCAGGCCCTGTCATGATCAATTAGCACACTTCAAAGGCTCCTTCAGGAAAACTGATAATAATGCATTTAAAGGGATGTTCAGTGTCTGACCAGAAAAAAAACATGAAGGGTCTGCACTTTTGTTGAAACGTTGACATTCTTTCTCTAACACTGATATGTAGTGTTGCGGAAATAAAACAATCCTGCCAACAAGATACTCCTCTGTACCAATATAGACAAGAGAGAGAAAGAGACAGAACAACTTATCATAGAGCAATTTATCCTCAAGTTCACAGCCATCCAAGGCGGCATGAAAGTGACAACAGAGTCTGGATAGAGTTGCACAGAAATGTACATGGATGAAGTAGAAGAAAGAACAATGGAAACTTCTCTTTCCTCCTTGAGAGATGAAAGGATGGGACCTGTGATGGTCCCCTCTAGAGAGACCCCCAGCTCATTCCAGAGGTCCAGGTTACAGTTCCCGGGGCGAGGACCTCACCTTGTAAAATCAGAAGGTCATTCTCTTATTGGCCCTGTACTTTTTCAAGTAGATGGGCTAAGCAGCAGGGAGAGAGTCCCTCCTCAAAGAAGATGGCACTATGTACACTTACAGTAGCGCTGCTTTGTGACGGAAGTGCTGATTCACTCATTACTGTCTGAAAACCCACCTTCCTCTTTCCAGATTTACACCATCACCCAGCTTCAGTGAACCTGATACTTGGTTACAATGAACAATAATAGACCTATGAGTGTTAAAAGTCACCCATGTCCCTAAATTTCTTATCAATCTCTGAATAACTACCCTCTGAGTGGAACTCTTGGCAAATCTCCTATAAACAAGCCCACATTTCTCTTGAGAAGAGCTTTGGAATGACCTCTATTTAATAGTAGCCTGGGTTCAATTTTAATTAGGCAGTAAGTGGTAAATATTTGCTAATAGACTTGGGGGTGAATAATTAATTAGTACAAGACTGCTGTGTACTGACAATTTTTGTGACCTAACTAGTATATCAAATCCAATAAAGTCTTGGTGAAAGCAATTCTTTCTAACCTAGTTGTTGAAAATTTAAGATATCTATAAAACTGTTGTTTAAAAAATAATAATAAAGTGTGATTTTTCCTTAAAAATCTATTCCTATTTTAATGGCTTGTATAAAGAAGATATTCTATTTTATTAATTCTATCAAAACATAATAAACTAGAATTAGACAGATTCTGTATTTTATTTCTTTGAGGTACTTGAGCACATTTCTGCTAGAATATTGTTTAAAATAAGCTAGGTTTTATTTTATTCTTCCAATGTACAAAGGTTGTATGATCTGGAACTCCAATTATTTTTTAACAGCTTTATGGAGGTCTAATTTACATACCATAAAATTCACCCATCTTAACTGTACCATTCAATGATTTTTAGGAAATTTACAGAGTTGTGAAACCATCCAATTTTAGAATCACAAACGGATCCCATTGCCCATTTGCAGTTACTCTTCATTCCCACCCCCAATCCCATGCAACCAGGAATCTATTTTCTCTCTCTATTCATCTGCCTTTTCCTGGATGTTTTATATAAAGGGAATCATATACTGTGTGGTCTTTTGTGCCTGGCTTCTTTCATATAACATAATGTTTTCAAGGTTCATCCAAGTTGAAGCCTGTATTCTTAGTTCATTTTTATTTTATTGCCGAATAACATCCCATTATAAGGATATTGTGCATTTTGTTTATCCAACCATCAGTTGGTGTACATTTGGATTGTTTCCACTCTTTAGCTATAATGAAGAAAACTGCAATGAACATTCACATGCAAGTCTTTGTGTGAACATATATTTTTATTTTTCTTGGGTAGATTCCTAGGGTTAGAATTTCTGGGTCTTATGGTACATTTATGTTTAACTTCTTAAAACTGCCAAACTATTTTCCAAAGTGGCAGTACAATTTATATTCCCATCAGTAACACATGAAAGGTTCAAGTTTCTCTGCAGTCTCACTGACATTTGTCATTGTCTGCCTTCTTGAGTGTGTCATTCTAGTCGGTATGCAGTGGTATCACATCACGGTGTTAATTTTCATTTCCCTGATACCAATGGTGTGCAGCATCTTTCTATGTACTTGTTAGCCATTGGTATATCTTCTACTCATTCATTTATATTCATATAGTATTAGATATGCATTACTTTAACAGCATCTCATATATTCCAGATTTTTAAAATTCACTTATGTCTGAATGAACATTTACTATGTGAAACCTGTGGGGCTATTTGCTTTGTGACGTTAAATGAGCATCTTCCCTGTTCATTGTGTCGAAATAGTTGCTTTGTCACATACTAAAAAAATATCCTTAAGTTTTTTTTTTTTTTTTCGGCTGGGAAAGATTCACTCTGAGCTAACATCTGTTGCCAATCTTCCTCTTTTTTTTTTCCTCCCCAAAGCCCCAGTACACAGTTGTATATTCCAGTTGTAGGTCCTTCTAGTTCATCTATGTGAGCTGCTGCCACAGCATGGCTACCAACAGACGAGGGGTGTTGTTCTGCGCCTGGGAACCAAACCCGGGCCATGGAAGCAGAGCGCGCCGAACTTTAACCAGTAGGCCATCAGGGCTGGCTCAAACAATCCTTGTTGTTAAGGACTTTATTGAAATAACCACATCAAAAGTAGATAATTTATGAATGTTGAGTGTTACAAGAGATAACTTTATACAGTGTTTCCACAGTTCAA
Source organism: Tapirus indicus (assembly GCA_031878705.1). Lineage (NCBI taxonomy): Eukaryota > Metazoa > Chordata > Mammalia > Perissodactyla > Tapiridae > Tapirus > Tapirus indicus. The sequence continues at coordinate 124,592,017 of CM062925.1, forward strand.
AGAAAGAAAAGAATCTCTTCCGTCTGGATAGGAGAGAGGTATTGAGGAAGGCTTACAGAGGAGGCAGTATTTGGGCTCTATTTGTAGAAAGGTTAGAAGTTCAGGTGTGTGGAAAGTGCAAGGGAATGAAAGTACATTCTAGGTTGAGCTAGTAACAAAAGCCTAAAGCAGGGAGAAAACATGTGCATATATGAAGAAAAAGGAGTAATTCAGTTTAATGTGCTGCAGAATACATGAAGGGAAGTCGTTAGAAAGTGAAATGGGGTACAATCTTGAAATACATTGAAATGCTAAGCAGAGGAGTATATATTTTATTTTCAAGAGTGGGGAGCCATTCAAAGATTTTCAGCAATTGAGGGTCATTCTTAAACTGTTTTTCTGGAGTATTATTCTATAATTTATATGTACTAAGTAAGATCGGAGAAGGAAGAGAATAGAGAAAAAGACACCACTTAAAAAGGCATGGCTTATGAGAGCATTCACGGAAAAAAACAAAGAGTCTAATGGAACGGAAGTTGTAGCTATCGAATCCACTGGATTCAGCAACTGATTGACTTGTGGAAACAAGTGATGAGAAAGCCAAAAAAGGCCCCGGGGTTCTGCGTGGTTGAAGAGAAACTGAGTGTCACGTTGGATTTACAAAGGAAGGCACCATTCATGGGGGTCGGCAAAGCAGGAGGGAGGTGATGGGTTTGGTTTGGAGCTCTTAGACCTTAAGGTGCTGGTGGATCCCCAGTCTCTGTGGACTGACTTTGGAAACATGGAACCACAGGTCAGCAGAGCTGTCAGGGTGGCGACACTATCGAGAGGAAGTCCTTGAGGCCCTGAGTTTAGAAGAGAGTGTTAGATGTGGAGCAGACCCCAGACCTGTCTTCATCTGAAGCCCAAAACTCTGTTTACACCAGACACTCCCAATACTTTTTGCTGGAATCTTAAACTCTGGGACATATTCCTAATTTTCATGATGAATTAAGCACCAAGATTATAATCTTCCTCTCTACTCTTTCCTCCGATTTCATTCTTGGGGTATTCTAGATGACCCTTGAATTCTCATTGATAATCCTTCCAACACTCTTTTCTAGCAATTCCTTGATCTCGTCTGTCCTAACAACCTTCATTTCATCTCTACTTCAGCTACTTGCGGCACACAACACCTCGGAATTGTTATCCTATGTATTTTATTCTATTTATGGCAGCTTTTCCAGGACACAATCATCTAATATCCCCTGGTTCCAAGTAATCAAACTAAAATTCTCCTTCGTCTGTCAGTATTTGAAATACAGCCATTTGTCTAAAAATGTTTATCGTCACTCACTCTTGATATGAAGATGAGTGTCTATAAGCATATATATACATACTTACGGGTCTACTATGTGCCCAGAACAGTGCTGGAATTGTTTCATAAATGGAGCCGCCATTGCTCCTCATAACAATCCAGTGAAGATGTGATGTGAACATATTTCTCAACATGGTAACCGAAACCTGATGGCACCATTTCCCTGCCTGGGCATTGCTTACTGAAATTCCTTCCGGACTTTGAGGTGGAATGGGATCTGATACAATCCTTAGCGAAACCCTGAGAAACAACTGGGAAAATGGCCTTAGGAAGTTACCGTGACGAGTCCCCACAGAGCTGGTGATGCTGTTCTGAGAACACGGAGATGAGTTTCTCATTGACATTGGCCTTCTCGGCTTTAATCCCTTCCAGGCAGCTCTTTTTAGAGTTTGCTATGCCCCCCACAAGTGTAAAATGCGTTGGATTTTTAGGGAATTTTCTCAAAGAAGCTATACAGCCCATGCCAAAGTCCTCTCCACAGCAGCTGTAAAGTTCCATGGAAGTAGGTCATTAAACACATGTTCCGGAAAGACTTTGTATCTCATTTTGTCCTCTGGGGTATATATCTTGAAGTAAAACGTCTTCACTAACTTGAGTATTTGACGTTAATTTGCTAAAAATAATAGTGAGAATTAAGATACGGAGCAGGCAAGTTTGGGATTGGCCAACGTGGACAAACACCTCAGATAGTCTCTCCTTAAATCCTGTCCCTCGCTGACCCTGAGTGTGTCCGGTTCCCACACTGACTCCGTGAATGATGAGTCCCGGTGTCACTGAATGATAGTAAGGTGGAACTATTTCAGGCCAAACAGTCAAGAAAACAGTACCTAGTATCGGCAGATGTCCTTTATCACATGGGAACTGTAAGCAATGGATTTTCTGTTGCAAGTGACGGAACATCCAATTCAAGCTAAAATTCAAAAGGGGGATTTAGTGAATTTCATAAATAAGTCCCTAGGTAGGACTAGGTTTGTATAAAGTTTGATCTCAAAGCTCAGAAAAAGTCACCCAAGACCAATTTTTCTGCCTACTGTCATGGCAACTTCATTTCAGCCTCATCCCTGCAGGTCCAACTGCCCCTTCCCTCCCCACCCCATTCTGGTGGATTTCCCATACTCTCACCTCCCCAGACCTAGAGCGTTCTCCTCCAGTCATTCCTGCATATGAGAGAGGAGGTTTCTCTTTCCAGAATCTCCAACATTGTCCTCACAACTCTCTTGCCTCTAACTAGGTTGTCTTTCCATCCAAGGACCAATCTCTGTTGCCAGAGGTGTGGACATTGCTTATTGACTGGCGCTCTCAGTGCCCAGCCTGGAGCAGGGTGCGTGGGTGGGTAAGTGCCACTCCAAACACACAGGGGAAAATGGGGAGTGTCTGCACCCTCTGGGTCAAAGATCAGTGCTGTACCAGGAGCAATGGGAAGGGAGGTGAGCAGCGAGAACAGGTGGGCATTCCAAGGTCATCCATTCACCTCAGAGACTGACCAACTGCTGTGAGAGTGCAGACAACAGAGACAAGAGTGGCACTTTTAAGCAGTCACATAAATAGGATTTCAAAAAATTTGGATATCCTTTGAAAAAAGAGTTAGCATAGATTTGCCAGATTATGGACCTCTGGGCCAGGAAAATTCTTGACTGTGATTTTTATCTTTTAAAGGCCATATATGTTCTAAGATGTCCAAGTGGAATATCACGTCATTCATTCATCCCCTAAATATTTATCAAGCATTTACAGTAGTCCTCCCTCATCTGTGATTTCATTTTCTGAGATTTCAGTTACCCATGGTCAATTGCATTCCCAAAATATTAAACGGAAAACTCTGGAAATAAACAATTTATTAGTTTTAAATTGTCTATTGTTCTGAGTAGTGTGATGAAATCTCATGCCATCCTGCTGTATGCCACCCAACCTACCTCTACTAGCTTTACCTCTACTAGACCTACCTCTACTAGATCTACCTCTACTAGGTCTACCTCTACCAGACCTACCTGTACTATATATGCCTCCACTAGATCTACGTCTACAAGGCCTAACTCTAGTGGACCTACCTCTACTAGACCTACCTTTATTAGATCCACTGCTACTAGACTTACCTCTACTAGATCTACCCCTACCAGACCTGCCTCTACCAGACCTACTAAAAGTAAAGATAGGATGTTCAGGGAGCACAGAGTGGGAAGGGGAAAAGGCACGTCTGTTGAGTCAGGCATTTTGCAGATGAGCTACATATTTTTTTTTCACTTCCTGAATAGAGAGAGGTTATGTAACTTGGCCACATTTGCACAGCTGGTGAGGAGCAGGGGGGATTGGAAAGCCAGCTCATGGGGTTGGGCAGGCAGATGGGGTAGGGGAAGGGAACTCGGGATAGCAGGATGAGGATAAAAGGAATCTGAGTTCGGAGCAGTGAACACATTAGGGGTGTTCAGAAGCAAGTATGTGGTTGAGAAAGGTTACTTTTATTGGATTGTAGACTTTAGATTATTTGGCAGAACGCCTGGGGCAAGAAGGCCATGAATATTTTCAATCTGTAATTACTAACATTTACAAAACTCATTTAAGACACAATAAAACTTAAAATAATCTTCTAAAATGCACATACCTATATACTCTCTAGAGCCTGATTTTTCCATATCTCAACACTTTAAAAACGAAAGTTAACCATGTTGATATTTCCTAAAATGTTTAACCAGAAAATAGTATGCAGGAGCTCTTTTTTAAGTTCCAGTCTTCAAGCTTGGAGCTTCATTCCAGGTTCAGCATTTCAGTGCTTCCTGATCATACTTTGAAACTGCAGACCATACTGATTTATTCCTTCTTTCTTTTCCTCCAAATTAAGGAGAAAAAAAGAAAACATCTCCTCACCACCTCCAGTTATATGATTTAGGAATTTGTCTAATCCTGGAGACCTGAGGTCAACACCTTTCTAACTAAGCAGTTTGTTTTCTGTTCTAAGCAACTGAGCCTTAAAAATTCTTTCCTTCGGGTTTTTAGATTTCCTCATTCTCCTCCTAACAAACCCCAGAGAAAAACAGAATAAGCAAACAAAATCCAAGAGAGACTTTGGAATCCAAGTCCACCTCTGTGAAGATCTTCCAGATCGGGGAGGAGAATCCTGGCAGCTGCTCCACATTTACCCTTCTCCACGTCGGTGTCCAGGTCACACCAGCTGACGGCGTGTTGTGCGTCATACCACCAGATCTGGCTCTTCGCTCCCTTTTTCAAACCAATTTTCTTGATGAAAGTATTGATCTATTTCCTTCCCATAGCAGTGTGTACTCCGTAGGTCAGAAAGCCAATACGGGGATTCTCGGGATGGCCGAGGATGTCTTTTCCGAACTTCCTCTGGTGAGTCCATGGCGAGGTGGTCACAATGTAAAATTCCACTTATCACCTGATCACCCCCGGACCCCTGCTCTGACAGGTGAACCACAGTGGAGTCCTGGGTACCTGGGGATTAGTATCAACTCAGAAGCTGTATCTGTAGTTCTCTAAAGCTGTCCCTTTCACAGGACAGAGTTACCCTGCTTGCAGTTCTACCTAGGGGAAGGCTGGAAAGAATATTCTCAGCGTATATGTCCATCTTTAATTAATTAGCCACCACCAAAACCCCCTAAGAGTGAAACCGTTTTCACAGATACTGGTCCCGCTGCTGATGTTGGGGGCCGTGCCCTCCACACCCCTGGCAGTTAGGTGCTGCTCTTGGCTCTGCCACTTGGGGTCCCATGACCCCCAGTGAAATCAGGGAGTCCATGTCAATGGCGGCAGCTCCTGCCTCCCCACCCACATCCTCACCTATCAGAGAAAAGCCTCTAAAGAACTTTTTAAAATGCTTAAACTGCCCCCTCCAATATATTTCTCGGGACCTCACCAGAGGAGTTGCAGGACATAATGATTATTTTGTGGGGCCACTGTTGAGTCCAGGTTTCCAGTACTTAAACAGGAAAATTCTTAGAATCATTTTCCTCTACTCAGACTACCACAGTGACCAGAATTTCTGGAAAGGCTCCTTTGTGATTTAGTCCAGTCCTGTATACAATTTTGGTTTGCCCACCTTGGTCTACCATCTTCAGGATCTATTCTTAAATACAGTCTCTAGATTTTTGCCATATTAGTTAACAGATTCTTGAAAATTCTTAGGTCCTCAAGCCTTTCCTTCAAGGGACTTGTGTTTGTAAATCTACCCCTGGATCATGCAAGGATGAACTCCACATGTAAGTCTGGAGATAACACACAGCATGAGTGAGAAATAAGAGTAATCGACTTCCTCCTCAGTGGTAACTCTTCCAGGTGAGACAGTTACATGGTCTTCAATGAATAAGAAGCCTCTTCAAAGAACATTTATTCATAATTGCCAAAACTTGGAAGCAACCAAGATGTCCTTCAGCAGGCAAATGGATAAATAAACTGTAGTTCATCCCAACAATGGACTATTATTCAACTCTAAAAAGAAAATAAGCTTCCTAGTCATGAAAAGACATGGAGGACACTTAAATGTTTTTACTAAGTGAAAGAAGCTGGTCTTGGAAGGCTCCATACTATATGATTCCAAGCATATGACATTCTGGAAAAGGCAAAACTATGGAGATAGTAAAAAGACCAGTGGTTGCCAGGGATTGGGGTGAGGGGGAATGAAAAGGAGGAGCACAGAGGATTTTTAGGGCAGTGACAATACTCTGTATGATACAAAATGGTGAATGTATATCTTTGTACATTTGTCCAAATCTATAGAATGACAACACCAAGAATGAACTCTAATGTAAACTATGGACTTTGGGTGATGATGATGTCTCCGTGTAGGTTCATCAGTTGTAACAAATGTCTCACTCTGGTGGGAGATGTTGCTAGTGGGGGAGGTTGTCTGGGAGTGATGGGTTATGGGAAATCTCTGTACCTTCCCTTCAATTTTGCTGTGATCTAAAACTACTCTAAAAAAAAGTCTAAAATACAAGAAATAAATTAATTAAAATAAATAATTTTTTTAAGTCTCATCAGAGAAGAGAGAAGGGCTGGTGTGGCTGGTGAGGAAGGCACAAATCAGTTGCCAATTTAGCAAATTTTGCAATGTAACAGCACACAAGATGAAAATGTGCTTTAGGTGTTCAGTCGTCATGGCTCTGCAGCTACAAGAGAAAAATATTCTTTTAGCACAAGCACCAAAATCTCATGGGTTTCTTTGAGTAAAAGTTTAGGGACTTGGGCTTGTTATCCTATGTCTCAAGTGTCAGTGGTCACCACCCCAGCCCCTGGGTCCCTGAATTCTTTGTGCCCCTAATTCAGTTCTACAGTAGCAGCAACAGGGCGCCCCCAAGCCCAGCCATCAGTGGGCTCTCCGTTCCAGGTGAAACAGTCATTCACTCAGCTGCTTGTCACTGCACTTCATGGTTTGTCAGATTCATATCTATGATGTTGTTGTATATAAGAAATATATAGTTTGGTCTTTGTCCCTGGCTCCTGGTCAGAGCTCCTAAAACCCTTGTAATTTCCTAAGTGATAAGAGCATCTTTTGTCACAATATTTGTTGTTGTGCCCAGTTCCTGAATAGCTTCAGAATCATAAAGGTGAAAGAGCGTCTTTTGTTATTCATAACAAGCCCCTTTCCACCACACCTGGGTTTCTGTTAATGAGGTGACTTTGGGAAAGTCCCTAAGGATGGGGGCTGGTTGCCAGGGGAACAAGCCATGTGATTAGAAGGTTGGAACTTTCAACCACGCCCCTCCAATTCTGCGCCAGGGAGAGGGGCTGGCAGCTGGTGTCTGAAATGGGGGACAATCTGCAGGACTGAGCCCTTAGCCTGTGGGGTCTGGGCTCACTCCAGTTTCATAGTGTCAGAACTGAATTGTAGAACACCAGGCTGGTGTCTGGAGAGTTGGAGGATTAGCAGGTGGAGGAAAAAAACCCCACACATTTGGTGTCAGGAGTGCTCTGTGAGGAGAGGAAACCAGAGTTTTTCCCATTAATATCTCTGAATACGTGTTGTATTTTTATGCCTCTACTTTAGGTAAACAACTCCAGACTCCTCAAGTTTCTGTAGAGTCTGCTGGCTAAACAACCACTTTTGGTAGCAATTTCTGTATCTGTCAAGGTTGTTAGTGGTAACCAAGTGTAACTGAACAGTTTACTAAGAAAATAAGTTTTTGAATGGCTATTGGGTTGTTAGAAAATGGACAAGGCAACCAGAGGCCAGGCAGCCGGAGCCGCGGGCAAACTTGTCCCACAGAACCCCTCCAGGAGGCACCATGGCCACCACCCCTGCCGCTGGCACCCCTGTGGTCCGGCACCACCAAGGCTGATGCAGGGGGCTGCTGCAGGTGCTGTGGCCTGGGACTGTACTTTGCTGCTTCTGCTTCCAACTCCAGGAATTCCTTCTCCATTCTCGGCTTCTTTGCATCACCAGCAGTGTTGTCAGCCAGGGCTCCAGAGCACAGTGCCGTGGCCTGGGCGGCTGGAACAGCAGAAGTTCATTGTCTACACTTGGAGGCCAGGAGTCTGAGACCAAGGCGTGCGCAGGATTGGTTCCTTCCGAGAGCTGTGAGAGAGAACCTGTTCCAGGCCTCTTTCCTTGTCTCCCCGTGGTTCTTCACACCGTCTTCCCTCTGCGGGTGTCTGTGTCCACATTTCCCCTTGTTATAAGGACACCATTCTTATTGGATTGGGGCCCACCCTAATGAACTCATTTTAAATTAATTACCACTGTAAAGACCTTATCTTCAAATAAGTTCACATTCTGAGATACTGGACCTAGGACTTCAGTATGTGAATTTGTAGGGGACACAACTCAACCCATAACACCAGTTCTATATAATACAAAATGACAAACAGGATTAGGTAATCCCCAGTGGGTTCCTTAGTTTGGGGAGGGTGGAGTGGAGAAAGGGGGGATGGAGACTTTGGGTCTTCTTCAGTAGAAGGTTGGCTTTGCCTGTCGACAAAACTCACACGTGGGGAATTCCCCAGCCATGGGAAGGGGTCAAGATCCTGGATGGCTACGTCTTGTATGTTTGTGTGTGCTAGAGTGTGTATAGTGTGTGTGTGTGTGTGTGTGTGTGTGTGTACAGCACAGACATCATCCTACCTTCCAGACACATTGCTCCCTAAAAGAAGAATGGTGTAGAGTAAAAATCTTGATGGTGGGTACACTAGTTCTTTGTCCCATAACCCAGGCATCATTAAATTACCTTTCACTGAGATTTGGTAAAATCAGGGAGATACACAGGAATAAGATTTATGAAGTCACTGAATATATAACTATTAAAATAGACAGAGTAAAGCAACATCATCTAATAAAATGTGTTTGACAGTGAGAAGCATGGGCCAACTTTAAGGATGCTTCATGAATGCCATATTATTTTGTGAAACTGTACTACAGAGAGCCAAAATTTACTGTGATTCCAATACCTTTAAAGAAAAGCATTTTTTAGGCCTTTTTTATGTCTCTGGTGTGACTGCCAATCTTGGCCTGAGCTGGATAGGTAGTCTATATGAGGCATCCACTCTCCCAAAGAGTTTTCCCGTTGTTAATATGTTCTTTCAAAATATTGGTAACATAATGATTCCAGTGAATGCATTATTTCGCCAAAAAATAATGTGTTTCCTCACTTCTTCAGGAAGCACGTATTTCGTGCACAACCCTGGAATGCTCATCTTGGGTTATAAAGGAGACTTATCAGAACAGGCACTCAAGGCCAACCCAACATCTTGTAACCAGTGCTTTCACCAAAAACGCACGTGAAGCATGATAAAATAAGTACAAGATAACACGGTACAGAAAGTCACTCATGTCAAAGTCAGAATAAATTATAAAAATAACCAAGGAAATGTGGGGTTGGTCCAGGAAGACTTCTAGAAGTTTCGAGCTGGATATAATAAAACATGATAGTCACTGATCAAAAAAAAATTGAGGGACACGGCTTTCTTAGGATAACTCCATTTGCAACCATCCTAAACCCCACTTGCCCGTGAGTCCTACAAAGGCAGCTTCTCAGGCTCTTCCTGACATAAACTAAACAAAATCCCAAAATACTTTTTGATATTTGCAAATTTCATAATCCAGCCATTGCCCAGACAAATATTGACTACCCGTGGGGAAAACTATAAACTTTGCTTCTCACCAGGACTTTGGAAAGTTCCCGTTCTTGCCCATTGCCTCCCAGAAATGCCTTCCTCCTGGCCCCTGGGGACTGGAGTGGAGGCCACCTTTTCTGGCTCCTGAAATATGGCAGGAACTGCGTGGGTGGCAGCTGAATCAATTTTGAGAAACCTGACGTGGGTCAGTAATTTGAGGGTCGGTTTCAAACCTTTCAGTAAACAGCAACCCCCCCCAACTCTGAGAGATATAGATGCATATCCAGAAAAATATGTAAACATGTTTTTCCCTAAGGTTACTGGACTTCCTGCATCCACTCAAGCCAGAAATACCACAAGTGCAACCTTTCTCACAGTATTTTTCCACTTCTTGGCTGGGTCTCGGCCAGAACGTCCAAGTGCAGAAATGGGCAATAATGATCAAATCTGGGCCCCTTCCAGGAACTGTGTCAAGGGAATTCAGACTGTTCTCATTAGCTTCACTGGCAGTAACAAGACTAGAATTGGCCGCGGTTTCTATCGTGGTGTCACACAAGGGAGAACGGCTGGGAAAAGTGACAGCAGAGAAAATGTACCTCCTCCCCTTCTCCTCGGTCCCACGTAACCGGAATGATAGGCTTTGCAGATTTCTGAGAGTAAACCATGCACTCCGAGTAAAAACTGACGTCCACAGACATGTGACTGTCATACTAGCCATACCAGGGAGGGCGGGCAGGGCTCCTGGCTCAGCATCCAGGCTGTTCTCCACTCCTCCACTGCGCTCCTGTCTCAGACCCTGCAGGAGCCACACAGGTGACATGCAGCCTGAAGCTGCCACCACAGCTGCTTCTCATCACCTTCTCACGGCCCACCTTAGATCTCGAAGGGGACCTGTGTCCACACCCCAGGAGTGGCGAGCCTACAGAAGGGAAAGTGTGAAGGGGACACTGTGATGGCCTCATTTCATCCAATCACTAGCAATTCGGAGTTTTGGAGCAGCAACAAATGGCTGAGCTCTTCTCTGCTTTTCTATGATTATCTTGCTGTTCAGTGGTGATGAGATGATGTGAACTCGGGAAGCTAACCTTGGTTTTCCAATCTATGAAGTGGTGATAGTGATGGACTCTATTTCATATGAGTGAAGTGGCTTAGCTCACATAACCATTGGTATTAAATCATTAGTATTATATTAGTATTATAAATCACTAATATTTTTCCATGGAGAGCATTTTCTGATAAAAATTGTGAGGAATAAATCAAAGATGTAAATGAGTGTGCGCAATTAGGAAATAAGCAGGAAGCGTCCGTTGTCTTGGGTTCATGCAAGACCATGAGTGAGAAATCGGTAGGAGGAGCTGGTATGATTCACTCTGCCTTCTTTCAATTTTGGGCACTTTCTGGAGAATCTAGAATTCCCACAGTTCATACACAGGTTCAACAGAAATCTCTTGTTAAGCATATATTTCTGGATTTCTGGCATTTAAAAGAGAACTATCATTAAAAAATGGGTCGTAGAGGAGCCAGTGCTCAAGAAAAAAAAAAAGCCACTTACTCCTTGCACTCTTAAGAGCAGGAAGGCAGATATTTTCAAATGCAAATAAAATAAAACAAAAAACTATGAAACTTAATATTATCGTGTTTGAGGGAATTCTATTACTGCAGAGATTCTAACATACCAGCTTCAAGCAGAAGGAAAGCCACCTGTCAGTGAAGTTCATCTATATGTCTACACTGAAAAGTCATGCTCTTTCTCTCATAAAATACTAAAACAGATGATTAATACAGCCAAGAACTGAGCCAGATTAATTAATTTGGCTAATTTGAAATAATATGGCATTTTGACAGCATAATTTAGTCTCAGCTCAATGATGAAAAACGGACTTCGAGAGATCCTTCCCCATGTGTTTTGGTCTTGGAATCATTTTAATTTCATGTTGATCTAATTAGCAATTCCAATCACAGGAGGAAGGAGAAAAAAATACATTTCCTCAGTTCATGGTCAATAATTTTGTACCCATGTGGATATTAGTGCTCTTGCCTTCTCACTGGGGGCTGGAAGGTTTCCATCTGATAATGGATGATAATGGATGGATGGGGTGTTCACGCAGCTTGCCATTCTCTGGGGAAATGGTGGGGCTGGTGCTTCCAAGAATGGTAGGACTCCACACAGCACAGACTCCCTGCTTTTAGGAGCACTTCCGCCTGAAAACAGGCAGCTATGCTGCTTTATAAATGACCAACAGGGAGGGTTTCCGCTGTCTCCTTCAATGTTCTATGAGAAACCAAGCAGGGATGCTGTCACGATCTGGGAACAGGAAGCAAGGATCTGAGTCTTAGGTGCATGAAGCAGATTACACATGGAGTGGAGCCCTCTGTCCCCAGACTCACACGGGGACACTGGGGAAAGATGACTAATGTGAACCTCGGGGGCAGTGTTTGTTAGAGGATGACAGCCAACGTCAGTAGCTAGAAAGAAGCGTGGCAAGAAGCAGGGAATTTCACAGAAGGGCAACAGGCAGCCGAAGGGACACAACCAGGAGGATGCCTGCTGGCGTTGCTGTATTCTAGACAGTGGCCTCTGTTCTGACCTCCCAGAGGGGTGCTGCCATCTGGAAGAAGCCTGCAGGACCAGTACCTGGTTTCTCTGTATTCAGGTCAGCTCTTAGAGGTGATTAATTCTGCTCCTTTTGCTTCGTCTTTCTTCCTTTTGTTTAAAGTCAGAGAAAATTGCTTGTTTGGAGGCAGTTATAAAGCATTTATAATACTTGGGAGTTAAAAGGTCATACATATCACCCAGCCCAATGTTTTCATGTATATCCAAGGGGATATGGATCTTCATATCCATAAAACTTCAGATGGATCATCTAGTTAATGATGAGGCCCAAGACGACTTCCTACAGGTGTTTTCTTGGGATTGGTGTTTGTTGGGGGAAATAAAGCAAAACCAACAAGAATAGCATCACAGTCAGGACAAGACCCAGAGAGCAAAGGAGTGGTCAGTCCCAGGGGTGGGCATTCAGGGCAGAAGGGTTGCTCAGAAATGGGGGCACTCAGTTGACCCACTGCTCTCTCTTGTGGGGAACCTCACATCACCAGCTGGGTGCTGGCCCTTGGATGTCCACCAGTTCCCTCCATCTGAGCTCTTTCCCCAGAGGGAGCACTACTTTCCACTCTGGAGAGAAGCCATTCCTGCTCCTCTCAGCCTCCCTGACCCCTGCCCTCCTTCTAGAAAGATCCCCAAATTGCCTTCACTCCTTGGGATTAGCACCCTCATTTGCCAAAGGCAACGGCTGTTCTAAAGACCCTGCAGGGATGCTGAGGACTCCAGGTTTGTTTTGTTTTTATATCTGTGTTCTTTTGAGCTTCTCTTTGTAATCCGTGGTTCCTTCCATCCACTGGCGCCGCCACCGTAGCCCTTCATAGTCAGATGGCAATTGTCCTAACTTGTCTCTTCCCGTCCCCCATCCCTTCTGCACTTCCCTGTCCGATTAATCTCTTTGCTGCCTATTTCCCGCAAGTCACTTCCTTGGGGCCCTGTTCAAACACCTTGCATGGCTCCCGCCACCCACACCACAGAGTCAATTCCCCTTCACTGGCACTGAACCCCGTGCACCATCTGACTGTCACCGCAGTCCCGATGCACTGACCACCACCCCAGCCTGGAGCCGGAAATGCACACTTTCACCTCCTGTCTCCTGCCGGCCAGGGAGGGAGCTTCAAGAATGCATGTAGCTAGGCAGAGAGAGGGTGGCTCTCACCCTCCCCGCCCCACCTTCTGTAGGAGCGCTGTGTGCCGACCTGCGGGGTGAGAGGCGCAGGCACCTTGTTTCAGCGAGAGCGAAGTGAGGTGTTTAAAGTGGGTAAAAGAGGTAAGCTTGATGATGGTCCTGTTCCACCAACTCACTCGGGCCCTCTGAACCGCCCACCTCTTTCCCAGTGGCTCCCAGCGGGGCTTCTCCCATCTTCCTGGGAAAGGGCTGACGGCCCCCCAAGAGCAGCGCTCATCCTGGACTGCCCTTCTGTGCCTCACTGCTTCTTTGTGCTCTCTGCAGACAGCCTGAGCCAGCATTACTGGGCCAATGGGCTGTGGCCCCTCAAAGAGTGCTGCAGACTGAATTTTCACCAAATCTTATTATCTTTTCCCTTCACAGTCTTAGACACTGAATAGTTCTCTGAGGGTGAGGGCAGGTGTCAGCAAGACAGGGCGAGGACAAGACTGGGCTCAAGGGAATAGTGGGTAGATGGAGCCAGAGGGGCATCCAAAAGTACACCCAAGAGAACTTATCACACCCCAAATGCTACACTGATCATCAGGCTCAAGGGAGCAGGGAAGGAGTGAGGAAGACAGGAGCAGAGCAAGAAAGAGGTGAGAAGGTCCAGAACTCAGGCTGTGGACAGGGTGGAGTGCCCAGATATCTGTTTTATTGGGTGCCAAATTAGTCAGGGCTCTGCAGAGCACTGGAAGCTGGCAAGTCAAAAATCTGTGGGGTAGACCAGCAGGCTGGAGACCCAGGGACGAGTAGATGCTGCAGTTTGAGCTTGAAGGCTGCCTGCTGGCAGAATTCCCTCCTGCTTTGCTCAGGGGAGGCCAGTCCTCTTTTCTCTTAAGGCCTTCCACTGATTGGAGAGGCCCAACCACATTATGGAAAGCAATCTGCTTAACTCAAAGTCTACTGATCTAAATGTTAATCTCACCCAAAAGATACCTTCACAGCAACATCTAGATTCATGTTTGACCAATATCCAGGCACTGTGGCTCAGTCAAGTGGATGAACAAAAATGACCATCACAGGTACTACTGTCTTGATGCACGGGGGCTACATCAGGACACACAGTCACATGTACGTCATCTCCTCACACCTGTCCGGGCTCACCCCTTTCTCCTCCTGGAGCTCTCTCCTCTCCTCTCTACAGACTGAACTCTTCCAATTTTCTCAAGGCCTACTCACTCGCACTTCCTCCCTGAGGCCAGCCTTGTCTCAAAAGCCCTGCATCTGTCTCTCCTCTGAACCTCTGCAGAACGTATGAGCTGTGCCACTCTCCAAGCCCCTACCACCTACTGAATTATTTCACAGTCTAGCTCTTTGTGTGCACAGACACATTTACCTCCCCACGGAGGAGCTGAGTCCATATCTTACATATCTAAGTGCTTACCTCTGTTCCCGCTCTTGAACGTGGTGAGCGCTCCTTATGCATATTTGCACTGAACTATCTGATTGATTCTCAAACCATCAATAAAACTAGGGAGGTGCTTGTATGGGCCTGAACTTATCATACTGTTCATTTTCCAAAAGTATTAATTAACATTAGACCCTAGGATCAACAGTTTTGAATCACTCTAAGTAATCAGATATAGTAAATTACAAGATGTGGCTGTGACCTCAGGAAGTATTTAAAATATAAGACAAGGGCTGTGCTGTTGGTAGTGAACATAGAAAACTATATTTATTTCTTAGGAGAGTCCATTTATCTATGGGTTATATTTCAAATGGGACATGAAAGGATCTAGTCTGTGTATAAAGAGCATATTGGAAAACCAGTGGTTATAATCTGGGACAACAGTGCAGACATCGACACCATTTGCTGGGTGGCTCTGTGAGCCCTGCTTATTCAGGGACATCAGGACATGTGAACACCAAGGAAGGTGATACCAGGAATGACACGCCCACCACAGAGTTCATCAGCGCTGCCCTGGTAGAATGATGCAAGCCCATATGCTGAGATTCCACACCAATTTACCCTTCTAAAGGGCAAGCTCGAATCTTCCAGTCTTGCTTGGGTTAAAGCTTGATTTACATTCTCGTTTGGGTATCACCCATTTTTCTTTTTCCTCTTCTCCAAAACTCAAAATTCTATCTCAACTAAAATGAGTGACTTTTCAGTACAAAACATGTATCCTCACCATCCTTTGTTGATTTTCAAGGATCATATAAAGGCAACAGTCGGATAAGAATGACCCTTATAACACCAGGCAGTGGTTGGCAATCCATTTACTTCCAATTTCAAAAGAGGGAAAAAAACAAAACAAACACAAAGCCAGACTCATTTGTTCTGGGACTGAGGACCAAGGAATTCCTTTCCAAATCCTTTCATTGTAAGTAATTTCTGCCCGACAAGCTTCATGGCAGAAAGCTGAGCAAGAGAAGAGAGAATAGTTGACTTGTTGAGTCTTCAAGGTCATTGGTCCTGGTCAGCCACAAGTCTGGACCCCAGGACCCTTGTGCACCCACCTCTGGCTTTCCAGGCCTCACAGGGCAAGGTGGGGCCCAGCCCTGGAGAAGGGCTGGCAGGATAGAGCAGGGCCGAGTCTCCGCCGTCCTCAGTACTGAGGGATCCTGATCACACCAAGGAGGGGCAGTAATCCCCTAACCAGGGGCTTGGGGTTCCAGCCCCAGGGCAGGCCCTTCTCCCGGCCTGATGCTGCCCGCACGCCCTGGACAGTAGGGGCCTGCACCATGTCACTGCAGGCCTGCTGGGTGTGCTCTGGCACCACACACTTCCATGGCCTCGTGGCTTTCCCCCCCTGGAGGAACCTCATCTTGCTCTTCTGAGCCCTTTCTCTCTGAAATCAGGAACGAAGGAAGAAAATGAAACCTCCTCAGGTGACTTCAGGAACTAGATCTTATTTCAGCCTTCTCATGACCAGGGAGGCAGGAGTTATTATACGGAATTTCTTGTACAGTGAGGGAATTGAGACTCAGAGAGGTTAAGGAATCGGTACAAAGCTGCACAAACATTCCCAAGCTCCACTCCCTACGCATCATCATCTGACGATTTCCACCACCGTTTGGGGACGCGTTACATTCTGGCATGGACAGGCCCACAGCTGAGGTTGCAGGCCTTGCTGTGGACAGATCTGAGCGTTCCCTCTCCTAACCCGCAGCACCTGGCTCTGGTGGGAGGGGCCGGGCGCTCCCTCCATGCTTCACGCCCATCCTCCCCTCCAGTCGCCTCTTCTGGCTCACGATCCTGTATGAGATGCATCAAGAACAAGATCCAGAAAACTCTTGTATTTCCTAGCAGACATGACCTGGAGCAAACAAGGACAGGAGTGGTGATGTTCCAGAGATGGGCAGCCTCCCCTCCAGAGAAGATGCTTGTGAACCAGGTGCCAGCCCCCCTGTAAGCATCACACGGGACTGGACTGCAGAGCTGAGCCACTTGCCTCTCCTGTGGGTCCTGCTGAGGCATTTCTCCCACAGTAGCACGCTTCCAGGTCTTGCTCCATCCCTGCGTTACGCCGTGTGGCCCCATTCAGGACGGGGGCATGGCCCCAAGCTGCATGCAGAGTTGGACGCTGAGGCCCACAGCAGGGCGCCTCTCCATGCTATGCTCAGCCACTGGGACGGCGCTCCGGGGAGCCCCACCCAACCACCACTAGATACGGGTACAAACCCCACTCCCCTGACCTCCTTGGGGACCAATCTGAAGGGCCCTCCCACTGCCGGACTCCCCTGGGGACCACAGCAACCACACCGCCATCTATTATCTTCTGCGGCCCAGACATGTGTCCCTCACCCCTTCTGGGCGTCCTCTGCTGCCCAAAGTGTTGCCCATGGGCCAGCAGCAGGGCCCCACCTGGGGGCTTCACAGAAATGCAGATCCCAGGCCTCACTTCAGACCCACTAAACCGAGAGCTGCAATTAACACGATATGACTCGGGCCAAAAATAGGAGTTATTTAGATACATTCTTGGAAAATGTCAAAAATAGACAAAGGAAGAGAAAATAATGATAGTACCAATATTTTTCTTTTTTTCTTTAATTTGGTATCATTTCGAAGAACACTGTTTAGTGTTTAAAAAAATAAAAAGTAAGGTAGAAAAAAGCACATTGCAAAGTTTTTTCTTCACTTAAGTGAGAAGCCAATTTAACTTTTTATTTATTTGCTAGTCGTTCTGACCCGCCATAATTTTGGCTTGGCTGGTATGGTGTTCTTGCAGTAGAAAATACTGCAGCAGTAAATTATTAGCTTTTTAGCTTCTGTGGAGCAGGAGAAGAAAGCTTAAGTATAATGAATACCTGTTGCCATGATGCCCAAACCATCAGTCAAGTCTAGTCTTGCCAAGGGCTTGTACTCTCCATGCCACCGGAATATTCCACTGCTTCATGAGCCGCTAAGAAAGTAGTTTATCAGCTGGATTACCACTTAAGGCCGTAAGAACAACCAAGATTCCAGAAGAGATTCTCTTGCAAGCAATGTCTTTGCCCAGCTACCCAGAATCTATATGTGAAGTTAAAGAGAAAATCTGTTGTGTGTAAAATAGAAATTCACAGAGGTGGGAAGAGGAGAGCAATTCACCTGCCATTTCAGTTTTTATTCTTCAAAACCTATCTAAAAAGCTAATAACAACCTCTTACCATGACATTTCCACATCTGCCTTTTATTCCCAAGTCATAAACAACAAGGGAGGAGTAAGAAACAGAGCTGAAAAAATGGAAAATGTGACATTATGACAAAATTCATTCCCCATCGCCCCACTGGCTCAAACCATAAATATGGCAGTCATTCTTAATTCCTCTTATTTTTTTCCCCTCTCCCTCCATATCATGAAGGCCTTTTGGCTCTACCATTGCAATCTCTCTCCAGTCCATCCACTTGTCCTCACACAAGGGCACCCCATCTCCCTGAACTGCCATATTTAGTGTCCTAAGTGACTGGACCCTAGTTTGTGTCCCTGCCTCCACTTATGTCCCTAGTAAATTAATCTTAACACAACTGTATTTGTACAGATTATAAGGAAAATCAAATTAGCTGCTCCTTCAAAAAGTATCAGAAAGAGACAATTAAACTAGTTCAAACAATTACACTAGAAAGAGACAATTAAACTAGTTCAAACAATTACACTAGAAAGAGACAATTAAACTAGACAATTAAACTTAATAATTCTATTAAGAAACTGTGTGACTAATTGTGTGACTGGTCAATCCCTTACAGATGTGGAGGGGGATTTTCTCAGGTTGTGAACATAAGACATGTCTGTCCCTTTAGGAGCCTACAATCATCTTATGGGGAAACATTAATTCAAACAGAACAGGTTCTGATATAAACTGACACCCAAAATGAGCGCCATTGCTAATAGCAGCCTAGACAGGAATTTCTCAGTAGGACAATGAGAAGTCCACACTGAACTTCAAATCCGAGGGAATGTTGGTGTCAGCGGCTGGACCTGGATACCAAGGGGAGTGGGGCGTCACTCCTGCAAGGCCAGAAGCCTGGCCTCCGAGGCAGATTCCATGTTCCTGCACGTTCTGTTAGCCATGCGCTGGTCAGAGGTCTTAGCTAGAAACATGCAATATTTTAAAACTGCACAGAGCTGACTGAGTGTGGTGTGAGTCCTGCGACGGTCCACGTCTGTGCTCCCACCAGCAGGAGGATGGTCTCGCCACCTTCGCACACTGTCCTCATCCCAACAGCTGCCACACGCTCAGGAACACCTGTGGACGGGAGAGAAGGGGCCAGGAGGGGTACACAGGGTCAGACGCAAGCCATCACTGGCCCTAGAGAGTCATTTCAGTCTAACTTTGCAATATTCCCGAACCCATAAGGACTAGACATTTGTCTTGCTCTCCTGTCCTCCTCAGATTCACCCCACGCCACCGCATTTCTATTTCTAGCTGAGAGAACCTCTTCGCAGGCTCCGGAGGATGACGCCTTTCTGAGGGAGCAGCCCTGTCCTCTGGGCTGACGATGGGGAGAGAGAGAGGCCGATGGGAAATTCTCTCCTTTTTTATGATCTCTCAGTAAAACCAGAAAGTAGTTATTAAAGATCTGTTGTGTGCTCTGGACCAACAACTGCCTAATTCAACCCCAACCAGACCCACGTTAGCTATCGAAATGGGAAGATTTCTGAAACCACAGCAATATTATTTGTTAGAGTCCCCTCATTTTGTTGCAGGTTGGGCTAGGAAGTTTCTGTAGGAGATTCAGCTTGTAGAAGGATGTTGACACAAGTCCTCCATGGTCCCCCCTTATAGGGCACCCTCAACTCCCATGACCGGGTCCTGCTTCCACTGTGACTCAGAGAACCTTCCAGAAGCAGAGCTCACGTGGGCTCCCACCACCCAGCAGGTTGGAGGATAAATTTGGCCTTCTGAAATGCATGCTTTTCCTGAATTATACCTCAGAGTGTAGGAAATCGTCCTGTAATAGCCACAAAAAGCCAAAACTGACATCAGGGGAGATAGCCTCCTTCTCTGGCTAAATGAGAGAAAGAGCAGAAATAGCCTTTCTCTTGACCCCTCTGCAGTTCGATGCCAGGAAACATGTGTGTAGGTGCATCGCTATTGCCCTCAGCACCTCCCCGGGAGACTCGGCCCCAGTGGGGCCTCACTGGACCACCAGGGAGGAGGTTTCCACCTGAGAAACACAGCAACTGTAGTTACTGGAGACAAGAACCGTCCTGCTCCCAGCTGATCTCTGTTATCCTGAGTCTTGATCTGAAGGAGTGAGAGGACGAAGGAGGACGAAGGAGCTCGTCTGATGAAGACCTGGGGTAAAAGCAGAGTGTTCATTTCATCTCGATGGCCTCCAAATGTTTCTGATGAGTCAAACCTCTTTCACAAACAAAATTTCACCCCAAATGCCAACATGTAAACACAGATAAACATAGAGAAGCTCTTTCCAAAGTGAAGGATACAAGAGGAGATGTCACAAACTGAGTCACATACTCCCAAACTCATCTGTTGCCGTCCTAACCTCACTCCTTCAGAATTTGCCCATATTTAAAGAGGTGATTTAGGTAAAATGAGGTCATCAGGGTGGCCCTAACCCCATATGACTGGTGTCCTTATAAGAAGAGATCAGGGCACAGATACACACAGAGGAATGATTGTGTGAGGACACAGAGGAGACGGCCATCTACACGTCAAGGAGAGAGGCCTCACAAGGAGCCAGCCTTGCAGACACCTTGATCTCAGGCTTCCAGCCTCCAGAACTGTGAGAAATAAATTTCTGCTGTTTAAGCTGTGTATTTGTTACACAGCCTGAACTGACTAACACATCTGGGTTTGGCATAAAGAGTAGGTGGTCTAGGGTGACCAACGGGTGAAATGCCCTAAGAGGCAGGACTGGGTTCCAACTTCTCAAGGAAAACAGATGTCAGGCACTTTCTGCTGAGGCCACAACACAGATGGGACACCCATGGAAGGAGATGGGGGAGGATGGCAGGAAGAGCCTCAGACAGGGGCAGCTCTGCCAGCCAGGTCCACGGCCCACATTAGCTGGGAGTGGCCGCCTGGCTCTAGCACCCCACTGTGTCCAGCCAATGTCTGGGAGCCATCTGGGGAACATTGGCCCCATGAGAATGCAGCACTGGATCCCCAAGACGTGGCACCTGAAGGCTGTCAGCAGACTGTGCCCCTCGCAGAAGTTTCTCACTCCCATGGCTGCCACACCAACTGGACAGATGGGAGTGTGCCAGCAGAACTGGCCCTCGGCTGGATGTTGTGAGGCTGGGGGCTCAGAAATGTGGGGCTTTGTGTATGAAACCCTGAAACAGAAAAGTGAGGCAGGGGAGGGAGGAGCTGGCTCTCCCCACTCCCTGGGACCTTCAAGGTCCACGCCCGCCCCCCCCCCCCCCCCCCGCTGCCAGGTCCCGAGGAGGAAAGATGGGAGGTGGGCAGAGAGCAAGCTAAGGGTTAATGAGGGGTCACTGCTCTTGGGGGCTGGAACCTTCTGAGCGATGACTGGGGAAACTGCCAGTCACAAGTCCAGGTTGTCACCTGGGCTTCTGAGCAACTGGCTATAAATCGGGGGTTCCCACGACCCCTTCTCAAGTTCAAATTTACTAGAGCAGCTCACAGAACTCAGGGAAGTACTTGTTTACCAGCTTATTAAAGGATATGAAAAAGGACACAGGAGAACAGCCAGATGAGGAGATACACAGGGCGAGGTCTTCGAAGCTCCCAGGAGCAGGAGCTTCTGTCCTCAAGGAGCTGGGGTGCATCACCCACCCAGTACGAGGAGGTGTTCACCCCGCTGGAGACTTTCTGACCCCTGTACTACTGGGATTTTATGGAGGCTTCACCACGTAGGTACGATCGCACGATCAGTCATTAACTCAGTGCCCCGCCTCTCTCCCCTTGCTGGAGAATGGGGCATGGGGCTGTTTCCAGCTTCTACTCATGGCCCCGTCTTTCTAGTGACCAGTCCCCATCCAGGAGCCCACCCAGAGTCACCTCATTAGACAAAGGACGCTCCTATCACCCAGGAAATTCCAAGGGATTAGGAGCTCTGTGTCAGGAACCAGGGGGAGAGACCAGGAGAAATATTCCCTACTCTTTCCGGGCTTCAGTCCCTGTAAGGATGGAGCACTTCTCCCTTCAAGACCCTGAAGAAGGCCAAGCCTTGCCTCTGGCCCAGGAGTCCAGGTACATCATTTCCTCCAGCCACTTCCCCTTCCACACGTTATGTCTGAGTGCGCTGCAGAAAGCTGTACCAACCTAGAAAGTGTCTCCCTGGTTCTGTCTTTCTGGGTTTCCCGTAAGCAGAGCCAAAGGGCAACAATTGTCCATTTTTGTCTTGCATACAAATGCCAGAAGCTTTTTTGTAAAGATGCCACATGAAACACCTCCGATTGGAACTGTCATTTGGTCAGGTTTACGGTAGCCCATCGCCATCTGGTCCCTAGAGGACACTGAGGGTGATGGGACCAGCCTCCTTGCATGCGTTGAGTCTTCCGGGGGACAGTCACCCCTCCTGTTTGCCAGGCTGCAGTATTGATTTCCGTTGTGGCCGGAGGGGGACTTGTTCTTTCCTCCGTAATAACCAGCATGACAACTAACACAGTAACTCC
Source organism: Tapirus indicus (assembly GCA_031878705.1). NCBI lineage: Eukaryota > Metazoa > Chordata > Mammalia > Perissodactyla > Tapiridae > Tapirus > Tapirus indicus. The sequence continues at coordinate 124,614,210 of CM062925.1, forward strand.
ACAGGCCAAGGTTCTTCCTGCCACTAAGTGTGCACTTGGGAACTGGGGAAAAGGCCGAGGTGGGTCCGTCGACCCATTAGACTAGCCATGATCTGAACTGGGGGCCTGATTCTGTCATCTGACCTCCACGTGACACAGATGCCGGGATGTTATTTGCGGTTTTCTTCTGTCTCGGTTGCTCCTCGAATAATCTCGGTCTTCTCCTTCCCTGCTATACAGTCTGTGGTTACATGTCTGCAGTTCCCTTTGGGGAAGGATTGGGAAATATGTATTATAGATCCTTGCTCTGGTGTGGACGGCCCTTTCTCAACGGGGCCCACCCATTCTTTAATCTCCTGGCTCTGGGCTGAGAACTGGCTCAGTTCTGGGAGTCAGCAGGTAGATTGCGATGTTCCATTGTGGCTGCTGACATCAGCCTTGAGCTCACCTGCTCTTGATCATTTTGGTTATATAGGGTGATCGATATCCTCATTGCTGCCCCTCCAGGAACTCCATGACGTTAGCCATCCCTGCAGACCCCTGTAGACAGTCTGGCTGTCATTCAAGACTTATTTACCATGCTAATTTTGACCACCTTGCCTCTGACAGTTAAGTGCCCCTACCTGGCCTTGGGCTACTCTGGAATCCCCCAGCCCTGTGACACCAGGGGAGCCAGTTCCATAGCATCCTAGCCTACCATCCACCCTGCCTTCAAGAAGCCACCATCACTGAGCGTCTCCATGATGGGGTGCACCTTCACTTGTGCATTCTTTATTGCTCCCACTTTCTCTTCTCCCACATCAGACATGGTTCCTGGAAAGATGTATTTAAAATCTGGATTCGCAGTTCGTAGTGCACCACTTCTGCTTATGTGATGCCTTAAAAATACTCTGTGCTTTGCCTATTCACCCCTCCCTCCCCCTAACTCCTGGCAACCACTGATCTTTTTACTGTCTCCATAGTTTTGACTTTTCCAGAACGTCATAGAGTTGGAATCACACAGTATGTAGCCTTTTCCGATTGGCTTCTTTCACGTAGTGATATGCATTGCAGGTTCCTCTATGTCTTCTCATGGCTTGGTAGTTCATTTCTGTTTAGTGCTGAATAATATTTCGCTGTCTGGATGAACCACAGTTTATTCCTCCATCCACCTACTGAAGGACATCTTGGTTGATTCCAAGCTGTGGTAATTATGAATAAAGCTGCTATAAACATCTGTGTGCAGGTTTTTGTGTGGATGTAAATTTACAACTCCTTTGGGTAAATACCAGGTAGTGTAATTGCTGGATCAAATGGTGAGAGTATGTTTAGATTTATAACCATACTTTTGACTTCTGTAGATTGATGCTATAACATCTACAGAATGGCCACTAGCTGTTCCCAAGTAAATCCTGGCTCATTTGAGAGAGTCTTAAAACATCTGGTGACGTTCGATAGCCCCAGACCGTACACTGTAACAGCCACAGTGAACATGAATTTTGTGGGGCAACCACTTTCAAACCTAGCTTGCCAATCCTAAGCCCACTCACCCAGCCCCACCTGTTCCTTCCCGTGGAAACCACAGTGAAGGTGCTTGCCTTCTGTTCTGTGCTCTCTGCCCTTGACCAGCCCTGGTGCTTCCCCAAGTGGCCTGCATGGCGTGCTGTGTCCTCCCCAGGGAGCTGCAAATACAACAAACCTTTACGGTATCTGGTGTCTTTCTCTCAATCTGTGTCTTGTCTCACTGTACCTCACCCAGGGTAATGTGGCCCAAATGGTGGTTAATGGAGGACCAGCAAGCCAAGCCTCAGAGCACCTGATCCCACACTCATCTTTGCAATGATGTGTCCCACTTCCTCTGGGCTCTGTCTAGTCCAGACTGAACATTATGAGCTCCATCATGTGATCTTCATGGACCCTCTGTTCCAGACTCCTTCCCCATCCTGGCACCCTCAGCATGCTCCTGCAGAGGTGGGGCATGTGGGGCAGAGTGTGGCATCCTGATGTTGTGACCAAAGTGGAAACTCATGCCCCTAATTACTTCCTGAGGAAGACCCATGCCACCACATCCCTCTAGTGCAGTTTGTGTCCCATCACGTCAGCAGCATTCTGTCCTCGTTGTCTCACCCACTGTGTCAGTGGCTCTCCTGCATGCGTGCGGCGTCTGTGCATGCATACATCCATCTGCTCAGAGAACATCTGGCCAGGAGACAGACTCACTGGAGTATTTCAAATAGAAAGGGTCCATGCAGGGAATGAATTACAGAGGTGATGGAGGAGCTGGGAAGCAAAATAAGGATGGAGGTGGCCCAGAGGTTAGCAATAGCAGGAAGCAGCTACCGCCCAGGCTGGGAGACCTAGTGGAGCAGAGCTTCCGGAGTCCTGGTGCCAGGGCCCCAAGGGAAACTGCAGCCACAGAGCAGACCCCAGCAGAGACAGAGGGGGAACATCGCCTGCCTCCTCCACCGCCACCCAGTCCTGCGGCACTGCCTCCATGGGCTGAACCCAGCTAGACGTCAGGGGCCAGTGGCTGGGGACTCACAGCCCACAGGGGTCGGCCCTCGGGATCTGGAGCAGAGCTAGAGGAGGATGGGGAATGGACTGGAGGTCAGACGGGCCCAGGAGGGACCCACCCGTCACCATAAATATAACAGGGGCTCCCGTGCGTTCTGCTGTAGCCGGCACTGCACCACGGGTGCGTGTCTGTGTGTGCGCACAGGAGCATACATGTGGCATGTGTGCCTTTGTGTGTGTGTGTGTTATGTGCCGTGTGTGTCTTTGTGCGTGGGTAGTTCTGTTTACTTGTTACAGTCCCTGAAGATGGAGGTGCGGGTGGGTAATGGAACTCGCCCAGGGCGGCTCACAAGCAGCGGAACCAGGATGTGAAGCTGTTTGTCACCCCCTTGTACAGAGACAGACCAGCGACCAAGACACTGTGACTGCATTTTATTTCCAGTTTGAGCAAGAATCATCAGCCACAGCAACTAATCAATGGATGTGGCCTTCTTTCCTCACGTTTTGGTAAGATCACCAGTTAATGTGGTGTGAACAGTCTGGGAAGACCTTTTTCTAGACTTGCAATCCGCCTCTGTGTGCCTTATTTAGGATTCAACAGCTCTACCTTATTTAACGAAAACTCGCACGCTGGGAAAGGTGAAGTTCACAATTTCACGACTCTGCACGGTGCCAGCCTCCCCCCTGGCGGGCCTCCCTGAGCTTCCCCATCCTGTGAAGAAGGAACGCAGGCTCCATGAGAAACCGGGGCACAGAGAGCAGATTAGACTTCGGTGTTGACTCTCTCAGCCTGGAATCTGAGGTCACAGGTGTGGCCAGCTCTTGGCACATTACCTTTGTGACACAGAGAAGGTGGCTTGATATCAGGGTGATCACACAAGCTGGGTGCTGGGTCCTGGAGTTCCTGCCCTCCCCTGCCCCCCACCAAGTGCCCACGCCCAAAAATGAGGAAGTGGAGTTAACCATTGACTCTGATATCACCTGGGAGGGTCAATAACACAATTTCATCACAATGATTCACAGCCTGAACCCTGAGAGCGAATCTGTTCCCTCCCCAGCACCAGGCGCTCCTCCTGCGTCTGGAGGGGCTTTGCCACCTTGACCCCGATGCACCTTGGATCCCTTGTCACCAATGCAGGCGTGCATTGTGTGGGGCTCCGTGTCTCAGTCAGCTTGGGCTGCTATAACAGAACACCACAGAGTGGACGGCTTATAAACAACAGACATTTATTCCTCACAGGTCTGGAGCTGGAAGTCCAAGGTCAAGGCACCAGCTGATTCAGGCTCTGTTGAGAACCCACTTCCTGGTTGCTCAATGGCTGTCTTCCCCCGGTGTCCTCACATGGTGAAAGAGGGGAGAGAACTCCCCCGGGTCTCTTTTATAAGGGCACTAATCCCATCATGGGGGCTCCACGCTCCTGACCTCATCGCCTCCCAAAGGCCCCACCTCCTCACACCATCACACTGGGGGTCAGGTTTCAACATGAATTTTGGGAGGACACCAACATTCAGTGGACAGCACTGGGGATATGGTTGACTCTAGATGGAGGAGGAAGGGGGTCTAAACCGACTCCCCTTGTCTTTCTGTGGGGGAGAGTGTTCTAGTCTCCAGTAGGGGGTTCTGGGCTAAAGTCCTTCAGGGAAATGGTAGGATGACTCAGGTAGAGGGTGAAGAACCTGAAGGACACGGGACCTCCCTCTGCTGCCCAGACTCCCGGCCCGCTCACCACCCCCGAGAGTCGTCCACCCCCGCCTGGGGGTGATGGCCGCAGCTCTCACTCCACTCGCATCCCTCGGTCCAGCCTGGGTTCACGCCACCCAGGCCCGTCTCAGACAGGACAGTTTATGTGTTCAGACTCTCTCCCACTTCACTGAAGACGACCCTGTGAGGATAGTACCGCTCTCCCTACCACACAGAAGAAAAACAAAACCCAGCAGACAGGGGCCCAGAACACGTGAACCACCTGTGCTTATGATCACAAGCTGGTAAAGCCAGGCGTGATGCCAGCCTGGCTCTGGGTGTGTGTGTGTGTGTGTGTGTGTGTGTGTGTGTGTGTGTGTGTGTGTTCGTCCTCCCAAAGCACTGCTCGGGGGTCCCCTTCCTCTCCCTGACCTCTCCACTTCAGGAGACGTCCGCCCTTTCCCTGAAGCCCAGACAGTGGAATCATGTCCTAACTAGAGGCGCTCCTTGCGTGACTCTCCGAACTGCTTGTGTGGGTGTATGTGTGGATTTACATGATCAGCCAAGTGACAGTCTTTGGGAAGTCAGAGGCCAACAGGTGATAAGCACCTTTTAAGCATTTAATAAATCAGTAATTGATCATTCCTCAGTATGAAATATGAAAAGCAACCACAATACATCTTAAAGCAGATGAAAGTGCCTTATCTTCATATCCCTGCCATTTATGGGGAGATGTCTTTATAAAAACTGTAACCTTTCTCCTTCTAATGAAAAGAGCAACACCCCTCAACAATAAGAAGAGTAAAAAATTGGCCAAAGACTTTAACAGACAGCTCAGCAAAGAAAATATATGGATGGCAAATAAGCATTTGAAAAGATGCTTCACATCGTATGCCATTAGGGAATTGCAAATTAAAACAACAATGAGACCCCACTACACACCTGTTAGAACGGCCAAAGTCCAGAACACTGACAACTCCAAATGCTGGTGAGGATGTAGAGCAACAGGAACTCTCATTGTTGATGGGAGTGCAAAATGGCAGACAGTTTGGTGTTTTCATACAAAACTAAACATATACTGACCATACGATCCAGCAATGTGTCCCTTGGTATTTACACAAAGGAGTTTGAAAAACAGCAAATGCAGCAAGAGGCTTTCTCTGAATTCCACTCATCTGCCTCAACACAGCTCCTCCACAAGGAACTCAGGTGTCATAGGTCCCCTCCCCAGAGTGTCACCAACCAGGAAGATGGACTTGTCACAAAAGAGGAGACTAGAGGCTGACACCACACAGACAGACAGTGTCACAAACTGTCACACCTCCCACCTGTCCTTCTGAGGGAGCAGCCATCTTCCCTAAAAACCATTTACTCTCCCCTGAGAGGTCCACACTCCCCTGCCCCTATTAAGATGGTATATAAGCTCTCAAATCCCACTGCCTTTTTGGGTATTCCCTTTTTGTCTTGTAATGCCCCTGTACATATAATATTAAAAATTAATAAATGCATTAATTTATTCATCTGTTAACTGTCAATTAATCTGTTATTAATCTGTTAATTTGCCTGTTGTCAGTTTATTTCATAGACTGAGCTATGAAACCTGGGAGGGTAGAGGAAAAGTGTTTCCTCCCCTACAGTTTACAGTCTCATAAGGTCCCACTTTCTAGCCAATGACAAGGAGAATGTTTTAAGAAGGGAAAAGGGCTTTGGAGACAGAAAGAGCTGAATTAGAATTCCAGCTCTGAATTACCTGCTCCGATTCTGGGCAAGTTACTGATCCATCAAAGCTTTGGTATCTTTATTGGTAAAACTATGATAATTCCTACTTCATAGGGTGCCAAAGAAGATGAAAATTAATGACATGATATATGTAATAGCATAGTGCTCAACAAATTGATCACATACCATAGGATCCAAAACACAAATGACTTAGAAATTCAACCATAATCTAATGTCATAGAAGCGTGTCTTTAACCACACACATGATCGAAGCTCATCTTTTTGGGTCCCCAAGCTCTCACAAGCAGAAGCACTGTTTCTAACTTAAAACACAGAAATTTATCATCATCTATGAATTACAGACCTGCTAGCCCAGTCCTTCTTCTTGATAATGCAGCCTGTTTTAAACAAGAATCAAAGTTATATCCTGTATCCATCTATCTTAACAGCTTTATTGTCCTTATTTTAATTATGATGTATTTCAAAACTATTCTGGCAAGAAGTAGGAGATAAAATGCATACGTATACATGTGTACATAGACACAAAACTATTCCTCACATTAAACCCATAAACACCAATTCTATTCTAAATCTGTTGAGAATGGTAGCCACAATGGAAGTTGGCAATTTGCAGTGAGTAAAATGCATCTTCCCACTTATGCTAGTTCGCCAAATCAGGAATCCAGGACAAAATGAAGAGAAGCCAGCAGTGGGGTGAAGCCATGTAGATTTGGGTTCAACTCTGCCCAGACTTGCAGATCAGTTCTTGAAAATCAATTACCCTCCTTGAATCCGACTGTCTTCATCCCAAACGTGGAAAGAACAAAACTCCCCCTTCTAAATCACAATGGTGTTGTTAAGGCAAAATAAAATAATATGTGTCAAAGGACTTTGAAAATTATAAAAACTATACAGATACAAGGTGTTTACAGTTATTGTGTGTACTTTAGGTATCAAGTACCCAGGGAAAGATATTTTTAATAATATAAGAAAGAAGCAAAGACCAGAACTCTGATTCCCTGGCTCTCCATCTTTTATCGCACATATTATAAATGACATGAGTTTAGTAACTAACTTTCTTAATGAAATATCATACCTGGCAATTCCTTTAATAACTCTTCCTCTAGATGATCGTAAACCTCCACCTTCGGAAATGCCTGGAACAAATGCGCTCGGTCGCTATAGACTGATACAGGCTGTGATAAGTGTAAGGCATTCAATTTTAAAATCTCCCCCATTAAAATAATTCACAGGTGATTCAACAATGTCTTTTCATTTTTCCTTCCCTAAGTGCTGATAGAAATGGGAGAGGGAAGCAGGGTTTATTAGCTCTCTGCTTGGTGCCTGATACCACACTGTGCATTTACTTCTGAGACCATGTGGGTCTTGCAATGAGGAAACCAGGACTCACACAGCCTCTGTCACCTGCCCAGCCTCTACCCAGGTGAGTGACAGAGCCCTGATTCAAAGCCAAGTGCGCATTCCTTCCCCCGTCACCCTGTCTGACTCCCAGGATGAGAAATAAGTGAATACTTAAAATAGCAAGTATTTATACAAGGTCACAGCACTTATGCAATGGACTGAATGTTTGTGCCCCCCCAAAATTCATTCATCAAAACCTAACCCCCAATGTGATGGTATTAGGAGGTGGGGCCTTTGGGAGGTGATCAGGTCATGAGGGAGGAGCCCCCAAGACGGGATTAGTGCCCTTATAAAAGAGATCCAGAGAGATCTTTAGCCTGTGAGGACTCAAGAAGAAGACAGCGGTTTACACCCCATAGGAGGGCCCTCACCCTAGCCCGATCATGCTGCCACCCAGATTTGGATTTCCAGCCTCCAGAGCTGTGAGAAGCACATTTCTGTTGTTTAGAAGCCATCCGGTCTCTGGTACTGTTTTGTAGCAGCCTGAAGGGACTAAGACAATTTGTATTATTCACTTTGCTCATCAAAGTTACCCTTATCATTTTTTTCCCCTAGGATTCTTATATATATGGGGCTACATATATTTTTTCCAAGTAGTCCTAAATCTAAACATTTTTCTGATTGTCCAAATAAAGAAAAATAACCCAGAAAATACAATTTTTTAAAATTAAAAAAAAAAAAAACTTCCCCTAGACTGCCTGGTACAGGAGATACCACAAAGAGTCTTTGTCAGGCCACCTTCCAGATCTTGGTTAAAGAAAATGTGATCATTCACAATTGATGTGAGAATTATAAGCCACAAAAGTTGATCAGTCTCTTCCCATTTGCCCACACTCCTAAGACAGAAAAGTACTTAGATTTTCTCCATATTTTTGTAACTGGCTGACCAGAGCCTGTGGGCCTTGGCCAGATGGGAGGCTGCGGTAAAAACTGTGGGTCCATCTGGCCACTTGTGTGGAAGAAGCTGGACCAGGAGCCAGGCAACCCCACCCCAGGCCCAGATGAAGACACCGGAGAGGAGAGAGGGAGTGGACTCAGGAACTAACTAACTGGGTGCATCAGAGAGGGTGACTGCCTGCCTCGTAGTTGGGCAGATTGCATCCTGGGTTCTGATCTTGCTTACTGAGTTGAAACAGGAGACCCCCTTTTACCAGGGAGGACGGCTTACTGAAAATGTTTTCCTAGATTTGAGGACAAGCTCTCCATTCAATGTCTGGGCTTCAGCTCAAGTTATTGTCACTAGCAATTTACTGTCCTTTGAACTTAAATTAAAACTTTGATACCTATTTCTTTTTATGAAAAAGCCTCCACATAAAACATAATTACTGTAATGAAGATGCATTGCTCCTCTTTGGGGCTTTATGGCAACTTATTTTGTTCAGTCTGCTGAGGAATGTAATAATGAGATGGGGGTAACTCCGAAGAGAAACTACCAGAGATAATTCTTAAGTAGAATAGATGAAACAAAGCAGGAGGGGAGACAATTATCTGTGGCAGTTAAATCACAGATTTCTGAGATAGAAGCCCAATGCTCTGGGTCAATTGAACCAGATATCCATCAAAAAGAGCATTCTACTTTCACTTCTATTGATGGTGTCACCTCATAAAATAATAATTTGCATTTCTATGGTGCCTTTCATCTCCTAGGACTTTATAGACGCTAAATTATTTAGCTTTCTCGTAACTCTGAGAGGTAAGTTTCTTTATACTAACCTGAGGCATTGATAAACTAGGTGACCTCCCCAAGGGCGCAGCTCAGCACAGATCCCATAACGGCTTAATCCTGCTCCTGGGACATTTCTGAGACCTCCTCTTTTATGGTGACTTTTCTCACCCAAACAGATGTTTCTTTTTAAATGCCAATCAGAATCACCCCATTATTATGTGACATAGAGAATTACAGCCAAGTAAGTCCCTTTGGAAAACAGCATACCCTATATGGGATTTTTTCCCCCAATTTCTTTCCATTATCAAGGAAGGGATCACCCACTCTGTTCAGTGCCCCTCCCTCACAGTTGCGTTCACAAGGATGGGGAGCTGGGAGAGAATCCGGATTCTCATTTCACAGGGACAGCGCTCCGTGTGCCACCACACTAATATGTCTCTCTCTTTTGCATAATTTTGTTTCATTTATGAGAACAATTCAGGATTTGTGTACTCAAATTTTACAGTCTCTATTTGGATAACAGAATAATACTGCCGGATAGTTTTGTATTCAGCCTTCCTGATCTAGGTCACCCTACCTAGGCCTGAAGCAGGATTTGAGAGGCAAGAGGAGGACGAGCTCAGGATTGGAAGGTCACAGAGGCCGAGGAAGGAGATGTGTAATTGTGTGGGCCTAAGACTACAGAGCTAGGCAGTAAGGCTCCCTTTTACCAGCAACCCCTCAGCCTCCCTAAATATGTAAGCTCTGTTTGAACTGAAGGATGAGAAACATTTGCTAATCTAACCTTTTCCCCAAGAAATATTGTGGAATCTCTTCCAAAAATGATTTTTACTTAGATAATATTTCTGAAGAACAAATAGAGACTCTTAATAGATGTGTACCAAATCCCAGTTCCCTACAGCAATTTTTGTTCTGAGTATGCCCTTTTTTGATTGGAATCTGGAAGGAGACATTACAGTACTGTCCATTTATTCTGAGATGCAACTGTTAACTACAATGAACCTAGGAGATGGTTACCCATCACCTCTCCTTGCAAGAGGTGTGATCCGGGCTGGAGGGCAAACAGTAGGCACACAATCTAGGGATCAATAAATCTGATGTCCTAGGGCATTGGACAGCGACTGGACTGCTGAGTCAATATTTACAGAGGAAGGGAGTTCAGTTGCACTCAGGGTGTGGTTGGTTTTTGTGTGTCAGAGCAATTTCTGTGCCGGATTTCAGTGTACTCATGCAAAACACTGAACGCAGCAACCAAAAGTAAAAAGAGGGAGACATGCTCCAGACAGCCCTAAGCTTCCGCCCTCCCTCCTTCAGTCCCCCACCCCCATGGTAGGAGGGGTCGGCTCTGAAAGCGGAGCAGGGTCCTGGGGTCACACACAGCTCTGAATGGTGCTAACAGGAAATGGCTTTGTTTGTAGCACAAAATCGCTCATGGTCACACGGCTTTGCTTGCTGGACAGAAATGCTTTGGAGATGATGTAATGAAATGGATTTGAATCAACTCTTTCCGCTGGTGTGAACTTTTTTAAATGAAAAGAAAGAATTTCCTTTCAAAGGTGAGCCCTCACTTCTCTGAACAGTTTCAGAACTCTTCTACCTCGACTGTGTCCCCAACAGTCAACCCCTGCTGCCTCACAGGAGGGGATCTGGTGCAGCGAATCTCCTGAAATATAATCACGCACAGAGTCGGGGGCTCCTCGGTATAGGATGGGGGGTCTGCCCTCCTCCACTCCGTCATCATCAGAGAATTCCCTGTAAAACTTGTTCCCTACAGTTCTCAGATATTTCCCCTGGATTTGATATATCTGAATTCTCTTTATTGTTTATAAATCCCGATGGTAAGTGCTCTGAACAGAAGTGTTCATTGTCCTTGTGGGGCTGGGCAGTGGTCTGTGCAGTGAATTCAGTCTTAGATTTTCACTTTGCCAATCAGATGAACACGATCTCAGCCAGGCTGGTATTCTGGCCTCTAGAGAGCAAATCGCCCAAGACAGTGTCTCACGTTTATTTCTCTTTCTGAATATCGTCCTTTTTACTTGTTACCCTGTTTCTTTATCACAGTTGATGCTCTCAACAAGCAGGGATGCGGTTGTGTTAGGATGTGGGACTTCTGAGAATCAGCATGGATGTCGGTCCTTCCATGTGTGAGCAGCAGAGGTGACGGGAGCAGAGCCATGTGGGCTGTATTGACCACACAGAAACCAGTCACGGGAGCTCACAGGGACAGAGCGACACACACACACACACACACACACACACACACACACACCCTGTATTGAGGGTGCACGAGGCTCGAGGAGTGTCTGTGGTCTGTCCACATCAGGCACCAGGAGCCCAGCGACACTCCAGAGACTGGCATCCAGGACGCTGGGCTTCCCACCGGCTCTTTCCAGCATATCACGTCATGACAGAGCAGCTCCACCGAAGGCACTGTAGGTTAATTATCAATGTCTGAGGCTGTATCTCTGTGTAGCAGGCAGAGGTCATCACCGGTCAGTGATTCTCAAATTGTAGAGATGTCCCTTTGTGGTCGCCACAGCAGACCCACTGAATCTGAAACTCCGGGGTTGGGGCCAGCAAGCTGCTTCAACAAGGTCTCCAGGCAACTGTGATGCATGCTCGAGTTTGAGAATGAAGGGATTAAAGTTACTGTAAACCGAAAACATCTGAACAATCAGCAGCCACAAAAAGAAATGGCATCCAAATTTAAGCAAATACTCCTGGAAATACAGCTGCCATCCACCCCCTCCAAGGGAGCTTCCTGTTTGGAAGAAGGCTGACTTAGTGCCTGGAAGTGAGAATTTAGATGCCCATCAGCATGGAAAAGCCCAATAGAACTTTCCCTACTTTCTCATTGAAGCCCTAAACCTCCTTTTTAGTGTTGAGTTGGTGTGCAAGCCTTTATCTCATCACTGAGTACTCACGCATGTACACATAAACATGTGAATCAACCGTGTATTTCTCCTGTTAATCTACTATCAGTTAATTCACAGGCCCCCAACCATTCACAGGAACCTGAGATGGTAGAGGAAGTTTTCCTCCCAACAAGAACTAATGGTCTAGGCCTTTGTCTGCTCTTCTGAAACATGTTCACCTCTAATGCCCATTTTTGCAAGTCAACCAATGAAAACTCATGTGGAACATGGCCTACGAACCCACATTTCTGGGATGTGACAGCATTGCACTAGAAATCTCACATGACGTGTTTCATCTCATCCTCACAATAACCTTGAAAGGTCAAAATTGCTTACCCCATCTTGTCAATGAGGGAACAGATTGAGAGAAGGCAAAGAGCCAAAGAGCTAAGGTAACTTATTGTAGGGGAGGAAAAATACCCTTTTCCTCTACACTTCTAAACTCTTGACTGGGTCCACAGTGACAAAAGACAGATTAACAAGACAAGTGCACAAGCACTGATTTAATAGAAGTTTTACGTGACGTGGGAGCCTTCGTAAGGAAATGAAGACCCAAAGAAATGGTTTAAACTGAGTGTTCTCATACTAGTTTGATGAAGACTGGACAGTCATGGAAAACTGTGAGAGGACAAAAGGATATGAACTAAATGTAGTGAACTGGGGGAGACAGCAAGGCCTATTTGTTCGGATTCCTCTCAGCATCCTTCTGTCTTCAGAGATGAGCATGCTCTTGTCCTCAGGATAGAGGGAGGGCACCTCTCATATAGGGTCTCATGACCTGCTTCAGGGGAAGGGAAGAGAGACCTTCTTATACCTGCCATTCTGCAAATGCCTTCCCCTTGAAATATTCAATTATGCCAAGGCTCCATATTTTGGGGTGGCTTGTCCTGAACCCCATCAATAGAAATGGAAGGTCACAATTCATTCCCAGGAAAGAGGGTGAGTGACCAAGAGTGGCTGATGCACAGATGGGATGGAACTGGGGTCACACTGGAGCCTTGTGGGGTGTCGCCTGATATGCTGCATTGGTTGTAGGACTGACTTTCAGCCAGCCTCACATCTGATTTTGTGAAATGGGAATATGATGTGCTCTCCACACTTCTGTGACCAGGTAAACAATTATCACAGTGTCTGGTGTGCTTCGGGGCTCAGTAGATACAGCCTTCCTACTGACTCAGAAGCTAGTTCTTTCTGCCACGTGGGCTGCCTTAGTTACTGGGACACGGGAGACCTTCAGTCTTGTCCTAACTTGACACTCAATCGTTGAGTCAATGTAGGAAAATTATTCACCAACTTTCTGTTTGGGTTCCCCCTAACTATAAAAAAGAAGTATTGACGAAGGAGGTTTGGGTAGAGTCTCATGCGTATCCCATTCCCTGTAGGAGATTTGAGCGTTGATCAACAAAGATTGATTAAGATCTGCTGTGTGGGAGGCACTGTGTGAATACGGGGGATATAGCACTGACCACATGAAGATACAGCCTCGTCTTCATGGTTCTGAGAGTCTGTGGGGGAGAAAGGCAATCATCAAACACCAGGAGAGGAAATGTTTAATTACGAACTGTGATAGGTGATGTCTTAGTCTGCTAGGGCTGGCATAACAGAACATCCCAGACTGGGGCTTAGACAGCAGATGTTCACTTCTCACAGTTCTGGAGGCTGGAAGTCCAAGACCAAGGTGCCAGCACAGGCAGGTTCTGCTGAGAGTGCCCCCCTTGGGTTGCGGACAACGCCTTCTCACTGCGTCCACACACAGCCTCTTTGTGCACAGAGAGAGTGAGCTCTCTGACGTCTCCTCCTTTAGGGACACTAATCCCATCGTGGGGGCCCCACCCTTATGACCTTGTTAAACCTTAATTACTTGTTTATTTCAAATGGTCATATTGGGGTTTAGGGCTTCAACATCTGAATTTAGTGGGGACACAAACATTTGGTCTGTAATGGGTGGTGTGGGGCAACTTCACTGTTTTATGAAGAGATCAGTCCAGTTTATCAAAGGATCAATGATTCAAACTACTCTACTATGATATGAGGGAAATTTTCAGGACTGAAATAAACCACTGAGGCAAGCCAGCCCTCCGTATCCACAGCTCCACATGCGCAGACTCAAACAGCTGGGGATCAAAAGGCCTATGATAGCTGCATCTGTGCTAAACATGTACAGACTCCCTTTCTTGTTATTACTCTGTAAACAATATAACAACTATTTACATTGTGTTATGTATTATAAATCCTCTAGAGATGATTTAAAGTATATGAGAGGATGTGTGTAGGTTCTATGAAAATACTACACCATTTTATGCAAGAGACTTGAGCACCCGTGGATGTTGGTATCCTGGGGGTCCTGAAACCAATCTCCTGAGGATATGGAGGGACGACTGTGTTCATTCCCCCCATGCATCTATAATAACAACTTAGGTTAGGGAACTGACATAGACTGAATGTTTGTGTCCCCCCAAAGACATGTGTTGAATCCTAACCCCCAGTGTGATGGTGCTGGGAGGTGGGCCTCTGGAAGGTGAATAGATCATGAGGGCACAGCCTTGTGAATGGGATTAGTGTCCTTATAAAAGAGACACCAGAGAGTTTCCTTGTCCCTTCCACCATGTGAGGACACAGCGGGAAGACAGCATCTATGAACCAGGAAGCACGTCCTCACCAGACACCAAGTCTACAGGGCCTTGATCTCGGACTTCCAGCCTCCAGAACCATGAGGAATAAATGTCTCTTGTTCATAAGCCACCCAGCCTATGGTATTTCTTCCAAATTAGGAAGCCGTAATTGCTTCGGTATCAGGTTTTTTCTCCCCCGAACTGGGATCAAATTAACAGCAGCGAGAACAATGAAGGGTGATGGGGATGGCATTTGATAATTCCAAATGGAATAGTCATTTCAACGCTTCCTTCCAGAAGGAAGGAATGCTTAACTGTATTGACAGAGCAACACTGTATTTACACAGAGCCAGGCGTGTGAGTGGCAGAAGCCAGAATTCACCTGGAGGCTCCAAACCTGCCTTGTCATTGGGGGAGTTTCCTCTCCCCACCTGGCTCAGCCATAGGGGTGGAAACATGTGTGCATATTGCCTTTCCTGGCATTTCCCCACTGTGCGCTCTGCCACGGCCTGGCGCTGAGCCCGGAAAGGGAGGGTGGCCTGAGAGGGCGGCGGTCGGACTCGGGGCACACTGCTTCTCTCAGGAGTCAGATGGACCCGAGTGTGGAGTGCCCAGGGGAACAGGATTTAGCCTTTATTAGGAAGTGAAAATGTATCAAAAAAGCTGGGATACAGCAAACATCCAGGCCGCGCAGCAGAGCTCGCTTGTCTTTCTCAGAGCGCTCCAAGGGATTCCAAGGCTCACGTGCACCTTTACGCCGAAGGCAGTGCTCCGGAAACCACAGAAATGTTCCCCAGCCTCCAGTGGCCAGAAGAGCACCTGAGAAATGTACCTCTGTGAATAAGGAAGGAAAGTAACCTTCCTGTACCCTCTCTCTTAGCTTAGCCAAACTCTTTAATCTGCTATCAAAGCTGCTTCAGAAGGCTGATTTCATGTCCTGATGCTCCGTTGTAGTCAGACTCGTGCTGCCGTTGCTGGCAGGGTTTGATCAGGGAAGCAGAGCCACTAGAATGCACACGTATGTACTTGAATGAGTGTGTCAGAGGGAGCTGAGCTTAGGCTGCTGTGCAAGCTGGTGAAATCGTCGAGGTGAGTGTTATTTCTCCCTCTGGTGCTGGAGCCTGTATGCCTAGGGCAAGTGGCTGGGAAGGGAAGGGTAACATGAAAGAGGGGAGGCAAAGACCAGCTGGCACCGCCAAAGCTGAGCTGGAACCTCTGAGGACACACTGCATCCCACCTTGGTCCTCACAGCCTCCAGGCCTTCGGATGACAGGAGTGTCCCTGAAGGAGAAGTGGAGGCCCTTCAACATGGAGCTAAACACATTCCAGGCCCAGAAGTCAGAGAAGCTGAATCAGAAACTCCCATAGGAGGCAGCAGAGCTGTGGGCCCACGTGCTGCCCCATACCAGGTGAGCCAGCAGCTAACCAACAGTGTACATGAGCTCTTTCAACACTTCATGCCCTGCCCTGATCTCCTGAGCATAGAAAGAATACAGTGCTTCTTCCATCCCCATTTCCAATCTTGCCTGGAAGTGGATCCTTCCCCAGTGAACCCTGCAGGTGGGACCCCAGCCCTGGCCAATTTCTGACTGCAGTTTAGTGAGGGACCCTGAGCCACACAAAGATTTCTGAGACACAGAAACTGTGAGGTAATAAATACGCATTGTTTTAACCTGCCACATTTGGGGGCAATTTGTTACACAGCAGGAGTTAACTATTACACCACTACACTGGTCCATTTGTAAGCCTTTGAGCACACCACATTTATTTTCATTTTCTCCTGCTGTTTCCTTCACCAGATTGCCATCAGCCTTGCTCACTGTCCATCCAATTCTACCTACTCTTCAACACCCAAGTCATTTCTATGTTCTCTCTGAGCCCTTTTGATTGCTTCAGCCCATGATGACTTTTCTTTTCCATAAGACACAGAATTTACTGTCTCCACCAGACCAGAGTCTCTTTGAACTTTCACCTTTGGCCTTGGGTTGGCACAGTCCAAAACAGAATACAGGCTGGGATCAATACCAGACAGAGAGATTGTCAACTCTAGTGACACTTGCATTTCTTTAGAAGCCAAACTAGAGAAGACTTGAGGTTGGAAATTGAGTCAACATGATTTTCCCCAATAGGATAAGCATGAGACTGACCATAAGATGAGAAGCGAGAGAAACAGCCAGAAATCAATGCTAAGAGAGGTTCATAAAGAGGGAAGAAACGCTAAGCAAAACAGATAGACCTTTGGAGGTAGGTACTGCTCTGGTGGGCATTTTTTCTTGAAGGACATTCTTCACCTTCTCTCTGAATATACTCTGTTGATCTCAAAGAGCAATGCCCTGGGTCAGGGGCTTGATACATGGTGACATCTTGCATGTGGGTGTTTATTAGCCCTGGCTCCCCAAGAAAACAGTAAGCCGATAGCATGCAATGCTGTCAGTCCACTCAGCAAACATCCATTGAACCAGTATCTGGAAATACAATCCTTGCTCATCCTGATCCTTCTTTGTCTTTAAAAGCAAAAAAATCTTTATATCCATGATGAACCATTCTTTTACAGCGTCAATATGATTCCTAAAGATGTAGAGCAAACTTAAAATGTGCTAAATTTTTTAAAAATCAGTTTATTTCTGTGACTATTTAGGCTTAGTTTATATTCAATTTAACAATAACATTCAAGTAACAATGCAAAGGTATTATAAACCTTCTAGTAAAAAAAGCTGTTATTTTCATCTGGTTAATATTAAAACTAGATGTAGAGGAATCATGCAAATTTGTGCTTTGTAACAAATACATTTGTATATGAACATTATTAAAATTCCCATTCGTAAGAACATAAAAGCTTTCTGAATAAGATACTTTATCATCTGATATGAAGCACAGTTCTTCTTAAACAAAGATTAGGGCACACCAGGCTTGGTGAAGTTATAGCCACACATACAAAGGGCTTTAACTGAGTTAGTTGCGTGTGACAGACTTGAGTTCTATAAAAACAAAGATTGGGGATTTTGTGTTTTGCTGCTGTGGTTTTTATAATGTCAAGCAACTGGTTTGACTGAAGTTCTCACTGCTGTGGCCTTGGTTCCAGCCGAACTACAGGGAAAAAATGTTTATTCCAACTGTCAGCCAGTATTGGCTAAGGGTTTATCACGTCCCTAACAGAATTTAGATCCAGATGTTCTAGAGGAAAGCATACCATTTCTACTGGCTCCATCCACAAGAGAAGAAGAGGAACAGCAATTTAGTAATAATCAGAGTCATTTTGTCAATGTACATTTTGTCAATGTAGACAATCAACCTAGAACATTCATTACAACCAACGTATTTAGGAAATTAAATTACCTAATTTTGTGAGCAATACAATGATATATTTGATCCCCTTTAATGCCTACTGTACTATCTGCTGTCAGTTCTCCCATGAATTACAGTCATGCATTGCTTAATGACGGGGGTACATTCTGAGAATTACGTCGTTACACAGTGTCCTCACGTGAACGTCACAGAGTGTACCGAAGGGAAACAAAACTTGTGACCCCAAAATGTGTCCCTTTAACATGAGGATTATTGTACACTGATTATTTTTAAGAAACAAAGACTCAGCAAGTTTTTCCTGTTAACTCCCCCCTTAACTGCCTAAAAGAATTCAGATAAAAAATCCTGCCTCCGGAAGTGAGCTATCACCTTAGCATCACGTGAACAGGTGGTGGACAGGGAGGGACCCAGAAAAGCCTGTGTGTTGGGCTCCCCTCTGTGTTCTTCTGTTTCTGTGTGGCCAAACACTTGTTTTCCAAACATTTGCTCCTTTCCACCTCCCTTTGAGTTTCCTTCCTTCCATCTGAAGTCTCTGAATCTCCCCACCCCTAACATCTTCTTTTGTCTTTAGCTGAAGATGGTATTTAAGGTGAGGGCTTCAACCATTTGGGCGAGTTACTTGATTTACCTGGGTTTCTCCCACGTGTACATGTTATTAAACTTTTGTTTGTTTTCTCCTGTTAATCTGTCTCATGTCAATTTAATTCTTAGACCAGCCAGAAGAACCCAAAAGGGTAAAGGAAAATTTCTTCCTCCTCTTCAGTGTTTACACAAACCTAGATGGTACAGCCTACTACACACCTAGACTATATGGAACTGATCTTATGGGACCACCAGCACATATGCAGTCCATCGTTGACTGAAACATCGTTATAGAGTGCATGACTGTAATTAATTTAGCCAAAAACCTTCAGGAAAAATTGAGTCTGAATGGAATCCTGTGTTTTCACATAATAAAAAAAGTAATGGAAACAATCCAGGACAGAAAAATTAAAACGTACACAAGGAAAACACTTTTTCTTGTACATCAGAAGTTAAGCTAAGAGCGTTTGGGGTACTCTGGGAGTCTCAAGCTTTGAGTTGTCCTGGAAATTTTCTCCACTTTTTCTAGTTTCATGTAGCATCCTCTGTGCAGCAGCAGAAAGCTTGACACAGCTTATAATTTAGTTTGAACATTGTGACTGCACATGTTCTTATGATTATAAATGCCTTATCCTTTGTTGAAACTATTTGTCACAATAATATCCTGTAGTGAAGACTTTTATGAGATAATTATGTAGTGAGTAAACAATACAATGTTCCCTTTTATCTCTTTTAAATGGGTGCCTTCTCTTTTAATCACCTGCCTTTTGTTCATATATTATTGGACAGGGTGAGGGAGAGCCACTGAACAGCTTTTCTAAGTCATTTGTTGTTATATACTCCACTACGTCTCTAGATTAATGAGCAATATTTAGTGTTTACATCTCCACACTTTATAAACATCAATTTCCATTGTTGCTCTATAGAACGGAAGAAATATTGAGCCCAGTCTTTCCCTTGAAATGCTTATAAGATTGCTTGCAAAATGTTCTTCTGATAACAGACTGGAGAGAACCATGTCTTCTGCATATTGCACTTCACCAGGAGATGCTCTCTGAGGGTGACCCAATATGGAGACCAGCAATGGACTTTGCTTTCTTTTCCTTTTCTTTTTTCTTTCTTCCTCCCTCCCTTCCTTCCTTCTTCCTCCTCCTTCCTTCCTTCCTCCCTCCTTTTATCCTTCTTCCTTCCTTCCTCCCTCCTTCCTCCTTCCTTTCTTCCTCCTTCCTTCTTGCCTTGCCTTTCTCTTCTTTTTTTTGGTCTAAAAATATCTTTATTGTACCTTCATTCATAAATGATAGCATAAGGAAGCACAGAATTCTAAAATCATTGCTATTTTTAACCTCAGATTGTCTCCAGAACTGTTTGGAAATAAGGAACCCCAGGCAGCTCCCAGTCATAAGTCGTCCTTCACAGTCCTCATCACATGTGGCTTTCTTGTTTCTTCTGGCTCTTTCCACCTATTAACCACAGAGCTTATTTGACTGTTAGAGCAGCTCTCAAGTCTTCCCACTCCATTGGCTAGTTGCCCTTGACTACTTCTCTACAGGAGCTCCTTAGATGGGGTCTCATCTCATTTCAGGTGCCCCAGGGGGTGGGGTCAGATATTCCCGCAGTGCAGCCCCAACACCTTGAGAGCCAGCAAGTAGAGAACCCACCCCTGAACCTCTGAGAGAATTTGCACCCTTGAGTCCGTTTGTCTGACTTCACCCTGCGTTCCACAGCATAAATGGTTCTCCGTGAGAGGGTGAACCTGTGACACTTCTGAGCTTTTAGGGACTTTCCCAACAGAATTCTGCATTTTGTCTGACATTTGTCTCCCAGCAGAATTTAGGTCTTCCCTGGGAGAGTTACAGAGTTATCAAGCTCACCAACTTTGGAAAAGAAGGAACCATTTACCATAATCTTTTCTAAGCTTAAAACTGGCACCCTCGTCAGTGCTTTATTTAAACCATGATATCAAGGTTCTGAGGATGAGGAGTCGGAGAATGGGGACGCCGAGAATATTCTCTAAAAAAACACTTTCTCATAGAAAACGGCGGTTCTGTTTGACACCCACAACCAGAACCCAATCTGTTAGGCAAACGTAACTTAAAGGTTTGAGTGTTTTTCTTTTTCTATGAAAATTCAAACTTAAAAAGAACTATTTTAGAGCAAAATGATTAAATCTGAAAAAGCAGAGCCTCCCACCCAAGAAACTGTGGTGTCTTAAATCTTAATAATGATAACAAATGGTCGACGGTCCTAGTCCTTGATCCTTATCAAGTTTTAAATATAGCCAAGTTTGTCTCTTTTCTCCTTAAATGTTTCTGCAGTAAAAGGCAAATACACTAGACGGTCAGTTGAAATATATCAGTGGAGGTCGTAGGCACCTGCTCTGTTAGAACAGCGAGTTCGATGTCACAGCAGAGACCCCACTCGGGGAAGAATGTGAGGAGAAGGCAGAATGCCATCTCGCTCTTTTGCAGAGGGGTGTGAAGAGTCTCTCTACCTGAAATCAATGCAAACAGCTCCCTGCTTCTCCTTCTTTTGGCCGCGCTTCCTTCTGATACCCAGACACCAGCACGTTCCTGCCTCCTTGCTCCTGACTCAGAAGCAGCTTCCCCTGGCGACAAGCAGAAGGCTTGGGATTGCTGCCTTCCCTGTTCGCCTCCTTGGAGCTCTGCCCAGTGTGTCACCATGGACCATGCACAGCAGTGCTCGAGCTGCCTGGGGCATCAGGCTGTGGTCCACACAACCACTGGGGAGCAGGGTGGGACAAACCCTTCGTTTTGCTGGACAGTTCCTCCACAGCTCTAGGCTGGCTTTTGCTGTGTAATGAGCAAACCATGCCCAGTGGTGTCCCGTAAGGGCACCATCTGCTGGGGTAGGTTTTCCTGGTTTTAGAAAGTGCGCAAGGAAAGGATGTCCTCTCTTCCAGCCTCTGGAAGGAGGATGAGGTGAGGTGAGGATGTGATGCTTGAAGCCACTGCAGACATGATGTGAGGATGTCTTATGGCCTTAAAGGGAGGATCCGGCCACAGAAGCCAGCATGCTGAGAACAGAAAGATGGAGACAGCCGGGTCCCTGGTGCGGTCATGGCGCCGTGGGTCAGCCAGTCTTGGGACTGCCTCTCTGCCTCCCCATTCTGGAGGATATGCATTCACTGCACTATTTCAGCCAGTTTTGGTTTAGTTGGGTGTTCTATCTCCTACAGAGCCTATAGGCATTTGTGTTTTGGGGTCGCCCTGTATGGCAGGGCCTTCTCTCTGAGTGCAGACATTTCAGGACCTTTCACTCACCTGGGAGAGGATCTGGGGGTGCTGGCTGAAATTTGGTAAGGCCTCCTTCTGCTTCGTTTGTAAGGCAGAAAGACAAGTTGATAACTAATGTATTTAAGTTGGTAACTAATTTAACTAATTTTTTTAAGCCTGAAACAAAAGCCTTCAGGGAATCTGCACCTGCTGCTCACTCTCCCTTCTCTGCACACCTGGTGCCTGCCTTGGGGGAGCAGGAGACAGAGACTCCAGCCTTCTTTCCTAGGAACAACAGCTCCATCATTTATCCATCCTGCCCTTGGACCATCTTCACGTAGTGGCACAGGGAGCTCAGGTCCCATCTGGGTGTGTTCCAGAAGAATCTGGGCCATGGGGGGCCTTGTAAGGAAGCCTCACTACTGGTGGTCAGACTGGTGTCCAGTGATCAGGCCTGGAGCTGACAGGGGCTGTTACGGAGTCAGAGAGAGAGCTGAGAGACGGGAATGTCATTTCTGCGTCACTAGGGGTAGGTTTCCACAAGCTCCTCCAGTTATTTTTTAAATTCTCTCAATAAAACACGCCCCAAAAGTACAAAATCAGTTCATTTTTATGGCCAACAAGTTTTATGTCAACCTCCCCCTTCCCAGAAGATTAATCCCTGAAGAAATTGTGGCAGGAATATGGGGATTCTCCCTCCACATCCTCCTATTTCCCATTCCCCAAAACACAATAATTATTTACCAAAACAGACCTCTCAGAGTGAGCTCCATTGACTTAAGGAGGAGAAGCCAAAGTCCTTGCCTCACAGATGGGTCCTGGACCAGTGACCTGTCCTGGACTGTAGGAAGGGCCGTGCAGTAAGACTGGGGAGCCCGGCTCTGCAGCTGACCCAAGTTCTCTTGTGGAGGTTGGTGGAGCTGGGCTGGGTGTGTGTGCACCCTACGCATCTGTCCACTGCAGTGGCTTCACAGTCCAAGAAAGAGAGGACACAGCAGCTAAGAGACAGGGCCGCATCCTCTCCTAAGAAGCCTGTGAGAAGATTATGGCCCACGTCAGCATCGGTGGGGTCCGAGCAGAAGGTTGTGGGGCAGTAAGGAGATGCTGCAGTGCTGTTTGCCCTGGTCACCTTTACTCTTTCCTCTCTGGCCATCCCAAACACTGTCCAGAGGTCTGTAATGCAAATATGGATGTCTGAGTTCCTATAAGCTGTTCATCACCTAACGTGATAATGACAGTCCCATAGGGAAGCAGAGTGCAATGCGATTGCAGAGGAGGGTGATGACAGAGGCGGGTGTCTGAGGTTCAATACCCACTGAATCTGAGTCACCCTGCTTAGGTCAGGAGGCAAGTTCAAAGGTACTGGAAAGAGAGAGAGGGAAGGAGAGGGAGAGGGAGAGAGAGAGAAAGGAAGAGGAAGAGGGAAAGTTGGGGGGACAAGGAGACAGAGAGAGAGAGGAGCAGCAAGAGAATGGCCGGCTGCCTGTCCAGTAGGATCCCAGGAGCGGTCCTTCAGGGTGACCTGGACAGTGGGAAGATAGTGTGCGCTCTCCACAGAGCTATGTTCTGATGCCCAGGAATGAGCGTCACTGATAACCTAAAGCAGTGCCACCTATTTGTCACGATATGAAGTTTCTTTGTGGGTGTCTTGTCATTGTACAATTGAACTAAGCAGGAAAGTATATTTCCTAATTACTTTGTAAAAGTTTGAGATATAAGAAGAGTGACGTACATGCAAAATATAATGGGGGGAGGTGATTTTTCTTTCTGTCTTCCTCCTCATCAGTCTCTGCTGAAGGAGAAGAGTGCCAGGTCCCGGGGGTTTCACGTCCCACCTCTGCCTCCTTGTGCAGACGTCCGAAGACACACTGCAGCTCACGTCCCTCATTTGTCCCATCGGATGCTCATCTTGATTGAGTGCAAGTCGAATACCACTGAGCAGGTACCAAAGTCTTTATCCCCATCACTCTTGTTGGCCTCATTAGGGGCAATAATTTGCCTTGAAAGCAATTTGTTTTGAAAGTCCTGAGACTCAATTTGCTCCTATCCAGTCAGGACATAATCTGAATACCACAGGACACACTTGCCCAGTTCCACGTGAGGTATTTGTGTCGGTTACCGAATCCCACTGTGTCCGAATTTTATTTTTATCAGTCAAAAGACTTTGGTATTCAATTGAATAATAATATCTTCAGGAAAAGGGGGCCATATTCATTTTTATGAAATATTATCTACTGGTAGCAAATGCTAGTCTTACAAAGGGTTTCTTTCCAAGCTACTCAGAATGGGACATGATCCACAAATCGAATGATTTTCTCTTTAACACAGAGTAATCTGTCTGCTCCCATATAAATGACATTCAATTTTTCTTGGCATAATGGTTTCCTCTTTGGATGAAATGAGCCTTTTGTACTTATGAAAAATGTGTATAATTTTGGCTGCTAGCTGAGGTAACATAACAACTTTCTGAATTCGGGTATTTTTAGAGTGCATGTAAAACAGCCACTAGTAATTAATAGGATATCGATTGGTTCAGCCTTGCCTAATCATAGACTGCATAATCAATCATAAGGGGTTTTGCAGTTAGGAAAATCCATATGAAATAACGAAGTA
Organism: Tapirus indicus; assembly: GCA_031878705.1. Taxonomy (NCBI): domain Eukaryota; kingdom Metazoa; phylum Chordata; class Mammalia; order Perissodactyla; family Tapiridae; genus Tapirus; species Tapirus indicus. The sequence continues at coordinate 124,638,431 of CM062925.1, forward strand.
CTGCTATCGTAGTAACCTTAGCAAGTGCAGACAAATGCATCATGGGATCGTGGCTGCAGCGCACATGTACCTCGCAGAGCACGTCTCCATTTATCTCATGCAAAACAATTCTTGTTTTTGTGAACATGGCTCTACTGGCTAAAGGTCACTGGTGAAATACTTAGTTAATATCCAAAAAAATGCTTGTTTTGCCTCCAGGGAGTTTTCCATATCGTCTTTCTATGTCAAATACCAGCAGAGCCTTCTCCCTGCCCGTCTGCCCAGGTGGTGATGAAAGGCTCCAATATTTCAGCAGTGCCAACCAGGATCACAGCTTTATGGGGCTTTCAGCATTCCCATCACAACCCCTAATAAATGATCAGCTGTAAAGCAAAACGGAACCAGCTGGGGACAACATTGGCATAAAAAGGCTTCAGCCTGAAAGTGGATATTTTTCTCATGAAGAGATTTTCCCATTTATTCTTAAAATAGACAGAATACTTTTTTGACATTTGCCATCCATTTCATAGAAAAAAAGATGGAAGAGAACTGTGTTACCCTTTTTATTTTGGCTTATATTGCTTCTAAAAAATAAGACACTGGAAGGGCTGGCTCGATGGCATAGCGATTAAGTTCACACGCTCCGTTTTAGCCACCCAGGGTTCACAGGTTCGGATCCCCAGCATGGACCTATGCACTGCTCATCAAGCCATGCTGTGGCGGCGTCCCATATAAAGTGGATGAAGATTGGGCATAGATGTTAGCCCAGGGCCAGTCTTCCTCAGCAAAAAGAGGAGGATTAGCAATAGTGTTAGCTCAGGGCTAATCTTCCTCACTCAAAAAAAATAAGACACTGGAAATAACCTTCATCTTGGAGGACTACTTAGTTATTAGAGTTCTTTCCTTCCATGACATGCTCCAATTTGTATCTATGGAAAGTTAAAAGGCTATAAACTTACCATCATTATTTGGTTGAGTGGTGTCTTTAAAATATTTATTTTAGAGCTAAAAGGGATTTTCAGGTCATTTAACCCAATAGTCATTTGTGAGACAAGGGAACTGAGGAGGTGAGAAGTAAATGAAGGTGTTCAGGACCCTCCACCCCAAAATGTGCTGCTTTGGTATATTGGTTATTTTGAGCTGCAGGCACTTGAAAGGCAGCAGACACGGGGAGAGGCTATCCCTGAACTCTGCTAAACACAGCTCCTCCACAAAGAGCTCAGGCGACATAAGTCCTCTCCCTGCAGTGCCACCAACCGGGAAGATGGACTCATCACAGGACAGGGAACTAGAAGCCGACACCACACCCAGACAGACTCTGTCACAAACTGTCACCCCTCCCCTCTGTCCTTCTGAGGGAGCAGTCATCTCCCCTAACAACCATTTACTCTCCCCGAGAGCTACATCCCGCCTCCCCATCCCCTGTTAGTACAGTATACAAGCTGTCAAATCTCACCTCCTTTTTAGGTATTCACTATTTTTTCCCTGTAATGCTCCCATGCACGTAATATTAAAATTTAATAAATGTATGTACCCTTTCTCCTGTTAATCTGCCTGTTGTCAGTTTATTACATAGACCCATAGGACAGAAGAGGGAAAGTCTTTCCTCCCCTACAGAGCTAAGATTCAAATGCATGATCCACGAACCAAACCCCGAACCCCGCTTGGCTCCCCACCCAGTTAATTCACAGTTCCAGTCACGGGGTCACACGGCAAGGCTGAGCTCTCCAAATCTAAGCTTCCCCACCCTTCCCAGGGCTCTGCGCTTCCTGCCTTTCCACCGACTCAGGTGGGATGTGACCCAAACCCCAGCATGTCGTATGTGACTCCTACAGATACACGGCACCCAGATGACTAGTCACCACTGCCCCCCATCACCCTCATGGCCCATGCCGACCGACCATGGTGCTGGATGCTGTGTGGGCACCACGCACCCTCGAAGCCCCACTGTGGGGTGAGCACCTCAGAGGAGAGAACGGAGCCCGAGTAACCGTCCGGTGGCCCATCACTCAAGCAGCGTACAGCCCCCCCGCCCAGGGCTCCACCCACTGCTACGGCTGCCCCAGATGGCCGCACCACCAAGGCCTGCTGCAGTCGTGGAGATGTTTAAATGACAAAAAAAAAATACAATAATAAAATTGTATATTTAATATAATAATAAAATCTATATCTTTCAGGTGGGAGCATTTTGCTTTGAAAAGCATGCATTTTCTTAAATAAATTATATTCCTCTTAATTACTTGTAGGCATCGCCTACTTTGTCTTGATAATTCCTTCCTCTTGTTACTCTGATTTCTCTTAGAGACTCAGCCTTTGATACTGAGGCTCATGTAAAACAGGAAGCACCCAAGTTGTTCTTTTATTCAAAACATAAATATGTATTTTTTCAACGAGCACTCCATATAATTGGTTTAAAGCCATCTATTTAAAAATGCTCTAAACCAGTTGAAGTCACAGAGAGCTATTGAAACGCACAGGGTCAGTTAAGAGGCCTATTTGGAGGACTGTTTCCAAAGGGCCGACAAAATGAACACTAAATATGCGTCTTCATTAGATCTCAATATTCAAAGAAATAGATTTTATTGAAAATGTGGTCACTCACATCTCCTTTCTGTTAAATAAAAATCTGTGCAAATTTACCTGATAAAAAGCAAATCAATATATTAAAAAATTTAAATGACTGTACTAAATCACTTTTGTTGTGAAGGTTTATAGAAAAAAACAGTGCCTATAAAAATATATATAATGCCATTATTATATTGACATTTTTCAATTAATGAGAATGAGGCAAAGCAATATAAATCTAAATAATGTCTTGCACGATTCAGTCAGTGTTATTTTCATGATGGAGTGAAAAAAATGTGTGTAAAGGCATTTAACAATGTGCCATATGCATCACTATGATTGCAATAACTTACTGTGCATCATTTCACAATAATCTTCATTATCTTTGCAGTAGTGACTGATTCACTTTACCGTTCCTGTGTTCCTATACCAATGTGGCAGGTTATTATTTAGTGTATTAATATTTGCAAAGTTCTGTTTGTTTCTGGAAACAAATCTAGGAGAACAATTTGACTGTCATTTCCAACCTCTGGATAAGATTTGTTAGCTCAGATGCATTTCCTATAATTCATGCATAATTTAGCAACATGAAAATTCTTCTTTATGCAAATAATAAAGATGTCACAAGCACACGTGTGGCCTACATTGAAATTTTGAAAACAGTTTCACACCTATTACCTTATTTCATCCTCCTGATGTTCTGTAAGTATGTTCGTCCCAAGATGACCAATAATAAACTACAATCGAGAGAACTTGGGATAACACAGATATTTGGTACCAGAACTGGAATGAAAACCTGCTTTTCTGACTCATTGTTCCTTATTCTTCAGCAAGATTGTCATGGTTTCTTCTTCCTGCTGAGCCCAGAGACCCACCAAATGCAGCTGTCGGGAAACTCGTATTTGAAAGACTTACGTTATCTCTAGTTAAGAACTTGGACAAATTTGGTAGTATCAAACCTTGAATATCTTGAATTTGCCACTCAGAAGTGAAATCATAAATACACTAATAAAATCAGGCAAAAGCCATGTAATTTTCCACAGCTAATTTTAGTCAGTGTGTATTGAGAATCTGCTCCCTACTGTGCCAAGCACTGTGGAGGACACAAAAATGACCAGAACGTGGCTTCTAATTGCTAGACACTGCAATCTGGGTGGACAGGAGGGGTTCTGGGGAGGCAGGAGCCGTAACTTACCATCAAGTCATAAATCTGCATTCCTATTAAAGTATTTAAAAATTACAGTATTCAGTTAAGTGAGTAAAACAAGTTTTATTCTTTTTTTTTTCCAGGTTATGAAATTGGAAGTTTGAGATACTACTGACATGATATAGGAGGTGAGTACTGTTACTCTGTTTCTACTCTGGGGTCCATTATCTAGTGCAGAATATACATGACTCCATTTCATAGTAATGGGAGTCACACTTTGGCACTGGAAAGAGAATGTTCCCCTCTAGAATTTGCAGAGAAAAATCCTCAAAAGAATAATATTTTCCACAACCCAACCGTTGCCCTATCAGGACCCAACATGTTACTCTGCACAGTAATTAAGTAAGTACAACAGGCAAATTCAGATTTCAGATTCTGGGTTTATGGTTACAGATGTTCTTCTCAGCATAGTCTGTTCAGCAGTTCCTTGGGTCATAAATGTTTAATTTTTAATCTATTTTTTATCGGTTTTGTGTAATACAGACTGCTGGTATACCAAAAGAATTTTCATTCGTGCATTTTATGTGTGGGAAGTTTGTGATAATAAAAGCTTTAGTGAAATAAAGTAAGCCTTGTTCCCTTAAGAAAATGAACATTGCTTTCACTCAAAACACAGGTGAACATTCTCTTCATCAGACATGGACTCCTTGGATCTCATTTACGGTATTGTTCGAGAGTGGCGTCTATTTGTAGACTTGGCATGATCCTGGAAATCACACGACTTGCAGGTGTATTATTGAGAGCACACAGAGTTACATCATCTATTTGTGCTGGAAACGTCCTTTCAGATGATTCACGGACTCGAAACAATAGTCATTTCAGGATATATTTGTCATTTATGACTCAAACAGCTGCCTCACTTTTCAGGAGATCCGGTGATACAGTCAGTATGTGCCGGTGAAAGGTGGATTGTTAAAATACCACAAACAGGGCTGACAAAATCACCAGCGACATCACATGTCCACATATTTATCAGTAGCTATAACCCTAAATTCAGTTGCCCCGAAAACATAATAATCCCTGCAATGTACTCTGGGTGAAACTTTGAGGTGAAATCTGTGGGGTGTTTGTTTTAACACACAACACAGCAGAGGGTCTGACCATTTTCAAATGATTCAGGTATCTCCCACTTAACATGACATTTCCAAAACCTTTTCTCAGTCTCTCCTTTGGGTAGGACTGTCCGTCCTACCAGTACATGGGGTGGGTTAATCATTACATTTTGGCTAAGCAGACTTACTGGAAGGGAGAAGAAGCAGCAAGCTCTTCAGTCAAAGGCAACCGTGGCAGAGAAATTGTAGAGCATTAACTGTGACCGAGAGAGAGAGGTCTGCCCATCAACAGCCCACAGTCAAGCTGTTCTCGTGAGTCTATGTCAGACCCTCCTGAAAACAACAGAGAACCTCACCGTGGCTGCCGTTCTCCTGACTGGGTCTCCCTGTCCATTCCAGAGTTGGCTTTTGAATAATACACTGAATGATCTTGCTTCAAAACAGCAAAATCCCACTCTCTCCAATTTTTCTAAAACTGAAATATCACGCTCTCTAATTGTACAACGCAAGTCCATTTTCTACCCTACTTTACCCTCTCAAGCTGCCACGGTGCTGTGGACTCGACCTTACATGGATAATTTAGGTGTAGGCGTGGGCTCCCTCTGCTCCGGGCACTCACTCAGGGACTCGTGTCCCTCCAGTGAATTAAAGATGCGATCTCTTCGAAGACGCCTTGTGGGGCTGTGCCTCTCCTTCTGCACAGGGGTTCATGGTGGAGTCTGTCATTTTAAACTGACTAGCTGGTAGAAAGTTTAAAGACACTATAAATAATAATACTTGTCAACTACGTTATAACACTTTGTCAACTCAGTTTACAAATAATCCTTATAACTCTGGGGTAGAACTGAGATTCAAAAGATCTATATTTGAATTCCAGCTTGTCAATGGTTGGACAGATCATCTGAATTTGTTGAGTCTCTTTCCTCGTCTGTCTCCTGCAGTCAGGCATGTGGAAGTGCCCAGAATAGAGGGGGGAAGGGGGGAGCTCAGAAAGAGTGTGATCAGGTGTTGAGTCCATTGCTCCACCACTTGCTTAGAAAGACCATGGAGTGGTCCATTTGGGGCTTGGACTACAGCAGGGATTCCCTCTGTTAGTCTCAGGACCCCTGGGGGTCCCCAAGACCCATTCAGGAGGCCTGTCAGGTCAAACTATTTTTATAATCATCCCAAGGCTTTTTGTCTTTTCCCTCCCATTCTCTTGTGAATGTGTGGTGGAGTATTCAGAGTGGTGGCGTGACAGGCTCAATGTAGAGGCAGATATGAAAATCCAGCTGCCTTGTGTTGTCAGCCATGAAAGTAGTTCAAAAAAACATAAAATAACACCATTCTTCTCACTAATGTTTTGGGGAAAACGTTGTTATTTTCCATGAAAATATTTATTCGTGTTAACATAGAATGGGTTCACTATTTGTATTTATAAAGAAGATAATAAACAAATATCTTAAAAAATTCACAGTTTTCTAATTTGGTTAATATAGATAAACATAAGCCACATAAATGACAGCTCTTGGAAAACTACATAAGTTTTAAGAGCTCAGAGGGGTCCTAAGACCAAAATGTGTAAGAACCGTGGATGTAAGAAGTGTTGCTCACACTTTCACAGCAAATATATTCCCCAGGGCCTTGTTGAAATGCAAGTTCTGGATCAGCAGGGCCAGGCAGGGCCTGAGAATCTGCATTTCTAACACACACACACACACACACACACACACACACACGCACATCAGGTGGTACCAACGCTGCTGTTCCATCATTTGACTAGAACAGTCTCCTGCCTTTGGTCCAGCAACTTTTCCCAGAATTGGCAAAAATAAAGGATATCTTTTGACCTTGTCTGTCGTAATGTGGCTGTTTGCCTCCAGAGCTGGTCGCCAGAGCCTGGGACATGTAGGGGGTTGAATTCAAGCCATGGTCTGTCTGCAGAGCCCCCTAAGTCCTACAAACACTCCTGTGGGTCCAGCGGTGGCCTCTTGGGTCCCGTCACTCTGCGAGCATGTCGACAAGACAAGATGGTAAATGAAGCCCTTGGGAGCGGGGAGGGCAAGAACCAAGTCAGCAAGGACAAGCTGGTCAGGGTTGAGCACCCCCGTTACCCTGGCATTGGAGAGGGAGGTGGGCAATATGGAGGAGCGGGGATTTTCAGTTTGGGACGGGTCCCTTCCTTCCTCATTGACTTTGCAATGTTCTTATTGTTGTTCCCAGTACGGAGTGTTCATTACAAAACGTTCGTTTCTCCCCATCTATTTTGGTCTACTTCTCAACTAAAAATTATCCCAAATCACGAATAAATACAGACATGCTGCCTCTTCAAAATTCATTAACACTTCAGTATAATTGTTTACGGTAGGGCGGGGCCTCGAGGTCTCATCGACCACAGGGTGGATCCACGTGCACGATGGTCGGGTAAACCCAAGCAGCGTTTACAACCCGTCAGGTGGTGCTGAGGAGGTGGATAAAACAGAGGTTTGTCACTGAAAGGAAAGACGGGGGGAGACTCGGAGGTGTCACGTTGCTCTCGTGTGATCAGCCGTGTCCTAACATGCGACGTCTGCAGCATGTTTTGAGTTCAGATTCAGAACAACAAGGGGAGGAAGCAGGAACCAGTCTCGGTGTCTGCACCAACACTGAAGGACAGTGCAGTGACACGGGTCAGCCTCTCCAAGCAAACGCAGTTGCAAAGTGAATGGAGGGAGGAAGGCTCTCCCTTAAGCACAGTGAGTTCATTTGGTGGCAAAATATTTTGTTCCTTGTGGAATAAATCTCTCTCCTGAGAGATTCGGTGCATCGCCCCCCCGTTAGCGGCCTTATTTCTCATTCTCTCCTTGCAAATATTCCTTCTGTGTGCTTCTGAAAAGGCTGGTTTTAAACAAGACCCATTTTGGAGAGAGTGATACCCTTGGAGTTAATTTTCCATTTGTCTGACCCGAGTTTGGCTGAGAAGGGTGTGTCAGGCTCCTGGAACAAAAAGTCCATCGGTGCACAATCCGCACGGATTGCTCCTTTTGGTGAACATACTCCGGGTGTCCCACTGCAATGCAAAGGTTTTCAACACTCAGTCCAGCGTACACCACTCCCACAAATCTTCGGTGGGTAGAAACTTGAGCCTTCTGTGTGACTAATACACTCTGTGCTCACTCTTTTTAATTTCTACTCACTTTTCAGTATGAAGCCTTTTGAAAGTATTCTGGAAGAGTAAAGGAAAGAAGCTGATTTGACTAGTCACCTCTGTAATAATTCATATTCACCAATTTCAAATAGAAAGAAGAATCATGAGCTTGGGAAGATCCACATAATAAAAGCCCCCGGCAAAAAAAGGAACTGCCTTTGAGTTAAGAGAAATACAGTGTGTAAGTGATTTCTGGATGGAGCAATGGGTAAGAAGTAGAAAATAGGACAACGATGGGAACCCAGACGAGTCCACACAAGAAGCAAGTGCTTAGGGGTGGGACTATGATCGAAGTCTGAAGTTTGGAAAGCTTTGGGGAAAAACCCACTAATCTCAACACTACAGTTTTCTAGGCAAGACCCTCACCCAAACAGTCTGCACTCCCCTCCTCCTCCCAGCTAACCGCCCTGACTCTAGCCTGCACCATCTTGACACATCAGGGAGGCTAACTCAAGATTACACTCCTTAGAAAGTCTGCATCTGCTGTTAACTCCTGTCCTTGGCAGCCATGAGTGTCCCCTGCTTAAAGGCTCACCAGGGAATTTCTCACTTAAATCATCAAAACCCTGGACCACTGGGCCCTCCTGATCCCAACTCCTACTCCCTTTCATCTTCTTTCTTTCCTCTACTCTCTTCTCCCTTAGTTGGGCAGATAATCACCTTCTGAGAAAAATGCTTACATTCAATCTACCTCCAGCAATGTGCCACCATTCTAGATTCTATCATTTTTTGAGATCCTGGTCATTGCCCCAAATAATGCCTCATCCGACCTCCCTCATCTCTGAAATCAGCAGCATTTGGATAAAAACTGCATGTGACCTAACATTTCCTTTCGTGGTATCATTTCTCTAATTTCCTATGTGTTACTTTTGTCTTCCTAACTCAGATACGAGACCCATGACACCTCGTCCGTGGCTGGTGCCTCCTCTGCATCCACCACAGAACCTGGAGCTGGACTGAGCATGGTACATGCTGACTGACAGGTTCATTTATTCGAGGTGCTCATGACCAGCTAAAGACCTGAGGTCAAAACACTAATGAAATAAGGAGATAACAGTACCTGGAAAAGAAGTGTCTGGGCCAGCACTAAGAAGATTCAATTTAGGCAGAAAAATTTTTTAAACTCAATCAACATTTTCTATCACTGACAAGAAAATAGGAGACCCAAACAGAACCCTGTTTTATAGATCGGTTGGAAAGAAAGGGCGGACCTAAAGTGAATGACCAGCAAATATTCGCAAGTCAATGATAAAAAATTTTAGTTGTAATCATGTGACTGGCATAGATTCAGACAATAAAAAAAAGGACACTTTATGCCTGAATTAACTAAGAAATTTCTACAAAACCAAATAATGGGATCTGGAGGATGGCTGTGAATGAACTGGGTGAAACTGTTCAAAGAGATGATACAATGCTTTCTAAGAGAATTGTTTTCTACAAGAATACAATGTTTTCTAAGAGAACAGTACATGTACATATTGGTTGAAAAGAAAAAAGGAGACATAGATGTTTTAAAATAAAATGCATTAATAGAAAATTTGAGTTATGGCAGGGCCAACAGATCAGGAGTCGACTGCCAATGAAAAGATGGTTTGTTACTTGCAATTCCAAGAGGAGGGGCCATGCCGTGCCATGTCACGCGGGTCAACACGGGGAAGCACCAGTGTCCATCAGGAGGTGGAGGGAGGGAGGGCAAATGTGGGCAATAGCTCTTTTATCTGCAGGAAGGACAGGCAAGGCAGGGTAAGCAGGCTTAGGTTTGGCTGGTTTGAATAATTTCTGCAGGCTCTGCGGTGTAGAGGCTGCGCCGAATTGTCTGGTACCTGGCCCTGGGGGGAGCAGGGCAGAGGGAAAGTGACCCTGAGTGTAGAGCCCCATAGAGGAGGGGTTGGGATGTGGCCTCTAGACTGGTTAGCTTGTATTGGAAAAGTGTGCCCAAGGAGCAGGACTCCTCCTGACTGGGGGAGGTGATGAGGAGGCAGGAGGCCAAGGCACAGAGACTCAGAAAGTTATCGGGTTGTCTAGAACAAGGCCTGTCTGGCATATGCATGTAGGGCAGGTGTTAAATAATCAGGTTTACAAATGCTGGACACAAGTTAACACAATGGCATTGACACGGCGGCTGTTAGGGAATGCAGAAAAGGAACAAGGAAAGATGATCATATGAACATGACTACTGGTCCAGGTATCAGGGCACCATTAAAATAAAGCCACCTCCTTGTGAATATGACATGAAGCCCGCTGCCTGTGCCCCAGCCAGTTCCACCTCTGCCTCAGAGAAAGAAGCCGATTTGCAAAGCTGGTAGAAGCTGACAAGTGACCAAAATAGACCGTGATTGTAAGTGAAATGAAATGTAACTACAACATTGAGACCATAACCAGGGTAGTAAAATAAAATGAAGTGGAAGAAACCACGCTGTAATAACAACTTAATATTCACCAGATTGTAACGCGAATCTGGGAGGAATCATTGCACATGCAAGAAGAAAATTATCACCAACGTAATCTGCAATGAGTTACATTCATGGTCACCTGGAGAACCCCAAAATCTGAATGGTGATTTTCTTTAAAATGATGGCTGGATGACGGTGGGATTTAATTCATTTCTCCACGTCATCTGGAGCAGAATGAGGAGTGCTGTGTCCCAACATGCCTCATGCCAGGGACACATCACGTGAGCTGACCAATTGCAGGAAATGGGCCCCACCGATGGGTCACTCACTGAGTGATTGCATATTGGAAAGACATTGGCTAAAAATCAGAAGGCCTGGGTTTTAACCAGTCTACAGGTAGCTGTTTGATCCTGAGCGAGGAAATTAACCCTTTTCATCTGTCAGAATAGTGGGGATTTCCCATCTCTCAGAGGGGTGGGTAGAAGTAAAGGATTTTTAAACTTTCTTCTCACTCAAATATTACATTTATCTATGATAGTCATGATGGGGTGTAAGAGAATTCTGTCATTCTCTAGACTATTACTCTTTCTCCTTGGTTCATTGGTCAGGAATGTCCCAAATCACTTTACTTTACCTTAGAACTTATTCAAGACATCCATAAGCATCTGGGAAGGTGTGTAAGCACATCCATACCAGCAAGAAAATCTTATTATCGAAGCATCACGAGAACACACAGCATTCAAAGCATGATGCAAAGCTGGTCTTCAGTTTTCCCTGTTGATCACCCATTAGTCCATTCAGAATTCACTTCATGTGGACATCTAGGGGTCTCTCTTCTCTCACCCCACAGCCCCTTAAAATTTATCTCTACATTACTAATCTTCCTCAGCATCTTGGCTCCGTGCTGGAAGAACAGCAGGTATCGTAAATGCCAACCTTGTACCTCTCTGAAAACTTTGGGTTCTTCGGAACTCCACCTTCCCAAAGATTTCCACGCTGGAAGAGGCTGGAGGGAAAGAAGGGAGGAAGAAAGGAAGGAAGAAGGGAGGGAGAAAGGAAGGAAAAGAGGGAGGGAGGGAGAGAGGAAGGATGTGAATGAGGGAAGAAAGCCCCACCCCCTAGGTTAGCAAAGCATCTTTGTTGAGAAACTGTGCTGCTGTTTGAATCTGAGCTTGTCCTAACATTTGAGTTTTCAAAACACAGACCTGGAGTCAGCTAAGTAGCTCAGTTCAACCATGTATGAATGTAATCTGTTGCCTGGTCTGGTAATTGAGAAATTTGGCCACAATTCTAGTTTTTTCATAAAGAATCGTCGTGGTCTGGGCTCTCACTAGTAGATTCTAGAAAGTCTGCGAATCCTTGCTCTTCATGGATATGTGGGTGTATGCTTCTGTTTCCTTTCTGGTGTCTGAGGTAGCAAGGTTCATTTTAGGATGCTCATTCTTCGAAGGCAGCCAACAAGAGACTGCTTATCCTTCTTCAGCATTAGAATTCCCTCATATTTCAAGCGTTCCTTACTCCATACCTTTGTGTCCTTGGCAAACACCATCAGAGAATTTTCTAAAGAGTCGGCACTCTTCTTGTCTTGAACTTTTGGCTCACTTCCACAGATAGGGCCACTTCTTTCCATGCCCATTCCTTTAGGTATACCCACACCTGGTCTTAACTGGCCTTCCCGCCTCAAGTTTTCCCCTCAATTCTCATTCCGACCACACTGTCGCTGAAGGAGCCTTGGCCTTGTATCAAAAGTCAGCTCAGTTTGTTTGAATATTTTGCTCTTTCCTTCCCAGCTGACCATTCTGTTGCCACCATCACCACATGCACCAGGGCCCCCTGAACCCACTCCTCACCCAGTAGAAGGCAGCTCTCCCTACTCCTCACCCCCAAACGTTTGCAAACTCACTTATGGTTTTGTTTCCACTACTCTAAGTATCTATGCTGTTAGATCAGCATTTAGTTAACATTCATATTCTCCAAAATACCTAATGCTTAGTTTTTTTCTAAATAAACATTTGTCTAATTCATACAAATGACGTCTGAAGGCCACCACAGCATCACCAAATGTGTGGATCCTATTTTCAAAACTATGGACAACACAGTAATCCCTCTTTCTACCCCAATTCTCATCACTCCTGGTTGATGCCGGGCAGTGGTGAGTTAGAAAGAGGATTTTGGAGATGAAGTTCTACTTCCACCTCTGTCACTAACGGACTGTGTCACCTTAGACTAGCATTGTGCCCATCTGTAAAATCTAGGACTGGCTCTGCTTTATGGTTTCTGAGCAGGGTTCTCTGATGGAGATCTGGAACTCACCCTGGGGCCCAGGCAGCCAGTGGGCAGGGTGCAACCAGCCTCTACCCTCGCCCCCACAGAACAGCCCCCATCACCACGTCATACACGGTCCCACTACATTCTCATTTAGCAAGAGGCTTGTACAGAAAACTCAAAGGTTTGAAAACGGTGGTCTAGGTGAACCCTCACGTCCCCCCAGCTCCTGGTGTGAATGTCAAAATTATCACAGCACTTTGCTGACACAGCAGAGCGGACCTGATTGGAATCCTCAGAGGAGCGTGGTTTTGACCCACTTCCTCCATGGGCAGAGAGAGTCAGAGAGAGGGGACACCAGTCAGCAGCATGCCCGTGGCTGTAGAGACCTGCAACTGGAAGAATGAGCCCTGTATCACGGCCAAGACAGGGCTCCTCAGGCCAGGTGCCCATACTGGCTCCACAGTGGGGTGTCAGCCCACTGTTAGACTGCCCAGGAAAAGGCCAATTTCAAACCAAAGAGAACACAGAGTTAAAAGCCCTCTGACACATGAAAAGTTCTCAACATCACTAATAAGTAGGGAAATGCAAATCAAAACCACAATGAGATACCACCTCGCACACATTAGGACAGCCACGGTAAGAAACACAGAAATAACAAGGGGCGAAATTGAAAGACTTGCCTACTGTTGGTGGGGAAGTAAAATGGTGGAGCTGCTGCAGAAAACAGTATGGTGGTTCCTCAAAAAGTTAAACATAGAATTACCATATGATCCAGCAATTCCACTTGTGAGTATATACCCCAAAGAATTGAGAGCAGGATCTCAAAGAGATATTTGTGCACCCATGTTCATAGCAACATGATTAGCAATAGCCAAAAGATGGAAACAACCCAAGTGTCCATGGTTGGATGAACGGATAAACAAAGTGTGGTATATACACACAATGGAATATTATTCAGACTTAAAAAGGAAGGACATTCTGACACATGCTACAACATGGATGAACCTTGACAACATAATGCTAAGTGGAATAAGCCAGACACCAAAGGACAAATACTGTAAGATTCCACTTATATGAGATCCCCAGAGTAGTCAAACCCATAGAGACAGAAAGTAGAGTGGTGAGTGCCAGGGACTGTGGGAGGGAGAATGGGAGTTAGTGTTTAATGAGTGTGGAGCTTCAGTTGGGACGATGAAAAAGTTCTGGAGATGGGTGGTGGTGATGGTTATATAACCTTGTGAATATATACCACTGTATTGTACACCTAAAAATGGTAAATTTTATGTTATGTATATTTCCCTACAATAAAAAGTGTCCTCTGAATCTCCTTTTCTGGGAAGGATAACCTGATAGACAGCAATAGAGAAAATCCATCCTGGAACAACAACTGGATTCTCTAGCTGGTAATGGTTATTTGACCAAACTTGGTGCCCATCCCTCTGTTTTGGCAGCAGGGACCTGGCACTGTGATGGCTGGAATGGGAAGAATAAAAATAGAACCTCCACTCTTAGCAACATCTTTCACAAGTTGGAAGCACTGGCACTTTTATGCAAAAAGCAGCATTTCCTTCTTTTTTTTTTTTACTGGGGAGAACTCACCCTGAGCTAACATCTGTGCCAGTCTTCCTCCATTTTGTATGTGGGGCAGTGCCACAGCATGGCTGATGAGTGGTGTAGATCCGTGCCCGGGCTCTGAACCCGCAAACCTGGGCCGCTGAAGCAGAGTGCCCCAAACCCAACCACTACACCAAGGGACCAGCCCCAACATTTCCTTCTTATGCCCTCTTAAGAGGGGTCACTTGATATAGAATACCTCAGATTTGTATACCCCAACTGAGGGATACAATAGGAATGAAATAGACACATTTGGACTAGATTTCCTAAAATCTGGTTTGTACCATTCAGTTCCCACCACCCCTCCTAAGCCTCTGATCACATGGGCATCAAACATTTATTTTTCCAAATACATTTTAACCAGAAACGTGCTTAAGGAGCAAACCCAGTACGTTTGGTGCCACGTCATGTACCTACACGCACACAACTTTAATGAGTTTGCTGAAGTTGGCAGGAGCTACACCCTCCCAACAAGGCTGAGGGTCAACAGGGTTACCTGAATGTCAACCTATTTGTGCTTTTCAGTTGCAATGCCATCTGCCTGCAACAGATAATATGACATTATTTGAAGTTCCAGAATTGTACCCTACTCGTTACAGAAATTATGCATTCATCTGATGCTTTGTGTATTTACTCATTAAGTCATGTAAAATAGCTTCATATGTTCAATATAAGTTCCTCGAAAGCAGGCACCTTACCCTTGTTCTCTCAGCTCTGTAGTGCCAGCACACAGTTTCCAAGAGGCACTCGAGAAATCAGGGCGGTATCATGATTTTCATGACCCTAGGCACTTTTTCCCTCATGGGCCCCGTCCCCCATAGAAGTAGTAAAAAGTATATTTTATGACTGAGTTGGTATAAAGATGAATATAATCCAAGATGAATCCATTATTATTAGATTCATTTTTCTTCTTCTTCTTTTAAAAGAAATTAGCATTAAAACATTTCCACAGGCTCTTAAAAGTATTGTGGCCCTGGGTACTTATGCCTAAGGAAGGAGGCCGTCCTGAATATTTGTTGGATGAAAATGGATGCAACAGAAGACACAATCGCCTCCTCTCTCCTCTGATCTATTGACATAACCCATGGCAGTCTTGAACCACGGGGAGAAAGCCCCCAGCAGATCAGCTGAAACCTCGTGGAGGCACAGTAAGCCCTCTATCCAACTCTGTTAATTTTTTACAGATAAGAAGCCCTAAGTTTAAGCCTTAAGCCTTAAGAAGTTAAACTCCTCCAAGTTCACAAGCTAGTCGGTAGAAAAAGAAGGACTAGACCCTGCATGTCGGTGCCTGCTGTGGTCTGAATGTGTCCCCCAAAATTCAATTGTGGAAACCTAACCCCCAATGTGATAGTGTTAGGAGGTGGGGCCTTTGGGAGGTGATGAGGTCATGAGGGTGGAGCCCCATGATGGATTAGTGCCCTAGTGAAAGAGACCCCAGGGAGCCCCCTCGCCCCTTCCACCATGTGAGGACACAGCAAGAAGATGCCGTCTGTGAACCAGGAAGAAGAACCAGACACGGAATCTGCCAGAGCCTTGATCTTGGACTTCCAGCCTCCAGACTGTGAGAAATAAGTGCCTGTTGTTTATAAGCCCCCAGTCTCTGGTCTTCTGTTATGGCATCTGAACTAACAAAGAGAGTGCCCTTTCCACCGTATCAGGCCTTGAATCCCTGAGACAAGCATCCCAGATCTTCTTCCCTCAGCCTACTGCTGGAGACTCATTTTCTGCCTCTCCCAAATGCTCTAATAGCCAAATTCCCTGCCTTTTCAGAGCATGTCCATCTACATAGAGCTGAATGCTTATGTAGCAGGTCCTGTGCTCTGGACACTGGGATAAGGATGAGGACATAAAAACAAGGAGGTCCAAGCCCTCCATGTCTTTGATCCAATTCGATATTTGTATCCTCCCAGAATGTTCTTCCAGAATGTTCTTCCAGACTGTCTCCATCTTTATCTCCTTTCAAAATGGACTCAAATCCTGTCTTCTTTATGAAGCCTTTTCTGAGGCAGTCATAATTAGTCTTTCTCTCCCATCAACTCCCAGATTATTTATGATATTGTGACCATTCTGTTTTGTATTAATGAAAATTACAGAGAGTTTATCTTCACTTTCATATTGCAAATTCCATGAGACAAGGACAAATTTAATTAATTAATCAGAATACCTAGGCATAGGCCTTGCATTCATTCATTTATCCATCCATTCATTTTTTTTCTTTTCTAATTAAATATTTATTAAGAGTCTACAATATTTTATGTGCTCAAGAAACAGAAAAAAAATCTAATTAGTTTTTCAACTTCAACGTGTGACTTTTGCAGTTCATAGTGCAATAGCTGAACCTAGAGGCATGAATGAGCTGGTCTTGTATTTTTATTTGGAGTCATTGATCCCCTCATATTTCCATACATGATGCTAAATCGTACATAACATAAATCCCAACAGTGTGTAAGAGATGAGAGAGATGGTTTGGACTGCAGTTGTTGAAGATTTCACGAAGATATAATATTTGCCTGGGGTGTAGGCTGATCCCTGAGTGGTGAGTAGTGTTAGAAGGTTATTCAAAGGGAGAAGGGGAGACCAAAAGCTCCAGGCTCTGGGATGCACTGAGTAGAGAAAGACTGGAGGAGTGGGCTCCTGTAGGAAGGATATACAGAATTCTCATGGGTGCGACAAGAGCCTGATTTAGGGCTCTGAAAGACAGGCAGACACATTCCATCTTAACAGGCATCAAACCCTGACCTCACATTTGAATCTCCAAAAGTAGAAATTCAGGCAACAATGGTGCTTATTCTGTTTACTGGACTTTCAACCTGGCCCCAGAAAAATCAATGGCCCCATCTTGATTCGTCTCATTTCAAAGCCTCCTTCCAGGGCTCTGTGTGAATGGTGACTTAAAGGCTGCCCACGATGGAAGCACATTGCATCAGAGGGTGAGTCCTCCCTCCATCCCTAACACCCTCAATGCACTCCTAATTTCAGTGTTTGAGGTCTGTGTGGGGGGTGTTTGAAGGATCAGAGAGGCCAGGAGAAGGATGTTCGCAGTTGTTTATGGCTTTATCTTCATTCTCCCTTTCACAAGCTCACACAAACCTAAGAAACAAGAGCTTTCTTGTCCTCAAGTCTTCCTCTCCTCAGAGATCTACACAGCCACTGGTAGACACTATAAACCATCTTGTCTCACCTGTCCCTCACAAAGAGCCTATGAGTGGGTCACGTGATGCTCATCACACAGGTAAGGAACTGAGGGGGCAGGTGAAGCAACGTGCCCAACTCACACAGCTCGATATGCAACCTGGATCACAGGCATGTGCGGCTCCAGCGGTCGAGCTATCCTCTGCCACATGTCTCTCCACGACCTTCCAAAACTCACTGACCTTTCGCAACCACGGTTTCTTTTCAGTACTTGAAGGTGCTGGAATATATGAAGGTGTTGGAATAAAGTCCCTACCAGCCACTTATTTCCTTCTCTCTCTTCTTCTTCTTTGCCTTTCCTAAAATACCAATGAGTAGAGGGGATCAGTGCAAGAATTTGGAACAAAAAGAGATTTATGGTCAGTCATGGTTAGGAGGAAGGAAGATTTTGATTTTTTCTCAAATTATTTGAGACAATAAAGGAATGTAAGAGTCATGGGATTCAAGGAGGGATGCTGTTTTTCCTTCCAAACGATTTACTTATGATGAAACTTCTGAGATTCAGTCCTAAAGAGAAATGAAGTTACAAGACATAAGCTTTAAAATGGCTGTGCCTGATAGCATAACATAGATATTTTAAAAATAATTGCAACATTTTCTTTCTGATTAAAAAAATGTTAAGCCAGAATCCTTATAGGGGGTGATATGAAACTCTATTATTGTTTGGATAATCTACTATAGTTGTTTTCATAATTTAAAAACTAATATTTCCATAAAACTTGCTCTAAAGAATTTTCATCAAGTATTAGTGTGATTCTTTTGCCATATCTATAAAGACTATATTTATATATTTTGTCATTTAGGTTAATTTTTGCTTACATTTACTGTGTTAATTTTCTTGCCTGGCACTGTCTTGAGAAAGAAATCCTTGTCTATTGCTTAAAAAAGAACTGTAATAGACAGTATGTAATTATGTTCATTCAGATTCTTTACCTAAACCCTATTTTAAAATTTGTACTACAAAAGCAGAACCTACGGGTAAAATGAAAGGAAAAAAGTGGAGTACTACATTTACAGAATATATTTCTAATTTAAGAGACATTTTCTGCATCTGAAATTTTAATGTGGATTACGTGTATATTTCATAGGGTTCAACTACTAAGAGATTTCCAAGCTGGGTTCTTTGACTTTAAACATCAAGTGATCTCCTTTAGCCTTGGTATCTGTTGAGATGCTTTTGAATAGTGGTCTTCTAGGAATAAAATTTGACTGTAACTATAATACATGAAAAGGAAAATCCAAACACGTAAGGGAATTGGGGAAAACACGTTGTGTTATTGAGAAAGAAGCTGTGAGTCTCTGCTTTTCGTCTCCCAGCTTTGTGTCTGACAGCACCACTTACCTAGTAATTGCAGGGTTTCCACTTAGCACTGCTAAACAGGGATAACAGACCTACATTTCATACATCTCCAGGAATGCGTTATGTCGTAAGGTAAGCCTCCAGCCACAGTAGAATGGATTGTGTATCTTTGTTAATATGGACTCAGGAGCATAAATATATTCCCCATACATAAAATGGACACTTCTTGTCTCCATTCGCTGGATTCACATTTGAACTTCCCATTGGAAAGACTTGAAGACAGTGACCTTGGAAGCCCATGATATTCATGGCACTTTCGGAAGTAAAAAAAGTCAAAATAGCCCAGGCAAAGGGAAGGTTGTAGACATATCTGAGGATTATGAACGCACATTTAGCTGTAGTCTCAGAGAATTCTTAAGATTAATTAACCTGCTAACATCAGGTGCGAGGTTGGCCCCAAATTTAATGAACTTTGCTGATGTCAAATGTACCCAAATCCATCAGATTAGCCAAATCTCTGCTGATTTAAAGCACCTGGGATCTCTCTGCTCCATATGTTTTCATTTAAGGGCCAATTTACCCCAGAAAAGCTCAAACGAAAGTTCCAAAATTGCCACAACATTAAATTTAAGCAATTGGCATGCATTTAAGCAGCATGGAGACATTTCACATGATATGTGTAAATCCTTTATTAACCGTGTCAGGTGTTGATAAATTACGTGTAATTCTGTCCTAGCAGGAAATGTAGGCATATGCTGCATTGACCACTTCCATGTCCCTGGAGGAAGAGCGTGCACAGCCATTCAGGGGCTCCGATCAATAGGAACTGCATGAAAGGACCTTATTTAAATGACAATGGCCTTATGTGAATATCTGTTAGGCTCCAAAACCACCCAGATTTGATTCCTAATCTGCAAAGAAATCTTCCTACTGGGTTGAGGATGGCTCAGAGCCCTTCCCTCCTAGCTCTAGACTTTCATGTCTCTGAGACACCCAGGTAGGGAGGAGCTTTGCAAATGCTGCCGCTGGCATTCTACCAGCCGTCCACAGGCCTCTTTCTTGGTCTAAAGAAATGTGGCAACAATAGCTGCATTGTGGGGGTCATGTGCTTACCGTCTTCACACTTCACATGCTAGACCAGAATGAGCATAACTAATGGAGCCATCAAAGAAATTGGTTGAAAGTCCTGATTTGAAAACACCCACACATCGCACATTCCCCAGCAGGGCTTTTCCCAGGGGAAAAGTGGCCCAGAAAGGCGGATGGGACACAGCCAAGAGGGCTGCAGCCTGCTCTATGCCAGGTTGCCCTCTCCGAACTTTCATCTCTCTGGGTTCATCCTGGAGAGTCACGGGGATTCCGAAGGAGACAGAGGGAGGCTGAGGAGTGTCCGGGTTTCTCACAAATCCCAGTGAGCCCTGTGACAGGGGAATGTCTCTGGGCATTGTGTCTTAGGAGGGCTCAAAGGAGATGCACATTCAAATGCCCATGGTGCCGAGATGAAGGGTGCAGGATGCAAGGCACCGTACAGTGGAAGGGTGTGGGTCAAGATCAAAAGAAGCTCATATTCAAATGAGGAAACAGTATGCAATTTGGTCTTAGGAGCCAGATTCCCACCCGATGCAAATGCATAGAATCAGTTTCCAAAGAAAGAAGCAGTAACCATGGTATTTGTAGGAACTTTAAAAATCCAGTCTGAGAAAGCTAAGTCTGAAAAGTGTTCTTCAAAGGATAGTGGTCCATTTATCCAGACAAGTTAGCAGAACCCCCCCGTGAGTCTGAGCAAGAGGCAAGAATGTTAAAATCCAGTTTTAACAAGAACCAACCGGGTCAGGATGGATCAAGAGAAATCAGTCACTTATAGAAAAATGGAAAATTACATTAAGACAGACAGGATTTTATCACATTGCTGCAACTTCTTACAAATGATGCAAGAGTGTTGATAATATATCAAACCATTAACAAACTGTAGGATTCCTTAGGTAGGCACTGCTTGACTACAAACCTACTCCAATTAATCAAATGAATTTAACAGAGTCTTCTGCATGAGCTACAAGTAGCACGTGACATCCATTTACTAGGTGGCCTTTCCAAATAACGCTGCTCTGCTATGGGGTTTTGTTTATTGTTTCTCCACTTAGGAGCACACGTTTTCTGAAATGTGACATGGCAAAAGCTGATGTTACATTCTCCGGATTTTTCTCATTCTGCTTTCACTTTCTTTGCCACTCTCCAGACAACAGGTGGGGAGCGGGGGGTGTCAGCATGCTGTCCTGAACCTTCTCTCTCCTTCCTCCTGAGAAAGAATACCAGCCCGGACCAAGTCTGGGACTCTCAGCTAGGCCTCGGTGTTCTCCCCATGAATACAAACAATTGTGCCCAACGTCAACATCAGTCAAGACCACTCTGAGACCTGGATGGGTCAAGACAAAACAAGGCCTCAGAGTAACTGTCTCTGAACACAGACAAAATATGAACACTGTGCAAGCCACAAAAATGACCAAATATTCCATTTTCCTGGTGAATACGAGCAACTGCTACTCCCTTATTAATTATAGCTTTAGTCCTGCTATAGTCTGCTCTACTTCTAGATAAGACTCATGAAGACATTCAATCATAGAATTACCCCCACTTCCTGACAGCACCCAGTTCAGAGTGGACCCCCACTTCCTTCGGCCATGCCCAGACCACCTAATACGAGCCCAATCCTATGAGTCCTTCAACACCCTCTTGCTGAGAAGCCCTCATTGCCCGGGGTGCATTGTCACTTGCCACAACTTGTTTGTCCACAGGTGTGTCCTGGTGGTCTTCACTACAAGGCATAGATGCCCACACTCTCCCACGGGCACGCTCTGTCACAGCCAGCGCCTCAACTCTTGTCTCGGGGCAGACAGCTCTCAGATCTCTATTTCTAACATCGACTCTCCTTTGGATTGGACTCACATTTTCAAATGCCTGTTAAATATTCCCAGAGGCCACATTGCTGGAAATCCAAATTCAATTTGTCCCAAACTAAACTCATCATCTTTTCCCCCATAACATCTTTGCTACTTCCTACAGCTCCCATCTCAGATAAATTTTTAGTCTCTCAGGCTCCAAGTAGGAAATAAAATCTGTAGAAGAGTTAAAGTTGCTAGATAATATATTAGGAACACTTAAACACTTCACCAAGTGTGAAATTCTACTTGAGTGTTGTCCAAAAAAATTATTCTGACACTTGTTAAAGGAAATGAAAAGACTTTATTCAAGAAGATGAAGGGGAGGAAGACTATCCTTTACTCACTCTGGGTCCTCTCTGGCTGGGCTGCAAACTAAATTGACATGAGACCAAATAGCAGGAGAAAATCAAACAAAGCTTTTATAACATGTATACTTGGGAGAGACCAGGGACACTGAGTTTCTTGACAAAATGGCAGAGGTTCTCCTCTTAAATAGAAAGTCAATGGAGGATGTTGGAGGTGGGTCGGTTATGGGAGATTACCAGAAAAGCACAGTAAGGTTATTATGCAGCCTCACCTTCTGCACTGATAAGTTTCTAGAGATAAGGTCATCCTCCCCTTCTTCCCAGTACAGAGAGGGAGACACCTTTACAAATGGAGATTTTCCCCTACAAGTGTAAATGTCTGGTAAACAGAACTTTGATAAGAATGGGCTTAGGAAGGACTCTCCCAGTCTATTGATACCCAGAGTTATCTATGGTGATGGCCTGTCCTGGGGACAGGCCTTCTATCTTAAATCCTTTCAGGCAGTTAGTGGGGGAGAAGGTCAAAGTTTCTTTTAGAGAAAATAATCGAGGTAAAGAGACACATTTTGAAGTGGTCAATTCTGATCCCCCACAAAGGGAACACTGCAGTGGGGTTTTACCATCAGGGAGAGAGATTGGGCTCAACTCTGAATACAACAGGACAAGTGGGGATTTATAGGCAAGGTACAGGGTGGGGGTCAGTAGATGGAAAGCACTAAGAGGAAACATCAAGGCTAGGGAATTCTTGCTAGACCGGTTCAACAGGATTCTTGCTGAAGGTGGGTGAGGTGATAAGATATCAAGGGTGGGGGATGAGGAATTTGATCAGCTATCAAGGGTGGGGGTTCTCACTAGACTGACCCAGCAGGATTCCTATTGGTCAAAGCCAAGGTCAGGGCCTCGTCAAGAAGAGGCCTCAGAGGACTCCGACTCAGGTTTGGTCAAGGAGAGAGTCTTTATCAGCATTGATAGTGATATATACTCCTAATTTTATTTTCTTGAGACTTCAAACAAAAACAACAAAACAGCCAATGTTTAAAGTTCAAGACTATGGTAACACAAGATGATGATGTTCTTCATACATGAAGATTTGATTTTAGAGAAAAAAATTACCCAAAGCAGCTACTTTCTTTCAAGATGGTTCTGTTTAAAATCCCGAGAAATCTTAGCTTTGTATACTTTATGCTGACCTCGCCTCACCATTTGCATTATCCTTCCTTCAGTGTAAATGGAGGAGAGTTGCCATTTACTAAAACATTAATCACAATAATGACTCGACTACTCCTTTCTTCTCAGACAGGGCACCCGTCTGCGGTAGACATCCTCAGTCTGCTCAGGTGTGCAAATCCAGCATTTAAGATGGTGTTTTTCCTCCTACTTTACCTGCAGCTAAATGTGGGTAAGTTGGTATTTTATAATAGTCTTATGATCTAAATGGACAGTTGCTGAGCCTGGATTTTCATCAGAATCATTTGAGGAGTTTCCTTTTCTTTCATTTCTTTCTCTTAAGAAACATAGATCCCAGGTTCCCCCACTGTGTGCACCACCCTCGAGATTCTAATTCAGAAGATTTGGGGCATGAGAAGCTGGAATCCATATATGAAAAACACAGAACAAAGCAAGAAACTCCTCCAGGTGATGTTAATGACCTCAAGACTTAGATATTAGTAATTTAAAAAAATGACTCACATTCTGGATATTGTCACTGGGTCAATACAATACATTTTACCATATCCCTTAAAACAGGAAAATAAAACACTACTTTTTGTATAAAAAGTTAGACTAGATAAAGCAAAATATTAGAGTGCTCTCTATAAATGTTTTGAAGTAGAAAAAAGTCAATATATGTTTTTCAATTTTTATCAAAGTGTTTTATTCATAATATTACACAAAACTTCTCTTAAATATAATTTTTCTGAAAGTTTCCCTTAAAAGCCCTTTCCAAATCCTGCTTCTCTTCCTAAGCTTCAGGGCAACCTTTATGGAAAGTTCTTTTTTTAAAACAAAAATAGATTAATTCTCTGTTGCAACGTCTGTTCTGTTTTTCCTGATGGAGGCTGGTTTGCCATCTCTTCCAGATCCTTCACTCACCTCAAGCAGCCAATCAGAAAGGTAGAGGTTACTTTCACCAAATGGTAAAGTTCTTAGGGGCAAAATTATGTCTGTCCTTTCATTACTGTGTGCCCATTGCTTTAACAGCATCGACCTCGAGTGTGTGTTGACTATTTGTTAACTGAATGACTAATAAATGAAGAACAAATTTACATTCGAGGAAATGGACCTGATCTTCATGTCAGCAGCCCAGACCATGACTGTCTTTTCTAACCAGAATGAAGTCCTTTGCCCACTCGGAGTAAAACCACATACCTTACTGCCATCAACTGTAATTTGAAAAGTTTACATGGGGCTATATAACTGTCACATCAGTAAGCATTGGATCACTGGTAACAATATATGCCTGGCTGCCTTGGAAGAGGAAGGATGAGATAAGCAAAGAGGCACTTCTGAAAATGAGATTCTAGACACGTATTTGTCACCAATTTGATTGTGGGAAGTTCTACTCTATCTTTCAACTTCTTAGGCCTCAGTTTCTTCATGTGCAGAATACTGTAGGCAGTCAGTAAAATTACCATTAGCATTCTCAGCAATTCAATGATCCCTTTTTAACAGAAAGTTTTAAACCAAATGGCAAAAATGATAACATAAATCCAGTCATTTCCTATAAAAATGAGGTGCCTATAATCATCCATTGATTTTATGTAAAAAGTCTTTCTCTTTTTCTCTGTCACTTTTCCTATTCTCATCTCTGTATTTCTCGGTCTTTGACTACTTCAATATCTTACAAATGCCTCTATGAATTGCACTTGTCACATGATCCTGTGTTTGTCTATTCCTGCCATCATCCTTTCTACTGGACTTGAAGACTGGGGAGATCAGCCACTAGGCTGCATTCATTTCTTTACCCTTTGCTCACCATAATATCTGACATACTGTAGGAGCTCAGTACAACTTTTATGACTGGAGATGATGAACAAATAAACACATGAATGAAGAAGTGGATTGTCACCAAGAAAACAGCAAAAGACACTTATCACTACCTCATTATTTTGAAACATGCAAAGACTTTATTAAATTTTTTAATTGTAGTAACATACAACACAAAAGTTACCATTTTTAAGTGTACAGTTCGACGGCGTTAAGCACATTCACATTGTCTTGCAACCATCACCACCATCCATCTCCAGAACTTTTTTAATCTTCCCAACCTGAGACTCTGTCCCCATTAAACACTAACTCCCCATTCTCCCCACCCCCAAGCCCCAGGCAACCACTGGACACTTGGGCTGCTTCCACCTTTTGGCTATTGCAAATAAGGCTACCATGAAGATAAGTGTGCAAATACCTAAGTCCCTGCTTTCAATTCTTTTGGTTAAATATCCAAAAATGGAATTGCTGGATCCTATGATAATTCCATGTTTAATTTTTTGAGGATCCTCCAGACCGTGTTGCACAGCAGCCGTGTCATTTTACATCCACCCCAAGTGTGCACAGGGTTCCATTCTCTCCACATCCTCGCCAGCACTTTTTTCTGTTTTTTGATGGTAGGCATCCTAATGAGCGTGAGGTGGTATCTCCCTGTGGTTTTGACTTGCATCTCCCTAACCTTAGTGACGTTAGACATCATTCCGTGTGCTCATTGGCCATTTGTTACACTTTACCTTACTGACGAGGCCTTTGTGGGCGTCAGTCAGCTGCATAGGTAGGTATCTGAACTTCTTGGTCAGACAACTCCGTTGCTGCGTTACTGCTCGCATGGTTTGTCACCAGCACGTATCTACGTGGTTGACCAGCTGTCCGCCTGGTGCCGGGGTTCACAGCTGTTCTCTCAGACGATTTTGGTGATTCTCACCCAAACTGGGAGTGGTAAATGCTGGTGCCCCCCCTTTTATAGATGAAGCCGAGACAAGCTAAGGGACTTCTCCAAGATGGCATAAGCGGTTACCACCTAGCTGGAAATCAAACTCGGGCCATCTGACATCAAGATGGTCTACGCGAGTGAACGAGTTGCATTCTCCGTGTTGACAAACCTCACAGGGCCTGGCCATCGTGAAGAAGCAAAACGCCAATCACGTGAATACTCCTTCCTATTCGGCTCATCTTAAGTAGGAGAGAACCCTGAAAAAGAAATGTGCACCACAGGGGGCCCTTCCATCTCAGGGCCGTCCCAACCCTGACTGACACCGCAGGTGCTTTATTTTATGCCCACACACGGCCTTAAAGAGTTCTTTAAGTTTTAATACAGATGGTCCTTCAGCTTGATTAATGCTATTAAGTAAAATGCTATTACGCATAAAGAAAAAAATAAATAAAAGGACCGAGCTAAGCACTTTTCTTATTAGCCTTAGGGCAAGTTCGTTAACCATGCTGGAACTGCTTTGCGTAATTTATGCGTTATATGCATGTACGCACAGTGCCACATAAAATAGATCATTTACTCAATTAATAATAGCCGTGTCACCCCTCCTGCGGGGTGTAGGAATCCATGGAGTTTGTCTGATAAATCTAGTCTCCAGTAGCTTATGCATGGGAGTGACGTCCCATCAGGAAGCATATATTTGGGTTTGGAAAAGGTCCAAGTGCCTTTTTAAGCAGAAAATGCCTGAATCAGGATCATTAGCAGCAAGGAATCTGATCATTCAACATCCCTCTCTCACCCCTGCCACCTTGGAAACTGTGCATCCGGCTCTGAAATCAACCTCCTCAGCTGCTTCCTTTTCCACTTTGTTAGCGGCCGCATTGTATTTCTTCTCTGTTGAAGAGCATTTCTAAAAAGAATCTTCAAATAATTCCTAGAGAATTCTATCATGAGGTTTCTCCTAACAGTTCTTAGTTAGCTCGCAGATCTCTGGATCTGTGAAGTGGTTCTCTCCTTAATTTTTTTTCTTAATTACACTGGATAATTCCATTTAGAAAGGAGCCCATTGCTTTGTGGGATGTCTTACTAACAGCATACAAACTACTGAGAGAGAATTGAGGGCACGTATCTCCCCGCCTTCCTCCTGGCCTGGTCTGACTTTTGAGGGATGGAGCTGATCAGCCTGGCAGCTGGAGAAGTAGCAGCACCCGAAGGTCATCCACATGAAACACCTTTCCCACTTGGTCCCCAAGCATGCCTGCCCTTCTTCCTGGGTGTACACTCTTCAGGGTTCAGTCATTATTGTCAGAGAAAATAAAATATGAAATGGCACGTGAGCAGAGGTGTGTCCTCCCATTGCAGCTCATGGTCACTCAGCAGAGACCTGCACAGAGCAAAGAAATTGGGTAAGAAAAGATGGCCACCTTGGGACCCTGAGACGATTGAAGGCAGCTTGAGATTGAAACTGGCAAACAGCCATTGATGATGAAGCAGCTAGTAACTAGGGAGGATAGGAATGGGCCACCCCAAAGTGTGTCTCTGCCGGAGTGGCACTTTGACCCCCACCCCCACTAACTGACCAAAAGAGTTTGGGATGGGAGGCCTGCCACCAGAAAAGGCCATCACCATAGGTATCTCGGGTATCTGGGAGGCTCCTTTGTAAGAGACATTTACATTTGCAAAGGAAATCTCCATTCGTAAAGGTATCTTCTTCCCTGTACCAGGAAGAAGGGGGGGATGGCCTCACCTAGAAACTTGCTAGAATGGAAGGCTTAGGACTTAAATCTGCATGATAAACTTACCCTTGTTAATTGTGCTGTCCAGGCAATACGCTATCTGACTCCCACTAGGTTCATATAGACAACATCTCCCTGGGGCCCTGGTCACCATGGTAATGGGTTTTTGAGCTATTTTTTTCAGGAGCCACCATTCTGTGGACATGCCTCTTATGAGGAGGTATGAAGCCTGACTATGCTTACGCAGATCATCAATTACCTCATCTCGCCTCACCTCCAATCATTTCAGACCACCTTGCCCCCTACCCCATAAATACCTCTGAGTCCCTATTTTGGGGGAAGCGGATTTGAGATTCATTCTCCCCTTTCCTCATTGCGCTGCCTTGTGATGACTAAACCCTCTCTCTGCTGCAATCTCATCAACTCCGCGTTGGGCTTTTTGGGCAGCGGGCAAAAACAGACCCGGCGTGGTAACAAGATCACCAAGTTTCTTAGCAAAATAGTTGATGATCAAATAGCAAAGGGAACTCGACAAAGGTGTCAAGTGGACTAGAAGGTAAATTTTTAATTTCATCCATTTGTCTGACATTTGACAGCTTTCTTAACATGAGCTCAGTGTACAGGAAGGTCTGATGAGATGTCAGTAGTTTTCCAAATCAAAGCGGATGTTCATGTTGGGAATGGTGGAGATTGCTGAAGTCAAACATCTTTGTGAAATGGTGGATGCTAAACAGTGTGAACAGGTCTCTTTGATAAAGGACTGCCGTGTCCAACAGGTCTGGCCACAGGTAACACGGGGCATGTGAAATGTGGCCGTCCGAATTGAGACATGCGTAAGTGCAAAGATGGACACCGATTTCTTAGTATTAATATGAAAAAAAAATGTAAAATATCTCATTAATATTTTTATATTTATTACATGTTAAAGTGACAAAATTTTGGATATATTGGGTTAAATATATTATTAAATTCATTTCACCTGTTCCATTTTTTTTTTTTACTTTTTTCAATATGATTATGAGAAAATCCTAAATGGCATTTGTGATTCTCATCATATTTCTATTGGACAGTGTTGATATAGGACTCCCCAGAGTCTTTAATATGCCAAATCACTTTGTGTGTATCCCCAAGAAAAGACAGAGCGCCCAGCCTTTCCCAAACTAACTGGACCTCTAAACTCCAGTTTATAGAATGTTTGTAAATCTTCCATGAAATGCCAATTTTCCACAGTAAACAGTTTCAGAAACCTGTCATAATACGATTTTCATCTTTGGCTCAATCTAATTCAGACTCAACTACCTGTCACATTGCATCTTCTGACAAATTCACAAGAATTTTATATGAATTTGACGTATTTGTTAGATGAGAGAATTAAGCTGCAACCAGCGAGGTAGGCCGTGCCTCAATTCATTAATGGTAGGGGATGCTGAATTCATTAATATTATAATCTATTAAACAATGTTCTTTAAACATTAAATAATTCTTTAAATAAAAAATATTAAACCATCAAAATCCCTCTCCACATTCGCACATCTTTACAGATATTTAAAAAACCAGTACAAACGTATCTAATTCAACTCTCTAAAACCATCGGTCTGTCCCATAAAATTATTTTAAATGACTTAACCACAGAAAAAATATGCAAAATATAAATGAATTCCAAGAGTCATTATTAGAAACTTAGAGTCAATTGGTCTCAAAAGTACTAATATTTAAATTAAACTTCAAGTAGGAGGCACGTTTGTGCAGGTGCTGGGTGGAGTTGGAGAGCATACCAGGAAAGCAGAAAGAGCAAAGACAAAAGGAAAGCCGGAGGCACCTTTTGGACACTCTGCCCCCAGGGTGGGCCGGGGCCACACCCACGTCCTGGCACTGGGAGGAGACGAGGCTCCATCTCTGCCAAGGTGGCCTGGTGGACCCCAGGGCGGTCACAGCATGCTTTCGGCAAAAAGACAAAGAAACACAATGTGGCCATTTGTTTAGGAGATTAAAATGAATATTTTGCACCATAAAACATATAAGAAGAACTTTTTGTGTAATTTGCAGCAAAAAAAGCTCTGAACCATTACAGCAATGGCAACTGAGGAAGGAACATCCCGGTGAGTTTCGTGTGTGACTGGAATACGTGGATTACATTTCTGTTTAAATGAACATGGCATTCAGCCTAAAAGTTGCAAAGGCATTGGCACAAGGTGTTTTGGGTTTTCCTGAATCTAAAATATTTGAAAAGAGTTTGAAGGACGTTAGCTCAACTTCCTGCTGCACTCAGTGACCCCTACCTAAGCCACGCTTGAGAGGACTGTGTGAGAACCGCTCACCTGTATGTGGACTTGTCTTCTTCCAGAACACCAGCCCTCTTCACAGAGGAACAAAGATAAAGAGAGACCAAATCTGTCTCTTTATCTGATGCTGGATCATTGTCAGACTCAGCGGAGGCTGGGAGTGATCGGGAGTTGATTTGGGTTGGTTGGTTCCTGGGTCCGCTCCCAGCCAGCTCTGTTGTCTTTATGAACTTCCTCGTCAGCAGCTGAGATGGAAGAGCCAGACTGGATGCAAGCTGGCACCTTTTGTTACTTCTCAAGAGACCGTCACTGAGTTATCCCCCTGTTTATGCCTCAGTTTCTCCATCTGAAAAAGCATGGTGATCACACCCATCTTGATACCAGTTCAACACAAGGTTGACATAAGGGAAGCCATATTGTAGAACAAAAACCTACTGTAACTTTGAATGACCTCTGACTAACTAACCCAGCCAGATATGCACCCTCCAGGAGATCTAACTGCTCTGTAGATTTTATGAGCCCTGCTGGTGCATGTACCTCCCAGCTGCGATAAGATGATAACTTTGTTCTTTTGAGTTCCTTAGGAATGTGATGACCCCCGAACAGAGAGTCTATGCTGATAGCCATCATCAATGACAACTGAACGATCTGGAGTGCCCACTCTCAGTCTGTAGCACCTGAGGGTCAACATTCCTAACCCCCTCCCCTGTAACCCACCAGCCTATATAACTGCTGTAAGAGTCTGTGCCCCCTTAAGATGGTTCCTTTGGACGTGAGTCTGCCATCTTCCCTTTCGCTAGCAAAGTGTAATAAACTCTTTCTTTTTTCTACCATCGTGCCCCTTGACAATTGGCTTTTGTCCTGCAGCAAGCAGATCGTGCCTGTTGTGCGGTAACAATCTTGTAAGTGTGCTAACAGCTTTGAAGGAGCTTGTAGACACAGACACTTACGGTGGTGTCTAGCACATCATCCATAGTTGGCAAACACCAGTTATTCTGCCGGTTTCTTGGGATAATAAAAGTACAAGATGGCCTAGAGGAGGGTTAGCAGGTCAAATACACAATGGCCAGTTGTGCTTGAATTTCATGTCAACAATAAACAACTTTTTAGTGTGAGTGTATCCCGTGCAATATTTATATTTTCATTTGCTAACTGCAACCCTCACAGAGAGCCCCACTCTCAAACTCCCATTCCAGGGCCAGCGAGTGCCAACAGCCACATTCTCACCACCAGGAAACACTCATTCTGCTTTGCCCGTACAGCCTGTGCAATTCACAGGGCCCAATGCTAAGAGAAAATGGGAGTCCGCTTGTTCACGAAGTGTTAATCTCCAGACAGGGAGAGCGGAGCACGGCACCAAGCCCGGGCCTGGGAGACGCCCAGCCGTTCCTGGAGGCTGGTCCTGCTCCCTGCCTTGGGCAGTTCGTCGTGGAAAAGTTTGAAAAGCTCTGGACTATTTTATCTCCGTTTCTTGTAAATGCAAAATTCTTTGATCCTCTGGCACAGTGACTTTTCTCCGTTGCCTCCATGTCTTTGCCCATGTAGTTCCGTGCTATCGTCTGCATTACTGTGGGAATTAGAACAATGAAGATACCTTTTGTTTACTGAGCACTTACAAGCCACAGTTTCTATGCTGGCTTGTCACCTACTCTGTGTTTAATCTCTACAGGATCCCTGAACAGTGGATATTGTTCACCACCCCAACCCCCCATGTGTCTCATGTCAGAGCAGAAACCCATCTGAGGCAGTTGAGTGAAGGGCCCACCATCAGCAGCTCACAGCTTTTGGTGAAAGCGGGGGACTTAAATCCAGTTCATTCCAGGTCCAAACTCTATGCTCTTCATCACCTGCTATGCTGTTGAGAAAAGCTGATAAAAAACAATGTCCTATCCTGAGTTCCTTGTCCACCAGGTTCTTTTTTAATACAGGAACTCACCTTGAAAAATTTTTTGTCAATGAGTCAAATAAAGACTGACTCCGTGGTCCTCTAAAGGAGGATGCAGGAGCTCCTGGGAGGCCGCGTCTGCATGTGGAGGAGGTGGAGGGCGAAAGGGCGTGTGTTTCATTAGGATCCAATCTCCTAGAAGATGGTCCATGTGCAGAAGTGGTCCATCTTGTGCGATCCCAGAATCTTCATCCTTCTTCAAGCCGAGAGCCCCCTTCCTTCTTCTTCAAATGTTCTCGTTAAAATACATGAAGCTTTGTTACATCTGTAATGCTTTTCATTTTCTAAGCTGGATTGATTCCCGATAAGCATTCCCTTTAATTATTCATTTATTGCCTTTCCTAATCAAAAAGTGGTGAAAAACTTAAGAAGTCTGTTTTTCTTTTCCTGAAGCAGATCAGTGGCCCTGCTCTCCACCGCCTCCCTGCGTTTTAGTCGCTGGTGAAGAGAGCCTCTGGGTTGGGAGGGTCCTCACAATTACACCGGAGCTGACTCTGCAACCTGGTGGGGCTTCCCACACCGCTCATCTGCAAAGAGGTTTCAAGGCCTTGTGAACAGCTCTGTCAGCAGTAATCTCTCTGTTCAAATGGCCAAATAAAGGAAGATAGGACTAATTCGATTTTTTTAAGTGGCCTTTTAGAAAAGAAAAAATCATGAACCCTAATTCGTTTTTTTTACATTACCTATTTAATCAGTTAATTTATCTATGACATGTTATTTCTGCAGGGATGGCATTTCCTCTACACTCCTCTGTGTGCAAAAAAGCAGCTCAGTAAGCTAGGACCCTTTCCGATCAGGGCCCAAGTCATCCTTTATCCAGAGAGCAATTCATTGTCTCCCTCCTTCCTTCTGTCATGAATCCACATAGTAACATCTTGTTCTTAATCCCATTTCCACATTTTACCTCCCAATCAGAGCCTGTTTTAGTTCCCGAGACGCAGGACACCAACTCCAGTAATAGGATCCCAGATCTGATACAGACTTTCTCCTTTAGACTGACAGGCATAGCCTGTGCTTTTCCCCTACAGACCAAAGTAAGGGTTTGTATCTTTTATCTCCCAGACTGTCAGCTGATAACAGAGTTGTTCCAATCACAGGTGCCACCTGAAACCATGACTGTGTAGCTGAATATGTCAGGAGAGCAGCGTCGTGAATGTACGATAGCAGAATATTATTCACTGATTAGATTTATACATCCTTGCTCACGTTTGTTGAAATACCATCATGGTACATGACGAGAACTCTCTAGAGCAAGAAGTTGGGAGGAGAAAGAAATGATGCTACCTGAGGCTACTTTTGACCTGAGACTTCTCACCAGCAACGTGGGGGTCAACCTCCAGACTTCAGGAAATGAACAGAGGCCAAAAATAAAACAGACTAAGGACAGGGGAAAGAGGAAAGACCACTGGGGGGATACTGCTCTGGGGCCATTTGCCTCTCTGTGGAAGTGGACGAAGCCGTTTGATTCCTGCAGCTTTGGGGAAAAGGCCTCACATAAGGAAGGCCTGAGAGATGGACATGTCAATCAGACAGACCTGGGCCCTGAGCCCTAACTTACCAGCTATTTAAGCTCTCAGGACTCAGTTCCCCCACTTAGAAACTACGGATAGCCAACGTGCCTTCCTTAGAATGCAGTGGGAAACATTAAATGGGATCTTTTAGGTACAGCACTTTGTATACTTCCCAACACAGAGAAAGTGCTAAATAAATGTCCACAGGTCCTGCCTCCCCTGCTCCACATCCTGTCCTGCTTTCCCTTCACCTCGAGCAGTACGGAGAGTCAGTGCTGAGTTCTTGGTGTTTCAGGAGAAATCCTTTTCAATCCATCAACAAAAAGTGAGTGTCTCTTTTGGACTTTGATCCGTAAGAATTAAATTCAAAGGAAGGATTGAAGTTAAAGAATTAGAAGGGAATGTCTTTACCTTCCATCCTGTAGGAAATTATAAACTCAAGCTCCAAAAGGGGGCAGAAGAGTAATAATGAACCAGGTGGCTTTATTATACATTGCTAAATATTGGGGAACAAAAAGTATATGAAATCGTACACAGAATCGTCCATAAAACCAATGTCACATGAAAAGAGAAAAATGATGAAAAGGTAGTTTATTGTGCATTGCTAAATTTAGAGAAATAAATAGTCCCTGAAGTATCACGTACAACGGAATGTGAAACGGTGTCTCGAGGGAGAGGTGATTCGTGTGGACGGGAGCCTCCTAGCTGGGATTTCACGTCGTCCACTTGGGAATTGCTCGCCCACCTATCTTCTCTCCAGCTGCGTTGGGATTGTGGGGATCTAGTTACAGATGGGGGGACTGAGATCCATGGATAACACCGCAGGATGGAGGCACTGCGGTAGTGCTGGCAAGGAGGTCACTGCCAACCCCAGCAAGAGCCCTTACTCAGGAGACCAGACAGAGGACCCTAAAGGATCAGGGAGTTCTGTTACCCGGGTCTGAGTTAGAAACCTACTGACTTTCTATTGACTTCCACAATCCACCCGACATCGATCATTTATTTTCCTAACTCAACACTTTTTCCCTGGGAACACTGAGCAAGGGAAGTTTAATTCCCCATGCAAAACTCTTTCTTATATTAGGACACACTCAAAACACACATGCCAGGGGAAGAACGACATCAGATCCCACACAATCATAAAACAAACAAACCAAAAAAAGCAAAATTCAACTGAAATAAATATATGTATATATTGCAAGTATCATCGACAGGCCCAGTGTTCTTTTTCTGAAGAAGAAAGCTACCAGAAATCTCCTCAGGTGTTAGAGCACCGCGGATGGAACCTCTGTCCCACTGTGGGTGGGCTTCTGTTGTTTTCTGGACCTTCTGACCTGGAGCACTGTGGCCCCTTCCTAGCAGGTGTGCTGGGCAGCCCGTCCTTATTCTCATTCTGACCTTCAGGAATTTCTCCAGCCATGACACTCGGTTTCCCACCCCCATGCACTGCAATTGCAGATGTCTTCAGGCTCCATCCACATGGGGAGAATATCACATTTCCATAGCAACTAATGTATTTCCGGGGGGAAAGTGGAGGGTTCTCAACTATAAATAGCATGAAGATGGAAGAAAATGAGTAGGAACACAGAACGCGTGTGCTGGGCTATCTTGGGCAGAGAGAGGCTGGCTGCTGAGCACGGGAGGGCTCCTGTGGCTGCTCATGACCTGCCTGGTGGCTTCCAGGTCGCCATCGTCTCTATCTTCATCATCTCACAGCCCTGTCCACATTCACTGAGTCCGGCAAGTCCTTGTCTGCGTGCAGGGAAAACGGCTCTCTCCAGATACTGTTTTTGCTAGATTAACACAATAATTACAAAAGACTCTGCAAAACTTTAATACTGTTATATGGAAATTACCAGGGAGAATCTAACTGAGGATGGAAATATATGTCTTTCTCAATTATCATTGTTTCTTGAGAAAAAGAGAGAAAAGGAACACGAGCAGCACTATTGATAGTTAATGGCAGGCTGGCGTGGGTGTCGCAGACAATGCAGCCTGAGGCGAAGTAGCTTAAACACACACACTGACTCACAGCAGATCTGAGTAGGCAAATCCCAGCATCTCAATGACCCACTGGGGCATCTGTAGCACGTATTTCTCCACAACTGCCTTTATGCATACCGTCTACCCTGAAGGGGAAAAATAATTACAATTTGGAGCATCAATTATTCAGACTAATCACAGAATCATAGGTTGGGAGGGACCTTGAAAGGCTGTCCAGTTCCCTCTCCAGCCCTCAGGCTGAATTGTATTAGAAACGACCAGACTGGTTCCATCCTGATCCATCATGATAAATTATCCATCCTAGTAATCACGTCCCAACCAACATTCTACAGCTCCCCCTAGTTCCATACAAACTCTTTATTCCACCCTCACTTTTAAAAATTGTAATCCGATGTTTCTTGTGTCTTAAACATAATCATAGCCTCCGATAATTTTTTGCCAAAATCTTGTGAAGGTCTTTCCCACCACATTTTAACTCAGCATCCTCTTATTTTGTTCTCAGACACATGGAGAGTATCTGTTCATTGTTTCTTGCCATCACTTCACATTTTTACAGCTATTATTGTCTCCCAGTGTTCATATAACGTTATTTTGTGACAAAGAAACATAGTCACAAAATGTGGCTAAGGGAAAAAATAAGGTCATATTTCTGGGGAAAAAAAACAGCAATAAAAGGGAAAACAAGCCAGTGAAATAATTATATGCTGGCATAGAAAAAGAAGCCCGGGCGGATGATACGTGCAAATGTTAATAGTTGCTATCTCGGGGTCCTGGAAGTAAGATCTAGGGTAATCCATTAATCTTTTATTTTCCCATTTTTTGAAAGCTCTGAACATCTTTTAGAATTATAGCATTAATATTGTAATAATAAAAATATTATAATAAAAAGAATAGTGAGATTTATGAAAGTCAAAGACCAAGGAAGCATCAGAGCCTGAGTTGAAACACTGGTGGGCTGATTCTGAATCACTGGGTCTTCCAAGCAGCATTGTTCTGTCTGGGCTGGGTGATCACAAGCTTGAGGAGGGAGGGAAGATGTGGCAGCTCGCCTTCCCTCACTGAGTGAGTGAGTCTCCCCATTGGGATCAAAATTACTACCTAGATGACCAAATAGCTCAATGCGTGTTAATACCAAAAGATCTAATTTTAACCAGCAGGGTTGTGTTTGGCCATCACTAGGGCTATGACTAAAGTTTCATTTGAAGAGGGAGAGGATGGGTAATTATGATTACACCTTTATTAGAACCGATTTGCCCTTTTTCTAATTGTAAATGTTTTTTAACAAATTGCCACTTCCAATGTGAATGCAAGTTTCAGTCAAGTCTTTGACCATCCGAATGCAAGAATTCCTAACATAATATGGGCTACATGCTGGATAGACTGTTTGAGTCAAATTAATCCGGTGTCTGAATCTCAGATGATTTTCCATCAAAGGGGTCCTTTAAGTTCAGTCTTTCACCAACCTTTAACAGCGCCTTCCAGAGACAGAGAAAGAGAGAAAGGAAGGGAAGAAAGAAAAGCAGGCTTGTAGCATTTGTCCACTGTCCATGGCCACTTTTAAGCTACCCTGGTGACATCACTGACCTCAGAATTGGGAAGAAATGTGCACAGTTGGTCCTCACGGGCCGGTGTGAGCCATCTCCAGCACATCCCTGGACACGATTCCAAGGCTGCTGCTGAGGACTTCCTGAATTTCAACCTCTCGATACAAGCAGAAGAGCTACGTGTAATTAAAAAATCATTTTACAAATCGAAGAAAATCTAAATAAGTGGAAAACCAGGCTGTGCTCAAGGATTGGAAGATTCAACCTAGTAAAGATACCATCGTGCCCCAAATTGATCTCTGCAATTCCTATCAAAATTCCAGCACAAAGCTGTGCAGATCTAGACAAGTGTATTGTACAATTGATATGGAAAGATAAAGAAACTAGAACAGTTAATTTTGAAAAAGAAGAATAAAGTGGGAGGAAGAATGAAGTTGAGCACATTACTCAACTTTAAGACTCACTAAATAGCTGCAAGTCGAGACAGCGTGGCGTTGACAGAGGGATGGACACATAGACCAATAGAACAGAGTAGAGAACCCAGAGACAGACCCACATAGATGCACCAAACAGATTTTTGACAAAGGAGCAAAAGCAACTTAGTGGAGGAAGGGTAGTTTTTCAAAAAATGGTGCTAGACCTTTGGATGGGTTTCACTTCTTGGCTATTGTGAGTAATGCTGCTATGAACAGGGGTGTGCAAACATCTCTTGCAGACCCTGCTTTCAATTCTTTGGGATAAAAAAAAAATGTGGCATACACACACAATGGAATATTATTCAACCCTGAAAAGGAAGGAAATTCTGACACGTGCTATAACATGGAGGAACCTTGAAGACATTATGCTCCGTGAAATAGCCAGTCACAAAATGACTGGGTATGATTCCACTCTGATGAAGTACCTGGAGCAGTCAAATTCTTAGAGACAGAAAATGGACTAATGGTTGCTGGGGACTGGGAGGTGGAGGAAATGGGGAGCTGTTGTTTAATGGGGACAGTTTCAGATTGGGAAGTTGAAAATTTCTGGCGATGGATGGTGGTGATGGTTGTACAACAATGTTTATGTACTTAATACCACTGAACTGTACATTTAAAATGGCTAAGATGGCAAATTTTAAGGTATGTATTTTTTACCATGATTTTTAAAAATAGTGCTTATTTTGTTTTTTTACATATTCATAGGGGGAAAAAACCCCAAAACCTTGGCCTGTATTTCACACTGTATAAAAAATTAATTCAAAATGGATCATAGAATTAAATTTGAATATAAAACGATAAGACTTTAAGAAGACAAAATAGAAGACTATCTTCAGGATCTAGGGCTGAGCAAAGAGTTCTTAGACCTGACTTCAACAGCATGAGCCAAAAAAGAAAAGAATTAGTAAGGTGGATTTCCTCAAAATTAAAAACTCGGTACTGTGACCACCTCTGTTAAGAGAATGAAAAGGCTGAGAGGTTCTATTTGCAAACCACACATCTGACAGAGGACTTGTATCTAGAATATGTGAAGAATCCTCAAATCTCAACAGTAAAAAGACAAAAGACCCATTTAGGAAACAGGCAAAGACAGGGGAAGAGACATTCACTGAAGAGGAGATACCAGCAGCAGGCAGACAGGTGAAAAGTTGCTCAACACCAGTACCCATTAGGGATGTGCGAATGAAAAAGCACAATGAGATGTCACTATACACCCAGTAGACCCTTAGATTAAAAAGTAGTCATAGCACCGAAGCTGGTAAGGATGTGGAGAAATTGGATCACTCTTCCTTGCTGGTGGGAATGAATACAGTACGGTTACTCTGGACAACAGCTGGCCATTTCTTATAACAGTAAGCACGCACTCTCCCTCTAATCCAGCAACATCCTCCTGGGCATTTATCCCAGAGAAATCAAAACTCACGTGCACAAAAATGCCGTGCATGAATGCTCATAGCAGCTTTCTCCGTAACAACAAAGAAACTGGAAACAACCCAGATTTCCTTCAGTGGGTGAAAAGCTACACAAACTGTGATTCATCCATAGAATGGACACGATTTAGCAATAAAAAGGAACAAAGTCATATAAACGCAGCAACCCTGGCTGGACCCTGGGGGCATGGTGCTTGGTGGGCAACGTCAGCC
Source organism: Tapirus indicus (assembly GCA_031878705.1). Classification (NCBI taxonomy): domain Eukaryota; kingdom Metazoa; phylum Chordata; class Mammalia; order Perissodactyla; family Tapiridae; genus Tapirus; species Tapirus indicus. Next base: position 124,677,468 of record CM062925.1, read on the forward strand.
TCAAAAGATGCCATCCTGTATGATCCCATTTTTGAAACCTTCTCAAAATGGCCCTAGAGGTGGAGAAGGGTTTAGCAGTTGCCAGAGGACAGGGTTGGAGGATGGGGGTGTGGATAGAAGTGGGCAGCTTGAGGGAGCTCCACTGCAGCCATGAATGGCTCTGCATTCTGATTATGGTGGTGGTTATTGAATCTATTTAAAGGATAAGACTGCACGGGACCACGCACACACACATTCACACACACACACACACACGTGTAAAATGGCAAGCACAGAATAAGTTCTGCATGGTCTGGTTCCCAGCCATGTGCCATGTCTGTGACCGGGTTTTGAACTTGAACTGCACTCCTGTAAGATGACATCATAGGGGGGAGGTGTGTCAAGGGTACCTGAGACTCTCCAAAACTATTTTTACAACTTCCTCTTACTCTATAATTATTTCTAAATGCAACGTGTAAAAATGAATCGCATCAGGAAGCAGTACGTGGGAACAGCCAAATGAATAATACCGGCATTATCTATAAAAGTTAATCAGACCAAAGATAATTATTCCTCTCCCTCCCCCAACCCCCTCTCACAATCTCAAAGTTTCTTAAAAGTTAAAGAGAAGGAGATCCCGCCATTTGTGACAACGTGGCTGGACCTCGAGGACATTGTGCTAAGTGAGATAAGTCAGACACAGAAAGACAAAGACTGCAGGATCCCATCTACCTGTGGGATCTAAAAAAGTGGAGCTGGTAGAAACAGAGAGTAGAATGGTGTGGCAGGGGCTGGGGAAGGGGGAAACGGAGGGATGCTGGTCACAGGGTACAAACTTCTAGTCAGAAGGTGAATAAGTCGTGGGAACTAATGAACAATATGATGACTGTAGTCAACGCTGTATTGTATACTTAAGATCTGAAACTGAATCTTCTCACCACACACACACACACACACACACACACACAAATGGGAACTGTGATGGATATGCTAATTATTGATTGTGATAATCATGTCACAACATACACGTACATCAAAATATCACATTTTATGCCTTAAATATGTGCAATTTTTATGTCAATGATATCTCAATAAAACCAAATCAAGAAAAGAATATTAAGAAAAAAATAATTTAAATTTATTTATTTAAAACACACATATAGGTAACTTTTATTATTAGGAGTGGTGGGGCAGATGCTATGAAATCAACCCAAAACATCACAGCCTGAAGCCCCCTGAGACTGTTTCACAGAGCCATCCCTCGACATGGGGGTTCTTTACTAGTGTATCTTAAGTGACGCTTTTGAGAGAATGTTTTGGTTGTTTATCCTGAATTTCAACTTTTTACTGTACTCACAGCCTTCTGCAACTCAGGCCAAATTATTAACCAAACCTCTCCAAGACTCCTCCAGAGCATGCTCTTGTCCAAGTCAGAGGCCAGTCTGATGCTCCACTTGGGCCGCTCTGAGCTGGAGGAAGCGGGCGCAGGACAGAGGATGGGAGGCTCCAAAGGAAGTGGAGCACAGGACGTGGGCAGGGTCCCCGGAGCCCCAGAGATAGAGCCGGGAACCAAAGCAGGAGGTGAGGGGAGACTCTCCAGAGGAGACCAGCCATGGAGGGGACGCGCCTTCCCTTCTGCTGGCGGGCTGTTCCTGCCCTTCCTCTGCTCTCTTCCTGGGGAGGGCCCCTCACGCAACCCCTGGGGCCTCCCGCTCCACATTGTCAGCTGTCCCCCTCAAACAGCACCCCGCTCCCTGCTCCTGCAGATGACTGCCCAGGCAGCATCCCGCCATTGTGCTGGCAGCCACCGGCCGCGCAATCAGACGAATAAATAACCTTCTGATTCAGAAATGTGACACACTTGGCAAAGGGCAAATGGCACATTTTTCACTAAGTGTGAAAATATTGTGAGGGCTACAAATATTTTTGGAGTGAAGAAAAGTTGCAGCAATGACATACAAAGGACAGCCAGAGAACCTCTTGTGAAGAGTATTCTGAAAACTAACTCTTTCTTCCTGTTATGTTTGCATGTGGCTCTTAAAAATCTATTATTGATATTACTATCAAACTCATCTGAGAGGTAACCGAGAAATTGTCCCACCCCAGTTACTCTGCAAACAGAGATTAAGGGATGGAAACATCATCTCAGAGGGGAGACTTCTCTTTAATCTTGAAAGCGAAGGGGATACAGCAGAAATGTCTTTGACCTGAATTTTTTTCCTCCAAACCGTGGCTTTCAGGAGATAAGTGTCTACACTCCTTCAACGGATGATAACAGAGCAGATCCGCTCTGATCTACAGATAGGTGCCCACCAGTGCACACGGATCCTCCACGCATCACGTCCCAGAACAATGTGCCAGGGTATAACCACCTTCTGTGCCAGTCGGTCCTCGGAAACTCGGCCGCCGCCGAGTGTGGAGCACCACTAGACAGCCATATGGCGTGCTCTCCCACGGTGATATTTTTATTCAGAAACTGCCGTGCAGGCCCTGGATGTTGGCTGCCAGATTTCCATATCTGCCTGCAAGGCCTCAGTGCCCGTCGTGTGTATTAGGAACTGCCTTTGGATACAGGAAAAAATGATTCATAATTGAACCAAAGAGATTCTTCTAATGAACTTGCCCCAGGGGATGTCAAGCTCTTTTTATGAGCAAATTTAATGAATCGTAATGAATTTCATCATACAAAACGATGTGGGTTCTCCCAAAAGGAGGCAGGAGGTGAACCAATCCAGACTGAATGGGAAGAAGCACGGGGAACTACTTGTTAGGACGCACGGGCACAGGACGAGAAGACGTGAGTGTCCTTTATGGATTTTAAATAGTAAGAGGAGCTGTGTAAATACAGCACACGTGACCTCTAAAGTGATTTTTCAGCAAAATAATTAATGATTCTAACTACAAATTATTTATGGTACTCTTCTACAAGGGCTCTTAAAGCTTGTTTCAAGCTTTGTTTTTTAGAGACAAGAATTCCTTCCCTTCAAGACTCTAGCAAATGACCACTCTGTGGCCTACCTTTTTCCAGCCCCTCCACTCCAGTCTTCAAATGCCTGGGCTTCCCTGGCCCTGAGCCGCCAGCTCTGCAGTGGCAGTCTATGGCACCGTCTCTCATCAGACCAAGCAGGACTCCCACAGTCAGGGATATACAAAGTGCAGCCTTCCCTTGAGGAACTTAGCATCCAGGGGGAGGCCAACAGGGAGAAATCCCATACCGCGTTTCCATAGGTTGCAGAGGTGGAATGATCACAGAGAGGGCCTTTTGCCACCTTGTGGAGACAGAACAGGCCTACGGAAATCATACTGCATCTGAAACCTGACTGACCGGGGTTGGTTGCCCACCAGATATACTCCGTATCCTTCTCCAACCTGATCTGTGCCCCAGGCAGCTGGGCTGTGTGGCCTGAAGTAATGGGCTCCCCGGGCTCTGGGGGAGCCCCCCGAAGGAAGACAGTGGCAGGAGATCTGGGGATGGAAGGAGGACAGTGTGGGGGTCCTCACGCCCCTTGCTCCCCTGGAATGCTGGCCCCGGGTGCTTCCTCACCCCTCGCTGGTTACCTCACCCTCTCCCCACCCTGGTATGTGTCCCCTCCATTAAACATCCCTCAATTAAGCAGCTGTAGTGGGCTCCCTGTCTCCATGGATGGATAAGACAGGAGCAGGACTCATCAAGACAGATCAGAGCCACGAGTGTGCTGGGCAGTGGGGAGAGCACAAGGGGACAGTGCTGGCTCTTGCTGAGATTTGACTGGGACACAGAGAACAAAACAGGGCACAGGAAGCCCCGTGAAGATACAGAGGCGGCGAGATATGGGTGAGGACTCTGCGTGCCCCACTGAGGAGTCGGGGCCGATCCTACAGGCCAGGGGCAGATTACAGGGTGGACCCGTGGGGCCACTGCTCCGGGAGACAATCTTCAGAATCGGCTGGAGACAGGCTGTCTGTGAATTCTGGTTTCCTCAGTCTCCCACCTTACAAAACTGGGTAACGTGTTGACTCTGCTGCTCACAAAGCAGCCAACGGCCTGGATGGGAAAATGGTTTGATGAATGTCATTCGATGCACCCTCAGCTGCTGCCGGCAAGACGTGTGCGAAGGCTTGTCCAGGTGTTTCCCTGCAGGACACGCCCCTCAGGAAAGACACTGGAAAATAGCGACAAATGAGCTGTTGACTATCGGACACTGCAGAACGAAAGACAGTTCTGTATAAGATGATTATTTTGTTAATACTCAGTGCATGTAGTAAATCCCTTCCTTTATGCAGCACAAGCAATAATCTTTGTTAAAAAACAACAGTTTCTCTCCCTCATTAAATAAATGTTGGACCAGTTTTAAAGAAAATAGATGTGAGGGTTGCCAGATCACTGGCTCACACGGGGCCCTCGTAGGTCTCACGCCAGTCCTGCTGAGAGATACAGGGAACCCTCCAGAACGTTTTAAGAAATGGATGGACAAGATCTGGTTTTCATTTTAGGAAGATGGTTAGGCATCCAGAGGAGAATGGTTGGATTGGACAGGCTGGTGAAGACACAAGATCAGGGGTGGTTAGAAGGCGGTTGTCTTTATCCCAAGGGTGACGAGATGCAGATGGGAACAGGGGAGATGGTGACACAGCATGTGCAGGGACTCCAGAGAGGTCCCACTGGTGGAGTCGGTGTCTGATCAGCTGTGGAGCAGAGGAGACGTGACAGCCCCAGGATCTCTCCACGTTCTGGTTTGAGCAGCTGAGGGAATGTCAATGCCAACCCCCAGGAGAGGCCAGAGGAGCAATTTTAAAACTCAAACATCTGGGCCAAAACAGGAAGGTGGAATATTTTCCACTTTGTATTGAGATATCCCAGCTACAAACATTCTGGTCCCTTGGCAATGTGCGGTTATTTTTGTGCCATAGCTGCATCCCCATCGCTTCATACCAAGAAGAGATGGAAGCTGCTGGCATCCCAGAGTATATACTGCCCAAGAAAAAGAAGAAAAACACAACTGAATTTAGGACTCCTTGAATAATGGGATCAAAGACGGAAAGCTGCATGGGCCACAGTGAATTAAGAACAATGGCGCAAAGATGGAAAACAGGAAGTATCTGGTGGAGGCATTAGGACCCTAGGTGACGCAGGTGTGCCGGCTGTGCACAAGAAGGCGCAGTCAGCTTTGTCGAGGAGAATGGCAAATCCCCAAAGCACCGAACACAATAGGCAGCTGCAGGACTGAAGGCAAACAAAGAGTTTTTTGCTATTCTTGTTATTCTGGAATATAAAAAAACTCAAAAGGAGCTCCAGGCAGAGGATGTGCACTTCTTCCTACTCCCAACGTGGGATACTTTTTCTCTAAGATTTTTATTTATATATCTTAACAATATATAGCTTTGGGGGAGTAAGAAGTAAGAGGATTTAGGTTATTGCTTTTAAGTTGGTTTGTTTCCTTGGGAAGAGAAACTACTTAAAATTTTTTTTGTGGTCAAAAACACATAAAATTTATCATCTTAACCAGGTTAAGTGTACAGTGCAGTAGTGTTAACTAGATGGACATCATTGTGCAACAGCTCTCTGTAACTTTGTCATCTTGCAAAACCTAAACTCTGAATCCTTTAAACACTAACTCCCCATCCCTCCTCCCCCAGCCCTTGGTAACCACCATTCTGCTTTCTGTTTCCATGAGTTTGGACTACTTTAGGGACCTTATGTAAGTGGAATCGTGCAGTATTTGTCTTTTTGTGACTGACTTATTGCACTAGGTGTAATATCTCAAGATTCATTCATGTAGAATGTGTCAGAATTTCCTTCCTTTTTAAGGTTGAATAATATTCTGTGATATATATATCACATTTCCTTATAATGTTAACACCTTACACAGTCAAGGTCCATTTATCAAAACTAAGAAATTGACATTTATACAATATCCTAAACTACAGACTTTAGGACTTCATTTAGGACACATTAGGACACATGACTTTTTCCAGTCATGTCCTTTTGATGTCCAGAGACCAACCCAGGTACCACACGGTCTTCAGTCATCGTGTCTCCTTCCATCTGTGACACTTCTCATCAGACTTCCCTTGTTTTGGAAGACCTTGAGAGTTTGGGGGAGTACTGGTCTGGGGTTTTGTAGAATGTCCCTCAATTTGGGTTTGTCTGCTGTATTCTCACTAGACTGAGGTGATGGTTTGGGGAAGAATCCCACAGAGGTGCAGAACCCTCCTCTTCACGCCGTAGAATTCGGGTCCAGAACATGGTCTCGGCTGGTGACTGGTGGTGCTGACTCCGCTGTGCTGAAGGTGGTGTGGGCCAGTGTCTGCACTGCACAGTTACCTTTCCCCTCTGTGCTCTGTTCACTCAGGTCACCATGTGCAGCCCACACTCATGGGGGCTGACAAGGCTCTGCCTCCTGCAGAAGGGGTGCCAGGAATTTGGGGACATACATCAAAACCACCATGGTATTTAATGGATATTTGGGGGAGATCCTGAGGCCATGCAAGGAGCCTCTTTCTCCTTGAAGTTTTGCCCAGGGATTTTGGCATTCATTCATGTATCTTCCCTGCAGCAGTCATGACTGTGGCATCCAACGGTGACTTTCTAGCTCACTCATTCTTTCCACATTTGCACTTCAGAATTAATTCTTCTGTAAGAATATTTGTCTCTTTTCTCCATTTATTTATTCATTCAGTCATTTATTTATATATTTAAAAAATATATTTTGACTTTTTCATGGTAAATTGAAACACACACCACACTTGAGTTACAACTATAACATGTTACACGCCAGTTTACACATCCACATCAGAGACTACCAAGTGGGTTTACACTCTCATGTTGCCATATTAACCTATCTTTGGTTGAACCACAGGCTAGAGTAAGTCTTTTCTTTCTGTTTCTATTTCTGTTTTTGAACTCTTTAAGTAGGACGTTGATTAGGGAGTTTACAGCTTTTCTCTAGGGTGTGTGTGTACGTGTGCGAATGTGTGTTAATTCAAGACAAGCATGACCACCATATAATGGACTCAGTATGTAAGTAACTACCTACCCACGTGGATTGGGACTGTCTTGATGTAGTGTAAACACAACACACTACAGACAAAATTTGGAGGCTGAGGTTGATATAAGACAATACCCATCATTCACAAATCCTGATATCAATGGATGATAAATAACAAGCGAATATTAGAAGCTTGAATGTATAAAACAACTTATTCTAGAAAGAAAGAAAAAAGGAAGGAAGGGAGAAAGGAGGAAGGGAGGAAGGAAGGAAGGGAGGAAGGGAGGGAGGGAAGCAGGAAAAACCCAACTTTCTGTCTTATCTTTGCCTCACTTATTGTGATATCAAGTAAGAGCTCTCAATAGGAGAGGGTGCACAGCAAAAACACATCTGAGCGCCATGGTACTAGACCATCCAGTATCCCCAGTGGAACACTAATTTTCTTATTTTTGCATCTCCTTGTTGAGATGCCAATATTTTGTTCTACTTTAATTGCTTCCCAGAATATTCTCTTCGGAGCAGTCATTTCTCTAAGTTTTCTGACTATCTATTGTTATGCTTGGACCAATCAATTTCCAAGCTTTGCAAACCTCTTTAGTTTGCCAACTTGAACATTTCCGAGGAAAATAATTTAGATTACCTTTTAGTAAAGCACATTTGCTTTAAATGATCCGTCTTTGTGTGTGTGCCTAGAGCTCTTTCTCTGTACTGCTGAAGAGGTAGTCAGTGTTTTAAAGGGTATTTTCGTAAGCAATAAGACTTGATAAATAACCTACAATTCTTAACAATTTATGAGAGTCTAAGTTTGGGCATACATTGTTCTGAAAAATACAAAAAGTAAAAATTATCCAAACAAATTTTATTTCTATATAACTTATTGGAAAATGCATTTTCCACATTTTTGGCACAGACTTTTCAGAAGATGAAAAAATTACTAAAAATAAATCTATAGTAAACTGTATAGGAATCAATTTGACATTCAGTAGTTACTTAATTTCCATAAAGGCAGAATCATTTTAAAAAAGATTAAAGTTAATGAATTATTTATGGATTCCCTAAATACAATTTGAATATTCCTTTTGACTTGACTTCTTAAAATGGGGCTTCATGTTTTCTTTGTTTGTTAGAAAGAGCAGATAACACTATTCTTGAAAGCAGTTTGAATGTCTTCATCATTTAAAGATTCTCTGATTAAAATTAAATTCAAAATAACTTTTGAATCTGAAATTTAAAGCTCATAATTTCAGCAATTATAGAATTAAAAATTCATTCTAGACACTGAATTTCCCTGGCTATCAAAACCTGCTTCATTTTTTTCTTTATATCTAAACTCAACAAATTCGATGTACTCACATAAAAAAAAATCCTGCTCCACATAAAAAAAAGTCCTGCTTAACTGGTTTAGACAAAAATCTCACTGTTTGAAAATACAAAGAAAAGGGCTAACTTTAAGCCCCATCACTTTATAACTTTGTGTTTGGGGGTAAATACATAAACGATTTGAGTCTGTGTTTCCTAATCCATAAGACAGAGTTCATAGAAACCATCCCAGAGAGTTACTCTGAGGATTAAAATCTATTAAATTCTACATACATTGTAGTTAAATTTATATGTTCTATAATATATATATTCTGTAACATATATAACATATTCTATACCATATATATATAACATATAACATATGTATAACATTCCAAGGCTATTAGTGGCCTTGGAATAATATTTTGTACCTTTTAATTGGATTTATTTTTATCTTTGATTTATGCAACAGATATATTTATGTCATTGTTGATCAACAAACTTGTCTTATTAAACACAGATATAGATGAATTCAATTGTTCATTCATTCATTCAACAAATATTTATTGGGCGTCTACAATGTCCCAGGCACTGTTCTAACTGCATGAAACACCCCAGTGAACAAAAGAGAGAAAATCCCTTATTTCCTGGAGCTTACACGCTAATAGACTGTCAGTAGACTGATGCCCTCTACTCTGTTAGGTTCTAGGTTCTGGAGATACTTAGAGCTTTATGACTTGGTCCTTGCTGTGGACTGAATATTTGTGTCCTCAAATTCATATGTTGAAATCTACCCCCAACGTGATGATATTAGGAGGTGGGGCCTTTGGGAAGTGATTAGGTCATGAGGGTGGTGCCTCATGGATGGGATTAGCACCTTTATAAATGGTTCACCCCACAGAGCTCCCTCACCCCCTCCTCCATGTGAGGACACAGAGATAAGATGGCATCTATGAACCAAGAAGTGGGTCCACCAAACACCAAATCTGCCGACACCCTGATTTTGGATTTCCAACCTCCAGAACTGTGAGAAATAAATATCTATGTTTATGAGCCACCCAGTCTATGGTGTTCTGTTAGAGTAGCTAGAACCAGCTAAGAAAGTTCTTGACCCAAAGATAATTAAAATCTAAATGGGAGGAGCTTGCAATGGTGTTGTGGGATTTGTTCTCTCAAATACATTGCACAGTCCTTGAAGATAAGCACTAGGTCTTCTCCATGAATCAGAATCTTTTACTAAAGCTCCTCAGGACTCATGTGATCCGAGGAATTCATAAATACTTGTGAACCGATGTGCTGTCTTCCCAAGGCACCTTCTGGGGGGAAGACCTCATTCAAAGACTTGGCTAATGATGAGCACCACGAGATCATGGCAGATGGAGGGGCTATTTCTGCAGCAGCCTCTTCAGATCACTCCATGCTACTAATCATTGGCTTCATGTCTGCATAGGGCTTAACCTGAGCAGCTGGCGGGGGGGGGGGGGGGGGACGTCAGTTAGGCTGCTTTAAGTTTCTCCTGAAATCAGCATAAGCTGTGTTCCAGGAGGAAAGCCCCAGAGAAGGAACACAGCGGTTGTTTGGAAAGGCGGAGTGCCTTTTCTGTGCTCCCTCCTCAGACGGTAAACACAGCCTCCCTGTGCGTCTCTCCAGGAAGCCGAGCTCCAGCTTTCTGCTCACTGTGCAGAAATACAACAGCAGCCTCGGGGATTCATTTCCAGAGTCTGCCTCTTCCTTTCTGGAGGCATAAATTGGGTTCTTTTCAGGCGTGTTAAGAGGTGCCTAATTGCATAATCCACCCCATGAAGACTTTTCTACCTTGAATAGTTCTGGCTTTGCTGAGAGCAGAAGCCAATTTCACCATGATCGAGCTGATATCGTGTTTTCTGCAAACACAACTCCTTTGTCAGAGAGGATCCAAGCCATTATTTCTAACACACTTTCACAACAACCTGCAGTGTAGGTGGGTGGTGAGCATCACTACTGATCACAGACGGAAAAGGCAAATCATGGTGCAGGTGAGAACAGCGCTAGTTATTCCGATTCCTAGATCATTTTCCACCTCTCTCCGAATCGTTCTCTCCCCCTCCCTCTTCTTGCCTTGCCGTATATGTATACAGCAGAAATAGTGCCACGAATGAGTACGTGCTTCTACGGGCAACTCCAGTGGACGTGGTTCCCTCCTCCTTCTCGGGGTCCCTACAGTATTATGAAACACTGGGTCGGTCATTAAAACTCTGCAGAGGATGGTCTTGGAGAAGCTACTGCTTCTTTGCTCACTGTATTAGTCAGCCAGGGCTGCCAAAACAAATACCACAGACTGGGTGCCTTAAACAACAGACGTTTATTTTCTCAGTTCGGGAGACTGGGAGCCCACAATCAAGGTGTTGACAGTGGTGGTTTCTGGTGAAGGCTTTCTCCTTGGCTTGCAGACAGCTGCCTTCTCCCTGTGTCTTCACGTGAGGGAGAGAACGAGAGCAAGCTCTGTGGTTTCTTTTCTTCTGATAAGGGCACTAATCCCACCTGGAGGCCCCCACTCTCGTGACCTCATCTAACTTTAATCACCTCCCCGAAGCCACACTCCGAATACCATCACATTGCGAGTTGCAGCTTCAAAATTTTGATTTTGAGAGAAAGACTGTTCAGTCTATAGCCCTCATCTACCTACTTTAGGAAGAAAACATGGAGCTGGGTCCATTTCATTTCATATTGTTGCTTCTGGATGTCACTCCTCTGCCCTTCTAGCAATGTGGCTCACAGTGCCACACACTTCTTCACCACCACTGCATACCTGCTGCCCAGTCCCTCCTCCTAGTTCATAGAAGGCATGGACTTCTCTTTCGTAGTCATGTTCCCACTCCAAGTACAGCCGCAATTATGAATGACCTGAATTTCCATAGGATAACTCATCTAAGAGTTTGACTTCCATTCATGATCTCTTCACCTCATTTACCTGCTCCTGCAAATGACTTCATTCATCCACTCCTATAGTATACAACGGACTGAAATACACCTTTGGTGAAATGCCGTGTTCTGGCCATACTACCTGTCCTTCCAGCTTCTGCGATGACCACACAGAAATTTTTCATTCTTCTTGGGGGTGCCAATACACTTTCCACTCCATCCCTTTCCTTAGTCCCCTTTATCTCTGTTTCCCTCCCATATAAACAGATACATGGCATTGTCATGAAAGCACACTCTTGGTAACATTCTGAATTCCCATGGCCCATTATCCTTTCATCATATCCACTTGAAATATCCACTCTTGAATGAACCCAACTCTCCACTGTTATGCCTACACACACAGGATGCTTGGAACTGCTGGAGAAATCAGCCAAACCAGACAGATCAGCAGCACCGTCAACATGTGGTTACCAGTTCAGGGGGGTTCTCTTCACTCATTCTCATCACGAGTTCTATGTCACAGAAAATATAAGCTATTATATAACGTTCCCTTAACTTCTGACCCCCCTGCCACAAGCCAGTGTTTGTACCCAGAATCACTCTATTCCATTCTCCTATCTGTCATAGAAACCATTATAAAACGTCTAAGTCTATGCTCCCTCTACCCTAACTCCCTGCCATTTACTAGGCTTCCTATTACATATGGAAATGAAAACCAACAGGTAAAATATCGGCAACCTCCCAACATCTAATCCCAGTACACCATCACATGCACCCTTTCTTCATTTCCTATCCCTTGTCTTCTTCCTGTATATTTAACTTCTCCTTCTTTATTGACTCCTTCCCAACAGCTTTAGATATGCTCTCCTTCTCCCACTTGACAATAAGTAAACAGAAATCCCTCCCAGCCCTGTGCTGTCTGCAGCCACTACTCTACCTCACGTCTCCTGCCCACGTTCACATATATTCAGAGCATCTCGCACACTTTTCCGATTTCTCATCATCTACTCACATGTACGCGCTTTGCAGCCAGCCACTGTCCTGACCATGGCATGCGAATAGCTCTCACCAAAGCCTGCGCCAAAGACCTCAAGTCACTAAACCATCACCTTGCCTCTGGCTGCCAGCACTGTGCTCGTGCTTAGCAAGTGCTCCATAACTACGTGCTGAATGAATGTAGGCACATCTCTGAAGAGGTTCAAGTATTAAGAATAAGATACCTCTCATGAACAATTTCAAATATTTTCCCTTGGAAAAGTGAGGTTGACATATTGGTTCATTTATCCACTCACTCAACGAAGACTGACTCCAGGTTACCTGTCAGTTTCTGTTTAGATGCTGGAAAAATAAAATAACAGCCCCTGCTCACAAGGCCAATTTGCTGGGGGAGAGAAGTGTGCTGGAAGATAATATAAAAACCATGCGCTTAAATATAGTACAAAGTATTCTCTACCCCATGATGCCAGGGGATGGATAGAGAGGACAGAGGTGACAGGAGGGACTTCTAAAATGAGGAATTTCCAAGAAACCAGGTTCTTGGGATAGTTATCCTACCTCCTGAAAACAGACGGAGACCTTGAGAGCCCCTGGTCATACATCAGATTCCTTAGGGGTACAGAAGTACTCCCCATAGACATCTAACTCCATCAGGCCTTGTGTGTTCCAAGATATTCAAACCTAATCCAATAGTTTTTAGTTGTTCTTAAAGTAAAACAAGATAAACAAGAAGTTTCAACATTTGCTGTTGAAAATTGCACCTATGCCACAAAGCACAGGTGCGTCGTGGTAGGCACTCCAAACTCTACATAGCCTTTTTTCCTGCCAGTCACCCATAATAAAACTACCATATTCTGTGGTGATTTTCTTTTCCTTAAAATAAAAGCAGTGTCAATAAGAAAAATTCATTGGCAATGATGCCAACATTTATCATGATTGGGTCTGGCAACCAGTATAAAGCTTAGAATATATCAACTTAGCAATTTAATCATGTCTAAATTAGCTGTAAAGATCACAAGTTATTTTCTGACACCTCGGATTTTCTTTTTTGTTGTTCACACTCGGAATGAAATTTCAATCATTATCCCTGGTGCAATGGACCATGGTATCTGAAATTTCTCAGAGGGTACAAAAGTTATAGTAATCACACAAACTATTTTAATTTTTAAAAAAGTAAGATGCAACTCTCATAAAGGAAGAGGTGCCATGGAACCAAATAGCACTAGGGTCTCACCACCACACGTGACGGGGCACCACTGGTGTAAGAACAGTGTTTGGACATTTATATTAGCAACTCTAGGCTACATTTTTTGTTCTATAATAAGGAGCCACCTATCCTTCCACCAGTCCATCCATGAATGTTCCTTATTCCAGAGTGAGTTGCTCAATGGAAAGCAAGTTGTTGACTGTTTTTTAGTCTTCCTGTTGTCACTCACAGCTTGAGTTGAAGTTACATTGGTCGCTAGAACGCAGGTGTCTGGGGAATTTGTTAACACACTGGTTGGGCAGACCAACCCAAAGCCCCATTATGTGAAGGACTGTGGGGACCTTTGGGAGAGGACTCACACCATAGACAAGGGTACCCACACAAGCAGCTGTGCCAGGTCCCAAACCTTCAGTTGTTAGTAAGGGTTTATATTCTTGTCCTGTGCCCTGATTTGAGGGTAGGGGCTGTAAGTAGAAACTTAAAAAGCTGTTTCAATAAAAACTCTTAACACTCAAGTTATCCAGACCTCCTCAGCCTTCAGGTACGAATGTGGGTAACGTAACAGTTATAACCGGAGTTTTACTGGCTCGACATCAGCTTCCAGCCCACTTCAGGCCACTTCTAGGAGTCCCTGCCGTGCTTCACCTAAACTCTCCAACTTTCCTACGATTTTCCCCTCCAGACCTCTCCACAATGGCTGCTGCTGGAAAAGCCACAGGAGGGCAGTACCCCCTCCTGCCTGTGCTCCTGGTCCTGCCATATAAGTGGTACCATTCTTGTCTGTGCCAATGTGCTTTCCCAGGGTGCCCCAACACTGCCAACCCTTAGGGCGCTCTGCTCTCAAGGCCACACAATGTTCTCTTCAAAAGAGAACACCATGCCCTTCATCCCCCCCTTTCTATGTCACTTTGGGTGAGCTGAATAATCTCCCTGAGCCTCAATTTCCTGTTCCTCAAATGAACAATGTCAACAAGAGTTTCTACCTCGTGGGATTTTTTTAAATGAGGATTAAATGTGATAATACATATAAAATATGTGTATATTAAACCCAATAAATAGTAGCTCCTTTGCCACTTTGATAGCCACGAACAACGTACAACTTACAGAAACAGGGAAGTAGGCTTCTCCCTCTTTGTCATGGACTCTTGGGATCCTCGTCTCCTGATGGCTGGGGAGACGCGGCCGTCTCAGGACGTGCAGGTGCCCACTTGGCCATGGGCCTCTCAGTGAACGGACGCCCAGAATGAGGCAGATATGCTGTTGGGCAGGGTGGTGCCAAGTAAGGGAGAGAGCCAGCCAGAAAGAGTAAAGAAACAACAGATGCCGGGAAGCAGCTGACCAGACAGCTGGCCAGAACTGTTGACCGGCACGTCTAACAGTCTAGACATGCCTGGGGCTTGCTTTGAAGGGCATCAAATTTCTACGTGAGAATGTGGATCCAGGAGCCAGTGAATGTGAATACAGAGACTACTGCGGCTTTGGAAAATATGGAAATACCACCATTTCTGCACATTTCAAAGTAGCTAACTCACCATTGAAAAAGAAAGAAAGACGTCTATCAGATTTCCCCAGCACAAAACCATCAGAGACTGTGTCATCTGAAACTGCTGCTACTAAAGGGAGACTCATGGGGTCACAAAGCCAAGTGATCATACTGGTGGAGGCTCTCCCTATTAAAGACCACAGGGACATTTAAATATGTTATTTAATCATTCATGATACACATATCAAGAAATGCATATTCGGAACTGGTTTAGTTGAAGGATGACGTTTTTATCTAACAATTTTAACTCAAGACTTTGACCTCCTCCTCTTTTCTTGCTCTTCCTCAGTCTCCCTCCATCTTTTCGTCATCTGTCCCTGCCTTTCTCCTTCTTTCTTGGTACTGTCTCATAAAATTGTTCAGTATTTTCTCTTGGATCACTTAAGAAATTAAGCTCTGTCTTTCATTTATTTACTCTCAGCCTTTTATTAGTTGGTAAGAGAAATAAATAGAAAGTTGACAAAATTACACATAAAGGTTTTTTTGGCTAAAAACAAATGGATCAAATTCTTTAAAAAAATGTGAAAGCTTCAGAGGTTACTTAAAAGAAAATAGGATTACCTCTTCAGAAATCATGCTTACACAGAACATTGATAATGCGGAAGCTGTAATCAGTAAAATTTGATATTGGCAAAAAGTTGATCAATGAATCATCCTTTAATAAATATTTAAATGGAAAAAAGATAATAGCAAACAGAATGATTTCATGAAGAATAAATGTTTTATTTAAATGCTACATGAAGTTTAGAAGTGAATTAGATTGCTTTAATGTAATTCATTTTCTCCATGCAAACTTCTCAATTTTGCCAAAAATTTAATTAAAATATGTTTTTACATAGATGGAATGTGTATGAATGCAGAAAATTTGAGAGGCTATATACACAGAGATTGCAATAATTTTCTCTTCTAACACTACTTTTGACTTTTACACACAAAAGTTGTTTCATTAAAATGGAATTAAATCAATTAGAGGGATAAAATTAATAGCTCCTTTGCATTTCATGTGAGACTTCTCTCCAATAGTGGTTAACGAGTGTTACGGACTCAATTATGTCGCCCCAAATCCATGTGTTGAAGCCCTAATCCCCAATACCTCAGAATGTGACTGTTTTTGGAGATAGAGTCTTCAAAGAGGAGATTAAGTTAAAATAAGGCCATTAGGGTGGGTCCGAATCCAATGTGACTGGTGTCCTTATAAGTACAGAGAATTTGGCCACAGAGAGATACCAGGAATACACGCACACAGAGGGAAGACCACGTGGGGACACAGCGAGAAGGTGGCCATCTGCAAGCCGAGGAGAAAGACCTTAGGAGAGACTAAACCTGCCAATACCTTGATCTCGGATTTCCAGTCTCCAGAACTGTGAGAAACAAATTTCTATTGTTTAAGCCCAGTCTGAGGTATTTTGTTGTGGTAGCCCTGGCAGACTAATACCACTGGTAATGTGTACCAAATCTCTCACCCGAAACAACTAAAGAAAGAGAACAAAATACACTCAATAGATTTGAAGTCACTGAAGAGGTAACAAACCAAAGAAGATAAGATCCAGGAGAATATAAAACCTGTACTGACAAACCCGCTATTTGGGGACATTTTCCCCCTGGGCCTTCTACTGATTCCCAAAGAAGGAATTGAAAAGCTTAGAATCTGAGCAGAGCTTTCGGCAACTTCAAAGACACGGGGAGCAAAAATCAGAGCCCACTGTCTGCAAGGTGCAGAACCCTGAACAGCTACACCTGAGTAATAATGGGGACCAGAAGGAGGTCAGCATTCACAGTAACTGAAGTGCAGCTTAAAATCTTATTAATTCCACAAATGGATCAGATTGTTCCAGGATTTCTACTACCTCTAGCCATTTGTCAAAAGCAATGTGCATCTCTTTAGAAAAAGGAAATATCATCCTAGGCATCAAACTGGATTTAATTTTCTTCATATGCAATGTCTAGCACTCAATCAAAAATAATAGAGCACATAGCAGAAAAATAATGTAAACCATGAAAAATAGAAACAGGGGATTCAGATGAAGGTGTTATTGGATAAGATTAATATGTTTAAGGAGTTAAAAGAAGAGTTAAATATCTGGAAGTTATCAAGAAAGAAACAAAGGGAAATTCTAGAGCAAAAAGGCACAATAACCAAAATTAAGAAATCAACGGGTGAGTTGAACAGCAGCTGAGGAGAGAATTGGTGATCTAGAAGATAGGTCAAGAAAAAATATTCAGAGTGAAGAACAAAGAGACAAGGTTGTAAATTGGGTCCCAGTAAGAAAGAAGACAGAAAGGGAGAGAAAATTTTCTGAAAAATTTCCAAAACACAAAGAACATCAAACCATAGTGTCAGAGTCCTGTAAAATCCAACAAGATTATATCAAAAGGAAAGCACACCTAAGTGCAGAATGGCTCCCAGAATCATCTTCCTGAAGCACAGGAGGTCTTAGCATTTGTCCACCATCCATTGAGGCCTCACCTAGGAAGTGAATCCTCTGACTTCCGGTCTGCACTAGTGTGGGACCTATCAGCTCCCCTGACACTGGAGAAGGTGCTGAAGCAAAAAAGAAAGATGTGTAGCATGTGCTGGGGTGGGAAGTTGTCACTGCAGTTGAACTCCCATGAACTGGGTACCACAGCTGAGTCAAAATCATACGTGGGCTGAGATGTGATATGGGGAACCAGGGATGTTGGCTACATACGTCATTAAAAATCGTTGTTTATCAGTTTAGACCTGTGTGTACAGTTAACCTCTTCACAAATCCTGGCCTCCATTTGTTTTTGATACTAGATCTCTAATAATCAATAATAACATTCATTGCCCACTGTCACGAGAATGCTGGATTGGACAGACATCAAGACAGTCTAGATAAGACCAGGGAACATCAAGAAAGTAAGTGTGACTGATTCCCTTTATCATGAGCAATTCTGTCACTGCAGGGGCTAAATGTATCCTTGGAGCCACGCTAATGAGCCTCGAAGAATGTTTCCTGAGCGATGTGGAACATTTTGGAGAACAGATGAAGGCTTGCTTCTTACCCACTGGGAGCTTATGATCTGTGGCTTGAATTATTCCCATTTGTTTGGCTACTGACTGTTTCTCTGACTTTTGCCAAATTCATCTAAATGTGAAATAAATTGAAAAAAGTGGAGTTTCAAGCAATTTTTAAACAGCTAGGGAAAAAAACCTGAGCACTAAACCATACATCAGGTGCCATCAGCTGAACCCGCCACAGTCACCTGCTGTGGATAGTGACATACTCAGGCCAAGATTTCCATCTATCAAAAGCCTGGCAGGTGCTCAGAGCCACCTGTGCTTTTTTCTTTCTTATAACATAACCAGACAAATTAATTCTAAATTAGTAATAAAATTAAAAGGTTTGCAACCAGCCCCCCGACAGTGAGGATGTCTCTCCAAGTCCACCCTCGTTTTGTGCTTCTTGCCAGTTCCACGCAACTTGCTTTGAAATGCTAGTTCACATGAATGTCACATTTACACAGAGAAAGATTCAGGAAAGTGAGTTATTTTTGGAGTAAATTTTGCTCTAGAGAAAGGTTGCCATATAAAGTCCGCTCATATCAAAGACGCGGTTCATGCTAAGTCACTGTTCTGTCTGTGCTGCTGGTGGGCCAGCTACTAGGATGCTTTATGTGGTGCCTCTTTTTTTTCTGCCTGTACCTTCCTTGCAGGTGTTAACGTTACAGCTCTGAATGCCCTACCGCTTAGTTCACAGGAAATTCTTTCTGTCTCATGGACTATTTCAAGCATCAAAAAAACTAGAGAACAATATGATGAACACTCATAACCTAGCATCATTAAGAGCAATATTTTGTATCATTACTCCAGTTGTTATTATTTCAAAGAAACAAATCAGTCTTGTTACAGTTTAAATCTCCCATATATGCTTCTCCAATTCTATTTCATCCCATCTGAAAGATAACTATTATCGTGACTTTGTGTTTAATTAGCCCCAATAATGCTTTGATGTTTTTATTATATGTGAGGATGTGCATTCATAAAGAGTATACTAAAATTTATATATATGGCATGATACTGTAAATGCAATACATCTTGCATTTTTCATTTGATATTCATTTGATATTTTCTGTGATTTAGCCATTTTGATACATTAAGCTCTAATTCACTCATTTCAACAACTGAAAAAATTCCATTGTATGAATGTGCCAGAAAATAAGTATTCAATCCCCTGCCCTTGGACACTTCAGTTATTTCCAGTTTCCCTCCAGGACAAGTAAAGCTGCAGAAAATACTCTTGTCTGTGTCTCATCATGCACACATGTGAGAGTTTCTCTAGAGAGCACCCCCTAGACGTGCATCTTTGGGTTCCTAAGGTGTGCACCTACAACTGTATTAAATATTGCCAAATTGTTTCCCAAGGAGTCGTGTGATTTCACAGCAAGTTCTCACTGAATCTCTGTTAGCCTGACTAGGTGTCTCCAGCATAAGTAGACACCTCCAATTCCAGCCTGGCCAGGTTGTAACCGGGCAGGTGGCAATCGTAACTTAATCGATAATCTTTCAGTAGAGGGAGCTGTCCGCTGCCCACAAAACACCCTGACACGGGGCTGGCCCATGTTCAGGATTTTGTGTGGTGAAATGTTTAACCCCAGTTTACATGATATGGCCCACGAGTGATTAACCGGCTTATGTGTATCCAAAATTCGTCTATCTGAAAGTCAGCCCACTTCGTCATGTAACTGAACCATACTCAGTAAAGTTTAGATTGTTACCGGCCAGCCCCTAGAGTTTTACTAATTTAATGGCATCGAAGTGAAATGATCCTAGTCTTGTTGTGAACACACTCCTGGTTGTCTTTGAACAAGAGCATTCATGGTCTTGAGTGTAGCCCAGGGAGAACTGCCTTACGATCCCAGATCTCTCAGAGCAAGAAATCATGTTGCAAGCAGGAGCCATGCGGAAAAGGTGAGAGATGCTCCAAGGGAGTGAGGGAAGGAGGCAGGAGGAACCCCTGATACCTACGGATCAGCTCAGAGCTCTGTGACAGACTGCTACACAAATATGACAAATATGTGGCCTGGAGCAGGATCCGCAATCTCCCCGGGTCTCAGTTTCCTCATCTGTAAAGTGGGAATGGTAATAACACTGACTCCAAGGGTGTGTTGTAAGAACTAAATGAGTAACATGCTCATGACAGTCCCTGGCATATGGTAAGTGCCACACAACTGCCGGCTCTGATTATCACTTTGAATTACAGGAAGAGTGTGCTGTGGGAAAAAGCAACCTGTTCCTGCCTGGGGCTGACCTGAGGTCAGATCCCCTCTTTGCTCCTTGCAAAGTGAGCGTCTTGCATGAGTCACGCTGTCGTCCTGAGTCTTGGCCTCATCTGTAGATCAGGCCGATTGCTCACACCCAACAGACCAGTGTGCGATGCTGTGGATCAGCGGAGCGAGCATTTTACACTCCTTTGTTCCAGGTTAAAGAGTTTGAGTTGACTTGTCTCCACTGCATCTCACGCGTGGCTCGTGGGCCAACACCAAGAAGCACAAACCACCCAAAAAACCCGAGAGATGTGGAATTGGAAGCACGTGGAGCAGAGCAGAGTGGAGCACTGTCTTATTCAACTGGAGGAAGGTCAGGGAACCTCACTGCCTCTCTGCCAGTCAGGTGGAAACATTGACCTACTTGGCAAATTCCTACTAGAGTTTCGTGCTTCACAAATGCCTTTGCGTGTCACCCGTCATGTTCCCTAACATCCCTCATAGCATCCCTGGCTCCTGGCTAGATGAAAATCTATACTTGCTCAGAGCCCTGGAAACATGACAATCCTTTTTATACTGATGTCTGATCTTTTTCATCTGCTGTGTTATAGCACTATAAGCCATCTCAAATCTTCTTTAGAGGGAGGCTGAATATAAATTGTCTATTGCATTTCCAAACAGTCTTATTTCCTGTCCTCACTTCTGCCATCTGGAGGAATGGCATTTTGATTAGTTGGGGGTGTATTGGATATGTTTTTAACTTTTCTTTATGTTATAATGTTTTGATGTCTTGAAGAACCTTTCTGGCCTGGGAGAGACTGCCCTCCCAGAGCTAGCCAATTCTTGGAGACACAAAGGACCCAGCCTGGAGCACGCCTGTGACACGCAAACTACCCAATCCAGAGCAGACCTCCTCTACGGGCCGGTGCACCCCAGGGGGCAATATTCCTCTGCCTTCATCATCCAGGGCTAGGTACTAGGCAACCAGGGACCACCCCTATAGCCCAAAGCCTGCTGACATTCAAACTAGCCAACCCGAAACTGTTCAACCTGCCCTGCCTTCCCTTCCAGTGGAAACCCCAGGAAAGGCTGTGGCCTAGGCTGTCCCTTCACTCCTGCCTCCTGACCACCCTGGTGCTTCCCAACGTAGCCCTGCGTGGTGTGCCATGCTTCCTGTTTCTAGGACTCATGAGTATAATAAACCTTGTTTTTTCCTGAGCCCCTCCTCTCTCCTCTTGTGGCCACACCTGACTGACTAGCTCATAAAATAATACAAAACAGACAGTCAAGGCGAAGCAGAGGGAAGTGGTCCTGCAAGCTTAGCACAAGACCACAGTCTTGGTGAAAGCAAAGAAAAGGAGATTTCTGAAAACAGGGAGGAGATGCCTGCTGATGACCTCCTTCCTGGATCTTTCCTGCTTTTGGATGTATTTCCCCCTGCTTCCCGCTAAGCATCCCCTCTCAACAGCACCAGAGCTGCCTCTTCTCTGCCCAGGCCCGCACAGGGGCCTGCCACACCGAGCCTCGTGCATGACCTCATTCTCCACCCTCCCCCTCTGCCATGGTTGTCACCTAGAGGTTGTGTAATTACTGTTTATTGTCAGACAGTTGGCATTTTAATTAGTCTGGTAACTTTCAATGATTGCTACTATGTTGTAAAGATAGTGTCGAGTCTGTTTCTGCTCCAAAACGCTATCTTCTTGGTTTCCTTTTGCAAAGTGAAAATTCTTCCTAATTCTTTCCCACCCACTAAGGGGAAACAAAGATGGAAAGCATTTTTTGCAATATTTATCATCATCACAATAATCTTTATTGTGATTGAGTGATGATGATGACGAGTATGTAATTCTCTAACCATCCAAAGCCATTTGCTCGGGGCCACAGGGAGGGTGTACATTATTATAACTATGTAAATGTTATAATGTTATAACTATGTAATGTTATAGGGTTACAGTTTCTTTCTCGTGTTTTGTGTTGTTTTCCCTGAAGCTGATAGCAGCCTCGCTTTTTCACTTATGTTACTTTATAAACCCACCCTCAACTCTTTCCAATGTCTTTAGCTTAACCTCTCACAACTTCGAGAGGTTATCCTTCTTTGAATCCTGGAGATCTCCTCTCCAGGCACCCTCGTCCTGCTTCTCTCCGCCAGGGCCCTATCAGCCACCTAGTCACCTGCCATTCTGGGAGGTTCCTCTTCAGTTCTTGTGAACTAAATCCACTCTTCACTCCTTCTGTCCCATGCATGCTCCCTGACCCAACAGCTTCAGCATTTCCTGGGAGTTTGTGAGAAACACAGACTCTCGGGCCGACTCCAGCCTACAGACCAGAATCTGCCTTTTAGCAAGAACCCAGGTGACACACATGTGCATCCAAGTTTGAGAAGCACCGCCAGGAGCAACCTGCCAGACAGCCCCTGATGGAACTGTCTCTGCTCAAGGAACCCAGCAAGGAGCTCGCCTCTCATCAGCACACAGTCGGACATGTGCACTAATGTCCAGAACTAAGGGTCCGGGACCTCTCTGTTAGTCAGGCTCACAGCTGGCCTCTGTGTATAGGAGGAAGATGGAATTAAAGAATGTTGATATCTGGCTTTTTTAAAAGATTTATTGAGCTATAATTGACAAATCAAAATGTACAACTCGATGTTTTGATATACATATACATTGCATTGCAAATATATATACATATGATTTGATATATATGCATTACATATACATACGCAGTGTACAACTTGATGGTTTGATATGCATATGCATTAAGTGAAATAATTACCATAATCAACACATCCATCACCTCACATAGTTACTATTTTGAGTGTGTAGTGAGAACAGTTGAGATTTACCCTATTAGAAAATGCCAAGTTTACAACACATTATTGCTGGCTATTGTCAACGTGCTGTGCATTGGCTCCCCAGAACTTACTCATTCAGCATAGCCGAGACTGTGTACCCTTCTGCCAGGATGCGGAGGAATTGGAACCCTTATGCACTACTTATAGGAATATAAAATGGTGCAGCTCTTTGGAAAACAGTCTGGCAATTACTCAAGTGATTAAACATAGAGTTATCATATGACCCAGAAATTCCACTCCTAGGTGTACACCCAGGAGAAATGAAGACAAACGTCCACACAGAGCTTGCACATGAATGCTCATAGCAGCATTATTCCTCACAGACAAAATGTGGATACAACCCAAATGCCCATCAATGGATGAATGGCTGAACAAAGGTGGCCCATCCATACAATGGAATAGTATGCATCCATTAAAAGGAACGAAGCACTGATACACACTACAACGTGGATGAACCTTAAAAACATGCTAAGTGAAAGAAGCCAGTCACAAAAGGCCACATACAACATGCTCCCATTCATATAAATGTCCAGAATAGAGAAATCTATCCTGGTGTTTAGGGCTGGCATATGGAGGGGGACTGGAGGAGAGGGGATGAGAGTTAAGGGTACTGGGTTCTTGTTCAAGTGAAGAAATGTTCTAAAATAGACTGTGGTGACAGTATCACACATCTGTGAATATACCAACAACCATGGAATTATACACTTTCAAGGAGCACATTGCATGTTATTTCACTTGTATTTTCATAAAGCTGATTTTAAAAAAAAAGAACAAGAATGTTGTGGGCTCCCGTGGCTCCGTACTGGGAAACTACGGGGTGTGTGTCTAGGCTGTGGAGGGGGATAGGGACAGGGAAGGAGGGTTCTTGGGAAGCCTCTCCATAGAGAGTGTCAGGTTAGGAACGCCCTTCCTCCACACGCAGACTTCGCAGGCAGCTGTGGATGGTAGAGGCATGATCTTGGACCCCTAGAGTTCTTAGACCCCAAATTGATCTGTTCCTTAGGTGTTCTTGTTTCCCTCAGCCAGCGTTCCCCACTGGATGTGACAAATACCATCTCAAATGGCACTTAGATCTCAAGGGCACCCAACCTCTGGCTTCTCCTTCTAATTTTAAAGTTAATACAGGGACTTGGGAAAATTTGCCTCCTCATTTTCTCAACTGGACACATTATTACCTGCCCCACAGGGGAGCTGTCACCATTAATGCCCATGACGTGCCTTAGGGTGAAAAAGCAACTCTTGTCTCGTGCACCTCTCATGGCTGGTTCTTCCAGAGTCCTTTGGGAGAGACTCAACGGAGAAAGAGACATTCGTGTGGCTTCCAATATCACACAAATACTGATCTATTTTCTGTTCATAATACCAGGGCTTGTGATTTAAATCCTGTTCTCCTGAGTCCTGGTGGCCAGCGGGGCTGTTGTTTATGGTGTACTTACCTTTCACATTAGCACATGGTAAGCGGAACGGGAGGCTCATGGGTCTCTTGTTCAGACCAGGCATTTGGAGAGGAATGCTGCATTCTAGATTTTTAAGAATGTCAGGGTGCAGTTCTGAAGATGTTGAGTGTTTCTTCTTTGCTTGAAGGCAAAGCAATTCTCCTTCAAGCTGCTTCAGGAAGCGTTTCAGTCCCTCTGTCTTCATTCACTCAGGGTGCGTGAACAACTCTCTGGATTCCACTGGCCATCGCTGTCCCCAACGGGCACATTTGGAATCAAATGAACTGGCTGCCGTTAGTCACTCTGATACTTCATGTACTAACAAACGAAACACAAAGAGCTCAAAGAATCTTTCTGCTTTCTAATGAACTTTGGAAAACCCTCTTTGAAACCATCCAATTCTGTTAACTTTTCTGGGGAATAAATGAAGCTACATGTTCCATGGCTGCCCTGACCATGATTTCATTGGCCTTGGTTGTCTTTTCAAAGCACAGGATCAGCTCTTCCACCATGAAAAGGGCAGAAGGATGCTGGCGTTGAGTCTGATCCTCTTGACATCACAGTGAGCTTCCTAGAGTTTACGACGAGACCCTCCTGATGGCTTGGGAACAATGTTTTCCCTGCAAATTGTTCTTTCATCGAAGTCCCCTTCATTCATGGGTTCTTTTCTATGAAGACTAGAATGAATGTGTCCCCTTTGCTGGACCATTAAAAAAAAAAGTCAGACTATAGGACATCCATTTCTAGAACATTCTGTGTATAGAGACACTCTGTTCATTGATGACCACAGGACCCTGGGAACAGCAGGGGCCACTGTTCTATGTTTTCAAAGACCTTCAGGCTCTTTGCTTTAACAGGGGATGCTTGCCTGGTTTGTGGCTGCTCTTTCCTTTTTGGCCATTTTTGGGTAGAAAACTTGACTTTGTCATTACCTGCTATACACTGAATGTTCATGTTCCCCCCAAAATCATATGTTGAACCCTAACCACCAAGGTGGTGGATTAGGAGGTGGGACCTTTGGGAGGGGATTAGGTCATGAGGGTGGGGCCCCGTAGTAGGATTAGTGCCCTTGTAAGAAGAGGAAGAGAGACCAGAATTCGCTCTCTCTCCACCATGTGAGGACACAGGGAGAAGACGGCGTCTATGAACCAGGAAGTGGGTTCTCACCAGACATTGGATTTACTGGTGCCTTGACCTTGGACTTCCAGCCTCCAGACTATGAGAAATAAATATCTATTGTTTATAAGCCACCCAGTCTGTGGTATTCTGTTATAGCAGTCCAAATGGACGAGAACAACAACTCTGAACCAGTTAGGGATTCAGAAGGATTATCTGGAAAGGATTTAAAAGGACAACACATAAAAATATGTTATTTGAAAGCCATCGTGGTTGTCACTTTGTGACCAGAACACGAGTTTTGCTTCTTCAGCGTGGCCTTCGGCTCTTCAGACATGCATCAAACTTTCCGTCCACTGCAATCCAAAGCAGCAAGAAAAATGTTATCCTGAAAAATATCTTTTTTTCTGATTTTTTTGTATCACAACTAAGAGAATTGCTCTTTCCTTGTTCTCATTTGCAATGTCCCCAAGGAAAAATAAACAGGGAAAAATAGCATCAAACTGCAATTTCTCTGATGTCATCCACCTTTATTCTGGGAAAGCTGATGTAGCTGCAATGTCACTGGGTCTGCGCTTGCTCTCCTGGCTACTGGTGTCTCCCCAAGAGCACGCCCGCAAGTGTGTTGAAATGTTCAACTTGGGGAGGCCCAGGTTACAGATAGTGCAGCTTTCTCACATGCCCCATGCATATCGGGGTCTCCAGGGACAGAAGCACTGGCCCCACATGTGCACCTGGTGGAGTCAGCAGGATGCACCCTGGAGCCCAGCTCAGCGTGGCCCAATTACAGCACAGTGGCTCCGTGCCCCAGTCCCCCGCCTGGTGGCATTCCTTTCCACTGATGATTATAAGTTAGTCGTCCACTTGGGGATGGGGGGATGATGACTTGAGCCTCTTCCAGCCTCAGGAGCCCCAGTTCGTTGCTCTGACAACTTAGCTGCAGGTTCTATTTCACATCTGCAACTAGCATTCACCACAAACTGAAACTTAAATATATTTATTTCACTCTCTTCCAAAGTATAAACCACTTGTAGAATGCACTTGGTAGATCAAGACTGTAAGTGAGTTTCTTCTGCAGTGTCTTCCTTTTTAAAATATTTGGCTCAGATATCATTAACGAAGAAAGCTTTTGAGAACACACCAAGCCTACTTCTTCTTAAATACTCTTTTCCCCAGCATGCAGAATAGACGGCTGAGGCAGCTGTTTATGGGAAATTATTATTATTCTCTGCCAGCACCTAGGAGTAAAGGGAGAGAATTTTTAAGAAGTAGAAGACACCTAATTTCAGAAGATTTTGCTGATTAATTTTCTCACTACTTCCATCCAGGTGGCTTGCTTGATCCAGAAATAGGTTTCTAAACTGGAAAAAAAGAGAGCAGAGTATGACAGGAACGGAGAATGTTCCCCAGGCAGCATTTTGCAACAGAACAATCATTTCCAAATGTCTCTGCTCCAGTTAGGACATCTCGAACCCTCTGCCCCTCAAATCCTTAAATGTGAAAATGCTCTAGGCTCCCCCTGCTCACACCTCTTTAATGGTAACTAAGAGGCAGATGTGTGTTAAGGAAAGTGCACTGAGAACTGTTCTTCCCCAGATTACAGAACAGAAAAGCAGTAACCGTTATTTATGTTGCTATTGTTCACAGCTAGCTCACTGTGTATAGTTAATTGCACAGAAACAACCTATCATTTACCACAGACGCTTGTAAAAATCATCCATCCATAGCAATGGTACTGAAAAATAATCTGTCCCCCAGCTGCTCCACCCCAACACACACCACACACACATGCATGCATGCACACACACACACACACACACACACACACACATCCCAACCCAAAGGGTGACAGAGAGCCCTGAATGAACAGAAATAGTGCCCTCCTCAGTTTTCCGTAGCGTTGGTACTTTGAGATGCTCATTTTCACGGTGGGTTTTCTCAATCCAAACATTCCCCTGATCATGGAAGTTTCTTGGAACAGTGGAAAGACACCGACTTGGGGAACAGTCCTGCTCATCTTTGTGCAAAACATCCTCCTGGAATCTTGGTTTCCTCGTGCGTAAACTGGGACTTGATAAGACCCACACCGCCTGGTTGATTCGGTGCACCACTTCGGAGATTCAACGAGATCATGGTTTTAAAATGTCTTTGATAACTTAGAAACTATATTCAAATATTATAAGGTTTACTGATAATTTGCTTCAAATGGAGTGGGAGTATCATACGTATTTGACACTCTGTGCACTAGGGCATTAAAATAATTTACGTTAAAGGAATTGATCTGGTTGTTTTTATTCCCTGTCTGGATAGTGGTGGTTTCTTTAGCACTTAATGTGAGATAAAAATGTACACCACGTTTCTCCTCACTTAGCAATAATAATAACTTATACTTTGTTATGACTTGTATAAGCAATAAGAATATACTTACACTGATTGGCAATAATAGTAACAACTTATGAGGACTTTCTACCTGCTAGACACTGCTCTAAGCTTTACACAGATTAACTCACTTAATCCTCCCAATAATTCTTTGAGACACATACTGTTCTTCCCGCTCTACAGCTGGGGAAACTGAGGCACAGGAAACTTAATTAGCACATTTATGTTTGCACAACGAGTAGTGACAAAGCCAGGACATGAATGTGGGTGGTCAAATTCTAGAATATGCATTCTTAACCAGCTGCTGTGCATACCCACTTTTTTCTGATTATCAAGAAAAGTCAGAATAAGTTTGTATTGTTAGGTATGGAAATTTCCAGATTGCCATGTAACAACCTGAGCGATTAATTCCTTATCACACTTCTTCAAAGTAGAAACAGATAATTTTATTCTATTTTAGAAAAGGAAAAAAAAACTGTTAAGAAAAAATGAAGTCATTTGTCTACAGTGATCCACTAACACAACCCTGGGGTTAAAAACTGTGGTTTCTAATGCTTTGGTTTGTGGACTGTTTCAGTGGTCCATTGAAATGGACAGTTACAGGCCATTTTATTCTGAGGACCAGACAGAGCATCAGGACTTCAGGTGCCAGCCCTTGGGTGGATGTAGGCTGCCCTGTCACCTGCTTAGACTGCAATTCCAGCTACATGACTGTGTCAGTCAGCAGTTAGCGGGAAATCTGGCCATTGGAGGAAGAATAGGTCGAAAACAGGAGATGAGGGCCGTGCAGCTGTTGGAACCCAGCCTGGGAAGACTGGGAAGGCCCTTTTGGGGATCTGGAAATACAGAGGCCATGGGGAAGATGGTTCACTCCCAGGAAAATGCCCAATGGCCTTGAGCAAAACCCCAAGAGCCCCACTTGCTGGAGCCCACATACGTGCCCACAGCTGCCCCTGGAGCATAATTGCTTCTCCCTTTCTTCTACCTGCAATAGGTCTAGTGGCCAGGGGGCCTTGGGAAGGAAGATTCCAGGCTCTAAGTCTCTGTCACAGGCAGTTTAGAAGAGTGGGGTGGAGTCTGGCTCAGTATTAACCAGCGACAGCAGACACGATGGAGGGAGGTGTGCAAAGATGGCAAAGGATGACCCTGGGATTCACCTTCAGAAAGCCCCCCACCCAGGTTGGTGGTGAGCACCTGGCAAGAACACTACCCTCTGGGGTTCTCCACCAGCATGTCCTCCCAGTCCTGGAGGCTGGACATTGAGATCCAGGTGTGGGCAGGGCTGGTTTCTCCTGAGGCCTCTCTCCTGGCGTGTAGACGGTCGTATCCTCCCCGTGTCCTCACATGGTCATCCCTCTGCGTGTCTGTGTCCTGATCTCCTCTTCTTAGGACACCAGTCATTTCGGGTTAGAGCCCCTCCCCAGTGATCTCAATTACCTCCTTAAGACCCCCTCTACAAATATAGTCACATTCTGAGTCCTGGGGGACCATCAGTGTCTGGATCTTGTGGGGGACACAATTCAGGCGAAAACAAGGGGTCTGCATTTTCACTGCTCCAGGGATTCTGGCCTGAGTAGCCGGAAGAACGGGAGGATGGGTGTTAACTTGGGGAGACTGAGAGGCCAGCTGTCTTGGGGGGAAGCGAATTAGGGGTTTGGATCCGCTGAGTCTAAAACATAGAAGTGAAGCCGTCAAGTAGGCAGATGATCTACAGTGTGCTGTTCAGGGGAGAAGGTGAGCTGGAGGTAACACGTAGAAATAAACTGTGTAGAAAGTTTGAAGTGAAGTCACCTAAGCAATAGACCATGGACAAGCCAACATTTAAGAGCAGGAAACTTGGATAATCCAGTCAGAAGTGTTGGTAGGGAGCATCTGGTGGAAGCTAGGGACATGTGTGCCCCCATGCCAAGGGAAGGGGGTGTTTAAGGAGGAGCGGGAAATTTGTCAAGAGGCAGTGATGGCGAGGAGAAGAGAATGTCCATTGGCTTTGGCCCTAGTGGAAAGTGGTGATCTTGGAAAGGACTATGTCTGTGGAGGAGCGAGTCGGCCTTGGATGGTGGAGAAGGAATAGGAGGGGAAGGGTCCCCGTTAGAGCTGCCTTATGCACATCCTAGCAAGCCTGGATGGAAAAGCCCTTGTCCTCTGAGCCACTCAGAATCACACGGGGTGCAGGGCAGAGTGACATCGTTTTAGGGAGAGTGGGAACCCACTTGATTATTTCTTTCAAGTTACCAAACAGCAAACTTTGATATTTTTGTTAGTAGTAGTTACCCCTTACTCCACCCCCTGGCTGTGTTAGGACAACCGGTCCGACCTGCAAGCTGAGAATAGCCGTTGAGTGGTACACAGACGCTCTGCAAAGGATATGTTTCCACGTGGCCCTGCTCCCTGGAGGAGGGTGGGGCATGAGGAGAATTCACACTTCTAACCCGATACACACATGAGGTTGATAGCTGGCACTGCATAGGGGACAATTTTTTTTTGGTCTGCACGCTATGAAATGGTCTGCAAGGCCATGAGGAAGAAAATGGGAACTAGCATTCCCATGATTTGTCCAGGGGCCACAGGTAGCACCATGACAAAAGAGTTGAATTTCAAAAACAGATAAATGTATGTGGAAAGCTAAAAAGAAAGGAAGGAAGGAGGGAGGGAGGGAGGGAGGAACGGAGACAAGGAATGAAGGAAGGAAGGAAGGAGCAGGTATAGAAGTACATGTGTGTATCATATCCACAGATTAAACAAATATGTACACACACATAAAACTTGTACACATACGCATACCTGGAGTGTATTTGCCACTGTGTTTTTCAGTTCTATTTGCGACTTTTCTAATAATAAACTGCCCTCCAGCATGGCAACACGAGATCCTTTATGAATATTTATGGTGACATTTGGCTTCCCCAACCACGGCCCCTTTGGCCATGTGACAGCACTCAGGGAAGTGAAGGCTGGCCCCCGGTTGCCTTCACGGTCTGATCCGGCTTGGGCTGTGACACATCTCTGGGGACAGGCTACTGTGGTGTGCTCTCGCTGCTGGCAGGATAGGGGTGGAAACCCAGCATGCAGCGTTTACAAACAAAATCGGCTCTCCGGTGTTGTCTTTTAGGCACTGCATCGGAGCAGTTAAAATGAGATTTCCAATTTATTTGGTATGCATTGCACTAAATTACACCTGGGAAATGCTAAATCAAAAGAGCCTGTGGGAGGAGAGGAGGTATATTGAAACTCTGTATTTTCTGCTCTGTTTTTCTGTAACCCCGACACTGCTCTAAAAAAAAAATCTTTTAAATAAAATTTTAAAAATACTACATGAGAAATGGATTGTATTTGGGAACAGAAGAAGAATTAAAGCCACCTGCAGTTCTAGCTCCAAGAAAGCTGGTTACACATTGTTTTATTAACCTGCTGGTCCCCAGAAGGGGAGCAGTGGCCCCTGTGATTCCCGAGTGTGACCTGAGACCAGTCAAGGATCCACCGCGGCCAGAGGCTTGCTGAGGGACGCACGGGAGGACAATCGCTGGCGTGATCTTGCTCAGGCATATGAAGAATAGCTGAAGAGGAAAACGTATTTGTTGTTGCATTTTCTGAATCTTTTTTTTTTAAATCACAGTGTTTGTAGATTCACCAAAGTTTTGAAAATTCAGGACAATATGAAGAATGAAATGAACATCTGTCCACGATCCCATCACTTTTGAGACAAGTGTTCTCAAGATGGGGGGTCCATTTTGCTCAGTGTTTTCCTGTGGGCACCTGTTTGTGTTTTGCACAGTTAGAATGACACTGAATTTACAGTTTGGACGTGTTCTTTCCACGCCTTTACCATTCCACGGCAAGCCTGTTCCCCGAGTATAACACAGCCTTAACAGCACAGGTGCAAATGGCTGTACAGGAGGTCCTTAGACGTGTCATAAGGTATTCAACTCTCCCATCTTAGTGGATGTCTAGGGAGCTTTCAGGGTTGAAACTATTATGAATTATCCTGCAATAAATGTGTATATCACTGATGCAGACATCTCTGCAATTCTAAAGGGTGAGATTATTGGGTCAAAGATAAACTCTTAACTCTCTTGAACATTGTTAACTGACCTGTCAAAAGATTTCCATACTGAACAACCAACAATATAATAGAACACTTCGCATTTAATATTAGACACTTTAAAAATATTTACCCGTGTAATAAGTGAACATTGATATCTCATCTTCCTTTTTATATTTGAAAATCTTCAATTATTATTGAGCTTAAACATACTTCCATTGGTTGGCCATTTGCCGTTCTTTCCTTAATTTCCTGTTACGGTAACTGCTGACAATTTTCCCCAGCATCTATTGAAATGTTCTTTTTTTTCCTTTTGGCTTGACAATAGCTCTTTAAATGCTAATTTTTATCCTTTTTCCCCACTCTGATTTTAATTGCCATGGTATCCTTACTGTCTACAAATGTGCAATAAAACCAGGAAGGACGTGGGTCCAAGAAAGAAACCTTACAGGACATGTAATCCCTTCATTTTGTAAATGAAGACATTTTACTTTAGAGACTTCACATAAGCTCTTCAAAATCTGAGAGCCAAGTAGGGACAAGGTGGGACTAGAACTCAGGGCTCTTGGCTACACATGGGTGTTCTTTATACTAAGTCACGTTGCTCAGCTTTCATGTGAAGTAGAAGCCTTTCCAGCATTGTGTAAAATTGTGATGATTCAGGGTAACCCAGATGACAGCTTGGATGGGAAGTTTCTCAGTTATGGGGACGTTCCTGCTGCCTAATATTGACATGAAAATGATTCAATGCCCCCATCCCAAATATAGCTCAAAAAAACAAATTAACATACAAACAAAACCCACCCAACCTCCACTACAACCACCTAGAGTAGCTGAGGCTATTTTTTAGGAACTCTGATTTCTGGCTTCTGTTGAATTCTTATGTCTTCCAGCTGTTCCCTTCTTCTGCTCTGCATTAACTGAAATATTGACTACAAGGACTTTTTGTTATTTCTATTTAAAATCTCTCACACAATGTCGTTACTTGTGCATCCTAGACCCTTCCATAAAAACTGGAAAAACAGGGGCTGGACCCATGGCCTAGTGGTTAAGTTTGGCGTGCTTGGCTTGGGCAGCTTGGGTTCGTGGGTACAGATCCCAGGTGCCATCTTATACCACTCATCAGCCATGCTGTAGCAGCGACCCACATACGAAATAGAGGGAGACTGGCACAGATGTTAGCTAGTCTTCCTCAAGCCAAAAATAGAGCCAAATTGGCAATGGAATGGATTGGAGGAATAATGGCTAACGTTCAGGGCCAATCTTCCTCACCAGAAAATAAAAATTGGAAAAACTAAGAAAATGAAACCATGAGCCCCTTCCAAGAGTTCCACAGACATTTATGGAGAACCCACAGAGGACCAGGTGTTCTGCTAGACACAGGGGTAGATTAAGGAAGACAAGCAACTCTTGTCCCTGTTTCATGGCAGGAGAAAAACCTAGTGCTTTGAGAAATAGAAGGAAGGACAGTGAAGGAAACTAACTTGTATTGAACTTGTTTGTAGAGTTGCTCAGATTGTGGTACAATTCCTAAGAAAGCCCACGGATAATACCTGGGATTAGATTGGAGTTAAAAAGGCTTAATATTAAATATTAGTTTCTGAGGGTCGTCCCTACTCTCCCTGCTCCTTGGGAGCTGGGGAAACCCCTCATGGTCCCTCCTCCTCTCAGCTCCCAGCTCCGGCCTGCCTGGCCGCCGGGTCGTCCTCACTCTCCTCCACATTGTCTCCACTCCCCTTCATGCTCCACCCACACCCTCGCCAACCACACCACACCCACAAAGGAACGGCTCTTTCCTGGCCCATTTGGGCCTCCCTGTTGGTGATCTAAAGGCAATTTCCCACCATCACAATAGCCAGAATGTTTTAAACTTTCCATATCAATAATCATTTCTCTCCCTAAAATATTCTGCTGACAATTCTTAATGTAACTTTTTTTTCTTCTCTCAGACCACAGCATTCACATTTCCTCTTTAAATCCATAAATAATATGCTTGGTAATGTACCCTGAGTACTGATGACTTACTAGGCACTATGCTAAGCAATTATGCTAAGTACCATCTTATTCAACTCTGAAAATAATCACAGGAGATAGATACTATTATTCCTGTTTTATGGAAATGACAAATAAGTTGCCCTCAGTTTCACAGAGAGTAAATTGCAGACGAAGCACTTAATCACCAGTGTGTCCATTTTAAGCCCCTTATTTTTAACAAATACTCCCAAGAATGTTGAGAGAACTCCAAGAACTTAAGTAATTTCTTCACATCTCTAAGCTTCAGTTTTCTCACCTAAGAAAAGCCCACACACAAAAATAATAAAACCCCTTCCTTTGAAAGATTGCTGTGAAGACAACGACGGATGATAAATGGAGGGAGATGTGAACATGTGCACAAAGATGGTCTCCAACAACTCCCGCTTCCCTGCACATCGGCGGCCCTCATCCCACCGGGCTGAGGTCTATTCTCCTCCCACCGAGGTGAGGTCTATTTCCCTCCCATTGAATTCAGCTCACTGTGTGACTTGATCACTAGGATGGAGTAGAAGTGACCCTGTGATATTTGGGAGCAAGCTCATAAGAGATCCAGATTCACTCTCTTGGAGCACTGAGCACCATGGAAGGAAGCCATCTGGTCTACCAGAGAGAGAGAGAGAGAGAGAGAGAGAGAGAGAGAAGATACATGGAGGGGAACTGAGGTACCCTGCTGGGTCCCCCGACATGAGAAGAAGGCGTTCTCAGACCTTCCAGCCCAGACCAGCTGCCAGCAGAACAAAGTCTCATGAGCGATACCCACAAGACCAGCAGAAGGACAGCATCCACCCACACGTGAGTGAGAAGAGATGAACTCTTGCCTACAGTCCTTACATTTGGGGATTTTTGTGTCTGCACGATACATGTCTATAAACGCTTTGCCTGATGGCCAAGAACAGGTGTCCAGTGAAGTGTCATTCATATCCCCTTCCTTCCCATTCTTAAGACAGAGTAGACGGCATTCACCAGGAGAGCCAAAAATGCGTCTGGTTTCCCCCATTCTATTCCTGGTCTTAGCGCCACACATGGCATCATGAGAAGACGTTTGAATCAAAGAGACTCAGCTCTCCATAAAAAGACCAAGCCTTATGTTTAAACTTTCAGACTGGCCTTCCATCAACTTAAGTTTGAGAAATTATGGCAACACAGCAGACTTGTATGAACATAACTTTAAGTATTACCTGTCCATTAATCACACTGTAAATGCAAGGTAAAATTTTATATGTTGCTCACCATGAATATTTTCATTTGGACTAATTGAAAGCTACTCTAAGGCAAAATCCTGGACCAATCTCTACATCTGTAGTGTCAGACTTTTCTATATTCCTTGGTCAATTGTGTACTGTCTTGCATCATTCAGGAGCTGTTATACTCTTCCACTTAAATGCTCACATGTTGATGAAGGACGGACTCCTTGAGAACAAAAGCATGCATCATGGTTTCCTGACACCCATCATGGTACTCAACAGAGTCCTTGGCACATGGAAGGAGCTCAGTGAATGTGTTAAGAGCCAGAGGATTCTTAAGAAATATTTACTGATGATCACAAATTAGCCCAGATTATTTCAAAACAGACAAAGAAATGCAAGATTCACTCTAGGTTCAAGGAAGAAAAATATTCTTAACAAGGAAAGGAGCAGATTAGCTAATTTTATTAAAAAACAGAAGGCAGATTTTGGTGTATGCGTATTTGCCTCTCTAATGGTATTGTTTATGAACATAAGCTTGACCTTAGGGTGGAGTTGGATAGTTGACTATTGCCAATGGTGAAAGACAGCAATAACGTTGAAATTTTTGGTGTCAAAATGTTCCCTCTTTATTTACTGCAGGCTGAGCCAACAGTCCTTATTATGCCCCATAAACAACAGAAACAACAACAAAAAACATCCCATAAAAATTAAATTGTGAAACCTGAATTATTTATGTGATTTCATTTGTTGGATGCATTTTGTGCCTTTGAGCCTAGCTTCTTTCTAACGTCATAAGACTATTAGGAGCTGTAATAATCTTCAGGGGATGTAAGATTTATCAACCCCTGCAGAATGGGATGAGAGCCAAGGAAGGAGATTAAGGGATACTGGTGAAATTAATCAAGTTTCTCTCTGTGTTCCAGCCAAGAGAATGCAGTAGGTTATTATTCAAGCCTTTTACACAGTAGGAACGCAATTTGACCACTACCATATGTTGAATTTAGAATTACATGTTAGTCTTTTCCAAAAACAATCCCATAAAAATGTCAATACTTTTGTCAACTAATAGCTTTCTTTGCTAAAAAGGGAGTTTACATACAGAAAGTGAAAGAGTGTTGATATTCACTAGCTCCCTGGGAGACATTACATTTTAATCCTACTACCGAAGCCAGGCTGGCTGACCTACAAACCAAGAGGACAGATGGGGAGACATGGGTAAAGAGATTCTAATACATCACTGTTTTCTTTACCATAAAAGGAACTGGCGTATGTTCCCTTGTGAAATGTGCATGGGCTTCAGTCAGTGGCCTTGAAATATGAGCTTTTCCTTTTCACTTGGGGCAATGTTGAAGTTTTCTGGAATAGATAGAAGCCATCATTCCAGTCCTAACACAAAATGAAACCATCATTGTGGGAGCAATTTTGAAAATGTATGAACTTCATAAAATGTTCCATTTTCCACATTGTGAGTTGGCTGCACAGTCAGATCATCAAAGCTCAGGAAAACTACCTATTAAGGCCTCAATCCTTTATGCCTATTTGTATAATACTAATAGAGAATAAGATATTTGCCATATAGCATATTTATCAATTGTGAGACAGGAAATAAATACATCGCCTTATATTCCATGCAAACATGGCACCTTATCGGTCAAGCAAAACCAAAGGATGAGGCAGCCAGCAATTTCAAAGATATTTCTCAGTGAACCTGTTACACGTTTATGGTTAAAACCATATCTTCAATTTCCACATGATGAAGCTTAAAAAGACTCTTCATTAGGTCCACAATAAAAGTGACTGCCCCATCATATGAGGAAAAAATTTGAATACAAATTTGTTGGTTACTATTTTCTTTCCAAAATGAATCAGCAGCTCCAATCCACTCCAAAAGAGCACAAATACCAGAAACCAGCTGACACTGTAAACTGTTGCAAGTATATTGATGGTAAACCTTCCAGCCTTTTCTTCAGATTTACTAATAAAATAAGTGGCTCTGAAGGAAAACCAGACTTTATTGAAAGACTCACTTTTGGAGCTACCAAGAACCTTACATTTTTCTCTCCTGACAGTCAAGAGAATCCGAATGGTTGTCAGTCAAGGACACGGCTCGGTAACCAGTTCTTGATGGGTCAGAACTGACCCACTGACCAAGTGTTGAAAGAAATAAGGTATATGACTGGGAAGCAAAAAGCCAGGAGAAGTGCTCCAATTTTGTGAAGTACTTTGGACTTGATCCCCAGTTGACGTCCACCGTTTCCTCAGCCAAACTGTGGATTCTCTGACCGGAAGAACTATGTTTTCTTCTACAGAGATACCCACATACCCAAAACTCAAATCAACCCTCAAATACAATAGATATAGGGTGTGTTGTTTTGTAGTGTGTGTCTGTGTGTGTGTGTGTGTATGAATGTGTCTCCCACACAGTGAAGGTTATATAACCTGTATCAACCTGTGTGTGCAAGAGGACAGAGAAGGTAGAAATGAGATGGTTTTGTTTACTGTTTTTATTAAAGACTTTGTTTTTTACAGCAGTTTTAGGTTCATAGCAAAATTGAAAGGAATGTACTGAGACTTTGCATATATACCTTGACCCCACACATGCACAGTCTTCCCCATTATCATCCTCACTCACTAGAGTGGGATATTTGTTACAGTCAATGAACCCACACTGACACATCATCATCACCCGAAGTCCATAGCTTACATTTGGATTCACTGTTGATATTGTTCATTCTATGGGTTTGGACAAATGTCCAATGACGTGTTTCTATCATTATAGTTTCATAAAGAGTATTTTCACTGCCCTAAAAAATCCTCTGTTCTCTACCTATTCATCCCTCCCTCTCCCTAACTCCTGGCAACCACTGATCTTTTTACTGTCTCCATAGTTTTGCCTTTTCCGGAATGTCATATAGTTGGAATCATATAGTACGGAGACTTCCAAGACTGGTTTCTTTCACTTAGTAATATGCATTTAAGGTTCCTCCATGTCTTTTCATGACTTAATAGCTCATTTATTTTTAGTGCCGAATAATATCCCATCATCTGGATGGACCAGAGTTTATATATTCATTCACCTACTGAAAGACATCTTGGTTGATTGCAAGTTTTTGGCAATTATGAATAAAGCTAGTGTAAACTACAGTGTGCAGATTTTTGTGTGGACTTACTTTTTAACTTCTTATTTTGAAATAGTTGTAGATTCACAGGAAGTTGCAAAGATAAAGCAGAAAGGTCCTATATACCCTTCACCTAGTGTCCCCCAGTGGTTGCATCTTGCAGAATTACAGCACAGTATCAAAACTAGGAAATTGATATGGACACAGTCTGTGTGCTTTATCATTTGTGAAGATTTGTGTGACCACCACTGTAATGGATTCACAGGACATCTTGTCACCATAGAGATTTCCCTGATGCTATCCTGTTGATTTGTGTCCTCCAAAAAGATACATCCAATTCTGCAACCCTGTGTCTGTGAATGTGATCTTATTTTGAAACAGGGTCTTTGCATATGTAATCAAGATGAGATGACGTCATACTGAATTAGAGTGAGCCCTAAATCCAATGAGTGGTATCCTTGTAAGAAGAAAAGAAGAGACACAGACACTCACACAGCGGGGAAGACCATGTGAAGATGGAGACCAAGACTGGAGTGATGCATCCACAAGCCAAGGAACGCCCAGGGTTGCCAGCAACCACTAGAAGCTGGAAGAGGCAAGAAAAAGATCCCAGTTCTCCCCTACAAACTTCAGAAGGAACACTGACCTGCGGACATCATGATTTTAGACTCCTAGCCTCCAGAACTGTGAAAGAATAAGTTCCTGTTGTCTTAAGCTCCCTGGTTTGTGGTCACTTGTTATGGTAGCCCTGATACTGAGCAATGGGCTCTCTGCTCACTGCCATCAGAGCCAATTAATCACGAGTTAGGGATCGAGAAACAAAGTTTTAATTTGATTAGCCAGCATAACCAGGAAGATGGTAGGCTAATGTCCCAAAAAAACACCTTCCAAGATTACAGAATCTTGAGGCAGTTATATAGGGAAACTGGGCAGTAAGCAGGGTGTCCAGGGATGTTGGTCTCCAGGCGTGATGGGCTCCAGGCATCAAATTTTTCCATTCTTCTGTCAGCTGTGATGGAGACCTTATAGGTGTGTTTCCCACCTGTGGTCAGCCTGTTCCTGGAGAGAAACTCATAGAGCAAAGTTTTTAATTTATCAAGCTTTTGGGGAGTACATATGTAAGCGGAGGCCATAAATCAGGAGAATATGTGAATTTTTTAGAGTACGTGCAGAGCAGCAAGTAGTCACACAGAGGAGGGGCTGGGCCATTTAGTGTAACCAGATGGCCTCCCTTATGCTCAGTTACAGCCCTAGAAAACTAATGTATACCTCTTTCTAGTCACACCCATCTTCCGCCTCACCACTCCACCATCCCTAGTCCCTGGAAACCACTAATCTGGAATTGTATAAATGGAATCATAGAGTAAGTGATCTTTCAAGATTGCTGTTTTTTTACTCAGTAGGATGCCCTAGAGATCCATTCAGGTTGCATATATCCACTGCTTGTTCCTTTTTTCAACTGAGTAACTTCCCTGGTATGAATGTACCATCATCTGTGTAACATTCATCTTCTGAGGGACATTTTGGTTGTTTCCATTTTGGGTTATTACAAATCAAGCTGCTTTCACCAACTACCTACCCTCATTTGCGCAAGCATAAGTTTTCATTTTTCTGGAATAAATGCCCAGGACAGCAATTGCTTGGGTTATACGGTAAATGTACATTTGTTTTTTTTTTTAGGAAACTGCCACACTCTTTTCCAGAGTGGACCATACCATGTCATATTCCCACCAGCAACTTACAAGAGATCTGGATTCTTCACATCCTCGTCAGCATTGCGTGTTGACACAATCTTTTATCTTAGCTGATCTAATAGGTGCATAATAATAATTCATATGGCTTTTAAACTTGCATTTCCCTAATGGCTAGCAACACTGAACATCTTTCCATGTGTTTGTTGGCCGTTCTTAGCTCCTCTTCTTTAGTCTTTGCAAATTCTCTAATTGGATTGTTTGTTTCAATGTTGAGTTTAAGAGTTCTTTATATATTCTAGATACTAGTCCTTTGTCTTTTATAGACTGTGCTATTGATGTTATATCTAAGAACTCTTCACCAAGTCCTAGTTCCTGAAGATTTGTTCCTATGTTATTTTCTAAGAATTGTATAGTTCTATGTTTTTCATTTACATCTATGATCCATTTTTAGTCAATTTTTGTGTAAGACATGAGGTTGTGGCTCCTTTTTATTTTGCCTGTAGATGATTTCTCCATGATTTTGTTTGCTTACATCTTTTTTACTCTAAAATAAAATAAATCATTTTTTATTTTTTCCTCACTTTTTTCCTCATTTTTGAGAGATGTAGTATATCTCCTATGGCAATAAATATAAGGGTTAGTGAAAATCGAGTGTCTAACGAAAAAATACCTGCATGGAGACTTTGATTATTTTTAACTTTTATTTAGTGACTTTGACCAATACAGCTTTAGAAATATGCACCAATCCGGTGATTTGTCAACAAAGTTCACATCTCCCATAGGTTGATCTGATGCAAACTTAGAAAGCTAATGCTCTCACCAGAGCAGGTGTGTATAAACTCGTCTGGAGGGTTTCTTTTTAATCAGGTAACTTCTCCTAGAACACAGAAAGATATAAGAAAAAAAGAGACTCTTTAAAAAGATAGGAGGTTAGTATGACATCCAGGAAGGAGTTAGACCATAGTTAAGAATAATCAGAACAGCCAGGAGGAAAAAAGTCTGTATGAACACAGTGGCTTTTCAGGGAGCAAGACTGAGACGCATGCGGTTAGCATTAGTCACCTCCGAAGGTGAAGCCACATCTCCACTGGATTCCCAAAGTCCTCTTAATATCTATCAGAACTCCATTTTAGAATTGCCCTTGATTTTGTAAGAAACTACCAATAATTGTGTTTCTTTTTTAAATCACTCATGTGCGTGCACACACACACACACATACACACGGGCATGCACAGTTATCAAAAATATCAACATGCCAGTTGGACATTCATTATTCAGCATAATTGCCTAAATCTGACTTTTGGTTGTTTTCAAAAAATCAACTCTCCATTTGCATATGACACATTGCTAGGGTTAAAAATTTTTAAAGATTGGGCTTTAATTAAAATAATGAGAGACGTGGGGGGAGGAAGGAAGGAGAGAAGAAAGAAGGAAGGAAGGAAGGAAGGAAAAGAAACTAAATCCAAAAATACATTTTGTGACATGGGGCTGGCTTCTTTTGCAAGGACAAGCCCTTCCAAAGGGATTATCTTGAAGGAGTTGAGGCCCTTAGTTTGTGGTCATTTGTTATGGTACCACTTTTTAGTGTATAAGTTTCGGTAAGTTCCTTTAAAATTCATAATCATTGTATTACTTTATTTTATTTTTACTGAAAAGTGGTAATATTTAATTAAACATACTCAGGAAAAATTTACCTGAATAATTTTTCTTTTTGAAAAATGCTTTGTTTCCAAGTTTCAGTTCAGCTGGAGATCCCTCCCCCATATTATTTTTGGAGCTTCCTATATTTTCCTTGGCCAGGAGAAAAACATTGTGGCAGACTGAAAAACCACGGGCCGGACTTTTATATACAGAGAATGGACAACACACACATTTATTTTGGCCCTTTCTTGACGCCCCGCTGTAAAACATGGGAAAAGATTTTTTTGAAAGATATAGACTCACAATAATTTTTTAAAAAGAGGGTAGGAAAGAAAAGCAGCTACATTTTGGAAGCTAAACAGAGAGAGTTCCGTTTCCAGAAGTAAGGCCCATGAGGTTATTCAGATCATTTTCCCCTTTAAAGTGGTGAAATGATGATTCAACTCTAAAGAAGCTTATTCTGCAGTTACTGACCGGCTGACAGGATAATAAGTCACTATTAGG
The DNA here is from genome assembly GCA_031878705.1 of Tapirus indicus. Classification (NCBI taxonomy): domain Eukaryota; kingdom Metazoa; phylum Chordata; class Mammalia; order Perissodactyla; family Tapiridae; genus Tapirus; species Tapirus indicus. The sequence continues at coordinate 124,719,587 of CM062925.1, forward strand.
ACAGACTACACGCCTGGACCAGAGGGGTCAGTCACGCACAGAACAGCTTTTGTCCTATGGGCACCAGCTAAACCAAGCAAAAATGAACAGAAACGTCATGGGCTCTTACAGTTCAGAGACATGGAAAAGTGGGGCTTCACCAGAAGGTCAAGCCCTCATAGTGCTGGGGTCAGACGGGGCCACATTCTCAGCAGGAGAGTGAACTAGAAGTAAACCCCCCCCCCGAAACACAGAACCAGAGCATGCACTTGCAATAAAAAGGAATGTCCTCAGTCTGATAAAGGACAGATATGAAACAGAGGCAAGACCACAAACCTAGAGCAAGATCACACTTACTGTTAAAGGTTGAAATTGGCCCCTTTCAGATGGGGAACAGGGCAAGAACAATTGCTCTTGATTCCTCTCCTTGGAGGAGTGGAAGCGCCGAAGCAGAGTGAGGTAAGGCAGAGGAGCATGGGATGGGGATGGAAGAACAAAACCTCTGCCTCTTCAGATTATGTGACTGTGCACTGAGAAAACGTTTTTAAATCCTAGAATTAGTATGAGAGTCTGTTGAGTGATCTGACACAAGAGCATTAGCAGAATGAGCGATGGGAGAGGGCCGGGAGAAGTCGAGGCAGCTGTGGCTCTTTGTGAAGGATTTGCACTGAGCTCCTAGTTGGAAGGAAAGACAGTGGAGGATTTTGAGGAAGCGAGTGACATTATGTGACTCATGTCTTTTTAGAAAAGAAAGATCACTTCCTTTGCTCCAGGAAGTGGAGGGAAGAAGCAAGGCTGCCGCAGCTGTCAGCGGAGAGTCGAAGGAAGCTGAGCCTGGAGACGAGGACGTGGCGGGTCCCTGAGGGATACGTGGGAGCCTAAGGCCGGCTAGACCCTCATCGGTGGGGTGTTGGGTCTCAGAGACAGAGAACTCAAGAATGATTTGTAAGTTCGTGTCTTAGATACAAGGTAGATAATAATACCATTTACAGAAATGGGGAGGGGTGGAACTAAGACATGGGGAGGTAGCAAATAGCAAGACAAGTGTTTTGTTTGAGACGCCCATTAAACTCAAGGGCTTCTTGAGGAAGCAGTTATATAATTGTGTCTCCTCACCAGGGAGGGGTCCGGATGAGGGACATGCACTGGGATTTTTCAGCATACTGCTGGTAATTAAAGCCACAGCTTTAGATAAGTCCTCTCCGGGAAAGAATGTGGGAAAGAAGCGAGGAATTGAAGAACGAAACCCTGTGTGAGCCAACAGTTAGTGGTTTGGGAAAGGACCAAGATCCAGCAAAGAGAACTAGACAGGAGGATCCGGTGTGGACGGAGAAACCCAGTGAAGAGAGTTTCAGGGAGGCGCCGTGAGCCACCATCTCCAAGTATGCTTCTGGGGCAGGTGGGCTGAGGCCTGGGGAGAGGACCATCGAGATTCAGCCACAGGGAGCCCCCAGGACCTTGACACGTAGTTCCAGGAAGTTCTGGGAATGGCCACCATATTGTAGTGAGTTCAGGGAAAATGGGAAGAGAGGGACCAGAGACGTTGAACACAGACAAATAGTTTACTTTGTTGGAAGGAGAGTGGAGGAATGTGCAGTACTTATTTTTTGAGATAGGAGATATTATAGCGTGTTATAATAATCCACTAGAAAGAAGAGAAAGGGGTAATTTCAGGATCAAAGTGTTTGAGGAAGCAAGAAGGATGAGGTCCTGGTCAGTCTCTGCTCATCCTCCAGTGGAGCACAGACACGAGCAGACGGGAAAGTGTCACAGAGCAAAGGTCAGGAGGATGTCCTCCCCTGGTCTTCTGAGAGCAGGATAGTGGAGCGGTGAAGAGCAGGGGTTCTGGGCCAAATCCCGCTCTCCTCTCTGCCCTCAGACTTAAGTCATCTTCACCTAAAGTGGTTGTCAGCGTGCGTTCACCCAGGTGTGTGGGCATCAGTCCCTCTGCCATGGTCAGCTTCTCAGAGGCAGGAAGAAGTCTTGACTGATGATGGGGCAGAAGACACATACCAGAGTGTGATTATGGGGAGGAGCAAGCAGCGGGGCGAGGCCAGGAGGGAGCAAGGAACAGTGAAAACCTTGTTCCAAGTCCCAGCAGACCAAACAGTTTTGGGGACCAATTCGAGAGAGTGAGCCGCAGAGATGAGGGGGGGTCATGACGGAGAAGGAATGGAAGCCACACCCGCCGCACTGTGCTGCTGCTGGTGATGGCGCAGGACTGCATGACCATGTGGGGTGAAGGAACAGATCTGGGCTCTAGAAGGTCAAGGATGGACGGAGAAGTCAGGCTGTGAGGCAGGCTTTCTTCCTTCCTGGTCCCAGTCTTCATTCTCCTGGTAGCACTACGACCCCGGCTCCCTCCTCAAACCCCTCCCCTGTGTCAGGGAAAACATAGACACAAACAGAAAAGGACTCTACAGGCTCCACCAGGTCCCCGCCGACCACCTGCTTCCACCTTCTCTCCGATGACTGGAAACGGATCAACTGTGCTGAGTCTGTCCCCGACTTCAGTGCTGGATCCCATCCCTTCTCACTAATTCAAGACCATTTCTCCAGCTGCTGTCCTCTCTCTCCTGAATCATTAAACTCTCCATCTCTATTGAGTCACTGCCACCAGCATAAAAAAACATGCTGTAATTTTCCAATGTTTATAAAAAAATCACTGTATTTACACCACTTTCTCCTCCAGCTAGCATCTCAGTTCTCCTGTGCAGATATTGTCTAGTTGTCCACCAAACCTCTTTACAATGTGCATTAGCCATTCTCCAGAGAAACATAACCAATAGGAGATAGATACACACTCACATACACGTATACACACAAACATAGATGGATAATACATACATAGACAAATGATAGACAAATGATGATGATGATAATAATAGATAGACGGATAGATAGATAGGTGATAGAAAGATAGATAGATACTGTAGGGGAGGAAGACAATTCCTCTGCTCACTCTAGGTCCTTCTGGCTGGTCCATGAATTAAACTGACATGAGACAGAATAACAGGAGAAAATCAAACAAAGCTTTATAACATGTATACATGGGGAAACCCAGGAAGGCTGAGTAACTCAGCCAGAATGGCCGAGTTGCCAGCTTAAATATCATCTTCAGCTAAAGACAAAGGAGGATGTTGGGGGTAGTGGTTTGGGACTTCAAAGGGGATGAAGGCAATTCGCCTGGAAATGGAAAAGCAAATGTTTGGTAAGTAAGAGTGGGCTTAGCAGGGGACCTCACAGTCTACCGATACCCAGAGTTATCTATGGTGATGGCCTGTGCTGGGGTCAGGCCTTTATCTTAAATTTCTTTTAGGCAGTTAGGGGGGAAGATCAAAGCTTCTTTCAGAGTCTCTTGTTCTTGAAAACAATCAAGTCAAAGAGACATATCTTGAGGTGGCAAATTCTGATTCCCCACAACAGATGGATAGACAGACAGACAGACGAATGATAGATACATATAGAATGTGTATCAATTGTGTATCAATTCCTTACAAGGAATTGACTCATACAGTTATGGAGGCTGAGACGTCCCATGATTTGCGGTGTGCAGCGGGAGACCCAGGGTGGAGGTCTCAGTCTAGGGTCAGAGGACTGACGTTCCAGCTCCAGCTGTCAGGCAGACAGAGCAAATTCACTCTTCCTCCACCTTTGTGTTCTCTTCAGGCCCTCAGTGGATTGGATGATGCCCCTGCATTGGGGAGGGCGATCTACTTCACTCACTCTACTGATTCAGATGCTGGTCTCTCCTGGAAACACCCTCACTGACACACCCAGAATAATGTTGGACCAGCTATCTGGGCGTCCCACGACTCCATCAGGTTGACACATCAAGTTAACCAGCACAGTGTGCCTCACGTGACTGGGTTCTGGCTAATGAAATGTACCTGGAAGTGACCCCACTCCTTCCAGGCCTGGCCCATCAGACACCACCACCAACAGCAAGTTAGGGTTCTCTCTGCCAGCCAGAGGGAGAGGATCTGAGGCCTTAGAGCCGGGCAGATCAGCATCTGAACGGGTGAACGCAGTAAAGGAAAGAATCCTCCCCAAAGTAGGTGAGCATCCTCCAATCCCTCCAGGGCCTGAATAGAACAAAAGGTGGAGGAAGGAGAATTCTCCCTTTTTTTCTACATCACTGCTGAGCTGGGATGTCCCATCTCATCTTCTCTTACTCTTGGACTGGAATTTACACCATCAGTTCCTTGGGCCTTTGGAATCAAATCAGAGTGAATTACACCACCAGCCTTCCTGGGTCCCCAGCTTGCAGACTGCAGATTGTGGGCCAATTCCTCATAATAAATCTCCCTTTATATGTAATATATATATTAATATATTATAATCTCCACTATATATAACATATATATATATATAATATGTCTCCTACCAGTCCCGTTTCTCTGGAGACCCCTGACTAATACATCGTCATCTCCCTCTCTGCTTGTCTTCCAAGAAAGACAAGGATGAGGCTGTTCTCACAGTGACTTTCCAACCTGGCTCTGCCATGGATCACGCTGTGACCTCGGGCAGCTTCCCTTTGGATTTCAATTTCTTCATCTGTGGGATTAGGATTAACAACGTCCTAAACTATGTTAGCTGGATGTTGTAAAAGGAAAATGAAATCAGAGCAATAAAAAGAGCATTGGCAAGGATGAGGCACCGTGCAAAGAGGATATTATACACATTATTTTTATCCCCGGATGGTTCTGTGTTTAGAGACTCATAGAGCAATGAAACAATGTTAGAGATTTTGTAGCAATCATTGCTTCACCCGTAAAATTTATCCACCCTTGTGCAACTTTGTCCTTTGTACCACTGGAAGTAAAAGGCTGACTGTAAAGCCAAATGTTTTCAGTGAAGAGTTAATGCAAAAGTATTTTCCTAAATTTCTTTAATAAAAGACTGACTCCAAAGAGAACTGTGCAAATAAATACTTAAAAATAAGAACATGGAAGATGCAACAGAGCGTATTCCTTTGTGTACTTATCTGTGGGAGAGTTGCGTCTTCTTTATTTAAAACAAAACAGTCCTCACACGTCCAAGGAGGGAGGGAGATAACACAGGTGTGCCTGAGAAAGACCCCCAGGTACACACACGCAGGGGAAGCTCACGACAGTCGGACAATGCGAGGCTGAACGGTTTAGCTTGAAGGACCCTAACAAAGAAGATTTAAATCAGTGAAGCACCAAAGAATCCTATCACACCGTGATCACCCCCCAGGGCCAACTTGAAGCAAAAGACTTTATGGGAGCTTTATATCAAAGAAAAGCTTTTATCAGCTTTATATAGCTTCAATTTAACTTGCAATAATGATTGGATTTTTCTCTGCCACTAGGATTTTTCGTGTGTGTGTGTGTGTGTGTGTGTGTGTGTGTGAGACAGAGGGAGAGAGAGACGGAAAGGAAGAGAGACGGAGAGAAAGAGAGGAAGGGAGGGAGGGACAGATGATCAAAATGTAATAGGGAAGAGTCTTAAGGAATTGTTTTATAACAATTTTTTAAAATAATATTATTTAAGTGAGTTGTGTCTCTCATGCCTATTTTTAACAATAATTCTTTTAAATGGGAATTTATTACAAGCAAATATTATACTTGTAACTATTCTTCAGGTATCGCCTACACATTAAGCTAAGAGCATCCATTAATAATTCAACAGATTCCACTTTCATTCCCTCTCATCCTATTGTCTAATACTTAAGATGTTAATGTGAAGAGAATAGAAATTGTGCAAATAGCATTCTCCTGTTACAGTATTAAAACGATGGAGGGGGGGCGGCCCGGGGGTGTAGCGGTTAAGTTCGCACGCTCTGCTTTGGGGGCCCCGGGTTTCACAGGTTCGGATCCGGGGCGCAGACATACGCACCACTTGTCAACCCATGCCGTGGCGGCGTCCCATATAAAGTGGAGGAAGATGGGCACGGATGTTAGCCCAGGGCCAGTCTTCCTCAGCAAAGAAAAAAGGAGGAATCCGGGCTATCACTCTTTGTACAACAATCATGAGCAATCACGTAGGAAGTGAAAGCAGTCAGTCACACTAGAATAACCCTCTGATTCTGGCCTCTTATCACAAAAGGGTCCTTACTGGCACGTACATTTGCTTCTCCCTTCCCTTCTGCAGGCTGTTCCTAGGTGCTCATAGTCAGTTGTGCCTACAGGTTAGCTAAGAAACCTTCTCAGAAACATTGCAAATGGCACAGTGCTTGGTCCCGCCTCGATCCACAAGGACCTCCCCACGAACAGGGGCCAAGAACATTTCAGTTCTCTCTTCATGGAATCCTTTAGTTATTAGCGAAATCTGTGTGGAATGTAACAACAAATAGCTGTCACAAGAAATTATCCGATTTACATTATAATTTGTATGCCAGGAAGTCTCTATTGATTGACCCCTCTCTGTATTTTTCCATAAGCTGCAAAATCATTCACTCCACTTAATTAATGTGATGCTCCACTTGAACGACTCAAATACCTTGGGGTTTAGCTAGGTGCTTCTCATTCCTTCATTCCTCAAGTGGATTATGGAATCTCTCAAACCAGAACCAGGAACATTACGTGGCTGGATGAAAAATCTGATGGGTTTACAACTCAGTTTGCTTATTAGTCACCAAAACCTCCATCCTTATTCACTGTGACCCATGAGGGCTTTGAATATTTAAATCCATGTAGATTAGAATTTTACTCCAGAGGCTGGTCAAATTATTCAATGCAATGCACGCCCAGCCTCTACTTTTATGCAAATGGAAGACCCTTCACTTTTACCTCTACTCTCTATTTAATTAGCCACATTTCTCTGAATGCTAGCTTGCTGGCTCCAAGCTAATGAAGACTGGCCACATTCTTTCTTTTCCGGATTGTGCTTAATAAACTGAAAGTGGAGAAGGTGAGGAGAGAGGATCAGAAGCAGCCACAGTAAAAGCAGGAATCCGGAAGAACTGATGTTTCCACAGCCAGCAGGGAGGCCACTGCTCATGTAATCACAGAACGCGGGTATTTAGGAAGAAATGTGGGTTTTGCTTTAACCTAATGAAGCTTTGCCATTTTTAAAGGACATCACAGTGTGAACGCCACAGTTGCATTACGAGATAATGGTCGCTGGTGCTCTGCGTGCTATATTTAGCATGAAGCATCTTGCAAAATCTAAAGTTAGGCAGCAGGATCTGCACGCCTCCAAAGGGTCTCATTAAAATGAGATGTTTCCCTCCAGAGGTTACCTCAGTAAGCAATGTTTAAATTTCTTAATCAGGCTACCCAGAGTTGCCACACAAGAAATAGTTTTGAAAACAAATCCTCTGTCAGACCACAGCTTGCACCTTGACAGAAAAATCCCAGCGACTTAAAATGTGGGGAGGAAATGGTTTTAGAATGAAAGATGTTTTGACTTTCCAGTGTTCTAATTAAGAAATAAGAAGGTATCTATTCAGCTACAAAGTAACTGTTGCATTAAATTATACTCTCCCTTGAATAAGCCAGTATCAGCCTAATAGCATTTTGCCATATCATGAAGTTGTGAATAATCACCACATTTTGAACCCAGGTTGAGTATTAACTGCTTCAAAAAGAAAAAGATGGGGTTCTGAGAATAAGGTCCATTTTCTTTTTTCTTTTTTTCCTGAGGAAGATTCTCCCTGAGCTACATCTGTGCCAATCTTTCCTCTGTTTTTATGTGGGCCACCACAGCATGGCTGATGAGTGGTGTTGGTCTGCACCCAGGATCCGAACCCACAAACCTGGGCTGCTGAAGTGGAGTGCACCGAATCCAACCACTATGCCATGCGGCCAGCCCCAAGGTCCATTCTAAATTAGTCAAAATTCTCTTTGTAACTGGCAAATAGACAAACCTGCAATAAAACAGTGCTTATTCCCTGTGCTATTTCAGTATCCTACACTATTTGTCACTGCTAAAAGCATTCCCAGAACCTCCTCGTGAATAAGTCTCTGAAATACCAAATAAATAAAAATTATTCCATGAAGAATGCAATAATCCATTTCCCGAAGTTGAAATGCAAATTATTTTATCTAACTGTGGTGGTGGGAGACTCCTGGCCCGTGGGCCCATCTCCATCTCTATAGTTTTCCATTCTGGGCTGAGCCTGGGAGCCCCATTCCTCTGTGGATGAAGAAGACAGTGTCATTACCGGGCTGGGAGTTATAAACCAGGCCCCATTCCGAGAGGCTGACCCTAAACCTACAGCTCTGAGGTCATCTGTGTTCATATATGCTGCTCATCTGGAGACCAAGCTGCCAAGACTTTTTCTCAGGTTTTTCTGCACATCCTGATGCTCTTGGCCAGCACATTGGTCTGCTTTGCTAAGATGCCACCCTTCAAAATAACATCTATTTAAAGCCAATGACTTTCCCAGTTGGTTCAATTTTTAAAAAAAACTATCTGGGATGACCGGCAGTCCCACAATAGATCAGATTATCAATGGTGTGATTCAAAGCAACAGAAAAACTCTTCATGAGTGGAGTTTGATCTAGACATTGAATGGAGTCTGTTAGTCCAGCTTGCCAGTTGATGGGCTATTTGGCCCCCAGAAGGCCAATCAGTATCTTTGTGTTTGAATCAGAATTACTCATGAGCTCTCCACATGGGTTGGTAGTGACACCAGATTACTGTCATAAGAAGATTAAGTCAGAACTGTGGTCTCCTTGGGAATAAATGATTTCAGAGCAAAAGCGATGTGCTCAAGGATTCCTGAATTGAACGGAGACCTAGTTCCAATGAACAGCAACCCCAGGAAGGCACACACGGAGTACTCATTGAGTTGAGCAGACCAGTGACAACTCTGATTCCACTCAGTGACATGGCCAGGTTCAACTGACAGGAGACGTATCAGTGACAGACCACCAATGGGCATATTGATTAGGTCACATGTAGGGTCATTTTTCCCATTTTTCCTGGTGCATCTCTGCATTTCTCTAGGAAGCTTCCATTTTAATAAGGAAATGGAATGGATGTGTATATTCTAATATCAAAACATGCACATATTTTAGGTGCTTTGGAGAGTCAGACCAGATTAATTAATTCATTCAGCAAACGTGTTTGCTGCCTTCTATGCAGCAGGCACTGGAACGAGATGCAAGATATACATTTCGGCACATTCCACTTCACAACATCTTGTAGGTCCCGGTGCTCTAACATTAGGTGAGTGTAGACTGAATTCAATTGCTAATTATTTGTCTCCATTCCTGGACACCATGCCTCCCCCTCTCACTCGCTGCATATAGGGGGACAAATAATTGATGGGGGTGGTCATGTCGTGCTCAGTGATTCCCTCCTAAAACTGACCTGAGAATGGAAACGGGGTGACCGATGCCAACGCTTAGCAGGAAGGGGTATCCGAACACTTCCCACCTGACTTTCCACCTGTGTACGTTCATGTTCAGAATTTGGGGGATACTACTTAACCTAGGGAAGAAGGAGAGCCCTCACAAGGGAAACACATACTTGGTTCAAACTTGATTTTAGAAGGTTCGTGAGGGCTGTTCTCACATATGCTTAGTTTGTGTTTTTATATTTTCACTTCTCAAATGATCACAGAAAATAAATGTTCCTCAGCACTGGGAAATCCCACTGAATCTCCACTCCTTGTCCTTGGAATGCTCCCCCAAATCAGCAAGTACCAGCTCCTACACGCCCTCAAGTCAAGTCTATGAAGACCAAAGATGGACAGATACCCACAAGATGTTGATGCTTTCTAGTCCAGCTTCTGCTCTTGAAGAAAAGTCAGTTTTCAGATATACATGCAGAATGCAAACAGTGTTTCTGTGGTGACACACTGTCTGGTGTCAACCTATCAGAGAGGCTGCCTGGTCTACCTTATCTGCACCACTGTCTTCCCCCTTCACTTACTTCCCAGCACACCACATCTAACTCCACTACCCCAGTCTATTTATTAGCTTGCTGGTTTATCTTCAGCGGCCACACACCTCCATACCCGGGGTGAGGGCCCCACGAGGACAAAGCCTTATTTGTCAACTGGATCTCCAGCAGCTACAACATTTCTTGGCATGTGGTAGGAATTCAGCAACTACTGTTGAATGAGTGTATGAATATTTACAATGGTTACACTGAGCCAAAGGAAAAAAAAAAAAACTAATAAATTGAGAAAATAAAATTTACTACTTTTCACTTTGAGTTGTACAAAGTTTGATTTTCCTAAATCTATAGCAAGTATTCTAATACAATTTTGAAAACTTTAAAAATGACACATTCTGGAAGCAAATAACCCTTCATCCAAAAGGTGACCCTTTATTAAAAGGGTCTTTCGGGTTCTCTCAGACTAACGAGGAGACTCGGGGTAGCTTTGAGCTGCTTCCTCCAATCTCTTACTCCTCTCAGAAATATGGCCAAGCCCATGCTGAGTCATGAAACCAATCTTTACTCAGATGCAAGAAGGAGAGAGACTTATGAAGAGGAGGGATTTACATCTGTGCTTCCAGACGTATCCCCACAGGTCGCTCAGCCTGTGAAATTCCCAGGGGGGCCCTAGGCTCCCTGAGGCTTTTGGGACATCACTGAATATGTGACCACAAGCAGATGCTAACAACACTGTGACGGTGGTCACCAGCCACACGCCAGGCCTGGAGCCTGCAGGTGAAAGAATCTTCCTTTACGTGGCGAAGAACAACTGCCAATATACATGCAACCTGAAAGAATCGTGCTGTGTATCATGAATGTGGATCAATTTCCATTTTGCTCTGTCTAGAAACTGACTTGCCTTTTTCTGGAGAATTGGTTTTATGGGTTGGTTCTGTTGGGAAAAGCTTTGTAGGGGAAGAAGAGTTGAAATTTCACACAAAGAAAAGGTCTGAGAAAGGTCAATGCTCTACATTCCATTATTGTTCTGTGTCCCCCAAGAACAACACTTCATGAAGGGCCTAGGTGGAGGCCTGAGTGGGTGTTCGTGAAAGGATGTGTTGCCAGAGGAAGCAATTAAACTAGTGGGTCAGAAGGAGGTGGTACCACCATCCCCGTGAGTTATTTCTGGGTTGTGTGTAGCGGCCACAAGTTGCAAGACAGGAAAGAAAAAACAAAAGATGGACAAGCAGCAGAGAGGAAGCAAAAGCCACACTCCACCCTGAAACGCAACAGAATACGCGGCCGCCGGGACCTGAGAGTCTGCATGTTGTGTAGGATCGATCTGGAAAGCAAACAGAAACAAGACCTTCGGCAGGTTGGGAATCAGGGAATTCGGTTAACGGTGGGTTGTTTACAAAAGTGAGTCCACAGTGCACTCAGCCCCCTGATTGTGCTGGACTGATGCAGGAACACTGCACCCGCCATTCTCCAGGAGCCAAGAGCATCTCTACATTGACTTCCTAAGGTGAAGGACTGGAAGGGTTCCCGCCCTGTCAGATGTTACCCCCCTCTTATGTCCTGGGTCCATAATGTTGTAGGACAAACATGCTACCCATCCCACGAGGGCTCACCGACACAACTGTCTGTCCACCAAGGGCCAGAGATGTCCCCGGGGCTGCTGAAATGGGTTCTGGTGGTGTTTGAGGAAGCTATTCTCTTCTCCAGAGTACACTACAGAAGTATCTAGAACAATAGAAGTCACACCATCACTCACAGATACTTAACCAGGAGGCTTGGCCTACTATGTAATTACCACAGATCACTGCAGACCAGGATCGACACTACAGACCAGGATCAACACTACAGACCAGGATCAACACTGCAGACCAAGATCAACACTACAGACCAGGATCCACACTACAGACCAGGATCAACACTACAGACCAGGATCAACACTACAGACCAGAATTAACACTGCAGACCAGGATCAATACTGCAGACTGGGGTCAACACTGCAGACCAGGATCAATACTGCAGACTGGGGTCAACACTACAGACCAGGATCAATACTGCAGACCAAGATCAACACTACAGATGGGGATCAATACTATAGACCAGGATCAACACTACAGACCAGGATCAATACTGCAGACCAAGATCAACACTACAGATGGGGATCAATACTATAGACCATGATCAATACTACAGACCAAGATAAACACTATAGACCAGGATCAACACTGCAGACCAAGATCAACACTGCAGACCAGGATCCACACTACAGACCAGAATTAACACTGCAGACCAGGATCAATACTGCAGACTGGGGTCAACACTGCAGACCAGGATCAATACTGCAGACTGGGGTCAACACTGCAGACCAGGATCAATACTGCAGACTGGGGTCAACACTACAGACCAGGATCAATACTGCAGACTAGGATCAACACTACAGACCAGGATCAACACTACACACCAGCATCAACACTACAGACCAGAATTAACACTGCAGACCAGGATCAATACTACAGACCAGAATTAACACTGCAGACCAGGATCAATACTGCAGACTGGGGTCAACACTGCAGACCAGGATCAATACTGCAGACTGGGGTCAACACTACAGACCAGAATCCACAATACAGACCAGGATCAACACTACAGACCATGATCAACACTACAGACCAGGATCAATACTGCAGACCAGGATCAACACTACAGACCAGGACCAATACTGCAGACCAGGATCAACACTACAGACCAGGATCAATACTGCAGACCAGGATCAACACTACAGACCAGCATCAACACTGCAGACCAGGAATAACACTGCAGACCAGCATCAACACTGCAGACCAGGATTAACACTACAGACCAGGATGAACAATGCAGACCAGGATTAACACTGCAGCCCAGCATCAACAGTGCAGACCAGGATCAACACTACAGACCAGAATCCACAATACAGACCAGAATCAATACTGCGGACCATGATCAACACTACAGACCAGGATCAATACTGCAGACCAGGATCAACACTACAGACCAGGACCAATACTGCAGACCAGGATCAACAATACAGACCAGGATCAATACTGCAGACCAGGATCAACACTACAGACCAGCATCAACACTGCAGACCAGGAATAACACTGCAGACCAGCATCAACACTGCAGACCAGGATCAACACTACAGACCAGAATCCACAATAAAGACCAGAATCAATACTGCGGACCATGATCAACACTACAGACCAGGATCAATACTGCAGACTAGGATCAACACTACAGACCAGCATCAACACTGCAGACCAGGAATATCAACACTGCAGACCAGGATTAACACTACAGACCAGAATCCACAATACAGACCAGGATCAACACTACAGACCAGGATCAACACTGCAGACCAGGATCAACACTACAGACCAGGATCCACAATACAGACCAGGATCAACACTGCAGACCAGAATCCACAATACAGACCAGGATCAATACTACAGACCAGGATCAACACTACAGACCAGGATCAACAATACAGACCAGGATCAACACTGCAGACCAGAATCCACAATACAGACCAGGATCAACACTACAGACCAGGATCAATACTGCAGACCAGGATCAACAATACAGACCAGGATCAACACTACAGACCAGGATCAACAATACAGACCAGGATCAACACTACAGACCAGAATCCACAATACAGACCAGGATCAACAATACAGACCAGGATCAACACTACAGACCAGAATCCACAATACAGACCAGGATCAATACTGCGGACCATGATCAACACTACAGACCAGGATCAATACTGCGGACCATGATCAACACTACAGACCAGGATCAACACTACAGACCAGGATCAACACTGCAGACCAGGAATAACACTGCAGACCAGGAATAACACTGCAGACCAGCATCAACACTGCAGACCAGGAATAACACTGCAGACCTGCATCAACACTGCAGACCAGGATTAACACTACAGACCAGGATGAACAATGCAGACCAGGATCAATACTGCAGACCAGGATCAATACTGCAGACCAGGATCAACACTACAGACCAGGATCAACATTGCAGACCAGGATTAACACTGCAGACCAGCATCAACACTGCAGACCAGGATTAACACTACAGACCAGGATGAACAATGCAGACCAGGATCAATACCGCAGACCAGGATCAATACTGCAGACCAGGATCAACACTACAGACCAGGATCAACATTGCAGACCAGGATTAACACTGCAGGCCAGCATCAACACTGCAGACCAGGATTAACACTACAGACCAGGATGAACAATGCAGACCAGGATCAATACTGCAGACCAGGATCAACACTACAGACCAGGATCAACACTACATTACAGACCAGGATCAATACTGCAAGCTGGCATCAACACTACAGACCAAGATCAACACTACAGACCAGGATCAATACTGCAGACCAGAATCAATACTACAGACCAGGATCAACACTACAGACCAGGATGAACAATGCAGACCAGGATCAATACTACAGACCAGAATCCACACTACAGACCAGGATCAATACTGCGGACCATGATCAATACTGCGGACCATGATCAATACTGCAGACCACGATCAATACTGTGGACCATAACCAATACTGCAGACCAGGATCAATACTGAGGACCGGGATCCACACTGCTCTGAGCCTCTCCCAAGACCTTTGCTGCCCTGATGGCCACATACCTTGATCTTTCCCACAGGGTGAGTGGCGTGTTTGCTTTCTGCTAAAATCAACCCTTTGGCGCACCCTTGGTTTCTGTGTGTGGTGGGGGGCCAGTGATGAGGAAGAATTGGTTGGTGTTGGTGTGTTGTTTTCTCTGCATGGACTGACCTTTCCACCCACCAGCACATCCCCCTCCCCTGCAGGGTGGCAGGGGGCTGTGGAGCTGTGTGTTTCCTCCAGGACACTTCCTTCACTGACTCAATAGGCTGCTGCAAGGACACTCATGCTCTTTTAAAACCTCAGAGCCTGCATTTGTGTATAAAACATCAGAGTGGTGTGGCGGGATGTCAAGTAAATACCCCGCACCAGCCTGCACCTTCGCTTCTTCCACACAGAGTCAGGCACCCATGTGCCTTCAGCTGATTCCTCCTCTGATTTCTGGATCAGCTTCTTCCCTCCAGGTATCAGATTTATGAGAAACATGTGTTTTCATGAACAGTACTGTTTCCCACGTCCCCAGAGCACATGGCTCGCAGGATCACCTGTACCCGTGGGCCCTCCAGGACCAGTTCAATTGACCCCATCCTATCGAGTAATTAAGAGTTGTCTTCAGGAACTGAAAGTCCCCCCTGGTCCAGTTCAGGCTGGTTGAGACCACTAACCCATCCACGGGGCCTGGGGAAGATGCCCAGTAAGTGACATTTTTGACATCAAGGGGCTAAAAACTCCACCCTCGGATCATGGGAACACCGCCATTTTGTGAGCATGCGTCCTATAAAGAGGCATGAAGCTTGACTACACCTGCGCAGATCATCAATGACCCCATTCTTACCTCCAATCCACTATCTCCCCACTTCAGACTGCCCTGCCCTTCATCCCATAAATTGTGCCCCAAGCCTTGGATCGGGGAGACAGATCTGAGGGGGCATGCTCCTGTCTCCTTCCAGATGGATCTAGCAATAAAGCTGTTATATTTTCGCAAAAGCTGATGCCATAATTAATTGGCTTTTCTGTGGGCATCAGGTAGGAGAACCCCATTTTTGTGTGGTGACAATACGCTATCATTCAGACGACTGTTCCTGTAGTTGGTCATGGTTGCCCTAAGATGGTCATTAGCACAATCACTGGGACACCTTCACCACCCAGGCGCAGCCATCATCCAGGTGCACAGCCAGCCCGACAGCAGAGCTGTTGTATAGCCATTCTAGAGATAAGAGAAAGAGGTGAGTTTTACCTCAGTCAGGGTGAGGATTGTAACCCAGGAAGACGTTTTCCAGAAAGGAAGAAAGCGTTCCAGAGAAGCATGGTTCTCAGTACAGTCCTATACCTTTTTAGAATAAAGCACATACAGTAAACACACCCAGGATACAGTTTCATCAAAGCTTCAAAGAGCTGTTCAGTTGTAAATTAGCAGGTCAACATGGCCCTGATCTGGGGAAAGGGACTAATCAGGGTGTTACGCATAGGGCATTACGGGGAAGTGTGCATTCTTCTCTCAAGAGAGTGCGTTCTTTACTTTAATGGTTAAGCAGATCCACAGTGTATGTTTGATTGGCCATAAGTCAGGATTCTTTATTTCAAGCACCATCAGTTTTGAACCCTAATAGTTACCCCATATACCTCAATATGTGAGAATCTCTCGTCATTGTGAAGCAAGATCCTCAAATTCAGGGGTCAGGTGGGTGATTAAGAAAGAAATCAAGTTCTGGGAGAGGGTAAACGATGTGCTGTTTGGTCAGCTGAGACAGTCATGACCTTATGGGGATCTTAACACTCGACACAAACTTTTCCTCTTGGCTACGTGAGGATGTGGTGTTGTGATGGAAGAAGAAATATATTATATATTTACTTGTAATATTATTTTATAGATAATTTTATACATATATTTATAAATATATATTTATATATAATATAGTTTATATATTTGTATGTTTGTATATATTTACATATATAATTTATGTGTATATACAAAATATATTGGTCTTTGTCTCCATTCCTAGCACAGAGCTCCTAAAACTGTTGGAACTTCCTAAGTGATAAGAGAGATAAAGACGAAAGGAACGTCTTTTGTTCTTTATAACAAGACCCTTTCAATCAGAGCGGAGTTTATGTTAATGAGGGGACTTTTGGAGTGCACCTAAGGATGGGGCTGGTTGCCAGGGGAACCAGCCTTGGGATGAGAGGGTTGGGACTTTCAGTCCCCCACCACGTCCAGGGAGGGAGAGGTGACAAGCTGGAGGTCACTTTTGTGTCTCTACTTCTTCTCTTTATCCTCCTTTTTTTCCCTTTGAGTGGGTGAGGAGGGAACCTCACCTGTGCTGTGGCCTCTCTCGAGTCTGAATCCATGACTTCCCCGCGTGGGCAGGTGCCTCCTCCTTCTTCTCACACAACATCCTCAGGGGCCTCTAAAGCTCTGTCTTGTCTCTGGAGCTTTGATTCCTTATAAGGTTAAGAGAGTAGGGTGTTCTAGACAGTAATAGCATCTTAGTTAAATAAGTGTTACTGAATTATTTCATTTTACTTGGGAAGTTCTTTGTAAAATGTGAGCTTCTTCCTCTATTCTGTCTCAATAAGCAGAAGTCAGGGGCCCAATCAAACACTCTTTTAATGATTACAGCCTATGCAATATCATGAGTCATCATTCTTAACATACATCTCACCAACTTTTAAATTAAATATAAAGTAGGAGTTTATTCCAAGAAGAGCCAACCTGGGGACACACACTCAACATAGTTTCTGAGATCAGGCCGCAACGAGACCTATTTGTCTTGAGATTTTGCTTCTAATTATGGGATGTAACAAACAAGCGAACATGTGAGCTAACTGATGATTCCGATGAGTTGAGTCTGGCTGATTTGAGCAGAGGTCCATTTCACCTGAGCCCTGAAGACGTGTCAGAGTTAGCCACTTGCTGAAGATCAGCCACTCAGAGGGGGCAATTTTTCGTGGCTTTGTATCCACCCGACGCAAAAGGAAGGAGGTGCAAGACAGAGGGCTTCTCTCTTTAGATAATTAGAAACCATCTCTGAATAACCCCTCCCCTGCAGAGAGCTTTGATCGGCATCTTTTCTATTTGCAAACTTTTGTTTGAACGGTGGAAATGGCTAGCTGAGCGGGTCTCCAGGTGCGTGCCCACTGTGAGCTGTGAGAATCCGATGGGGAATGAGCCTGGGTTATCACCATGGGCTCCCCAGTCAGGGTCTACGAAATGACATTTGGAGCAAAGATGAACAATCCGCCGAGCAGACATCTCGTGATGGTTATGATAAGGCTCCGGAAGCTTCTCTCCCTCTCCAAGTGCAGAAATATTTGTGTAAAATCAGATCAAATAAAAGGTCTCTCCCTGGTCCCTTGGCCAAACCATCTTTCACTTAGTGTGGTTAAACAAATATTGGCCTGGCTACGTAGGATTTAACCTTTTTAAATGTGCACTGTGGGTTTATCTTTTGTTTAAAAAAAAAAAGGCACGTTTGAATTCCCGGCTTTGCCTCTCTAAGGAGTTGATTCTCTGCCAATCTTCACGAGAGGCCTCCGTCCTGCTGCTCTGGGCTGGGATGGAAAACTAGACAGAGAGAAAATAGGGCCCTTTCCCACTGGCTGTGCTGCTGAAAAGCCTTCCACAGTACCAAAACGGCTCTCACAGAGAGAAACCTCAGAAAGACCCCTAATCTGGGATCCCAGAAAGGACCTCATCAAGGCCTGGTCAAGAACACAACATGTGGAGGTAAACTTGGCGTCCAGGCCCAGCACGGCTGCTTCTGAAGGGGGCCTTGGCCAGGGACCCAGATTCTCCAGCCTCAGCCTACTTATCGGGAAAATCAGGATGGTAACAGTATTCTCCTCGGAAAGCGGTTGTGAAAATTAAATCAGATAATGCTTAGGACGTGCTTACCGCAGTGCCAGGAATGCTGTCAGCAATTATTAGATTTCATCTTTTTTTTTTTTGCGGTGGGGGAGGAAGACTAGCCCTGAGCTAACATCCACTGCCAAACCTCCTCTTTTTGCTGAGGAAGACTGGCCCTGGGCTCACATCCGTGCCCATCTTCCTCTACCTTATATGGGACGCCGCCACAGCATGGCTGACAAGCGGTGTGTCGGTCCACACCTGGGATCTGAACCTGTGATCCCCGGGCCGCCAAAGCAGAGCACGCAAACTTAACGGCTATGCCACCAGACCGTCCCCCTCCTGACCTTTTTTTAATGGTCAAGTGAATTGAGATGCAGAGAAGTTGTGCTCGACCCAGAGGGCAGCCGTGGTTCATTTCAGCACCAAGCCAAAAGCCGGGCTCCTTTGCGTCTGCCATCCTACATCTGGGATGTGAAGGGAATCCGAATATGACACCCCAAATAGGCCACTTTGGCACATGGATCATTTTGAGCTGAAGGCAATTGAGAATCAAGAGATGTGGAAAGAAGCCTTCTAGGAGCTTCCCGTATCTGACCAAACGCATAAACGTCTGAGAGATGAGGACCACTATAAATTCCCTCTCCAGGAGAGTTTTATGGTCATAAAGAAGACAGCAAGTTAGCATTGAAATGAGTCCTCACAAACAAACCTTACTAAAATAACTCTTATCTTCCACTAGTTTCCCCTTATATTTACCTCCCCACCATTTACTGCTCCTAGAGGCCTAAACCCCCTCCCTTTTTCTGGTCACTTCCCCACAATTTATCAACCTTTGCTAAAATGGTATATAAGTTTCTGAGTCTAACCACTTTTGAGTCTTTACTTCTTTTCTGTGATGCCCCCATGCACATAAAAAATATTAACATCAATAAAAACTTGTATGCTTTTTCTCCTGTTAGTTTGTAGTTTGTCAGTTTAATTAGCAGGCCCCAGTGAAAGAATCTAAGAGGGTAGAGAAAAAGTATTTCCTCCTCTACAGTGAAACTCAGAGACCCTGGGTGAGCAGAGTGAGGCATTACCTGAGGTGCTCTGGGACCTGCCTCCCACCTCCAATAGTTGTTCGATTCAGGTGAATCTCTGTCAATATGTGCTCTGTTAGCCCACAGGGCATGGTACTGCAAACTACCTCTGCTCCTTGATGCCAAATTCAACCCTTCCATGGCATCCTGCTCAGCCAGAGTTTAGTAATACAAATGATGTCAAGGGCCTTCTGCTTCATTCTCCTTCCCCACGGCCTCGGTCATTCTATTTCCCCAAGACTGGAACACCCTCCACTGCAGTCCACCCCCACCCCCTCAGGTATCCATTTAAATGGCTTTTCCTCCACCTGCCTCAGACTCACCCAGTCTGGACCAGAACCGTGTGGTACACCATGTAGCATCCTGTGCTTTTTCTTCAACACCAATATAATTACAGACTTGAGTGTTTTCACTCCACTCAGGGGCAGTCCCTGGAGCAGTCAGATGCACACAGACAGAGAGGAGGACGGTGGTGCCAGGGCCTGGGGGCGGGGGAGGGGAGCTTAGTGTTTAATGGGACAGAGTTTCCATTTGGAAAAATGAAGGAGTTGTGGAGATGATGGTGTTTGCACAACAATGTGAATGTACTCGGTGCCGCTGACCCGTACGCGTAAAAATGGTTAAGACGGCAGAGTTTATGTTATGTATATTTTACCACAATAAAAAAAAGTACCTTGATAATTTACAGAAAGGTCTTTCCTGTCACTAGATTGTAAACCCTGTCAGATGGGACCCTGCTGGTCTGGCTTATGACAGAGCCACAGAAGTGGCTCAAATGCCTTTGTTACGAGAATTGATAATGAGGGTTTAATTATTTAGACCGCTTCTCAACTGAATTATCTGACACCTTCTCAATATTGGGGTCCCCCTTCTTCACAACCGAAGAAGACAATGTGTCCTTTCCATGTCTGGGCCCAGAACTTTCGACCCAAATCACTCAGCAGAGATCAGCTCAGGAAAGGAATCCGAGTTTGACCGCACACACGTAGCCAGGAGGAGTTGCCAAAAAATCCACTCTGCCACTGCCCAGGTCTTTCTGGAAACACCTAGAAAGGGGACGGTTGGCTCCTTCCTTCTCCCAAAAGCTTGTGGGGCTGTTGACACCTGACATGCGGGGGAACACGAGCCCAGGAGTCAGTGCACCGGGCTGGGCTCCAGCCTTACTGCTGGTCTGCAACGTGACTGGTTTGGGGCCTCTCTGAGTTTTAGTTTCCTTAAAAAAATGGGGCTACTGATGTCTCAGTTGACAACTTCTGAAAAACCTCATGACTTAATATTGACAGGGTTCAGGACACGCCACCCCAAAATATGGCGCCTTGGCACATTGAATATTGCAAGATGGAGGAATTTGAGGAATGGCAGGGCAGAAAGGACTCTCCGACCTTCCCCTGGAACAGTCATGGGACCCTATGTGATAGGTGCCCTCCCTCTACCCCAAGGACAGGAGCATCCTTAGCTCTGAAGACAGAGGGACACTGAGAGGAACCCCAATGAACAAGTCTTGCTACGTGTCCCCAGTTTCTACCCTTAGCTCACACCCTCTTGTCCTATCATGTTTCCCTTTATCAAACCCACCAGACACTCATGTTTAACCATTTCTTCAAGTCTTCGTTTCCTTACGAAGGCTCCTGTGTCATGTAAAACTTAAATAAATTTTATGTTTTTTCTCTTGTCAATCCGTCTTTTTTTTCATTCTAATTTATAGGACCCCAGTGGAGAAGCCAAGAGGGTAGTAAGAGAAACAGCTTTCTCCTCCCTTACAACGTCAAGTGAAACTAAGACACACGGCTCTACACGCACTGTTGTATGACCCGGCTTGTGTTCACTACACGGCATGCACTGTGATGACAGTCTGGGAAAGAGTACCCCAGCGTCATGGAAGAGCGGTGCTCGTGGGTTGTGGGGTGGTGGGTGAGACCTGCTTCCTTCCTCAAGCCTTTGTGTGTTTTCTACATGTTCGCAACGACCGTGACAGGGACACCAGCGCTGGGAGCCTCGCTCAGCCCGTCCCAGCTGGGCCCTCCCGGTCCGGGCAATCTGTTACAACACTCGGCCTCCCTGGGCAGCGGCTAACAGCATCCTCGGAGGGAGGCTGGAGGAGTTGATGAAACGACACACATGAGCCCTGAGCACCGGCCGGGAACGCGGCTCCAATCAGAAAGGAAGGCGAAGCGTCAGGCTTAGGGTAAGGTGGGGTGACGGGTGGGCGCTCCCCGTCAGCAGCCCCACCCGGCAGAGGCCGTGCGGGAAGTCAGGACTTTGTCCTGAGACATACAAAGGAGACGATCAAGTGTCCTCCCCGCCAAAATTCTCCCTTGGCACCAGCTGTTAGTTAATTCCCGGTAAGATCTGGCTGCTCTCCGTGGTGGGATTCAATGTCGCAGACCTGCTCTGTGGACATAGGGCTGGATCTGTTGTTTATGACACTGACTTTGCACTGTTGCTGAGAGTGGTAAATGGGGACACGTGTGAAGCGTTGATCACGGCGAGCGAGCTCCGGAATTCTCTGTCTTCTCTCCGCCCCTCGGCCTGGGATGACACAGGACAGAGAAGCAGAGACTCCACGCCTCCTGGGTGCGGGTTTGGAGAGGGGAGCGAAGCCTGTGACTTGTCTCGACGCCCGTTGTCCCCTCCGTCTAGCTGCTGAAGATTGTATCCTCGTGCAGGTGGCTTGGCGAAGGGGAAACGCCATTTGAGACTCTTCCTGATGGAGCTGTCGCTTGGGATGGCATCGGTTCATCCCGTCTCGGCTGAGAACACAGCAGTTTAGCTAGCGCCCGATAAAACAGGGTCCCGGGGCCCCCACACCAGGGTGGAGCTCAGCTCCACGTACCGGTCCGTCTCCCAGGAAGACCTCCATAGCGGGGCTTTGAAAAACGCAACCACTGAAGGCAGACTCGGGAGGAGGTGTAGGGCGAACCTCCATTAGTGACGCAATTGGAGCAGAGCGCTCTCAGAAATTAGGAACGAAACAGAACTTGAGAGGTCCAGCCGGAGGGCAAGGAGAGGACTCTGCTCTGGCTGATATCCCACGTCTGGTGCTCCTCTGCACGGCCTGTGCTCCTTCTCGCCGATGGCCGCTGTGGCTTTGACACGCGGATGCTCACGCCCATCCACGCTGGATCCCCTCAGACCCCTTCCCCGAGCCACTGTAACTGGGAGGAAGTGTCACATCTCCGAGCCCTGACCGTCCTGTGCCACACTCTCCCGGCAGCTCCGAGTACGGTGGAATTGCTAGTTATTTTAACTGCATGACTCAAGATATGGATGTGCATTAATTTTACAGCCAGGGAGGGCTAGAGGATGCGTTACACGGAGAAGAGAGTCTTTTTAGTGCAAATTTATGGTCCACACAAGACACATAACTTGTAGCAGGACGAGTGACTTCGGTGCAACTGGCTTCCTTCTGAAACACCTGGTCCTCTGATCAGGGACATTCCTTGACGTCTGCAGCAGGAAGGAGGCTGTGGATTAGGGGACAAGCTCAGACCCAGAGCCGGCGCCTCCTGACATGCTCTGCAAACCGCAGGAAGTCTTGGCTCTCTGCTCTCCGTTATTTTTACCTATAAAACAAGTTGCTTGGCCTCAGTTATCTCCAAAACAATGCCTTCCAACTGTAAGAGGAGAGAATTTACTTGTTCCCTTTGGAGCACTCATCAAACTGAGGAGTAGAGTGTGTGGATAAGAAAGTGCAGGGAACAGAAGGGGCTAAGCCTCGAGCTCTGGAAGCAGTTGGACGTGTGTCTGCTTTGCCCTCACTCACGTAGGATTTTGATGTCCTTCCTCTGGAGTGCACTGGGATACGGGGCAAGTGAGAGGACCCTGTGCACAGAGGGCGACTCGCGTTTTCCTTGAAGAGTCTGCACACAGGAAGGAATTCACTCCAGTAAACCAGGATCCAAGTCACAGGGACTTCAGTTTATCCCCAACACAGGCGGGATACCACGTCCAGCCCAGGCCAGGGAGGCATTCTCCCACCCAAAGGCACACTGTTACTTGACAAACAGATGAAAAAATAAAACTGTAAAAGTCATTGTACAGTTTGGTTAATGTCAGTCTCTTCCCGAACACGTTTATTTTTAACGTTATTCTGGCAGACGCCGTGCTGCACATAGATTCTCTCCCCTCCCTCCCTCTTTCCCCTCCAGGAGATGCAATTTGAAAGGACACATTTCAAACCCCTCTGAAAATGTGTCACTCTCGTCACAGAATTCCAACTTTGCTGGCAGAGCCGGGTCCCTGGAGGATGTGGTCAAGTTGGTGACAGTGAAGGAAGGGTGCCCATCCTTCGTTTATACAGAGAATGAGGGGCCAGCCCCACGGCCGAGTGGTTCAAGTTCCTCCGTTCTGCTTCAGCGGCCCAGGTTCGCCAGTTCAGATCCCGGGTGCAGACCTGCTCCACTCATCGGCCATGACGTAGCGGCATCCCTCATACAAAATAGAGGAAGATTGGCACAGATGTTAGCTCGGGGCGAATCTTCCTCAAAAAGATACAGAGAATGAGGTGAAGCAGAAACTAAAATGTTCTCTCACATCCCCCTACGCCACCAGGCAAGGAGTTACCATAGTAACAGGATGCCTAGGAAACCAGGGGGGTGAGGAAGACCCAGAAAGAGGACCCCCATCAGCCCTGGGGGCCCCCGGGTCTACAGGCAAGTCTAGAAACTTCTCTGCACCTCTCTTTTCTCACCTGGATTTTGGTGGAAGATCTTTTCATCTTTCTCCCAAAATTGTCAGGAAGAGAAACAGAAACAGAAACTGCTTTACAAACAGAGAGTGTATTGAACAAAAGAAAATGAAGAAAAGGAGAAAGCTAGGCATTGCTTATGCACACATACATCAAATTGAGAGAATAACTCAGTTTGGAAACAGAGCTAAAGTTTGCTAAAAACAGTATTTGCTGCAAGTGCTTCTAAGGAGATCAAAAGTAAAAATCAGACGATTGGGAGCATTCCAGAAAAACAACCCCCCATCGCGGCTCTGATGATAACACCTATTCACCAAGATCACCGTGGACGCAAGGCTCAGCTGGCACTTGACCCCTCGGCCCAGGCCGTCCTGCCTGTCCTGGGCCAGGAGGCCAGCCCTTCCGGGGGAGAGAGCTCGAGAAACCCACCCTTCCCAAGGGTCCCCATTATAAACTGGATTTTTCTTTAAAACTACAAAATGTTGGGAAATACAGTCTACTGAGTATATTTCATCGAAGAAGTGAGACATTTCAAGCTGCAGGGAATGGATTTGCTCCTCAGAACAACTTGTCAAAAGGACACGAGATGGGGGCCAGGGTAGAGTTTGAGGATGGTTTTGGGGGGAACGCTGCAGGCAGAAGTTTCAGATTCCCCATCTGCGGACCAGGCTTCTCCCTCAAGGCCCTGCCGGAGGATGGGATGAGTTTAAGAAAGTGAAGAACACAGCATTTATCAGCACCCCCTAAAACAGAAGCAGACACATTGTGTGTTCTTTTCCTGAATGGCTCAGCAAGACCTGCGCATCCACGGGCATTTTTGCCACAAGAACTGAGCTCAGATGTGGCCTGTCCACCCCGCGGGGACAGAGGAAGCAGCAGTTCTGTACGTCTCCACTCTGGATGCTGAGGCCGCAGGAAGCTGCCTAGAAATAGGCGGCATCTTTTCCTGTATGCAAGGTCAGATCGCTTTTGTAAATATTTTGTATCTTTGGTTAATTACTCAAAGTATTAATGTAATCTCATCGTGGGGGAGGTATAGGTGTTTGTTGACTCCTACTGCCAATCCATAGGCAACATGAAATAGTGCAAAATCATTAAAAACAAAAAGTCAGTGAGAATAAACTATAATGAAAATTGCTGCTAAAGAACAAAACTGCTAGATAACTTTGACCCCTTTTAAAAATAATAGCAGTAGCTTAAGATAATAAAAAAGGCAGGAGGGATTGTTCTATGTAGCCAGCTGCTGGATGATGAAATATGTGCTCAGAAGAACTAAAGAGGCTGTTCCATTAGCATTTGGAAAAGGAAAGATTTCTGGGTGTGAAAAGGTAAGAGTTTACCCATTCCAAACCACATTCTTTTAATATGAAAAGAAGATTTATGAGCTTCATTATCTACGTGTAGCTTACTAAAAATTAAATTTCTGTTTGTTCATTCGGAAAAGCAGAAATACTCAAATTATTTTATTAGAATTGATGAAAAGTGGCGTGGTTGAGTTCAGGGACCTTGATTCTAATTCTAGCTGGCCAACCTTCAGCATGTGTCCGTCAGTTCTCTGTCTGGTTCTGTTTCCTCGATGTAAATGAAGAGATAGAGACCGAGTCCTCTGTAGCACAAACATAGTGGAAGAGATAGGTGCATGGGCAGATTGATAAACAGGAAAATGATAGATTAGATAAAAATGATAGATACATAGAGATAGATAGATAGATAGACATAGATGCATAAATGATAGATACAATCATACACAAATAGATTTAGGTACATAGATGATAGAAACATACATAGATACATAGATATAGGTAGATATAGATAGATAATAGATGATAGATTGATAGATAGATAGATGTGGATACATAAAAGATAGATGATAGACAGATAGATAGATAGAGATAGATAGATGATAGAGAGAGAGAGAGAGAGGATAGATAGATAGACAGACATGTTAAATGAGCTATGATTCATTCCTGCTCCACGAAATGACAATATGTGAATATTCATAAGGAAAGACATCAGCAATCCTTCAAATAAGAAGTTACGAGTCTTCAATATAAGATAAATCCCAAATGTTAAGGCTGTCATCCCTAACTATAAGCTGATACAAAAAAGAAAACAGACTAATAACTTTCTTTAAAATAACTTTTTAAAAAACACTCCAGATATTTTTAACCACATTTTCATTGATGTGTAACAATTTTTGTGTGTGTGTCAGGAAGAGCCCTCTGCATGTGAAAGCTTGTCCGCTTCGCTTCCACTGCTATAGACGAGACCATTTTTAATGAAGGGCTGACATACACCCTTGTGGGAAGGGGAGCTCTCTCTCCGACGTGCGCACTGTCTGGTGAAGTCCCTCCTAATATGTCAGCTAAGATTCCCAAAACGGGAATGACGACGCTCGGCCTAAGGACGGGGGAGACCACTTACAGCAGAAATGCAACAGAAAACTATTTTTGAGGGATAATTTAAAGACCAAATTCCAAGAATAATATTTACATATTTGCAGGGTCTAAGTTTGTTTAGCATAAACAGAATTGGACGCTTAAAAAGGAGAAAGGAAAATGCATTTTTCATCAAGATAATTTTCTGACTTTGCAAACGACTATATTACAAAAGCGAATGCCACAAAATAAATAGTGAGGAGTCACAAGTTGGCGACAAACTGAGATTTCCAATACACTAGGAAGCGAGCAAAGAGGGCTGGCGATAGATTATGTTCTTATATTCCTTTCACCTACAATTGGGATTCTAGAGTCTATTTTCTGTTTTGCATATTTTTTCCTTTTGACTATACAGCACACAAGTATACACACAAAGGTGAAAATATGGATTGACAAATAATTTTCATTATTTAGAAGAAATACAAGATTTGAATTCTGGTAGTGCGTTAAGATCAATTTAGTTTGTACTCTCAGGAAACTAATACTTAGGGATTTGCATTGATCCATTTTGTAAGCTTTCATGAATATCTATGAAAAATAAAATTTCAGAGCTTATAAAAACTTAAAATTGAACAAAACAGGGATTAAGCTACTACTGCTAAAGATGTCGTCAAATTCCCAAGAGAGACAGAGGAAAAAAACCAGTCAGCAGACCAGAGTGGGAGACATTTGTAAGGCTGGTGCACACACCCGGAGCGTCACCGGGGAATGTGGACTCTGGATGTGATGGCCCATTTTCTGTTGCTGTCGAAACAGATGATTCAGTCCTCGGGAAGTGGGGTTTGAATTGCAGACACCTATGGACACCAGACTGAGAGACTACGGTATATAAAAATTTGCAAAAGAAGGGAAAAAAATGGTTGGCATCCCCAAGCTTTAGGAAACCGTTTCAGTTGGCGGCATCTTTTCTCGGTTGATTTTGCAGCCAACAGAAACAGACTGAGATCCTTCCTGCCTCCCCACCAGCCACTCCTATTTCAGATTTAGCAGGATTGGGAAGTGACTAATTGCTTCCAAACCTTCCAAGCGAGGCTAAGTGTCCATGTTGAAGAGTTGAAGCGTCTCCACGTGGTTTGAGGACTGGAGTCAAGCGCAGAGGAAGCCATGGGGCTGCCTGATGGCATGGGGGACCACAGCCAAGCCCAGAGAGGGAAAAGGGAGATCGGGAACATCACCTCATGATGAGACAAGAGAGACGGAACAGAAGCACAGGGTGCTTGTGGAAGCTTTAGAAGCTTTGAAGAACTGAGGTGCAATTAGTTTGGATGGGGAAATAATGGCATATTGTGTTTTTCTCTCCTTTGCATGCTCCCACTAATTACATACACAGTCACAAGCACCAGAACCAGGAGAGTCAGTGAGAACAGACTATGCATTTGCAAGTCCCCCCTTCGGTGGCTTGGCTGTGCCAGGGGTCATGCTGCCTGATCACGATTGTTCATACCACTCAGAAACCTCTGGTGGCCCTGTATGTGTGGGATAGGGCACCAGCTAGGACACCACCTAAAGCCTCAGACCAAGCCTCAGCTCCATCTCTGTACTTTTGGCAACATCACAAAACCCCAGAGCATCAGCTTCCTCATCTACACAATGGGGATGCGCCCCTGCCCTTCTCATGGGCTATTGATGAGGATCAACTGAGGCAACAACCCTTAGTGGATTTTGTCGCTCTGTGTGAAGTGATAATTTAATGCAAAGCTTTACAAGGATTACTTCCTGGGCGGAGATCCTTTCCCAAAGTCTCATTGGTACAGTCCTCACTGCGTCTGTTGCCCCAGCACTTGACGTTTGAGGTTTCGGCCCCTACCCAGTGTTGAGCAGACGATGAGTACGACCTGAAACCTTGTTGACGGGTTTATCACCTGGTGAGATACCAGGCTCCAAGCAAAGGTGACAACACGGTACGGAGACATCCCCATCTCAGAGCATAACTCAACCTTTTGCCTCACTACGAGAATCAAATATTGTGTTTTAAATATGGATTTATACCATACATCACAGTACACAGAACACAAATAATTGACATTAAGTGATTACCATATCCACAAGGTGCCTCGCCTCCGAGCGATTACACTATGAACTCCTATAATCAGACCTTCGCAGCTAGGAATGTCTCTAGATTTGTAATGCTAAAATAGTTGCTCTAGTAATTTCCAAAGCTCAGCCAATCATTCAATTGCTATTGATTCCCCTACAAATCCTAATAGGTATCCGTGACACAGATTGGCTCATGGAAGAAGTTCTAAACTGAAAATAGCAACAAAGAGAGAGAACTCAAGGGTACTTTCTGACTAAATTTCTCTAAGAAACATTTGTCTAATAATTAAGCATCACTGTCATTTTAGAAAATTAAATCTAACCAGTAAATGCAAATTTTACAGGTTCATCAAACCTAATGTCACCTAGACCTCTGGGAACGAGCCCTGTGTTTGTAATTTATATTGCTTGGGTTTAATCCTAAATTACTTGATTCTTCTAAGTCACAAGACATTCTATTTTTCATATGAAAGACAAATGTCTTTCATGAAAGACAGATCTGTTAGGCTGGACCTCACCTTACAAAATATTTGTATTTCTGAGAAGTTTCAGGCCAAACATACCCTACTTCATATGAATGGAGCCAGGTTTGCTATTTCAAGAAACGTGTAGAATTACTCAGTCAACTAAATGAGTCATCACGACCATCTCCTTGTCATCCACCTTGAATCTGTGTCCTTTACGAATCTTATAATTGCAACTGCAAACCTGATTTTGCCCTTTTTTGGTAAGGTATTTTGCTCCGGGACTCTTATATGCAAAGTTGAGAAACCAAATTGAATTAAAGAATTGTATAAGAAAATGTTTACGCCTCCAGCTGGATCTCAATTTTTGAACTAAACACTGCATCTTTGGGAAGCAAAAACTGTTTTTCCTGCAAGCAACTGTCAAGGTACAATAATGCTCAACCACAACTGCCGTTGGCGCATCCCGGCTTGGAGTGCACACCCACCCTGTCACTTTTTCCAGGGCTCTCCCTGGTTTCTATGAAAATAAGCAGACGCCCCAGCCGATTACAGAACACAAACCACAGCAGAAGATGGGCTGAGTCACAGCTTCCTTCACTCTTCTCCAGATTGCTGCTTCACTCACAGGAAATTTTTAAAAATCAAGGAGAATAGATCTTTGCAAACTGCTCTAATCACAGGCTGTGTCAAGCGACTATGTCTTGAAATGGGTTCTTTCTTAAAGGAAGAATAGATTTACAGCACATCCCTGGAATGAACACACTGAAAAATACAATGTAACCAAATAAAGAAAACAGTATAGAGCAAAGGTCCCTTCGTTCACCCACTCACCACGCGGCACCTCAGGCTCAGGGAACAGCGCAGGAGACGGAATCTGAGACCCACCCTCCGAGCCTGACTCCTGCTCTCTCTCCAGTGTGCTTCATCTCATATGGAATAAAATCTGCACACGCCCGCATGATCCCTCCCTGGGAAGATGCTTGCGGGCGGGTACTAATGTTAGCTGTGCGTTTGCTATGAAACACTGCTCCTATTAAATGGTAAATATTTTCTCCAAAAAAAGATAGAAAAGGAAAGAAGTTGATGGAAAAATTCTATTTGATATTTTAAAAGGTAACTCAAATAAATGCTATGTCAACACATATTTTTGCCTAATTTTTTTTACAATATGGGTGATTCAATCCCTTCTTATTTTTAGGGGAAAAAAATTCAGATGCAGGAGCCCTAGGTATGTGTTGCTTGGAATATATTAGATTATATCAGTGGCTGTCAAACACTTTCAATTAGATTTTATGTCATGATCCTGCACACGCGCGCGCACACACACACACACACACAAAAAAAACTATGTGAAAGTTCACAAGATGGTATTTTATTATGTGCATTGCATTTAATATTTCCTATTCTGTTTCCTTCCTCCCTTTCTTTCGCCTTCCCCCCTCCCTCCCTCCATCTTTCCTTCCTCCTTCCTCCCTCCCTCCTTTCTTCCTCAGTTCATTAGAGGCCCATTAAATTGATTTTGTGAGCCTAATGGGTCATGACCCACAATTTGAGAAACGCTCCTCCGGATGAAACATTGACCTGGAGGAGGCCACACATAAGGTTATTTGTGGCCGATGGTGTCATACGTGCCAACAAGAAGTCATAGGTCTCTTCTGACTTTATACCAAGGCCCCTTGGCAGTCTAGTCAAATCCTGAGTGGGTCAGGAATATTCGGTTCATGGGGGGAAGGGAGAGGGACTGGAAGCAGGGAGGATGGAAAGGACATTTATCAGGCTGTCTGTGCCTCACGAGACATCTGGAAGGGCTCAAGACTGGCACGTACCCTGCAAACCCAGGCTGAGATGCGGGACTATGGAATTCAGGGGAGATGCGTCCCACGACAGCCAACGTCTGCACTGCCTTCCTCTGGCCCGTCTCTGCCTCATCAAACATCAGCAGCCCTACAGTTTGGGGCAACTGTAATCAGTGAATCTTCGCCTTGTTTACAGGACCTTCAGAAGTTGGTGATGCGCTTTCTTCAGAAAACCCACATCAGAGCGTGGAGCCGCATCTGCTTCTGTGTTGAGACTGCCATGTGTCCCACAGCCAGCAAGGACTCCGCGCCTGGGAGAGAAAGTCCATGTCAATACCCCAAGACCCCGAGGAATCAATTAGTGCTGCAGCCCCATGGCCTCACTTGTTAGGACCAGGAACCTCCTCCAGTGAGGAGACGGATCACCCCACTTGCACACTTCCACTTGCCAAAACACAGACGCGCACACACACATAGCCACAGAACTTTCTATGGAACAAAAACGTGGATGTGAGAGTGTTTTTCTAAAACACTTATTTCCACATGGATGGGCCTGGAGGACATTATGCTAAGGGAACTAAACCAGACAGAGAGAGACAAGTACTGCATGATCCCATCTATATGTGGACTCTGAAGACGTGGAACCCACAGAGCCAGAGGAGAATGGTGGTTGTCAGGGGCGGGGAGAGGGGGAAACGGGGAGATGTGGGTCAAGGATACAAAGTTTCAGTTATCAGACGAATGAGTTCCGGGGACCTAAGGTACAGCCTGGTGACCACAGTTAACAACGTCAGCTGCGTACTTGAAAGTTCCTAAGAGAACAGATCTTAAATGTCTTCACCACACACACACACACACACACACACACACACACACCAGTAACTGTGTGAGGTGGTGGAGGTGTTCATTACCTTGATTGTGGTGATCATTTCACAATATATGTGTGTATCAAGTCATCACACTGTACATTCTAAATGTATACAATTGTATTTGTCAGTTACACCTCAATAAAGCTGGAAAAAGAAACATTTATTTCTTCATTCTTACTTTTGATTCAAATGGTCAGAAGGAAACAATTTGGTATGCTTCGCATTTTGTGCTACTGTGTAAAGACATGGAAGTGACACTGAAAATCTTCACGTTTAGTTCACTGAGAACTGAGACCAGAAAAAACAATGTTTTCAGGTGTCACACAGCCCTCACCTAAGGGGCTGGGATTCAGTGTTGCTCTGAGGGACGATGATCTGGGAGGTGAAGCGGGTGCTCTTCCCGACAGGTAAGGGGCCGTGTCTGTCTGCGGCAACTGCTGGGAACAGGCATGCTGCTTTCTGAAAGTGCTCACGTCCCTCAGTGAGCTGCATCCCGTCTGTTCCGTCCCCCAGTGCTCATAAAAAACTGAAGTCAGAAGGAAGGCCAATCCACCAGTTCCAAGCGGTCACCCTCACAGGGGGACAGAAATGACTGTGGACTCCTGTTTCTCATCCAAGCCACAGTCTTTGGACTTCTGGACATTTTTTTTTTTTTTTTTTTTTTTTGGTGAGGAAGACCAGCCCTGAGCTAACATCCGTTACCAATCCTCCCTTTTTGCTGAGGAAGACTGGCCCTGGGCTAACGTCCACGCCCATCTTCCTCTACTTTATATGGGACGCTGCCAGGGCATGGCTGACAAGCAGTGCGTCATGGGTGCCCAGGATCTGAACCCACGAACCCCAGGCTGCCAAAGCGCGGATTAAACCACTGCACCACCAGGCAGCCCCTGGACTTCTGAATTTCATTTATTGAGT
This sequence comes from Tapirus indicus, assembly GCA_031878705.1. Lineage (NCBI taxonomy): Eukaryota > Metazoa > Chordata > Mammalia > Perissodactyla > Tapiridae > Tapirus > Tapirus indicus. The sequence goes on from CM062925.1 coordinate 124,752,207, forward strand.
TTACTGGACTTCCAGATGAACAATAAAACTCCCTTTTACTTTCAAAATGTCAAATCAAGATTAAACCAATTATAGAAACTTGCAGGAATGTCCCCATATCCATTCATGACATACCGTGATGTTTTCTTGTTTTCTATTTGTGAATTGAGACATGGCTTATAAAGCAGGGGCCCTTTGTCTGTCTGTTAAACAATGAACTCATTAAAAATAATGCAACTAGCATCTATCGACATCACGCTCTCACTGTACTGTATAGAATACCACCTACCCTAATTTCTCTTGTATTAGGATTTTCACATATTGTGATGGTTAGTTTTATGTGTCAACCTGATGGGGCTAAGGGATATCTAGAGAGCTGGTAAACATTCTTCTGGTTGTGACTGTGAGGGTGTCTCTGGAAGAGAGTAACATTCGGATCAGTAGACTGAGTACAGAAGACCCACCCTCCCCATGTGGGGGGCATCATCCAATCTGTTGAGGGACCAAATAGAACAAAAAGGTGGAGAAGGGGAAGTTGCTCTCTCTGTTGCGCTGGGACTTCCCTCTTCTCCTGCCCTCAGACATCCTCAGACATTGGAGCTCTTGGTTCTGCAACTTTCAGACACAAACAGGGAGGTACACCATTGGCCCCCTGGTTCTCAGGCCTTTGGGTTTGGATTGAACTGCACCACCAACTTCCTGGGCCTCCAGCTTGCAGGCGGCAGATGGTGGCACTTAGCCTCGTAATCACGTGAGCCAATTCCTGTCTTGAACCTCCTCTGACCATTGGTTCTAAATGCGTCACATTCGTTCTGCTTCTCTGGAGAGCCGCGACTAACACACGCGTGAACGCACCTCCCCCGTGAGCGTAAACCCTCCTGCTGAGAAGGAAGAATGGTTTGTTTCTCTCTCCATTCCCTGCAACAGTGCTTCCCATGTAACTGGGACCTAGTATGTGTTCAATAAATTGAACTTAAAATGTTTTGAAAATTTTTGAACACACTTTTTTTTAAAAAGCAAGAGGCTACATTTTCCCAACTCTTTCACAAAATCTTTCTTTTAGTCTACTTATCCTATATGAGGTAAACGTCTACAACAAAACGAAAGTGGATATTCAGGGGAGTGGTTGCTCTTGGCTCTTGCTGTCTGGGGAGCAGTGGCTTTTATTAATGAACGAACGTCATAGATCAGAACACCAGGGTGGGTCATAGCGTCTGTGAGCTGAAGACTGTGGAACGCCAGTCGGCTGGGTTGGAATATTGACCACCGTTAACTGGAACAATAATTTAGCAATGAGAACATCAGAAAGCCGATTGACCCAAGGAGCTCCGTGCACGCCTGCCTCTGTGCCCGCTCTGCTGAGGAGCTGTCTGAGCTGAGCCCCTGGGGCTGTGTCCCCGGCCTCTCCTCCTGCGGTCAGTGCTCCATCATATCTCCCTTGGCTCATGCAGTTGCTCTTGGAGTCACCTGTGCACGTCAGATATATCCTGTCTACGGTAGCAAGACAGGCCCTGGGGAAATCACAAAGCCCACTGGGTTGGCCTTGACACCCACCCCCGAGCCCCTCACCCCACGCCTTTATGTGGCTTGGTGATGTCTGGAAGCCCCTCCAAGGCTCTGCCATGTCTGAGCCAGGCCTGACTCTCCAAGCTGACGTCCCCCAAGTCCGCACCACCCCCATCACCGGCCCACGCATCAAAGCCAGACGGGCTGCTCACATTTGGCTGCAAATGGCAACGGGTCTTCTGAGCCATCAGCTGTGCTGTGAATTCTAGTCCCCAACTTCTCCTCAGCTTTGATAACTGCCTCAGAGTCCCTTTTCTCCTGGTGACCTAATCTAGCCCTGATTGTCTTCATGGTGTCTTTGGATAAATTGACCTCCGCATCCCACATGGCTTGGAGCTCTGTGGTTGGAAGCTCCAGGGCCTTTCCCAGGTTCTCACATTCCACAGTGACTGATGGGGAATTCCCTGCTCCAGTATCCACGCCACAGCTCTCCAGCCCATTTCCCGTCCCCTTGGGAGGAGGGAGAAGCGTAAATCCATCACCCGGTAGCTACTATTATTTTGTAAGCAATTTGTGCCATAGACAGTAATTTCTAAAAAAATGTTTTGGTTCAAAGGAGTGAATTAACTAGTGGGAATGTCTGGGAAATGTTTGCAAATAGATTCTCAGTGCCTACCAAAACTGACCCCCCAGGAACTTGCCACCTCTTGGTCCATCTGAGATAGAGTCCAGTACTTCTGCAGTTAAGGCCCCACTTCTTAAAAATGGTGTAAGAATTAGATCAGGTAATGGAAAAGCACTGCAGAATGGAGTGGTCGAGAACGACCCGGTTCTCGGCATCCCAACACACAAGATTAAAAGGTTAAAAAAAGCGCATAGCCTCTTCAAATAGAGTCCAGCACTTCATCGAGATGCTTTCAGTGAAAGACTTCATTTATCGTGGAAGTTGAGGAACACATTATTGATTTGACAGCAGATTAAGGCTATTAAGAAAATTTGCTAAAATAAACAACGAACTCGTGCCCTGCAGGAATGGTGAAATGGCCAGTAATCACTAAGGGAAACGAGTGGAGAACAAGATGGAGCCAATAATCATCGCGCTTACAGACAGCGCCCTGCAGGTAATGATCTAACCAAAATAGAGAGCACAGCTTTAATAACAGGGATGTGTGGCTGTAAAACCCAGTTGAACAAAGAAGGATGGTTAACCCGGGGTGTGTCCATATGCATTGTCTGAAAAGGTCTTTGTTAAACCCGTCAGGCAGCTGGGCGACCTCCCTAAGAATTGCCCCACTTAGGAGGGAGGAGAGCCAAGTGGGAAGGAGTTGATGATCTTGCAGGATTCACACGTCCTCGTTCACCACCCGGGGGAGCCTGAGAGGAACCTCGAGGTGCCTTCTGGCTTGAGCATCTTCTATTCGTGAGAAAGGGTATTAGACATTTACAGGGACCAGTACTTCCTCTTATCCCACGCCAAAAAAAAAGTATCGCCTAAAGAAAGGTGGAAAATGACATGATCAACAACCAGGGCTAGTATATTTAATCCGTAGGAGGTGGGTTGTGTTCCCATGCAGGATCACAGCCCTGAGGTATGTGGCCTGAAGCCCCTGATGGATCGGGGGTAGATCTGGAAGCTCTTATCAGGATACGCTTGGCAGCTGACTCCCGCTCAGGCCAGCTTCTTGGCTAAGGTTCTGTGACTCTAACTATCGAGATGTTTGGCGTCATGTAGACAAAACATCAATATTTGGAATGTGCATTTTCTGTTTCCATTCAAAATATTATCGTGAGACACAGCTGTACTCTATCATCCTAGCAAATTATTTAATTCCTTCAACCTTCCCTTTCACATATTTCCCTCTCAGTTTATTAACTCTGTAAGATGTCAGTTCTCAACGTGAATCAGTGCAACCTGTAACCCATTTAGGTATTTTGTCATCTTCTTAACGCTTTGGTGCCACCAGGGATATGATCGTTTGCTCTGTCATCGACTCACTTAATGGCATTGCAAGATGGGGGAGAAGAGGACCCCTGGGAAGTCACAGAAGTTTCTAGCCTGTGTTACTAACATGACTATATTAAAAAATAATAAGTATGTATTTTTTTAAAACTACAAAAGAATGCCGTCTGCTGTCAGTTTGCTATTTCAAAGTGTACCGTGTCCCAATGATTTTCCACTGATGCTTAAAGTTAGTGATGAGGAGAAAGCCCACTTCCTTTGGCTTCTTTAGGTGACTGCATATAGTGAAGGCTCTGAGAGATGGTTGCCAGTCAGACTGTAGGTCCCCTGCGGAAGCCCATGCGCACGAAACGCCCTTGGGGAGCCCAGAGCTGGTGGGGAAGGTCACTGGGGCTGTGTTTTCCCGGAAAGACCATAACTTAAGACTCATTGTCAGGACCAGCCTTATCCCAGTCCTGGCAGAAGTCGGTGTCTCTTCCCGTGGTTCTTCATGCTCAGTGACGGCGGACCCTGATGGAAAGCCAGCCAGTGAGTGTTCGGAGCTTTTTGGTTCAGAAATGAGATGCAGAGCCTGTGACGGAAGGCGGCAAGGGTGGCAAAGGGCTTTCCACACACACCCCGGGGTTTCTCCCCTCGATGTCCCTGTGAAAGCCAGCCACCCATGGGACCACCTCCCACCCCCTCCTTCATGTCTCCTCGCCCCTGCTCCCCTCCCCTCTGCACGCTGTCTCTCTGCCTCCCTCCCTCCCCGCCTCACTCACAACACACACAACCTACACAACATACATACACACACAACACACAAAATAAGACACATAATTCACACACACCACAGCATACATGACATGTACAACACACACACACACACACGTCAGGGTCTCTCCAAACCAGGCGGCCATTGTCCTCAGAAAACACTGTGGATGAATGGCTGGACTGGAGCGGGGGTGAAGACAGAGAGGACTCCTGTATAGAGTGACCGCCTGGCCTCCTCCCTCCAGGCTCCTCCTTCCTCCACACAGTGGACTCTCCCCTGCGCTCTCTCCTCCAAGACAAGGGGGATGTCCCATCATGTTCCCTTTATGCAGCAAGACGCAGTGTATAGAGCCGGGCTTCTCTGTGTAAATCCGACTTTTTTCCTCACAAATCTGTGTGTGTGTGTCTGTGTGTGAGCATGTCCATGTGCCTGTGTGTCAGCATGCCTGTGTGTCTGAGCATGTGAGAGCATGTCCCTGTGTGCCTGTGTGTGTCTGTGTATGTGAGCATGTCTGTGTGCCTGTGTGTGCCTGTGTATGTGAGCATGTCTGTGTGCCTGTGTGTGTCTCTGTGTGAGCATGTCTGTGTGCCTGTGTATGTGAGCATGTCTGTGTGTACCTGTGTACGTGAGCATGTCCATGTGCCTGTGTGTCAGCATGTCCGTGTGTGCCTGTGTGTGTGAACATGTACATCTGTGAGCATGTATGTGTGTACACAGGTCTCGTGGCAGACCCCGAGATTCGTAGCTGAGTGTGCAGAACTTGGAGCTCTCACAGTGCTGGGAATATGAGAAGACGGGTTTGTGCGCTGGAGGGGCCTTAGTCCTTTGCAGCTCAATAACTGTCTATTTCATTTTAATGCTGATGCTTCATGAACATGCAGTAAATTGACAGAATAACCGTGTCAAGGCGTTCTCAGCACACACGCCATTTGGAGCCCTAACAAGCCTGATTTTATGCAGCACACAGAAGCGTGGGCAATTAGGGTCTCCGAGTAAATGAGGAGTGCTTGGAGACCCGGCTGCTCTCAGAAACACCCAGGACCACCTCACATGACGGGCTGTCGTTGCCATAGTAACGTGGATACACACCACCAGCATCACAACGATACATCACCAATTTAGTGCTCTACTAAACACAAAATAATACCTCCTTTAATGATGCTGGGCTGTGGTTCCTAGAAATATGGGGCCCCCTGTAGCAAGCGCCAAACTGCAGAAGAATCTCCATTTATCATGCAGAGTTGCTGTGGTTTCCACAGTGCAAAAGTTGGTCTGCAGTTATTTGTAATCACTCTTAATAAGAAGTTATTCGGCAAATTGCACCTGCAAACTTTGGTGCAATTCCCCAAACCTGGGGTTAGGTGTCTCCAACTTGAGACCTGATTGAAAACCAGCCTGAATCTGAGAACTGTGGCTGTAATTACACGGGCCGGTCCTTGTTCTGGTCTGCTGTGAATCATCACTTCTGAGCGTGATGGAGCAAGAGGATGAGGCCGAGTCCATCCTGTGAATGATCTGAAGAGTTCATGAGGCAAAGGCTGGAAACCATAGCAGAGGGAAGCCCAGCATTCAGCTCTGCAAACAGAGACGATTCCCACCGGCCTGTGAGGGAAGCACTGCCCTCTGCTCCTGCTACACGGCCATTTGTCCCACACTCATCCTCGTTCTATCTGGATTGGCTCAGATAACATCCTACTTGGCGAAGCCCCAGTGGTTTCCTTCTGTCATCAGCACGGGACCTCTCCTCTTCAACACAGAGTGGAGCTCAGAGGGAGCATCTTCTGGACCCCTGCCCTGGCGTTTGGGTGTGTCCTAAGACTCATCCTTCCTGTTTTTGCCAGCAGTTCCCCGCCCTGTTCCGTCACAGCTGACCCCTCCAAAGACAAGGAGCAGCATCTGAGTGCAGTGCAGGATGTGGGTCTTGGAGCCAAACAGACCTGAGGTTTAAAACCCAGATTGACTTGGAACTTGGCTTTGATCAAAACACAGAATTGCTCTGAGCCTCTGCTCCCTCATCAGTACAGCAGAGATCAGCTGTGTGAGAAGTAACCAGGAGACGTGAGGAAAGCGTGTGGCCTCCTGGCCACACCCACGAGGCACACAGATCATGTGTGTGCCCTTCGCTCTACCAGGGTCTGACCTGCAGGTCTTTGTTTTATTCTGTGTGGTGTCTTCTTAGTCTGCCTTCGAAAACCTTCCCCAAGCTGCCCTCGAGGGTCCGTGGGGACGGAGGGGCAGGGGGCCGCACAGGAGAGTCAGCCTGCTCACCTCTGACCATGAGCATGACGAGGGACGAAGAAGGCCAGGGGACAAGGTGCGGTCATTGGGCTTGGCCACAAAGCACAGCAGGGACAGAAGACCACAGCTTCTCACATGCTTCCTGAATGAGCTTTAAAAAGGACATTTTTCTGCAGTTTAGAATCCTGGTTTCAGTAAACGATAAAACAATTTTATGCCATTTCCCTCACTAATTGCCATCTCATCAATAGAAAGGATAACTTCCCTGAATGTAGTGAGTTTCTCTCATCCGTGCCCTGGTGCAGGAGGGAGGCGGTGGTTTCCATTCTGAGGACGAGGGCGACACCTCCTGGGCTTGCAGGGAACGCTTCTCGCCTCCTGTGTAGCTGGATGCACGCCTTACCTCACTAAGTGTGTGCCTTCTCCATCTTGCTGTTATCTTAGGCTCTCTCAACTTTGCTTAATTGTGGCAGGTGAATATCTGGATGCATATTTGCTTATCAGAGAGGAAAACACACCCCCAGGTCTTTGAAACATTGGATCCCCCATGAGAACCTGATCTCAATGAGCCTGTTGCAGGATCCTGGACCAATCTTGATGTGATGGCGACAGCAACCTTGGGTCATCGGGACAGAATGAACTGGAAGCCATCACCCCTCCCATCCCCTGGATCTCTCTGATCTTCAATATCACCCACAGCGACTAAGTGGGAATGTGGCCAGGACACATTTTAAATTGAATTTCCTTCTTGTTACAGCCTAGCTTTTGATACAAGCCAGCAACAGGCAGATGTGACTAATAGAATCTCCCTCGTTCTTTGCAGACCCTCTCCATGTACAGTTACGTCACAACCTGACACAGGTTTTCGATCTTTCCCTCTGTCCTGGACGAGAGCGAGTTACCCAGCTTCCTGAGCAGAGAGGAAACTTCTCATGGCTCCACTTCTGGTTCTGAAGTGGGAAGAGAATTTTTCTTTCTGCTCTGGAATTCTCACTGTAGAGGAAAGAATGAATTTTGACCATATTTTCAACATCTCCCTACATGAGAAGTGTTGATACAGTGAATCCATTTTTCCTCCATCCAAAAAAGAGGACAAATAAATGGATATCTGGAGATGAAAAGACGGTGTCTAGGTGGGATGAAGAAGATGCAGAGCTGGAGACAGTCGGGCAGCGTTTGGATGTCGTGAGAAGGGACCCTGGGCAGGGAGGGCGCTATGCATGCAGGAGAGTGTCCGGGAACACAGCATTCTCCAGCACAGAAATGACGCCCTCTGCCATTTTCCTGGGGTCAGCTTTGTTTTGCAGTGATGGACGCCTGCTTTGCTCTAAGGAAGAACTCCTCGCTGATGGCCTGCCTGTCACCTCTCACCTCCACTCCCCTACCTGCAGGCCTGGGTCTCGGATCGCCTGCTCTGACAGACACTGGCCAGAACTGCTGTGGCCTCAGCACCACAGGCCATGTGCTCTTTAGGGGCTGTCTTGTTGGTGCTGTTCATGGGACCCCTGCGAGTAACCTCCACTTGTGACGGAAGCCACACCTACAGTCAGGAGACCTGTATTCAGGTGCAGATCTGCCCAGGGACTGGGACGACGGCTGGGAACAGAGGTGTCACGTGCAGTGTGCTAGGCTGGGTCAGAGCCCCTCTGCTCCGGCTGTCCCTGAAGGACAGGTCCTCCCGCAGAGCCTGCTGCCGGAGGGAGGAACAGACTGCAAGAGGAATTTCTTTTGTAAACGTACTTTTCTCCTGTAAGACCAAGATTCCACTTCCAGACCAAAGCAGCGGTTTCTGTGCAACGGTCACTTCCTGGCAGGTCAGCAGTTACGATGTAAATTGCAGGATCCAGGCCCAGCCACATGGCTGATTTCATCTCCAGATGCTGCTCTGCTGCAGATTCTCTTCTGTGACATCAGCCAGCCCCAGACAGAGCAGGCGGGCTTCTCCAGAGGTGTCTCAGAGGCACGCCCAGGGGGTCCATCTTCTTGAGATCAGTACTGCTACAAAGCCCCTCCAGCGGGCACCGGTTCTAGCCTGTGGTAAGGCTGGAGGTGTCCAGTGGAGTCCTCCATTTCTCCTTAATTCTCCAATTAAAATGATAATCGTGCACTTGTTATTTTCCATTTCAAAAATGGACAATTACCATTCTGCCTGATGGGAGGCTGTCTGCAGCGAAACTAAGCTGTTCCTAATTGGTGCTAAAACTACAAGAAAAAGAAAAGCATTATGCACATTCTCTGCACAGAATCCACTTTTGCCACACCCCGCCAATGTCCCCTCTGCCCACTCCTAAGGATGTCTCCCGGGCTGTGGCTGCTCTGGACTGAATCTTGGCTCGGCCTTCCCCTCTGCCCCCGGGTCATCTCTCAGCCTAGGTCAAGCTCTCCACCTGCTCTGTTCTGACTTTGTAATAACCGTGTACACAGACTTGTATCTGCTCACAGCAGTGCGGATGTGGGGGGGGGGGGTAGGCGGCCCTGGATCCTGGGAGGGATCTGTGCCCCACTGACCCTAACCCCACCTGGTTTGTCATCCACTGAACACGTCGCCCACTGAATGCAGTGGCTGGGAAGTGTGGAGACAATCAAGATGGAGTCCCAAGAAGCAAAGGAATGTTTGCACAGCTCTTTCCATCACACAGACACTCGATAGTGTTTGTGTAAAGACTAAGGGGTTTTTCCTGCTGTTTTAAAATAGATATAAATAGACGTCTTGTCATGCCATTCCATTCTTGGCCAGAGCTCCCTACTGGAGCTTGCTGTTGAAAACCTGTCCCATTGTGAAGAGATGTGGCAACAATACAAGTTATACACACTCACGGCCAAGCACACATCGCGTGTTTTGCGACATCCATAGGATTTCCGTCAGGAGCAGAACACTTACCTTAAATGTAATTTGGCCTGCAGCCTGGGTGGTGTCATTTTGTAAAAAGGATTATATGCTATAAATAACTGTCCCTCAACCTAGAAGTGGGAGGGCTCATGAATAACGCAGGAGCTGTGCTCAACTCTGCCCTCTGAATCAGAGCACATGTGTCCCCACTCTCAAGAGGGAGAGAGCCTCCTTTCTATCCCCCTTTAAATTCTTGGCTCGGAACAAGCCGACTCCTTCTGGGTCATCCCCGCTGAGCTCCATACTCACTCCCCGCCTGTGTTTTCCTCTCTCCTCTCAGAGGGAAAGGGGCCCAGACATGAAGTCTCTCTCCCCCCCTGATGCCAGCTCCAGGGCCTGCCCCAGCCTGGCTGAGGGAGGTGATGGAGGCCAGGCTCTTTGCCCGCTGTGGCCACTGGAGGAATGAAAGGGATGGGGTCAGTGCCAGGCACAGGGAGACAGTACCTCCTGTGCAGTCCCGGAACCAGGTCCTGGGCTTGTACCGGTAAATAGGTGTCGAACAAATGAAGGAATGAATGAATAAGTAAGTGAACAGATGAATAAACGAATGAGTGAAGGAATTAATAAACAAATGAATGAATAAATGAATAAGCGAATGAATGAATGCACACATGCCTGAATGAATGAATGAAATCTCTAGGCTAGCACAGTGTCTCCCGTACCGCTGGCCCATCCAAATCAAATCTCTGGTGCCTTCCTCCCCCTCAGAGCTGCTTGCTGCCAATTCAGAAATGGAGAAGGGAGCAGAGTTCTTAGGGAGAGCAGGTGCCCAAGAGGACACACTGGGCCCCTTTCTAGCCACGAGCAAGGTGGGGCCAGCGAGGCACAAAATCTCAGTCATCAACAACGCGTTAATGCAAAATACAAAACATCAAAATTAATGCAAAAACCCATGATCAAAAATCAGCATTTTAAATAAATACAGGATCACTATTCCTGACTTTTTTTTTTTTTTTTTGCCTCAGGCTCCAATATGGCTCATCATAGCTCTGCCTTTATGTCAGGTTTTGATATTTTATTCCTGACTTTTTTTGCATTCATTTCGATGTTTTAATTTTGCATTAAGATGGTATTTATCTCGATTCCTGAGAGGTTTTGTTTGTTTTTGGTGACTCTTCATATTTCACTCCCGAGGTGGGTCGCTCAGCCCCTCCCTGGCTGCACCCCGTCGCCAGGGGGGACTCAGATGTGGAAGGGGCTACAAAATAATCACCTCCCGCCATTTCTCCTTCTTCTCACAGGTTCCCACTTAGACCAGAGGAATGTGTGCATGGGGTCCTGGTGCTCCCTCTCTCCTGAGGGTTGGAAGTGGACTGAGCTCCCTGTCCCACAGACGGGGGCTTACACGATATGTATTTATTTCTCAACGTTCTGGGGGCTGGACATCCCAGTGAAGGCGCTGGCAGATCAGTGTCTGGTCTCTCAGTGGGTTACACGAGACCAGGAAGTGGTGTCCCGTCTACAGAAGCCTTGGAATCATAAAACAATTCTAAAAGGTACATTTATGGAAAAGATACTACTTGTAGAAGGATCTTAACCTGAATGCCAGCCGTGTTAGCCCCAAACCCAATCAGGAGGCTCAGAATCAGATTAATCTGACTGAAATAAATAACAAACCTGACTCGGATTTATTCTGGGCCCTCATCCTGCCTGCTCCATCCATTCCCCACTACCCCTTCCTAAGGCATTCCCAAACATCCCAGGACAGACCCCCTTGGATGAGACATTCCAGGACAGACGCAGAGACAGAGCCAATGAATCAGTGAGTGAGGAAGAAGCATGTTAGCAAAGTCCTCAGGTGCCCCGATAACATGCCCCGGGAGGGGAGCCGGGGCAGCCCAGACCCGGGCGGACAGTCACAGGAGGGCACCGGAGGGCGAATGCCTGACAGCTCCCTGTCAGGATGCTGTGTGTCTTCCCCATGCCGTGGGGCCTGGTGAACCAGACAGTAACACCCGCACCCAGGGCATCCTGAACTCGGTGAAATCAAAGTGATATTCTATTTCACAAGAACTGTTATTATCATTTGACGGAATAAAAGAGTCCCTCCTCCAGCATCTGGTGATTGCAACAGCTTCCAAACTCCCTCTAGGAGGATTTCTGCCCGTGGACTACAGAGGGAAGATTGTTTTATCCTTGTGATTATGAAGGTCCATCCTAGCAAAGAGCGAACATGGTGACAGAGAAAGTAGAGACCTTTCTGCCTCTGGGAAGGAAAATTGTTACTGCTCCAGAATATGCAAATTGCAAAATGCCGTAAGATGAAGACTTGCGATGCATTTCCATCACATGGAGGAAGAATAGAAGCTACTTGAAGTGATGTCAGTGCTGGTGACAGGAAACGGCTGCCTTCACGCCTCAGCGTGGATGAGGGTCCACACATACATATAAACCAACATGGTGAGAAGAGATGCTTGTCAACATAACCCTTGGAAAACCAAAGACTCGCGTAACCTGAGAGCAGATCACGGGGGAAAAGGGAGAAGTTATCTGCAGGGGAAACATCATGAACACTTCACATGCTGCACCTGCAGGAGCTGACATGGGGACGTCACTAATGTCACTAGACTGGGAGTCGGGAGCATGGACCACGGGTGCCCAGCCACTGCGGGCCTCAGTTTCCCCTCCCGTGGGGTACGAGTGTGAGCTGGAATGCCTCTGGCACTTCTCCAGGCTCCTGTGTCCCCACACTACTGAGTGAGCCGATGCTCAGGCCTCCTGAGACACAGTGAGGGGACAGTCGGTGCCCTTCACCCGCGGGCACCCTTTTGTCTCTCCAGGAAAAATACCAAAATGTGTCCACTGAAGAAATACTGTATTAAAGGACTTGTTTCCAAAGGTCATCTTTGGCCACCTCGGTAAGTGATGAAAGAAATGCTCACGCTCCACGGAGTCTTCGTGAGGCGAGGAGAGGTGACCCGCAGAGAACTTGAGATAATCGGGCAACGATGTGAGCACAACGGAGTCCCGAGCCCTTGACAGGATGGTCTCTGTCTCAGTCGCTCGGGCTGCTAGAACAAATACCACAGATGGGGGCTGATGGACAACGGAGGTTTATCCTCACAGTTCTGGAGGCTGGAAGTCCAAGGTGGAGGTGCCAGCAAATTCCGTGTCTGGTGAGGTCGTGTTTCCTGGCTCACAGCATCCTCTCGCTGTGTCCTCACCTGGTGGAGGGGAAGGGAGCTCTCTGGCGTCTCTTTTATAGAGGTGCTAATCGCAGGGCCCGTGGACTTGCCGCTCCCCCGATGACTCGGGATAGAGGCCGTGGAAGATTCCCAGGCACCGCATGTGTCCGCCTGACATTGGTGCCCTCTGCAGTGTGGGCCTCAGGGCCGGCCGCCGTCTGCAATGGGCTGTGGGATTTGGCTCTTGGCTCACCCAGATGAAGAGCACACAGCCGCATGACAAGGAGATGGTGACAGACTTCAGAAGCCCACATGGGTGCGGAGAGATCACTGGTGAGGGCAGAGTGCCCAGAACGGATTAAGCTGTCCTACGGGTCCCCTCCCAGAGGTAAAGGGCTCGCACCAGGTAGCCGGGCCCAGCGGACCTCAGGGCCTGGACTCCCGCCAGCTCACCACCGCCGGGGCAGAGGCCGTGTTTACCCAAAGCAGGGCCTTTTCCTAATTTGCTGGCCTGTAAGGGCACCGATGTCAACTCTCACAGACTGAAAGGTTGGCAGTCACCCCAGTCTTTCGTCACCCGGTTTTAGCACAGATCTCAGATCAGTTCACTTCCATCCAGCATTTATGGAATTTCTACGCAGGATACAAAGAAAGGTTAAGATGTGTTGGTGCCAGGTTCTAGAAAAATTCACAATGTATTAGAGAAGATAAACCCATGAGCAGATCATTTCAATAGAGCCAGTTGGCAAGAGCTGTGATGGGTCCAGGGAGGCACCAACAGGAGGGGCTCCTGCAGAAATGAGCCAAGGCCCCACCTGTACCCTAATTCAAACTCGAGCTGTAAACTGGTGTCTTCACTGAGTAAAGCCAGGAAACACAAAGAATGAAGGAGACAAAGATCCTTCACAGTCTTACCAACCAGAGAAAGTTCATGACAATATTTTCAATGAGTTACTTTCTGATTTTTTTTTTTTTTGCATATATAACCTGGATCCTACTGTGCCATGTTTTTCTTTGACCTGACATGATATCATGAGCCTTCTGTCATATTTTTAAAATAAACATTCCATAAGCATTGTGTTGTGTATGTTGTTTCATCTGATGGATCGACCGCACCAGCTCTGGCCACTGCCCCTTCCAGCATCTCACTCTGGAGCGGTTCCTACAGGATCCCAGCCCTCTCCCCCATCTGCAGGGGAGGTAGAGGAAGCTCAGAGATGTGAAGCAAACTTGGCCGTGGTCATGACAGGGTTCAGGACACGCCACCCCAAAATATGGCACCTTGGCATATTGAGTATTTCAAGGTGTAGGAATTTGAGGAACTGCCAGTGCAGGAAGGACTCGCTGACCTTCCCCTGGAGCAGTCAGGGGACCCTATGTGAGAGGTGCCCTCCCTCTACCCCAAGGACAGGAGCATCCTTATCTCTGAAGACGGAGGGACCCCGAAAGGAACCCCAATGAACAGGCCTTGCTAAATCTCCCGCAGTTCACTACCCTGAGCTCACACCCTTTATCCTATCACATCCTTCTATGACTGCCCACCCTTCCTCAAATCCAGTGTAAAAGCACACAGGTTTAACCATTGTTTCAGATCTCCATTTCCTTATGAAGGCTCTCGTGTCACATCAAAGTTATATTAAATAAATTCCATGCTTTTCTCTTGTTAATCTGTGTTCTGTGACAGAGCCCCAGCTAAGGATCGCCGGCATGTGGTTCTACCTCAGTCTCTCTCCACCATGCCAGATTCTGGAGCGCAGGAAACATCTCTGATTGATCTTTGGAGTTCCCACAGAACCCAGCCCAGACCCTTGTCCTGTGAGGAGAACACTGCGGCACTCTTTACCTATCCCACGGTTTTTCCTAAGCCGAAACTCTGGAGCTCGCGGGAGCATTGTGATGGGCTCACATTGTGATAAACTAACAATTTCTCCTCGGTTTTCTGTGTCAGGTCTCCTCCCTGTTCACAGGGCCCTGGGCTTTTGTCTTAACCCCTCAGGAAATGGAAGACACAGGAGCAGCCCAGAGAGAAACAATGGAAGCAAATTCTTAGCTGTTGCATTTCAAAAGCAGAGGAACAGGCATAAAACAATAGATTCAGAAGGATATTTTTATCTGTGGGAGCCAGCGTGTTTCTCCCCCTCCTTCCAGACTAGAAGTGTTTTCCTCAGTGGGAGGAAATGGAGAAATAGAATCAATTAGGAGGGAAAAAAAGCATAAATGCTAGTAGGTTCTGAGAGGAGACCTTGGCCCCGTTCCCCCTCTCGGCGACTTCCCAGGGGGCGAGCACAGGATGTTCAGACAGGTGTGGAGATCAAGGTTCCCTGATCCGCGGCACGTCCCACGGAGACGCAGAGCTCCCTCGCTGAGGGCCTGCTTGGCTTGTTGCAGAAATGTCCACAAGTCCCAGAGCGGGGCTGGTCAGGCCACACTTAGCCCCCGAAGTGTCTGCAAGCGCCCCCCAGGGTGGAGAGGGAACAGCAGACTCATTTCCTCCACACCACACCCCAGAACAGAGGTCAGAGCAGGGAGAAGTTGAGACGGATGGACATGGAGGTGCCTTTTGGACACGAACAAAGGACACGGTGACGTCAGCCCATGGCCTGACCAGGGAGGACCCGAGAGACAAGATCTTCCAGCAGAAGTCAGGTGACAAGTGACAATGGAGCCCTGAGCACGGCCCTTCCCAGAGCCGAGGCACCCAGGACATGAGCATGGTTCTGAGAAAGGACGCAGGGCCCAGGGTCGCCTGAGAATTGGCTGGAAGCAGGGGCTCAGAACAGAGAGCAGGTTTAGATACAAACAATGCAGCTGTCTTCTCTCTGAGTCCTGGAGGAATACGGCCTTCAAGGTGGGGCGGTCTCAGCCCTGGTCCTCAGCCTGGTTGGGGTGTCACATCCGGCAGGGAGAACCCCCGTGACATGTGGCTGTTGGTGAAGGATTGAAGCCTCTGTGTGTGTCTCGTGAGAAGGCCGCTCGTGGTGGCAACTCTCACAGTGGTGAGTCTCCTTTTGGTTCATAAAATAATGCACTTTGGGTCTTTAGCACCTCGAATCAGTCAGACCAACAGAAAAAATGTAAGATCTGGGTACTGACCAGCCCAGTTCACAGCATGGGATTTCCAGCGATGACTTGCAATAAGTCACAGTAAACACAATCCTGGTGGACCTTTTATCGTTTCTTTTTAATCTCGGTGGACGCATCCCTCTCCCTCCTACTGACGATTTCTCTGCTCATTTTTATAGCAAATCTCCTAGAGTGGCCCGTCCACGTCCTGGGTCTCCATCTCCTCTCATTTCCCGGGTTGCTTACTCCAGGCCAGCCTTCCTGCTCACCTCTGTACTGAACACCTGTGTCAGGTGCCCCTCTAGGGCCGACTTCGTTCAGCAGCCTTAGACATTATCAGTTCTTCCGGAAACACTTCTCCCTTGGCTTCCACGATACGCTGTCTCCAGCGTGTCCTCCTCCCTGGCCGCCCCATCTCCGTCTTCTCTGCTGGACCCTCCCATTCTTCTGTCCCAGGACCAAGTCCTTCGCGCTCTCCCCTGTCTGCAATTGCTCCGTCCCTTACCTGTGAATACCGTCTCCCCGTGAGTGGCTCCCACAGTTTTATCTCCAGTTCCAACCTCTCCCAGGAGCCCTCAGCCTACTCGACGTCTCCATTTGGATGTCAGACTCTCACCTGACACTGAAACCTTGTGTCCCGCCCATGGCTGCCACTTCCAAGAAAGTGACAGCACCGCTCATCTTCAGTCCCGGGAATCGGCCTTCACACCCCTTCTCACTCCCACCCACAGCCAGGCCTTCAGAAAGCCCTGCAGCTCACCTGCAGAAATGCCGGCCCCCAGCTCACCCCCCCGTCTTGGTTGGCTCAGGCGCCGTAACAACATACCACACGCTGGGTGGCTGAAACAACACAAAATCCATCCTCACGGCTCTGGAGGCTGGAGGTCTGAGAGGAAGGCATCTTCAGGGTTGGTTCCTGGTGGGGATCTTTTCCTGGATTGCAGACGGCCGCCTTCTCACTCTGTCCTTACGTGGAGGAGAGCGAGCAAGCTCTCTGGTGACTCTTCTTATAAGGGCACCAATCCCACTGGGTTAGGACCCCATCCTATGACCTCATTTAACCTTAATTACCTCCCAAAGACTCCATTTCCAAATACAGTCACATTGGGGGTTGGGGTTTCAACATATGAATTTGGGGGGACACAACTCAGTCCATAGCACCCTCTTTCTCCTGGACCACTGCAGAAACCCCAGCTGGTTTTGAGGATCCATGTGTGCCCCGCTACCCTGACACAGTCTGGCCATCACTGATGTGACACCCTGTGGTGTCAGTGGGGGGCCAGCAGTACCCCCAGCCATTTAGAGGGCTTCACAGAAGAGAATTTAAAGAAGAGACCCTGTGCAGAGGTGTAGACAGGGCTAAGAGGACCCACAAGAAATCTCGAGCCCTCAGGGCCTGGCTCCAGAAGGAGGACGTGCAAGGGGGACTGCCTAGCAAGAAATGGGACCCAGAAATCTGCCAAATCTACTGCCCAAACTGCAGCAAGACACAGTGGAGCAGGAAGAATAAGAGTTCACCTCTCCCTGTTCCTGCCTCCGGTCTCTGGCCAGTCCCTCCTCCTGGCCACACCCAGCTGGAGGGCAGAGGGCAGGGGGAACAGGGGGTCAGCACCTGAGCACTGAGTAGGACAGAGGGGCACAGATGGGGGTCAAAGGGAGAACAGAGAATAATTCCCCACTGGTCAAATCCCTCCAGTGGCCGCCCCTCGCTCTTGGAACAAGGACAACTTGCCTTGTATGGTCCATGGGCCTGGCACACCCACACCTTCCTCTATCTCTGCTCCAGCCCCTGGGCCCCTCAGAGTTTTGCTCTTCATCTTCCCTCCACAGGCCTCCCTCCCTGTCCACGAGGCTCACTTCCTGCCCCGAGCGAGGGCCTCTGCCCAGTTCCTGCTCTGTTCCTGACATGCCCTCTGCAATCTCAGCCGGCACCTCCCACAAGCGGTCTCCCCCCAGGAAGCAGGGACAGAATGGGTCATAGTCCTTTCTGTAGGCTCTGCTCTCTGCTTGGAAAAAAAGAGGTCTAGTGGCTATTTTGCTCATTTCTCTTTTCTTCCCAAGCACTTGCATTTTTTCTGTTTCCATAAAATCTTAAATATGACAGTTTTAGGAAACATTTAATCCTGCACTTTTCACCTTGATCCAGACCTGTATTTGCACCTGCAGGTCACACATCTCCAGCTGGATGTCTCAGGTAGCTCAAGGTCATTGTGCCCAAAACTGAACTCATTCACTGCCTCTTCCCAAAACGGGTTCCTCCTGCTGCCTTCCACTCATCCACCAAAGCAGAGATATGCGGTGAATTTGCAGACACCTAAGTACATTCATTTTCAACTTGAATACAAGGCTCCCACCACGTGTAGAAGGTGTGTGTAAGGTTTACATCTCCCTGACAACCCAGACCCAGCACCCCTCCCACTAGAATGTCATCCGTGACCGCAGAGACCCTCCTGGTCTTGTCTCCTGCTTCATCTAGGACACCGTTCATGCCCATTGAACACCTGTTGAGTGAATGCATCAGACAGGAGTGAGCCCGGGGCTTGATCAGTGGACCCACACTCAGACTCCTTCCAGGTACGAAGCTCTGCGGGGAAAGCAGTGTGCAAGTCAACCTCATTGGAAGACGGACAGCTGCCCTCTGTCCCTAAACCTTAAGCCAAATCCCATAAGTCTCACGACAGATATTTTTAAACTTAGAGAAAGAATGACAGATCTTTTCTTTCTGGAAACAATGTGCTATTTTGAAAACCCCACACACTCTAAATCTCAAGATTCTGGAGCATCTCTGGATGAAGATGAGTCGATGTCACCATCACAGTCACTGTGGTTGAGGGAAGTTGGGCCCCTGCTGTCTGGAAACTCCAAACAAGCAACACAGGGCATTTGACTGGGTGATTTTTTTGTGCCTTATTGGCAAAAGGACACATCTCTGGGATTTGCTTTTAAGTAGTAATCCCAATGGACAGAGGGAGGAAAGAATAGGTTGGGCCAGGATGAAACAAGATCAGCCATGACTTGATAGCTCAGAGAGCTGTAAGTGCATGGGCACTTATAATTCTGTCTACTTTTGCATATGTCTGAAATTTTCCATACAAAAAGTTTTTTTTAAATTCACATCTGTCTCTGGAGCAGTGCCAGCAGCTCCCGCCCCGACAATAGCAACACAGCCATCTGTCCCCATCATGACTTGTCAGAACAGACCTGCAGACTGCTGTATTCCATCTAGATTCCAGAAATAGTCAGGACCCTGCAACTTTCAGGCATTGTACCTGAGACAATTAGAAAAAGAAGTCTGTGCTCATGTGTCAAAGATCATTAAAGAATTTAGGAAGCAAGCCAAAGCAGAAAAAAGCTTTCCTTTTACTAAAATTAACTGTAAGTTTATCCCAGATCCATGTTGTTTGTATATATGAACTTTCTGGAAATGATATTTATATCCAGTGGAAGCACGTCTTCTCTTAGCCCAGTGAAGAGAAGAAGAGAGGAGTCAGGAGGGCTGGGAAGCAGTAGAATGTCAAGTGGATATCTATGGTGGGATGACTTCTGAGCTGCTCATCAGCCTGCGCTCAAGTCATCATGAAGGTGCTCATAGTTATGAGAGCAGAGCCCACACAGTCTCTTGGGAAATGTCGGCCAGAATTGACCAACTCACAGTTCCTTCCAGAGCCCTCCCACTGAGTGGATTGCTTGGATCTGTTGAGCAGGTTCCTGGACCTACACAGAAATTAGGAACACAGAATCAATGCTACCTTTGCAGGAACGAAAAGTAAACAGTGAGGCAGAAGATGGCTCTGGGGCGCAGGGCTTGATATGTGACATGAGGGCATCTCCAGATGATAGGGAGATGGGACATAATGTCTGAGCAGGGACCATGCTGCTTCTGACTTTCTCTGGCTTTATTCTGGCACTAAATGCAGATTTCATCCAGTTATTGATCACTTAGTTTTTGTCTTTTGCAAGAAGAGTTTAAAGAGCTTATGAAAATATATGGACTTTCAAAATAACGATGTGGAAGATGAAATCAGAGCAGGGGAATGCAGGGAAAAGCAGCAGCAGCAGCAGCAGCAGTGGGTGCAGCACACAAAATGCACAGGAAAGATCCTGTACTTGAGACCCTCAGAGAAGAGCTGCGTGTTGGCCTCAGAGCCATCTACAGACACTGCAAAGAGGAAAATACACCAGTGACCGGCCATGGAGTGCACATAAAATAAATCTCAACTTGCTTCTTGGGAGACATATTACTAATCCTGGAACGAGATCAGAGAGAAATTCCTCTTGAGAGTCTCTTGTTAGAGTAAGAGGCCATCTTATCTTCCAAGGAATGCACTTTGCAGTGGGAGGAGAGGACACAAGAAAGGCAGAATTAATGATACAAATGTACCAAATGCAAAGCAGTTGTAAATGATCATAACTATATTTTGGAGAGTGGTGCTAGCAAACAGTAGCACATGAAGCTAGACACTGAATCTACCTTCCTTAGGAAATCCTTGTGATCTTTAACCTCTTTCCAGAATGTCCACATTTTGACATGTGTATGAGCAACTGGCCTTCTCTGCTTCTGGGTGTTTTTTGTGAAATGAGCTGAGGCCAAAAGGACTAGTACCAACCAATCACCAACATCATCACCAACACCAACACCATCATCAACACCATCACTAATACCATCAACATCACCACCATCACCCACAGCTTCACCACGACCAATGCCTTCACTATCACCATCAACACCATCACTAATACCATCAACATCACCACCATCACCAACAGCTTCACCATGACCAATGCCTTCACTATCACCATCAACACCATCACTAATACCATCAACATCACCACCATCACCAACAGCTTCACCATGACCAATGCCTTCACTATCACCATCAACACCATCACTAATACCATCAACATCACCACCATCACCAACAGCTTCACCATGACCAATGCCTTCACTATCACCATCAATATCATCACTAATATCATCAACATCATCACCATCACCAACACCATCACAACGTTATTACCATGACCAATGCCTTCACTATCACCATCAACACCATCAATAATATCAACAACATCATCACCATCACCAACACCATCACTAATATCATCAACACCGTCACCGTCACCAACACCAACGTCACTGGCATTTGGGCAGGGCTAAACATCTCAAAAATCAAACACGTGAGGGAGTCAGGCATGAGCTTGTGACGCTGTGACACAAAGTTGCAGAGTACTATATATGAAGATAACACTAGGGGAACATTAGTAACAGTATTTTACTTAAAATTACTGTTTTTAATGTAAAGTTTTAACTTTTTCTCCAAGAGCACTTGAGCCAAGCAGTGGAGTGAAAATAAAGATGCTGCCTTGGGGGAAGAGAAAAAGACCAGGAAAGGCCAACAGAAGCGACACTGACAGGCAGACAGGATCCAGCCTGAAGCAACTGGAGTGTGACATCTAAGCCAACCCACTCACCTTGTTCTTGACAACACCAAGTCTGCCCAGACCTTGCTTTTTTGAAGATAAGTAGAGAGAGAACAAATGGCTCAAAACCTAAAAAAAAAGTATGTGAGTGTGTGGGGATGTGTGTGTGAGTGTGTGGTGAGTGTGGGTGGGTGTGAGTGTGTGTGTGAGAGTGTGTGTGTGTGTGTGTGAGTGTGGGCTGAGGAGGGAGAAGCACCTGTGAGAGGCAGAGGCAGGACTCACCTCCAAGAGTTACTCCCAGCAGGACACCGAACACCCCCCAGGACGCCCTTCAGCCTTCGTTCTCAACAGTCCACGCAAAGATCTGAGTCCCGTGAAAGAGGAGCATAGAGTCAAAGGGAAAAAGGGGTGATGAAAAAGCCATGGAAAATACGAGTAAAAAACATAGATAAGAATGGATTGAGAGAACCTCTTACAGCAGCAAATCTGAATTTGAAAATAGACGACTACATAACTGGACCAAGAATTGAATTTAGGGCCAAAACAAACAAAATAAAAATAGAAGAGTTAAAATCTGTTTGTAGCTGTAAAGAATATAATTGCAGCTGCTGAATAATTAAGCCAGTCATCTGGTCAATAAGCTTGAGAATGTAGAGGACGAGGAAGAAAAGATGAAGTGTGGGTAAAATGACCCAGACGTAAAATGACAGG
The DNA here is from genome assembly GCA_031878705.1 of Tapirus indicus. NCBI lineage: Eukaryota > Metazoa > Chordata > Mammalia > Perissodactyla > Tapiridae > Tapirus > Tapirus indicus. The sequence continues at coordinate 124,773,854 of CM062925.1, forward strand.
GAACAGAGAATCAACATACTGATAAGTGTCTGTCAAGGGAACAGTCCAGAGTGATTAGAAAAAAGCAAAGATCAAAGAAAAAACTAAAAGAAAACAGTTCAGGGTATGCAGGTTTACAGCACTTACAATATCCCAAGCAATATCATCTGGCAACATTTTTAAACAAACAAGCAATAATACTTAAAGGGAAAAAATTTTGCAAACACTCAGGTGGATGGCACAGGGTGGAGGGGAAGACCGAAAAAATAGAGCAGACTGTCAATCTAGTTCACATAAAGAAACACATAAAAGCATGAGTGCAGGACTAAATTCTACATAATGAAGGAGAAACAGGGCAAAATTTTTGATCCGAGAATTTTATACCGATCTGTGAAGACAGCAGAGAGATAATCCCACATATTGGAGTCATCTGAAAATATACCAGCCAGATATTCTTTCTGAAAGAGTGTGCTCAGGACACGCATCCAATGAAGTTGATGGAGAGAAGGGACTGGAAACAGGAGTGGGCAGAGGTCGTCCACCAGGGTCCAGCAACCAGCGCTCAGTCGAGCAAAGGGACAACTGTTCAACCAGTGTAGAGATCGGTCTTGTTCTGTTTTGATAAGCTCCTTTCCATCCTTTTTCTATTAGAAAGTTCAGCTTGAATAGCATTTTTCAATCTCGTCTCCAAAGAGTAAGGTTTATTTAAGATGTTAGCAATGTGTGACTGTGTTTAAAGGAAAAATGTCAAAAGCAATTACAGTAGCACTAGAACTGACCTATTTTAAAGCTGATTTGATTTAAGAGTGATCTATTTTTTCCCAAACTCTTGGTATCTTAGCAAGAAATTTAAAAATAATAAACAGTTCTGAAGCTACATGAAAAAGCTGAAAGAGAAACCGTAATGTTGGCCCAAATTTCTAGACCAGGGGTTTACCTCAGCGATGACAACATCTGTGGGCTGAGAACAAAGGCAAAAATAAATATGAGGAATCGCATGGATTGCCAAAACTCTCAGAGAAAGTTATTAAGGGGACGTTTGCTCTCCAAATAGAAGACGCATGGGGATCTCAACAGTTTCACATCATTTAGTGATAACCCAGCTCCGAGGGTCTGGAAGGTCAAGAGCGGCTCCTCTTGTTGATGAAGGCAGCATCTGATTTCAGGGGAGGACATCTTGCCAGGGGTGGTCTGGGGGAAAGAGGGAAGGCGTTCCCTCAGCTCAGAGGATGCTCAGGACCCCAGGGGCTATATGGAGGGAGGGGAGAGCCTGGTGTCTTGATCCTCCTGCTGTCCGTCTTCACCCCACTCCCTTAGATTCAGAGCAGGGAGACTGACTCCGCCAGCCCCAGCTGTGGGCCCATAGTTGGGGAACCCCGAGGATCAAACTCTCCTTCTCTCTTGTACACTCAATTAGCTTTTCTGAATATCTACACTGTGCCAGGTGCCAAAGCCCTTGAGAGTCACCTCATTCCTGTCTTGATCAACTCACGCCAGTTGACAGGGGAGTCCAACACGTAAGAAAACATGGTCAGGAAAATGTCCCAAAGAGTCCTGGGGGCAGTGTGCCAGGGCTGGCTGCAGTGGCAGATGTCCACACGTGACTCCATTTCCCCACCCTCCAGCCCCGCCGTGGGGCACAGACCAGCGTGCCCGGCGCCACATAAGCTCCAAGAGGCAGCTCCATGACTGTGTCCATCAGCCTGCACCCAGCTGTGCTCCCCAAATACCACGTCCACTGGGAAAGTCTTCTCAGGCATTTCCATTACTCCCCAGGGGTCTGCGGTCCACATGCCAAAACCCCCTGGGAACACAGAGTGATTCTTCCATTTCCTTGACTCTGAGAGATGCTGTCTTAGCTCGGGCTGCTGTAACAGAACACCACAGACTGGGCGGCTTATAACCAGCAGACATTTATTCCTCACAGTTCCGGAGGCTGGAAGCCCAAGTTCAAGGCCCCAGCAGGTTCCGTGTCTGGTGAGGGCCCACGTTCTAGTTCACAGACGGCATCTTCTCTCTGTGTCCTCACATGATGGAGGAGGCAAGGGAGCTCTCTGGGGTCTCTTTTATAGACACAAATCCCATTCATGGGGGCTCCACCCTCATGACCTATCACCTCCCAGTGGCCCCACCTCCCAACACCATCCCATTGGGGGTTAGGCTTCAACATATGAATTGGTGAGACACAAACCCAGTCCACAGCAGATACACATTTTGGCTTCAATATCTCAAGTTTATGTGTCTTAATAGATGCTTCAACAAAACACACGATTAGGGACTATTTTCTGTAATACAACTACTGATAAAATTCCAACCCAGCTGAATCACTTCAGCCACAACCCCCTTGAAGGATACCAACACAGCACACACAAGCTAGGACATCACCCCACCCCGAGTGGAGAATGCGGGGGCTCCTGAGAAGTGACTCTGAGATCTAACGCTCTTGTGAGACTGTGACCAACTTCCACACCTGCGATTTACCTAATGGAAAGGAGGACCCAACAGAGACCACCCATGGTGTCCTGCAAACCTTCTGTCCATCGGTCCAGACGTTGGCACTCTTGAGCTCAGCCATCACCACGTGACTTGCTAACTAAACGGGAGTGGAAGTGATGAGAGCCACCTATGGGCAGAAGTCTTAGGAGCCACTTAGGAGTCATTCTTTCTCTGCTCCTACAATCATGGGCACTTGGGCTGAGAGGAGTCAAAAGATGGGTGACCACAAAGGACAGCTCCTCCATGCCAACCCCGAGGGACATGCAGCACACGGGAGAAATAGACCATGCTTGTGGCTGCTCCCACACAAAGCCAAGCCCACGCCGTCGGACATGCCAGCTCTTTGGCGTGTGCTCCATGCTGAGAACACATAACGCCTTGAATTTCACTCCCAGTAACACCAGTGCAGTCATCTACGTGTATCGTATACAGGTTTAGTACAAGTTTACTACTGCAGTAAAACAATCGGTTGAAAAGGGGAAAGTGGGTTATTTGCACAAAGGGAAAACCATCTAATAAAATAATTCTGGCTCATCGCTAACTGTGGTACCTTTTAATTCTCCAAGTCAAGCGGACATCTGAGTTGCACAGGTGGGACGGTCCTTCTTCAGAGCAATGCCGTCCTTATGTGCCCGTCTTATGTAAACTGTCCACCAGGGTACAATTTTTCCTTCCTTTTGCCCCTTTTCTTTAGAGAGAGTGGTGTAGGGTCCACGGAGCCCACAGGCAGCCCTCTCCTTTTCACCCCACCCTGTCTCTCTCTAGTTAGGGTCGTCTCAGGGTCAGCAACTCACACAGGGACTGCTTTGCTTCAGGCATCGCTGGACCCAACCATGCCTTCTCACAGACAGGAGACCCGGGGCCTAGAAGTCTCCGCGTGCTTTCAGCCTGTCCCCAGCCTTATTGCTGTGCCCTCCTTTCAGCCATTCTGTCTCACATGCACTGAGCCTCTTTTCTCCCAGTTCTTCATCTCTGGCCTTTGTAGGAGGGCTCCCCTGGCTGAGGGCAAGCAGGGGGGCCACTGGGGAGCTAAAGCGAAACCTTGGCTGCACCGCTCTCTTGCTCCTGTATTATCAGCTTGGATTATTCGAGTTATTGTCAAAGCCTAGGCAGTAAGCTCCCCACCTCTGGAAGGGGTTGCTGTGGCCCATCTCATGGAGCAGAGCACCCCAAAGGCTTAACATCCAGGTGTCGAGCCTCGAGTCCTCCGTAGGGCAACACCGGCTTATGCTGCATCACAGCCTAATGGGCTCAGGTGTAATGAGAAGGTCTCTCCCTGAACTACTTACTCCTCCTGCCTTTCCCCTGCCTCCCTTTCTCTCGCTCTGCATGGGTACCCCATCTATGTCCACCTTGCGTTGCATTTCTCTCCAATGACTCAGACTATAGTGATGGTTATTTGTGGGGATGAGCAACTTGGAGATTCCATCATCTAAGGCAGCATCTCACAGCCCCTTGATAAGCTCCCACAACGTCCAGTACTGTGATCAATACACAATAGACACCCAAAGAGATATTCTGTCAACTGAATGTATGAATTGGAATTAGTTAGTTAAATTCCTGGAAGCTACTTTGCAGAGAAAGTTCATTAATTCATGATTAATTTCACTTCTTATCATTCGCATTTCATTTGAGGTACCATTATTAATGAAGGGCTGATTGAGTATTAATGTGATTGGAATCTGAATTAACGTATTCTAATAATTCATTGTTTTCATAAATCCAAGACAATAGGGTCAGACGGAAAGACCTCGTGTTCTTAAACCAATGGAATTCAAAATGAAAAGCCCGTGTTACCGCTACAATCATTTTCCTTGGTGGGGACAAGTAGGAAAATTTTCTAGCTCCAGTCAAGTAAGCCCCATTTCTGTTAATCTGGAGACCCATCCTTCCATGTTACAAGTGATGATGCATGGGGTCAATGGGCTGGTGAGGCTGTAATTCAGTCTTGACACTGAATTCAAAGGTGTGGCCTCTTATCTGTCTCACAGCTCCAGCAAAATCCTCAAGTGTCTGATGCCTCCAGTCTGGCCACCACAGCTGCCCTCTACATTTCTCCTATGTAAATAGCAGTTGTTTCCTATGATGTATGGGATCGCTACCGTGTGCTGCTGCTGGTCAATAAAACATCTGTTCTGTTTCTCATTGTAAACAGATGGAAGCCATGCAAAACAGAATTCGAGAAATAATCCTGGGTGAGTTGAATCAAGTTCAATTATCATTTCAGTAATGCACTGAGCGTTGACAAATCTGCATAAATGTGTCGAGTCCCACAAACTGAAATTTGTACAGGGACGGCTTTTTAAAAATGTATTTGGTCAAATGCACCTTGAGTTTTAAATGTTCTGATTTGAGTATTTTTACATGTCAGCAGCAAATTGGATTCAACTAAAAAAATCCATTACGTTTGTGTAAAGCCACGTATGAGACATTACCCTGGTGAAGAATGGAAAATTAAACCACCAACACCTTCCCCGTATGAAGGCAAGTGTAGTTTCTCAAAAATAAGTACTTGAGACCTTGTTCTTAATGTCCATTAAGGTTTATGTTAAAATACCTTCAACAACAATTGCTTAAAAGCTAAGCCACCGTTCCATCACACAGCATGTGAGTTTGGTGACCTGCCAACTCACATTTGGCATCACGATTGTGATGTCAAATCACAAATGAGGCTGTTGTTACCTTGACAGAGTGCTTGGAATGGATTGGTTGTTTGCCTTTGGCAGACGAAGCTGGCACCAGATTAACACCCAGGAGATGCTCACAGTCACTCAAGTGTGAACTGCGACCCTAGACAGAGCACATAGAACTTGGAGAAACGCAACGGAGAGTCAAAAACAGAATGAATGCCCTTCAAAATCAGCCATCGCAAAGGCTCACGGGGCTGGATGGCAGGTAGTTTCTGCCTGACCGGTAAGATTCTGTCCTGAAGCTATAGCTATTTATCACAGCTATGGTCAAAATCCTTGGTAAAAATTCAGATGCCTCATGATTTTTTTTAACTATCTACAATAATAAAAAAATATGGTGTGGGGGGAGCGACGAATAGGCAGAGCACAGAGGACTTTTAGGGCAGTGAAACTCTTCTGTATGACATTATAACGATGGATACCTGTCATTATACATTTATCCAAGCTCATAGGATGTACACCACCAAGAGTGAGCCCCAAGGTAAACTGTGGACTCTGGGTGAAAATGACGGGTCAATATATGTTCATCGATGGTAACAAATGGAACATCTGGTGGGGGGTGTTGATAATGGGGGAGACTGTGCATGTGTGGGGCAGGGTTGCATGGGAAATTTCTGTGCCTTCCTCTTAATTTTGCTGCGAACCTGAAATTACTTTAAAAATATAAAATATTTTTTAAAAAATCGAAATCACTATGATATGGAATTAAATTCCAGAATATCTCACTTTGGGGGATGGCATGGTTGGAAGATACAAAGGGAAAAGGTGAAAATGTTCTACAGCTCTGAATGATCTATAGATATCTATAAAATTATACATTAAGATGTTTCTTTACTACAGAAAAAAAGAAATAGGGTAGAGCTCTCTCGTTGGAAAGAATTTCCATATATTGGAGATATATGGAAGTTATATGAAGGTAATTCTTCACCAATTATCTTCAGAGTCAGTCAGAACCTCTCATTAATGTCCACCTTCCAACATAACGCTTTTCTTTTCTCCAGACGATTTATGCTTTTGCAAGATGACTCTTCCTGTAACCGTGGCTGGCCCCCTCCGTTGGCGTATGACAGAGGTTAGACCCCTGGCTGTTCTGCCCGCTCGTGCACATGGACGGACAGTTGAGCAGCAGGCTGTCTGCGGTAACAAAGGCCGCTACTGCAGGGGTCGTACTATAAAAATGCCGGAATCTGTGTTATCCTAGGAACCGTGGACTACAAAGGCAGTGTCTTTTTAATCCTATCACAGTGTGTATTTTTGATAGAATATTATTTTTGATTCTGTTAACACTAAGTAAAATTGGTAGAGTGAGCATATAACAGATGATTAACAAAACTAATTCATTATCAGCTCATGTTAACTATGTAAGGATCATCCTTTCATAGCTATTTATTATTTGCTTTTGGATATATTTAAATACTTTTGAATATATTCAGGGTAAATGATTTAAATATTTCAAAAGATACACAAGGAAGACTGTTACTTCTGCTCACTCACTGTCACCAGCTTCTGATATATCCTCCCAGAAAACCTAGCTTATCTGCATTTTTGAATTTTTATTTTTTACACAGAACTGCTATCCTGTTCTGGGTCTTGGCTCCATCATATATTGTTTTCTCTGTCAGTTTTTTTTTAATTAAAAAAATTTTAATTGTGGTAAATTATACATAACATAAAATTTACCATCTTAACCCTTTTTAAGTACGCAATTCAGTGGCATTGAGTACATTCATATTATTGTGCAATCATCACCATCATCTCCAGAACTTTTTTCTGCTTCTCAAACTGACGCTCTTTCCCCATCAAACAAGTAGTTCCCATCCCCCTCCCCCAGACCCTGGCACCCACCAACCTACTTCCTATCTATGATTTTGGGTCCCTCATGCAAGTAGAATCCTGTGGTGTTTGTACTTCTGTGTCTGGCTTATTTCACTTGCATAATATCTTCAAGATTCATCTATGTTGTGGGATGTGTCAGGATTTCCTTCCTTTTTAAGGCTGAATAATATTCCACTGTCTGTTTAGACCACATTTTGCTCTGTCTATGGACATCTGCGTTGCTTCCACCTCTTGGCTGTTGTGAATAAGCTGCTGTCAACACCATGTATAACAATCTCTCTGAGACCCTGCTATCACTTCTTTTGGGGGTATACCCAGAAGTGGGATTGCTGTATCATGTGGTAATTCTGTTTAATTTTTCCTACTGCTTTTAATGCTTCTTTTCCTTTTTTTTCCCTAAATTTTTCACTCTATGATCTATGAGTGTGATCTTCACACTCACTTTTGTGTCCTTTCTTTTGTGCTAATTTGAAATTTTTCCATTCTGTTCTTAGTTCTTTTACTAGACATTTTAAAATCTAACTGTATGTAATAAACTTAATTCTCTACTTCTTTAGACAGGATCTCTACACTTCCTATTTAACATGAAATTAGTATATTTCTAACTTCTCTAGCCTCCCTTTTTGCCTCAATAATTTTACTTTATTATTTTATTATTCTTAGTTTTTCTAATACTTGATACTTTCAAATATGCATGATTCATTGGTTTTACACAGCCTTTTTAGACTCCGGACTAGACAAGAAGAGGAATGGTGTCCATTTATACCACCTCCTGCCATGCCTCTCCCTCTCTCTCCTACTTCCCTGACTGCGTTAATGCTACGGCATCTCATTTGTAACATTCCCTTCCTAGAATATTCCGTCACCTTACCAGAATCCTCACAGTAGTTTTAGTTTTATTCCTACACTTAAGTGGATTCAATGCTCAATGCCCCTTTTTAATTTCAGTTTCTCCACTCATTGCATAGCCGTCTTCTGGTCATTTCTTCAGAGAAGTTCCTTGGATGATGTCACGTGGGTCTTGCACACTCTAAGCTGCTTTATAACTGAATATGTTTGCTCTACTCCCTTCTAGCATGAAATATTGTCACCAAGCATGAGGGCAGGTGGTTCTCCCCCTTACAAACAGCCTGTTCTTTGTTTTGCTTCGTTGGTCTGGACACCTGAAGAAACTTCTTTATCTTTAAATACACATCTGTTATTCATACTTGTTGATGTTTTCTTAATGTCTGGCATGGTGTGACATTCTATAAATGGCAATCTATTTCTATCTCTGTATCCATCAGATTTAAATCTTCCCTTTTGCCCGCCTCCCCTCTTGGTCTCGACATCATTTTGTGCTAGGCCCCGCTCTCCAGGCGTCATCCCGCGTTCTCCGCCATCCTCTCTCCTCGTTGCGGCTCCCCCAGTGGTGACTTCATTTCCACACTGGTCTCCTTGTTCTCTTCCACCTCTTGCCTGAGGGAGCCAGCTTCCTGGGTGTCTCCTCACCTCGTCTACACGCTTCTCCCTTGAGCCCTGTGTCTCCGCTGTGGCCTTTCTGAAAGACGTTGTTTCGCCGAGTTCACTGGAATAGGCTGAGCTGCACTCCATGGCCTGGTGTGTGGGCTGCATCTTCCATATGTTTTTCTTTTTCCTTCTCTCCTTTTCTTTGTAGTATCTTTAACAGATTCCATGGTTTTTTCTTTCTCATGAAATTCCTCTTTTAATAAAGGGAATCTTTTCTGGACCAGTTATTCACACACAATACAAATGGGGCCAGGTCACAGTTTTCCCTGGTTCAAAATGAAACTGTTCGTTTTCATTTCATTTCTTCGTGCAATATCTCCTGCTCCTCTGTGGCACCAGGGGACATTTCCACAGCTCCCTCACATCAGATCCCTCTCTTCCGAACAGGGACTATCCTTTCCGCCCTGAGGGTGCAGCGTCACTTGGGAAAAGCCGGGGGGCTGTAATATGTCTGGGACCGGGATGGGGGGCACCTACTCTCGGGGTCTTCTGCATCCCATCTGATCTTCCCTGCACTCGACGCCCTTTCCCAGGCACCATGGTTCACGGCTATGCTGTAAGCGTCACGGAAGAAGGAGTTCTCTTTCTGGCTTTTGATCGTCGTATTCTCTCAGGATAACTTTAGGAAGAAGAAAACAGAGATGACTTTCCTTTGCTGTCGTAAAAGGGGACAGTACATTGTTCTGTTTTTGTGTTTAAGAGATTAAAAAAGACCAGCTGTTCCAGGACATTAATTTACTCATATCTCATGAAACAAATGTCGGTTTTGTGTTTATGTTGGTAACTTCGGTCTGAGTTAGGCATGCAAACATAAATAAGACCCAAAAGGAATGAAAAGGAGGGACTTGAACAGATGTTTGTGCACATACATTCATAGCAGCATTATTCACAATAGTCAAAAGGTGGAACCAATCCACGTGTCCATCAACAGATGATGAGATACACAAAATATGGTATAAATACACAATGAAATAGTATCCAGCCTTAAAGAGGAAGGGAATTGTAAGATATGCACAAGATGGATGAACCTGGTGGACATTATCATGCTGAGTGAAATGAGCCAGAAGCAAAAGGATGTATCACTGTATGATTCCACTTATGTGAGGTCCCTAGAGTCGTCAGATCCACAGAGAAAGTAGAATGGTGGGTTCCAGGGGCTGGGAGCTGTGGAGAATGGGGAACTATTATCTAATGGATGCAGAGTTTCGGTATGAGGTGAGAGAAAAATTCAGTGGACAGGTGACGGTGATGTTGACACAAGGATGTGAATGTACTTAATGCCTCTGAACTGAACACTTACAAATAATTAAGATGGTAAAGTTTATGTTATGTCTGTTTTACCACAGTTAAAAATAAGTAAATAAAAATAAATAAGTAAATTAGACACAGTCCCAGCCTTCAAGAAACCCACAAAATGGTCAGGGGTCAGGTTCATCAGGAAGATGCTTGTCCTCGGGCTGACTTACATAGTTTGACACGTCACCTACTTTTTCAGAGCCTGAGCTCCTCCACCACTAAGACAAGGATTTGGACTGAATCTCCGGGGTCCTGAATATCTATGATGCTGTGACCTTGCTTCATATTGCACCCCAAAAAAGACCGTAAATATGTCAAAGTTATCACAACACCCAGGATTCCTCAGACGCAGCTCCCCTGCACGCGTGGACAGCTCTGTGTACACAGATGCAAACCGAGGTCAACAGGAAGGGGTTTTGGAAATCCAGGGAGGAGCGGGCCAGGGAGGCCTGCCGGGCTTCACCCCCTGCTGCCCAGCGACAGGGCCGCTTCCAGCCTCCACCTCCACAGTCACACACCCGCTGGCTTCATGCCCTGCCGTCACCATCTAGAACGAGGGGCCCCGCATTTCCATAGGGCACAGGGTCCCCAAATCATGTAGCCAGCTCTGTAACCCGAAGTGGTGAAGGTGAGGTTCGAGGAGCTTAATTTTCAAAGGAATCCAGCCCTTGGCTTCGCTGCGAAGACAGCCGAGCAGGGCTTTGAAATACCGAGGAGGACAGTGCACCAGGAGCCCATAAACATGTCAGGGGGAGACGGCTTCAAACCCTGCTTTATGACACTGGGACACGCAGCGTGGAGCTGGGATGAAGGATGAGTCTGGGAGTTGGTTTCAAAATGACCAAACTCGGACTAATTTACATCACTTTTTGGCCTGTGCGCTTGGCTCTTAGGTTAGATTTTATTTCTGTTCCAGCTACCCCTCCCCAAAAGGCTCTTCTCTCTGATCACAAATAGATTTTTACTCACATTTTTGAGAAGAAAAAGGAGGAAAGGAGAGAGGCGGGGTGGCCCACATCAGTCTGGCTCTGCTTTAGACGGCCATTACTCATTGAAATTTAAAATAAATAGTTAATCATCTGGAAAGTGAAGAGAATGAAAAACACAGCCCTGGCTTGGCGTCTCCTGGAGTGGACTCGGGCCACCGTGCATGCTCTGGGGAGCCCTCTCCGCACACACGAGGACTGGGCTGGCCGGCCTGAAAGGTGGAGGCAGGAGAGAAGCCCCCCGGCCAGCAGCCCCCACCTCCCGGGAGCGAGACGCCGCAGCGTGGGATCTCGTCCCCACATCGGCCTCGGTCTGTCTCCCTCTGCCCCCAGCACACTGCGTGGACGGGAGGCTCCTGGGACGTCGCCTGGCCTCTGTCTTCCCGGTCGCGAGGTGGGAGTCACTCACAGCTGCTCTCGAGTGTGCTGCCTTCTGTGCGGGTTAAATGCAATAACCCATAAAAGAACCTAGAAAGACCATCAAGGCCATCCTCAACCGGAGACGGGAGGGCACGGAGCCTTTCATTAGATTACAGCATTGTTGTCACCAGGGAGGCACATCTCCGGAGAATTCCTGTGTCAAACTTCTCAGCCAGCCTTCACGACTTCAGGCTGGCCTCAACTTACCTTCTCGACCTCTTCTCCTGCACTTGGGCCATCCAAGGACACTCTCTGAACACCCCTGGGAGACTGAGCCTGTGCTGTGCTGTCCCCTCTGCCTGGAACTCCTTTCCTCCAACTTCCCAACGTCCTTCTCACACGTCAGGGCCCGAGTGTTCATTTTCTATCACTGCAAAGCCCATCACCACGAACTTCGTGGCTTGAAACAAGGCCCCTTGACTGGCTCCCGGTTCTCCAAGTCAGGAGTCCGGGTGGGTGTGGCTGGTTCTCCGCCTAAGGTCCCACAAGGCCAAAATCTAAGTGTCAGCTGGGCTGGGCTCCTGTCTGGATGCTTTGGGAAAATCCACCTTCAAGAGCATTGGTTGTGGGCCATGACGGCTCATTTCTTGTGTGAACTTGGCCAGGCCATGGTGTCCAGGTGTCTGGTCAAACATTATTCTGGATGTTTCTGTGAGGGTGTTTTGGATGACACTAACATTTAAGTCGGTGGACTCTGAGTAAAGCAGATTGCCCTCCAATGTGGTGGGCCTCACCCAATCAGTTGAAAGCCTGACAGAACAAAGGCTGACCTCCTTCCTGCAAGGGGGAACTCTCCAGAAGACAGTCTGAAAATTCAAACTGCACCATTGGCTCCCCTGGGACTCCAGCCTGCCTGCCCACCCTGCAGATTTTGGATTTACCAGCCTCCACAATCGCATGAGCCAGTCCCTTGTAACGAGTCTCTTTCTATATGTACACACACCCTATTGGTTGTGCCTCTGGAGAACCCTGACTACCACTTGGGCAGATCCCAGTTCCTCTATAGATCTAAGGTCTTTGCTTCCTCGCTGGCTGCTAACTAGGGGTCACTCTCTCCTCTAGAGACTGCTCACATTCCTTGCACATGGTCCCCTCCATCTTCAACCAGCAATGATGCCTCAAGTCCTTGTCCTGCTTCTCATCTCTCTGATTTCCCCCAATGTCACCAGCAAGAGAACACTCTCTCTTTGTGGTTAGGTCAGGCCCCCCCACGACCTCCTCCTGCCCATGACGCAGTGTAACCACGGGCATGGCGGCCCATCATGCTCAGCCCAGGGACTCGGCAGGAGAGCTTGGGGTTGCGTTTAGAATTCACCTGACTCAGCTGGATCCAACTCCCCTGGTCAGAAGTCAGGGCTCCTCTCCCTGCTCCCACCACGTTTCCCTCGTCTCTGCTTGTCAGCCACCCCCATGCTGGCCTGGATGGGATCTGCACTTCCCCGTCCACATTGATGGGGAACTGCCCAGAGGGTCCCCTGCCCAATGCGTGGTGAATGTGCAGGGGACTCTGAACAGCCTGGCAGGGCAAACACCACCAGCAAGTCGTCCTGGGTCCCACAGCATGAATCCTGTCCTTGATTTTCTTCCTTTACTCTAAGGTCCCCTCTGTCCACATCCTTGCTCAGTGGCTCTCGTCCTTTGGTCATAGACCTCTCTCCACCACAGATGGTAGCCCACCTTTCCATTGCAGGGTAACCCCCTCCACCTCCCACAGCCGAGGATGAAGCCTCTGTCCCCTGGGTGTTCGGGGAAGGGAGGAGGACCGTCACCAAGTAGGGGCAGTGGGCTGAGCACCCCCAGCCGGAACGTCCACCTCGGCAGCAAGGTTCCTGCAGCAGCCCCACGTAACCTGGACGGTCTGCTGTCAAAAATGCTCAAGAGAGTGGAGTCTTCAGCCAGCAGGGCCTCTAAAGCAGTCAGGAGCCCCTAGAGAGCTCTGCCTGCATGGGACAGGGTGGAGACTTCTTCCCCAGGTCCCCACAGGCCATCAACGCTATTCAGTAAGATGCTCAGGAACTGGTCAGAGTCTGGCCCATTCTGTCCTTTCCAAGGACTTGCCTCTGTCCTAAGACAGACGACAAAGTACAGGGCATTTCACCAGGGCAGTAGCAGCATCAGTTAGGAACGGTACCTGAGCCCTCGGCACTGGTTTCTTCGTTTCCACTTATTTTACTATAGGAGATTCCAGGTTCCGTGTTTGATGACTGTGGACAGTGGCTGCAGTTCCTTGCGACTTTCACTTGAACACGCATACTCTGAGAAAACTCACCTGAATGGAGACGCAACACTATTCCTGAAGGGAAGGAGATAAGCCGTGAATGAACAGTCTCTTGTGTAAGTCACAGAGCAGCTCCTCAACAGTACGATGACTCCTTAAAACCAAAAAGCTACAAAAGCACATCTTTAAGGATAATTCCTGGAGAAAGATAATATGAATCATTACACAAAAAAATAACAAACTACATTTTTACCTGTAATCTCACTGTCAGTCTTAATGAATTAAGGTATTACTAGTTAATCACTGATGGAGAGAAAAAGAGGTGTGAATGTATTTGTATGTGTGTTTGTGTGTGTCTGTGCATTTATGTGTGTGTCTGTGTGTTTGTGCCTGTGTGTCTTTGTGTGTACGTGTGCAGATGTGTGTGTCTGTGTATGTGTGTCTATATGTATGTATATGTGTTTCTGTGTCTGTGTATATGTGTGCATCTCTGTGTATGTGTGTTTGTGTCTGTGTGTATGTGCATGTGTGTGTCTCTGTGTATGTGTGTCTCTGTGTATGTGTGTGTGTCTCACATGTGTCTATGTGTATGTGCGTCTCTGTGTATGTGTGTGTCTGTGTGTGTGTGTACGTGTCTCTGTGTGCATGTGTGCATGTACGCAGCTGCCAAAGGGAGCATTTCCACACCCTGCACTTTTGCTGTTCCTACATATCCATGTCCTGCACACCGCCCAGCGTGTTGTGTGCTCCTTCTGAGTGAGAGGCTGTGGTTATGGCGCAGCCTCCCGAGGCACCTTGGAACTAGGTGACCGCGTTTCCCCACAGACCTGCCGGGGATCAGAACGCTGGTCAAGTGATCCTTTTGGAATCCACCTGCCCACATGAGATAATTTTCCAGCCCTCTCACAAGCTGACCTCTACGAGGGGCCGGGTCGTCTCTAATTCCTCTGGATTAGAAGAAGGATGGATTTCCAAGACCGGGGAGGAAGGACAGGAATGTGGGCTCCAGGGAGGACCTTCGAGGCTGAAGCATTTTGCCTGAACGTCATTTGGAGTCCGTGAATTCCCAGGCCCTGTAACACCCTCAGCTGGAAACGCGGCAGCTCCCGACCTGTCAGGAGAAAACAGGCCGAAGGTGAGAATCACAGCGCAGAGCAGATAGATGGCTCCAGGCTGGACCCGCCTGGGAAAGAGAAATGATGAAACAGAAGCCCCGCACCATCCAAAGCAGACATTGACCTTGAGGTTCCAGGAGAGAGTATGTTCACAGGGTGTCAAAGGACACAGCTTAGGGGAAGACAAGGTCTCTTTAGGCAGGGAAACAAACACTCTCCTTCGTGCAGTTTTCAACCCTCCGTGAGCTCGACAACATGGGATCCGTCATTCATACCATCACCGATCCTCCAATCGCATTTGAAATTATGGAATAAACAAAAGCATGTCAAGGAATAGTGCAAGTTTTTATGTGCTTTATTAGTTAAAGGATCTGGACAGGGCCTGGGTGGGTCCCGGAGAGGCCCTTCCTGTGCAGCAGCGTGGACTACATTAAGTCACAATCGCAGCTGGAAATAGCACGCTGCTGCCGGAGAGGGGACTCCGACCAACCTCCCCTCATCATGGTCAGATCTACTGGAACACAAGAACAAAAGAAACGACCAGACATGTCTACGAAGCTACAACTGGTCTCGCTCCAGCTCCACTCCAGACCCGCACGCAGGTTTAAACTGTGTAGATGCTCTGGGATCCTGTCTGTGCAGGTCACAGCCCTACTTCTAAACTAAAAAATGGGAACCCTGTGGTCTGAAGAGTGACTTTTTTCTATAAATGTGGAGACATATAGTCAGAGACCCAAGATGAAAGCGAGAAAATAAGAAATTTGGAGTTCTCCTCAAGTGTTCGAAATGCAGACTCAAACAAACACAGGACTGCCAGAGCAGGGCTGGGTCTTGTGTGTGTTTTCCAGGGCTGAGAATTGTTCCTGGCTCCCAGCCCGGCTGGACGGCACCAGAGAAAAGACAAAAATAAACCTGGTCATCTCTACAACTCCTCGGAAAGCAGCTATGAGTTTCACCTAAGCCCAAGGAAAAAATGACGGTTGATAACAGGTCACACGGAGCGTGTAACAGTGCTGTGTTATGGACAAAGCAGAAAGGAACCTATAGGACTAGGTTTTCTTCTCTGGACAGCCTCAGAAACCCCTGCGTGATTTCCTGAAAGAGCTTCTCCCTGTGATGTACAATCCATAGTGGCCACTAGAGGACACAGCAGAGTCACTGACTCCGGACGCCTTCTAGATTTTCAGAGAACAGCAAGACGTGCTGCAATTCTGGAGACGGAGGCCTGACATTACCCTGCACCTTGCTGGGCTTCAGTTCAAAGCTGCCTCTGGTTGCTGTCATGAACTGTGGAGGGTCTGCAATGTCCCCCTACTTGCAAGCTTAGCAGTGAGCCTGCCACAGGTCCATGGATGCTGGCAGAAGACATGAGACTCCTGGGTCAGAGACAAACAACTTCACTGCTCACAGAAGTTACAATAGCCAGGGTATCAGCGTTTTGGGGTGCCAGCCCCTGAAGCCCCAATTCCCACATGGTGACACTAAGAAGGCCAGGCGACACCAGCACAGGTAGTGGATGTGTTATGGAGAGAAACCCTGAGCTAAGGGAACCTGAACCCTGAAGGGTAGGCGGGAAGTGCCACTGCTCTGCCTTTGACAGCTGTCCACTGCATAAACATCCTGGAACAAAGCGGTCAGCGCCTCGGCTCACAGACATGCAGAAACGCAAGAGATACAGAAGACATGTCCACAGGCAGTGGCTGTGTTTAGAGGCAAAGGTCTCGGGGCCAGTGACAGGGCACGTTCCAGGAGAGCTGGAGGGTGCAGGCAGCAGGAGGGCTCAGACGGCGTCCACTCACTCCTCATTCAGTGAACCCGGGCTGAGCGCTCGCTGTGCGCGAGAGGCCTGGTCGGGTTCACACTGAATTCTCATCTTGTGCCTTTGATGACAACTTTTGTCCCTCCTCCAGTCTTCCAAGAACATTCTTCATCTTCCCATGCCGTAGGTCCCTTTGACAGTCTGGTAAGGACTCCTTCTCTGGATTATATATGTATATACATATATATATATATATATTTTGGTGAGGAAGATCAGTCCTGAGCTAACACTTGTGCCCATCTCCCTCTGATTTGTATATGGGATGCCACCACAGTGTGGCTTGATGAGTGGTGTGTAGGTCTGCGCTGGGATCTGAGCCTGTGAATCCTGGGTCCCCGAAGCGGAGCGTGTGAACTTAACTGCTATGCCACCGGGCCAGCCCCTGAATAATATTTTTAAATGATTAAAATAAAATGCCTGAGAAAATAAAATACCTAAAGAAAACAAGGAAAGAAAATAAGAAAGAATAAAATAGCTAGGAAAATAAAGGAATTATTGTTACTCTTACTGAAAACCAGTTGTCAAATATTTTAAAAATATGAAATACAAAACATGTTTGGGATTAACACAGTGCCTCTTTAAGCGTTACATAAGAAGACCTAGCAGTGGGTCTGATGAACAGTGTAAAACTTCAAAGTCGTCCTGGGCACAAATACTACAAATCTGTGAAACAATTGCAACCCTGACTCTAACCCGCCCCTCGCGTTCTGGAACAATGCCAATGTTCCGGACAAATCGCTCCCATTTGGGGTCTAGAAAACGTGGTCCCTGCACATATAGAGCTGAGGAGGAGTGCACAGGCAGCCTCAGAGGCAGGCAGAGCTCAGCCAGGTGACTTAGCACCCCGGGGCAGAGACGGAGGCACGCGGGTGGAGAGGCAGCACTGGCGCAGCCCGGGCACATGGAGAGGGGGTGCCAGAGCTGCAGCTCCAAGGCCCATCTGAGCTTGTGAGGCAGCACAGGTAGAAGAAGGGACCCAAAGAAAGAAACACAAGAGGAACACGGAGGCGTGTGCTGGGAATGACAAGCCACGTAAAGTCGCTGAGTGGAAAGCAGGAGGCTGGGCCTGGAGAGCTATGAGCCCGGAGGGAATAGAGAAGATCGCCCTCCCCAAAGCCGGTGGGCATCGTCCAATCTGTTGAGAGCCCGAACAGAACCAGATCCCGGAGACAGATAGACAGGGCTACATCGGCCTGGACCTACCAGAATGGCTGGCGCTTTCTAGGATACAGAAATACTCTTTTACTGGTTGGGAAACAGCAGCTGCCGCGAAGCCCCTACACAAACCTTCTACTGACCAAATGACCCCACACCTCCCACGAGATCCCCAGCTTCTCCAAATCCAGATGTGAAAAGGTTAACCCCAGCCCATCAGGGGACCCCCAGAGCCTGCTCCACAAGTGTCGAGGGGACTGGGGAGATACTCTGACGTGACTGATGTGTTCCAGAAGAGGAGGCAGGTTCAGCAACCTGCTCTGCGGGGAGACGAGAGGGGCCCCGGCTGAAGGCGGGGGACTCATTTGGAGCCGTCTCATTAGTTCTCAGGAGCGAGAATAAGGCTGTTAACTGTGGCAATAGAAGGACACAGATGTGGAAGATTTAGAGCATCCTCTGGCCGCCTTCCACACTCTGAGCTGCGACAGGCTGGCGGCTCAGGCTGAAGAGAAGACCTCCCATCGGGGACCTCCAGCATCTTTTCACGGTGCTGCCAAGGAGGCCTCCTTGATTCTGAACCCCACCAGGGCCACAATAGCTTTTCTGAATCAGTGTGAGGGCAGTGATGCTGGAGACTCCCTCCCAAAGGCCTAGGCCTGGGCCCCCGACCTGAACTGCAGCCCGTTCTCGGCTCCCAGCACCAAGCAGGTCTGAGACTCACAGGGCCTCACCGAGTCCTCCAGGAGCCACTCACCAGCTGACAGACCCAACAGCACATGCGGTCCATGCTCCGGTTTCAAAGGGCTTCTCCACTAATTTTCAGTAGAAGACGGATAAAGAAAGTGTTAAAGAGAACCAGAAAGAGAAGAACCCTGAAGCATTTGAGGTATTCTATCCTTTCCGGGGTGCTCTCTGATGGTGGTTTTATGCGTCAACCTGACTGGGTTCCAGGACGCCCAGAGAGCTGGGAAACATTTCTGAGTGTGTCTATGAGGGCGTTTCTGGAAGAGAGTAGAATTTGAATTGGTGGACTGAGTAGAGAAGATCGCCCTCCCCAAAGCCGGTGGGCATCGTCCGATCTGTTGAGAGCCTGAACAGAACAGAGGTGGAGGAAGGGCACCTTTGCTCTCTGCCTGAGCTGAGGCTGCCATCTTCTCCTCCCCTCAGACTTTAGCGCTCTTGGCTCTCGGCCTCCAGTTTGGACTGGAACGACACCACCGGCTTCCCTGGGCCTCCAGCTTGCGGACATCAGATCATGTGACTTCTCGGCCTCCATAATCGTGTGAGCCAATTCCTACCACAAATTTCCTCTTATAGGTGTGTATATCCTATTGGCTCTGTTTCCGGGGAGAATCCTGACTAATACAGCACCGCAGTATGTGAAAACACAGGTCATTCAAATCTTTTACTTTAGTCCATGTTCACTGGATATTTTATATTCCTTCCAGACAGGACTTAGAGGTGTTTTTAGTTTTCATTCTTATTTTGGTATAACTAGATCTTATATGCTGCCTGACACACAATAGATGCTCAATAAATTATTTAGGATTTTTTTAAAATACACTTTCTGGAAAGTTAATAGGGAGGTTCAGGATGCCCACACAATTATAATTAGGGACCTTCAGTGAAGAGTGGTGAAAACTCAGGTGCCAAATAGACACAACCCTAAGGAG
Organism: Tapirus indicus; assembly: GCA_031878705.1. NCBI lineage: Eukaryota > Metazoa > Chordata > Mammalia > Perissodactyla > Tapiridae > Tapirus > Tapirus indicus. The sequence goes on from CM062925.1 coordinate 124,793,046, forward strand.
GGGAGACCCCAGCGATGATGGAAAGCAGAACTTAATGAGGATCCTCCCCCAGGACAGGACGCCTGTAAATACTTGGGTTAAATGCACGCTTCTGCTTATAAATGAGCAAAAATAGTCTGCATATATCAAACCATTAGAAAGTTAAGATGAGCCCAGATATAGGAAACAAATTGGAAGAATAAAACACTGTCCCTGAATCCATAGATCACGTGCAGCTACCAAAATGACACTGTGTGGATCTGCCCGAGTTTCCTTACCAACGGAAAGTTCTCCTGAAGACGCAGGACCTGGTGTGCTGGCCACCTGACCAGCTGTGCTTCATCCTGATGGACGGGAGGGGTTCCAGGGCCGCCCTCCTTGCTTAGGGCCGACTCCCCGTGCGGGGCATTTCCAGTCTGTCTCCAAGTGGACCACATGTTTTCCAGGCGACTTTGGACAAACCCACAAGAATGGCCATCGCTGACTCAGCGTTCGCTCTGTGCCTGCACTGAACCGTGTGTTCAACATGTATTCTTCCCTTTCACACTCCCCATTCAGTCAACAGACTGGAGAAGCTGAAGCACCTGTTCAAAGTCTTGACTGGTAACCAGGTGATCCGAGCCCAGGTCTGTCCCACTCCTCCTCACCTGTGTCACCCCCATCCCAAACAATATCATTGAAGGTACTGCAGACTGAAAGTTTGTGTCCCTGCAAAGTCATACGTGGACATCTACCCCCAGGGTGACGGTGTTAGGAGGTGGGGCCTTGGGGAGGGAATCAGGTCATGAGGGTGGAGCCCCCATGAATGGATTAGTGTCCTTACAAAAGAGACCCCAGAGAGCCCCCTCACCCCTTCACCATGTGAGGACATGAAAAGACACCGTCTATGAACAGGAAGCGGGCCGTCACCAGACGTGGAATCAGCTGGGGCCTTGGTCTTGGACTTCCAGCCTTTAGAACTGTGAGACATACACGCCTGCTGTTTATAAGCCACTCAGTCTGTGGCGTTCTGTTACAGCAGCCCAAATAGACTAGGACACAAGGTTACACTTGTATAAAAAGACCACAAATGAGAATGCCATGAATATACCACAGAAGGCAACTTGAGGGGCTTCTCTCAACAGTTCTGCAAACACCTGGAACTAAAAGGTAATACTCATTGGTGGCATCGTGTCACAAATAAGCATTTCTATGTTTATTAATTTTTTCACCTAGTTGAAAAAGCAGTGTTCCCAATTTTATTCTCGTATACCAGATTTCTGTCTCCCTAGATCAATATATCCGCATGCCTGTGGCACGGGCGGTCCAACATACATTTAATAAAGATGTAAACGCTGCACAGATTTGTGGGATTGGGGTTGTAGATCCCTCTTCGTAAGCAAAGCTGAGGATGTTTTTTCTCTTTATTGCTTGAGGCGAGCTTGAACTACAAGTTAGTGGGAACCAAAATATCTCTATTTTATGTTATTAAAGGTAATCTTCTTTAATTAACATAATCAGAGGAAAATAATATACTTTGGAGGCCCAAAAAGTGGCATATCTTAGATCAAAGATTTTTCCTGATGATTGTGTTTGATTATCTTTTAAAAACATGCATCATAAGAGTTTCTAGAATGCAGTAATTTGACGCTCAACTTTATTCACTGTATATAGTACTTATTCTGACTTTTAAATCATAGGACAATTGGAATGTCCTTTTATAATGTTTATCATGTTGGTAATCCAGAGGGGGAAACTATATAAACTGTACATCTTCTTGATGTTTTATGAATAGAATTATTTCTAGAACTGCAATTCCTTTTTATGAACAACTTCTTTGAGAACAGAGCATGCTGCTGCCTGGCCCCCTGCATTTCTGGTTCTTCTCTTCCATCTGTGGGAGAGAAGAAAGACAAGGCTGTAGCCACCACCCCCCACCCCCACTCCATGATGCTCCTGTGTCTGTGTGTGCGTGTGCTTTGAAGGACAGCCACCCCAGAGAGATTGGCACCATGCAGGTCTCGTGCATGATCTATTGAGCGAGGCTTCTGCATGGCCTCTGCCAGCCTTTCGGAGAACCTGAACCGCTTACCTTGCTGAGTCTTGCTTCTGTGGGGCACGGTGGGTGCAAAGAGGATCCTTGTTAAAATAAACATAATGCACACAGTGCCCGGGGCCTGAGGTGAGATCAGCATCCGTGTCTGGTGAGAATGCTCTTCCTGGCCTGTAGGTGGCGCCTCCTCGCTGTGTTCTCCCAAGGAGAAGAGGTCTCTGGTATCTCTTCCTCTTATAAGGACACCCGTCCTATCCCATCAGGGCCCCAACCTCATGACCTCACTTAACCTAATTACCTCCTTGGAGACCCCATCTCCAAACGCCATCACACTGGGGCTTAAGGTTCAACATGTGAATTTGGGAGACGCAATTCAGTCCCTAACAGGGGGCAAGGGGCCTGTGCCGTCCACACACTGTGTGCTCTTCAGTCCTCTCCCACCCCCAATCTTTCCATAACCCTCACACCTCTTCCCCCAAAGAAAACTTGGACTCTCACAGGAGAACTCTAAGTGTGACATTACTTTTACCAACTATAGCTCCTTTTACAGGAGGAAACAATGGCTCTCACCGTGGGAAACGCACCCTGAAGACGTGAGGTGCGCAGAGAAACGCAGACCAGATCTACCTTTGTGTCTATGACCACCACTCCATCTCAAACCGGATCCATCAGGGTTCAGAAGGTGAAACAGAATCTGTCCCCATTTCCTCAGCTTTCCTCTGATAGCATTCCGGCTTGGAGTCATTATGATGTGATCCTTGGGGCCAGATATGCCAAATGTTCCTCAACCTGGCAGAACTATGGAGAAGTGGGGGCTTGTTTTCATTTTCTAAAAATAAGGAGACTCTAAAGATAAATCATAACTAGGGAAGTCATGAAATCACAGACTTTCAAGTTGTGAGGGACTTAGAGGTAAGCCAGGGTGCCCTCCTGGAGCAGGCGCCCTGAAAGGAAGTAGCTGACCAACCACTCACTCAATTAACCCTGCTCTCCAAGCCTTGGAGTCACAGTCTGTCCTCCTCTCATTGCTGCTTTCCTTTTCCTGTCTCAGAAGACAGATAACAGCAATCTAGAGCATTGCAGTTATTTCTAAAAGAAAATATTCGGGACCTCAAGAAGGCTTTTAGGTTTGGCCTCATACTCAACAACCAGCTTGACACGTTGCAGTGACCTCGTTCATGGTTTTATTGTGTGTTTTGTTGACTGACCTGCCCTAAGGAGACGATATGAAAGGTTTCGTTGGAACACAGAGACCCGATCTCGACTTGAGAATTCAGCCTTGGTAACTGGAGCAATATGAAGAGGTAAACCCGATTCAGCAAGGGTCTGTTTGACACTGCAAATATTGGACATGCCCGAGTGCACTTATAGGACACCACTCGGGGTCAACCTGTGCACCACAGCATCCTTGGAGACTCCACCACGCTGGTGCTTCTCAACTCACAAAAAAGCAAGCTTTGGGCAAAAGTACAATAGAGGGGAATCCTGGGCTTCAGCAGCTGTCCCTGTCCCTGACTGTAGACCTTGGCAGTGTTTTCTGCTATGGGCTAACTGAAGAACTGTGTTTTATGGCAAACCCTGAAGTTGGATTGTGTGTCCATAGTAAAGAAAGTCAACAGTGTGATGGAGATAAGGCATCAGGAGGCAGAAGTGACAACAGACCAGCGCACGTCCCTACTCTCCTGTGAGACCAGCATCCCAGGTGTTCCTGCACGCCCCATCCAAGGCAGGCAAAGCAGACTTGCAGGAGCAGAGAGGGAATTCCATATCAGTCTGGAAAGACAACTGATGGGAAAGCATTTGAAGGGAAGCTTTGACTTGATCAGAGTGTCAATTTGGTGAAGGAGGGGATTTTAGATTTAAAAGGCAGTTGGAGGAATACCTTTTCTTGCCACAGAAAAAGGGTGGAATTCATTATCCCAGCTATGATACAAGCTAAGAATACAAATATTGTGAAAGCCTGTTTGTGTAATATAATGAAAGATGACTCCATAATAGATTGCTCCGATGAAGCGCAGGACTTGAGAATGGAAGGAGAAGGAAACTTAAGGAGCACTGGGCTGGACTGTCCCTTGATCTGTTGCCATGACATTCTTCAGGCTCCTTCAAGATCACAGCAGAGAGCAAACCAGTTGAACTGGAGCCATGTATCTAATATCAAAATAAGATGTGGCCCCAATATTCAAAGGAAAACCCATATGTGAACTGCATAATCCCATGTGCAGTACAGGATTTAAAGAACCAGCTTCTAAGTCACCTCTGATTTGTATGGCAGTCACATAGAGGTGGATTCATGATTGATTTGGGGTTTATTAAATATTTCTTCTCCCATATTTTTTCTTCTTCAGCAAGCCTCTTTCAATATCCTCATTCATCTCTGGCTTGTATATTTCTGCTTTCTTTCAAAGGAGCCCTAATACTCCCTCTTCCACTTTCAAACTATTTTCAGTAGACATGACCCCAGACTTGAAAGAAATAATGAGCCAATCAAGGTCTCTCTTAGCGAGAAAAGACTGAGGACCTCCCTCTGCTGGGATTTCCAGTGGAGGGGTCCACTTAGAGAAAATGGTCACCCCCTTCAGTCATGGAAGTGCCTTGGGTCCTTGGAACAGCTCTTCCCTGCCCACCCCCACAAGGCAGTGAGGTTTCCAGGACAGTGGAATAGTTCTAACAAAGCACCTATAATGCCTTCCTGGCACCTCAGACCAGCAGCTAATACACCACTCCACTGGTGCTATACGAGTCGTCTTTGCTAGGGTTTGGCTGGGGTGAGTTACAGTCTACTTTGTCAGAAATTTACTTTTCCTCTCATTGTGTGGAATTCACACTCAAATCCCCTGTCTATTGTTGGCTACACCCCATAATGAGCCTTTCAAGCACTGATTTTTGATAACAGAGAATGTGATTAAAGCTATTTGACCCTCTTAGAAAAATGTGGATATAGACACAGGCAAAAGAAATTTGCAGCTAATTTTAGGAATTTCAAAGTCCACTGAAGCCTGAATAATTCTTGAGATTTCCACATTGGACTAAGTTGAGCAAATAAATTTCAAACTCCCACAAAAACTTTTGGGAAATTTTTGCTAAGGAGTTCTTTGTGGACTAACAGTAGATTACAATAAACTGTTAGCGGTTCTACCCATTAATTTACTCTCATTGCCAGCATTGCCTGGGAGGTGTTAGACCCACCCCGTTGTCAAGAATTGCAGTCCTGATGTACAGTTATTGAAATATTGACTGTGGTTGCTGAAGTTTATGCTACGCTGCTCACGCCACTTATTTCACATTGGAGCTGGGTGACATCCACTAGAAAGTGCCCACCGAGTGACAAGCTGCTGTCCAGCACCTGCCCGATTCTACAGGGGTTCCGGGAACAGCCAAGGTTGTATGTTTTCTGCTGCCAAATCTTCTTCACGACCCCAGAGTTTTCCGTCTTCTATTGCTGGCCTTGAGATACCTTCACATTGGGAGACAGAAAGATCATGAGGGAAAAATTGGATCATTAACTGGTGAGGGTCTTAAAGAATTCTTCTGACCTAAGAAAGAAGCCATGAATGATATCCTAGTACAATTCTTACTTGTCCAGAACCATGTAGAGATTAGGGCTCTGTATGTCATTAAGAAAGGCATTTAAGACTGTAGTTTCAGTTAACAATATATTTGTTTTTTTTTTTTTTTTGGTGAGGAAGACCGGCCCTGGGCTAACATCCGTGCCCATCTTCCTCCACTTTATATGGGACGCCGCCACGGCATGGCTGACAGGCAGTGCGTCGGCGGGTGCCCGGGATCCGAACCAGCAAACCCCGGGCTGCCAAGCACGGACTAAACCGCTGCGCCACCGGGCTGGCCCCTTAATATATTTGTTTTTAATAAAACTCAACAAAATAAATCTATCTCAGCATCTCCTTGGGATATTATTTTATATTTTGCTACATTTGGCTTCTTAATGTTCTTCTTCTGGACTGGAAGGATAGGGTAAAATCACTCATTAGCAGAGAGAAAATTGGACAGATAATCAACTGCCTTCCTGGAGGTCTGTCACCTGACTGGTCTGACCTTCATTTTGCGCTTATCTCTTTTAATTACCGCTACATTGATAATGGCTGGTTTTCGTGTCCCTGCTGTGGTTGTATCTTCTCAGGGCTTTCGCTGCGATCAAAGGTTTCCAGATACTCCATTGTTACCACCCAAAAGAAACGTTCTCATTATTGTACCTAACTTGGGACACAGAACAATGAACGTTTTTCAGAGAGGAAGAAATCTAGGAGATATTCAGCTCTTTTATCTTTTCGTTTCACAAATTTTTAGTGGTCATTCCAGGAAACGGAGTCTACCCAGGTGACAGGAATTCAAGAAAAAACAAAAAAACACTTCTGAGAAGTGTCAAGAGAGTCTTCGGGAACAGCAAGCTTGGCTGAAGCTTCACCCAGGGCTCTTGATCCTCCTCTCGAGTCAGGTGGCATGTAATTACCTGCAGTACCGAGAGTCACTCGGCTGTTGACCTGGAATCCTTTGAAGACCAAAGCATTATTGATTTCAGATTTCATGACAAATATTTTCAAAAATAATGTGTCGTTCCACCTGTGCTTGCATATCAGATATTTTATTCCTCTTGGCTTGAAAGCTTGTCACGTAAGAGCTGAGCAAGAACGATGGTAAGGAATATATTCAAGGTGCTTGGGAAGCATGGGAAAGGGAATGCACTGGACAGTGACTGCTCTGACGTTCTCTAGACAGAAGATCGCCTGTGATTCTTTACGGGGAACAGTATCGATTTGGCTCTGGGTGAAGGAGCATCTCACCATCACCATCACTGAATTGTGGGAACCAGCATCCCGAGAAAGTTCATTTTCGTTGACGCTTTCTGTAGGAGTTTCAGTGCTGAGACTTTCTCCGGGTTACTCACAACCTTCCCCAGAGCACTTTCCACTCGTCTCTAGTGTAACAAGAGTTTCTCGGTTATCCTCACCTTTTACCAGCACTGTCCCCCTCCCCTGCTGGAAGGCAAGCTGCTCCACAGCAGGAACTCACTTATCTGTGTCTGTGTTTTCAGAGTTTAGCGCATGGCCTGATGCCATTCTATGTCCCAAACAAATATTTATTGAATGAACGAATGAATGAATGAAAACTAAGTGATTTATTCTGTTTCAAAAATATATCTACTACGTGTGCACTATTTAGAGGTGGGAGTACCTCTTAAGACGGCTTACTTTTTCATGCTCTATTGTAAATTGTGCAGTAGATCCAGCTGAAATCTGACAACCCCTTCCCCCTTTTCAGCACCCTTCCCCCACTGCTGTGTTTGCTTTCCTTCCTTCCTTATTTATTGGCATGTGTTAGGACACTGAATCTCCCTCTGTCGCCCTGTTTCCCACCTCTCTCTCCCTCCCCCAGTCCCGTTGCCACAGGCCCCAACTCTGACCTGAAGTCACACTGGAAAAATCCAACAGTTCAACTCATGCCGACTGTTCACTGCTGACCTGATTTTCACAGCAGAGCGATTCACACGCACTTCATGTGGTCACAGGGGGCTCTACGTATTCACCTGCCGTGCAAGGTACCGGCGGGACTGGGACATGTGACTTCAGATCCTAAATGTGCAGCCTGTCATCCTGCCTGCTGCTGCCCCTGTCTCTGAAGTCGGTCCTTCCGTGCAGTCACTGTCCCGGCCCTTCAGAAAGCTCCCCTTGACCATCTGAGGGAACAGCACTCTGCTAGAGAAAGGGGACCCCAAGCTGCAGTTTCCACTTGGGATGGCACGCCCGGCCTGGATTTTCAGTTCCAGCAGATTCGGCAGCAGGACAACCCACCCTCAGTTGGCTTCCAACCTCGGGGACGTGGGGGACCACTGCTGGGCTTCCAGCTGTGAGGGTGCCAGGTCCACACTAGAGTCCACAGCCCAAGCCCCGAGTCAGGAACACCCACTTCTGGATTTCGTGACCAAATTTCTTGAAGGCAGCTCTTTCATTCTTTACTGAATACATGTTGAGGGCGCCCAGAATGTGCCAGGCACTATTAGACGTGAACAAGAGGGGCCTTGCCCTAACTTCAAGGAACTCCATCAGGGAAGGGAAAACAGACGAGGACATGGCAGATACAGCAGGCCGTGGTCGGGGTTGACGAGGGACCCGCCCAAGGTTGAAGTCATCTGCCAGGAACGGAGCCTCCTGGGACAGCTGTGGCTCTGCCCTGCCCTGGTCCAGTTGGTTCTGGCTCCGTGGAAGCTGAGTTTTATGCCTCAGCGAGCCGTCAGGCCCTGCACAACCAACCCTCTGGGGCCCCTTCCTCCACAAGAGGCTGTCAGACCCCGGCATTCCCTGGCTTTGCCAACTCAAGACTCGGGGAAAATGAGTGCAGTCAATCTCTCAGCTCAAAGGAATAAGACTTTAGGGTGGATTAATGTTGACTGATCTATATTTATCCATCCAACCCCTAGCCTACCACCTGGCATATAGCAAGTGCTGGGGTTTTTTGGGTTTTTTTTTAAGATTTGAAAGCATCAGTCACTGCTCAGAGAGGACAGGACTCCAATTGATTGCTCCAATCAGAGGGATGGCAGCCTTTAGCCCAAGTCATGACCTCACAGTGATGAACTCCAACAAGTGGAGACCCACCTTCCTCCAGCCTGGAGAGTGTCCAGTCAGTCTTAGAGGTTGTCCTGCAGTGGCTGGAGGCCCCTGGGCCAGACCAAGCATCTTTCGGCTCAGAGGGTCTCCTGAAGCACAGTTGGTACCACAGGCGTGGCTCAGCCTTCTGGAAACAAGCCCGGCACCTGCCTCTGACGCGCTCCCGTGTGCTGCCTCCTAGAGGTCTATGTCTCTTCAACTCCCATGTGCCTCACCTGCACTCTCCCCTGCTCTCCCCGCCCTCCTGCTGACCCAACCGCAGCCTTCATCCTTACCCCAGCAGCCCGACAGCGGGGTCCCTGCGCCCGCTCACCATGCCCAGCACTGACCCTGCAGCTGTCTGGGCACACCGGGCGGTGTCTATTGGCGCCACACTTTGCCCCTCAGCATCACACAGGTGGTCACCTATTCTGTCCGTGTGTCACCTGTGTGCCTCTGAGGAAACCGTACTGATTTCCACTAAATCTAAATGCAGCCGACTTGTCTTCAGGCAGGAGCCCATCTCAGGGCCCGTAGGAGCAAAGGGGAGACAGAGGGGCTGGGGCTTTGGGCTCAGTCCCCCCATGCCCACCCCTCTGACAGCCCTTCTGCAGCTTCTCCACAGCTGAGCAAACTCCTCCTGCCTGGGGGGAGGCGACCTGTTTTAGTCTGCTTGGGCGGCCATCACAAAGGACCACAGTCTGGGCAGCTTAAACAATAGAAATTTATACCCTCACAGTTCTGGAGGCTGGAAGTCCGAGGTCAAGGTGTGGGCAGGGCTGGTTCCTCCCGAGGCCTCTCTCCTTGGCCTGTAGATGGCCGTCCCCTCCCTGTGTCCTCAAGTGGCCGTCCCTCTATGTGTATCTGTGTCCTGATCGCCTCTTCTTAGGACACCGGTCATGTTGGATCAGGGCCCACATTAAGACCTCATTTACTTTAGTCACCTCCTTAAAGGCCATGTCTCTAAACACAGTCACCCTGGGTGTGAGGGCTGCAACAGGAATTTAGGGAGATGAATTCAGCCCTTAACAGCAGACTTCAGTGTTCACCAGTGCCGTGGGCTGAGTGCCTGTGTCCCCCAAAGTTCCTATGTTGGAGCCTGACCCCCGATGTAATGGCATCAGGAGGCGGGGCCTTTGGGAGGGGATGAGGTCGTGAAGATGGAGCCCCCGTCTGTATCCTCCACCATAGAGTTGGTGTCCTTGTTAGAGGAAGAGGCGCCAGGGCTCTCTCTGCACCGTGTGAGGACACAGTGAGAGGGCAGCTGTCTGTGTGCCACAAAAGGGGCTCTCACCAGAACCCGACCATGCTGGCACCTGATCTTGGACTTCCAGCCTGCAGAACTGTGAGAAATAAGCGCCTGTTGTTTGAGCCCCCATCTGGGGTACTTCATGACAGCAGCCCGAGCTGCCTGAGACACCCAACCACCTCAAAATTCATGATTTCCATGATAAAGCAGAGCTTCTCGGAGCCCAGTATAGCCCTGAGCATGGTTTGTCTGAAAAACTGGTTATTCCACTCCCAGATAACAAACAGTTGACTATACTTCAGATTGGGCTTAAATGCCATAGAGTAAACAAGAAAATGCAATATTTAAAAAGAAAATAAAGTTTGAATTATATCAATAACCCACATATATCCAATTGACTGGATTTTCACATTCTCAAACAAATACTTGACTGCATACACACACAGTGGAAACTGAATTCCTCAGTATTACTTGGGGAGTTGTATACAGCTGGAGACAACTTCATGAGGTCTCTCTACCAGCACCTGTTTCAGAGTCTGTGTCACGTCATCCAGCAATTGGGTACCCCAGTTCTCCAGTGTGACCCGCCCAGGCACGGTGACATGAGAAGGAGCTTGTCTAAAAATCCTTTTCTTCACTTCCTTTCCCCAGTGACACCAGACACAGATCTCCGTCTCTGATAAGCCTTGTTAGTCATTGTGACTCAACTCTAGGAAATCTCCAAGTGGGAGAATGCCTCCTAAATCACTGTGCTTTTGAGAAGATCCCAGTGAAAATTCTGAGCCCCGGTGGCCCGAGCCTTCATAGGAACGTCTCCTCCGGCTGCTCCATGAAGGATTAACGCCCTCATCCTGAAGGAGGACCAGCACGAGCTGGCCTTGTTAGACACCCGAAGTTCCCACCTGAGCAGTCCCCAGCGTTTCCCTGCAGTCATCGTGGTCGGCAGCCGGTCAGCTGGACCTCTGCTGCCACCCAGTGTCCCTGCGCTGCAAGGCCCCAGAGATGCCCGTGGATGGAGGCGTGGGCCGCAGACCTGCTCAAGGCTACTGAACTCTCGGGGGCCGTGGGGCCGGGGCATCTCAGGATGTAAAGGAACAAAGCCAACCACCCTGCCCTCAACCTCTGAAGCTCCCTTCTCCCCACACTTTTCTTTCTTGGTAAAACCCTGATGAAACGAACAAGAAAGAAGCAGCCTTCAGGGTGAGAGGCCCCAGATGGAAGACTTGGAAGAAAGTGTGAGGATTGTCCCTTTGTTCTTGACTCTACTGCCTCTTCCCTTCCATGGGCACCTCTGGGGGTGCGATCTTCCAGCATAACACATCAATGAAGCTTGTCCCTGGAGTCTGGGGTTGGGACCTACCGGGCGGTACCCGCTCTTTCCCCGATGAAGACGGGTCCCAGAAGCCTCAATGGGCAGGACTTTTCCCCAAGACTACAAATACAGTGGGCTGTGGGCGTCACTGGACAAAATTGCCCTGGGTGCTTCCTGGGAGGGTTCTTGTAACACCACAGAAAGTCAAAGAACGTTACAGAGACCAAGCTGAGACTAGAATCACCTGCACACAGTTCACTGAACTGAGAAAACTTGTCAGGAAGCCGAAAGAGAAGCAAACAGGAACGAAAACCGCACCCTCTTTAGAAAGATGACGGCGGAAAATCGGTTCTTCCTCTAGTCCGGGGGTGCACAGTTCTGAAGAAATTCGAGACCCGTCTCCGAGGGGAGAGAAGGCCCGCGGCAGGCAGGCCGGGACTATTTCGGAGCCAAGGACTGTTTCCAGCTGAGACCAGAGATGTGGCTGCTGCTCAGGCAGGCGTTAGACCCTCCAGGCCAAGCTACTTTCTTTCCCAAACCTGGGGGCCCTCAAGGCACAGCTGGGGGGAAGCCACGCTGAGCATGCGTGGAGGGTCATGGGGACGAGTTCAGAGCCATGTGCCTGCCCCCAGGCCCCGCATGGAGCGTCCCTTTTGCACCTTATGAATGTGGCCTTGAAAGGTGGAATTTCAACACCAGGCAGCCTCGGTAGCCTAGAATAATTCATTCTACTTTGGGCCTGATTGGCGGTAAATTGGTTTCAAAGAAACAATAAATCAGTCAATGTAGCAAATTGATCTTTGGCAAACTGGACATTCTAGAAATGAGTCATCAGTGAATTGATTTTAGGTGAGTTGGCCAGCTTCTGAATTCATGACCAACTTTCTCCGCTAAAGTAGAGTAATTGTGGCAGAGCAACAACTGCCAGGAGCAACAGAGAAGGACACCTGGAGACAGAGGCAGCCCAGCGGGGCATCCGCAGGGCGAGTCCCAAGCGTACAGACGGGAATGGACTCAGGAACTTCTCCCAGGGGCCAGCGAGTCCTCACTCCATCTCAAATTTACCCTGGACAGAGGGAAACAGAGGTTCTTCCAGCAACTACAGGGAAGAGGGTCATAGCAATGGTAGCAAACACCGAGCCAGCAGGCATTCTGCATAAATTTGCTCATTGATCTTCCCAACAAGCATTGAGCGAAGCACTCCGATTACCGCCCAGGTTTAGTAGAAAACTGAGTCCCGGGGGATGTGACTTGCTGAGGCCGCAGATATGCTCTAAGTGGCAGAGCTGGGTTCAAACCCAGGCAGTCGGCTGGGAGCCCACTGGTCGTCTCTACCCCTCGCTGCCTGTGCCTCTGCCCCCTTAACAGAACTCTGCTCTGAAAGCCCAGGGTCCCAGGAGGAGGAAGGGCTGAACACATGGCCCCATCCTGGACACAGACCCCACTCGAGGCTTCTCGGAGGGTGCAGGGGAGTTGCTTCCCAGGCCGTCCCAGACCCTCCAAGGCCAGCGTGGGATTCTGCTGGGTTGGAGCACCACGGGAGCATTTAGTGTCCTCCCCCCCTCTGCGCTCTCACCCTCCTACTGTTTAGAATACAAACGCTCAGATTTCCTTCTGGGGAGCCACTTCCTTCCCAGCAAGGGTCAAGGCACCCGGATGGAGCCCACCCCACTCACCTGTCCACCGGGGCTGCCAGTAAAAGAAGGAAAAGAAACAGAAAGTGGGGTCGGGCCACACGCGGCTAGGAGTCCCTGGCTGGCACATTTACGTTTTAATATTTCTCTCTTAGAGACTAAAAATCTTGTCCAAGGAGGAACTGTAACCAGCAGGGTAAAAATTGACATATAAGATTCCCCATATTGACTCTCCTGTGCACTCAAAGGGGGTCCCACTAGCTTCCCTCCGAGTTCCTCCTCCTATCCCCACCTGCCCCCCACCTGCTCCCCACCTGCCCCAAGAAGGCCCTGTAGGTCCAGATTGAGGCTGGGAGGAAAATCCAGCCAAGAGGAAGCAGCAGGAGGACACCAAACAGCACTCAGTGGGGACTGGAGTTTGTCTCCTTTGGGAAAAGAGGCCGGTGAGTGGCTCCATCATGGGTGGACACTGGACAGCAGAGTCCTGGGAAGGGAGGATGTTAAAGAAATTTTGCTGGAGACTATTTATGCCCTTCATGGGGTTTTAGACATTTAAATAGGAAGTTTGGATTATTTTCACATTGTTTTGACTGGACAGAATCCATTCTGCTGAGCAGAATACCACGCTGGGACTCAACAGTGGGGACGGTGGTTTCATAATAGGATAACTCGGCTGGGCTTTAAAAACTGAGCTCATGGAGCCACGCTGACATCTGGCTCCTCCAGCTGTGTCTCTGCCACTGCGTCCTCCCCAGAGGAAATGCACTGGACTGGACGACGCCCATTGCATATGGCCCCGCATGTCTTCTTCCCCGCTGGGAGCGTCTCCTCTGTCCGGTTAGAAGCGAGTTATGGCAGTTACAACAGGCCCTTCGGCCAGGCTCCGTGAACTCGCCAGAACTGCGATGATGAGGTCACACAAAAGTACATGGGTAGTTTATTCCCCGAGAAGACAACTCAGATACAGATCCCAAAACAGAGAAGAGGGTGCCCCCCCCCCGCCCCGGTGAGACCTCCTGCCGAGCCCTTGTTGAACTCCAGTGCCATCCTTTGGACACCCTAGCTTCAGTCTTGGACTTTTAAAATAAATATTTCTTCAAACTCACAATTAAAATCTCTTTTCAAGTGAGTCTATGTAAGCTCCCTATTTCTCCCCACCTGTTCTCTCAAGGTGGTTTTTTCCCCGCCTGTCACTAACATTTCCTGAATCAAGCAACGTTTCCTTCAGGAAGGCATGAAACATACAGGAAGAATGCAATATTGATCCTCCTCAATGTTATTATTTTGATAGGCAAACAGAGAAATCAATAAATATTTATGGAAACCGACTACACGCGGGGAACTACAGCGTGTCAGACAGGATCTTTTTTTTTTTTTTTTTTTTTTTTTGGTGAGGAAGACCAGCCCTGAGCTAACATCCGTTGCTAATCCTCCTCTTTTTGCTGAGGAAGACTGGCCCTGGGCTAACATCCGTGCCCATCTTCCTCCACTTTATATGGGACGCCGCCACGGCATGGCTGACAGGCAGTGCGTCGGCGGGCGCCCGGGATCCGAACCAGCGAACCCCGGGCTGCCAAGCACGGACTAAACCGCTGCGCCACCGGGCCGGCCCCTGACAGGATCTTGCATATAGAGGAAGCTCGCAAATTCATGGTCAAATTGATAGGATGGAGTGGCCAACGGATGTCCCTACGTTTTGTCCAGGAAATACGTGGTTACTTTAGATGTAAAAAATAATAAACTCTTTGAAGCATAGTTGATTCCTGCTTTGAAAAAAGTAAAATCTGTGAACACATGTGTGTTCTGTCTGTGTGCAGAATAAAATTCGGTTTGGAAATTAAGGTGCAAGTAACTGTGTATCTATGTGCATTTGAGTAGAAGGGGCAGTCTTATGCTAAGGATTGATTTTAATTTTTGAAAATAAAGAAATGTAGCTGAGGGAAAGCAAGACAATAGTTGCCCTCGGCTAACAAAACTTGAAAAGTGTTGTTAGAGATTCCATTTTCTATTGTAATAAATATATAATCTAGAAATGGAAATCGCCACAGTATTTTCATTAATAGGGAGCCCTTAAGGACCAAAATGTTAACGCTATTGAATTTTGATCACCTAATATTCAATTCTTGCTATAATCTTTCAGCAAACCAGTCTCCTAGGAGAGGTTTTCCAAGTTTGATTTTGTAAAACAGTTCGCAATTCACCAAAATCTGCAACACAAAATCCAATCTGACATTAATGTATGTGCCTGAAATGAATTACCCATGACAGAGGGAGAAAGGAACTGAGAAATGAATTCCCTTCCCCGACCCACAGAGAGCGCGGGCACCGGTGTCAGCCTCCTGCCAGTTGAAGGTGAAGATGTGCAGGCTTCACTTCTGCCTGCAGGTGTGGTTCAGTGCACTGCCGAATTTCAATCCCTTTGCAATTTCCTGTTGGAATATTTTCTCCCAAAAACAATTGCAATTTGAGGAGTTCTCTCTTAATAGGAAATATATCCTATATTGGAAAAGACAGCAGGAGCTTCCTAGCATAATCGAGGGCTATTTTTAATATTAAAAGTTACTTTGTGAGTCTCCAGATGAAGATATTCTGAGAGGCAAACTGATATTCAGAAATTCTGACAATGCAGTGTCAGAGAGGGAAGGCAGAGTGTGAAGGTTTAGGATTGGATTATAGAATGGAATATTGCACAGCCATCAAGAATTATGATGTAGAAGAGCATACAAGAGCATAGAAATGTCAGCAGGAAGTATTATGTGAAAAATCCAGGTCTCAGGTCAAAATATTAAGTATGAACATATTTTTATAAACATGTACATAGAAAAATCTGGAAGCATAGACACCAAATATTGATGATGGGAGGACAAAGGGTCAGGACTTAGGGTCTTAGATCTCAAGCTTGGTCAAGAATGGTGCTGCAGGTGAGCTGAGTCCTGTAAGAAGTGAGGAAGGAAGCCACAGCTATTCTGGATAAAGAGAACAGCATAAAGCCCTGCATGTAGGGTGAGCTTGGCATATGATATTGATCCACCTATAAAATTATTTTGAAGACCCCAGGCTGTTACCAAGAAGTCAGAGTGCGGACAGTGGCTTTCAAGTGTCAGTTAGTTGGCAAAAATCGAGGGCTAATGAGATAAAGACATGAGACCCCAGCAAATAAGCTCCCCCACATGAAGGACATACTTTCAGCCCATTTCTCTGCTATCCCACCACTTTTGATGGAAAGTTAGCTGTTAGGTGATGCTGGGAATGTTGCATGAATAAACCCGAGTCAGAGCTCACCCTCGCATTGGAGAGGAGATGGACGTGCTCATTCCCGTGATGCTGAAGGAGCCATGTCCTGAAATCTAAGAAGAAAGTGTCATCCCAACAAGTAGGCATCCCGGTTCTATTACCCAGGACACACCAGGGACCTCAAAACACAACGTGGGTGAGGGTGGAGGAGGAGAGGCAGCATTTCCAGTAACAAAGTGGTTTGCCCAAAATTACAGTGAGAAAGTAAGTCAGAAAGCCAACTGATGAATTTTTGACTTTGTATCTCCAGGAGTTTGGGTTTCCAGTAAAAGGAACTGGCTTAAAACAGTAGAGCTTCAGGCAAGGCTAATGCAGAGGAGCAAAGGCTGTCTGAGACCTGCTTTGCCCTCTGCTGGCTTCATTTAGGGAGCCTGAGAATCCACTCTTGACCCAAGTGAAGGAGGATCATATCTTTCCTTAAAGTCCCTAAAACAGTTCTAGAAAAATGAGTTTTTATTGACTTGGCTTGAGTCATTTGTTTATTCCTTAACCAAGTCCTGTAGCGGGAGGGATGAAGTGCTCTGGTCTGCAGGTGAGAGTCATGAGGTGGAAGAAGTCCATCCAGGTCATCCCTGGGGGGTGTGCCCGGCAGAGGGTAGGGAGGGGCTCCTACCCAGAGAGAGAGATGAAGACGGGAAATGACGCCCTGGAAGCAAAACAGCGCATGTCCCCTCTGACTTCATGCCCAGGCTTTTCCATCATGAAAGGCTGGCCCTGTGCTTTTATTTATATGTTGGAAAAGATCAAACCAGTGAGCACGAGGGAAGCTCCCAATCCTTTTAAAACTCCCCGTTACTTCTCATTTGTCTACGGCAGCAATTGCTTTGTTTCACTTCTCCTTTCTAAAATGCCAACCAAGTAGTGTGAAGTGGTTGTAAGTTTGTATAACTGTCATGAAAGCAATTTCAGTAAAAATAAATAAACCATGTAAAGGACGTATGTACGCAAAAGCAGAATCCCTGCCAAGAAAATTGTGACCGTTAAAGGGAAAGGCGCCACCTGGTGGCTGCATCCCTTTCACATTGTTGCTAAAAATCAAATTAAAGGATTAGGGAATTCAGCTCTGTTCAGGGGAAATTATCTTATCAGTGAGAGGGAAGAAGATGATTAAAGTGTAGACTTTATGCTGCACCTTTTTAAAAAAAAGCCAAGATCTAACTGGAAACAATAAGAAAAAATGTTTGAAGGCTATAGTTATCCATATTTATACAAATACATATACAAAGTATATACATATATCCATTTCATTTCATTGTGTCTATGATGAATTAAACCCTGCCCCGGCTTATGCCGGAAGCTGAAGTTTCCGTTATACAACTGGCGAAGTCTCCAGATGCTGTATTTCACTGATTCTACTAGGTGCGGCCCATTCAGATTCACACGAGCCGATGACACCACCACTAGTTTAACTTTGACAGCCGAGCTGAATGAGCCTTAGAAATATAATATTAGGTGGAAGGAGCCAGTCCCAAAAATTTACCTACCGTGTGTTATCATTCTATCAAGTTAAAGTCAACTAAAATAAGAAATATGTATATTTTAGGATGACATGCAGATGTAATAAACATTTGTGAAAGGCAAACCAAGGGAATAGGGTCAGGGAGGGCAGGGATACTATTACGGACCAAAATTGACATTGTCAGGATTTTAAAATTATACAAAATACACAAATATGAAATCTATTTGCAAAATAGAAGTCCTGCCAGAAGCTCTGTGGTCCATCTCTCCATCAGGTCCATTTCTCAGCACAGTTTTTGTCATGTCTGATGTTAAACCAGGTTTGAGCTGCTTCAGGAGACATTGCGGGAGACAGAGGGATGGAGGATTTTTTTTCCGCTAGTGTTTGCCAGTTTCAAAGAAAAGAAGTGGTACTTATTTATACGTTGAGGTCTTTCCCAGTCTAATCATTGCTGTACAACAAATTCCTAGAACAACAGAATGTTAGAACAGAAAGAGACCTGAGAGGTCTGCTTGAACCTCCTTATTCTGCAGAAGAGACTGAAGCCCAGAGAGGTTATGTGCATTTCCCAAAGCCACACAGCTAGGCAGGAGCAGGGCATGGAAGTGACCTCAGGCCTCCAACTCCCCGCCCAGTGCTTGTTGAAGCACACTGTGCTGCCACATTCGGACTATAATTCAGGATGGGAATTATGTCCATGGCCTTGTTTTGTGTGACCTTGTTGACATTCAACTGATGCTTGCGAAGTGCCTGCCAAAAGTCTGGGAAAGAACGTTTTACCTGTGAAATTACTGACAGGACAGATGCTGTTTGTGGAATTTATGGTGCCCAACCAGACTACCTTTCCTTATTTAATGTTTCTTTAGAATGTTTCCACTTACAGATATATCAATTTAGAGTGCCTGTATTAGATTTTTATGTAAACTGTTGTTTGTGAATAATCACACGATATGTTTAAATATTCATTATTGCAACGTGAAAAAATATCTGTTCAGAAAAGAAGGAAGAGAGCCTATCATATTCAATATTCATGGAAAAAAAAATAAGATGATTCTTAACGTAGGGGACCAGGTGGTGTGTGGTCAATGTCCACATAGACTCGTCACTTATATTCTTAAAAAACATTAGACTAGACACTTTGTGATTGAGGGCATACCAAGATTTCACAGAGGACAAAGCATTAATGGTTTGCATTGCCTTTCTTTTCAAAAACCTGAAACACTTCCATTCAAAACGAGGATGCTCTAGTCCTTCTGCTCTTGACCGACTCAGCACTGACCTTTGATAATGGGTTCAATTTGACTGTGTTGATCACGAGGAATAGAGTCACGCAAGCTCGATCAAGTGAGGAGCGGCCCATCGTGAGCCTGTGTGAGAGGCAATCAAGAGATTGCATCTCGGAGAGATTTTAAAAGTCATAAGAGGGCCAGCTTTCACGGCTGTATTACGCGTTCAAGGCAGCCCCACAAGGGGACCCTGGGGCTCCAGTCTTTAGTAACAGAACTCAGCTCCTCTACACCGTGACCCACTTCTCCTCACTTCCTCCTGGCTTAGTTTTTCTGTGATTTTCAATATATTCTTGGGAGAGGGCTTCTGCCGGGCTCAGCTAATAACTGCCAATTGGTCACATATGGGTGATGCCTTTGGCTTCAGATCCTATAATAGACCTGAGGCCAGCCTGCGAACGGACTGCCCTTGACTCAGAGGCCCATTTCTAAATCAGTCCGAGCCACAGGATCTGTGACTCATATCCTAGCTGACCAACGCAGGCCACCTCTGCGGGGCTGGGAAGGATGGCCGTTTTCTTAAGGGCCGTGGACACATCAGGTCCTGTGACAGATCTGCCTCATTTATGCATGCATTTAAGGAACTACATTTCCCATTCTTTATGGAAATGCGGAAATCAGCCTTGTTGGGCAACATTTTGTGAAGGATGCTGCCTCTCTGGCCTTTTCACTCTGAGCTCCAGTAGGGTGCCTGGGTGCTCAACCAATGTCTCTGAAGTTCAGAAATACTTCTGTAACAATACTTTACAGTGTGTGTAGTGAAGAGCTAACCTTACCCAAAGAGAGGTCTGGCCTTTGCCCTCGGCCCCTGGGAGGTCCTCTCTAACCCCTGCCTGATAAGAGCATCTCCGTTTACTTGGGCTGTGGGCCGCACTGATAGTCTACAGTGTGATTTGTGGTGGGGACTGTGGGCCATGCAGCATCAGCTCGACTTCAGGAGGGGTTAGGGACCAAAGGTCAGCCAGGTAGAAGGTCAACCATGTCAACATGACTAAATCCCAATAAAAACTCTGGACACCAAGGCTTGGCGAGCTTCCCAGGTTGGCAAAACTCCATGCATACTGTCACACGTCATTGCTGGGAGAAGTCAGCGCTGTCCACGATTCCACTGGGAGAGGACAACTGGAGGCTCTGTGCGGGGGGGTCTCCTGGACACTGCCCCCTGCCCCTCCTCCCTTAGCTGACCTTAACCTCCACGCTCTCGCTGCAGTAAACCATACCGGTGAGTACAACAGATTTCGGTGTGAGTTCTGTGAGTCCTTCTAGTGCATGGTCAAAACTGAGACTGTTCTGGGACTCCCAAGCTCTGCCAAGTATTATTATCCTTCATTGAACTTTTATTGTTTAAATGATTACTGAAAGTAACTGCAAGTAAAAAGCACGTTCAATTTAGAAAAATCACAAACGTGAACACGTGTGCAAAATAAGCCATGAATGTGTATTTCTGGAGTTAATGTCCAACCTTACATCACAAAGTCACCATGGACAGTTCCTTTATCAGATGTTGGCCAAGGGCTAAGAGAAGCATCCTTGGCCTTGCCCCATCCCATCAACTTTCCTCGGTGTCCTGTTCTAGCTCATTTTAAGTCCTTGCTCTGATCCGTGTTGTTCCGTGGAGACACTGTGACCCTCTCATATCCGTCTCTCTCTCTTTCTGCAGCTGCCCAAATGCTTAGTGTGACTCTCAGGGATGTGCTGGAGCTGGCTTATGCCAGCTCACAAAATCCAGATATTAGCATCTCTGCCTCCTGGACTGCACACTGGTCCTTTGAAGTCATCCATGGTGGACCCCACACTGGTCCCTTGAAGTCATCCATGGTGGAAGTATTCACAACATGGGAATCTGCAAATGCTGCAAATCAGGGCTTTCCCTCCCTGCCCCCCAAAGCCAGCTGGTAAACATTCACCCGCTGAGTACACGTCTTTAACAACTGCATTTCCACAACTGTTTGCCGTGTTTCATCACTAACTGGAAACCACCAGCTACAATTGCCTTCTAGACCAGGATCCCGTCTCTGCCCAATGCATCTGGGCCTTTGAATTTTTCTCCTCCAGGCTGCACCTCTTAGATGGCACCATACGGAAGGGGACTTGTGGCCTCTGTCTTTTCAGAGGACGAGTCACTTCCAGGCGGCTGAGGGACCCCTGAAAACGTGTCTCTCACTGCACTCCGTCAAATCAGTGCTTCCCAAACTATCTGTGATGAAGGACCAGTTTGGTGTTTTTTTAAATTTCCAATCCTGATGGACTGATACTTTTCTAAAATACCAAAAAAATCAATAAATAAAAGAAGAATTAGAAAAGTAAAATAAAATAAATACAAAATAGGAACTCTGAATTTTTGATGTTAGCTTTAATGAAATAATGGTTCTGTTAGGATGTTATCAAAGTTTCTAAATTTTCTAAACTCAATTTCTACACTGAAGTTCTTCAGTTTCCAGACTCTTAATATCAGCACTTGAGCTTCTAAACTCTCCAGTTTTGAACTTACCTTCTCGTAGAGCAGAAACAAGCTGTTCATGGGCCATATAGAGCAGCACAGAATAGGACACCTCTTTACAGCAAAAGGAACATGGCCATAGCATTGGGACAGTGTACCGTTTAACTCATGCACGCTCAGTTTCAGGAAGGTTACACATTTGTATTTCACATCATGAGAGACCAGGTCTATTGAATGAATATAAATCAAAATTTTGAAACCCACTTTCATTTCACATGATGATTGATCATAGATAAGCAATTAAGTCCTAACCAGGTTTTCCAAGTAAGTACATTTATCTATAAATTCACTGCATATTGATCGGGAGGCTAAATCTTTACACTGCAGCGAATAAGTCTGCTGGAATTCATTTAGAAGATTGTAAGGCAACTAATCAGATCACCAATTAGTTGGTCCAAATCATTTATAATGACAGCCAAGATAGCTCAACAGATTCACCAAGAACATACGTGTTTTCTCTGAATATTAGGTTTAACATTCCTCTTTAAAATATTCTAAGAATTTGAATATTCAGAATGTCTCCTAAAATACAGACTCTGGGTTTAAATAGTTTACATATAACTTATGTTGAAAAAGAGAAAGATGTAAATGGGATATTTTCATTCAGTGGTTGGATTATCTGATACAATGAAAAAAATACATGCACAAAAGTGAGCATGATCATTTATTTAATGGAAATCAGTGAAGATCGTTGCAATGGGCTACATATATTCCTAGTGGGAAAACATTTATTGAATCTGGGTAATTTTCTAAATATACCCTTCTGTAGATTCATACAGCTGTCCTCATAATTAAAGGGTCAGAAAATAATTCTGAAGGCTTGGTAAGGGCACTCACTGAGTGAACACTCTGGAGAAGCTGACGTGCTGGAAGGAAGGATGAATGTAATGACTCTGAAGAGCTTTGCTCTTCTTATTAAGGTAACAAATAAAATATTATTACAGGAGCTATTTGTGGGGCACTGGGACTAGCACTTCAGACACATTATCTCTTTAAATTTTAGCAAAATCCTATGAGAGGAGTCCTATCATGATTCGCCAACATTTCATTTTACAAAGGAGAGTTGTTTTATGTGATGTGATTTAAAGAGCTAATCGTGTGTCCCAAAAAGTCTATAGTAATCTATTCCTTTGGGTTGATTGAAACTATCTAGAAAATATCAATTTCAAATTTAAATATTTCCAAGAGAAGAACCCTTTTTATCATTTATCAAAATTGTGAAGAAACAACAGATTACAAACTTCTGTGTTCTGTTTATATGTATTTCAAAGTGACATTTTCTTCCTAAGGAGTAGACCCTTTAAGAAATGTGTTGGAGTAAATTAGATTATTAGAATGACTATTATCATGATAATGGCAATCATTGGTAATATCAGCTTTAAAGCTTTTAAAGCACCATTTATTCAGTTCCTACTTTGTAAAAGACACTATGCTAAAACATTATATTTTCTACAAGATAGGTAATATTATCTCTCTACTACAGGAAACTGAAATTTAAAGAATTTAGGTCACATGCTGAAGATCGAATAGCTTGTAAGTGATGGAACTGAGATCTAAATCCAGAACTTTCTAACATAAAATTTTATTCAATACAGCAGCTTTCTCTCAATGTGAAGAATAATCCTAAGCAGTTTGATGGAAATTATATTTTATGCATTTTGATCCAAAAGTAGTAGAGTCAGATAAAAAAGTCTTTTAGGACTAAAGGCCACTGGAAGGAATTTAGGCACAAAGATACGGGGCATCCTATAGCCTCTTTTCTGTCTTAAAGGAAGTGAGACAAGACGGAGAGGAGGAAGAGAGAGAGAGAAAAGTAATAGCTCACTGCAAAGGGCATGGAGGTGGGGAATTGCTCTCCACTCAAGTTGAGGATTTCAGGGATCAGCAAAAATATCCACCAACACAGAAAACACAAGCGCTCTCTACCTGCTGAAAATGCCCCTCAGAACGGGTGGCACGAATATAAATTATACACGGCCCCTGCCTTCAAGGACCCCCAAGCAAATGGATGAATATGGTTCTTTTCCAGGAAAATTAATGCAGAAAATCAAAAGCTGAGCAGCACACTTGAAATTCATACAAGAAAAGAGCTGCATAAAAGCCTGAGGCTTTTCTGTTTAATGTGTTCTATTAGTCTATTGGAAACCACACGTACAGAAATTGTACATGTTCTTATTCATTGTTAGTATTGAAGTACTATGTACCCATGAGAAAAATAACCATTTCAGCAAGGTGTAAAGTGAGAAGTAAATGTTCTCTCCTCCTCACATTCCATTTCTACTCCCTAAACATAGCCATTAACACATCTTTATGCTTCCAGATATTTTTAATTGCTATGACATCGATATCTATATCCATATTTTAAACATTTTTATTTTAAAAAGGATCATACTGTTGGTTCCTCAAAAAATTAAAAATAGAATTATCACGTGATCCAGCAATTCCTCTTCTGGGTCTATACCCAAAAGAAGTGACAGTGGAGAGTTGAACAGATATTTGTACACCCATGTTCATAGCAGCATTATTCACAATAGCCAAGAGGTGAAAACCACGCAAGAGTCCATCCACAGATGACTGGATAAGCAAAATGTGGTAAATACAGACAATATAAGATTATTCAGCCTTATAAAGGAAGAAAATTGTGACACATGCTATGACATGGACGAACCTTGAGGACGTTATGCTGATTATAATAAGTCAGATGCAAAAGGACAAATAGTGTAGGATTCCATCCACATGAGGCTCTTAGAGCCGTCACGATCATAGAGACGAAGTAGGATGGTGGGCACCAGAGACTGGGGAGGGGGATGGGGAGCTGCTGTTTAGTGGGGACAGACTTTCAGTTTGGAAGCTGACAAAAGTTCTGGGGATTGGGGCCGGCCCGGTGACCTAGCGGTTAAGTTCGCAAACTCCGCTTCAGCACCCCCGGGTTCTCAGGTTCGGATCCCAGGCACGGACCAAAACAGCACTTGTTAAGCCATACAAAGTAGAGGAAGATGGGCACAGGTATTAGCCCAGAGCTAGTCTTCCTCACAAAAAAAAAAATAAGTTCTGGAGATCACGGTGATGATTATATGCAATGTGAGTGTGCTTAATGCTGTAGAACTATAGACTAAAAAATGATTAAAATGGTCAATTTTATGTTATATATAAGTTACCACAATTAAAAATTAAAATTTTTTAAAAACAAAAATCATACTTTTAACAATTTGCTATTTGGGGATAACACGATGGATTGCCCATCTTGTCACTTGGGCACCTGTAGCCTGCCCCTTTGTTATGGTAAGAGAATAGGGTTTCCCTATTTTTTAAGAATCTGCTGAAAGCAGGGGCAGGAGGAGGATGAGAAGACTCACTCCATAGGAGAGTGCATGTTCCCTGTCAGGCAGAGGAGAAGGCCCTGCCTCGGGGAGGTTGCCGGAGCTCACGGTCTCCTGCCCTGGAGACATGGTCGCGCAGAGCCCCAGCCAGCACATGGTTCGCCAAGACTGAGCATGGCTGAACTGTGCAGGGGGAGGCTGTGAATTTAATCTTAACTCTGAGTAAGGGGGATGGGAATGAAAAGCAGGCCTCTCTGGAAGATAGGGTAAGCAATGGGGAAAGAAGATAGAAGGAGGCTGAGGGCAGAGGGTGGAGAAATAAAACCTCTTCAGGGCTGGGCTTCACTGAGCTCCAGCTGTTTAATCACCAGGCACTTTCTTAAGGAGGGTGTGCATTCCCTTAGATGGATGTGCAATAATCTGACGTTAGATGTGTCTGTACTTACAACTACTCTGTGCATAGATTTTTTACAGCCTTTTGTCAATATATGCATATGGTGAGCTGGGAGAGGGAACATGCGTTGTTTTACCTTCTGATTAACACCGCCAAGTAGAAGTCTAAAGTCTTTGCAGCAATTAACATTCCCACCAAATGTATACGCGAGTCGTTACTCTAGACACAATTTTCAAACGCTTAAATCCTTGCCAGTTGGATTGGCTGAAAATGGCTTCACATTTTGTTTTCATTTTTATTTCCTTAATTATGAGTAAGAGCCTTTTGTCTCTTTATTAGACATTTGTAATTTTATTTTTGAACCAACTTTACCAATATTTTATTTGTATCTTTCTTAGAGATCTGTAAGAATCATTTGTAATATTAAGGCCTTTTTCTGTCACAGAGTTTGCAAAAAAATTTTTTTATGGTTTGTTGGTCTTTTGACTTTGTAATGATACTTTTGTTTTGCACACGTGTTTAAATTTTATACTGACAAATGTACTAGTTTTTTCCCTTACAGATTCTGGATTTTTCTTTAAGATGTTCTTTTTCTATTCTGCTTTTTAAATTTTTTTTTCAATAAGTTGTTTTTTTTTTTTTTTTGCTGAGGAAGATTCACCCTGAGCTAACATCTCTTGCCGATCTCTTCCTCCTTTTTAAATTTTTTTCCTCCCCAAAGCCCCCGTACATAGTTGTATATTCTAGTTGTAGGTCCCTCTGGTTCTTCTATGTGAGCCGCCACCACAGCATGGCTACTGACAGACAGGTGGTGTGGTTTTGCACTCAGAACCGAACCTGGGCTGCCGAAGCAGAGCATGCTGAACTTTAACCACTAGGCCATCAGGGCTGGCTCTGGATTCTGGATTTTTATATCATATTTATAAATAATTCCTAAATTATGGTTTAAATTTACCCATCTTTCCTTTATGCTTTTATAGGCTTATTTTGTATTAAAATCATTGATCTAGCTGAAGTCTATTTTGGGGTAAAGAATGGAAGGGGATTGAACTGATTTATCGCAACATCATTTCTTTTTCCTGAAAGACAAAACAGTTATCTCTCCCCCAGTAATTTAAAATGCTTCCTTTATCATATGTGAAAATTCTATGTATCCTGGGGTCTATCTCTGGACACAGTATTTTGGGTCCCTGAGATCAGTCTGTCTGTTACTTTTGGAGCAGTAGCCATCTGTGTTGGTTGGCGTGGGCTGCCACAACCAATACCACAGACGGGGGCTTTAAAAACACACTTATTTTCTCACAGTTCTGGAGGCTAGAAGTCTAAGATCCAGGTGTGGGCAGGGCTGGTTTCTCCCAAGGCCTCTCTCCTTGGCCTATAGACGGCCGTCTTCTCCCTGTGTCCTCACATGGTCCTCCTTCTGTGTCCAAATTTCCCCTTCTTATAAGGACGCCAGTCATACTGGATTAGGGCCCACCCTTGTGATCTCATTTTACCTTAATCACCTCTAAAAAGACCTTATCTCCAAATACAGTCATGTTTTGAGTTCCAGGACGCTAGGACTTCAACTTATGAATTCGGTGGGGACACAGTTCAGCTCATAACACCGTCTTATAACCAGGGACAAAAGATGGATCCAGTGGAAAGATAAAATCCATAAGAATACAAACCCCTGTCTGTTTAACCACAATGACTCTGGTTATCTACTGCCTGGCTTCAAAGCACTGCTGATGATCACAAATGGATGTCCCAACACTTGACTTCTCCGGAAATATACTGGACAAGAAAACACATTTAGAAGGGAGGCTGTGAGTCAGAATGCACAGAACTCCCAGTGTCTGTTTCTAGCTCATCTGTTATGGCCAGAGCTCTGCCCACACACCATGCACTTGCCGGCGACACACAGAAGTGAAGAGCGGACACTCACAGATGATGTGCAGAAGTCGCTCGGGGGCCTCCAGCTTTGTCTCTGACCCGTTTCTCTCTAATCCGATTCCCGAGTCTTAGGTCTCTCTCCCCTGCGATTTGGATTTCATATTTGAATTTAGGCCTTCTCAACTTTGTATTTTCAAACTCAGGTACCCTAAAGACCCTTACACTAGAAACGGGACCAGTCCTGCTCTTCCCACAACAGACTACTACCTGTTGGGGTAATAAGGCCAGGTTCTTACCCATTGGGATCCATTTTCGGCGCAAATTTGTTTGGCTCCTGGCCCAAAAGATCCTTACTGTCTCCTCAAGAAGGGTATTTCAACAAAAAAATTACTCCTTTATCATCAATATTATTGATAAAGAGTAATTTTAATGATTAGTACTTTGAGAAGTGTGTTGAAATGAATGTACTTTAGTGATACATTCTCTGATTTTAAAAAAAGAATCAATTGAGAAGTAACAGAAACAGCTTTTCCCCCATTGAGTTTTATGTTGTGTAAATATGCTATTTCTTCTGGCTTGTTTCCACTAAAAAGACATTTCACTGATGAAAATTTATTTCACTGCCCAAACAATAATGCATAAAAATGCTGCATAAATGCTATCATGGGTATTCTTTTCCTTCCTCTGTCCTCTGATATGTAGCCATTTATTCTTTCTCTAACTGACAGGTATGTGTTTCAAGTCCCAAAAAGTGATGTCTGAAAATTCGATTATAATATTCATTTCCTTCTATTTCTGGCATGTTAAAATGCCTCCTTCATACAAATAAGCTGGAATATTGTAGAATGTTTTGCTCAAAGGGCCAATAATTTGCAGTAAAACTTCACATTTATTCTGTGAAATAAGGATTTTGACCAGTAAATGAAAACTCAGGAAAGAAGTTCAGAAGAAAAGCTAGGGGGAAAAAAAAGATGCATGGACAACAATAGACCACCTCCTTTTAGGAATATAAATCTGAAATTTTATTCTAAAATATCAGCAACAGATTAGGAAGACAGTAATTTTAACAACTAAATATTTTATATTTAAAGACTCTTCTGGTATTTCGTAACACAGGAAGGTGATTATTTTAACAGGTAGGGAGCATAATGGCCCCCAAATATGTCCACGTTCTAATCACTGGAAACCATGAATTTGTTATGATAGGTGACAAGGAAGAATTAAGGTAGCAGATGGAGTTAAAGTTACTCATCAGATGACCTTAAAATAAGGAGATGATCTTGGGTTATCTGGGCGGGCCCTATGTAGTTACAAGGGTCCTTAAATAGGGAAGCAGGAGACAGAAGCATCAGATCCAGAGAGATGGCATCAGGAGAAAAACTGGACAAGCCATTTCCAACTTTGAAGATGGAGGAAGGGGCCACAAGCCAAGGAATATGGGTGGCCTCTGGGAGCTAGAAAAGTCAAGAAAACTTGTTCTCGCTAGAGCCTCCAAAGGAAGTGCACCCCTGCTGACTCCTTGATTTTAGCCCAGCGAGATCTGTGTGGGAAGTCTGACCCCCCAGAACTGTAAGATAATTAACTTGTGTTGTTTTAACCCATGAAATTTGTGGTAATTTGTTACAGCATCAATAGGAAATGAATACAAACATGTTACACTGTTATTAACTCACTATTTTGGGAAAGTCTTATTTGTCTCCTTCTCGAGGAAGTCTTCTCTGAGCCATGGCTTTGTGAGAGAATCTTTGCCCTCCCAGAGCATGCTGCGTTAGACGCCACAGAAATTTTCCGTTTGCTTTTCTGTAACCCGTGCTAGACCGCTAGACCGAGGGTTTCATAAAAGGAGGGACCATGTCCTTAATCTCTGCCTGAAGAGCTGCTTTCTAAACTTGTATCCAAAATTTAGCAGCAGCAAAATATGTAGCCTATCCTAGGAACTCAAAAAATGTTCACTCAACAATAGAGTGATTATGAACACACTGCACTCCTTGCTTGGAAACCAATTACAAAAGTATAACGAATGTAGTGTTACAAGTCTGATAAAATGACTTGTCACATGTTGTAACCCATGACCACAGAGTTCATAAAAGGTCAAACATAGAGCCTGGAACTAGCGTCGTAACCAGCTGAGGGAGTCGGTTTATTCACACAAGCTACCAGTCATTCACAAGGAAACAGTAGCATCCGAGTTGCTGTTAAAACATCTGAAACATACAAAACAACTAGAATTTGAGTTATGGCTAATCTTAGAAAATAAACAGTTGAAGGAAATAAATGTTCTTTGGGAGTTTCCAGGTTTTATTTTTCCCTCTTCATTTTATCATTTCCACCTGAGGAAGAAACCTTCTTCTCATATCATCCGATATCTGCTCTTTTCCTTTTAAATAATTTCCTTGGAATATTATTCAATAAAAGTCATCCATTCTCAATGTGAATTTAAGAAAATGGGTATTTGTATTTTAAGCATTTTGCTCAATTTGGACACAATTCTGTCTCCTGTAAAAGTATTTCAATGTTAAGTGAAATAAGCCAGACAAAGACAAATACTGTATGATTTCACTCATATGTGGAAGATAAACACAGGGATTAAAGGGAACAGATTAGTGGTCACCAGAGGGGAAGAGGGTGGGGGGCAGGCAAAACAGGTAAAGGGGCACATATTTATGGTGACAAATAAAAACTAGATTACTGGTGGTGAGCACGGTGCAGTCTATACAGAAACTGATATATAATAATGTACACCTGAAGTTACACAATGTTATAAACCATTATGACCTCAATAAAATAATTTTTAAAATATACAAAATAAAAAAAGTATTTGTATTTTCTATAAAATATACAAAAAAATAAGAATGACCTCATAAAGCATTTCAGGCATCAGCAAATACACACTCAGGATACTGTGTGGGCAGAGGTCCTTGCTCTGTCTCAAATCCAACCCTAAGATTGTGCCACGAGTTGGGGGTCCAATCTAACTACTTAGTCTGAGGTCATTTTAATCTTGAGGATTTTTCTATTACAGGAAGCAGAAACAAAATTCAAACCATGTCTATTAAAAGCATATGTGAGGGGCTGGCCCGGTGGTGTAGTGGTTAAGTTCGTGCCCTCAGCTTCAGTGGCCCGGGGTTCACAGGTTCGAATCCCGGGTGTGGACCCATGCACCACTTATCACACTGTTCTGTGGCAGGCATCCCACATAAAATAGAGAAAGATGGGCATGGATGTTAGCCCAGGGCCAATCTTCCTCAGCAAAAAAGAGGAGGATTGGCAACAGATGTTAGCTCAGGGCGAATCTTCCTCAGTCACATAAATAAATAAATAAAAATAAAATAAAAGCATACGTGAGAAAAGTAAAGCTTTCAAGCACTTAGAAGAAATGTAATATCACTATGGCCTTGGGGTAGGTACAGAGTGATTGGAAGTAGAAATTCATTTTTTTCCCTATAAATTATAAGATTTATTGAATCTATTCTCCAGTGACCTACTTCTAGGTGTCTATTCCTGGCTTTCTCTGTATTCCTTTAGCCTCTTTGCCTCTCTCTCTGTGCTAACATACACTGTCTTATTTTCTGTAGCTTTACAGACTGAATCACTCTACAAGTCTTTAATAATAAGACTTGTCAATATCTGCTAAACTAAGTTTCGCACATTGTCCTTCTTCAGAATTGCTTTGCCTGTTCTTGCATCTTTTCTCCTTCATCTCTCTTTTAGGATCACTTTGCTCTCCTAATCCGTTGGGATTTTTCTTGGAGTTGCACCGAATTTTTTGGAAAGAAATGACATCTTTATCATACCGAGTTTCCTATCGGTGAACATTGAACATTTGCTGTTTATTTAGGTCTTCATAAATGTCTTTCATCAAAGTCTTATATTGGGTTCATAATTAAAATCTCCTTTTGACTCATTCCACTCAAATGGGAGTATATTTTTCCCACTCAACAGAGGGTTTCAGCTTGCATCTGGCTTTTTTTTTTTTTTTGGCTTAGTAATTTGTGCTCTTTACATGTGAAAAATGATGTATATCACTATTTTTAGTATCTGCATAGTATTTAATTATATAGATGTGCTATATTTTATTTAAGAAAACTCCTCTTCATAGACTTTCACATTGTTCAATATTTGTTGTTGTCAAAAAGTGCTACAGGGAACATCTTTATTTATACATGATTTTGCCCTTGTGATAATACAGCTGTAGGATAATTTTTATAAAGTGAAATTTCTGGTGAAAGAGTGCATGCATTTAAAATTTGTATAAATAATGCCAAAGTGCTTTGTAAAAGGTAAATATATATATAGTACCACATAGTTCCCAGACCATAAAAATTCCTGATCCCCATAAGTTCACAGACCTTACTAGTGTTAAGTTTCATCAAATTATTACATTTAATAGATAAAATAATATACCATTTCTATTTTAATCTACCTTTTCTCTTTATTTTTGCAGGGAAAGATTAGCTCTGAGCTAACGTCTGTTGCAATCTTCCTCTCTTTTGTTTTTTCTCTCCCCCCAAAGCACCAGTACATAGTTGTATATCCTAGTTGGAAGTCCTTCTAGTTCTTCTATTTGAGCCGCCCCCACAGCACGGCAACTGACAGATGAATGGTGTTGTTCTACTCCCAGGAATGGAACCTGGGCCGCTGAAGTGGAGCGCACCAGACTTTAACCACTAGGCCATCAGGGCTGGCCCAATGTACCTTTTCTTAAATTATAATTAATCCTGACCTTTTTTCATATATGTATATATACATTTGTAACATTTAAAAAAATTATTATCATTAAAGGCATTAGCCAAGAGGAATCTCAATGACATCTTGGGTTTTCTAAAACAGCTACTTAAAACACTGGAAGGTAAGCAATTCAAGGGAAGAGCTGATCTCCATCAAAGGTGGATATCAGGGAACATACCTAGAAACAGACATGAAATCAAAATCTGCCAAATTAATTGGAATTTCTTGATGGATCATTTTAAACAGACAGAAACTAAAACTGAAGGCTGAAGTCAATGATCAATGTCACAATTAGGACCCAAGATAATAAAACTACAGAATCTTAGGGTTGAAAGATTCTCCGGCTTCATTCTCTCTTTTTACAGATAAGCCCATTTTTATAAGCTCCACAGAAGGATGCAATGCTTTATTCAAACTCTTCAGTGGCAAAGTTCAGTGGTGGGCAACAGGTGACACCCAATGAATACTTACTGAGTGAAAAAAATGAATGAGTGCTGGGATTGGAGGCTAGGTTTCAGAGTGGGGATCTTTCCCCTTATTCTGTGTTATTAGCTCCGAGTTTCTTGACATTTTATATATTTCTTAATCCTAAATTTGGAGGCACTGAGCTAATCCCTTATTTTGCATTTCCAACAACCATCACTTGTGGTTTGTGATGGATTAAGAAATAAAGGATTTCCAAAATCATGCATTACATCAATGACATGCAATCCTGGAAAACAACATATTCAGTTAAACCACTGTATATTTTTCTTCCAGAACACTGACTTCTCTGTATTAGGGCTAGGGCTGCCGTAACAAAGCACCACAAACTGGGTGGCTTAGAACAACAGAAATTTATTGTCTCATAGTTCTGGAGGCCAGAAGTCCAAGATCAAGCTGTTGGCAGATTGGTTTGTTTTCTGAGGCTGTGAAGGAGAATCTGCTCACGCCCCTCTCCCAGCTTCTCCTGTTGCCAGCAATCCTGGGCATTCTTTGGCTGGCAGAAGAATCACCCCAAGCTTTGCCCTCATCTTCACATGGCCTTCTCCTGTGAGTGTATCAATGCGTCCCAATTTCCCTTTTTTATAAGGACACCAGTCACATTAGGTTAGGAGCCCATCCTAATGACTTCATTTAATTTGATTACCTCTGTACTGACCCTATTTCCAAATGAGGTCACATTCTGAAGTATTGGGGATTAGGACTCCAACATATCTTTTTTGGGAGACACAATTCAACCTATAACCCTCCAATATTCTTAATTGCCTTTCTAAGTCCCAGCCGCAATCTGTTCTCATCAGTGCTCACTTGCTACTCTTACTAAGACTGTGAGTTTCATTGTAACACAGGATGTGTTTGTAATACAGGATATTGCACAGACAAGTTTTGGTTTTTCATTTCTACATCAAAATGATTTGTGTTAATATAAATTGAGATTTCAAATGAGTGTTAAAATTATATTGGGTGCTGCTCAAAATAACTATTTATAAATTCTTATTTTGTGTGTGTGTGCAGGTCAACCATCAATTAGGTTGCATCCTGTGGGAACATACTAGGAAGTGGCAATTACTGGATTTATATAGCATTTATTCTTCACAGAAATCAAAAGACCGTAACCTCCCCGTGCCTCAGTTTCCTGCACAATCACAGTAGGGTTAATAACACCCAACTGTCTCCCCCAAGATCACAGAGATCTTGTGGTGACGCAGTAACATTTATCACCCAAATTCTCACTAGCTATGTGCATGGAGTACATTTGTATCAGTAGCTTCTCATCATCACTTTTGTGCTGGGTCAGTTGGGTTGTCCTCTGAATAAAGAGGTACTTGGTTAACTGCAGAATCTGCTGCACTATGGAGAGTTATTTGTAGACGTTTGCTGACTTTCCGTTGTAGTATTACCCTCTACATTGCTGCCAAAGCATTTACCTGTTCAGAGCCAGTGTACCTGTCTACTTAGCATTCTTTCTTTAGAGACTGGAAGAAGGAGCAGGGAGATGTGATTCTGTTTGCATTAGTGGGCCAGGGGGAAGGAATGAGGAGACGAGAGAAGGGAGGCAAAAGTTCTGAGAAGCTGAGGTCAGACTTGAGTCCTGACTTCTTCCAGTCTTCTTCATACAGTGCCCAGGTGTGGTTAATCCCAGTGCCCCTTCCAGCCACAGCCCCAGTGCTGGCCCACCTACTAATGCTCTGTCCTCCTTAAGCCTCTCCCTGCGGTTCCAGAAGGGCACGTGGGTACTTGGGAACTCTTAGAAACCACGTGTATAGTCTTCCCAGACACAAAATGCAGGTGCGGAGAGCAGTGGGCCAGCACACCCATGCGGGGTCTTTGAGCTCTCCTGCGGC
Organism: Tapirus indicus; assembly: GCA_031878705.1. NCBI lineage: Eukaryota > Metazoa > Chordata > Mammalia > Perissodactyla > Tapiridae > Tapirus > Tapirus indicus. Next base: position 124,827,040 of record CM062925.1, read on the forward strand.
TTGATGGGGACATTCTGGGCGGGACCATTCGTAAACAACATGACCACATGGAACCGTGGCCCTGGAAACCATCTGCTGCAGTCCTTGGACCTTATTCACAAAGCCATCCAGCCCAGGGCTAAGGCACCTGGCGGGGTCTCCCGGCAGGACGTTCTTTACTCTCACATCACTGCCTAAGAGACCTACAGATGGACGCGTGAGCAGGCAGAATGCAGACACACAACCTCCATGCAGACCAATGCCCGCACCGCGGCTAGAGGACCAGACAGCTCACCTGGCCCCGCGTGAGCGCGCCCTTCACGGGCACAGCCCCGCCTCACTCACACCAGCGTAAACCCGCCCCTCGCCTCGCCCCGCCCTTCGCCGTGCGCCGGGGATTGCCCCTCGCAACGCTCCGCCCCTCCATCGCCCCGCCCACTCCGTTCCCTAACGCCGTCCTCGGCCCTCGAGTCCCTTCCGCCGCGGCGAGAGCCCGCCCCCTGCCTCGCCAGCCTATTGGAGAGAGCGTCGCCCCGCGCGCTGACCAATAGGGTCGTGACCGGCGTGTCCCGCCCCCGCGCCGTGCGTCGGGATAAGAGGTCGCGGCGCCGGTCCTGCGTTGGTAACACGCCATGTGGCGCTGCGGCGGCCGCGCTAAGGACGCGCTGTGGCGGCTGAGCGGAGGGTGAGGTGTGGGCGGGAGGAAGGGAGGGAAGGAAGGAGGGGCGGCGAGGGCGGGCTTGGCGGTGACTTCAGGTTCTCACCTGGGGCCGGGGATGCAGCTCTGCGGCTCACTGTGTGGGGGCTCCCGCACCCCGAGAGCTCGCCTGGGTTCCCGCGCCCCAAGACCCCTCGCCTGCGGCTCCGGTACCCCTAGACTCCTTGCCTGGGGCTGCCGCACCCCGAGACCCTCGCCTGGGGCTCCTGCTCCCCGAGACGCTCGCTTCGGGCTCCCGTGCCCCGAGACTCTCGCCTGGGGCTCCCGCACTCTGAGATCCCTAGTCTGAGGCTCCCACACCCCGAAACTCCTTGCCTGGGACCCCGGGACCAGGAGACCTCTTGTCTGGGGTTCCCGACCCGGAGAATCCTCGCCTGGGGTACCCATACTCCAAGAGCCTGGAGCCAGCCCGAGGACCCTTGCAGGGCCCGGGTGAGGGGTCCGTTTGGCCCCTTGGGATGGTAGAGCCACCTTCCTCCCATCACCTCCCAAAGGAAGGGAGTTTCTGTCCAGTTGCCAGGGTTGGGGTGATGCAGGCAGAGAAGTCTGTGGGTAGAGTGGGGCCAGGCCCAAGAAACTGGCCTGACTCCCCTTCCCTCTGGGCCCTCAGGTGATCTCAGAGTGGGTGGCCCTGTGTGTGGGTTCTCAGGACTTTTGAAGGGAAGATGGTCATTTATATGGATTTTAATTCGTGCAATAAAAGCAACTGGTAGTTCAAGGTTCTCGTTAATATGCTTGCTCCCATTTTTTCTGTTGTGGGTGGGGAGTCCTTAAGAGACCGCAGGCTTCCACACCGAGTAATTATGTTTCAGTTACTACATTCTTAATAAAATTGTAGCTTCCAGGAATTGAACTTTTTTTTTTCAACGACTAGATTTACGGAAAAAGAATACGTTTATTTTCCAACCTTGAATGAGTGTCATGCCCTGGGAGTTTGTAAATTAATATTTTATTTATTAAAAAAGGAGTTGTTTACTTTCATGCTGATTCACAGAAAGTTGTTTATGGTGCAGTTTAGGTACTGTTAGCTGAGATTAGGAAACACTGGGGTGCCAGTTGTTGGGGTGCCCTTCTGGTGTGTTCGAGTTTGACTGCAGGAGTATTGTTCATATAAGTAGTCGATTTCCAGAAAGTAATTGGGGGGAGGCTCATGTTGCCTCTGGCTTTTCGTTCACTTTCAGTGTAGGCATTTCCTTTTCGTGATTGTGTCCTTCATGATAGATAACTTATTAAAATCCTCTATCCCATAATTCTAGAATGTGCTAAATCAATAAAGAAAATGTTGGTTGGTTATAGCATATCTCCATAATGTTGCCTATGTCAGTGTTTTTTATCCTTTTCTGTACGTCTTCCTTAAATTTTTATGAGATATGTTAATGTAGAAAATACCATAAAACATGTAATACAATTGAGAGAAAAATTATTTAAAAATAGGTTGTGTCACCATTACCCAGTTTAGGATTACCCCTAACAGATGGTAACGCCCCCTCTCTGTTAGATGTAATCTCTGTCCTGGTTTGCAGAAATTATTTCCTGGCTTTCCTTTATATTTTTACCATCTATGTGCATTACTACAGTACAGTGTTACCTACTAGAATAATGCCGTGTCTATCCTTGGTGTTTTTTTGGTTCAGCATTATGTGACCCACACCTTTGTTACACGTAGTTGTAATCCATTCCTTCTTACCGCTAAGTTTTTTTGTCGATTGAATAGTCCACAATTTATCAGTTCTCTGTGAATGGCCATCTGGGTTGGAGTTTGGGGCTCTGAGGAATGGTGTTGGTATTGTATGTGTGCTTGTGCACAAGTACAAGTTCTCCAGGACACATACAGGTGCATGAATTGCTAACCTAAATAATGCCAAATGCTCTTCCAAAGTGGTTCCAGTTTGCACACTCAGCAGTGTGTGCGAGTTCTTAGTAGTAACTAGACTTCTTAATTTTCACCAATTTGGTAGGTACGAATGGCCCTTTATTGTGGTTTGAGTTTATTACAGTACTGTGATGGAAGAAGCCATTTTGACATGAGAGTTGTTTTTCATACAGGTAAAGGACATTGGTATCATAATTGTATTGTAGTTATTTATGAACATGTACAAATGAAAGGTTTTCAGCATTTAATTATTGATATTATGAAGCTTTAGCTGAGGTGACATACAAATCACTAAAACTGAAAGAACGTTACTGGAAATTAGTTTTCCGGAATGTGTTTGGAAGATGCAAGTTTTAATTTTTTTGTTGAATTATTTTTATTACATGGCAGTATTTTCATTATGTAGCTGAATTATGTTAGCCAGTTTTCCCGTAAATCATCGCACTTTGATGACTTTCCTCACTTGTAGCAGCAGCAGCCTCAGGGCGTGGAGGCGGAGTAGCACCGCCTGTGAGAGGGCGCTGCAGTACCGAGTCGGAGAAGAGATCCACGGATTCACCGTAAACCAGGTGAGGGCCCAGCCTGCTATGCTCTTCCTATGTCCACTCCTTGACAGAGAATGGGCGGTCCTTCAGAGCGGAGACTGGAGGAGTTCCCTCCTCCTGTCCCCAGGCCCCGCTTCACTCCTGTTTCCCTGTAGGTGCTCCACTGAGTGGAGTTCGCATGTGAAAGAACTTCCTGGTTCTTAAGTAAGTACAGACCTCCAGTCTCTTCCCTGAGCCCCTTGAAGCCTGATATCTTTTTAGATTTTTGAAGTAAATCAAACACATCAGTGTTTCTGCATCCAGACGTGTGACTGTTCACGCTGAGTGTGAAAATACAGACTCTGATGGCCCCACAGCTATTCAGGGCAGCTTTTACCATCAAATGAGGTTGCTCCAAACTTATGCAGAAACTTTCTGTTTTTGAGCCATTGGGGTTTCAGAATAACAGAAAAAAGATTGTGGTCCTTTATTAAGTTTATGTTAAAATGGATTTCATGTGGGTCTTGTTTTGTTTTGCTTAAACTTTCACATCTTTTCTTTAATGCAATAATTGAAAAATACGTACTTCACATAATTGACTGGCTGTTGGCTTCATGCTGTGCTTGGCACTCTCACCAATACAAGGCAAGTAGCTCACAGTCCAGAAGGACACGTGTGCAGCTGTAACACGAGGAATAGTGTGACGAATGTCATGGTAGAAGTGCAAAGCACAAGCGGAAGACAGGAGGGGGTGCTGTGCTGGCTGAAGCAGTGGGGACGGGTTCCTGGAGAAGGGGACGTTTGAGTTGAGAAGGAAAGCCACCATCTGTCTCTGGGCGCATGAGCAGGGCCAGTGACGGGTCACGGCAAGGAGCGGGAACAGTGAGTCATTTAGTTTGCCGGAGCAGGGGTTCATGGGGGGGTCAGAGCATTTGTAAGGGCCCTGAAGGCCGAGCGGAGGAGTTTGGATTTACAGTAGTTACTGGTAATGAGGCCCGTGTTCAGAATTCATTTCCTTTATCTTTCACGTTTTATAGAAACTTAGGGTAAACCATGATCCTTGTTTGAGAAGTCGTTCCTATGAAAGCTGTTATGAGGCAGACGTTTTACTGTATTTAGTGATTTTCAGTACACTGGTCATGTCTTACAAAGTACAGTGAGATGTAAGTACTCTAAGATGGAAGTCATTTCACAGCCGTCAATTATGCCGGCATCAGCAGGCCACTCAGAGCACGTCGTTTGTGTGGCGAGGCCCCCAGAGCAGGCTCAGGAAACCAGGGTTCTAATCTCTGCCCGGCCAGTAACTTGCTGTGTCAGCGCGGGCAGGTTACTTTCACAGCCTCTGAACCGTGGGGTGATAAACAGCGTGGTTGTCACAGTGATGGGGTCTTGTGACTGGAGGAGAGAGGGCCCTGACGCAGATGGACGGTTCGGCAGTGCCTGCAGTGCCAAGGACAGGGAAACTCACGCGAAGGCTCATCTAGATATACAACACTGGGGGTGAGGTATGCCCTCTGGACCCTCCCACGAGTTCAGCAACTGCTGATGGCCCGGCTCACCGCTGGGAACTGTCAGAAGCCAGATGAAGCAAAGTCGAGTCCCCGGAGCATCCTTCAGCCACCCCAGGCCAGGGCCCGTTCCAGCACTGCCCTCCCGGCAGGGCCATTCTGAGCATCCTGAGATGTGTAAGGGGAAGACACGCAGCAGACGTTCCAGGGAGAGCCTGCTCCTTCGGGGCAGCCTGGCGTGAGTGGAGGGGTCTGAACCTGGCTCTGTGTGGTCTCGGCAGACGCTCTCCTCGCTGCGAGCTGCATTTCTTCATCTGTAAATGGGTGAGAATCCCGCCCTCACAGGGTTACACGTGAACTGTTCAGAAACTGTCTAGCAAATAGTGATCACGATCAGAGCAGTGTGTTACCGTCAGCCTACGTCTGACCTTCTTCGTGCTGGCTTCCCGGGGTCGGCGAATTGAAGGCAGATGAGCCGGTGCCCGCAGCGTACTTAACCGGACCCTCTGAGTGCCTTTCCTTCTCAGTGTAGCTGCTCACATGTTTCTTGTTACTTCAGGTAACAGCCGTCCCTGAACTGTCCCTCACCGCGGTGAAGCTCAGCCATGCCCGCACAGGAGCGAGGTACTTACACCTGGCCAGAGAAGACACCAATAACTTGTTCAGGTGTGTGGTGCGGCCTAGGAACACGTCCCCAAACGTTTCCACGTAGAACAGCTCCCGTACCTTACGTGGTGGAAAGTAACAGTGTCCACAGCGTCCTGGAAAGGGAAGGAAAAGATTGGGTGAATTTATCCCTCAACTTCATAGAGTCAGGTTTACAGGCTGAATCAGTGATTTTGCACGTTGATGGAGGATGATGCTGTTGAAGCGGTTAGCTCCATAACCCGAGGCGCCGCAGCTTGGGAGGCTGCGCGGGCCGGGCGCCTGACCCTCCCTTCTCCTGCAGCGTGCAGTTCCGCACCACCCCGCTGGACAGCACGGGTGTTCCCCACATCCTGGAGCACACCGTCCTGTGTGGCTCCCAGAGGTACCCCTGTCGAGACCCCTTCTTCAAGATGTTGAACAGGTCTCTGTCCACCTTCATGAACGCCTTCACAGGTAAGATGGGCGTCCTGAGCCGGAACTGCTGCTGGGTCTGCAGGACCCAGCCACTCCAGTTCACTTGGTTTCTAGATTACGGGATGGTAGTCGGCACCCTGTCGGCTTGAGGAGACTCACCAGTCTCTGGTCTGGTTGAATGATGCTAGGAATTCAGTCCTGTAGGAAAGCCACATCGTGGTTGAATTATAAAAACTGGAATTTTAGGGAAAAGGCGTCTGAGTTTTTTCTGGAAAAGGTCAAAACAGTTTTCTTTGGGGAATATCGGTATAAAATCTGGCCTCTGTAGCATTATGTTAATGATGGTGGTGTTGAGTTTTACTTTTAGAAAGTGGGGTAGTGAACAGGCTGATGGTGTCTGCAGAGAAGTGCTGTTACGAGTGAAAGAGACGAAGCCGCAGGGCCGTGTCGCAGTGGTTGGGTTTGTGCGCTCCACTTCGGCGGCCCAGGGTTCACAGGTTCAGATTCCGGGTGTGGACCTGCACAGCATTCATCAAGCCATGCTGTGGAGCATCCCATGTACAAAAAATAGAGGAAGGTGAGCACAGATGTTAGCTCAGGGCCAATCTTCCTCACCAAAAAAAAAAAAGAAGAAGCCGAGGCTACTTGAGATAGGCGTGTGAGTTAATAGTGCCCGGGCCAGGTGCCTACCCAGAGCCGGGTGCTGCCTCTACACCGTTGAAAGTTAGCACATACTGTGGGAGGAGAAGCTTGAAGTGAGCAAGTCCTGGGGACATCTGTGTGTCTTACAATCCTACTTTCCATTTGTACCCAGCTAGTGATTACACTCTGTACCCGTTTTCCACACAAAACCCCAAGGACTTCCAGAACCTCCTGTCCGTGTATTTGGACGCGGCCTTCTTCCCCTGCCTGCGGGAACTCGACTTCTGGTATGTAAGGATTGATAGTCGTGTGGACGTTAGGAGTAGAGTTGTATCGCCCTGTGACTTTGTCGTTGTTTAGGCAGGAAGGATGGCGGCTGGAACATGAGAATCCGAGCGACCCACAGACGCCCTTGGTCTTTAAAGGAGTCGTCTTTAATGAGATGAAGGGAGCATTTGTGAGTGTTTCCTTTTTTATGTTGTGTTAGAATTATCTTACTGTGTGAAATATTGGGATATAAATAGGTTTGGGAGATAGTTGACATTCTGTTATGTCGTCTAATATTCTCATCGTGTGGAGCTTGATGAATTAGCTGGGGGATGGAGCTGTGAGCAGAAACCATGGGACGCTAGAAAGGCCAGATCATTCTAGAACCCAGTCTTGTAGACTAGCAGTTCTCAGACTGGTCTGCAGAGGTCTGCTAGGTAAAAGCTGTTTTCGTAACACTGCTAAGACATTGTCCTCTTCACTTGTCCTTGCCCGAGTATGCAGTGGAGTTTCCCCAGGGCCACCCTCCATGATGTGTGATGTCGCGGTTTATTGGGTACAGAAGCAGCTAGAGAGCCCAGCTGTCTCCTACTAGACCAGACAGCGAAGAAATTTGCAAAACAGTGCTGCTGTTCTCAATAATACTTCTGTTTTGTTATGAAAAGTATTTATCAAAAGATATATTTATGTTAACATGTAACCATGGGTTAATGAGTGAATAACTTTTTAAAATATCTCAGCTTAATTTCTAACACAGGAAAATTACATATACACACACATACCTACATAATCAAGAAACCCCCATTGTTGAAAGCTTTTGGGGACCTCATTAACTTTTTGGAGTTGGAAGGGTCTGGAGACCAGGCAGCTGGAGAACACTGTCCTCCCAGCCCCGCTTGGAGACCTGCCCTGACGTGTGGGGCTGCTTGCGTGCCCCGCGCTGCTTCCTTGCCTGCCACCTTGCAGCTGGCAGCTATTTCTCTCTCCTTTAATACCCAGTTTGGGCACCTTCTTGAAACTCAAGTTATGGTGACAGGTTTCCCTCTGGAACCCCATGGAACCCTGTCTCCCCCACAGCTCCTGGTCAGAGGGAATCCCAGCTCGTCCTCTCATCTGCCCGCATCCTCCCCTGCCCTCGGCTGTGCAGTTATGGTCCCCGGTGCCCCTGCAAAGGGGATTTTCCTTCTCTTCCGAGAGAGCCAGTCTCCGGATCCCCTGCAGAGATTATGAAGGAACAGAATATTCGTTATTAAACAGTGTCTGCATAGACACGCTTGTTTACCATTAGGATGGTTGGATTTGCAAGATGTTATAGGTATATGCTCCCAGAATGTGATTCATTTGCTGTGTATCATAACATGATAGTGTGTGTTTATTTTACGTATATATGTGTATGTTTTTAAATTTGAAGACAGATAACGAGAGGATATTCTCGCAGCACCTTCAGAACCGACTTCTCCCTGACCACACTTACTCGGTGATCTCTGGTGGTGATCCACTGTGCATCCCAGACCTCACGTGGGAGCAGCTTAAACAGTTCCATGCTACTCATTACCACCCCAGTAATGCTAGGTAAGACTGCACTTCCAAAGGTGAATGGCGGGATGATTAAGAGTTGACTTGGTTGCACTTTCTTACACTGTTACATGATTTCTCTCACGTTTGGCAGAAATGTGTGCTTAAGAATGGTGTAAATTTGGATAAGATTCTTCACTTAATACATTGTCTCTCTAATTTACTTGGACACTCATTCTACAAGTGTCCAGCATGTCAGCTTTATGACTATGACGTGGGAATGCTTGTGGCTGTCGTCCTCATCAGGCTAACTGACATGGTTCCCTTCAGGCTTCTAGCCCTCGGTCATGGAAGTGCTCCAGAAATGTTCAGATATCACTAATAATAAAACACTGGTACTTGTATTTATAGATAAGCCAAACACTAATGTGAAATCGTATTTGCAAGATTAAGTGTCAGAAATTTAAATTTTAATTATGAAAACTTCCAAGCATAGAGGAAAGTATAGAGAATAGAATAATGAACCCCATACACTTACCACTTAGATATATCCTTTGCCAACATATTTTAAAGGAAATTACAGACATCATGATGGTTTTCCCCTAATACTTGGATTTGTGACCCTAAAACATAAGGGTATTTTCTTACATGAGATAATGCCATTTTCACATTTAACGAAATAAAAAGTACTAGCTTAAAAGCACCTACTGATTCTGAATTCGGATCTTTCAGTAGTCCCCAAAATGTTTGTTTGATCCAAGGAGGCCCGCGTATTTGGTCAGGCTCTGTTTTCTCCCTGTAGACAGGCCACCTGGCGGGCGGGACGCCGGCAGCAGTGAATGTGAAGATCCTCATCAGCCCGTCCGTGGCTCTCATAGTCACTGAGTGTCGCCTGGAGCAATGCGTTTGGTAGAGCTGGCAAAGTTTTCTAAAGAATTCTATAATTTCTTCCACATTTATTAGCCGGACTTTGTAAAGAAGAATGTTCCCCATCAATGGGGCTGTCTGGTCACCCTGCTTGCAGTTGTGGTGGGAGAGGTGGGGGGATGCTTCTTTTCCCTGGCTGTCCAATTTTAGGGGGAGACGGTGGCAGTAGTTCTTCCAGTGACGACAGAAGAGGCTTTTTAAAAAAGCCTTGTTTGGTTTGTTTTATTTTTTAATACTATTATGACCTCATGGGAATATTTCCATATGTGTATGTGTTTGAGGTTGTGTGATCAAATGGAATCTTTTTATTTATTGTTCTATGCTTACATCGTCCCAGCTGTGGCCCGAGGGAGTTCCATTAAGATCATCCTGTCTTTCACAGTTTCTTTGTCTTCAGTAACTCGTTTCGTTTCTGTCCCCCCACCCCCATCCGGGCTCGTCCTGCTCCACATCTGCAGCTAGTCATTTCCCCAAGGCGTTCTCGGACTCAGTGGAGACGGGGATTTAGAGCCCAGTGTCTGGACGGATGCCAGGGGTGCTCATTGCCACCGGAATATCACTTTCTAAACCTTTGAGTGGAAAATTTAAAAGGATCTTTAACATATTAGTCCCCCCAATCTCTCTGTTTATTTTATTGGGATATAATTGGCATATAACAGTGTATTAGTTTTAGGTGTATGACCAAATGATTTGAAATATGTATATATTGTGAAATGATCACCACGGTAAGTTTAGTTAACATCCATCACCACACATAGTTATAATATTTTTGTCTTGTGATGAGAACTTTTAAGCTCTGTTCTCATAGCAACTTTCAAATATACAATACAGTATTGTTAACTATAGTCACCTTGCTGTACATTACATCCCCAGGACTTGGAAGTTGGTACCTTTCGACCACCTTTACCCGTTTTACCCACTGTCCGTCCCCTGCCTCTGTCCACCACCAATCCGCTGTCTCTTTCTATGAGTCTTGACCATAGCTCGGACATTATGTTAAAGGAAAAGATCAGCTCTGTCATTGTAATCTTTTTACTCTGGATGAATAAATGTGTTATCTTAAAAACATGTGTAATCTGAAATTTGTAGCCTAAAATTGAACTTTGTGAAATTCTTTAGTTTGTCACTCTCAGGTGGATTTATTGTATTACTGTAGATAAGGTCATGAAGTATTTTAACATATAGCTTATTTGGTTTTGTAACACCTTTATAGTAGATTTAAAGTAAAATAAAGAGCAATTTTGGCCAGATTTATGTTTAATTAATCTCTTTGCATGATCTGTATTGTGTTTGAACCACCTATGTTATAAAAAGAGCAAAAGCATCTATTTGGTTGTTGTAGTTAAACTAGGTTAAAAAAATGTATTCCTATATAAAGTTCATTTCAGTATGGAAACTGGCTTGTTATCTGCTCTTGTATCCTGCATACCCTCCGTTACATGCAAAGAGCTATCTGTGCTTTCTGATCTTTTTAACTAAGATTAATATGTTCTCTCAAAATTTCAGGTTCTTCACTTATGGTAATTTTCCATTAGAGCAGCATCTGAAACAAATTCATGAAGAAGCACTAAGTAAATTTCAGAAAATTGAGACAAGTACCACAGTACCCCCTCAGAAGCCTTGGGACAAGCCAGTAAGTGTCCTGACCAGAGAACCATCAGTGTTTTTACCAGACCTGTTAAATGTATTGTCATGAAAACTCAAACTGTATATCAGTAACAGGATTTTAAAATGTTGTTGCAGGCTCTGCTGTGTATGTAAGAGCTTCTCAAGCCTAAAGAATGGTTATTTGTTTGAAAAGAAAGTTAATTTATTGAAAAGCATCTCTTGGGCCATTTTTTCCATTCATATAACCTATACTGGTTTAAACTTGTTCATTCATACCCTGTGCCTACTTAACACGTCATGTGGTTTTACAGAGGGAGTTCCAGATCACATGTGCCCCGGACTCGCTGGCTGCAGGTTCCTCCAGACAAACAACCATCAGCGTCAGCTTCCTCTTACCAGAGTGAGTATCTGCTATGAAAGGAGGGAAGATGCAGGTGAGCAGGGTCGGAGGGGATTCTCCAATCAAGCGTGAGCGGATGGATAGTTGGGATTCAGAGTCCAGCAGGTGTTAGAGGTCGGGAAGTTTTTACAACATCGGGGATGGTTTTGGGGAAATCGCTTTTGGTAGTCATCCAGAAGAAAAGTAACTTACTTCCTTACTGCATTTTAAAGCTCATTCCTACAGAGAAGAGTCTAGCTCAGAACAGCAGGTGTTAACATTTGGGGGGGTCACTGATGCCTTTGAGCATGGGGAGAGCCCTGTGAACAGAAAAATGTACGACACACAGAACTCTAATTCTAGCGTGCATGGGCGGGACGGAGCCCAGCGCGCTCCGTTGGGGTTGTCTGCCCCCAGTGGCCGCACGGCTCGGCGGAGTTGCCCCGTCTCATCGTGGTTTTGGTCTGGGTGTTGACGGTGCAGGTATAATGGAAATAGTGGAGGTCAGAGCGCCTGGCACACTGTCATGTGACAGCATTCGATATGCAGCTAAGTCAGCTTTAGGGTTTGGGACCAAAAAAAATCTCAGTGTATAAGAGCTTTGCAAACCAAAACAGTAGTTACTCTCTTTGCCCATATAATTAATAAAATAGAGGTTAAGGTGCAAGAATTTCTAATAAAACTTTGGTGTTTTTGGAAATAAAAGTGTTAATTTAGTAGTGATTTTAATGATTTTGAAAACATTTACAAATGCCGACAGTCCTTTTTTTCCTCTCCCCCCTTTTCATTGGAGGATCACTGATACCTCTGAAGCCTTCACGTTAAGCCTTCTGTCTTCACTCCTGATCAGTGGACCCAACTCCCCCTTCTACAAAGCCCTAATTGAGTCTGGACTCGGCACAGACTTTTCTCCCGATGTTGGGTGAGTTTTATTATCAGATTAGATCATTGGTTTGTAGCTGGGGGCAGTTTTACATTTGACAAAGTCTGGACACATTTTTGGTTGTCAAAACTGGAGAGAGATTACTGCCCTCTGGTGGGTGGGGGTCAGGGATGGAGGATGCTTGACATCCCACGGACGCAGGGTGGCCCCTCCCGCCCCAGCCCAGAACTGTGCATTAGATTATGGTTCCAGTACAAGCTATTTATAGCCCCCGCAGGGGGCATCTGCCAAAAGAAACAAAAACAAAGGGAAAAAAAAAGATAGCTTCTCCAAGATCTCAGAATGACATATTCTGCCTGTTTTAGTAGTCAGGTCATTAACTATTCTTTGAAATCTTAGGGTTTTGTAAAATTCAACAGTTCTCTATTTCTAGATTTAATTTTACCATTACTCTAAAGCTTACATTGTATTGATTTTCAGAAATGTTAAAAGGATGTTAAATGTGACCAATTATATCTGAGGACACTGCTTTAATTGATTTTTTTGTGGAGAACTTCGGAGTTTAAGGTTCTCAGCTCTGTTCTGTAGAGTATTTGATTTTTAAATAAAGCATATTTGATGAATGATGAAAGTTGTTGGGATTCTGATGCATTATCTTCTTTGGTGTTCTAGATATAATGGCTGTACAAGGGAGGCTTACTTCAGCGTCGGCCTGCAAGGGATTGCGGAGAAAGACATTCAGACAGTCCGAGACATCATCGACAGGACGGTCGATGAAGTAATCGAGTGCGTATGCTGTCTGCGGTGGTCTGCCTGCATTCCCAGTTCCTGAATGCTTTACAGGGAGGGGCGCGAACCTTCTCCGTTGTCTGGCTGTCTCTGCGTAATGAAGCATGTAGTTGTTCATGTTTAGTTGTTTAGATGTCTCTGCTACTTTGTTCAAAGATATTTATTTCTTGTCAACATCTCCGTTCTTCATATTTCTTTAGGAAGGGATTTGAAGATGATCAAATTGAGGCTTTACTTCATAAAATCGAAATACAGATGAAGCACCAGTCTGCCAGCTTTGGACTCACCCTGGCTTCTGTGTGTAATTTCTCAGCCACCTCTCTTTCTTTCTTTGGTTTTTTGACTTTTGTGATCAGTGGTTCTTGACAGCACTGAAAATACCGAAGGATATTCAGAGCACCTTTCATTTGAACCTTGAAAGTTATGCTATTTTTGGATCCGATTCAAATTTCCTTTTAATTTAGTTTTATAACATATTGTTTGTCTTTTTACTAGCTTATCTTATTGGCTTTTTGATATCTTATGTTTTTACATAAAATAGATTTACACAGAATACTTTAAATGGGTAGGGATTTATGATAACTGTCAATCTGTTGGTAATTATATTTTCTAAAAATAATTTTTAAACCTCTGCTTTTTTTTTTTTTTTTGTGGGGAAGACCAGCCCTGAGCTAACATCTGTTGCCAATCTTCCCCTTTTTGCTGAGGAAGACTGGCCCTGAGCTAACATCCGTGCCCATCTTCCTCCACTTTATATGGGATGCCGCCACGGCATGGCTGACAGGCAGTGCGCGTCCGCGGGCGCCTGGGATCCGAACTCGCGAACCCCGGGCTGCCAAGCGCGGACTAAACCGCTGCGCCACCGGGCGGCCCCTAAACCTCTGCTTTTTTATTAGAAAAAAGCAGGTTTGAAATGAGTTTAGTTTTTCTTCTTCTAACCAAAGATTGTCTTAGTTTTGTTATGAACAGTCATCTGTGGTATTTTTAAACATGGAAACTGGAAATCTTAATAAAATGTCATGCCTGTGATGTTCACTGGGCTAATGTAGAGTTTGTAGTGTAACGTGCCCATGGATTTGAAATTCTCCATTCCAGTACATAGCTTCCTGCTGGAACCATGATGGGGACCCTGTGGAGCTCCTGAAGCTGGGGAGTCAGGTGACTCAGTTCAGGCAGTGCCTTCAGGAAAATCCAAGGTTTTTGCAAGAAAAAGTGAGACAGTATTTTAAGGTAAGAAAATTGGAGAACTTCTGTCTATAATTTTGAAGTTGAATTTTGTAATAATGAAAAGAACATTAGGAATATAATCTACATTATGTAAGTCATTGTTCATGAATAGGTGACATAATTTTTAAATTATTAACTAAAAATTTAAATGCTCTTATTAACTTAATTCTATTTTCCAAATTCTGATGCAAGTCGGTTTTTTATATGAACGTATGCATGTACTTTTGATATATGAATATATATGTGTGTGTATTAACAAAATGTATGTATTAATAAAAACATCTGCATATCTTTTTGTTCTGTTTTGTTAATAGAAAGATTATATAGAATACGAGAACAGTCGTAAATGTGTGTATTCTGGTTGTTCTTATAAAGGCTCCTGTTTATGCTCATTTGTTTCCATGGATTTCTGGGCATGTGTACTTGGTGTTGTCCCCTGGTGTAGGCAGTTGTTACTATGGTAGAACTTAGAGGACCTTATGGAGTGGGGAGGGTGCTGTGTGTCGTTGTTTGGACATGGGACAGGATTTGGTCACTTGACCTGTGGTATCTATGTTGTTTTAGTTACTTTGCATGAAGTTCAATATGTTGGTCTTTAATAAAATCTTGTTTTAATGTGGCTTTTTTTGTTGCTGTGGTTGTTGCAGAATAATCAGCATAAACTGACTTTATCAATGAAACCAGATGATAAGTATTCTGAGAAACAAACACAGATGGAAACAGAAAAACTGAAGCAGAAGGTCAGCTCTCTTTCCGTGAAAGACAAGCAGCAGATCTATAAAAAAGGTCAGGCATTTAATTGTGTTCTTATCATCCCCCAGCCTGCACCCACCCCCAGGGGGCTTCAGGACTCAGTAGTTGGAGGCAGGTATTATTTCCACCAACACGTGTTTATTGGGCGCCTACAGAGTTCAACCTTTGGTGCGATGGGTTCAACCCCAGTAGGACTGACCCTGTTCTCAGAAAATTTACCCTGTGGTTCAGCAGGAAAGGCAGGAGTACTGGAAAAGAGGTAGCTTTATAAGGTTTATTCATTTCGTCAATTTTATGAATACTTTTTATTTACCAGGGGCTGCAATATGCCACTAAGGTGTGTTGTGTTGCAGAGTATAGTAGTTGTCAGATGAGCCCTGTGAACAGTGTAAGCGGTGGGTTCAGAAGAAGCAAGTCTCGGCGAGGGAAAAGGCCTGGAGCTAGTGGTGAGGCACCGCTCCATCCATGTAGGGCAGGTGCCCATGAAGATGGGCTGTTGTGTAATTTTCTGCAGTGCTAGACGTAGGCTCGCTGTAAAGCCCGGGGGTCGTGCTCCTGAGTATTTACCCAAGAGAATCGAAAGCATTTGTCCACACAAGACTGCCACAGCCCACATGTCCATCAACGTGGTACATCCACACAGTGAACATGACTCAGCCACGGCGAGAGACAGGAGTGGGGGCACAGGGTCACATGACTGTATACATTTACCAACCTCATTGAATTACATCTTTAGAATTTTGTCAGATGTAAGTTATATGGTAAACTCTATTCAAATATATGTGCAGTACGAATACTGCCCCCACAAAAGAAAAAAAAAGTAGTTGGCGGGATTATATGAGAAATTACCAGGCTTGCCGGGTGGAGTTGACTTTAGGTAGAAAGTAAGGGATTCCATTTTGATCATGCTAAGTTTGAGGTGATTTGATCTAGTAAAGGGAAAATTAATGTCAATATGTAACCTATTGTTCTTTATTTCTGAATTCTGGTTTAGACATACAGCTATTCTAAGCTCTTCCATAAATTTAATGTTCTAATTGTGACTAATATAGTAAACACAAACTTCTGTTTTGTGAGGGTCAATTGACAGTTCCATCTTCTCTTTTTTTTAAACTGAGATGTTATTGACCTATAATATATTTGTATACGTTGTGAGATGCTCATCACAACAAGTCTAGTTAACATCCATCACCACACATAGTTAAGTTTTTTTTCTTGTGATGAGGGCTTTTAAGATCTGCTCTCTTAGCAACTTTCAGATACACAATACAGTATTATTAACTATAGTCACCATGCTGTATATTACATCCCCAGGACTTATTTATCTTATAACTGGAAGTTTGTACCCTTTGGCTCCCCTTCACCCATTTTGCCCAGCCTCCATGCCCCCACCTCTGGCAACCACCAATCTGTCTTCTGTGTCTGTGAGCTTGTTCTTGTGTTCTTGTTTTTTAGCTTCCACATATAAGTGAGATCACAGGGTATTTGTCTTTTTCTGCCTGACTTATTTCACTTAGCATAATGCCCTTGATGTTCATTTATGTTGCAGATGGCAAGATTTTGTTCTTATTTATGGTTGAATAATATTCCATTGTATGTATGTGTACCGTGTTGTCCTCGTCCGTTCATCCATCTGTGGACTCTTAGGTTGTTTCCGAATCTTGGCTTGTGAAAATGCTGCAATGAACAAGGGGGTGCAGATATTTTTTCGAGTTAGTGTTTTTGTGTTCTTCAGATAAATACCCGGAAGTGGAATTGCTGGATCATATGGTAGGCCTAGTCTTAATTTTTTGAGGAATCTCCATACTGTTTTCCATCATGGCTGCACCCATTTACATTCCCACAAAGAGTGCACAGGGTGCCCTTTTCTCCACATCCTCGCCAGCACTTGTTTCTGGTCTTTGTGATCATAGCTGTTCTAACAGGTGCGAGGTGCTGTCTCCTTGTGGTTTTGATTTGCATTTCTCTGATGACTAGTGATGTTGAGCACCTTTTCATACTCCTGTTGGCCATGTGTATGACTCCTTTGGAAAAAATGTCTATTCAGATCCTCTGCCCATTTTTTAATCGGATTGTTTGTTTATTGCTATTGAGTTGTATGAGTTCTTAGTGTATTTGGATGTTAACCACTTATCAGATAGATGGTTTACAAGTATTTTCTGCCATTCCATAGGGGCCTTTTCATTTTGTTGATGATTTCCTTTGCTGTGCAGAATGTTTTTAGTTTGATGTAGTCCCACCCACCTTTTGTTTTTAATTAAAGCCATTAGTAGTACAGAAGATAATTCCATGCCTAAGCAACACAACGTACACTGCCTGAGTTTTCAGATTCCTGGCCTGGCCGTGGAGGTATGCTCTGTTTTAAGAAAACCAGTATACTCCAGTCCACACCAGGGCGTGAATGACTGGAGGCACATATTACAAACATGTGTTTTTATTTTACAGATCACTGCAGAGCTCCGTTAGGTAGGACACAGTGCTAGTGCATTTAGTGGTGGTTGCCGGTCAGTAAGTCTTAAGTGTGGACTTCAGCGTGAGGAATCTGTGGTTTGGGGTCCAATCTGTAGATGAACACCAATGAGAAACATGGGAAATTATCTAATTTGCTAATCTTCCAATTTTGGGTGTCCGTGTACCGTAAAGGGAGGCAGCCCCGGTCTTCGGGAGCTTGTGGTCTGGCGAA
The DNA here is from genome assembly GCA_031878705.1 of Tapirus indicus. Lineage (NCBI taxonomy): Eukaryota > Metazoa > Chordata > Mammalia > Perissodactyla > Tapiridae > Tapirus > Tapirus indicus. The sequence goes on from CM062925.1 coordinate 124,844,377, forward strand.
AGGAGGAGCAAGTGCTAGAGGTTTCTGTCCTGATTCTGCGTGTGTTCAGAGAGGGGCAGTGGGTGTCAGGGCCGGGAGGTCCCTACAGGACAGCGGAGGTGGACTTGAACTGTTGCTAGGCCTGGGCAGGGAGAGGCAGGAGGCGGTGTTTTCAGGTCAAATGCACAGAATTAGAAAGCATCTAATTAGAGGAGCGGGGGTTGGGACACTGTGGTGACCTCGGGGTGATGAGCAGGTGAGGGAGGCCCCTGAAAGTCCAGGGCCGGGAAAGCCCAGCTCCAGGCCACACCCAGGGGGAGGGTGGGGCCCGGCGGCGTTGGCAGTGCCCCTGAAGAGCTGCCGCCAAGTCCCACCTCTGAGGGGCCAGTGGGACGGTCCCTGGCTCGGGGAGCTGGTGATGGGAGCTCGGGGAGGGACGTGGAGGTCAGGGAGGCTCCCACTCTCCCGTGTCTGGTCAGCTCCTCAGGCGCCCCGGGTATCTGTTACCATGGCAACATGATGCACTTGTGCGTTTGACAGAACTAAAGTATGAAGTCTTCATGCGTGTGCCATTCAGCTCCCTTGGGAGGCACACGCTGAGCCTTCTGGATCCCCCCGACAGGCTGTGCCGGAACTCCCCTCTGATGAGATCAGCAGAAGAGCAGGCCCAGAAAATGTGTTTTTCAGCGTTTTTAGAATTTGTGAAATTTATGTAATTACCCAAGCATTTTGCCAAGATTAGTGAAAATGAAATAAGAATAAACAAGCACAAAAGTTATTAAATTTCAGTCCAGCAAGAAATGGTTTGAAAGCCCTGAAAACAAGTTCAGTCTGTCTAGTATAAAATTTAGGGGGCATGGGGCCGGCCCAGTGGCATAGCGGTTAAGTTCACGCGCTCCACTTCGGCGGCCTGGGGTTCGGATCCTGGGCGCTGACCGACGCACCGCTCATCAAGCCATGCTGAGGTGACATCCCACATAGAGCAACTAGAAGGATGCACAACTATGGTATACAACTATCTGCTGGGGCTTTGGGGAGGGAAAAAAAAAGCAGAAAAGGAGGAAGATTGGCAACAGATGTTAGCTCAGGGCCAATCGTCCTCAAAAAAAAATTTAGGGAGCTGTGGAGGAACTGCTTGAGCACAGTTCCGCCCCCAGCAAAACTGTTCTTTTAGATCATTGAGAATGAGAATTAGGAGAGAGCTGCCTACCCAGCAGGCTGTTACGCTCCTGATCTGGTTTGCTTGGAAGTGGCAGGTGCCTTTAAACCCTCGCGCCTGTGGGCCCCCAGTCCGCACAGGCGGCTGGTTCTTCTGTGAGTTCCTCGTGGAGGGGCGGTGAATTACAGGAGACCTTTCAATTATCGCCTGACTGTTCGTCCCCCGCTTTTCTTTTAGGTTTAGAATTACAGGCTCAGCAAAGTAAACCTCAGGATGCCTCTTGCCTCCCGGCGTTGAAGGTGTCGGATATCGAGCCCGCCATCCCGTTCACGGAGCTGCAGGTGGCCCTGGCGGGTCAGTGTGAGCTATTGTGTTCCTGGGTGCCCGGGCTCGTTGGTGAAGTTCTGTTCCAGTCTCCACGGGAGAAGCAGAGTCACGTGTGAACATCTGAGTGCCCCTGCGAACTGACGGTCCTGCCCTGCACGTTTCTCATAGATGGTTTTCACCATTCGGTGACGAGAGGCATCTCTCCTCAGTGGGACCCGTGTGCTCTCCTGCAAGTGCATCTCATAGGGCGCTGGGGTTTGCTGCTTCTAGACTCAGATGAGGATTAGGATGGTGCTGTGGCTGTGTTAAATGCGGCTCTTAAAGGGTGCAGGCATCCTCTGAGCCCCTGGCTGTCGGTCCAGGAGGGAGATGACAGGATGCGGAGGGTTCCAGAGCGCCTCACAGCCCTTAGGTACTGAGTCGTGGAGAACGGGAGGGAGCTGCAGGCTGCTCTCATCTCGGGTCTCCTCCTGGAGTTTCTCCCTGATCTGTCACTGCTTCACTCTGGCCTCTGGCTGGAAGCACGGGAGCCGTGCTCTCTGGGACAGCCCCCCTGTCGGGTGTGGAAGTGCACCTTCCAGGCGGGGGACTTCACTTTACCACTCTGTCCTGAGGACATTCTGAAGACAGCCTCCCACTTCTCCTGGTACCCACCTGGTTTAGGAATTTAGACTGTATTTGAGCATCACTTTGACTCTTGTGACGCATCTCTCCCCTACCTTTTGTTTCTGACGGCATATCCTGTTACTATGTCTGATTTATTTGTATGCGTGTGTGCACACACATAAATGAAATTGGTTCTTCTGGATGAGGCTTCTAGGAAGCGGGATTCACGCCCCACTGATCTTTTGATGCCTCCCCAGTGTGGGTTTATTGGTGGAGCTCTTTAAGTGCCCATTAAAGGAATGAAAGGAGGTAGATCAGTCATCAGTGAGCACCTCAGGTCCTCTGCTGGTCTAGGGCTCTCTGCTACAGGTGTAAGAAATAGAGCACATCATGTGTACCCCTGAAGGACTGGGACCATGCGGCCAGGGCTACCAAGAGCAGGACGGACCCACATGCTGGGGGCTGTGCCTCGGGCTGTCATGGACCTCAGGGTGGGGGCGGGACTTGTTAGGATGAGTGGCATTTGGGATGGGTGAGGTAGTGGGGTCAGATGTTGCAGGAGTGACCTTCAGAGTCCACTCTGGTAACGAGGAGGGTCTGAGCAGAGGTGGTGAGGTGGACAGAGGGAGGGAAGGACCAGCTTGAGTGTTGGCGTGATTATAGACCCCGAAGAACCTCCTCCGTCTGTTCTGCTTCACAAAGCAAGGGTTAGTTCAGTATTGCAGGCGTTCAGTTTTCACCATAGTAAAAGTACAGTGGGGGAATGTGTCTAAATTACAGCAAATGAATAGTATTTCTTTGCAAATAGAAATTTTAAACCTCCACCCTTGAAAAGCATTAGCATTATTTTTAAAATATTAATGATTACACGATTAGAAATTTAACAAGTTTGATGCCTTCTGTTTCTGCAGCCGGAGAAGTCCCAGTCCAGTACTGTGTGCAGCCCACCAATGGTGTGGTCTACTTCAGGGCCTTCTCCAGCTTAAATACCCTCCCCGAGGAGCTCAGGCCCTATGTGCCCCTCTTCTGCAGCGTCCTCACCAAGTAAGAGGCTCGGCTGGGCGCGAAGACACACATTTATGCAATTCCACACGTTCTAGTGTATGTTATTAATGGGTGTTTTTTGTGTGTATATTTATTTTGTTTTTAAAGCATCAGTAACCACTTTTCAGTGAACCATTTATTCTTCAAAACCTGTGGTGTGGTTACAGCGTATAAGTAAGTGTGCAGTATATTTGTTGAGAATTTTTTTAGGAAAATCATTTTCTGGCTAAAATATCGTACAATTAAAATATTTTTAAACCTAGAGTATAGATAATACAGATACATCTATCTCGACGACTAGTTTTGAGATTATGAAGAGGATTGTTTTTCTTTGGAAAAAGTGAGTAATTAAATCTGACGCATAGGCCTGGGGCCACCGTGAGTCGTGTGCCCCCTCCGTGAGCTAGTTTGTCATCCCCTTGTCCCCGGTGAGCAGAGGTCTATGAGTCGATCTGAGGATGCAGCAGGGCGCACAGACGCCAGCGCGTGTGTCTGTCCTCTGCTCCGTCTCGGGGGCTGAGGGAGGCAGGCTGAGCGGTGGGTAGTCAGAGCCATAGGCTTCCTCTCCCATGTCCCAGGAATGGAGGCAGAAGCGACCTCTGTAGCAGACAGGGTAGGGCTCAGCGCCTGCGGTCAGGGACGTGCAGTCTTCACCTTGCAGGAGCCAGACGGATGGGAGTCCTTGGCACCCTGGCCGAGTGTCACATCACATGAAGAACGCCTTTGACCTTTTCAGAGTTCTCTGCCCCTTTTTTCTCATTGCTCCCACTGCTGGTCCTTTCATGGCATGGAGGTTTTAGAAAAAACATCACAGTTGTCACCTGGGCTTGAATTATTTCTTGCATTGGGAGCAGCAGTTAGAATGTTTCTTCCAAAAGCAGCATCAGTATCGAGATGACTTCTGCTTTTTTTAGAAACTCAGAAAGGCTTGTTCTTCAGATTTCCTCCCTAAGACTACCGAATATTTGAGCACATGAAGTCTGTGCAGAATGTTTTGGAAGAAGAAGAGAGGGGGGAAGACTCATAAACATTTGAAAGCTTAGCACTGGGCAAGCAGTTTAGTATTGTATTTTTCATGCTGGGCAGCGGCTACCTGAGTGTCTGGGGGACGGCCACTCAGTGAACTCCCTGAGCGGGAGCACCGGTGTCCACTGGGGAGAGGGCGGTGGGCAGGGCAGAGGGTGTTGTGGAAATGCATCTGTGCCATGCAGGTCGGAGAGTGAAGAGGCTGGTGAAGCTGGGGTTACCGATTTATCCAAAGGCTGGTGATTAAAGATGACGTGGCTGAGACTGTGTGGCTCACTGGGGAAGTCTTCCTTGCTGTTAACAGGCTGGGCTGCGGCGTTCTCGACTACAGAGAGCAAGCTCAGCAGATAGAGCTGAAAACGGGGGGAATGACCGTTTCTGCCCACGTGCTCCCCGACGACTCGCATCTGGACACCTATGAGCAGGTAGCATTTTGTTTCCACATCACACGCTGCTCCAAAGTCTGTTTCTCTGGCGTCTTTTTTTATTTTTCCTTTAAAATTACATCATAACTAATTTCTTTCTCTTTTTTTTTTCTTTCATGGTTTAGGGTGTGCTTTTTTCATCCTTCTGCCTCGACAGAAACCTGCCTGACATGATGCATCTGTGGAGTGAAATATTTAACAAGTAATTGATTTGCAAAGATGTTAATCCCAGGACATATCAGAGATCTGGGTCTGACATGTACTAAAAGTAGGAAGTTTACTCATTTGTTGGTTGTTGATTTCTGAGCCTAATTTTACTTGTAATTCCTATAGACTTGTAAAATTTCTGAGGATGTTTACATTGTCTGGGAACTTATACTTAATAAATTTTCCCTAATATGAAGGTCTCCAGGAACTTACTATATTTTTCTTTTTCCATAGTCCATGCTTTGAAGAAGAAGAACACTTCAGAGTGTTAGTTAAGATGACTGCTCAAGAGCTATCCAACGGCATCCCAGACTCGGGCCACCTCTACGCGTCCATCAGAGCGAGCAGGACCCTGACGCCCGCGGGGGACCTACAGGAGACCTTCAGTGGGATGGATCAGGTGATGAGCTTGAGGGCGTTTGTTATTCGGGGTTGGCCAGGCCTTCCAGAGTTGGTAATAAATTGTTTATATCAGAAAAGCTAACTCTCTAACTGACCAAATTTCATGAGGGAAAAAAATTTTTAACTCACCTTCCTCTTTCTACCCCCTCCTCCCCCTCCCCAAGCTAGGCATGTGCAACCCCGCCATGAGCACAGACTGGGGGTTCCCATGTCATGGTGTCTGGTTTCCAGACTGAGGTGGAGTGGCTGCGCTCTGCCCAGGGCCCGCCTCATGCATTGTTCCTCTGGCTTAGGTGAGGTTGATGAAGAGAATTGCAGAAATGGCAGACATCAGACCCGTCCTGAGGAAGCTCCCCCGCATCAAGAAACACTTACTCAACGGTGATAACGTGAGGTAGGGCTCTGATTGTTTCTAAGCAAAGAGCTTACGGTTGATTCCGTTTCAGTGCATGTCGTGTGTAGATACCTTCACTTGAAGTTAAAGTTACGTCCCCTTATTCTTCAGAAAGAGCGCTTAGTGGAGGCTAGAGGATTGATCCTGGACATCACATATTCTGATAATTAAGACAGCATTTAATATCAGAAGAAAAAAACAGTATTCTAAGTTTAATAAATGTTGTGGGAGCTGGGAAAGAAAGCCAGCTAATTTAATCCTAAAACTGTGAGGTAGATTTACTGCAAATATCTAGTTATATTGCTTCCAAAAGCAAATGTTCTGTAAATGAGCCATCCACGAGACCCAGTAAAGGTTAGCTTGCTCAAGAGTAAAAACACAAAGTTTCTAGTAAGAATAGTTATACGATAGTTTGAGGAAAACATCAAACAGGTCAGCCGTCCACACCCAGTTGGCCTTCAGCCCTAAGGTTTGTGAGCATGATGAAATTTAACAGTGACCGACAGTGGGTGGGTTTTCTGCGTCTCACCGTCGGTGACAGATTTAGATGAGCTTGTAGCTCTACGCAGAGTCCCGGTCCCTCTCCCTTGGCGGTTCTTGGGAATCACTGGCAGGCTCTCTCAGGCCACCTGGGTGACAGGAGGGGAGCCCGAGGTCAGGGCTGGGCCTTGGTGCCAGGCCACCTGACTTCCAGTTTGTGGGCTACACCTACACCACGGTGCCTCGGGCAGCTTAACCACTTGGACCTGCTGTTTCCTTCTCCATAAAACACTACTCTGCAGATCTGTAGCAAGGACTAAAAGAATGTCTGCAGAGGAGTTGGTCTAGTGCCTGGAATACAGTTGGTGTTACTATAATGGTACCTACTATTAATTCAACTAAAATAGATCGAGGAATTAGTGCCAAAAAGACAGTGCACTCTTGTCAATATACTGTATAATGCAAATAACTGATATAGTATTTGTGAGTCTGTAGAATTTGGAAGAGTTATATAAAAGTATTTTTTGTGAGTGTGGTAATTCTTTGGCAACTTATAATTTTCTACTTTAATAACCCGTGCACATTTTCAAATTGTTGACTTCTCTTCTACACGGTAATTTAAGTCTAAAGGCATTGTTGGCACATCTTAACGTTCTCTGTTCTCCTGCGTCTTGAGAAGAACAGAATCTAGAATCACAAGTGCTATCTTTGCTTCCTGATGGCTGTTTATTAGCTGTAACACGTTGAAATATGTGAAAGGCTTTTTGATATCTTGAAAGCATTGTCACTTGCCACGTGTATTATTTCTGTGTTTGGCTACTATTTCTTTAACATTTTTGAGCATTATTTTATACAAAAACAATATATTATTCACATTTAATTTTGTATTATTTATACGAAATGTAGTGAACTAGTAAAAGACAGTGTTTTATTTTTTATAGTAATGGTTATCTACATATATGTGATTTTAAAACAGATGTTCAGTAAATGCTACGCCTCAGCAGATGTCTCACACAGAACGAGCGGTAGAAAACTTCATTGGAAGCCTTGGTCGAAGTAAAAAGGAGAGGAAGCCTGTGCGCTCGCACGTGGTGGAGGTGAGCCGGCGCCGGCGTGGCCACGTCCGGGGTGGGTCCCAGCTCCTGTGGGAACTGTCCCCATCACAGATGAGGGGCTGAGCTCGGGAGGAGGAGTGGCTTGTACAGTGTTGGCCCAGGTAGGGAGTGAAGTCAGGCCCTGTGGTTCGGCCCGTGGAGCTGGGCTCCCTTGTCGTCTCTGAGCTGCACACTGAGCGGTCTCCTAGTGGGGAACCCCTCGAGTCTGGGGTGAGCCTGTCTCACTGCTGCCGGGAGGCTCTTTCTCTAGAACAGTTGTGTCTAGTACAGTCTAGTCAATCAGGTTAACCTACAAAGGGGGTTTTAATCTAGCTCCCAGGATCAGTAGAGAAGCCTTACTTCTCACCAGAGAAGGCTGACAAGTATAGGTGCCACGGAAGAATCACTGCTCTCTTCTCCGTCACGTCCGCACATCCCTCCCCCTGTGCCGGTTGGTCTGCCTGTCTCTGCGGGGTCCCCGCAGCCCCACCTGTGCCGCTGCTTCCCCTTGACCATCTGAAAATCTGAAAGGAAATTCCACCTGTATAAAATACGTTACCTACCACCACCTAGCATATGTGCCCGAATACTTGTTATTAGCTCTGTGAGTTTTCTGGAATGTACCTTCTTACCTGTTTCAAGTGAGTGTAGGACTTTTTTCATTTCTCTTGGAAACATTTATTTTCAGAAACCAGTACCTAATGGATCCGGTGGAAGCACACATGTTAGTGGCTCCCAAATCACGAGGAAGCTGATCACAGTAAGTTAACCCAGCGCCTGTCACTTCAGAACGAGCCGATCCCCACTGTCGGTGCCCCACTGAGTGTCTGGCGGCCCTCCGAGCTGCTCCTGGGGTGGCCTGTCCTTAGATTACCATTCAGGTGCCTCACTCCATTGGAAGGTGGGACCCCCCCCCCCGGAGTCCTTTCTTTTGTACACAGAGTGCACTGAGCACTCGTCCTTGTGCCGTGAAGACGTTTGTTACTGCACTGTGCAGTCTGCCTTGATTTTAATGTAACCAACTGCTGCATCGGTGTTGATTCACCTTCAGTTGGGTGGTGTAATCCCTCCTACATACTCAGCTTTGGTGATTGTGGCATTTGGTTTGGTTCGTCACAGGGTAGGATAATTTAACATGTTCCTGGAGAAAAATGAGACGATGAGGTCACACAGTCAGCCACCAGTGTGAACGACGTAGAGAGAAATGTTCCTATTGTGTAGTCACACCGTGAAGCCTTGTGCCGAGGCTGGATACCACACTTCCGCTGTGAAGTGGGAAGTTGTGTGGAATGACGTCGTGGGTGCCCTGCCCTGAGCAGGAGGACGTAGCTGGTGGTGCCCGGGTGCCGTCGGGGGGTCAGGTCGCGCCTGCACGGTGGCGCCTCTGGGTCTGACCGACACCCCTCCCTCCCTCCGCAGGACCCCACTTTCAGCCCTTGCCAGATGAAGACGCATTTCCTGCTTCCCTTCCCCGTGAACTACGTGGGAGAATGTGTCAGGACCGCCCCTTACACAGACCCGGACCACGCCAGGTGAGGGGGACTGGAGACACTGCCTCCAGGGAGGGGCGGACGGCGCGCCCTGGGAGGGGAGGGAGGACGCGCGGTGGGCGCAGACAAACTCAGACGGAAACACAAGGCAGCCGCTCGTGCAGGAAGGGGAACGTTCCTGTGTAGAAGGTGGAATCACGATGTTGCTCAGCTTTTGTCACTTCATTTCCATATTTATGAGAAATAAACATGCACTCCATATGCTCTGCCATCAAAAATAGCGATACATATTTCTACCATTGAACAGAAAAATGTCGATTTAAAACACCAGAATGTTACAAGAGGTACCCCTGGGTAGTGGGACTATAGATAATTTTCCCCTCTTTGACATTTTATAGTTTCCCAGCAGTGAACGGGTGTTCCTCATGTAATATAGAAATAACAGAAATTTCTAAAGAAAAATACATGCATGGAGGGTAGGCCCCTCAGTCCTGTTGGGGATTGCGGAGCCCCTGTGCACAGGCCTGGCCTCCTGCCTCGGACGGCCCCCCCGAGAGCCCACCCTGGGTGTGGGGTTCCCCGATGAGGGTGGTGCGGCTCTCCCCGCACCACTGTCTTTAGGAACCCCCTCCTCACCTCTCCATTCAGCTCCTCGTCTGTTTCAGAAAAGACAGCGGGAGTGGGAGCTGGGCTAGTGCTCACAGAGGGTGGCAGCCTGTGCCTCTCCTGTGGCCACGTCAGGCGGGGTGTGGCCCGTTCGCTCTGTCTTGTGAAGATGCTTTCTAGAACCATCCTTGTCTCAGAGCATCAGCTGTTGGCATTCATAATGGAAGTCAGCGGGAACATAGAAAACATCCTCCATAGAGTGGATCCTCAGGCAGGGAGACCCACAGGAATCTGTCCAGGAGCTTTCCGTGTGTGCGCTCATGTGTGTGCATTTGTGTGTGTGTGTGTGCGTGTATAGAGATGCTGACGTAGGGCATTGAAATAAATTCGTCCATGGGTCTACATGATAAAAATTAAGAATCTCTTTGTACTTCATCAGATTTTAAAATGCTCTGTGCATATTGTAACAAGCAAGAGAGGGCTGGAAGTGTTGAAGGAAAGCTCGGCTCCCCTCCCACCACCTCTCCCCTCAACCCCTATAATCCAAGCCACTGTGTGAAAATGCGTCTTCCTCACATTTTTCTCCTAGTTTTTGTTCATTAAAAGGGGGGCGGATCATAATGTATATATTACTTTACAACTTGATTTTCTTTTTGGTTTTGGATTACTTTGTATTATACACAGTACTTCCTTGTGAGCCTTTTTTTCTGTTAGCTTGCATTTTTTATTCATTCATTTCAGTCTTAAGATCCTGGCACGTCTGATGACAGCTAAGTTCTTGCACACAGAAATCCGAGAGAAAGGCGGTGCTTACGGTGGAGGGGCTAAGCTGAGCCACAGCGGCATATTCACGCTCTACTCGTACAGGTGCGTTTGTCCGGCCGGCTCGTGCACGTGCACACAGCCTCCCGTCCTCACGTCGCTGGCTGTTAACCCGCAGTGTCCTCACACGCTGAGTGAACTTTAGAAAAACAAGCGCTGTGTCCACTTTTTTTCCGCTGCTTCAGCACTGACCCACACTCAGCAATATCCTTTCGGGGTTAGGTTTTAGAGACGGCGGGAGAGAACAGGAAACGTTTTGCCTTCAGTCAGTCCTGGCGTTTGGTAACGAGCGTACTGAGCAGAAGACAGCCCAGAGCTTTCTGGGCTCGAGTTACTTGCAGAGGCCCCGCGTGGGGGCTGGGTTCCAGGTCTTCAGAGCCACAGGCTCTTCTTGCCCTTTACGTGGAGGAGTCCTTCATCGTCTGTGGCCCGCTGCCTGAAGACGTGGCTCCCGGTACCTTCAGGAAGGGGTGTCCGTGTGCTGCCCTCTGCCCCCACGGCTTCAGATGCTGTGGTGCTGACCGCATGTGTTTGTGCGAGGAGCCGCGCTTCTAGAGGAGATAGAAAGTCAGACACGAGCCCACCCTCACCGCCCACCACAAGACGTGTTCAGTGCTGCACAGATAGCATGAGTAAAGGGCTCTGGAGCTCTTTCCTCTCAGACAGGGAGGGGCTCAGCCAACGGCCCAGCTGTGAGTGTACGTGTGCGAGTGTGGGTTTTCACTTCACCTTTCTTAGCTTTGCGACAGGCGTCTTCTGTTATTTCCATTCAATCCCGACTTTCTTCCGTCCACCTGACTTCCTCTCCTGAAGTCACAGAGAGGTGTGTTTAATCACTTGCTGGCGAAGCTGGGTGGACAGACCATGTCTCCAAGCAGAAGGGGAATACGTCGGATGGCTTGTGTGGTCAGATGTAAATTTGCAGAGTACTGATTTCTGTCTGTGGGCTGTTTGGATGAAGTATTAGAGCAGAGCCGTTAACGGCTAGAAAGTGTTGAAGAACCGTGAAGTCAGTATGTGATTGTCACTCACTTTTCCTTGGTAAGTGCGTGGACATCTCACTCTCGGGTCTTCTAGGGATCCGCATTCAACAAAAACGCTCCAGTCCTTTGCGAAGGCCGTTGAATGGGCTAAGTCTGGGAAATTCACACAGCAGGACATTGACGAAGCAAAGCTCTCCGTTTTCTCCGCCGTAGATGCTCCTGTGGCTCCTTCAGACAAAGGTATTAGGAGTAAATCACAAAGAGCTCCTTGATACGTGGTGTTACCAGACCGAGCGCCACGCAGAGTCCCTGAGTCGTGTGCTCATCCTACCCCCGTCCCAGCCTCCTCCTCTGTGACCTTGAAGTGTGCTTCTCGGCACCCAGGCAAGAGCATCTCCATGTTTGCCACTTGGAGAGGGTCAAATCCCATCATTTCAGAGCTTGAACCATCTGAGGCCCAGGAGGCTGAGGGTCCCTGGGCTGTGACCCGAGTCCCGGTGGAGACCATTCCAACCTGGCCCTCACTCAGTCTTCATCCTCACCCGAGGGGGATTGGCGCCTGGGGAAGGGGAAGGTCTAAGGTTTGACTGTTGGTGGAAACGTCCATAAAGTGACCGCGGAACAGAGTCAGCACCTGTGATGGCCGTGAATGCTGCCCCCCCCCCCCAGCTTTTGTGCATTACCTGTGTTCTCTCTCAGGGCTGGACCACTTCCTGTACGGCCTCTCGGATGAGATGAAGCAGGCACACAGGGAGCAGCTCTTCTCCGTCCGCCGAGAGGGTCTCATTGATGTGAGCAACAAGTGAGTACCAACAGGGCGGCTCCACGTGTCGGAGACCCGCGGTGACCTCTGCAGGTCCCCGACGCGGACGGCGGCCCTGACTCGCCCTGCCTGTCCTGCAGGTACCTCGGCATCGGGAAGAGCACACACGGGTTGGCTCTGCTTGGACCAGAGAACGCGAAGATCGCTAAGGACCCCTCGTGGATCATGAGATAGTGAGCGATTCCGCCTGTCCTCGGGCTCCGCTGAAGCGCCAGCCTGGAGGCCCCAAAAAGTTAAGCCTGGGCTAAGCTGAATTTCAACGTCAGAAAAGTTATTTTTTTCTGGAAATTTTGATCATACGTCACTTATAAAATTTTGTCAAAGGTATGGCCTGCAAGTCAGAGCAGAACTCTTCTATCTTAAAGAAGGAAATGGAGTGATCACGAAGAAATTAATTGAAATAATCATACATGAAATTCCAGAGATGCACAAATTGTAATTCTAAGAGTTTTTAATGTTATAAATGTTTATTTTAACTTATCTTCGAACGTTTATTTAAAAAGTTTAAGAATAAAAGGCAACTCTGACCTGTGCTTGGTCATAATTTCCAGTGACACTGGCCGAGGTCCTTCTCGGGCCTTCATGAACCCGAGTGAGTAAAGTGAATACAGGCACAGAGGCGCCCGACGGCGGCCTTAACTTACACAGCGTGGTGGCCCAGGGACCAGGGGAGACTCTTCGGACCAGGGCAGCCTGAGGGAGTCGCCCGAGAGGACGCGGTGGGCTTGGTGTCAGTGGCGTTGACGTCAGCTGCTCCCGCTTCCCCTGTCCTGAAGGGTCTGTCTCTGTGCCTCTCTTTCCGCTTTTCAGACAGAAAACTCCCCAGTGCCGGCCCTGCTGTCGCGTATGCCCCTCACTTCCTAATGGCGCGTCTGTCACTGACCCGCCTCCTCTCCCGCACTGCTGCTTACAGGCTGGGACCTTCCCCATCCCAGACTGGGGGTGGGGGGGGGGGTTCTAACGCAGGTCCCCAGGGACCGAGGCTGCCTGGTGTGGAGAACTCGGTGGCTGCAGCGTGCAGAAAGGATGGAAACCAAGTATGCAGGCTCACCTGTTCTTAGGGCCCACATTGGTGGCTTCTGCTTTTAATTCCACACCTGCTGTCGCTCTGGAAGGAGCCCGTGAGCTGGTGCTGGTCCCCTCGCCTGGTGTCCCGCACTAGGGCCTTCTCCACACACTCGACGTCTCACACGTCTGCTGTCACAGCTTTGCCTGTTTCCTCCTTTACGACTTTGTACTCGTGTGTGGCCGACCCCATAAGAACACCTTGCCTGTACCTGCCCACAGAACTACCAAGGAGACCTTTGGTGGCCGCCCACGGATCCTGAGGTTTTAGACTCCTCCTCAAAGAAATAAAAGAAACTCAGGACCACAGTTGAGGTTTTAGCCGAACGTTTAATTCCACTGGGTACACACGTCTTAAAGCAGGAGGCAGAGTACAAGGTATGGCCGACGGCTCACGCTGGAGATCTGGGATCCGACGGGGAGGAAGGGTACAGGTGGAGGGGCCCCGTGACTGATAAGGTACTGATGTCAACAACACTCGGTCAACAGTACTCGCATAAAGTGCTGATAAATAACTTAAATGTTACAAAAACGGGCGGGAAACGGAGTCAAAGCGTCGCCAGCAGGCGGTGCAGGCCCGGCGGCGTCTAGATGGCGGCGTGCTCCTCCTGGCTGCGCTCGTGCACGTGCTCCAGCTGGCCCGCATCGGAGACCTCGAAGCTGGCCTTGTACTTGGCCAGGATCTTCATGAGAGGCCGCAGCTTCAGCCACCACTGCTCTTTGGGAATCCTGTGCCTGCGAACAGGGGGAGCGGTGGTGAGCACCGCACTGGACGCCAGCAGGCGCGGCCGTGACAGAGGAGGGGTTTGCGGGTTCGGCTGAATGATGTCTGGATGGTAAAGCGGTTTTCATGGGTCAAATGAAACCAATCTGTATTTCTAAAACTTTGGCCCCAGTTCTAAAAGCCTTGTATTTTCTAACTTGGCTTCTTTAAAATACTTAAATGAGGGGCCGGCCCAGTGGCATAGTGGTTAGGTTCGTGCACTCCACTTCGGCGGCCCGGAGTTCACAGGTTCAGATCCCGGCACGGGCAGACGCACCGCTTGTCAGCCATGCCGTGGTGGCGTCCCATGTAAAGCAGAGGAAGATGGGCACGGATGTTAGCCCAGGGCCCATCTTCCTCAGCAAAAAAAAAAAATACTTAAAGGAGTGACTTATGATAATGAGTATTTATAGTAACTGCGACAATCGTGTCCTCTGTCGGTCAAGACCCCTATCATTATCCCATCTAGGGCACTAAGGTTCAATCTTGCAATGTTTCATTTACTTACTCGAAGTCCGTTTCCTGCTTCAGCTCTGCCACAGGTCGGAAAAGAAGATTTCTTTTGTTTATTCCCAGCACACAGATGGAATCATCAGTTACAAATCTTCTTCCTATAAAAGATAGAAAAGTGGTCTAAGAATGAATAATCGGTCATGTTGACCGGGTAGATAAATGGCCGATGGAGGAAGGAAAGGGGAGGGAGGAGAGAAGGTTTGCTGGCAGTAGGGAGCAGAATCCTGTGGGAAGACGAATTCAGATGCCTCAACCTCCCTGGGTGGAAGCCAGGGACGCCCACGACTCCTGGGAACGTGACAGGGAGGGCAGAGAGAACATTTGAGAATTGGTGCTCTCCAGCCTTAGGGGACGACCCTATGATCAGCATCTTCCTTGGGCGCAGTCAGCTTTCTCTCGGGGTGTCACTTAGGCACCCGTGAGTCCCCTTCAGGATTAGGGAGGAGAGAGTGGAGAGGAGTGAACGCTGGGTCGTGATGGGGCCTCCCTCTTTGCACACACTCACCGAGGGGGCTGCGGACCTGCGCTCCGCAGGGAGACGCCCACAGGGAGTGAGGACCCTTGGTAAGGAGCTTTCTTACAGTTGGTGGTGAATAAGTATTTCACTAATACTGGAATAGGAAAATTGGCTTAAATTGCAGACAGACTGCAGTTAATAAGAAACTTATGTTCATGAATGCACATACTAGGAGAGGCTGGAAGTTGTTGAGATAGGCATCCTTAGATGAACTAGGAAAAGAAACATTCAGAAAGTAAAAAGAAATACAAAAGCAGAAATTAATGTAGAAAACAAACTTACAATCAAAGCCAGTGTCAGTTCTTTGAAGACTAAAATTAGGTTAAAACTATTTACATCACCGTTGTTGTAAGTCAAACATCGGAAATAAAACATAAACACACACACAGATCTTATGTGATTGGGCAAGAAAATTGAAGGGGCTGAAATAAAGATACCAGCAGAGAGAACCAAGCTTTGGAGTGAATGGGGGATGAGAAACGCTGCAGGCATTAAAACAAAAGGATATTTTGAAATTTTTCATGCCAACTTTTTTGATAATTTAGATGAATTGAAAATTTCCTAGAAAACATAACTTACAAAACTGACTCAAGAAACAAACATGAGCAGTTCTATAAACAAAAGAAATTCAGCAGTCAGCTCTCCCGACAAAGGGAACAGGAAGCTTTCAATGGGGGTGTCACAGGGAGTTTTATCAGACATCCCAAATCAAAACTTTCATTGTACACGTTATTTCTGAGGGGAGCCCCCCAGACTTATTAGAAAGCCAGAACAAGCGTGCCCCCACACCTGAGAGGGGCAGGATGAGCGGGAAATGGCCGAGGGAAAAAGCCGGCACAGTGAGTCTAAGAACACACACGGCCGGGCGGGTGTGGGGGGCGGGCCCAGGAGGGCAGGTGGGCTTAACACTGGGAGTCAATTAAAGGAAATTTCAGGGACTGACTAATCCATGCAAGAAGTGTGTAACATTCTTCCACGACTGAGGAAGTAGCTAATGAACAGAGTGTCAGGCACCTGTCCAAGACCAACAGCAAATACGAAGCTGCAGAGACAGACTTGGTTACATGTTAGTAAGAACTCTCAGTCCTAGCGTTGAAAGCATTCCCTATTGCCATTTAGGTGAGACCAAGACAGGAGTCCTGACCACTGTCACCGCATCTGTCGGGATTGCTCTGGAGTAATACACAAACACAAAGTTACCAAGGGGAAAAAAAAAGGTCGTAGACAGATGTGACCCGTATGTGGCCATAAAAAAAACAATAGAAAATGAATCTACAAATAATGACTAGAATAAGAGTGCCTGTAGAAAGTTGCTGACTGCAAAGTCAGTTTATAAAAATTGTGTTTCTATACACCAGCAATGAGAAAAAACTTTAATACCATTTACAATGATATATTTTTAAAAAATCAAGTCGGGAATAACCTTACATAAAAGATATGCATAGAACATATGCATGATCTTTATGTAAAACAGCGCTTTAATAAGAGATAATGAAAGGTCTAAATATATGGAGAGAGAGATGACGTTCATGAATTAGAAATTCAGTATTTTAAAAATACCAATTCTTACTCCAAATGATTGATTAAAAGAAATTCCCCCCAAAAAATCCCCCCCAAAAAATCCAACAGAATTTTTGGTGGACATTGACAATGATTCTACTATTTCTGTGACAGCACACCAGGCCAGGAATAGCCCAAACTGGACGGAGGCCCGGGTGAAAGGATCTGCCCCGCCAGACACCGGGAATCGTTTATAGAACTGGAACATGGGCAAGGATCGATAACTGAATGCCCCAAATGAACCAAATAAGCCAGAAATAGTCCCATAAGTTTATAGATACCTGGTCTGTGATGGAGATTATACTGCAGAGTGGAGAAAAGATTGGACTTTTCAATAAGAGGCACCCAAATAATCGATTATCCACACGGAGGAAAATGGAATAGACCTGAAACTTCATATCAAGTCAAGGGGATTAAAGAGCTAAATGTGTAAAAGGAGAATGTCTTCATAACACAAAAAGCTCAACGCATAAAGGAAAAAGTAAACTGGCTACGTTAAAATTAAGAGCACGTCATTACAAGACACCTTGCAGAAAACGACACGTATGCCACAAATGGGAGGCGGATACCTGTGACGTGTGACTGGCAGAATATAAAATAAACATAAAATATAAAAAATTCCTATAAAATAATATAACCAAAATATGTTTACATCTATAAAATGATATAAACAAATAATTGCACAATCAGAAAGATAAACATAACGGACCAATAGAAAGACGAGCAAAATACTTTAGAGTTCACAGAAGAAACGAGAGCCTCAGGTAAGCATGAAGGACCCGGCAGAGGCCTCACCACTTTAGCCTCTTAAAGCCGCGATGAGACTGTCTCAGGCCCACCAAACAGCAGGAGTTCACAACTGACGATCAAGTGTCACCCAGTCGGGAGTACGGGACCCGCACGCCCTGCAGGTGAGCATGTGGTTGGCAGACCAGGATGGGCCCGTGCGTTCACCACGACCCAGCGTCCCACGCCCCGGTCAGGGCGCTGGAGCATCATGCATGTCACGAAGACCCTGGGACACTCGAGTACCAGGTCAGCAGGACGGTTAGGGTTGGCGGGCTCCAGCAACAGGATGTCGTATCACGGATGCACATCACCACAGTGGCTCTCAAAAACCCAACGCCCGTCAAAGAAGCAGGTCACAGGGAGAGGGACACTGTGCGCTTCCGTTCATGTAAACTACAAAACAAGCTAATTAACAGAGCCTTGGAAGGTTTAACCAGATAGGAAGACCCTAAAGGAAGCAAGCGAATGACTATCACACAATTCTGTGGTTACTTCTGGTGGGGAGAGAGGAAAATGGGGTGCAGGAAGGACACACTAGATTTTGAAGGAGGACATAGCCTACATCCTTCTTCATCCCTTGTTGTTTTCTCTAAAAGGAGAAGCCGTGAGTGAATCAATGAGTAATTCTCAAGTATCTTAAATAAGAGCCAGTCCACAGTGTTCCACGTAGCACGGAAAGAAAACAAGGAAAAACATCACATCTCCAGGTCTTGCTAATGGAGCCCAGTATGTGTACAGCCACTTCCTGGCTATTAGAAGAAAGTCACTAATTGTGGAATGCCTCCCGCCGCTAATAAGCGGGCATAAAGCATTTCGTTACAGTAATTATATTTATACCTAATTACAACCTTGAGAGTCATCAACAGCAACCACAGAGTCTAGTAGAACCATTCTGTCTCGTGCGGCTTGAGGCTGAATTTCGGCAAAGGAGAAACGAGTGCCCGCTTCCTAGAGCACAGCCCTCCTCCTGGCGCCGCGGCCCCGTCTCAGCCCCGGGGCCACCCCACCTGCCACTCGGTACCTTTGCCCTGAGCCTCCTTCAGTTTCATGGTGATCCACTGCATGGCTCTGGCAGAAATCTTGGTTCCAAAGTTTCTATCAAACGGAGAAGGCGCTCCACCCTGTTGGCAGTTAGAGTTATAGGAGACATTAGTTATCACAATCTCTTCTTGGCTGTTTATTTTTTAAAACCAAATAGAAATTAAAATTACTATTATTTAACGAAATTCACATAATATTTTTAAGAGACTCGAATTCATAAATATGGGTTTTGGGGATTTTTTTTCGCATATTTCTATCTCCTTGTATATAGTTGGGACCAAACCAAACCAAACCCTGTAACTCCTGTGCTGGGGCTCAGCCTGTTAGACAGGCATAGGGCCTCCCCTATGTGTGGGACAAGGGTGCTCCTCAACAGGACTGGTCAACTAGCAACTTGATTATTTTAGAATCTTCTCTCAGGATTTCTTAACCTCATTTTGGGGTGGGGAGGGGGGGAACAGTTTCCTTTCAGAATCTGACCAACTCTGTGGCCTCGCTGTCACAAAATACACACACGCCTACCCCTTCATCACATAATTTCAGGGGGTTCACAGACCCTTTGAAATGAATTAAAGGTAGTTCCCAAAGGCACACGGAGTGGGAGGCAGTGACAGGAACGGGACAGGCAGTCAGGAGACTGGGGCCCAGGTTCCACGCTCGCCTCCGGCTCTGCCCCCCAGGGCACGCTTACAGACCATAGTGAGAGCGAACCCCAAGATTCTTTCCAAATCATTCTGACTTCATGAAAATCTCACAGTATCATTTGTCTGATACTTCAATATAAACAGTTATTAAGGCCCAGCATTAAATGAAGTATTTAATTTGAATAAGTTTTTCCAATTAACTGCTGTCACTATTTATATGAAAGTTGACAGTTTTCCTTAAGATGCTCATCTACCCAAATATCACAAACAGGAAGAATCCCTAGGTGGTATCGGGTGTGACTTACATGGAACCATAACATAGTTCAGATGTTGCTTTTAATCACTTTGGAATTTACTTAGGAATACTCATTTTCCCCCCCAAATGGCTAAATTAAGGCATCCATCTAAAAAGGAGGTCACGATCAAGGGCCCCCGTCTGTTTTGCAGGGCCCTGGGGGCACGGGCGCCGCGGCAGACGGCGGGCTGGCACCTGCTGCATGTGGCCCAGCACATTTTTCCTGCAGTCGAATACTCCTTTGCCCTCTTCCGAGTAGAGCTGGTAGATGAAGTCGGTGGTGTAGTTCTCGCTGCAGCTCTCATTCCTGAAACGAGCGGAGGGCACGTGCTGCGGGCTGCGCAGGAAGCCTTCTGCCCGACAGAATGGACGGCAGAGGGACGCGGGGCGCCCGGCCCGGGCCCTGCTCACGTCGGCCTCTCCGTCCTGTTCCCACCCCCGACTCCACACATTGTCTTCTTTCTTTAAAAAGGTCAGTGGGGTAATTAAACACATCTTTAAAAGAAATTGACTAAAAAGCAAAAATAGATTTAAAAAAATTACCCTTTAAGCATTGAAATGCATACAAGTGTTCGACACAATGCACGATTCCTCTACCTTATTTCTCCAGTATTTGGAGGGAGAACCCGTGGCAGAGAAATGACGGCCCACAGGGGTTAGGTCTGGGATTGGTTCTTTCTGAGAAGCTGGGTCTCGCGTGAAGAAGATGGGGGACTTCCCGTTACCTGAGCACCAGGCCCCTCTGGATGGTGGTCTTCATCTTCTCCGTCAGATGCTCCACGTTGGACTAGAAGAGAGTGTTCTGTCAGTCAGTCAGTAAACTTCTATTGAGCGCCTACTGTGTGCCGGGTACCGTACAATCTCCGTGCAGAACAGAGCAGCAGGGAGGTCGGCGAGCGCAGCTGCTCCCGAGTTTATATCTCAGCAGGAGAGGACAGCAGGCAGATGATACACCAGGTAGTGACACATGCAACAGTGAAGAATGGGACACGGTCACGCGGCACGCACATGGGAGGGGCGCAGCCGCATTACCGGGCATTTCAATCAGTCCCTGGGGCTCGCAGCTTCCACGAGGAACGCTTTCCAAAACAGTTATATTTCATCTGTATGCTTTATTTGCATTTTGTGTATTTTAGCTGTGTTTCACCTGCTAACGCCTGTCCTCCTGAATAGGCTTTGAGGATCCCCAACATCTGACGTGCGTCTGGAGGCCCAGGAGCAAGGACCAGAGGGCCCGGCCTCCTCCCCCGACCCCAAGCCCCAAGCCCACTGGCTCGATAGACACCCCGGCCCCTTCCTCCCACCACAAAGGGGCTGAGCAACTGGCTGACACTGTGGTCATCCAGCCAATCCTCCATTGAAAAAGTGGGGCCCCAAGAAACCCTAGTCAATTTAGAAGAAGATGGATCTGCGACCTTAAGACTTAAAAGCCGCATGAGAGACACAGAGTGACCCCTAGTGCCAGCTGTGGACTCGGTGCTGATGACGCATCCCTGTGGGTCCATCGGTTCTACCAAATGTTCCATCTGGGGGGATGTTGAGAGTCGGGGAGGCTACGTGTGGGGGGAGGGGGGAGGGGAACTCTGTGTCAAGAACCTAAAACTGCTCTAAAAAAATAAACTCTGTTAATAAAAAAAAAATTTTTTTTAAGGAAGCACACTACAGGGAAGAGCAGACAGTGAGTTTGTCCTCTGGTTGGCAAAAGCGTGAGTGAAGACCATTTTGCTGTGCCCCTCACCCCGCCCAGAGTCTAGCCACCTTGGGGGGCACCATGCGTCCCTTCATTAATCAGCATTTACAGTGGACAAAGGCTGCCCCTCCCGGGCAGGCTCAGTGTCCGGGGAGGATGGGCTCCAACTGTGCAGACCTGCCCACACTCAGCCCCACAGCACACAGGGGTCCGGGCCCCTTGGGACACTTCATGGGCCCGAGAGAGGCCACATATTCCTCCCCATCAGCTGTCCAAAGTACCAGGTCCTAGGAGACACAGATGACCTCGTTAAGTGGTTGATGACCCCCCACCTACGACAAACGGTGACCACTTAGGAGGCAAAATCATGCAATAGAAAAACAACATACAGGCTTGGGTGAAAAGACTAACAGGTGCCCTGACACGTATGTGTCCCCACTGTCACGCGTGGACACCGTCCTGGCACTGAGGCCAGCGCACCCGCACACGTCCCTGGCTTCAGTGAGATGGTCCTGAAGTACCTAAAACTCGGTCGACCTGCAGTGCCCTCGCCGTCCCCCACAACAGCCGTCCGTGTGCTCAGGCGGCAGCGCCGCACGACCCGAGTGACAGGCACCCTGCGGCCCGATGGCGCCCACCTACCTGCAGGTCTCTGATGTCAAAGGGCTCCTCAAAGATGTAGGCGGCGTCGGCTCCAGCGGCAAGCCCCCCCATGTTGGCCAGGTAGCCGCAGTAGCCCCCCATGGTCTCGATGATGAACACGCGGCGCTTGGTCCCGCTGGCCGACTGCTTGATGCGGTCGCACGTCTGGGCACAGAGAAGGACATGGGTCACTCCAGCGCAGGCCCGGCCAGTGCTGGGATGGGTGCTGGTCCTGAGCTTCCAGCCCAGACGCCGGCCCCACTGACCCGGGCGGTGTGGTCACAGGCCCTGAGCCGGTACACCTGCCCCCGCGGGCGGGCCTGTCACCCCCGCGGGCAGTGCCCTGGAGGGGCGGGAGGGGCCACGCAGACCCGCTCACTCCACCTGCACTGCAGCCTCACATGATGGTGACCTGTCAGCCGTCACGGCCCCATCAGTGGGAAATTCGGTTCTCTTTTTTTCTAAAAAGCTCCCCGTGAGGTTTGGTCATCCTCAACCCATCCCCAATGTTACCTCACGTCAGGGCACCCCTACTGGGAGACGGACGGTGGCTCCTGGACAAAGGTTCCCAGAGTCGTCCAGACACAGACAGCCCGTCTCCCAGGGAAAGGTCTGCCCTCGGCCCTCCTCGGGGACACAAGCTCAGGGGCAAAAACAACAGAGAAACCCACCTGCCGCCTCCCCACCGCGGCTCCGTCCAGGTGGCCATCCTCTCTCGGCCCCCGCCCGCCTCTAACCGGGCTCCGTCCCTGAACACTCTGACCGGGTTCTCGCCTCCCTCAGCCCTGCAGCAACATCCTCTCCTTCGAGTTCACATCAGAACCTCACACGGACTCCAGACGTCCCAGCACCAGCTCCTGCTCCCCCTCCAGCTGCTGGCCTGTTCCCGGGATGTGCTGTCCCCAGTCCTCCCCGAGGCCCTCACACACACGGCCCGTGGTGGGCTGGACAGCAGCCCCCAAAGACACCCGGGTCCCAATCCCTGGCACCCTTGGATGTTCCCTTCCACAGTAACTAAATCCAGGATCTTGAGACGGGGAGGTGACCCTGGATTATCCAGTGGGCCCTACATGTAATCAGGGGAGTGGAAGGGACAGGGCAGCGCACGAGGGCGGGATGCCCAGGTCCCCCGAGAGCTGCAGTCACGTGGGATCCTTTTCCACCTAAGGCAGAGAATTACTGTCACTAATTCAGAGAACAGCATCATCATCACTGAATGGCAAAAGAAAGTTGCTGGCAAAGAAGCTCCCCCACAAGGCCGATCTGGGCAGTGCATCCTGAGCGCCGACCCAGGAGATGAAGATGAAGAACCCGGAGTGAGCCTGACAGCAGAGGCCCCGGTCGCCTGGAACCCTCTGAGTGTGAGAACAACGGTGGCCGGCTGGCACGGTCAGCCTCTGCCTGGGGCTTAAATACGCCCCCTCTAAATTCTCTCTCCTCATCACCCAGGCTCTGTGGGAAGGCTTGAATTCGTGTCTTCTGAACACAGTAAGTCACTGCAGCCACATCGCATTCGATTACTAAAGGCAGAACTGACAACGAGGCCGCAGCACCAGGTGCCACCCTGTCCCCAGCCGGGGGCACATGGAAGGTTCTCTGACTTTGAGGTGAGAGGAAGGAGTGGAGGAGGGCTGATGTCCCTGCCTGGCCGGACCAGCCCCCGCCCAGCCATGTCCACTGTGCCCGTGTCCCCAGCGGAAGACGGATGATTCTCCGAGAAAAATCTCTGGGAATCGTCCCCCGGAGGAAACACTTCTGCTGACATTTTGCCGCGGTGATGTTTTCAAAATACAAATCGAATGTGAAAAGATGAGGTGGGGCTTAGACCAGTGTTAAGATAGAAAAACCCATGGACTTGGGTGTGGGGACACAGTCTTGCCCGTCAGCGAGCCAGGAGGTCATTCTCCCATGACTGAGATATTCCCAAGAGGACGGCTGTCTGCTGAACTTGGGCGGCCAGACCTGGCAGGGGCTGAGCGAGGGCAGGAGGGGCCCCGCCCTCAAAGCACAGACTGCTGGCGAAGCTGGGGTAACGTGCAGGTGCAGGGTTGAGGGGGTGAAGCGAGTGTGAGCATCTGAGAGACGCTGGCTGCCCCGCGGACGTGTGAAGGGAGATGCTGGACCCTCGCAGCTCTCAATGGCCGGTGGCTACTTTATGGGTCAGTCTACGATCATCTTACACGAAAGAAACAGAACTCGAAAGAGGCTAAGTGTGGGCCCCATGGGAGTCTCCATACTGGGAATGAGCCTCTTGGAGGCCATCACCCTACAAGGAAGCAGAAGGACAAGCCCACCTATCAACAGCAAATTCAGTGAGAAAATGAGAGATGCTCCAGAGGTACCCACAGTTGAAGAGTCAAAGGCTGTGATGAGACAGAGACTCAGGACGGCAGGCCTGGTGACAGCCTTCCCCTCCTCTCCCTGCGTCATAATCAGCTCAGAAGAGTCTGGACGGACACTGCAGTCTTCCCAGGGTCTGGGCCAAGCTGAGCGGAGGGAGCTCCCCAACTGTGAGGCTGTGCACTGCAGACCCTCCGGGAGAGCGCATTTCGGCTCCTGCAGCGCCTCCCACTTCACAGGGAAGCACGTTCCCAAGGCCTGGACGGGCCCTGCGCTCCCCTGGAACTGTCCACGCGCCCAGCACGTAACCCCATCTGCATGCCCTCCTGACTTGTCCTCTCCTCAACGGACCACACATCTGGCTGTGCACACACGTGGCTATGCACACATGTGGCTATTGACATATGTGGCTATGCACACACGTGGCTATGCACCTTGGGCACGGGCAGCAGGCCTCATCAGACATGACCCCTCAGTGTGCCTGGGAAATACCCCAGGCTTCTTGTCCAGGTGGTATAGAAACAGAGATGGTACCTGGGGCGCTGATGGAACGACTCACTTCCAGGGGATAAAGACAAGCTGACCCTCAGACAGAGAAGCTAGGAAGACTATCCTGTCCTGGGAAGTGTGACAAACTCCCACTAACAGGAAAAAGAGAAGACTGGTACAGACTGGCTCGTGCGTTCTAGAGGACTGGATGGTGTCCCCTTCAGTTTCTACTTGAGCAGGAAAGAGAAGGACCCTGTGAGGTCAGCATGACTGGCAGTCTTCTTGGGGCAGAGGAGACACATCACGGAAGAGGAGACTGGATTCTCTTACCTCCACAATCGCGTTCAGGCTGGTGTCAGAACCCAGGCTCAGCTCTGTGCCCGGGACACTGTTGCTAATGGTGGCAGGCAGGACGCAAACGGGGAC
Source organism: Tapirus indicus (assembly GCA_031878705.1). Lineage (NCBI taxonomy): Eukaryota > Metazoa > Chordata > Mammalia > Perissodactyla > Tapiridae > Tapirus > Tapirus indicus. The sequence continues at coordinate 124,869,018 of CM062925.1, forward strand.
GCAAAACTCCTGGTGTCTGCTGCGCGCCTCTGCCATGGCGAGCGCACCCTCGAAAGCCTGAAGCAGCAGTGCGGGGGTCAGTGGGTGCAGCCCGGGGAGGCAACAGGGTTTGACGGGCGGGTGGCTTGGCGAGCTCTGTCTGTGCGGGGCAGTGGGCGAGGAAGCTCCAGGTGAGCACGGAGTCGGGGCGGGGAGAGTCGCCAGTGCATGGGGCACAGGCTCGGGGTGCGGGCTTACCGGGGAGGGGGGGGTCTCCCCGCCCAGCACAGGTGGAACGCAAGCAGGCAGGCAGCAAAGCAGGGCCAGAGGCTGCATCGGGGTTAGTGTGGCTGCACAGCGGTCCTTTCCTGGCATCTCGGAGATGAGGGAAGCCAGTCAGGTGGGAAGGTTTATGGGGCAGGCCTTCTGCAGTAAGCGGGCCCGGGAGCCTGTCTGCTAGGACCCCATCAAATGGCCCACGTCAATGATGGGAGATGGCAGCTGGGGACTTGGGGCACCTCTCTGCTCTCCGTCAGGAGGAACGGCCCCGCCATGCCCCTCGCCATGCTCACACAAGGTGGCACAGAGGAGCCGGGGCCCCAAAGGTGCCCTGGAACCCCAAGCAGAAACTGTTTGGCTCCGATGTCAAGAAAGGAGCTGTGGTCAAGCGCATGGGCAGTGGTTTGGATCATCTGCCTCGAGGGTTAATTGGAACAGTTCATTAGTGGACACAGGTCCACCCATCCACCACCCCTGGATCCGCAAAGCTCCAGCCAGCCAGGCTTCTGGCGGAGCAGCTGTGGGCAAACGGCCCCATGTCTGCTCTTAGTTCACCCCACATGACCATGGTGCATCCTGCGGCAGGAATGTTCACGACTAAAGGCAGGACCCAGGCCTCCCTGAGGGGTGTACTCTGTCACCCCTGATCGAGGGTGCCTGCGGCCTGAGACGTGTGGATGGGGGACCTGTGGTGGGTTAGTCCCACGAGCCGCCAGGAGGAAGGTGAGTTGCTTACTCACCTGCATCCCAGCCCCTTCGCTATTGCCCTTCTCCACCGGGCCGGCCCCCTGGGTCTCCACACAGACCCTGCCTTTTGGGCCCCGGTCCAGCTCAGAACCGCTGCAGAGCCCTCCCTGGACTCAGGGGACCTGAGGTGTGAGGGGGGCCAGTGGGTGTGTTAGCACCTTTACATCTGGTGACAGTCCTATACCAGCAAGTACGCCCTATGTTCTCGTCCCCCTTACTCCTCCTTTTTTTCCTCCAATCTCCAAGACAACGAGAGGACCCTGCAGGGTCGGGGGCCAGCCCTGCCCAGGACGGTGAAAGTAAGACGCTGGAGACAGAAGTCGGCCGAGGTCTCGGGAGGAGCTGCACTCACTCCCGCTTCGGGCTCTCAGTGGAGACGCTTTACAACATCACTCAACCGTGGACACTTGGAGCGATCCACACCGCGAACAGACGAGACGGACCTTGAGGAAAACAACCCTGGTTTCCGGCTCAGGGGCATCATCAGAGCTACCAGCAGGGCCGGTCTGGCCACCGTCGTGACATCGCATGGTGGCCTGGGGCTCAGCTCACTGCGGGTGTGCTTCTGACCAGAACAATAGCATGCCAGCTCCGAGGAACCAACAGCAGCCCCTTGAAAGCCCCACAGCCACAGTGTGGGAATTTTCCAGACCCCGGCTCCGAGGTGTTCTTTCTCCTCTGCCCGGGAGACCCCACAACCTCTATGATGCATTAAATAAATCAGCGAGATCTGTTTCAAGAGATGCGTCTGTGAGCTGAGCGTAAACGCTGGCAGAGATGAGCACTTGTGAGGACAAAGACAGACATCGAGAGAACACAGCAGCTGATCACACGAAACGTCTCGGGGCTTCTCAGCTCCCGCACTGCCGACACCCGGGCGGACAGCTCCCTAGTGGGGGCCGTCCTGATGCCACGGGGGTTACCAGCATCTGGCCCTCCACTCACCAGAGGCCAGGGCGCCCGCTGCCCAGTTCTGAAGACCAAGAGTGTCCCTAGACAGTGCAGATGTCCCCTGGGGCAAAATCACCAGCAGGTGAGAACCACCCAACTCTGAACAGAAGGAACAGGTTGGTACTGAGGCGCCCGCGGACTGTACCCGGGATGCTCTTCCTATAAGGGGGGGCATCTGGATGTGAGACTGGCCCGCAGGTGACCCGAGCTGCTGAATGAGGTGGGTGAAGCGATGCTACGCCCGCTCTGGTCCTCCACCCCAGGGCTCCTTGGACTTGGAGCAGACCAGGAAGGATGCAGAGCACCCAGGTCTCGTCAGCTCAGCCCCCCCAGCACGTTGTTGGCCTGCACCCCCTTTCCCTTGTGTGGCCAGCCCAGCCGAGTTCCAGCCCAGATCCAAACCTCCTAAGAAAGATTCAACTTCATTTCAGCTTGAACACACAGAACTCCGGAAGAAACCAATTTCAGCACACCACACCCACGCTTGGTCCCCACGGCCTCAGACACTCTGAGCCGGCCCAGGAGTGGCCGCCACATCTCTCACACAGGTCACCCTGACCGCCCAGCACACCACCGGTCACTAACCAGAACCAGGACCGCGGCACCAAGAGCCCCTGCCTGCTGACGCGCTCACATCTGCTCACCGTGTGAGACAGGCCTGGTGCTGTGGCGGGCAGAGACCTGCTTGCCGTGTAACTGGGTGACCTGGCTTTGAGAAACCCAAAGGAATGAAAAATAGAATTTAAAAGATCATATAATAAATCTCAAAATCCCTTTAAGGGAAGCGGGATGGATAATTTGGAGTTTTCCCTATATATTTTGGTTTTCAAATTTTCAACAACACACGTATTCCATCTTTATAATCTGCAAAAGAAATTCTTGGTAGCAGAGGAGCCTGGAATTGTAAAGTGGAAGAATCTTGTCTTCGTGCCTAAAAGTGCATAACAAATACCACCAGGAGGCAAACAATTAGGTAACAATTAGGAAAAATGAACTTGCAGTTGCTTCTCCTGCAAGCCAAGCAGAAGCAGATTCAAAAGCCAGCTGAAGCAGGACGAGAGCAATATAAAAAGACAAAGTTCCTGTTGCGACTGACAGCGGCCTTTCAATTCACAGCTAGAAGACGGATCGGGATCGATTAATCCAACAGCAGCGAGGGTGGGAAGGACGGGCCCCAGGACGGCACGAGCGGTGGCCCAGGAAGGTCACTGACCACACAAGGACGCCCCAGCGGGGGCACAGGCGACAGTGGGCAGTGCTTTTTAGTATAAAGAAACTCAAAGTTTAGGAAGCTCAGAAAAGCAAGAAACAGGTGCAAAGCATCACTTACCATTTACATTTTATTTTAAAAGCATTTCTTTTATTTACCAGCACTAGAAACAGACGTGATGCCACGGGCTACAGAAAAAAATCTTAAAACATTCACGAGATCTAGGTCTGAAGGAAAAAACAATTGAGAATTTCCTGAAAAATTTTAGACACCGAATTTGTAAAGAAAAAGAAATGCATTCTGCGTTAGGTGCTTATCTTCAAACTCATATGCGATTTCCCAAGTGTGATTTACAAATATGATAATAAGGATGTATTTCTGTTTTGTCACTGCCTTTGGGCAAAAAACCTAAAATAGCATCAATGCAGTTTTAGATGTAGTTAAATCCCCAGTCTGCAAGGGGACAAGGATGCTTTGGCCCACAGCCACGTGTGACGAATGCTAATGGCGGATTCAAGCCGATGAATAAAATTGCAAAATATTTAGCTCAGCTTCTACCATCAAACATCAAAGCCAGGTCATTGAACCCAGGATTTATCATAGTAAGGTGTTCTAGGCTTCACGTAAGTTTGGCTCAGCCAAAAATGTAATAATTTTAATGATTATCCAAATCACAAAACACTATGAGCCATGACTACCTGAGCCACAGACGCTCGTTGTCACCTAATGGGCCTGGGCAGTGATGCGGCATCCCGGCCACCACATGGGAAACAAGCAGCAAAACTCTCTGGGAGCCGGATCAGGGATCCGCAGACTTTTTATATACTTTTCTGAAAACAAACAAAACCCCGGGCCTCGCCCGGTGTCTAGTGCTCTGGTAGATAAAAGCGGGCCAGGAGCCCTCTGGGTTAGCATCCACGGCACCTGCTTTGCTGGCCACACAGACTTACGTCGGTGATAGTGTTCAGGGCAGTGTCTGCACCGATGCTGAAATCAGACCCCGGCACATTGTTGGAGACGGTGGCGGGAACCATGACCATGGGGACACAGAACTCCTCGTGCTTCTCCCGGGCAGCCAACAGTTCCAACAGCCCCAGGTAGGCCTGTCAGACAAGTGTGTGCAGTTGTGGGGGAGGAAGGGGGGAGCAGAGGGGCGTCGACGGACCACTAGAAAACCAACATGGAAACGCGTTAACATTACAGACAGAGACGAGCAGTTCTTGAAGCACAAAGGACACCACGGGACAGCGTCACGTAGAAGCAAGACTAACTTTCTTATTGGCAAGAGTGACTATTTGAGGTTCTCACATTTTCTTTAAAGTAAACTGAAAGATCGTCGTGGGACTGATCTTGGTTGAACTGAAAAAATTAAAGTCTACAGTCTAATATGTAATTAAAAAATAATCTGGCCATATAACTACCTTCCTCTCTGAATAGCCACTGGGCTTCACATTCCAGAGAGAGAACCATTTCTGTAGACTTGAAATATGTCAGAACTCACTGAGCAGATGAATCCCAGCGAGGAGTCAAGCTTTTGCTTCCCAATTAGGTCGCTCCATTGGCGCCGCGTGAGTCTCGCACCGTATCTTGCCACCTGCTACGCTCTGCGTTATAACTGTCCAGTGGCAGGTGGGCCTGGGGCTCTAGGACCCCGGCTCATGAGGAGTGGCGGACAGCACTATGGGTGGTGGAAGCCAGCACGGGGTCATCACTCAAACCCACAGCACTAACGAACCAGCAGGTGAACAGAGAGACGGCAACCTACCTCAAATCCGCCAATGATCAAGAGCGCGTTGATACTGTGGGTGCGCATCTGCGTGGCGATCTCTGTCAGGTACTTCCCAGGGAGGGTACTAGAAGGAGTTCAGTTGGGACAGGAGGTCAGACAGACTTCCCACAGTGGACGGCACACCTCCCCACCCCCCGTGGCCGAGCTGTGCGCCCCGAGAAGATCTGCTCCCTCCTCCGCGGGGTTGGCGGAGGCAGGGCTGGGGGACCACCCACGCAGGAGTGGCCAGGAATCAAGTCTCAAGAAAGTGTCTCTTCAAAGGAAAACGAGAAGACGTTTTCAGCCGCCCGACAGCTTGACCTCAAAGGATCCTGCCTCCTCATCAGAACACAGACGAACCACCGCAGCTTCGCGTATTCACAACGACTGAATGGAAACTTCCAGCTTCACATCACGCACATATACCTTATGCAATCTAATCTCCTTTAAAGTCACCTCCACCTGTACTCGCTCTTCTCCCCTTCCATCACCCATTTCAAACGACGTGGCCAGCAGGTGGAATCCGACAAATGATAACTGTCCGTGCCCCGATTCAAGAGCCCGGCCAACACCCACCCTCATCTTGCTGTTATGCTGACTGGAGGAAGTGAGGGGTTTAATCTTTTGGTAGATTTAAGAAGGTGTAGGGCAAAAACATTCCGGCCTGGGAAGTCAGGGCACACAGGTGGACGTGACGTCAAGAACATCCCTCCCAGCGAACAGCATTGTCAGAACGTGCCGCCAACTCCCCCCTCCCATCCACCCCAGAGCAACGCCCTGGTTCGGCTTATACAGCAAACTCTGCCTGGGTGTCCTGGACGGTCAGACGAGGCCCAGGAGGCACACCGAGAGCCCCTGCTTCTGCACGGAGCTCTGCCATCCAGAACGCCAAGAGCGCGAGTGCTCGGGGACCCGACAGCAAGCAGCTCTGGAGAACCAGCCGAGGTCTGCGGAGTCCCGTCCCAGCCAGGCTGCACGGGCCCGGGCTCCAAAGCAGAATGGAGAGTGGGACAGGTTCCTTGGGACAATAAGCGAACACTTACACAGAGTCCAACATTTGAGAGACTGGCACTCTCCTTCTGTGTTACAATGTGGTATGCAGTAGTGACTGACACTTGCACCCCTGAGATCAGACGTGAATAGACCTCAGGCTAATACGAAGTCACGGCACCTCTTAAATCATCCCAGCAGGCCAGCCGGAGAACAGTCGCTCACGGTCGCTCAGAAACCTATGTTTCCATGCTGGAGTCACTCAGCTCATTTCTCCGCTGGGGGAATCTGGGCCTCCAGCACGTCCGTTGTCCCCACAGACACGAAGCCACTATCGACACTCTAATTCTGGTTTAAGCAGGATGTCACTGAAGGTCAGTGACATCACTTGTCTTGACATCTCATGCGACGGACGACTGCTGCCCACCCTTGGCTCTTGAAATCAGTGGATGTGAGGGATCATTGGAGGAAACAGCTCCCAAGTTCCCTGCCTCGTCTGTTTTCAAGAGCACGTCTCATCCTACCCAAAAACCTAACCCAGGCCCCTCCTGGAGTGGGGCCGGGACGTGGACCAGCGCCGGCTTCCTGCGGGACCCCTGACAGGAGAGTAAAAGCAGCAGCTACTCTGTTCTAGAACACGGCTTTCTCTTCTTCCTCAGAGCAGGTCAGAATCAAGAAGGGAAATTACCGTTTTGTCCCAAGAAGGGAACCTCCTTGGCCGGTCCAGCCTCCGACATCTCCCCAGCCGATTTCTTTGATCTAATGTGCAAACACGGAAGGAAAAAGACAGGAGAAGCAGAAAGCTATGCGGACCGCCCAGATGTCCGCCCCTCAACAGCCTGCGCGTCTGCGAGGATTTGTGAACAGTTAGGAAACGCTTTCCCCGCAGTGCCGAATGAGCCAAGCCCTGACCCGGATTCTAAGAACAACGCATCAGGAGCAACAGTGGGCCCAAGGCCCTGCCTGGGGCGACCTCTGCATCCTATTCCCTCACCTGGGTCAGGTGGGTACTTCAGTTGGCCAAAGTCTACCATTGGGAAATAAACAAATAATTGATATTATTAATAATTAACATTATAGCATTTTGGGGCACAGCAGTTAAGTTCGCACTTTGGCAGCCCGGGGTTCGCGGGTTCGGATCCCGGGCGCCCGCCGACACACTGCTCGTCAGCCACGCCGTGGCGGCGTCCCATATAAAGTGGAGGAAGATGGGCACGGATGTTAGCCCAGGGCCAGGCTTCCTCACAAAAAATTTAAAAATAATTAATATTATAGCATTTTTAATGGATATGATTAAAAGAACACTTTTCTTAAACATTGAAAAAAATCTAAAAACATGGATAAATGCCAGCTGGGAGTCCGTCCCCTCCCTCAGCACTAAGGCCCCTGGGCTGCTCCCCTTCCCACTCATGGTCACAGCATCCACCGGACCGCAGAGGCCCTTCCCCACTGCCTTCCAAGAAACTGGATAACACGTCCCGCCCCGAGCTTCACTGCCTAGACCACACCTAGGACGGGATCCTAACACAGAAGTCGTCCTTAACAAGTGGTCGCTGTGCTCACCACCGGCAGAGCCCGAGGTTTTAAGCCTTAGATGGTATGGCCCCCCATTTACCCATGACCTCCCCTTCTCCAGCCGCCCCCCGAGCGACTCACCTGGCCTTTGGCGAAGCCCTCGAAGCCATCATAGATGGCGAACATCTTGTGGCCGTCGGCGATGCCCACCCGCACGGCCGAGCGCACGGCCGCGTTCATGCCGGCGGCGGGCGCACCCACGTTTATGATGCCCACGTTACAGTGGCTCTGCAAGACAGGGAGGGCGCGTGCTGCCCGTCACGGGGGTCCCCGCTCACATGCGCTGCACACCCGGAAAGCAGCCCGCCCTGCCCGCCCTGCCCGGGAGCTCACAGCCGGGCACAGGGGCCAGACGCTCGGAGACTGAGGCAGCATCGGTCCCCGGCAGGAAGGAGGCCAGGAGGACAGGGTCAGCGAGGAGGACAGGGATGGCCTTTTGGGAGCCAACGTCTGAGACGAACCCAAGCCGGCCGGGGCAGAAGGGCACCCGCGCCGGAGAAGGACTGCGGCATCACCGGAGGCAGGAAGAAGGAGAGGGCGCCGTGCCCCGAAGCACCGCCTACCTTTGGGATCTGGGCGTCGGGCATCTTGATGGCCAGCCGCTTGTATGTGTTCAGGTTGCTCTCGAAGCTCCTGCAAGAAAAGGACGCCGTTGGACCAGAGGTTCGAAAGGGGGACAGGGCGCAGGCCGGGGGGGGCTTCTCTGGGGGAAGGGGCCACGGGAACAACTGTCCCAGGCGCAGACATTCTGCAGGCAAGTGTTCTGCCTCTGGGCCCTCGGGGGAAGGGGCCCCAGGATTACCCCGCGTCCCCCAAGGCCCCTGGCGGGGACCCGCAGCACCATGCGTTTCCAGTTCCGGAGAACGTACGGGGCACAAGCGGTTGAGGACCACAGGCGTTTGCCCCACGTCACTTTCTACCCCAATCTCGTTCAGTTCCGAACCCCCACCCTGACAAAAATTCAACCAATAAATGAACATTTTCTCCTGATCAGTCATCTAGGCCTTCGACCTGTGGGAGCGCCTCGTGTGCTGTCTCAGCTCTGCCTTCCTGCCCCACACAGAACAAGCAGCCTGGAAGCACGTTCCAAGCGGCCAGGCTGAAGAGCAGAGGTTCCCCGCAACACAGAGCTGCGTTCAGAACGGTCACCTTCCTCGGAGCTGCACGGCATCCTTAAATCTCCTCTCATCCATCGCCTTTTGTACGTCCTGGGTCTTTAACGAAATAACAGAGAAAGAAAGAAAGCACGTCAGGACTCCGTGGATCCGAGCGCAGGGAGCCGGAACCAGCCCTGTCCTTCCATCCCGTTCCCTTCACACTCCGACCTCGCAGGCCGGCAGCCTGGGGTCAGCGGGTCTACACTGCAGCCGCAGCCGGCCTGTCACTGCCCAGCTTGAGGGAGAAGCCCAGATCCGCCCGCCTCAGGCTGACACAGAAAAGGACGAGGTGGCACGCTGGCAATGCCACGGCAAGCAGGCCCCGAAGCCTTAGGGATTTCGCTCCATGAGAGCAAAGCCGGGAGGAAGTGGAGCGCTCAGGAGAGGTTCTGGAAAACTCCCGATTTGATTCTGGTGAGGAAAAGGCAAACAGACAGCCTGCCCCTGGGAGCCAGAGGACCCGAGTGGGGTCGGGGCAGGCCGAGGGGGGCAGCGGGTTGGGCCCTGGGGGAAGTGCTTGGGGACCAATGCACTCAGCTGGCACCCGGCCTCTGCCCCTCAACTTGAGGATCTTGGGCAAGTCAGTCATCTCTCTGAACTTCAGTTTCCTCGTCTGCACAGTAAGAGAAACACCCCTACTTCTAATGTCGTCTGTGTCATACAAACACACCAGACCCTTAGGACGACAACTGAGAAACAGCAGGTGCTCACACACATGCACACACACACAATCACATATACACACACACAATCACATATACAATCACATATACACATGAACCCAGACACACGCACACATACACACAATCACATATACACATACACACAACCACATATACACACACAACCACATATACATACACACAATCACATATACACACAATCACATATACACATGAACACAGACACATGCACACATACACACAATCACATATACACATACACACAACCACATATACATACACACAATCACATATACACACAATCACATATACACATGAACACAGACACATGCACACATACACACAATCACATATACACATACACACAACCACATATACATACACACAATCACATATACACACAATCACATATACACATGAACCCAGACACACGCACACATACACACAATCACATATACACATACACACAACCACATATACACACACAACCACATATACATACACACAATCACATATACACACAATCACATATACACATGAACACAGACACATGCACACATACACACAATCACATATACACATACACACAACCACATATACACACAACCACATATACATACACACAATCACATATACACACACACAATCACACACACACATGAACACAGACACACGCACACATACACACAATCACATATACACATACACACAACCACATATACACACAATCACATATACACATGAACACAGACACACATGCATGCACACAATCACATGTACACGTGCACACGTGTACACACAAGCACACGTGCATACATACACAATCACACACATACAGACACAGATGTGCGCGCGCACACACACATAGGCTTTATTCTCTCCCAGAAGCTTTTGGAAATTATGTTTCTAAGGTTACTTTCAACAAGTCCCTGGGTTTAATTACTTAGTTACCTCTCTGCATATGTTATAAAATACAGATACTTCAGAGCCACTGGAAAGACCAAATAAAATGATAGCCAGGGATAGGGGCCGGCCCGGTGGCGCAGCGGTTTAGTCCGCGCTTGGCAGCCCAGGGTTCGCTGGTTCAGATCCCGGGCGCCCGCCGACGCACTGCCTGTCAGCCATGCCGTGGTGGCGTCCCATATAAAGTGGAGGAAGATGGGCACGGATGTTAGCCCAGGGTCAGTCTTCCTCAGCAAAAAGAGGAGGATTAGCAACGGATGTTAGCTCAGGGCTGGTCTTCCTCACCAAAAAAAAAAAAAAAAAAATGATAGCCAGGGAGAGGCTTGGAAAAATAATTTCTAAAGCAACTACACTGCCGCCTCATCTAGTGGAGAGGTAACCGGAAAATTATAACCCATTTTCCCACGTCCGTCTGCACGCACTCCTGGGACCTGAAGGAGGCGGGTGTGTGTCGGGATGTCACTTGAATTAGCCGTCCCAGTGTCATATCACAGATTTGAATGTCCTCGGGGACAGGAGGGCAGGAGTGGTTCAGTGATGTCCCTCTCACCCTGTGAAGCCCCCCCACGGATTCTCACAGAACCATTTCCTGCGCGTCTACACTGACTGGTTCACAGAAACACAAGCAGGTCCTCCGAGCTCACTCCTTCCCGATAGACTAGATTCATTTTTAGGGGCGGTTACTACTTTGTGTCACAGAATCAAGAAAGGGAAGCAGTCCAGGTGTGACAAGGCCTGCTGCTTCCCCACGGGGCAGCCGCTCGTGTCCTGGGAAAGGTCATCAACTCCCTGTCCATCTGATCAACAACAGACACAGGGACAGCGGCAGAAACGCCGGAACTCACCATCTGCACGCATTCCATCAGGGGCAGGCGCACGGCCTGGTTCCCACTCAGCGACACCACGCAGGCCGGGGTCTCTGGGGTGGCCTGGAGAAGGGCGACCACAGCCTCCACCCCCATGCGGCTGGCCTGGAATGACATTCACAACGTCAGAGCCAGCCCACTGCCGGCCACGGTGAGGCTCCCACCTCGGTGCCCGCAAGAGACACGTCCAAAACAGAGGCCCCTGTCCCTCCTTGTTCAGATGGCCCAACTGTGTTCTCAACTCGTCCATCGTCAACTTCCCTTCATCCTCCTGAACTGAGTCCCATTAGGTCCTTGTAGTCCTGCCTGCTTGCTGTTAGCCCACCCCAACAGAGAGATTTCGACTCCACCAAGAACTGGCCAGGTGGGGAGGGGGCAGCAGCCAACATCAACAGCCGAGGATCTGGACTAGGTCTCTGCTGTCCCCTGGCTCTGTTTCTAGAAACCTGCGTGTAGACGCTGCCTTTCCACCTTCTGGGATTTATTATCCTGGAGTCCCCACGTTTGGTGGGGTCTCCCAGCATCTGGGTGACTAGGGGTCTAGAGACCGTTCTGGGCTAGCGAGTCTGCAAGTGACAACATGGCTGTAGCATCCAAGGGACAAGCACCTGCGCTGTAAGCAGATGCTTTTACCAGACCGCTCTATGAATGTCGGTCTCGGTGGTAAATTGGTCCCTCCCATGCCCAGAAATTTCCTCTCCCTGTGAAGGTGCCTGATAGCTTCCATCCTCACTCACCAAAATCCTGTCAAAGGCGGACGGCGTCCCGCCTCTCTGCACATGTCCAAGGATGGTCACTCGCGTGTCGTATCCCAGCTGTGTGACCACGAGCTGCGGGGAGACACCCCCGTCAGGAGCACAGACCATGACACGGGCCCAGACCACGGCTGGGCACCCAGGGGAGATGCTTCCACCCTGTCCTCAGGTCCACGCGGAGATAAAGTCTAGCTTCTAGACTTCGCTTCCTGAGGAAATGTCTACCAGCTAGCTGAAATTTATTTTTTAAAAATAATGCTTTCATTAATAAAATCTCTCCTACGTCACAAAAGAACGTGACATGATTTTTTTAAAAACACTGTTTCTAGAGCTTGCATTTAAAGCATTATTCATGCTTTATAAAAATGTAAACATTTGCCTGAATCACCTTACTTTAGCGAAGCTGTGATCTGAAATGCAGGACACGGTGAGCGAGGTGTCCCTGCCGTCTGGGACTCCCATGAACACAGCCGGGTGGCTGGGACAGGCCACCTCTCTTGGCTGGACCTCACTTACTCGTCTACAGAGTAATGGGGTTGCGCTACAGGAATGCCATGGTCTCTTCCTACACTAATGTTCCCAGATTCGATCTCAACCTTAGTTAAGTGGGAAACAAAATCTTTGTTCTGAGCTCACTGACTACATCTCGTAAATATTGACAGACACCTCCCAACGTTGTAACGTGCAGGGGCACAGCTGGAACGGGAACCAATAAAAGCCACAACAGACCTATAGCCAAGTTGACAACGTCCTTTCCCTGATGGATGGCTTCAACTAGAGCCCGTCTGTCTGCTCCCTGGCCCTTCATCCGGAACATGCCCAGTTACCCCCGGAATTCGGGAGCCTGGCCCGTCCACACGGGCCTGTGCGACAAGCCAGCACCCATCTGGGCGAGCCCCGTGTCGGCCCCTCTGCAGGCCGGGAGGAGCAGTGACGCAGCTTTCTTTGTGTGTAGAAACATGCCCAGCTGATGCACCCAGTGGGAGAAGGGACAGCAGGCACATTTCCTGCCCCAGAACCTGGGCTCCGCTGCTGCCCAGGGGGTGGATCCTCCTCGCTGTCAGGGCGGTGGCGCCCAGGGCTGGAACCTTCCATCCCCACCCGGGCACAGGTCCTCCAGGCCTTTGGGAATATTCCCGATGGTTAACTCGGGGAGCACTGGCTCTGCCGACGCCGGGACTGTATGAGTCTCATGTCATTAAAGTTATGAGTCCTGAGTCATTATGAAAATATTTTTATTTCAAGGAGAACAAAAAATGTTTTCAAAATAATAACGCAGTGTTGCAAACCTCAACCCTGCCCGCTGTGCTAAAATCGCCATCTCCAGGCAGGCGGCGGCGGAGGGGACACACACTCACCTCCTTGATTTGCTCCGACGTAATAGGTTTATTTTGGGTATCGATTGCTCCTTCAGCCACAATGATGATATTCAGTCTTTTCTTCCGGGCGCGGTTCTAAGGAAATGAAAATCCTCAAATGCCTAAAATGTTCTTAACAACAGAATGGGGCAGTCTGTCCCAGCTGGACTGGCCTCTTTCCAGGTGGAAATCGTCACCTGGCTGGAGGGTGAAGGTGCTCTGGGTGAGGAGGAGGCGGAGGGGCCCCTGAGCCTGGGTGACGTCACCACAGACGGAGGTCAGCACCCAGGCTGCCCCAGGCTGGCGGCTGTGCTGACTTGCCTTTGACCATGATCCCCAGAGGGCCGTGAGCTCAGAGGCTGCCTCCCCCAGCACGTCTTGACTGCAAACCAGGCTTCCACTCTCCTTCAGAAGCCAGGGCTTCCTGTCCTCCCTGCGAGCCCCGCCCACCCCAGGAATTCCCCCCACTGTGAGCAGATAATACTGCCCCAGGCTTGGGAAGGAGGCAGGGGGGGCACAGAAGAGAAATCTGGAAAGAAAGCAGGGCTCAGATGGGGTCCAGAAGCCGCCCCTGCTCAGGAACAGCCAGGCTGGCTCTGCTCAGACACCAGGAGCTGCTCCTCACTGGCTCCCAGTCGGCACCGAGGCCCTAGAATCATCCACAGGCAGTCTGTTCTCTATTAAGGCCCAAGTTAAGGACCCTCCCATAGAGGGTTTGAGCTGCATGGGGCAGCAAGCCCAGTGGGCAGTGCCTCCCCTGCTGCCACCCTGGGGAGGCCAGGGGATGTCACTCAAGGTGACCCGCCAGGCCCCCCCACAGGCATCACACACCCATTGCTGTTGTTTTAGATGGATAGTAAATGTGTTCCTCTTTGAAGAACGTATCAATCAGAAATACGTTCTTAAAGTTGTAAAGATATGACTACAGAGGTGATTATTTTAGCATTGTTTCAAAGAGCAGAAGTGGAAGTAATGACATGTCCGTAAATATGGGCTTGGCCAAATAGCCATGGTTCATCCATAAAATATTCCAAAGTGGTTAAAAAATAACGGAGCACCTACATGCTCACATGGGAAGAAAAGACGCCTTGTCTGTATAGTTCACTGAATGGCCCCTGGTTCCCCACCTGAACGGATTCATTCGTTTATCAAATCCTCACAAATCACTGAGGAGCAGTGTGACCCCTGTTACAGCTGAGGAACTCAGGACACAGGAAGGTGAGGCCGCTGGCCCAAAGTCACCCTGTGGGGCAGAGCCAAGATCCAACCCAGAGACCACTGATGCCTTAGGGAGTCCTCGCCAGTCTTACACTGCAGTCCCTACGATGTGGGGATGCTCTGCAGCTTGCTTCCTAGGCCAACTTATCTGGCAAATATTTGGAAGACTTCTTGCAGTGCTATGTTAATGACCAATAAAAATTAATTACAGAGCCAGCCCTCATGGCCCAGTGGTTAAAGTTCGGTGCAGTCCACTTCAGCAGCCCGGGTTCAGTATGGGGTGTGGAACCACACCACCCATCTGTCAGTAGCCATGGGGTGGTGGTGGTTCACGTAGAAGAAGCAGAACGTCTTACAACTAGAATATGCAACTATGTACTGGGGCTTTGGGGAGGGAAAAACAAAGAGAGAGAGGAAGATTGGCAACAGATGTTAGCTCAGAGCGAATCTCTCCCAGAAAAAAAAAAAAATTGGCGTTCTTCTTAAAAAAAAAAAAACTACAGATACAACAATATCAAATGTTTCCACACATGAGAGTTTAAACCATCAGTCCCAACTCTGCCACACTTCAGGTAGGGGGCCCTACACGTGCTTACTGTTGTCCTAGCTGACAGTGCAGATTATCAAGTCTGAAACCCAAGGAGGTTTGCAGGTAAGACCATCCAGTCACAGAAATAATCGACAAACCTGAAATCAGTGTCTAAAACCGCAACGTTGGCCTCAGCCCTCCAGCCTTAGTGCTGACCTTCTGACCAGCTGCGCACTTCCCAACAGCAGGAGTGCGTTTCCTCGTCTCTAAGGGCTGCGCTCAGAGCCTGGCCTGCGTCAGCATCATCCTGGACCAGGCCAGGGGCTGTCAGGAGGAGGAAGGATGGCTGGCAGGGACAGGCATGGCTCCTTGGGGGCTGCAACCTCTTAGGTCATGTCCCTTGCAAGGGTAATTAAGTAGATGTCCTCAGTGCCACCCAGAAGGACCAATCTAAAAGGAATGCCACCCCATCTCACGCAGCCAGCCTCAAATCACCCCACACCAACTGGCTGGCGGAAAATGCAGCCCATGTCCCAGGTCAGAACCAAGAAATAGTGAACTTACTTATTACTTGGATGGTAATATTCGTACATGGACATCCCCCAAAATCACTACTCCATGACAGCTAAGAGCTCCAGCTCCAAAAGGGAGCACGATCCCTCCCTGCAAAGGTACAGCTGTAATCGACAGTTTCTTACACAGGTTGTTAGGCCAGCAAAGCTTATTTGGTACATTGCTCGAATGCCTTTCTTTGAATCTGTTACCTCGAAGGGGATGGCAGTGTCGTACTGCACGTGTGTCTTTGTTGTGTGCAATGCTTCTGTGTTTGCTGCATACAACTGAAATTAGCCTATGCCATATGTGTACATTATTTACCTTTAGAACAGTGATAAGATAGTTATAGAAATAAGGGGAGGGAAATCCACACACTGGGATTTCTGTCCTGAAAGATAACCATGTTTTCAATGAGACCCCGCATGCTTAGAGGGAAATTTGCCTTACACCAATAATACACAGTGCGAAACACAAACACACCACAAACTACACACAGAAGAAACCTGGTTCAAAGTAATTAGCAAACAGTGACACCTGACAGCAAGCCCAGCGAGGGGAATCACACGGCTGAAAGAACTGTCATCACACGTGCCACGCAGTGTCGTGGGGGATTCAGATGGAGTCAAACCCGGGGCTGCTCACGCTCTGCTACGTGGAGGGAGAACAGGAAACGGATTTTCTCCCCAGCTCTGATTTCTTTTAATAGCCGTGGTCTCACAGTGCCTCCTCTACTTAAACTGTAACTGCTGCTTTGCATGGAAAACAAAAAAGGGTTGGGTGCTTCTCTGTGGCATTACTCCTTGCAACAGTGGGAAGTAGACACACACGGGGATAGTTGATGTACACAGACCCTATGCAACAAACTTGAATTCACTTTTGAATCAGAAAGTTTTCACCTGTTCCAAATTCTGTCCAAACTGAAAATCCCAAAGGCTGTCACAAGTCACGGTCAGCGCAGTGCGACCAGAACCGTTGGTGGGAAGGGAACAGACCACGACTTACCTCTGAGAGTTTGACACACATATTTTCCTGCCAACCTTCCTCTGGCGGAGATTCCGGCAGGAACACCCAGTCGGCCCCACAGGCCAGGGCGCTCACCAGGGCCAGGTACCTATTTGGAAACAGCGATGATCTCCTAAGGCTGCCGCCGCTGGGCACCCAGAGCTCAACGCCAACCTCAGGCACACAGAACACTGGGGCTGCCTGGAGACCTCTGGCTCCTCGTGACCCTCCCGGGAGCATGTGCACCGCAGGGCACAGGGCTCCAGGGAGACTGTGCCAAGGGTCCTTCCATCCCATTCATGTCTACACGTACATACCCGCAGTGTCTCCCCATAACCTCGAGAACAAACGTCCTCTGGTGGCTGGAAAAGAGAAAAGGAAACATCCACTTACCACACTGGGGACAGTGTGAACCGCAAAGATGAAGGTGCTTCCCCAGCCACGTTAGAAAGAATGCTGCTTCATGACATAGCTGTACCTGCGCTTCCACAACAAGATCTACCTCCTACAGAAGCAAATGCTTCTGCGCAATAGCATTTCAATCTCTTGCGAGCCAAGGGGCTTCACCAGTGAGCACACTCTCCGGTGACATAATTTCCAACGCTCGTTCATTTGTGCCCGGGCATACTTATACTTCCGGGACACCGTTCTAGGCTCTTTCCAAGATAACAGCTCTATTGGGCAGTCAGTCACTTGTCCTGTCCAGAACCACGGACTGGACGTATCCCACGGCAAACACGGAGTGTGATGCTAGAAAGTCAGCTCGGTCAGCCCCCGACTGCAGTCTCTCCCTGGAACGGGCGTGTCCAACTCTATGAGCAGCCCTGGGGGCTCGGAAGAGATGAGTTTTCCCAGGCACTGGACTGAGACGGTCTCAAGCTGCTCACCCATAAAACAGAAACATGTTCATTTACACTTTCACACGGTTTTCATGAAAAGCTCTTCAGAAACTCTAGGGAGCTGTGGAAAGAGCTAGTGAGCTTGCAGTAGTGATTCTACTCCAAGTCCGCATCACTGTGGATAAAATAATCACTGCACTGACACTGTGGTACATCTGCCGATTGACATAAGAGAAGGTGATGCTCCCGCACACCACTAACGAAGGGGGTGCAAAGCTCGCACAGCTTTACCGTCTGCGATTCCTGTGGGAGACCTTTGGGCAGGACTTGAGAAAATGATTTTGTCTTCTTGTTTGGGCTAAATTCTCTCCAATGAACACATTTTTCTTTTATAATCAGAAAGGGGGGAAGTGACTTTTTAAAATTGAAAATAAAAAGCAAGCAAGGAAACCATTTTCTTGCACTGGTTTCAAATACTCAAGCGACAAGACCTGCCCCGGAACACCCGTCTGTGGAACCTTCTGGAGCCAGCACTAGCATCTACGCTGCCCGCCCACCAGTTCCTCCAAGTTCCCCTACCTCTGGGCAGTGGTCATGATAGCGTCGATGACCTCAATGATCCTATGCAGGGCCGAGTCGGTGCCGATGGTCATGTCCGTCCCGCAGAAGTCATTGTCGATGGAGCCCACCATCCCCACGACGTTGAGGTACGAGTGCTTCTGCACCTCCTCTTTGTCGATCTGGCCTGCGTGGGGAACAAACCACACCCTTGCCAAAGTTGGGGGCAGCTGCTCCTTCCACAGGCCCACCACTGGTGTGGGACAGGATGACCGCGGGCAGAGAGATCCACGATTCTAAAGGAGTTTTCTACGTATTGTTTTGCTTTCTACGCAACCTAATTCTGAATTATAAGAAAAAAGAAAGGAAAGACCTGTATGTTGCAATCAGTGAATAAAACCTGACTTCTGTCTGGCAATGGCCGCATAGAACATCACGACTCTGAATAAAGGAATGTCACAGTCACAGAATTAAGTACTTAACACGGGATGACCGTCATGTTGATTTTGTACAGGCCCACAGGGGGCCAGTCAGTTGACACGTATCTACTTAGATGGGGTTGGTGGATCTGCTTAATCCAAATCAGAACAGTCAAGGGTGGGGCAGCTTAGGCGGGGACTCAGGCGGCTATTCCACGTCTTGTGTGCCCCCGAGCCTGCGTGAGGCCAGCACACAGTGGACAGAAGGTGGTGCTAGGCCCTCGCTGCTGGGGCTGACAGCCAGTCTCCAGTCCCCAAATAGAATCCACAGAACTTAAGCGACTCTTAGTACAAGCTTACGCCTTGCATGAAGCTGCTATCAGTTCAGGCAATTCGCTTTCACTGGTCATATTTTACACTGACTCGGAATTACGTAACAGCACCCTGACAAGATAAACCCATGGAATATACGGGGTTCTCGGAAATTCTTTCCTACGACGTCTTCAAAGGTGCTAAAGGAAGACCTAACAGCAGATCATTATCATCTCACATCCCGCAGCAAGGAGTTTACAGGGGCCCGGGCGGAGCAGCAGAAATACAGCGTGAGGGTTAAAGGGCAGGCGCTGGCATCCGTGGGCCGGTGTGAGCCGGGGCCACCCTCGCGGCGGTGCGGCCGCGCCTCGGGCCCCCGGCCCCGCATCCGTAAAATGGGGATAAATATAAAACCCATCTCAGACGGTTGTCGTGAGCATCACACCAAACTACGTAGAAAGCAGAGCGGCGCTTGGCACGCAGGACGGCGAAATCAATACCATGCTTACTGCCATTGTTGTTATTCTTTGAGGCACAAATTTAAGTCCTGAGGCAGCGAACTGTCAGGTCTGTGACACCATGAATGCCTCTGCGACAGTGAAGCGGACAGAACGTGTGAGTTCAAAGTTCTCTGAAAGGAAGGGACCACGAAAGGGGAACAGAAAACCCACCAGGGGATGCGCGGAAGCAGGAACATACCGTTCTGGGCCAGCTCTTCCAGCAGCCCGCTCCACTCCTTCCGGAAGATGTTGGCCCCGGTGAGACTCCCATCCCCGCCGATCACACACAGGTTGGTGATGCCCAGCTGGACCAAGTTATGAGCGGCCTTCAGGCGGCCTTCCCGAGAGCGGAAGGCTTTGCAACGGGCGCTGCCAATAATGGTCCCTCCCTGGAGGAGAAATAAAATCACAGTTATTTGTCTCCCTCCCACTGGACAGAAGCTGGACAGGTCAGCACGTGTGAAGGCTGCTGCCCATGCAAGACTTCCAAATTTTAGGTTTCTCTTGTTTTCATCTTGTGAGTCAGTCAACTATGAAAGTTTGTCATTCTCCCATTTTTAGCTCCATCCTGGAATTTGATGGATAAAGACACCACATCATGGCCGGGGGAGCCAAGTAGGCCGTGGAAGCAAAGAGAAAATGGCAGCCATGCTGAGTGGAGCGTGCAGCACGGGGAGGGCTGGCCCCCCACTGGCCAGCAGCCACGGCTGGGGAAGCAACGTGCCCAGCGGCCCCAGGTAACAGGACTCCCCTTCTAGCAGTCAGAGCTCACCACGTGCACAGGCAAAATAGAAATCTGTGAGCCGAAGGGATTCACTTCTTCATTTCTGGACTCCCTCTCCCCCCGCCCTACCCCTCCTAAAGGCTAAATCTTAAGAAAACTTAAGTCAGATCATCCAAACTTCCAGGAGAGGTAAGTCATGATTTCTCACACTTGGTTTTTCAAAAACAAAGGATTCCTAGTTGTACTTAGAAAACTGCAGGATTCCTTTACGTACATCGTGACTGCACTTACATAACTTCAATTTGTATACGATCATTCAAGGGCATGCTCACTTCACAGGGCAAGGTGCCCACGATCAGCAGTGACCCTGGGTCAGTATGGTGGGGACAGCACTATGACTTGGCACAGCAACGGGGAGTCTGGGTGGGAGGGGCAGGTGCAGGGCAAGAGAAGCTCGTTCTCTGGACTTTGATTTGACCAAGAGCGACTGGAGGGTCATGTGACTACTAACAGCTGGAAGTTAAGTCACAGCCCATGAACGCTGGGGAGATAACATGGACAGGGCCTCAGGAATGGCACCAGGACTGACTAGGCTGCACGAAGTAGGCGCCACACACACACACCTCAACCATACTTGTATTTCCCATCTTCCTGTACAATCACAGTAGCCAAATGGAGACTTTTCGCACACGGGTTGACTGTCTGGAATTCAGATGATACCATCCCGATTTTTTGCAGACCTCTCCCTAGCTAAGTACTGATGGTTGTCAAACATCCCTTCAGCCTCCTTCCAGGAGCAGTGGACCAAAGGAGGTCCCAGTGCAGACTGACAAGTCTGGGACGAGCATTACAACGTACACCCCATCATCATCCCTACGCCTCCAGCTTTGCTGAGCTATAACCGACATATAACGTTGTGTAGGTTTAAGGTGCCCAACGTGAGGATTTGGCACACGTGTATCTTGTGAAATGATGACTGCAGTAAGGTTAGTTAATACGTCTATCAATTCACACAATTACCTTTCTTTTTTGTGGTGAGAACTTTTAAGATTTACTCTTAGCAACTTTCAAGTATATAATACAGCATTGTTAACATTCTTAAGGTACATAAAATGATGACTTAATATATGCATACACTGTGAAGTGATCACCACAAGCAAATTAATTAATACCTCCCTCACCTCACATAGTTACCTGTGTGTGTGTGTGTGTGTGTGTGTGTGTGTGTGTGTGGTGAGAACACAAGATCTATTCTCTTAAGGTATTTGAAGGAGACAACACAGCATTGTGCACTATACTCACCACTCTGTACATTAGATCCCCAGAACTGATTCATCTTGTTACTCAAAGTTTATACCCTGTGACCAACATCTCCCCACTTCCCACCCCTAGCCCCTGGCAAACACCATTCTACTTTCTGCTTCTATGAGCACAATATTTTAGATTCCACATATAAGTGAGCTCATATAGTATTTGTCTTTCTCTGTCTGACTTATTTCACTTTGCATAACGTCCTCAAGGTCCATCCATGTTGTCCCATATTACAGGATTCCTTCTTTTTTATGGCTGAATAATATTCCATTTATATATCCATGTCATATTTTTTCCATCCATTCATGCATTGCATTGGCACCTTCAGAGGGAATGTACCAATTTGGTTCTATCAGAAAGTACTCAGCATGACCCACAGATCAATACGTAAATTTCAAAAGATCAACCCACAAATAAAGAGCTTTTCACGAAGTCCATTCTTTCCACGTAATCCCCTTCTCAACTCATTGGGAGCCTTTGCTAAGCTACAATGTTCCAGGAATTTATTAGCCATAAAATATTCGGGCAGGTTCCTTTTAAATTCAAAGTAAGCTGTTGTTTCTCCTGGAGTGGTAATTACCTCATCCTTGCACACACCACGGGAACCAGCCCTCCTGGTTCAGGCCAGAACAGGGGTGTTCTGTTCCCACAAAATCCACAGCCTCAGAGGCTGCCAGTTGGGACCTCTCCCGAACTCGGATACCGAGGGACTCACAAAAACCCGACAGGCACAGAGATTTGCCGCTAAACACACAGCACCAACAAACCAAAGCTGCCTCCACATTAACCCGGTCTAAAAAACCCCAAACCCGCTACACGCACCATGATTTCCACTAGCCAGCACGCATAACTTTTTTTTTTTTTTTTTTCGGAAGACCAGCCCTGAGCTAACATCCGTTGCTAATCCTCCTCTTTTTGCTGCGGAAGACTGGCCCTGGGCTAACATCCGTGCCCACCTTCCTCTACTTTATATGGGACGCCACCACAGCGTGGCTGACGAGCAGTGCATCGGCGGGCGCCCGGGATCTGAACCTGCAAACCCCGGGCTGCCAAGCGCAGACTAAACCGCTGCGCCACCGGGCGGCCCCCAGCACGCATAACTTTTACTGCAAGGATAACTCTTCAGCTTGCATTATGTAAAGCTTTTTTAAAAATTTAATTAAATGACAAATTAAGGAAGTTTTCCTTCCACGGGTGTGGGTGAGAGTAATGCCAGGCAGCACACTGATCCGTTGTAAGCATTCCTGGAGCCTAAGCGTACAAGGTTTGAAGCTGAAAGAGTGACAGATGACAGAGAAACAAGTAGTGCTGAACTCGGCACATACCACTTGCAGGATGCTGGAGACGCTCTCCCAGTCGGCCTCTACGATGTTGCTGCCTCCATCCACCATGCCTTGGTAACCCTGGGGAGAGAAGCAAGTCTTCTTAACACCAAGTTACACTTTGCTGAGACATTAACTGATCCTAAATTAGGTAAAATGAAAAGACGGATGACAAAGAATCTAAGTTCCCGAGAGCCCAATGGTTAGAAGACGCAGCGAGGCACCGGTGCCGGTTAAAGCAGTAAATGGCGGAAAAGCCTCTTCAATTTCATCTCGAATAACGGGAATTTCCACCCAGACTCATCCGGATTAATAATGGGGATAAGATAGTTTACCTATTGCCTAATGGTTCCTGAGGGGTTGAAAAGGGACATATTTACCCTAAAACTGTTTGTGATTTAACCCAAATGCACACGAAAACAGTGGCATCAATCACACCACACACGTGACAGCATTCACATCAGGGCATCGATGTGCCCAAGCATCTAGGCTCCCCTCAGTACCATACAATATTGCACCCCAATAATCCAGTCTGCCTCACCTTCCCACTAGTGACACCACGACACCGAGGGGAGGGTGTCAGTGCATCAGGACATTAATGCACACTTTCACCTAGAAGCCCAGAGATCATCACCTGTCAGCTCTAAAGGCACCTCACTTCTCCCCACAGACTACAGGAGATCAAGAACTACAGAAATGTTCATTGATCTACATGACTCACCTTTCAGGGCATTTAACCTTAAAAAGAAATAGGCTTTAACCATGTAAAAAAGTTAATTATAATAGATTATTTTTTTTTTTGGAGGAAGATTGGCCCTGTGCTAACATCTGTTGCCAAACCTCCTTTTTTTGTCTTTTTTCTCCTGAAAGCCACAGTAGATAGTTGTATGTCATAGTTGTACATCCTTCTAGTTGCTCTATGTGGGATGCCACCTCGGCATGGCTTGATGAGTGGTGAGTAGGTCCGTGCCCGGGATCCGAACAGTGAACCCCGGGCCACTGAAACAGAATGTGCGAACTTAACAGCTGCGCCACTGGGCTGGCACCAATAGATTATTACTGTGGACACATACCCCCTACCTAGTGAAGGTCAGGAGGAAAGAAAGAAAGAATAAAGATTTTAGAAAATGAAATGGCCTATGGGGATGGAGCCTGTGCAAAAATTAATCAACAGCACAGGCACCTTTATGGGCAATTCGTATACTTATAAATGTAAAATTTTCATCAAAAATACATTATATATATAACATGTATAAAATAACATATAATAAAATACACTTATATTAAGTTTATATAATAATAAAATACCATATATTATATATAACACTAGATTATACATATATATTATTTATATATTACATACATATGTACAGTCATGAGCCACATAATGACATTTAGGTCAATGACAGACCACACACATGACAGTGGTCCCATAAGACTAGTAGCACGTAGCCTAGGTGTGTAGTAGGCTGTACCATCTAGGTTTGTGTAAGTACACTCTACGATGTTCGCCTGACGACAAAATTGCCTAACTATGCGTTTCTCAGAATGTATCCCCTGGAGGGATGCATGGCTGTATACTCTTACAAATTATATAAAACAAACCTGCTCTCAACTTCACGTTGTTCTATTTCATTTGATAATATTTTCCCTTTTATCATATTTATAACATTAGACTATACACATACACAGATATATATGTATTTATATATTTATACATTATATATAATATACATACTATATAATATATAACATGTAATATGTATGTAATATATATACTATATATAACTTTATAACATACTATAATGTATAATTTTATGATTACAATCATAATATAGAATATTACATTGTATATAATCTATAATATAATATATTATACATGTAATATTATATAAATACATACACAAACGTGCGTGTGTGTAGAGTCTAGTGTTAGATACGTGACAAATAGGAGAGGGAGAGGCAGCATGGAAGGACACAGAACAAGGAGAAGTCAAGAGCAGGTTCACGATCGTGCTGGCAGGCGTCTGCACAGAGCAGGCGTGTATGGAGGACCCGACTCCAGGCGCTGGCTCCCCCAGGCCGCCCCCAGCCCTCAGACCAGGCTGGTAGAGGGACTGCCCACACCCAGCCCACTGTCTTCACGGGGAAGCAGTGGAACTTCTTCCAAACACGGCTCGGTCCAACTTTAAGGATCACTTTTATCTCTTTGTTCCCATCTCCCTTCTTTCTGAAAACCTTATAGGGTGTACGTTTTTAGAAGATTCTATTTAAAGTATCGAGCCCAGCATGGTTGTCACTGTGGAGGGCAAGGGTGATAAGCAGGAGTGTGATTGGATCCAGGCCGCCCTCTAGAAAGGGAGCTCTTATCTGAGGCACTATTTACAGTGTGTCTGGGACACAAGCACCTAGATGACAGGGGCTGCATCAGGCACAGTTTCCCCGCTGCTGCAGGACCAGATGCAAAACCAAGGCCTCTCCTCCTTCTAAGTGACCCCAGGGATCTATTTCAACGGAATACTAAGAACTGGTAGATAGGTAGGTAGACAGATGATAAATAGACGATGAATGGATGGATAGATAAATGATAGAAAGAGACAGAATGATCTAGCTTTGGGGTTGCCCTTTCAATGATCTCGGCCACCCCAGACTCCCAGGTTTCTGTTAAGAATTACACGTCACTCTGCATGCACAGCACAGCAAGCCATCCTTAAGACAGGAGAACAGGACTGAACAACTACAATCAGGGGCGGTGCTGACTTTGCAGATTCCTGCCTAGGAAGCTTGGGAGACAGGGAGACCACAGGTGAGCAGGCCGGTGGCCTGGGTCCAAGTTCCAGATCCTCGACCGCTGTGCTGAAATGGATCCTACATGGAGGGATGCTGTGTTATCATCCAAACCCGAGTACGTCTGAGAATGAGGGAAAATATTACTGTTCATTAGGCCAGAACACTTGGCATAAACCAGGACGGCCCTGGGCAGAGCGGGAGGAAGAACGGCACTAACCATAAGCTTTGACAAAACAGAAAGTGAGGACCTTCTAAGCGGCCACATTAGCTCCTGGGGAAATTTCTGTACATTGACTCCTTAGGTAAATAAAGAGACTGAGTGGGAGGGAGCCGTCCGCCACTGCAGGGCTCACTCTATGGGGCTGAACGTCCTGACACGGTTGTGGGGTGCCTCAGGTGTGCACGCCCACAGCACCAGCTCTTAGTTACCCCCGCAACACGTGCCCCTCAGTGAACACCACACACCATGTGCTGCTTCATACATGCCGTTTGGGGAACAGAAACATTTCCTTTGCCTTAATAATTTCTCAGAATTTAAACACTGATTTGATAAAAACATTTACAAATCCCTTTGCTTCTGAAGTAAAAACATGGAGAACTCTTCTACAAATCATGACACATTTGAAGAGTAAAATGTTCCCCATAAATAAGTTGACTGTTTTGTGCAGCATGGGGTAAAGAAAGCGATTAGGAAACAGAAAGGGTGATTTTGGGATTCCTGCATTCAGAGCACTCTCCCGACTGCACACGCGGGCTGGTTGCTAGGAAGTGACTCACTCTTTAATTTGCAAAGTCGTTAGGCTCATGTGACGTTTGAAGAACAACTACCCACTGCGGTGTAGGCTGTCTTTACCAGCAAGGAAGATGCTACTAAGTTAGGAAGGCTAACTTGACACAAACGTACTATCCTTTGTAAATTCAGATGAGTTGTTTTCTAATGGAATCTTGGAAGGTCGAATACTTATTCAAAGACAGCCAGGGCCAAACTATTTTCTAAAATCCTCTTTTGGAATTTGCCTTCAGAGCCAGTTTTATGACTCACACAAGAAAAACAAACCATAAAACCTTTAGTTTTCGAGCAAAAATTAAACACTATCTATCTTGTTGGTGCTAATGCATAAGATGAACCTGGAGACCCTCAGCGGCTGCGTCTAACCCATGGTCCAGCAAACTTTTACGTGGAGCCATTTGATCACATCCAAGAACACACTCTAGGCTCTGAAAGCAGTTTAACTTCCTGCTGAAATTGTTTTAAGCAATGTCAAAGTAAGCACAAACAGTCTCCCAGTTGACTAGAGAGGTGACAGTGCTACACCTAGAGGTCATTTTGACCCGTGTTTTCAGGCATTTGTTAAATCCCTTCTAAATAAAGAGCTAGTCCACCTGTGGGGGGGGGCCTTCTCTTAAGAGAGCTCTCATACGGGTGTTTTTTTTAAATTCAAGACCCAGAGAAATCGCACTCCTGTGCTGCAGCAGAGCAAGCTTTTTCTTTGAGAACGCTTATGTTTGATGGGTCCACTGTCTTCTCAACTTGATGATGCTTTTTCCGAATCCAATTTCCCGGATTCTTCTGCCAACAACTCACTGTGTGAAAGGCAAACATTCCCACTACAAGAGGCAATAATCTCCCAGAGATAACGCACTTCAGAAGCAATTTCTAGATACTGTTGTCACCTACTTTCTAGGATGTGGTTACTGCTTTCTGAGACTTCTCCGGGGGAGTTTGCTGCTTCCGAGTAAATACACATTTTTGTTTCCAATAGAATTAAGGTTTTCCTAGTTTATCCTTAAAAATATAAGCATTTCACTTATAGAACTCGAGAGCAAGCACATAGTGGGTTCTGAACCGCTCTCAACTCTCAGATGCAAAACTAGGTGTGCGTGAAAAAGAGGCATGCGAATGTTCTCTGTGTCAACAGTTTTCAAAGTTTAGGAATTGGCAGTTAGTTTTGCCCACAGGAAATGCACACACAGAACCTCAGATCATGCATTTGCTCCCCGGCTCCCCAGAGCCTGCTCACCGAGTGCCCCCAGGGTTCTCAATGCAGGAATGGTCTAGTCCGGGGACCCTACAGTCACCCTTCACAACTTCACGACTTCAGGGAAATGCCTGTGCAGTAGCCTCTGGACTTGTCCTTGGTGAGACTGGGTCAACCCTGAAACGCTCCAACAGCGAGAACAGGACTAGTCACTGGACAGCCCTGCACTTCGCCCCGTAGAAGCTGACACACACCCACATGATTTATTCGGCCTCCGGCACTGTTAGCTTTCTCTAAGCCAAAGCTGACAATACACAATTCCAGGGAGGTAATAAAACCAAAAGCCTCGGCAGGACAAAGCAAGTCAGCGTCCTCCACGACAGCCTGTTATCTCAGGGGAAAGTAGTGACTTATTTAGCTCCACGATGATAACCCAGGGAGGGGCAGAGGCGCGGAGGGAGACAATCATTTCTGCGATTTGAACACTGAAATGTTAGCTGTAACTGGGCTGTCTGGAGCCAAGAGCACCACACGGATGGTACGTGGATCAAGTCGCAGGTCACACAGGAGGAGCAAGCACGCAATAAGAGAACGCTCGCGGCTGTGGTTGTGGTCTTTCATTGCTGCGGGTGTGTACCAGCCAACGTCCTCCCGGGAAGGAAGGGAATGCAGAGGGACCTCGGTCGAGTGCCTTTTGCGAATTAACTTAAGGAGCTCACCCAACCTGGCAAATGTGCATGCACGTTAGCGGGAGGGCCGGGCCTGGCCGAGTCTGGCATAAACACCTCCACACGGACACACAGTGATACACCTAACTGCACACCCCAGCGCCACTACGGCTCTTTATAGACGGACATTCGGTGGTTAATAGCCCTGCCTTTAAGGAAGTTCAAGTGCAGAAACAGTTATGTGTAAAACCTGAAGGAGATGAGACGATGCAGGCTGGTCCCCTCGCTTGGCCTTCTCGGAACCACTGGGGGGAGGGGGAGGCGGTAACAGGAGGGCTGAGAAAGGGATGACAGTATCAGACACGTCCCCAAAGTACACACGACACCCTACCCTGTCTCTGTCCATCAGGGAGCTTCCCCGTCCATCACTGCCCACGCGTCCCAAGAACACGGGAAGTGTCTAGACCACAGAATACCCACAGAGAAGACCCCTGTGTTGCCCTCCCTGAAGCCACAAGTCCACCCCAGAGAGAAGGCCGGGCTGCAGGGGGACCCCATTGCTTCTGGGGAGAAAGGCCTGCACGGCCCCCATTGGAAAAGGCGGAGGTTTGTTTTTTACATTTTTTGTTTGCTTTTTGCCGCAAACATGACATTTCTCACTTTAAAAATTGTGAAAGCAGGCGGTTCACATCCGAGACGAAAAATAATGCGCCCTATGGGAAACAGAGGTTTCTGTCAGGAAGGGGAAATGAGAGCAATCTATTAACCGACAGTTAGAGCTTGTTGATCCGTGTGCTAAGTCAGGCCGTGATGCCCAGGGCCCAGCCAGGTGCAGCTCGGATTGTGCCAGTCATTCCAGCTCAGCAAGAAGCCGGTCCAGCAAGGAAGCCACTCCCTGGAGCACCTGTGACAGCCCAGACCCTCGGTCCCCAGAGCAGCAAGCCTGTGAAGACCAGCACATCGGCTCCGATACTGCTCTAATGCCACTCATTCCTTTACCACAGGAAGTCCTGACCTATCCTAACGCATTTAGAGGGCATTGTTTGCAACACTGGAAAGATTAGCTGCTGAAAGCAAAGGGCATCACTGCGGGCCTTTCTTCAGTGTGCGGAAGATGACGGAAATGGGCTCCGCTGATGTCTACAAATGCTTTGCGTGAGCAGGGCAAACTGTTAAGAGTTATTTTAAAGAGGAAAGACTTTCAAGCTAGTCATATTTAAGGAGCTAGAATAAGAATGATTTTTTTAAATCTGCAGAAAAACCTTCAGCTAATAGGATTTTGAACACATAGATTACACTAAATACAGCTAGACTATTTCTGCAGCCAAGATTGAGCAGCAGGTAATTCAACGACTGTCCTTACCCTGTTTCTGATCTACCTAAACCCAGGGGTGGTCCACCCTGAGCGGTCTTTTACAAAAAGCATGTAATGGACTTGCATTCACCAAATATCTCCAAGGAGCTAAAGGCACTTGTAAATTTCTAAGGCAAAACCCTAGCCTAAAAGGAAAAACAAAACAAAACAAAAAACGATTGGCTCACTAGGTGGGAAGAATGGGTTAACCTGCCCCCCGCCCCCTCCCTCCCTAGAATGGCGCCCAAGGGCTCGGCATGCACCACACGTAGCCTGTCCCAGATTTCCAGCAGTCCCTGGAGCAGCCAGACAGAGCAGTTCCAGTGCCAGACCTTTAGCAGAAGTGCCAGCGTTTTCTGATCGATACACTTGCCACATGCTTTCTGCTAAAGGAAAAACCAAAAACCCTTCACGAAAATAATTACCATGG
Source organism: Tapirus indicus (assembly GCA_031878705.1). NCBI lineage: Eukaryota > Metazoa > Chordata > Mammalia > Perissodactyla > Tapiridae > Tapirus > Tapirus indicus. The sequence continues at coordinate 124,898,809 of CM062925.1, forward strand.
ACCTGTATAACTGTTTTGCTGTGTTGGCAACCTCAAAAGCTGTAGGTGGACTTAGAAACTAGACCACAAATAGACCAACATGTTGGATAAGTTACTGAATGATACTTTAAAAAATAAAACCAAACGTCTTCTAAATTGGAGCCCAAAGAGGTCTAGGATGGTAGTCCCCAACGATGAGGACTACCCACCTCCCCTGGTGAGGTTGCCCACCAGGGGACATAGCCAATGTCTGGAGACATTTTGGATTGTCACTGTATGGGGTAGGGAGTGGTCCTGGCCTCTGGTGAGCAGAGGCGGGGATGCTATAAATATCCTATACTGCACAGGACAGCCCCCCCATACCCTAATCGTTCAGTAGCAAATGCCAATAGTGCCATGGTTAAGAAGGAAACCCTATCGGTCAGGGCGTGACCCAGCCAGCAGAATAAGAAACAGGTGGACGTCTCCAGTCTGAGAAGGTCTATAGAGAAGTGAATTCAACTGAGCACTCAAATTCTGTGCCTGGCGAAGACCAATGGAGTCAAAGGCACGAGTATGGTCTCCGCCAAGCAGTCCAATGGCCCACCCACTGGTTCATGCACGAAGCTTTTCAAAGCTTTTCAAACTATGATCTCACCAGTCAGATGGAGAAACAGGACCAGAAGGTGAACGTATTTCTCCCCAATCACTCGGCTGTATATATAGGTCCCCAAGCGCTTCCCCAAACCCTTGGGGTGAGCGATGTGCCAGACTGCAGAAGGTCTGGGTTTTAAGAAGCAATACAGATGGTACAGCATACGTCAGCTGGCACGGTCATCCCACTTCAGGGACGGTCACACTAGGCAGGTGAGTAAGGATGACACACAGCTGCACCCAGGCTTTGTTGCCCAAATGAGTTAGGAAAAAACGGGCAGATTTTAGAGATTTTTGGATTTCAGAACTGCAGATACAGGGTTATCACATCTGTAAGGGACAGAGGATGATACCCTAAACCGACTCAATTCAGTTAGATAATACTGATTATTAGCAGTGCAAAGTCCCACGGGGCTGAGGGGGACTGAGAACTGATGTTTCGAGGGACCCCCAGGTGAGGCTGATGCTGAGGACTCCCTTCTGTAGGGATATGAAGAGCGAGCCCCATTCAATGGAATTTCTCTCTTTTTTCGGGTCGGGGGGAGGGCTGTCATGAGAAGCATGGTATCATCTCCAGACAGGGGATTTCAGTCCAAATCCGTCCATCTCTAGGCTATTCCCATTTCCCTCCAGAACCTAAGAACTTCAAAGTCCCGATCATTCCTAGTGCAGAGTCATAAATGCTGCATGCAGCCACACACCCTGAGATGCCCTCCACTGAAGGTGCCAATTACCAATAAGCAGATATTAGGAAAATTAGAATCATCCTAACACTATTCCACACAAGGATTCTCCTTAGCATCTTCCTAACAGAGGGGCTGCAGAATTTCCCTGCATGTCCCTAAAGGGAATGGGATCTGTTCAGATTCAGGTCTCCTCGCGTCAGTAAGCGGAGCTCACACCAGCTGACCTCCCCTCACCCCGCTTCAGAGAGGACATGAAGAATGTGCTCCAAAAGACATCAGGAGTGAGACCCTCCTAACCTATTGGGATGTGGGCCTCAGAGTCCATCTGTCCTAGTTGACAACGTACAGAAAGATCTGGTTGCCCAATGGCAAGACTCCTCCAAAGGAAACCCAAAATGTTCTCCTCTAAAGGAAGACCAAATGTTCTTAGGCTCGTAATACATTTCATCTCAATTCCTTAGTTTTGAAATGTGCTAAGTCTGGTAGGTATACGTCTGAATACATCTAAATATCCCCAGAATGCAGATAGACAACTACAGAACACGGTTCCAATTAAAAAATCCACACAACAAAACCATTAAATCTGAGAAGGATGACTTAAAGCTGACCAGTTACTATGTCAGTTTCAACACCCACAGATTAGACGTGCACACAGCCACCAGCACCTCCACCGTGCTCCCCGACTAATGACATTCACAGCAGATGACAGATTTGGCCCTTGGGTTAATGCAGGGTTTCTCGGCCTCGGCACTATTGACACTTGGGGCCGATACTTCCTTCTTGTGGGGCTGTCCTATGCATTGTGGGATGGTGAGCAGCATCCCTGGCCTCCCCCCACCCCTAATAATGGGACAATCAAACAATGTCTGCAGACATTGGCAGGTGTCCTTGAGGGTGACATATGCCCCCATCACTGGTTTGGTGGGGGATCTGAGCTCTCTTCCCAGCCCCGCCAGGGACAAGTAGGGACACGGGGAAAGTGAAGTGACCACAAGGACAGTCTGTTTCTTTGACTATGAAATAACTGAAATGACTTCCTTCCCTTCCATCCCCACACCTCAGGGCCACCGTGAAGATCAAGTGGGTCGCTGCAGTGACCTGTGGCGGAAGTCCAGCTCCTACATCTGCAACATCACCAGGGAGGTGACAAAGACCGCAGAGGGCCAGCCAAACCAAAACGTCCCCTGAGATAACATGCTGAAAACCACAGTCTAATAAATTCATCTTCAGCGAACCTGAAAACTTTTTGTTAATTATTACAGAAAAACCCGAGGGTGCTCCAGGCCCCCAAAGGTTTTCCAAACCACGCTCACGTATTAGGAACTGCTGTCAGGCAGGGTGTAGCGTCTCCCCACAAGTTCTAAGGCAGAATGAAACCCTCTCCCAAAAGTAAAATTAAAAGGCAGAGGAAACTGTGCACACATGCTCCTCAGCAGCAGGAAAAAGCAGACTTTTAGTCATCTGTGGGCAAACTCCAGCATCAAAGGCGGGAGGAGGCAGAGCCGTGAGCTTGCACCGCATCTAACGTGCTCATTCCCCGCCAGCGAACACCACCGGTCATGGCGCGAGGCCCAGGACGCACATCCCTGAGAGCAATTTCGCTCTAAAAAGGTCCAAATAGAAAATGATGAAACAATAGTCTGGAAATGCTCTGATTAGATCCATCGTCTAACCTTGCCCAAATCAGATAAATACAAACCCCAAACCCACAGAACCGCAGTTTAAAAAAGCAAACCGAAACACAGGAAAAAACATCTTTCCAGCAACCGATAAACAAATGGTTATTCGGACCAATGAGCAAAGACAGCAAGGAGCCACTTCACAAAAAGGGAAAATGACTTAGTAATAAACAGACCCTAGAACCCATGCAGGTCTGGGGAGTCAGAGGGCTGCACGCAGGACTGGAGGGATTTGGTGCCGCTTCTGTGCTCGGCGTTGGGGGCGAGGGGGAGGCGGGGGTTGGAACAGGTCTCAGAAATCACTTTGGCAAGACACATCAAGACCTATCACAACCACCTTCCCTTTGACTCAGGCAATGCCGTATCTTGGGATCATGGAATGATGCAAAGCTTTGAATAGCTTCAAATAGTAATAGAGGTCTTCCTGTGTTATGATGGTTGGAAAATGGGCGGTGACCTAAATAGTCCAGTGGTATGGGAATGCAGTGATCGAGGAAAGAGTCAAAGAAATGACAAGACGTCAATGTGATGGAATATTACATAGACGTTTAAAGCCACAGTTGTGGAATGTACGTAATAAACAGAAAGCAGCCACAATGTAATGGCAGAAAACATACTATACAAAGTATATTTTCTATAATGTTAATAATGTACATACTTCCTTCCAGTCCTTCACATATATGATTCTGGGAGGAATCAGAATAAAATGCGAATAGTGATTTTGGAGGAATTAAGCCATTTTAAAAAATAATCTCTTCTTTCTACTTTTTAAGCTTTATTATGTTCTATAAATTTAAAAACTGAATATAAATGATTTTTTCGAACAGTTTTTGAAATAATTGTGTGGTCCAAACTACACTGGTGCCTTCCTGCCAAACACTACTTACTTCTAAGTTGCCAGGACCTCAAAGGCAGGAGACAATGGGCCATCTCTGCTGTCTGATTTCAGACTCTTCATTTTGAAGTTAATGCAAAAACAGATATTAGGAAGCTGGTCTGGGTTTTATATTAATGATGAAAAGCTCAAAGTGGTCACTTTTTCCCGCTTAGCTAAATGTTTATTCAAATTCAGCCCCCATTTTAAATGAATATATAACTCCTACAAGGAATGAGAACTACAAATAAATACAACCAGTTTGAGATCATTAATCTATAAGACCAGTAGGTTGATATCAAAATGGCGTTTTGTGCCCCATTTCATCTCCTTTCTCCCCTTGCTCCCCAACACAAATCTCACAGACCTGCATCTACACCAGGGAGCTCTACCTCGGACAAAATCTGCCCCCCACGAGGCTCTCGTGGTACCTCGGAGCCTGTCGGCTGAGGTCAGCAGCACGCAGGCAGGTGTGAGAGCTCAGAGCAGGTGTGAGGGCCCCAGGTGAGTGTGAGGGGACCCAGGCAGGTGTGAGAGCTCTGAGCAGGTGTGAGGGCCCTGGGCAGGTATGAGAGCTCTGAGCAGGTGTGAGCGGCCCCAGGCAGGTGTGAGAGCTTTGAGCAGGTGTGAGGGCTCTGGGCAGGTGTAAGAGTTCTGAGCAGGTATGAGCATCCCGGCCGTGTGTGAGGGCCACTGGGCAGGTGTGAGAGGTCTGAGCAGGTGTGAGGGCCTTGGCAGGTGTGAGACCTCTGAGCAGGTATGAGCATCCCACGTGGGTGTGAGGGCCCCTGGGCGGGTGTGAGAGGTCTGAGCAGGTGTGAGGGCCCCAGGTGGGTGTGAGGGCCCTGGCAGGTCTGAGAGCTCTGAGCAGATATGAGCATCCCGGGCGGGTGTGAGGGCCCCTGGGCGGGTGTGAGGTCTGAGCAGGTGTGAGGGCCCCGGACAGGTGTGAGGCACAAATTCCCAAATCAGAGAAAGCACACATGTGACGAGCACTGACCTCATAGATAAAGTACACTTTGGCCCCCACGTATATCCCCATGCGCACGACAGCACGGACAGCAGCGTTCATACCTGTGAAAAGAACAGGGACAGGAGTTACCGATCAGACCAGGGCAATTCTAGCGCTGCCATCTAACTGTGACAGTGGGTAAACTGCGTGACCTCTCAGAAGGCTCCCCTATGAGAAATGGGCACGACACATCCCTCCACGATTAGTGTCAGGGTTAAGAGAAACGACAAACACTAAGCAGGGAATCCAGCGTTTTGTGGGTCCGTCCGCGGATGAACGTCATTCCACAAGAGCCACGAGCACTGTTAGTTCAGAATATTCCAATATGAGCCCCCTTGATTCCGTATGAATCTATAGACAACTCCATCCAGTTGCAAAACAACATAGAGGCTAGTTAGCCAAAATCAAAGAAAACAATGCTGAAAAGGACCAATGGTCTCTGACTGAGGAGAAGATGACAAATAGTTTATTTCATCACCAGCTATGAGAGTTAAAAAAGAAAAATTTAGTCAATGGCCTTAAATACAAAAAAAGGTCATGCACTTTTATTACAAAAAAATTAAACTAGTATACTATAAATAACACCTAATCAAGATAAATCTAGGACGCTTTCCACACTTTCCCAGAGGACTTCACTTGAAATCGAAAGCAGCTTTGTGCAACGTATGTTACATAAGTCTGTCACGCTCCAATTCACTTTCCACGGATGCCCCACTTTGGAGCAGCCATCTGTGATGGAACCACTGTCCAGACCTAAGGGAACAGGTCAAGATTTCACATCTGCAAAATCCTGCATCATCTTAGCTGATGCGCCAAGGCTGTCAGGAGAGAAGTGACAAGGAATGAGGGCCACTCCTTTCAGAAATGGCCGGTCCCAGGCCCCAGAATGACCAGCACCCGGGCGTCCTGGACTGCTCCTGGCTGCTCCTGGACACCCAACTATGCCAATCCACCTCCTCTGTAAAGTTAAATTTCAGAAGCAAGTGTCAGGACTACAGATGTTGGAGAACATGGACCACGAAGTGATACCTTCTGGTGAACGAAGAAATGATGAGGTGCACTGTGGCTCCAGGAGCAACCTCGACAGACCAGGGGATGGGATTGGTACAGATTTGTATGGCAAACCCGCCCAGAAGATGGTTAAAAATTTTTCAAATTTTGTTGAGCCAGGTCTGAAATGCTAGAATAAGACTGTTGCCTCTGGAAGATGATAATTTTGAAAGGCTACAATATTCATGTAGCTGACAAAGCTTGGGGGTATGTATCTGGGAAATAAATCCATGTTTAATATATATCCAACATCTATGTATATGTGGACACATATATATGGCAGTCTCATTACTTCATATTCAAACCTAGTTTATCGCACGAATTTTAATGACCTGATTAATTGGTGTGCATCTCTCAAGGACCTCACTCACTATTTCAAGATGCATAAATTATCTGACCCTCATCATTCCTCCTCCCTTCCCTGTGTTCTCTCTGTTACTGAGCAGCATGACTTTCTTCTCTTGTCGCTCAAGCTGGATACTGCTCATACCCTCGATAGCTCCTGCCCATAAAGCTGACATTTCTCCCAACGTTCCCCTGAACCCCACTGCCTCCCTCTAACAGTATCCACACCATGCACAGCCGGGATGATTGAAACAGCTGTTCCTCTTTTGTTTGTTATTATACAAGTAATTTATAAATATATTCTTCTTGTTAAAAAAATTAGATTCTGGAAAAGGTAAAACTACGGAGACAGTAAAAAGATCAGAGGTTGCCAGGGGTTGGGGATGGGGAGATGAACAGGTGGAACACAGTGGAGTTTTAGGGCAGTGAAACTACTCCGTGTGATACTGTAATGATGGACACCTGTCGTTATACATTTGTCCAAACCCATAGGATGTACAACACCAAGAGTGAGCATTAATGTAAACTATGGACTCTGGGTGACAATGACGTGTCAGTGTAGGTTCACCAACTGTAACAAATGTCCCATCTGGTGGGGGAGGCTGTGTGGGGGCGGGGGACAGGGGGTGTATATGGGAGTCTCTGTACCTACCTCTCAATTTTGCTGTGAACCTTAAACTGCTCTAAAAAATAAAATCCTAAAAAACAATTACAGATAAGGTAAAAGATGCCCTGCATCCTTCTTTCTCCTTGCCCCACTCCTTCAGAGACAGCCACTAAAACTGCCTCCATAGAAAACCTCATGTGATGCTGCTGCTTTGTCATCGTCCCTGCATGTGTCTGCAGTTTCACACTTCTTTTTGGAGACGTCTTCTTGTGTTAGCATCGACTTCTCTCTTTAAAACACGAACATGCCCACGTTCCTTCCTTGGAGTCCCCAGGGCCTGCTCAGGTAAAACCAAACTCCTCAGGGAGAGATCTCCCCATTGGGACTCTTCCTACCTGCCCTCGGTCCCACCTGGATGCTCGTCCTTGAACCTCATGCTCCATCTACACAGCACGACCAGCAGCTCCCCCAGGTGCCTCAGAGCTGCTCCAACTTCCCCTCAACCTCCACGACCGGGCTCCTGCACCTCCAAGGAGATTTCCCAGCCTTTCTCTCACTGGCTCCTTTCATCCCAGAAAGGAGGTGCTGACCCCGCCCCCTTGTGCTCACACCTGTGGCGCTTTACCACACCTGTGTGCTGACACCTGCATCTCTCCATGACTGGGGTCAGGTGTACATGGCAGCCTTGACCCTAGACCTTAATCAAATGGATACATGAGCTCCTCACGGTCCCTTCCCACAGACCCCCTGATTCTAGGACTTGATTCTACCGCCACTGTCATCGAGAGATTAGCTACCAAACGCTTAAACCGAACCAACACTTTGTCACCGGGAGATAGCCCTCCTTGCCCCCACCTCTGAAGACCTCATTTCCAGGGGGTCTTTCATAAAGATGTGATCAAAGAGGACAAACTGGGGGGTTTTAGAAGGTGTAGGTGGATGAGAAATGTCAGCAGGAATGAAACTGTGACAAGTAGGACACGATCCAGAGGTGAGCCCAGGAGACCCAGCTCTGAGCTCCATCCGTGAGGTCTGAACACCTTCCCACCAGCCCCATGCCTGAGCTGGTTCTGACCTATGCTCCCGGGAAGATGACCTGTCACCCACAGCACTGGCTCCCCCTTGCAGGCAGCAGCAGGCCCAGGTGGGGCTTGTGCCCCGGGGGTTTCCCAGGTGGAGGAGGAGCAGGAGCACTGGTCTCCCTCCAAGCCCCCAGGGAGGCCACGCATCCTGAGAACACAGCCCTGAGCCTCTAGGGCTTCTACTCCCTTTCCAGGGAGTGTAATTTCCCGAAACCAGCTGGCCTTTCCCCACAGCTGGGAGCCAGCAGCCCTGACCGAGCCTGAGGGTAGCACGAATAACTGAACAATCTGGACGTTGGTGCCCGGAGCCCCTGGGCTGATGCTCACAGGAAGCCTCTGGGCCCAGGGTCCTCCTGGGGAGACAAGGAAGTCAGCGCTGAGGATAAACTGACAGCCAGGGGAACAGAGTGACTACACGGAGAAGCTGGAGTGGACACCCTGGTCTGCATTTTAACTTAAAAGACGTCCTAATTCCCTCTAGTACGGTGGCAAAGGGAACGTGAAGAAAAATGCCTGCCGGGCCCCAGGTCCTGTCTGATTGTTCGGGGTGCGGCCTGCTCCGTCATCAGCTCTCCTGCCAGGTCCCACCTGCTGCCTCGGGGTGGGGGGCAGGTGGCCGCCTTCCCGGGAGGGGCACTGGAGGGCAAAAACCAAGGAAAGCAGAAACAGCCTGCAGAGACCAATGGACGGCCTCTTTTACACGCAAGCCGGGGATCAGGGCACAGGCCCTCTGGAGTTGGGGTCTGACGGTCCCCTGGGCACGCAGTACCTGCTTCCTTAGCCCTCCGCTCAGAATGCAGGGCAGTTTGGGGGCCGTTCACTGGGCACCCAAGCTGCTCTTCTTAGTGACAGTTCAGGGAGAGTCAGGTTCATTAGTTTTGCTTGCTTTTGTTTTGGTAGCCAGACCTGGGAATTAAAACAACTCTCATAATTATTTCCCTGGGAAAACGTAACCCTGCCATCAGGCAAGAATCTTACTATTTGGAAAGTAACCCCTTCATCATTTGCAAAAATCTAAACCCCAGTTCTCAGGGAATGTGCAGTCTTGTTATGGGAACCAAAAATAAACTTTGAAAAAACTAGGGAGCCATAAGTGGGAAATGTATGATAATGACTCTAGGTGCAGTAGAAAGAAGAGATTGTTACATTGTTTTCTCGATGTTACATTTTCTAAACTAGCTTCTCACTAAACTGTCCTGCAGATGAGAGAGTAAGAAAGATCATTTCTTCCTAAGTCAGGAGTGCCGTGGACTTACCCGTTTCCAAATGTCCCCTGAGATTCTGTTTGGATAGAACTTAAGCTTCAAGTAATTTCTGAGAATCAAGGAATGTCCTGATTCTAATAAAATAACTGGGGTTCCTCCTTTCATTTGCTATGTGATCTGAAGCGGATGGCAGATCTGCCGACCTAACCATCCTGGCAGCCTTGAGCATTTTTCCCCGCGCTTTTCTCAGTACTCAGAACCACTCCCTTCCTAGTTTCCATATTTAAATCCACTTTTGAAAAATAAAGTCAGGATGCTCAGTCCTCTTACTGGTTTGTCCCAGAATTCACTTAGTGTTCATCCTTGTAGTAGAGCACAGATGTTAAAATATGTCAGAAAATGGGCTAAAACCACACTTGCTCTTGCTACTAAAGTTCTCCATAAAGCGTCCTCATTTAATAACTTGGGTATGGGAGGAAAAAAAATCACAGTTATCAAGCATGGAGCTTCTCTGCATTCTGCATTATCCCAGTCGCCAAGTCTTGTGTTAAAGGTCATCAGGAAACCTTGAGACAAATCTGCAAGGGGGTTTTCATTCATCCGTCCATCCAGTACACATGGATGGGGTGTCTCCTCTTTGCCACTGTTGGGCACACCACGGAGAAGTGAGGGGACGATCCTGGCCCCAGTGGGGCCTGCTCCAGCCAGTAACCAATAACGTGATAAACAGCACATTACACCAGCGGGGAAGGCGTAAGAGCTAAGGAGAATAAGAAGAGCCTGCTGGGCGACTGGAGTGTGGGGTGCGGCGAGGGGCTCAACTGACCATCGGGATCTAAAGCAGGCCTCCTGGAGAAGCGCTGAGGGAGACAAGGTGATGGAAGCCAGCCAAGTGGACATCTGGAAGAGCACTCTCCAGCCACGCCAAGGGCCACATGGGATCGTGCCCGCCGCGTACTGCATCCCAGCGTCCACTGCAGACACTGAGCCCACCGCCAGCAGTCCCCTGCATGTCATTCAAACTTCAACATGAGCACTCAGTAGGAACCCTCTAAACAGGAGTGGCGTCACACCACCCCTCGCTCTAGACTCCCTACTGTCTGCTGGGACAGCCACCGGCCACATTGAGGTGTGCTGCGTCAGATAACACAGGATTTCAAAGGCTCAGCATGGAAAAAAAGAATGTGAAATATCTCATGAATACTCTTTATATTGATGATGGGTTGAAATACTGGGTTGAATAAAATATACACTTAGAATCAATTTCACCTGATTCTGTTATTCTTGAACATGGCAACTGTCTAGTTAAACTCACATATAGAACAGGGACTGCCCGAGCCAGACCTCATTTCTACCGCACAGCGTGCTCCCAAGTCTCCTCTTTAACACTTGACCCGGTGTGTCCATCTTGCACGTGGATCAGGGCAACGCGCCCCATGAAATACGATGACCATTCCATCCGGGTACCTAAGGCAGCCAACTTCCTGCTGATGGTTCTTGGCTGGTTCTCCCGTTGCTTACCGCTATAAGCGCTGCTATAAAGAACATGCTTTCACCAACCTCCCTGCCTCCACCTCCCCTCCCACACGCTGCCTTTCTTCCTGCCGCAGAGGAGCTCCTACCTGAGGCCAAACCTCCACTTACAACCCGCCCCACACCCTAACACAAGCGAGCCCCTAGGTCCCCGCCATGGAGGCGCCCTGCCCTGTGCCCAGTTCCACCTCTGCAATGCTGCTGCTCCTCCCTCCCTCCCCACCTCTCCCCTCTCCTCTCCACAAAGCCGCCCTTATCAGAGGCAACCAGGGCCTCCAAGTGGCCTTCCGGCTCCCACAGGTACATCCAAAGTCCTCACTGCCTGCCCCTCCCAGGCTCGCCCGTCCGCCCTGGCCTCCTCCTCCAGCCCCTGCAGGCTCCCACTTCCGCCTGCCAGGCTGCTTCCTGCCGGCTCACACACGCCCTCCACAAGCAGGTCGGGTGGGCGCCCCGACCACAGGCTGCCCGGGGCCCTCCAGGAAACAAGGGCTCTTCTCCCGGGTCTGGCCTCCTTCCCAGCACTCAGCAGCCACCACGATGCACATGTTTCTCTGCCCCAGACCCCAACAGTGCAACAGTGCCAGCTCCCTGAGATGGGCTCCATCGGTCGTCCAAGGCACGCCGCGGTTACCGTGTGGAATGACTACATGAAAGGGAAACCAAACCTGGTCAAGTTAAGCCAGTGCTGACGGAATGAGGAGGATGGGCGATGCGAGGCCCCACAGCATCCTCCTACCTCTCTCTAATCCAAAGAAACCTCCCCCAGACCACTCACACACACGTTTCTCTATAAGGGGTCCTACATTAATTAACCTTCCCAGGCAAACCCTCATCCAGGTCAGAAAACTGCCCCGTGACCTGCTGGGACGGTCTGAGCTGCCTGGTTTCAAACCGCCCTGTGGACCCAGGACCCAAGCGTGGCCTCAGTGACCAGAGGGACCAGCAACTCTGGTGTGATTCTCCGGCCTCCCCTAGACCTGCAAAGACCATCAGGTGGCTCCTGTGCATCCGGGATGGGGAAGGACACTGGGACCTCAGGGGCAGTAGGGAGCACGGGGGCCCAGAGCCGTGCCCATGTCCTCCTTTGGCCTGAAGATGTTCAGTGAAGAGAAGGGTCAGGGAGGGGAGGAGACACGGGCTGAGTGATTCCACTTCCTTCATTTTGCAGATGAAATCCAAGGCCCTGTCCCACCTCTAGTAGCAGAACCAAGATCTGGGCCCGTCAATAAGTCTCGCTCAGGACGCGGCTCCACCGTCCCTCCACCTGCTTTGCTGCTTCTGGTCCTGACAAGCACGGTTACTGCGATTCCCAGCACGCTGACCAAACGGTGATGGAGACGTGGGAATAAGGGAGCAGAGGCAGGAAACGGGCCTCCCGGCGGACACCTTGTGACAAACGCAAACAGAGCACCATCCAAAGCCCGATGAAGAGAGTAACTTGAAAAGCGACTGGGCCATTTTCTTAACCTATGGCCATGTGTTCTTCATCCAAAGACACCTTTTTCACAAAGTCACAACCACAGTGGAGGTACAGTTTTGTGTCCCGATGATTGCCTGTAACATTGCTGCCCTATCTTCATATTTCTAATTGTAATTGCTCCTGACAGCCCGGCAGATGGATGGGTAGAACGTGTTTAGATGGCCCTAATTCTCCCTGATAAGAGGTCTGGGTCCTGAATCAAACCTTCTGGTTTTCTGTAACCAAGGGGAAAAACAGGCTTTTTTTGAAAGATGACAAAATGTCTAGCTTCCACGGGGCATCTAGAAGTGTCACACAGTGGCACCTGCGTTTGTGGAAATGATGCAGTTGCAGAGATTTCCCATGGTATGCAGGGAGTTAACACTGTAATCCCAACACACTGCCCCCCCAGACCCAATACTTTTTGCTAAAATAATGATTCCACTGTAAACAGAAAAGATGCCATTGCAGAACACATAGGCACAGAGCTCTGGGATGGTAAGGGCCCCGAGCTATGTGGGACGAGAGTCCCACTGCACTCAGTTTCCCTTTGCGTCTTACTGGGCTCTGATGCCAGCAGAGCTTCGGGCAGGCACAGAAGGAGCCCATCCAGGCAGGGCCTGAACTCGGTGTTCAAGCAATTCGTGTTCAGTGAAGAACATAGGGCCTGGGCCCAGTCGACTCGTACCTCACATTTCCGAACACAGCTTTAAAGTTCTAATCTTGGGACATACTTGTCCCCAGACATTGCTCTGGAGATAAAAAGAGTGCTTTTGATTAGAGAAGGTTTAATGCATCGAAATGACTTAATGAGTGAAGAAGACAGCTACAGCTTCCAGTCGGCTGCCATTTTGTGGAAGGAAGTGGTCCACACCTCCTTAGGCAGACTCCAGGAGGGAGGCATACAACACACATCTGAGTGCCTGTGAGTGCCACGCTCTGTGCTGGGCACCAGAAATGCAGTGGTGAAGGGACATGTGTCGCCGCACCCCCATTCCCACTGCAGCCACATGGCCTGGCCCGGTCACTTAGCAGAACTTGGGAGTCAGTTCATCGCGGGGCTCACTCGCTCATGTGTACAATGGGGATAAGTTAACACATGGAAACACTGGTGCTGACCACATGGCAAATGGTCACTAAATGTTAGCTATTCTTACCATTCATGGAAAGATGTATACAGACTCACTTAGTGGGAGATTTTTATAAATACTAGACTGATAGTTACCTTGCCATAAGCAAAAAAAGACTCCGCTTCCATGTTCACGCTTAGGGTGCACTGGATTTCTCAGCATCCTCGGCCACACGAGCCCTCCCTCCGAAGCCCACAATCTGTGTCTAAGACGATGAGTCAGTTTTGGTGTGTGACACAGCCTTGCTTGGGGGCGGGTACTGAGTCACGGTAAGTCTGTCCGTCCAGCAAGGCTGAACTTACTTTAGGTTAGAGTGAAAATCAATTTAAATTTGCAGACATTCCTTGTGACAAGAGAAGAAACCCAAAGAATGAGAAAAATAATTATCCTTAGAAATAGTCTTCCTTAATGGTGGGGCCTGAAGAAGTGAGGAATATAGACGGGGCATTTTCATTTCGGTGGTTTTTTTACAATTGTATAATATAAACTCCATTGGAAAACAAAGCACTCCATCACTTTCGTATCTGGTGTTACATCGCTTCAGCAACCCTGATGTTATCACCGTAAAAAGGCATTTTCTGTTCCACTAACAAAGCTGCTTAAAAACCATCTGTGCAATTTCAAACCAGTTGGGCTTTACCAGCTTTGAGCATTAACTAGACTTGACAACCTTGCCTGAGAAGGGCCCCTTGAGAGCACAGCCCACTGGCAAGTGTTTGGGATTGAAATCGCACGGAACGTGGTTTGAATCCTGCCACTGCCACACAGTGCAACCTTAACTCAGTTACTTATCTCTTTGTGGGTCTTGCTCCCCGCCTCCAAGATGAAGACACACATATCTTGAAGCGATGTAATTAGGCCTGCAGATAAGAACTGAAAAGCTCCTGGTACACAAAGTGGGCCCCCTAGTCGGCAGCTCTAGTCATCTCATCTTGGAATTTTACCGTAATTTTACATCTGATTAGAAAACGACTCTAAAATTAAGACTTGGGTATGTCCTCCCTGCTCTTTAGCTACCAGCAAAATTCTCCTATCTCAGGGAAAATCAAGGACTGATATAATGTAAAGTCAAGATAAAATGATAGAAGAATGAGGCACCACAGACAACATCTCTAGGCATAACCTACTCTAAAGCTCTGCGCGTGTGTGCTGCCAAGACCAGACCCTCTGAGCACAACTCAAGGCGGGCTTTCTCCAAGGGAAAGGCACCCAGACACTCAAAGAGGTCTGAGATGGTACAAAAACAGGGGATCACGCTTTGCATGAAATCCAAGGAAAAACAGACACAGTCCTCAGCTCTGTGCAGGGAAAATGCCCAGACAACCTGCCATGGCGGGCTCTCCCCGGGACAGCCCAGAGGTGCCAGTTGAGAGCACTGTCTGTCACGCAAAGTGCCACCACTGAGATGAGAACAGCCACCTCCCACTGACCTGACACTACACCAACCAAGCAACCTTCTCACAGAATTTTGCTAAATTAATGATGACTCTCAAATTATCCTTTTCCACTGATGAGAAAAGGTGCAGACTTTCTGACCTTTATTATTAATAATTGCTCACAAGTGGCAGAGTCAGGACAAAGAGCAGAAAAAACGCTGATTCTGTCTCTTGCACCATTATCTCCAGTGTTGTACCCCAGCTACCAGGTAGTCGAGCAAACTTTGGAACAGGGATTCAAAAGAAGGACCCCTAAATATTTTTTTCAACACATTGCCCCTTAATTGTAAAATAACCTTGAAACTCTGACTTTGAAGTCTGGTGGTTTAAGAGAACAGTTCCTCTTCCTGTGCCAACGTCTTATGCTCTCTCCGGGCCCAGGATAAGATTCACTCCAACTGCTTCCTAACTTGTGCTCGCCCACCTCTCTGGTTTTGAAGCCTTTGACTGAGAAGTCACTCCCAGTCCCACCGCCACCCCTCCGCGACCCCACCTGGGACGTCTTCCAGAGATCATTTAAGTAACGTGGGCGATGTCATCTATTTCGCTCTGCTATTTCCCCAATCCCGCCTTTGCTATATCACGACATTTTCTTTGTCTGCAATGTTCATACCGGGGGTCACTTTACTAGAATGCCAAATAAGAACAGCCCTGCTTCCCTCTAGGGCGGGAGCGGCGACTAGAGCCGCGATCACCGCCTTCAGTACGACGGGGAGGGGATCCCGCGCCTCCTGCTCGCAGCGGGCCCCGTGCCAGGTGCCCAGGGCCGAGGGCGCAGGGGAGGGTCTCGCCAGGGACCCACGCTCCAGGGACGCTGCAGTCCCGCGCCTCCTGCCCGCCGGGTGCCGGGTGCCCAGGACCGAGGGCTCAGGGCGCACGGGCGGCGACGGGCTGGGCATCACGTAGGCTCCCGCGGAGGGCGGGGCGGCGGCCATAGCGCCCCAACCTGCCGCCCCCGCGCCGCCCCGCCCGGCCCTGCTCAAGGGCGAGGGGAAGGTCACCCGCAGGGGCGTCGGGCGCGTCACTCGAGCATCCCTTCTCTGGGTGTGGCCTCGAAACATGTGAAAAGAAGGCATCAGGGCCTTTCAACTCTTCTGGGGGGCAGAGGGGAAAATAACACCCAATCCCCAGCTCGGGGACGCTTCTCCAGTCTGCGCGATCCTTGAGGTTCCAAGGACGCATCCGCCTGGGAGGCGCCGATCTCCCTTCTAGCGGTTGGGTCGCCCCATGCGGGTTTGCCTGGGTCAGGAAACCCCACCGTCTGGGGACACCCGGCCACCACGTGCACCCAGCGCGATGGGCCGGGGGCGCGGCCATGTCACCCTCCCCCCTTTAAATTTAAATATAGTCTTCGTGCGTCCGCGGGCCCCGAGCTTGGGTCCCCTTCTCCCCGAAATCGGCGTCCACATGGGGGTTGGGGGAGCTCGCGCCCCAGGTGCTGGTGACTTCCCGGAATCCCCGCTTCCTGGTCCTTCCCATTCAAGGGAGGCTGGCGGGGAGGGCCTAGTGACCCATTTTAGTTTTCGGTTTTGTCATGAGCCGGAAGGGGACAGGAGATTAGAGCGGCGGACAACCTTTTTTAAAATCTCCCGGCGGAAACGCGAGGCGGTGCTGGGCCGCCAGGCATCCCGGGCGGGGACCCCCGCGCGCCGTGGGGACCCAGCCGTTTTTTCCACGACACTGGTGAGGGAGGCGGAGCTGGGGTGGGAGCCGCGGCATGGGAGGTGGCCGCGCGGTAGCTAAGCCCCATCGTACGAATCGGATGAGGCATGACCTCCGAGGGGGACCCAGGGGACCCCCTCGCTAGTCTCAATTTTAAAAATAAACGTAGAGGTGGAAAATTAATTGATCTCCCGGATGAAGGATCCTGCTGCGTAAGCCTCCCTCTGTCCCCCACCCCCAGTGGCTCCCGAGGCTGCACCGCCCACTCCCGCCTCTGAAAGGTAGCCCTGCGGTTCCTGGGCGCGGGGGCTTCTCCC
The DNA here is from genome assembly GCA_031878705.1 of Tapirus indicus. NCBI lineage: Eukaryota > Metazoa > Chordata > Mammalia > Perissodactyla > Tapiridae > Tapirus > Tapirus indicus. The sequence continues at coordinate 124,915,498 of CM062925.1, forward strand.
CGACCCTTCTCTTATCCCCAGGTACCCCACCCCGTACCCACCTCCTCCTCGCTTCTCCCTGGTCTCCCCATGGCTTGTCCCCTCTTGCCCCCAGTTCCCCTATCTCTTCTCCCCGGTCCCCAATCTCTTCTCCCTGGTTCCCCCATTTCTTCTCCCTGGCTCCCCTCATCCCTTCTCTCTGGTTCCCTCTCCTCATCCCGTCTCTCCGGTGCTCCCCCATCCCTTCTTCCTGGTTTTCCCCGCTCCCCATCCCTTCTCCCCGGTCCGCCTCCTCTGCCCCGGGCCCAGGGAGGCGGTGGCGCACCTTGGGCATCCCCGCCGCTGGTCAGCACGCCGATGGCTTTGCCGGCCCCGGAGAGGTGCTCCAGGAACTTTCGGAAGGAGCCCTTGGGGCTGGGGGAGACGTCGTGGTCGTCCATGGCTAGCCGGCAGCAAACGGCACTGGGGCGGGTGCTCAGCCGGCAGTGCGCCCAGCCCGCGCCGCCGCCGCTCCGAACCGCCCGCCCCGCCCGCTCGGCGCGCGCCAATGGCAGGCCGAGGGCGGGCTCGGGGCGCCGGGGCCCGCCGGGTGGGCGGAGCCGGGGCGCGCTACAGCGGGGCGGCGGGATCAAAGCAGGGGAGGAGCCCCGCAGGTGGGGGGAGCCGGGCAGGTGGGAGGAGCGTCACGAGGCGGGGAGCGCCGCAGGGGGAGGGAAAGCACCGCGGGTGGGCGGAGCATCCTCGGGGGGACGGGATCGCGGCAACTGTGGGAGCGCCGAAGGTCGGGGGTGTCGCGGTGGGAGGAGCATCGCGGAGGGGGCGCCTCACGGGGTGAGGGGTGGGGGGAGCACCGCAGGTGGCTGGGAGCTCCGCAGGTGGGCGGAGCATCATAGGTGGGCGGGATCACAGCATCTGAGGGGCGTGCCGCCGGTGGGGCGCCCGGCCTGCGGCAGTCGGGGGACAGAACCGCAGGGAAGGCGCGCGCCCCGCTTCCCGCAGGACTCCTCCGGGGGCGGCGCTCGGAGCCGCGGGCGCCCCTGCTTCTCCGCCGGCTTCACCTCGGGCCTGAGGTCGGGAGGAAGGACACGCGAGCGGATCCTCGAGTTAGTGGGCTAACGTGGGCGTCGCTGGCCGGCGACAATGTAGCACTGGTCCCTGTCCCCACACGAGGGAGGAGAAGCATCGTGACCGTAGAGGCGACCCTAGCGACACCCTCGCGCCAGGCCTGGGTGCTGGGGAATCCACTGGGGCGGGGGAAGGACAGGAAAGGTGGCGGGGGAGATAAGACCCAAGTCCTTACCTCAGGAAACCGGGTTGTTCCTGCGTTGTGGGCGCTGACAGCTCTGCAGGAAAACTCCAGACCGAAACACCCATATCCGTGTGCTGGGTGAGGGATGAACAACAGTATAATGTTACGGAGCTTCACCTAGTGCCAGTCGCGGATATGGAGACGGAGCCCCCTCCGACACATAGCTCCTGAAGTTGGGGTACGGTTACCCCAAGAAAAGAGTGTCATAAACGGCCCCATCGACAGTTCACTTGGGGATGGCACAGCGCCGGGACCTACCAGATGCGCCATAAATGTTTGTAGAGTCAACCCAGAGAGGTCTCTAACAGGAACACAAAGGAGCTCTTTACTGTAGGGCAACCCCACACAAATTTAGGTCGGATGCTTGCCTCCTCCCAGCTCTGCCTCATCCTCCCGCTCATCTCTCTGAGCATCAAAAATTTATTGTAAAAGAGAAAAAAAATGCCTACTGCGGACAAGGCTGGAGGTCTGGTCTCTGCCCACGACCGGAATTAGTGGAGCAACTTCCAAACCTGCATGGTCATCTGAATCACCTGGCCTGGTTTTTCCCGCTCCACCAGAACCGCCGAAGTTCTAGGAGGGCTGCCAGGAACATGTATTTTTAACACCCTCCCAGGTCATTCTGGTGGCTGCAGAGTCTGAGAGCAACTCCTCTAATGGATGCAGCCTGGGCAGGGCCAGTGATGCTGAGAAGACAGCAATGTGAAGATGGCCATGGGTGCCCTTCACTCTCCCAGGACAGGAGAGCGGAGTCACGTGCTACACCTCCACCCAGAGGCCTCTGTGGCCCATAGCCCAGGATTTGTGCTCTAGAATCATCCACCCCCTTCTAGAGCTTCCTACACTTTAAAAAGTTGGTGCATACTGAATTTTACCTTAGCTAAAAGCCCTTTATCTTCTTATAAAATTGATATTTTTATAATTTAAAGTTAGAGGATTGGTCATTTGTCATTGAATTGTCTGTAATATAGAAAACAATGGACACAACCTAAGAGTCCAAACACGACATTGGGTTAAGTACATTATGGTAAAAATAGAGACTGCACTAGTTTTCCATTGCTGTTGTGGTTATGAAGTTAAATATCTATTGACATGGAGATATGTCCAGGATATATTAACCAGAGGCAAAGTTAGAAATAGTGTGTGTGCATATGTGTGTAAATAAATCTACATATTTTTATTTCCTTTCTTTTGTCTGTTGTGGATATTGTCTTTTCCTCCAATGAACAAGTATTATTTTTGGAATAAACATATTGTATTTAATTAAAACAATAAAGTTTAGGGCTGTCAGATCCCCAAGGTCACATCTGTTTTCAAAAGCTTAGGTTTGTCTGTGCAGAGCTGAGGTCCCGGTAGGTCATTCATCAGTCTTCCCCAACAATGCTCATGAGCTCTGACCCACCGCTCAGGGGATAGTATGTAGATGGCTACAGCTGATATGGAAAGATGCAGCCATCTCTCCTCTCTTTTTGTTTTGCAAAACTGGAGAGTTTTTTTTGTTTTGTTTTTTGTTTTTTTTAACTTTGGGCTTCAGAGAATTGTCTGATACAAGATGGGAAAATTGCATGCCATTTTGACTGTACAGCTTACCTCCAGCAGGGCGTGACACGTGCATTATTTCTTTATTGCTGCCTAACAACCCCAAACTTTTGTGGCTTGTACCAACACACACTCATATCCCAGGAAAATTATCCCAGGTCAGGAATTCAGGTGGGCATGGCTGGGCCCCTCAGCTCAGGGTCTCTCACAGCTGCAACAACATGTCAGCCCAGGGTCTGAAGTCTCATCTGAAGGCTGAACGGGGGAAGGGCCGGCTTCTGCACCGCTCCTGTGTTGTTGGCTGCATTCATTCGCTCGGGGGCTGATGGACTGGCAGAGGGCCTCAGCCCTTCATGGACTGTAGGCTTTAACTCTGCCCTCATCTGGGCAATTTCCTTCCATTCCAACCATTGAGCTGACTTTGAGCTAAACTGCAACCACAGCCACACAACCGTCCGCCCTTTTCCTGAGGCTCCCCTTCCCTCTCCTTCTTCTCTAGGTTTTGCAAAGTCCAAGAATAAATGAGACCCTTTGCTAAACTAGGAAATGCTGCCTTCGACCCCTGTCTCCCCTTGCCAGTTTTCTTTCAGGTTCCTTGTGTCTAAATGTAGGAATAATCCTGCTTTATATCTAGCAGCTAAAGTTTGAATTACATATAAAACAGCTGGATGCTTTCCACGACTTGGATGCAGAATCATGTTGTCCTGAACCAATTAGAGTGAATATCTAGAAACCGGAAAACAACTGAAAGACGTGATTCTGCAAAGTATGTGACCATTAAGAGTTTTAACCCCTCGGGGAAATTTCATCCGTGGTGTGAGTTGGACCCTCTCACAGAATAACTTTATTTACTCCTGAGCCTGTTGGTGTAAGTTGATTAACAGTGACACCCTCCTACTTCCAACCCTTCCAGTGAAACGGGAGAGCAGTTGTCATGTGTGTGAACTGTGTGGCGATAAGTGGAAGAAATTGATTTGTTCTTTCAGAGAGCATCACCTGAGCACTTTCATAACTGCTAGTGTCACTTCAGAAAAAAAAGAGGCAGAGAGATGGCTCTTCCAGTTAGAAATTTCCCTTAGAAAAAGACATTACGATTTTAGTGGTGTTAGAGTGTGATGATTAATTTCACGTGTCAACTTGACTGGGTCATGGGCTGCCCAGATATTTGGCAAAATATTATTCCGGGTGTGCCTTCTGGGGATGTTTCAGGATGAGGTTAGCACTGGAGTCAGTGGAGTCAGTAAAGCAGACGGCCCTCCCCAGTGCGGGTGGGCCCCATCCAATCCACCGAGGGCCCGGACGGAACAAAAAGGTGGAGGAAGGGAGGAGCTGCTCTTTCTGCTTGAGCTAGGACATCCGTCTTCTCCTGCGCTCCTGGTTCCTGGCCTTCAGGTTGGGACTGGAATCATGCCCCTGGCTGCCTGGGTCTCCAGCTTGCAGACAACACATCGTGGGGCTCTCAGCCACCATAACTACATGAGCCAATTCCTCATAATCAATCTCCTCATAAATACGTGTATATGCCATTGATTCTGCTTCTTCAGAGAACCCTGACTAGTACGTACAGTCAGCTTAAATACATTCTATGTTTTAGTTGTGAAATGCTAAATCTGAACACTGATTTGCATATTGCCTACATGTAGACTGTCCCTGTTGGCATTCACAAGTCTGAGTTTATAAGGACTGGTTCTTAAAGCTCCCTCACTTCCATACCAGGATTGAAGTGATTCATGGCCGAGGCATTCAAGTGAAAACACCCTGAAATATCAGAAACCAAAGCTATAAACCATAACACTTCTTCAGTCTGCAAACTGACTGTACATGCGTTAGTGGCACATTCCAGCATCTAGCAGGACTTTTAACATTTTTTAGTGTAAACTGTCTGAGATTCTGACATAAGCCACAGACCTCTTCTGCCCAAGAGCGGTTGTCTGCCCACACAAGCAACAAATAAAACAGCTTTTGAAAATAATTACTCAACTTCTGATTTCTTGGTTTTTCTAAACTATATGGTGCTATTTCCTAATACCTCCCCCTAAAACCTTCTCTTTGTTTGGATTTTTTTGTTGCTACTTTACATGAATTAACATTAAAATAGGGATCAGCCGGTGGTGTAGTGGTTAATTTCCCGTGCTCAACTTCCTTCGCCCGGGTTTGGAGGGACAGCCGCACCGCTCATCAAGCCATGCTGAGGTGGCGTCCTACATAGAGCAACTAGAAGGATGCACAACTATGACATACAACTATCTGCTGGGGCTTTGGGGGAGGAAAAAAAAAGCAAAAGAGGAAGATTGACAACAGATGTTAGCTCAGGGCCAATCTTCCTCAAAAAACAAAACATTAAAATAGAACACAAAATAGTTCAGTGAATATAAATGAAGGGAACATCATAGACTTTCCATGCGTGTTACATTATCATCGTAAACACTGTAGAACTGATTTCTTTCTATTGCCTCTTGCTCCTCAGAAAGCTGGGGGTCCCCTTCCCTCACAGTTACCAGGAGAAGCTTCTAACTTAGCCTTGCCTTGTGGCAGATAAAAGGCCAAATAATAGCCATGAATTTCAAGGTTTCTCCTTCCATCCAAATGTTTGGTCCATTTTGTATTTTTCTTAGCCTGGGTTGGTGCCTCCTGCTTCCTGTGTCCCAGAGATTTCTGGAAGAAAAACATTTAGGAAGCCCCGATTAATCCCATGTAGACTGTCAGATCCAAGTACCCCATTGGCATCAAGAAGGCGGGTCTTTCTCAGAACCTGGGGGCTAAAGCTTTAGCCCAGCTCACGACAATTTCCTGGAAAAGCTTTCAGAACGGAGTCATTCACCTGAAGTGTCACAGCCTTTAAACTCCAGGCACAAGAGGACAGCTTCAAGACCTCAAATGTTTTGCCTTCATTCCTTCTCATCTTGTCTAAGAACCTTACATCTTGCTCTACCCTCCACTGGGTCCTGTACTCCTCTTCCCAACTCCCAACTAACTCACTTTTGAATGACCCCCAAGAAAGACATGTCTTAAGGTTACACATAATTGACATACGAATCTTCCAAACTCAGAAAAAAGAATATGACAAAATTCCCAGGCCTGGGGGTTTTGAGTGAGCAGTGGTAAGGGTGGATCACTCAGTGTCCCCCAAATCTATCCCACAATTTCTGTCTCTGGTCTTTGCCCGTGATGTCCTCCCAGGGTGTCCGGGAACATCCCACTCATCCTTCAGGGCGCAACTAAATGCCTTCTGGGGCAGAGACAGATAGTTCAGGTCATTTCCCCCTCCCTTCTAACACATGGGCCCAGCAAAAGACTGCACTTCCCAGGCTCCTTTGCAGATGCACGTGGCCATCTGACTCTATTCTGGCCTAGGAGACAAAAGTGGAATTGGTGAGTAGGACTTCCAGAAAGACTCCTTAAAAAGAGTCAAACCCCCAGGTATCGCCTTTTCCCTCCCCCTGCTACTTGGAATGCAGATGTGATGGTAGGATCCAAGTCACTATGGTGGAGTGTGAGGTGATCTAGAAGGTAGAGTCATCAATAAAGGTGGTAGAGTTTGACTCTCTGAAAACTTTGTGGGTCTGCTGTCCAGCTGAGGATTGCCTATCCTCAGACTCCTTTGGTGGGAAAGGATGGACCTTTATATGTTCAAGCCACTCTAGCTTGAGTTTTCTGTTGTATCAGCTGAACCTGACCCCAACTGATACACATCTCCCACTTATAGTTTCCGACACTTTCTTATCTCTTAGGTAACTGTGTTCTCCCCGAAACTCCTAGTGGAAGGGGCTTTTAGGATCACATTACCCATCCTCCTTATGTGATGAAAGAGGACATTAAGGCTGGGGCGGGGACAGGGGAGTGGGCTGGCCGAAGTCAAGCCTCACCAACTTGTGTCCAGTTCTTACACTACATTGACTACTTTGAGGGGGGCTTTTGACACACGTAAGTGAGAAAATTGCTGTCCACGCCTAGAATTGTATTACTCATGCCTCTAACCCCTTCCTGCCATCTGGAATTGCTCATGGAGACTGAAATTGCAGTTAGCACTGCCCAGTTCAAGATGTCCTCAACATAGCGTGGTCAAAGAAGGAATCCAAGCACACTGGTGTGCGGACGGGGGTCAATCCTTGTCCTGCACAGCAGCGCCCCCCTCGGCCTGGAGGGACTGGAGGTCGCGGTCCCCAAATGGACTTCTTCCCAAGGAAAGTCTTGTGCGATTGTCCCTGTGAGAAATGATTGCTGCCTTCTCCGAACTCCTGACCGCCCTGTGTCTGCCTGTGTCCCGGGTTATCACAGTCTTACTTGGACAGGATTATTGATTCCTGGGACCTGAAACACGTCCCGGAGGCACCACGCCCTGCTCAGCACTGATTCATTCAGAATCCTGTGGGCGTGAAGGAGCCCACAGATAGAAGGTCATTTAGTAATTGAACACAACCGAGGTGGCAGTCCCCCTCCCCCCTTAATGCCGGTGGAGGAACAAAGCAGAAAGCTCCTTATTTCATGGCCATTGTTAGGTAGACTCATTCTCATGCTTTTCCCAGTTTTTGCCATTAAATTGAGCTCTACACACCCATTGTCATCTGCTTTTAATGCCAATAAAGAAATTCGAGAGCCTCTTCTTTTAAAAAGTCCAGTTTTTATTATTTTATTATCTAGCAATTTTAATTCTTTATAATTTTATTATCTTCTGTTTAAAGAGCCTCAGAAAGAGGAGATGTCCCTGCTCCCCTAGAGAGGAGAGAGGTTCTTCTTCCTAAAATGAAGGGCCCTTGTCAAATAGAAGAGGACCCGGGACAATGTGGCCCCTCAGGCCTGGCCTCCCCAGGGGGTGAGTAGAGGCGGACAGCAGACACCTGCAGAGGCCTGGCCTTCTCCGGGTACTGGTGGCGCCCTTTGCGCTTCCTTCCTTCTCCAGGTGGATGGTTCTCATTTATTTCTGATTTGGCAAATTGTCTGTGAGTAGTAAAAAATAAAATCTTTTACTAACCTCTCCAACATGAATTGCATGACTGGTGGGTGATGGAAAAGGCCTAGGATTTTGGTATCAGGAAAGACTGGAGTGTGAACTAGTTCTAGCCAAAGATGGAAGCTCCGGCCAGGACTTTAACCAGAATCTTTTCCTACCATCTCTCCTCCTTTCTCGTGTCTTCGGCTTGTGGTCCATCCTTTCTTCACTCTACGGTTATGGTACAGCAATCACTTCTTATCTGTTATTCTGCTTCTGGGAACCATCCCCACATCTGACATTAAAACAGTTGAGTTTAGACCCAGTCAGAAGGGCAGGAAAGAGACTGAAGAAGAATTGCTATGAGCAAGGAAGAAGAAATTATCCTGGAGACAGTGTAATTGGTCCCTAGAAACATTAAGATAACTTGCTTAGCAATGGGAATTATGGAGGATCTGGTTAAGTTAGTCAACAACTGTAAGGCGCCCACACTCACGATGGCCCCAGGCCTTGCGGACACGGCAGGAAGCTCTGCTCTGCGGGCACAGACTCTCAAGTTTTCCCGTGAAGAGAATCTGATGGATTCCAGCCCTCACTCCCCTCCCATGGGCCTCAGACCCAGTGCCAGAGGTCAGGGGAGGAATACGCGTTCCCTGTCATTGCCTCACGTGACCTCTGCCTCTGGCTAGAACACACTGCTGTCCCAGCCCTCTCGCTGGTGGAGCAGGACATAGGAACCTTTGTCCCCTGCTGGCCGCCTGGTTCTGGCCCAGGAGGCGCCGCTGTCGGGCTGCTTGGCTGCTGGTCTTCCTCTTCAACTCCAAGATTTTGACCTCAGTGGAGGCTCAGAAAATTTCTGTTTAAACTAATTCTCAGATTCTTTCTTTAAAGTCTGGCAACAAAAAATAAAGTACACATTCTGTAGTAAGGTGAATCAATGCAAGTAGAAAGTGTAGATGATGAAATGGAATATACAAGTATACTAACAGTCAGCATGGCTTCCATCTTTGGGAGTCATGCTCGGCTTTGAGCTTCCTGGCTGGCACCCAGAACCAAAAAAAAAAAAAAAAAAAAAAAAAACAGGAAAATGCTAAGAAGATTCTCTGTTTCTCTGTAACTAAGGTCCCACTTTTTGGTTAATGGATTTTGCAGATTTTTTTCTTAACTTTTAGTGATTTGGAGTCATAGAAATAATAGAGCAGGATCTCATATGAGCAATGTGGATGTTTCCTGGTGGGCAGAATAATAGGGAACTGATGTACAGATGAGAGGGCAGTTTGGGATATATGGGATGAGTACAAGGAGGTTGGATTATCTTAAGGGAGTTTTCTATCAAAGAGTGAGATGGAGAGAGGGGGGAAAGAGAGACAGAGACAGAGAGAGAGATGTATAGAGAGAGAAAGAGAGACAGAGAGACAGAACAGTTCATCACTTTGGCCCGAAGGCCCAGGGCCAGCCAGTCTCCCTGGAGCACTAGGAGAGATGCTGATACAGTTGAGGCCACAGCTCCTTTTCTAGAACATGACCATTCTTGGGCTGTTCTTGTTCTGCTCTTCACTCTCCATTTTAAAAATGAGGCTCTTATGATGAGTTATTAGCTGATGAGTTGTTAGTTACATCCTGGTAACATTCCAGAAATGACTTCAATTTTTTAGCAAATGGGTCCTTAGATTTCTTTTTATGAAACACACTTTGGAAATCTCCCCTGGAGAAGGCTAATCCCAGACAGTGTTTATGAATTCCTGGGATCCCATTTAAGCCAGTTATCTTCCCTGACTTCTTCATTACTATATATGTGCGTGTGTAGACGTATGTGCTCAGACACACATGCATACACACGACAAGAGACTCAACAAGATTCATTTGTATTCCCAGCTTCTATGAGGCAGAGCAGCGAGAGCTCTTGGCGTGTGATCAGTGAACACCAGGCTCCCAGCCACGGACCAGCCTGTTTTCCAGGACAGGGAAATTTCTCAAGGACTCAGCTTCAGGTCTCCCACCCGTGCCCAGACCTTGGCCTCCTCATCTCACATTTGCCTGTTGTATCTATCATGCACCATCTCTCACCTGGAGAGAGGATCTGTCCCTGCACTCAGAGAGGGGGTGACCACAACCTGTGGTAGGATGTTTCAGGGGTCAAACTGAGTCTCTAGGGGCTTAAAGCCAGCTTCCAGAAGTGGTGATGTGACCTGTGACTAGAGGCACAGATAAGGATTGGGAACATTCCCCACCAAGGTTTCCAGAAAGAAGGATGTGTGGAGAGAGCAAAGTCTGTACTGGGGAATGGCTGGAAGGGTGTCAGGGAACAGGGAGAGAGAGAGAGAGCAGGGGGAGAGAGAAGAGGGAGAGAGAGAAGGGGAGACAGAGCGGGGGGGAGGGAGAGAGAGAAAGCAGGGGAGAGAGAGAAGGGGAGAGAGAGCAGGGGAGAGAGAGAAGAGGGAAAGAGAGAAGGGAGAGAGAGAGCAGGTGGGGAGAGCTGGCCGATAGCTGGGCAGGTGCTGGGTGAGGGACCCTGAGAGTTCCAAGTCCCAACTCAGGGTGAGTTCAAGAGGGGCCCGGACGGTCAAGCTGGAGACGGGAGGGAGATGGTCCCTGCACTGCACTCTGTGGAGTCAGGGCTTCTCCCCGAGGCAGGACTTGTCCCCAGGCCCCTGCAGTACCACGGGGTAGGTGCTGAAGTAACACCACGCTCTCCTCCCTCCCAGACCTTGGGGCCACTTGACTCTTTTTGGAGAGGATGAGCAGGAAGGGGTCCCTGACTGAGGACCTGTGGCTTTCCACCCAAGGATCTCTCTCAAAGCAGACACGGTGTGTGCTGAGAGGGAGGCCGCCTCTGCCCCTCCTCCCTCCGGAGCCCTCCCTCCCCGTGGGTCACGGAGCAGTCATCCCGGTGGGTAGGACTTCCTTGTACGGCCGAGCAGGAGGGTGGTGTTGGGCTGAGGGAGCCGAGCCTGACCCCTGGACTCCCTGGGTGTCTGGCTGGGACCGGGTTGGGCTGATTCCAAAGGCCAGGGCGGGAGTGGGGGAGAAGAGCCTTTGAACCGGGCTCAGGCTGTGGTCCCTGTGGCCACAAAGCGGGACGCTCTGGTCCTCTGACTAGGCAGCAGGGAGGGGGACAGTCTCCCGCAGGGTGTGAGGACACCTGCGTCTGGGAGGTGAAATCAGCCCAGCAGGTGGTGACCAGCGTGTTTCGTTGAAAGAGAGTAGAAAATGTCCAAACGCACCACCCCTAGTCAGAGCAACTACTGCCCCTTGAATGCATTCCAGCGGCGTGTGGGTCAAGTCACATTTCTTTGTGGGATTCGTGGTTTTTAAAAAATAGTTTGAGTGAATTATTGTCAGTAAAGCTGTTAAAAAATCATTTGAAAGTCCCGTACTGATCTGGGAAATGGTACATCTGTTCTCTTTCTCCCCCTCCCTGCCTCCCTCCTTTCTTTCCCTGCTAGACATCTTGCTACTTCTTGAAGGCTGGGACCAGGCCCCAAAGGGCCCACTTTGTCGGGCAAAGAGCAGTGTGGACGATGTGGCTTGGTGTTCCCAGGGGAAGATGCCAATTCCTCCACGAGGCTTGCGTTTCAAACGGACTTTACCCCCAACAGTGACAGGCACTGTGAGGCTGGGGGCTTAATTCTTTGCACGACATCCAGTAGGGACCCCATGCCCCTACATGCTGCTCAACATGGACCGTCTTTCAGAAATGTTAACTGAGCTACGTGTGCCTTTCCATTTTTATCATGTGGAAAAAAAACAGGAATCTGGACACTTCCTCTTTGCTCAGCTCCCTAGCTAGCTAAGGTTGGAATTTAGAAAATATATACATATCTGAAACGCAGTTTCAAATCAATAAGTTGTACATAAGTGTTCCTATGACGAATATTGAGAAAGCAAAATCCTGACCAACGCAATTTGGGATTTCATTAATTTCTGGAGCTTGGGCAAGCTTCTGTCTCCTGACCAGCTAGCTCTAGCGGGACAGTAAGTCTCTCGGCTCAGCACCCTGCAATGGCTCAAGCTGGACAAAGCCAGTTTTTCACTGCAGTCAGATAGACTAGGAGTGTGCGTGTGTGATACAATATATTATATTATTCTTTTGATTTTCCTAAAGGTATTAAAGGCTACCCTTTGGAATTTGTTTCCATCCCTCTTCGCTGCCTCTGAGCCCTGAACACTGGGAGTGAGGTCTGAGCCCGACAAATAGACATCCCGCCAGGGCATGTTAGAGATGTGGAATCTGAGGCTTCATTTAAGCTTGATTCTCCAGGGGATTTTATGTATATTTAAATGTGAGAAGCACTAGAATCCCTTTGTCCTTTGTATTATTGACTAAGAAGTACCCAAGCTTTAAGAAGACCCCTGATCCTTAGATAACTGGGACCACCGACAGCCTTTTATATCTTCATCCTGTTTTCCTCTAACAGGTGCGCCCACCTCTGACGGGTGTGCTCTCCCTCCTCACCACACGATGGCCCCAGAGCCCAGCTCATTGAGTCAGGGACGTGGGGCGTCAGTCCTCTCAACAGGAGTATTGATTCCCTGATGAAAAATCAGGACAACACTTTACATCTACTCTCAGCAACTGTCAAGTACACAACACAGCACTGTCAACTCCAGTCTCCAGGCTGTGCTTTGGAGCCTCAGAACTTACTCAACTTCTTGCTGAAAGCTTGTGCCCTTTGATCAACACCTCCATCAATCATACTTCAATAAAAACAATTAGCAGAGAAAGAATAATTCCCCTAAAGAATAGGCTTGGATCTCTTCCCAGGAATTTTCTTTTCCACACCTTTTCTTCCTTTCAATACAATGTATGTTCTCATAGGTCCTGTGGATTTAGTATAAATACTCACCGACTCTGAGAGTTTATTCTTTTTTCAGGTCACCAAGATGACGGAACCACCCCTGATCTTACTATTTTAGAATGAATCTGTCTGCCTTCAAATCCAAAGGTAAAGCCTTGTCATATATTTTAAGGCCTAAATAGGACAAAATATGTTTGATTTTTTTTTTCTGTTTTATTAGCACTCATCGTTTTTCTTTCCTACAGCTTTACTGAGGCACAATTGACACACATTAAATCGCACATATTTAAAACTTACAAACTGGTAAGTTCTGCCCTATGCATACACAATGAACTTTAGGCCATCATCAAGAATATGAACATTATCACCCCCAGAAGTTTCCCTGCGTCCCCTCTCCTTCACCCCCACCAACCCCACAGAAAGAGCTGCTTTCTGTCACTCTAGATTTGTTTGCTTTTTCTAGAATTTCATAGAAATGGAATAATATGATATGCACACTTTTTTGTTGTTTTCTTACTGAGCATTATGATTTTGAAATTCAGCCACGCTGTAGCATATATGTATATCAGTGGTTCATTCCTTGTTAGTACTGAGCAGTTTCCATCGCATGGATGTATATGATTTATTTATCCATTCACTTGTTGATGGATATTTGGGTTGTTTCCAGGTTTTAGTTATTACAGATAAAGCTGCAATGAACAGTGGTGTACACGTCTTTGTGGAGGAATATGCTCTCATTTCTTTGGGGAAATTACCTGGGAGCGGAATGACTGGGTTATATGGAAGTGTATGTTTAATTTTTAAATAAACTGTCAAATTGTTTTCCAAAGTGGTTGCACCATTTTGCATTTCCCCCAGCAGTGTATGAGAGGTCAGTTGTTCTACACCCTCGCCAATGCGTGGCAGGGTCAGGCTTCTAAATTTTAACCATCCTGAGGGGTGTATAGAGGCGTCTCCTGCTGGTTTTAAATCGCGTCTCCTTAATAACCAGTCATGTTCAGCACCTTTTCACACACTTATTTGCCGTCGGCATATCATCGTTAGTGAAGGGTTTGTTCAAATCTTTTGCCCATTTTTTAATTGGGTTGTTTTCTTATTATCAACTTGTGAGAATGCCTCATAAATTGTAGATACAAGTCCTTGTCAGACATATAGTTTGCAAATAATTTCTCCCAGCCTTTACCTTAAAGATCAAAACTGTTGACTGTTGATGAAGTCTAATTTATAAATTTTTAAAAAGATTTTATGATTGTGCTTTTGTAGCCGTATCTAAGAAAGCTTTGCCTAACCCAATTTCACAGTTAATTATTTTTATGTGGTGTGAGGTAAGGGTTGAATTTCATCTTTTTTTTTTTCATATGCAGTGAATATGCTGCCCTCTTTCAGAGCCATGTGCTGAAAAAACTAACCTTTTCCATTGAATCACCTTTCGTCTTTCTTGAAAATCAACTGACCATGTGTGTTTGAGTCTATTTCTGTCCTCTTTGTTTGACCTGTGTCTGTCCTTTCCCCAATGCCACATTCTCTGGGTTATCTTAGGATTTATAGAAAGTCTTGAAATAAGGTACTGTGAATCTGACAACGTCACCCCGTTTTTGGTTATTTTTTGGGGGTGAGGAAGATCGGCTGTGAGCTAACATCTGTTGCCAATCTTCCTCTTTTTGCTGAGGAAGATTAGCCATGAGCTAACATCTGTGCCCATCTTCCTCTATTTTTTGTATATGGGATGCTGCCACAGCATGACTTGATGAGCAGTGTGTAGGTCTGCACCTGGGATCCAAACCTGAGAACCCCAGGCCGCCCCTGTGAGCATGGGAACTTAACCACTACGCCACTGGGCTGGTCCCAGTCATCCCATGTTTTCAATCTATCACAATACAAGCTTTTCCAAGAAATTGGGGTGAAGTTCTGGTTTACTTTGCATCTTCTTCTAAATTGACCTTGTCTATTTATGGGTTTCACCAGCAAAACTTCATTTCATTGAAGCTTAAATTCCATCTACTCTAAGATGCACCAGTACATACCAACCAGAAAGGAAAACAAGCCTCTGGTTGTAAGATGCATCCTGAGCTGGAGATATTAAGATGTTAAAACATGTGCTTCATAGTATTCATGGAAAGGGCCAAGTCATCATGGTTACCCCAGAGAGGTGGAAAGTTCTCTCGACCTCACAAATGAGTGGAATTTCCTTCAGCTAAAAGTGAAACTTCTGCTCCTCTATAAAAACCAGAAAATGCGTCTTTACCTACAGGCAACCAGATACGCAGATGACCCCGGTGCCATCTTCTGCTGTTTGTTTGTTTCTTAGAGACATTCAGATTTTCTTCAGCGGTAACCAACTCACTGAATGGGAATTGAGTGGGTGTGACACGCCTGGCACACGGGCACGCGTATTCCCTTTGTTCCATCGTATCTTGTAGCACCATTTGTGTTGACTTTGGGATTGTCCATTAACCTTTATCGTGGCCCCGTCCTCACAAATTAATCCACTTATCACATGGCAGACTTAGCAGATTTATAGTTAAAAACACACAGGCAATCTCCTAGCGGTTTCAGAATTGTGTTGTGGTGATACACATCGAGCTGGGGTTTATTGAGTGCACGCTGTGTAAAAGGCACTGGTCTAACAGTTTACGTGTACGATCGCATTCAGTCCTCGTGACCGTCTTATACGGTAGGACTTTCAGGACCACATTTTATGCCTGAGGAAGCCGAGGCTCAGAGAGGCTACAGGCTCTTAGCTGGTCTCACAGCAGCAACGGAGGAGCTGGGGTCAGAACCTCACACCCTGGGTGCAGAGCCAAGTGCTCCCCCACCAGGAGCCCTCTCCACCCTCCCACTCTCCATCCCACCCGGCTGCTTCATCCTGGACCCTGGACACTGGGCCGTGTGAATCTAGCTGGCGATTCTAGAAAAGTTGTCCCCAGCATTTAAGTTCTGATCAATAAAACTTTTAAAATAAGCCATAATTTCAGAGTTATCTACATTGGACCAGAGAGTATTTGGTTACGACTTTTCATTCATGACCTACCTTTACTTATGTTATTTTTATGGAACTGTTATGGACAAGGTAATTTTTTATTCCTCAGGATTTGATATTTGTGACTTCTGATGTATTGATCTTAGTTCTGAATCTAGATGAATATTCTAGAGTCCAAAATATTCTAAACTGTTGCATTATAGGAACACTTTCACTATCCTGAATTACTTTTTTTTCGTATGTTTTCCTCCTCCCATATCTTCCTAGCTGTGGGCTTGTGTATCATTTCCATTGTCCTTTCACTAAAATTCCATTTTCTCCTTTTTCTTGAAGACTTATTCTCCAAGGCTCTGAAATGATGCAACCCTCACGGGCATCAGTTCACATGCTCTTCCTTATTGCGTTAGACATGTCTTTTTATTCTGATGCTTTGACATCTGGGGCCTTGCTGGCCTGGACGGGCTGCTCCTCCCAGGTTAGCCAGTTCCTAGAGACAGTAAGGGACTTGCCTGGGGTGCATCCTTTGTGTGCAAACCAACCACCAGGGCCCACCCCGCCTCCTTTGTTAAGCGGCCACTGTCCCCCTGCCCTTATCTCCCCAGGACAGGTATGAGACAGCTGGGCTCGGCACCTCTGCCCCAGAGCCTAAGCCTGCCCAGCCTGCCTCACTGGTTCCTTCCCGAGCAACCATAATAAAGGCTCTCTCCCACATTTTCCCCTCATTCCCTCTGCCTCCTGACAGATCCTGGTGCTTCCCTACATGGCCCTGTGTGGCGTGGCATGCCCCTCCTCTTGGAACTGTGAGGAACAAGCCATCTTTTCAATGGCAGTTTTCTCCTGATCTGTTGACCTCGTCGTCGCTGAATAATAAGCAAACCTACATTTTTCAAACACTTCTCCAGAAAGTCTTCCTTTCTTCACAAGGGAAATATGTGCAAACTGACTAAAATGATGTGTGCGGTACCTTCTGTGTGATGTGAGAATGTGAATACTCCATGAACTGTTGAATTCAAACAGGAGTGATTAAGGCGGAAACAGTGTAACTCTGTATCTTATGCTGCCACACATTTGCTTTGAGGTTGAAACGGCTCATTATTGCTTAAGTGTTTGTAAGACAATGTATCCACACAAACCATTGTCCTTTAGCAGCAAGTAATTTATGCAGCCACGGATTTATTATAATAAATGCACAGTATCAGTCACTTGTGAATGTAGAACAACAATATTTTTCTTCAAAATCTTAAATTTCAACTTTGCTGACCAATCTCCCTGGGTCTGAAGTGGACTACTTCCCAGCACAGATGATGTTGTCCTTTTGAAAAAGTAGTTACCCATCATGGCGTAGGTTGAAGTTCTCTTTTATAATGCGATAATGTCACATAGAGTCCTCTATTGAACGGTTCTCATTATACATCTGGTTAGCCAATACACAAATGTAATCATCGAGTCTCAGATGGCTTATAATCGTGTTTAACCCACATGACGTTGAGCTTGAAATGATTAAACAGTGATGTTCTTGAGGAGTCCTGGTGTGTGTATGTGTGTGTGTGTGTGTGTGTGTGTGTGTGTGTGTGTGTGTGTGACAGAGAAAGAGAGACGGAGAGACAAAGACAGAGAGAGAAAGAGACAAAGAGAGAGATAGAGAGACAGACAGAAAGAGAGATAGAGAGATAAGGAGAGAGAGACAGAGAATCTCATCTATCATGTAGGACATGTCATAGTGCTACTCAAACAGAGGATTCATTTTCAATTCCTCTTCTAGGTAGGAAGCAGTTTCCTGGTAAAAATGAATGTAAACCCCACCCTTGTTGCCATAACGGAACGAAGAAAACAAATCCGCCAAGGGGAACAAAGGAATATGCTCAGATTACAGATGCATAATTCCTATAAACCATGTCCCAAATCTTCTAGAACATATAGGGGAGAAGCACAGTTTAGCATAAATCAACTGGATATGCAGACTGTACTCGGAACGAATTTATAAGCAAAGACTAACCTTTGGAATAAAAATCTTGAAAGGAGAAGTAGACACCTCAGTGTGGACAAGGTCTGAGAATTAAGTGGGACCCAGAGAAAATGTAGTCCGGGCCAGCAGAGAATGTTCCTGGAGTAGATAAAAGTAGTCATCGATTACTGAGGAGTGAGGGGAGTCAACGTCTGGCTAATGTCTCTGTGGCTCATGTTTTATTGAGAACTAGGAATAATTTATTGTTTTAGTTTTCATGAAATTCCACTTAAACAAATTGCTTTAGCTGTACTGGGCTGACATTGCCTGACCGGGAAGAATCTGGTGCCAGAGAATATAACACATCAGGTTAAAATGCTCCTTAAAGAATTTGGACTTTAGGAAGATGATTTCTGATTGAGGGTGTCATGTCATATATAAATATACTGCATTATTTTTCAAACCATCTTTCCTCAGTCCTAAGTGTTTCTCTGGATCTAACAAAGGCAATGTTTGCTTTAGAGAGATATGAATTAATTATTACTCTGAGCCCCTTGAATGAACTCTTTAAGATGCTGCTGAATTGTGATGAGTGCCTTCTGGGGCTGAGTGTTCCCTCTGGACATGACAGTCCCATCTTTATAGAAAAATTGGGCCTATTAGATATTAAGATGGGGGAGGGAAAACATTCCTCAAGATTCAGAAGAGAATGGCTTGATTTAAAACCACACACACACAATGTCTTGAGTCTTAGGAACAGTCAGTAAAACGGTTATATTGATTAGAGTGATTGAGCTTTGACTCAATCATCAAGAACATTAATTAATCATTAAGAGCATTGGGAATTTTGCTCTGTATTAACTTTGGGTTATTTTATGTTTTCAGAAGGGAAGTTGAGAGCGTCAATACTGGAAGTTCACGCTCTCAGCTTCGGCTATTTCAGTCACAGTGAGAAAACGGAATTCAGGGTTGAGCTGAAACGACTGGAAAGTCATCTTCACGCTTTTTCCTAATCCTTGGAAGAATGAGGTCATTTTGACTCACTCAACTCCTTCAAGTTCCTTAAATTCTTATTAAAACAAAGCTATTTTAAAGTAATATAGTAATCAAGAGGAACTTCCAGCTACACCTCTTAACTGTGTCTGAGTTTCCGCTCTGTTGAACAAGGACGCCTCGTCTATCTGACCCTAGATGGCTGAGTTGCTTTCCTAAATATCTGTCATAGTTACTCGATCCAGGACAGAATTTATATCCTTAAAGTATCATTTCACAAGTGTGCTAGGAAACATGGGGCTTCATCTATTATAGAAGGTAAAAAATCAAGCTCATGAGCTTACCCTCTTTTTCAACCTTTTTTCTCCCACATATGTTATGTTTTTAAATAACATGCAACAAATACTATGCAGATCCTAATATGATGTAACTCAGAATAATGCTGGTCGGTTTGGGGAGCTCATGAGAAACAGCTGAGCCCCGGCGAGTGTGAGGTCTCGGGAACATGATTCAGTTGGAGTGGGGTCTTTCGCACTGAGCCCCATCGTGGAGAATAGTCCTTCAGAGTCTTGCACTATTCTAAGCCCCCTAAGCATTTTTAACTCATGCAATCACCCTAAAAGCCTTATGAGGCAAGTCCTATTAGTGTTCGCAGCAACTAGACACCGACACGGAGGGACAGACCATTCGGTCACTTGCCCCCATCACACACCGGAGGGTCAGGCCCAGGCAGTCTGGTCTATGGGCTGTCTAGGCCTGACCCTCCCAGTGTGTGAGGGCCACACACTCTCCTGCTGTTCTGGAGGACCTCCTAGTAGGCAACCGATTTCGTATTTTTAAATATAATAAAATTCAATTTCTAGATAAGGGACGTGGGCTTTGCAGTCAGACTTGGTTTGCGTTGAGCTCAGCCCCTTCCTGACGATGAACTTCAGAAACGTGTTTCACTGCCTGTGCCCCTGAGTCTCGTTATCTGGGAAGAAAAAATAAACTGACCTGTCGGGCTATCGGAATAACTAGAAAAAACACACCAGCCATCGAGCACGGCACCCAGGATGTCACAGCACCTTAGAAGTAGCTATTAATAGCAATTGATTAAAAATTAATAATAAGGCAAAAAGTATAGCTAGAAACAAGGAACTTTAGAAACTACCTTCCTGCACACAAAAGTTGGGCCGTGAGGTGCCAGTTTTTCTAATCTCACCAGCCTCAGTAAAACACAGACGCAATGTCTCCACCCGTCTGACACTCCCATCGTGTGGACAGAGCAAGAGGGACAGTGAGTGAATCCTATTTATTGTTTCCTCTTCCTCCCCAACCACATCATTAGTCTCTTGTTTTCTATCATTGATCAGGTTCAAAATAACTTCCAAGGTATTTGTGAGATAACAGACTATTTGTTGATGGCAGAAATTTTGTATTTTCACTCTTCGATAGCTTCAAAGGAAAGAACAGTGCTTCTTAAGTCCTGTAAGTTTATATAAATCTAACGCTCCCTCATCCTCCAATTTCAATGTGAATTTTCCTTTTCCTGAACTACATTAACATTTATGCAGCTTTTTTGATGTGATATTTTATTATCTCACCTGCACATATCATACCCAATGCTAGTCTGTAAGTTTCGCTCCAAGGTTGGGCTGTAGTAAATTCAGTTTGGACAGGCACCCCTCACAGCGCCGTACGTACTGATGGTTATCAGTGGTGTCATTAGCTTTCAGGTGCAAACCCCAGTCAGTTCTGGTGTGCATCCAGCAATCTGGATTGTCATGGTAAATTAACCAGTGAGGTAATTGTTCCTGTTTTTTCCAGAACTTAATGTTGAGAGTTAAGACTGTAAGGGAAGGGAAGCACTAGGTTACCTTTTAAACTAAGAAACACTTCTTTCATATCTGTGAAGAATTAATACCATGATCACTGCTGTAAACAATCACTTAGGTTTTAACTTATTTAAAATGTTGGTGTTATGGATAATTGTTCACTAGCATAATTTGACAGTCTAACATAAGAGCAAATCTAGTCAACCACACAAGTCTGGCTTAACGGGAAATATGTGGATGGCTTTTTTTTAGGATCCACTGTAACAATTTGCCATTTTTACATTTTAAATGTGATGCAAGGGCAATGCAGAGCAACTAAAAGCTGGCAGCAAGAACAAAATCTCTCTCTGTGTTCCTTTATTACAATTATCTTTGGTATTTAAAAAATAGTTTTAAAGATAGATGCCAAAGAATTTAAGTTCTAGAAATAAGATGCAGAATAAATGTGGCATTCCCAAGAGAAGTAGTTTCTCTTGAATGAGCACCACGGACCCTATTCAGGGGCCGCTCCCCTCCATGTAATGACACTAGTGAATTTCATGCCCCCGCCCACAAGGAAGACACCGCAAGGGAGGGCCACTGGTCTCTGATGACCAGACTGTCCCTGGAGCCCAGGACAGACCGGCTTCCTCCAGCCACCCTGTGAAGAGTTTAAGAAGATGCGAACCTGTTGGTTCTCTCACTACCCCTTAAACTGGTCATTTATCATGAACAGATATTTGAGCAGGTTTTTTTTTAACTTACTTTAAGCTTCACACTTTAATCATATCGTGGACTATTGAACTAAAAACAGTCAGTATTTATTTTCTTAAATGAATTAGACAAATCTCTACTTACCATTTCTTGAATCTTCTGTGGTATATGGTTAATCTGTTCATTTCTTGCTTTACAGCCACAAGGAAATATTTTGTTCTAGAAGGGAGAGAAAGCATAAATACAGTTGCATATTTCAAATCCAAGATTAAAACTGCTAAAAGTCTTTATGGATGGCATTCAACTATTTGTGGCATTTTGTCAACATTTTTAAAAAATTAAATTGAAAGCATTTGACATGGGATTGTTAAATGTAGTCTTTAAAAATAGTTCTCATTTTACGTGATCTTTTTGGTATTGCATTCCTAACAGGAATTGATAGAATATTTGCATGAATATGTTTTGTAGGCACATAAATATTTAGTTCAGTTGGCTCACTGCCAATTTGTTTGATTTTATATCTTTTCTAATAATAGTTTATTTATATTAAATACAATATTGTTCCTGGAAGATGATACTTAATGAGGAATATAAACTAATGATTGGATTATGAGCTAGTATTCAGTTGAGCATAACCACGTACATTTTTAAAGACATTAACCTTTAAATTCCTGCAATCCCATTGTGTACACCATTTAAATTAATGAATTACACCAAGACTGGGATGAAGGGTCCATGACAACATGGATGTGCGCAAGAATATGAGGAGATGGTATATATATCAGTATTTCTATTTTTTTCAAAATATTCCTCCCTGGTGTGCTTAAAATACACTATGAGTCTGATCTTGCTCTGAAGAGGGATATAGATCTAAGGGAGCAGGTGATCAGGAATGAGACAGCGCATGCCCGTCTTCCGAGGAGGAAAAGCAGGTGTTATCTAGAACACCCTTCATTTCTCTTAAAGTAGGAAGATTGGGGTCACCAGTGAAGTTGGTAGTGGTGTAGTGATTGCTAAATTGTGTGGGTTCTCTTGGGCAGGCAGGTCAGTTTATTTGCTGTTGGATTTATTTGCATATATACTCATCTCAATTAGCCACAATTGGCAGTGCTTCATTCTACTTTGGGCTATGCTGGACCCATTAGTATCAGATCTAATTTCCTATCTAGTCCCCTATTTTAAGCACAACTGCAGGTGCCTGTGTGCATCCTACCTTCCATGAGCTAGCTCCTCCTGGAGCACCATCTTCTCAGACAAGCTGTCCGGATCCCTTCATGAGATGCTCCCATGGTGTTCTTGACAGCCCACCTCAGCATTCGACATATTATGTATTTATTTGTTTGTTTTGTCCCCACCCCATCCCTGCACTTAACCGTCCTGCAGGGCTGGGCTATTTGTTACCTTTTGTTTTTTCACTGGTATTTTTGTTTGTTTGTTTTTAAACCACATTATTGAGGTATGACTGATGTGTAAAACGTTGTACCTAGTTAATGCATACACCTTGATGAGTTTGGGGAAAGTTAACACTGGTTTCTCCTGCTGTTTGATGAGCACCTTGAACAGTGCCTGGAAGGAGGGTCATGAAAACCAAGCACACAGAGCAGGAGTCTGGGTGTCGTTCCGGCCACAGACCCTCGAGAATAGTGGATTTATTGACTTGAGTGTCATCGACCAGTAAATATTCAAAATTTTGGGGGAATGACAGAGGTTGATAACTTTTAATATGGCTCATGAGGATATTAAAGCAAACAAAACAATATATCATCTCATATTACTATAATTTCATAAAAGGGTTTTAACATTGGTGCCAAGAAATTATTATATTGCTGGAATGGGGTTGTGTGTGCGCACGTCTGCTTAAACAAGAGAAATACCTTGCTTTGGCATCCTATTTGGTATTCCTTGAACCTCCTCACGAATGATTCCTTCCTAAACAAGCCTCTTTTATTGTTGACTACCATGTTGTGGGGACCCGCTGGTTACAGAGAAGTAAAGATGAGAATCCCATTCTTGTGGTCAGAGTCACAGGCAGACGCAAAATGAGCATCGTAACAGATGGGGTCGGGAGGAGAGCTGAGGGAGGAATGTGGCTCTGGGAAGCACCAGGAGTCGGCCCTGCCCTCCATGGGGACAGGAGAAGAAGGACGCCATGCCCAGGGGAATCTCACAGAAGAACAAAACATGGGTGAGGATGTTACTGACCAAAATTGGGGTTTTCTGCCTGATGTGCATAAACAAGCCAATTAATTATGGCACCAGCCTTTGAGGGGAGAAATCAGCTGTATTCTGCGAGATTGATCTCCAGGGAGACAGGGGGCATGTGCCCTCAGATCTGTCTCCCCGATTCAGGATTTGGGACAAAATTTAAGAGGTTGGGGCGAACAGGTTGGCACATGGAAACACTGGTGGGACAGATTCTTGATTGGTGGGCTTCAGATATTTATGGTAAGGTTTTACACATTTATGATGAGATTCTAAACATTTATGATGGGGTTCTAAATATTTTTGTACGAGGTAAGGGAGGAATTTTAACACCGGATCTTCCTGGATGAGGGACCCCTTGCTTCTGATAAGAGTCTGGCTTTCAAGTTCCGGTCATGTCCTGTCCTTGGGTTCCGTGGGGAGGAGGATCCTTGGTTCTGAGGTCATTTCAGGTCACGACTTTTTCTTTTGCTCATGCCCTGGCTGCGTGACTCTGCAGTTTTTCCGAAAGACAATCCTTATCACTTTGTTGATAAGAGATGGGATCTGTTCGAACTGGCTCTAAGTGGGCCCTGTGGTTACAAGGAGAGGTGGGGAGAGCCTGGGCACAGACAGGAGGCGAGGAGGAATGCGGGGCCTGGAGTATTTATTCCGGATGCTTCACACAACGTCCCCAATCCAGGAGGCCTCCCTGAGGTGGCGGGCGCTCATCTGTCCCTGCACAGGCGCCGTCTCACCTCCTCCTGCTCCTCCCATTTGTATAGCTGTTTGATGCCCATTTACGGAGTGTCCACGTGCACAACCACCGCTCAGGTCTGCCAGACGGACTGCTGCCCCCATGCCCAGGCTTTCCTTTATCCAGAAAGTGATTTATTGTTATTTTCTTCTTCCCATGTTAGAAATTAGTGCTGGGGGTAAGATATCTATTTAGGGAAGATATCTGAGATTTGTAACTTGTATTTTCTCACAGAACTATGAAGGAAGTCTTGAGTAGAGTCTTTTACCTTCCATGATTCATTATCAGTAATTAGTGTCAACTGCCCCATCCCCGTGGCTGTCTCAGGACAGGCTGGCACAGGACTGTCTGGAGCATCTTGCTTTTCTGAGTAGAAATGAATTATTTGGTTAAATGCCACTTACACCAATGTGTGTGCTATGTGTCTGCCCAGTGAGACAAGGACAGGGCATGACCTGCTAGTTACCACGGGTAAGGCCTCATGTTATTAAGAAACTTTTTAAACCAAAAAAGGGTTTTTATCTTAAAACTTTTTAGACACAATTTTATATAAAGATTGAGGAGTTTAACAATCATCACAGCAGGAAATGTGTCTGGGACCCCAATGCAAATGACAAAATTATAATATTAAAAGACAAGGTAACAAAACGTTAAGAGCCTTCACATTTTTAAAGCCAAGTGAAGAAAATAGTTAAAATTCTCAGGACTTTTTCCTGCATGTAAGTGAGCAAAGGAGAAATCTTCAGTCAGCACAGACATTCTGTGTGACCTGCGTCTTTCCTCGCAGCACAACCGGCACCAAGAATGTGGAAACTTCCAGAACGCCTGTGGCCACTTTCCCTGGCCCTCGAGCAACGAGGAATTTTCACTGGTAGAAAGTGAAACTTCTTCTCACCGTATCAGTAAATCTATCCCCAGGATTTGTGACCTGGAGATGTGTGGGTGACAGAGAACTTTCTTTGTGAGAAGTTATAACTTCACCACAGTTGAGTCATAACAGATATGTTATCCTATAAATTATGCTATTTCTGGGAAATGAAACTAGAATATTAGGGATAATCACAAGGAAGGATGTATTTGGGTTTTGAAAATGGTAAAATTGTCCATTTATTTTGTTAAACTTTCACAGCAGGTCCTAAATCAAAAAAGCATTGCTTTTCCTTGAAACGTTCATATTTATAACTGTGATAATATCAGTAATCATAAGAGTGAACTCCCACGGGGTCCCTGTCACGTGCGGGCACTACGCTAAGAGCTATACATATGTCGGTTTTCATGACAATCTGATGCAACAGTTCCTGTTAATATCTTCATTTTGCAGAAGAAGTTGTGGCACAGAGAGGGTGAGTAACAAGCCCCAAGGTTGCACAGCTGGTAAGAGGTGCGTCTGGATCTCAGTTGTGGCCCCAGAGTTGGTGATGTTAACCACAATACCATACTGCCTCTCAGGTGGGCCTGAACCTCCAGGAGGTGTGTAGGCTAGCCACAAAATTACCACAGATATTACAGGCACCCCAACATCACAGCTGTGGGAAGCTGAGGCACCTACAGTCGACTTCCAGCCGACGGTCACTTCCACGACTTCTTGTGGTTGGACGTTACAACCAGCCCTGCTCAAGGGTGTTCGCGGTCCTTCCTCTGGTCTAACTTGTGGCCGGGCGATTGTGGGAAGCCGTTTATCTCTTCTGTGGCCTTCATTTCCTGTGGCTACTGAAGCAAGTTACTGGAAACGGAGTGGTTTAAAACAACACACATTTAATATCCTTCAGTTCTGGGGGTCAGAGCCCAAAACGGGTCTCAGTGGGCTAAAGTCAGGGTGTCGGCAGGGCTGGTTCCCTCCCCAGGCCCTAGGGGAGACTCTGCTTCCTTCTCCCTTCCAGCACCTAGGAGCCACCTGCATTCCTTGGCTTGTGTGCTCTTCTGTCTTCAAAGCCAGGGGTGTGGCTTCCTCTCTCCTCTCTGACCATCCGGAATAATCTCTCCGTCTCGGGATCCTTAATGTAACCACACCTGTTAAGTCTGTCTGCTGTTAGGTCACGTATTCACGGGTTCCTGGGTTTAGGACGGGACTTCTTGTGGGGGTATTCTGTCCACCACAAGGTTTGCAGGTAGCCGAGTTCCGCACAAAATCTACAAGGCTGCTGAAGGGTCGTCCAGACCAAGTGTCTGTCTTTTCTTTTGCTCTAAATTGTGGGCATCCTTCTCATTTTCCTCTCCTGTGAGAGCAGCTGATGGGAGAATGAAAGAAATAGGTTTACTTGATGTAAAAACAAATATTCAGGTGCAGCGGTTTAGTCCCCGCTTGGCAGCCTGTGGTTCGCAGGTTCGGATCCCGGGCGCCCGCCGACGCGCTGCCTGTCAGCCACGCCGTGGCGGCGTCCCATATAAAGTGGAGGAAGACGGGCACGGATGTTAGCCCAGGGTCAGTCTTCCTCAGCAAAAAGAGGAGGATTGGCGACGGATGTTAGCCCAGGGCCAGTCTTCCTCACATGCACACACACACACACACACACACACACACACACACACACACACAAATATTCAACGAGACGTGAAAGCTGAGCCTGTGTCTCTTTGTGCCCCAGTCATGCGTGTCTAACTGAAGGGTGGGCCACACGGGGGGTGTCAGGCCACCTGGCCAGCTCCAGGCAGCTCCGCTCCGTTCAGGGGGCTGCAAACAATTTTCCCTCATTTCCGAACGTTACAAAAGGCAAAGTCGGGGCTTACTTTGTGCATATCCTGGCTGTGCCAGCCGTGGCTGTGCAGCTAACGGAGTGGAGGGTCCTTCCCTCTGTTCTCCTTGCTCCCCACTCCCCCAACTCCTCACTTGCACACTCCACTCTGTGGTAACACTTCACAGTTCCATGTGCTTTCACAAACAGCGCTACGTCAAATCAGTGTCCCCGCCCAGCGGAGCTGGGAATATTCCTCCCAATCCTAGATTTGGGATTACCCAATTCCTACATCCTTACAGCACCTCTGTCCAGCAGCCAGGACAGAAACTGGGTCTTTTCCTCTTTTGTCCCACGCTGCTGGAATAAGAGATCAGCACTGAATCCTCCCCTTTTCTAATTCCACCTTCCCAGTCTATGGGAAATTGCACTAGAGGGGGGTGGGGAGGGAAGACTCATGGGTTGGGAAAATGACCTTAGTTCACACTCTGCAGGATGTGGCTCTTCGGTGGTTTCCAGCCCCCGAGTCTTTCTCTCCTTTCCAATGTACTTCTGCTTGTTTCCCTGTGATGATTCAATGCAGCCAAGGAAATCAGAGCAGAGAATTAGAATAAATGAAAGACAATCCAGTGTCTTCATGCTTGTGTGTGTTTTCCTTTTATATCCCATTTCCCCCCTCTTTGTGTGTGATATCTCTGATGGGACTATTCTCCTTGCTGGTTCTGATGGTTAATTTCATGTGTCATCTTGGCCAGGCCACGGTCCCCAGATATGTGGTCAAACATTATTCTGGATGTTTCTGTGAAGGTGTTTTGGATGAGACTAACATTTAAACTGGCGGACTTTGGGGCCGGCCTGGTGGCGCAGGGGTTTAGTTCACACTTTGGCAGCCCGGGGTTCATGGGTTCGGATCCTGGGCGCCGGCCGATGCACTGCTTGTCAGCCATGCTGTGGCGGCGTGCCATATAAAGTGGAGGAAGATGGGCACGGATGTTAGCCCAGGGTCAGTCTTCCTCAGCAAAAAAGAGGAGGATTGGTGACAGATGTTAGCTCAGTGCTGGTCTTCCTCACACAAAATAAATAAATTGGTGGACTTCGAGTAGGGCAGATTGCCTTCCCTACTGTGGGTGGGCCTCACCCAATCAGTTGAAGGCCTGAGTAGAAAAAGACTGACCTCCCCTGATCAAGAGGGAATTCTCCAGGAGACAGCCTTTGTGCTCAAGCTGCAACTCTTCCCTGGGTCTCCAGCCGGCCAGCCTCCCCCAGCCCGTGGGGGGATTTATCAAACCTCCACAATCACATGAGCCAATTCCTTAAAGTAAGTCTTTCTCTCTCTCTCAAAATATGTATATATACACACAGCCTGTTGTCTCTGTTTCTCTGGAGAGCCCTGACCAGTACACTGGCCTTTTCTCAAACATTGGACATATTTATGAAAACAAGACAGGGCTGGTATTTGGTGGGTTGGGAAGGGACAGGAACCCCATGGAAAGAATCAGTACTGTGCATGGCCCTATCCTGCAGTGGACAGGGCAGAGGGCCTCCATTCAAGCTGACCAGGATGCGAGCCTCCACCCTGCTGTTTATGGGCTGGGTGACCTCAGGTGGCTCATGTAGCCAGTCTCGAAGCAGACTGTGTGAAATGGCATGAAACTGCTTTTTCGGTGGTATGGTAGGACTGAATAGAAACACCATTATTAGGATAATTAGGAATAAATCTGCTAAGTTTTGTTTTTGAAAATGCACTTTTTGAGGAATCAGGAGAGATGACTATAGATGATGGCGTCATTGCTATGTCATGACTATATCACAAAAAAGAGCATTTCTGGTCACAGGAAAATTGTTTAATGTTTGATCCCGTACACAGGGTGTTAAGCATGTAAGGGACCGAGTGCTATATTACCTCATTTGAACTTCCCTGAGGTTACAGAATTCTCCCTGGATAAGGGTAAACTTTCATAACTTGCACCTAAGATTTTTTTTTGAGATATTTAAAATAAAAAATTTTCATGAGTGAATATTTGGAATGTTACAATGGATTCTTGATGTATATTAAGAGATTAACATCATTAACTTAAAACAAAAAACAAATCCAATTAAAAAGTGGAGGAAGGACTTGAATAGACATTTCTCCAAAGAAGATATATGAATGGACAGGAAGCACAGAAAAGATGCTCAACATCACTCATCACTAGGGAAACGCAAATGAAAACCACAATGAGACAGCATGTACACACATTAGGATGTCTACTACAAATAAAAGAACCCAGAAAATAACAAATGTTGCCAAGGACGTGGAGAACTTGGAGTGTAACATGGTGCAGCCACTGTGGACAGCAGAATGAGGTTCACCTGAAAATTACAAATAGTATTACCATAGGATCCAGCAATTCCACTTCTGGGTACATATCCAAAACAATTGAAAGCAGAGACTTCGATATCTGTACACCCATGTTCATTGCAGCATTATTCACAATAGCTAAAACGTGGAAACTACTCAGATGTCCGTCGATGGATGAATGGATAAGCAAGATGTAGTCTAACCATACAATGGAATACTATTTAGCCTTAAAAAGAGAAGGAAATTCTGACACATGCTACAACACGATTGAATCTTGAAGACCTTATGCTCAGTGAAATAAGCCAGTCAACAAAAAGGTAAATATTGTGAGATTCCACCATATGAATGGTTCCACTATAGCGGTGTTCCACTGTATGACGACTATATACAGTAGTCACATAGCAGAGGCAAAGAGTAGGATGGTGGTTACCAAGGGCTGGGGGAGGAGGATGGGGAGCTGTTGTTTAATGGAGACAGAATTTCGGTTGGAGAAGATGAGAAAGTTCTGGAGATGAAGGTGGTGAAGATTGTACAACAATGTGAATGTGCTTAATGCCATTGAATTGGACACTTAAAAATGGCTAAGATGGTAAATTTTACGTTGTGTATACTTTGCCATGATGATGAAAAGAGATTAGCATTATTTTTCTCACTCTTAGCTTTCCTGTCCTGATTTTGTAGGTATTTTTTAGACTATGCCAACATCACATGCATTCGGTTCCTGGAAGCAAGCACCATTTCTTCATAAACTGACTGCACAGGACAATTTCCCAATTTGGTAGATAATCATCTCTGCTAATCTTACAAATAGCTGTCTGGAACACTTTCCAGGAAGTCTAAAAATCCTAGATTGAAATTGAGTTCAGGTCACTGAAAAATAATTGGCTGGTTTAGTCAAAGTCTGAGGAAGGAGACGTTAGCATGTTAGCACTACACGGTCTTAGGGATTTCAACCAGAAAGGTTAGGCTCTCTATTGCCCACAAATGTTCCTAGACAGGAAGACACACAAAGTCTCTCTTCTGACTCTTATACGCCTGCTACTTGGC
This sequence comes from Tapirus indicus, assembly GCA_031878705.1. Lineage (NCBI taxonomy): Eukaryota > Metazoa > Chordata > Mammalia > Perissodactyla > Tapiridae > Tapirus > Tapirus indicus. Next base: position 124,945,480 of record CM062925.1, read on the forward strand.
CCTCGGTAGTGGAAAATCAATATTTGGTGAATGAATGATTGAATGGGTGGATTAATCTTGAAGACACATTGAATTCATTCTTTTTTTTTTCTTTCCATTTTTTAATTGATGTCTTAGTTTATAACACTGTGGGGTTTTAGTTGTACATTTTTGTTTGTCCGTCACCTTGTGGATGTAACCCTTCACCCCTTGTGCTCCCCCCACCCCCCTTCCCCTTGGTAACCACCAATCGGTTCTCTCTGTCCGTGTGTTCATTTATATTCCATATATGAGTGAGTTCATGCAGTGTCTGTCCTTCTCTCTCTGGCTTATTTCACTTAACATAATACCCTCTAGGTCCTTCCATGTTGTTGCAAATGGGACAATTGTGTCTTTTCTTATGGCTGAGTAGTATTCCATTGTATGTATATACCACATCTTCTTTAACCAATCATCAGTTGAGGGACACTTGGGTTGCTTCCACTTCTTGGCTATAGTGAATAATGCTGCAATGAACATAGGGGTGCATACGCCTCTTGTGATGGTTGATTTCACGTCCACTGGGTAGATGCCCAAGAGTGGGATTGCTGGATCATACGGTATTTCTATTTTTAATTTTTTGAGGACTCTCCATACTGTTTTCCATAGAGGCTGCACCAGTTTGCATTCCCACCAGCAGTGAATGAGGGTCCCCATTTCTCCACAACCTCTCCAGCATTTGTTGTTATTTGTCTTTGTGATTATAGCCATTCTAACCGGTGTAAGGTGATATCTTAGTGTAGTTTTGATTTGCATTTCCCTGATGATTAGTGATGTTGAACATCTTTTCATGTGTCTATTGGCCATCTGTATCTCTTCCTTGGAAAAATGTCTGTTCATATCCTCTGCCCATTTTTTGATTGGGTTGTTTGTTTTTTTGTTGCTCAGTTGTATGAGATCTTTATATATTACTGAGATTAATGCCTTGTCGGACAAACGATTTGCAAATATTTTCTCCCAGCTGGTGGGTTGTTTATTCATTTTGATCCTGGTTTCATTTGCCTTGTAGAAGCTCTTTAGTCTGATGAGGTCCCACTTGTTTATTTTTTCTTTTGTTTCCCTTGTCTGGGTAGACATGGGATCTGAAAGGATCCCTTTATGTCCAATCGCAATTAGTGTACTGCCTATATTTTCTTCCAGGAGTTTTATAGTTTCAGGTCTCGCTTTCAGGTCTTTGATCCATTTTGAATTGATTTTTGTATATGGCGATAGGAGATGGTCTACTTTAATTCTTTTGCATGTTGCTGTCCAATTTTCCCAGCACCATTTATTGAAGAGACTTCCCTCCCTCCATTGTATGTTCTTTGCTCCTTTGTGACACATTGAGTTCATTCTTTCAAAGATTTACTGGCTTCATGTGAAGCTCAGTTCTGGGCTACATGCTGGGGCTACAGAGGTGACAAAAGCCGGCCTGGACACTCCTAAGTTTGCCTGACACTCAGTGTAGACTCAGGACAGGAGCTCCCCCTGCTGTTCGTTCTCAGGGAGCGGCAGTGATTCAGGATGTCTCACAGGGAACGGCCAGCAAGGGACCTAGAACTGGTCTGTAACTGGTCCACTTTTGTCCATTCTTGGGGGGCTTTCGCTAAAGACAAGTTTGGGTTCTTTAGCTGCAATTCGGAGCTTGGGGAGCAGAATTCCTGGCTCCGTGTCTCATTTGGAAGGACCATTGAGAATTGTTATTCCCTGACAGTTATGTGTAATTTCATGTAAGGTCACCCGGAAGCCTCAGATTCCACTGTTTGAATTGAGAAATAAGGATTCACAATAAGGTGCCATTCGAGTCACGGCTCTAGGAACGGTTGAAATACCGTGGGCTGATACCTGGTTGTGGCTACTACTGTGAAGTCTAGTCTGAGGTAGACAGAGGAACTTTAATGCTTCTTGAAAATATACACACGAACCCCTATAACCCTCAGGAGTTCGTGAATTCCCTTGAAATAGGAACCTGCTCCCTAAAGTTGAACGACTTGCAGCTCCCTTCTAGAGTCAAAGGGATCGTTCTCCCACTGTGAATCCTCAACTGGGAGAAGAGAAAGCACAGCTTCTGTTCCGAGGTGTACTGAACAGAAATAAACGATGCCCAGGGTACTGAGTTTCAGGAGCTGTGTTCCTGCCTCATGGAGATGGCTCGGTGGCAGAATCGTCCCCTCTTCAACTGCTGCTGATGAGATGGTCAGCACTCAGCATGTCTCGGGCATAGATGGCCCTGAACAAAGGTAATGGATACTTCTGCTGGACGTGGGCACCTGCAGCAGATTCCATCCCACAACTTCTTTCTTCCTGGTAGAACCTTGGTTTTGCTCCAATATGAGGAAGGCGACAATGTGTTTGGACATACTGAGCCCCCTCTCCAATTCCAGAGACTGTGATATGATTAGCCTAAACTAGTCAGACAAATCATGTTTCCCTTGGCCTAATTTTATCCTAGGCATGGGCCAATAACCCCATTCAGGTCAATGATCCCTGTGGGGAGTCTGCGGGGAAAGATTTTCTTCCACAAAAAAGGAGAAGAACATTCAAGAACTCTTGATCTCCTTTCCTGCCAAGGAAAGAGCTATTGATTGAGGATGTGATGTCTGGAGCTATGTTTGCCACTTTGTGACCATGAGCCAAAAGCCAAGAGCATCTCAGAGAAACTGATCCAGAACATTGACATTATGGAGCAAACCCTCGGGAGCAGCCTTGCCTCTGAACATTTTGTTACACGACATAGTTACATGTCCTTCCTGTTTGAGCCACATTCACTCAGGCATTTTGGTACGTGCAATAAAACAAAAGCAAATCTTAGCTCACTGGCATAGAACCTAGAAGGTTACCATTTAGAAATAAACAAATTTTAGATTTCGTTTGGCCAGAAGAACCCAAAGGACAAGTTTGGAAGAAAATACAGCTGCAATACCGTTAGTGTGTCTGTAAGGCCTTAACAGCTACTTCAGAAGTGAAACATCCAGCCAGTTATTCAGGTACTTGTCTACAGGTGCAGAACAGACACAATGACCCCAGGTCATCATTCTGATGACTTTGAACTCCTCCCACTTTCCGTACTTACAATGAACATCTGCCCCTCGGCTTCTCTTCTTTGAAAACACTTATTAGCAATGGAGAAAGCGAAGAGTTTTATTGGGATCCATGAAGGATGCATGAGAGATGAATGACACGATGTTTCTGTCTTCAAGTCTCCCCTGGGTTTGAGCATCCGCTGTGTGATTAAACTGTGCCCTGTTCTCCAGACCCGGTCTCTGCCTCAAGGAATCTCGAGAGGTCAGGAAAAGACACATGAAGCTACAGGAAGAATACGAGGGCAGGTGCTGACATCTTGAACCGCAGGAGATGACACCTGTGGGAACTGAGCCCTGAAGGTGGTCGTGAGCGAGCACGTGATCGGGGAAGAGCTGACGAGAAAGTGGACCCCCCAGTGGGTTAGGACTTGGGAGGAGAGGACAGGGACAGATCCGAATCCGTGAGTTCCAGCTGAGTTTGGTAAAGGGAACAAAGGCATGGATTTGGATTATAGGAAACTAAGAACAAAATCGGGCTTATAAGAATGTGCGTTCACGGTTACGACAGTTGTTTAGATGAGCTAAATTCTTAGGAAGCCTGGTTACCGCCATGTATTTCTCTCTTGTTCTCAGAAGTGCATGACTTTGGATAGATCTTTCACTTCCCTTTTCCTAGAGTTGACATAGGAAGCAGCCCTCTTATTAGGAAAAGGAGTCACTGTTTCTAGGGAGTGGGTTGGACCAAATATTAAGTCATCTGCGCTTCAGATTCCGGGACTGTTCTATGCTCATGTGGTTTCACATGGTGGTCGTACATTTTACTCGGTACAGCAGCTCCCCATACGTGCCTCTGAATATGTTCCTGTAAGCAGGACAGGAGGCTGCTTCTGTATTAGGCTGATGGTGGTGATGACCAATTTTGTGCCATACTTAACTAGTAAGACATTAACATTTAATTTAAAGGAATTAGCCATAAATTGGCTTACCCACTTTGCCTTTTCTAAAGAAAAGACCCTCTTCTTTTCTGTTAAATAACCAGGAGTGAAAGTTTTATCCAAATTCATAAACTTTGTCTGTATTCTATTATCAATTACCAGTTAATTTGATTGAAAAAATTGTTGTTGATTAGTTGAACTTCACACCTTCCAAGCAGATCTTTTTGTCATGTTGGATGCGGCTGTATGTGCCTTTTTCATTTAAAAAGTGTTTTAGATATTCAGCTCTCCCAGGAACTGGCCACCTTTCTTCTGGTGCCACATTTTCCTCCGTGTAAAGTGAGGATGATGATAACTCTGCTGTGACTTTGATGGATTTCACTGTGTGAATCAGCTTCCCCCAGGAGCCCTGATTCAGATAAAGAATCAGGCCATTGGGGAGACGCAGAAGATGCCATAGGAGTTAGGCAGAAAGACTGAGAGATGGAGAAAGGAGAGAGGGAAGGGTCAAGGCAGCTGGAAGTGGGTCCAAACTACAGAAAACCTGGTGGGAAGGGATTATTCTTTATGTCGAGGTAGAAGTGGGGTGAGGAGTAGAACCAGCCCTGCTGAGCCCACTTCAATGTTCTCCCCAAGACGGGGATGAACCATGCCCATCAGTGGATGAATGGATGGAGAAGACATGGTTTATGTATACAATGGAATACCACTCAGCCATAAAAAAGACAAAATCGTCCCATTTGCAACAACATGGACTGACCTTGAGGGTATTATGTTAACTGAAATAAGCCAGACAGAGAAAGACAAACACCGTACAATTTCACTCATACGTGGAAGATAAACAAACACAAAGATAAGGAGAAGAGATTAGTGGTTACCAGAGGAGGAAGGAGTGGGGAGGAGGATGAAAGGGGTAGAGGGGCACGTATGTCTGGTGACAAATAAAAACTAGACTATTGGTGCTGAGCATAATGTAGACTATACAACTGAAATATAATAATGTGCACCTGAAACTTACACAATGTTATAAGCCAACATGACCTCGATAAAAAAAAAAACGTTGGCACTGTGGTTCACTTCGGGGCATGGTGAGTGCCAGGTGGCAGAGGGAAGCCTAGCAAAGGGGAACTTGGACAAGACACAGGACAGAGCAGGCGGGTTCCTGGGAGAGGATGGAGGAGAGGAGAGGAAGAAGGATGTGGACGAGGAAGTGAGAAAAGAAGGGAGATTTGGGTGTTCTCTCTCTCTTTCATCTGTAAGGGATGTAGGAATGCTAAAGAACGGGGCAGAAGGAGCAGAAGACAAGCAATGCCGCTTCGGGTGTGTGTGGGAGCTGTTTCCCTGACCTCTTCTCATTGTAGTAGAGGGCACCCGGGACTCTCCCAGTTGCATGACGCAGACCCCAAGAGTCATTTTGACGTCCCTCTCTTACCCACCTCACATCCGTCCACCATCAGTTCCTGCCCATTCTCTCCCCCAAAGCTGTGTCTACTTGTCTAGTAAATTATTTTATCTCCACGGCCACCTCCCCAGTCAAAGCCATCATCACCTCCTAAAGGGAAGACCGCGGAGCCTCCTGCTTCCACGTATGCATCCCAGCGATCGGTCCCGTAAAAGAGTCAGTCCAGGAGCCCTGTCCTGAAGACCTCCTTCTGGGGCCGCCTCTGGTTGCAGGGATCTCAGCTGGCTCCCTCCCGGGGTCCAGGTCAGTTCACGTTGCCGAGTGAAGGAATGTGCACCCACACAGCTCGTTCCCCTGGATACTCCACAGCTGCTTCTGTGTCCATACCAAATTCTGGTTTCCATTACTTTCGGGGATGGATATTGAAGTTGTTTCCACCTTACACTCATAAACAACGCTTCAGGGAATAGTCGTACACGTCTCTCCTTTTCTATCGAGGCACTTTTTGTTCTGGCTTGCTTGCTGGGATTGAAATTGCTGCTTCAATGGGTAGGCAGATACAATGTTTCCTTACATAACGCCCAGTAAACCAGATCACCTTGAAAAGGTGAAACGGGAAAAAATCCATGCGTTGTTACTTCTATATGGTAAGATGCTAGCCCTCAAAAATAAAATTTTGGTAGCTCACGCAACCATTACAGAAACGATTTAATACGGGTCTCTCCTCTTCTTAATCCCCACTTGGGTCTAAATTTTTGATTTCCTTAGGGTGGCACCCCAAATTTGCACTTGCAGAGAATGTTCGTCTGGGTGTGGTTTTGTGTATGGGGGTGTGAAAAATGTTCTTCTCAGAAGACAGGAAAATGTGGATTATAAGACAAAACTGTTTGGGTGGAATGTGTACGAAAGCTGCAAACTGTCATTAAGGGAATGAAACATTATACCTAAGGAGGAAGAGTGAAACCAGGAAAAGGAAACCATTCGGTTCTGCGAGGGCCGGGAGAATTGGAAACGAAATCTTGGAGCCAAAGGAAGGAAAGAGACATGGTAGCCTGGCAGGTGACAACGCGCAGAAACGCGCGGCTCAGCCGAGAGCAGTGACGGGAGCGAGGAGAAGCGGGCAAACACAATTCCGCTTTATTTCACTGTACGTCACACCAGCAAGTGAACCTTCTATTCCTAAGGCAGAGGCCTGCGTGGCCTTGGGGACGTCACTCAGGCAGCCCTGCCACCACTTCTCCGCTCGCCCGATAGGAAACCGCCCGGGCCTCCTGGGTGCCCCGCGGGCGAGGCTCCTCTTTTTCTAAACGTCGTTAGCAGGTCCTTGCGCTTCTTGAGCGGATGGCCGTACTCTGTGCAACGCGCGCAGAGTCTGCGGCTGCGATTCGGCTTGGCGATGAGTCAGTCTGGCTTTACCGCTGGACACAACTACCGCTGGGCCCAGGCGTCAGACGCAGACGGTGTTAGGTGGGTCTCGAGAAAGACTCAAGCTCCAGCGCTGTCACCGTCTCGACTACGCGCAGTCTGTCACTTTTCCATTTGTTAGGGTTCTACAGGCTTTCGCTGATAATACACACCATTGAATCATCAGCCAACATTACTGGAAATCATTGGGTGCCATTTTGTTAGAAAGGTAAATGTCCCTTATCTGTCTTCTCCCAACTGTCTTCTCTTTAATCCTCACACACTGGTGATCTGCCACCGGCCGCGGGCCTGAACCTGGTCCTTCATGGGATTGTGGTTGTGCTCACGGTGTTGTGTGGGGACAGGGGTTTGTAGGGACACCCAGCCAAGAGTCAGCAGCACACTCGAGGGCCAGAAGTCAGTCGAATGCACATCCTCTGAACATTGGTGTTGAGGAGCCTGGGTAGGGGGGAAGGGACAACGTGGACATGGCTGAGGTGGGGACAGGGGAGCTGGCAATCCCCTGCAGGCAGTCCTGAGCACAGCAGCTACACCCGCCCAGGGGTGTCACAGAATGACACTTGCTCCCCATTAGCCCAGAGATAAACTTGACAGTGTCTGTCACCAGAGTTCTTCCTCCCCGGGGGAGAATTTGAAAGTTCCTGGGTGGAAGAGGGAAAATGATGGAAAACCTTTTTGTGTGAGGCCAGGTGCTGCTGTGGTCCTGCTTTCTGGAGAAGCAGAAAGCAAATGCCCACCTGCGAATACTGTCATAGTGCAGTTGTGAGAAGACACGCCCCTGAAACTGTAGGTCCAGATGGGTTGTCTATTTCGGGGGAGGATGTACAAAGAATCAGGGAACTTTGCATAGGTTAGCAAGAGCCTGCCATGTTTTCTAAAAATCATTATACTGTAAAATAGAACATAGGTCCAGAAAAACACACCGAACCAATGTGTGGCCTAATGCATTGCACCAAGAAGCCTGATGTAGAGAAACAGAACCTGGCCGTGGTGCCTGAGAAGCCCGTCCACTCGCCGGGTCCCAAGCATCTTAGGACAACTGCGTCCTCCCCGGTAAGGAGCCAATATCGTAAAGAAGTGGTTCCCTCATCTGCTATTCAGTTACCCATCGGGTACACCTGACATAGGAAATGCTCGATTAGCTCCTACACTAGTCCTCAGAATAATGAAGTGATTCTCTACCATCCTCCAAAGGTGACCAATTGGTTCTTATTTAATGTCATTATGAACTCCTGGACTTGAACATATTGGATGGGTTCATCATTTGAATCGTTGTCCTTTCCGAAGCTGGAATTGTCCCATCCTTGTCCACTGGGAGCCTCTTCATGTTGAGGCATTTTGACTCGACCCTCCTGCTCTTCCATGGCTCCCGCACCTCCTGGATGACCAGCCCCCCAGGCTCATCTTGTCCACGCCCTGCCCCAGGCTTGCAGTGGCTGTTTCTGCAAAGCTCTGGCTTCTCACCATGGGTGTTGTGTCACTTCATCTGTTCTCTGTCACATCTGCATCTCTTTTCATCCACGCTGAGACGTGGGGATGTGGAATTCGACTTTTACCCAGTTGCTCTATCCCACATTGTGTGCACAAGAGTGTCAGAATAGAAGGTGAGGGATCCCTGTCTATCTGCTCATTGCGTATCTCCTGTGATGTCATAGCACCTTGCACACAGCTAAAACTCTTACATTGAGGTTTGCCTGAAAAGAGCAGGAAACCCCAATAAGAGAGAGTTAGAGGTAGTTAGCCCAGGGCTGGAGTGGCCCAGCCTCCTTCACTCTACTTGGCCTACTATGTTCAGCCTCCATTACTGTGGTTACCTCATGGCCCCGAAATCACTGCTGCAGATGTAGCCATCCCATATGCATTCCAGCCAACAAGGAAAAAAGGCTGAGAAAATGGGGCAAAAGGTGTGCACAAGCTGCCTCTTAAGGAAGGTTCTCAGAAGCTGCCACCTCTGCTTATATCCCAATGGTCTGAACTTAGTCCTGTTCCACATCAACCTGCAAAGGAGGCTGGGAATGTAGTGCTTGTTCTAGTCAGGCACCCAGCTGCAAATATGGGTTCTCTTTATAAGGAAGAAGGGAAGAAAAAGTAGTTAGGAATAAGCAGCAGCCACTGCTGCAAAGCTTAAAGCCATTTGTTGAATGAAAGTGGAAATGTCAGCAGGAAAATAACGTTTGAGGTGCCTCCAGTGAGTGAGGGCTGGAGGAGGAGGTGGCATCTTTCTCACTGAGGTGACCGTCACAGCTAGGACATCCATGTGGTCTCTAAGGGAGAGAACCAAGAGAGAACAGGACATAAGGGTAAACTAAGCTGATGCTCCATTACCAACCGAAAGGAGGAGAAAAGAGATCGATGAGGGAGTTAGCAGGAGAAAGGTCAGTACATGGAGAGAGTGGCCCGCGATGTGGTTGCTGCAGTGAGGGCTCAGCATGTCCCTGACTTCTGCTATTGAAATGCCCCGACAGACCTCTCCTCTGTCTGAGCTCTGTGTCCCTGCTCTCAGGATCCACCCTCGGCTCCTGCAGGGTCTTCCCCAGCTTGTCCCTGGGTCCCCGCTGATCTGACCTGACAGAGATGCCTCGCCAGGTTCCTGCTTCCTCACGCTGCCCTGTCCAGGGTGGTGTCCTCAAACGTTAGCTGTCCCACATCACTGGGGGCTTGTTCAAATGCAACCGCTGGGCTCATCCCAGATGCTCCCCCATTCTGTGGCTCTGGAGCTAGGTCAGAACTCTCATCTCTGACCACTGCCCTGGTCATCAGGTCCCCAGGCCTGGTCCTCGGGTCCACTGCCCTGGTCCTCGGGTCCACAGCCCTGGTCCTCGGGTCCACAGCCCTGGTCCCTGCTGTCCACTGCCCTGGTCCTCGAGTCCACAGTCCTGGTCCTTGGGTCCACTGCCCTGGTCCTTGGGTCCTCTGCTCTGGTACAATATTTTTGTTTCATTTATTGTACTTTGTTTATTTTGAAGAACCTATTGTTACTTTGCCTACATTCCCACACTCAAATCTTGGGCCCCCAGCCAATGTAGACAACCCCCAACCCACTAGGATATATAGAGATGAGCAGGTAACAGGGACCCCCAGGACTCGTCCCTGTCAGTTACCTGTCCCCCGGACCCGGAGTGCAATCAGCTCGGAGAAGCGAGGGGCTCAGTTCCTCAGCCAGACGCATGGAAGTGAGGGTGCAGGTGAATACAGGTGGAGACAATTCCTGCTTTGAAACAAAGTAGACTGTAGAGCACTTCGTTCTCTGAGCTGTGCAAATGCTTCGAATTAATGAGAAGTTCTGTGTGCATTAACCTGCTGTCTTAGCCCATTTGGGCTGCTCTAACAGAACACCCAGCCTGGGTGGTTTGTGAATTACAGACATTGATTCCTCGCAGTTCTGGAGGCTGGAAGTCCAAGGTCAAGGCCCCAGCAGATTGGGTGTCTGGTGAGGGCGCTCTTCCTGGTTCACAGACGGCATCTTCTCGCTGTGTCCTCACATGGTGGAAGGGGTGAGGGGGCTCTCTGGGGTCTCTTTCATGAAGGCACTAATCCCATCATGGGGGCTCCCCCTCATGGCCTAATCTCCTCCCAAAGGCCTCACCTCCTAACACCACCACCTTGGGGTTAGGATTCAACAGATGAGTTTTTGGGGCCACAGACATTCAGACCATTGCACCCGGGTTCTGAATATCCCCCGTGCATACCAAACTGAAAACGGCTTTCAATGTAGACACGTTGTCAACCTGTTCACTATGCCTCTCCTTAGATCCGATAACTAAGATAAAACCAGTGCTCCTCTACCAGCCGTGGCCTCCAGGCTGCCCCGATTCGCTCACCTTCCTGTCATCCTCGTCACATCGTGGGGCTGGGTGCATTCAGGTGGCCGGGACAGAGGCCCTGGGCTGGAATTCGGGCCCTGCTGCCTGCCAGCTCCGTGGCTCGGGTATCCCTCAACCTGACGGTAAATAGGGGAGTAAGAGTGTCCACGTCGTAGAGAGCTCTGGTGAGCATCACATGAAGTAACAATGTCAGTGCTTCTGACGGTGCCGGGCGTGCGGCCCCACTAGACGCGCCTGTGCCGCCTCTTGACTCCCCAGCCCCGTGCTTGGTGGGCACACGGATTCAACGTGAATGGAGTGCACGTAGAGCATCGGTAGTTGTGACTGACTGGTAGGATCCACGTCACTTCTGAAAGTCTTGCACCGACGCAGACACTGCCCTTTACCCCTCCAGGGCAGGCGGCTCTCAGAAGACAACAGTGACCTCCCCAAATATTTTTACCTCAAGTCACTCGGGAGCAGACAGAATCATGGGCTGTAGGGGCTCCCTTCTGGTGTCCAGTGTTTGGTACAGAAGACTGCTCGGGGCGCTGTTGCTGCGGTTTCACCCCGACTGTCTCTCGGACTTGCACGGAGTCGAGGGGCCGCCAGAGGGAGACGTGGCGCCGCGCACCGCAGCCCCAGCCCTGCTCCGATCAGTCCCCGTGTCCTCGGCAGGATGCTGGCCCACGTTGCAGCCTCTGACCCCACAAGCTGTGCCCAGCAGGAAGGGCTAATTACGAAATGCAAATGGTTTGTAAGGCTCACAGAGTCCCTCGGGGAAGCACAAATATGGCTGGGCTGACAACAGACTGTTTTTGTCTTAAGGACACAGCCTTGCATTTTTCCAAGGACGCGAACGTGACTAGCAACACAAATTGCGATTGAAACACCACCCTTACACGCCAGCAGCTCCAGCAGCTATAGGCTCACTGCTGCGCGTGGTTGAACAGCAGACGTAGGTGCTCTCTGCCGGGAATGCATGTGGGGCTCTACGCTCCAGACCTTTCCCCAGCCTGTCACCACCGCCCTCTGTCTGGGCCAAGGAGGATGGTGGCTCTTCTGTGAATGACACAGGGTGCCCTCCACCCCCATCCCGGCTGGCCCCTGCTGACCCGGGTGCTCTGAGCTTGTTGGGCTGTGTCAGCTCTGGGCACTCCCCGAGGGCTGTGGTGGAGACAGTGTGCAGTTTGGAGCCAGTCCTTCTCGCCGTATGGCGGGCGCATCTGACTCTTCCTACGTTCCAGGAAGCCTTCCAAGCACTTTGCACACGTCAACCCCCCGACCTCGTGAAGCCACGCGGGGAAAGTGCAGACACTGAGTCCCCTTCACCCACAGAGGGGACTGAGGCCCGGGAGGCTGAGTAGTGTCCCGGGCCACGCCGCGGGCGGGGTGCAGAACTTGGCAGAGAGATGGTCACATGGATTGAAGTCCTGACCACCATTCTAGCCTCTGTTTCTGAGTTTGACTATTTTATTTGGCTTTTAAAATTTGTTTATTTATTTATTTTTGACAGATAAAAATTGGCTCTATTTAAGGTGCACAACATGATGTGTTAATGAGTGTGTCCACTGTGAAATGATTCCCACAATCAAACTAATTCACACCTCCATCACCTCCCATTGTTACCTTCTTCTTTTTGTGGGGAGAGCACTCGAGATCCATTCTCTTGGTGAGTTTCAAGCACACAATACAGTCTTGCTAACTCCAGTCACACCCTGCACATCAGATCCCAGGACTTATTCATCTTACAGCGGGAAGTTTGTACCCTGTGACCATTTCCCTATTTACCCCTGCCCCGCCCCGGCAGCACCATTCTCCTCTCTGCTCCTGCGAGTTTGGCTTTTTTAGCTTCTACACATAGTGAGATGGTGCAGTATTTGTCTTTCTGTGTCCAGCTTATCTCACTTAGCATAATGTCCTCCAGGTCCACCCGTGTTGTCACTAATGGCAGGATCTCCTTCTTTTCTGGATAAATAATATTCTATTGTGTGTGTGTGTGTATATATGTGTATATACACCACATTTTGTTTATCCATTCGTCCATTGATGGACACGGGTTGTTTCCATCGTGTCTTGGCTATCGTGAATAATCCACAACAGTGCTGTACTGTGCACCTGAAAGTTTGTTAAGAGGGTAGATTTCATGTTAAGTGTTCTTACCACAAAAAAATAAAACAGCAAAGGGACACTTTGAGAGATGATGGACATGTTTATTAGCTTCCTCTTGGTGATGGTTTCACAAGTGTGTTCTCACGTCCAAATTCACCAAATGTACACGTTAAATACGTGTGGGTTTTTTGGTATATTAATTATACTTCAATAAAGTTGTAAATAAAAAAGAATAAAAATTTGGTACAACTTTTCTTTAAAAAAAAATTCCCTTTGGGGCCAGCCTGGTGGCATAGCAGTTAAGTTTGCATGCTCCACTTCAGCAGCCCAAGTTTGCAGGTTTGGATCGTGGGTGTGGACCTACACACTGCTCATCAAGCCATGCTGTGGCGGCATCCCACATACAAAATAGAGGAAGATGGGCACAGATGTTAGCTCAGGGACAATCTTCCTCACCAAAAAAAAAAAAAAAAAAAATTTCCCCTTTTTTGTATTGTTCCGGGGATGCAATGAGGTGATGTGCATGGATGGGTACATCCCGGGCACACAGGAGACGTCCCTGCATGTTCCTTCCTCACGTGCTCTTGAAAACCCCTGTGCCCAGAAAGCGCCTCCCCTTCTCCACCTGGTAAAATGCTCTGGATTCTGTCAGGCCAGCTGCAGTTCACGTCTTTGCAAATCCTTGTTGCACCTGCTCTGGGCTCCTGGAGCCTCTGGACACACCAAGCCGCCCATGGCTACCTGCGCCCCTCCAGGCTCTGAGTTCCTGTGACAGATATCCAGGGTGTGAGGCATGCACAGCATCCCGCCAGGTGCACCAAGCAAATGTTTCCATGCAGGGCTCTCCTCCAGCGGTCCTCTCGGTCTCTACTCTGTCTCCTGCTCCTTCAGGTCCTGCTCTTCAGGTGGCGGCCACATGTGGTTAGCCAACGTACTTACAAACGCCTTCTGCTTTTCCGGTCCCCTCACCTGGCAGAGGTGCTCACCTGGACGTGAAACCGTCCCCTCAGGGACAAACTTTTCCTGGAGGACCATTTCAAAGGCCATCTGGTACTCTGTCCTTTAGTAAACCGCACACCCTGGAATGGGCAGGGCCTCCCTTTCACTTATCTTTGTTGATGGTTAGTAAGTATTTTTCCTTTTGCTTGAAAAAGATGAGATACCTTTTTTCTCTGTGAGGGGAGACGTGTTGGTGGTGTTTGCATGATATGTGTCACCGCATAGCGAAAATAGCTTCGTGCTGATAGTCGGGGGCGTGGGTTCCAGGTCAGGCTCATTTATTTGCTGTGTCACTTGGGGGCTGCAACTTCTTGGGGCCTCTCTGCCTTCATCTGTAAAACAGTGACAGTATCGTTGCTCTGTTATCTCAGAATTGTGACGTGAGCGGAAATAGTGCACAATAAAGCAGTCAGGAAAGTGTGCCGGCTGTATTCCCAGCAGTGAGCACACTGCTCTAGGAACCTTACCTGGGCCCATCGGGAGCACCATTCTCCCAGCTTAAAGAGGAATAAACACGGTGGGATATACTAAGTCACCTGTATGAGGCTGCCCGGCTAGTGCCTGGGAGAGCAGGCGGGGGACACACAGGTCTGCATGTCCTCACCGCCCATGGGGGCTTTTAGCTGCCAGGGGACATTTTCTCCAACACCGGCGTGAAATATATACAGTTTCCATAGAAATGGGTGAGAAAAGAATGGTTTATTTTTCTCCTGGATAAGGATATGGGTAAGTTGTACATGCATACCTTATGCAAATTTGTGTTTGTCATTACTTCATGCGTGAATCCACAGTGCTTATCTTGATATATATTTGGCAACATTGATGCTGTCAGGAAGGTATTTGACCACATTTGCAGATTTGCAGTTGGCCATCCACTGGAAGAATTTGTTAGTGTACCTTGGAAAGGAAGAGTGTTTACCTTTATGTTTTCTGGTTGTCATATGGGAGCAATTTGAGAGTTTAATTGGGGTGTGCAGATCTACAGAATCCAATACTATTACCATGTTGTTTCCTCCAAAGGATTCCAGAAGCGTCTTGGCCCCTGGAGCAAACACTACGCGAGGTGATATGCTGTCACGTTGATTATTATACAGTGTGCAAGGAGAGCATCCAGTTCCTGCATCCGACATGCTAATGCGTCCTGCGGGAGTAGCACACCCCGCACAGTCCATTCGTCTCCCAGATTTTTTTTTGAATTTGGTGAAATGGACTGAATATGAACTAGGAATCTGCAGTGTGAGAAAATCAGGATTCACGAGAGAGGTTCGAAGACAGCAGAACGGTGGTAGCCGACTGCCAGGAAGAGGGACGGGCAGGTACAGGAATATATAAGAGCAGCCCAGCAACAGCGCTAATTCCTGACTGTGGAGCCACCTGAATAAGCCACTGGGAGGATGAACTGCATATCACTGAAACTGGGGGCTACTGGGGAAAGGAGTTTTGTGGGCCCAAATGGAGAGAGTCGTTACCTTGATTTTGATGATAAGGGATGAAACTTCCAGCAATGAAGACACAGCTGCAAACCGAGGGCGGGAGACACTTCAACGGCAGCAATAAGCAGTTGCATACCCTTCAAAGGCTAAAACTCACTCTCTGAAAGATGATTATCTGTAAGAAATGAGCTGAATATAAAATAAGGATACCAAGTGTCAGAAAAGTCTATAAAAACATGAGTCTGGGAACAGGAAGAATCCTGGACTCTGGCGCCAGTGCCAGAGACCCACCCCATCGCGACTTGCCCAGCTCTGTGCACTGGTTCAGGGCTGTGACCACACAGCGGGAGGGACACTACTTTCCTCACTCACTTGGGGTTCTCTGTGCACCTCCACCAGAAAGGCGGAGAGCCTCACCTGAAGTCCCACATTGACTTCATGCACACTGAGGACCCAAACCCAGGCAGCGCCGAATACACTGAGATTTGATTCTTTCTTTTTGCCTCTCTTCTTGGCTGCTGATCGCTGACCCTCGAGAGAAACCTTATAGCTGGAGGTAATTCCCAGAACACTGCTCCAACTGTGTGGGGCTGGTTTTCCCAGAGGAGGATAGATCTGCGGGGCCAGAGAGCAGACGTCTCCACCGTGAGAGCCAGGGAAGGTGCACAGAGGGAGAAAGCCCGGCAGAAGGACTGCCAGCGGGCTGAGGACTGCGTTCTGCCGAGTGTGCATGGGAACGAAGGGGAAGATGGACCGGAAATTAACTTCATGGTCCTGTGCCCAGGTCTCAGATGGAAAGAAGATAGCTTCCTCATCTGCAAAGCGAGGATAAAAATAATCCCTGCCTCAGAGGTTGTCACGAGGATTAAATGAGTTCATATTTGTAGAGTGCTTAAGACAGTGCCTGGCAAACAGTACACACAATAGAAAGGTTTGTTCAATACAGAAAATAATAAAAATCAATGACTCGTATACAGAAAATCTCAAGGAATCCACTAAAAAATTATTAGAAGTAATAAATGAGTTTAGCAAGGTTGCAGGATACAAGATCAATATTTAAAAATCAATTGTGTCTCTATGCACTTGTAATGAATAATCTGAAAATGAAATTAGGGAAACACAATAGCATCTAAAAGAATAAAATACTTAGGAATAAATTTAACAAAATAAGTGCACACCTTATGCTTTGGAAACTACAAAACATCATTGAAGGAAAAAGAAAATCTAATTGTCGATTGTAGAAACTGACAAGCTGATTCTAAAATTCACGTGGAATTGCAAGGGGCCCAGAATAGCCAAAATAATACTGAAAAAAAGAACAAAATAGGAGGATTCACATTTCCTGATTTCAAAACTTACTAAAAAGCAATGGCAATGAAGACCTGTAGTATTGGCAAAAGGTAGACAGATTGATCAGTGGAATAGAATTAAGAGTCTACAAATAAATCCTCACGTATATAGTCAACTGATTTTCACCAAAGTTGACAAGACCACTCAATGGGGAAAGAATAGTCTTTTTAGCAACTGGTGCTGGGACATCTGGATAGTCACATGGTAAAGAGTGAAGTTGGACCCTTACCTCACACTTATACAAAAATTAACTCAAAATGGATCAAAGACCTGAATGTAAGAGCAAAAACTATGATAAGAAATACAGGGGTTAATCTTCACAACCTTGGATTTGGGAAAGAATTCTTAGATATGACACCAAAAGCATAAGCAACAAGAGAAAAAAGTAAATGTTATGCTTCATCAAAATGGAAAACTTTTGCGTTTCAAAGAACGACATCAAGAAAGTGAAAAGACAACCCACAGAATGGGAGAAAATATTTGCAAAGCATATATATCTGATAAGGGATTTATATCCAGAATATATAAACACTTACAACTCAACAATAAAAAGGCAAATACAGGGACACCAGCCCTCTGCCGTGGGGCCTTACAGCTTCCCCACAGCTGAGCCCCCTTCGCCTTTCCTGAGGTTGCCACGTCACTGCTGAGAAGCTGGTAGAAGGAGCCTTTCAGCCTGAGAAAGGGTCTTTGGACACTTCCTAAGAATGGCTTCTCAGCTGAGTTTCTGTTTGTCAAATGATGCACCTGTGCGTAGTAGTTGCTTCATTCCTTCATTGATGGAAAAGGACTGGGCTGGCCTCTGCGGAGTTCATAGAGAATCCGTGGCCCGTCCTCCACTGGAGGTCGACTGACAAGGAACTCACTTTGGGAATTTTGGAAACACTGTTTCTGTAGCTAAAATGTGGTGTGTGTGTGGTGTGTAATTTTCAGACAGGCTTGTTTTTAATTGTGGAAAAATATACATAACATAAAATTTACCATTTTTGTGTTTTTTGAAGATTGGCCCTGTGCTATCATCCATTGCCAATCTTCCTCTTTTTCTTTTTTTCTCTCCAAACCCCCAGCACACAGTTGTGTATCATAGTTGTAGAGTTGTTGCTCTTCTATGTGGGATGCTTCCTCAGCATGGCTTGATGAGCAGTGAGTAGGTCCGACCCCAGTTCGGAACCCACGAACCCCTGGCTGCAGAAGCAGAAGGCGCGAACTTAACCACTCCACCACTGGGCCAGCCCCCATTGTAACCATTTTCAGGTGTACAGTTCAGTGGCATTAAGTGCATTCACGTTGTGCAACCGTTGCCACCATCCATCTTCAGAACTTTCTCATCTTCCCAAACTGAAACTCTGAACCCATTAAACACTAACTCCCCATTGCCCCTCCCCTGGCCCCTGGTGCCCACCCTTCTAATTTCTGTCTCTGTGAATCTGATGACTCTAGGTCCCTCATGTAAGTGGAATCATACAAGATTTGTCCTTTTGTGACTGGCCTATTTCACAGAGCATTATGTCCTCAAGGTTCATCCATGTGGTAGTGTGTCAGAATTTCCTTCTGTTTTTAAGACTTTAAAATTTTGAAGTGCTTCAAAGCCAAATCAAGTTTTTATTACTTTTATGTTTTCGTTTTTTTATTTTTTAAAAAAGTTTAATTAAAATTAAATCAATGAAATATCTATCTTTCCAACCACACAGCAAAAGCTTCTTTCAGACACGTCAGCCCTTCATTTATGGAATTACAGGTGGTTAGAGCTGGGAGGAGCTCAGAGATCACCGATTCCTTCTCTCCGCAGTGGGGTGTGGGGCTGTGGGGCCTGGCTGTACGTGCATGGAGAGAGGTGGGGCAGATCCCAGACTGGACGTCCTCATTCTGGTCACACAGACATGACACCTTTGAAAATTTCAAGACATCACGTTTTGTTGTCTAGCAGTTTGCCCTACTGTGGGCGAGAAGCCCTACTGCCTCCAGTTTTCACGAGAAATTAGGACTTTTAAAATGTGAAACCTCTAGGTTTTTAATGTCAGCAGCTAATTCAATGACTTAAGAACACCGTAGAATGATTTTAATCTGAGCATTAAAGTGGAGCACAACACACCACTGCCCTGGCTACTGAGGGCTCCTGTGGCATCTGCGGGGGGTTGGAGGGGGCAGATGGTGCCAGACTCCACAGTTTCAAAACAGGTGACACTTGTCTGTTTTGGGAAAAAAGGCCTGATGATAAAATAAATTGTAAAAATGAAGCCACCCACCACGTAGTCCGGCTGTCTTACGTTCCTGTCGGGGGGCGGTGTGGCAACGCGATCAGTTTAAAGTGACAAACACACGGACCAGTGAGGACACTCTCAGACAGTGGGTACTGGGGAGTAGAAGAACCTCTGCGTTGGGCAGCCCAGCGTGACTCACCTGTGCAGGAAGAGAAACTCAACAGGGTGCAGCACGAGTAACGATGCGTTCTCATTCAATACGGTGTCTTCCTGCCATTTCCTTTGAATGCTCCCTTTTATTGGTTTTGTATAACATTTATAATTAGGTCCTTTATGTCCCTGAATTGACAGGATAGGTCAGCAACAAGGAAAGTGTGTGCCTTGTGCTAACTGCTCCATGGCTCTGAGTCGAACCAGAAAATAGAGCAACGTTTAACTTATAAGCATACAACAATGTAAGTTTCCAGAAGAATGGTTCATAGTGCTATTTGTATTTTAAGGTAGCAGAGAAGATAGGATTAAACCAAGAGATTTAAAAAACAAAATTCATAACATAAAAAGGAGCGTATCTTTGGTGAACGATAAAATGGTGAGCCCGTCAGAAAGGACTCTAAAGAGCTTCACGTGATCATCGCGTGCTTCAGGGACAGAAGACCTGTCTAGTACAGTGACAGACCTGTCTGTGGGCTGGACCCTACCCTCCGGTGTGCCTTCAACCATCCTGCAGGCCGGAGAGCAACGGAACCTAGAGCAGTCTCCCATTCACACGGGGCATTTATGGCCGATCCCTTCTATTGTCCCACGAGCCTGCTGACGCATGACATAATCCTCTACACTCCACGAGGCAAGCTTTTGAATCCCAGGCCACACACGTTCCAGGAGGTGCGGCGAGTGCAGCTCATGTGGGAACCTCACCCTGCCTGGTAGAAGATGGGTGGTCCCAAATAAACCTGAGCATTCTCTTAAATGTAATTTCTAGAACGAGATTACACTCCTTAGGACACTTCTCATTCCTTCTGGGAAATCAGCGGGCCAGTGGAAGGGGTACCCAACCTGGTTCTTCCAGCCCACAGGAAAGAAAAGGGGGAGTCTCTTCAGAGATTTGTTTTGGCTAACTTGCATATGGATGGGCTAATTTAAAAATGTTGAGAGCCCCATTTTTATATTTGATATTATGATTCAGTGCATGTTATGTTTTCCTTGTGGCAAATATGTCCCGTATATGTTCGTTGTAATGAAAACTATTAAAACACGTATCTCTATATAGAGATGCATTTCTTCGTGACATTCTCTCTCTGTCTCCCTTCCTCTCTTTCTCTCAGACATATATATCAAGGCGTGTTTAAGATTAGCCAATTTGGCAGTGGAATTAAAAAAAAAAAGGTACTCTAGTTAAAAGAACAGGTGTTAGTAATAAGTTTAGGCATTTTCTTAATGACTTGAAATCCTATAGTTTTTTAAATAAAACATTACACATAGTCTGTTCCTTAGACTGTGGCTTAGTATTTAGAGTAAGCAAGCTAATTGTATATGTAAAGATATTTAAAATATTTTAATATAATATTAGCTGCCTACGTAATATAGGTTGAAATCTTCATAAGTATTTTATTTTGAAGCATCATGAGAAGAAATTTTGTTGTGTGCTCAGTTACATGTGTAATTGATTTCTTGGTTATGTAAAAGAGCACAGGCTGTCACCATCAGGGACGCACCAGGAGGGAAATTAGGAGGATGAAGAAGGCTTTGCTGCTGCATCAGTCAGGGCTGTTTATTGAACACTACAGAAACACAATTTGAACGGGATCGATAAAAGCCTTGTAGTGTTGTTGTTTATTTTTTTGGCTCCCATGACTGGGAAGCCTGGGACGGTCCTGAAGGGGGCTCGGCTGGTCTGGGGCTGACGTGTCTGAGCTCTGCCCGTCTTCTGGCTCCTGGTTCTGCTCCGCTCTGTTGCTTTGTTCTTACAAAGCATCCTTCACTTGTGGGAAAGACGGCGCAGAGCAAAGGTTTCCATCGGTAAAGGAGACAACAGTCCTTGGCATTTTCACATCAGATATCAGGGATGATTGTCTGTGGCCCCGCTTGGGTCAGCTGTCCTTCCCTGACCAGGCCCTCCATCCACAGAACGAGACTCCACAGTGAGCTGGAATCAGAGCAGGTGCCCACCTGCGTGTTCCCAGGGGGTAGGCGTGGGGTGTTGTGACAAGCCCATTCCAAACACACGGGAGAAGCTGCTTGTGGGGAGGAGGGCTTATTACAAACCGTGGAGAGGAGAGGGCTGAGGACCCAACCACGGACACACCCGGAGCTGCTTTTCCTGAACTTGGTGACAATCTAATATGGAGCACGAGACAAATATCAGATCAATTAGCATTTCACAGAATAATATATATTTTTGATGCTAAAGATGATATTTGCTAGTCCTTGATATTCCCCAAATCATGCAGATCAACCCTTTTGTACTGACACAAGCTGAGAGCTGTCTGGGAGGCCTGACGTGAGGAGGAGCAGGTGCAATGACGAGAGGCTTAGCATCCTACTTGTAGAAGTAGAAAAATATTAAACTATTCGGAACTATTACAGGGAGGGGTTTCACATTTTTATGGGAGAAAAAAATGTATAAATTAAATATTAAAAGGAGAGGATCACAGGAACTGAGGTTTCCGGGCGTCTCTCTGGCTCTTGATTTTCACCTTTAATTCCAGCATCCGACTTCAGAGCAACTGGGAGCCTCCCACACTCGACATCCCCATCCCATTCCCTCATCCCAGTAGCTCTGGAAAAACACGATTAAGATTGTAGAGATGAGAGAAAACACCTCTGGCCGACTGTCTGGCTTATTACTGCTTCATTTTAGGGAATTACCTGGTATCCTCAGTAGCCACGTTTACCTGGAGTGCTGCCCAAAGATCATAGATAATCCAAGGGAAAGAGCCAATCACATCTTTTGCCAAAATTTGCAATTTGGAACATTGAACAATTCTGTCCTTAGTTGAGGCAAGAGGGGTCCCTGTCCTGAATACACAGACACGCACACACGTGTGCACACACATGCACACTCAGTCCAGAGCACGAGGACTTTTCTATCACTCAGCAAAGGCGCTCAGCTCTGGCACATGCCTCACAACCTGTAACCTGAAATGCTCGTCTCTTGACTAGCGAAGCTCATGTCACAGCAAAATACAGTTGGCTCTCGTTATTCACAGATTCTGTATTTGTACGTTCACATACTCACTAAAACTTATTGCTAATCCCCAAATCAATGCTCGTGGCACTTTCGTGGTCATTCACGGAGAAAAAAATTCGAGTTGCCCATTCCCAGCTCCGGCGGAACGAGGCGCTGCTGTGCCCTCTTCTTCCTGCTCTCGTACGTACACAAGTGTCCTTTACACGATCTTTTCCATGTCACGTTTTGTGCATTTTTGAGCTTTTGTTGGTGACTCGCTGTTTAAAGTGGCCCCAAGTGTGGCCCTGATGTGCCGTCTAGTGTTCTTCCTAAGGGCAGGGAGGCTGAGACCTGCCTTGTGCAGAAATCAGGATGAGCTTCCTCACATACGCTGGGTTACACTGTCCGCCGTGGGGTCAGTGTTCGTGAAACAACGTGTATTGAAGAAGATGTCTTTACAAAGGAACACACGTACAGCCAGGTTTTGACTGATTGGTTGATGAGAACGTTGTGACCCGAGGCTCTCAGGAACCTAACCTGTATTTCCCTTTGAAGCAATTGTCCAATAGTCACTGATTCAGTACTTGCGACAACTTGATGGAATGTAACTACCACAAATGAGGAGAATCCACTCTACTTCCCCCACCTCTACCCATGCCCTTGAAACAAAACGCAACTGTGTCCAAATGCCAGGAAGACTTTGTGTTGGGTCTCTGTTTACCCTGGAGATGAACAAGGTTTCAGAGTAGGAGAGTTTTGAACAGTAGAAATGCTTAGGTGAGAGAAAAGATATATTAATTAACTTTTCCAATCCTTCCCATGTAGCATGACTACAATAGATTCTTGCAATAAATTGTATCATCTTCCACTAGTGCCTGATGTACATTTTCTTGCTTCTCCTCGTGTTCCATTTGCACTTGGTAGCCAAGGAACATGTTGCAATTTCAGACAATCTATATTACTGTGAAGCTTGTAGCTGTGTGGGTCTAAATGTAAAATGTGGGAGACACAACAATTCTCTACTTTGGCCACTAGATGGACATTGAACTCCAGAACTGAGAATAATTTTACTTTTATAAAATTATTTACTAAGATCTTTTCAAAATGTGAAAAAATTCATCATTGCCTAATCTTATTTTAAAAATTTTATGGTCATTGATTATAATTCATATTTTCCTTTTAATTTTAAAAGTTTTAAAAGACTTTTAATAGTTTTAAAAGAAAAGAAAATTTTTAAAAAACATGTTTGAAAAGTAATTTCAAGATTTTTCAAATATTTGCTCTTGATGTTACATTTTGGTGAAAATATAATCAAGTTTGTATACTTCAAATATAATTACATTTTATTTTTAATCTAGATCACTGTAAAAGAACAACTTATATAAAAAGTTTGATTATAACAACATAATTAGTAATTTTGTTGAAAAGATGGAAAGAAAATTTTTATAGAAAAAATGGAAATTTATGAATTATGTGTGTATTTTGTTACTCATCCAAACATTACTGGTTCTTTAACATAAGACCTAAATATGCACATCCCCAAATAGGTCACCTTTAATAGTTTGCCAACTTCCAGTCATATAAAAACAACGTATTTTGTTGTTAGGAAGTATTTGCCTGGAATTCTTCACCCTTGATTTGCATGCAGCATCCTTTGTTTGGTGGTGTGTTAACTAGGGTTCGTTGTTAAATGTCTCCACATCCAGGGTGTGCTCTCACCGAGGATGCTGCAGACGCGAGCACAGGGACTGACCATGGGCCTGGAATTCGAGATGTGCTGGAGGCACACCCAGATCCAGAAGGACTTGCTCTTCCTGCTCTCAGCACTGCCCTACGTCCCTCTCTTCCTTTCTGGGGATTTTCACTTGTTTTTTAACGATACATTTAAATGTTTAAAAGTTCCCATAAACTTAGGAATAGTCTGGTAGTTCTGTAGCCGTGGTAACATATAGCCACGGGACCTGTTTTAAACTCAGTCCGTCAACCAATGACAGCTGCCCCTGTGAACACGCTTTTGCAGCCAAAGGTCAGTGTCAGCCCCTTGCTGCTCACAGTCGGTCAGCCAACGGTGGATGCACTTCTGCAAACATGTTCTGAGTGCCAACGATCAGCAATCCTTGAATCCCACGGTGCCCAAATTCCTACAGCAGATCGACACTTGACTCTGGAGAGACTGCGACTGTCTAGAAGAACAGCTTTTGTATTATTGCTTATTTTCTTATTGCTTATTACAGCCTTTACTGTAGTAAGCAATACATTCAGCTCTGGCTCTTTATTTCGGATATCGTGTGGCCGTCTCATCATGCGTCAGCACGTGACATCTCGGTGGCTCCCCCTCCACTTTCCCCCCTTAAGCAGCAAGAGTCGATACTGCTGCTTGTGACCACAGGACACAGGAAATCAGGATGTTGTAGTTGCTCAATATATAGTTCAGGATTGAAAGGATAAAGGAACTTGATGTTTACTGCTGTGCATCATTATACATTATCCATAGAATGGTGAACGAGGCAGACCCAGTGCTTCCCTCACGAAGCTCATGTTCCAACGGGGAGTGACGAGTAAACAGACCATGATCACAGTGTGGGCAGTGAGTGCCATCTGAATGCATAGAAGGGACACTTTGTAAATCTGGTGGAGCATTTATAGGCAGCTTTCCACAGGAAATGGTATAAAAGTTGGAACCTGAAAGGTGTGTAGAATTTAGCCAGGTAAGAAGGGACAGGGATGGGAGAGAGAATATTCCAGGTGGAGGGCGATATTCATGCTCTTGTGTAGTGCCCACCCTCAGTGTATGAGGATTGGTCTGTATGACCAATAGAATACGGCAGAAGTGATGATGATAAGGCTCTGAGATAAGGCTTCCATCTTCACTGTGCTCTCCTCTCTCTCTCTGTCTCAGATTACTTGCTCTGGGGAAAGCCACCTCCCATGTTGAGGAGTCCTGTGGAAAGTCTGGAGCTAAGATCTCTTTTCGTTAACTGGTGAGGGATGGAAACCTGCCAATAACCAAGTGTGTGAGCTGGGAAGTGGGTCCTCCCTCATCGAGCCTTCAGATGAGATCACAGCCCTGGCCAACGGCCTAACTGCACCTCATGGGGGACCCTGATCCAGAAGCACCAGTCAAGCCACTTCCAGACTCCCGACCCTCAGAAACTGTGAGATGGTCCAGGCTTGCTGTTTAACCTGCTGTGTCAAGGTAACACGTTAAACAGTAATAGATTAATAAGTAGGGATCAAAATATATAAATTCCTAGAACTGAGGAAGAACATGATGAATCTGAGGACCCCAAACCTGTTTCATGTGGCCTGATTTCAGAATACAGAGAGGGAGATTGAGGGAGAAATTGCAAAGGTGAGGTGGGAGGGTCCAGGCAGGAAGGGCCTCGTCAATCATGTGTCCACGTTTGGGTTTTATTCTGTTGGCAGAAGCATATTTAGAATTCTTAGAAGAGTTCTTAAAATATTATTTTTATTAAATAGAATAGATGGGAAAAGATAAGATAAAATATGTAAGTTATAAAAATGACTATTCCCCAAACTCCTATATTCCCTCCAACTGATTCAAAAAATAAACCCTACCGTGATCTCTGAAGTATTCTGTGCATCCTTCTGCGGTCCCACACTGTTCTCTCCCTTCTCAACCCACTGCTTCTCATCACAGTTGAAGCACATTTAAGCACACGTGTTTCAACAGGGTCTTATTCTCCTCAAAGTTTTCTCCCTCCCCCTCCTCTCCAAGTGTCATCTGGGTACAGGGAATCTACAAGGTCTCAGGTGATGGGCATATGATGCAGGACCACGTGAAAATCCCTGTGCTGTCTCTGGGCTCTGGCTGGTCTGCACAGAGCTGCATCCCACAGGTTGTTGGGTGTCTTGCTGGCACTTTCTCTGGAGACAGCTGCTGGTGTAAGCTGGAGTTTGTCCCTTGGCTCAGTTGTGGTCTAATGGACCGTCCTCTGATGATCTCGCAATGTGGCTCCTGCTGGGTTCCGGCCACATCCTCCATCCAGTTCCTGGCTGAGCCTGTTCACTCTGCAACCTCTATACGGGGCCACCTTGCCACTTGCCACAGCTTTCCCATGGCAGACCCACGATGGCCCTTCAGCCCTCACTTCTCTCTGGTGTCTAGATCCCTTTCCTAAGGTGCTGCTGTCAAGGCCAAGATCTCTGCCCTTTCTCTGCAGAGTGGGGCCCGTGGACTGTCTCCCTCCTCCTGGGGCAGCCTGTGGGCACAGGAACCCTTTACAGAGTCTCCTCCCAGAACTTGAAATAGGAACTGGGATAAAAGCCCCTGTGCTCTCAGTTACCCCTCCACAAGGTGGGGTCCTCTCCTACCCTCCCCCACAAGACTTGACCCCAAGGCCCCTGAGTGCCACCCCCTGCCTCCCACTCTCCCCCCAGGACAGGAAGGGCTCCCTACTTCCCTTCACTGCTCAGTGGTGATTCCCTATTTCCCACTCCAGACCTTGTGTCTCCTGCTGCCTTCTCCTCCGGCTTTAAGCCTAGTGGAGAACATCTGTAGGAGAGTATGGTTTTGGGGGATGAAACACTATCACTGAGTGTGTTCAAGATGTCATTCTCCTTGCACTTGCACCTGAGGTTCGTGTTGTGGAAATGGACTGGGCAGAGCATTAGGAGGCCACTCTGTCACTCTGACATGGACTGGGGTGGGCACTGCACTGGAGACAGCACAGACTCACAGGGACTTACAAGACAGGGCAGTACTTGGCCGGGTGGAGACTTGGTTCAAGGTGCGAAGTGAGGGGAACCTCTGGAGACATGAGCAACAATGAGTGACGGCAGCTGTCTGACTTGGGGAGATAATGATGTGTAGGGTATGACCTGGTGAATTTGAAGTTCCCTGAGACACTCTAAGATGTTGGATTGGCGAGTCAGAGATTCGGAAGGAGTTCTGGGGTAGAAATACAGATTTAGGAGTTGTTGGCCTGTGGGTTGAGGTTGAAGCCTGGGGAGTGGGTGAGGAAGACTGGTGTTAAATAAGCAAGAAAAAAGCGGATAAGAATGAAAGGCTAATGAACTAAAAGAGCCATGAAATACTCAGAGGAGGACCGGGATGGCGGGGTGGTTCTGCAGATGGTTTCACGGGAGGGGACGTGGCCGCCACGCGCCCGCTGACCAGCCTGAGACCAGGTGAGGGGGAGAGAGCTCAGCCTCCGGAGGTGAGAGCAGCCTGAAACTGCCACAGC
The DNA here is from genome assembly GCA_031878705.1 of Tapirus indicus. Classification (NCBI taxonomy): domain Eukaryota; kingdom Metazoa; phylum Chordata; class Mammalia; order Perissodactyla; family Tapiridae; genus Tapirus; species Tapirus indicus. The sequence goes on from CM062925.1 coordinate 124,972,533, forward strand.
GGGAAGCTCGACAGGGACAAGGAGGGGTGAAGGGCATAGGGACCTGCAAACCGAATGACAAAGAGGGAAGCTGGGGAGCCCACGGTAAACGTCCCAGTGGACGCTGCTGACGATGGGTCTGAGATCTGTGAGCCCGGGGGTGGGAGAGCTGGCAGTGTCCCTGTGTAGGGGAGTGCGTGTCCTGCAGCCAGAGGGACTGGGAACCTGGAGCTCAGACAAACAAAACAAAACAAAGAACCTGAAGGCAGCGAGGAAGGAGGGAGGGGGACAGGGGGTGCAAGGAGGGAGGAAGGAAGCATAGATGAGGCAGACAATTCCTCTACCCTCTGGGTCCTTCTGGCTGGTCTAAGAATTAAATTGACATGAGACAGAATAACAGGAGATCAAACAAAGTTTAATAGCATGTATACCTGGGAGAAACCCAGGAAAGCTGAGTAACTCACCAAAATGGCTGAAGCCACCGCCCGAAGTACCATCCCTAGCTCAAGACAAAGGAGGGTGTTGGGGGTAGTGGTTTGGGACTTCAAAGGGGAGGAAGGCAATTTACATGGAGATGGCAATGCAAATGCTTGACAAACAAGTGTTGGTTGGGCCACCTACAGACAATGTGACCCCAGAGAGAACTTTGATAAAAATGGGCTTGCTGGTGCCTTTCTGTCTATCACACCTAGTTCACATCATATTATAGTTATCTATGGCATTAGCTCCTTCCTGGAACAGGCCTTCTGTCTTAAATTCTTTGAGGCAGTCAGGGGGAAGTTCAAAGTTTCTTTCATTGTCTTTTGTTCTTAAAAATAATAAAGGCAGAGAGACACATTTTGGGGTGGCCAATTCTGATCCCCCACAGAAGGAAAGAAAGAGGGAAGGAAGAAGGGAAGATGGGAAAGAAGAAAAGGAGGAGGGAGGGAGGGAGGCGCAGGCAGAGGGAGGGAAGGAAGTAAAGAGAATCACCCTTCTCCTTCCCAGTCCCTCGGCTCTAGGTTGGAAAGTTTTCCTCAGCAAGAAAGAGGCACACTTTTTAATCTGTTTACCCTCTTTGCAATAATCTTCAGATCATAACCTGGAAACAGCAGGGCGGGAAGGGAAACACTCCGAGCATGGGAGCCAGTGAACCTGGAGTTGGGAGGACTGCATGGGTGTCTCTCCCTTTGCATCCTGGTTAGTCGGTCACTGAAAAACCTGAATAGTGAGTTGTGCTTGCATCTGCCTGCAAATGGAAAAGCTAAACTCCTTTAACTAACCAGAGGTCTTCTGATACAAAGGGATTCACCCTTGAAGGTGCAGATGAGCTTACGGGGCGGGGGTGGGGCGGGGGGCGGAATACTGTGTGACGAAAGAGAAAATAAAATCTCACTGGAGTGAGAACCTGCAGAGAAAACAGGGGGAAAAGCAATACTGACCATGAAATCATAGAACAGGAGGTTTTCAAGAGAGGTTTAAAGTCTCTCAAAGCGAGCCAGGCTGGAAAAGTCTCGAGACTGAAGGATGAAGACACACAGGAGAGTGTCGGGGGCGGGGCGTTATTTATTATGCTGCAAGGTCAAATGACCTTCCTCCTCCTATATTGCTCTTTTTTGTGTTTCAATCCCCTGTAAAAGAACATTAAAAGTATTTAAACACATTAAACCAGTTCTTTGTCAATATTTAAAAGGCATATTTCATCTTGGCAAAGATTCCTGTAAAAAACTGTAATAATGTGCTTTCTGTTTTCCGACTTCGGGTGCAATTGAAGGCCCTGGCAATAATGAATGGTAACAGAGAGATTGTATTTTCAGGGCCGTTTTACTTTTAACTGTTACTGCTGATTATACATTTTTTATTGTGACATGATTTAATTTTACAGGGAGGTGAGCACACTGCAGATTATAGGATTATATATTAGATGTGAAACCAGAGAAAAAAAGCAAAAAGTGGACATTTGGAAAGTAGCTCAGTTTTCTAACACTACGAGTTCTGTAAGTGTCAGACTCCAAGAAGGGGCTCAGGTGTGCAGGGCCAGGGAGAGGAGGAGGGCAGTGCATTGGGGGTTCTCCAGAGACACAGAACCAATAGTGTATATATATTGTATATATAGACAGATTTATTATGCGGGACTGGCTCTCGAGATTATGGGGGCTGAGAGGACCCATGATCTGCCCTTCACAAGCTGGAGACCCAGAAGGGAAGCAGGTGTTGGTGTTCAAAGGCCTGGGAGCCCCCGCGTGAGGATGAATCACCAGGAGACCAATCTCCTGGCCTCCGGGGGCTTCACAGGCTGAGTGGAGGAGAACCTGTGACCCATGCCCTCCAAGGCGGGACTGTGTGGAGGTCCATCAAAAATTCTTCGCTCCACACTCACTTTTCTGATGAAAAGACAATCAATTAAAATAAATCCCTTCATTTCATACCTAAGTACCATAATACAAGCATCGCCTCGGGGCTTGCATCCTGACATTAGGAGAAGCGGTGAAATTACACAGCAATAAATAGTAAAGTCCTAGGATTAAAATCTCTCATTTAAAAAATAACAGGGGGTATTATTTACATAATGATGGGGCAAAAACTTAAAGTTCATTAAATGTCTCTCAGAGGCTTTGATTTATTTCTTCAACTGGATTCTCAAATATTTGACTGTGGTCTCTGTTATAACAAAGTGTAGACGCTGGGAGTATATTTAAGTCAAATGCACTGTGTTCTCAGTAGAAGATGGATCCTCGGTTACGACCTCCTGGTGACCAAGAACTCCCCGTGCCTGTGAATAATTGTGTGCCTGTGAATAATTGGTGTGGAGAACGGGCAGAGCCAGTCAGTTTGTGGTTTCTGCCTGCTGGCATTCAGAACAGCCCCACTAATTCTCACTTAGTGGAGGTCCAGCTCTCATGTTTTGGCATCCCCTAACGCTCTGATGAATTCAGTGGACATGAGACACATCAATGAACAGCGAACCTCTCTCCAGCCTCTGTCTCTCCCTGCAGAGTCTTTAGCTGACGTCGAGTCTATTAAATAGTAAGAGCATTCCGGGTTATTCCCATTATTCATTCAAACAACTATTTCCTGAACATTCTCTCTGTGTGAAGTCATGGGAATCGCAGGTAAAACAACACTAACACCAAGTTCCCATTGCGCCCTAAAGTGTCCGCTGAATAGAGAGGAAGGGTCAGGGGCACGTAGACAGACCGCAGAGACGTTCTCTCCGCAGACTCTGCTTCATCAACGGGCTCCTTAACCCTGGTGCGCCCTCCCCTCAGACCCATGTCCACGTCTGCCATGGCCGGGTATGTTACTCCTGAGTGTAGCTTGCTGCCAAGTCGGTGCCTTCTGTATTTGATATAATTTCAAACTTGAGCTAAATATTAGGTAATTCGTAACTTCACAGTTTAATTAAATAGTAGATCGTTTCATAATCTCACTAAATATTAGATAAACCCACGCAACATGAGATCAAAAAGGGAGGACGAAATGTGTTCTTTCTATGAAGCTATGCTGGAATGCTCTGGAAGTTACTAATTTTAAAAATGAGTAACTGAAAGACATTGCTGATATAGATGTGTGTGAGACACTACAAGTGATGGAGAAAATGTAAGAAATCTGAGTGGATCCTTCATTCAGATGTCTTTCAAGGTGACTGAAGTTTTGATCTGTTTAAGAAGCAATGGGAATCCCTCATGCTCTGAGGTCATGGTTTCAGGAAGGAACAGGACCTGGGTGGGCTCAAGAGGGGCCGAGCTCGAAGCAAAGGACTGTGGGCTCTGTGGAAAGACTGAGGAGGAACCCTCATCTGTGCAGATTATGTGAACAAAATACTGTCAGCATTTTTGTTTGTCTGTTTAATACTCAGCTTTAAAGTCTTAACTAATTTTAACTTCAACGGACCTCCTATTCATCCAACTCCTGTGGCCTGAGCGCTTCGCCAGGTAGACAATGGGCCAATCCCCCCGAAAAGGATCAGAGGTTCAGGGGTGAGATCCCTCCTTGCAGCATCATCCCAGGAATTTCTGGGCGGGAGTCACAGAAATAGATTCCGAGGCCATTCTCTGTCCTCTGGGTGCCTGTGAGCACAGCTGGTCCAGGCAGACGCAGAAACGGGCACCCATGATGATGACGGGGTGGCTCTGCAGGGTCGGCGCTCCTCCAGCTTCATGCAGGGGTAAGTAGCCCTCACTGTTAGCCGAGATGGACAACAGAGGTCACCCACACCACGGCCTCGGTAAGGAGTTGCATGCATCCAGGCTGATTGCTTTGTGCTTCCTGGTTGCACTGCGTTTGGCCCTCCAATGCCTGGGCTGCAGGTGAGAACCAGAATCCTGGCTCTTTAACCACACATTGCTCCCACCATAACAGACATGCTGATGGACAAGGGACGACTAGACAGAGTTCAATCATTTCTCAGTCTGATCAACCGCATCTGTCTAATAATTTTCTTTAGGGTCGCAAACTCCTTGGCATGATCTTTTACATATAAGAATGCTTTGTTGGTTTTTCTCTATTCTGTTCCCAGTGTTTGTCTTCTCAACAGAGAGAAGCCTGTTCAGTACTTGGTCTGATTAATGTTACCGCAGGATTTGGGAGTGCAGAACCACGAGACAGGTTTAAACTTCAGTCCTTGCGGCTCCCAAGGCTGCCCCGTAAATACAACAGTCAGTGTGTTGGTGGAGGGGAGCACCACTTTAAATAAGAATAATAAAACAATATCAAAAATAGGTAGTTTTGATTTGCATTTCCCTAATAGTTAGTGATGTTGAACATCTTTTCTTGTGCCTGTTGGCCATCTGTATGCCTTTGGAAAAATGTCTGTTCATATCTTCTGCCCATTTTTTGATCAAGTTGTTTTTTTCTTGTTGAGTTGTATGAGTTCTTTATATATTTTAGATATTAACCCCTTATCAGATATGCCATTTGCAAATATTTTCTCCCAGTTGGTGGGTTGTCTTTTTGTTTTGTTGATGGTTTCCTTTGCTGCACAGAAGCTTTTTAGTTTGATGCAGTCCCATTAGTTTATTTTTTCTTTTCTTTCCCTTGCCTGAGGTGCAGCCACTATGGAAAACAGTACGTAGATTTTTCAAAAAATTAAAAATAGAACTACCATATGATCCAGCTATCCCCTTCTGGGTATTTATCCAAAGAACATGCCAACACTAATGTGAAAAGATACATGCACCCCTATGTTCACCGCAGCATTATTCACAATAGCCAGGAATTGGAAGCAACCCAAGTGCCCATCAATGGATGATTGGATAAAGAAGATGTGGTATATATACACAATGGAATACTACTCAGCCATAAAGAAAGACAAAATTGTCCCATTTTCAACAACATGGATGGACCTTGAGGGTATTAAGCAAAGCAAAATAAGTCAGACAGCCAAAGACAAATACCATATGATTTCACTCATATGTGGAAGATAAACAAACAAACACATAGACAAGGAGAACAGATTAGTGGTTACCAAAGGGGAGGGAGGTGGGGGAAGGGTGAAAGGGATAAAGGGGCACATGTGTATGGTGACAGATAAAAACTAGACCATTGGTGGTGAGCACAATGCAGTCTACACAGAAGCTGAAATATAATGATGGACACCTGAAATTTATACAATGTTATAAACCAATGTGACCTCAATAAAATAATTATAAAAACAGGTGAGGTTTTCCCCCAAGGGATTGCTTTTGTGTAAGAACATTTTAATTTCTCCTAAGGACGTCTTTGTCACCCACTGGGCTATGAAAATCTGGGCAAATCAGATTTGTGTCTCAGACTTGACTTTATCGGCTTCATCCTTTGTGGTGATGATCAAGTAGAGGGAAACATGGGATGGAGTTGAAAGGGTACCGAGCACATACCCTTGGGGAGAGCTCAGATGTTCAGTCTCGGGTCAGTTTTCTCTCTGAAGATAAACATTCAGCCTGGAGATTCTGCCGGTTCTCCTGGACTTTTCACAAACCCAGAGGACACTTGAGAGTGACACAATCTTCAATACCAGGAAAAAATGATGTAAAATGTCTGGAAAATGTGGATATTTTGTGTAGAGTTGTCTTCCATTTCTGCCACTGCCTATTCAAGGAGCTGTTCAATATTTGGGGCCAAATTGTGGCTCAGAGAGTCTTCAGTTAAGAAAGAAGCCACATCAAGAAGGACGGGATGCTTGTCCACGTGAGCCAGCCGCTCTTCTCCGTGGCTCCCTCCCACCCTATCGATGCTCCCCACGTCTCCTTTGACCCAACTGTGTTCTTGGCAGTAAGAGTTGGCAATGGGAACATGTTTATTTTCTCTTTCTTGGTATATGTGATATTTATCACAAAGCCGCTCCTGGTGATGGCTTTGTTCAATAATGCGGAGGGTTCTGAAATGTAAGCACAATGTCCACATTGAAATACAGAAATGCCTGAAGTGGTTTAATATTTTCTGTGTCACCTTGTCACATTCAATATTTCAAGTTGAACCTTTACTTTTAGTTATTTCGTAGACAGTAACAATTCAGGTTTATCAAGGATGGCCCCAGGTGAGAAGTGAGCATCGCAGCTAAAACTGTAAAAAACTAAACCTCACCAAAAACAACCAACTGACCCATAAACATCAGAGCCAGGTACTTATGCTGAGATTTCCCAGAAAGTTACAGAAATATATCAATGTATTACATGCAGGCGGAGTTGATCAGATTTGTGAAGATTTGGTTTCCTTGCCTAGCTTTTCTAGAGCTCTAGCATTTCAACTACTTGGAGAAAAGGAGAATAATCCAGAATCGGTAAGGATGCAGCTGGATAATTATTTTCCTCCTGTGAGTTTTTTCTTGATTATAGTTAAAATGATCCCAAAGTTGGGTGGGTTCTGGGGCTGCAAGGGGACTGAACCTACAAGGCTTGTTAATTTTTTTCTGAGCATGACGTCTGCATTCTGCATTTCAGACACTAGAGGGAAGCACTTGACTGAGCTAAGGTCCCTCCAGTCTCGAGCGAGAAGGCAAAAAAGCAAAAGCAAATCCCAATGCTTCGCCGACAATGCCCTTTTCTGTCCCCCTCCCATCTTTCTCTCCTTTTCATCCTTTCCCTCCCTGCTTCTTTATCTCTCTCCCATATGTCGTCTTCCCTTTTTCTTGGCGATCTTCTTAAAAGTTCACAAGAAGATTCCTCCTCTCTGCATTAATTGGACGAGAGACCGAGGGTCCGCTCACCATGGTGGACACACATCACGGTTTCAAACCGCAGCGTCTGGTTCTGAGTCTCCAGCACCGCTGGACACGTTTAGTAAGTTCACTGAAAGTCATTCTTGGGGGTTCTGTTTCCTTTCCATTTTTCTCCTATGCTTTATTCCTCCAAGAAAATGCTTCCCTCTGAAGACCTGAGGACACACAGCCTGACCTGGAATTCAGTCCTCTCCAATGCAGGACCCTCTGGAATTTCGGGTGGAGGAGTAACTTCCACGTGGCCGCCAGAAGGGTCCGGACCTCACTGATACACGGTGACCTTCCAGCACCATCCTGAGGAGGTGAGGAGGGACCTGGGGGCCAGAGACTGTTCCTGACTCTTCCACCTTAAGTGAGATATTTATTTCTCCAATTTCTAATTGTTTTCTTTCTTAAACTTTAAAATAGAGTTAATGATAATTATCACATTTCACAGCGTTTCAAGGATTATACAACCATGGCATCTGGCATGTAGGGAGTGCCCAGTGTTTGCTGTTATTATTATTATTGTTAATTTCAGGCATTTTAAAATCTCAATGTCTTGTTAAAAGCAGCTTGCAATTATTGGACCAATAATCCTTCCACTCTCGCTCCTACATCCTGTAAACTCCTAAATGAGGAGAACTATGATTCTTGCTGACCTACAAGAGATCACCTATAGACATTAAGGAATAAGAAATGCCTTTTTAAATATACTTGTGTTTAACTTAAAATAATGCCCCCCTCCTACAAAATTGCTACGTTTTCACCTTCTTAATTGCCAAGAAAATAATGTAGCATAGAATATATTTTATGATAAAATTCTATTTAGAGCATCTGATTTCTTAAGACCTGGGTAGACAAGATAGTCTAATGCTGTATTGTCCAATATGGCAGCCATTGGCCACGTGGGACCACAGAGCACTTGAAATGTGGCCCTTCCAAGTTGAGATGAGCTGTTAATGGAAGATACACACTGGATTTAAAGACTTGGTATGACAAAAAGAATGTAGTTATCTCATTAATATTTCTGTATCAATTTTCTATTAAAATAATACTTTAGATATAAAGTATTATGTTAATATTAATAATATATCAATAATATAATTGGGTTACATAAAATATATTATTAAAATTACTATCATCTGTTTCTTTTAACTTTTTGAAATACTGTAGAAAATTTAAGATTCCCAATGGGTTTGGGTTGTATTTCTAGTGGATAGAACTCTCCCAACTAATATTGCACCATCAGAAAATTCAAAGTGTCATTTGTTCTAGTATTTTTAAAAGTAAAACGAATAAGAAAATATATTGAGAACATAGTCACTTAAGAGATCTTTAAAAGAGGTACATTCAGTAATTCACTGGGCGCCCTTTCTCATTTGCCATTTCTGTCAGTTTTGTGACCTCTGAATAATTCGTCTTTACTGAAATGTGACAAGTGGAGCCTTTTTCTTTCTTTGCTTTCTTGGAAAGGCTGAGTCTTAACGTGAATTATCAGTAAATCCATCAAATGCGGACAAAGGATAGAGCCGGATTCTATTTGCAAGATTTCCCGTTCTGATTTCACCGCCCGGCTCACACAGCGTGGGATGGGGGCTCGGATTAAGGACACCCGGCTGCTCTTCATATTGATGGCCCACTTGTTCCGGCCTCCGCACACTCAGATCCATCTCGCTGAAAAGTCAGGCATTTACTCCTTAAATAAATACATTGCATTTCAGGCTGAAGAATTATTGCTCCCCTTAAAATGTCAGAAAAATGTGTCCATTTCATAAAAATTCATCCTCGTGACGGAAAGTTTTGCCCCCTCATTCTCAATGCGATGCAATCAGTGGTGATAGACGGTATTATACGATTTTTTCCCCTGCTACATGTATTACATTTTAATTAGGCTTATTGCCATGTTGTTTTCAGTTTATTAAGGATCACAGATCACTATGAGGCCAGGAGCCCGGCGGCTTTTCCGTGGCTCTGCACCCCCCACGTGACCCTCTGAGGCTAATTGTGCTGTCTTTTCTTCATTACATTCCTGCCATGCTGTATTCGGTAAGATTCTAGAAAGCACTTTACGATACACAGAGCAGGAAAGGCATCATTTATAATACATGGTCATTACTCTTCTTTTATTTATAAATCATTTTGCCGGGAAGGCTTTTATTCCACGTGCACAGTGGATCCTCAATCCTATTTAAACAAATTCACTGCCTCCTCCCAAGTTCCTATTGTTTTTTACATGACTCCAGTATTTCCACAGTAAATAATAAAATAATTTTTTCTTTTTCTGCTGTGGGTGTATGCAAAACCTACAAATACATTCTCAGACCGGATCCGTATTACACTGGCTCTGACACGGCCCATTATCCCGGGGGTCTGTTAAACACTGGTTATTATATTGTTGACTGGACCCAAACTGGCTATGAAGACCATCCAGATGTCAGAGTGCTCCTGCCACCTCCCGGGTTCTTTAGTTATAGGACGCTCTTGGGATCTAAAAAACTAGGTAATTCTTGTTCTCAAATGGTCGGAGCTGCTGGAATAAAAGAGAGTGGCCCACGGTGCTGGAGATACAGTGGAAAGATTCTGGAATTTGAACCAAAGGCCTCCTGCCCTCCACCTACCGTGACTTTGCCATGTTACTCAGCCTTTCTGAGCCTCAGTTTCCTCATATATAAAATGGGGATAATGATAATACCTTTGGGATAGGATGGTTGTGAGGATTTATGCAACGATATTGGAGAAACCACGTGGTAAATGAAACAGTGGGATGTAATAGTACCTTCCTTTTCTGATTTCCATTGACAAATAATTAAGACCCCCAAATCCTGGTTAGCCTTCCGTCCTGCTTTGTCAGGAAATCTTCAACATTGTTAATGGAGGATGAATGAGAGGGAATTGGCGGAAGTGCCTGGGTAGATAAATATAACCAGAATACTTCTCTCCCTGCTTCACACAAAGGTATGGCCTTGGCAAATTTTAATCATATAATCCAAATGCTCCAGGACCAACAAAGGAATCCGACGCACATACTGGCTGCTGTCGGTCAGCCTGTGGCTGCTTGCTTGCTCAGGTGTGGTCCATTTACCCCAGAGGGTCTTCCGACTGTCAAGGGTTTGCTCGCGGGAGACTTGACCGAGGAAAGAGTGGGAAAGATCAGGTGAGGACTGCGATGGGGGGTGTCTCTGTGACACCTGGGATGTGCTTCGGGTGATGTGAGGGGGCAGGAGGTCTGGTCACTGCTCTGGTGCTAGTCAAATGTGATGTCTGGAGAAGAACCTCAGATGCCCTCTACCTCCATCTTCTCATCTTCCTAAACTCTCTCCTGACTGCAGAGACCTGCGCACCCTTTTCCCTTCTCAGGAACAAACCCAAGACCCGCCAGTTTAAGGCAAGCCACAGTCACACTGGAAAAAATATGTCCCAGTTTGATTCTGAGTGAAATGCAATAGCATTGATTAATAATTTGCTATAGATTTTTATTTTGTATTTTTTTGTGAGGAAGACCAGCCCTGAGCTAACATCTGTTGCCAATCCTCCTCTTTTTTGCTGAGGAAGACTGGCCCTGGGCTAACATCCGTGCCCATCTTCCTCTACTTTTTTTTTTTTTTTATATGGGACGCCGCCACGGCATGGCTGACAGGCAGTGCGTCGGCGGGCGCCCGGGATCTGAACCTGCGAACCCTGGGCTGCCAAGCGCGGATTAAACCGCTGCGCCACCGGGTGGCCCCTAGATTTTTAAATAGACTTTATTTTTTAGAGCAGCTTTAGGTTCACAGCAAAATCGAAAGGAAGGTACAGAGATTCCTATATGCCCCCTGCCCCCCCCAACAGCCTCCCCCATTATCAACATCCCCCAGCAGATGGTACATTTGTTACAGTTGGTGACCCACACTGACACGTCATCATCTCCCGGAGTCCATGGTAGTTGACATTAGAGCTCATCCCACTCTTGGTGTTGTACGTTCTGTGGGTTTGGACAAATGCACAACGACAGGTGTCCATCATTACAGTATCATACAGACTAGTTTCACTGCCCTAAAACTCCACTGTGTTCCACCTGTTCATCCCTTAATAATTTGCTATAGATTTTTATCCTAAATTTTATCTCAGGTTGACATTTTTCTTGAAACCCTAAGAAAATTCAGTTGCAGCACGTTTGCTGGGATAATTATTACCAGCACATGAATGAAATTCCTGCATGTCGATTTCTAAACATTGTATCTGAACACAGCCATTCTTTGAAGAAGCTGGCAGTGCACCACGTAGCAACTATGTTCTGATGGAAGTTTCCCTCTCACAGCTGTGATTTCCTTTAGTTGGTTGGTGGAATTCAGGAAACGATTTCGAGGAGCACAGTGCTATGTGTGGTGTAATTGGACAGCATATTAAATTCTCCTTTCTAGAAAAAAAGTGTCGTCAAGCTACACGTGGCATTTGGAACTGCTCAAGAAGCTGCTCATCTCCCAATCCTGCTGGGAACTGTTGTCCCTGTCACATCTGGTGACCCTCCCAAAGTGCCATTTTTATCCCTGAGGCTTCCCCTTTAGACTAGAAGGAAAACAGTACATAAACAATTAGCATTTTTATTGTATGGAAAACTGTTTCTAGATGACTTTTTCTTATATCCTCTTACACAATCATATCTTTCAGACAATGGTCAAGATGATCCTGTTGTCCTAGAGGCCCCCTGCCCCACTGCTTTTTTTCTCAGTCTGTCTTCAAATGAATTAAAAGTTCTGATTTACCTCCACGGTCTGTAAAAAAGATCCCGAAGAACACATACTTTTTGTAGTGGTGACAGGCAATTAGCAAAGATTTAGATTTATTATAAAGCACCGGTGAAAGAGGTGTTTTATTTTTCTTTTACTGGAAGCTTAAAAACTCACTTGCCGATAACGAGCGGAGATGGCTTCTTTCCTGCAGACCAGCTCTCTGTCCAATGTGCGAGACCGAGTTCCCATCGCTGCGGGATGATTTACCCACAGCGATTTTATCTCCTTATGTCCAGTTTCTTTTTTTTTTTTTTCCTAATAGAATCTCTTCTTTAACTTCTTACTCGGACTTCGTTTACTCCTCCTGTAATTTCCTCCACGTGTAACACTGACTTCAAGTAATAGTTAACATGCTGGATCCCTGCTGTCAGGCATACGATGGTTTGTATCTCCTTAATTCGGGCTCCAGGAGCAGACGTGGAGAAAGGGATGATTCTCTTCCTTCAGAGACGAAGAGGTCGAGGCTCAGACTGAAGGAGATGATGAGAAGGCATCAGGGAGAGGCCTGGACTCCGGCCAGGGTTACACGGTCCTTCCCAGGGTGACCCCTCTTCTCCATCTCAGCTTCTTTCTTTTCTGCCAATAAAATTAATTTCCCTGGATTCTCTTCCAGTATCTCCCTGCTCCTAATTTGTACCTTCCTCTACAATGTCACTTGTCATCTTTTATTCTCAGACCACTTAGGATTAAAACACTCCACTCTACTCTGAGTGGTTTTCTTTGTTTGCTGTCCCCAAGGGGACATATAGCCAACCGAGAGTCGACATGAAAACGAAACCCATAATTACTTTTCCCAAATCGTCCCCTTCTCTCGAGGTAAAAAAATACTCCCATGTTCTTTCAAAACTAGTCTTTTTCCTAAGGAATCTATTGCATACACGTACATATACACATATGTGCACACATCTCTGTATACACACACGTACAAACATACATGGACTTATATGAAAACAAACAGGCATGATCGAATCTTTAGAACGTAGGTGCCATTTTATACAAGAGCATTGACAAAAAACATTGCTAACATAATAATATAGTATGCTATGTATTACAGTACGTTGTTAATAGCTATGTTGTATTAGTAACTGTTACTATTATAATAAACATATTTTTAGCCACAGCTACATCAGCAATGACTACGTTACTATAATAACCACAGTGTACCGTGGTGTATCATGTGCTAGGGCATGTTGCTGACGGCTGTAACAAGAGCAGCCATAATCTCCTGAGCATCTCTCTGTGGTCAGCCTTCGCCTGCTCACAGCAGCCCCATGAGGCCAGCAGAAAAGCCCAGTCACAGATGAGGACGGGGAGTCACATTCATGCTTCTCGAGGACCAACCACTTCCTCTGACTCCTGACCGCCATGCCTGGTCCCTCCACGTGCCGACAACCCCCCACTCTGTATAAATCGTGTCGTTGCTCAGAATCAGGTTCTCACTCCAGAGCAACCTCGATGATCCTAACACCCATGGAGATTTTTCTTGCCCCTTTTCACAGAAGGCCTACCTCATTGTGCAGATGCAAGCCACATGTCATAGGTGACTTACTCAAATCCCGGCAGATGTGCTGTGTTAAAGTGATCGAATCTTCCCAAATAGCTAGCAGAGACTTAATTTCTGGTGTCTGGCCCCACTGTCCTCAAAAGCCACTGAAAATTTCCCTAAGTTCCAGTATTTTGGCATCTAATCAACAGCTCCAAAATTGTGTCCCATATTAACAGACAGTACACAAATTCTTTAATTGGTATGTGTTCTGATATTAGCAAATCTGTAGCAATTGGCCTACGTCTTTCAGTGGAGGAGAAGGAAAATTAAAAGTGTAGTCATTAGAATGTGGTACTGATGTAGATGGAATACACTGGATAGTCAGAAGTTTTTAGGATTTTACAAAGGATTTTATGAAGTCTTTCATGACACTGGAAAATGTGGAGCACGTGACAGGTAAAAAGAAGCACGCTAAACTTATGAGCAGCACAAACTAAAATATGTTAAGATTATGAATATATATATTTTAAATAAAGGACTAGAAATTACCAAAATGGTCATAGCTATTAACAGCTGTTATCTCTAAGTGTTGGGATTTTGAATGATTATTATCTTTTCTTCTATGCTTTTTGTGTATTTTCATAATTTTCTGTAGTGGGCCAATGCTTCTTTCATAATTTTAAAAAAGATATTTTTAAACTGAGAAAGATGACATAGATTATGAAGTGAAGTTTTATCACATACCTTGTTTCAGGAGCGATGTTCTGGAAGGTACCGTGGCCTCCACTGAAGCCCATTTCGTGTTGGTATTTGCACTGATTGCTTTGCCAAGCTTCTTTCAGGAAATCGTGCTGCATATCTGGCTCCAGCCTTATCAAAAAGAAATCTCTGCTCTCTTTCGTCAATTCTGGTTGAAAACTATTGTTAGGAAAGACACCTGCAGGGAATATTTTCTGGAGGAGTTTTTGCATGACCATTAATTTTCCACTTGCCTCAGATTTTCCTTTGACTTTAGGAAATTTGGTTTTTACTGTTCTCTGAGGAGGCCTGATGGCATAGGGTATTCATACCCTGGCTTTCCCAGTAGACTGTTATTTAAATGTAGATTATGACCACATGAAAAATTTGTTGGGAAAAGTAATCAGGAGAGCCATATGTTAGAGTTTCAAAAATCACCCTAATTTCCATTTAACTCACATCATAAAAATCACCCTCCCATTCAATCAGACTATTAGAAGGTGTTTTAGATGAGTGATGTGGGGAATGCCCGCAAAGGCGGGCTAATAGCGGGGCCTTGATCTTCCCGAGAGCTATTAATCTTCGTCTCGCACACTTCAGTCTCTCTCTCTCTCTCTCACACACACACACAGACACACAGACACACACACACACACACTGATGGAAGCAAAACCATAAAAAAGAAAGCTCTTAAGAGTCCATAAAAGTGTGAGTAGGACTTTACATTTTATTTTTATTTACTAGAAATTTATGGCACAGGAGCTGAGGCACCGCTGTGGTTTGCAGCCCGCATCCCATTTCTGCATCCTGTCCTGCCCTGGGCCCTGATCCGCTCTTATCCCGTGTGGACTGGCCCTCGCTCGAGAACGGACTGGAGCTGGGGAGTTCTTCGTCATGCCTCCAGTGACCGCAAACCAGCATGTGTTCCAATGGCTTTTATTTCTAACGTGTACTGTCATTATATTTAATAACTCTCTTCATGACCCACCCAGGTCACTTATGGGAATGCTTCGTTGCTAGTTAGATGGTTATGAGATGCAATCCATTTAACGTGCCCAATGATTCATGTTTAATTTTAATGTCCCATGCAGGTTTGAATGACCTGTGTACGGCATTGTGGTATTTTTAAAAGGATAGTGCCTTGCGTGACAGGCGTGGTTTGGGAAAGCGATCAGCACATCATGGGGTTGCTTCAAAAGCCATGTTACTCTGCATCTGCTGCTTGGTCTAAGGCGCTGGCACCTCTGCATCTGTTGGGTGGCTGGGCCTCCTCGCAGCAGACATCCAATTCTTACTCCGGAAGGGAATTCTGGTTTCCGAGATGTAGGCTGCAAGGACAGCCATCATGGTGTGGCCTCTTTGCATTACTCCCTCGTTTCCTAGGCTTCAGGAAAGCAAGAGAAGGGAGTTTTGTTCACTGCCAGAGGCTACCAATTATGAATAAATATTTCACGATAATTCAACAACATTTGCAGTGGGCATTAAATATAGTTTGCCTGTTATGAAAATTGGCTTAATGACACACGATTGAAATTTCGAAAATCCATTGCGCTGGAGGAATTCTCTCAAAAGAGAAAGACCTTATTCTCTCCAATTTCATTTTCTAACTCTGGTTGTGAAACTTCCTTCAAATGACTCCATGGAATTACAGATCTACTTGGTTTAGGGGTGTGCTTTACCCGCAGAAAGAATGGACTTCTGACCATTTTAAATAGTGAGGCATTTACTAGGAGTTATACCTCAGTATCTACTTCTCAGTGGGCTGGAGTTAATTTCTGTGAACAAATAACCCCCATGTAGTTCTGTCCTCAGGTCCCTCCCACACACTAAATGACATGTTAAGTCCTGCAATCGGAGGGCTGCTGGCTGGGGGGCTGGCCCCATTTAGCGGTTGAACATTTGCATGGATTTGCAAGACAACTTGAACACTCAGCTCTGAGATCTTTCTTGCAGCAACATTATAAGTAATATGTATCTATTTGTGTCTATTACTCCCATGCAGACAAAGAAAGGTGTTGCAGGTTCCCATGTGGCTACAGACAGAAGAATAGCCCTCAGCCTGGCAGAGTGGGACAAAGATCCTCTGTCTCCCAGGGTCTTTTGGTGTCACCTCCACTGTCATAACATTTCTCATGTCATTGTTTGGACAGCTTTGGGCTAGAATTTTCATTTTTCTTCCAAATGCAGATAGAGCCTAAACATCTGGCCATGCAAATCACATCTAGATAACCCCCTACTTTGTGAAATTTGGCTTTCTCTGGAACACAGGAACATGCGTTTTTTTTTTCCACTATAGGATTTTTACTGCTTTAATTATTACTTGCAGACAGCCTGGGAAATCTTCCTTTCAATAAGATGAAAAAACAAAACTGTTTCATTTCTCTTCAAGAGAAACCCTACTGAGTTCTAAAGTGAAAATTTATTACTGAGGAAAGCCTTTAATTTTAAAGAAAGAAAATCTTTTTTTTTTCTTTAACAGCATTAGAAAACATTTTAAAACCTGCATAAATAAATTAGGAGTTTGTGGAAAATGTGTGGGTCCCTTACTGCCAGCCTCGCTTGTGCACATGCTATTTAGAAACATTAAACATTTCACGTGTGTTCTCACATGAAATATCTGCTATGTTCATGGCTCCATGTGAAATTGTAAAATTGCTGCTTTCCCTTTAAGATTGCCAAAATAATGGTGCATTCAGGGAAACGATGATTTGTTCTGGGATTTACATGCAATTGCAGTTTTTCTTGGAGTTCTGAATAAAATACAAATTAAGGTTAAAATATCCCTGGAACCTCTTTAAGCCAAACTAGTCAGTTGTGCATAAGCTGACCATCAATACACTTGCAAAAGCCTCCACGCACATTCTGTTGCCACCTAATGTTTTACTAATATTTAGAAATACTCTCACAGTGGGAATTTGCGAATGTGCTCCCTCCAACTCGGGTAAACTGTATTAACATAATTCCAAATCCGATTGCTTTTATGTGGTAAGAGATAGAAAACAGTCTTGCTATTTTCAGTCATGAATTTAAGAAGAAAAAGAAACCACTGAGAAAATCCATGAAGATATTCATAAAATAATGCTAGTTTAGCAAATAGACGTATGCTCAGTGTGGCATCCTCGACCACACAGTGTCCACATCACACTTCTTCAAATTACCTTCAGAAAATGTACTATGTAAATTTTCAAATAGACCCAAAGCAGAGAGAGGAGTATGGTCTCATAGACCGTCACCAAATCTCAACAAATATCTGGGGTTTGGTACATTTGCTTCATTTATCTGTTTTTTTTCTAATGGAATTATTTTAATGCAGTTCTCATGAAAGGTCATTTCAACCCTACATAGTTTGCTCTGCATCTTTAAACAATATGGGCCTTCTCTGACAGCGCCATTATCATGGATGTGTCTCAGTATGTAACGCCCAGTCCTGATGGGCTCAGCAGTACCGTTTGCAGTTGATTTCTTTGCATCAGGATCTGAACAAGGTCCACGTATTGACAAGATCTCTCTCAGGCTGGGACTCTTCCTTCTCTCCCTCCCTCTGCCTTTTTCTCCCTGCCACTGACTTGAAGAATGACCCATGTGATGGTTAATTTTATGTGTAACTTGGCTGGGCCACAGTACCCAGATATTTGGTCAAACATTATCCTGGGTGTGTCTGTGAGGGTGTTTCTGGATGAGATTAACATTTAAATCTGTGGGCTTTGAGTAAAGCAGATGGTCCTCCCTAATGTAGATGGGCCTCACCTAATCAGTTGAAGGCCTTCACCTAAAGTTAGATAAAACTGAAAATTCACTTCTTCAGTCACACTAGCCACATTTCAAGAGCTTAACAGCTGCACGTTTCTAGTGCCTGCTCTATTGGAAAGCATTGTAGAAAGTCCACAAATGTGGACCATTTCCATTACTGTAGAAAGCTCCCTTGGATGGGGATTTTTAAGATGATTGGGCATATTCACATTGAACATTTTAACCATTTGCCACCTGTGTCATAGGTGCTGCATGAATTGTCCTTTAATGTTTTCTTATTTTCTCTCTCTCCTTCTCATCATTTTCTCACCTGAGAATCTAACCCTCTCTGAGGCCTTTTGTCCGAGTCAGCTCGGGCTGCTCTAACAGAATACCCAGACTGGGGGCTTATAAACAAGAGACGTTGATTTCTCACAGGTCTGGGGGCTGGAAGTCCAAGATCAAGGTGCCGGCAGATTCAGTGTCTGGTGACGGCCCACTTCCTGGTTCATAGATGGTAACTTCTCGCTGTGTCCTCACATGGTGGAGGGGGCGAGGGAGCTCCCTGGGGTCTCTTTTGTAAGCACCCTAATCCCATTCATGAGGATCATAGAATCCACCCTCATAACCTGTCACCTCCCAAAGGCCCCACCTCCTAATACCACCACCCTGGGGGTTAGGTTTCAACACATGAATTTTGGGGACACACCATTCAGACCATAACACCAGTTCAGACCTAAACTACTAGTTTGTGGAGTAGTTTACCTAAACTAGTATATTCTTCCTTAGATTAAAATGTCACTGGCAAGCTGGGCAATTCTGTCCTCCCTGAGGCAGGGACTGTGTCATTCTTGTTACTGCCATGTCCCTATGCTCCTCATGGTGGCTGGCACAGCAGCCAGGCTCCTCCCACAGCTCCCTTGTCTTCAAGGGCCTCTCACTGTGACCAGGTAACACTCGGACTCTTCGATTGCTGTCTCCCCATTCCCTGCCTGACTCTCATCTATAGACAAACTGGTGGATAGTGCTGTGCTGGTTGTTGAAGTGACAAGGAAATGTGCAATATGCTCCCGCCCCAAGTAGCTTATAACCTCGTGGGGAACGTGTTGTGGATGACCTTATGTAGATGTGAGACACACACATGAGCACACACACACACACACCCCCCTCTGTCTTCTGTAATCTAGTTGAACCTCGTTCACTGACTACATAAGCACATGCAGCAAACCGGTCTAGTGGCCATTCTGAACCTCTGTCATCCCTCAGTCCAGTGCTCTGGTCTGTGATCGTCTTCCCTCCTTCAGTTTGGTTCAGATCCTACCCTCTCCAAAAAGCTTCACTAAGTGCTTTATGTCCCTTTTCTTTAGTGTCCTGGGGCTGCCGTAACACATTGGCACAAACTGGGTGGTTTAGAACAACAGACACTTACCCTCTCAGTTCCGGAGGCCAGAGGTTCTAAATCAAGGTGTCGACGGGGTTGGCTCCTTCCGGAGGCTCCAGGGGAGGATCCCGTCGGGGCTCTCCCAGCTCCCGCTCGTGCGACACCCCTGGTGTCCCTTGGCTTGTGGACGCATCACTCCAATTCCTGACTCTGTCACATGGCCTTCTCCCCCGTGTGTGTCTTTGCCCAAAGTTCCCCTTATGGGGCACCAGTCACATTGTGTTAAGAGCTGTCCTCACTCCAGGATGAACCCATCTGAGTTCATTATGTCTGCAAAGACCCAATTTCCAAATAAGGTCACATTCACGGGTACCGAGAGTTGGGCTTGAATAGGTCTTTCTTGGGACACAATTCAGCGTGCGATGCCTTTGGTGAAGGTCGCTCAGAGCTCCTGTGAGAACAACAACGAGTGTCCATGTGGCGCTGACTCTGTCGGCAGCGCTCGGAGCACACGCCCACTCACGTACCTGATCCTCATAACAAACCCACCCATGGGCACCATTGTGAGCAGGCCCATCTCCCAGACGAGGAAATCGAGGCACCAAGCGGTTATGGCATTGCCTGGTGTTGCCCAGCTCCTAGACGGGCTGACTTCCTAGCCTGTGGTCTTAACCCTTACCCTGTCCCATTTATTACCTTTCCCATTAATTCAGGTCCTATGAATGCTTCCTTGGACTGTTATTAGGCTCTTTCTGTCTGTGACCTTCTGTCTGACTGAAATGCCCAGTGTCAGGGCCTCATGCACAGAGCCCCGTGTCACACCTGGGGCCCCACATACCTGGACTCAGACACTTCGTGATCCAGGACAGCCGACTGGCAGGTGTGGCCCCCCCGTGCCCCACTGTTTCCCAAATATCATCGTGTGAGGGCGAGGAGGTGGCAGGACGCTTTTTATTTATAATGGAGAGAGACTGCATCTTGAGTGGTATCATCTGGTCGCAGGCAATTTGTCCTTAAGAGTTTGTGGAGGGGCTGGCCCTGTGGCGTAGTGGTTAAGTTCACATGCTCCATTTTGGTGGCCTGGGGTTTGCAGGTCCAGATCCAGGTGCAGACCTACACTCTGCTTGTCACCATGCCATGGCGGTATCCCATATAAAGCAGAGGAAGGTGGGCACAGATGTTAGCCCAGGGCTGGTCTTCCTCACACACACAAAAATAAAATAAAAAAGAATTTGTGGAGTTGTCAGACTTGCTTAATTTCTACCCTTGGTGGATAATTTATAATTACATGTGGATTGTGCCAAATTCACCCAGAAGAAAGCACCACCACCGTCTAAAGTAACACACTGACTTTGCCCAGAGTGGACATTTCTACTTACCCTGTAACGCGGACCGGGGCTGTTGGTGCTAACACTACACATTCGAGCTTTTAACTCACTTGAAACTATGTCCAGTGCGGATCTTTCCTGAGGGCCCTTGGGGGCTCACTGTCCTGTGCTCACGTGTCAGTGATAACGAGCAGCTCAGGGGTTCTTTCCCCCTGAAAGCACCCTCTCTGGACCACGGGCAGAATTGTCCCCCCGCGGGATAAGGGCTTCCTCTGACGCGGGCCTGACAGTTAGAATCAGATGTTCCTGTTGAGAGAGAAAGTAATGCAGGTGAGGACGCCTCGTGGAAGCAGAGGAGCAGAAAGGAGCTGCAGGGACACCCCCTTAGAGGCCACCTGGACGCGGAGACCTCAGCAGGGGGCCGGCTGCTGGCAGATTTGGGGCGGGAGAGGCACAGCCTGGGACGTGCTAACACCCGGCTCACTGCAGCGGACAGTGGAGAATCTGCTCAGGAGGAGAGAGTCGCCACCCACAAATGAGGACAGCGGCTGGCGGAGGCCAGGAGGACAGAGGCCAGGGTGCCTGAGGGGCGGGCAGCGGGGTGGGGGCCGGGTGGGAGAGCCAGGTGCCCTGTGGCCACTGGGGAAGCCACAGCAACAAAATGACTTCACCCCGAAAATGAGCTGAGTGTTCATTCCAGGTGACTTACAGAGTCTTCTCGTGCACAAGTGTCTGGGGTCGGATGCTGGCCGACTACACACCCTCTCCCCGACGCTGTTGGGCAGCCCCAGGAGTAATGGGGCCCGTCTGTGCCGACACCTGAGGGCACCGCACTTTCCAGGAGAGAGCTGAGGGAGGGGGCGGCATGGGGCACCCACTCAGTGGTTTGCATCGCAGGGTCCCCCGCTGGCTCAGGCCTCCTCCTGATGGTGACCGACAACCAGCAGGGGGTCCTGTGCATGGCTGCACCTCTGGCCTCCTGTCTGCAGCATCCCTCCATGCTCGCTGGTGGGGACGGGAGAGTGAGTGCCTCTGTTGGGTCACGTCAGGGTTGACGCCCTCACCCAGGCTCCCAAATGTGGTGTCAGCTGCAGCCGGATGAATGGTGTCCCCCAAAAGATACGTCCATCTGGAATCTCAGGATGCGACCTCATTTGGAATAAGGGCCTTTGCAGACGTAATTAATGGGGGATCTTGACACGAGATCATCCTGGATTGGGAGGCTCTAAATCTAGCCACAGGAGCCCTTAAAAGAGACAGAAAAGGAGACAGGGACACGGAGGAGAAGCCGCGGGAAGATGGAGGTGGAGATGGGAGCGATGCGTCTACCCGCCAAGGGACGCCTGCAGCCGCCAGAAGCTGGGAGAGAGGCCAGGAAGGATCCTCCCTGAGAGTCTCCAGAAGGAACCAACCCCACGGACTCCCGGGTTTAGGACTTGTGGCTCCAGAACCGTGAGAGGATCGCCGTCTGGTGTTCTGAGACACGAGTTTGGGTGGTTTGTTACGGCAGCCCTAGGGAATGACAGCCGCTTCAGCCAATGCTCTCTCCACCCCTCGCCACAGCAAGTCCTCCCCAGGTCACGGAGCACCTCTTCCCTTCATTATTTAGAATCGGATTTGAGGAACATCCCAGGAAACTTTCTCCCTCACTTGGGGGTCATGGGGCACAAAATTACACTATTGGAGCTTCATTCCTTAGATGTAAAAAGCACATTCCTTATATCCAGGAGGGATAACGCATTAAGCCTGCATCATCGTAGGGAGAATTAGATTAGGACATCCCCGAGAGAATCTTACATTACGCGAGAGCCCTTGGTGTCTGGGGATGGTAGAGGCCAACCAGGGTGGAACAGAAGGGAGTGACTGTGCAGGCGGGCAGACCTCTCGGGCCTCGTGCTCGCACACGCCTTGATGGGTGTGCCAGGACTTCAGGGCCCTGAAGTCTTTCCTCCAGGCCATCTGTCACGTTATTCACGTAGCTGGTCACCTTGGGAGACGAGGTGACGACTCCTCCTTCCCTGCAGAAGACAGCTCCCCACTTGCTATAAAAGCAGCGGATTCCCCGGCTCCCGTTCCCCGGGCTGTGACGCAGGCCCGCTGTGTGTGCAGTATCCACTGGGGCCTTCTGCGTCACCCCCGTGGGACTCAGGGGCAAGGGGAGCTGCTACATGCTGCTTACCACTACGAGCAATGAAGCCCTTTGCCTCTGACCCAGGCGTGTCCGTGTTCTGGCAGCATCCATGAAGCGGCATCAAGCTGGCTCATCAGCTGGCAAGAAGGTGACATCACACCTCACCCCTGACACGTGTGTGGGGCTGACGGGTCGGCTAAGCCAGAGGAAAGCTTCCTCCTGCAATGTTACCTAGAATTGTAGTAATAATATTTACACAGGATTCGCCATGTGCTAAGCACTGTTTAAGTGTGTGTGTGTGCATGCTTGCGTGCTCATCTCACCCTCATAGCAACCCTGTGAAGCAGATTTTATCATTTTAACGACATGGAAAGGACACTACAGAGGATTAAATGGCTCGGCCAGGCCCCAGAGCAGAGGAGTGGCAGAGCAGGGACCGGGGGTGTCCTTAGAGTCCGAGCTGGGACAGAAAGGAAACGAAGCAGTGTATGCATCCATTGCCCTCCTCCTCAGCTCTCCTTCATGCTTTGAGATTTGAGGACAGCGGGAGAAGGAGAGACTAAGAGGGAGAGAGAGGACGAAGGAAGGATGAACAGACCCTAACAACAGAGCACCGAGCACAGGCTGCAGAAAGAGCGGGTCAACGGTGTAGCCACCTGGCTCGCAGAAGCTCCCCGCCCAGAACGAGGGCCCGTGAGCATCTCTAACTATCGCTGCCCGCGCCCTCCTGGAGCCTGAGGAGACAGGAAACATGTGCGCTCCTATGTATACTTAATGCATTTTTTTGGGTTAATTTCCTTCCAAAACATTAAAGGATGCGAAAAAATATTGAAAATTAAAAAAGTATTAAAACTTACAACATTATTTTAAATTTAAATATTTTACTTATACCCAAACCAGAATTTACTATAATTTTATCTTCTTGGCTTTCACGGTAGCCAAGTTATCAATAACATTTCCAAAATTGATTTCTTTGCTCACCTCATTTTCAATGAGCGTTGTGAATTAAAACAGACGAGAGAGGGTGACTTTGAAAGTATGTTTGACAAACTGAAAATTTTAGCAAAAGATATGAATATTCTTCCTGCATTTAAGAAATTGGAAGTGTGTGATTCATCAGATGAGGGTATCAATTATTATGGGAAAAGTGGGTATCAAATTGAAATTTAGGAGATTATAAGTGCCCTGATTTCACATTTGAAATGGAGAAATGCAAAATTAAACAAACTGTCTTCAGATTTTGAATTTTGAACTAAGAAAAGTTATCCTGCATGAATACATCTGATTTTCAAAAAGCAGCCACTGTCTCAGCTCCGAAAAGTTCTGATGACATATCTCCTGGACAAATTTCAAACAGTTGGTTTTAAGCAGCTATGTTGTTAATAATTTTTGATATAAATCAACA
This sequence comes from Tapirus indicus, assembly GCA_031878705.1. NCBI lineage: Eukaryota > Metazoa > Chordata > Mammalia > Perissodactyla > Tapiridae > Tapirus > Tapirus indicus. The sequence goes on from CM062925.1 coordinate 124,996,638, forward strand.
TCACATCTGGATCTTCTAAAAGCCATTTGTGAATTTTGCTCAGTAAAATTTGGTGCAAATTTAGAAATGGTCTTGAGGATTTTTTAACAATATGAGTCACAGGGATATCCCGTAAAAGACGTTTCAGTAAATTGAAGTTTGTATAAAGAAATTTAAGACTGCAACTTGGTCCTAAGAAACTGCCAAACATGGAGATCCTCTCAGTTGGAAACAAGGTAAGCAAAGAAGTAGACTTTGAAAATATTATTGACAGGTTTGCTTCCATTCATGTCCGGAAAGTAAAATTACAATAAATTTTGTTTTTAGTGTAAAGAAAACACTTAAAGTTAAAATAATGCTGTGAGATTTAATACACCCACTTTTCAATTTTTCAATATATTTCAACTACCTTCACCTTCTGGAAAAAAATTAACCATTGAAAAAATTCGTAAAAACACACAAAAGGGGGCACACATCTGTCCTTTTGCCTCAGGCTTCAATTTGACCCACCCAGCAGAGCCCTGTCGGATCCTGTCTTTATTTAAAAGCTTGAATTGTTTTTCATCATAGGCTTTTTTACATGAATTTTGTTTTTTAAAAATATTGTGCAGAAATATTATTTATCGTGATGGCTGAGGGTTTTGGGGCTGCAGGGCTGCAGAGGGTGGGTGGAGGGGTAACTTGCCGAGCTCTGTTATCCCTGTAGAATATGTTTTTTGGTGCAGACACCTGTGTCTCCAGCATATTCTTCCAGGAGGCGCCCTCGTGTGGCGAGGGAGCCAGAAATCTGGCTAATCTGACATGGAAATAGACAGCTGAGATGGCCAACTGGCTTGATCAATTGAGATATCCATTTTGAAATATTTTGAACATTTGGGAATTTCAAAGCATTTTGAGAAATTAGGAAACTGTTTATTTGGAATGATAAATGGGTCATATCTCTCCCTCCTCCCTTGTCCAGTTTCTTTTCCTTAAATAGCCTTGGCCATGTGAAATCGTGGGTGAACCTCTGGGAGGTGACGTTTTAGGAGCCTGGTGACTTCCTTTCACAAATCCTTCCCCCTCTCAGGACTTGGTGGGGCGCCTTCCAGGGCTCCACGCTGAAGAGTGACCTATGGGGACGTGCTTGCTAGGTGCACTGCTCTCGAGGCTGTGTGGTGAGGGGGTGCTGGGTGCCCCCTTACGGCAAGGATATGCAAACTTCTAGGCGGAGAGGAGAAAGAAGTCAAGACCACACCAAAAATCTTCCTGGGGCCTTTGTTGGTTTTTTAAGGTGAACACGTGTATTATAAACTCTATCAAACAAGGCAGGGAGACGTCTGCATAGTGTCTGCATAGTGTTTAATTCCATAGGAATTAAACCAACACAGGAGGCATGTCGTAATTCCTTGACTGTCTTCTTCACGTTCATCACCTGAGGGGAGGCACTCTGGGAGATGACCATCCTGTCAAACGATTTGGTTTAGAAGCACTAGCTCCTGCGGGGGGCTCTCCCCCATTCCCCCTTGTGAGGGTGTCCCTCACTCACCCTGAGCTGAGAACTCAGGTGAAATCAAGGCCCAAGACGACTGTCCTTTCCCAGTGTCCAGGTGACGGCCATGTACCCTCTGCCACGAACACCTGGACGCAACGTGTCCCACGTGGAGTGATGAGCTTCCACAGGGGTCCCAGTTTCTTTCTTTTGAATACAATTAAATTACTGTGAACAGAAAAAAAATAGCCGTATTCTTTAGCTTTCTAGTGAAAAATGTACATTTGAAAAATACGAAGGTGGGTGGGACACGACTGTTTTCAGAAACTTAGTTCAGTAACTTTCTTTGAGAGAAAACGGGTGTTCTGTATTAGTAACAACGGCACCAACCACCCCCGTCTCTGAGTTTTTCTGCAGGGGGATGATATAACGCAGGCACGTTGCTCAAGTTTAAGAGGGCAAACGGTACGCACACACGAGATTTCTGCTGACTTGACGCCGTCCATTCCGCTTTGCTGGGCTGATTGAAAGACACTCTCACCCCGAGATCCTGGAATTTAGTTTGGGATAATAGTTTCCCTGCTCTCCTGGGATCTATCAACTGTTTTCTGCACAGGGGAACGTGGACCGTGTGAGTGAGAGTCAGGCCTGATACATTACAAATGCACAAATAAAGATGGCGATGGAAGGAATCCTTAGGATGGGTAAGGAGACATTTGAGAAACAGCCATGGTCCAAAAAGAAAAGGTTATGTTTGCTCACATGGACTGCTTTACAAAGTACTTTCTGGTGAGTTTTTCTTTAGCACGATGCCTACCTAGCACAGTAACACCACCGTGCTAAGTATAACCTGTCCCAGCAGATGCTGAAGCAGGAGACCTGGGGATTAGCGTGCGTCCTCATTAGACAGGAGGGCCCTCTTATCTCGGTCTACGTTGTGAGACTCCTGAAATGATTCAGGCTGCTCTTAACCTCGTGAGCCTTGCTGTCATTGTTAGAATTTTAATGAGAGTCTGGCCTCGTTTTTCATTGTCTGGAAGGAAATGTGGGAAATTGACCAGGTAGGATTCATGCTGTTACCCTGGATTTTTAAAAAATATGATTTCTCTTATATAGCTGTTGGATTTTTTCTCCTAAAGGAGAAGTGCAGAAAGATGTTGACTAATAAAGATTCCGTCCAGTGTGGTGTGCACGCCTTAAATTGCAGATCTAGCTGACATTTTTCTTTCTTTCTTGTTTAGTGGATGTTTGCACAGTGTCTAATAATTTGCAAACATCTTTGTATATATTTCATTTGATCCCCATGGAAACCCTGTGGGGCAGGCAGATGACACAGTGGCACCTCTCAGGAATGGTAGAGGCATTAAACTGCTGTCCAAGATTACACAGGTAGTAGGCTGTTATGGACTGAATGTTTGTGTCCTCCCCAAATTCCCACATTGAAGCCTAACCCCCAGCATGGCTGTCATTATTGGGGCATGCAAGGAAGTCATTAAGGTTAAATGAGGCATAAGAATGAGGCCCTGACCTGATAGGATTAATGTCCTTATAAGGAGAGACCCCAGAGAGGTCCTTTACCACATGAGGACACAGGGAGAAGGTGGCTGTCTGCAAACCAGGAAGAGAGCCCTCACCAGAAACCAGCCCTGCAGAACCTCGATCTCAGACTTCCAGCCTCCAGAACTGTGAGATTGTAAATTCTTGTTGTTTAAGCCCTCTCGTCTGTGGCATTTTGTTATGTCAGCCTGAGCTGCCTGAACATATAGTAACATAGCTCACGTGTGAGCTCCTAAGCCAACACATTCCACAGTGCACCATTCTGCCTTTTAGTGTGTATCTGTGAAATTATAGGCATAGGACATACACTTGATCTTAAGATCTACAAGTCCTGCCCACGTCATCCCAGATGTTTAGCTAGGAATCTGAATAGTAATCCAGCTTCTGTTTCAGTGAGCCCAGAAGGAGGATGGGGTCCAGTGGTTCAGGGTCTTGACTCAAGTTAGGTTGGAGTTTGAGTGTTGATGTCACTACTTGCTAAGTGTTGGTTAAGTTGGTTAAGCTGTATGACTTCTTTGTACGTCATCTATCATCTAACACTTATTAATAGTGTTAATAGTATGATAGTGAATGCACAGGCGATGGTGAGCATTCCGTGCTTCATGGGGACTGGCCATAGTGCACACAACTCACCATGATGGCAGCTGTTACTAGGACAACCACCACCAGCACTACCCCACGGTACTTGTAACTTTTGGTCGTCACAGCACCGAGAGACGAAACACGTGAATTAGCGTGAATAAATTTGTGGCTGGGGGTCACTGTGTGGTATCTGCTCTACATTTTGGCTAGAGGAAGTGGTTAGTGTGAGAAGTGGGGCGATAGTGGCTGTGGGACTAGAGCTCACGGGGGTTGGTGTTGGTCAGGTTGTGGGGTCACTGTCACTTGCTCCCCCATTTCTTGCAGGGGAGCCGCTGTCTACGATGCAGGGCCTGCTTCACCCTCCCACTCTGTTCTTACAGATTGCCCACGTGGGCCTGACAGGAGAAAAAGCAAAAACAACAACTTTCTTTCTGGGTCTGAATGAAGACAGGTGTGTTCAGTGAGATTTTCAGATTAAACCAAAAATACAAAAAATCAACACCCTCTGCATGCTGCCAGACTTAAAACAATGTAAGTCTTCTATTGATTCTCTTCTTTACTATTAAGGAATTAAAGTCCAAAAGAGTGCTTAAATGCTTATTAACCAGCAATAAGAAAGAGGAAGAATTTAGTTTTACTTAGGCTAGATGTGGCTAATTCATCATATTTTAGCTCCCCTTCCCCAACAATTAAGCCAAAAGATACAGCTAGAATAACTGAACATTTTTTAAAATAGACTTTACTTTTTAGAACAGTTTGAAGTTCTCAGCAAAATTGAGAGGAAGGTACAGAGATTTCCCAGTTACCCCCTGACCCCCCCACACACAGCCTTTTCCACTATCAACATCCCCCACTAGATGGTACATCTGTTACAGACTGATGAGCCTGTATTGACACATCATTATCACAACCTTATGGTAACATGCCCTTGTCTAGGCATCAGGGGTCTCCTACCACCCCCTCCAGCTTCCCAGCTGTGCGGGGTTCTGGGGTGCAGGACACAGTGGGAACCATTAGGGATGGCCATTGACCTTCCTCCCAGCCCAGGACCCAGGCTCCCATCAGCACATACATATGATGAGGTGCTGGCAGGTCATTCATTACATTGCTTCTCCTTCCAGCAAATCTGTTTGCCTCTTAGTGGTTTTCTGAAGATAATGACTAATCCATAGAAACGTCGTAGTGCCTGAAAGATACTGCCTCTGGAAGAGATCAAAATGAAGACTAAACAAGCCTTTCCCATTTCAAATCAGAACCCAGTGATGGTCACCTTCTTTGCCCTTGACGTGGCTGAGCTTGGCAGAAGTCAAAATGCTGAAGTAGTGGGTGTCAGTAGAGGGGGTGGGGAGGAGAAAGGTCAAGGAGACTGGAGTTTGCTCAATTAAAAGATGTGCTGAGAACGTACTTTTTGATCCTATGACTAGTATGTTCACAAGTGGACTTAATTTTCACAAAGGAAAAGGACTGTAATTAACTTTCGTTGAGGATCAACCATCCATGCTTTGTTTCAGATACTTTATAGGATCTCATTTAATCCTGACTCTCTCGATATGAAGGTGAGATAAGGGAAATCTGCTCAGGTTTACAGGATGGGAGGTGACAGGCCAGGTCTGCTGAGTCTTTCCATTATGCTGCATCCTGCAGCAGGTGGCAATTTCTACAGAGATTCTGTATCGTGGGTGGATAAGATGCATATCAGTGACTTACGCTGTGTGCTAAGCCGTTAGGACTTTCTACTCCTTTATCCACGAGGCCAGTTTTGTTTGGTGTGGGGCACCTCCCTCTTCCTTTCCCGGTGGACGAAAGCTCCATTCTGTGAAATTGCGTTTCCTGGCTTCCCCAGTGGCTGGGGGAGCTCTGAGCCTACTGGCGGCGGTAGGTGCAATCAGACTCACAATTAGATGGTGATTCACGTTATGTAACAGGTTCATCATGCCAATTGATGCAAAATGACACCCGTCCTCCTTGGCAGTGATTGCCGAACACTTCAGTCTCCGCGGTTTGGTTGTAATCACTTTTAGGCAAATGCTCTTCCAAGGTGTCATTACGGGCAATCTGATGAGATGGGTGTGTGTGTGTGTGAATTTAAATTCCTCCCTGCACTGGTACCCACGTAGGATTACCCATCTGCCTGCTACCTTGATGTGGTTTGAGAGTTCTAGCCAATTGTAATGCATGTCTCTGGACATGTTAGATTTGTAGGTGGTCCTCACAGCCCGCTCATCCCAGAAGGATCACAAACAGAGACTCCTCTTCTCTGTTCCCCTTGTCTGTCCTCCCCTCCCATCAGACCTTCCAGGCTGGGTATCACTTCCCGCTGGGCTGAGTCTCTGCTGATGAGGCATGCCAGCCGCCTAGGCAGATAGTGCTGGTCCTGTTGCTGCACAAATGGCTTTATAACTTGCTGTTAAAAATATACAGGACAAACAATCATTTGTCTGTTGTCTGATTCCAACAGCAGAGCTAGATTCTCGTCTCAGATATTGAACACGTGTAACTGCATTTGCTATAAGTCCGGCAGCTGCACTTTAGGACTTTGGGGGATGTTTTCTTTCTCTCTTTCTTTCCTTCTTTTTTAAATTTCCAAGTTGCAGCTTGATATACTTAATTTCTGAGATTAGAGTTCAGTGTTTGCTACTTCAGAAAAAGCAGCAAGCTCATTAGTGTCATGGTGTGGAAAAGGAAATTATTTTCAGCAGAGAAAGGATCCCCACTTACTGGACAGACAAATTAGTGATCTCAGAAGAGCTGTGTTGAGTTTTATAGATTGAAAGGAATATTAAAGGTGGAAAATGCCTGCAGAGAAAGCAACACAGGTGAATATTGAAGACTTTTAGTAAAATTTCCTTGGGAATCGTATGCAGTTTGGGAAGAGAAGACAGATAGTGCTGTGAATTTTTACCTTCGTTGACCTTTGTCATATGTGACACTTCAAAGTCTTCAAAATGGAAACTATAAAAAACAAACAATGCATGGGCGTTTATGCGTACCCAAATTATGGATGCATAAAGGCGATTGGGTGGAAACAGAAGGCCCTGTCTTGCATGCTCTGAAGTTTGATTCAGTAAGACATTTTCAGTTAAAATAGACTTGAGTCTTAGAATCAAATGGAAACTCAGTTATATAAATATATATAAATAATTTTTCTCTTAAAATTTCAGTGTTAAAATGGCATCATATTTCTATATATCTAGTTGGGAAAGATGACTTTTGTAAAAATTCCATGTTTTAAAACTAGATGCTGAGGCTTGGGTCCCGAAGGTTTAAGATTATTCCACAGGCAGGAACGGAGGGCCCATTTTGAAAAGACAAAAGATAGCATTGCTTTCTCTCAGCAAGTTGATGGGTCCCAAGTGCCGAGTTAACACAAATGAACAATTTAGTTTTCTTCTAGAATATGAATCTTACTAATTGTGAACATGAAAATGAAGTCTGAGCTCTGAACCATGGAGTGGAGGAAGGAGAAGGCAGATGTTTTCAGAAACCGAAGCAGAAGCCCCAACCAAAGGCTGTCTTCTGGAAAAGTTTCAAGGGCTTTCTTTATTTGGGAGAAGCATCAGCAAGTTGATAAGTTTAACTTAGATATTTGGACCATCAAGCCATTTACTTTTTAATGTAACTTTCATTTACTCATGTATTCATTTGACACATAATTATTGCACGTCTACTGAGTGGTGGGCATCGAGCTAGGGGCCAGGCATACTGGTGACTAGTTAGTCATGGCTCCTGCTTTCATGGGGATTAGATTCTAGAGGGGAAAATAAGTACTAAACAAACAAATTAAGTGGTACATACATTAAAATGTATGGACTGTTATCCTAGTCCATTCAGGCTGCTATAACAACACCACAGAGGGGCTTAAACAGCAGACATGTATTTGTCACATTTCTGGAGGCTGGAAGTCTAGGATCAAAGTGCTGACAGATTCGGCATCTGGTGAGGACCCACTCTCTGGTTCATAGATGGCATCTTCTCACTGTGTCTTCACACGGCAGAAGGGGTGAGGAGGCTCTCTGGGGTCTCTTTTATAAGGACACTAATCCATTCATGGGGGCTCCACCCTCAGGACCTCATCACCTCCCAAAGGCCCCATCTCCTAACACCAAAACATGGAGGGTTAGGCTTCAACATGTGAATTTGGGGGACACAAACATTCAGACCATAGCAACTGTAATAGGAAGGAGAAAATCTCCAGGGAGCTGTGATGAAGGGTGACAGATGGAGGCTCTCAGTTAGGAGAGGAAAAGCTTGCTGTTGGGATGGGGAACATGAGGACTGTGTGTGTGTGAGGGAGGTGGCCCTAAATGCCAGCAGTCACACACCATCCCATCCCTGTAAGAGGCGTATAACCTGGGCTGGATCTATAACACCCCAGACAAAAATACTTCACACAATAACATGAAGGATAAGCTCAGAGTGAGTTACTGTTCATGACGTAAAATACAACGGTCTGTCAATGCAGGGCTGTAGGGCTCCTCAACCCTTCATTTGTCCCCCAGTGTCTACTCAGAGATACGCAGGTCTCTCTGAGACAGCCAGTCCCCGAGGGCAGCAGCCCTCTCTAACATGCCATCACATCTCGGTCATCCAGGGTGACTGCAGGGCCACGAGGACAATGAAAGGCTGTGAGTGGAGTTTCTGAGCACTCCTGTGTCCTCACTCCCTGGTATGTAGACAGCCGTCTCCTCCCTGTGTCCTCACATTGTCGTCCCTCTGTGTGTTTCTGTGTCCTGATCTCTTCTTCTTATGGGGACACCAGTCATATGGGATTAGGGCCTCATTTTAGTTTAATTATTTCTTTACAGGCCTTGTCTCCAAATACAATCACACTGTTAGGTACAGGGCAGGGGGCTTCAACATATGATTTTTGGGGACACAATTCGCCCCATAACAGGTGGTGTCCCACTGTCCCCGTCACATAAGTTCAAGCCATTTCCTCAGGGATCACTCCCAGCAATCCCTTACAGCCTTGAGTGTCTCTGAGTGCACACAGTTCTAGGGTCTGTCCTGTCCCTGCTTAGAGTGGTTGCTTCTGCTCTTTCAGGATGAGGGGAGGGAAGGCCAGCAGAGGCCATGGTGCTTTGACAGCAGAAAACAACAGCTACCAGGGAGGGTACCCTGAGACCTGGGAAGGCTGCAGGGTCTGAGGGCCTGGCCTGGGCAGGGAGACCCACCCCCACGGCAACCCCTGAGAGCAGCCCCCAGAGGTGCCACAGATAGAGCCCGGAGAATGCGGCCCAGCAGTCGGAAGAGGGGGAATTCCGCTTCTCTCCTGTGGTGAGGGTGCCGATGGTCATTCTTGGTTTTCTGCCCACCCATCTCTAAAGAATCCCTTCACTAACCCCTTAAATGTGATCAGGTGTTCTGGAGGAACCCTGGCTGATTCAGGTGAGCCTGGCTGTCTATAACATTAAAATGAGATGGTTCATTCTCATTGATGCTGTGCCCAGGAGCCACAGAGCTGTGCAGCTTCAGATGGCTTAAAGCTCATCTAATTGTACCTTCCATTTATGGAAGAGGAAACAGTGACTCGTAGAAGTGAAGGGACCCGCTCCACAGAAGCAATAGCAAAGGAGAGAGATCCAGGCATTCCTCACAGTACACCTGATCTTCCTGTGAAGGAGGGCTTGTCCCCCACTACTCTCCTCCTCCCATGCCCTGGTCTACCCCACCCTCCAAAACCACTCTCAGAAGTGAGACTGCACATAAATCTCAAGACTGCTCGAGGCATCACGGGAACACATGGCCTCCAGCTCAGCCTTCCGTGTTGTCTGCATTTCCTCCTCCACGAGAACTTGAAAGTTGAATGGGAATGTGGTTCCAGTTCCCCTGGCATCCTAAGGGCCGTTTACATACAACACAACATTTGCTCGCTGTTTGACTTTGATGGATGCAAATTTATTCTAAATGAGCCCGACATTCATTACCGTGCAAACATATGTTGTTGGTGGTAGCACGCAGGGCCACTCACCGGATCTCATGGCTGGTCCCCACTGGACACCACGTCATTGCCTAGGCCTGCCTTGCTTCCGGCTAAGGCTCCAGATGTTGTTTTTCTTGCACTGTGAGGTCTACATTTTAGCTACAGGGTCATTTTCTTTCACAAGAGAAACATAGACAAGTCTGTGGAAAGAACTTGAGTTTATAGGCTGATCTACCAAAGGGGGCCTCTTGGAATGTCTGCTGCTTGGCCATCTGCATTGGCTCACAGACAGTTCTTTCTGTCCTGTGGCTCAGAGACTCCACGGGGCTGAATCATGCATTTGATTCTACTTCTGCTCAATGTTTCTCTGCAAGCAATGCTGTTGCTGCTTCTGATGCCTTTAAAAATACCTGCAGTAAGAACAGCATCGTTCTAACAATAGAGTTCTCTTTGGTGGATGCCCACTGAACTAACACACACACACACACACACACACACACACACACACAATGCACATGACACAGCAATATAACATGAACTGTGGAGAGTTTTGATGAATTTTTAGATCATAGCTGTATTTTTCTTGCAAGAGAGCCATAAACCTGTTCGAAAATGGTCTTCAAACATCAATTTTTCCCCTGCGTATATTGTCATTTTTTTGAATTTTCCTACTGAGATTCTCATTTCTAGTTTATTTCCTCTGCACTTCCTCGCAAGTCTAAAAGCATATCACTGGTTAATAGTGTGTTAAGGTGCACCACCTGTTTCTGTCGGTATATAGAAGTGTGGCTTTACAGAGGGATCATGGGAGTCACAATTGCTCGGGGGTGGAAGCGAAGATAGAAACAACTCCTGGAAGTAAATGAAAAATGTTGGAAAGTCCTGTGTTTCTGGAACCCCTACGTATTTCTCTTGTGCTAGCATTCAGCCTTCACCTCCTCTTCTTTCTCTTTCCCTTCGTTATTCACACTACATGGTCTACTCTGAAAATGTTAATCTATTTTCATTCTTTCAAATTCCAGTTTCTAGCTTTGGTTGGAACTGCAGAACCATTCATTCTTTCAACAAATATTTTCTAAGTACGTCTGCAGATGACATGATCATCTACATAAAAAATCCTTTGAAATCTACAAAAAGCTACTAGAACTAATAATAATGATTATTATTTTTCACTAATAAGTGAGTTTGGCGAGGTTGCAGGATATAAGATCAATACACAAAAATTAATTGTATTTCTATATACTTGCAATTGATCATTGGAAACTGAAATTTAAAAAGCAATAGCATTTACAACAGCATCAAAAAATAAAATACTTGAGGACAAATCTGACAAAAGATGTGCAAGATCTGTATGCTGAAAACTATGAAACATTGCTGAGAGAAATTAAATAAGAACTAAATAAGTGGAGCAACATATTGTGTTCATGGATCAGAAGATTCAATGTTGTTAAGATGTCAGTCATGCCTTATTGATGTATAGAGTTAATGCAATCCTAATCAAAATCTCACTAGGTTGTTTTTTTTTGTAGAAATTGACAAACTGATTCTAAAATTTATCTGGAAATTTACAGGACCCAAAAGAACTAAGATAACTTTGAAAAAGAATAAGGTTGGAGGACTTTTATTAAGTGTGGTATTGACATAATGATAGAAAAATGGATCAATGGAACATACTAGAGAGTCCAGTAACAGATTCACACGTACATGCAATTGATTTTTGATAAAGGTGCAAAGGCCTTGCATTAGAGGAAGCACAATAAATAGCGCTGGAACAATTAAATATTCATATGCAAAAACAAACGAATGTCTGCCTGATACCTTCATGTTGTGGATGTCATTCAGGCAACTCAAAGTTTATGTATCTAAAAACTGAACCCATCTCTTCTAATCCTGTCCCCAAATTTACTCCATGGATATTCTGATGGCCTATAGTGAGGCTTCGGAATTTATTATTTTTAAAAGAATCTTAGCTACTATTGATGTAGGAAGTTCTGAGACCACAACTTATAAAATAATGTTCCAAACCTTGGAATCACATTTTTTCCTTTTTCTTTTAATCAGTTGCTCATTTCTATAAATCCTCATTTCGTAATGTTCCCGGGATCTCTTCCCCCTTCACATTCACACTGCATTCCTCTTAATTCAGGTTCTTATTACCCGGCTTAACTCTCCAGGCGCCCAGCTGAGAGTTCTCCCCATTCTGGCCTCAAATCCCTGCGATCATTCCCTCCTAATGCTCGAAACTGCTGTCTGATTCCACAGGGCTGATCTTAGAGTCAAAGGATCTGAAAGTTGGAAGGAACTATAGAAGTTATCTAAACCAATCCCCCACTGAATGCATGAACCCCTTTGGAGACCTCCATTTCAGAGCTCAAAACTTTTCACCGCCTACAGAACAGTCTGAGTGCTTACGAGAATGTTCCAGTCCCTCCCATATGGGACCCTAATCATGCTTTTCCATCCTTATCCCATTACTGTCTACCATTTCTCACTCACTGCCCCTAATGCTTCATTCACATCGGATTGTTTATTCTTCTCTAAATACCCGGGTTTTTCTATCACTGTGTCTTTGGTCACATTGTTCTCTTGCTGGAAATATCATTGTTCGAAGATCTATCGAATTTGCATATATTCTCCAAAGAACAACTCAAATATCACTGACTCCACAAACTTCCCCAGGTCCTGTCACTTCATCTCCATCCCATGACAGGTTGGAGAATATTCTTCTCTCAGCCAATGGTATTTGTCATGTCCTTCCTTATAGTCACAGTTTAGCAGGGGTGAGAACTCAGCTTAAAAATAAGGAAGCAGATTCTTCTCCTAGGTGCAAGAACAATTTTAGTTTAGCAAATCTCCTTGAGTCTACTTCTGGTTGTAGAAATACAGCCCCGAGGATTTGGTTGGGAAGGAGAAGAAGCGATATAAAGAGAGGACTAATGCATTGCATGAACATGAACGATCATGTTGGTAGTGGGAGCTGGGTCCAGTAGGGAGAAGCAGCCAGAAGGACAAAAGTAAAGAACAGAAATCAGCAGTGGAGCCAGGATGTAGAGTCCGAGGAGAGAGGGGACCTGCGATCTTCTCCAGGATGGGGGCTGAGGCCCCTTTAGGAACAAGGGTGTCCTATTTCCTCCTCTCTGACCGAATCATTTGTTCAACCTTCTAGACTCAATGTGTGGTCTGAGTGGACCTAGGGGAATTCAGGTAACAGAGCTGGCTTCCTTAGTTAGTTAATATGGATTGGAGGAGGGAGAACAACCCTGAGATAAGTGGGAAGAGAAATCTGTAAAGACAGGAACTTGGAGGAAGTCCACCATGCAAACAAAATCCAGTTTCCAAGAGATCTTGTGAGGAGTGCTGATAAATCCCAGCTCTCCTTGGGATAAACTATAACATCTTCCATGGGGGGTGGTAATTCAAAGGTTATTTACGAGTATTCTGTCTGCTCATCACAATCTGCCAAGGTTACTATGTTTACTTCCATTTCAGCAATGGAGAACCTTATGCTGATGGAACTTGTTTGCTCAAGCTCTCATAGTCAGCAGGCAACAAAGCAAAGATTCCATAACGGGTGGAACCTCTACTGGTTGTCATAACACCCCCCAGATTCTAACCTGTCTGAGGGCGGGAACAGTATTTCATTCACTCTTGTTTCCCCCGTAAAGCCAGTCATAAAGCTTTGCTCAAAGTAATGCTGAATGTTTTGTTGAACTGAGGTGAAAAAGAAGTAAAAGACTTAAATCTCACTATTAAAAGTAAATGTTTAAGCAACACAGATTCCGTATCAGCTATACCAATCAAATCCACGCCAATACACAATTTATTCTTTACGTAGAGAGTAAGATACCAAACACAATCGGAAAAAGGTGATCCAAGTATAAAAATTTATTACAAAGGGATGGATTTAGACAGACAGGAGAGTGGTAAAATAGGTTATGAAGTACTCAACATAATCCATTTTAATGAATTATTAGCTGGATCATGCAAAGCATTTAGGATTTCTGGGAGAAATATACAAATATCTTGACTGTTTGTATGACATTTTCTTTACTGATTCTTTCTTTCCACACGGCTGCAGACTTTGTTGACCAACGGCCTTGGGAGGGAAGATTGCAGCTGAGTCCACACCTTCTCAAAATCCTTCAGACTGTTTCTAGTTTTGTAGAGTAATTTTCTGTTAACAATACATCCCTAAGATTTACTCAACCAGGAGAGCAGTGGTTGGCCGTGGTGCAAATTTCGGATCCTAAAGAATCTGATTCTCAGATGCCAGTATTGAATATTAATAAATGTGGCCTCATATTTATAGCCAGTGCATCTTGGCTTCACTAGAAAACAGAGTAGTAAGAACTATCACTGGGGAAGGGAAGAGTCCAGCTGGAGTAATTTTCTGAGAAAGGTGAGGGGTCAGGATGCAGTGCAAGGCAACACAGATTTGCTGGCCAGTCCGCTGACTTCTAGGTGTGGAATTAGACCGCCACCTTGGTGACAGAGTCGGGGGTTGATGTGGGTAGTGTGAGCAAGGACCCTGCGTATTATAGGGTGCGGGATGGGGTGCTGACCGGTTGAGGATCAACACTACGGATGGCCACCTCTTGAGGCTACGCTGACATCTGCCTCAGGCTGTCCAGAGCTCCTAACTCCGTTGGTTTGTGAAGGTGTGAGCCCCAGGGAGACCCTGAAGAAAGAAATCTGCTTTAAGCTCGACTCCCCTTCAGGGCTCTGCTCTCCTTACACTTGGTCCCTTAGCCTGAAACCCACCATGGCTCCTGTCAGTCATTTGCCTAAACTTTATAGACTACGATCTGGAAGAGCACATTGACAGAGTTTATTGCTCCTCCCAGGAATATTTACATTTGAAAAGGTCGAGGAAAGACAGGAGCTCTTAAAAATTCATCTGTAATGGTGTCATTTCCGGTGGGTGGCACCAAAGAAGGAGACAATTTTGGGGAACTGGGGCTTGACTTTTGCAATGCATGATTACTCTGCTCTATGCCTTCTTAAAAACAACTTTTGGGAGAATAAATTGGGATGGGTAGTCATTTTTTTCTAAGTATGAAATATTATTTAAAAAAACTTTTTTGGTAAAATTCCTGTAGTCACGTTAGTAGTGGTGTTTTTTTACAATCCAGCTAGGAACAGTGTCAGCATGCAGACCAGCACCTGTGCATAGTAGATGCTCATGAAACTTTTTGTCTGACCTACTTCCTGGCCCCAAAGGAGCCGAGGAGATGCTCGTGACAGGAAAAGCATTGGTGGCCTCTATTGCATTGCTGTGCTCACAACAGCAAGGACAACCCGTATGCACCCAGGAGTATTTATCCAGCACTTTCTATAATAACCGGGGATGCACAGTTTTAGCTCTGCCCATGAACACCGCATCTCTGACCCGGTGCCACCAACCTGTTCTTCCTCAATCCCCATATCTCAGCCTCTTCCTCGTCAGATACAGAAATGCAGTTTTATGCCAAACTGTGCTTTGTTAGGTTGTCCTCTACAGAAGGACATTAAAAAAATAAGTTCTGCTTTTCACCTTTCCTCCATTTTTCTCTTTCCAGTGACCATTTCGGCCTTAAAAAAAGTACTGACGCTATAGACTATAAGAGGAGAACAAGATCAGTGAGCGTCGAGGTGGTGAGAGTAGAATTAGTGACAACGGGGGCAAGCTTGAGAGATGAACAGGGTTTGAATACACGGAGACATGATGCGAGGAAAATCCATGAGGGAGGGCCAGTCGGATGAGAAACTAAGGTGTCGAAAGGCAAAAGAATGGGTTAGGTGATTTCAAGACCATATGACAGAGAAAAGAGTCTAGGATTTGGGTCAAACACCCTCCCCCCTGGTGAGGTAACCGGCTGTCAGTCTTACCTGTCCAGCCCCTCATCCTGTTTCTCCTCAGAGGCGCTCTCTCTCCTCTGGCGACCCCCATCCCACTTCCTTAGGTGCTGGTCAGTCTTTCCCTCACGGTCACCCACCATTCCTCACACCATGGTGAGCTTGTGGCCCCAGCTGCACAATCCAGGTTCCCCGTGGCCTTGTGCACAGTGACTTTCCCAAATTCCCACGGAGATTTGCTGTTTGGACCCTGGGAGGCCTGGATGCTCACTTCCTTTTGGACAAAGCCTTACAGAGTAGACTTGGGGCTTCCCGCAGCCATCTTCCCATCTTCTGGAGCACACCTGTTTGGCAGTTAGATCAATATACATAGGATAAGGAGGCAAAGAGATGAGGGGAGAAACAGAAACACAGATTCACAAACACATCCCGCCTCCCTTTTAAGCTAGCTGCCTTGGATTTGTGTCCCTGACAACGGAAATGCTTCTGTCTAACACATCAGGTTCCACTTGACGATCTTTCATATTTTAAATAACATCTTTGATGCTGGGTTGAATTAAAGGACAAAACGAATTAATATATATGAGATCAGTTTTGTAGATGACAAATGTTCATGGTTGTTATTACTTAAAAGTCTTTATTATTGATAGTTGTTATTAATTAAAAACTATAACTTGGTTTTATAGGGAGAGTAGAAAAGTCACGGATAAAAAAAATCTGGAAGGTAGATTTAGATTTAATTTGGTGAGGAACAAGTAAGATTTTTGGAGAAAGAATAAAAAGGCTGAAAGTCTGTGTGAAGGTCATTAGTGTGGCCCCAGTGCCCAGGACTGAGCTGCAGGAGGACAAGGTGGGATCCAGGAAGCTGCCTGGAAAGGGGGTGTGATGATGAACTAGAGGGGCAGCCACTCTGAGGAAGGAGAGCATGTGAGACAGTCACGGAGAACATTTCAGGGCTTCAGCATGGGAATGTCTCACTGGGTTAGCTACTGTTGCTGCATAACAAATGACCCTCAAATTCAGGGGTGGGACCCAGCCCATACTTATTGTCTCACACAGTGTTGGAGGATCAGGAAGTGAGTTAGTGGGTGGTTCTGACTCAGGTCTGTCAGGAGGTCATGGGAAAGCTGCTGGCCAGGGCTGCAGCGTCTAAAGCCTTGGCTAGGTCTGAAGGACCCACTTCCCAAGCTTACCCTCAGACTGTGGGCAGGGGGCCTCAGTCCCTCACCATGAGGGCCTCTCCACAGGGTTGCCCAAAACGTGACTTCCTGCATAGCAAGTGATCTGAGAAAGAGAGAGGAAGAGAGAGATGTTGAAACAGAGAGAGAGAGAGAGAGAGACAGAGAGAGAGAGAGACAGAGAGAGAGACACAGAGAGAGACACAGAGAGAGAGAGAGAGAGAGAGCGATAAACAGAGAGAGAGAGATACAGAGACAGGGACAGAGAGAGCGAGCGAGAGAGTGAAGGAGCACTTGAGAGAGAATGTCCAGGAAGGACGTCTCTTCCATCTTCCAGTGGTGGAAGGACACACCATCACTCACAGGCCAGCAATGGTGCAGTGTGGGGGCTTCTCAGGGCTGAGTTCCCGGAGGCGGGAGAATCACTGGGGCTGTCTTGGAGGCTGCCCAGCTGACTCACGTAGTTTTCAAGTGAAGATGGTTGAGAAGAAGGTGAAGCCCACAACGGAAACAAAGCCAGGAGCAGGGGTGGGGGTGGGGGTACGGAAGGCACTGGGCTCTGGATGATGAGCTTGGGCATCTCTAGTTGAGGGACTCGGGGAAACAGTCCATCAGATGTTGGAGATGTGGGCCAATGTGTTGATTAATTAATGTTGAAAAGCATCACTGTGGAAGGTACTCATGTGCCTACCCAGTTTTCAGAATCAGCATAAAAATACAGGAACGCAGCAGGGAATGTAGACATGGACATAAACGAGGTGGAAATACAGGGATATACTTGAGAGAATGCCATTCATTGAGTTGTGATATTTGCAAGTAACCTAAGAGTGAAAGGAAATGTAGAAAGAGGGAATAAAGAGGTGCATTCTACTGCTCTTTCTGGTTAGGCATTTTAAGGAGGCAGTTTGGGGCTCTCTATGAACCCACACAATCAACCGAAACAGACAAAATAGTATAGCTTTGATGAAGATATTTATTATATACTCTTCAAATATAGGCACTATTCTGTATTCAGAAATCCCCTCCCTCCCTCCCTCCCTCCCTTCCTTCTTTCCTTTCTTTCTTTTTTATAAAGGCATTCTGTGTGTTCATCTGTGCATTCAGAAACATACATTGCTATATGACATCTGCAGTAAAGTGTTTTGCAAATGATGAGCCAATACACACTTCCAGAGTTTTCTTCTCCTTTAGGTATCAATGTTAGTATCAGTTCATTTCAAATTAGTGATTACAAGTGGAAAAACATGACTTGAAAAGGAGTAAGAATGTGGTAATAGTCAGAGACAGTTAAATAAGATTCCCCCAATTGACCATCCAATATTTTTATCTCTAATATTTCGGATAGCTGCTATTTCCTATGTCCAAGGCACATTAACCTTTTATAGTCTTATTTACTTTTAAAAATTTGAACTTTTTTTTCTTTCTAGATTTATTGGGCAAGATACTATGATTTTCTGTTGTTTCACAATGATGTGAGCAGTTAGTTTCTGCTTCCTGGGCTGGAAGCTCCTGCTCCCTCCTTCCTGCAGCATCGGTATAATCAGGCCGCCCACAGTCACGGAGCCGAGCCCCGAAGCAGGCGGCAGACAGAGCACGGGGGGTTTTCACGGGCTAATTTAAGACACCTCCATTTATGCTCCCCGGGAAGGCATTTTATCCTGTCTAGTCAAGATTCTAACAGCATATCAACTTTCAGAAATTTATCCTTTATCTAGCATCCCTTTAACCTACTTTAAAAATGTGCATTTCTGCTAAGAGATTTTTCACGTATATATGTATATAGACAGATAAAAGATTTACTAGTATACAAAATACATATGAAATGTATCAACACACTCCTCACTCACAGTCCACGGATTCCCTTAAAACTGGATGCTCTATGAAGTAGTTTGTATTTCAAGGATGCAAAAAAGCATGAGGTTACTTTTCAGTCAGAAAGATCTCAGGACGGAAAAAGAGGGCAGGGTCCAGAAAAACCAGGCCCAGCTGGAAATTTATGCTGGTAAACACCCCTTCTGACTCCTAAACTGCTGACCACTGCCTCGGAGAACGCTGGGCCTTCCGCACGGCCTCTGCACAGCTACCGCGCAATCTGTTCAACGCCGCGGAAATGCATCTGGAGGACTCTCTCTGGAGAAGAGTTCCCCAAGTGGGCAGGCGGGAGTGCCTTTAAAAGTTCTGATTAGTCTCCCCAACATAATTGCTTTAGGCTGAACCCATTTTAAAGATTCTTGCAAAGTGCATTGGGTGAATTAAATTTAATTTTGTGCTTCCAGCAGGCAAGTAGAAACTCTTGGGCCTAGTTTAGGGCGGCTGGTCTGGGAGATTCCTCTCTCCTCCTCCCTCTGCTCTCCCTCAGCCCTCCCCCTCCTGCCCTAAAACCACACAGCGCACGCTGAACTCGCGTGTCCCAGCAACAAACAGTGGAGAACAGTCAACCTGAAGATGTTTGCGATCAAGTCTGCGTGTGATTATTCCCTCCCCCGCCCTCCAGGCCGCTGGTTTGGAGAGCTGCAATGTTCTGCCAGCCATGCGTTTTATATCCCGATTTTTATTCACTGTCATGCCTCGATTGTGGGGCTTCAGCCGTTGCAGAAACAATTCCAATACTGCAAAATGATTTTGATTTGATGGGAATCTTAGTGTTAATTCAAGTGTGATGAACATTCCTAATTCGGAGCATCGTTTCTTTTAGCAAAACCGAACTAAAGAGGTGCCCCCACCCAACTCTTAGGGATTTCTCTAGCTGGACTTGTGGGATCATGGGAGACAGAAAGGAGATCCTTCCTTCGTTCCTGCCTCCCTCCCTCCCTCCCTTCCTTCCTTCCTTCCTCCCTCCCTCCCTTCTCTCCTTGCTTCCTTCCCTCTCTCCTTCCTTCCTCCCTCCCTTCCTTCCTTCCTCCCTCCCTCCTTTCTTCCTTCCCTCCCTCCCTCCTCTGTCTCTCTCTCTTTCTTTTTCTGCAACCAGCATGCTTCAGTTTGCTAATCAGAACCAAATATTGCTTGACAAGAAGAGGTGCCCAGGTAATTGTCTGAAAAAGTATTTTTTCAAGGAGCTAGGAACCAGGCGATTTCTTAGAACATCGTTTCCACCATAATTTAAATGTGCGATAGATGTGTGAAGGGCTATCCTGTGCTCAGCAGCAGTATTCCCAGAAATCTGTGGCTGAGTCAGATTTGGGGCATCTGAGTTTAAGATGGTCCAGAGAGGAAATGTTTTCTTTTGACTTAATATTTTCTAGATGTGAATTCTAGGGTGGCAGATCCGAATCTGAGAAAAATGTCTCGCTGGTGATTGAGCAAAATTTCCATTCTGCCTCTTCAGAGAACTTTCCAGGTCCGAGGGCTTGTGCTCATCAGCTCTGATAGATGCGAGTGTCCACAGCCTGGCTGCTCCTGCTTCTGTTTGCCCCTTGGAGTCTGTGTACCTGAAAAACACTGCCTGCCCCCAGCTCCTCACTCCCAGGAAATGAGTGTGCACTTGATTCCCTCCTGTTAGGCAAATCTTCGATTTCACGCTGTGTTCCCCAGCCACTGCCTAATTCTCTTTTGTCATAGTCTGGATGCTTTCCTCCAGGAATTTGCTCCACAGGAATTTATTAATAACTCCAATTTGCAAATTCAAAGTTGGGGTGGCCACAGTCTTGAATTTCAGGTGATCCCACTCTCTCACTCGACAGCTGGACTCTAGAATTTAGTAGTTTAGGTGTTTGGTCCATGACTACTGTATATCTGCTCCTGTAGAAATGCCCTCCAAGACTTCATTGCAGGCGAAGGAGTGGGCTGGGGTCCTTTTAGCGCAGAGCTGTGGGCCCTCCCGGGTATCCCATTCTGTGGGGGTGCTCTTATCACTCACTTTCTATTGACCAAGCTGTTTTACAAATCTGCAGGAATAGAAGTGAATGCAGAAAACTGATAGTAATGCAAGTGGTTTTTGCCTGTAGTCATGCAAATGAATTTCCTCTGGTGGAGATACAATTGATTTCCTTTCTATAGAAAGTACGACCACAAGCATTAGTTTTTATTGGCCTGTAGGACGTTTAGCCATTTTCTATCTATTGGCAAATCCATTCAGCATTCTGACTGCCTATGCTCATCTCTGCTATTCACATTTTCTGTTGAACTAGTCTTAATATCTTATTGTTTCCTCATTTATTAATGCATTAAATACATTCTTTGACATGTGTTTAGTTTATTTGTACATGGGAGTTGTAGTTCTAGCATTAGAAAATACTATTTTATTATCCAGAAAGTCAGGCACATGCATGGTCATATAGTCTTGGTTTTTCACTTAATCTCTTGAGTTCCCATGTACCCTAAGGGCAAGAAGCACAATATCTCCCTGCAGAGGCCTTCCTTTCTCCACCCTTACAATGCCTTCTCTCAGGACGCCATGGGCTTTACACACCGCCCCCCCCCCCCCCCCACACAGTAATAGGTGGAATCAGTATAACTCAACCACTGTTTATAACCGACGGCTCTGCTGTGACAGCTAGTGCGAATACAGCCACCGGCCACTTTTGTTTCTTGCACCTGTTCAATTAGAAAAGCCTTTAAACACAGACAGTGCAAATTACTGCAGGAACAGAATAGCACAAGGGAAAATTGAAGACTTGCCTCTGAAAACCCTATTTTTAATCAAGGCTGTAAGCCAGAATGCCAGGTAATGTGGCAGTTTAAAGACGAGGGCAGTGGGGGAAGGGGCCTGTGCAAGGAATGCTGAGAGTTTCAACTTCACTTCCAAGCAAAGCCAGGCGTCTGACCAGCCCACAGAGCACAGCCGTGTGCATCTTCACAAACACTTCAGTGGCGCTTCCTCTAGTTCAAGAAAATCGGATCAGCCTCACCGACTTGCTGCCACTGAATGCACTATCCGGCTCAACACATTTGAAGCTGCAAGGGTGCATGCCTCCTATGCTTGCAGTTGACCAGCAAAGTGGAGGACTTTGATGAGGAGAAAAAGCATTCTCTACCCACTCTGGGTCCTTTCTGGCTGGGCTACAAATTAAACTGACATGAGGCCGACTAGCAGGAGAAAATCAAACAAAGCTTTATAAAACATGTACATGGGAGAGACCAGGGAGTGTCTCTCGACAAAATGGTGGAGATTCTCCTCTTATATAGATAAACGAGGATTTTGAGGGGGACTTGGGAGTGTCAGCCACGAAGGATTACAAGAAAAGCACAGTAAAGTTATTATACAGATTTAAGGCCTCTCCTTCCACACTGACCAGTCTCTAGAGATAAGGTCATCCACCTCTCCTCCCCCTACAGAGAAGGAGATACCTTTACAACTAGAGATTACCAGAACTTTGATAAGAATGGGTGTAGCAAAGACCCTCCTGGTTTATCGATACCCAGAGTCTTCCAAGGTGAGGCCTGTCCTTGGGCCCATCCCAAATTCCTTTAGACAATTGGGAGGCGAAAGGTCAAATGTCCTTCAGAGCAAGGTAGAGAGAGACACATCTTGAGGTGGCCAATTCTGATCCCCCACAACTTCATGGGCTGGTCTTTCCCATTTCACTTTCACAGGGACCCTGGGTAAAGCAGAGGTATCCACAGGCAGGCAGAACATGCAGCAAATCCATAGGGTGCGCTAGGAGAGTGTATCAGCTGGAAGTGTTGCCTTTTGAGTCAGACAAATCCGGGTTCAGAATGCGGTTCTCTCGTTTGCTAGTGCTGTGAGTTTAAGAACACTCGAAAGGGGCAGGTTACAAATGCAGACGACCCCAGGGTGCGGAATAAGACAGACCGACATCCCTCAGTGCCTCTGGCCAGCTTGGGAAAGATGCTCCACCATTCTCACCTCTGTGTCATCTACGAAGCAGGGATAATGGTAGAATACACTTTATGTTGCAGTGCAGGTGATGTGTGATAATCTATATTAAATGTTTGGCCTACTGATGGCGTCATATACGTGCACGATAACTATTTTAAGTGATTATCTAAGGACTGGTCTGGTGTTCTCCACAAATGCATTAAGATTCTATGAGGGAGTTCTTTAAACCATGCATTTGTGATCCATGGAGCATCCCACACCCTGGATTATTAAATTAGTATGATTCTCTTCTTCAGGATGTCAGAGAAGCAAACAATTTGAAAGGAACTAGCGAGATTTTGTAGCCAAGGGGACTTCCTTGTGGCAGTAGAATTTCTAAAATGTGCAAAGAGAACAATAATAGTAATGCTCCACTTGCAGAAATGCTCTCTGGAGACCTCAGATTCCTGGGTCTAAATTCCTGCATGTTGCCTGGGTTGAGGAGCAAAGGGAAATGCATATAGCTATGCATTTACATCTTAAGTGTGGAGATGATTACAGTTAATCTGAGAAACTTTCAAATTTAGGGAGCCACTTGAGATGCTGGCATTTTGACTTGCCCTGCATCTTGACTTGCAACGTTCCGCAGTTTCTCAGCGAATAAACAAATCCGCAGAGTCCTGATAATTAAAAGTTTTTAATGTCTCCTTTCCTTTCCCTCGTAAATTAAAATGATTTGACGTGGGGAGAAGAGAAGACAGAATTCAGTTATTTTTGGTAATTGCAGTGTCAAATTGATCATTTGCTCAATCTTCTTGCAAAATTGCCTAATTGAGAACAACTAAGCAGATGGTTCTTTGTTTCGCGGCGTGCATTCGGTTAGCCGTTCGCCAGCCCTAGGCTCCCTTCCCATTCCCAAACGCACGGGCTCAGGGCGAGCTGTGCCGCCCGTCAAGCCTGTTTTGAACATTTCCTTAGGCGATACCTGCAGCTTCCACAAGAGGACGCTCTGCACATGCTCAAGAGCCCTTGCCCCAGCTCCCAGAGCCAGGCGTCGGGAAACCTTGGCAGCAATCCCATCTACCTTCAGGCTTCTAAACTGTTTTTCTTTCCTAATTACCAGGTAAAACTCCTTCTTACCTAAAATTCACCCTTTCATTTTTCCTTTCTCTCTCTCTTTTTAAAATAACAACCCTTATATACTGTGACAAAAGGAAGCTGGTGAACAGCTGCTTAGGAGGTTGTTACCCTTTTCGTGGTGGTTCATGCAACGCAAGACTCAGAGTCCCTACGAAGCTGAGGAAGCGCAGGGTTTCTTGTTTGGACGGTGATTCAGTCCTGAGTCATCCGCACGCGGCAGTGGAAACGCACAGGCGAGCCCTCACCTGCGGGGCGGAGAGGGATTTGTCCTTTGAGGAGCCATGAGGAGGGCGGCGGGGGGATGGGGTGGGGTGGGGTGGGGGGCGGCTGCAGCACCTGCCACTTGCTCTTGGTTTCCCGGCGTGTGCCATAGGGTCCCCTACCCTTCATATGGATTCCTAATCCTTGAACGGTTGTGCTCCTGCCCCTTAGACTGATGGACATCTTCCCACTCTCCCACGTGTGTGGCTGCCTCTCCAAGCCTGTTTGGAGCTTGGGGTCTTGCTCGTAGCCGTGCATCAGAACTGTCTGTGGAGCTCCACACACCCAGATGGCACGTCCCGCCCCGGAGTTCTCTTTTAACGGGCATGTTGTGGGGTCTGAGCACACGTGCACGCGCACACACACACGTATTCAAGCTTGATAGGAGGTATGCACATGCAGTCTGTTTCGAGAACCACTATTCTTTGTTGCTGCAAGAAAAGATTAAGATAAGATTTACAGCCCGACCGTCATGCCTATTGTTGAGTGCTTTATTCCATGGGCGTCCTAGTGGTGGTTGCACAGAAACTGTGTGGAGGCTGGAAGGGATCAGGATTTTGGGAAATCCCATGGTCTCTTCCCATCTTTACAGGGGGTGCCACTACCCTAGAATCGTGGGTGTAGATCCTGTTGTTTACTCCGCTGGCCTCACCCATTTCCTACAGCCGTAAGCATGGAGCTTCTCTCTTCCTCCACAGATTTCAATTCCCATATTCCTTCGAGACGCTCGTCTGTGCACTGTCTGTCTTCAGAAGACATTCACCTTGATGAATCTATAGCTCTTGTCCTAGAGTGGGGTCCCGTCGCTCTACTGGATGATTTTGTTGTCAAGCAAGATAAAATTTCTCCTCAAAACCTGCTCTTTCTCCCTTCTTCAACTCTACTGGGGCACTGTTAGTTGGGCTATTTTTTTTTCCACAGCACACAGTAATGTTTTGGATACTGACAGCTTAGGTAAAGCTAGTAAAAATGTCCTGCCTGGTTGTCAAAGAACGTCTCATTGAGTTCCTTCTGGGAAATGTGGTTTCTACTCAGAATGGAATAAGAGTTAAAATGTAGTGGAAAAAAATAAGTTGTGGAAACCCTTATTATGTGTTTATGATGGTTCCTGATACAGTGGTCACCATGAACCTGGCCTCCAGGTGGCTCATGTTCAAACCTGTCTACACTGTTGCCTGTCTTACTTGCACAATTCTTGTCTGCTGAGGAGCTGCTAACAGTCATGTTCACATTTCTCACAAGTGCCTACGACCAGAGAAGTGGCCAGTGGCGGGATACGGGGAGGGAGGCAATGCACAGGGAGGGAGGCAATGCACGGGTAGGAACATCCAAGATGATCGCAAATTAGGACAGTTAGGGACACCTTAGCTTGCTCCTTTGGTATTTATTTCCCCAGGCCCTTGGGTAGTATAAGATGATTATGTAAATTTTGAGGGAGCCAGATTTGCAGAATGGAGGCCATTGGCATTATGCAAATTCTCTTCTTCCCACCTTAAGAAAATGAACAGTCCTGGACCTTCTTGAAAAATCAGAAAATAGTCAGAATTTCTGGGTGAAAAGTATGGGATGTTCAAGCACTTTAAATCAGTTTAAAAAATATTTTAAATCTATTTTGCTCTTTTTTTAATAACATGAGGTCAGAGTCTTGTATTATGAATCAAAATAGAAACAGCTTAATTCAGTGACAGCTGTGAGAGACGTTGCTCTTCACAGAGCCCCTAAACATTGACCTGAGAGCCATGTGTCTGCCTACTACACGTCAGCCTCCTTTTCCAAAGTGATCTCACAGAGTTCCCACGCGAGGGTGGGTGTGATGTCATGCAGACATCTTTTCCTCCTTACTTCACAAGTGAACCCACTGTTTTTCCTCCTTATATAGCTTTCCCACCCTCAATGGTAAGGGAGAGGTCTGGACTTTTGGCCAAGTATTGAGTCTAGGAAATTTGGGGATAGGGTTTCTCAAAGCTTTCTCGCTAGCAGGATCAGGTGAAGGAACTCTTTCCATTAATGATGTTTAAGCATTTCATTTTATTTACATTTTTTCTTCGAGCTTATTTACTGCTGGCTAATATGTTAGAGGCTATTTTTTAATTTGTTCATTCTGTGAACTTCCCTTCCACATGTCCCCTCTCCTCTTTTGACCTAGATAGCCCGTCAAAAATTTGAAGCATTTTTCTCTAAATAAGCCCAGGGTTGAAACAGAATCTTTATAATAGAAATGTAGATGCCTTTCTAGAATTAAACTATTCTCATGATATTATAAATAACACTCACCTTCCAGAAATCACTTGCGTTTTGTGAAAAGGGAGACAATCTGATTTAAAAGGATCATTTTAAAGAATGCTCCAGTAGAGGCTCACAAGCCTTCCCGGAGAGGAAGGAAGACAGCAGAGCATGTTGTTTACGAAGGCGGACTTGACCTCTGACTGCTTGGGTTCAAATCCTGAATCCATCAATTACCAGTTTGGTGTCTGGGCAAGTGACTTTCCCTCTGGACTCAGTCTCTTTGTCTTCGATATGGGAATAATGATATAAGAATTATGATATAACGTCTGTAACGTGCTTAGAACCCCGGTTAGAGCATAATGACACTCACACGTGTTTTCAATTGTTACTGACAAACCAAGTTTCCTTTCTCACGACTCCACGAGGAATGGGTCTTATTGGAATGTGCGTTGTGGGACCAGACTGGTACAAGGATTTACTCTTAAACCTCGTAAGCCTTTGGCTGTGTAAGCAAGTCTAGGAAATGCAGTAGTGCATTCTTTAAAAAAATCCTCATCTTCATGTTATTGTCTGACCTTAAATGGTTTCCCAAGGATAGGGAGAACTTTACCAAATTTCCATCAGGATAACAATCTCAGCATAACTTTCACAGCATATTTCCCTTGCAATATTCCATTTTGGTCATCTGAGAGTTCGTATTTTTTCTTATCTCAGGAAGTTCAGGTCTGTTTATGAAATATTGCTACAGTAAAGGAAATGATTTGGAAGAGAAAATTCCAACCTCTCTGGCCTTCTGCTTACAATGGTCGTGATAAAAAATAACTGATGCTGGGTTATTTTTGCTCCCTCTGGCCAACGCATCAACTTGCGATTTTTCAGAAGGAAGGAACCTGAGAGAGGTCCCTTAGTCCCATCTTTTTACAGATGAGGAAACTGAGGCCCAAAGAGATTGTCACTCAGCTACGTGGCAGCAGGGTAAAACTTCTAATTTGGAACGTCTAAACCGATAGTTAAATTTTTTTATTTTTAATTTTTTTTCCTACTCAAAACAGGAGTTACTCCTTTCAGATTGAGGCGGGTATTGGAAGGTGCACAGCCAGATTGTTTTCAAAATACCGACGTGATACATTTTAAAGCCGGCATAGGCTTTTTGAGAATTATGTGTTCGTTCACAACATTTAAGCTAAGGTCACTCCAGGGAACTTTTGAAAGTCACTGAGTACTTGGGGTGCCCGTGGAGATGAGTAGCGGGGTTAGCCAGCATTTGGCTCTCATGGATTCTTTTGTAGATGAAGAAAGAATGTTTTCTTTATTGAAATTAATTAACTCCCAGTGGAGAAATCATTTGGGAATGGAGAGGGGACACGCTCAGCCCAGCTTTCCCTTTCATTCTGGGGATTACCAGGAAGAGGCAGCTGAGGGTGAAGTCAACGCGCAACTCTAAAAGAAGAAAAACTCGTTAAATCATCGCATTTCTGTCATCAAGGAGACCTAAGAGGGGTGTCTTATGGCCAGATTCTTCAAAGTCAGACGAAACCAGGTTAGATGAGCCCAGTGCATTTATGCATTGGCTGGGGACAGTCACAGGATTTCAGACACCCGGATCAGGTGCGAATGTTGAAAGGGGTTTCAGAAGAATTAGGCCAGAAGCACGTGAACCGAGAGGAAGAGGCTAGGAAGTCACCCAATCTGAGAGACTAGCCTGGGAGTCCTCTTGGCACAGCGCGATTTAAAAATAGGCTCCCTGTGATGGGGAGAGTTACAGTAAAAATCTCCAGGCTGTCAGCACCCTGGGGCTCCCTTCCTCCTCTGCTGTCTGAGTGCCGCTGGACTTTGTGGGCTGGTGTGATTTCTTTCTTAGCGGGCGTGTGTCTTTAACCTTGGGAAGGCTTCGAATGAAGACTAGAGAGCATAAAATGTCAGACCCAGAGCGTCCACACTTTTTGGCTGTTAGGCCCAAGCTGTTTACATTGAGTGTTTTAAGTAATTGTAATATTTAGGAGAATTTGACACATGAGTATCTAAGAGATTAGACTCACGATTCCAAATTAAAACATGTAATTGCTTAGTTAAACTTAGAATTATTTTAAATGGAAAGGCATCAGATAATTTAGTAACATTTGTATACAGGACTGGAGTGTTTAAGAGAACTTAAGAATCACTGTATTTATAAATTCAGTTTATTACATTTACTTGAGTTGTTAAATATGTGGGAAGTTTTTGTTATAAGTGAGACCATTGAAGTGAGTATAAGGAAACCATAATAAATTAAATTACTAAATACAGTTTGAAATACTTAAAAGCATTTGATGAATTGAGTTTTGAAAGTCCCTGTAATAGCAACTGCTAAAACTTACTACATTTATATATAGAATAAGGTAACAAATCTAAGAACTTAAGGAATGATGTTTTCGTATTTGCTAATGTAAAAATTGAATGTTAGTAAAATAAGAAAAACAAAGGGAGAGCAAACCATCTGGCTTTCCCAAAAGTCTCTCTCAAGAGTAGCAAAAAACTCATTGTGACATTAACCAAGATTGTTTGAAATGCAAACATAGATATACTTTTGTTAAAAAAAGAATGCCTTTATTAATTAATAGAAAAAGATGAGTGTAAGCTACCCATCTCAGGGGGAGACTGTGCACTTTGGGAAGACAGAATCCATACATTCCAGGTTTCAATAATTCCACAAGTATTTATGGCACCCTACCACCCCACACACCACACTATTCTTAGATACCTAAAATGTGTCCTGGAGCCTGGTGTCTACTTATGTGAATTAATTCATGAAATGGATGAATCACAAGAAGTGGAGATGAGGGAGTCTGTCCTAGCGGACAGCCATGGAAGGCTTCATTGGGCAAATGTTGGTTAAACTAAGACATGAAGGATGGGCCTTTACCAACCAGGCAGGGGGCCACATGCCCAGAGACTACTGAGCTGGGAGGGTAGGCAGAATGCCTGTTTGCTCATCATTTCCTCCCTAGAGCAAAGTCAATAGTATATTCTCAATGGGCAGCCTGTGTTGAAAGAAGGGATGAAGGCCCTGAGGGAGAGAGAGTGGCCTTAGGAAACTTCCAGAGCCCCAAGAAGGAGAGGGAGAGGATGTGACAAGAGGTGGAGAGGCAGCAAGAAGCCTCATGATGACTTTGGATCAGTAAGTAAACGCTCAAGGCTGTGCATCTGCATGTGCAGGACCCAGGTTTATGCTTGGGTCACTTGGGCTCCGTCATCAGCCACCTTAACCAATAGGTTGGCTTTGTCACCCAACTTCCAAGCAACCATGTAACATTGTTACGTCAGTGGCGCTGACACACAAACCGTGGGAGGAGAAGCGAGGGGAGGCAGTGCAGCATTCCCTTCCAAGTTTGTCTGTTCCAGGAGAGCATGCTTTCAGCTCAGAACATCAGTAGCTAGACTCGGTGCTTCTTCTCCACCTCCTCAAGGGACTCCAACTTCCCTCTGTTTTTCAGGAAAGCAAAGGTGGGTCTGTGAAGAGCTGCCCCTGGCCTAGCATCTTGAGAATTTCTGCAACCTGCTCGAGGCAGGAATGGACAGAGCTCTAGATCCCAGAAGGACCAGCGCTGGTGTTTTCTACCAAATTTAAAGTGTGCTTCCTCAAGCATTTCATTTGATTTTAAAAACAACTAATTTAGGTAAGAAGGCAACTATTTTCATTGTTATTCTCATGTTACTGACAAGGAAACGGTTAAGTTGTTCGCCCAAAGGAGCCATCTTTAATTACGATCTGGAGACAACAACTCCGGGGTGCTTTCTGCAATGCCAGCACACAGGCACCCCATAAAGGCTGCTAATACCAAGTGCATAAAGATGATTTTCTTCTCAAACAACTCACCCTACAGGATTTTATTAGTCTGAAGTAATGTGAGGGAAGATGAACTAGTAAACTCCATTTTTTGAACTGGTTTATTATTTTCAAGTGCACGTGACAACTTAAAGGAAGCTTCCGCCAGTAAAGGAGGAATGTAGAGATCTGCTGTGATAAGTCGATGAGACTAATTTGGGTGAGGATGTCACGGCCTCTGTATGAATGAATTCCTCTGTAATACTTGAGGGTACTTGGAAGGCTTTTTCTCTTCAATTATTTAAACCTGAACTTCTGTCATTCACTTACACTCTGTATAAAATAAAGTTCTTGCTAAGAGAGGCAAAACTGAGTGAAGCTCCAAAATGAGCCAAATTAGTGACTTCTGCATGAATGAAGTCTTACTCCACTTCAGAAATCAGTGAGAGAATTACCATATTTATGTGAGTGACAGCATGCAGCTAGGAATGGAACACAGAACAGGCAACTTCTAGCCTGATTATTTTTCCCTCTATCCTGACTTTTAAATAAGAGCAATTTCTCCACGCCAGTCCATCCCTGTAAGCAAGCCATAGACAATGACAGCAACAGCACTAGCAGTATGAAGTAATGCTCACTCATGATCTGGAACCCTGGTCATTCCATTCACCCCAGAAAGTTGCCTCGTGCCTTTCTAGCCTCAGAATTTTCCCTCACGGGCTGGGCCATTAACCTTCTAACCCAGAGGAAAGAAGACTAGTTACGATTTTGTTTCTTCATTTAGAAAAACATATATTAGAAAATATAATTTATTAAATTAACACTTGGTCAATGAACTTGGTTCTCTAGACATTTTATAACCATAACCTACACATCAGGATCTTGGATCTCATTGAAATATGATCATTTTTTCCCCTAAAATGGTTAACATTTTTCTTTATTACTTATGAATCATAAATATCTTTCCATGAAGAAATTATGACATGAATGCCCATGTACTACTAGTGGCTAATGTTTATTTCTTCTCTAGAGTTTTAGTTTTCTGTTTTTGTCATTATTGATAGGACTAAAGCATGGAATATTTTTCTGACTTCAAAGGCAGCCATGGACGATAAGGTACAGATACGCTGCTGACATCCATTTCCCCTCCTTGGTGAACTTTCATTCTGCCCGTTTCAGAATTCCTCACCACACGTTGGCTATTGGAACGGCAAGTCCATGGTCTGAGAGACTGTAAAGAAGGCTTTCTCTCTGCTCTGTGTTCCTCACTAAGAGCTGTGCTTTCTCCAGCAAAGGACTGGGGTCTGCAAGCAGCCACATGGAGAAGTGAGGGGGCTGGAACTTTCGGACTTGCCCTTGTGTCCCTGCCATGGCTAAGAAGGTTGACAAGCTCAGTCATCACCACGAGGGGCTCCTAGCCCAGTGGGAAAACTACAGAAGCCCCAGAGGAAGATACAACCTTTCTTTGTGGTTTCCCGTAGTCCTGGCCAGGTTTGCTCACTGGGGTGGTGGGAAGTGTTCTTCTTCCCAGTCTGTATGTCTCCTCCCTTTCTACCTGTCCACCCTGGGCCTGTGGCTCCTTCTGGGTTGGTTTGCTGCTGGCCTGATGGCTCCCTCTGCCCTGTCTGCAGGACACTTGTCCCTTCTCCATCATTTCCCTGGTCTTCTCTGCCTTTCTCTGTAATCACAGGTGTAGGGGAGGGGAAATATCTTGGTCTTAGTTGCCAATTCCCTTTCTTGTCAGGGTGATGGGACGTGGTCCTAAATTAGGCATTTCCAGTCACTAGTTCAATCTCCATGCTTACAAAAATCATTAACAACCAGAATTCAAACTATCCCATGACTGGACTTCATGGTTTGCAAATAAAGAGCAAGGAGGTGAGTGTCCATTGATGCAAAAGCTTTCCCAGTCAATCCGGCCATATAAGATGAGAAAGTGGATTGATGATGGAGTAGGAAAATGAGAATCGGTTGTATCATTGTGGCTCATGTCCCGGATAACTGCATGTGGTTGTTTGCATTAGGGATTCACGTGGCTGTAGGTAACAAAATACCTGCAAAAGCTTCAACAACACCATGTATTACAGGAAGTGTGGAGGATGCCAGAATGGGGATAGGGCTGGTGTTATGCGGGCTCTAAGGAAGACCTCCTATCTCTCGCCTCTCCCGACTTAGTGATTTTCTCGGTGCTTCATGGCTGCCAGACGCCAACACACTCTAGGCTGCCCATCCATGCTCAAGGCAGAAGTGGGAGGGCTAGTGCCCCAAACAGGCTATTATCAGAAAAGGAAAACTTTCTAGAATCCTGTATCAGTCAGGGCTCCAGAGAAACAGAACCAATAGATAGATAGAGAGATGGAGAGAGAGATAGAGAGATGGATAGATATAGATATATATCAGAAGAGCTTTATTATAGGAATTGACTCATGCAGTTATGGAGGCTGAGAAGTCCCATGATCTGTCATCTGCATGCTGGAGACCCAGGCAGCCAGTGGTGTAGTTCAGTCTGAGGGCAGAAGAGGATGGACGTCTCAGCTCAACAGAGAGTGAATTCACCCATCTTCCACCATTTTGTTCTATTTGGGTGCTCAGTGGATGGATTGATGGCCACCACACTGGGGAGGGTGACCTTCTTTACTCAGTCACCTGAGTGAAATGCTAATCTCTTCCAGGGAAACCCTCACAGACATACCCAGAAATACTGTTGTCCAAGCTATCTGGGGATCCATCCATCATGTCCCACTGCACCTCTAGTGTAAGGGAGGCTGGACGGTGTCATTGGCTTTCAGGGCCTCTGTGGGACCACTGAAGTCAAGATTTGAGATATTGAGGGCTTCATCACGGCCCCAGGATCTCACTGTTTTAGGCAAAAGCACTCCTACTTTTAAATTGGTGCAGACAGACGAAGGGAGGACTTATTGTAGCTCATTCCTACATAGTTGGGTGATTGTCAGCTTCCGTTTTATGGAGCTGCACATGTAAGCAAAGGTGTGGCCTTACAAAGACATGTGGGGTCGATTAAGTTCAAGTGGTCTGCCTGAGTCATTTTGGCCTAGGACAGTCTCATAAATTTGTCACTGCCAAGGGAATATTGTTTTAGAATGTGATTTGTGAATTGATGCAAAAATGCGTCAGAAGGCATTGTAAATCAAAGGGGGCTGACAGTGGCAAAGGACATTATTCTGATCACGTGAGCCAGTCTATTTAGAAATCATTTCAGGCCAGTTATTAGAGATAGGGGAATCATTTTGGCCTGGAAGGATGTTAAAAGCAAAAATACCACAAGCACGTTCAGTCTGTGTTTGGAATGGTGTATTTCCCGAGAGTTTACACCAGTATCTCATGTACACCTCCCCAGCGCCCGGGGAGGGGTCTCAGTCTGCAGAGAAGGGGCTGCGTGCAGAGGAATGAGTCAGTGGGCTGAGGTTGCAGGTGCTGAATGAACTATCTCAGATTCCCCAAGGTCACTGGACCACTAGCACCCACTCTTGACTGACAGCACTTGTCTGTGCAAGAAATGTTTGTGCAGTGACCTCCATAAACACCTGGCCGCTGTGTGATGGCCACACGCCCGCCATTGACTCTCCCAGATGGATGGTGCGCATCTTTGTATGTGAGCATAAATATCCGGGCAGGTAGAAGTCCTGAAGGATAGTGTGCATTATTTTTGTGGGTAGGGGGAAGTGATAAGCAATCCATGATTCTCAAAACAGTAACCTTCTTTTTAAAGGATATAGAGTTATAGTTTTTGGAAAAGGACAAAAACAAACTATAGATGTTATTATTTTCTGGGTCTCAAAATATCCAGTGCCCAGAAAGTTCCACCCGTTAGAAAAATCTCACGTCTGCTTTGCTTTCATGCTCTGGTGGTGGGTGACGAATTTGTCCATGGTGTTGATGTGTCCTATTTTCTACCATCTAAGGAGGAGTTTTTTTTTTGTATCTTTGTCTCTTCATATAAATAATATAAGAGCATTCCTAAAAGCCTAGCGCCGGGCGCTTCTGGGTTGCATGTCTTCTTAAATTTCAGGACTGCGTGGCAGCTTTCTGCTGAGCCTTATCTCTCATGCCAAAAGGAAGAGTGGGGATCACAAGAGCCAGCTTTTCTTCTCATCTATGTGTGCACGCAGAGCAGGGAAAGTTCAGACATCACGAGCTTCAAATGGCAGCTTTCAAAGCCATTAAGAAGAGTGAAGGGAAGAAAAGGAAACAAATATTGAGCTATTACAGAGAGTTTTTAAGCGAGACATCTTTATTAAGCGGACTTGATTCTCGCTCACATATTCAAAGACATCTGATTAATCCATCCCAGGGAAACTGACAAAGCTTTCGTCGGTCTGTGCAGGACAGATAAACCGTCTCTCGCAGATAGGTATCATCTCTGAGGCTCTCTACCAGGGAGAAACCCACAGTGTGTCATGTGAGGCAAACGTGCCACACGCATGGAATCCAGATCAAAACGCACTTGGCTCCCATCTCAAGCTCGTCTGTGGGGTGGGGAGGCTGCAGTTAAGACCTGGTGGCACTTTGTGGCCTTCCCTGGCACTTAGAAGCGGATGGGAAGAATCCACGGATGAATCAGAGGCAGGGACTAAAACATGGCCAGGAGCAGAACTTGCAGAGTAAGAATGCCCCTGATTTCATGTCTACAGAGAAGCAGCGCCCGCCTCCAGGCAGCCTGCGTTCCACGACGGCCTGGTCCTTGTGCTGTTTTCAGAACTCTCTCTGGGACCCGGGGCAGCCTAACTAGGACTCTGATAAATGTGTTGCTTTCCGTCGTTCAGCCTTTCTGTTGTTGACCCGGCAACCTTTCCTGGCACCGTAATAACACACTGGATTTATACGGGCTCCTCTTCCAGGGGGTGCCCCTTACTTTCCCAGAGTCTATCTTTCAGATTTTGACAGGCTTCTCTTTTGGATATTGTTGAATACTTTTTGGGGAAAAAGCAAGTAAA
This sequence comes from Tapirus indicus, assembly GCA_031878705.1. Lineage (NCBI taxonomy): Eukaryota > Metazoa > Chordata > Mammalia > Perissodactyla > Tapiridae > Tapirus > Tapirus indicus. The sequence continues at coordinate 125,031,308 of CM062925.1, forward strand.
GAAAATACTATAAATGAAAGCATTTTTTCCCCACTGCTGATGTGCTCACTGGTTTCATTTCCAATGAAACGACATATCACATTTCAGTATAAATTATTTCTAGCACTGTATCATTCACACTGTATCCTTTTTTCCCCATTATATCCTCAGATTCCCAATTTCTTTTCTTTTTCTTTGCTACAGAGTGCACATTGTGTCCCCTCAAAATTCATAGGTTGAAACCTACCCCCCAATGTGATGGTGTTAGGAGGTGGGCCTTTGGGAGGTGATCAGGTCATGAGGGTGAAGCCCCCATGATGGATTTGTGCCCTTATAAAAGAGAGCTCTTTGCCCCTTCCACCAGGTGAGGACACAGGGAGAAGAACAGCTAAGATTGGAGAATGAAAACTCTTATGTGTTAAGGAGGAGAAAAAAGTAGATGTGGTAAATTTGTGATTCATAGAAAGTTACTTTTTTAAGATTTTAGAGATGGAGTTTCTGAGGCATGTTTGAGTAGAAGATCATATCTTCCAGTTCTGAAATGGGGATTCAGGAGATAGTCAAGGCTGGTCATTGTCTTCTGGGATCCACCACTATTCCATCGTTCATGATCTCCCTGCTTTGATACACACAGTGTCTCTCTAACCTCATGGACAAGCATGAGACTCCAAGTCATTTCATGGGGTTGGAGAAGAAACATGTGTGCACGCGTGTGTGTTGTGTCACATGATGCTGCGTGCCAGGCTGGCACCAGATTAGGAAAGACCCTGAAGGGTCTTAGGGACACGTGGATGCTGTGCTGAGGTGTTCTGACTTCATCTCCCGGGCCACGGGTAACTCACCAGGCTCCCCGCCCACAGACGGGATCTGTCTGCCATGCATGAAGTTAACTCATAGCATTTTATCTGTATGTTTTTCAACATTTTAAGTATTTAAAATTTTTAAACATTTTAATTGTTTCCAACATTTAAAACTTTAGATACTTTAATTAAAATTTCAGATTTCTAGCCTTTTCTGAGAAACCAAAAGACGTAGTGGTCCTAGGTCCAGGTGTGTCCTGGACCGTGCCCAGTACGAGCTGCCTGGCTGCTCCTCCTTTGGACTGACCAATGCTCTCCAGTTTGACATGCTCTTCACCCCTCCACATTGTCACCCTGCGGAGAGGCCAAGTGTCAATCCCTAGTTATAAGTGAGCTCCAGTGTTCTTCTCACGTATAACCCTCTGACGTCAGATCCCCCCAGCTTGTGTGGTGTTCGGCTTTGTGTCTCCTGTGGCGGCCATGAGGAGAAAGTGAAAGGGTTTAAGCTGTGGAGTGGTGTGTCAGACTTATATTTTAGGAACATCGTGCTGGAAGCAACATTGGAAAGGACATAGGGAAGGGAGAACGGAGACAGGAAGACGGTTAGGAGATTCATTCAATAATTCAGGAGGTCTAAATTTAGTGGAATGGGAGGAGGCAATGTCAGGCAAGTATGATTTATTATGTCACAGCACGTGTTGAGGACCTGCTGTCCTCTAAATCTGTACAACATATATTCTTACTGGTCACTCTGGGTCTCTGTAAAATGTTGACATTTCTAAGGTGTCCATCACCTGTGTGTATATTCGGTCTCCTAGGCTGTTAGTTCCTCAGAGCCTGGGGTGTGTCTTCACTGTCCTGTCACTCTCACACGCTGTCCTGTGGAGTTATTTACACGAAGGACCAATAAATTATCATGACTAATGGCCAGTGGGGGTTCCCGAGGGCCCGGCATCAATGGGTGGCTTTCAGAGTAACGGGAGGTGTCCCGCACAGGATCTCTGGTTTAATTAGCCGTTCTTGATTGGAAGGGGAGGAGGGGTGTTCAAATCCTCTCAGGGATTGTGTTTAGTTTGAAAAAACACATCTAGCAATTGTTTTCATGATGCAAACTACCGAGATTAAACTCAGAATTTATCTCTTTACCACCAGGGACAGGCAGAAGATAGAAAGTGCTGGTGGGCATGAATGAAGAAAGGGAGGGCATCACTCTTAAGTAATCATCCCACCAAGAGTCACATTTATGGAGCCCACAGTTAGGATATTTGCTTTACAGGATATTCCGAGTCACCATCCACTCCTCAGGCCTGTCGTGATGACCCAGTAAGTCTGTCCTTACCCCGTATTTGGGCTCCCACTGGGCCTCGGGACAGCAGGGTCAGTCTCTGTTTTCTTACTTGACTGGGATAAAGACAGGAAGCATCGTCGTTACAGAACGCCTGATCCGGGGAAGATCACCAAGGGTGATGTTACTGTGGTTAATTTTCACAAAGACATTTTTATCCCTGAAATGAGTGTGTGTGCGCTTTGTCTGACAACCCGTGGAGTAGATGCAGTGTATGTCAGTAATATAGTCTCTATTTAGCCCCAGTGTGTTATTCGAAGTAGACAGTGAATTTTAGTAAAACCAAGGTGTCCCCTGGGGTCCCTTCCAACTCTAAAAAGAATAATAAAACTAAGAACAGGAACGGAGGCAAAAAAGTGAGGACAGCACATTTACAACAATGTGGAGAGGGAGTCAGACCCCTGGCGTCTCCCCGCTGTTGTGATGGTTTATCCGATAAACAAGTTGGGAGCCAGTAGACAGTGCCGCTGGTTGGGCACAGGTGGCTGAGTGGGGGCAGCAGCTGGGGGCTGGGACCTGGGACACACTGGAGAGACGCAGAGTAGGTGGGGGGCTTCTGATGGCAAAGACAGTCTGTGCAGGTCTGGGTCCTCAGTCTACAGTGGTGGCCTCTCAGGGAGAGAATGAATGGTCCGTGACACAACAGCTCTGTCCTGGTCTATCTACAAAGGGCTTAGAGTCACGATAAACTACGTAGATTCCTCAGGAAGGGGGCAGGGGCCTTTGTCCCGACTTCTCATTTCCCTCTCTTAGCTGGGAGCCTTCTCTGACGTTTCAGTTCGTCAACCAAGGCCTGTTAACTAAGCCTATTTATGGTGAACACACCCCTTTTCCAACAGTAGGGAGGCGTGTCTCGGGGAGAATTCCCTCCAGATTCTGCTCTTTGTGTTAAGGGATTAGGGGGTCTGTGACTTTTGTCTCATTTCTGTAAAGATCTCTTTGTCTTAAATCTTGCTGTTCAGATGAATAGATCAGAATTATCCTACAATTTGAGATCTCTCATGTGGGCCTGGGATTTCACAGTCTAATGAGTAACGCCCCCAATTTTCTTTTTGCCTCTGATACTGGATTTGTGTATTACAGGGTGTGGAGAAGATTATTCAATTTTTTCCTTAGCTAGTCTTTATTAACCTAAATAAATTCCAGAGTGGACTGGCATGATTATGAACGCCATGTGGGATATGAAATGAACGAGGCTGGTGGCGGTGGCACCAGATGGGAGGGAGAAGGTAAGCCAAGGCATATTGCTAACGTAAACATCTTTGGTAACTGGTTGTGGGTTTGGTGGTGAGAGAGCAGGAGAGACGAGCGAGAGCGAGTTCAAAGTGAGTGCTGGGTGTTACAACCGAGTCATTGGAAAAGTCGGGGGGGTACCTCACAGGAAACAGGTGTGTACACAGAGGTGCTAATTGCTTGGGGGCTGTAAATTAAATGAGTGGGATCTGAAGTGCTGATGGACACTGGAATGTAGGTAAAAAGTAGGAAAAAAAAAGGAACTGCCAGGTGCTCCCCGCCCTTGACTTCAATCTCCCTTTGTTATTTGTTGGACTATTTTCTTTTTTAAAAATTATTTTATTGAAGTCATGTTGGCTTATAATGTTGTGTAAATTCCAAGTGTACATCACTGTATATCAGTTTCCGTATAGACTGCATCGTGTTCTCCACCAACAGTCTAGTTTTTATCTGATACCATACCTGTGTTTTCTTTTTATGAGTTCGTCCACTGCTCACACAACAGCCCCTGCTGTCACTGGTGTAGGAGGTGCTCTGAAATCCATTTTTGCACACAGATTGGGTTCCTGATAGGTTACAGTTCGTTTGCTGGCATCTAGGTGCTTGGAAAGCATTCCCAGCTCATTCTAAGCTGAAACACACTCTCCTTGGAGCCGTTTCTTCTCTAGTCCAGCTGATGAGGAACCACCCCACCTCCAGCCACTGCCCACATTTAAGCTGATGCCATCACCCTGGGCCTTTTCTCAGCCTCTGCCCAGCCCCGCCACCCCTTCAGCCCTGCAGAGGGTGACGGACTGCACCACACGCATAGCCTCTTCACCCCTCCACTCCTTCCTCCTTCCCTCATCCTCTGTGCTGTATTTAGTTACCTGTCAATCAATTCTCCTTAAATTTTTGCATCTGAAAAACAAACATTTACATATCAGCTCAACATTCTTTAGATTATTTTCCTCTTGCCAGCTAAAATGGGGTATAATTATGGTAAATACGTTAGTCATTGCTGGCAAGGACTCTATTTCCTGCAGGAGTCAAGCAGACTCAAGGAGTTACCAGACAAATACCATTTGTCCTAAGGATGTTTCCAGATTCTGTGTCCTTGATTCAGTCCCAGAATATTTACTCAAATCACAAGTTTTCTTTGGCCATACGAACAATGCAGTGAAAGTGCTCAGCGTGACTACCAGTCTCTGTGTCACCGGAACCCGCGCTCAGGGCAGAGTGAAAGGTCAGCAAGCTTGCGAATCTTCTGGGCAATTGTTAAAGGTCTGATTCCACTCCAGAGATGGTCATTCTGACGGTCAGGATGGAGCTCGGAGGTCTAGGTGACCCAATGGAGATGATCCATCGGACACACTTGGGAACACTGATTTAGAGTTCTGCTCGCTGGTTCCCGCCTACTTCACGAAGCCAAACACAGGGTCAATGTTCTGGGTGAGTCAGCTATTTCCAGATACATACATTAAATGTTCTAAGTGACGAGTTATCATCTAAAGAGATAGGCAACGTTTTAGAAGGAAAATATTTTTCATGGAGTGAAAATACCTTGGAAAATATCAATGCTTCCTCCGGGATACTAGGATTAAGCAGAAAATTGAGACAAGGGATGAAGTATTATTTTCTCTCATTGCCAGCTCCTCACCGTCTAAATCTCCCAGTGCCTGAAAATGCAGCTTAAGTGACTTCTTTTTAAGGTCTCCTCAGCTTGTAGCCGGAGCTTTAGCGCACACTGATTTTTACAGCTAAATCATAAAGCTCCCACAAAGGGGTTTAATAAAGGAAATGCAGACAGCCCCGTTTGGAACAGTCACCATTGTGACGGGGACCTCGCTGAGCAGGTGCAATCAGTCAGAACAGTGAGCCATTGAGAGGTCATGATCAGGGAGCTATTAGACCAAACCTCATTGTCAGAATTCCTCAATTTATGCAGCTCTTTTAGAGGAGACATTCCCAAAGCTTCCAAATATCAAAAGGTATTTAAGGGAAATGGGACCCAAATCACTGGGCTATTATTGTCTTATGTAGAAGCTATTTTTAAGGAACGCTATAAAAAATCCTCTCAAGTTTCTTTATCAGAAGGTGAATTTAGCTATTTGTTTTTTTTTTTTTTGTTTCCAGTGTGAGGTAGCTTAAATGAATTCACTTGAAACTTGTCTTTTCTTTTTGGGGTGTAGGGGCAGAGTTCTCGCATCTTACAGACAGACTCCAACGTGTGAACAGTTAAGGAAAAAGATCTGGTCAAGGGTCTGGAGGGTACGTCACTTGTATGTAAACGTAGAGTCATGAAGGGCCTGGGTTCAGCTCTGAAACGGTGGGGAAAAGGAAAACAGTGAGACCACAGGGACCACCTGAAGCTGCACTGCGGCCTTTCTGCTGGTGAGAATTTTGGCCGGGAACAGACTTCATCTTCCAGGCATCGTGCCTCACCTGTGCTTCTCCACACCCGCTCTTAGCTTGGAGGAGGGACGAATCAGTGGAGCACAGAGGGTTTTTAGGGCTGTGAAAGTACTCTGCACGATTCTTTAATGGTGGATTCATGTCATTAGCCATTTGTGCAAACCCACAGAATGTGCAAAATCAAGAGTGAGCCCTGATGGAAACTGTGGACTCTGGGGGATGATGACATGTCCCTGCAGGTTCATCGATTGCAGCAAATGTACCATCTGGTGGGGCTGTTCATAATGGGGGAGGCTGTGCATGTGTGGGGGCAGGGGATGTATGAGAAATCTCTGTACCTTCCTTTCAATTTTGCCGTGAACCTTAAACTGCTCCCAAAAAATTAAAATGGGAAAAATTGAAAAAAAAGAGAGAGAGAAAGCCCCTTATCCCAGGGCCAGGCAGCAGAAGAGACCAGACTGCAACAGGGAAAGAGCCTCTGCCCCCTGGAACCTTCCAGATGCCTCACTGTTTGTCATCATGTGAAGACAATACATGCTTACCACCAATTTGGAATAGAGGGTTATTTTTGAGAGTGCCTGTTAAAGGGTTTCAAGGAAGTAGAGGTTTTCATGGCAGGAAGAATCTAGAATTTATCCTTTCCTGTTACAGAAAGCGCATGATGAGGGTAAATTAGTCTGCATCAGGTGCTTTGGGATTGTCACGGGAGAGGCTCAGTACATCCAGGAATTGTCCCTGCCCCGCTGCGTGTCTCCCTTTTTAAAAAATTGATTCTATTACTGAAGAAATAGCTGAGAAAAGGAAGTCCAGGACACAGGTTATATTTTCTGCAGAGGCTTTCAAAAGGCATTTGATAAAGTATCATCTAGAAGCCTCACATGAAAGTAAGGATTTATGAATCACAGAAAAAAAGAAGTCACTTGAAAATGAGGTGGGGACGAGTGCATGGAGCTATGATCAGTCACTCTGACAGACAGTTGGGAAATAGACCTTGGCGGGGCTGGGTGACGGGCCGTCCACAGCGACTGGCAGCTGGCTCCATCATGAGGCATGGAGGAGGGACCCTCAACTTTTTCTCATAAGGAAGCATCTGGATTTCTCCAGAATCTCAGCCTGGCCGCTGGGGTCTTTTAGGGGGAGCATTTAGGGAGAATGGCTCTAAAAGTTGGGGGTGGGCTAAGAGCCGAAATCATGCCACCTGACTGTGGCCCGAGCAGGTAACTCAGTGACACCCGCAGGGCTTATGGACATTTATGGTGTCTCCATTGGTTCTCATTTCACTGTCTTCATTCGTACCAGTCAATGCTCTGAATACTAGATGTTCTTCTCTGGCCCCGAAACTCCCTCTTGCTGGCTTTGTCAAGAACACAATCCAATAAAGAGGTCTTGAGTGGGCCATTCAGGAAAAAATAGTCTAAGAATGGTCAAGTTGAGGTTTTCTCAGAGTTAAGGGCATTTTTCACAACATGGACAGAGGATGTTCTGAAATATATTAGGTCGCTCTAATCAACAATCCCGTGTTCCCCTACCATGTGCACATGGCTTAGTATTCTCCTGGTCTGTATATGATGAGTCATTTCAAACGAGCCATGCATCTCGTGAGGATGCGAAAGAAGAGATACGGGAAGATAATAGTCCTTCTAACACCATTTCCAAGGAAAAGCCACTGGATTTTTACGTTTTGCACCTTTCCCCCAGGGAGCCTCACAGAGGTGAACATAGCTTCTCTCTTCTTCTACACCTGAGGGCTGCTGGGGGCCCTGTCTCATTTATAGACTCGTGGGCCTGAGCTTGGCCAGTTATGCCATTTTGTTATGATATTCGAATTTATCTTTCCAGGGGATTGTTTCTCTCCTTACCTTGTTGGAGGCCAGTGAGGGACTTCCCAGCACTGTCCTGTGATCGAAATCTAATGACAGATGGTAGTTCTCCAGAGGCATCTGATCTGGAGGCAAGAAAAGGCAGCAAATTAGTGACTTACAAACCAACTTGAAGGGTATATATTTAAGTCAGAAATATCTTGGAAATGAGGAAATAAAGCAAGACAATTATTGGGGTAAGTTGAGTCCAATCCACATGATTTCTCACATTTAATTACAATACAGTGAAAATATCTCTCCTGGCTATAAAACCCCTTCCTTCCTTCCCTCCTTCCCTCTTTCTTTCATTCTCTCTCTTTCTACTTTTCCTTCACAGTGTATTTTCTTCTAAGTAAACTACAGAGTCGACACTATGTGTCTGTCTCCAGAGGACCAGTCTTATCACATAGACCACTATTAATTAAAATGGTTTAAGGTAAAAAAAAATGCCCTTAAAAAGGGTGTATATTAGGATATTAAGCATCGTTACATTGGCATTAACTGCCCCAGTCTGGATTATCTGAGAAACAGACATTTTTTTTTTTTTTTTTTTGTGGGGAAGACCAGCCCTGAGCTAACATCTGTTGCCAATCCTCCCCTTTTTGCTGAGGAAAACTGGCCCTGGGCTAACATCCGTGCCCATCTTCCTCTACTTTATATGGGACGCCGCCCCGGCGTGGGTGACAAGCAGTGCGTCGGTGGGCGCCCGGGATCCGAACTCATGAACCCCTGGCTGCCAAGCGCGAACTAAACCGCTGCGCCACCGGGCGGCCCCAGAAACAGACCTTTTAATGCTATAATATTGTTGGAAAACATCAGAAGGAACATGATATTGGAAACATATTTTGAGAGTAGGCAAAAATTTTAAAACATCTGCCAATATTCAATATTTACTTTGGTGATAAGTATTTGGCTAAGACTGACTCTTTCCCATGCTTAGCAAAAGAGCATTACTGAAATTATAATCTTTAAAATTGGTTTGGAAATTAATAATCCAGAAATGATTTAATGTCCTTTACCAAATACACTTTTTGGGGTACTCCTAGAGTTTAAGGCTGTGAACTCTTAATGGACATCCCACAGAACAGAGCATGCTTTAATTTAATATTTTGTTGCCTCCTTTCCTTATGTCCATTGACTGGGCCATCAGGTTGCAGAAGCTTCTGGAAGGGAACATGTTATTTTGGATGAGAAGCTGGTGGTTGGAATGTTGCTGCTTTGTTAAGATTGGTAGGATGGACTCTCATTTCCATCCTAGTTCCTTCTCCTAGGGCCTCCGTTGCTCTGCTGATGGTAAGAGGTCTGAAAACACATCTAACGGAGCAGCCATTCCTCCATGCCCAGACCAGTTCTGGGGAGAGGATCTCAGCTTTTTGGCGAGGTGCTACAAGTGCGCAATACTCACTTTGCTGGTGTTGGTTATCTCCACTCTGTGAGAGAAACTGAGGCATGCAGGAGTTGTTGAGCAGGCAATATCATTTCTTCCCTTTAAGCCTCACAGCTGACTTTCCTCTTGGGTTCTTCCCCTTGATCCATTAGCCTCCTCTCCACACCTTTCCCTGGGGTGGCCCAGCCACACCTGCATGGTGCTTACACAACTCAGCCCCAGTTGTATCCTCTGCTCCATTTTCCAAACTCCATGTTAAACTTCCCACCCTGGAAGTTTAAAGAAGAGAAAACATGCTGTCCTTCTGGAAGCTTCTCTCCTGGCTTTATATGACTATTCATGAGGAAACATTAACCTATCCATTTTTATTTTACTAAAAACCTAGCCCTTCTCTCAAAGAATAAATTCAACCACCTGTCAGCACTGCACATTCGGTGTTTGTGAGCATTATTGTTTGAATTTGTGTGATGGGCTGAGTTGTGTCCCCCCAAAATCTTGTGCTGAAGCGCCAAACCCCAGACTCTCAGAATGTGACTGTGTTTGGAGACGGGCCTTTAAAGAGGTGATTAAGGTAAAATGATGTCATTAGGGTGAGCCTAGTTCAATAGGACTGGTGTCCTTATGAGAAGAGATTAGGACACAGACACACACAGAGGGATGACCATGTGAGGACGCAGGGAAAAGATGGCCGTTTACACACCAAGGAGAGAGGCCTCAGGAGAAACCAGCCCTGCCGACACCTTGGTCTGGGACCTCCAGCCTCCAGAACTGAGAGACAATGAATGTCTGTGGTATTTGTTATGTCAGCTAGCAGACTAATAGTTAACTCCTATTGAATACTTACTATGTACTGATGAGATATCGTCCACACTCTTTGCAACAATGCCATAAAGATAGTTCTCAGTATTCCCTTTGTAATTGGGACTGGTGAGGCTGGATAGATCTAGCAAATGATCAAATTCTGCTCACCAGTTAGTGGAAAGTCAGGTCTAAAATCCAGTTCTATTAATGGTGTCTTTGTTCCAAAACGCCAGCTGCCAGCAGACTTCCATGACTCTCCTTCCTTCTTTCTTCTCCAACACACACCTCACAAGCTTATATATACTTGAAGAATGAATTGAATCAAATAAAAACATCCTGCATTTATTTTGATAATTCTATATGTATAACTATGGTGAAAAAATAGTGGAGTAGCGGTTACTGATCATGGGTGAGGATAGTTAAGATATAATGAATAGGATGAGGGAAATTCCAGAAGAAGGAGTCCAAGAAAGTAACCAAATGTATAGGACAATTTATGCAGTAAGAACACGGCTGGAGAAGTCAGGAGGAATTGGATGATGAGGATCGTGGCTGTGGGGATGCATGCCTCCCAGGATCACATGATATCACTGATACAGACGCGGTGGCCGTGAGACGGGCTGGACGCCGTCCCCAAGAGCTCCACATCTTAGCTTTCTTCAGCCACAGGGTGACCCTGCAGGTGACACTCTTCATTTAGAGATGAGCAGTTCACAGGCAGCTCTTGCTCTTGCTCTTGACCAGTCCACGCGTCTGTCGCTACACACACGATGCATCTTTCTTCCTCGGCTGTGGCAGTTTTGCACTTTGTTTATGTCCTCTCTGACTGTCATTCCCTCTTTCTCCTTTGCTGGAGTCTCATTCTCTCTTCAACCCACAGCTGAGAGTGTTCCTGAATGTGCAAACCCCAGGCCTCTCTGGATTGTCTCTAGACTGAGGACTAACATATTTTAAGGGAATCAGCCACCATGTCCAAGTGGATGGTTTTAAAATCAGTATCCGGCTCTGACTTCTGCTGAGTTTTATTTCTGAGTCTTCAGCATGGGACAGAACATTTTGTGCCACGATTCTTCATCATTTCCCCAGAGACTCATGGGGTGGCCCTGTCTCTGTCGCGGGCACCACCATCTTCCCATCGTTCAAGATGTTAAGTGCATCTCAGATTTGTGCTTTTCTTCATTCCTCAATCCCAGAGAGTCACCTCGTTCTGTAGTTTCTGTAATCTCACTCCCTCTGTGATGCAATCGATTTTACAGTCTCTTCCAGGAAACACAGATTTCAGAGTTCAGGGCATTGCTCATTGCCTCCTGGTAGTTTGCTTCTTTTTGTCAAATATGTTGAATTTAATATAATGCAGACATCTTAATCACTCCTTCTCTACTTTGTGTGTGTCTGTGGAGGGAGTGTCTGTGTATTTATTTTTTCGAGAAGTCAGTGTGCTGACCAACATTCTTTCTTGAAAGTCCTAAACAAGGTTGCTTGAGAGAAATGTACTTGGAAAAGTCTATGCTTAAAAGAAAATAAGTGGTTTTCTTCATACCAGCAGAAAAGTGAGGTGTTAAATATTGTGATTAAGGATAGCTGGTAGACCCAACTAGTATTTACTGCTGCCTTATTAATCTATAAATTTGTCTAAAAGTGAGGATATAGTAGGAATTATTTAAAGTATTATTATTAATGTTTTTGATGTTGGTAAAATGATGAGCATTAACTTTAAAAATAATGGTCTAATTGGTAATATTGAAGGTTTAATATTACTCAAAGGAGGTGCTGCTGTTTTTATCAGGAAACTTCTAAAAATAGTTCTGTATGCTATTCAGAGAGAAGGCATTCTAGAAAGGAGAAGTCACAAGATGAAGTAAAATTTAAGTAGCAAAATGTGGCTTCAGAAGTATCATTGCTGCCAGCCTCAGAAGGGTAGTCAAGATTTCTCTGTTGTGGAAAATCACTTATTTCCTTCCTGTGTATGAACAATTTGGAAACACACACATGCACACACAAAAACACAGGCACACATAGATACACGCAAACATGCACCCACACAGCACACAGATGTGCACACACACGAAGGCACACAGAGAAATCATGTGTACACACACATACATGTGTACACGTGCACGCAGATACACACACGAACACATGTGCACCCAGGAGTGTATCTGGGTTCTCCGCCCCTCGCTTTCCTGGTGCTGTGCTGCAGAGGAGCTAGGATGTCGCCTCCCTGGCTCTGCTCTCCTTGGAAAGGCTTGTTTCATCTGACATGATAATGAAACTGTGACATGAAATGTTAGACCCTACAGTCATCTCATCTGGTGTCCTGCCCTCGGCCAGGGGCATTCCACGAGCACATTTCACCTCTCAGCAGCAGGGGGCAACTGATCTGTTGGTTTCTACACAGCTCAGTTCAGGAAACAAAACTGCTCTACTCTAGTTACAAACCACATCTTTTTAGAAGAACCAAATCGCATTTGCCTTAAACAGCAGGTTCAGAACCCATTTCTTTGCTGGCAGAGTGACCAGCTTTGGCCTCGGACCCCTGTTCTCCCGTTTCTAGGTGTAGGAACTTCTTTAATTCTCAGTGTCCTCATCTGTCATGAGGAGCAAATGAAATCGGTGTTGGCTCAGCTCAAACTCTGAAAGCATTTGGGTGAATGCCACCGTTCCCGGGATGGGGGGAGGGAGGTGCAGACTCTCCCCTGAACTCTGTCCTGGGTCCCCCACACAGCCTTTGGGGGCCTGGTCCTACTGAGGCCCCCGAGGCTTTAGATCCCTGTCTGCAATCCTCTTGGGAAGAAGAGAAGGGAGGAATCTTTACGTGGCCAGGTAAGAGCCGTCTTTGCACCTTGTGGAAGCTTTCTGGATCCGGTGTCAGGAGAACTCTCAGTGTGTCCTTCCTGAGTCCGAGGACCACGAGGGCCCCAGCTCCCAGATGGAAAGTGAGCCTGAGACCCCCTCGCTGGAGCAGGCCAGTGTCCGGCCCCTTCCCGTGTGGTTACAGACCATCCCTGCCTGTTGACTGCTGCCTGGCTGCGAAGGAAACCTAACCCCTGACCCCCCACATTAGCAACACAGACGGGGATGAGAGCAGAGGAACATCCAGAGTTTCCGCAGAGAGCCTGGCAGGTGGCAAGGACGCCTGAGGCCGTCAGCTCTTTGGGCTGCCAGCCTGGAATGCTGCGAGCGCTCTTGAAGGAGACCCTGGGGGCTGCCCGCTTCTCGGGGTTCGGGGACCAGCTCTTCCGGAGCTGCAGACACCTCCCTTTCTGCAGGGATCTCTTGCCCCCCGGGTGTGTCCCTGGAATGCTGGCCTTGGCTGTGCACACATCCTTCCAACCCTAGACATTTGGATGAACTACTTAGGATTTATGCCCACCTAACATGCAGCACAGTGACAATTAGGTATATCATTAAACATGTGTCAGAGAAACGTTGTGACTCATTTTATCTGATTAAGATGGTGAATGCTGTTCACGTGCACTCAGTTCTCCTGCTTTGCTGATCTCTGGCTGCGGGAGCCCGCCATAATGCTGCTGTCACCTGTGCTCGGGTCTACCACTCACTCTGGGCCAACTGAATGCTTCTCCAGCAGCCTGGGAGGCTCGGTCTGGAGCCCTTCTCTGCCTCTCGGTTCTTTCTGGAAATCTAATCTGCAGTGTGTACCAAGCACACTTAGTCCTGTGAAAGCAAAGTGCCCTAAGGGCTGTTCACCTGGGGACACTGGAATACGGGGCCCTGAGGTATTGCCGGGGAGGGAATGTTCACCCTGTGCTCTCAGGCTCTCCAGCTGGGCCTGAGAATTAAACTGACATAAGACAGATCACCCAGAAAGAAGCATGCAGGTTCATTTACTGTAAGTTTTACGTGACACAGGAGCCTCTAAGGAAATGAAGACCCAGAGAAGTGGCAAAACCTAATGCTTTTATACGAGGCTGAACAAAGAGAGGCAGTTGTGGAAAAGTAACTGAAATATATGGGGAGGTTGAAGTTGGGGATTATTTTAACAGGGTCTGTTTGTGCAGAATTCTCTCTACTTCAACTCCCTGTCCTTGATGATGAGAAGGTTACTTTCCTCCGGGCACAGGGAGGTCATCTTCCATGTGGGGTCTTGTCTCCTGCTTCCAGGAAGGAGAAGGGGAGGTCAGAGCACCCTTCTTGCTCCTGCTGTATTTTTAAGCATCTTTAGCTCCAAATAGTTTTTATGTCAAAGAGGCATATTTTGGGGTAACGCATTCTGGTTTCCTTCAGCATCATGGACGGTTTGGTCTACCTGGTCCAGACAACCATCATAACACCTGGAAGAATTCTTGAAAATGTCACCAAAAAAGACGATCCAGTGCAAATCAATTGCAAACGATTCAGTGGTTGAGAAATGAAAGTTTACACAACTAGCTAGCACAATCGGAAGATGGTGGGCTAGTGTCCTAAAGAGCCATCTTCAAATCATACAGATTCTTGAGGCAGTTATGTAGGGGAAATGGGCAGGGAAGGAGGGGGTTTAGGAATGTCAACCATCTGGTGTGATGCACTTCAAGGCACCTCATTGTCTCTTTCTTCTGTCATCTGTGATGCGTACTAATGCAGAGGTTTTCTTTCTGGAGGTCATCATGTTCCTGGGAGGACTCAGAGAACAAAGTTACCATCTTATCATAAGTGAGAGTCATAATACTAGCAGATCACATATTTTGCAAAAGTCAGAGGTGCTTCATCATCTAGGCTATGTGCAGGCTAGAATGTATCCACAGAGACTAGTGAGTCAGGGTCACAGTTACATCATTGCTTCCTTTCCCTAAGATGGCTTCACTCGTGCGAACTTAAGATCTAGCTGTTACAATAGTACTCAATTCAAGTGCCTTTTTCAACACCCCGTGTGGCCAAGACAACTGCCTCTTTTCTTACCACCCTGGGTTGACCTTCGGTTGTGGCCCAGGCCCTGCAGAGCATGTGTGTGTGCGCTTGTGTGTATGTGCATGTGTGTGGGCGTGTGCATATGTGTGCATGCATGTGCATATGTATGCATGTTCATTCCATCTGTATCCCAAGTTTCACTGACAATTCACCTTTTTCTTCTTTTTTTTTGTTTGTGGGGGAGATTCACCCTGAGCTAACATCTGTGCCCATCTTCCTCTGTCTTTTATGTGGGTTGTTGCCACAGCATGGCGACAAGTGGTGTAGATCTGCACCTGGGATCTGAACCTGTGAACGTGGGCCACCGAAGCAGAGCACACCAAATTCAACCACTATGCCACAGGGCCGGCCCCCGATCCACCTTTTTTTCTTTATCAGCTATTTTAATGTTAATTGTGGTTTAAGTCTTGGTCTATAGTTGTTTGAAGGTCGGGTTTTAAAATGAAGCTCATCAATTCTGATTCTAAGGAGAATTATTTCTTCCCGTCCAGTCCACTAATCACCTGGCACCATTCCTGGGTTCTCAGTGTCTCTCCAGTCACGTGTCCTACAGTGCTCTGTGCCCATTATTGCTCTGTGTCCCTCTGTATCTCCAATTTTAAAGCCAGGTCATGATGGTAGGAAGGGCAAGTTGCCAGTTGGTAGTGGAGACAAATGATTCCCCTTTTGCTCAGGAACACGGTTTTGTATTTCCTGTGTAATATTAGTAAGGGTTCCCCTGCTGTGGCAGCCTGGGATTTCTCTATTTAAGCCCCATGATCACAGTTGGGAAAGTGAAGTCATATCCACCAGTTACACCGTGACTATTGCTTTGTCTCCCCAGCTGGAGAGGGAGCCCCTGGCGTAGAGAGTGTATCTCATCTAGCACATGGAGGGCGCTTGGCTCAGGTACTTTTAGTGCATAAGCAAATAAGTGAAATGATGGACATGGGAATAAATGATCATTCACCCAAAAATTGTCTTTACTAGTAGTATTGTTATGTCTCGATGGCATTCCATACGCCAGGGTGTTAGGGGCTGAATTGTGCCCCTGCAAAATTCATGTGTTGAAGCCCTACCCCCCAGGACCTCAGAATATGACTGTATTTGGGAATAGTGTCCTTAAAGACATAATTAAGTTAGAATGAGGTCATCGGGGTAGATCCTAATCCAGGATGACTGGTGTCTTCATCACAAGAGATCAGGACACAGATACACACACAGAGGGATGACCATATGAGGACACAGGGAGGAGACAGCCGTCTACACACCAAGGAGAGAGGCCTCGGGAGAAACCAGCCCTATTGACACCTTGATCTCAGCCTCCAGGACTATGAGAAAATAAATTCCTGTTGTTTAAGCCCCCAGTTTCTGGTCTTTGTTATGACACCTGGCTATAGGAAGCAGTTTATACATGCATGTTGCCCCATTTAATCCTTACACTCCCTCCGTGAAGTATGCACGACCAGACCTGTATCCTATGTGAGGAAACTGAGTTTACAGAGCTAATTCCCTTGCCCAAGGTCGTGCAGAATATATTTGATGGAAAGGAATTGGAAAACAGGTCATCCCAATTCAGCACATGCCCTTTGTGTCTCACATTCTTTTCGGTACAAAGCTGTGTCTGAGCCACTGTGGGTCACATAAGACGAGCAGAACATGAGCTTGCTTGTCCCCATGATGCAGGGACGACCTCTGTCCTGTTTTGTTCAATGTAACATTTATAGAATATTTACTATTTACTGAGAAGTGTGTGAGGTATAGGGATTCAGGAATGAGCAACGTGAAGTCTCAGCTTGAAGGAGTTCATGCTTCAGTAAAACAGACAGAAACATAAACATGAAAGTAAAATACTACACCATCAACACAATAAGTTTACACCCATCCATTCATTCATTGATTATTGAGTGTGTACTATTTGCCATGATCTGTATTAGTCTCTGCAGATATGAAGGTGACTGTGGTCCCTATCCTCATGGGCCAACGGGGACATATAGACAAATGCAAGTTGTGAAATACGGTAGTTAATATGATACAGTTATTTATGAAGTGGGCATGCAAAGGAGGCAGGAGAGTTCCACTGGGATGGAGAGGAGCAGAGAAGTGTTACAGTAGAGGTGACATGTTGCGTCTTGGAAGATAAATGTCATGCCAGGTAGATAAGGAAGAAGAGCTTTTCAAGTGGAGAGCAAGCCATGAGCAAAGACACGCAAACCTGAAACAGCGTGGTCCTGAGGACACTAACATTTGAATGTTGAGTATTTGGCTGAAGCACAGGCAGTGGTGGTGGGAAGGCTGGCAAGGTCAGTGTGTCCAGACCATGGAGAGGCCTGTAGAGGATGCTGCAGATGAGGTGCTGCATGCTTCTGGCAAGGAGGCATCACTAGTGTGTCAAACAGGGCAGTAATTGGATGTTTGGCTTACAAAGATGGTGGCAGCGTGGCAGGTGGACAGAAAGGACGAGATTCAAATGCAGGTTTAATTGGGAGCCATGGAGTAATCAAAGTGAGAGACTATGGAAGCTGGGGGAAGGAAGCACCCATAAAAAGGAGGAGAGGGAATGACCCCAAAGAAGGCTGGTCAACAATTAGAGGAAGGAGAGATGAGACTAGTTTAGGAATAGGCCCAGCCTTCTGGCTTGGGTCATTAAGCCAGCTAGGGATTCTGGAAGGAAGTCTAGATTTGGGGCAGGGCCATGTTTTAGTTGGCAATGCCTTTGGCTGTAGGGCACAGAGTATATTTCTTGTCTACCTACATAAACAGTACTGTGGCATGGTCCAAGGGCTGGTTGACAATGTAACTAGGTCACCTGCTCCCCCACCCCCATGCTGGCCTCTTGTCTTCTTGTTTCCACCTCGTGGTTGTAAGTTGGCTGTTGCAACAGCCATGTCAAGGCAGGACTATGGGGAAGGGATGGCACTGGCAAGCTCTCCCCTTGCATCTTCTTTGTTATCAGGGAAGCAAAATCTTCCTAAGGAGAGCCTCGGCAATGCTGCCTTCTGTGAGATTGGCCAGAACTTGGCCACAGGCCACCCCTTCCTCAGATGTGGCGGGTTAGTATCTGGCACAGGGGCTGGGCTTGTCTTGACTGGCTTAGAGCCCACACGGTTCATCACTAGGGCTGAGCACACACCGCCCCCTGATGACTATATAGGGTGTAAGCAAGGAGTTCCTGGTGGGGGTGGAGCAATACCCAACAAATGCAGTTGTGGATGCTGTTGATTCTCTGGCAGACAGGTCTGCTAGACTTTCAGATGCAGCAGGAACATCTGTGCCAGGTCCACACATGGGGCTGCCTCCTTCTCTCCCTCTGCTTTCTGCAGACAGTGCGAGAGGAGGCCACGTTCCGGAGGGCTGGGAGGACAGAGGACAGTGAGCACAGCTACTCGTCCAAGAAGCGAGGCTGAGAAGGAGAGGAGGAAGGCGGGTAGCCTCAGAGGGGCACAGTCAAGACAGAGAATGTCACTTGGAAATGCTCTAAAACATATCAGTGTGTTCTAAAGACGGGTCGAGGAGAGGAGGGCTGGCTGTGAGGGGGACTGCTCGCTCCCAAGGGAGCAGAGGGAGGCACGTTGAACAGGCCTCTGAGGGGAAACCAGTGGTGGGCGCTGGGTGCCTTAGATCGAAGAGGGCAGCGTTACCCCATAACCAGCCGTCTATGAACCGGGAAGCGGGCTCTCACCAGACACCGAATCTGCCAGAGCCTTGATCTTGGACTTCCAGCCTCCAGAACACTGAGGCACAGATATCTACTGTTCAAGGCCCCTGGTCTGTGGTGTCCTGCTATGGCAGCCCCAACGGACTAGACACGGGGCGTGGGGGAGGCAGCAGCTTGGCCCGAGAGGGCCTGGGGGGAGTAGGTGTCTGCTCTGGCGCCTGGCCCTCTCTGGATGCGAGCTGCGGGTGTAGACCAGCTCACTCTGCCCGGCGTCTCGGCTGGCTCAGTCGGTGTGCTTCTCTCCAGAACTTCTCCTGAACCACAGTCGTCACTTTTTCTTTTCTTCAGAGCTTTTACAGGGAACAGGCATCTATTTACCAGACTAGGTTTCGGGGTCATTCAGCACGACTGAAAGAGATTTGTGTTTCTGCTTAGAGCTCCTTGGATGGCTGCAGTTTTCTCCCAAACCCACTGGGAGAAACGTGCTCTGTGTTAGTGGAGCTGCAAACGGAAACGTGTTTAATGACCGGTTTAGACTGGGATCTACGTTAGGGTCTGACTCTCCTGTCATCACTACATCATCTAGAACTCTATTAAAAATGGAGTTTGATGGTGCTGCCTCCCAGGACTCGCATCCCCAACTGTGACCCACTTGGGACCAGGCTGGGCAGCGTTGCTGGGAGCTTTGTGTTACAAGGTTACGGGGCGGTGGCAGCTGTGACACTGGGTCCATATACTTGCAGGAAAAGGACCTGTAGGGACTGACTTTTGAGTGTCTGACAAATTCATGCAGATCTACTGGCTGTTCCATTGTGGAAATACAATGCCAAAAATGGAGAGGAAAGAGGAGTGCCAGAACTGGCCTCAGTTTCTATAGATTTGTAATACGGGTTCTTCTTGTGAAATATGGGATTGTCCCAGTATGGCCAGGACGAAAGAGTGTGGGAGTTATAGTGGGGTAGAATCTGACCCAAATTAGATGAAAAGGTTTCCCTAATAGTCAGATCTGCACAGACCAGCAGGTGCCACCAGCGAGCTCGGGCTGGACAAACGCTTAAGGGGCCTGATATAGAGGGTTTTAGCAATCGCCTGCAGTAGAAATAAGATCACTCCTGAAGAGTCCTTTCATCATGGAGAACGTGAGCCTGCAATCTTCCCCAAGACAATCATGAATGCTGCAATTATTGAAGACCATTTAATTTTTATTAAAAGAGAATATAAGACACAAATTTCCAATATTGTAGATCATCATATATACACGTACAATTACAATCGTGGATCTTATTCATTATTATATGGCACACATTTTTCCACGTTTTTCCTGGTTCTTGTAACTATGTTTGAATGGCAGCACAGTTGTGCCAGTGTTGTAATGTGACCACTAGTCCTGCTCTGCTCCCCAGATTTCTCTTCTCTGCTTATTGTCACAGACCTGCAACGGCTCCGTCTCCCCTGGCTCCTCCTCTGCTCCTCCCGCTCCTGGTCCCAGTAAGTGTGTGCGTGTGTGTGTGTGTGTGTGTATGCATACGTGTATACATGCACAGAAATTTGTGTGTTCACATGTACAAATGCACGTGTGTATATGAGTGCACACGTGTGTAGACACGTGTTTTCAAGTGTATGTGTGCATGTCCCTTTACCTTTTGGTAAACTCTATTAACCAAACAAACATAACTCTAAAGTAGATATTTGGGTCCTCTTCTTTTCCAGTGAGATTTTTTCATTCATTTTCTTTCTCTTTTTAATTCCTCTGTGGAAAGGGGGCTTTGGTGATAAATATTATCTCACATCCCTGGCAAACATTCTTTCTTTCCTTTTGATGTTTATAAAATGATTTCTTTAAATTCTTGAAACCTAGTACTTAACTAAGTTTAAAAGTTGGAGTCTCCTTGTTAATTTTATTCAGGAAATTGTGAGCTCTTTCCATTTCCATTCTCAACCGTCTTTCAAGTTCTGGGGTATTTTCTGCGTGTGTGTGCATAATGCTCCCACTACACTGCTCTCTCTCCTTCCAGACCTGGTCTCCATCTCAGGATGGATCTCTGAGCTGTTTCCCGTGGCTTCTGTATTTAAATGTATCCTGAATGTCTGTATACATTTCTCAAAGTAACTTCTACTGATTCAATTTTTCTGAATAAATCTCTCTGAATTATTGACTGCTGCTTTTCAAACGAGTGAGACGGTGGAGTAACTCATTCATCAGTTCCCGTGAAGTAATAGCAATCTTCACATCTTAATACTCTTTGGTGTCCCATATTCTTAGTTCGGTTGTTGTGTCATCAGTTTTTCTGTATCTTGGTCTTATCCTGGGTCTTTAGTTGATAATGTAGTATGATTTTGCACTTGCTGTTTTATAATTTGCGGGTTACCTCCCCAGTTAGATGATGAGCTCATGGAAGCAGGGCCGTCAGACTGACATCTTTCCAGAGCCCAGCCTGCTGTGATCTCCCGGCTTGAGTCTTCCATATCTCAGTTTATCCCCCCTGCCTGACAGAGGATGTAGTCCCGGATCTCTCACAGTCTCATCTGAAAATACAGACAAAATAATACCTAACTCACTATTTCTCTTGAGGATAAAAGGAAGTAACCCATGTAGAGTTTTTAAGCCAAGAGCTTGAAACATATAAAAACTAGCTTTTATTAAGCAATCAACTAAATTAGATTGGTTTATTATTACTTTCTATATGCAAAGTGATGTGGTACATTTAGGAAATAAAATAGAACTTTTTTTGTCTCTAGTCATCTGTCATTTAAAAAAAAAATCAGGCCATTGCTTTTTTTCCCTTTAAAAATATTGGCTTTATTTTTTTATTATTTATTTTTTCTTGTGAGGAAGACCAGCCCTGAGCCAACATCCGTCCAATCCTCCTCTTTTTGCTGAGGAAGACTGGCCCTGGGCTAACATCGTGCCCATCTTCCTCTACTTTATATGGGACGCCGCCACGGCGTGGCTGACAGGCATGCATCGGCGGGCGCCCGGGATCCGAACCTGCGAACCCCGGGCTGTCAGGCACAGACTAAACCGCTGCGCCACCGGGCGGCCCCCGGCTTTATTTTTTTAGAGAAGTTTTAGGTTCACAGCAAAATTAAGAGGAAGATACACATATTTCCCATATATACCCCCTCCCCCCCCACAGCCTCCTCCGCTATCAACGTCCCCCACCAGATGGTACATTTGTTACAAGTGATGAACCTACACTGACACGTCATCACCAGAGTCGTTGGTAGACGTTTGGGTTCACTCTCGGTGAACAATCTGAGGTTGAACAAACATAAAATGACACGTACCCATCATTGCAGTATCCAGAGTAGTTCCACTGCCTTGAAAATCCTCTGTGCTCACTGTTCACCTCTCCCCCCCCCAGGCCACTGGGTTTGGACGCGCAGTGCCCCTGAGGCTGCGAATGCATCCTAGTCTCCCGTGTCCATCATAGTGCGGCACGTGACAGCTCCCCCTCCTGCCTGTGGACCCCACTGTCCGTTCTTCCCCCCCCTGGGCCGAGGGCTCTGGCCGTCAGGTGGGAGGGGAGATGTCTGGTGGGAGCTTCCACCAGGCCTTGAGGGGGCCCGACTGCACAGTATCTGCTAGAAATTGGGTGATGCGGTTTGACAAGGTGGTCGCGTGGAGTCGTGTCCCCCTCCTCTGGGGCCTCGCATCTGCACCCCAGGTAGCAATTCTGGCAAACTGACCAACAGCATCCTTGGCGCTGGGGAGCCTGGCGGGTGGTGGCCACACTCTTGGCCTCAAGCTGGGAAAAGGCTCAGGAAGTCATGCTGAGCCCCATGTGAAATCTGAAGAGAATACCAAGTTTCTCAAAATCTGAGTCAAATCCATTCTTGTTTCTACAGGCGATCCCAGCCCAGGGGCTGCCCCGCTGGACGCAGTGGTCTTTCCATCCCTGCCTGGCTGGGGCACAGGAGCTGATTTTAAATACCCTTATGCACCATCTCTCTCCTCTTGCAGAAGTTTATTAGCAGATTTTCATCTCAGACTTTCATTATTTTGTTTTAATTCAGTCAAATTAAAAGTTCTCTCTCTCTCTCATCCTTCATTTTCTATTCTTTAATCTCTTCTATTTTCAAAATTAAAAAATAGCAATATTTGGGGGAGGATAAATTCAAGAATGCTAATGTAACTTTTAAGGCTCTTTGGAAATGAAAATTTGAGAGAACGGAGAAGAAATAAATATGTAAATAATAGTCTGAGATATTCATAAGCAAAGTATAGTAAGACTCATCTAGGTCAAATACACTTTAATGCAGATTTTGACTAAAGAGAATCATTATTTAAAGAATAATTTACTACCCAAGACAGTAAAATGAAACATAAAATTTTCTTATAAAATCAAATAATTTTAGCTTGTTATTTGGACTGATTTTTGTAAATAATGATTGTAACTTTTGAGTATTTACAACATGCAACTGTGCTAAATGATTTGCCTACATTATTTCACATAAATCCTAGAGTTTTTCCTGTTATTTTTATTATTAAATTTACTTTACCGATGAAGAAACTGAGGCACAGAGAGATTAGCTAATTTACCTAAAATCACATGGAGATGAGGAGTTAGTGTGTGAACCCAGGTGTCTTTCACCCTAAAACAGCAGGTGGTCGTCCCCCTTGGGGACGTCTGGCAATGTCTGGGGACATTTCGGTTGCCACGACTAAGCGAGGGCGGGGTCCTCCTGGCATGTAATGGGTGGGGGTCAGGGATGCTATTCAATACCCCGTGGTGCCCAGGATGGCCCCCTGCAGAGAATCATCCGGCCCCAAATGTCAATAGCAGAGGCAAGATTGGAAAACTTGCACTGAAACGTACTAAAATCTTTTCCTCTTTTAGTGTGAGGAAACAACAAAATAAGGAGAGTCAGCCATATTGAGGTGGGTCCAGAACCACGGGGCCATGGAGAATGCCACGGAGGCCTGGTCAGCTGTTGTTTCCCTGGGGACAGTGGAGGCCATTTTCCATCTTGAGGGCTAGGAGGCAGGCAGAGCAAGCCTGTGATGAGAGAGAAAACAGAAAGCAGAGGCAGCGTGACCCCTACCCAAAGGCCCGGGTACACTCCTCACCTTGACAGGTGAGACGCATAGGTCTCTTAGGAACTGATTCTCTTTTTTGTTTAGGCCGACTTAGGGTGTTTCTGTTCCTTGCAGCAAAAATTCCTAATACACCAGAGAAACTTCTTTGGTCAGAAATCTTTTGAGAAGAAAAAAGTTAAAGTTCATTTTTTTAACTCAAAGTCAAAAGAAAATAAAATTTTATTAACCTTGTGAGTTGACATCCAAAGGAGAGACTTTCATGTTCTTATTTCTTGCACTCGGCCAGATGGGTCTCCTTCCAAGATCTGGGCTGAGTCAGTCTTTATTCAGCCAGGTTGTCTACACTAGAATCGGTTTCTTTAGGACCCCAGAAATTGCGTGTTCAATGAGCCAATGGGAAACACAGGATCGTCACAGTACTGACTCTATATCCACTTAATTTAGGGAAAACAAAATCATGCCCCCCCCCCCCAGCTCTGGAGCAGCTATCCAGTTTTGTTCCCAGAACCTGGAATTTAAGACAGTCCAGACCCACATTATGTTCCCAAAGAGGCCAAGTGGTGCCCGAGGGAGGGAGGGAAGTCTGAGACACATTCTTAGTTTCAGCCTCAGGAACACGTTACTTATTTCAGGCCGGTGGCCCAGGGAGTTCTATGAACCTAAATTCAGCTGGGAGGAAAATGAACATTTGCCATATATGGAGGGGGAGGGTCCCCCATGCACTCCATCTGTTCTTTCAGAGAAGAGCATTTGAGATGTGGCTCAGTGGCTCAGAGTTATTGTCTTTCTTGACAATCAGACATATTAAAATCTTATTTTCCATCTTCCCTCCGGCAGCCTAATCCTCATTTCAGTGGCTCTACCCATAGAATGACAGAGACTAAATGCTTTTGCAGCAAACTAGCCTCTGAGCGCAACTCCGCCCTCTGCTCTCCACAGTCCCAACCTTCCACTCCTCTTTCAATGGCAGGGCCAAAGGGTATTTATAAACCAGCCCAGTTGCCTCTTAATGTCCTAAGATCTAGTGTTCCAGGCACAGGCCTGTTGGATTTATTTCTTAACTTTTAAATGGTAAATACTTTCACTAAACTTTTTCTGTGTCTCACCTGAAGTTGATGGCATTTCCCCAGCAGGATAAGAGACTCATCATTTTCTATGTGTTAGGTAATAAAATTCACCACACTTTAGAGAGGTAGGCAGCAATGGGGATCTCTGAAATCTAAAATCACACTCAGTGTTGGTGTAACTAATGCAAAGCCAACTGGAGACCACATGAAGGCAGGAGCTTGGGTGCTTATGATGAGCTCCATAATTCCACAGGTTCAACCCTGCAGTTCCCTCCGTGGCCCTGAATGCGCTTCCACATCGTTTAAGATAATGGGGATTTGGGCAGCCAATCCAGCCTTGCTTACGTAATCCTGAAACCAACAATTTTCGGCTAGATGTTCATGGGGTGCCCATCTGTCCCAGTTTGCTTGGGATGGTCTTGATGGTCCCCTCTTACTCCCCAAATATCCAGTGTGGATGAGAAATTATACAGTCACCCCAGCTCTGCCGCCCATGCAGAATTAGGCTACATTTTTAGTTAACTGTGCAATCCCGAAGATCTGGTTGAGAGACAGAATAAAAACAAAAACTTGTTCCCTCTCCCTCTGCCTGAAGTCCTGTACCTGTTGATCTTCAATTTTAAGAGGTTTAAGCAGGACTAAGATTCTGTGTTTGGCCACAGTCAAACTTGTATATTCTAATAATCCAGAAGGTTTGTAAACTCAAGAAGACCCAGAGACCTTTTTGCTGTAATGAATACCCATTTTAGAGATTTGAGAGGGTAAAGAATAATAGGACCAACTTGAGCTGTATTTTAAAATATGATGAATTTGAATATGAGAACGGGCTCCATAGCAAAGAATGTGCCATATTGTTCTCATGTTGAAACATCTCTGAGAGGTCCGGGCCAAGCAGCCAAATCTTCACGAGAAGCACCAGGGCAATCCCATCGTGAAGACACAAGCATCCCAGGCACAGTGGCACATCTGTGACATGTCAGGGAAACGTTCTTACGCAGTGAATGAAATCTCCTGGGAGGGTCATAAATCCTGTGCAACAAATTATACACTAACAGGTTCTCAGGGGAATTCAAATAAATCCTCACAACCGCTTAGCAGGTAATCTCCAGATCAGATTCCCATTTTTCTTAAGAGCAAAATAATATATGGCTTCTTATACTCTCCTAGTGAAATGCTATATATCAAAGATATGAATTTAGTCGAAATATTGATCTTAAGCCAAAGTGAAACTAAGGGAAAGTTTAATGCATTTCACCACAAAGGAGAGAGTGAGGGGAGTGTGCATAAAATGTGCTTTATAAAGTGAAGCATCCAGGAGGAGAGAAACGGAAAAATCCAGAAGCCTGAAGTCTTCCTAATATTGTCAAGTAAAGGAAAAACCATGGCATTGGCGGCATGGCTAAGCTCCCCTTGAGCAAGTTGTCGCGGAGATTTGCCCTTGCAATTAGAGGACACAAGATGGATTGTAAGGAAGGGAAATGTCTTCATGTTATATGAATCATCTTAAATGTTTTATTGCATTGCAAGTCACATAATATAATAGTGTCTGATCCCCACTCAGTGTCTTTCAGGGGGAGATGCTGCCCTGAGCGGTGATGGCTTCACAGAGATTGGCAGGACACTCTTGGTTGAGTCTCGGGTGGTGGAGACTTGAGCAATTTCCCAAAGAATTAGATAAATGCAGATTACATCAATGGAAAATTCCCATCTTCCTTTCCTTTCTGCAATAATAGAAACTTGGACAAGCATAATTAGGAAACTCGGCTTCCTCTTCCATCTCAGTTTGCCAAAATCAGTCAACCCTTGGCTAATCTCCTTGGAGTAACTATTAGCTTCATGGGACGTAGGGCAAACAGTTGTAAAAAAGTGCTTTTTAACAAAATTGTCTTTATTTTTTCTTAATGAAAGAGCTTTCCTGAGGTCGTTTGTCATTCAATTATCTGTGTGTTGTCCAGAATTTATGAGTGAGCTAGATTTCTGAGTAAAGAAAGGGCGAAGTAACCTGCAGTACGCACACCAAGCTCACACATTAGTGGGGCAGCTGTAATTGTTATTTTTATGTTTGAAGCACGCCAGGTGACGCTGCCATTGCCCGTCCTTTGGCTTGCATCACTGGATGTGACATATCAGACACCAGCAGCCAAAGGAGCTTTTTTAAATAGGCCATTACTTATTTATTTGGGGGATTTATAAAAATGTGGCCGTCATGTGGGGCCTCTGGGCGCGTGAATAATGCAACAGTACGAGGAAACATTAAGAAGCAGAAACAAACAAAAGCCAGATGTGTAGCTCCATTTCTCTCCACGGACAGAAACCACTTTTTTGATCAATACATTGAGTTACAAAGAGGAATTGCTAAAAAATGCAAACGGGAATTTAATAGGACATAAAAGATTTAGGCATCAAACAAAGGCTTTCCTGCCATCTTGCACTCACAGTGGTGGCAGTGGCTGAGACCTGGGAGGGCAGGCCACTCTTGGACAAGTGACAGGGTGGGGGACACAAGGACTTTGTAGGGCCGGTGCACCAATGGGGAGCAGGCAGGAAATGTGAGCAGACAGCGGACAATGGCCTGGCGCCAGGAAGGGGCAGAACTCGGACTTTTCAGAAGGGGTTGTGGCCTGGTGCTATCTCCCTCACGTGGTCTTAGGACCTTGAATCTTGACCTCTGACCCATTCTCTGGCCAGCCTCCCCCTTCCTTGTCAGCTTCCTGGTTCTGACACAGCATGGGTTTAGTTTCTAGCCCATCACTCCTGTTCCGTCCCTTCCTTGGATGTGCCATTTCTGGAAGCTCCATCCTGACCACTGAGGGACGTTTTGCTCCCTTCCTTCCTTCACGTGGATATTCATCTCTGGTCCTGCTGGGTCAGCATCACCTGTTCCTGGTTTGCTCAGCACTTCAGATAACTGAGCAGCTCTGTCTCAAAACTTAACTCTTCCACTGAAGGGTTAAGAGAGCCTCTGCTTTTCCCCAGTCCTATGGGAAGGCCAGAATCAGGCCAGAAGAGGGAAGAAGCAGGAGAGAGAAATAACACTTGTAGGTGTAGGGAAGGGATGGGAATTTAGTTGTAACTACAAAAGAGAACCTGCTCGCAGGAAAGGTAATTACACAGACAATGTCTATATTCACTAGCAAGAGGAATTTCACTGAATGAAGAAAGCCCTTTGGACTACTCATTAGTACTTTTCTCGCTTATCCTTCAGTGTGGTTAAAACAAAGGCAATTGTATATCGGGTCGGCATCCAGTGGCAATGTAGTGAAAGTAACATTGGTGCTTCAGTGAGAGGACTGATATTTGGGTATCTCGAACTCCTTGGGACTCTCAGAGAGAGGAGAACAGTGTCATTCTAAGTTTTAAGATGACAATTTGAGCCCCAGTTTTCTGCTTTTTTCCTCACAAAATGACTCTAAAATAGAAAAATATGGAAAAATATCTGAAATCACTTGAAAGTAGAGAAGGATGTTATCGAAAAGCCAGATACTTGAAACATGCCTGGAGAATATGAGACAAATGAGGTCAGATCATGGGAGAAGCCAGTGAAAGGGTCCACCAGGCATTTAGCAGACAGATTTTCCCAGAGGAAGCCTAGAACCTTCCACTCCCCCATCTCAGAGCTGCCAGGACGAGGAGCAAAGCTACGGGAGATGCAGGGCTCCAGACACGTGGAGGCTGCCTGGCTCCTGACCTCGTCTTCATTCACAGTCGATGCCCAAGCACAGCTAAGGAAAGTCGGCAGTGCAATGCAATGGGCCTCATTGAGGGTTAGAGAAACAAACCCAACTAAATTTGGGTGCCAACTCACATGGGAGGAAAAGTCTGGAAGATTCCACTACAGAGGGTTTTAGTTTTATGCTCAGCCTTCCTGGTAACCTCTTTGATTTTCCAGATGACAACTACTGCCATGTCCTTCCTTCAACACACACCTATGAGATCTCACTGCCAAAGTTGGAGAAGATTCAGGGCTCAGTGTCAGGGAGCCAAGAATACACTCAAGGTTTCTGAAAACTATTCAGACCCTCACACATGGAACGATCGAAATTCCCCCTGGGATTTATTTAGCAAAGTGGGGGCTTTGTTGCTGTTGGTTTTCAGTAGGGACAATACCGTTTGATAATGAAGACGGGGAATGCCCCAGAAATTTGCCCGTTGTTGCATGAATGCTGGAGAGGAGGGAAAGAAACACGCAGGGCAGAGCAGGGAATTCTAAGATGCTAACACCGGGTGGAAGCTCAGTGAATGTTGATGTGGATGCCTGAATGGAAGACTGTGCCTGTAAGGACCTGGTCTTCACACAACACCTGCAGGCAGCCGAACTCGGACCAGAGGGCTCTCTTAAGTTCTGGATAGAAGAACTGAAGGTGAGGGCAGGAGACTGTGGGTAACGTCCAGAAGGGACCCAGGAAGGCTGCACACAGCACAGATGTGGAGACACCACAGAGGAGAGCAGGGGAGCCCTGACTTTCTGGGAGCTGTATTTCTCAGACTGACAGTTAGACCCCGATTAAATAAAAGAAAACTGAGACAATGTGAGTTTTCCTCTCCGCCTCTGTCAGGACCTAATAGAGTTTAACACGATCTTTGAAAAATTCAGCGCAAATTCCTAAACTGGATAAATGCAGATATCACTGTACGAATGAGTAGACAGAGAAACCATTCAATATGAGAAAAGACATATTTCTTCCCAGGAAAGAAATCATTGTGAAGTCTTAAAACTAGTATTTCTTTCTGAGATGGATTTACATCTTGAAAAATGGAAGCAAAAAAAAAAAAAAAGCAACACTTTAGAATTTATACTGTCATCAGGATTTGAGCTTACATTGCGTCTATCAAAACTGAACAACCTGACTTTAGTAAATATTGCTTTCAGATGAAAAACCTGATTTCTGAATTAAACAGATGATTCTGAATTAAAACTGCAGAAAGATGCAGCTGTGGTTTGGAGAAACTATCTCTAAACCCAAAGATAGTGGATAAGAAGATGGAGATTATGAGCTGTCCCACAGACAAATGTATCAAAACGCTCATTTGGAGAATGAAGGAGATCTAGAAGAGGAAATGGCACTGAATATTTAAAATAAAACACAAAAATTATTCTCAAAAAAAGATTGTTAAATTTTTATAAATTTAAATACGAATGTAAATATAACATACACATTTTTATTTACATTATATTTGTGTGAATATATAAAAATGTAAAAGTATAAGATTTATATATAAAAATATAAAATGTAAAATCAATGTGAAAATTTACATTATATTTGTGTAAATATGTAAATGTAAAATTTAAATTCTAATGCAAATATAAATAGTTATTAAAAGAAAAGAAATATGTTACTGAGATTTGTTGGTGATAACCATCTGGGTCAATAACAGATTATTCCAATGGAATTCTCACGTGTGTTTTGGGATTACTGTCTCTGGAGGTGCTTTCTCTTGCCCTGGTGGACATCTAACTTTTTATTGAAGATGCTCTTTTTCCAGAATCTTCCATAATGATGGTTGTTTATCTCTCATGCACCTGGAGGGAGGGCCATTGTCTTTTTGGTCCTCAGCTGAGATTTGAAGACCTCTTACCCTCTCTCTTTCCTAAAACTTCCAGCTTTGAATGTCATATCATCAGATTATACCGGCCCTGCAGAGTCTGTCATCCTCTCACTTCTCAAAAATTTTCGTCCTGGCTCACTGCAACTCTTTCTAAGGCCACCCCTGTTTTAGTTTCTGTCGTTTCAATACACATGAAGGAGATCCTCAGAACTCATTTGCTCCCCAGTTCCCGAAGCTCCTCCAATTGTCCAGTCTTCTGTTGTGCATCCCCTCGCTAACATCAACAGCCCACTCCCTCGCTGACATCAATACATCCATATGTCAATCTCTCCCACAAGCAGCTCCTGATGTCCCAGCTCACCCCATCAAGAGCCCTCACCCCAGCAGTCTCCCCACTCTGCAGCAGCTCCAACCACTAAATCCGTGGCATTTCCTTCACTTCCTGATGTCCTTCACTGCCTCCGTGTTTTCCCTCCCCTTTTCAGCTTAATTCCATGCTCTGTCATTGTCATTATTTCCTCTTCCAATTCTCTCATTGCCAAGTTCTCAAAATGGCTTAAAATCATTGTGTGGTCTGCCCCCTACACACCCAGGCCCCTTTGGCCTCATTTCCCATTACTTATCCTCACTCTTTCATCTGGAGCTGCATTGGCCATCAGGTCAGGCATGCCCGGGGCTTTGTGATGCTGTCCCCTTTGCCTGGAAAGCCCTTTCCGCTCTTGTGGCCATGGGTCACTCCCTCTCCATCTTCATCCACTCAAGGCTGTGTCCTCAGGGAGGGATCCTGCCACCCCATTATATTGTGGCTCCCTCCCCTTTCACTTCTGATCCTTTTACCTGGCTCTGGCTCTGCTTTTTCATTATTCTTTAAACATTCCATATGATTTACTTGTTTATTATGCTGGTATTTTATTTTTCCTTTCCTCCTGCTGGGATGTAACCTCCATGTGGCCAGAATCTGTTGATTTGCTGCTGTGTCCCACCACCTAGGGGCGAGCCTTTCACACAGAGGTGTTCAATGTCTGTTTGTTTAACAAATGAATAAGGAAGACTGTGTTACTGAAAGGAGATCTCCCTGTGGCCCACTAACGTCACAATTAGTGAAAATGCATGTGGCATGTTAGTATGTGGAGTGGAATATCATTTTCTTTTGTGTGGAAAATATATATGTCCTATCTATCATGATTCCTGTAGAAAATGTCTGCAAGATTTGAATATTCAGAGTGGTTGTCTCTGGTTGGTGGAAACATGGGCAGCCTTTATCCTTTCCTATATTTACTTATTTGCTTTTGCAATGAGCATAAAGACAATGAAACTAACTTGAAGCCTTCCTCAGAAAGAGCCCCACTTCAGAGCATCCTTTGCACCTGTTACTCCAGGACCATGTGTCTCATGTAGGGCTGTGTCAGAACCTCGGGGGGGTTATTTTTCCCGAGGTATGTCTGGGAATGTGGGCTCTGGGAAGTTCTATTTAAAATAATTCCCAAGGTAATTTTCATATAGCCCATCACCTACAAAAGAAGTATTCAGGATCAGACTTTGAAACAAGATCTGTGCAGGCTTCACATGTAACTTCAGTATCTCCCCTTCCCGTGAGACTGCCGGCAGCACACGCTCACTCTGGGGCCAATCTCTGTAAAATCGACAACAGAAGGAGCCCCCAGCATCGCCTCTTTCCTCAGGACCCACTTGGAATCCATGGTTTCTACCGATCACTTAGCACTCGTACATCTTACCTTGTATTCTTTATTATTCGTATGAATAATAAGAATAATCACATTTGTGATGATGATGAAAGGCGGAAAAATTACTAAGACAAATTTAAAAAAATTCATCACAGGTCAAATAGGACTTAGAATAAGGTACAATGTCATGCTTGCCCTGGATTAATGTCAATTTGTGCTTTTCCCAGTGTAAAGTCACCATGGACTGGAATGCTGAGAAGGAAGGGTGCCATTGTGTCTGTGTGTGGGGGGCAATGGCAGGTGGCAAAGAGGAGGCAGGTGGTCCATGGGCTAATTTGCTCAGTGCAGTGGGTCCTCTGAAACGTAAATGGCAGCAGATAAATAAGTATATTTTTGAGGCTGCAAAAAAGGAGCCACCGAAGCTAATGACAACCTAATGATCAAAGATATCAAATGGGGTCTGAAGGATGAACAACCGTCATCTCTATAGCAACATACACTCCCATCCGCTCTTACTGTTGCTGAGACTCTGAAATTCATCTTCAAAAAATTCTACCAAAAAATTGATTAAAGTAGACAATGACTCTGATTTCTTTCTCTTTTTGCTTTATTCCAGTTACCATGTTGAACATGAAAGTTTTATATATAGATCCCCAATTCACGTAGAAACTGGTAATATAAGTAATTTCTTCACTTCTTTGAGTCTATTATTAGGGTTAAGAAGTCTAAAACGGGAGTTAAATATCCCTGACTCATGACTGAGCTTTCTCGCCACACGATGCCGTGTCATGTGGTCTTGTATTTGAGGACAATACATCTCTGATGAGGCACTAACATCGGCTGACCACGGTGTTTAGCAAACATTACTGTGGATAAGGCAGACCTCATCATCTCCCGACCTCCTAGAACCCCTCTCCTTCCCGGGACAATTAATCATGCACTCTCCTGTGACAGCTCCACTGTGACAGTATTGAATAGCTTTTTTTTCTTAAAGCGTTTCGTGTGTTTGTGTCTTGCCTCTCCAGCTATATAAGCTTTAAGAAATCACAGCTACCGATGGGCATCTGTGGGTTTTATGTGTCACTGGCTGTTCTGAATTACAGAAAAACAGTAGTCCTCCTAAGATAACATGAAGTCATCACCAACCTCTAATGTATCATTCATTCTGTTAACAAATACATTTCGTGTCTGCTATGATCTGGAAGTTTGTGTCTCCCCTACATTCGTATGTTGAAATCTGACCCCCAGTGAGATGGTATTTGGAGGTTGGGCCTCTGTGAGGCGATTGGGTCATGAGGGTGGAGCCCCCAGGATGGGCTTAGAGCCCTTGTAAAGAGACCCCAGAGAGCTCCCTGGCCCCCTCCACCATGTAAGGTCACAGGAAGAAGATGCCGTCTATGCACTAGGAAGAGGACTCTCACCAGAAGCTGAAGCTGCCAGTGCTTGAACTTGGACTTCCAGCCTCCAGAACTATGAGAAATACATTTCTGTTGTTTATAAGCCACTCAGGCAATGGTATTTTGTTATGGCAGCCTGAATGGACTAAGGCAGTGTTGTAGGGCTATCATCAGTGCATTTCACATAGTGCTGTCAGCCGAGGGCCGTTACCAACTTCTAGAGGCTGCTGCATTCGTGGGTTCGTGGCCTCCTTCCTCCATCTTCAGAGCCAGCAACAACAGGTCAAGCCTTCATCTTCAAATCTCTCCCCCTTCTTCTTCATCTCATCTCTCTGACTCAGGTGGAAAACCTTCTCTGCCTTTAAGGACTCATGTAATTAGATGGGGCCTACCCAGGTAATCCAGGGTAATCTCCCCTTCTCAAGATCTGTACCCTTAACTACATCTGCAAAGTCCCTTTGCCATGGAAGGCAACATATTCACTGGTTCTGGGGATTAGGGTGTGGATGCCGTTGGTGGGCTATCATTCAGCCTACCGTAAACACCAAGGCGTCCCCTTCAAGGCAAAGGGGAACGTTACTTCATCTTGCTCCTCCTGCCATTCATGAAGGTGTCTCACTGACAAAGATGCTGTGCTGAGTCTCTGGTGAGCTCCTACAGAGTCGAGGGTTCTGGAGCATGAATAACATCATCTGTAGCTGATCATTATTCAGTTTGAGGAGCAGAGCCTAACCTGTTACTGACCCTGGTAATTGTCTGTGTGGACATCAAGTGACCATGTGAGCAGAGCTGGAAACACTTTGTTCATGGATGGATTTGTTCCATCACCGGGCTGCTGCCGCCCCACAGCCCCACTCAGAGGGCTCTGAAAGACAATGAGAAGGTGACATTGAGGGGGCATTGCTTCAAGCAGTCAATTTGTCATCAACTTCACTGGAGGGAAAAGTGGCTCTAGGCAAGGAGAAATCACTCAGCAGAGGCGAGTGGCTTGGCAGTTTGGTCAGAACCCCAGAAGGAGCAAAACTGGAAGATCAGAGCAAGGCCATCTGGGGAAGAAGCACGTGATTGGAGTTGAGGGCGCACAAAATGAAGTCTCCACCTCCTGCATCTGTGTCCTGAAGAGAGCACCTGCTCCTAGGGAGACACTGAACAACCAGGCGGATAGAGCGGCTTATCCAGTGCAGATGCATGAGCTCCTGTCCGCGGACCCTGCAGGGCTTGCATAGTGGGCTCATGAATGGGTGCCCTTGGTAGCCTGGGTGGCCACTATGCTTGACTCCAATGGCATGGGCTTCCTCTCAACAAACTGATGTAGCTACTGTCACGCCTGAATGTAACTCCTGTGGAGACAGCCGTTGAGGGGATCCCCCAGTCTCACAGTAGCATGTTGGTGACACCAAATACTTTCCATCACGGTGTTGGTGGGCTGTTACCTCTCTTGGGACTGATCATACTCTGGGCAGTGGGTTGGACTTTCTACCCACAGCGACTTGGTGGCAGCTTCATCACAGGCTCATAGGTTGTGTGTCATCACGGGATTATTCATCTCATCACTTCAGATAAGGAAACCCACTGTCTTGATTTCCTGTTGCTACTGTAACAAATTGCTGTAAACTTGGTGGCTTAAAATAACACAGATTTGTTACCTTTCTCTTCTGGAGGTCAGAAGTCTGAAATGGGTCTCACTGGGCTGAAATCAAGGTGTTAACAGGGTTGTGTTCCTTCTCGAAGCTCTAGGGGAGAATCTGTTTCCTTGTATTTTCCAGCTTCTAGATGCTGCCCACATTCCTCAGCCCGTAGCCCCTTCCGTCTTCAAAGCCAGTGATAACTGGTCCAGTCTTTCTTGTGCTCCATCACTCTGATGCTGACTCTCCTGCCTCCCTCTTTCACTTATAAAGACTCTTGTGGTTTTTGTGATTATTACCTACCTAGATAATCCAGGTTAATCTCCCTATTTTAAGGTCAGTTTGTTAACGAATTTAGTTCCATCTGCCACCTTAATCCCCCCTTTCACATCCTATACATTCACAGGCTCCAGGGATGTTTTATAAATGAAAAAATTGAGGTTCAAAGTGGATGACTGACTTTCCCAAGACATCTTCAGGGCCATTACTCCACCTGCTATTCCCACCTCATGGTGAAGATGTTGTAACAATGGGCAGGCACCTGAGCACAGGATCTGCTGGGATTGCCATGTAACGCAACATTTGGAAATACTGGGCTCACAGACATCAGTGTGGACTCTTAAAGAGGCACCAAGACTCCAGCTTGGGCATGACCCCTTCAATTGGAGTGCTCCCTCAAGGTTCTATGCATACCTGGGACTTTATCCTTAACAGGGGAACCAACGTTTTGGATAAAAAGAGACAGAAGTAGGACTGGTCCTCTCACCACGACCCTCTACGACCCGCCTGAAGATTGTCGATTCCCACCCTTGAAAGATTGGCTCTGATAATCTGGAAGTCTTGATTCCCAGGAGAAGGACACTTTAACCAGGGTCTCAGTAAGTGTTCCATTGACCCTAAATTTATGGCTCCAGAGCTCCACATTTTGAACTCCTTGTGATTAAACATATGTAGCAAAAACAAGGGATTGCTCTACTAGCAGAGGTGACTGACCCTGAGTATCATGGGAAGATAGGGTTACTGATCACATGTCTACCACTTAAGGGGATCACTGGGTGCCTTTTGACAGGTCTAAGTTCAAGAAAACTGTGAGTGGGAAGTTGCAGCAACCGTAGCCTGACAAGGGCACCACAACCAGGGATTCCGACCCCTCAGGGCATGAAGGTCTGGATCCCTCCCACTGGGCATGTAATCTAAACCAGCAGACATGCTGACCAAGGGGTGTCTAGAATGGGTGGCAGAGAGAGATGGTTAACATATATTGTCATCTTGGGACCAACAGCAGCAGTGAGGAGCTATAGAAGGTCTCATTAGAACTTCTCCTATAAAGCTTTCTTTCCTTTCTTCTTCTCTCTCCCCTCCTCCTCCTCCTTCTCTTCTCTCCTCCCCTCTCCTCTCCACTCCTCTCTTCCCTTCTTTTCTTTTCAGAATTGCAACCAGCCACCATTTTGAGGAAAAGTGAGGATGGGGTAAACTTGACAAGAGGCGTAAATAGACGTGAATCGTGCAAGGGAAGGGCTGGAGCAGATATTGCTGGTGTTCTGCCTCAGCTCAGATCCACTTGCCATTTCCAGGCAAGCCAGCTGGCTCCCGGTGGCCAGTACCCCTGTTCTCATCAGAGGGCTTCCCCAGGCTGCTGGAGCTCACTTTGCCTGCATGCCAACATCCTCCAAGAAGCAGCACTTATTCAATGATTGATGAGCATAGGGTCTAAATATCCCAGTTTCCTTGGCTCTTGGCTCTTGTAATTCTGAGGTGTGTTTTACATCATTTCTCAGAGCTTCTCTGCATTATGGAGCTTTCGTGGCTTATTGTGGCGGCTGGCTTAATAATGCTCTCATTATTTGCCACTTTCCTTTCTCTACAGGCCATGCCCACTCCCCTGCTGACATTCCTGCCCATCCAAAACCACATATGTGCGCTCAGTCCAGGGCCCGCTTCTGGGGAACCCAAGTCAGACAAGCAACACGGGTGCTGGGAATATGGCAATGCACCACTCAAAGGACATTCAGGTTTGTAGGTTCCAAGTTCTCAAAAGCCTGATTAGCCTCACTGAGAATCATGGACAAAGCTAGTTTTTCTTATAATGAGCAAGAATTATTTTACTTTCTAACTGTCGGTCCAATGAAAGATACTAAGAGCTATTAAGTACCCACCATGTGCTTGTAGGCACAATTCTAGAAAATGTATAGACATTATCTTATTTGCTTCTTATCATAATAAGAGGTTGTTATATTAGCCACATTTTATAAGTGAAGAAACTGAGGTTCGGAGTAGGTGAGTAACTTCCCCAAGATAACACAGCAGAGGTAGAGCTAGGACTCAGTCAGGTGTCTGTGGCCCGACACGCCCCTCCTACCTCCCCCACATATGACTCATTGGAACATCTCAGAACCATCTTTGTTGACTTGGTCTTATTGCAGCCAATGGATGAGGCTTCTGTGGAAATC
Organism: Tapirus indicus; assembly: GCA_031878705.1. Lineage (NCBI taxonomy): Eukaryota > Metazoa > Chordata > Mammalia > Perissodactyla > Tapiridae > Tapirus > Tapirus indicus. Next base: position 125,068,460 of record CM062925.1, read on the forward strand.
ATTATGTCTTGAGGGAAGATCATCTCAGGAAAGCAAAATTAACCATTTTATCTGCTAATGACCTAAATACTGGTTAAAACTAGTAACATAACAGGCGCCGTATTATTCAGCCCTTTAAATAAGCTATAATTTCTCATGGGCTTTGAGCCACGTCACTCTCCCTGTCTCTCAAGAATAGACTCTACCCCTTGACTCGAGCCTTAGATGTGTTCATTGAGGAACTCCAGCCAGGTCATAAAATAGGTCAGTTTTTAAAAATATATGTCCTACAGGTCAGATTTATCTTAAAAAGGCAAAATCGAGGTCAGACATGAGCCATTGTGTAATTCTTTACTTATGGGTTCTGCCTCTAAGAATGAGGTGACCTCAATGTCAATAGTGATTTATTTGCACGGAAACATCCAGGTTCCTGCCTCTTACTTCCTCATTCTCATATTGTGGGTGGGTAATTCTAAAGTTCATCCTCTTTTCCTTAATGTTTTTCCCCCGAGGAAATATTGTCACATTATACATCTATTTTTTTATTTCACTCAACGAAGAAGTGAATTCTATACCCCAGACACTGGGCTGGTCCCTGGTGACATCAGTCCCCAAAAGAAATAGCCGGGGATTTGGAAGAGCTGCATAAGGGTTCTGTTTGTTAAAGTCTGGGCAGGTTGTAGGGAAACAAACACAATGATGGTTAGGGACTTGTTAGGACAGGACCAGTGAGCACCCAGTCCTGCAGGCCAGGGGTGTGTGGCCATGGTAGCTTGGAGTCAGTCCAACCTTATGGAGAGGGCCACTCGAGCAGGTGTGACTGTCCACGAAGGCAGCCGGCCCATGGCATTCCCACATAGAGGGACAGAGAGAATGGATTCTCGCTATGGGCTAAATGTTTATGTTCCCCCCAAATCCTTATGTTGAAACCTAACCCCCAAGGTGATGGTATTGGGAGGTGGGGCATTTTGGAAGTGATAGGTCGTGAGGGTGGAGCCCCCATGAATGGGATTAGTGTTCTTGTAAAAGAGACCCCAGAGAGCTCCGTCGCCCCTTCCACAGTGTGAGGACACGGAGAGAAGGCAGCCGTCTACGAACCAGGAAGAGAACTCTCACTAGACACTGGATCTGCCAGTGCCTTGATCTTGGACTTCCAGCCTCCAGAACTGTGAGGAAGAAATGTCTTGTTTATAAGCTGCCCAGTCTGTAGTGTCCTGTTAGAGCAGCCTGACCAGAGTAAGATGCTGCTCCAACCTTGCTCCCCTTCCTTATTCTGTCTCCTCTTGGTGCCCCCTCTTCTCCAAGTCCAATTGGAGGCCACTGAGAAGTGATGCAGATCTGCCCCCCGGAGCACAGAGGAGGGTGGGGAAGGGCAGTGGATACGTCTGGAGAGATAAAGAGAAACCACCAGGCTGCTGATAAAAAGTGACCAAACGTGATGGTCTAGTGATGCGATAGACATGCAAACTAATAAGCACTTTATAAAATAAAATGTTCTTTAATTAAGGCATGTCTAAAGTGAAGTGGATGCACAGAGGAAATTTTCATACCTGCCTGGAGAATTAGGGAAGGCTTCCCATTGTACACAGTACTTAAGCTGAGACTGAAGTGTTCTAATATATACAATATCATTCAAGTGTGAAAATAACTAGCAACAATGGATTATAATTGAAAACTTATGTCTTAACAACTGTTCTGTAGAGTAGCAATGAGTATGCCAATTTACTGCCCTTTGGTACTGCAGTGTGAAATGTGTGTTCATGAAAAAGACAGGGACCAAAAAAAGGAAAGCAGTAACTTTGGATAAAGCATGAAAAGTCTTTACAGTGTGAGTGTACACCAAGAAAAGGTAGTTAAGTAGACTAAAGAAGTAATGGTATCAGATGATGAGTTGGCTTGCAGGAAATCAGTTAAAATAAACTAACTGAAATAATTTTCACACACGCAGAAGCTAAACACGTATTAAAAATATGATGTAAGTTAAGAAACCCAGAATAAGGTGATGAAATGAGCACATCAAAAATACTGCAGCATAAGTATTTTGTTTGGGCTTCCACCAGTAAAACAAAACAAAGTAAAGAATTGATTAAATGTATCCTACAGATTTATATTTTGGCAAAATTATGAAGAAATAATTTAGGTGCCTTGGTAAGGATAAATGGTTGTAAAGGAAAATAATACAAAACAAAAACTTAGAAGGATTTATTCAAAATGCAGATAGGTTAATACTTGATTGTAATTCATCCTTAGAAACTATCTTGCCTAATGTTTGTAAAAGATCCGGAAAATAATTTTACAAGGAGCTGTCAAGATGTGCAGGTGGACCCCACAAGGTCTTGGTTGTGTGAGCACACTGCATTTGCATCTCCCTAGGAAATGCCATTCTACTTTTGTTGGAGTTTTCTGTGCTGATTCTTACCTTTCCTGTTAAACTATAAGTCCCTTGAGGGCAAGAATTGTGACTTTTTCCCCTGGTACAGTGGCTTGTAGATGGTAAGTACTCTGTGAAGGTTTATGGAGTCAAATGAATGGTTGCTGAGTATTTCCTGAGAGATCAGGCCCCATAAAATAGCCTGGGTTCTCAGTCGGGCGGATCTATGCTGTCACACAGAGTCACGCAGCCCTTCAAGAGCTCTCCAAGTCACTGGCGGTGGTTCAGAGAAATGCTCTATCATCAGAAGCACTCTGACAGTGATGTGTGAAAAGTGTCGTATCCAGGACAGGATTGGATGTCACTCAGAGCACTTTAATGATAAATAGAAAGAGATGTGATGGAAGAGCAGGGGAAACCAGCAGGGGGGACAAGCTGAAATCTATTGTAGATGTGAATGTGGATCAAAATACGGATGGATCTAGTTGAGGATGATTGTTTGGGAAAGGAAAGAAGAAAGCATAGTTTCCTCATATTCTAAAACTGAGAAAAGAAATGGTGAGTTACCCAGCAGCTATGAGGAGTGAAATGTATAAAGATTCAAGGAGAATAAAGGTGAATTTAAAAAAATAGTTATAAAAAAGCCACATTAAATATTTATTTTGATTATTCTAGCTAGGAGGTAGAAAACTCATTCCAGCCAAATTAATCTATCATTCTATCGGTTCATTGCAGGAGCCTTAAAGAGATTTTAACAAAAGAGGTATAGTTGTGCACAAATGTCATCCAGATTCCTTTTATTAGTTTAGTGTGCTGTGTTTTTACAGCATTTTATAATTAACAAAGTGTGTTTATTTCCAGTGCCACATTTAATCCTCACGATAATTCTGTGAGAAGGTTATTGTCCCTGCTTTATACACGAGAAAACAGAGGTGCAGGAAGAACAAATAAGTCCTCCACCAAAATTCACACATCTGCTTAGTCGTGAAACTGGAGTTCAAACCAGGCCTTCTAACCATGAGCTTAGTGTTCATTTTACTGCACTAAATTTGGTTCTGATGAATGCTGATTGATTGGTTAAAGCTAGTCATAAAAATAATTGGTGGTTTTGTTGATATTTCTTTCAGAAATATATTGTGGAAAAATCTTTTTTCTCATATCTGAATGATGGGAAATAAATCTTCAAAGAAAGTAAATCATAACCCAAGAATATATTTGAGAATTTTGTTTAGAAACTCAATACATAGGGAGGTAGTATAATAGTGGTTAAAAATATATTTTGTCGTGGGGCGTGGGGGCGGTGGTGTAGTGGTTAGGTTCTTGCTTTCTGCTTCGGTGGCCTGGGGTTCGCAGGTTCGGATCCCGGGTGCAGACAGACGCACCACTTGTCAAGCCATGCTGTAGCTGCGTCCTATAAAGTAGGGGCAGATGGGCACAATGTTAGCTCAGGGCCAGTCTTCCTCAGCAAAAAGAGGAGGATTGGCAACAGATGTTAACTCAGGGCTACTCTTCCTCACACACACAAAATTAGATTTTGTCACACAGACCTTAGTTTGATCCGAACTTTTCCATTAATTGGTTCCATATCTGGAGTCACTAGACAACTCTAAGCTTATTTCCTCATCTCTCAGATGGTGAACTCCTTGGTAGGGCTGTTCTGATATGTAAGTGAGATTAAATGTAAAGAGCTTAGCAGAGTTCTAACACATCATTCAATAAACATTGGGTAATATTATTGTATTCGTTTTTTCATGCTCTCAGTGTTCATCTATGTTGTTGAAAATAGAAGGATGTCTTTCTTTTTTATGACTAAATAATATTCCATTGTGTATATATGTCACATTTTCTTTATCCATTCATCCACCAGTGGACACTTAGGTTGTTTCCATGTCTTAGCTATTGTGAATACTGCTGCAATGAACATGGGAGTGCAAATAGCTCTTCAAGATAGTGATTTCATCTTCTTCTGGTGTACACTCAGAAGTGGGATTGCTGGATCATATGGTAGTTCTATTGTTTAGTTTTTGAGGAACTTACACTGTTTTCCATAGTGGCTGCACCAATTTTTATCCTCACCAATAATGCACCAAGGTTCCCTTTTCTGCACATCTTTGCCAGCATTTGTTATTCCTTATTTTTTAAAAATGATAGCCATTCTAATAGGTGTGAGATGGTGTCTCATTGTGGTTTTGATTTGCATTTCCCTGATGGTTAGTGACATTGAGCATCTCTTCATGTACCTGCTAGCCATTTGTATACCTTCTTTGGAAAAATGTCTATTCAAGTTCTCTGTCCGTTTTTTAATCAGATTATTACTATTATTTTTTCCTTTGAGTTGTATGAGTTCTTTATATATTTTGAATATTAACCACTTATCTGATACATGATTTGCAAATATTTTCTCCCACTCCATAGGGTGCCTTTTCATTTTGTTGACCATTTTGTTGGCTGTGCAGAAGCTTTTTAGTTTGATGTCGTCCTACTTGTTGATTTTTGCTTTTGTTGCTTGCACTTTTGATGATATATCCAAAAAAATCATTGCCACGACTGATGAGAAGGAGCTTTTTCCCTATGTTTTATTTCCCTAAGTCTTTAATGCATGTCAGGTTAATTTGTGTGAATGGTGTAAGATAAGGGTCCAATTTAATTCCTTTGGGTGCAGATATCCAGCTTTTCCAACACATTTTATTGAAGAGACTGTCCTTTCCCCATTGAGTATTCTTGGCTCCCTTGTCAAATATTAGTTGATGATATATGGGTGGCTTTACTTCTGGGCTCTTGATTCTTTTCCATTGGTCTGTGTCTATTTTGATGTCAGTACTATACTGTTTTGATTACTACAGATTTGTAACATAGTTGGAAATCAGGAAGTGTGATGCCTCCAGCTTTGTTCTTTCTCAAGATTACTTTGGCTATGCAGGGTCTTTCGTGGTTCCATGTGAATTTTAAGTTTGTTTTTTCTACTTCTGTGAAAAATGTCATTGAATTTTGATAGACACTACATTTAATATGTAGAAGGCTTTGGGTAGTGTGGATATTTAAAAAATTAACTAGTCTGACCCGTGAACACAGGATATCTTTCCATTTATTTGTGTCTTCAATTTTTCATCAATATCTTATAGTTTTTGATATATAGATGTTTTACTTCCTTCATTTAAATTTATTCCTATGTATTTTGTTGTTTTTGATGCTGGTGTAAATGAGATTAGTTTATTTCTTTTTCAGATAGTTCATTGTTAGAATATAGAAATGCAACTAATTTTTATATGTTGATTTTGTATCCTAACACTTTACTGAACATCTAACAGTTTTGGGGATTTTTCTATATACAAGATCATTTCATCAGCAAACAGACAATTTTACATCTTCCTTTACAATTTGGATGACTTTTATTTCTTTTTCTTGTCTAATTGCTCTGGCTAGGACTTCCATTACCATGCTGAACAAAAGTGGTGAGAATGGGGGCCAGCCCTGTGGCCTAGTGGTTAAGTTCGCTGTGTTCCGCATTGGTGGCCTGGGTTTGGTTCCCAGGAATGGACCTACACCACTCATCAGCGGCCATGCTGTGGTGGTGACCCACGCACTAAACAGAGGAAGATTGGTAGAGATGTTAGCTCAGGGTGATTCTTTCTCAAGCAAAAAGAGGAAGATTGGCAATAGACATGAGCTCAGGGCAAATCTTCATCAGAAGAAAAAAAAATGGTGAGAATGGGCATCATTATCTTTCTCCTGATCTTAGAGGAAAAGCTTTCAGCTTTTCACCTTTGAGTATAAAGTTGGCCGCAACTTTGTCATATATGGCCTGTATTATATTGAGGTATTTTCTTTCTATATCCAATTTATTGAGAGTTCTTATCAGAAAAGGATGTTGAATTTTGTCAAATGCTTTTTAGGCATCTATTGAGTGATCATATGATTTTTAACTTTTATTCTACTAATGTGGTATATCACATTTATGGATTTGTGGATGTTGAACCATCCTGGCATCCCACTTGATATATCCCACTTGATCATATTGTATGAACTTTTAATGTACTGAGTTTGGTTTGCTAGTATTTTGTTGAGAATTTTTGCATCTATATTCATCAGGGATATTGGCCTGTAGTTTTCTTTTCTTGAAGTGTCCTTGTCTGGCTTTAGTATCAGAGTAATACTAGCCTTGTAAAAGGAGTTTTGGAGTGTTTCGTCCTTTTCAACTTTTTGGAAGAGTTTGAGAAGGATTGGTTATTAATTCTTCTTTAAATATTTGGTGGAATTCACTTGTGAAACTGTCTGGTCCTGGGCTTTTGTTTGCTGGGAAGTTTTTGATTACTGATTCAATCAAACTTGTTATTGATCTATTCAGATTTTCTATTTCTTCATAATTCAAACTTAGTAGGTTGCATGCTTCTAGGAATTTGTCCATTTCTTCTAGGTTGTCCAATTTGTTGGCATAAAATTGTTTACAGTAGTCTCTTAGAATCCTTTGTATCTGTGGTGTCATTTGTAATGTCTCCTTTTTTATTTATAATTTTGTTTATTAGACTCTTCTCTCTTTATTTCTTGGTAAGTCTAGCTAAAGATTTGTCAATTTTGTTTATCTTTTCAAAAAACTAATTCTTAGTTTTGTTGATCTTTTCGATTGTTTTCCTATTCTCTATTTCATTTATTTCTGCTCTGATCTTTGTTATCTCCTTCCTTCTGCTAACTTTGGGCTTAGTTTGTACTTCCTTAGTTTTCTAGTTCCTTAAGGTGTAATGTTTGATTGTTTATTTGAGATCTTTCTCTCTCTTTATTTTCTTTATGAGGAAAATTAGCCCTGAGCTAACACTTGTTGCCAATCCTCCTCTTTTTGCTGAGGAAGATTGGCCCTGGGCTAACATATGTGCCCATCTTCCTCTACTTTATACATGAGACACCTGCCACAGCATGGCCTGATAAGTGATGTGCAGGTCCGTGTCTGGGATCTGAACCTGCAAACCCTGGGCCGCAGAAGCAGAGCACACGAATCCAACCACTATGCCACTGGGCTGGTCCCCGATCTTTCTCTTTTTTAACATAGGCATTTGTTATTATAAACTTCTCTTTTAGCATTGCTTTTGCTATGTCCCATAAGTTTTAGTATGTTGTGTTTCCATTTTTATTTGTTTCAAGATTTTTTTGATTTCCCTTTTGATTTCATCTTTGACCCATTTGTTGTTTGGGAGTGTGTTTTTAAATTTCCATATATTTGTGAATTTTCCAGTTTTCCTCCTGTTACTGATTTCTGGTTTCATACCGTTGTGGTCATAAAAGACACTTGGTATAATTTCAATGTTTTAAAATTTGCTGAGACTTGTTTTGTGCTTAAAATATGATTTATCCTGGAGAATGTTCTATGTGCACTTGAGAAGAATGAGTATATTAAAATTAAGTAGAGTTATATTAGAGTTAAGATTTTGCTTCTTGGTTATCATGAGGTTTACATGCTGCCATTGGTTGGAATGTTCCGTATATGTCTGCTAAGTCCATTTGTTCTAAAGTACAGGTCAAGTCCAATGTTTCCTTGTTGCTTTTCTGTCTGGATGATCTACCTATTATTGAAAGTGGGGTTTTGAAGTCCCCTACTATTATTGTATTGTTGTCTATTGCTCCCTTAAGATCTGTTCGTATTTGTTTAATATATTTAGGTGCTCCAAAGTTGGTGCATTTATATTTACAACTCTTATAATCTCTTGATGAATAGGCCCCTTTATCATTATATAATGATCTTCTTTGTGTTCAGTTATAGTTTTTGACTCAAAGTCTGTTTTGTCTGATATACATATAGATACCTCTGCTCTCTTTTGGTTACCAACTTCATAGAATATCTTTTTCCATCTTTTCACTTTGAGCCTATGAGTGTGTCCTCGAGTCTGAAGTGATTCTCTTGTAGACAGCGTACAATTGGGTCCTTTTTTTTTTTTTAAATCCATTCAAGCACTATGATTTTTGTTTGGAACACTTAATCACTTTATGTTTAAAGGAATTATTAATAGGTCACGACTTATCATTGTCATCTTGTTAATTGTTTTCTGGCTGGTTTATAGTTTCTTCGTTTTCTTTCTCTCTTCTTGTTTTCCTTGGTGAATTGGTGATTTTCCATAGTGATATGCTTTGATTTTCTTTTCTTTTTCTTTTTTCAATCTACTGTAGCATTTCACTTTGTAGTTGCCATGAGGCTTACATAAGATGTTTTATAGATAAAACAGTCTATTTTACACTGATAACAACTTAAGTTCGATCACGTACAAAAACTTTAACTTTACTCCCCACCCTTTATGTCATTTTAATTGAGATGTAACTGACATATATCATTGCATAAGTTTAAGGTGTACAGTGTGTTGATTTGATACATTTGTAACTTGCAATATGATTACCATCACAGCATTAGCTGACACCTTTATCACATCACACAATTATCATTTCTTTTTATGTCGCAATTTACCTCTTTTTATATTGTGTATTCAAATTAACAAATTATTGTAGCTATAGTTATTTTTAATACTCTTGTCCTTTAACCTTTATATTAGAATTAAGTGGTTAGTGCATCACCATATTACAGTATTAGAGTAGTCTGAATTTGACTATACTTACCTTTACCAGTGTGTTGCTTATTTTTATGTTTTCATGTCGGTAATTAGCATTTTTTCATTTCAGCTTGAAGAATCCTTTTCAGCATTTCTTGTAAAGCACATCTAGTGGTGATGAATGCCCTCCGTTTTTGTTTGTTGAGGAAAGTCTTTATCTTACCTTTGTTCCAGAAGGACAACGTTTCTTCTTTCCTTCCTCCCTTTCTCCCTCCCTCCTTCCTTCCCTCCCTCCTCCTTTTTAAAGAAATCTCAAAAGCAAAATTTCAGATATGACTCACTCAAAACAACATAAGGGATGTATTTCTCTTTTCCATAGGAGTCAGTGCAATGATTAGCATAGTAAAATCATTCATCTTTGTCACCATCATCCAGATTAAATAGCCATATGAACACTGAAACAGCACTGTTATGATTAGGTTGATTGGTATTTATGGTCCTTAATGAGACATAATACAGTCATTTGCACAAACCATGAGCATACCCTTGACCCAAGCTGTCACGCAGCCAAGTAGAAGTTGCGTGGGGCAGAGACAGCGTCACAGCAGTCTTACATCCTGCAGTAGCAGGGTTTAAATAGCTGCCAGAAATCTAACGTATCCATTTGTAACTGTCATTTGCTTCTACTTGAGATCTTTCAGTCTATCTAAAAATACTTCAAAAACTGTTTTTTAATTAAAATTTTTATTATGAGATAATCATACATTCACATGCACATGTAATAAATAATACAGAAATCCCGTAGTTGTACTTACATATGTGTGTGTGTATTTAGTTCCACGAAATTTAGTTTTGTGAGTAGGTTTGTGTGTCTACCACCACAGTCAAGATACAGAAATGTTCCATCACCACAAGGCTCCTTGTGCTGCCATTATACAAACACACACTTCTCCCCATCCCAGCCCCACTTCCTGTCCCTGTCTCCTGGAAACTCCTAATCTGTTCTTCATTTTGAGAATATTATACAGTAGACCTTGTTTTATTGCACTTCACTTTATTGTGCTTCTCAGATATTGTGTTTTTTACAAGACTCTCCACCAGTAAAAAGATTACGACTTATTTTTATTATCTCCTTTCTGCTTGCCTTGGGTTTTTCTTTTTCTTTCTTTTTTTATTTTTTGCTCTTCTTTTTTCAAACTTTTAAATTTGAATTAGGCTACAGAAACCATTTCCTTTATATCTGAGTTAAAACAAATCCAGTGCATTCCCAGGGGAGGAAGTGGCGTCCACTTTTCACATTAGAAATTTAGCCATCTAGTAATCAAGTATTTGTTAAACAATAGCCCAGTATTCAGCACAGTTCCTGATTCATTGTGCCTTTTGGTCAATTGGATCCAAAGTTATAAAATGGCCAGGGTTTGTAGTAGCACTAATAATAAATTTTTAATTAATCTTTTGAGCATATAATTCTGTGTAATAATTGAATTTTATGGCCTTATGGTTATTCTTCAACAGGTTGATTAAATTTCATATTTCATACTCAAACTAAAGTGCCGTTAGGGAATGTGTGGATTTTATCACTTACAGGTTATTTCTTCCAATACAGAACTAACTTGAATTGGAAAACAACATAATAACTATTTTTGATGGAATTAATCTGTAAATAAAATGCATGTAATAATTTGAAAAGAAATATTCAGTTATCTATTGGTAATGGTGGTGTTTTCTCTCATTTTAATCCCCCTACCAGAGTCTTACACAATAAAAACGACAGCTGCAAATAACATACTTCAAAGCATATGGAATTATTTGCTCAATGAAGCATTTTTAAAATAGTTTATCTAAATACCTGACTCCACTCAGAGTTTGCTGAGAAATGTGATATTTTAAAGGCCACGCATACTTGGACTATCTTGGAGTGACAAGAGGGAATGGGTAGATTTGAGCAATTACAGGTGAATTTCTCCAGTACAGCAATAACTTGTATCAAAAAACCATATGAATTAAATCAACATTACCTCAAAAAAAATGAATATATGACAGTTAGGTCTGCCCTTTGAAAATATCCTTTATCCAACATAATATATTCATTCTTTTGTTAATTTACTCACTCATTTATTCCCTTATGTAGTAAATAAAGGAATTAACAAATAGAAAAAAGCAGCTGAGAAACAGACAAATAACATGGCTTTAATAAAATTACAGTCTAGTGGGGAAATAGTAATAGGAAATAGTTATTAAATGTTCACTATGTGCCAGACACTGTTCTAATTTCCCAACCCAGATTAACTAATTTTTAACCTTACAACAACCATATAAAGTTGTTATTATTATCCCCATTCTAAAGATTAGAAAACTGAGTCACAGAGAACTTTCAATGGGCATTTAATAGACTTCAGCTATTAAGCGAAAGACTATGAACACACTAAATCGGGCATTTAAAAAAATCATGTTGCAATAGGATACAAGGATTTTATTTTGCTTAGCTCTATTATAATCACTTTCAAGTCTTGAGCAACTTGTTTTTTTTGGCAATTTCACAAGGAACTTAATGAGTGAACTTTGCCAAACCTGCAGTTTTGTAAATGCATCAGAAGCAAATTGCACACCAACTGCTGCAGAGAGAGCCCTCAGTGCTTCACTTTACGACTTGAACCGCCTGCTCAATGGACTGAGGTTTGCTCTCCATTTGTCCTGCACGAAGATGCAAATATGCACACATGTGTGTGTACATATGCAGATGCACCAATTTTAAAGCATGCCAAATTTAATGCTGAACAGACAAAAAGCACATATACATGCTCGCAAAAGAAAAACAACTTTTAAAAAGTGAACTCTATAGCTTAAAGGAAAAGAGAAACTGATGAGGAAACTATATATATATATTTATGAATGTCCCATAATCTCAGCACAGGATAAGCAAGGGAAGAGTCTGTCCTTCATTAAGAAGTAGTTCTACAACTGTTCGTTTCGTCAAGTCTTCTGCAAAAACAGGCAGGTACAATTGATTTTGCAGAAAGATGATGAGTCAATAAAAGCAGGAAAGAAGCTCTTGATTGCATGGTTGGCCTGAGAAAAGGACTTTTTCCCTAACCCTATGAATAGTTTTTATGCCTAAGCAAACAGAATTTCAGAAGAGTAATGTTAAAGTTACCCATATGGCTTAAGGGACCTCATGACAAAATTGGGAAGTGATGAAATTTAATTCGATTCAGTTCAGTAGTAATTTACTGAATATCTCTCCACAGTCCTACAACACGATGAGGATGCACAAGAACAGGAGACAGAATCTATGCTCCAATAAAGCTGTACTTTTCTTGGGGATCCTGGGCATTTACCAAATAGATGGTCCCTTGGTGCAAATGCTCTGGTCCACAGTTGCAGGAAGCCTGCCTATTTTCTGCAAATATCCTGATGGGTGAGGGCTTCCAAGTGGCCCCACACGAGGACATTCTCACCGCAGGGTGGACCCCTCCCTCAGTTCTGTCACACACAGCCTGAATACTACAGGCTTCCTGTGCTATCTCCGTACAGGGACAGTTCACCCGCAGGAAATGACGCAGACAATCGTGACGGCTGTTCTTCCTCTTCACCTGTCACCACCTCTGTTCACAGCAGAGGGCTCTGCTCCTGCTGTGCCCTTGATCATTCAGTAAGCGTCTGTTAATATCAAGGTCTGATTTATGGATGAGAAATGCTTGGGTTTTCAATAAATAGAGGAGAGCTAATTAACCTAGATCTATATAGCTACAAATAAAATCATGAAGCAACTCAAGAATCAGTGATAGAAATCCAGAGAATGTGTGTGTGTGTATAAAAATATATATATAGTATATATATACATAATATATACATACATTATATATAGCACTATATAGAGCTATATAATATATAATAATATATAAATCTATATTATATAATATATAATAATATATTGTAATACTATACATATAGCAGGAAAATATGCGTATATTGCAGGAAGCATGTGAGCCCAGATGCCTTAAATCTGCAGTTTCATAACTGAGGAATTTGGCAGAGTGCCAAGACAACAGACAGCCCCAACACAAGCTCTTTCGTTTTCCCAGAAGATTTGAGAATCTCATAAAAGTAACTGAAACCAAATGAGCATGTTACATATTAGCACGCAAATTTTCAAAACTTCTAAAGCTGATGAGACTTTAAATAGATTTAGTGTTTGGGAGAAGTTTCTTGGGGTATCCCTTAGACCCCCGCTACCAGTGATGTTTCTTCAATGGTTGTGCTAAATGTGTAAGGAGCTAGAAAATGGCCAGTCCGGGGGAATGCACTACACTGGCCCCCCAGTGCTCTCTGGGACCCCTAGAAACCCAGGCCCCAAGGTTCAGTTGGCACGAAAATGCAAGGCAGCACGTGGTCGGGCAGGACAGCATTTCCCCTTATCTTTCCATTTCAACTGAGTACATACTAATCTTATCAGCTAGAAACAGTTTCAGAGGATGCTAAAATTTACTAACATATTTAGGTAAATTTAGAGACTTAAAGTATAAAAATGCACACAAATATTAAGTATACAGCTTGCTATATTTTCACAAAGTAAATTCACTGTATAACCAGATAAACAAGTAGGACAGTAACTGAACCCGGAGCTGCCACCCTTTGCCTTCTGCCCATCACCGACCCCCAGAGGAAATCCCTGTCCCGACCTGCAATCCGTAGGTCATTGTACTTGCACGGAACTTTTCTACAAATGGAAGCAAAGTGTGCGCATTAGGTTTCTGAGGTTCAGAGGGAGCGCTGCAAGATTTATTTAAGGGAAGTTTGCTTCCAAAATAGGCAAGAAATTATTGTTTAGAAGCAATTGTGTAACTTTCTGCCATCAGCAGCATATTTCTTAACAACTGATGGGAAAAACAGAAATCAAGATCCCCTCTCCCTCCCATCTCTGGTTCTGGCAGGGAGCTGGGCCTGCACTTCCTCACCAGAGATGTTTGGGGGCCTCACCGCATCTCCCCTGGTCTGTGTCTGGGCTGGGACCCCAGAGGGAGGGAAGGCATTTCCATCCGCTGTGGAACTTGCCTTGGAAGTTTTTATTGTGATGTGTACTCCTCTTCAATGGAGGTAAGGGATAGGTTGGTTTTGATATTTTGCTCTTACCAGTTTATTATCTTGCATGGTTTATGACCGTACACAGTTTATTTCTCTATTAGAGCATAAAGGAGATAATTTTTGATGTTTAAATTTAGTCAATTTCTTCTTAGTAGTTCCTGTTTGGTGAGTTTGTTCATAACTAAATGAAGTGTGCTAATCTCCTAAAAAACAAAACAAAACATATCAACTTTAACCCCTTGGTAATTGTTTATTTTTTATGTTATGTTGTTCAATCCTACAAGCAAGACTGTTTCAGTATTTAAGCTTCTCCAGGTCTGGAAATAGTTATATTTAAGATAAAGCCATGTTTCTCTAAAATGCTAATGTTGATGATATCTACCTGTAGATCTACAGAATTCACATTGAATTATCTAGATATTTGCCAACTCAGTGTTCCATTTTTCCTTTTTGGTGCGATTCACGTGTTTGGGATCTCTGCTGAGCTCATCAGCCAGCTGGGGCGACTTAGTAAAATCCTTGCACACCTTGAAAGGATTTATCTTCCCGCAGGGAATATCTGTTATGGTGCTTAAGTATGAGAGAGAGAAATAAGTGTTAAGTGGGTCCAAAATGTCTGTGAAAGGCTTGGGATATTTCATAGATCTGAATAACGAAGCCATTCATATTGTGCAATTTCAGTCCTTTTTTATTGTTTGTGTTTCTCAACGTAAATCTCCCGTCAGTATATATTGATTATCTATGCATATTAATTATAAACTATGGCAAGTTAATAGACTATCTCATAATTCTGAGGACATTCGTAAATCTTTTCTGAACTGTTGGCTCAAGATTTCTTGAGGTATTAATTTTACATCTCAGCAGATATATATATATTTTTTCTGACAACACACCAATCCCATGTCTATGTATTTGTGGCTATATTTGTTTGCTTCTCTGGCTTAAAAGAAAATGAAGCAGTTGCTTGCTAGAACAAAATAATATGTGATATCATGGAATCTTCCTTCTGAGAAATCTTCAAAAATAAGTTAGGTCCTTTGTGTCTTTACTGGTTTATGTGGAATTGTATGAAAATGTACTATGCCACATCTTACCAATAACCCATTGAACTCAGAATTAGAATTCTTAAAATGTCCTCAATACGAATCAAGTATGTTTTATGAAACATCGTAGTTGTTCCAGGGGGTTGTTAACTGAGCATCGCTTATTTCTTCTTGCCCTGAAATGGATCTGTCATTTTTGAATACTTTTAAAATTCTCTTAAGCCTATTCAAGTCCTCACCCTGAAATACTTCTGCTTGAAGAAGAGGCTGTTCCACATGTTAACCAATAATGTTATCAAACTAAGCAAATACTACATTCTTTCTTCCTGAAATCCTTTTCTTTGAACTTCTGTTTCATAATTTGGGGCTTTCACAAGGTAGTGAAATTGTTTCTTATCTCTTTACTTTTTATCTTCAGACTACGAGAATCAGAAGGACTGTAGCAGAGAAGAGTTAGACTTTATTCCAAGTTTGTGATTTCATTAATATTAAAACTTCCATATTGTTCGTCTTCAAAGTCCTTTTAAAGGAATTTTTCTGCCTGTGATTCATTGTACCATGATCTAGTGAGATCTTTACTTTTCCAGACCACACTGAGTTGAGATCATCAAAGTAACACTGACCTGTGACAGAGTCAGAGATTGACTGACGTGGGAGACGGGGTGTGAGAGAAAGAACCGACAGGGAATAGCTGCTTCTCAGCATCAGAAGAAGTGATTATGTGCATAATCAAATTGTTTATATGTTTTATTAAGCATGTAACACGTGCTACGTGCCACGCACAGACCTCAGCTCTTTAAGATATGAATGCATTCATCTTCATATTTTATTATCTCTGCTTTGCATAAGATGAACTGGGTACAGAATGGCCAAGTAACTGCACAGGGTCACACAGCTACTAGTGTTGGAGAGGACTGCAACCTGCCTGGGGCTCCAGAATTCATGAGCTTAACCACTGTGCTGTGTCTCTGACCTATCTTTTCTCACAGGGAAAGCGATCATCTTAACTAGGTCAATGAACTCACAATAGGTACACCTATATCCCTTCTCTCTACCAAAAAAAGAGAAAAATCTCCTGTAACTAGGTGTTACAGAAGAAAATGTTACCTGCTTGGCAGAGCATATTTACAAGGCAAAGAGAGGCATTATAAATGAAGAACTTTTTTTCCTTTGACTTGTAACTGGAAAAGGTTTTCAAAGAAGTCCTCAATCTTTCAAAATGCTTTCAGTGCTTTTCAGCAGGGACCGAAAGTCAGAAAAATGAACCTGATGAAATTATGTTGATTGGGTTAATGTCATCTCAACGCTGGTCTCCACAATAAAGAGCGGTAACTAATACTGCCCAGGAGAAGTGGAACAGGCATGAGCAGACCAGAATCCATTATTTGATAGACTTCAACTGTACCCTGTATTCTTTTTCTTTAAAAAACGCTACCTTTTCTCTTCCTTTGTGATGGAATCAATAGGAAAATATATTGATGTGGTCATATATATCCTTTCACTTTTTTTCTGATAAAAAATTCTACTGAAGTTAGAGCTACCAAAAGTTATAATTTTCCCCATGGTTTTGAGTTCAGAGAAATTTTGCTCAGCTATCACTGATTTACTAGTAAGTATGAATAGAATGTTTTTTTTTTCTTTTTTTGTGAGGAAGATTAGCCCTGAGCTAACATCCATTACCAATCCTCTTTTTGCTGAGGAAGACTGGTCCTGGACTAACATCTGTGCCCATCTTCCTCTACTTTATATGGGATGCCACCACAGCATGTCTTGATAAGCAGTGTGTAGGTCCACACCTGGGATCTGAACCTGTGAACCCCAGGCTGCCAGAAGCAGAGTGTGTGAACTTAACCATTACGCCACTGGGCCGGCTCCTTAATATTTCAGATAATTAAATGTAACTTCTGAAGTCATGAAATGTTTGCAGCTATAGAGTTGTACTCATTTAATTCTCTGGGTTGAGGACTAGCACCTGGTTGGAAGTCAGCTTTCCAACTGATTATATAAATGACAAGTGGAAAAGAGAGGTAGAGTACCTTCCTGTTGTCAAGAAGTGCTTTCCCTCCTTAGGACTTTTCCTGTTATTGCCAATCTTAGTATTTTTAAGCTCTAAGTATGTCTTGTCAGCTTAGGCTGCTATAACAAAATACCACAGACTGAGGGGCTTATAAACAACAGAAATTTATTTCTCATGATTCCAGGCTGGAAGCTCAAGATCAGGGTGCCAGCACGGTTGGGTTCTGGTGAAGGATCTCTTCCTGGTTTGCAGACAGCCGCCATCTTGTTATATCCTCACATGGCAGAGAGAGAGGAGAGAGAGGGAGGGAGAGAGAGACAGGGAGGTAAGCACAGGAAATACCTAAACCCACAGAAGGATTCTCCTGAGGGATTTTTGACTTCTCCCCAGTGCGTTGACAAGTGTTAGCATATTGTGTATGAAATAAAGTGCTTTATAAAACATCATATATGGCATGACCCATGTACCTAAAATGTGGATATATGCCCAAAGAATTAACTAGAAGAATGTCCAGCAAAAATAATAGTAGGCATTATCTTTGGTTGGGGGGAATGGGTAGTGATATTTCTGATGATTTCTATTTTCCTCTGGTACTTTTTGATATATTTGGATTTTTATAACGAGTACATGTCACTTTTATGCAACTAATAACATCCTTTTAAAAGTTGGACAACTTATAAAGACTAATTCTTTTGGTTTTAGAATTTTTATTTAGACCCTTTCTTTCTGATCATAAATTTGGAAAAATAATCAATAGGCTGTTCTGGATATTTGTAGTTTGAAATAGTAGAAGCATATAATTTGGGCACACGAGAATGCTTGTCATTTTGTTCTTTGTCACAGGGGGAGGTGTGTGGATCTAATTAAGTCCAAAGCAATATCATATTATGAGGATAAGCCAGGATTTATTAATGATCAGGACACGATAAGAAATCCATCTTATTGACCCTAAATATCTAGATAACTGGAATCAAATCCAATTTATTTGCTAAATCAAGAGATTGATTGTCTTATAGCAATATTTTGTCTGTGTATCCTAAGATACATTTATTTTGAAAAATAGCACATAAATATAATGTCAAGTTTTTTTGTCGATAGCCCACTCATCTTGATATATTTTCACTTGTTTCATGAGCACAGGTGTGCTGTAAATTTAGATGACATCTTTGGAAAATTCTAATTACGATGGGAAATAACCAACATTTACAAAAGTGGCTCATCCTCTGATATGTTTGGCCCATAATTATTGGCAGGAACTGCAGTCTCTATGTTATGCCACTTTCTATTTCAGTAGGCCTGTATTTGCCTGTATTTTGTAGGAAAACAAATACTTTGGAGAAAGGCAGATCTGGTTTAAGCCCAGCTTCATTACTTACCTCCCCTGTAACCTTGAGCAGCCCATTTAACTTCTTTGCGCCTTCCTGTAAAATGTTAATAATGATACCTTTTTAAGATTGATGATAATGTATATATTTTGTCTGCAAGAGTGTATGTGATCAATAAATAGTAGCTATTATTCCTGCGAAAAAATCAAACTGATGATGGGATATTGGATTAAAAATCAAGGAACAAGAATTGAGTAAATAGCTCATTTTTAGACAACGAAGAAAATGTCATTTAGGGCACAAACACCCATCTTCTTCGAAATGGGAGAGGATGCCTCAGCTAACCTTCTAAACACAAGTGGAGCCTGTGGGAAAAATGAGATAGTGGGGGATTCCAGGTGAGAGCAAATTGTCTCTCATGGGAGTTGCTGATCATTTAACTGTACTTTTTAATATGTTTCTCTATTGATAAAATGTGTGGGGTTTTCATAGTTTTGGAGCAAATGTAACTGAGACTTATGTCTCCCAATTTATGTAGTTGATTTCATGTACTGTTGTTTTGGACAATGGGGGCATTTTTTTTCTTTTTTGGGATAGTGGTCTTACCCTGCAGTGAATGATGAGGTCGCCAGGCAGTAATGTGGGGGTATAGATCCCTTGCTGGTGCTTCTGTGATCCACAGCAGTGTCTTAGAAGCATCTCTGTCTTTCCAACCTCTGTTTGATGCTGACTTATTTTCCTTTGACTCATCCAGCACCAACCAGGATTCCCTTCAATGTGATAAGCTGTGGACATCATCCGTAGCTCCTTCGATCAAGAGATGGAAGGGAAACTAATGCATAGTACTGTCAAGAAACTGAAGGATGAGAGAAGGCTTCCCAGCATTAAAAAATCAATTGGTAGCTGTCTGCTGCTTCCATGGGACCATTCGTCTGATCTGGCTCCCATCTCAGGAGCCACTTCCTCTGAGGAGTCTTCCCGTCTTTCTTGTTTCATCCTCTTGCATTCCCCTCTTCTGAATTCCCACGTCACACCATGCCTAGCTCCACAGCATTATCATGCTGTGCCATAGTCTTCCTTTGACAACACCACTCGAGCATGAACTCCTTGAGGGTAAAGAACACGTCTCCCTTTCATCTTCGTGTTTCCAGTGCCTGGAAGGCTGCCTGGATCACGAAGCGGCACAATAATCCTCCAGCGAATAAAGGAACGCACTGCTTCATCCCATTTGCACTTCACGACATCGCCCACATCTGGCAAGGAGAATTGAGCTAGTGAGAGTCAGCTGTTGAAAGGACACAGCTGGCTCCCAACCTGGGATGCTGTTGAGAATGAAACCACAAGCTGGGGCAACAGGTGTCTCCAGGGACTATTCCAGGTACACTGGGATATGTGGTCACCCTGATCATAGTGCATAACAAGGACAGTGGAGACAAAGGACACAAGCTAATTGATCTGGGTCAAAGTGATAATTTCCAACAAGGGAGAGGCTCAGGAAGAACTGAGACTAGCTCAGGGAAGGTTCTTCGGTTGAAAGTACCAGAACCAAACTCTGGGTCATTTGAGCAAAAAGGGATCAACTGGGAGGATATTTATAAACATATCTATAGTGGTCAACATTGCCTTCTTTCCTTCACTGTGAGTGAAGACATTTTCTATTGCTCAAGATAAAGTCTTCTGGTTTTTGACCTTGACCCATGTTATTTTCCTTGAGGGCACCTTGCTTCTCTCTCCTTCTCTCTCCTTTCTCTGTCTCTGTCTCTCTCCATTTTTTGCTCTTCCTTTGGTTCCTTTATCTCTATCTAATAAGAAGCTTAGCACTCTAATTTAAGCAACAACAGTGAAACACTCATTTAACCCCATTTTACTTCTCCACTGCCCCTTAATCTCTCTCCCTCCTCAAACTTCTTGAAATATTTGCAATCTTTGTTTCAAAGCACTCTGATCCCACTTCAACATGACTTCTATCCTCACAGCTCTGACAATCTGTCCTTGTGGAGGTGACCAATAGTCTCCTAATGACTGGACCACTTGGATGTCAATCTGTTCTTGTTTTATCAGATGTCTTCCTAACATTTGATGTTATTAATCACTTGATTCATAAAGATATCAACAATAATGATATGAATATAAACAATAAAGATATAAAAACTCTGATGATTACCTCTGTCATCTCTCCCTCAAAACCCGCCACCCCAGTCTACTCATGGTGAAACCATCAGACCAATTCCAAATGAGAGACATTCCACAAAGTACCTGGCCAGGACTCCTCAGAACTGTCAAGGTTGTCAGGAGGAAGAAAATCTGAGGAACTATCACAGCCAAGAGGAGCCTAAAGAGACATGGATGAAGAAATGTAATATGGCATCCTGGATGGGATCTTGGAACAGAAAAAGGACGCTAGTTAAAATCTAAGGAAATCTGAATAAACTACGAATGTTTCTTTAAAATGATACACTGATATTGGTTCATTAATTGTAACAAATGTGCCATACTGACGTGAGATGTTAATTATAGGGAAAACTGTATATGAGGCATATGGGAAGTCCATGTACTGTCTTCACAACTGTTCTGTAACTCTGAAACTATTCTAACTTAAAAAGGTTAGTTTTTTAAATAGTTCAGTATTATAAAGCTTCTGGATATGACCTTCTTTAACAAAAGCCTGAGTGGTTTCCTCATATAAGAAGTTTAATGTTACCAAATTGAGGACATTACTGAAGAGTTAAAATCAGTGATATATATATTTTTTGTTCCATAAATGATTGTGTTTTTTGTGTGTGTCATCAGCTGATTACATTTCAGAATAAATGTGTTGATTAAGTTAAAATGCACAAATGGAAAGTAAAAATTATGTAAATTTCCTTTGTTTTTCTTGTGCTTTGTTTTTAAAGAAGAAAACATTCTTCATGGAAATGTATGAGTTGACATTATAGTCTAATCATACTTTATCATGTAAATGCATATTTACAATATTTTTAAAAGGTAGATTATGTAAATCATTTTAGGGACATACAAAAAAATGTAGATTATTTACCAGCCAGAAAATTATGCATTTAGAAACATGTTGAAAAGCTTGTTCTTCAAATGAGAGACCATAAGTGCTCATCCTAGTTGGAATGGCTGATCACACCAGTGTGTGCTTTCTTTAGACAAAATATGCAGGAAACATTCTCATGCAATGAGACCCTCAATGTGCACAACAGCAGCCAATTTCCAGTGTTAAACGTAATCATTGTTTTAAATTTCCTGCATGACTTTCTTTAAAATAATCAGCTCTATTCTTGGAGACATCTCTAGGATTTCTTCTCTAAAATATGGGAAACCATTTACCCACTTAAGGAAGTATATATATGGGTAAACTTCCACTGAGCTCTGCCCCAGGACTTCCCACTTGGAGAGGGTTCAGTTTCCTTTTCCGCCTTGTGCCTTTTCTCTTCAAGCCCAAATACCCACTGGGGGCTGAAACAGCAGGACCATGGACAGCTCTAGGAATCTAGTCTTCACATCATTCTCTCCAGGATACTGGCATTCGCATCTGGGGTGGGTTGGGCTGCCTTGAAAATTGATTAGTGTTCACTGAAGGTTATATTAGGGGGGCAGGCAGGAGAGCTGGGGAGCAGGGCAGAGGCAGTTAACCCAATGGGAAGCCTTTTAAGAATGAGGGGAGCAGTGATAGCTGGAGAACTCCTATCTCCTGGCCTGGGAAGAAACTTCTCCATCTGAGTGTTCCAAGAACTGCCCAAGGGTTTTCCAAGAGTGTCTGTTCTTACTTTCTCGAGAAGCCATAGACAACTTCCATTTGTCCCACACAGGGCCTGAGGCAGGAGTGTGGATACTGAGCCAGGCTGTGCTCCATGTGGCTGAGGAATTGTGCTGCCTTTGGAGCCTGGGCGCCCAAGAATCCAAGACTGTGGGTGCAGTTATGGAAACATCGTGTTGGCAAGAAGAGGAATGGGAAGAACTGATCTGCACTGCTGTCTCATGGAGGCAGAAGGGGTCCAATTAATTACACCACTCTTTTCTCCACCCAAATTTAAAATCAATTAAGAGATAGACAAAGGAGGGAGATACAGAACAAAATATTATTTTTACACTGATAAAGCTGTGTAAGAATGTGGCTTGTTCACCAAGTAGGTGTATTCGTATTTCACCTCCAAATTAAAAAGACTTATCCACAATGTCGTAATGAACTGGCTGCATTGGCCAATTGCCCAGTGGGATCTGCCTCTAAGGATCATGGCACAGAAGGGGAGCCAAATATGTGTCTCCTGTGGGCAGCTGGTTTCCATCGTCAGAGAAGAGGGGCGGAGGTAGTGTTGCTCACCTTCTTCCAGATCTGTCAGTCAGATAACCCAGGTGGGAGGAAGGTCAGGGAGTCCAGAGGGTTAGTCTCATGGAGAACCTTCCTCCAGGAAAGGGAGAAAGAGAGAGGAAGTTCCTTGCCACCAAGACTGTGCATTTGACAGCAGAAAAATGCACGACCACAGTCATTTGTCTTTCTGGGGAGATTAATCTTTGTTCAGAGCCTTGGGCTAAGAGCTAAGGGCTAGGATGATACAAAGAAAATGCAAGGCAGTGTCTCTGATTTCCTGGAGATTGCAGTTGAGCTAGAGTGACACAACATATGAGACAGTGTAGGTAACAAATCACAACATATTATCAACTGCTCAAATGAAAGAGATAGATGGCGGAGGCATGTGAACTCAGAGGAGGGGAGAGCAGTATACACGACAGCAGGAAAGCCAAGTCTCATGGAGTAGGGCTCTTCTGAGTAGACCTGAAATTGAGGAGAGTCCTTGGAAAAGGGAAGTGCAGGGCGAAAGGATTCCATGTACGTGCGTGTGCACGCATGTACTTGTGTGTGTGTGTGAGCTGCAATGAAAACAGCATGTTCAGACACTTGGGAAGGACTGGACTGGCTGTCCTGGAGGGCTGCGGTGGCAGAGAAAAGGAGGACTAATGTGGATTTGGGCTCCTCTTGTACGGCCTTCCATTTGGTAAGTTCAGTGCACACACACCTCTGGTTGATTGACACTTGACCAAGTCATTTCTCTAGCCTTTCTTCTACATGGGAGCATATCTCATAACCTTGATTATGTGCTGTGCCCACTAAGTACTCCTGGTTTAGTCATGGCTTTACTGAGGGATCAGTCTCTCTATAGCATGCTGTCAAATAATGCATTGTTATTTTGAGGACAAATAAGCAACCCAGGTAGCATCTGGCCACCCCAGGGGGTGCTGGCTAAGCCCTGTGTCTTAGTGAGTGATGGTGTTATTGTGCTGACACATTGTCTAATGGGGCAAAGAGATGGGTAGTGTTGGCAAGAAATGGAAAACATTCTGGCTGAGATGGAAATATTATTGGAAAATTCCAGGCTGTCTAGATGGTATCAAAGGGGTATCTGATAGAGGCTGATATTTTGTGAGATTTTCCCCCCAGCTTTATTGAGATATAATTGACACTTAACACTGTGTACGTTTAAGGTGTGCAATGTGTTGATTTGATACATTTATAAATTGCAAATTAATTACCACCAGAGTATTGGCTACCATTTGCATTCTGTCATGTAGTTACCATTTCTTTATTGTGGTGAGACCCTTTAAGATCTACTCTCTTAGCCACATTCAAGTATTGTGGGATTTTCTTATGTAAACTCCACACTCAAAGTTTACAGCTCTTTCTTAACTACTTAAACTTTTTGCTACCTGTGTTGAGTGCCTATCACATGTATCGAGAAGTAGACAGATCTATAGATAGATAGATATATAAAGACTCATCTATATCTGTATCATTCTCTTTGATTTGGTGATTCCCTTCTGGGAATATGTTTTAGGAGAAATAAACACAAATACAAAGGAAAGAATCAAAGAAAAAGAAAACAAGTCTTTCAACCAACCAAATCTTAGTTCATATTAGAGTAAATTATGCATAGTAACATGATGACACGTAATAAAGCCATTAAATTCATTTATACCACAACTATATACCAAGTTCCTATTATTGTCCAGCATTAAGTATTTAAAATAACATGAAAAATATTTATGCCATAATGTTATTTGAAAAACAAGACAAAATTATATACGAAGTATGCTTGTAATCATGGCCATGTAAAAACTCCCTTCTCCCCAAATTCATTCCTTAGATTAAGGCTTGAAAGGAATACTTTAAGAGTATTCCACTTCAGCAGTGGGATTACATACAATTTTATTTACTTATCTGTAATTTTTACATTTTTCAAATTCCTTTAATGAAGAAAAATATTAAATTAGATGAGCTTCTGATCAAGAGGCAGGGCTACCAGCAACCAGATGAAATTGTCAATTGTCTAATCAACTGGTCAACTGGTCCCAGGCCTTCTAGTCAAGGATGGAATCAAGATGAGGGCTTCAGATCTATTTTCCAGTTTGCTTTACTCTTATTCCTGATGATGCCAAGGAGTGTGTGTGTGTGTGTGTGTGTGTGTGTGTGTGTGTGTGTATTCAACATATTTGTCTTCAATAGAGGCTGACTTCAGCAGAACTTGGTGACACCCAGCATCAGCTGGATCCTTCAGACTGGCTGGGCTCCAGGGTCTTGTACTTGGCAACTCTCTTCAGCATATGATATGAAATACAGCATGTAGATAAAGTTGTGCCATTGACTTAGAGGCTGAAATTGCTCTCTGTGAAAGGTCCAATGCTTATGATTAAAAAGTTGTAGCATTAAGAAAGGGCATTTTTCTACAGTGTGTAAGAAATTTTTGTCTAGCTTCACTTTAAGCCTCTTTCTTGTTTCTAAAAACAGGGCACACAATCTACATTTTGAATTCTACTAAGGAAACATGCAACCACTGGAACACTTCTAAACAGAGCTGAGTTATGCAGATTAAGCTGAGCATTTACAGTAAACATTTTGGTGAGATCTGAAGCAGAGCTGTTGAGGAGTGGCACAGTGTACACAAAAAGAAGTGTCTGTCATTTGTGGCATGAAGTTTAGGATTTTTGAAGATTGAAGGTACATCAGAGGTGGTGTTCCTTGTGTTTTAATAATCTGCAGAGTCAGAGAGTATAAAAATAATGAGATTGTAGAAGATTTCCTGGAGATTGTAAGCACATGGCTGATATATGTTTATCTAGCTTGTCTCACACAGGAAGGGCCTATTCCGTCAGTTGACAAGCATCAGTTGAGAGTTTGCTATGTTCCTGGCATTATTCTGAGCCCAGCACATACAGTGGCCAACAAGTCAGCCTGAATCCTCACTTTTAGCAAATTTAATTTCCAGTGACAGGAGATAGACACTGAGCAATTATACAAGTAAGTGAGCAATGGGATGTCCGAGTTTGTGTGTTGGAAAATGACTGTGGGCTGTTTAGGTGGGTTGTTCAGTAAAGTCATCTACAAGAAAGCAACACTGAAGGGGAGATTCAGATGATAACGAGTCAGTTATGCAGAGATTAGAGCTTTCCAGCCAGATGGAATAAACACTGGAATGGCCACAGGGCAAGAATAAACATGAGGTGTTTAAGAACTGTGCCTGGTGCAAGAAGGGGAGTTGTGAGGCTCATGATGGACAAGTGGGTGAAGACATGGTGGTGTTGTGTGGACCAGGCACAGATTTGGGTTTTATTCTGAGTACAAGGGTGTGCCATTGAAAGATTTTATGCAGGAGAGTAGCTGGATATGATTTTCATTTAAAATACCATTCTAGGTTCTCTGTGGAAAACAAATTATAAGGAGGACAAGAGTGGGACAGGGACCCAGGCAGGGAGCTTTGCAAAGTGTGTGGT
This sequence comes from Tapirus indicus, assembly GCA_031878705.1. Lineage (NCBI taxonomy): Eukaryota > Metazoa > Chordata > Mammalia > Perissodactyla > Tapiridae > Tapirus > Tapirus indicus. The sequence goes on from CM062925.1 coordinate 125,094,577, forward strand.
GAGAAGTTGTGAGACACTGGGTGGGTGTTCAGGCAGAGGCAACAGGACTCACTGATCAATTGGATGGTTTGTGTGAAAGAAGAAAAGGAATCAATGGTGACTCCAAAGGTTTGGTCTGAGCATCTGGACAAATGAAGCTGCCATCTATGAGTTGAGAAGAAAGTGGGAGGGGTCAGTTGGTGGTGAATCAGATCATTTGATCACATCATGCTTGAGATTCTTAATGCACAAGTGGAAATGTCGAGCGGCAGCTGCACATGCAAGTCTGAATTTTAGGGGGATTTCAGGGTAGAGATACGTCTGCTAGTCATTGGCATAGAGATGGGCTACAAAATTTCTGGAGCCCTGTGCCAAATGGAAATGTGGGGTCTCTTGTTCATATGTCATTCAGGATTTCAAGATGACAACAGCAGACCCTTGGACCTGGTGTGGGACTGCATGCCACATGCCCATGAAGCTGTCTCTGGGTGGCATTGACAAGAGGGTGTGCCTAGGAGAGGAGAACTGACAAAGGAAGAAGGGAATGAGCAGCAAGCACTGGTATAAACCAACCTTTGGAAGTCCAACCTACTGGGAAGAAGAACCAGGAGAAGGCTGCATCCTGGAAGCTTAAAGAGAAATTGCAGGAAGGAAGGAGTGGTGGTTCGCTTTGAGTAGTATTGATAAGCGTAGAAAGAAGGCAGAGAACTCACCACTGGATTCAGCAACTGGGGCCATCAGTGACCGTGGTGAGGGCATTTTCAGGGACCTGAAGAAGAAGACAAAGCCTCGGTTGAAGTGACTTGAGGGGAAACAGAAAGTCAAGGAAATAGATAGGGTGACCAGAGGTAACTCTTTCCATAAAGTGCTCTGTCCACAGGACTCGAGTTATGAGTTAGGGGTGGGTAGCTGGAGAAAAAGATAGAAGGTACAGATATCAGAAGGCCTGTTTTTTTAAGAAGGAAAATATTGGCATATTGTTATGCTGTTAGGAATAATCCAAAATAGGGAGAAATGTTGATGATGCAGGCAAAGGTGTAAGTCCCTGAGAAGGAATACCATCCAGAGAGCAATGAAGTAGACCTTGTGGCTAAAATATTTCATCCATTTGTAATGCGGAGCAGAAAGGGTCTTTTCCTGTGCCCAATGTTGGTGATTAGGATCCAGAGCAGATGGCCAGTTCATCAAATATTAGACAAAGGGAGCCACAACCCCCTCCATGAGCTGCTGCCCTGCCTGGCACTCCAGCCGTCTCTGTAGAACACAGACTATCACAAATCTTTCAGGGGCAGCTGGGGATGGAAGATGCTGGTTCACACCAAGTGAACCTGGGATTGACTGTTTAAAAGAGCTGTTTGTTCACTTGCTGGAGGGACTGACTTCTGAAGAAGGGTGTTTTGGAAGTTGGTAACGTTTTAGAGCAACTCACAGGGCTTGTTCCTATTTGGGTCATCCTTTTAACAGACTCTGCTTCATCCAAGTTTAAAATAGATTTTAGGTTGAACCACATGAAGTTGCCGACATTCTGTTGTTGACAAAAAATGGCAACTTACACAGTTCAACCTTTTACTTAGAGATTTTTATCTCAGTGTGATAGAGACAATGAAAATAATTAGCACTTCTTTAAGTTTTGTAGGAGTTCAGAGTAGTTTAATGATTATAATCTGGGAGACACTAAGAGGGAAGAGAAATGAATAAAAATCTAAATACAAAGGACTCAAAACAGATACTTTTTGACGAACAACAATACTGACATCCCCATTTTGTTTACCATCAAGGGTTCCCCATAGTTCTCAGTGCTGGACTAAAGAATCACACACAAGCAGGGTGGTCCACCCTCCAACACACAATAGTAATATATCCTGGGAATCCTCGCCCTGAGAATTGAATATTGGCCATCTAAAATAAAATTTAAGCCCAAATTAGGAGACATCTCTAGAAATAACTTTATTGTTTTCTCTAGCAGACCAATATCTAGCACACTGACACATGGAGCAGATCATTTAACATCTTACCCCTCTGTGTGATAAGTTTACTTTCCGTAACAATCATGAAATTAAATATAAAATAATAATAATAATAAGCAGAAAAGATTGCAGAGAGTGAAAGTTTTCTTTTTTTGAGCTTCCTGTGTACAAAATCATGTTAATAAAAAATAAAGAAGAAAGGAAAATAAATATTACAGCACAAAGAATTTTTAAAAATCTAACTTTTAAAAACTCAGACTCCAATGTTTTGATGACATTCTGATATAATAATATTTTATGAAAATAATTGTCCAGAAGCCAATAACTTATTTATAATTGAACAAAAGCATTGCTAAAGGCAAAATTTACGCAATTAAATCACACCACTGACTCAAGATTTGATATTCTGGATTTGCTTTTTAGCTCTAAAAGTAGCAGTCAATAATTCAAAAATGATTAATTTCAACTTTGAACATATTTTTCCTATTTAGTAAAATATTCCATGTCTGAAATAAACTTTGCACTTGCCAAACACAATAGTACCTCTTAAAATTTGCACTGTTTCACTGTTTTCAATTTAAAACACAAATACTCCAAGTATTCTAATAGAATGACGAATTGAGTGAACTCTCTTTTCTCCCTCTTCACAAGCATGGTGCTGTCATCCTTCATGTCAAATCTGCTCTTTCAATTCAGGAAGATGTAGGAGCACAGGTGGAAGATGGGAGCCATCCTCAGAGGGAGATGGGACCATCAGAACCCTTAGGAACTTACCCCCGAGTCTCCCGGGGGCTGAATTAGCTGCCATGAAGACTACAGTGCAGATCAAAGGATCAGTGATAAAAATGTGCCAATCTGAAGCTTGCATAAATGTTATCAAAACCCAACAACAAAAACAGTCGTTGTTTAGAACCTAAGCCAACAAAGGTTTTTCGCCCCGTGGAGGAGTATTTAATTACTGATACTGTTTGGCATTGCCAGGTGGTGCAATAATGTAAAACAGACTGACTCATATTCAGTTTTATTATCGACTTTGGAATCTCCATAGATGACGCACCCACTTTCTGCCCACACCTGGTGGATGTTCCTGCTGCCCGCCCTTGGGACGCCACCTCAAGTCTTCCTGGAAAGACTCCTGGCAGCCTCCGATTTTCTCACTTAGGACCAGTCTTGACGTTTGCCTGGTACTGTGCTTGGGGCTGGGATTAAGTCATGGGTGTATCCTCATAGGAAGCTGGAGATACTGTGGTTTCTGAAGTGTTTCAGAATTTTACACAACGCAAGCCCATCAGAACAAGCAGACCAGTTCATGCCATCCGACATAAGGGATGCCCCTTATCTGTATCTTGTGGGGTCACTTATTGACAATAGCAGGAGAGGGCTGTGAAGCAAATGCATGAGGAAAAAATAGCACAATTTGAAATGAGTCCCTCATTAACTGTATTTCTCCCACAGGCTTATCCGGAATACGAAATAGCAACTGTAGATATGAGTACATCAATTAATACCGACTCGAGGAAATTCTGTTTTCAAGCCTCTACTGTATTTCTAAAGACATGAAAAGTTCCCCCAAAGCTTCAGACTTCTTGGCTTCAGTGCTAGGGAGTGAATCTTTTTTTTTTTTTTTTAACTACTAACATGTTAAAAAAAAAGTTACTCATGAGCACTTTGGAGTATTGTAGCTGATAATCCTCATCTAGAGAATTCTAATTCTCCAATTCCTGGGACCAAACTCTGTCTTTTACTTGCAGAATTGAGATGCTTTTGTGGGTCCTAGCTCCATCTCAGAGGGAATCTCCTCCTCTACTCTCCAAATTTCCGAGTCTGAGATCTTGCTGTTGTTACCAACACATTTCAATTAGTGTCTTAATTTGTCATAGAGTTTAAGCTCTCTTAAGAGTATTACAGGCCATATAGGGAAACTCTTGACTTTTCCACATAGTGAAAATGAGTTTGGAGAGGAAAAGCAAGTTGGCTAAAAATCACAAAATCCTTTGGTGGCAGAGCCAAGACTACAACTCCATCTCCTGATCTCATCTATTGAGACCAAATTGTTTCTGAGCCTCTGTGATTTGCATGTATTTTACCTGAGTTCTCCCGGTTCTGTATAAATCATGTGAGATGCAGAGCAGCACGATCCTATTAACTTTGACAAGTGGTGGTGGTGGGGCTCTCACTGATGTAGGAGAGGCTCCTAAGCTGTGTCAGTTGCAAGAATTGTATCTGGCTATGGGAAGAAAGGACCCATGATCCCTCAACTGAAATCCTTGGAGCTGAGTACATTGTAGAATTAGAAAATTTTCAGATTTTAGAAAGGCAAAGTGGTGCCCATGGTGTCTAATAAGTTGTGTTGTAAGTGTCTAGGGCAGCACTCAGGAATCAAATGTGGTTGATCCTCTGTCATAGTCTGTTCTGGCTGCTGTAACAAAGTACCACAGACGGGGTGGCTTATAAACAACAGGCATGCATTTCTCCCAATTCTGGGGGCTGGGAGTCTGGGAGCAGGGTGACTGCATGGTTGGGTTCTGGTGAGGATCTTCTTCCAGGTTGCAGATGGCCTCTCCTTGTGTCCTCACATGGCAGAGAGTAGAGAGGAGACACCAGCTTTCTCACGACTCTTATAAGGCTCTTATCCTGTCCCGAGGGCCCCACCCTCATGACCTCTCTAGTCTTAATCACCTCCCACAGGTTCCGTCTGCAAGTACCATCAGACTGGGGCGTAGGGTTTCCACATATGAATTTGGGAGAGGACATAAACATTCAGTCCACAACCTCCTCGTTATTTGCAGATTCCATATTTGCGAATTTGCCTACTTGCTAAAATTTATTTGTAACTCCAAAATTAATACTTGCAGTGCGTTCACAGCTGGACCTGCACAGAACAGCAAAACATTTGAGTCAACATGCACATTCCCACCTGAGGTCCAACCAGGCGACACTCTGCCTTCTCGTTCCAGCTCTGACCCTGCAAACAAAGTCCTTTCCGTGGTCTATTCAGTGCCATGTTTTTCACATTCCTGTGTTTTGCTGGTGATTTCGCTGCTTAAAATGGCCCCCAGGCATAGAGGGGATATGCTGTCTAGTGCTCCTAAGAGAGAGAAGGCTGTGAAGTGCCTGATGGAGAAAATACATGTGTTAGATAGGCTTTACTCCAGCATGAGCTGTAGCTCTGTTGGCCATGAGTTCAATGTCAGTGACTCAACAATCTGCGTTAAGTAAGGTGTCTTTGAACAGAAACACACATAAACCAAGGTTATGTGTTGATTGGTTGACAATAATGTGATCAGGGGCTCGCAGAAACCTAGCCCCGTGTTTCTCTAGCAGCGATGGTTCATGGTGACTTTATAGAACATAACCACCAAGGATAACCAGCATCACCTGTACATCAAGATTTGCTCCGAGAAAATTATGACTATTCCCACAATCAGAGAAAGACTTTAAACATTCTCATGTCAGGTCAGATTTTACCGTTAATTTATTTCAGGTTAAGCTGAGTGCTGCCACAAAATGAGTTAAGAAAAAAAATTTGGCTTTCAAACTCCGTATCTTGGAACTTCAAATAAGGACTGTGGTATTCAATTAACTGGTACAAGTACCTGTGTGGGCCACTGAATGCAATAGTATGGTTAATTAGCTTAGTTTCTTGTGAGTATATCCATATATAAATGCTTCATTTTTTGAAGTTTTTAAATTACTTTGAAAACCTTCTTACAATTGTTTATATTCTTCTTTTGTTGAGCAAACCTCTTTTTTTAATCATGTGAAATAAAGTTTCAATTGAGCACTGCTGACTTATCACTGATCCCAAAATAGTGAAGTACAAATTATAGAAGATTTATTAAATCCAACTATTGCTTTCCTGTGTTAATGGGGTACAGGCCATATGAACAAATGAAATCAATAGACACTATTCAAATCTCACCCAAATTAATAGCTACCACTTCCCTTTCCATCAGATCTTTCATCAGAGAGGCTAATGAGGAGCAAATTGGTTGACTGGAGCTGCACCCCCTGTCACTGTCTTGACTGTCCCTCGGGGATGGTGCTAATGAGAAGCAAAATGACCAGGGCAGCTGTGCAGGAGAGCATCTGCAGTGGAGCAGCATCTGTATAACCGGGTTCTGTATGATTCAGAGTTGTCTATAAGACAGAAGAGAAAATTGGGAGCATATATAAAAAAGGAAGACAATTTTTTTTAAATATGAGGTTTATTTTATCAACAAATATGCAGGTATTTTCAAATTTAAAAAAATTAAAAGAAAATTATGTAATAAATGTTTATTTGGAAATTAAGATTTAAAGGCACATAAAATGCTTTTACATGTATTAGTTATTGTTCTAGGGCACTGTTTTCTATTCCTGGCAATCTATTCCTAGGCAATTTAGAAGCAGCTTAAAAGCACTTTAGAAGTGATCCCTGTTTCATGTCTCTTGAGGGAGACGGCACTGATCTTACATTTAGTCCATCATATATTCAGATGTTATCTAAGTAACTTGAGTTGTGTGTGTGTATAATATTTATATATACGTATATTATACTAATTTTAAGAGGTGGCAACCTCTATAGCTGATCGAGATCACAGAAAGGTTTGGAGGGAATTAAATTCCTTTCATGTTTTTGATGAATTTTATTATTTCTAGCTTTTAAATACATAGCTTTTTGGCAGTTAGAAAAATCATTATGTATGAATTAAATTGTTTGAAATTATTTTGTTGTTGGAAATCATAAATATATATTGTTTTAAGTATACCTCTAATTTCCTGATGGATCTTTAGTAATTCATATCTTCAGTTAAGATTTAATCCTAAATCCGTGAAGGAATAATAACTAGAATTTGGTTGCTATATGAGTACACAAAAAAATAAATTCTGACTGATGCCTATATATATTTTATATTTTCTAAATAGGTATATTTCTCCTTTTAACTTGAGGAGAGCAGTGGCTATCAATAATATATGAAACGACTACTTAGATTTTGAACACAATTCACTAGTTTTTCAAACTTTGATGGATAAAAGCCAAATTGTCATAGACATCATGATAAATAAGCTGAGAGAAATGGGAGGATGATGGAAGAATACAAAGTTTGTCGTTATGTGTCTAAAATTCAATATAGGAGAAAAAGTTCTAAATCTAAGAATGGTCTTGTTAACAGGCTCCATGTAAGTGTCTGGTTTCCCTGCAACATGGACGGTAATTCTGAGGTCCCTGCTCTCTCCCTGCTGTTGTGACAGTGTCTGTGCCAGACAGATGCTCAGGGGAGAAAGGGGGACACTGGCCCTTCTGTGACCCTTTGCTGCTGCTACGTCAAAGCTCTTTCCAGTCTGTGTCTTTCACTCAGTCTCCTTGGCTCATAGGCAATAGGAGTTATATTTCTGGGACTTTGGACAACAAAATCGCCTTGACTAGCCAGTGGCCAACCCCTGAGACCAGTAGAGATGCTCATTCCAAGATCTGGGCCACAACAGGAAGTCTCTGACTATAGAATATGAATAGCCATGATTCCCCTCAACGTTAGAGAAGCAAATAATTCAGAAAAGCCAAAAAGAACATCAAATAATTGCCCAACTGGGAAACAGGGAGCTGGAGAAGAGGGATGTCTTCCGCATGGTGGTGGGGACTGTGACACTCCACCAACACGAGCAGGCTCGGGCGCAGCAGGCTGAGGGAAGCATCTGGAGACACCAGGGTTTGGAGTACGCAGCTGCTGGGCAAGTCTACCTCAATTTTCTCTTTTTGTTTTTTTAAAAGCAGACCCTTCTACTAAAAAGAGTTCCTCTGCCATCTTGAGTATAAATTTCTAAGTCCTATTCCTTTTCTGAGAGAATTATTTGCTGTGTCAACTCAGACACAGGAGACTCACAGCTACTCATATACCATGAGAAGAGAGTGGATTTCTGCTTCTACGACCCTCTGTGAGCTGCCTGCAGGTGCTTTTCTTGTGTCCTAGGTGATGGAGAGGGTGACAAGGGAGGGCAGAGTGGTCAATCTTACCCCCTTATTTGGCTAATGATGCACGATTCACTGGTTATCTTTCAAGTCAAGTTGAACAATACTACTACTGCCTCAGTTCATCGAGAAAGCTGATCTGACTCTTCTTACTGACTGGGAGACTTGTATTGTCACACTCGGTTAAAACACACTCTTGCACACTTTAGTATTACTCACAATTTTTTTGTTCCCTCCCCTGTAAGAGGATTATCCATCCCCATCCTTGCCACTGCTCCCTTTAGAAGGAGTGTCGTTACCCCCATGGCGGGCTTGACTGTGTGACCCTCTTTGACTAGTGGAGCATGAGCAGCTGTGCCCAGATGAACAGGAGCTTTAAATGTGATTGCAAGGTCCAGCTCAGCCTCTTGTGCTCCTGCCCTCCCCCATGAGGACCTGTGTGCTCTCTCCACATGGGTCCTAGAATGAGAAGGCGTGTGGTGAGCCATCCTGCAGTAGACCCATAGCCTGGCACTGGGCCCTCACCAACCTGCAGCCCTCAATTAATGTGAATAGAAAACAAGTGTTTGTTGTTTTGAGTTGTTGAGATTTGGGGGCTCTTTGTTATGTGGTGAGTGTGTGACTGATACACTAAAGGCAAGATAAGAGAATATCATACTAGGCAAAGTCAGAAACAAACAGTGGAGTCAGAGCACCAAACCTAGAGTCTCAGTTGTCTGTTGCCATAAAAATGTCATATAACACTCCATGCTAAAACTTAGTGTTTTAAAACAAGAGGCCTTGATGTAGGTCACAAGTCTGTGTCCAGGCAGTCATAGCTGTTCTGGGCTGAGTGGTTCTTTTGGTCTCAGTGGGGCTTGCTCATCCATTTGGCAGTAGGTTGAATATTGAAGAGGCAATGAGGCCATTTGGGCCTCATTCTCCGGCAGGCTAGACCTGGCGTGTTCTGACGGCAATGGCAGAGCATAGGAGAAGAGGAAATGCCCAAGGGCTTTATCAGGTCTCTGCTTGAGTCACTTCTGGTGACATCCTACCAAAGCCAGTCATGGGGCTGAGCCTAGTGTCAAAGGCTGCACACCACACCCTGACCAGACGGGGGGGATATTACAGAGCTATATGGCAAAGGATTATATGGCAAATGGCACTGGAGAGGTGAAGATTTGGGGAAATTTGGCAATCTGCCACAAAAAGGCTAGACACATGAAATGGAGGGGTTGAAATTCTGGTGAAGAGAAGGAAGCGTGTTGGTTTAGACTGAACGCTGGTTGGGATTTAAGAGGCTGTGTGAAGCGTTAACAATGGGGACACATCGGATGGTTTTTCTGACTCCACCCCGTGCTTTTGGCAGATTCCAGCGATAATGCTTCTTCACGGGATCTGGGATGACTAATTTTCTGTGCCAACTTGACTGGGCTCAGGGATGCCCAGAAAGCTGGTAAAACATTATTTCTGGGTGTGTCTGTGAGGGTGTTTCCAGAAGAGATTAACATTTGAATCAGTAGACTGAGTAAAGAAGATGGCCCTCACCAATGCAGGTGGGAATCATTCAGTCTGTTGAGGGCCCAAATAGAACAAAAAGGCAGAAGAAGGAAGAATTTTCTCTCTTTGCTTGAGCCAAGACATTCATTTTCTCCTACCCTTGGGCACTGGAGCTCCTGTTTTTTGGGCCTTCAGACTGGGACTGGGACTCATGCCGTCAGCTCCCCTGGTACTAAGGCCTTTGGACTTTGATGGGGACTCACACTATTGGCTCCCCTGGTTCTCAGGCCTTCAGGTTTGGACTGGAACTACAGCACTGGCTTTCCTGGGCCTCCGACTTGCAGGTGACAAACTGTGAGACTTCGCAGCCTCCGTAAACATGGATCCAATCCCTCGTAACAAATCTCTTTAAATCTCTCTCTCTATTTGTATCTCATTGGTTCTGTTTCTCTGGAGAGTTCTAACACAGGATCTAACCAAAATGCATATTTTAAGTTCATGTTCAAGCTGGTTATTCTCAGGGCCTAAGGTTGGCGCGATCTCTGATGTGTCTTCCACCCAACTGTGGGGTTAATAACACAAGCTACAAGGCCACAGGAAAAGTAAGACAGGGCATGCAGTAGGCCTTGATGCAACTGACCATAGTCTATTAACAGTTTGGAAATTTGCTATTTAGGTGTCTCCATTTGTTTTTGAATAAATTGTGGTTTTGCATGGGTGGGGAGGTGTATAGGCAAAACCAGCAAGAAAATATATCACATCTTGTATTAGGTGACATTTCCCTAGTATTTGAGGCTAATCACCAAAATCTAAGAATGTTTCACACTATTGGGGGATCACCATTACAGATTTTCTGACGGAGAGCTTTTGAGATGATAGTTGATAATTCATGACAGTTATCTAAAAATGAATAGAATCACTTTGAGTACATTCCATATATTTCAGTAATGAAATCCTGTAAAACATATTTTCCCCAATAAATTAATCATTTTTTTTCTATTAGATAAAAAGTAGAAATTTATAGAGGTGAAAGTACTTAGTTCTTAATTGATTCATCTTTGCTATTTATAAAAGTATTTCTTTGAATTGATTACAATTGAAAGAGGATTTTCATATTTTACTAGATTGATCAAAACATTCCTAATAACTGATGTGTGCATTGAATTGAGTGAAAAGATAGAAACGATAAACAAAATTCGGATCTTCAGAAATAGTTAAGGCATTTACTTGGCTTTACTTGTTCCTTCCAGCTCAGTAGAGCACTGCTTCTCTGTTCTGTCCTGGAGACACACTGGAGAGATCCATGGCAATAGTTCCACTTTCAGGAGTGTCTCCCCTCAGCTCAACATCTCAGTGTATGTGGTAATGTGCAGAGCATCCGTGATTAACTTGGTCTTCAGTACTGAAGTTGTTGGCCAGAGGGGACAGTCACTAGGATAACCTGGAACCACTGAGCAAAGCAGAGGAAGAAGTGTCCACAGATTTTTGGCGTGATCAATATTGGCCATGTCCAGTCTATTGATAAGCACATCAAAGACATTCTTCACTTCTGTTATCTTGTTTTTGATTTCTAGCATTTCCTTTTGATTATTTCTTAGCATTTCCATCTTTCTGCTTACATTACCCATCTGTTCTTGCATAGTGTTCACCTTTTCTATTAGAGCTCTTAGCATATTAACTGTAATTGTTTTACATTCCCTGCTGTGATAATTCCAACATTCCTGCCATAACTGAGTTGGTTCTGATGCTGGCTTGTGTGTTTTGTCTTTTGGTATACCTTGTAATTTTCTGTTGAAAGCTGGACATGATGTACTGGGTAAAAGGAACCAGATACCTATTCCTGTGGAGGTTTCTGCTTGTGAATTTCTACTCTGATAAGTTGTGATTCTCTGTATCTACCTATCTGTCTCTCCAATGTTGCAGGCAGTGGCTTGCCCAATGACCTCAATTCTTTGCTGAATCTAAGAAGAATTGTTGATTTTCAGTTTGTCCAGACTTTTTTTTTTCTTGTCGTTAGGATGGAGTGATGACTTCTAAGACCCTTACATCCGAGAACAGAAATTGGAAGTCGGTGTGGTCAATCCCTTATCAAGCAACTTGTGGTTCCTCCTTAAACAGCAGTATAAAAGGTACCTGCCATAAAAGTAAAATAGCTGATAAGGACACATTTTGGTAGACAGATGAAAGAGAGACTATACACAAAAACACATGAACTGACTCATTTTATCCTTCTCTTCATTGTCTTTAAACACTTCCCACATAAATCTGCCATTGGCAATATGGAATTTATTAATGTTAGAGAAAGAAAAAAAGTTGTGTGTTCCCGGGTAAGAGAACTTTATTTTTGAACAATTTTGTGCTGTTTTCCTTTCAGTTTGTGCCTGTAAACTATAAGAGGAACATTGAAGAAGCAGAGATGAGCACCTGGAGTCCTGAAAATCTGAAGAACCAGATCTTAGGGGCAACAGTAAAAGGGTCAGGACTGTTCAGTGTGGGAGAGAGAAGACTGGTTCTCTGACTATGTTATCACATTAGGCATTCCTCGAGGACAGAGTGAGTATCTACTGCAAAATGCATAGTGCTCTGCCTGGCACATGTTGTCACCAATAAACATTAGCAATGACGGTGAATATTTACCTGCGTTCCCACTCCTAGCCAGATATTCTTTCTTCACTCCAGAAAATAGAACTTGAGGACATGGGCTTCCATTTGTACACTTAATTGAAGTTAATTAGAAGAAATAACCCTCTGACATTTCTGGAAGCATTTGCTGGGAAAAGTCAAACACTTTCTTTCCCGTCAAATATTTAAGATTGGGAAGGTTTAATTTTAATCCTACTTGATAGTGCTTGGGTCAACTCTGAAATTATAATATTTCAAAATCACTTCAAAGACTTCTTTTTTAGGAAGATTATCCTGCTAGGCTTATAAAAGAAATACATCATTATTTGAGGGATCCTTCTATGGTTAAATTCACTCCATAGCTTTGCTAAAGACCATTAACCTTGTCCTGGAGATAATCCACTGGTAATATTCACTGTTTCCCCCAGATCTTAGAGTAAAAGATGAGCAAACATATCTTAGTGTTTTTCTAATAGTCTCTTTTTTAACAAAGAAAATTTATTTTAGAGGTGCAAATGTCTTTTCTTTTGAATTAAAAAGGAAAGAGCATGCCCATCACAAGACCTCAAAGCAAAAGTCAGGTGTCAGAATATACGCTGAGCATCTGATAAAGGGGGCTCTGAGGTGGATCAGTAACACAGTTCTTGTCATTAACCGATAGATTTCCAGGTCCAGCTCCTACTCAAGCTCAAAGCCAGACAAGTTAAAGTTAATCAAGTGCAAAACTACTTAAATTAGTACTTTGAAAATGGAGTGACAGAGAAGTGGAAGAATCCTGTGGCTGACACCCCAGCCCCTCTCTCCATGCTGCCCTCCCTTCCATCCCTTTGAGCTCTCGTGTGAGCAGCTTGGAATAGAACTGCCATCAAAGTAGCTCACTCTGGAGGGACTTCATGCTCCGGTACTCCACCACACACACACGTGGAGCTGCTAATGAGAGAGGTCCGCCATCGGGGAATGCAATTCCGCATAGACATTTCCACCAAAATGGATTATTTCAGCCTCGTTGGTCACAGATTCTGTAGTTTTCCAGTGATTCATCTTACCATTAATAATGTCAGAGAATTTGAGGCCCTTGAATTAAATAATGATAAATAGGAGCCCCAGCGTGTGCCAGGCTGAGGCTGCGCTGTGTATTTCAGCGTGCAGCACTGTCAGGCCTGATAAATCGGATCCCTGAAATAGTTTATAAAGCACTGAATTGATGTGGCCATTGGTGAGGGAGAGAATTAATGTTACGAAATAGGCCTGCAACCTAGATTGGATGAAAGCTGAGGAAAGCCTTTTATATAAATGCTGTGTCCGCGTAGGAAATGGCTGCAATGAGAGGTGAATGAGTCACAGGGGGAAATAATGTGCTTCTGTGATCTCAGGGGGCATCCGTCAGAGAAGGGGGCTCCTTGGGGGCTGGAAGAGCCAGAGCTCGAAGGAAAGGGGAAGGGATGGTCATGGGCTACTCATTTATAACCTAAAACAGTGAGGACATGTGCCACAGGGGAGGAATGAAGGCCTGTTTAAAGAGCGAGTGGATGCTTTCCAGTCCTGCAAGGCTGTGCTGACAAGTTGTTTGTGAAAGAGAGGTGTCCTCAGGGGCACCAGGGGCTCTGTGAGGCCCTTTCTCATCTCCCCTTCCCAGGCCGGACTGTCAGCACAGCCAGGTCCCACAGGAGATGGTCTTACTACACCCTGTTATCCTCTGATCCACGTTATATGTCATAATTATCTCCTTAGGTCTTTGCAGAGAAAATAGAGCTCATTTCTTTTTTCTAAACATTTCTGGAACCAATGACACTTTTGGAAATGTTCACATGAGAAATAGAGAGCTTTGGAAATAGGTTAATTTATAAGTACTATTAAAAAATTATCTCAGTTATTTGTGGCACTTTCCTAAAACTTAAGGTTGAATTCCAATTTGTTTGACGTTGGCAAAGGTGAGTCTTTCAGTGTTTCCCTGATGAGTTCACTGGGGACTTGATTAACTAAACAGAACCTTGGAGCATCTTCTGAATGTGGCAGGACTGGGCTTGCTGTCATTTCTCCTCCTTGTTATCATCTGTCTAAGAGAATTTTTCACGTTTCATCTTGAGAAGATTAAAGCAGATAAAAAAACTAACTACATCTCTCACATCTTTGTAATTTCTCCTGTCTGCATGACCTTAAAAAAAAGTGAAAGGTGTTACACTTCTTGTCCAAATGGGTTGACCCAAAGGCAAAGTCAACGCCCGAGAGCTTCGTAAACTTAGTTTCTCTTTTTTCAGGCTTTTTTTTAATATCTAGAGTAAAATGGAAGACAGGACTCTGGCTCCTGAGTAACTTTCTGACCATGTATGACATATGCTAATATCTAGAAGACATTTAAAACAACATATAAGTAGATGTTGTTGTATACATTATTTGGCAACATGACACAGTGGGCTTTAGAGTCTCATGGGAGGTTTGATTTTTGGAGCCACTGGGGTACTTTTAGGAAAGAAAGGGTCCGATATGGTTATTAGTTGGTGCTTCACTTCTTTTGAGATCATGGCAGAATATTTACAGAGAGCATGAAGTGGACCCACAGTGAGAGCCAGTCTCCGTAAATAAAGTCTCGTCTCACCTGGATGGCTATGGTTATACTTTTTCTCAATGCAAAGAACCCAGAAGACCAGAAAGTCACTGGGCAGATGGATTCCTGATTGGAGGGTCAACCCACAGGAGGCTGGTCAGATTCTTCATTTATGTGTTTTTCAATATGTCTGATAAAGGGTCCTCATAAAGCCCACCATGATTTGTCTGTGATTAAAACAGGAGGATGAGCAGGGATTTCAAGATATTCGTGGGAAGAAAGCAAGAGTAAAGATAACAGGGAGTTGGCTTTGTCATGGTGAGGTAAGATTCCTATCATCTCCCTTTCCCATCCTATAAAGATGGCCAATGTGCTTCAGCCATGCTCCCTTCCCTCCCCAGCCTCCTCCACCAGCCTTCACTTGTAGGGATGAGTCCACAAGGACAAAGGAGTGTTCTTGCTCCTCTTTACATCATCTTCTCACACTACAATCAGTTTTTGAAAACTAAAGGATGTTTCCCTTCATGGACCACATTCAGGTGCTTGGATTAGAGATTAAATCTGAGCTCCACTTCTGAACAGATAGGAATGATGGAAACCCCATCTGTGTACCTCAGTGCTTTTCCAGTTGTAATGACATATGGACCCCGCATTTTGTTTTATCACAATAAGTAGGGTGATCCCCTCGTCCTGGTTCACCTTAACTTATCCCAGGTTTGAAACTGAAAGCCTGTGTCCCAGGAATCTCCTCAGTCCCCACCAACTTGGAACAGTCAGTCATCCTAAAATGTAAAAAGTTTCCCTTATGACTTGCTTTGAGTTTAGAGGACCACCAGCTCAGTTTTTTGTTATTTGGCTGGTTTTAATATTCTTTGTGGAGTTTACCTTTTTAATCATACTGTGACATGCAGAGGTGCAAACTGCTTACTTCTTACAGTGCTAGAGTTAAATCTGATTTAGCTTTCCCATGATGAGAGAGGGTTGTCGTAAACAACAAGTTATTGCACAGGGTTAACTGTGAAGTCTCACCCCTGTGAAACTGTAAGAACTTTCATTCCAAAGCCCCAGATCCCCTGGCTTTCACAGTCCTCTCCTCGGGTTGGTATAGTTCTTGCATGACCCATCCCGAGGGTCGGCCATTCATCCCTCTCATTGCTGTCCACATCCGCTGCTGCTAATTTTCTGCTTTACTGAATGGCCAGTTCTAATTGACTAGGACTAAAATAGGCAAACCCGTTCTCCTCTGCAGTTTTAGTGGCAGGTCTTCCATTCTTAGAGAAGCTTTTCATTAACTTTCAAGCCGATGGCTACGTTCAAGATGATTGGAGCTGTTAGGAGTCTGATTTCCAAATGAGCTTAATTTTCCTCAACTATGATTCATCCAAGGTGAAGATAATCAGGATGATCTGGGATTTAAAAATCTTAGAAAGATACAGAGTCTGGACAGATTTTCTTTATCTGAGTTAATTTGGTTTGACTGGTTTAAGTCTCTATCAGGTCAGCTACTCTTCGTCAAAAATAGTTGTCTCCTCTGTAAGTTCATGGGCTATGTGGTAAGCTAGAAAAAAAATCCTAAAGGAAAGGAGGATGTAATCAAATATATAATTTTCTTACCTAGATATGCTGTTTCTGATAGAAAAACAAGGATGTCTACACTCTGCTTGTCAGTCGATGTAGATTTCCTTGCTCTCTGACGGGAGTGACTGATTACAAGTGTCATCGTGGGGTGAAGATGGAATTGTCTAGATTGAACGCTCTGCCCGCGCTGATTGCTCTGATGGGGGCTGCCCAGCCCGAGCGGTTTTTTACATATTCAATCTGCAGCACGCGTTAGGTTAACAGGAAGGGCTCACCCCGAGCTCCTCCATTTCTCCTCCCTCTTTTTTTCCGACTATGGCAGAAGTCTCTAAAAGGGGAACAATCTTGCATAACCTGTGGGCTCCCGCCGTGTGGTCCAGCCAGGTGAGGTGAGGATGATGCATGGCAGCCAGGACGGGGTCATTAAGTGTAATGGACATGCAGTGTCAAGAGTAATAAACCAGCGGCGGATGCACAGACTTTGAGGGCTGCTTTTATGGACACATCCAGAGCCTCATCTCCCAGACTCCCAGCACACTAACACAGGAGAAGGGACCGGAGCCGGAGAGGCTTTCTGAGGAGGGAGCAGAAATCTGCTCATCCTCTCACAGATTAACAACCAGACACGCTTCCAGCATAGTGGGATGATAACAAAATAATTTGAGACACGCCCCCTGTTTAGGAGGGGGCAGTTAATAATTTAGGAGGACATTAAGATTTATAGCTATAAAATGGCCACAGAGCTAGAAAAAAACGTGTGAAGTGGGTAGGATTTGTCACACCGGGAGTTAAGAAGTTCAAGGAAAGTCCTCTAGCCGCTAAATAAGAATAAAATCCAAACAGCATCTCATAGCCCAAAGGCCCCATGTGATGGAGCCACTGCCTGCATCTCGGATTAATCTCATTGCCCCGTCCCTCTGCTCTTTCTTGCCCTGATGTGTCAAGGCTGTTCCTGCCTCAGGAACTGTACTTTGCACCTGCCATCTTTCACGTGCCTTCAGCACTCTTTGCCCCCACTCTTTCAAGGGCTCACTTCTTATCTTGAAAATATTGTCTTAATTTTATCTCCCATGGAAGGTATCCCTGTCCTCCACTACACCATCCAGAGAACACATTGCAATCTGCGAGTCCTTTATTCCCTTTACTTGCTTTTGTTTTTAACTGCAGTGTAAAATTTATGAGGAAATGTCTATTTTTTTGTGGTTCTTTTTGTCTTTGTAAAACTAAAATTGAGCACAGTGCCTGGGACCTAGCAGCTACTCAGTAAATACCTGCCAAATGAATGAAACAGTTATTTCTCTTCCTTCCTTCTGCATGATCTTACCATTAGAGACGAATTTGGCTACAGCAACATGATTTAAAAAGGCAAATGTCACGAGGATGGTCAAATACCTTTAGGACTTTGTTGTGACTTGATTCTACAGATTTGCTTTCTGCCAGCGACTAAAGTTGTCCTTAAAACTCTGCATAGGCAGAATTACGCATTCTTAGTGCTGCTCCCTCTTCTCTTTCCCTCTTCTTTAAGTTTTTTCAGAACATGGATAATGTATTATTCTTTTTATGTTTGTTTTCAACAGTAGTATAAATATCAATATTCTTATAAAAATGCAAATTATATATAATGTAAATGATATAAATGATATGATATGATATGCAACACAAATTCCCCTTTTTGTATCCCACCCCCTCACTCTAACCCCAGTTTCACTCTCCCCTCCAAAGAGAGGCAATTGTTGGTAACAGTTTGGAACATCCACTTTCAAACGATTTTCTGCCCATTTATAAGCTTCCTATTGTATCCTTGTATTACTATCTTTTTTATTGATTTCTGCCTTTTTCTTTGTTATTTCCTAGTCTCTACTTTCTTTGGGTTTATTCTCCTGTTCTTTGGGTGTATTCTAAAGTAGAATGCTTAACTCGTCAATTTCCTGCCTTTCTTCTTTTCTTTGTGAGCATTTAAGGCTAAATCTCCCTTAAGTAGTGCTTGAGCAGCATACGACAATTTTTGATGTTTTTTTAAATTGTGGTCCAGTCTTAAGTATTTCTCATTTTCATTATCAACAATGTCTTTGAGTAATGAAATGTATATGTGTATTAAATTTTTTAAATGTTTTGGTTTATTTTTAGGTATTTAGTGATTCATCCCTAAATTAAATTACACTGTAGTCAGAGAATGCAATTTGTGTTCTTTGGTATTTATTGACACCTGCTGTGTGTCAATTTTCACATGTGCTTAAAAGGCCTTATGCTTGGTAGTTTTCCACGAGATGGAGATTTTTAGTTGCATTTTCACATCTTCTACATCTTTCCAGGTATTTTTCTTGCTCTGTTAATCACCAAGGGATTTATATTAGAAGCTCCCATCTTGAGGGTGGATTTTCAACTTCTCTCTGTAGTTCTATCAGGTTTTATTTGGTATATTCTGGTGTTTCTGGTTGTATACGACTTAGAACTGTCACTTCATAGTGGATTAACCTTTCATAGCTATATAGAGAGAAGGAGGCGAAGTGGCAGTTCAGGAGGTGGGCTCTGAAGCTGGACGACCAGGAATCCAGGCCCAGCGAAGCCAGGAACCAGCCGAGCAAGCTTGGGCGAGTTATCTACCCTCTCCGGACCCTATTTCTTCCTTTATAAAATAGAGAAAAGTGACAGTACTAACTCTCCTACCGTCATTGAGAGAAGTAAATGATTTAATCCATGTGCATTGCTTACCCCGAGCCCTGGCCATGGTGAGCTCTATCAAGTGTTCGTTACTCCCCCTACTTCAGCACTGTTATTACGGCCAATACTGCTGCTCCTGCCTCTGCTGCTCGTATGATGTCATGCTTCTTTTGAACTTGTAAAGATGAATTTTACCTTTCTATCTATTTTGTCTGAACACCATAGCTTTACCAGCCAGCTCATGTTTGGTTAGAATTTTCCTGTATGCGTTTTGTAGTCTTATGTGTTCAGTCTCTAAACCTGCTCCTTCTCTGTACTTTCAACCACATTAACTTTGTCTTCTGTGAGAGAATTTAGCCAAGATTGTTAAGCTGAGCCAATCCGACAATGCCTGTTTTCCATCTGACACGTTTAGTCCATTGTGTGTGGTTGACCACATTTTTACCAACATCCGGTTTCTCTCCCAGTGGGAGTTTATATCTCCCTGCCCTGTTGAAGAGTGGATGTGGCCTTGTGACTCACTGGGGCCAGTGGACAGGAAGGGGACCTGAGTCTGTCAGTCAGGGCAGAAGCTCAGTGAGCGCTTTGACACATTCTGTTTTCCCTCTGCCATGGATGGATACGGGCAGTGTTCCAAGAGGTGACATCCCTGTTAGCTGAGGCCCTGAAGTGAGAACACAGACAAAGAAGGGCAGAATCACTGACCCCCAGAGGACACACTGCATGGTGATGACCATTTCTGTTGAACATCACCAAGAGGGCTTGTCTACTGCTGTGGCACATCGTAGCCAATGCTACTGGAGCGCGAGGAGGGTTGGGTTTTCCTTAACTTCTACCATCTCATTTTGCGTTGTGCCTTTGTCCTGATTATTCTGTGCTTCTTTTATTTTTTTTCTTCATTTTTGCCTTCTTTTGGACTGATTAATGGTTTTTTACATACTAACTCTTTTTGCTCATTATATAACTTGCATACAATAAAATGCACAAAACTTAAATGTTCCAGTTCCATTCGTTGGAATGAATCCATACGCCAAAATCCTTTATCTAAAGGGAGACTATTTCCACCATCCCAAAACTTCCCTTGGGCCCCTTCACAGCCAGTCTCTGCCCTCCAATGTGGGACACCGTATTCTGACTAATTGTACCGGCTCTGGGGCTCATGTAAATGGAATCATACAACACTCACTGTGTTGCATCTCACTTCTGTGTTCAGCATAATGTATTTTCTGAAGTCAATAACTCTTCCAGGTTATTGAGGGATGTACTTTTTTCCGTCTTCTAAAAACAAAATGTGTAGTAGTACTCAATTGTATAAATATACCACAATTTATTTATTCAGTCTTTCCTTGATGGATATTTCCACTACTTTCCATCCTTTGCTGTTAGGAATAAAGCTGCTAAGAACACTCTTCTCTAAGTCTTTTTATGGGTATGAGTTGTTTGCCCCTTTTGAGCAAATACCCCTAGTGGAACCTCTGATTAACTGGGTACGTGATGTTTGACTTTCTAAGAAACTACCAAGCCGTCTTGCAGCACATCATTTCACACGCCCATCAGCAATGTGTGACACTTCTTGTTGCTCCTACTTCTTGTCAACATTTGAGGTTGTCTAACTTTTTAATTTTAGCCATTCTAGTGCTGTGTTGGTATCTCATTGTAGTTTTAATTTTCATTTCCTTAATGACTAATAACACTGAGCATCTTTGCATGCACTTGTTCACCACTGACACATCATCCTTTGTGAAGTATCTATCTTGCAGCCTGCTTACACAGGGATTTTTGATGGACCATGTGGGAGCTATGTTGTTGAGAGACTAGGTTTTGTGCTTTCTTTTAGAGACTGTTTTGTTTTGGCACGTAGTTCATTTACTGATGGATCCGTGATTCTTCAGAGGTTGGTTTTTGTTTTCTTTTCATTTGTTAAGATGAGTCTGGAGTCACCTCTATGTCAGGGCTAGGATAGCCCTGCTTCTATGGAGGGGCCTTGCTCTGGTCTCTGCTGAACGCTCTGGTGTAGGGGTATCTCCACACTCTAGCTGGTCGGGACTCCCAGTGAGGGACCCGAAGAAACTCCATGCACCTCTCAACCTCACAGCAGCTGTTCCACTGGGCTGTGCAGAGTCTTTCCCAGGACGTACATATGCAGCTGAGTGTCCTGTCAAAGGTTTAAGGGACCCCATGAAGATCCCTGGAGACCCAGCTCCATGCAGACCCTTTCTTCCCATACTCTGTTGCACAGACTCCAGGTGCGTCAGCAACCCTGCAGTTCAGCCTCTGTCTCCTTAGCACAGTGAGATCCCATGCTCTGCTTGGGGTCCACCTCTCTGTGCACGCTTCAGACTGTCTTATGGTTCAGACTGTCTTCAGGAGTCACAATCCTGTAGAGGTTACTCCCAAATGTCTTTTTTAAAATTTTTTTATTTTTACCATTCTATATTTGATTGGACCTTGTAAATTCTACTTATATTATGTTAATGTCTAATCTTAACATTTGACATGCATCTTTCATAACATGTAAAAGGGGCAACCAGCACACCCAGAGTTACTGGAAGGATAAAACAGGGTCTACTGGGTGAAAGCACAGGCAGGGCAGCCGAGGCCGTGGTTGCTCATCCTCTCACCACCGAAGAGTCAGTCTTGGGTCTGACACAGCTGGAGGGGCAGGACTCCTAGGAGAGGACCTAGAGCTCCTCATGTGGTTACAACGGGTCAGTACAACATTCATGTGACCCAACAGGATGAAACTGCGTTGGTTTTTCCATTTAACCTTGCCAAGACCAATGAGATTTAGACTGACTTAGAATAGAAAAATTGTGATTGGGATTGAGAAATCATGTTAAAAGCAAAGCTGATTATTAATAGGGAGACTTTTATATTGAATTGAGGGGATAGAATTGGACAGTCCAGCTAGAGTAGTGTCACTGGAAAGGAGAGAGGGTGGAGAGGGCTGGAGACAGGACCAAACAGGAGGCAGTGTTGTTTCTCACTGGGATCCAGGTGGAACGGACGGGTAAGAAATAATCCCAAATCTTCACTGGTGAGAGTCAGACCCCCGTAACATGGGGCACTTGATGGAGATATCTTTGGTTGTCTAGCAGAGTTATCTACAGTGGCAAGTGATTTGAACAAACTTTCTGGACAACACACTAAAGAATGGGGGTGGCACAATTGGTCTTTTTTTTCATATCTGCTATTTTCATATTAAGATACATCTACCATAAAATGTACAGTCCAGTGGTTTTCAGTATCCTCACAAGAAAAAGAAACCCTGAACTCATTAGCAGTCACTCTCCATTTCCTTCTCTCCACAGCCTCTGGTAACCACTAATCTGCTTTCTATCTCTATGGATTTGCCTATTCTGGACATTTCATATATATAGCATTATACAATGTATGGACTTTGTGTTTGGTTTCTTTCACTTATGTTATTTCAAGGTTCATCCATGTTGTAACATGTGTCAGTCTTTATTCCTTTCTGTGGCTGAGTAATATTCCATTACATAGGCTTACCATATTTTGTTTATCCGTTCATCAGCTGATGGATATTTGAGTTGTTTCCACTTTTGGTTATTATCAATAATGCTGCTATGAACAGTCATTTACAAGTTTTTGTGTGGGCATATCTTTTCAGTTCTTATGGATACATAATTAGGACTGCAATAGATGGATGACATAGTAACACTATGTTTAAATTTTGAGGAAATGCCAAACTATTTTCCAAAATGGTTACACTATTTTGTATTCCTGCCAGCAACATATGAGGATTCTAATTTCTCCACATCTTTGCCAACACTTCTTATTGTCTATCTTTGAATTATTGCCATCCTAGTGGGTATGAACTGGTTTCTCATTGTGATTTTTATTTGCATTCTACTGACAAATGATGGTGAGCATATTTTCATGTGTATTGACATTTACATATCTTCTTTGTGGAAATCCATCCATTGAAATAGTTTGCCCATTTTTAAACTGGCTTATTTGTCTTTTTGTTGTTGAATTGAAAGAGTTCTTAATATATTCTGGATACGTCTTTTATCAGATCTGTGATTTCAAAAATTTTCTCCCATTATGTGGGTTGTACTTTCACTTTGTTGATGGTGTCCTTTGAAGACAACCATTTAATATCGATACTGTTGATTTACACATTTTTTCTTTTGTTGTTTGTGTTTTTGGTGTCATATCTAAAAAAATATTGTTTCATTCAAGGTCACAGAGATTTACTCTACGCTTTCTTCTAGGAGTTCTATAGTTTTTTTTTTCTCCTGAGGAAGATTCGCTCTGAGCTAACATCTGTGCTAATCTTCCTCTATTTTGTATGTGGGGCACCACAACAGCATGGCTTGATGAGTGTTGTAGGTCTGCACCCGGGATCTGAACTGGCGAACCTGGGCTGCCAAAGTGGAGCACACTGGACTTCAACAACTATGCCATGGGGCTGGCCCCAGGAGTTCTATAGTTTTAGCACTTATATTTAGGTCTACTAACCATTTTGAATTTGGTTTTGTGTATGGTGAAATGTAGGGATCCAAATTTATTCTATTGCAAGTGGATATACAGTTGTTCCAGCACCATTCATTGAAAAGGCTATTCTTTTCTCAGTGAATGATCTGGACACCCTCTTTGAAGTCAAATGACCATAGATATAAGGATTTACTTCTGGACTCAGTTCTCTTCCATTGATGGATACCTCTATCCTGTACCAGTACCACACTGTCTTGATCACTGTAGCTTTATAGTAACTTTTGAATTGGGAAATATGAGTCTTCCACTTTTGTTCTTATTTTTCTAGATTGTTTTGGGTATTCTGTGTCCCTTGCATGCTCATAAGAATTTTGGGATCAGCTTGTCAATTTCTGCAAAAACAGGCAGCTGGAATTTTGATAAGTATTACATTGAGTCTGTAGATCAGTTTAGGATGTTTTGTCATTTTAATAACATATAAGTCTTCCAATTCATGAACATAGGATTTTTTTTCTATTTATTTGTATCTTTAATTTCTTTCAATAATGCTTTGTAGTTTTCAGTGTGTAATTCTTGTACTTCTTTGTTTAATTTTATTCCTAAGTATTTTATTCTTTTTGATGCTATTGTAAACAAAATTGTTTTCTCTATTTCAATTTTATATTGTCTGTTGCTAGTATATGTAACTGATTTTTTATACCAAACTTGAATCTTGCAAACTTTCTGAACTCACTTATTAACTTTAATAGTCTTTTGCATGGATTCCATAGGATTTCCATATATAATGTCATGTCATCTGCAAATAGAGTTTTACTTCCTTTCCAATGCTGATGACTTTTATTTCTTTTTCATCCTGCCCAAAACCTCTGGTCCATGTGGCACAGAAGTGATGACGGTGGACATTCTTGTCTTGTTCCCTATCTTACGGGGAAACATTCAATCTTTCATTATCAAGTAGGATGTTGGCTGTGGGCTTTTGTGGGTTCTCTTGATCAGGTTGAGAAAGTTTCCTTGTATTTCTAGTTTGCAGAGTATTTTCATTATGGGAGAGTTTTGTCAAATGCCTTTTCTGTGTCTACTGAAATTACCTTTCTTTTTTACTTTATTCTATTAATATAGAATAGTCCTTAGCTCACTGTCCTCCTTTTCATCCAAAATTCTCCTTCTCTACGCACACTATAAATGTTGGAGATCCTCAGAGCTCATCTCTAAGCCCTTTTCTATCTCACTGTTACACACTTATCTTTGGTGATTTAATAAATTCCCACAGCATTAAAAGTATCTACTCACCAACTCTTCCAAACTAATTTATGTCTGAGCCCAATGCTTCCTCTGATCCAGACCCATGTACCCAGTGCCTGTTTGGGGTGAGTTATGAGCATATTAAAACTAACTTGTTCAAAACCACAACATGGATCTCCCCTTGTCCTCTCTATCTGCTCTTCCAGTCTTCTTTATCTTAATAAGTGGTTTCTTCATCCATCCAGTCTCGTGTCACAAAACTGGGCATCTTGATTTGAATTATCCATCTTCCTCACCATGTTCATAGAAAAACCTGTTTCTAACTTCTATTTCTTGAATTCACGGCTCTCACTTGGGGCAGAGCCACCATCATCTCTTCATGCTACAGCTCCTCATTGGCCTTCTTTCTGTTCTTGGTCCATGATGAGCTCTCTCCACCTTCAGGATGTTTGATCTTGTGACTTCCTGTCTCTGAAATACTCTTCTGCTTTTTCCATCTTTTTTTTTTTTTTTGGTGTGGGGGAGCAATTTTTAAAAAATTATTTAATGTATTATACCTATAGAAGAATGCATGAAAGAATATTATTAAGTAAACACTCATAGCATCCTTTATCAATTTAAGAGCTGACACACTGCCAGTTTCTAAAAGGTCCTGCTATGCTGGCCTGATGCACCCCTGTCTGTCCTGTTTAGTACCAATCATTCTCTTGATTTCTTCATATTCTCACCACACACACACGCACAACCGCAAGCCATAGACTGCATAGTTTTACACTTTATGGAAATAGAATATACTGTATATATTCTTCAGCGACTTGCCTCTTGGATGCAACATTTTGTTTTTGACATGCATCCATATTCATGTATGCAGTTGTATCTCACTTATTTTCATACTCTATTCTATTGCATGATTATACTATAATTTATTTGCTCATTATGCCATTAATGGATATTTATTATTTCTTCCAGGTTTTTTTTTTTTTTTTTTTGTCTACTTTGAACAAGGCTGTTTAGGAACATTTTAATGTATGTCTTCTAGGGTATATATGCTGGAATAAAAATGGAATAGTGCTCATCAAGAGAGCAGAGAGTAGATTAGTGCTGCTGGAGCATTCAGGTTGTGTGTGTGTGTGTGTGTGTCTGGCAGGGGTGGTGATAGGTGATGACATGGAAGACAAATGCGGTCACTAGATCACAGAGGATCTGTGGGCCATTCTAAGGAGTCTGAATTTTTAGCTTGAAGTCATCTGGTGCTCACCAAAGAGCTCTTGACTAGAGATGTAGATCTGTGAGTCACCAGTTTACACACATAATTGAGGTCCTGGCTGTAGACAACCTCCTAGGGACAGACGATATAGAGGAGGAAGCTAACTGAGAAGGAAAACCCAAAATGTTAAAACCTGGGCTTCAGAGGAGAGCAGAAGGGCATTTCTTCTGTTTCTCCCTCTTCCATCTCCTCACAGATGAGAAGACTGAGCAAAAACCTCTTTTAAAGACTCAGGTCCACCACCCATCCCAAGTGTACTGACCCAGGGAACGGAAGAGTTATTTTATATTTTCAAACAGTTCTTCTTATCATAAATACAATTATAGAAGTAATGATAGTAATTCATACCCACACCATCCACAGATAAAATGGGAGCCAAAATATGTCAAGTGTACAAATGTACCTGGAGAAGAACCCAAGAAAAACATTGACAGTTATTATCTCTGATGTGTAAACTTCTGTTTTGACTTAAGATATTTAATGGGAATTTCTCACATCATTAACTAGGATTATAAAATTTCCTTTTGAAAGGCTACATATATTTCAGAGCATGGATGGACCCTCATTCCTGTAACCAATTTTCCTCTTGTTAAACAATTTTTTCTAAGTAATTTTATCAGGTGGTTTTCAATTTTTATAACAAAAATCTCATAAATTTGTTTGTTAGCCATCTCTTGCTTTTTTTAAAGAAAGATTTCTAGATTTGTAGTCCATGGCTTATAAACAACAGCATTTTTTTGGTGAGGAAGATTGGCCCTGAGGTAACGTCTGTGCCAATCTTCCTCTATTTTGTATGTGGGTCACCTCCACAGCATGGCTTGATGAGCGGTGTGTATGTCCACACCCGGGAACTTGCAAATCCCAAGTCACTGAAGTGGAGCATGTGAACTTAACTGATACACCACCAGGCTGGCCCCCAAAGCAGACATTTATTCTCACAGTTCTGGAGGCTGGAAGTCCAAGATTAAGGTACCAGCAAATGTGATGTCTGGTGAAGACCCCCTAGTTCATAGACAGCATCTTCTTGCTGGGTCCTCACATGGTGGAAGGAGTGAGGGAGCTCTCTGGGGTCTCTTTTATAAGGACACTATTCCATTTATGGAGGCTCCACCCTCAAGACTTGATCACCTTCCAAAGGCCCTACCTCCTAATCCCATCTTATAGGGAATTAGTTTCCTACTGTTGAAATTTGGGAGGACACAAGCATTCAGTCTATAGCATCACTCTTTCAACAAATATTTACCACTTTCCCATTTTGGGTCAGTTACTGCAGTAGGTAATGGGGACACCATGGTGCAAAGTGCAGATGTGCTGTAGGGAAAGCAGATCTTCCACCAAATGCTTCATGAATAAGTGTGTAATTGCCATTTGGTGAGAAGTGTCATGAAGGAGTGCACAGGTAGATGTTGACTTTTATGAAGAGTTAGACTTCTTCTCATCTGGTCTGTGGGTGTCTTGTAGACAAAATTGTGGCTCACTCATCTCTACCCCTGAGACCCAGCACCAGGTTAGACCACAGTGAGTCTGGAACCAGTGTGTGCTGAATCAAGGTCCCAGTGGCTCAGAGAAGGAAGAAGGAGGAAAGAATATTGCATGGGGGTACAGAGAGGTACCAAACAATATACCCCTGAGAAAATGTCTACTGCCTTTTGATATTCTGTGATATTTCTTCTACTACTATACATATTAAAAATTTTAAAGAAAAATTGTAAACTTTTCTACATTTAAGAAGGTACGCCACCTTCTTAGAAAATTCTAGAGAACAGTGGCAATTGGAAAGAATAAAAATACACTTTGAGAAATCCATATAATGGAAGGGATCTGGATCACATCTACATTGAAAATGATTTACAAGTGTGTGTTGGTCTTTTTGAAATTTTCATGGCTGCCTAGATATTTTAAAAACAATTTAAAACACATCAGTATGCTTTCCTCCCCAGAGATGACATGTCATGGAGATATTTTTAAATTATTTTTCCAGGAATAACTGGTATAAGTGGCTCTCCAAATATCTTGTTCAGCTGTGTTTTGAGTTTCAATATAATTGTTACAAGGACACTTATAAATTCAGACTATTTGTCCTGAATCCTTCTTTGAATGAAAAGTTTAGTTAATGTGTTGCTTGAATTTGTTGTCCTGCCAACACGTCAATCCAAGAGGCGAAGTTGAAAAGGAACAAGTAAAATCTTACTAGGAAAGGGTATTTTTTTAGTGTTAGAGGTTGAAAAAAAGAAAAAGGAAATAGAAATGATTGTCTGCCTAAACTTGGCAGTAAAGTTTATCAGCTAGTATAGCTCAACAGAAGGCTTTCATAAGGAATCAATAAAGCTGGGAGTTCGTGATTTGCAAACCACTGTTTAACCTTAAGAGCTATTGCTCACCCTCTTCATTAGAATAGTCAATTAACAGGTTCACAGGAACAGCTCAGTTTGGCTTAATTTAAGTCTCTTCTCAGAAAATGTGAAGATTAATATGATATAGAAATCAATATTTTTCAGCTACAGAGACTTGAGTGCTGGGCACATTTTCCTCCACCTTCTTTTTCTCCTTGGCTGTCCAGATTCTAGTCCCATAATCCTTAAATCCCCAGCTTATTCCCATCACCGTAGAAACACCTGCTGTGTGATCAGTTTTGATCAGTTTCAGGCTAACCCTCTGTGGCTTCTGCCAGCCAAGCTCTTCTGGCTTCAGCTGCTGCTGTGGCGGGCAAAAAAGAGCTGAATGGGGAGCTGGCCGAACACGCCTTCTTCTCGTTAATTATCTGACTCTCTCCTTAGTGAGAAACACATCCCGGATGTTTTCTTCTTTCTCATATTAGCAAGTGCTTAAATGCCAAGGGCCATGGTTGTGTTTGAAACACCTTATACAAATTTGGCCAGATCTAAATATTTTTTCTCCTTCCCTTCCTTCCTCTATCCTTCCCCTCTTTTTTCTCTCTCTTCTTCCTTCCTCTTTTCTTAGCAATGTGTTTTCTATATTTTCCTTCTATCTTTTCTCACTTTAAAGTGGCCATTGTCCTCAGCCTAACACCTGAATGTTGAGACAACAATCAGGGTTTGGGAAAACATTTTTTTGAGTGGTTTTAGCCTTAAACAAAGACCTTCATAAATGTGAACATCAGTGTTTGCTGGATGAAGGGTCTCTGCAGGGGATGGAGATGCGTGGAAGTGATGGGTGTGCTATTTAGTCTCAGCTCCAGTTTTGGGTACAACACAGAGTATATGCTTCCGGAAATTCTGAAATATATGCAACAAGTCTGAAATAGGTAGAGGTTACACACAAATATTAAAAGAGAAAGAAAGACTCTATCGAGGCAATGGCTACATTGAGTCATTAAATTGATTTGGTCATTTTGGCCACCTTAACGATTGATGAGGATTGTGTCAGGATTGATCCCTCTGTAGCCAATGGTATTGATCATTAAGATAGCAAATGAGATTAGACCCCTGTGTCACAGGGAAAATGAAGTGGGGATTTGTCAATTATTCTGTTAATTTGATCCATGCATGGTTGTCATTGTTTCTCTTTATGTCAGTGTGGTCAATTCTCTTTTGAGGATGAAATATTTTCAGTGCTTGCCCTAAAGTGCTTATAAACTCAGCCTGATCTCTCTTGCCAAATATGTGTCAAACTTTTAGACCACTTTCAGCCAATCTGAGTTAGACAAAGTGATGAAGAGGTAACAGACATTTAATGAGACAGACGTTGAACAATTGTGCCCAAGGAGAGAACAAAATACAGACCACAAAATATAAATGCAGAATACAAAAGGGCATTGGATAAAAATTCACGGGGATTATTAGGTAGCATATTCTTTTAGGCAAAATATCTCTTTCTGGAAAACTATGTTATTTCCATCAAAAGGAACAAATACAATTTATTTGTGTCAAGTAGCTTGATCAGATAGCTTCTAACCACACAATGTAGATATATGAATAAGTTATATTCATTGGGGAAGAAGGAAGGGATGTGGTTGCTGTAAGTCCTGTTTGGGGTTGAATTCTGCTTGGCTATTTGGATCGATCATGTCGTTGCCCCCACTGGCGGTTCACATGGCCAAACCACCAACTCTGCCCATTGTGTTCCTTTCTTGACTAGATAAACCCTAATTTGATCAGAATTTCCAAGGAGCAAGTGATATTAAAGAATGTGGATTGCATCTTTCCCTCTGTGCAATTAACATCACCACTCAAGCTATTGAAAGTGTACAGCACTTCAGAGAACTGGTTACCTCTTACTGTAGTTCTATCCACGTGCAAAACAAAAACAAGAACCCAAAACCTCCCAAAAATCCATAGTTTTTTTTTTTTTTAATATGTCAAGATTTTTTTCAGACTGGGTGGGACAGTACTAAGAATTTATTACTGAGGCTGTTTGATCACATTAGAAAATAAGTACCATTTCCTATAAGTCAACACTTTCCAAGATGGATTTGGATTCTGTTCCAATTTGCACCTCTTTGTGTGACTTGATATGCAAGGATCCTATATTTCCGTTCATCCCAAATTGCCTTCCCGAGCAGACGGCCTGAAATTTCTAGCATTAGCTTCACTACAGTGGGTCACAATATATAGAGTCAATAGAGATTAAAATGCAAATATTATTCAAGACAGAAGAATCCATTTACTAGTCATGTGAGACTTAATTCATTTATCAGATTAGATATTGGTGTGTAGAACCCAGAGGACTACACAAAGCTTTTATTTGCTCCTCTCTGGAGGAGTGAAGAGTGGAAGGCCTGGTCGAGGCCAAGGGCTGTGTGAAGACATGGGAGAGCCTGCAGCAAGTGAGAAGGGCCAGATGGGGTGTGTGTGCATGTGCATGTACATGTGTGTGTGTGGACACAAGTGTGGTGGTTGAGATAAAGATCTCATAGGTGTCCATGTTTCCTAAGAATCAGCCTTACCCATTTCTTCCACTCCCCACTGTTTTTGGGGCATAAGGATGGGATCCCTCTGCAGTAACCTGATGTACACTGTAGCTCTTACCCCTTCATTCTGGCTCTGCTTGGAGGAGGCAAGCTTTTCCAATGGTCCTGATGGTTTTCTTTCCTTCTAGAAACATGAATTTAATCTGATTTCTTCTGGATCCCAAAGGGAAACCAGGACCTGTGAAAAATCCTATCGACATCCCAAGGGGAACTATGTGCACTGGTAAGCATTCCACACCCCAAAAGGTGTAGCAAGACAATCCATTCATGGAAGGGGGTCCCAACATAGTAACTCCCAGGAGGGATCCGTCACAAAACCAAATCCATCTGGGTGCTCCCTGTTGATGACTATGGGGGTGATGCTACCTCCTGACCATGTAGGATTCCTCGTATGTTGCTTCTTTAGTGGAAATGGATGGATACTTTCTCCTGACACTTCATGGAGACTATTGCTTCCCGAGCCTGTTTGGCTAAATAGGAGCTAAGTGAAAAGGCTGATGTTTGAAGCCAATGCTACAAACTGAATTTCAAATACCTAATAAGATACTGAAAATTACCTTAAGCTTTCAAACATCACATACTGTAAAAATTAAGCTGCAAATGCAGCCCAGCCATAATTAACACTATGATACATTCAAATAACCAAGCTCTCCTTTGTGCGGTCTACTGAGGGAGATTATTATGAGCGATTGCCCACTAATCACTATGTGACAACTATTTCTGTGGCATTGATCTCCTCTGTCTTGTCTGTGGAGTCGGCACCTCACATCTTCTAGAAAGGCGATGTTTCCCCCACACGGAGACAGCTCTTCCTGGAGTCCCAGTTGATGCCAACCTTTGCTCGCAGCTATCGGCCCTACACAGCCGGGCTTCACTTTGAATCAGAGAAGCAGGGGAAAATAAAACTGGATGGCTTTCACTTCCAATCACGTCTTGTTTTACTTCGCTCTAGCCAATATGTTATCGGGAAATAATGGATTTTTATCTGTGAAAGTGAAAAGTGCAGGTTTAGGATTTTCAAATTTAAAAACCTTCTTCTGCATTTCACGTGGTAAATGGAAGTCTCTCTCGATGAAAAGAGGAAAGTTTCACTTTATTTTAATGCAAAAGAGTTCTTTCAAGATAGAAAGTCCCGTTAGCTTTTATTCTAAGAAAACAAGGCTCTGGCTCTGCATGGAGACGTTGTAGCCAAAGTTGACTAGATGTTTCTGAACTTGTGCTGTCTTGCAACCGAACTTGTGGTCATTGCCACTTCCCTCCCACACAGAGCAGGCAGGGGACACTTGCAGGACACACCCCAGAACTTGTCACAGTGGAGGCCAAGCCTTGCACTTAGATGTAGCTCTCCTGAGCTCAGCCACCTGCCCGCTGGAAGCCCTAAGATGCTCCCCCCTCCACCAAAAACACAGTGCTCATCAGCTCTTGCTGGGCTTCCTATGGTGTGAGCAGAAACTTTTTTTAAGACTGTTTTTTTGGGATGGTTTTAGAGTCACAGCAAAATTGAGGGGAAGGTACAGAGATTTCCCATATACCCTGTCCCCCAACATGCACAGCTTCCCTCATCATCAACATCCCCAACCTGTGTGGTACATTTGTTACAGCTGATGACCCTACATGGACGTGTCGTTATCGCCCAGAGTCCACCATTACATCAGGGTTCACTCCTGGTGTTGTACACTCTATGGGTTTGGACAAATGTATGATGACATTTGTATCATACATAGTAGTTTCACTGCCCTAAAAATCCTCTGTGTCGCCTATTCATCCCTCCCTCCCCTCAATTGCTGGCAACTGCTGATCCTTCATTGTCTCCATAGTTTTGCCTTTTCCAGAATGTCATGTAATTGGAATCATACAGTATGTAGCCTTTTCAGATTGGCTTCTTTCACTTAGTAATATGCATTTAAGTTTCCTTCATGTCTTTTCATGGCTTGAAAGTTCATTTCTTTTTAGTACTGAATAATATTCCATTGTCTGGCTGGACCACAGTTTATTATTCATCCACTTATTTAAGGACATCTTGGTTGTCTCCAAGTTGTGGCAATTACGAATAAAGCTGCTATAAACATCTGTGTGCAGGTTTTTGTGCGGACATAAATTTTCAACTCCTTTGAGGAAATTGCTGGATCATATGGTAAGAGTACGTTTAGTTTTGTAAAAAACCGCCAGACTCTCTTCCAGAGTGGCTGCGCCATTTTGCATTCCAACCAGCAATGGATGAGCGTTCCTGTTGCTCCACACCCTCGCTTGCATTTGGTGCTGTCCCTGTACCAGATCTTGGTGAACAAAAACATTTTTTAACATGGAGTTACTGCATCTCTTTTTCTGATTTCTTTCCTACAACAACCTCTCCCCAAGACTGAGCTCTTTCCTAAACCTCGTCCCGAGCAGGGCGATTGCTGCAGGGCTGGCTGTACGTCCTCTCTAACTGGTGACAGACACCAGGACTCCTTCCTCCACACTCCACCAGAACACCTTCCTGGGGAACTGCTGTCATCATCTCATTCGGCTCAAAACTTGTAGAGTAGTCCCCACCCTACTCCCAAAATAACTAATACAATCCAAACTTATTAACTCGGCATTCAAAAACCTCCAGACTCAAACTCAAGTGACCAATCGGACCTAACCAGCTCCCGGGACTCCCACACCCCGTGTGCCTGGTGTTCTGAACTGCTTGACATTCTTGACTTCCTGCTGCAGAAGTTTTAAACCTGTCTTGGGAAAGCTTTGTGTGCACAATTTCTGCATTTCGAAGTTTACCTGTCACTCGAGGCATGACCAGATGTCTCCATCCTCTCAATCACACCACCTGTATTCTCTCCTGGATGGGGGTGGGGTCTTCCTGTCTTATGTGACCCCAGAATGTGGTTTTTCTCATTCATGTGGCATATCTTACATCTTACCTTGAGAGTAGATATTTATGGGTGCATCTTCTTGAGACTAGAGACCACTTCTTGGGTAACTTGGGTAACTCCTCCAGGGCCTGAGCAGGTCATAAATACCTAACAAGATTTTGAGTGTCTTTTCATTATTAAAAATTTGGAGGATACAAAAAACTAAATGTCCCACTAAAACAAAAATGTCCCACTGTCACCTATTGTCCCATCACCTAGATATAACCAAGGGAACCACTGTTAATTGTTTGGTTTATATTCTTCCCACCTTTTGGCTGAATGTACACGTGTGTATTTAATATTTTAATATATTTGGGATAATTAAGTATAATATTGTTATGGGCTGAATTGTGTCTCCCCAAAATTCATATTTTGAAGTGCTGGCCCCCAGGACCTCAGAATGTGATTGTGCTTGGAGACAGGGCCTTTAAAGAGGTGGTTAAATTAAAATGAAGTCATTGGGGTGGGCCTAATCCAATAGGACTGGTGTCCTGATAAGAATGAGAGATCTGGACACAAACACACACAGAGGGACAACCATGTGAGGACACAGGGAAGAGACGGCTGTCTACACACAGAGGAGAGAGGGCTCAGGAGGAACCAGCCCTGCCAACACCTGGATCTCTGACTTCCGGCCTCCAGACCAGTGAGAACACAAATTTCCGATGTTTAAGCCCCCCGGATTATGATATTTTGTTACGGCAGTCCTAGTAGACTAATACAAACAGGTACTGTCTTTAAAGGATTCTTTGACATTACGATGGCTTTGGAAAATTTGAAAATATATTAAAACTTGAAGACCAAAATTCAAATTCACCAGAATTGTACCTCCCAGAGAAAACCCTGGTAGCATTTTAGCATGTATCTTCTACATTTTCTCTTCTATTTTTACATACTCAGTACCACGCATGTAGTGTAAATACCAATATAAAAGCACAAGTTAACACACACGAGTCCAGGATGGAAAAAGCATGAAAATAGGCTTGGTGCCAGAAAATATCTACTATTACAACATTTTTCCCCAGTTGAAAATATGATGTAACCAGTTGAGTGTGAATTTTAAAATACAGGACCAGTCCTCAACTTCTTTCTCAATAAAAACAGCCATAATTCTCTTTGCGTGGTTTGGTGGGGAGATGCAGTGTGGAAAAGTCTATACATTTTTTATTCATTCACTAATTTTCCTAGTGATGTGATACAACATGGTAAATAACCTCTACCATGGTTATAACATGCTGGGATGAATTGTTTTGAGTGATCTCCAAACGTGGTAAGAGCTGATGTGAGTACTTCTGGGGAAAGGATACAGTTGAATAAATACACTTCTTTGGACTCAACAGGAGGCAGGATTGGAGGAAGGAGGCACTCAAGAAGCTCCTCCAGGGACCTTAGATCACCAAGTCCTCTCAAAGTACATAATCCACTAGATTCTGAGGAAGTATCCTGTCGCCAACACTACCTATACAGTCTTGAGCTCTAAATTCTTAGTCATTTTCTGGTTGGCTAGAATATATTTTCATGAAGGGTATATTTCCTGAGATTTTACTTCTAGGAATGATTCTGTTTCCTTCATATAGAAATGTATGTTGATTGGATCATAAAATTCTTAGGTCGCAAACTCTTCTTTCTGATGTCCATATATACCATTTCATTGCTT
This sequence comes from Tapirus indicus, assembly GCA_031878705.1. Lineage (NCBI taxonomy): Eukaryota > Metazoa > Chordata > Mammalia > Perissodactyla > Tapiridae > Tapirus > Tapirus indicus. The sequence goes on from CM062925.1 coordinate 125,129,809, forward strand.
TCTTGCATTTAGTATTGGGGAAGAAGTTTAAGTCAGGCTGACTTTACTCCTTTCATTTAAAAAACTTGATTTTCTCTAAGTATACTTATGGGAGTTTCATACATATGAACATATACATATGAACACACACGATTTCCAATATGCATTCATAATGGTAAATAGTTTTTTCTTTTTCTGGTTCCTGGTATGCTGTTTTCATACTTCAGCTTCCTTCAAGCCTTCGGCACCATACCCATTGCTCTTGGTCTGCAGGTGGCGGTTGTTTTTCTGTTTCCAGACTTAAGAGAAGAGAGTTCACTCCCAGCTCCTTGGCTGAGAGGCAGTGATGCGCCCTCCACAACCGTCTCCCAGACACTGGGTGGCACGTTGAGTCCCCCTCTCCCATTGATCATAGCAAAAATCCCCTTTTCTTACAGGTTCTCATCTCTTGTGGGACTAAAGCGTTTTGCTTTCAAATTCTCCTTGACGCTGATCATTTGAATCCAAAGACATGAAAGTGAACAAACAAGCAAATATATGTATGTATTTTTAACCAATTTTTTTGTATTTATTATGATCATGCTTCTCTACAACCAATATGTGTGTATATAAATATATATTTATGTATCCATGTAACTTGGGCCCATTTGTGCACGTCCCTGTGCCTCGGGCTCCTCATCTGTGAGCGAGGGTGGGCACAGGTTAGCAGGAAGACTAAATGAGCTAATACACACACATGTGGAAACGTTCCCACTATGAAGTTTGCAAACATATGCGCACATGAGGGAGGAGAGTATAATCAACCACTTCCTACTTATCATGCAGCTTCAACTTTTCTCAACATGATGCCCCTGTCATTTTGTCTGTTCCTCCTATAATCCTCACATTTAGAATTTTTGCTTGAGTTTTTTAAAGCAAATCTCAGCTATCTTATCATTTCAGTACCTTATTCTGTTAAGAACTTCCCAATAACAACAAAAAACACAGTATCATGAAATCATTAGCGATTTAAAATAACTGTCACTCCTTCATTCTAGCTAATACCCACTTATGTTAGTTTTCTGTGGCTGCTGTAACAAATGACCACAGACTCAGTGGCTTAGAACAACACACATTTATTCTCTTACAGTTCTGAAGGTTAGAAGCCCGGAAATCAAGGTGCCCACAGGGCTGCATTCCTTCTGGAGGCTCCAGAGAAGAAACAGCCTTGCTGCCTTTTCCAGCTTCTAGAGGCCGCTGCATCCCTGGGCTCGTGGCTGCCTCCTTGAATCAGTCTGACCTCTGCCCCTGTTGTCACACCTCCAACTCTGACCCCCCTGCCTCCCTCTTCTAAGGACACCTGTGATTACACTTGGCCCACCCAGATAATCCAGGGTAGTCTTCTCATCCCTAAATCTTCAAGTTAATCACAGCAGAAAGTCCCTTTTGCAACATAAGGTAACATATTCGCAGGTTTCCTGGATTGGGGTGTGGACATCTTTGCAGAGGTCGAATACCTTCTCAAGGTTCTATTTTGTATGATGGTCTCAGCGATGTCTTTTTAGGGTTGGTAGTTTGAGCAGATAAGAGCCATATATCGCGTTATATTGATATGTCTCTTAAAATTCTTTTACCTTGTAACCGTTTCCCCTTCCTTCCTTTCGTTGTTGTTGAAAACACTGGCTCACTTCTCCTGCAGGATTCCTGCCTTCTCACCAGCTGACTGCGTCCTCCTGGCCCCTCTGGCAGACTCTCTTCTGTCTGTGTTCCCTGGATTCACTGCATAGGGCCTCGGGCTTTCCCCTTCAAATGTTTGGCAAGAGCGTCTCACAGGCGGCGCCCTGTGCTCCCTGCGCCGCTGCTTGCAGACGCACAGAGTCTGAGCATGAGATGCACATTAGGGGACGTGCGCGTCGAGATGGGCCTCGCTCTTCACCCCAGACTTTCACCATTGATAAATGTCGCCTACCTCCCTCATTTCATTCAGGGTTTGAAAAAGGCTTCCCTAATCCGAGTCTTCCTTCTGCACATTTAACCATGATTCTTTGTTGCTTCATGTCCTCTCAGGAGCAGGCCCCAAGACTGGGTTGGATGTGCAAGACATTAATTGGGGGAAATGCCTATGAAAGAACGATGGGGAGGGAGGCAGCCTGAGAAAGCCGGGACAGCCCTCAGACTGTGACGCTGGCCTGATGCCTTCGAATGAGAGCTGCCGCCCTCGTCCTGGGCTGGGCACAGCCGGTGGGATGCAGGGCCTCAGCACAAAGGCAGTGATGGGTTTCAGAGAGAGCAGCTGGGGCTCTGACCATCTCCTCTCCCTGCAGCCCGAGCTGTTAGAGGTGCTGTTCAAGGCCACCGTGTTCTTGTGTGAAGAGCTTTCATTCAAGGGCCTGGCTCCTCTGAAATACCATTCAGAGAGGAAAGGCAGGCTCATACTTGATCCTTTCTCTTATTTTCCACGTTTTGAGTAGTGTGTGGTGTTCTAGCAATCTCCAAAAGTGGCCTCTGCAATTTTCTGCTTCTGTTCTGTTTTCTGTATGGTTACGAACTCATGGCATTGAATCTGCTGGTGTGTGGTTTGGTCTGCTGCTTCACTGTCTTTTTGATGCACAAGTTGTCCCACCTCTGCCCACTTGGAACCCCTTCAAGTTGATTTCTCTGTCTTTTGACATGGCCTGAGTGGTGTTTGATAAGGTTCTTCCTCTTCCCCCCAGTTTCATTGAGATTTATTTGTTTATTACCTAACTGATGGATTGCTCTAGTTTAAGGTGTACAACGTAGTGCTTTGACATATGCAGACACTGCCATTTGATCAGCACGATAAGTCCAGTTAACATCTATTCCCACACATCGTTACATGTTTGTTTCTCTTGTGATGAGAACTTTTAAGACCCACTCTGTTGGCAATTTTCAGATACACAATACAGTGTTGTTAACTATAGTCACTGTGCTGGACTTTAGAGCCCCAGACTTACTCATCTTATAACTGGATTACCTTTGGACTACCTTTACTCATTTTGTCCACCCCCACCTCTGGCCACCACCAACCTTTTCTCTGTATCTATCAGCTCAGTGTTTTTAGATTCACATATAAGTGAGATCATACAATATTTGTCTTTCTCTATAAGGTTTTTGTTTTTAAGCATGACAGAAAGCCCTGGGCTCATCTGGTTTCACACCTGCCACCAACCATTTCTCCAGTGAGCTCTGGTCTCTGTACAAAGGTGGAAAACAGTGTTCAGTGACTGCCACAAAGGGCCATTCCTACGGAGTGGTCATCCAGAGTTGTTGGAGCAAGAAATGTGTACTTTGTAGAAAGATAAAACAAGCCATGAGCTCATACAGACACAGCCAACTCCGCCTAAAGATGAGAAGGCTTTTATCTAACTTCTTTGAGTTCCTATTATAACTTTTTTTGTATTGTAACATGAAAATCTTTCTTCCTAATGGCGTGAGCACAATTACTCATTTGTTTATCCTAATAGTGTCCAAATAGCATTCAAAGTAATCTCAGAATATCACTACCCTGGGTGTTACTAACCAGGGTACTGAATGCACTTCGTGATTTCTTTGTGGTTCCTCTGTGCTTTTCTCACACCAGGGATGTGCAGTCAAAATACTGCCTTTTCAAGTCAGTCGAAACAATTCTTCCCTTTGTGGTTAAGCCTCCAGCTTGAAAGACATTGGTTAATTGGTTTTAATTTGTGTTTGATTTTTTAAGATACTGCTTAGATGTATTTTTGCCCTATTTGATTTAATTTGATTTTAAAAATTATATAACATTTTTGCATGTTTCCATACTTAAAGTTATAAAATGACAAAATGTTACAGACAAATCTGCTTTCCCTTCCTGATCCTACCTCTTTCCTCCCTCCCCCCATCAGCAACCCTTTTAAGTTGATTTTAAATGTTTTCATTCTCTCTCTTGTGAAGCAGTTGAAACATTTTGTGGCAAATAGCAAGCACTCAGTAATGGCTGGTTGTTACCATTCTCCTTACTTGTGACTCAGATGAATCAGCAGGGGCCCAGGAAGGTGAGGGATCCTCCCTGGGGGGCTGTGGTGGGCTAGCTGCAGTGTCCATTTGGAGGATGGGCTTCCTGACTCTGTATGTATCAGGCCCTTCGGAGTGTGCGTCCCTGCTCCCCCCACACGCAGATGTCTTAAACTATCTTGAACAAAGATAGAGGGTCCAAGCCATGTCAGACATGTCTCCTTCCAGCTTCCCTCCTATCACTGTAATCTACTCTTTCCCCTTTCACTACAAATGCAAACCTATGTGATTTCTATGACAGGTAATGAGAGGGTGAACATTTCTTGTAATAGTCTATTTCATATGTAGAAACAGTCTATTCTGATATGTAGGAATTTTTTTTAAGAGAGTGAAAATCGCTCTGAACTAAGTTCAGGCCTGAAAATGGGTCATTTTTGACAGTTGAGTTAATTTAGCTCCCCACTTTGGCTAATAAACCCTCTTCAGTTCTTGACAGACAGGTGAAAGCAGCCGTGGAACCGCATCACAACCGGCGGTAATTGGGTTTTCCTACCTGTGGTGAGTCTGTTCTCCCTGGTGCGCTAAGAGAAGATGATACGTGATGTGCGCTTCCCTCTCCTCCGCGGGGCAAGGTGACCCTCTTTTATGACATGGTCTCCAAGTTAATTTCATAGTCTGATGACAGAGGCACAAGAGCTTCTTCTCTCCATCTCTCCCTATGTTTTTCCTTTTTTTCCACTTTTTTCTTTCTCAAAGTTAAGACCGTACCCAGAAGTGTATGTTGGTAATTAACAAATACTACTTTTCTGCAAATTATTCCAACCCTGACATTTTATGTCCAAGAAGATTTGGTCCCAGATTCTTCCTCTGAATTTTAATCCATTTGGATTTTTTAAAGTGGATAAAATTTAAAACGTTTGTGGAAGTGGGATCTTCCTCCTCATTCATGAATGCAGCCCCCTATCCCATCTAAAATCTGAATTCTTCTCTCTCATCATCTGTGAACCCTGTGAAGCCCAGCTACACACGGTGTCTCCCCATAGCCACAGGTGCATGCTTCGCTCTTCGTCCCACATTTACACTGATTATTCATTGACTGTTATTTCTTTTTCAGTCCTCCGTTTTATTTTGCCCCTTCCCCCATGATAACTGCTCTCTGATTTATTTGAGGCTGTGGACTTGTATTTTCTCGTTCTCCTTCTTATTTATTTTAGTTGATTTTTGCAGTGTCTACATGGATCCCGTGGTAGTCCCTCTCCGGTTACCCAATGGAATGAAGCGTTAGCCCTGCTCTTGGCTTATGCAGTGTGCTTGTCTGGGGAAGTGGGGTGCACAGGGAATGCACGGGGACGCCAGGGGTTCCAACTGAGTGTTTTGCCTCAGAACATTGCACTCAACAGATCTCCTGTTCTTTATCCTGCCAGTTCCAAGTTGGACATGTTCCTCTCTCACATCCAGTCACTGCTTTCCCTCCACACTGGGGTCATCTCAATCCCACCAGGCTTCCCTGGATTACTGCCACCCCTCCATCCTGCCCTCTTCCACCTTGCTGCCCACTGCAGTTAGTCTGGTTCTGATAAACGTGAATCAGAACACTTTGACCGCCGGTTCAAAACCCTTTAAGGATTTCTACCATCCCAAGGAGCTCGTCCAGCTTTTCGCCGTGGACTAGAAGCTCTTCTCAGGCTCTTGCACTGCTTCCCTCTCTAGACTCACCTATCACATCACATCTCATGAAGCATTCTGTGCATCTGTCTGACGAACTTCCTTCAGTTCCTTAAAGATCCCACACTTCTTCAGGCATCCAGGCCTTTGCTCATTTTGCTAAGTCCAGAACAATTTCCACCACACAGTCCCTCCCTCGTAGTCATCTTTCTGAGACTGGCTGTCACTTCTCTAGGAAGATTTCTCTAACCTAAATCAAAATCTCTCTTTACCTGCTCCTATCTTCCCTATTATTGAATTTAGTAGGTTATATTGTAACAACTTGCTTCGTTTTTGTTTTCCATATAAAACAAGCTTGGTGAAGGGTGGGTCTGTCTCTGCCTTTTTCTCAATATCTCACACTAAGTTTTAATACATATAGGTTGAAAAAGTAAAGAGTAAGTATGTAGAGTAGCAAGAGGGGAGCCTGAGCAGCTGATCAGGGCCATGAAGGCTATCATATCATGCCGTAGGTCTGTGGACTTGTTTCTATATAGGATGCAATTAAGAGATTTTAAGTAAGAGAACAATGTGAGTAGATTTTCTTTATAAATATCAATATCCTCCCAGTATCCTTGTGAGGAAACATATTAGCACAAAACTGCAGGCCCGGACTACTGTAATAATGTCTGTAAGAAGGGCGAGGCTCAGAAACATGGCAGTGAAAATGGAGGGGAGAGATTTGGATGGTATTTAGAAAGTAGAATTCAGAGGGCTTGATAGTTAAGAGTTGAGATGGGGAGAAATCCACAGTGACTCCACCTTCTGACCTGGGTGACTGCATGGGTGAGATGTCATTTAGTGGGATAAAGGTCACAGGAGAAGGGGACAGATTGAGGGGTGCTTGTGGCAAATTCCTGCTGACAGTTGAAGACACAGGTCTGATGTCAGGGGGGTGTCTGAGTAGCGGGGACGTGCAGGAGAGGTGGTGTTGAGCCAGTGGACAGGAAGCAGACAGCTAAGACATGGGTTTGGATTTTATCTCTGCCTCTTACCAGCTGTGTGACCTTGAAACGGAGAAGGAAGGAGTTAAAATCTTCCCCAGGGCAAAAACTTTGAGGTATGTTTTGCTAACTGCAGCTGGGCATACTCAGCATAATCAGCTGTTGTTTAAAACTGACTAGGTCTTTCTGTCCCTCCTTAGGATGTGAGTTGTCTTTCCCAATAAGTCAAGGTCCAGACATCAAGATTCAGCCTCACAAGGCCAAATGCAGATTGAAGATGATAACTAATCAGAAAATTCCAGACAGTCAAGGGAAAAGAAATTCAGTTTTCAAGGCCAATGTGGCTGCTGGGAAGGCACCAACCAGCAAGGCCACATGCTCCCCCTCCCCTACTGAAAACCCCAGATAAAACCCCTACCTTTTTCACTTCAAGGAGGTGGATCTGAGTTCTAACTCCCATCTCCTCATCTGGCTGCCTTTCGATAGTAAACCTCTTTTCTTACCACAAGCCTGGTGTTCCAGTTATTGGTCCCCCTGTGTGGTGGGTAAATGAACCTGTGTCTGTGTTTGGTAACAACCTTGGCAGGTTAACCACTTCAAGCCTCAGTTTCTTCTTCTACATAAGGGGCATAGTAATAGTACATCATCCACAGGGAAAACTATGCATCCAAAGAGATGATGTATGCAAAGGGTTTAACATAATGTCCAGCAGTAGCAAGTTCTCAGAAATGCTAATTACTATGAACTGACACTGAAGATACATATTGTAGCATCGGAAGTGTTGTTGCTGTGTGGATGGTGGTTGTAACTATGGGAGTGAATGAGAAAACTCAGATCAAGGTGAAAAATAAGAGGGTTGATGAGAGAATTCTGTGGGGCAACAGCATTGAAGGGGAGGGTGAGCTAAGAGAAGCCCATGAGGAGATAGACTGCAGGTTGTGCATTGAAGTGCAGAGTGGATGGAGATTTGGGGGCAATCTCAAGGATCCAAGTCTCTGTGGGAATTGCTACTCACGTGCCCCAGGGTCACTGGATTGCCTTGACAAGGCTCCACCAGCCATCCGCAAACACGCTTTCAGACTTATTTTCACATCTTTATGTAGTAGCCAACTCTCGATCTTGAAACAGCTTCCTTGAAGTCTATAATGGCATCCCAAATGAGTTTGACCATTTTCTGCTATTTGTATTGTGAAAATGGACTTTCTCATTATGTCTCTGTATTTTTTCTCCTTTGTGTACTGATGCTGTCTGAATAGCTGATTAGGGGAAAAACAGACACAAATGTGAAGATGTTTGCCATGAAGGTCGATTAGTGGTCACCCGGGAATTCTTTAAAACACCAAAATCAATGTTTAACAACCAATTTAATAAGAGCTATGTGGAGACACTACATGCTGTATCTTATAGTTACATTTCTTATGACTTTAAGGGAGCTAATGTGTTTTATTTAACCAATAACTATACTTTGAAATACTGGCCTTTCAGATAAAATAAATAGGTTGGATCAAGCCTTATGATATCACTGTCACTTTTATTTGAAAACTGAAGAATATCTCCTTATTCTAATCATCACCACTTAGGTAATAGGCTTAGAATTTTTCAAAAGAAAAATGAAGTCTTGGAAAAAATATGATTGAAGCTTACAATAATTAAAGATATAAGGAGTGCACACTGGATTATCAGCAAGAGTTATATATTCAAGTCTGGAGTCTGCCAATAAACAGCTGTTTGATTAAAGCTGGCATTTAACTTCTCTGATTCTCCCTTTTTCTCTTATGAAATAAATAGGTTAAATTGGATGGTATTTAAGACTCTTAGTTTCTTACTATATATCTAGGAGAATAATCGTGTGGTCTGAATTTATAAAACTAGCTCACTAAATCTGGGAATGCTAATCTTAGAGTCACCTTATTAAGTGTGAAAGATGTGGATTTAAGGGCAAAAAAAAAAAGACAGTACTATTTTACAAAGTGAGTAACACCTTTTGGAATTCATTTCCACATGGGATCATATTTTTCCTTCTTTCCTGGAATACCCACTAAGGTGATAGTGAAGCATAAGAAAAGGTCAAACTAACGAGGGCAAACAGAATGAAGAAGTGGGAGAAGTGGTGAGAGAGCTCAGCAAAGCTGATGAGGGAAGGTGCCTGCATCCACAAACAGAGGAACGGTAACCCAAGAACTCCTGCGGGGTGGGAATGCTGAAGAGAAGAGAGACACCTCCCAACAGAACCCCCAAATCATCCAGGAGGCTGGACAGATGCTCTGCTGATTCAGGGGAAAGAGTGTGGGGTGGGGGAAGGGTTAGTGAACACGTGTGTAATGGGTGGTGCGACCTCCAGCTCCCTTCCTTACCCTAATTCCAGAATCCCAGCAGCCAAGCAAATGTTCCTCAAGCAGGAGGTTGCAGAGATTCATCTCTGGACTAAAGTCTAGAGAAACTGGACAGCACCAGGGAGAGCTCCAAGTGCTATCTTTTGAGGTACCCCCAAACCTGCTCATACTCATCAACCTAACTGTGAAGACCAGCAATGACAAAGCAGGGCCCACATACACAGAACTTGCAATCAACGGTTAGGACATCACCCTTAATATTGAGTAGAGATCCAAAGACAACCAGGCATGGGGAGAGAGTTTCCAAACATGAACGAGAAAGACCAAATGAAACAGAGAAGAAACCCACAGGAAACAGAGATAACAAAGGGGGAAGAGAACTCTGTAATTTTTGTGCTTAGAGTAATGAGATGAACAGGATGCTATAAAATAAAAGAACAATCAGTTCACGAGAAACATCTCTTGGAAATTTAAACTGTGGGAGAGAAAATAAAAGGAAAACAATATAAAAGTTGGAAGATAAAGACTAGAATATGTCTCACATAGCATAAAAAAAGAGATAAAAAAGAAAATATATGAAAATTAGAGGGACGATGCGAGGTCCAAGATCTAAATAATGATACTTCCAGAGAAAGTGAACCAAGAAAAGAGATAGGAAGTCAATTACGAAAGTTTGATATAAGGTCTGAGTATCCAGAACCTGAGTTTTCAAGCTGACAGGGTTCATTGGGTGCTCAGCACACTGAAAGAAAAAGAAACCCAATGAGAGCACATAATAATAACATTTTAGAACTCCAGCCATGACCTGAATGTCCTCAAAGCTTCCAGGGAGATTGTACTGTTGAAGAATAGGCCACACACAGAACTAGGAATTAACAGGGAATTGGATAGCACGAAATTGATTTGGATGGTGTAAATGAATGACTTGTAACTAGGAATTCTATACCCCCATAACTATCATTCAAGCATGAGAAATGGATAAAGGTATTTTAATGTTGCAAAGACTAATCAATTTTCTTTCCATTCATTTTTTTTTCTTGGGAAGCTACTGCAGTATTTGTTTTAGAAATAATAGTTATTAACCCAAGAAAAACTTGGAAATGGTGGCTGTCATTCAGAACAGGATGAGACATTTCCAGGAGGAGAGCAGAGCTGCAAGCCTGGGGAGTGGCAAGTTCCAATTGGAGAGGAGAAAGAAACTAAATGGAGTTGATCGATTATCTGATGTAACCGAATATTTCTGAAAATATTGATAAGCATGGGTTAATCTGATGGAAAAAATTAAGAATAGGCATATGGCAGACTAAACAAATGAAAAATAGAAGGCAATTATTAACTTCAGGAAAAACAAATGTTATAAAAATTCTAATGTAATCATAGACCATTACTTGTGCTGTAATGATCAACATTTACATGATTAAAGTAATGTAAACACTGACTACTGAAAATTGTCATATAATGGTGTAGGAAAAATGGGAAATGGCTACATTTTCATATGGCATTAGAAGAAGTTAATCAATGATGATTAAAATTAATAAATCAAGAGATAATATAGGTGTCTTACTTAAAATGAATGAGATAAATACAAGAATACACCAAGGTAAAAGTAGGCCTTCCTCTGGGATATTATCTGTAGCAATAGGGTAGTCTGGGGTAAAGGCCTGCTGTTTATAGTGATATGCCTCGTAGTAGTCAAGTAGAATTAATAGCTTAACTCAGAAATTTCAGAGATTTAGCGCATTTGAGTTTATTTCTCACCCAAATTCCTCTACAGGGATGACAGTTCTCTGGGGAAGTTTCCTTCAAAGTGGTGACTCAGAGATCCAATAGGCTCCATCGTTGTCTTCACCACCTCAATATGGTGCATCCAAGATGCGCCATGCCACCCTGATGGAGAAAGAAAGAGCTGGAGGGTCACACAGGGGCTTTTTACCACCTCAGAATAGAAATGACATGTTAGTTCATTGACCAGAATTTGTGGCATGACCCTACTTAACCACAGGGAGATGAGCTGTTAAATTTTTTGTATGCCTAAGAAGAAAGGAGGACTGGATATGGGTAGTGTTCGTCATCTTTACCATATATCTTTTAATACTACTTGATTTTTACTGATATGAATGTGCTATTTTGATGAAAATAACAATAAAATATACTCTAATAAAAATAATCCATAGATGACAGATCCATGATAAACTATGAAAAGAAATTAAGACATTGAAGTAGATGGCAAGTGACAATCACGACATACCTCAGTACTTCCCTCCACGTCACTGCTATTGTCAGAGCACGTTGGAGCGTGGCTCTAACCCAGTTTGTCAATTCTAGTATCTGTATAAAGTTAAGATTGCTTGGCAGATAGTCAGGAAAAATATTCACCTATCACATGTCTTATGTGGTGAGGAGTAAGCCACAAAGACAAAATAAATGGGGCAGACCCTTTTCTTTACTATCATTCTTCTAAAATATTAACAACAGTCACAATAGTGCTTACTCATGGTTCACCCTAAAAGTGGTGTGACCCACAGCTCCATCCAAATGGAATCAGTCTCTGCCCTTTCACACCAGGCAATTTCTGATCTGCGTGAATTCCCTCTCACCCTCCCGCCCACCGAAGTTACCACTCCCACTCTACGAAAGAGTCTGAGTCACATTTCCCCTACTAAACCTTCTCTGATATCCCGGGAGATATGTCTCTGTTCGCACAGAAATTTTTATCTGCAAAATTAAATTGGCATTTTGGGGGCAGAGTATCAAGTGTCTTGTGCTGTGGTCTTGTGCAGTTATTTAAATCTTTTATCTTCTTTGTCCCTTCATGTGCTGATTAGCTGATCAGTTACCTCTACGTCTGTCTTGCAAGCTCCTTGGGGGCAGGGACTGCCTTCCACCCCTTCTCTATGCGCCCTTTCTCCCACCCCTCCTACACAGCCTCCCCTACTCCTCCACAGATTGCTCCAGCACTTGGCACATTTCTCATGCAAATAAGGGACGCCTAAATAATTGTTTTGGGGAAAGCAAAGTCTGGTCCACACAGCAGGCATGTGGACAGCGGTATCCTGGCAGGTGCCTCCTGTCACTCACTCCTTGCCTGATTGCTCCTGCAAACAGTTCCTGCAGAAAGCACTGTCAGAGCTGTGAGCTCCCGCTGGTTCTGTGTCTGCATGGACAGAGGGCTTGTTCAGCTGTGTTATTATCATTGCTCACTTTTGCTTTGCCCTGCTTATCAGGATATTTTAACCACATGGGTTTAAGAGAGCAAAGACAGGTCTGGATATAATATTTTTAAGTACCTTTACTTTGAGAAATGCTGGTCAAGTAGGGCTTTCTTTCTAAGATGATAGAGGTTGGATGCTGAATCTTAAAAAGCACAAATGCCTCGCAAGTGAAAACTGACTGCTGCCATCAATGTGTTTCACAAACTCTTGATCTAGGAGAGGAGAGAGAGGAAAAAGAGGATGAAGAGTGAGGTAGTTAAGGAATGAGAGAGAAGGAACCGAAGTGAGGGAAAGAGACAGGGAGGAGAGGAGAGGATGCCAGGTGAAACCCCAAAGCCAGCCCGAGGTTATTCAGAGGCCGTTATCCAGTTGACAGCATATTCCTGCTTCCTGCATATTGCTGTGGGCTTCCTCACGGCCATGTGGGTACAGAAATGTAGGGACATTGGGTGGAGAGATATAAAACTCACATTTGGGTGGGGGGAGGGATTTGCTCTGTTTTGGCAGAAGACACATTTGGGTGTCTCTGGGGCCAGTGTTGTTGGGGTCAGTGGTCCCTTGAGCACATGTACCATCAGTGGTGTAGTGGTTAAGTTCACACGTTCTGCTTCGGTGGCTTGGGGTTCACTGGTTTGGATCCTGGGTGCGGACCTACTCACTACTCATCAAGCCATGCTGAGGTGGCGTCCCACACAGAAGAGCTACAACTCTACAACTATGATACACAACTATGTACTGGGGCTTTGAGGAGAAAAAAGAAAAATAGGAAGACTGGCAACAGATGTTAGTGCGGGGCCAATTGTCCTCCAAAAACAAAAAAAAGAGAGAAGTAACTTCATAAGATTTCAAGGTCATTAAAGATGACCTTGTATATGTCAAGATAGGAGGCTGGAGAGGAAACACGATATGCAGGAGCAGAATGGACAGGGTTTGGGGACCTCCAGAATGTGTGTGGATGGGGGGGTAGGCGGTTTGGTGGCTGGAAGTCACCCATGATCATGCTCTCTATTATAATATCGTCCCCTCCTGCCCCTGCATAACCAGGGAGTTATGCAATACTAATAAATATTGAAATCTTTTTATTGTGGAAAAATTAAACATAAATAAACCAAATCGTATATTGATTTCCTGCACACCCAGCACGCTGCTTCATGATTACCTGTGTTCTGCCATTCTTACATATTTATGCTATCCCACTCCCCATTCCAATTGCTTCTTGCCTTTATTATCCTTTAATGTTTATTTTGGGGGTTAGGAACCGTTTACACACATGGAATGCAGATGGACTCAGTCCCTTTCAATTGCCAGCTGCTGCTTTTGCACTGGGCCCCCAGGTGACTCCTGTGCACGTGAAGCTCAGTTGTCAACCAGGGATTTGGATGGATTTTACATGGTGATTTGGGGCCTCACCCCTCTGTAGACCCTTCCTCTGGAATCTCTCCTAACTTTCTGGCTACTCTGCCAGGAGCAAACTCTATGCTCTGATACCTCAGCCAGTCAGACACACCTGTTGCCCTGAGCTGCAGGTGGATTGGAAAGTATGCTCAGAAAAAGTGCCAGAACTCACTAGTCTCACCTGCTACAGTGTCTGCCTTTCATGGATAGACTCTCCTCAGGTTTCTGCCTGCTTCTGCTTTCCTCTGTCTTCCAATAAACTGAAAAAAGAAAAATGACTACGTATGGCATTTACTACCTGCAGGAAGAAGTTTAGTCTGACCAAGCTGTTTGTTATTTCTGGAAGCTGGAAGTCCACCTAATAAAATTCTGAAACTTTAACTATTTCATCTAGAATTTTAGTTTTATATGCAGTAAAGTGTCCAGGCTCACTATCTTTCCCATCGGACCCATGTCCATGGAGGTCTCTGTGTAGATGAGGTCTGTAGCCTATGGGGATGTGCTTCTGGATATGTGACTTCCTTCTGGAAATGTGACTGCTTGGGGAGCTGTATCCGTTTTCTTTTGCTGCTGTAACAAATGACCATAAACTTAGCAACTTAAAACATATAAGTTTATGTTACAGTCTGTAGATCAGAAGTCCAACGTGGGTCTCACAGGTCCAATCAAGGTGTTGACAGGGCTGGTACTTTCTGGAGGATCCAGGAAGAATCTGTTTCCTGGTCATTCCAGCTTTCAGAGGCTCATGGTCCCTTCCGCCATGTTTGAGGCCAGCAACAGTGGCCAAGTCCTCACATCACATCACTCGAACTTCCTCTTCTGTCCCCTCATCCAATTTTAAGGACTCTTGTGATAATGCTGGTGCACCTGGAAAGTCCAGGATGATGCCCTATTTGGTCAGCTGATTAGCCACTTTAATTCCACCTGCATCCTTAATTCCTCCTCGCCATGTCACCTAACATAGTCACAGGTTCTGGGGGTTAGGGCATGGATGTCTTTGGGCCACCATTGTTCTGTCTGCCACATGAACAATGTTAGTCAGGTTGTTATAACCTAACAGGTTCCTTGAACCACTGTTATTGCCTGACACTGATCTCTGTGTTCACAACCCGAGGTGACAAGGCAGACCAGCCCCTGCCCATGGAGGTCATGAGGCGCGTCTCCAGAGTCACACACTGGTGTGCATGCCCGTTTCCTCTGGACTCCAAATCACAGCACACACACGCTGTGGTCACCTTTCACCCAGGACTCGCTTAACTCTCCCTCGCAGGAACGATGCCCATGACGCTCCTCGTCAGGGTAAACCTCCTACTGACATCCAATTGCCTGCTAATTTTTACCTCAACCATTTCCTTCGGGGGTGCTCAGTAAAACTTACATTTAATGGCCCACATGATACTGTTCCTTTTCCTCTTGAAGAGAGATTCAGCAATATCACTTCCCTTCCCTATGTGTCAAGGCGTATATATACTAAAATCTCTACTAGTCGGGGTTTTCCAGAGAAACAACCAATAGGGTGTATGGAGAGATTTATAGAAGGAGAGGGCAGGAGAAGAGGGATGTCCCAGCTCAAGCAGAGATCAAACTTGGCCTTCCTCTGCTTTTTCGTTCAATTCAAGTCCTTTGTGGTTTGTATTATCCTCCACGGATAACACTCTGGCATGTGAGTATGTGTGTATGTGTATTTCATACATATATACGTGCGTATGAATACACACACACGAAATACACACATACTGCTCTAACAAATTTTAAAATCTTTTCGGAAACATGCTCACAGACAAGTTATGACTAAGTTTTCATTTAATTATGATTCAATTAATATGGCAAAGGGCAGCTTTAAATGGGTTATGATTGTATTTGAATGCCCTTCAGAAGGGAATACAGAAGAATATATTCTCACAAAACAAAAGCTCTCTAGCCTGTGCATTTTCTTCTCTACTGGGAGCACGACCCCTCCACACGGCAGGTGACACCATTAACCTGAATGGCTGCATGGTGACCGCTCATCACACAGGGAGGTTTTTGAATTGAGCCGTGTACTAGAGTGGACTTTTGACTGGGCATTTTTCTTCCCTAACCTATAAGGTTTTATATAGTGAGAAGCGAGCACAAGGCTGATAGATCTGGTTATTAGTTAGCGACTTAATTAGGAAGTTTGTCTTAAGGAAGCGTCTTAACTGGTGGCTAAAATTCAGGCATTGACTCCTATGAGGATTTTCATTATTATTACCATTTTTGGAATGCATTGTCACTTTTAAGATTACTTATAAGAAAAGTTTATTTTTCACTTGGAGACCCTAATAAATTGTATATAAATCCAGTTTCTATCAACTGACTCATTTTAAATACCCACAGAAGCCTCGCTATTTGAAGTAGATGCTTCTCTAAGATGAACTAACATAAAACACCCTTGTTTGTGATCTGTTAGATTGGGCCAACAGTCATTAGTTACTTCTGATTTATTTTAGTAAATGAGCTTTAAAAGGTGGCATTGATAGAATGGCTAGATATCAGGGGGATGAATAAGGTAATTCCTGACCACAGTTATTTACTTCTTTCTGGCGGTGACCCCACCGAGGCTGCAGGGCCGAGGTCTTTGCTGTGCTTGCTGGTACCCTTCACCCCGATCCAACACAGGTTCAGTTCATTGCTGGCATTCACTTGAATTTTCTCACAACTGACCCGCCTCTCTCCCATTTCTATTTTTTTTTCAATAAAGAAAAGGCGAAAAGAGACCCCTCTAATGGCTCTGATTTGTTAATAATGGGTTTTGTTGGAAACAGAAATTGGTCCTGCAGAGGGCTGACCTCGCCTGCTCTCCTCTCCCAGCGCCGTGCTGCAGCCGCGGCCTCATCTGTTACGGAGCTCACTTCACCGGGAGAGGTAATTACAGGGAAAATTAAATCTATGGACTGTGTCTCATTGCCTTTTACCTGCTTGGAGCCGGAGGAGCTGGCTCCCGCGTGCTCGCCCCTTGTTTGGAAGATTCATGTTTATCTAATGGGAAGTCAATATTATTGTCCAGGGAAGAGTCAGGGTGTTGCTAACGACCCATCAGGGAGGCTCCTTCCAACGCGAGGCCACGCTCTGGTGGCTCAGAGACCACTTAGCGGCCCTCAGATCCCATCTCCCTCACGCTCCAGCCTGCAGCCATCGCTCCTCCCGTTTTAAGATGATCCACGGTGACATATTTCACAGCCTAACAGTGGGTAGAGCTGAGACACTGTCCAGAAAGGACTGTGGTGACGAGAGAGCCGCGCAGGGATGGTGCCAGCCTGTGCTGTGTCTACACCTGCCCTCCGCCCAAATTCAGAGCTGGGCTCCTGCATGGGGTGGGGGGCGGGGGGAGGGGTCCTGACCATGGACAAAATGAGGCTGGTGTGTATTTCAGAGGACCACAGATCTCAGCACATCATGGGGCTCTTTCCTTAAGCTCCGGTTTAAGACAGTGCAATATGATCCGTATTTTATATGAGGCAATGCTGTAATATCACATCATACGATCCATATTTTTTTTTCAGGAAGATTGGCCCTAAGCTAACGTCTGTTGTCAATCTTCCTCCTTTTTTGCTTTTTTTCTCCCCAAAGCCCCAGTAGATGGTTGTATGCCATAGTTGTGCATCCTTCTAGTTGCTCTATGTTGGACGCCTCCTCAGCATGGCTTGATGAGCAGTGAGTAGGTCTGCGCCTGGGATCTGAACCAGTGAAACCCAGGCAACCGAAGCAGAGCACATGAACTTAACTGTTATGCCACCGGGCTGGCCCTGATCCATGTTTTATATGAGGCAATGAGGTAATATCAGGTAATATAATCCATATGTGTGTGTGTGTGTATGTATATATATATATATATATATATATATATATATATATATATATATATATATCCTGTGTGGGGAAGGATTTGCCCTGCACTAGCATCTGTTGCCAATCTTCCTCTTTTTTTCCTTCTCTCCAAAGCCCCAGTACATAGTTGTATATTTTAGTTGTAAGTCCCTCTAGCTGTTCTAGGTGAGCCACTGCCACAGCATGGCAACTGATAGACAGGTGGTGTGGTTCTGCACCTAGGAAACAAACCTGGGCCACCAAATGGTGAGCACTGAACCTTAACCACTAGGCCATCAGGGCTGGCTCTATAATCCATATTTTATATGATGCAATATAGTAATGTCATGTAATATAATCTATATTTTATGCTGAGGCAAAGAAAGACTAAGAGACCTGGTCAAAATTTTATATATATATAGTATTTGTCTAGGTTCTCCAGACAACCAGAACCAATAGGAGATATATTGGTCCAATCTGGAAATATTATTATGCAGATAAATATAGATAGATTGATAGGTGAGAGAAAGAGATTTATTATAAAGAATTGGCTCACATGATTAAGGAGGCTGACAAGTCCCAAGATCTGCAGGTGAGTCCACAAGCTGGAGACCCAGGAGAGCCAATGGTGGCATTCCAGTCCCAAGGCCAGCAGGCTCAAGAACCAGGATAAGCCAGTGTTTCAGCTCGAGATGGAAGGCAGGAGAGAAACCAATGTCCCAGTTCAAAGGCCATCAGGCAGGAGATTTCCCTCTAGCTTGGTGGAATGTCAGCCTTATGTTCTAGTCAGGCCTTCAACTGATTGGAGGAGGCTAACCCTCATTAGGGAGGGCAATCGGCTTTACAGTTTACTTATTCAAATGTTAATCTCATCCAGAAACACCCTCACAGACACACCCAGAATAATATTTGACCAATATCTGGGCATTGAGGCACAGCCAAGTTGACACAAAATTAACCACCGCATGGACAGTTTTCCAATTTCAGCTAGCTACCCCAGGTCCCTGAGCCTCAGGGAGCATGTCCTCACCCTGTCTGAAGGACCACTGATAGGCTAGAATGAAATGGCATACAGAACAGGGCTGCAAAGGCCTGGCGTTTAGTCGCCTCTTCACACCATCCCGCCTGTGCCCCAAGTCTGGCTCCTGTAGGCTGCCTTCCTCAAGAACCCACTCATCCCAGCAAGTATTAACACTCCTCCTCATCTCGCCATCCCACCTATGACACAGTGTACACACAGGCTGTCTCCCTTTCCTACAAGCCCATTGGCTCCATTTTCCAGGAATGGGGACCATATCTTACAGCCAGTGGACAGTCATGTCCTGAGGCTTCTGTGTGCCGGAAGAGGTTATCCCATACTGAGTCCCCTGGACGGTAATTAGTCTTACTCCCTCCCTGGGGATCCAGTTCCCCATTATTTCTACCTACTGTTTGTTTCTTATAGACCTTTGGGGGAAATAGGGCAGCTGCTTCACCATCCTGCTCCCTTGCATAAGGGACGGTCTGGGAGAGCTGCTGGATGGACAGAATCCTGGGGACCGAGGGGCAGGAGTGGAGAGGGATGACGTCTGCTTGCATCCAAGCCCCTTTCTACCCCTGACCAGAGAAGGTTGGAGGACGGGGAGTGGCAACAGGTGGCAGAGAACCTGAGACTTGCAGGGACAATGACAACCTCAAGGCTGTGACAGGTGTTCCTGGACCCAGCGGTGATCTTACAAACAGGAGGCCGCAGCTGATTTGCTGACATAAGAAACACATAAGAAAAGATGATTCATGGATGGACGGCAGAGAATTCATGACAGGACAACAGCAGGAGGCCTCTCCTTTTCTCCGAGTGTGTGACAAGGTGGGAGCTCCAAGCAGGGAAACTCCTCAGAAGGAGCAAAAGAGAGAGGATGGTAGAAGCAGAGAAGTGTGGGAAAGGATGGAGGAAGGACGGGGAATCTAAGAAGCAGAAAGAAAGAGGGAAATAGTAAGAATGGAGAATTCCTCAGGAGAAAAGAAAGAGGCTCAGAGACAAGACTGCCCCAGGGGCCCGCTGAGCTCTGGGTGCACTGGACCCCACTCCCCTGCTGAACTCTGCTCTCCCATTGGTGCAGATTGCCGGGCCCGTGCGGACGTTGGGGAATATTCCAGCTCATGCCCGGCCCGCCCTCCTCTGGGCCTATCTGCACATTTTGCATTAATCTTACACGCCTGGCACTTCCTGTTTAATCACTTGACAATTATCTGGTTTCTATCTTCTGTTTTCATCTCCTAAACAAGATTTGCCTCATCAGATCTTAAAATTGCATTTGACATGGTAACGAATAGTTGAATTATTTGTTCCCTACAAATGTCATTATTTACCATGTAATTTCCAGGAAGACACAGCTTCCGAGTGTTCCTATAGAATTTACTGTGGAATTAGCACACTTGCCACCAGCCTCCCTCATGGCTGAAATGGCCAGCATGGGCGGCCCTGTGGGAGGAGGAGTGACACTGAGCCACCGTCCAGTTCAGGGAACAGTGTTGTGATGGAGATGGCTTCCTGCGACCTAGGGCTACAGTTTATGAGCGTCTGAGGAACCCATTTAATTTCTCTTTGTGTCAATCTCTTCATCCGGCACATGAAGTATTGAGAGAGAAGGAAGGTCGTAGCAAATAATTAGACAGGACAAAGAAAAATTAGGAAAAAATGCAGATATAGCTGTGGAAGTTGTTCACTGTTTTAGTACAATTCTCCCCCAACTTAGGAGGGAGAAAAGACGGGGTTTTTACGAGGGCAGATGAATTGGGAGACTCCATTCCAGAGCCTTTCTTAGGAGTGAAGGGGGCTGGAGTGAGACTGTGCAGACTTTGGTCAAGGAGATGTGCCCGTGGGACACTGAGAGAGGAGCAGAGGTGGTTTGCTTTCTAAGCCTTGAGGTTTCCCTCCTACATGGACAGGCTGGGTGTAAGGAGCTCGTCCTGAGAAATAATAGCAAAAACATTCTCAGCAAGTGTGGTATAGCTTAGCAAGTAGATATGAAGAGTTTAGATTTTAATTTGTGAGAAATAAAGGGAGCAGTGGTGGTTATTGAAATAACTGAATCCAATGCTGTCATCCAATCCGCCACCATTAATCACAGCCCCCATCCCTTCTTCAGCTCTTTTTACCATTATCTCCTATATTTGATTATGTGGGAATCCCTTTGGGAGTGCACATATGTGTGGTGCACTTGTATGCATGTGTGTCACATGTGCAGTGTATAATAAAGTGATAGTTCAGACCTTGGACCTCTGAGTCACAGACGCCTGGGTTCCTCACCATTTTCTAGTTCCTTGACCATTTCTTAATTTGGCTGCAAATTAGAAATACCTAGGGCTTTTAAAATTACCAGTGTTTAAGCCACTCCCTAAGCCATTTAAATCAGACCCTCTGGATGTGAGTTCTAGCCTTCAGAACATTTTTACAACTCTCTGGAATATTCTAACATTCAGCCAAGATCGAGAACCACTGCCATTAATCAGTGTTTGTCCAAGTGTGGTCCATCCAGACCAGCAATGTCAGCATCACTTGGGAACAGGTTAGAAATGCAAATTTTGGGGCCCATCCCTCTTAGCAAAACTACTTGAAAGACTTGCCTATCTTTCATAGAAACAGAAAGTAGAACATTAGTTACAGGGGCTGGGGGAGGGGGAAATGGGAATTGTTCAGTGGGTACAGAGTTACAGTGTTGCAAGATGAAAAATTCCTGGAGATCTGTTGCAAAACTACGTGAATATACTTAACACTACTGAACTGTACATTTAAAAATGGTTAAGATGGTAAATTTTATGTCATGTGTGTTTTTTTTACTACGGTCATACATTTTAAAAAATTTAAAAAAATAATTGCCTATCATTGTTAGTAATCTTATACCTATTCTCTTTTAAATGTTATTTTGTCACACTTTCCTCTACCAACCCACGTTCACCAGTGACCTCTATCAGTCCCCAACTCTCATGACACTGGAATGGCCAGCGGCACTGGATGCAGTCCATTTCTCCCTCCTCTTCTTTGCTTTGGCTGCCAGGGATTAAACTCCTCCTGTGGTGTTTCTCTTCCCCGAATAGTCTCTCCATCCTCTGTGCCTCCTGGACTCTAAATGATGGAGTTTACGGGTCTCAGTCTTCCAGCTTTTCTCATCGCCACCCATTCCTTCAGTGATGTCATCCAGGCTCCGGGGTTTATCGCTGTGTGTAAATGTGCCCAGGTCTGTCTAATGTCTTTCTGGCCCACCCTCTCCTGAACTCTAGGATCATCTATTCACCTGTCTCCCTGAAGCCTCACCTGGATGAAGAGCCGACATCTCAAACCCAGGATTTCCTGAATGGACTTTCAGATCTCTCTCCTCTCTCCCAAACCGGCTCCAATTTCACACTTCTTTTTCTCGGTTGATTGAAGAACCAGTATTCCTGTCTCTTAAGCCAAAATGTGTGGCATCATCTTTAACTCTTCTTGAATTTGTCAAGAAATCTCTGACTGTTAATCATCTCAGCGAAGCTTTCCCTGGCCAACCGACTTAAAATCTCAACACAACTCCCAACACCCCATAATGCTTCCCTTGCTGTGTTTCCCTCGTGGTGTTTACTGACTCCTAATGTACTATTTGAGTTTTCTTCTTATTGATCTTTCCCATGAGATTTCGAGCTCCCTGAACGTGGGGGTCTTTGTGGGTTTCTGTTTTGCAGACTGCTGTGTCCTGGAGCCTAGAACGGCACCAGGCTAAAGGCAGGAGCTCAGTGTTTGTTTGCTCAATGAATAAATTGAATGAGAAGTAAGTTTAAAAATGAAAACAGAACCAATCATCCCACTAGCCAAAGTTAACTCTTTTTGGAAGGGGATAGACTAGAAACTGTGCCTCAGTTTCTATCAAGCAAAACCCTGGCCCATGCTGACAAGGTCCGTCCAGTCCTGTCATTAACCTGCCCAGAGCCCATCCTTAGCCTGGGTGAGAGAGTCTCTAGTTCATTCTCATTTGATGGGATTTACTCAAAAACTACTAACAATATGATGGGAAAGCTAAAGAGAAAAATCCTGAGGGCCATACTGCCTCCTTTTACTCTATTTACTCAGCAGATTGCTGTGGGGCTATGTTGTTTTCATTTCTACTTTTTTGCGTACACACACA
This sequence comes from Tapirus indicus, assembly GCA_031878705.1. NCBI lineage: Eukaryota > Metazoa > Chordata > Mammalia > Perissodactyla > Tapiridae > Tapirus > Tapirus indicus. The sequence continues at coordinate 125,152,311 of CM062925.1, forward strand.
TTTCCTCTACCTGGAAATGTTTGCTTTGGACAGGAGAAGGTAGATGAGAAAATAATTCCTTATCAATGAGATCATCTAGCTGTTACGTTTAGCTTAATTGATACACATTATTTTTTCTTTTTTTTTAACATCAATTATTGAAATCCTAAAGTAGTAGAGAAAGAATGAGTACTATTTCTGTGTGTGTGTAGTTTTATGTCACATTTAAGAAACACGTCCCTTGTGCCACCAGCAGCTGTAACTGTTCAATGTCTTTGATTTTTAACAATGTCACATTCAGGAAGACGAAGTCTTCAAACATGTTCTATTTGGTTAGCAAACATGAAAAGCTGTGAGATAGCATATAATGCAAACTATTTCCAAATTGGGTTCAGGAATTAGAGTGACAGAAGGAATGAATTCCGGATTTGGAGAGCAAACATTAAGTGTGGTGTGCTTGTTGGGGGCCAACTCGATTAGATTAAATGCTGTATTTTTATGCACAGTTTAAATATTGAGCTTCAGTGCTCTTCTTCTGATTGAAGTTGTTTGCTCGGCTGTGAGGATTAAATAAGGTTTAATAAATATAACCTTTGTTTAATCTATCGTAACCAAATTTCTCTCTCTTCCCCTATTGGAGAAATGGCAGCTAAAGACGGATCTGTGAGTCAAGACTATCAGGTCCATAATTTTATAAACTCGAGGATGGGAAACACCTTTCCATGCAGCGTTGCTCACCATAACAAAGCAAGAGGTATGATCTAAATTCCTCAGCAATAATCAAATCATAGGAAAGTATAAAATTCTTTGAAGAGACGTAAAATATTGATTTACTATGTTCATGATATATTGAATGAGGACATTAGGTTTATAAACATTACACAATTTCATTTTTGTAAAATGATCCATCTGTCTAATCAAAGAATAAGTGTGAGTGATTTTGACAGCAAAAAGTCAAAATTAAGCTATTCTTTTGTGGTCCAATAACAAGTGATTTTTTTTGTTGTTTTTTACAATTCCATTTTTTTTCCAAAATAAAATAAAATCAATGGCATAATTTTTAAAATCAAAGGGAAAAAGTCTCCATAAAGATATTTTCATGTTGGGAGAAAACAATAGTTTTAATAAGTGCAATCCTAATCCAGATTGCAGGATCTATCACTGACCCTATTTCAACCTCACCATTGTAATTTGCAAAATTACTCTCAAGGCTTGAACTAAATGTACTTGTCTGCGATTGTCGCTTGGGAGAGGGCAACTTGACCCATCAAGACAGCTCATCCACTGAGACGTGAGCCTGTTTTAATTCTGCCAGATGCCCTGTTACCATGAAATCACTACTCAGTAACAAAAGGCTGTTGCTCTGTAGGACAGAAAATGCAAAAGACTAGTGCATTTTCATGTCAGAAAATGAAGGTTTGAGGTCTTTATGCACAAGCAAGAGGAATGCTCCTGTTGCTGGAGAATTAAGGTGCAGATCTCTTTCTGAAGGGCTTCAGAATGGAATTATAAGCAAAAGAAAAGATACAAGTATCTGAGGATTTCCAGCCATATCTCAATCCAATCCTAAAGAGAACATTCTTCCCTTACTCACATTGGAAATGGAGACTCTTTCCATACCCAACTGGAAGTGAGCAACTCTCGAAGAAGAGTGTCTCTACAACTAAGCAATTTTTTCAGGAGTTATGTCTCCATTTTCCACCTATGAAATTTAACATATTTTTTATATAGTCATTTTTCTTCCATTTTTTCCTCTCCTTTTATTTCTTTTCTTTAGTTTTCATTGCTTTCTCCTTTTGTTTATCTCCTCCTCCTCCTCTTCCTTTTTTCTCTGTCAATAGCCGCATGTTATATTTGCTACTTTCCACCGTGGGTCTTCATCTTTTTCTTTTGTCCCGCAGTCTTGATTCATTTTTGTTCTATACGATATATTTTTTAAAATATTTCTTTTCGCAATCCAAATTACATTTAGAGAGAGACAGAGTATGCAAAGACAACAAAATATCTATTTGTCTTTCCTGAATTCCTCTTGAGGAATTAAAGCTAGTTTGTACACTGAGTACATAAGAATATCCTTATTTCTAAAGCTGAATTCTTGAAATTTAGCACTAGCAAACTTGAGAAGGAATACTTTTTACACATATATTGTTATATATGAATAAATAAGAAGTAAGCTTTCTTATATTCCACAATTAATTGGGATACAAGAAATAAACTCAAAATCAATACTGAGACAAAAATTGTCATCATTATCACCTCCTAGCATCTTATTTTGGAGCAGTTGGAAGCTATTACATGATAAATTCATAGCTTGATATACTTAGAGCAGTCACTGAAATGTCATTATTTGCCTGTTTTATCATCATATGCTCACTGCATTTTAAGAACCACCATTATTTATGAACCTCAAGTAAAGAAGTAAGTTTTGATTTTTTAAAAAATAAATTTAATTATGGTGTGGACTCACAATAATTGTGATGGATTAAAGGAGCAATAAAATCTCACACTGTTCTTTTAGAGGCTGAATAAAGAGAAAAATAATATCTTAATAAGTTCATTGTTTTTATAAAACTCCTAAATGCCTTAAAATGAAGTTAAAAGCTTAAGAAATTGGCAATTCAAAAATGACTGCAGATGTAAATAAGATATACTTTTCTTTAGATAGAAGGAAGGAAAGTACCATTAACTGAAGTTGCTTTTGGTTCTGAAAGAAGAATTACCTGGATATATGAAAAGAACTTGAAAATTGCATTCAGAAGTTTTACCTATCTGTAAAAAACGATTGCTTCCTTATTTATTAACAAGAGTCCAAGCGCTTGGACGCTGACCGAATACCTATTAAAATTTAATTCTGAAGAAAACAAATATAATGGACATTGGAAAGAAAGAAATCACAAGTGATTCAATCATAGAGTTTCAAGGATTGATTATTTTTTGCAACTTATTTGTTTCTTTTTACTTGTTGCGCCTGGCTGCTTCTAAACGGGCTCCCAATGATCCTGCTTTCTAGAACTCACTCCTGCGTTATCCCCTCCTCTTGACTGTGGGCTGGACCTATTGATTTGCTTCTAAAGAACAGATAATGGTGAAAATGATGGGTTGTGACATCTGAGATTGACTTCTGTTGTGGTGACACACTGCTCTTGCCCTCTCTCGTTCTGATAAAGCAAGATACCATTTACCACACCACCATCCAGCAATCACAGTCCTTCATATTTACTCAAAGGTGCTGAAAACGTATGCCCACACAAAAACCTGTGCATAGATGTTTATAGCAGCTTTATCATAATTTCCAAAACTTCAAAGAAACCGAGGTGTCCTACAGTAGGCGGAGTGGATAAATAAACTGTGGTCCATCCAGACAATAGAATATTATTCAGTGCTAAAATGAGATGAGCTGTCAAGCCATGGAAAGACGTGGAGGAAACTTAAACACATATTACTAAGTAAAGAAGCCAATCTGAAAAGTCTACATCCTGTACTATTCCAACTATGTGACATTCTGAAAAAGACACAATGATGAAGATGGTAAAAAGATCGGTAGTTGCCAAGAGTTAGTGAGGGAGAGATGAACAGGTGGAGAACAGAGGAGTTTTAGGGCAGTGAAACTACTCTTTATGATACTATAATGATGGACACCTGTTATACATTTGTCCAAACCCATAGAATGTACAACACCGAGAGTGAAGCTTAAGGTAAACTGTGGACTTTAGGTGATAATGATGTGTCAATGTGGGTTCATCCTTGATAAAATATGTACCATATGATGGGGGAATATGGATAGTAGGGGAGGCTGTGCATGTCTGGGGGTAGGGAGTGTACGGGAAATCTCTGTACTTTCTACTCAGTTTTGCTGTGAACCTTAAACTGCTCTAAAAAATACAGAAAAAAGATGCCAAGTTGTGAGCTGCCCTCCGGAGTGGCCCACCTGTCTCACAAGAGAGGGCATCGGTGCTATGGGAGACAAGACCCCACTGTATGGGTATACACTGAATTTTAAAAACAAAGAATGTAATTGTTAAAACCATGACATCGGGTACAATAAAAATAGACAACATAAGCTACTTATGTGCAGAGTGAAGGATCAGTCCTACCCACTGACCAGTGATGCTTTTCACCTATTACATAGTACAATGAAATGTTCACTTTTCTTTTAACTGTTAGCAGCTTCCAAAAATTAAAAAAATATATACATATATCATGGGAGAAAACATAAAAATTGAAAAATAATTATATATTAACAACTTTTTTCTCTACAAGTTGGAAAGCAGCATGGTTTTTTAAAGTATAACATTTCAGAAAATTACACGGAACACCATTGCTTCATGGAAACACAGCATGGGAATCAAGTTTGCATTAAAAATACTAAAAATTCTCCAAATGATACTGTTTGCACCTGAGATGAAATTGTTGGGCTTGTTTCTTGGAGAGAGGGGATGGGGGGAGGAAGGAAAGCGGGAGGGGAGAGAGAGAGAGCTCAGTTCAGAGAGTTGCTCATCTTTAAGTTGGAGATGCCACATCTGCTTTCCTTCATATCCTCTTGGACCAAATTAAATGAGGCTAGAAAATGTGGCCTCTGAGTAGGGTAGTAGATTGTTGGACACAGCTAGCCATGGAGCACAGTGGCCAGATAAGCCGAGTACGTGCTTTAAAATAAATTATCTATATGTATATCTATGCCTATCCTTTTTTATGGTTTTGCCTTCAGAATTTTATTTTAAAGGTTGTACAAGCCCCAGTTATGAGGCTCTTGCAAACCTGGGTAATGTTTCCGGTGCATGAGACGAAAGAGAGAGAGAAAAGTAAAAAGACATAAGAAAGTGCACTTTCCATTTAGTACAACCATTCAGTTAACCACTGGTTAACCAGAGACCATTCAGAAGCAGCCATTCAGATTTCTCTCTCTATAGGAATCATGTAATGTGAGTTCTAGACCTTTTGGTAACTTAAATTTCTTGTGTTTATCAAAAAGCAAAGATGTTTTTAACTAAAAATTACATTAATTAAAATTATATATGTAATTAAATGTATAAAGTTATATATTTAGTTAGCAGTTATATATACATTAATTTTTTCTTAATTTTAGAATGACCTCAATGGGAAATTTTTCTTCAGACGACATAAAATCTATTAACTAGCTCATTGAACAATAACCAGGCAGGGAAATTGCATTCTCTGGGAATTTTTTTCCTGTTTGTCTGCAGAATAGAACATTTTGTGGGAGGGTCTTCACCCCCAAATTTCCATTCTCCAGTCATTTCTATACTTAGAATAAAATCCAAAATCCTTGCAAGGCGCCTACGAAGCTCCACATGCATTTGGTCCTGCCCACCCTCCCAGAATCATCAACTTTGGTTCATTCTGTGTAAACCACAGGCACTGATGTTGCCATGCTCACTCTGCCATCAAGGCTGTGGGGGTGCCAGTCACCCTGCCTGAACACCTTCCTGGAACTGCTTTCCTGCCTGATGTCTGGAGGGTTCCAAGTCACTTCTCAGGGGAGCCTTTTCCGACGTCCCACCGGAAGGGGCGACCTGCCCTCCACCCAGGCGGACACATCACCTGTTGTTTCCTTTATGGCAACTGCAGCATCTAAATTATCTGGATTGCTCTCTCTGTGCTTTTTCATGGCCTGTCCACTCACAGTAGAGCGTAAACACTGGGACGGCAGGACCTCACATGATGTATCCCCCTCTGAATACCAGACCCAAGAATAACGCCCAGTGCATAGTGGGTGCTCAAGTAATCTCACAGAATGAATGATTTCTGTCACATATGAGAGGGCATTTGTCCTTAAATGGATGCCCTTGTCCACGTGACTGCCTATGGACATGTTGTGATGAAAGTGGGTATATTCAGCTTACTTTCTCTATCGAGGTGTCTGGTTTCAGCATTTACAGTTTGTATCATACTTAAAACATTTCCTCATACCGTTTCGTTTCATTCTCCAGATTTTTGAGATAGAACAGACAGCTTATTTTTACAAATGAAGAAGCTGCATCTCAGAAGCCTGCACGAATCGCTCAGTTCCTTCATCTGGTGCAAAAGCCAAATCGAGGACTGGAGTTGTTGTTTTCTGATGCTACACCTAGGAATTATACCACACCGCTCCTGTGATTAAGCGACATATACTGGAATTTTCTGGGTCTCTAAAATAAAATTATTGATTTTTAAAAAATGAGATAAAATGGGAAAATAATGGAAGTCAAAAAAAACGCCACCTATCTGGAGAAATCCAATGTGCTCTCATCTTTTCGCTGTTATCTCTTCCATCCTCTGCTCGGTAGCGTTGACTGGGTGATTGATGATATGAGAGAGAGGGATATAGATGAGAAGTTGGTGCAAAAACTTTTCTCCCCATCCAGTGCCGAAATATTGCAGCCTGCATGTCGGGTGATAGCTCTGCGAGCAAGAAGGGCTCTGTTCCTCTCGTGCAGCTTGCGGGGCCGAGCTGTCTGCTGACTGAAGGCAGAATAGAGTCCGCCCTGGATGACTGCACCCGTGGCAGCTCCTTCAGGGAGTTAAATCAGGAACTGTGGATCTACCTAAAGGCAACACCGTCTCAGAGTTAAGGACAAATGTGACCATCCTGTAACTGTATGGAAATTACCGTGTGTGTGCGTGCGTGTGCGCGTTATTGTTTCTCAGGAGAGGGGTTGTAACTTTCATCAAATCTAAACAGGTTCATGACTAAATAACAATTAAGATCCACTGCAATTTTGAGTCTACCTTTATTTGGGAGTTAGCATAAAATTACTAATGGACTGCCATGTGCAAGGCTGTGAACAAGACATCTGAGACCTAATCAGGAATAACATGAAGATCATAATCAGGGAACTTACAATTGGGAAAGAAGGCACAGAGAAAAATTATCCAGCTGGTGGATGGGAAATGGAGCAGATATATCAGGAGGGCCATATCGAACTAAACTCTGAGCCAGGAATGGGATTCAGATAAGGTGCAGGTAGGTAGGTGTGCATTGTAGGCAGAAGCCAGGATGAAGGAAGAAAGGAGCTGTGAAAGAAGACCAAAAATAAGGGAAAAAATGGTGCAAGATATCAGGGATAGTTTTAGAAAAGTAGATGGTAGCCAAATTATATAGGTTCTTGAATGCTCTACTAGGGTAATTGGCTTGATTCTGCTAGAGTTTTGAGGAGCAGAGAAACATGGTGGGATATGATTTAGGAAGATGAAGACAGGGTAATGAGGAGGGACAGAATTATATTCTTGTAGAATGCAAGAAAAGTCACTTCCAAAGTGGCAGATTTCACTGAATTCATTCATGAATTCACAAACATCTTTTGACCCTTATCTTTTTGTCAGGCGCCAGGTTAGACGGTGAAGGGACAAGGAGAAAGAAGGCGATGTGGCTTGGAAGTGCTCACTGGAAGGGGAGGTGAACTCATAAACAAAGGTAAGTTGAGTCCTGATGGCATGAGAGTGGGGTGTCTGGCAAGGAGCTGCAGACAGTTTCTGGGTATTCAAGGATGCCCAGACAGCTGGTGAAATCTTTTCTGGGTGTGTTTGTGAGGCTGTTTCTGGAAGGGATTAGCATTTGAATCCATAGACCAAGTAGAGAAAATCATCCTCCCAAGTGCCCATAGTCATCGTCCAATCTGTTGAGGGCCTGAATGGAACTAAGTGGCAGAGGAAGGATGAATTCACTCTCTCTGCTAGAGAGAGCCCCCAGACATTGGTGCTCCTGGTTCTGGGGTGTTTGGACTCAGATTAAGACATGTCACATCAGCCCCCCATTCTCAGATTTTTGGATTTGGACTGAATTACATCACTGGCTCTCCTTGTCCTCCAACTTGCAGACAGCAGATCCTGGGACTTCTTGGATTCCATAACCACATGAGCCAATTCCTATAATAAATCTCCTCTTGTCTGTCTCTCTGTCTATCATCTATCAGTCAATCAATCTATCTATCTATCATCATCTATCTATCTATCTATCTATCTATCTATCTATCTATCTATCTATCTATCATCTACCTATCTATCATCTATATCCCATTGTTTCTGTTTCTCTGGAGAACCTTGACTAATACAGAGTTAACTGCAAAATACCACGCTAATAAGTTTAACAACTTTTGAGTGAACCAGATTCATTTGTTGGCCTCTTTCTCCTACCTTTACAAAGTTTATCTTCCCATCCCTACACCAACATTCCTTTATTTCCCCTTCTTAACACAAGCACAGATGCTTCTCTTGGTCTCTGATTACTTGTTTTTGGAGGAGGTTGGTCAGTTTTCTCTGAGACATCAGTTCTCTGATGGGTCCATAAAAAGTCCTTGATTTTCACTTACAAGGACACCATGATAACTTCCAACCTCTTAACACATTGGAGCCCAAACCAGGACATCCAGTTTTAAGACTCTGTGGGACCCAGACTGCTCTAGCCTCTTCAGACCTTGCTTGGATGTTGTGGACCCAGCTTCCAATGGAGTTTGAAAACTACCCCCTTTTTCAGCTATTGTTCTCAGATTGACTCTCTATGGCTTCCAGTGTTGGAAATTTGCAGGTCCCCAGATCCATCCCTGTGCTTTCCCTACACAGGTGCTAAATCATGCAAGTTTTTCTGTTGGCTCTTTTCCCCATCTGGTTATATTTTGGGGTTTGTGTGGAAAACTGGACACTGAGTTTCTTTATAGCTATCATCCATGGATGATACAAGGTTGGTATTTTAGTTCTTCTCTCATTTTATGGGGAGACGTGGGAAGATACAAGAGCTATGCAGCTGCTATTATTTTCCTAGACTAACCTGACTGCTTGTATTTTAATAGGTCACTTCCAAGATCAAAGACCTTCAAGATTTAGAGGAACTGTTTGATTTCACGTCACATGACAGACAGTTGTGAAGCCTACTGAACAGCCTTCCCATTGCAGTTTGCGTGACCTACTGGGTGCACGCCCCGACGTAGCCAGCACAGTAAGGTCAGAGCTCCCCTTGTGTGGATCCCACTCCATGGAGATGGCTTGAGGTCATTCCATCCTGATTTTAAGCCCTGGTATTCTTTCCTGACATGACCCTAATTTTGATTGTTCATATTTTTCTAAGCTGGAATAAATGTTCCCTAGAGATGAGCGATATAAGGCTTGTCAAAGAGTCTGCATCTGATTCATCGTCTGACCTTACAGTTCTTTGTGCACGGCTGTGCACCCTATGGGTTCTCTATAAATATTAATTGAATTGAATTGAGTTGAATTTACACTTTGCTCATTTCACAAATAGGTTAAGTGAAGATTAACAACTTCACAGCGGTCCTAGCAGACTGAATTAAAGAATAACTGTGTATGGCTGTAATGCCTTGAATTGGAACAATGAAAGTGTCTTACTGTGGAAAAATCTATAGTTAGGGGAGATTGGCTGTTTAGCTGGTAGTGATACTCGTTCACAGAAACAGCTGTGAACATTTATACCATGTTTTCTCCTTGCCCCTTAGTAGCCAGTGATCGCAAAAAATTCCTTAAAGACTTAATTATTTCTCTACAGTATTTCCTAATTAATTTTGATGTGAAAACAGACATGGCAACACCACACATTAGAGCTGTAAGGCCATGCCATTTAAACGACCTGCTGAACACACTCTCGGGTCAGGGGTGTCAGTGCAGAATGTGTGACTAGATGCCTGGTTTTCTTTCTGTTTCTTGCTTTGATTTATATCTTTCTACAAATGAAGCAAAGGATGAAATGTAGGCTCTCTCTGACTTTTGTGAATCTAAATTTTACAAGGACAGTTTTCAATCTGGGTTGCAAGAACTTCCCTCTCCACCTGAAAAGAAATTGACCGGGCTCACAAAAAAGTCTCACGTGGGAAGTCACAAAAACACAGCATCAAGAACATGTTTTAAATTTCATGTTTTCTAATCTATCATTATTAAACTTCCTACATTTGGTTTCCTCTTATGTTTTTAAAAATCAAACCTCGTCCCCAACAGATCCCCAAACTTTCTAAACTATGCTTTCTTTTTTCTTCATTAGTGAATAGACATGACTTGTGACAAGTATTCTGTGATCAGCAAGAACTGGAAAAAATGCATATGTCTTAATGTTGTAGGTTTATGGTACAAATTAACAGATTAAAGTCTCTGAAAAGTTTGGCAATAATGAAAATATGAAACTATTATCCTAACGTTTGAATAGAGAATATTTTATCCTGAAAAATATATTACTGTTTTGTGAAACTTCCATCTGCCAATTTGGGAAATGTCTTCTAGGTCCAAAAGACCCCTTTTCCCATTAAGTCCCTCATTTTATATGGAACACTAAGTGCTAACCCAACTACTCTCTGATTTCAACTGGGAAGCTAATAGCTCAAAAAATTTGAGATTAGGTGAATTTTCCACGGCCAAATCCTATTTATCTTTTTACACTCACTTGGGTGTCTCCTATATTATTCCCCATTAGAGAGGTTACTCGAAAATATATCCCGGCATTCTCAGCTCTTCGCCCCTCCCCCTACAGAATTCTAAACAGGAGGCATTGATTTTTTAATAGTACATCTTTTAAAATAAGATATTGTTGAAGTCACAAACATCTTAATGATAGGGGCATTTTGCTTCTCTGACACAGCACGTGAGAGAAAAGAGGCTTAATGTCAAAAATATTTAGTGATTTAATTTCTTGGATAATGGGATTTGGGTTTGGCCACTTCTGACACTTTGGGGAATAAAGTTGACCCTGGCCAGGTTTTCCAGATAAGTAAAATCAATTGAGAAGTATTACACAATAGGAAAGTTCTAAAAACAGTGCCCTAATGGAGATATAGATAGAAACAGTGATCAAGATAGAGATGGCTATGTAGATATAGATGATTTATTTCAGAAACAGAGCAGAATATAGAGTTTTTACATTGTATTTCCTTCTCAGAAGCCTTTCAGAACTATATAATAATACAAAAATTTGCATGAATATAACAATAATGTTTTCATATTAAATTATGATGGCATTGCAGTTGGAAATTTGTATGAGTGGTTCTCCATATACTGTGTGGTTGGGAGGATTTGCCAACATTCAAAGACATGCATATTGCAGAATATGGCTTTAATTCTTTAATATCTTCATATTAAACATGAGACATGAGGAAGTGGCTTTATTTCTGGGTCTTTCTTGAGCTAACCTTGAGGGTATGTGTTTATTGCTCATATTAGTTCTGACAATTCAATGTTTGTTCAGGCTATGACTTTAGATCTGGGACTGTTAATTCTTGGATTCGCTTGGTCTTGGAAAAATGACATTGAACCTGTGTTTTTTTTTTTTTTTTTTGCTGAGGAAGATTGGCCCTGAGCTAACATCTGTGCCAATCTTCCTCTATCTTGTATGTGGGATGCTGCCATAACATGGCTTGATGAGTGGCATGTAGGTCCATGCCTGGGATCTGAACCTGGGAACCCCAGGCAACCAAAGCAGAGCATAGGAACTTAACCACTATGCTATGGGGCCAGCCCTGAACCTGCTTATTTAAGAGATCTCCAAGTAGTAAGAGGGTTGCTTCTCTTCAAGTTGGTGTTTCAATCAATTGAACAGATATTTATTGAGTTTTCCTAATTATGTTATGTGTGGGGATGACAGAAGTGAAAGAGAGCCGTTGCCCTCAAGGAAATATGTATCTAGTGAGGGAAAAACCATTGAAATAGAGATGAACACGTCTTGCTATGGAATAGACTACGTCACCTTGCTGAGCCTGTGGGTGTCAGGAAAGGCTTTCCAGAGGAAGTGGTGATTCATCTAAGTGTCAGCAGATGGAGGCGTGATTTAGATGAAGAGGGGAGGTGAGTGTTCCAGTGAAGGAGGAAGTATGATCAAAGACAGGGAAATATGAGAGAGGTGACTCCTCTCTCAGAGAAATCACAGGTCCTAGGTGTACGGTGGGACCTGCTGCCAGAGGAGGGGGCTTGTGGATGGAGGGTGGGGGTGGGCTGGAGAGGAAGGCAGTCTCTTACAGATCAAACTCGGGAGGATGGTGTGCTCAGAGCTGTGTTTTAGAAAGACAAGTCCAGGTTTCTGACCCTTAAAGAAAGTAGAAAGTAAACTTTTTAAAAACAAGATTAAAAGAATACAACATAATTAAATTGAGAGGAAATTACAAAAAAAAAAGAGAGATCACCAATATCCTAGTAAGATCCATCATCTAAATTAAGTGAGAGTAATGTTTACATAAGACACTGTCCTTAGGAGTCACCCTGGCTGACTAGCAGTTTTCATGGGACTGTGGGAGGCTGTGTAAGCTTCTGGCCCCATGTTGGCAGTGGAAATACAGCCCTAAGCTGGATCCCAGGAAGTGGAAAGTGTACCTGTCTTCCAGAATCCAACCTGCTTCTCTTCCCTGAGCGTTCAGAGGGCTGGACCTGGGTGTGAAACAGAAGATTTACAGAAATCAAATATGCCGTAGACATGCGGGTGGTTGGGTTACTCACCTTTGGGAGTAATTCCAAGATTCAGTGGGCTAATTCACATGAAAGAAACCCTGAGAACAGTGCCCGACACAGCAAAAGTTCCATGAATGTTAGTCATCATCATTAGTAGTAATATCTCCATCACAAGTAAGCATAATAACAAGCAAATTACCTTATACACATTAACATCTTGTCTTAAAAGTACGATCAACTGAAACAATGAATTTTCCATTTGTTCTACCACTGTGTGGGCATCGCTGAGTTTGGTCTATAATAGAGCTGACATCTCTATTATATTTAAATAACTTTGGGAAGAGGTTTTCCATAAAGTGGTAGGAAGGAAAGGAATAAAAGAAAGAATGAGCGACAGGTCTGCTATTGATTGAAGGCAACGTTTTTCATGTCAAGGATAAAGAGCGTCTCAGGAGTTCATTCCTCTGCCTTGGAAGTTTATTAAATCTCAATGAGCTTGTAGCATCTTAAACAATTTCAAATGACTGTCCGTGGAAAATCACCAGGCAGCTACATGTTATGCTCGTCTCTGGCCAAAGGGAACTAACTTCAGTACATGCATGCTGGCACGTTAGGAACAAGCTGTCACATTTGAAGAAAAAGTATTCTAAGTGACACTATGAGAGTGTCAAAGATTTTGTGGTGGCTGTTTGTACAGTGGTTGTCAGAAAACCGAGCGAGGCATAAGTCTCTATTTATTCTTGACACAGTTGATTACAGAGCATACTGACAACTTATAAATGAACGATATATTTTGGATTTCCTGGTTTGGGTCCTCTAAAAAAATGAAACTAGTAAATTTGGGACTAGGATATTTTTTAAAGAGTCAATGAGAAAAAAATCTATAGTTAATATAAAGAAAATATGCATCCAGGTTTAATAGATTGTTTTTAAACAAATGGTCTCTTTGTTGTTCTGTATGTGTAAATCTGGTTTTCCTGGTGAGAACTGTTGAAAACAGGGCATCTCCATGTATTTTTTATACACAGGTGATACATGGAAATTACTGCTTAGTCCCTGAACCAGGGGAATAGAAAGGGCTGCTTCTACCCCTCTCCCTCTCCCCGCACTGTCTCGTGGCGTTCTGCGCCTGTCTTTGGAGGACAGACTTATCTCCAGACGCTTCTGGTTTCTGGGGAACAAATGTGGTTGGTGCCTTTCTTGAAGGACTGGCTTTGAAAACCAAGTCTTAACAAAGGTATCTGTGCTCATTCTTTCAGTCAACCAGTACTTATCTGACTGCCTACTCTATGTCAGGTGTTTATTTTCTGACCAATAAATAATTCCAAACAAAATACAAGAAAGGAAGAATTTTAATAAATTATACATTCTAAATTATTCCACCCTGGATAGTTTATAGGGTTGTGGAGTGTTTTCAAGGCTGATTTCATGACATGCATGTATATAGCAAACACATTGAGATCAAAACTTGCAGTTGAATTGTTGGTAAATACAGAACGACTCTTAGACAAGATCATTAATTAGTCTCAACCAGTTATTTCTGACACAGATAACCATTTACATGCCATTGAGAATTCTAAATCTATAAAACATTTTATAAGCAATTCTTAATTAATTAGAGATCTGGATGGAAGGCCTTGGTTCTACCACCCATTATGATTGACTATAGTTTAAAAATCTGGTGAATCTGCATCCACCAAGCTCATTTTGGCCAATGACTAAATCACATTACTGAAAAGACTTCAGAAAATGCCTTTTGATGGAAAACTATTAACTCATAATCTGAAGGATGGATCCCACCTCTCATGAAGGTGTTTTCTCGAAATCCTCGGAGACATTTTCCCAAGGTAGACACAAACTGTCACTATGTACCTCTTCTCTCCTAAATTGTATGCTGATTTCTCACTCAGATTTTAAGCCAGGTTTATTCTTTATAATGACAATCATTTGTGTCAAATATCCAATGTAAAAACAGAAAAGATTTAGTCACAACTTTTCTGTTATTTGTTATCACCCCATCATTTTTCTTGAGACTATGGTTAAGAAAATTTCAAAATTATTTGCAGCATTTATTAGTCAAATAATCAATTTTTGGTATTTTAGAGAGGAGGTATTTATAGGCCAGACTGCTAAATAGGTAAAGATCCCTGAATTTTAATTAGCATTTCATTTTAATTAACATTTAATTTAAATAATTTAAATTGACATTTAATTTAAATACCACTCAGTTTTTAGAGTTCTTTTAGAGCGCTTGTTATAATATCACTTTAAGATTCAGAGGGTGACTATCCAGATTCCTGACAGAATAATTTCTAATCCCCAAATTACGAGGCACCCCATTTTATACTAGAATTCAACCCATGTCCACATTAAACCATACATGGCAGCTTTCTGGCCATATCTACTGGAGGATAGATCCCCATTTCAAAAGCACATTTTCAGGTAATTTTCCCCACTGATCACCTCTTTGGGAGGGGCGGGCCACGAGGCCAGGTCCACGCTAGTGTGACCACTCCCGGCGACGGCTGAGTAGGCTGACACAGAAACCTGCCAGTCAAAGAAAGCAAGAGTGGACCGTCCAACTTCTCTTCTGAGAACTGAAACTTTGAAATGTGTATTAAGATAGTTGGAAGCAAGTGAACAAAAGGTCCCTTTGAATTGGGGTCACCTGCTCATTTTCCACCATTGCCCACCACTGAGCAACAGAGAGAAGCAGATGGGACACACGTGCAGGGAGAAGCAGAGGAGAGGGTTGCTGGTTGTTGTGAGAGGTCAAGACCAAGAGCAGCAGCTTCTCAGACCCCTGGATCTGGTCCTTCCACCCTGTCTTCTCTGTCTTCCCTGTCTTCTCTCTACAAGATGTCCTGGTAGCCCCTCAGTCAGCTTCTCATCCACATCACACTCGTGTTTATTGAGCTTTTATTTTTTTTTTATTTAAAAAAATTTTTTTTTGTAAGGACGATTACACCCAGGCTAACATCTGTTGCCAATCCTCCTCTTTTTGCTTGAGGAAGATTGCCCCTGGGCTAACTTCCGTGCCCATCTCCCTCTACCTTATATGTGGGATGCTGCCACAGCATCGCTTGATGAGTGGTGTGTAGGTCTGCACCCAGGATCCAAAACTATGAACCCTGGGACACCAAAGCAGAGCATGCAAAATTAACCACTAAGCCACAGGACTGGCCCCTAACTGTGGCTTTTACTTTATCCTTAGAAATTATGAAAAACCTTAAGAAGCAGCATTCTTCTTTATGCTGATAATGTGGTCATATTTTTGTCTCTCAGGAGATGCCTCCAGAAGTTTTTGAACCTATTGGCCAAACGCTATCAGGAAATGTAGCTCAGTATGAAGAATGGCCGTGGGTTGTAGATACCGGACTTCTCGGCACCCAGAGTGACAAGAAGGTGACTTCATCCACCTTTGTCACCCACTGACTTCTCTGGGATGCATTTTGAAGCTTGCACATTCCTGTGGGTCTTTGCCTATGAAGTTCTGTCAACACTAACATCCCACAGAGACCATGTTTGTAAAGTGACAGCCAATAGGTGACTTTTGTCCTGGTAGGAGGTACCCGTCTCTCTCTCAGTAAGAGTGCCCAGTGTGGATAGAGGCTCAGCAAAACAGGCATTCTCCTGAACTTCTGGGGGCCAGAGAAACTGCTGCTCTTATTTTTTTGGAAAAAAATTCAATATGTATCAAAAGCCTCAAACTTTTCCATATCAGTTGACTCAGAAAATTTACTTATAAGATTCAACACAAGGACATATTTTCAAATTTAGAACAGAAATCATGTACCAAGATGTTCCTTGTGAAATCATTCCTTATAAAAATAATGAGAGAAATCCATCCAACAAAAGATGGAATAGTGGAATGCGGTAAATCCATATGATCGCATGTTATGTAAGCTCAAGGCTATTTGGAAGAACTTCTAATTGCCTGGGATAATGCCTATGATACTATTAGGAAAAACAAGATACAATACTTCGTGAATGATAGACTCATTCATAATGTTCGTAATAGAAGAGAAATTCCCCAGAGAGATAATGCTGGTTATTTTTGGGTTGTGGGGTTATGGGACAAATTTATTTGCATAGACACAAACACACACATACATATACAACATACACATATATACCTTTATTCCAAGTTTTGGAAAATGAGCATATATATATATATATATATATATATATATTTACAAATGAACATATATTTAACAAAAAAAAGCTTTTTCTTTTTTCAGGTGAAGTTCATTGCTGCCGTGAGTATCACTGGGAACTCTATTTATTCAAGCATTAGAATCGACCCGGAACTTTTTTCTCACAAAAAGTTTGGCTTCATTTATAGGTACTTTGTTAGCCAATTTAGTCCACATAAAGTCTACATAATGAAGGTCAACCCTTACCAGGGCGAAGACGCTAGACTGGTTTGCCCTTGACAATCACAACTAGTACCTTCCTGCTCATCAGAAACACCAAGTACGTGTAATATTCACTTTCTTCACTCATTTGCTTTAACTACTTGCTGACCGACTTCTGTCCAGAGCCTGGCAGAGGCTGAGTCTGAGAGGAATAATATGGGGTTTGGTTGCTCATTTCTCCAGATCCTCCAAGTTCCTTCTTTGTCACTTTACTGTCTTGAATCAGATTACTAGGACCTCAGATGTATTATTCTAGCTTCTTGAAGAAATATTTCTTCACCAAATTTTTAGTCCACATAGTTGTTTGGCTTTTATTAAGTGCTGGCTTAGAAAATGACTTCACAAACATTGCTTCTGCTTTTCTGCTACAACAGTTTTGAAGACTTCCTGCATTTTATTTCTTAATGTCCTTTAAATTGAAAGCAGTGACCCTCATTAGAAATGAAGTAAACCAACGATTTCTGTGGACAAAGTGGAATTCTTTCCTTTAGTAGATAATGAAGTTATAGGAAGACTGTCTTTGTTAGTCTTCCCTAAAAACAAAACAGTTACTTTGAAAATGCTCCTTCAGAAAATGGGCTTCAGCCAAGAAAACGGTGTTATCTGTGAATCACACGTATTTGTATAGAGAATCCTTCCTATTGCTGACAGTGGGTAGTCACTGTAGACAAAAAATCTGTCAGACCACAGGTGATCATCTGTACACGAACCTAATCATATATTTTCTAATAATTATTCCTTATTTATATTTATTAGCTGACATTTGAGTTTTAGCCAGTTTAAAGGAATATCATTAGAGAAATAACAGAATGATATTTACAAGAATAATTTTAAAAATTAGGATGCATTTGGGTCTATAACTAAAAAAATTCCTGTCATTCTTTTGTATGCTAAAAGGTTTTGGATACATTATATTATACTTTCTCTTCTACCTCGCCCCTAATAAATATTGTTGTCGGGGTAATGTACTAAGTCCCCTTTCCATCCATTTTTCAGAAACATTTCTCTGCAGTGATTGGGTCCGTGAATAATGATTATGCGTCACCAACATTCCCTCTCTTACAAGCATCCTGGGAGATGCGTGAGTTCAGAAATAGCATTATCAGTTATTTTCATGATATTTAAACTTGTGATCTATTTCTCCAGTAGAACATGAATTGTCAAATGCTTATTGTTACTTGAAGTTGTTTCTTTCCTTAAAATAAACTGGCAAATATTCTTTGTTTCCTCCTCTTTTATGTATAAATGTGAACACACACTCGCAGAGGAATGGGGCTTTGTTGTCATGAAAAACTATTTAATCATGTGTTCTTCATTTCTTAGGTTAAAAAAAAGCATAAACATGTAAGGAAAAAATGAATTAAAAACTCTGGGAAGATAAAATCCTTGTTGATTATTCTAAGTCAGAAGCTTCTAAGACACGAGTTTTCCTTCTGGAAATTGAGAGAACACTACTGTAAAGAATGTGCATAGATTCTGGAAAAGGCAGAATTCTCATTTTGCCTAAAGTCTTAAATTGCAAATCTTATTGCAATGTAATGTCATCTACTACACGAGAATTCTTTGGAAATGTTACTGAGAATCTCAGGAGTCCATGAGTTCTGACTAATTACAGTTGTAATCCTGCCAGGATCTTTGAGGATCTTGTACCATTTTATTAAGCAGCCACTTCAATATGCACCAGACTAATAAGGAACTTGGAAGCTCACTATTCACCAAAAGATGAAAAGTTTAAAATATTTTGAAATTATTTCATGTAAGTATTTTCAAGAACTATGGTACATGTCAAAGTCACGTGTAGAAGCTGTTTTGGGGAGCGAGGCATAGCATGAAAGTCACATTTACTCTGCCTGAACATCATCTACTGTATCAGTCCAGAACCCACTGGGAGCATGGTGGTCCACTGGGGGAGGACCGGACCAAGGGAAGCAAGAATCAAGGGGATTCTTGTTCCCATCTGAACAGGTAATCAATCCTCAGACTTTAGCCGTGAGGAAGAGGGTCTCCCTGTGGTCAGACTGGACTTTTAAAGAGAAGCCAGATACTTAGGTTTTCTCTATAAAAATGGAAATTGCTGATTTTATTTTGTAAAAAAAATGCTAGAACGTTAAATAACGCCCGTCTCCAGGTCTTGAATTCTGGTCTCCAGTTTGCGGTCTCAACAATACATCCGAATAAAAGTCCTAACAAGAAAAACGATTTTTAAATTTTGAAATACAGTGAAAATTAATCATATTGGGAAAAATTTTCATCTAAAATATCTTGTAAAGTCATATGCTCAATTTTTATCGGAAGCATAAACCCTGTCAAGGAAAGTTACCATATCGGAATTAGCCTTTACCGATGGGGTCATGTTTACTGGGCACCTGCTGTACAAGTAAGCTTAGGCTTGGTAAAGTGAGGGGCACAAGGTAATATGAAATGAGATTCTTGCCTTCTGGGAGTTTGTAATCCATCTGTACACACATACGCGCACACACACGCACGTCCATGCACACACACGCATGCACAGTAATTACAATTAATTACTAGTGGAAGCAGTACAGCAGTCCATGCTAGAACCGACGATACAGGCAGTTGGGACAGCAATGGCGGATTTGACGTGGGATTGGGCTAGATGACATACACCATAAACCTCCACGTACACCACTGAGGAAGCTGGGCGTGGGTGGGGTTCCAAGAATAGGTAGAAAGTACTAATGTGGAATCACAAGTCACCACCCCTAAAAACAACACCGATCAGCTAATATTTGTTGTACACGTATGTGTATCAGGCACGAGGGCCAGCACTTTTTATCAATCATCTTACCTCATCCTAATAATCAGCCTAGGAGCTAGTTTCTGTGATTACCTCATGGCCCAGTGCGGAAGCGGAGGATCAGAGAGGTCTAGTGAGATGCCAAAGATCACCCAGTGCATGATTCCAGGCCATGAACCTGGGCCCATCTGACTTCAGAGACGGAGCTCTGGATGGGAGAGACTGGGTGGGGGCAACGCTTGAGGCTGTCCACACCCAAGAGCGTTTTCCTAATGGTATTGAGATGCGTCTGGCTGGAGCAGAGAGTTCGCAGGGAGGAAGAGTAGGAAATAAACAGATCTGAGTAAAATAGAAAAGCATACTCCACTCTTTCCTTATGGAAATAAATTTATCTCATGATGATCTTCAACAAATCTTTCCTCTTCTGACAGCACCTGGGAAGTCTCCTTCCTCCGCATGCTCCCCTCAACATCCTGTCCCTTCACTGGCTTCTGGAGAGCAGTTGTCCTAGAGGGAAGCCCCATCAAAGTATTAATCGAGATGTTAATGACAGACACTGACTTGACCTGTTCCTGTCGAGGACATTTGGGCTTTTCAAAGCTGCTGGTGCAACTGGTGGCACCGTGCCAGCCACGCTGGTGAGGGGTTTTCGTGCATAAGTAAGAGGAGAGGGCTGCCCTCGGCCCCACCTGCGACAAATCCTTCCAGAATTCTATTTCTTTTCAGTGTCTTTGTTTTAGCTGTTTCACCAGAAGGAAAGTGGATTCACCTGCCTAATTTTAGGCAAATTGTTTTATGTCTGACACTCAGTTCCCTCATCTTCACGTGTACCACGAGGATAATTCTAAGCACCTTCTCTTATGATTTCATCTGGCCCTTACAATATGTAATTGCAGGTCTTCAGATCACCTTTTACTTTCTTAGTTCTTAAAGAAAATAGGAAAATTTTCTTTCACCACTCTGTTTTAGCATTTAATATTCGCTCATTTCTGGTCAGTGACTACTACTTTTAGCAACAGAAGAAAAACATATCACCTAATATATAAAATATCACCTAATCTTCATTGGACTCAATGGCAGCTTCTCACCCTGTGACTTGCTGTTACAGAGGTCTTCAGAAGCACTCTGCAGCTCTAATTCTGGAAAGGTGACCGTGTTAAGGAGAAGAATGACTGAACAGTTAGCCCATGACTCTGCCCTGGAGAGGGCCATTATTGAAAGGTTAGAATTGACCATCTGCATTCTGAAAACAAAAACTTATATATTTTTATTATTCTTATCATTTTAACTTTGTTAAAATCATAAACTCAACTAGAGAAAAAATGCAAATAATTATTACCAGAAAGCAATTTTTGTCTTTGTTCCACTTTTCTGATGTAACCAAGTTTACCTGCCTGGTTTACATCCTTCCAAAACTTCTCCATACTCCATCAAACAAGCTCACCCACACACCTGCACACATGCACACATGCACGCAGACATAGGTTTTATTATTGCTTATTTTGCAAGTGAGGGCACACATTAATTTGCACCTTGCTTTTCTCACTTAAATAGACATTCATTCAACCATCCATTTACCAGTCTGTCACCATTCATCCTTCCATCCATCCATTCAACCACCCATTCGTCTGTCCATCTGTTGATCCATGTATCCATCCATCCAGCTTTCTCCAAGTCAATAATAGATAACTCAATTTTGAAAAATCTACATAACATTCTCCATGGTATAGAAATTTCAGTTTATTTCACCAGGTCCATATTGACAGATATTACTTTTTTTGTTTTGTTTTGTTTACCATTACAAATAAAACCATAATAAGCATCGCTATATCTTTGTACCTGCATTTTTTTTTTCTCTAAAAGAGCTTACCACAAGTGGGATTGTTGGGCCAAGGAATCAATATACTTTTAATTTAATATTTCTCTCCAGATTACTTTCTTAGAAGGTTGCAGCAATTCTGACTCTCACCGTGTCAAGAATGAAGAGTACCATTTTTGTCCACAATCTTGTCTCGACTCAACGTTTGGCTTTTAAAAAAAACTTCTGTGCCTTTCTTCAGCGAAAAATTATATCCAATTATTAACTTTAATTTTTACTTATTTGATAAATAGTGAGTTACCATTACATCTTTTCAGATATTTGGTAGTCATTTTATTTTTCTTTTTTGGAAATTGTTAACATCCTTTTCTTTCTGTTGGATTGTTTGTTCATCTTTATCAGTTTGTAGGAGAGCTTTGTGTACTAGGTTTTAATCCCCTGCCTGTCTTATGTATTCCAAATATTTTCTCCAGTGTGTTTCAATTGTCTTTGATTTGTTTGTGGCAGCATTAAAAATATTTTTTTTTGTGAGACAAATATCTGTATTTTGTCTTATGGCTTTTGAGTTTCCTATCACACTTAAAAAGTAATTTTGGAATATTTTTCCCCTAGTAACCATAGGAGTTTCTAAGTATAGGCTATATTAGATATAATAGATAATTTTGTGTTTTCTAATATTTATGCCAATCGTTTCACATAATTTATTTTTACAATTATTTCATGGACATTAACAAAAAGAATATATATTCTCTGGAAGTTTCAAGTCCTCTTCCCCAACTGCTTCTCTCACCTCAGTTTTGATGAATTAATTTCTTTCTCTTCTCTTCCTTTTAAATTCTAAGATCTCTCTTATAATATGGTCTTGCATTCAAATGTTTTCACCTACCTTATTACAACTGTTACACTTGTTACAAATCCTGACTCCCTGTCAGTGATTTAACTATACAGAGGTATTCATACATTGGTTACAATTCACGGTCTTCCCTGCTTCACATTAGGTCACCCAAATGTCCCCATCCCCTCAGGCACCTCTTCCTCCAGGCAGCTGCAGATCTGGGTCAGAGCACCTGCATTAGTGAATTACAGCCAGGAATTTTGCAGCCACTCCCTCTCTGGGTCAGACATCCTTGGGCAGGCCGCAACTTGCACAACTGTACACGAGTGACCCTGTAGGTGGTGAACTTCTTGAATTCTTTAGCAATACAACCATAGATATAGAGACTCTGACCAATTTATGGACTTTAGACCTGTATAGAATCTTAGGATTACAGCCCTTTTCTGTCATTTAGCTTGCCTGCCTTGGTTGCAGTATTATTCTAGAAAGGAAGATAAGAGAGAGAGAGAGAGATACAGCCACACTGCCATTTTTGTTTGATTCCCATGTGAGATAGGAGAAATTGTGCAAATAGGGAGGACTGGTGCACTATATACAGAACCTAATATACAGAACATATATAACCTATATACAGAACAGCTATGGAGGCCACTGTGGCTTGGGGCTGTTTTTGGAACAGAAATGATAATAATGGAAAACACAAATATGTATACTAGGTGTCAGGCTCTACACTGTGCACTTTACATATATTGGTTATATTGAGTCATTGAATCCCCAAAACTATCATACTAGCGTTGTGTACTATTATGACCTTTATTTTATTAACGAGAAATGGAGCACAGAGCGATTGTTTTCCCAGAGCTCCATGGGGGACCTAGGGTTCGAACCCGCACCACCAGCTCCTGAATAAGCCGGGCCACCTTGCCTGACCATCTGGAACGTTGACTAGGGCTTATTGAAGATGCTGGGACGCAGGTAGGTGTTTCATTCCATTTATTATGTGAGTCCACAACCGATTATTCTGTTTCACAACACAGAGCTGGGTTTCTAAACAGATCGTCTAGTTAAATTTATTCTCTTACACATGGGAGGTGATTTGATGATTTTACAAATGCAGCATTTGAATTAGTACATTTTTACATAATCAGATAAATTTAGATGATAATCGCTGATAGTAACTCCCGCACACTGGGTGCTTACTTGTACTAAGGTATTGTGCTGAGTGTTTCCCACACATTACTTTTAATCCTCAGAATGCATTACAAGGAAGAGATTATCACCCTGATGGAGAGGGAACTGAAGTGCCCCAAGTCTCTGAAAACAGTGATTTTCAGTGATTCTAGTAGTCACGTAATGGGTCAACATGCAAGGCTTTTGAGGTTATCTTACAGGAAGGGAAAAACTCGACAGGAAAGAGCCGTCCTAGGATGGAGCTCGTCCTGGGGTTCCACTGAGGGCACTTGTGAAGTAGCACAGGAAAAAAGAACAACAAAGAAAGAACAAAATAAAAGGGGAAAAAAAGCAAGAGCAAAAGAGTACAGCTGTGTTTTTAGGATGCGGGCCATAGCAGGAAAGGCAGCCTCTGCTCTTCCCCATCAGCACTTCAAACAACGAGGGATCGAGGATGTCTGGAGGCCGCCGGCCCTAAACATCAGTGGTGGGCGAGATAAGATGGCTGGCCGCAGGAATGAGCAGCAGCCTGTCATGCACGTGCCTGTAGTAATTAGCATCACGTGGAGCGGAGCCCAGGCCATCGCCGAGCTGGTCCTCTCTCTGAGTCCTGATGACACCATTAAAAAATGAATCACACACACGTCCATGGCATTTTGTCAGGGTAATGATAAGCCTTTTTAAAATTACTCACTGAGACTCTGGGTCAGACACATGGACTGCCTTACGTTCCACCGAGGAGGAAAAATGTCCTTGTGACATCCTCATTGTGTGGAGGTGGATAGGGTGAGACCGTCCTGCTCTCTGAAGAAAGAAAGCAGGTTCCAGAAAGCAAGCCCCTACCTAATGTGGTAAAAGCTTCCATTTTATTTACAGCTTCAACACACTTAATTTCTCTGTTGATAGTATTATGTGGCCCTCATTATACATATCCCTCTACAGTTGTGTTTTTTTTTCGGGGGGGGGGGACTGTGAGCTGGAAGGATTTGCCTAGATCATTCAATTCATGACTCATTTTCAAAGTGACCTATAACAATAAGAAAGTTGATTTTAATCTTGTCTCTGGAAAAAAATGCTCCAGGTATATTCAAGAAAATATTTAGATTACGTACACATGTAAAACTAGCATGCAGGATTTCTGTGTTTGGGATTCTCAGAAGACAGCTTTGCTGTTCTTATTTTAAATCCACAACAGAATTGCAAGCATGCGTTTCTGCACAGTAAAATGAGTAACGTAAGGAGGACAGCTCTGTCTGCAATGTTCTATCCTAACTGAAAGGTTCCATTCTCCTCCATCGAAACTCTGAACCAAAACATCAGTCACACTCTGTCCTTCACGTTTCCCAGGGACCACAAAATATAACATACACTAACAGAACACATGGGCAACAAAAGATATTAATAGTTACAAATGATATGCATAATAGATATTAAGTAAATGAGTGTGTGAAATGTTATATTGAAATAATTTCTAAACGGTTTCCAAAAACTAATGGTTGCACATAGGTGTCTTCACCCAAGGTGGTCAAAGCCTGGAACTGTCCACATTTTGATGACTCTTCCTGACGGCGTGAGATCCCACCTGTCATGCGCACTCCCTTCACCTAGTTGCTTGTTGAGCACTGTCCAAGGTCCTGAGCTTGGTGCTGTTGTGGGAGCAGAAAATAAAGATGACAGGTTGAATTATAACGTTCTGCTAGAGCAGGAGATGTGAGAACCAACCATCATTCCAGGGAAATGAGATAAATGCTACCATGGAGGTACCAGCACATAGCTGTGAAAGGAAAGAAGGTGTAATTAAATTTGACAAGAACGCGTGCGAAGATTTGGTGTAGGAAGTGGTGAGGGAGCTGAGCCGTTCTCTCTGCTAATCGGCTCCTCCCTGTATCCAATGGCCTAGGATACATTCTAGGGTTTTCCTCGAAGCCCCACTTTCCTTTGCTGGTCCCCTGCAGTCACACGCAGGAGCGCGTGCACACACACAGGTGTGTCACTCCAGCCTTCCCTCTCAGCAGTGCCTAGTTCTCTCTGGTCCTCTCCATCCTTCTTGCAGGAGAGTCTCCCGGGCTGGCACATTGGCCCCTAATCAATCTTACACATCTGACACCCCCGTACAGAATGCAACCCTTGAAATGTAAAACTGACAACTGATGTTGTCAGTTCCCAGCCTTAGGCCTTCAGAGACTCCCTTTATTTAGGGAATAAAAGTCAAACCTTTTCTCTACTAGTCAATCCGCATCCTGGGTGTAGCTGATATACTCGTGTGCACGTGTGCATGTGTGCACATGCAAGTAGACGTGTGTGCATGTATGGTGTGCACATGTGCATGTGTGTGCATGTGCACCTTCCTCTGCATCTTGTAACCCTTTTCCACCCTTCAGTGGATGTGTCTGTCTGTCCCGAATTTTGCTTTCCTCCAGGAGGGAATTATGTGGAGGGTGGCATGTCACCAAGAAAAGTCAGGAAACCACAGGCCACCAGAAACCCTGAGAGGACAGAGGGGCAGTGGGGGGAGATGGTTTAAACAAGGACGGTGGAGAATTTCAAGTTCCCCTTGATTCTGGCTTCCCTTGGTCCGGTCCTCCCCCAGTGGACCACCATGCTCCCAGTGGGTTCCGGACTGAGACAGTAGATGATGTTCAGACTCAGGAGAAAGGTACGGGGGAAGCACATGATACGTCCCAGTCTGTTCTTAGAAGATAGTCTCTCCTCTCTTGTGATCCCTAAACTTGAAGGGCACTTTCATGTAACAGAATGCTTGGAGATTCGCTGCATCTCTTCTGAGTCTTTGATAACTAGGATGCTTTCCCTCAGTATCCTCTACAAAGGATTAGGAATTGCATTCCTCTTCTGCCATGGTCCTTAATTTCATGCTGCCTGGGCTTTTGCTGAATGCCTTTGTCCTCCTGCACACTGTTGCTTAGCTCTTAATAACTGATAACTTAGGGAGGTGCTGGGTAAATTAATTGGTTAATGTTCACGAAAGGACATGGTCCTCACATATAAGCAGTATAAAATGGGATTTTGATTTTGTATTTGCATCACAACTTGATTTGTGCTTCTTTCTTGCCTTTATATTTCTACCCCATTAATTGTCTCACGTATACATAAAGGGCTTGATTTGCAGGCAGGCAGAACGCACTCTGACTGAGTGGGAGGATGGAAGGAGGAGCTGTATGGTCATCCAAATTTGAAACTCCACGTCCTGTCACATTTCTCCCTGAAGGCATCTTGTTTTTTAGAGCTTCAGTTTTTTGATTTTTTTTCTTCATCAACAGTCCACTTTTAGCATGCAAAGCACTCCTAAGAAGGGTTGAGTTTACCCACAATGCTTTATTCTGTTCCTACCTCATTTCCCAGCAGTGCTGAGGTTAGCAGCCAGCTGAGTGCTAGAAGAGGTTACGGTGGAGGAGATATTAGTGCTCACTGGATGACCGATTCTTCCCGACACCACTTCCTAGTCATTCTGTAGTCAGGCAGGACCCTGAGAGTAAATCCGGCCAGTGGGCAATGAGCAGAATGGTATAGAAGTTTCCATGGGACCCTCTGCTCTCTCACCCCACAGATGGCAAACAGGAAGTGGAGTCTCCATCAGCTGGGGCCCCAAGAGACCGTGTGGAGCAGAGCCCTCCCCAACCACTCCTGCTGGAGGTGCTGCAAACAGAAATAGCCTTTCATGCAAATCACCCATATTCAGGTTTAACATGTTCTAAAGCATAACCTAGCACTTCCTGAGTAATAATAGGCATATGGAGGGCAGGATATTGCCAAAAATATGCAAAGGAGGCAGGTGATTTTGCCTGTTTTATTTACTATATCATCTAGGAAAACCCTATGGATCTATTTTCCCTCCTTCCTCCCTTCCTCCCTCTCTCTTTTTCTTTCTCTCTCTCTCTCATTTAGGGGCCATGGATATCAGTTTCTTTTCTTCCTTCTGATCATCCACCCAGGCTCCTGACGGGTATTTATGCATGTCTGTCATGTGCTGGGCTCTGTGTTAAGGTAGGGAGGTGGCTAAACATTTCCCTTCTTCAAGAGGCCATCACTGTAATAAATAAAGCAGAAAAATTCAAACACATTCAAAATACAGTGTTGAAAGTGCTAATAGAGATGTTAGGTCAATACAAAGAATGAGAGGAAAGATTGTGCCAGCTAGGTAATCTTTTAAATATTCCTCAAGAATTTTTTTCCAGTCTATTTTATTTTATTTATTTTGAGGAAGATGGGCCCTGAGCTAACATCTGTTGCCAATCTTCCTCTCTCTTTTTATTCTTTTTTCTCTCCAAAGCCCCCAGTTCATAGTTGTATATCCTAACTGTAGGTCCTTCTAGTTCTTCTATGTGGGACGCTGCTTCAGCAAGGCTTGAGGAGCGGTGAGTAGGTCCGCGTCCAGGATCCGAACCGGCAATCCCGGGCGTGGATACAGAATGCAAGAAGTTAACCGCTGCACCACCAAGCTCCCCTGGGTAATCTTTCCAAGGAAAAGGAGGTATGGTCTTGGGGGAGAAAAGCTTTCCAGGCAGAGGGAGGAGCAAGGATGCTCTCAGGCCAGTAAGAGCAGGAGAATGACAACAGGAGACCCCAGAGAGAGTCGATGACATAATCCTGGACGCCTGGCTCTGAGGCTGGGGCCACAGGTGGCAGTACCAAGTCTGAGCCCAACACACATGCCCTCGAGGCTTGTCCACACCTGTCCTTGGCCCCCCTCCTCCGTGGACGCTCTTCCTTCCCTCTGGCTCCTCCCCACCGACTCAGCTCCCCTTCAGCCACACCCACTACTCACCTTGATGTCGTGGAGGCCAATTTCCTCATGTCTTCTGTCCCACATCAAGCTCACGATTCCTGGCCACCCCTTAGATGTCTGTATTAGTCAGGGTTCTCCAGAGAAACAGAACCAATAGGAAGGATAGATAGATAGTGAGTGAGATAGACAGACAGATGATAGATAGATAGATAGATAGATAGATAGATAGATAGATAGATAGATAGATAGATAGAGGATATTTATCATAGTAATTGATTCCAGTGATTATGGAGGCTGAGAAGTCCCATGATCTGCTGTCTGCAAGCTGGAGACCCAGGCAGCCAGTGGTGTAGTTCAGTCTGAGCCCAAAAGCCTGTGAAGTGGGGTCGACGTCGGATGGCTGGAGAAGATGGTCGTCCCAGCTCAAGCAGAGAGTGAATTCTCATGTCTTTTTGTTCCATTCAGGCCCTCAACAGATTGGATGGTGCCCCCTACATCGGGGAGGGCAGATCTTCCTTACTCTGTCTGTGGACCCAAATGCTACTCTCTTCCAGAAATACCCTCACAGACACACCCAGAATAATGTTTACCAGCTCTCTGGGCGTCCCTTTGTCCCTCTTGTGGTTGCATAAAGCGAACCATCACTCCTCCGACACTCACCCCACTGGCTCTGACCTTCTTCTCCCACCTCTCTCACCTCCTTCTGGGGATCAGAGTCTCTCTCTAACAACGTTGATTATCTTCTCTTATTTTCCAGATGTTGCCTTTACCTTCTTGCTGTAGCCTTGGAGATGTTCAGAGTGTTCGGGGGAATTTTTGTCAAAATGTTCAGATGGTGATACTGGAACTTTGTGTGGGTGCAGGTGTGCTACCATCTTAAAACATGGGACACCCCATAACAAACTGTGCTCCCCAGATGCCAGGAGCATCCCTGCTAAGCAATTGTTTGAACCCTGGATCTCCCTGGGACACCTCTCACCTCTCCTCTTAGGAGGGCTGTTTTTTTCTCTCCTACCTCTGGACCAGGGGATGGGGGTGGTCACCTCCCTGCATTTCTCTTTCTCATTGGTCTCACTTCCACACCATCTCTCTCCCCGCAGAAGCCTCTAGCATTGACTCCCGCAACCTCAGTCTGTGCCACCTCCCCACTGGACAGTACGTCCTGCTCCCAGTTCCTACCCTTGCCCTGTAAGGGCGGTAGCTCATGGCTCACTGTCACTGTCCCAGCACCATTCCTGGCTCAACTTTGGGTGATGTCAAGATGATTTCTCCAATACCGGGCCTCTCCATTCCTTGACCTTCTTTCCTCTGTTCTAGACCACATCACATCCAGGAACTGGATGTTAAGCATTAAGCGCCCCTCTCTCTGATCCCTGCATCTTTCTTCCTTGCTTACTTTCTCTTATATGCTGACACCTAAAGTCCCTTGGTTCTGTAGCCTTTCACCATCCCTCACAGTACTCACATTTTCCCTTCCTTCTTTACCCAGCCGACAAGGGAGTCTCACCTCTGCACACACTCTCACCTTCCTCGTCCTCCCGCTCTTGCTCGCCTACATACCTAGAGAAGACTCAGCTCAGACCACTGCTGTGGCCCAGGAGCCTGGAGAAGGACACTCACCTGTGCTAACAGGTTTCATGAAAACCATGAGTATCAACTCTGAATGGCCCTTGTCCTCCATGCTATGCTCCCAGACCCCACTCACTTTGCCACTTTCCCAGAGGATGGATTTCTTCTTTCTCTCTTCCCCTCCCTCTAGTCCCTTCTCCCTGGGCCCCACTCTCAGCTGATGACCTAGCTTACTCTTTCACTGGGAAAACGGAGACTATCAGAAGAGAAATTCCTCAAGCTCCTGACATCACTCCTCCCTGAGTCCCCGCATTTCAGCCCCTGTTCTCCAATTTCCCTCTGAGATTCTGGAAGAACCGTCCTGCTCCTATCGAGGGCAACCCCTGCGTTTATGCAAAGACCCTTCCCTCTTGCCTCCTCAAGGACAGTACACAGCCTTCTCTGCTCTGGTTTATCTCATTTGACTTCCATGCTTCAGAAGTCTGTCAGTTCCTGTTCTGTTTATGCCCTCCTCCCCTTCTAAGTGCTGCGATGAATTTATTCAGTTTTTTTCATACAGGTTATTCATATGAATATGTAAATTCACTTGGACCAAAGGCTTGGGCCATTTTATCCAGAACTGGTGGACACGTGTGATTTCTAATTTTTGGTTACTATAAAAAATGCTGCAATAAACACATTTTTGAACAGAGGCACATTTCCATTAGATATATCCACTGACATAGAATTGCATGGTAGTGAAGGGGAGAAAGAGCATTCTCTACCCACTCTGGGTCCTTTCTGGCTGGGCTACAAATTAAACTGACATGAGGCCAAATAGCAGGAGAAAATCAAACAAAGCTTTATAACATGTATACGTGGGAGAGGTCCGGGGAAAGTGAGTATCTCTCACCAGCATGGTGGAGGTTCTCCTCATATAGACAAACAAGGATTTTTTGGGGGGTGAGGATGTCAGCCATGAGGGATTACAAGAAAAGCACAGTAAACAAGAGTATGCAGATTTAAGTTTTCACCTTCCACACCTACAAGATCCCTAGAGATAAAGTCACCCCCTCTTCTTCCTGGTACAGAGAGGGAGATACCTTTACAAATGGAGATTTCCCTTACAAATGTAAATGTCTCTTAAAAAGGGTAACTTCTACTTGTTTTTCAGAGTTTTTTTCCTGTCTGCAGTTTCCAGCCCAAACTCTTTATGTCAATTAATCTTCACATTTTGGGGTACCCAATTCCGATTCTCCACAGTAGAAATATGTAATTACAAAATATTGGAAAATATTGCTAAATTGCTTTTCACAAAGACTTTGGCAAGATATCCTCCCCTATTTCTCAGCTTCTGTGCCACCATAATATATTAGTCTTTAGAATTTCTGACAATGTGATAAGCCAAAGATCTCAATTTTGTTTTATTTTGCCTTCCTCCTTGTATTAATGAAATGATCATCTTTTATGTATTTATTGACATTTGTGTTTCTTCTAATTGACCCTTTAGAGCCTTTGACTATTTTTCTTTCTTTCTTGCCCTTTTTTCTTTTGTTTTGTGGGAGCTCTTTAAGTATTCTGATTATTAATGCTTTTGTGTGGATTTACTGCAAATAATCCCTCCTACTCTATGTTGCTTGCCTCTCAACTTGCTGGTTGAAATTGTAGCATCTCAGTTGGGTTTCTAATTGGTGGACACACACACACACACACACACTGCCACAGATACTCATCTTAATGGGAGTGAACTAGCAATAGAGGCCAGAAGTAGAGGCAGCGATATCCTTCACAGCCCCCCTGGGGTCTCGGTGTCCCTTCTGGGGGCACACAGTTGCCCTGTGAGGGTGGAAAGAATAAATGTGTAGTTTTCATTTTTATACCCTTTACCAGGCATTAATATCAGGCTTCTAATATCTCTCTGAAAGGAACCAGGCAACTTGATTTCTCTACCTTCTGGAAGATGTCAGAGGTCAAGGCAGCCCAGGACATTCTAGGTCTTGCAGTCCATCAGCCTGCCAAGCTACCAACTCAGGAGAAGAAGTCAGTGGTGGATCAAGCGATCATATTTAAGGGTGGTGCACTAGGGCAGCAGCAGCTGACTAACCAGCAGCTGGAGGGGCAGGGATGGAGGAGGAGGTTGGTGCATCTCCGGGACAGATGGCAGGGCTTCAGATGAGACCCTGGAAGCCTGGGACACCATGAGACCCCTGAGATGGGCCAAACTGGGAGACACCAGTCTGTGTGGAAAAGGCAGAGAGCTGGCATAGTTGTGGCTTTCTAGTCCCACGCAGGGTTAGATTTGGCCAGAAGGATATTTTGGGAAGGACCATGCTAGGAAGTAAAGGTATGCTAATTCTACCCTTAACTTTAAATGCATCCTGAACTCTCCCCTCAGCCATTAATAGCAACTTATCAGGTTGCTTTCTTTGCCCTCAGATTTCTCCTGCAGTAATCATCCCTTCTTAACTGCCCTGGACAGAACAAAACCTGAAATGCCATTTACTTTAAGAATATAATCACTTATTGATTCCTCTTTTTCTCGAGGAGATAGAACCAGTGTGTAAGCTTTTATCCAAGAAAGTCCAGGACGATTTTTATCCTCCGTGTTTAGTTCAAATCCATTCAAACTCTCCTTATAAAACTGCAATTTCAGGCATTGTGCAGCAGATAATCATTATTTTTTTAAAAAGGATTCATCATACTGCTCATGTGAAAAATTCACAGTCGGCAGACAATATTTAATAAGTAAATCAATAATATTCATTTCAGGGAAAAATTAGGTATAGAATATAGCTGGAGAAGATAATAAAACAAGATCAAATACTAAATTTCAGACCTGATGAACCATCAGGGGTAATGCGATTTGCCACGGTGCCAGCGTGTTAGGAAGCTTACGTCACAAAACGTTGTGTCAGCGCAAATTCAACCTCATTTGTTATATGATTAAAACACAAGGAGAAAGAAGTCCTGCTGGCCTCCAGTTTCACACGCACCACTTTAGTGAAGTGACGTGGAGGGAGAAACTTCCTCCGCTCAGGAAAGTTTTGCTGGAAAGTACATTCCCAATTGGCAGAGAGGTTAATTTACTAAGAGGATGGGCACTGCCCATGAGATCCTGTCACTCTTTTTGATAAAATCCAATTAAAAGACTTAACATTGGGAGGGAGCTCAGAAGCATCTTTTAGTCCCATCTCTGTTTTCCGAGTGACACTGCCGAGGATAGATATGGATGATGGGAGGTCATCTTGTTTCTTCGGAAGTGCTTTGTGTCTTCATGGGTCTAATAATTCTTTATAGCTCCTGCCGAGTAATCATCTGGTGTGGCTTACATATGTACCACCTTTTTTCTACATAACACACTCGCAAATATTTGAGGGCAGCTCTTTTTTTTTTTTTCATTTGCTGAGGAAGACCGGCCCTGGGCTAACATCCGTGCCCATCTTCCTCTACTTTATATGGGACACCGCCACAGCGTGGCTGACAAGAAGTGCCTCGGTCCACACCGGCGATCCGAACCTGCGAACCCCAAGCTGCTACAGTGGAGTACGTGAACTTGACCGCTCTGCCCCAGGGCCGGCCCCAGGGCCCCTCTTATGCCTCTCACTTTTCTTCTCTAGGCTAAACGTCTCCAGATCTCTCAACAGTGCTTCATTTACTATGATTTCCAGATCTCTCATCACTGTTTCATGAAGCTTTTGTGTTCTGGCCACCGGCATACTCCAGCGAATGCATTCCCGTTTGTCAAATATACCCTAGAACCCTGTGTCTGTAGTTAAACCCAGCGCTGCCCGTGAGTTTTGGCCAATGCTTGGTGGGGTCGCATCCTCTCCGTATGTACATTTGATGTCAGCTAGTGCAGCTTCTCCTACATTGGGCTGTATGAGTGGTGTAGGTGTTAATTGGAAGAAGAAAAGGCAGAAGCCGAGAAACGATTGTAACATATTTTTAAAAAATCAGTTTCAGGTGATTCTGATGGCTGCCCCTATTCCTTGCAGCCCCAAACCTCCACGTTGGACTTCAGGATCACAGCAAGACAGTGTTGCCACTTGGAACAGGGGTTGGAGAGCCAGACTCCTGGGCTTTCCAGAGCAAGTCTCCGATCGGATTTCCCTACTTCACACTGCCAATGGCTATAGCTGCTGCCATAAGCCAGACTGACTTCATTTGGCACTATTTAGCAGGTGGTGGTTGGCCCTCACCTCCTGGGCGATGGGCCTGAGGAGGATCTTGCGCGCCTGAAAAAGAGCTTTAATCCATCTCAACTCGCACCCTTCAAAATGGTCTGAAATTTCTTCTCTGCTCATTCTTCCTCTGAACCAAAACTGAAGACACATGGTCTCACCAAAAAAGAATTTTTGTGCTTATTTTGTGCTCTTAAATAATCTAGAAGGGAAATATCAGATACAGAAAAATGGGGGGTTTAAGGGGCTAACGGAGCATCATATTTGAAATCAAAACTGTTTTGGAATATAAGGCATATATAGTACATATTCCTTCTATGAACATGAAATAGATATACATCTTCTGTGAACTAGGCTGTGTTTTCATTCTACCTCCGGGAAAACCAGTTACTAAAGCTGCTCTATTCTAGTTCCCGTGGTGAATCCCAGTTCTACAAGTTCTGCTCCTCCGGGGGAATCCAACTGGACATACTTAAAAGCAAGACTACAATAAAGAAATCTGAGTCACTTGCCTGCTTTGTGGCCATGTTTCACCTGCCATTGGACATAGTAATTATTTCTCCTAGTCCAAGTCGGTGTTTCTCAACCCTGGATGAAAATTGGAATCCACTGGAGCACTTGTTAGATGACCACTCAGGCCTGAGTCTCAACCAGAGTCGATGGGGTCTGATCTGGCTGCCTGGCAGGTTCAAAAGCTGCCCAGATTATTCTCACGTGAGGTCAAGGTCCAGAATTTGTATGCTATGCAAAATAAACATGAAATTCTGTCTCTTGGAAATACTTGGCATTCTCCTAACAAACTCAGCACCACAGACACGTAAGAAGAAAGAAAAGATGTGGCTGATGTCACTGAAGTTCTTTCTTCCCACGGTAGGATTTCTGGTTGGTCTCCATTTTTTTCTTCTTGAGGCTGTAAGTATTTGCTATGTTTTATGGATGACTTATCTGCTGTACTATAGTAGAGAGATGTGCGGTTGCTTCTGGGTAATTTAACTTTCCTTAAGAATTTTAGTTGCCTAACTTTTTCTAGACCCTGTCGAAGGATTCCCTTTTTAGCCTATTCAAGTGGAAATAGAAACGTGTCAATTAAGTGTCTGGCCTGAGACAGAGGGGGTTGTAGGAAATAGGCCCTTCATGCTGATGAGTGTTTCAGTGATGGGCATATCTTACCTGAGTCAGAGCCAGGGTTACATCGAAAAATAAACTAAAATTTAAGTGTGTCTCTTCTTCCAGGGTGGAAAAATCTTAAGAAAGGAGTTGTTCAGATTTGTCTAAGATGTTCATTTGTATGTCATCTCTGAAGTCCTCTAGCATTTAAAGTACAATAAAATCTCCTGAACTTAAATCCTCCTTGTCAGAAGCCCTATGTTGCTGGAGTGTGTGAAATACCTACATGTGCACACATCTGCTTACGTCACACATTCTCAGGGACACACTGCCTGACTGGGAGATGCTACAGTGACTGTGGGAACTCGGTCATAGCACTCCCTCTTGTTTCACATGGGTTCTTTAGCATGCATCACATTTGCATGGCACAGATATGACTCATCTTATGGGCTTTCTGCTTCCCCTATAAGAATGCGAGCCCTGTGAGGAGGGGGTTGTCGGTGTGCCCACTACCACATTTTCAGGGCTACTCCAGTTACCGAGTTAGAGTGTGCCCTCAATAAACACCCTCACAGAATGAATTAGGGAGTCAGAAAAGCAGTTTATGGAGGTTTTATTGGATGCCATACGTATTCAGTGTGGTCTCACGTACTGTGTCCATAACGCGGTGTGGCTGAGTAATCGTGGGATTGGGTGTTGAGTTCTAGCTCTGCCATGGAGGGGGTGAATTTGTGCAGTCAGTGATCTCACCTGGAAAGGAGACTAGGATGAGCACAGAAATAATGCTTTTTCCTATTTCATAAGCCAGTTTTGTGGGGCAAATGAAGTAATTTACTGGCAATTACTTTGCAATCTTTCAAGGACTGCATCACAGTTTACTGTTTCCCTTTGCTGACACTCCGCCCAGAGAACAAGGGTGCGCCAGCGCCACCTGCAACCCGCAGGGCCGGTAGAGGAAAGCGTGTCTGAAGGAGTTTCATCTGGCTGCCCCACGTCCACCGCATCTCAGCTCTCACCTGACCCATCCCTGGCTCAGAACCCCTCCTGCGTTTGATGCAGGTGCGACTCTGCTGGATGTGACTAGCACCGTGTGTGAATGTATAACACAGCACTTGTGACACTGCATTGAAGGTGTCTGGTAGAGTGCCTCTAACGGGACTCCCCTGTGAGCTTTTCTGAGCTGGGAAATGTGCTGTTTACTGCACCGACATCTCATGCAACGTGGTTTGCAAGAACTCAGCTGCTCAACAGACAGGTGTTGAATCAAACCAGCCATTCTCCATTTTCTATTTACCATATTTTAAAATCACCAACAAAGCATTTATTCCAGGCCCAGTTCCTCCAAGTGCTCACAGAACAAAGTAAAAGAAAATAATAAAAGAAAACAGATATGCAACCTTCCCAACATGTGTTAGCATTTAAGCAGCAAAGAACTCAGACTTAATGCAGGGAGCTGTTCTGAATAACCGATGGTGTCCCAGTTTTCCCTGCAATCTGACTTTCTCAGGCTTGGTGACACTGGTGACTATCAGAAGCAACACAGGGCAGAGGACCCTTCCCCTCCTTCACAGAACAACAGTTTGAAGAGCAAGAAGCAGGGAAATAAGATGACAGGTGCTTACTGTGTAGTAACTGTGTAAATTGACCCGTTAGGTTGAAAACAGATCTTCCGACGCAAAAATTCTTTATGACCTCAGTTTTACTGAAAGTTATAAATGCTTCATAGCTTTTTAGAAAATTGGTTGATTCTCTGATTTTGGTCCAAAATTGAGTGAGACTCAGGCACAAACTATGAGAAGACATTGTTTAATTGCACGTTTACTTATCCATGCATCAAATTTCCACACAGTTTTCGTGAGGTGTTCTCCTTAGGCATGGATGGCAAAACCACACGCTCCAGAGTGACGACGAGCTAGACATGAATTCCGGCTTCGTCCCTCATTAGCTGTGTGATCTTAGGTTGGTTACTCAACTTCTCTGAGCCTCTATTTCTTTATCTTATAAAAGGGATAGTGTTACCTACCTAAAAATTAATGTATTGATCAACTCTGTTGGTGTAAGAGAACTTCCAAGTTTCACTGGCTCACAATACTCGTTCCTCATATTACGCAGGGGATGCAGGGCTGTGGCTGTGCTCCAGGCTCTGGGTCTTCCATTTCTTCTCATCTGGGGACTCAGGCTGCTGACACAGCCCCAGTCCAGCACATGCCCATTTTCTTGACCAGGGAGGAGAGAGAGAAAGAGAGGTAGAGCGAATGCACACAAACTCAGGTCCCCCCACACTCCATTGGTGGAAACAAGTCACAGTCTAAGATCAAAGTCAATGGAGTGACATGTCACACAGTGACTCAGAATTTTTTGCATAAAAAAATTAAGACAAAAGCCATTTGTTCTGTCCCCTGGGCTCAGCCAGTTGGTTCTTCTTCTCTGGGGGAGACTTGGCTGATCTTGGTTGGGCAGTTCTCGTGTAAGTATCCAGTTAGGTAAGGGGTCTGGCTGGTCCCACACGGCCTCTCTGACGTGTCTAGGTTTTGGGTGGCGTCAGCTAGGACAAAGGAGTTACTACACCACTTATCACTCGTCATCCAGAGGCTGACCTGGGCTTCTTCACGCAGAAACAGGAAGAGGGCCAGCCCCAGAACTCAAGCGCCTTTGCATCTCTGCTTGTATCATACTTGTTGATCCATTGAACAGAGCCGGTCACATGGCCAAACCTGGAGAGCGTGTGGGAAATAGCTTACCGGGGGAGGCTGCCAGTCTCACTGCAGACAGACCTGACTAGAGAAAAGAAATAATTTGTGGCCACTGATTTATAATCCACCAAACATGATGATGGGAGGGATGTAAAATCCTCCTATAGAAAAAGGGACTAAATGTGAAAAATATGACCTGCCATTACCTTCTCTCTTGATGGCAAATATTTATTTCCTTTTCACTCACAAATTACACCCACCCCTCCAAAGGAAGGAACTCTGAAAGTCACATCCAACCCCAGCATCAGGCTCAATTCCAAGATCTCGGGATCATGTCTACCCTGGGTTAGGTGTGGTTCCATCTGATCTGGAGATGTATGAACTAAAAACACAGATTCTGTGCATCCCCCTCCTTGCCTCTGCCCCATCATTACAACAGTGGGACACAGCCCTAGTAACCTCATCACATGCTCCCATTTGGAGGAGGAAGGAATGCATAGGAAACACTGCAGTTACTGGGCCCTAGAAAGTTCATGAATTTCTGATGGGGAAATATTGAAATCTTTGTTACTTGAGAATGGAGAATGCTCCTTGGGGAGGCCAGTTGTCCTTCTTGGCCACGTGTAAAGAGGCATGCCTTTCTTGGATGCCGAGCAGATTTATTAGCCTGTTCCTGGCTCCAAAAAGTTGGGGACACAAAGGGCGTTTTGGATCTCAGACAGTAACTGTTTAGTTTAACCAAGGCTGGTAATGTTTTTGACAAGACAACTCTCATTTTTTTCTAAATCTATTTAATTCTAGTCAACTTCATGTGCAATATTTGCCAACATAATTCTTTCCAAGATCTGCCTCTCTCTCTTTCTCTGTTTCCTTAATTGTAGTTATCTTAAGTTTATTAGGCTCCTAAATAAGGACCATAATGTAGTTTATTTCCCTTGAGCTACTTTTCTCCAGTGGAAAATATTTCCCAAGGACCACTCTAAACAAAGGTGTTTAAACAAAGATATAAGAGCCACACCTTGCACTGCTCTTTGCTTTAATAACCTGTCTTAATGTGAATCTTAATCAGGCTTTTTGGTTCAAATGCTTTCTCAATTTTATTTTGTTTTTTTCTTCTGAAAGTGAGAAATAGTTTCATTTTCCAATCCTGAAATTCCCAGCATTTCTACACAGTCTCATTTCTTTCCCGTTTGTCTGTTTGCAAACAGGCTTATTCTTTTCTGAGCCCATTTTT
This sequence comes from Tapirus indicus, assembly GCA_031878705.1. Classification (NCBI taxonomy): domain Eukaryota; kingdom Metazoa; phylum Chordata; class Mammalia; order Perissodactyla; family Tapiridae; genus Tapirus; species Tapirus indicus. The sequence goes on from CM062925.1 coordinate 125,191,169, forward strand.
CTTTAGACCCTTAACTACCGTGGGTAATATCAACCAATCATGCTAAGAACATTCAGTTTCAAAATCTCTTCAACCACAGTCAGCAGTTAAATGGTCTATTATCTGCTGTCTTGGTTTTCACATGTGGCAGAGTTACCATGTGTCACTCCTGCACCTATTGTCAGCTTTTCGGGTTCCGACAACAGCGTCCGTGCCACCTTTGCTGGCCCTGAAGCCAGTCTCCACATTTTAGCCCCTCTGTTTTATCAGCATCCTATTTTTTGCTCCAATTTTCATGTTAGTTAGCCTTGCTCTGGTATTTAACAACACTTAAATGGTAGTGGCATTCAACAGTATATATTTATTTCTCACTCATTTCACACGAGGGCTATGGGTTGGCTGTGGGTCTGCTCTAGGCCGGAGCTCTGCCCAGACTAAACTGTGGTCTGGTCTAATTTGTGGGTCTGTTTCCAGCTCTCTGCATCTTCTCATTCTGGGACTCAGGCTGAGGGAGGAGCCCTGATCTGAAACGTGCTTGTTCCTGTGACAAGGAGGGAGAGAGGCCAGGCGGAGCCATGCAATCACATGGATGTCCCCTACATGGATAAAACCTGCACAGCACCCACTTCTACTGCAGTGGGCAAAGCCAGCCGCATGACCAAGTGCAGAGGCAGCATGGCAGGTAGACATTCTTCTCCCACAGGTGACAGCTAAGCCACAGGATTGAGGATGGGGACAGAGGACCCTATTACAGGGAGTGGAGGGGATGGACAATTTTGAACAATAATAAAATTATGGAGAATATCATGAAGATATCATCAATTATCATGGAGAATAATTGTGAGAAGTCAACGAGATAATTTCTTAAGCGTACCACTTAATGATCGTTCACAGACTGAACACATATGTGTAACCAGCCCCCAAGCAAGAAAGAGATTACAATCAGCATGTTCCGGGCACGTCCACACCAAGGGAAACACACGACTACCTGATGACCACCAGCATGGATTAGCTGTGTCACTCTTCTTTTTATAGATGGACTCTACAGTAGGCGTTCTTTTGTGCTGGCTTTTCGCACTTACAGGAGGTGTGTCTAAATCAGTTTGGGCTGCTATAACAAAATACCATAGACTGAGCAGCTTATAGTCAACAGATGTTTATTCCTCACAGTTCTGGAGGCTGGAAGTCCAAGATCAAGGTCCTGGAAGATTGGGTGTCTGGTGAAAGCCTGCTGCATGGTTCACAGTGTCTTCTCCCCGTGTCCTCACGTGGTGGAAGGGGAGAAGGAGCTCTCTGGGGTGTCTTTTATGAGGGCACTGATCCTATCGTGAGGGCCCTATCCTCATGACCTAATCTCCTCCCAAAGGCCCCACCGCCTACTACCATTGCAGTGGGGCTTAGGTTTCCACATATGAATTTTGAAGGGACATAGTAATTCAGTTCACAGCAAGGTGTGTGGGAGTCATCCACATGGTTTATGTGTCCTTGCAGACTGTCCCTGTTCATTGCTCTGTAGTACTCTCTTGTATGCACACACCACTGTTTATGAATCTGTGATACTATTGACGGGCTTTTGGGAAGTGAGATTTAAGCACCTATCTGGTACAATTATAGTGGTTCCATAATACATTTTAGTCCTTTTTCTGACTTCTTTCTCTCATGTAGCAGCTTTTGTGGCTAAAATGTATATCCAGTTGTTTTACATCAACTCTAGACCCAAGATAAATTCGTGTTAGAGGTTGAAGGAGTGAGCATGAGTCTGTATTAGGCTAGACATTAAGTAGCACAGCCATGAACAGTCTACTTCATCAACAAGTCCAGATGAAGACTCTACCTGGGAACAGGTGATGTCCTGGGAGAGCCCGAGGGAGCATTTGTTCAGATTCCTGCATCTAATGAGTGCAGTTAAACCATCGTCAGATTCACTGATTTCATCCTGGAGTTAGAGCAAAGCACAAGGGTATGCATGAAGACATAAATCATAAGTTATTTCTTAACTTCCTTCCTTTCCTCCAATTTTACATTTACATGGTGTCTTCTTCCAGGTATATTTGACACCCGGTAGGAACAGCTTGTTCATCTTCACATTTTTAATAAAAAATTGACTGGACTTGTACACAATGATTCTAATAAAAAATTGTCCACTCTTTCTAAATTTAGCATGAATCTGGAGGTATCACTTATTTGATTACATATTATCCAAAATTGAATTGCAGAGTGAATTCAGTCGCATTTACTGTCTTAGAATCAACAGAATCGACCTGCCCTGCTTTGTTCTAAGCAATAAAAACCAAGATTATTCTTTCCTGTTGCCTTTATGCCTCCTCAGGACGTGAAAGTGATCACTGAAAGCATTTTCAGCCAAGCCTTAGTTAACGATCTTCATGGGGCCGAGCTCCCGACTGGATGTTAGGCACGGAAGCACCTGGCGGAATGTGTCTCTCTCTCTAGTCCTGCCTTGGTCTCCACCTCCGGCTGGTGTCAACTCTGATCCACCTGGACTTGTCGCAAGTCTTTTGTCTGCAATGGCTTCTTAGAAAACTTTCGAGCTTTGATGTGATTTGCCTTGGAGAGAAGCATGAAGACGCACACCTCCTATTGTTTGTTTTAAAACAAGCTAAAACATGTGTTTGCTTCTAGATAATTCTGTCCTTGAAAAGCCAAAGGCAAAGTTATTTAAAACAACTGATCTTGACTGTAGCAAATATACGCTGTGGTGGAAAACCATGACAACAAGAATAGTCACAGTGGGGATTGCAATCACAATTAATATTTATTGAGTGGTTCTAGTACGTAGGTACTAAGGTCATGGGTTATTATAAGACACAGCACCTTCCTTCAAGAATCACAGTCTACAGAGCATAGAAACATGATTACAGATTAATGGGGTAAATGCAATGATAGATTTCTTGGCATGTGAAGAAAGCATCTAGTCTACCCTAACATCACGGAAAAGAAATTCTATAATGATCAAAATTATGAGAAAAAGACCAAAAGCACAGGAAGGAAATTGCATACATTGTGGAACAATGTCATGGTGCTTTTTGTTCTGGGGCAGTGTAAAATGGCAGAACGTCTTTCACCATAGAACATAGGAAGAAGGCAGGTCTTTGAGTTTCCAGGAAAAACTAAGTTTTCTCTGTGCCAGCAGACTTTACTGCACAGTCTTTGTCTATGTAGCCTAATATTTGCAAATGGCTGCTTCTTGTGTTTATTACGTTAACTTCATATTTCTACTGTGAATAGGCTTTTTGTTAAAAATGGACATTGGTGCATATACAAGAGACCCTTCACATCTCTTGTGCGTTAGGACGAGACTGAGTTGTCCATCCTCTAAGAGATGTATAGACACACATGTTAGGAACCACCAAGTCTCATAATGGAGAGAGGGTTTCTGGACATGTAAGATCACTTATACATAGGATTTGGTTTTTGTGTTTGTATGTAATTCTTTGTTCTTAAGCAGGGAGGTGTCACCAATGTTATTTAGTAAAGACCTGGATGGTAAATATGCTAGGCTTTAAGGGCCAAGGGGCAAAAGCTAGGAACATATAGAACTATTTAAAATTATAAAAAGCATCTTTAGCTTGCATGTCTCACAGAAACAAGCTGCATGTTAGATTTGGCCCCTGGTCCAAGCCTAAGTATTACCTCTATAGATCATTATAACCCACGTTATTTATATTGATACAATGTTCTTATATGTACCAGTAATAAAATATCAATAACAATGTTAAATAATGCATTATATTTAATAGCAACGGTTTTAGGGACAATTTAGGAACTATTAATCTTTCCCTCTTGGTAGAAAATATGTTTTGAATATCTCCCCCAAACGTTTAATCCATTCTTATAAAACATTTATAAGATAGGTGCAACCATGAGCAGTTTGTCTGTATTATCATTAGGTTTTTTTGGTGTTACTTAGAGCATTGCTTTGGGATTAGGCACAGACAATATTTGAAATTGAGAAACTGTGAACAAGAAGGGTTTGCTGTATTCAACAAAGTGGCAAAATCAATTAACAGCCCTCAACCCTGTTGAATCTCTCTGTGACACCTCAGCAAAGCCAGTCACTGACCAGCTGAATCAGCTTGAAGGTTAAAAACTCTGCATCTCCAGCTGCCAGCAACTTTGAAAAGAGCTAACCTTGTGCATACTGGAAAATACATTTTCCCTCTTTTAGAGGGAGAAGCTGTAAGAATTTTATTTTTCCTTTCTCCATATATGTATATGTGTATGTGTGTGTGTGAGAGAGAAAAATCATACAAGTTCATCAGGAACAAGACCCGAAATGAGAGAAGAAGGAAAGTCATAGAATCCAAGTGATGGGAGGCTCTACCGTAATCTCCCTTGAAATTCTTTGCTTTTCCTTTTATGCAAATAATTTCCGTTCTTTCAGCTATCTGTCAGCATAAGAGGTCATCATTGTTATGTAGATGATCCTTTACCCCAACTCTCTTTCTATCAGTGTAGCTGAAGCTAATTCAGAGCACTGATGTAAGATTATTATCAGGTTGAGCACTTATCTGACAAAATTTATGGTGATGAGTCTAGCACACATTGAATATGCCAGTGCTCCCTGATCATGCATTTTTATGGCGTCCCCATTCGTTGGTGACAGCTGTCAACAATGCTGTGGTTATCGTTTTATTTACTTCTGACATTTGAAGGTCACTTATAGTTTTAATTAAATCCTTCCTTTGTCAACTCAGAAATACACTCAATTTAGCTCTCTATTGCTCTTGGAAATGCAATGGCATTCCAGGGGCCGATTATTTCAAGATTGCATTGCCAGACTAGTTATTGCAATGATAATGATTATTGAATACTGCAAATATATTGGGAACTACACACAACAGAGAGACAGATTAGTCTGTCCCACCAGGGAGACCTAGTGTCTGAATGGAAGACATGCCCTCTGCCCATTCCCCAATAACTCTGAAGGCTTGTACTTGTGCTGGTCACTAAGTGTACCACATCCTCCCCTTCTCATGGCCTCTTCTAGCTTAAGTGATGCCTCTGTGTCAGGAGGGGACTGCTTTGACCCGATTCCTGATATTTTATTCCTATTCATTAGCCAAGAACATGGAGAAATATGTTTTGGAAGCAAATTAAAACCTGGAGATTATGGCTGTGTTGGGATCAGGGACTTCCGACCTTGTGGTTTACAGTGACAATCATCGTACATAGTTGCTGATTCACAGTAGTGGTGTTGGACCATAGATGTTGGTCAATAAGAATTTTCACCTGGGGAAATATCATGGTTTATAGCAAGTTGGACCATATATGAGTGATTCTTGGTAGCGTTAGGTCAAAATGGGGATGGAGAGGTCAGAGTGTTGATTTTGCATTACACAGGCTCATCTTTTCATAAGCAGAGTAACTGAGGCAAAGATTGGACCAGAGGGGGAGAAAGTCCAACAATAGGGCTTTTATGTTTCAAGGATGCAGCAATATTTGCTTGTTTTAAATTGCAAGGTAACTGCGATTTCATCATTATTCTCAGGATTAGCTAGTTTAAACTTCAGTGGTCAAAGCCAGGTCTAGCTAGTCAGTGCCAGATAGGCTGCCTCAAATTCCACCCTGAGTTCAGAACTGAGGAAAGATGTGTTGAAAGTTTAGGGTTAAATTCAGTTGCTCAAGAATCACTCCCCATCATGTGGCACCCAGTTGATTGGTTAATTACAGAGGAAAGAGAACTCTGCTGTAGGAATGAGGTTTCCTAGGCTGGAGCAATTCTGTAGTTAGAGATAGTGGAGGCCACAATAGAACAAAATGGAAAATACTTACTTGTGAGGAGTGAGGACACTACATCATTAGGCAGAGTTCACTCAGTGCACATGTAGATTTCTCCACCAGATATGGTTAACATAGCACCATAATTAACCTCTTCAAAGGACATGTCTAGTGTATTTTAATATCACAGTTCATAGACTTCAGACTAACTGTGTCTCAGGTAGCTAAAACCAAAATGACTTGCTCTATCCACATTCTTTCACTGACTCACTTACTGGCTAAGTGAAATGAATTAAGTGAACAAACAAGGGAATATTGGGGGGTACTCCTGCCTCATGCCTGATAGTTCCTTCCATGTCCTTTAGTTTGAACTGTGAGCTTTATTCTACCCCTTTCTTCACTTGTTTCTTCTAGGTGAGGGGGATCTAACTGGTGAGTGTGAAAGGAAAACCAACTGTAAAGAAACAAAAGCTTTGAATTTTCTACACAAAAATTTTAAAACAATGGACTTAAATGTGCTCAAAGAGCTGAAGAAAAACACAAAGAACTAAAGGAAAATTATATCTGAAGAGAATGAGAATATTAACAAAAAGAGAAAATATTTCCAAAAAACAGACATTCTGTAGCTGCAAAATACAATAACTGAATTGAAGAATTCATTGAAGGGGTTCAGCTGCAGACTTGAACAGGTAGAAGAAAGAATCAGTGAACTTAGAGTGAGGTTATTTGAAATATTCAAGTCTCAGGAGCAGAAAAAAAAAAGAATAAAGAAAAGTGAACAGAGCCTAAGAGATGGGCTGATGGAACATCATCAAGTAAATAAATATTTGACTGATGGGACTCCCGGGAGAAGAGAGACAGAAAGTCGCATAGAGATTATTTGAAAATAAAGGTTGAAAACTTCCCAAATTTGAGGAGCTCTACAAACTCCGAAAAGTTCTACAAGCTCCAAGATAAACTGAAAGAAACCCATAGTGAGTCATTTTATAATCAGATTGTCAAAAGACAAAGACAAAGAGAGAATCTTGAGAGTAGCACAAGAAAAGCAATTCATCACATTCAATGAATCCCTAATAAGACTGTAAGCAGATATTTTAGCAGAAACCTTGAAGGCTAGAAGGCAGTGGGATGATATATTTAAAATACTGAAAGAAAAACTGTCAACCAAGAATCTTATATTTGGCAAAACTGTCCTTCAAAAAAGAGGGACAAATTAAGATACTGTCAGACAAACAAAAGCTAAGGGAGTTCATCACCACTAAACCTGACTGAAAAGAAATGTAAGTGAATCTTTAAGTTGAAATGAAAGGGCACTAGACAGAAACTCAAAGCAATATGAAAATACAAGTTTCCTGGGTAAAGGTAAACACATGGAAAATATTTTTTAAAAAGGAATATTATTGTGACTTTGGTTTGTAGCACCACTTTTTCTTTTCTTTTTTGTGAGGAAGACTAGGCCTAACATCCCTTGCCAATCCTCCCCTTTTTTGCTGAGGAAGATTGGCCCTGGGATAACATCCATGCCCATCTTCCTCTACTTTATATGGGATGCCGCCACAGCATGGCTTGACAAGCTGTGCGTCTGTCCATGCCCTGGATCCAAACCTGAGAAACCCTGGGCCACTGAAGCGGAGTGCTCAAACTTAACCACTATGTCACTGGGCTGGCCCCTACTTTTTATTTTCTAAAGGATTTAAAATACAAGTGCATAAAAAATGATAAATCTATGTTAATGGGTACACGATATATAAAGATACAATTTGTGACATTAATAACATAAAGTGAGGGGGGTGGAGCTGTAAAACTGTAAGGAGTAGAGATTTGTATGTGATTGAAGTTAACTTGATATCAATTCAAATTAGATTGTTATAACTTTAGGATGTTATACATAATCCCCATGGTAGCCATAAAGAAAACATCTATAGAATATACACAAAATAAATGAGAGGAGAAAGAAAATATGTCATTATAAGAAATAACTAAACACAAATGAAGACAGTAATGGAGGAGATAAAGGACAAAAAACTATCTTACATAAAGAAAACAAATAAAATTTCAAAAGTAAGTCCTTCTCTATATTACTTTAAATATGAATGTGTTAAACTCTCCATTCAAAAGACATGGATTGACAGAATGGGTAAAAAAATAAGATCCAATTATATTCTGTCTACATGAGACTCATTTTAGAACTAAGAACATGCATAGTTTGAAAGTGAAAGAATGGAAAAAGATATTCTACACAAATAGTAACCAAAAGAGACAGCTGGGTGGCCCTCCTAATATCAGATAAAACAGACTTTAGGCCAAAACTGTTGTCAAGAGACAAAGAAGGACATTACATATTGATAAAAGGGTCAGTTCAACAAAAGATATAATAATTATAAACATATTTGCATCAAACATCAGAGTTCCATAATATATGATGCACACATTGACATAATGGAAAGGAGAAATAGACAGCTCTACAACAATAATAGGAGACTTTATTATGTCACTTTCAGTAATGGCAAAGCAACTGACAGAAGATCAATAAGGAAACAGAAGACTTCAACAACACTGTAGCCCACTTGGACTTAGCAAACATATTTACAAAACTCCACACAACAAGAGCAGACCACAACTTTTTCTCAAGTGCACATGGAAGATTCTCCGGGATAGATGATGTATCAGGCTACAAAACAAGTTTTAATACAAATTTTTAAGGTTTTAAATCATATAATGTAACTTTTTAATTGCAATGGAATAAAACCAGAAAACAACAGAAGAAGGAAAACTGGAAAATTAAAAAATATGTGGAAATTAAACAAGGCACTCTTAAAAAATCATGGGTCAAAGAAGAAATCCCAAGGAAAATTAGAAAATATCTTGAGACAAGTGGAAATGAAAACATACATATGAAAATGAATGGAATGCAGTGAAAATAATTCCAAGAGGGAAATTTTTAGCTGTAAATTCTTACATTCTAAAAGAAAGGTTGCGAGTCAATAACTTAAGTTTGTGCCTTAAGGAACTAGAGAAAGAAGAACAAACTAAGCCCAAAGTTAGTAGAAGGAAGGGAATAATAAAAACTAGAGCAGAGATAAATAAAACAGAATAGAGAACAAGAGAGAAAATCAATGAAACTGAGAGTTAATTCTTGAAAAAGATCAACTAATTTGACAAATCTTTAGCTAACTTGATTGAGAAAATGCAAGCACCTAAAGTTAAAAATGAAAGTGTAGGGGCCAGCCTGGTGGCATAGTGGTTAATTTTGTGCACTTGGCTTCGGTGGCCCAACATTCACAGGTTTGAATCCTAGGTGCGGACCTACACACCACTCATCAAGCCATGCTGTGGTGGCATCCCACATACAGAATGGAGGAGGATGGGCATAAATGTTAGCTCAGGGCTAATCCTCCTCGGCAAGAAGAGGAAGACTGGCAACAGATGTTAGCTCAGGGCCAATCTTCCTCAGCAAAAAAATAAATAAATAAATAAAAAGGAGTAGACATTACTACTGATTTTACAGAAATAAAAAAGATTTTTTGAAAGTACTATGAACAATTGTATACCAACAAATTGTGTAACCTAGATGAAGCAGACAAATTACTAGAAACACACAACTAACTAAGATTGAGTCACAAAAAAATAGAAAACCTGAATAGGCATATAAACAGTAAGGATTTTGAATCAGTAATCATAAACCTTCCAACAAAGAAAAGCCTAGGATCAGATGGCTTCACTAGTGAATTCAACCAAACATTTAAGGAAGAATTAAAACCAATCTTCCTCAAATTCTTCCAAAAAATTGCAGAGAAGGGAACACTTCCTGATTCATTCTATGATGCCAGCATTACCCTGATACCAAATCAGACAAAGACATTACAAGAAAAGAAAACTGCAGATCTATATCCCTTATCAATATTAATGCAAAAATCCTCAACAAAATATTAGCAAATTGTATTCAACAGTATATCAAAAGGATTGTACACCATGACTAAGTGGGAGTCACCCCTGGAATACAAGGATGGTTCAATATATCAAAATAAATCAATGTAATACAGTGCATTAACAGAATGAGAAAAAAAACCCCACACATGATAATGTCAATTGATATAGGAAAGGAATTTGACAAAATTCAATACCCTTTCATGATAAAAACACTCAACAAACTAGGACTAGAAGGAAACTATCTCAACATAATAAAGACCACGTATGGAAAACCCACACCTAAAATCACACTCAATAGTGAAAGACAGAAAACTTTTCCTCTAAGATCAGGCACAAGAGAGGGATTCCAGTTTGCCACTTCTATTCAGCATAGTACGAGAAGTCCTAGCCAGAGCAGTTGGGAAAGAAAATAACGAAAGACATCCAATTTGGAAAAGAAAAAGTAAAATTATTTCTCTTCACAGATGATGATGTCTTATATGTAGAAAACCCTAAAGATAAAAAAAAAAAAAAAAAACCTGTTAGAACTAATAAATGAATTCAGTAAAGTTGCAGGATATAAAATCAACACACGAAGATCAGCTGCATTTCTATACACTAACAATGAACAATTCAAGAAGGAGATTAAGAAAATAATTTCATTTACAGTAGCATCACCACAATGAGATACCTCTTCCCGCCCATCAGGTTGACTATTATTAAAATAAAGCAGAAAATAACAAGCATTGGTGAGGATGTGGAGAAACTGGAACTCTTGTGCATTGCTGTTGGGAGTGTAAAATGGTACAACTGCCATGGAAAATGATTTGGTGGTTCCTCAAAAAAGTAAGTATAGAATTATCATATGATCCAGCAATTCCATTTCAGGGTATATACTAAAAAGAATGAAAAGCAGGGATTTGAACAGGAATTTGGGGATTTGCCATATAATGGGTAAGAGTTTCAGTTTGGGATGATGAAAAAAGTTCTGAAGATGGATGGTGGTGATGGTTGCACAATAGTGTGGTTGTACTTACTGCCACAGTACTGTATAATTAAAATGGTTAAAATGGGAGCTGGCCCCGTGGCATAGTGGTTAATTTCTGCACACTCCACTTCTGTGGCCCAGATTCAGGGGTTTGGACCCCAGGTGTGGACCTAAACCACTCGTCAAGCCATGCTGTGGCGGCGACCCATGTACAAAATAGAGCAGAATTGGCACAGATGTTAGCTCAGGGCTAATATTCCTCAAGCAAAAAAAAAAAAAAAAAGGTGGGGGTGAAGATTGGCAACAGATGTTATCTCAGAGCAAATCTTCTCACCAGAAAAAAAAGGTTAAAATGGCAAATTTTATGTTATGTATATTTTACAATAATAAACAATTTAATTAATTAAGTGACCTCAAGGGGGAAAGAAACAGCCATTTTACTTCTGTTCATGAGTGAGACTAGACTCAGTTGGGCTGTTCTCACATGAGCCCGGCCTGTTGACTTTATGGGCTCACTCACGCAGAGGGCCGGCTGCACGGGCATGGGGCCCGAGCACGCTCAGAGAGTCTATCTGTGACATCTGGTCTCTCTGTTGTCACTGTCTTGAGGTTCTCAATCATTTTTGAATGGAGGCTTCACATTTTCATTTTGCACTGGGCTCTGACAGTTCTGTAGGTGGTCCTGCCTGGGTATCTGTCGGGTCAGCAGTGGCATGCCCCACTCGTGTGTGGGACGGCTGACTATGGGTGGAGTAATGGGGTGAAGGCATCACTTAGGGTCATCACCAGCAAGGCTAGCCCATGACTGTCCACATTGTGGGTGCAGAGTTTGGGGACAGGGATTATGAGGGGAGAGGGAGGCTCTTTCCTCTGCATGGGGCATACGGGACAGAGCTTGTCTATCGTCCCGGAGACAGGAAAGACATTAGGGCTGTTTGTTCAAATGGGTTGTGGGATGCCACTGGATTCAGGGGAAGCTATAAGAGGAACAGCTTCTTCATAAGGTGATGCATACTAATGAGCCAGGGACACAGCAGAGTCTCCATACAATTCAATTCTCATCTTTTTCAGTCTCATGTGGCCCTTGCAGTCACTCCAACCCTTAAGTCTATTTTACGTGAAACACATCTCCAGCAACTCTTCCTTGTGCCGTCTGTGAAACTGATTTTCTGAATGAACACCCAGCATTATTTTTCTATTTATCTACCATAAGTTTTCATTGAAAACTTTAAAAATATGATTCTGACATCTTATTTATTGTGTATCCATCTCATCTGTGTGTTATTAAGTCTGAAAATAAATGAAGTTTGAGCTATTAATGTGAAAAATGTGTAGTCCAACAACATCTACTTTAAATAGAAAATTAATGCATGTTATCAAGAAAATAGATTGAAAGGAAGATGCTTCCAGGAAAGCCAATGGGATGGTCTGCAAACGGGTGAAGAGTTCGACTTGTAGCATCATCAGCTGCTGCGCTCCTGAGTGTACCTGTGAGATCACCTTCCCTAAGGTATTTCACAGGTGAATTCTGCAAGTCAGTGAGCCACAGTCTCTGGGACCCTGGGATGTGTCTTCCGCATGCTCCTTGATGAGTCTCCTGCTCCAGTAATCTGCAGAGTCAGCTCCACTGGCACTTGCCCAATTGTTTTTCCCTCTAAATGCCACGCTATGCTTCAGCGCTTAAAGCAATCTCTCCAATATTGCTCACATTTAAATATTTGTTTATCTGACAGAGATTCAAACAGATGCAGTCCTCTCTCTGAATATGCAAAACCCTCAGGAGCTCAAATTTGAAAGAACGCAACCCAAATCAGTTTCTTTAATATGAGGCACACATATGTGTGTCACACACCACACATGCACGGACACACACGTGGGCACACACACCTACACACACACAGACATGAAACTAAATGCATAAGCAAAATAGCAACCTTTCTTTCTGTAATACGGTGTATATTGGTCTGTGCAGGTAATTTCTTTAACTGTTAATTATCATAATAATTACTTACCTGGGGAAGTCAGGAGGTGATGGACAACCTGTAGTTATATTGTACTGTGTAGACAGGGACAGTGTGAAGGGATTAATTACACCACGCTCGGCTGGCAATGACGTCTTTGTGTGGTGGGAGCTGTGAGCTTGTGGAGTTGGAGCTTTTCATTTTTCTTGTAATCTTAAGGCTTTCTAAAGGTGGGTTATAAAGGAGGGCAGAAATTTCCTCCCATCCTTACCAGAAACAGACAAGACTGTATTGGGTCCCAAACTGTTCATTTAACAACTAAAACACTAAATTCTGAGTATTTTGGTCGTGCATATTGCATCTCAATTTATTAAAATTTAAAAAAATATATTTAAGTACAGCTTTTATGGTTTATGGCTTTCTCTTTTGCTGAGTTATTCCTTGTCCTAACTCCTCATTGTCTTTTTGGTAGAAATTCCCCCCTTGCAGATGGGAATGGACTTTCTCCTCAGAGAGGCGGGTTGCTAAAGACTCAACGTGTCTTGACTACCCTAGGAACATGCTGGTAGTTCTTTAGAATGGCTTTTTTAAGCAAATAGAACCACATATGCCTGTTAAATAATTTTAAAGCATTCAGATGACCCATGCAGGACAAAGTAACTTGGAGGAGAAAGATCACAGGTTTGCTTCTTAAAGAATAAGAAGGAGAGGTGGGACCAGATGGAAAAAAAATATGCGTGAGAGACTATTGCGCCTATTGCCCACTCTATTTAAAGATATAATTTGGATTAACTAATGATGAAAATTAAAAATTTTACGTCTTTTGTTGATTTAAAATATCCAAACAGACCTTATCCTCTTTCTCTCAGATATCGACAGTTTTCTTTATAAAGCTTTTATTTATTTATTGTTTGATTCTTCTCATTTAAAAATAGTCTGGGCCCAAGTTGCGTCAAGTTCCCTTACAGAACCAGTTTTCCAAAAAAATTATGAAGCATGCAAAATGCCCCAAATCTCCACTGCCGACATCCCTTTTCCTCTTTGGGCATCACGTCAGGGTCCCATTACCTACTGTCTCTTGTCCCTTTCACCACTCTGACCTGCTGTCAGAAAGTAATTTGATAAATTAATTGAGAGTCAGGTTAAGTAACTAACTAGTCTTAAAGTATTTCTTCTGTTAGTTAGCCAGGAATGAGAAAGATCTCAAATAGTGGCATTTCAAATGTCCGCAAGGCAGAAGGGGTTGGGGACTGCATCCCTGAAGCCAGATGGAAACTGGATAGTATAGGTGCTCTTCTCTCATTTGGGAGATTTTCCCTTCTCCTCTGAGAGTCAACTACAATGTCTTCTGGAAAAATCAGAACACTTACCGGGATTAGTCTTTCGAACAAACTTCTTGTAAAATCAGGAACTGTAATCTTCATTTTAGTGGAGACATGAGGCTGGATTGAGGTCTCAGGAGCACTGGGTGAGCCTGAGCATTTCGCCTTGAAGTCCACTGCCCCATGACCTGCTTACACACATGGTTCAGTTACCAGATCCCACCAGGGGGACAGGGGAGGTGATCGGGATCAACAGGGAAAACTGCTCATGAGTCAGAGTAAATAACTACTTCCTCCCCGAAAATGCACCTCAGCAGTCATTCTCTACATGATTCTGAACATTTGCTAATATTGTGAATGGTGGCTAGTAATTTTGCCACTTGGTCATCTTTTCAAAACCCCCAAAGCCCTGGTCACAGAGCAGAGGAGCAACTGTCCTATTTGGAGCTGTGTTGGGTTGTGTAGTGCTCAGCTCTGAACTGCAGTGTGGACGTGGTCATTCTTTGAGACCCATCTTCTGCCTTGGTGCCTCTTGACAGCAAGCGTAATTGAGTAGATAAATCATCCATACTCCCCTATGAAGAGTTACGGCACCTTTTATCTTTCCGTGGAAGTTGCTGGAAAAAGTCTGAAAAATGTGTGCTCGCCTTGGCTACAGTTCACGGACATTTTTGTCTCCAATTCTTCTTGGACAATGTGGAGAGACCTTTTTTCCCCAACTCATGCTGATGCAAAGAGAATTTGAGGTTCTCTTTTTCCCTTTTGCCCTCAGCTTAATTTGTGATCATCTTTCCCTCCGTCCTGAAAGATAACTAGAAATTGGTCTTCTGAACAGTGATGTTGGCTGCTGACATTTTAAAAAGAAAAGCTGTCAAGACAGCCAGGACTTTTCATATTTAAAATATTCCCTAGGTTATCCTGAACTTGCCTTCATGTTTGATTTTTTTTTTAAGCTACTGGAGTGTTCGAGGTCAACTGAAGATCGTTTCAAAGAGAGGGTGGTGTCTAAATTAAGAGCTCTTAATGCAGTTTCCCTTGGCCCTTGTCATCTCAGTAGAAGTCACTATTGATTAATGTCTTTTATAAGGAGATTTTTAGGCATGGGTGGTAATTTTCTTAACACTTTGGAAATTTGAGAAACAGATTTGCCTCATGAACGAGTAAGCCACAATTCCTTTTTCTGCATGTTCCTATTGTCTGCATATCCATTCATGATGTTGGCATTTGGACATCTCGAACAAAGCAATATTGAAGTATAAATTGGGATATGCTGAGGCTCAAATTTAGAGAAATAGGAGGTCGAATATCAGTGAACCAAGTTCAAGATTTTTCCTCCTCCACCTGCTGTCAGGGATTCCTCCTCTTGGTGCCAGCTGTGGGCTGAGGGAGAAAAGCTTCTGGGACAGCAGGCATTGGGTCTGGGTGACCTGGAAGCTTGCTGAGTCCAGACAGACCACTTCTACCTTATGAGAGCTTGTGTTCTGCACATCTGACGTCAGGACTGGTTGGGGTGACAGACCCCAGCTCATGGTGGGCAGTGCTGACGTCACGGTCACCATGTGCTCCATCTCTACCAGGGTCCAGTAGCATTTATAAGTGGTTTTGCAACAATTGTATAGTTCTTTGCTCCACATGGCGTGGTTCTGTGCCCGAACTCTAGGCATTTGCTTTGTGATGTGCCATTGCATTCTGCTATGAGCCCCCCAGGACATCTTTCCTCTTTCCACACTATTCTGACACCATGGGGTGTCTGGGTCGTGTGGACCAAGAGGAAGGGCTGCTTTCAGTGCAGCCTGGACCTGTCCCTAGAGCCCCACTCAAAGGTGATGATGGCCTTTGGGTCACCCAGTGTATGGGTTTGAGTCATGTTCCCAGGTGTGGAGTATGCTGCTTCCAGACCCAAAGAGACCTGCCAGGCACCATGCTCCCTTCTTTATGAAAAAATGATTTACCTTTATTTAGGTAGGGTGTCCTCATATGCCCTGACCACTGGACCTACAAGCATCTCCTTGACATGTTGATCACCTGTGTCTTAGTGGGATTTGGTTACTGCCTCTGAAGCACATGACTCTGTCAAGGGCTCTAAGGTGTTGGCCACTTCTTGATGCTCCAGTCCAATTTGATGATGCCATCCACTCAGTGGCTTGGTGAGATGGGTGGAGGGTGTTCAGATGGCCCAGGTCTCTCTGGACTATGCAATGAAAGAGGTTAAGGATGTTCCAGCACCATGAGACAGATTGTATGTCTGCACTATTTCACCTTCCACATAGCTGTTCCATGTTAAATGTGTCTGATCCTTTTATCTGACAGATATGAAGGACACCATGCTCGTTAAACCAGTGGCCACATGCTGTGTCACAGGAGCCATGAAAATCAGCTCTACAGAGAGTACTGCAGCTGGTATGGGGCAGCAACTGGGGTTACCAGTTGTTTGAGTTTGCAACAGTCTGCCTTCTGTCCAGGATCTAGGAGATTTCTGCAGGGGGTCCGACTCTTCCTCCATCGGTGGGTTGCAGGTCTCATAACTGGCTCCAGCCAGGAAACTGGATAAGGAATGGAAACTTCATTGGGGTGACTGCCTTTTGTCTCCTGCTCATCGTCCATCTTGACTTCTTTTGTTGGTACAAATGGAGTGGTCCTTTGTCAGCTGTCTGTCCATGTTGTCCCTGGGAACTCCACATCCAGTTAACCAGCTCCATAACTCCACAGACCAGGCACCTCCACCATGACAATCTTATCCACCTGCCCCTTGCTGGTAAGTTCCCCCTCTGGGGCACTTCATACTTTCATTGGCAGCATTTTTTTTTGTGACAGTAACAATACATCTTAGTTTCTTTGAAACATAGGATAGGACACTTTCTTTTTCAGGTTCTTTCAGGGAACAAATTTCAATTTTGTCATCGTAACACCCCGAGATGTGACTTCCCCCTTCTTCACTGTACTCTTTATTACGTGCTCATTATGGCCTTTAGGAAGATGCATTCTCTTTGATATGTGTGGTTAGAGTTCTCCAAATGATATTTATTGTATATACCTTTATGTAAAATTGTTTTTTATAAGTATTATAAATATTTATAGGCAACATTACAATGTATTTCCTGATTTATTTCCTATATTGGAATACATTGACAGTAGTTTCCTCGTATCCAATGCAATAGCAACAATATTAATAGCACTAATGGTAACAGTAGTTCATATTTATTTGTGAAGGGACTCTTTTAAGCACTTTACATGGATTAGTCCATTTAGTGTTGTAAGACTCTGCTATGCAAATGCAGTTGTCCCCTCACCCCCCCCACACACCATTTTTTAGAAGAAACAAATGAGATGCAGAGAGACATAACTTGCCTAAAGACTCTACAGATTATCTGTGTGCTTGGAGACATTCTAGCTTGAAGATCGTCATCCTGTACCCTCCGATCTGCTGTACACATTGTAGAGAAAATCAACGTGGAAATGTTCTTCCATTGAAGTTATTCCAAATGGCAAGAGCCAAGTGCCAGTCAAATAATTGGCCTTATATTAAGTGTCTCTCAGTGTTATTCTTTCCAGACGTACAGTCTTTTCACAGCTCATTACATCCTATCTTATTTTTTCCTTTTAAATTAATATCTTTCTGAGCCCAGTGCTGAACTCACTCAAGTCAGAAGTTATGAAAAAGCATAATGGGGTTTTCATTAGGAGACATGTTTCTACCAAGTCATTTAAATGAAGGAGCTGATCATTTAAAACATAGAAAAGAATAGATCATTTTGAATAAAAAAGAATAAATTGCAGTCAAATGTTTTCCTTGGTCTTAATAATCCTTCAAGATTAGGCAAAAAGGTGAGAGGCAGTCGGTTTAAAACCCAGGACTGACATCTGAGAAGGGCCTCACCGTGCTGCTGCGTGTATGCAAATAGCCACCGACTAGAGCGGTTTCAGACTCACTGTCTTCCGTTAAAACCACCACCTGCTTTGCTTTGAAATGTGTCTTGCTTTCTTTTGATTATAAAAATAATTCGTGTTAGTTGAGGACTATTTGGAAAAACAGAAAATTAAAATTACTCTTAATTCTATTGCTCTGAGGAAAACATGCAGCAATTTGAGTTTCTTTTCTGTCTCTCTCAATCTCGTCCCACCAAAATCACGACTTAAATTGTCAGTCCTGCCGTTGTAAGTGGGAAAAGAGAGGTGGAAACCAGATCCCCAAGTGCACAATACAGGGAACTGATTCCCCTGACTTTCTCCCTCTCCGGACACTGCCGACCCACACATACACACAGGTGCACACATGCGCACCCACACACAGTGCACAGTGCATGTCACAGACATGTACACAGACGCCCACACACGATCCACACACATGCACACCCGTGAAACAATGCACATGTGTGCACATACATGCATACACACAGTGTACGCATGCACACAAAATGCACACACAGCACATGCTCATGCACATACATACACACAGTACAAACATACACATGTGCACATACATGCAGATACATCGATGTGTGCAGACATAAGCACACCATGCAACCACAAGACACCTGTCCACACATACACACATGAGTGCTCACACATATGCACACTAACACACAATGCACACACATGCTTTTGTACAAATGCACACACAAAATGCACAATGCACACATGCATGTGTATACACATATACACCTGCACATACAAAATGCACATGCACACATGCATGCATATGCACAACACACATGCAAAGGCACATACACAATGCACACACACCCACATATGCAGACACACAAGAGCACACATCCACACATGTGGAGACATGTGCACACATTCACATGCACTCACACACAAACATACGCACACACATATACACACACCCACAGAAACCTCTGGCAAGGGAACACTCAGTCACTCCATGCGTCTACTCCCACCTCTGGTCCCACTCCTCATGGGCTGGGCCAGTCCAGGAGCAGCCTGAGGACTCTTTGCTTAGACCATGGAGGGCTCACTAGCCCCCTTTCTACTTTCTGTGCAGGAAGAGCCAGGGGTCTGACTTACCGAATCGGGTTCCATGAAGAAGAATCCAAAAGGAAGGATGATTTTCCCCAGAAGCAGCCCATTTGTATTCTCTGTTATTGCTCCACCCACTTGTCATGTGACAAAGTCGCAGACCTTGACCTTTCCTTATTTGGACTATGTTTTGGAAGTTGGGGTCGAGGTCAAGGTGGAAAAGAGCTATCACCTTCCTTGTAACTAGGGTAATGGGAATAACCCAGTTTATGAAGTTAAAGTCCCTGTTGTTGAACAGATTTTTATTGCAGTCATCCGTGGTTACAAACGCTGTTGTCCTGTGTACATGTATTCTCAGGGGCATCTCTGACCGTCACCCTGAGAAAACTTTCTGTGAAGTGAATTAGGGGTAAATGCAAATTTTTGGTGCTTCTGAAACACGCTTGTATGTATCCTGCCCCAGTCCTAGAATCAGCCACTTCTCCAAGGAGCCCTGACTCCTTTTACTGGAGGATGGCATTAGAAACTGAGATCTGGGTGCTAAGCGGGCTTGTTGCTACTAAGATGTGGTTTCTTTTAGGTCCTCTCAGCTGACAGAGCGAGGAAATAGATGTGTATATACTAACCTATGTATACACACATCTCTGTAAATATTTCTATATGTAACCATCTCTATCTATATTAAACTAAACATGAGTTCTTAGTGATGTCCCAAATTCTAGTCTGTTACCACATGGATACTTCTGGACTCTTTCCCTTGTTGCTCAGTAACCAACCACTCTAGCAGTGAGAACCCTGGCTCCCATATTCAGCGTCCACTTCCTGAATTGGTCAATTCTAGCACACATGTGGAGCGGTGTCAGAATTGTTACCCTGTATCCCGCAGGAGCAACCTTATCAGCCAGAGCACAGTGTGACATGCAGTTCCTTTTGTCTTCAATCTTACAGACTCCACCCGCTTCCAACCTGACTGGGCTCACACCTTGCCCTTGGCCACCAGCACCTCCTGTGAGGTTGTCTTGTACATTTGTGTTCTCTTGTCACAGTCTGCTTTCCTTCCCAAGATGTCCTCACTATACTTATTTAATATTCACCTCAATCCTATGAGGTGTACAATATTTCACCAGCTTTATTCAGACAAGAAAACGTTAGTGTTTTAATTTGCACTTCATAAGTTTATGACATCTGATAACCAGTGTGAAGTGTGTTTTCCACATTGTATTTTCTCTATTATTAATTGGCTCTTTGTGTACTTTGCTGATTTTTTTTTTGTTAAGGTCATGTTTTTCTTTTAATTTGTAAAAGTTACTTATGTGGTTATTAACAAGTTTGTTTTTCAATATGCTGCAAATAATTCTATTTTTTTATTCTTTATGCTGATGTTTGATAGGCATAAGTTTTAAAGTTTCCTGTCATCTACCGATTATATGTACCAAGTTTCTATAACTACACAATTTCCTTCTAATGTACACAAAATATACTTTGAGGTCATTTAAATCCAGAGTTCTTAATTTGTATGGGTCAAAATTCTTGTGAGAATCTCACTCAAGCTATGACCCTCTCTCTAGAAAAATATGTATGTATATGTGTGTGTGTGTATATGTGTATATATATATATATATATATATATATATATGTTTTGCATAAAATTTCCTGAGCCCATTGACACCAGATTAAGAACCCGAATCTAGTTCTTTCCTTTTACTTCATTGATGAGAAATACTTCGATATCCAGAGACACTGGCTGGGTTCCCTATCACTCTATGGCAGATAAGCGAGAGCTGGTACCCAGCCTCCCTGACTTCCAGCCTGGGTCTTTCCCCTCCACATCACACTACCTTCCTGATTACTTGGACAGTCTGGTGACACAGTGACTTAACTGAGAATAACTTAATAATGATTTACATCATTTTCTTTAATCACGACTGTTGTTATTTGAAACCTCATTATAACCACGATAGAAAACGTTCACTAAAGTCTAGTAATAGGAAACTTTAATGCAAAATGTGAACACAACGGTGAATGGAAATTTATGCACATGGTTTTATTTCTTGCATTGAAATGACACGTCTAATTTCTCAACTATCAGCTTCTTCTCTGAGAATCAACTTCTTACTGCTTACAATGGCTTTATTTATTTTTGTTTTGCTTTTAACAGGGGTAACACTTTAAGTTGAAAGGATTAAACTCTAAAGGTGGAATTATTAACAACAGCCAGCAGAGAATGGGCTTCTCTGTAAAAATTAGACCATCCTAGCTGATTACATGCCTTGCCAATGTGTAAGGTAGGCATTATTCATAACCATCATCAACTGCTCTAGTTCTGAGATTCAGACAGTACACTTTCCCTTAGTTCTGAGTCCCTTATGCATTTTTCACATTTCCAATCAGTCTATGCATATGGGGGTCATCAGCAAACTGAATCTCAAAGAAAAATGATATATTTGGAAATATTTTATATCAGTCAGTCAACAGACTTGACTTGAGCACCAATGATGTGGATGACATTGTAATTTATCCAGACAGAAATACAAACCAATATAAGACATGATACTTTCTAGAAAGCCTGTGAAAGCTGGTGGATGTGATAAGCACACAGAACATTCGTTGATCCTATTCAGCATTGTATAATAAGTGACAAATATGTAAGATGCACAAGAAGTGAGGAAGGAATGAAGATCTGGCAGAAAATTGGTGTGCGCATTCACACATTCTTTACATGAATTGTCTGTGTATGTGTGCACATGTGCGGCTTGGTATAATTGTACATCATCTTGAGAAATGATGAGAAAGGATATTGTAAAGTAGGAAGCACTAAAAATAATAATTAATGCATGTATTATTAATTTCAATCGAAAATTCAAGGAGTCAAAATAATTTATCAAAGTCACTTGATAACTCTCATGCTCCCATATTTAATAAGTTTTTTCTGCCAAAATAATTCTTGTTTGTTCCATCACAGTGAACTTTTTTATTATATTCTTGGAAATATCTCTATGAAATTAGAGATTCACTTTCTTAAAAAAATGGTTAAGAAGCACTTTCTATAATACTCTATTCCACTACAAAACAATACATACAATTTTAAATAGATTTATAAAGAGTAAGAGACTTCTTAGCATTGGTGTTTAGAGTAATTAAATCATCCAAATTTCACCATTCTCATTTATAGAGTAAAATAATTTTATTTTGTGTCATAAGCAGAATACTTACAGCTTCTAAACAGGTTGTATCCTCAAAGAAATTATGAGTTAAAGGATAGGAGGAAAAATTAAAGATTAACATGAATATTTTCTATTCACTCTATCTAAAACTGAATACAATCCCAATTAATTTTTATCATAGATCTCAGTAGGTTATGCTCTGTTGTTTCAATTTGACAGTCAGGGCGTCTATAGTGTGACAGATATTCTAGAACAGACCCTGCCCTGAGTTTACACAGGAATCAATGATTTTGACCTGGAGGTGTGGGATTGGTCTCACTCTGTCTCTGTTCTCTTCTCATCTACCTACTTGTATTTCTGGTGTCAAGTGCCCGTATTTACTCTTCAGCATTTATTGAAACACGACCACGCCACATTTTGAAATGTAAACCAGTCAGCAGTTGGTCTCAGGATCCCGGGGTTGAAAAGGTGAATATGACTTAAACGTGAATTTGAAATTAGAAAGTGAAGAGAAACAAACCACCCGGAGGTCAGGAGGCTAGCAATGTCACCAACCACTTTACATTCCTGATTTCATTTAATCTTCCCCGAAGAACATTCCATAGAAAAAGAAATTGATCTGCAGAGAATCAAGTAACAAGCCCAGTGTCACATGATTAGTAAGAGGCAAACCTAGGATTCAAATCTAGAACCATTATGTCTGATTCTGCAGTCTTTTTACATTAATTCATTCAACGAACACTCATTTTATTGAGAGGGTACTAAGCAGTCTGCTCTGTTGGGGGAACATAGGTGGATACTACGTCTCCATGGGGAGTCCTGTGTCCTCATTACGTTGCTTCCATCCTATCTGGATGTGTCTCTGGCATGCTTTTATGTGAGAGAACATAAATTTCCACCCTTTTAAGCTCTGATTTTTCAGGTTGCTTGTATTGAAAGCCAAAGCTAACTCAGATGAGAGGTGTGACTAGCGCAATGATGTTGCTGAAGCCATGGGGTTGAATGAGCTCACCTGGGGAGAGAATGTCTTTGACAGGGATGAGCCAAGGTTCACTCAGACTTTCCTGGTTCCCCACCTAGAGCACTTTCCACCTCAATCCTATGTGAACTTTGAAGCAGGATGTTAAGGAGACACAATTGCCCAGTGAAAAAGTCTCTGCCATTTATTCCCCAGCGATGCTCTTGGCTCATTCGTTTATTTGGGGGTGCCCACCTGGGGTCGTACCCCTCACCCATCCTGGGAGATGGCTCTTTCTTTGTTCATCCATTTCTGTGGCTGACAGGAAATGAGCCCAGAGATTATGAATTCCATCTCAAGTGTTGGAACCTCAATCTGTTGACATAAAAAACAAAACAAAACCAAATTCTTTGTACTTGTTGCTTAGTTAGAAATTTGCACCAGACTGATGTAAACTGTTAAATTTCTAGTCATTTAGAGAATACCGTCAAATATTTGGAATAGAAAGTTCTTGAAAGACACAAACAATACATTTGAGTAGCACTTATTTTCTCTACTTTGTATTGATACATCTGTCTATAAACTATACAAAATTTGATTTCTTTAAGGTAATGGTTATATGTGAACATTAGATCAGTATGTTGTCTTTATCCTTTTGAAAGACAATTTGATGATTTCTAATAGTAGCAATTTGAAAGCATCGGAAGAAAAGCCATAGTTTTGGGTCTCACGCATAGTAAAATTATTTATGCATTATTTTGCATAGGTAGATGACAGGGAAAATGCTAGAGATCTGCTGAGCTTCACTGGTGTACTTATTTCGGCAAATATTCATAGATAATGCCCGTGAATGGAGCTGTATTCTTATAGGTTTTTGTTTTTTTTTTTTTTTTTGCTTCCCAAAGCCCCTGCAGATAGTTTTATGTCATAGTTGTGCATCCTTCTAGTTGTTCTATGTGGGATGCCGCCTCGGCCTTGCTTGATGAGCAGTGCGTTGGTCCACGTCTGGGATCTGAACCGGGAACCCCTGGCCACTGAAGTGGAGTGCGCAAATGTAATCGCTACGCAACTGGGCCGGCCCCAGGGTTTTTTCTTTTTTTTTCAAACTGACTCATATACACACAAGATCAGGAAATGCATACCAAGAAGATAAGCACAGTCGACAGGCACGAGAAGAACAACAGAAAAAGGGAAAAGTAAGATAATTTTTTTAAAGTAGGTATTCTGATGTACAGGTCCAAACAGGAATACATATGTTACTAAAGATAACATACTGTTTTACACTCATGTCTCATCAGTCCCAGGTATTTTCATTAATTCTAAAACCAGGAGATATTAGAGATCTCCAAATACATGTTAATTCCAACTACAGCTATGCACAGTTTTCTGCATGAAATTTATTTTTCCCACCTTTCGTAAGATCTCAGGTTCTCCAGAGTCAAATGGGCATAGCTCCCATTACACCTACTGAACTGCTTCGTATATAGCAGACTCTTTAGCTTATGTAAAAATGTGTAGTGCAATAAACCAGGGCACTATGTGTAGACTATGGTGCTGCAATAGATTAAATTCTTTTTTGTGTGTGAGGAAGACCAGCCCTGAGCTAACTTCTGTTGCCAATTCTCCTCTTTTTTTTGTGTGGAGGAAGACTGGCCCTGGGCTAACATCTGTGCCCATCTTCCTCTACTTTATATGGGATGCCACCACAGCGTGGCTGACAGGCAGTGCAATGGCAGGCGTCTGGGATGCGAACCGTGAATCCCGGGCCACCAAAGCGAGAACTAAACCGCTGAGCCACCGGTGGCCCCAGATTAAATTCTTAAGTGTGTTAAAGGACAAGATTTAAATACAAATAAATGACAAAAACACAGACTAACTGAAAGATCAAAATTCATCAAACTTTTCACATTTAAATGTCAGCTCACTTTGTAGAGACAAAAGTCACACACCCAAGTGCTGAGAGAGAAGCAGAGGGAAATTAGTCAGTAAAATGTCCTCTCCCGTTAATCCTGGTCATTCCGATAAAACAAAATAACATTTGCATACTCTGTAGAGAAATGCCTTACTTTGTGGTCTGTTAACAAGCTATATGGTGATTTCTTCCATAGGATATGTTGCTGAACAATCTTAATTAAGATAAAATAAAATGATCTTTATCTTTGTTGAAAAAATAAATCATCTCTAAGTTCATGTAATTTATTTTTGCTTAGAACAAGACATTTAAAACATTTTCAAGAACATTATGTCTTCAGGCTTTAAAATATCAAGTAATTATCAAATCGATGATCATTTGGGGGAAAGTAATGAAGTATGGAGAATAACCACTTCAAATTAGATAAATCATTACACAAAGTATTTAAAACTGATGTCCTTAGAAAATGCACTTTAGCAATGAGGGTAGTAAATGTCTTCAAAGTTCGATAAAAATTGAAATTATATTCTAAATAATTTAAAGAAAATAACATATCTTTAAGCTTTAATACTTCATCTATTATTGGTTTAATTTTGGCTTTTCTAGAAATTACTACTTTAAATAAATAATCCTTATCATAAAATACACATAGTACATTTCATCTTTATCATTTTTGTTTTTCAAATATGTATTTCAAGTATTATCAGGGGGAAATTCTTTTAAGCACATGATTATGGAAGGAATTTTGAAATTAGATTATTTTTATTTTTGTGTTTTTCTCATTGCTCTTAGAAGTAACTGAGCAGGATGGTTAACACTATTTGGTAGAGAAAAATCTTGTGCTCTTTGAGGAAGCTTTCCTTGTTAACCTGGCACGATTTGGTTTATTTTTACCCGATATCCTTTTCGCAGACGAATTTCCAGGTTTGGTCTGTGGACACTCTATTCTTCTCTGCAGTTTCTTTACGTAACTCTCTTTAGTAATTTTCCCACCTTGTTTACTTGTATATTTACTGCTGGAACATCTCAGTTATTCAGTGCCTCATCCCTCGGTCCCCAGTGACGACCAGTAGGTGCCCTGTGCTGGCTGGGCCCATTGGACCTGTGAGCCCTGGAGGGGACTTGGCCTCCACTGGGTGGACGGGCTGAGCCCATGTTCTGGCCAGTAGGCACCCTGCCCAGATGCGGGGTCTGTGCAGCATTTAAGGAGCACAGACGATAATCTGAGGGGTCTATTTGGGGTCTGAATCAGGGCAGCGGTCTACCTACAGTGGAAGGTCTCTCAAGCTGTTGAGGATTCACATTTAAGCCCCACTGGAAAAACCACAAGGAAGGGCGGGCTCTTAAATCCTTTGTCTTAAAGAAAGCATAGGAATTGGCAAACCTGAGACTGTCCTACACTGCTTTGCACACATTTATGGTTGGTTTAGGATCCAGGGGAAGACTTGATTCTAGAAAGGGTTTCTATACATCCCATACAAGTATAAATGCAAATATTCCCTTACCAGTATGTGTGTGTGTTTGCATATGTATATGTGACGTGTATTCCATATTAGAACATATGTGTATGTATATGACATATATTCCCTCACCAGTATATATGTGCATGTGTGTTTATATATGACACATATTCTCTTAATAGTATATGTGTGTATATAAAGATATACATGCCCATACTAGTATATATGTCTGCATATGTGTATATGACATATATCCCCAAACTAGTATACGTGTGTGTGCACGTGTATTTGTGTGCATAGATATATTCCCATATTCTGCATATCACATATATTCCCAAACTTGGAATATATATGTGTTACTAATACTGATGTTTGAAGAAATATGTTGATTTCATTGATGGAACATCCATTTATTGGGGGGAAATGGCAAGTTCAAATTTTAGTTATTTCAACTCAAGCATGTTTTCAGGGATAATCATTTCTACACAAAACAAATTTTATAATTAGTATTAATTTAAATTAGGTGATCCAAATGCATCTTACATTTTCAGAAATGAAGAAAACGCTACCTTGCTGTGGTGAACCAGTCTAAAGTGAATGGGAGGTCCTTGTTTGGGGATTGGATACATGGTCTGGATGTTCCCTCCGACTATCCCTTCAAATGGTACTATATTAGACACCTTCGAAAAAAAACCATGTAATAATCATTGAATAGTGAATATTTGGGTTTAATATTATTTTGTAAACTTTTAAACATATTTAGGAAATTCAGATAGAACTATCTCCTTACAAAATAACTGAGGGTATAATCATGTTCATTGGGTATGAAGTTCTATTTTAGCAGCAGAAGTACTGAGAGAAAACAGACAAATGTTGACTTTTAGCGACTTACTATACTTGCTTGTTTGAGGACAGAATTCACAGAATTTTGTTTTTTCTAGAAATCACTTCTCTAAATAAATAATCCTTAATCCTAAAACACAAGAATTCAGCTACTACTGCTTCTTAATTGTAAACGTGATTGTTAAATCGACTATGGGGTCGACACCCAATCCAACAGATCCATTTTTACTAAAACATCAATTTATTAAATGTATATTACTTGAACACATGGCTACTAGGTATTACTTTTTCCCCCAAATAACGATCTTTCTGTTTTCAACATTAAAATATGAATCATCATGATGTGACCTTTTTTCCTGGAAAAAGTTCATGTTAATAATTTTATTGGAAAGGGGCATAATCGAATTGCTTTCTGTAAAGTGTAATTGATCATCTGTACAACTATGACTCAGATAAACACGCATCCGCAATGCCAGTTTGTTCTTTTCATTCAACAAACAGAAGGATCAACATCATACTGTGGAAAACTGTTCAGCCTCCATTAATGTCCTTACAGAGTGATGGCCAGGAGTGCACCCATGCAGAATCCTGCACAAAACTACCTTTTTAGCAGCCACACTAATCTAGCCACGACGGCCTCAACACCCAAACTCCAATCACAAGTGGTCAGGAGTAAGGGAGCCTGATAGAATTCTATGCATATTAGAACTGAGTGTCAGGACAACTCCAGTGTGGCAAGTAGATGTGAACCCGACCTGATCGAGCTGCTTGGGGCTGAGTCCACCAGGATTCTGGTCACTGGCTCCAAGCACACTCAAGGGAGGGACATGAGGAAACAGCCCCGAAGCTCCACTTCCAGGGTCCCCCGGGTTTTCCCTGCCCATATTGTGTGGCTTATACTCTGAGTGCTGGATCAAGCCCAGCTTTGTCCCCAGTTCCCTCACGTGGAGCACATGGTGACCCGTTGCTCCCCCAAGTCATGTCATTGCTATCTATTCTCTGCTTTTCCAGGAAGCTCTCTCAACAAGCTCATATCCTCTCATGGTGATGCTTCTCGCTCCCACCCTCCCAAACTGAAACGCTTTATATCACCCATTCACAAACATCCTCTGGTCTAGCAGGTGCTGGAGCCAACCTTCATGCTTAAAGGAAGGATGAAGAAATAATACATTTGAACACTTGCCACCAACAAATGAACGGAGGAATGAATGACTGAGTTATTAAACTGATACCGCACGTCAGCCGCAATACTAAGGTACGTTATATACATGTCATTTCTAATCCTAACGACTGCCTGAAAAAGTGGATATGACCTTTTATTTTTCTTTTACAGATAATGGCCCTGAAGCTCATGGAGTTAAGTGACAGGTCTGGAGATGTCTATTGTGTTGCGTTAGTCACAGAGTCAGCAGGGACACCCGGCTCTTATTGGGTTTTGTTGGATTCTGCCTTCAAAGTAAAGCTCGATTTGGTAAGTTCTTTCCACCTTTCTGTCTGATCTAACGCAAGCCACCCCTGTGTTTTTCCCCACTGGCTACACTAACCTCTTCATGATCTCCCTGCTCCTCTTGTGTCCACAGTCTGCTCTCCTACTCTGTAGTTCAAGTTTCTCAGCGTTATTTTTAAATATCTGTGCTTTTGTTGACTGCTTTTGCTGTCACCCAAGAAGTCATTGCCAAGACCAGTATCAATAAGCTTTTCTCACATTTTCTTCTAGGAATTTTACAGTTTCAGGTCTTACATTTTAGTCTTTAATCCATTTTGAGTTTATTTTTGTACACAGTCTTAGTTACGGGTCCAATTTCATTCTCTGACATGTGGCTGTCCAGTTTTCCCAAGGCCATTTGCTGAAGAGGCTGGCCTTTCTCCCTTGTGTATTCTTGGCTCCATTATCAAAGATCAGTTGACTATATATGTGGGTCTGTTTGTGGATTCTCTATTTTGTTCCATTGGTCTACATATCTGTCTTTATGCCTGGATTTGAATAGACATTTCTCCAAAGAAGACATAAAAATAGCCAACAGGTACATGAAAAGATGCCCAACATCATTAATCACCAGGGAAATGCAAATCAAAGCCACAATGAGATATCACCTAACATCTGTTAAGATGGCTATTATCCAAAAAAAAAGATAATTGTTGCTGAAGATGTGGAGAAATTGGAACCCTTGTACACTGTTGATAGGAATGTAAAATGTTGTAGCTGCTATGGAAAACAATATGGAGATTTTTTTTTTAATTAAAGAAATTAAGAATAGGACTACCATATGATTCAGCAATCCCACTTTTGGGTATACATCCAAAAGAATTGAAATCAGGATCTTGAAGAGATGTCTACACTCTTGTGTTCACTGCAGCATTATTCACAATAGTCAAGATAGGGAAACAGCCTAAAGCTCCATCTATGGACAATGGATAAAGAAAATGTGAGGGATACACACACACACACACACACACACACACACACACACACACACCCCCCACACCCACCCACCCACACACACACACACACACAGTGGAATAATATTCAGCCTTAAAAAAGAAGGAAATCCTGCCACATGCAACAACCTGGATGAACCTGGAAGGCATTATGCTCAGTGAAATCAGCCAGACACAGAAGGACAAAAACTGCTTGATCCCACTTATATGTGGAATCTAAAATAGTCAAATTAATAGAAACAGAGAGTAGAAAGGGGGTTTCCAGGGGCAGGGGGGAGGGAAAATGGTGAGTTGTTGTTCAATGGGTATAAACTTTCAGTTATGCAAGATGAATAAGTTCTAGAGATCTGCTCTGCAACATAGTCCTATAGTTAACATTACTGTTTTGTACACTTAAAAATTTGTTGAGTGTAGATCTCATGCTGCATGTTCTTACAATAACAAAAATAAAGTGTGCCTTGTAGTAGAACCATTCACCAATGGCTCAGTAAGTCATTTCCTCCACATTTTTCCATAGCAGTAGTAATTTTTCTAATTTAAGTCACTTTAAACATTCTTCACTCTCAATAGAAATAAACTTGATTGCTCTCGATGCTCACACGAGATAATTTAGTCTGGTGGTAGACAGACATGGTGATACACGCACATTCTTCATACAGATGAGTCCCTTTTTCTGAATTTCCCTGGATCTTGCATAGATTTTGTTGTTGTTGTTAAACTGCCCTGAATTTGGTTGAAATAACAGGAAAAAAATATACATATCATTGTACTTGTCAATGGCTCAGTGAAGAACCTTGCTGGGAAGGATGGGTGGATGGTAGGTAGGAGGGTGGATGGTAGATGTGTAGGTAGGTGGGTGGATGGGTGGATGGTAGATGTATGGGTAGGTGGGCTGATGGATGGGTGGATGGGTGAGAGGATGGATGGGTTGATAGTGGGTGGATGGTGGATGGATGGGTGGATGGGTGAGAGGATGGATGGATGGATAGTGGGTGGATGGTGGGGGGATGGGTGAGAGGAAGGATGGGTGGATGGTGGGTGGATGGTGGGTGGATGGGTGGATGGTGGGTGGATGGGTGAGAGGAAGGATGGGTGGATAGTGGGTGGAGGGTGGGTGGATGGGTGGATGGTGGGTGGATGAGGGATCTGACTTAAAGTTCTGCCTTTAGTGATCCTCACATAGCCATTTCATATTTCTTAGTCATGGTTTCACCACGGTTTCTTTCATTTTTAGAAATTGTCCCATATAAAACCTTGAGAAATAAGCAAGAGAAAGAAATATAGAAGTGCTCTGAAAAGTTAAAAGTGGTGTACAAATGTAGCCAGTTTTTTGTTGTTAAATTCTGGAAATTTAAAATGAAGGACTGTCACTTTCTACTTCCCAGTGTTCATGAGAGTTATTTTCCAGACTGAAAATTCTCAAACTCGGTCGTGCAAATGACTCTCCTGCAGTTGCGAAGTTTGGGAGCTTTTTAATCTATTTTTCATACACTCCACTCTGGCAGGCAATTGTTAAGCTGGTAATGGAAAGGTAAGCAGTTTATTGCAGGTGGCGGTTAGCAAACAGTCAGATAGCTTGAAGCTTATCCTCATGAGAGAACATGAGTAGTGACCCTGTGGACGTCCTAGGGGATTTCAGAGGAGCCATTTCAGGGATCAATGGCAGTTCCATTACTGTTTTCATGGTTAATCAATGGAGCACACTCTGTGACATGCTGCAGCTCCCGGGCACCTGGCTGTGTCCCCCACTGCAGAAGGGGGGTGCTCCAGAGCAAAGGCGGATCTGAAGCCCCCAGGAAGAGGAGCAATGTTGCTCAGTAAATTCCTCCTGCCACAGCAAAGGAAATCTACAGCTCAGCATGTTTTACTTCAGTACCCAGGGAAGATTAAAACGGAATTGATGACAGAGTCGGCAACAAATTGTCCTGTTCTTTAGTGTGGCTGAATAATGCACATGTCATATTTGAGAATAAAAAGGGTTTTTTTTAAAGAATAAAAATCAATGAATCAAAAAACAAGGTACATTTTAAACATTACTAAAAGCGTCTTTTTAAACATTCTTTGTCTTTTTCCCTCTCTTATTGTCTTGGAATGTAAATCTTCAGTGTATATTTCAGCAAGGAAGAAAGATGACACTGTAACAAGTATCAACATGCAGAATCTATCTTATATTCCTACTCTTCTCCATTTCAGTTACCATATCATTTGCTGTGAAGATTAATATTCAATTGTCTATCCACGACGTGGAGAATGCCAGGTTATTGTAACACAATGAGAATTTCTATAGAATTTGCTATTTTAAAATCTTAACTATGTCTTTTAGACTCTAGTATAAAATAATAGTAGATAGCAGTATCTTCTGTCCAGTCTTCTATATATTTATTCCCAATCCTTTGAGTTCATTTTCTGGAAAGCCCTGGTGGAATACTTAGAACTTTGACATGGGGTTTCTTTCTCAATTCATTTCTCTTTTACTGAAACTTACCTGACTCACAGATGATATTTTGACAAGGAAGCCAGGACAGACGTTCCTGAAATGCTCATTGATAAGAGTATACATCTGTTTTGTTAATGTCATAAACATACGTCCCAGAGGTTATTTACTTTACATTTCAGTAGATGATGTGTGCATGTGTGTGTGTAATAAGAAATTAAAAACAGAAAAACAATTTTAAATCCTTATCATATGCTATACAGATTCATAGGTTATTCTGCAAAATTCTCAAAAGCTTCCTGTGCAGTGGGTGTGACTCTGATGCCCATTTAACAGGTTGGGGAACAGAGGCAGAGGGAGGGGATGCGATTTCCTTAGCAGCTGGGATCACACAGTTGTGGCTGACGCTCTGAGCTCAGCTGGTCTCTCTGGGTGACCTTGAACTCCAGACCTCAGCTTTCAGAAGGCAGTTTTTCAATTCTCAAGCAATTGAGAACGATTTAAACTCCCAACATTACTCATAGACAACACAAAATAAGATGTAGGCTGTGATTATTTAAAACAAGAGTTGGCACACTTTTTTTTTTTTTTCTGATGAAGGGGCAGACAGTAAATATCTTAGGCTTTGCTGGCCATATGGCCTTTGTCCCCATTGCTCAGCTCTCCCCTTGCAAAGTGAAAGCAGCCACAAACAGTACCTAAAGGAACCTGCATGAATGGGCTCCAATAAACTTCATCCGATCAGTCAGAGAGCTGGGTTTGGGCCACAGCCTTAGTTTGCCCAGCACTGATTTAAAACACACGTTGACATTATCAGAGATGGTGGTGATGGTACAGATTTTTAATATTTTTCCTAAAAGAATTATCTGATTTAGGGGATATTTTGAAATTCAAATCATATCGAGAAATTAGAATTTATTGGGGAGTAGGAAGGTGGGGTGGATTTAGAATATCAGAAATCATGACAAAATCAGACATGGGGTAATAGAATTCTGAGATGGGAAGAAAGAAAAGAGATCCTTTTATTCCAAACTTCTTAGCTTCTAGAAGTTCAGCTCTTTTAGGAATAGGGTCCCCGAGATCTGACTAGACCTCTGGCCTGAGTTCCGGTTCCAGGCCCCTCCCTGACCCCGCAGGGCTCTCATTTCCCTCTTAGGTCTGGATGTGTTCGGCAGTGTCTACCCTGGGGTCTAGGGATTCGGAAAACTGGGGCTTGCACCAATAGTGTCTATGGGTAAAATCACCAAATCTTTGTATGATGATTATTATTTTTTTTATTTTGCCCTGCTACTAACCCTCTTTGGCTAGAATCTCAAGGTGGTCCACAAAGCATTGGCTCTGTATGCGTCTCTTCGCTGGTTCCATACGTGGAGATGCAGCACGGGGAACATGCGTGTCAGGCACCCAGCCTTGTACACCATTTGAGGACCTCAGACATAGAGCCTCTGGAGCTCAGGGGGCATCTAGATGGGCCACAACTGATCCCATTCACTGTCCCCAGGTGGCCTCTTCAGCCAAATTGCCTGGACAGTTGGACTCCAGCGTGGGAGGGCTCCTAAGGCCACCAAAGGACAGGGAGGACTGTGGAGTCTGTGTTTCTCGCTCATTCATTCAATAACTATTTGTGGGTTGCCTCTTTGTACATTTGAATAAAAGTCCCAATCTCAACAGGAAGAGCAGGAACCCTGCAGAGCTTCTGGACAACGGCTCAGCAAGATTATCTTCTAACGCACGACCACACTCCAGGACCGTAAGCATGAAAGATATTGCGAGCTTTGTGACTTCTCTCTGTTCTCTATTTTTGTGGCATATCGAGGTCTCCACGTTCATTAGTACCGAAACCTTGAAAATAGACAGCCCCACGTGTTGTATGTCGGAGGAGCATCGAAGCAGGAGCTGGTCCAGACTCTCCCTCGATCACAGTGAGACACAGTCATCTGCTCCATCATAGATCTCATACATCATTTCTCAGAGAATGCATAGAACTATCGCCTTTTCATTGTATGAAGTCACCACCAGATCTTATTTAACCACTAACTGGTAGATATTTAGATAATATGCAATCTTTTGCTCTTATTTAAAAAATGCTGCAGAGGGGCCACCCGGTGGCGCAGCGGTTCACTTCGCGCTTGGCAGCCCGGGGTTCGCGAGTTCGGATCCCCGTCGCCCGCCGACGCACTGCTTGTCAGCCATGCCGTGACGGCGTCCCATATAAAGTGGAGGAAGATGGGCACGGATGTTAGCCCAGGGCCAGTCTTCCTCAGCAAAAAGGGGAGGATTGGCAACGGATGTTAGCTCAGTGCTGGTCTTCCCCACACACACACACAAAAAAAATGCTGCAGAGACCATGCCAGTATAGATACAATTTTGCGCATACAAGCATAAATCAGTAGAATAAATCCCTAACAGTGGACGCTACGAGTTAACAGGTATGGATCTCTTAAATTTCAAGTTAGTACTACAGGGGTTTAAATATATATCCTATGTTTTCTTCTAATAATTAGATGAGTTGATTGTTAAAAAAAAATTTAATGCCACAGGGATTAGTTTGGGTGTAAGAAGTAAGTTTAGGATCCAACTTCACGTGTGCACTTACTGTATATGGCTACCCCATTTCAGCAAATCCATCTATTAAACACTTCACGTTTTCTCCACTGATACTCAATGCCCCCTGTAGGACAGTCTAGCTTGTTCCTCTTTGGGGACACCATATGAGTTTCCTGTGGCTGCCACAACAAATTGCTGCAGACTTGGTGGTTTAAAACAACACAAGTTTATCATCTTACAGTTCTGGAGGTCGATGTCTAAAATGGGCTAAAATCAAGGTGCTGGCAGAGCTGCGTGCCTTCTGGAGGTTCCAGGGAGAAGCCACATTCTTGCCCTTTCCAGCTTCTAGAAACAGCCTACTCTCCTGCATTCCCACTGCATCTGAAAGCCCTTCCTTACCTATTGTGATTCAGGGGTACGGCTTAGTTTCTTCAGAAATGAACCAGTGTTTCACTGATGAGGGAGGGGACCAATGTTAATCCCCTCCTGTCAGTGTGTGTCAACCACATGACTGAGTCACACTCTGGGAGGTAATTCAGGACATTGGAAATTGAGTATGCATGTCTGAGGCCTTGTGATGCTGCTTCTGTGCATGTTCTTGTGCTCACTTTCCCACATCCTTTCTTAAAGCAGAGAAAAGTTGGCTCTGGGTAAGCCTCTAGTGTCTTGTGAGTTTAACTGAAAAGCCTGAATCTCACTTTGTGGTTTTGCATTTGCAAACTATTGGTCTGAACAATATTTAAATACTTTGAATATGAATTTGCATGTCTTTCCACACTCCTCACCACTCCCTACTGTCTCTTACACCAGATCAATTTCTTCACTTGCATTATCTTAAAGGAACTGCATTTGTAACCTCTCAGTTTCACACCTATAGTAAATAGCGAAGTCTGTTCTTCAACTTGGGTCTCCTGACTCCAAATTATTTTTTTTTGTAAAGAAAGTTACAGTCTATGTAATTCCAAGAAAAAAACTCTACTTGTGTGTGTGTTTCAAAATATACTTTATTTTTTAGATCAGCTTTAGGTTCACAGCAAAATTGAGAGGAAGGTACAGAGATTTCCCATATATGTCCTGCCACCACACATGCACAGCCTCTTCCATTATCAACATCCCCCCCACCTGACTGGTACATTTGTTGAACCCACGTTGACACATCGTTATCACCCTAAGTCCACGGTTTACATTATGGTCCACTCTTGGTGTTGTACACTCGATGGGTTTGGACAAATGTATAGTGATATTTATCCACCATCATGGTATCACACAGACGATTTCACTCCCTCTGTACTCCACCTGTTCATTCCCACCCAGTAATCCCTGCCAACCACTGATCCGTTTCCTGTCTCCATAGTTTTGCCTTTTCCAGAATGCCACGTAGTTGAAATCATACAGGATGGAGCCTTTTCAGACTGGCTTCTTTCACTTAATAATATACATTGAAGTTTCCTTTGCGTCTTTTCATGGCTTGATAGTTTTTTTTAGCACTGAATAATATTCTACCGTCTGGATGGACCACAATTTGTTTATCGATTCACCTACTGTAGGACATGTTGGTTGCTTCCATGTTTTGGCAATTATGAGCAAAGCTGCTATAAACATCCGTGTGCATTTTTGTGTGGACACAAGTTTTCAGCTCTTTTGGGTAAACACCAAGGAGCACGATCACTTGATCATATGGTCAAAGCATGTTTAGTTTTATAAGAAACTGCCCAACTGCCCCAAATTTACCATTTTGCATTCCCACCAGCAATGAAAGAGAGTCCCTGTTGTTCTACATCCTCGCCAGCATTCGATGGTGCCAGTGTTCTGGATTTGGGCTGTTCTAATGGGTGTGAACTCCATGTGTGTTGTGTTACTAAGTAAGACTATACCCTTACTTCCAAGCTAGCATTTTGTTTCCCTCATGTAAAAACTCTTCATTCTTCCTACATATTTGCCTCTTATAAGCTTTCATATGTATTGACTCATGATGATCTTAGATATACCTTTTTTTCTTGGAGAAGTAGCCAGAACAGGCTTTCACTATATCACAATATCAAAGTGATCAACAACATTATTAGTAGCAGCAGCAGTATTCTTTCAAAGGAAGACTCTGTATGGGGGCATACCCATTGCAGCTTCCTCCGCGCAGAGAGAATCACGAAGTACTTCTACGAGGTGAATTACTGTCGGAGGGAGAAAAGCATCATGAGTTCAACCACAATTTATAGGTTCCAACTTATAGGGTGTGTGTGCAGTGCACTTACGGATGGCCAGCCCAGATCAAAGTATAACATTGCACATGTGTGTCATACCATATGCATTAATGGAGTGATCTCATGTTGAGAACGTGTAATAAATTTAAAAATATTACTTGTTTACATTATATCACCTTCCTTAAGACTGTTCATGGTAAATAAAGGCCGTTCATGGTAAATATGCTGAATGTTTTAAAATTTTTCTAAGATCTTACCCTTTGTGTGGTAATGAAATTACATATTGAAGCTTTGAATTTTGAACCACCAATCAAAATCTGACTGTCCCAAATTAGTTACTGGTAGGATGGAATGGGGAATTTGAATCTTTTCTTTCCTGGAAAATTCCTTTCAAAGTAAAATGGCATGCTGCTAAGAAAATCCTTGTCTTTGATTTAGTTGTATCTAGATTTCTCCTATTTATAAACTATATTATTCATTATTTCATCAGAGTATTTGGATGTTTTTCACATGTTTGTCAGCATCTTCCCACATGGCTATTCCCAAGGGCCTTTCGGGCACAGATTCAACAGTACAATTTATTCTAAAATGTATGCACACACACATAAATAACCATATCCATACAATACCATGTATGTTAATTTTTAAAAATGCAAAGTACATTAAAGATAGAGAAGAAAAATTTAAAAACTTATAATTCTACCATTCAGAAGTAATCACTATCAATACATTTTGATGCATATATTCAATGTTCTCTCTATAAATATAGAGTTCTTAAATTTTCTTTCCTTTTATCTGGAAACTGCCCGTCTGGACTCCCCAAAAAAGGAAATAGAGAAAAGCTGTAAGGATTCTCCTGTTCTCATCATTTCCAGAAAGTCAGGTCCTGACCTGGTCAGAGGGTTACTCCTGCAGGGGGGCAGAGGGGACAGCAGTAGACTGGCTGAGGAGCCACACCTGAACCTGTGCTGGTGGCTGTGGGGAAGAAAGGAATTTTTAGGAGGCTTTACAGAAAGAGCAGAAGTCAACGAAGAGGCCCACGGGGTCTTTTCTCATCTGTCTTGAATTTACACTTCCCCAGCTCTGATCAATGTTGTTTTTGAAATGAAAAACGAGAATCATAACATAGGAAAGCTCTCTAAGATGTTTTTATACAAGTCTTAAGAAG
The DNA here is from genome assembly GCA_031878705.1 of Tapirus indicus. Taxonomy (NCBI): domain Eukaryota; kingdom Metazoa; phylum Chordata; class Mammalia; order Perissodactyla; family Tapiridae; genus Tapirus; species Tapirus indicus. The sequence continues at coordinate 125,229,170 of CM062925.1, forward strand.
AGAAAGAAAAAGGTTACAGTATACAGAGCTGTGTTGTCACAGAAACAAGCAGACACCTTTCATTTATCTCATTATTTCATTATTCACCATCTCACTTGATTGGGAGGTGAGTGTCCAAGGTGTCCTTGGCATTTGGTCGGGAGAGCTGAGGGCCGGTTGTGTCCACTGTGTCAGCCGTGGGACTCCAGCTTTTACATTTACTGGTTAAAACACAAGTGAACACGCAGAATTAAGTCTTGTCTTGATCTTCTCATCTTATGCTTAAAAGCACCCTCTGCACACTCCTGGATTTCCATGGTGACACACAAGAATTTAGTACGAAAACCTCTGGTGCTGGGTCGCCAGGAACACTCCCTCTTTAGAACACTTGGATTCCGTAGTCATAGTGGCCTCTTCTTTAAAATAGTAGTAAATGGAACCAAAATTCTCAAATTATACTTTCTAGAATTTTTTGTAGTTAGCACTTAAGGTGAGGAAGTTAGTACCATATTTGAATCCAGGTAAAATTTTATTTCTCTGGGTGACGATGCTGCTTCCTGAGATCATTTCCACGTGAGATTTTTAAAAATTATGTGCTTAGTGGCGAAAGCATAACTGATATTAGTGTTTGATTTACTTAAGATTCCCTTCAATTAATAGGCCTTTACCTGTCGAGCAGGTCCATGTGATTAGGAAACTTAATTACATTACGCAGGGTATGGTTAAATATTTTAGAATGGGTGCAAAGTGTTATTTCCAATTTTCTGCTGAAAATATGAACAAAAGAAAATAAAGTGATGTGTTTGCCCTAATGATTTGAACACAAGTTATTGAAACAGAAAATTCATTTTATGAAAAAACAAGAATCATTTTTCCTTTTTCTGCTAGAGGCTACATATTTTGCTGAAGGCTATCTTGTGTGGTTGCACACAGTTGCTGAAATCAGCAAAATAAAAAATTCTAATAATTAATTTTACATGCATGATTAAAGAAATTGAGTTCAACAAACCTATAGATTCTAAAAATTAATGAACTGCAAGAAAAATATGCTTTGCAAGAATGAATAATTTAAAATCGAGAAGTAGTAAAACATAAGTAGGTTTTTTCTAAGAAAGTTGTTTTCTGAAGATTCCTACAGGATTTTAAGATGTTATTCAATAATTCTATGGAAAAAAGAAGTTATACTTTTAACAAGATTTTCAATTATAGTCTCTCATTTTCATGTTAGCAGAAAATGTAACTGATTTCCAGTCTCTTACCACTATTATTAAAAAAATATAAATGTTTTATTTTCAAAATATTTACCTGATTTAAGTATAATAAAATATGACATCAAAATAAAACGTAAATATTAGCAATATATTTTTTCATAGAAAATATAATTTTTCCTTTTTAATGATGGACATTACCAAAGCAAGATTTATTTACATATTTTCTTCCATTTTTTTCCCCTTGTACAACTCTAGAGAGATAAAGACAAAGAAAGCACAAATCAACATCAAGATCTGGACATTTGATACAAAAACCTTTGTACCTTATTACTGATTTCAAAACTTCGTGATGGCATTCAGATAGATAATTTACTCTGATTTCATGCATTAGCCAATTCCTTAGTTCTTCCCTTTTACTATGAACCCCTTCCTGTCGCCTGTCCCACATCAGAAGCTCAGGTAGAACTGATGGCTTACATCTTTTGCCCTGTGTTTGGTTGAAAACTACCAAAACCAACTCTGAATCCTTTAACCATAAAAGGAGCTTTCTGTCAAGGTCATGGGGTCTGTGATGACGATGATGATGATGACCTCCAGACCTTTATCACCACGGATTTCAACTCCGCAGAGGGTAGGGCACATAATCTTTAAATGTCCCTATGCCTCTACAACACCTCCTATTCAAATTCCCAGGAAGAAATGCCTGATCAGCTTACTCAGGCTATGAGACCTCGCTCTAACTGCCAAGGTGTAGGGAGAAGCATCCTAGCCCTAGGCTGCTGTGATGGGCAGGTCCTCACTCCCATCTATCTTAAGACATCTCCTCAAGAGGATGGGTTTTCAGATGCTCAAGTGCTCAATCGCCAAAATGATAAAAATCCAACTGCTGCCTAATATCCGTGCATCCTTCTTTCTCAACTTAGAGTTCAAAACAATTGCTGACACATAAACTAGAACTGCTCTCTTTCATCCAGGTGAAGACACTAGTTTCTCCTCCAGAAGGAGAGACAATCCATTATTTTATAAGTTGACCTATATCATATCTGGTCTTTCTGGGTGATGCCCATTCTTCCTTGAGTTCTGTCAGAATCTTATTTTGATATTATGAAACTCACAGATTAAATTATAAACTTAATCAAACCCTATGTAAAATGGTGGAAGAGAGACAGAGATAAGTATAGCAAATTAGTTAAAAATACACACACACACACACACACACACACACACATTAGGTTACGTGAAAGTAGTTAGTAAACGTTGTAACTCATCGTGGTGAGTTATATTGTAATATTCCTTTTCCAATATGAGTCAACATTCTATTTGCTTTCAGCCAGCCATTTAGGTTGTCAGGCCTCTTCATCCAGTGAGGTGGCACAGATTTGTGTTTCTGAGGGCTCTGAGGTTTTGGTGCTTTGGCAGTACAGTTACTGTGGTTTTCCATCACCTCTTTAAACATTGGACATGGTCATAGAAGAATCCTTCCAGAAAATTTCTCAGTCTCCATCTTCTTTCTTCTGTCCTTCTTGGGTGGTGGCAATCAGAGAGCCAACATGTTCCACCCACCTGGAGTTGGTTGAAAGTGCTCTATGATGTGCTGCACAAGACGGTCCCAAAGCCCCCATGCCTGTGTGCGTGCCCTGTTGCAATGTGACGCAACTACTCTTCCCATGGGTAGGGGGAGTCTATTTCTTGACATTCTTGAGTCTGAGCTGGCCTTAGCTCTTGCTTTGATGAATGGAATTGGGCAGAAGTAATGGTTTGGGAAATTGACGTCCAGGCTTCAAGAGGCTCTGAACTTCTGTCCTCATTTTATTGCCACCACAAGACTGTCACATGAACAAGTCTGAGCAGGCCACACGGAGGACCAACGTGCCCAGCAGACAGCCAAAGTCAACCACCAGATACGTGATGAGGCTCTTCTAGACCATCCAGCCCTTCTGAGCAACCAGATAACTCATCTGTGTGAGTTACCCCAGACAACCTCAGCAGAACTGCCCAGCTGATCAAGCCTAAATTTCTAAGCCACCAAACTATGAGCAAATAAAATACCTGTTGTTTCAGGCCAGTGTTCATAAGGTTATTTTCTTCAGAAATGGGTGGCTGTGACAGACTTCCTCCTCATTCTGGGTTCCTTTCTGTGACAGAAGCACCGTTAGTACATTCCTGGACTTCTCGACTACTCTTACTTTGATTATGAAGAGGGGGTGTGATTTATCTAGTTGGGAAATGAGCTCACCTCAGTTCTACTTTTGTTCCTCTGGGAAACAATCCACCTGCAAAGAAGTAAAGTTGTCTTTGGCTACCCCATGCTGCCAATTTTGCTTGGCCAGTGTCCACATGTGCCTGCCTTGGTCTGCCACTGCTGTGACAGAATGGAAACATCTGCCTACTTCTTAATCTGGAGCTCATTGGGGCCCGTGGCTCTCACATTAATCTGCAACCCAAACCCGGCCTGTGTCAATAGTGCAAGTGACATCTTGGTGTCTACTAACTCTTTTATTTCTCAAATTGTTCAGAACTGAGGGAAAGGCTGGTTTAACATATGGGGCCCATTCAAAGACCCCCACCCAAGTCAGATGCTGTTGGACCCTGAGTAGTGGCACAGGCTTAGCGCCTTTTGGGTGGATATTGGCATGACGCTGGGCCTCCTACAGACACTGGGCCTCCACGGGGGGTTGATGGTGTGGCCATGGCCAAACCAGTCACACTTGTAGCTGAGAGTACAGAAAGAGGAAGGAAGCTGTTTGTAGGGTGTGTACTTCTAACCCCAGAAGCAAGAGAATGGCTATTCTTGTTATCAATCATTCCAGTGGCAGGAAATTAGGTGGAGCTTGAATCTAAGGAGGGAGGGGTTTCCTTGGGACTTGGGAACAAGATAGACAGGTCTGGGGACAAGATGGACCTCTTCAGTTATTGAGAGTAAACTGTTCATGGTCGTGCATGGACAGACCAGGGAAGAGGAACATCACTGAGCCATGGTTTCCCCACTTGCTTCATCAGTGATGCTCAAAGCAGCAGTGGTTCTACAGCCCCAAACCCCAGGGCCCCACTACTGAGCAGTGAGATGACACAAGGAAAGGCATGACCCCCTCATAGTTTTAGACGGGGGTTAGTTCTACGTGAGCCTGTGAATCCTAGGTGTGAAATGGGGGAATGTTGTGTGTGTGCATGATGTGTGCAGTTGTGTGACAGACATGGAAGTTAAATGGATGCATTGGGAAGCGATAGACCAGCAGAGTGTCAGTGAAGGATCTTAACCCTGGGCGGGAGGGGAAGACGATCTCCTTTGCCCCCTATGTGACATCTGCTTGGTGACTGCCATCAAGAGACAAAGTTTGTGCAACCAAAGGTGTGACAGAAGCCGTGACAACAGCCAGCTGGGAGGGTCAGGTAGAGGAGAAAGCAGGACTCTCTCCAGGATGACTTAGTACACTCAGCTTAAGGATCTGGGGTGAAAGTGTATGACTTTCTTGCAATAGTCACAACGCATACTAAGAATTCTTTAATTTAATATTAAATTTTATTTGCCTTCATTTTTAAAATTTAAAATTGGTGAAATAGGACGTGTCAAGTATTCTTGTATAGCAACCTGAAAAGAGTTGTACTGAGGTAATATCTTGACTCTTGGAATATTGGAACAGATATGGGTGAAGTCTGTAATTCAATGCCTAATCATCAAGAACCAGGAATTTACCCCAAGTCTGAAGAGGGCAAACTAAGATTTTTCACAGTTTTTCCTTCTCATGTGTGAAAAATTGAATAGACAAAGTTAATAACAGGCTCCCTCAACCCACCATGCACTCCTTGTTCTGGAGACTAAAATTAAAGTTTCACCAGTTTTCCTCAGGTCTGTCTGAGAAGGCCTCGTTTGCATGCATGTGCGTTCCTGCTATGCGGTGCTAAGGCATTTCTTTTTAAACTGTGGAAAACACACAATTTGAAATTTGCAAAGTGTTTTGCATGCCTGTGTGTTTTGCTCAGCCCTCTCTTTATTTGTGACTATGATTATATGGCTATCCAAACCACAGGAAATGGGCCGTGCACGTGTAATTGAGGGTCTTAGAGCACCTCAGTCAGTGACCCAACAAGCATATTGAGCAAGAGCAGTTATTCAGAATGAATCAAAATATAAGTGGATCAAAGTCGGAAATATTTTAGGCAGATTTTTTTCTTGCTCCTCTGAAGAGCTGAGATGTTTTTCCCCAAAAAAACCCCGTTATGCCCACATCCCATGCGTGCTTCCTGCACATACAAGATGGCTCGGTTTCCACTGCAGAGATTGCTGTGCTTTCTCAAGTCCTAGCCCAGTGACCACGGATGCCTTAATGGCAGCACGTTTTGCCCTGCCAGAAGAATAGCTGAGTTGTGGAAGATAGCTTCGTCAGTTGCAGCCTACCACATTTTAATAGGGAAGGAAATTGATGAGGTGAAAACGGAAATTCTGAAACTTAGGCAACGAGATGCTAACGTTCTTGCTTTTGTTTTTTTTGCAGTGAAAATTTCTCCCTGGTTTTTTGACACGGCAGTGTTTTCTCTCTTCTTAGTGGAAGAAAGAAAAGATTTGGATCCATGGCAGTGAAGAAAGAGAAAGGACAGCGGAAGGAGGCGATATTGGTGGTGGGGGTGGGGGATATAACAGGACAAATTCTGCTTTTCTCAATCTCTTTTTTGGATACATTTTCTCTCTGGACTGACCAAAATACTACCACAAGAATATGTAACAATGAATGCAGGAGTCATTGCCTTTCCATGGATTAAACTTGATTCTCACATTTATTTTCCTGTAATATGTAACAAAGTAGATTCTACAAGTAGAAATAAAATTTTATTTCATCCTCTCTGTAACTGTTCGGCATTGTATTGTGGCGTTGATTCACACTGTACCCCTTTCAGTATCTTAGCATGTCCTTGAGTGGAAACTGAAGACAAGGATTCATGCAGTTCAGTCAGGTTCCTGGCAGTACCCTGAACTAGTTTTGAGACAGGATAGATGTTTCTGGGTCCCTGTCAGTCACGGCCCTGTGCAACAGCCATGGAGAACTAAAATAACTCTCCTTGTCTGCTGCCTGCTGATCTAGGTGAGGGATTCTGGGGCAGTCCTTTCTTGGAGTGAAGAGTGAGTATGGGAGAAAAAGCATTAAATAAAATAGCACGTGAATATAATTACAGGTCTCCAGACTGGACAAAGCACTATACCCCTACTGAGCTTTCATGACCCCTCGTCAGTGGGAGACACGCTAAGATGTCAGCACGAAGGGAAATAATGGTGAGGGGAGTCAGGTGAGCTGCACAGACACAGTCCCTCCTTCCAGGGAGCTTGGGATCTCCCGGGGACTAGAAAAGGCCCCTAGGAGGAGCATTATTGCTGTGGTAACGGAGGTTTAGGATGCTTCCTCTTACAGGCACAAAAGCCTCTAGAAGGGGCCCCTTTGGACAGCATTCTGTATGAAATAGCCTCAAATTTTCAATGTGAAGGATAAAAATGAAGATTTTTAAAACTCATTACTTCTCGAGCAATAGCTGTGTTGTGGGACTGTATTTCACGTAGTAGAAAAGATCACTTCAAACTTGCATAACTCCAAACTTCAGCCTCAATTGCTGAGCCCAGGTTCTCTGGAAAAGTAGCAGTGGCCTGAGTCTCATTATGGAAAAGGCAGAAGTTCACCTCAGCACCTAAAGGTGGCCAGATGCCCTGCTCTCCTGCATTCTGATTCATCTATTTACTCTTCTTATTTTTTCTTCTATGTATCAACACTACTGGACTGTTACCATTTAATCTATTCACTGTTGCTCACAGTGCTAACTGGGGACTTCATGCCTCGGAAAGTGGTGGGCCTCACATCTGTGTCTTACAACAGTAGTGTTGTTTATCTCTTCAGGGTTTCCAGTGTTTTAATAAGGAAACAACTCGAAAAGATTGGGACAGTCAAGTGAGAATTGTTTTTAATTAAACTTTTCATTTTGTGGTCATCGTAAATTCACATGCACTGTGTGAGCATCCTTCACCCATGTTCCCCAGTGGCCACACCTTGGAAAACAACGGTAAATATCACAACCAAGATACTGACAGTGACACCATCAAGATGCAGAATATTTCCATCCCCACAAGTGTCCCTCCTGTGCCCTCTTAGAGACAAACTCACTGCCCTCCCACCCCACACACTTCATCATCCGTCACAACAAGTGATCTGCTCTTCCCTTCTACAATTTTGTCATTTCAAGAATGTTATGTTAGGGTGCCGGCCCGGTGGTGTAGTGGTTAAGTCCTTGTGCTCCACTTTGGTGGCCCAGGGTTTGCAGGTTCGGATCCGGGGCGCAGACCCATTCACTGCTTGTCAGCCATGCCGTGGCAGCGTCGCATATAAAGTAGAGGAAGATGGGCACAGATGTTAGCCCAGGGCCAGTCTTCCTCAGCAAAAAGAGGGGGATTGGCAACAGATGTTAGCTCAGGACTGGTCTTCCTCACAAAAAAAGAATGTTATGTTAGTAGAATCACACAGCACACAACTCTTGGGATTGTCTTTGTTTATTCCCCAGAATTCTCTGGAGATTCCTTCAGGTTTCTGTGTGTATCAGTCATTATTTTCTTTTCGTTGCTGAGTAATATTCCATGGCATGGGCATACTGCTGTGTGCTTACCAACTCACCTGCTGGAGGATTTCTGGGTTGTTTCCAGTGTTTGACTATTACTAACAAGGCTGCTATAAACTTTCATGTACACTCGTGTGTTGCTTAACGACGGGGATATGTTCTGAGAAATGCATTGTTAGGCGATTTGAGAACATCATAGAGTGTACTTACACAAACCTGGGTGGTATAGCCTCCTACACACCTAAGATATACAGTACTAATCTTATGGAACCACCATCATATATGTGGCCCATCACTGACCGAAAAGTCCTTATGCAGTGCACAACTGTACAAGTTTTTGTGTGAAAAAAAAGTCTTCATTTCTCTGAGATAAATGCCTAGCAGTGCAAATGTTGGGTCAGGTGCATGTTTAGTTTTTAAGAATCTACCAACTGTTTTCCTGAGCGGTTGTAGCATTTTGCCTTCCCATCAACAACGTGTGAGGGAATCCAGTATCTCCCCAACCTCACCAGCATTTAATGGTGTCCTTGTTTTATTCATTTTGGCTATTCTGATAGGTGTGCAGTGGTATTCCATTGTAGTTTTAATTTGGATTTCTCTACTGGCCTCAGCCTTTGAGACCACAGTTTTTTTGGCGTTTGTCGGGAGTAGAACCATTATTGGTGAAAAGATTTCTGTCTTGGTAGGCTGCCCAATTCCAGGTTTTTGTTGGGGCCTTATTTGTTTGTGCCCACTGGTGTTTCTGGGTTGGTTGGCCTCTTCAACAGCAAGTCTGGAATGTGTGAGGCAGAAGGAGAACTGAGGAGTCACTGCTGGGTTTTTCCTTGGGTCCTAAGATCACTTGCTAGTCTGCCTTCTTCTCTTCCTCTTTCAGAGTCTTCGTATGCTAGCTTTATATATAATAAGCAGGGGTTTTAGTTATACTTAGTGGGAGGAATAGGGAAAAGTATGTCTCATTGCCTTGTTTTTTCATTTATTTGGTGTTTTAGTCAGCTCGGGTTGCCATAACCAAATACCACAGACTGGGGCTTAACCAACAGGTATTTACTCCTCACAGTTCTGGAGGCTGGAGATCCAAGATCAAGATGTCAGCAGGTTTGGTGTCTGGTGAGAGCCCACTTCTGGGTTCATAGACGGCATCTTCCCCCAGTGTCCTCACATGGAGGAGGGGCGGGGGTCTCTCTGGGGTCTCTTTATAGGGCACCAATCCCATCATAAGGCTCCACCCTCATGACCTCATCACCTCCCAAAAGCCCCACCTCCTAATTTTAAAACATTGGGGGTTAGGTTTCAACATATGAATTTTGGGGAGATACAAACATTTAGTCCAAGATAGAGCTATAAGAAGATATGTAAAGTATCCAGAGTAGACACAGTTGTTCCCATTCTGGCTGGTCAGGGTATCTGTTCTGACTGGTGTTTGCCTGAGCACCATCTTCTGTAAAATAATATCAACTCAGGCATAAGGAGATTTTTAGAGTATAAATGGAAGAGGTAGTTTAATTCTGCTAAAGCTTTGTGTGAGGAACCAAAAATTGGAAGCAAATCTGAATAGTAGGTGAGGTCAAATGACACTCTGAAACTTGGACTATATTCTACAGGAAAAAGAAAATGGAAAGTATTTGAATGAGAAAGTGGCATGGTCATAGCTGTGATTCAAGGTATAATAGTGCCTAAAAACCAAAAATTTTTAGTAAGAAATTTAACTTAAGAAAACATCAGTTAAATTCCTATGTTCATGCACAAATGCAAATACTTAAAAATACTTTTTGAGGTTCTGTAAAAATATAAGACTTTTTTCCTACTCAAATCTTTCCATCACTTCTGCTGAGGTTAAGGCAGACAGATTTTGACAGGGACATTTATCCTTACTATTCAACATATCCAAACATTAGCAAAGTAGATGACAATTTGTTAGAATTCGTAATGTCACGTTGGCGTTCAGGGAGTGACCTGACAAAAATATCAACATGAATATGAAATATTCCTAGAATTTGAAATATTTTTAAAACTTTTTAGCATTACTGTTATTTTATAAAGTAGCTAATGTCTCCTGCAGGTAAGATGAAGGAGTAAGGCAGATTGAAGGGGAGGTATTTCATTTTGTCATGTCATGATTTATCTGTTGATAATGGAAACAAACTTTCTCTGTGTTGACTAACTTAATAACAATGATTGATAGTTTGTTTTCTATTAGACAATGAAATCTGGTTCTATTTTTCATGGAATTGTGGATTTTCTCAATGAAAATAATACTTAAATTTTTGAATAATGTTCTATATGATGATCTTCTTTACCTATTTCCCTATGCTGCCCAAACTTGACCATTCACAAACAATCCACCTTAAAAATAAAACAAAATCCGATTAAAAACTGATTATGTATGAAAGGAAAGTCTTCTGTACTTTCGTCACAGTATACTGCTGACAATATAGTGCAAAAATTAAATCTGAAATGTAATACAAAGTGTCTCGTCTGTAACAAGTTTTATTTTTTTGAGACTGTACTTCAATTGTTGGCTCCTAGAAATACATTGCATTTGGCACCAAATAATGAAAACAGAAAGAGCATGCAAAATCATAGTTGATAACTTGAAATCAAGCCTAAGAAAAATATTTCTTTCACACATCATAGATAAGTAAGTGGTTAAAAGTAATGATTTTATATTGACAAATAGAACAATTTATTTTTCAAGTTAGCAATATAATAAATTATATTTTCTTTTTATATGTATTATAGATTTAGCATTTACCAATGTCTTTGTTCTATTACTTGTAGAGCATAGTTCCCGGATATTTGTTTATTACCCCATGAAAATAGAGGACAGGCACCTTGTTCATATGTTCACCAAGCCGGTGATTATCATTTTATGATACTCTGCAGAATTTACTTTGCTATGTTACATAATTACTATGTTTTGAGGAAATGTAACAGATATAAGTAAAAATGATATAAATCAGACGAAATGAACACCTGCTGGAGGCCAAGTGATAATATCAACCTCAAGGTGACCCAGTGCAATTACTCTGCCTACACAAGGATTTTTATTAGTTCCCGTATTATTAGCAAAGGTGTCAGTAATTATATGCTAAATATTGGCTCATCATGGATAACAATAGACTAATAAAGTGCTTCAGTGATTCATATGTCTTTTCAAAGAGCACATATTATGGGAACACCTTCAGAAACTCTGAAGTACATGCCTCAATATGCCATTTAACAGGAAAGTTTAGGGAAATTTCACATAATTTTTCAAAAGATCAGTTGTTTTTCTTTGAAGGATAAAACTTTAAAAAATTTTTGCTTTCTTATATTGGGTTCCCTAGAAAATTCAGACTGGGGAAAAGTATTAGGTGCTCGCACTCTACAAGTGAGTGCAGACCCAGGGCAACAAGAGGGAGGGGAAAGGGAATGGGACAAGCAAGAGGGCAGATCAGACACACAGGGACACATTTCCAAGTTGGCCACTCCTTTGTCACGAGAGCAGCTGACCACCCAGTCCCATAGGACAGCTTCAAATTGGTCCTATGAACTGCTGTATCTCGGGATAGCCCATCTGCGGAAAGGACGGGAGAACAATTTATCCTTGAGCTCCCTTCTCCCCCTCACCTCTCCTGGGGTTCTCTCCATAGGGTGTGAAGCTCCCTGCATCTCCAAGATGTACTACCTGGACTTCCGGCAGGTCTGGAGAGGTATGTGCCTCCGTGGGTCCCGACTTGTCTGTCCCGGTGCAGCTGGGAGTCCTACTTGGTCCTCAGTACCACACGATCTGCCTTCAGCAGCAGGAATGGTGTAGGGCCAGCGTGTGGGGTTAGAGGAATTGTGACCCCCATAGACCTGGCCTGGAGCATAACAGAGTCCATTATAGCTCCTTTTCTCTCTCAAATCTTGTCTACATTTACAATGTCTTGTTCTCTTCCAAATAACAATTAACTTAATAAAATCTCCAAGAATGTTGTTTCCAAATCTTTAGAGAATTGTATGATTTTTTAAACATGCCCCCTCAGTTAATTATTAGTCTTCAAGATCTTCAGAAGAGGATTTCATGGGTTTTCCCTTCTGTAAAAGCCACTGAGAATTAACAACTAGGAAGAACATCGTTGATGCTAGTAAGTGTCCATTAATAACGTTATGTCTAAAAGGAAATTCCCAATAGCCACCTGCGGTAGACCCAGATATCCATGTCGCGGGAGCAGGGAAGTTAGTGCGTGAAGTCTGTCCAGATGGTGGTGTTGGAGGCGGTAGTTGTTTCTCCTACTGTTTGAGCATCTCCTTCCAGAAGTTTGCTCTTTTGCGCAGAAGAAAAGAACTATGTGTATTTTTCAGTGACTGTTTGTACAAGTTTTTTCAAAGAGTTGATGCTTCATCTTCATCCTTATTTCTTGGATGTGGCTCTATTAAAGAGCATCTCTTAAACAAGAAACAGAAGTGCATATGAGCATTTTCCCCATAAAGAGGAAGGTCTCACACATCCTGGAGACTGCCTCTGACAGCAAGCGGTGGGATGGCTCCCTTATGGGTGCAAGTGGTGGTGTGGAAGGAAAAGAAGCCTAGCGCTGTGCCCAGAAATTGGCATCACCCCCTTGGGACTGAAACCTAATTTTTGTAGGACCAAATGTATGCAGTCACAGCAATCCCGTTATTTGTATTTGCTTTGTACGAATTTCCATTTGTTAATTTTGGATGTTTTGTTTCTAATTGGGGAGCTTATTTCATATAAAACAAAGGAAACAGAATAAGAGAGATTTTGTATATGCTTCCTGAAGAGGGATTTAAAATGAGAAAACCTAAAAAGGAAGATAAAAATTACCAGAAACCTCTGAAAGTTTGCTCACTCACTTTTTCTTATGTGAGATGGTGGTTTCATTTTAACAAAGGAGTCAGTTCTTCCACAATGAAACCTGCATACAGCTGAAATTGAACTTGAAAACGATATTTTGAATACACATTTTTTTTATGCCTGCCATGAAGGTCTGAGGGGGCTCCAATAAAGAGCACCCCTTCCTTGCCTCAGTTTAGAGCTAACTGAAAGAGACCATGGAGAGACAAGTGGAGAATGGGCTGTCACTCACGTTGGTTGATGCAGGTGTAGACCAAGTGGCTGTGAGCTCCATGAGTTTGCTCTCGCACCAGAGAACAAGGCAAGTGTGTTCACCCAGTCACAGGTAGAGCTGGAAATCTGTAGGTCTCCCGGGCAGGCTGTGCCTTTAATTTAATAAAGTGAAGCAGAATACATGTCCCTGAAAGACAGCCGACTCTGAAGACAAGGTAGAAGACCAGGCTGGGCCATGGACGCCCACTTCCTCCTCCCCAAATCATGGGTCAGACAAGCCCCACGTCCCCTGGTTAGGAATCAGCCAAAGTAGAGGGACTCTGAGGGCATCATTCTGTCTGCATGTCCAACCCCAGGCCTGGATCCCTCTGGTTGGCCACCTAGGAGTGGGACGCTGTTGGTGTGTGTGTTAAATAATGAAAAACGAACCCCTGAAATCTTCATTTGTGAAACTTCTACAAATTAAGTATTTTGTATTAATTAGCCAAGTCACAAAACGGAGAGCTTGTTCTGTGAGCCTCAGAGTTTGACTTTAGGTCACGCATTTTCTCCGGCTGGTTTAATGTCACGCATCCTGGAGGGTGCTGCTCAGTGTGGCTTCATCATAAAATATAGTCCTCCAACTGCTCACCCTGAAAGCGTTTATGGGACTTTGTGGACATTTTCAGAAAACTAATTTAATCGGTTCCTGATTAATCCATACTGATAGGCTGTATTTACACATACACCCTAGCAGTTACCCTGATGATTGGATGTCGGGATAGACAGGACCAGCAACACCTTGCTCAGATTTCAAAAGGAAAACAACCCTTTTCTCCAGAGACACCAGGTATATTACTTATTACAAATAAGCTTTTGAGATATTCATGCCCAAGGTTGACAAAGAAAGCATATCATCAAATTGATTAATGCCATTTTAATGGCAATGATAACTCACATTTACCAGAAGCTTAATAGGTATCGGGTGCTGTTGTAAGCACTATACACGCATTAACACATTTAATCCGCACCACATCCTATGATCCAGATGCCTTTATTATCTTCGTTTAACAGACAAGGAAACTCAGGCATGAGGGAGTTTAAGGATCTCAACCAAAGAGATGCAGGCTGCACCGGACCGAGGAAGTCTGGCTTTTGAATCTTTCCTCTTAAGCGTCACGACATCCTACCCCTCTACAGAAAATGAACCACACGGTAAAGAGCTGAGTTAAATCTCCTCGTGCTCTGTGTAAATTTCTTCCTACAGTGGGACAGAAAGGCAATACCCAAAGAGGATATTTAAAAGAATACACCGTCCAACTCTATGCTGATAAACGTGTAAAATATATGTTTTTTCCAGAAAACAGGAATAGTGAAATTATTTCAGAAAAGTGAAAAATCTGAAAAAATAAAATAATCTGTGAAAACATTGAAAAGAAATGTCAAGGGTTATTTCTAAGAATGACTCTGCACTTGAAGTCTTTTTCAGGCTGGTGCACCAGGTCGGTTTCATCAATCTTCCGACGAAATTATAGTTTCCAAATGATACAAACTGAAACATATCATTGAAAAAGTGGGGAAGATTTCCTATTGATTCTATGGAATTAGTTTAATTCTTATGTCAGAATCTCTCAAAATAGTAAAAAGAAAAATACAGCATAATTTTAATTACATAGATAGATGGGACATCACTAAATAAAATAACAGCTAACCAAATCCTGCAACATATTCAAGGTCGCATTTATGAGCATGCGGTGTGAAGTGTTATTTATAAAATAAAAATGTACAATTAGAAAGAAAACCTAAAATTTTGAAAAAGTGAATTTATCAAATAATACACATATAATAGGATATATTAGCTATTAATATACTGCTGAATGATCATTCTAAAATTTTCTTTCAGCTGCAAAACTTTTTGTCCAAAGTTATTGTAATACAGAATCTAATGTGTAAAGTAGTTAACTAAGTGAGTTTTTCTTCCACCCTGTCCCTCCCCATCAGAACCTGAGGCCACTAAAGAAGCAAAATCAGAAAATAAATATATGTTTAATAATGTGGGAAAAGCATTACATAATATTGATAATAAGGAAGCCTCCAAAATAGTTAGTCCGTTATGATCCCCCGTGTGAAACAGAATAGAAATTCATTCCCCAAATACTGTTTCAATTACATGCCAAGAAATACACCTGTGTTCACGTTTGTTTTCTCCTTCCTTTCTCTGCTTACTCTATTTTTACTGTCATGAGTACAGATAATTTCAATTAGAGCAAATGTGTTTTTAAAGGGTCTTGCCCACAAGAGCCACACATTTCCATCTCTTTACCTTCTTTCCCCTGCATTTGCTTCCACTCTGCCTCCCACCCCTAACCCTCACCCCACCCCGTGCTTCTATTTTCAAGGCCATATCTGACACATTTTTCCAGGCTAGTTCATATCGACATACCTGTGGCATTTGCCGAATTGTCTCCCTCTTCTTACTCTGTAAACATATTGTTGATAAATGCATAGTCTTGATCCCCTCCTCTTCCCAGAAAGCCTTTACACTCCAGTGACTTCAGTTACTATTTACATGACTATAATTTCCAAATTAGCATCTTCAGCTCAAAGCTCTCCATAGTGCTCCAGACACTTAGACGTCTGACTTGGCATCTTTTCTTGAGGGTCCACAGGTCCTTCCCATTAAACAGCTCCCATAATGAAATTATCCTTTCCATGAAAACTGCTCCTGGCCTTGTCTTTTCCCATGCTTTTTAACAAAACCATTATTCACCTGTTTTCTAAGCTGGGACTTACTCAAACCCAGCGATTCTCCAAGCTGTATCTACTGTAGCTTACATGTCTCTTGAATTCTTCTCCTCTTTTCCATTTCCTATAAAAGTTAGTGAATAAGGGGGAATGAGTGTAGCCACAAAGAAAAGAGTAAGAAAGAAAAGTACATGTAAATGATAGGATTTGCCAGGAAACTAAAAATATAAACTTTTTGTTCACTATCATTTTCAAACGTGTTTTGCACCTTCCACTCAACGCCCTTTTTTGTAATTATCTGAGCTCATGTCCTATTGGATTTCTCTAAAATGAGCACTTTTAATCCTCCTCATGCCCTACTATCAAGACTGCATCTATTATGGTAAGAACTTAACAAATGTTTGTTGGACGAATAAATAAAGAAGAGAAAGAGAGGCACTGAATTGCAGAGAGTGATGATAAGATAAGAATAAAATAAAGACAATGAAATCAGACAAAAAATGGACAATCATAAGCGAAGGGCAATGCTTTCTGTTGAGGCCACATTTCAAGTTTACCAAGAGACAGTATCCATGACTGTTGATGAACACCAAATTTCTGTTCATGTTAACTTTTTGGTGCAAGTTCATGGAATGAAAGGAGTGTTTGTTAGACATAAGGTTCAGAAGGAATAATTGGTTTCTTCCACAGTATAGCCCTTGTGCTGAATCTGGTCAACTTAATTTCTTCTGTGATGGCTTAATCATATTCCT
Organism: Tapirus indicus; assembly: GCA_031878705.1. NCBI lineage: Eukaryota > Metazoa > Chordata > Mammalia > Perissodactyla > Tapiridae > Tapirus > Tapirus indicus. Next base: position 125,245,480 of record CM062925.1, read on the forward strand.
ATAGATAAACTGATGGGGCAGTTCTAAAGAGTAAACTATTTGACTAGTTAATTGCTTTTTTGACACGTGACTTTCCTGACCAAGCACCCATGTGGAACTGGTCTACCTGTTTGGAGACAGCAAAAGGCCACACAATTTAAATAGTCCTGGATGGTAACAAAATGGTGGCATGGTTTCCTTCTTGCTCCAAAATGACTCAATGCTCTTCCTATCTCAAATACAAATAAACTGGGTTGCTCCGATCTGGACCTTCTGATCTTAGCAATTATTTCTCTATAAATGGGACCTAGACTTAGGAAATATCTTTTTATCCCTTTCTGTTTGTTAAAATTTCATTTAAATATTTCCAACTCTTAAGTTCTAAAATAGCATGAACATAATTGTGTTTTGGAATTACTAGAAAGAACGAGACATGGCATGCCACCATCACTCTAGTCAAGATCCCAGCCTGGACGTGGTAATTTCTCTCCATCATGTGATTCTTTAGACACTCTCTGACAGTTCACAGAGTCAAGCATTCTACCATCATTCTTTACTCTTGTTATTTATGATAGTAAATTACACAAATAAGACTTTTCTTATTCACCTTGGAGCCCTCAAATGGCCTCTGTGGCAGAGCCACTCAACCTCTCAGATGCTTTAGTAATTTAAACTAGTGGGGTCAATCTGGGATTTCTGTAAAAAAATAAAAGAAGGAGGACTTATTTAAAACATGATTTCATCAATTATTTTTCTTGTTATGTTTTTTATCGTATCAACTGACCCAGAAGAAATGCACACAGAGTGAAGGGAACTGCTCACAGTTGGAAGAGAGTATCTCTCTTTTTTCCTTGTGTTTATGCGTCATTTATTCCTTTTTCTCAACATAGGGAATAATAAGTTCAGATATTTATTTGGTTCACATTCTTTGGAAAAGTGGACCTGAGACAGGCTTCAAGTCTAGACTTGTGAGACACCTGCGGAAAGGTAAACCTCACATCACCCAGTCCTGCAGTGAGCATTCAGGACTGTGATGTGTTGTTTGCCCCTATTATTCACTCCTTACATATTGGCAAGCACGTAGCCAAAACCATCCGGGGAGTGAGATGAGAGGGTGGCGAGGAGTATGTGAAAAACACTAAGATATTGGCAAATGCTCTGCCAAATACTGGAAGAATCTTCACTTTACACAGATGATTCCCCTCTGGAGCCTTGGGGGACCTGGGGTGCTGCTCCTCCCTCTGGGAGCACGGTCAGCATCTCCTGCTTTATGCAGCCATCTCGATAAGTTCTGTATTCTTGGACATTAAAGAAAGTCTAAATCTGCTAATGGTGTCTTTTCATGTCTTTCTGTCAGCCACATTGCTTTAAGATCCTTGATAAAAATTTAGGCTTTAAGGGACATGGGATGGTTTATGAAGATTTATTTTTGAGTAGTGTCTACTGTCATGAAAATAGAACTGCATTTGGAAGCAAATTATTATATCAAGAAGTGAATGGTTTAGATAAATGTTTTTATTGAAGTGACATGCAATTGAGAATGGTGTCATTTAGAGAACATCGTGTCACAATTTGCAGCTTCATGGAAGAGTGTAACTGTCTTGGAAGACATCAAGATGGCAGGACATGGAGGCCAACATATTTATGGAAAACAAAGAAGGTGCCTGGTTTGCCGGGTTTTCGAACAACCAGTAAATGTTGCTGTTCAACTGCAAATTTGATCATTGGGGGTTAACTTGGTTGTATTCTTGTTGATTTTCCAGACCGTCCTCTTTCGTATTTTTCCTCTTCAAATACCTTGTCAGTTATTGCCCACCAATGGTGTTCGTTTCAGAGCCAACTGCAGGTAATGAGATGCTGATTGGGGATTCTAGAACTCACTTGCTGATGATTATGTGTTATTTTAAAAGGAGAATGACAATAATTTCCTATAATGCCACTTGTTAAGGTAATTATGCTATAATTGCCTTATCAAGGTGTCATAGAGGAGAGGGAGAAATTCCAAGATTTCACAGCTGCTGTCTGTTCCTTAGCGTGTTCTCTTGAAACTGCAATGCCAGTCGTCAGGATGAATCCCCTCCAATTGTTTTAAACCTGAACATTGTTGTCCTGGGCAGGTTATGTGACCTTATAATGATATTTTTCAAGAGTTGATTTTTTTTATCTTAATACAAATGTTATGTGGTGAATTAAATGCACAAATTTGCAGATACACTGAAACGTGCTTCAATTGCAATGGAATCCGGAGATTTCATTTGTAGAAAATGTGGATTTAGCAATAAGTTAAATATTAATAAATATAATAGCATATAACAAAGGACATGTGTATCTAAAATATATGAGTTAAAAATGTATTGTCCACGTAAAATCTAATTGAAGATGATGTCCATAGTATAGAAAACAAATTAGCACTACCTTTGTTTGACTTCCACAGTGAATATTATTTGTTCATTTAAGTAAGCCCTTATATCTTTATCATAGTTATCAACGGGCAAAAATATTCAGGGAATAGGGGACCCTGTTCTAAAATACTAAGCAAAATGTTCCTAAGTTGAAGGAATTCAAACGTGTTTTCTTGTCCACACTGAGCTTGCATTCTGTTGGAGGGTAGACAATAAGAAAGATAAAGGAAGACAGCGTGGTAGAGAGTGATGAGTGGTCAGGACGAGGAACAAGTCTGAGAGGGTGGACCCAACGAATGAGGGAAGGTTGGTAGTTTCCACAGGCTGGCATGCAAATAAGGCAACTTGACTTCAGACCCAAAGTAGTCGAAGGAGTTGGCTCTGTGATACCAAGAGAGAGTTTTAACTGAAAGTGCAGCCATCCTGAGGCAGCTTGGAGATGATGTACTTGAGGAACGGGAGGGGGAATTGTACCTGGAGTGGGGAGAACAGGGCAGGAGAAGTCACAGATAAGCTCGGAGTGGAGAAGGGCCCCGAGAGCAGAGGGTCTTGTAGGTCCCCGTAGACAGGTTGGCTTTTACTTTGAGAGGGATGGGAATCTACAGGGGTTTGGGCAGACGTGATCGAGTCCACAATTTTACAGATCGTTCTGACTGCTGTGTTGGGAGCAGACTGTAGGGAGGCAGAAGATGGTTTCAAGTTAGTAACCTAGCGAATCAGGCACAGGATTGATGGATTGAGGGGGATGGCTTGCACCATGGAAGTGGAACAAGAAGGGGCAAGAAGTGATCCTATGTGACTTCCTGATTGACTAAATGTGGGGGAGACCAGGGAAGAAAATCAGTGGACAAAGTGAAGGCTCTTAGCCTGTCCACCTAGGAAGACAGAGCTGCCATTAGTGGAGTGGAGGAAATGAAGGGACGGCTTGGTTTGGGAGGGAAGTATCAGAGACTCAGGTTTAGACCCGTTCAGAGTGAGCAGATATTGAGACACTAAATGGAAATATCAAGGAGGCCGTTGCCTCATATGACTCTGCTATTCAGGGAGAGAGAGCAGGAATTTGTGTGTTTTGTGTTTTAGAAAGGGATATTTTAAAGCATGTATATGCTAATAGAAATGATTCAATAGAAAAGGATGGTGTGGGCAAGAGGAGGAACCATTGAAAATAAAGTTCTGAGGGATGGAGGAAAGGAGCCAGGATCAAGGACACACTTGTCATTTCATAGAAGGAGTGGTTACTTCTCTTTAGTGCCTACGAATGAGATCGTGGGTGCTGAAACAGATGGGGGAGGACAGGGCATTTCTGCCTAATACATTTTTAGGAGGATAGTGTCTTGAATAAAATACCCAACATATGTTTACTTCTCCATGTATTTTGAATCCTGCATCCTCTCCTCTATTAATTCCACGTTATGAAGCTAAGCTTTATCGCCTCAGGAAAGAGAATGCAGAGGAGCCTAACAAATGTGATTTTTGAGCTCCTAATTAGAGAGTTTAAAAACTAAAGCTGAACAATCGTTTGAAAGTCAAAGCACTTCTGATTTGTAAGAGCCAGGCTCAGTTGAGAAGGAATTTTTTATCTTCAAATTAAAAATAGCTTACTGAGAATCCCAGTGATAAAACTGGAGGATTCAGAACATAGAAGACACACCATACTCCAGTGAGCTGAGGAGAATCTGAGAAGAAGGAAAGGTTGTTTCCTGCACCCCCCACCCCAAAGCGTGATGAGTTCGGTCATCAGGCAGAAGGGAGGCACTAGGGTGTAACGGAATCTAGATGCTGCCTGGGGTCTGAGAAGGGATCTCAACACCTGGGGGTGAAGCTATGGGGGAGAGGGTAGTGATAGAAATGCCTGACAGTTTCAAGGCCAGCAAACAGGGAAGCCCCATGTTAGGTGTAGCCCTGGGGATAGCAGTTCTCTTAGAAAAGGCTGGATTCCATTATGAGAGGCTGATTCCATTCCTGAGAAGTAGAGGACAGATGCCCCAAGTAGCCGGAAGAATGTAATGGATAGAGGCCCACAGAAATCCTTTCACCCCAACGGGGAGATTGGCCAAGCAGAGACCTTGTGGCTATGATAGGAAGGTCCAGGCCCATGGATGCAGCACAAGGAGGGCGTGAGGAAGAGCTACTTGTACCTCAGTGGAGGCCAACAAATAGAGAGGGGGGCACGGGCCGGATGTACTCTTCTCTGCTAAAGCATCATTTTCAAAGAGGTTAACTCATTGCTCTGATGCAAATATAAAATGAACACATTTCAAGAGTTGTAGTATCCAAGTCATCAATTAATAAGGGATGAGTAAGGTTAACATCATTTTAAAGGAGACTTTGAAAGATGGAGCAATGGATGGCAAAGTGAATAGATAGATTGACAGATGGTTGGATGGATGGATGAATGGACACATACACACATATACACATACAGATGAGCATATTAAATCCATACCAGGGATGCTAACTCTAATCTTTTAAGATTTCCTGTGTTGCTTTAAATATTTAAAACAATTTTACAAACTTAAGAGATTTTTGTTTTATTATCGTGTTTCTTTCTTTACAAAGGGACAGCCTTACAAATAGCAATTTACTACCAGAACTCTGAAGACTGCTGACTTTTTCCCGGCTGCCTTCCACGAGAACTTCCCCCAGCATCCTGTTGGTGAATTCCGAGTTATCCTGCAGGTAGGGCTGCGGCCGCCCTGAATGCCAATGAGCACAGGTGAGCAGTGCTGATGCGGCCAGGCTACTTCTCAAGGGAAAACATAAAAACTCTTACTGCTTCTCTACAGAACACTTTTCCCTTGTTTTCACTGGACTGTCTGAACACTGATAAGACTCCATATCTCCTTCCTAAAGGGAAACAGAAACATACCTGCCAGTTCCAATAGCTAATTTCCAAGATCAGTCCCCAAATCTGTATGAAAAGATCTTTGCCCAAAGTTGTTAAAACTCCTCCCTTTCTCTCTACCCCTTCATCTTCCTAAAGGTGATCTTCCTGAGACAGCTCTCAGACTCCCTCATTGACACATTCAGACACTGGGGGTTTTCCAGACTGAGGAGGCCACCCCAGTCTTCTGTGACAGTGCTGAAGGCTGGCAGTGAGCATGAAGCCAGCGGGAGAGCAGTCTCGGGGAATGCCACAGCTGTGTGCCCGGGCCACATTGTCCGGACTTACATTCACGCCGCCACCTCATCGCTGGGTGACCTAGTCACATTACTTATGACTCTGTGCCTCAGTTTGCTCACCTGTCAAGATGGGAAAAGTAGTTCTTCCCTCACAGGTTTACATCATCTGTGAGATGTACAAATAAAACAGGAATGAAGAGTTTGAAAGAATCTGGATGCTGCCTACGGCTCATTGAAACTGGAGAGACAGAGACAGAGAGAGAAGAGAGACAGAGACAGAGAGAGAGAGACATAGACAGAGACAGAGAGACAGAGACAGGGACAGACAGAGAGACATAGACAGAGAGACACAGAGAAAGAGAGAGACAGAGACAGAGACAGAGACAGACAGAGACACATAGACAGAGAGACACAGAGAAACAGAGAGACAGACAGATGGAGAGAGAGAGAGACAGAGAGAGATACCTCCTAACCTCTTGGTTACTTATTTCCTTCCAGCCAATAAGGAAAAGATTCTAGTGTTTTGAGGACATTTTTGCTATTAATGACTTTTCGTCCTCTTCCCATCTTATTCTTTACAATGTTTAAGTTACATATAAAAAGGAATTAGAGAAAAACAGTTAATGAATTTCTCTTCATTTTTTAGATTAAATTGACTGATGGTTTTACTTATCCCTGACTACTTCTTTATAATCTGGTATAGTCCAGTTTTATGGAATGAAAAATTACAGATAGAAATCGTTATCTTGAAAATTCATATTCTGATGCTATTTTTTTGGTTTTATGTTTCTATGTGTTATACATGGGTTTGATGACAAAATGAAGAAAAGTATATTTGGCTTTAAAACATTACAATTTAAAAAATAGTAAGGAAAGTGGCTAGTGATGAAATCGTCAGCTACTACAAATCACACAGTAATGGTGCCCCAGTGGGAAGACCTGACTGAAAGAAGCCATGAGTCAACTGGCCGTTTCCTCCTTTTCTCTCCCAACTGCTCTACTAAGCGGATGCTTTATTTTCTCTGACTGACTGGTTTGCTTCTTCTCGAATTTTACTTTAAAAATATGAAGTGTTTAAACATTTGCATCCTATGGACTTTATTAAAGCAAATAGAAGGAGCTGACATACGAATAAAACTGAAATAATCTGCGCCCCCTCTGCCAACCCAAACACAACACATTATGATAAAATGTTGCTGGGTATGAAACTTTTTGAAGATGGTTGTAAAAAATTAGACTTTTGCCCTAGTGGAATACTCCCAGAGCATTTTCTTATCATTCTATTGGCTTTGGTCAGTAACTCTGTTCTTAAAAAGAAGCAGTTTTCTGTTTGGATACGAAATTTACACTTGGATGTAAAGAATGAGTTCAGCAGTGACACCATGCGGAGGGTGTAATTGTGCCTCTTTTCTCCTGGTTAGTCGGACTTTCAATTATCCAATGTATCCATCTCTTAATACTCAGGCTTCTTCACTTAGAAATTAATACCTCACTTTCACTCACCGAAGGAGTAAAGCAGCAATAATATACTTTAAGAAAAAACACTCTCTCCAGAACATTCTGTTTTGACATGGTATGATTTTAAATATCAGAAATGAAGAGACGAAAACTAGAGTACTAAAGGTGTTTTATAATTCACTTGAATATTTTCCAGCACTTCTATATACAATTAGAGATTGCTAATGCAATGGTTATTAAGAAACAAAAGTGCTTGATTGCCACACAATTTCCCCGTGAATGAGGGAAAATTAATTTATCAGCATTGCACTTAGTAATAAATACTTGATGGGATATTCTTTTCTAACACATTCAAACCACATACTTTTTAGAGTTTGTCTTGTCACTTGCAGAGCATTAACCAGCATTTCACACATGGTGTTTTAGAGCTTGAGGTCATTTATCTTCCTGTGATCTGACTGAATAAACATAATTCTTTTGATGCCAACATCTAGGTTTTAGACTTGGTGAGTTTGAGTTTTGCATCATTTTTTCCCATGATTTTTTTTTTTTTTTACATTCGGAGACACCATACAATTTAGATAATAGGGTGAAGACTTATATAATATCTGTTTTCAAAACCCAGTATCTTCTTCCGCCATCCTGCCAAATATTTTTAGAGGTGGTGGTTGTTGTCTTCTTAATCCTCTAAAAACACTGTACGGATGTGTGGTACTTTATAGTTACATCTTGGGAAAGTTTCTCTTTTTTATATGAAAGAAAAGTATGACATGAGTAGGTTGAGCTATTTTCCCAAATATAAATAAATCTTAGAAATAATCATTTGACACAAGGTTCTAATTTATGTTCTCTGAATTTCTGCTATAGCATTGGTTCAGGTGGGTTATTTGTATATTGCAAAATAATGTTCCTAGGAACTGTTGCCTGGGCAATGGTTTTCAAATATCCATATTTCATTGACTCTAAGACCTCCTTGATTGAAAGGTACATCATCACTTTATGCCACATTAGAAAGAGAAGATGTTGTTAATTAAACTATCACCTAGAATTTCTAATTTAACTTACCAGACAAATCATTTAATATTTATTTAGAAAGATACCTCTATCACATATCTCCCTTTTTCATACATAAAAGAGTATAAATGAACTGAATTGGTATTCTTTATGCTTCCATCATGCTCTGGAGTTTTTGAATACACTTTTCACAGAGGCGTTAGGTCCACGCATTTCCCAGTGGTGTTGGCAATTTTCTTTGCGCCATTAACAGCATCGATGAAACAGCGTTTCCTTTGTGCTCCATTATTGTCCCAGAATTTTCTTCTAAAGCATTGGTACCCAGTCTGCATGTTTTGATGAACACGCACGGTTAATGGTGACGAGGTTATGACTATGGATCATAGCAATTCTAAGATATATCCCTATTTCAGATGTGATAACATGAATGAGAGAGAGAGAGAAAGTCTATATACACAGAGAAAGAGATATATTTATCTCTTACTGCTTCTGACTCTCTAGGGAACCCTGACTGTTACAGTCCATGTGTTCATGGACGGTTGCTGAACATTCTGTGCAATACTCATATACTGGCCTAGTCCTCAGCAACAGTATGCCCAATGTGGTTAAATCCCAAACACAAATTTTCCGACTCAGTATTAGCGCTTGATTGATGCCCAATTGTCTAATGAATTTTTCTGTTCTCTCCTTTGTTTCCCATATATTTGCTTGCAGAACAGCAGAATAAAAAATTAGAGCTCCGAACATTTAGCTGCTATTGATTGTCCACATGTATCAAGCAGAGATTCATTCAACTCTGTCCTCAATTCTATCAGCATCTGCCACCTTTGCCTCTGAAGAGTAGCTGTGGAGGATGGATGGCAGTGGCATGTATTAGTACACACTTTAAAAAAAGTAAAAGTTAATATATACACTCATTGGTCAAAGTTAAGGACTAAAGTGGAAAAATACTTTCAAAAACTGTTGACCTATCTCATTTGGTCAAATGAATTTGATTTTAAAATAATACTTTCAGGCAGTAATTTTTCTTCCAGAATAAGCGATTATAAGACTTGGAGTAACAGCAGCGATGGAAGTTTGTGGCTTTGGAAAGCAGACCAGATACTCAAGTTTTCTCTAGTCATATTATGTGTACACTTGGGTTATTAATTCTACTTTTGTGTGTGTGTGTGTGAGGAAGACCAGCCCTGAGCTAACATCCGTCGCCAATCCTCCTCTTTTTGCTGAGGAAGACTGGCCCTGGGCTAACATCCGTGCTCATCTTCCTCTACTTTATATGGGACGCCGCCACGACGGGGCTGACAGGCAGTGCGTCTGCGGGCGCCCGGGATCCGAACCTGCGAACCCTGGGCTGCCAAGCGCGGACTAAACCGCTGCGCCACCGGGCCGGCCCCTTAATTCTACATTTTTAGATGAAGAGTTTATCCTTTATGCTCAGCAAATCAGAAACACTTGATCAAATTATTCTTGGAGACAAGTTATTACAGATGTGTCCTAAGGATTACTATGGCAATATTACGGTAATAGTAATATGAAAGTTCGCAGTTTAAATATGCTCAACTTCTGAGCGGATCCTGCAGTGTGAGGGGGCTCAACATGCATTCTGTTCATCAAAGAATTCTCCGGAGGGGGCTGCCTAACAGTTAGAGGCTCTGGCCACTGTGCAACCTATTGTTTGTTTTTCAATAAGTTTAGTGTAATATTACACCAGAAAAAATGTTTACTACCGTCTTGGGCTGCCATAGCAGAACACCATAGATGGGGTGGTTTATGAATAACAGACATTGATTTCTCACAGTTCTGGAGGCTGGAAGTCCAAGATCAAGATGCTGGCTGATTCCATGTCTGAGAACCCCCTTCCTGGTTCATAGATGGCATCTTCTCATGGTGTCCTCACACGGTGGGAGGAGTGAGGGGGCTCTCTGGGGTCTCTTTTATAAGGACACTAACCCATCATGGGGACTCCACTTCATGACCTCATCACCTCCCAAAGGCCCCACCTCCTAACACCATCACATTGGGGGTTAGGTTTCAGTGTATGAATGTGGGGACACAAACACTCAGGCCAGAACAACTGCTTAACCATTTTGACCTCAGTGTCCTACTTTGGCAAAAGTAGTGGGTTATTTTCCATGTTCACACATGTGGAATAGGCCAGTGTGTTTCTAGGGCTGCTCACTGCCCATTTCCACACAAAGCAGCATATCTCAAACCACTTCACTCCAAAACCCTTTTCCAAGTCCGCATCTGCACAACTCTTAACAGAGAATCTCACTTCCTATTTTATAGAAAAAAAATAAATGCAAACCATCACATCTGCAAACCATCTGCACTTACCCACATCCTACCATCTGGTCTCATATGTTCTCTTTCCTTTGAATCTCATTTTCCTCTCCTGCTGAAGAAACTTGCCCTATTGATTATTTCTTCTCATTATTGATATATTCAACCTCTCCCTCCCACCTGGATCATTCCTATTGCCTTTCAAAGAGTCTCTCATTAAATGCAAAACAAATATACAAACAACCCGATCTCACCCTCAGCTGTAAATCCCCTTCCACCTCCAACCATGTTGCAGGCACCTCAGGTGCAAAATTCAAGGGATGCCCAAAACCTCAGTCATTGAGACAAAGGATACTTTAATGTCATATTTAGAAATAAGAAGTAATGCAAAAAAAAAAAAAAATCTCATGACAAACACAATATCAAAATTTTAAATAAAGAAGAGCATTCCTGATTTATCCCTCTGCCTCAGGCTCCAATAGGCTAGGCATGGCGCTGTCCCATTGTTGCTCTCTTCTCATTCACGCCAAACTTCCTCAAAGCCTTTTCTGCTCTCAGGCTTCTCCCAGTGCTCAGGGTGGCTTCAGTTCTGTTAGTGAGGCCACACGGCTCCCAGCAAGGCACCTGGGGCTTCTGAGTCACCAAATCCAAAGAAAACGTTTCCTTTTCTCATCTCACATGACCCTTGATTAGTTATGTGATCTTGGTAAGATCATTTAATCTTCCTGGGCCTTGTTTTATGATTTATAAATAAGTCACTTTTTTTTTATACATTAAGGGATGGTGACTCCTAGAAGACTTTGCTTAAAATGCTATGATTCTCCCACCTCTACCACTTACACCCAGACAATGCAGGGATCATTTTGAACAATTTTATTCACCATTGTAGCAATATCAGTATTCCGGATTTAGCATCCCAGCTTAGGTGTGAGTGGCGCTCAGCCCCGGGTTCAGATGTGTACAGAGCCTCAGGGCTCTCCTCAGTCTATTGCATGATGAGCTTTCTAAGAAAGGAACATTCTAAGGGAAGAAAATGACCAACTCCTTGTGGTCTATTAACAATGCCTCCATCGTCAGAAGAAAAGCCTATGGTTAGAGCAAGTTCTGTCACAGAAACTACCCTCCACACCTCAGGATTCATTGCTGAGGGCTGGATAAACAGCAACTACTCACCAAAAATGGAAAAAGAAAAATCTGTGTGACCTTGGGATCAAAATTCAGCATTTCCTTGGGACCCAACGTTTTGTAGTGTTGGTGTGTTTCGTCCTCTAGGGGGTGAGGAAGTGTTAGGTGGAGCAGCTTCGCCCTGACTTCGGTTATGGTGTCATGACATCTTATCAACCGTGGTGGCTTCATTGGCTGCTGGGAGCTTTATGGTCAGCAGGATGATGTCGGTCTCACAGTGTCTGCCTGCACAAGGCGTTGAGAGCAGGGGAGGCCCCAGTCCATGGAGCCAATAATCTGGAGGCTTCCTGGAATGTGTGTGTGTGTGTGAGACACCACCCAGGAGCCGGGAACCAAATGAAGATTTGATTGGGAATGGGGTGTCTGAAAAAAAGTTTCTGCAGAAGAACTTATGTTTTTTTAACGAAAACTATGCAACAAATTGTCGTCTTGATTGTTGGGAAACTGATGTCAATTTAATACTTTGAGGAAACAATTTTATTATAGATTCCAGGTACAATTACCTTTTGTTTTCTTTATCTGATTTCTGGTTTTTCTTAAATTTTAATTTCAATTATTTCTTTGTTTATGATATTGTATTGTCAGGTATAGAATTTTTCCAAGACCAGGGAGTGTGTGAATTCCAAATAAGTAAATATCTTCCATCCTCCTAATGATGGAACTATAAGGAAAATAGTGATTTTTGATCAATTCCTATCTGATCCAAGTAACAATTTTACAAAGCCAGGAGAAGTTTCTCCAGCCTCACCCCTTGCAGCTCTTAGAAAACAGTGTTGACTGAGCCTGGCAGTGACTGTGGATGTCAAACATGAAACTCTCTTCTCCTGAGTCACTTTCTAAATACACACTTTCACTGCATCTGAAATTTCAATCAAATGCTGTCAAATAAATAAATTTCCATGAAACATTTTTATGTCACTATTTGTTGTACTAAATTTTGACTAGTAGAAAAATGCTATTCTTTGAAACAACAGTTTTAATTTCCTGTGTTTTATTTTATTTATTTGAAGTGCATGTGAGCACTTACGTTCAAAGGTTTCTATTAAATAAATACATTTGCAAGATTTTGATGAATAAGTATTTATCCACTAACCTAAAAGAAAGTGAAAACTATTTAGCTTAAAAAGTTACAAAGCTTAAAAAGTTGAACTATGCACTTGTCATCTGGCCCTTCAGATTTACTACCGGGAAGAATAGCCTTCTTTGTCATTCCATCTTCAATTTTTTCATGATTTTAATTGTTGTCCACATAACTACAAGAGCAGGGGCGGGGGGGGGCATATATAAGCGGAAGTGGATGTGATCCCACTGTTCTATTCTTTTTTTAGTATCAGCTGCATTTTACTCTGAAAACCATAAATAGCTTTATTTCTCGTTAATGGAGTAATTTATATGATACCTAGCATCTTCATCGACAGCCCTTTTTATCCTGTTCCAAATGTGCAGCATTTACTGAATCAATTCCCTGAGTTATGAAGAGAAGCACAGAGCTCCATCGTCACTCCATTCTTCTCAATAACAAAGGAGAAAACGCATTAAAAACTAGCATTGATGGGCTGTTGTGAGAGGCAGTCAATGCGCTCTCCCGGAGTTGAAATTAAAAGGCAGTTAGGAGAAAATTGTTTTCTCTGGTCATCAGTCACAATGTGAAAGGCCTTTATCACAATGATTAATTAAAAGCCAAAAAGAGAGCGAGAGGGAGTGAACTTTAATAAAGTATCTGGCTGGTTTTCGGTAACATCATGAGTTAATGGACAGTGGTTTGCCTTGACTAAGTGTTATTGCTCCAGTCCATAATTTCATCTTGAAAATGGGCAAGGGAGTGAATCTTCCTCTTCGTAATTGAGTATTGATTTGAAAATAAATGGCAGTGAAACTCCCACTGAACTGTCAGGATGTATTCTGGACAGCACTGACAATAAATGATTTCTGGTTCCTGTGAAAGCTATGGATCAGCTTGATACTTAAGCACATGGAGGACCACTGCAATCTGCCTTCCGTTTTATCAAGTTGCTGAGGGTCAATAGATGACACAACATGGGACGAGGTTTTCACATCTCCTGGGCCCAGCTCAGACTCCATTATGAGCCTCCTTTGTTAAATGTTTCCTCGAATTTGGAAAGCAATTTTAAAACAGCAGTTTCAGACATTTGGCTCCTCTTCCAAATAATAGCTTCTTTCTAAATACTGCGCTTCTGGAATACTTTTCAATGCATTTTCAATGGAGGGGGGTTAAAATGTCATTATAAATGTTTCAACGGGTTTGACAGATTTCCTTCACAAGTGATAAGTAATATAATTGGCTATGATCTAACCGGGCACCAAAATTACAAAGGACACATTTCACCCTGTCATTTAGTCTCCAAGGGTTCATGGATTGCCCAACTTCATCAATGGGACACTGCAGACAGTAGTGAAAGGTGACTTCTGGAAAAAAAATATCGAAGGAGTTTTAGAGGGATATAATGGGATTCTAAAATAAGAATGTCCTTTTACAGAATGCTGCTTGATTGATAAATCCATGAGATAATACCTCAGTGCTGATAGTAAGCATTTAAATCTATGATCTTCATTTTTCTCGATAGTAAAATCCTTTTAAAACAAAACTTCACACTTTTCATTCATTTGCACAAGATTCCTGAGTTGCTATTTACCATTTTCACATTTGCGGTTTTGTATTACTAAAATAAGGACAAAATACTATGGCGGGAAAGATGTCTTTGTGTATCTTCCTTTGGAACTAATTACCAAGCTGTGTGTAGCCAAAAGGGTTTCGCTAATTACACAGGAAGTCTGTCTAATGTATCTTCTCGTTGTTTAAAAAGGAAAAAAGCCTTCCCAGGTCATTTTCCTTTATTAGGATGGAAAAGTTCCTATATTTATTTGACTTCAGAAAAACTCTTCTGAAGGGGCAGTAGTTTTTGGACTTCCTACGAGAGAGCATTTGAGACACACAGAAACACAGTGCCCGAAAGCCCCGTGGGTGGCACATGTGGTTACCACCCTCCTCCCCATCAGTTTGTAGAATTTATTAGATAATAATGTCTGGTTGGCACCAATTAAAGCAATTAAATGGAATTTTATAAGTTATGTTTAAATAATGTGGGCAAGTTGTGGATGGCTGTGGAAAAGCATCAGTTTGGTTGCCCAACCTCCACACTCCCACCTGAAATTACCCAGCACAGATGAGAGTCACAGCCACCCCACTCCAGAGTCGCATCTCCTTGATGTGCTTCTACTGGAGAGAACCAGATCGGTGGATTTTTAACACAGTACTATGGCAAAGATTACAAGCAATTTTACATACGAGATGTACATCTGCAAAGGTGTATTTAGTCCATAGATGAAAAACCATATTTTTATTATAAAAATGGAGTTAAACGTTTATTGAAATATTATAAGAAATATATGCAAATAGAAATAATTACCCTATAGTTTATAAATTGCATTTTGGATTGTCATAAGTACACTTTTTAAACATTTTTGAAAACTGAACATATCAATACTCTTTGGTATTTATGAGGTCAAGTGCTCAAAAATAGTATGCTCTTTAATGGAGATTAACTATGAACTATTTTTGTATTCTCAATGACAACAGTGTTTACTGTCAAGCAGATGCAACTACAAAAATGAAGACTGGTGAACCCTTATGATGTGTTCATAGGAAACACAGGGAAGCTCTTGGCTTTTCTTTAGTCTTCACAAAACACTGTGAGGTACTTATTATTATTATCTCTAGTCTATCAAGGAGGAAACTGAAGCCAGAGTCATCCTCCAGCCAGTATGGAGTAGATGAAAGATGTACATCCAGACCTGAAGGGTGAAGTTACAGCCCAAGTGTCAAGAGAAGATACGCCGCATAACGACATTTCCATCAATGATGGACCACGTATACAAAGGTGGTCCATAAGATTAGTACCACACAGTCAACATGTGTAGTAGGCTCTACTGTCTGGTTTGTGTAAGTACACTCTATGATGTTCAACAATGACAAAAGTGCCTAACAATGTGATCTCAGAACGTACCCCCATCATTTAGCAATGCATGACTATACTGCAAATAGAAATCGTGTAATTGTAAATTAGGAACAGGACATCGTGATTCTGTCCTCCATGATGAAGGTAGTCTTTTTTGTTATTCCCATGTGAAATTCAGCTCAAATCAGAAGAGCAGTAACTGTATTCTAATGATCTGTCACCTTCCGCTCACTCCACTGTGAAGAATCAGTGTCGCGCAGGCTGTGATTTTGGAAACAAAGTTTAAGTTGGCTTCTCCACTTCCTTCTTGACCTGCTAATTTATCTAAAGTAGACACTCACATGGCTGGGAAATTCACATGTAATGACAAAGAATCTATTACTCTACCCTCAAGTAGAAGGCATTAACATTACTTTCACCATTTAGCTAAAGGAGTTCCATTACTAGCCAAGTCTTCATTAACCAAAATTACACATTTTTTTTAAAAAGTAAAATAAAAGCAAAAATGTAGAACAGCATGAAATATATGTAGGCAAAATGCATATAATAGTTAGGGACCTATTTATATCTATAACATTTTCTACTACAAAAAAGTCACATGAGCTGGAGAAATGTAGAAAAGTGTAGTGATGTGTTAAAACAACTTGTTATTGCTAGTTTTTTACAATTTTTTTGAGCTGAGGTCTTCATTTTTGAACACTGGAATAAAGCCTGTGAAATATCAGTGGGCTGTGCCAGCTGTCTGCTCTGCTCTGCATGGTCCAGCGGCATTCTATCTGTCATGGCAGCGAGTGCCTATTGGCTCAGCAGCTGTGCGTGATTGTTGAGGCTGCTGGACATCGTCCAGAAGACTCTGAGGTCACGTCTTTGCTCAATAGGACACTGTGCTGTGTTAGGTTCCTGACGTCTGCAGTAGTCTTTGCAAGGAATAAAGGCAGCACCCTCACCCCGTCCAAGATTGGACCTAGGCTGGTGGTGGGGCACAGCTAACATCAGAGCCCTAATTTACTACACCTCCAAGGGCCATCCTTTTTTCATCTCAGCAGAGCCAACTCATGCTGTGTTTTCTCGGGGCCTCAAGTGCAGGTTCAGCTGAATGAAGCATAGAGTTATTTGGTTAGAACATTGGCGTCCTTCAATTCAGGTCTTTAAATTCCTTGCTCTTGGTTAGATGTCATTCAGATATATTAGAAGAGGAACTCTGAATCCATCTAATATTTAATTAAAACATTTAAAATATTTTAGGCAAAGATCTCTCAGTTTCAGATATTCAGGTATACAAAGTCAGGGTCCCTTGTTTTACTTTGCAATTTCTTCTACTTTGCCCATACTGTTAGTTGCTAAAAATCAAGAGCAAGCAGCGCAAAGAACCCTCTAGTGACTTATTTGCCTTCAGAAAAAGCACGTGTTTAGCAGGAAAACACAGGTGCTGGTGAACAGATCCCATGCTCTCCCCTTCCCAGTAGAAGGACAGCTAGTTAGATGCAAGTCAACAGGTACGAGGGAACGGTGAAGGGAGACATTCCAAAAGGTATAATTTCTATTGATTTTGCAAAACTCCAAACAGTAAATGATTTCTAATGTGTAGTTACCTTTACTGATTGTTAGTAACTTTTTTCACTTTATTTCACAGTTTTTGACTATAAATCTGAAAAGTGGTTTATCTGTTCAAGGATAATCAATAACTGACTGAATATCTTAGTAACATTCTCCAAACTCCTAAACTCAGGAAATTCCTCTTTGGAGCTCATTTAAACTATTTTTCACTCAGCTGAACTCAGTGTTTACTGTTTAATCTTCACCAAAGAAAAGAATGTCTTCATGGAAACATTGATAGATTTTAAAAGCATTGAATACCTTTTATCTCTTCGTCAGGATATATTAATCCATTTTAAAAATTATTTCTGGTTTGTCCTAATTTCTAGACTGAAGAGTGTTTGAAGTAACAGTTCTTTCATTTAGACAATAAAGAGAGAAAAAGGAGAGAAGTAGAGAGAGGGGAGAGAGGAAAGAGACAGACACAGAGAGACAAAGAGTATATAAGAAATGTGAGAAAATGCATACATGTCTGCAACACACATTTGAGATTTAGCAATGAAATTCCAAAAGTAGAGGGAAATGATTCCATTTTTTTTCCTAATAGGTGTTCACGTCATCATTTTGTGTTTTAAAGCAAAGTTTCGAAGAACAGACTCATGGACTTGCTGATTTCAAAGGAAGCTGGGAGAGTAAAGAAAATCATCTTTATTTAAGTCACCGCTGATACTGATTTTAGAAAAATGCACTCATTGATAATGCATGTAGATTATGTTAGAAATATTCTCTTGAAATCCACGAGTCGATTCAAAGTGACATTCTCACATAGTCATCCAAGATGAGGCCTGGGGCTGTGGTGGCTCTAATTACTTCAGTGTATGCACTGCTTCCATGTGAAATGGACAGTCAGACTAGACAAACGACTTTGACAAGAAGAGTAAAATTTGAATCACTGCATTCTGCTTTGCTCATAGGAGGAAGACGAGGTCTTTGCTCACATATTCCAAGAAGTCTTCTCAGATTTCCCACCTCCTTATAGGGTCTTCTCCGCATTCACGCAGTTTGCTTTGTCCGCATTCGTGGTTCTAGTTTGACTCTTTCTCCATCACATGATAGTGTCCCCAGGTGTCAAGAGAAATCAGTTCTACACTCCCAGGATGGAGAGTGCAGGGGTGTTGAACACATGGGAAGTGGTTACTGAGAAAAAGAGTCTACAACCTGCTCCAAGCAACAATGACCAAAAATGATGCTGGGTGTTAATTATTAGGTTATCACATTTGCGTAAATCCTGTCAGTCACCTGGGAGGATCTTTCAAATGCCAATTCCAGGATTTGTTGTGTGACATGGGATGGAATACAGAGTCTTCATTTTAAGTATCAGTTCTGGTGATTCTGAGGCAGAGAGTTGGAGACCGACAGCATTGTCCCCATGGGAAATCCAGAGCCATCTTGCCCCATCACTGTGTTGCAGAAAACCTGCTGTGGGCATTGGAAGGTGGCACAGTGACCCAGGATAAAGGATGAAGCTTGGATCTCTACCTGAAAGCAACCTCTCCTGGTCAGTTACAAGTGGTCAATAGCCCTTTGGGGAACCTTCTCATTCTTTTCATCTTTCAAGCTGATTTTATGGTTTATTTTAGCGAATTTCCACAGATAAAAATGTCGAGTAGTGGGGACACCAAGAACCTTACTCCTCTATTACAAATCCTTTAAGGATGGCCCCATGAGATGTCTTGGCAGAAGTCACATAGGGCACTGGAAAATGTATCTACAGGCTGGAAAATGTCTCAATGGCATTTTCTAGGAGCATTCACCTTATAACTATGATAATCTTGGTTGCAATTGGAATTGTAGTTTTTACCTGCTTTCCCATTCCTGTGTTCATAAAGGAGATAAATTGTCATACTGTTTAAAAAAGAATTCAACCAGAATTACCCACTTACTGGGCAATTCATGAATGAACAGAAAGGGAAATAGAAATATTACACCTTCTTATGAGTTAAGAAGCTTTCTCACATTTCAAAAGTGCATTGAGGACAAGTCTTGGAGTTTATTCATTTAATATACTCTGCTGATCTCCTGCTTTTACCAGCAGTGTACTAAATCCATACGATGCAACAACGGGTTAGCTGTGGTTCTACTCACAAACATCACAGCCTAACCAGTCAGCTAAATAAACACAGTTTTTAACACAGCGTGGCAAGTGTTTGCACAGAATTTGGAGCACAGCCCTAATGATTATGACGCAAGTCTCTCCCTATTCATAATTTTATTTGATTCTCACAAGATCTGTGTGTACTGCCTATTTTAACTGAGGACGGACTAAGATTCAGAATCTAAATTACCCACCGTGGATCATATGCAAATGAGTGATGAGACTGGAACTACCTCTGGCCCCCTGCCTCCAAATGTAATGTGCATTGCATCGCTATTTAAGGAATGTGAGGGCATCTATGCACTTTGCAGCAATTTGGGGTCTGGCCTCATCTCCACATGGTTATAGGAATGCGCCCGGGAAACTGCAGGTGGGGTCCTGGGCTGCAGCTCTCTGCTGACGCTGGGTCGCTCCACGCTGGCAGGCCTATTTAAGGCGTGGGCATTTATGCAAAGATAACATAGGACGGCAATTACCTATTCATCTCTTCTCCAGCTTGATTGTCAGTCACAGAGAGGCAGTTGCTGAAAAGTCCTGTCAATCAGGGAGCTCATCTCCCGTAAAGGACTGCCTTGCCTCCTCCAGCGCTGCTTCCTCTGCGTTTCTTAAACAAAATGCTTAATTCTGGTCACTGATTTGCTCTGTCTCCACCTGCATTCCCAAATTATCTCTGTTTTAAAAAGTGGAAATAGTGTGACTTATCCATTTATTAGGCAAGGCGTCGTCATAGCTGAAATAGAAAATAGAGACCCGGGGACAGTTACACATTCAGAGTCTCCGATGATGGACCCCTCCCATCCGTCTAACTCTCCCTGAAACAAGTAAATCTTATTCCTCCTCTGGTTTCTCAAAGAAGCTCAATTCTCCTCCACGCATATCAAGTTGGTATTCCTGTGCAATTTGCCTCGGCTTTGTCATTAGCGGAAAAAACACCTTTTGCCTTTCACACCGCCTTCCGCTTAACGAAACGATGCGTGTGCACTGCAGCCGGGGCCTCAGGTCAACGGTTAAATTGTTCCCGCGCCAGAAGACACGTTTTCATGGGCTGAATCGCATCCACGAGATTAGCATGATTTGTACCTGTAATAAAGATCCAGGTGGACACAGGAAGGAAGCCAGGGAGAAAACGCTTAAATTCTCCATTCTCTGCCTAGAATGCACTACAGCAAATTATCTAATTTTCATTTATTTGGAGACTTTTATTAGCAAAAATGATTGAACATTTTTTGATTTGAGAACACGGAAAGAAGCCTGCAGGCTGGCTGGCAGGGCCGCGATGGCGCTGGATTGGAGTTCAGAGGGGCCTGAAGTCAGAGCCCGGGTCGTCATCGGATCGAGCTGCTGGGGGCCACCCCATTTGTAAAAGGAGCCGTTCCCGGG
Source organism: Tapirus indicus (assembly GCA_031878705.1). Lineage (NCBI taxonomy): Eukaryota > Metazoa > Chordata > Mammalia > Perissodactyla > Tapiridae > Tapirus > Tapirus indicus. The sequence goes on from CM062925.1 coordinate 125,265,972, forward strand.
ATGCCTCTGAGATGCCCAACCTTTCCAAAAATGATGATCTCTGCGCAGGATATGCCGGGACAGAACATGGAGAAGATTAAATGTTATAAAATAACCAAGTTTAGAGAAATCCGAGGTTCTTATTAAGATGCAGAACAATCACTACTGTTGGCTCCACTGTCCCCCAAAAGAGTAACAACCAGGGAAAAATTTTGGAAGGAAAATACCAAAACCAAAAATTAAAGAAAAAGGAAAGAAAGAAAAGGAAGTGAGGAGAGGCCCCTGAGGTGAGAGAGGATGCTGCGGGTAGGGCGTGGGCAGGCAGGACTGCTGGAGGGTGAACTACCCTGCTCTGGTCTTGGGACAGGTGCTTGCCCCACCCCCTCATTTGTGTGGACACAGGGCTCTGTCCCGAGTGGCCTCAGGGGGCGATCAGGGAAGCACAGATAGCCTGTACTGTGTAGAGCTGACAAAGACTGGCCAGCTTCAGACGGATGCTTCCCCTTCCTTCTAATTTCCCCACACTGGTGAATTACCAGGTAAGGAGTGACTTTCCCGGATTCTCAACCATAACATGTCCCAAATTGCATGTTGAACCCCTGCTCAATCAAGTGCCAGGCCAAGGCTCCTCATGTCACTAAATGGTGCAACCATTTTCCCCGTGGCTCAAGCCAGAATCCTGGGAGTCAACTTATATCTCTCCCTTTCTGTCATACTCTGCATCCTTGCTTTGTAGCTGCATTCTGTCGTATTCTGAATCTAAGCCCTGCTGGCTCTCCCTTCAAAATTCAAAATCATCCCACTTCTTCTCCCCATTACATCCTTTTCAAGGCCACAGTTTCTTTCCTCGGCTACTGCACTGGCTTTCTAACTGGTCACCTTGCTCTAGTTCACCTCAACTGTCAGCACCTCAACTGTCAAGTCTTTATCTTGTTACATTTTTCCTTGTTAATATTTATGATTTTTGGAAAATATTCTACATGTGTACTAAATTACTTAATGATGTTTTTTTCCCTTAATAAGGGTCACGAGGGCTAGGACTTAGTTCTGTGGCCATGAGAGTGCCCTGCCCAGATCTCCTCTGTGAAATCTGGCCTTTGGGAGGGCGGTCACTTGATAGACCAGATGTGGGAGGGCGGTCACCTGACAGCTCAGGTGGCTGCCCTTTTGGGTCCATCTCCGTGTTCACACCAACCCTGTTTCCCTCAGACTGCTCCCAGCCCAGGACTCAGCATTGTGGGGTAATCATGCCACCCCATGCTTGTGGGTTTCCAGATTCTTCCAAAGGTAACTTTAGCTCAAGGACTCCCTATCTGCTGAGGCTAATCTTTCTCAGAGTGTGCCACAGTGTAAGACTCTTCCTCCCTGTGCTCCCTGCTTCCCCATCGCCTTTCATGCCAGTGAAACTCACATCAAGGTCCAAGGGCTCCCAGTAATCAGGTTACCCCCGTGTATCCCTCACAGACATTTTCCCCAACGCACCTCTCGGATGGTAGTCATGTCTTGGCACTTGTTTCTGGAGGGGCAGAGCTAATGCAGGTGGTACCAAGACTGCTCTGAGAAGACTCCCACTGAGATGGGGCTTGGGGACTGACCCCACACTATCACAGCAGATGCACCTGAGCATGCACACACAGTGTCCTCATTCACTTTTATGTGCCCAACACCTAGAACATAGTCCAGGACACAGTGGACACTCAAGAAATGTTTGTTGGAGACATGAAGGAATTAATTAATCAATTCAAGTGAATTAAACCAAACCAAATCAAACCAAGCTAGCCGAAAATAACCACCCCGGGCCTCCCAGTGAGCAAGCCCGTCAGGGAGACCTTCCCAGTTGACTCTCCATGGATTTGGGGACCCAACATTCATCACAATTGTGAGTGTGAGTGTGATTTGAAGCCTTTGATCCTTTTCATCCAGAAGATATTCTGACCTCGCATTGTTAGATAAGAAATATATTGCTGTCCATTCCACGTGTACTAAACATTCTGCAAAGGATTCTGAAGGGAGGAGGGGAAGAAGGTTGTGCAGTTCATGCCTGGAAGGGATTACAGGCTGGGTCAGCAACACACACTCCCCAAACCACTGCCCAGATAAGACAGCCGGTTATTAAATAATTTTTGAGTGATATAGTAATTACCCGGCTTGAAAAGGAAATCAGTGCATATAGAGATGACTTTAAAGAAGAGTGACTTCAACTGGGGCTTGAAATGCAGGAGGACTTTTTTTCTGTCTATTTAGATATAAATATATGTCTTTCTTTTAAAGCAGTCCATGCACAAAGTTAAAAAACAAGTACAATAGTACAAAAAGGTTTACACTGAGATGTAAAATTTCCTTTGCTGTCCATCTTCAACCCCAATCTCTCTCCCCAAAGTTAGCAACTGATAAGATTCTGAAGGCTCTGAAAGTTTTTGTATCAACAAAATATCTTTCTTTACTAACAATCTAACAATATGTGTTGGACCCTTTCTTAACACGCGTACAATCATCTCCTCTGTCTGAAGGTCGATTGTATTTTATTGTATTGATATGCCATCAACTTTTTAAGTAAGTTTCCTAATAATTCCTGTTCATTTAGGTATTTTAGAGTCTTTTCCTGTTAGTAAATCTGTGGTGTAGTCTCGTGTGTGTGTGTGTGTACTTTCCAGCATATATTTTCTACTGTCTGTGAAACTTGGGGCTCTTTTCTTCTTGGATCTCAACCACACTCTGATTTTTTTTTGGATATTAATAAATTGAAATTTCAGGATGCCAAGAAGCAAGACTAGGCAAAGGGTTTCTATGATTTTTACTTCATACTAAATGCACTATGAATTAATTCCTGGATCTCTCTGGGTTGCAGCCCACTCAGTCCCTGAGGATGATTCTTTTCAGTCACCCTAACTGTCTCAGCACCAGAGCCAGTGCCCTTTCCTCTTGGGAGCAGACAGTAGAAGGCTTGGTCCATGGCTGCCGGAACTCTGGTACCTGCTCCATCGAGAGGGGTTCATTCAGCACACCTCCTCCACTTTTCATTTTCCAGAGTAGAAGTTGGGTGCCTAAGAATACATCCAATCATAACTTTTCTATTCAGAACTGAGAGTGTTAAATAAACGACTGTCGAAGGGGGGAATGGTGAATCATGTTGATACTAAAGGGCAGGTTTATCCTTGTATTATTTTACAAACATAGAAAGAAAGTGGGTATGGAATCAATCAGAGAATGATGCTTAATAGAGTCTGCAGATGCGATCCAGCCCTGGAAACTCCCTCTAACCCTTGTGTGGCTTCATACCAGTAGAACATGGCAAGAGTTTCTTAATCTTTGCTTTAAGAGGAGAAAAATTGTTACGGGATGGTGTCAGAGGTACTCAGGTGAAATCTAAGGAATTTTTCTTTGGTCTTTCTTAAAAATATCAGTAATGTTAAATTCCCAGCCATGGAATTGCGGTGTCAAAGAAAATGTGATTTTTAATTGTGAAAGATATTTGCAAATTAATCTCTACATGGTGGCACTTGTTTATGCTCCTTTGGGTACATTAAATTTGGGGGAAGAAGGAGCGACATTGGTTGAAAACAGTTCTCGTACATAATTGTCTAGTCACTGCTTTGACCATTGCCACACTGCTCTGGATCTTCAATGCTGAGCCACAGTGGAGCTCAGAGCAGTGACCAATACAGAACCCTGAGTTGTAGTCGATTGACAGAAAGACCTCTTCATCTCACCCCTCCAAGATGTTTTGCTCATCAGTGCTTTCATGGACTAGGATCCTACGATTCCAGTAAAGACTCCAAACTTCCATTTTGTGCCAAATGAGAGTGAAATTCCAGTTAAAAATGAAATAACCAGAAAATACTCTTTAGGGTACCCCATGAACACCGATAACGATGAAAGATTTATAGCAAATGTTATTTCCCAGTTTGATTACAAGGCATTGTATCGGAACACATTAAACAAATGTCATTCTGGATTATAATTCCTGTTTATTCTAGCAGGTTTACATGAAAAAGGAAGAGAAAATATTACAAGTATAAGATGCTACCTCGTCACATTTCTTAAAAAGACATAAAATATCTTTTTCTCTCAAATGAAAACAATTTAAAACCAAAACATTGCCAACGTGTTTTCTGACATACAACCCCACATTGTTACAAAACATGGCAAGCCTAGGGCCTCTGCCAAATTCCAGCACCTGAATGGAGACACTGTTTCTGATAAATGTGTTGCTAATTAGTTTTGGCACCACTCAGCTCTTAGAATGAATAGCTGTTGTACACAATGCTTCTCTCAAGCAGAGTGACACCAAACAGTTATTGTAAGGAAGGAACAGGTGAGTCACCCAGCCATTTCGTTCATTAGTCACAACAATGATACATGATTGCACCTCCTTGTCACTGTAGCTGGGTCCCTGTCACAGTTCAACTCACCTACTCTACAATTATCTGCTACACCATACACACACACACACATATACAACCAATAACAAATTACCACAAACTGGGTGGCTTCAAACATCAGAAATTCATTCTTTCACAGTTCCAGGGACCAGAAGTCTAAAATTAAGGTGTCACAGAGTTGATTCCTCCTGGAGGCTCAGAGGGAGGGTCTGTTCCACGCTTCTGTTCTAGTTTCTGGTGGCTCCAAGGAATCCGTGCCATTCTTTTGCTATATCATTTCAATTTCTGCCAATGTCTTCACATCACCTTCTTCTCTTTGTCTCTCTCTGTGCCCCTTCTCTGTCTCTTATAAGGACACTTATCATAGGGTTTATGGTCCAGCCTAGTCCAGGACTATCTCTTCTTGAGATCATTACCTTAATAACATCTGCAAAGACCCTTATTCCCCATTCTGAGGAATAAGGTCACTGTCTGAAGGTCAGGGTGAGCACGTATTTTGGGGGACTCCATTCAATCTGCTACATTTACTAAATATGAAACCCTCTGGCTTTCCTCCCAGGTTACATGAGCCGAATCCTTCCTTTTCACCACATTTGAGTTTGTCATTGGCACATTCAAAAACTACTTATTAGGTTTTACACATTTCTCTCCCTTTTCTCCTATGAACAATTTCTCAGCATGTCTCCCTCCCTTTCCCTCAGGCACCAGCATCCCATGGACTTTGTCATAAGTTAAAATGTTGACATTTCCCAAATTTGAATGCATGAAAAAATTAACTAGTTAACTAAAGTCTTTTAAAAGTGTTGTCTATCTCGTATGGGAAATATACATTGGGCGAGAGTTCCCATGGGTCTCTCATGTTCCAGCATGATGAACAAGTAGGGCACTCACTACCCATTGTTCCTGGCTATCTTTTCAGGAATGTGTCTGTAATGAACAGTGTTGGAAGACGGAGAGGGTGTCCTTCTGTGGAGCCAAGGGCAGGCATGCCTACTGCCCACTATAAAATATTTGGGTTCCCTAAGCTCTGAGTTCTTCTGTAATGAAACCCACTGCCCATGGGTGTTTATCTAGGCTGATCCACGTTGTTCTTGTGGGCAAGGAGAATAGATGCAAATGTGGTGATGCTCAAGCCGTGCCATGGTTAATAAAGTCCTTCTTCTCTGACCCCGGAGTCCGATGTCTTCTTATGGCATCCATGAAATCATGACTGATTAATTTGTTAGCTCAAAAGGTGAACACAATCTAAGACCCTTTGCAGACCTTGGAAACATACAGTATTTCTTCTTCTTCTTTTTCTACATACCAATCATTTGCAATAAAATGAGAGAGAGAGTTAGAGAACATGTTATAATTATTTAGGGAACATTTTGAAAATATCTATTTTCATCTCTGCTCAAAAGGCATACTTGTATCTGCTTGGTGATACCTTAGAGTGAGCAGACTGGCCAGGATTATTTAATGAACCACTGATTTACATTCTTTCTTCACAATACTTATATACTCTCAAAGCCTTAAATATTTTTTCTAGGCATGACTATATTTCTAGAAATAACCTCGGCTTAGCAGTAGAATTTCTAACTACCCATTAGCATCCATCACTAACTACACATCCTCTGGGCCCTGTGAACCTAACGTAATTATGGCTTTTACCTCTTTTTTTCCTCCCCTCTAAAAATTTACTTTGGATTTCTCATCTGTGTCATTGGTACCACTGTTCTTTTTCGTTCTGGCTAAAACTCTTGGATATATATTTGAATCTTAATATTTTAGGTCTAGAAGTAAATTTAGTGAGTCTAGCTTTTCCATTATCCAGATGAAGAACTAAGGGTAAGAGACAAAGTTGCTTGTGTAAAGTTACACAAAAATTGCCAGAAGACTTTTATTTCAGCTGAGCACTTTTACTCTTAATTCAATACTTTTTACATTGCAACCCTTTCTCTGCTTTCAGATCTCATAAGTTGTTAAGTCCTTTCTATACTTGTGAGTCCCCTTAAATTTGTCTCGTTTTCCTTGTGCTTATGTTGTTGACCAAGGAATGTTCTTAATTTATTGATTCGGTTTATTATTCTTTTATTATTAGAGGTCTATGAAAGAAATTTAGAACACCAATTTTTAAGGCTAAACTCCATTCATGAGAGAGAGTATGGAACACAGGTTGCCTATAATCTGAGTCATAGTTCTATTTTTTGGCATAAAATGTAACTGCAGAATTTTCTGATCTGTTTTGCAATACTTTGTATGATCATATTTATCTTTCTCTGTATAGATTTCACCTCGATGGCCTCCAGACTTTCAGAGTTTCTCCTTCTTTCAGTATGAATCATTCTGAGGTTTGCAAATCTTCATGCTCTTAAGGCTGAGGTCGCCATGGCTCTGGCAAATGTCCGGTTGGTCTTGGCAGATGCACCTTGCTGAGGACCTGCTGTCCCAGAGAAACTCCCTTCTCGACCATGAGTGGTGGCCAGTGAGGAAGCTCAGAACCGTCTTGGGAGTGATGCTCTCCTGCAGGTCCTTGCACATTGACTGAAGATGTATTATTGACGTAAGCAGGCTGCTTTCAGATTTGTTTATGCTCAGTTGTTTAATGTCTGTTCGTTTCATGAACTTTTATCAACACCAGCTGGCATTGTGGCCACGTCAAGGCTCTCACCTCTATCTTTATCTTTCTTTCTGTCTCTCTCTATATAGCTGTCTCCTACCCTGGATTGACTGCTGCGGCCTTTCTGGAATACGTGATAGATGGAGAATATCTGCCAATATCTGTTTCCAACAGTGGGACCTAACTTTAAGAACTTAAAGCAATGTAATTTACTGTCTCTGTGTTAAGCAATTCTGGGCTAACCATACATTTATGCCCCTGTCATAAACAATTCTGGGATGAAGGCTACTTCCTTGCTTTGTACTAAACACTTCTGTGATCAGGTAAGTGTAGCTTAGGTATCTGCTACCAGGAAATACTACTCCTGGGAGATAAGAATGTGAAGCAACTAAAATAGCTCATTTATCAAGACTAACATCTTACTCATCAATTCTCATTTGAAGACCTCCGCCTTGCCATGCCCACCAACCCAAAGATATTATCATAAACTCTCTGAAACCCCAACCAATTCTCCATCTTGGATATCAGCTTTTAAATCACCCACCCTAAGCCCTAGATACTCATATGTATCTTCCCATTATTTTCCCCTTCTGAGATACTATTAAGACTCAGTCAAGATGCTACCCTCCGTTAAAGCAGTAAGTTGAGTGAATTTGGCTTCTCTTGATCAACAGGCTTCTATGGTGGGCTTCTGAGGGAGTCAAGAGCAAACATGTCACCTGGACTTTTTCACTTGGGATCATCTTTCTTAAGCTTGCTGGTAGAATTTATGTTCTTGGCTTCAGCTTCTTCTCCTTGGTGTCACGATTCTGTTTTTCCCTGCCATTCTAGATGAGGGAATGGAAACTTTCACCTTTACACACCTGCTGCCATTCTGATGTAGGTCTTTACAACTGCTCTCTCGGACAGCTGAAATTATCTTGTATGTGTCCTGGTCGCCAATCTTTCCCAGGTACAATCCATCAGATATACATCTTCCTGAGCTCTGACAAACATGGTTGTTTGCTCAGAATACCCAGTGACTCCAGATTGCCTGCTTATTAAAGTATGAATGCTCCTTTTCAGAATTTAACTTCTGCCTAATTATGCCTAGCTTTCATTCCAACTTATACTTGCAGAAACTCTATCTAGTATGGTACCGCATCTGGGATGTAGAAAATATTAGTAAATGCCTGTTGAATTAATAAATTCTTTGAGGCTTATCTTAAATGCATGCTATCTGAGTCCTTTCCAGATTTTTCTAACCCGATGGGGTCTCTTTTTTCTTTGAGTGCTTGTCTGTGCTTTCCCATAGCTGATTAAATACTACTCCTATTACAGTAGTGTGAGTCTTTGTCTCATACTCCGTGCTTTCTCTCAACTCTTAGTAACTCGGGGAGAAATGTATTGTGTTTGAGTCAATCTCTCAGAGCAATCCATCTCAGTGGTGCTGCACAGAAGAAAATCAGAAATTATTTGTTCAGTAAAAAGGGAGAGGGAACTACGAAACGTAGAATTCTTTCCCAAAGCAAGTTCTTATTTCCAGTGTTTCTGAGGAACCTGTAACTTTTAGTGATTATTAGTCTAGTGGTAGATGTTACTTTATTATATTCTAAAAAATAGTCTTTCTACTCGGTGGATCAGTTTTCCAATTTACCTATTAATAAGTATTCTAACGCTTTCTCATGTTCCTAAGACCTATGCCTTCATAATTTCTTTGTGTATGTAACAAATCAAATCCTGAGATGGTTTTATGACTACTTATAAAATTAATGTTTCAAACACTTTGAAATATGAATATTCACACTCAGGAAAATGATATTTTGCAAAAATATGAATGATTACAAGTCATTACTCAAGTATTAAAAACTCACTAAGTTTTAGTCATTCTGATTTTTCAGATTTCAGAAGAAATGTATTCTTTTCACCAGAAATGTTTTTTCATCAACACTATTTTATGAATCCCTCATATTTTTCAAATCTAGAGATAAATTGAAAGTAAATGTCAGTTTTATTCAATTATGATCAAAGATACTGTTTTGAAATACCTCAAATTTGAAGAAATGGGTTGTTCTGACATGGTGTATTATTGCGGGAATTGGTGAGCACAAGATGGATATATTTACTCTTGAGCATCAATACTGTGAATGCTGGCCCCACCATGGTTGTCCTTCTTGCTACAAATGTCAAGGTTGGTGTGAAAATGATATAGTAAACTAACTTACACCCTCATTCTTCAAAGCATACATTTATTTCATTTATCTATGTACATCAGCATGTTACTTGAGCCTGTAGCGTTACTGGAACAGACAGTTTTAACAGCTTCATGTCACACCTGACATTACGGTCACACCATTTCATTGGTATAGAGTAGCCAGTCTCTGGCAGTTGTTATTTCCAAGAGGTAGAGAGAGCTTGAGATTTCCTAATTTGCCATTTTACTGATGTCACTCTCCAGCAGGGGTCCTGTCTGAAGCCAGTCTTTTTACCAGTTCTCATCAATTTATCAGATTGCTCTGGTAAACTGCCTCGTGTGTGGTTTATCTTATTTCTGTCATTGAGCTTCAAGCCTCTCCTTAATTACTGACCACTGAATCTCCATTGTTTTCAAGGGTATCCTTAAGCTTGAGCTTCCCCACATTCTGCTTCAAATAAAGTCAGTTCCTTTTGGGAGAGCCTTAGAGCTCTCTGATTGCATCACCTGCCTCTCCCTCTGTGGGCCACTGCTTCACGCACTGGGTGGGAGTGCTGGACTCTTGTTCTCTTGGCTCGTCTCTTCTGGCATGGCAGAGGTCTTACCAGTGTGTTGGGGTAAGCGTTCTCTGTACCCCTGTATTCTTGACCTGCTATGCCTGGAGTAGAGCTTCCACTCCATGGGTGGGGGTTGGTTGGGAGGGAACCCCCAAGCTCTCAGCCACAGTCACCAGGAAGTCTCTGAAAGTCAAACTGTGAGGAGATGAGAAATGCTGGTGGCCTGCGCCTCCTGGTGGGATACCATGTCCTTTGATTGGGAGCTGAGCAGGGGGACCCCATCTCATTGGCCCCTCTCAGTGGGAGAGGAGCTTCTGTCAGACTGAGCTGGGGTTGGGGGGGGGCGTTAGGGAGCAGTCATGGCTCAAGTGCAACAGGCTCTCTCTCTTCTTACTGAGTTTTAGTAGATTTTCTTGAATAAATGTCTCCTCATTTGCTGTATGCCCTGAGGACAATTTCCAGAGACTTTAAATGGTTGTTTTTAAAAAAAAAAAAAAATTTTACCGGTTATGGTTGTCTCACTGGGAATGGATCCACAGGGTTCCTCATGCCACTGTTCTAGAAATGGGACTTCTTCTTATTCATTTAACACAAGTAAATCTAAGGCTCCTTGGTCTCCAGTGAAACCTCATGAAGGCTTTGACGGGAGAAAGTCTCTCCTTCTGATGGCAGGATCACTATTTCCCACTAAGGAGAAACCTCAAAGACATATCAAGTTCAGGGAAATGAGCAGAATTTGTTTTTGCAGTTGGTAAGATTAAAAACACATCAGTGCTTTCTAGTTGGCAACCACCATAAAGTGCCCATCTTAACACATCAGTGTCAGTGCTGCCATAATGCACCCCAGGGAGGGATAGAAGCAAAGAAACAATTAGCTTACCATTTAGTGCCTTGTTTTGCCTGCAGTGGAAGACTAATGAAACAAGTAGCAGACTTTGTGTATGCCTTGTTCTGCTTCTGTGGTGGAAGATCAACTTACAACGACTGAGAATAACGGTGGGATAGACTACTTCCGTGAAACGGGTATTACAGCAGGTCCGAGTACATGGGAGCTATCTGCCAGCATTGAAGTCCTTTCATTAATTTGTATCATGTTTTTTTCTCATCCATAAATAGCTAGACTAGAGATCAGATTGTCTGCTGCAAACTTCATCTGGGAGAGCAAGGTGTCAGCGTTGAGGGTGCTGTCCAAGGACTCTCTCAGAGTGAGCCCAGATAAAGGTGGGGAATCGGGCCGAATGGTCCTTCAAGATGGCCCCAGTCTAGGGATGGGGGACCAGGACCAAAATTAAAGAGACTTAATAAATGGTGCTGCCTTCAAGTAGAAGTGTGACTCGGATCCCTATTCCTCACCTTCTAATCTGAGGTTTTTCAATGTCTAATACTGATTCTCTAAATGAGGATGAAGTCAATATAATGTCTTGAGGATGAGAAGAGCTCTTAGATGGATGTTGAATTTACTGCTGAGTCTCTGGGAGAAATTCATCTCAGGCGTCTCTGACATCTGGTGACACGACAAGAGGCTCCCCTGGGCTACCTTCCTCTCCCCCTTACAACACACTTACTACCATTTAGCATTTTAAAGAGATTATTCTAAAAAGAGTTAAAAGTAATCTTTTGTACTTGCTCATAGAGACAGTCATCATTTTGGAGTTGTCCTAATGAACAATTTAACTTAACGGTGTAGTCTATTCATGCCCTGTTTAGCCTAAGTCAGATATGCATGATGGGAAAGGACTTCTATCTACGTCGGGACCCATGGGAATCGCCTGAAGAACTGGTAAAGCTGGAAATGGCAGAGCAGTGAGCACTGGGCTTCTGATAAGAATGGACACATAATTTTTGTGGGTAGTGTGAAGACTCTAATTTCAAGTTTAATATTTGAATTCAATTTTCTTAGTTCACATACCCTGTGTTTCTGTGGTTTGGAATCGGCCTGAGATATTCATATATCTGATCTGAGAATTTAGGGTTAGGTATCACTTTGTTTTAACTGGCATTCATTAGATGAGTTATAAAGGTTCACTTTATAACAAGATTATTAAATATAAAAGTAAATATGGAAGTGAATGTAAATATTATGTTTGACAATATAAAGGCAAAACTATATAGCTGGCAGAAAATAGGAAGTAATCAACAAAAAACTAAATAACCAGCTCAAACTGAGAGAAAAAGGCTAAGGGTATGGCATAACTGATTTTTAATCCTTACATTTTATGGCAGGATATCTATAAACACTGTCATAAAGTGATATATCTAAATAGTGGTATGTGTTCTTTAGCAACCATTGGGGTAAACTTCTGGAGGAACTAAGAAACAATTTGAAATATTTGCCTCAGGGGAGCAGCAACCAAGGTGAGAAGACTTGGGCAATCGTGCTCTTTTCATATCATTTCTTCCATATTATTTTATTTTTCAGCATCACGCAATAACAGGGGAAAAATGAAGAGCTGTCAGTACAATCTGTTCTCTACTCCCTTGGTTTTCTTAATTATCCAGAAGCAACAATACGGACATTGTTTTATTTTAGCCTCTGCTCTTCGGGTGATGCACGAGCGATGTGGAGACGCAAAGGGAAGAGTCGGGGCTCCTCACGTTGGGCACCCCCTTGCCCTGGGTGTGGGGCTGTCCTCCCTCTCCTGATGCTGCCTTTGACTAGGTGAGGAGCCAGCACAGCGCCTCTCTTTCCTTAGCCTGGTTTATCCTTATTTTAAAAAATCAAAGGGATTGAATGAGATTTGTGATTTCCATAATAATTTTACACACAAAAACGTTTCTTCAAAAGGACTCGACAGGGTCACCCAGTGGGTAAAACACGTAAAAATGGAATGACGGTGCAGAAGGGAGAAAGATGGAGAAACAAGTCCTCGACTACTGGAGGCACCTTTATGTAATCGAAAATAATTGAATCAGTCTTTCTTTCCTAATTGGATTACAAGTTCATTAAGCCTAAGGGCTATTTATTATTATTTCTACTCTCCACCGTGGTGATCTAGTCAAACCTTACAATCGAAAGTCACTGTAGAATTTAGTTTAGCTTGTGGTCTATTTGTTAAACAAATGTTACATTTTTAATGTAGCAGTGGTTTTCTTCTTGAGAATAAGAAATAACAAATAAAAGGTTTTATGGAAATTGCCATTTCATGGAGGAAACTATATTCACGTGTAGATTTTTTTTCTATAAGTGATTGCTGCTGCTGGACGTATTAGTTCCAAATTTCTTGAAGACTTTTTATTTTTGCTGAGGAAGACTTGCTGTGAGCTAATATCTATCGTCAATCCTCCTCTTTTTGCTTGAGGAAGATTCTCCCTGAGCTAACATCTGTGCCCATCTTCCTCTATTTTGTATGTGGGTCACCACTGCAGCACAGCCACAAATGAGTGGTGTAGGTCTGTTCCCGGGAGTCAGACCTGGGCCACTGAAGCAGAGCACACTGAACTTAACCACTAGGCCATGGGCCCAGCTCCAACCTACTGTAAATAGTAACAAATAAAGTCACGATGGACACCAGACTTGATAATTGTCATTTAAAATTGTTCCTTGTATGTTCATCTTCTAAAATATTTATATATATCTATATTTAAATTTAGATTACTAACTCCATCCATGTAGATCATATTCACTTGACTTATTTGGCTATAAATATTTTAATTCATCTCAGTACAGTTATACCGAGTCTCACTTAGCAACGTGAGGTTAATGAGAAAGTGTGAAAATTATATTACAAACAGGTTAGTCAGAAAGTGTGAAAGTTATATTACAAAGCTTGCTCTGAAATTTGGGAAGAGAGAATAGTAGTAACACATTCTGTTCAGTTTCATTGTTAAATTGTAGAAATTAATCTCACATGCAGTCATTTTTTTTAACCAGTAAATAAAACCGTCTACCATCATGTGCAGCATAATAATGTTTCAGCCGACGATGGACCACCAGTGGTCCCATAAGATCAGTGTCATAGAACCCAGGTGTGTAGTAGGCTAGACCACCCAGGTTTGTGTAGGTACACTCTCTGATGTTTGCACAACAATTAAATCACCTAATGGTGCATTTCTTAGAACATGTTCCCGTCATTAAGTGACACATGACTGTACTTTTAATACTTTTTCATACTATGACCCTCTGTTTTTCATACATAAAGAACTGCTTTTAGTAGTATCTTGCTTGCTACAGCTGTGTGTTTTAAAATCAAGCTGCATATAATTTGTACTGTTTTGCACATTTATAATAGGTATGCTTCCTAGCATGATGGACAATTTGTGTGAAACTATTTTAAAATACTTTCATATTATGGATAAAATTGCCCTCACAACTCTAATTGGTAATACAAATTTAATGTTGCCGGTGCTCCATCAAGCGGTCATTTCTTCTTTGGCAGCATCTCAGGGTGTTGCTGCTGTCCATCCTTCCTGGTTTTGTCGTGAGTTCTTATCTAGGGTCTGGTTCTGTCTAATCTTCCATCCCTATGGGGCCTATCTAAAAGGTCATCACATTCCTTAAATAGCTAGATGAGTTTCCTTACTGTACAGTGTTTATCTTCCGAATAAGCAATGATAATCCCAAGTTGCAGGAAACAGGCAGCTTCACCAAAACCTACCACCTTATAGAAGAGCAACCTCTGAAAGTTGGAGGGAGCAGAGAGATGAAGAGAATCTATTTTCACTCTACTATTGGGTCTGAGATAAGTGGGAGACGAGGAGAGCCTGATTCAGTCCATATGGCTTTAATCACTCACTTTTAGGAATTGGTGCTCTTCATAATTTCACCCCGTTGTCCAACCTCCCAACACATATGCCTTCTATTTTCTCTCAAATCTAAATTCAGGTGACCATTCTTTTGGTAAGCAGAAATATTTAAGCAACAGTATAATACCATGCCAATTAAAGCCTAATTTACTCAACTGGAACCACCCTCACATTGGAAAAAAAAATTACTCTCCTGGTCTAGGATGATCAGTACTCCAGCTTTGGGCTGTAACTTAGTCAGTCATTTAGAGTCCTACAGAGGTACAGCCAACTGAACGGGCTTGAGGGAGAGGTTGTGGGCTGAGTATGAGAAATGGGAAGGTAGATTCTTCCTATATCATCTCAGTGCAAGTGGAATTACTGACTGAATTGTACAAATTGTTTATAGCATTTACTGATTTTTACTTTCCAGTTTGATGGAAATACCACTTTTTATATATTTGCAGAAGCATCAGAACTGTAGTCTGTTTCAACAGTGTTGTAACTGACTTCATGTATATTCATAATTTTATCACTTTCAGACATTTATTACCTTTCCCCCTCTTGGATGTTTAAAGAACATATGTTCTTCTGTCTTATTCCAACCTAATATTAAATGTATCATCTCAACAGTACGTTATAAACCATTTGACAATATTCCCAGAGGAGCTATCAATTGGGATGTTGGTGAGAAATGGAGATGAGAATGAACATGTCTGGTTAAAATCTGAAATATTGGGATAGATAGTGGTCAGATTAACAATACTGACAAAAATGCGACTATATAATTTTAATTTTTTTTCCAAGCCAGTAGACATAATATTTGGGCTCCTCTGAAACAAAGCTAAAACAAGGACTTGGGCTCAGAGTGAATGACTTGTGTGGTGGTCCAATAACTAAGTTAGGGTATGGTGAGATTGAGATGGCTGGGAAAAAAGTCAAAATAGGGATGTATTTAGAGGTAACTTCTCTCGGAAAAAGTGAGCCTATTGCATGTGAACACGTAGACGCACACAGAATGCCCTCCCAGAGTAGTCTGTGCAATGATGAGAGCCTGGGTCGTGGGCACACAAGCTGCCATCTTCCCCTGGTTTAGGACTGCCCCAGGAGGTGCATTCCCAGCACTCACTGAGAGGATTCTGGGCTGAGAAGGATCCCTTGTCTCCAAAGCAGACTGTGGCAGAAAGTGGGAAGACCTGAGGTGCGAAGCTGTCCGTGTGAGTCTGAGTGATGAAAGTGACTACGAGAGGTTTCCCTCCCTTACTCCTGGGTCCATTTATTCTAGTTTTGGGAACACAACATTATATAACAGCCATAATTCACTGTACATTCTGCATCCTGCTTAAAAGTGTCACAAGCTGTTTCTAGTTGATGCCATGGAGATGAGAACCCTAAGTGGATATCGTGGCCAGTGCACCTTGTTGCACCTCCTTTGTCTGACGCAATGTTGGGAAGGATCCCATGTGGGCTAATCAGGCATTCTTGGATAGCGGTGCTTGGACAAGACTCATATCTGAGTTGTATTCAATTCCCATAAAGAAAATTGCCACCCCCTCAAGCATGTAATCAGCATAGCCCCCAGGGGCTGATCAAGGGATAATGTCATACTGGGGACTCCGAATCAGTTGCACTCTTGCAGACAGGTTGGTTCCTCAGCAGGTGTACTAGCTAGATAGGCCTTTGTGAGAGGGATGCCCGCATAGCTTCCATCCTTCCCACCATGGCCACTCTGTTCATAAAGCCCTGTGCCTTGTGCCAGCTGTGAGGTAGCTGAGAAAAGAGACGGCCTGACCTCTACAGGAAGTCTCTTCTGAGGAAAATGCACTCTGAAGAGCTTGCACTGGATCATAAATGTCTGCACAACTTTTTCCCATTCCCTCTTCATGTGCCACTTCCATACAACTCCTTGTCTCATCACCAACCTTCTAATCTCGTCCTTTCCAGACCTCTGGCCAACCAACCAAAACATTTCTCAGTGCCCCAAAGTACATGTATACCCTTATCTACGGTCACTTACTCCTCTGTAGAGTGTCGACTACCTAACCAATGAAAGTGTGAGTGTGTACTGCTTACTGAGGAGCCCTCCCACCCCTGCCTGTTAAGACCACTGTTTCACAGGACTGGGTGTGGTAGCAGTCCATTTTAAGTGCTCACCAGCATATCAAGCTGAATGTTTTTTTCTTCCATCAGTTGGTTGTAGGACACCTCCATGAGGCCATAGGTTTGAACTGTGAGAGAGAGAGAACACTGCATCAGATATGGGTGACAGGCTACAGAGCCCTCTCTTGCTCTGGGCCCCACTCGAATCTGACAGACTTCTGAATTGTCCAATAAATGAGGGAGGCCAATATTGTCAAGTGCAGTGTATGCTACTCCTTGAATCCAACATATCCATAAAGTGCTCTCCCCTCTTTTCTTAGCAATAAGAAGAATGAGGCAGAATGTATCCCTTCTTCAGTAGATGAGATGTCTCAGCCTCACAGACCATTAGATTACAGACTTCATTGATGTTGCCTTGATGATTCATTGATGATTGATCTCTGATTATTTGTAGTCTTTCTGGTTTGTTTTCCCCCCACTTTCTTATAAATGTCTTATAAGGTGACTCAGAGCACTTGACATTCTGTTATCCAGGGCTGATCAGCCTGGGATCATCCATGTGGTAGACCGGAGTGATGGTCTGCAGAACATCAAGGTGGACTATGGACTAGGGACTATACTGGGACATAGAACAGGAGAGTTAAGAATTCTGAGGCAAGGCAGTCATGTGAAGAGTTGTTTACATATAAGATGTGGTCCTTTGACCTCCTTACCAGTGGAGATTGTATAGAGTGTGTTTCCTAAATCATTTGCAGAGACTAAGTTGATCTGTTATAATGAAGATGCCCCATCTGACCTAGCAATGGAAACTCTGGCTACATGGACATTTGCTGTGATGTACTTTCCAGGGCCACTTCTGGTGCAAATTCATTTGGGTTTCCATTAAAGCTGAGACTGAGTCCCAGTCTTGAGTGCAATTAGTTTATGTGAGAGGTGATCCTAGAAGCCAGAAGAGATGGAGCTGGGAAAGTGAGGCAGGGAAGAAGGAAAAACCGAAGTAAAGGTATTGCTGATGTAAGCAAAGGGGGTCCACTTCTGCCGGAACTTCTGAAAAGTATATAGAGCATCAGCCAGATTACCCACTCAATGGTGGGAGATGTGCCATTTGTCCATCAGCTACAGCTCTCAGTGTTGAGCGTTGTGCTTCAGGGTGTTAACCTCCTATGATCTTGGCTGAACCCACGGGCTGAGCAGGCTACTGTGGTGCTGGGGAAGGCTTCGAGGGGGAAACCTCAGATGGGATTCTCAAGGTGGGGTCATGTTAGAGCTTGACAGGACTTCCACAGTGGTGCTGGGAGAAATTGGGCACATTTAAGGGTATGTCAGCAGGGCCATCAAAAAAGAATGCTACGAGATACTTATTGTGCAACAAAATGCCAGTGTATTGTGCTGAAGTAACAAAACTTAACAGAAGAAACTGTGTATATAATTAACCTAACAATCCACATTACTGAAAATTATTTATGCTGCAGAATGAAAAAAAGTGTTTTTTTAAATGGTGAAATCCATAGAAATTAATTTGTTAAATTTTTGTTAATATAAAGGTTTTCAAGCACTGAGTTACTTACTTGTAATTTGAGACTAACATCTATAATTTTAACATTTTTAGACTCACAAAAGGACTCACTATTTTTGTTGCGACACAAACTGAAATGATGATGCCACCCCAAAGAACCCTTAAAGGTAAAACACATTGATTAATCTATGTTTTAAAAGGTAAATCTATAATCTCTATATTACAGGTAATATTCAAAGCTTATAACAATCTTTATATGTTTGATGACTATTTTAAAGTGATTCTAGAACTTTTCTCCACTAAAATTAAACACTCTAAATTTCCCCTCATTTTTCTAATTTCAATTTAAAACATTTAGCCGCTTATCTTACTATTGTTTTCCTTGAGGAGTTCGTGAAAGAGGTAATACATTCTACTGGCTTTTGGATCAAACAACATTAGTCTGTGATGGATATGAGCTTCTTTGTGTTTTAAATTTATTCAGTAAAGATTTGTCAAGTATCTTCTGGATGGACCACACTTAATGCAGCAGGCACAACAGTAAACATATATTCTGAATCATAATTTTTGTTCATCTAATACTGCCTGGAATTTTAGTATTTTATTCTCCTTAAGTAGATTATTGTAAACTGCTAAAAATTATCCATGGTAGTTTACACATTTTTTGCAATCTTTGACATAATCCAGTAAATATAAGTTGCACATAATAGTTAATAATAATTATCTGTAAAAAGAGTAAGTAAATTTTATGGTAGAAAAAGATACTATTTTATGCAAAATGATCATTTGAGAAGCAAAAACAAATGCAGAGGACAGCTGGAATTTGCATTCAAATTAAAGATCATGTCTTGCAAACTGTGGAAAGATGATTGGAAAGTTAATAAAATGGAAATCACCAGGAATTGAGTTAGGCTTCTTAAATGAGGTAAATCACAGAGGACACTTTCTGTAGGTTACAACAGAGAAAAAACTGTTACAGTAGCATAGACAGAAAAATAGACACCATGATTACTTATTCCTTTATCTCAATGCCATGTTTTTATATCGAGACACTGTCTTTCCGCTTCGTCTTTAACACAGAAAATGATTCACACAAGCTTCTATAGCTTGATATTGATTAAGCCAAAAAAAAAAAAAATCATTTAGACCATCTCAACATGTGACCACCTCACCCAACCAGTTAATTTTGATTTGAGATGAGAAATCCATTGTCATTTGAATTTATGTTTCCTTTCAGTAATGTGTCACTTTTCTATGGCTGCTGTATATATATTTTTTGCTTTTCTGCTTTTAGTTTTCAGAAGTCTAATTATGATGTGTCTTGGCATAGATTTTTTTAAGTTTATCCTATTTGGGTTTCACTCACCCTTTTAAATCTGTAGGTTTATGCTTTTTGTCAAATTTGAGATGTTTTCAGGCATCATTTTTTCTAATACTTTTTCAATCTCCTTCAGCAACTCCTAGTATACAAATGTTGGCTCCATTGTTAATTGCTTTGTTAATTGTCCCACAGGTTCCAGAAACTGTTCTTTTTTTTTCTCTGTCTCTGTTGTTCAAATTGGGTGAACTCTATCAACACCAATTTGTCTTGATTCTATCTTTTGTCATCTCCACTCTGCTACTGAGCTCATCCAGTGACGTGTCTTTTTAAAAATTTTGGTTAACATATCTTTCCATTCTATAACATTAAACTTCTATTTCTTTGCTGATATTTTCTATTTTTTATGTAGTTCAAGCAAATTTATAATTTCTCGTGGAGACATTTTTACAATGGCTGCTTTAAAATACTTGTCAGATAATTCCAACATCTGATCCCCCTTGTTGGTGTTCATTGTCTTTTCTCATTCAAGTGTTGATTTTCCTGGTAATGAGTAATTTGCAATTGTATCCTAGCTGTTTCAGATATTGTATCAAGAGACTCTTAATCCTATTTAATTTTCTATTTTCCCAGGCAGTCCCCAGTTGAGATGTAGCTGTAGAGCCTGTTGGGTGTGTATACTTAGCTCTCTCTGGACCCCACAGATACCCCCAGCAAAAGTGGGCACTGAGTCAGTGTCACATTGCCACAGTGTGGGCGGCAGTTCATCTCTCCTCAACCCTGCTGACACTTCTGTCTTAGTCTGTTCAGGCTGCTAAAGCAAAGTACAGTAGTGCCCCCTTATCTGTAGTTTCACTTTCCACGATTTCAGTTACCCATGGTCAACCCCACTCCCAAAATACAGTACAATAAGATATTTTGAGAGACAGAGAGAGACCACATTCACATGACTTTTATTACAGCATAATGTTATAATTGTTCTATTTTATTATTAGTTATTGTTGATAATCTCTTACTGTGCCTAATTTATAAATTAAACTTTATCATGGGTATGTATGTATAGGAAAAAACATAGCATACATAAGGTTTGGTACTATCCGAGGCATCCACTGGAGGTCTTGGAACATATCCCTCATGGATAAAGGGGGACAACTGTACTATAGACTGGGTTGCTTATAAACAACAGAAATGTGTTTCTCACAGTTCTGGAAGTATGGTCTGCCAGCATGGTCGGGTCCTGGCGAAGGCCCACTTCCTGCCAGCTTCCATTGTGTCCTCACGCGGCTGAAAGACAGCCAGCTGGCTCTCTGGCCTCTTCTTATAAGGGCACTAATCTCTTTCATGATGGCTCAACTCTCATGACCTAATTACCTCCTAAAGGTCCCACCTACAATACTATCATTTTGGGATTAGGGTTTCAACATGTGAATTTCAGGAGGGACATAAACATTCAGTCCATCGCACATTCCCAGGAAACGTGGGCAGTGATGCACCATGCCTCTGAATGGGGGTTGAGGTGAAGGTCTGGATGGACCCTGCTGAGACTATCTTAGTGGAGGAATCAGGGCATCCTTGCTTCTACCAAATGGGGGATGGAAGATCCCTGCTCAGCCCTGCTACACTACCAGGTGGGTAATTGTTCTGCCATCACCTGCTTCTGCAGGAGAGGTGGGGTGGAAGATCTGCTCTCCCTGGCACACTGCAACTGGTGATGGGGGTGGTTTTTCCCTTGGTGTTTGGCTGGAGTAAACTGAGTATTTCTCCAAACGCTCTGTGCTGTGGGGCTCTCCTTGTCCTGGTCCTTTGGCTAGGGGAAGCAGGCTTCTTGTGGAGCAGTTTGGTCCGTGCCTATTGTCAGTTCTGGGCTGGAGGCTTCTTTGGCACCTTTGGCTGGAGGATCCAGGAGAAGCAATAAGGAAGCCTCATGTCCTGACATCTCCAGGCTGTCCATCTTCTTCTTTCCACCCTTCAGAGCCTTCTTGTTCTTGTTTGTTGGGTTGCATTGTGTTTTATTTTGAGTTGTGAGTTTGCTTTTGGTTTTGGTTAAAAGAAGGAGGGCCTGAGAAGAGTGAGGCTACTCCATCTTGTCTGGAACTGAAGTCAGTGGCTTTTAATCGAGAGTCATGATTTATATGATGAGGTAGTAGTGAAAAGAAGTACTTTTTCTTCAGGCTTCCTATCAATAAAATTACAACGAGATAACAATTAACGTCTCATTCAAGACATTGTGTTACTTGGTGGATTCCGGATAGGGCTAAAAGAAGCTTAACATATGACGCTATGTGAAACTGGATTCCTCTTGAAGTGCCATTTTCGTTTTTGCATCATTTTATCAGTCATAATTTTAAATCCTAATATCATATTCCGTGCAAATCACATCTCCTTATATTTCAGTGTGTATTAAATTGAGGCAGCAATCCAAAGCTTAAAAGACAATAATAGGACATCAAATAACCCAAATAACTTAACTTATGTACGTTCTCTGAGATACTGTGAGAGAGGGTCATTGATGTTAATAACAAAGATATCAATTGCATATGGTCGTGGGGAAGCCCTTCTCCTCATGACAACAGTGGTTTCCCTATAACAGTGCATGGACCACCTCTGCCTGGAGATATCACCAAGTCACGCAAATAGATAAAGATATGTAAAAAATGTAGTTAGTGTTACTACAACTCAACAATCTGAGCTCTAGATCTCCAATTCAGGTTTGGAAAAAAACAATTCCTCTTGTGATTATTCTGAATTCCTTTCAAATTGCTGTTTTTGAAGAATGAGAGAAAAATAGGAAGAATTTTACATTTAAAAACACACATGGGGCTAAATTATTCAAGAAACGTATTTTTGAAGACTGAGGAAGATGATTTATGTAAAATCCCAGCCTCAAATATAGATAATGTAGAAAGGGCTTTTGGATGTTATTTTCCATTAAATAATGACAATTCCTTCCTACTCTTGATGGGAGAAACAGATTTATGTTGATAACACTAAAAAAGACAGCATGTTATAACCAATCCAATAAAAAGAATGTGTTTTCATTGAAATGTCCCTCTACCACACAAATATAATCTTTCCCAATAAGTTATTTTACAGCACTAAGAACTATTTTTTTTAGATTAATAACCTTCTTCAATTCAAAATTGAAACTCACTACTCGATACAATGTTTTTTGTCAACTTTTAAAAATAGTTTTTAGACTAAAAAGCAACTGTGACACATTTTGTCATGTATTTCAATGAAAGGAAATTCATTTTTTTTGACCACCATTTGGGTTTGGAGAATAATTCAGAATTAAATAATTTTAATTAATGAGAATGTGTGAATAATCAGTGTTTCATTTGTCTCTTTTGTCTGTTCTTATGTGTTTGCAATCTAGCCTTTCACACTCAGGAAACCTTGGAGTTTTCATTTTAGTCATTCTTCATGCTATCTTCAGTCCTTTCCTGGTCAAGTTCATCTTAGGTTTCTGTGCAGTTCCTGTCAGCAAACATTTGCTGAACAGAGATACACCATTGAGAAGGATGCAAAAATATGGATTTGCTGTCAGAAATACTATGGAAGTGTTGGGGCAGACATTCATTCTGACTTGATATATATTAGAGAGTTTTTTGAGACAATTTAAAATTGAATTAGGCTTTGAAGGATTGGTAGAATTGGGATAAGTGGAGGCGTTAACTAATGTATTCAAAACAGAAGGAAATGCATGAGAAAGACCAAAACTGTGTTAAAGTATGGACTGAGAACTCACACAGGGCATTTTCACTGGAATGCAGACGGATAGACAGTAATCGTGAAATATAAGGCCTGTGTGGGTGCAGACCAATGTGTACATAGCTTCAGATAACAGAATGATGACTTTGTAACTTATTCACTGGGCACTGAGAAATTACAGAATGTGACAGATAGTCACATAATCTGTGATGTGTGTTAAGATAAAACCACAGTGACCTTTGAGTGCTGATTTTGCTGTCTTCCAGATAAGCAATGGGAAATTAGAAAGTATAATCAAATTCAAGATCATAACTTTCAAATTATAAGTAAATAATTAGAAATTCAGTAAAATGGAAATCAATGTGAAGTGACTATTTTAAGTAATTTGCTTTTATGAAAGAAGTATTTTAGAATCAATTTGTTAATTTCTACTCACACCACCTGTTATGATTTTTATTGGGATTGTCTTAAGAGTACAGAAGTATCTGGGGATAATTGACTTCTTAATATGAATTATATCAAACAATGAACGTGGCTTACCTCTCCATTAATTTAGATCTTTTTAAATTACATTAATCAATATTTTATAGTTTTCCATATGTGAATCCCGAAATATTTTCTTAGTTATATACTTAAATATTTCCTGTTTTTAAATGATTATAAATGGTATTGTTTAAATTTCAATTTCCAATTCTTCCTTGATAGTATATAAGAATACAATTTTTATATTAACTTTACATCCAGTGACCTTGGTAAACTCATAATTAGTTCCAGTAACTTCTTGTGAAAAATCTTTGGGATTTTTTATCTCAATGATCATGTTGTCTGCAAATAGAAACAAGTTTATTATTTTAAATATATATGCCTATTATTTCTTTTTCTTGCCTTATTACATTGACTAAAACCTCCAGTACAATGTTGAATAGAAGTGGTGACAGCAGACATCTTTGCCTTTTCCTCCATATTGGGGGAAAGCATGCAGTCTTTCACAGTTATATATGATGTTAGCTACTGGCTTTTCATAGACACAAGACAAGGATTGAAGATTATCTTTTTGCATAGGAATGCCCGATTTTTCCAGCAACATTTGTGAAAGTCTATCTCCTTTCCTCTGAATTGCCTTGCACTATTGTTGAAAATTAATTGACCTTTTATGTCAATTATTTTAAAATGAGTCCTGATTTCAAGCTGTTGAGGAAATTTATCATTTCTGAAATGAATGTTATTCCAATAATTAGTTTTTATGTCTTCTTTTTATAACTTCCATCTCTCCATTTACAGTCCCCACCTGTGCATGCATCTACATTGTCCATTTATTCTACGAACATTTTAAACATAGCTCTTATAGTCCTTATTGAATAATTATAAAATCTAGGTCATTTCTGTATCTCATTCTATTGACTGATTTTTCTCTAAACAATTAGTAGTTTCCATTTCCTTGGTCTGGTTTTGAGAGAGTCCCTTAATATTTAATTGAATTCTAGAAATCATGTATGGAAGCACAGCAGGGACTGTGGAAAATACTCTGTGTACCTAAGAATGAGCATGAGCATGCCTCAATTTCTGTCAGGCCCCTAGTGGGAGGCAGGGTGGTGCCAATCCAGCCAGTACTAAGTGGGGTTGCATTTCGCTGTTGCTTTTATTGTCATCACAGGGTCCTGTTGTTCCTCTGCGGGGTTGCTCTTCCCTTGTGAGTATTGTCGAGTCTAGGGTATGGCGGGTTCTTCTCAGTGTTCCTTTTCTACCTTACCTCTCAGTGATCCTTGCACTGCCTGCAGCCCAGGGGTCTGCCTCCACGCTGTCCACCCACCCACTCACTGCACCAAAGGCAATAGACTGTGTTTGCTTGACGGTGTGTGTAGGGGCTCAAGCCAGGGGCAGGAGTTTCCCTGTTCTCCTGATCAGCCTCAGCCCTAGGTGGGCCCTGTGCTCCTGTCTCAAGGGCAGGGCCTCTCAGTGTCTCTGCCCCTCACTCCCATTGTGGCCAAATTTGCTTTATAATTGAGAGTGGGCCTGGGCCCACAGGGATCTGGAGGGCACTCATAGCTGTGGGCCATTTGTAGGGTTCATTGACTTTACTTCTCTTCTCTAACCCCAAACTATCAGAATATCCTCCTCCCTGGGGACGTCCATGCTCCTGTCCTGCTTGGGTTCCAGTGGTAAAGGACAGCGGTTGTGTCCGAGGCCAGCCCTAGGGGTGGGAGGCGATGTGGGAAATCCACAAAAGGGGGAGGGGCCAGAACCACAGAATGCTGAGGCCGTGTGGTCCAGGCGTCATCCTGGTGCAGCTTCTTCCTCCACCACCACTCCCCCCACTTGGAAGCTCCGGGCCCGGGGGTTCTATTAGGGGAGCCACGGTTTTCTTAAAAATGACTGCCGAGCTTTTGGATAAGCATGGAACATTGCTGGAAACTCAGAGCCCACAGGGCCACCCACAGTTGGTGAGAAGAGGGGCTGCGGCAAAGAATTAGAGTTTAGCATACGAAGGACATAATCAAACCGAAAATACTAAATAACAGCACTGTTTTCATCAGTTGGTCACCTGTCTCAGCTGTAAGAACTTGGAGCACAGAAGAGATGCTGTCTAGAAAATTTTAATTTGGGGAGGGTATAGTTCAGCAGTAAGTCTCTATAAAGGAGGTAGAGGCTAAAAACATATAATATGTATCTAAAAATCTCAAAACACGTGTTTGCTGATCCAAGATTTTCCTTGAAGGACTCTTCAAGCTGTGCTGTCTCCATCTTCACAGGAAGTTGAAATGCCTCCAGTGAGACTCTGCTGTGTTGAAATAGAAGCGATGACGTGGAGAATGTCTCAATGTAAGTGAGAACACACAGATCACAACTAGGGGTGAATCTGATGCAATTTTGTTAAAAACATACGGACGCACACACTCAGCAAAAAGACCAGCATACATAAAGCTTGAAAATAGTGATGTTTCTGTTTGCACTTTTGGTACTTTACAGATTTCCTACATGGAATATGAATAACGGTTTTATAAGCAGGAAATAAAACAGTTAAAAAAGCAAAATTACTTGTAATCTTTGTTCTTCCATCACGAACTTTAAAATCAGCTAATCTCATTGAAATCCTCATCATTTATTAATGATGAGAAAACCTTTATCTGATACCTCCCTGTGAGGAAAATGTTTGCATTTTAAATAGAATTGCTACTGTCTCTCTTCTTAACTTAACAGAATTGCTGAAATTCAGATTTAAGATGCATTTGGAGCAATCTTCAAATTTTGTTTTCCACAGGACTTCTTCAAGGAACAGTCATTATTCTCTCTGTTTGATGGTTATAGATTTGATAGTATAAACATCACAGACATAACCCAAAATGAGATTTAGATTTCCTAACTTTTAGCTCCATCGTGCCAGATCTTGTGAGGTTCACCCCTCATCAATTTTGTTATGATTTAAGAATCACAGAACAATCTGCCTGTCCCTTCCTACAAACATAATCCCCAAATGTCTGCTATCTCTCCTTGTCATTAGTTTTCCACATTAAAGATGTTGACACTGTAATTGTTTTCCACTTAACACAATCATCAACCAAGCAGACACTGGAAGTGGTTGCTTTTATAAATCTGCCTGTCTCTCTGTGGGCACCGGCCTCATCACTCTTCCTCTGCTGTGAGCTGTGCAGATCTGGCTACAGCAACATGCAGCTGAGGGGTTTGGAAGAAAGCGAGAGCATGCATATTAATAGTTACTTCCCTCTCTCCTATATCAACGTTTTAGAGAAAATTTGAGCTGAACTTGAGCTCATTCTTAGGGCAGAATTCCCAGAATTACAAAAGCAGTGTTGAGAGGTAATTGAATATGCTTAGATTTAGGTCTTAATTACCTTTTTGATTGGAGGTTTATCTTTAGCAGGGTATTTTGATAATGTAGCAGGACCAATTATTTTGTGTGATCTCCCATTGTGTTAAGGAAATGCAGACTGTAATTTTGAGATAAGTAAGTTCAGTGGGAATAACGTTCTAAAAGTGTATCAATTATGGCAGGCTTTTAGTTATATTTTTACCAGTATTTAAGCATTCCCAGTGATTGGGTTTTAACAATGTCTGATCATCTGTTACTTCTGCATCCGTTGGTAGGAAGAGCTAGTCATGAGATGTGGGATTAGAGTGAGGGTTCTGCCCTTAAAATTCTGGAAAAGCTGCTTGAAAATTGTTTTTCTCAAAGAAATGAGTAGAACTAATTAGAACACCCATTTTTAGTTAGACACCCACAGCTTTAAGGGAAATAGAAGGGATGCAGAAGACACTCCTGGTGGGTCAGGAGACACAGGTCAGAAGAGTAGTAATGTAAACGAGCTCTAAACGCGCAGATTGCACCCTGCAGTCCTGGGGGTCACGTTTCACTTTCCCATCTGTTGATGAGACTGTAAACAGCCTTACATCTGTCCACTGCATCACAGGTTTGCTGAGTCCTCAGGGGGCCGAGGACCTGTGTCCCGTGCTGCCCAGGTCTCAGGGAGACTGGGGTTGGGTCCAGGACACACCCTGCCAGGCCAAAAAGTGTATATAATGGAAGGGAAGCAGGAGAAGTGTAATATTTCAGATGAAATTAGAAAAACAATGTCATTTTAGCCTGGTGACAATTTTAAACAAATTGCTTAATTTAGATGTAGCTGTGTGTTCACAGTGCAGGTATGGCATGAAGTCTGGCCTGTGATTCTGAAGTCCCTTGGCTCTCAGCTCCCTTTCCTCAACTACCATGTGGAGATGGAAACCAGTCATGAGACTGCTGACTTCACACCTAGATGAGGTCGTGTAAGAGCAGTGCCAGATGAGGGAAGTCCATTGATGGGCACTATTGTTGACTGTGCCTGCTCACCAGTTTCTGGGGAGCCTCTGATGCCTGTGGTTCTCCAGAAACATTACAAGAGATCACGCCACATTCAATGGAAGGATTTTACATAGTTCCACTTATGATCTGATTCCTGTCTCTCCTTACTGATTCTGAAAATGTTTAATATTGTCACTATGTTTGTTAAGGTTTATTTGAAAATTGTGATGAAAGTTTACCTATACACACCTTAAATAAAAGTTGATTGTTAAATCATCTCTCTTCTATGGTTGTTTCATTTGAAATAGATCATATACTCTTTGAAGGGTGGCAGAATATGCCACCCAAAATAGCCACTTTGTCATGAGAGTTATTCTGAGCTACAGGAACTTGAAGAACAGCAGGTGCAAGAAGGGTGCCCTGACCTCCCGTTTGCCTCCTGAGAGCGGGAGGTGAAGCTCCTGTGTGAAAGACGCCCTCCCTGTACCAGGAGGAAAGAAACATTCTTGTCACCAGAGACGGGAGAAAAATCTGCGCAAACAGACCTTGTTAAAATAACTCTTCTCTTCCCTTAGCCTCTCCCACATTTTACTCACTTTTCCACAACTGCTTTCTTTGTTCAATCCACCATATAAGCATTTGGGTTTTGCCACTTCTTGGGGTCTCCATTTTCCTCTGGGGGCCCCCATGTACATGTAATGAATCTGTGTGCTTTTCTCCTGTCAATCTGTCTTACGTCAACTTAATTCTCAGGCCCAGCCGAAGAAGCCAAGAAGGTGGAAGCAAGGCTTTTCCTGTCCTATACCTTCAATAACAGTTAGTTACCTGGCAGCTTCCCATAGAAGGTGACTTTGGCTGAATATTGAGGGATCAATAGGTGTTTGATAGGTAAAGAAGGGAGCACTGGATGCAGAAGGGCTTCCAATGAAGGGAAATACCTGGCCCTGAATTCTAAGGCATCAGATGGCACTGAAATGAGGAAGACGAACTGTGGATAATAAAGATTGGAGGATCGAGGGATGTTGCCATAGTCCAGGGGAGAAAGGGTGAGAACCAGAAGCAGGACATCGAAGGTAAGAACAGAGACAGGAAGTGGATAAGAATATTATGATGTTGGTGGTTGGGGGCTTTGAGGGTCTTAGAAGAGACCATTTTCAGGTGTCTCACTTGGGCATCTACCTGGTTGGCAGTCCTTTCCACTAAGATGGAGAATACTCTCTTGTGTCTCCCCCTGGGCTCGAAGCTACTTTGGGAGCTGATGGCAGGTCTTGGTCATATTTGCTTTTTCTGTCCCATAAATAGTACCTAGCAAATGACCTGCACATATTGGCAATTCAAGAAAGTAAGTTTGACTCTTCACAATGGGGTGTCCTCTGACCACCAGAGCTGAGAAACTTGCCACTGAAAAAGTTGTGCCTCAACTGTGTTCTATTTGTATCCCACACCCAGAGCTGTGCTTTGGTGCAGCACGGCTGGGTCAGTATGTGCTCTATGAAATTGGGGTGAGATCCCCTCATCTCACAGGGTGAGGTGTCTACCACTGAAAACAGAGGAACAGAAGGTGCTACTCATGATAGAAATGGGATGCCTGCTTTAGGAGGGAGTTAAACTATATTCCTTCTGAAGTCCTGATATTCTTGACAAAGGCTAAGACCTTTACGTTCATAAGATGAACCTCATTTGTGAGGCTAAGTTTCCCTTTTGGCTTATTCATTCATATGGGTTTATTTTTGTTATTTTGGGATTCTTTCTATTAGAAAGTTGAATAACGTAGGTTTTAGGTACATGTCATTCGAAAACTATTTTGGTAATCTTGATACCTCAAATGATGTTTCTTGGACTGGTCTTTATGCATCCCATGTGTAAGATTTTGTTAGTGAAAACCGTTGTGTCTGTAGTAGTTAGGGTTCTCCAGAGGAACAGAATATGTGTGTGTGTACATATATATACATACACATACATACGTATATACATATATATATATAATTCTCCAGAGAAACACATACATATATACATTACAAACATAATGTTTTAATACCACTAAATGTTTTGCCTCAACCTAAAGAATCTTTAGAATTCTAATTCATCACGAATTTATACCTTCTATAGAATATTTATTTTACATGAAGTAAGATAATTTCAAGTTAAATATACTTCCCTTAAATTTTTAATTGTGTAAGCCAAACACAACCCAAGTTACTCTAAAATCTAAACGGATAAGGACAATGAAACCAACTCAGTATGGTTATTTTACTAATAATATTTGTTGTTATTTACTATTTTTACCATTTCGCTGCACTTAGCGAGACATGTTTTGCTTTGGCTCGTTTCACATTCTTACCCCTGATTTCCATAATAATCACCAGTATGATTTTTGGGTCATGTTTTTCCCCCTTTGTTAATATTGTCCATGGATAAAGCTTCCTGGCTTTTGTTTGGTCTTGAATCAACTGAGCTAATTCAATGGAATGACCCCATTCACAAAATAGTAACTACCTTAAGATTATATTATCAAATAATTTAGAATCCCAGAATCTTTGTTGGAAAGGACCCACAAGGATTATTGGTCAATTGTCCCAGTTAATTGAGGAATGTTTATGACACCCCTAAGAAAATCAGCCACTTCCTGACGATGGCTTTGTGAGACACCTTGTTTCAGTGTTCAGCAGTTTTAGCCTTTAGACGGTCATTCTGCCTTGGAGATTCACAGCCACGGGATTTTATAACGAACAAGTTACACAGACTTGGTTTCTCTCTTAAAAGTCACCAACAGTAACATGGAATACACTCAATGGGACATAAGTGCAGAAACTTGGTCCTTGGAATTAACTTCTGTCGAGGTTATGCACATTTCCTCCAGAAATGAAGTGATTGTCCATGGGAGAAGGAAATTTTCAGAGAAAGTATCTGAAAGAAAAATCACTTCCAAGAGCAAGTATTCTCCATGTTGCCCCAACCCCTCCTCGCTTCTCCTCAAATATGCACACCTCTACCCCAGTGTCAAATGGAACCTGAAGTATTGGAAATTATTTTACTGTATTTTCTCTTTTTGTACATTAAAATATTGTTAACATTGCTCACACTAGCAGTAGGTAAAGAAATAAATGTTGCTAGCAGCTTATTAAGTGCTTTAGCTTTTCTTTAGTATTTAATCAAGTGAGAAAACTATTCATTGCTTCACAGACCTCAAATCATGAACATTATCTTCCTAATTCTACGCAGAATATGAATACCCCAAGACTAGACGCTTTAATGCGAATTTAATATCCAAAAAGCAGAAAATATAAATTATTCAAAGCAGGCAGGGAGATAAAAAAATAATACTATGCCAAATACACTGTGTGAATTTAACATCAAGATTTTGAGTTAAGTCAAAGTCTTTTTAAAAGCATACCTTTAAAGATATTTTATTTCAAATTAAGTTTTAAAACACAGGGAAACAGGAAAATGTTGACATGTTTAACTTTCCCTTTAAGGGGAAAAGTACTCAAGTAATTTGTGTAAGCCAAAACCTAATAAATAAATAATTGAACATCATTTTGAAATGATAATAAGTCATCAAGAAAGGGGTTACTAGGTTCTAGGTAAAAACTGTGTGAGATGTGAACTTTATGCTGTAAAGGAGACAAGAGATTATATAATCTTTTATTTAAAAAGAGTCATTTTTCTCAGCTTTCTGAAATGTTTTTAGAGCAAAATGAGTAAAAAAGGTCTATTACTTGTTTTCAAAGGTGGAGTATATATAATACGTAGATGGAGTCCAGATATTTAAACTATGATGCATCTAGGAAGAAGGAAATATGTTTGCGGATTAGAGCCCAGGAAAATGCTGTAAGGGGAAAAATACAGAGAACAGCAGCACAAACATGAAAATAACCATCAATATGAGGGCAAAATACGACAGAAGATGGAGCTGCATTTCAAGAAGATATTTGCTTCATGTGTTCAGCAAGTTTTTGGGTCTGCTTTGGATGTCTGTATTGTTTTTCACTTAATAGAAGATTATTTATGATATTAAGAAAATTTAGCTTTTAAGAGAAAGAGTTTGCTAGTACTAAAAGCATCTTCAGTGTGAAGACTCTTCTCTGACATCCCCCTCGAGTTCTCGGTAACACTATTTGATCTAAACAGGTGATATTTTTTAAAGAAATGTCACATAAGAGACTTTTCACTTTCTTTTGAATTTATGCTGAGAGTATTCATTTAAAATCTTGCTATTTTGTGATTTAAAAAATCACTTTGTTCTGGTCAATGTTAATGAGATTTATCTAGAAAAGTTTAGGCAAGTTGAGATGGAGTCATTTCATGAGGAAATTGCTGTATTTTTCTGAGTTGCACATTTCTGACAGTCTGTCTTGGGCTTTATTTTATTCTTAAAAATACCAGTCTTTATAGAATATAGCATATTTTTAGTCCACCAATCGTTCTGCATTTCATGTATGTTTCACAGGTTGGCTGACCCAATTGGACAAATAACTTCCAAAGTCTATAATGAAGTAATTCTCTTCAATGCTAAAATGGTGTGGCTGTGAAATTTCTAATTCCTCTTCTAACTTGATTATTGACCATGATGCCATCAAAGGTGAAATTATACTGGACTTCATAATATTGTGGATGACCTTAATTTTAGTAGATTCCAAGACTTTAAAGAAAGCATTAATTTAATATTATGTACATGTAAATACATATATATAGTATATGTAAAATGAATTTTAGATGAAACTGTAGGATAATTCAGATTTAAGACTTTAGCATCACTTATAAACTTTTAGGAAATAGGATCAAATGAGGCAAATATGCATCAAAATGAGTAATGATAAGATAATTAGAATAAATGTATGTAAAATGAGAGTTTCTTTTTTTTGAATGGGAAAATTCTGGGTTGCAATTCAAAGGTTTACTGAGCATCTATAAGCAGGTTGCAAAATCCATAATTGGATATAGAAATACTACTACCACTAATAACTTGTAACAGCTGATATTATTATTAACGGCATACATATCATGAGCTAAACCTTAAAAACGTATCCTCAAAACGATCATCTAGCTCACATTTCATTTCAACCGTCTGAGAAGTGAGGGCCCTGCGACCCAGAGAGGTTAAGTCCACTTATCTTGCAGCTGGTGGAACGTCTGGGATTCTAACCGTGGTGTGTCTAACGATAAAGCCCACACTCCCTTCATGCTTAAAAAATGAGAAACCCCTAGATGGACTATAGAAGAAGGAAAGCTATCGAGATATTAAGAATCTACACCACCACAATAGGAGAAGGCAAAGTATTTCTTGATTTAATCCTCACTGGATTAATTATTACCTGAGTTAATCCTCATGGTCATCTTTTCTGTGAGTTTTCACTTGTCCATGAATATTAATAAATCCATTCACAATTGTGTTAGTAATTTACTTGTCAAAATTTGGTTTTGAAAAACCACAATAATGGGGACAGCAACAAATGTTATAGGAAACAAAGAGCTGGCCATTTGACTGGGAGACAGATGGTGGCAGCTGTCTCCCAGACACTGTTCTACTTATTATTTGACAATGAATAAATCTCCATAAGCATTTCCCTATGTAGAAATTTGTCACGCCATGCAAGAAGACTCACGGGGAAGATTTTGCACAGCGCTTGGCGTGGAGGAAGCATTCAATAAGGTTAGCTGGGTGGACACATTTCACAATCAGACAAGCAAATCACTCACCCATAATTTGGGAGGTCTGGAATGCCCAGCATTCTCCTGTCTCTCCCATTTGGGGGGCAGCTGTTTTCCCTGTGATCTCAGTTCTCTGAAAGATCTAAGAAGAGTTGTCGATTTTCAGTTTGTTCAGCTTTTTTCTCATGAGGATGGGAGTGACAGCTTCCAAGCTCCTTACTTGCCTCACCATAAAGTGTAAGTTCTACACTCGCTTTTTATTCCATAGAATGTTTATCTTTAGACGTGAGTACATGCAAATATACCCTTCGTGTTTTATTTGTTGAGTAGTAGTTCATGGCATTGCTGGATTGTGTTCTCTTAGTCACTTTCTTTGTGATGAATTTTAAAAAATTTTCTCAGTGTTTTTCTATGATTACTAAAAAAATACATCTGCGTAAATGCCTTTTGAAAATATTAGCAAATGTTTCTTGGGGTAAATGCGGAAAAAATTCCTGTGAAATAGATATTGGGTGATAGTTTATAAAGATTTGAAATTTGAAATGGATCTATTAAATCTATTTTTTGATCTATTGATTTTTTAGTTGATTTTGAACTAATACCAAAAAGTTTAAATTTCATTTTCTCTTTCATGTGCTATGATACCTAGAAGACCAGACCCTACATATTATCTCCCAACGTTGCTACCAATTGACCACCCCACAGCAGTATGTAAAAACACCCACTTCTTCATATGACAGCCTAAACTTGATGTTTTAAAGTTGTCTGTTTTTGTCATTCTACTGGTTGAAGAATACTATTCATTGCAAAAATTTACTTTTGCAAATCAGTGTATTGTTTATTAACCAGTATACAGATCAATTTCCTATTTGGTGGCTTGTCTTCAAATTGACTTGCAAGAACTCTTTATTTTATATAAAAATTCTCTACCACATTAGTTACAGATAATTCATATTGTATTTTACTATTGATTGTATCTTTTTCCAACTTTTTAGTTAAATCTATCAAAGTTTTCCTATATCTATTTATATATATATATGTTTTTATTTCCTGTCATTTAAGATTTTCCTGTAAAAAAATTATATTCTTCTATATTTTCTACTAATTTTACAACTTCGAGTTTGACATTTGTTTTTTATCTCCAGTGTAAGTTTTGTGTATGTGTGTGTGTGTGTGTGCGTGCATGTGCTTTGCAAGATGGAGGGGATCTATATTTCTCAATGAATATTGAGAAACCAACTCAATGAATAACCAACTGAATCACCACTGTTTTTTAAAGTTGGATATTTTTCACTGTCTTGAGCTACCATTTCTATAACATGCTGATTTCTCAGATTACGTGATTCTGTGTTTTAAATAGATCTGCTGACCCAGTGATCTGTTCCAGAGTAATATTACACCGCTTAAATTGTTTTTTCTTATAACGTGTTAACGTAACTACTAAAGCCAGTCCCAACTAATTGTTGTTTGTATTGTATTATTTGTATATTCTTCTACATAAATTTTAGAAGTGGCTTGTCAGATACATTTTTTGAAAGAAAGTCTTCATTGAGAGTAAATGGGGGAATGTTTGAATTCAATAATTTGAAGAAAATTAATGCTTTGCAAAATTGAATCTTTGAATGAAAGTAGTATATTTTCCACTTATTCAGGTTGTTTGTTACCCTTCCAAATCTAGATCCTTTTGGAAATCAGGAAGATATGTTTGATGTCCAAAAATTAACAAATGTCCACTACATTTGTTCCATTAAATGTTCTAAGTCTTCATGAGGCAATATTGATAAAAATACATATTTCCCTAGAATGACTTTGCAAATAATACATAATTACTTATATATTAGTATAATAAGCTAGACTTTTTGTTCTTATCAATGCTTATTGTACTTCACCATTCCTTCTTGCTGGATCTCATCCTTTAATAATTTTCTCAGAGAAGGTCTGGGTCATCAAAATATCTTTGTTATTTGCCTTCAATTTAAATGATAACACTTTTAGGTATAGAAAAGGAACTACAAATCTCTCCCCACATTAATTGTTACCTTTTTTACATTTAATCAGACTATTTTAAACTATTGAAATAATAATGGCCCTCAGAGTATTATCTACCACAGTTTTTTTATAACTCCCATATTTGATAAAGATAGTCTTTAATTTTATCAAGATTGTTGATATGAACTCGGAGTAGACAGAACAAAGATGTAACTTCATACTGTTCCTCTGGAAAACTACACTCAATTTCAAAATGTGCCATTCATCAAAACTCCTTGGATAATTTTGTTCTACAAGTTAATAATTTGCTTTAATATTTTCTTTAGTTGCCTATAAAGTTGCAGTTAAATTTTTAAACAGTAAAAAATAAGATATTCAGTATTTACGGCATTTTCTTGATCTCTACTCTAGACTTTCAACTAAAAAGTAACGTGACTTTAGATCGCGGTGACCATGTTCTCATGATCCAGTGTGATTAGTCATTACCTTCTCTCCCACGCCTCTTAGTAAAAAGTTCCAGAGGCATTCTGAGGTCACTTTCAAGTTAATTTGCTTGGATGTGGTAAATTCTTTAAATTCTGTCCTTTGAAAATCAGAATTCACACTTTTGTGTTTTCCCTTCTCTACACGACTTCAAAATGATTATTATAACTAGTTTTCTAAATAGTATCTGTATATTTTTAGTGTTACAGGTAGAATTTGATAAATATATAAAATCTGAGCTAACTTAAATCAATTCTTCTCCCTCTAACTCCTCATCTAAATTGGGATTTAGTTCCCTTTTAATAATATAGGATCTACTGTGCAAAATCTAAAGAACATCTTGATAAAGATGAAAGCAGGAGAGATAGCATCGATAACCTTACATTGTTCATTTTTACCAGGAACTTTTAGAACTAATTTTTTTTTCACAACAACCTCATGGAATAGCCTGGTTTAACAACAACAACAAATTATAGGATAAAAACCTGAGATTCAGAAGTTAACCAAATTGATTCATATAATATAAAGCTTAGAACAAGACAGCAAGGACTCAAATCCTGGTTATGTCATATGTATCAAAATATTGTGTGGGTAATTAAATAATTATTGGTTGTAGAAAAGGATGAATAAACTTTGCTTCGTGTTTATAGCAGGTAAACTTATTGCAAGCAAACTTATTGCATCCACTTACATTTTATCTGCCTCAAGAATTGGAATCACTTTTTCCATTTTCTTTTTGCTTTTCAATGTAGCTGAAAAAGCTTTAGTCTCTTTTTTTAATCACATTTTTGCCATTATCAATGCTTTTTGCAAGCATCAGCTCTTTGTAGGTTTTAATTTGATATAATTCATTAGTCTTTCTGACATATCTTTCAGGGTTGCACCATTCCTTGAAATTGCCCTTGATTGCATAACCTTCTCCTCCAACTTTTTTGACTTATTCTTCCCGAAACTGCACTCCTTTGTAATATAATGCATTCACTCTCATTCGTGACTTGAGATATTTTCTTATCTTCTTCATTAGAATAATTTCTGATTATAAAATCAGAACTCATTGTGAGTTCTCCAATCTTCCTTAATCATATTGC
Source organism: Tapirus indicus (assembly GCA_031878705.1). Taxonomy (NCBI): domain Eukaryota; kingdom Metazoa; phylum Chordata; class Mammalia; order Perissodactyla; family Tapiridae; genus Tapirus; species Tapirus indicus. The sequence continues at coordinate 125,303,042 of CM062925.1, forward strand.
CTTTTATACATTGTTACAGTAGAATTGAACTAATGAATAAAAACATGTATTTTTCATAGGAATTTTCTCTTTATCATTTTATTGCATTCGAAAAAAATGGTAACAGAGAAAAGAGAAAAATCCTTGAAAAAATCCTACATGTAATTAACAGTTATGAATATGCTACAAATCCCTAAGTTATATTTATACTATATACATACCAAATTAAATGTGGAATTTTCTCCACCAAAAGTGGTGGAAAGTTAAATGCTGTATTACCCCCATTCCTTTGCAATTTGAGTTCTAGATTTAAGCTGCACCAGTGTGAAATGTGATGTTAGCATTAACAACTGGAAGTCTGGAGGGCAACCACTTTTGTTACGACTGGAAAGGAAGTTTGGAGGTACAAGTACTATCATTATCTCTTGGCTGCATCAGACTTCTTGTGTGTAGTCAACAGCTTTGTCTAGCTGAGAAGGTATTGTGGTTGTAGTAGGAGTGTGACCATCAAGAACTGTGGTGGAGGAAACTACCATCACATTCCTGACCCTGGATCTCAGAAATGTGGAGCCAACTTGAAATCAGTCCATTGTGATGGCCCTGCATCTTCTCATCCTCCTGTTCTGCCCATGTGAAAGTAACCAATCCCCTATATTCAATTCCTTTCTGCTTGAAATCTCGGTTTCTGTTTTCTGCTCTGAACACGTACATTCAGTGAGTTTTTAAGCTCAGCAATTATTTCTTTTCTAGAAACTCTACTCTCTCCTTTTCAAATTTACCCTTTTCTTTTCCAAAATATTCTGGAGTTATTTTTTAGGAATTCTTCTTTATTTTAATGCATTTAATCATGTTTAACATTTTACAATATTATACTCTAAAAGAGTTTTATTTATTTTATAAGTGGCATGCTCTTTCATTCCTGTTTTCTTCCCTTGCTGGTTTTCCTTCTTTGTTGTGTTGAGGTGGAGAGGAGAGAAATGGAGAATGACAATGTCTCCTATTTACCTGCTATTAAAGTTCCATTGGTGGTACATGCCACGTGGCAGGTGTCCAAATGCTGCCCTCTTACAACATCCTGGTGAGTCCTGGAAGACCCTGGGGAGTCTTCTCACTGCACAATTGCTCAACAGGTGGGTATTCTCTAGTCCAGTGTCTTCCAGTTTCTCCTCAGCTCCCAGCCTCTGCCTCTGTTATTGGAGGCCCACCCAAGAGAGGCTCACATTTTAACGTTCTGCTTCTACAACATGCTTCAAGTCTCATGACTTATGGGGAACACAGATCCCTGTGCTTGGCCGTTATGGTAATAGTGTGGATTCCTCCAAAGAGGCTCCATTTCTACCTTGCGACTTTGCTTCAAATCTCTTACCTGAGGGCTGACACGGGCACGGGTGGATCAGCAAAATTATGAAGTAAGAGGGTATGGAAAGCGAAATGAGATTCAAGATTCCTCCTATTGCAGGTACATTGATTTTTTTGGAATTCACTCAAATGGTTTGGAGAGGAGGGCCAGAACAAAGCACCTCTTTACTCCCTCTGAAGAGGAAGTGAAAATGAAGCTGCAGCCCTCTCCACTGGGCCAAGAGACCACAGCTCTGATGACATTCTCCCTCCTCTCTGTTTTGCTTCCACAGCCTTCATGGTTTCGGGTGTGGGGTGTTGCTGCTCAGCCTACGCTTAGTAAATGCTTTTAGCACTCTTTAGAACTTTGTGGGGTGAATTTTTATCCTCTACTTTGTGTCCTAGTCTACAATTCTGGGGATCCAGGAGAAGTCATGCCAACCCCCACTTTCTTTCTTTTTTTTTTTTTGAGGCAGATTGGCCCTGAGCTAACATCTGTTGCCAACCTTCCTCATTTGTTTTTTCTCTCCAAAGCCCCTGTAGACAGTTGTATGTCATAGTTGTGCATCCTTCTACTTGCTCTATGTGGGACGCTGCCTCAGCATGGCTTGATGAGTGGTGAGTAGGTCCGCGCCCAGGATCCGAACCAGTGAACCCTGAGCCGCTGAAGAGGAGCAGGCAAATTTAACTGCTAGGCCACTGGGCTGCCCCCACTTTCTGGTTATTGTTCTAATATCTTGAAGTCTTGAGTCTGACTTCAGTGTCTGTTCTGAATGCTGACTCTTGTGTAAAGAGGATTGCTGTGGACTTTGTAACTATTCTTATAGATTTCATCTTTAGACAATTTAGGTATTTTTTCCACATAAATCCCACAGGAATATTCACCCAGAAAAGTTTCACATTTGCTTGTGCCAAGTACACCACCCAGCACTAATTTTTATTTTAATTTCTCAACATGGGGTCTTGTTTATCTCCAGTATTGGTATGGGTTTTTGATTTTTTTTTCTCACGTACCATTTTACTGAAAGTACAGCCTTCTACAGTCCTGGGTTAATGTAGAGTCTTGGGCATCAGTACCACCTCCCCACGTGAAACCTTCAGAAATGTTTATCGAATGGCTACTCTGTGCTAGTCACAGTTTCTCCTATGGTCCCAAGGCCCTGCTGCTTTTACCTCTTAGACAATAAAGTATCAGCCTTGAATTTGCATTCCTAAAAGTCTGTCCCAGTCCTTTCAGGCACCCCGCTACCCTCTCAGAGCGTCTTTAGCATCAGTACAAAAGCTTAAATCTCTGGTTTAAATTTTGCCTTTATTTCTGAAACGTTATGGATTTCTTTTCCTGTCTTTTGAGCTCATCTCTGCATTAAAAATGTTTGATTTTTAGGTATTTAAAACCTACAGGAAAATTTCAGGCTAACTTGGCCTGCTATTTTTAGAATCTTGAAACCATGATTTTGGAATCATATTCTCATAGGCATATTTTTAAATGAAAAATGGGGACCCATGATGCAATTTGCAAGATTAATATAACAAAACCTTATTAATTTGGAATTTATACTTCAGATATGGGGTTAATCCAGAATTTAAAATATAGATGTTTTTGCCATTCTTCAATACATGAATAAAGGGTTTGTTCTGAGAATTAATCATATAAACAAGACTATAGGAATATGGTTAACCAAATCAAGAAAACAACTGTTTTTAGAAGCATTTAGAAGGACCCATTTACATAAAAATAAGGGTATGCTAATTACTAATCACTCTTATCTCTTTACTGGAGCCTGTCTAAAGGAGTTAGGAATTAGAGGAATATTTTATTTTACCCTACATCTTTGATTTTTTTATACAATAATATTACAGCTTTTGAGAAATTATCTAACCCAAACTTTTCAATGATTCTCTCTATTCTCTTCTCCAATTAGTCTGAATTCATAGGTAATTATCATGAGTAAATTAAAATGCGGAATCTCAATAATGTATTGAGAAAAAAAGCATAGGAAAGATTTTTTTTTCCTTTTATGGATTATGTTTTAAAAGAAGTATTTGAATCACAAACTACATTCTCCTTGAGGTACCCTTCTTTCTAACTGTTTCTAGACTTCCTGTCCTTTTACACCCTCTTATCTCCCTAAATTCAGTTGGGAACATTTCAGAAAGCCATTAACTAACTTTTTAAACTTTGATATTACATAATATTGATTGAGTTAAAAAAGACTTGCTCAGACATTTCTATAGGATTCCAGATCCCTGACCCCAGCACTAATTTGAAGTTCCTTATCATTGAAAGAGACTGGGTGTTGATATGGAAATGGAATGCCAAGTTCCAATGTACTTCTGCTTCCTGCTGTCACTCTGTAAAAAGACTGACCATGGCCACAGTTCTGCTTCGCAAGCAAAGATACCCTTTGTCCAAGGTCACGCTTCAGAATCCGGCCTGGTTTGCACCCCAGCAGATTCAGTTTACTTAGTCATTGATGAAGTGAAATGGATTATTTGTAAAAATAAAAACCATGACTGTCTCTATCCCTCCTACAACAAAATATACAATTAAGATATTAGTTCTTGTTTGTTGTGAAAGAGAATTTCAATTTTAATAGCACCAATTAATATTTTAATACCTCCATTTTGTGGATGAGAAAATAAGTAATTCATTGATTTGCAATGATAAAATTCATGGAACTGAGATGGCCAGACTCTTGGACCCATGTTTAATCCCATTACACTGGCTCAATGAATGAAGATATTAAGGCACTCATACCATTCAAGATATGAGGAACACAGGAAGCTCTCTCCTCACATATTTAAATTCTGGGTACAACATGTTTACATAAAGTAACCATTATATAAACCTGTATTTATTATGACCTTTGAGGCCAAGCATGAATATTGAAGATTTCAGCAAGACAGTGCGAGCTCTGATCTGCTTACAATGACAAGTGCATGAGGGAACGGGATGGGACTGGAAACTCAGGGGTTGGAAAATTGAAATATTAAAGATGCATCAGCTATTGCGTCACAGTTAAGAGCCGAGTACTAACCCTGTTACAGATTCCAAATGTTCATACTCATGTTCTTGGATGTGGATAAGGTTCTCAGTTCCCCACTTCAAACCTATTAACTGTTAATTTACACATAATTCTATGCCTCCGTTACCTGGAATCCAGTGCTTTCTAAATAATGCAAATATTACTGTTGTCAGACAATGAGAAGGAGAAGAAATGCTTTCTAACATCCTGACCACACACACACAAATAGACAAGAGTTTCCAGTTAAAAATCGCCGACTGAACTAATGTGTTTAAATATGAACCTAACACAAAAGAAAGAAGGTAAAGGCCAAAAGCAAACCTAAGACATGGACTGGTTTCTGATCAGTGAAGGGGGAGGTAAGTGAAGAAGCTGGTGATGGAAAGCACAGTCCAGACCAACGCTCTCCAGGCATTCATTGAAGGACCAATTCTTGTTTTGTTATTATTTTTCACTTTCAAGTGTTGCAGATCAATACTTCTGTACAATATAATAAAAAGGAAATACTAGAAAAATAAAAAGACATAAAAATTCAGGACCAACGTTTTTATTCTTATATCCAGTAGATATAAAATTACTCTGTCAGGTTGCTGTAAAAAGTTTTCAATGGTCACTCGCATTGCTTTTACCTCATTGCAGAGAGATGATTCATGGTTTGTGGACCTGCATCTTTCTCCATGCCTTATCTGGGCATCACTGGTTTAGCATATCTTTGGAGGAGGAATAAAAACAAGAAGTGAAACCACTCACTTGCAGAAATCTGGTAGCACCTGGGACTCAAATGCAGGTACGGTAGATGGCGGAGTGACACATTGGCTCAACTCTGGGTAGGACTGTAGATAACCCACAGCCTTCCCCACCCTCACCTTCAGAATTCTTTCCCCATCCCCTACTTGGCATGAGGGCGACCTGGCAAACCAAGAAAAATTAAATTATAGTCATCATACATTGTTTAAGAGGGCAAGATAGATACATCGAAAAAGGTTCCCTCCACAATCGTTAGCACCCATATTATTTATGGTAAACATGTAGCAGTTAGGCCTGGGGAAATTCCCACATTCAGAATAGCCCAGGTTTTAAATAAGCTGAGATTTTGTAGTTTGGTTACTCTCAGTTCACCATTTTCTCACACATCATAGACGTTTAATAAAAGTTTATTGAATTGATGAGTGAAGACTTAAAAGCAAAGAGATACAGCCATCTTTAAAGAGCTACTCTAAGTAGTTCCCAGTAGTTAAGAGAACATGCAGTCTCTGCAGATCCTTTTAGAGCTATGAATACATTAAAATTAAGGTGGTCAAAGCTAAAGGCCAATTATGTATTTTGAAAATTGAATGCTCAATCCAGTGATCAGTGTTCTTCCCATTGAAAGTTACAGAAAACATGCTCGAAACTGAATTAAGGAAAAGGGAAATTTATTGGCAATATACCTAGAGGGAAAAAGGGAAGGATAAGCCTGGCGTTGGGCATGGATTGATCAAGGGTGGAATCCTTGCAAAATCCATGGCTGGTTTTTCTCTTTCCTTCTCATGGCAGACAAGCTCTGTGGTCACAGCCCGGGCACCTTCTGAGTCCAACTTTACATCCTTCAGGTTCAAGACTAGCCGACTGTATTTGTGTGGATCTGTGTCTGGGCTCTCTGTTCTTTCACAGCACTGTGCTGTCTTCACTAGTGTAGCATTAGAGGAAGTCTTGAAATTGGACAGTGTGTTCTCCAACTTTCTTCTTCTTCAGCATTGCGTTGGTTACTTTAGGTTTTTAACTTTTCCTATAAACTTTGGAGTCAGTTTGTCGATATCTACAGAATACCTTGTTTGGATTTTGGTTAGGTAGATCAAATTGGAAGAATTGACCGTTTAATAATATTGAGTCTTTCAATCCATGGAAACAGAATGTTACTTCATTTATTTAGATCATCTTCGATTTCTTTAAACAGACTGTTATAGTTTTTCATATATAAACTCTGTGCATGTTTTGTTATATTTCTACTCAAGTATTTTTTTAGGTAAAGATGTTATTATAAATGGAATTATTCTTTAAATTTCAGATTCTAATTGCTCCTTGCTGGTATATAGTAAAACAATTGAATTTTACATATTAATCATGCATCTTGACGCCTTTCTATACTTGCTTATTAGTTCCAGGAGTTTTTTGATTGATTACTGGAATTTTTCTACCTAAGAAATTATGTCATCTGTGAATACAGACAGTTTCATTCCTTCCTTTATAATATACATATCTATTTTTTTCTTATCTTATTACACTAGCTAGAATGTCCAGTACATTGCCAAATGTGAGGAGTGCAAGAAGAGATTCTTGCCTTTTTCTTGACATTGGCAGGAAAGTGTCCAGTTTCTCACCATTAAGATTGAATTTAGTTGTAAGACTTTTTTAGATGTTCTTTTTCTACTTAAGGAAGTTCTCCCTCTATTTCTAGTTTGCTGACAAGTTTTTATCATGAATGAATGTTGGATTTGTTAAATACTTTCTGTATCTTTTGATATTTTTCTCTTTAGCTTGTTGATATGAGGGATTACAAAGATGGACTTTGAATGTTGAACCAGCCTTGCCTCCTGGACTACATCCCTCTTGGTCATGATGTATAACTCTTTTTATACAATTTTAGATTTAATTTGTTAATAGTTTGTGTAGCATTTTTGTATCTATGTTCATGAGAGATATCAGTCAGTTTTCTTTTCTTGTGATGTCATTGTCTTGTTTCAGGATTAGGTAATTCTGGCATCAAGGAATGGGTTAGGACACATTCTCTCTGTTCTTATTTTCTGAAGGTGATTGTAGAGAATTGGTAGAGTTTCTTCCTTACATGTTTGGAAAAATTCACCAGTGAACCTGTTTGGGCTTCTGTCTTCTTTTTGGAAGTCTATTAATTATTAATTTATTATATTTAATAAATAAATTCAAGGAATTGGAACATTTAGTATGAGTTGTCAAATTTGTGGTCATAAATTTGTATTATTCCCTATTATCTTTTCAATGTCCAGGGGATCAGTCATAATAAACTCTCTTTCATTCTTGATATTGGTAATTTTTGTCTAATCTCTCTCTCTTTCTTCCTTTTGGTTAATCTGGCTGTAGGTTTATCAGTTTTATTAAGCTTTTCAAGGAATCGGTTTTTCCTTTCACTGATTTCCTATGTTATATTTCTGTTTTCAGTCTCATTCATTTCTGCTTTAATATTCTTTTGTTTCTGCTTGATTTGGGATTAAATTTCTCTTCTTTCTCTACTTCTTTAAGGTGGAAGATTGTCTGTTGTTTTAGATCTTTCTTCTTTTCTAATATATGCATTTGATTTTATAAATTTCCATCTAAGCACTGCTTTAGATGTATACCACTAATTTTGATGCATTGCGTTTTCATTTTCACTTAGTCAAAATACTTTGTAAATTTTTCTTGAGACTGTCTTTTTAATCCAAGTATTATTTAGTAGTGTATTTGTTAATTTCCTAATATGTAAGGATTTCACAGGTATTATTTTATTATTGATTTCTAGGTTAATTTTATTGTGGCTTGAGAATATTTATAAGATTTATATTTTAAAAAATCATATTCTTTAAAATTTATTTTTAAGGTACATTTCATGACTGAAATGTGGTATATTTTGGTCTATAATGTCCCATGTGGGCTTGAGAAGAATATATATTTTGGTGAATGACATGTTTTAGAAATGTCAATTAGAATAAGTTAATTTATAGTGCTATTGGTGATTAGTTCCTTCATGTTTTGTTTTTCTGATAAAAACCATTTATCCTTCAATTTTGAAGGATAGTTTCACTGGTTATAGAATTCTAGTTGGGTGAGTTTTTCTTTGAATACTTTAAACATTTAAATATTTCACTTCACTGTCTTCTTGTTTGCAAGATTTCTGATGAGAAATCACTAGAATTCTTATCCTTGTTCCTCTGTCTATAAGGAACACTTGCCAAGTAAGGATGTACACTGTAGGTAGATACTTTAAAATGAAAATGTATTATCACTATTTATTTAGGTATCTAAAATTTTTATTTGAAGAGCATTCTGAGATTGCAAGAAAACTAGTATAATTTCAAGGATAAGCTCCCAAACACAGACATAAGTACAAATAAAACCTGCCTCAAGACTATATCTTGAGTATAATTAAAAATTAAACATTTAGAGAATGTTAAAAAAATCTTCAATGTTTCATTGATTGATATTGCAATAAGGAAAAATTTTAAATTTCAACAAAGGTTTAAATGTTTTAAATAAACAAAATGTTCTAAATTTCCAAATAAATATAATTTTATATATAATATGCATTTTGACATTCCGTATAAGATTCAGTTTGGAAAAAAAAAAAACTTCATTTGGGGAAAAATGAAAAATCTTTTAATATTAAAAGCCACTGATATAGAAGAAGGTAATAAAAGACTTGTAAAAGGTAGGTAAAATAAAAATAAGGGGTAGTAATAAAAAATAACATGGTTCGGTGTTATCTCTTACTTGTACAAAAGTGCTGTGCAAGACAAAATAGGACTTTAGTTTTGGGAGGTGTCTTAAACAGGGTACATTAAAGTCACAATATGTTTTGGAGAGAAATTGCTCAGCTCACATTTGACCTTATTGAATTTGAAATAATTCAGTTCATAATATCCAGGAGGTAGAAAGATAAGTGATTCTGTACCTCAGGAAAGAGTTGAAGTTGTTGATATTGATAGAGGAACATCAGCATAGAGGTGTAAGTTTAACCCAGACTAAGAGAAGACATTTTTAAGGGATAGCGTTCTACAGTTAAAGGTATTGACTAGTGCAACATGAAAATCTCCTGTTGAATAAAAATTGGCAAGCACATTAGATAATATGTATAGCAGAGCTCAGTATGTTAGAGTGTTATAAATAGGATGGCCACAAGGAAAGGCTTCCATCTACATTATGCTTCAAATATGGTTTTTCTATACTGTAATGCCAATTAAATCATACACATCAATCAAAATAATTTTTCAATTTTATTATTTTGTAACTCATCTTTAGGATTCAATTTTTTAAATATTAAATTATTTTTTATAATGTGAAGCCATTTATACTCAATAATATTTGGAAGTTCCTGTCAAGTCATTTTAACTTATGTTGGGCAGGGTTTAAATTTAAAACAAAGGCAATATTGGGCATTGCCAACATCTATAAACCATTCCAGACTCCCAGAACATACACACACATACCCACACAGGAGAATAAATTTGAAAATTTTTGCTATAATGTATCAGCGGTGATACCAGCATCTTTATGCACTGTGACATTGGAAGTACTACAATAATGGTTGAATAAAATACAGAGCTGCTATTGGTGTTAATAGGATTCTACTTTCATGAAACATGCAGGGAGATTTAGAATAGGCAGCAAAGAAAGACAGATTGACACAAATTGGATTTAGCTACCAGTTACATATGAATTTATGGGAACAATAAAACAGGTTAAGTTATCCTTGACAGGTTTAGAGGATTGAAACAAGGGAGATCCAAGGGGAAAGCCATATAAAACACAAACTGGGAGGCACAGAGACCACAAACAACAGAAGAAATATGGGAATTTACTAGAGAAAATTGCAGACATTTGGACTATAAAACTTTTCTAAAATATATGTGAATATAGAATTTCCCAAATTTGTATTCCAGGAAAGTTAACATTTGACCTGACGGAAACTTCACATACATTTTTACATAAAGGAAATTACATTAATCTTGTTGCTTTTCATTCTTGATTAATTAGCTGACCTGATAGTTATATTTGATAACTTATAAAAAGATGCACATATGATTTTACCATCATCTTGGCAAAACTAACTCCTTCAAATCCAAGTCTTTACTGAAATTGAAGAGTTAAGAATACTAAAGGCTGATGTCACCAAGATGGCAGAGTAGAAGACCTTAGCCTCTGTCTCCCAAACAGATCAACAATTAGACAGCCTGTCCAGGAACAAAAGCAGCTCAGGGGGGGATCTGGAGGCCTCCAAGGAACTTCAGCAATGCAGTGGAACAACAATCCTGAGAATAGCTGCCCAGAAAGCAGAGGACAGCTTCATCTCGCTACATCTTCCCATCCCCCAGGCTGGCATTGCTCAGTGCCAAGAGCAAACTCTCCAGCAGGAAGGGTCCTCCTTATCGGGAAAGGGAGAGGAGGTGAGTGGCCAGCTTCCCTAGGCTTTCCGGGCACCACATGAAGGTCCTGCTTCGGTTTGACCCAGCCCAGACCAGCAAAACTGAGCCTATAGAACATGGAAGAAGAGCAAGAACTACCAGTATCAACCACTCAGCAAGAGCCACCATGTCTTCTGGAGGCCTGCTCTGCAGACAAACCCAGCAGCTTTTGCCACTGAAGAAACCAAAGGCCAGCACAGCCACCATGGACTTCTGCAGACTTCACTGGTTTTTGCCCCACAGGTATTCATGTTCACAAACACCAGCCATCTGAGTCCCTCTCCTTTCCTCCTCCTACCACCACAGGCCTGAGAGGGAACCACAGGAGCAGATATCCCAGCCCTCTGTGGCTGTGTGAGTGCAAGACGCCAGCCTGGACCCGTGTCCAGCCCCACCAGTGTGCTCTTGGGACTAGTCCTTTCAGCTAATGAAAGAAATGGAAGACATAAATAAAAGGAAAGATATTCTGTGTTCATAGATCAGAAGAGTTAATATTGCTAAAATGTCCATACTACCCAAAGCCATCTGTAGATTCAACACAATCCTTACCAAAATCACAATGGCATTTTTCACAGAAGAGAAAAAACAATCTTAAAATTCGTAAGGAACTGTGAAAGCATCTGTATAGCCAAAGCAATCTTGAGAAAGAGCAAAGTAGGAGACATCACACTCCCTCACTTCAGACTATATTACAAAGCTGTAGTAATCTAAATGGCATGGTACTGGCACAAAAAAAGACACATTGACAAATGGAACAGACTTGAGAGCCCAGAAATGAACCCACACATATGTGGTCAACTTATATTTGATAAAGGAGTAAGCATATTCAATAAAGACAGGATAGTCCTCAATAAATGGTGTTGGGAAAACTGGATAATCACATGCAAAAGAATAAAATTGAAGCCTTATTTTATACCATCCACAAAAATTAACTTCAAATTGATTCAAGATTTAAACATAAGACTTGAAACTGTAAAATTCCTAGAAGAAAACATAGGGAAAAAGTTCCTTGACATCAGGTCTTGGCAATGATTTTTTTTGGCTATGACACTAAAAGCACAAGCAACAAAAGAAAAAATCAACAAGTGGGACTATATTGAACTAAATATCTTCTGCAAAACCAAAGAAACAATCAACAAAATGAAAAGGCAACCTATGTATTGGGAGAAAATATTTGCAAACCATATATCCAATAAAGAGTTAATATCCAAAATACATAAGGAACTTGTACTCAACAGCAGAAAAGCAAATAATTCAATTAAAAATTTGGTTGAGGGATTGAATATACCCGTCTCCAAGAAGATAGACAAAAGGCCAACAAGTTCTTGAAAATATGCTCAACATCACTAATCAGGGAAATATGAATCAAAACCACAATGGCACATCACCTCACACCTGTTAGAAATGGCTATTATCAAAAAACAAAAGATAATAAATGCTGTTGAGGATGTGGAGAAAAGGGAACCCTTGTGCACTGTTTCTGGGAATGTAAGTTGGTGCAGCCACTATGGAAAACAGTATGGAGTTTCCACAAAAAATGAAAAAGAGAGCTACCATTTGGTCCACAATCCTATTTCTAGTTATATATGTAAAGGAAATGAAAACAGGACCCTGAAGAGCTATCTGCACTCCCGTGTTTATTGCAGCATTATGCACCATAGCAAAGACATGGAAACAACCTAAGTGTCAGTCAACAGATGAATGGATAGAGAAAACATGGTGTGTGTATATACTCTTGGCATAGTCGTGGCAGGATTTCAGAGAAACCCACTGGAGACCACCTGGAATCTGCAATGAACTGGCATTCGGTACCAATAGGGGCCCATTGAGCCCCGTCCCTGATCACTGCATTCTCCAGGTGACCCTGGTGAGTTCTCCTGAAACCCAGACCTCTTTATTTTAAGTCAATGGTCCAGAGTTTATGTGAGCTGTTTCAAACCTTGAGACTAGGTGTCTTAAGGGGGTACTGGTACATACCCTATGTCAGAGGAACCTACAGGGAATTTCCTAGGCCAGGGGAGCCTAGGGGGAACTTTGGAGTGAATGGGGCAGGCTGACCTTTTTCATTTGGCTTTAAATTGGAAAGAATTGTGTTTATAAAGTCTGAACAAACTGCTTGATAGGGAAACAAGAGACTGAATGTGTTGAGCTCTGAAGAAAAGGGACACTGCTCCTCCCAGCCGAAAGGGGTTCTCAGGCGACTGAGACCCTTAGTTGGAGTGTTGGAGGTCAAATCCTCATGACATGTAGCCATCCCATAGGGAACCCCACTGTCATTCATGTTGACTAATTAAAGGCTCATCCAGGGAAGTGCCTATGAGGGCTGGCCACCTGTGCTCCGAGCCTCCATGGCTGTCTTAGACTGCTGGCAGGAGAAACGGAGGCACATAAGAGAGTGATCACAAACTTTCTTTAAGGTGTAACACTCAAGCAGCACACTTCTGGCCCACTACACTGTCCGTAGATGTTTGGACTTTATAGAAAAACAAAACTAAAAGAAAAGTAGGAAATTGAGCTGCTAAAAGCCCAACCAGTTCCCCACTGGGCCGCCTCCCCCTCCGAACTCCAGTTGGTTTCATGCTGAGACATTCACAAATGCTTAACAAAAGGGGCCAAAGACTGAAAGAAGGAAAAAACAAAATGAGAAAAGCCTTTGCAGATGTAAGCTGCTACAATTTTTATAAAATCTTTGTTGCATCTGTCTGTTTATATGTGTTTCTATATATATGTTGTATGTGTGTGATATTTTACATCTGGATGGGATGGCTAAAATTAAGAGCTCTGTTTAATTGGCTTGAAGTAAGTGCTTACATGTCTTTCAAGCTAACATGATATGAAATAATCTTTGGTAACTGAGCTTATTTAAGTTTGTTGGTTTGATTAAAACAGGCGTGTCCTCGGTTATGCAGGTTTTATTCTACATTTATTGGTTAAATAAGCTGATGTTATCTCTATTACAAAAGTGGTTAACAAAAATAATAGTTTAAATGTTGGCTATTTTTGTCTAATGTCTCATAAAGTCTTGTAGGTAATCTAAATAATTATTGAGAACAAATTACTAAGTAAATGTGAAAAAGATGAGTGTTGGAAGAACTTTTAACAATAATTATGTTATGGTGTATGTACTTAAAATAGCTTCCAAAATCTCCTTGGTGACATAAAACTTTGAAAGTTTTGCTGGGTTAAATTAAATGACAAAAATTCATTAAATATCTAGATCATTTCCAAATGAGATAAAATATTGACATTAATCATAAGTTATCTGCTTTTGGATTCTTACTACAGAAAAAACTAAAAGGTGTTTTGAGGTCTATTGGTAAACATGTCTTGTGTTTTATTAAGATTGTACTATAAAGTAATATGTTTCCAGAAGTTGTGAAAAGTGTTTGTAGATTTGTCAGGCCACCAAATGCTAATGTAAAAAAAAAAGTTTATAATTGCTTACTTCATTTTTACTTAAAAATTAAGGTTTCTGAGGGTTAAAATTCTAATTAGTATATGTGATCAAAACTACTAAAAATTAAGGAAAATTTGTTTGTATTCAAGAAATGTAAGATGTATGTTCTCAGTGAAAAAAAGTTTTAAGAATGGAAATATTTTTGTTTGGTTAAGAAAGATAAATTTGTTCTAAAGTACCAGAAGGAACAAAAAAGAAGGAATGCACAAATTCTGAATGTAAAAAGTAAGTGATAGAAACTTTGTGAAAGTAAAACCTGAGGAGTTTTATGTATGGTCAACTTGGCTAAGATTAAAATAAATCCAATTAAGTAAATGAGTTTTAATGTCAAAAGTAAGCTGGTGTAAAATTAAAATTTGGTTTTCTCTTTCTCTTAAAAGGATAATTTTCTTAAACTCTTAGTCTGCTCTTGATAAGGAGATTATTATATAAAAAGGTTTTTATTTACCTTTGATTAGTTTACCTAAAAGACAGAGATGTATGTTTTGTTAAGATAATTTCCTATTTAAAAAGACTGAGGTCTGTCTATTAAGGCTTTTTTTTTTTTTGACTGTTTTAATGCTCTGTCTGCCCTTAACTGTTTCTGTTGTCACTTTGTTTGAATGCATAACTAAGCATTGTTTCACAGTGACAATATCAGCAACCCCTTGATCTTTTCTGACCAAATGTTTTAAAGCCTTTTCATATTTTTGACAAGCTCCCCAAAATTCATATCCTAAATAAAGTCTTTCTTGTGACTTTTTCTTTGAGAATTTTTTAAACGGCCCTGGGCCTTCTCAAAGAAATTTATTCTCTCTTCCTATAAAGAGGGAGATACTAATTAGGTTTGTTTGGTATGCTAAATTGCATGGGAAACATTGTCAAGTAAATGATGATAAACCTTGGTTTATATTGTGTAGGTAAATATTATTCACTATTTTAACCTGCTACCTTGCTTCCAACATCACAAGAGGAAAAGACCATGACTGCCTTCTATTTAATTTGATTTACAGATGGGTCTTACTTAAATGATAAACAAGACAGTATCAAGCTGGATATGCTCTCCAGTCTCAAGAATGCCTGCTATTTCCTATTAACTCTGCCAACCCGGTAAAAGATTTCCTTCCACAGTCTCAAGAAATCACCACGGAAGAAGAGAAACAGATAACAGCATTCAAAAGGGGGAATTTTTGACACCTCCCTCACAGATGTGTTTTGGGTCCAATAATAAAAAAGATAAACAACATAGTACATAGTGGAACACAATTGCCACTGCTCCAGGATATGTACCAATTAACCCGTTGGGCACTGGTAAAGGTAATTTTGTGGGGAAAGCAACACTTTTGAAAACTTTCTCCCACAGTGGCCCATAAAGCCTAGACTCACTGTGCTACATGCCCAAAGTATAATCCAGGGAAACAACTTCATGGGTCACAAGGCCACCTTCCCTTTCCTAAGGGACCCTTTGAGTACAGCAGTTGGATTGTGTCCAAATGCCACCATCTCACTGATAATAGATTTTGTAATGATCTGTGTGTCCTCACATTGGGTTGAGGCCTTTCCTTCCAGAAGAGCAATGGCTTCAGACAAATTATTATTGGAGAGAATAATTCCAGTTTGGGGAATTCCTACCAAGTTACATAGTCACCAGGAACTCATTTTTCCAGACAAATAATTAAATCTACTTGTAATAATTGGCTAGTAATTCAGCATTTCTACTGCACTTGCCATCCCTGATCCTCAGGACTGATGGAAAAAACTGATAGAACAATCAAAACTGAAGTGGCAAAGCTTTTGAAGCATTTAATCTCTCATGGCCAAAAGCTCTTCCACTAGTGCTCCTCAGTCTTAGATCTGCTCCCTTTGGTAAACATCAGCTGTTTCCTTTCAAGATAATAACTGGATGGCCTATGTATGCAATTAGACAAAGAAATGTATGAACTAATGTTGCTTAAAGGAAATATCTTAATTATTGTCAAGGTCTCACTGAGACATTTTATTTAAAAAAAAGGAGGGGTTGGTAGCTGATTCTTTCCATAGAGAGCTCCCAGACTTTAAGGACTATAACCTGGAAAAATTATTTATCAGAAGAGGCATCGAATAGAAGACTCTTTGCAGCCCTGTTGGAAAGGACTATACTGGGTACTTTTAACCAATTCATGCTCTGCAGAATCAAAAGACTCACAGATTCACATTTCTCATTTTAAAAGAGCCTTCTCTACCTGAGTGGGTTTTAGTTCCTATTTCTGATACGTGACTTCAACTGGCCAACACAAATATCTCCAAACCAGGATGAGAAGATGGCATCTATTGTAGACAACTGTCCCAAAACTCCTGGGCCAGACCTGTATTCCTAACCTTATATCTCCTCATTTAAACCTTTGTTATGCTTAAACTGTATACCTATTTTATAATTGTTCCATTTAAGGTTTTCAAAAGACTATCATACTTAAGGAAAGTGATAGATTTGGAACAGACTAGTCTTAAAGGCCAGGCATTTATCTGGTGGCTAATGGAACTCAGTGGTTATGTGGAGCAAATCTCTGGCTTTGGCTACTGCCTGGATGGCTGAAACACTGCACCCTGATCTTCCCTTGGATGCAGGAGATGATTCATTGAGCTAACACCTGTTTCCAATGTCCCTCTCTTTAAGGCCAGATGGTCTTGTTCACTGTTCCACTGGCATGGCCACTGAGCAACTAGCTATATTTGTTCCTTCTTTAGGGCTAAAAGATGTCATATCACATACAGAAGCCCTGACTAAATTTACTCAACAAGCCCTCAACAATAGTCAATCAGGAATATACTTATTAAATACTAAAATGTCTTTAATGAAAAGAACTGTCCTTCAAAATATAATGGCCTTAAATATTTTAACTCCATTTCAAGGTGGCACATATGCAATCATTCAAAGTGAATGCTGTGTTTTTACACCTGATGAGTCTTCCAATGTGTCATCTCTGCTAAAGTACATGGGGAATGAGGTAAATGCCTTAAGCGATCCTACACCTGGTCTTGATTTGTTTGGTTGGCTCCTTTCTGGTATTGGTTCCCTTTTTCTATCCAGATTGCAATTCCTATTTCTATTACTCCTTGGAATTCTGGTACTAGTCATAATATTCAAACTGATTGCTGTTTTCTTTACTGGTGTTGTAAGACTGGCATGTAAACTGGAGTAATGAAATTGAGATGTTTGATTGATCTTATAACCCTGCACAAATTTCCTTTTCTGATGAGGACTATGCCTAAGAACTCCTTTTAAATTAATCTTTTCAAATATATTGAATTATTGTCATTGTTACTGTACTTGTCCTATAATTATAAACAATGAAGACATAAGGAGTCAGAGAAAAGCACATATACAATGTTTGTGCAACAACCTAAAATTAGTCTAAAAACAATGAAATGCTTCCTCTGTTAATATTTATATACCTCTGTGCTTGTCCACTATACCCAATTATTTCCCCCAACGTGGACAACTGGGCAAATAAATGAGATAAAAGCCTGGCGCTGAGGGACATGATGGACTCAGGGCAGGCAGCCACCACCCTGGCACTGAAGGACAATATTTTGATCATCAATGCTTTCTATAGGAAGATTATAGATCAAAAGGAGAAAATGATAAATAAATGGCAAGCAATAGGATATATTGGAGCATATGAGGAAGCCATTTGGTGTAAAACTAATTTGGCCTGACCTTATTTTTCCAAAAGGGCCTGAACATGCATTGTATATCTGCCTTAAGAATTTACCATGTCCCAGAGACAAGAATAAATGCCCTTAAGATAAGGATGCAACTTCCCTCACATTGGCATTTCCTTAAGGATAAGCATTTCTGCCTAGGCTAGGATTTGATTGCTGTGCTCATCCCGTGACCACCCAACTCGAGAGAATAGACCTGCTATCTGCTGTGCCCATCAATCGCTGTGCTGACAGGGCAATCTCAGGACTATTGTAAAAAGGACCTTGCAATCATATGTGATATATGCTCTATGATGGTATATAACCACTCTGTACACCCCACTTCTTTGGTGCCCTTCCTTCCTTGGGGAAGAAAGGCCCTGGGATATATGGTCCTCAAATTTGGCTCATAATAAACTCATCTCAATTTTGGTTTATAGATTGGCTTTGGATTATTTGTGTCAACAATACACACACACACACAATGGAATATTATTCTGTGAGAAGGAAGGAAATCTTGCCATTTGTGACAACATGGGTGGACCTAGAGGATATTATGCTAAATGAATTGTCAGAGAAAGACAAATACTTTATGTTATTATTTACTTGTAGAATCTAAAAACATTGAGGTCATAGAAACAGAGAATAGAATGGTGGTTGCCAGGGGGTATGGGAGGGGAAATGAGGAGGGAGATGTTGATCAAAAGGTACAAATGTTTAAGTATAAGATGACTAAGTCTTGGGGATCTTAGGTGAAGCACAGTGACTGCAGCTAACAGTACTGCACTGTATACTTGAAAGTTGCTAGGAGAGTAGAGCTTTAATGTTCTCACCATAACAACACCACCAACCAAATAGTTGTGGTATGATGTAAAGTATGTGACTAACTTATGATAAACTTTTCTTAAACAGGACTTAACTTTCTTAAACAGGACATAAACAGGACTTATGATAAACATTTCTCAGCATATGCATGCATCAAATCATCACAATGCACACCTTAAATTTACACAATATTAGATGTCAATTAAATCTCAATGATATTGGACAAAAAAGAAATACTGAAAAACACTTAGGCTGTTTCCATATCTTGACTATTATGAATACGCTGCAATGACATAGGAGTGCAGATATCTCTTTGGTATCTTGTTTTCATTTCTTTTGGATAAACACCCAGGAGTGGAATCGCTGGATCATATGGTAGTTCTATTTTTAGTTTTGTGAGGAACCTACATACTGTTTTCCATAGTGGCCGCACCAACTTACATTCCCACCAACAGTGCACAGGGTTCCCTTTTCTCCACATCCTCACCAACGCTTGTTATTTCTTGTCTTTTTGGTAATATCCATTCCAACAGATGTGAGGTGATATCTCATTGTGGTTTTGATTTGCATTTCCCTGATGATTAGTGATGTCGAGCACCTTTTTAGGTACCGGTTGGCCATCTGTGTGTCTTCTTTGGAGACATGTCTATTTAGGTCCTTTGCTCCTTTTTGATTTTGCTATTGAGTTGTTTGAGTTTCTTATATATTTTGGAAATTTACTAGGAGGATAGATTTTAAGTATTATCACCACAAAAAGAAAAGGCTAACTACATTAGGTGATAAATATGTTAATTAGCTTGATTGTGGTGATAATTTCACAAATATATGTATATCAAAACCTCAACTTGTACCTACTAAATGCATACAATTTCCATTCATCAATTAAATCTCAGTAAAGATGGCACAACAAGAGAAAAACTAAAGACAGGAAACTCATTAATTGAGGACCTACTATGCTCTGGTCAGTCTGCATAACTTATCTTACTTAAGAGAAAACAGAGATATTATCCTTCTGTCACAGATGTAGAAACTGAAGATCAAAGAGAATGAAGATCTCACACAGCTACTTATTTCAGAAACGGACTGAAATTCACTTTGGTCTGCTTGCATATCATTGTGGGTTTTCCACTAGACCATTTGTCCTGCCTGCCTCTCCACCCCATTGTATGCCTTAATTTTCTAACTTGTTTACAGAAAAATAAAATTAGGAACATACATTTACTGTTAAGAAGGCCAATCATTTTTAACTACCAAAAGCAAAGCTGTGCAAGCAATTCCAACATTAGCAGCAGGGCTGACTCACCCAAACAGCCAACTGACTTCAGAACACATGAGATTATGCTGACAACTATGGCCGATCCATGTAATGAATCTTTATGAGTTTATCCCCTTGCTTTTACTTTTTTTTCCAGATTCAAATTTCTAGTAGAGGTATAAGTGTTTGGCCTTATAGTTGTCAGTGAATTAATAATGAGTGACGCCAAGTTGAATATTTGTTCTGGAGTAAAATCAGATGACATAAAACCATCAGACAGAATAAACTAGAGTCATTGCCCAAACTATGTTTAATTCCAGAGAATCCATCTAAAAGTTACCATTTATCAAATTTCTTCTCTGTAGTATACAGTTTACATAAACGATATATCAATCCTATAAGTAGGCTTGATCATTATTTACAGATTAGGAATCAGGGACTCAGGACTTATGTAAATTCCTGGAAGTTCATGTACATAGTGACTCTGTAAGTTGTTGGGAATTATATTCAAATCTGTCCCACTTTAAAGCTGATTTTCCAGTGCATCATGCTGTCTCATAAAGGTCACTCTAAACGCTAACTCAGGCGTGTTATTTTGGAGCTCTCCAAGTGTATCCCCAAGTATACAGTCTCTGTAGATTCAAACCGATTTCCTGGCATTGTTCAAATTGTCATTGTAGTCTTTAGGTTGCGTGAAAAGATTAATCAGTTTTCATCTTCAACTGCTCCAACAGAACTTGGTGATCTTATCTTTAAAATACGTACCTCTGATATCTGAATGCATGGTCTATCAGTCCATAACCAACAACCCAGTCCACAACTTTGCTTTATTCCTTAAAGCAACTTACATGAAGAACACATTGTTTGAATTCATAGAGAGCCAGACTATTGCATATTTTGCTCACCACTTTTACTTACTATACATAAGAAGATAATCTTCTCCTTTTCTAAAAATTGCAAGTCATGGAAATAGCCCATAACATTAAAGGAATGCGAACATGTAGCCACATCATTTAAATTCTAGGTAACAGAGATCTTTCTGAAAAATAAATTTGAATAGAATTTTGCCACAACAATCACCATTTGTCAGTGATTGGTAGAACTGGTGAAAAAAAAGGATATTGGCAAAATTTGATGTTTTCTCTATTGCTAAGTTTCGGTCAGAAACATCCTGATGTGGTCAGGGCTGCATTGGCTTGTTTCTGGCCATTTTTCTTTCAAAAGAATATACTATAGAGAGAGAGATTTGCAATTGCTTCTGGTTGCTAGGGAGGAAAAATATCTTTAACTCATGGTGAGAAATTTGTTTCTCCATCCGCTGCTTCTGCTAAATGCGGCTCTTTGTGTTTTAGAAGTGTCTTCAGCTATCCAATGTGTACATTAATTTCTTTATTTTCAGACCACAACACGGTTAATGAACATGCTATTTTCTTCAATAGTTAATGCATTTAGAAACTCCTGTTCCTCTCCCATTTATCCAAAACCTCACATAACTTAAATGGTTGGTTTGCACGAGTGACTTCACTTAGATGTTGCTGTTGGAATCTAAGGCTTTGCTCTCAAATTCTGAGGACCCCATCTGAGGCCTGGTTTTAGCTCATTTTCCCTAGAACGGTATAATGCACTGAAAGTCCCAACTTTCCCCCGAATGGCTTCTGTGGTAGATGACAGTAATGACCCCCAGTTTTCACTCACACCCCGTCTGCCCACTCTGGTTCGGATCCAAACGTGACATTTTACCCAACAAGCTACAAGCAGATGTGATGGAAGGAGAGGTTTGAAAAGGCACCTGCGGATTTCTGCTGGTCATTCTTGGCCTCCCACATGACGCTGGGAACACTCCCTGCTTAGCATGTTGGAAGATGAAGTGTGTGGAACAGAGCCGGTTTCCCCACTCATCCTGGCTGAGGCCATTCCAGAACTGTCCCACAGCCAGCTACTCCCAACAAATTCCCCTATAAGAGCAGCAAGACTGCAGACTGGATGACAGAGGTCTGAGCCAGCCCTGAGTGAGCTCCAGGACAGAGCAGGTGAGCCCCCGCACTCACTGGTGCGAACATCCAAGTTCACTTAGTGTGCCACCGATGTCTGTTATGCAGAACCACCGTGAGGATGACTGACACTTAGTAACCGCAGTTTGTATTACCATGCACCAGATTAACAGTTTTTTCAAACTGTGAATAATAACCAATTTAATGCATATCAACACTTTCTGTAAATGTAAAAAAAGAATAGAGATGAAAATAAAATAGAGAGTAGCAGAGTTAATAAAACAAAATATTATTTCCGAGACTTTTTTGTTATATACGTTTCTTATATATGTTTACGTGTGTATGCATGTAATGTGCACGTGTGCATATTTTCTGGGTTGCTAAGTAAAATGTGCTTCCCGCTCTGGGCCCTGGTCCAAAAGCTGGGGACAACTGCGCTGGGCTGACTCTGTCAACCTAGTAGGTACTGACAAACACGTCAGTGGTGGATGATGCTAACGTGGTAAGACGTGGGCAGCACAGAAAGAACTGATCGTCTCTCTACAGCTCAGAGCACATGCTCACCATCCCTGGGTCACGGATGTCATCTCTGAGCGTGAAGGACAGCAAAACCTTCAGGAATAATGATTCTGTAAATTTAAAGCTACATACTTTATAGGATTTTCTAATCAGAAAAGACATCTAGGAAATTGGAATGACAGTGCTTATAAAACGACCTTACTTCTTTTGACAAGTAAATCTAAGGTCAGTCTATTGATACAAAACAATTAAAAGGCCAAAGACACACTAGAATGAAGTCTGGACTTGTCTGCCATGTTTTTGTTACGTGTGTAGAGAATTCCTTTAGATCCTAGCACACGGGACAGGAGTAGACGATTGAGGAGGGCCAAGTGGCTATGAATAATTGACCTAAGCTACTTTATAGACTCTAAATAAAAACATGAAATAAACAATAGTAAACTTTTAAATGAAGAGAAGATGTGAAATCTGCAAGGAGGTGACCACTCTCTGGCGGTTCTCCATGCCCCTTGCCGGAACTGGTCCTCCTCTCCCCACACGAGGTCTCAGGGTTGGCTGGCATTCTCACCCAGGCCTGGCATGTAGCCAGGAGTGAGGCTTCCTCCTCCCCCATCCAGAGCACGTCTGTCAGTGGACCAGTTTGTCCCTGGACAGCAGTCTGAGATCTGAGGAAATGAAAAACAACCGTTAATACCTGTCACATAGTTAAATAAGCAGAGCTCAGACAAAAATGGGGAAAAAAAAGTCAATGGGAGAGGCAGAAGGCAAAGGATGTATGTTCATGAATGACGTACAATGGTAGTTCACACTTAATGAAGTGCTTTAAAGTTTACAAAACACATATGCATAAATATATGTAAATATACATATGCACACAAAAATAAGATACATGGCATTTCATTTCATTTCCTAAATGTGTGACTTCATTACTCTTACTGTATAAATAAGGCAGATAAAGCTGAGCTTATCTTGTTAAGCCAAGTGCAGATTGGCTGTCTAGGTGGGGTCCCCATTGAGATTGTCTTGACTGCCCAGGCCAGCTATTTCCACCACAGCATGCGTCTCCATGTGCCTTGAATGTTACTAAATGATCTTCCTTCTCAAAGGAATCAAGAACTGGTTGATAAACTCCCAGAGTTGTACGCATTTCTTTTTTATAACATCAACATAAAAGACCACGTGCAGAATACAGCCATTTATGTATTGACACATTCCACAAATGGCCTTATTGAAAAAGAAAAATATATGGAAGGCCATTCTTGATGAACGAAAGAAGATTAGGTACATATACATTTAAGTGTAATATAAAATATTTAAAACAATGAATACTGATTAAGCTCTGAACTTTGAGACAGATTTTTTCCAGCTTTACTGAGGTATAATTGATGTACAAAAACTGGTCACATTTAACGTACACAATTTGATGACTTTGGACATGGGCATACACTTGTGACACCACCACCACAATGTAATAAACATATCCATCACCTGCAAGTTCCTGCGACTCTTTGTTTTGTGTTTTGTGATGAGAACACCTTACATGAGATCTGCCAATATAACAAATATTTTCAGTGCACTATACAGTATGTTAACTATAGGCTGTATGTTGTATGGCAGAGCTCTAGAACTTATCCATCTTGTGTAACCGAAACTTTATACCTATTGAACGGCAACTTTCCACTGCCCCCTCCCCCAGCCCTGGCGACCACCTTTCTGCTCCTTGCTTCTACAAGTGTGACTGCTGAGATACCTCATACGAGTGGCCTTGTGCAGTGTTTGTCCCTCTGTGACTGGCTTATTTCACTGAGCATAACGTCCCCCAGTGAACTTTGAGACTTAGCTTTGAAGGTGATATAAAGCTTTTGTTTGTGCAGACTTGTTTATTCTGCACATCAAAATCCAGACTCACCAGTGTTAACCTGATGTATCAGTAAACAATTCCTTCAATACCATCATGTAACAAGTAGCCACAAGTCTTCGGTGGCAAACAACGAGCATGAATCCTGCTCGTGTCTGGAGCCATAGCTGGGAGAGCCCGCTGAGTGTGGTGAGTGCTCTCCTGGTCTGGGAATCGGCTGGCTTTGGCCGATTAGGTGTGGCCTCACCTAGGACATTCCTATGGTGATGGCAGGTGTAAGGCAGAGCAAGCAAAATACACAATGGCCACTGATGCCTAGTCCTGGACCTGCTCACTGCCATTTGTACCACATTCTATTAGTTGAAGACAGACAGAGGCAAGCCAAGTTCAAGGAGTGGGGAACAGAATCCACATCTCCAGAGGAACGGCACAGTTATTGGGTATTGTGCTTCCGCATATGCGTAAAGAACCAGGCCTTCACTGCGGTCAATCCGCTACCCTTGACCTCTCTGGATTAGAAAATCAACCTGCTTGCATTTTGACATACACAAGCCTGAACACTGATGGTTACATTTTCCTTTGTACATAAAATAAAAACATAAATAAAAATAAATTTATGAATTAAATATTACTTCCTAGATTTTAGAGTTAAAATAGTATACTTAATCCATTTCTTCTGATTATTAAAACTATACACATACGTTATAGAACATTTGGAAAATTTTTGTAAGTTTCTAGAGATCTTCAATATTATGGTTGTGACTATATACTAAAGATACTCTAAAATGTTTCCTGTCCACGATTAAGAGTTTTAATTATACTGGACATTAAAGTTACCATTTAACAAACAGAGAGGAATTGTTTGCCTAAATTCTGCCAAACACTCCTTAAAATATGTGAATGCATAATCGAATGACCCATTTACTATAATAAGTCTGAAGGTATGTATATGCTTCAGTTAAAAATTCCCTCTGAAAATCAAGTCCCGGGAAGAAGAGGGAAGTTGGAACTGCTTCCTACAACTGACCAGCTGCTTTGGGTATTGGACTCTTGACGGACAGGCTGATCCTGTAATTTAGTATGCAGTTGCTAGTGCTGAATTTTATCATTTACTTAGGAAAATGAATAGCATCTCCTGTACAGAACCAGAAAAAGAATCTGATACTAAACTTGACAAAGAATTTTAAATAGGTAGAAACTTTTCTGAGAAGCAGCATAGAGGTTAATATAATCACAATATAGGGCAAGCAACAGAACATTATACAGATTTCTGGCTATATTGCTGCCATTATTTTTCCAGTTTTGATGAGGTTACGTTTAATGCCACATGAGTGAAAATTGTAACACTGGCTCTGATGATACCTGATGATTCTAAAGCATTTTGATGGTCGTAATGCTTTCTGATTTAGTGTTTCTTCCCTCAATGGGGTAGATGCTAAGCATGTCACGCAATTTGCCAAAGATACCCTGGAAAATGTAAGGCCATTGTGTTTCTTACAACCCATCCTAGAGTTTATTTTAATCTTCACAGTGAAAAAATAATTTCTTTTTTATTTTCAATTTATCTGATTGTATCCTCATTGGGAAAAAAATAGAAAAAATAATTGTCCACTGTCAGAGAAGGTGAAGAGAACTATTAGAAACGACAGTTT
The DNA here is from genome assembly GCA_031878705.1 of Tapirus indicus. Lineage (NCBI taxonomy): Eukaryota > Metazoa > Chordata > Mammalia > Perissodactyla > Tapiridae > Tapirus > Tapirus indicus. The sequence continues at coordinate 125,328,772 of CM062925.1, forward strand.
TGATAGAAGAACTACCTGAAAAGCTGAATGAAGTGACTTTTTTGAACAGAGGAAACACATGCAGTGGACAAACTTTGGGTGAAAGGAAGTGAGTCATGATCTACTTTGAAATAACCCTCCCTTTTCCATTTAAAACACTGCTTGCTTTTATGGGGGCGGGGGGCTGGCTGGGGATGCTCAGAGTGGATGAAACGGCGCAGACCTGCTGCCCCGTAGGCCTGAATTCAGCTGCCACTGGGACCCAGTGTGGGAACGCCCAGCCTATTGTGTTTATTCACTATCTTCTCACAGAGCTAGGATCTCATGCACCAGGGCAACGGGCATTCAAGGGGTAAGCCTTGAAAAAGAGAAACGGACATTTCATTTCTTCTTTTGACAGCATTAAAAGTAAAATGAAAATATTGTTTAAATCCACAAACCACATTACAAAGAAAAGGTTCTGTTTATTTATTTTCTCTCACCTCTTCAACCAAGGCTGGAGAATATAGAGAGCTGCATAAATTACGACAAGAAGATGAATCACTGCTGGCTCTCTCCTTCCGTAGATTAGAGAGCACATCTTCTCGGTAATGGGTCTTTTCACATAGTGTGGATATGTGTACCTATATATTTAATTGTTATATATACCTAATAGATGTACAGTAATTGGTATATATATTAATTTAATTGATGTACATACACCTACATACTCTTTATATTTATATGTATGTAATATGTTATACGTATATAAATATATAAATACATAAAATTATATATTAAATATATAAATACTATATACAAAAATACAAATAATGTATAAAATATAATAGTATATCATATATAATATATAAATATACAGATATTTATACATTTACATAATATATAAACTTATATATAATATGTGCATATTGAAATTGATGTCCCTTATCCGCTATCCCCATTTATTGAACAAATATATGAACTTTCTAATTTGGGTATCATTTGTGTGATGTTGACTATTTGAATATACTTTTATTTTAAGATTGATTATAAAGACACACAGTAAACTTTATTGGAGGACTTCACATCAAGTGAAATCTCATTCTAATGTTTCAAATTTAAAAGTTTCCAGTTTTTCTAGAAATTGTCTTATGTCTTGGCAAGTCTCATCGAAGCTTCTAGACCTCTTAAAATTTTTATTCATTATTCTAAAGCCCTTATAAGTTTTGCTTTCCTCTATGGATTTGTTTGTGTTCTGATAACTGCTGATTTCCTTTCGCCCATGTCATCGTCATTGCAAGGGGCATCACCTTAGATGTGGGGGTTGGGATCTGTCTTGGCCACTTGCTTGCATTGTAACCAGGGACAGTCATTGTACTTCTCACAGCTTCAGTGTTCTCAAGTGAAAAATGAAGCTGTCCAATGATCTAATTTTTAAGAAATATCTCCATTCTAATATTCTATAGTACTAGGATTCTTGGTTGATTTTATTTGTTTAAATTATTTATATTTTTGTTAACTCAGGAGGAAGGATCTTAAGATGTAGCACAGCATACTGATTAAAAGCATGGGCTTTAAAGAGAGACTGCACAAGTTTAGATTCTGACTTTGATTCCTACTAGCTCCAAAACGTTGGACCCTAGTTTCTTCATTTGGAAAGTGGCGATGATAATAATAATGGGCTTTTTATGAAGATCAATGAGTTAATAGATGTAAACCTCTTGGGACAAGGCTGGTTGTAAATGTTAGATAAACATCAATTATAATTACAAATTAAAATATAAGTATATATTGAATACGATATTTTCATACATATATTGAGCCTCGTTGTCAGCTTAGTATTTTATTTTCAATTCTGTTCTTTATTGTGGAGTTTTATTACAACGAAGCAATGTTCCTGACCAAATGATACATTTTCCTTTTTATAATTTATTGGGCTACTAGGTTGAATTAAAATCCTTAAACGGTCATAAGTAGACTGGGGATTCGGCCCTGTGGTGTGGCTTGCATTGGCCAACAGCACCCACCTGAGTGAAGATATGCCAGTTCCGGGTCTGGACCTCAAGCTGCCTTGTGTGTCTGTCCTTAGAATCTCTCTCTGCTCTGCGGTGAGGACACGCATGGGCAGGCCTTCTGGAATAGAAGAGATGTCTGGAGCAGAACTTGGTTGCCCATGTTGTTGCAATCAAGGTCAGTCTAGGTCGGCCAGCAGCTGGCCAAACTCCCAGATGTGTGAGTGATCCCAGGCTAGAAGGACTGCCCAGCCCTGCCCAGGCTTCTTCGCTGATTCTAACTCATGCACTAAGTGAAAGCTCATTGTTTAGAACGACCAAATCTTAGGATGATGCAATGCAGCATCATCAAGGCAAATACAACAGCAAAGAGTAGCATAATAAAGAGTAAATATATTTCTATCAAGCAGTTCTAGTAATATAATAATTCTGCTGGTTCACAAACATATGAGCAAGAACACACCAGTATGTAAGAAGCATGTGTAGTGTTTTATGCAGATAAGTTAAGAAGCAGACAAGTCTAGACAGTTTTTTAAGTATTCACAAAGTCAACCCTGACTCCATGTGTATTGTTAGCTAAGAGGATTTAACACATGATTAAGCACAGAGATGTGCATGGATAGGAACTTATGAAGCACATTAAATTGCTATCTTCTCTTTTGATATTTTAGAGCATCACATTCTCAAGAGAAATGCTACAAATTCCCTTTTTGGAAGGCACTTCAGGTCTGTTTTGGCAAGGCTAAAGGATGAAAAAGAAGAAAAAATATGAAGTATCATACTTGATTTTTAAAAATGTTTTCATAGTTCTCTTATTCATTCCAAAAAGAGGAGAAAGGAAAGAAAAAAAGAGAAGGATGCCTAATTACATTAAAAATAAAATAAAATGTCTTTTTTAGCCCTATACCTTCCAGTTGGTTGATAAGCCAAATTTCCTGTGTAAGTTAATTCTCCAAAGTATTAACTAAACAGCACTACAGCCTGATGTAAGTAGTAAGACTTCTCATGCAACAGTCATTTCTTCCAGTGAATCTTCCACAATTTGGATTATAATCTTTTAGAAACCTCATTTTCAAACAGAATTTCTGCTTCTTGATACCAGCCAGTCAGTGAGGTTGGGATACATTTTTTTTTTAACCTAGGGAAGAATTTATCACCTATGAGGGCCACTTGCTGAAAGGTAACATGTTATCATTAACGTAAAAATGAATTAAAACCAATGAAATGTTGCCTGGCCAGCTGCACTGCAGAGCAAACCAGTGAAACGTTTTATTCCTTGAATAGTAGTTCAGAGTCCTTACCGTTTCCTTTTGACCACACAAGAATGTGTTAGAGGAAAGGGTAAAGCGATGTTCCAGGGGTTAGGTCCCCCCGTGAAGCTCTATGCACACGGGATCCAGGCACCTCTGTACAGCCCTCACCTTAGCACCAGCCTATAAACACTCCGTCTGCTTCTCTGCCCTCTCTGTGCCTTCAATGCCACATGGTAGTGAACACACTTCTTCCAGTTCTTAATTAAATAATTATCCCTTAACTAAAGGTTTACATCTCATGTTAAGGCAGTTGCCATATTTTATATATATTTTTGGAGTTGTAGACCTTCTTTGACTAACTCAGATGTGGTTACATCACAGAAACCTGATTTTAGATGAGGAATATTTAAAAAAAAGAGAACACTCTCCGGCCTGTACAAAAACCAAGAAATGGTTCTTGGCATGGAGTAATTAAAGAATTTTTATAATTGATATCTTGATTCAAAATGACTTATTTATGGTTTTGGGATTGAGGTTTGTCTCAGTCTGCTCGGCTGCTATAACAGAATACATAGACTGGGGGCTTGTAAACAATGGACATTTATCTCCCACAGCTGATTCCGTGTCTGGTGAGGACCCAATTCCTGGTTCATAGATGGCATCCTCTCCCTGTGTCCTCACATGATGGAGGGAGTGAGGGTGCTCTCGGGAGTCTCTTTTATAAGGGCACTAATCCCATTCATGGGGGCTCCACCCTCACGACCTCATCACCTCCCAAAGGCCCCACCCCCTAACACCATCACACTGGGGGTCAGGGCTTCAGTACATTCTGGGGGACACAAACATTCTGTCCATATCAAGAGAGGAAGTCTAACACCCTAACAATCTGTGAGGAGTCAGTTGGTCTTTTGGTGCCTGAATTTTCTCTTTTCTAAGTGTAGCTATAGCAATGGTGCCCAAGTCCTGGGTTTCTTCCTTTTTGAATTTGCCAGTAAATATTCTGGATTCCTGGGGACCAAATTCTTCATTTTCATGAGCTTGTCAGCAGCTCAATGAAGTGGACAAATGCATAACCCCTGAGCAAATTTCATGGTGCAGTCTCTTCCAGGGCTAAGTGTTCCCCAAAGTAGAAAATGTATCAGAAAATACCTGATGCCCCTGCATTTATGCAGTTTATGGACTAAGACGTTTCTAGCTCCAAGATTTTCTCAGACGGAGTCCCACTATCACATAACTTGTATTGACTTTCATTTTTCAAGTCATTTTTAACTAAAGCATAACAAAAATACCACTTGATTATTGTCTATCTCATTGTTTTTTAAAATAATAAATTTAAAAAACTGGGTCAAAGAAGACACAAATTTCTGATGTAAGCAACATCTCAAAATAAATGTCTTATTTTTACACAAATAATGCTATAATTTAACTCAATCCAGAAAAAAAATTGAAGTTTTCTGCTTTGCTAACTTGGACAAATTATCCCCAAAGTTAATATGTGAAAAATAAAATGCAGAATTAGCCAGGAAATTTCTGACAAACGGGGATAATGGGCGTATAGGCACTGAAGGATGAAGACATATTATAAAGAGACTATAATTTAAACAGTTTGGTATTAGAGCATGGATAGACACACAAATAGATTCCACAGGCATAAATTAGTTAAAAGATAAATATTGCAATCAGTGTGGAAAAGACTATTTAAAAATGGCATTTCTACAACTGTCTAAGTATATACAAGGTAAAGGAAGAGTATTATCTCACTCCTTTCAATAAAAAATTTCTGGATGAGTAAAGGATTCAAAATAAAAGCAAGAAAATAGTACAAAGAAAGAACATAGATGTCTTTTAAATAAACAGAAAACCCAGCTGTTCTAGACTGACAGTACACGACAGCGTGTATAACCTGCTGGTCTTAAAGAATGGTTTTATGCACGTGTATCCGTCCGTCAACCAACCCTGGAATCGTATGTGAAAACAGGAACAGGTTTTGCTTTGGTGGACAGAATGGGGTGGGGAAGTGACACTCAGGAACTGAAAATCTCCAAATGACACTTTTGAGCCCCTTTCAGATTTTGACCATGTGCATATATTACCTGGTTTTTGTTGGTGGTGGTGAGGAGGATTTTCTCTGAGCTAACATCTATACCAATCTTCCTCTATTTTGTGTGGGTTGCTGTCACAGCATGGCTGACAAGTGGTGTAGATCCACACCTGGGATCCACTTTGCCAAGGGGACGGCCCAATATATTACCTGTTTTAAGCATTAATAAGTCAACAGAAAGACAACCTGAAAACCTTGAAAGCAGACTTCCAGTTTCCAGTCTGGAATGGAAGGAACTAGTGGTTGTCCACAGAACAAGTAAAAACTGAACAAACTGAAAATCAATGACTCTTCTTAGATCCTTCAGAGAAGTGAGGCCATGGGGCAAACTGCTGCCTCAAATTGGAGAGACAGGCAGATACAGAGGATCATAACTTACTGCAGCAGGAATCCAGGATTGCACACCCTGGGGAACCAGCACCGGCTGGGAAGCCTGAATGTGGTTGAGGAACTGTGGGAGGCTCTGTGGGGAGAAGTCTGAGAGATGAAAAGTCCAGGGGGGTGGGGTTTTAGGGAGGGGACGGAGTCTTAGGGAGGTGCACCCACACCTCTGAGAGTTTTACCTGCAGGAGCCCCACCAGGTCCTCACAGTGACTATCAGAGAAAAACCCCTGGGCTTCCAGCAGGGGAAGGAAAGGAGCATCTTGCGATAGGACAGAGCATCCTGTTCTTCTAACAAGGCTGCCTCAGGGGAGACTCGTTAACCAGAGCCTAGCCTGCTGGGTTATCAGAGCCTAACGGACCTGGGGACCAGAAATACCCAAGTGCAGCCACTCCAGCCATCCTGTCCCACTTAAGGGAGGAGAATAACTGAGATGTGCTGTGAGGACACAGCCCAGGGGAGCAGACTCACTGAGACTGAAACCCATCACAGGCCGGAGACCTCACCACCACATCAGTAGGGTCCTGTATCTCCACAACCACCCTCTCTGCTTATTTCCTACTCCACCGACTTACAGGAGAAACTGGTTTATTGTCATGTTCCCCCAAGTGGGAGAAACCAGGACATTTGTCCAATTTCACATTTATGGTTTGACTGGTGTTTAATTTGTTCCTTTTCTATACACTAATATTTGCAGTTAATGTCTTGATTAGATTCGGGTTTAATTATTCTGACAAAAATGATTCATAGATGGTGCTGTGTACTGTCTACTTCACCACATTATTTGGCACATAGTTTCTAATTGTCCCATTTTAGTGATGCTAAGATGAATTAGTGTGTTCAGCCTGGTTCATCCATCAGAAAGTTCTGCATCAAAATTTTAATTGTTTTAATATCTGATTGATAATTACTTGAAAAAAATGAGTTCATTAGGGATTGTAAGATTGTTATGTTTTAATTCTAACATTCCTCTGTATATGACCTGGAATTTATAAGGTGGGATTTTTTTTTCACCAACTATTTATACTGAAATGAGTGAGCACAGAGAAGGCAGGAAAAATAGTTGATTTTTCTCTCCTTGTTTTTCAGCTATAAGAGTAATGATTTGGTACTCTGGGGCCCACCACAGTATTTTATATTTCCTACAAACTGAAAATGCTTATATAAAGTTGTATATAATTTTTATTCTATAATTAAATGTCAACATCATCCATATTTCTTTTTTCTACTTATTGATTTCACTTGCTTGTGTATGTGTGTATGTTTCTTGTATGTATCCAAGATTTTTCTGATTGTATTTTATAAAGAACCAACCCTTTCAGTTACACATTTTCTCATAATTTTAACTTTACATTTTCTGATTATTAATTCTTTGGTTTATTTTATTTTCTATGTTTTCTTTATTCATGCTTTTTATTTTACATAAACTTTATATTTTAGAACAATTTTTAGATAATAAGCAAAAACAGTACACAGTTCCCATGTGCCCCTCACCCCATTTCCTCTATTGTTAATATCTTACGTATTAGTATGAGACTTTTGATACAATTACTGAACCAATATCGATACACTATTATTAACTAAATTCCATACTTTATTCTAATTGTGGTTGTACATTCTTTGGGTTTGGACAAATGTATAATGTCAGGTATCCATCATTATAGTGTTATGCAGAGTATTTTCACTGCCCTTAAAAATCCTCTCTGCTCCTCCTATTCATCTCTCCTCCCCCCTGCAATCCCTCGTTCATCAATACTGTCTCCAGAATGTCACATATTTGGAATCATACAGTGTGTGGTCTTTTCAGATGGGCTTCTTTCACTTATTAATATGCATTTAAGGAAACAAAAAAATAAATAATAGTATGGTAGAACAAAATCCGAAGATATATCTAACTACATTAAAGATAAATAATCTACACACACCCATTAAAAGGGAGACATTGTCAGAATGGTTTAAAAAAATGACTCAATTATATACTGTGGACAAGAAACTCACTTCAAATACAATGAAATAGGCAGGTTACAAGAAAAGGGTATAAAAAGATACATCACGCAAATGATCAACAAAAAACTGGTATGGCTCTATTAGTATCAGCCAAATTAGACTACAGAGTAAGAAAAATTACCATGGATAAAGAGGGGCATTGCATAATGATAAAAGGGGAAATTTGCAAAGAAAATACAAAAATCAAAAATATGTGTACAATTAACCAAAATATTTCAAAATATATGAAATAAAACCTGACTGATTTGGAAGGAGGAATAGAGAAATACAAATTATAGCCAGACATGCAACACTCCTGTCCACATGTTATATAGAATTAGTAAAAAGAAATTCTACATGGATTGATAAGAGCTGAACAATACCATCAACCAACTGGATTTGATTGATTATTTATAGTATACTTCATCTAAGAATAATAAAAAAAATCATTTTCACATGCACATAGAAAATTCACCAATATAGACCATAATCTGGTTCATAAAACAAAATTTAGCTAATTTAAAATAATTGAAACCATACAGATTTATGTTCTCTCATTGTAATGTGATTAAACTAGAAATCAATAACAGAAAAATAGGAAAATCTCCAAACACTCGGAAAATAACAAAATTACCTTTAGGTAATCCATGTTTCAAAGAAGCAGCCCTCGGGGAAATTAAAAACTATTTTGAACTGAATGAAAATAGAAGCACAGCATGTGAAAATTGTGAGGTGAAGCTAAAGCAGTGTTTAGAGGAAAATACATAGCATTAAATACTTATATTAGAAGAGAAGAAAGGTGTCAAATTAAGAGTGCAATCTTCCATCTTAAGTGACTTGGGAAAGAAGACCAAAAGGAGCACAGAGCAAGCAACACTGGTTTGTTCTGGCTATGCCAAGTGAATGGGACGGACCCCACCAGTATTTGGTTCAGATGTCGAGATGCCGTTACCCACATACATCAGGAGGTGTAGAAAGTTTCATCATCAACATAATGTGGCTTATTGAAGAGAGCACAGTGACTCCCAAGTGGGTCCAAAGTGGCTTCAGAGCACAGGGAGAGGAGACTGGTTTGGAGCTTTGATGCTGGTTATTGGGTGGGGCTAGGGTGAGGGTTTCCATTCATGGACAAAAAGCTTGAAAAAACATTTCACTGAACAAGATGAATGGAAGTCCAATTCATGCATAAAAAGATGTTCAGCATCATTAGACATAAAGAAATGCAAAGTAAAAGCATGATAAGATACCACTATATACTATTAGAATGACTAAAATTAAAACCAAAATAATGAAAATACCAAGTACTGGCACAGTTGTGAATAACTGGAATTCTAATGCACTACTTTTGGGAATGAACGTGGCTCAGCTGTTCTGGAAACATTTTGACAGTTTCTTGTGATGTTAAAACAGGTACTTTCCATATGACTCAGCAATCCCACTACTAGATATTTATCCTAGAGAAATGAAAACTTATGTTCACACAAAATCCTGGATAAAAATGTTTATACCTGCTCTTTTCATAATTGACCAGAAACAACACAAAAGTTCATCCATGGGTAAATAATGTGTGACCCATTCAAACAATGTGTTTGAATAATATTTGAATAACACATTGAATAACGTATTTGAATAGCACATTCAAATAATGTGTTTCATTCAAACAATGAAATCAATGAAAAGGAATGAACTATCGATACACCCCCAAACTTGAATGAACTTCATAGACTTTTGCTGAGAGAAAGAAGAAAGTCACATATGACATGATTCCATTTGCATGGCATTCTTTAAGAGATAAAGGTACAGGGTAGAGAACAGATCAGTGATTTCCTGGAGTTTGCGTTTGAGGTAAGGGTGAGTGAAAGCAGTAGGATGAGAGAGTTTTCGTGGTGGTGGAACTGTCCTGTAACCTGCTTGTCATATTGTTTACACAAATATATACACCTGGTAAAATTCACAGAAAGGTATACCAAAACAAAGTCAAATTTACTCTACATTAATTTTAAAAATGAAATTGAAATGTAAGAGGTTGGGAAAAGGTATACCATGTTAAAACAAACCAAAAGAAAGCTGGAGTGGTTTTATTGATACCAGAAAAAGTAGATTCCAAAGCAAAAAAGAATGTATATTTTCTAGCATAAAGTGTGTCATTTCATCATGATACATTGATCAACTCATCCAGAGACCTTAACTCGGAAGGCTTATGCTTCTAAGAGTAGAGGTTCAAAATTCATCAAGAAAAAATTAAAACTACAAGAATAAGGAGACAAATTCACAATCATAGTCAGAGATTTTAGTAACCATCTGTCAAGAATTGATAGAACATGTGTACAAAAATGTCCATTAGTATATAAGGAATTGAACAAAACCATCAACCAACTTGGCTTTACTGATATATATAGGTCATTCCAACAAAATAGCAAAATACACATTCTGTTAAAGAGCATAGGGAACATTCACTAATAACCTAGTCTATAAAACAATTCTTGATAAATTTAAAAGTATCCAAAATTACAAAGCACATTCTTTGAATTAATTAAAATCATAACAGAGAGATCTCTATACACCCCCCAAACATTTGGAAACCATATATCGCACTTTTAAATAACCCGTGGGTCAAAGCAGAGATCAGAGAGAAATTAGAAAACATTTTGAATGGAAGAAACAGAAAAACACAGAAGTCAGAATTCATGGGGAAAAAGTCAGAATTCACCAAAGCTGCACCCAGGAAAAATCTTATAGCACCAAAACATATAATAGAACTGGAGAAAAGTCTCCAGTCAATGACTTCACATTTCCCTTAAGAAACTAGACAAAGACAATTGAATAAATTTAAAGGTTAGCATGCTAAAATAATATAAATTAGATTGGAAATCAATGACATAGAAAAAAGAAAAAGTCGGTGAAAGCAAAAGCTGGTTCTTGGAGATTAACAAATCTGATAAATCTGTAACAAGACTGATAGAAGAGAGACAGAGACAGATATATATGTACATCTATGTCTATGTATAGTCCTTTACTCATTCACTACTACATATAAACACCAGCAGAGAGTGTTACTCACGCTGGCTCCCACCCCACCATCCCAACAGGACAGCTGAGCTATAAAGCAGTGGAGTAGATGGAGGATTTGCTCTTCTCTGACTGGGTCACAGAGTTCCTCCCTGTGGAGCAGGATCTGTGTTTGTGTGTCTGTGTGTAACTGCTGCTGCCATTGACTGTCACCACCTGACCAGGCTGTCTTCCAGAGTACAGATCAGGGGAGATGGGATCTGTCAATTTTGCCCCATCCTGAACACATCATGTTGGTTTACAAGCCTGCTGGAATAACTTCCATAATGTGGAGATGGATGGGGAAATGGTGCTGTTCCTAGGGAGATGCCATGACCACTGGCTCTTCTTAAAAACTCTTGCAGATGTTTTTGAATGAATGGTTCTCAATTTGCTCTAAGCCCATCAATCTCCAGAGACTGAAGGAATGTCCTTGCTAATTTTGACCAGGCTCATTAAGGTGTCTCTTGGAGCAAGTTTTCACTCATCTCTATTTTCTTTTTGTCCTTAATTTCATTTATTTCTGCATTATGATATCCTTTCTTGCCATTTTACAAAGTTACTTTTTTTCCCAAAATATGGTTTCAGTAGTAGTTTTTTTTCCTTTCATTATCATTTAAGCTTAATATTTGTTAATTTTCCTGAAAAGACCTGTTTTTAAACTCATACTTTCTTTTATAATAACATTCCACAGCAATAATATAAAGGTTTTATAAACCAATAAATCAATTGTGAAGATAATAAAAGAAGACAGAGAAAAACCATTACTTCCTTTTGCATTCAGAATTGCCAGCCTCGCAGGCACTGAACCCCTGTCTTACATCTGTATAATTTTGCTTTGAAATATTTAATGAATCATCTTTATTATCAAAGCTAAAAGTATGGATATTTCAGTGAAATTTATCTGATGACTTCCCAAAACTGAGAAAGCTTTAAGATCCAACAGAATATACACATGTTCTCATTTATATTATGTATATATTCCCATTTATATTATATATATTTTATATATATTATATATAATCTTATATATAATATATATTCTCATATACAATATATATCCTCATATATAATTTATATTCTTATATATATTATATATACTCATATATATTATGCATATTCTTGTATATATTATGCATATTCTCATATATATTATATATATTCTCGTATATGTTATACATTCTCATATGTATTATATATATTCTTGTATATGTTATATATTCGGTTTAGGGTTATATATAGTATATATACTCTCATATATTATATATAATCTCATGTATATATTCTCATGTATATTATATATTCTCATATATATTACACATATTCTCATATATGTTGTATATATTCTCACATATATATGAGAGACATTGTGATGAATTCGAGAGGGTAATATTTTGAAGACAGGGCGTTTTCTGTCATGTAAGTTACTGCGTTTTCTTTCAACTCCAGGAGTTACTCCATATCTTGAAACGCTCATTCTGTAATCATTCTGTGATATTATCTAGTGTTTAGAATTTGGACACCCAAATGCTCTGTATGTTTTATTATTGCACTTAACGTCTCATTATCAGTTGGATTTCTTTCTCGCTTTCTTTTTTGCTGAGGAAGATTCACCCTGAGCTAACATCCATGCCAATCTTCCCCTATTTTTGAGTCTGTGGGCTGCCAGCACAGCATGGCCGCTAGCAGAGTGGTGTAGGTCTGCCTCCAGGAACTGAACCTGGGCCTTTCTTAAGTGATAAAATAAATTTGGCTCATAGATTATGATTTAAGGTGAATTTCTCTGGCTTATTTTCCTTATCTGGATTTGATTCTGATCAATATTTTTTGAAGTGGAATGGGAAATTAGAATTATGTTGATGTGAACAGGAACTAAGTGATCCTATCCATGTATTAGAGTGAGTTTCTGTGCTTTCCAAGAGAGTGATGTCTTTTTTAGGGAATGTCTTAAGTTAGTCTATTTTCATTGACTCATCGTGATCAACATTTAATGTGAAATAGAGATAGTTTATGCTACTGCACTTAGCTCCTCTAGTCTTAATATTTCAGTTGAGGCAAATAAGGCTACGTTAAAACAAATCTATAAATTTGCAGCACAGTAATTATGACCACATCTCAAGATTTGGTGCCAAGTGTCTGGTTATTTAGGTAGAATACTGTGGTTTAGGATGTGGCCCTGGATTGTGCTGAAATAGACACGAGGGGAGGTCACTTATCCTCAAGGGTTTGGTCTGGAAGATAAACCCCATCTATGCAGCAACAGTCAGGCTTCATCCAAGGACTCAGTCAGCAGCAAGAGGGTCAGAGAGTCTCAAAACAAAATGCATCGTGTTCCTATAGATGTTGTGAGGGGTTATCTGGAGTTGTGGCAAGTCAACATACATTGTGTAACAAGAATGTTCATTATGCAGTTGTTTAAATACTGTGTTTTACTTACTAATGCAAGAGGAAGAGATAGATATGTACTTTTTTTTTTCACCTCAGGGGGTCACATGAGTTTGATTCCTTAACAGAAAATTAAAAAAAAATTTTTTAGAGATGATTTAGGTTCACAGCAAAATTGAGGGGAAGGAACAGAGATTTCCCATACACTCCCTGCCCCCACATATGCACAGCTTCCCCTATTGTCCACACCCCCACCAGATGGTACATTTGTTATAATCAGTGAATCTACACGGACACATCATAATCACCCAGAGCCCAGTTTACGTTGGGGTTCTCTCTTGGTGTTGTACAGTCTATGAGTCTGGACAAATCTATATTAACATGTATCTGTCATTATAGTCTCATGTAGACTATTTTCACTGCCCCCAAAATCCTGTTTGCTCTCCTATTCATCCCTCCCTCCCCCATACATATATTTTTAAAGATCCAAATTCTTTCATGTAAGTGACTGGTTCTTTTCCTACTCCAAGAAATATAATATATATATATACACACCAATATATATAATATTAAAATAAAATATCATATATATTAAGACTAAGACAGACTGTTATTCATACTAAACAACATGTTTATCCTCTTTGATTCCAGTTTTTCCAAATGCATTTACTGAAATTAGAGCAAATGATATGGGCTGAGAGAGAAATGAGGAGAGGAAAGAAGGACGGAGATTGAGTGAATCTATATCATTCAGCCAGGATTATAAAAATGAATTAACAGTTATTTAAGAACTTTGCTCTTTGAGGTGATTATTGTGTTGATATATGACATTAATAAGCTCTTATTTTTAACTTAGATCAAAAGTTAGGCTTTTTTTGCAATAAGTCATGTATAAAATTGATGAGAAAATAACATGATCGTCACCAAATGTACTTGTATCCCAGTAAATTAATAAACAGACATAATTCCTTTCTTTGAGGGTGATATTCTGTGCATTGTAACTGGCGCTTGTGCTATGAAATCGTGAAATGCTTCTCCAAGTTTTCCATTTCATTTAAAACATATTAATTAGCTGTATCTATCAGCATATAAATTTGTGAAGGAAGAAAGCCACAAACTTCTATAGAATGTCATTTTCCTTAACCCTACCAAAATTCCCTGTAGGAAGGAAACATAAAAGGCATTACATCCAACACAATATTAGTGTGTTTAAGAGGCAGACATGGCAATAAACATTAGCTGGTTAAATAAGCACAGTAAACAGCCACAATTTCATCCTTACAAAGATAGATTGAACAACATTGCCCTTTAGGGGTTATAGAGAGTAGAACCAAGCTACTAAAAATGGAAATTTATTCCTCAACATATTGCTGCTTAAATGGGGAATATTCTGATGTCTCTAAGGCTTTTCTGGATAATTTTATCAGTTTATGACCCTAATACTTCAAGGCCACAGAATAGCTTTTCCTTTTTTTCCCTTCTTTGGAGAAAGTTAGAGTATGTCATCTATTCTATGAGAGCCATTTCTTTGTCATTCAGTTTTGTCCCTTGATCTAATTAAAACGATACCACATTATTGAGCAGAAGAGCAGTATCTGCTATGGAATACATAATAAAGCAATGTAAACATAAAGTTCAATAGTTAAGTCACCATAGACGTTTATGGAATTTTTTTCACTGGCTTTTTTTTTAATGCAAGTACATTTATACGGCGTTTCTGGCAATGCTCGGCCTCTTGTGTGTTAAATGGCTAGCACAACGTTTGATAAACGCAGAATTACTATAGCAGCAACATATGCATGGTAATATGGAAAGAATTCACCATCTACGGGCAGAGGCGGTAATACCAAGCCCTGTTAATTTTCTTTACCCTTGGGCTGAAAAATGTATTTAGGTCACGAGAAGCATATAATTTCATGTATGAGCCATTTAATACGTTTTAAAATTGATCATAACTCTTAAATTTCCTTTACACCTATATCTTTATTCAAAGTACTTTTTTTTTTAACAGAGACTTTTCTATGGTGTTGTAGAGTTTCTGTAGTGAAGATAGTTTTGTTTAGAAAAGCATGTCTGAATATTCCTCTATGTTTTTTCAAACAATAATGAAAATATGCTATGTCTAATTCAATCTTCCCATTAACTTAGAAATAATGTTAATTTATTTGTGAGACTAATTATCATGCCTTTAATGACTGCATTACTAATTATGTCCAATAGGTGTTAGGTTCTGTATCAATGGAAATTCAAAAACCTGTATGGAGATCCTCAGAAGAAGTAATTTTAAGAAGACTGGAGAATTGCTCGTCTCCATTTGACCAGACATCACTCTTAGAAAATGTAAATGCATGTCATGCTTTTAGCTGATCTCTGAGTGTGGAAGTGAATTCTCTCTGATTTACATAAAGTTTAAAAATTCCTAGTTCACAGGAAGACCCAGTAAAAATATTACCTGAGTAAGGACCAGACCATGTTTGTGAGCTTCTCAAAGCATGGCACTTTCCTGTAGGAGCAAGATTGGGAGGGTGCTCATCTATTATTGCCACAGAGATATCCCAAATACCATTTTCTACTTGTAATTCACTCAATCTCTGTCCTACTTTCCTCTCCTCATTTCTCTCTCAGCCCAGGATCACCAAAGCATTCAGAATAAGCAAATTGTTTTCCAACTCCATTTCCTGGTAGCTATTCCTCAGTGTATCAAGGTTATCAGCCAGAAATTCCTCAAAATAAGTAGGTCTGGTGGAGACAGAATGGTGAGACCTGGTTCACCCAAACGATGAAATAGTACATGGTCTGTAGATTTATCCACTTCTCATATATCTTCATTCATTGCTGAATTGTAGGAAAATGATAGCAATTGTTGCACAGAAGCAAAAGACGCCAACTGAAGGTCATTTTCATTCAGTGTCCATGACCATTCAGAGCAGAAAAATACTCACCCCCTGCCCCATGTGTTGCTGTTTTCATCAATCAAAGTTTCTTGAGCACTCCTGTTTGGTACTTCTAAAGAAGACTTTTCCTATCAATGAATTTATTTGTGCAAAAAAAAAAAAAATATTCATGAGGAATGTCTCCCTCAACCAGAGGTGATTCCAGTTTTACCATGTTCTGGGTCTGGAAAGGAGCAGGACCATGGTCCTTAAGGAAGGTGACTTCTCATGACTTGACAAGGCTGACTCCATTTGTCTTATTACTAAGGTAAGAAGTTTAACATGAGATAAAGATATAGTTTTGGGGGCATACAGTTCATCAGAAGGCTCTTCCTTTTATAGTCTAACAGTTGGAAAAATATTCTAACAATCTGTTTCTAGGATCTGGATAAGAACCTACTTTGTACCTAAGAGGGTCCACACGATTTTAAATGTTCATTATCTCATTTAATTCTTGTAATTCTCTGGGACAACTCTGGAGGTTTACCACATTGCCTGTCTTGCTAGGGGACGCCATACTCCAATTAAAGCAGTTCATGAGGAATGACCCTTCATCCTTGCCTGCACTGTTTGTGGAACTTCTCTATTTATTCCCTGTTGACACTTGTTTCATCTGTCTCCTGTTTGCTCCAGTTTGAATGTCTGTAGCATAGAATTACAACTCTAACTTTGAGTTTACACCTTTTGCCCCCATGACCTATAGATTCATCATAAAATCTTGATTATTTAGACCTAGGAGTCATAGAAATGGGTCATCAGGCAGAATTATTCCAATTGGCCTCACAGCACTTCTACATATGGCTCACTGACCATTCATCAGATGCAGCAGAATGAGCAGAAACCATGTGGGCCCCTTCGGTGTGCACAGGTGATATGGGTAAAGCTCATGGAGATCAGACAGAACTGCACCAACAAGGGAGCCAGCCAGGCAAGACAGCAAGGAAAGAAATTGGGTCAGATCCAGACAGGAAGTAACAGCTGGTGCAATGGTAGAAAAGTGGATGCCAGACTTCTTTTACAGCTTAGGCGGTATCTTGACATCCGTGAAGAATGTATGTTAAATTCTTCCATGCTATGTTTTTTAAAGAAGTGGGCCATATTTTATGTTACGTGATAAAGTATACAAATTTTTAACATGAGTTATAGACCAATACTGTGAGGGTTCTCATGCTTACTGTGTCTATGAGTAAAAAAATGAAATTTGAGCTGGACTTTGAGAGACAGAGAATGTTTTTCTCACAATTATTTTGGAGGAAGGCACTAGAGCTAGGAGAAATGGATTGCGTGAAGTCAGTAAACCCATATCCTTCTTTGTTTTCTCCAATGGCCCAGATACGCTCACTACTGTTCTTCTAATTGTTGACCATGTGATTCCTAGGTGGAATCACATTGCCTTCAGTTTTGTCAGTTTGAATCACATTGCCAATTTTTTTCCCAGGCTTGGATTCTCACAGGCTTTCATGGAGGATGCAACTCAATTCTACGTACCCCCCTAAAGATTCTGCCCTCCCGTTCCTCTCTCACCTCACGTCATAAGTTTGCTGAATCTTTTTGAACATTTATGAGAGATTTGAAGCATTAGCTCAGGGTAACTACTGCCTGGGTTTGAGTCCTATCTCTGATCCTTACAGTGTGAATTTGCGCTAATTACACAAATTTTGTATACCTCAATTTCTGTATCTGTCAGTCAGAGATAACCGTATTATCAACTCCAAGGGCAGGCTTGAGATTAGCCAGGTATAATGTTAAAATGCCTGCCACCTGGTATATACTTACTCAGTATTAGCTTTTATTTCCTAAAGATGCTCTTAATTCTTACATGAGACCGTTCTTTATGCAAGTTTGCTAATATGGAACTGCCACTCCCAAGCCAATGCACCAGGAATTTGAAGTTAACTGTGGCTTCTAATTCTTTACTGTCATTTACTTTTATGTGCTTTTTTTTTCAGAGCATTTCGGTCCTCGTTTTACAACCAAAACTGGATTTCATCATCCATTTCAACACAACTTCCTGTAACTCTGAAAATACGTGTTATATTAGTTTACATAATATAAATATTTAACAGTTGTCCTCTGGAAAAGAGTATATTTCATACATGTACAAACATTTATTATAAATTTTACTGATATAAAGGAGGTATAGCACACAATTTATAAATAATAACAACATATGTAATAAATGTTATAATTCCATAAAGCCAATTGATTCTCATGCAGGTGGCTTTCATTGACTTCTGCTAAATTCTTGGATCCACAGGCAATCTATGGTTGTGCTTGATGAGCAAGCACAGCTCTGACATAAAATATTGGTTTACAAAAGTCAAACAGAGAAATACGTCAGAACTTCACTATTTCATCAATGGCATGACTGACTTCTTTGACTTCTGGGATAACAGTTGTGAAATGCTGGAAGAATATCTTATCAACTTTTTGTGCTTTTCACAAATTAATAGCTGCAGACATGACACACTTTTAAACTTAATCTGCATCATTAGCATTTTCCATCATTTTCTTGAGTCTATATAATCGACCAAACATTAAATCAAGACCTGACTGGTAGTGTTTGCATATTTCCGTCAATTTCAAGTTATCAATGTGAAGTCACTGAATGCCAAGTTGGGAAGAAATGCAGACTATGACATGATTATATGGTGCTTCCACCACAGAGGCACAATAGATAAAAATAACCTCATGAACAGAGATAACAGTAAAATAATTAGGAACAATGAATTTTTGTATATATTACCTTGGTTTTTAATGTAATTTATTTAAGAATAAGTTCATGCAATTTAATTTTTAATAATGTCTGTGTTTGACAACCAGCTTGCAATATTGCTGAAAATTTAGCAATCAGCTCTCACAATCTGGAACAAATTTGTTCCAACACACTACTGTATTCAGATTTGTAACAAGACGGACCACCGATTGCTCCACTCTGCCCTACACAAATGGTATTTTACCTGCTTCCTCAAGCTCATGTCCTGTATCTTCTTTCTATTTCCTTATTTTCCAGTTCCTCATTTCTTATGCTTTTCCAGAATGCTCTGGAAAAGACACAGAGACATTTACAAAATATGCAGGAAAATAAAAGATTCTTTCTCTCAAAGAGATTATGGACCTGGAGCAGGAAACAGACCATCATGAACCAATGTGCCACCTGCCTTGAAAGATAAGAGCCTGCAGGGGGACTTGGAAGAACCGTGAGAATTCAGGGACAACTCTGCCCAGGAGGGAAGGCTTGAACTAAACTTGAGCTATGGATTTCCAGGCAGACATAGTAGGAGGCATATCAGTTATTTTTATGCCACAAACACATACAGCTCACGCAGTACCAAGACAATGTTCTAAGAAGTTCACAAATATTAACTCATTTAGTCCCCATTACAACCCTGTGAGGCAGGGACTATTATTAATAGCATTTGACAGATGGGGGGGGGGTCAGAATTGGCCACCTCAAGATGTATCTCTTTACCTTGCTCTGAAGGAGGCTTTGACCTCCCCCCATGACAACTGTCTAAAGGGATTTGGGATGGAAGGCCTGTCCCTGGGATGGAACATCACCTTGGATAACTTTGGGTATCAATAGACTGATAGACTGGGAGGGTCTTTGCTATGCTCCCATTCTTGTCGAAGTTCTGTTTACCAAATATTTACATTTGTAAGGGAAATCTCCATTTGTAAAAGTGTCTCCTTCTCTGTACTGGGAAGAGGGGTGGATGATGTCATCTCTAGAAACTTGTCAGTGTGGAAGGGGAGGCCTTAAATCTGCATAATAACCTTACTGTGCCTTTCTGGTAATCTCCCATAACTGACACACCCTCAATATCCTCCTTTGTCTATTTAAGAGGAGAACCTCCACCATTGTGTCAAGAGAAGCCCCCTGGTCTCTCCCATGTATACATGTTATAAAGCTTTGTTTGATTTTCTCCTGCTATTCGGCCTCATGTCAATTTAATTTGTAGCCCAGCCAGAAAGGACCCAGAATGGGTAGAGAATGCTCTTTCTCCCCTTCACAGGCAAGAAAATGAAGGCACAGAGAGGACAATAATTTGCCCAGAAGGGGGCAGAGGCAGAATTTGAGCCTAGGAGGGGTGGTTCCACAGTCCATGCCCCCACTCACAGCTCTGGCCTGCTTCTCCTGGAGACATCGTGTGTGCAAGGACCTGGCAGTATGAAAGAGCGTGTGTCAGGCACATTTACTTAGGCACAGCTGCAGCTCAGGCTGTGTGGAAGAGAGCAGGGATAATGAAGCTGGAAATGCAGGAGGGGACCATATCATGGGGTTGTGGGGACCAGAATTGGCCACATCAAGCACTGAAGGAGGCTTTGACCTTCCCCACCCCCACTAACTGTCTGAAGGGATTTGGGATGGAAGGCCTGTCCCTGGAACACTGTCACTGTGGATAACTCTGGGTGGATAACTCTGGGTAGGGATAGACTGGGAGGGCCTTTGCTTGGCCCATTCTTATCAAAGTTCCATTTACCAGACATATGCATTTGTAAGGGAAATCTTGATCTGTAAAGTTATCTCCTTCTCTGTACCAGGAAGAGGGGAATGTGACTTTATCTCTAGGGATCTTGTCCTGAGGAGGGTGAAAACTTAAATCTGCATAATCTAGTTTACTGTGCTTTTCTTGTAATCCCTCATGGCTGACACTCCCAACACCCCCCCCCCCACCACCACCAAATCCTCATTTGTCTATATAAGAGGAGAATCTCCACCATTCTGGTGAGAGGTACTCATTTTCCCCAAGTCTCTCTCATAATCTGCATAATAACCTTACTGTGCCTTTCTGGTAATCTCCCATAACTGACACACCCTCAATATCCTCCTTTGTCTATTTAAGAGGAGAACCTCCACCATTGTGTCAAGAGAAGCCCCCTGGTCTCTCCCATGTATACGTGCCTTATAAAGCTTTGTTTGATTTTCTCCTGCTATTCAGCCTCATGTGAATTTAACTTATAGCCCAGCCAGAAAGGACCCAGAGTGGGTAGAGAATGCTCTTTCTCCCCTTCAGTGTCATGATATGCTGTGCAAAATATTTGCATTTTACCCCATGGGGGTATGGAACTCTTGGATGATTTTTGAAGAGTGGTGTGAGAGATTTTGAATTTTATTGGCAGTGTGAGAGCTTCTTTTATAACATACAAAATGGAGTTAGGAGAAAGTTATGAGTCTGCTTTGGCAGTCGAGGTGCTCGATCATAACCAACTACCAGACAAGTATTGGGAGGAGAATGAAGATAACTTGGTGAGTGATTGGATGTCCTAAGGCAAGAGATGGGTGATTCAACCTCAGATTTTTCTTTAAATTTTATTAGGTAATGTTTAATATCTACAAAATAATATGTCCATCATGAATGTAAGTCATAACACTTGATAACAAAATGAATAACTGAACCTAGCCCCCAAATTCAATAGCACATCACCCATATGGGTGCATCTCCCTGTATATTTCCTCCTCTCCCATCACTTTTTCTCTCCCCCAGGGTAACTACCAACCTGAATTGTGTTGGTCATTCATTTTTCATAGTTTTCTTACATTGGTGTGTGTCACTAATATCTTTTTAGATTATACTATGCTATTGAGGTTTATAAACATGTTTTCTTACTGTGTGTAGTGAACTTAAACTTTTTGCTGAACATTGTGTTCTAAAATCCATCCATATTACCTGTGGTTTTTAGTTCATTTTCTTTGCTGGATAAAATTGACTGGTAGAAATCTATATGACAACTTATTTATTCACTCTTTGTTGATGAACACCCACTTTGTTTCTATTTTTTTTTTTTCTTTTTTTGGTGGGGAAGACCAGCCCTGAGCTAACATCTGTTGCCAATCCTCCCCTTTTTGCTGAGGAAGACTGGCCCTGGGCTAACATCCGTGCCCATCTTCCTCCACTTTATATGGGACGCCACCATGGCATGGCTAGCAGGCTGTGCGTCCGCGGGCGCCCAGGATCCGAACTCGCGAACCCTGGGCCGCCAAGCGCGAACTAAACCGCTGCGCCACCGGGCGGCCCCGTTTCTATTTTTTTTTACAAGCAGTACGGCTATGACGATTCTTATAAACATTCCACGTGTGCCTGTGCAAAAAATTCCCCAAGATACATGCCTTGGAGTGAGATTTCTGGGCTGTAGTATATACAAATATATGACTTTACCAGATAATGTCAAATTGTTTCCTAAAGTAGTTTTACCAATTTGAATTCTTAGCAACAGGGCCCTAAGGCTTCATTGATCCATTTTCTCACTAGTAATTTATATTATTATATTTCTTAAATATTGTCAATTCAGTGAGTGTGAAATGGAATTGCTTTTGAATCTCAGTTTGCGTATATCTGAATTCTACTTGGTTTGAGCCTCTTTCACATGTTAATAGAATGTTTGGGCTCCTTCTTTTCCTGTACAAAAAAATTGCTCATCACTTTTGTCCATTTGTCTTTGAAATCCTTTGCATATCCCCTCTCAGTCTGTTGTCTGTCTTTTCATTTCCTTCATCGTATTTTTATTTATTAATGAACAATAGGTCATACATTCATTTATTCCTTTAATTAACAAATATTTAGCGAGTGCTTGCGATCTCCCAGGCACTGTTCTGGGTGCTGGAGAAAAAGCATTGAGCAGAACCGTCTAAAGTCTGTGCTCTCATGGGGCTTACGTTCCTGCTGAGGATACATCAACAATAAAAGATGGAGAAGTGAAATATATCTTATGCTGGATATTTACAAATGCAATTCAGAAAATTTAAACAGAGAAGAGTATGGGAAGTTTTGGGACTGGTAGATGAAGAAAGACTTCCTGAGAAGGTGATGTGTGAGAAAAGACTGGAAGGAGATAAGAAGTGACTCGTTCAGATGCTGGTTTAGTAGCGGGGAGCACTCCAGACAGAAGAAATAGTAAATTCAAAGGACCTGCGGAAGGAAGATACTCAGAATGGAAAGAACGGAAAGGTGGTCGGTCAGTGTGGCTGAAGCAGAGAAGGGAGGAATGAAGCAGGAGGTACGTTTTAATAATCAATGGGAAAAGAGCAGAACACGGAGGCCTTAGTAGGCCACCGTAGGAACTGAGGCTTGACTCTAAAGAGGGAGATACTGGAGGGCATTGAGAGGGGAGGTCTGACAGGATGTCCCTGGAGGCTGTGTTGAGGCTAGACCATAGGAAGGGGCAAAGGTGAAAGACCCGTGAGGATGCTACCATGGCCGTCGAAGGGAATGATCGTTGTGGGATGTGTCTGAGACCTCAAGAATGAAATGGTGGTGGTAAAGTTGTGGTCAGATTCTGGATATTTTTCCAAGGTAGAGACCATAGCTTTTGTTGACAAAGAGATTGGATGCATAAGAGGAATAAAGAAATCAAAGATAACTCCAGGTTTTGGTCGTGATTTATTTTTTTGTATTTGATAATCTGAAGCTCTGTGGGGAGAGAGGTCTAAATCTATTGCTTCTTTTTAATGGATAAATCTCACTTATGGTGGCTTTCTTTCTTTGCATGTTTGAAGATTCCTGATTTTGAGCTCATGTTTGCTTACTTTTAATCTGTGATAATCCAGCAGATCTGAATAGAGGAAGCCTGCCTCCAGAGATAATTTGTGATTCCTACTGCAGAAGCCAAGGGTGCCTGTGAATTGAGACCTTGTTAGTCCTTGTATTGATGCCTTTCAGTATCCTATCTAACATCCTTTCCACGTATCTTAATCCAGTCATCAATACAGCAACTGTCTTCTTCCGTGTAACCCAGCAACACCCCATCCAGGCTACATGACCTGTTTCTGTGCTCAAGGTTTCTTCAGCACGAAGGTTTGGTTGTCATCCATGCCCAGTCTGGAAATGCATCAGATTTAACATCCTGAGAAAAAAATCTTGGGAGCCAAGATCCAGTGTAAATTCTTCCCTGTTCTGTCTTTTGGGCAGAAAATCCTCAGCCACAGTTTACTCCACTCCTCAATGAATCCTAGATGATACATCTCAACTCCTGATAGTGGTGACCATTTCAATAACACAACGTATATGGCTTTCCTTGTTCTCTGAGATTCTTTCTTAAATTATACCACTGGGATATAAACTTTTATCTCAGGCATGCTTTCTGGGAGGATACCAAGCTAAAAATCTGCCTCCAGTTTCCTAGACTTAATGCAAGAATGTCAGGCTGAGCTCTCTCACTCATGCTTAAGGGCTTAATCTATTGATCATATCAATTATATTGCCATTTGCCTTCAGTACAGATCCACCTATTGGGTTTCATTACTACTTTCGTCCCTCTGCTCTTGTTTTCTGTCTTTAGCTTTTTTCTTTATTTTTGTAGATGGGGGACATTCAGGGGTTAGATAAATTGAGATGAGAGGTAGCTTGGAGGCATCCCTTATTTGCTGTGAATGTAGTAATGCAATTATAACCAATTTCTTGAGAATTAATTACTGTTGTAGTAACAGTGTCTTCCAAATTGTCTAGTCTACCACACTAGTTGTGTGTCTTTGACAAGTGATTAAATCTTTGTTCTTCAGTTTCCTCTACTGCGAAATAAGGACAACAGTTATACCCACTGCCTACTATTTAAAGAATTAATTGTGTTTGTGTATGTAAAGCCTTAAAATAGTGTTTGACATATAGTAAGTGATAAATAAGTATTAGCTATTATTATTGTTGTTAAACTTTCATTCATGGAATGAATGACAAATAGGGAATAGACTTCATATTTGTAATGATAGAAGACTTTTTGGAGGGGTTGTTAAGAACTTTTATCATAGCAGGAAGAAAAAACACTGGTAAAAAAAAACTCTAAATATGTTTTAAAGGGTATAAATAATGCCATACTAAATATTGATCCCTGTAAAAATGTGTTAAAATAATTATGATAATTGAACTAACAGCAAGACCATCTGAACATAGAAAATTTAGAAGGTGCATTTGAAAGGAGGGCTATATTATTTAAATATTCTCAGCAATCTTCTCTTAAAAATTTATTCTGGTATATGTTGGTCTATCAAATAATCTCCTGTGAGTAAAGAAGATTGTATGAACGTTATCTACAAAAATTTCCAGAAGGAAATTTCCCCAGGGAGGATCTCTAAACTTTCCTTTGGTAGGACACATGTTCATGGTGACAGATGTCCAAGTAGGCAAGGATCTTAGTTCTGTCCACTGCTGCAACTCTAACAAAGAATAGTCCCTGGCTCAGAGCCAGCATCCAGTAAACATTTGGAATTAATGAACAAACAAATAAGGACTCCCATGGAGTCATGTGTTTCTGAGATTTATTTGTTAGTTTATTTGAACCAATGAATAGTGTGCTGATGCACCAATGTTTGATATCTCATCTCCTGAAGACTTTCCCAACGCACCTCTCTTCTCTCTCTCTCTTTTCATTCTGGGATTTGTGAGTCGACGGTTACCCAGCAGACGCCATCATTCTCTCCGCTCTCATCCCGTCTGGTCTATGCAGAAAGTTTAAGCAAAGTTCTAAGCTATTTGATAAAATGGTAGGGGGTTAGTTGATCAAATTACTTCTATTTGATTCAATCTTGCCTTCCATGTATTGAGGGACATTTTAGACAGAAATTTGAATTATTACTGGCGAATTGATTTCTCCCTACCCATTGGCTGTAAATTATAATGTTTGATTTATTTCAAAGCAAATCACAGATATTATTCTATTGACTGAATCAGAGGTTGTTTGATTCTCATTTAAATCAAAACTCTGATCAAATATTAAGTTAGTAAAACTATATACCAAACATTTTTTAAAATTGTGCAGTCAAAATAATTTTCCTCATTATTCCAATTTTCAACAACTTGTTTTCTATTATCCAGACATTGCTCTATATGTGCATGATAGGAATAGATATGGCCCTCAATGACAGAAGTGCCAGAAAAGGCATTATCAGCTGTAGCATTTTGCCACACGCAGGGCAAGCCCATAATCAAAATCCTCCACAGTCCTAATGGATTCACTCTGATTGAGTTTGCCGGTAAACTTTCTGACCGTAACTTTCTGTTTATCTCCTCTATTGTCATTCTGTCTGCTATATTTATGAGTGACATTTGAATAGCTGAAGATTTTCTTTGAAATTGTTTTTCCATTAAGATCAGCAATCATTTGTAAACTTGTGAATTCATTAAAACCTATTTTGGAAGAGAGTGGATATATTAATACAAAAGCACTCACAAGAGTAGATATGATTGAAACTGAGTGCTTCTAAACTCCTTTTGAGAATATTCAATAAAATTTATTTCAGTTAGTTTCAGATTCAAATCCTAAACTGAATTAAAATGCTATTCATCACTTTTACTTCTACAAGGGTTAAAGTAATTACATGAAAAATATAGGTAATCAAAAGGAAAAGTCATTTATTCTTTTGAGACATGGCATGAAGGGTATACAATTTTGTTTTATATAACCACTGTAGTTCATAGATTTTATTTGTTAAGTGAATAATAAAATTTTGTAGGTATTTTGTTAGAAATGCAAATATATTTATTTTATTTAAAAAATTATCTTTCCTTTTATATTGCTTAAGTAGTACAAGTTCATAGTTGGAAATAAAAAAAGATTATGCTATGTTAAAGTGTCCATCTGTTTTGCTATTTATTTGTTAAAACATGCATATTGATTGCCTAGTATTAATGATAAAATTTCATTGACTATTTCTTAGTATACTAACTTTCATATTTACAGAATTTGGTATAATTTTAACCCATCCTTTAGAGTGGGATTACTAATACATTGTATTTTAAAAGTACATTGTTAGAGTAAATGAATATATTATGATAGCTTCTAAATATATCTCAGTGCAAACAACACATGTTCTATTACACAATACATGGGGAAATGTCTTGTTTTGTAATGGGTTTGTCTCTATTTTTAGAAAACCCCAAATCTATGTTCAATACATGCAATTAATTAAATGTCAGGGATGGGGTCATTTGAGCAACAGTAAAAAGCAAGACAGTCCTTTCACATGGTCGTGAGGCCGAAAGGTGCACGCAAGACAGACGCTGCACTGAGGGAGCTATTTCAGGAGTGCTTTTTAATCAATGAGGTGCTATTATGAGCAATAGATCCAATTTCTTTTAATCAATGGGCCTTTTTTTTTTAAATCACATTTACCAAGAGATATTCTATGGAATTTATATAGGATATTCTTCACCAGACTAAAACTCACATTTCTGTTTTCATTCAGATTCCATCATGATACCTAGTTTTATCCCTATTAAAATATACTTTTTAGTTTTTTTACTATTCTTGTTTCTAAAGATTTATTGAACATTATATTTTAAGAAATTCACTGAATACCAACTACGTGACAGGAAGTGAAGTAGGACTGGGCATTAAAATGTAGTAAGACTATTCCAAACTTTCAAAGACGTTACAGTTCAATGGGGGAAACAAATATTCTTACCTAAGTATAATAAAATATGGGTCATTTTACATCAAGATTTGAAGTTTTTCTGTGGAAATGACTTATTTATACTCCTAGAAAGGGATGGCTGCAATCTGTGGGGAGACAGAACATGTGGGTGGTCAGAAAGCCTTCAACAAAAGGCAGGATTTGTCAGATTTTGTCAGGTGAGAAAAGTGCCAGAAACATCCCAAGCAAGGCAAATCTAGAAATAATATGAATGATTAAATCTTATTTATCTCGGTCTTCCAGATCTGCAAGACTGATATTCTTTAAGGTCTTTTGACAATGCATCAATGACTTTTCTTTGCCTAAGCTCAGGTTGCATGAAAGAATCTGATGCTATTAATTCATTCTTCAAAGTGTTATTAAGCTATTACCTTGGGCCAAGAGCTATTATGAGTGTTGGGGACACATCAATAAATATAAAGTAGTCTTTGCCTTGAAGACTTTTAAGACTCTTGAGGCAAAGAGACAACTAAGATGACAGTTATGTACAAAGTGATAAGGTGAATATTCACCCACCCCTTACTGAACTACATAAAATGTGCATGAATATACATCATTCTAGGATTTGGTGGGGATATTTACATATAATAATAAAATAAAGTGTGTATTTATAGGTAGAATATGAAGAGTACAGGCTGCTTGGGTTTGTACCACAGCTCTGAAATTTACTAGCTATTTGACCTTGGACATGTGTTATGGACTTAATGAATGTCTATGTTCCCTCCCAAACTCATATGTTGAAGCCTAACCCTCAAGGTGATGGTACTAGGAGGTGGGGCCTTTTGGAGGTGATGGGATTACTGCCCTTATAAAAGAGACCCCAGAGAGCCCCTTCCACCATGTGAGGACGCAGTGAGAAGATGCCGTCTATGAACCAGGAAGTGGGTTCTCATCAAACACTGAATCTGCCGGCACCTTGATCCTGGACTTCCAGCCTCCAGATCTGTGAGAAATAAATGTCTGTTGTTTCAGTCACTCCATCTATGATAATTTGTAATAGGATCCTGAAGGGTCTAAGGTAGCACATTACCTGACATTTCCCTCTCCTGAAATATGAGGGATAATAATAGCACATACCCCCTCCCTCACATATGCCCACATACACACATAGCCATAAAGGTCATTGATGGAAATACGTGGGTGCTTTTGTCACCAAAAACTCCTTGTCATTCTTTTTAATGTAATATGTGATTATTATCACTCCATTACTCTCTTTCACTTGAAGTACATTAATGTCCTCGGAGCAATGCAACTTAGAGACTCCTGCTGCTCCAGAATTGCAGTTAGTTTATGACACATGGGTATCAACAAGGAAAAAATGAAAAAAAAAAAGAAACTATTTGGTCACAAGATTTGCTCAGTATGTTGGTATAATTATGGAACAAGATCAACAGCAAACCGAGAAACGAAGTTATGCTGCCATCCTCATGGAAAGATCATGCAAATGATTTTATCATGAAGTTGTAAAATATGATTATATTAAATATTCTCCCTTAGCAGTAGGCAGACATAGTTAATTATCCAATCATCCTGGGGCATTTCAAATAACTTCTATGAAGCTTTAACTCATTAAAAATTCTAATTAATAGAGTTATTTATATTTCACACTAATCCTCATGTATGTATTGTTTGGAAATTTTCTCCAACCATTATTTAAAATTCCTTATGAAGTAACTGCCATTCCATACCCTGAAAAGGATGATACTAAGAAAATTATGTTTTATAAAAAACTTCAAGCAGGGAAAATGCGTAGGACAATATGTGTCATAGGTATGAAAAGAGAAAAACAAGTCTGGCACATACAGCTGGTTTAAAATATGAATGCACGGAAAAGAAAGAAGTGGGGTTTTGATATATTCTGTTGAGGAGTTATCAGAAAGGGCATTATAAGCATTTTCCTGAAATTATTCATTCATAAAGCAAAGCAAGGGCAAAATATCCATATAAGTTAGTTCTGACATTAGAGTTATAAAATAGCATATGTGGCAGCAACGTATTCCCGCAGGAGCCAGATCACAGCGACTGTGCATGCCATTCTACGAAGAATAGATTTGAATAGATTTTATTAGGTACGCAGTGGGAAGCCAAGGAAAGGTTTGCAATAGAAGATTGACTTCCTCTCTGTCTCATAGGCTATTATGACAGTCTAGGAACTGATCGTTCGGGTCTGAAATAAGACAGTGGCAGTCAAATAAGTGGATTTTTAAGTCAGAAAGGTATTTTGTCACCAGAACCAGTATGCATGTTTACTGTTTAAGTAGCAATGACCTTTGGGGTTCCTGGGATAATTTAAAGGAATCCAAAGATAATTGGGCCAGAACTTTTTAAAGGAGACTTCATTGAATATATACCTTCCGCCATGCCATGTGAAATATTAATGGGAAATAACACAAAGATTTATTAAGTATCAATGTGTTATTCCCAAATAAGGTCCACCTCACCACACCACTGCAATCAACTTAACAAAAGAGACAGAAAAATATTTCTTGTCCAGTTCTTTCAAGGATCATGTCTTTCTCTGCTGACCTCAAATTTTACACCATGATCAATAGTTTGATTGCTGTACTGTGAAGATCTTGACTACGGAAATGCTACTTGTCTTTGCATTGGAATAGTGCAGTAACAGTTACCAGGTTTGATGAAAAAAGAGGGCAAGTTTGCATATGCAAAGAGAAGCTTCCCTGGGATGGTGAGAGATCTCTCAATCAAATCATACGAAGAAGACGTGAGGAAATCCCGATTCTGTCTAGAACATAGACAGCTGGGGTGAGAATGACTCCCATGCTAACAATAAGAAAACAGCAAGGTCAAGTACAAGACATAACTCTTTTTCAACCATCGAAAAGCCAAGTTCTCAGTGAGCCTGAACAGCCTGGATTCCAGGAAGAGACGACTCTCCACAGAGATTCAGGACGTGTGCACCTGAATCCCATGTGTGACAGAGCACAGGAAAGACGGGTGCTGTCACCTGAAGGAGTAAGAGGAAATCAATAAACTTACAGCAAACCACGAAAAGGTGATCACAGGCTAGTGTGACAGTGCAGAGCTCCCGGGGCCTCAGGTGAAGGAGACTTGGCATTTATTTGCAGGTTCTCTTTGAGGGACCATGCCAGGAACTGACAGGAATGATTGGGGCAGTGCAGTGGACTGGACAGAGTCTCCTTGTGTGCTGGTCAGGGTTCTCCAGAGAAACAGCCACAGGGCATACAGAGATACAGACAGAGATTTGTTATGAAGGATTGGCTCCCCTGGTTATGGAGGCTGAGAAGTTCCACCATCTGCTGTCTGCAAGCTGGAGACCCAGGAAGCTGGTGGTGTGACTCAGTCCAAACCCGCAGCCCGAGAACCAGGAGCAGGGATGTCCAAGGGTAGGAGATGGGCGTCCCGGCTCAAACAAAGAATGATTTCTCCTTCCTCTGCCTTTTTGTTCTATTCAGGCCCTATCAGTTCACACACACACACACACACACACTCTCTCTCTCTCTCTCTCTCTCTCTCTCTCTCTCTCTCACGCATTAGTGTTTTCTATTTTACTTCCAGTGTATCGTCTCTCTTTTCCTTTTAGGACTCCAATTCCACGCATGATTATTCCTTTCACCTTAGAATTCTTGCTCTTTCACTTCTCTGTAATATTTTCCAAATTGTATCTCTCTGTGCTGGATTTTGGGTTCTGTCTTTAAAATTTTCTTCCTGTTTGCCTATTTTCTCTTCAAATATGTCTAATTTGTGGTTAAATATATGCAGTAAGTTTTACATTTTAATTATATTTCAATTTATAAACATTTTGCTTGATACCTTAATTTTTTTTCCCAAATCTGCCTGCTGAATTCTTTTATAGACTCTTGGCCTTTACTCATATTTAAACACTTCTTTTTATTAATTTAAATATTGTAAACATACTATTATATATTTTGTCCTGATTCTTCTAACACTTGAAGATTTTTCATTCTTTTTTATTGTTTCTGGTGCACTGTTTTCATTTGTCTGTGATCATTAACTAGGAACTTAGGTTACATGGAAGTTTTTCTGTGAGAAGTTGTTGAGGTTAAATGTGGGGTCTCACAGAGAAAAATCTGCATTTGGTAATGAAAGTTGACTGTGTTTATTGCCAACTGGGGTTTCTAAAGTAAACTCACAGGTGAGGTTCTATGTGACCACCCAGGTACTAAGAAGGTAGGTGGCATCTCCAGGTCCCCACTTGAGGCCACTTGGTTATGAGTCCTCAGCGTGAGGTGAGACATCTTCCCCTCAGCCCACTGACACAGCTCGATGCAGACCTTCTTCTCTCCTTTTCCTCCCGGCAGTGGCAACTTCTCATCTGCCATTACACTCAGATGTGACCATTGGAGTCCCAGTTTATTCTGGTGTCCTGACAGATTTCTCAGATTGGGTGACCTCAGCCTGGGCCTCCCACTCCAGCTTCCCTCAACATTCTGGACAATCTAAGGTTAAATTCACTTGGGTTTGACATTCACTTGAAAAATGCCCTCAGGTGAAAGCCAATTTAGAGCTTTACTCATCTCTTTTCTTCCTGTTTTTACTTAATTTTGACCTCTGCAGAATCCTCATGGTAGTGACAATTAACTGGTGTGATAAATATACTTTAATATGTGGTGTATCCAGCACCATTAGTTTCCAGTTGAAGGGTCAGTTTCCATATCTAGTGGGCCCCAGGGCTGGAAATGGAATTCTAAACCGTCATGTTACAGCAGCTGGTTGTAGCGATGCTGGGCGGCACCCCCCACACCAGAGGCCCAGGCTCGCCCCCTCCCTCTTCCTTCCTTCCTTCCAGAGGGTGATACCAAGAATACGCCCTGTGAGCGCATCTCAGGTCAGCTTCCCAGAGGAGGCGGCACCTTGTGAAACTTGGCTTCTTTTCTAGCCAACAGGAAGGAAGAGGAAGAACACCACCTGCACCTTTGTCATGTTTGCAGCCAGAGTGGGGAGATTCTTCATCCAGGTCCCTGGTTCGCTTTTCCCTGACAATTTCTAATTTGTGAGAAAACACCCTAATCCCAGATTGGCTCAGGGAGATCTAAAATCTGCAGTTTGTTTCGCATGAATTAGATTTCATTGAAGGCTTGCAGAACACAGCTTCTTACAAATGGTCTCGTTTTGGAGTCGGGGTGGTCAACTGTTTTATCTTGAACCCACAACTGCCTGAAAAGTTCCTGCGCCCTGTTTGGTGACACAGCCCCACACAGGAATGCAGCGGGAGCAGGTTGCTGTCTGCATTCTGTCCCCCACTCCTGGCAGCCGGCTACCACCGCCGAACCGGTAACTCGGCTGTAACTGCAAAGACATCAACGTATCTGCTGACAATTCAGCACAACCAGCGGCAATTTTTCAAATAATCAAATCGTATTTATTAATCCTGCGCACGCCCCATGCTGCTCCAGAGGCACCTTTGTAGTATCATCATTAATTAGGATAATCAAATTCCTCTTTTATCTTCATTCGGGGATTACAAAGTCATTTTGTCAGGCACAGATTACTCATTCATTATCATGGAAAATTTATTTCTTACAAACTTCAAACAACATGTATGCTATCTTCAATAGCACATAGTCTTTTAGGAAAGAGATGCCATTTTCCACACTGAATAAGTATAATTCAGAAGGACATCTCTAAATAATACCTCATCTGGTTTTATGTTCGGTCTATGCTATTTCAACGCTTCATTTGACTGGGATCTACAAAGTGACATACTTTGTCTTTAAAGTTAGCATAATTTTCCTCTTTTCCCTTCAAAAGGCCTGTAGTTGGATATATTCCTATCTGAAAGTCACATAAGAACCTCATTGTTAGTTAGCATTTAAACATTTCAAGCCTTAAGTATATATATGTATATATAGTCTTATCACGGTATTAGTGATAATGAGCATAAATGAGTAAAAAGACTGAAGGAATGAAACTCTATCCCTAGTCAGGAGATAACTTTATTTTAATTATAAAATTAATTATAAAATTTTAATATTTTAATAGGCACTCCCTTATTTTCCATTGCTTAATATTGTGCAACGCCTCTTAACATGTGGAATTTGCATCAGAATCACCTGGAATGATTTTTTTGTCAGTGATTCCCATTCCCGGATCCCATTTGCAGTTTTTTGGGTGGTTTTCTGTAGTTTGCACTTAACATGCTCCACTCGTGATATTCCACACATTAAGGTTTAGAAAACTCTGAATTTGGTGGTTCAGTGTATTTAGCCTGGAGGGGAGGCAGCGCTTGACCTGGAGTCTCTTAGGGTCTCCTACTGGGCCTGAGAATTCAGGTGAAAAGGAGAAAAGCGTACAGATGTATTTAATGTAAGTTTTACATGACACAGGAGCCTCCTCAGGAAATGAAGACACAAAGAAGTGGCCAGGGCTGTGTTTATGGGGTGGGTTGAACGACAAAAGGCATTTGTGGAAAAGTAACTAAAACATACGAGGAGATCAAAGGAAGATGGGATTATTTTAACCAAGTCTATTTATACAGTTTTCTCTGTCTCCAATTCCCCGTCCCTGGTGACAAGAACATTTCTTTCCTCCCGGTACAGGGAGGGCGTCTTCCACACGGGAGTTTCATCTCCTGCTCTCAGGAGGCAAAGGGGAGGTCCGAGCACCCTTCTTGCACCTGCTGTTTTTCAAAACTTTAGCTCAAAATAACCCTCATGCCAAGATGGCGTATTTTGGGTGGCACATTCTGCCACCCCTCAAACCCTAAATCTCATCTACTTGCCGCATCTTTGGGTAGAGAAAGCGATGGCTCCTCTGTGGCTCTCCACCCCTTCAACTGCAGGACGAGGATTACCTGAGCGCCTACCTCACAGTCCACTTTCTGACCATGCAGTTTGGGGCCTCACACTTGTCAAAGGCGTTTTGTTCTGAGCTTGTGGTTTCCCTGGCAATCCGGTTCCCTCCAGATGTAGGAGGTTCCAGATCCATTTGCCTTCAGTCAGTCCCTGGGCCAGGATGCCTCCACGTTCTTTGAGACGGGATTCAACATCTTGCTTATTTCTTTGTCTCTTTGCAGCTGAGATCTCACCTGGAGACCGTGAAAAGAGCCGATGGGAGAGACCCCACCTTAATCAAGATTCGGTTATTTTTGTTCACCTGACAACTTTCTGGGTGTCTGTTATTTTAAATCTTTTTCAAACATATTTCTTAATATCTGCAGCTCAGGAATATTTAGTATTTCCAACTCTGTAAGGTGCTTGCTGTCTGGACTAGATCACTTTTGATCTCTTTTTGAACACCAGCAGTTCTTGCCTGAGATAATATTTTTGTAATACTTTGCAGGAGAAGCTAAATAATAGTTACTACACAAGAAAACAGGCCATTTCCAGCTGTGTGACTTACAACTTTGAACTGTACACTTATGTGGTCTGTTTTCCTAGTTTAAGCAGGTGATAGCTTTACTAAATGTTTTGGACAACTGCATGACTTGGGCCTACAACTTTCCTGACTCCAATATCAGACATTTGTGGTCCAATGCTCTACTGGTAGGTAATTCCATGTGTTTTAGGATTTTTGCTATGGCAACATTCACCCTGGTACAATTTTATGTATTAGTTAAAGTGATGCTAGGTATGTTAACAGATAAGTTCTCAAACCTCAAGTGTTTATAGTAAAAGAAATTGAAATCTTCCTCAACTAAAGTCAAAAATAAATGTTGTTGGTTACCAGTGTCACTTCTCCAAGAGATGATTCAGGGACAGTATATCCTACCATCCTGTGGTCCCACCATCTTTAACAAGCAGCTTCCAGGGTTGTTATGTGAATCTTCATCAGATCGGCATAGGGCGGGTAAATGGGTGCAGAAGGCAAACTGCTTCTTAGGCTCTTCGGCCTGGAGTCAGTGGACATCATTTCCCTTTATATTCCATCAGCGAGAACCATTCATAATCACGACATAGATGGGTAGGTGCAGAAAAATGTGATTTGTGAATGCACAATCTCTTTTCAGAAGCAACTCTTCACTATGGAAGGGAAGTAGAAAACTTTGGTAGACAGTTATTTCTGCCAAGAGGTATTTGGGAGAGCTCTCCCAATGAAAAGGAATATACAAGAAAAGCTTGAGCATTTCCTCGGTTCATTTGTTTTGTGAGCCCCAGATAGAATAATTGGACTGCAGAATAAGGTTTGAGAGGCATGGTGGAAGACAGAATCTAAACAGTAAGTTGATGCTTTAAATGTCAACCTATGATAAATAGAAAGAAATATATAGAGTGTTGCTTTGTAAGCTGAGGTCCATAAAGCAGTCTGAAACTGAATATAATTTTTGAATGTATGCATTCTTTTCTGGGAGATTGCCTGTAGTTTTCTACAGCGTCTGAAAATTTTTAATGAAAGATCCTGTTAGGTGTTTAGAATGCAAGCCAGCGACCAAGGATGTGAGCTGTGGGCTAGCCTGGTGGAGTTTAGACATCAGCTCTGTCTCTCTCGAGTTATGTGACTGAACAAGTTACTTCTCTCTAAATTTCTCATGTCTCATTTGCAGAGTAGGGTTAACAATGGTGTCACCTTCACACGGGTTTTAGAGAATTAAGTGGGCCAGCGTATGTTCAGCACTCACAGCAGGGCCCAGTGTGTAGCCTTGCTCAACGAAGTTTTAGCTGTTATCAGGATCAATGAACATACCAGTTATGCAGATGTTTGTGATGTGGAGGAGGAGAGAAATTAAAGATAGGAGGCTACTGCCATAAACAGAGAATAGAATAGAAAGGACAGATGCAGAAGAGATATTAAACTGGTCTGCAATTTTGTAGACGCCCTTAGTTGAAATATATTAGCAGCTTTATGACGTTAGTCTTTTTATGGCACCAGTTTTCCAGCAATTTGCATAACATTAACTATAATTATCACCACTATTGCTATTACAATTACTATTATTGTTTGGCTCTCTTCCTAAATGTAAAGAGTGTCTGTTAGGGGAGGAGGCTGGCGGTTCCTCTCCCTGAGTTAACAGCAGGATCACGTTTGGAGTTCCAGAGCGGAGAGAGGTCTTGGGTGATTTCTAACCTATCTTGCCTGGAGCCAATAGGTGTGCTGTGCATGGAGCCCGGTTCCTTTGCTCTATCAGATTTGTCACGCAACATGTACCAGAAGAAGCTGTGATAAAGTGCCGTCCAACAGAACTTTCTGCAATAATGGAAATGCCCTGAACACGCCCCGTCTAATAGTGTGGCCACGAGGAACCTATAACATTTGAACACTTGGAATGTGGCTAGTGTGACCAAAGGCCTGAATTTTAAATTTTATTTTATTTTAATTAGTTACTTTAGATTTAGATGGCCATGTGTGTCTTGTGGACGCAGTATTTGACGGTGCAGCTAAGTTGCATGAAATCTATTATAGGAAACGTGACAGACAATTTGATTTAGGTACGAAGTGAACTTGGATCAGGAGCACAGAGGGTGAGTTTTAGTGTGAGAAAACCGACACTGGGAGTGGTGGTTGTGAAAAGTCAAACGTATCCTGGGAAATCTAGGTATGAGTCTTCCTGCGAACAGGCATCTTAAACGTTGCCTTTCTCCTGTCAGATTTGGTGTATCTGAGAGTCTGGTTTGTATTTACATTGACGGGATGGATTTTAAAAAATGCCAATTAGGCGCTGGCCCAGTGGGATAGTGGTTAAGTTCGTGTGCTTTGCGTCAGTAGCCCAGGGTTCCCAGGTTCAGATCCCAGGTGCGGACAGACACACGGCTCATCAAGCCTTGCTGTAGCAGTGTCCCACATACAAAATAGAGGAAGATGGGCACAGATGTTAGCTCAGGGCCAATCTTCCTCAGCAAAAAAAAAAAAAAGCCACTTACTAAAAATGAGACATTGCTATTGACATTTTGATAGAACTCAATTACACATTCTTCTAAAGGCCTGAACATTTAATTGAAATTTGAGGGAGTAGCCCAACTTAGTAATTAGTTCACTCTCCGCAGAATGGCATTCCTCTGCTAGTGTTGTCAATTCTCACATTATATTGCGGTGTGGTTTCCCTGTCTGTTTGTACCAGACCTGCTGTCACATGTTTGAGGAGGTCACTGCCCTGATCACATCCCTATGTCCTGTCCTTGTGTTGAAGACGAAGCCGAGTTCTGGATGTATTTTCCAGGTCCTGGATGGTCTAGTTGCTCCCCGTTCTCCAGTCTTGTCATCCCCACCCCCCCAGTCCCTGGTCCTCCCTTATTCCAGGAGCAGGGCAGAGGGACGTTCTGGTTCCCTGAACTAGAAACACCCCAACCGTGCTCCTTTCTCTCCAGCTCTATTTATGTTTGCTTCTTAGCACTTATCATTACAATGAAATTATTTTATTTATATTTTTGCTTGGTCCTCACTTTTGGAACACTTCCTATTGTATAAGCTCCTTTAAAACCACAGAAAGGGCAATCCAGCCAACCTGTACATCCCACTGTTTAGCACGGTTCAAGAGGGTTGTGTCAAGTTTTCAATGAATGGGCGAGTCAACGAATGAGTCAGTGATTTTCCCTTACCCAGTCATTACTGAAACATTCAAGATTTATAGGAAGTTTCTGGTAAACAAATATGAGATAATGGCTAGATTTTTTTTTTTAAATTAGAGAATAGGTATAAAATGAGGGATAAGGAGTTTTATCATCATGAAGTCAATGGCAGGTTAGCTCCCAGTGGGTTCTTTATGGTCGCGGGGCTATGCCAGGCCACCTCTCAGTCTGAGTCAAAGGGCAGCCTCTCTCCAGCAGAGCTTTGCAACATATATGTAAGTTATGTATAAATATATATGTTTATAAAAGTGACTGAAAACAAAGGAGTTGGGATACTTTTATTGAAATTGAGAGGGAAGAGGAGAAAAACTTTTAAATATATTTTCATAGTACTTTTTTGAAGACTTAGCTATCAACTTAATAAAAATGTTCTCTCCAGAGGACATAAATGTGACAGTCATTGCTAGGCAAAGAGTTATAAAAAAAAGATGCAAACTCGCAAATAAAATTGTTTGTAAGAACTTATTTTTGATGTAAAAATATGCTAACTCTCTTTTTAAGTTCATGTGTTTGAGTTCAATTGATACAAATTAATTAAAAATTAATTTGATAAAAATTAATGCATTTTCTATTTCCCTTCATTTGATTTTAAACACAGGCTGTCATTCTATGTGGACATTCTCTAAACCAGTGTTTTTAATTCACTGAAGGAACTTGCTTTGAAGTGGGTATATGGGGGTTTGTGTGATGCCTGCCAACTAGTCCTAGTTTTTCACAAATAGGTTCTTAGGGAGAATGTATGAAATGAAACAGTCAAAATTTTATACACTGGAACACATCTTGTTCTAGAATATATACAGTTATCTACTACCTCCTCCCAGAACATACACTCAAACTTCGTTGAAGGAGATCATCAAGAGGATGTCACTACCAGTTGACCCACTAGCTGGATCTGGGGAATTGAAGGCTCTGCACCCCCTCCCCTGTCCTTGGAATGTACACTCTGCTCACAGTTCCCACAGTGGGAGCTGTTTTCAAGGATGCAGCCTGAGAGAGCAATGTGTTGTTGAGACCATCTGGAGAGTATATGTGACTGAGCCCAGTTAAGGTTTCTATGTAAACCTTAAGATTCTGGTGGAGATCTATTCACCTTGCTGCCACCCAAGACAAGCCTCATAGTGAGTTCCCCTACCTATTAAACCTGCCACCACCAATGTGGTCTGACTCTTTCTTCTGTCTCTCTTGGTCTTCCATGTATGGGGGCCAGTTTTTGAATCAATAAACTTTCTCACCCAGCATTACCAATCACTTTACTTAGTGGCAATGAATTGTTAATACCAACAACATTTTTAGAATCAGATATTTGCAATGCTGTAAAATGATATTTGAAAGTTCACCAATTTACTACTTGGCTTGAAAGAAGCAGGGATTTTGAGGTGAAAATATCGAAGGAACATCTGAAATTTTGCAATACTGTATAAATTAAAAATATCATTTATGATGTTGGAAAATGCAAGGAAAAAGCATACAGTCTTATTAATGCTAATTACTGGAAATAATAGCAAAAAAGAAAAGAGAAAAGATTCACCGAGCATTTACATTAATTTGCATATCATTTCAGAATAACAGGAAAGCTATACAGCTGATTTGAAAGAGTGCATTTCAAAGGAACTAAATTAATGGTAGGTATGAGGGAGAATGATATTGAAGCATTCTGCATTAAAGAAATAGTCACTGTTCTGCATTAACTAAGTCTTTATAGTGACATCAATGACATTTCTATTAAAATATTGAAAAGGGGGATTGTGAGAAGAAAGAAAATGCCAGTAGGGGTATATCTACTTATAGAATCTGCTATTAAATAGTCTACAGAGACCTTTTAAGGCATGATTATAATATCGAATAAGCTATCTTTGAGACCTCAAGCATTAAGGGTAGCTGCACAGGGAAGTGGACTAGACTGCATAGACCAGGAAGACATCTGACTTCAGGGAATTGAACCTGGAAACACATAATTCCTCAGTGTCCCAACTGGAACAGATTGATTTGGAATTTTAGATAGTTGTGTTGACTTTGGTCTTTTTTACCAGCTTAAAATTTCATGGATTTCCCTACAGTGCCAAGAGGAGCAGGAAGGTTGAGGTGTTTTTTTGCAAACTCAAAAGACAAATGATTCGGATGTGATTCCCAGAGGGGCTTCCACATACAATTGAGTCCACATGTGAATTTGGGCAGAAAAGGGTATAGACAAGGGATCAGTGAAGCTGGAGGTGTAGGTAGAGACAAGATATGCACAGGCTTGAAGTTTATTTTGGATTTTGACACATATTCTAAGAGCAACAGGGAGCCCATGATATCTGTCCAGTGTGGCATCATTAGGTTTCATATGAGGTCCTTGAGCTTGAATTTACAGCAAGCCATCTACCCTGCACCGGACTTCTCCCCACAGTTTGCTGCTGTTGGGTGCAATCAGGAAGGAAGAAGACATTTGGTCCACTAGGTGGTGTGTTACTCAATGTCGGGGTGAGGATAGAGGAAGTTCGAGGCCCCTGGGAGGTTGCTGTTGAAATGATGAGTCACAGATCTGAGCCAGATGAGAAGGGAAGGAAGACAGGAAATGCCCAAGCTTCTGAACTTGTGTTCTTCAAACCACTAAAAGAGGATTCAAATATTTGAGTTAAACACCCTCATAAACTGTCTTCTGTGTGTGGGCCTCATGAAACACAATTTTACAGTTTTGGAATTCATGTTCCCATGCAGCAAGACCATTAGAAGTAAGTGGGATTTTTTTTTTTTTTTTTGCCTGAGAGCATAAGCCTGTCAAAATGGTGAAATTCATTATAAATGTTAGGTGCAAGGCAGGAATTCTTTTCTCCAGTGGAAAAAATCCAGACCTGCTACTCCAAATACCTCTTGCTCAAACTTTGTCAGCTGTCTCCGCCTTTCTCGTGCCCTTGAGATAATCTGTAATGACGTGTGGCAGCACCTTATTCCTTTAGGAAATTGATTATTCTTTGATTTCACACTCTCTTAGCTTCCTCTCCAGTCACTGTGATATTGGTTGAATTTTCCCTGTCTTCCTGGCTTTTTTTTCCCTAATTCCCATTTGCACAGAGTCATAATAGTGAGGCAGTCTTGGGGATATTTGGAAGTCTTTTGCCGCAAGCTCCTTTGACAATATTAATACAATGAAAATGAAAACTGAAATGTTCTTATTTCAAGTGGGTATTTATACGTTGGTTATTTGGTACAAGACGTTGATGCCAGAATGTGAACAATAAAATTACATAGGAAATTGTTATTATGAATCATTGAATATTTAACAAGTTATAGAAATGAGACTGTCAAACACTGGCTCTGGGTTTCAAAGCCATGAGGGAGGAAATGATAAAACTGGAAACCTGAAACATTGCAATTCTTCTGAACCCAATGGAAGCATCCACATCATGCAGAGTCTTGGATCATTCTCGTCCTTATAAGGTGATGCAGCAATGCACTTAGGTTCCATGCCCTTGTTAGAAAGAGCCTCAGAGGAAAGAGAAATGTGACATCTCTTAAAGTTTTTCTTAGTCCTTTTCCTGCACTGGGTTTGGAGTTCAAGCTGAAGAGCAGGAAATTAATGTTTGCACTAATTTTTATTGACTCCTGTGCACACAAGTTTACGTGAAGGATTACTAACATAGCTTACATGAGTGAACACCTTCTTGAAGTGCTTCCTACTTGTGTATTTCAGAAAGTATATTTCAAATTCCTTACTTCTGATAAACCAATGCTCAGTGCTCTTTTCTTGTTTGATTGTATAACTGGTGTTCAAGTGACTTCCAATTATCTCAGAATTTCAGCTAAGTCACCAAAATTGAAGACAATGTGTAATAAGTACCTTCACAGTTGAAGAGAGGCAGACATTCCTGACTAAGAATTGGCCTTACAGGCCTGGGACCACCACCCCACCATCGATCTCTGGCCTATATCACAAGACAGCCAGGGATTTGAGGGGGTGGCGTGGGTGTCTCAGTCAGCTCAGGCTGCTCTAACAGAACACCACAGACTGGGGTTTAGACAACAGACACTGATTTCTCACCGTTCTGGAGGGTGGAAGCCCTAGATCAAGAAACAGTGCATGTTTATATTACAGAAGATCAGGATTAAGGGTGTGGAATTTTGATTCAGAGCACAGTTTGCTTTTCTTCCTGAAAAATCTATGACGCCTTACTAAGGAGGGATCCTCAAGCTCACTCTTTTTCACATACGTTTTTATCATTGGAACCACTTTTTCAAAGGAAATCTTCCCCAGAGAAAAGCAGAATTTCTGATAAAGAACGCTTCTTGATAAAGATGGGTGTGTGGGTGACGGGAGGTTGGGATGAGGTATTCCTTGTTTTCCTTGGTGATTCTTCTCCTGATCCCCTAAGAGGATCCCCACAGCTCTAACAGCGCTGTAGAATTCAGTCTGGAAACCACTGGACATCTTATCTTTTTTAAAGATGTTATTTTTTTAGAGCAGTTTTAGGTTGACAGAAAAATTAAGAAGGTACAGAGATTTCCCCTATCCCCCTGCCCCGCCCCCCCAGCTCCTCCATCATTGACATCCTCACCAGAGGGTACAGTTGTTACAAATGATGCACGTACATCATCATCACCTGGAGTCCATGGTTTACAGTAGGGTTCATTCTTGGTGTTGTCCATTCTGTGGGTTTGGACAAATGTATAATGACATGTATCCATCACTATAATATCATGCAGAGTATTTTCACTGCCCTAAAAATCCTCTGTGCTCTGCCTATTCATCCCTATGCCCCCTCCACTGAACACCTTATTTTATAAAGGAGAAAGCTAATGCCAAGAAATATTAAGTATTTTGCCCAAGGCCAAAGAGATAATTAGTGGCTGATCCTGGATATTGATTTACAGCCCAGAGGTTTTTTTCCTAATAAAATATTAATAATGAATAGAGGAATTACTCTTTACTTTCCTATTATTATTGCACTTAAGCAAAGACTTTTTTCCCTCTGCCCCTCTGATATAGCTAAATAACTAACGATTTACTTCCAGACATTAAATCTTGGAGAAAATTCTCGGTATCTCTAGCAGCTTCTTGAAATTCACCAACAATTCTTTCAAGCAGATATCGATGTTCTCTGGCTTCATTAGCTCTCTGCCATCTGCTGCTTTGATGACGTGGCGAAGGAGACTGAGTGATTTAGTACATCTCCTGACAGAGTCAGAGACTTCTTTTCTATTACCTTTGTAGTACATTCTGCTACTCCAGTTATGCCAGCTCCTCTATTCATGCATCCCCACTTGTCTTGCCCAATCAATCGAGTCTCTCAATCAAAGTTCTTGTACCTACCTCACTCGTCTTCATTGTGTGACATTTTCCTGATTTTTGTACTCATATTCTCTCCATGGTGCCTAATGTTTCATGCATTTCCATGGTTCTTTAGTGGGCTCAGTCACGTGATCCATTACATTCTGCAGACATAATTCTTTAACCTTTTTAGTGCCTAATTTACAGTTTCATTCTTCATTGAAATGAATACTGCTTTTCCAATAATTTTGAAACATTTGCGATAAGCCATTGTTATTGATCTTCCTCAGAATAAGCTTTCTGTGCGGACTTTTTTGCTTTGCCCTACTTGAGATGCAATTATTCAATTGACAGCCCATGAATTGATTTCGCCAACAGTACGGGAGAGTTTCTAAAGAACACTGTTGGGGCTTTGGGGAAATGCAATTTAGGGCCTGGACAACCAAGTTTTTTCCTGATCTTCAGCTCTGCTCCTTCTTTTATGATCCTTTCAGCAACCAGACTGTGGGCAGAATTAAACTGAATACGAGAATTCCCTCAGACCTATTCAGTCAGTTTAGTCAAGATGAAGTTAAGATTGAGGATGATACTATCGCCTGATGTCAACAAGCACCACGGCCTATGAGAACCGTCAGGAGCCACTTCTAATTCCAGTAATGTCATGAAAAGACAAGGATGGCGATTTTAACTGTAAGTGATAGAGTATGGAGCATCTTCAAGTACCTTAAGTATCTTTAAGGTCTTTTCTATTCTCTTCGCTGATAAAATTATCAGAGTGTTCCCAACTACTGATAGATCCGTCGGTAAAACAAGTCTGCCAACTATGTGCAAAATACGTCTGGGCACATTGGATAATAGAGCTCCTCCTAGGCCTCATGACCACTAAGGATTCCTCTTAATTCCAATAGAACAGCATCACAATGCATGTCGCTAACTAGAAGAGCTGAGAGCAGCAGAGGAGAGCACGATCTGTAATGAGTGATAGTAAAATGTTAACAAACTTTAAACCGTACTGCATTTAGTATGCATCTGCACACCAGGTTAAGCCGAAAGCACAAAGAATAGTTTAACTAATTCATGTCAAAAATCCGACTAATTATTAATATATTCAATATTCCTGTCAAAACTGGATTATCCAGGGAGGTATCTCAATCCATCAAAATGCACATGAAGATGAGAGCCTCTTTAGGAATCTACTTCAATTAGCCTAGATTTGTGTTTTTTAAGAATTTTTTGGTAGCAGCACATTCCTTTGTTTGATAAACTCACATGGGAGCTGGACCTACAATACGGGAGTCTGACGGTGACGTGGGAGCAGAGGCTGGGGCTCTGGGTCCTGTGATTATTCTCTGCTGTATCTACCTCTTCCTGGGCAATTCCTGAGGCTTCTGAGAGCTCTGGGGGGCCCTGAATACCACAGTTTTGGAAATCTTTGGTCCATGCCACACACCTGCTCACGTGGTGGTGTACCAACATTGAGTTATGATTATATCACGTGACTCTAAATAATAAGAACAGACGGAGAAATTTCAATCTCCATTCA
Source organism: Tapirus indicus (assembly GCA_031878705.1). Classification (NCBI taxonomy): domain Eukaryota; kingdom Metazoa; phylum Chordata; class Mammalia; order Perissodactyla; family Tapiridae; genus Tapirus; species Tapirus indicus. The sequence continues at coordinate 125,373,530 of CM062925.1, forward strand.
GTGGTGTGGGCTATGCAGTTCCAGTCTGAATTACAGTCTTAACAATCATATATTTAGCACCTGCTTTGTGTCAGAAGTTGGGTTAAGCCTGCTGACCTAATGCAAACAAGACCATCCTATCCTCATATGTCTTATATTCTAGTGGACAATAATATAATGGAAGGCAAATCAATTAAAAATTGTGTTTTTTAACTGAGTGTTATGAAGGAATCAAATAAGAGGATAAAACTAAAATCTAAAGTACAGAGGAGAGGATAAGCCTCTATAAGGACATGAATTGTTAAATTGAGACTGAAAGGAAAAGAAGGAGCTGGCCATAGGAGGAGAGGAGTGGAATAAGGAGAGTGACAGAAAGGGAGCTGTGCTCTCAGAGCACTAGAGGAGGACAGGGCCTTGGTGTGTTTAAGAAGATGGGAGACTGTATCTCATGATGGTTATGATTTGCATTTCCCTGATGATTAGTGATGTTGACCATCTTTTCATGTACCCGTTGGCCATTTGTATGTCTTCTTTGGAGAAATGCCTATTCAAGTCCTTTGCCCATGTTTTAATCAGGTTATTGAGTTGTAGGAGTTCCTTATATATTTTGGATGTTATCTTCTTATCATATATATGGTTTGCACATATTTTCTCCCATTCTGTAGGTTGCCTTTTCACTCTGTTAATGGTTTACTTTGCTGTGCAGAAGCTCTTTAGTTTGACGTAGTCCCACCTGTCTATTTTTGCTTTTGTTGTGCTTTTGGTGTCATGTCCAAGAAATCATTGCCAAGATGGATGTCATGAAGTTTCCCCCCAATATTTCCTTCTAGGAGTGATGGCTATTATAAAAAAAAATGATAAGTGTTGGCAAAGGTGTGGAGAAATTGGAACCCTTGTACAGCATTGGTGGGAATGTAAATGGTGGGGTAACTATGGAAAACACTATGGAGATTCCTCAAAAAATTTGAAATAGAACTACCATATGATCCAGCAATCCCACTTCTGGGTATTTATCCAAAATAATCAACATCAGGATCTCAACTAGATTTCCACACTCCCATGTTCATTGCAGCACTATTCATGATAGCTAATATGTGAAAAAAATCTTAATGTCCATTGATGGGTGAATAGATAAACAAAATGTAGTATATACACACAATGGAATATTATTTAGCCTTAAAAAGGAAGGAAATCCTGCTATATGTGACAACATGGATGAACCTGGAGGACACTACGCTAAGTGAAATAAGCCAGGCACAGAAGGACAAATACCGTATGATTCTACTTATATGCGGTCCTAGAGTAGTCAAATATGTAGAAGCAGAGAATAGAAGGATGTTTTCCGTGGGCTGGAGGGAGGGAGAGATGGGGGTTTGCTGTTCAATGATATAAAGTTTCAGTTATGTAAGGTGAATACTTTCTAGAAATTGCGGTACAACATAGTGTCTATAGTTAACAATATTGTATTATACACTTAAAAATTTGTTAAGAGACTAGATCTCATATTAAGTGTTCTTACCACAATAAGATAAAAGAAAAATGCTGGGAGAAGTCCAATGTTGCTGGGCTTCCTAAAAAAGGGAAACATAGTATAAGTCTGTAGAGACAGACAGGGCAGTGTCTCAGGTAGAGACTTACAGGAACTGATTTCATTCTAAGTACAATGAGACAGTATGGAAAGGTTTCAAGCATGGAATTGTTGATGATTAATATATTTTAAAACATCTGTTCTGATGCTGCATGGTAAATAGCTAGAGTGATGGTTGATGGGCAAACATGGAAGTAGAGGAACCAGAAATGCACCCATTTAGTGGGTGATGACCATGGTCAACAGAAAGCCTTAGAAAGGGAGTCTGTCATTACACTCGTGAAGCCAAGGAATTCCACATATTCTGTCTCTGGAAAACTTAAATATTGAATAAAGCAATCTGAACTAAAAGAGTTCTAGAAAAAAAAATTCTTCCTGAGAGCTTAAAGGGGGAAAGCCACCTCTGAAGAAGCCCTATGGCATGACCTAGAAAATTGCTTCAGGAAAGAGTTTATCATTTGATGTAGAGGGACATGGCCTCTTTGACTCAGGAGCAGAGAACCATGAGGAGACACGAGAAGTAAGAGGGGAGAAATAATGGAAGGTTTGAAGAGAAAAAAAATGATGTTACTGAATTAATGTTACCAGAAATTCACATTGTACTCTTCGATCAAAAAACTGGAAGAGTTAAAGAAAAACTGCTACTTGAAAAATCAAATAAATAGATTAAACCCAAGTCAAAGTTGGCTCATGAAAATAACTCATAAAGTTTTCCATGGATGTTAAAGTTGAACTTCAAAATAGACTCAGTTTTCTAGTGACTGAAATGAAGGAAATACTGTGACACTCAGGTCACATTACTCCTAAGATAAAGACACACCAGTAATTTAGGATTAGTAATTATTTTCCAAGCACTAAGGCCCTACTTAATAAATGCAATAATTAAAATAATAGCTATATATCATTCTTTACATAGTTTTGTAAAGAAAGCTAATTCAAGCTTTAAAAAAATGTTGTCATTTTAATTATTCCTGAGAAAGTATCTGCAGCTTACCCTTCTTCTATGGACTTCTATTTCTTATCAACCATGTTGAGTTAACTGAAAAATAATATGAATCAAAACTTCAATTGATATTAGTGTTATAAAATTTATATTTTAAACCTTGTCTGACTGCAAAATATTTCTGAAAGCAATAAAAAAAATTGCTGCCTTGTTTATAAGACTATCGTATACTAAATCAGATATGTATATATCTCTTTGTTTGAAGAAACTCAAAATCAATTTGAAACTCAACTTCAATGGTTGTGGAAGATTTTAAGATGTATTTCTTCTTCTGTGACTGAGAAATAGGATTTTTCTGCTCTAGCTGGTTGATATGGTGTATTACATTGATTGATTTTCAAATTCTGAAAATTGCCTCACATGTCTGGAATAAATCCGACTTTGTTAAGGTGTGTAATTCTTTTTAAACATTGTTGGATTCATTTTGCTAATACATTTTTGAAGATTTGGGTTCATGAGTGATATTGGTTTTTATTTTTCTTTTCTTGCTGTGACTTTATCTGGTTTTGATATTAGGGTATTCTGGCCTCAAAGAATGAATTAGAAAGTGTTCTCTCTGCTTCAATTTTCTGGAAGAAATTGTGGAGAATTGGTATCATTTCCACCTTAAATATTTGGTATAATTCACCAATAAAACCACCTGAGCATGGTGATTTCTTTTTTGAAAGGTTATTAAGTATCAATTCAATTTTGTTAGTAGATAGATCTATTTCTTCTTTGGTGAGTTTTGGTAGTTCATTTCATTCAGAGAATTAGCTTATTTCATGTAAGTTATTAAAATTGTGGGCATAAGGTTGTTTGTGTCTACCTTTACTGTTCTTTTAATGTCTGTGGGATGAGTAGTAACAACCCCTGTTTCTTTTATTACATTAATAATTTGTACCTTCTCTCCCCGTTTTTTGGGAGAGACTGGTTAGAGGTTTACCAATTTTATTGATCTTTTCAAACAATCGGCTTTTGTTTTCACTGATTTTCTTTATGGTTTTCCTATTTTCAACTTTATTGCTTTCTGCTCTGATTTTTATTACTTTTGCTTTAGGTTTAAATTTTTCTTCTTTCCCTAGTTTCCTAAGGTGAAGCTTAGGTTACTGATTTTAGATCTTTATTATTTTCTAATATGTGCATTCAATGCTATTAATTTCCCTCCAAGCACTGTTTTTACTACAGCCCACAAATTTAGATAACTTTTATTTTTGTTGTTATTTAGATGAGAATGTATTTTAATTCCTTTTGAGAAAAGAAGGCTGTTGAGAAGTCCTTTTTTTTAAAGTTTCCAATTATTTGTGAATTTTCCAGCTTCTCTCTGTTGTTGATTTTTAGTTTAATTTCATCTGGTCTGAAAAAACACTTTGCATGATTTCTACTTTTTTTTTCAAAAAAATTAAGTTTGTTTTATGTCCTAGGATGTGATCTATCTTGACGAATGTTCCATGTGAGCTTGAGGAGAATGTGTACTCTGCTGTTGTTGGATGGAGCATTCATCATCCATAAATGCCACTTTAGATCCATGGTACCATTGGATTCATGGTACCATTCAGGTCACCTGCCTGTATCCTTACTTATTGTCCACCTGGTTAATATATCAACTAAAAGTGGATTGTTGAAGTCTCCAATGATAACAGTGGATTCATCTATTTCTCCTTGCAGTTTTTGCCTCTTGTATTTTGATTTGCTGTTATTAGGTGCATATATGTTAAGAATTGTTAAGTCTTCTTGGACAATTGATCTCTTTACCATTACATAACACTCTTCTTTATCCCTGATAATTTTCCTTGCTCTGAAGTCTGTTTCATCTGAAATTAATACAGCCACTTCTGCTTTCCTTTGCTTAAGGTTACCATGGCATATCTTTCTCCTTCCCTTTAATATTAACTTATTTGATTCTTTACATTCAAGTGGGGGTTTTTTACATAACGTATACTTGGGTTTTATTTTTTTATCCACTCTGACAATATATATCTTTTAATTGGACTTTAATTTGTGAGTCGAAAGTATTCCTTTTGGCTCTTGTATCCCTTTTACCTACTCCTGTCTTGTATTTTTTGTTGTTTTTGAGGGCTTCATGATTTTCTAACACTACAATGCTCCAGCATAATCTTGTATATTGCCTGCTCCAGTCTTTGGATCATCCATTTTCCTAAAGAACATTGGCTCCTTTTATTTGAGAATGATGTCAGAAACCAAGCTCTGGTGTTAGGTGTGCCCCTTGCTACTGGAGGGTCATTGTTTCTAGGCTCCCTCAGCTGAAACAGCAAAGAAATATATGTTACTACTGTTTATACACAGACCTGTATGTATTTCTATGTGTATCCATCTGTAGCTGTGTTAAGATAAGATGAGCTCATGCTGATGACTACAACTCTAACCCATACCCACATGAATCACTGCAGCCTCCCTCCTCCCTTTAGTTATCTATAACTGCCTATGCCAGTGTTAAGTGCAAACAAAAGAATTTAACTCATGTGCGGAATCAGTGAAATTACACAATTTATGTTTCATAGCTCAAACATACATATGGTTTTCATTCCTAACTGAACAGTGCAAAAGCTGCAAAAACATAACTCAATTGTTTTTATTTCACCTCTCCATATGTGCTCATTATATGAACACTCTCTACTTTTGACGTAGTGGTGAGCAATGGGAAAATGGAAGGAGAAAGTGTTATGGGTTTCCCTATCTTTCCCTCTCATCCCATGTCATCATTTTCGGCATAAATAGTTGATTAATATGGAGAAGTGACACAGGTAAGAAAGGATAGGATACAGTTCCCTGGTTATTTGTGTTTCTGAGACCATGAGTGCCTTGGATCTGTGTTCCCAGCCAGTTCTCATTTGAATGGAAAGTGTGACAGGTCAGGGGCTGCTAGTGGCCCCACTGACTTCATGGTAGATGTTGGACACTTTTACCTTTACTCACTTTGAGTCCCTCTGAATCCTCACACATTATGAGTCCACCGGAATTATGTGCTTGGAGTACCACAGACATTATATGAAAATGGGGGCAACGAGAAATGTTGGGCATGTATACTGTGTGCATATTCTGTGCTCACACACATGCTGCCTTGTTCCATCAGATGCAAATTACAGAAAAGTTCAAAGATAAAATTATAAGAATTTCAAGCAGGTGACAGTAGAGCATTAAATTTAGCACAGGGCCTTTGTGAACATGGGCACAGGTTACACCCATGAAGCCAGCCCTGGGTAGGTGTGGGGCAGGTGTATCCGTGGTCTTATGGGAGCTTAGGAATTTCCTCACACTAACTGGAGAGGTTAGAAGAGGCTTCTTAGAGGAGGCCATAGATTTTTCCTTCCTTTTTTCCAAGAGTCTTAAGGATGGCAGTCGACCACATAATAATGTGGGAGGGAGGTACAGTTTGAAGGACTGGCAGGTGGGGACGAAAGCAGAGAAGCAAAACATATGTTGAAACTTGAGGAGCTGCACCTGGCACTGGAGTTAGTACACATGAAGAAGACTGTGAACTCATGAGCAGTCTTTGAAGCACACATGGGTGTCACCCCCGCAAGTTCTGTCCTTTCTTCCTCTTTAGCATTTTTAGATATAAATCTTTGCTTCTCTTTACTTAATTCATTGATCTGGTATTGAAAATTACATTTATGTAGCACTTAGAGGGCTCAAACTTAACATCTGTCACATTTTATGCTCTGTTGACTAAATTTCTCTAATTTAATTGTTACAGTATCTCCAAATAGAAGAAGACAGATCTTCCTGGATTCTCTATCCTAGAAAAAGTTGTGTGTATATGTATATGTATTTCATTTTCTCAACACAGCAAGCACAAAAAGAGGAAGCATTACGTAGATGTGTTTATTCCTACAACATTAAACCCAGCACTTGTCTTTCTTTCATGAGAAAAATAATTTCTTGTGTCACATAAGGAAAAAACCCTTTAGTCTTCCAGCAGGTGCCACGTACTGATTGAAATTCACCCATATTTGAAAAGCATACGCATAAGCCATTCTCAGATATTTCTTTTCCATAAAATCAGATAACAAACTATCTTTGTCAAAGCACTCCTGAAAAATAAATAAATTACTTTCTTTGGAGTAGGTTAACCTGTATTTAAAACTACAGATCCAATACTTACTGTGTGCCCTTAGCCAAGGGACTTCATTATCTGAGCCTTAATCTTTTTAAATAAATAAAGTAGGAAAAATAATTGTCATTTTGAAAATTTTTGTGTGGATTAGAGATAATAAATATAAACGATTTTAGCAGTTACCCCAGCAAATGTTACATACCCAGTCACTGGTAGTTATTATTGGTGATGCTAATAGCATTATTGACAAAATATTTCAAATCAATAGTCTTAAAAGGCTATCTAATGGTGACTTCTGAGAGTGTCATCATATTTGGCTGATGCTGTAGACTGCCTCAGAGACCCTCAATTTTGTTATTGTAATTGTTTCAATAATATCTAAAAACCTATCTGAAGATATTGACCATGGCTTTAAAATAATTTGACTTTTATATTAAATTGTTTGCCACTCCTCATGATGTATGCTCACAAACTCACATGTGATGAAAAATACTAAAATATTTATACTAAAATATAAAATGCTAAAATATTGAAATGCTAAAAATATCTTTTTGCTAATTTTTCTTAGTTGGACTTCCTCTGCCTAAATTTCTCTCTCTCTCTCTTATATTTCTTCTTTTTAAAAATATTATGCAGTTTCATTGGATAAAATTTGAAAACTGAGAAAATAATTTAAAATCAATCACTTCATTTCTGAAGTGTAGCTCCCCAGCTCCATCTGTTGAGTTTCCCTAAGACCTCCCTCGGCTTCTTGTTTCCCTGGACGCGTTTTCTCCAGCCGGTGTCCTAATTACCCACGCCTTCACAAAATAAGCGTCTTAGGCTGACTCACAATCTACTTCTCCAAGCTAGATTTGTTAACGCTATATATCTCTATATATCCTTCCTCTGGCTATTCCACAGCCATCTCAAAATTAATGTAGCATCTCTACCACTGTGATTTTTTCATGAATTTCCTCATGGGTTAATTCATTTCACTGAATATTACAGGCTGGCATCTTCCCTCTTTTTAGCCCTTCTTGGAGGTTATGAGATATTCACTCTGCTGACAAAACCCCAAAATACTGTAGCATTGAAAAGTTTAATTATATGACATTTTGATTGGGGCACTGAGTGTGCATGTTTAAACAAGCGTGTGTTTAAACGCCCACCCACCTTACACCTCACTGTTAATATCATAACTCTGCTTAGTGCCATTAGGAAAGAAAAAAAAGTGGTTTTTTTGTGTTGATCTGTTTGGAAGTATCACAGCTTTGCCCTGGAAGAGCAATGGCTGCACTGTGCTGTTATTATCTCCAAATCCAAGGTAAACACATTTTTATCACAGTACCTGCAGAGGCGGCCTCGCACTCCAGCGCCCAAGCACCAGATCCTGGAGTTTGCTGGAGACCTTGTTCTGGACCATGCCAAGGGGACTGTGCGTTCTCTGTCACTTTTCAGGCCACAGATCCTGGGGCATCACTGTGGCTCTCTGGCCCTTCTAAGTCACAGTTCGATTCCACCTTACGGAACCACTGTCATTCTTTCCCAGGAGAAGAGATGGCATTAGAACTGCTGACAGGCGCCTATATCTCCCCCTTCATTGTACACAAGTCTTCCCCGCCCTGAGACAGTCCTTTCTCCTCTCCATTCAGCCTGCCTTCTCCAATTCGTCCTCCTCTGGGACCTTTCTGTAGAGACTGTCCTTCCAGCCATTTTTTTGTTTAAATAGTACATACCTGTGTTTCAGTTTCGTACTTAAACATTTCCAGAACTGTAGCCTCACTTTCTCTGTCATGTTTTGTTTACTTCTTTAAGCTGCTCCTTATCTTACAATCATCCTCAATCATGCTCACAATTGCAGAATGAACCTTTACCAAAATGCTGAAGTTTATTTCTATAGACACTAAATAGGGAGGGTCTCTGTCAATAAATTAACCTGGTTTTGTCTGTAAATGGTCTCTGATTCTGAGTCGAGGAGCGAGTTCTTGCAGTTTCATTTCTGCTTATCATGGCACACTCTTGTTGAATTATTCTGAGCCCACAGCATTTAGAAAGGCAAGACACACTGATTTCCTCATTGTGTCAGGAAATGGCAAGTTAAGCAAATTTCTAAACCCTTTCAAACTCTGAGTTCTGATGATGGACTGTGTTGGTGCTCACACATGTGTTGGAGCCCATTTCACATCGTCTCCTAGAGGGACTGAAGGAACAGAGCCCTGGCTTCCCTGAGCGGTTTCTTGTTCATTACCACCTTCTCTCCTGGCCTCTCTGCCTTCCCTGTGGGACTTTCACACTCCACCGCTGTTCTCAATTCCTCATCTCAGGATCTACGTACGGGGTAATCTACCCTACCTAATCTAGGGTAATCTACCCTAATACATGGGGGAATATTCTTTCATGTTTATATTCTCATCATTTAATGTGATGCCTGGCAGTGCATTACTCAGTAAACAATTCTTCATGGAGCAAGTGCATGACCAAATGATCCTCCTTATATGTGCATACATATTCCAACTCATATCCATTCCATATCATTCCAACTCATATTCCAACTACCATATCATGGCTCATTCATAGATCTGTAAATGCCAACATGAAGTCATTTGACTGAAAAATATAATGCTGCTCTTACTGTCTGGAGGGAGGGGGTGCAAGGATTCAGAGGAAATTTCCCTCTAGAATCATTGCCCTGAAGGACCAGGGCAGTGCTCTGGTGGGCCCTCCAAGGAAAGAGTCTGTGGTCTCTTTGCTTCTGTTGGGTGGTCAGAAGGGGCTAATGACCTGTGGGCCCATGGATGGTTTTCAACGCTTCCACCTGAACCACCCAACTAGAAACCTTGCTAAGATTATGAGAGGCCGGGATATACACTGACGTGCTAACTCGGGAGTCAGAGAACAATGTGCACACATCAGGGTCATTTTACAAGTAACAATGAGGATGCTAGGGTCAAGCATAAGTTTTAGCAGTGGAGGCCACTGTGCCAGAACGGGAAAACAAACCGAGTGCGGCCTAGAGAGCCCTTGAGAAAAGGTGGGATTTTGAAAAATAACATAGGGTACCCACCATCTAGCTTCAACAATTTTGAATATTTTGCAAATTTTGTTTCTTCTTTCACACCACTTCTATTTTTATTTTTTTATTTAAATATTTTAAAACAAATTCCAGCCCTTGTATCGCTTCTCCTATAAATATCTGGTAAGTATTTCTAATAGACAAGGACTTTTTAAAACATAACCACCATATTGTCATCACACCTAAAGGTAAATAACCCCTTAATGTCATCTAATATCCAAGAATTACTTTATTTGGTTGATGTTTCTTAAATCTCTTTGCTTCTGTAAAGTTCATTTGCCTGTAAAAAAAAAGCCTGGTTGTCTCACTTTCTGTAATGACCAATGGTTTAAAGTGTTGTCAGTTTCACCCATCAACCTTTCATCCAATGGTTTTAGCAACTCTAGATACTTGCAAATTATATACGTATTATATATAACTGTATATACTTACTTATAACATTTACATATGTTTATTTATAACAAATTTGCAAATTGTACACAATTTCTGGATTCCTTTATTTATTGAGGCAAACCTGTTCTGGAATCCCAAGTTAAGCGCTTATAAAATGGAAAAAGCCTTAGCAGTCTTGCTCAACGTGATATTCTGTGTGCGGGAGACCTCCTATTACCGTGAAATTGTCAGTTTGGGTTCAAAATTGAGAATAAAACACACAGCATTCTAAAGACAGCCACAAAACCCTGGAGCCAGATATACCATCAACAATTATAAACAGTGGAAACAAGTGGACCTACCGTGGCCAATTCACCTCCCTTTCCAGACACATAAGCAATCTTGACAGCAGAAGACAGTGGAGGAGGAAGAGAGTGCAGGATTTGAGGGCAGTAGCTTTTCCTTCTCTTCAGTGGGATGGGGGAGGAGAGTATGTTGTCCTGTCTCAGAGAGACACGTGGGACCTCCATGGCATGTCTCCTGGGCCTGCTCAGGGTGACTGTACACCTAATAACCAACACTACATGGGAAGGACTGCCACCAGTTTAAAGTATTATTATGGGATGTGCTGCCAAGCGTGAAAAGGGGATTTACTTAACACTTTTGGGTCAATCATTAGAGAAAAAATTCAGAGCTATCACGTGTGTAACTTACCCAGTCAAGAGAGTTCGGCAAACCCATTGTACCTAGGTGGTCCATTTTCTAAGGGTGGTCCAGGTAGATGGGGGACATGGCTCAGATCAAGTGATGTCTGTGCCCCTGGAAAATAGCCAAGGCTCTTGTGCCAGACTTTAGCTGGTACAGAATTACCTGTACGCTTGTCATATACATCTAATCTTCAAATTTATTATGAAGGCATTAAAGGTTTATCTTTTAGTTGATCACATCGTAGAAGAAAAGATCTGGCCTAATCCTTCAAAAATTAAGAATGCCAGAAAAAAAAGAAGGATTAAGTTTGGAGGACATAAATGTTAACGACTTTTTAAAAAGCCGTTTGAAACGTACTGTAGGAAAATTTCCAGTTGTATGTATTTTAAGTCCATGCTGAAGAACAGCATACAGAGGATGAACTTTCAATACCCGAGAGTTAAAGAGTTATCCAACTCTTTAAGTATTATTGTTGAGCAAGTAAAGATTCTATCTGAGAAACCATATATTTTTTTAAGCCTGAGTAGTTAGAAATCATTCGAAAATAGTCAAGTTACATTTTCATCACAAGTAAGTACAGGCTAATGAGCATAATTGAACGTTTCTGATGACTGAAATTCTTGAGGTTCGTCAGAGTGGTCATTAAGAAACTCCATTTCATTATGTAGAGAAAGCATAGGTGTTTGAGTTGATTTTTAAGTGCAGGATATTAGTAATTTTTGTTGAAATTTCCGATCAAGCTTCCTTTCTTAGGATTTTTGTGACTTGCCTATTTGAGAAGGGAGAATTCTGATTGACTGTGTGGTTTCTGGTTAATTAGGCCTTTACAGTATTGGACCCCCAAGTCCTGAGGCAGGGAGTGTACCGGGCCAGACTGGCTGTCCAGAGCTGGCTGGGAGGGAAAGATCCTCTACTAATGACCTGGGAGGAGCAAGGATGACAAAGAGGCAGTTTTCAAGGATGTCTACAAATAGAAAAATGACTTCCCAGCCCTCCTGCCAGTCCATTTTCTGTTTCTTTGTTCAGCATAAAATGAAAAGCCCACTGCCAGTGATGGTGTGGAACATTCAGATATTCTCCAATACACTAAAGGGAAAATGCAGAGGCCTATGTGGTGAGTTATTTGTGTTCTCTTCTCCTTCGTTCCCCTCTGGATATGAAATAAAATTAGAGTAATGGACATAATTAATTCCGAGTCTCATCTCAGAAGGATAATTTATTACCAGGTTAAAACCCCTTGAACCAGAACTCTAAGTGATTTGTAGTGATTATTATACGACACTTTCACATTTTTGCTGACCTAGTTTTCTTTTTAAAAAAGAAGGGTAGAAACTAAATTATAGAGTAAAAATGAGTCTTACCCATTTCACTGATTGCACTGATTTTGTCAGGCTATTTTTAAAAACCACCTTAAGAATATTACATTCATGACTCTTTGGCTATGTCAAGGTAACTAAGATTTCAGTCCTCTTGGTCCTTCCAATGGTGTTGAGAATGCCTCTGATGAAATGGGTCAACTAGTTGTATTATCTGCTTGAGCAGATCACTGGTTCAGCAGCAGAACCTGTAATCTTCATTCTCAAAGAGTTTATACTTACGATGAGAGGTGAAAAGCCAGAAAACCAACAGAAATTCAGAAAATAGCATCCACAACTGATCCCTACATTGAGATACAATTAAGTCAAAATTCTTTTCGACCTATCTCTTTTGAAGCACAGTGCTACATGCGAGAGGGAGCCTAAAATAAGGACATCTTAATCACCCAGTAACAAGGTGGGGGAGACCAGACTGAATTCTGAAAACTTCAGTAACAGCATACGTAAATGTCAATATGAAACTGATCCTAAGAACTATCAAAATCATATAGCTGGAGAAACTGATGAGCAGTTGGTCTAGAGTGAGTTCTGTGCGTGCAAAGTGAGTTCAATGAAAATGTGCAAGACGAGGATGATATGGGACAGCACAGTGGAGGCCTTATCCTAATGCCACAGCATATTCCTGCACCTTGACTTGGCCTGCAAATGGGTCACAAAAAAGGTGGCACTTGGAGTAGGATTTCAATTATACGTGGGGCTTAATTTATGATTGAGGACACATTCCAGATATGCTGCTCCTGAGAATGTCTGCTCATGTCAGGAACAGGTGAGGGTCCTTATTCTAATTCCCATGATTGGAATTGTTTGTATTCAGTGTCAATTATTATTTGGAGAACTCTAGAGCTAAAACCTGCAAATGGGAGTCCCTCTTCCCCCTTTAACATAATTAATTCTAATTATATAACTAATTTGAATTTTATTACAAAACTTCTCAGTGTAACTATTCAGAGTGGAGTGATTACCAGCTAAGACAGAAAAGAGTAATAATGATAATAATAAAAATTCATCAGGGCATGTTGGAATAGGTTTTTTTTGCAAGCTTTCATGGTTCTTGCCCTTCTTTTGTGATAAAAAAGAGGAAATAATTCAACTCATATAGCTTCTATTTATTGCTCTTTGAAGAATGTAAATGTTCTAACAGTGGTTGGAAGGAAATGAGAGAATGAATTTGCTGCATTTCTAAATGTGCCCATTTTTCTATTTCTTGTCAGCTTTGCTCTATTTCAGAGGTGGAGACAATGGTGTCCTTAACTCCTTTTCTGTTGAGATGGATGCAAAACTGATAAGCAGACATTGGAGAGTCCTCACATACTAAGGGCTGCAGGCAAACCTAGGTCTCCAGTTTAATTACCTGCTGGGTTAAACAATACTGATCTTTTCTGGCATATGGGGTCAGTGAGAGCTTTCCTTTGAACCACATGGGGAACACACAGCCGATGGAATATACTAATAAACCCTTTGCATGAATTACTTTGTTCAAGTCTTTTGCAGACAGAAAGGCAGCAGGCTCAGCCCTGCTCTTTTCTTACGGGTACAGGAGTGATGTGTTTACCGATTGACAGTCTTTTAGGACCACGGCCCTGCTAGCGTGTGTCTTATCCCATGTACTCCGTAGAGTGTCTGTCAATAGGTCTGCAGGGAATCATGCCTGTATTTTGTAATCTTCATACAGAAGACAAATAAGGGGCTGCTTTCTTTCTCTGTGGTGCAGTTTCATATTTTTCCCTGTATCCCTTAGCTATGCACACTGAACTGCCTTTCATGGCAGGGATTTATGTAACACACAATGCCAAAATGTACTTCTCTGCACCTCGTTTGATTACTATTATGTTATTTTCAATTGAAATATGTATTTTGCCAAAAAATAAAGTACTGTTCTTTCTTATTCTAAAACCTCTGCCATTTTTAACAGAGTAAGAGACACATTTTTTTTTTCTATTCAATAACCGAATGTATTCTCATCTGTGACAAATTCATGGGAAAATAAGCATGCATTTATTTCATTGATTGTCCATACGGATATTTTGGGCAAATACACATTATTTGGCATGCATGAAAAAACAATGTCTCAGGCATATTTGTTTTTCCTTTGTTCCCAGCTGTATGAAAAATACTTGCATGAAGTGGTGAAATCACCTTCTCTTTACCGAATCAGCGAGCTTCAGGTACATTCAGCTATCTTTCGTGTACTTATTTCCAAATGCCCGTTACATGTGTCCATGTGTCTTCATCACGGGTGGGAAAAAAGGCAAAACAGAACTAGTAAGCATTTTGTGATGACTGAGATCTTCTGGAGCTGGAAATACACAGCTCATAAAGAAAACATAAAAAACAAGCAAACAAAATAAGGCGGCATTTTTAGACACTGCTAAATTATGAAACCCATCATTTCTATCCCCACTTCTAATCCTCTGATTGTTAAATAAATTATATGTGCATGTTTGTGCACACACCTCCTCAATGCACACAAATGCCTTAGTCAAAAACGGCTCATAAGCTTTTCTTTGATGTGTGTTTCTGTGTGTGTGTGTGTGTGTGTGTGTGTGTGTGTGTGTGTGTCTGTGTTGGGGGGTCATTCTCTGCCTCTGCAATCCATCATTTACTTATACTGTTATATAAAGAGGAAACTGATTGTTTTTTACTTTTCTTATTTATTAAAGTCATTGAATTTATGAAATACTCTTCTTATCCTTTGAATGTCCCCCTCTGGTTGTTAGTTACCTTTTCTGGTCTGTACCATCACACACTTGATGCACCAGCAGAGGAAGTGAGCTGCAGAAGTCCCAGCTCTTAAGGGTTGGCACCACTTCTCACCCCTGCTCTTTCCTCAGAGCTACCTAGCACTTGCTTAGCAAATGTCTGGAGTGGACGAGTGACATATGAGCACATTCCACTCTCAAGGATTTTTATAAACTTTTCATGACGAAGGTCAAGATAATATCATGTAACATTACGGAGATGATCTGACAAAATATTGTTATTAGCAAGTTATTTTAGGGACAGGAAGAATGTTAAAAGGAGCTGTGTTAGATCTTTTTCTGGCTTGGCTCCATCTGTGGAAAAATTCGAATTTCCTTTTCTGGAACCTCTGTTCTAATGCATCCTGAGAAGAGAAATGTGCTTGCCGAAAACAGTATGAAAATCCTGTGTTGGAATCCACAACATCTCCACAGCGCTCAACAGAAGTGTCTGCTAGAATCTCTGATTTTCTTTCTCAATAAAGTTCTACCTACACTTATTTGATGGCCAAAATAAAGAATTTCATCAACTTTATATGGGCTGTTTTAATAAAAAATTAAGAAAGGAAATGATTGAAAACCAAGTCCCGTCTAGCATACACATATTCCATAATATGTTTAATTAAATTGTGACTATTATAGCTAAAGTGTGAAAGGGCCTTATGATTTTGTAGGCCTCAACATAAATTTCCTTCTCTGATTCTATATGATGACCTAGAAATCATGGGAATCACATGTGGACATGTCTTCACATGGTGTAGCTCCTTGAGAATGTGAATTTCAGAAAACCTGGGTTTGAGTCTTAGCTCTGAGATTACTAGCTATGTAAACTTGGGTGGGTTTCTAACCCTCTGATCATCTTTTTACTTATCTGTGAAAAAAAGAGTTAAAATAGCAGTTAAGTCACAGACTCTGATATAAATGGGCCGTGTAAATGTAACACACGTGATTATTACTCCTCTTTTTCCTTTAGCTGGTCCTTCAACAGAACTCTGCTTTTTCATTGTTACATCTTCCCATAAACCAGCAAATGTCATCATTGCTACACAGTCCTGCACCTTGACAAATCTGACCCGTCCTTGCAGAGTGACTGTCAATGTAGATGGGAGGGCTCCTGGTTGTTTCTCTCTAAAAAGTTTGGAAACTAGAGAGTGAAATGAATGGTCATATATATAGTATCACAGGCTTAGGTTAAAACAATAGAACAAACAAACACACACTTTAATTTCATCTATTCCCAGCCCCTGTATTTAGTTTAGAGCATATTAACTCTATCTTTAATTAACAGTTATTCAATTACATTGAACTAAAGCAAATGGAAACTTTCTCAGATTTTTAGGAACCAATCCCCTGCCTGTTTCACTGTTTTCAATCTTTTCTGACTCAGCAGAAAAAGAACTGAATAACTACAGTCCCTGGACACTTGGGTGCTTATAGAAGTAAAAATAATAATAATAAAATCACCAGGAGACAGTAAAATCAATGTTTTGTGCACTGTTTAATTGCAGCATCCAAAAGAGTATTTAATGCAGTCTTCTCCTACTTCTGAATCAACTTTGTATAGATTAGATTGTTCATATTTTTTCAGTTAATGCAAATGCCAAAAGAGCCTCTGAACATGAATGAAAATTCTCTTACTTCCTGTACTTAGAGAATTTCCCTCACAGTTCTGAAATTGATTCTTCTCAGAAGACCCTGCTTTTTATTTCTTTGACCTTTCCGATCACCCACCACTGTCCCTTTAATTTATAATTCTCCAAGCTACTGTTATTCTTCCTCCTTTTTTTTTTTTCCTTACCAGCCTCTGGCATTTCTATTCTGCAAAGTGCACTTGTAAGATGGAATGTCTGGTAGTGGCCTGCGGAAGAAACATTTTGAGTCAAACTGCCATCATTTCTTTTTGGCAACCTCCTCTTCTTCAGATTTTAAGAAATGGCGAGTTTTTGTGTCATCATTTGTACATTTGTACAGTTAACACTGGATTAAAAAATCATAAAGTCACTTTGGCTTTTGTCATCTGGCATCTGTGGTTAATGAGAACAATTAATCTTTGTATTACAGCGTTATAGTTATCTTTTTAAAGAGCTCAGGAACATTGAGTGTGGAGCAAATAAATGTAAAAGAATTAAGCCCAGAGCCTTCTCCTCCGTCTCTCACTGTTATAAGAATGTTCCAAGTGAATTAGCCCTTGAGCGTTCTCCTCCCCATTCTCTCCTAATGGGCTGTAAGGAGAGGAAAATTTTCCAGGACAAAAATACTTCCACTGAGAACTGTCTCAGTACAAACCCTCACCACTTACATATGGCACCCTATCTTATCACTTCTGAACAGACCTCAGAGTCTGAAAGGGTTTAGAAATTTGCTTAACTTGCCATTTCCTGACATAATGAGGAAATCAATGGGTCTTGCCTTTTGAGATGCGAGTTCAGAATGATTCAACAAGAGTGTGCCATGATAAGCAGAAATGAAACTGCAAGAGCTTGCTCATCAACTGAGAATCAGAGATCCTTTACAGATAAAACCATGTTAATTTATTGACTGGGACCCTCCCTATTTTTCATCCTCATAAACAAGCATCAGCATTTTGGTAAAGGTTCATTTTGCAATTGCGAGCCATATTCTGGGAAGCACAGAAGGTCTACCCCAATTCAACTAAGACTTTGAGAGTGAGAGGGGAAGCCAATTTGTTTCCATAAAACATCTGCCCCTTTCCATGTTGAAATTATCTTTTGCTTAGTCAAATACTTAGTTTAAGGAGACGGGCTAATCTGCGTATGGGAGATAAAAGAACAAACTTCTGGGACCTCCCCAGAACCTTGTATCATATCTCTGTGGTGGTAAAACAAATGGGTCTGGGAGTAGAATTGACTTCATGCACACACTAGTGGAGTAAACTCCTTGCCCTTCTGGGCTGAGTGTGTCCCTAGTTCCGGGGCAATTTCTGCATTCCGATGTTGGATGAGGGAGTGAGGTGTGGATGTAGGCTGTAGAAAGTCATCTGCTGTGTTTGGGGAACATGTCACCTCTACATTTCTGCATACTTCTGCAGCAATGTAACCTGGTCTTCGACACCCTTTTTACTTAGCTACCCATGAATAACCACACCAAGAAAACAGCCTGGGATATCTGCAGCCTGGGATATCTGTTTTGAATTTCCTAATTCTTAAAAGCTTGTTTCCGTTGGAAATATCTGAGGCAGAATGAACACAAAGACCTCCACCGCATTCATTACTTTGAAAAAGTTATTACTGTTTTGTCTGCTCCTGCCAGCTGGTCGCCTTCCCTTGTGGCGTCTGCATTTGTTGTCTCCAAGACCACGACTTGGGCATTGCCTTTTTTAATACACTTTTTAATTTAGAACAATTTTAGATTTACCAAAAATTTGGAAAGAAAGCATGGAGTTTACATGAACCTCACATTCAGTTGTCCCTATTTGAAGCATCTTACTGGTATAGTACATTTCTTACAATTCCTTAGCATTATTACGTCCTATCACCTACAATACATTATTGTTGCTTTATTTTTAACTAAAGTCCTTAGTTTACTCAGATTCTCTCAGTTTTTACCTGATACCTTCTTTCTGTCCTACGTTACATGTAAGTTTATGTGTCTCCTCAGCCACTTCTGGGCTGTGACAGCTTCTTTGACTTTCCTTGGTTTTGATGACCCTGACAGCTTTGAGGAGGACTGGGCAGGTGTTTGGTAGAATGTCCCTTGATTGGGATTCATCTTGTGTTTTCCTCATCATTAGAGTATGATTGGGTATCTTGGAGAAGAATATCACAGAGAAAGGTGTTGTTTTCATTCCATCAGAACATTGATGCGTACTATCAACACGTCTTATCACATTGGTGTTGACCTTGATGATCTGAATGAGGTGGTGCTTCTCCACTGGGAAGTTGCTCTAATTTCCAGCTCTTTCCGTACTGTCCTCTTTCGAATGAAGTTGCTAAGCCCAGCCCACACCTGAGGAGTGGGGAGTTGTGCTCCGCATCCCTGAGGGCACTGTATCCACACGACTAATTGGAGTTCTTCTGCATAAGAGATGTATCTCCTCTCCACAATCTATTCATTCCATAACCAGTTGATATCAGTATAGATTCACATATATTTATTTTATGCTTTGAGTTGCAATCCAATAAGACTTTTTATATTTTTTGCTCATATTATTCCAGCTTTGGACATTGGGAATCTTTCAGCTGGCTCTTGTGTCCCCTTGACATACCTTCTACATTTTTTCTTTTGAAAACTTCCTTACTTTCTGGCACTATAAAATGATCCAGGCTCTTCTCGAATATTTCCTTCTCTGGTCCTAGAATCAATCATTTCTCCAACGAACCCTGGTCCCTTTTATTGGAGAAGAGTGTTAGAAGCCAAAACTTATATGCTTGGTGTGCTTGCTGCTACTGGGGAGTCCTTGTTTCTGGGTCCCGTCCACTGACAGAGCAAGAAAATGTATGTGTGCATACTAACATATTTACAAATATTTCTGTATATAACCATGTGTGTCTGTGTTAGGTTAAACATGAGTTCATACTGATATTCCCAACTCTAATACATTAATTCCCGCGTGGTTCATTCTATACCCCCCTCCTACTAATTTGTAACCCCCACCCAGCAGGGAAACACTGGCTCCCACGCTTCTGTCTGCACATTTACTTAATTATTCAGTTCCAGCATATGCATGTAGTGGTATGAAAATTGCTCAGCTGCATTCTCTCCCATGGGAAACAACTTTATCAACTAGAATACGGGTCTTACATAATGTTTCTTTTGCCCTTGTCTCACAGACTCCACATATCACCAACGTTATTTAAGTTACCCCCCACCCTTTAGTCAGGGTTTTTCATATACTCATAATACAGTTAGATTGTTTTGCCATATTATGCATTCTATCCTGAGATCCCCAACCTCCTAAGTAATATATTTTTTTAAATTTGCACACATTAAGGTTCACTCTGTGCTATGAAGTTCTATGGATTTTGGTAAATATCTAATGTTATTATCCACAATTACAGCATCATATTATTTTATCAAATAATTTTACTGTCCTAAAAATACCCCATCATTCACCTATCTCTGTCTCTCTCTACACCTAAACTTCTGGAAATAAGTGTGTTTTTCAGCATCTATAGGTTTCCTTTTTTCCAGACTGCCATATAATTGAAATCATACAATAGGCAACATTTTCTGGATGGCTCTTTTCACTTTGTAGTATGCATTTGAGAGTAATCCACCTCTGTTTCTGAAAGAAAGAAAGAGCTCATTTCTTTTTATTTTTGAATAACATTTCATTATATGGATGTGCCATAGTTTACCCATTCACTTTTCAATAGACATCTTGCTTACTTCTACTTTTTAGATATTATGTATAAAGCTGTTATAAATACTAGCATGCAAGATTTTGTGGACATATTTTTTCAAATCACTAAGGTAAATATCTAGGAGTGTGATTGCTGGATAGCATGGTAAGCCTTTCTCCAGCTTTGTAAAAAAACTCCCAAACTGTCTTCCAAAGTGGCTGCAGTATTTTACACCCCACTGGCAATCAATGAGTGTTCCTGTTGTTATGTCATCACCAAAATTGGTATTATACATTTTTTGGAATTTAGCCATTCTAATCGGTGCATGGTGGTATCTCATTGTTGTTCAACATAGCCTTTTAAATCAGTAGTTTCTTGCTAGATATCATGATTCAGATATGAATAAATCACACAATCTCTGTCCTAAAGGAACTTATAGTACAGTTGTGTGACATATTAACTAATTAGCAAAATAAAATGATTGAGAATTTATTCATTCATTCAAGTATAGACGTTGTTTCAGACCTAAAGCCTGTGTCTCTCTCCCTACTTTTTCTTAACCCTAACCCTAACTCTCCTCCCCACTGTTATGTGTAACAGTGAACAAAAAAAGGAGAAGTATCACAAACAGATGAATGATTTTAACCAGATCTTGTAGCTGGAAACCCAACATAAATGTGATGAGGCACAAAACAGAAAACATCACCTTGATTGTGCAAGAAGGGGCTGTTGTGGAGATGTGGAACACATCTCTCTAGCAAAACTGTGGAAGTGGCTTTGGCTCCAGAGTCAGTAAGAATGGAAAGAGGGTGGGAGAAAGATGCTACAAGATAGGATTTTTTGAAAATTTTTTTGCAGAACAATTGAACTACACAATGAGCTTCCCATACATACAGTCCAACAGATATCAACAGGGAAGAAAAAATAAATAAATAAAACCAAAAGTGTCTATTCTTTTGAAACTCATGAATCTGCCTGGATGTTGAGTTCTGGAACTTAAATGCTAGAGTAGATGTTATAATCCCAAAGAACAGCCCTCCCAGTCCTGGCATTTGGGAATATAGAGACTAACAGTTGATGGGGGGGCTGTGTGGGAAAGGATTATGAGTAGCTTGTAGGAGCTAAGAGTGGTCCCAATGAGAGCCAGCAAGAGGGCTGTGGCCTCATCCCACCCTGTGAGGAACTAAGTTTGCCAGCATCCAGTGAGCTTCAATGAAAGTCCCTAGCTCCAGAAAGAAGCACAGCCCAGCAGACACATTCACTGTACCCATGTGAGGCTCTGAGCCCAGGACCCAACTCAGCCATGTCCAGAATTCTGACCTAAGCACAGTGGGAAAATACATTTGTGTGTTGTTGTCAGATTCTGAGATTGTGGTAATTTGTTACACAGCAATAGAAGATTAATATAGACATACAGAGACATCTCAGTCAACCTTCCTACTCAAGGAAAAGCTCTACCAGGAAAACAGATGAGAGGCAGAAATCAAACATGAACATCTGTGTCTCTTGTCACATCTGGAATTAACCAGCTAGATCTGAGTCAAAGAAAGTATTGAAAAGTATATCGGTTCAGGTTTGGTCCAGAAAAACCCGACCAAACCAAGTTTGGTCTATCATCTTTGCTCTGATTCTATATATTTAGAAATTATATAGGTTCTCATCTACGTTACATTGATTTGTTTGGGAGGAGAAAAATATTGGTCTTTTTTATAGTGTAATGAAATAAAAGTAAAACTTTCATTCAGATTTCAGTTTGCAGTTCTGACCAGCTATGAATGGTGGGTCATAGTGTCAGTTTGGCTCAATTTCCTTGGATACATCCAATTCATGAAACATAAAAAAGAACTGTATTTTCTGTATCTGCTAAGTGTGATGAAGGTTGTTTGGTTTTAAGATTTGGGAAGTCTGAGGAAATCAGATGTCCTTAATCTAAACTAATCAGTGAAGGAGACTTTGCAAATTTGTGGGCAGAGGGTGGGGAAAAAAAAAAACCCTTACTCACCACCCCGAGAGTCTGTGTCATGAATTCAACTCCTGTGAATGCAGTCTTTTTATTGTCTTAAAGCTCTTCTGAAGCCTGTCATAATTTTGACTGGTTTAACCAATTAAATCTGGCAAAATAGTCAAAATAGCTCAGAAATAGAAATATAATCTCGTTCTATATCTTCAAATCTACATTCTTTCTTATGTTCCTTGGGGATGGAAGTGCCTGATCAATGGAGTAAATTATTCTAGTTTTTTCTTTTTTGCTTATGAAGTTGAGATACCAACATTTTGTTTAAAGAATAAGGAATATAAGTAAAGGCATCAAGGAGATGGTGTGGGAAGGAGGTAAATGAATATCTTCCTTATTAGAGGGCGTTGGAGGGCAGGGTCATAGCAGATCCCTGTGTAAATGCTGTTCTGAGTAATCAGGAAGAAGATTGATGACTTATTTAATGTAGTCACATGCTTGCCCAAAACTCAGAAAATTAAAGTTACTCATCCAGCACTTTGCTGAGAAAGTAGTAATTTTACAATTTTAAGTCACTTGTTAAGTGTTTGACTCTATGCTACTTCAGAAGGGTCATTTATATGATAGCAAAGGAAAATGTATTTTGCAAAATTCCCTCTGAAAATAGAAGCATTTTCACTGAAAGTGCCAGGGGTCATTTTCCAATATGCTCAGTAAATATACAAGCATTTTGACAAAGAAAATACCTTTGCATTTTCTTGTGTAGATGTAACCTGTGTGGGCATTGCTAAGTTTATAATTAGAAGGATTTGTCAAAACACAAATTGCAGGACCTAACACTAGGTTGCTTCCATACTTAATTGTAACCTTATGAATGTCCTGCTACTTATTCTAGGACGTAAAAATAGAACACATTTTCCAAAAATAATAAGCAAGAGGTATAACTGCAGATATATTCTTGAAGTCACTAAAATGTGAAAATAGATTATCAAGGTTTAGAGAAAACCAATTACAATAATTTTCAGTAGCTTTTTGAACTATTTAGTATTTGTGAACAATATAATATACCAGATACACCAATCAGAGAATTAAAATATCTACTTGAATATTTTAGCTGGCTATGTTTGCCATATGGGAAATGGGAGGCAGAAATGATTATTTCTGACTTACATAAAATTTTCAGTTTGTGCTGTTATTAAAACAATCTCATGCAAAAGAGATGAAGTCACAAATAAGAACAGAACATTTTTACTTCCATCAATGATATTGTCAGTACAAGTAGTAGAGTCCTGATGAGTCCATTGCTCCCATCTTCACCTAAAGAATAAGAATTAAAGAAATATTGGTTCCACCCTTTGGCTTGGGTGGTCTAAGAAGAGTTCCAGAAGGCACACTGTGACACCTGACAAGGTTCTGACAAATTAGGTAATAGAGTGAACACCTTAAATGGAGAATTAACAAGTGACAACAAATGTAAATTTCTTTTGAGATACACACACACACACAAAGATGCACTGTGAGTATGTTTGCACTCTAGAGAACGATTGCACTGTGAGTATGTTTGTCTCTCTAGGGTTACATCTATTTTCTACTACATGGTATTGAGTAAGAATTATTAATAGCGAGAGTTAACAGTAGCTGTGCATAAAAGCAACTGGTGGGATGGTGTGTCCGTGGGCTGAGTTCTGGTCCTCAATCTCACTGATGCTGTCCTCAAATGAGCTACTGATGCACAAGTCAGACATGGTGTCCTGGTGCTCAGAGAGCCCCAGAAACTGTAGGAGGGAACCCACGAAGGACCCGTCTGTCTGTCAATACCAATGGAGTGCTCTATGTACCGACATCTAAATCAGAGCCAACTATGATGACCAAGTAGGACATCTCAATGTCTTTAACAACATGGTATGACATCAAGCTCATTTCTTAACTTACAACTATTGTGTAACTAGAACATTCCCAATACTGTATAAAGCCCTGTGGCTATAAATTTGTGTAAGACAAAGTTCCCGGTACATGGAACCCACTCTTCTCAGGGAAAATCTGACCTCAATTACAAATCAGGGTCTATTTTATCTCTTTTGTAAAGCCTTATTCTGATAAACGTCTGTTTTGCTCTCACTGGAAATCTAATCTTTGTACGATTCCCCCATTATTTTTCAAATCTGTCGAAGGCTTTTCCATTTTCCCTCTTGGTACAGCAAATATATGAATCCTAAGTATTCTAAATACATAGGAAATAAGGTAAAAAGCAGAATATATTTGTCATGAATTTATTTTTATGGACTCTTTTCCGATGATCAAATTCAGAAAGGATACCTCATTTATACATATAAAAAGATATGAAATTAGATCTCAACACATCTTATATAAAAATCAATTCCAGGTAAGGTAGTGACTTAAATATGAACGACAAGCCTTTAAATCTTTTAGAAAACGATACAGAAGAATATTGTTTATCTTAAGGGAAGTGTGCTATTTCTTAAACAAGATACATGACCCTTTCTTTGTGTTTTTGATAAATAAGATTTTTCTATTTTGAATGTCGTTGGGCATACCAATCTTTTCCTTTATGGTTTGCGCCTGGTTTATGGTCTGTATCTCATATTCCCATGTCTTTTGGTGCATCTGATTTTTCTGGTTATTGCTTCTTCTAGTTCTTGTTCATACTGCCTTATTTTACTGCCTCTGTGTGTATGTGTGTTTCTAAGTTCATATTGAATCATACTTTATCTTTGGAAACACTTTGATCGCTGGTTGAAGGCATATTTCTCTACAATATTTGCTTTTGCTTCTGTCCAGTGCAAACCCAGGATCATTTAAAAATAAGTTCATAATTTGAGTCTTTTCATAACATATAGGCTGTGTATTTTCAGGGCTCAACTCAGTGTGAGCTTGGTCACATGTAGACTAAACATTAGGGCACAGCCCTTGGGGTCCCAGGTGGAATGCTCCTGACTACTATCGAGGCTGCTCCCTGAGAAGACGCACCTTCTGCCCATGCACCTTGGAGCAGCAGCAGCACACATCAAGGATCCCCTGGGGAAGCTCCTACCTCCATTACTGCTTTATTGCTCTTGTTTTCTACCTTTCTTTCCATTAATTTATGAGCATCTCAATTAAGCATTTAAAATATATCTTTTGAAATACATATCCTATTCAGAATTAGAGTTGCTTTGCTGCATTAGGATTGTTTAGGATTTTTCCCTGGCATATTATCATAAAACCATCCATCATTAGTTTCTCTTGTCTTTCTTTTCAATTATCTTTCCATTCTCTCTGCTTTTAAATTGCCATTTATTCTCTGAAAATTCTTTTATCTGATTTCTTCGTTTCTTGTTATCTATAGCAATACAATTCAGCATTTTAAAAATGCAGTTCAATAAATATTTTTGAGGAGTTTGAGAGATGATGCATGTGGACATGAGAGTTAGTCTACTAAAAGCACTGTCACTTTTAGTTCTGCAAACGCAAAACTAAACACCCCAAGAGAAAATCCTTGTTTGCGATACCCAATTGCCAATGCTTTAATGCTGAAACTAGAATACATTTCCACAGACTTTAGTCTGGCATTTTCTCTATTAAGGCATGTATCCATATTGTTTGATAATCTACCAATGCATATTTTTTGCAGAGTGAACATAATTGTTTTCTGTGAGGCTGTCGATTTTATATGCTCTATATGATGGCATGTTATTTGAAAAATTAAAAAAAATTAGTTGTAAACAGAGATGTTGTATGAATGGCAGGGGAAAATAAGAACTCCTCTGAAATGTTCATGGCTATGTGGAACCTAAATAGCAAGAACAAAAGTGCTGGTGGCCAATGGAGGGTGGTGGGTTCTGAATGCCATATCAAATGGGGCCTATGTTCTCTTGGAAATCGGAGGGCATGGTAAACACAGCCAACCCCTGTGGTCTAGTGGTTAAGATTTGGCTCTAGGCCCGGGTTCATGTCCCGGTCAGGGAACCACACCACTCATCTGTTGGTTGTCATCCTGTGGTGGCCACATGTTGCTGTGATGCTGAAAGCTATGCTACTGGGATTGCAAATAGCAGCAGAGTCACCGTGGTGGACAGGTCCCAGTGGAGCTTCCAGACTACACAGATCAGGAAGAGAGATCTGGCCACCCACTTCCAAAAAAATTGGCCATGAAAACCCTATGAAGGGAAGCAGAGCATTGTCTGATACAGTGCCAGAAGGGGAGAGGATGGTGCAAAGAGACGGGGCAGGGTTCTGCTCTGCTGTCCACAGGGTCACTGGAGTCAGAATCCACACCACCTCACTTACCACAACAACAGATAGTAAATGCTGGTTGCAAATCTCATCTCCAAATTAGAAACACAGACTCTGGTGCTCCTTAGGCACTTTTATAGCCAATGAATTTCTGTGTGACTTAGTTGGGAGCGTCCTCTTTAGCATCTTTTTAAGCCATTCAGGAGCAATACCAAAAATTAAATCACTGAACAGTGCCATTGTATGAGTTTAGAGAAATAGCATTTCTGGAAAATGATCTAGGTTCTTTTTATTTCTTTTCTTCTTGCTGAGGAAGATTGGCCCTGAGCTAATATCTGTGCCAACCTTTCTCCGTTTGGTAAGTGGTCGCTGCCACAGCATGGCTGCCAATGAGTGGTGCAGGTCTGTGCCTGGAAACTGAACCCTGGCTACCAAAGTGGAGCCCACTGAACTTGACCACTAGGCCAGGAGGCCAGCCCCAAGGATCTAATTCTTTTCACTCTTAAGTTTAACTTCAATAAGGTTACCTGAAAGTCTACTAGTTGTGTTGAACATCCATTCCAGACATAAAGAGTGAGCTAAAAGATCTTGTGATGCAAAAAAGGATTTGAAATATACTTTCCTAGTAGTTAACATTCATGCTTAGTTCCCTTGGTTCTTGTAGTTGTTTAGATAATAGGTAAACAATACAGAAGACTGAGTAATTACCACACTCTTAGGACGCAAGGAGAAACTGCGCAATTACTTACTTTGATGGAAGATGGTTCTCTGACTTCCTCACTCTGACTTCCGCTTGGCCACTTTTCACCATGCAGATAGCATACGTATTTTTAAATTGACAATTATCATTTTAATCTCCATTATGGGTTTAAAACCTTTGCTTGCACTGAATCAGTGTGACTTTAAGCAAAAGTCCATTTATTAAATCTTTTATTAGGCTTTTCATTATGCATGCTTGTAAAGATCTTAATAGAGATGTTAAGTAATGAAATTTTGCAAGTTCCTAAAATCTTCATAAATCTCCATAAATTGACTCTTTATGAGAAATCTGCTTTCATTGTGTCTGATTTTTATTCATATGCAACCAAAATGTTAATATACTTTAATTAGAGCTAATATGATTTATCTCTTCACTCATTATATAAGTTAATTTTCTTCTAAAGAAGTCCTGTTTTCAAATTCTCTCCAGCAGTGTAGAATTAAAGTAATTATAGTTTGGCTCAGGAAATTAGTCATGAAGGTTCATGAATGCTAAAATAAATGGGAGTCTTCACAGGATAGATTAGGCCATATGCTTTACAGAAGGAAGAGAGGAAATGATTTCTGTTACCGTGTTTCCTGCTGGGGATATAGTCTCTGGAGAAATGGAAAGTAAATAACAAGAAGTCTTGGCATTGCAAATCCCAGGGTAGAGAGAATGGTCAGAATTTTTATGGCCTCCAAATGATCAAACCAGCTTAGGAGGCACACATTTAGAATCTAGGCATGATTCTGGAAGTAAGCAACAAACCGTTCTTTATTCAACATTTGGTTTCATAACATTTTTTGCTTCATTTGAGTGATGAGCTCAAAAAATGTTCTAAAATTTCCCAGAAATATGCTTATGATCTATGTCTGTTGTTTCAGGTGGGAATTTGGGTCTTCCTTTTCTAAACGTTCTATAATGCCTCTCTTTAGACTTCTTCCTGTTCTGCCGCTGCGATGTCACAAAACCTTCAAAATTAAATTCACAGTTTTATTATTGTGTGTCTTTCTCACACACACAGAAGACATCACTCATGAAATGTCTTACAGGTGCTAAAATTCATCTATAAACAATGGATTTCTTTGTTCTGAAACCAATGATTAACACATTTATTTTAATTGAACAGTAACTTAGAAATATTCCTTGTGAATTAAAAGAGAAAAGTATTTCTGGAAAATACTTCTACTCTGGAAAATATTTCTATTCTGCGTACACACAGATTGTGGGGAAATAGAGAGAGTTCACATGAAAAATAGACTGACATCCATGACATAAGGGCAAAAAGAAAATAAAAACCTTGGAAATATACTGCAAAATAAATTTCTGCCATTCTTCTGGTATTGCAATAGTGCAGGGAAGGCTATTCCCAGCCTTTGATTCTTGGATGTATATTCCTGTATGTAGTTTTTAATCCCTGTACATAAAAGATGATTGGAAAGGATTTAATTATTAGACTTCCTACATAAATCATAGCCCCTTGCAGATCCCTGCTGTGTCATTGGTGAGCAAATTGTATAGTCAGTTCTCTGCTCAATCTTTCCCAGTTACCATTTAATTGTCTCTTGTGGTAGAGAAATAAGGCCCTAGAGTTACAAGGGTTGTCTGTGTTTGTAAGTGTGTGTGTGCAAGCTTCTGTTGGCTGTGTGATGAATGCTTCTCATACATGGGGAATCCTCAGTGGTTGATGGTCAACTAGGTATTTCCATGCTGCTGTTCATCGTGTAGATTTCCTTATTAATTTCTCAAGCTACCAGTTCATGGATGAGAAATTCTGCAGAGTGCTAATCATGCCCCATTATAGCATGCTATTAAGTGTCTATAATTTAGTATGTTGAGTATATTCAGAAACCTATTATCTATTTTCATCTCTGAAATTTCATCATGTGTGTTCTCTGTTTTTTAAAACATTCATGCCGAGAAGTTCCTATAACTTGTACTCAAGACCACAGAATCTGTCTTGGACTTGCATTTTGGTTACCTACTCATTGGCTCTGTAGTTGAGGTATGTTACCTTGAAATTAGATTTTTTTCTTCTAACAAACGCATATAATAACCTTTCATGCAGGGTTGTTTGGAGCACGCTATATAAAGTACCTATAATACCTGATACGTGGTAGGTTCTCAAGATGGCAAGTTTTATTCCCATTCACTCATTGACTAATAATTTAGACACTGCATAGGGTAGAGGTCAATCCATGACCTTTTGAGCGACAAGATCTAGGTGCACGTCCAGTTTCTGCCTTTGGTGTCTCTTAAAGCACTCAGAGCAGCTCTTTCCAACAGAAATAGGATGTGAACCACATATTTAATTTTAAGTTTTCTAGTAGCTACATTAAGGAGGTAAAAATAAATGGGTGAAATGAGTTTTAATCACTTATTTTGTTTTACACCATATATACCAAATGTAATCAATATAAAAATACAGTGAGCCATTTTCCATTCTTTTTTTTCATAGTCTTTGAAACCCAGTGTGTGAGAAACCCACTTTCAGCACATCTTAATTTGGATTTGACCACAGTCGAGTACTAATTTAAGTATTCAACATGTGATTCACGGCTGCCTTATGGAGAGCATAGACTAGGAGAAATGTCCAGCATATAACAACCTTTTGAAAGAGTATTATATTTAAATTTTTTCATACATTAAAAATACTATAGTACCTACTTAGAGTATTATTAAAATTAAAGAAGATAATGTGCAACAGATAATGCACTTCACATAGAAGTCTGGCTCCTGATAAGGATTCTGTTAATATTATCTATACTATTATTGCCTGTCACACACTGTCGGGAACTGCGGTTACAAATATGATTAAGATTCAATGCCTGCCCTGGAGGAGATCGGTGGCAAATGTGGACCAATGAAGTTTTATTTAAATGCAATTTGAGTAAATGAATACACACATGGCAGCTGGTTATTCTGTTTGCTGTTTTGGATCCCTTCTCCTTCCTTCTCTGCCATGCTCTGTAACCAGGGAGGATGAACCTGCAGATGGTATCATCCAGACTCCCTGGACAGATGGAATCATGACAGTTGAGCCAATGGGAGGCACTACAGGAGACTGGGGAAGCTGGGAAGAGAGACATCAGAGCATTACCCCATGTCTCTCTCCTGATTGGACTCCATGTCTCTTGATGTATTATGGCCACAGCTCCCACTGGGCAGTGACTTCCAGAGTTACAGCTCTCACAGGGCTCCAGTAGCATTTCATTTCACCTTGGCCGTTCATCCCTAACTTCTCACCTTTCACTTTCCAACTTTGCCAGGCTCTGGCACTTCATCATCCCTTGTTTGTTCCCTTAACCTTGACCCCTTCTCTATGTAGCCTCAGTGGTGAATTCAGCTTCCTCTTTGCACTCTGATTGATTCAATAACCAACTCCACAAGTCATTTTGGTTCCCAAATTCTAGAATTTGTGTTTTTTCTCATTTGGGAGGTTCCAAGATTTTCATTTAACTTTTTGCTCCTCGTTCTCACCTCACCCTTAGAACACAAGGAAATTGCCCATGGATGTTGAATGGTGCAAATTCCCTATTTTGAGCACCTAGATATTTGGCAACAAGAACATTTGAAATAAATCAGTGGGCTTCTTGGGCCAGCACATGAGTGTTGTGGGAACAACATTCCTTCAGAATAAAACAAAGAGTGTGGATTAAATGACGTGTTCAGGTCTGAGGTTCTAGGAGTCTATGATGGCTCTACTTCTACAGTGCAGCAGAGCAACTTAATGAGTAAAGCAGTCAGAGTTGTGGGACTAGGACCCGTTTCCCAGTTTTATCAATTTGCTTCAATCCTGTTCCCTGGAAACATCACCCCCTTCCCTATGCCTTCCTGCTTGAAATCAGAGAGAATGGTCCAGGAACTCCACATAATCAACGAAACTCTGTATGAACTCAAGACTTGGAAAAACTCCCCATAATCAGAGATCTTCACGTGCATTCTCTATCACATCCCAGAAATCTTTCAGTTACCATTTATCTATTTGGGTGTGCTTTCATTCTATAATTTTTCCCAATGAGTAATAGAGTAACTTGGGAACAGTCCCTGGATGAATTTCCCATGGCTGCTGTAACAAGCTAGAAAACACTGGATGGCTTAAAATAAGGGAAATTTATTCTCTCACAGTTCTGGAAGTCAAGGTGTTGGCAGGGCCATGCTTCCTCTGAAGGCTCTAGGGAGGAATCTTGCCTCTTCCAGCTTTTGGTGGTTGTCAGCAATCTTTGACATTCTTTGGCTTATGGATACATCACCCCAATCTCTGCCTCCGTTGTCACATGGTTTTGTCTCTGTATGTTTGTGTTTGTGCAAATTTCATCTTCTTATTAAGAAATTAGTTGTTGGATTAGGGTGCACCCTAATCCAGCACAATTGATCTTAACTTGATTACTTCTGCAAAGATCATATTTCCAAATAAAGTCACATTCACAGATTCTGGGTGAAATTTGAGGGGCACTATTCAATCCAGTACAGTTACAAAGTCATATTTATTGTAATATCTAGGTTTCTTCTTAACTCTTCACTCTAAATATCCTGATATTTGAATCTGTCTGAGTTACTCACAAACTTGTATAAATGTTAGTATGTATGTTGCTCATTCTTTGCAATATTATATTCATGTTTTTCCCTGCACTCTTGGTATGAACTGTATTGTTTAATAGCATTTTTAAATGTATTTCTTCTTAAAACTAACATGTCAAATATGAGATTTTCCTTTTAGGCTTGTCAGTTAACATCTCCTCTTCTTCTGTAGTTTATTTATAGGCACCAGTTAATGTAAGAAATAGATTCAGTATTTTACAATGACACAGGAAAACAGTTTATGAACTAAGACATAAACCATGGAAGCATAATGTGTTATTTTTCTATGGTTCCTCTAATAAATTGAATCAGACAGCAATCTGCTTGAAGATTCAACTCACAGTTGAGAAATAAAAATTTTAAATGAGCTGAGTTCTAAGAGAAAAAATTTAATTGAGTAATGGGCAACTGTCAGATTGAAGTTGGATAAAGAATATAAGAAATCTAAAGACCAGTTTGAAAATAAGAGTGGACAAAGTTTGTCTGAGAGAACCTATTTCTACAAATTAACACCTCATTAGATTGGAAAATATTTTAATGGCAGTAACTATTTTTGGTAAAGCGACTAGAAAATAGGCGTTTTGCCACCAAGATAGAGAAGAAAGTTAAAACAATACAGGGAGAGGAAATTTGCCAATATCTGGCAAATATCATGAAACATTCATGTTTACATTCTGATTTCCAGGTGAAGATGAACGACAGAGCAGTTGTATTTCCAATGCACTTGAGTTCTCATATCTCGTAAGCATATCAAAAGAAATATAGAGATAATAAGAAATCCATAGGAAAGATGACAAAATGAAAAATATTAGGCCAGCAAGGTAAAAATATGAAAGAACTGTTTTATGATTAAAGAAAATAGATCAAATGTACTCATCAATGCATCCATTTATTGGGAATGATTTATTGATTATTTACTGTGTACCTAGCACTGCTCTCAGCAGAAGGTTTTCAGCAATGGGAGGAAAAAAACAGCCAAAAGCCTCTGGCTTTCTGAAAGAAAAAGTAAACAAATTATATAAAAATTACTTATAACTATATTAAACATAATAGGTATATGATTATGATATATAATCATGTTATGTTATGATTATATTATGCTATGTAATATAGTTTATATTATATTCTGTATGTTTATACTATATATAATATATATCATAATACTATTATACTAATATTATATATAATACTAATATTATATAATATAGAAAACATTGAATTATATATTGGATTTGATCATGTTATATATGTTATATGGCATAATATATCATATATAGTGCATATTATTTAATATATAAAATTATATAAATACAAATAAATTATATGAATTAAATACATACTATACTATAATGTGATTTTTAACGTTAATATAGTATAGAATATTATATATATTAACAAAATAGCTATATTGGATAGTGTTATATGCTATGGAGAATAATGAAACGGGGAAATGGGATAGAGATAAGCAGAAGGGCTGAGCCAGAGTTTTAATTTCTGTCAAGTTGGTCAGGAGAAGCCTTGTGGAGGAGGTGAGGTCTGATCACAGATGAGGAGGAGATGAAGGAAGGATATGTGGGGGAAGGGTTTTCAGCAAGGAAATATTGGGGGTGGTGGAGGAAGAATCATGGCTGATGGCTGGAAGTCCCGATGGGTGGAGAGATGAGTGTGGCAGAGTCAAGCCAGGGTGGGGACGGTCACTGGAGCTCTGACAGAGGCCAGAAAGGGCATCTGGGCTCAGAGTGGCAGTGATTCAATCTGTGGACATTGGCTTTCACTCTGAGTGAGATGAGAGGTCTGAGGAGGTTCTGAACAGTGGCTTGAAAGAATTCTTCCAACACTGGGTTGAGAATAATTTAAAGAGGTCAACCAGGGAAGTAAGGAGATTAGTCAGATGGCTATTTCGGTACTACAGATGGCAGATGAGTGGAGCGTGTACAAGGACAGAGGCAATGGGATTTACAACAAGTGGTCCAACCCTGGATAAATCTTGATGGTCAAGTCAACAGTATTTGCTGACAAGTGTGCTGAGGGATGCAAGGGAAAGGGAGGAGTCAGGAATAATTCCAGTTTTTGGCCTGAACATATGGAAGAATGGAGTTGCATTTAGTTAGGAAAAGTTATTTGACAGGAGCAGAAAGAGGTAGAAAATCTAGAGTTCAGCTTTGGAAATATTAAGTTTGAGATGCCTATTAGAGTCAAGTGAAATACAAATTTGTTACTCAGAGTATATCAAGACTGAATATATAAATGTAGGGGTTTCCACTGTAGAGATGGTGTGTAAAGCCAGAAGACCAGATGAAGTCTACGAATGAGATGATTTGAATGGAGAAGAGATCTGAGGCCTATCCTTTTGAACACTGAAAGTCAAGAGGTCTTAAGAAAGAGGAAAAGCATCAAATAAGATGGAGACTATGTGCCTAGAATCAGCAGAAAACCCAGAGCACATGATGTTCTCGGAGCTGCAAAAAGGAAGAGGAAGAGACCAAAATTGTCCAACGCTGCTCTTGGGGAAAGTAAGATGATGACTGAGAAAGGACCATTGGATGTGGTACCACGTGGACCATTGATCAGCTTCACAAGGACCTTTCCAATGGCATTTAGACAAAAGCCTGACCAGTGTGAGTTCAAGAGAGAATGAACAAAGACAAAGAGAATGAATAAGGACCATCTTTGGAAGACTTGTGCTGAAAGGAAGAGCAGAAAAAATAGGAAATAACTGGTATAGAAAATTAGACCCAGAATTGGTTTTCTTTTTCTTTTTCTTTTTTAAGATGAAATAAATAATAATATGCTTGTAAGTGATCCAAAGATCCATCAGAGGGGGAAAATCTAAAGACACAGAAGAGAGAGTGGAAAATTTCTGGAGCCATGTCATCAAAAAGGCAGAAGTGGGTGAACCGTGTACATAAATAGAAGGTTGGCCTTGTAAAGATGGACAATCATTTACAGTAAAGGATGGCTATGCAGATGACTGCATAGAAGCATATGCACAGGTGGGGGGGGTGTGCTGGTGGGAATTCATGGTGTTCATCTTCTGACTGCATCTCATAATAACAAATTGGAAGCAAGGTCACCTCCTGAGTGTGAAAATGGAGGTTTTAGAAGAGAGGAGAAGGTATCAAAGGTGACGTAAGTCAGTGGAAAATTGATAAAAAATAAATATTAAATGATCGGCTGGTAAGATTTAGGCCCCTCTTGAAATTGTGTTTTTGAATTCACAGTGAAAGCACTTAATGTGGTTGCATGTTTTCTTCCAATATTCAAAGTAGAAAAGACATATTTGGAATAGGAGAGGATTTTGACTTAGCCAGGGTTGAGTGTTAGCCAGGAGACTGATGGAAGGAAAGTGGGAGAAAGGAATTGAAGTTTTCTGTGAAACAATGATTAGAATCATGGGCCATAGAAATTAATCTGAAAAAGTAGGAATCTATGAGATGGATGGTTAAGGTAAAATGAAGGGGAAATAGGATAAATGGACTGTAGGATCTAGTGAGGTAGAAGGACATTTATAATTGTGGTACTGGAGGCCATGAGTTGGGGTGATGACAGTCGGAAAGTTGAAAACTTTAAATAGAAACTATTATGTGTCATCATTAGCGTAAGTGACAAGGTCCCAGGTTGATCCAGGGAGCAAGAGTCTACCGTAGAACAGAGGACCAAAATCACTGGGGGCAAGGACACCAAGACATTGGAAGTGTATTGGAAGGATGTTCCATGTGGACATGAGAATTGTTGAGCATTAAGACAAGAGTGTCTTTGGAAAGAATTATAATAAGCCAACAGTTATAATCTTTAATAGAGATCAATGTTTTGTACAAAAAGTTTATGCAGTGGGCCAACTGCCATGATGGGATGAAGTGGGAATAACATAGGGATTCCATACATGATGGGAACAGCAAGAGCAGTGGGTAGTATTTGATGAAATAAGATTAAAAGCTGGAAACTTAAATTTCTACTTCTGCCTATAAGAGATCTATCTTCTACCATAGACACAGCAGGCAAACACATGAAACAACAATGTTCAGACACTGGAGCACAGACAAACTGCTGATAAGGATGCAGTGAAAACTGGAACTCTCATCCCTGCTGGGGGGATGCAAAACTGTAAACCACCTTTGGAAAACTCTTGGGCCATTTACTATAAACTTAAACATATTTTTACATATAACCCAGTAATTCCACTCCTAGGTATTTATTGAAGAGAAATGAGACACATTCACACAAAAACGTATATATAAAACTTTTTAGCAGCTTTACTCATAGTTGCCAAAAACTATAAATAACCCAAATGTGCCTCAACTGGCGAATGGATACATAAACTGTGGTACATACACACAATGGGATATTACTTAGTGATGAAAGAGAAAGAACTATTGATGTGTGCAACAGTGCAGATGAATCTCAAATGCATTATGCTCAGGGAAAGGAGCCAGGCTCAAACGTCTGCATAATGTATGATTCCATTTATGTGACATTCGGCGGAGGCAGAACTACAGGAGAGGAAAGCAGACGAGTGGTTGTGAGAGGTTACGTCTTGGGGCAGGTCTCACTACAAAGGGACAGTATCAGGGAGATTTTTGGGGGATGATTGAGCTTTTCTATATCTTGACTGTGGTGGTGGTTACATAAATTTTATGCGTTATCCAAACTCATATAAATATATGCTAAAAAGATTGAATTTTCTTATCTTTTAATTTTACTAACTATAGTTTAAAAAATTCTAGATGAAGTGAACAATTTCCTAGAGAAATATTAATTGCTAAAATTGACTCAAGGAATGGTAGAATTGAATAGAAAATTCACAAATGTGAGTCAAAACTCCACATCAAACAGATAGAGCAAATATGCCCAACTGATTATGGACAGAGGTGCAAAAGAAAGTCAATAGAGGAGAGAGAATTTTCTCAACAAATGGTGCTGGAGCAATTGGACATACAAAGGCAAAAAAAAAAAGAAAAAGAAACAAGCTAAACTTCACACTTTGTACAAAAATCAAATCAAAATGGACTATAGCCTTGATTATGAAACATACAACTATAACATTTGTTGGGGGAAAAATAGAAGAAAACATTCAGAACCTATGGCAAGGCAAAATCTTTAGACTTGACACCAAAAAAGAGAAAAATTGATAAATTGGACTTCATCAAAGTTTAAAACTTTTGCTCTGAGAAAGATCTTGTGAAAAGGATAAGAAGTCAAGCTACAGACTGGGAAAAAATATTTGCAAACACCTATGTAACAAAGGCCTTGTACCTAGAATCTGTGAAGAACTGTCAAAATTCAAAAGTAAAACAACTAGAAAACTCCAATTATAAAAGGGACAAGACATGAAGAGACATTTCACCAGAAAGGAAATAAAGATGGCAGATGAGCACATGGAAAGATGTTAAACATCATTAGCTGTTAGAAAAACACAAATGAATACCACAGTAGGGTATCACTCCACACCTGTTATAATAGCTAAAATTAAAAATTGTGCTAACAACAGATGCTAGAGGAGATGTCAATAAATTGGACCACTCATACATTGCCAGTGGGAATGTAAAATGGTACAATCTCACGGAAAACACTTGTCAGTTTCTTACAAAACTAAACACACACTTACCATATGACCCAGCATTTGCTGTATACTTATTCCAGAGAAGTGAAAACTTAGGCTCATGCAAAAACCTGTACATGAATGTTCATAGAAGCTTTATTCATAATAGGAAAAAACACAAATGTCCTTCCATGAGTGAAAGGTTAAACCAATTGTGGTCCAAACAATTTGGACATATCTCAAGAGAATATGCTGAGCCATGAAAGCCAATCTCCAAATGTTACATACTGTATGAGTCCATTTATATAACATTCTTGAAATAACAAAATTGACGGGATGGAGAACAGATTAGTGGTTGCCAGGGGTTGGCGATGAGATGGAGGAGACATGACTACAAAGGGAGCCTGTGGAGACAGAGCAGTTCTGTATCTTAATTGTAGAGGTGATTATGCAAATTTACACGTGATAAAACTAAACACACACAACAAAGGTGTGTGTATAAAACTAATAAATCTGAATGAGCTCTGTGATTGCTTCAATGTCCAGGTCCTGGTTTTGACGCTGTACTGTAGTTACTTGAGATATTACTCTTGGCCGTTGGGGGAAATTGAGTGAAAGATACATGCAACCTCCCTGCACATTTTTTTGCAACTTCCTGTGAATCTAGAATTAGTTCAAAACAAAAAGTTAAAAACACACATGCAAACTACATGTGCAGATGGATTTGTGCCTGAATACCATCAAACTGTTCACGTTACTTGGTATAGTAATTCCAATTTTAGAATTTAGCTTAAGGAAATTGTTAGATTATATAGGCTTGTACAATGGGGCTTATTACAGCAGAGCTAACACCAGTGAGATGTTGGAGGGAAAATACTATATTACTATCAGGAAAGGAAGTCTCAAATATTTCTTGAGTCACAAATAATTTTTCACACAAAGGGAATATCGTAATATAATATATATTAAAACATACAATGTTGCAAAAGCATACCTAAGACAACTCATTTTGTAAAACTTGCTTCAGTGACCACTCTTGAAAGCCAACCAATGAGAGATGGTGCCTTTTTCCTTAAAGCTGGTCAACTGGCCACAGATGCATGTCAATAACATGCTTTCATACATAAAATGTCAACCAGTTCCTAAAGACTCCTGCCTTTGAAAATCCACCAGTCCCTGCACCCCACTGCCCAAATCCCTGTGAGAGGTCAGCTCCTTGATTTGCTCAGGGAGACTGGGCTTCACGACATAGCTTTCACTGGCCTGTGCAAGTAATAAGTTCAGGTGGTTGTTTCAGACATCGAGTGGTGTCATTTTTCTTGATCAAACTACAGCAGCAGTTGTGGCTAAGCAAGTGGAAAACTACCATTCTGGTGCTGTAGGCATTGAGGAAGGGTGATGACTCATGAGATCTTCTGGAACCATTATCAGAAACTGAGCACCATCTTGTTCTCTCTGGAAAAGGGACAGACACAGTCACCTTTTGGGAGGTCTGTTGGATGACAATGGTAAACAATAGGAGCTTCTTTGTTATTGCAGAAAGGCAAATCTCAGCTTCCAGGGCATTGCAAGATGGCAGCAATACTGACTGGAAGAGCCCTCAGCACACACTCGAGCTTCTCAGACATGTTGCACTGACACTTTGATATCATTGGGAACTCCAAACAGTTCTGTGCACCTGGGACCCCCGAGGCATCACCTCTATCTCCACATCAGTCTGACCTTGTCTGGTCTTCTACATGCACAGGAAAAAGCAGACTAGCCCTGAGGATGGGCACTTTCCAGTTAAGTAAAGAGAAGCCCTTCTTTCCCTCACTCTGGTTCTGTTTACACAGAACAATTATAATTTTATATCAGCCAGAATAATCAGCCCAGACATCCCCCTTAACAAAAACTAGAATAGTTGCCCATCATGATGATGGACCATAGTGAAGAGTTTGACCAAAATGTTATATTCCAAGACTGCCTAGATGCTAAGAAAATGATCATTTGTTTGGCTTGAGAGATCATTACTATTTATCCATCAACCCCAAGATTAGGCATCCTTCCTCACTTGAAAATTCCTTTAGTCATAATGATTTTCATTGCATCTCACCTTCACCAAATACCCATGTATGTAATCATTTTCATTTCCTTCTATGTTCTCTTCATACCAGTGAATCCGGGACAGACACGACGTGGAACTGAGAATAGTTATTCAACACTGAGTGACAGAAACTATCTTAACCACAGTCATACATGTACAATGTGATGTGACTGGGTAGATCTAAGCCACGTTATCAAGGATGACCAGGTGCTAGGAATTGGTGCTTCAAAAGTTGGACCCACATATTCAGATTCAGGCCCCACAAAAATGGACAGAAGTGCAGTTAAGCGTCAGCCTCCTGGATGTTACTGCTTTTATTTCTCTCTTGTTCATTAGGGAGAGAGCATTCACATAAATGGGAGACTTGGCCTGGAGCTGCCCTGCTGCCCCTTCTACCCCCTGGAGCCATGCGGAGCAAGTGCATGAGGAGTGTGTACCACTTGGAGGGTAATGGACGCTAGATAAGGAACTTTGTGGCAGTCAACTATTTCCAGGTAATATTCAGTTACAGGCTTCCTGTGACACTCAGGTTTCCAAGATTTCAAATACCCAGAGGTTGTACTTCTGTCCCTTCCCTCTCTTTTTGTCTCTCAACCAGGGCCAGACATGCCCTACGAAGGACCTCGTGGTTACGTGAGCTGTCCACGCACGAGTGAATTGTGCCATTTCAGCACCAGCTGAGGCATCTTGAACAATCTGGGTGGATTCACATTAGGTAATTTTGCACTCTCCCTGCCACTGACCTCCC
Source organism: Tapirus indicus (assembly GCA_031878705.1). Classification (NCBI taxonomy): domain Eukaryota; kingdom Metazoa; phylum Chordata; class Mammalia; order Perissodactyla; family Tapiridae; genus Tapirus; species Tapirus indicus. The sequence goes on from CM062925.1 coordinate 125,413,592, forward strand.
GAGGGTGTGATCAACATGTTTTATAATTCATCTCTGCTACATGGGTCCCTCTTAACTGTGGAAATAATGACAATAATGGTCAGGTTATTGTTAAACAAGATAAATTGTTATAAATTATAATTTTCTCTTAAAACATTTTTAACACCATGTTAACTGATAAGACACAATGGAGGGGAGAGAGAAAAGAGAGGTTGCTAAGGAAACAGCAGGCTTTAAGTGAGCATCAAATTGAACAGGCAGGTAAAATGCATGAAAACTGGCTATAGAATTAAGCTCTCTCACCATTTCAAAACTGATAGTACTATGTGCTGCAAAAAATGATGGACCTATTTTCTTATCTGGCTTGGCCCTAGTGGAAATAATGAGTGCGATCAGACAGACTCTGTTCCCCTGTTCTCCTTGGCCAAACTCCATAATTTCCCAACCGCAACTTTGGTCATGCCCTCATAGTAAATTATCTATTTCACATGCATAAATATGTTATTATCTTATTTTCCAATTTTTCACTGAGGAGAAATAGACAGTAAAGCATAGACTCTGACCCAGGGCCCTCTTCATTTACCTTCTGCCTGATGGACCTAGAGTAGAAGCAACTTATAGTCTGAAAACCCAGGGGTTCTGTCCACCCGTGAGCTTCCTGGCCTTGTTTAAGTTCCTAAAACCCTCAGTGTCTTTGTCTGAAAATGGAAATATTAAAAGCGATCAATAAGGTTTATATCCAGACGGTCAGTGAGAACTTCAATGAGACACTCACCGGAGAATTGCCTCTCCAACTTCCTGACTTCTAATGCATTTTCCCTTCTTTAAGCTTTTTGTTTCCTTTGTCTTGAAAATAACAGAGCAAAAATTGATTTTGGTTTGATAAATAGTGGCCATGTTCGGATAGTGATTGATGGTCATTGAAAGAGAGGGTTGATGAATTGAGAGAGAAGTGGCAGTAGAAAAAGGATAAAGAAGCGGAGAGAGAGAGGGAGAGGGAACAAGATAGAAACAACCAGGAAAAGAGAACATAGGTGAGGCAGGGAAGCAGAACAGATGGACGAGGGAAGGAAGGCCAGAAATGGAAGTGAGCTGTGAGCTCCCCACAAACGGAGGAGCTTCAAGAGGTATAAAGAGAAGGAACGTTGTCGGTCCATTGTGTTCCAGGAACCTGACTTACCACCCCAGGAAAACTCATAGCAATCCAGAAATTAGGTAATCAAGTGTCATAGATGAACTGTCCACTTTCAGTTACATTTCATCTTACCTGACGCTCTTCTTTTTCTTTAGTTGGGGTCTCATTTGCTTCAGAAGAGTCTTACCTGGGCTCTCCAGAGAGCCGTTCCTTTATCGTCCGACTTCCTAATCCTACCTCCTGTCTTGCCTCCACTCGGCCAGGGAGACCGTGTTCCCGAATCTATAATGCCACATGGCTTTGCCCCTTCTCCACTCACATTCACAGGTTTGGTTGCAGAGTTCAAATTTTGTTCCCACAACATTTGTATGGAGTATCTGGATATGCATATGCAATTAGGAATGACACCAAACTAGTTGTCCAAATCCCAAATTCTCCTTACAAAGAGGGAGGAGAGCACGCTTTGTTTCTCAGTGAAAAAGAGAGCTTTGAGAATGAAAATTGAGGCTCATGATGCGTTTCTAAATTTGTTCCCAGACCTATTAGAACAATAGGACAAAAAGTTTTAGAATTGCCTCTAATCACTTGAGTTGGCAGAAGATGGGGAAACATAATGACAGAGGACAGCAATTGCCTGCCTTTCCAGAAGTGTGCATAGCATCAGAGAGAGGGTTTTACTGAGTGGAACTTGAGTCTGTGGTAATTTCAAGGCAGCATTTCTTGTGGCATTAATCCTGAAATTTTATGATAGGATCTGGAAGGAGCCCATTTTCAGCATTAGAAGACACACCCATCCAGGTGCGTGTGCCCTCGGAAGCCACTCTGTTGTGAATGACAGACTGTGGTTTTAAATGCATTTAAATAAATCTCATGACCAGCTCTACCTGGACATGAAAGGCAAACAGTTGCAAGGGATGATTTGAGGATCTTCTTAGTTATGAAACCGTCTTCTCTAACTCTCCACTTTGAGAGATTTCTATACAATCAATTCTTGGGATTTCCACTAGAATGTAGGCTCCTTAATGCAGGTGTTTCTCTAGCTAGGCTGCTCCCCGAGCACTGGGGAGAATGTTCAGTACATAGGAGGTGTCCCTTCGTTACTTGTGGAGCAAATTGTTTTCTGGAAGCTCCTAGTTCAAATGCAAACCTGCCATTTAGGAGGGATGTTTTCGCAAACACTGTAACTTATTAACACCTCAGCATTCCCTTGATTGACAGGAATGTGCCTCAGAGAAAGGGAGGCTGCAGGAACACAAGTGGCTGTGTCTGGTCCCGAGAAAGATAAACAGAGAAATATGAAACAAAATTGCTAATAATATCACATAACACAGAGCTTGATCTGACCGTAAAAGTCCATCTGACTATTTCAAACAGTGTTTACTTCATCAACCTCAACTTGCTTCCCAAAGGTATCTGGTTCAAACCTTTACAAATTATATATAACATTCCCTCATTACTTCAAACTTTGAACACTACCTTCTAAATATGATGACTGTGTAGCCAGCCATTGCTCATTTTAGCCACACTCTGAACAGGCTTTGATGTGACAGTAACCATGACACACAGCCCCTTCCCCAGAATCACTGTGGCTCTTCCCCACACAGTTTTCATGTTACTGACTCCATGGGCTTTATTTTCAGCTGAACACCTACAAAGAGTTATCTCTTCCAAAAAGAGATTTAGTACCACCATCCAGTCACCATTTACACAAAAACTTATTCGCTCTGAGAAAAGCAGAAAAAGATCATAGGCAAATTCATTCGTGTTAGGGAGACAAAGGCTAGAAAGGTCTACATCCAGCTTCATGGAGAACAAAAAAAGACACAAATGAGTCTGAAGCAAGGAGTGGATGTTCCAGCACAGGACAGACCGAGGGAGGCTGAGGTGAGACTGGCTGGAGCTGCTCTGCAGAGAGTGGGCCCGCTCAGACCGCAGCCGCCAGTCCAGGACCCACCTGGGTGCAGGTCATACCTCCTCCTGTACCAGCTGCAGAATCGTAACAGGTTACTTAACATCTTAGAGCTTCAGTGATCATGTGTGCATGATGATGACAATGCTTCTTTACAGGTTGGTGACAGAATTAAAATACGTAAAACAGTCACGTAATAAATGGATGCTATTATTTAAAAATTGGAAGGCTGTTGATTGTTGGTAAAGAGTCCTAAGACTGGATTCAAATATGATTCTGCTATTAGTTAAGTGAAGGACTTCAGGTCTGTTCTCAACTCACCTTCACTATATCTCCCCAGTGTCCTCAAAAACAGAATGGACAGTAATAACAGTGTGCATCTGAACACGTTATATGAAAATAAGTTCAGCAAAAATAGAGATATGGCTCTATCTATACATCTCCATCTATCTATCTATCATCAGTGTATCTCTCTCTCTCTCTCTCTCTCTATCATCTATCTATCCATCTATCATCTATCAATATTGCCCTGTATTCATTGCCTAGAATGTAGATATATTCCACAATGAATGGTAGCCTTTAATATAAGCATCTTCCTGAGGATTTTTCTGAAGTATAATTTCATTTGAACATGATACTTCCTGTGTGTAATAATGCTATTTTAATCAATTCTTATTTATAAGAATATTTCATTCTCTCTCATGTGTGACTTCTATAGATATACAGTGATAGTATTTTGGAAAGCAAAGGATGATTTATGCTCATACAGGGCATTTAACCAGCTCAAATAATATCAAACTCTATTTCAGTCTCATCTGCATCCATACGTGACGTGGGCCTGGCCTACAGCTTACCTATTCCATTCATTTCAACCATGTTCAAAATTGATACTGACCTGGACAGTTCAACTTAGTTTAATCAATTGCTAGAGAATTTGTTTCTTCAGCTCTTGGCCTGACAGGATGTACCCGCTTGAGGTAGAAAGAATGGTAGGTTGGAATTAATACAGAACACAGACAGTTCTACTCACTCCAGCTGGGAAAGGAAAAATAAAAACAGAACTTGTAAGACAAAAAAAAATAAAAGAAAAACATTAGCACTATTCTCACATATACTTGCCTTTATAGAAAATAAAATGTCAGCAGGAGGGGAAAAAGAGAAACTACAAACAAGTTATCAGAAAGAGAAAAGGAAACATCACTGTGGTAAATGCACACTACAACAAATTAATAACATGTGAGTGATGTTTATTAAAAGACAGGACTTTTATGTTAAAAAGCAAAACCAAAACAAAAATAATAAACAAGCTATTTTCACAGGCATGGGAAGGAAAGAGCACCGTCACTTTGGGAGACTCTGGTGGATTCTCACACAGCTTTGTCCTACCATGTGAACATCAGTTAACTTCTTAGGTATTTACCCACCTGATTTAGAAACTTATGTTCAAGCAAAAACCTGTCCACAAATGCTGATCACATCATTATTCATAATCACCAGACACTGGAACAAATAAGATGCCCTTCAACAAGTAATGAGTAAACGAACTGTGGATAAACTATGAAATGAATAATCAAACTCTGGTTAAAAAAAAAGGAATACTATTGAGCAATAAAAAAGGAATGAGCTATCAAGTGATGCAAATATATGAATGAAACTAACATGCGAAATGCTAAGTGAAAGAAACCAGTCTAAAATGGCTACATACTGCATGAGTCCACTGATAGGACATTCTGAAAGAGGCACCACTCCAGGGGCGGTAAAAAGATCACTGGTTGCCAGGTGCTCAGTGGGGTGATGGGTGAATAGGCCAAGCACGGGGATTTTCTCAGGGTGGTGGAATTGTTCTGTGTGATACTGCAATGGCAGAGAAATGACACGATGCATTTGTGAAAACCCATGGAACTTTACAGCACAAACAGAAAATGTCAACACATGCAAAGTTTTAATAATTATATTTAAGCTGTGGAGGAGTCCCAGGATGGAATGCAGAATGTGACAAAACAATCTAACTGTATTACAAGCTTGTGAAACAATCCACTAAGATGGGGGTAGGGACAAATACAGACCTAAGTCATTTGACAATGAAGGGAGTCTAAGACTAAATGCAAAAGAAGCTATATATAATCCCTGTCCTCTGTTGATAAGATTGTTTCCCACAGGGTACAAATGAACAGTTCTGAAACCACTGTACATTTATACTGGAATTGAACAATTCAGTAAATGGATGGTGGATGGCAGGCGCCAGTTCTCTCACTGTTGGTGTGGGAGGTTACAAATAAGCAAAGAAGGGGGCTAGAACAATCCATGCAGTGGTGGATTAGAATTAGAAACACTCTATGAATTCATGTTTAGCTTAACATCTCTACAAATAATTACATCTAGGAATATTTATACACATGTGTGCATACATAGGTTAAGACACACACACACGTATTTCTTTGCTCTGTCAGCTGAGAGGATCTAGAAGCAATGAGTCCTCAGTAGCAATGAGCACACTAAATATTAAATCTTGATTTCTTATCATTCTCCAATAACATGGCTTTTTGGAGAAATGACTGATTCCAGGACCAGGGCAGGAATTATACAAGCTGAGCCTGGAGCGTCAGATCATGCCAGAAAGTAAGAAAGTGTAAATATACATAAATACACAAGGATGAATTTCATCAAAAGGACACAGGAGCCAACTGAGGAGCTCTCAGTGGCCAAAGTTGGAACAATTTAAGCAACAAAATAAATATAGTGGCATTTACTGGATTATAATGCAAAGTACAAAATAAATATCCATAAGTCCAAATTAACATAAAGAAAAGACTAAATAAATAAATGGGGAAGAGGAGACCAATCTCCCATGCAGAATTCCTAATATTTATGTGATACTCAACCCTCAAGGATGTTGGACATAAGTCACCACTCCTTACATGTGCTGTCCACATAGTGACTGTGTCCCAAGGAGCACAGTATTGAAAGAAGGTAAAAAGAGCAACATTACACTGGAAAAACTTGACACACAGTACTTCAGCCACGCATTCAAGCTTGGCATCAACAGGAATTTCATGTTGATAGTACGTACCCTTCCTATGGAGTGATGAGAACAACACTTTGCCTCAGTCATCTTCCTCTAAAACGCACATAACCCCAGTCTAATCATGACAGAAACATCAGATAAATTCCAGTTTAGTACATTTGACAAAATACTGACCACTACTCCTTAAAGCTGTCAAAATCATCCCCAACAAGGAAAGTCTGAGAAAGTGTCACAGCCAAGAGGAGCCTGGGAGACACAATGACTAAGTGTAATGTGGTGTCCTTCACGGGATTCTGGAAGAGAAAAGGGACATTATGTAAAAATCTAAGGAAATCTGAATAATTATGGGCTTTTGTTAATGATAATGTATCAGTACAGGTTCATTAATTGTGACAAATATACCGTACTAACCTACTCTACTAAGATATTAGTAATAGGGAGCATTGAATGGGGATGATATGGGTGCTTTCTATACCATCTTCACAACATTTCTGTAAATGAAAGACTATTCTAAAATAAAAAGTTTCTTTCAAAAAAACACAAACATTATAGGGCATCTTCCAGGCCAGCAGACAAGCACAGTTGGAGAAATGGACTTGGGAATCCATGTGATGTGCTGACAAGACAGCATTTCCATTGAGGCTACATTCACCTGTGTCTGTATAAGCAACGCATTCACGTGAAGGACGAGATGTGAGTTGGTGAGCAGGCTTTGACACGATTTAAGAGGCAGCATGAGTAAAAGTCTTCCTGTACTACAATGAGTCATTCAAAGAGAAATAGAAAGATGGAAAATTAATGAGAGCAATTTTAGACTCAGGGCTTTCATTATGGTACCATGCGTACGCTTTGAATTAGAATGGGAATCAACAGGAGAACAAAGGGGTCTGAAGGGTATTCTTTGCTTTTAATTGTTCCCAAGCTTTCACCTGGAGATAGCACCCAGCGTGAGCAGCCTGTGAATGTTACCACCAGTCACTGAAAAGGCAGACAGGAAGGGTGGTGAAGAAGTTGTCCTGCAATGTTGCTGTGAGTAACCTCATGTTTATTTCAATACCACAACTGCAATAGCCTGTGAAATATGCAAAAGCAAAGTCACTCCCCATCATTTAAAGAGGAAAAGGTTTTATTGCATTTAAACATTTGCTGATAACACATATTTTAAGAGTATTGTCATGAAAGAATTACGTAAGTGATGATAACATTAAAAAACAACAAACATGTTTTAAAGTGTTAGGAAAGTTTTGAGAAATGGAAAAAAACAGGTGAGACCAACAGATAAAAAAACAGCTAGGGGAGACAGCTGCAACATTTTAAAATACGTGTCCATAATTTTGCATGAAGTATCCTATCGGGCCGCTGAGTACGTTGGAATCATAAAAAGTAGTCTCTCTTAATTAATCTGATAACTCATCTTTAAGAACAGAGTTTGTGCAACACCTTAAGATTTGCTCCATTTGTATATTCATCAGATTTCTCTAGACTACCAGATATTTAGTACTAAATTAGAGAAGTAAAATCATTTTTACCAGCTTCAATTTATGAAACGATATTTCAGTTATGTAAATCGCCATTAAAGCATTATTACTTTTGGTTACCTATTTAGAACAATTTTAGATTTGTAAACTCTGATCTTATGGCTGCATACGTCTTGCCTTGAAGTTTTATCAAATTAAAAAAAGTATTTTTCTTTGCTGCACTTTCAAGTGAAAGTTTAATTAGAAAAAAGTGGTGTTTAAAGGTACTCTATGCTGAAAGAAAGTTTGCAAATATTTTCTTTTTCCATCAGTAGCCTCAAATTCATGAATCAGAAGATTGTTTATAATCAATTACTTTGCAATTTGTCAGAGTTAAATAAATTAGGAAATTTATTATACATTATGAATGCCTAGAACAATGCACATTTCAATAAAATGAAATATTGTCCGTGAATAAAAATGAAAGAATAGGTGGAATGGAAGCCTTAACTCTCTATGTACTATGTACTATGTAGTAGTCTAAGTAATGAATAATAGATGATCAATTTTAGTTCAGTTCTAAATCTTTCCCATCTTTTTTTGTGTGTGATCAGTAGACATTCTCGAATCAGTTCCAAGTCATGTTCTTTTTTATCAGTTAGTTATCTTTTATTGTATGCAACAAGGGCGAGAAATGAAACATATGGGAAACATGTAGAGTATAAAATTATAGTGAACAGAGAGCAACAAAAGTTATGATAATGTGAATTAATGTCACAATATATAAGAGCTACAGAAAAAGATGCCTGACACTTATTTTATTTTTGCTTTATTTCATATCCATAATGAGCCATGATTGGAATCTGTTAGTACTTTTTTGTCATTTTATTTGACTCAGAACTGAGTTCAGTGGATAAAAAGGGACCTATCTAAGGGTATTGTCTAAATAGTAGCAATCTGCTCACAATAAGGCAGCTGCCTAAGGCTGTGATCTCGGCTGGGGCATAGGAGAGACTGGCTGGGAATTCAAAAGGAATTTCTGGAGAATTGGATAACCATAGAGAACTTTGAAAAGCTGTGACATATTCTTAGAGATCTGGAAAGCATGGGGAAGTTTGTGTATATGCCCAGGAAAGACATAGAAAGGACAAGGCCTCCATTGACTATCTAGCTCACCTTGAAGCTGTGTCCAAGCAAAAAGAGAAAGCTAAGACTGTCTTGCAGTGTTGCTGAAGTTTAAAGGCATACCTTCCCACACAGATCCTCTTGGCCAGGGTGGGAGACAAACAGGTAGGAGTTTCAGGAAATCTGACCTATCACTGGCAGACCACTTAATTATGCTAACCCTGGAGTTAGTACAAGCCAGACTTAAAAATAAACACAGCAACTTAAAAAAAATAAGCTGGCAGTAAATTCAGGAGCAACAGACTGCAGGGAATACAGCAGCTACAGTATCAATGCAGAAAAGACACAAAACAAAAAATCCTTAACAAGAAAAGCAAAACAACCAACCAAAAAATACCTGCCAACAACAACAAACCCCCGGGGAAGGATCTGAAACCAGAGCTGCTACAATATATTATCCAAAAAGTCAAGTTTTGAAAAAATATAGAAGCCCTGCAAGGAAACAGAAAAATACACAACATACATGGGGGGAAAAGCAGCAAGTATAAAATGGGCCAGAGAAGGCCCAGATGTTAGACTTAGTAGACAAAGACTTTAAATATACTATTATAAATCTATTATAAATATTTTCAAAGTAAAGGAAACTGTATCTAAATAATTATAATACAGTATTACAACATGGCTCACCAAATAGAGAATATCAACAGAGAGACATAAATTAAAAATAGAACCAAATAAAAATTCTGGAGTTGAAAAGTATAATAAATTGAAAATTAATTAGAGGGGTCCAAGGACATTTTTGAGCTTGCAGAAGAACTGGAAAATAAGTCAATAGAGATAATTCAGTCTCAGGAGCAAAAATAAAAAAGAGTGAAGAAAACTGAATATTCATAGATGTGCAGGATTCCATCAAGCATACTACCACACACATAATGGAAGTCTCAGGATGAGAAGAGAAATATAAAGTGACAGAAAAATATTTAAGGTGCAAGCTTCCAGTTATAAGATAAATAAGTCATGGGGATATAACAAACAGCATGGTGACTATAGTTAATAATACTATACTGTATACTTGAAAGTTACTAACAGAGTGGGTCATGAAAGCTCTCATCACCAAAAGAATTCTTTTGTAACTATGTAAGGTGATGGATGTTAACCAGACATATTGTGGTGATCATTTCACAATGTATATATAAATATCGAATCATTATGTTGTACAGCTGAAACCAATATAATATGTCAATCATACCTCAATAAAAAGGGAAAAAAATTGATGAAAAATATTAATGTAGAAATCCAAGAAGCTCAATGAATTCCAAGTAGAACAAACTCAACAGATTCACACCTATAGATACCATAGTTAAAATGATGAAAATAAAGATTAAACCAAGCCATGCAAAATTTTTAGCACAATACTTGGCACAGAATATTTGCTCAATATTCATTAGCAATTATTGTTAGTATGGTTCAGTTACTATTCATCAAGAGGATAGCATTTATTGAATCACTGATATGTGGACATTTATATCCATTATTTTATTAAATTTTCATTAAAAATATTATTTTCTCTCCAACCTCACTGCCCTATCCTAGTCTGATTCATTATCTTCTTTTATCTGGCTCACATCTGCAACATTCTAGCTGTTTTCCTCAGATCTACCCTGACACATACTCCACCTAATTGTCAACATAATCTTTCCAACAGAAATTTGATATTATTTTTTCTGCTTAAATTTCTCCACTAATTTCTTGCTTCTCTCCTTAGGATAAAATTCATAACTCTTGCCAAGTCTTACAAATGTCCCTAGCAAAGTTCTTAGCATTCTCTCTCCCTCCCTCAACAATCCAGACATGTTGAACTTCTCTTGGTTCTTAGAGCTAACTTTAGGTTCTGCTTTGAAATGGTTAATTTATCTAGTTTCAGTTCAGGTACCCCGTTCTCATAACGACTTTCCTTCCATGGTTTCTGTACTCGGAGAAGCCCTTTGCTTGCTTCCCAAGTGCCACAGGAGCCCCACCATTTTACTCTTCACAGTTTATTGTAATTACTTTTTGTGTGTGTGCGTGTGTGAGGAAGATTAGCCCTGAGATAACATCCTTTGCCAATCCTCTTTTTTGCTCAGGAAGACTGACCCCAGGCTAAGACCCGTGCTCATCTTCCTCTACTTTATATGGGACGCCACCACAGCATGGCTTGACAAGTGGTGCATCGGTCTGCACCCGGGATCTGAACTTGTGAACCCCGGGCCGCCGAAGCAGAGCATGCAAACTTAACTGTTACACCAGTGGGCCAGCCCCTGTAATTACTTTTCTAAGTACATCTTTCTTGCAAGTCTCAAAGCCTCATGAAGACAAAGAATAGTTATGGTTTCCTTCACCACCAAATCCTCAACAATTAGCCCAAATCTGGTATTGGTTAAATGAATGGATGGAGTATACAAGGCCAGCTGTACTTTATTTCAAAATGACCATACTTTTTTCATCCTGTTCTTCCAAGAATCAGTGTTGGCCAACTAAAAAATAAGTTTCACTTTAGACAGAGAGAGAATTTTATTTTCTCTTCAGAGGATGGTACAATGAAACATGTAAAGAAACTAAAGAAATACATGCACAGATCTAAAACAGGATCAGTAATAAATTATGAGAAAACCAGTATTTTGAAAGGTAGTGATTGAGGTATGTCTAATCTTTTATGTTCAACTGTATTTCCAATGTTTCGCTGCAAAGGAAAATGACATTTTAACAAACACACTTACTCTTCTTCCCTCCACATGGTGTGTGGTTCCGGTTGACGTCTGTTGAAATGTGTAGACTGCCTGTTGGTTCAGGTGTTTGATTTTTCTTTTACGACTGGTTCTTCTTTTCACACCTCATGATCATTTGGCAGTTGACTTCCTGTTTGAAAGGGCTTCCTCTCCTGGGGTTTCGGTTTTGCCCGGCGGCTGTTGGCTCGTGAACTAGTCTCTTCATTTCCACCGACTGTGTAGATGCAATTGCAGGGCAGGCGAGGCTCTCCCCGACTAGCTGTGCTGGATAACAAAGCTGTCCTGTGCTGCTGCCCTATCCGCACAAGAGAAGAGGTGTCAACTTTTCATCTTATTCTTACCTAAACCGACATCTCCTGCCAATTACTTGTTTTCTCCCTTCTACAACAGTGGTATTTCCTTTGAAGAACAAATACCACTGAACTGCTTTTTGTTTTTTTGGCAAATTAGAGTAAACTGAGAAAGGAACGGTTGGGAGTAAGAAGTAGGTGTCAGAGGTGAAGCCTGTATATTTATTTAAAATTATTTTGTGGCCACATTTCACTAGTCTCGTGGTGGGGTGTAGACATAGTGAAGTTACAGGTACCGCATAGTACAGTGAGTAAGAGAATGAACGCTGGTGTCATGCTGCAGAGTTCCTATCTATGCTCCACAGTTTACAAATTGTGTAATCCTGGGAAAGTCACTTAACCTCTCTGGGTTGTGTCGTTAAAATGGACAGCATAATTACACGAATGTCATAAGGTTGTTGTGCAGATTAAATTAGATAAGCACTCAGCACACTATCCGATTGCCTATACATTTTGATCAAGATTTAAATTGCAAATATATCTTCAAATCCACATCATATGTACCCATTACTAACAATGTTTAAGCAAAAGGTGTTTTTGTACCATCGTTTCTGCCTTTAGTTTTCTGTTGGACGCTCTCCCGCGCTCCCTAAAGGCCCAGGCTGGCACTGCATGAGAAAACACATGGATTGCTGGCATTTGCCCTGGAACTTCTCTGGTTCTTTTTACTCTTTACACTGTGCCAGGTAAGAGCTCTAGGGATGCTGTATCATATTGATGGTCCTATCAGTTTAACTATCATATTGATGGTCCTATCAGTTTAACTGATCTGCCATATTGAACACGCTCTTCTCTTAACCCTTAAGCATTATTCTGTTTTCATGTGACTCTGTATATTACAACTACATTGGAACCTCTTCAGGAGGGGTATCTGGTTTCCATTATTGACTAATGAATTAATCATTGCAATAATGCAGAATAAAAGGAGGGAAGGCAGAGTACAGATCCTGGGCATAAATTCATAGATGGGAGTGGTGTGCTCGAGCCAGCTCATACCACCTTGCCCGTGATCATGAATACTCATTGTAAAATATTCACAATTTCAAGCCAACTGACATCTGGTTGATAGCTTTAAGTTGTCCATGGTGAGAGTATTTATTCCATGAAAATAGGTAAAATCTACAACCTAGGTCCCCCTCATGCCATAGTTAAAACACTCCCTGTTAGTCGGGGTTCTCTAGAGAAACAGAACTGATAGGAGATATAGATAGATGACAGAGATATAAATGATATAGAGATAGATATAGAGAAGAGATTTATTATAGGATTTGGTCACATGATTATGGAAGCTGAGAATTCCCACGATCTGCCGTCTGCAAACTAGAGACCCGGGAAAGCCGATGGTCTGATTCAGTCCAAGATCCAAGACCTGAGAACCAGGGGATCCTATATCTGAAGACAGAAGGAGGATGTCCAGCTCAAGCAGAGAGCGAATTCTCCCTTTTTCCACCTTTCATTCTATTCAGGCCCTCAATGGATTGGATAATGCCCATCTGCATCAGTGAGGGCGGATCTTCTTTACTCAATACACCAATTCAAATGCTGATCTTTTCCAGAAACACCCTCACAGACACATCCAGAAATAATACTTTACCAACTCTCTGGGGCATCCTTAGCCTAGTCAATTTGATGTGTAAAATTAACCATTACATTTATCGAATACAATATTGGGTATAAATGCATTGACTGAATGACTGACAGTGGAATCGTAAGAGAAAGTGTAGTCTACATAAGCAGAAAATAAAAATCTACCTTTTAAAAAATTATCCTGATATTTGAAGTGAATATATACATATATTTACTGTCACCAAGTAATTGCATCTGAAAAGAGCTGCTTGTAGAGGTTTACAGAAGTAAAGAAAAGACATACACTAAATAATAGTTGTATACAAAATTGGATTTAGAATTCTGAAAAATCTCAATTGTTTTTAACCTCTTGCTTATTCAATTTTCTCATCAAATACTTCTTTGAATGGCTTACTGAATTGACAAGATAGTAAATGCATCTTATATGGTTAATGTGACATCCTTTTCCATGGCTTCACACTAAAGATATTATTCTCATTGTTGAGTTACAGTAAAGGAAGGTAATTCTGAGCAGTTCTTTCATGTCTTCAGCCTTTTATCATAAATCACAAAGACAAATGCAACTAAAGTGTTAGAGCTGCTGTACCAGATGTTGGTGATTAAATAAAACAAACAAAACAAAATCGCTCTCTCTATTCTCAGTAAGTGTGATGCCTTCTCCCAATGCCCCTCCTTTGCTATGCCCTCTTTGTCCCTCTGTGTAGCTCCCTATGCCACCCAGCACAAGACTTCAAAATGTTCTTATTCAAAATATGTTTCCTTTTCCATTGTATTGATATTTTATGGAGCCATGTGCTCTAGTATTTAGGAGTATGATCAAGAGAGGTGAGATCAATAGCGAGGACATCTCTTCTCTCTTCTGTTGCTTTAGGCACAACCCAACAGAAGGACGCACCCACCATGCAGGAAATGAAGACGGAGTTGTTATCATTTACAGATTCAGCATGCTGCTGCCATCCACAGTGAAAAATGTCCCACTCTAGGACATGAGGGAGCAGACAGCACTTCCAACAGAGTTGGTAGTCAGTGCAAAATGTCTTTCACCACAGGCAGCCCCTAAATTTTAATTGTATTCCAACTGTCCTGGACTCTGTGTAGTTTTGCATTAATTTCCTGAGGTCTATACTTACCAGAGAGAATGGATCGAGTTTTCATCTGGTAATGATTAAAACTTGGTAAGTATAGAAGTATCAAAATCAGTTTTGTCTTCATTCAAGTCCCAAGAAATAGTTTGCGTTATACTGACAGTAGCGACCAAGAGAAGAGGCTATATTCCAAATGTGTATTTGTAAATAGGTTTTTTGCAAGTAAGAATGTGTTTTTCAAGACATCATAGTATTATATATTGTGATGGTTAATTTTATACTTCAACTTGACTGGGCCACAGGATGCCCAGATGTGTGGTCAAATATTGTTCTGGATGTTTCTGTGAGATTGTTTGTGGATTTGATTAACATTTAAACCAGTAGACTTGGTATATAATAAATAATAAAATAATAAGTGGTGAAGAGACACATCTCCCATATAGAAGAATTATAAATAATTTACATGGATAATTAACCCCAAAGAGGTAGAGCATAATTCCTTAAGTGGGGGCCATATAAAGTGACTTCTTTCTAAAGAATGAGGTATGGAAATGGGGCAAAAAGAATAACTTTACAGTGGAAAACACTACCTCAGTCAGATGATCAAGGCCAACAGCCAGAATGATAAGTGATGTAGGAGGTATAGACCCCTGATGAGACGTGATTTAATGGCACTTGATCCTCTAGTCTTCCTACCAAAAATGTATAATCCCAGTACAATCGTGAGGAAAATATCTGAGAAATCCCAATTGAGGGACATTCTACAAAATGCTTGATCAGAACTCCTCAAAACGTGTCAAAACTCCTCAAAGTTATCAAAAACAGTGAAAAATTATCACAGCCTAAGGAGACATGACCACTAAAAGTGAGGCAGTATGTTGGATGGGATCCTGGAACAGAAAAAAGTATGTTGGGTAAAAATTAAATAGCTCTGGGTAAAGTATGGACTTGAGTTAATAATGCGTCAATATTGGTTCATTGGTTGTAATAAATGTACCACACGGGTATAAGATGCTAGTAGTAGGAAAGCTGAGTATGGAGTATATGGGAACTTTCTGTACTATCTTCAGATTTTTTCTGTAAATTTAAACTTTCCAAAAAATTTTTATTTTACAAAAAGAAAATGGACTAAATCCTTCAATTATAAGTCAAAATTGTCATTCTGATGTCATTCTGAATGTAAGATCCAGTCAGATACTGTTAACTTGAAGCACATTCAGAAATATTAAGGTACATGATGATTGAATGCAAAGGGCAAGAAAGTGATATGCCATGCAAACACCGGTCTCAAGAAAGTTGGTGTCGCTACATCAACAAAGCAGAGTGGGATTTTTTAAAAAAAGGACTATCTGGATTAAGGAGAGATGTTTTATAAGAATAAAAATTATAATTCACCACAAAAATAAAATAATTCTGTATTTTAATGCACCCCATTACTTATTCTCAAAACATATAAAACAAATATTTCACAGTCTCAAAAAGAAAACTTATATTCAAAATTAGGGTGAGAGATGTTAGCATATCTATCTCAGTAATTGATAGAATAAGCAAATAAAAATTTCAGTAAAGATATAGAATATTTGAAAAACATGTTTAGTAAATTTAAGCTTTTTTCGCACATATAGCACATTGCCCTTGAAATCTATAGAATATGTATTCTTTCCAACTACACGGCAAATGAAATATTTATGTAAATTCAGTATGTACCGGACTATGAAGTGCATCTCAGCAAATTTCAAAAGAGTAAAATCATAGGAACTATAATCTCAAGCCATAATGTAATCAAGCTATAAATCATTAACAATAAGATAAAAGGATCATCTGTATATATTTAATAAAATATATTTCTAAAGAACACCAATGAATAAAAATAAACCACAACAATAGTTAGAAAAATATTTTGATGTGATCGTGAAAATATTAAATATAAATATTTGTGGGATGTGGCCTAAAGCTATGCTTAAAGAGTTCACTAAAAGTGTGAAAAATCATTGAACTAAGTATTCCTTTAAAGTGGGTAAAAAGATAACAGCAAATTAGGCCCAAAATATGCTGAAAGAAACGAATAAAGATAATAGCACCCATCAATGAAATAGAAAAACAGAATACAGTAGAAAGGATTGATAAAGCCAAAGGCTAGGTTTTATAAAATACTAATAAAATTAATAATTCTCTGGAAAGATCACACACAAAAAAAGAAAAGAGACAATTACACAAGCCAAACACACACACATGTACACAAACAACCACCACCACCAAAAAGTATCAGAAAGAAGAAATGAGTCATCAATATAGACCCTACAGACATCTAAAAGATAACAAAACCATATTATAAACAACATTTTGCCAATTAATTTGAATATTTAGATCAATTGGATGAATTCCTAGAAAATAAAATAATTACTGAAATTATACAAGAAGAAATAGGAAATATCAGAAATCCTGTTTCTAATAAAGAAATGGACGTTGTACTTTAATCTTTCCGCCCCAAAACTCCAGGCTCAGTCTTAACTCACCAGCAAATTCAACAAGTACTTTGAAGAAGAAATAAACACAAACTATCCAAATACTAGAAAGTAAACACCTTCAAGCCAAAACATGAAAGAAAATAGGGGAAAGTAAAATTACCATCAACTTCACTAATAAATGGAGATGCAAAAGTCTTTGACAAAATATTTGTAAACCAAATTCAGCAAAATACAAAAAAAAAAGTAATACATAATGACCCAACTGTGTTCATTCCAGAACAATCAAGTTTGTTTAACATTTGAAAATCAGTCAATATAGTACACTATATTGACAGGAAAAAAAAAAGAATAAACATTCTTGAATAGCATATGAGTGCAGCTCAAGAAACAGATATAACCATGTTTAGAAATGCATTGTTTCATCTTAAAACTATAAAGAAAAATAAGATTTTTATAAAATCAAGAAATGTCTTAACGTCAGGGAAGATAGTAGAAATTGTCATCAGAGGAATCCATAAAGATGACTTCCTACTTCTGCGGTATTTGCATAAATCATTGTTACGTGAGTGTTGACATAAATTGAAAATCGTTAAGCTGAGCTTTTAGTGTGGAGTGCTTTTTGAAAGTGTGTCACAATAGAAGTATAAACAAGAAAGAAGTCAATGCGAATAAACTATAACAAAAATGATAAAAAATTATGAAAAGCTGCAGAGTGATCAAGTAGAATCAAAACCATGGGATTTCTCGTAGCCTTCTTAAGGGACTATTAGTTGGTTAATCATTTAAGAAAGCAACTTGTCAATGTGTATCAAGAGCATAAAAATTGTTATTTGATTTAGACCCGGGACTAATGTACCTGTGAAGTCACTTTATGCAAAGGATTCTAAGATTTATTTACGAAATGCTCCTCAGAGCATATATTGAAGACACTTTAAAACCCGACAGCAGAAGAGTATGTATGTTACAGCATAACCTCTGATAAAACCATCTTAGTAAGGTTCTCAATTAAGAAGTAGTAGGACTTGGGACTATTGCTTTATATAGTGCATTTCTGAAATTTTGGAAAACAAACAAAAGCATAAATACTTTAAAACGTGCTTTGAATGAATAATTTAAATAATTTTATTAAAGTAATTCCTGAATTGTATATATATATATACAGGTAGTCACACACACATATATGCATATGTACACATATGCATTTAACATACATGTGTGTATACATACATGTATATATGAATATATATATATTTATATTCGGCAACTTTACTCTACTCCATACTTAATCATACTATTCAGTAGGATTACTCTCCACCCAGAAAAACCATCAAATGAGAAATAGAGAGTGATGGATGGGAACTGAGTGTTTGAAATAGATTCTGGAATTGCAGTCTCTTTTAGGAGTTTGGTTTTAGTCCAATGAATGCCTTACTTCTAACACCTTAGTTATATGCTTCCAAAATAAAATCACAGGTCTTATTTTAGATTGCAAAGAAAGGCTCACAATTATACCTCCGTTCTCACTTATGGATATCATTTCATCCAGAAGTATATACAAGACACTCTAGGCCCAGAATGGCCGATGGATAGTAAACATTGCAGGTGATGAGTGAGTGGACAGGATTCTAACTGACTGCCCTACAGGCGAAAGTTCAGAGCTGGCTATTAACCACGGTATGGGAAAGATGCTCCTCAATAACGGGATAAAAAGTAATTAGCTCTTTGCTTCCCTTTACCAATTTTCTTTGTACTTGCCTACACCAATCACTCTCTTCCTCTCTAGAAATGTGGCTGTGCATGAGTGTGATTGTGTACATGTACACTTGTGTATGAGTGTATGTGTGTTGGCTGTTACTGCTTTCATAGAAATTGATTCTGAAAGAAATTTGAAGAGGGAGAAGACAGGTTGTTGGATTGTTTTAGACCACAGGTAAAATGGAAAAGAATCTGTGTAAAAGAGGAAAAAAAAAACTGGTGCTGGGGGCTGGCCTGGTGGCATAGTGGTTAAGTTTGCACACTCTGCTTCAGCGGCCCAGAGTTCGCAGGTTTGGATCCTGGGCGAGGACCTACACACTGCTCATCAAACAATGCTGTGCACATACAAAATAGAGGAAGATTGGCACAGATATTAGCTCAAGGACAATCTTCCTTGCTAAAAAAAAACAACAACAAAAAAGCTGATGCAGTAGGATTCATTCTTCCCTGAGAAAGCATGCTTCCTCTGTCCCTGGCCCACTAGCACAGTTGAACCCTATTAAGAACTTGACACCTCAGACATAAAAATGTTCTATTACAAATTCAGATGTTAAGGACTCAAAGGAAAAATTCAAATTGACACCACGATACGACGATATTCTCCCACACCTGCCCCAAGGTGGAAATCTTGGTATGTAAGTCTTGATCTGTCCTTGTTGTTGTTGCTTGAGTTATAATTATAGAGCTATTCATTGGGTTGTCTCAACTCTTCATTAAAATGAGATAAATGGTTGAGCAAGCCTCTGCCATCTGACTGGGATTTTGGAATAATCAAGCTGATGGAACGGCCCTCCAGAGAGACATCAGTCAAAGGTTTTTCTGGCTGGTGGTACAAACAGGCTTTCTTTTTTAAGGAAGTTGCTTAATCATGGCAATTTAAAATGCAATAGACAGTATAAAAATTCTCACTCTGTAAAGATGAATAACAACAACGTTATCCTATGTAGTGTATATACATCATATTTTGATTTTTATAATTTAATTTAGTCTTCATTTCAAGCCACAATCCTGTTGAAAAGTGCACACTGGTGCATTTCAACATTTCTCATAATCCCTCTGGGCCGTGTCCTGGTTTCAGGATCCCAGTTCTTCCCAGGGCACTGGTGGGGGGACGCGTGGGGTCTTCTGTCTTCTCCTCTTCTCCCACCTACAGGATCTCCCCCTCTCCTCTGCGTCTTCCTGCAGTGGGAGCTCTGAGCTCTTGCAAGCACGGTGGAGATACCAGAGTGGAGAGCAGGTGCCTGCGCTCTGAACCACTACCGTGCTTACTTCTCCTCCCTTTGCACCTCGACCATCTCCTTCCAGTCTGGGGAAAATACTTCCTCCTTCATGTTTCTTTTAAAATCCTCCAATCTCTTTTCCTTCTGGGGTTTCGGAGTATAGAAATAGAGAGCAGGACAGTTTTCAGGCAAATTCTCCTTCTCAAAATTCTCTTCTTGTAAAGAAGGACCAACTATACTACCTGCGAATATTGGGGAGATAGGGATAAAATTGGGTAAATCCAGGAGAAAATACATTAGCATCTACAAATGTGTGTGGGAATGAAAGAAGAAGGATTTTTCAGAGACTATTTTGACAATATTTGTCTAATATGTAATATATAAACTCACAGAGATAAATTTAATATTTCAGGCCTTTGTTTTCCATTTTTCCCTTTTTTTGTTAGGATATTAGAAAGACTGTCCAGTGTTACAAACTTTGTGTCAATATGCTGGAATTAACAATTTTGTCATTTATGTGGGAGAGATGACTCAATGTCTAGAATAAAGGATTTGCCAACAGGTAATGGAATATTACCTTGAACCACAGATTTAAAAAACAAACTCTAATACTACAGGTTGAAAACAGACTAGAATGTGTCCTCCCCTCCTCTCCGCGTCCTCATCTCTCCTCATTGTACAGGTGCAGCATAAAGGAGCATAATTCAAAGCACTTGGAGTGGCTTGATCTTCTGTTGGCTTGATACAATTCAGTCAGCTTAATAAACCTCTCCTTTTTTGCCCTTATTGATTCTGATGTAGGAAAAAAAACGAGGAGGAGAGAAGCTAATGTTAAAGGTAAGTCGGAGATAAATGGTGCATTATACAAGGTCTACGTTGTTTGGGTTAGAGGGTAAACTATGGTCGGGAATTAGCAGCCACTTTCCTTGGTGGGTTTTCTCCAATGTAGACACGCAACTGAAAATTTTATGTCTGCTTTTTCTGTGCATTAAACTCTGTAAAATCATAGCTATCTTCAAATCTTAAATAAGGCCCTGTTCACAAATTATTGTGTAAATATTAGATAAAGAATTTAATACACAGAACACAATCTTCCCAATAGTGCAAACCAGATTAATGCCTAAAATGTACATTCTATGTCCTTTCTTTGTCTATGTGTAAGTTTCAAAATTTAAATGTATAATCCTCATAGAAATATGTAATGAATATATTTCAAGGATTTAGTCAATTAATGGTTTAAGGATTTAGTTTTGTTAACTGTCAGTTAACAAAATAAGAATGATGGGAGACGATGGCTAAAATGAGACAGAAATCCAGACCATATGCCACAAGGCCATGAAATTACATTTTCTGCTGGACAGAAATGATTTACATATCTACCAAAAAATAATTTTAGTTTTCTGAAAGTTAACAAAAATCTTTACATGATCAGGGCCTTAACCAACAACAAATAGTAAGCAGAACAAAGTTTTGTGCTCACGAAAGTCACAGGGTTTTTGAGTAGGCTTATAGGACAATGTTCCAGCCTAGTGTGGCATGGAAAGGACACATGGTCTTTTTTATTTTTTTGCTTTATTTCCAAATACTGGATGCTTTTTCCTGACATTTTCAAGTATGTGAGCAATATGTTTGCCTTTGGTATATTTTCTAAACTTAAACTTAAACCGGTCCCCGTGGTCTGATTAGTACAAATATACTGAAGAGGACAGTGGGCCATGTGCCTGGAAGCTGAAACTGTCCCAAGAAAGCTGGACATGGATATGCAGGCACAGACAGGGCATATGTCTGCCCACTCGTCGGCTCCACACAGCTTCTCTGGAGGTGAGCTTACAGACCTGTTTCTTCTGCATCAAGAAATAGTCAAGCAGAATGTGTTACAGTATTTTTATTTTTTGGTGAAGAAGATTAGCCGTGAGCTAATGTCCGTTGCCAATCCTCCTCATTCTGCTGAGGAAGACTGGCCCTGGGCTACCATCGGTGCCCATCTTCCTCTACTTTATATGTGGGACACCTGCCACAGCATGGCCTGATAAGCGGTGTATGGGGTCTGCACCCAGAATCCAAACCTGTGAACCCTGGGCCACCAAAGCAGAGCCCACGAAATTAACCACTACACCATCTGGCTGGCCCCTACCATACTTTTCCAAAGGGAAACAAGGTCTATTTTGCAGAAGCATCCTGCATCAGATTACACACAGTAAGGGAACACTGGAGACCATCACACGTATGAAATGTCTCTCCTTGTGTGGTGTTCTCTGCCAGCCACATCCTTGTCTTGTTGCTTTTGGGGAGGAACATCACTGTTTGTTTCCTGCAGGACGTGTGGTGGTGTTACCTGGACCTACATGACGATTTCATCCCAATTTCCTAGGATGGGGTGAAGGGCCAGGGGGCTGACAATTTTCAGTCTGCCTGCCTGTGTCCCAGCTAAAGACTCTCTCATGTACAGATGCAGCTCGCAGCTGAAGACGTCGACCCCTTCACGGTGCTGCACCTTCAGTGAATAAAATAGGACATTTTCCACACCCAAAATATCACTCCAGTTTCTCCCCAAGTAACTAAACTTATATGAGCGAAAACAAGTCTTTCAATGCACATAAATCTGAGAGAAATAACCCATTAGTTTAAACTCACACTGAGGTGCCAGTGATTTACCTGTAATCCTCTTTAGAGAACACTTGGATTGAGAAGAAAATAAGCGTGAAGACACGGGATAACTTGGAAAGATTGCACCCACATGAGGGAAACTCTGCTTAGAATGAGTACTTCCAGGTTTCCTCAGGCTGGAGCTGCCTCTCCTTTCTTCACCTAAAATTCAGTGGAAGTAGAGGCAGATTCAAGAAATCTTACTGAGGCAGAAGCGAAGAGAGTTGGTAGATGAATAGATATGAAGAAAGGAGGTGACAAGCTGGAGATTCTGATGAGTTAGAAAAGTCGTTTTCATTTAAAGAGGATAAGCTCAAAGATAGACATTTATTTTTGACACTTGCCACAGTAACCCACGCATTATCTGCTTCAGAAGACAGGTGTGTTATCTCTTTGATGCGTTTGGTGATGTTTTTACAATCCTGCTTCTTTCTCTCATCTCTATATTGAAAATGCAAAATCAACCTCCCTCCCTCTTTGTCTCTCTGTCTCTCCCTCCTCTCTCTCTCCCACTCTCTGCATCTCTCTTACTCTGTATCTCCCTCAGTCTCTCTGTCTCTTTTTGTCTCTCTATCTCTCTCTGTCTCTCCCTCTCTCTCTCTCACTCTCTCCCTCTCCCTTTCTCTATCACCCTCTCTCTACTCTGTCTCTTTGTCTTTCTCTCTCTCTGTCTCTCCCTCTCTGTCTTTCCTTCTCTCTCTCTTCTCCTGCCACGTTTCTCTCTTTTTCTAGTTTGCTATACATCAAGCATATTCACTTTTACTTAATAACTTATTTTAATGTAAAATCTTTAAGAGATTGGAAATGTGAAAGATTTAGATTCTATTTTGATCTATTTGTGGTGTTCTTGAGTACCGCACTTTGTGTAATTTTCTCAGTGATCTAGGTCTTACAATACACGTATTTCACTCCATAAACTCCTGGTATCAACGTTTTTCCACTTCCTGTGAAGAGTAGAGACTTTGCTTTCACTCAGGCCCTTTATCTCTCCATGGTTTAAATGTAATTATCGTATTTCTTCTACATACACATAGATTGAGCACCACATCACATAGTGTTATAGTTTGTGCTTCAACCATCAAATATGATTTGAGAAATGCATGAGAAGGATAGTCTATCATATTTACTTGTATTTTTACCCATTCCAATGTTCCTTTTTTCTCTCTAAAGTTCTAAGTGTTTTTGTTTTATTTCTTTTCTCTACAGAGAAATTCCTTTAGCCATTCTTTCAGGATAGGATGGTTAGCAGCAATCTCTCAGTTTTCCCTGTCTGAGAATGTCCCATGCCCCTTCATTCACCAGACACAGAATTCACATTTGACAGTCCTTTTATTTCAGCACTGAGAGACATGGTGGCCCTTCCTCTGGCCCCTGGTTTCAGATGAGAAATCTGCTGTCCTATTTGTCTTCCCCTCCCGGTAACGCAGAGCTTCTCTCTGGCTCTTGTAAGCTTTCTCTTTGTTTTCAGTTCTCAGACTTTTAATTATGATATGTTGTGACATGCATTTCTTTGTGTTCGTCTTGTTTGGGTTTTACTCAGCTTCTTGAATCTGTAGGTTTATGGTTTTTTTTTTTTTTTTGCTAAATTTGAGAATTTTTCATCATTTTTTTAAAAATATTTTTTCACTCCCACTTGCTCTCTCCTTTCCTCCTGGGACTCTGGTGACATAAACGTTAGCTCTTTTGTTATGTCCCCACGTCCCTAAGACACTGTTCTTCTATTTTTTTTTTTTAGTCTATTTTTTCAGTTGTTCAAATTGGGTAAATTCTGTTAATCTGTCTTCAAATTTACTGATTTGATCCTCTGTCACCCCCACTCCACTATTAATCCCTCCACCAAGTTTTTTATTCCATTTACTTTACTTTTCAATTGTATAATTTTCGATTGGTTCTCTTTTTTAAAAATAATGTTTTTGCTGAGATTTTCTTCATTTATATCATTCATTTCTTCACTTTCTTCATTTATTTCATTAGAACTCATATTTGCTTGTAAAAGCATTTTTATGAAGCTACTTTAAAATCCTTCAGATGATTCCAACATCTGATCCATCTTATTGTTGGTGTCTCTGAATTGTCTTCTCTCATTCAAATTTTAATTTTCCTGGCTCTTGGTATGACAGATGATTCTTGACTTTATTCTGGACATTTTGGACACAATGAGTACCTGTCTGCTCTCCTCCTCCTCCCATCCTCCTTCTTCCTCATTATCTTGCTACAGGCGGTCCCTCTATTGAAGTGCAGCAGGAGGATGGGGCGGGGCTGTGCATGTGCACCTTTCTCTGGGCCCTGCTGACACCACCCTGGCGAAAGTGGAGTGCTGGTTCACAAAGCCTTGTTGCAGAAGATGGGGTAGAATTTCAGTTCCCCCTGGTCCCATTGACACCTTCCTGAAGAATGTAGGGTAATGGCTTGTATCATCTGGTTACCTCTGAGTGGTGATGCAGACACAAATCCTTCCTGGCCTCTCTGTCACCAGCATAGGAGAAGCCAGAAGGCTGACTCTTGTTGCTTTGTTGCTGCAAAGTTGGGATATAAGCTTAGGTCCCCAATGGGTTCTACCAACACTGGTGTAGGAAGAATGGAATGTTGGCTCACTGTGTCTCACACCCCTTCCTTCTGCCTCACTGACACACCAAGGAAACACTCATCCATCACCACCAAGATCAGCTTCCTTCCAACACTGCTCCAGCAGGAAAACTGGAGCACTGACTGGGCCCACTGGGGGGGTGGTTAATAAGACCCTTGGACCCACTAACACTGACTCAGCAGGGTCACTGAAGTGCTGCCACCTGCTTTGCTGGGATAAAAGGATGGGGTGCATGGTTAGGTCCCCACTGGGCCTGCTGAAATCTTGCCAGGGAGGTTATGGTTCAGTTTTTCTGTTGGTGTTTGGCTAGAGGAGGGCAGGTGTGGGCAACAAGGTTTGTTGTTAGCCCACCCTCTCTGGTCCTTGGGCCGAGGGATTAGGTTTTCCTTGGAGCTTATTCATCGGTGCCTGTGGGCGTTTTGGGTTGGATGCCTCTGCAGCACCCCATCTGGGAAATCTGAGAGGCAATGAGGAAACCTGGAGAACTCACAAGGAGCTCATCACAATGTCATTGCACACGTCCCAGGTCCCTGGGCAGGCTGCCTTCTTCTCTCCACCTTTCAGCGTCTTCCTGCACTTGCTTGTGGTGTCCCGTCCAGTTGTAGCTTGGGTTGTAGCTGTAGTGATAATGGGGAGGACCTGGGAGGGAAGGGACGACTCCATGGTGGCTGGAACCGTGAACTTATTTGATGGATTTGGAGGTTGGGTTTCACTCTTCTCCACCAGACGTGAGTGATTAAATGAGTTCTTGGACAAATAAGTAGAAAACATTAATTTCAGCCCCTAATGACATCTGGAAAATGTGAAATTGTTACATTCATTTTGGAATTTAATTTCCTCAATGTGCAATGTAGTCATCCTGCTTATTTTACCCTGTATGATATTAGGCTGTTCTATAAAAATCTGTTCACTTTTTCTTGTCGATAACCTAATTCTCAGAAGTTCAGTTTTAATACTGGCTTACTGAGGAATATTACCCCTTTAATGAAGATGAATCAGTACTGAACAAAATGTGATGACAACCCATAGGAGGTCTATGTGACAAAACTGATTCTTATTTAGTAGTTTTATTTTTTCACTTGCTTTTGGTCACTTAATTTCCTCTTTTGCTCTTTACTCTCCCCTGAATATGTAAAGAAAATAGGCCACAAAAGACAACATCTGATATTGGTGCAGTGGAAATTTCTAGTCAGAGGAAGCAGTTGTTACCTCCAGAATTTCACCCCACTTACCACTCACTTTTGAAGAATTTAGCATTTTGCCACATTTGCTCTATCACCCTGCCCCATATCTCTATCTTCATCTTTATCTACATGCACTCACAATAACAACAGTCTCTTACCGAATCATGTGTGAGCAAGCTGCAGAGATGAAGATGAAGAAGGTTTACTGTAGAATAGATTTTTATTTATTTATTTATTTATTGGTGAGGAAGATTTGCCGTGAACTAACGTCTGTGCCAATCTTCCTCTATTTTGTGTGTGGGTCACTTCCACAGCACAGCCGCTGACAGATGAGTGGTGTAGGTCCATGCCCAGGAAGCAAAACTGGGCCACCTAAGCAGAGCATGTTGAATTTAACCACTAGGCCTTGTTTGTATTTCACAAACAAGTAAGCACTCATATGTTACCACCATATAAACCTCCAAATCAGGAAGTCAATGTTGATGCAATGCTTCATACCAATTCAGACTTACTACTTCAGTTTTACCCAAATTCCTAATTACATCATTTTTCTTTTCCTGTCTCAGGATCCAGACATATCCTGCATTTAATTGTTCTGTGGTTTCAACTTCCTTCAATCTCAAAGAGTTCCTTAGTCTTTTCTCATTTCTTGGCCTTGATAAACTGAAGGGGCATAAGTCTTTCACTCCCCAGGATGACCCTCATCAGGGTCCATGTGATGTTTTTCCATGTCCCCTCATGGCTCAGTTTACTGAAGGGGATTGAGTAATCTGGCAGTGCCCTTCTCAGTGCATCACAGGAGGAGGCACGTTATGTCACCCTCCACCAGCGTGGGCATTAGCCTTGATCACCTTGTCTGCCTTGTTTCTTAAGCATAAACTCACCATTTCCCTCTTTGAAATTAATATGGATCTTCCCAGGAGACATTCTGAGACCATGTCAATATCCCGTTTCTTATAGAAATTCTACCCAATGTCTTCAGCACCTGTCGATGTCCCCTGCTTGTATCAACAGCCCCTATGCTGGTTGTCAAATGTCATTTCCTATTTCTCTTATTCTTTCTGCATTTATTAGTTGGTATTTTACCATAAGAAAATCTTTCTTTTCTCATTATTTATTTCATGTATTTTTGTTTGTTTACTCTTGTATTCCTGTTTTATTCAATGGGTTGCAATGCATCCTTTTTTCCCCAAACTTAAATTCTTGGTACAAGATACTCTAAGTTCATCTTGTACTTTCCCTACCTCAGCCCTGGAATCTGCCTTTTATCCCAGGAGTCCTGGTTCCTTTTGTTAGGAAATGGCTATGAGAAACCAATATCTAGACATGAGGCGTGTTTATTTATTATGGGAGTAGAGTTAGGACATCTGTGTGTATATGTGTACACACTAATTCATCTATATCTATGTTTTGTCTCTCTGTGTAATACAATTTAAATAAGAATTTATACCTATTTCTGCAATTCCAGCTCAATGCCTGAGGGCTCTTTCTAGACTTCCCTCTCCCCTTGATTGTAAATCACTCCTCTGACCTTAAGAAAAATGGTGCCCATTATCCTCAATACATTCACTTATTAGTTCAATCTGTTTATTATTTGCTCCATGTAACCAATGTCCCACTCACTCTAGGGACCTCTTCTTCCTTCAGTTTCCATGACCTCCACTCCCTCTGCCTCTGTACACCCTACTTCCTCACTCCTAGGCATGAAAACAACTCCACAAGTGATCTTTTGCCCAACATCTTGGTGTTGGGAAAGGAAGAAAAGAATGAAGATAATGGAAGAAAAGCTTAGTTTTCTTTTTAATATTGGAAAAATTAAGACCTCCCAAATTAGTGCCAATCTAGTAAATTACTCTGTTTCAGCTTAACATCACCACCAACGATAATAATGGTAGTGTAAGAAGTAATATCCTAAAGTAGGACCAGCAGATATACAATACTCAGTGAAATTTAAATTCATCGTGGTGTACTATTTGAGCACAGTATATAACTTACAGTAATAATCTAGAGCTATCAGCTGAATATGATTTATAAGATGGTTTCAGTTTTGGATAATTATACTTTATGCATAGTATAAGATACCCGCATATCTTTTATTTCTGTTTTATGTGGAAAGATCTCTGGGCTTCCACAGAATTATGATTTGGTGTGGCATTTCTGTAACCAAAGAGTTTGTAAACCCTGGGCCATAATCAGGAAGACTCAGGCCTCCACTCCAACAGTCCAAGGTCTACCAGTATGTTGTTTCTCCCATTACGAAGTTCCACAAACAGCATGGCCTAAGACAAGAGTCATTTATTGTCTCACAGTTCTAGAGATCAGAAGACCAAAATCAAGATGTTGATAAAGCTGGTTCCTCCTAGAGATTCAGAGTAGAATCCTTTCCATGTCTCTCTCTCTTAGCTTCTGGTGGTGTTGGCAACCATCAGTGTTCCTTGTCTTGAAGCTGCATCACTCCAATCTGCCTCCGCAATCTTATGGTCTTCTTTACTCTGTCTCTGTCTCCAAAACTCATTGTTATTTCTCCTATAAGGACACCAGTCATATTGGATCAGGACCCACCCTATGCCAGTATGACCTCATCTTAACTTGATTACATCTGCACAGACCCCATTTCCACATAAGGTCACAGTCACAGGTGCCAGAGGTTAGAACTTAAACATATCTTTTAGGGGACACAATTCAGCCCACTACACCTTGATTATGAGAGAACTGAACAATCACCACTGGTCCAGGTAGAGATTCACGTCTGTGCTAATATAATCTTTTATGGGTGTTGAGTTATTCAATGCCTCTTATCCTACAGTTCACCTAAATCAATGCTCGTTTCTCAAAGACAAATCAAATACTGATGTCAAGGCAAGTGTGTCTAAAGGACCTATTGTGTTTTCTGCTGAAGCACAACACTTGGAGCTAAATATTCAATCAGTGCAGCCTGACCTCTACTACAAGTCTGGGTCCTAACAGGCTCCACTTAAGGTTTGCATGGTGAGTCTTTTCAAACATAGTGTTTTTGTTTTCCGTATTTGTCTCTCGCTCAGGTTATCTGTTACTTGGAAGACAATGGTGCACAAAATAATCCTAAAATCTGTTACTTACAAAGTGCTCCTGTCTAAAATACTTCCCTCTTGACTCAACTTCAACAACAAAAATTCATCAACGTGTGGATGGCATCGGTTAAACCGAATGTGATGCTGCCAGATTTTACCATCAGTTTTTTTTAACGTGGGCCGTATTGTAATCAGTAACTGGATAAGAATGTTTCCATGATGGAAAGGACCCTTGGTAGGGCACTGCAGTGTGGAAAACTGGACAACTGTTTTCTAAAACAATAAAAACATCTTTTGAAAATGGAAGAAATAATGTACGTTGAAGAAGGGGGCAGCAGGAATGAGCTCCAGCTCCATCATATTCAGGCTAATGACCCTCATCCATGAGGGCAATATTCCCCAAGATCCCATCCATCACCATCCCTCCCTCAGAGGGAAAGCACTTAAAGCCCCAAAGAAAGGCTCTCAGTTGATTTTATTGCCCTCAACAGACTCGAGGGCTGAGGTGAGATGTAGTCGTCTAGGTGAGTGAATATTAAGGGTGAGTAGGGACTTTCTTAACAAGAATTAACGAGTGGCTTTATAAATTAATAATAAGAAATGGGCTGCAAGTGTGCCTATAGGAAACCTCACAAATGGAGTATGCAGAATGCAAGGGAACCAGGTTAATATGGGACAAAGACAGGAACATATGTGTCACAAAGGCTCATAGGGCTGAAATTGGGGAATTGCTATGTCTAAATAGGTCTTCACTCTGTAAGCAAGAGATCATAATTTCATAGCTACGTGGATTTAGAGGACGTGGAGTTGGCTGAACAACTGGATTTGCGGGGCTGAAATAACCAAAACTTTCAAAAAAGATTTTTGGTTGCCTGCCATCAGATTCTATCACGTTCTTCTCCAGCTAAATAGGAGGAGATATATATTGGAAAGAAAAGCATATTTTTAAAATTATTTTTATTAATTGAGGCAATGATTCATTTTTTTAAAAGTGAAACTCAATAGAAGGTATTTCAAATTGCTGCATTTAATTACAAAACATAATTTGTATAAGATAATTATTTTTGACATGATAAGAATTTGTAAGAAAGATATGGAGAAGTCTGTAACTAAACACAATCCAATGTGAGGTTCTAGAAAAATTGACATGTGAAAAAGGTTGTTGTCCTTTTAATTTGGTACAATTAGAGTTTTGTGCTCAGATCAAGATTGTTTCTAGGCCCATGGCTCGTGAAATTTTGGTGCTGTTTGGATCACATTTGGATTTTTGTTTTAATGTGGATGCTTTGGAATAAGAAAAATACTTATGAGTGGATCCAAAGATGGTACAAAAGCCGGAGATCAGAATTGTCAGTCTGGGGCAAAATTTCACTTGGGAACATGGAGGAAACTCAGGATATTTGATCTGAAGGACAGTATAGTAGAGAGGGAGGATAATGCTGGTGTTCAAATGGTACTCATTACCTGATGTGGTGTGTATCGAGCAACAATGGACAAAATGGGTGTCCCTAGGAGAACAATGCAGATGATGCCTCCATCAGAGGAAGAATTAACAATGAAAGGTCTCCTTTGGAAAATGACAGACAGTCTGGAGGAGGATGTTATCCAGTGCATTTCTGTCCTGGGAATCCGTGTGCGCTGAATAGCCTCGAACTTTTCTGCCAACTCTGCGATTCTGAGAACCAGCTCTTCCAAACGTCGGGCAATGGCTGTATACTTCACCATATATTCTGGCCCAAAGGAAAGAGGTTTACATTTTAGAAACATCTGTAAGCCCTCTATAAGTCAAAAATCATTTTCATGATTTACAAAAGTCAGGAGACTGGAGACTTCTGTGCACAAATGAGAACTTTTCACATCCCATGAGCTGTCCAGCGGTGTGTGCCTGAAAGCTGTCCATTGCTGAACAGGCCACACGGGGATATTCAAATCAGTCAGATGGCAGCGAAGCCAAAGTGCTTGGAGCTCTGCTTTCTCATTTATGACAAAGCAGGTGCCTCGACTTTTAGCATAATCATGCAAGGACGCACTTCCCAACCAAGTGTGATAGTCGCTGATGTGAATCCTACCCATGGGGAACATATCTGAGTGTTGTTTATGTCTGTCAATTGCAAAATTACATTTGTTGCAAAGCAACTAAAAATGTCTCTTAAAATATTCCAGTGCTGTTCACTTCTAATACTCAGGGAAAACTTGAATAACTTGTGTTTATTAGACAGTAGACAAAGTAATGTGGTATGAAAAACATATTCTTGGACTTGGATGGTTCTGGGTTCAGTGACGGAGTTGCCCTGTCCTAGCTGTGTGACCCTGGGAAATTAAACTCACTGTACCCATTTCCTTGTCAGTAAAATGGGAGTGACACCTAGCTCACTGCAGGTACACCACGGGGACTAAGGGACATCACATGCCCAAAGCAAACATTGAATAGAGGGTCTCACCTGTTTCCTCCTACAATGCCCTTCTCATCACAGTTCTCCCTGATATCTGACAGTTCTGGACCTACAATCAGTCTTGCCAAACATGACTGGAGATGGCGGGGAGTTCTTCGGGCAGGGAATGCAATCGGATGAGTGATATTCCCTAGCAATCCTCTGGGAAACCACCACTTTCAGATCCACAGCTGTTGATAAGACCCTGGAGTCCTGGTGGGCTGCTTCACCTTGGGAATCTGACTCACACTGAAATCACTATATTCCTTCCTGAAAGGAAACAGATAAAAGGAAACTTAAAAGACACCACTTTAGGTCCTAGGTGATGTTTGTTTCAGATCCATGAAGCCTGAACAAGTTGGTAAGAATTCTATCCTTCCTATTTTTGCACATACAGGAAGATAGATATGTGTGCACAGGTGTGCTAGTGCCCAGGCACACACATACAGTCAGGAAATCTCTTGAAGGTAAATGTACTATTCTAGCTCCTGGGGTCCCTAATCCATAAATATCCATGCTAATAACATATAATCAAATCTCTGGAAAGGTTTGAAAGCAGAAGAAATATAAACAAAGCTTTTACTTACCTCTAATTTGACTCCTGGTTAGCCAGCAGTACTCTATAGTCCATGGTTATTATCCACATGTATTTCCATTTAAAATGTGCCAGCTGGGGCCAGTTCTGATCGGAGACTTGTAACAGCTGTCCCAGCGGAAAATAAAAGTGTATCACTTTAAATTTTATACCAGGGCCAAAGAAATGTCAGATTCCTGCCTCAGCTGTATAATGACACACATTATCTTTGACCCGAGCACGTCCCGTCAATTCATGTTCATGAGAAAATTACACTTTGGATTTACTTGATTCCTGTTCTTTATCCAATTTCTTACATAAAAAGGCAATTTGATCTTCTCTTCAATGCCCACTGTATAAATATCGTATTCAACACCAGCATGCTAATGCCTTGAAAGTTTGATGATATTT
This sequence comes from Tapirus indicus, assembly GCA_031878705.1. Taxonomy (NCBI): domain Eukaryota; kingdom Metazoa; phylum Chordata; class Mammalia; order Perissodactyla; family Tapiridae; genus Tapirus; species Tapirus indicus. The sequence continues at coordinate 125,446,336 of CM062925.1, forward strand.
TTTGAAATGCTAGCCAAAATATTCCCCTCTCTCTTCCCATACTACTGGATAATTGCAATCTAATCAATTTTCATTAGTTGTACTGGCTATCTACTAAAATGCATTGCATTGGTTTGTTGATAAATCTTACACTAAATAAGTTTTGCTTCCTTTATGATTTTTTTGTAAACCTAAGTACACATCTGCTTTACGAACGTTTCTATCTCATTGACTTTCCAAGCATGCTAAATATATCCTTTACTATATGTTTCTGTAAATAAGTGGGGTATTTTGACTTCTAAAAATCTCTTGCAGGATAAGTTACAGGCTTCTAAATTCTGAATTGATCAGATTCCAATGAGCTGTCTTTATTTTTGGCTTGACTTTCATGCATTGCCTCTGTAAGAGGCAGTTTTCTTCCATAGACTCTACAAAGAGAAGAGAACGCATTTGTTTGGGTTCTCATGTTGCATGTAGTTGAATTGCAACATATGCTTTTAGAGGAAATCTCTGATATGTGTTTTTTTACTGTGCATCTTAGCCCTAGTCCTATAAGATAGTCTTCCATTAGGAACAAAGAAAACAAATAATATAAAATGACTAGGAGAGCACACATGAGAAATAAATTATAATAGCAGCTCAGGAAAGGCTACAGATAGGAGATGTTTGACCTTGGTTCAGGAGGACGACTATCATTTGTTGCCTGAAGTAGCAGTAATTGCAATTTAATCAAAGGAAAGGGAGTATTGCTGGAGAAAAGAATGGCATAAGCAAAGGCATGCAGATATGTTTAGAGTGGTCAGTACTGGTCAGCAAACTACCCCCAGGGGCCAATCCAGCCTGCTGCCTGTTTGTAAATAAAGTTTTATTGGAACACAACCATGCTCATTGCTTTACCTAATGTTTGTGGCTGCTTTAGCCCTGCAGAGTTGAACACTTGCTAGAGAGATCGTCATGCCTGCAAAGCCTAAGATATTTACTCTCTGTCTCTTCAAAGAAAGCTTTGCTGACCCCTGGGCTAGCATGTAAGATGTACATTGGAGGGAGAAGGACAACAGATGATGCTCTGTGGTACAGCATATATTCCAGTTTCTTTTGCAGTTAGTTTCAGCCACGTGACTAAGGTCTGAGCACTGGGAAGTGGAAGTCATGCGTACACTTCTGAACCACAGTGAAATAGGAAGCAGGTTGTCCTCCATTTTTTCCTTCCTGTTAGTGAGGATGTGATCAACTTGAGCAGTTGCCTTGGACTCAGATTCCAGAGCCAGCAGTGTGGATGGCAGTGCAGCCCCTAGACTGGGGATGCTCATCTCTGTGCCGTTACACAAGAGAGAAATACACTTCCGTCTCGCATTTCTCGGTCTCTTTGCTGCCCACGCTTAGCCCTTACCTCCCCAGAGGGTTATGTTGCTTACCTTGGCCCACTTCCATCGGAGCAGGGGAAACTCATCCTCTCCACATTGTGCCCAGACACAGAAGTGATTTCTCCTGGACTTGCTTCATTTTCTGTTTTGGGAATTTGCTTCCTTCCTTCCTCCATTCCCTCCTTCCTTCCTTCCTTTCCGTGGTCATGACCCTTGCCTTCATCTCTATTTATTTCCTTAAAATAACAAGGAAGTGAAATTTTGGAATTAAAGGGCATGCATGTTTTCAATACTTTTTTACCAATTGACAACTTGATAATCATAAATTTTGTACCGATTTAAAAACTCTGAGTCAATTTCTCTTGCTCTTTTACTGAATATTCTTCATTTAAAATGCCACCTGCCTTGGGAAAATGATGATTCATTTCTATTTTATTTTTTTAGTCACTAGTAAAGCTTAGATTCTGGTCTTGATGGTGAGGAAAGGATCGATCTACCCTCTGTGATACAGGACATGATATGATACGGAACAAAATATATGAGTGATTGTTTTCAGTGACAGGGAGAAAACCAGGTGAGTTTCATAGTCCCACAGCTATGGGCTGGGGCACGGTCTGGACTGGAGTAGAGGAAAGTGGAGACCCAGCAGAGTCTCACTTGACACAGGAAACAGCAGCTAGGAAAGGAGAGAGAGAACTTGGGATTTCTGTGTCAGCTGGAATCTGGCTGTTTCCCTTAATTCTTTAGCCAAATGTTAAGCTTCACATGTGCAAGGCAAGACTTTAGGAGACCTAGGAGAGACTGGCTGCTGAAGCTGAGCTGAAGGATGATCTGTGGATTGCACAGTGGTAGAGATGATGAAGTATTAACTCAGGCAGAATGGAGAAACCATGGTGAAAACCCCCGTTACTCAGTCAAGACCCCCAGAAAATCCATGTGTTAAGAAAAAAACCACACCCAGGACCGAGGGCAAACCTTAAGCAGACCTGCCTCGTAACGCCTAAAACCAGCTGTGACGGACCAGTCTGTGCCCTCAGTGACTTAACCGGATGTCAGGACAAAACCACTCTCTTTAGAGGAAGAGAACATGTTTCAGAGTCTCACACATCTCATCCACATTGTGCAGGATATATAAAAAGAAATGCTAGATGTGCAAAGAAGCAAGAAAATGTGACACATAACCAAGAGAAATAGAGCTAATATAAGCAGACTTAAAGATGTATACACTAGCATCCAAGGACTTAAAAGCAACAATTTACAGGATAAAATGGACAAAACAGATGGACAGATAGGACATATCCGCAGACAAATATACATTTTAAAAAAGAACAAAATGCTGGTGCCGGCTTGGTGGCGTAGTGGTTAAGTTCACATGCTCCGCTTCAGCAGCCCGGGGGTCGCAGGTTCAGATCCCAGGCGTGAACATATGCACAGCTTATTAAGCCATGCTGTGGCAGATGTCCCACATATAAAGTAGAGGAAGATGGGCACGGATGTTAGCCCAGGGCCCGTCTTCCTCAGCAAAAAGAAGGATTGGCAATGGATGTTAGCCCAGGGCCAATCTTCCTCGGCAAAAAGAAGAGGATTGGCAACAGATGTTAGTTCAGGGCTAATCTTCCTCACCAAAAAAACAAAAAAGAAGAAGAAGAAGAAGAAGAACAAAATGCAAATTCTACAATTGAAAATAAAAATCAATATCTAATATTAAAAAATAAGTCAAGGGATGGGGTAACAGCAGACCACACACAACATACAAAAGTATTAATAAATTTGAAGTCAGATTAACAGACATTATCAAAATTAAAGCACCTAGAGAAGAAAATAACCACAGCTTGTCTATGACAAACTAATCTAATAAATGTATAATTGGAACCTAGAAGGAGAGGAAAAAGAATAAGGAGCACGAGAAATATTTGAAGAGATAATAGCCAAACATTTCCAAAATCTAAGAAATATATCAACCATATATTTTAGGACCTCAATGTACCCAAAGTGGAACTGACATCCAAGTAAAAACACAGCTGAGAGCATCAGTCAATGTGCTGGAAGCCAATGACAAAGAGAAAATGTTGATAGCAGCCAGAGAAAAAAGACACATTACATTCAAGAGAACAACAATGGAAGCAGAAGATAATGCAATAACATCTTAAAAAATATATTTGAAATGATTTTAGAGTTACAGAAAAATTACAAATATAGAATAGACTTTTCCATATACCTTTTGTCCAGCTTCTTCTAATGAAAACATTTTACCAAATGACGGTGCATTTGTCTAAATTAATACACTGACATTGGTACAATAATGTTAACTAAATTCCAGACTGGATTCAGGCTTCACCAGTTTTTCCACCAGTGGCCCCTTCCTGTTTCAGGATCCCATCCAGGACACCCCACCGCATTTAGTCATCGTATCTTCTCAGCCTCCTCCAACACAGTCCCCAGGTGCTCCTTGTTCTCCACGACCTTGACAGTTTCAAGGATGCTGGTCAGGTATTTTGTAGAATTCCCCTCATTTACGTTTGTTTAACATTATCTCATGCTTATGCGCTTATGAGTTTTTTGGAAAAAATTGCAACATAGGTGAAATGCTCTTTTCATTGCTGCAGGAGATGGTTAATCTTATGTGTCAACCTGACTGGCCATGGGGTGCCCAGCTTACTTATGATTTCAATGTGTGTCTGGGAGGGTGTTCTGGGTGAGATTAGCATTTGAATCAGTGGGCTCAGTAAAGTGAATCACCCCCTCCAGTGTGGGTAGGTCTCATCCAATCAATTGAGGGACCGAATAGAACAAAAGTTGGAGGAAGGAGGAATTCTCCCCGTTTTTCCTGCCTCACTGATGAGCTGGGACATCTCATCTCATCTTCACCTGCCTTGGGGCTGGAATGTATACCATTGGCTCCCCTGGGTCTCAGGCCTTTGAACTTGGACTGGAACTCCACCACCAGCTTCCTAGGTCTCCAGCTAGCAGATGGCAGATGGTGGGAATTCTCAACCTCCGTCACTACGTGAGCCAATTCTCCACAATAGATCTCTCTCTCTTTACATATATATATATATATATATATAGATAGATAGATAGATAGATAGATAGATAGATAGACAGACAGACAGACACACACACACACACACACACACACACACACACACACACATACACACACACATCTCCTACCAGTTCTGTCTCTCTGGAGAACTCTGACTAATACACCCCATGTCAGAGGGTATGTCATGCCAATAGGAATTATTACCACTGGTTTTCATATTGATCACTTGGTTAACATAGTGTCTGCTAGATTTCTCCACTGTGAAGTTACTGTTTTTCTCTTTCCATGCTCTATTCTTTGGAAGGAGAGGGAAATGAAGCTACCGAACGGGAAGAGGAGGAATCCACATAGACTATTTTATCTGACATTCTTCTGCAAAGAGGATTTGTTCCTCTTTCCTGCTTATTTATATATTGTTTACATATTCAATAATTTATTTGTGAGTATACACTGAACCATTTAGTCCAGTACTATTATTACTGTTTGCTTGCATTGTAGCAGCTTTGGCGTAAAGAACTCTTTCTGGTTGCGCGCACGCCCTTCTGCGCCCCCGCCGCTCTCTGCTTTTGGAGCACTTCACTTTCTGCCACTACAAGTCTTCAGGCTCATCTTGCACTTTCTCTGCTCCAGCCCTGGAATCAGTCATTTCTCCAAGTGGTGCTGGTTCCTTGAGTTGGGCCCTGGGTGGGCTCATTGCTCCTGCGGTGTCATGGCTTCTAGCCCCTCAGTGGGCAGAGCTGGGAAAGATGTTTGTACACTAACCCAATTACACCCCCATCTATATTTATTGTTGAATTTATCTATCCAGATATATTAAAATAAACGTGTGTATGTATTCATCTCTTCCACTCCAATACGACATTACAACATCTTTAAACTGCTGAGAGAAAAAAGAAAACATTGGAAAATTAGACTTTTTAATAGATTTTTAAATATAAAGTTGAAAACAGGACTTTCAAACGTGTGCACGCGTGTGCACAGACACACACGCACACACACCGAGTCTGTGACCACCAGATGCGCACTGCTCAAACAAGTCCTCCAGGCTGAAAAGCAAAGATGCTAGTGATGGCCTGGATTTGGAATTCGATATGTGAGTAAATCGGAGACTAGCCAATTGAAATGATCAAAACTGATGCACAGGAAAAAAAAGAACAGAAGAAAGCAGAGCAGAATATCTGAGTCTTTAGGACAGAATCAGACAGTCTAAATGTAACTCAATATGTTATCTTAATTTCAAACAAAGTAGGTATCAAAACAAGAAAATTACCATAGATGACATAGAGTACTTCTTTGACCAGCCCTGAGCTAACATCCGTCGCCAATCCTCCCCTTTTTGCTGAGGAAGACTGGCCCTGGGCTAACATCGTGCCCATCTTCCTCTACTTTATATGGGACGCCGCCACGGCATGGCTGACAGGCAGTGCGTCGGCGGGCGCCCGGGATCCGAACTCGCGAACCCCGGGCTGGCAAGCGTGGACTAAACCGCTGCGCCACCGGGCGGCCCTGAGTACTTCTTAATTATAAAAGTGTCAGTTCATTGAGCAGACATAAAATTCTTAATTGTGTATGCACATAGCTTCAAAACTATGATGCAAAATTGGAGAGAACTCAAAGAAGTAATCACAGAAGCACAATCGTAGTTGGAGATTCTAACAACTCTCCCTTAGACAAAATTCAGTAGGCATTAGCTGGTAAAGCTGAACATTTTCTTTTCATACGTGTAAATGGTTATTTTTTAAAGTCTTTTGCACACTATTTTCAATGTTTTCTTGTTGCTGTGGTACATGTTTTGTTAATTTGTATCTTGAAAGACTTTATAAATGAGGATACAAATTAGTTTTTATTAGAATTCTAAACATTTCTCCTATTTTAAAAAGTATCTTTATATTTTTATGTGATTTTTTTATAAAGAGAAGTGTTTTTATGGATCAATTCTATTTTTTTCTTAAGGGTTTTGACATTTAAATTTTCCTACCTCATTCAAAATTATTACAACGTTTAAATATACTATTAGAATGTTTTCATGGTTTCTTTTTAAATTTAAATATTTAGTCCATCTGTAATTTATGCTCACATATTGTGTGAAAAAAATCATATAGTCAAGTCTTTCCATGTAAGAACTAATTATCAGAGTGCCATTTATTAACAAGGCATACTACTAAATTATTGGAAATTTCGCTCACCATATATCCTTTTAGATGGGCCTATTTTTAGGATTTCTGTTCTCCTCCATTCATATGTCTGTTCTTGAATTAATGTTTCTTTAGAACTTATTATAGGTTACAAAATACCTGGCTGTAAAATTCCTCTCTCATTATCTTTCGTCTATATTTACTTGATTATTATGTCTTATTATTGCAGAAGAAATGTGTAATTATATTGTCAAATTTCAAAATAAAGGTCATTTGGGATTTTGACTGAAAAATAATTACGTATTTACAATGTACTTTGCCCCATGTCTGATTTTAATAAAAATGTCTTTGTTGTTTTCATTGTTGTTTCATTGTGTGATGTTGGATATTGAATTAAAACTGAAGCTCAGTTTTACATTAATAAAATATATGTATATTTTTATAATAATATTAACAATTACAACGTATCAAGTACTTACTACCTGTGATCTTGTGATAATATGACACAATGCAGATCATTAAGCTCTACAAAATGCCATCACGTGTGTAAAAATATGGTGCAGCCTTGTGAATAGGTATAAATTATTTTCCAAGCCATAATTTTAAACCACTAATAATGTGTATATGTATATAATGTGAAATTCAGGACTATCTGCAGTAAAACTATAAAATGAATTAAATTGTTTTTGACAAATTTTGTGTTGCAAGCAACTATAAGGAAAGGAGAATCTTACTCTCCAAAGATCATCTCAGATTGATTTAGTAAACGTCTACTTTAGATTTTACAACCTTCCTTAAGTGGGTTGGCCTCTAAAGTTTATCGATGTTCAACACATGAAGTTTTTCTCTTCGTTTACGTGTTTGGAGGGAAATGCTTACCAATTCTGTACAAGCAACACCCTTCTGTCCTCAGACACAATGGAATCTTATTGCACAGCTTATTTTTCATATGCTGAAGATTAATTTGGGGGCCAAAGGTGTAGTTTTAAGAGGTATTTCTGGAAATGAGATGCCGAGAGGCTTGTGATCCAGAGAACAGTCTTCACATACCGGATACCATGCGTTGCGTATTTCACCACACCTCGTGCATCTTGCCACCCCTGATAATACCCTCCTCCACATACAACAGAACGTGAACTGGTGAGTAAAGGCAGAGCTGGAACTCCAGGGCATGGTGAAAGGTGTTTCGTTGTGCAGAGAAATTTGATTGGTGTCAACTTTATTGCATTTCCTGTTGACGGCTGGAAACTCACCCCTGCAGGGTCCTGAAACTTGAGGTGTTGACCAGCTAGTGGGGAGGCAGACATAGAAACAAACTGGATTTCTTCTGGTGTGAGGAAGACTAGCCCTGAGCTAACATCCATTCCCATCTTTCTCTGCTTTATATGGGACACTGCCACAGCATGACTTGACAAGCGGTGCATAGGTCCACGCCCAGGATCTGAACGGACAAAACCCTGGGCTGCCAAAGCGGAGCGCCCCAACTTAACCCTCTGCCACCAGACCGGTCCCACAAACTAGATTTTGAAGAGGTATGTACACCCCCATGTTCACCGCAGCATTATTAACGATAGCCAAGACGTGGAAGCAACCCAAGTGTCCATCAACACATGAATGGATAAAGGAAATGTAGTATATACATACAATGGAATATTATTTAGAAATAAAAAAGAAGGAAATCCTGATGTGCTACAACATGAATGAACCTGGAGGACATTATACTAAGTGAAATAAGACAGTCACAGGAGGACAAATACTGCATAATTCCACTTTATGTGTAATGTAAGATAGTCAAATTCTTAGAATCAGAGAGCAGAATGGTGATTGCCAGAGGCTGGAGGGTGGGAAAGAGAGGGAGGTGCTAATCAAAAAGCATCAAGATTCAATTATGCCAGATGAATAAATCTAGGGATCTGCTGTACAATACAGTGCCTGTGGTTAATACTTTACTATACACTTAAACATTTGTTAAGAGATAGACATCATGTTAAGTGTGCTTACCACAATAGCAAAAAGCAATGAAGACAGTCTAATCATGTAGTTAGATGTGCTCTTTAGTGAACCCATTGTGGCATCCGGACAGTGAAACAGGCACACGAAGAAACATCTGTTGTTTCTATCCTTCCGGGCAGGGGAGAGGCAGGAAAGCTTTCCTGGAGGATGTCACCAGGGAGATGCATGTCATTATACAGTCATGCTTCACTTTATGACAAGGAAAGATTTTGAGAAATGCATTGTTAGGCAATTTCGTCATTGTGTGAACATCACAGAGTGTACTTACACAAACCTAGCTGGTACAGCCTACTACACAGTTAGGCTATGTGGTACTAACTGTTGACTGAAATAAAGAGTCTAGGCAAAGATTAACTAAAGGAGTTGATTTGATAATCAAGGGGAGGAATTGGAATCCTGGGAAACAGGCCAACAAGTATTCTGAGGAACTTCGCTGAGGTCTACAAGTCTGAGTGTAGTTTATATACTTTTTAACAAAGCAGTTTATGTTCAGGAAAGGCTTACACATCTAATAGTCATCTACTTCAAGGGTAACAAGAACTTTTGGTTATACGTCAAACAAGGCTTGTAATGTTGGTGTTACCTACGTGTGGAGGGAGGCAAGCACCACTTTTTCCTCTAAGAAATGCATTTGAGAAATGTGAGAACGAGATGCCTGTTATCTCTTCCTGTTGCTGATTTGTCCTGCTGGTGTCTTCAGTCACAAGACAAGGGGTTGCGAGGTCATTTAGACACATGCTTAGGAGTCCTGCATGGCTGCTCCACAGGACAGCGTGGATTTTTATTGCACCAACTTCAAGCCTATGTAGCTTGCTCACTAGATTCGCCCATTAGACCAGGCAGAGGGGTCCCAGTTTTGTTCACATAACCTTGTGGGACCACCATGGTGTATGCGGTCCTTTGTTGACCAAAACTTTATGTGGTGCATGACTGTACACATCTTATAAATATAAATATACACACACGTGTGTGTGTGTGTGTGTGTATTTTTTTTTTCTCTGAAATTGCATTTACTGGAGTGTTAAATTCTGGTATGTGGCCTACAAGTCGACCCTCCCCAACAAACAAGCACATGAAATTCATCCCCTGTGTTCACCTTTAACAAAGGATTTTTATCATCCTCATTGCTACTGCATGATTTCTGCTCCTTTTGGATACAGTTGACGCCAGAAGTCAGTTTTCACTTTTCTGACAGTGACAACTTGGGACTACCACTAGGATATAACCCACGATACTACTGTTTTTATACAGATGACTAAATATTTTAATGGCAGTCCAAGGTAAGGATCTGGGGCACAGCTCATAAAAAACCACACACAAATCATTTTCAGAATCCCTATGGGTTTGGAAAAAACAAAATGATGGAGAACTTATTTTCTATTGCAGAGCCCTTTTATGAAATGATCGCCCCCAGAACCACGAGGTGCATTTATGTTGTAATGTGTTGTGTTTATTTCAAGATGGTGCAGGATCCCACTGTTAATTACAAATGCAAGCCCCTTTTGTTTATCGGTGGCATATGCTCTATGGTCGCATCGGGTGTCACACACTGGATATCGCTCTCATAAAAAAGACGCTGCAAGGAAGAAAAGGGGCATGGGTTCATCTTGAATGATGGAAAAGTCCAACTCTTTCAAGAAAGACATTCTAAGAGCTGAATCAAATATTTGATTTTCCACTAAACTACAAAATGAAAACCGTTTTTAACAAATGCTGTAGTTAGAGCCGACTGAACAAGGACTTTAAGAGGACTTTGTATTATTGTCTAAAGTCCAATTTAAAATCACTTAACTTGTCACCAAGGTGCTTTATCTATTGATTGGGCATCAATATTTAATCCTCTGTTTCTGAAGAAATTGCAATGTAATTGACCATCTTTGGTACTTTCTAAAGGATCCACTTCTGGTGTCTATATTTAGAATATAACTTTTAAGATTTTGCTTTTTTAGAGAAAGTACTTTTTCTAAGATCTATTTTCTGTCAAAGGGCATTTTGGAACTCTAAATTGGTTTAACTTCTCTTTGGATTCTTGTTTGAACCTTTGTTTTCATGAAAGATCAAAATGCAATTGATTTTGCCCTTCTCAAAAATGACGACATGTCTGTCCCTCATTTCAGGACCTTTCGCGTTGACGGGTGGGGTCACAGGTATTCCGACGACTGCTGGTGGTCTGACAGTCCTCTTTCCGGCTGGATGGGAAGTGGCCACCTCTCATTGCTGTGAAGTCCTGGTGCCCATATACCTGTATGGTCTGTAGAGGTCTGTAGCTGTGAAGGACATGGTTTTCATATGTACTTGAATTCATAGGCTTAAGGTGACCCACGTTCTTGCTTTGTTTAGCGATGATTTGGGGCCCCAGGTATTTGTAGAGATGGTAAACATATAAAAATGAGTTTGCATAGGAGCTGTACCATCAGCTAACAAAACAATCTCCTCAATGTCTCCAAGCTACTTCGGGAAATTATACGAATTACTGTTTGAGTGTTTGGAGATTTCCTCTTTTCTTTGTTTCATCACATCTTTCAGAACGTTATTCCTCAAATTTAACAATTGTGTTATTTACATTTTCAATCTATTTTCCTGGTGAATCAATTTTAAGAAACCTGTGTAAAAACAAATTCTCTGACTTCCACGTTTTTCTAACATAGCCTTCATTGCTGAATTCAACAGGCCGGGATGTTCTGGCCTTTCCATCAATATCTGTGGCTACTCCAGGCATTGAAGTAAAAATATGCCGACTATTCAGGAACCTCAAGAGTCATGCCCAGCTTTCAAGGTCAACATGGGGGTTGTATGACAGGGATTAAGCACTCTGAGATCAGATACCTAGGTTGAATCCTGTATTTCCACTCCAGGCTGGTTATCGATTTCTCTGTCTTATCTGTAATGTAGATGTATTGAGTACATTCCTCATAGGTTTAATTTGGACATTAAAAGTCTTTATCCATGGAAAGTTTTGATTTTTCTTTTAAGGTAAATGGCTATACCATAACCTTTTATTTTCCTAGCTTTTTTGAGGTATGATTTATGTATAATGAAATGCACTCATTTTAAATGTGCATTTTGATAAGCTTTAATAAATTTATGCTTCCATGTAACCATCATCTTATTCAAGAAACAGAATATTTCTGTCAGCCTCCAAAGCTCCCTTGAGCACCTTTACTGCAAACTACCATCAACACAGGGCCCCAGGCAAGCACTGAAGTGCTTTCTGTCAGTACAGACTTCATTTCTCTTGTCTAGAGTTTCCTACAAATAGTACCATTTCATACGTATTTTTTTGCGTTCAAATTTACTCACTCAGGAAAATATTTTTGAGAGCTAGCCATCTTGTTTCATGCTTCACCAGTTCATTCCCTTTTCTTGTTAATTATTTTTCCACAGTATAAACCACAACTGTTTTTGTCCATTTCCTTGTTGAGGGGCATTTGTTGTTTCCATATTTTGCCTGTTTTGAATAAAGATACTATGAACACTCAAGCATATGTGTTTGTTTGACAGTGTGTCTTTGTTTTTCTTAGGTGAATAGATAGGAATGAAATTTCTAAGTCACATTGTAAGGTTAGGTTTAACTTTATAAGAAAATGTCAAAAATTTTCAAACGGGCTGAATCATTTTGGAATCCCACCAGCAACATAGGAGAGTTCCCCTGGCTCCATATCCCACCAGCACGTGGTATAGCCAGTCGTCTCAACACTGACCACCTCAGTGGGTATGTAGTGGCTCTGCATCCTGGCTTTATCCTCCATCATGCTGAGTGTCCCTCCATGTGCTCTTTGGCCATTTATACACCTTCTATTTTGAAGGGTCTGTTCAAATATTTTGTCCATTTTTTAAGTTGGTTTGCATATCTTCTTGTTACTGAGTTGTAATAGTTCTTCAAATACTCTAGATATAAATTACTTTTCTAATATACGTCTTGCATATATTTTTTCCTGGTCTGTGACTTGCCTTTTTGTTTTCTTGAATTTTCTGTCCTTTAAAGAGTAGAAATTTTAGATTTTGATGAAGTTTAATTTACCAGGCTATCTAATGGTTTGTACTTTATTAAAAGTTTTATTTTGTTGGGGTCATATCTACTTTAACCATTGTGTAAATTTCAGGAGTACATCATTATATTTCCATTTCTATATAGACTGCATCATATTCACCTCCAACGGTCCAGTTTTTATCCGTCACCATACATATTTGTCCTTTTATCCCTTTCACCCTACCCCCCACCCCCTTCTCCTCTGGTAACCACTAATTTATTTTCCTTATCTATGTGTTGTTTGTTTACATTCCACATATGAGTGAAATCATGTGATATTTGTCTTTCTCTGTCTGACTTATTTCACTCAGCATCATATCCTCAGGGTTCATCCATGCTGTCACAAGTGGCACAATTTTGTCTTTTTTATGGCCGAGTAGTATTGTTTGTATATGTACCCCACATCTTCTTTATCCATTCATCCATCAATGGGCCCTTGGGTTGCTGAATAATTTTGTGATGAACATAGGGGTACATATATCTTTTTCAATTGTTGATTTCATATTCTTTGGATAAATACCCAGGAGTGGATTATCGGGTTCGTGTGGTATTTCTATTTTTAATTTTTTGAAAAATCTCCATACTTTTTTCCATTGTGGCTGCACCAGTCTGCACTCCCACCAGTAGCATATGAGGGTTCCCTCTCCAACACTTGTTATTTCTTGTCTTGTTAACTAGAGCCACTCTGACAGGTGTGAGGTGATATCTGATTGTAGTTTTGATTTGTATTTCCCTAATAATTAGTGATGCTGAACGTCTTTTCATGAGCCTGTTGGCGTACTATATACATTCTTTGGAAAAATGTCTGTTCATATCCTCTGCCCATTTTTTGATTGGGTTGTTTATTTTTTTGTTGTTGAGTTTTATGAGTTCTTTATACATTTTGGAAATCAACCACTTGTCAGATATATGATTTGCAAATATTTTCTCCTAGTTAGTGGGTTATCTTTTCATTTTGTTCATGGTTTTCTTTGCCTTGCAGAAGCTTTTTAGTCTGACGTAGTCCCATTTGTTTATTTTTTTTGTTTTGCTTGCCTGAGTAGACACAGTATTTGAAAAGATACTGTGAAGATCCATGTCAAAGAGTGTACTGCCTATATTTTCTTCTAAGAGTTTTATGGTTTCAGGTCTTACATTCAAGTCTTTAATCTATTTTGAGTTAATTTTTGTGTATGGTGTAAGATAATGGTCTACTTCCATGCTTTGGCTTGTGGCTGTTCAGTTTTCCCAACACTATTTATTGAAGAAAGTTTCCTTTCTCCATTTTATGCTCTTGGCTCCTCTGTCAACGATTAGTTGCCCATAGACATGTGGTATCATTTCTGGGCTTTCAATTCTGTTCCATTGATCTATGTGTCTGTTTTTCTGCCAGTACCATGCTGTTTTGATTATTCGACCATTGTAGTATATTTTGAATTCAGGGAGTGTGATGCCTTTGGCTTTGTTCTTTTTTCTCAGGCTTTGACTATTCTGAGTCTTTTGTTGTTATATGTAAATTTTAGGATTCTTTATTCTGTTTCTGTGAAGATTGTCATTGGGATTGCTTTGCATCTGTAGATTGCTTTAGATAATATGGACATGTTAACATGTTTATTCTTCCAATCCGTGAGCATGGAATATCTTTCCATTTTTTTATGTCTTCTTCGATTTCTTTCAATAATGTCTTATAGTTTTCAATGTATAGGTTTTTCACTTCCTTGGTTAAATTTATTCCTAGGTTATTTTAATTTTTTTGTTGTTGCAATTGTAAATGAAATTGTATTCTTGATTTCTCTTTCTGCTAGTTTGTTGTTAGTGTATAGAAATGCAACTGATTTTTGTATGTTGATTTTGTACCCTGTAACTTGACTGTGTTCATTGATTATTTCTAACAGTTTTGTGGTCAATTCTTTAGGGTTTTTATTTATAGAATCATGTCATCCACAAATAGTGAAGGTTTTACTTCTTCCTTACCTATTTGGATCCCTTTTATTTCTTTTTCTTGCCTAATTGCTCTGGCTAAAACTTCCAGTAGTATATTGAATGAGTGGTGAGAGAGGGAACCCTTGTCTTGTTCCTATTCTCAGAGGGATGACTTTCAGTTTTTCACCATTGAGTTGGATGTTGGCTGTGGGTTTGTCATATGTGGCCTTTATTATGTTGAGATACTTTCCTTCTATACTCATTTTGTTTAAGGTGTTTAACAGTTGTTGGATCTTGTCAAATGCTTTCTCTGCGTCTGCATGATTGAGATTATCATGTGATTTTTATTCTTTATTTTGTTAATGTGGTGTATCACATTGATTGATTTGCAAAAGTTGAACCATTCTTGCACCCCTGGAATAAATCCCACTTGGTCGTGGTGTATGATCTTTTTAATGTATTGCTGTATTTGATTTGTTAATATTTTGCTGAGGAGTTTTGCATCTATGTTCATCAGTGATATTGGCCTGTAATTTTCATTTTTTATGTTGTCCTTGTCTGGTTTTGTTACCAGGATAAGGTTGGCCTTGTAGAATGAGTTAGGAAGTGCCCCATCCTCCTCAATATTTCAGAATAGTTTGAGAAGGATAGTTATTAAGTCTTCTTTGAATGTCTGGTAGAATTCACTAGAGAAGCCATCTGGTTCTGGACTTTTGTTTTTTGGGAGGTTTTTGATTACTGTTTCAATCTCTTTACTTGTGATTGTTTTATAGTGTGTGCTTTTATGCCTTATTTAAGAAATCTTTTCCTAGCCCATGGCTGTAAAAGTTTTTCTTAGGTTTCCTCTAGTTCAGTATGATCCAGTAGAAATATTATGTGGGCTGTACATGTGATTTAAGATTTTCTAGTATCCACATAAAACAAGTAAAAAGAAACATAAAAACTTGATTTCAATAAATACTTAATTTAATCTATCTAAAATAATAATTTTCAATATATAATCAATGTTATTAATGAGACATTTTACACATTTGCTAGTTAATCTTTTGGCATCTGGTGTGTATTTTACAATTTTAGCACATGTCATGTAGGCCTAGTCACATTCCAAATGCTTGATAATCACATGTGCCTAGTAGCTACTGTATGGACAGTACATCTGTAGACATTTGATAATTTAAATTTTTACATTGAGATTGTTGAATAATTTTGAGTTAATTTTTGTGTATGACATAAGGTAAGCATCAAGGGTCATTCTTCCATATGGATGTCTGTTTTCAGCACTATTTGCCAAAAAGCTTACCCTCTCCCATTGAGTTATTTGGCCTCTTTGTCAAAAATAAATTTACAATATAATTGTTGATCCATTTCTAGACTCTCTACCCTCTTCAACTGATCTATATGTCTAGCCTTTTGCCAATAACACACTAACGTGACTGCTCTAGCTTTATAGTAAGCCTTGAATGAGACAATGTTTGTACTCCAACTTTTTTCTTTTTTTAAAAAGTTGGTTTTGGGGACTATCCCCATGCTGTAGTGGTTAAGTTGGGTGGGCTCTGCTTTGGCAGCCTGGGGTTCATGAGTTTGGATCCTGGGCACAGACCTACACCACTCATCAGCCATGCTGAGGTGGCAACCCACATATAAGATAGAAGAAGATTGGCACAGATGTTAGCTCTGGGCCAATCTTCCTCACCAAAAAAAAAAAAAAAATTGTTTTGTGTATTCTAGGTCCTTTTGAATGTGAACATAAATTCCAATATTGACTTGTGAATTTATATTTCAACAAGGACTGACAGGACTTTGAGACTGCATTAAATTTATAGAGAAATTTGGATAGACCTTGCATCTAAACTATTCTGATTCTTTCAGTTCATGAAATAAATTAAAAAATACATATATATATTTCCCTTATGTTTCATACTTTTTAAATCTTACCTATATTTTGAAAAACTTAGTGCTAATTGTCTCATTTTTTAATTCTTTTAATAATATTTTAGTTGATATCTTTTAAAGTTTTCAATTTCCAATCACTCTTGCTAGTATGTAGAAATACAATTAATTGTTTTGATATTGCCTTTGCATCCTATGGTATTGCTAAGCTCACTCATTAATTCTAACAGTATTTATAAGTGACTTTGGATTTCTACATATAGATCATGTCATCTATAAAAACAGGGAGTTTTGCTTCTTCGTTTCTGGTCTTATGCCCTTCATATACCTTCTTGCTTTATTCCATTGGCTTCAGCCTCCAGGACAAAGTTGAATAAGTATAAGGAACAGATGTGCTAGTCTTGTTCACAATTGTAGGTAGAAAGCACTCAATCTTTCACCCTTAAGTATGAGATTTATTGGATTGTGGAAGTTCTATTGCATATCTAGTTTGCTACGAGTTTTTGTAATGAATAGCATTTGAATTTTGTCTGATGCTTCATCTGCAATTATTGAGTCCAATTTCAGGCCATAGATGAAAACTGAAGCTCTCTGAAGCGATAACAGTGTCCCTTGAGAAATTATAGAAAATCAAAACAAGCTATAGTTTGTCCACTCAGGCTGTGGTTTCTTGGTCAGTTTTTTTTTTTTTTTTTGATGAGGAAGATTGTCCCTAAGCTAATACCTGTGCCAATCTTCCTCTACTTTGTATATGGGATGCTGCCACAGCATGGCTTGATGAGCAGTGTGTAGGTCCATGCCCAGGATCCCAACCTGCAGCCTGGACCGAAGTGGAGCACATGAACCTAACCACCAAGCCACCAGGCCAGGCCCTGTCAGTCAGTTTTTGTGGTCAGAAAGTTCTGATTCCTGGAAAGGGAGGCTGGCAAATGCTCGCTTGGTGTGAGCAGGCAGGTAAATAAGCAGCAATTAGGATAGGGATAAACAGAATCCAGCTCCCTAAAGTCATCTTTGAAACACAGGGCATGAGTTTGCATATGTGTGTGTAGATTGAAGCCATGTAGACTGTAGTAGATAGAAAAACAGTGGCATTTCCCAGTATCGTTGACATTTGCCATGGAACACTGTAATGACTTCCACCTTAAATCTGGCCTCAGTCACAGGACTGGCTTTGGCCAAGCAAATATTTTGGAAGAAGATGCTGGAAAAGCATTTGTGCAATTGGATTTGGACTCACTCTTAACAACAATTATCATTATAAGAAAGACATGCCCAAGCTATACCGTTGGTCCTAGTAGGAGGATGAAAGCAGTGTGTCAGAGACAACCATCAGACATTTGAGCTGGCCCAGCCTAAACTATAAGAACCACCCAAAGGTGTGTTACTGAGGTTGTGTTGTTGTTTGTCATGCAGCGCTGTAGTGACAACAGAGAGCAGATTTTATTAATAAGATTCATAGGTCTACAAAAATTACCTTTATTATGGGAAAAACATATAAGTAACCCTTATGTTCTTACTACACCAAGGTACACATAGATTCACGTATCTGAAAGTCTAATGATTGAAGCACTTTTAAACCTTCCTCTAAAAAGTAACAGGCTGAAGTTGTCTTCAAAAGACTCTAGTCTTTAAGAACTGTAACTCTTTTTTTTTTTAAGGCTGAATAATATTCCATTGTTTCTATATACCACATTTTCTTTATCCATTCATCCATCAACAGACACTTAGGTGGTTTCCATGTCTTGGCTACTGTAAATAACGCTGCAATGAACATGGGAGTGTAGATCTCTTCAAGATCCTAATTCAAATTATTTTGGAAAAATACTCTGAAGTATGGTTGCTGATCATATGGTAGTTCTATTTTTAATTTTTTGAAGAACCTCCATACTGTTTTCCATAGTGGCTGCACCAGTTGACATTCTCATCAACTGCACGAGGGTTCCTTTTTTCTCCACATCCTCAATCATTTGAAATCTCTTGTGTCTCTGATAGTAACCATCCTAACAGGTGTGAGGTGGTATTTCATTGTGATTTGCATTTCCCTGATGATTAGTGATGTTGAGCATCTTTTCATGTACTTTGTGGCTATTTGTTTTTCTTCTTGGAAGAAATGTCTATTCAAGCCCTTTGCTCTTTTTTTAAATGGGTTGTTTTTTTGCTGTTGAGTTGTAGGAGTTCCTTATATATTTGGGAAATTAACACCTTATCTGATAGATGGTTTGCAAATATTTTCCCTTAATCCGTAGGTTGTCTTTTCACTCTGCTGATTGCTTTGTTTGCTGTGCAGAATATTTTTAGTTTGATGTGGTCAGAGAAGGAAATCCTACCATTTGCGACATTGTGTGTGAATCTAGAAGATAGTATGCCAAATGAAATAAGTCAATCACAGAAAGACAAGTACTACCTGATTCCACTTACATAAGAAATCTAAAATAGTCAAAGTCATAGATGCAGAGAGTACAATGGTGGTTGCCAGGACCTGGGAGTGGGGAAAATGGAAAGTTGTTCAATGTGTATAAAGATTCTATTATGCATTTTGCATAATTTCTACAGATCTGCTGTACAACATGGTGCCTATATTTAGCAATACTGTATTGTGCACTTTAAAATATGTTAAGAGAATAGATTTCATGTCAAATGTTCTTGCCAACACACACACACACACCCCACAAAAGAATGCAAGGAAATTTTTGGGGGTGGTGGGTAGGTGACCACTTTGATTGTGGCCATCATATCACCAGTGTACGCATATGTCCACACTCATCAAGATGTGGATATTAAATGAGCTCAAGTTTTTGTATGTCAGTTACACCTTAATAGAGCCAAAAATAAATAAATATAACCCTAATAAGTACAATTTGAGCCCAGATTGGAGTTTGTGCCCTACATATGTGTCTATGTTTTGGTGCATGAGTGAGGCTTCAGGGAAAAAAATGCATTTTCAGGAAATCTATGCCATGTTATCCGGACTACTAATCTGGAAGGGGAAAATTCTATGACCACTTTCTAAGGAGACCCTGAATTGTCATTTAATAATTTAGCACATCTCTGTGCCCCTATGCCTAACCATTGATTGAAAATGTCACCAAAAATGATTAGGTATGTGAGGGACAGAGGAGTTTGTGTCTGATACGCGGGTAGATACTTGTGAAAACCAATTTAGTTGAGGAATAAATAGGGTATCATTTAATTTAAGTGGAATGGCGAACACGGTCTAGCAATTTTACTGACTACAACTTCCATCTTCTAAAATCTAAAAATAAGAATTACATTTTCCTCAGCAAAAGGCATTAGAATAGAGGAAGTTGGGATTTTCAATTTGTATGCAAGCTAAGCAGTCACTTCATCCTAAAGCTGTAATTGAAAGTCTTTTATATGGTAAATTCAGAATAATTACTGAGCCAGAATATAGTAAATATGGCAGGCAAAGAAGTTCTTTGAAAACAAAAACTTAATTTTCAGTTTTTATCACGTATTTAATATTTGGCCTTTTATGAACCCGCCTTTCAATGTCTCTTGTGAATGGCATGAACTGTATTCCAGCTGAAGTTGTTTTTTTCCTGGTAAAATGTAGTTCCTCTTTCAAAGTAGGAAATGTTCAGAGAGCATCTGGCTTAATACATGATTATTTTTCTCTGGATAACAAAGACAATCATTTTAGAGAAAGAAGTTTCTTTTCTGGCCATTTATCAGCTTTCCCCCTGGAACAGCCTTACATTTTTATTTTTTTGTTTTGTTTTGTTACATCTAACTGGAATTCTTGAAAACGACTTTATCTGAAGGTCAGCTACCTTTCCCATCCAATTTAATTTTATCTACAACATTTTGTGACTTTGGATTCGGATTACTGATGGGTACAGATAAGAGTAATGTCAGAGGCATTGGCACCATGGTGGTCGGAAAATACAGCCTGCCAACCAAAAAGGGTTTGCAGGGAGCTGCCTGCAAGCACGGGGTGAGGAGGGAAAAGATGCCCTCTGAAGGGTCACCTTGAACATTAACTTCTCATAGATCAGAACAGAAAAAATGTGAAGTTGCTTGAAGCTCTGAATAGTTTCCCAAACCAGTAAGACTTGTCAAGGGTCTGATTAAGGCAACCACATGTCCAAAGAATGGATGTGTCCCCAGAAGGGAGTCTTGCAGTTTGCCTCGAGGAGCTTAAGAAAAAGAAGAAGGAAAAGTAAAGACACCCAGAAGCAAATATTTCTAGTGACATCAAAAGACGGGAGCCTTAAGAAATGGATTTTTAGTATTCTAATTTTATTGGCAATAAAAGCTCTATAGTGGAATAGGTGTTTTGGGCTGTTTAGCTTGGTTGTCATTAAATAATGATATTTGCTAACTAATCTCCTTTGTTGCGATTTTACACTCAACAAGCAACCTCTTGATTTCATTTGACTTCCCATGTAGAGCTTCCCATGGGAAGAGGCTGTCTGGGTTTTGCTGGTATTCGCATACCAGTCTAAGTGACCCTGTTAGTTTTCCTTCCATGTGAATTCCAATCTTCTGCTTTTCTTGATCAGTCTTGTTAAAGCATCTTCTGATTTAAGTCTCCCAAGTGTACGGGCAAAATTAAGTTGTTTTTCAATTTGTTTGTATTTTTTCTTCAAGACCCACACATGAGAAGGTCTTAGGGAATTCAAGACAACACAGAGCCATCTTGAAAGCCTCACACTGGCTCTTCAGAGGGTCCTTCTCTCTCACTGGACGTTACAATTTATGGGGACCATTTCTTGTATTAGTTTCCCGTGGCAGCCAAAACAAATTGCCACAAACCGGGTGGCTTGAAATAATAGACACTGCTTCTCTCACGGTTCTGGAGCCCAGGAGTCTGAAATCAAGAGATCATTAGGGCGACGCCCTCTGGAGGCTGTAGGGGAGGACCCTTCCTTGTTTCTTCCAGCCCCTGCTGGCCTCAGGTGTCCTTGTCTTTTGGGTGTCTCACTCCAATCTCTGCCTCTAGGGCCACATTTCTTCCTCCTTTTTGTGTGTCCGTGTCATCTCTTCTTCTGTCTTTGATAGGGACACTTGTCATTGGATTCAGGGTCACCTGGATAATCCAAGATGATCTTAGCTTAAGCTCCTTAAATTAATTACATCTGCAAAGACCCTTTTTTCCAAATAAGGTCACATTCACAGGATCTGTATTTAGGACATGGACATATCTTTTTGGGGGCCACCATCTAACACACTACACTTAACCAATTTTATGATAATCATTGTTCACCATTGCAACTTTCCTTCATTTATTAGTATTTCTAGTAAAGAAACTTTCAAGACCTCCCTCAGCAGATAATGCCTCCTTCATAAATTCTTCATGCTTGATTTCAAACCATTCATTTGATTGCCTTCAGGGTTGTTGATTCATCCAGAAGCTAACAGGAGAAGCAAGTGAAAACATAGTGGATTCAGTTGAAGATCTTGCCAATCATTCATTACGGGGACTTTCTATTATTGGAGGAACATTTTTATTTGGAATGTAATGGGAAAATCAATAATGCTTATTATGTTGCTCATTACATCAATCAATAGTAAGCATTGTAATATCATTAATTCTGCATTGAAGGTGTCATCAATGCGTTTTTTAGGATGTAATTACAAAATATATTCTACAGAGCAAGTGTTTCTATATAAATCTTTTATATTAAAAGTCAGCATGATGTTAACACAGAAAATTGAATCTTTATTTCCTGCCTTACTGGAATGTCAATTAATATGGAACTTAAAGCAATTATTTAAAAAAGATCAGAGCGAATAATATATGTCTTTATAAGATCATAAGGATCTTTTCCCCCAAAGTTACTTTGAACCACTGAATAGACTATCTGGTGATGACTATTTTCAAAAACAAACTGAACCCATAAGCTGGATCAATATGTTAATGAGGCCAGAATTGTCATCAGTAGACCTGGTCAGATTTCACAAAGATGGATTTAAGCTTTCCTTATTGAGAAACCAAGTTAGAAAAGATGACTAGGCAGGAATTAGTGTCTACCGTCTCTCCCCTGACTCTTCATTTCTGTGCAGACCAGAAGACTTTTAAAATGTGGCCAGGGCCATATGCTGGCTCAGCTCTTTGTTCGCCTCTGAACTGCTGCTAAGACACAGCCTTAGGTGATGGGGCCTGCTTGGGACTGGAAATAAGATTATAGAAATAATCCCTTGAATGCCATGAAAATAAGCCTCACTCCTAAATGATAAGTGCGTCTGTAATTATTTTGTTAGCGGAATCAATAACACCTTCATATATCACTTCTTTCTTCAGCTAATAGGCATTACACATTTTGACTAAGGAGTACCTCAGGAATTATGCACCACTTTCTGGGAAAAAGAGAAAAAAAAAACTATCAAATTACCAAAAGCAATTTTTGTGAGGGGAAATATATTTAGAAAGGCATAGAAACTGGCTTCCCTTATGTACAGAGAGAAAATCTTGAAAGAGTAAAGGATGAATGTATAGGATATACTCAGCAGATGCCCTCAGCTAATTTTTCTTTCTTCAATAATGAAACTCCAAATAGATTCAAAGGGTGTGAAGAAAATAGCCCATAGTATAGAATAATGTTTACATTGGTTATAATTCTCCTAATCTGAGCATGGAAGTATTCAGCCAAACTACAGCTTCTATAAACTATATAAATTTGTACAGTGACCTGTGTTTGGGCATTAAAAGTAATAGGTTTACAAGGAACTACTAAATTAAAGAAAAATGTGTACATATCTGAAAAGAGTTTAGGTAAAGATTATTGAGACTTTGTAAAGATGCAGATTAGGTAGCTATGGATTCTCACCATCACTGAGGTTTACATGGTTCTTAATAGAAGTTTCTCTAATTTACGATTTCTACATAAAAAAGTCTTTTTTTAAAGAAAAGCTCATAAAACCTGCATATTTTCTTTGGCTTTTATTGTTTTTCTCTTTGTACAGTTGACTCATCTCTGTTTTCTCATTATCTTAAACATAAGTATATTTTATTCCTTTGAATGTTTATTCCAAATAACTTAAGAGATCTATTAGATTTTTAAGCAACTCTGAATAGCTCTGTTGTTTCAGTGTTATCTGTTTTAAAGCCTTTCGACAAATTTTTTAACCAAAATCAGAACACTATTATTAAATTACATTTGTCCCCAAGCACATTTAGTGATGAAACACTTGTGCAGCCATTAAGTATATTAAAGTCTCAGTTTAGCACCATGTTGAAACTTTTACTGAGAAATGAACAATTACTTTTATTAGTTGTAAAAAATATTGCACCATATACTAAGTGATGTTCTGTAATTGGTTTCTCACTGTGTACAGCTTTGGGATATTAGAAATTCCTTGACATGCACTCATAGTACAACCGTCATGTTGATATGGAAGTGGGAAAAAAATAGAAATCAAAACTAGTCTTTCTCACTTTTAAATTGTCG
The DNA here is from genome assembly GCA_031878705.1 of Tapirus indicus. Classification (NCBI taxonomy): domain Eukaryota; kingdom Metazoa; phylum Chordata; class Mammalia; order Perissodactyla; family Tapiridae; genus Tapirus; species Tapirus indicus. The sequence goes on from CM062925.1 coordinate 125,470,107, forward strand.
TTGTCTGTATCACCTTTCTGTATACATGTTAATTATATTTTCAAGACATTACGTATTTAGTCATGTTTTATTTATAGGTGGCTTTGAAATGAGAGAGAATGTGAAGACAACCTGTAGAACTACCCACCACAATCTTGGGTCCAACAAGGTTTCTGCAGTCAGGCACACATTTGCTCAAGGAGGTGCTGTGAAACCTGTGGAAGGTCATTCTAAAGCTGACCTCCACCTTACACACTGCAGACAGAAAGCAATACATGTGCTAGAGGCACTTAAAAAATACCTAGAACACATAAGGCATGCCCCAATGCAAAAAGAGGAAACTATGAGTAGACTATCAACAAAAGAAAAGTACTGAGCTGCCCGTGAGGCTGGTGAGCTCAGAGGCCAGAGGAGGAGGTGCTCCCACAGACCTTCCAGCTCCAGAATCGACCAAAATCCTCGCTGTGAGGCTGGTCAATGCCATTGTCACTGATTTGCTTGTTTCGATGGCTTTACATTTTATTATCCAGTAGTTCTCATGATCGTGATTGAGTTTTGTTTTTTTCTTTACGATTTTTTTTTTTTTTTTTTTTTTGCTATTTCATGTTACCAATTATCTTCTCATCCTTTTTAGGATATTTTTTATTTTTGCATTCTTTATCTCTTCCTTCTATCTACCTTGTCTTGTGTCAGTTGTGCCACTTCATTTTTCTATTTTAAACATGTGTGTTCTCTATACACTATTTGCTTTTCCCTGTAAGGACATATTTCCAATTGATGTCAGCTAGCAAAGCCAGTAACCTATTCTCAGAGAGAGAGGTCCATTCTTAGCTCCAGTTTATGCCTTTCACCTCCACCTGGCTCTCCCAGCTCTCCATTCTGGGCAGACTTGAATCCTGTCTTCATTACCCCAGGACAGAGCTGGTGAGGCCATCGTGACTTCTTCCCTCAAGGAGGGGGCAGACACATGGCCATAATCAACTGAGGACACTGTGATGGAGAGAAAAGGACCCAAGAGAAATACTTTTCCCACCTTCTCCTGTACCCAGAGTCCTATTACTTCTACACTCCGGACTGTGTTTTCACAGACACAGTGTCCCAGATATGTTCTGTCTCACAAAGGGTTTCACATGTATACATCGGTTTCTGAGATGTGATATCTTGCTGCTTGCCTTGGTGGGGCCTCAATGATTGGGATCAGGAAGAGGAGCTGCCAGCCCATATTATTTTATCAGCTTTTTAGTCCTGGAAGACAACAACTCAGGGACAACATTCCATATGACTATCAGGGGGCTTAGCCAAAATTTTTGGTTATATCAGTTAGTTTGTGCTGCATAACAAACTCTCCAAACTTAGTGAGCTCCAACAGCCGCCATCTAGTCTGTGGCCAGTTGGGTGTTTCCTTGAGACTGGGCCAGTTCACTTGAACTCTGCTGGGCCTGTTCATGTGCCCAAGTCAGCTGGTGATCAGCCGGTAGCTAGATGGTCTTTTGTCTTACAGGTGTGCGCCAGGCTGTTAGCAGGGAAAGAGTGGTGGCTTGTCAAGTTGTCTCCCGTCATCTACTGGGCTAGCCAATGACAGGTACAGGGATGGAAGAACAGTGATGAGGCAAGTTGGGGAAACTGAGGATGAGAAGCAATTTTATTTCCAACCCAGCAATCCCTGCACCCTCCTTATTTGCTCTAAATTCTACTTGCAAACTGAGCTGTTCCTTCTTTTAGGTCATTTCTCTCTTTTGGTTCTTTATCATGCACAGCTAGGAACACTCGCTGACCTTTTGAGTAGTCTGCCAGGATATCTCTTTGGCCAGATCCAAAATTTCATTAGAAACATTTTCTTTCTTCTAGGTTCCTGCAAACCACACATCTCCTACCACTTTTCTAGCTCCATCTCCCATATGGTCCCATAGACAATGCCAGGTACCGTAGTTTCCTGATTGCAGCAGCACCATGCTTCTGGCACCAACGTGTGTATCGGGTAGTTTTTGCTGCATTAAAATCTCTCCCCATCTCAGTGACTTAAACACCAGTCTTTCATTTAGCTCATGATTCTGTGTGTCAGCTGGGAAATCCATCTGGTCTCGACCAGTTCAGATGAAAACATCAGGGCTCACTCATGCATCTGAGAATGGGTCAGCTGGCCACCGGAGTGTCTAGGATGACTTCACTCACATAGCTGGCATTTGGAAGGCCGTCAATCAGAGTTTAAGAGAAAATGGGACCAGGTAGGTGTCATCATCCAGCAAGTTAGCTAGGTTCTTCCTGTGGTAGTTGCAGGGTTCCAAGAACAGTGAGAGGGGAGGCTCCAAAGAGTGTTTTAAGCCTCTGCTTGAGTCATGCTTGATAATGTCCCATTAGCTGTCACAACTCATGTGACCATCCCGGATCCAAGGGATGGAGAAAGAGTCTATACTTTCTCCATCGATGGGAGAAGGTAGATGGGAGATTCAGCATCATTGCAGCCCCAGCATGGATATAGAGAAGGGGATTCTGCCATAGAGGAGCAACTCTTTTCCCTATGGATTTGAGCCATGGAGTGTACATAAATATCTTCCCCAAGAAATTCTTTGAGTCCATTTTGATTTTAACAATTTGAACAAGGACTTCATTGAGACCCCATATTTCACCCTTATTTGCAGAGGTTGCAGTCTGGAAGCCCATGGGCCAGATGCAATCTTTCAGACAGGTCCATTTGGATCACACAGTGATGGGCTTTATTGACAATGAAAGGTAGATGTCACTGGGCACATGTTCCTGCATGTGGATGGCTGGTTTGTGTTGAGTAGACACCTTTCCTGTTAGGATTCCTCCCAGCATGCCCAATTGTCTTCCCTCTTTTAAAATTGAGAGTTTCGCTTCTACATCACCAGCCCCACTCATTTACACCCCCTAGAAGAGCCCAAAGGTGTTGTAATTAGCCAGTCCTAGGATGGCTTAAAGCAGTGGAGATTTGGTCCCAGACAAGCTTTTACCTCTTGTCCACTTCATCAATAGGAAATATTCAGGAAAGCAAGGGAAAACATTTATTTTCTCTTTGAGGGACGTCCACTACTTTTATGTAAAAATAAGAACAATAATAATAATAGAAAGGAAAACAAGAAGAAGGAGGAAGAGAAGAAGAAATACAACTTATCCCTAGGAAACCAGGACACGGTTAACTAGATGGTGTTTAACTGGTCATATAATATCAGGGCTAACAGGGAATGTAAAAGTCATTTATGACATATTTTTTTATTCTCTTCCTCCACTGTCAAGATAGGGGAATATATCTGTTATATAATTTACATGTATAATTAATCTGTGAGTTAAGTAATATTGGTGACTTCCGCATGCATTTATATTTTAAATATTTTATCCCCAAATTGGAATGCATGATATTCTTCCTTGTGAAAGTTTTCTTTTTCCTTTGTTTTGTTTTATTTTGTTTAATTAAATTAACAAATATGAACAGCAAGGGATTTGGGCTTAAATAGACACCGTATAATCACACTGTGCATAAGAAAAACTCTGAAAGGAGATTTAATGCAATCTCTCTAAGGTGACAAGGGAGAAATCAGAGGGAAACCATCGTGTCTCCCACCAACCACTGATGATGCTTGGGTGGCAGCTCAGATGCAGGTCCAGTTGTAACTTGGATGACTGGTCTTGGACTATGTAGCAGGCATTTGAAAGTCCATGCCAGCTTGACTTAAGGTAATTCATTAACTGAAGCCTGTTTGAGATACTTAAAATTAGATAAGAAAATATGATAGACCCTCAGTGTATTTCAATTTCACTAGTTAAATAAACATGTTTGTTAGGTTAGATTTTGGACCTCAGATAGATTAAAACTAAAATAAATACATTAATATCGTTGAGACAAAGTTCTTTTGTCATCCTGCCACAAAATAGAAAGCATAAATGCATTCTAAATCTTGCAAAATAATTCAACTTCTTATTCTGTAATCTCCCATTATTTGCACATGGACTACTTTGTATATTTAAAATAAATCTCAATCTGACAAAATTCTATAAGTCCTTCTGTCCCTAAAAATCTGTTATTAAGCAGAGAATTATGTCAAGTCAATTTTCCTGCCTTTCTGGTTCCTTAGCCCCTTTCTCGCATCATGGGAGAAAATATTTTGCTTGCAGTCATAAAGCCCCTGGATGTTAGCATTGTGGTGCAGGGCAGGCGCAGACACAATTAACTGGGCTTCCACAGTGTGACTTAGAAATGAGGTTCTCATGCTAATAGTCCTTACATGGCCTCCTTTAATAGAGATTTTAATCCTTTAAAAGATAAGCATTTGACCTAAATATTTTTAAATGATTTCAAATTGTTCAACTGTTAGATTTAAGCTCATTTCATTTTCATGGCTGGCTAAGAGTTAGATTTAAAGAAGAGAAAAATGAGAAGGAGGAGACAAATTTCCAAGCTGCCTCTCATACTGTGGGTTTTCCTATGTGAAGATGAAAAGCTGGTTATTTGGTGAGCACACCTTTGCAAATACATGAAAATTAAGAGACCATTTTCCTACCTGCCCAACTGAGGAATATTGTCCATGCATGACATTTATAAAACAGTTACACAGATTGAAATATGAGTCCCTGGTGTTCTCCTTTGGAGAATTATAAAACTTTTAATTTCCATAACCACATTCACTCTATTTTGCAACATTACATTGCTGCCATAACATCATCTATAGCCCTTGGTGATCCTGTATCATGTGCTTCCCCCTGCCACATCTCAGACATCCCTGGTCCTGGCCATATTCATTGCAGTCGAACTGAACAAACTCACATGAATGTGTTGGAAGCAGACTTACCTCCTGGAGTGGGGGAAATGGATTCTAGTGCATAGAGTGGAAAAAGTCAAGTTTGGAATAAAGAAGACAGATAGGAAGGAAGACTCCAGACAAAAGATGATAATTAACAAATAATTGACATCAGGGATCCTTGTCTTAATAGGTAGGCATGAGGACGTGAGATTCCTGCAGAATCAAGGATAAAGCGTTACTTAACAATACAGGTATAAGTTGTGGATATCCAAGAGGAGGGCCAGTAGATGGCCCCAGGCCTGAACAGAACCTCAACTTTCAAGCATCCTGATAAAGAGCAGGAATCCATTCCTAGTGTAGGGGCAGGTATATTTTAGGTTAGTAACGCAGAATTCAAGCACAGAGAGTTAGGAAAGTATGGAATAATGATGACTGAGGTGTAAGAAGTTCTAGAAGCAAGACAGAGCAGTTCAAGCCAGGATTGTCAATACAAGGGAACCCAAAACAAGGGCTGGAACTCCTTGAAACAGTGGTTCCCTAATGAGGCTGTGTATCAGAAATACTTGTTCAGTTTTTACAGTTCTTTACCCGGAACTCACCCCAGGTCAATGAAACCAAAGTGTCGTGGGACGCATCTCAGATACTGGCATTTATTAAACAGAGTCCCAGGCGATACAACGGTCAGCGCTAGTAGTGAATTGCTGTCCTAGCATGTTTTCCCTTGTCTGAGACTGGAACCAAGTGCACTAACCCTATAAGAGTAACTCCATGGAGACTGACGGTAAAATTCCACTTGACACAGGGATCTTAATATATGTCACTGGAATGATAAATGTAGGTGGGACATACCAAGGACCAGGAGTTTCTTTATCACAGGAAACATCCTCTGTACATCTTTAGTCAACTTAAAGTCCTGGTGTCAACTGTCCATCTTATTAGTACTTTCTGCCTTCAAGTCAATCTACAATAATGAGACTGTTATGATTCTGGAGAAATTGTATAGGGCTGAGCTAGTTCTGTCTTTGCTGTCCATGGGATACTGCTGCAAAAGGGTCTCTGAAGAGGGGAGATAGATAGGCAGGTAGATAGATAGATAGATAGATGATAGATAGATAGATAGATAGATAAATGATAGATAGATAGATAAACAGATGATAGATAGAAAGATAGATGATTGATAGATTTGATAATGACCTATTAGCCCATATTTTATTTCTGAGAAAAATTTCTAACATTCATTTTATTATACTATACACTGTTTTCTCTGTGGTTGATTTTCTGAGTAGTTGAAAAATCACAGGAATAAATGAAAAAAATGTGACCATTGTATTTTGTTCGGTTGAATCGAGAAGCAAACTTTCATCCATCTGTTCCCAAGTGATGTTCCCTCTTCTGAGCTTGCTGTCTTGTGTAGATACTAGGCCTTGTTCGTGGACACTACTGAAGGCTATAAAGTAAAACTGGGGTGGTAGGTGATCTGAGTTTCAGATGGGCACTTGGCGAGCTGTGTTTGGGTTACATTGTAGGATTAGACCAGAGGGTCTCACCCGTTGGGACAACCCACCCTGCTATTCCACGGATTATTTCGTTCTCTTTGCATGGTCCACTCCAAATATCCATTGGCAAGAAAAATAATTGTATCATGTTTAAATATCATTTTACCACCATAGAAGCTCAAACTGACAATATCCATGTAAATATTTTGACAGTTTCCAACTTTATTTGGCATTCTTTTTTTGTTTTGACTTATGTCTTTGCTTAGACAATCTTATTGGACATTGATGTTCAATGTATCAAATGCTTTTGATATGAGTTATAACAATTGGAAAACAGAGAGCAAAATGAGGTTTTTTTGTAAGTGATGTGATTACACATCTGGAAAACTCAAAAATCACTTATCAATTATTGCAAATAATAAGAAAATTAATTGTTTAAAATTTGACATCATATACACAAACAACAAGGTAGAATATAATATAAACTTCATATTTAATATCAAAATAAATTCCAGTTACACCAAAATTATCATATCTAGGAATAAAATATGAGCAACAAGCATGATCTATATACAAAGAAGTTGAAAAAACTGTTGAGAGCCAAGAGGAAGACTTAAAAGTGGAATAAATGCTATGTACTTCAACAGGAAAATTCAAAATAACAAAAGTGTCAACTCTTCCTAAATTCTTTTTTAAATATTTAGGGTATTTGCTTAAAACTAGAAAAAATAATTCTAAAGTTTATATGTAAAAAAACAAATATGAAGGGAAATATTAATTTTAATAGGGAATAATTAGTCAAAGGTAGCCTTATCAGATATTAAAACACATGCTGAAGTTGTAATAATTACCACATGATGTTATCTCTTTGCTAAATGGACAAATCAATGAAATAGAAGAAAATGCTCAGTAATACACTCAGATAATACTAGAATTTGATTGTATGTAAAGTGTCATTCCGAATGAGCAGGGAAGTATAGATTTTTCAGTAAATATTGTTGGATTCACTGAATAAGTATCCTCTATACGTAAACTCTCATGTATTAGGTTATCTATGCTCCATAACAAAATGCCAAGATCAGGGGCTTAAACAACAGAACTGTATTTCTCTCAGTTGTGGAGGCTGGAAGTCTGAGATCCAGGTGTGGGCAGGGCTGGTTTCTCCGGAGGCCTCTCTCCTTGGGTGTAGACGGCTGTCTCCTCCCTGTGTCCTCAGGTCCCTCTGTGTGTGTCAGTGTCCTGATCTCCTCTTTTTATGACAACACCAGTCACACTGGATTAGGGCTCATCCTAATGACCTTGTTTTAACCTAATCACCTCTTTAAAGATGTCTCAAATACAGTCACCTTCTGAGGTCCTGGGGGTTAGGATGTCAACAAATTTTGGGAGGACAAAGTTCAGTTCATAACAATCCACTCCATACCCAATATCCAAATAAATTCCAGGAAGACCAGATATCCAAAGCTTTAATCAATTTTTTAAAAAAACATCAGGGCTGGCCCCATGGCGTAGTGGTTAAGTTCAGTACATTCCCCTGCAATGGCCAGGGTTTGTGGGTTTGGATCCTGGGTGTAGACCTACACCACCCATTAGTCAAGCTGTGGCAGTGACCCACATATAAAGTAGAGGAAGATTGGCACAGATGTTAGCCCAGGGCCAATCTTCCTCAACAAAAAAAAAAAAAAGAAAGAAAAGAAAAGAACCCATCAAGTTTTGAAGAAAAACATTTATCTACATGTATGCATATAAACATAATCTTGGGGTTGCAAAGTATGAATTAAAATCCCAAAGAGATGAAAAATTTTGATTAATTTGAGCACATGAAACATGTAAGAAAAATTCACTTGGGAAAAATAATGAAATTAAAGCCAAAAGACAAATAAGAACATTGGAAAATATTTGAGATTCATCACATGGACAGAACACAATTTTTTTAAGATTATAAACATTTACTATACATAAAATGAAAAAGATTTATGATGCAATAGTTATGTGGGTAAAAGATATGAAGACAGTTGGAAAAAGAAAAAAAATTGGACCCTAAGCATACCACGTGCTTCCTCACTCTACACATAATAGAAATGCATATTAAAACTACACTTATTTGTCATTTTGATTGGCAAAACATGTTGATTAAGGCATGAGGAAATGGGCTGTCTGACCTTGTCACTGGTTGTGTTTTGGTGTTTTGTTGGTGTGAGCCAAGGGCCAGATGGTAAATATTTTAGAGCTGGTTTCATGAGTGTGGGACCTTCACAGTTGTACAGAGCCCCCCACTCAGAGGGGCCCTGCTTGGTTTAAAGTTCTATTGTGGTGACAATCTTGAAATTGCTAATAACCCTTGAACAAGGCACTGTGTATTTTCACTTCCTATTGGGCACTGCAAATCATGGAGCCAATCCTCCTGATTTGGCTTTGTGGGTCACACATGGCCTCGACTACATATTCTTTATTACTATTTTTTTTGGACAAACACTTAAAAATGTGAAAATCTACTCTTAGCTTCGGGGTCATATGAAAAGAACGAAAAATAGAAAGCCAAAGGCCAGAGAGATTACCAATCCCAGATGTAAAACATTTAAATTCTATGGAAGGTAATTTGGTAACATCTAATGAAATTCCTTTTACAGGGACATTTAACTGGTGTGATAAACAGTATTTTAGAAGTTATTCAGCAAAGCATATCTGTAATAGGAAATGACAGGAAAATATACCTAAACTACTAAATTAAAAAAAAATAATGGTATATCCACACAATGGAATACTACACAACCATCCAAAAGGAGGAGGCAGTTCTTTATGTGACAATGTGGAAGGATCTGTGGTATCTTGTGATAAAAATAAAAAAGAGTTTGAGACATACTTATATTTAAGGAAAAATACCCATAGATATATGCTGGTACAGAATGTGTAAATATAAACAGAAAACTATGAGAGTTGAGGGGCCTTAAATTAACTCATCACAGGTTTTGAATTTTTTGCCATGTAAATGTTATGATTTAATCCAAATAAATAGGAATTCCTTACTCTTCTTAGAGATGGCATTACATCAGTATAAGCTAACTTCACTTAGGATGCCAACGTAAGTACTTTTCACGCCATGATTTCAATGTTGGAAGCGATTCCCCCAGCTTGTTCCCAATCTCACTCGTTTCCCATTTGGCCTTTTCCATCGTGCAGGTCTCCACTTAGTCTGCTGTTCTACCTTAGCTTATGTGCTTCAATTTTTGGTAACAAACATATTTTATCTTATCCTTGCAAAAATTTCTCATTGTCCATCCCATATTATTCAAACCATTTTTCATATTAAATATGAATCAAAACATTATTTAGATAAGAGAGAATTTAAAATATGACCTCTGTGTATTTGATGCTCAATTGGCTAAAATTTGGATTTGATATATTTTTGGTTTATGTCACAAATTGTCATCACTATATTAAAAGGTTAAAAGCCACAGTTAAGGCTACTAACATGAACAGTACTGACTGTTTGTTTACCTTGCTTAGACTTTGACAGACCGAGCTGAAACAAATTCTCGCAGGATCACTCACTTGCTGTGGTTCCTTCTGCCTTGTCTTCAATTTGAGAATCTGGTGGCAAAATTTTTTTTCACAGTTGCAAAGTCAGCACTTCATGTTCACTGAATAGTTAGTGCTGAGGAAAATGGGGCAAATGAACTAAAACTTTATTTTACATCAACAAGACAAAATCTACATATTATTACATGTTGTAGAATGGATAATACAGACTATATATCCAGGTAACTCTTGTAATGTATGCCCTACAGCAAATATTAGTCTATTTATTAGAGACTTAGAGATGTGAAATAGTAGAGAGATGCATTGGTAGAATGCATAAGACATACTCCCAAAGTTTCAGATAATCAAGACCCAAAACAGCATATTCTATTTCTTAGCATTCCTCAGAACATGTTGCTGATAAGATGTCTCTTCAAATTATATTACTCACATACATCGTTGTCCTCCCAGAATGTCTCAAAAGTCAGAGATCACCTTAGTGTGGAACAGCCCAATCTGGGAGGAAGCTATAACTAAGCAATAGTGTGTGACATGAATTTGAGAGGGGACACTTTGAATTATCTTCTCAGTTTTCACTAGCTGAATGACCATTTCCTTAATTTTCTCACTACAGCCCAACTTATCCTGTATTGGGGTATTTAAATTTCATATCTACTTTCTTTCAGCTCTAAAGTACTATGATTATGATAAAGGCTTTCTCTTCATTACTATTATTATTACTGAAAAAAATAAATGGTACCCAAACCAAAGCCAAATAAAATAACACTTTCTAACTTAATGCATTTAAATCTTTTTCTTTGGATGGATGTCTAAAGGATGAATAACTATTATGCATTTTTTGCAATCCAATGGGAAATGTTCCTCCTTTCTGGGCAAGAGCCTCAACTCAGCATTGCTAATGTCAGCCTCAGGGACCAAATCATTCCTTCATCTTTTAGGATAATTCACTTTGTGTAGGATCGAGACGGTCTCTGTGCTGAAATGTGCATGCCTGTGTGTATGGAGAGGGGGACTCAGAGGAAGAGAGAATACTTATGTAATTCTTCACTAAAATAATCTTCAAAGGTACCAAATTACATCTGATGTTTTTATTTACATCTGTCAGTTGACTAAAGCCACAGTTAGGGAAAGCGTGGAGGAGAAACATTATAGTTTCAGATCAAGGTCACTTAGGATGAACGGACTTTGTGTGATGGACAAATACCTAAGTGATGGACAAAGAAACAAGAAAGTAATGCATCAGAATATTTTCCTGGATCAGTGTACCATGTAACGTATACCAAGAAGGTATATATTTATGCAAATAGTTACATAAGATATGTATTGCAATAATTTTAGTAAACTTTTAATCTATAGCACCTAACAGATTAGACAGCATGTTATATATTTCCTTTAAATATGTTGAATTAATTCAGTTTTTTATAAGCTGATAAAGTCTACACCTAAGTATTAGTCCAGTTGGGACTTTCTCTGAAATGTGAAACTCTGAAATTTTGTAGAAACCTTGCAGTTTTGTATTTTTAAAGAAGATCTAGTGAATTGAAGCTTGACGTGCCACAGCTGAATCAGACTTTCTGCCAGGTCTGATCTGGGCCAAATCTCTTCAGGGACATGATGCGCGTGATCCAATAAGATAGAAGCTGCGGGAGTTTGAAAAGCAAACAAAAGGAGAGGAGACTGGCCTGGGGGTAGACGCAGCTGCCCAGATATTTGCGGAAAAATGCAGGGGTGATGAAACACTAGAGAGAGGCCACAGTGGCAAAACTCAGGGCGGAATGACGGGGATTTTAACTTACCCTAAGATATAAAGTCGACAGCCAAATAGGAAATGGCCATTGAACCTCAGTGCGTTCATTTTTCTTTGCCTAGACAAGTCCACACAGATAAAAAGTATAATTTGAGAATAGACACTTAATGACTCCACATCCTAGTATGAGAGATCGTTATTGCCCATATGGGCTAAATACAGCACAATCAAGCGAACTTTTGCTTCTTCACACTCAGAGAAACTAGGAGCATAACCTCTATTTAGGTACTTGCTAAAGATACTAAGAAGATACCTGCCTATCAAAGTCATAGGTAATTCATAAATATATCCTGAATTAATGCTATGGAAAATATATCTCATTTTATTACTTAAATGAAGTCCCATGAGAATTTCACTTTAAATAATAACTAATATAAGTAAAACAATATTATTCACCACCAACCTACAAGTTCAGCACTGTCCTAGGGTTAACAGATTAAATTTAAAACTTGATAATTTTCTTAAGAAATTTACAAACTGGCAGTTCAGGTGGTTTTGTGATAAATGGGCGTATTCATTGGAATCCTACATATTATTGAAGTTGTTCCTTATATATGGGACAAACTCCTAACTCATTGCTTTTTTTAAAAAAGTTTCTTTTGCACGCACAGAGACCTGTTTCAAGTGGGGTATAACCTGACGGCAGTGCTCCTCAGAAAGAACCCCTCATAGCATCTCTCTTTCCATTGTGGTGTCGGCAAGGGGGTGCCTCAGAGGGAAGCTAAACCTCTGCAGGCGGAGGTGAGGGTGGCACACTCCAGCTAACAGAAAAATATCTTGTCTCATCAGAATGCAGCAGAACTGCAGTGGCATGAACAAAAAAGAAACAACTGTGAGGGAGAAAAGAGAGTGGATTTAAGATCGCACCATTATCTTCTCCTCTATCAGACATCTGTAGGAGAATTAACAATTCACAGGAGTAATTGCACACCTGGCTGGGGGGTAGTCAAACAGGGAGCAGTTTCTCTGCTCTTTTCTTTAGGTGATAATGAAAGGAGTTGATCCAGGCTGGACGCTTCATTGTCTGGGGTATTGACATGCTTCCCCATTTCATCATCCTCACTATTTTAAGAGAGTTCAGGTGAATTAAACTGATGAAATAATGGATCTCCAAGTCAACTTTCTATCATTTAAGCCGTACGCACCAAACTGTTGGCAGTCACTTCTATGACATAAATCTATAGACACACAAAAATGTGGGCTGTTTAAAAATCCTCCCAAGCAGAGATTCATGCCTACCATCCAAATTGCTGCAGTGGACAGTCCTTGTATTTTCAGGACGCTGTAATTTAAATACAAATTACCTGGGAGGAGTCTGTTTCCCCAGATTGATTTATCCGTTTCCAACTAAAATTAGAGAATTTTTTGAATCAGATTCAGGGGGAAATTTAATCCAAGCCATGCAAACTTTCCCCCAGCATATACAAAATAATTCACTTCTAGTCAGGCAGAGGTGTCTCTGCCCTGCTCTCTGATGCTCACGTGTTTCTCTATAAGTTATTGTATCAGCCTTTGCCAAAATTTCTATCACTTCCTTCCCAATTATCCAAGTCTTCAAAGCCCAGAGGCCATCCTGTCTGGGTCTGAGACTTTCCAGTGCTGCCCTTGTTACCAAGCCCTAAGGGACCGGTGACCAGCAAGTGGGTCCTTCTGCCCAGGGTCGCTAGTGCCAATAGAATGAGAGAGGGTTCAGAATAGCAGCGCAGAAGCTTGATTCGTTGGTCAATGAATGGAGGAGTCAGAGTTCGTTCTCTAGAACACCTTCTTTCCTAATGGAAGGTGATCCAGGTTCTTATGAGATGTGAAGGGGGAGAGGTCTCCGTGTGATCCCTCCAGCGGGGGCTTTTGGGGCATGCGCAGATCTTCCCTTCTTGCCCTCGGCACCCTTTGCACACGTTTCGTTTTGCTCAGGGCACCCCATTGCCACCTTCGACCTTTCTAGTTTGGGCGGTTCTGCAGTCTGGACATTTAGCAATGTCCTGCCTTGGTTCCTATAAGCAAGCACAACTTAAAAACAAAGCATTAGACATGGAAATTGTTTTAGTGACTTCCCTGTGTGACACCCTCTCCCTTCCAGATTATTGCAGGATTGGAAGCAGGAGGACAGCATGATGAGCTGGGAAATCTTGGAAAGGCTTTGCATAGGTTAAATCATTTAACGTGAACAGTAACCCTATGCGTTAATATAATTATCCCCATTCTAGAGGTGAGGAAACAGCACAGAGAGAAGAAATGAGTCATCCAAAGTCACTTGGTCATTAGTGGTCAAACAAGGATCAAAATTCACCCAAATGGGGTCCAGGGTCTGCACTCTGGACCACAGCAGGCTGCTTCCAGAAATATGGCTCTGGGCTTTTCAGAAGATGAGAGCTTTGTATGGTCAGATGTCTACTATCTAGATGTAGATCCATCTCTGTGTGGCTATATAAATCACCGTCTCTATAGACTGATGCAAATATATCCTATTTATATATGTGTGTATATATACACACACATATAATTTATATTATATATACATATATGTGTATTTATATACAGATACATAGACTTATCTGTAGATATCAGATAGCCTTATACACTAGTCATCTCTTTCAGGGCAGAAACCATATAGCGTTTATTCACATCCGCAGGTCCTACTGGAACGTGGGTTCCAGTCAGGTAATGGTTCATAATTGTTAAAAGACCACGATTTGGAAACATGTAACTGAGCTTGAATCTAGATTATATTGTTTACTACATGATGACCTTGAGAATGTTTTTTAAACTGAGTCTCAGTTGTTTTATTTGTAGGCAGTGTGGAATGGCAGTTCCTTCCTGACAGAGCTGTGGCTAGTATTAAATCAAGCTGAATGTGTTAAGCTGCGTAGAACAGTGCCTGGCACATTATGGGCACTCAGCATTAGCTACTAAATGTGGAAGGTGTTGAATTGTGATGAGATGTAAATTTATCCCAGACATCTGAAACACCCTAAAAGTTTTCTCAAATAAGTTAATAGTGTCCAACCTGATTCTGTCTACATTGGCAGATTTCTGTACTTCAGGCCTATAGATTTCACAAATATCACACATTTCCACAGGTAAGTTTTTCCAGAAGAGAATTTGCCTAAATTTTATGCAAAGTAAGCGTACTTCCTTTCTAAATACCAGCCAGGCAGGTCCCTTTGCTCCGACGTCTCTCTGCTATCCTTGGATAGCTTTGATCTACATGGATAGCTTGCTTTCGTGCTTATTTTTTGCTTGTTTATATACAAAGAAGCTGGCGACGAGAATTAAATTCTTTGAAATGATGTAACAGGTGTGTGCCTAAGCTGGACCTCCCGTCCGGCACTGAGGAAGGCTGTGCATCAGTTACCAGTTAGACTTCAGTAGCCTCTGAGTGTAGACAACGGTCTCTGGAACTGAGTTAGTGATGTGAGCCGGCAGCCCCACCCCCAGCCCAAACTGTACCATTGCACAAAAACCGCAGTCTATTTGTCTCCATGGCCCGTGATTGGAGTGGAGTCGACATATCTGTTATTGCTACTTCAATGATGTTTTTTAAAACATTTCATTTGTTTTAGAGTTCCATTCAATGAATTTCACCTCCTTCCATCTGTTCTACCAATTGTACAAGTAAGAAAGACGTAAACGGCTGGAATATTTACCAGGTACTACAAAATTCTCATGACGCATTTCTGCTTTTATCAAATATCTTAGTATTTTTCCTTTTAATGTTTTCAAGTGTCTGTGAAAGCTGGGATTTCAGACCCTATTGCTCAACGCTCCTGTCATTTCACTGCCCAGTGGGTGAAGACTAACTGGAATGGCTGTGAGTTGGTTTCCGGAGACGAAGGACATTAGGAGCTGCTCTCTGAGGTGTGTGATAACTGGGAGCAGGGAGCTCTTCCTCTTGAGATAAATCACAACTCACTTCTCTCCAGCAGTCCTTGTCTACTTGTCTTGCCACATTAAAAAGAGCAGGAATCCAGAACTGTTTCCTTTCTCATCAATATTTATACTAATAAGTAACGGCCGCTAATGAGCAACAACTGCTCCAATGAGGCCTCTTCTAAAGCAAATGACTTTAGAAACGTTCTGGAGTTAAATGGTAGGCCGTTATGACCATTTCCACCTTTTTAAAATGAAGCACCTGGGAACCTGAAGAGGGAATGTCATTATCAAGGTCATGTCTAGAGACTATACAGCAGAGTCAGGCAAGAAGTGGATTTTGTAAATGAAATTGTATAAATTTAAGACAATTTATAAACTCCATCGGTGATGCTGGTATTTAAGTCTGAAGTCTTTTTGCTGAAAGAGGGTTTCACTGCTCTACCCTTCAGAGGCTGCCATTAACTTACTACCGCAGGAGTGTCGATCCAGACTGACAAGCTGGCTTGACCACTGAATCTGTCATAGACAGGAGTCCTGTTGCATAGCAGCCCCCCAAACACAGTCTCCTGCTTTGGACAGACCCCAGAGACAAGGATGTGGACAAGAATCACCACTCAGCATTTACTTACTCCTTCTCCAACGTTCACCCTCTGAAACTACTCGCACCTTACATTGAGCTTCAGGTCGCTGTTTACCTAAAGGAACCCACTACCTGGCTCGGCGATGTCACTCTGAATTCCCTTTGCTGAGCCACGGTCTGGAGCAGGCGTGCAGGTCCCCAAGCACGGGCTCCTCTTGAGCAAGTTCAGCATCCCCTGCTGTCCCTTCTGTTGACGTTGACAGAAACGATGCTGCTGAAGCTGCTGAAGTCGGTGTGATTACCAGTGATGCTGGAGGTGAAGAACCTGGTACCTACCACTGCTCCTGCAGCCCCACTTCCTCTACCACGGCCAGCGCTGTTGTAGTTCGAATCCTTTTTCATTCCTTGAGTCCACGACTTAGTCATGGACTTGTTAAAGATTCTCTCTCCTTATTTTTGTCTATTTTTCTTGCATTGTCTTTTTTCAACTGTATTGAGATATACCGAATATGCAAAAATTTGCACATATTTAATATGTACATTTTGATGAGTTTGGACGCACACATACACCCATGGTACCATCAACGCAAACAAGGTAATGAACAAGGTGATGAATTCACCTGCCAGAGGTGTCTGTGTCTCCTTGCTTTTGTGTGTGTGGTAAGAACTTACAGCATGAGATCTACCCTCTCAACAAGTTCTTAAATGCACGACACCATATTGTTAACTGTCAGCTCTACAGTAAACAGCAGAAATCTAGACCTTATTCATCTTGTATAACTATACTTTTACCTCCATTGAACAACAACTCCCCATATCTATCTCCTCCCAGCCCCTGGCAACCACCGTTCTACTTTCTGCTTCTATGGGTTTGACTATTTTAGATTCTTAATATAAGTAGAATCATACAAAATTTGTCCTTCCATGACTGCCTTATTTCACTTAGCATAAGGTCCTCCAGGTTTATCAATGTTGTCACAAATGATAGGGCTTCCTTCTTTTTAAGGCTGGATTATATTCCATTGCATGTGTATCTTTATCCATTCATCTGTTGCTGGACATTTGGGTAGTTTCCTTATTTGGGCTGTTGTGAATAATGCTGCAATAAACATGGGATCTTTCAGATCCTGATTTAAATTATTTTGGCTCTATACCTGTAAATGGGAATGCTGGATCATACGGTAGTTCTATTTTTATTGTTTTTTTTTTTTTTTTTGAGGAAACTCCATGCTGTTTTTTATAGTGGCTGCACCAATGTACATTCCTACCAGCAGTGCACAGGAGTCCCAGTTTCTCCACACCCTCACCAATACTTGTGATCTCTTATCTTTTTGATGACAGCCATTCTAACTCATGTGAGGCGATACTTCATTGTAGCTTTGATTTTCTTTTCCCTGATGAGTAGTTACGTTGAGCACCTGCTATATTCCTTTCGGCTATTTGAATGTTTTCTTCAGAGACATGTCTACTCAAGTCCTTTGCACATTTTTAATTGGGTTATTTATCTTTTTGCTATTGAGTTGTAGGAATTTCTTACATATTTTAGAAATTAGCCCTTTATCAGATATATGGTTTGCAAATATTTTCTTTCATTCCATAGGTCAATTATTTCCTTTGCCATGCAGAAGCTTTTTAGTTTAACATAGTCCCACTTGTCTATAGTTTGTTGTCTGTGCTTTCGGTGTCGGATCCATAAAATCATTGCTTAGACCAATGTCTTGAACATTTTCCCCTGTGTTGTCTTCTAGGAGTTTTATGGTTTTGGGTCTGATCTTTAAATCTTTAATCCATTTTGAGTTGACTTTTGTGTATGGTGTAAGTTAGGGGTTCAATTTCATCCTTTTGCTTGTGGATATTAAGTTTTCACAATGCCATTTGTTGACGAGACAATCCTTTCCCCATTGTATATTCTTGTTGCGCTTGTCAAAGATCAGTCACCTGTATGTGTGTGAATTTATTTTGGGATCTCTATTCTTATTCTGCTTTACTGGTCTATATATCTGTCCTTATGCCAGTACCATGCTGTTTTAGTTACTGTGCTTTGTAATATATTTTGAAATCAGAAAGTGTAATGCCTCCAACTTTGTTCTTCTTTCTTCTGATCACTTTTATAGTTATGGATCTTTTATTCTTCCATATGAATTTTAAGATTGTTTTTTCTATTTCTATATAAAATGCCATTGGAATTTTGAGGAGAATAGCATTGAATCTGTAGATTACTTTGGTAGTATGAACATTTTAGCAATATTGTTTTCCATTCCATGAACATGGGATGTCTTTCCATTTATTTGTGCCTTCTTTAATTTCTTTTGTCAATTTATTGCAGTTTTCAAGGTACAAATATTTCACCTCTTTGGTTAAGTTTATTCCTAAGTATTTTATTCTTTTTGATGCTGTAGTAAATGGAATTATTTTCTTTTTTTTTTTTTTTTTAATTTTCTTTTTTATTTATTTATTTTTTTGTGGGGAAGACCAGCCCTGAGCTAACATCTGTTGCCGATCTTCCCCTTTTTGCTGAGGAAGACCGGCCCTGAGCTAACATCCGTGCCCATCTTCCTCCACTTTATATGGGACGCCGCCACGGCATGGCTAACAGGCAGTGCGCGTCCGCGGGCGCCTGGGATCCGAACTCGCAAACCCCGGGCTGCCAAGCGCGGACTAAACCGCTGCGCCACCGGGCGGCCCCTGGAATTATTTTCTTAATTTCCCTTTTGGATAGTTCATTATTAAGGTGTAGAAATGCAACTGATTTTTGTCTGTTGATTTTGTACCCTGCAACTTTACCAAATTTGTTTATTAGTTCTAACAGTTTTTCAGTAGCATCTTTAGAGTTTTCTATATGTAAGTTCATGTCATCTGAAAACAGAATAATTTTACTCCCTCCTTTCCAATTTGGATGTCTTTTAATTCTTTTTCTTGCCTAATTTCTCTGGCTAGGACTTCCAGTACTGTAGTGAATAGAAATAGTGAGGGTGGGCATCCTTGTCTTGTTCCTGATGTTAGAGGAAAATCTTTCAGAAGGAATGTACCTCAACATAATAAAGGCCATATATGAGAATTTCTAAGCTCAGAATTATTGAGAAACAAAAGTCCTCTAAGAAGAAATTTTGCTATTGTCTTTTTGTTTAGTTTTAGGGTTTGTGTGTGTGTGTGTGTGTGCTAAGGATCTTCAGATACTTTGTGTACAAAGTGCCTAGGAGAATGGTCCAAAAAAGTTTTAGGAAATATTCATTTGCAAGCTACTGGATGATGAGAACAAATAGTTTGGGGGCCCGTAACTTTCTGCCACTCCTTAGAAAATGGAGAGGAGCCTGTATTGGGCCCTCTGCTCTGCTGCCTAATTTCAATATTTCAGTCCATGAAGACTGGATCCATATTCCCTCATACACTCTCCTGGGATGATTATTTCAGTCTTCTGGAGTATACAGAGTTCACAGAACAAAATTAATTTATGCCCTCACCATATTCCCAGCAATCCTGAATTTCAGGGTAAAAAATAAATCAATAAACCATTGTTTCTTATATTAAGGATATTACCATCTTGTTATAAAGACAGGCAAGTAAATAAATAATTGCATGCTGCACACTATCACAGATATGTCACTCCAAAACTGTAGGAACTTAGGGAAAGGGCCAACAAAGCATCAAGAGTTGTCAGAGCTGGCTGCACAGTGGAAGGTGCACTCTAGCTAGATCTTGGGGGATGTTTGACACTCAACAGATTTTGGAAACAGCAGGATAGTGTTCATTGCAGGCACAGGGACATTGTTACAAGAAAGAGGATGGCACATTTAGAGATTAACAGCAGAGCATAAGAAGTCAAAGCATAAGATTGGGGGAATGAGTGATAGTGGAAGGGGATGAGGCTGCAGAGGTCCACACACACCCATCACTTCCTCTTTCATTTGTGGAGAAACACCGGAGAGAGTGTTTGTGCAGGAGAGTAGCACAATCTAATCTTTAGTGGTAAGAGTGGGAGCGATTTCAGCAAAAGAGTAGAAAGGACTGGAATCGGGAAAGCCCAGTCACAGGTCACCATTGATGAGCATAGTAAGCAAGAGAGTGCTATTAGTCTAGTGTTCAAAAACTGTACCATGCCCCTGTGCAGTCCTAACTGACCACTGTGGGTAC
The DNA here is from genome assembly GCA_031878705.1 of Tapirus indicus. NCBI lineage: Eukaryota > Metazoa > Chordata > Mammalia > Perissodactyla > Tapiridae > Tapirus > Tapirus indicus. Next base: position 125,490,267 of record CM062925.1, read on the forward strand.
CTTAAATGCTTAGAATTCCAGGCTTTGTTTCCTCTCAAGAGTTAAAATCATTAAATGAGATATTGACACAATTAGGTACATTCTATTGAAAAAACAGCAATATCAAACCATGTTTTGGGGGAGAATAAGAACAGAATTGCAAGATATTATAGACATCATTTTATTTTTTAAGATTTCAGTAAATTTTAAACATTGAAAATGGCTCTGTAATTTTCACTGCAGGGATTCTTAAATGTTTGCTTTTAAAACTATACACTGAGTATTGTGACAATACCTAGGTCTTTTTTCTGAAGCACAAGGTAGCATAAATGTTCAGATTTTTATAACGGTGTAGTATGTGTTGATTACATGTTTCACTGCTGTTGTAATCTGAGTCCACAGAACCTACTTCAGCTAAGATGTGGGACATGCCTCAGAAGCACAATAACTCACTAATAGTCTGTGCCTGTGATCGGACTTCAAGAGTAAACTTAAATTAGATTTCCTATAAAATGTCTGCACGTTGCATCCAAGGAAGACTCAGTTGACTTACCCCCACTCTCTATTAAGGTGAAATTCACTTTTGATTCAGCTTAATTAAATTATTCATAGTCAATTGTATAAAGATATCAGTACTCAAAATCTCTTTCTCCATGGTTAAACCTAAAACAATGACAAAAGCAACAGACACAAATAAAACAACAAAACTTCCAGAGCTGTACAAGAAAAATGTTTCCAGAAGTATAAAAAGGAAAAAGTGTTGCTTAGGGGAAGCTCCAAACCATCTACTTCCATATCAGTCTTTCTAAACTGGTTATGCGGAAGTCCTTGTGTTCTAAGCAAAGACAAAGAAACAAATTAAAAATGACTCTCTTCACCCTATAGCACCAAAAAATGCTGAATAAACAGTAGATTCTCATTCCTGAAAACATTTAAGTGATGAGTGATTAGGATGCACTGGGCTTTGTGAACTCGTCTTCATTAAACCTCATGGTGCAAAAATCTGCTCAGAAGACTTGCTCTTTCCTTCAGCCTCACTGCATTTTTATTCCAGTAACCCCTCACACCTAGGAGACATTTAAAAATAATGACCAACTGAGAGGCTAAGTGAGCAGGCAAAATTTCAAGAGGAGTCTAACCTTCTCTTGGGTCTGCAACCATGAGAGCATTACTCTCTAAAAATTCAGGAAAGTCCAAGAAAAATAAATGAATCACAGATATTTGCACAGGCCATTGGCCTGCTGATTTGAACCCAGTACAGCTAATGTGTAGAAGATGAGGGGTTCCAGCTATTGTCTGGGTTATTTTATTCTGTGATTTCCTTGATGTCTTTACTCACTCCTGTCTCTATGCTCAACTTCCTCTTTCACACTCCCAGAAATGACCTTGTGGAATTCTTGTGATATTGTTGTACTACAAGAATCTTATCAGAAATTTACTCTTGGGATGACTCTGGAAGTTTACACTGAGGACTATGAACTTGGGCCATAAATGTTGAGGGAATAACAGTCGTTAGGTATTTTTCTACTCTAGGCACAAACAGCCATCTGATCTATGAAATATTCCAAGCTTTGGAAGCACTGAGTGAGGGAGTCCTCTGGGTCATGTGGACCTTCCTGCCATGCTCCTTGCCCACAGGACTGAACTGAAAGTCTCCATACTTGATTTGGATCAGAGTGTTCCAGTCTTTACTGCTCCAGACCCACATATCTGATGACAGAAAAGGCACGTCTGCAATCCAGTTGTCCCTCTCATCAGCCATTCTGCTCTCTCCTGGACTGTCTCTTTCTGCAAATCCAAATCCTATGTGTCCTTTGAAGTCCAGCCCAAATGTCTCTCAATGCGCTTATGTCACTCTTGTCCCTCTCTAAACTTCCGTCCCTCAGATGGCTCCACGTGCCATCTGATAGTCAACATAATGTTCTGGTGATTCATGTGTTTTAACCTGGTCCAGGGGAGCAGCATTTTGCACAAGGTTTTTGTCTAAAATCACCATATGTGTTTAATATGACTCAGCTGTTCCCCATAATGTATAATGTAAAGCACAGTGATGTTTCAACAAACAATTCCTAGTGGTGTAATTCACGTTTACTGAGTCCGTGCTGTGTGCCAGGCACCAGGCTAATGACTTTAGAAGCAGAATCTCATTGTTATCACTATTTTACAGTTAAGTAATGGAAACTCACAGAGGTCACGGAATCCTAGGGTAGAGGTACACAGCAAGAGCCTAACTCCAGAGATCCCAATCTTAACCACAGTGCTAGTGACAGTGAGCCCTCCATACAGTGTATCACACCAACTGCAACGAGAACTTTTTATTTAGTGACCCCAGGGCAAGATCATCATTGGGCCTCCACCTGCAATGCTTATCCCAAATGCAGTTCAGGTTCTTTTACCTATATTGCCAGGCACTCTGACATTTTCTTGTTCATAAATATTTTGAGAGTTGCACATTTATCATGACTCAGGCTAACCTCTTTCATCTTACATCAAAAGACGTCTATTACTGAGTTTAATAAATATATCACGCCAGTACTTTAGGAGCCCCAGGCACTGCAGGTACTGCAAGTAGCACCTTCCTACTGGGACTATGGCAATATTTACATGCATGACTTGAAAAATAGTGTTGTGCTCAAGGAAAACAAATCAGTTGCTTTAAAAATATTTTAATGAAATATATAATATATACAAAAACCGTGTAACACACACATGATTTAAAGAATGGTAATTTACAAATACCTATGCATTCTGTCCAGCTTGAGAATGCATGTCTTTCTTTTGAAACATTTGCTAAGAAAAACAGAACAAACCAAAAAAAGAAACTTTTCTTTATCTGTGATCCTCAAGAGTTAGGTCCTCCAATCATTGCTGATGAAAAATAAGAGCATATGGGGCTGTTTCCTCATGATTCTACTCCCAGACACAAGCTTATTACTTATGCAAAACTATCCGAAGCCATAGTATACTCAGTCAAGTAAGTTGATTCTTCATTTTCAGGGAAAAGTAGGAAATTCTGAAAGAATGAGTTCCTTTTAGGGGAGTGCAGTAATCCTTTAAGTGGATAAAGAGGAAGCAATGCTGTGTTTCACTTCCCCAGGAGTCCAAGCATGATCTGTATGTTAAATGAACTCATGGAGTGGAAAAGTAGGTAAGGACAGGTGCAGTCCTCTACAAAGTAACCCAGGAAGTTAGGAATGTCCACACATTGGACACTGCCTCCCAAGTGAATCATCAAAGCCATTCAATAATTTTTTTTTAACTTACCATCATCAGGATCTGGCCTTTAGCTTGACAAACCTGGCATGTTTCTTCTAAGCATGTCAAGAGTTTTTTTATTTCTCTGTTATGGACTCACATCCACCAGCCCAGCAAAATGAAGGTATATCTCCAGGATGCTAAATTATTAACTGATAATGTTAAATGTAACGGTCCACATATAGATGGGCATACTCATGTTACCATTTTCTTAATTTTCATCATAGTTTCCTGAAAAATGACCTATATAAAAAGCCAAATGACAAATTAATTTTCAATGAAAATATGTCTTATAGAAACCAAAAATTTCACATCACAGTGATCAGCCCGCTTTCTTGCAAGTTCGCCAACTTACATTGGATTTTACTATCATAACAGCAAAAACATTTTCTTGAGGGAAATGCGATCAGAATATGGAGAATTCAGTGTATTGAGTTTGCTCATCTAACTCAGAGTAGACACAAACATTGCTATCCAGCCTGGAATATTTGCTATTCTAGACACTCCTCTTTTTATTGCCCATAAATCTTCACTGAAACCACACATTTACTTCATATTAGACTGTACAAATTACCTGAATTATATTCTAGCACTCATAACCCATAATGAGATTCATGAACATTCTGTGCTGTTAATTTTAGGCTAAGCACGAAATCACTGGAGAGGCAATGAGTGGAAGTAGAGGAAGGAACACAGAATGTTGGATGCTCTGGATTTTAGACGCAGTTGAGTTTCATATAGAGTGGGCATGCTCAGGAAGTTTAATTCATCTCTCCAGAATCAAACTCCTCCTGCTGCAAAATGAGAGAAATGGATTAGAGGGTCCCCAGTGTCTGTTCCAGCTCAAGCTCTATGCTCTTTTTAGACATTTAGTTCTTGTTTATCTTGCAGAAACATCCTCCTCTACAAGCACCATAATACAGTCTCAGTGTACTTTGACATCCATGTTTGGTACACATGAAGAGAAACTTGTCCAGTGGTTTGTTTGTTTCCCTCCAGGTGGTGAAAAAGACTATTAAATAAAGATTCATCAAAAGTATACCTAGTGCCAGGAATGTTGCTTGACATGTTTTCATTTATTACTTCATTTGCTCCTCTTACTGATGCTGGGAACGAAGACACTGATTTTTGAGGAATGGGGAAAGCAGTGGTTCTCATTGCTTCTTTCCTCTTTCCTTTGACTGATTTTCAAGAAGTTGTGGATTGCACCATCTTGTAAGCCAAGAAACGCTACCTACAACAGACCCAGGCTGGAACATAGGGCCTTGCCATGCATGCATGGCTGTCACTTGATTCAATCGGAACATCCAAGAGGTCTGCTCTCAGTAGTTGGAGTCATCTCCTTTACTCTTCCCCACAATGTTTGTTAAATCATGGTCTCTATAGGTCATCATTCAAGCTCAAAACATAATAAACAGAATAACCTATTTTAGATGACTCAGATGTACCTCCCACCAATTTAAACAGTCCCTCTATCATATTACAAACTATGAAACCCTTTGACACATAAAAATTATTTGAAAACTCCAACCATGTTCTCCTACATCAGTGAGATTTTTGACAGATATTAGGCACTCCATAATCTTCAGAGATGATTCCTAGATTAACCATGTCCTATTAACTCCATACTGCACGCTCAGAAGGTGTACGCCTCACTATCATTTAGCATTTAATCATTCTGCATATTTAGTAAAATGTCTTATATTATTTAACATCTTTTCATATCTGGCATATATAGACTGTAAGATCCTTGCGGGAAGGGAATACATTTTGTTTCATTTTATTCTTGCATAGTACATAACACAATGCCTTATTCAATAAATATTTTGGTTTACTTTAAAGAATATGCCTATTATTCGCCCTAAGATATTCAAACTCACATTCAAATATCAGTCAGAATTAGACTTTATACCCCCTTCCCCAAATTCCAAGGTCAAGACTCAGAAAATACCTCTCACTGCACCTACAAGTGGAAGACAAAGATTAAGGACTACGAATATATACCCAGCTATCTAAGAAACATTTCTACAAGCATTTCCAATAAACTTTCAGATTCTTAATGTAAATGAATTTCTGATTGAACATAATGGTGCTGTTGCAAAGTATATGCTGTTCACAATTTAGATGTATAAACAAGGTGAGTATAAACAAGAGTACTGCTATTCTTTTACATTGATCTTCAAATAGAAAAATCAAGGACATAATTCATAGTAAAAGGCAGAAAAGAGATGATAAACTTTCTACTTTTTAATTTGTATTTAAAAATATATACTTAGTACTAAGAACTGAACTAAAAATATACTCAGAAAATACTATGGTGTTATTGCTGGTGGGTATTTGAGATACAACGTCTGGTCTAAGTCATTTTAATTTGCCTTGAACTTCTCTTCCTTCCTTAATATTTGAGTACATATTTGTGCAAGGTGGACAGTAGTGAGCAGGACAGAAGTGATTTATTATATTCTAGTGGGTAATGATGATCTCTATTTAAAAGAAATCATTTTCAATTAATCAAAAATGTGTCCTCTTTCCTTCTCCTTTCTTTCTTGTTTTAATCCTTCCTTCCATCCTTTTTCTTTGAATTAATCTTTTTCACTCTTCCCCCACCAAAACCTACTCCACACATAAAACAACAAAAAATCCTTCACTTCCATCCCAGGAAGAGTGCCTCCCTTCCCTTGGGAAGAGGAAAGAGAGCGGAGACACCCATGCCCTTGAATGTTGTGTTCGATGGGATTCTTCTGTGTAGGCTGATGGGGACTGCTCTGCTGAGTCCGCATTTTGTCTGACATTTCAGCACCATTAGGCAAACATTATTCTTTCTGTTGGTATTTGTTCAGTGAGCTCTGTTCTCAGTGGTGTATGATTTATATAAGTCACCATCTCTTCCTGGTGGCTTAGGCTAAATTACTATCCAGGCATTCCAATTTAGACACATAATAAGGGACAGATTACTAACCCCCCCATGTTATACCTCTGCCAAACAAAGCCTTATTCTTTATTCATCGTGTCACCCATAGTATTCACGTTTCTAATGAAAATATGGGCTGATCCGTCAGCTGAAATAGCTTTAGGGCTTTTTGGTATTTCCAATTTTATTCTTAGAGAATGCATATTTTTTAAATTTAGGGACTGATGTGGGTAGAAATATTTAGAAATTACTGCTTAAAAATAAATATGTTGCTGTTTTCAATTACTTTAGATTAGATTGTCCCGGATGGTTCCGATTTCCTCGTGTTTTCCAACATAATTATCAACACACTCCCTTTCACTCTGAAATGTGCCCTGCTTTAGGAAATGAGCTACATGGACACCCTGACTTGAGGGGTGGAAGACTGAGCTCCCACTTAACATACATTCCATCTCCTCCCCATCTTCCCCTCAACACTGGAATTCCCATGGAGATTATCTCCATTGAGGCCAAGTAATTCCGAGGTATATTAATCAGTGTTACAGAGAAAAGAGTTCAGAATTTAAATACGTTTTTGGAAGCTTGAATTAAGGACATCAAAGTTAGCTGGGGGGAGGGACAAAATTCTCAGAGCTTTTATTAAGCTAATGTTGTGTGAGAATTTCGAATTTCTAAGAGGAGGTTGTTCAAGGAGAACTTTCCTCTAGGGTCATTTCCCAGAACGAAGAGTTTAAAGAAACACGCTCTAGGGAATGTTGCAAGGTGGAACTACAGTTTCACTATTCAGAATTAAGACTCTGTGGTCATGTAATTCTCTCTATTAAATTCATATACTAAGTAAGAAGAGAGCAAAGTAGCTGATAATTGGCCAGGACCACTTTGACAGGTCTTCAAGAGAACTGTATTGCTTGTGGTTTAGAAGCAGAACATGGAAAAGGATGGAGGACAAAGTTGTGGTCTTAGTAACAAGCAAGGGAAAGATAAAATGCTTGGGACACTGCTCCGGAAAACAGACTGAGAGAAACTACCTGGGAGAAATATAAGTCCTCGGATATTTTGGATAGCACAGGAAAGCTTTCAGAAGGTATCCCAGAATAGTGAGAAGAAGAAGCAAGATGACACCTAAAGGCTGAGATTGTCATTTTCTATATAGAGTCTGACCAGAGAAACAGAACCCAGATGAGGCAAATAATTAGAAATTTATTGCAGGGAATTGGCTTATGCAATGGTGGAGGCTGGCCAGGAAGTTCCAGGCCATCAGGACGGGCAGGCTGTAGCTGCTGTCCACTAGTGGATTGTTTCCTCCTACAAGGAAGCTGAGCTCTGTTCTCAAAGTCACCCCACTGATTGAATCAGGCCCACCCATATTATCTCTCTTATTTAAGTCAACTGATTATAACTTTAATCATTAAAATACTTCCACAATAACATCTACTTAGTTAGATGTAGTTTTTCTGATGAATTGACCATTCTTTACATAAAATATCCCTCTTTATATGTGATATTATTTGTTTTGAAATAAGTATCATCTGATAGTAAGGTAGCCACTCCAGCTTTCTTTTGCTTAGTATTGGCATATCATGTCATTTTCCTTTCGTTTACCATTGAACTAGGAGCTTTGAACATGATAGAGATAGTGAGATCCTGAGGTGAGGGACCCAGTGGCAGCACTTAACCATGAAAGGCAAGGTGGGCATGGTGACCCTAATGGACAGCAGAGTCAAAGCAGCCCTCAGAACAGTCTGACTTGCTTAGACCTGTGGTGTCGGCTAGTGGATCATGGTGTTTCTAGCAGTGAAATAGATAGGAAGCATACTAAATCCTTACCTATCTGTATAAGCAGAAGGGTTCTAGGTCAAGTGGACAAAAGTCTAACCTGAGTCATACAGACAGAGAGTCATGGCCCCTCAATTAATTCCCAGATTTGAGCCAATTCACAGACCCAGAACCCCTTGAATGAAGGGGAGGCTGGGTCCCCTTGAGGAAAGACACCGGTATACTGCCAAAATTTTATACTGTTAATCTTTCTCTCAGACTTCCCCAAAGGGGCCTACAGCTTTCTATCAGGGTGGTTGTATATTGGGGAAAAGGAAATAACCAGACTTTTCAGGGACTACTGGACACTGGCTCTGAACTAACACTATTTCCAGGAGACCTAAACCATCACTGTGGTCCACCAGTCAGTGTAGGGGCTTATGAGGTTCAGTGATCAATGAAGTTTTAGCAAAGATTCATCTCACAGTGTGCCAGGTGGGCCCCGAACCCATCCTGTGATTATTTCCCTAGTTCCAGAATGCATAATTGGAATAGATATACTCAGCAGCTGGCACAATCCTCACACTGGTTCTCTTACCTGTGGAATGAAGGCTGTTATGGTGGGAAAGGCCATGTGGAAGCCACCAGAACTGGCTTTACCTAGGAAAAGAGTAAACCAAATGCAACATCACATTCCTGGAGGGATTTCAGAGATTAGTGCTGCTGTCAAGGACTTGAAGGATGCAGAGTGGTGATTCCCACCACATCCTCATTCAACTCTCCTTAGTGGTTTGTGCAAAAGACAAATGGATCCTGGAGAGTGACAGTGGATTATCACAAGCTTAACCAGGTATTGACTCCTATCATTTAATTTCAACCTAGCTATATCTTTATATTTAAAGAACATCTATAGTTGGGTCAATCTCTTTTATCTCTTCTAATAATCTCTGACTTTTACTTGAGTTTTTATTCCATTAATGTGTAATGATATGGTTGGATTTCAGTGTATCATTTTATTATTTATCTTCTGTTTGCTTCTTCTCCTTTTTGATCATTTATTACCCATCTCCTGCCTTCTTTTGTATTATTTCAACATTTTTAATTTACCATTTTAATTTATATGTTGGCTTTTTAGGTACATTTATTTGTTTTATTTTATTGATTGCTCTAGGATTACAATACACATAATTAAACTTCCACAGTCTGCTTAAAATTAATATTCACCCTCTTCAGTAAAATGTACAAGCTTTGCAACCATAGAGATCTAAGTTTCCCTCTAATATTATCTTCAATCTGATTAAATTTCTTTAAAATTTCTTGTAGGGTCAATTTGCCTACTACAAATTGCATTAGTGTTTCTTTATGTGAAAATGTTTACGTTTCTTTTCAATCCTGAAGGATATTTTCACTGGATATAAAATTCTGTGTTAACAGGTTTTTTTTTCTCATAATACTTTAAAGATATAGTTCAATTCTCTTCTGTCATCTAAGATTTGTAATGAGAAATCCACAGTCATTAAAAATGTTCTTGCTCTATATGTGAGGTGTATTTCTCTTTAGCTGTCTTCAATATTCCCTATCTCTGATATTCAACACTGTGGCTATGATGTGTCTACATGTATTGATTTTCTTTGAATTTATCCCATGGATTTTCTGAGTTTCTCAAATCTATAAGTTTGTGTCTTTCAAAACATGTGAAAATTTTTGTCCATTATTAGTTCAGACATTTCTTCTGCTCCAATTAGACCTTTTGATATTGTCTCAGAGGTCAGTGAGACTCTGTGCCATTTTTCTGGATTTTTTTTCATAGATAATTTAAATTGCTCTCCCTCATCTGGGTTCTATTTCTCTGGTCAGACTCTATAGAAAATGGCAATCTCAGCCTTGGGTGTCATCTTGCTTCTTTTTCTTACTATTCTTACTTTCCTTTAATGTAAGTACTCTTCACTTTGTCATCTCCATTCTGCCACCAATCTTGTCCAGTGAAATTTAATTTCAGATATTGCCTATTTTAGGTCTAAATTTTTTATTTGATTCTGGTTTAGTTTCTATTTCTCTGCAGATAGGTTATAAATTTTGATTAATTTAAAGTGTATTTTCTTTTACCCACTGATCATAATGAGATTAGCCACTTTAAGACTTTATCGGTATTCCAACCCCTGAGCAGGTTGGAGTTGGCATCTTTTATTGTCCTTTCCCTTGAAAGTGTGTCACATTATCCTTGGTGGTGGTTGTCGTTGTTTTGTATGTTGAGCTATTTTGAATTCTATCCTGGACATTGTGAGTGCTGTGTTTTGTAGACTGTTGTTTCTGTTACAATCCTCTGGAGAATGTTGTTGTTTTTGTCAAGCAGCTGACTCACGGGGCTGAGTTCAGACCATATATCATGTCCCAGCTTCTGTAGGCAGTGCTTCAAATCTAGTTCAGTCTTCACAGCTTTGGCTACATTGTTTGTTACACACAGGAGGTTTAGGAGTTAGGTGGAGGCTTGTGTGCAATTAGGGATCTCTTCTCCAGCATTCTCTTCATTGGGCCTTTCCTTTTACATGCTAGATTGCCTGGACTAATTTCCTGATTTCCCCTGTCAGAAAGACAGCAGCCTTCACTTATAGTTTTAGCCATCCTCACTTGCTGCTCTGTGATGGGGGCCAAGCCAGAACAAAGTTCCATGTGAGAAACAAAGGTAACCACCTGGAGACCACCCCCATGTCGGTTTCTTCTCCAGTCCTGACTGCCTTCAAAACTGTTGTGCTTTGTTTACTTGTCAGAGTCCTTGGTAATTGTTTTTGTATTTTTGAGAGTTTATGGTTGTAATCAGATAGAATCTAAGGCGCTACAACACAAGGCAGAACCAGAAATCTCCAAGATTCAATTTTGATAAAATTTAATAATTTATTCCTTTGTTTCAATATCAATAAGTCCTTATTCATTTATTTTTTTAAAACTTGTATTTTCCCATGTTTTAAAAAAGAAAGAGGAAAGGAAGTAGAAGGTTAGTATGTCTTTCAAATATAAGAGAAAGATGGGAAAGGAAATGTCCTTTCTATCAGAATCAATTATAAGCCAAGCCTGAGGGCTGAGCATTTTGCAGTTCAGGTAAGAGGAGGAGGGACAATTACATACACAGGTGGACACTCTCATCCTCACCTTCCTCCATATCAGCCCACAGTTTCACACAAAGCTTTGGTTTCTAGGTGTTAATAGGGAGTTTAATTAATCCAACAATTAATAGGAAGGGCTTTTGAACATTTTGACATCAGTCTTTGAACTTTTGAGACGGCAGAGTTGATACTGTGCTACTTTAATACACATCATTTTCTCTTTCTTGGTCTCTCAGCTCCAATTTCTATAAAGAAACCACCTCCCAGCCCCTCTTTATTCTAGAATTGGAGATAATTGTTTCTCTACCATATCTAGTAGTATGAGTCGCCCACGTTAGAGCAAGAAATAGACTTAACCCACGTGGAGTGTATGTTGGCGATGACACACTGAGGATCCCTAGTTCCTTTAGTTTCTTGCACACATCTTTTATTCAAAAGTTGATATCAGCATAAAACAATTATGTTTTTGTCTGTTTGTTTCAGATGTAAGTGATAGGATGGAGTCAAGATTTGGGGCAGAACATCTGGCTCCAAATAGGATAGACAGGCAGGGGAACACAGAACAAATATAGATAAGGGTCCCATTTTGAGAAGAGAGGCCCCAAAGCTTATCTTTCAGATCCTTTTGCTGAATCAGTCTCTTTGTTAGAGCTATATTGGCTATTTTTTTTCAGTCGAAAAGCATAAACAACAAGAAACTCAAAGGACCATGAAAAAAAGATCTACACTGTATATTTACACCAAGTAGCCCACATGGCAAGAATCAAATCAGCAATCTGTGAATTTTATACAAAGTTTAGGCAGATACAAGAAGCAGAAGACGTTAGGATTTAGGAAAGATAGAAATCCAGGATCTGAAGCACATCACCCAATTCATTTGCCCCGTCTCAACACACACACAATGGTCCATTAACTCTGCCATCAATTTAAACAAAATCTCCTTTCTCCATTAGCTGCTGGGTTAGTGTAATCACTACTGCAGTGGAAAAGAAATTGTCCCCTATAATTCCATCTGGAAACCAAAAAGAATAAGTCCAGAATTTTGAAAGATTAAATATTGCAGTCTTTGCCTCATACATAAATCTCCATGGAGCATGTGAGTGGTGCAGAAAATTCTGAAGATATAAGTGTATCTGACTCTATCTAAAATTGCTCAAAATAACTAGATCCAGTGTTGGTCTACTCAATCCAATGAAGGATGGATATGCTGTGATCACAAATGAGTTTAGTGTTCTGAGAGAAGATCTGGGTCAAGAACCTTCTACCCCATATAGCTCCCTCTTAACTGGGCCCCATCCTCCTCATTTCAGCTGCCCTGGTGCTCATGAGTCTAGAGGCATTTCTCATCTGCCATGGAAAGGGATTAAAACCACAAGGTAACTGAATTAAATCCTGATCCTTCATTAATTTATTCCAAGGTGGGTGAGGAATTTCAATGTAACATTTGGCAGAAAGGCCACTTCTAGAAGGAAAAATGAGATAGTTAACCATTTCAGACAGTACAAATGGAGTAGTTGTTCTTTGCATTGATAAAGTGAGTACCACATAAACAACAAAAGTCTTCATGAAGTGCAGACCTGAGCCTCTGGGATATGTCCCTGAGGTCTCACCTGTAACTCAGGGTGGGGATGGGGGCTTCTCTGATTTAAATGTATAAAAACACGAAACCAGGATAAAAATCTAGAGAGCTTTAAAATGACCCAGAGGCTTCATTCACACACATCATGTGCAATTTACATCCCAGAGACAGTGGATACCAAGGTGTAAATATCCAGAAAGCAAGTAACTAAAATCCTGCAGACCTAGGACCAAGTGGGTGAGGCCGTGGGCTGAGGACCTGCAGGTGCCCAGCAGTGGGTCGCATTGTCTGAGGTGCTTCCTCACCCCTGCTTTGACAGCAAGTCCTGGAGAAAACCAGATAAACAAGCCGACAAGGAAAAGAACACGCCAGAATTGCTTACAAGATTAATACAGAAACTTCCTTATTTTCTTCTTCTGTAAAAAACTGTTCATTTTCATCTAAATGGAATACAAGGAAATTCAGATAATAGCTCTTATATCTGAGAAGTAAAATGCCCACTCTTTTCTAAATATAGAATACAAATGCTTAATTTCCACTGGCTTTAAGTACTTCAGATATGAATCAAACAATTTTATCTCATAAGTAGATATATTTTTAATATTTTTGAAAATACAAGTATCTGGGTCAGAAAAGCCTAAAAAATAAAAATATATATCAAGTTTTGTATCATTTATAGCAATGATTTCAAATATTGAAAAAGAAGTTCTTTCTGGGGTTATTGAGAAAGGTTGAGGAAAAAAATCCATGATAGCTTTTAAGGGTTTACAGAAGGAAAAATACTAGCACTTAAAAAGCATATTCTATAAAATGCTGACTTCGTTCCCAGATCATTTTCGATACTTATCTACTCAGTCTCCTCTTGCTGTGCCAGAAATTGTACAGTGAGCTTTAGATGAACTGTGAAAATGAATTCGGGGATTTTAAGGTAACAACTCTCTGCCACAAGAGCAATTTCTACTTAACAAAAACAATAAAGAGAATGAAATACCTGCTTTGACACTTTGTTCTGGGAAATCACCATATGGAAATGAATGTAATTATCATACAAATATTTCAAGCAATACACAAGTAATTTAAATTTCTGGGAACTTCTTTACATAATAAGATTAGTGTCTAATTTACATATAAATGATGTCATAGGTGTTTATCTTACACTGACCAATATATCTCCCTTTCATTCAATATATAAAGTTACTAAAAGCATCAGATGCTGTACTAGTGTTCTGTGGATATGAATTTGCTTCCTGACCTTTAATCTAGGAAAATTTTAAGGGAAGGTCCCTGGTATATGCTCATGTGCATAGAAACAAACAGACAGCAAAGTAAGAACAAAGTATGAATTATTGGAATTTGTCTTTTAATTTTCCTCAAGAGATTATTAGAATTTATGAAAAAGAAATTATATATGTATATAATTGAAAGTGGTGAGGCTCAAATTTGGAAATTGGAAGCTGTCTGAAATGAGTTATTTGATTGTTTAGACTGGTGATTCCTATACTTGCAGATTTACAGATAAGCCAACTTTTAAAACAAAAATAAATGCAGGTCACAGTTCAATTTTAAGTAAAGGCAGTAAATAGAACAATTACTGTTAAACATCATTGTCATTTCGCCTCAAGATGTAGATGTAACTTAAAATCGATCCCATTCATATTGAGTGGTTGGAGATTACTCTCTTTAAAAACTTCCCCAAATAATTCTAATGATTAATAAGAGTTATGAAAATTATCTAGATATGCTCCCTTTATCATCATCCCAGAATTCAAATTCTATGTATTTTTCCATCACTTACATGAAAACCTACTTCCATTATGGAATTTACTTTCATCTCTCTCTTCATTGTTACAAACTTAGGAGCCATGGTATAAGATCTGAATACACACTCTCATGTTTTTCTTTCTTTTTTTCACACACAAAAGTCCTGCCACGTCAACTAGACTCTACTTACTTAGGTGCTTGCTCAGGTATCCATCCTCCTACACCACAGCCCTAAGCATCACACCGTGCCTTCCTGTCTAAGGATGCCATTCCGGTCCACGTGTCATCAGAGGCTGAGAAAGCTAATGGCCAGTGCTCATTCATTCATGGCATCCATATAATTAGCTTTAGTTAAATCCTCTGTCCCTGTCACCTGAGCTTTTAAATCAGGACCTTTTGCTCTGTTTAAATTTGGGGATTTTACTGTTTACCAGTCTTAGCTCAAGCAACCTTGATGGTATAGATGGTATTTATTTTGGTCAATTACTATTTGGAAATATTGTTTCTTTTTAATGTGATGTTGTGGTCTAACTTTTATTGTTTCTCTCTGAAACACTTTTACTAAGTCAGACTTCACTGCTGCTGTTCTAGAAACTACTCAGATGTATAGGGTTATGCAATCTCTACCTTATTAGACTCTCGTTACAGACTTTGCATTCTTTCGTATTTGCAGCAAAGCCATTTACTGAACCACCAGAACCGCTGGGCTGTATTTATTTCTCTGTAGCTAATTTGCTCTTCCTTATGAGTCGTCTCCTATAGTCCATTGGGTATGAGGTCACATTGATAGAGTCCAATTAGAGTAATGCTAATCTGATTTAACACTTTAAACTGAGCTTTTAGGTAAAATGTTCATCTCTTAGATGTCATGCTAGTCTAACCCTTCTTAAAGAAGAAGTGTGAGTGTGGGATGCTAAGAAGAAACTTTGAAGGTGTGGGAGAAGAGAGCTTCACATTTGCCAGTAGGACCCTTCCACTGCTGCCTCAGCCTTTATTGGCCCCTGGAGTAATGCTTTGTGTGGTCTTCCTAATACCCTCCCCACCTTGATGAAATCCCCTGCCAACCTCTGGAGCTCAGGAAAATATTGGCAATTTGCTGTTTTGGATAGCTCAGGCTCAGTGTTCTTCCAAATGGGCACTCCATATCTCCCGAGACCCATCTGCGACTGCAGATTCGTCTTGGCTCCATCTACCTGCCTCGTAAATCTTGGCTGCAAAGCCATTTCAACCCGATTCAGCAACCTTTTCTGGCAGGATTCCTAGCTAACTTGACAGTTAACTTCCTTAGGTGCACAGGCTTATTTCTGAGGCGCTTTCACCCCCGACAAAAGAGGATAGCCACGGAGAGCTGTGCTCAGGAATTTTTCATACCTACATATGTCACAGTTGAACCTAAAGTAGTAAAAGCTTAGCTAACTGAGTGATCTCAGAGTCCTATTTGGAAAGGGGTTATAGAGACCCCTCTGCTATTCCTCTCAGATTATTTCATACAGACCCATCTTGAGAATTTAAGCACAGGGAGGATGGATCAGGGCAGACAATGGCCTTCTGAATCTCTATCTCCTTCACCCCCTCCCAGTGATCCTGAATTTTGCACAAGTCACTTTGGGAGTGCCCAGAGGCAGGGTTTCTGCTAGAAACCTGCAACCTTCTGCAGGACAACAGTGGGAATGTGCTACCAGGTCCTGAGTTCTCCATTTGCATCCTACACAAAGGGATGATTCTGAAGATACCTCCCCTCAATGTGAGATTGGGGGTGGGAATGAGGACATTGGCCCTGGTCTAATCCATTTCCAGTCTCACTTCTTCATCCTATTACCCATTCATACCCATAGGATGAAGGAACAGATCGAGGCCTTTTCCAAATTCTAAACCATATCCTTTCATACTTAGGGCCAAACCCCATGCCATAGCAATAATAAACACAAATAATATCTTTTCTACCTTATTTGAAAAAAATCTACGATCTGCATCTTCTCTTCTTAACTTTGACATGCTAACCTATTTAGAAAATCTTGCCTCCTAGTGCAAATGCTGGCTTTAAGCCTATTTTTCTTACTGAAAAAAACATGATTTTGAGTTTCAGAATTTGATTATTAATTATGTTTTTGCTTTGTATATTATTTGAAACACTCCTGTCCTCTTATTCCAATTCCATAATGGAGAGACAGAGGCTGAAAGTAGATTGGGGAGAATATGATGAGCGTACCATGGAAAAATGCAAAAGAGAAAATATCAATATTCCAAATATAATACCTTGATATACATGGACTCGGTAGTTATTAATTAAATATTTTTAGTACAATCCGTATTTTCAGATACTGTATAACAGAGTGTAAGAGTAGGAGACTGAATAAGAAAATAGAGAGATGGAGAATATCAGAAACAAGTTTTAAATAAAGGACTTGTAATCAACAATCTAGAAAAGCTGTAACTTAATCAAGCTTGTATTTTTCTTGCTTCTTTTGTGTGCATGTGTGTGTACTTTTACTTAAATAGGCTTGAAGGTTATTAAGATCGATGCCATCTCCTTCTCAATCACTGTAACTAAAAGTTCTAGGGATGTGTTTCTCATGTGTCATCATTCAAGTGGAATAAAAGTGATTTAGACATCTTGAAACCACCCTGGTGTAGAATTTTTAAGGGAGCTTAGGTCATTTCAGGACATCCAGTATATCTGAACCCCCACTATGTGTTTTGGGAATGTGTTAGGGGTCCCGCTCTCCCACAGTAATTGCGTCTCCTGTCTCCTTTGATGCAAGGGCACAGGTGTGTGGGCCAGGTTCTGTGGCCTTAGACAAAGAACTAGATGTGGGCATTACCAGGAGTTGGGCACACACAGGAATCTCCATCTTCCAGCAACTGTGGTGGAGCCACCGTCCAGTACATTGTGGGTGGCTGTGCCGGAGCCTCTGGTTAGAATCCAAGTGTCATCGGTGCTGTGCACTTGTGCTATGGCATTCGAGGAGCTCACAGTGTGGTTGAGTGTTGTGTTCTTGGGTCGTTTCACAGGCTGCTTTTGATCTTCTCCCAAATTCTCAAACTATTAAATTATCAAACTGACCTTTTCATAATTCACATGTCTTATTGAACTAGCCAAAGTGTGTTCTGTTTCTTGCAATTGAGAATCTGTGTAATACAGACGTTGGTAGAAATTCTCACTTTTTAGACTTGTAGCTAGAGTTGAATTGTAATAGAAATTCCAGGCAACCCAGAGCTTCTAAGTGGCATATGTGAATTTAAAGTTGAGACAATCTTCTTAGAGAAAAAATATCAAGGACAAAGAACTTTCTCTTCATAAAGAAATAATAACATACTGTCCACCTAGGGTGATAAACAAAAGAAACTTTCTTTAAATTTACTCTTTTGCTTTTCTTAAGGTTGAACTGGACTGAATATAGGAACATTCCCACACCTTCCTGCACCTCCCTGTTTGTTTTGCATGCAATTAGACAATGTTGTCTCCTGATATAGAGGACTCCTCCTCTACTCCCTGTTTTGATACTTCTGATACATAAAACCTTGACACAGAACCATGTTTCCTGATAGCCTCATTCCTGTCCCCTCCCTAATGTTCACCAAATATTTCTTACTAGATTTAATTTAATTAAAATAGTAAACAAGTCAAAGAAGAGGGTGAAATTATTCTCTAGTACCATCGCCTAGAAAAGTGTATTAATATTCATACATTATTAATAATATTAATATGTCAACTAACATATCTATATCTGTATATTTATATATAAAAAACCATATATATATATAATTGAATGCACTGATCATCCTGTTAGAAATCTGCCATTGTTGATGAAAACTATCATGAGTATCTTACTAATTCATCACAATTTACTCTCAGATATATTTATATTTTCAGGGCTGCATGTTATTCTTCTGTATGATAGTCTCTAAGACATTGAACCAACAGGTATGGTTGGGCAGGCGGATTACTTCAACCTTTTTGTGGATAAACATTGTGAATAACCACAATTGCTTTTTAGAAATGTTACTGTGGAAATTCACATAGTTTTATTGAAACAGACACATTTTCATTAAAAATAAGAATCAAGGGCATTCTCGAAGAAGAAAGACAGAATTCAGGCCAACAGATTCTCAAGGGTATAAAGAAGGGAGGGGTGACTCTTCCGCACTTGGCCTTGATATCAGGTAAGAAGAAATAGTTCTCATAAACTGATTTTATTCCATCGTATCATTTTCTCACAACATATCTTTCTCATTAATCACTCAGCAGACACTGTTGGGTGCCTACCCAATACACATTTTTTCCCTCTTTATTGATAATCAAACCTTAATTTTGTTTGGGGAAGTAATATGTCTGGATAAAATGCACTTTTTTAAAATTCATTTACAGGAAAGAATGGCCCTGGGCCACAGTTCTGGCCAAGGAGACGTGAGCCAAAAGCTCTAAGGACTTTGCGGATGTGTTTGCTTGCCTGATAACAGGCAGCAACCTTCCTTCTTTCCTCCTCCAGCCTTGAATACGAACATGAATGGCATCTTAAAATCGTGAGGCAATATACGTGAGGACAAGAGCCACATCACAAAGATGGTGGACAGAAGACAACAAAAAACTGGGATATTGTTGCCTTCTTTCCAGGTGAATACCACAATCAGGGAAATCTGGGAAACTCGGCTGTTAGGGATCTTCCTGCACAGAGATCAGAGTCTAGAATGTAAGAGGAGCTCAACAAGTATTTGATGCATAAGTGAGTGGATAAATAGATAATTCAAAATTTTAATTATTTCTCGATTTATTTTTCTCTACTTTTAACATTATTTTTATCCTGGAACTTTCAATCAATCTTAAGGAAGAATTCGCTGCATATAAATATTCTCAAATTTTAAGTTAGAGTTAGTCTGATGGTTCTAACATAGATTTCCTTTGCCTTTAAAACATATCATGGTTCCAAGTCCATTGAAAAATTGACTTAATGATGAGGTGTTTGCTAATATTCATTTTTGATTTTAATTAATAATAAATAGACAACCCTCCAAAATCTCCATCGAAAATTTAATCTTCTCAAAGTAGGTGTTTAATGTAATAGATTAAAATACAATCTATGCCCCCAACAAAGTTAGACCACCAATTAAAATTATGTTAAAATATTATGGCTATACAAAAGCAAAAACATTGCAAGGACTTGTAGAATTGCACATTATTCATAACCACAGTTAAAGCAGGTGTCTACTTCCATGAGCGATGACAAATCACACAGTCAAAAAACAATACCGAGTTATTTACAAAACCATTGTCTAAGATTTTCAGCTTTGTTATCAGGTCTAAGACTTCAATATTTCTTCCAGATTTTCTTCATGATTATCTTTACATTGTCTCCAAATAGTCTCATATTAGTGCAAGTTTATGTTGAACTTGCTGAACTGCAGTAATTATTTTGAACAATATTAGAATCATCATAATTATATTCTCTCAGTATGAGTAATCAGTAGGATAGGTTCAGATCATTCTAGGTTATGCAAACTTAAAATTAATTCAGAAAATTGTCATTTGAAGATTTCTGAAGAAATATTTCATTTCAGTTGAGTGTATGATTTTGAGAATTCCAATCATCTCTAATTACTCTTTTTATTTTATTCTTCACAATTGTTATGAATTGCTATCATGAATAGGAGGAGCATCCATGAATTTTTATCAAGCTCTTATTTATTCTAAGGAGTGTAGTTTTATATCCCTATCAAATTTACTGTCTTCCACTCAATCTCTCATTCTCCCTTATGGTAGAGAAATCTTAGCATGATCGCTTAAATTTTAGATCACTAATGGGGCTGCATTTGCTAATGGTAGCATTAAAAGATATAGTGATTACAATGACTCGACTCCGCCTGTGGCGCAGGATTCTGTGTTTTACAGGAGCAACAAGAAAGGTGATCTATGTCCGTATTTTGGAAACAAACTCATTTGGTTCACACTGAACTTATTAATCTCCTCCGCAAAAGATTAGAAGATAAAAATCACAGCTACTGATCACGTGACACTTTGATTTACGTTTTATTATTTATATTGCCATTCCACTTTGTTCATTTAACACCATAGTGAGGCAGATGGATGGGGTTTATCATCAAGTGGGTGTATGAGGGTTATCTGTCCCCATTCTCTGAATTTTATCAGTTTCTATTTATTTCATGCAGAGAAAAGGGTCTACATTCTAGGTTCAGAAGCTAGCAATATTTCTTATTTTTATCTATATTAGGCTCATCTACTTTTTTTACCTTCTATTTTTTATAATATTAAACAAGCCACTAGACTTAAAATATTTTTTTGCACAGGTATGGAAAATAAAGAATGGGGTGGATTCAAAGAGAAAAGATGTGAGTTTTGGTCTCGTCATTTTAAATGCCTCTGAGCATCATCTATCAAGTATAAACATGGCCAAGAAGGCCTGGGTTATACTTCAGGTTCTGTCATTGATGTGTGATGTGACCTTGATCAAGTCACCTTTATGCTCTGAAACCTGGACTTGTCACCTACGAAGAAGATTGGACTAGATGGTCTCCATGGCCTTAACCAGCTCTAATACAGGTTATTATGGGTATCTAGGTCTAACATTACCAACTTGACAAGATGGATATATGGATCAGAATAAATAACAAATGTAGACATTCATGGCAACAATAAAATATACATATGAAACAATAAAATATTAGTACCTTTAAGTTGAGAATAATCTGGAATTGAATTTTTCTCTCTTTATTCCATGTGCAACTCCACCTGTTAAGGGCTCACTTCAGTTAGCATAGGTGTTGAAACATAATTCTTCATTTTATCAAAACTAAAAATTTTTTTAAATTTACTAATTGCCAAGGATTTCAAATAAAAATCCTCAGGCCAAATGAAGGAATGATTTGGTGTAACTGAAAGGATAAAGTTTTATTAAAAAGGACAATGTATCTTAATATTCTGAAAATAATTTTTTAAGTCTTAACCACATAAACAGCAGTCGTATCAATTCAAGTTGTACCAAGTCAAGAACAGCTAATCAAATTTCCTACCCAATTATTAACAAAACTCTTAATAAAATTTCCAGTTAAGTCATAAGGCAGTTACATAAACAGCAGGACAAATTATTATGAGGTTAGAAAGTATAGTAAGTCAATAAAGACTCTTTCTGCAAAGAAAAAGAACATAAATTTTCCTTCTATATATTTTTTAATTACAGAAATTAGAGAGGCCCATGTCCAGAGGTATTCTTTAACTCATGAATTAGTTGATTCACTCATCAATATTTATTGAAAGCCTAGGACATTTCAGCACTGTACAATTTAACAAGTGTTCATCCCCTCACATCCACTGGTCACCGTTTTATTATCAGATATATCAGTAGACAAATTAGGCAATATTTTTACCCTTATGGAGCTTACCTTCTGGGCAGAAGGCAAGGAAAATATTAGTCAATTATCTGAAATATTAGTTCTAGAGAAAAACAGAGCAGGTGAGTGATGGGGTGCAGGTGGGGTCAAGGGAGTTCGTTTGCAGAGATGAACGGTCATGTGGGGAGTTCTCAACGAAATGATAGCTTCTGAGCAAAGGCTTGAAGCAAGGAAGGTGTTAGCTAAGGAAGTATCTGAAAGAAGGACTTTTCATGTAGATGAAATTGCTGGGACAAAGGCACAATGCAAGAGTGTGGCTGCACGTTGGAGGAGAAGCAAGTTGGTCTGGCCAAAGGGCTTAGGCCTCTAAGAATTTAGACTTTCGCAGTGATTCAGTAAAAAAGATGTGAAGTTTTTAAACACATGGAGTTTAAAATCAAGCAGAGAAGGGAAACATGAAACAATTAAAAACTTTGAGTGTGGTCAGTGCCCTAGAGAAATTCAGGAGCAAAGAGGATATGTGGCAATGGCCTAACATAGTCTGAAGTAAGAACAGTCTCCCAGGGCTCAGTGAGCTGCCATCTGAGACTCACAAGATGAATAGAATTAGAAGAAGAACGAGAATGGTGGGCGGAATAAGGACCCATGGTGGTGTGAATGAGTCAGCGAAGGAAAGGAAAGAGCAGGAGAGAGGTCCAGGTGGAAGGTAGCTTGTCATACTGAAGGCCTTACAATGTGGTCATTGTAGGCAGGACTAGGCTGGAGAGAAGATTTCTGTTTAAAACTCTATTCTGAAAAATACATTGGACCTTAATGTACAGTCTGGTGAAGCCATTTCTCAAAACCACCTACCCTCTCCCCCAAGAAAAACCTCCTCCAGCCAAACATGGCCCAAATAAATGTTCTCCCCACTCAAACAGCAGAAAAATGTGGAAGTAAAGAGAAGGTAGTGACTTTCTTGATGGTCCCATATATCTGGTTAGGCTAGAGAAACTTGCCTGCTTGAGCCCATGCTTCTTGGTGACCAAGATTCTACTTCTTTGGAGAATCTGGTCTTGGGTGGTGAACCACAAGTCCATTCTTCTCCTCACGGCTCCCACATGACAACATTTTCTTTTCCTTGCTTCCTATTTTCTAAATCCTTATTTTATAATGCATTTTATCTATCGATTCTCTAATATCCTCCTTTTTAATTGTGATAGTTGTAGAAAAATTGAAAAATAAAAGAAAATAGAATAAGGAAATAAAATGTGAAAGAGAAATAGGGAAAGCATTGGTAACATATTACATCGTGTTATAACATTAACGTGTAAACCTACAAATCAATAAAAAGAACACCCTAACAGAGCTGGCTAAAACATTTAAATAAAAGACTCAAAAAGAACAAAAATAAATAAATGCAGTCATGAAAGAATATTTTTTATTAGTAATGTAAAAAATAAGCATGATTTCTCTTTTAAAAAATAGAGATATTTTATAAAGAATTAGAAAACTAGAGTCAGCCCCGATGGCCTCATGGTTAAAGTTCAGTGTGCTCTGCTTCCATGGCCTGGGTTCCATTCCAGGGCGTGGAACCACACCACTCATTTGTCAGTAGCCATGCTGTGGTGGCAGCTCACATAGAACAACTAGAAGGACCTACAATGAGAATATACAACAATGTACTGGGACTTTGGGGAGGGAAAAAAAAAGACGAAGATTGGCAGCAGATGTCAGCTCAGGGTGAATCTTTCCCAGCAAAAAAAAGAAAAAAAGTCCACGTCTCTATAAAGTTTGTGATTCTTTAAAAAAATAAGAAGACTAAGTATTGTTATTTTTGATAAAATATTTATGGGAGTACAAATAGATACAAATGCTACATAAATCAATTTAGTGAGATAAGTTGAAAATTCAGTGAGATAAGTCGAATCAGAAATGTCACTTCAGGAAATTTTTCCCAAAGGAATTATCAGATATAGGCACAAAGTTGCTTATGTAAGATATTTATCACAGTGTTTTTATAATTAACAAGAGCTAGAACCATCCTAAATGCCTAAAAAAGGAAAAGTCTTCATTGGTTAAAAACAATGTAAAGTCCTGAGATGGAATGTTTGGAAGACATTTAAAGGTGTAGTCTCAAAAGGAGTTATGTCATAAACTGCTTATATTATTGTGAAAAATGAGGATAAATAATAACATTTAAAAATTGTGGTTTCAATGTATGCCTTAATATGTATTATATCATGTATTATGTTAAGATATGTTAAATATTACTCAAGTAAAGTATTAAGAATTTTACTTCATATATAAGTACTTACTTATGTTATTAAGTTACAGGGCTACATTAAGTATTTTTCTTAAATATATCAAAACCAGTTTTTACAGTTTTTAATTTACTTTTGATATTCTATACAGTTTACTGTGTATGGTTTCTTTTTCTTTTTTTTTTAGAGAATGCCTTAGAAATCTCTTCTACATTCCTTGATATTATATACTCACCTTTATTAAATGATAAGAACTGAATGCAGTAATTTAATCTCTGTATAAATCACAGTCTATAATTTTATTATATTTTCAAATGGTTAGCCTCTTACCCTGCGGTTGTTGGATGATCTGCTCCTTTCCACAGTAACTGGAAATGTTGCCTTTATCACACACTACCTTGCAAATTCTTGCGTCTGTTTGCTAATTTTCCATTCAGCCTTGCAGAGCTATTTCTAATGGTCGCTAAAATAGTGTGATATATGTTACAGGAGCAGGAAAGTCCCCGTTTCCTTTTAATTTTTTTTGTTCTTCTATGGCATTCCTTCTTCCAGTTGTGCTCTGGAATATTTTTGTAAATGTATAAAGCATTCCAGGGGAGTGACATCAACAAAATGTCAGAGTAGGTAGCTCCCACTACCTGTCCCCCAGAAACATTGAAAAACAAGCAGAAACTGTCGCAACCGAGACCATCAGAACCTTGGAAAACAGTTGAAGATTTACAGCAACTAAGCAAATGCTGAACCAAGAGAATGTCAAATTAAAAACGGTGGGAAAGTGTTCTAGTGTTTTTACTTGTGCTACCCCCACCTCCTCCCAGCTCAGCAGTGGTGCTGAAGAGCGCTGCTCAATTTAGTGTGGGCGGGTCCCTGGTCCTGTCTCCAGAGAGAGCAGAGTGGACCTTATTTGTAAATTGTGTGTCTGTGCTTACTGGTCTAGGCTCCCGAAGGACTGAAGAGAGGTGATTTCCTCTGTTTCTTCTCACTCGGACCTCACCTGCGCCCAAAAGTTGTGGATGCTGCTTGAAAACACTGTAATGTGCCCAGAATAAACCCTTGCATATATGGTCAAATAATTTCAAAAAAAGTGCAAAGACTGTTACATGGAGAAATGGACAGTCTTTTCAACAAATAGGGGAAGGAAAACTGGATAGCTACATGCAAAATAATGAAGTTGGATCCTTTACTTACACCCCGTACACAAATTAACTCAACATAGATCAAAGAGCTAAATATAAGAGTGAAAGCTATAAAACTCTTAGGGGAAGACTTGGGGGTAAATCTTGATGACCTGGGATTTGGCAATGGATTTTTGTATATATGACACAAAAGCATGTACAACAAAAGAAAAAAATATGTAAATTGACTTCATCTGTCTGCTTGCACGGTTGTGCTGCCACTTTGAGGACATTTGTCCTTGGAGAGAGAGTCCCTGGACCAGTGGTAGATGTTATGTGAGGGAGAAATAAGCAAGTGAAGGGGTAAGCCAGTGAGATTTTGGAATTTTCTATTAACATGTATAACCTTTTTATCCTACCTAATGCACTGCTCCAAATTCATAGAGACATTGACCTGTATTTATCGGTAACAGTTTAAAATTCTGCCATTTACATTTAGGTTTTTAATATATTGGAATTAAATTTTTTAATTAATTTTTTTCCAGATAGAACACCAATGATCTCTGCTTCCTTTGTTGAATGGCCCTCCATTCCCCAGCAATCTACAATGTCCTCTCTTGTCATGTTTCAAATTATTCTTCTACTTCAGTAGTGTCTTCACTAAATCTGAGCTATTGCTTTTCCACATAAATTTATGAAGCTGCTTATCAATATCCTCAGGAAAACTAAAACCAACTCTATTGTTGGGAGTTTCAAATTTTGTTGAATTATAGAACAATTTAGAGATAATTAATACCTTTACAGAATTCAGTATTTCACCCATGATTTATTTTTCTAGTATTATGGCACTGCAAGGAAATGTAGTATAATATGAAGAAAGTAGTAATAGTTGATGTTCTTGTCATATTTCTGGTGTCTAAAAGCCCTGATTGTATCATTTTACCTTTGAGTATGATTTTTGCTGAGATTTTGGTTTTGGACACATTTTTTATAAAAGTAAAGAAAATTCATTCTATTACTTGTTTGAAAATAGACTTCTTAACTTTGAATGGATGTTGAATTTAATCAAATATATGCTTTTCTGCATCTATTGAGATGAAAATATGGGTTTTTTTGGTAATTTAATCAAAGTGACAAATTGCAGCACACATTTTTCAGTGTTGACCCAACCACCAATTCCTGGGGTAAGTCTACATGGCCGTATCCTATTTTCTAAGAGAGGAATTGTGGACTTGAATGAGAGAATGGTAATTGAAGGTATTCTGCAGGTCTGCATCAGAATATTTCTAAGTCCCACTTCTTAGATGTGTAGGTATATGTTTTTCGTAAGGCTTTCCAATCTGACAAGGCAATTTATGGAGTACCTGATGCTCAGGTAGACGCAGTCACCCAATCAGCATTAAGAGGATGATATCAGAGTTAGCTTGAGTCACGGAGTGGTGCTGGCAGACAAATGATTCCCATGTTAAATGATGTTGTTGACTAGGTTTAAAGATTGGGAAGACAAATTTCTTCGACCACTCCTTCCTAATACATTTTGTACTTGACTGTTGGTGATATTTTCCAACATCCTCACTGGCACTTTCCCACACAGATCGCTCCTTTCTCTGCAGCTGATGTGCTCTGGGACGCAGTGTAGCCTCTGTTGATATTCCCATTCTATACTTGGTCTACGCTACCTGAAATTTCACTGTGCACTGTATTTATATAACTTTAGCTCTTTGGACTCCTCTCATCTTCTCCCTCCCACCTCATTCCACTATTTGAAGCACTTTTTGGGTGTATATATTTGTCATCTCCTAGCCATCAGAACAGTGTCAGGAGAAGGGGAGCCTATACATCGAGGCTTTGGGGTTACTGAGGTTCCCCTGAGGCTGATGATTGGTACATTGGAAGATAAGATCTACCATTTTCTCACCAGGTGACCACTGATCAGTTTGCCCATGACTGGCTCTAGAATCCCCCAAAGGTGACAGAAATCGGAAGGAGCAGGATAGTGGGGATGGAGTGAAGGACCCTAAAGACTAATATCACTGTATTACTCAGATTATGAAATTAATATTAAAATAATTTTATAATAATAACATTTCATATTATTGAAAAATGTATCTAATAAATGGAACTTTGTTATGGTATGATAATAATGTTGAACAATAATAAACAAACAGGGCATATTCTCTGTTCAATAATATCCTAGTTATAATGATTCAAGGAAGTCATTATTTTGAGTAAAACTGCTTATTAAGTGGTACATTTTTATTTCCAAATAGACTGGCTCGTATCTATGTGTTTAACTAGCTTCATGGCCCCATCGCTGGTGCTGTGTCAGGGTTTCTGTGTAAAACAGTTTGTCTGACTAATTAAAATGTGATTTCAAAGCCTATTTATTATGACTTCTATTATCTTCTTGTAGAGCTCTGGAATAACATGTTTATGGCTTCTGCAAACTCATCTAATTTAATATTTACCTAGTAACCCAAGTGTCCCCATTTAACAGCCGCTGCCCTTGGAATACAGATTTTTTTTTCCACAAGGCCAGCTAAATTTTAACTAATTGTCACCTCAATATTCTGTTCTGACTGGGTACATGAGCCTTTCCGATGGTGAAATTGGAATTGTTAAATGCAAACGGTTATTAATTTGTTCTCAGTACAAAGGATGCAATTATTCTTCTAAAAATAAAGCTCTTAGGGTTGGGAGAAAAGCAATGAATGGAACAAGTCCTCATAATTTAATATTCTTCATTTTGATTTTCTTAGCAGATCTTCTGAATGACATTTAGAGGCCAGAACTGAAATTATCAGCCAGCATGACCAAGCAATTCAAAGGACCGTTATGACTTTTACAAAAATTATGAAATGAAACCAAATGATTACAATGCTTCCATAGTAATTGTCCTTTCCATCTCAGAAATTTGGAGGAAGTGATGTAGGTCAGTGCCTCTCAGAGGCTGGTGGGCACCCCTGTTCCGGGGTCTTGTTGCAGGTAAATCCTGACCCCATGGGTCAGCAGAGGAGCCTGAGATTCTGAATTTCTAATTAAGCCCAGGAGATGCCAATGCTGCCATCCTGAATGCCTCACCTTGAGTTACAAGGATGCAAAATTATCATCCAGTTTGTATTCACAGGACTCACATGTAGCTTAGGCTCAAGAATTTAAGGGGATCCAAGTCATTTCCTTACACAGGAAGTTGTTTACTTCATTTAACTGTTTATTCACTAAATAAACAGAAAGAAGCAAAGACGTTATTAAGCCCCCAAGTACACAATTGCATACGCATATATCTTTTGCAATACATTGAAAATACTCATCTAAACTCATCAACTTCCAGTCCATGAGTTTGAATTCCCTCTGATAGGTTACTCACTACTTCCATGGCTGGTGTATTGCTTTACCAGTTGGACAAGGTGCATGGTTTATGAAGGTCTGTTTTTTAAATGAAATATTTCATGTCTGTGACAACGCTTTATATTGATGCACAGAATACTTTATCCTGAAATTCCCTCAGGTTTTCTAGAGAATATTTTCCAACTTATATTGTGGACTATTAACATTTTTTTTTATGCCTGACCCTGAAATTAGAGAGAGAGACAGCCTGGGGAGTGCACTGCCCAATGCAAAAACAGGATTCACTATGATTCGGTGAGCAGGGGAGAATAAGAGTCCAGAGGCCGACTCCCTGCCCCATTCCTGCCTCTCCTATGCTGCATAGTTCCACTTGTCTGGAGAGATACACTCAACCCTGTTGAGTGGTCTCTTGTTGGAGTCCTGAACTCGCCAACAATCAGACACAAGTCCATCCATCCTACACAAGTCCATCTTCTACACCAAGGTCTCAAACTGTGGCCCCAGGGCCGAATCCGGCACACTGACTGTTTTGTAAATAAAGTTGCCAGGAACACGGCCAATGCTCTTGTATTTACGTATTGTGAACGGCTGCCTTCCTGCCACAAGGGAACAAAGAGTAATTGCAAGAGTGAATGGCCTGCGAAGACTAAAATATTTACTGTCTGGCTCTTTTCATGAGATGTTTGCTGACCTCTGTTCTTGTTGACAGTTCCATGCCTTTTGCTTTTTCCAGTAATTCTTTCCCATTCTCATTCTTATTACTGATAAACTTGTATCTTATTCCTATAAAAAAAGAAACTGAAGAGAATTTGCTTTGCTTTCTAGACACCTAACGACATCTGTGCTCACACAATGTCATCCCTGGGATTACTAAGAGTGATATGTCATCCAGGGCAGCCCTGCTCTCTTGCTGCCCTCTTCCCCTTCTAGTCCACTCATCAGCAGTCTACAGCATTGCTTCCTCTGTCCCAAATCATCCATTCTCTTCTCTTAGATGAATAAGCCCCTTGAGCATATTAACATACTCTAATTTATTTCATTACAAAAGAACTCTTTATTGGTTAGCCCCTTTTCTCTGCTGCCATTTATAACGACACTCCTTGGAAAGTCTATCTGCTTATAGATATTGGTTGGCTCCACTTCATCCGAATTCAGTGACTTTTTCTCCCACCATTCCATAGGACAGCTCTTTCCACGGCCATCTGTGACATCCATGTTGCTTAATTCAACAGCAACTCTCAGTCCCATGTCACAAATGACCTATCTAACATTTGACACCATCCACCACTCCATTCCCCTGGAAGTAGCTTCATTTTTGTCTTCCAGGACCACACACAGACCAGGTTCTCCTGTTTCCCTGGCTCATCCATGGCTCCTTCCCATCTCGCTCACCTCTACACACTGGAATATCCCAATCTTTGTGTCTCTTCTCTCTCTGTTTACTCCCTCCTTCAGTGTTGTCTCATGGTTTTAAATATGACCTAGATGCTCACCACTCCTAAATTCCTCACACGAGTTCCAGATTTATATTTCCAACTATGTACTTGACGTCTCCACTTGAATATTGTCTTAGTCCATTTGGGCTGCTCTAACAGAATGCCATGGACTGGGGGCTCAAACAACAGACATTTATTTCTCACAGTTCTGGAGGCGGGAAGTCTGAGAGCAAGGCACAGCAGATTCGGTGTCTGGTGAGGCCCACTTCCCAGTTCACAGACAGCCTCTTCTCGCTGTGTCTTCACATGGTGGAAGGGGTGAGGAAGTTCTCTGGGGTCTCTTTTAGAAAGACACTAATCCATTCATGGGGACTCCACCCTCATGGCCTCATCACCTCCCGAAGGCCCCACCTCCTAATACCATCTCATTGTGGGGTACATTTCAACATAGGAATTTGGGGTGACATACCATTTAGCCTGTAGTGAATATCACATAGGCACTGTGAACTTGTCATGTCTACATAAACTCCTGTTCTCCATCAAACGAACTGCTCTCATGGTCGTAATGTAAATGGTGTTCCATTCTTTTTTGTTAAGGCCAGAAAATTTAGAAGTGTTATTTACTCCTTTTCACATTTTCGTACATATAATCTTCCAGCAAATCCTCTATCTTCAAAATATATCCAGAATTCAACAAATTCATTGCACCTCCACCTGTGTCACCCTGCATCAAGCCACCAGCATCTTTCCTCCTAATTTTCCAATAGCCTCTTAACAGTCCTCCCTGCTTCTGCTTTCAGCACTCTACAGTCTACTCTTCACACAGCAGGTGATTAACCATTTAGAACACGTCAGTTTAGGTCACTGCTCAACAGTCTCCAGTGGCTTCCCATGTCATTCAGCAAAAAGGTGAAAATGACCTCAAAGCCCTATAATTCCAACCATGCTGACCAACCTGTCTGCCTCATATGCACACTCAACTGTCCTATTTGCTGTTCCTCACACATATCAGGCATGATCCTGCCACAAGGTCTTCACACATGTTGCTCCCACTGCCTGAAACTCTCTTCCCCAGATATTCACATGCTTTGCTCCTTCACATGCTTCACGTCTTTGTTAAAATGAGACCTTCTCAAGGACCTTCTTATTAAAAGTACAACACCCTCAACTGCCACCTCCTATCTCATTCTCTCCTTGATGAAGCCATGGATTTTTATCTGGCCCTTATTAGGCACTAAATAAGTTTTGCTGAGAGTGTGAATAAATGCTCTGCTTGATTTTGTGTGGCCCTTTCTGCCCAGACAGTTTAATGTACTTATAATGAAGTCCTTCCTCTCTCCGTCTCTTTATCACTCTCTCTCTCTCACCATCTTTAAGAGACTGAAGAAGAACTCACCAGATGGCAGCAGGCATGGTGCCGTTGAAATGGCCATGCACGTTTCCTCTTTCTCTGCCAGCTCTCACTCTTCCTCTGTGCTCTGTCTCTGAGCACCTGGCCCAGTCACCCTCAGCAGCACCAGGAACATGGACATGTCCACACTCAGCCTTTCCCCTCCTGCGTCTTCCAACAACTAAGTCTTGATTTTCCACGTGTTCAGCAATTATTTGTTGAACACGTGTATGTTCCAGGCATTTTGCTAATCACAATGGTTACAATAGTGAGTAAAACAGACACACCGTCTGGACCAGTAGAGCACAAGGTTGGCGTAGGAAGCAGGGATCAGTGAGATGATCACAGACACGGAGGACCGCAGACTGTCCCGTGTGCGATGAACTCAAATTACAGGGCGAAAGGAGAATGCGTAAAAGGAAGCCCAACTTATTTTAGTGTCAGAAAAGTTTTCCCCGGGGAAGGGACATTTTAGATGATAGTCAAAGGATGAAAAGAAGTAATTAGTTGAAGGATTTTGAGATGGGGAAGGTGCGAATGCCCTGAGGGAGGGAGAAGCTGGGGCTCCTAATGGAACCAGACAAAGGGATAGTGGTTTCAAAGCACAGTGAGCAAGGGCGAGGTGCTGAGGGCTGTTTTGGTGACAGAGCTCATGCAAAGTGGTGTCAGCCAGGAGGGTTTTGGTCTTCCGTGTAGGAACAAGGGGTGCTGCTGAATGGGTGTCAGCAGTGGAGACTTGCATCATCTGTAAAAGGCAGTGGTGTCATTGTTTTAGCAGGTGCACACTAACAAGAGTGTGAATCCTTTTGTAAAGTGACTCTACCTCTGGAGACTTTATGTCCCAGGCACAATAAAAGGGGAGAGCTTCGGAGACTGACATGTTTCCATTACAGATGCCAAGAAATGTCCTGTTGAGTTCTCCAAGTAGTTTAGTAGCTTGGGAACTTGGAACATGTAGAGAAGCATTGAGGAGGGGTAGTGGTGCCAGGGGGGAGGATATCTAAGCAATTAGACTGGAAAATCAGAGCCTTGTTATAGGACATCGGTGGGGCAGAATGTTGAGACATAAAATTATCATTTATAAGATGATTCTACAGAATGAATGTGGAGAGAGCGAGCAGGGAGATTATATTTTCTTTCTCTGACTATGTTATCTGTGGTACCATTTGGCATTTTATGTCCTGAAGCTTTTGCATATTCCACATGGCAGCATTTGTCATCTACTATGTACAGGGAAATAAATTAGTATTCTCAGACATTTTCTTTGGTCATGTTTTCTTGCATTTAGTAAGTTGTTTAAACTTAACTGTAGATTTCTATTCCAAGTTTTTCTTACCGGTTCAAATAAGTGGTTAAAGCATTTTAGAAGTCATATTTTAGTGATTTCAGTAGGTAAATGGGACCCTGGGTAACATACATAATCCAAATATAGATGGATTACAATATTGCTGCATTAATTGAAATATTTTTCAGCAATTTAAGATATATTTGTAGCTGGAAGAACTATGGGTAAGACTGAACTTATGACAGCCCCACAGACGCGGCTGTGATATATCACTGTTATTTTGAACAATCACTTTTATTATCTATTTTTTAATTACTTAAACATTACAGTTGTAATCAACAGATTTCTCAGGAAGATATTTAGGGAGTGGATATTTAGTGGATTCTTTAGGGTTATAGAAATGATCTTTTTCAATAAAAAATTAGTTCCTTAACCCATATACATTAAGGAATTATGGCAGAAACATAGTTACAGAGTGATGATTACCTTGATTCTGAGAAAGGCAGTGAAGACGGAAAGGAAGGGCACACATGCCTCATCCTGTAAAGAGAGCACTGATAGAAATGTGTTCAGGACTGGATGGGGGCAGCAAAGAAAGTGAAGTCGTGAGTTACTTCATGCTCAAGCCTGAGTAACTAGGAGTATGATGATAGATATGAGGCAAATTTTTGGTGAAAGCTTGGTTGAGAGATACAAAGATGAGATTCATATTTGACATATCGAATTTTCTTGATCCAGGGAAGGAATCATTTATCAATGCCAAAACCTTGTTGATTGTAATTTAAGAAAATACAACCAGTGTGTATCACTCCCTCCTCCTCTCTCTCTGTCTCTCTGTCAATAAATGTTGGAATTAAGATAACTAGTTGTATGCAAAGTAATTTAGATGCCAGAACGTTCTCTAATAAATAAATCATTCAGTTGTTCCAAACACATTGTGGAGACATGTGTGAGATAAAGGTCCTAATGTACAATCCACTTTCGATGAGAGACAGGATGCTTTCGCCGTGAGTTCTCTCCTGCTTGCCTCCTCCCGCTGAGACAATCTAAGATGTCAAAGCAGAGGGATTCCTCATCCAGCATTTCCAGGGGAGGATACTGAGGTAAACGATTATCCATTGTCCTGGGAACCATGTGAACAACTGCAATGTGAAACATCTTCAGGAAAAATGCTGTATGAGGAATTACCAATTAACCCACAATCTGTAATTAATGGAACACTCACACCCATTATAAATACAAACTTGGCTTAAGAATCCAGTATTACAAGGGAGTGAAATCCCCTAATTAGCTGGGATTAAAGAGCAGACAGAAAATTAAAATACACCAAGATAGGGCCAGCCCCAGCAGCCTAGTTGTTAAGTTTTGTGTGATCCACTTTGGCAGTCTGGGTTTGGTTCCCGGGCACAGATCTACACCACTCATCAGCTGCTGTGGCAAAGGCCCACATACAAAATAGAGGAAGATTTGCATGGTTGTTAGCTCAGGGCAAATCTTCCTCACCAAAAAATAAATAAATAAAATAAAATAAAATACACCAAGACAGACAGAAAAAGATGAACTACACTCAGAAAATCTTGAAAATGGCTGACGTTAGGTCATAAATATCTTTCTCAAGATTTTAAGGTTGTTTGATTGTGTATGCATATATTATCATACAGTACACTAATTAAAAAGTCACTATGCTAGTCCTTTAACATTCCTATCTGGTATCATACACTGTTGGGATATACACAGAATAAGCCATCTCGAATGAGTTTATGAATGAATGTGTTCTTGAAGCCACCTTAGTGATACGTATGAACACTTACCACAAGTTTTATATAGAATTTGCACGTTTTATGCAATAAATAATTTTTCTACCATATTGCTTTACATTTTCACATCATTTCAGGTATATGACAGTTTGTGGATCTGAATTGCTTAAAATCCCGAGATTTTTGTGTTAACGGTATGAAATGGCAGTTTCATAAAGCTGAACTTAAACGATGTCCACATACTGAGAGGATAAAAGTGTCATTCCATTTAATGTTACAATACATGAAAAAGATTTATTTGAGAGTCATAATGACATAACTAAAGACATTAATATTTAATACTATTGACTTAGTAATAATTAAATATAGATGTGTCTGTTTATTATGGTCTTCCTATGTCGCAGTGGTTTCCCAATTGATTTCAAATGAGAATGCGGAATTTGGATGTTTGTTAGCTAACTTGAGGGCTCGTGGTGTCTCTGTAGGCTCATATTCAAGGACTTCCTTTTCTGGAGGAGTAGAGAATGTTTGATCAAGGAGCACCAGTGGATGAGGAGCGCCTATGAGAACCTTTGTGGGAAGGGGAAGAACCTCAGTCCTAGTGTGCACAGAGCTAAAGAGAAGACCCTTCTCTCTCGCACCAGTGGTCTTGGGGTCACAGTGAAATAAACGGCCCCCTGACTTGGATGTGTGTTTTCACAGAGGGTAGTAACAGGTGGGAAGAACTGAGTTACCATGACAGCATAGAACTTTCAGGAATTTCTGATGATATGTCGAATGGAATCTGAGCTCTTAGAATTACACAACTGGAATACTGGAACACTAGACATTTACATCAGTGAAGTCTAGTCTCACTTGAAGGAAGCTAAACCCTCGGTCACTTAGTCTATAGAGTTTATATAGAGATAGTATGACCTAAATATACGTTTTAAGTCTGACATGCTCTCCTCTTCAAAAAAATGTATATTTTAAGCATTTTCAAGATGGATGTGAATTATTTGTGTAAACACAAAACCCAGAGTGGTATGAAATGAAATCCTTCTGAGATAGAATCATCAGAATAATTATTATTGTTTTTAAATGACCATTATCACATTTGTCTGTATCTATACAATGGCTTTCTGGGATTTGATTGTCATGGCACTGAATCCATAGACCAAGTTGGGAATCCCTGCCACATCCTGGAGTCTCACCTCTGCAGCCTGCTGATCCACTCAACCACAGCCCTTGTGGAGAGCAGACTTTTGCCAAGAGGTGAAGCCCAGTCTGGAACCTGGTCCATGAGCAGAGTGGGGACCAGAATGTCCAGACTAAGACCAGCAGTCTCAGAGGGCTTTTCAAGGGGGATAAAAAAGCTTTGGTCAGGACCCTCCAGGGTCCATGGGCGTCTATAGTCCACCTGGCATGGTGTCCTCTCACTGAGGCAGTGGCCAGCCCAGCTGAGCCCCTGTTTCTTCCAAGCCTGATCCTGCCCTTGCCCTGCTCAAAAGTGAGTTGAGAGGACTCGTGCCAGAGCCCAGGTTCTCACTCCCACCTATCTGGCAAGTCACCCTCACAAAGCCCTGTCAAGGAGAATTCCAGAACCCTGGCTCCAAGAGTAAGTCCTCATCATGCCCTGGAACCGAAGGGAGGAACCAAGGCAGGTGTTTCCAAGGCCAGTTACCCCTGGAACAGATGGAAATGCATTCATCATGACCCTCCAGGCCATGGGAAGCTTCAACCATGCCTTGCCATTGGTCAAAACCTGAGACTGGTGACCCAAAGACCTGGCCTCTACTATTTTGATGATGGTTACTAGTTGTGTTCTAGGTTTTAACAACTAATCTTGATGACTGTAGAGAGCATGGAGCATGACAACAACGTGACAGTGGCATTGCTAGTTATGATCTGAGCAGCTGTTTACAGGAGTCATCTCACTTGAAGTCAACAAATACCCCTGATAGTGAGAGCATTTACTGCTTCCATTTTATATACAGACAGTGGGGTTTAAAGAAGGTCAGTCATATTTCAAATTGATGGATCTAAGATCTACAACTGGTTCTCTTTTGATATCCCAAGTTCTTAGCTAACACATACTTATCTCTCTCAGGAAAGTGCCTTAATGTCCCTCTCAGTTTCCTCCTGTGACCAAAAAACTATATTTCTCACAAAACCTACGATTTTTTTCTAACACTAGGATGGCAAAGAACTGCCAACAAATATTGATTCCTTTCTCATCTCTTCTATCTTCAATCACGTGACTTCTCTCTTGTCTTTCATCTTCATTCTTTTTTCTCACTTCTAAAATGGACTTAATAAAGTTAAGGATATTCAGGATCTATTTCTTTTGCAATGAAAAAACTGAAAATACAGTCTCAGAAGTAACAGGCATACTAGGGTAAAAATAGTGCATTACTCATTACACTGTTTCACTATTCATCACGCACAAGCTTTCCAAGTCAGAAAGGAGAATGAGGCAACACAGTCTCTGAAATTCTGGTATCTGGTGTTTGAGCCAAACACATCAAGAAAGAGAAACAGAATGCTCTGTATTAGATAACTTTAGGTACATATACCTCAATGTTCAGACCTTATTTGGATCCTAACTCATAGAAACCAAATAACCCCACACTTAGGGGGTGGCCTGGTGGTATAGTTGTTAAGTTCATGTGCTTTGCTTTGGCAGCCCAGGGTTTGCAGGTTTGACTTCTGGGTGCAGATTGATGCACTGTTCATCAAACCAAGCTGTGGCAGCATCCCACATACAAAATAGAGGAAGATGGGCACAGATGTTAGCACAGGGCCAATCTTACTCAGCAAAAAGAGGAAGATCAGCAATAGATGTTAACTCAGGGCTGATCTTCCACACCAAAAAAAATTGTTTGAAACAATTAAAACATTTGAATATGGACAAATCATTAAATGACTTTAAAGATTCCTTTTAAAATTCTCTTAGATGGGACAATGATATGGCTGTTATAATAACCTAACATATATAATCTCCTTTTCAATTAGAGAGGTAGAATAAAGTATTTATGGGTTAGATGACATGTTGTCAAAGATTTGTTTTCAGTGCTAGAGCAGTGGGAAAAATAGACAAGGAGAAGAGAAGGAAGCAAGGAAGGAAGGAAGGAAGGATGGAAAGAAGAAGGGAGAGAGGGAGGGAAGATGATAAAGAGGTGTGAGGTAGAGTCCATCGAACAATACTGGGGAATGTTGATAAATGCTGGCACTGGATGATACACAGGAGAGTTCATTATACTCTTCCTGCTACTTTTGTGTATGTTTGAAGTAATAAAAAATTTAAAATGAAATATTTTACAGTGTAAAATAAGATCCGATTGTTTGCTTTTAGAATCCTTATAAGCAAACGCAATGCATTTCCCACTCTGCTTTTCATTGAGATGCTGCCCTTCACTTGCTGGGGATAGCCTTGTGATAAGACAGAGTAGCTATGGACTAACACGTGGGGAATGTCTCCAAGAACACGTCTGTGTACACAGTAACAGTTTGGGTCGGCTTCCCTTTAGTGACAAGGCTAATCATGGCTTACAGGTGGTAATGGGAAGTGAGAAGTCAATTTTATGACATTCAAAGGGCTGACCTCAGACATCTGTGGCTTTTGTACTTAATTAAGAGTACTCTTGTCGGGGGGAGAAAGGGAGGGGAGAGACCAGTGGATATTCACGGGCTATATACAGAGCAGTTAGGCAAAGTAATGCCTGATAGGACAGCTTGACGCCTTGTAGGGCTGCAGCTACAGATGGAAGGAAGGAATGGAGGGAGGGAGGGAGAGAGAAAGGAAGGAAAGAAAGAAGGAAGGAAGGAGCGAAGGGAAGGAGGGAGGGAGGAAGAAAGACACAGAAAGAGAGAGATGGGAAGGAGGATGATTTGGCATAGCTTTTCCCCAAACAACGGAAAGCAGTTTTTCCTAGTCTGGTCAGGATCTCTCCCATGATGCCAGCATGCTTATACACTGGAAGAGATAGGTCTAACCACCTGTTGAGATCAGTTAAAAAAAAAAAAGTGCTAAATTTCAGTCCCCAAGGTGAGTATAATCAAAGCAATAAAGATTCAGAAGGTTCTGAGTTACACATTTACCTTGAAATGATTTAGATTTAAAGTGGAGATGAATATTCCATAATTCATTGATAAAATTTTCCAAGAACAAAACGATGAGAGCCTGAATATAAAATTTGTCTTATTCAAGACCGAAGCTGCCTTATTTGTCTGCGTGCCTGGGAAAGAAGTAAGATTCCAAAAGGAAGCTATAAATCAACAAGGCCACAAACAATTCTGATTAGGGAAGACATCTTTGTTTCTAGTCTACTCTCCCCTGGCCATGTAACCAACGTGTTGGGTTAGGACTTGTCTAGTCAGAGGTGTGCCCATGAGAGGGAAGTCGTAATAAGCTGTGCTATGGCCGACATACTTTCCTGAAGTCGTGATCACGATTCATATCACCTCAATGAGGTGTTAGTCCTTGGGATTTCAAACGAAACCGTAATACAGCCCTAAAGTATAAGCCATTCCTCTTGTCAGGCTCTGGGCTGGAGTGGTGGGCACACATGTACCGTGATGCAAACAGACTTCTTGTTCTGTAACACGACATATGTGATGCACAATGCCCTGAGAGGTGTATAATGCTCATTCTCAAGCGGGTCACCATACCCCCCATAATTAAAATGTAAATATGGTCTGGTTCCATTCTCTCATTCTCTGACCTAGATACCAGGCTGTGATGGACCTATGAGTCCTGATTTTCCTCCTTTGGTTTTTTTCCTGTTTCCTTAACTTTTTCTTTTTAAGTTTTTCTCTTTTTTGGGGGTTAAGGAAGATTGTCCCTGAGCTAACATCTGTGCCAATCTTCCTCTATTTTGTATGTGGAACACCACCACAGCATGGCTTGACAAGTGGTGTGTAGGTCCGTACCCAGGATCTGAACCTACGAACCCCAGGCTGCCAAAGTGGAGCATGCAAACTTAACCACTATGCCACCAGGCTGGTCCTTCTTTTTAATTTTTTAGGTGAACTTTTAATTTTAGAATAGGTATAGATTTACGGAAAAGTTGAGCGGATATTACAGAGAATTGCCATACCCCACACCCAGTTTCCCCTATTACTAACAACTTATATTAGTGTGGTACATTTGTCACAATTTATGAACCAATATTAATACATTATTACTAACTAAAGTCCATATTTTATTCAGATTTCCTTACCGTTACTGTTAAAAATTAACTGGATCATGTTGGCAACCTACTTGTACATTATCTTACAGTTTACTAACACTTGAAATGTATTATCATATTTAATAATAGTAAAGAAAGCAGGATCAATATTATTAACCCCACATTTTTCAAGTGAAGTAACTGAGGTTCAAGATTGAAGTGACCAAGTTAAATAATGTGAAAGAGAACAATAAGAATTATATCAAGAATTTCTAACTCTTCCTTCTCTTAACTGATGTGATCCATTCTTCACTTACAAAGAAAATATGATTTAATTGGCAAGTGTGGCATATTTATAGTAAGGTCATTCTTGACGTAAAAGTTCCACCCATTTATAGCCACCAATTTTTTTTATCATAAGAATTAAATAAATAGGAAGCTGAGAAGCAATTCTAGGCTATAAGAGGTCAGAGACACAGGAAATATCATATTAAAAACAAATTGCTCCTTCTTCTTGGCTACCTGCTCATTTATTCCTGAACTACTTAGTGAGTTTTATATACTTTTTGCTTACACTACTTTATGCCCAAAATTCTGTACTCAGTACAAACAACAAATAAATGTTCATTTTTCCAGATTAAATAATTTGATGTAAGCTTGAAAAGAAGAAAAGTTTGAACAACCTCAGAGAACATGACCATAACCATTTAATGGTTAGTGGATATCTATTCTCTCGTACTGTCTTTCTGTTTCTGTTTCTCTCCCTTTTCTGAATCCAGGTGCGGAAAGTACACCAATTAATATTAACCTGAATCTGATTATTTGGCTCTTCAGCATTTCATTGGATTATGTTGACTTGGTAATTTGATTGCTCTGCAGATGTGAGCTGTACTGATTGCATTAAAATATGTAAAGGAAATGAGGAAATATCACCACACAACATGGAAAAGATGCTTGGCCCCCCACTGCTCCTCACATCCTCCTGGGAAAGAGATGGCATGCTGACACGAGGGCCCTCCAAATTCCCTTTTCTCTGAAGAGTCTCCCCCCTGTGAAGACAAGATAGCACATAGACGGAGATCTTCTGAAAATATCCCATGGTCTTATTAAAAATTAGTTCACGGCTGTCCTGCTAGAGAAAATTATCATTTCACTGGCTATCGGAAAGCGGACATATTAAGAACTAAGCAAGCACGTGGGTTCCAAACCACAGTTGCAAGACCAAGAGGGAGACAGATTCTGGGAGTAACCATGTAGATGAAAAAGGAGCAGCAACAATGAAGCTCCCACTCCCAGAGCAGTTCCCACCACAGGGGAGAAGCGAGCAGAGTGCTGTGGCTTCAAGGTCCTGTGGCAGCAGGCTGAGCCCTCTCAGATAGAACCCAAAGCCTGACTTGGTCTGCAGTGTCAGGTGGGGCTGAGGGAGCATGTTTTCACTGCCCCTGGCATCGACTCAGAAACTGGGAGGGGCCTGAATGTGCACATGCAGCCTGGCCTGAGGATGCAAAGGCAGGAGATTTAAGACCAGCCATAGTAGCATGAAACGCCATGCTCTACCAGAAGAATGTCTCTAATATGGGGAAATTGACGGGAAAAAACACTTGGCTTGTTATTTTTAAAAGATGTAGTTGCCAAATAAAATAGAGGACAGCTGGTTAAATTTGCATTTCAGATAAACAATGAGTAGTTTTTTTTTTTTTAGTATAAGTATATCCCATGCATGCCCTCTATTTTTATTTGATAAATATGATAATCCTAGATCAATATCACTTATGATTTCCAATATTCATTGCGAGGAACTCCATAGGAAAATTTAGACAGAGGAACTTCCTGAAAGCACCTACAAAGCCCCACACTGCCCAGAGGGAGCCTGAGAACTATTTCCAAACAGAGAGAATATTGTCTGTGTTGACCCCTTGTCTATCTCTGAGCACCATGTTCAAAGTGCTGTTAACATCCCGATTTTGTGTTTCATATCCATTCCATCTCCTGTTGCTTACTCAAAACCATTTATGTTTGCTGCTTATAAGGAATTTTTTAGATTTCGGGTAACATTATAGTCACTGGCACTTAAATCTGAGGGCAATCAGTCAATGTAATATACTTTCATAGATTTGCTTTGGAAATGCTTGGATATATTTCAAAAGCCATTTCTATAGGGCTTGTAAAATTAGTTTTACAATATGTTCACAACAATTTAAATTAGATAAAGCCCTCATGAGCTGCTCTGAATAATTTGGAGAACAGTAATTTGATGCCCACTTCCTAAATATGGAAAAACACGGCATTTATGCAATGCCTTTGAAGTTTCAATATATATAAAGGACAGTTTTCAGCCTATTCTGAAACAAAATGCGCAATGTGCCATTGACATTACTTTTTCCTGAGTAATCCACACGTCAGTCTTTCTGAGGTTATAAATCACAGTATTTTCTTCCTGAAACATGATAGTCAATTAGCCATTATCTAGTATCCAAACAGCAAACTCACTCCCGAGAGGTTTTCTAGATTAATTCTGCCATTCATCCCATAAGCAAATTGATAAAGATTTCTTCTCCATTGTAACAGAATTTATTAATAGTTTGACTTTGTTTTTCATTGCCTATACATTTACTGTCTTTGAGAATCCATTATTTGTGTACCGCCTAGTACAGTACTCACTACTCATAGGCGACTACGGGCACTTGAAATATGGCTGGTCTGCATCAAGATGCAGACAAGTGCAGACACACACCAAAATCAAAGGATTTTATGATAAAAAATGTGTATAATATTTTACATCGATTACATGTTGAAACGATCACATTTTTGAAATAATGGATTAAATAAAATATATTGTCAAAATTTCACCCGTTTCTTTTTACTTTTTGATGTGGCTACTAGAAAATGTTACTCATAAATGCAGTTTACATAATGTTTCTGTTGCGTAGTGCTGCATTAGACAATAAGCTTCGTGGGGTTGGGAAGTGAGCTGCTTCCTAATGTGGTTTGTGTTCTTAAAGGTGGTTCCTTGAGCCGTAAGCCACGTCCGCTGTCTCGACTTCCTTACTTTGCATTGACTGTGAAACTCACTGGAATCAGGCTCTGTCTTTACCCACTGTAGTGCATCTTCTCAAAAGTATTTGTAATTATTCTTCATATTGCTTCTGCGGCACGCAACCTCCAGTTCTCTCTAACAGACCTTACACTTGCCTGAGCATCGCTGTTGACACTCTTGGAAAAGCTCTGTTTCTCCCGGTTCTGTGCCACAACTCTCTGCTGATTGTCTGCTTGTTTCCCTAATGTCTCTTGCTCAGTCCTCTTCACAGGTTCATCGCCATCCCTGCCCTAAGGGGTGGTGATTGTTTTTACTCTAGATATATCCTCTCCCGTGTGGTCCCATTCGATCTGATGGTTTTAACTACCACCTACAGACTGATCTGTTTTAAAGTTTATATATATATATGTGGGAGTAGGTATAAGCTATATAAAACTCCATCTCTTTTTCAGAAACTCCTCAAGGGAAAGTTAATTCACCCTGCACGTAGGCACACAGGCCAGATTCTGCCTGGGAGAAGGCGTTCAGGTAAACTGATACAGACGCTGGCAGTGGAAATGAGTTAGAGTCTCCTGAAGTGATGATGTTCAATACAAGGGCAGGAACCAGCAGCCTCTGCTACATGGCTTATGGCAACAAGAGTCTATTTTCTGTGTTTACAGATCTGTGAGTCAACTGACGTTTGGATCATGTAGGCTGGGCTCAGCTGGAAGTCACAGCCTGCATGTCTGCTGGCCTTGGCTCCAAGCTGCCGGTTAGATTCCAGTCTCTTATTTCCTGGGAGGGTCCCAGAGCGGAGGGGATTGTGGCTCAGAGGAAGTGTTCTTCTCGTGGCAGGTCACCAGAGAACAAGTGCCAACTGTACCGGCCATTGAAAGAGTCTGCTCCAACATGACATCCAAACTCAGCATCAATGAGGCAGTGGCAAGGTACACGTCACCCACGGTGGGAATGTTCCCATAGGATAATCCAGGATTTTATGATTTTTAAACATGTCCTGAAATGCTTCCTCATTTTCACGTATTACTGCCATTATTATATTACGTAGGACAGGCTACAGTACAAGAAGTGACTTCAAAATCTCAGTGGCTCACAGTCATGTGTTTTATTTCTCACACTAATGTCCATGTGAGTCATTATGACTCTGCTCGTAACACCCTTGTTTTGTGACTCTCTCTGAGGGAGCCGCTCCTGTAAGTAACACTGTCAGTCTTACAGCAAAGAGAAAACAGAGACACAGCGAATCTCAAATTGGCTTGTAAAGCTTTTTCTTGAAAATGACACACATTACTTCTGTCAACACTAGCCACACCGCTTCTAAACGCAACAGGGCAGGGAAGTACAGTCGCCCCACCAGGAAATGAAGTCAGTAATTGTGGACAATGCAATCTGCCACACTTACTTCAAGCATGGATCATACTGGCAAACTTTATATTCTTTTTGATTGTGACACCATTGGAATGCATTGAACATTATTCCTGAATTGAAGAATGTTAAAAAAAATAATAATCTGGGTTTGTGAAGTTAAATTTCCAGAAAAGACAGACAAGTTTGTTTGGACCAATCTCCTGCTAACTACAGTTCTATAAGCTGGATTTCTTTTTTAAGTACACAATTTGTGAACAAATTACATGGCTATAGGGATTTGCAGAGGCAAGATCCAGAAGGTGAACTAAGCATTTAGCATTTTTTTTTCCCACTGAGAAGCCAGCCAATTATAAAAGTGTAGAATGAAGGACTGAAAGGTCGATATCGACATTATTCTGCAGATGCAGAATGGAATTTCAACCCAAAATTTGGGGTCTGAGTGGGTGCTGAGTCTTATGAGCCACACACACACAAAGAAGGTTTATTACTCACACAATGAGGTTTGCTGAGAAGGCTTCCAAGCAGATCTGAACACAGCTCAAAGGAGAGCAGGGAGGGGACGAAATGGGTTATACTGTGGTTTGGGGCAGGAATGGGGTGAAAGCTCCTGTGCTCAGAGGCTGGATCTTGTGTGGTTCGAGCTTCTTGTCAATGCCAAAGGAGGGAGCACTTGGACATCAGCTTGCACAGATGTGAAGTGGAAGGGAAAGGGGAGCACAGGGGCTTGAAGCAGCCAACAATCAAATATCAAAAATGAAGTCAGACTCATTAATACAGCCAAGCACAGCTTTCACCTGAGAGACCAGTTATTAGAGTTGAGAATTTCCAAGAGTAGAGGCCCTGGGCAATATTCCAGGACTTGGGTTGGGTTTCCATTAGGGCACATGATGTGAGTAGGGAGGAGACATAGACACTGAAATATAGCATTGAAACATCTTCATATCTATTTGGAACAAGGTGATATGGGAACCCGTAGCATAACTGCCTTTAGGAGAGAAGAGTAAATATATCCTCTCTGAAGGAAGATAATCTCATCCACTGTCTCAAATTATCTTTATATTTATTTGTAAACAATATCTGATATGCAAT
This sequence comes from Tapirus indicus, assembly GCA_031878705.1. Taxonomy (NCBI): domain Eukaryota; kingdom Metazoa; phylum Chordata; class Mammalia; order Perissodactyla; family Tapiridae; genus Tapirus; species Tapirus indicus. The sequence continues at coordinate 125,535,170 of CM062925.1, forward strand.
CACAAAGAAGCAGATATGCAACAATGCACTCTACAAAACTGGGGGAGAAAAGAGAAACCATTGACAGTTGTATCTTAGTCAGCTTGGGCTGCCTTAATAAAATGCCACAGACAGGGGGCTTAAACCACAGAAATTTATTTCTCACAGTTCTAAAGGTTGGAAGTTCAAGGTCAAGCTTCCATCTCCTTCCATTCCTTGTGAGAGTTCTTTTTCTGTCTCATTTGACAGCTTTCTTCTCACTGTGTTCTCACGTGGCACAGAGAGAGAGGCAGTGAGCTCTCTGGTCTCTGGCGTTTTATAAAACACGAATCCTATTGGATCAAGGTCCCATCCTTATGACCTCATTTAACCTAGATTAACAAAGGCCCTATCTCCAAATACAGTCACATTAGGGACCAGGGCTTCACAAGATATGAATTTGGGAGGACATAACATTCAGTCCATAACATAGAGAGTAAGACCACTAGGAGATCAACATACTGGATTATCAGACATGAATTTTAAAATAACTGTGATTAATATGCTCAAAAATAAAATTCAACAACAGAAAAACAAACCACCCATTTGAAAACAGGCCAAGGACTTCCATAGACATTTCTCCAAAGAAGATATATATAAAAGTCAATATGCACATGAAAAGATGCTCAAAGTCACAAAACCACAGTGAGATACCACTGTATACCCATTAGCATGGCTGCTACAAAACAAGCAAACAAACCAAAAACTAAAACAAAACAAAAAAAAGTGTTGGTGAGGATGAGGAGAAACTGGAACCCTGTTCATTGTTGGTAGAAATATAAAGTTGGTATAGCCACGATGGAAATCCGTATGCAGTTTTTCAAAATATTAAGCATAGAATTACCATACGATCCAGCAATTCCACTTCTAGTTATATAGCCGAAAGAACTGAAAGCAGGGCCATGAAGCGATATTTGTACACCCAGGTTCACATCAGCATTGCTCACAACAGCCAAAAGGTGAAGCAACCCAAGTGTCCATCAGTGGATGAATGGATAAAGCAAATGTGATCTGCACACACAATGGAATCTTGTTCAGCCTAGAAAATGAAGGAAATTCTGACATAAACTACCATGTAGGTGAAACTTGAAGACATTTTGCTAAGTGAAATAAGCCAGTCACAAAAGAACAAACACTGGATGATCTCGTTCATATGAAATACTTAGAGGAGCCAAATTCATAGAAATAGAAAGTCGAATGGTGGTTGCCAGGGGTTGTGCTGGGGAGGTGGGAATGGGTAGTGGTTGTTTAATGGATATGAAGTTTCAGTTTGGGATGACGAAAATTCTGGAGGTAGACGGTGGTGATAGCTGATAAACAATGTGAATATACTTAATGCCACTGAATTGTACACTTAAAGTGGTTGAAATGGTAACTTTTATAGTATGTATGTTATACATACAAAAAGAAATTAAAATAAAAAATAAAAATAACTAAACTCACTATAGATAATTTCTGAAGAGAACTGAACATGACATAAAAGAATCACATGAACAAAACCAGAGCTTAGAAACACAATCACAGTAATTAAAACAATCAGTGGATTTACCAGCATATTAAAGACAACTGCAGACAGATCTGAAGAACATTTGAAGTTTGAAGGACAGAGAGAGAAGTCAGGAAACAACAAAACGAAATAGGACATACTGCCGAACTTGGAGCCACAGATTTGAAAACCTCTACACACTCCAAACAGAGCAATAAAAAGGAGAAAACCACCTAGGTTTCTCCTCCTAAAACTGTTGAAATCCAAACTCAGAAAACATCTGTGTCATTCACTTCAAAGAAACAACGGGTAACTGACACCCAACATCTCAACAGCAGCAATAAAAGCCAGAAAACAATGGGGTGACGTTTTCAAAATGTTGACAAAAAATATGCCAACATAGAATTCTATAAGCTAATATATTCTTCACAAATGAAGGCAAAATAAAGACGTTTTTGGACAGGCAAAATTAAGACAATTGTTTATAAGCAGACATGCATTAAAAGGACATTAGAGGATATTCTTCAAGTAGGAAGAAAACGGTCCAGGATGGAAGGAAGGTGGTAATTATCAGAAGAAAGAGTAAATAAATAGGCAAATCTAAATAAATATTGATTGTACAAAATAGTGAACTAATGTCTTGGGGGATTAAAACTATATACAGAATTTAAATATATACAAAATTTCACAAAAGTTGGAAGCAGCTGATGGTGTCAAGTGTGTCATGACTTTGAATTATCTGAAAAGTGGTAAAGATCATTTTTAATAACCTTTGCACTAGCCTTTAGTTAGTCAATTTTCTGAAAGAACACATAATTAACAAGCTAAAAGAGTAGAAAATAAAATTACAAAAAATTAGCAATCCCAAAGTAAGACAATTCAATCAAAAAAAGCAAAAGTGAAATAAAATAGTCAAATAGGAGAGGTGAATAGAACAACTATTACAATTAAGACAAAGACTAGAAGGTTGGATATAAAACAAAACACAACTACTGACAAGAGACACAACATTATATGCAGACACAAAAATTTGAACATATTAGGACAGAAAAAGTTATAACTTGAAATTACTATCCAAAAAAACCAAAATCATATCACTACACTAATATCAGACCAAGTAGACTTCTTTACGGAAATATGCAATATGAGAGATAAAGAGAAAACTTTTTTAAGGATACAGGTTTTAATTTCCCAGGTAAATGTTTTTCCCCTTTAAAAATGGTTTTCATATCACAGTTAAAATTGTATGCAATAGACTAATCTATATTCCTAGCGGTAGATAGGTGACTAGTAGAACAAAGACAAAATTCAAACATTTGAACAATATGAAGGACTAACATTATCTCGTTGAACAGCAAGAACACCGCACCAAACAACTCCAGAGGACACATTTTTCTCTAGTACACAGAGGGTGTGTAGCAAAACCCACCACAGGCTGGGTACATATGAAGTCTCAACAAACAGCAAATAACTCAGTTCATGCAGAGAATAGTTTCTATACACAGTGGATTTAAACTATATAATCATAATAAAAACATTGAAAATTTCACATATATTTGAAGATTAATCAACACATTTCTTGGATAACTTATGGGTCAAAGAATAAGTCATTGTGTATCCAAGCGAGTATACATCACAAGATCAGTATATTTTGAACTAAGTGAAAGTGAAAAAAAATATGACATGGATGCAGCTAAAACTGAGCTGTAGGGAAAATTAAATCTTTAAATACATATGTTAGAAGAACTGCTTATAAACGGGTAGCTCAGCATTGATCTCAAGAAGCTATGAAGAGCACAGCAAATTAAACCCAAGGTAGTTACTACATAAACGGAAGGGAGAAGAAAATTCATATTTTCATCCAAATAATGCAGGAAAACATTTGAGAGTGGAAACATTAATTTGTGTTTAAAAAAATCTATTAGCAAAGCAAGTAATGAAAAGAAAGCTCTTTACTGCGATAGACTATCTAAAAATATTATAGCAACTATAATAGACAGTGAAAAGCTGAACAGATTCCTTCCAACATTAGAAACAAGACAAAGATGAATTGAATTGATTCACCAATTCAAGAAGTTGTTGTTCTAGAGGTCCTAGTCTGTGTAACAAGGCAAGGAAAAGAGAGGAAATAAATATATATTATAAAGGATTAAAGAAAACCAATATAATTCATAGATGTCATGTTTGTTTCTGGAGAAAATACAAATGTGTTTCTAGATAAGCAATTAGAAATAAGCAAATTTAGCAATGAAACTGACTATAAGTTGAAAACACAAAAAATAAATTTTATTATATGTTTCAGCATGAAACAATTAAAAAACAATTTTTGGAAAATAAAATTTTAAAAACCACCATTTACAACAATCTAAAGCTCCCAAACAATTGTAAAGATGGTATCTCACAAAATTACGTATAGATTTAATGAAATCTCGGTATCCAAGACAGCTTTGGTTTTTTGTGTGTGGTAATTGATAAGCTGACTTAACAAACACATGGAAATGTAAAAGGCAAATATATCAAGAAAATGATGGTGAGGGAACTTAAACTCCCAGATATCAAGGTATTTTAGAGCCACATTCATTAAGAGAGTGTAATGTTAGTGTGAGGATAACCAGCTAGACCAACAGTGGAGTAGGATATGTAATACCAAAACTAACTAACTAAATAGCTAACTAAACAAAGACAAAAAACAGTAATATTTGATTTAAGACAAAGTTTAGATCCAACAGAATGGTGGAAAAGAGATTCTTTTCAGTGATTGTTGCTTGGTTGATTAGGTAGATACACATATAGAAAAAGAAAAGAAAAAAAAAAAAAAGAAAGAATCTTCACCACCACCGTACAACATGCTCCCCAAATAATCCCAAATGGATTGTTGACAAAAGTCTGAAAGATAAACGTTAAACTTTTCTGTAAAGGTCCAGAGAGTAAATAAATATGGCTCTGCCAGCCAAAAGATCTCTGTTGCAAGCTGTTCCTCTATACCTTTGGAGAGAGAAAGAGCTGAGGACAGTATTTATGAATGGACATGGCTGGATTTGGCCTGCAGGCCATAATAAAGGAGGACGTATTCATGACCTAGTTGTAAGGAAAGATTTATTGAATACCATACAAAAATTCAACCTTAAGGAGAAAGATGAAAAATATTGATTACATTTAAATTAAGTAGTTTTCTGCATCAAACGATGCCATTAAGAGAAAAAAATTGCAAGTCATTGGCTGGTAGAAGCAACTGGAATTCTAGTTTCCTACTATTGGGAGTGGACATGTAAAATTACTTTAGAAAATGATTTACCATTGTCTACAAAAGATGAACACGCTCTCTTTCTACTTCTAGGTAAATCTTTGCAGAAATTTATATATATATATATATGTATACACTAAAATGCATGTACAGGAAAGTTCATAGCAACATTATGTTTATTAGTAACATCGCTGAAACAGCCTAAAATCCTCCTCATACAGGATGGACATATAGGGGAAATGGAATATGATATAGAACTGAAAAGGAACACAATGCCATATGAACATGGAAGAATTCAATATGAACAAATTTGATGTTGAGTGAAAGAAAGAACTAACAAAAAATATACATGGTATGATTTTAAAACAGGTCAAATTCACCACTAACTAGTTTTGGAAATAGGTGGGATGACGATTGAGGGAGAAAACTGGGGGCATCTGATACACTATTGACCTATAAGGTGTGTCCACTCTATAATAATTCATCTAGCCATGTGTCTTGACTTGTGCATTTTTCTGTATTTATGTTATATGGCATTTTATTTTTTCTTTAAGAGCAATGAATATATATTTTTTTTCCATTTTTTCTTAGGGTTAAAATATCCAACTATTTTAGCTCGGAGGCTGCATTTTACAGAGCACAGTCTCCAAAGCCGGAACTCCCAGGTTCAAATCCTGGCTCTGCTTTGCACCAACCATATGATCTTGGGTAAGTTAACTGATATTCGTGTGCATCAGTTTCCTCCACTGAAATGAAAAAGATAATGTGATTTTTGTTGAGAATTGCATATGGTTATATGCGTGTGGTTATATGCCACCTAGAGCAGGGCACACAGTAAGCACTACATTTTGGAAGATTTTTCTGCGTTTCAATCTTTACAGTTTATTCTCATCAGATTTTAATCTTGAACATATTTAAGTGCTGTCAATTCTCCTGACCTTTTCCTTCCAGGCGCTTTATTCAGTAGTCATTATCTTAATGTGGTAATTATTGAACATGAAAAATAATTGATGCCAGCTTGCTATTTCATAATTTGCAGTATTATCCAAGTGTATTTGCATAAATGTGTATATTTTAATGTTCAAGTTTTGGTCTATAAATCCCTAACATAAATGAGAGTCGAAAGTAAGAGAAGCTCATTTTCTTCCTTTTTTTGTTATTATTTTGTGTGGGAGTGGTAACTGATTCCGCTCAGTAAGCAGCACGTCGGGGTGGGAAGGGTTGCAAGGAGCACTTTACCCTCCTCTTAAGTTCTGTGTCCTGCAGATGAGCCACCCAGCTGTGGTGACCAGCAGGCTTTGCTTGTCAACTTGGAGTTATCTTCCTTTGGGTCACTCTGATCCAGTTCAAGGAATCTAGGAGAATATTCTCCCTCTCTTTCTTGGATAAATTCAGTTTTATTTAACTGAATGAGAAAAAGTACTTCATTTTTTGCCACTTGTGAAAATACGATGAAAAATCAATTGTATTAGTGAACCAACTATATTAGTAGTAAAATTATAAGGATAACGGGGCAGTTAACCAAGCAATTTAGAGCCCAGGAACTAGTGTGGATTTGCTATGATACACCAGCTGACTGTTCAACCTAGTCCGTGTCATGTGTGCTACATTCTCTTACGAGTATTTTGTCAATCTGCAACAGAAGGAAACAAAGCAGACAACTATCAGCGAATGAGTAGAAAGGAACACTTTTGAGTATTCTGATAAAAAAGGAGGTACGGGATGGTAGGAAGAATAAGACGTATCTACAAGACTGACTCGATTCAGGGTACCCTGACGCAGACTTGGAAAATCAGTCCAAGAAGAGATGAAAGGATGAGAAATATGAAAAGCAAATTTAATGCACTTCACCATTTTACCTAGGAGCAGCCCCGGCTCTGTGCCTAAGGCTTTTTAGAAAGATATGAAGCATTGAAATTACTAATTATAAGTGCACTTTAAACCATTTCATAGGGCCTTTATGATTACACAAACGCAGACAAACTTTCTAATTGCTGCCCTGGGATCCTGTGGTGTCTCATATTGTATTAAACCACGGTACTAGCATTTTAGTTACTTATGCAAAAACCACATCTGCAATTGATAGAAATATTTATCAGTGTGTTCACTAAAATGAAAAAGCACTGAAGCAAGTAATAACATTTAAAACAAATAGGAAAGCCCAAATGAAAATGAAGCATTTGAATAATTACACAGTGTGTAGCCCAGAATAAATGATATCAAAATCCACTTGTGTTTCAAATCAATAACATTGAAATGTGACAGAATCTTGATAATACTGTATGACAAAAATTTAATCCATAAAAATATACTTGTAAAACATTTCCAGACATTGGGATATTTGCAATTTTTCTTTAGTGCAAAACAATTGGCTCCTGGAAATGATTTTTTTTTCATACCTTATTGTCACATATAACTCATACATTCCAGATTAAGACTCCAGTGTTTCATGTTTGTTTTTTAAAGACTGTGGGGAGATATTATAAGTTCACATTGATTTGGGTAGGCTGTTAAAGATATTTTCAGAGGACCACGAAGTCAGATGCATGATCAGATGTTCTGTGAATCCGTTGTTTTGTTCAATTCAGAATGTCCACAGCCATATACAGGTCCTCTTCTCAGTGGCGCCCCCTAAAGTGTTTCCAGCAACTTCAGGTTAGCGTTTTCTAGCATTCTGACTGTCCTCATTTGCTCACGCGGTCCTCAGTGCATTCATCACCATGCTGCCATGAAACTGCAGGAGGCCTCCTAGTTCATTTCAGCTCATGTGTCCCATTTCATGGGACGGTAAGACGAAAAGGCCAAGTCCTGTCCATATCATCTAGCATGAAGAGTAAACTTGCAAGTTTCTCTGACTATCTGCTGTGATGGAATGTCAACTCTCAGGAACTCATTTGTATCCTCAAGGAGAGTTTTCTGATTTCAGAACTTCGCAGCAAACCCCCATATTAGTCTGGCACGGAGATGAGTTGAACAAGAATTGGAATGTGAGTGGCAGCTCTCAGGAAGGCAGCTGGACCAGGTTGGGTCAGTTTGCAGAGGCTGGACCCGCAGGACGTGACAGGCTGTCCGGGAGCATCCTGTCGGAGCAAAGGAAGAGGCTAATGCAGAGAGTAAATGGGCCGCGGGCACAAGCAGGGTGTGGACAGCCTGTGATGTGCTTCAGCTGGGCCTTAACATGGAGTGGGCATTGGTAAGTGGACTGGTTTTGGCTTTATGGAGGTATAACTGACAAATAGAAGTTGTATATATTTAAGGTACTCAACACGATGTTTCATATTACATCTACACTGTGAAATGATCACACAACCAGGCTAATTACACCTCTATCACCTCCTATAGCTACATTTTTGGTGTGTGCATGCTGAGAACGCATGAAATTTATTCTCTTAGAAAATTTCAAGCGTACAATACAGTATTATTAACTACAGTCACCACGCTGTACATTGTATCCCTGGAACATATTCATCTTATAACTGGAAGTTTGTCCCTTGTGACCAACTTCTCCCCATTTGCCCCACCCTCAGCCCCTGGCAACCACCATTCTACTCTGTTTCCATGAGTTCGATTTTTTAGATTCCACATATAAGTGAGATCATACAGAATTTATCTTTGGCTCATTTCACTTAGCATAATGACCTCAAGCTCCATTCATGTTACAAATGGCAGGATTTCCTTCATTTTTAAGGCTGAAAAATATTCCATTGTGTATATATGCTGCATTTTCTTCATCCATTCATCTGTCAACAGATGGACACTTAGGTTGTTTCCATGTCTTGACTCTTGTCAATAATGCTGCAATGAACACGGGAGTGCAGATCTCTCTCATGATACTGATTTCAATTCTTTGGATAAATGCCCAGAAGCAGGGTTGCTGGATCATATAGCAGTTCTATTTTTAGTTTGTTGAAGAACCTCCATACTGTTTTCCATAGTGGCTATAACAATTTACGTTCCCACAAACAGTGCACAAGGGCTCACTTTTCTCTACACCCTTGCCAACACTTGTTATCTTTTCACTTTTTGGTAATAGCTGTTCTAACAGGTGTGAGGTGGTATCTCGTTGTGGTTTTGATTTGCATTTCCCTGACGATTAGTGATGGCGAGCACCTTTTCGTGTATCTGTTGGATACTTCCATGTATCTGTAAGTCTCATGACTGACACTCAACTGGTAATTCCCCATCGCATTGAACTTCTCCTCACACCATTATTTCTTCATTACATCAAGGACTCTTAACTTAAGAGCCCTCAATAAGTCAACAGATACATTGTCTTGTATTCATGTAGTAGGTTATTCCTGTTTGTCAGCTAAAGCCTTTGAGACCCACGGAGTTGCTGGCCTCTCCCGTCATACAGCTAGGTTCTGATGTGAGGATTCCAGAATCAACGTCCTCAGGATGGAAGCCCACTGCCCTTTGAATTGTGAAGCAGCAGGGGGGAAGATAAAGGCACAACTGTGGAGAATTTAGCCTGCTGATCACAAACCGGGAAAGTGTGTGAATCAGTCTGTTAGGGCTGCGTTAACAAAGGATCGCAAGGTGGGTGAATTAAAACAACAGAAATTTATTGTCTTATGTTTCTGGAGGCTAAAAATTCTAGAACAAGGTCTCAACAGGGTTGGTTTCTTCTGAGGGCTGTGAGGGCAGATCTGTTCCCGGCCTCTCTCCCAGCGATTGGTGCTGCCTGCAATCTTCTGCGTTCCTGGCTGGCAGCTGCTTCCCTCCGTTGACCCATCTTCATGGTGCTTGCCCTTTGTGTCTGTCTCTGTGTCCAAATTTGCTTTTTCATAAGGACACCAGACATACTGGATTAAGGCCCATGCTAATGACCTCATCTTAACTTGATAGCTCTGTAAAGACCCTATTTCAGAACAAAGTCACATTCTGAGGTACTGGGGGTTAGGACTCCAACATATCTTTTTTTTAGGGACACAATTCAACCCATAACAGTATTTCTTCCAACTTGATCCCCCCAAAATTTGGGGTTCAATATACAATTTCGAGTGTTCTTAACTGCAGCAAAGAGGATCTGCAGCTCTGGTATTTGCTGTGTAGAAATAGCTTGGGTTTGGAAGACACAGGTGCGGGATATGCCCGCGCGCGTGCACACACACACGCGCGCGCGCGCGCACACACACACACACACACACACACACACGAGTCAACACCGTGAAAGCTCAGGGGAGCTCACCTGTAACGTAGTTTTCACTTCTCAGCCGGCTCTGCGGCTCTGCTGGGCCCTTCCTTTCTCAGGCTACGTGGTGCTTGCATTCAGCGCAGGCCCATCCAGCCCTGGGTGCCAGAGCCCTTGCTAGTTCCCAGCAAACAGCAGCTCAGGTGGGCAGCAGTGTTCCAGCTCTGGCTTCAGGATGCCTTCATCTATCTTCCTCAGATAGGACAGAGGAGAAGCAGTAGTGGAAAAAAATCATTTCTTGGAGCCAAAGGGCTTTGTATCTGAGCAAGAAGTAACTAGTCAGAATAAAGGTGGAAGCTTTAATTTCCAGATTGGGGAATTGTTTTAAATGTGAGAAAATGCCATGTATTCTGGGGTTGGGGGACTCTACATGCATGCAGAAATGATATTTCTGTAACTCCCAAAGATGGTGATTCAGTCACCAGAATCTAGTGGCATCCAGTGGTAAAATCTATGCAGAAATATTTTATTTTTTACACAACTCTGCTGGACAGTCTTGGGAGTAAAGTAACAATATATACAGCACATGTATGCTCCATAGAGCCAAGACTGTAGTTGATAATTGCACATCAAATATTGGTGAACACCAAAATACAGATTTAAATGCCAGTTTGCATTTTGCAGCCTCTAAGTTCTAACCTATTTTAAAGAAGGGGTAGGCTGGTGATGGGAAAGGTGAGCCTTATCTGTGCCTTGAACAATGGGAAAGTTTTGGGGACAGCAGACAGAGAAAGGTTTCAATGTGGGAGGACATGCTGAGTGAAGAGAGGAGGGGTCTAACTTCAAGGATTTATACCTCAGTGTTTCTGAGTTCTGCTCTGCTCTTAGCTGGAAACAATACAGAATGTATTCTCCATTCTACTGGTGTTTTGGGCTTTTTTTCCCTGAACATGCCAAAAGGGATTATGTCTTAGCTTCAGTTGATATCTCCTCCTTGGCATGTTGTGCACCCTATGTTGATACCAATTTTCAGTTGTAAGAAATAGCTATGTACTCGAACGTTGGATAGACTGGACAATTTACAGCTCTGCCCTTTACTGGGGTCTGTGACCTTGGACAATCAGCTTTGCAAACTTGACCTCCAATGCAATTAATGTATTCACACTCTCCAAGGTAAGATGCATGGGCGTTCTCAGATGAGAATGTACCACTTCCAACCCACATCAGAGATATCATGTCTTAGATTTGCTTGAATTGACTTGAGTGACATCCTGGGGCTAATAGATAGACAAATGAGTTGGCGTTTTCCATTGGAAAGCTCTTAGTTGAGATTTAGAAGGTAAAGTAGACCTTTCTGAGGCTTTTATCTTCTGGTCTTTAATTTGTAAATTTTGCTAATGTTAGTAATCGCTTATCTGCAATTCAAAAGTCTAAATATTTATAAAAGTCAAAAGTTTTCATTTTTTGTAAGTTGGAGTGTAAACATTTTTAGAAACAAAACTAAACCTGACCTGACATGAGACTATTTATGGTCTTTTTTTCTTTAGTCTAACTTTAACATTCATATAATTATTCCTATATTCCACTGTCAGTATAATACGTGTTTGATTGTGTGATGCTACTTCATGCTGGGGCTGTTATCTTATATATGGTCTATGCACATCACTATCTTTCTAAAATTCTGACAGTTCTGAATGCCAAAATACATGTGGCCTGAAGACTTTTGGATAATGGACTGTGAAACACTAAAACTGTCTTATATTATGTTTCTTTTTAAAAATTATTTTACTGAGGTCACATTGGTTTATAACATTGTGTAAATTTCAGATGTGCATTATTAAATTTCAGCTTCTGTATAGACTGCGTGATCACCAAGATGAAACCAATAAATTATAAAAAACAAATAAATAAACCTGTGTGTGGTCAGATAGTGGCGCAGCAAAGGTTAAGGCACCTGGAAAATTGTGAGGGAAATCTTCACAATGTTTCCACTTATCTGTCTTAAGACCCCTTCTGCTCTTAGAACTCTACAATTTTGTAAAAATGAGCTGTCATGCTCGCTGCAAGTAAATGTTACCTATAAGTAACAGGATGAAGGCTGACATGATGTAATAATAGAAACTTGCTTGGATGTATATTAAATATGGTCATCTTCAAGGGATTTTAAGGGAATTAATCATTCTTACACTTTATCTCAAACCCTGTCCAAGTTTTGTCAAGTTAAGGACAGAAAAATGAAACTGTCTTACAGAATTACAGATCAATTGAAGTTTGGCCAGACTTCTCAAAGTGTACCATAGTTATCAAAATTCGCAGATATGATAAGAGGGCTTACTATCATCTACTTTACTCATCATTTATTAAAGGTTTAGCTAGTTAAGTTAATGTGAAAAATAAACAAAACACACAAAGATTGGAAAAGGAAGATACAATTTTATTGACAATAAAAAAACTCCAAAGATTTTGCAGATACGTTACTGAAATTAATAAGAGATTTTAGTAGCATTCTTGTATGGAAGATCAATATTCAAAATTAATAGCATTTCTATACATCAAAAACCAAAAATTAAAATACTTAAAAATTTACCATTTACAATAGTAACAAAAGTATAAGGAACTTATACAAATATGTACAAAATATTAATAGATAAATATATTCACCTTTATTGAAAGTTGTTAAAATATACTCATTGAAGGGCTGGCCTGATGGCGTAGTGGTTAAGTTCATGCATTCTGCTTCTGGCGGCCCATGGTTCACAGGTTCGGATCCTGGGCGCAGACTGACGCACCATTTGTGAAGTCATGCTGTGGTGGCCTCCCATATAAAGTGGAGGAAGTTGGGCAAGGATGTTAGCCCAGGGCCAATCTTCCTCAGCAAAAAGAGGAGGATTGGCAATGGATGTTAGGTCAGGGCTAATCTTCCTCCCACACAGAAAAAAATAATCATTGGAGAAGTAGGTTAATGCTCATCGATGGAAAGACTCAAAAGTGAATGTGAATAAGTGATTTTTAAATTAATCTGTAGACTCACTGCAGTTCCAAACAATGATTAAATTTATTTCAGAGAGATTTTTATACTGGTACGCAAAAGGTTCTTATGTGTATTAGTTAGCTTAGGCTGCCATAACAAAATACTGTAGACCAGGTGGCTTAAACAACCGAAACATATTTTCTCATGGTTTGGGAGGCTGGATGTCTGAGATGAGGGTGCCAGCACAGTTGGGTTCTGGTGAGGGCCCTCCTCCTGGCTTACAGATGGCCATCATCTCCCTGTGTCCTCACACGGCAGAGAGAGAGATCTCTGGTGTCTCTTCTTCTTATAAGGCTACCAGTCCTATCGGATGAGGACCCCTTCTGACGTCCTTTAACCATAATTACCTCCTCAATGCACTACCTCCAAAAACAGTCACATTGAGGGTTAGAGCTTCAACATACGAATTTTGGGAGGACACAGTTCAGTCCATAGCATTACCTATGAGAAGCAGTTTGCCTACTTCTCTAACTATGAGTTTCATAATATATATAATGGATAAAATAGTCTACCTTATAAGGTTATGTTGAAAATTATAGCAAGAATTAAATGACCTAACAGATGTTAGATGCTCAATAAACATTACCTCCCTAGTTCCTCCTTTTATGCATCTAGAAATTGTTATGTTCTTGTTTTACACAAAAGACAGTGGAACATCACACAAATTAATTTTTTGAAAGTAGATTTATACCATTGCAAGTCAGAAACTAGCAATTATTAAAAAATAGATACATATTAAATTTTATACCATTTAATATCAAAGATTGGCATCAAAAAAGATGTATTTTTAAAGAAGGGTAACAATTTTAAAAGAAAACATTATTTAATCTTAGTGTCTGTAACCTAATTATAGGGTATTGGTAAATTCCAAAGCAATGCTAAGTAAAAGTCTTTAGAGACAACTTTACATAAAAAAAAAGAGACATAATAACTATACTGAAACTTGAGTTTTAAAGAATATATTTGAAGTTTTGAAAACATAGATTAGTAACATCAAAGTACTGATATAAAATGTGCAGAATCTAAAAAAAACTTAAAATATTTATACATATTCAACAATTATTTAAAGAGAGTGGTTTATATTTATGTGCCACATATATTGATTCTATTCTTACCAGTTAAGGAGGAACATTAGTACAATCTTTGCCCAAGACAATAGAAACGTCTAAATTTTAAAACTAAGAGCTCCGTTAATTGGTCTCATGTTCTCTATTCAGACAGAATAGTGCCTGAAATGCACTTCAGTCTCAAGTGCCTGAAATGACCAGGCTGTGGGCAATCCTCAATGGAAACCCAAGAGAAGTGCCAAAGTATTTGCATATTTCAGTCATTGAGAAAATGTTGTATAATTTAGCAAATGCCTTATACGCAGAATACATGGTGACCATCCAATGGGAAAAAGTGGATCATGATGTGAATATACTATTCATAAAAAGGATATTAAAATGGCCTATAAATATATGAAAAAGGGTTTAATTTCATCAATCATTAGGAAAATGCAAATTACAACTGTGATAAGACATCTCTGCATACACACCAGAAAGGCTAAGTAAAAAGACAAAGAATTAACGAGAGTACAGAGTGAACAGAAACTCCTACTGCTGATTAACCAGTTTGGAAATCTGTGTGACAGCATTTAACAGAACATAACTTACATACCCAATATCCCAGCCAAACAAAGACATAGATAAGAATGCCCACGCATCACTACATGAAATCACTCCATACTAGAAACTACCTAAATGTCATCAACAGCCGAATGGATAAATAAGCTGTGGTATATTGACACTGTGGAACACTAGACAGTATTGAGAACAAAAAAATCACTTAATCACAAAAATCTCATATGAGTCTAACAAACAAAATATTGAAAAAAGTTAAACATTTAAAAAGGATACGGTATGGTTCCACTGATTGAAGGGTGAAGAAGAACCAGCTCTGATGGCCTAGTGGTTAAAGTTTGATGTGCTCTGCTTTGGCGGCCCAGGTTCAGTTCCCAGGCGTGGAACCACACCGCTCGCCTGTCAGAAGCCATGCTGTGGAGGCAGCTCACATAGAAGAACCAAAAGGACCTAAAACTAGAATAACAACTATGTACTAGGACTTTGGGGAGGGAAAAAAAAGAGAGGAAGATTGACAACAGATGTTAGCTCAGGGCAAATCTTTCCCAGAAAAAAACGAAAAAAAAGGATTGAACAAAGCACAATTCGCTATGATGTTGGAAATAAACGAGGAGGCTAGCAATTCTTGGCAAAGTTGGTGACTAAATGTAAACACAGTGTTTCTTCTAGAATGCTGGTGTGCTCTCTACCTCTATCTGGGTCATGGTTATGCTGGGGTGTTCATTTTATGAATATTTATCAAGCTCTCTACTTATGTGCAGTTTTCTATATATATTTTATACTCGAATAAACAGATGTATTTAGAAAGATTTTGCACCCTGTGGAATAAACCACTTTTAAAACAATTGAAATATATATTAGATTTGACTTAATAATAAAGTTAAATGACTGTTTCCAACCTGATTTTTCATGGAGAAGGGGTGTCTCTGTCTGCTACAATACAGGGACAAGGGTGCCTTCTCATCCCTTTCCCACATTATGACAATAAATTGGGTCTGACCAGCCAAGCTTGTATACTTATGAAGAAAAAGGTTAAAATACAACAAGAATATTTTTATTTCTACATTTAACCTAATTTCCAAGAGGTCTATCTCAGAAATTATTACATAGGTTGGTGATGGTATCTTGACAAATTTACTGAAAGATCACACACCAACAAAAACCTCATTTTGCAATTTAATGTGTGCTCTTATGAAGCAGGTGTTTCTGAAGACATCAAGTCATTTCTCACCTATATTTTTACTATCTCGATTTTGGTTCCTCACCTTCCATGCATGTGGGTGACAAAGAGAGGAAGAGTATTAGAAACCATCAATGCTCATCCAGTATAGAGGCCATAATTCTTTCTTCATGCTCGTTATTCTTAAAGATTCTGGAAATGGTTTTCCAGAAAAAGTTTTCCAGCTTTGTTTGAGAGTTTACCTTTTTGGACACATGTGTTTCTGGATATCTGTCAATCCTTTGATCAACTTAGTGTGTTAATACAGTGTATAAATCATCATGGTCGTCGTCTTCAATCTGACATTCTTCCAAGATAAGAACATCTCTCCCACTTTAGACTCATTCACACTTTCTTAATTTGCTCAGTACAGTCACGTATTCAAAGCCTAGAACGTGCAAACAAAGCAGAAATATGGTGACTAATTACACTTGTCCAGTTTGCAGTAATGAGATGTGAAGGGCATTTACTTAACATGCCCCCTCTGAAGTATTGGAACATGATTGCAAATGACACGTGTGACGTCCAGCGTCTATTTTTTTCCCCAAAATGTTTGCAGATTATACTGGGAAGGGGGAACATGGTGGCAAAGTGACAGCTCCCGTCACCTAATGAGACGTTTATTAAGAAACTAGGACAGATGGTAAGCTGCAAATTAGCCGTAATATAAGTAATCAGCAGAGATGTCACATTGGTAGAGGAAAAATGGTAAACAGCCAAATGCTCATCCCCGTGCTCATCAAAAAGTACCTGCAGTTCATTACAGGCGGTAATTGGCTGGAATCCCAAGATGTAGGTAGAGGAAGTAAGTGTTTTTTTCTAAAGTGCATTCATCAGTGCTAGTTTCTGTTTTTTCAGTGTGGATTTCATAGATTTTTCTAATCACACCTTTGAGGTTTATATTTTTACCTAAGTACTGTGGGTATGAGTTATAAAGTATCAGTACATTCTGAGACTTCAGGATGTGTCAACGAAATGTAAAGAAATAATATTCTAGGAAGAAAATTCAGTAATATAAATATTTTCAAGTACTCTCAGTGGCCACATAAACATATTGGGAAAGAAATCACTAATTGCAATTTTAATGGATTTTTGGACTATGTATACGCCCCAAATAAGGATTCAGAAAGAGGAGACATAAAATGGGTGAATAAAATCCATGTTTTGTCATTAAAAGGATTCAAGATTAAGGTGTTTTAGAATGATGGAAAATGTTACAGATAAGATTTCTTAATTTCATAAAAACTTGATCAATACCTTTGAAACATAAATGTTTCACTTGCTGGGACTGTAAGAAACTGTTCAAGTTGTCCCCAAACAGCTTCCTGCTGGAAAAATAGTGTTATCCATCCCAGGCAAGTTTCCAATTTGTTTGCACTTTGTAAAGTTACCCAAGATGAGTATTCGATCCTTTTCATCCCTCCAACATGAGCACTGGGCCCAGAGCCAGAAAGAGAGAAATAAATTAATAAATACATTGATATTTCCTATTTGGCATAATATTATGGATATGGAGACTGCAGAGTGCTTTAGTAATCACCATACCCAGCTTTTTATCAAATGAAATTTATGTTCCTAGGAAGATATTTATGCAAGTTGAACAGTCCCCAACACTTCAAACACGAGAGCTATCAAATAAATATTAATTCACTGAAAGAATAAGCAAAGGAAGGAAGGCAGAAAAAAAGGAGGAAGGAACAAATAAATGAACATCAGTTAGGTGAAGTAGTAACCACAGAACAATATTTTGTCTTATAATAAATTGCCGAGGGCTGGCCTGGTGGCGCAGCAGTTTAGGTTGTGCTTTGGCAACCCGGGACTCGTGTGTTCGGATCCTGGGTGCCCGCTGACGCACTGCTTGTCAGCCATGCTGTGGCAGAGTCCCATATAAAGTAGAGGAAGTTGGGCACGGATGTTAGCCCAGGGCCAGTCTTCTTCAGCAAAAAAGAGGAGGATTGGCAATGGATGTTAGCTCAGGGCCGGTCTTCCTCACACACACAAAAGAAATTGCCAGAATCCGGGTGATTGCCACAACACAATTGTCTGAAACCAGCTGGATGAGTTCGATTCTTTTGCATATGTTTTTTAAGCTCCATCTTTAGCTTTTATTGAATTATCACATACTATATAATCCCCCAAACAGATTTAAAAAATTATTTTTGAATTCACTATGTGCTCACTGATCAGTATTTTCTTCTTAGACCCACCTAAGCAAAACATTCAAAAGGCTTCATGCTAAAATTCCATCTTTTCTTTTAATTTTCTCAAACGACCATTATAAATGGGGAGGGGATTATATAATAAAACATAGATGGGAAGTATTTGTGTATTATATATAATCTCAAACACTTACATGCAAATCACGTCACACAATATCATATATAATACGATATAGTACATTTTAAATAGTTTTCTTCTGAAATCGTTTTCAGGTTGGCTTCTGTCACTTAGTAGCATGCATTTAAGGTCCTTCCATGTCTTTTCATGGCTTGATAGCTTATTTCTTTTTAGCACTGAATAAATAATATTCCATTGTCTGGAATTATCCATTCATCTACTGAAGGGCATCTTGGTTGCTTCCAAATTTTGGCAATTATGAATAAAGCTGCTGTAAACACCCATGTCAGATTTTTTTGTGGATATAAGTGTTTGACTCCTTTGAGTAGATACCAAGGAGCATTTGCGGGATCAAGTGGTGAGACTTTGTTTAGTTTTGTAAGAAACCAGCAAACTTCCAGAGTGGCTGTACCGTTTTGCATTCCCCCCAGCAATGACTGAGAGTTCCTGTTGCTCCACATGCTCGCCGGCATTTGGTGGTGTCGGTGTTCTGGATTCCGGCCCCTCTAATAGGCATGCAGTGGTATCTCATTGTTGCTTTACTTTGCATTTCCCTGATAACGTAGATGTGGAGCATCTTTTCATGTGCTTATTTGCCGTCTGTTTATCTTTTTTTGGTGAGGTGTCTGTCGAGATCTTTTGCCTGTTATTTAGCTGGGTTACTTGTTTTCTTATTGTTGAATTTTAAGAGTTGTTTGTATATTTTGGATAATAGTTCATTGTTAGTTATGTCCTTGCAAAGATTTTCTTCCAGTCTGTGGTCTGTTTTCTGTTTCTCTTATCCATGTCTCTTGTGAGGATAAGTTTTCAATTTTAATGAATTCCAGTTTATCAATTATTTATTTCATGAATTATGTCTTTGGTGCTGTGTCTACAAAAGTCATCATACCCAAGGTCATCTAGATTTTCTCCTATTTTATCTTCTAAGAATATTGTGGTTTTGCATTTTACACTTAGGTCCATGATCTATTTTGAGTTCATTTTTGTGAAGAAGGTAAGGCCTGTGTCGAGATTCACTTTTTCTCCTGTAGATGTCTCGTTGTCCCAGCATTGTTTGTCGAAAAGGCTTTGCATTGTCCATTGTAGTGCCCTTACTCCTGGTCAACTATAAACTTTTAATAATAATGTTATCAATATCGGTTCAGCAATTGAAACAAATGTACTACACGAATGCAAGATGTTAATAAAAGGGGAAAGTGGGGAAGGCTAATATGGGAATTCTCTGTACTCTCAGCAGATCTTTCTATAAACTAAAACTAATCTAAAAAATGAAGTCTTAATTTAAAAAATGCTGGCTGCAGCATTCATATTCCATCTTCTATAAGATCATTTAAAATATTGAGGGTAAGAACTAACATGTATTAAAAGATGGAAATAGTAATAAGAAAGTGAGGTACACATTTAAACCACATGACCAGACTTTAATTGTTATTTGGGAAGTACACAGCACAGGAAATTTTGAAGCTTGGGTTTTATCCATAAATATCTTCCATATAGAACATATTATTTTCCCAAGGAAATTAAAAATCTGGAAAATAATAAAAAGATATTAACACTTCAACAACTCTGTGGCTTGGGACAAGGCATGTTTGAATTAGCAGGAGCCTGTGATACCTCACTCCAGAAAAGCTTTATGAGAGAGCAAAGCCCATGGGCTGATTTTCTGCGGCGCTAGTCTTTGGTATTCCTTGCTGCTGTCATGCACGTGAAACACCGGAGCCCACCACCACAGGAAGCAAATAGTAAATGGCGCCTAATTCATTGAACTTAAAAGGTGTTAAAGAGTTAATAAGAAAATTAATTTATCAGCTTCAACTAGAGGAGTAATTAAACTCCAGAAGAAATCTGACTCATAATTGAAAATGAGTAATGAGCAAGCAGGATGTGGAGAAAATAAATAAGTGCAGTCATTAGGAGAGGAAGCTAGTCTAGCAAGGGGGTATAGTGTTGAGTATCTGTCACCTAGAGCACGGTTACATCCTGCAGCCGAGGAGGGTGCTCAACACGGGATGTTGCTAAGATCCTGCCAGGGAGGACTGAGGCTGCCTCACTGTGTAGGGGACAGGTGGCCAGACGCCGACCACACGTAGCCCTTGACAATGACACAATGCTCTCTTCAGCATCAGTGACGCGTTTTTTCAAAAATCACATCAGCAAACTGTACTCAAGTTTCTCAACTTAATTATTTGAGCCTAGTGACCTAAGCCCATCAGAGTTTCCATCAAACGTACTGAAGATGACCTCATACAAGGCCAATTTCATTAATTTGAAGTTGAATCTAGAGTTTCTGAAATTTTGACCAGATTTTACATACCCAGGAATGACAATCTGTAGTCTGAAAATGTCTGCCTTCTTTTCATCAGTTCATGTTAATTTAGCAAGATGGATGTGGTCCATGTGCACAGCACTGTACAAGAATCTTGTAATTCTAAGGAATGGTAATAAAAAGGGAAGAAATATTTGGGGTATATTAATAGACAAAATTAAAGCACCAAAATGGTAAGTGGATAATACTTACCAGGTAGAGGGTAGATTGGGTCAATGAGGATTATTTGGGTAAGCTTCTTGAGGAAGGGGCAAACATGGGGGATGATTTGAGGGGTGGGGCCAGTGAAGTTACAATATATGAAGCTGATTTAATGGAAGCAGGTGCATATAAGTGGGAATAAAGATTGGTAGCTTGTGTGGGCAAGGCTGGTATGGAGACAGCCGTGTGCAATTTACAAATGGAAGTAGCATTGAGCAGGAAAAGGAGATGTGGAAATGGGACTGGGGTCTTCCCCTGAACTGACAGAAAAAATGATTCCACCTTAAATCCATTGTTGCTCTGTTATATGTCTTTTCCCGGTCCCAGCAAGAACATAACTTGTCTGCATTAATTAATTGATTTCTGATTGTATTACGATCAGTTACCAAATTAGTTCAGAGATGAATAAATGTCTGATAAATTATCCCATTTACTCTGTTGATCAGAGATAGGTGACTTCTTCATCGCAGGGTTTCTGCTTGTCTGGAACAAACTGTTGGCATCAGGGAGCCACTGCATGATATTTTTCCTCCAATTATGCCGTTGGGACTCAGCGAGGGGACTAATCCTCTTTATCGCATGATAACTTTGACCTCCTATTTCCCAGGCTATCCTTTCCCAAGTCTTTTGTGTGGAACTTGGCTGTGCTTTGAAAAGTCATTAAATTGTTCATTTTAGTTTAAATTTTTTTATTTGCCACCTATTACCCTGTGCTTTTTATTAAATGTAGATTTGAAGTAAACTTTTCCTTTTAGTTTTGCTTTAGATGTATAGAAAAATTGCAATTCTGGTACAGATTCATCCTATAATTCATAGCCATTTTCCCTATTATTGACATCTTACATTAGCATGGTACATCTGTCACAATTGATGAAACAATATTGAAGATTATTATCAACTAAGTCCATGCTTTATTAGAATTTCTTAGTGTCCTACCTACTTTGCATCCTACTTTGGTTCCAAGATCTCATCCAGGATACCACATTACATCTTGTCACCATGTCTACTAAGCTCCTCTTAGCTCTTACCTTGAAAATATTGAAGAGTACTAGGATATTTTGTAGAATGTACCCCAGTTGGGATTTGTCTCACACTTTCTCCTGATTAGACTGGAGTTATGGGCTTTAGGCAGAAGATAAGAGGGGAAATATCAATTTCCTCACCTAGTCTCGAGGTACATATGATCAACATGAACTATCCATGTTGATGTTGACCTTGATCACCTGGTGGAAGTCGTGTTGGTCAGCTTTCTCTATAGAAAGTTACTCTCCTCCACCCGCCTTCATACTGTAGCTTTTGGCAGGAAGGCAGTCTGCTCAGCCCACACTCAATGAGTGGGGAGTTAGGCTCCATCTCCTTGAGAGTGGGTTATCTATATAAATTATTTGGTATTCTTCTGCACGGGAGATTTGTTTAGTCTCTGCCATTTATTTATTCAATTATTTATTTATATCAGTGTGGGCACATGGGTATTTATTTTGTATTTTGGAATACAATCTAATACTACTTTATTTATTTTGTGGTTCAAATTATTCCAACTATGGCCATTGGGAGCAATTTCATTGGGCCCCTGTGGTGTTGACAGATCATCATTGCTTTCTAAATTTAGATTTCTTTTCTTTTGTACTTTCTTACTTTCTGGCACTCCAAGTGCTCCAGGCTCATGCTCTATATTAAATATATTTTTATTAACTAAGGTCCAGAGTTTATTCAGGTTTCTTTAGTATGTACATATGTCCTCTTTTCTGACCCAGGATCCCCCCCAGGACACCACATTACCTTTAGTCAACTGAAGCACCATGCTGGTGTGCATTTCCTTCGCCTTTAGTTGTAAGGAATCCACTCATTTCCAAAGTCACCTCTGCCAGCACCTTTTGCCGTCACCTCCTTCAGTGAGGTTGATTCATACATCTGTGTCACAATTATATTATTTTGTCATAGTCTGTACTCATTCCTGGAGTTCCTCAACCTCCTGAAATATTTTTTTTAATTTGCGTTATTAAGATTCACTTTTTGTGCTGTGAAGTTCTATGAGTTTGACAAATGCATAATGCCTTGCATCTACCACTATAGAATTGTTTTAATGTCTCCCAAACCCCGGTACTTTACCTCCCCCCACCCTGCCATTCCACCAAATGACTGGCAACCTCTGAACATTTTGCTGTGTTCGTATTTTTGCCTTTTTCATAATGTCATGGAGTTGGTATCATACACCATGCAGCCTTTCCAGACTGGCCTCTTTCACTCAACAATATTCATTTAAGGTTCCTGTCTGTCTTTCCATGGCTGAATAGCTCATTTATTTTTATCACTGAATAATATTCCAAAGTACAGCTATGTCACAATTTGTTTATCCAATCATTAGTTGAAAGACAGCTTGGTTGTTTCCAGTTTGCTATTCATGAAAAAATCACTTATAAATATACAAGAGTAAGTTTTCATGGACATATATTTTTAAATCAGTTGGGTAAACACCAAAGAGCACAACTGCTGAATTGCACTGTGAGACTGTTTAGTTTTGGAAGAAACTGCCAAATGGTCTTCTAAAGTGGCTATGCCATTTTGCGTTCCCACCAGCAATGAATGAGAGTTCCTGTTGCTCCACACCCTCACCAGCATTTGATTTTCTCAGCATTTGGATTTTAGTGTTTCTAATAGGCATGTAGCAGTATCTCATTGTTGCTTTAATTTGCAATTCCCTAATGACATATGACATTGGATATCTTCTCATATGCTTGTCTGCCATCTGTATTCTTCTTTGGTAAGGTGTCTGTTCCAATCTTGTTCCCATTTGTTTTTGTTTTTTACCTGACTGAAACTTTATGCCTATTGATTAATAACTAACCCCCACCCCAGGCCCTGGTAACCACCACTCCAGTCTTTGTATGAATTTGACCATTTTATATACCTCATATAGGTGGAATCATGCAGTACTTGTCTTTTTGTGATTGATCTATTTCACATAGCTTTCTCAAGGTCCATCCACGTGTGTCCTATATGACAGAATATCCTTCTTTTTGAAGGCTGAATAGTATTCCATTGTGTTTGTCTATGATTTTCTGGAATTTTGAATATGATGTGACTCTGTGTTTTTGTTGTTTTGTTTTTGATACTTTCCTGCTTGGTGTTCTCTGAGTTTCCTGGATCCATGGTTTGGTGTCTGTCAATAATTTTGACAACTTCTTATCCATTATTGCTTCAAATATTTCTTAAGCTCTCTCTCTATCTTTCTTCTCCTTCTAATATAGCATGCATGAGTATTTTATATCTTTTGAAATTATTCCAAATTTCTTGAATGTTCTGTTCTTTTTTTTCATTCTTTTTTCTCCTTGTATTTCAGTTGTAGTAGTTTCTCTTCAACAATCTTCCAAGTCACTGATTCCTTCCTCAGATGTATTCTGTCTAATGATGAGGCCCTATAGGCACTCTTGATTTCTGTTAGTGTTTTTTGTTGTTAATTTCTAGCATCTTAAATTTCTAGCATTCCCTCTTGATTTCCTGTCTGCGTGGAGGGGATGCTTTCTGTAATCCTATGATTAGATTTCTTTCTTTCAGTGGTTGTATGTCCCTGGGAGGTGACCATCTCCTGTGTTTATCAGCTTTTATTTTTCCTTAGTTGAGATGAGAATTCTATGGGGGACTGCAGTTGTAATTTTCCGTTCCACAGAGTGGAGAAGGCCTCGATAAAGTCTTTTCCTTTGCTGAGTAGGCCTTCATCCTAGAGGACGGTCTGGAAGTATTTAAATGTGGCTATTTTCCATTCCTCCTGCCAGAGCCACAAGGGTTCTTGACAGTGAGAACCTGGCGAGGCTCCTGGAGGTAAAACCACAGAGCGTCTGGGAGCCCCCAAGACTGCAGCCCCTGGAGTTGCTCCTCTCACCCAAGTTTCCATTCCATCTGCAGGAATTGATCAAAGTCGTGATTCACATTTTTCCACCGGTTTACAGCTTCAACGACTTCAGGTGCAGATGGGTGGACCTCAGCCACGTTGCTCCGAATTCGCCTCTCTCCAGATGTCAGAATGGCAATTTGCTCTGTGACCTCAGTTCTTTGAAGGGTTTAAGAAAAGTTGTCAATTTTAGTTTCTTGTCAACACGTTTGTTGTTGTTTAAGGATGGGAGTGACAGCTTCCAGGCTGTTTACATGGCGGAGCTGAAACTGGAAGCCTGTCCCTTTCCTTGTCTCCTTAACGAGTCTTTATATTTAAGGTGAGTTTCCTATAGAAAGCACAGAGTTGAGGTTGCTTTTCTTCTCTCATCCACTCTGCCCATATTTTTTTTATTTGGTGTGCATAGACCACTCACACTTAGAGTTTTACTGACATAGTTACATTGATGCCTACTATATTTAGAACTGTTTTTCTACTTGTTGCATTTGTTCTGTGGTTTCTTTTTTCCCCTTCTTTCTGCTTCCTCTGGTTTTAATTGGTCACTTCGTATGATTCTACCCTATCTCCACCTCCTGATTTATGAGAAAAATATAATGAGCATCTCTCTGTTTTCTGGTCATGCAAAAGGCGTAGACTAACTTTGTTCGTAAATGATCTCTAATAGAAGTCACCATTTTGTAATTTATTTCCTCCAAAGGTTTTTTTGTAAGTATTTAGCAAATTCTTTGAAACATTAATTAAGAAAAACTCTTCTGAAATGTTGCCCCTCTTCTTAATGTGAAAGAAAGAAAGCCAACACACACAGAAATGTCTTAGCTTTAACATTAAGTGGTAGTCCTATGCCACCTTTATCTTCATTGAATTTTAAACAAAAGAAAAAGAAAAGAAACATGATTAAGAAATTAAGTGACAGTTACAAAACAATGGGTTTCAGCTCAAACTTAGTGACACCCAGTTAACCATTTTTGATAAGGAATCATCATAAAAGAGTGAATTAAATGAAGACTGTAAATTCAACAGTTCCTCATGCATTGTAAATGCTCAGTTTGTGATCATTATAGCCTTAATTCTAACTATTATTATTGGTCAATAAGTAAATGGCAGATTTGTAATTCCCTATTAGTTGCTTTGGGCAAGATATTTTTAAGTCTATTTTACTTAAAAGCATATGTGTTCATTGTTTTGATGCACTGAGAAAAACACAGCAACACTTTTGTCAAAAATATGTGACCTCATTCTAATCATGTGGATGCCTAAAGCAAATACAAATTGAAGGATATTCTCCAAAATAAGGGGCCTCTTCTCTTGTGAAGTGCCACACTCATGATAGGAGAGGACAGACTGTGCAGCTGTGCTCAATTAAAGAGACTGAGGTGTCATGGACACTAATGCAGTGTGGGATCTTGGATGGACTATTGGAAATTTTTCTGTAAAGAAAATTATTGGGAAAAGTGGCAAAATATAATTAAGGTCTGCAGATTAGATAATTGTATTATATTTTTGTCAATTTCCTGATTTAGCTCATTGTATGAGTCTGCAACTTACTTTTAATGATTCACAAAAAATAATGTGGATATATAGGAAGAGAAATGATAAAGCAGGTGTGTTAAGTAAAAGTATTAACAATTGAGGGATCTGGGTAAAGGCCTATGGGAGATCTTTGTATTATTCTTGGAACTTTCTGTAAATCTGAAATGTTTGAGAATAAATAATAATATAAAAATATGCCATAACACTAATGTATTCTTTTTTTGAATCCATAAGTAAGTGATCTTCAACTAATTACAGATGGCACAATGGTGCCATGACACATAATCCTTCGTGTTCTGCAGCTATCTTCTCCCTTTGATGAGAATACTGTTCACCTGCGAGTTTCTGAACATTCCATCTGTTAAAAAAGAAGGGTATTATTGAGCTCAATTTTTTTTATGAAAAAATATCCTCAGAATTTTTTCTAATAAATTTGTTGATCATGAGATGATGGTTTTCCATTTACAAAAAGAGTCAATAATTTTATTCTGTTCAATAAACAGAATTGAAACAGGTTGGCTTTGGTGAGAAGACAATTTTTTTTGTAACGTACAGTGGCATCCTTCAACTTTGTATTTGGATTGCTTCTTTTTCTGCCACAGGTGCAGACACTGGTGAGCAGACCTCCTTCCTTCTTCAGCTTCTGATGATGCTGTGTTTATTTTCTATCTTGTTTTCCCCGAGTGACTTTGACTGGGACAGGGTAAGCGCACAATTAAGACAGTATATTCTAAATAATTCCGTGAACACAAAAAGTGAAACTTGCCCTTTGGGCCAGTTGAAATTTTTAAAAATATCTTTTCCTTGGTTTTAGTGACCTAAAATTCTTGTTTTAGTAAGATGGGTTCAAGCTTTGTAAGGATAGAGCCAGCTGCTTTCAGCCCAAGCTGAAAAGTCACAGTTTGCTAACTCCCTAAATTACCTGGCACCCTGTGTTCCTGCTCTCCCCTACTGTACACACTGGAAAGAAATAGGTTTTAGAAAGGCCATATGGGTTTCCAGCAAACTGAAAATGCAATAGAAACTGCTTTGATCTCAGACTAATCCTCCAGATAATATCAATATGTTGGCAAACCCCAAACTTTTCTGTGCTACGATGAAATTTTTAATGCATAAGTAACAGCACGTTAGAAATGGTCTTTATTTAAGGGATTTGCATTATACCGTGAGTAAGACAGGTACCCACGCACAACACAGTAGTTTAGAGCATCTGGTTTCATCTATTACTAGGGAGGATTTAACTATCTCTTCAAAGTGGCAAAAAAGTACTTTCTATACAAATACGCATTTTGTTTTTGATGTTGATTGTTAAGAGGATCAGAGTGAAAATCTAGCCTGCTAATAAATCTAGGAAATTTCACTTAGTATAAAATGTATGGAATTTGGAAGATGACTGAATCTTGCTTTTGTCACTTACCAGCTAGGTTACCCTATGTTAGATAAGTTACTGAACCTCTTTAACTTCCATTTTTCAAATACATTAGATGAAAATTTTATAAACACACACACAAATATACACAATTTAAAGATGAAAGTTTTTTACAAATTGAGAATAGTAATCAAAGGCCAATCAATATTAGAGAATCAAGGATCATATTGACCCCTGAGCTTCCTATTGTTTTTTGTCTTTCCAAGAAACAGAAATAATATTAAAAATTTTCAGATCTTGTGGTATTGCAGAACCTAGAGGAAAATGAGAGCTTTGATTTTTATTCCTCCTTGTGATGTAAAGATTCTTAATTATGTCCTACCACCCTACACGGGTTTTCCTTCCCCCACTCCAGGGCTCCCCAGGTGAGAGAAATGGCAGCAGCGCTAATTAGCGGGCAACAGCTTCAGCGCCCAGTCCAGAAATTCTCTCTCCAAACGTGGAGTCTTCCATCCTCTGTCACGCTTTGGGAACACTTTGTCTATGAGCTGACAGAAGTTTGAGAGAAGATTCCAACAGATTAATATCACAGGGCAGCTAAAAGCAAACCAAACCTCATGTCTACATAGAATCTTTGAAAACAAAACTGAAACACTTTTTTCTTGACTACAGGGGACAGGGTACTCTTAGGTAACCTGTCTCAACTCTTAAATGGCATTAGACAGATTTAGTAAAAACGCTTTATATAAATATTCTTTGAAAGCAACAAACTATCTACAAAGCCACTCCTGTTTTAGAAGCTTATTCTTCCTTTTTCTGTATTTTGAACGATTTCACTACAGCCTGACTAAAAGGTTACTGGAATAGATATAAGTAAAGGAAGTGAAAAAAATGAGCTTTGCTCCCTGACAATGTGAAGAGGGGTGTTATATTTCATGGGACAGGCATGACTGCATAGACTACAGTTGTATCAGTGTAGACCTGGGGGCCAGTATTGGAATTTTTCAAACACAATAAAAAACATTAATTTTATGTGAATTCCTAATGCTTAAATGCTAAAAACTAATTTTCTAAACCAGTAGCAGTAGCAATTAAAACCAAAACTTTTAATTAACAAAGCTACTATTTTCAATAGTTACATAAAAATAGAAAATTTCTAGGAATGAATTTGAAAAGTAACCTGAAGACTGTACATTGAAAATTATAAAATTTTTCTAAACAACACTTAAGCCTAAATATATGGAATTGCACACTACATTGCATGGAATCAAAATTATAATTTCCCCAAAGTTGTCATTTTTCCTAAATTGACATGTAGATTTATTACAATTCTAAACCTAATTCAGGTAAATCTAGTTTGGGTACGTGCATGTCATGGTCTGTGTACATGGGTTTCTGTGGAATTTGACAAGTTGTTTCTTAAATTTATATAGAAAGCCAAAAAGTCAAGAATACAAGATTCTTCCAAAGAAGATGAATAAAAAGAGTCACTTTAAAACTATTAGTCATTAAGACAGTATGGTATTCGTAGCACAGGGATAGATAAAAATTGTAGAATGTAGAGCCCAGAAATATATCTGAAACTTTAGTATATGACAACAGTGACATGATAGATTACTGAGGAACAGAAACTGTTGAAAAGTAGAGGTGAAAAAACAATTATCCATGTGGAAAAAGTGAAAATGTGCTTTCTACCCCCACCCATACATATAAATTCCTCCCAGAAAAATAATTTTAGCAAAAATATTTATCAAAAATATAACCAAAAACAAAATGTTAAATTTTAGAGACAAAAAGTCATATATTACGTCCATATATATGTATGTCATATATCTTATGTATAATAATTTTATTAACTTGTGACTTCTGATATGAAAATATTTTCTTAAGCACAAGTGTATAATCATTTAAGAAACGACTGACCAACACAAATCAATTATAATTTAGAATTTATATCCATAAAAACACACATTAAAACAATGAAAAGACAAAAAAAAGTGAAGAAGAAATTTGCTACGTGTATAACTCACAAAGATTTGGTATATAAAACATAGGAAAAACTCCTAAAATAAATAAGGAAAATAAAAACCCAAGAGAAAAATGGTTAAAAAGTATGACTAGAGATTTCACAAATAGAAGTGGAGAACACAATAAGATATTATTTACACCTATTTCATTGGCAAAATAGCAAGCGTTATACTATATAAGTTATAGAAAAGACGTGAACCAATCAGGTCTCTTATACATTGCTGGTGATAGTAAACTTTCATGAAAGCATTCTGCAGTAAAATGTGGTGTTATAAAGTTCAGTATGTTCAGATTGTATGGCCAGGCAACCTCATTTTTGATTATCTACACAAGACAAACACATCAAAGAACATTCTTAGTAGCGCTGTTCAAAATTGCAAACAGCTGAAAACTCCCCTTGACAGGAGAATGGATGAATAAAATATATTGTAATCATATTATAGAATACTATAGAGCAGTTAAAATGAATAACTTACAGCTCCATGTGAAAACTTGTATAAATCTTAGTAGGGCAATGCTAAATGAAAAAAGAATTCTGAAAAGATTATATATAGTATTGCATCCTTTTTTTAAAAGTTCAAACCTTTGTACAGTTTAGCGATATATATTAAATTGAATGGTTAAGAGAGGGCTTCTTAGAATAGAAGAAAGTTACATGATGACCTGAAAGATGAGAAGGAACCAGTAATGTATAGAGTGAGAGAAAGAACATTTAATCACAAACCTTTGGACATATCGAAGGGATTGTAGAAAGGCTTATAAATGGCATCATGATGTTTAAAGGAATCTTGCTCCTACAGCAACCAACTGTAGCACTTCCAGTTGCCTTCTCTCCTTTTGTGAGTAATACTATTTGTCTTTTTTCGTAGAAAAAGGTGCCAGATCTGATATATCTTGAGTTAATTGTGAGCTTCTATTTCTATGCATAGTGAAATTATGCACCTATCTGAAAACCTATTAAACCAATATTTTCCAGACTATAATTTGGTGCTATCTCATTGATGGGGGAGGGAGAGAACAGAAAAGGCTAATGTTCCCTAATGTTGTGGGAGGCCTGAAACAGCAACCAGTCCACCATCTGCTTACCCTCGAAAGCCTTTGTGACCGTGACATCAGAACTGTTTGTCCATCTTCTCTGAAACTATAGCAGTAATTCCATTGTTTCATTAGACATCTCTGAGTGACCCAGCCTCGGGTGGAAATACAAATCCTCCAAGACTGTCACTCTATATTCTTGGGTACACCTCTGGCCTGACCCAACCTCTCAAAACTCCCATAAAAATCCCCTGGGAACATTCTCAGTAACTCCTGCTCTAGACCCTTCACAGTCTCTCTACTTGCACATTAGCTGGGATCTGGCTTTCCTCTAAGGACAGCCTGCCCAGCACCCTTTCATGTTAAGGCTACATTTGCCCCACTTCTCTTTAAGAGTCTGATAGCCCCAGAAATTGTCACATCCACTCTGTGAAAAATACTACGGTGGCTAGGAGTTTATCTGCTCTTGTTTTCTTTCTTTGACAACAGCATCCACTTTCCTTTTGAGGAAATGTCTGTCCATGTTCTTACGAAGAAAATATCTTCCCTTTTAATACAGTTTTCTAGATTCTTTTCAATAAAAATAATCCCTTTGTTCTCCACATCACTTTGTAAATAAAGGCCTAGTATCTTTTTCAAAGTCGCAAATATAAAATACTATATTAAGAGAACCAGGTAAATGTCCACTTTATTATTAGTATTTGATTCCTAATGCTCTGGGGAATATGATTTGAAATTGTCAAAAATTTCCTAGAAAATGACAATTCAGAGGAATATTTCAATGCATATAAAATTTCTAGAAAAATGGTGGTGGTTATAATTTTGCCTCATTATTTATTTTCAATTTTGCAGAACATAACTTATTTGATATTAATACTAATAACCTCAGAAGTAGAATATTGAAAAATAGCTTATTCTAAGTTTATTCTGTTACTTAATAAAAATATTTCTAACTGATGATAGTCTTATTTTCATGGTTATACCACCAGTATAGTGTAAAAGCAGGAAGATGTATGTGTAGATATCTGACTCAGAGGGAGGAGGTTATATTCCAGAAGAAAGAGTCAAGAGCCATGGAGAATTACTCTCAAGTCTTGAAATCTTGTCAAGGAACTCCCAATATTTGCCAGTCTGGATTTCAAAACTACTATGGACCAGTGACTCATTTTTACTTTCCATTTTCCCCGTTTTTGACTTGATATGTCTATAGCCATTATCTTATGCCTATCCCACCATTGCATGTTGGGTGGGACAGGAAGATAACTTGTCTCTAGTTTCACACATTCTTAGGAGAGGAATTGTGCCCCAGGAGATGTACTAAACAGACTACACCCAGAAGCCTCATCTGCACTGAGACCTGATTTAGATGATAAGATTTTGGATTTCAATTTGAAGCTATAATGAGAT
This sequence comes from Tapirus indicus, assembly GCA_031878705.1. Classification (NCBI taxonomy): domain Eukaryota; kingdom Metazoa; phylum Chordata; class Mammalia; order Perissodactyla; family Tapiridae; genus Tapirus; species Tapirus indicus. Next base: position 125,567,046 of record CM062925.1, read on the forward strand.
GAAACTCCTGAGAACCCTGGGAAAAGAATGAATGTATTTGCATGTGGGAAGGATGTGATCATTGGAGGCAGAAGGTGGACAGACTTCAAGATGGCGCCCGTGATCTCCACCTCTTGGTGTTCACATCCTTGCATAATCTCCTCCCTTTAAATATGGGAGCAAGCTGTAACTTGCTTTCAACCAACAGAATATGGCGAAAGTGATGGATGTCACCCTATCATTACACTACATTATATGGCAAAGGTGGTGGGATGTCACTTCCATCATTACACTACATTGTGTGCCAAAGGTGATGGGATGTCACCCATCATTACACTACATTATATGGCAAAGGTGGTGGGATGTCACTCCATCATTACACTACATTATATGGCAAAGGTGGTGGGATGTCACCCATCATTACACTACATTATATGGCAAAGGTGGTGGGACATCACCCTATCATTACACCACATTATATGGCAAAAGTGATGGGATGTCACTGCCACCATCAGGTTCCACTATATGGCAAAGGTGATGAGATGTCATTGCATGATGACATCATCTTACATAGGACTCCATCTAACTGGCAGCCTCACTAGAGTCTCAGTCTCCATTCTGGCTCTGAAGAAGCAAGCAGTCATGAGTCCTATAGTCCCAAGGACATCAATTCTACCAAAAAGTTTGTGTAAACTTGAAAGGGGGGCCTTCGATGGTTAAGCTCCAGGTGAGAACCCAGGTCTGCCTGACACCTTGATTGCAGTCTTGCAGAGACCCAGCGAAGCTGTGTTGGGCCTCCTGACCCAGAGAAACTGTGGGACAGTAAATGCGTGTTATTGTAGGCAACTACAATGTGCTAATCTGTTACACAGTGCTGAACAAGAATACAGCCTCCGTGGTGGTGCTAGAGTGAATCATACCGCCCACCTCATCTTGCTTGTGCCTGGTGGACATCCATTGCCCAAGGCCAGCCACAGTTAACAGGCACTATTTTGTTTCTGATAAGTTTTCTGTATTCCTTAGAGAGAAATAAAGTGCTGTTCTGATTGATTTCTGGCTATGAGTTTGGGCTTAATATAAAGAATCTCTAGGAAGTCATTGAAGCAATCAACACATGCAAAATGGTGGCAAAAACACATTAGATTAACAGCTCATCTCCTCCAAGGATGCTATCAGAGAAAACAGCTGTAAACATGGCATAAATTCGATTCAAGTTAAGCACAGCAATCTAGTTCAGGCTATTGATCTTGTTCCTAATAAATTAGTGGGCGAATGCCTGACTGGGCAGAACAAAGGTTGTTGAAAATTCCTTACCTGTAAACACTCTTGAGTGATGCCCGACACTGTTTTCTCCAACCTGATTTTATAAAATAGAGATTAGGAACTAATTCCCGGTTATCCAGGCAAAGATTTGGTGTTAAAAGAAAGCGTGCTTTTAACACCAATTAATGCATGGTTTATAGGGTCCCATATGGTGCACACACTGATGGAAGAAATGCATAGATTAAAACAGAGATGAGATTAAACGAAAGGAATAAGTAAGCAATAACTTTGCTAAATGAAAATGTGCATGTACTTGTTTAAGCACTTTGAAGCAGGCACAAGACTTAAAACATATATATTTTCCTGGTTTATTTACTATAAAAATAAATTTGGTGAACTACCATCAGTGAAATGATCTGGTAAGTAAAAAAATACCTCCTGCTCTACCCTAGATTCTTCTAGAAAATGGGCAAGTGCTGCTGTAAATAAAAGAACAATATATAAAGTTAGATGTACAACAGTACTTACTCTCCAAATATGGCCTTCAGCAATTTATTGACTACTGAAAAAAACATATGACAGCACAAAGCCAGCAAGCCGCAGATAATAGACTATCTTGAAAGAGGATCCTTTTATTCTACACACAGCAGTAGGTGACAAATGGCTCTAATGTCAGTGCTTCCTATTTTCCTCTCTTTCCCCCCACAGCATATCTCGGATCAGAGACTAATAGCCCCCCAGGAGAAGATGTCTTGGCACAAGCCTTCCTCCTCTGTGATGGCTGCAGTTATCTAGCATCTGTCAGTAACTTCCAGTAGTGATGGGCTGGTACTTGTTTGTCTACCCAAACACTTGGTATTTTCAGCTATAAAACAGGAGAAAGGAACATAGTGTAATTTATTTCTGTAAGTGGGAGAGGTTTTATGATCCTGGAGCCAGAGTTTAGCCAGAGGCCTTTGTAGTATTAGTTATTTCTCTTAATACATACCCCACACAATGATATTTGTCATAAAGGTTTCCCACCGTGAATGGGAAACTGATTTCTAAACTACCTCATGGAAAGGCTTATTTCAATCTCAGGCTTTGAGAAATGAAAAGGAAAACACATCAGTTTCACAATTTCACAAAGACATTGCATCATATGAAATTTCTAGCATCCAATGATGCTCAGTATGTGTGCAAGTATTTAATCCGAGCAGGTTTTAATGTCACTTTGAGAGAGTTGCCTAAAAGTTTTCATCAGTCTGCACAAGTCTGCCTGATTGCAAATGGGCACACCTCTTAATGGGCTGAAGATAGGGCCACTGTTCAAAGCTATCTCCATAGAAATGCAAGGACTCAATTCCCCCTTGTTAAGAAAATATATAACTGTAATTACAACCTAGTCTTATTTGTTTGGTTGTCTTTAAGAGAGGAGTTTCTGGCCTCTTTAAGAACTTACAGTAAAATAAGGGGATGATTCCTCCAGATGTGCTGTGAGAGCTTTTTGAGAGGGGCTGTGAACCATTCTGAGAAAGGGATTTAAGAGCCCTAATGAAGACAGATAGCAATTAAGGGCTCTTGAATCATTTAATAAAGAGAAGAGATTAAAGGTGGCTGGTTCTCCTAGGAAATCAGTGAAGAGTGGTGAGATAGTTAATTAGTGGCAGCCACTATGCGCTTTGGTGGATGCAGGAAGTGCTGCCCAGATTCATTTTGGGGAATGATGGGCTTTTTATTACTTAGCAGCTGGGAGTGATGCCAGCAGACAGCCATCAGCTGTCAGACCCTAGAAGGGTCTCGCAGATGAAGAGAGTCAGCTAGACTATGCCTCTTCTGGGTGTTGTGCATTCATGGATTGGTCAACAGGGGGAGTAAAGGCCTGGCCTCTTCCTCAACTCAGGGTGGTGTGTGTGCAAGGCCTACCCCATCTCCAGAACTACCCCTGGCTTGGCTGAGGATTCCATTGATTCATCATTGCAGAGACTATACTCAAAGGAGAAGTGAGACCTGGCTAACATTGACCGGTAGCATCCAGAAAAGTATGCATAGGACTGGATTCTGAGGTTGCTTGACAAAGGAAGTTAATCATAAGGTTTGATACGAACAGTTTATATATAGGGGGAACTCTCCCAAGATGGAGGACCCCAACAAGGACCCCCAGAAATGGGGAGAAACTGGAGCAGAGATGTCTCCAGCAGCATGGAAAAGAGATATGTCACACACACTAGATAAAGTAGAAATGCCTGAACTCATGTGACATGTGTGGGAAGAAGGGGCTAAAGAGGTTCACAGAAGTGGAATTCGCCGAGTGATTAGACTAGGGCCAGACAACACACTGTGGGCCCAGAGGACATACCCTGTAGCAAAGCAGTGAAGAACACGCCCATGAAAAGGCCCTAATGTCACTAGGAGATCTGTGGAGGATCTCTTCCATTGTCCAGGGCTAATGGGAGGAGGTACAGTCACAAAACCAGGCTTACAGGTCTCAAAATGGATGATCAAATCCTGAAACAATAGAGGCCAATTGGTGGTGCTTAACTGTCACCAGCCAGGTGGATTAAATAATTACAATGACCAGCAAGGTTGAAGCAGCAGCCAGTGGGCTTCAACCCACAGAGGGTTATGAAGCTTATTAGTAAAATACAGTATCCCTAGAGGCATCCACCAAGGGCTACACCCCGGTCTGCACAATCACTACAATTAAAGGGGGATGGTCAGGAGGTGGAGGGCAGTCACCTCAATAAAAAGTCATAATCTGTGCCATTTTCCAGGTGAATCCAGGTTTCAGATGTAGAACCCTTTACCTGAAGGAGCGTCAGTTCTTGCAACTCCCGGGAAAGGGTCATGATGATGAGTCTCCAAGTCCTTCCAGGATCTTTGCTTATGAGACTGTGCACTGGAAAGAGGGAGAGTGTCAAACATTCCAGCACTGTTTCACAGCAAGTTCTTGTTGCCAATGATTCCTTAAGAACTAAAGTGACCTTATGGGGTGGGGGTGTCTTGAGGCCACTTAATAAATGGAGCCTGGACTCATGTCCCACTCACAGTGGTTCCCAGTGGGTCATATCCACCTGATAGTCATTTCCCTGGTTCCCAAATGTACTTGGCAGTTGAAACAACCTTCATATCTGTTCTTTGACTTGTGGGGTGATAGCTACTGTATTCAGGAAGGCCATATGGGAACCTCTAAAACTTTCTTCTCCCAGTCAAAACAACACATCAAAAAGCAGTATTACATTCTGGAGGGAGAGAGTCAAAAATTACTGCCACTATTAAAGACCTAAAAGCTACAGAAGACCTAAAAGTGTGGTGGGCACCAACATATCTCCATTTGCTTCACCGGAATGGCCTCTGGAAAGAGCAGGCAAATCCCAGAGCATGACAGTGAACTTCTATGAATGCACTTAGCACCCCAATTGTGGTCTCTTGGCCAGATGTGGCCTTGGGTATGCATCCACTCGTCTAGCAGAGTCATTCTTTTCCATTCCTATCGAAAAAGATCAGAAACAGTTCTCATTCACTTGAAAAGGACAAGAGTGCACATTTACAGTCTAGCCTCAGACGGTGTTAATTCTCACACCTTCTGTCCTAACTGAAAAAAATCTGTAGAGAACTGGACCAGCATCACCCCATGAAATATCACAGGTGTTCACTGCCTCAATGACTCAGTGCTGATTGAAGAAAAGCAAGAATTGGCTTGTCAAGGGAGTGTTGGTAAGTTACATGAACTCCAGAAGGGGCCTACCACATTATAAAAGGGTTAGTCACTTGGGCATGCCAGGATATCCTTGCAAATTGAAGACAAATATTACACAGTGTATCTCCCACCACAGAGGTTATAAACCGGCACAGCACCTTGTAGGCATCCAAAAGCCACCTAGTCCACACCAGGGAGAGCAATAAGGCCAGCAGAGGTGTAACCAAGGGCGAGGGGATCCAGAACAGAGATTACAAAAGGAAGATGAGGAGCACAGTTGCAACATTCAGAGGCTGTGGGTCTTCCCATTGACCTCCCTTTCTCTACTTCCCTCAGGAAGAGACACCCACCTGACTCCTGGAGGAACTTTTCCAACAATCAATACAGTGTATACCTGATAGTTGTAATGGGTGGGTTGTGTCGACGTGCCATGCAGGGCCCCCTTCAGGAATGCAGTATTTATTTCCCCCGATGCATAGAATGCATCCAGAAGGCAGTTCTCAGCTGCTCCCCATCTTCAGGGATTGCCTTCGCTGCAGAGAGCTGCCTTCCCAGGGTGGCTCAGATCCAAATGACTGAAGGGAGTGGGGGTATGAGAAAGAGCATAGGCTCCCACTTCAACTTGGGAGAGCTCTGGATTTATTGGGTTATCCCATCTCCAGAATCCTCCATTGGATTGGCTCATGTGGCCATTAAGACTAAATCGCAGCTCAACCATCCCTCTTCCCATCAACCTCCCCCTCGTTTCCCCCCCCAAAACCCAATAACATCCCTCCTGCATGGTAATCTGTCTTAGAATCTGCTTTCCAGAACTCAACTGCAACCTGTAGGCATATGATGTGCTGGAGGAATTGGTCCAGCTCCACGAACTTAGTGATGCATTCCCTACTCATTCCCAGTCTCATGTAATACCAGTCTTCTTAAAGTACAAAAGTTCAGAAAATATGTTCACTCAATAAATCCCTGAGGCTTTGGTTTAAATGAATTAGGAAGGCTGAGAATAGAACTTGTGTCTCTGCGGATAGATGCGTGTTCTTATTTATCTAAAGCCATCCTTAAGCTAATGTTTTGCATAGCCTAAATTGTTAATCCCCATTTGCACAAGTTTTTCATGATTCAGGCAGTTGCCTGTAAGTGAGAGATTCTAGGAACTAAATTCATGAGAATAGATAATTACATGAGTTCAAAACTGAAGTCGCGGTTCGTACACATTATATAAGTCCAGACCCCCCAAAGCAATCTTACGACACAAGTAACTGTTCAAGAATAAACGTTTTCCAAAGAATACCATTATTTCAGTCCCAAATTAATTTGTATGAATCAGGTAGACTGAAATATGTTTTCAAGCAAACTGGATTTATATCTAATACTAGAAATATTCGTCATTATTATGAAGGCAAAACTTCAACTCTCCTCATATTGATATATTTTGCTTATTTAAGTCCCCAAATTTCTTTCTTGATAATACACTTTGCTACTGTTATTGCACAAAGTATGAGTGGCATAATTTATTTATTTTAATTCTTAAAACACAGTTCAATTTAGAAAGCATGGATTTAGCACTGACTAAATAGAATTAACAAAACTGACCTCTTATTTCAAAAATTGTAAGATGAGATGTTAGTTATATGGGAATTTCAGATTTTACGTAATACATGAATATCTTCTCATTTTCTTCTTGTCATCTCTTTCCAAGTATTCAGGTGAATTCGATCAAAAGTGGATTTTGTTTTCTGTTATTGACAGCTCTGTTGTAGAGTTGTCACAGTGGCAGAGAAATTGAAATTTTGTTTCCATTGTACTTTCTGACAAACGCCTGGAGTCAGAACTGAACACAGATCTCAAATTCTAGTGCTCAAATTTATATTCATTACAATATAAAATCCCTTTGAGAGAAATTGGTGTCTTCAACACTAGCTATGAGAGGTAGTTGATGTATCACAGTTTACACTGGTTTGATGTTGGAGCTGTTTGAAGTTTCTATGATATATATATCTATATACATAGATATATATATATAAATAAATCACAATTCAGATTTTTTAATATATTTTCCAACAGATCCCTTTAAGCACCGCCTTCCCACTCTCTTCCAATCTCTACGAGAGATTTAATTCATGAAGATTAGTGGAGAAAAACTTTAAAAATGAGCCATTTTTTAAGGACCGTGAAAAGCAATCTTACATGTTGTATGATTTATTTCAGTTTTAAATCATAATACTTACATTGGAAAGAAGGAAATAACTTACATGCACTTGTGTATAGTTTTATTTCAGGTGGTTCAAATATGCTTAAACTGATAATATTAGATGTTTCCCTGGAGTTTCATATGGGATAATCATGAGTCTATATTAAAGCTATTTTACACGTAGCTTCTGCTATCTTGTGCCTTGGTTTCAATCTTGCGCTGATCACAAAATTTCTGAAACTTAAAAATTTCTGAGTCATGACTCCCCCCCAAAATCTGAAATTGCAATGTTTTTGTTTAAAAAAATATGTAGCTTAACCACAAAAAAGAAAGAATGTGAAAACAATGATAAAACCTTCCCTCATCCCCACCGCCTCTTTTTCATGGCCACATTTCTGTGCTCACCTTGGCAGTCAAACTTCAGGTGGCAGTCTTCTCCTATTCTTAATAAATCTTTCTGATCAGACTGGTGCCCAACACTCCAAAAACGAATTTTGCCAAAGCCCCCAGTGACCTACACTTTTATAAAGCTAATGGTCAAGTCTCTGCCCTTATCCTATCACTTTATCAATAATATTTGACATAGTTGATAACTCACTGCTTTTGTCAATACTTTCTTCGCTTGGCTTCCAGGGAAACATGTTCCCTGGTTTTCTCTGGGACTTTTAATATGGAATGCCTTGAGTTCATTCCTGGATTGCTTCCGCTGTCTCATCTCCACTTCCTTGATGATCACATCCAGTCTTGATGTTTTGCGAGCATCGGTACATTATAATCCTTAAACTTATGTTTCTATTCCTGATCTTTTTCATGAAAGTCAGAATCATATAGCCAACTCAGGTAGAGACTGATTACAACTTCCCTGGAGGTTCATAGATACTTAATATGACTTAATATGCTGGAGCTAAAATTTTGACTTTCCAGCCTCTTCACTGGGTCTTCCCCATTCACTTAGAGGTCACTGCATTCTTCCATTTTCTCAGAACAAAAAGTTTGAAACTATCCTATCGTTTCTTTCCATTGCAGTGCAGATCCAATCCAATATCAAATTTGGTTGACTCCGTTTTTAAATATATCCTGAATCCTCCTTCTTCCTACCATGCTCACTGTTACCACCTAACAGGAGCCTGCATCTTCCGCTCCTGGATTGTTGCAATGGGCTCCAGGGATTCTCCCTGCTTTTCCCCCCACCTGCTTGCCACACAGCATCCAGAGTGATGCAATTATCACATAAGACATACCACGTCACTTCTGTGCTCAGAACTTCCCAATATTCCCCTTTTCACTGAGAATGAAAGCAAGGTCCTGGTTCATTTCCACAGGGTCCTGCACAATCTGGTGTCCTTTTACCACCCTGATCTTATCCTCTGCTCCTCTCCCCTTCCTGTCTCAGCTGGAGTTACACCAGCCTCAGCACTGTTCCTCAAACAAGAAAAGCATGGTCCTCATACAGGGCCTTTGCACGGGCTGCTCTCTGCCTTCCTCCAAGTTTTGTTCTTCTCAGTGAGTCCCAGCCATTCCTTCTAACTTGCTTTATTTTTCTTCATAGCAATGATCACCTTCTAACATATGATACACTTTATTTATTTATTCTGCTTTTTGTCTATTTCCTTCCACTAGAATACAGCCCTAGGAAGCAGGTAACTTTGCTTGTATTGTTCACTGCTCTATTGTAAGCACTCGCAGTAGGACCATTCATCACAGGTGCTCAGTCAATACTGAAAAATAGGAAGAAAGAAGGAGGGAAGGAAGGAAAGAAGCATGGAAGGAAGGAAGGAAAGAAGGAAGCATGGAAGGAAGGAAGGGGCTATTGTTAAATTTCATTAAACATTTCAAAAATATCTGTTATCTTTATGAAATGTGTATTATTAAAACAGTTTTTGGTATGAAAAAGATGTGTGTAAATTATATATTTCAGCTCACTCTGTCATTTAATATTAGAATCAGAAGAACAGAACATATATAGAGATTAATTTCAAACTGTGCAATACTGTAGTCTATTTAATTTGTCTGACCTACATACTTAGAAGAATGGGAAGTGTTCCAATCCCAATTCATTAAAAGCAGGTAGTTCGTGCTAGGTTATGAAGCTTTCTTCCTAAAGAAAAGTGTTTAGTGGCAGAAATGTCTACGCTGGTTTCAGTGGCACATGATTATGTCAAACTGGCTAAGGTAGGAAGATGATGAAAACTCCATAGAATAAGTGGACTTCACTTTCAAAGACCATGCTTCTATAGAAGACCAAAGACCATGGGCAACCTATACACCATTCTATATGGAAAGCTTGCCATCTGATGATGAATAACTAAATCATGAGTGTACAATGAATGGCTAGCCTTAACTAGTATGTTTTAAAATTTGTGAGACAACTGGGAGAATATTGACCTCAGACTTGGTCTCAGACAGACTCAAGACAGGGATTCATGTTCTCTTGGGGTGAAGGAGAGCCAGACTGATAATGTAGGTACTGGATGTGGCTGTGAAGCTTGGGAGCAGAGCCCCGCTTGTCAGATGTTACCCATATCAGCCTGTTTCTGTCTCAAGGAAAATTTATGGTACTCAATAAATACCATAAAGCTTACTCAAAAATTTTAGAACTTCAAAAAGACAGACAGGAAAAATATTGCTAAATCAGTCAATAACCTCCTCATACCGGCTATAAGAAGTCAATCTGATTTTTGCATGTACTTCATATTCCAATGAATGACTCTAAAATGCCATTTATTTAAGTGACTAGAAATTCATAAATGAAATATTAACTTCAAACCATTGAGTCAAATATTTTTAAATTTATTATGAAACTTTTAAACAGAAAATTGTGTAACAGATATCTCTCTAGCCACTACTGATAATTAAACAAACGTGAATGTTCTACTATATTTGCTTCATATTTTAAAAATATTTTTAAAGAATGATATAAAACCTTCCAGATGGAGTTAAGTCTCAGCTCTTTGCATCAGTCTCACTTCTTCTCTCCTCAGAAAGAACTTACGTGCTGACATCTGTGTACATTGTCATGAATACACTTTTTGTACTTTTATTGCATGTTAATGCATCCATGAATAATACTTTATGCATGTGCATATATACGTATACTTGTATAAATGGAATCATACTATACATGTTTTTGCAACACCGTTCTTCCCCTCAATACTGTGTATGTGAAATTCATCACTGCATAGGTAGATGAATCGATTTATTTGATTCTAACCTACTTATAATGTTGGTGTAAAATATCACAATATCTTCTATTTCCCTACTAAAGGATCATAATCTCATTTCCAGTTTTTCCTATTATGAACAAAGCTAAACTGCTACCCTTACACAGTTCTTGTATGCTCATATAAAAATGTTATCTGGAAACCTAGAATGTTCTAGAAACATCCAAGTGGATTTGCTATATCATTCCATTTTAATGGTGTTGCAGAATTGCTCTCCAAGGCAACTTTACGAAGGCACATCACCACCAGCAACTTTTAAGAGTTATTTTTCCCTGTTCATTCGGGCTAACTTTCTCAATGTCAGATATTCTTTATTGCAAATCTGATTAATAAGAAATGGAATCTCTTAATTTGCATTGCTTTGATTACCAGTGTGGTTTTAATTCCCAATGACTTATGCACTCACAGGGGCTGGCTGTGCAACTGAGGGTTGTTGGAGTTTTAGCTTTAATATCTTCACAGTAAATCTGCTCATGTCACCACAAAACTATCAGTTTTCTGCACCATTGGCATTCTGTGGTTACTGCGTCTAATATCTATTTTAATTCTGCTTTTGCACCTTTGGTTTTCTTATCTTTTTCTTCATAAGCAGAAGAATTGTGCTGATTCAACTTGATTCTCTGTGCTATCTACCTAGTTTCTGGTAGAATTATCCTCTTTCCAAGTGCCCAAGTGCTGCTACATGTCCACAGCCACTAGCAAATGTCTGGCATCATTCATCCAAGATCAGTAATGTGATGACCTCTTTCCCTCCAGTTTGTCTGGTCACCTTTCTAAGAGGGGGCGAATAATACCTTCCTATTCTGAAGCCATCTATATTCCTTCCTTTGCTTCAAACAGGGAACAAAAGAATGTTCTCCCAACCCAAAGAATCCTGTTCTCACAGATCTTCCTTTAGGAGCCCCATGCTGTTATTGGTTCTACATCTTAGGAGCAGCGTGGCCAGACTCTCCAGTAGTTGGAGGAGGTCATTGAGAGGACATGACCACAGGCTGACCCATGAGCTGGACGCAGGCAATCGCAGGCTCCTCACTCCCTTCGTTGTCCTTGGAATATACGTTCTTCTCACGGTTCCCACTGTAGGAGCTGTAAGGACACAGCCTAGAGAGAGCAATGTGTTGTTGAGACCATATGAACAGTATATGTAACTGAACCCTGTTAAGACATCTATATAAACGTTTAAGATTCTGGGGGGCAAGTGGGAATATCTACTCATCTTGTGCCCGAAACAAGTCTCATAAGTAGATTCCCTTACTTATTACACCTGCCACCTACCAATCTGGAGTGGTCTGCTTCTTTCTACATCTCTCCTTGCCCTCTGTGTATAGGGACCAGTTTGTGAACCAACACCAGTTTAGCTCACAGTTCTATTTAATGACTTGGAACAAAAGTAGGCATTGCTTGAGTGCAACCTAATGTGTGGGAGGAAATGAAAGACACAGGCTGCCTCAGAAAAAAGCCCCTGTGGAACAGAGAGCTAGCTGGCAAACTTCTACTTGATGAAAGTCTGGTATGTCCACATTAGAAATATGCATTTGTAGGGGAGGAAGAAAGTTCTTTTACCCATTCTAGGTTATGAATTAAATTGATATGAGACAGGATAACGGGAGAAAATCAAACAGAGCTTTATAATGTGCATATGTGGGAGAGACCCAGGAAAACTGAGTAACTTGCCAAGATGGCTGAGGTTCTCATCTTAAATAAGATCTTCAGTGAAAGACAAAGGAGGATATTGGGGGTGGGAGGAGTCAGTTATGGGAGATTACCAGAAAAGCACAGTAAACAAGAGTAAGATTATTATGCAGATTTAAGTCCTTGCCTTCCACATTGGTAAGAGTTTCTAGAGATAAGTCATCACCTTCTTCCTGGTACAGAGAGGGAGATACCTTTACAAATGGAGATTTCCCTTACAAATGTAAATGTCCCTTACAAAGGGTAACTTCTACTTTTCAGAGGTTCTCCCATGTCTGCAGTTTTAAAAAGTAACCAGCCCAAAATAATCCTCATGCCAAAGAGACAAATTTTGGGATGGCCAATTCTGATTCCCCACACATTAAAGTAAAATGAATTCCTTTTTTGCTCATCCCTGCCATATTGTATCAGATCTGTCTCTGCTCATTATGGTGGAATTCAGGAATATGAGAAATACTGACCACAAACCTAATGCGAGGCTATTAGTGCTCTTTTTAATTTTCTTTTCGTTTACCCTTCATGAGTATTGATATTGGAAGATGGAATAAAAACCAGACACAACTAGTTAGGCTCCATCTGAACCCTAGAGCTAATGTTTGGGCATTACCAGGAGCAATAACATCAACTTACTCCATGAAAAATGGCAAATTATTGCTGAAAGCAACATGCAGCCACATGAAAAGAAATAATAATATGGTGGGTAAGCACACACATGCTGAATATATAGATCAGACTCTCACCCTCCTTCTTCAAAAAGTTATTCTACGAGGATGCCACTTCCCATGAAAAGATTTTATTTCTGACATCAATTGGCACAAAAATTCTGATTTGGAACTTGAGAATTACTATCGTTATCAATCATCGTTGATGTTTTTGTCATTGTTTGCATGAATTCTTGGTAAACACAATAGCTAGACTATTTATGGAACACTGCATTCCGGGTGTGTTCCCTCTACTTATTTCAGAAGGGCTTTGCAAATTGGTATTCTAAGGGATTATTGGATCCCTGAAATTATGAGCATTTAGTCTTAAATAGCCTTCCAAGATTAGAGCTAATGGCTTTTGTTACTGGTTTTGAAGACTCCTATTCAGAAGTCTCACTGTGGCACTGGTTAGTTGAACAAGGTCACCTAAGAGAACAGAGAAAGTTTTATGAAAAAAAATAAGTTGAAAGAAAATAATAAATTCTGATCTCAGTTCTGTCATGATAAAAATGTTGGGCTTGAGCCTTTTTTCCTAAGATCTCAGTTTATCTTTCATACAATAAAGATACTACTCAGAAAAACTTCCTACTTTTGGATCAAGTGAGAAAATATATGATAAGACACTTCATAAGCATAAATTGCTATTCAAATATGTTACAATTGTATTACTATTGCTTTAAGATCCCATTTGTAACATAAAGCCCACATTTAGAACTTTTCATTTTTCAAATTTTGGACTGGGTGACTATCCCTGTCTCTCTCACACCAAACAAGGTTTAATCAATAAGCCTCCAAAAAATGAAATAACCTCCAAAAGATGAATTAAATTGAGTCACTCAAAATTATATTTAGAAAAAGTAATGAAAACACATTTATTTAAGTGTATGGCTTATACAAACTCTTACTTCTATATAATGATACTATATCCCAAAGGAAATTATGAGGGACACCACTTATAAAACCATTATCACAGGTTTTACACACTTTGGTTGTTAAAATGCCTTTACCACCTAATGCACTTATAATCAATTGAGTTTTGCATTTCATAAATTCTATTCAGTAAAAAAAAAAAAAAAGTCATAAACTCCCTGCTAACCAAGAAAATGATTGAGCTAGATTTTCCATTTTTGTTGTTTGCTTGTTTGATTTTTGTCTTTTTTCCCCAACCTACCAAGTGGTGCTTATTTGCATATATAGCATTCCTGCATTAAATTTGTTAAACCAAGACTAGCATTTTTAAAATTCAACTACATTTAATTAGACATGTATATGAGGAAATGAATGAATTTTTTTTCATTTTGAAATTTCATAAATTAGAGTTTTTGGCTGATTTTGTCTTTCTCATTCCTCTCTCTTCTTACAGACTCACAGCTCACATTATTATTTATTGATACAATCTGTCTTTATTCAATACATATAGTTTTGCAGAGACTTCCCTGATGGATAGCCTATCCAACAATAATGAAATTTAGGAAATATATATAAATCTTGCTGATCAGAGATAGAAAGTAGAAATGGAGAGAAAGAAGAAAGAAAAGATACCCTCCCCCCAAAAAAAGCAGAGTAAAGGCAAGAATGCAAGGTCACATGAAGGGTAGATGAACAAAAGAGGATGGGGGGGCCTGCCCGGTGGCATAGTGGTTAAGGTTGTGCGCTCCGCTTCGGTGGCCTGGGGTTCACAGGTTCGGATCCCAGGCGTGGACTTCCGCACCGCTCATCAAGCCATGCTGTGGCGGTGTCCCATATAGAATAGAGGAAGATGGGCATGGATGTTAGCTCAAGGCCAGTCTTCCTCAGCAAAAAGAGGAGGATTGGCAAGAGATGTTACAGGGCTGATCTTCCTCACACACACACAAAAAAGAGGATGAGGGAGAAAACGTCACCCAGAGGGACACACAGCAGGCCACATTAGGAGGAAGGACAGGATTCTGCAACCCCAGATCCTCTAGTTTAATGCAAGCCTGACTAGTGTGTGTTCCTCCCTCTGCCACTCATCCAACAGCCTCATCTGTTGAGGTCAGACCACCGATTGGGGAGGGGGTCTACCTGCATTCCTAAAGGGTTTCATTAAAATTAATAAAAGTTAAGGAAATTTTAAAAATGCTTAGATCTAGAAAATGCATCTTAATGTACACAGGAACCAACCTTGCACTCAATTCAGCTAGGATACTGTTACCCTCTAGGCTAAAATAGGTTGAATGTTTTTTACAGTTAAGGTTATAATATGATAAAAGAAATCTGAATATATAAAATATCATGCCACTGGCTGTTAGAGTCCAAAATTTCATATTTAATACATTTTATCCTAAAAAAAGAGGAAAACAATGGCTGCCATGTTTGGAGATAAAGGCAGGTCCAGCAGGAAGCACTGGGAATAGAAGTGAAGCTGATTTAGCAGTTTTGTAACTAAATGTGCCTGATCGCAAACCTACAGATTCTACCATGGGCATGGATGCAGTCTAACCTTGATGTATCTCAAAAGTCAACTATTTGATTCATAGAAGTAGGATAAATGTAGTCTGTTTAATTCTTCTGACTGGAGTTCACTATGAAAAGGAATAGGAGTAAGGAAGTCCATTCCTAGCCATGAATTTAAATACTATCTACTATTGGTAAGTCATTCCATCTATTTAGACTCAGATTCCCTATCTGCAAATGGGGATTTTGGGGCCAAATGCCCAACCATTCCTATTATTCTAAGATCAAAAGTGAGTAAAACTGACTACTTTGAAAAATGATGTTTAATAATACGAAAGTTAATTCTCTGAAATTAAAATAGTTGTAGAAACAATAAAATGCATGTTCTCTCTTGGTTTTGGCTCTGCTAATTCAGTTTCTTCTGGGAAAAATTATTGCAATAAATCTAAATATATATTATGCAATATTTAAAGCTTAGATTATTGTTAATTGGTATTTAAATGTTTTAAATGTTCACCAAGCCAAGAAAACCTTTCAGGATCCAAGAGTGGCTGGATACAGAGAAAGAGTTGAGGCGTTCCTGTGTAATTCCTCTGCTCTTACAGATGAAGGGGCTGTGGGACCACATCTCTCAGACACAAACCAATTCAGAAAACAAATTGTTTATTCCAAAAATGTACCCTTACTATATAGATTATTGCTGTGCCTGCATGATGAGTATATCATCGAATAACTATATTTACATAAATGCAAATATGTACTTCCTCAAAAATCTACTAGGATGCATAACTTACATAAATCCCAACCACAAAACTGTACATAAAACAACGTTCTGAAGGAAACGAAATGAAATAGTCAAGGCTATCAAACTTGCTAAAGCTCTAAACCCTCAAGGAATTAAGCATTATGGAAGGGAAAATGGGAGA
The DNA here is from genome assembly GCA_031878705.1 of Tapirus indicus. Taxonomy (NCBI): domain Eukaryota; kingdom Metazoa; phylum Chordata; class Mammalia; order Perissodactyla; family Tapiridae; genus Tapirus; species Tapirus indicus. The sequence goes on from CM062925.1 coordinate 125,583,116, forward strand.
GGAAAGATCTATCATTTTGTCAGGACCTAATGTGGTCCATCAACTTCTCTATGTTACTCTAATTTCTAGATTGACACTGTTAATAAGATATGATTGTGAATTTTTCACAGATAAAAAAGTAGTTAGGTTCAGAGACTTTTAACCAGGCCTTGTAATGACTGGGAAGTGCTGGAAGTTCTAAGTCATATTGTACTTGAATGAGTCAAGGATGCATTTTGTGATATCCAGTGTAATCGTTAAAAGAATGGTCAAAGGATGTCTATAAACTAACTAATAGAGCAAACAATGGAATAGTATAAAAGTAATTCAAGAGAAGAGTGGAAGGAACATAGAAGAAGTGGAAGAACTAGACACAGAAGTAAAAGGTTGATGTAAACCCAAATTCATGAGGAAATTCACTGAAGTTAAATCAGCGGAATCTTCTAATGATAAAATAATGATTTTTCCAAGCCCAGGAGTCTGTAGACAGCTGAGAAAAAAGGACAGAAAGAAGTGTTAACATGCGCGCATACAAAGACGTATAATGTATGTATAATAATATCAGACAAACTGGTATTTCAGTCAAGAAGTGTTACCTAGACATGCTATGATAAAAGGTTGACATAACATTTCAAATTGTCTTTGCAGCTAATGATATAGCCTCAAAATATATAAGACGTATAAAGCAAATACGACAGAAAACATTTTAGAGTGTATATAAAAAAATCCCCAGAGAGGCAAGAAGAGGAATTGAATCTGTACAACAAAAAAGAAATTTTACAAAAGAAACTCTGAGAGCTCTCAGAAAGCAAAATAGAATGACTGTTTAATGTGACTATTGTACATAGAAAAATGTAAAGAGGGAAATCTCTCACAGAGTATTAAAAACTGTCCAAACAGTGGCTAATTGGAAAGAAAACATAAGAAATCTAGAGATCAATCCAGGGCGCCCAATATCCAATTAATAGGAATTCCAGAAAGACAGATCCGAGAAACATTATGTTAAGGCCATCAATTATTATCCAAATCAGAGAATATTTCTTAGCACTAAAATTATTCATTTTCCAATTGAAGCTGCACACCCAGAATCTCTTAGGATGAATGAATAAAGACCACACCAGAGCACCTCATTTGCAGGTTAGGAGACGTCTGAAAACATTCAGATGGAGAATAATATACATGATCAAATTTCAAAAATCAGAACAGCATCAGATTTCTGACGACAGTCCTGGAAGCTGGAAGATAATGGAGTAATGCCTTCAAAATGTAAAAGGGAGTGATTTTCCAACCCAGATTTTTTTCCCAGCCAAAATATCGATCAATTGTGTGCATATAATAACTACATTTTAAGATATGATAGATCTCAAAAAATGTATCTCCCATATACCCCTTTCTCGTGAAATGACTGAGAGCTGTGCTCCAATAAATGAGGGCATGAGCCGTAAGAAGGAGGGCAGAATCCTGGAAACTGCAAACCCAGTACAGGAGAAAAGCCCAAAAGATGCCTGAGAGGCCAGCCCTGAGATTAACCAGTCTGGACTGGAAGGGTCTCCCGAGGCCCCAGGAAGGATGCACCGCAATGGGAAAGGAACGGAGAGACGGCCTCCTCCTGTGTTTGGCTGCACCTAGAACATTCAGAGGGATTTTTCAGTGGAGAGTTTGGAAGAAAGGTTGGTACGTGCAGAGGGAAGAAAGGAACAAAAATTTCATTAGCTCCAGGAAAAACAAAAGGTGCCCAGAAAAGGCAACATAATCACAGCACACTGCTTGGCCAAGTGGTGAAAAAGAGTAAAATTGACCGAATCAGGTCAAATGAGTGTTGGTTTTAGCTGCCGTCACATTACCCCATATTAGATGGTAGGGATGAGAACGGGGGGATGAGGTGGGGTAAGGTAAATCGCACTTTTCTATAATAAAAATATCAATTGAAAATGTTCGTTAATGCTTGATTGATAAATGAAATGATATATGGAGATAAATTACAAGCAAATGTGCTGAAAGAGTGAAGTATTCTTGTCTGAGGGGAGATAGGCTGAGGTTCTCTGGGTACCCAGTATAAACCTGGTAATGCTGTTTGCCTCTTTATGCTTCTTCATTCCCTAGAGTGACCATAACAAATACCAGAGACTGGGGGCTTAAACATCAGATATTCTTTGTCCCGTTCTCTGGAGGTGAAAGTCCAATATCAAGGTGTAGGCAGGGTTGGTTCCTCCTGAGACCTCTCTCCTTTGCATGTAGACAACCGTCTCCTCCCTGTGTCCTCACATGGTCCTCCCTCTGTGTGTGTCTGTGTCCTAATCTCTTCTTATTAGGACACCAGTCATACGTGATTAGGGCCCATCCTAGTGACCTCATTTTACCTTAATCACCTCTTTAAAGGTCCTTCCCCAAATAATGTCACATTCTGAGGTCCTGGGGGTCAGGACTTCAACATATGCATTTTGGGGGGACACAATTCAGCCCATAACATATACCTATGTATAACTTTGATAAAAATAAAAATAAGAATACTATGTGGGGGCTGACCCTCTGGCCTAGTGGTGAAGTTCCGCATGCTCCGCTTCAGCAGCGCAGGTTCGGATCCTGGGCACAAACCTATACCACTTGTTGGCGGCCATGCTGTGGAGGCATCCCACATACAAAACAGAGGAAGATTGGCTCAGGGTGAATCTTCCTCAGCAAAAATAAATAAATAATTTAATTAAATTTATAATTTAAAAATTAAATAAATAAATAATTAAAGCAGATGCATAGTTGATCAAAACACATTAAATTATACGCCAGTGCATGCGTTGCACTGTCTGCAAATCATACTTCAATAAAATTGATTTTAAAAGTGTGAGCATAGGAGAATTTGGAGTGCATTTTACTTGAAATAAATACCATTTAAGTGATTTTTACAGATACCTCTTCCCTGAATTGTCTCTATTTAAATTACCTAGAGTAAGAAAAGATAAATATTCCTGGTTAAATAACTGAAATTCTTAGGACCCCGTTTGCCCTTTTAATTCCTCCTAATTTATCACATACGCACACGCACACACATACACACATATGGTCTGAGCAAGAAGGAGGGGGAGAGTGACCTGGAATCTTTTGATTGGTAAATCCATCCCCAAGGAGGGGAGACAGCTGTGAGAAGAATGCAGGCAGCAGGGTAGAGAACCACTCGGTGCCAACACTGCCTCGGCGGCAGACCCACCAATGACATCCCCTCATACCATACCCATTAGTCACTGTCAATTCCCTCCCAAATGACCCACAGCAAAAATAAGTCTCCGCTTCTCCCTCTAGGTCAAGCATCAGTGATTGAGGTCACATCCATTGTTGATTCTTTGCAGTGTCCTTTTCATATTTCTCGTTTTCTAACTTCACCCTCAGAACCATAACCTAAAGCATAAACTGTGTGCAGTCCCCTGTGGGCTGCCACCTGGATAACCCAGGACGGCCATGTGGTGTTAAAAATAGGACAACGTTTCACTTACCAAAAACATGTCTGAAAAATGTTGATAGCCCAGAGAGGGGAAATGGTGTAAACACTGACACCAAAGTTCAGCGTCCACACTGACAGGCCCTGGAGCATCTGCCATGCTTTCTTTTTTCAACCGGAAAGTAACTAATGAAATAGTTTGGGGCTACAAGCTCTCACTGTCAGAGAGAGAACAAATGTCAAAGCTTTTTCTTTTTCCTAGCTTAGTCGTATTGAGTGAACTTGACCAGGCCCACCAACATTATTAACAAATATAGATATATATATATAAAATAGCTACAGTGCAAGTCACATCTTGTGTCTGCTGAGCTGCTGCTGAGGCAGGTGTCTATGGTGATTCACTGTCCTGCCTTATTCCTTCAATGACTTTGATGGAAGTAGCTACAATTTTGAGTACTTTAATCTCTGATAAGTTTAAGAATCTTCTGTCAAAGAGCCATGGAATGACTACATTTGACTGCAGTCATCTGACTCAATTCATAAATAAAAATATTCCCTGGCCACTTGCTGTATGTAAAACACTGTGTTAGAGGGGCCGCCCGGTGGCGCAGCGGTTTAGTCCGCGCTTGGCAGCCCGGGGTTCGCGAGTTCGGATCCCGGGCGCCCGCCGACGCACTGCCTGTCAGCCACGCTGTGGCGGCGTCCCATATAAAGTGGAGGAAGATGGGCACGGATGTTAGCCCAGGGCCGGTCTTCCTCAGCAAAGAGGGGAGGATTGGCGACAGATGTTAGCTCAGGGCTGGTCTTCCCCACAAAAAAAAAAAAAAAAAAAAAAACACTGTGTTAGATATTTGAGACATAAAGGGAATATTTAGGTCTCTTTACTTGAATTTACATTATAATTAGCAAGGTTTTGTAGTACATATAACAATATTATAGGGTAAAAAAATTTGGTAAGCACCAAGATAACAATATAGACGAAAGGTCAGGAACCAGTCACATACTCAGTGGGACATCTCTCTTTATATAATCAAGAAAGGGAAACAATTCAGGATTCCACGACTGAGTCCTCATCTTGTGTGGACTTGGGCTCATTCAGAAATGACTCAGGCCCTGTTCTGTGACTGTATCAAGGAGGTGAATAGGCAGCCTTCATCGGAAGGAACAGGGACTCTTCAGTATTTGGCAGCAATCCTAGAGAGCTACTGTTTCCTTTGGAAACACTAGATCAAATCTGCTAGAGGATATAAACGTTTTCTTTTCTTTTCCAGTTAGGAAAATGGCCACCAAAAGCCATGCTTCCTCTGTGAGCAACACAATTATGCCAGGTGCTTTCTGATGTGTGTTAAATGAAGCCAGCAAATTGGCGGGTGCCCATTTCTCATGTGGCACGGATGCTTGCCGAGTCAGCAGTGACCCCACTCCACTAGAGGATCCTCGTTTGTACAGCTGTCAGGGCCGCACATGAGTAATGAGCTCGTGCATCCATGTGGAACGCCTCTCCCTAGGAATTGTGGATCCATCGCAATCAAGATGCTGTCTAGTATGCCTGATGCTACCTTTATATTTATGCACTAAAAATGCAGTGAAGGGAGCATTAAGTACTTCTCGTCCTGTGCACAGAGCATGTGATGGGTCATAATTGGGCAGACGGTCACATGATTCATGGCTTGTAAAGCCATTTAGCAGGGCCAGCCACCTGGAAATTGTGAATGAGGCTACTCCATGTGGATGGATTCTAAAGATATGTGGTGCTCATTCCTTCTGGAGGTGACACATATTACACTGAACATGTGTGGCCTTTTTCTCAGACATTTCTTGTTTTTAAGGAGAGTCTCTAATTTCCCATGACACAACAGGAAAAAAAAAATGACTAACTTCAAGCAGGTACTATAACTGTGCTTCTTAGATGAAAAATCTTATATCTATGAGATACCCAACACTTAACAACAAAGACCCCTATAACATTTTCTCTCATATTTATGCATCTCAATGAAAGGCAGATGCCTCCACATTTTTTTCTTTCTTCCTCTCTCTCCATAGCCCCCAAATTTTCCCTCTCTGTTCTTTCATGGTATATCCACTTCCCAATTTCTGGAAATATGCTCTTCTCCAACTTACAGTCTCCCTTCCCTGAGTGCAATTGATCTACCATTCTGATTTTTCCATTCTCCACTTTATCTGTTATCATGACCAATATCAGAGAAACTCAAAGGGTAAGTATACAAACATTAGGTTTTTTCCAAATATAATTGTAATATTTAATATTCAAATACACAATTATTGAATATTGCCTCAAATAAATGTCAAATCAATCTGTGTAAATATTACTATTTCCAATGTACAGGAGGGGAAACTAAAATACAAATATTTTAAGACCTCTATCCAAGAATAACATAGTTGTAAGTGGCAGACCCAGAATATAAACTCACAGCTCCCAATTATAAGGCTTTTCTGATTGTGGCATTCTGGCGACTAACTTGCGGGATTCATTTCTGTATGGGTAGAGTTATTATAGGATCACATGCAAAATAAACATCCTGTGCCAAAATAAATGCTAATCAGCTAATTAAGGAGCAAGTTATTCATAGAGGTGTTATATTTTCCAAACTTTGGGGCAATTACAATGTTTAGATATAGTAAGATTGAGTTTGCATTCTTAAATAAGCACTTTTGGAACATAGCAGATGGTGAAAATTATTTTATAAGATAGAAGAAATGTTTTACAACTGAGTCAAACATGGTACGTGTACTTTGATACTCTAGGTTAGGAAGGTATTAACAAAATAATCAAATATATTTGAATCTTTGTTTTATTCTGTAGTGTTTTTTTAGTTACAAAATGTTTGAAATGAGCATTTTAAACTAGAAGATTTTTAACTTTACAGAAAAAATGCAAACATAATGCAAAGAGTTGCCACATATCACACACTCATTTTCCTCTATTAATAATATCTTGTGTTAATATGGTTTATTGTTACAGTGAGTAGTCCAGTGTTGATATACTATGATTAACTAAAGCCCATTCTTTATTCAGGTTTCCTTAGTTTTTACCTAGAGTCCTTTTTCTATTCTAGGATGGCATCCAAGACACCACATCACATTTAGGCTCCTCTTGGCTGGGACAGGTCCTCACACTTTCCTTGGTTTTGATGACATTGGCAGTTTCAAGGAGGACTGAGTTTTGTAGAAGGTTCTTCATTTGGGGTTTCTCTGATATTTTCTCATGATTAGACTGGGGTTATGAGTTCCTGGGAGGGAGACCACAGAAGTAAAGTGCCATTCTCATCCCATCTCATCACATCAGAATACACGTCATCAACATGACCTATCACTGCTGACGTTGACCTTGATCACCTGGCTGAGATTGTTTATATTAGGTCTTTCCACTGTAAAATTGCTTTTTTTCCCCTTTCATACACTTAAGGAGTGAGGAGTTATGATTCATTCGAGAGCAGAGTATCTACATAAGTCATTTGAAATTATTCTGTATAGGATATCTGTCAAGTCGTCCCCATGTATTTATTTAGTGAACCATTGATTTATATTAGTATGGACTCATGGATATTTATTATATACTCTCTGTTATAATCCAACAATATTTATTTTCTTGCTCAAATTGCTCCAGTTTTGGCCATTGGCAACTCTTTCAGATGGCTCCTGTGTCCCTTTGACATACCACATTTAATCATAATATTTCAAATGTTGCTCTACGTCTTCAGGGCTGCTAGACATAATTTACATAAGCAGTGACCTTACTCTTAAAAAATACTAGGAATAACAGCACATTGACAATGAATTGATTCAAATATCCTTTGGGGGAAATAAGTATTAAGAATATGAAATGAAGGCTTTAAGTTTGTGAAAAGATTTGGTAATCAGCTACAATTATTTCCATAAAGAGATTTTTAAAAAATATATATGTTTTTATTTTGGCAAAAATAAGATTAGACTCCAGGAAGTCCATAAATAAGATATTATCTCAAGTCTCTTTCTAGACTAGCATGCTTCAGAATGGTGAAATTGGGATTCATGAAGTGTGGATTTGTCTTATCCACTTAGGTAGGGTTGGCAATTGCACTGAAAAGCCTGAAGCAGGGCAGAACTGTGATCTATCTGAAATATCAAAAAAGAACCTGGGCAGAGAGGCAGTGGAATGAAACTCAGGCAGCAGAACTCACAAAGACAGAGTAAGAGACGCAATGCATAGACAATGGAGTCTATAAAATTAGATATGGAGTAAATTTAGCATTTTCTTCAATTCAGTCATATGTTCATTTTTTTTTCCTTTGGTCACTCCATTAATTTATTCATTCTTTCTCTCAAAAATTGTTTATTGAGGACTGTCTTCCATGCACTGTGTTAGGCACTATGAAATCTTAAGATAAATAGGACACAGCCTCAGATCATGGGGTTTATTGTCCAGTGGGAGCAGGTGGGCAACAAGACTTCTTCAGGATAATGAGTGAATGTGTTAACAGGTATGTAGACTGCCTGTGCAGGCACAGAGGAAGAGCACCTGATCTGATGGTTCCTAGTACTGTCTTCAAGTTCTTTAATCCTTTCTTCTGTAATGTCTAATCCAATGTTAACTATATCCGGTATATTTTTTTACATCAGGCATATTAGTTTTCATTTCTAGATGTTTGATCTGGGTCATTTTATATCTTTCGTGCTCTACATGCTCAATCTTTTCTCTGGACTTGCACATATAAATCACAGTTATACAAAATATTTCAATGTCCTTATTTACTAATTCTATCATCAGTGGCATTTCTGGGTCTATTTTGAATGATTGATTATTCTTTTCATTATAGATTATATTCCCCAGTCTTTCTGCATATGTGGTAAATTTTAGTCACATGCCAGACATTGTGAATTTTTACCTTGTAGGATGTTAGATATGTCTGTATTCCCACAAATACTCTACAGCTTTGTGCTGGGATGCAGTTGAGTGATTTAGACACTGTTTGACTCTGATTCTGCTTTTAAGCTTTGCTAGGTGGGACCAGAATTTAGTCTAGGGCTCATTTTCCCCACAACTTAGACAAGATCCTTCTGAGGACTCTACTCACTCCTTCTTGAAATATAAGATTTTCCAGTCTTGCTTACAGACTGTGATTCCAGGCTATTGTTCCCTGCAATCCTTTCAAGCAGCTATTTCCCCTCTATAGCTTTTGCCTCCCACACACACCTATGCATCTCCAGGTGTAGATTCGAAGGAGAGATGTTGCAAGTTACTAGTGTGCTCTCTCTCTCTGTACATTCTCTCTTTTTCAGAACTCTGCTCTATGAACTCTATCAGCCTCTGTCTCCTCAGACTCCTGATTCTCTCTCCCTGCATGGGGTCCATAATCTCTCTCAATGCATTAAAATTGGGCGAGTATGGGCTCACCTCATTTCCTTTCCATCTCTCAGGGTCCACTGTCCCTTCACTGCCTGATGTCCAATAACTTGAGTTCTGTTGCTTCATACATTTTGTCTATTTTTTTGCTACTGATTTCAAGCAAAAGAGTAAATCCAGTCCCTTCTGCCTCATCTTAGCAGATGGACTCCCACTTGTGCATTTTTGATGGTAAAATATTTGAAGATATAATTCTAATTTAAGATGATCACGTAGTATATGATAAAATGCAGAAAACATGACTTGGGATGGGAAGTATTGATTTATTTAGAATAAAAATAAAATTTTAGATCTATTATGAGTCAAAAGTTTGGCAAAGTTATTTCTTTCTATTGCATAACCAAAAAGTATTCTAGTTATATTTATATTACAAATAAATATTGTTTATCTTCTCTAGTCATTATATATGACAGTGCTGATTTTACTGAGTGACTCATATGCACCCTACACAATACTAGGCTTATATATAAAAATATATATAATGTATACATGTATTTTTACTTAAGCCTCATTTAAAACATGCAAATTTTGTTATTATTCCAAAATAAAGGAAGAGGAAAGTATGATTTGGAAAAAATAGCTTAAAGAAAATAGCTTTTAAAATGGTTACATATTGAGTAGATAATTTGAAATATAAGCCTGTCAATACTATCCTTAAATATAGTTTTTATCACTAAAATACTATGCTTTAAACATATATTTTCCCTTGACAAATTTGTTTTAAAATAAAAATGAATTTAAATAATGAAAATGTTACCTTCCCCACTGATGTTTTACATCAAATCTAAGCGGAGAAGCTTGAGTTATTTTACTTTATTGTATTTCTCAAATAAAAGCATTAACAACCTTATGATATAATTACAAATCATACTTATAAGGCCCCATTGATGGAACCACAAAGGGAACATTGAAATTAATAACCCACGGTTAGTATTTGAAAGAGAAACTATTTAAGATTCAAGCTCGATGATAAAGCAGGCCTGTTTCAGTAAAAGTTCTAAGAGAAAATTATGAGTCCAAACTCTTAAGGAGATTTTACTGCTATAGATTGGAACATAAATGCTCAAGAAGACAGATGATGAATATCCTCTAAAGTCTGTGAATCTTTAAATGCAAGCTGGAAAAATAGGGCTGCATTGAATTTTTATGATATTCTGTGGTTATTGGATGAAAGAAAGCACAAAATCAATATTTTCACACTATTCAGTTATTTTTGTAATTTGTAGTTAGAACTTGATAATTAAATATAAGTGTGCTTTATTTCTATGCCATTGGAAAAATTGTTTTAAAACCCCTATGTAGATATTGACATAGATGAACAGTACCATAGACACAATCCTTTACAGTATGTCATTAGTTTTTCCATTTGCAAAATTAATAAGGACTAAGTTGAATACTAATTTGGAGATATTTGGTGGAATACAGTTCTTTCTTCCACTGAGATATGATAAATAATTATTACATGTAATGTCTAAATGCTGTCTAATGAGCCTGAAAACACTAAGTTAAACAAACATATTAACCTTGCAGCATGAGTTAGAGTTAGTGTTCTACGGAACCAAGCATTTCCCCATGACATATTCAGTATTAATGGGATTCCACGCCTGGGCTAAGACAGAGACTTTTCTTCTTCTTTTTCTATTTCTTTCAACAGTGACTACCAAGGTGTGTTCAAAAATTTTAGTCTAATACAAACTATTTTATTCTGAGAAGCAAAATATAACAGTTTATGGTAGAGCATTCCATTGCTGAGGGCCATTTTGACCATTGACTTGTGAGGGCCAATTAGAAAGAGAATAGAAAGTGAAGGTTTTCAGATCGCCTTCACATCTTGGTCTAGAATTATTTTCAGCTAAGTCTCACTCACAATCTTTGAAACAAAGTTTCCTTCTTGAAATGGTTATGTTCTTTATTAATCTCAAAGAAATTTGTAAATAATTCTATTTGGCACAAAGACACCAGTCTAGCAGGATAATCGCTTTTCATTTTCATATCTCTACCTGCACAGGGACAAACCATCTGGAGAAAAACTGGAGTAAAGCCAGGCCGATCTGCTGTTACATTTAATTTAGCCAGTTTTTATATGATGTGAATTGTGTTTGAATCCCTTATCACTCTCAAGTCACTGGCTTTTAGTTCTGAAGTGCATTATAGTCTAAATACTGATGAAATGTGTATGTTTACCTGTGTTTATGATTCAAGTTGTTCATATCACTCAATAGAAAACAAATTCGATCAGAGTGAATTCAATCAAATACCAGACATATTCTACATATGCTGTGTGCCATAGAGTAAGAAAATAATACATATTTTTTCTGCCGTTTGTCCCTTATAATCTAGTGAAGAAGACAGACGCACATGCAGTCAACAATAATGCAAGGCAAAATATGATTACTTGTTATTTCTTGAATATATCTTCTCCTTGCCACTCTTGCTGCTCCCATTATAGGTAATTTTTTAATCATTTCTCACTGAGAATATTGCAATAACTTCCAAGTTGATCTCTTTGCCTGAATCTTTGCTCCCTTCAAACAATTTGCAAGAATTATCTTCTTAAAACACGAACCCCCTCTTGCTCTCATCCTGATGCTAAAATTCCAATCTCTCTCCATTGCTTCAGGATAATGGGTGACCTCGCATACATGTCACGATCTCTTTATAAATACCCTTAGCATTCTTGTATCCTACCACCTCTGTGAATGGATATGTGTTCCAGTCACTCCAAGCTTCTGACCTTTCTCAGAAGAAGTCATAATTCAAACACACACACACACACACACACACACACACACACACACACACACACATTCCTCTTTATGGTGCATCACTAATTTTCTAAGATTGAGTCATTTAATTATTTGTTTAAATGTCTCATTCATCTTTGTAAACTTTCTAGTGTCAAGAATATTGTCGGGGGAAAAGGAAGTGTTCAGTAGTTTATTATACAGATGATTGTCCTAATAAAAATGTAAACTGTTCCGGAGATGCATAAAACATATTTTTACAATTGAGGTTAAAGACAAATGTATTGAGAGCGATGGTACGTTAATTTTGCCTTGACAAGTGAGTGGGTTCTTTAAAGGCAAAGATAAGAGGCTGGAATAAAACACGGATTTGCTAAAGAAGCGAGGCCAAGGTCACATTTTCTCTCTCAGTTCCCTCTTCTTCCAGACCAGGAAATCCACTTGACATGCATAAATACAACTAAGAGTCTGGGTTGCAATTCTTATGTGTGTCTTGTAGAAGACTCCGTCGGATGCCTGCTGAAAATTCATCCTCCTCTTTTCCTCACATACAGGATTCTAGTGTTGTCCATTTGGCAGCAGAGTGGCCAGCTGAAAAATAACATTTCCTTAATTCTTTTGAAGCTATTGATGACCTTTTAATAAAACTCTAGACAAAGAGACATAAGTAGAATTTATTAGGATTTCAGAGAAAACGTTGCTTCCTGGATTTAGGCATTGTCTTTCACTTTCACTTCATGCTTCTTCTCTCCTCTGGCTAAGACGTGAAGACTGGAGCTGCAGCAGTCATTGCCTGAGCATGACAAAAGACAGAATGAATAAAAGAGGTCTCAGGTATGAGTTGATAAAGTGATATAAGCAGCAACCTATTCACAGATTTCTTCTTGCTAAAAATTTTTTAAATTACCTAATTTGCTTAATTTACTCTTTGCTTCTCATATCCAAACACAAGTTCTTAAATGAAACAAGCCTGAAAGAGATATTGCCATAGACTAATAAAAAAAAGTGTAATACTTTATATGATAGATCATGCTGATAAAGTGTTTGGAGATGCACGCAGCAACTTGCAATTTTACTAATAGTTTTATGACTGTTAGGAAATAGTGTTCACCCATCGGCTCTTAATATATGTGAAATACGCAGAAGTATATTGACAAAACATGCTGATGATTGAGTTTAGCCCCAACATCAAACTGATAGCATATTTAAAGCAGAGTTTCAACAGAGTCAATCATGAACACCTTATTGCCAAAATCCACAAGATGTCATATCAGTGTAGACTTTTGACATCCCTTCTGTGAGTGGTTGGATCTATATAGAATTATGATAAAACCTGGGTTAACTATAAACCAGATAGTCAGATCCCTCAGTGTTGTGAAGAACACTTTTTGAAGAGAATAAAAATACCACAATTATGACACTTATATGATACCCATTTTTAATAGAAAAACAATTAAAATTATTAAAAATCTAGGAGATAATTTGAGGTTGGAAAATCCCTATTTCCATACTTTATTCTGGATCATTAAAGCTAACATTTAGGGGCCAGCCCCGGTGGCCTAGTGTTTAAGTTCAGCACACTCCACTGGTGGCCCAAGTTTGGTTCCCAGGCACGGACCTACACCACTCATCTATCAATGGCCATGCTGTGATGGCAGCTGACATACAAAAGAGAGGAAGATTGGCAATAGATGTTAGCTCAGGGTGAATCGTCCTCAGAAAAAAATAAATAAAGCTAACATTTAGAATTACAATATGGATTTCCTAATAGGAATTGTAGACGAGAGACTGATACATTTGGGGAGGATTTTTGTTTGTTTTTCTAAGATTTAAATCAACCACACTATTCTATTTTACCCTGAAATAGGCTGGAAAAGAGATGAAAAGCAAGGAAGTTTTATGATTGAGGTAGAATAACTTAGGTACCTATGGAACTGAAAGAGTATGAGTAGAGGCTTCATGTGAATGATAGAGTTTGAAATTCACAAAAACAAGGCATAAAGCAAGAGCCTAATCAATGTCATTCACAAATATGTCCAGTGAAAAAGGGAAACTGGTCTCCTTCATTTAAGGCCATCATCTCTGTTTCTCCCGCCTTCCTCGGATCCCTTTGAGATGCATCCTCTCTTGAACTTTGCCCATGGTCTTGTCATGCCATCAGGACTGGTAAAGTCTCATTTGTTTTTACATCATAGCTGACTCAACAAAGATCGGAGGCTGTTTTCTCTCTGGTACTCATGACCTTCTTCATAGTGAAATTCTCTTTTCGCCTTTGATAAACCAAGGTTGTGTGATGACCATGTTGACATTCCAAACAATTCATGGGGAGGAAGTATTGTTTAAATAAACCTCCTGTTTAACCTGAGTTAGTCATATTAAAGATTAGATGTGATTCACTTGTATTTTAGTGGATAATAATTTAGTTCAATGTAATTATTTCTTAAATCTCTACTACACTTCAAGATTCCATACTTTTAAATAACTGTGTGGTAAGGAATTGGGTCTTTGTCCCTCTCTCCTGGGAGTATCTTCTAAACCCTTGGAATTTCCCAAGTGGTGGTTTGTTTTCATTACTCATGGCGGGCTTCCTGGGTTGTCAATACTCTGAGCATATTGTCACTCATGGGACTTCAATGCTGGGAGAGGAAGGAGCCAGGTTATGTGTCTGAGGACAGTAAAGCTTCACATTTGAACCCCTCCTAGACCCACCATAGCTGTGTCTTCTTTTGGCTGATTCTAATTTGTGTCTTTTTTTCTCTCTACTAAATGCAACATAAATATAAAAGCTTCCAGTGAGTTCTGAGAGTCTTACTAGAAATTCATTTAACCTGAGGGTGGTTTTAAGAAAGCCCAGAACTTGCAGTTGGGAATCTTGGGAAGACAGGGCAGTCTGGAGGACTGTACCCTGAAACCTACAAGTTGGCTAACTCCAGGTAATACCTTTGTTTCAAGTGAATACATTTCGTTCAACACTATATCTATATATCTATCAGATTAAGGCTCAAAGAGTTAATACATCTTTATTTAATAAAACAAATACACTCATTTTGTATGTCTTCCAAACAATCCATAGAATTTTATACTTAATCTCATCCTGCATCTGTCCCATGAGCACCTTTATTTATATGAATTTCATTCGAGAAGAAGTTAATCCAGCAATTATCACACAGAGAATGCTCTCTCATTTGAAAGCGGGCCCTTTCTCCCATTTGATTTGACCAAATCAAAATTATGATAATAAAACATGTTGGTTTTCATGGAAACTTCATCTCTTAGATGCTGAAAGTGTTATATCTATTACAGTGCCTTGTTGATTTTCACAACTATGAAAAAATGCAGAAAATGGAAACCACCTAAATTTTTTCCCAGAGATGTTTATGTTCTCATGATACTAACACATTTTAAAAATTCCATCTTATTATAACGTAATAAATGTTGTAAAGTCTCAGTGACTCTAGGAGGGATGCATGGACTAAAAACGGAGTTTTGACCAGGTCCAGCAGGAAGGGATCTCTCGAAATGACAACAGCGACACACTTTTCCAATAGTTAAGTAGCTGACAGCACACTTGAGCTGATGGCACAACCCTAGGCAAAAATATAGAACAGAGTTGGGAAGAGAGTCATACAACTGAGACCCTGCTTGTAACCTATACCAAACTAAGGCCTTTATATATATTCTACTGCATTTAATCCAAGAGGGAATGGGGGTTAAGATACAAAATTGATATAACCCCATTTCATATTTAAAGAGATTAATTCATTCACTCAATATCACAGGATTCAAATTCATGTCTTTTTGATTCTGCATCATAAGCTTGTTACACGACACCATATCACCATCAAAGTTTGCTTAGAAAACTTGTCACATTTTTAACCTCTTATCTCCTTTTCAGAGTACCTTATTCCTACCTCAGTCATCATGGTTTATTTTATCTACTTTTATTTTTTATTCATGTTGCTAATTTGGGATTCTCTCACCAGAAGAAAACCATGTTTATTTTGTTAGTAAAACCTGAAGGCAAAATGGACTGTTACTTTTTGTGGGCCACAGCTAGAGAACATTAGAAAACATATCCCTAATTTAGAATTTCCGTTACTGCGGCACCTGTTGTAGAGATATTTTTAGGCCCGAGTCCTTCCCAATGGCCCTAAAACAATACCCCATATAATGAGGCGCATTCTACCCGCGTGTAATCACTACCCAGCTGGCGGGTTCAGAGTGTTCAGTGTGTAAGACCTCATCTCCAGAATAACAGATAGCATAACCATCTGAACTAAAAGAAAATTAAATCAATAAGCACTTTACATAAGAAACAAGTAGTTTAGTGCTTAATTTGAATGTACGAAGCACTAGACGCAGAGGGAAAATATTAAGGACATTTTTAAAAGCAGTCGCAGTGTCACCCAAAGAACAGGCAATTCCATGCTACTAAGTGCAATCCAATCAGACTCAAGAACACGTCTCAATATAATAGTATACTGAAGACGGTCTGTCAGACACTCTGAATGTCTCCACTCCAATACCAGGTGGAGCATTCCATTGCATCTCTTCCATTTTCCCGGGAACTTTTATTTCTGAGGACCACAGTGTGTTTTCTTCATTTGCAGAGGGCTACTCTCTGCCTGTGGGTGGGCTATGACATCTCACTGTCCGTGACCCATGCAAGCCCTCTTTCTATGTTGTCCCCTCTGATACAGGGTTCGAGAAGTGGGGTCTACTTTCTCTGCATCCTTTGCTGACTGAGTCATGGTTAGAGCCCACCAAAGAGAAATTTTGCATGGGATGATCAAGGTGGAAGAGAATCAGAAATGACATTACTTCTCTTTCAAAAGCATGATCATGAAGGACACGATTCAGCCATGAGGTTGAGGAGCAAGCTTGGGTTTTCCCCTGCAGAGATGATCTCGGCTGCTGTCTTGTGGTGTCTGCCATTTCCTGACTCTTCAAGTGAGTGACCAATGTAAAGGGTGGTGCCTTCCATTTCTTCAGATTCCCTATCTCTTCTATTGTTCTGTAGGCATCACGTGTCGTGTATTACAGGCCTTCCTGTCCAAATATCAGTGATTTTCTCTCCCTGACACAACCATAAGTGGTGGAACCATTGACCTTGAGCTCCCTTGAATACCCTCAGGATGACCATTGTTGGTGGTTGACTGTTTCATTTACTCAGTGAAAATCCTTAATTTGAGTTAATCCTAAAACATTTTTATCTTTCAGTAAAATTCTCATTGCTGGATAATGATCATTAAATTCACAGTGTAAGAAGTGGATAAAATTAATTTCAGTATAACTGAGTGCCATAGTAAATGCAAATAAAAATGCATGGACCTTCCATAGATGCACTCAAAGTCATCATTTTATCCATTGTCAACAAGAAAGTATTCATGACATTATTCAACCCGCACATGCCTTTCTTAGCTTTCCTTAGGTGGACATTCAGAGTGTGCTAATATCATAATGAGATGACATGAGGAGAATGGCCTTATACCAGCTACACGGATGGTTTCATAATGTGACTCCAGTGGAGGCCCTTTCATTTTAAGGCTGTTTCACTGCACTCTGCTTCTTTATTTTGCTCCACAGAATTTGGCTCAGGACAGGTTCCTGCGAAGCAGAGTTTGAAATGGGGATGCTTATGTAAGTCGTATACTGAGGGAGTGGCCTCAGGAGAAACCCATAAGGAGAGAAGGAGGCAGGAGAGAGGAGAGGAAGAGAATAATTGCAGTGCACTTAGACTGCAGTCCAGCCTCTCCCGGAGCCTGTGGAGAGCCCTGGAGTGTGCATGAAGCACAGGGCTGCCCTACTCTGGGGCAAGGGGGCATGTGTACCCTCATATCCGTTCCTTATGGGCTGTAGGATGCCCCTAATTGGAAGAATACATAACTTCCTAGGCATTTCTGGTCAGGCAACCCAAGCCAGGGTGAGGACAACTTTCTGGAAAAGGATGCAGCTGTGAGCGATTAGCATCCTACACTGATTGCGACTGAGGGCCTGGGCCACAGGTTCCATAACGGGGATCCCAGCAGGTCACCAAAAACATCTATTACAGGATTCACTGTGTGTTGTTCTTGAAGAGGTATCACAATGTTTAAATGGTCTAAGAGTCAAAAGGATGTAAAAGAGATGAACTGATAAATCTCACTTATTCCTCTTTTCCCATCCATCCTACTTATTTTTGAGTCTTTAATGTCTCTATTTTTATTAAGATTTTTCTCATCCTAGATTTCTTTATGTAGATATAAGGAAATACAAATATATATTAACTTGTATTTTGCCCTTTTCATATACGCATGGCATACAACAGTGCATGATGTTAGAATTCAATTGTTCTATACTTTGTTATACTATACAATCCACTGTTCTATACTTTGCTTTTCTCACAAATATATACTGGATGCCTCTCCATATTAGTACATAGAGATCATCCTCATTCTTTCAGTTCTACAGAAATCTATGTATTGATGAAATATAATTTACCCAAACAGTCATCTCTTATGAGGCACCACCAGAGAGAGCTTGGCTGATCCATGTTAGTAGAACCCTGTTCTTTGAATATGCCATTTAATTAGTGCTGCTGTGTTAGAGATGTGGTGTTAGTGAAGCAGCCAATGCATGGGATAACCTCATAACATGTGTGAGGGATTCACATCTTGATCATTCTGGATCTGTGTTGTGAAGTCAGAAGCACGTGATTTAGACAGACCTGTGGACATTCCCAGTTTAAATTTATTTATTAATGAAACTACTAATGCCAATAAATGTATGCAACTCAAAAATAGTCTAACAGATGGACTATGCAACAAAGGAATAAAAATAACTGAAAATCATAAAATGTCTCATTGTTCTTCTCTATTATGAACAATAATAAGAATTCCGAAACACTGCGGCATGCTCATTTTATAAAAAAAGATTCAATTTATGTCAATTTAACGCAGTAGTAGTCTGATTCGTCTGCATCACGTCATATTAAGCTTAATTTCTATCTCCTTCGGACTTCTAATAAATCAGTTCTCAGCAAAAGCCTGAGGATTAAGGGATATTTTATGATATATCATAATAGAACACCTGATTTCATTGGTTTCTTATTGTGCAACCATAAACCAAATTCTGATTGATATTGGTACAAGTGAAATTTTACTGTATTACTTTCACTCTTATATTCCACAATGAATAAAACATCTTGACCTCTGGAAGAACCAAATATGCTCATTTTGTATTTTCTATCAGAAACTACCAAGTAGAAATAGAAACAGTAATAATTAATAATAATAAATACCAATATGTACGTATTCTCAAGTTGTGCAAAACATATCTAATTGAAAAATGCTTGAATTAAAAATGCAAGCCAAGGGCTGGCCTGGTGGCGTAGTGGTTAAGTGTGCCACTTCAGTGGCCCAGGGTTCACAGATTCGGATCCCAGGTGGGGACTGATGCACCGCTTGTCAAGCCATGCTGTGGCAGCATCCCATATGAAATAGAGGAAGATAGGCACAGATGTTAGCCCAGGGCCAATCTTCCTCAGCAAAAAAGAGGAGGATTGCGAACGGATGTTAGCTCAGGGTTAGTCTTCCTCACGGAAAACACACACACACAAAAAAACGCAAGCCAAAAGGACCACTTACTGTTTGGGGTATGACAGTGTCAAAAGCGCTTCAGATAGTGGAACTTGATACTACTCATCCTCCTTTATGACCTCAATCAAGAAACGTTCTTATATGCTTGTCTCTTGCCCAAGTAGATTAATGAGTTCAGGATATAATAGGTCCCTGAAGTGATTTGCATGTATTGATTAAATGTCATGAATGAAATGCTGTAGGTTAAATTACTAGAGACATGGGAAATGGAGAAAGCACAATAGTAACCATTGTTTAAATAAATTACTTGGCAATTCTTCTTGACATATGATCATATTCCTTATATTTACCCCAACAGCTGTGTCAGTAGTGAGAGTTGCCATCCAACTGCCAGTGTTTCTGATGGACTCCAACACTTCAGGGAACTCTGGCTGTAGAAATTGCTTCATTATCTTAATAGAACTCTGCAATGAATGATCCTTGGTTGTATGATTAAAGAACATTTCATAAAAAGCAGATATTTCAAAATGGAGATGCTTTGATGTTTACAAACAAAACTGAGTAAAATTAGAAGACTTTGTTATAGACAGCACAGCAATGCTGACGGAATGTGGAGTAGGATGAACGAAAAAAGACCCACACCTAGGCTGAGAGGTCAGCAGAAATGGGAAACTTGGACCACTCTTAAGTGATGCCAAGTGTGTACTTAATGTAGATATAGAATACATTTCCATAAACTGCGGCAAAGAACGGGGTTATATTAAAGTTCACAAGGGCCCTGGTGCTCGCCTCCTTATGCTTCTCTCAAGAGTTCTTTAAGATGATTCTTTTATGTGACCAGTATGCAGTTAGGGTCCTGCCAAGTCAGAAAAGCTCTGGATCCTCCTATTCATGGATTTATCCCAAATAACCTAGGAAGCCACACCAGTTACTTCCTAGCCCCATACATGCCTTACCCAGCTGTTTATCCACCCTGTGATTGCCACCACATATGGTCTTAACGTCTAGTTTCTTGGTTAGATAAAGAATGTCTAATGGACTTCTCAACATAAGAGCTTCCTCTATGCAGAGGGGAATTTTAGCTGAGGGCTTTCCAAGGATCGGAACTAATCATGGTCTAACACACCAAGATACATCATTTTATGATTTTATGACACCAAGTGTAAAAGAGGAGACTATAAAAGCATCCAAGAGGAAACCCACAGAGGCTTTCAAACAAACAAAAGGGTATAAGCGAAGGAAGAAGAAACCTGGTACCATACGCTCATCAGCAACATACCAGGAGATGGTATGGAAAGGGTATTCTTGACCTGGAATCCTGTATAAGAGAGTCTTCTGAATTCTGATTAGGATAAGTAAAAAAAAAAAAAAAAAATATATATATATATATATATATATATATATATATCCATAGCCAGCTGGCGCCCAAGAGCTCTGTAGTTTAACATGTTCCAATTGGGAAATTCAGAATGTATTTAAGTGGTGTGAAGTCGGCCACTGTGAGGGGTCCCGGATTTTGCCGTTTACAATCTAACATGTTAGCCTATGAGAACTTCTTACATGACGAGGGAATGATGCTGTCGCAGTCAGTTCGGGCTGCTATAACAAAATACCAGAGACTGGGTGACTTAGAAACAACAGGAATTTATTCCTCACAGTTCTGGAGCCCGACCGTCTGTGACCGGGAAGAAGCCTTCCCCAGAACTGGACTGTGCTGGCCCCTGACCTCGGACTTTCCGCCTGTGGGACTTGGATATGTGGAAGGGACGAGGCGGCTCTCTGGTGTCCCTTTTATTAGGGCAATGATCCCACTTATGAGGGCTCCACCCTCATGACCTGATCACCTCCCAAAGGCTCCACCTCCTAATCCCATAACATTAAGGGCTGGGATTTCAACATGTGAATTTGGGGAGATGCAAACAAACCACAGCAGATGTGAAACTCCTGGGTCAGGGACGAAGGATGTTATCACTCACAACACAGCAGGCAGCCTGAGCTTTGTGTTCACATAGGATCCCTCTGCTCCCCATGTCCACGGTGAGAGGCCAGGTGGGTGCTGCATACACACTGGGTCTGTGGCACAGCTGGGAACCCCAAACCTAGGAAACCCCCAGTCCAAAAAGGAGAGGCTAGCAAACCTGGCCAAGCTTTGCCCCTAGGAAGACATTATCTCTACTGTGCTGGTCAGGAAACACATCTGCCCTCTGCCCTGGAGAAAGATACTGTCTCTGCCCTCCCAGGCTGTTGGCTATTAAAACCTCCTTTGGAAGATATTCTACCACAAAAGCTGTGTAGAATTGCCATAGAGAATTGTTTCCTAGCAAGTGGTATCAAGGATTTGCTTAACATGAAGGGAGGATCCATTTCAGCCAATTCAGAGAAGGACATTTAATGTCAATATGGACTAGGGTGACAGTGGATCAAGGGTGAGACACTGTATCCAGGTGAGGATGTAGAAACTGTCTCATGTGCATACATTCTTAGGAAATTAATTTTTAAAAAACATACTCCAATAAAATGAGTTTGAAAACCAAGAAATGGATCCAGGAAACAGTTCTTCCAATTCAAAAATACCAGAAAGAGAAATCCTAAGATAAAAGTTACTCACAGGCTTAAAGAAGACCAGCCCTGCCTGAGGTATGAGGCAGAAGACTTCTAGAAGGAAGTCTAAAATAAATTAGTGGACTCCACAAAAATATAGTATAGGCGAATGCTTGAAAGCAAAAATGAGGAAATAGTAATGCACAGAATGCAGCTTGTGAAAAATCAAGTACAACTTAAATAGTGCATTCTTAAAGATCTCAGCCCAACCAAACACGACATATCCAATCCAAAGAAGAGAAAGCCAATGGATGTCAACTTGAAATGTAAAATAGTCATACTCATGGAGAAAATGAATCAGAAATCTTTTTTTTTTACTTTTTACACACTGAGGAAAAACATATTAGTTCAAGAGAAGAAGGTATATGATTATTCACAGAAAAAGAAGAGAAACTACGAGAAAAAGAATTATCTTTAAAGATTTATGATTCAAATTTGGAGGGAAACTAAAATGCAGCACAGGTTTGAGCAATCAGTGTTGCTTGAGAAAGGAGAAGGTATTTGAAAGATTTCTTTGGGGTGGCATGCAAATGTGGCACTGAAATTTCAATTATTAACCAAAGTTTATATAGTACTAATAATGTAAATGCTGTCCATTCTTTTGCTTTTTGTCTTCTGAAATTAATCTATAGACAAAACATACAATCTTTATTTTTGGTTATAAAAATAATACAAATATAATTAATCTTGTGAAAGTAAAAAGAAAAGGCAGATAGTTGAAAGCTAGAAAGACAGGAAGGTTGGAAGTGGGGAAAATTGATAAAATTTTCATCTTTCAAAGTTAGGAATCTAGAGCCATTGTGTGAAGTTTCTGACATAAGAAGTAGGGGTTTGAGAATATACTATAACTTGTGAACAAATTAAATATGAAGAACTAAAAGTAATTATATAATAATATCACAGGGAGTGTAAAAGAAAGGGGATGGGAGGGGAGAGGTGCAGATAAATTATATTTTTACCAATCAGAGAAAGAAGTCTATACATAAAGACAATGAATTAAAAAATAACTATGAATGCATAGGATGGTAACTTGCATGTGAAATATAAAGTAAAACAGTTAAATGTGGTTGCCTGTGGCAGCTGGGTCAGTAGCTGCGTGAAATGGGGATGGAAGTGTGGATTTTAGTAACTACTCTCTGTATTATTTGGTATTCTGATTTTTTTTTTTTTTTTTGGTGAGAAAGACTGGCCTTGTTGCCAATCTTCCTCTTTTTTTTTTCTTTGCTTGAAGAAGATTGTCCCTGAGCTAACATCCATGCCCATCTTCCCCTATTTTGTATGTGGGTCTCCACCACAGCATGGTTTTATGAGTGGTGTGTAGGTCCGTGCCCAGAATCCAAACCTGTGAACCCCGGGCTGCTGAGGCAGAGCATGCAAACTTAACCACTGTGCCACAGGCCAGCCCAATATTCTGCCATTTTTAAAGAACAGATATAGAAGATGAAATGCTTGTGAATATTATACAGATAATTATTTAGACAATGGAGAAAAGTCTGACACCCAGGACAGGCTTTCTCCATCATAGTCACTCAGAGGACAGGTTACAGAGACAGGTGCTCTAGCCCCATCTCCTCACTTCTCCTTCAGTAGGTCTGCAATTCTGCCCTGGAATCTGCATTTTAACACACTTTGAGGTGGTTTTGCTGCATGGCTCACTGCGGTGGCCATGCCCAATGCCCCCAACCCACAGCTCCAAACTACAACTCACGGATTTAATAGTCAGGGACAAAGTCGGCAGAACACACTGCTTTAAAAATTGACCGTGTAACTTAAAATTGACCGTGATTGATTGGACTGAGATGCTTGGAAATATCTGCCTTCAAGAAGATTCCGTCTTTTCTGTTTTATAGGACTCAGTTAGGTCAAAGGAGAAGACAGAAGTGTCAGGCAGTGGGATTATTTCTTTTTCACTCTGGGGGTCTGTGGCTTCTATCTTTCACTCTATTGTTGCTCTTTAGTCCATCCTATGGATTATAAATGACATTAACAATAATAATCACACAGATGTGAAAGTAATTCGTACTAATTTATGCCATATGGATAAATCTTTTATATGAGCCATAGATGACAAGATCATTCAGCAGAAGCTTTAGTAGTCAGATTTCATCAACTGCACAAAGACACAAACAGATGAATGTCTCCCAAAAGGTTTAGACTATGTGATTAATTCTCCTACTCTGAGTGTGTGTGCTGGGGGCTGTGTGTGTGTGCTGAGGGTGTGTGTGTCTGCTGGGGTTGTGTGTGTGCTGAGGTGTGTGTGCTGGTGGTGTGAGTGTGCTAGGGATGTATATGTGCTGGGGGCTGTGTTGCTGGGTAGTGTGTGTGCTGGGGGTATATCTGGTGGAGATGTGTGTGTGCTAGGGGTTGTGTGTGTGCTGAGGGGTGTGCTGCGGGGGTGTCTGTATGCTTGGTATGTGTGTTCTGGGGTGTGAGTATGGAGGCGTGTGCTGGGGTTGTGGAGAAGAAGCCGCTTTCTCTCTGCTCTGGTGTCACCTTTCTTTTTGCTCCTCTGCTTTCTGTGTC
Organism: Tapirus indicus; assembly: GCA_031878705.1. Taxonomy (NCBI): domain Eukaryota; kingdom Metazoa; phylum Chordata; class Mammalia; order Perissodactyla; family Tapiridae; genus Tapirus; species Tapirus indicus. Next base: position 125,607,374 of record CM062925.1, read on the forward strand.
CTCCCAAGGTCGACCTTAACACTGCAGAGGTTTGCCCTCTCCAGGTGATACTTGGTTCCTGCCCTTAGTTCTCTGAGGACTGTTGAATCCATGGCTATTTTGAGCTTTCTGGATGATTTCCAACCTCTAACTTGATAGATAATGAGGTTTTTTTATGTTTCAAGGTACAAATCAATAAGTGGAAATTTAATTGCACAAAGGAAAAGAGAAATGAGGGAAAATTGCAAAGAAAGTTATGAAAGGGTTAATTTCTGCCTATTTGGAAAAGAGAATGAAAAAGAGACTCCCAGGGGGCTTCTGCTTCATCCTGGTGTGTATTGAAATGTAAGCGGCAACCAACAGTCTGGTTAATAACAATTCACGCCACTGTCAATCTTTTTGACCAATGTCATCAATATTTTACACTGCAAAATAACAACAATTAAGAATCAGGACCAGGAGAAATACTTGGGGCAAAAGTGTTTCTAACACGATAATGAAATCGGCAATTCAGAGCAGCCTTTCCAACAGACATGCTAGGAAAAGTCTTGTCCTGCCCTTATTTTCCAAACAGTGTGAACCACAGCTCTTATTACAAAGGAACACTGAGGCCCGGGAGAGATACTGTAGCTCCAATCTGTAAAATTCAGGTAAAAGTGTTTTGGGATCAAGCAGGAAAACTAACAGTAGTTCATGTCGACCCTGGACTTACCATGGGCTAGGCACTGTTCTAAATACAAGATAAGTTCACAACAAGAGTAATTTGAATTAAAACAAATCTTGGCAAATTTCTTATGTGATATGCAAACCAGCTTGCAAAGTACACCAGAAAGAATCAAATCTCCATTTTTCTCTCCCAATTCAATTTTTGTAAGTTTTAAGAAAGGTCCAAGTGGCCTTCGTTTTATTTATTCTACTTCTTAGTGAAAGTGAAAGACAGTAGGCCTCAAATTCAGAATTCCATTTTATTTATTATATGAGCTTGAGTCGAGCTTTTGCATATTTTCATGTCATTTTAGGTTCAGATCTTAAGCATCACTTTTGAAGTTTACCAACCAGAGATTACCGAAAATGCACAGTCACAGTCCAAAGTAAGGGTCATTGACCTCATAGCAGCCAAAGAAAAGGGTCAGTGGGGACTGATGAGTGTCTCAGTAAGGGAGACTGGGGGCTGAGCTTCTTACAGGATGGCGCTGAGGGGAACTGGAAGGTGGGACGTTCTGGACTTGATGCTCTCACTGGTTTGGGCAGTTGGTATTTGGGTGTCTGGATATATTTTTGTCTGGGGGTGGGAATGGTAATGCAGGGCCAGCACTGTGTTGGGAGAGAAACTCTGATCACTCAACAAAGGCCATGCCGATGGTTTTTGCAGTTGTGGTTATCTCGTCTATGTTCTGATAGAAGCACTGTTTCTGCTAAAAGAGGTTAAGCAGGCCCTTTTCCTTGTCTGGGTCCTGTTGGAACTGTTGTCAAAGTCCTCTTAGGAATTCCTTACATGAGACAATTAGATAAGAAAGATACAGTTTATGAAAAAGACTTGAGGAGGTGGTTAATTTTTTAACAGTTCATATAAAACATCATGTATTTCAAAATCATCATTTTATTAATGTGTACATGAAATACTGCCTAACGGTGTCGCCAAGGAAATCTTACAGCAGGCAGCAATCCTTCTCAAATTCATTTATATCACTATCTCCTAGGAAAGCAAAAGTGGCTTGCAGGTAACCTCCTAATTATTTTGGCATCTATGGGTAGGACTCAAGTGTTTTACCTTCTATCGGGTTATGCGCCATGTGGTTTAAAGTTTGAATTTCGTGGTATGTACGTGCCTAGGCATTCCATTCTTAACAGCATAGTGGAAATATTGCAAAAACAAACTCGACTGTTTTTATTTCACTTTCTGATATGCACATTGTACCGACACTCTCTACATGGGCCTCCTTGATGGGTAATGAAGGTCTGAAACACAGAAAAGCTATGGGCTGCCCTGTCCTTCCCTTTCCTTCTTTGTCGTCATTTTCAGCTGACACAGGGAGGTGACAGAGAGAGAAAGGGTATGGATAGTTCCCCAGTTGTTTGTGTTTCTTAGAATGGCATCGCCTTCTTCCCGACTCAGAGCCAGCTCTGTTCTGAAGGAAAGCATGGCCTCTGGGGCTGGCTGACAGCCACCCTACTTAGTCAGACATGTCACGTACTTACCTTGTACTCCCTTTGAGTCTTGCAGACTCCCAGGCATGGTAGATCCACCAGGATTCTGTGCTTCTGGGGTGTCATGAACACTGAGTGCAGACGGGGAGGCAAGGGAGGGCAGCAGACTTGCACAGAGCATGTGTCTCCTCAGCTCACACACATGTTCCACCACCCACTGGACTTCACATACTAAATACAAGTTCAAAGATAAAATTATTAAGAGTCCAAGAGGGTACCAGCCAAGCATTAAACTAAGAGTGGGGCCTTTCAGCATCGGGCCCTGTGTGCATGCCAAGGAAGCTGGTCCTGCTCATTAGAGCACAGACGTGCTCTTATTCCACCCACATGGGGGAAAACTAACAAGTAAAAAAACCCTTTGACTCCACTTTCCCTGCAGCTACTGCTCAATTTCACTTCTTCTTTTACAGTAAAATTCTTTGAAAAAGTTCCCTCTACATCTGACCCCCAATTTCCCTTCTCCCATTTTCTGTTGAGTCCTCTGACATCAGGGTTTTGTGCACATCCCAGCCATGAAGTTACTCCTCTCAGGGTCACTAATGAGCTTTCCACGGCCAAATCCAAGGATCAACTCCCAGTCCTTGTCTTGACCCACAAGCACGTCCCTGAAACAATCCTGTCACTGGGGTTCCTGATGCCACACTCTGTGATTTCTTCCTGTCCCTCTGGTCTCTTCCTTCTGTTCTCCTGCAATAGTGCCTCTTCACCAGCCCTCTGAGCTTCAACATGCCCATACCACCTTTTGATATGTTCAGAAAGTCTCCTCTAGGTGAGGGGGGCAGGACACACCCTTCTTTGCCCCTCTAACATCCTGCTGCCCAAAAGTGAATGTAATTGCTGAAGATCACCCAGTGCCCTTAGCTTATGAGTACTGTGGCCAAATGCTAGATGTAATAAACTGAAGGGGATCGTTAAGACATCATGGAACTGTCACTGTATCCATGGCTGGTCTTCTTGAGGTCTCATATGCGAGAGAGAAAACCCTGGTCCTTTGGGTTTTCTGTAACATGCAGTTGAATCTATGATGCACACCCTGAGACATTACACTCTTAGCTGCTGTCATTCTCTAGAATATACAACTCATTCTGAAGATGCACAAACCATTTACAAGAGGAAAGTAACTAGAATGGGAAGGGCCAGTCAACGCAAGTAGGAGTGGGATACAACTAGGTTAGTCATTCTCTCCACTCATTGCAAGTGACTCCTATTTCTTCATTTCTTGAGATAATAGAAGTTAAGTTTATATTTGAAAGCACATGGACTCTTGTATGGAAGTCTAACTTGTTGAGAAGACAATAAGGGATTGAAACGTATGTTTATTTACAACTTGAGTGAGAGATGCCCTGTGTCCTTCATCTATAGAGTTCTGAAGTGAGAAACTATATTCCCTTTATTCTCAGATTCTTGTTGCTAACAGTGAAAATAACTTTCATTCATATAGATAAAAGTCATCTCAGTTGGGTGTCACAAACATTCTACAAGGTTGAAATTATTATCTCCATTGACAATGAAAAACAATGTCAGGAAGTCTAAATCAGTTGTTGATGAATATATGGTGTTGGTGATGGGTTTTGAACATAGATATTCCGATTCCAAATCCAGGGTTCTTCTTAGATAAGATTGTCTTATTAAATAATGTGTATTTGTATTATTAAATAAGGTGTAATGTGTTGAGTTTTGCTGGTCATCAGGGTGATCTGGACCATGTTCAATATTAAGAAGAACAAACCAAAACTTTCAAGTCATTACTAAAGGCATAACATTAATAGGAAACATTTATTACTACCTAATGGATGAATCTTTCCTATTCCTTCTTGGACAAAGTTGACAGTTACATAATGATGACATCAACTCAGCTTTGGAGTTTAGTCATATTTCAGCAGAGTGAGTTAAATCGAATTGCAACACTTAGAGTTACTTATCCATTGCCATGAATGCCTTGACTTATTGGAACCCACTGGCAAAACCCATAGTATTCTGCTAGAATAAGATATTTTCACCACAGTCAAGCAGAATAATGCTGCTAGGGATGAGAATTGAATATATCAGAATTCCTATTTTTCATGATTGAGGCTAAGGAAGAGTGGAGGAGCAAATCAATTTTCTGTCCTGGTAAAATGACTTAATATCATTTCAGAAATTGAAGACATTATAAATGTAATCCATTTTAAACTTTTTTTACACTAGGTGTAAAGTAGGAAATGTAATTCTTTTATCAGCAGCTCTTACAAAGAATAATTATATTTTTAGTTATATTTTAGTTATTACATCAAAATTAGCATATTTTAAAATGAAAATACTACTTTTAATAAATAAAGGTTACTGGTTACAATAATCCACTCTTTTTCTAGTCATTTAATCAAATTTGTTTTAACACCTACATTTATGATGATTTTGATGAGAAATAATGTGGTGAGGAAAAGAGGAACAGTATTTAGAATGAATGCTATCATAAAGATTTTAGCATCTATTTGGAGACATCTCCTAGCACTTTCATAAAAATTTAGAACCAGGACTCAGAAGACTGGGTTCTAACCTCAGGCTTTCAGATAATCACACAAACTTTTCTGAAAAAAAAGTAGTGACGAACAATATCGGTAGGATGATTTTTTCTTATTTTTTTGCAGAGATGTTTGTATTCTTATTTTAATTACTACTAAATACAGAGCCATTACAATGACTGGCTTTATATAGAGATAAATGTTTATATGTTATATATACATATTTATATTTGTATATATATATTTATATACCCATGGTGTGTGTGTGTGTATATTGAATATAAAAAATTGTGACTTCAAAGAATTTTATTATTTAGAATTTACGGTTTTATTGAGAAAAAATGTATGTGATATAATTGTCAATGTCAAACAGTTTTCTTAATCCGAATCCTGAGTTATCTACACACAGCAATCTTGCCAGACAACATGATATTCGTATCTATGCTGTATTAACTAGAATCTAGGTTGTGGGAAATGGCATTCATGGGGAATTTCTTAAAGCACTTGTAGTTAACTATTTGTCTAGATCAGGGGGTGGTTATTTGGAGCACAAATTACCACAAGGTAATCAAATTAAAGGTATCTGTTTTAAGCCAGAGCCATGGTTCCTGAAATGCTCTATAAATTTTGGGTGTACTGAATTGCCCTTCTCTGGGGAGACACTCATGGCTTTCACACGTCCTCAAAGATTAGAAAAATATAGATGCCAACATTCGGCCACATAAGATCCCTTTCACTGAATTGCATTTTGGTATTGTATTCCACCATGAACTTCAAATGCAGAACTCGTCATGAAATGGTCACATCAGCGTAACCACTGTATTTATTGTGGGGATGTTGTTTTATAACGTTGTGTCGATTATGAGACTACAAAGGAGAACTGTGTTTCATACCGAAGTACAGGGGAAGCTGTTATTCCCTTGAACAACTGTGTCCCTGTTGTCTCACAGACACACATTTTTTTCAACATGTCCTTACTGGATGCAGATAGTGGCAGAAACTGCGGGAGGATGAGGGATCTCGTCCTGAACAAAACAGATGAAAACCTTCTTCTTCACAGAACTTCCATCCTAGTGACCTCAGGAATTTTACATTTCAAGGACCAACGTTGTAGACCTGGGACGTTTTGAAATTTGTAACTGGTTGCATTCCCTTCCATGCATTGGCTGTTGGGAAGTCATTGGACCCCTTATGGCCCTGACATAGAAATCGTGTAGGATTTTATGGCATGTATCTCCATGAACTCATTTTCTTCCATTATTCTATTTCTCTTTATCCTAATTTCTTTATAGCTTTTGAAAGCACTTTAGATTCACTTGAAAATGAAGCAACAAATAAAATTTAAAATTAAATCAATCTTCGTTAATTATTAAAAATGATTTAAAGCAGGGTACATGTTTTTACTTTAATCAGAAAGTTTCCTACTTGCACTGGAGGAAACTGAACTACAAATTACACTTGCTTAGTTTCTCTTGGATTGTTGAGCAACCAAAAACAAAGCCCTAAGTTAAGCAAAATACTTCATGAAAAGCCTGAGACTTTTTGAATTTTTTTTAATTAGCCCCACAACAGACCCAGGTGCTTCACCAACAAATCATTTAATGCAGGACTGGTAACATAATTTGTGACACTCGAGGGCAAGAAGAAAAATGCAGGATCCCCTGCTCAAAGCATATTAAGAATTTTAAGACAGTGAGAGCCGAACATTAAACCAAGTACTGGGCTGTTCTGGATAAGGGGCCACAAATCTGACATGCTCTTATGAATGTTAAAGTCTAATTTTTGGTGGAGTTTAACTTTCCTTTCTTTTCAGTGGAAGTTATGGGAAGTGAATCTCGAGAGAGCTACTTCACAATGTGAATGTGAAAACAGATATGATGTTGTCAATTGGCCTAATTTCCACCATATTGGACGTCTTCAGGCAAGATGTTAGCACACCTTGCATTAAGGGTGTAACTGTCTAAATGCAGAATAAGCACGGCCACTTTATTTATAAAGAACTGCTGGCAGTGACCCAAAGAATTCAATCATGGTGTCTAATGCCATCAAAGAAATTAGAAAAAAATAAACTGCAAAAACTTGATGAAATGACATTAATTTGAACTTGAGATAGTCATTTCACCTGTCAGTGAAAATTTCATAATCCGTTTTATTCAAATGTCTTGTTATTCTAAGGAGTGTTACATGTTGGTTAAATATATTTGCAGAAAATTAATAAGATCGAAAAGAATCACCCAAAAAAACCCTCCTGGAACTAATGATATGTTATAGCAATGTTGCAGGACACAAGGTTCATATACAAAAGTCAATCACTTTCTTATATATCAGCAATAACCAAGTGAAATTTAATATTAAAAATACAATACCATTTACATTAGCACCCCAAAATGAAATACTTAGGTATAAATCTAACAAAATATTTAAAGAGCTATATAAGGAAAACTACAAAATTCTGAGGAATGAAATCAAATAATTAAATAAATGGAGAGATATTTTATGTCTGTGGATGGAAAGATTCAATTTTGTTAAGATGTCAGTTCTTCTAACTTGATTCACAGATTCCAGACAATCTCCAGTCAAAACCTCTACAAGTTATTGTGTGGATATTGACAAATTAATTCTAAAGTTTATATGGAAAGACAAAAGACCCAGAGTAGCCGACACAACATTGAAGGAGAACTAAGTTGGAGGACTGACACCACCCAACTTCAAGACTTACTGGGAAACTACAGTAACTACAGGAAACTACTAGTGTGGTTTTGTTGAAAAACTAGATCAATAGAACAGAATAGAGAGAACAGACCCCCACATAGAGTAAACTAATCTTTGACAAGGGAGCAAAGGCAATACAGTAAAGATAGTGTTTTCCACAAATGGTGTTGGAACAACTGGACATCCACATGCAAAAAAATGAATCTAGACATAGATGTTATACCCTTCACAAAAATGAAACAAAGTGGATTATAGACCTAAACATAAACTCTTAGAAGACAACATAGGAGAAAACCTAGATGACCCTGCGTGTGGTGATGCTTTTTTAGATACAACACCAAAGGCACAACCCATGAAAGTAAAAATTGATCAGCTGAATTTCATTGAGATTAAAAACTTCTGCTCTGCAAAAGACACTACCAAGAGCATGAACAGACAATCCACAGACCGAAAGAAAATTTTTGGAAAAGACACATCTCATAAAAGACTGGTATCCAAAATATTCAAAGAACTCTTAAAATTGACAATAAGAAAATGAACAACCTGATTTAAAAATGGGCATCTGAACTGACACCTAAACAAAGCATTGGTTAAAGCACTACTTTTGGACCCAAATGGCATTTTCTCCATTTTACAATTAACCTTCCTCTGGAAATAGGTAATGTGCATACACTCTGCCCCCAGATCCAGTTTCATGCCGAGACCGGCTCCCCTCACATGAAGGATGTCTGAACCATGAGTAAATAATAATTGTAATCAAGTCCTCCGTGGATAATTGTCCAAAAGCTGAACCAAGAACTTAAGAGCCATGGCCTTCAATGCAATCTGTGCCCCTGATTTTTCAATTTGAAAGAGCTTGTCAGATTTCTTGACATTCGGAGAGGATGCTTTCCTGTTTCTCCTGTGGAAACATGTTCATTATCCTTAATTGGCGTTAAGTGGGAGCATCCTGCCAGTGAGTGCCGTTGCTTCGCAGCTCCTGCTTAAGATCATAGGTTTCCCATTTACACTCCCTATAAGGAAATAGGTTAGACATATTACAGGCGGTGGGCTAAAAGCATTCAAAAACATTTTCATTGTGTCAAATTGCCAGTCTTTGCACAAGCTAACTAGTTATTTTCTCCTCATAACCGTGAATGCTACAAATTTTGTGGCTCACACTGCGGTTTTATTTAAAAGGCATTATAGCCTGCAATCTTAGTTCATTTGGTGCTAGTCTGGTAAATGACCATCTTTCATACCCAAAATTTCAATCTAGGTACTGATCGGCGGGTTAATATTATAGAAAGTGCACCCTAGGGGAACATAAAGAGATGGTAGGATTTTAGAGCCTAGTAAAATAGTTCTCTACTCCAATGGGAACAGTTTAATCAACAAAATGACTTGGAGTAAATGTGCCCCTTTCTGGTGTTTCAGCTTATATGAGTGATATTTCACCAAAATCTTACAATTTTTCATCATGTACTTTGGTTTGTTTCAGATGTTAATTTTAAAAGTTATGTTGATTTTCTAGAAACACAGTTTGATATATACATCCTGCCCTACAAATGAATAAAATGAAATGTTGTTGCAAATATTTACAAACCCCATAATCATTTCCTGCAGTTTCTTGTGGGGTGGATTGTGGTGGACCCTGTCTTACGATGTAGCCTTCTATGTACTTACTCCCTCTTTTGTATGGGTTATGATAGCTCCTTTCATACAGCTTTGGTAAGGTGAAAGCATTTATGTCAAATGCCTGTGCATTATTTCTCATATGTAGCATTTTCTCGCACGGTCATCTTTCACATGACCAAAGGGAGACAATGCTGATGGATTCCCAATGTGCCCAGCATATTCTGTCCATCGTGCTCTAACCCTCACAATAGTCAGCAGGACAGGTACTCTTATCCTTGCTCTATAGTCAAATGAACTTGGGCTCAAAACACAAAGTCATTTGTGAAGGGCTCTAAGGGATGGCAACGACAATCCCAGGCCTAGATGGAGTCCCATTCTGTCTTGTCTTCACAGGCATCTCTCATGACTCTCCCCTTACAAAGGGGAGAGAAAAACCCTGACTTGAAATGACGCGTCATCATCCCTTGTAGACTGAGGCAGCTGTGCAAAGTCGGCGTGGTCTGGCCCTGCCAACACTGTGACGTGTGTGGGAAAGTCACCCATCGTCCCCAGGGCACTCCCGCCTTGCTTTCCTTTAGTACAGAAGAGGGAGCAGGACTGCCTTTCCAGGGATGCTTTCCCACTCTGCCAGGGATGACTGTAAATAGGGGAACCTGTGGAGGGTGTGGCGGATGGAGAAATGCAAAAAAAAGTAAATAAGTAAACAAAAATAAAGCATTCCGTACAACAAGATCTCTGATAGTACTGGGTAATCATCCACTTGAGAGGGACTCAAACATTATTTTAGGCAATTCTTTTGAAATATTTAATTTTTAATATTTTTGTCTGCTGAATTTAATTGCAAGATCGTCAAGGTCAATACATCTAATAATACCTAGATGTGGGATTACTCTTAATGAATAATAAGAATAATACAAAGTGGGATGATAACGAATAACGAGATTCTTAATCTCCTGCTAGAAATGAGGCACAGGGAGGGTAAATAACTCTCTTAAGGTCACAGAGTTAATCCATCGCAAACCAAAGTGTTAAAGAAGCCAAAATGTCTTGCTGCGGACTGAGTGGTGTCAGCCACTATGCTAGACTGCCAGGCTGATTCTCTGCAGGAGCTCACACACCTCTTACCAGTGCATTTGGGACCGAAAAATGAGATAGTAGAGATTTCCTGATTTGTGCTTGAATTAAAATATAGATAAAAGCACAACATTCTACGTGAAACTTCCTATGACATTTTGTTGAAAAACGTTTATGCTAAAGTCAGAATATAATTGAAAAGAGAAAAAAGTAATTTTTTGGAGAACTTGGAGGATGGGGTGCCTCTTTGATTGAGACCTTGTGAAATTTATTTGAAAAATTGTTTTCCAAATTGCATAAACCCCCATTAAACGAGGGCATATATGTGACCCAACTAGATACACTTTGCAAAAGAAAAAAAATTACAGGACATCCCAATAATTTATATTATTCTATTACAATTTCTGTGAAAGACCTTAAAATCATTAAATATTCCAGTTAAGCTGATAGACGCTGTTAGAAATATTGCTCTGGTTTGTCTTAAGCCATTCACGGCAAAATGTTCCCAACCATGGGAGCTAAATGTTAAAGGCACGCTGGTTAATATCTCAAAGCTGTGCTGCATTATTTCAAGTTCTTTCAAAGTGTTAATGTTAGAGATTTGAAGAGACATCCCTGATTGTTTGTAACTTAACTTACAAGAAGAGATCAAATACAAGGAATTAGTAAAACTCAGTTTTAATCCCCAGTGTGTTATAGCTGAACCAATCTCCTCCTCAGCGGTTGTTTTTCTTCATGTGTGATTTTCTGGTGTCTATTGATTGGGCTGAGCAGGTTGAGGGGTAATTTAGCATCCCTGGGCTACACTGGGCGTCACTCTTTCCACCTTGACCCCGCTTCCTCTGCCTGAATGGCTGATTGCCTTCCTTTATTCTGCAGGCTCAGTCTGACTTGAATATTTCACTGTCTCAGTCATTTGCAGCCAACACCACCCCAGGAGGAAACCCCTCCCTTGGAATGAAATATTGGCAGGGTGGAGGAGAGCTTGCACATTATTACCAAACTAAATATCTGTCTCTGAGACTCAGGACAAGCATTGTGCCATGTTGCATATTAAATTCAAGAGAAACTCAGGAAGAAAGAAAAGTTCACATTACAAATTGATTTACCATCACCAGGCCTAGGGAAAGAAGTTCTCAGCAGGTCTGATTGTCTTCTTATTATTTTCCTTCTCCTCCTGCTCCTCCTCCTTCTCTTTGGCAATAGCCTCTAAGGCAGGTTTAAAATTTTTAATATAAATACACAATATCCCCAATCCCCACACACAGTTACACATACACATACCTACAGAAAGGCCAGGCTGGCATTTCAACTCAACTTTTGGACACATAAATCAATCTTTGATACCTGGTTTTCAACCTTAGGAAATATCCTGTCTTAATCTGTCTGGACACCTGAATAGGGCAGACTGGGCAGCTTATAAACAGCAGACATTTTATTTCCCACAGTTCTGGAGGCTGGAAGTCCAGGATCAAGGTGCCAGAAGATTCTGCATCTACTGAGAACCCACTTCCTGGTGCACAGATGGCCATCTTCTCGCTGTGCCCTCACATGGCGGAAGGGGTGAGGGGGCTCTCTGGGATCTCTTTTATCTAATCCCATTCATGGCGGCTCCACCCTCATAAATCTAATCACCCCCAGAGGCCCCACCTCCTAACACCATCACACTGGGGGTTTAGGTTTCAACATACGGATTTTGAGGGGACACATTCAGACCATAACATACCCTAAAGTTACCTCAGGAAGTAAAGGCAAAGAAGAGAAATTCATCATTCTCCTGGACAAGTCTTTTCCAAATGTGAAAAATATACAGGTGCTTTACAATTAAAAAAATTTACTCTTTTCATGTTAACTTAAATTAGTTTTCTCATCATGTTTCTTAAACAGTCATAAAATATGTACATATCTTTTGACATTTGGAACTATTATTCAACTATAAAAGAAAGGTAAATTACAGTTGAATTTAAAAGACTTTCCTCTTCCTCTTCTCTTCCATTCACTTATTGGATAATTCAGACCTAAGCCAGTAGGTGGGACAGAACAAACACAGATTGGGCACGGGGGGACAGCGGGTAGCAGAGGAGGAGTTCGCGATGGAATCTGTGATAACCAAAGCAGAATCTCAGACTCTGAAAAGGGAGAGGGGGTATCTGGGCATCCTGACATGGGGAGAAACTGCCTTGGTGGGAAGAGAGAGTGTGCTTGCCACACCAGCAGACCCCTGTAACACATGACCACAGACTTGGTGGCTACACACAGGAGAAATGTACCCTCTTGCAGTTTAGAGGTCAGAAGTCTGAAATGCGTTTCTCCAACTGGAATCCACTTGCTGACAGGGCCATGCTCCCTCCAAAAGCTGTAGGGAGCATCAGTTTGCTCCTCTTCTCCACCATCCCTTGGCTCAGGGACCCTTCCCCCATCTTCAAAGCCTGCAACATAGTGTCTTAGAACATCATCATATTGCCTTCTCTTTCTGTAGTAGAGTCTCTTATGATTATATTTAGGGCCCCTCCAGGTGAATGTCTCCATATCAAGATCTTTAGTCACATCTGCAAAGTTACTATTGCCACGTAAGGAACATTCACAGGTTTTGGGTTTCTGAACCTGATGCCTTTGGGACCATTATTCAGCCATAACAGCAAATAGTGTGAGTGACCCTGAGAAAGCACTGGGCACAGAGGTTGGAGTCCAAGTAAGGTGGGGGGACATTCGTGGCCATGAACGGCCTGGACTGGGCTCAGGGCCTGAGCAGGTGAGGAGGGCATCCATGGTGGGGGCAGAGAGGGGAGTCGGCGAAAACAGAGATGGCAGATTGATTAAAAACAAGGGGTTGATCAGATACGTTAGCATATTGACAATGAGGACAGCCAGGTTTCACTCTGTTAGAGAAACGCGGAAACGGAGAAAAGTGGAATGAACCTGTGGTATTGGACGGAATTGGACGGATTTACATGAACTCAGGATCATCCATGTGTGTAGAAATATAGAGAAATAAGTAGGAATGTAACATGTGTGAGTGTATATAAACACACACGTGCACATGTGCATGTCCACACCCTCGTGGATGTGTGTGTTGTCATTATACTTGTGTTACCTGGCCCCGTACACCGAGAGGCACTCTCTGGGAGGAACCAGGGTGAGAGCCTGCTTCTGCTCCCTGGAGTTACACTGCTCCTGGGTCCGCTCAGTGTACAGGACCAGGTGACATGAGTATAATTACACACGCATGTGCAGGTGAGTGTGTGTGTGTGTATGCTGTAAAAGGTGAGAAAATTGAGAAATGGCTTATTCCATGGCTAAAACAGGTCTTCCGTAGATTTTATTGTGCAAGAAAGAGCAAAAGTGTTTGATGATGAGGAGTGGACACAAAAAAATAGCTTACATGAGCTTGCACTGGTCAAATCAGGGATCATTAATGTGTCAAGATAAATAATGATAGAAATGGATTGTAGCATCAAATAAAATTGGAAATCATGAGTCTATGCAAATATAAATGGATGGATGGACAGAGACGTAGATATACAGACAGATCCATAAACAAATAGACAAATAGATAAATAGATGGACAGATTGGATAGATAGATAGATAGATGATAGATATATAGATGGTACATAGATAGATAATAGATAGATACATAGATAGACAGGATACTTACATAATTTTGAAGTGCCTCCCCATGAAAATACTAATTACAAAGGGAAAATAAGTAACCTTACAGTGAAGACTGAAAGACCTCATCTTGATTAAGTGACTAATTTGACCATCATCATTAATGGGAATAACTGAAATACACTATTGCTTGAGAGCATGCAACAGGGAGAAGCACACTACTGCCAAAAATGTACAACCTGAATCTCAACCATAAAAATGCATCAACGTAGCCCAAACTGAGAGTCATGTCATGAAATAGCTGCCTTGTAAAGAGACAGGACTACTAAACAAAATGCATGATTTGGACATGAATCCTTTTGTTATAAGGACATTACTGGACCAACTGATGAAACTTGAGTGGGATCTGAGGATTGGATGACAGCGATGGTAACATCCTGAAATTCCTAACTTGGGTGGTTGTAACAGTGTGTAGGAGAACATCTTCCTGTGTAGGAAATAGAGTAAGATATCCAGAATAAAGTCAAATGAGATGGAACATACTATGTAGAAGCAAACCTACCTAGGAAATGTACTCTCAAATGGCTAAGGAAAAAATTCTTTTATCTGAAATTTTAAAATAATTTAGAAACATCACAAAACTGTGAAATCATTTCCTGTGACGGATGAGATCTCCACTCACAAGGAGCATCCTCTCCTGACATTCGGTTCAGTACACTGATTCTGCGTGTGAAATACAGTGATTCAGCTATCCTACCTCTTTCTCCTAACTGACCACCTGGAAAACCTTAATCCATGTAGATTGTCATAATGCTACCTAGTCTTCATTTGGTCTGACTGCTTCATTTAAGTGTGACGTCTCCCCATCTGCCCTTGACAACTACAACGCAACTCCTTGGTGCCATCTCCATCTGCAACACGGAAGGAAATGTAGTCACCCAGATCACACTGAAGGTTGAAAGTAAAACCCAGATGACCTCAAATGTGTTATATTAATGTATCATCATCATCTAAATAAAATAAAAAAATTAAAAAGAGGCAATTGATAGCAAAGAAGGTATAAATAAGCTAGACTTACAAGTGTATAGAGACACAATAAGGAGATATTGCTTCATTCTGATCAGATTGGGGAGAGATGAAAGCTGGATAATATCAAGTGTTAATGAGAATATGGGCAAACAGAAAGTAAACTGATAGAGCCATTCACATATCTATCTGGAAGAAGTCAGTGAGAGGGAGCATGTGAAAGCACTTCTACCCATTCTTCTTCTTGGCATCAACACCTCATTACGTAGAAGCTCAAATACATACTCACAGCATGGTAAGGAGAAAGATGCCCATTCTTGTGTCAGCAGTAGGAGCAACTCTTCACGAGTTGATAGAAACTTAGATGTCCACAGCAGTGGAAAAAACATAAATAAAATGTGGAACAGGATGTTGTGGAGTAAGCAAAGAACTACATCTGTATAAAGCAACATAGGCAGATAGCAATGTAATGATGAGCAAAAGACTAAAAGGAAGGAAATAAAATACTTTTTAAAATAAAATAAATAATTAAATTTCTCAAAACTAAATATTTTTCCACAATTTGTGTGTATCCATATGCTAGGGACTAAATGTTTGTGTCCTCCCCAAATTTGTTTGTTGGAATCCTAAACCCCAAGGTGATGGTGTTAGGAGGTGGGGTGTTAGGGAGGTAATTAGGTCATGATGGAGCCCTCAGGAATGAGATTGGTGCCCTTATAAGAAGAGATTTCAGAGAGCTCCTTCACACCCTTCACCAGGTGAGGACCCAGTGAGAACATAGTGTCTGCCATCTATGAACCAGGAAGTGGGCCCTCACCAGACAGAATCAGTCCTTACCTTGATCTTGGACTTCCAGACTCCAGAACTATGGGAAATAAATGCCTATTGTTTAACTGCTTAGTCTGTGGTATTTATCCTAGCAGCCTGAGCTAACATATCATATATATATATACATATATATATATATATGTATGATCAATTAAAAATTCATAAATTAAATGCACAAGAGTTGGTGCCTATGAAAGAGGAAAATAGAACTGTGCATGAAAAGGAGGTAATTTTAAAAAGTAGACAAAGGAGGCATCTCATGCAATGGGCAGGTAATAAAATATACCCACAAAACTAAAAATATAGTCAAATCTATTTTGGCCACTGGATGGTCTTTAGATTAAAAAATAAATTAAATAATTAAAAAGTGAAGAACATTGGGCCGCCCGGTGGCTCAGCGGTTTAGTCCGCGCTTGGCAGCCCGGGGTTCGCAGGTTCGGATCCCGGGCGCCCGCCGACGCACTGCCTGTCAGCCATGCCGTGGCGGCGTCCCATATAAAGTGGAGGAAGATGGGCACGGATGTTAGCCCAGGGCCAGTCTTCCTCAGCAAAAAGAGGAGGATTGGCGACGGATGTTAGCTCAGGGCTGGTCTTCCCCACAAAAAAAAAAAAAAAAAAAGTGAAGAACATAGCACCCTATTGGATACCAGGAAATATGTCTCTCCAGACAGACTCCACCGCTTCTGAGGAGAAACACTCCCATCCCCTTCTGCCCTGTGGATCACACGTTCATCTCAACTCCTTTTACTTCCCATGCTGGTTCCTAATGGCTGCCGATGTCTTGATGGAGCCATCAGATCTCAGACTTCCTCAGCCCCTCTACCACCCCAGAACCAGCCTCCAGGTTCCCTTCTTCATTGGGTTCTTAGTAGAGACTGCAGCAGCAACTAGAAGTGTATGTGTTGAGGGTTTAGTATTTCACTAAGTCCAGGCCTTGTCTTAGCTTGTTGTATATTATATCCCAGCCCTATTGCTTGTAATTGAGTTTAAAATAGTAATACATGTTTTTAAATTCACTTATGGTTGAAGAAGTTTCCTAATATTCACAAAAGAAGAAACTTCATAATTCAGGCACACACAGACTACATCCACTTAGACCAGTTCCTTGGGGTGAGACGAAGGCGTCTGTGCTGTGTAGTGTGATCCACAGTCGGAGAGCATCCTGCAGACTTCTCCTCTAGGGGAGTTAAGAGAGAATTAAATGAAACATACAGCATTTTCAAGGAAGACAGAATTAAATGAAACATACAGCATCTTAAAGCAGCCTTCTCCTTTAGGGGAGATAAGATAGAACTAAATAAAACATACAGCATTTCAAAATGTGACTGCTCAATACTTAGTGAGTGAAAAGACATTTGCCTTATTAATTTCATTCTTAAGATCCTAAATTTCTTGGGATACACAGAACTTTAGGATCTGAACCATCTACCCCCAAATACCCTGCAACACTGGGAGTTGAATAGAGTGAAGGAAAAAATGGGGATGTCTTGAGGAGAGAGGAAAAGAGAGAGAGAAGGAAGGAAAATCAGATTCCCGTGTAGGAGGACTTTAATAAACGACTCAATGGAGAAAGTAAATTCTTTACCCTTTCCTCAGGACTCCATACCCACAATCTGGGAAGAGTAAGATTTTCTTTCTGGTAATGGATTGTCCTCCATGCCTTCTCAGATGGTATCAGCACAGAGTCGGGGGTTAAAACAACACATGTCTTACAGCCTTCACAGTCTGCAAAGCTTTCAAATATACGATCTTACTTGATCTCCACAATGTCAGTGAGGCATGTCTAAACCACAGTATGTGGTAAAGCTGAGAGTCAAGCACAAGTTTCCCTTTCCAAATGTCAACACCATAAACACGCTGGAGAAGCAGTATGGTGAGATGTAGCAAGAACTATACAAATTCATGCTCTACAAGTCCCACCAAGAAATCCCACATTCTGAATCAGATTGGCAATGATGTGCAAAGTCATGTTAAGAATAAAGTGTGCCCTCAGCAAAACTCAGTTGATTATAATCTGATTAAGAGGATTAGCATATCCAAAGGAAGAATGTGTCAGTAAGAATTAATACTGTAAGCTGTGTCCATTCAGGTTGTCTGGGTTCTGCCTTGCAAAGAAACTTTGGGTTTGTGTAGTACATATGTAACCAGCATGGAGAAGGGCACCTCAGCCTAACAAAACCTCACCCTATTAAAACTTCAAACTGCATAATTAACTCCCTTTGTTCTGATATCATGTTTAAGAAGAAATCATCCAGTAATTTGACTTCATTTGTAGCTTTTCTCTTAGAATAGGGTGTGTATGTTAGCATGCTGTTGGTGCGACTATTATATTCCACATTGTAAATCACCAAATCATCCGTGTGGTTTCTCTACTTCAGTGTCTGATCAAGTGCATCAGGATGGATCACCGTCTGCAAGTCAGGCCCCACTCAGCCCTCAGAGACAAGACTTTAAGAGACAGCTGTGTTGCTGGAGGCCTGGAAGCTGGGCGTGGAGGATGAGGACTGTTTAAACTCCTTCATTTGACCAGAAGGTCAAGGAAATTCTTGGAGGCACTGCCAAAGAGAAATGGAGCCCAACACCAGTTTGAGGAAGCAAAGGTAGATTTTATTCAGTGCTTTTACAGGAGGGAAAGAGTCTTCAGTAGAGAACTGAGCTCCATTCCAAATAAAGCAAAGACGGCTGGGATTTTATAGCCAGGGGGCAGAGAGTGGGGTCAGTGGATGGAAAATTACTAGGAGGAGACATCCAATGGTGGGGGGAGTCTGCTAAACTGGCCCAACAGGATTCTTGCTCAAGGCAGGCCAAGGACTCAGATGTAAGGATGGGGGTGCAGACCCTGATCAGATATGGAGGGTGATCAGATATCAGAGGTGGGGGATTCTCCCTAAACTGACTTGGCAGGATTCTTGCTAAAACTGGGCTAGGGAGGCAAGGATCAGGGCCTGAGGATGAGGCCTAGTCAAAAAGGAGGCTCAGAGGTACCTGGTGAGCCTGGTCAAGGAGAGGATCTTTGTCAGTGTGAATTATCATGGAAGGTGTAAGCACTGTATTTCAGGTCTTCTAACTCCCACAGTTGTTTCTGCTATTCCACACCACCTCACAGTCTGATTTTAACCTATTTTATTATTATTATTATTCTACCTCAGTCTTCATAATGTTTAATTTTGTGCTTTTGTCACTGTGCCGGGTCCATTTTTGCCTGCTGCCCAGAAAGCCAAACACTGAGTCGACAAGATTGCAGCAGAGAGAGAGTTTAATCACATGCAGCCATGTGAGGAAATGGGAGCAAATGAATCTCAAATCCGCTACCCCGAAAACAAAGACTTGGGGATATTTATGGGGTAGGGGTAAGTTGGTCTGAAATGATTGGAGGTGAGGAGAGATGAGGTAATTGACGATCTGCACAAGTGTTGTCAGGTTTCATGCCTCCTCATAGGATGCACGTCCACAGAATAATAGCTCCTGAAAAAATAGCTCAAAAAAACCCATTACCATGGTGACCTGGGCCCCAGGGAGACGTTGTCTATAGGAACCTATTGGGAGTCAGAGAGCATATTGCCCGGACAGCACAATTAACAATGGGTACGTTCATCACGCAGATTTAAGTCATCGCCTTCTGTTCTGACAAGTTTCTAGGTTAGACCATCATCCCCTTCTTCCTGGTACAGGGAAGAAGATACTAGAGATTTCCTTTACAAATGTAAATGTCTCTTACAAAGGGTGACCAGAACTAAGAATGGCTCAGCAAGGACCCTCTCAGATAACCAGAGATGTCTATGGTGATGGCCTGTTCTGGGGTCAGGCCTCTCATCCCAAACTCTTTTGGTCAGTTAGCGGGGGTTGGGGGTTAAAGCATCTTTCCAGCAAAGACATATTTTGGGGTGGCCACTCCAATCCCCCCTAGTTACTAGCTGCTTAATCATTCATGGCCAACTGTTTGCCAGTTTCACTTTCAAAAGATTCCACCGAGTTGATTGAACTGACTCAACCATTTCCTTTCAAAGTGCACATTAGACTTTGCCAGATTTACTGCTTTTATAAATAAATACAAGGGCACACTTTTACTTCTGTGATATCATTTCCTTCAGGTAAATTCCCAGGAGAGAGATTAATGTATCCAGCATACATGTATCTTTATGGTTGCCATAACATCAGATTTTTCTTTATGAAAGGATTTAGAATGCTATCAATCCTTTCCAAGTAACTCGGTACCCCCTTAACCTGCCGTCTTCGTGTGTCATATTTAAAATACTAATTTAGCACGTACAAACATTTGCCACAAGTTTACTTTCACTTGCATTTCTTTAATTACTATGGATGATTCAGTTTTCTGTTTCATCTTGTGTGGATTTTCTTTAGTCTTTTAAAACAGTTTAATTATTTATCTTATTAAGTTTGACAGCACTTAGATACAAGCATGGCCTAGAGCAGAAACGACGTGTTCGCTACAAGATGCAGACACAGATGAAATGACGACATGGTTCAGGGACTTTACTGAAACCTTTCAAATCTTTTCCTGATTGCAAACTTAAGAATTTGAAAGGTCTGCAGGTAAAACTCTCACAATATTATTGAAGACTCTTTCTGCAATGTTTTGCAAAAATGATCCTAATTCAATGTAGACTGAGACAAATGACCCAAAAACCCAGGAATATGAGATAAAAAAAATAGTAATGACATTACACACACTTTCATTAATATTTTATTAAGCTAATTTATTTCTTGTACATTGTTGGAAGTTACCTCTTTTGTTAATATCTATATATATATATCTTATTCATCTAATCCATTTGACAATTACACCTCTGGAAATTAATAGTAAATTGACACTACTTATTTTATAGTTAATGTCTGGGGACTTCAGTCATCTTAATTTACTTTTTCTAGGTCCTGCCTAATCTGAATTCTGACATGCTATATTTTTCTGAAGATTCAGGAAAATGACCAGAACTCACAGAGATGATGCAATATCTTTTTATAAATTGCATAGGAAATACTTTTTCCATCTTTTTGGCTACTCTTTCCATAACTTAAATTTATGTCAATAACTTAACCCACTTATTTGAGTCTACTCAAATGCTTGTGAATGTTGGAGAGCCGTATTTCATGGGTTCTGAATGATGACTTTCAGAGAATCACAGGATGGCTGGGCCCTTCCCCCAGGCTCTGCCCTCCCTGTGCTATCTTCTGACCTCCCTCATAATCACCCACCCACCCACCAGACACAGCCTTCCATCTTGTGGGTAAGGGTTTTCTGTGTAGCATAATGAAAAGTCTTTCTCAAGCACAGGTAGATTATATCTATCGTCTCTCCTCTGTCCAAAGTCCTGCCACTCCATTACGGAAGGAAATTAAATTGACTTGGCATGGTTTGTCCCTCCCAAAGAGCAACTGATTGTCTGCCACCTTCTTCTCTTCCAGGTGATTGCAAATTGATTACTTGACAGTGCGTTCCAATTCCTTCTCAACTATGGAAATTTTAAGCTGACCAGTTAATGATTCTGAAGCTGAAACTTTTAATTTCAAAAATGAGCATCATCATCAGTCCTTCCTATGATTTCAAGGACTCTCCACGGCTGCCATATGTTAGCACAAATATCTGCTGATTACTTGAGAGCCTGTGCTCTGGATGTCCTGGCCCGGCTCTCTCCCTGTCAACCCTTTCTTCACTTTTCTGTTTCAGTTTACCACTCTCCAGCCAATGCCTCTAGACTTTCTTGTCTTTGTTAAATTTATTGATGTTCCCATATAGAGATGAATCATTTATCTGATACAAAAAAGAGGGGGCATTTGGGGAAATTAAAAGCTTTTATAGTTGAAATTCTTTAAGGCCCTGTAATGAGCACATTCACATTAGAATATTGGATATGTTTTCCAGTGCTACATAACTTCCCAGATGACATTCAATTGACTACATATGTTGAGATTCAAATCACCAAATAATTATTCGCACATTGTAAGAAAAAGACTTGTAGGGTTTTATATAATCTGTGATGAGGAGTGATGATATGATTTTTGTGGTGTGGTAATGCATTCTCAAGTAAACAAATGGGTTTCAAAGTATGTAGACAGATATTCTTGATAAGAAAGCTCCTCTTGGGTTTTTAATCAGGGACCTCCGGGAACTGCAGTCTTTTGCCATCCACTGGCTGCACCATAAACACTTTGCTAAAGGGCACACTTGTATCCTGAGAGAAGTGAAGCAAATGACAAAAGTACAGGGCACACTGCTCTGCTCCCCAGGGCAGGGCGGGAACTGGTGACACCCTGCAGAGCCAGCAGAGCACAAGCTGCTGAGTTGGTTCCCAAAGCAGCACACCATTCTGAGACCTACCGACCTTCAGAATCTACGTCCTTGCTAGGGCGGCGTCTGTCTGTATTTGAGAAGAGAACATGAAGGTAAAAAGTAAAATCCTGCCTCATTCAATTCAGGGGCAAAACACTTGCATCAGCTCTGAATCCAATGTCCAGGATGGTCGTTGAGGCCCGGCCGACTTCGCTCAGGGCAGTCCCTTCCCAGGAAACAAATCAATGTTCTACTTCAAAAGCTGGATTATGAGCAAGGATGGGCAGAGATGTTGGCATAATAAACTCTGGGAGAAACCCAAAAGAAGCATAGCTGAATTGACAATTAGACATCATGTAACTCCACTCACTTCTTTCTGTCAATTTGTTGAAATATATGACAAAAATAGAACCAAAGTTCTCTGTTGACTTATGAAAGAGCTGGATGACCCCTGTTTTCCCGTTGTGCAGCATTTAATCTGGCTTTGTCCAATCTGTCCTTTGATCACAGTCTGCCTGCTTTATTGATGGGGGTGAGGGTGAAGACTCTGCCTTCCATGGTGAGAGGGGTGGAAGGCTTTGGCTGGTACTGAGGTCAGGACTTCAGTAGAAGAGCAAAGGGAGGGTAGACATGCAATTCTGCCCTGGGTCTTGCCTTAGCACAGCACACAGCATGGAGGGCTCATGGAGCCTAAGTGTTTGTGCATGAAGTCAATATTAGGTGCTGATTTGGAACAGAGGCTTATGGATTCATTTAATAAATAAGTATGGAGTGATTCCTATATGTTAAGCAGTGTTCTAGGCATAAAAAAGGCAGCTAAAAATGTGCACCTGTGGAACTGGCTTTCTTGTTAGGGTAAGGTGGTTGAGGCAGGGAGTAGAGAGCTGTTACAGACTAAATGTGTTCTTCCAAAATTCAGAATTGAAATCTATCCCCCAAGGGGATGGGATTAGGAGGTGGGGCCTTTGGGAAGTGATAAGGTCATAAGGGTGGAGCCCCGTGATGGGATTAGAGCCCTTATAAAAGAGGCCCCAGAGAGCTAGCTCACTCTCATGGCCACATGTGACTACAATGAGAAGATGGCCACCTGTAAGCCAGGAAGAGGGTCTTCATCAGAGCCTGACCATTCTGGCACCTGGATCTTGGACTTCCAGCCTCCAGAACTGTGAGCAACTGATTTCTGCAGTTTGCAAGCCACCCAGTCTGTGGTCTTTTCCTATAACAGCCGGAACTGAGACAAGAGTAAACAAGCAAATGATTAAATGAACCAGACAAAAAACAGTGAGAGATGCTGTCAAGACAAACTACAAAAGTAACTCACTCAGAATTGCTATTATCAAAAAGACAAGAAATAACAAGTGTTGGCTAGGATGTGGAGAAAAGGGAACCCTAGTGCACTGTTGGTGGGAATGTAAATGGGTGCAGTCACCATGGAAAACAGTATGGAGGTTCCTCAAAAAATTAAAAATAGAACTACCATATGATCCAGCAATTCCACTTCTGGGAATTTATCCAAAAAACATGAAAACACTAATCTGAAAAGATATATGCTCCCCTATGTTCAATGCAGCGTTATTCACAGTAGCCAAGACTTGGAAACAACCTCAATGTCCATCAATAGATGAACGGATAAAGATGTGGTATATATACACAATGGAATACTACTCAGCCAAAAAAAATGATGAAATCTTGCCATTTGCAACAACATGGATGAAACTTGACAGTACTAAGCTAAGCAAAATAAGTCAGATGGAGAAAGACAAATACCATATGATTTCACTCATATGTGGGAGATAAACAACAACAACAAACAAACACATAGATATGGAGAACAGATTGGTGGTTACCCAAGGGGAAGGGGGTGGATGAGGGCAAAAGGAATAAAAAGGCATATGTGTATGGTGACAGACGTCAACTAGATTTTTGGTAGTGGACATGATGTAGTCTATGCAGAAGTTGAGACATAATGATGTACAGCTGAAATGTATATTATGTTATAAGCCAATGTGACCTCAATAAAACAAAATGAACTAACTCACTAAAGAAAGAAAGAAATATACAAAACCCCCAAAGTGATGGAGAATAAGAGCTAATAGATATCTTGTGGTCAGAAAAGCTTCTTTTGAGGATGTAATTTTTAAAACTCACTGTAAAGTTTACGAAGAGTGGGATTGCTGAGTCTTATAAGTACATGCTTAACTCGAAATGAAATCTGGTGGTGGCTTTTTTCCATATTAGCTGTGCTATTCTGCCTTTCCAGGAACTACACATGAGAACCAGTCATTCCATGCGCTTGGGTCATTGACACTGAAATGTTCAAATTGTTTGCCCTATTTTATTGGATCATTTATTTTCTTTTGATTGTATTCACAGATCTTTGTGTGTTCACTCTACAAGTCCTCCCTTAGATTTTCATTTTGCAAATATTGTCTCTCAATTTGTAGCTTTTCACGTGGTTCATTGCATATTTTCATATGGTTGACTCTTATATGGTTGACTGTGTATTTTGAAGAAGAGAAGTTTTTAATTTTGGTGAAACATTGTTTCATGCCTAGAACACCACCAAATATATATATATATATATATATATATATGAAACATTCAATAAATATCTATTAAATGAATATATGTCACTATTTAAATCAACTCCTAACATTGATTTCCTCCAATATCATATTAAAGTTTTTCAGATATGGGTCATGCTTTTGTGTGATATCATTGAATTCTTTGCTAAACCCAAAGTCCCCAAAATTTTTGCTTCTGTTTTCTTTTCAAAGTTTTAAAGGTTTATTAGTATTTTGTGACTTTTTAAAATATTGTGGAAGATATGTGTTAAAGTTCAATTTTGCATATGGTTACCCAGTTGTCCCACACAATTTGTCGAAAAGAATATCCTTTCTTGATTAAATTGCCTATGAATCTTTGTTGTAAATCAATTGAATAAATATGTAAACACACACATATATCCATTTTTTTCATCTGATCTTGGTGTTTCTGCTGTTGTCAAGATCACAATATCACACTTTTTTGATGACTGTGACTTAAACAGTTAGTCTTGCAATAAGTTACTAAGCATTCTATACATTTGTTCTTGTTTTTCAAAATTTTTATGACTATTCTAGTTCCTTTGATTTTTTCCATATACATTTTAGAATCAGCTTCTCCACATCTATTCAACAATCCTGCTGAGGTTTTGATTGGTATTACTTTGAACCAATAAATCAATCTGGGAGGAATTAATATCCTAACAATATTGAGTCTTCTGATCCATAAACATGGCATATCTCTCCACGTATTCAGTCAATTCTCAGCATAGAGGTCCTGTGCATACTTTGTGGGATTATGACCTAATTTCCAGGGGGTTTGGTACCATCATAAATGGTACTGGGTTTTTATTTTAATTTTTTTTCTAATTGTTCATTGTTTGTATAGAGAAAAGATATTGGTTTTTGTATATTGACCTTGTATTCTATGCCTTGATAAACTTACTTATTAATTCCACAAGAGTTTGTAGAATCTTTGGTAAGTACTGTGTAGTCAATTATATCACTTGAAAATAGGAAGAGTTTCATTACTTCCTCTCCAAACTATTTGACTTTTACGTTTGTTTCTTGCCCTATTGCACTGACTAGCACCTCAAGTGCAATACTGAGCAAGAGTTAGGACAGCAGAAATCCTGCACTTGTTTGTGTGCTTTCATTTCAATCCAACACAAAATATTTTTTAATTTTCCTGTGTTTTCCTCTTGGCCCATGGGTTATTTAGAATTATATTTTCAATTTCCAAATATTTGTGGACTTTTCAGATACCTTCTATTTCTTTGTTTTTCTTGTCAGAGAAAATACTTTGTATGATTTCAATTATTTTAAATTTGCTGTGGCTTGTTCTCTGGCTCAGAATATGGCCGAACTAGGTGAATGTTCCATGTGTCCATGAAAATAATGTGCATTTTGCTGTTTGGGGGCTGAGTGTTTTACAAATACCAATTAGGTCAAGATGGCAGATACTGTTGCTCAAATATTCTAAATCCTTGTTGATTTTTCATCTACTATTACTTTGATTCCTGAGAGGGGAGTGTTGAAGTGTTGAGGTAAAATGATGGATTTGCCTATTTCTCCTCTCAGTTGTGATAATTATTTTTCTTCTTTTTAAAAACAATTTGGGAATAATCATTTATTCTGTTTCTTGGATTATTAAACAGGGAACATCTATACTGATGGAGAACCTGGTTCATATCCACCATTCCTTCTATGAAACCCTGGGAGTCAGATGACTTACAAAGCTCAGAATTTTGGGGAGTTTTAGAATGATGATGCCTGAAACAGATAACATGAAGAGCCTCAAAGAGGTCTAAGTGAGCAGTGTAGAATCAAACACATTAAGATCTCTGCAGGGAAATAGGCAGATATTGGCACTCGGTGGGCACAGAGAGACTTTCATAAATAGCCTCATTTAGTTCAGCCCATTAGTGTTCCCAACGCGTTACAACAAGACTTTCAGTTGTGAAAGACAGCTGGATTTGGGAATTAGAGATAAGGGAGCGTGGGTCTGTAGCAGCTCATATTTATAGATATAAATACTATAAATTACAATTAGATTGCCATTTAAATTTACAAGGGCATAGGAAAAAACACAAAAGAAAGAATAATAATAAAACGATTACATCAGGGCTGGCCCTGTGGCGCAGCGGTTTAGGTCACGCTTTGGCAGCCCAGGGTTCGCGGGTTCAGATCCCAGGCTCCGGCTGACTCAATGCTTGTCCGCCATGCCGTGGCGGCATCCCATATAAAGTAGAGGAAGATGGGCACGGATGTTAGCCCAGGGCTGGTATTCCTCGGCAAAAAGAGGAAGATTGGCGACGGATGTTAGCTCAGGGCTGGTCTTCCTCACACACACACACAAAATGATTACATCAAAGTAGCTAATGGGAAACACTCATGGGTCTGTCACACACCTATCTGCATATATGTATATATACGGTATATATGTATACATATTATACATGTACATATCTAGATATCTAAGTATAGATATACAACAATCTCATGCCTCTTGTTTAAAATTGAATATCCAATAATGGAGTTATTAAGTCTGGTCAATATTAAATTCTAACCAATAATTAAATTATCAGACATACCTTTTAAACTATTAGATCTTGTAGGGCAAAACTTAACCATTTCTGTAATTGAATTATTCTCATGAAACACCAATAAAAACTTTTTTTAAGTTAGGACAGTTCCTCAATTTATTACTAGGAAAAGAAACATTTTTTTAAACCACATCTAATTTAAATCTACCTTCTAAAAAATGAATTCTCTGCAGTGTATGGAGAGTGAGAATCAGGTCTTCCCCATGTGTGGCCCTCTTTAGATATCTGCTGTTACAGCTTTTGCCTCACACATGTCCTTTGCTGTCAGTGCCAAGACTGTGCATTTCTTTGCCTGGTCTACTGATATTGTGATTTGCTTTATAAACACAACCTCTATTTCTTGCCACGTTGTTGTGACTTGAAGAGTTGAAAGGAGAATGGAAGCAAACTGATCTCATGTAAAGGTAATTAAGCATGTATAGATTCTCTGCTCTAATGAAAGTATATTGCCAAGTCACTCTTATGCTACATTTTAACCTAAAAAGGAATATTTTCCTAAATCTGTTTAATCTTCAATTAATCTATAGGAAAGCCTGATAGACTTGAAGTTTAATCCACTCACACTCTTGTTACCTGCAAAATGCCTGGTTCACATGATCTTATTGGTGATATCTCACAGGTTATTAGTTAATTTAAAAGTTCTTAAAAATTAAAGAAAATTTTCCATGCTCTTTGCTCATGTGGAAGCTAAACTAAAATCTCAGAAGTTCAAAAAATATTGTTACGAAACACACACATACACCACGAGGACTGACTCCTTCAAGTTTTCTTTGAAAATAAAATATCTTACATTTTTCTGAATATCCATACAGATGATTTAGACAACAATTTAAATAAACAGTATTTTCAAAAATAAGAATTCCTGATCATTTAAAGCTTCTGAAATCCTAAGAAATTTCTACACGCTCTCATTGTGCTTAAAACCTAGTAATCCTCTTTCGAAACTGGATTGTCAACATCTGGGGCATCTTAGTCAAGTTGAAGGAAAATTGAAGCACCAAAGACCACCTGTAGCAAAATATATTTATTATTCTTTCAAAAATAACTGATTTTATATTATTTCTTTGCAAAGTGTCCCTTCTAAGTCTCCACAAGTTCTTTCCTTATAATTTATTAGTGGTGACAGCATTGTCCCCATCTAAGTGCTCATTTATCTCTGTGTTCACAAGGGTGACAACAGAACATTCTTCCCTTCTTTGGCGAGGATGAAAGGAAGCCCAGTAACATCTGGGAGAAATAAAATATATATGCTGATCCACGTAAATGGACTTTTTTAGATGCCGATTCCTCTACTGAGATCATTTACTCATTTATTTATATGTCTGCATCACACAAATGCATTTTTATTATGTAAATGTAGCTAATCTTGTGTGTTCTACTTTCTCCCAGATCTTTTTCATGTGCCTGTTAGAAAGCAAGTTTCACAACAAAACCACACCCGGACAGCCTCGGTTGAGTGTGGGGGATGAGAGTGTACACTCTGAGATAGACTCTTTCTTCCTCAGAGACTAGGAAAGCGAAAGATGGCTCAGAGGAATCATACCCAGACCTCAAAGGGCAGACAGACACCTACCATATGGATTAAATCTAAGTGCATTTAATCTCTAGGCCATAAATCGCTCCTGAGCCTCAGAAAAGTATAGCAATTATTTCACAGGCTCTATAAACTCATGATTTCTAAAACTAAAACTAGCATCTTGTGCTGAAGCCTGGGATTATAAAGACTAAGTAAAACATGAGTGGCGGAAGTAGAATGGTGGGAGTGAAAATTTGGAGACACGTTCAAGTTTGACAACGTTTTACTCTGTCCTATAATTTTCTCTTCCTTCATTTGGCTGGGAATTGACTCTAAGAACAGCTAAACAATAAAGATTATATCCGTATGATTAGATTAATATTGCTTGATACATGGCTGCTTGGGGAAGTCTGACTATACTTCCTTCATGAAATCTATGCCACTTGAAAGAAAGAGTTCCCACAAATTGCCCAAAACTGTGCCGCATATTGTTGTATTTCTTTGATATAATGGGATTTCCTTTTCCTTTCTTTTTTTGTTCTCTCTTATATATTTTTTGACCTATTCCTACTATCCTCCATTTCTTACTTACCATCACTATTGCTTGGTTTTTATCCCATTTTTATTTTGAAACCATTCTTTTTAGAGGGCACTGACATGGCTTTCTTATGGAGATCAATGGCTGTTCGGGCTGCACAATATCTTTCATACTAAGGTTGCCTTTCATTGGAATCTTGTTATTTCTACAATTTTTGATGTGTCACATTTTTCTTTCTATTGTTTTTCTTTCTCTCCTTGCAGGATTAAATCAAGTTTTTTGTTTTTAGATTTTTTTTCCCAGAAAGAAAACACATGAATTCATATTCTGAGCCCTTACATGACTGCACATGACTCTATCCTTTGAAATTGATTGATTGATTTCTTCTAGGAGAAAAAGCATTTGCTCTCACGTATTTGAAGGTCGAACTCCTCTGTAGTCTAGAATTCATTCTTACCAATGAAAAAGCTTATTCCTTTTCAATTGTAAGGATTTTTTAAAAATTCTATTTCTGCACCCCTAGAAGCTTTTAGGGCACTTTCAATTTAGTATTCTTTAAAATCATAATGATTGAGTCTAGGAATATCAATTTGCTATTACCACAAAAATGTTCTGTAGCAAATCTTCTCAAAACTTAGCTTTTGTTCCGAAAAGAACAATCACTATACTCGTGGTTTTGGAGTTCAGTTGAGAGAAAACTTATCTGGGCCACACTTGGCTAGATGGCCAGGCTCTGCTTCCCATGCCTTCCATCCTTCTGGGATTAGTGAATTTCCGTGGATGTCTTCTTGTAACGCTACTGCTAGGAACATGAAATAGCAAGTCCAATGGTGCAAGTGTTTTGCAAGCCCTAAGACATGTCACATACACCACTGTTACATTGGCCAAAGTAATTCACATGGCCATACCTAAAGTTAAGGAGCAGGAAAGTATATCTAGCCCCTTTAGTGGGAGGAATTGCAAAGTCTAATGGAAGGCGTCATGGACACTGGTGAGGGTGAATACTTGGGGCCATAAAGGAAAATTTCCCATTGGGTAAGGATTTCCCCTCCCCTTGAATATGGCATAATGTTCAGTGTTCTTCATGAGTTTCAGCATTCATGAGTTTCTCTTTCAGTTCTGAGTAATTTTCTGGTATTTTTCTGCATCTATTGAGATGGCCATATGATTTTTATCCTTCATTTTATTAATGTAGTGTATCATAGTTATTGATTTTCATATGTTGAACCATCCTTGCATCCCAGGGAAGAATCCCACTTGATCATGTAGTGTGATCCTTTTAATGTGCTTTTAAATCCAGTTTTCTAGTATTTTACTGAGGATTTTTGCATCTATGTTCAGCAGGTCTATTGGCTTTTCTTGTGGCATCCTTATCTGGTTTTGGTATCAGGGTAATGCTGGCCTCGTAAAATGAGTTTGGGAGTGTTCCTTCCTCTTCTGTTTTTTGAAAGAGTTTGAGGAAAATTGATATTAATTCTTTAAGTTTTGTTAGAATTCACCATTGAAGCCCTCTGGTCTTGGGCTTTTCTTTGTTGAGAAATTTTTGATTACTGATTCAACCTCCTCAGTCATTATTGGTCTGTTCAGATTTTCTATTTCTTCTTTTTATCCTTTATCTTCCTTTTCATCCATGAATTGAAATATTAATACTTTCCCTCTCTACTATCAGATTTGTAGTTTTTATCTAGCACTTAGTTTAAAAAGTGCTATAAACCATGTCTCAGAGTCTCCCAGAATCACAAATGGACTTCATCACAGTTCTGTGACATGGCTGCTCTACTCTGTCCTGGATATGAATAAAGTAGTTGATTGGTCTTCCAGAACGGAAGAAGGCATAGTGTTCTTTTCTCCAGAGCACAACTGTCTCTTTTTAGTTTCTATAGTGATGCTGTCAGTAGCATAGAAAAAAGAAATGGAAAAGGAAACAAATAAGAGAGGGAGGGAGGGAGGAGGAATTAAGGGAAGAAAAGGAAAAAAGGAAGGAAGGGAAGAAGAGAGGAAGGAAGGGCAGAGAGACCCAAACTTCTTGCCTGGCCTGGTCTCCAACTGATGTTTGTTCCAAGATGTTGGCAAGACAGGAAGTCCCTAGGGAGGTAAGTGAATGTAAAAAAGTAGACTCCTACATTTAAAATTTGACTAAGAAATTTAGCTCAGAGCAAGATGCTTCTTTAGATAAACCAAAACAGATGCATAATTAGAGATGGAAAAGTAGTGGAAAGGCAAAAAGAGAAAATCAACTTAACATCACCTTTAATGAGTGGTTTGATGTTTAAAAATTGGACGTAAGCTATATTATTTAAACACATACACACACATTTTAAGACTTAGAGTAGCTAAGTGCCCTAAGGAATTGAGCACACAAATGAGAACAGCTGAAGTATGAAACACCAAACACTAAAAGCCAAGTATTTTACATTTAAAATAAACACATTTTAAACAGATTGTCCAACAGCACATAAATTTGGTATGTCTAACTAGTCGTGTGTGGTGTGCAGTTAGTTACTGAGAGCATCAAAGATTTGTGGGATAGTTTTCTTGTTCAAGTAATTTAACCATTCTTTTTTCAGCTTTTTAATGAACTAATGAAATAAAAGTCCAGCCTTCCATATCATAGAGTTTCATTAACTGATATAACGGATAATCTCATTTTATTTCCTCTAGTCTTCACTCTCCAAAATTATGCTCAGTGTTATTCTATACATTTAGAGGAACCTTACCAAAATATTGATTATGAAAGTTTAATCACAGAGAAAATAAAATTAAATTCCTTATTCTGTTATTCAGGAACCTCATAACAGGATTCTTCTTTACTTATCCAGTTTATTTCCTAATTTAAATATGCAAGTCTTCCTGTTCCCCCTGAGGGCCATGATTATTACTAACCATGGGTGCTGCAACATGCAACCTCTTTGGAGTGACTGATGTCCAATCAACTCTTCAAGGCACAGCCTTCTTCACAAAGCTCTGAGCATTCATGCCCCTAATGACTTCTACATGGGTGTTAGAAAGACAAAGAGACGGAAAAATCAGACCCCGCCTTCCAGAAGGTTAGGATCTACTTAGGCAGTTTGCATATAGATACATAAAAGGAAAGTGAATATTAATGAATGTACGATGAAAATATATGAGCTATGGAATTTCCATTGTGTACACATTTTCTACATATTTTAAAATTTTAATCCAAATAATGCAGCTATTTTAGACACCATATTTTACTAAACAAAAGCACATACTGGAAGATTTTTAACCTGTTGATCAGAAAGGCATTACTACTTGTTAAAATCAAGACACATGTCCTTATAAACGAGCCTCGCATGTTGGGATGGTGGCACCAATACTGTTACAAGCCCAGGTGGGCTCTGTCGTTTCTAGCTAAGAAGAATAAATACACAAAAATGGCCATTTATACTCTCTTATTTCAATGAAGAGGGATACAGATAAAAGAAATAACTGATAAATGATTAGAACCTTTTGCATTTTTTACGTCTTTTGAATTTTAACTCAAACCATTCCCTTTCTCCAAAAATGCTAAAAAACCAAAAACAAAAACAAAAAAACAGCAAATGATGAGGTCATCAGACACCATTATCAGGTTGGAATCCAAGTCCATTGCAGCTCTGAATTGTTTCCATTTTTCCTGTGGAGGGTTTCAGAAACTGCAGGCAGCGCTGTTGAATTAAATTCAGAAAAATTTTAGTAGCTAATTTGTTTAGCTTACAGTACAGAGAAAACAACTATGTTTCCTTTATTGGTGACAACATGAAAACTGTGACTGGAACCTCTTTACAGATTCAGATATGCACTGTGGAAATTTAAACTGATTTAGCATCTGAGATTAGTAAGAATCTCTGGAGGTTAGGAGAATGCTAGCAGTGCGTTCTCCTGGAGGGGGGAAGAGAAGACCCACCATCAGCATCTCCCCTACAGACATATTTTAAAAAACAGTGAAAAGACAGTACAACAACTTTTAAGCAAATGGCCAAAAACTTACACCCAATACTCCACCAAGTCAATAATTACTGCATTTTCCCCCATTACTCTCCAAGCTTTGTCTACTTGCCTCCGTTTCATCATCTCGTTGCAATAACATTGTGCAAATGACTTGTGTTTTCTGCAGGCTGGTTTTCACCAAAGGAGTTGATGGGGATAAACACATCCTTTCCACACCGATTGATTCATTTGAACCCGATTTATGATAGTGATGATTCATTCCTGTTTCTTCACCTGGTTTAGTTAGACTGGCACATTTTCAATTGCATTTCTTGCAAAGATATCTGTGGATTTGTGTATGGGGGTTGCATCTTGATGCTTTGGGGTTGGTACTTATTTCTTCCAAGGAGTTGGCTCCTACAGGTGACTTACTGAGATCCTGGAGGTTTGGACAGAGTCACAAGCAAAGAGAGTGTGGTGGGAGCTGCTGACCATCCACCAAATCCCCCTTCCTCTCTCTACGTGCACAAGGCTAGACTCGATTATGAAGCTTTGCTGGGAGCTGCATGGGGCCGTGAGATTAAGCTTCTCTCCGAGGATTGTGAACAAAAGCAATGAGTCCCAACCTTCACCTTACTCACTCAAGAGAAAAACTCTAGCCTGGACTTCTGCTCTTTCTCTTCCCAGTCTAAGAATGGCTGTTAGCAAAGCAAACTCGGAAGGCAGAGATGAAAGTAGGGATGTGACTCTCCCACTGCATCCCAGAGTGTCTGCTCAGGGCAGAGCCTCCCATCAGCCTGAAACACTCACCTACAGTGGGCACGTGAAAGGGAAATAAATTTTCTCTCATCACAGTGTTACCGTGCCTCTGGTTACAGAAGCTCAACTTCTATCCCAACTAATGCAGAGGGTTGATGGACTCAATCATTTGGCTGAGTGTTTATAGGGATTATTTGTAGTCATTCTTTAGGATCTGCCTATGAATATGTCTGATTTTTAGATGGATGTATCTATTGTCAAATTTGGTTGTGTTTTCTTCTCATCAGTGTATTATTCTCTAACATCTCCTATGCACAGTCTGAAGACACCATAAGAAAGAAAGATTGCTGCAGGTGACTATGCACCATCCAGGCCCCGGGTTCTATGTTAGTGTCCTTCCTCACTAATGAGGGACACTGAGCTAACAAGCAAGAGTCTCCTCCCAAATTCCTCTGTTCTGTAATATTTCTTTACCTTATTTTGCATTATAAATAAATCAACAAATATGCACACACATAATTTTTATAATTATATAAATATAATCAAGTCAAATATGTGTTTTTAATTTTTTCTTTTCTGATAGGGCTTCCCCTCTCTCTTTCTGCCTTTTCTCTCCCACAACTTCCAATCCCCTCCCCTAGATAACTCACATTAATACTCGACTACTTATGTTTTTCAATGTTGTCTGTATGTTCATATACTTACGTAAAGTCTTGTAACAATAACACAAACACACATATATGTATGGCTGTTGTTCTCTGTTTTGTGGAAACAGTTTCACATATTACACACTTTTCTGCCTCTGGCTTTTCTTCTTCACCGCTCACTTGCAGGAGGAATTCCAGGAAATCCTAACAGTTGTAATTCATTCCTTTCAGTGGCTGCGAAGGATCACATCCTGTGAAGGTTACATAATGTCTTCCAGCACAGCACTCTTGATGGCGTTTACGTTTTCTCATCAGCAGGTTAACAAGTGTGGGGCAGTGGCGAAGTAACCGTGGAGAACGTAAGAACAAACTAAATCTGACTCCGAGTTGGCCTGCCGTTTATTACCGATGGGCGTCAGCAATTCCCCACCACGCCAGAGATCAAGAACTCCTCCCGCTGGGGGTGGGAGCTCCCACCGCTGAGACCCCACATCCCTCATTATGGCTAGAATCAGAGCTGGAGAATGTGTCCGCGTCACACATCCTTACAGCTGAGTGACATGATTGCAGCGGAGGAGACGGGGGGGCTTGGACGGCCGGGTCAAAGGTGTGTGCGTTTTTAATAGACACTGCTAGGATTCCACGTGGACTAATTCAAGTTTCCACCTTCAATGCCTGGAAGTGAACGTTTCAGTTATCCCAACCAACGAGAGGAATTGTTGAGCTTTTAAATTTGGGCCAGATGAGCAAAAAGTAATTCTGCAATTTTGAAAGCGTTTAACTACCTACCAATGAATTTGTCCTTTCGTATACAGACAGTCCCCAACTTAAAATAGTTCGACTAAGGATTTTTTGACTTTAGGATGGTGCAAAAGTGATATGCAGTCAGTAGAAACTGTACCACAAGTTGTGAATTTTGATCTTCCCCCGGGCTGGCGGTATGCAGTAGGATCCTCTCTGGTGATGCTGGGCTTTGGCAAGGAGCTGCAGGTCCCGGTCAGCCGTGGGATCACCAGGGTAAACGACCTAAATCCTTACAACCATTCTTCACCCATACAGCCATTCCGTTTTTACTTTTGGAACAGTCGTCAATCAGTTACAAGAGCTATGCAACACTTCATTATAAAATAGGCTCTGTGTTACGTAATTTTGTCCAACTACGTAATTTTGCTCCACTTTGCTAACGTAAGTGTTCCGAGCACATTTAAAGTAGGCTAGGCTAAGCTAGGATGTTCGGTAGGTAGGTTAGGTGAATTAAATGCATTTTTGTCTTAAGATATTTTCAACTTATGATGGGTTTATTGGGATGTAACCCGACTGCAAGTTAAGGAGCATCTGTATTTGATGGCCATTTGAACTCGCTTTATGATATTTTTTGTTAGATGTTGTCAAATTTACTTTTTAAAATTATTATTTATTTAATTGGTATTTAATTTAATTTAATTGGTATTATTTATTTAATTGGTATTCTTGAGGTATTGCTGATGTACAGAAAACCGCACATATTTAATGCATATGATTTGATGAGTTTGTACATATGCATGTCTGTGAAACTATCTCCACGATTAAGGTAATAAACATACTCATCACCTCCAAAAGTTTCCTCCTGTCCCTTTGGGGGGTGTGTGTGTGTGTGTTAAGAACACAACATGAATTCTACCTTCTTGACACACTTTTTAGGTGCACAACACAGTATTATTAACTTTGGGCATGACTTTGATTCTTCCAATCTGAATTTCTTCCAAATCTGTCATGTTTCTACTAACCTTGTTGATGATACTTAGCTATACCAACAGGTTACAGGTTTTCTACAGACAAACATGTCTGCCTTTCCTGGTATTTCATCTGTGGGTCCAGTCTTGGTGTAAAAGTTCTCCTGCACTCTGAGATGCCCCATTCCGTTCCTTCCCTGTCCTCAGAAGGGCAATCTTGGGCTACTGTTTATGTTTTAGTCAAACTGGAATGCCTGTCTTAACAAAGGTCATAAACTAAGGGACTGATTTTCAGTTTTTCCTGATGGATAGTCAGTTGCAACAGCACCTTATAATACATAATCAATCTCTCATAAATAAACCTTTTAAGGCATAACCTGCATACAATAAAATGCACCTGCTTTAATTGAATGATGAATTTTACTCACATGTATATACTCAGGAAACCATGGCCACAATCAAAATATAGAACATTTGCCTCACTCCAAAATTTCCCTTGCAATGTTTTGCAGTCAATAACCCCTCATCCCTACCCAAGGCCTCTGGCAATTTACCGATCAGATTTCTGTCACTATAGATTAGAACTGTCTCTTCTAGAGCTCCATATAAATGGAATAAAACCGTGTAAGTCATAAGACTTCTTCTTTGTTCAGCATAATACTTTTGAGAGTGTTTTTGTTATTGTATGTAACAGTAATTAATTCCTTTCATTGCTAGATGGTTTTTCATTACATAGATATATCCCATTTATTTTTAACCCAAGCTGAACTGTTGGATATTTGGGTTGCTTACATTTTTGGTTATTATGATTGAGTTGCTATGAACGTTAACAAAAAAGTGTTTAGGTGGACTAATGTTTTCATTTTTCTCAGGTAAATGTCTCGAAGTGCAATTGCTGGCTCCTAAGGCAACTGTGCATTGAACAGTATAAGAAACTGCCACTCCAGGTTCCAAGGTGTTCAATCCTTTCTACATTCTCACGGGTGACGTGTGACCGTTCCAGGGCTTGCAGTGGTACCTCATCAGCGTTTTGATTTGTGTTCCTATCATGGCTGAAAATGTTGAGTATCTTGTCATGTTTCCTGGCCTTTTGTTTATCATTTTTGTGAATCATCTGTGTGTTCTCTGTGTGTGTGCGTACTCTGAAAAAAGTCCCTTATCAGATATATGTTTGCAGACATTATCTCCCCATCTGTGGCTTGCCTGTTCATTTACTTGATGGTATCCTTCAGAGAACAGAAATTTCATTTTGATGAAGATCAATATATAATTTTTCAAAAAATGAATCATGCATGTTGTATAACGCAAACTAAAGGCTGATGTTCACTTGGTTTGTATATTGCTATCCAATTCTTTCTGCACAATTTGTCAGAAGACCATTTTTCCCCATTGGGTTACCTTGATGTCTTTTAAGAATCAATTGACTGTATATGTTTGGGTTTATTTCTGGATTCTCTATTCCATTCTGTTGATCTGAAGATCTATCTTTATGCTCTTTACAGTCTTCATTAATACAGGTTTATAGTGAGTCTTGAAATCAGGCATTGCAATTCCTTCAATTTTGTCCCTAGCTTTCAAAATTGTATTAGTTATTCTAGGCTTTTAGCAATTTCATATGAGTTTTATAATCAGTTTCTATCATAAAGTGTTCTGAGATATTTTTGATATTACTTTGGACTCATGGATCAATTTAGGGAGAATTGCTATCTCAGCAGTATGGAGGCCTCTAATCCATGAACATGGTCTATTCATCCAATATTTTAGATTAAATTTTTAATTTTTTTAATTTTTTTGTGGGGAAGACCAGCCCTGAGCTAACATCTGTTGCCAATCCTCCTCTTTTTGCTGAGGAAGACTGGCCCTGGGCTAACATCGTGCCCATCTTCCTCTACTTTATATGGGACGCCACCATGGCATGGCTGACAGGCAGTGCGTCGGCGGGCGCCCGGGATCCAGGCTGGAAAACCCCGGGCTGCCAAGCGCGGACTAAACCGCTGCGCCACCGGGCAGCCCCTAAATTTTTATTTTTCTCAGCAAGGTTTTGTAGTTATTAGAATACAGTTCTTCCACATATTTTGTTGAATTTATTGTAAAATATTTTTTGTGTATAGATGCTATTGCAAGCATATTTCAAAATGCATTTTCCAAATGTTTTCGATAGTATTTAGACACAATTCATTTATATTGTGTGTCTTGTCACAGTGCTGAATTCCCTTTCATTCTTTTGGTAACTTTTTATTAATTATTTTAAATTTTCTATGTACAATGATCATGTAACCTGTAAATGAAGAAAGCTTTATTTTGGATCTGTATGACTTTACTTCTTTTTCTCTTTGTGTTACAGGCTGGCACATCCAGAGCGATGTTGAGTAGAAGTGACAAGATTGGGTATGACTGCCTGGTTCCTGGTCTTAATGGAAAATCATATAGTTTTTCACTTTGTAGGATGTTAGCTGTAGGTTTTTCATACATGACTTTCATCATTTTGAGGAGATTCTCTACCTTTCCTCATTTGCTAGAAGTTTTTAAGAAGAATGGGTGTTGAATCTTGTGAAATTGTTTTCTTCATCTGTTGGGATGATTAAACTATTTTTATCCTTTTCATACAATGTATTGTATTGACTGTTTTTCAAATGTCAAAGCAACTTTACATTTCTAGGATATACCCCACTTGGTTATAATATATCTTTCTATCGAGTATTGCCGGATTCTATTGATGAAAATTCTGTTCTGGGTAATGCTGTCCAGACACACAAGAGATGTTTGTAGTTTTCCTCTTGTGTGATGGCTTTGTTTGGTTGGAGTCAGGGTAATACCAGGCTCATAAAGTGAATAAGAAAATGTCCCTTCCTGTCTAGTTCCTGAAAGAGTTTTCGTGGATTGGCATTATTTCTCCCTTTTATATGTGATACAATTCAGCAGTGAAGTCAATGAGGCTGAAATTTTACTTGTGGGAAAATTTTAAATTGTGAATTCAATTTTTGTAACTGATTTGGGGGCTGATTGTTTAAATTTTCTATTTTTATGATCAGTTTTATTAATTTGTATCATTCAAGAAATTTTCCTGTTCCCTCTAAAATGTCAAATTTACTGAAATAAAGATGTTTCCAGTACTCCCTTATTTTTTTCATGTCTTTAGTGAGGTCTCCTGATCCATTCCTGATATTGGCAATTTGTCTTTTCTCAATTTTCTTTTCATTCAAAGGAGCTAACAGTTTATCAATTTTATGGAGTTTTTCCAATGTCCAACTTTAGGTTTCCTTGATTTTATTTTCTGTTTCCTATTTCAATGTTTTCTAGTTTTACTTTTATTGTTTTATTTCTTCTACTTACTTTGGGTTTGATTTCATCATCCTGTAACATCTTTAGGTGAGAAGTAATCTGATTGAGTATAGACCTTTTTTTCTTTTTGAACATAAATATTTGAAGCAGAATTTCCCGAAATGTGGTTTGGGATTTTCCGAGACTCTCTCAGAGGTTCTGAGAGGCCAAAACTGTTGTCATAATTACGAGATTATTTGCACCATTGTAGAATTGTTAATATATGCACCTTCAGTGTGAAAACAGAGGTGGGTCGCTGTTGATGCCTTAGCAACTCAAGGCAGTGGCCCCAAGGAGTACTAGTTATAGTGTTAGTACAACGCACCCTCATAAAAAATGACAATATCACTTAAGGATGTCCTTGCAAAAGTGGTAAAATTACTTGTTTTAGTAAATGCCGACCCTAATACACATCTTTCTAAATATTCTGTGGGATGAGAAGGGACGTATGCATAAAACACTCCTCCTGCATACCAAAGGATGATGTCTGTCTTGAAAGAAAGCTTTCATGCACTTGTTTAAATTTTGAGCCAAATTGGCAGATATGTTTCACGGAACTCCATTGTACTTCAGGCCTGGCAGAAAACTCTAGTTATTCAGACTTGAGTATTTGGCAGATTTGTTCTTAAAAGTGAACAAAGTGACATTGTCACTTCAGAGAAAAAAATAAGTTATTAGTGCCCAATGATGAATTTAAATTTTAAATGCTTGACACCTTCTCAATATGTAAAGACTTTTCTAATGAGAACATAAATGGTATTAGCGAGTATAATATTCTGATATTATTAATGAAATGTGCCAACATTTGGAAGATCTGAGCAACTCAGTGAGACAATGTTCTTTAAATGACCAGTGCAAGTTACAAAACTAAGCACTGGGACAAGATCCATTCCTCAAGTCACAGTTTTTCTTGTGGGATGAGGCCATTCCATATATGGACCCATAGACAAAAGGCGACTTGCCTAAACTAGCATATTAGATTAATGGCT
Organism: Tapirus indicus; assembly: GCA_031878705.1. NCBI lineage: Eukaryota > Metazoa > Chordata > Mammalia > Perissodactyla > Tapiridae > Tapirus > Tapirus indicus. The sequence goes on from CM062925.1 coordinate 125,647,779, forward strand.
AAACCAGGCTTTGGTTTAGCACTTTCTCTCCCCGACCCCACTCCACCTCATCAGGGCATTACCGTTGTTTCATACACTTCACCCGTGATTTAGGTAACTCCCTGGACTCGGTCTGTGGTAATCTATCAATTCACACAGTGCAGCTGAGGAGGCCTTTAAATCTGGCCTGTGTACTTTGAAGTCACCTAGAAGCCCAGAGAAAAAAATTGCTTTCTATTATTTAAGTGAAAAAAATAATAACCCCTCCTAACCCTTCTGGTTCCTGAAAAAAAATTAAGATTTTTACAGCTCAATAATAAAGCGTTACAATCCATTTAATGAAATCTGCTAATACATTGTGTGCTGTATCGGGTTTGGGTTTTTTTTTCCTTAAGTAGACAAGCAGGTTAATTAGTTTTGTGATCAAAAAACTATAAATGCCAAGTAAGGTCCTTGCAGAAACAAAAATTTATTATTCTGAAGGGGGTAGTCAGGTTTTCTCCCTATCTTTTTATTGAAGATTATATAATCATTCATAATTATAATTGTGTGCCCTCAATATGTCACCATTTCTTTTGTAAATCCCCATGTCATTAAAAACCCTTCCAGGTTAGACTTCCCAACAAGAGTATATTCGTATCTTACCAATGTGGCAAAGAGTTATTTTTATATGTGATTGATCCTTCTTCTTGTGCATATCAATTTCTTTCTTATACAAAAACACAAGAGAGAAAACATTTAAAACCTAATAAGCATTACTTACACTTATATCTTGACAATCTTTTATTAAAGAAATATGGAAAGTAAAAACTAAAGACCAAAATTGAATTTTAAAATGCATTTCATAATTTTGTACAAATAATTTATCATATATATCCACTTAATGTGCATAATATATCTTGATGTCATATTTTACATTATTGGAATATAATTTATACAATTCCTCTGATTGCTAAGAAAGCCACCTCAATTACTCCAAACTGCCCTTGCCTCCTCAATTCAACATATAGCCCTCGCCTTCCTTCTTCAGCTAGAAATTTGTCTCTTTTCTTCAGTATCTTCCATGTTTCCTAAAATGACACTGGAGAAACAGGAAACAATAAACCAGAAAGTCTGGGAGTGTGTTAAGTGGAAAAGAGGTTTTGGAGGTGAAGTTCAATCAGAAAAAAACCAAATGTTTCAAGTGAATTTTGGAAAATTGGTAGGGCAGGCTCATGGGACCTGGAGCGGGTCTATGATGGAAGCTACTGCTTCTTTTTCTGTTTTTCAAGAAAGTATAACAACAAGCATTTGGAAGCTATTAATATAGAACACTCCTTTCATCTAATTTTTCTTGTCATTTATTTCACACAAAATTGAAGAGATATCAGTGGTGTCGGGCACTATGACAAGGACCAGAAATAGCAATGGTTGTGACAGATATGGCCCTGCCCTCGCAGGGTTTGTAGACTCATATACATGTGTATAAACACACTGTCATCTCAATTATTCTGATTATCATAGTTTTTACATCCTTTAAGGAAAGTCCAAATACAGTGCAAGTCCACGGTAACATGTCATCACTGTGCTCTGATAGAGTCAGGTACAGTCATGTGAATCATCCTGGAAAAGATGAGCAGAGTTGGAACATTTAAGAGCTAGTGCACTATTTCCCATGGTCTCTCTTCCCTCTCTGAGGGTGACCAGTGACGGTCCAGATAGCACCTATGACAGACATGCAGAAAAAGTGAGAAATAAATCTTTGAGTTTGGAGACAGTGAGATTTTAGGGTATTCATTGCAGCACATCGAAGCCAATCCTGGTGGATACAGAATCTGGATCAGGCTTATGCTGCACACAGTCATGACAACCTTGGATAAGTAGCTCTTCTTACCCCATTACTCTGTACCCACAAAGAAACTGAGTCACAGGAGAAGTAAATGTTTGTTCTTTCATTTTTCCATTTTATTTTTGGCACTTAGGATGATAATTTGATTCTTTTGATTATCATCCCAGCCTGCTTACTTCTCCTGGTGATATATCTCTTTCACACTCTTTGTACTCCTGGTAGGAAGTGATAACCAAGTGTTGCAAATTGGCTGCTTGTCTAATATTCCATCAGCTTTCCCACGTTCCCTAGTTTTCTTGGAGTTAGATGGGGCTATTGGACTAGTTTTAGCCAATGAACCACAGACAGAGAAACGTGTTTTTCCTGACTCTCCAGTTTTGTCTTCCCATGTTATTGATGACCTAGTTGCAGCAAAAGAGAATGGAGCATCTGTCAGCCTGGGTCCTTGGAAAAATGAGAGCAAACTGTACCACAGGCCATTGGCACCTCTGTGAGTGAGGTATATGCCTTCATTTTGTCAAGCGCAACCTATATGGAGCTCTACAGTTAAAATCTGAATTTGGATTTCCATAAATCTAGGATTGGGCAGCAATTCCATCCCCCTTAGGTGTGATTGCTGCAAGGATACAGGCCAGTAGCAAACCCACTGGACTTTCTGTTCTTCGGATCATCACAATGCGTGGGAGTAGATGACGTGTGGTGACCTGAAAAGCACCCATCATGAGTAACCGTTAATGGGGAGTTAGCACTTTTTGTGATCTTCTGCAGACTTTTTAGTTGAAAGATAACTTTTTTCTTTTTTGCTTTCTAATTGCTTTGAGCTCAACTTGACATATTTCATTTCCAAATGTTTCACTTACATTTTCCCCAATACCTATCATTTACAAATGATTGTTTCAATTCAAAAATAGTAAGTGTTAGACAATAATGTTAACCTATTGTGCTGTCTAATTCCATGCCTGTGGCATGATATCAGACAATTTATTCTGGTTTTGCAAATCAGTATTTACCTTCTGTTATATTTGCAGATATACATTTGGTAGTGAATGCTAATTGGAAACGTCAGGATTTTTCAATCTAATTAGTATAATTGCTTAGACAAGAGGAGAGCAAGTATTTATTTTTTAATATAAATTCACTTTCCATGATTGCCAGAAAGGCCATTGTTGATTACGTTTCCTAGGTTACCGCCAGAGCAGTGGTTGTCAACCTCTGAATCTCTTGACATGTGAAAGCGTTTGTGAAGATGAAACTCTGAGAAAAACTCCAGGCTCTTGTCAAAGACCTGTTTTTTTCTTGTATCGTTTGCTCCAAAAAAATTGGTAAACTTGGACTTCAGATTTTTCCACTCTAATTGTGAATCCAGGCATGCTTGAGTCAGTCCGTTTAAACTGTGTTTAAACTCTGATAGATCTTAAATTTGACAGAGCTCGGTGTCCGCTGACCTCCGTGGAAAAGATGTACGTCAGATGTAGGTTTTATTTTTGGAGGGTGCAGAAAAGTCAGGTCGGCAGGGTTAAAGTCAAGCTGTCTTTTGAGAACTTCTTTTCAACATTGCCAATAATGTGACAGAAATTCACTAGGAAGACTTTTCTGCAAATAATGTACTTTTAGAAACAAATGTAGAACAATGTACAACTGTATGTTTTCTCACTGACTGACGCATCCTGGAGCTGCAGGTAGACAAAAGGTGCACAATAAATATCAGGCACTTCTAACATTTTATTAATCTGATCAGGGATGGCACTCGCTACAACAGGAAGTACAAGTGGTTGATCCATTACAGCCTAGAGTAGCTCTGGTTGATGCGACTTTGCTCCTGCCCTGTGAGAGGATCCCACATTCCATCGACTGTCTTGTGACCCGCAGCACCTCCCTCCAGGTGGAATTCACCTCCTCGTCCCACTGTCAGGCTGGCGGTGTGACCTATTGTGAGTCTATGTGACATCCTCCATATCTGACATCAGAACAAGATCTCAAAATATGTTGTCTGATTGGTCTTGATCTTTGCCTTTGCCATTTGCCATGATAATAACATGTTCCAGATAAAGGATGCTTCCACCTGGTTCTAGAATGAGAAGGTCCCGGGGCAGAGTGGCAGAACCCAGCTCCCTCCAGCCCACATGGAAGCCACTGAGATTTGGAGTGGCTTTTGACCTTGGCAAAGCTGACTGTTCACGTCCAGTCCTGCAGAGGCCCCTCCTCCCTTTGCAGCTGTGACCTGAAGACCAGACTCCAGTCACCGCTCACTCCCAGGGCTTCCTTTTGTTTTTTAATGACTTTACAATCTTCCACTTTGAATCCTTCCCAGGATCAAATCTTGGCTCAGATCTCACTTTTCTAATCCAAGTTCTCTGCCTGTTTACAGGTCAGAAGAAAAAGAACTTGATGAAGATCCGGGGACCTGGGTGGCCCCTTCACTAGTCTTCATCTCCACATTGTCCAGGCTGAACTGGACCCTCAGTTTGTTTCCTCCATGTGAGCTTTTTCAACTCTTACAAATCTCCCTTCCTCCAACTCTCATTCACTGAACCTCACCTGTAACACCAGTCATCAGAATAATGCAAACCCAAATGAGGCAATTCCATTTTTTGCTATCATTTCCATAGCATTAGGCTATTTATCTGGGAAGATGCAAACTCCTTAACAGTGATAATGTTTCCCTGATTACTTTTCCTCCCTTTGCAACTACAGTACACCTCCTGGGTGAGCCATTGTTGCTAGACTAATTGATGGATGAGAAGTGGGAGCTGATGAAAGTGTGTGTACTGTATGACGGTTTTAGCTGGAACAGGTTTCTCTGATGAGTTTTCTACCAGTCCTTGCTATGGAGCTGAGAAAATAGCCATAAGCAAACCGTTCTCGAAACCCATACGTTTTAACTGGAGGCAAAGAGGACAGGAGAGGGAAACGCTGCTCAGAGGCTGGCAGCACCGCCAAGCAGCAGAAACCCACTGAATATTTGAAAGGAGAGAAAATAAAGTGTAGAAGAGTAAATCTGGGTTGGGAGGCAGGGTTCACCACTTTGCTAAAGACCTGTCACAAATTTGTAGTTATCCTGTATCCAGCAAGATCTGGCCATGATTTCATTAAGCATGTGGTCCTCAACCACAGTTCAACAACTCTCAACAGATTAAAGTTAGCAGTCATTAAGTAGCTTGGCTTGTCATTGGGTACACTTTGCTCCTCTGGGCTTGGGTTCTCCTTCCATATATTGGCTGGGAGGATGAGAATACAGGAGGCCCTGGCCCTGTGCCCAAGGACAGCTATTAATCAGGAGTCAACAAACCTGGGCAGAGATATGTCGCCTCCAACAGGTTCCAGGAAAACCTCTACCTGTGGCCAGAACGGGACCAATGGAATCTTTATCTGGAGGTATTTCAGTTATGGGCTGTTTTAAAATTTTGCAATTTGGACTCTAGAAATGTTTATAATGTTACCTCTTGACAAGAAATTGAAATAAAGGGATATTCTACACAAAGAACATACATACAGTCATCCCTTGGTACCTGCAGGGGATTGGTTCCAGGACCCCCATGGAAACCAAAATCCATGAATGCTCAAGACTTATATAAAATGGTGAAGTATTAGCATAAATCTACACACATCCTCCCATATACTTTAAATCGTCTCTAGATGACTTATGATACGCAATACAATGTAAACGCTATGTAAATAGTTGTTATACTGTATTGTTTAGGGGATAATGACAAGAAAGAAAGTCTGTACATCTTCAGTACAGACGCAACCATCGTAGGCCTTTTGATATGCAGTTGGTTGAATCTGCAGAGGCGGAGTCCACGGATACGGAGGGCCACTCTATCAATCAGGCTATGCCCGTGCCTGAAATTTCTGCAGTGCTGGAAAAGTTAATGATGAGATTGAAGCAAACCTTAAATAGTTATCATTCCCAGGGCCGTGTAAGTGCTTGGGACCCCCTAGAATAAAGGCTGTAATAAATAGTATGGTAAGAAAGGGAAGAAATTGTTACCTTTAGGAAGTAGAAAACCTCAAAAGGTGTTTTTGGTGATAGAAAAAATGAGTTGTAATCTCTGCCCAGAAATCTACACACAAGACAAACACATGATGAAGTGGGTCTCCTGAAGGGCACGGTGTGAAATGCTAGCTTTATATTATTGTCACAAGTCACTTGTGGGCTCACTGTATCTTTCAGGCACACGATTGGGGAATATGCTTGGGAGGAAAGATCTTTGATCAGCGTTATGTGTTGGGACACAAATTAGCACTTATTTTCCTTCTAAAGAAGGAGAGAGACATTTTTGACAGGAAAAAATCCTAGAAGAACGCATTGGAAAGAGGAATGCCCCTCTTCTCTTAAAACAAATCGATTTTTTTTTTCTGGCTTTTTGAGACCATGTAAGTGAATTTGTAAGATGTATTGACATCAATTACTGTTTTACACTAATTATACTTGTGTTTAAAATACAATTATCTTTAAAATAAGAGGCGGAAAAGTCATCCTACAAATAATACACAGTTCAGCAGTGCCCCGGGCAGAAGTTTGGCACATCCAAGCATGAGAAGACAATCTGTCTTCCTTGCATTTCTGCAGAACAACAGGATGGCCTCTGACTGTTAAAAGACCCTTTCTGAAGAGCGTTTCTCTACCTTCCTCTTTAAAGCATGTTTTGGCAGGTTTGCTTTTCTGGCTGAGTGGTTCTGCTATGGCGGTTCCCCCTCAGCATTTGTTACCGAGTTCTGCTGTCTTCCTCATCAGAACCAGGATATTTTATGAGACTTGTATTTGTCACTTTATGTTTTAGAAGTTCAGAAATGGTAGCAGGTGAATAAATCTTTTCTAAAAGGAAAAGAATATTAGATTTTTTTTTGTCTTGCCCACCGATAAAAGAAACTATTTCTATGCTTTTCTTTTTAAAGAAGTTGAAAATCAATTTCTCATGCCATTTACCTGAAATACCATATAGGGTTACATGATAACATAGTGCCTGTCAAAATGCAGTGCGCACGTAAATAATATGAGGAAATCCGGGTTTGAGAGGTATCTGCCCTTTGAATTTCCTCAAAATGTCTGGCATTGTGCTGGGCATATAGCTTAATACATACTTCCCTATTTCATTGGAGCTGTATCCAATGTCACAGCCTCTCCCAGCTCCTCACACTGCTGAGAAATAAAATTCCATTTCACGTTTACAGCGTCCATCATTCCATCGAGTAAAGCAAATACCGTGGCCTTTGTAGGAACTTAATGCACAGCCTTTTATGAAGCTGGGTCACATCATGTTTCCTACAACCTCCTGTCAATGACCTGGTGTCCCACGATTAGACTGTGACATGTATGTAATCTTGCTCGTGGCACAAGCCACACGGAGGAGATACCCGGCAGGATTTCAGCTTTCTCAAGGAAACACCAAAATTAGAACAAGGGAAACAGTTTAAATTATTGAGGAAAAAGATTTCAGGGCTTTAAAATGCCTACTCCTGCACGATTGTATTACTATTAAAAAGTAATAGACAATATAAAGCTATAGTAATCGAGATAGTGTCATATTGATTAAAGAATAATACATAAATACATACAAATAAATGCAAAATACATTAAAAAAGGATAAAACATAATACAAGAAAAGAATAGAGAGCCCAGAAACAGACCCACATAAATACAGCCAACTGGTCTTTGAGAAAGGAGCAAAGGCAGTATCACAGAGCAAGGATATTCTCTTCAACAAGTGGTGTTGGAACCACTGGACACCCACATGCAAAAAGATGAATCCAGACACAGACCTTACACCCTTCATGAAAATTAACTCAAAATGGATCATAGACCTAAATGTAAAATGCAAAACTCTAAGATTCCCTGAAGATAACAGGAGAAAATCTAGATGACCTTGGGTATGGTGTTGGGTATGGCCCAGGGATCACAGATTCGGATCCTAGGCACAGACCTATGCACCACTTATCAAGCCATGCTGTGGCAGGTGTCCCACATGTAAAAATAGAGGGAGATGGGCACAGCGGTTTGCTCAGGGCTAATCTTCCTCAGCAAAAATATATACATAAATAAATAAATATTTCAAAAAATCTGCTCTGTGAAAGAGACTGTCAAGAAAATGAGTAGACAAGCCACAGACTGGGGCATAATATTTGCAAATGACACATCTGATAAAAGGCTGTTATCCAAAATATGGAAAAACTCTTAAAACTCAACCATAGGACCACAAACAATCCAATTAACAAATGGGCCAAAGACCTTAACAGATACTTCACCAAAGATATCATATGGCAACTAAGCCTCTAAAAATATGCTCTACATTCTATATCAATCAGGGAAATGCAAATTAAAACAGCAGTGACATATCACTACACAGTATAGAATGGCCAAAATCTGGAACACTGATTTCCAGATCAATGCTGGCGAGGATGTGGAGCAACAGAAACTCTCATCCATCACTGGTGGGAATACAATATGGTGCCACCATTTTGGAAGACAGATTGGTGGTTTCTTAGAAAACTAAACATACTGTTAACTTACGATCCAGGAATTTCACTCCTTGACATTTACCCAAAGGAGATGAAAATTTATGTCCACACAAAAGTCTGTACACTGAGGTTTATAGCAGCTTTATTCATAATTTGCAAAACTTGGAAGCAACTGAGATGTCCTTAGGTAGGTGAATGGATAAATGAACTGTGGTACATTCAGATAATAGAATGTTATTCAGCTCTAAAAAGAAATGAGCTATCAAGTCATGAAAAGACATGGAGGAACTTAAAATGCATAATACTAAGTTAAAGAAGCCAATCTGAAAAGGCTACATACTGTATGATTCCGACTCTATGACATTCTGGAAAAGGCAAAACTATGGAGACAGTAAAAGATAGTGGTTGCCAAGGGCTGGGGGAGGGAGGGATGAACAGGTGGAACACAGAGAAATTTTAGGGCAGTGAAACTACTCTGTATGATACTATAATGGTGGATACATGTCATCATACATTTGTCCAAACCCATAGGCTGTACAACATCAAGAATGAACCTTAATGGAAACTATGGACTTTTGGTGATGGTGATGTGTCAATGGAGGTTCATCAGTTGTAACAAATGAACCACTCTGCTGAGGGATGTTGATAGTGTGGGAGATTGTGCATGTGTGGGGGCAGGGTGGGATATTGGAAATCTCTGTACCTTCCTGTCAATTTTGTTGACCTAAAACTGCCCTATAAAAGAGTCTTTTTTTAAAGTAATAAACATCAGGTTTATTGTTTCATAATTGCTTCATCTAGACTTTCACTGGACTGTGCCTCTCCATGCCACCTATGTGGCATTTCTCCTGAACAGGTATTAACAATCTGGAGAACATAGTTTTCGGTTTCAAGTGATGCTGATGTAATGAATCAGATTTGGGAAATGCACTGCACATAATTGATAATGGAAGAAAAAAATGGAGGAACACATTGAACTAGCAGAACTTATCCTTGAAAAATCACGACTTTCAGGCTTCTATCACTGGTTAAACAATGTCAAGTCTGCTACTGGGAAAGGGGCCTGAAATTATTTCCTTTTCTCATCTCTCAGAAGCATTTTTGCTTGAGGCTAGATGCAGGACAGGTGAATGTGTGTGGGTGCAGTTGGTTGGGAGTTGCATTCTCAAATTCTGCTTCAATCAGCTAAAACACCAAAATGATAAGATACAATACTTATCCCCTTGGATATGGTATACTTTGGTATATTACCAAAAATAGCAGAAGGGTGTATTTTTCTAACTTTGTATCCATTTTCCAGCAATGACATTGAGAATAGTATGGTGGGTGAAGACTTAGCAGGTGTGAGTACAGGGCTCCTCACAATTTAAAATAAAAAGAGGGGTTTTTTTTGTTTGTTTGTTGGGATTATTTTTGCTGAGGAAGATTCACCGTGAGCTAACATCTGCTGCCAGTCTTTCTTTTTTTGTATGTGAGCCACCACCACAGCATGGCCACTGACAGATGAGTGGTGTAGGTCCGCGACCAGGAACCGAACTCTGGCTGCCAAAGTGGAGCATGCCAAACTTAAACACTAGGCCACCGGGGCTGACCCTAAAAAGAGTTTTTATAGGAGAAATTGTGAATATAATAAAAGTCAGAGTTTGTAAATTTATTTAACAAGAAAAATCAGAGATTAAAACACAGATATACAGAGATTACAGGTGACTTTATATTTATTATTATATTTTTATATTTAGTATATTTTATTATATATTTTTTATTTTTTAATGCATTTCATAAAATGATTATACTTTATAATCAGGAGAAATAATAAAATTTTATTCATATATGTATATGATATTATTATATATATAATGTTCTTTATGTAAAAATATTATTTTATTTTGGTAAAATTTACAAATACACATTACAAATAACACAGGTGTAACAAACAGGAACAAATATTCAGACAGAAATATATTTATATATAAACATAGAAGTAGTCAGTGTAAGTTGAACATCAAATGCTACTAGTGTGCATCATTTCTCTGTGAATATAACCATCCCAAAATATACGATTCCAAGATAATTTAGATTATTAGAATTTTAATAAATTATATTAATAAGTTCTGTCAAAATATTCCTTATGAAAGCTTCATTTCTTATACATATCTTTCCTTAGGCTTTATATTGATTTTTTTGCTGGAAATACTTTCTAAAGTATCTCTCACATCAGGCTGCTTTTATAATTTGGGGACTCTGGGTATAAAATGATAAACTACGATTATAAGTTTGGATATACTTATTATTACCTGCCTGCATTTATTATTGGAATCTGATAGCTATATCAGCACAAAATGAGCCTCTATAATTGAGAGATATTTGTTGGAAAAGTCATCATTGGATAAAATAAAAATGACTTGATTTTGTACATAGTATTCAGCAAAATGGGGATCTTAGGGTAAACTCTATCTGACCTCCCTGACTTAAGATTTATAAAATGTAATTGTCACAGAAGTTAGTAAGAGCACGAGGCACAACACTCAAGAAGGCGCAAGCTCTGTGAGTGAAGCTGGAAACCCATACACCAGCATGGGTTGTGAATGAATCTCCCGTGAAACCTCAGAGAAATCACGTTATACAGTGAGTTAGGGAAAGTTCAGGGAAGATATAAAGATGTCAGTGTAATTCATCAGGAAATAGTTGACCTAACATAAAAATTATAATCCATGCCATGTTAAGTCCAAATAATTACTACAAACTTGGAATTAACATGTAGAAGAAATGAGAAGCTCTGTTCTCTGCTCCAAACTCCTGCTCCATCCTGAGCATCACTGCTGGGTGGTTGTGAGGAGGGGCCAGCTTGCCCAGCACCTTCCATCAGATGTGGCCATGACTGAGGCCATGTTCACAGGTGATGGATGAGGTGATACACACCCTTGTAGGTCAGCTCACTAGACCCCAGTGTTCTCCCCCCACCCTGTGGGCTGGGTGTCACTGGAGTCTGCAGTGCTAGGGGCTGGAGGGGCCAACTTACACTTTTTAACCAAACCTAAGACTTCTCTGAGTTGTCACTGAGCAATTCTTTGTTGGACTAAATACTTCCATAGAAGAAACTGGGTGATAATCAGAGAACATGAAAATTAGTGTGGTAGAGGTATGTTAATGTCATCTCATTCTCTCACTTTTCATGCAATAGTTTAGCACCAGGATTTCTTCCAATCCTGGGACTGATTATCAATATTCAATATTTTGAGTTGTTTTGGGGCATATACTATGTGCAAGGTGAGGGATGCTAGAAAGAAGGACGAGACTAAGTCATGCAGTGGAGACACCTTGTGAAGAGAAGAAGCAGAGAGACGTTGGGAATTCATAAACCACAGTTGATGGGGGCATCTGCACTTGCTAAGGAGACTTAGCAAATCTGAATCATTGCACTCATTCTTGAAGGTGGTGGCACGTTTTTAGAAAAAGGGAGAGTAAACTTGGTGGCCTCACATTCTCTCTGGCAGTGGGTGAGGTGCTTTAGGAATGTGGGCTATGGGCCGCAGATTCAGCCCCGTGGGGAGAGTGCCTGTATATTCTGTCGTGTTTAGGGAGCTCTCTCTGGGAGCACAGCTTTGCTCCAGAGGGGCCACCCTGTCCCTGATTGTCACATCCCAGCACAGTCTGTTACCTCCTTTCATTTCTCAGATGGCGTTGGGTCATCACAATGCTCTTCCCTACCTGTTCAAGCAGCCAGAAGCGCTGTGAAAGCAGGGCAGTGAATGTGGGAAATAGGTCTGCTGGCAGAAAAAAAAATGAGAAGCAATTTTCTGAAGATGTAATCCACACTCAGTCAGGATGGGGCAGTGGGCGAAGGGCGTGTTACAGGTGTAGAACATGGCCAGATGCGTGTCCTGGACACAACCTCAGGTTCCATGTTCCCTTGTGCACCTCCTATTGCAATGCCCGTTGACTCACAGTTTATGAGGCCAATTTGGATATTTGCCCCCTTGTTCATGGTATGCACTTCCTTCTCAATATTCCACCCCAGTGTGTTACTTCCATTTGCTCCCTATCTCAGCGAATGGCAACACTGCTTGTTCAGTTCTTCAGTCCACAAGCTTTGAGAATTCTCGCTATTTTCTCTTTTGTTTCCATGTGCAAACCCAAAACATCGGCGAATAGAGTGGATCTCTCCTTTACAACAGATGACTCCTTCCACAGCACATCCCACCAGGAATATGGCCACGTCACTTGACTTCCTTGTCTGCCGTCACTGCCACTCAGGGTCCACTGTCTATGCAGCAACTGGAGAGACCCTTACAGATAGAAGGCATTCAGCGGTACTCTTCTGCTCCACGTGGTCCAATGGCTTCCCAGTTCAGAATAAAGTAAATATTCTTCATTACGGTCCACAAGCGACTGCATGACGTAGCCACTCACCACCTCTTTGCTCTCATCTGCCATTTCTCACTTACTCATCGCTGACCTCATTTCTTATCTTGATTAATCAGCCTCAGGGATGGTTCCTTGCTCCTCCTGCTGATGTTAATACCCGTCTCTTGGATATCCGCTTCATGTGCTTGCTCCCACGCTTCTTGTAAGATTGTGCTTTATGCATCTCGTTAGAGAACCCGTCGACATGTAAATCAAGGTAGCCACACTCCACTCCTGCCTTCTGACATATTATATACAGATTAGTCTATTTGTTGATTATCCACCAAACTCAGCTAAAATGACATGCCTATGAGAGCACACACATTTTCTTCCTTTTCTTTTCTTTTTTAAACACCGTATTCTCAGCACTAGAACAATGTCTGGCAAATGGTAAGTGTTAATAATCATTTGTCAAAAATTATGAAGAAGCGACTATTCAGAACTTCCAATGATTTAGATATGACAGTGAATTTTTTATAAAGTATTCAATATATTTAACTGGCCAGCAGAATGATAAGTGGCCTTGGTGATTTATAATAACAGGTGTAAAATTTATGTTGTATCCCTTAAAGATGACTAGTCTTCAAAATGTCTGGGAAGCACAGGCTGATCTCGAGATTATTCAGTGGCTCAGATAGAAGAGCTGGCACATTTGGGCTCCACTCTCTCTCCCAACGATATATATTTTCATGTCTCCCTAAAGACATTCCAGCTTTCTGTCTGAAGTCGTTAAAAGGCAGTGTGTTGATGCTGTAATACAGAGATGTTCTGGACGGTATTAGAGAGTGTCAGATAAAATGACTAATTCGATATTAAAAAGGTTAGTGAAGGGTAATTCTGTTCACACACATCACAAAGAAAACCATGAGAAAAGGTGTTGATATGTATCTTCCTGATGATGTTTGCAGTGACTAGCACAGATAACCTGGGCATCAATTCCAGCTCATAGCAGCAAACTTCCCAGCTCAGTTGGGAGAGAAAGCGTGCAGGACTTGTGCAACGAGAGTCTAAGGGACCTGTTTCTTGAACGGTGAAGCTGTGCGGCTCCATTGAAGTGTCCCAGAGGAAGTGGATGGACCCGGGAAAAGAAGTTGTCTTAGTCCATTTGGGCTGTCATAACAGACTACCACAGGCCGGTGGCTTATAAACAACAGACGTTTATTTCTCACAGTTCTGGAGGCTAAAAGTCGGAGACCAAGGTGCCGACTGATTCAGTACCCGGTGAGGACAAGCCGGCTTACCTGACTTGCAGATGGTGCCTTCTCGCTGTGTCCCCACCCGTCCTGTCTTCTGTGATCACTGTCTCTGTTCCTCTACATATGAGGACCTTTGTCACCTCACAGGCCTCATCTCCAAATACAGTCCCATCCTGAGGTTCTGGGGGTGGCGCTTCAACATGTGAATTTTGGGGACACAGTTTAACCCATAGCCAATCTATAGTCTAACAAAATTCTGAAAATGGCCTCTAAAGAAAGAGAGAGAGAGCAAAATTTAAAGCCCTGGCCAGAATCTGTAGGGAGGGGCATCACTGCTTTTCATCTGTAAGGTTGTCTTTCAATTCAGACAGCAACAATGTCACCATAACACCTAGAGTTCGTGTTGTTCATCAGCAACACCCATCATCGCCACTGTGGCCCTTTTCAGGTTTGTTTTTGTTTTGTTTTGTTTTGTTTTTCTTTTGCATGAAAGAGACTACCAAGACTTTACCTATTCTTTCATTGTGCCCAACAGACTGGAGGAAAGTGCTTCTTTCTCTAAACACCACTGTCCTTTCTTCCTCTTGGTTGTATTTTCTCCCAATGTCCTTTAATGCCTGCTCTCCTCTCATAGACTTTTCTGTATTCTCTTTTTTCCCTTTTTGTGCAGATCTGAGACATGCAATTTGAATCAGTTTGGGAAATGCATGCACCCGTGTCACAACCAGGCTAATGAAGAGACAGATTCCCTCACACCAGCTCCTCTCGGTCCCTTTCTTTGGTTCCCACTCTCCACAGGCGGTCCTGATTTCCATCACCGCAGATTTCTTTTGCCTGTTCTTGGGCTTCACATAAGTGGGATCAGACATCTGTGCTCTTCCATACCCGACTTCTCTCACTCTGCAAACATTTGAAATCCGTCCATGTGGTTGTATTTGTTAGCTCCTTCTGTCCTCCTGCTGAGAAGTGTTTCTTTGTTTGAATAAACTACAGTTGGTTTAGTCATGCTCCCCCTCAATGGACATTTGGGAAGTTTCCTACTGTTTTGATTATTTTGAATAAAGTTACTACAAACAGTGCATATTCCTATTTAAGTTGTGTATGTGCACTCGAGTGTGCGTGCGTGTGTGTTTTTATTTCTCTGAGATAAATATCCAGAGATTAAATTGTCAGATCATAGGGCAGATATTTGTTAAACTCTATAAGAAACCGACAGTCTTCTGAAGTGGTGTGCTCTCATGGCTTCTGATCAAGGAATTGACGATGATACGTAACAGCTTATCCTTTACCCCAGTGTGACAGAGAAGGTAGCTCTGTCTGGCTGGATGCGTGTTCTTTAACTACTCTCTGCTTCAGCGTGGACACACCCACTTCCATGTCCAGGACCTTATCTCGGATTCGATATCATAATCTGAACCGTCTATGTGGCCTCCCTGTGGGTGTGGACAGGGTGCTGTGGTGGAGAAGCTACATCATGTCTGGCTGTGGACTCTTTACATTATTAAATTCAAACCTATATTGGATCCCTCATTTTCACTCTACTCTGGCATTTTCTGTGGAAAGACAAAAAGTATCTCCCAGGCATCTGGTTAATTAAGTTATGTCAACAACAGAAGATAGAAAAATTACTTAGGCAAAAAATAGATGGGAAGAAAAGAGAACAGGTTAACTATGACTATGTTTGAAGTATTTACTCTCTTTTTTACAAGTTTTCTGCATTATCTAGATTGTTTTTGCTGACCATGCACTCATCTATACAGAAAAACTTTTTTTTCTGAACAATATGCAAGCTCGTGCTGTTCTGGTTGGTGCTGGTTGTAGCTGGTGGAGATTTCCCTCACTGACTCTCCTCCCTCTTACAGCTACAGAGATATGCAGACAGAGGGATGTTTGTGTATACTTGAAATTGCAAATATAAAGAATGCATCATGTGTATACCTCAATCCATCAGGCTTCCCACCCATCTCCCACATGGACTTTCAGGAGAGTATGAGAATCGATTTCTCTGGGCCACATTTCACTCATGAGGAGGTGTATTTGGGCATACATAATCTAGGATTTGCCTAAATCGTGTAATCTGTGGATGTGTCTCATCTCTACTGACCGATTATAAGTTCCTAGAGGCAGAGATTCTGATTTACTCTCCCTACTAGGCTTTTAGCTGGCGTATTTGTTGAATAAGTCCAGAGGTCTACTCAGATTCAATTTCCAAGAGCCTTCAGTTTATTTATATGATGTCCAATTAAGAGTCCACAAGGGTTATTCATACCCGCAGGTTACCTTCTCCACAGCGAAACAGTACACTTTTTCTCAGGGTTTATTTTTTTTAGTCACCAAGTCACTACTTGAAGACAACAAATCCTGTCAGATAATTAGAGAATCTGTTTATCTCATTCTCCATGTCTGTTTTTTGTCTGCTTTCATTGGAGTTGAGATATTCTGTTCCTTGGTATGCAACTAACTTCTGCTTGCATCCTGGACATTTTGGGTATTGCATTACAAGACTCTGGTTCCTATTTAAATCTATTTTATCAGGTAGTCATCCTACTTAGGTCTAGCACACATGTTCTGGTCACCTTGTGGACTGTGGTCTAAACGTCGATTTGAAAGCCTTTGCAATTCTCTCCGGTGCCCCCGCTAGCGTGCTGGACCCGGCTGATCTGCAGCCTTACTGGTTGTCAGGTGGTCACTCAAACCTTTGGGTGTGTTGGTTCTTGTCAGTTCCACATCCAGGATGTTGCCTCAGACTTCATATGGTGCCTTAAAGAACCCCATTCTCCAGCTCGTCCCCTCCCTAATCCTCCTCCCACTCTACTTGGCAGGGACAGGAGCTCTGTCTTACCACTGCAAATCAAGGACGGACTTGGGCTCCTCTTCGCTCCCTGCCAGGCATGGAGCCCACTGAGGAAGGGAGTGAGTGTGGTAATTTCCTGGTGCTCAGCTGGGGTAGGCTGGGTTTGCCAAGGACTCCATCCTACTGGTCACCCCTGGCAGTCCCCTTTGGCTAGACAAAGTGGAATTTCCTTGGGCCTTTTTTCATCTCTACCACTGCATTTCAGAGTCAATGGCTTCTCCAGACAGGGATAAATAGGAAGCAGCGCTTTCCATATGCAGGGGATAAAAAAAGGAACTCCCCACTACAACCTTTCTCACATCTCAACATCCTTAGCCAGTCTGACCTTTTGTCCTCCACCGTTAAGAGTTTTGTGATGTCTGTTTTATATGTATTGTCCAAGGTTTTTCACTGTGATCATCTGGAAGAATACAGTGGAAGGTGTTGACTCCATCGTGTCTGGGACTGGAAGTCAAGTTGCCGTCATTTTGAAATTATTTTTTTTTGCATGTGCAAACAAGTCTTAGGGCCAAAGTTACTGTGAATCCCAAAAAGAAAGAATGAGATGAGAAATCATTAATTATACACAATTTTCTAGTTTAGGGCCTTTATTCCAGTCTTATGCCTCTCAAACTACTGAAAGAGGGTGTCAGGGAAACAAGACTCTTGGAGGTAAAAAAGAGAAGCTCCTGACTGTTGTCTCAGCTTGGGGCTAAGACAGCTCCGTGATTGGAAGTAAAATCACCAAGATGTGATATGAGAGCAGGAGCCTCAAAAGTTCCATTTCATCTTTAACAGTAGGAAAGTCAGGGAGTCCAGAATGCAGACTGGAGATAAGCTTGGGAGTTTAGGGGTTTCACTGTGGCTTCCAAGTCCTTTGTATTTTCCTCACTATTCAGCCAAGTTTGGTGTTTTAAACGAGAAAAGATTAGTGATGGTTCTGAGGAAGACTCATTCCAAATGCACTGAAGCATGAACGCAAAGAGGAACTAGAGTATGTTAACTGTCGGAAGGACAGGAGTCTGCCTTCAGCTGTGAGGTCCATGCCTCATTCTCCCTTCCTTAAGAAGAAGGACAAATGTCTTACTTTAAACACCATGTACTCATGTGATTGTACTTCTAGATAACTAACGTTTATTTAGTATTAACAGCATGATATTCTTCTCGGCTTGTAACTTCTTCCTGCATAATCAAGATTCTGGAATCACCTCATTTCTGCCAAAGAACTTATTTTGATATGTCAATTAGTTCAGATTTTCTTTGCCTGAAAATATCTTTACCTAGTCTTCATATTTTAAAGCCTATTTTCACTGAATATAGAATTGTAGTTTCATAGTTTGTTTTTCTTTATTTCCAGTTTAAAGAAGCCATTCCATTGTCTGTAGCCTCCCGTTGTCACATCTGTTTTAATCCCTTTAAAGATAATTGCTACTAACAGCTCTGGATGATTTTAGGGTTTTTTTCCCCTCTCTTTCTTTGTTTTATGGAATGTAACCATTGTGTCTCAAGGTGTGATTATCATTATATTTGTTTTGCTTGTGGCTGAATCTGTGATTTCTTGAATCTGTGAATTAATTTGTCAGATTTGGAAAAATTTCAGACAGCCTTTCTTCAAATATTGCTTACGTCCTTCTCTCTCTCTCTTCCTTCCTTATCATTCATGAAATGAATTCACATGCGTGTTATGTCTTTTCACCGAGGCCCACATATATCTTGTGACCCCTTTTCTGTATTCCCATCCTTTTCTCTTTGTGCTTTATTCTGTATATTTTCTCCTGACCTACAATCCCTTTTACTAATACTCTCTTCTACTGTTTCCAACATGGTAGTAACACCTCTCCTGGATTATTAAATTCAATAAGAGTTAAGTACAGATCTATAATTTCCTTTTGGTTCTATTTTATAGATTCTAGTTCTCTGGTGAAATTTTCCATCTTGTTATCTAATTTTCTTGAACATATTCATCATATTAAGAATTTGAGATGGATAACTAATATCCGCTTTACCTGCAGATCTACTCCTGGATGTCAAGTAATTTTTACTGAAGGCTGGACATTGGGAATCAGAAATAGCAGATATTCTATATAAAGTTGTCTTTCTCCAGACCATACTTGATTTTCTTCTAGTCCAGAGTTATAATGGCAGAAGCTCATTTTGATGCTCTCAGACACAAAAGGGGCCTTGTGAGCCTTTGCCTATTTTCAGTATTGTTGTCTACTCTTGAGGTGAAGCCTGTTAAAAGTGTTTATGGGAAGCTCATTGTTCTTACCAGAGCACCTACTTTGCTCTGCTTACGGTCTAGCTTCTTAGCCACTATTTTCCTTTCTATTTCTTGGTTGTTCACCCCTTAGCAGCTCAGAATTGGGCAAATGTTTAGAGAGGAAATTCCACACAGAATTCCAGGCTCAGTATTTTTCAATTTCCTTTTCTTTAGGGTCTTGCCTCCTCAAGTCCTAGTCCACTGATTGCTTTCCAATACCCTCAAGTAGTTGAGGGTTTTGTGCATTTTATCCAGTTATTTTGGTTGTTCTTGATGAGAAAATAGGTCTGGTACAAGTGACCACAATATAGATGGAAGCAAAAATATTTATTTGCTTTGTTTGTCTTAAATATTGATTCCTATGAGGTCTAGAACCAACTGCCTTGTTTATAATTATGTCACCTGCTACTGTCTTTGAGTCCACACACGGCTTGTCTTCCATGTGCCCAAACTTGGCCATTTTACACACTTTATACACAGAGCAGACTTTTCTGTTTCTTGCTTTCTTGCAGTTGCTTTATTTCATCTTAGTTTATTTTTGCCCACATAATACATGTAGACATATTTAAAAGCAAAGTTTAAAGTCTTTTGATGAAAAAAAGCAGTTATTTTCTCCACTCATCCTTACATCGCCCCTCGCCCAATTATTTTCCTTTACAGGAAACTGCCTTCATTTTGGGGTAGAATCTATTATTATTTGTCCCCATGTTTCTAAGTAAGATAGTCATGCTACTTGGGCAAAAAATAAAAACTAGCTGACAGAGAGCTAAGGTTGTAAATGCAGATATAAGTCAATAAATGTGTGTTTGTGTGTTGTTTCCAAGACATGTTCCAGCTGTAATGTCCTGTGGGAAAGTTTAATCCTTCCCTGAATCTGAGTGATTAGTACAAAGAAACCTGATGTGACTGCAGCGTAAAGTTATTATGACAAAACAAAGTTGATCTCAGCACAACAAATCTTTCTATGTCTGCAGGCTGATCTTTTCAAAGCAGTTGCAATCCATGGGGATATTGCATAATGTCACTCCTCTAATCTTCCATCATCTCTGTGGTTCTAATCCTCATTACACCCCAGCTCCTTCCATCCTGCTTGTTCCTCCCAAGCAACCTGTGTTCTTTCTGAAACCCTGACTATTCAACCTATTTATTCTTTCATTCCTCATGTAGCCCAGGGACTGGAAGTGCAGTTGGAATTGTCCATAATATAACCAATTGACTATCAGATCATTATTCCTCCACTCCTTTGCAAAACACACATGCACAAAAACAAAACAATTACTTCCTTTTGCTTCTGCCATTCTTTTGGACACTGACTCCGATCCATGCAAGGTTTCACCTGGAAGACCCAAATGTCTTCCTTTCAATCCAAATTAGTCTTAGAGGTTTTATTTTTTTAAGATGCAAAATAAACTAAAAAAACAGGTACTTCATCTTTTTCACTACTATCTCTTGTGCTTAGTGTAGTTTCTGGCACAGAATAGGGCTAGATAAATATTGCTCAGTTAGTGAATAAATTGGTATAAACAATCCATTTGATAGCATCAGCTCAACACTCGCCAATGTCCATACCTAACCCCACCCTTATACCTCCTTTTCTCCTTCCTCTTCTTTTCTTAGTCAAGTTTCTGCATGTTTCCTCTGGATCCCTTCTTGACTATACCATTATACCCTCCTATCCCTTTAATTTCATTCTCTTTCTCTGTAAACAACCCTTAGCATTAAAACATACTGAAGTTTTTTATCTTAAAAATCAGAACCAAATAAAACACCCAGCCTTAGAGCCCACATCGCATTCCAGTGGTTCCCCCATCACTCTGTTCCTTCTCATATCCACACACGTTGGAAGGGATATCTACATATCCTAAAACCCTCCATATGGTTTCTACCTATACTGACCCATCAAAATTGATACACACAAACAGTGCAAAATGTTTTGGATTTGTATCACTGAATTCCTGAAGAATGTGTATAAGAATGGATCCTATGAGAATGCAATCTTAGGAGGAAAGAAGAGAATTTAGATTAGGCTGAAATCGCTTATAGTGATGGAGTTTTAGGAGACTCCAGGGTAAATCTGACAACTCAAATTGCTTTGAGTATTAAATCCTGACTTAGTTGACTCAGTGAATCTGTAATCAGTGGCATTCATAGCTAAATTAATCTGAGATGTTCAAAATTATCCGCCATAAAGTGTAGAAAGTGACCCAAAGACTTACATAAGAATGATTCATTTGTGATGTTCAAATCCATCTCTTAATCTCCAAACAGCCCAGAATGTACTTCTTTTATGAAAACATTGATAAGTAAATATTTGTTGAGAGAGGTTGCATTATCCTTGAAAAATTCTTTAATTGCTATTTAGTGAAGGTAGAGGATTCAGGTGAAATGGGTTTTCTGATTTAAAAGGGGATACCAAGATCATGGGTTGTATTTAATTATCAGAGAGTAGGTGCACATATTTATGATCAATGGGAGAGAACAGGTGTGAACAGTTTGACACAGAAATACACCAAAATAGGTGGGTATCTCATAAAAGTCTTCCTTGATTTTTACACCTCAAAACATCAGTGTGATAGAGGCCAGGCTGGAAAAGTCATCGTTCATCCAATTTCCAGACTTAAGCCATGTCACAGGTCAAACCCCACTAAATTAAAGAGAAATAGTGCTTATTTGGGGAGGGATGTTGCAATAACACCACTAACATTCAGGTCTTCGAATATGTGTTCACTTACCTGGGTTATCACATATTAAACACAAAATAATTGTATAGTCACCTAACAACACAATATATCAAAAATACAAGATATATAATAGTTAAAGAGAAATATCTGGCATTTCAGGTATTATTGCACACGGACATTAAAATAAACTGATAGGGAAAGAATAGACCTGTGGTCCATCTGGTCAGAATGTCAGATTATGAATTGCAGACAAGTGAAATTTTGTCTTAGGTCTTTCTCATTGTAGACCCAGTGAATTCCCTGACCCATCCCCTGCCTTTCACCCAGTTCAGAGAGTTTTTGAATAATAATATCAGTAAATGGAAGAGCTGCCATATTTATCTTATTGACCTATAAAACAAAGAATAATTTGATAACAAATTAAAAGTGAAATCCCCTCCCTTCTAAAGTAAAAATAAACAAATTAAAGCTATAATTCAGTCCTGGAGAAACCATAAAGATCAGTGTCATCAAAAAAGTCTCAAAAGAAGCAGATCTGGTGACTTTTATTGTGCCCATGTTTAACGAACCCACTTGGTGTTTTATAAAATAGACTAATCAATTGGTTACTTCAATCACATCTGATGTTCCAATTTTACTTTACTTACTGGAAGCCCTGACATATGGTGAACTGTTTATCCTGCCAATACTTTTGCTTTGTTTTCCTATTCCAGTAAGCATGGGACCCTAACATGTTATATCAGATCTCTGGCTCTGTGTCATAATTGATTCCAAAGGGCCTCCAATGATTCTATGAGTCCACAGGGCGTATTGGTGACCTACATTGATAATATCATGCCGACATTACCTGGAAGGCTGGAAGTGGCAGGTTTCCTGTATGCCTTGAGAGAAAACCTGTGTTCCGGAGAACGAGAAATAAATTCCATTAAACTAAAAGCTCTTGTTATTCCTTTTGTTTCTAAGCACTAAGAAAATGAGTCACAATGCCAACTTGGAGTGAGGGTCAGAGCACAACAGACTCTTGTTTTAGTCAATTCAGGATGCTATAACAGAATACTACAGACTGGGTGGATTAAGCAACAGATTTCTCACAGTTCTGGAGGCGGAACACCAAGATCAAGGTACCGGCACGGTCAGGTTCTTGGTGAGGGCTCTTCCTGGTAATGTTCTCACATGACGCTCCTTGGTTCATGCGCGCGCACACACACACACACACACACACACACACACACACACACACACACTGCATGTCTTTTCTTCTTTTTATAAGGGCACTAAGTCCACCATAGGACCCTACTACCACGACCTAATCAAACCCTAATCACTCCCAAAGGCCCCATTTCCAAATACCTTCACATTGGGGGTTATGTTGCCTCAGATGAATTTGCGGGCAGGGCAGGGTTGGTGGTGACACAAACACAAAGTCTGCAGCAGCTGTACACGTGGCATTGTCTCCAGAGCAATACGCTTGGCCAACTGGACTTCATAATTCAGTGCGTCCAACAGTGCTGCAAGTTTCTGCAACAGATCAGGAGAATTCATGTGGTTTCTAGAAAGCCCGAAGTGGATCATATGGAAACCTCAGCCACTTTGCAGCCTTGTTTACTGATAACCAAGCTCAGGTCAATAACCAAGCCTTGGTTTGCTACCATGCACTAGGAGAGAGTGACGTACTGACCAGCAGGCACTGGGTAACCGTGTAATCTGGACAGCTTGTCATTAATTGTTTGCTCATCATAACCAGACACAAGTAGCATACACTGGATGGATCTAAATAGATCCTGAAAGCACAGGTAAGCTCCCTGAGCAGGTTCGTTGCATTAACAACGTGCCTCATTTTGCCACACTACCATCCCTCACTCTATCCACATCTGTGGCTTCATACGGACTTCCCAGAGACCATCTGACTGAGGGGGCAAAAAGGTGAGGTTCATTTACAGGTGATTCCCTGTGCTGTTCAGACTGCAAGTGGAGCACTCCATTATGGCTATTCTATGTGAGGTGACTCTGAAATAGAACGGAGGAGGAAATGGGAGAACTTCATATATATGTGTGTGTAGATAGATAGAGAAAGAGAGAGATGATAGATGATATAGATAGATAGATCAATAGATAGATAGATAGATAGATAGATGATAGATAGTAGTTAATTTTGAAGGAGAGGTTAGTGATTTACCAGAAGGCATTAATGTTTTGGTCAGACGTTCAGGGCCTCGGAAGGAACGATATTTAAGGATTGGGAAAATGGCAACAAGAAGTGTGGGTGAAGCCGTGGAAAGATGGAGAATGCACTGAGCTGCTTTGAAGATCTGCACCCACGTGAATACACAAAAAGCACATCAACCCACAGTTTGACTGCTGGCAGTCTCGTTCTCGATCAGCCTCAGTGCCGTCCAGCAGCTCACGACCAGAGGCCACGGTAGCTGTGTAAAGACCACGCATCAGGGCAACAACGTGAGGTCCACTTCTCATTCATCAACGGACTCCTGCACTGGGGTGGAAGATGGATACTGGGCACTTTTCCAGCTATTAATAACGTGTTATCTCTGCTCTTATTTGGCTGTATTCCTTATGTGTAAGCTACTTTAGTTCAAAACCACAGACAAGAGAAAAAATGGAGGTATCACCAAAACCTTTCCTTAAATCCAAACCCTTCTGGTACCTAATGTGAAACAAAAAGATAAAAGATGAAACATGGCATATAAGAGAAAATTACCATTTTGTGACATGGGGACCCTCGGGTGGGCTGTAGTTGCAGTTTTTGCAGCTAGTTTTTAAAAACTATCTGCAGTTGCTCCTGGCTTTACTATTAAATCAGCACCTTAGACCATGGCAGCACAGCTGAATTCCTGGGAAATTAAAGAAAATCACTGTCAGCCTCCAGCCTTGACTTCTGAGCTCCAAACCCATAGAAGAATCCAAGTTTTCTCTTGAATGTTCCATAATCTCTTCAACCTAAATATGCATTTATGACTCAAGTTGTCATTTTCCACTTGAAACTTTCAACTTCCAAATCTAATACATCACCAAATTCTGTGTATGTTACATCCTCCCACATCTTTTCCTCTTATCTTTTATTTACTAGCTCATTCTAAGCCACTAGTCTAGTGTGTAACATCCTCGTCTGCCTGCAATCACACACAAACCCTTCTAATGCACAAAGCCATCCAAGTATTCTTATTTACAAGGAAAATATCATCCTTACAATCCTCTGCCCCAAGCTCTCAGTAGTCACTTTCCTGGTGCTCTTAGTAGGTAAGACCAAAGTCCTTAACATGACTTTTACCAAAGGTCTTTTCCTAATTGTCCTTCAGCAACTCAGAGGAAATTAAGGCTGCCTATTATATATTCTGATAGCCCACTGCATTACTCCTAATTATCACTCAATTATTTGCTCTTATGCTTATTATTATGGCACAATATCTATATTTTCCATTATACTGTAAATGATATAATGCCTGAGCCAAATCAGACTTAGTAATTGCTATATTCCTTCACCTAGCATATTGCAGAATAGCACTTAATTATTATTTAACAAATGAATAAATGAATAACAGTAAATACTATTAACAAAGGGTAGTCCAAGAGGAAATTCAAAGGTAAAGCACTTTAATTTTCACAATTTTGTCCAATTTAGTTGTCTAAATAAATGCTGAATTCAGTAAAAGTTATTATGGAAATAAAAAGTTAGGAAATAAGATACAGGGGCCAGCCCGGTGGCTTAGCCGTTAAGTTTGCATGCTTCGCTTCTGCGACCAGGGGTTTGCAGGTTCGGATCCCAGGCACAGACAAGACACACCACTTGTAGGGCATGCTGTGGCAGCGTCCCATGTAAGGTGGAGGAAGGGGTGCACGGGTGTTAGCCCAGGGCCAGTCTTCCTCAGCAAAAAGAGGAGGATTGGCAACGGATGTTAGCTCGGTGCTGGTCTCCCACATACACACTCACAAATAATGTGACAGATGTACCAGGAATTTTGGTTAAAATCACAGCATTCTGTCTTCAGGGCATCTTTTAAGATGATGTATTTTTATCCCTAAAAAAGGAAGATTCAACATTAATGTGTCTTATCCAGGTTTACACAGTTAATATGCGGCAGAGTCCCTACCTGAGTCCATGACTAAGGTCCCCTGAAGCCATCATTCTCTCAATAAGGTAATGCCTCTTCCATTGAGCTTTGCCTGGAGGAAATCCTCTGCCCAGAGCAGAGGTAACACCGCAACACAATTTCAAGGCGTATTGCCTCATAATCTATCAAGAATTTCCTTGATTTGTGTGTGTGTGTGTGCGTACACAGGTGTGCAATACAGATAATCTCTCTTTTGTTAAGAAATAATGCCATTCAGGGATAGGACTTAAATTCATTTACCCACGACAGAAAAGGGAATATGTACTAATGCCCTTCTGAGTGGGTGATTTTTGCCTCAAGCAAAACACATACCTGGATGAAGTAAGGAAATCTTGTGAGCCACACAAAAGCATTAAAAAAAAAAACAAACAGAAGGACGATATTTTGGCTTAAAAGTCCCCTGTACGTGTGTGGTCTCGCATGTTGCTTACACCAAAATGACCTGGCATTACCTATGGAGAAGGTCTTTGCAGAGATCTTCAAGGACAGATTCCCAGTTGTGGTCACTTTTTGGTGTTTTCAGGAATTCCCATGACAGTGAGTCATGTTATGAAGATGGCCACAGGCGCTGTGAAGAAGATCTGCACATGGGGACGCCACACAGCATTTCAGCATACTGCACAGTTACATGATTGGTTAAAGGCAATTCCCATTATTTATATTCACCCCCCAAAATACATGTGATCGCATGTAACACTTTTATTACAAAGGGGAGAATGGACTGACTTTCTTACTAGGGTTTGAGGAAGCCTTCTTACAGCTCCAGCGGTGTCTGCATGGTTGCCTGGATACTCGGTCTCCTTGGCTATTATTCTGATTAAAGGGCAATTTAGAGATTTTTTTAAAACTGATCTGTCATCTAGAAATATTATCAGCCCTCCCTTACACTGATCTGTCAAGTGGTAGATTGAGCATTGCTATTTAGATATGTTTTTTTCACTAAGATAAAATAAGAATTGACTCCCCTAGGGGCCGCCCAGTGGCGCAGCGGTTTAGTCCGCGCTTGGCAGCCCGGGGTTTGCGAGTTCGGATCCCGGGCGCCCGCCGATGCACTGCCTGTCAGCCATGCCGTGGTGGCGTCCCATATAAAGTGGAGGAAGATGGGCACGGATGTTAGCCCAGGGCCAGTCTTCCTCAGCAAAAAAGGGGAGGATTGGCAACAGATGTTAGCTCAGGGCTGGTCTTCCCCACAGAAAAAAAAAAAAAGAATTGACTCCCCATTTTCTCAGCCCCTATTATATGTATATGTCCTAAATGTAGTGAACCTTCTGTGGGGTAAAAGGGGTTCGGTGGATTTTGGGGGCTACAGGTGGTGGGGGACAATGCAAGACTTTATATTTCACAATTTAAAGATAACCAACCATTATTGTGAATAAATGGGCATCAGAATGGATCTAGGACAAAATGCCTCGAAATCAATACTTTGGGAGCATATATGAGAGGTAGGTGTATTGAAAGTGCTCCCAAAGTGTTGATTTTGAGGCAAAAACACCTACCTCTGATACTGTAATCAGTAGATAAGGAAGTCAAAGCCCCATTGGCCTGATTCAGAGCAAATTCAGGATATAAAAATTCATACCTGCAATTCACACAGTTAAGTAATCCATTTTTATTTAGGTATAATTTGCATACAATGAACTGCATGTATTTAAGGTGTACAATTTGGTAAGCTATAAGTACATATCTGTGAAACAATTACCATCATCCAGAGAGGACACATATGGACACCCAAAGCTTCCCTGTGTTCCTTTGAGACCCAACCCTCCCTCCCCTTCTCAGGACCCCTGCTCAGCCAAGCACTGTCTGTTTTCTGGCTCGATGGATTAGTTTGCTTTTTCAGGAAATTTTCATAGATGGAAACAGGTTATATACTTTTTTTTCTCCTTTCATTCAGGATTATTATTTTGACATTCATCCATGTTGCTATGTGTATCAATAGTTTATTCCTTTTAATTAATAAGAAGCATTCTATTATAGGGACATAGCAAATTTTGTTTATTCTCTTCACCTGTTGATGGACTTTGAGTTGTTTTAGTTTTGTGCTCTTACAAATAAAGCTTCTATGGACATCCATATTCATTGTAAGGACATGTGGACACATGGCTACATCAGAGGCAAGTGTATGTTTAAATTTTAAAGAAATTGCCAAATCGTTTCTCAACGTGGTTGTACAATATTGCTTTCCCACCTGTGACGTATAAAGAGCTGGTTGCTCCATATCTGCACCAACATTTATTCTGGTCGGTCTTTTAAAAAATTTTAGCCATTCTGATAGGCATATGCACTGTATTTTTAGTTTGCTTTTCCTGAAAGACTAATAAATTTGAACTTTTTTTTCATGTATATTTCACATCTCTCTCTTTGGTGAAGTTTGCTAAAATCTTTTGCATATTTCTTAATTGAATTCTCTGTTTTCTTGGTATTGAGTTTTGAGAGTTTTCTATATATCTTTATAAATTCTGGAAACAATCCTCTATCAGAAATACTCTTTGCAAAGATATTTCCAAGTCCATGTTTTCATTCTCCTAACAGTTTCTTTCAAAGAATAGTTCATTTTGATGATGTCTAATTTAGTTATTTTTAAAAATTTTATGGACTATGCTTTTAGTATCATATTAAAAAATCTTTCAGTCAAGACTTGAAAGATTTTTCCTATGTTATCTTCTAGAAATTTTGTAGTTTTAGGTTTGAAATTGAGACCTTTTATCCATTTTACTTAATTTTTGTTCAGTTTGAGTTCTTTTATTGCTGTCTTCCATGTCTCTATTTAATTTTTAAACATGTGAAACAGTTATAATGGCTTCAATGTTTTTGTGAGTTTTAAGTGGTATGTCTGCTCTAGTTCAGTTTTGACTGATTGATTTTTATCCTAATTATGGGCCTCAGTCTCCTGTTTTTTTGCCTAGTTATTTCTGATTGTCTGCTAGACATTGTGTTTCTCTTGTTGGGTGAATAATTTTGTTTTCTTATAAATGATCTTGTGTTTTGTTCTACGACATGGTTACATTACTTGGAAGTGGTTTGATTCCTTTGGATCTTGCTTTGAAGACTTTTAGGCAAGACCAGAGCACATAATTTTAGTCCAGTGCAATCATTCCCCACCACGGAAGTGAGACTCCCTTTCATCACTCTACCCAATGTCCCATGAGTCTTAAAGTTGTCTGGTCAGCCTGATGGGAACAGCTTTCATCTGCAATCTTGAGTGAGTGCTGGGCACTATTCTCTCTAATCTTCTCAGATGGTCCTCTTCCCAAACGTGTGATAACCTATACTTTACTGAATACTCGAGGGACCTACTGCCGATGTCCAGAGTTCTGAGTGAAACTCCCTTCTCTCCAGTGCCCTGTCCTGTGAACTTCAGCTGCTCTGGTTTCCGCTGAATCTCATCTTCATCTCCTCACGCCAGGAATCTGCTGGTCTTTCCTGGGATCCCAGTCCCTGGGCCCCAGCCATGAAATTCTCTGAAGGTAGTAATCTCAGAAAACCATAGGGCTCCTTTGTTTACTTCCTCTTAGGCATTATTTTCCTTTATTGCCTAATATTCAGTATCTTGAAAACATATATGCACATGTTCATATATTTTTCCTGGTTTTATATATTCTTTGTTTCAGCCAAGAGTATAAATCCAGTCCCTTTTCCTCCATTTAGGTCTGAAATGTAAGTTCCCCACATTTTTGATTTTCACTAAAAGGAAATTGCTATAATCAAATAGTAATTATTAAATAACTCTCCAGATTATAATCAGCTAAAACTGCCATAAATGTTACTCTCTGCAAATCACTACTCTTTCTATGCCAAACCACTTTATTGGTTACCTCATGTTGAATGTTATGAGTTCTAAAGTAGGTCAGTCCCGAAAGAGTCATTCTAATCATTTCCCTTCAGAACAAATATATTAAATCCAAGGGAATACTTAGCAGAAGGCATGTGCACAGGTGTTGGGGCAGGGCCAGGAGTGGTGAGAATGAGGGAGGGGGCAAGAAAAAGAACAGACACCAAAAGAAACAAAAATGAAAGAAAAGGGGAGATAGAGAGAGATAAAGAGACAAAGAAGTAGTCTTCACTTTGCTGCTCAATAGATATCTTTAATTCAAACTATGAAATGTCTGGATGATCACAGTCATTGCCTGTTCTTAATATTTTAAGTTTGTGTATTACTTTCCCAAGTCAATAATTTCTTTTTTTTGGTGAGGAAGACCAGCCCTGAGCTAACATCTGTTGCCAATCCTCTTTCTGCTGAGGAAGACTGGCCCTGGGCTAACATCCGTGCCCATCTTCCTCCACTTTATATGGGACGCCGCCACAGCATGGCTGACAGGCAGTGCATCGGCGGGTGCCCGGGATCCGAACCAGCGAACCCCGGGCTGCCAAGCATGGACCAAACCGCTGCGCCACCGGGCCGGCCCCCCAAGTCAATAATTTCTTAAAAACAATTTGGGGGTAGCGGGAATAAAAGAAATACACAGTGGGGGAAGGGCTGGATTTTAGACAATCCCCAATGAAAAGCTTAAAAAAAAAATCTTATTTAGGAAACAGGTTCCAAACACGTATGTCCAGAAAAGTGGATGGAAATTTTGCATTTAACTTGTTTAAATATAACGTATACTCTGTTCTGCCTCAAATTGTTTTCAGCATGAATTTGGTGCTTCCCGGTTGTCATTCAATAATTATAAAGCCAAATACTTAAGTTTATATATAAAACAAAATCATAAATATTTTCATTGAAGTTCTAGTCAGATTCAGAACCCAATAAATCATAAAGACACAAGTTTATAATAATTATTTTTTCAGGATTCCATCTCTTATAAAATTGAACAGTTATAGTGTTCCCAGATTCATAGAGTTCCAATGCAAATTATTTTATGCAATAATTCTCAATTAGAAGGGTTTTAAGATATTATTCACTTGACCTCAACATTCAATTGTTATAAGTTGAAGTATCATTTGTCAAAATAATTATAATTTTGAAATGAGCCCGATTTAATTAAGCAACCATGGAACTGGACAGTTCCATCTCATAATGACAGTAGGAAGATAAAAAACAGTAAGGATAATTGGATAAGGTTAGTTTAAAGATAGGGTCTTCTCTTGGCCTCTAGAGTACCTGAATTAAGATAGGGTTTCTTGCTATTACAGGAGTTTAGGGATCAAATTTAAGAGAGATAAGTATCTGCAATTCTGCAAAATTCCCACATCAAGGTGTCTCAATTCTGCTTCTGGGGAAACTCAATTTCCATTCCAAGAGATATAATTCATCATCAAATTATATCATTAAATAAAGACATTATAGATCAATAAAGCAATGGTTGACTTTTTTTTTTTAATTTGGTGCTAGACTCAGTAATTTAAGACTTTCCAATATTAGGAAAATCGTATGTCAGAGGAGCCCATGAGATATTGAGGATGATTTAAAAGTACTGGTCCTAAGATACAGTAACCTGGGTTGATGATTTCTAATATCATACAGAGACTGTGTTTGAAAATATTTTTTTGCTGGTAGGCGAATTATATTCAGCATATAGTCAATTTAGTGTAAAACAGGAAAAGCTCTTTCAACATCAGACCATGGGGTAAAGACTGGAGCAGCTGCCCCAAAGACTCAGAACATTTTTCTGAACAAAGGCAGAATATTTCAGGCCATCAAAATGCCACCCCCTGGGTTTAATTAACCACAAACATTCAGGTCTTAGAAGAAAATAATTCTATTTGTAAATACTGCTGATAAAAACTGTTACTTGAAATAAGACTTGAACCATCACATAACTAAAAACCATATTGCTGAGAAGCAAATCACTGGGGCAGTCCAGAGCAGAGGGAGAGAAGCGTGGGACATGCCGAGAGAGCATCATGATTTGAGAAGCTGAAAAAAAACAGAAATGGATGAAAAAATAAAAAGAGGAGACCAAATGGATATCATCTTATATCAGGCTTCCACCATGTTTTGTAATTAAAAAAACCCAAAATACACTTAACACTACCTCTTCAGACTGCCTCCAATATCGATCCCACTCCAATCCATTCTCAGAAATCAGAAACAAACACTGACTTGTGTTTATTTCTATAGACAGACATATAAACCACCTTGATCTGGAAGCCAGGATGGTGTAGTTTGGGAATACAGCTAGGCAAACCCCACAGAACATTGGTTTGCCCAAGCTAACTCTATCCCAGGGGGTTATAACCATATACCTAAGCAATTTGGCTCTAGAGACATAAGTTTTTGTTTTGTCTTCTATCAACTTGCAATTTAACATTGAATGCTTGAGTCTCCTCATTAATAAATTGAATGGGTCAAATTTTAATGAACTGTAAGAACATTGGTAGTTCCTCATTTCTATGCTCTTTAACTTGATATGAAAAAAGCAAAGACAGACTGAAGCATGTTCGGCGACCACAGTAGTAGAAGTGGCTTGGGCATGGGCGTCAGGAGGGGATCTGACGTGAATGTCCCACCCAATCTCCAGTCTTTCACAGTCAGCATCAGGGTCTCAGCCTTCACACTCTGACCTTCTGGGCTGGATAATTCCTTGTTGTGGGGCTGTCCTGTGCACTGCAGGATGTTTAGCAGCACCCCTGGACTCTGCCCACTGTCGGGAGCACCCCCAGTTGTGACAACCAAGAATGTCTCCAGATACAGCCAGATGTCCCCTGGGGTTGGGGGCAACTGAGAACCATTGGTTAAGTGGAGCTCAGTAAGACTTTATCTGAATTATCGAGCCCCGAGACCTGCTCCAGATATGAGAACTTGCTTCCCATCTGAAAGAACAGATGGAAGAATTCTCATGGACTGATTCCTGGCTTTCTTCCTCAAGTGTATTCTTTATCTCTGTGGTGGCCGAGGAGTCATTACATTCCCAGACCTCAGTGATGCTTAAAGTATTCTTCACTGGGAGATTGTGTCAACATAGTCACCTCTCCACGTGTGAGTTGAGAGGAAGATAGAAACAGGAGGGAAAGATGACACACATCCCATGGACAATCACTAAAGGGGTTTTGCAGCTACTCTCCGGGGGTCACATATGTACATACACACTCTCCCCCACTGGACGGTGAACACCTTGAAGACAGGCGGATGAGTATCACCTTTCATAATTCTGATGTACACACGGTCGTGGCCCACACGATGCTCAGGAAAGTTTGTTTGTTAAGTTGTAAACTTTAGAAACTGCTATTGAATAAGAGAGCACCACCGAGAAAATGTCCCAAAAACTGTACCTGAAACTTAGGACTAGTTACTGGGCCACAAATCAAAAAGTTTAATAAGTTCTTCCTGCCTAGTCAGATATAAAACCAGAGATGTAGGTAGATCTCAACGTAATTTTAACTGTAGAGTAATGCATAGTACCATTTCTTTAAATTTAGAAAATAAAATTAAACATGTGTGTAATAAATTTATATGTAAATAATATTAAAAATAATAAATGCATCCCTTTATTTAAGATACAGCTGAATAAAAATAAAAAAGCATTGATAATTAAGAGTATGATTTATATCAGTCAGAGTTTACAAAAGGAAAGCAATAAATAGTAGTTAAAATACAAGGCACTTTCTTGTGCCCTAGCACCTTAAATTATCAAAGCAATTCTAATAGGTATCTTTGTATCCCTCTTCACCCTATGAGCTGACCAATTCTGAAAGTCAAATTCAGTGCTGATGATCACAGAATCCATTCCAGTAAATTCAAAGATTTGAATCCTGAAATTATATGCCTCTAATTCCTGTGCTCCTTCCTTCCCATTGTGTTCTATTTGGAAAGGTAAATTTTATCATTGCTCCTGTGGGACTAGAAGATAGTGATTCACAGGCAGAGATGAAAGTTCTCTGTTGGACCACAAGTCTAGGAATGTAAAACCCGTTTACCTAGCCACCAGCAACCAAGAAGCCCCTGTGAAGTTAAGCCCCTGTGAATAATGTGAAGTTAAGAGACTGCTGTCTAAATCACCCAGAGACCTAACCTGCATCATCCACTCCTAGTGTTAAATAAACATGTTACATTCCATGGCCTGTAAAATTCTGAATATAATGAAAAATAAAATGAACCGTATTGTCATCAACTTTCAAAAAATTGTATTTATTAATTTATATTATTTGACAATATTCTAATTTATTTTCCAGAGAAGACTGGATATTTTTCCTTTACAAATTCAGTTGAAGATCTACTCTCTCAACCAAAACAAAGCAAAAAAACCTTCCTATTTCTCCAATTTTTTTTTCTCCAGGGGAAGTTTGGCCCTGAGCTAACATCTATTGCCCATCTTCCTCTTTTTGTTTAAGGAAGATTGTCATTGAGCTAACATCTGTGCCAATCTTCCTTTATTTTGTATGTGGGATGCCACCACAGCATGCTTGATGAGCAATGTATAGGTCTGCTCCCAGGATCCAAACACGTGAAACCCGGGCCACCAGAGCAGTGCAAATGATCTTAAGCACTACACCACCAGGCTGGCCCCCCGATTTCTCCAATTTTTATTTAAAATATTTGATAGATAATAAAGATAGAAATAGACATATAGAGATAGATATACAGATATAAATATATATACCAAGTTTAAGGCCATTTGATATAGCCTAAAAATCCATCTTTTCTTTAGAAATTGTGACAGAAGTTTTGTGATTTTATAATTTTGAATAAAAGAAAGAAATGCTATCCACTGGAAAAAGTATTATAATGAAGAAAGATCTCCTCTTAACATACGGAGTCAATAGCACTAACTAGTTTATACATATTTATTCAAAGTGAATTAAACTGTAGTTAAGGATGTCTAAAGAGATCACAAAAAACCCGCAAAGTTTAATAATTTCAGTAGGTGAAAAATATCTTAACATCCTAATAGAATCTACTTAAGATGATTCAAAATTTGAACAAATACACATACACAAATTGTAATTATTAAATGAATTACATAGAAATATTCTATTAGTTACCTTCTATATATTTAGGTACTGTCATTTGACTTTGAAAATGAGTAATCTAGAAGATTAGTATATGTACAAAATTTATAACTTTCACATAGACACATAAATCACTTTTTTCATCTTATTGTTACAAAGAAACTTGAGATCTGGGCTTTGCGTCTTTGACTTGGAAGTGGGGTGTTGCATTGCTCCATACCATACAGAGAAGTTGAATTAATTGTCCAGAGTCATCCAATTTAATATTAAATTAAAGAGGCCAGGATGTTATCCATTTACATTGTCTGCAAAGCCCATGCCTATAGCTTCCCTACCATCTAGGTAGACATCAAAACAAATTTAGACATATCCCCGTAAATGAAGTTTCCATTTCCATAGGGCGACTTCTGAAGAATTTTCCAGCAGGTCTACAGTTTCTAGAGGTGAGAAACATTCCCCCAAAGGGGAAGGAATTAAGCAGCAGCCTGACACAGGTCATTACTCGGAACATGAAGGTGTACACGGAAGCTCCACATATTACATAGGTTTCTCTGGCCCACAACGCTTCGGGTCATAATAGGAAAAGTCCTGCTTTCTATTGATAGGAATGTTGATTCCAATGGAGAAGGTCACCAAGATTTGGCCACTTATAATTTTTACTTAAATGCAAACTAGATATAGACTAAATGTCTTTATGATTTTCTTCCAATTTCGTTAATATCCACAAAACCGGCATTGATAGAATTACTCACATGTGGTTTGTTATCATAACCTGCTGTTAGCATGAAGTCAATCTTTTAGTATTAACTGAACCATTGTCATTTTGGTATGATTTTCTTTAAGATCATTTTCATTAATTGGGTCTCATGATTGACGCTTCCTCATCTTCAGTCCCCCTCACAGCTGGACAAGTTTTTGTTTTTGTTTGTTTTTAACCATAATTAAATGAACCTGTGAATTTGGATCCAGCCCAAGGCCAAATGTTGAACTGCCCTGGCTTTAAGTTTAGAATCTCTCTTCTCTATTTTTGTATCAATAACACTAATATGTATGGACTCTTCCAAAATCCTGCATCCATTACCAAAAAGAATGATAATAACTTATTTCAATGTTCTCTTGTTCATTTGTGGCAAATCCTACAGGAAAATAATTGAGCCTGATGTTTGCCTGGAATCTATTAGTCTCTCACAGGACCTCACTAGAGTATCCACCAGTTTTTTTGAACTTCAAACATAATTTATTTTGGTCGAGTAAGAGACATATTAGAATTAACGAAGAGAAAGACAAAGAGTTGAGGAAATCTGGCTGTGACAAATGTTTGCACATCAAATGTGAATGTACCATATACATTTGAGTGATGTAAGTAATCTGAATAAAAGGGAAATTGTAAGTTTTATAGATGATGTAGAAGCCATCATTGTCTGCCGGACACTCCAGGGAATGGACGAAGGCTAAGTTAAATTTTACGTGTAGTTACAATGTTACTCTACGCACACTTGGTCTGCTCTCACTTTTCCTTTTTTTCCCCAGCTGGGCAAACTAAGAATCATTTGGAAAAAGCATACTGGCATTTTTAAGGCAAAAATGTTAATACCAGAATGTCTTGCTCTGATGTTGAAGCAAGAAAAATGACGGACAAATGTTACGAATTGATGATTTTCCTAAATTACTTGTTAGTGTCCGGGGGATAACAAAGGATATGCAGATAGTCACCTGGAGAAAAGAAACAGTCTCCTCAGATGGGGAGGCAGAAATAGGAGCGTCCACAAACAATCAAGGGGCATCCACAGCGTCCACCAAACCCCTGGTATGTTGTGGCCTGACCATAGCCCACTCTGCTCCTTAAACAAAACAAAATAAAACAAAACACTTTATTGAGGTACGACTGACATGCAAAAAGCTGTATATATTTAATGTGTACAACTTGGTGCTTCTGGAGATAAGTATATCCCTGTGAAATATCACCACCACCTAAGCCATGAACCTATCCATCACCTCTAAACATTTCCTCCTGCCCTATTATTCTGTGTGATAAGCACACATGAGATCTACCCTCTTGGCAAATTTTTAAGTACACAATACAGTACTGTTAACTATAGTCACCATACTGTACACTAGATCCCTGGGACTTATTCATCTTATAACTGGCAGTTTGTACCCTCCGACCAACCCCTACTGTTTCTCTCTCTCCCTAGCAACCACTATTCCACTCTTTGCAACTATGAGTTTGACGTTTAGATCCCTCGTATAAGTCACTTCAGGTATTTGTCCTCCTGTGTCTGGCTTATGTCACTTAGCATAACATCCTCTAGGTCCATACAAGTTGTCAGAAGTGGCAGGATTTCCTTTTTTAAGGCTGAATAATATTTCATCATACGTATATACCACATTTTTTCTCTCAATTCGTCCATCGATGGACTCTTAGGTTGTTTCCATATCTTGGCTATTGTGAACAGTGCTTCAACGAACATGGGAGTATAAGTCTCTCTTCAAGATCCTGATTTCATTTCCTTTGGCTACATACCCTAAAGTGGAATTGCTGGATCACATGGTAGTTCTATTTTTAATTTTTGAGGAACCTCCATAATGTTTTCCATAGTGGCTGCACCAATTGACATTCCCACCAACAGTGCACAGGGGTTCCCTTCTATCCACATCCTCGCCAACAGTCATTATCTCTTGTCCTTTTGATAATAGCCATTTAACAGGTGTAAGGTGATACCTCATTGTGGTTTTGATTTGCATTTCCCTGACGATTAGTGAGGTGCAGCATCTTTTCATGTATCTATTGGCCATCTGTATGTCTTCTTCGGAAAAATGTCTATTTAGGTCCTTTGCCCATTTTTTAATGTGTTTTTCTTTCTACTGTGCTGTAGGAGTTCCCGATATATTTTGGATATTAAACCTTTATCGGAAGATAGTTTGCAAACATTTTCTCGCTCTACTGCTCTTTGGTGAAGCAGAGGGCCAGAGGCATTTGGGATGCATGATCACTTTAATGAGCTCCTTCACTCATTTACTAAAATTTTAACCTTGTCTACTCTGTCCAAGGTTCCCAATACCAACCTCTGTTTTTGAAACGTTGGGCAGTGAACAAAACACAAAGGGAAATCATTTTTTCTCACATCCTGCTTCCCAAGAGTGCCTACAATCATGGGACAACTGGCAGCACTGTAAAATCAACATCTGTAAAGCTGTAATACACTAAAATGGACATTGGCCATATTTACACGGATGCCAGAAGGTTCTTTATGAATCACTTCAAACAAGTCACAGATTCAAGATCGATGCTTTAGGTACCGCGAACCCTTATTTAGAATATCATCTCTTTGTTTTATACTTATTGTCCAGTGAAAAAGAGGATACTGTCTTTTATTTGTAAGTGTTATTTCAAACTATTGGATCATGTTATTTCTCATTTTAAGGATCTTTTTATTATGTTTATTGCTGACTTGTGGAGAATAGTTCTCAGAAGTTGATTTTAGAAGTGCAGCTCTGATTTATGTTGTGGGCAAAACACCACAGCAAGTAAAGTGCCTTCTCTTCTATTGTTAGCCTTGTTGTAGGTAAACATCTTACCATTTTATTACTTGTGAGTTCTCCTCTGAATTATGACAGCACATTCCATATTTTATATAAGTGTCTGCTAGGAGATAGGGAAAGTTATGTATGTGTGTGTGTTTTCACTATGCACACATATATAAAATTTTACTTTTTATATTAAAATTGTATACACATATAATTTTAATTTAACAACCATGAGGATTAGGAAATATTTGGATATCTAATGCATGGTGTCAACATATCCTCAAGAAAATCTCTGAAGAAAATTTTATGAAGAAATCTACTTCATAATGATTTGTCATATATTATTTTCTTTGATAAAATTTTGAGTATCTATATATGAAAGCAAAAAATTAAGATTAAAAATTTCAGGTAAACAGAATGAACAGAATTAAATGTCTTAAAATGAAGTTTTCTTACACTTTTAGTACTAAAGTTTATATACACATTTGAAATTGTACAATTTTAACTGCTTTTTGTAGATCTATTGTGATGATTATATATTTTTCTACTTATTATTTATAAGATTCTAGTGTCAAGTCATGTTCACATCTTCATATATTTTTAAATATGCTACAAGATTGAATTTCTACTAATTAAGAATTTTAAATTCACGTTAATAGGGAGATGTCTGTAGTTTTCTTCAACAAACGTGTCTTTTTCTAAGTTATCAGTTATGCTATCTTTCTAATAAACCAATATTTATATATAACTATATATGAATATGTCCCATATGCATATTATATATACATACACCATATATAAACATATATCCCACATATATACATATATATATATATCCCATTTTTTGTGCTCTAGAAGAAACAAATGCCTTCCTCAAATAATTAGTTCTTCCATAAACATCTGCAAAAATTTTCTGTTAACTCAACTGGACCTTTAGCTTGAGCCAGGGGTTGTTTTAAGTCAGTTGTTTTCAACAATATTATATTTATTTTTCATACTTATTGGTTGTTGGAGTATACTTAAATGTTTTAAAATTTAATTTGAAATTTATATTGCCATTAACTCACCTATATTTGTAATTTGGAAAAATTGAGTATTAATTTACAGTTGTGCTATTTCTATTAATATCAGGAATTCTTTTTTAAAATATTAATGTTATATATTTATCTTCTATCACTTTCTGTTCATCCATGTCTTTATAGATGTGTGTACACCTGTATGTTTGTATGCTTTTTTATTATTTGTATTATTTATCCCAATACCATCCAATTATCCCAACTGTGTTTTTTGAAGAGTCCTTTCTCTCTTCCTTAATTGCTTCTGGAGCTTCCTCTTAGTTTTCATTTTCACCCTTTCTTCACTTTTAATTCCTAGGCCAACAATGCACTACTTTGATAACTGTATTTTATTTGTATGTTTTCATATTTGGTATATCAAACCATTCCTACTGGTCCTTTTCAACATTTTTTGGACTAATTTTGTTCATATTTTCTTCCATCTAATACTCAGAGTTTGCTTATTAAGTTCCAATACTAAAGTCTTCACTGGGTTTTTACACTTTAGATTTGGAGAGGACTGAGTAATATGTATAAAGTTAAGTGTTCTCAACCAGGAAGATCATCTCCATTCACTCAGGTCTTGTTCTGTATCTCTATTTTTTTCCCCAGATTTTGAGTTTCATGAAGTTAGGAAACGTCTCTGTCTTGCAGGTCATTGTTTATTTCCTGGGCACAGAATAAGTATTAATATCTATTTGTTGAGTGAACAACAGAAGTGTGACATGGGGAAGGCCCCAGTGAACACACAAAACAGACAACACTGGTTAACCCCTTGGCCAGGGTCACAGGCTGGAACTTGGCAGAATCTGGACAAGAGACTTGTCTCCCAAATCCCAGGTTAGTGTCACTACCTCTGTAAACACACATCGAGTAGGGGCTTTTGAAAAACTACTCAAACATAAGACATCATAAACTACGACCTTTCCAACATCAAATTTTCCCCATCTCATTTTACTGTCTCAGGAGTCTTCCTTCAATTGATTGGATAAACTGCCTACCAAGGGTTAACATATAGCAATCAATTAAGCCTTAGTGCAACTTCTGTGCAATATTTGTCTTGAACAGATATACAGCCTCTGGGGTTACATAGGAACACTGTTCAGTCCAGATACAGACGGAGGTTACTGGATGCCTGCACAGGACAAAACCTCTAAGGCAGATGGTGGTCCTGGGAGGAGGAGCTGTACCGGATCTGGATCCTCTTTTGTAGCGGTTCTCCATCTCCGTCGTGCATTTCCCTTGCACCCAACTGATGGTGGTAGAACCTAGGAGGCGAGGACCACTTACCCCGACTCGTGATGAACCAGGGGGGAAAAGTGGTGTCTTTGTCCAGCACTGCACCCAGGACTGAACCACAGCGTGGGTGCTGAGAATCACATCATCCATGTTCATTCCTAAAACTATGCCATTAATTTGAAACCCAACACACTAATACATTAGGTTTTGCCACCGCGTTTTATATTCAGAAAATGAAGTAAAATGGATTGAGTTATTCATCATCATTCTAAAAATGAAAAGAGTAAAAGACAATAGCAAAGTTTTTTCAGAATATCTAGTCTTTCACAAAAGAAATTGAATCAACTGACAGTGATTGAAGCTTATCACGGCGTGTGATACCCTATATATGGTATATATTCAAAATAAAATTATTTTATCACAGAAATACATGCACATCATTTAAAAAACACATTAAATTAAAACTCTCTCTCTGAAGCATGCTTATATCTTCTCTCAGGCCCCCAGTGGTAAATACTCAAACCATTTAATTATTTCTGGTTTTAAATCTTTACCCTGTCCCTAAATGATAGTTTTATGCTGTTTAATATTAGATATTATAAATAGCATCGCTATGTACTCAGGATTCAGCTATTTTCCCCAATTCCTCTCCAAAATATGTGTATTATTCTTTTTAGCATTTTCAACTTTTGATATTAATCACATATTTTATTTCCTATTCTACTGTCTATAGGTCCTCTCTATTGACTTCTGTTTTGTAGGATGATGACATTAACACTCTTTTATTACTAGGAGAGCTCATGACAATTGGACACCTAGTAGGTACTATCTTTATGTATACACTTTGTGTATACATAAAAGCCCTATTAGATAACCCTAAGAGGAGATAACAGGATATTATCAGATGGGAATGAAACGAACATTTTTAATTAGGGTGAGTTTTCAGATTTTGCATATCTAAATTACAAACAAAAATTTTGATATTTTTTGAAGCTTATATACAAATAATCATGGTTCAATCATTATTTATTATGTGAGGCATCTTCAGCTACCACACTCCATCAGAACAATAAATGGGCTTTAAATTGAGAGCTGTTCCTGAAGACTTCTATTTTTGGTCTCTCTTTCCATGTTTCTGAGCTGTTCTGCTGAACAGTTCTTTGTATATTAAAAACTAGGCTATCAAAATATAATGCCAATTTAAGGTACAACAATTATTTATATTAGTGTTACTGGGAGGAAAAAAAATACGATGTGGTAAATTAATCTTTGTGTAGCAAAGTACTGCTTAAAATAGGTTTTCAGCATACATGGTAATGAACTCTTGCTATCTCCACTGAACAGACATCTTGAAATAACTATGTCCAAAGTTGTTTAAAATCCATTCCTGAAAATTTCAGTTTCAGCAATGCAAGGAAGACTGATTGCTCACTTATAACACTGAACAACACAAGTCTCTCTTTTTTTTCCCCAAATCCTGTACTCAGTGTCGGAACTCATGAATCAGCTGTGACTTTTGCATGCCTCCCTTTGACCTTCCCACCGATAATCATAACAATGTTTGGCTGCTGAGGATCAACCAGCTTTCGTAAAGGCAGTGGCCTTCAGATTCATCTCATATTATTAATTTTACAAGTTAAAAAGACAAGACAGGCATGGCGGCTCTCACTGCTGTTTGCTCCCCTAAAATGATTTCCTGTGGACAATAAACAAACAAATTTCCAATTTAGTGAGGCTGTAAATGTGCAGGCTTCATAAAAATTAATTTAAATGGATGTGACTGTGAGTTTGGGATTGTAAAGATTAGGGGAGACGGCTGTCGTTGTAATTGCCTGCTCAGTTCCTCTGTCACTCAAGGGTGCCACAGCTGCATTCAAAATTCTCATCATAATCTAATTCTCGGATCAAATTCCCATCTTCAATATATCCCTTAATAAGACTTCCATTCTCCATCTTTTAGCCTTAATTATCACTCCCTGTCTCCCTTGACAACCAAATTAGAAGGTACAAGCTACATCTCCATAATGATGGTGATCATCATCATAATACTTTAAAAATCACAAACTACTCTCCCGCAAATCGGGACTAACCTTGTCAAGGTTGGATGTCTTCTGATAACTAGATTTTCTATGGATAGCTTCAGCACTGGAAGATAAGAAATACAATTATATAATCTCTTATTGATTTTTTTTCTTTATTCCTCCCTTACCATTATGCACAATTACCTGAGCAGTTTTTAGATTGCTGAAGCTGGAAGTGGAAAATTTACACAGATTTACCCAGAGCAGAGTGTTTTAACTCTTGGTTGAATACTGGTAGTTTCTGTTGAACAATGAAGCCATGGCAGTTTATGTGGTGAAAAGGCTTTTGATTTTGGCAAAGAGCCATCTGGGTCTATGTATGGACTTCAGCTCATTGTGTGACTTTGTGAAGGTCATACAATCCATCGAGTGTAAGTGCCTTTATCCGTGAATAGGAACGGTTTAACTGTGGTACGTTTAAAATCTATTGTTTTTGGGTGGCATTATAGCAAAAACAGACTCTTCTTAACATGTAGGTTTCCACCACAGTTATAAATTTTC
This sequence comes from Tapirus indicus, assembly GCA_031878705.1. Taxonomy (NCBI): domain Eukaryota; kingdom Metazoa; phylum Chordata; class Mammalia; order Perissodactyla; family Tapiridae; genus Tapirus; species Tapirus indicus. Next base: position 125,690,842 of record CM062925.1, read on the forward strand.
CATTCTAATATTTTGACTGAGAGGTATAGCTATAACCTTTACATCTTCCCTTGCGGATTCCTGTGCGTGAACTTCCAAATTTGGTTTTTATTCTCCTTGTCAGCATTGGGATTGACCTTGGGTTGTTAAAATTGGGGACCTCTGTCAACTGCCTGATTTTCAGTCTTTCTACCTTCCCACGACTCTTCCCTGGCCAGTACATTTTCCATTAACTCCTACATTTGGTGATAGTGGGGGGCATTATTGATTGTGGGTAGTGGGTGGTAGTGGTGAGTGGTGGTGGCAGCTGGTTGTTTTGGGTTGTGAGTGGTTGGTGGTGAGTGTTGGTGGTTGGGTGGTAGTGTGTTGTTGATGGAGGTGGGGGGGCAATTGTTGGCAAAGCTGTTACTGGACCATGTTTGAGGACTTTTAGTCACATGATAGCCTTGACTGAAACCATGTTTCCTTTTACTACATTGGTTTTCTGTTTTTCTCTCCTTTATTTTCTCCTTAATTTCTTCTCCCCCAGTTATCCTGCCCCTGGACTCAGCAAAGCTTCCATTCTTGGTGAGTGGAGATGTCTGAGGAAATATGTCTCAAATATTTTTTCAGCTGCTTCCAGGGCTTCACAAATCAAAGATCTCCTCATGACCTAAATTTAACCACAGAATTGGCTTTCTCCATCAGACGTGAAGTAAGGTGGTTTATTTTCATAATGCTTTGGGATATATGTAATATCACATATTCATATATTTGCTGTCATGCCCATGCTTGACTGAATTTTTCATTTTTAGTTCAGATATTGATCACCAGAAAGGTAGAGTTAGAGCAGGAGCTTCTGAAACTAAAGGGTATTTTCCAGAATCACTTTGTCAGAGAGACAACAGATAGGCAAACATAATTCAACAGGAATGCATTTATTTATCCAGAAAAGATTTACGAGGAGGGGAAGGGAATTCAGTTTAGTACTAAGATAAGAAATGCAAACCAAATGGCACTGTCAAATATCATTAGGGTGGGCCGCAGTAGTGATTGTATGAGCAGAAATCATTTAAATAGTCCACCCGACATAGCAGTCAATTTGGAATAAAAAACAGCAATGTAATTGTTGATCGCAGCTGTAGAAGTCAAGGACAGTTGAAGCAAACGTATAAGGCAGTGTTTTTGCAGATAAGGGGAGCCTGCAAGAAGGCCAGAACTCTAAGCCCGGGAGCCTTTAATTACTGAGATACCAGTATTGATTGGATAACAACTGTGCAGAAATGAAGGCCAGAGAGCGGATTGCAGGAGAAGGGCAGGATTGTTTTTTTAAGCAGTTTATTGAACTATCTACATGGTCTCAGGCGATTCTAGCTCTAATCCTAGGAAATTGGAGGAACCTGGGGGAGTAGAAATGCAATGAGACCTTGACTGATGAGAGGCCTCCCTCAGAGAGAGATGATTTACAGGGAGAAAACACAAACACAGCCCAGGTCAACAATCATCAAAAAAGATTAAAAGTTAAGGGAGTGCTCACAAGTTACTGATTGGGAAACGATCCGAAAGTGAGGGGGCATTTAAAAATAGCTCTATAATGGTCCAAAACATCACAGACTTGATTTCACGATTTGTGCAGGGAAGGCACTGGATGAGTAGCAAGAGCAGCCACCACACGCTGGCCGGCGACATAAGACAGGCTCCTGTTTAGAAACAGTTGTACGTCAGGTCACTCGATCTCCCTAACCTCTTCAGAATTGTGTTCTATTGTCCACACACTTCAGTGATGCAGTAAACTCATGTTCAGCAAGAACAAGAAATTTCCCCATCGATGTGATTAGTAGCCAAGAGGGACAGCCGATGTTGATTTTAAAATGTAAACTGCCACCACATGCAAAAAGGGGATTTGGTAGGAAAGTGATGAGGCCTATAGGAACATTTTAGATTTTGAGATAACGTAGTTATTGGATAGTTTAAGCAACCATGGGTCAAATAGATTCTTACTCGTCTGTGTAATTCAGCTTGAGGGATTTGCATCCTCCTCGCGCTCAGGTCTGTGTGTAAGAGAATTAGGGTGACAGAGCATATGGTGGGGACAGCAAACCTGCAACCAGATACCCTGGATGTAAGTCTGAGCTTCACCGTATTCTAGCTGGTGGCTTCAGGACGCTGCTGAGCCTTGCTGTTCTTCAGGTTCTGCATCTATAAAACATGATAATCGTGGTTATCTCACAGCATTGCGATAAAAACCAGTAAGTTAATGTTTGCAAGGTGCTTAGGAGGCTACTGACATCGTATGAAGTAGGATACAGTAAATCTTGATAACTAAATAAAAATAACCAGCCACGTTGATACCGGTTCCAACACCGTCAAAAATGGCTCAGCACCCAGAATGAGTGTTTAACTTGCACTCATCTCTTTGAAACAAGGCACGGAAGTTTATGTTTTCAGAAGAGTGAGGAGGAGACTAGTTAAAGGTGACTAGAATTAGGAGGCCAGAGAGCTGGACACTGTCCAAATTTGGCAGTTAATTTCTTGCATCAAAACTGTCAGATTGCCTTTGAGCCTTTGTTTACTCAAACATAGGCACTAATGATAGTTATCACAAAGATTTTTTATGTTCATATAACTCATATTCGTTTGTTCCACTGTTTCATGGCAAAGCACCACGTACCAAACATGCTTTTCTGTCTCTCTCTAACCCTATAAAAAGAAAAAACAATACTCTGTGTGCATTTTATAACTATTCAATAGAGGTTAAATCCACTTTTGAAATTTTAAATTGTGAACAAAAATGAATTATTACTAAAATGTCGACACAAACTTATAGGTATTATAAATAACTTTTTGGCATCTATTATTTCACTCACTGATAAAATATAAGCATGTACCCCCTATATCTACATAGTTGATTTTGGTTCAAACCAGGGATAAATTTCCTATAACTACAATGCTTGGACAATCATCTGGAATTAGAATCATCCCCAGTTTTTGAAATATTTTTATTGACCCTGGATATTAGAAGAGGGCCAGGACTGTTGGAGGGAGGTAGCTAGGAGGAGAATTTTGTTCTGACAGTTACATGGAGCTGCCAGGCCATTCTGGAAAGCTCAGTGTGTTGAGTGCAGCCTCCCAGCAATTCACATTCAGTATGTCTGGGCTGGGAACTAAGGTTTCTATTTTTAAGGAAATCTGAAAGTGACTATACCATGAAGCTAATGAAGCTTAAACTTTAGAGGCCTTTTTCACATCAGCCTCTTTCAAGGCCACGGGAGACACTTCAGTAACGTACATGCAAGATCAAATATCTTGTGAAATTTGCCAAAGTAAATTGTCTGAACTCTTGCTAAAGGCTGCTGCATAAGACCACTGTTTGACTATGACCCTCCTGACATCCAATTTCCCTTACCTGGAGGCTTTGGTGGACCCATAGCCCTTTGGAGGATTCAGCTGGGGGAACCTGAGTCGGTGATGAGTTTAGTTTGGTTTTAGTAGGACTTGGCTCTGTGATTTACAGTAGTCATGTCTGCCAAGAGTTTGGTTATGGGCAGGCTACCTGATGTAGGATAGTTTCCAAAGTTACTCCTACTGCCTGTTTCTCCCGGTGCTGATTCACTTCAAACCCAGACTCTAAGGGGCAGGACCTGCAGTAAGCATTTATCTTGCAGAACATGCAAGGACATATGTGGTCATGGAGGAGAAACAAGGTTTTGAAAAGTAGAGAGCCACAAGCTAGTCTATGGAAGCGATGTTCAAATCCTATGCCTCATGAAATGGATATTTGATATTTTTTTTCAGGATTAATAATAGTCCTGAAATATTTGCAAGACATTGCCAATATAACAATATCTGAACGACTTTTTTCAACATTAATTAAAAAAAAACTTCAATCGACCATGTTAGAGTGAACTTTCTACTTTCCGTGTAGAAAATATTGCAAATGAAGAGATGAAAACGTACGCAACCAAAAAATGGAGGGAAAATGTATTATTGAGATATACCAGTTAGTACAATGTTTTGGATTTCATAATGTTTGGGGCATTCAGCATAACTTCATTTCTAATCCTAAATAGATACTTGCTTTCCCAAATAACTTTACATTCACAATTTTATTTTTTACGGGAATCCTCTTCCAATTTATAGTGTTCATTCACCATAAGAACTGGATCCACTCCTGAAGAAAATCCAGATGATTTTCAAGCACACAGTGTATAAATTATTTGAAACACATGGCTACAGAACAAGGTTGGTGGACTACACCTGCAAATCTGGCGTGCTGCCCATGTCAATGTGAAGTTGTACTGGAATTCAGCGGGCCGGTCCTGTATGTGTTGTCCACGGCTGCTCTTTCGCTACGAGGACTGAGTGGAGAAGCTGCAGCAGAGAACACATGGCCTGCAAGGCCTAAATTAGCTCCCATTTGGCCCTTTACAGAAAAGGTTTGCTGATCCCTGGTGTGGAAGGTGACTTGATCACTATTCACATATGGGTCCTCACTTCACAGGAATGTCACATTGCGAGTCTGTTAACGTTTTAAATAGCATCAACATTTAAACATATAAAATAACATTTTACATTAAATAACCATATACTTTAACCATATACTTTAGATTTCTTTAAAAAAGGGAAACAAGTAAATACAGAAAGAAGCACATATTTAGGGCAGGTAAATTGATTTGCATAGTAGAATTAGATATTGCTATTTTTTTCCTCTCAACATCCCTTATATCCTTAGATTCCTGCCAGGTTTAAGGCAATTCATCTCATGCTGCCTTATATTGAAATTCTTTGTGATTTTTCCCCAACCAATAAAACATTCTGTAGATTAAAATTCACTTTGTATTTTTAAAATCAAGAGCATTGAGTCAAACATGGACATTCATATAACAATAAATCTATTTCTTAGTTTTATCTACCATGGTACATCTCAAGCTTCTACGATATTAGAATAAGATATACAGTTTTAACTTTAAATACTAATTTCAAATATTTAAGCTTTTCTAACTTTTAAAATTCCTGACTAAATCCCCTTGGCTTGTTCAGGAGAAACAATTCTAAATTAAAAAGTATAATTTCAGTGGAGAAAGCACTTTGCAAACATCTGACAAATTTGGCCCAGTCTCAGCACACACTCCCACATTCACACATACAGTTGCCCTAAAAGTAGTTTTTCTTCTCTATTGCCCTTAAAAATAAAATGATACCTCCAAAAATGTGTTCCTAATTATTATATGGCTTAACTTCCTTTGCACTCTAAATGTTTTATTAATAAAGGGGTCTTTCTTCTCCAACAGATATATTTATACTTGATATCATAGTGAAGTTGTAGTTAGATCTGTGAAAAAATAGCCCTGCCTTAAAGAGTAAAGCAGCATAGATGAGAACAAAATATTTTCATCACTTTGAGGTTTGGTGAAAGTCAAAGCACTACCTTCCCAGAGCCACCCTCTCCTCGTCATAGGACAAAGAACATTTATGCCAACAACGTGCCACACTGGTTTTCACTCCCAGGAATATACACAGATGATGGTTTTCCGAAGCTCTGATCAGAATCTTCTCAGGGTGACATGAATCTTCTAATTTGAGTGATATCTCAAGTACACTCTGCTGCTCTTATCTCAGTAATCCACAACAAACCGTGTCCTTACTTTGAGAATGAGCTCAAAATAAGTCACATTCTAGGATAGTATGGGAATTCAATGAAGATTGATGATGTGGCCTGTCTGCACCAAAAATTAAAATTCTCACAATATTTGAGATTTTATTAAGTTGCATAGATCTGATTCAAAAACACTATTGGACACCTCTCATATAGAGATGCAAATTTAATGTATTATTATTATAATCAATATAATAGTGGGTCAGTATACAAATGAGATCATATAAAACTGTTTTAAATCTAAAGTGGAGGGAGAAGTGAGCAGGTAGAAGATAAGAATTTCCTAAAAACCAGGATGTTTTTATATTTCTGAAAAAGATTTTGAAGTGATGTTAATTATATTTAGTGCAAAAAGTAGGTAATATATACCAGCCTTTTATGACAAAGAACCATATTTGTAACTCAATTTAGGCAGGCTCATTCATACATGCAAATGCTAATATAAAGCATACAACATAACTGCATCACTAGCTTAAGTAGAAATATTTCTAATTCTGGATAGTCAAATTTATATCTTCTGAAAACCTTAAACTATTAAGCCCTGATTATGTTTCTTATTGGTAACATCAAACAAACATAATTATTAGTTTATTTATGCTGTTGAAGTATAGATAACTATCTTTGAGGGATAAAATTATACTTGGTTATTTCTGTCATCAGCACTACTTACTTTGCTGATGGACATTAAAAGAAAAATATGACTATATAAAAATAAACTAAAATTTCCTCTTGAGTCAAGTAGTGGTGAACAAATAAAGACCAAATACATAGAATAAATTTACATTTTAAGTTGATATTCCCAAAATGTGCCAGGCTTCTCAGACCCCCAGGACTGTGGCATGAAATTAACTGGTGTTTTATAGACAAAGATTTCAATAGACAATACTTAGCTTGTAAAATGTCAGGTAACAGAGTAGTTTAATTTTAACTGAAAGATTTACATTAATTTCAACACATATGGTCCTAAAGCAAGAACCGTATCTGTTTTCCTCCTACATAGAGACAGAAGTTTCTCGATTAGTGTTTGTTGATCAAATGAATGAATCTCGAAACTACATCAGTTAGTGCTGTAAAATGTTTAACAGCGCTCTGTTGTGCAAAGTAGTCTTGTGGAGAGTCATTATTATGTGTTTTGTCTTCCCAAAATTAAAGATGTCATTGTAAAGCTTCCATGAAAAACAGAACTTCTTCAGCTGGCCTATTCCTGAATCATTTCACTAGTCTTCCTTGAGTTTCTTCTGACAGTAAGCATCAGTACTGCAGCTTGCTGGAGCTCCTGACAGTTATTTTTCCCTAGAAAACATACCACCACAGAAGACCTACGTCTTCAGCATATGATTTCCTCTCCAGGTGGCTTAAATTAAAGAAAAACATCTTCAGAAACTTTGTTTCTTCTCATACATCTCTAGCCAGTGATGCAGTTTGGGGTTTGCTTCCTCCACGATGGATGTTGATTCTCATCTAGGGAGGACGCAAAGGTGGATACTGGGTTGAAACTGCCCATTTTTGATGGTGTTGGTTTGCAAACTGGCCCCCATACACAGAGGGCAAGGAGAAACCAAAGAAAGAGGCAGATCACTCCAGATCGGTGGTGGCAGGTTTAATAAGCAAGGAAATTACTTAGGAAGCTTGTCCTGGGAGGCTGTAAGATGAGTAGATCTCCACACATTCCTGCCAGAATCTGAAAAGTTTATATAGAGTCCTTAATGGGGTTCAGTCACATATGCCATCTAGATGGTCTCAACACATTGATGTCTCAAGGCTGTATCCTTAAAAATGGCTCCCACTGTGGGAATGCTGGGCAGAACGTACATTCCAAGGACAGGAGAGGGGTGAAGAACCCCTGACTGCCTGAGTCCAGCTCACAGGTCAACTGGTGGTCACATCCTCTTGATAACCTCCAACATTTTATCTATTGTAACGGATTTACAATCTTACATGTCCCCCTCTTCCACATGTACTCTGAACGGTCAGCAAGAGTGTTCACTACCATGAATGTGGCTCGAATGGCAGCTATTTGGCTGCACAGGAGGCAGATACCACAGCAGCAATAGAGGCACAGGTAAGAGAGAACACAGATAAGACAATGATTCCCAAAGTTAGTAACATTTTTCCCCCAAGAGCCCCATGATCTGAATCATTGATTTATTAAGTCCCCTAGGCTGAGAGTCAGATCACTGACTTGTTCACTTGTGTCCTCGTGTGATTTAACAAAGATGATACATTAGCAGACTCCTCAGGTGTGAACACACAACATTCTGTTTGATAAGAGCACAGGTGCCTCCTAGGGAGGCAGTAACAACGTCCAAGGCCATCCTCTTTTGGAGGACAGTTTTTCTCATTAGCGGTTTCAGTGTTCAGTAAAGACAGGCTTTACTGGCTATCTCATAAGGCTTGCTGGGTGAGTTTAGTAAGGGCTTCTGTATAACCTATAGCATCCTCTCGGCCAGTGGAGGGAATAAAGACAGCGGCCAAATGATGGTACCAGTGGGAAACAGAACATGCCCACCTGGCTTTGAGGAAAGGGAGGTTGGCACCTTTAGGAACTTGAACTGGTTGTACATACCCTACATGTTGTCCGGGGGAGGCAGCACTGTCAGGCACGAGGAGTGGGATAGGCCATACTGGGACCCCATCTTCTCCCCTCCCTCAATGGTACATGCTCCATTCCAGGTATGGTGCATTTCCACAGGTCTGGCTTGCAGCAGGGCAATGGGATCCCAGTGGAGATTGAGTGGTTTCCCACTTATCCAGAAGTGCAAAGTAACTCACCCATCAGTAGAACATCCCATTGCAAGTCCTGATAGGTAAGGCATTTCCCAGATGTAATGGGATTTGGTGTTCTCAGCAGCATAGCATGTTGATACACAGTGAGAGACAGGTAATGGCTGTCTCTCAAAATGTCCATACCCTTATGGTATTTCGTGTCTTCCCCCCAGTCTGGCATATGGGGCAATGGGCCCTACTGGTTGTCATTCAAATGTATAAAAGCCTGGGACGGTACTTTAGTCCACCTGGCCAAAGTGGTTTTACCTCTTAGTAATTTGATCTGCTGCTTTAATATTCCATTCTTTTCTACCAACCCTACTGCCTGCAGGTTATCAGGGAGATGGGACCTCCATTCAATGTCATGTTTTTGCCCAGTCTTGCATATCACAACCTTTGATATGTGACCCTCAATCACTGTTTATTTGATGAGGGTATCCGTACACGGTATCAGCTTCTCTAATCCCCTAATAGGTACAGCCTGGTTTACACAGCAACAGGGGAAAGCTTGGGTTAGACTAGACATGACGTCCACACAAACCAAGGCATATTTAGACCCCTCACTCGGAGGGAGGGGCCAACATGATCAATTTGCTGATTCCTCACTCCAGTGATGGCCCCAGACTCCTCTGGCAGTTGCTTGGGTGTTTGGAACACACAGGAGCTGCTGTGCCTGCATTAACCAAGTCACTGTATTTTAAAGGCAATTTGACTTCCTTGGTAATTCACCATCCCACCCGGGCACTATGGTTCTGCTCTTCCTCTGCACCCAATCTGCTGTATCTACTAGAGGGTTAGTTGCTAGGGTTCATACTGGAGCTAGGGCATCAGATTCCCGACGGCCAGGAGTTATCAGTGCCTCATGAACCAGGACACAGAAGGCAGTGAGGACTGCCTCAGGCTCTTGTAGATGAATCCAAATGTCTTTCCATATATCCTGACCCCACAAGGGATTATTCCTGACCATCCACCCCTTGGCTTCCCATTATTCCAAGCCATAGAGTTAATCCCTTTAGAACAGCCCAACAATCGGTGCAAAACTCAGCCCACTGGCTGCTGCGGTTTGTTCCTGTTCCATCCAGATCAGGTCAATGTTGGGCAGAATAGTGACTTCAGGCCATGTGGATGGCTTGCCTCAACTAGATCAATATGTATACTAGGCACCAGTGGGAATTTCCCCTGATCCCTCTCTACAGGCCACAGAGGTCACCACAGGAATGGGGTGGGGGCATTTGGAGGGTCTGTACTCCACAGGGCCTAGTAGCACCTGCATCTCTAGAGACAGCAGGCTGGCAGACAGGGTGTCCTCTGCTGCATATAGGCATGCCACTTGGTCAAAGTGGGAGTTTGAGCCATGACAGGTGTGGGTCTGTGGAACATTTCCTCAACCCACTCCTTGATAGGAAGGGAATTTCTTACCATGCTATGCTGTTTCTCCATGAGAGGCTCTGCCTGGAGGAGCACTGTGTACACTGCCAGGAGCTGTTTCTCTATGGGTGTATATCAGGTTTCTATCCCCTTCCAAAGCTGGGACCAAAACCCCAGAGGTACTCTCTCCTTCTGTTGTCTCTGCCACAGTGCCCAACCCATACCTTCCAGAGTCACAGACACTTTTAACTCAAATGGCCGCCCTGCTTGGTGGATGCCCAGAGCTTTAATCTGCTTCACTAGCATGTTTGCCTTCTCAAAGGCAGCTTGTTCCTCTGATCCCCGGTCCCACATGTGCCTTTTCTTTACCAAGTGGTATAAGGGATGGAGGCACTGTGCCAGGTGTCTCTTTTCCCTTCTTTTTTTTAACTACAGTCTTAGGAAATCATGGACAGTGTTCTAGTTACCTCCTAGGTGTTTACATTTCAAAGACATAAGATTTACTTCTTCAAGAGACAGAAGAAGAATGCAAGGTTTTCATAGGAGTTTTGCAGTAGATTTCTCTACCATCAGAAGTCTACATTGAATACTATTTAAAACTTTTCTTTGTGTTAGGGGTTGGACAGCATGGAGGCACTCCATCCATTTCATTGTCAATCACCACAATATCCTCCTCTTCACTCTCCTCACTTTCCCAGGAATTCCACCTCTTAGCATCCTAGTCAGGCTTTATCACAATTGCTCGGGTCTTAATCCACAGCAGCTGTGCCTTCCTGGCTTTGCCAAAGGGCACACTAAGGTCACCAACTTCTTGTGCTGCTCCTCCACCTCATCTTCTAGTCCTGAAGCTAGCAGAGTAGTAGACAACTGCACATCCTTCTCTAAGCTCAGCTCTTCTTCCAGCTTTCCAACTTGAGCTTCAGCCTCAAGTTGGGCATTGGTGGTCAGCCGAACTGCCCACAGTGGAGGCCAGCCCACTGTGGCAGCCATTCGATTCCCTTCTTTGAAGAACTGCATGTAGTGCACTGTGCCAAACAACAGCATCAAGCCAGCTGGCATTTCCAGTGCATCCCCTTACTCACATGGTAGTCTACAAGCATCTAACATATGGGCCACCTCTTTGCACACAGAAGTGGATGGCCAACTTGGGATTTTCCCCAGGGATGCCTCTTTCCCAAGACACACTTATTCAGTCTCCTGCCTGGTTCGCTAATTACTATTTTGCAAATTTGCCCCTGTACACAGAGGGCAAGGAGAGACTGAAGAGAGAGGAAGACCACTCCAGATTGGTAGGTGGCAGATGTAATAAGCAAGGCAACTTACATATGAGGCTTGTCTTGGGAGCCACAAGACAAAGTAGATCTCCATACTTGCCTGCCAGAATCTTACGTTTAGAGGTCTTAACTGAGTTCAGTCACATATACTCTCCAGACAGTCTCAAGAACCTTACTCTCTCAAGGCCGCATCTTTGAAAATGGCTTCCACCATGGGGATGGTGAGCAGAACATGCATTCCAAGGACAGGGGAGGAGGTAAGGAGTCTCCAAATGCCTAGGTCCAGCTTGTGGGTCAATTGGTGGTCATGTCCTCTCCAAGACCTCCTGCAACAGATGGACTATAGTTAAATAATTTTTCCAACAGGAATGCATACATTAAGTCTTAAAGTAAACAGAAAATGTAAACATACTATCATAAATTATGATTTGTTTTAAGTGCCCAGTGGCAAAGGCCAGCTATCAGCTTATCACCGTTGTCTCCCATAAAACCTGTTTGAAATCTATTTATTTTCTGTGACTCTTCAGGGTAAACAGCACCAATGTCTTTCTTAGCATTCATGACCCCAAATGAATTCCTGTGGAGCAGCCACCATCCTCCTGACAACTTCTTTCCTATAACTGAAACAATAGAACAAAATTAAAAATCCATACAAAATTCAAACACTGGCCTGTATTTATTGTTTAAAACTATTGACAAAAAGGTGAAAATCAATGACAGCACAACTTTTATTAAGTACATTAATGTGGGGTATTGGAGAACATGTAAAAACTTTATCTTGAGATACAAATGAAGGTAAGGCCCTTTTATAAATGGCAGACGATTTTTGACAATGATCGTATAAATAATGAGAAAACGTCTAGAGACTATCTTCAGATACTGTTTTATGTAATTATAAAATTGAATAATCAAAGAAATTTAAAAGAATCAAACTGCCACACTAACACTGGTTAAAATATCTTTTCTTTCTTTATGTTTCCACAAGTTTTGTAGTTTTTTCACTTTTGATTGACCTGAATACTCAATTTTTCTTATCTCCAAGAGCAGGCTTGGACCTTGAGGCAATTGAAATATTGATTAGTTATTGCCAAAGTTTCGGTATTACTAACTTTTAAAAAATAAACAGGCATATTAAAAATTTTAAGAGTTTGAGCAAAAATCAACTGGAATCGGGCAATGTCAAACCAGAAGTGGTTAGAAGTGCTCCAAGTTCAAGAGCCAAGGGAGAGACTATCATGGATAAATTGTGGAAACAAAGGAAAAATCATTGAGTGGCTACAACTTAAAGCCTACTCAACTGTGACTGGTTGTCCTTAGGTTTCAATTTCACAACCTTGAGGCATCTACAGCCTTAGAATTTGGTTTGCTGAAGTACGCTGCCATGGCATTAGAGTCACTTCAGTCTGATGCCTTCTTGTTCAGGGAATTTAACATAACTTAATATAATTTATCTCAACGGATAGGACCAGACAACATTTGCTTTTATAGAAACGATGGAAGGTTGGCCAGAAACAAAATCTGATGCCTTTTTTTTTTCAATCAAGCTACTGATGATTACTTTACCAGTCATTAGTTCTTAAGTGCCAACTCTGCATTAACATATGCTAAAAAGACAAGTATATATCCTATGTACAGGGATGCCACTGAAGATAAGACTAATAACAGTAACAAGAGTTCACAGCTATTGAGGACTTACTTTGTGTCAGGAGTTGTGTTTTTCCCATACCAGCTCACTTGAAAATGCCCACAACTTTAAGAGGTAGGGACTGTTTTGGTCTCAATTTATAAATAAGGAAAATGAAACATAAAGGGTAATTGCAAAGTCACATATCTAAATATGTGAATTAGGAAATATGTCATACAATATCTTTTAAACATTTAATTACCATTTAAGTCTTAATCCTTGACAAAACAATGTCTTGCCAAAACTTCCTGCAGGGCTGAGATCCAATGACATGGTATCGTAGCAATTCTGTCAATACCAACTTCACCACTTCAGACTGATTATTTTTTCTCTCTCCATCTAGTTCATTCAACATTTATCAAAGTTCCATACTAATATTAAGTGTTTCCCCCAAAAGTCTCCAATCTTAATCCCCAAAACATTGCATTTTGTGTCTCAGATTGTACATTTCCTGGGAAGAATTACAGATTATTTTCTTTTTCTTCTGAGGAGTAGATTAGTGGATTGGACTGAGTGAGTGCACAATAGCCCCCTTTGATTTGGAATAAGCAAACAGCACATATTTGAGCACTAATGAGCATGTCATCGGGGAGCAACTCCAGTGCAGACACCAGAAGGAGAAGGCATGCTTCTCTTGAGAGTCTTGCAGACTAATAAGGAAGAGGTACAATTTAACTGAAATGTATTTTCTTTTTTTTTTCCAGTTTGACTTTGCTCCATCCTGTACTTGCCATATTCCCAGGAATTAGACGGTTGTTATGCGAGGAACAGGGCGAGCCCCCTGGAGTAAAGAAATACTCCTGATAAACATTTTCTGATGCTCTGTTCCATCTACTTTTAAATGACTCCAGCATGTGGCTCCCACCACTTGTGGGGGAACTTTTTGTGGCCTAATAGGCTACTTTGGTGGGATTTCTTTCACATATATTTGTATTTTTTGTCTAATTTTTCTTCATTTCCCTCTCTTTGTCCCTAGTGACATCTAAGATGATTGTATCATTCAAAAACTTTTCCTCAGAAAATGACTTCTTCACTTCAGAGTGAGTTCCTCCTATATTGGGAATCACAGAAAATCTGTAAGAAATTGTATTATTTGAAGCTTTTTATGTAGTTTTTTCTTTAGATATGAATTGTCTTCAATTTAAGGAGCAACTTATGTTTATATCCAGCTTACAAAATGATTTAATTTCTTGTTCAGGTGGAAATAGCCGATGGCTAAACATAGGATTTTTTATTGCCTAACTGATACTGTTTAGACATTTATCAACTTTATTATCAGGTTATGATTACAATTTTACTTTTATGTAATTGGCATAAGATGAACACCTGACTTACCCTTTCCAAGCTTTATTTCTCTAAGCCATAGCACAGGAGCACTACACCTCTGTTTCCTACACCTCACAAGATTTTTTGAGGAAACAAGGAGGTAATGTAAGCAAAAGTACCCTCTAAGCTATATAATATTATTCAAAATAAATACTCAATTTTAATAAGTCATAAAATATCTTCAATTAGGAATAAACATATGATACTGGAAAATGAACTGAAATAGTTGGAGCTAAATAGCTTCACAAAGTGTATTTTATTTTATTAAGGGAAAATTGAAGTTATATTTCTTAAGAAACAATTATGATCATTTCAACCAATACAATCTAGACTGAAAAAGTGTAATCTGAACCTCTTAGATAAGGTCAGTTGTGTTATGACGACATAATTTCCACTCACTGGGACAATTTTCATTTTCTCAGTGTCTTAGTCCATTCAGACTGCTGTAAGAGAATATCACAGACTGAGTGGCTTATGAACAGGCACTTATTCCCCACAGGTCTGGAAGCTGGAAGTCCCAGATCAAGGTGCTGGCAGATTCAGCGTCTGGTGACAGCCCACTTCCTGGTTCATAGACAGCATCTTCTTACTGTGTCCTCACATCGTGGAGGGGGCAAGGGGGCTCTCTGGGGTCTTTTTTGTAAAGGTAATAATTCCATTCATGAAGGAGTTAGGATTTCAACATATAAATTGTGGGGAGTGTGGGTGTGGAAAATTTTCCCCTCTTTCCTTCTAGGTTCTTTGCCTGGTCTAGTAATTGATACAAGGTAGATAAACTGGAGAAAAATTTCATATATGTGGAAGCCCCATAAAAATATGAGACTCACAGGCAGTCAGGCAATTGAGGCTTATATACCATCCTGAGCTAAGGAGAAGGGGGGATATACAAAGGGAGGAAGACAATTCACAGGAAGATGAGAAGAGCAGATGTTTGTTAATCAGGTGTTTGCCTTGTCATGCAGATAAGTGTGTGTGATATAAAAAGTCATCTCTGGCAATAGCTCTCTTCCTGTTGCAGGCCCCCTATCCAAGTTCTCTTAGGCAATAAGGGAGAGGTAAAAAGCTTTTCCTGAGTCTGCTGGGTCTTAATTGCCTTCAGCTCAAAAGAATCCACATGCCAAAGTGGCATATTCTGGGGTGCCATATTCTGCTGCCCTTCAGTCCCACCTTTGAAACTTTCCCAAGGAATTTCACAGTCAAGAAGCTGAGTGGGTAGATTGCTCCATCTCACAGAACTAGTCTTAGTCCTGACAATAGCCAGTTCAGTTAAACTCATTTCAGGAGTCAGTGATGCAGGTGGGCTCCTAAACTTAGGCCTATATTGCACAAGCAATCAGGTCTTTAACAAGAGAAATTTCTATGAAAATAAACAAAAACAATGGTTAGTGATCAGAGAAGACTATAATTGCAGTTTCTGAGTTCTGAAGGTGGCCATCTGAAAATATTTCTAGACTATGGGCTAGAAGCATTTTCAGCTGGAGTGAGGGCAGACAGTGGCAATCTGACAGATTTTCCTCATTTTCAGTTTGAATGTCTCTGGTGAACTTTTTGAGTAGCCACACAGCAACAGGCAGGAAGACTGTCCACACCTGAGCTGTGGTGGTGATTTCTCTGAAGTTTATATCAAGTTGTCCATCTTTAGCCTGCATGACTTTGGGAAAAGAGCAGTTTTCATTCTCAGTGATTCCAAGTCAGAAGGGTGGAAGAAAATTGGAAATGTTAGTTTTTAGAGTTGTAGCCAAATATTGGAGAAACTAGAAGAATTCAGGATCCAGTTAGATTACAGGTAGAAAACAAACCCTCAAAGACAATTAACAAAACTAGAATCTGATATCCACAAAGGCGTATTGCTGAAAAATTTCCCTCTAAAATCAGCCCCCATTTCTATCAAAGATAATCAAAATAACACTAATTTGTTAGTAAAATAAGTCTAGTCTTATTAAACTTGTCCTGAATTACATAAACATGGTAAGAATACTGATTGACTATATAGGCTCTTTCATATCTGCTTTGCTGGCCTTTTCACAAGAAATCTCAGATTGGACTGTTAAAAGCCTTTTGAGGCTAGGAAGCCAAGCCAAGGACTCACCATCATACTTCACCTGCAATACGTATAGATTTGGGTAGATTGTTCATTTTTGAGGTTCACAAATCATCCTGAGGTTTCTGAGACTGCCAGGAATTGACCTTCCTGACTCACCTGGTAAGGCTGCTGGAAAAACTCTAAGCCAGGCACAAGGCAGGTTTTTCTAAGGGGCTTTATTGGCTCCAAAAAGCCAACCTTAGTTCCTGTAAAGCTGTCTGGCATTTCTGAGTCCATGCACATCTGTCTCAATTATGACATCCCAGTCAAAGCATTGGTAATATAACCAATGTTTCCAATTGTATCCTGTTATAAGGGTAAGAGATTCTTATTGAACTTATATAAATAAGTATATTGCCATGAAAATAAGAATACTGAGAGTTTCCAAATTCTGGAGGCATCCAGAGGTAGGGGTTAAAAACAATCGTTCATCTTTGTTCACATAGGTACATTTTACCAAATTGCTTATATTTTAAGAGAAAATTGTTTCCTTAAATCTGGAAGAAACAAAAGAACCAACAATGTTTTAAACAAAAAACATTACAATCATCCTCATCAGTTCATTCAGTCCCATGTAATTAATTATTTGTTAATCTGGATCTTTTGTTAGCAGTTTTATGAAGCTATTGGTTTCTCTATTACAGCTCTACAAATTCTTTCCCAGTTCAGTGTTGTAATCTGAAAGTTATCAGACACCTCTACTTGTTAGTCTGTTCCCTGAGTCTCTTTGCTGATGAAGCACTTTTGCAGGTACACTTTTGCAAAAACATCAGAGAAAAAAAATAACTGTCTGTAAATGACAGAAGACTTAAAAATTGTCATGATTAAAGATCTGACAAGAATTCCTTATAGTGCAATTGACAAGGAAATTTGGTTATTTCTGTGATATACATTTAAAAAATAACTAGAATTATGACTGGTAACATTATACCAGGATATATAAGATTTTTAGGAATATCATATAACTATAACCTAAAGAAAGTTTAGTATCTCTTATTTGACAATGCTTCCCATGTAATTTAATACATCAAATAAGTCTAATTGGCTTAATATCTCTCTTTTATAAGGAGAGAGAACAATTCTTTTCAGATGTTCCAGGGGCCCCTCTGAAAAATCCCAAAGTTAGTTGGAGGTTAAAAAGACTTCATTTAAACTTTGGTTTTTGGAAAGCTTTTCAAAAACATCAAAAGGTTTTAATGATGAGAATAATGAATTTCCATCATTTAACTTAACAAAACTCTGAAAGTGTAAGTTACCGAAAACGTTTGGGAAACTATTTAAGTAGATGTACCATAAAGCATATTATTGAAAACTTCATTTAGGGCCAGCCCCTGTGGCCTAGTGCTTAAGTTTGTCAGGCTCCACTTTGGTAGCCCAGATTTGCTTCCCAGGCATGGACTTACACCACTTATCTATCAGTGGCCTTGCAATGGTGGCAGCTCACATCCAAAAATAAACAGGAAGATTGGCAGCTGATGTTAGCTCAGGGCAAATCTTCCTCAACAAAACAAAACAAGTTCATGTATAAACTTTTATCCAACTTACATGTAATTCACTTGTTCTTAACAATCATATTTAGATTGTCTCATGAAAATTTCTTCAGACATTCCACATCTAGTTGTCATCTTAAGTTATTTCTGTTCCTGACAAATTTTGTAACAGTGATAACATAAGCCTATTTGACTAATAAACCCAGGTAGAATAAAAGTTGTAGTTCTGACTTGTATTGCATCTTGATAACTCTGAAGACATGTCTGTCTTAAATAAACCAACAAATGTAAACCAGATTTTGTGTAACAAAGATTACCCAAGAACATGTGAACTTAAAAAGCATTTGGGTTAGTTTCTACTATATTTGAGAGTTTATAAATATTTAATTTGATAAGCACTTATTTTTTAAGTCAAATAAATAGAGTTTTTTACAAATTATTTTGGCAATACAATCTGGAGGTAGAAAAATATCACATATAAGTAACATACACCCACTGATATAAACATGCACACAGATGAAAACAGAGACCCTATAGCTTTCCTTCCAAAATTTTAGCCATGAGTCAGGTACAAAAATACAAACTCACTAGTTTATAAATAACAAATGGTGTCTCTGGCAAACAAAACAAGCTAAGTTTACCCATTCAAGTGGCTAAAGCTCTTTAATAGTATTTGTGGAGAAGACTATTAAGATTTGTATTTCTCCTTGACAAGTAAACTTAAGGAGGCTGTGGACTAGATGTGCAAGGGAGCTTTTAAAGCAGTTTGCATTTTTAAAAGCCTCTTTTCCCCTTCAGTCTTAGGGGAGCATGGTCAGTGTTTTAGTTACCTCCTGTAGTATTCGCATTTCAAAGACATGATATATCTTTAAATGACAGAGAAAGAATACAAGTTTTCCCCTAGGAGTTTTGGGGTATATTTCTCTATTATCAGAAGTCCAGGGTAATTACTAAATTTTTCCATCTTTCTCTTAAGAGCAGGAAACCTCTGTTTCCAAAGTCCTGATCTTTTTTTTTTTTTTTTTTTTTTTTGTGGGGAAGACCAGCCCTGAGCTAACATCTGTTGCCAATCCTCCCCTTTTTGCTGAGGAAGACTGGCCCTGGGCTAACATCGTGCCCATCTTCCTCCACTTTATATGGGACACCGCCACGGCATGGCTGACAGGCAGTGCGTCGGCGGGCACTCGGGATCCGAACTCGCGAACCCTGGGGTGCCAAGCGCGGACTAAACCGCTGCGCCACCGGGCGGCCCCAAAGTCCTGATCTTTTACAATATCTACAAGCATGTTGAGAGGAATAGGGGAGGTTTGGGAGATAGAAAATATAGCTGGGCTTTGAATTGTTCCTAGAGCTGCATTTCTGGTTTTGCAAAGATTTGTAAGGTAAGGACAGTTGCTTTTAATTCTTCAAAGAATTGAGTTGCAGCCTGAGTGATGTCAAGGGGCTGATCCACCCATCCAAGTACATTATCTTCAATTTGATTCTTTATATCAGGGAGAAGGATTTCCAACTAAGATGGAAATCAAAAGATTTCTATATTCTGGAGCTTCAGGGTTTAATGCAGTATGCCTTTAAAAAGTCTGTATTAAGCATTTAACAAAGGCCTTTGAATGCTTTCCTTTTATTTTTCCTCTAAGTGTACAATTCAACCTAGGATCAATTCACCTTAGGAGGAAAAGCCTCCACTATTGCTTCTATCAGCCCCTAAACATAGGCCTCCAGCTGATCCATTTCCTGATTATTTGTAGGAGGACCTGGGAGCAATTCTAGTCATCTGTTCCCTTTGTGAGAGTGTTTTGTTTCAAGGAGCCCTCTGGCTCGTCTGTTAACCACAGTGTAATTATGGGTCAGAAGAACTCCCCTTAGAATCCCTGTAAGTGAGGTTGTGAATATCCACTGTTTAACTCTTCTCTAAGTTTGGTAGGATCTTCTGAAAGTGGAGGTAAAAGGGCTTTATAATTTAAAATATCTGCTGCTGTCCATGGGACATG
This sequence comes from Tapirus indicus, assembly GCA_031878705.1. Classification (NCBI taxonomy): domain Eukaryota; kingdom Metazoa; phylum Chordata; class Mammalia; order Perissodactyla; family Tapiridae; genus Tapirus; species Tapirus indicus. The sequence goes on from CM062925.1 coordinate 125,710,438, forward strand.
AATTCCTTGTGGTGGGAAGTACAGGATACGTCCACAGAGGACATTGCATAGGAAAGCCTAAAGTGGGCAGAGCCTGATCACAGAGCCCCGGGAAGTAGGAATTGTTGTAAGGGACAAAGTGAAGCCAACACCTGTCTGAGTGCTCCTGCTAAATTCACTCCTGGCTTTCAGCATTGACACCAGTAACCTGTATACCCTGGGCCTGGGGATCTGGCTGGAGTCCTCTCTGTAAATCTTGTAGGAAAAGAGAAGTTAAGACAAGCAGCTGGGTGTTTAAAGGATTTTCTTGGGAAGGTGGAGTTTTGGGAGCTAAGGGAATTGACTGATGAGGTGGGGCTGGATTTTGAGAAGGGAAGTTTAAGTTGGATGTGGACTCTCATATTTGTTCTAAGACTTCTGTTCTTTCACCTTGTTAAGGGAGTCCCTAAGGCTAGCTGTTATACTCCTTTGTGTCCTTTTTAAATTTGGTCTTTCAATAGGTTCCAACAAGACAATTGTTTAGGATAAGTGTTCTCTAAAAATTTTTCTTCAAATATAGAAGTTTTTCCAATTTGAAAGATTCATCGGGGGGCCGGCCCAGTGGTGCAGCAGTTTAGTTCGTGCTTGGCAGCCCCGGGTTCACGGGTTCGGATCCTGGGCGCCCACCGACGCACTGCTTGTCAGCCATGCCGTGGTGCGTCCCATATAAAGTAGAGGAAGATGGGCACGGATGTTAGCCCAGGGCCAGTCTTCATTAGCAAAAAGAGGAGGATTAGCAACGGATGCTAGCTCATGGCTGATCTTCCTCACCAACAAAAAAAAAGATTCATCGTCTGGCCATTGATGAATCGGATCTTAACCTCAACAGCAACTCAAACCAATACACCTTTTTATGGCTTAACCATGGAACAAGAGGCATCCCTAAAGACAGACAAAATATGCAGCCCTCACAAGATCCAGAAAGTCTACTCCCAGAGTTAGCCTAAGAAAGCAAAGATCTTCATTTTCACAGGTGATGAGAACAGTACAGTGAAAATGGTATCTCCAGTTTCTCATGGGAATGTGAGATGCCTCCAGTTACAGACCCACTAATCTCTGACACCAGGCAGGCGACTGGAATGTCCACCACTAGCAAGACAGAGATTGGGACGATAAAGGCCCCTTATGGACTGGGACCCCTTATGACAAATTCCCCTGAGAGCTGGCATGGTCAGACAAGGAGAATGCTGCTTGTGACTTTGTGTCTTGGAATCCCAGTCTTTTCGACTGGCCACCAACTGCAAGCCGGTACTTGCACCTTCTGGCTGGAGGAGACAAGAGAGAACGAATATTCTCACTGGTCACAAAACCAAGCTCTCAGGACATAGAACAAGATAAAAGGAAAACCTGGTCTGGTTTTTACATAGGGGACCCACAGCAGAGTTTGTCTAAACAGCTGCTGTCTGGCGAGAACAGTGAGCTCACCGGTCTGTGAGGCTGACTTGAACAACAAGCTTATAGGACCTGTGCCTACACTCTACCCCACGGTTTTCCTCCTTATGGCAACACAAAAGACAAAGGAAAACAGTGACCATTTCTGGGTGAAAGGGATCAACAGAAAACAAGAGTATTCATAAGTCTTTACCAAAGTTGCTTTACTCATGAAACTAATTCACACAAATATTTTCTCTTGCTAATCTAAATTTAGGAAAAGAAAAAGACTCTCACCACTCTCCTTCCATCAGACCCTGCAGGCAGAGACCAGGGAGATTGACATGGGAAGAACTCTTAGCTCCTGCTGGCTCTTGTCAGAGGTCGTGATATCTCAGCTGCAGCAGTCCTGGAGTGAGCGGGGTCCAGCCAGTGAGGTCCCTCCACAGTTGGCCAAACTGTAAGGGTGGAAAAATTTCCCCTTCCTCCCTTCTATGTTCTTTGGCTTGTCTAATAATTAAATTGACATAAGACAAATTAACAGGAGAAAAAAAATTGTATGTACGAGAGCCCCATAAAAATACGAGACTCGCAGGCAGTCAGGAAATTGAGGCTTATGTACCATCCTGAGCTAAGGAGAAGGGGGAAGGGATCTGGGGCTACAAAAGGGAGGAAGACAACTCACAGGAAGATGAGAAGAGCAGATGTTTGTTAATCAGATGTTTGCCCTGCCATGCGGATAAGTGTTTGTGATATAAAAAGTCATTTCTGGCAATAGCTCTCTTCCTCTTGCAGGCCCCCTATCCAACTTCTCTTAGGCAGTTGAGGGAGAGATAAAAAGCTTTTCCTGAGTCTGCTGGGTCTTAATTGCCTTCAGCTCAAAAGAATCCACGTGCCAAAGTGGCACATTTTGGGGTGGTGTATTCTTCTCCCACTCAGGGGACACGAACATTCAGGCCATAGCATCCCATATACAGACGACACCCAGCAGCATTGGCACCCCCCCCCCCACCTCCTACTAGCATCAGGTTAGAGATTAGGTTTCAACATGAATTTCGCAGGGGAGATACAAACTTTCAGTCTACAGCACTTAAATTTTAGAAAGTCTGCTTAATACCATAATTCTTCCTAGAGCTAACACTAAAAGTAATGACAATGGTAAGACATTCTCCTTATTTGTGAAAAAATTGTGTACCTACTGTGTCCCATGCACTCTTCGAAGGCTTTAATTTAGTGACTAACACTTGGTCACTTGAAATATGCAAAGAATATTTGGATCTTTCTATGGATCATTCCCACATCTTAAAGAAATCCATAAATAAGATATGAGTATAGCGTTGTGGGCATGTCTTCATCATTTTGGCAGAATGAAGAAGGTGCTCAAAAATGTGATTTTGTGAGTTCCATGAAAAATCATCTCAAAAATGGCAGCCTGCCAGTGGCTACCATGGCGCTGCAGGAAGCATCTGATTCCAATCCTTAAAGAGAGAGTGTCACACAGAGTTTAAAAATGTATTTTGTGGAGTCAGAAACCTGCCTTCAAATCCAGGCTCCATTGTTCTTTGTGTGTGTCATAGCCCTGCTAGATCTTATTTTTCATCTACAAGTTAGAGGACAAGGTATAATAATAGTTTCTCAACTTCTAATCAATAGGAAAACCTCTTAGCACAATGCCTACTGCAAAAAAAAAAAAAAAACACTGGTAAGTCTTAGCTATTGTAAGAGGTAGGCTAGTGGCTAAGATCCAGACCTCAGACCACACTCGGGTCCATATTCTGGGTCTGCCCTGGATACCTGTGTGCTGTTGAGCATGTCACTCGGACCCTCTGTCTCTATGCTTCAGGTTCATTAATTCATAAAATGGAGACAGTAACAGTGAAACCTGCATCATAGGGCTGCTATGAGAATTACCTGTCAGGATTTGAGAAGCCCCGAGAACAGTGCATGGCCTGTGCTTGCAGTATATAAATACTGGTTAAATACGTTATCGTTATTTGAAGAAATCCATCCGAAGGAAGGTCCAAGATGTCTAGATCTTGTGGGAGGTCAGCAACTACAGAAAGGAGAGAGAGAACTCGAATTTCCATCACAACCTTATAAGTTAATCAGGGTAAGAAGCATTATACATTTCAGGAACACCGTTGGAAAAGATGTTTGAATGTGCAGTGAGAGGGTGAGAGTCAACTCAGAGGAACTGTACTTTCAAAATTGATGAAATTCCTATAGCGAGTGGATCTCAGTGTGAGTAAACTCTTAGACATTTTCTCTAAAAGTTGCAAATGTGCTAGAAAGTATGTATGAGATAGTCATACTTATTCACTAATGGTATGTCTCTAAATTGTTATAAGACTTTGAGAAACAGTTGGCCAGTACGCAAAATAAAATCACATTTCTGGGAATTACCTGAAATGGGGGGGAAATCTTTATATACAAATTTACTCAGTATCAACTCAAATAGTGGAAATTCTAGTTGAATAAAACTGGGAACTTTATTAATAAAGTATGGCGTACTTTTAAAATGGAAATCAATAGTGATTTAAGTGTTTTAATTAAAAATTTGATCAAAAAGTAAACAATATGTGAAATGATACTGGATGAAATAAACAGACTCCATGAAAGAACTGCTAGAACTAATAAATAAATTCAATAAAGTTGCAGGATACAAAAACATACAAAAATCAGGTGCATTTCATTACATCAACAACAATCTATATGAAAGGAAAACAAAACAATCTCATTTAAAATTGCATCAAAAAGATAAAATACTTAGGAATCTATCTAGCCAAGGAAGTGAAAGATCTACACACTGAAAATTATAAAATATTGAAAGAAATTGAAGACACAAATAAATGAAAGGTCTCTCTAGTTCATGGATTAGAAGAATTAATATTGTTAAAATGTCCATATTACTCAAAGAAATCTATAAGATTGTATAAAGATTCAATACAATCCCTGTCAAAATCAACAGCATTTTTCACAGAGATAGAAAAAACAATTCTAAAATTCATATGGAACCAGAAAAGACCCTGAATAGCCAACGCAATCTTGAGAAAGAACAGAATTGCAGACATTGTACTTCCTGATTTCAAATTACATTACAAAGCTCATCCTCTTTTTTATTTACAGCAGCATTGTGTGGAATTTGACCAGGGTCTTTTCTATTCTTCTTTTCAAGTAAAATTAATTCCCCCATACTTTTAGGAAGAATAAGTGAGACCTTTATTTTTTCTTTGGTGCTATTTATTTTATCTTCTTCAATTTGCCTTCTGCTCTAGGGTTTTCTCCTTGATTAGAAATTTTATTTGGAAAGGCACTTGAGTTAGTTAGTTTTGAGGCTTTTAGACCACCCTGCATCAATGGACATTCCTGTGATCCCCATCCATTAATTGGAGCCTAAAGATCCTTCTTCTTTGCTGCTGCTGTTCTAGGATGACCAGTCCAACATCCCATGCCTCATAGTGATCTGGACATTTTGTATTTAAGGGCCACCATAAGCCCTTTGGGGAACTTCCTTCCTCTTGCTGGGTTTCTAATAGCACATAGAGCTTTTAGCCTTTGATGCTTCATACTCCACACCGATATTTGAAGTTTTGGGAGAGACTCTGTCACATAATTTTGCTATTCTAGTTATTTTGCCTGTTTCTGATGGGGTTTCAGGAGAGATGGAAAAGTTAAGCACTTGCCATCACCATTTCCTGAGATTCTCTTTTGATTTCTTTTGACAAAGAGAAAAATTTAATATTACAACAGTTGGATCTAACTTGAAAAAATTCTTACTAACCTCAAGTCCATAAATAAAGCTATCCTATATTCTCTTCTAAAAGCCTTTAAACTGCTTTCACATTGCCTCTAATCAATCATTCCCTCCCTCTCTCCCATCCTTTCTTCCTTCAGTCTCATTCTATTTTTCCATAAAAAAGCACCATGTCAATGCCCCACTTTTAAAGTGACCCATTATTTCTCCACTGTTCTGTAATGCCAACTCTGTCATTTGTCAATTTCCATTTATATATGTTTCTAGTTTGCAGTTGCATGTTCAGTTCCATTGATCTATTTTTCTCTCTCCCTGCAGTAAAAGGCATAATATTAGTTTTTTCTAATTGATGCTAGTGTATGTAATTTAAATAATTTCATATACTGATATTATACCCAGATCTACTACTAATCTCTCTTATTGATGTTACTAATTTCTTTCTGTAGATGCTATTGGGGCATTTGTGTCATTTACAATTCATATAGCTTTTATATCTGTTTTTGTCCTGCTGTTCTTGCTAGTAGCTTCTGTAAATATTGTAAACAATCAGTTATACTGGGCATCATTTTCTTGTTTCTAGTTTTGCATGATATGCTACTTGTGTTTATTACATATGAAGATTATTTGGGGTGTTTGATAGATACCACTTACTAATAGAAAGTTCTTTTCTATTTTGAGTTTGCTAGTTTTTTAAAACAAATTAGAGTTGAGTTTTATAAAATATTTCTCTTTCATTTTATTAACCCTTTTGGTGAACTAACACACATACAGCAAAGCATTCAAGAACAGAATAGAGAGGAGAGAGACAACACCAAGATGATGACATCAGTCATTCCTGACTTTGCTCCCCCTCACAAGAAGAACAACTGACAACTATTCATGGATAATACACCACTGAGAAAATTACAGTACACAGGAGCAAGACTGAAGCAACCTCTGCACCACAGAGAACAAGACAGACCACATTAGGGGTAAGAGGAATGGCTATATGCTGACCACATTCCCCCTCCCCCAGGCAAGCACAGCACCATGAAGAGAGGTCTCCCCTGAGCCTGCAGTTACTCTAGTGGGAAAGGAGGGCCCAGGGATGACATCCAGCCTCCAGCGTTCATGGGAGCCCCTACTCTGGTTTTGCCCCACAAGGATTGCAGGGGAATCTACAGGGCTCAACCACTGGGAATCTGATTGTAATGAGAAGGGGGAGGGGCTTCCAACAACCCACACTTGGATCTTGGCAGACAGTGTTCCTACCTGCAGAGCCCAAGTAGTAGTCCCAACCAGTGGCTTTGCTCACCTGCAGAACCAAGACAGTAATTCAGTCTAACCAGGGAACTTAGTGGGGAGCAGATCTGCCTGATTCAAGTCCTCAAACAAGAGTTCTGCAGGCCCTGGAGCCCAGTCTTCCCATTCCCAGGCAAGGTGCTGGGTCGTAGCCTACCCACTGTGTAGTATGGCCCCCAGCTGCATTTGACAGGAAGGAACAATGAGAATACCTGGAAGTTGCATAACACAGCAATACTTGAGCCAAGAGGCAGGCAGGCAGAGCTGATGGCCCTCAGAGCAAAGTCAGTGGCCCTGTTTGGCCAGGGAACTTGGGGCACAGGTTGGCTTAAGACAAGACCAAAAACAAAAGACATGAGTGGCCTTGGGGCCACTTCTACTGTGTCCAGACAGGGAAACTAGTTTCTAGCCCCACTTATTACTGAATGCAGCCTTCAGCCTACCAAACCAGAGAACCTTACCAGAGCACACAGGGAACTTTGTAGCCCATCCAACAGCCCTTAAAGTGGCACTTGAAGAGAGAGCACAGCTCATGGCTTTCCCTGTCTGCAGAGCAAAACCAGTGGCCTCACCTGACCAGGAAATTCAGTGCACACTTTTGCCCAATTTGTGTCCCCAAATAATGAGCTATGCAGGCCCTGCATCCTATCAGAAAAGGAAAGTTAATTCATAGCCCAACCTACTACTGAGCATGACCCAATCCTGACCATCTAGTAAGCCCAACCAGAGAGTCTAGGCAGCCACTGAGCCCATCCTACGGCCTCGCTTGGGCAGGGAACCAGGCTCACAGTCCTATCCAGCTGTTATTGGCCAGTGGCACCTCCCCACTCCCAATCTCAGAGTTCAAACCTCACCCAAAGATAGACCCTAATAGCAGGTCCCACTTGCCCAAGGACGTTACCAGCAAACACATCCAGAAACCCAAACTGAGCTGCCTGTAAAGAACTGTCTCTGTCAAAGTGAACCTGCAAAGTCTGGAAGAGACCAGAAGACAATAGGATGATATATTCAAAATATTGAGAGAGAAAAAATATCCAACAACCAAGAACACTATACCCAACAAAGCTGCCTTCAGAAATGAAGGGATAAAGAGTTTTCCGAACAAATAAAAGCTGAAGGAGTTCATCACCACTAGACCTGCCTCACAAGAAATGCTAAAGGGAGTTCTTTGAGTGGAAATAAAAGTATCCCAGTTAAAATCATAAAAACATAAGACAATGTAAAATTCAGTGGTAATGGTAAATATATAGTTAAAGTTAGATTCTGTCATATGGTAATGGTGGTGTATAATTTACTTACAACTCTAGTTTAAAAATTAAACAAACACAGTAAAAAAAAAAAAAACCCATAACTACAATAATCTATTACTTACACAATATAAAAGATAAGTAAACTGCAACATCAGTAATCTAAAATGTGAGGGGGAAGAGAAGTAAAAATGTAAAGCTTAGGAATTCTTTGAAGTTATGTTATTAGTCTAAAATAGGGTGTTATAATTTTAAGATATTTTATGTAAGCCTCATCATAACAAAGGGAAACCTGTAGTAATTATACAAAAGAACATGATAAAGAAATCAAAGCATACTTACCAGAAGACATTAAAACACACAAAAAGGACAGCAGAATAAGAAACAAGGAACAAAGGATCTACAAAACAATCAGAAAACAACAAAATGGCAACAGTAAGTCCTTACTTATCAATAATTACTTTAAATGTAAAAGAATTAACTTCTCCAATCAAAGGACATACAATGGCTGATTGGATGAAAAACAGAATTCAACAACAGGCTGCCTACAAGAGACTCACTATAGCTTTAAAGACACACATAGACTGAGAGCTAAGGGATGGAAATATATTTCAAGCAAATAGTAACCAGAAGAAAAGGCAGGGATAGCTATACTTATATTAGACAAAATAGACTTTAAAAATGGTAAAAAAAAAAAAAAGGAAAACAAAGAAAGAGACAAAGGTCAATATATAATGATAAAGGGGTCAATACATGAAGATATAATTGTAAATATTCATGTACCCAAAATGGGAGCACCTACATTCATAAAACAAAAACTAACAGAGCTAACAGGAAAAATAAACAGAAATACGATAACAGTTGGAGGCTTTAATATCCTACTGTCAACAATGGTAAGATCATCCAGACAGAGAATCAACAAGAAAACAGCAGTTTTGAACACTATAGGCTAAATGGACCTGGCAGACATATACGGAATGTTCTATCTGGCAAGAGTAGGATACACATTCTTCTTAAGCGCACATGGAATATTTTCTAGGGCAGACCCTATGTTAGGCCACGAAACAAGTCTTAGCAAATTCAAGAAGATTGAAATCATACCAAGTCTCTCCTCTGACCACAGTGGTATGAAACTAGAAGTCAATACACAGAGGAAAACTGGAAAATTCATGATTACATGGAAAGTAACACTTTCCTGAACAACCAATGAATCAAAGAAGAAATGAAAGAGAAAACAAAGTATCTTGAGACAAATGAAAATGGAAACACAGCATACCAAAATGTATGAAATGCAGCAAAAGCAATTCTAAGAGGAAAGTTCTTAGTAATAAATGCCCACATTAAGCAACAGAAAAGATCTCAACTAAACAACCTGACTCTATGCCTTAAGGAACTAGAAAAAGAAGAAAGTGAGCCCAAAGTGAACAGAAGAAAGAAATAAAGATTAGAACAGAAATAAGTAAAATAGAGAACAGGAAAATAATAGAAAAGATTAACCAAACTAAAAGTTGTTTCTTTGAAAAGATAAAATGGACAAACTTCTAGCTAGACTAACCAAGGAAAAAGAAAGAGGACCCAAATCAACAAAATTATAAATGAAAGAAGAGGCATTGTAGTTGATGCCACAGAAATACCATGAACAACTATATGCCACACCAGACAAATTAGAAAAAATGGAAAAATTCTTAGAAACATACAACCTACCAAGACCAAGTCAGAAAGAAATAGAAAGTCTGAATAGACCAATTACTAGTAAGGAAATTGAATCAGTAATCAAAATCCCCCAATGAAGAAAAGCCCAGGGTCAGATGATTTCACTGATGAATTTTACCAAACGTTTAAAGAGAAATTAATGCTAATCCTTCTCAAACTCTCCCCCCAAAAAAACTCAAAGAGGAGGGAATACTCCCAAACCCATTTTACAAGGCCAGCATTACCCTGATAACAAAGCCAGACAAGAACACTACCAGAAAAGAAAATTATAGACCAATATCACTGGTGAATATAGATGCAAAAATTCTCAGTAAAATAATAGCAAACTGATTTCAGCAGCACATTAAAAGAATCATTCACCATGATCAACTGGGATTTATACCTAGGGTGGAAGGATGGTTCAACATATGTGAATCAATTGATGTGATACATCACAATACAATGGAAATAGAAAATCATATGATCATCTCAATAGATGCAGAAAAAGCATTTGACAAAATTCAACATCCATTCATGATAAAAACTCTTAACAGATTAGGTATAGAAGGAACATACCCCAACATAATAGAGGTCATATATGATAAGCCCACAGCTAACATCATACTCAATGGTGAAAGGCTGAAATCTTTTCCTCAAAGATCACGAACAAGACAAGGTTTCCTGCTCTTATCAGTCCTATTATCATAGGGCTGGAAGTCCTTGCCACAGAAATTAGGCAAGAAAAAGAAATAAAAGGCAGCAAAATTGGAAAGGAAATAATATTGTCTCTATTTGCAGATGACATTACATATAGAAAATCTTTCATATTATATATAGAAAAGACTTCAAAAAACTTAGATCTAATCAATGAATTCAGTAAAGTTGCAGATACAAAATTAACACACAAAAATTGGTAGCATTTCTACACACTAAAAATGAATTATCTGACAAATAAAACAATCCCATTTACAATAACATCAAAAACAATAAAATAGGAATAAACTTAACCAAGGAGGTGAAAGAGCTCTACTCTGAACACTATAAGACATTAATGAAAGAAATCAAATAAAACAAATAAATGGAAAGGTGTCCCATGTTCATGGACTGGAAGAGTATTGTTAAAATGTCAATACTACCAAAAGCCATCTATAGATACAATGCAATCCCTATCAAGATTCAAATGACATTTTTTACAGAAGCAGAAGAAAAAATCCTAAAATTTATATGGAACCACAAAAGACAAAGCAATCCTGAAAAAGAAGAACAAAGTGGGAGGCATCACACTTCCTGATTTTAAGCTATATCATAAAGGTATAATAATCAAAACAATATGGTACTCACACAAAAACAGATAGACCAATAGAACATAATCGAGAGCCCAGGAATAAACCTAAGCATATGTGGTCAACTGACACTTGACAAGGGAGCTAAGGATACTCAATGGAGAAAAGAAAATCTCTTCAATAAATGATTCTGGGAAGATTGGATATTCACAAGTAAAACAGTAAACCAGACCTCGATCTTATGCCACTCACAGAAATTAACTAAAAAATGGGTTAAAGACTTAAATATAAGAGCTCAAACTGTGGAATTTCTAGAAGAAAACACAGGAAAAAAGCTCCTTGACATGGGTCTTGACAATGATTTTTTGATATGATACTTAAAACACAAGCGACAAAATAAAAAATAAACAAGTGAGACTACAAACTATAAAGCTTCTGCACAGCAAAGGAAACAATTGAAGTGAAAATAACCTAGAGAATGGGAAAAGATATTTGCAAACTATGTATCTCATAAGGGGTTAATATCCCACTAACAACTCAATAACAAAAAATTTAAAAAGGGGCAAAGGACTTGAATAGACATTTTTTCTAAAGATGACATACAGATGGCCAGCAGGTACATGAAAAGATGCTCAGTCATCACTCGTCATCAGGAAAATGCAAACAAAACAATGATATCACCTCACACCTGTTAGAATGGCTACCATCATAAAGAGGTAAGTAATGCTGGTGAGGACCTGGAGAAAAGGGAACCCTTGTGCACTGTTGGTGGGAATGTAAATTGGGGCAGCCACTACAGAAAACAGTATGGGGGTTTCTCAAAAAATTAAAAATAGAACTACCATATGCAATCCCAGCTTTAGTTATATAACTGAAGGAAATGAAATCCCTGTCCCAAAGCGATATCTACTTCCCCATGTTCATTACAGCATCATTCACAATACCCAAGACATGGAAACAACCTAAGTATCCATCAATAAATAAATGGATAAAGAAAATATGGTACACATATACAATGGAATATTAGTCAAAAAAGAATGAAATCTTGCCATTTACGATAACATGAATGGATCTTGAGGGCATTATGCTAAGCAAAACAAGTCAGACAGAGAAGGACAATACTGTATGATCTCACATGTGAAATCTAAAAAAAAAAAAAAAAAAGCGAAACTCAGAAAAAGATCAGACGTTTGGTTCCCAGAGCCAGGGTTTGGGGGTGGGGGAATTGGAGCAAGGTAGTCAAAAGGTGCAAACTTCTAGTTATACAATAAAAACTAAGGACATAACATACAATGTGCCTATAGTTACCACTGCTATATGTTATACAGTCATGTGTCACTTAGCTACAGGGATATGGTCTGAGAAATGCATTGGTAGGAGACTGTCATTGTGTGAACATCTTAGAGTGTAATTACACAAACCTAGATGGTATAACCTACTACACATCTAAGCTATACGATACTAATCTTATGGGACCATCACCATACATACAGTCTGTCGCTGACTGAAACGGTGTTATGTAGCATGTGTATATACACAAAAGTGAAGAGTGAATCCTGAGTTCTCATTACAAGGAGAAAAAAAATTCCATTTCTTTGTATTATATGTATAGGAGATGATGGATGTTAACTAAATTTATTGTAGTAATCATTTTACAATATATGTAAGCCAAACCTTTATGCTGTACACCTGAAATTCATACAGCAATGTATGTCAATTATATCTCAATAAAACTGGAAAAAAAGTAAACCCTAAGCATTCTTATCACAAGAGAAAAAAGTTTGGCTTTTTCTTTTTATTGTATCTATATGAGATGATGGATGCCAACTAAACTTATTGCAGTAGTCATTTCACAGTATACATGTAAGTCAAACCATTATGCTGTACATCTTAAACTTACATAGTATGTATGTCAATTATATCTCAATAGTATGGGAAAAATAGAATATAACTCAATGCAATGTCACAAATAAACACAATGCAACCACCACACAAGTCAACAGATTGGAAGCACCTGCTTCCCAGAATCCCTTCTAGTGCCCCCTCAATTACCAGCCTTCCCCTCCTCCAGGTTACCCACTCTCCTGACTTTTATGAAATTGCTTTTTCCTTATAGATTTACCCCATCACATGTATTAATCAACAGTTTAATTCTGCCTACTCTTCTTTTATAAAAGTGTAATTCTGTGTTCATCTTAGTTTGCTCTACCTTATTTTCGTGAGAATCATCTATCTTGTTGCACAGAGTGATGTTTTATTCATTGTGATTGCTATACTTCACTGAATGAATGCACCACAATATATTTATCCATTATACTTTTGATGTATTTCTTTTCCATTTTATGGCTTTCATAAATAACACTGCCTTAAGCATTCTTACACATGTATCTTGGTGCATATGTGCACATGTTTCTGTAGGGAACTATTTTGAAAATAGTATTTGAGTCAGTTTTATTCAACTTCAGTAGATTATGCCAAAAGGTTTTCAAAAGTGCTTGTAAATAATTCACACTCCATATTTTCTGGATATGAGCCCATTGTTAGTTTTATATATATTGTAAATACATTTTACCCTCTATGGTGTTTTTTTTTCTCTCAATATGTCCTTTGATAAGCAAAACAATTATAATATTGTCCAATTTATTATTATTTTCATTTACAATTAATGCTTTAAGTCATACTCAAAACATCTTTCGTCTATTAAAAGTTTATGAAATTATAGAATCTAGAAGATTATCCTACTTTTCCTATTTGCATCTATAAGACTTCTTGTATTTGGTATAATCTGAAGTTGGAGACTATTGTTTTTAATTTGAATATGGGTATACAGTTAACCAATTCCTAGTTATTGAACAGAACATGCTTTTTCCATTGTCTGCACCACCAACTCTGTTTTAAATCTAGTGTTCTATGTGTACATATACTTCTGGGTCTTCTGTTCTAGTGCATTGTAGTATTTTTCTTTGAGTAAATACCATACTATCTTCATTACAATCTCTTTACAAAAGTTATGAACCAGTAGAGCAAGTTTTCCCACAATTTGCTCCATCAAGATTCTTAGTTATTCTTGGCCATTTGTATCTTCATGTAAATTTTAGAATCTTGCTGTAAAGATTCATAAAGTAACTTGTTGAGATTTTCATTAGAGCTGCAAGAAATCTAAATTTTGGATAAATCTAAATTTTGGAAGGAAAATTAACATTTTTACAGTCCCATTTCTTGGTCTGGTTTTGGTATTGAGGCAATGCTGGCCCCATAAAATAAGATGGGTAGTGTTCTTTTTAATATCCGGAAGAGTTTTTTAAATTTGGAATTATTTGTTAAATATTTTATAGACTAAGCTGAAATATGGCCTTGGAAATTTCTTCATTAGAATATTTTTAATTATAGTGTAAATTGCATTATTTATTCTTTTCAGATTTTCTATTTCTTTGATAGTTCTGCTGAAGTTACATTTTCTAGTAAGTTGTACATTTCATCTAAATTTAAAGTAAGTCAATGAAGACATTTTTTATCCAGTTTATCAGTCCATTTATATTTGATATAATTACTGATATTTGTCTTCAAATCTACCTTTTTTGTGTGGGTTACATGTTCTTTTTTCCTCTGCTTTCTTATTTTAGATTTTTTTTTCACCCTTCCATTTTTTCCCTCTAATCTCTATCGTACACTACTTTCCAACTGAGCTGTGGGAATGTTGGGTTATTTTTCAACCAACTCCCATTTCTCCATTGGGCTATGCTACTTTGCTGTTAACTCTGAGACTTCTGTCTTGCCCAGAAATTTGTCTGAGCATGATCCATTGGCCAAAAAATGCCCTTAGGTAGAAGAGCTGGGAATGTTTGAAAAGTAGAATAACCATTTGCAGGTAACCTCAAGAGCAGAGAAGGCATCAAGTGTATCTGATACCAAATTTGTACTTGTCTGGGTTTTCTAGAGAAAAGAGCATGAGGCAAACATTTAAGAATGAACCTTTTGCTGGGAAGTTCATTTCCAGGGAAGCGTGGTTGAGGGGGAGGAGGCACAGAAAAAAGAAAATCAAAGAGTGTGATACTGAGCTGACCTCAGTTTCCAGACAAGCATAGCTGAGCGTTCAGTGTCACAGGACATCTTCACAAAGTCTCTAAGGGAGAAATGAGTCTCAGAACAGGCCATCTGGGGAAAGCAGAGAGAAAATTAAATCTCTGGTTCCTCCCTACCTTTCCCTACTCCCATAGGTCAAAGGTCACGCCATAGGAGGTAACTTCTCTACAATTTCAGATCACACCATCTGACCTCAAGGAGCCCTTGCAGAATACAGAAGTCCAACAGGTGTAGTCTAGCCAGGGTGGAGGCACAGAGGTCTCTCTTTGCCCATCTATTTCTTGCACGAGGCTCCCAGATGTGTGACAGCCTGAGAGGTAGCAACAGAAAGCCTGCTGTGTCACCTTAGCAAGAGCACAAGCTGCTATGATATGCCTCTGGCTGAAAAGCAAGGCTCATAGAGAAGGGGAGGCATGGCTATGAAGCTGAGGGACTGGATATGCCAGAAAGTACTGCTCACTGCTTCCCTCTCGGACCTGCTGCACCTTACGTAGCAGTGTTGTGTCTGTGAACAGGACGCCCTCAGTTCTTGCACAAGGGGACACACATGCTTAATCCTTCAAACCCTGGCCAGTTGCATTCTCCTACAAAAGGTACAGACACCCTGGGCAGAGCAAGTTGTAGTCCCTTTTGCTGCAGGTGGCGCAGGATTGTAACTGATGTTGATTTTCTCCCCACTCTGCCAGCCATTGGAGTTCCACCTGACCTTGAACCAAAACCTTAGGTTTGGGTTGCTTCAGTGAGGGGAGTACACAGGCCTCCACCCTCTGAAGTTCTGGTTGCTAGAATTTCCCTTTTACAGTTAGTGAGCTGAGCACACAAATATGAAGAGATGACCTCGTGAATACCTGGTTTCTGATGTTTCTGTCTAAGTCATTTGTCTGTCAATTGAAGCTTTTCTGAGATATTTGGCCTTTTTTCCTCTGGTTTTTAGATTTTTCTAATTTCTTTGGATTTTTAACAGTTTCCCAAGAATGGAGAAGTGTGTGAATGTGTAATTTTTATTCATTCTACTTTGGACTCATAAGACTTTTTGAATCCTGAGTGTTTACATCAGCTTGGGAAAGTTTTTAGTCATCTCCTCCCCAAACATTACTTCTACCTCAATCTCTCGTTCCTCTCTGCTACTCCAATTACATGGACACTAGAAAATTTTAATACATTCTTTATGATATTTTGTCTCCATCATTCTGATTTCCTCTGATCTATGTTTTATAATCATCCTACATAGCTCTCTTTTACATTAGGTAAAAAAAAAAAAACAAAAAAAAACACTGCATTTACTTTACCTCAAGCTATCTGATGAAAAATTTAATGGTCTGTCTCAAAATATGTCAATGTGTTTTGTCTCAAAACATGAACAGCTTGGATTAATCCTGTCTTTTTAATCCTTCCTTTGTGCTATTTGTCATACAAACTGTATGTTTTAAATTGTGCACCCATCAATACAAGTTTAAAATTATTGCCTTATCTAATTGTCCTTTAATCAAATAGAAGTTGAGAGATACTTACATTCTCTTCTATATTTAACTATGTAGTTATCTTTACCAGTGTTCTTTGTAAATCTCAGTTACTCTCTAGTGTCTTATTTCTGCCTGAAAGACTCCTTTAGGTATTTCTTGCAGGACAGATTTAAAACAAAAAAATTAGAAGAATTAGTTACTAAATCTTGTAATATGCTGTTTTCTCCTTCATTTTGAAGTTGGTTGTGCTGTATGTGGAATTATTGGTTGATAGGTTCTTTTCTTTCTGAACTTTGAATGTGTCATCACATTAACTTCTGGCCTCCATAGTTTCTGAAGAGAAATAAACTGTAATCTCATAGAGGCATTCTTATATACAGTGAGCCACTTCTCTTTTCCATTTTCAAAATTTTTTGTCTTTGGTTTTTGACAAGTTTTTTATGATGTGTCTAGGTATGGATCTCTTTCAGTTCATTCCACTAGGAGTTCATTGAGCTTCTTGAAAGTGTAGGTTATTTCTCTTTAGTTGAAATAGGGAGTTTCCAGGCACTTTTCTTCAAATGTACTTTCTGTCTTTCCTTCTTTTTGCCCCTTCTCAGACTCCCATCATGCAAATGTTGGTATGTTTAATAATGTCCCATAGGTCTTGAGTCTTAATTTTTCTTCATTCTCTTTTGTGTTCCTCACTGAATAATCTCAATTGAACTATCTTCAAAATGCTGATTCTTCTGCCTGCTCAAATATGTTCAGCTTCTCCAGCAAAATTTTCATTTCAAGCATTATACTTTTCAATCCCAGAATTTCTATGTGGTTCTTTTTTTAAATTTCTACTGCTTCATTGACATCTTTATTTGGTGAGACACTATCACACTTGAGTTCTTTAGACATAATTTTCTTTAGTTTTGTACATGTTTTAAAAAGCTGAGTTAAACTCCTTGTCTAGTAAGTCCAATATCTGGGCTTCCTCAGGGATCATTTTTATTCACTGTTTTTTTCCCCTATGTTTGGGTCATATTTTCCTTTTTCTTTGAAGGTCTCAATTTTCAAAAAATGCATATTTCAAATAATATAATATGGCAACCCTGGAAAGCAGATTTTACTATCTCCAAAATTTTGTTCTTACTGTTTGTTGGTGGTGGTTTGTTTAGTGAATACCCTGAACTCTAAAGTCTATATTTTTTGTCATTGTGGCCACTGTGGTCTCTGCTCAGTGGTCATCTAATAACTGAATCTAAATGCCTGGAACAAGTAGGTCTCCCACTGTTTGGTGAGTCGATGTGTGTGTTGAGGCAAACTTTCAACACTCAGCCAGGCAGTTTACAACTCTGCCTTAGTCTTCACTTTGTACCTGTGCAGAGCCATAAGGTCCACCAGAGGTGAGAGCTTAAATCTTTCTCTGGTCTTTCCTGAGCAGGCACACAGCCCTGGTCATGTACAGAGTCCCACGCATGCACATGGCCTTCTAGAGTCCCATGAATACAATGGAGCTTTTAAAAGATCCCTATGGACATCTTATTCCCCAGAATTTACTTTTAGATTTTTACCTAGTTTATTTTTCTCTGAAGTGTTCTCCCAACCTCAGGCAACTGTGATATTGAATAATCACCACTGTTGTTTTGTTTTACAAGTATTCTATGAAAAAGCTATTCACGCTATGCAACTATGTACTATGTCTGAATCCGGTGAAAGGAAGATAAGCCTTACAAATGGGATTTTCCAAGAAACCACTGACAGGTGAAATGACTGTTCTGAGAATGGGACTGTGGAAGGCCTCTGGCCCCATTCTGCCCCTTCAAGTGGCTGCTAGGCTGCTGGTTTTCATGTGACTGCAGCTCTTCATTTTCAAAGATGTCATGGAACTGGGAGAGGGCTATCAAATAGGCAAGTTAAAATATCACAAGGCTCACTGTTCTCCCAAGACTCAGCTGTTTTTCTTGAATAGGTGCTTCCAGATTGTTACAAGTCTTTGGTTGTTTTCTAGAGTACTAAACTTTCATTTTGACAGATTTTGGAAATTTTCTCATTGTTTATGGAGAAGAGAATTTTTGGAGGTCCTTACTCTGCCATTCCAGATGATCTCTAATCTAACTAAGTCAATGACTGAGATCTAAATTTTCAAGTATTGTATTTTTGGTTTGCATATTCTAATTTAGTTTTTAAAGTTTCCAATTCTCCATTGAGGTTCTTAATTTTATCTTATATCCTTGAATATATAAGATATACTTATTTTATAGTCTGTATCTGAACACTAATATTTTAGCCCCTGAAGTTCCATTCATTTCCTGCCTATATCTTGATTTCATATACATCCTGTTATCTTCGCTTATTATTCTATACCTAATTTATGCAAGAAAATTAGCATATATCTTGTATTTTTAAAGTGTTTTTAGAAATAATTTAGAATAATGTTTGTGTTCAGAATTAACTTTCTGCTTCCAGGTGCCTGGGGGCATCAGCAATCTGGGATCACTGCAATCCACTTTCAAGGACTGAGATGATTAGAATCTGAGCTCTAGTCACTGTGAGAGTATTTCAACATTCCTCTCAATTATTAACTAAGAGATTTGACCAAAGTGTTAATATGCTGGATTAAATAAACATGTGTAGGACCTTGGATCAAGTCATTACAAAATATACATTCTCCTTAAATACATACGCTTCATTTTTAAAATGTTACATGCTATGACACAGACCAAGGCCTTTATTTGAAATGTTATAATTGTCTGTTCAACATAGTATTGGAAGTCCTAGACAGAGCAATTAGGAAGAAAATAAAAGGGATCAAAATTGTGAAGGAAGAAGTAAAACTGTCACTATTTGCAGATGATGATATTATATGTAGAAAACTCTAAAGACTCCACCAAAAAACTGTTAAAATAAACAAATTCAGGAAAGTTGCAGGATACAAAATCAAATAAAAATTTAAATTTCTATGTGGTAATAATGAACTATCAGAAACAGATATTAAGAAAACAATCCCATTTACACTTGCATCAAAAAGAATAAAATATCTGGAAATAAATTTGACCAAGGAGGTGAAAGACCTGTACACTGAAAACTAAGAGGGATTTGTTGAAGAAATTGAAGACAGAACAAGTGGAAAGATATTTTGTGCTCATGGATTGAATGAGCATTGTTAAAATATCCATACTACCCAAAGCAATCTAAAAATTCAATGCAATCTCTATCAAAATTCCAATGGCATTTCACACAGAAATGGAACAAGCAAGCATAAAATTTGTATGGAACCACCAAAGATCCCAGACAGCCAAAGCAATCTTGAGAAAAAATAGCAAAGCCGGAGGCATCACACTGCCTGATTTCAAACTATGTTACAAAGCTATAGTAATCAAAACAGTAGAGTATTGGCATAAAAACATACACACAGATCAATCAAACAGAATAGAGAGCCCAGAAATAAACCCACGCATATATGGTCACTTAATATATCACAAAAGAGCTAAGGATATACAATGGGGAAAGGAGAGTTTCTTCAATAAATCATATTGGGGAAACTGGCAGCTACATGTAAACGAATAAAACTTGACACTATCTTATACCATACACAAAAATTAACTCAAAATGGATTAGAGAGTTGAATGTAAGATCTGAAACCACAAAACTTCTAGAAGAAAAAGTAGGCAGTTAACTCCTTGACGAAGGTCTTGGTGATGATTTTTTAGATCCAACATCAAAAGTAAAGGCAACAAAAGCAAAAATAGGTAAGTGGGGCTACATAAACTAAAAAGCTTCTACACGGCAAAGGAAACCATCAACAAAATGAAAAGTCAAGCTATTGAATGAGAGAAAATGTTTACAAATCATATCTGCAAGGAGTTAATATCCAAACCATATAATAAACTTGTATAACTCAGTCACAAAAAAACCCAAACAATCCAATTTAAAAATAGGAAGAAGATCTGAATAGACATTTTTCCAAAGAAGACATACAGATGGCCAACAAGTACATGAAAAGATGCTCAACATCACTAATCAGGAAAACAAAAATCAAAAACATAATGAGGGGCCAGCCTGGTGGTGTAGCAATTAAGTTTGCCCATTCCACTTTGGCAGCCCAGGGTTTCGCAGTTTTGGATCCTGGGCTCAGACAGAGGCACTGCTTGTCAAGTCATGCTGTGGCGGCGTCCCATATAAAGGAGAGGAAGATGGACATGGATGTTAGCCCAGGGCCAGTCTTCCTCAGCAAAAAAGAGGAGGATTGGCAATGGATGTTAGCTCAGAGCTAGTCTTCCTCACACAGAAAAACACAAGACATAATGAGATATCATCTCTCACCTGTTAGAACGGCTATTACCAAAAGGAAAAGAAATAAGTGTTGTGGAGGATGTGGACAAAAATGAACCCTGGTGCACTGTTGGTGGGAATGTAATTTGGTGCAGCCACTATGGAAAACAGTGTGGAGGTTCCTCAAAAAAATTAAAATAGAACTACTATATGATTCAGCAGTTCCACTTCTAGGTATTTATGTAAAGAAAATGAAAACACTAACTTGAACAGATATATGCATCCATGTTCATCACAGCATTATTTACAATAGCCAAGATACGGAAACAACCAGAGTCCACTGATGAATGAGTGGATAAAGAAAATGTGATGTATATATACACAATGGAATATTATTCAGTAACAAAAAATAATTTTTCACCATTTGTAACAACATGGCTGGACCTTGAGGGCATTATGCTAAATGAAGTCAGTCAGATAGAGAATGGCAAATGTGGAATGATCTCATTTATATGTGGAATCTTAAAATAAAATACACACACACACAAAGGAAAACCAAGCCTATAGATACAGAGAACAGATTGGTGGTTGCCAGAGGTGGGGTAGGGGGGTGGGCAAAATGAGCAAAAAGAGGCAAAAGATACAAACTTCCAGTTATAAAATAAGTAAGTCATGGAGATGTAACGTACAGCATAGTGACTATGGTTAATACTGTATTGCATATTTGAAAGTTGCTAACAGTAGATCTTAAAAGTTCTTATCAGACACAAAAAATTTGTAACTATAGTGATGGATGTTAAATAGACTTATTGTGATCATTTTGCAATATATACAGATATTGAATCATTATGTTATACATCTGAAACTAATATAATGTTGTATGTCAATTCTACCTCAAAAAAATTTTCTGACCACAATTTAATGAAAAAATGAGTTAAGCAAAATACACACTTAAAATACAAGTTTGTAACATTTAAACTCATTTCTAATTAATTGAGTGTTTAAAAGAAATTTTCCAAATAACACTTATGGAAAAGAATTTGATTGTTATAATGAAATAAACATAAAATTTAGAAGAGGTGATTTCCAGCAAAATAAGCATGAAAGTAATCTAAAAATTATTTTTTAGAATTAAAATCAGATTTAGTAAGATTGATGGACAATGAATAAAAGCAAGCACTTTCTTATAAAAATGTCACTTAGATTAATTTTTGAAACTAAAAAGCAATACCATTTCCAAAAGAAAAGACAATGTAGTTCTGAAATAGTCTCAACAAAAGTGGAAAACTGTCACACAGACTATATCAAAATTTTATTGAATTACATTAAATCAGACTTGAAAAAAGAAAAGATACAATATTTTGAAAGAAATAGACTGTCAGTTTTTTCTCTAAAATATAGGTTCAGTATATTTCCATGAAAATCTCAAAAGGGACTTTCAAAGAACTAGACTGGCTCAATGGTATTAGGACAGGTGGTTATCCATATATGAAAAATTGGGTACCAATTTCAAACCATTTCTAAAATCACTGTCAGGTAGATTAAAGGCATACAAGAAAGGTAAATTTTAAATATTATGTAAGAATATAAGAAAGAATATTTTCATCATGACCCTTGACAGTAGAAAATGTTTCTTAAAAACACCCTAAATGTACTCACTATAATAGAAAAGATTGATATATTAAAATACATAAAAATTAAAAATTATCTGTTCACCTGAAGAGATAAAAAAGAAAGTGGAAATATGAGCTACTAACTGAGAAAATATATTTGCCCATTTAAAAAAAAATCATAGTAACTAGAAGATATAAAGAATACACATGTCAGTATAGAAAAGACCACAAATAAAAGTCCAACAATCCAGAGATTTACAAAAGAACATATGAAGGATCATTAAATATATGAGAGGATGTTTAACTTCTTTTGTTTAATGGCAAGCTTAAAATAAGATGACGATATACTCTTTTATAGTTACTAATTTGGCAGAAAGAGTAAAGTATGACCATGTCAACTATGGGTGAGGAAAAAGAGCAAATTGAAATTCTTAATTCTTGGTATGAAAGTAAATTTTTGACCACACTCTGGAAAACAGTTTGGAATCATTTCACAAGCTTGAACATGCACACACCCTATTCTCTAGTTGTGGAAATCCCCTCCCAGAGAAAGGTCACACGTGTGTCATAAGACATATTCTGAATGCCCATGGCACCTCTTGATAACAGCCAAAGACTGTACACAATGGAAACATCCATTAACAGGAAAATGGATAAACAAAATATGGCATATTCACGTAATAGAATATTATACAACACTGGGAGCAAGTGAAGTACAATTACGTATAAAAGAAGGACAAATCTTAGAAGGATGGTGTGGAGTGGAAAAGAAAGTTTTCAGAAGACTACACATAGCATAATGCCATTTATATGAGAGTAAATGTACAAAAATTAAACAATATAACATTCAGGGATATATGCTTTGATAAAACTAAAAAAGAACAAAAGAAAGAAACAATCCAAGAGAGTGTCTTCCCCTCCCAGTCAGTCACGAGAATGGGTTCTGGCAGGAGCACACAGGTAAGCTTAATGGTATTGCTAACATTTTATTTCTTAATTTGTATATTGAGTTCCTGGGTACCAATTCCATCATTATGCTTCATAACTTACATATAGTTTTTATTCTTGTAAATGTATTAATCATTACATATTATACACTTACAGAATAAGTTCTGATGTATTAATAAAACTAAGTAATTGCATTATTTATCTTTACCATCTGAATGTAAGAACTAATTAGAGATGAATAAGTTACCAAAAGTAGCATGTTTTAGAATACAAATAGGGGATGGAAAGTAATCCCAACTGTGTATTCATTAAAACAAAGTTCTGATATATTAGTCCTGATATAAATGATCTGAAAGGTCAAGATGCTAAGAAATGCTCTCATTATGAAAAGCATGTCTTCAAAGTGAATTAATCAAGGCTTCTCTAAGTATGACAGGGATTGAAACCTTGACACAAATATGTTTTGACAGTAGTCAAGGGATTCAGAATAAGAGTCTATAATTTAATCAACCAATTCCAAGAAAGGAGTCATAACCAGAAATACCTTTGCACGAGAAAACAAGCCAGGTGGCCAGCACCCCTAAAGCAGAGGAAAACAATGAGCACACTGCAAGATACCTAAATCTGACTCCGGGAAGGGAAGCCATCCCAAGTTAATAACATTAACCCCTACAGGTACAAAAAATGTGCTCGGGTAGAGTTTTTAATCTCATAATCCTGCAGCTCACTGTAGCTTAACCACAGAAGGATACCAGGATTTTATTGGTTCACAGTGTTGTAAATCACAAAACTCAAAATGCTTACCAAAGAACACCACTACTACATTCAGCCATATTTCACACACACTACAAAACCACAATTCCAGAGAAAATACTACTGCTGTCACACTCAGGCTACATCCATTTTTTTGCATATCAAAGCACTTTATAACTTTGTTTAGGTAAATTTAGACCCTAAATTAGGCATTTAAGAAAACTGTGCAATAACTCACATTAAAATTAAAGGATTTTAGTACATCCTGAGATTTTCCAACTATAACTGAAAAAATACAATTTAACATTTCTTAATAGAATTTTTTAAAGAAAATCTGTAACTACTCAAACATACTTTTTTATGGCATTTTACCCTTCTGCCTTCCAAAGGAATGGTGGCAAGGATACCTACCAACTAACGTAAATGATTATCCCATGTTACCATATACACGTATATTCAATGCATTAATATTCATACATGGATGTGAGTACACATAATTATATGTATTTGTGTTAATAAATGTGTGTGCATACACATAAAATTCCATTAAACAAGTATCTATGGAGCACACTCTGCATAGATACTATTACAACTTAAATACAATAAGTTGCCTATTCAAAATGCTAAGTATATTATCAAGTAAAGGAAAATTCCAGGTTAAGACAGTGAAAACAGATTTACTGTATCTAAGAGATCCTCTCCCCAAATCCTCAGTACTAAAGACATTTAAGAATAAAAATATAAACCCACAAAGATGGGAACGGAAGAGCAAAAAGCCATAAGTCTGTACTAAACCTGGAAGGAAGGTGGACAAGTAGAAACTCATTTAGCAGACCCCACGAGACACCCATCAGCCGTGGTGGGGAAAGCTAAGACTATCTGACTTAAACGCAGATTCCTCAATAGCAGCACCACTACCTTTGGAATTAGGGATGAACAAGGGGGCTAAATCAAACAGGTGGACCATGGTGGTTAACTGTGTCAAATTGAGTGGCCATGAGGTGCCCAGACATTTGGTCCAACATGCTTCTGGGTGTGTCTGAGGGTATTTCTGGATGAAGTGAACACGGGAACCAGTAGACTGAGGAAAGCGGACTGCCTCCATAATGTGGAGGCCTTCCTCCAATCGTTAGAAGGCCTGAATAGAACAAAAAGACTGACCCTCTCCCTGAGGAAGACAGAACTCCATCTGCCTGACTGCCTTCAAACTGGGACATGAGCTTATATGGCACCTTGGGACTCAAACCAAAACGCATCAGCTCTTTTTGGGTTTTGAGACTGCTGGACTTTGGACTGAAACTAAACTGTCTGCTCTCCTAGGTCTCCAACCTGCTGACTGCAGATCTTGGGACTTTTAACCCTCCATGATGGTGTGAGCCAATTCTTTGTAACAAGCTTCTTTCTATACAGTCATGTGCTTCATACCAATGTTTTGGTCAACAACAGACTGCATGTACAACGGTGGTCCCATAAGATTAGTACCACATAGCTGAGGTGTGTGGTAGGCTCTACCATCTAGGTTTGCGTAAGCACACTCTATGATGTTCATGTAACAACAAAATCACCTACTGATGCATTTCTTGGGATATATCCCTGTCGTAAAGCAACACATGACTCGTGTGTGTGTGTGTGTGTGTGTGTGTATACACATAGTATATATATTTCTATGTATATATGCACTTCCTATTGGTTATGCTTCTCTGGAGAACCATGACTAACACAAGTGCATGACATCTTCTTGAGAAGCAATTTGATTCTCAGATTGTTTTCCTCATCGTCACACTTCTGGGTAACTGTCCTTCCTCCAATTCACTCAAAAGCCTGCAGTTTTACCCTGTATGGAGGGCAACAGAGGTTCTCAGGACTGAAGGCACCAGTCACAGTTGAGGGCATGGCTAAAATTCTGCAAACAGAAGTAGATCCACCTCACAAAATGGAGGCTGGTCCCGGCGGTCTTTCCAAACTTGGTTCACTAAACACTATTAGATGGATCCCTGCCTTTTATGAAGAACCTGAACTACAGGAAGAAAGTGATGACATTGTGTGTTCTACAACAAATGCTCTTTCCGCCAGGTCACCTCAAGATCAAGCAGAAAATGGACAAATCCCATCTCCTGCTCAGAAATTCCAAATAGCAGTTTATCCCATTGTTTTCTTTATAAACAGATAATCATGAATGGCCTGATATCCAAGGAGAGTCTATGACATGAGGTAAATTCTTCAAAGATCAGAAAACTAGTAAACTTAAGAACAACAGGCTAAACTAAAAGGAAAAAGCAATCAAACATACTATCATTAAGATTCTCAGGGTGATAACAGGAGTTATTGTACACACAAGACAAGAGCAGAGTGTTCCTCAAAGACATTCTGAAAAACACTTTTCATAATTAGCATTTGAGAGTTATAATGAAATCTCAATAGAAAATTTGGAAAATATAAAGAATTCTTCCAGAAAGCAGAAAATACAGATAGCAGGAACATAAAGAGGGAACTTGAGGGACCAATCCTAGAACTGCAGCATCTAAATGATAATGGGAGTTTAACAAAAAATGAGAGAAGATAGAGGGAGAGAATCATTAACAACCCAAAAAGAAGGGGGATTCCCAAGAACAGAGAATCATTTCCTAGTTAAAAGACCCCACTCAAGCAACAACTCAATGGATAAGACTGCACATTCTCACTCTAAGACTCATCAATGGTAAAACTTGACAACACCAAGGTCAAAACTTCCAAAAAAAGTCTAGTCTTACTGAAAGGAATAGGAATTAGAATATCTTTAGATATCCTAATAGCAACACTAGAAGTTAGAAAACATTGAGGAAATGATTTTATAACACTGAAAACTTATTTCTAACTTAGAATTCTATCCTCAAACTATTAGTCAAATGAGATAGAACAAAGGCACTACTACTATTCATGAATTTAAAAACAAAAGAGCATTTCTCATACGTCTTTTGCTAGAACTTACCTGAGGATATGCTTCACCAAAACAAGGGCATAAATCAAAACGAAAAAATGAAAGGTTCACAGAAAAGAGAAGATAGAGGAAGGAGACAGAGAGAAATCCAAGATGATGGTGAAGAGAATTCTGATGACTACCATGGGCAAAATATAGAGGTCAACTATTCCAAACTGAAATAAGATTGAGAATTTTTGGCCAGGAACACCACAGTGACTTGTATCCATAACTATGTTTCCTGCCAACAAAAATGGAGAATTATAGTGAAAATAAGCAGGACCATTATACTTTAATGTCAGATTTTTTATTGGACTGTACCTGACTGACACTGAGTTTTTAGCTGTTATCCTGAAACTTGGTGTTTCTTGTTAATCAACTTCTTGGCAAGAGCATTCTGATCTCCCTGGAATACAGAAGAAAATTCAAATGTGGCCAAATAAGATAAACTCTCCTACATACATGTCTGTACATACAAAATCTCATAGGATGTAATAACCTAATATGATCAGTTGTCTCTAGAGAGTGAAATTGAATCATTGCAGGAGTAGGTTATGAAGAAATTTGTTATTTCTTTTTAATCTTTCATTATAAACACGCGTTTTTATTCAAATTGAGTAAAATAAAATACATTTTCTAAAGACATTAACAGCAAATGCAAATACAGGCATACCTTGGAGATATTGAGGGTTTGGTTCTAGACCACTGCAATAAAGTGAACAACACAAAGCAAGTCACACGAATCTTTTGGTTTCCCAGTGCCTATGAAAGATGTGTACACTACACTGTAGTCTATTAAGTGTGCAATAGCATAATGTCTAAAAATCAATCTATACACATTAATTAAAAATATTTTATTGCTAAAAACTGCTCCATCATCTGAGCCTTCAGCGAGTTGTCATCTTGTTGCCGGGGGAGGGTCTTGTCTCAGTGTTGATGGTGCTGACTGACCAGAGTGGTGTTTGCTAGAGTTTGGGGTGGCTGCAGCAGTTTCTTAAAATGAGACAACAGTGAAGTCCGCCACATCAACTGACTCTTCCTTTCACAATTTGTCTGCAGCATGCGATGCTGTTTGATAGCATCTACCCACAGTAGAACTTCTTTCAAAATTGGAGTCAATCCTCTCAAACTCTGCCACTGCTTTATCAACTAAGTTTATGTCATATTCTAAATCCTTTGTTGTCATTTCAACAATCGTCACAGCATCTTCACCAGAATAGATTCCATCTCAAGAAACCACGTTCTTTGCTTGTCCATAAGAAGCGACTCCTCATCTGTTAAAGTTTTATTATGAGATTACAGCAATTCAGTCACATCTTCAGGGTCCACTTCTAATTCTAGTTCTCTTGATATTTCCACCACATCTGCAGTTACTTCCTCCACTGAAGTCTGGAACCTCTCAAAGTCATCCATGTGGATTGGAATAAGCTTCTTCCAAATTCCTGTTAATGTTGATATTTTGACCTCTTCCCATGAATCACGAATATTCTTAATGGCATCTGGAATGGTGAATCCTTTCCAAAAGGCTTTCAACTTATTTTGCCCAGATCCATCAGAAGAATCACTATCTGTGGCAGCTATAGCCTTATAAAATGTATTTCTTAAATAATAAGACTGGAAAGTAAAATTATTCCTTGATCCGTGGGCTGCAGAATGGACGTGGTGTTGGCAGGCATGAAAACAACATTAATCTCATTGCACATCTCCATCAGAGCTCTTGGGTGACCAGGTGCCTTGTCAATGAGCAGTAATAATTTGAAAGGAACCTGTTTTGTTTTGCTTTGTTTTGAGTGATAGGTCTTAACAGTGAGCTTAAAATATTCAGTAACCCATGTTGTAAACAGATGTGCTGCCATCCAGGCTTTGTTGTTCCATTCATAGAGCACAGGCAGAGTAGATTCAGCATAATTCTTAAGGGCCCTAGGACTTCTGGAATGGTAAATGAGCATTGGCTTCAACTTAAAGTCACCAGCTACATTAACCCTTATCAAGAGAGTCAGCTTGTCCTTTGAAGCCAGGCACTGACTTCTCTATAGCTGTGAAAGTCCTAGATGACATCTTCAAATGCATTGCCTTTTTGTCTACACTGAAAATCTATTGTCTTGTGTAGCCGCCTTCATTGATTATCTTAACTAGATCTTCTGGATAACTTGCTGCTGATTCTACATCAGCACTTGCTGCTTCCTGTTGCACTTTTATGTTATGGAGATAGCTTCTTAAACCTCATGAACTACCCTCTGCTAGCTTCAAACTTTTCTTCAGCAGCTACTTCACCTCCCTCAGCCTTCATAGAATTGAGGGGAGTTAGGGCCTTGCTCTGGATTAGGCTTTTGCTTAATTGAATGTTGTGACTGGTTTGATTTTTCTATCCAGACCACTAAAATTTTCTTCATTTCAGCAACAAGGCTGTTTCACTTTCCTATCATTCATGTATTCACTAGAGTAGCACTTTTAATGTTCTTCAAGAATGTTTCCTTTGCATTCACAACTTGCCTAATTGGCACATAAGGCCTCGCTTTCAGCCTATCTCAGCTTTCAACATGCCTTTCTCACTAAGCTTAATCATTTCTAGCTTTTGATTTAAAATGAGAGACATGTAATTCTTTCTTTGAGTTGAACACTTACACGTCATTGTAGAGTTATTAATGGCCTAATTTCAATATTGCTGTGTCTCAGGGAATAGGGAAGCCTGAGGTGAGGGACAGATGGGGGAACGGCCAGTTGGTGGGGCAGTCAGAACACACACAGCATCTACTGATTAAGTTTGCCAACTTATGCAGGCATGGTTCATGGCACCCTAAAACAATTACAACAGTGACAAAGATCACTGATCCCAGATCATCATAACAAATATAATAATGGAAAAGTTTGAAGTATTATGAGAATTACCAAAATGTGACAGACACAAAGTGAGCAAATGCTGGTGGAAAAAATGACACTGATAGACTTGCTCGACACAGGGTTGCCACAAACCTTCAATTTGTACAAAATGCAATATCTGTGAAGTGCAATAAGATGAGGTATACATATACAATTTGAGCCAGCAATTTTACTTCTAGGATTTTGTCTTGTATGTAGAAGGATTTTCATGTAAGAATTTTCATTGCAATATTGTGCTAGAAAAATATTGGAAATAATCCAAAAGCTGATTATCAAAGAGACTAGTAAAGAAATCATAGAAAAAATAGTCTGCAGTGACACCAAAGTATGAAGAAACCAGTTAGGTGTCAACATGAAATTATTATTACCAATCACAGTTTTCCAGTATTCATTGTAAAGTGAGAGAAAAGAGAAGTTAAGAATTATGTATAACATGCCACCACTTGCGTGAAGAGAAAAGTTTTATATGTCTGCTTATATATGCATAAAATGCATGTGAAAGGATAGGAGAGAATTGAAAACAGCAGTTTCATCTGCAGAAAAGAAATTTAGGTAAGGAGACATGAATGGTAAGGATTTTCACTGCATTTCTTCTTGTATCATTTACATTTTGAACATGTGGGTGGTATAACATTCAAAAGTGTTCACTTCATAAGAAGTCAAGTAGAATAAGTGAGAAATAACTGGGAAATCAAATGAAGATGAGCCATCTAGGGAACAACAGATTGAACACATCTCAAATTTTGTATACAGAAAGAAAGTGTTATTTAAGATGATCTTGATGGAGGAGTGTTGTTCTGAAAGACTATCTATTTGAATGAAAAGGAGAAACTGATCAAAATTAAAACTTTCAGATAGAGGAAAATGAACTTGAGTAAATACATGGAGATGGAAAACCATGGAATATACTGACAGTGGAGATTCCGGGATGACTGGAGCATAGGAACTATGTAAGGAAGTAATTCGAATAAGGCTGAAAATTTATATTGCAGAGATGGTATTGAGCTCTTGGAATGGCCGTGTGAATGGTCTGTACATAAATGAAAGTTTGAGACTAAAAGTGACCCTAACAATAATTTCAGAAATTGCATTGTTTACAATCACACACCATTTTGTTTAGTGTTTTCAAATGCAGTTTATTTTACATAAGGTTTTGCTGGAATGTTACTGATGTCATATTTACTGAATAATTTACTTCTAGTGTATCTATTTATCTTATGCTTCTTCATCGTAGTATTTTGCTAACTTACAGTTGGTTGTCTAACTTCATGGCTTGTCATGCTTGTGCTCATTTCTGTGTGTGCATGTCATAAAAATTAAAACACATTTGCAAAAAACTTTAAAGAGTCAGTGTGGCAGTGAGAGTCTGCATCAAATGTGTCTTTATGTTCCCCAACATCCTCCACTCCCCTTGATGGTACTTTTTAAGATAGAACTAGTCCTGGCCCATGGACTGTAAAAGAAAAAAAAATGTTCAAATTACATAAATAATATTTTTAGTTATGAGAAGTCTTTTGAAAATGTTAGAGATTGAGTTGATATCTACAGTGTTGAAATAGTGCTAAACCCATAAAGAAATAACATCTACAAACAAAACTACATCAAGCAGAGTAAGTGCATCCATCTATGATGTAAAATAAGCAATGTATACAGTCCCTTCCAGATTGCTTTCTAAGACAATCTCTTACTGATCGCAATTTAATGCATTTATCTTCATCTATTTTGAAAAGTTCTGGGCATAAGAATAAGAAGTAGCTCCTGCCTTTAAAGGAGGGCACAGACTGAAAGTGAAGGGATAGAAAAAGATGTTCCATGCAAATGGAAACCAAAAGAAGCTGGGGTAGCTATACTTAGACAAAATAGACTTTAAAACAAAGAATGTAATAAGAGACAAAGAAGGGCATTATATAATGTGAAGGGGTCAATCCAACAAGATGATATAACACCTGTAAATATCTATGCACCCAAAATAGGAGCACCTAAATACTTAAAGCCAATATTAACAGATCTAAAGGGAGAAATAGATAGCAATACAATAATAGTAGGGGACTTTAATACCACACTGGCATCAATTGATTATCCAGACAGAAAAATCAATAAGGAAACATTGGCCATAAACACATTAGACTGGATGGACTTAACAGATATATACAGAACATTCCTTCCAAAAGCAGAATATACATTCTTCTCAAGTGTATATGGAACATTCTCTGGAATAGATCAGATGTTAGGCCACAAAACAAGTCTTAACTTAAGAGGAGTGAAATTATATCAACTATCATGTTGATCATAATGATATGAAATTAGAAATCAATTATAAGAAGAAACCTGCAAAATTCACAAATATGTCGAGACTAAACAACATGATACTGAACAACCAATGGACCAACAAAGAAATCAAAAAATACCTTCAGACAAATGAAAATGAAAATACAACATACTAAAATTTATGGGATGCAGCAAAAGCAGTTCTAAGAGAGAAATTCATAGCAGTAAATGCCACCTCAAGAAACAGAGATCTCCAACAACCTAACTTTGCAACCCAAGGAACTAGAAAAAGAGGAACAGATGAAGCTCCAATTTAGTATAAGCAAAGAAATGACAGAGATCAGAGCATAAATAAATGAAATAAAGACTAAAAAAACATAGAAAAGATCAATGAAACTAAAAACTGGTTCCTTGAAAAGATAAACAAAGTTGACAAAACTTTAGCTAGATTCACCAAGCAAAAAGAAAGGGGGCTCAAATAAATAAAATCAGAAATGAAAGAGACATTACAACTGATATCACAGAAATACAAGGGATCATAAGAGACTACTGCAAACAAAGGTACAAATTGGACAACCTAGAAGAAACAGATAAATTTCTAGAAACATACAACCTTCCAAGCCTGAAACATGAAGAAATAGAAAATCTGAATACACCAATTACTAGTAAGGAGATTCTTTCAGTAATCGAAAAACTCCCAGTAAACAAAAATCCAGGACCAGATGATTTCAATGGTGAATTTTACCAAGGATTCAAAGAAGAATCAATAGTTATCCTTCTCAAACTCTTCCAAAAAAATAGGAGGGGGAACACATCCAAACTCATTGTCCAAGGCCAGCATTACCCTGATGCCAAAACCAAGTAAGGACTGCACAAGAAAAGAAAATTACAGGCCAATATCCATGATAAATATAAATTCAAAAGTCCTCCAGATAGATCACTTATATAAACCTCACGGTAACCACTAAACAAATAACCATAAGAGAACCACACATGACAAATAAAGAGAAAACCAAGAGAATGAGCATGCAGAAATACCAAATTGAATTTGCAGTCCGAAACACAAGGGACAAGAAACAAAGGAAATGCAAAAGAACAAGAAGATGAACAATAAAATAGCAACGTTAAACCCTCATATATCAATAATCACTCTAAATGTAAATGGATTGAATTCTCCAATCAAAAGACACAGAGTGGCAGGATGGATTAAAAACCAAGATCCAACAATCTGCTGCCTCCAGGAAACACATCTCAGCTCTAAAGACAAACACAGGCTCAAAATAAAAGGATGGAAAACAATACTCCAAACTAATGGCAAACAAAAGAAAGAAGGAGTAGCCATACTTATATCAGACAAAGTAGACTTCAAGATAAAAAAGGTAATGAGAGACAAAGAAGGGCAATATATGATAAAAGGGACACTTCACCAAGAAGACATAACACTTATAAATATCTATGCACCCAACACAGGAGCACCAAAGTACATAAAACAACTGCCTAAAAACCTTAAAGGAGATATTAACAATGACACAATAATAGTAGGGGATCTTAACACCCCCCTTACATCAACAGATAGACCATCCAGACAAAAAGTGAATAAGGAAATAATGGACTTAAACAAAAAACTAGACGCAATGGACTTAATAGATATATACAGAGCATTCCACCCAAAAAAAGCAGAGTACACATTCTTCTCAAGTGCACATGGAACATTCTCAAGGATAGACCATATAGTAGGAAACAAGGCAAACCTCTATAAATTTAAGAAGATTGAAATCATTACAAGCATCTTTTCTGATCATAATGCTGTGAAACTAGAAATCAACTGCAAGGAAAAAACTAGGAAAGGGACAAAGATGTGGAGACTAAACAACATGCTACTGAACAACCAATGGGTCGTTGATGAAATTAAAGGAGAAATCAAAAGCTATCTGGAGACAAATGAAAAGGAAAATACACCATACCAACTCATATGGGATGCAGCAAAAGCAGTCCTGAGAGGGAAATTCATAGCAATACAAGCTCACCTTAACAAACAAGAAAAAGCCCAAATAAATAACCTTAAATTGCACCTAACAGAATTGGAAAAAGAAGAACAGACAAAGCCCCGAATCAGCAGAAGGAGGGAAATAATAAAAATCAGAGCAGAGATAAATGAAATTGAAACAAAAAAAAAAAACAGTAGAAAGGATCAATGAAACAAAGAGCTGGTTCTTTGAGAAGATAAATAAAATTGACAAACCCTTAGCCAGACTCACTAAGAAAAAAAGGGAGAAGACTCAAATAAATAAAATTAGAAATGAAAGAGAAGAAATTACAACAGACACCACAGAAATACAAGGGATTATTAGGGAATACTATGAAAAACTGTATGCCAACAAATTGGACAACCTAAAGGAAATGGACAAATTCTTGGAAGGGTACAACCTCCCAAAACTGAATCAAGAAGAAATAGAGAATCTGAACAGACCAATCACAAGTAAAGAGATTGAAACAGTAATCAAAAACCTCCCAAAAAATAAAAGCCCAGGACCAGATGGCTTCCCTGGAGAATTTTATCAAACGTTCAAAGAAGATTTAGCACCTATCCTTCTCAAACTATTCCAAAAAATAGAGGAAGATGGAATACTTCCCAACACATTCTATGAGGCCGACATCATGCTGATACCAAAGCCAGACAAGGACAATACAAAGAAGGAAAACTACAGGCCAATATCACTGATGAACATAGACACACAAATCCACAACAAAATATTGGCAAACCGAATACAGCAATACATCAAAAAGATCATACACCACGATCAAGTGGGATTTATACCAGGGACACAGGGATGGTTCAATAACCGCAAATCAGTCAACATGATACACCACATTAATAAAATGAAGAATAAACACCACATGATCATCTCAATTGATGCAGAGAAGGCATTCAACAAGATCCAGCATCCATTTATGACAAAAACTCTCAACAAAATGGGTATAGAAGGAAAGTACCTCAACATAATAAGGGCCATATATGACATTAATAAAATGAAGAATAAAAACCACATGATTATCTCAATCGATGCAGAGAAGGCATTCAACAAGATCCAGCATCCATTTATGATAAAAACTCTCAACAGAATGGGTATAGAAGGAAAGTACCTCAACATAATAAGGGCCATATATGACAAACCTACAGCAAACATCCTACTCAATGGGGAAAAACTGAAAGCCATTCCTTTGAGGACAGGAACAAGACAAGGGTGCCCACTCTCACCGCTCTTATTCAACATAGTACTGGAAGTTCTAGCCAGAGCAATTAGGCAAGAAAAAGGAATAAAAGGACTCCAAATAGGCAATGAAGAAGTGAAACTCTCACTATTTGCAGACGACATGATCTTATACATAGAAAACCCAAAAAATTCCATCAGAAAACTACTAGAAACAATCAACAACTACAGTAAAGTGGCAGGGTATAAAATCAACTTACAAAAATCAATTGCACTTCTATACACTAACGATGAAACAACAGAAAGAGAACTCAAAAAGACAATCCCATTTACAATTGCAACAAAGAGAATAAAATATCTGGGAACAAATTTAACCAAGGAGGTAAAAGACCTATACAATGAAAACTATAAGACACTATTGAAAGAAATCGAGGAGGACATAAAGAAATGGAAAAATATTCCATGCACATGGATTGGAAGAATAAATATAGTTAAAATGTCCATTCTACCTAAAGCAATCTACAGATTCAATGCAATCCCAATCAGAATCCCAATGTCATTCTTCACGGTAATAGAACAAAAACTACTGAAATTCGTATGGGGCAACAAAAGAGCCTGAATAGCTAAAGCAATTCTGAAAAAAAAGAACAAAGCTG
The DNA here is from genome assembly GCA_031878705.1 of Tapirus indicus. Taxonomy (NCBI): domain Eukaryota; kingdom Metazoa; phylum Chordata; class Mammalia; order Perissodactyla; family Tapiridae; genus Tapirus; species Tapirus indicus. The sequence goes on from CM062925.1 coordinate 125,746,161, forward strand.
GAGGCATCACAATCCCTGATTTCAAAATATACTATAAAGCTACAGTAATCAAAACAGCATGGTACTGGTACATAGACACACAGATCAATGGAACACAATTGAAAGCCCAGAAATAAAACCACACACCTTTGGACAGCTAATCTTCAACAAAGGAGCAAAGAACATACAATGGAGAGAGGGAAGTCTCTTCAATAAATGGTGCTGGGAAAATTGGACAGCAACACGGAAAAGAATGAAAGTAGACCATCTCCTATTGCCATATACAAAAATCAATTCAAAATGGATCAAAGCCCTGAAAGTGAGACCTGAAACTAAAACTCCTGAAAGAAAATATAGGCAGTACACTAATTGAGATTGGACATAAAGGGATCCTTTCAGATTCCATGTCTACCCAGACAAGGGAAACAAAAGAAAACATAAACAAGTGGGATCTCATCAGACTAAAGAGCTTCTACAAGGCAAATGAAACCAGGATCAAAATGAATAAACAACCCACCAGTTGGGAGAAAATATTTGCAAATCGTTTGTTGAACAAGGGATTAATCTCAGTAATATATAAAGATCTCATACAACTGAGCAACAAAAAACAAACAACCCGATCAAAAAAATGGGCAGAGGATATGAACAGACATTTTTCCAAGGAAGAGATACAGATGGCCAATAGACACATGAAAAGATGTTCAACATCACTAATCATCAGGGAAATGCAAATCAAAACTACACTAAGATATCACCTCACACCAGTTAGAATGGCTATAATCACAAAGACAAACAACAACAAATGCTGGAGAGGTTGTGGAGAAATGGGGACCCTCATTCACTGCTGGTGGGAATGCAAACTGGTGCAGCCTCTATGGAAAACAGTATGGAGAGTCCTCAAAAAATTAAAAATAGAAATACCATATGATCCAGCAATCCCACTCTTGGGCATCTACCCAAGGGACATGAAATCAACCATCACAAGAGGAGTATGCACCCCTATGTTCATTGCAGCATTATTCACTATAGCCAAGAAGTGGAAGCAACCCAAGTGTCCCTCGACTGATGATTGGTTAAAGAAGATGTGGTATATACATACAATGGAATACTACTCAGCCATAAGAAAAGACACAATTGTCCCATTTGCAACAACATGGAAGGACCTAGAGGGTATTATGTTAAGTGAAATAAGCCAGAGAGAGAAGGACAGACACTGCATGAACTCACTCATATATGGAATATAAGTGAACACACGGACAGAGAGAACTGATTGGTGCCTACCAAGGGGAAGGGGGGTGGGGGGATACAAGGGGTGAAGGGTTACATCCACAAGGTGACAGACAAACAAAAATGTACAACTAAAACCCCACAGTGTTATAAACTATTAAGACATCAATAAAAAAAAGGTAAAAAAAAAAACCACACCATTCAACTCCAAAAAAATAAAAAGTCCTCCAGATATTAGCCAATTGAATTCAACAATACATTTAAAGGATCAAACACCATGATCAAGTGGGATTTATTCCAAGGATGCAGGGATGTTCAACATCCACAAATCATCCAACATGATATACTACATTAACAAAATGAATAAAAATCATACAATCATCTCAATATATGCAGAAAAAGCATTTGACAAAACTCAGTATCCATTTATGACTAAAAATCTCAATGAGATGGGTATAGAGGGAATGTAGCCATCTACAACAAGTCCACAGGTAACATCATACTGAATGGTGAAAAGATAAAAGGTTTTCCTTTAAGATCAAGAATAAGACAAGGACACCTACTCTTACCACTGTTTATTCAACATAGTATTGGAAGTCCTTGCCAGAGCAACTAGGCAAATCTTTTTTGCAAGATGTAAAAGGCATCTCCAGATCACAAAGGCAGAAGTAAGGTCACTATCTGCAGATGATATAATATACAGAAAACATTAAAGAGTCCACCAAAAAATTGTCAGAATAAATAAATTCAGTAAAGTTGCAGGATACAAAATATACAAAAATCTGTTACATTTCTATACCCTTTAAATGAACTATCAGAAAGAGAAATTAAGAAAACAGTCCCATTCACAATTGCATCAAAAAGAATAAAATACCTAGGAATAAATTTAACCAAGGATGTGACAGTACAGTACATTGAAAACTATAAGGCATTGATGAAAGAAATTGAAGACAAATGGAAAGATATTTGATGCTCAAGGATTGGGAGAATATTGCTAAAATGTCCATATCATCCAAAGCAATCTAAGTTTCAATGCAATCCCTATCAAAATTCCAATAACATTTTTCAAAGAAAAAGAATAATCCTAAAGTTTCTTTGGAACCACAAAAGATCCTGAATAACCAAAGCAATCTGGAGAAAGAATAACAAAGCATGAGGTATCGCACTCCTTGACTTCAAACTATACTACAAAGCTACAGTAATCAAAACAGTATGTATTGGCATAACAACAGACACATAGATCAATGAAACAGAAGAGAGAGCCCAGAGGTCAACCCATGCATAATAGTCAATTAATATTTGACAAAGGAGCCAAGAATATACAACAAGAAAAGAACTGTGTCTTTAACAAATGGTGCTGGGAAAACTGGAAAACCACAAGCACAGGAATAGAAGTGGACCACTATCTTACACCACACACAAAAATTAACTCAAAATGGATTAAAGACTTGAACATGAGACCTGAAACCATAGAACTCCAAGAAGGAAACAGAGTAAGCTCCTTGACATTGGTCTTGGCAATGATTTTTCGGATCTGACACCAAAAGGAAAGGCAACTAAGGCAAAATTAAACAAGTGAGACTACATCAAACTAAAAAGCTTCTGCTCAGCAAAGGCAGCCATCAACAGAATGAAAAGACAACCTACGGAGTGGGAGACAATATCTGCAAATCACGTATCTGATGCGGGTTAGTATCCCAAGATATGTAAAGAACTTATACTACAACAATACTAAAAACACACAATCCGATTTAAAAAATTGGCAGAGGATCTAGACATTTTTCCAAAGATGACATACAGATGGCCAACAGGTACATGAAAAGGGGCTCAATGTCATTAATCATCAGGGAAATGCAAATCAAAACCACAGTGAGATATCACCTCACACCTGTTAGAATGGTCATCATCAAAAAGATAAGACACAACAAGTGTTGGTCAGGATGTAGAGAAAAGGGAACTCTTGTGCACTGTTGGTGGGCATGTGAATTGGCACAGCCACTATGGAAAACAGTATGAAGCTTCCTCAAAAAATTAAAAATAGAACTACTGTATGATCCAGCAATCTCACTTCTTTGTATATATCTGAAGATGAAAACACTAACTCAAAAAGATATATTTGCCCCATGTTCATTGCAGCATTATTTACAATAGCCAAGACATATAAATAACCTAAGTGTCCATCAACAGATGAATGAATAAAGAATATGTGTGTTTATATATACACACACAGACACAGAATGGAATACTATTCACCCATAAAAGCGAATTACATCTTTCCATTTGAAACATCATGGATGGACCTTAACAGCATTATGCTAAGGGAAACAAGTCAGAAGAAGAGAAATACCATATGATCTCACTTATATGTGCAATCTAAGAAAAAAGTAAGCTCATAGATACAGAGAGCAGATTGGTGGTTGCCAGAGGTGGGGGTGGGGAGTGGGAGAAATGGGTGGAGGGGGTCAAAAGGTACATACTTTCAATTATAAAATAAGTCTTGGGAATATAATGTACAGCATGGTGACTACAGTTAATAATGCTGTACCGCATATTTGAAAGTTGTTCAGAGTAGGTCTTAAAAATCATCACAAGAAAAAAATAAGTTTGTAACTATCTATGGGGACAGATGTTAACCAGACTTATTGTGGTGATCCTTTCACAATATATACAAATAGTGAATCATTGTGTTGTACAGCTGAAACTAATATAATGTATGTCAATTATACCTCGATAAAAAAGGAGGGCAGTGTGGTAGGCAATATCTATTTATAGGTAAATAACTTTAATTTTGAGAGTACTGTACTACAGATATGCACAAATATAATGGAATCGGGTATTTACATTAAAAATTACAAAAGTGTTTTGGCCTCCTCTGAAAGGTGTAGAAGCTATGACCATGCACAAGCTATGACCAAAGTAAAAATCTATAGATGTCCTCTATAGAGGACATTTATATTCCATTTCCCCCCATAGTGTATGTCAATTTATATATACATTATATTTCAAAACAAAGATCCTTAAGTTCAACATTTCAATATGCAGCATCCTCATGCACGCCCTGTGAGTAAAATCAATACTCCTACTTTTAAGTGAAGGAGAAGCAACAAAAACAAAGAAGAATTTCTTCTAAGTCATGAGGAACTGACTAAATAGAGAAATAGCCTAATGAGAAAATTAGCAAGATGATTTGAAACTGTGACCTGGGGGAACATGTCCAGGTTGCTTCCCAGGGAGAAGGTGGATCCCATTGCTGTGCCGGTCACCTCATCATTCTTGTGTTTTGCTCTGTGTTGTTTTTCCAGACTTTGCTTCTTGTGTCACAAGCCTAGTCTCTAACTGCCAGCAAAACACACCAGCAACAGGAGGATTATTCTCACATAAAATGGATCATTGTTGCTCAGTTGTTAGCACCAATTCAGACAAATCGTGTCTTATTCAAAGTGTCAAACTACCCCTAATATATAATAAATGAATATTTGCAAAATAATTACTTAGCATATTACAAATTACTAAAACCTTGTTTTAAGTAAATTCAGTTTGAACAAGTAGACTATCATACCATACAAATTCATAGGGATTTGAGAAAGAAAATAGATTTCTCATAAGTGTTTTAAGTTTTTATGATGGTGCTACTGCTTATAATTCTGAGAAGATTAAAGCAAATACCTTTAAGATCAATGAAAAACCCCATCTTCTTTGAGAGAGTACAGAATAATTCAAAGAATAAAAAGTCCTGTAGTAGAATATTATTATTCAAAAAAGTGTCATTAATATGTAATTTTAAAATCTACGCATTGTGGGAAAACAATACTGAAATAGAACCAAAAAAATCCAATATAAGTGAGAAATGTGTTTTACCTCAGAAGAAAAGGTGAATGCAAATTATGCTCCTTCTTTTAGAATGCACATTCATCCTCCCCATCACCTCCAATTAGTAAATAAGACCCATGGGGATATTCAACTACCGGTCAAGCACTGAACTACGCCCCATCATCTGAATAGCATTTGATTCTACTGCAGAAGATCGACTTTCATCAGCAATATGCGTATGCTCCTTGGGTCTCCATCATGATACTCAGCAAGTGGAAATCTTGTCATCATCTGGTTTTTCTGCCCTTTCCTGACAGCTGTCAGATTTGTACTTATGTAGCAGCCAGCAGCACATTATTGTTCCCAAGGAAAGAAACGGCACATCTCTTTGACATTGCAAGATCTGACCCACTGTTTTAATTAGCATTTTTTTACAGAAAGGAATCTGAAATGACAGTCAATCTTCCCTACCCCTTTCTGCATTCCAGCTTGCAAGAAGCATTCAAAATCAGTTGTAGATCTAGTCGAAGTCAATTCTGAAATATTAAGTACTCTTGTGTGATTTTGAAGATATTTGTAAATGGGAATAATTCATTTTAACTGACATTCTGATTTAAAGAATAAAATTAAATTTCCCCAAATGCAATATGAATTAAAATAAATGCCTTTTTTAAGTTTTGATGGGATTTAGCTAGAAACTAGATATGTCATAATTTGCCAAATTTTAAATACTTCCTAAAATAGTCTATGACTTTACACGATTAACTCCATTGCACCCAGAATCAGTAAAGTCAGAATGCGGAGCCCACTAAATGCACATTTGTCACTGGATTGGAGTCCTGTGCCTACAAAAATGTGGTACATATCATGTTATCCCCATAGAAGAGAATGTCAAACAGCTTTGAGTTTGAGAAAGTTGACCCTCTATTTTCAGCTTTCTCTCAAAAAAGCAGTGATCTGAAATGGCGGAAAGATTTCTCAGTGCCTGGAAGACAAGATTTGAACAGCCAGATCTTCCTCCCTTCCGATCAATTCCAAGTTGACAAAGCAAACCCAAATGCCAGCAGCCTAAATTTAGGGGGATCTTATCTCATTATCAAGATCTTTTTAATTTTCAGAGTTTCTTACAGCAAACAAATACCTCTTAGGATATAAGAACAGATGAAAGAGAAGTGTAATGGTTTGATCCCATTAGGACATCGACGTTAGTGGGGGAGCAATTATGAAAGTAATCGACTATACTTGACTGGCAGCGGGAGGGGGTCATTCTGAAGGCCCGTCCTGCTCAGAGGTTAGTGCTGAGATCATCCATCTTCCACTGTGTTCCCACGTGTTAGGTTTGCATCCCTTGAAGGCACTGAGATTCAAAGTGCAGCATAAGAACTATCTTCAGTGGTAGGTTACTGCTGCCTGCAATTTACTGTTCAGACCCCTGCTCAGTCAGGGAAACCAAATATGTTGCTTCCACCTTGACATTTTCCTGTTTTTCTCTACCTGAGAATCTGCATAAGACAAAAGCATATTTCCCTCTGGTAATGTGTAACTTAATGATCCCAGTGTGTCCAGTAAAGCTTTTTATTGTATGGTCTAGATTCATTCCTAGAACATGGTCTGACCGAGGTTTATTTGTACAGAGGTGTGCCCTGTCTACTATGAACTTAAATGGTCTGTATTTTTTTTAATTCTATATTTGAATAGTTTTAGATTTACAGAAAAAATATGAAGATACTACCGAGTTCCCATGTACTCCACATCCAGTTTCTGTTATTGAAAACCTGTTACATTATGGTACCTTTGTCATAACTGGGGAACCAGTATTGAGACGTCTTTACTAACATCCATATTTTATTCCTATTTCATCAGTCTTTCCGTAGTGTCCATTTTCTGTTCCAGGATCTCATCCAGGACACCACGTTGCATTTAGTTGTCATGTCTCCTTAGGCTCCTCTGGGCCGTGGCAGTCTCAGACCCTCCTGTGTTTTGGTGACCTTGACAGTTCTGAGGAATGCTGGCCAGGTACTTGCTAGACTATCACTCAGTGGAGATAGTCTGATGTCTTTCTCATGATTAGACTGGGTTAAAGGCTTCTGGGAGAAAGACCACAGAGATGAAGTGCCATTTTTGTCACAACACATCAACGGTTCATACTGTCAGCATGATTTATTACTGTTGGTGTTGACCTTGATCACCTGGCTGAGGTGTGTTCATCAGGTTTCTCAACTTACTTTTTTACTTTTTCTTCCTTTCCGTACTCTATTATCTAAGAGTCAATAAAAGCAGTCCACACTTAAAGGCATTTTATTCTACCTCAAAGGTGGAATAGTTACATTAATTACTTGGGATTCTTCTGCACAGATTTGTCTATTTTTGCCAATTTATTTATATATTCAATAACTTATCAATGTGGTCTCATGGATATTTGTTATACTTGGGGCTATAATCTAATACTACTTTATTTTGTGCTCAAAGTGTCCCAGATTTGACCATTAAGAGATTTCAGTTGGCTCCTGTGTCCCTTTTACATACTTTTATTGGTTTTCATTTTTGAGCATTCCTTTCTTTCTGGTCTTAAAAGCTCCATGCTCATCTTGTATTCTCCCTTCTCCAGTCCTAGAGTCAGCCATTTCTCTAAGGATCCCTGGATCCTTTTATTAGAGAGTGGTATTAGAAACCAAGATCTGGGCACCTGGTGTGCTCATGGCTACTAGGGTGTTGATGCTTCCAGGTCTTCCCAGCTGACCAAGAAAGGAAATATATGTGTATATTCTAATCCATGTATATATAATTTTTTTTTGATTTTGTGTGTGTGTGAGGAAGACTAGCCCTGAGCTAACATCCATTGCCAATCATCCTCTTTTTTTTCCTGAAGAAGACTGGCCCTGGGCTAACATCTGTGCCTGTCTTCCTCTACTTTTTATGGGACTCCACCATAGCATAGCTTGACAAGTGGTGCATCTGTCCACACCCAGGATCTGAACACGCGAAACCCTGGGCCACCAAAGTAGAGCGCATGAACTTAACCACTACACCACCGGGGTGGCCCCTATATAAATATTTTTATTTGTATCTATATGAAGCAAAATATGAGCTTATACTGATGTCTCCAACTCTAATCCATTGCCACATGGATCACTCAGGTGTTCTCCCTTCGTAAACTCCCACTCTAACAGTCAGAAACCTGTTCCCTCCATCTGCCATCCATTTACTCAATTGTTCATTCCCAGTGTATGGGATAGTGGTTTCAGGGTTGTTAACCTGACCCTGTGGGATACAACTGTGTGAGCCAGAGCACAGTGCATGTGTACAGTTCCCTTGTTCTTTGTCTTTTAGATGCCACTCATTTCCAAAGTGACTTAAGTCAGCACATTTCCCCCATCCCTTTCAGTGAGGTTGTTCCATAAATTATAACATACATTTGTAGACACTTTTTCCCAGCCTGCAGTCCATCCTGGGATCCTGCAACCTCCTAAATTGCTTTTAATTTTCACACATGAAGCACTCTCTGTGCGGTGAGTTTCTCAGGCTTTGACAAACGCAGTGTCATGTGGCCACAATGACAGTAACATACAGAAAGTTTGACAGCCCACAGTTTTAAAAATCCTATTTCTTTGCTATATTAATTGTTGTTAGAAACTAAATTTGTTTGGAGAGGACCCTTTGGCCTAAAAGAAAAAATCTCCAATAATTCTGAAAGTCTTTGACCTTCACTGTGATTCAGAAAGTTTGATTTGAAGAAAACACCTTCATTTTAGTCTGAAATTCTTGCTGAAGACAAACACAAACATAATGAATCTTGGAAATTCATCAAACCCTTTCAGTAGATGCTCATTAGACCTGGGAAAGGCCTGAGAGGGGCAAATGGCAATGCTTTGGTCTTATATACATCACCTTGAACAGGCTCTCAGTGGCTCCATTTGCTTTAGACAGGGATCACCTTTAAATGTGAGGGAGACATTTTGTCATAGCAGAGAAAGAGAGACTTACATATGTCTGCTACAAAAAAAGCTATGGCACCTACTTTATTTTCTATCATCCTGGGTTTTCCTTTTTTTTTTTTTTTTGATATTACCTAACCACACCAGTCAAAAGGCAGAGATTGTCAGGGTGGACAACAAGATAAGACGCAACCATATTCTGTCAATGAGAAATGAAAAAGAATAAAATACCTAGGAATAAACTTAACCAAGGTGGGAAAAGATCTGTGCACTAAAAACTACAACCCATTAATGAAAGAAATTGAAGAAGACATGAATAAATGGAAAGTTCTTCATGCTCATGGATTGGAAGAATATTGTTAAAGTGTCCATACTACCCAAAGCAATCTACAGATTCAATGCAATCCATATCACAATTCCAATGACATTTTTCACAGAATTAGAACAATCCTAAAACTTGTGTGGAACCACAAAGACCCTTGAATAGCCAAAGCAATCTTTAGAAAGAAGAACAAAGCTGGAGGCATCATACTTCCTGATTTCAAACTATATTACAAATCTATAGTAATGAAAGCAGTATGGCATAAACAGCATTGGCATAAAAACAGACATTGATCAATAAAACAATAGAGTCAGAAATAAACCCATGCTCATATGGTCAATTTATAACAAAAGATCTAAGAATATACAATGGGGAAAAGACATTCTCTTCACAGTGTTGGGAAAACTGGAAAACCACATGCAAAAGAATGAAACTGGATGACTATCTTACACCATACAACAAAGAAAACTCAAAATGGATTAAATACTTGAACATAAGACCTGAAACCATAAAACTCCTAGAAGAAAACATAGGTGGTAAGCTTCTTGACATAGGTCTTGGTGATGATTTTTTTGAATCTGACACCAAAAACAAAGGCAACAAAAAAGCAACATAAACAAGTGAGACTACATTAAACTAAAAAGGTTCTACACAGCAAAGGAACCCATCAACACAATGAAAAGGCAACTATGGAACAGGAGAAAATATTTTCAAGTCATATATCAGATAAGAGGCTAATACTCAAAATATATAAACTCATACAACACAATAGCAAAAAACAAACAATCCAATTAAAATTGAGCAGAGGATCTGAATAGACATTTTTGCCAAAGACAACATACAGTTGGCCAGCAGGTACATGAAAAGGTGCACAACATCACTAATCATCAGGATAGTGAAAATCAAAACCACAACGAGATATCACCTCACGCCTGTTAGAATGATTCTTATCATAAAGACAAATAAGTGTTGGTAAGAATGTGGAGAAAAGGGAACACTTGTGTGCTGTTGGTGGGAATGTAAATTGGAGCAGCCACTATGGTTCCTCAAAAAATTAAAATTAGAACAACCGTATGATCCAGCAATCCCACTTCTGGGTATTTATCTAAAGAAAATGAAAACACTAACTTGAAAAGATATATGTGCACCCTCATGTTCACTGCAGCATTATTTACAATTGCCAAGACATGAAAACAACCTAAGTGTTAATCAATGGATAAATGGACAAAGAAAATGTGGTATAGACACACACACACACACACACATACACACACAATGGAATATTATTCACCCACAAAAAAGAAGAAATCTCTCCACATGTGACAATATGGTTGGACCTCAAGGGCATTATGCTAAGTGAAATACGTCAGAGGAAATTAGAGGAAAGGCAAATATCATATGGTTTCACTTACACAGAATCTAAAAAACCCACCCCCACAAAAGGCCCAAGCTCATAGATACAGAGAATAGAGTGGTATTGCCAAGGTGGGTGGGCAAAAGGGGTGAAGGGGGTCAAAAGGTACAAACTTGCAGTCATGAAATAAGTCCTAGGGATATAATGTACAGTTTGGTGACTATAGTTAGTAATACTGTAGTACACATTTGAAAGTTCCTAAGAGATAGATCTTAAAAGTTCTCATCACAAAAAAAATTTTTGCAACAATGTAAGGTAACAGAGATTAACTAGACTGATTGTGGTGATCATTTCACAATGTACATAAATATTGAATCATTGTGTTGTATTCCTGAAACTGTCACATATTACTTATACCTAAAAAAAAAGTTTAAAAAATTAAGAAAAAAACATTTTCAAACATCAAAAAATACCACAAAATGTCAACAGTTATTCTCAATGGAACTTGCCAGTGATTTTCTTCTTTATACATCTCTGTATTTTATAAACAGTTTTAAGATGAGTATTTGTTATTTTTTAAATCAACAAAAGCTATTTTAAAATAAATATCCTTTTATGACATCAAAAACAAACTAAATATAAAGATTTGGTAGCTTAAAACAAAGAGATAGAAAAGATATTAATACAAACACTAGTAAAAAGGAAGTGGATGTATCCATACAAATTTCAGAAAAGCAGACTTTATTCTTTTTTATTTATTTATTTTTTGAGGGAGATTGGCCCTGTGCTAATGTCTGTTGCCAATCTTCCTCTTTCTTTTTTCTCCCCAAAGCCCCAGCACATGGTTGTGTATCATAGTTGTAGAGTTATAGTTCTTCTATATGGGACACCACCTCAGCATGGCTTGATGAGCAGTGTAGGGCCGTGCCCAGGATCCAAACCAGCAAACCCTTGGCCACTGAAGGAAAATGCGTGAACTTAACCTCTACACCACCGGGCCAGCCCAGAAAAACAGACTTTAGAACAAGAAAAATTATCAGGGTCAATGTGGGACTCTATATAATCACAAAGAGGTCAACTCGCCAGGAAGAGATAGCATTTCCAAACACGTATGCACCCAACAATGGAGTACAAAAATACACTAGGCAAAAACTGTTAGAACTGAAAGCAGAAATTGGCACTCTCACTATTACAGTGGGAGACTTCAACACCCCTCTCTAGTAACCAGGATATTTCAAAACAACATTATATTAAGATGGTATCATGAGTATAAGAACAGAAATGGAGTCACTATATTATAGAGTCTCCCTTAGTGGCTCACGATTACTTAACAGCATAATTCATCTGGTTTGTTTTTAATATATAACTAATCAATCTTAGGGAAGTTGTTTAACATTACTCAAAAAAGGCAGCATACAATATGCATGGTTACTGGGATTTTGGAGTATAATTTCTGACAAAGTTCTCCTTTACAGCAAATAAACAGACCTCTGTGGATGTATCCAACTCTAGAATATTTAACAGTATGTTGTATTATGTGGAATCCAGTTCATAAAATCAGGCCAATGTGGAGTAAATCACCGTAGGAAAATTTATGGGCAAAGTTTTCCATAGACTCAGCTAGTGCCCAGAGAGATCCAACATTTGTTAATGAAACCAGTTCAGAGTGAAAAGGAGAGGGTGGCAGCATTGGCTTCTCTGAACATCAGTGCAGGTGTGACCTGGCCCCCAAGCCTTTCATTGACACAGACGCCCAGGAGTAAGCATGGGTGGGCCACTCGACTTTGGTGAAAACTCCTCAGAGCATGCCCATGGTGGTGGTGGGACTCAATTCCTGGAATCGATTCTCAGCTTTGAGATATAATTGACATGCAACATTGTGTAAGTTTAAGGTGTACATGTGATGATTTGACACACATATACATTGCAAAATGTTTACCACAATCAGGGTGGTTAACACATCCGTCCCCTCACATAGTTACCATTTTGTTATGGTGAGTGAGAACATCAAAGTTCTACTCTCCTAGCAACTTTCAAGTGTATAATACAGTATTGTTAACTGTAGTCACCATGCTGTACATTACATTCCCAGGACTTATTCATCTTATAACTGAGAGTTTGTACCCTGTGACCAACATCTCCCCATTTCCCCATCCCCCAGCCGCCACCCTTCTACTCTCTGCTTCTGTGAGTTTGGCTTTTTCAGATTCCACAAATAAGTGAGATCATGTAGTATTGATCTTTCTCTGACTTATTTCCATTTGCCTCCAGTGGAGATATGCATCACTTGGGAGCCCAACTTTTGGGGAGGGGTGTTTCCTCTTGTTTTGTGACATGTTGTGAACATACTTACATATATTTATCTGTAAGATTTCTGTGAGGTGAGTTCATCCATGGGGGAAATGTGCTTGCTCTTCCAGGGACTAATCAACTTGAAACAGTTCACCTGGCCTTTCTCAAACACTGATTGGTGTTCATACGTCTCTACGAAACTTAGAAAAGATTTGTAATACTTCCATCCAGATCCTTCAATCTCCCTGGAATCTGTTCCTGCAGGGAAGATTTCCTTATTCATTGAAGTGTTTTCCTCTGGAACGATGGCCACCTACAGGACATAGTCGGTCTTCTCCAGGCTTTAAGGTTTGAACTCCAGGTCACCTGGCTGCACTGATGCCTCCAGAGCACATGGCATCAAGGCAGCTTTCCTCCAGGACCTGAGGCGGCTTGATTCCCATACCCAGACACCACCAGTTAGGCTGTTCGATGCCCGTTTACCTAAAAGGGTGCCTTTCACATTCTTTGTGTCTATTTATGTATTCTGGAATCAGAAAAATTCGGATGTTCTAGTCTGCCATGTAGACATATTTCCAGAAGCAGAAGTCCACCTATATTTCCTGTCAAAGACATGTTATTTTTATACCTAGCAGTTATATTAGTTCCGTTATTAGTCTACTCTTTTATTTTATTAAAATCTTGTTTCTTTCCAATGATTTTAGCTCACCTTACAGTTTCTTTTCTACTTTAAGTGTGTCTTTTAAAATATATTCTGACTACTCAGTTACCAGAATTTTCCATGGCTATGTTTGTTTTTACTGATATATATAGTATTGTGGTGGGTTGTCTCCCAGAATGAAAGCCTGAGTAGCTAATAACATTCAACCCACAAGAGAATGTGAATTACTTCTGTGATGTGTTCCTGGGGGCATCACGGACCCAGATTCAATCTAGTATGTCTTGACTTGAGGTTTTTGAAATCAAAAACATCAGTAAAAATTTGAATCCAAGCCACAAGTAAGACAGTTTTATGTTTATACATTAAGACGTTTTTTACATGCAGAACCCAGGGAATTTTCTTTTCAGCCTGGTTAGAACGTGTCTGGCCTCCTTCCCAAGGTCACTTTCTCTTGTGACCCCAGTTGTAGTTACGGGTCTTAATTTCACTCCCCACTTACATGGTCCCAGTGTTCCCTCACATGTGCTCTTTCGTACCATTAAATCCAACCCTCAAAGTCACAAGGGCAGCAAATTCCCATGAGGTAGCTGAAGCCCCAGGGAAAATCACATTCTATTTTTCGGTCCCTGGCAAGTTTTTGCCCTTGGGGATTTCCCTGTTTATGCCAAGTTTGATTTTGTATCTGAGAGATTTTTGTTCTATTTTATCTGACATTTCTAGGTGCTTTGTGGTAGCGGCTGTCTTTGAGTATTTTCCCTGCTACATTGTCTTTGGACACCATTGATTTTATTTTCAAACTGATAGTGTAAGTCACTGCCAGCTATTCTTTGACAGAGGAGAAGGGACAAGACACTAAGAAGTTAACTGGACCCCTCTGGTTTCTACATTAATTACTTTCCAACCTAAGACTATCTGTCCCTTGATCCTGGCTGCAAGATTCACTTCCATTAGACAAATTTCTTCTGTTCCGCACCCCTTCACACACGAAAACAGGGCATGTGCAGAAGCAACAGAGGGGCACCCCTTTGCTCAAGGCAGCCCCAGAATACAGAGGGGTCCAATCTGATCTCAGCTCACGAGGTCTCAAAGGACCACCCCACAAATGATGTACTGACTTCAGATACAAATAGTGAATTCACACCTGGCAGAAAACTGCTTAACCAAGTCACAGTTATGTCACCACTGTCAAGATTGTGATGTTCCAAGACCAGCTGCCTCTTGATGTGATGTCACCAGGACAGCAGCATTTCTGCCAAAAACCAAAAGCCAAATCTAGTCACAAAGCAACACCAGACAAACCCAAATGGAGGGACGTCTTATAAAGCCACAGACCAGCTCTCTTCAAACATGTCCAGTGTAAGGAGGAGGAGGAGGTGAGGGACAGACGTGGTCCCAGACTGGATGCTGAACCAGGAAGGCTGTTTTTCTATAAAGTACAATACTTAGAAAATTGGTGAAAGTTGAATACAAACTGTGAAATACATAATAGTATTAAACTCATGTTAACATTATTTTATGTTGATAATATTTTTTGTCATGAAAGAATATTTTTGATTTTGTTATTAAGGGTAAAGAGCAAAACGTCTCCAACTTAATCTCAATCAGTTCAGACAAGAGTCACAGAGAGAGAGTCAGAGAGGGAGGGAGAGTCAGAGAGGGAGGGAGAGTCAGAGAGAGGAAGGGAGAGTCAGAGAGGGAGGGAGAGTCAGAGAGAGGGAGGGAGAGTCACAGAGGGAGGGAGAGTCAGAGAGGGAGGGAGAGTCAGAGAGAGGGAGGGAGAGTCAGAGAGGGAGGGAGAGTCAGAGAGGGAGAGAGTCAGAGAGGGAGGGAGAGTCAGAGAGGGAGGGTAAAATGCTCACACCGGAGATGAAGACAGAGCAACAAGAGATAACATAAAAGTTGGTGAATCTGGTGAAACATGCTCTAGTTCCTTTTATTATTCTTACACTTTTACTTAACTCTGAAACTATAAATGTAAATAAAAATTACCAACAAAAACTAGGAGAGAAAACAAAACAAATGAAAACCCAGTATGTCAAGCTCCAGCCTTTGTCTCCCCAAAAGGGCCCCTTTTACTAATTCGCACAAAAGCTCTCAGAGGCCTGGGCTTCCTGTGCACTCTGCTCTGAGGCTTGTGGAATTAATCCATTCATTAAATAAATGATCAAGAGCTCCTGGAACATGCCAGGCTTTTCTCTAAGCTCTGGGCAGAGAACAGTGAGCAAAATTGACAATGTTCCTGCTCATATTGGCGTTTACATTCCAGTGGAGGGTGACAGAAGTCAATCAAATAGAGAAAAATTTATAGAGTTTCTGATAGCAGCAATTTCTAGGAAGAAAAACACAGCATGGCCAGAAGATGGAGAGGAAGTGGGGGGAGGGCGGAGGAGGGAGGAGGGATGAGTCCCCCCTCCCCCCCCCCCCCCCCCCCCCCCCGAGGTAGCAAGGTCATGAGGTCACACTGGGCAGTCCTTTCAGCCTTAGCTCTATATTTGAATCCCCTGAGGGGATTTTAAAAACACCAATTTCCAGGCACCCTCACTAAGGATTCTGATTTCATTCACCTGTGCTTGTATTGACATCAATATATTTTTTAAAGGCTCTCTGGATTAACTCCAGCCCACCCCTGGGGTTAATAATCATGAGGTAGGGCTGTTACACCTTGGTAAGTATCTCAAATTTACTCCAAATGGGAGGAGGGCCCTGAGAAGATTTGAGCTGGAGATGACACAGTCAGACTTGCCTTTAAAGACACTCCAGGGAGAGCAGACAGGAAGTCAGATGATGTGTCAGGACACTGTCACAATCACCCAGGTGCGTGCTGCTTTGGACCACGTGGGTACTGTGAGGTGGTGAGAAGTTGAAACTGGCAAACAGTTGGCCATTGATGATTGAGCAGCTAGTAGCTGGGGGGAATTGGAATGGCCACCCACAAAATATGTCTCTGCCTGAAAGACTTTGACCCCCACCCCCCTAACTGACCAAAAGAGTTCAGGATGGGAGGCCTGCCCCCAGAACAAGCCATCACCATAGACATAGTCTGGGTATCTGGGAGGGTCCTTGCTGAGCCATTCTTAGTTCTGGTCACCCTTTGTAGGAGACATTTACATTTGTAAAGGAAATCTCCAGTATCTTCTTCCCTGTACCAGGAAGAAGAGGGGGATGACCTTACCTAGAAACTTGTCAGAAGGGAAGGCGAGGACTTAAATCTGCATGATGAATTTTACCCATTGTTAATTGTGCTGTCCAGGCAATATGCTCTCTGCCTCCCACTAGGTTCCTATAGACGACATCTCCCTGGGGCCTGGGCCACCATGGTCATGGGTGTTTGAGATATTTTTTCAGGAATTGGAGCCCCTTGATCACTTCAGGCCAGTTGAGACCACCAACCCATCAACTGGGCCCACACAGACATATGTCCAATAAGCGACCTTTTGACATCAAGAAGTTAAAACTCCACCCTCAGGGCAAGCTGACGCTGCCATTCTGTGAACAGCCTGATTAAGCTTGCGCAGATCAAGTACCTCATCTCTCCTCACCTCCAATCACTTCAGACCACCTTGCCCCCTACCGCATAAATATCCCTGAGTCCCTATTTTCAGGGAAACGGATTTCAGATTCATTCTCCCGTTTCCTCACTTGGCTGCCTTGTGATTATTAAATCCTCTCTCTGCTGCAATCTCATCATCTCGGTGTTTGGCTTTCTGGGTGGCAGGCAAAAATGGACCTGGTGTGGTAACAAAGTGGGGGGTTCCAGATATATTTACCACCAAGTCACTCTCATCAGCCACCATTTAAAACTGATGGTGAGAGAAAGGACTGGCACCCAGGGTATGAACAACTAGAAGTGGGTTTTTGCCATTTTCTGAGACAGAAGAGCAAAGGAGAGGATGGCTAGCAGGTGGGATCACTAATCTTGTTTTGGACATATTCAGTTTGAAATATCCAGGTCAGTAGATGAATAGCCAGGTGAGAATGAAGACAACCAAGCCCGTTAATGTAGAAAATTAATCTTTACACAGGATTCCCCAGAAGAAATAAGACTGCTAGTACTGACTCCTACCTCTGCTAACCATGTTTTCACCCTAGGATAAAGGAAGTTTATGAAATAATATTAAATCCTTGAGCATTTTTTTTGTGATTTGTTGATGCATCAGAAACTGTCATTTCAGAATGAAAGTGTGCTTATGCATTGTTTTCTTTGAGTAGCAACAAAAAGCAGGAAGCTGTCCCTGATATAATGACTCAGGGGTGGTGTATGTGAGAGGCTCTCTTAACTGGAAGCAGAGAACTGACTCGTGAGTTATTTTCTATGCAGCAAAGCACTGAGACCTCAAGACTGCCTAGGAAGATTTGCAAGCTGGCGAGTTCTCTTTGCAAGTAGGCACCACTCTGAACTCTCCTTGCTCTTCCGGGGCCTGTGGAGCCCATTGTCGGATGGCTCCCCAGTGGGGAGGGCCTGCTGTGGCCCCTGACCATCACCAAGCCAGCAGCTGAGGAAGCTGACAAGGTGAATCACCCAAGGCACCACTCCTGACAGTGTTTATGGTCAAGCCCTTTCTCTTAGTCCGTTTGGGCTCCCATGCCAGAACACCACAGACTAGGGGGCTTCTAAACAACAGACATTGATTTCTCACTGTTCTGGAGGCTAGAGTTCAGGATCGACACACCAGCATGGTCAGGTCTTGGTGAAAACCCTCTTTGTGGTCACAGAGAGTCTCCTCCTCCCGTAGGTGACGGGGGGAGCACGCTGGCTTCTCTTCTATCAGGGCACTAATCCCACCACAAGGGCTCCACCCCCATGACCCACTCACCTCCCTCAGGCCCCACTGCCAACAACATCACCTGGGGGTCAGGATTTCAACAGGATATATGATAACTTTACATAAATCATCTCATAAAACACCACCACAAAAATTGAAATATATTTTATCTTTACAGATAAAGAAATAGTGATTCAAAGGAGCCATGTGTTTTCTCAAGGTCACATGTGAAGAAGATGACAGCTGGAATTCAGACCCAGATGTGGGCGGCCCCAAAGCCTGCATTCTCCTCCAAACCTTTGGTTCCCATCACCTTCCACGAATGGAACACAGAACGTCTGCAGCAGCCTAAACACTTTAAAGTTTTGGGGTAACCAATAACATGGCACACAATTTCCTGTGTAAAAGATAAAAGAACACTTTTTGTTTGATTTTCCTACTACACAAAATAACTATTTTCCCACAATTATGATTTTAAAAGTGAATATATATGGGAGAATAATTTGAAAAATCGTATCAACATCAAGAAGTTCAAACAAAGCAATTCTGCATGTAGTACCTCTTAACAAACTCTCTGAATATGAGAATAATATTGCAAGCAAGTATATCACCTTGACACTGTTTTGTAATCACTGGGAATTGCCTTGTGCCCAGTCTGAAGCAGAGAACAGCCCTGTTTGTGGAAGTCCAGTATCTGAGCAGTCAGAAGGATCATACTCATTGGATGTCTACTCTTGGGCATCCAGAGTCTACAATACTGACCTATGTGAATATCCCATCTGTTCGCCTTGCCAAGCTACAACCACCAGAATCCCCATGCATGTCTGGTATTTCCCAGGGTTGATATAGGTTGTTCTGGCCAAGGAACTTCATTCTTAAAATTCCCACCTGTGAAGGAATATAATGTCCCTTCAAGGTCACACTGGCAATTCTGGTGGTCCTATGTCCAAATTCAGGTAACAACTTTGCAGAAACAGTCACAACTGTGTCTGGGGTGACTGGACTAAAACAAGCTTGCTCTCAATCCTGGGTGCAGTGAAGCTATGGGATGAGTCTCCTAAAGTGACCTCTTATAACTCCATTTTTAAAATATTTTCTTTGAAAAAACAAGGCAACACCACCAACATGTCAAGCTATTTTGCTTTTCACCCTAAACAAGCAATTGGTATCCTTTGTGATTTTTCAAGCCTGGGATAAAAATATCTGGATAAGCAAAATGTTCAAAAGGCCCAAACCAATTAGCCCACCTCTTTTTCTGTAATACTGTGCAGCAGATGTAAGTTTCATGTTGGAAATTCTACTCGGCAATATCTGCACATAGTTTACCAGTTTGTGCTGACTTAGACTAGTACCTCATGTTTGCAGTCGAGGACTTCATCATACCACCATTTCAGTTGCTAAGTTGAATTATAATATAAAACAATAAAAAATATCTTAAGAGGGATGTTCTAAAATGAAAGTTTAATTTTGATTGTATTTTAGTCTTGCTTTACTGCAGAAAGTAGTAAAAATTTCAGACATTTTATCAGTAACCAGTCAGCCTATGAATGTAAAGTTATATCCTTGAAATTACCGAAAAGATTGGGATTCTCTTTTTCCTTTTTATCAGTTCAGCTGTTATGAACTCTGCTTTCATTATTAACATTTTTGCTTAAATTGCCAGATCTGGATGCTTTTCATGATTAATTTAGATCTGTAAATGAATCCTAAATGGAGTAGCTGTGCGTTACCAGCTTAGCTGCTATTGACAGCTGCAAATGGAACAATGTACACATGGAAACTGGTTAAAACAATAGCCTGAAGCAATTACATACCAATAACCGCTCAGAAACAGCCACACCTGCTTTCCATCCATCCTTATTAACAAGCTCAATTCAAAATTTCAAGTGATAGGAGGCAAACTAACCATTACCAGCTGGTTCATGCAGATGTCAAGACAAACGCCGTGGATGGAGGTGGGAGACCTGAATCCCATACAACCCGCACATGTGTGTGTTGAGAGTCCAGAACTTTCCTTGATCGATTACGTTGGGGTCAAAATGATTTTATTTTCAACATGTAGCAGTCTACCATGGTTTCTGAAGTGAGAGAAGGGAAATTTATAAAGCAAGTTGAACAGTCAAAACAGGAGCTTTTTCTATTTCAGGAAGATTCTTGTATCCCTGATCCAGCCTCCAGAGATAAACGAGTTTTAGTGTCTCATCTTCTCCTGGGTTCGGAAGAAGGCCGATTTGGTATGGCAGAGCGGCAATGATGCACCCATTGTCTCCCCAGCTGTGTGGACCGGCATCATTATCTGAGGAAACAGTAGCATGTGGGAGTGTTTGGGATGCATGAAAAGTACTCACAAACATATCTGTCGTTCACATTTCAGTATTTGCTCAGCTGAGGAGGGCCTTCAAAAGGAGAGATGGGAAGGCTGGGATCCAGTCAGTCTTCTTTGTCAGCTCACAGTTTGGGTTTCTTGCTTGGGCAAAGTAGTCATACATTCCTTGAATTAAGGTGCTTTCCTTGACAGAACATATGCTGAATGGTATCATGGGTTCTACTTGTTAAAGAAATAGTAGATATGAACCTGGATGAGGAAGCAGCAGGCAGTAAATTAGATCAAATTGATTAATCACAAAACTTGTGATTCTTTACAAATTTAATTCTATGAAATAGAAGTCTTTCAAAAATAATTTTGTTAGATTCTGCAGTTCTTATAGATAGGAGGAGTACTTTAGCTCATATTTTATTCTCTTCCAGAAATTAAGGATTGGTGACATTGGAAACTGCTGTTTGTGTGTTATGGTACCAAGTGGGCTCCCCTCCTGGTGAGTTAAACAAGACTCTACATCAGTGGAAGTTGTCTCACAAAGTGTATTTGCAGCAAATAGGAGGCCATGAGGAATCATTTCCAAAGTCATGGCGTCCCTGAGCAAAGGGAAGCAGGAGCTTTTATTTCGGTTGGGAAATGAATATTCAAAAGGGAGAGGCAGGTATTCACCTGCACAGGCTCAGTTGGAGAACATACTTCCACATAATGAGGCCTAGGCTCCTCCTAGAGAGATCTTTGCATTAAAAACAAGGCAAAGATCATGGGTGCAGCTCTTGTGGTGAGGCTTGGTCAGTTTCAGGAGGGTTAGCAGTTACATCCCCTTCACATACAAAAGGAAAAGAATCAACGTGGAAAAACAGTTAATTGCTTCAGAACCCACTTTTGAGATTCTGGAGGCACCTGGTTGGTGACATGTGTACGTGTGTGTGCACTGCTAATTGCATAGTTTTATTCAGTGAAAAACAAGAAACATGCTGATTCCCCAAAATTTTTTAAAACCATCAAGTGTCCACATCAGATTATTGTGACACATAGACAACCTGCTAAAATTGGTTTTATTAAATCCACATTTTACAGGAAAAGTAAAGAGGAAATAGTATATAGAAAGTTTAAAAAAAGCGAAGAAAATCTTCATGGGAAAATCAGGAAAGTTAAAAGTGGTGGTAGGACTACGAGAAACTGAGAATATTGCTGTGTTCCCCTCATGGCCTAATTCTGAAGGACCACCACTCCTGGGAAGCCTTTCATGGTTACCTCATACGAGAGAACAAACTTCTCATCACCGACACTATTTCCATTGTTCTACTTAATTTCCTTCATCCCTGTCATCACTATCTGACACTAGACAATTGTCTTTGTTTTGTCTTAAGATGGTTGGTGGTGAGTCTTTCCCAGGAGAAGAAGACAAACTACAGGATGGTAGGAAATGTATCCTTTCCACCACTATTCATCTCTCTGGTCTACAGGAGAGCCTGAAACCCAGAATTCAATGAAATTAGGAATGAATAACTGGTCCAAGCTGAAAATACTTCTACAGATTCATCTCTACAAATGAGTGGACCTCGTTTTCCACATATGAGCAAACTAGAGTATAGAAATTTCTTTTTTTCTGCTAAAAATACATCTTTTATTTATAAATGCTCCAAACCTCATGCCAATTATTTTCAGTACTTCTCATTGATCAAGAATTAAATTGAAAGTGTGAATTCTCCAGGGTTTTCCATTACTTTTAAGAGAAAGGCAATTTCATCATTTGGGTGATGGCTTTGCAATGTGAATTTGCATGCCTTTGTGAAAATCAAAAACAAATGGAGACCAGTCTTGATAATTCCCTGAGCAGATGAAACCGGTTTAGTCACAAAGCAAAGTTTGATTTGGCTTATTTTGCAAGACTAGCTTGACCTGGATCATTTCTTGTTTATGCCTCTGGAAATCATAAGCAAAAGTTAAACTGTTTCCCCAGGTTGCTATGAGGTAACTACTGACCAACTCCCTGTCATTTAGGAAAATTCTAACGTTGTGACCAATCCCTGTGAACAGTGCCCAGTCACTGCCTCCTCATGCCACAGCCACTGGGCAACACCACACATGGAGCCGCTTCCGTGTTTGGTGTGAGTTCTCCGGGGTCACGAGCTGGGTTTTGGTGTGCGCACAACAAACTTTTACTAATGACTACTTCCGTGACGTGTTGGTTTTTCTTCCGTTATTTCTGAACTTTTGACACTCTTTTGCATTTTCAGATATTGCTTTCTACTTAAATCCGAATATGCAATTATTATCATTTATATCATTTCAAACAGAGAATTATGTACACCATCAAATCCATTGTCTTTTTAAGTATGAAAATCTGGTAATTCTGATGCCATAACAAAAATTATTTATATATAATTTTACCAAAACATAATTTCGCTAAATTTTATTATAGCTAGAAAGAATTGGGTCTGTTCCTACATTTTACTGTAATAACACTTGATTTTACCATCTAAAACTCTCAAAATTGAGATCATTAAGGACGTCAACATCTAGTGGTGAAAAGTTGTGCAAGTATGCAGTGGACTTCAATGTTTCAATTAAATGCCTTAAAGAACGTAGTCACCTACTTTTTAATAATAAAGACGATAATGATGATAGTAACAATATAAGCTGAAACTTAGCATGGTCAAGATCTTTTCTGAACACTACTTTTGTTATGTTTGCTGTATACCTGTGCGTATGTGGGTGTGTCCATGTGAAATGTGTGTGTAATGTGTGTCCATGTGAAATGCACATGTCTCTGTACGTGTGTGTGTGTGCACGTGTCGATGTGTGAGTCCAGGTGATTTGTGATTATCTGTGAAGGTTAAATCTTCCAGTCATTGGCTCTAAGCTATCTGGCTTAATAAGGACTTCAAGACACAGCATTATGGAATGTTCTTTTATAATTTCCTCTACAACATTTATGGTGTTCATTAGTGTTCCTGGAATTCAATTTTGAAAGTTGTATTTGGCAGGAATCTCCCCAGCTTGCTTAACTGGATACTCATAACCGTTCCTGAATGAGCCATCCTTTCCCCCAACGGATTGGAAACACCACTTTATACTGTACGCATTTCCATTCCATGATTATTTTGTATAATGATAAAATGTACAATTTATTCTTATTGTATCATTATTCTCCTCCTGAAGTAGGACAGAAACATAAAAATAAGAAGAAAAATGGTGGAGAGTGAAAAGAAAAAGGAATAAGAACAGAAGAAAGAGGAGGAGGACCTACATTTCTTGAGAATTTATTCTTAGCCCAATTTTTGCTGAGACAGAATTCCAAATAAAGGACTTTCTCATTCTAATTGAGATCAGTAATTGATTTAAAATCATTTTTCTCCTCCCATAGAAGATTACATATGTAATATATGGCTGTAATAGAATAAATCTTAATTTATAGTCAGAAAACCTGAGTGCAAATTTGGTCTTCTCCATTTGCAGAGCTTCAGGGTGAATCAGAGGCGATGTCTTATATAAATGTGTGTGTGTGTGTAGGAATGGGAAATTTCTGGATGTGAATTAGTGGTCACCCATGTTTTAGTTTTAAAGATGATCAAATATTTTGATTGCATTTCCATTTAAAAAGTGGCCAGGGACTAATATTTTTTTAATTTGGTGAATGGGCTAATGAATTTAACATAGCAAGTGTCAATTCTGTGCATGATCCGGGCCCAGGGATCCTTGATTGGGTGCTAGGCTGTGCTCCATTTGGGGCAATAAGGATGATGTTGAGTAAGATTAAATCAAGCTCAGCAGAAAGAGAGCTGACTCCCCACTAGACTCACTTTCCTGGTGCATCTGAGCAGGTAGGAGCGTTGGGATTTGTGGGGGGATTAGACACAGAGAGCTATCATCACTCTGTAATGAACAATAAATGTTAAAAATAGAAACCTTAATTCAAAACTTGAGTTCAAATTTACATGTAAATACATTCTACAATATAAAACAATCCTATCATATATCTGACATCTATTACTCCATCTAAATTATTTATATTTTGCTCACAAACAGTCCATATTCATAAATATCATGTTTAGATTGATTTATTTTAGACTTTATACACAGTCTGTTCTCCAAGCTCCAGGCTTTTAATTAATCTGGATTTGGGGTATAAATTCTTTGTGCCTTGATTAATACCAAACAGGCTTTCCTTAATTAAAGAGACAGACTGGTGAGAAACATTTTAATCAAAAATTTCATAAGCATACAGTACATCTGTATTTAATATTTGCAAAGGAAAAAAAGCCTGATTTATTATATTTATTTTTTTAAATGTTTTGAATAAAGCAATAGCTCTAGTTCCTGTGATGAATGCCTTCTCATGCCCACTTCATCTCAAAGCCATCACCGCCAAGAACAGGAAGAGCATAGAGGGCAGAGGAAGCCCCGCCTCGTGACACACTGGGCACAGAGCTCTGGCACATGTCACATGCATACATGCACACCTCAGGGGTTTCCTGCATGTTTTCTTCCTCAGCACCCGGCACCTCTGTGTAGGCCCCTTGAGGGCACTGCTCTTCAAAGAAGCTAGGTGAGGAAGGGGAACTTGATCCTAAAATCTGGGACTTATAGCTTTTAATTTGTGATTTATGCTGTTGAAAGTGGGTGTCCTTTTAAAATTGGTATTACATTCATAGACATTTTGATGGAAAGGTATTTCTCTAATTGCATTTAAATTAAAAGGTTTTAGTGTGTTCTTTCTCAAGGATGTACCACGCTTTATATACCCATTCCACTATTTCTGATTTTTCACTCTCTAATTATTGATAGGATCAACATTCTTATATGTCTGATATATAAATCTTTATTTATGTATCTGGTGTTCCTTTAGAACAGAGTGCTAGCAGTGGAAGTCCAAGGGATAGACAGTTTTGTAGCTTTTTACTTCCTAGAAAGCACTGGTTCATTCCCTCCACTGATGAGAGTGCATTTCCCTATATCCTTCCCATTCACATGTATCTAATGTGTGTGTCATCCATGTTTTATACCAACTGGACATTGTAACAAGTGAATTAGGAATGCATCTACTATAGATACAATAAGAAAATTAAAAAAAAATTCCATAGTGGTTTTAGAGCATGTTTTAAGTATGTCATTCATCCAGGTACCTTGTAAATCTACACGGGTCAGTGGTACCAGGCACTCTTGGTTCTCCAGGGGTGGTCTCTGGACCAGCAGCATTAGAACTTGCTAGAAATGCAAATCCTTGACCCCACCCGAGACCTGCAGGATCAGAAGCTCTGGGGATGAGACCCAGCACTCTGTGTTAACAAACCTTCCAGATGATTCCAGTGCATACCAGCCTAGAGGCTTTCAAGAAAAGAAAAAAAAAATCCAACAAGGTGGATTTTTGAAATGAATCTCCAACCATAGCCAAAACATGAAAGTAAGGCAGGTTTTTGAGGACTAGAGAGAAGATGAGGACTGTGACTTCACAAGGATGGAGGTGTTTTTGAGGAGGGGAAGGCGGGCAGGCGTTCCTTGAGGTGTGACAGTGTATAGCATATGTTACCCCATCAGTTCCGCCTTTCCTCTGGAGATGTCCTATCGGCCCATTAGGTTTTGTTTTATTTTGGAAGAATAGGTGCAGCCCTTAGGGCTCACCCCTATCTATTCACTCTAAGAGTCATGAGGATCCAGCAATTCTGGAACTCATACTAAAGGAGAAAATGTTCTACATGGTGCACACACGGCCCACTGCATCGGACGTGCAAACTGCCAGCAAGACAACATTTACTCTCCAGGAAATATCAAAGTCTGCTGCTGGTGGGATTTAATGGTGGGAGGCAGGAAACACTTGTAGAAGACATGGGTTGTACGCAGTCAGGAGAGTCTTTCTGCTAACAGCTCAGAAGTTACACTCCTTGTAGCTAAAAGCAGTGAATTCAATAATAGCAATAACACGTGTTCACTGCAATTTTGTGGAAGGAGTCTACTAGCTTTTTTTTTTTTTGGCATTCTATATTAGAGGACACTTAAATTTGAGAATTACAGCAGTTTTCCAACATGGCTGCACTTCCTCATGTTGCTTCCATGCCACTGGAAACAAATACCTAAGACAACAAAAGTATTGGAGAAAATTAGATAACAGAAATGCACTAGCTTTTTTAAAGAGAGAGTTTTCTTTTATAATGAATTAACTTAGAGCAGTGACAAGAATCAACATGAAACTTAAGAAATGAGAATTCCAATTTACAGAATTAAGAGCACTGAGAACTGTAAAAGCATGTTATCTTACATAAAAACAGAACTGGAAGCTCTTTGTAAAGCATCAAAGCAATCTTACTTTGCAACACGTAGACCTAAGGTTGAAACTACCATGTTGATGTAAAATTATATGGTAAGTGGTTTGTATGCATATCATGTATTTTAACCATAGACAGTTCTTATCATAAGATAGGTTCAGTTTTTCTTTCCTAATAATGGTTTAAGAGAACCCCAACTGGTGTTTTAGGTAAACATACCCAAATCCGGTGGGCATTTTAGCCCCTATCAGCTACTAATCTTGTGTTGACTGTGAAACAGGCTTCCATGGATCATGGACCCAGGGGGACCAGATATCACAGATCCATCACCCCTCGCTTACCGTAGAGAGGTGAGTCGCCCGGAACAAGGCCTTGGGAACATCCAGTGTATTTTAATTTACAGGTTTCTAAAAGGCACACCAAATATTAAGTTTGTTATATTAAAAAAACATGGTTTGAGAAAATAAAATGGCTTTCAGCAGTCTGTTCTACAATCCAACTGTGTTCTCTTGTAAATCTTCTCTGATCAGTTCATTGAGGGTATGTGTTTGTGTAGATTTTGCTTCACACTGCTTCTTTTATCTAAGTTTGCAAGGTTTGTGAATACCTACCTCTCTCATTAATTCTTCCATCATGAAGATGCAATTATTTCCAAAATCAAAATTCTGAGGGAATGTCAACATTCAAGGGAAGAAAGACCTGCGACTGTGTCTATGGTTCAAATGTTTATAAAGCACTGAAAAAGATGGAACCAGTTATGTGAAATTGTAGGATTTAAAATATTTGTATAAAGTTTATCTTTGTGAATTTAATGTACTCAAAGAATATAGGTGTTCGATCCAGCATAACATAGACATTAAATCAAAAGACAAGAAAATATAATTCTCTGCCATTTTATGTGGAGTTTAATGTGAAATACTGGGACACAAAATAATAATAAAATCTCATTTTCTGTACAAAAGTTAAAATAAAGGACATCTCTATATCTTTTTAAAATTATGAAGAATTGCATAATTTCAAACCTACCAATTAAAAACTACACTTTCTCTGACATAGATGAAATACATGTATAAACAAAATACATATGCCATATGTGTAAATAAAATACATGTATATTTTAAAATATACGTCTATATATATATTTTTAAAATTATGAAGAATTGCATAATTTCTAACCTACCAATTAAAACTGTTTTCTCTGTCATGCCATACAATAGTAATGCCTTGGCTTAGTGGATTGAAATATTCACTCTATTTTCCAGAAATTTAGGTTTATGTTAATTTTTGGTTGATGTAATTTGACTTTTATTTTGTTGTCAGCACAGTTTTAGTCATTTTGTTGTTGTTCTAGGGCACAAGGAGGGAAATGAGCCGTGGGAAAAATGTATTTTATATATATGCTATGTATCATGTAGCAAAGCATTTGGCTGGATGTAACAGAAAAATCTGACGAACAATGGCTAAAAAATAATAGTTAATGTTTTCACATAACAACTTTGGGACTAATGACTTCTCTTATGGCTTCAACACATGTGCATCTCTGATTGTTTTTCCTGGTGCTTCCCAAGTAGTTTTTGAAGCTCTAAGCTTGTATCTAGGTGTAAAGCAGGAGAAAGCAGTAGGAAGACATGGTGCCTGTAACACCTGTCCCTTCACACCACAGCAAAAGTCTCCCCAGAAACTGCCATCAGACTCCCACTTGCCTCATCACACTGGTCAGGGTCACATGGGTGGTTATCCAGCTGCAAATGAGGCTGGGGGGTCAGCACTCACATTCTCTACTCTTTATCACAGGAACATCACGGGCGAGGGGTGATGAAGGAGAATCCCATTCTCTGAACAAGTCTCTGACCCATGTAGTGATGCAGCTGGGACAGGACACTCTGGAACTGGGGAGAAATGGCAGAGCAGAGTCATCTTTCACCCCAGCCAGTCAGTGCTGAAATCCACGGAGAAGGAATTATGGCATTTCCCCACCATGGTAGAGAACTCCCCGATAGACTTGTGTTCTTCTCTCTGAGAGGAAGGTCCCTGTTCATTTTCCTCTGGTCCCTCTAAGGTGACTCTTCCTTCTTCTTTACCCGCCATGGCTACAGCTTAAACAGCCATGGGGAATTATGCCCAGCTTGGGGATAACGCACTTCTGAAAATCAGTTCCTGCTCATGAAAGGTGGAAATTCAAAGGGTTAAGTCTCGAATAGGAAAAAGTGTTATGAACCTAGGCTTTTGGTTTGTCTAGTAATACGATCCCCTCAAATTTTTGTAGCTATTGTCTTGAGTCGGTTTCCTGTGCCAGGAAATGCACTCAAAATCTATCCCTAGAAGTAGCGAATGGATCTGTTTCACTTCTTTGCATCTGCTGCTCCGTGCTCCCCTCGCTAGCTATGGCCCTTTCTAAGACCCGGCTTCAAGAGCATTGCCAAACCCTTGGTGGATCTTTGGACACAAGGCTGGATCCTGATAAGCCTTTATATAGCAAAGTCTGTACCAATCATTGTGTGCTTCATCTGAGGTCTCAGGATTCTGGACTCTACTCTCTGTATATCTCATGCAAATGAGCCTGTCTCTCCTGGTGTAACTGAGCAAAAAAGGGGCTTGTTCTGCTTGCCACAATCCAGTGCCAATCAATTGCAAATGAGTCAGTGGTTGAGAAAGGAAAGTTTATACGATTAGCTAGTGTAATTGGAAGACGGAAGACTAGTGTCCTAAAGAATGACCTTAAAATTATACAAACTCTTGAGGCAGTTATATAGGAGAAGTGGGCAGGGAAGGAGGGGGTTTAGGGATGGTTAGCGTCCAGTGTGATGAACTTCAAGGTGCCACATTGCCTCTTTCTTCTGTCATTTGTGATGGGTACCAACACTGAGTTTTTCTTTCTGGAGGTTGTCATGTTCCTTGGGAACTCAGGGAACAGAGTAACCATCTTATCATGGCTGGGAGATATACATAAGCAAGAGTCATAGAACCAGCAGATCATGTATTTTGTAAAAGCAAGAGGCACTTAATCATCTAGGCTACATGCAGGCTAGAGTGCATTCTTAGAGACTAGTGTGTCAGGATCAGAGTTACATCATTGCTTCCTTTCCCTAAGATGGCTTCCCTCATGCTAACCTAAGATCTAGCTGTCACACTGGAAGCCCAGTAGGTGGCACATACAATAATACTTTGATTCTTTTGACCATTTCCTCTATCCTGCCAGCTCAGTGGGAACCAGTCAGCCTTCCAAATTATCCCGGGAGGGAGCATTTCAGTAAATGTTTTCCATTGTGTAAGAGTCCCCATCGCTCTAGTCTGTAGCTTCAGTTCCTCATCCCATAACAACTGAATGCTGAGATGATTCCAAGCTAATTTTCTTTCTTTCTTTTTTAGAATTTTAGTTGTTACAGAACACTCCCCTTTTAAGTTCCAATTTCTGTATACATTAAGGTAAATTGTTCTGGTTCTTAAAATAAGTGATGCCCAAATCTCTGTGGTTTAACATCAGCAAGTCTTATTTCCTGCTTACATCAGACTCCAATGTGAGCTGGCAGGGTTTTGGTGGATCAGCCCCACACCATGACTCAGTAACTTGGGCTCCTTCAGGAGTGGGCTCCGCCATCACCTAGACCTTCAGGGGATTCCACTGAACCCCCTGCTCCTTGATCTTTCACTGTGTCTGTGGGGCGTGGGCAAGAGAACAAATGGAATTCTATATGTGATATGTTTAACCATTTAAAGTTATAAATCAAGATAGCAAATGGTTCAAAATGTTCTCATTCCCCTACCTTGAAAAACATAAAATCATTATGCTTTAAAGGACAGATTTAAACATAAATTCTCAGACTCTGGATTTTCATGCTAAAATGTGCATGGTGGATCAGACCTTGGCCCCGGGGCTGGTCCTCAGCTCTCCACCCAGCCCCCAGCCTCCACACTTCTTTTCCTTCTCCTAGATTTGTTAGACATGACAAAGAGTCATGGCTGCATGTGTATAGGCTGCATGCTTAAGTCTGAGCATGCGTGCAATCTTCATTTACCACTCCTGCAAGGAGCAACACCTGATCTCCAAAGCCCCTGGCCCGAGAGTGTGTATATTGGCCATCTAGTCTGCTCTCAGGAAGACATACCAGACAAGCATTTCTTGCATATCCTGCAGACTAGGTCAGAGTTATTTGGGCAGGAAATGACAGGACTACAGCTCCCAGAAGTGACCTTGCCTCACAAGGAGGGAGGTAATCGTAGAAGAACCTGAGCAAGAACCTTCAGAGCCGGGATTCAGGCCAGGGCCACTGGGGTCTAAGGTGGTTTGGGGAGGATGAATGGAGAAATACACAGAGCATGTAATATCTCTGGGAATTTGTAGGTGAAGGGGAGAAAGAACATCCTCTACCCCTTTGAGTCCTTTCTGGCTGGGCTACAAGTTAAGTTGACATGAGACAGAATAGCAGGAGAAAATCAAACAAAGCTTTATGACATGTATACATGGGAGAGACCAGGGAAACTGAGTTTCTCAACAAAATGTTGGAGGTTCTTCTCTTAAATAGAAAGACAAAGGAGGATATTGGGGATTGGGGAAGTCAGCTATGGGGGACTACAAGAAAAGCACAGTAAACAAGAGTATGCAGATTCAAGTCCTCGCCTTCCTATACAGACAAGGTTTTCTAGAGGTAAGGTCATCCCCCCTTCTTCCTGTTACAGAGAGGGAGACACCTTTACAAATGGAGATTTCCCTTACAAATGTGAATGTCTCTTACAAAGGATAACTTCTACTTTTACTTGGAATGGGCTTAGCAAAGACTCTCCCAGTCTGTCCATACCCAGAGTTAAATTCCCTTAGGCAGTTTTGGGAGGGGAGATCAAAGTTTCTTTCAGAGTCTTTTGTTTTTGAAAATAATCAAGGTAGAGAGACATATTTTGAGGTGGCCAATTCCGATCCTCCACATAGGAGAAAGGCCTACTCATGGCATACATTGCTTTCACTTCTGTGTACATTCCATCAGCCACCATTCAGCTTCATGGCCTAACCCACCTGCAGGGGTAACTGGGAAACCTTGTCTATCTCTACCCCCAGAAGGACAAGGACGCACCTCTATCACATGAGGCCACGTTGACTGGTCCTCCAGAGTCATGCCCGCTTGAGTGTTAAGTTGTAGGGCCAACATTTTGAAGCATAATTAAAAGTTTGAGAGTCAAAACTACACAATGAGGGGGCTGGCCCCATGGCATAGTGGTTAAGTCTGGCGCACTCTGCTTGGGCAGCCCAGGGTTCGTGGGTTCGGATCCTGGCGTGGATCAACATCACTCATCAGCCATGCTGCGGCAGTGACCCACATACAAAATAGAGGAAGCTTGGCACAGATGTTAGCTCAGGGACAACTTTCCTCACAAAAAAAGAAAAAAACCCTGCACAATGAAGTCTATGCAGTAGCAGCACACCGACACTCACCTTGGTTCAAGAGGAAATAACAGGGTGTGCCTCCCTCTACTATTAGAATGGAACACTAGGCATTTACTCTTCACAGCTGGGTCTGCTGTGTCCCTGAGGGCACATGGTCAGTGCTGCGTCGTTGCTGTTATTACCGATTTTCTTTTTATTTTCTCTTCACTATGGACTGTCTCAGTCAGCTCAGACTGCTATAATAGAATATCATAGACTGGGGGCTTATAAACAGCAGACACTTACTCCTCACAGGTCTGGAGGCTGGAAGTCCTAGATCAAGGTGCCATCAGGTTCCGTGTCTGTTGAGAACCCACTTTCTGGTTCATAGATGCCATCTTCTTGCTGTGTCCTCACATGGTGGAGGGGACATGGGAGCTCTCTGGGCTCTCTTGTATAAAGGCACTAATCCATTCATGGCGGCTCCACCTTCATGGCCTCATCACCTCCCAAAGGCCCCACCTCCTAATACTATCACACTGGGGGTTAGGTTTCAACATAAGAATTTGGGGGGGGGGCACACATTCAGTCCATAGCAATACTTAAGTCACATTTTGCTGAATTTGACAGTCTTGTTATAGCTCTCCATTTTTACCATTTAGATGCTCTTCCCAGCATACAATCCAACAAAGTGAGCGTGTATGTGTGTCTCTGTGAATACACAAACGCACACGGACACATTTATGTACATGTTTCCACTAATTTACTTACTCAAGGATAGCTGAATGTGTAAACATTTGAGTATTTGGAAGACAGACTTTTTTATTTGTTTTTCATGCCATGTGGATTGTTTCTATCTGACCTCGGCATGCTCCGTCTCATTCTCTCAATCATTTCTCTAATACTTGGGCCAAGCGCCGCTAACCAGGAATTCAGCAGGGCCCACATAAACAGACGCAGGTCTGCAGGGCCTGCAGCCAGAGTGGGAAGTCAGACACAAGTGAGGAGCCCTTTGCTCAGAACCACAGATCAATGGGCTCCCCTGGAGTCTGCAGAGAGGGCATGTGAAGTTCTCACCGTGGAAACACCGCTGGTGCATGCATAAACCTGAAAGGAATGGAAAAGGGAGTAAATTGTACAGCTAGAGGCAAGAGCTGTGTTGTTAAAAATCTCCCAGAGGACTGCCAGGCGAGCTGCACTCCTGGCCAGACAAAGAGGCTTAACCTACTGTTTAACCAGGAGGATTGAGTCTGCTGTTAACTCAAGCAGGGACGGGGTAGAGCAGCCTGGAAACTGTTGTCCAAACAGCTTAGAGCCACAGTCAGTCACCCGCGGCTTCCTCACAAAACCTGATCCGCAAGAATGCTACAGGAAAGGACAGCAGGAGCTTACCCTGTGCAGAGCATCTTGAAATCCCCACACATTCCTTACACAACACCCCTGCCGTCTTGGATGCTGTCAGGAGATCTCATTCCCATTGTGGTGTATACTCAACTCAGGATGTCCACAGGCATACAACTTCTAAAATTTTCTCTGCCATATTACTATAACACCCAAATACGCTCAACCCATCTTAAACTCTAGTCAGAGGTTTGTTTTACAAATCCGTTCATGGAAATGTTTTACACAATGTATTCACTGCCATGGAGAAAGTGCTCAAATGGGAGGCCGTGGCTGCCTGACTTAACCTTGTATAATTAATACATGAATGTCTTGAAAGCCAAATCCATACCCGAGAGTATATAAGGTCTCAAAAGAGGTGCAGGCTAAAAAACATCTTGACTCAAGAGGAAGATAATGAGTTATGTGGCTAGCAACTGAATCAGAACCTAATAGCATGGGCATTATTGTTCACCACTGGATCTAGGGAAAATACATGATAATTGGTACACCTGGGCTGAGACTGTGGGCTCTGGACTTTTATATCCAACTCTCAACTCAACATATGTACTTATATCCCAACTTGGACCTGAAGGGACATTTCAAAATCAACATGTTCCAAAGCGAATCTGTCATCTCTCTCGAACCTGCTCTACATGCAATCCTTGACATCTCAAATCTGGAGTTCCACCTTTCCTTTACTTGAGCCTCCCTGACCCCAAACAAAAAGCTATTTTCTTTCTTTCACTCACATCCAATCCCTCAGGAAAGCCTTTGGGTTCAATCTGAAACACACATCAGAATCCGGTCACTTATCTAAGAGCCACCATCACGTCACCTGGTTACTGCGTCACCTCCTCCTCCTTCCTTCCACTGCTTGCAGTCTGTTCTCTCAAGAGAGCAGCCAGAGTGGTCAGGTCAGGAGATTCCTCTGCTCACAGTCCCTCCATGGCCCCCATTTTACCTGCAATCAAGCTGAAGTTCTCACAATGTCTGCAAAACCTATGCCACATTCCCTGCCATTTTCCTGTGAGCTCATGTCCTATTGCTCTCCACTTTGCTGGTCCTGCTCCAGTCTTACAGGGTTCCTTGCTGTTCCTTGACAATGCCAGAAACATTCACTCCTGCCTTGGAGTGTGGCATAGGTGTGTCCTGCTCCTGGAAATATTTTCCTCTCAGATGACCCCTTAATTGACCCCCTCCCCTTTCTTAAATCTCTTATCAAGTCTCAACTTTGAAAAAGTGCTGCACTAACCACCCTATTTAGTATAGAATATGTCCTTCTCCCAACCCTGCATCCCGAATCCTGAAGACTCGACTCTACTTGGATTTTTCATTACACTGCCTATTTTATAACATTCTTTACAAGGGACTTATCTATCATGTTTGGTATTCATTATGGATCTGCCCTGCTATACTGTAACATCCAGGGAGCTCAGGTCCTTTATGATAATTTCACTAATATTTAGTGAATGTTTAGCACATTGGAGGAGCTCAACAAATATGTGTTTGTGAAAGGGGACTGAATAAATTAATAAATGAATGGATGTGTCAAGAATTAGCTGTGTGACTTAAGTAACATTTTTTCTCTCTTCCAAAGAAAAACCAGGCAACAACAAATACAATAATTAACTCAAAATATATTTTAAGTGTAACAAATAAAATAATAACTCCATAAATGATTTGAAAACTTTAAGGAAAATGCAATAAATATTGAGGGTTTTGTTTTCAAACTAATATTAACTTTCAATACTGTCGGACATTTACAAGTTCTATTTGTTCCAGTGAGAAAGATGGGGAGACAACATAAGGAAAATCTGGGGTGTGATTAGGGCATTCTGAGACATCTTGGCTAAACGACATGGGGCTAAGCTTTACTATAACAACCATTAAAAAACATTTAAAATTCTATTAATGCTTCTAAATCCCCAACCAACAAATCTCCATAGTTGTGGTCACTCCCAGCACCAATCTTCCATTTTTGCTTTTATATTCACTTAAGGATTTTTTAAATAAATTTTTTATTTTGGAACAGTTTTAGATTTATAGAATTTTGAGAATATACTACAAAGAGTTATCACATTCCCTACATCCAGTTTCCTCTATTGTTAACAAGATACGTTTGTCAAAATTAATATATTATTATTAATAAAGTCAAGATTTGGATTTTCTGTTTATTCTTAATGGTTTTTTTCCATTCCAGGACCCCACCCAGGATGTCACGTAACTTCCACAAGTCACGTGACAGTTTCTCAGACTTTCCTTGTTTTGGTGACCTTGACAGTTTTGAGGAGCAGTGGTAGGTCTTGTGTGGAATGCCCCTCTGCTGGAACGTGTCTGCTGTTCTTCTCATGGTTAGACTAGGACAATGTGTTTGGGGGAGATGACTGCAGTGTTAAAGTACCAGTGTCATCTGTGTATTCCTTCCCTAGTTTCAGATATTCCTTCTCGGAGACCTGATTCCTTTCCTTGGAAGACGGCATTAGAGACCAGGATCTGAAAGCTAGGAGTGCTTGTTGCTACTGGGCGTCGTTGCTTCTGGGCCTTGTCCACTGACAGAGCAGGGAGATGTATGTGTTTATAGAATCCCACGTCCACGCACGTATCTAAACACCGTCGTATGTAAACTATATGAGAGTTCATACTGACGTCTGCAACTTTCATCCATTACCACATGGATCATTCTAGCCTCTCCCCTTTTCTTCTCTGTAACCTCCCACTCCAGCAGTGAGAAATCCGGCTTCCATCATCCGCCATCCACTTATCTTACTGTTCAGTTCCAATGTATAGTGTTTTCACAATTGTTCATCATTATCCTCAGAGGAAAGAACGTTATCAAATATAGCCCTTTTTGCCTTTATTCTTACAAATGTCACTCTTTTCCAAAGTTACTTAGGTTTGCACCCATTTTCCCCATTTCCTTAAGTGAAGCTGTTTCATATATTGTAATACATTTAAATTTATTTGTCACATTCTACATTCATTCCTCATATCCCCAACTTCCTCAATGATTTATTTTACTTGGATACATTAAGATTCACTATTTTGGCTTTAAAATTCTATGAATTTTGGCAAGTGCTCAATATCTTGAATTCATCATTAGAGCATCATGCCAAATAGTTTCACCACCCCAAATTTTCCCTTGTGCTTAACCTCTTCAACCCCCTCCCTGAAACCCTGGCAAACACTGATATTTTTTACCATCACTATAGTTTTACCTTGTAGGATGTCATATAATTGGAAAGATCAATATGTGCCTTCTTAAAGACTGGCTTCTTGCACTTAGAAATATGCATTTAAGGTTCATTATTTTCTTTTCATGGCTTACTAGCTCATTTCTCATTATCACTGATTAATAATCATTTGTATAGATATAACACAGCTTAAAATCAACTCATTTACTGAATTTAGTTTGCTTCCTGTTTGGGGCTATTATAAATAAAGCTGCTATAAACATTAATATGCAGGTTTTTGTGTAGACATAAATTTTCAGACCATCGGGCAAATACCTAAGAGGAGGAGTAGTGGATCATATGAGACTATGTTTATTTCCGTAAGAAACTGCCGAAATTTCCTCCAAAGTCATTATATCATTTTGCATTCCCGCCAGCAGTGAATGAGAGTTCTTTTCACTCCACATGCTGGCCAGCAGTTTGCGTTGTTGGTTTTTTGGATTTGCCTTTCTGATAGATACGTCAATAGAAATGTCTAACTCTGTTTCTAATAGATATGCCATTACTGTTTTAATTTGGTATTTCCTAATGATGAATAATGTTAAGCATCTTTTCATACACTTATTTTTCATCTGCATGTCTTCTTTAGTCAGGTGCCTGTTCAGATCTTTTGCCTATTTTTAATTGGATTGTTTTTACATTATTTTTGAAGTTAAAGAATTATTTGCATAATATGGACATATGTCTTTTATCAGATTTTTCTTTTCCAAATATTTTCTCCAAGTCTGTTGCTGTCTTTTCATTCTCTTAATAGTGACCTCCACTGAGCAGAAATTTTTAATTTTACTACAGTATTAATTATCAATTTTTTCTTTCATAGATTGAGCCATTGGTGATATATCTAAAAACTTATCACCAAATCCAAATTCACTTAGATTTTCTTCTAGAACTTTTATAGTTTTGCATTTTATATTTTGGTCTTTGGTTTACATTGAGTTAATTTTTATGAAGGATGTAGGGTCTATGCCTAGGTTCATTTATTTGCATATAGATGTACAGTTATTCCAGCACCATTTGTTAAAAACACTATCTTTTCACTATTGATTGACTTTGCTCCTTTTACAAGGTCAGAAGTTAGTTGACTATTGACTGTATTGTGTGGGGTTACTTCTGGGCTCTCTATTCTGTGCCCTGATCCCTACATCTATTCTTTCACCATTACCACGCTGCTCTGACACAATAGCTTCACAATAATTCTCAAAATCAGGTAATTTGATGTTCTAGAACTTTGCTCTAACATATTGGCTATTCTAGGTCACACAGCAACAATGTTTTCAAATTGCATCCTATGACTTCTCATAATATTTCACCACCTGCAAAATTTTCTTCTCTTGGGTTGGAACAGAACAGCTGAAATACAAATGAGGAAACAGTTTGTTGATCCACCTAAGTGTTTATCCTGAGTTACTGAAGAAACTCAATTTTCTCCTTAAAAGTAAACAAATCAGATCCCTGCCCTTCAATTATGCTAAGAAGTAACTAACCTAATTAATCACAAGTTAATTTTAAATTGTGATCAAACCGATAAAAGTCAACATTTGTCAGGGGGGTGGTTATATACCAATTACAGTAAAATATTACTAGGCCCTAATTAAGTTGTTTGTTTTGAATAAGCTGAGTTTGGTCTCTAGGCTTTTCTCATAAATTAGTTACAAGCTTGAGTTGTGGAAAATATAATTGTCACTGCAACACTCAAAGATTACACTGTCTCGATACTGTAAATATTGAAACATAGACTCTCTTTACTTTATGTTAAATTATTACAGTTCCAAGAATTAGGTTGTAACATTTATTTAGTGTGTTTCTTCTAATGAACACTTAGAGCCCTTTAATAACTTAAATAATGTAATTTTTAGAAAGTTGTATTCAGGATGTTATCATAATATTTTAATTAGTATCTCATTGTTGTTAAACTTATTATCTTGGTGAAACCACATATTCATTATTTGAAGAATAATGAATTATATTGGTATCCCAAAATAATAGTATTCTTGGTTATCATTCCTTGGAAATCTTTATCTAGGAAACTATGATAATTAGGAATTCACCACTCCGTTAATAGAAGCCCTCTTGGGCTCATTCATAATAGCATGAACTTCTCCCACACTGTATTTTACATACTTGGGAAGTAAGTGTATTAAACAAAATTATTTCGTATGTTGATACACATTCTATCGCTTATGCTCTAAAAACAATGTGCCCTAAATGAACGAAAGTATTATTAACAAATTACAGTCCCATAGTTTTATTTATTTTGGTTTGTGACTTGGTGAAACTAAGACTCTGGGAATTAATGTTCCAAATTATAAAAACAGAAAATAACAATAATGTCACCTGCCTCATTGTGTCATTTTAAAAATTAGATGTTATGTAAAGTACGCTGCAGTCTCTAGCCAAAGGAAATGCTAAATACATATTGGGCAGCCACCTAGATTGTCATTGTTAATATTGAAATTAATACTACTTTCATTTTTTTATTATTTATGTCAAATATTTTTACAGTGAAGAAATTAAAATTTTTGAGAGGCAGAAGATTACAAGTGACTTCCAGATTCTGCTCAAGCATGCAGAACTGGAAAGAACGTCATCCCAAACTTACAGTGAAAAGTGACCAACAATAAGTTTGTGGCTTTTCTTGAAGTCATTTGCATTCTGAAGTTGGAAAACCACCAACTTGCCCAAAATCAAAGAAGAAACTGGTGTTTGCAGGGAGAAATGAGACAAGAGGAGAACATGGACTTACCTGGGCACAGGTACAAAGGGTTCAGATCAGGTGGTTGGCAAATTGGGGGAGGCTGAGAGTGCACTGGCGGGAGAATGGAGCCCCTTGGTGCTGCAAATGTAGGATCTACCCTCATGTGCATCATCTTACAGGCTTTTCCCTCTAGCACAAAACCAGGGAATCTC
Source organism: Tapirus indicus (assembly GCA_031878705.1). Taxonomy (NCBI): domain Eukaryota; kingdom Metazoa; phylum Chordata; class Mammalia; order Perissodactyla; family Tapiridae; genus Tapirus; species Tapirus indicus. The sequence goes on from CM062925.1 coordinate 125,785,966, forward strand.
CATAAAAACTGTAAGAGAGCTGAGAAAGTTCCCCAGTGCTGTAGATTTGGGGAGGGAATCAACAGCCCACTGTAGTAAGGTCATGAAAACCCACTCAGGCACTTTCTCTATCTCCTTTATGGAAAAAATCTATAATCCTTAGGTATGGTTATCTATCTAGAAACTCCCAAAGAGTGTAAAAAAATCTATAGTCTATGGATATAAATATTATCACCCTTAGGATACCAGTGAAAAACCCATTTCAGGTAGGGGAGTGGCTCAGACTAATGCTGGCAGGAGGGCAGGAGCACTAAGAACGGCATGGATCCACAATCTGGAATCTGGTGCCTACTGAAGGTGGATAATTAATCAGAACAACAGACCCCACAGAAATAAAAATAGAAAATAAGACCAGGTTTTCCTAGTGTGGAAACCAGACAAAGATAATACAAAATGAGCCAGCTTAGAGAACAATCTTGCTCATGAATATAAACACAACTATCCTCAACTAAACATTAGCAAATCAAACCCAGCCAAGTATCAGGAGGATGATACATTAGTACAAAGTGATGGTTGTCCCAGGAATTAAAGACTGATTCAATATCAGAATATCACTTAAAGTAATTTACCAGACTAATGAAATAAATCGCAATAGATTCAGGAAAAAGATTTGACAAAAAAAAGATAATCTTCATTCACGACATAAATTCTCAGTCAATTAGGAATAGAAGGGAACCTCCATAATGTGCTAAGTGGCATCTGTGAAAAACATACAATTGGTATTATAATTATTAACGATGAAAGCCTGAATGATTGCCTGTCCAATTGAGCATGGGGCAGGGACTCCCTCTCTCATCACTACTATACAACGTAGTGCTGGAAATCAGAAATCTCTACCATGGAAGGCATGGTTGTCTACCTAGAAGTTTCCAAAGAATCTAAAAAAGAAACATCTTCTAGAAACAGTAGATAAATTTCATAATATTGCAGAATACAGAGCCATACAAGGTCTATGTAAGAAAATCAGTTGTATTTCTATATGCTAGAAATGAATAATTGGTATAAAAACCTTATTTGTCATAGCACCCTGAAAAATAAAGTGCTTAGGTATAAATCTAACAAAATATGGGCATGATCTATGTGCTGAAATCTACAAAATACTGATGAAAGAAATCAAAGAAGACCTTAGGAAATGGAGATCTATGCCATGATCAGTATTGGAAGGCTCAACATTCTTAATATGTCAGTTCTCCCCAGTTTAACATATAGATTCAACACAATCCCAATCAAAATGCCAGCAGGCCTTTAGGAATATATCAGCAAGCTTATTCTAAAATCTAAATGGAAAGACAGATGAACTAGAAAAGCCAAAACAATTTTGGAAAGCAATAATATAGTTAAAGGCTGAGGAGACTTGATAGGTCAAGGTGAAGTGGGGTCCTAGACTGGAAGATGGAATAATAAAAGGACATTAGCAGGAAAATTGATGAATCCCAAATAAATACTGGAGTTTAGTTAACAGTATTACACGAATGGTAAATTCTTAGTTTTTAGAACTATACCAGGTTTATGTAACATGTTAACATTAGTGGAAATTGGGTGAACTATAAATGTGAATTCTCTGTACAAATTTTACTCTTATGTAAGTTTAACACAGTTTCAAAATAAAAAGTTTTAAGAAAAGATGACTAAGATACAATACTTTCCTTGGGAGATCTCCATCTATAAGTGGGCAGGGTGGGGGCGTTAAGGTTGGGGCTGCTAACAGAGCCCAGAGTCATCCTGGGCAGGGAGGTCATGAAAAGAGAGGTTAAATATTGTTAAACCTTCAGATTTTAACAAGACAAAAGGCTACATGGGAAAATTCAGTGTGCCAACTAAAACCATGACAGGGAGTGGTATACACCCACGAGAACAGGCATCGTTGGTGAGAACGTGGGGAAACAGGAGCCCCTGCTCTTTGATGGTCGGAGTGGAAATGGTGCAGCCACTTTGGAAAACAGTTTGCCAGCTTCTTACAAAGTTAAACATAAATTTAATATACAACCCAGAAATTTCCTTCCTAGGCATCTACCTAAGATAAATAAAAATACGTGTTCACACAAAGAGGTATGCAAATGTTCAAAGTAGCAATACTCATAATAGTCAAAACATAGAAATAACCCAAATGCCTATAAACTGATGAATGGATAAACAAAATGTGGTATTTTCTTACAATGGAATACTATTAAGTATTTAAAGAAATAAAATGCTGATGCAGTCACAACATGGATTACCCTCGAAAATATAATGCACAGCAAAGAACCCAGGCACAAAAGACCACCTATCATATGATTCCTCTTGTAGAATATAGTGGAATAGATAATAGATAATCTGTACACAAAATGCAGATGAGTGGTTGTGTGGGGCTGGAAGAGGGAGTGGGAATTGACTGTAAACAGGTTTGAGGGAATTGTTTGGGGTGATGATAGAAATGTTTGAAAACTGGATTTTGGTGATGGTGGAACAACTCTGAAAATTGACTAAAAAAACCATTGAATGGTACACTTGCAATTGCTGATTTTATGGGGTAAATTATTCCTTCTTAAGGTTGTTAAAAATCAGTTTGCTAAAAGAGGATGAATAGAGCTACCACTGCACACCTGTGTCGCACAGTCTCTGTGCTAGGTTAGTGCGCAGAACAGAAGGGGGGACACCCCGTGCTGCCTTCTTGTCAGAACGAGTTGTCAGAGCTCCCCATTCATTTTGCATCTTAAGAATTTTACAGTTTTCTTGAGGAACACCCATGACAAGCTCGGGAGACACATAACGGGTGCAGTGAGGGTGCACCGCCCTTGGGGTCAGAACACCTGCATGGTGATGTTTATTAGCTTTGTGGTTTGAGTAGGAAAGAAATCAGAGGGGCCTCCCAAACTCCCCATGCGGCCTGAGTCCTCCTGTACCCTCTGTGGCTCCATCTGCCTCCCCTTTAGTTCCTATCATAGTCTTATGTGATCGCCACAAACTCTAAGCTTTAGGGCAGGAACTCTAGGGTCTTTTGTTCATCCTTCTTGTCCCAAGAACTTACAGTGTTGCATGAATGAGGTAGGTGAACTCTGCTCCATAAAAGAGAGAGAATCATCAAGTCACAGGGATATTTATAGGGTGAAGAAATGATATCTGTCATTACTGAGGGTTTAACGTGGACTGCAGTGCTAGATTAGATTAGATTAGATTAGATCAGGTTAGATAGCCTCTCATTTAAGCCTAAAAGCAATGCTATAAGGGAGAGTCTGTTTTTAGCCTCATTCCTACCACTGAGGAACTATGCACAGAGCAGTTGAGTCAGCCACCAAGGTCATCAGATGGCAGGTGGTAGAGCCAATGTGTGAACCAGGTGGTGGTCCTACACACGTTTGACCACTCCTCTGCATACAGACCACCGATGGCCTTAAGGGGCAACAAGGATGGGGTCACCAGATCCATGAGCGTGAGTGTCTATTCACCGAGGAAGGAACACTTGCAGCTTCTGCTGAATCCTCATTTGTTCAGGGAAACCTTGGTTAATATTACACCTCAGTGTTCCATCTCCTTCTCAGAATCTGGGCACCTATGTAGCTCCTGGGGGTTTTGAAATAACTCGAGAATGGAAACTAACTTTAAAAGTCCACTTCATAAACGATCTCCACAGTAAAAAGAAGACAAGAAGCACGGGTATCTGACTTCAATGTTTAAGTGACATTTACCAAATTTGATGCAAACTTTCAGTCCTAGAAAACAAAACCTGAACTTGCTCAGTGTGAGAGTTGTGTCATCATGGCCCGTGGGTGGCACACGGTATCTTCAATGACAGACACGCATCTGGGTCATGAAAAGTCTCAACTGGCTGTCCTTTCCACGCTGTACAGCGTCCCTTCATGCAGTCCCTTTCCATCTCCTTAGATAGCGGGGGCAGAGAGAGGGGAGGTGAGCTTCGAGGCAGATGAAAGGCGGGGAAGGCAGCCTCTCAAAGCTCTGGGACTGCGAGGGAAGCAGACAAATTACCTGATAACACCAAAGAGCCAGGCGCAGCCAATGCTGATTTTATCAATAAGGGGATTTGATAACCATTTTCCTCCTCAAAAGAGAAGACAGCTACTTTGAAGTCACCTTAACGTGGACCTTTCATCTGAGTTTTCACTCTCCTATACCTAAAACTAAAAATCGTTTTCAAAATCTCAAGGCTCATTTTGTGAACAGCATGTTTGGATTTTTAATTACTTGGATTTTTTTTGGCTTGTTATCTATAAATATATGTGTCACCAGGATGGCATTTCTCTCCCTGCGGTGGCCCCAGGCCTGGCCAATAATCAAAGCTGCCAACTCACCCCTCGAGGTAGCAGGCTCTCTAACTGCCAATCTTTCCCGTCCCCTTTCCCATCTGCTTCTCCACTTGAACCGCTTCAGTCCACGAAGAGAGAGTTCCGAGGCACTTGTTTCCGGGGCGGTGGTAAGTAAAGGAATCCATGTCTCTTAGACTCAGAGAAGAAGGACAAAGGTAACCATGCCTGTTGAATCTCCCCGGTGAAATTCTTTTGGTAAAATCATGAAACACTTATATTCTAAGTAACTGCTTAGTGTCCCAGAGCTCAGGGCAGGAGGCATCAGCCTGATTCAAAATGATATGCTGAGGGCCAGGTACTGGGCGTTGAACAGAGAAGTTATTCCACACACACTTTTTTTCTCTTTAATTTAAAGACTGGATTAAAAATCTTAGGGATGAAAAGGTCATGTACTGCATGATGCGAACTCTGTGACATTCTGGAAAAGGCAAAACTACGGAGACAATAAAGAGATCAGTGGTTGCCAGGGGCTGAGGGGAGGGACGAATGAGTAGGTGGAGTAGAGAGGATTTTTAGGGCAGTGAAACTGCTCCCTCTGATACTATAATGATGGACACATGTTGTTATACATTTGTCCAAACCCATAGAATGTACAACACTGAAAGTTAACCCTAATCTAAACTGTGGACTTTGGGTGATAATGACGTGTCCATGTGGATCCATCAGTTGTAACAAACATACCATCTGGTGAGGGATGCTGATGGAGGGGAGGACGTCATGTGTGGGATCAGGGGCCAAATGGAAACTCTCTACCTTCCTCTCAATTTCGCTGTAAACCTAAAACTTCTCTAAAAAAATAAGGCCTTAATAAAAAAAAAATAAAATAAAGAAAGCCCAAACCAAATACAATTTAAGTACAAAACACCAGAAAATAAATCTTAGTGCTGTGGTCAGAGGTTTCAGTTTTGAGGCCTTGCTTCAGCCCCAACCTAAATATATGTCAGCACCTCGGCAGCTTGTCTATTCTGGATAATCCCTTCCTGATCTATAAAGTAGAGCTGGCATGTAATTGTTCTAGCACAATAAAGAGTTAAGGTATTTTGAAAAAGTAAGGCATAAAAAAACCCTAACAGCTCAGCCACCTCATTTTGCTCCCCTGTCTCTGTGCCCTCATCTTCTCTGAGCTACAGGAGAAAGCTGTGGACTGAGACCTCGTTCTGTGGTGCGGCCTGGAGAGGACGAGGGGTTTAGTCATCGTAATAGTTCTTTAGTTGCAGGAATGAACTAGATCCATGCTGCTCTGGGTCTAGAAGGCACAATTGACTTGGTACTTCCTCCAACGTTATGGAGAGAAGCCATTCCCATTCTTTGTAGGGCAGAAGTTCTCAAGCAGTTCAAGTGCTCAGGAATCTGGGACCCAAAGTCCTGTTAGAACTTTAGACATTTACAAAGCCCTGTGACCCGCTGATGTAGGGCATCACATCCTGGCAAACCATTAACACACAACCAACACATTTACCCCAAAACAGGGAGCTGGCCAACACCACAGGGCCAGCAGTTTATGTGTTTTTCTCTAATATAAATTTGCTGTTTGTTCACCAATTTTGTCTTTGGTAAAAGTGCAATAAAAGAAAGGTGATAGTAGATAGTAGAGATTTAAGGAATTTTTGTAAAAAGAACAAATATCAAATGAAGAAAATACCACCCATTAAATTTTCTGCAAAATGGGAAAAAGGCTACTATTACTCAATTTCAGTAGCGAAACTCCCTCAGCCCAGCTTTCAGAAATCCACATTCCATAGGAACATAATTTGAGAAGCACAGTGGGAAAGTACGCGTCATTCTGTTTGGGCCACATGGAAGGCATTGGACAGATTCGAGAAATTCAAGGGAAGCAGAACAAGATTGACAGGTGGCCCTTCATGGGATTCAGGCTCCTAGCAGTTGGCCTCTGTCACCCTTCCCTTTGTGTGTGTTGGGAGAGTGGAGGGTGCTTATAAGCTATTTCTTCTCAAATCAGTCGTTTTTTACTTCTCTTTAAAATGTAACATCCTTATAGCTATTACTTATCAAGGCACAAGAAACTTCCAGCATCCCTACAGTCTCCCCTGGAACACCTCCCAGTCCACAGAACCTCTCCCACCCCCACTGGTGACTACTATTCTGATTTCCATCTCAATGGATTTCTTCAGTCTGCTTTGAACTTCACACAAGTGGAATTTTCCAGCATGTCCTCTTTGTGGCTGAATTCTATCACTCAACAATGAATTCTTAAGGTGTTTTAAGATAGGAATGCAGAAGTCTGGGCTTTTCCATATTAAGGAATGCTTAACACAGAGCACCAATGTAAGATCCTTCTCTGGGGGCTAACAGTTGAGTGAACAGAGGTGACTGTGCAGATGCCGATGATGAAGAAAAGCCATTGACACTACCCCTAATGGTTTACATTTCCATTGTCAGCACCTGCTCTCAGCCTTGCTGGCTAACTGAGCTCCTTCCCTGTTATCATCTTTAATGTAATACACTGTGCACCTCAGAACAAATTCAGATACTCAGGATCAAATTGTATGACTAAGGTACCATGGTTTTCATCGCAGGTTATCTGATTGTTAGTATGGCTATTAGTTTTCTTATTCTAGACATGGTAGAGCATTGATCCTAGGCAACAGTGTCATCTTCTGAGAAATAATACAATGAAAGTTGACAAAGCTAATTTGACTTTATTTTAACTTTTGGGAATATAAACAATAATTTGAAAAAAAAATAATCCTACACTGAATGACTTCTTGTTTCATGCACACAAGGGCCTGCAGAAATATGCCACAGAGCAATTTCTGGGTCAGAATAAATTAGAGTTTGTAATGCATTTGCCTATATTGAGAAAGCATAAAAAAGAAATGAGGTAATTTTGTCAGGGTTTGGTGCTCATTGTTCACTGAAACATAATGCAAGTTATGTCTTTGGCTATAAAATAAAATAATGAGGTGATATATTCCAAGTCGTTCTCATAGATTATAAGCTCAATATTCCAATTGTGTATATTTAATGACTCCGCAGTGCTGATCACTTATTTTCAAACGGTATTTGGAGATAATAAGCTTGAGTCTCTGCAGTGTGCTGTGGAATTTACCTTCCCAAAATGAAGAGTGAAGAGAAATCTCTTTATACTACCAGATTCAGTGAGTCCCATAACAGAGTCACCATCCTTCTGGTCAGTCCTAGCGGCTCCCACTCCTGGCCGGGCATGGCCTACAGTCTTCAGAATAGCGAGCAAAAATCTGCAGCATTTCAATGCCAAGTCACTTCTTCATTAAATTAATTAATTGTTCTTAACTGTTTAACAATAATTATCTCCTCAACCCCAAGACAGAAAACCAGACTCTATGATAATGCTCATGATAAATAAAGCAATAGTGATGATTAATTTGATGTATGATAAATATTGTTGCATTTAAATACTATTTATAACAAAGACAGGTCAGGAAAAATTACATTTTAAAAGTTCAGAGTAGAGGGGCCGCCCGGTGGCACAGCGGTTTAGTCCGCGCTTGGCAGCCCGGGGTTCGCAGGTTTGGATCCCCGGCGCCCGTCGATGCACTGCCTGTCAGCCACGCCGTGGTGGCGTCCCATATAAAGTAGAGGAAGATGGGCACGATGTTAGCCCAGGGCCAGTCTTCCTCAGCAAAAAGGGGAGGATTGGCAACAGATGTTAGCTCAGGGCTGGTCTTCCTCACAAAAAAATAAATTAATTAATTAAATAAAATTAAAAAATGTTAAAAAAAAAGAAAAAAGTTCAGAGTAGAGTGAATGATGATTGTCTTTAGCTTCATAAAACTCTTCGCATGTGGAGTTATTTTTCATATTTATTCATGCTTTCTTTATAAGTCATTGTTCAGATGTAGCTGAATGAGAGGGCTTTTAATTTCCAGACTATCTGAAAGGTGGGAAAAATAATTGATAAGAAAATCATTTCAGATTGAAGGAAGGAGCATGTGAATAAGCCTGCAAGTGTGTAAATATGAAAGATGGGGAACCCAGCACACCTGGTTCAGAGGGTTAGTTGGGATTGGAGCACGTGTGGTTATGTGAGATACGCTCAACATACTAAACTTCCTTCTACAATATAAGAGTAATAGCAGATTTTTAAGGAAGGGAGAAAGACCTTTTAGGAAAATTAATTGTGAGGACAGTATAAAGCAAGGATGTGAGGGAATGGAACTAGGAATATTTATTGTAATATTCTGCAACAGTCCATGTCAGGAAAAGAACAATGAGCAGAAATAAAGAAAAAGATGGAGCAATGAGAAGGGAGGAAAGGCATGTGCAGCATGCTGGTGTTAAAACCACAGGACCCAGGGTCTCCGTGGGCAGGTGTGTGTGTGATTGTGTGTTCCCAGCTTAGAATGCACAGTCAATCCCTTCTGTTGAGATTAAGAATCTTCCTTTGTTTGACTCTTTGTGACTCCTGGAAGTCGGGTCAATACATAAGGAGGTTTCCATATATACAATTTTTATTTGTCAGTTATACCTCAATAAAATGAAAAAAAGCCATGAGGTGGTTAAACGATTCTATGGAGTCCCATGAACAGAGCTGCTTTACTCTAGTTCCATGTTCTTCCCACGACTTTGAAGCTCTATAGTCAAAGCAGAATAATTGCCCATATGAGCATTCCTACTCGCCCCTGCAAAACGGGTCGAGTCCCTCCCAGAGGTGGAAGGAAAAGCACAGGAGAAGGCAGAGTTTTTATTCTATCCCTTTAATACATGTTGACCCAAAAGTCCCACAGAAGACGACTCATTATTTTTCTAAATTTCATGCTCTGCATAACTTAATCATATCTGGGCATGAACATTTTATCAATTTCCTACCTCTCCAAATCCCACCGCTATCAACCCAGGCATCTCCTGAGTCCAGAATGACATTTTCTACTTCAGTTCTCATCTGTCAATAACTTGTTTCTATTAAAATAAATGTATCCCAGATATGAATTGCTTTATCGTCTACTTAAGGAATGTGTGTGTGTGTGTTGGTTTTCACAGCATGTTAATGTAAACAAAAGTTTAAAATGAGTGTATTATTTTCTTGAGTCCTCAAACCACAGGAAATGGATAATTTTTGTCCAGAGGAAAAGAAAAAAGCATTTAGCTCCTTCAGTCAATGTAATTAGCTATCTACATCAATCAAATTTACATAGCAAGACGTCACTGACTTCTTTAGTGCTGTTTGCACATAGCGTTGTGCCTAATATAATCTTTGCTTTGCTTCTATTTTTTAAAATTTTCTAAGAAAGTCTGTTTTTCATTAGAATATATTGTAATTCCCCAAATGTTTTTCTACTTTACTTATTGATACTATTTTCAAAACTGTGAAGGTGATATTCCCATGAATCATGGTTTACCAGCTACTCCTCTTCCAAAGTTCTTTTGAAATCATCTGACAAATGCTGTTTAAAGCCTGTGAACCAGGTGCTCATGCGGTGCTGGACCTTAGGACAAAAGATGCCTGCCCTCCTGTGTCACAGTCTAGAGGAGGAGAGGGGACCAGGATGGATTCTTTAAATATGGCCCGGTAAGTGCTCACAAGGCTCGATCCCCGGAGAATCTACTGGCACCTCGACCCCTGGTTCTGCAAGGGTGGACTTGAAGCTGGTTCGGAATGCAGACACCAGGCCTCATCCCAGACCCGAAGCGATGAAATCCTCTGAGAGGCGCCCCACTCCGTGTTGTCACAAGCCCCTGGGAGATGGTGACGCCTGACCAAGTTCCGGGAACTACTGATCTGGAGAAGTGTGACATTATTTCCACTGTCTCCATGTCACAAAGGGAACACATTTATAAGGAGAAAAATAACATTGTTCTGACAGGGTTTATTGTCAGAATGAAGTCCTTGACAAAACAACAACAAAAAGCAAAGCAGAATATTCCTTCCAAAATCACTTGCTCTTTAGAGGAGTTACATTCCTATCTTCTCTAATTTGTGACAAAATACCCCTTCTGTCACCTCGGAAACAGAATTTTGCTTTGAGAGTCAAAATTTATTTTTTATCCTTTTTGGTTTAGATAATGGCCACTCTTTATGAGGATAGGTAAAGATAGTGAGAAATAACTTTATTATTATTTATTGAGAGAATATTGAGAAATAACTTTAGAGGGTTTTATAGCTTCATTATAAAAATTAACTCAAAAGCCTTCATATGGAGCACAAAATTGCTAACAAAAATGAAGACTATACAATAATGCTATTATTTTCCTTATAACATACTGACGTAAGTATCATTTATGTGACATATTTTAATGTCTGCATTGGAATCTATAATACATAAATTACACTGTGTTTTTCATTTCTATTCTAGTCTTATTTTTTACAGAAAAACTCATCTTAATGAAATACATCATAATCACAAATATGCATATACTTAACAAGGATAATTGATTTTAAATGTAGAGCTATACATACAAATAGGTTCTTCTAAATGCAGATAAGTCGCTATCACAAGAGAAAAAAGCTTATCACAGGAGAAAAGTGTGGCTTAATGACAAAGTCACTATAATTTTGATTTGGCCTTTTCAGCCTCAGACAAATACATGATTATTAATCACTCTTATGAGCAGCGTGCTGTGCGTGCTACAGGGTTTGAAATTATGATTATTACACAATGAAAGAGCCATACTCATGTCCTCACCTCTCAAATCAGGTTTGAAAGTTTGTCCTAAATATTTGATTAATTGTGAAATTAGAATAGTGCCGTTGTGACAGAGAACATTTATCATGCGGTTTGGACAAATGATAAAATGCCTTTTATTTTCTGCAGGTTTTATAGAGGAAAATAAAGAAAGGATCCTGAGATTCTCAAACAGGAGAAGAATTTGTTATACAGTTAGTCTCCTACACTGAGTGCTCCCTAAGCCATCCTTGGACATGCATTCCCCTAAGAAAGGGCATGTTGGTTCCTACAGTTATGATGGTTATTTCAGCCTCCAAAATAAAGATGTGTCTTCCTGGAGTCTGCCCAGATTGGGCACATTCCAACCTAGACTAGAATAAGACCATAGTAGGAGAATTCCTTACAGCTGACAGGAGGGGGACACATTATCAGTTTATCCACCGAGAATTCATAGGAAGTGGAAGTCGACACCCTCATCTGAGACGCAAATAAACTTGAGAGCTGCGTTATCCAGAATGTGGAATATTATAATATTCTGCTCTTCCTGATCCACTGCAACATCTCCTTTTCCTTAAATGCTTTAAAACATACAAATCATCAGTTAATCTGAGGTCCATCAACTTCAGTTACAATGTTTTTGTTACGGCCTTGCAGAAGAATATCACACTCGCAGGTTCTATGCGCAAATCTCCTCATCATCTCAGTGTCATTCTCAAAGTCAGCCTCCCACGTGCAAAGGACAGCAACGTAGCGACCGGCTTACAGGAACAGCGGGCTCTCCTGGTGTTTCAGGACACACAGAACGCTCACACCATGTTTGGATGTCAGAGGAAGAACGCTGAGAACCTGAGCAGGAATGATCTGTTACTCAGGCTTCTTATGAGAAACAGATGCTTTCTGAAAGATCTTCCTTAATTCAGTATAGTGTTAAGATGTTCCTTTGGAATCTGAAGACTCTCACATCTGCCATCCAAGTATGGCTCCCAAGTACCTCCCTCCAATAGAACACACTCAGCAACAAAATGCGTTTACTAAAGCGCAGAACCGTGCACGAAGGGTGAAGTTTACTGTATGCAAATTAAACCTTAATTTAAAAAAGTTCAAACATTACTTGTTATAGCTTTTAGAAAGTAAGTAGTTAAATTAGGGAGTTCTAAAACATATTCTCAAATGACTTATAGTACCTTATTTAAAGTGATAGCTCATAATATGGTTTAGAATGGTAGTCAATGATTTTATTTGTTCCATGAAAAGGAATTGATAGTTCACACCTGTATTTATAACTTACCCATGCCTTTATTCACATATTGGACATGTTATAATGGGATTCCATGTTCCGGGAATGATTCTAATTGTTGGGGTGCAACAATGAACAGGACAGACACATCACTTGCCCACGTGGAGGTTCCATTTAGATCAGGACCTGGCCCTCAAACTTGTCTTTTGTTACAGAACTATAACTTTTGAGACAAATAGTCAAGTATTCCTTAAAAGCAGCAATGACTTCTCTGGATAGAAAGCAGGAACAGCCTCCCTTGGCCCTGCCCCAAAGTTTAACTACCTAAAGTGACATTTTGCAACTATATGGTTGGGGTTTTACCAAGACTTGTAATATTCAACACTCAGTCATATTAAAGATGCATCATTTCACTGGAGAGTTTTGTTTAATTCTGCAACTAATTTAAAGGAGAAATTCAGGACCTCAGCAAGTTTCTTTGCTAACGTGATATTATCAATTCTCAGTTAATGGATTTTTTGTAAAATAAATGCCATATATATTCATGGAAAAATAAATGAAGAGTCTAATTCTTTTTTTCTATTAGTCTCGTAACATAATAACTATGATTATGAGTTTTCTTACATTAAAACATGCCTAAATTCTTGGAATAAGCCCTACATGGATATGCTGTCTTATTTCTCATCTATATTCCTAAGAAAAATCTATTGATAATTTTGTCCAAAAGAACAAAATGCCCATAAGAGCATTGAGAGAGCAAACTCAGATTCTGAATTAGAGAGATGAGGTGAAGAGGAGGGCTGAAAATATTAGCTATTATCCCAGATGTATTTTAATTTTATTTTTGGGTGTATATGCTCAGGACCATTTATATAAAAGATGCATGTTTGAGAAGAGAGGATAAGTGAATTAAGGTGCAGCCACACTCCTTTTAAAGTGTTGCTCTAGGATTTATGTATTAACACGGCAATATTTTCCGATACATAATTAGAAGAAAAAAGATGATCACAAAGCAACTGTCAAGAATGGTCTAATTTTATTCAAAGCTCTCCTGGTAACAGTTGAACTCAAAGTTCATTGAAACTGTAGATAAAATAGACAATTCTCTTTCTCGCATCTCTTCCTTTACCCACTTCTCACTACTACTTCCCCACCCTCAAGAATAAATACTGAAGAAAAAAAAAAAAACTACATTCATGGTGCTCCTTCTATGTCTGCTGTCTCAGAGATAGTTGATAATCTGTGATTTTCCTCTTGCCAAAATGACCAGAACAAGGCCTATTCACTCATTTATAAATTTCTTCTTTGATAACTATATTTTGAGCAGCTACATAGCTCTCGACACTGTTCCCAGCACTGTGTATACAGGAGTAAAGATGACATGCAGATCATCATCTGTCACACCCTGGACCTTCTATCACAGTGGTGATAATTACTACAGGAAACAAAAAGACCAAGGGGTGTTAGGACTGTGTAGCTGAGCTGCATCGTTCAGTGGAGGTGAACAGATACGGCTAAGGGAAGTGAAGTGGAGAAGGATGTGCAGGGAGTGAGAGGGAGAGCAGACGGGAAGAGGGGGTCCCCGGCCCCAGAAACGGCAGGCTCCAAGCTGGGAGTGCCCGGGGTATCTGGAGAGGATCGAGGAGGCCGTGTGGCTGAAGCTGAGTAAAAGAGGGGGCAGTAGTAGGAGATGAAATCTGCTATGGACGGTGCCCCCCAACATTCATTTGTTGACGCCCTAACTCCCAATGTGATGATATTGGAGATGAGTTCTTTGGGGGGTGATTAGGGTCAGATGAGGTCATAAAACTGGGGCCCTCAGGACAGGGTTAGTGCCCTTCTAAGAAGAAACACCAAAAAGCTCTCTTTCCCTCCACCACACAGCAAGAAGGCGGCCATCTGCAATCCAGGGAGACGGCTATCACCAGAACGCAACCACGCTGGCTCCCTGATCTCAGACTTCCAGCCTCCAGAACTGGAAGAAATACATGTCTGTTGTTTAAGCTGCCCAGTCTGTGGTGTTCTGTTGCAGCAGCTCGAGCTGACTAAGACAAGATTGGACAGTTAATGGGTTCAAATTGTGTGGAGCATAGAGGGAAGTTGATTATATGCCCCAGTTTGCCTGGAGCAGTCTCAGTTCACGTCTGCTATTCAAACATAATTATTGATAACTCCCCATTCTGCTCTCAATAATGAACCAGTTTGGACCATAAGGCATATGATCATCTTATGTCTAGGCCATTGTAAGAACTGTCTTAGAAAACAAAAACACTAATTCAAAAAGATATGTGTAGCCCCATGTTCACTGAAGCGTTAATCAAGGCAACACATGGAAACAACCTAAGTGTCCACTGAGGCATGAATGGATAGAGAAGATGTGGTATATATGTATATAGTGAAATATTATTCAGCCATAAAAAACAGGACATCTTGCCATTTGCAACAATGTGGATGGACTGCAAGAGCATTATGCTAATTGAAATAAGTCAGACAGAGAAAGACAAATACTGTATGATCTCACTTATATGTGGAATCTGAAAAAACAAAAACTAAAACCACACTCATAGATACAGAGGACAGACTGGTGGTTGTCAGAGGCAGGGGGAAGGAGGAGGGCAAAATGGGTGAAGGGGGGTCAAAAAATAAATAGATCCTGAGGATGTAATGTACAGCATGGTGACTACAGTTAATAATACTGTTTTGCATATTTGAAAGTTGCTAAGAGAATAAATCTTAAAAGTTCTCATCACAAGAATAAAAAATGTAACTACGTGAGGTGAGGGATGTTAACTAGATTTATTGTGGTGATCATTTCACAATGTACACAAATATCTAATCATTACATTGTACACCTGAAACTAACATAATGTTATATATCAATTATGCCTCAATAATAAAGAAAAGAAACCAAAAATAAAAGAACTGTCTTTCTGTTGAGGCAGGGCAATGAATGGTTTTGAGAAGACGAGTGGCATGATTTGTCTTTTGTTTCAGCAGGATTATTCTGGATGATAGAACAATAGATAGAAACCATATCTAGCAATACAGATAGATACAGTGTAGATACAAAAATTACAGAAAATAGAACAGGAGTCAGCAAACATTGTCTCTTTCAGCTGTTTACAAGAGTCAAGTAGTGAATACGGTAAACTTAGCGGGCCCGACCACTTCTGTCACAGTAACTAAACCTGTTTTGTAGCAGGAAAAGCAACCATAGGCCATACAGCAACAAGCAAGCGGGGCTGTGTTCCAGTAAAACTGGCCTTTTGGACACTACAATTTAAATTTCATATAATGTGTGTGTCACAATATATTCTTCTTTCGATATTTTTCAACCATTTAAAAATATAAAAAGATGTTCTTAGCTCAAGGATCAAACACGAGTTGGCAGTGGGCTAGATGTGGCCCCAGGCCATCAAATGTCCCGCTGGAACAGAGAGAAGGAAGCAACAGGAAGGAGGAAGACCAGCGAGAGGCTGTTTCAATAACCCACGGGAGGGGTTATGGAGGTTAGGGCGTGGCTACTAGTGGAAATGGCTCTCAGCTAAAAAAAAGGTCTAAATATGGTTGGAACATTGTCTTGAGAGTTTGAATGGCAGAAATGAGAGGAGAGATCCAGGCTCTGAGCACCTGGACACAGGCAGCTGCCAGGAGTGTCTGTGAGGAAGACTGAAGTGGGGGAGGGAAAAATAAGGAATTTGGTTTTGGAGATGTTCATGTTTTGATAATTATTCATACCCAGTTGGAGATGCCGAGTAGGCATTTGAGACGTAGATCTGTAATTGAGAGGTCCAGCCTAGCAATACCAACTTAGAAGCCATCAGCACATAGAGGATCTAGCACCAGATGACCTGACAAGGAGCTAATAGACTTAGAAAGCAGAGCACAGGCTAAGCCCTGACACACCCCAACATCCTGGGGCCTAGGGACGGGGGAAAGAGCCAGCCAGTGAGATCCAGGAACTGAGGCAGGAGGAAACCCAAGTGAGGATGGTGTTTCCCCGGTGAGCTGTGTTCAGAGCTGCTTTCGTTCACACACCCTGGGATCAGCATGCAGAAAGCACCGGCATCTGCTCTAAGTGTAGCCTTGGTGGAGCACTGAGGTGATGAGTTTAAATGAAGCGGGTTTCAGGAAGAGTGGAAGAGGAGTAATTACAGATAATGTGCACAGACGACCCTTGAGAAGAAATCTCCCGTGTCCTGAAAGAGAGAAAAGAGGTGATGGCGGGAAGATGTACTGGAGGGACGATGGTTTTAGATGTATTGTTTTGAAGTCGACAAAACAGTAATATAAAAACTCTTATGTGTCCATCACCTGGATTCAACAATTATCATCATTTTGCTACACTTGCTTCATTTATCTCTTTTTTAAAATAGTTTTTTGAAGTATTCTAAAGCAAATCCCTGACCTTATTATCTCACCCACAGATATATCAGAATGCATATCTAAAATGATGGACAATTCCTTTATAACCACAGTGTTTCACTAGGTCTAAAGAAAGTAAAACATGTCCTGGTATCATGGATTATTCAGTCGATAAAGACAGTTTTTTTCTTTTCTTGTAGGCTGGGAGAAAGCCTGGTAGTGTGCTGAGGGGAAAGATGTCCTGTTGAGGGGAAATGATGAAGCAGAAAAGAGAGGAGATCCTGGAGCAAGACGTTGGCAAAGAGAAGGAATCCAGTACCCAAGGCAAGAGAGTGGTCATTGCTAAGAGCACGCTTGTTTATTCCAACAATGACAAGAGAGAAAGACAAATATCTGGTGCCTTGGTGGGAGGTGGACAAGTGGATTTGTCATGCCTCATACGCTTTCATGACTCTCTGCAACTCCAGCTACGAACTTGTAAATTCTTATTTCAGGAGGAAAGAATTGTCAGACAAGTGCCAAAGGTTTCAAAAGCATTGCTCTGCTAATTCATATGCAGATGACAAATGGTAACATTAATATAGTTTTTTAAAAGTTCAAAACCTCTGTTCGGGAATTGGTTTTTATAACAAGCTGACAGAGTTATACAATTTCTCAGTAATGATGCTATTTTCTTATTTCAGGAGAAGTTATCAAGTAATGCGGAGAAATCTCCACAACTGCAACCTGAAGAAAGTAATTTGATATTTTGTACTGTTACATGGGCGCCTCTCCGTCCTAGTTCGAAATGTAATTTCCTAGTTCAGTTTGATAGAGCATTCTAATGCCTGGTTGTCTTCGTTTCAGTGAAGAGCAGGCTATTTCTGGGATTAAATTTATTAAAATATTATGAGGTCTTTCATGACAAACACCATGGAATCAATGCTTCTCTTTCCTCTAGCCTGAGACGCAATCTCAAAACCAACCTGAGAAACTCTTCTTTGGCTCAGTCTCAATTTTGTCAGTGGGATGTGATTTCAAGATGGCGTCATGAGAGTCAACTCAGAGTTGGGGGGATTAGGACAGCATGACAGTCTAGTCTCCCTACCATGATAAACATCATGGATGATCCTAAGTAAGGGTGATGGTGTTGAAATCACATTTGTTTCTTTTGAAAATCTTTTGTAAAAACGATTGTGTTTTATAGATATGTGAGGGGGAGAAATGTAAACAACAAGATAGTAAAGTAGAAGAAAGAGAGTTAAAATTACATTAAAAGTCCACAACCGGAGACAATAGAACCAACCATAATTAATGAACTGTGCCCCCCATACAAACCCACATATACGTACATAAGTGCATAAATGTATATAATCCCATATAAGTGGAATAAGGCTTACCGTGTTTTCTGCAGCCTTTCTTATTCACTAAGTCATATGTCATGGACATTCTTCCAAATTGCCAGTTATTTTTCTATTTTTAAAACTTTTTGATTGTGCTTTGTTGTTTGCTAATTTTGTTTGCTCCTATACATATTTTTGTGGTCAAATCTATTTTTCTTCTGTGTTTCTAATCATGTAAAATATTAAGAGAGACTGTCATTTCTTGAAAATAATGAAGTCTTCATCCATATCTAATTTTATTATTTAGTTAGTTAGTTAGTTTTGCTTGGGGAAGATTCTCCCTGAGCTAACATCTGCCAATCTTCCTCTATTTTGTATGTGGGTTGCTACCACAGCGTGGCTGACAAGTAATATCCACTCCTGGGATCTGAACCCATGAACCTGGGCCACTGAAGTGGAGCATGCTGATCTTTACCAATACGCCATGGGTCTGGCCCCTAATTTTAGTTATTTTAAGCACAACTCTTCAAAATTGAAGTCTTTATTCCATCTGTAACTTTTTAAAGTAAAATAAATGTCAGGAACCTACTTTATTTTTCTCAAATTGCTAGCCAGTTATTGTAACTACATTTATTGAAAATGTTGACTTTTTTGCCACTTATTTGATCTAAATTGCTTGTCATTCAACACATCCCTATCTGTAATGATGTTGTAGGGGAGGAAAAGCTTTTCCTCTACCCTCTTAGGTATAGTTCCTGAGGTCTGTGAATTAAACTAACAAAATACAGATTAAAAGGAGAAAAAGATTTATTTCATATACATGCAGGAGCCAATAAAAGAAATAGCTGCCTTGATGAATGCTTAAAGTTAAAGGCTTATATACCTAACTTAGTAGGAAAAAGGGAGGGAGGAGAAATGGCTTCTATGGGAAAAACAAGTTTCTCTAGGAAAGACAAATGGGTTTTAAGGAGAAGAGATGGGAGATAAAGTTTGTGATAATGTTTGTGTATATGGGTCAGTGGCCTTTCCATCGTCTTCAGGGCCATAAAATGCCCCAAGGGAGGAAATTTATGGCAGCCTTGTTTTCCAGAAGTTGCTGCTTTTAGTCAGATAAGGGAAGACGCAAGGAGACTTTTCTCTGCATCTGTTGAACCTCAGATTTCTTCACGTCATCCTTGGGTCTTAAGCGGCTCCGCAGCATATACCTCTGGCCTCTCCATCTTCTTCCACATCTGCAGGTTCATTGTTTGATTGAGGCCTTGCTCTTCCACCCTGAGTGGGGATGGTGCCCTTCATGAAAGGACCCCACAGCCTACTCCTACCTGTTCGCGTCCTGAGCATTGTGATCACGTTAAGTTCCAAAAGATTCTATTGACACAAAATAAATTTAACTAATTTGGGGAGATTTCATAGGCCTGAAGTATTATACCTCCCCAGGCAGGGACAAATGGTTTCCTTTGTTTGTTTGTTTGTTTCCATTTTTGATCTTCCATGTAGATTTTTACATTTGTATCTGTAGGGATGCACTATCCCATGAAAATTTTACTGCTAGAAATGTTATTGTTTTTGTTGCTATTTGAATGGAATTTTTTACTTTTTACACTTTTGATTACCCATTAAAGGAATACTTGAATGTGTGGTTTATTTACCTTATCTCTTATATTGTATTATATGGTTTATTAAGGTTTTTCCAGTCATTTACTCCAGATATTACAGCTAGAACTTTTTTCTCTGTGTGAAAATGATGGTAATTTGTGTTCGCCTTTCCCATCTTTATAGTTTCTTTTTCTTTTTTAAGATAGTGTTGCCTAGAACTTACCAAATACCCTGGGTCTTAGTAAGTAATACTGTATTCTTGTTATGATGAGTAAAGATAAGGGTAACCTTTCGGAATAGTCACAAAGTTTGGTTTGGGATATGTTTTTACAAGGTGCGATTAGGAAAGCAAATACCCATCGAGTGCCAACTCTACACAGGAAGTGCACCAGCTTCTTTAAGGACAGATAACATACATCTTACACCAACAAAGGGTATAGCGTCAGGAAGAGGTAAAGCAAGCCCTGACATCACTGTGATATTTAGAAGCATGCGATGCCTGGCCAAAGAGCTGTGGGTGTTTGAGGGATTGTGGATCATATAGGATTTAGGGACCCTGGGAAGTCTTGATCAAAAGAGCTTTAAAGATTGCAAAATCTCCTTCAGACCTCGGACAGAAGAACAGAACTAAGAATATTTCCGGCAGGAGGAGGGCCATCAGCAATCCACAGAGGAGTTGTTCTGACTGTGTTTGGTAATAGAACGTACTTCAGTTTGACTGGAGAGGAAGGTACATCTCAGAGAACAGGCCGTGTTCGGGGTCTGTGACAGGAGTCTGAGTTTCACTTGCCGTAGAAGCCAGCTGGGCGTCACCGACCGTCTGATAGTCTTGTCATTTCCCTGCCACACTGACGCCATTTTACCTCCCTCAATAATGGTTTTAGCCCATTTGGCAAAGAACAGAAACATCTAGAGATTCAGAGACTCTGTAGCATTTATGGAGCTTTGTGTCACATGTGCCTGAGAGTTTGAACACTCTGTAGAAATAGGGCAATTATTAGAGTTTTGATCTGTCAAATCATGGTTTTTAACGTTATTCTAAAACCAGGAAAAGAAAGTTCTTTTATGTGACACTGTCCAAATCTATTTTTATATAATAGAACATTGTATTCATTTTTATCATTCTGTCTTTTAATATTGAACTCCTTTGAGATATTTGATCAAAAAGATGCCTTTAGGGAGGATTATAAAAAGGCATAAGTTGAGAAGAGGTAATATGATTTGTGTAGCAGCAAAAAGTTAGAGAAATGGACCCTCCCTAAAAGAGATGTCCAATGTTGCAATACTTAGGAGCATAGAAATAAACCTGCAAACCTACCAACAAAAAAGAATCTTTTTCTCACTCATATAGCCTGATATTAATATATATTAGCAAATAGAAGAATACTAGTCCAAGAGTTAGCAATAAGAATTAGTTGTCATGAAGTGGTAACTGATGACACTAATTTTCAAAAACACTTCTACAGCATATTTTGGAAATTTGTATTTTAATTCATAAGAGTTGACAGATTTTATTACTGCAAGGAAAAAATCCTATTATTGGAAGCACATGCTAACAATTAACATGTTATGTGCACCTACTTCTTGACAAGAATGGTACATTTATAGATTTCATAATGGCTACCTTTCTAGTTTTTGTGGGGTTTTTTCCTGTATCTGTCTGTTCAGACTTACATTCCAAAATGCCCTGAAACTTAATCACCTAAAAAAGAATCAAATGCTTATCTTCCTAATGAATGATACAGTTTTATAAGAAAGGAGAAATAACTACTGTAAACATTTCAATCAGACATAAAATTGCTTAAATCTTTAAATAACAACATAGCTCTAATATTGTTGTAGGAAGTAGTTGCAGATCTGTCACTTGCAGTTTCAAGCATATTATGGCATAAACCCACTAAAGTTTAGAATAACACTCTACTCTGACAAATTTATTAACTTTTCATGCAAGAGTGAGAAATCACCTGAAATCCTTGTGGGGAAGAAGCATCAAATTAGGACCAAGCAGCAGTATGGATATATTTTCATCACAAAGCTCCCAAATACCCATGCTTTTATACGATCTTATATTCTAGAACATCATAGTAAAAGTGTACACACACGCGCGCACACACACACAGACACACACACACACACTATAGACTTAGCAGAACATTGAAAAGAAGCATGATAAAGTGATCACGTTATAGCTTTGCAGGTAATTATATACAAAGATAAATGTCAAAGAACATGGATTTTTCTTATCACATTGAAACCAGCCTCCAGGTTCTTTAATTTCAGAAACGGGAATGTAGGATTCTCTACGATGAACAGTTTTTAGTGAGATAATAAAAACACTGTAATTACATACTGTTTTTAAGCTGAGCGCTTGGCAAACCTGGCCTGAAAGCCCACTGCTGAGTTGGCCACGCTCTTTGTTTCACTTGGAAAAGCTCGTTTATACAGGCTGAGAAGAATGATAATTTCTAGAATATACGATGATAAAGGCAGGTAGAGCAGACGGTGAATGTAAGTCTTGCAGATTATTTTCTAAGGAAGACCAAATATGCAATTAAGTGTTTCTTTACATAAATAATGGCTCACATACTCTCTTTCTCTCTCTCTCGTGTTCATGTATTTTTATATGCATTTAACAAACTTCAACTGAGTGTCTACCATGTGCTAGAAATGTTATTAGTGTATAAGACAAACGAAACAGCACAAAATGACAGCAAAACACCCCGATCTCAGGCTGAAAATAGTAAAAGGTTTGTTAGGTGCTCACATATCCCAGTGTCCTCCAGGACAGGCCAGGGTCATTTGGGCTCTCAGGCCCCTTCCATCCAGGAATCCTATCGTCCCCTAGGGCCTCCAAGTCCTCTCTTTGCTCAAAGAGAAGACAGAGGCCTTTCCCCAATGAGACAATGCCCACCTGTGCCCAGATCTGCCCCCAAGCCTGAGATCACAGGGCGGGAGGTGTCAGCCTGTTCAGGAAGGAAAGACGAGGTACCCAAGCGAGCCCCCAAACCACCCAGCATGCGCCTGCAGCTGTGCGGGCAAAGTATGGGGCTGGAGTCTGAGTGCTCAGGTCCCAGCGAGGCACACATATGCTGGGTACAGGAGAGCTTATCAGTGTGGGAGCACTCTCCCGGGATGCAGAATTTAACACGGAGGCAGGATCGGGGGTAATGCTAACACAATGCTGGCCTAGCTCTGAGAACTCTGGATACCATGGTAGCCCACAGTAAGGGAAGTAGAAATGCCAGAGTTGTCAGTCTCAGAATTGTCGATCTAAAAGGCCCGGAGATATGCAGATGCTACAGTGGATACGCTATGTGCATTAGCTTCCTATGGCTGCAGTAGAAAATTACGGAAAACTTGGCGGCTTAAAACAACACAAACTCATTACTGTGCGGTTCTGAAGGCTGGAAGTCAGAATCCACTTTCACTGGCTGAAGCCAAGGTGTCCCAGGTCCGCGCTCCCTCTGGAGGGTCTGGAGGGGAACCCATTTCCCCCCTACCAGCTTCCAGAGCAGCATTCCCCTCATGGCCCCTTTGTGCATCTTCAGAGCCTGCAGCTCAGCATCTTCAACTCTCATCATATCGCCTTCTCTCTTTCAGTGGTAGAATCTCTCTCTGCCTCCCTCTTATTACAACCCTTGTGTTTCTTTTTAGGGCCCATCTGAATAGTCCAGGATGATCTCGCATCTTTAGACCCTTAACTTAATCACAGCTGCAAAGTCCCTGTTACCAGATGAGGGAACATACACGGGTTCCAGGGATTAGGACCTGGGTGTCTTTGGAGGTTATTATTCAGATCACTGCACTATGTATTCCATCCCAAGAGGGCCCAGCGGACACTGTATTTGTGAAAGAAAGAAAGACATTCAGAAGGGGAGGAGCTTCCCTGGCTCTTCTCTCTCAGCCGAGGCTCCCCTTGCAGATACTGTCACGGGGGTAGGTGCAAGGATTAAAATGGAATGACGGGGGGGGCGGTGGGGGGCCGCCCGGTGGCGCAGCGGTTTAGTCCGCGCTTGGCAGCCCAGGGTTCGCAGGTTCGGATCCCGGGCGCCGGCCGATGCACTGCCTGTCAGCCGTGGTGGTGTCCCATATAAAGTAGAGGAAGATGGGCATGGATGTTAGCCCAGGGCCAGTCTTCCTCAGCAAAAAGGGGAGGATTGGCAACAGATGTCAGCTCAGGGCTGGTCTTCCCCACAAAAAAAAAAAAAAAAATGGAATGACAGGGTCCCCAAACAGTAAGAGTCAGTATATATGGAGCCTGTGTAATAGGTGGAGCCCTGGCCAGGTCCAGTTCACAGGCATCTACTGGGTCAACGGACACAATGAGTGATACCTTCCCTGGTCCCTGAACTTGTAAACACAGTGAACACACTTGACAGTTGACACAACCCCCACATTGTTTCCCAGCCTGTGGAGTAAGAGCCTTCATAGTTGGCCAAAGTGAAGTCTCTGACTCTGCCTCCCCACCTGCTTCCCCAACCAGGATGATAAATGGAAAACATTCCCAGACAGTATCAAGTCAGCAGCACCCTTGAAGAGCTAAAAGATGCAGAGCCTGTGGGTCCCATTGTCTCACCGTTGACTTTGCCCGCTGGGCCCCCACAACAGCCAGACAAACACAGAGCATCATGGGGAGCCCCATGCCTTATTTGGTGTTTTTCCCACAGCTGGGCCTTAAAATCATGGTATATATCCATTGATCAATCTGGTGAATGTGTTCCTTTCCATCTCTATCAAATATGAGCATTGGAAATAGCTCACACTACATATTTACAGTCCTGTCCAAAAGCTGGGTTCATTCTCTCTTTCTCATAGTATACTCCAAAGGAACCTGGGCCATCTGGATATCCTAAAGAACATCGCAACGTTCTTTACACTTGAGATATAATGTTAATCAAACTGGATGAATAAGACACATGGGTTCCAGAAGGTGGCAGATAAACCCTACAAATATCTAGGGCACACATCATTATGAAATTTGGGGGGTTCAGTGGTCTGGATACACCTTCCAAAGTAAAGACAAATTATTTCTCTTGCACTTTCCAACAGGAAGGCTGGCAGGTCTCTGAGTTTGGACGCAGCATATTCCGCACATACAATACTGCTTCAGTCCGTATTCCAGGGCAAAGAGACTTCCAGCTTTCAGTGGGGTCCACTGCAGGGAAATCTGTGCATACGGTCCAGGAATCAGTATAAAGAGCCCCTTGGGCCTTGCAGACAGCAATCCAGCACACTCTGTTTTATGGGAGCTATCTGTTGGGGGGATACTGACCTTGTAGAGTTTACAACAGGTTCCAATGAGGTATCCTCAGCACGGACTCGCAGGTTCTGGAGCAAGGCAACACCACCTGCAGTGGAGAACTATATGCCTTTCAGAAAACAGCATAAAGAGGGCCATAACACACAAGTAAGCTGAGCAATCCGGCGGCCTGCCTGCTTACAGGTCACCCATGTCACCCACCATCATGGTACTTGAGCCTCGCTCAGCCCAAACCTTGGCCACAGGGAGAATCCATGAAGACTGGCTGATGATGGAGAGAAAAGCCTGAGCATGGTGAACAGATCAATTAGTTTGGTATTTTGAAGAAGCTGAATATGGAGTATGGCTACACTCCACCCCCACCCGAGTGTAACCCTGAAATACAGCAGTGAGGAGAAATCGTCACCCTGGGCAGTTTTGGGCATCCAATTTCTGTGGAAAGAGAAACAGCCAGTGGAGAGGATGTATATGCACTAATGGTCAATGGTGGATGATCTGATCAGTTGATCAACACCTAGAAGAAGAAAGATTGGAAGATAGGATGCAGGGGGCCAGGCATGTGGATGGACCCAGAGGGCACTGAGTCTGAAGAGCTTCATAACATGTATTACCACCACAGAGTGCCACGGAAGAGGACCTCAACAACCAAGGAGACACAATGATTGGACCAGTTGATATTAGCCAGCCTCTGCCATTGTCCACACAGGTGTAGGCACAATGGCCCACATGAGGAAGCAGCTACGGTGGCAGGAAGGGAGATTACTCATGGTCCAAGTTGTTGGTTCTCACTCACCAAGGTGGATCTAGCTACGTTCACTACCGAACATCCAAACTTCCAGCAGCAGAGACCCACGCTGAGTTCTTCATACAGAATCGTCCCAGAGGGATGACTAAGTGACTAAGTGCTGTGGAAGGGACAGCAAATGCTTTTGAAATAGGCAGATGTACCAGAAACAGGTTTGCCTTTCCTGCCCATAGGGTCTCAGCCGGCATCACTGGTTAATAGCTTACAGAATGTCGGATATACCAACACAAAATCCCACAGACAATTTCATTCAACTAGGGAACCCACTTCACAAGGAAAGAGGCATGGCAGTGAGTAGATGGCCGTGGATCTACTGAGCCCATCAGAAACTGCACATTCCAGAAGCTCCTTCATGAGAGAGTGATGGAATGTCCATCCAAGGTACGACTGAGAAACCAGTTAAAGCCAATACACAGCAATGGGGCAGCACATAACAGAAGTAGGATATACCCTAAATCAATGACCCAGGAGATGCTACTGTGTCCAAAACATATGGACAAGGACAGAAAAGTGAGAGCTAGTGTGCACCCACACATCATCACTCCTAGAGACTCGTTTCAGGAATTTATGCCTCCTGCCTCATAGCTCTGGGCTCTGAAGATTTAGAAGCTCTGGTTCCCAAAGAAGGAATCCTTCCTTTTGGGGAGCAAGAGACCCTTCTCAGGAGCTTCTGGTAGAGGAAGATTAGAAAGGCCCAGCCCCATCCCCACTCTGAAGGGCTGTCCTGGCTCCAAGGTCCCCCATGGATTTGGGGAGGCCTTTGCTGTTTCTCCTTTGCAGCCCAGCCTCTCCCTCTGGATAATTCTGACTCACATATTGTTTTTCACTATGATTCAGTTCAAAATATTTTCAGGTTATCCTCATCATTTCTATCTAATCAATGGAACATTAACAGTGTCTTGCTCGATATCCAAACATTTAGGCAGGTTTTGTTCATCCAGCCGTTACTGATTTCTGGATTAACCACGCTGCAGTCAGCAAATATAGTCCATAGGATTTCAACACTTTAAACTAAGATCAGATTTATTACATCCTAGCAGATAGTCTACTTTGGTAAATATTTCATGTGTCCACGGAAAGAATGTGCATTGTACAGTTTGGATGTGGTGTCTGTACACGCCAAATAGGTACAGTGCGTTAACTGAGTTGCTTAAATCTACTATGTAGTCATGGTCTTGTCCTGCTCATTCTAGCAGTTATTAAAATAGGTGTGTTAAAATCTTGAATCACGGTTATGTCAGGATCTGAGAGCTGACATTCAGGGTTGGAACACCAATTCTGCTGCTCAGTATTTGCAAACACAGTTGTGCAAATTTTCTTGAATTACTTAAAACTTGAGTAGAGTATATTGCGTGTGATAAAGATCTCCGATGATGTTACCTTTAAAACATACCTCCTTTTCCTACTGTGTTATGGAGTATTGAGTTCGTTAAATGTCCACTGTCACAGAAATCTCTGCTCAGTTTTTTGGAACATATAAGTTGCAACTGTAAAAATATTCAATCAAATGGAAATGTCTAGAGATCCGTGCATCCCCTTTGAGATTGTGCATTCCAATGATGATGAAGATCCGTAAAGCAAGGCTCACTGACATCCTGTGTTTATTTCTAAGACTCTCACCACATCGTATTCTCTCACAGCCACGGGCTTGTGACCTGGGTTCAGGAGAGACACAGTGAGGGGCTGAATACACCAGCAGGAATCTGCACTCCAGTCACAGTTCCGCCCCTAACCAGCACTGTGATCCCGGACAAGTAATTTGATCCCTCTGGGGAATCAGAGCTTATTTATGAAGTGGATTGTCTTTGTATTAGATCAGTGTTTTTCAGTCTGCTTTTTTTTCCTTTCTCAGAACTACCCAAGAAAAGACTTTGGAACTGAGGTGTTGAATCTCATCTGTACTAAGATTGCGCGGAAGCCATGTTGGTGGCGGGAATTAGCCGGCCCCCCTCAGGGAGGGTGGTTCTCTGTGATTCTGATTTCTGACAGGCCCAGGTGGGGAGTTGACCTCCAAGTAAACGACTTTAGAAAGAGCAAAACCCGGGAATCTGAGAAAACTCTAGCTTCTCCCTCAGTCTTCTTTTAACCAGAGCGGCTCCGTTTTTATCTTTTTTAAAAGTTGAGTTTGGCATAAGGTTTCATTTGAGAATAGAATTCCATTTCCAAATATGTATATATATATATATATATATATATATACATATTTGAAAACCAATGCAGCAATGAGTGTGAATTTCTACTAGTGCTTGGCATTTAAGAAGCACACGATGATGTGTTGTTTACATATTATTTTTGGAAGACAGGTGTGATTAGGTGACTTTAAAATTCTCAAATTCTCAGATGCTTTGCTCACTCTTATTCCATATATTCAAGATTATGTTCAAACTTACACATGAACATGTTCTGTGAAAACAAATTGCTGAAAGCGTTAAAGCAAACATAAATGTGGGGATTGTCTGAGTGAGCTAGAGGTCATGATGAAATTGATGTGTTCACTGATCCTAGTCACAGTTATAGGTAATGAAGAAGATGATATCAAATCCTTATCAACCCTGGCCCTCACTACAGCAGATTGTCTATGGCAGGGACTGAAGACAGCCCATGTCACATGTGGCTCCCCCCGTGTCGGGGTGGATAGCATGCGGAGTGGTCAGAGGGATATGTTGGAATGGAATGCTCCATCCCCTGGGTCCAACCATCAAGCAGGTGACCCCAGATAAATGTGTTAATCTTCCTGTGTCATTTACTTAGTTATTTTTAACCAACATGTTTGTACTCCTTAACTTCCAGGATTGATGGATGGGTTTTGAAAAACTAGGTAATGTGTGTAAAAGAGATTTATAAACTAAAAATATTAAAAGAATTTGATACATAAGCTTCAAGCAAACTTAAGTTCACACACCCAGAATCTTCAAAATATTTGGACCTAAAATACTCAGACAATAGATCAAGTAAAAGGCAGTAACTTTAATGTAGGATTTAATATAGTCGTTGTTACCATGAATCCCTTCTTCATTAAGCTGAGTAGGGTGTGCATTTGCTGTGGAGGACGATCGTACACGATGAAGTCCGTCACACCGAGAGCAGTGAAACAGTGAGACTGTGACAATATCATTTAAAGACCCAATGGGTCGGGGCTCCCGGCAATTGTGTGCAGCCACAGCGTGGATCCCAAAGGTCAAGTCAACTTTCCTATAAGCCTTTTCAAGGTTTTGTTTTGTTTTACTAGAGTGTATATTCCTGGAAAACTTGTATTGATTTAAGATACCATCCCTCTCTAGTAAGCCTTTAATCATTGGTTGCTTACACTGGAATTACATCTTATTTCTTCTCCAATTCTTTACTTGGAACTCAGAAAAATGAATATCACATAGTTAATACTGAATTACTACTTAGTGATTGCATTGGAAAAAACAGAACTTTCATTAGTAGAAGTATTTCTTCACCTTTCCATGAAAGAAAAAAATGATTTAGAGCTAATAGTGATGGGAAAATCAGTTTATAATTGTCACTCTGTCACAATGAAGATAAGTCTGTCATTTCATTTCTCTATTTGGGGGAGGAAAATTAAAAGAAACCTCACATTTTCAGGGGTAAGTTGAACAGATCTGAACAGAGAGAGGAATTCCATTCCATCCACTGCCCTGGGCGATGTTATCCTAACAGGACAGATTTTTTTTTTCTTCAAATTTTTCATCTCAGCCATCCATCTATGAGAGGAAAGCATAGTGTTTTATGTGACAGAGGTAGTACCTACTTCGGTGAATTATCTTTTCAGAGGAGGTGGTCTTTTCCTGGGAACTCAGTGATTACCACTGAGGGTTCTAAAGCGAATGCTTTGTCTTGGTCATTAAGCTGGAAGGACGGGCGACCTCAGTAATTAAAAGCTCAATTCACTTGAGTCAAGAGGGCTGCCTCTAGCCAGTGGTGTTGGCCAGACTGCTCTGAGCAGGAGGGAAAGTTCCAGCTGGGAGAGGTTTTTAAAGTTTAACTTGAAAACATGCTTAGAGCCTCTGATCCCATCAGGTGGCTACTTGTCAAATCTGTTCTGCCACCATTAGCTGATCTGGGGAATAATTTGTCTGCTCTTCAAAAAAAATTACGTGACAATCCAGGCTTTCCCAGGCAAGAAATAGCAGCCTGCAGGATTATTTGAAAGTGTAACTGACCGGACCATGAAAAGAAAATTAACAACTGTCATAGTAATTGCACTTCTTTTTCCTATATTCAAGAAAAGACCTTCTTTACAATTTTATCAAAATCAGTAGATTTACTTCTAAACTGTAGAGTGAATGTTGAATCTTCCTGATATGGCAAGATGTTTCCAGGTTATTAACTTGCCCTTAAAAATGGTAGAGTCCAAAAGAAATGGACTATTAATTTGTGTTCAAAAAATCGTTTCCCTGTTGTGCTTCACCAAAGAACTTTCCTAGTAACTACTGCAAAATTAATCTTGAGCAAAAAATATTTTGAAAGAACAATTAATTTACAATGATACCTAAACAACATTAAAACAGAGGAGTAGGGTATATGCCTGTGGATAATTAAGAAATATTTATTGAGTCCTGTGTCAGACAAATAAGGAAACTCAGATGTGTCAAGTTATCCACACAAGAGGCTTACAGACAAACTTAGACAAAAAGGTGAACATATGAACACAATACTAAGAACACAGTAGGTTATAGGATATTGCAATGATTCGTTCATAACTCACAGTCGTCATAGACCAGTCTGGCCATGGGTAATTGGAGGATTCTCACAGAGGACATGAGACTCTTTCCATTGTTCACTCTTCTGAACCATGGAAGCTGACCAAAGATTTTGTCCATGCAGGCTACTCCATTTAGCTGCCTGGAGTCCTGGGGATTAGAGTCCTGACTGTAGCGGAATGTGCAACACCAGTGGAATTCCATCAGTGGTGACATCCAATATTTCCAAATGAAAGGGGAAATCATGAAAGCAAAGTTGCAAAATAGAGGATCAATAGCCTGCCACCATTCATCTCTCTAAACAGACAACTCTTAGAAATGACCCCACTTTTATTCCGCAATCTTCTAAACCCTTTATGCCAGGCTTTGAAAAAAGACATTAATCTATATCGCTGTTTATAGAGCACCAAAAGTGTAAGCAAGGGCCAGAGTAAGAAAATGATTACTACCTTCACAGCACATCTAAGATCTTCTCTAGAGAACTCAACAGGGCTCTGTCTTAATCACTTAATTAAGGAAGTGGCATTTCACAGCACAGTGTATAGACAGAACAGGGAGCAGTTTTCAATCCCAGGGAGTTTCTCAAAGAGTAGTAAACGTGAAGGATCGTTTCCCTAACATATGCAAATTCCCTTTTCCCTCACTAAGTTTTGTTTACCTAAGTGCAATTATTAGAGAGGATGGGAACCCATCATTCATCCCTTCAGCGAGCATCCACTAAGCCCCAGAAGAAATATGTCACCATTGGATGTGCAAGGATTGGCCAGGATCTTTGTTCTCAGTTAATGCGTGCACCCACACAGGGTCACCTTGCAAGCGCCACTGTGTAGAAGGTGAGTGCTGTATAGAATGTGTTACACTGGTGAGGAATGAAGGAGTTGAGAGATACAAAATTGAATTACCTCATTTAAAAATTCACATTGTTATTTGCATGTGTGTATCTACTGTAAAACAACCACAAAGTCTCAGTGGTAAACAAAAATAAGCATTTACTTTTCTCAGATGTCTGTGGATAGGCTAATCCTGGTTGGGTTCAGTTGGCTGGCTCAGTTGAACAGATAGGATGGTTTGCTGGGGCAGCTCAGATTCATGTCTCTCATCCTGTTTGTAGCTTTATGGGCTAGCCTGGGCATGTTCTTCTCCTGGTTAAGGCAGAAGTGCCAATGAAAACATATGGAACCGAGGTTTGGAATTGGCTGGTTGGAGTTTCCCCTCAATCTACTGACCAAATCAATCCACGTGGCTGATGGAGTCCAGTGATGAAGAAATACAGTCTACCTCTTTCATAAGAGGAAGTGGAAAGTGGAAAGCCATACAGAAAGGGGGGTGGATTTAGAGAAGGTAAGAAATGGGGGTCAATAATGAACTGTAGCATATTGTCTTTGTGACAAACTTTCTGAATCCAAGACCTGCAGTAAACACCAAATCACATCTACCTCCTGCAGCACACTTACGACTGTTTTTTTAACTAGTGGCAAAGCCATATCACCAGTGATGAAACGCCGACAACAGAGCACCCACCAGCATTAAAACAATGGAGAAAAGTTCCCCTGGGATACATTTGCCTGAAGAACGACCAGGCTCAGCAAGCAGACTCTATGCAATGAGCTTACATGGTGAACAAGAACCCCACGGAGAAGGCATGTTTGAAGAATCTCTTAAACAAAAACTGATGCTGTGTGCCATTTGCTCTCAGCTCATGAGTCACAAAATTAAAGACATTTCCATCAGCTGTAGAATTAGATGTATGTTTGACTATTAGAATACTCACATCGCCTATACACACAGGCTGGGGGACACTCAGCATAGGTTTTGCAAGCGTGTATGGTCAAAGGTTGAGAATCATTTTTCTCAGTGGCTTTCACATATTAATGTGTCTACTACAGATTCATCTTCAAATGGAAGGAATTGAAAACTATGTACCCCTTCTGAGATAACTTATATTCCAAACAAACGTCATATTTTTTTCCTTCTAGTTTGAGATGTACTGGCTTTACACCCAAATAGATACATGCAAGAGAGATTCTTAAAAGTTCAGGACAACTTTAATACACCTTTTGTTTGCATCACTAGCATAAATACTCTCACTAGGGTGAGAGGATTTCTTTGAAATGATGAACAGTGTTTTGTTGGCTTGTCAAACAGAGAAAAAGTCCACATGACTGGAAATCTTTGGCATACTAACCACTGAATCAAAGAGGGGACCATTTAAAGCCCCATCTTCTTTCCTAAGCTAATGACCTCCTTTACAGATTCGTGCTTGGACAGATGTGTGTAGGAAAAGGTGATACTCATGACCCAGAATGCATACTGACCTCCCCGAGAGGCCAGTTCAGCTGTTACTTAGCACCTTCATTTAACTCTGCAAAAAGTGAGGCGTGGCCATGACTTACCCCCTGTGTGTAGTCAGAGAGGTTGTTATTTCTGTTTCACGTTTCTTAGAAAAGACATGGGGGGCTCCTGAAATGTCCTGCACTGTCCATGTGTGTACCTAAAAACGGCTGACAGCTACCCCAAGACACCCCAACCCAGCCTGTTCCAGGATATTAGGGCATGCTTCCAAAGGCTCAGAATGAATAGCCCATGCTTCCTAAAACTGACAGCTTCATGGAGGAAAGTTCTACCCCAGGAATAAAGACAACTGTCCCCAAATCTTCTGCTCCTTTTATTAAATTAAAACTGTGTAAAGGGAGGGAAGCCAAGAGAGTCTGAAACAGCAGAATATGCCTTTAAAATTCTGAATAGATGACCATGAAAAGTGTCAACAGAAAGAAAATATTCTAATTCCCAATTTATTAATAACTAGCAATGAGTGATCTTAATTTTTTTCCTATATCTTATAACCTTTCCTGAAAAGGTGAATACTAATAAACTCCTTGATTTCTTGAAAATATTTTCATCTAAGGTGACATTATTACTTTTAAAAATAATAATTTCAATGGCTTGATGATGTTTCTTACAAAAGTGGCAGAAGGAAAGATGAAAGCAGAAAAGGAAAAGGAAATTAAGAGAGAATCAGAACTGAGGAACATCCCATTTCTCATTAGCATTGTACAAATGGGACTGTCAATCCTGAACACAGATACCTTCTGTTAGTTACAGGAAATAAAGGAAATGTAATCAGTGTATTTGTGGAAGAGCACAGATGACATTAAGCTGCTTAAGTCATTAAACTGCTACACTATCATTAAAATTTGAAAAAAAAATCTTAGAATGGCATGCCTATTGTGGACACGCTCCAAGTTCAGAACTCAGCATCCACAGTCAATCACCATATAAGAAGATACATAAAGTTAGTTCCTAATAATGCAGATTCATGTGAACTTTGAGTTCAAGTAAAAATATAAGGAGAACCATGGAACTTGCTATGGAGGTAGTCACCTTTGACAAACACGGTTTCTACAATTCTGAGAAGTGTGCAAAGGAAAAAAGATTAATTTCTACTTAAGCATGTAGACGATGGTAAGTTATATGTGGGTTTTGTCAAAGCAAATCAGAAAATCACATAATCTGAAAATGAATTTGGGGCCAATTGAGATCATTCAGGCAAGACCAGTGATCTTCATGCTTCCTTTGGTCTCAATGCATAGGTGACTTGAGGCCAACTCATTTCGCACTTAGAGTTGACCTGGATGCATCAAAAGGGGGAACAGGCATGTTTTACTTTCTCAAGGGACATGGCACGTATGTGATTTCCTTACGTAGCTTCTCTGCTGTTTTTCAGTTTCTAGTTGACTGAAGTGAAGCAGGGAACAGTTCTGTGAAACCTGAAAGCAGTTCTGGGTTATAGTCATGGTCACTCACTCAGCAAACATATATTGGGCTCCAGATATTGATCAGGAACAGTGCTGAGATCACGGACAACAACAGTGAAAAGGCCAATGCCTCTGCTCTCAAAATTTGTTGATTGGCTTGTGGAGTGCGCAAATAGCTGGTATGTTGATATTGAAAAGATGCCCAGGGAAGGCAACAGTCACGGATGTTCTAACAGGACAGCACAGTGACACTGAACACTATCAGAGTAGGAGACCCTCTCAGAGGAGCTACAAGTCGATTGTCACCAGAGAGGTTCAGAGTGATGCAGGGAAGGGGCACGGGGGAGAGGGAGAGAGAAATGCTGAGACCTATATTGAAGCCTATTCTGGTTTTCTGTTCCTGGTGAGTTAATGCAGTCTGTTCATTTGAGGAATGAGAGGGTGATTCTGAGTTTTTATTAAATGCCCGTGAATGGCCATAGATATCGTCATGCGCTCAGAAATGCCTGAGATAGCCCTAAAAGACCTTCTTAGATTAAAGTTTTTTGATGAAATGTATAGCCTTTTCTAAACAGTTTAATGGCCTATCATCTCAATCTCTTTGAATCAAGTTAGGATATTTAATAATGTTTATCTTTTTTTAACCTTTAAGAGTGTTGCTGGGGATCCAATATTTGTTCCGGTATTAAAATTTTATTTGGCAATTCAAAACTTCCACCACTTACCCTTCTTTGTTTTAAAAAGGTAATGATTAGGGTATAGATACTTGGTCAAAAATGGTTGGCTTTATGCTTTCTTAAAGCCTCATAGTTTACAAAATATGCACATTTCTGTATTGAAATAATAACAAAGACGCAAGTCCATGTCTTCTTAGATTATCCACTTAGGTTCTTCATACTTGCCAGGTGTTTTTCTACATTTTCTTCCATTTGATTGTGTAAAAATGATCTAATATAACTTTATATTCTCTAGTTTTTGACAAGATCAATGTAGATGTAGTAATTTTATTTGAAAGTTGTCTGCATTTTCCTCAAAGTATGTTGTTCTCCTTCTCAAGGGCTATCTGGTTTTTTTTTTACAGCTTTTCACTCTTCTCTTTTTCTTCTGTAATCAGCAATGTCCTTTCATATTTTGGCAAGAGATAAGTGAATACTGACAAAAGCTTTAAACATACTTCTGTTAAAATATGTAACTTGGCCTAATCAAATAATTAGTGATCTCTACTCATCTATAATTTTTAAAAATAACCCCTTTAATTCTGGCACATTTCAAAATCAACCAGGAGATGGGAGGTGATGCAGTGTTAATCGTACTGCAATTCCATCCTTCAATTCTCAATCATTTCTCCTCAAAGGGCATTTCTGAATTTTTAATTTCAGTCGACTCTTGAAGAGACTAGTTTTGAATGCTCACCTCAACTCCATGTAGGTCAGTGATGTCCATTATGCAATGCCTGCTATAACATGTATTGTCTAAAAACGTCCTCAATTTTTGCTCCACTCATTCAGTGTCCTTTATCACAGTGCAACTCTCTGGATTCTTGTATAAAAATAAAGCAAATTTCCTTTGTGTTCCAGTAAACACTTAGTTTTAATGTGGTATACTGCAAAATCTATTAACCTTTCCACTTAAATATGATTAACATCAGCATGCGTCATTAGTTGTAGCAAAAAGAAGCTTTGTTGTTGATCACAATTGGGTGGCACACCTCTGAGGTGCCGTGGCATCCTGATCATGTAATCCTGATCTCCAGAACGAATGACGTCTCTGATGGACAGTGTGTGAATTTTGGATAATTTTCACTTGGCGACAAGGGTAAGATGTTGCCGAAGCAATGACTGGATCCATTGGGTTGGGAGACAATTCTCATGGATCTTGCATTCCTGCCCAGTTCAGTCCTTCTGAGCAAAGGATTGTCTGAACAGCAAACACGCCTTATAAGCTAGAGATCATGAATCCCTTTGAGAGGTTTAAGATATGTCTCCTTTGGTGGGGGATTCCCAAGATAAAAAACTAAGAGATCCTTCCCCCTCTCCCATAGAGGAGATTGCTCACTTTCCAGGATAACAAGTAATCTTTCTCTTCAGAGGGAAGGCCAGGTAGAGGTGACAGCAGGCTGAAAGAAAAAACAAAACAAAACTCATAGTTTCCTAATTTGGGGGTTCCTTCCCTGTGGTGCCATCCACTCTCTTATCTCTTCATCCTGTGGGAAGTGGGACATGAGGAATGGACGAAGGTAATTACACTGGCCGCTGCTTTGTGCTGGGAGCATTATACAGTGTCCTTCTCTGACACTGGGGTCTTGTGTCTTCTGTCAGTATATGTATAGGGAATTGTGACCAGCTAACTTGTTAGCTTGCAGGCAGAGAAAAATTTCAGACCCTTTACAGTTTCAGACTTAACACATTTGTTCATAAATAAAACACAAATGCTCTAGAGTAAAATATGAAAGACATAGAGTATCTGGATCCAAAATAGTGAATAAGTAACTTACAGATTCACTCCTATTTCTATGACTACAAACATCATATACATGATGTCTGGGACCAGAGGAGTTCAAACATTATTCAAAGTCTCTATACAATTTCACTGTTAATTATATTTATGGCATTGCCTCTAAGCAACTTGTCAAATGATAGAAGAAATTAGAAAAAGGGGTCAGGTTGCTAAGCATTGGAATTTTCAAGGTCGGGATTTGGAAATAGCAAATACATCAAAGGAGTCAAATCGGGAACCAGTGATATCTAAATTAGGATGTTAAGACAGATTTAAGATCAGAGGTCAGAAGTCTGAAGTGGCATAATAAGGGTATTTAAGCTGACATATAGATAGAGCTTCAAAGGAAATAATGACAAGGAGGAACAGCTACAGTTTAAATATCTAGTCCTAGCTGGTAGAGAGCCTGCTTCCTCGCTCTGGTTTCCTCAGTGGCTCCTTCAAACAAGAGTAAAATTAAAACTATCCTTCACATGTATCTGAAGCTGAAGCTTGGAGATCAGTGACTGGCAGATTATCTCCGAGTTCTACCTTTTCAGTTTTGAGAAGGCGTTCAGCTCAGAATTTCAAAATGGACTAACATCTAATCTGGGTAAAAGGAGTTACTTTAAGTGTCACTATTATTGTATAATGTTAACTGCAAATCCACTGCAACACTTTACAGCATCTGGACAAACACTGGCACTGCCCCAGGGACAGTCTCTCCAACAGCGTGCTGCGTTTCCTCCTCTAAATGCAAGTGTGCGTTTATTTTACAAGAAATTTGCTTTCGTTTAGAAGTTACTGTGCACAACTTGCTTATGAGATCAACCGGAACCTGAATCATTTATTTTTTTCTCAAGTCCTGGTGTTAAGAAAAGTGTTGTATAAGGAAATGAGTTTATTTTTAATCATGCAGCAGAAGTTCAAACTCAGTGAATGTTAATAGAAAAACCCCAGCAATTTGTTTTGTCAGGATTTTTCTTGAGA
Organism: Tapirus indicus; assembly: GCA_031878705.1. Classification (NCBI taxonomy): domain Eukaryota; kingdom Metazoa; phylum Chordata; class Mammalia; order Perissodactyla; family Tapiridae; genus Tapirus; species Tapirus indicus. The sequence goes on from CM062925.1 coordinate 125,823,425, forward strand.
TTTTAATATCAATGTATTTGTCCTTAATTTACCTCTAATGCTGAAACTTTTTAACATTCCAGTTCTTCTGCATGAACAACTTTATTTTGTAGGAAAAAATATGGTTTTGAAGTCTTTTTATATCATTGCCTTGGCACCTGAATCCTATATCTTTTATTGTTTTTCAAATTTCTTCCCATTTCAAATAAGTGTCTTTGAGGATAATAACAGGGAGTGCTTATTTATTGCTGGCTGTGGGCTGGGTACTCTTCTAAGTGTTTTATATGTATTATCTCAGGGACTATGAGATCAATGTCCCCATTTAACAGATGAAGAATCTGAAGCATGAGAGGTTAACCTCTCTGCCCAAGTTCACCGAGAGGGTTGTGCAAGAACCGACATTTCAATCAAAGTCAGACCCTAACGCACAGACCCATGACCACTGCTCTTCACCTCTTCACACGGGCCACTTTCAGCAAACCCTTCTGAATGCCTCTACCAATGCCCCAATGGAACGCTAATAAAAAAAACTTACATTGTAAAAACAAAAGGCAAAATGAAAAAGACACACATAAAATATGGAAAGTAATTTCACTCCATGTTTAAGATGTTAATTCACACAACTGGCAAATGTTTCCAAGGATTATATCTTGAATGAAGTAGGACTTTTTAAAAGACAGCCAATGTAGTCAAATATCTGAACAAATCGTACAATTAAGACTGCCTTTTGTGTCTGTGAATTTCGGGGGGAATAAAGGTCATACCATAAGAAAATTGTTGGGGTATGGTGAAAGTGGTATTTAGGGATCAATCCATAACCCTAAAGTATATCCATTTGCCTTCCCTCACCCCCATCAGCTTCCAATACTCCATATGTCAATGGACAGAGCCCATCACCACATAGTTATGGTCTCTTTCTTATTCACATATCCAATTTACCATCAATGGTAAATCATTTGGTATCAATGGTAAATCCATCATTTTTGCCTCTTAAATTTTTTTTCAGATTTTTCTGGTTCTCTTCATCTCCAACACCACCATCCTATTGAAGATGCCACCATCTCATCCTGGCCGACTGAAAATTTCTCCTAAATGTTCAACTTCCATTCTCTGCCACCAATCTATTTTCCATGCTGCATCCGGAGTGATTGTTTCAGAACACAATTCTGATTGTGTCCTTAATGATTAAAATAATCCAATTGCTTTCGGTTAATTTAAAAATGAAAACAAGACTCCTTAACATGGTCCCCACTTCCTGTGTCGTCCAGTTCCTCCTTGCCTCAAAGTCCCTCTTGAACAGAGTCATGTCTATCTGCTCTGGCTGCACAGACATTAGGTCCTCAGACCTCAGTCAAACTTCCTCCCTCTGCGGGCCTTTCCACATGCTCATGGTGGATGAAAGTCTCTTTTCTTTCTTCTTTGCCTATTTAATTCTACGTAGTTGGGAGGCCTTAATTAACTAATACTAATGCAAGGGTTGAAAGTTGTCACCAGAAGAAAATTTTTATTTAATTAACCAGTTTGGAAGATGGAAATTGAAAGCATTATCTAAGACACAAGTACCTAAATCCTCCAGTTCCAATTAAATGATAAATAATTGCAAAGTTGCAAGGCAAAAACTTGTTCTTCACCCACTGTCCAAATGAGCAAAGGTTGAAACTGCTTTATAAAGCAAATATAGTTCTGGCTTCAGAACCTGTAAAAAAGAACTAAATGAAATACTATATGATTTAAGATTACAAAATATCACAAATATAAATGGAACATCCCCCCAAAAATCTGTTGGGTTTTTTCCACAAATGGAAAGATGTTTTCTAGGAAACCTCACAGTATCATTAGTCTTATTAATAAACCAATAGTGAAAAGTCCTACAATCATACCGAAAGATATTCCAAAATGAATATTAAAATTTATTTTTGGATGTGTTAATTAAAAAGATCCATGGAAAGAACTTTACACAGGCAGGAGATATTGGAGAGATGTTTAGATAAAGGAGTATCTATCACCACAGAGAAAAAATAATGGTGTGTGGAGGGAGTCCCTGCACCAATAGAACCTGAACTTTGCCTTGGGACCAGCAGTGAACGTGCCATGTCATTCAAGACGAATGAATAAGAGGGCAAGACAAACATGGTACCATAAACATCTATAATCTGAGAGAAACCTTTAGCCCTCCTTGGAGGGGACTCCTCTTTAACAGCTTTTGCTTTTCTCTGACTTGCAACCACTAGGGGACCAGTTTAAACAGAAACTCTCATGGGAAAGGCTACACGTCCCTCTCCCCTGACGTCACTTCTGCTGGATGACTCAGATATCACCACAAACTATTCAATGATTTGTAATTAGAAACCTTTTGCAGTTATTTTACAATTCTGCTCCTCTTTCTCAGATGTCAGCTCTTGTACAGTGTTAATACACCTATTCCTCCTTCATGAAGATAATGTACAAGAGTAAGCAAAATGAAGAGATTTGCAGCATCTTTATCTTCATTATATTAAACTATAACAATTGCATGTGAGCTCTTGGTTTGAACATATGTAGGTATGCTGCATGAATACTATAGTATTTTATCTGGACTGGAATATTAAGCATTGACCCTAAATGTATTTCCAGGGCAGCCCTGGTAAGTTTTTACAAAGGCAATAACAAAGGTTTCATAAAATCTGTTAGGCAATGCGTTGTTCTCCCTCTCTTCTATGTGATATGGTAATAGCTTTGACGTTTGTGTGGCCACTTGTAAGCTGGGTTTTATGTCCTCGAGGCATCTCCACAGGATGCTCTGAGAAGCACTGATGTCACAGAGAGGAGGGCTGCTTCTCTGCAGGAGGCTGGAGATCACTTTGGACTACAGGTTGGGAGGATGGCTCCTCAGGCTGGGAAGACAAGACAACGGTTCATAGACAGCGTTGAGTTTACTTTATTTCCTTAGGAAGGACATCTGATGTTCCTCCTCTTATAGTACCTGCCTTTTCAAGTCACACCTGCGCATTCACAGCATTCTGGGTTCTTCACAGTACCCAGTGTGAACCCAAGGGAGCCTGACGCCAGCTTCTTCACTCACTCCCCCGTTGTGACTGTCTCGGGCTTGTTCCAGGTGAATAATGAATTTCGTATTTTGGTAACTTCTGAAACAAAAGTTTCATAAGGTAAATGGGATAAACTACAGAAGTACACTATGTCACTATGTCAACTAACCAAAGACTGAGGAACAACTATTTCCTGAACAGGAACTTGAATTCAGACTGGGTTTTTTTTTTTGGTGTTTACTAATGATATCTAATTACACCTAATATTCATCATGAAAGGATAGGCACATACATAGGAAATATATTTGAAAGACAAATATTTCTACATCATTCCATAGTTTACCAAAATATTTGAAATATAATTTATTTAATGATAAGCATTTAATTGATTTAATACCATTCTATTTTGGGTGTAAAAGAGTATTATAAAGTTTTTAAAAGTTGTTCTGCCTGAGACGTCACTTTATTGGCAACTTGCAACATTTTTTATTTTATATTTATTGACTTTGTATATGTTGTTTCATGATGCTTTGTAGCTCTCACTTGCAAGACATTTATTTCTAAATAAAATAGGGTAAAATATGAAAATTCTTTGAACCTTGTCTAGCACATCACAATGATGAAAAATTAGCTTCCCTACCGGTCTCCCCCACAGCCTATTTATAATAAAGGAGAACTTTGTTCTATTTGATTCTCTGAAATCCATCACTGCCACGAATAGGTGGGACAAAACTAGATTAATTTTTGACCAAAGTAGCAGGCTATTTATTTTAGAATCGTTGAACTATAGCTATTTTACTGCTAATAAAAACCAGAGAGTTCTGGGTTATACCACAGTATGGTGGGCTAAATTGGTGTTCTGAAGAGACTGGGAAAAATTGTCCAGACAGAAAAATGCCTGGTTCTTGTCAAGATTCAGAAGCAATTCTAAATACATTCTAAGGATTCTGGGCATCTGATAATGAAGAAAAACCATCAACCAAATTGTCAGAAGGCTGTATAGCAATGGTTGAAAAAAGGGTTTATGAAAACATTTGTTTTAGGCATAATACCTGTTCTAAAAATTTGTTTTTCTAAATTAATGTTTTATTTCCTTGAATTGGTGCTAAAAAGTGTTTATTAAAATCAGAGCTCTCAAAGTATCACAATGTTTTTAGTTAGTTAAGTAACAACGCTGACAAATAATTATATTCTTGACTCATGAATTCTTTACATAAATTAATGATCACACTCCCTATAAATCTATGATATTATCATCCCAATTTTACATATAAAGAATCTGAAGCTGCAGAGGGTTTACTCAAGATTACACAAAGATTCCTCAAACCCACTATAACTAACTAAAGAGGAACTATTTTAAAGGATGCTCACAGATTTGACAGAGAGCTTCAGAACAGGAATGGAAACGGCAGAAATGAAGGGCATCTGAGGACCAGGCTGAAAGGAAAGCGAGGGCACACCCGTTCACCCTGTGATAGCCCACCTTCTGCAGCTCACGCTCTCACTTCCCCAAATGCATCTGATGAGCCAGGTTTGGTCACACATCCGCCTGCAGTGGGAAGGGAGGCAGAACATCCATTTCCTTTAGCTTCTGAGGTATAAGATTGTACCAGAAATTACACAATCACCACATGGATGCTCTTTTTCTCAAAAAGAAAAATGAGGTACTAGTAGAAAGGGGGAATGGATATTGAGGAACAAAACAGTTAATATCCACCAAAAATAGCTCTCAATTATTAGTTCTGAAGCATTTTAGTATACATATTATCTACAATTCTCATGACAACCTGGCCTGACACATGTCTTGGTCCATTCAGGCTGCTATAAGAGGATACCCAGACTGCGTGGATTATAAACAACAGACCTTTATTTCTCAGTGTTGGAGGCTGGAAACCAAAGCTCAAGGCACCAGCAGACTCCATTTCTTAGGTAAGAACCCACTGCCTGGCCCATAGATGGCGTCTTCTCGCTGTGTCCTCACCTGGAGGAAGGGGTGAGGGGGCTCTCTGGGGTCTCTTTATAAGGGCACTAATCCCATTCACGGGGGCTCCACCATCATGACCTGATCACCTCCCAAAGGCCCACCTCCTAACACCATCACCTTGGGGGGTAGGTTTCAGCATATGAATTCTGGGGGAGAGAAACAGTGAGTCAAAGCAACACATATTATTATCCTATTGTACAGATGAGAAAACTTTGCCTCAGGAATATGAATAAATTTGTTCAAAGGGACGCATCTAATTAGCAGCAGAATTAAGAGTCAAACCTAGGACTATCTGAATCCCTAATCAACGTTTTTCCCTCCAATTTGATCACTCCATTGATAATTTACAGCAAAACCATGCCTTTCCAGAAAAGAAAACATAAGTGTGGCATTGGCCCCTGTTTAATATTATCAGAGGTTTATACTTTGTGATGCTACGCGAGGTAGGCCTGCAGCTATCTGTGCACAAAGAGCCTGGAAATAATTTATTCTTCCGGGAGGGTTCCTCTTCCCCTTGCCGTGCTGTTCTTCTCTTTGTACCTCTAGGCACTTTCTTTGAATTCTTAGGAGCAAAACTTTCTAAGTCACTCAAGCTGACATCCTTCGTGACCTGCCAAAGGCAAAAAAATAAACAGTTTTACTACTGAGGGGTTCTGACAATGTGCTTCTTGAGGAAAAGTGAAGCTTTTCATTATGTGAAAGTGAAAGCAAGTCACTTTTTGGAGGAAAAAAATTTTCTCGGAAAAAAACAGCGAAAATGCAATGTTAGCAACTGCATTTTATAGATTTCAAACTTGACCCATTTAGCCATTGTTTAGAATAAGAGGCATAACAAAGAGACGTTTAGTGCTAGAATATAGTATCAAATATTTAACCCAGCCTTGACATGAAGTCCCTTTGTAGCATTTCTGAAAACAGAGGTGACTACTACTCGGATTATGATGAACATATCTTCTCAGAAACATAGAATTTAGTAATTTAATGCAACATAAAATTTGAGATTTTGGTAAATTTTAAAATATAATTTCAATAAATGCATTCTATACCAATGATTTGCTAATTTAAGGAAAACAGACTGCTCAAAGAGTATCATTATTATAGTCTCACATCCCTAGACATTGCTTTCCGGGAATGAGAGATAAAATGCCTAGTTCAGAAGTATAAAATTATTTTCAAAATCAGAGAGTAGACTTTTGTTCATTTTTATTTATTTTTAAATAGACTTTATTGTTAGAACAGCATTAGATTTATACAAAAATTGAAGAAATGGTACAGAGAGCTCCCATATACCCTGCAGCCAGTTCTCCCCATTAATAACATCCTACTGTAGTATGGTACATTTCCCACAATTGATGAACTGATGTTGGTGCATTATTATTCACTAAAGTCCACACTTTATTCAGATACCTTAGTTTCTCCCTAATGCCCTTTTCCTGTCCCAGATCCCGTCCAGGCACCACACTACACATAGGTGCCATGTCTCCTTAGGCTCCTCTTGGCTGGGACAATTCCTCAGACTTTCTTTGTTTTTGATGATCTTCACAGTCTTGAGGAAAGCTGATGAGGTATTCTGTAGAATGTCCCTCTGTCAGAATTTGCCTAATTTTTTCCCTCATGATTAGACTGTTCTTTGTTTGCTTGTTTGTTTTGTTTTGGGAGGAGAAAGACCACAGAAGTCAAGTGCCATTTCCAGCCGATTTTAACAAGGGTACATACTATCAACTTGATTTAGCACTGTTGATGCTGACCTTGACCACCCAGCTGAGCTAGGATTTGTCCAGTTCCTCCATTATAAAGTTACTCTTCCTGCACCTTCTTACTATAATATACTCTTTGGAAGGAAGTCACTGTCACTTCAGGAGTGAGGGGTTATGCTCTCCCTCCTTGAGAGCCGAGTATCTACCTACATTATTTGAATTTTGTCTTTTTTGCATAGGAGATTTAATCCCTTATTTATTTATTCAGTCATTTATATCAGTTAGGACAATGGATATTATTTCATACTTTGGGTTATAAAACAATACTACTTTAATTATGTTGTTGCTTAAATTATTCCTTCTTTGGCCATTGGGATCTCTTTCAATTGGCTCCTTATCCTTCTGACGTACCCATCAACGTGTGCGTGTGGGAATGTTCAGCACTCCCTCACTTTCTTCCACAAATACTCCAGGTGCAGCTTATATATGTCTTGCTCCAGCCCTAGAATCAGCCATTTCTTAAAGGAGCCTTCATTTCTTTATTAGAGAATGGTATTGGAAACCTAGATCCAGGTACTAGGTATGCTTGTCCAAACTGGGCTGTCATTGCCTCTAGGCCCTCTCATCTGACAAAGCAAGGGTTTATATGTGTGTATATTAATGACATTATAAATGATGCACATATCTATAAATTTTCTATATGTAACCACGTCTGTCTATATTAAGCTCCACACGAGTCCATCCTGATGTCTCCAGCTCTAACCTATTACCCCATAGATCATTCTAGCCGTCTCCCTTTATAGATTTATTTATCTATAAATCCCTACTCCTACTCCAATAGTAAGAAACCTGACTCCCACCATCCATCATCCATTTAACTAATTACCTAGTTCCAGTATGCATGTTCTATAATTAACAATCAGAATTATTAACCCAAACCTTGTGAGAAACCATTTCATCAACTATAGTACAGCCATTCTGTATGATTCCTTATGCCTTTTGTTTTACAGACTCTACTCCTTTCCAAAGTTACTAAGGTCAGCACCTTCTCCCTTTATTTATTTTTAACTCAAAAAGAATCCTATAACTTCCAGTCAAAATGGCATTATAGGTTCATATTTCAAGGTCATTCTCTGTTGCAAACAAACATTAGAAATGGCAAATTAGAACTAAACCTATCTTAAAGAAGCATGATGCCTTCAGAGGTGAAAGGAAGTAGCCAGAGGTTTTGAGTCAGGACCTGGGGCTGGATCTGAAATATCCCCAAACTTTCCCCAGAGCAGGAAGTCCTTGTCTAAGACCTGGTTCTGAACTGGAGAACAGGAGAAGGGTGGGTAGAAATTTAAAAAAAAACTGCTAGAGAAGGAATAAAGAGTACAGAGCAAAGAAAGTCAGAGAGAAGGAACAAGTCAGAGAGAGAGAGAAAGTTTCACTGTGGTTAATAAAAATAATAATAGTTGAGTGATTTGAAAATGGTGTTTCAAAAGACGTAAAATACCTTAAACTAAACAAACAGCAAATTATAATACAAATCAAACAAACAAAATGGCAGGAACAAATGAAGAAGACAATGAAAAATAATATTTTAGAAATCCAGGAAATTAAAAACTATGGACAGAAAATTAACATTAACTCAATAAATAAAGTACATTTAAACACCCTCAAAGCAGAAATTATTGAATTTGAGATAGTATGGAGCATTCCTCTAGAATAAAGCACAAGGAATCAAACAAATAAATTCCTATTGAAATATGCCAACTTTTTATTCCTTTTGTCAACTAGTTCTATCTTTCAAAACATATTAATCACAGCTATTTTGAAGTCTTTTCTTTCTCACAGCTTCCTTGCCTGTCCAGAAATTGCTTCCTGCTGGCCCCATAGTATAGATAATATGTTGTAGAAAGTCTGTATCTTGTCCCCTCTCTGTCTGATGATCCTTCTGGTAGGTGGTTATGCTGTTGGTGACTCAAGTGGTCCAGGTGTGTTTAGAGCGCATCTATTTCTATTTTGCTGTTATCCTCGGAGTGCACCCCTTGGGTGAGCGGTCCCAGCTTGTAGAGTGTGTATGTCCTTTCTTTCCATCGTTTGATGATTGACGTGTTCAACAGTGTCTCCATTCCCGCTTCATCAGAACTCCCAGGTGCTCCCCGCACTCCAGACATCTGAAATTTCTGCTCACCCTTAGCTCAGAGTCTCTCATTGCTTATGTGCATGATAAATGACAGCAGGAGAGCCCCCCAGCTGATCCAGGTTTCTGTGGCATTTCCCCTGTGGCTTCCCCTGACCTTAGTCACCGGAGCAGCTCTAAATTACAGTCTCCCATTGCTCTCCCTAGCAAGACTGCCACTCTTTGCTGGGCCTCCATGTACACCACAGTCTGGAAAATGCCCTAGCAGAGATCTGGGCTAATCGAGGGCTTTCCTCAAGGATTACACCCCAGACTGGCTACTGTCTAATTCTTGAAAACACATATTTTTCATATGTTTTGTTCACTTGTATAGTCATCCACTGTGGATGGCAAGTCTGATGCCAGTTGCTTTGTGGTGGAAACTGGAATTCACATAGGCAATATTCAAGGGGAAAAAAATAAAATTGGAGGACTTACACTATTGACTATAAAGACATACTCTATAGCTACAATAAGAAAGACAGTATGTTATTTTCTCAAAAACAGCTAAAGAAACTAATGGAATTGAATAAAGAATCCATAATCAGGCTCATATGTATACAGTCTCCTGATTTATACCAAATGTTCCAGTGCAAGGTAGTGGGAAAAAAGATGGTCTTTTCAATAAACGGATTCAAGCCAATCAAAATTCCATATAAAAAATGTATCTTGATTTCTTTCTCACACCATACCCAAAAAATAATTTGAGCTGATTCATAGAATGAAATGTCAGAATAAAATAATTAACCTTCTAGACTAGAACACATTCATGACCTTGGATTGGATAAAGATTTCCTAAACTGCAAACAAAAATTACTCCATATAAGACAAAAAAATTGAACTTTCTAAAACTTATAAACCTCAGTCCCATTAAAAGACACCATCAAGAGAGTGAGAAAACAATTCATAGACAGGGAGAAAATATTTGCAAAACATTACTCAAATGACTCCTAGCTGGAATATAAGAAGACATTTTACAAATCAATAAAGGCTATAAAAAAGAAAATTCACACAAAGTCACAAAATAAGGAAAGATCTTATATAAACTCTTTAGAGAAAATAATATCCAGTAGCCAAGAAAAAAGTCTTAAAAGGTCCTGAACATAATTTATCAGCATTATAATGAAAATGAAAACCACAAAGAGACACCACCATTCATCTACCAGAATTAAAATGATCAGTAACACCAAGTGTTGGTAAAGATGCTGGGCAGTTGAAGCTGTTACATTGCTCATGAGAAACCATTTTGCAAAAGTATTCAGCGGTATCTATCACCCAGTATTTCTGCACATACATTCTAGAGAGATGAATGCTTATGTCACCAAAAGGCACATACAAGATCTTTCATGGCAGCTATATTCTTAAGAGCTGAACATCCAAAATAATGTCACCATCATCAGGAATAGAACAGTCAAATTACTTGTGATATAGTCATTCAACCAAACACAACACAGCAGTGAAAAAAATGAACTCTTGGAGCCCACAACAACCAAGTGAAGCTTACAGACTTAATGTTAAATGACAGAAGTTAGAGGCAAAAGAGTGCAGACTGCATCATTCCATTTTATACAGTATAAAAACAGGCAAAGCTAATCTGTGGAATTAGCTGAGAGTGGAGTGTTTGGTGCAGTGCTGAGTGGTATGTGGCATGCAGAAGTCTCTGGGGAGGCAGGAGTTGTATATGTCTTGACCTGCGTGGTGGTTACATGGGTGTGCATGTATATAACTAGTTTACTTGTCCTCTTAAGATCTGTGCACTTTATTACATCTCATTTTAATAACAAATAATAATAAATACAAATAAAATGCATTTAATTTACAAGAAAGTTTTCCAATTTGCCAATTGTGTTATCTTAGAATCAGTATTTGATTGTAATTAGACACACGATGTCTGAATTAGAAAGGACAACATGGAAAGTATATTTTTGATGTCCTGAGAAAAGAACACTGCAAAAAATAATTTCAACCTGAAAATTAATTACCTGAGTTCCTACAAATGAATGATTACCAAATCGTAAGTAGACAACTACATATCCTGATAGAACCATGGTAGCTTTCTTCCAAATCTTTTTAATTTACCTCCTGGAACATATATATACAAACAAGGAGAAACAACAGCAACAAAAGCAAACCTATGTATTCAACAAAATGAGACAGAGAAAACTCACAAATTTCTGGGTATATGTAATTGTTTCTAAAGCAACTGAAGCTAGTAGACCATGGGCAGGAAATGGAGACAATGAGATGGAGAGAAACTGGAAGCCTGGAAGGGGCCAGCAGTGGCAGATATTATGAAGCAAGAGCAAGTGTTCGTTCCCAGAAGGAGAGGGTCCCACTTGATGAAGGAACTGTCGTGCGCCACGCTGAACTTAGGACATGACTGTGAGGAGACTGGAGACAGAAGTTCCTGGGGTAGAAAGTGAAATCTCAGAATGCATCACCTTCCTTTCAGAAATACCTCGAGGAGGCATGAGGAGACACTGAGGCTGGAGGTAGAAATTGTTAGGAATGGGACTTATCACTGAGGAGCACAGAAGGTCCCTCTGCACAGAGTCCTAGTTTATGTAGATGACACACCCCTCTCACAGCAGGAGGAGAAATCCGAAGAGGTGTATGAGCTGAGAGATCTGGAAAGTTACTCAGTCTCTCCCTTTACAAGACTATATTTCCCAGAACTGGTCTAGGAAAATAAAAGTTATTTACATATGAGAAATTTTAAAAAGGAATAAACACAGCTTCTATAAAAAATGTCTAGTAACATAGGTAAGAAGGAGAAGTAACCCTCCCTAACGTATTAGGAAAATATAAAAAAAAAGAATTTCCCAAACTGATGAAAATTGTAATCCAACACTCCAACATGAATTAAGAAAAACATAATCATAAAGCAATAAAAGACACAGAAAACAGCACGATGTGGAAATAGAAGATCTAAAAAAAAAAGGACAGTTTGACACTGGGAGGTAATGTCTAGACAACCAGGGGAAGTGGAATGAGAACTGGGGGTCTTAGGAAAACACACAAGGAGAACAAGGAGCAGCAGAGGGTGTGACCTGAGGGGAAGAATGAGGAATGTGGACAGACCAGAACAAAGGGAGAACTTTTAGCAAGTTCAGAATATGAAGTCAAACAACAAACTGAGTTTTGAAGAGGGAAAGAGAGAGAGGAAAATCACCTAATTTTATTGTTGCTCATTTTAGAAAAATTTATTGATAAGGTCTAAGCAAAGAGTACCTGAAAGTATTATAGAAAGTATAAAGAAGTAACACTAGCATATACTTAAATACTAGAAATTGACAAATTTAAAAAAATGAAAACATTATTAAAAATGTTGAAATTTATCATCTCTCTCTCCTTTGCTTTCTAGCTTCAGAAAATATAATAAAATACGTGGCAGGGTTTATAACATGTCATGTCGACAGTGGAAATGTATTTAACTCAAGTAATAAAAGAAGGTTGTCTTCGGATTGGATCCCAAAACAAAACCCAAGTAGATTTTATATGAGAAGCAAACTACAGACCAGTAATTCCAGATATTTTAATTTCTTAAAAGTAAAATGATGGGCAAAATTTTATCAGGCAAACAGAAATGATGGGCAAACTTTACTAGGCAAACGAAAGTAAACCAGGTGTGTCTTGTTAATATCAGACAAATGTGAAAGCAGACTCAAAAATGTTATGAGAATATCGGGAGGGTACTAGATCTCAGTACATGTATAGCTCACCATGAACTCAGGGTGCCTTTGAATATCCACACATAAAAGAGCACATCTTTGGCCTTCATAATGTAAAAGTTATAGGAATAACTAGGAAAAAACAGACAAAAGGGTACTAATATTAGACTGTGAAGTGGATGGAAGGAAATAAGAATATGGAAGATAATGGCACAGTAAGCTATGTATGATGGAGATGATAGACAAATATATAAAATTCTGCATGTTCTAGTGCACACTTTTTTAAGAACTCATGGAAAATTTATGGAAATTGACCATATAGCAGGCCATTAAAAAAACTCAGTATTTCCCACTCCACAAGAAAAAAAGATAGTAAAGAAATAAAAAGCCTATTTTTCACTCTTTGGTTGAAGGGAAAATACAAATCAAAAAATAACAATGAAATAAATTAATTAAGTTCTCAGTAAAAATGATTGAAAAAAGTTTGTTAAAGTAAGCCAAAGACACACAGAAGCAAGCAATTAATGAAAATAAAAGCAGAATACAGAAAAATACAAGGTCAAATACATTAATCAAAACATCTAGTTCTCAAAAAATGTTTGATGAGTATATAAACCATCAGTTTAAATAATCAAGAAAAAGATGAAGAAAAAGGTAACACAAAATAATCATAAGTGGTGTATAATTTCAGAAATAAGAATATTTAAAATACATAAGATACTTTGCAAAATTATATATTAAATATTAAAACCTTATGAAATTAATTATTGTCTTGGAAAAATGATTTCCAACACTGATCCATGAAGAGATAAAATGTATAAGCAAATCAGTTCCTACAAAAGAATCTGAAATGTTTATGAAAGTGCAACCCTCCCCACAAAAAACACATCTATTACCTCACAGAGGAATTCTATCAAACTATTAATGTGCTGAAGCAAAAGCAGTACAAAGATAGAAAATATTGCAATTATTTTCATGAAGTTTACAGAATAAAAACACAACAAATACTGCACAATAAAATAAAACTGTAACAATCTCCATAGTGAGTATCACTGCTAGAATTGGATGTGAAATATTAGCAAACGGAAGCCAGTATTATATTAAAGGAATAATACATCACCACCAAGTGAGATTTATACAGTAATGAAAAGATAATTTGATATTAATAAAATTCCTCATATTAACAGAACCAAGGAGAAAAATATCATATGATGCTGCAAATGCACTTGATAAAATTGAGTGACTATACTTTATTAAAGAACACACTCCAAATAGGAGTTTGTGAATATAACATAAATAGAATTAAATACATTTGTTTAATCCAAATAATATTATCAAGTCTCATGAATTAAAACTTGAAGCACTTCTGGTGAAGTCAGAGACAAAACAGGCATTTCTACAATACCACTATTATTTAATCCAAAAAGAAAAGCAAGCAAGAGAAAACACGCAGTAATTCCCATTTAAAGGAATTTAACCTGAAGAAATTCTTGCACACGCGCTAAATGGTGTATGTGCACCATCATGTTATCACTGTGTTCTATTAATTACCCAGACTAGACACAAGCAATGCCCATGGATGGGTCTGTAGAATAAAGCCTCCAGCACATCCCACAATGGAACAGTCAATGGGGCAGAGGCTCCAGGTCCCTCATCACATCCTCGGCTCACTGTGGCTTCTACTGGCTGCGGCAGGGGGCAAGTCTGAGAAGGGCCAAGGCTTCCCAGCACCAGCACCAGCCTCATTTCTCAGCTTTTCTGCGTCTGCACTTTCTCCTGGACCCCTGAAGACATTTCCCCCACGATGGAAAGTGCTCCAGCTTCCTATTCTTTGGGGCCGTTTCTGTTTCTGAGGTTTCTGCATAAGACTCGTAGAAGGACAGCTGTTCAGAAGGCCATGGCAAGAGGCTGGGCGTGGTTCTTCAAGGTGCACTATGCATTTTGAACCAGTGGGCACTATATTAGGCCATGTCCCTGATAGTTAGAATAGATGGTTACAGTAGAGGTAGAAATGGCCTCTCTCATCAGAATCCCAGTGATCTGTCGGGGAGCCTGTGCTTCCTGTAGCTGCATCGTGAAGCTCTGATGGATGACATATTCTGCTTCCGGAAGTGGGACCGAGATCTTCAACCAGAAGACACAACAGGCGCTCCACTAACCCTGACGCTCTGACTGCCAATGAATCATTGGAGGCTTGTGTGTGCGGGTTCAAATCACACTTACTAAAATTATTTGTCGATTTTAGTAGAAGTACAAAGTACATCTGACCACTGGACACATGAGACATGAGTCCATGTTTGGTTTCTCCTGGGCTTCGGTGCATATATTTTCCTAAATCCCCTGCCCTTCATGTCATTACTGAGCAGCAAAGTACCTTAAGTTTATCCTTTTATAACAACCTATTATTCATAGAAATAGCATTTGTAAAATAATACTGAAAAAATATAATCCACGGGTTCAAAAAATTCTCTTCAGTTATTGACAACATACCAAGGAGATTAAAGACATCTGCATTTAGTCCTCAGGAATTTGAAGTTTGTGATCTCTTTTGATTTTTTTGCTAATCCACTTCAGAGTCCAAAGAGTTTCCAAAAAGCTGTAAACACCCTCAGAAAGGAGTTACTATACCAGTGAGGGTAACTGACCCTGATAATGCTGAGGAGAATAAGGATTGCTTATTCTGAATTCTTCCACTCCTGAGATTACTGTCAACATGCAACTCAACAGCCAAAGTCTGCCCAGGCCGGTAACCAGGGACTCACACCTTATGGGATGAAGTTCTGATGGATCCCCCTGGACAAGTAATCCAGACCAGCACAACCACTGCCCAAGAGCGAGGGAGTCTAGAGTCGTGTCGACGGCTGATGATGAATACGGATATAAATTATGGAGTCAGTTCAACTTGAGGTGGGAATTATCGTTTGCATTTTGTTGCAACAGTCTTTCCACAATTTTTTTCCTTAAATAATCATGACTTTCACCTCCTTAAAGAATCAGTAACAAGACAGAGTAAATACTATGTGGGGCAAGCATGGATTTTGGCAATGCACGGGTGGACCCCAGCCGTCTGCGTTGAGGCTTTGCTGTGTGCCTTCAGAGCTTGTTGCTCCCATGCAAGCTGCTGACTCCAATCTTCCCACAAGAACCTGCAACCCTGCCTGAGGGATTTCTCTGGCTGCAGGAAATCCTTGGCCTGCCAAGAGTTCCAGAGAGTTATAGCCCCAAGAAACAGCCCGAGCAAATGACAGATGGGAGTTAATAGAAAATTACTTCCTCTCCCTTGCCCTTATGGTAAGTCAGAGGAGTGGTTTCCTCTGTGGAGGGGCACAAAGGGGTCTCCTGGGGTTCTGGAAATGATCTGTATCATGATCTCGGTGGTGGTTACTTGGATTTGTATATAGGACCAATCCATCCAGTTGTACAATTAAGATTTTTGCACCTCACTGCATATATGTTGTACCCAATAAGTTTCTTTGAAAAATAGACAGATAGGCTTCCCATCCATGAAAATTGATTGAACCCAAAGATTATTCTCCCAACCTTCATGAAATCCCACGGAAGCAAATGTATAGAGAATAAACAGACAGCTTTATAATAGCAAACAGAACTGGAGTGGGAATAAACTTCTGCCAGGCAGACAGTGGTTGGCATCAAGCTGGGAATGAGATGGAACAGAAGAGGAACACACAGCTCAGAATATACTTCAAGAGGTCTTCAATAGAGGTGGTCACCAATCCCCCTGAAAGAACCTGGGAAAAATTCACAAGAAATGTTAGGAGTCATATAGGACCATATCAGGAGGCCCATTAGGTGGTTAAAAGAACTCTCAAAAATATAGGAATTGGTAAGATTTACAGAGATGTTACTTGACAGTACCTATGCATCTTCTGCAAGTGTGTATGTTAAATAATCATCTTTGAATACAGAGTTCTTTAAAGAACAGACGACTTTTGCAGTCAAGCCCGATACATCTTCAGCAGATTTATGTCCTTTGAGTTCCATGTGGTCATTGTCCACACTGGAGGATGGTAATTGCCAACAAACATTTTTTTGCAGGATACATATTTATCTTATGTTTTTTCTTCTTTAGGAGACTATATTTAGTGCTTCATTTTTCACTAAACACATGCTTTCATTTTTCAGCTCATTGCTTCCCAAAGCACTTATTAAATAAACTGTTGTAGATTTATACCATATAATAAATGACAATGCTGTTGTATCAAGAATGTCAGATTATTTTATATACACTTTATGGCAGCTAAGCTAAGCTTCTACTCACCTACCTATTTTAAGAGCAGTTAACCAATAATTTCCTGGTTTCCTACACCTCTCTGGATGCATTTCACAGGCTTCCATGTGGATTAAGCACATGGTGTGACCAGCAGGAGTGGCTGCAGCCCAGTTATTGTAGCATCTGGGGAAAGGGGAAAAGGGACTCCACTAATGATTTTTCAGATTTAATCAAGAATTAAGAGTAAGATGTCTCTTCACAGCAGAAACTAGAACTACAAAGTAGAAATCTACTATACCTATCCTACTTTATTTTGATAAAATTTAAAACAGCATGTCATTAAAATTAAAAAAATAATAAAATGGAGCAAATTCTAAACCAGAAAAGATGTCAAGACAATAGGTAGTAGCTAGGATGTATGGCTAGCCTATATATAAATGCATTATTTAGAATTATAGAGGTAGGCAACACAAAACTCACAAAGAAATTGTGGAAAGAAAGTTCTTCTTAGAACAGAGCTAGTAATAGATAGCGTGTGCATTTTTGGACTCAATAAACATTTTCATGTTTCTGCATATACAAAGTATGTGTGTTTGTGTGCATCTGCATCTTAGATAGATAGATAGATAGATAGATAATAGATAGACGACAGAGATATAGATGTAGATGTAGAGATAGAAATAGAGATAGAGACAGAGATAGACACACCTATGGTTAGGCTAAAGTAACGAGACCATACTTGACTATAGTTTGGTAAATTATCTAGTTTTCTGGGTGCCATATTATGACATTTTAATAGAGTTGACAAGATCACTGGAAGGAGTTCTGAAGAGGCTCACCAGACTGTTCCCTGGGTCTGCATTAGGCTTGCTCTGCTGTGATCGCTCATTGTCTGCCATGCAGAATGAGCCTTATTCCAAACAAGACCCACATTTTGTTTAATGGAAATACGTCTTACTCCTCAAGGAAAAAGATTGAGTACTCGTTTTTTTTTTTTTTTTTTTTTTTTTTTATTCTCGCCATGTCTAGTTAAGTGCCCAATGGGCCATCAATAAACCCTTGTCCAACTTGAATTGTGCTGCTTCTCCTGGATGCTGAAGGTCAACTCCAAGCTCTTGTCATTGTGAGAAAGCCAGTCAGACGTCAGAAAGAAAGCACATGGAAATGAAGGACTCACCTTGGAAAGTAGGGAGTTAAGACACATTTAATTAGCTGCCTTCCTCAATTCCACAGCTTACTCAGTGTTATCTGCTCCTATGAGGAAAAGAAAACAAACACAGTATTAGAAGCTCTATCATCCCAATGCCTCATACTTTAAGATGCTGAAGTTACCAGCAGTTAATAATAACTGTAAATGATGAGGAAAGTCAAATGCATTTGTAACTTTTAGCTCATTTTGAGGTCAAAACTTCAGTATCCTCAAAGATGTCATATACTACCTACAATATATTGGTAGGGGAAAAAGAAAAAACTTTTCAAAAAAGTTGAAGTAATAGGTATTATTGTTATTATTATGTAATGAGTCTATTTATTAATGATATTAATTTGAGACATACAAAAATTAATAATGTCTAAAAGTAGCTTAGGGCCACATTCAAATATTGACTTTCTGGGATGTTTTATGTTCTTAATTATTAAGGTTTGTGATGAAGATTGAAAATCCTCATTTACTTTAAGAAAACTTCAGTTAATAAAATACAAAGCCAGAATATATATTTTCTGTGTAAGTTGCAATTTAAATGAAAACGAAGTATATATAATATACACTACATGTATCTCATCTTTATGTATATCTATAATATATATAAATATATACTATATATATCCTATTGTTCACACTTTGAGTCTAAACCTAATGATATTGGTCTAATGCAGTAAGGTTTCCTTCCTGTCAATGTAGAAAACTAACCAAACGTATGGCAATATTGACCTGTTTCTCAGTGTTATTAAAAATAAATTATCCTAGAATCTCATTAATGTAAACACAAGGTATTATCACTTAAAAGGTGCAATTAACAGAAAAATATGAGAAGAATCTTATTTTAGAATGAACCTAATCCACAGTAAAAACAAAAAATAAAAATAAATCCTCTACGCTAATCCAAAGATTTTGATATGACCAATGGCTATGAATTTTAATATAAGAATTTTGAGCAGTCACATAGTGGATATACATGCAGGCTATATACTGCAGTATTGATTCTACTCCCAATAGTTATTCATTGAAAAATTCTCGAAAAAAGGTTGTAATTTCTAGCCACCAACAGAAAGAAAGGGACTCGATCATACTTTCTACTCACTTTGGTGACTCTTCAAGAGAAGATGCTCAGTGTATATTCAGTTGCCATGAGATGCCATAATCGAAATAAAGACAGACCCTCCATTATTGTCTGCATTATAAAATCATAAGTGTGGCAAATAAAAAACCAAACAAAAATTCTCAAAGTAAAAACACACAAAACAAAACAGAAAAACACCAAATTAAACCACATACACACAAACAGTCAATGCTTGCCAGGTAAGAACAATACAGAATTAAGGCCACTGGAAATGTGGACAAGAGGATGTATGGTTAGTGAACACTTAGAAGGACCCTTATTTTTCTGTAGGAAATCACCTGCCTCAGATTCCAGACAGCAGCCGCCAGATTCTATCATTTTCTCCACGGCACCTGGCTTTGGAGTCACTCCTGCAGCCAAAGCTCACGACTCCACAGCAGAAACGATTTGGAAAAGGATGAAGCAAGCATCCAGAGGTGGGGAGATGGGCTGCTTTAATCAAACGGATTCTAATGATACTTCTCCAGCTCATGACATAATTGTAGTATCACCATTCATGCCTCTATAGTTTAGTAAATGTCACACTTGTACCAGGCTCCTTTTTAAAGCCCAATGGGGCGTTTTATCTTCCCTAATGTAGCACCACTATAATGCCTGCTCTTCATTACCGTTAATACACACAGAAAGTCTATACGGTACCAGATCTGAAGATGTTATTACAGAGCAAATTGCATTAATAATCCCCTGATAAAGTTTTCCCGAATAGCAGGGAATTATATAATTTATTAAGGACACCTCCTAAAATTGAACCACAGACCGTGTGGATCCAGTCAAATGAAATGTGGTAGATAATGTGTCCAGAGGAACAGTCAAACCTTGAACTTCGTAGTTTGCTCAGATATATAGTAAAAGACTAGATTTGATGAATTTGGCATAAATTACATAAGAACACTAATTAAATTTTTATTAATGGAATAATTTCGCTCAAATTATTGCAAATATATCTTGTGTCTCTTCTTTCCCTCAATTTCCTCAAACTGCCATTAATATTTTTAAATCCCAGTATGTGTAAGACACCATGAAAACACTATGAACCATTCAACAAGGAGTCTAAGAAAACAATATGGGGAGGAAGCAGAGATGCTGAAAACACTTTCAGTCTTGGGGTAGGAAATCGTATGCCCTCTCCTGAATTTGTCCTGTGAACACAGAATGAAACAGGAGGGCATGTTAGTTCCTGAAGGAAGATGTTGCCTCTCTTTCGTGATTGTTTCCCCAATCTAGTATTTTTCTGATTTTTTTTTTTGCCCCAAATGGATGCTCCAAACTAAGTATGATAAAAGGAAGCTAGAAATTCAAGTCATCAAATGTGCCTTCCTGTTTCATGAATTCTCATCTTACACGAGACATAATACCATTTTGACAGACTTTGTCAATCCTTGCAAAGAATATTAACTGTGCCTGAAAGACGTTTTCTTTTCATTATGAAAATGGTGAAATGCAGAAATGTGTTAGGACAGGAGAGTGCAGGAGACTTACCAAGTGCCTCTACTCTGTAGTCTTCGCTTCTGCTGACTATTTTCTTAAAGCGCACCAGGGTGCTGATGGAGCCGCATAATTTGGCGTCTTTCTTTCTGTTCTCTGGGCTTCTCACCTCCACCTGCTCTGCAGACGCCCGGTGTGGTGGGGTCCCTCCGAGACTCTAAGCATCCTCATAAGCACCATTTAGTGCCCTATCTAAGTCTCCTTGGAGCTGGGTTCTCCTGCTTCTTCAAAGCATTCATTTACCATCTTATAACAGCATAAAAATGGTGTTAATGTTTGAATCTGTAATAGAGGTGTTAATGTGCTAAATGTGCTAACTATATTTAGCATACGTAGTTATGGTTCAAAACAATCTAACCCCCTTAAAGATTCAAGATCATGTGTCACACTACCCCATGTACTCAGACACGGACAATGGGAGGTTAATTAGAAATAAACTGACAGCATCACATGTCTTCACTAGAAAAGTGTCAGAAATGAAGAGCTGTTTTTCTATTTTTCTTCAAATTGTTAGCGGAAAAAATATTAAAAACTCTACTCCTATAAAAGAGAAGAGTGTTCAGTAGAAAATAATTTCTCTTAGAGTCAAGAATTGAACCATATGAAATCAAGAGTGATGTTTCTTAGTAACGGTGACTAGAAACGTTGCGCTGGTGTTATGTGTCCACTCTTTTTCAAAAACAACTAAGAATACAGTGAGCTAGAAACAAGTTAGATTAAATTGAAGCAAATTAAAAGGTTACAATAAATTTTTCATTAAGGAAGACATTGGAGAAGAATCTAAACTGCTGAAGCACGTGTCCTAGAGTTATAAATATTGACTTGGGAGTTTTTGGAGTGTAGATGAGAGCCAAATTCTTCAAACCCTAGAACCAAAAGTTAGGTAAGAGAACATAAAAAGAAGTAACGGACTGATGTTAAAAAGTAACAGGTCATAAGTAAATGTAGATAATAGAATAATAAATGGCATATAGACGGTGAGCTAGGAGGAAATGTTGCCATAGAAACAGAACTTAAGAAAAGAAAGTGTGGATAACTGATGTTGAAAACTATCTAATGACTAGGCAGAAGGTGTGGAGGTCACTAAGCACAGCCATCTTCATTTCACAAACAGTATTTCCGTCTCCTGATATCTTTAGTTCTTCGACACAGAAGTAACAGGAGTAAACACACACAACAAAATAAAAGGAGAGAAGAAAAAGAAAGACTGCGTGACACAATGATAAGTACAAAGAGAAAAAAAAGAATTTGTTTTGAAATAACTAGCTTTATGCTTGTATACTTAATAATAACTATTGCTTAATTTTTAATAGAATAGTAATATTATTTTTAAAAATGACAAACTCATTGTAGAGATTCAAGTGAAGTATAAAATATAAGCAAGAAAAAAATAAATCATCCCAAATTCTAGTACCAGTTTTATAGTTTTTATTAGGTAATAATCAAGCAAATCTCTGTGTGTTTGAGTTTGTGTAAACAGAAGCTGAAGGATAGTTAGACAGATAGTGAGAGAGACAAAGGGAAAGCTATACTTCACCAATAAATGGAATTGGAGTCTACGTACTATTTTAATATCTTAATTTAATTTTATTAGAATTCCACATTGGGATAAAAATTGAGTTAAACAGAAAGCATAATTGAACTTAAGGGAGGGTTTCTTCATTACAGGATATGTCCTAGGTGACCATTCTAAGGATAGAAAGAAATATAAGGAAAAACGTAAAGAGAGCGGAGGGAATGTGTGATTCTCATTCCTTGTTTTACTACACGTGTTATTGTTGCCATGAAAGAAAGGGTATTCAATCCCTAACCCTTCCTTTGTCCTGGTCTCCATAATTCCTGATGCTTTTGTTGATTTTACTATTTTGTTTACTTTGTCAACAATTACAGTATCTGTTATGTCTGTGACCAAATGCTCTTAATTATTTAGGATAGCTTTATATTTTCATGCTCAATATTAGTCTGTTACTCACAGTTTCTCCATTCCATTTCTGTTTTTCATTTTCTTCCTTAACTGGTTGGATTTTGTCTCCGAGTTGACACATCAGGATGTTATCACTTAGTGTCTCTTGCCTATGATCATGTATGGTTGAGAGTAGCTGTCGGCTTTGTTGAGATGTTGTGCATGGATGAAAACCTATCAGGATACACTATTCTTGCAAAGTCACACTTTTATTCCTCAGAACTATACGGATCCCATCCCATTGTCTTTTGGCATGGAATGTTGCTGTGAAATACCTGACCTAAAACTGACTGCCCTCCCACATGCCAGCATCCTGGAGCACAGCATAAGTTTGGACAGATGTATTAGTCAGCTTGGGCTGTGTGATAGATACCATAGACTGGGGGCTTAAACAACAGAAATTTGTTTTCTCACAGTTCTGGAGGCCAGAAGTCTGAGATCAAGGTGTCAGTGGGGTTGGTTTCTCCTGAGGCCTCTCTCCTTGGCTTGTAGACGACTGTCTCCTCCCATCCTGTGTCTATTTTATACGTTAGGTCTGTAATGATGTTCCTTTTGTCTTGAGTTTGAATCTTTATGCTGTTCTGTCATCTCATTTTTAAAGCATCTCTTCCTTACTTAACTTCATATTACTAGTATACTAATAATCTATCAAGAATTATCCATGGGGGATTTCATTCATATTCTTGTTTTGTTTTTTTCTATTGCATGTAATTCATTTTATTTTGCATGATTTCATTGTTTTCCTTTTCCTTTTGTTACATTTGATTCTTTTCTCATAGTATGCTTTTATAATTGTTGTGCCATAATTTTCATATTCCCAAGCTTGAACAGCTCTGTCCAGACCAGTCAGACCGTCCTCTTGTTTTATTGTAAATTGATGAGTTGTAATTGATTCCTTACTAGTAGTTGATGTTACCATCTGAGCCATAGAGTAAGGATCTTCTGTGGGCTGAAGCACATGAAATCTGAATATATCTGAAATGTCTCTCTCTCCTAAAATTATTCTCCTTCTTCAGGATTCATTCCATCTAGCCAAGGTTGTACAAAAGGGGTCGGGATGGCTTTCCCATAGTTTTGAACCATTCTTCCAATTCAACAAGTGGTCATGGAGTCTTCAGTTCGGCCTGAGTCAGTCCTGTGGTTCTTGACCCTCTTTAAATCATCTCTCTCTACTTACTATTTCCATTGCAACCTCAACAGGAGGAAAAGAGAGGGGAGGCCAGTCAGGCATTCTCTTCAGATTTGGGCACATTTACGTAAATTTTCAGATTAAAAAATATTTACCCTTTACATGACTTTTGGTAATTAAGAATAGAGTTAGAAATGCTTCTCTAGAAATGTCTATTTATTTTCTAGGCCATGAATTTTTCAGATATAAAGTACTGTGTGCTTTTTTTTTTTTTGTAATTTTTTTTTTTTCCTGAGGAAGATTCACCCTGAGCTAACATCTGCTGCCAATCTTCCTCTGTTTTGTATGTGAGCCACCACGACAGCATGGCTGATGAGTGGTGTGGGTCCACCCCCAGGAACTGAACCCAGGCCGCCGAAGCAGACAGCACCAAACTTAACCTTTAGGCCACTGGGGCTGGCCCTATATGCTTTTATTATTTCCTTGGTTTTCACTATTCTTAATTTCATTAGTGGTTTTTGCAGAAAATGCCTGTTTTGTGTTTTTATTTCAACTCTGTTCTGAGAAATGAATAACTTACTATATTCTATCCTGTTTAAATATACATAATTTATTCCTCACAATGTTCCTTCTATATAGCTATTGTTATTATTTCCATTTTATTAAATAAAAAGTAAGGGTTATGGATTTTAAATAATTTACTCAAAGACAATAATGAGCTAAATGAAGGAAAAAAAAACTGGGTTCTAGTTTGTTGTAAAACTTGTGATCTTAGCCACTACACTAACAACATTCCGTCCAAAAAAAAAAAGCCTGAAATTTAATCACACAATGCTCTATATTGTACACAAAAACAATTTCTAGAGGATGTGGTAACCTTCTTTACTCGCTCAGGTAATGATGTGCAGTGTGAACAGAATGCAAATGCTGGTACTAATCCTCTTCATGAGATTGGTAATCATATCTCATTTATTTAAATAAATGACTCCCTGTGGTAGAACTTGAACTGTTTTATATGAATAGTCCTTTGTATCATAAGTCAATTTTACAAATAAAAATAGTGCTGCTTATTGTAGTCATCATGAAGTCAATTAAAACACATTCTAGAATATAAAATTTCACACTGGGAGAAGAAACAGATTAAATCTGAGATTAAAAAATCCATAATGAAGTGAAATTTTTCTTACGTATTCTTAAATTTTCCTAAGAGTAGTTTAAAATCATTAATTTATGCAGCAGCAAGGACGGAATCTTCCTGTTCCACCATGTCGCCCTCACTCGCCACACCGTGTCCAACTCCTCATTTGTGCATCTATGAATTTGATGTTTTATTTCGCTTTGCTATTGTTTGCTACACAAAGAATAGATACAAGTTTGAGAGAGGTTTAATTTACTCACTAATTGATAAAGAAAATGCGCAAATCATATTAAAACGAATCTTTTTTAATCATTGTGTTTTCTCTCTCATAACATTTAAACCTAGTCATTATAAAAATTCCAAAATATTCAAAATGGATAAATACTATTCTCCATTTTCCTGAAAATCATCTGAATGAGACTGTGAATTCATAAAAAAGATCACAATTTTACACAAAATGGGTGAAATTAGTAATAGACATTAAAAATATATTAAAATACATTAAAAACTGGAGAACTAATTTTGAAAACTGCACTGTTAATTCACTGTTAAACAAAACATTCAGATCATGGAATTACTACTTGGGATAATTGTGTTGTTGATGGTTGTAGCTTTATTTAGTTTTAATTTAAAAAAAAACACCACCCTCAATTGTTTGATATAACAGTTCATCTAAATTTAATCTAATGCTATTTATGTGACTTGCATGGATATAATATCATTATTCAGTTAGAATAAAAGATGTAAGGACAGGTGAACAGTTGGGTCTATAATTGCAGACAGATCAAAGTGTGACACAGCTCAGGAAAGGTTGCTCAATTCCACCCCCAACATTTCATTCAGGTGAATCTAAAAATGCTTTAATGTGAAATTTTCTCATCACTGCTTTTTGAAATACGTAGAACAGCAATCAACATATATCGTGATTAGTAAGTTAACTTTTCCCAAAATATAAAGAAATATATGTATATTTGATAGCTTACAAAATGTTTACATATATAGTAGCTTATGAAACCACTTGTAAGTCCCTACAAAAAGTCTTGTGTTTCAAGATAGGAAAGTTATAATGCACTTGCAAGTTTCCAGTTATGAATAGACTAACCCAAGAATCAAAGAATGTTCACTTTGTTATCTATCTATATTTAGAATTCTATGGGTTAGTGTGTTCCGTGCCTCTGGGCTGGCTTGGCTGACCGTGTCTGGGCTGAGTCGTACATCTTTGTCCAGCTGGCTGGTCACTAGGAAGAGTGCTCTCTAGGGTGGTCCTAACCGAGATGACTTAGCCCTGCTCCATGTGGACATTCATCCTACAGCAGTCCAATCTGGAAGGTCATCAGAGTATAGGAATAAGTCCAAATGAAAGCAAGAAAACCTGCAAGACAGCAAGCAGAAGGGAACAAGGTCCCCAGAGGCCAGGCTCAGTGACACATGAGCACTCAAGCACCATTTTGCCCTCCAAACCCAATTCATGGGGTGAGAAAACAGAATCTGCCTGGTATGGGAAGAACTGCTCATATTGAAAAACGCAGGAGATAAGGAGGCCGTTAATTATGGCCATCAATGCAATCGATCTACCATCACCTGCCCTCTGGCTTCAATTACTCACTTTCTCTCATGTAAAAACACACTCCCAAGATCTTCAAAAGTCT
Organism: Tapirus indicus; assembly: GCA_031878705.1. Lineage (NCBI taxonomy): Eukaryota > Metazoa > Chordata > Mammalia > Perissodactyla > Tapiridae > Tapirus > Tapirus indicus. Next base: position 125,849,883 of record CM062925.1, read on the forward strand.
CATTTAAGGGCTGCATCAGGCTTGAAGTTGAAGGTCTTATAATCTGCATCAGGTCCAGACATGGCTCTTCATCCAGACATAGCAATGTGCTCATAAATATCAACAACCAGCTCTCCAGGGGAAATCAATCCTGACCTGTAGGACTGGCTGATCTCTGTGGTGTAAAAACTCCCACCATAGCCAATTTCAAGGCATCACTATGATGTCACTGAAAGCAAGGTTGAAAAAAAAATGCATATTCTACTGTCAGGAGGCATTCCAGGGAACTGAAAAGACAAGTTAGTTCCCCCCTCACTACAAACATACAATGGTGAGACCGAATAACCACAAGAAACATGCCCAACTGGAAGGATTTCTTGAAAGGGGAAGGAAGAGAAACACGAAGCAGTCTCCGGTCGTCAGGATTCTGAAATCCTGCCGGGCAGATGCTGACATGACACCCTCTCTGGGAGGAAGGAATGTGCCTCGATCACACCCTGGTTTTCCTGGAAATGGCCCCCGTGGTCCTTGAATTCAGTCTTTGAGACATCCCTTCTTCCCCATCACACTGAATGGCTACTTCTGAATAAATGGTTCACTTTGCCAGCTGAGTGGATTTCTCAGTTGGCTTGCCGCCCAAGGAAAGCTGGGAGCCCAGAGCTTTTTCTGCATTTGGATAATTTCAGTGCCTTTCGGTCCATGTTCACAGCCTCTGAGTCTGTGCAAGTCCCGTGAAAACCTGCGACTTATGTGTATCTGATTCCATCTCAATCCATCTGAAAAAAAAAAAAAAAAAAACCTCACATTTCTTTTCCAAACAAACTTCTCTCCCTGTCTGTGCTCTTTCGGACAGGTCAGGCCGTTGGGGGACGGTCCTTTCCAGGCCTTTGTTTAGCTGAAAGTGATTATTAGACACTGCCTCAAATCTTTCAGCAATCCTAACAAAAGTTCTTACTGCCACACCATTGATTTGATCTGTGCCCTGAGCTATATATATTATTTCGAGAGCCCTTTGCTGGCTGGAGAGAGATGAAAGATGAGACACAGCTTTATTTTCCAATCCTGCAAAAGCAGGCCTCTATATATCCTCTCTAAATTCTAATTACAAACTGTCCAGTTCTTTATTTCATTCACCTTTTGCTTTTCAAACTTTTTAATATACATCTGAGATCAAACTCTTTCAACATTTTGGCTGGAGATCTTGGTAGTCGATTCTAAAAGTTGAAGAGTTTTGTTTTCCGTCTTTCCAAGTTACTGCAGATGACGGAATTGCAACTATTTCTCAACCACATAACATGGTTCCCTATTTTGCAGACTTCTATGACAATTTCCCCAATATTTTTCCTCAATGCTTTCCAACACTTTGCTCACAGTTTTGCTCACATTCCCATCTCCAGTCCAAATGCCAGGGCTGTACACAAAAGGTATCTGTGATGTCAGCACCTCACTCCCCAGAACCAATTTCTGTGTCAGTTATCCAAGTCCATGATAATGCCATGTAACAACCACGACAAACCCCGCAGCAGTACACAACACTGAACATTCATGTTTTCTCGCAAATCTAGGAGTTGGCTGCATGGTTCTGCTGTTCTGGGCTGGGCACAACTGATATTAAAGGTCAACTTCAATGTGTATAAAAAGGGTATCCTACTGTCTGGAACTGTTCCATGGTCTGGAGACCTGAGAACCGAAAAGACAAGTTATTCCCCACCTTCTTGCTTTATGAGACTCAGAGAGCTTGAGATTTTTGCATCTGACTTCAGGTGTTAGATCACCAAGAAATTTCTCAATATTACAGGGTGAAGTGTGCCTCACCTCCTCCCACTCCCACCGTTGACTTTCTGGTCAGGGTCTGCAGGATTTTGCATGTAAATTCCTCTCTACTCTGCTTCCATTATCCCACAAACACATAAGAACCGTTGGCTAAACAGATTATTTTCAGGAGCACTAAAGGCATTCTAGGAATGAATGAGTGATTAGTAATTGTCATTAGTTATTTGCTGGTAAGTGAGGTGAGCTGAGACTGATGGCTGGTGGATAAAAATGACCACCAGGTGAATTTGGGATTCTGGGAATGTTATTCTTATGGGCTGAATTGTGTCCCCTCAAAAGTTGTATGTGAAGTCCTAACCCCCAGGACCTCAGAATGTGACTGTTTGGAGAAAGGCCTTGAAAGAGGTGATTAAGTTAAAATGAGGTCATTAGGGTGGGCCTAATACAATAGGACTGGTGCGCTTATAAGAAGAGGACATTAGGACACAGACACACACAGAGGGACGACCAGATGAAGACGGGGCGGGGGAGAAGATGGCTGTCTACAAGCCAAGGAGAGAGGCCTCAAGAGGAACCAACTCTGCCGACACTCTGGTCTTGGAATTCTGGCCGCCAGGACTGGGAGACAATGAATTCTGTTGTTTAAGGCACTGTTCTTTGCTGTGCTTTATGGTGGCCCTAGGAAAGTAATACACCTATTATACTTACCAAGGATCATGACTGCCTATACATCCTGTCAGGGAAAATTGACGGGTGAAGTCATTATGGTTTACACATTACAATAAAATAGACTGTGTTATCTTGATTTTGTTGCTGGTTTTACAGGTGTGTACAAAACTGATCAAATTGTACAGCTTAAATATGTGTAGTTCAGTGTAATTTAATCATACTTCAATAAAAATGCCTAAAAATAAAATAGACTTCATTTTGTATCCAAAACTAGGAAAGCAAAATGCAATGGTTATAATATTTTGCAATTTTGTCTTTGATACATAAATTATAAGAAAATTACATCCTTATATAGTATACATCATCAGATTATAAATCTCCCTATTCCTTTATTTTAAACAATTTCCATTTGTAATTTTTTTTGTACTAGGCCTTATTCATGGCATGTTTTATATTTTCTTTTAATCATTTCTTTTGTGTTTCCATTATACTTTTCCTTGCTTTGGCTAAGTTGTTAAATATCTCCATAAATGGTTTTTACTATTTTTTATTTCACTGTTGGCTGTTTTGATTTGTGAGTAAAACACAATTGAACATGAATATAATGATCAAAATCAGGAAATACATAATAGCTCAGACCTACATCCCACCCATCATGAGACTTTTAGCAAAATGGTATGTTATGATTCCTCCATACCCACATCCCTATTTTATTAAAATTATCCAGACTGTTAGTGCCAGGTGATTGCTCTTTTTAATAATATATTTATTATGAAAATGTAATAGCATGTTACTAATAATTTCATTATACTTAAAATTACTGTTATCAATTTTTCTAAATTTAACACCAGAATGTACTCATTTCATTCCGCATCGATGCTCTTATTCTGTCATGTCAGCCCTTGCCTTTGGCTCTTTTTGCCTGATTCAATTTTAATCTGACAGATTTCAGATGCTTATTTCACAAGTGTCTACTGTTCTGAAAGTATGTCTCTTCCATAGTTGTCTGAAAATGTCTTTTTTACCCCAGAAAATCTGAAGAACATTTTAACCTGTTCTAATATGCTCAGATCACAATTGTGCAATCTCCTGGTGGTGTAAAAGTTACTTCACTCTACTGTAGCAACTACTGTTTGTTAATAATAATAATAAATACAAAACTTCCATAGGTTTTTGGTTTTGCCAGTCAATGAACTAAGATGTTTAAACAAATTCAACTTTCACGACATTCTAAAAGGAAAGCATTATTGTTCCCAGAGTTAATAAGACTGATGCTGATTTGATCTTTTTCCCTTTGTACATAATTCACTTTCTCTGTTGGGAAGCTTGTTTATGCCCTCTTCATCCTTAAAATTACAAACTTTAATATGATATATGTATCTTATTTTCCTTTCCAATCTCCCCTATACTCAATGAGCCCTTCCCATTTGGAAATCTGAGTATATTTTGCCTCAGAAAAAAACGTTCTTTCAATGTGTCTTTGATGACTACTCCATTCTCACCTGGACTTCTCATGGAGATTTTACATGTCCTGGTTTTATTCTTTCATGGCTCTCCAGTTTTCTTTCATAATATTCATTTTTCTTAATAATTTTACTGCACATCATAGAATAATTGCCCAATATGGTATCCTAAGTCAGTCTTTAAAATCTTATCAAGCTCCTTTGTTAATCACTATCTTGGATGAGTTTTTCAAGTTATAATTATTTTCACTTCCAATTATTCTTGTTTTACAGTCCTTTTTTCATAACAGTTTTCTACAGTTTTAACTGTAAAATCCTTGACATCGAACGGAAAATATGTATTACAGGGTTTCCTTTATGGATTTATGGCAGAGATGGGAGAGGGAATAGTTTGGTCTCACTCATTCCAGTTTATTTATGTCCATTGATTTTTCATCATGTGCTCAGTATTAACAACAAAGGTATCGAATGGATGTGTCTGCATGTTCCTAGCAGTTAATGTGACACTTGGGCAGAGGTTGGCCTGCAGGTAATAAACAAGAAGAAATGATTATCTTTTCAGTTGGACCAGTAATGAAGGAGCTTCTAAGTCTGCTCTTTTGGTGAAATGAAAGGCCACTAGGTTTATCACCTTCTCCTGAATATAGCAAATGGCTAAAGCCAGCCTCTTCTATGAGACAGGGAGGGGACGGGGGTCGGCTTCTCTCTCTGGTCACCTGTCAATGGCTGTTCCTAAGAGAACAATTCCCCAGGATGCAGAACAAGCCAAGCACGGGGGAACTTCATGGCATTGTTATTTATTCCTGGGGAATGGTGGCTGCGCTAGACTGCATTATCCCTCACACACTCTTAACAGTTCCATCTCCGTGGAGAACCAAAGCTTCCTGCAATATGGGGAAGCTTGGCAAAGCTGTGTTATTGCATGAGGAGCCTCAAGGGGGATGTGGGATAGAGAGGTAGCTACATGTATGTATCACCATGCCAGAATTTTCCTACGGTAGACACTTGAGTGTTTCTACTGGATTGTTTTCTCAGTGGCCTGCTCCGGAATGAAGATCACTGTGTGAAGCTTTTTAGAGGGTATTTGCTATAGGATGGAAGAACTAAAGAAGGTGTTTAAGTTGCGATATTAATTCCATCTACTTAACAATTTTCTGGATGATTCACCTTCTCAACTTGCGTATCCATGAAAAGGACACAAGTATGGATTGTTAAGATCTCACAATACTATTTCAGTGATAATTATTTCTTCAAGCTGGGTCATAGAAACTTAACCAACAACTGAAGTAACTTTCAGCTGCTCTGACTTTCCAAATTCCAAATTCAAACTCCTTGAGTTGCTCTCAAGGCCTGAGGCCAGGTTTACTCTTCAGTCCTTCAGAGACTTGAGTCTTTGACACACTGCTAGTGAGATGAGAAATATCAGGGCATAGAGAGAAAAGCTTCCTGTACTAGACACCCCTAAAGTAATTTCACAGTAAAGGTTCAGTAGCAGAAATTGGGCATAAAGGGGGAGCCCTGGGAAAGAGAGGTGAGTTTCTGCCTCTGCTACCACTAGGAAGTCACTTCATACTGAAAGAGTGCATTGGTTTCAAATATATTTACTGTTGATTGACATGAATATGTATAATTTTTGTCTTGCATTACTTTGAGTCATTCTTAGATTTTAGCACTAAACAAAGTGCCTCCATCAAGTTATTTCTATGAGAATTGAAATAGACATCTAAATGTGACACCTCATTTTGCATACTGTGTGAACATATTTCTTATTTAATTTGGCAGTTCGATGATATAATAGCTCCCATTTAACTGCTATGCTCAAAACCTAGAATTTCCCTAGCTTACAGCATAATGCTAAGAATGGTATTCAGGGTACGTCTGAGCTCTTACAGTGGGATTCTGTGTATTAACCTAATCAAGTTTAATTCTTTCTATGCAGAATTATATAGTGCAGGACATTGAAAGATATCAGAAACTTGGGGGGAAAACGTGCTCTAAACATGGATAGTAACATAATTGAGCTAAAAACGAAGAGTTTGGATCTGTTCTATGTTGAAATCGAGACGCACCGAAGCTGGCAGAAACTGCATGATTTCAAAATGTATGCTAAATACTAATTTGTGTCATGGATATTTCATCTCTTCCTCCTCGCCCTCCCTTAATCTTTTCTCACAGAATGCTCAAGCAGAAGAAGATAATAATTAAGCTCATCTGCATTGTCTTTCACTGTCTTTGGGAATTTATGAAATGAAATGGAAGAATAGGCCCCCAAAAAGCTCTTTTTAAAATGATACAATATTTATGTCTTGTGAATTTAAATAAACTGCCAACACTCCTGCCCCCGTGTTAGTTTGTGGTATCAATCTCAGCTTGCCACCCCTCAAGGTGGGCGGGACAGAGTTGGGTAGGTGATAAGGCTCAGTTATAGGAATTTAATTCACATGGCTGGTGATGCACACTTTTATACAAGAGAAAAAGATCCAGTTCTTTCTCAGGATATTTCCAGAAAACCCTTATACATAGAAGGTTAGAAACCATTGGAAGTTTTGAATCTCCATAGTATGACTTGGATAATGAGAATCCCCTGAACTTAAAGTCACCTAATTATCAATCTATTTTTTAGGCCCAGCTTGACAGAAATCTGGGCAAAAGAGAATGAATGATCCATCTGTGGATCAACTCTTTTCCTTTCCTAAACCAGGGGAGAGGTCGTCATGACTATACACCTTTGAACAGAAGTCTTCTTTCAGGGTTTATGTGTTAGGCATTGAGTATAAAACCCTGCTTCTATTTTAAATCCATTACCATTTATGCACAGCTACATACAGCTTAATTGATACATTTTTCTTTCTTTATTTCAATTCAATGTCTTTTAGTGGAAACTTGCTTAAATACATAAGGCCTCACTAAGTTCTACTTTGTCAATAAAACAAACAGAAGATTAATTAGGTACCTGACATATTAACCTGGTATCAGTTTAGTTTCAAAGTGTGAATAAAAACAACATGAACATAAAAAACATAAATTCAGATGCATTTTCAATTCTTAGAAAAAAATCAAATAATCTTTATAATTGTATGGAAATTTCTTTTTCTTGGTTAAATTTGAAAAATATATAAACAAATTGAAGTAATATTTAAACACTTATATTTCCATTACTTAGAATTAGCAACACAATATTTGTTTCTAGTTTTTATAAAAACAGGAAATATAACTAAAAAGGTGAAAGATTTATACACTGAAAATTACAAGACATTAATAAAAGAAGTTGAAGAAGACACAAATAAACGGAAAGATATCCCACATTCATGGATTGGAAGAATTAATATTGTTAAGATGTCTATACCACCGAAAGCCATCTATAGATTCAATACAATCCCTATCAAAGTTTCAAAGACATTTTTCACAGAAATAGAAAAAAATAATCCTAAAATTCATATGGAACTACAAAAGACCTCAAATAGCCAAAGCAATCTTTGAGAAAAAAGAACACAGCTGGAGGCATCACAAATCCTGATTTCAAAATCTATTACAAAGCTGTAGCAATCAAAACAGTATGATACCAGCATAAAAACAGACAAATAGACCAATGGAACACAATACAGACCCCAGAAATAAACCCATGCACATAAGGTCAACTAATACTTGACAAGGGAATCGAGAAGATTCACTGGAGGAAAAGATAGTCCTTTCAATAAATGGTGTTGGGAAAACTGGATAAACACATGCAGAGTAATAAAACTGGACTACTCTCTTAACACCACTCACAAAAATTAACTCAAAATGAATGAAAGACTTAAATTTAAGATTTGAAACAATAAAACTACTAGAAGAAAATATGGGGAAAAAAACTCTCTGACATTGTTCTTGGTAAAAAATGTTTTGGATATGACACCGAAAGCACAAACAACAAGACAAAAAGTAAACAAGTGGGACTACATCAAACTGAAAAGCTTCTACACAACAAAAGAAACAACCAGCAAAATAAAAAGTCAACCCATGGAGTGGGAGAAAATATTTGCAAACCATATATCTGATAAGGGATTAATATCCAAAACATATGAGGATCTCATAGAAATCAATTAAAAATGCAACAAATAATTCAATTACAAAAATGGGGAAAGGACTTGAATACATGTTCTTCCAAGGAAGACATACAGTCAACAGGTACGTGAAAAAGAGTTCAACATTACTAATCATCAAAGAAATGCAAATCAAAATCACAATGAGATGTTGGAATCACTATTAACAAAAAAGATAAGATGTGATAAGGGTTGGTGAAAATGTGGAGATAAGGAAACCCTTGTGCACTGTTGCTGGGAGTGCAAATTGGTATAGCCATTTTTGAAAACAATATGGAAGTTCCTCAAAAATTAAAAATAGAACTACCATATGACCCAGTAACCTGAATTCTAGGTATATGTATGAAGGAAATGAAAATACTATCTTAAAGAGATATCTGTACCCCTATGTTCATTGCAGCATTATTTACAATAGCTAAGACGTGGAAACAACCCAAGTGTCCATCGCCAGATGAATGAGTAAAGAAAATGTGATATGTATATACAATGAAATACAATTCAGCCATAAAAAAGAAGGGAATCTTGCCAATTGCAACAACCTGGATGGACCCTGAGGGCATTACGCTGAGTGAAATAAATCAGACAGAGAAAGACAAATACTGTATGATCTCACTTGTGTGCCAAATCTAAAAAACCCAAACCCATAGCAACAGAAAGTAGAGTGGTGTTTGCCAGGGGCTGGGGGTGGGGGAAATTGGGAAATGTTGGTCAAAGGGTATAAACTTGCAGTTATAAGATGAATAAGTTCTGGGGATCTAATGTACGGCATAATGACTATAGTTAACAATACCATACTATGTACTTGAAAGTGGTTAAGAGAGTAAATCTTAAATGTCATTACCACACACACACACACAAAGTAATTATGTGAGGTGGTGGAGGTGTTAATTAACCTTATCATGCTAATCATTTTGCAATGTATTCATGTATCAAATCATCACATTGTATACCTTAAACTTACGTATATTTTGACAATAACATCTCAATAAAGCTGGAAACAACGATATTACAGATAAAATTTAAATCTATTTTAACAAATAGCCTAATCCCTTTCTCTTCTCATAACACTTGAACTCCCAAGAGGCAACAACTCTCAAGATTTTGGTGTGAATTATTCTTGCCCATTACAGTACACACACACGTGCGCATACACACATGCAAGTACTGATACACGTGCACACACACCATATATATACGTATTTACATATAAAAGATCAAGTTTACAATTTATAGATAGAATTGTTTAGATTATGCTTTAAACATACACATAAATGTTTTCATTATGTAGAATTATTTTGCAACCTATCATTTTCATACCATGTATTTTTGAGATCTATACTAATATATTGTGATGTATTCTCACACTGGTCTATAGTATTTTCATATCTTACTGGGTGAAATTACACAAACTTTTTATTTCCCTATTGACAAACATTCAGATTATCTCCATTGTTTTCCTATTAAAAAACAGTGTGCAGTGAACATATTTGTTTACATCTTCTCAGGCACATGTATGAGGATTTCTCTAGTAGAGGAGATTTTACTTTTTCATTTATTCATTAATAATTGATATTGCTAGACTTTGAAATAATGTATTCTGATGAGGAAAACATTGCTACTTTGTCTTTCCCATGATTATTGGTGGGTTTAAGCAAAGTCCATTATTTTTATTGGCTTCAAAACCCTCTTCTGTAAATTTCTTGTTCACATGCTTTGTCTGATTATTCTATTAGATTATCTATTTAAATTTTATTTTGTGTTTTTTCTGTATATATCCCGGGTACTCTTCGTCTAGTTTTTATGATCCATATATGTCCTCCCAGTCTGTACCCTATTTTTAACAAAATAGTCAATTATTTCTTTGTGGTGTGTACAGCTTATTCTAGTTAATAAATTCCTAACTAACCTAAGTGATAATGATATTTTATATTTTCTTCTAATACTGTTATTTTGAATATTTCTGACTTTAATTTATCTGGAATTCATATCAACATGTAAGAGGCAGGGATTGATGTATATTTAATATTAAAATTCAACAAAGTATTCAATTCTAATCTTTCCATAATTAATTTTTAATTCCATTGCCACATTTCACCATTTTGCCCTACTGTATAATGTGTGTTTAGATTCTCATCTCCATTACATTGTGTATCATCCATTTCTATATAAAATCTTTACTGTTTTAAATAATATAGTTCAAATATTTTTCTTGATATCTGATGGGGAATATTTTTGTATGTTTTAAAAATTACCTTCAATATTATTTTTAGCTTTACTAGTCAATATGAATTTTAGAATCAGTTCTTAAAGTTCTTGAAAGCATTCTTTTGGCATTTTTACTGAAATTGGATGAAATCAATGAACATTATTCTTATTAGTGATATATTATAAAACAAATATCTGTTATCACTTCTCATGTACATTTTAGGAATGAAATCTCAGAGTATTTAAATCAGTACTATTGACAAATTTAAGTTTTAGATTATATTTTCTGTACAGTGCTAATATCATCAGTGATATAGATTCAGACTTTTCTTTGGCAAATTTTAGCTGTCTATTTTTTCAGAGCACACAGACCTTTAAAGACAAAAAAATATGTTACTTTTGTATCGTTACAGATTTTTTAAAGAAATGAATAAATGCATATAAATTCCTACAAAAGCGCCCAATACCTGTGTCTATAATTTGAGAAATCAACTTGTCCCATGAATCAACTCCAGGGTTTCAATTTTCCTAGTATGCTTTTTTATCTTTATTGTATACATCACGATTTTTTGGTAGATGCACACAAGTAGCAATAGTACCATCTATCCAAGAATGTTAAGGGGCTGAAGCGGATGTTGTGAAACCTCTGGTGATACTATATAGGATATATGTAGGCTTGATGCCAAATACTAGGGGATTGGCATAGCATTAAACATTTAATAAATTGTCTCCTATAAAATGAGGTTACAAAGGGATGCTGACAATCCTGGTAGAAATATGGAAATGATATTTAGAACTGGCTGATAAAAAAATGCAGAATATGATCATTGTTGCCACCATCAAGTATAACTTTTTTTTTTACCCAATTCCCACTGTCATTAGGCATAAACAAACAATAGTTCAAAATAATGATTTCCCATACATGTTCAATCCTTTTTTTTCCAAATCTAACTGGAAGGAAAATAAAATGTACAAAAGAGAATGCATCCACTACAGCTCTAAGAACAGGTGTGTGGCATGGGTAGACTAAGTACTCTAGCAAATTGGTGCAGGATAGAAAATACATGGGACCATATTAATGGATTAAGCAGATAAGAGGGAACCAGTCTCAAATATATACAAATTCAAAGTAAAAGGAGATATTCTTGGAGAAGCTCCCAATTCATTCTTTGTTGTATGGAGAGGGTGGCAATGTAATCGGGATGGTTACTTAATAAATCAATCATTTGTAGGAGAGCTGTACAGGTCTCCTTTTATTCCCATTATTTTCATTCCTCAAATTCAAGCACCACTTATGAACACAAAGTAAAAACAGTATTCAACATGGATTGGTTCATCTGTGTGGAGGACTCTGTTCCCAGTGGGGATGCTGGCAGTCCAGAGCAGCACATCCCTCCTCAGTTTGGCACTTGAGAGGGGTCTCAGCCAACTTAACAAACCGCAACACAGCCAAGTTGAACTGAATCTTAGCAATTCACATGCCAACCCATCTACAAAGTGCTTTAGCACAGCCACACTATTTATTATAAACATCTGATTTACCAAACTGTGGGTAGAAAAGGAAAACAAAATGTCAGCATTCTATACTCATCAAAAAGTTCCTCATGTTAAGGTATGAGCATACATCTATTACCAGAAATTTGAGAGTAACAGGCAGCACAAAAAGATAAATGTAAATACAAATAGCAACAACAACAAAACTACTGAAATCAGAAAAACTGTGACCAAAGAGCCAAGGAGAATTCTTAAAATGTTAATTTAATATCTCTTATAAAACTGAGGAAGGTGAACATATAATAAACAAAATGGGCTGCTCTAACAAAAGAAGTATACAGAGATTTAAAATCAATAAGAAAGCAAAATGTTCATTGTTACATAAAATATAATTATTGAAATGTAAAAATCAATAAAATGTCTACATTATAAATTTAAGAACACTCACAGAATTAGAACAAATTAGATGTAGAAAACAGGTGAGAAAATCTTAAGAAGTAAAACAATTCAAGAACGGCAATATACACTTTATAGGAATTGTAGAGGGAGAATGGAGAAAATATAGGGTAGTATAAACTGTTATGGCTAAACTATTATTTTAAATAAAAATTACTTTTTTTAAGTGCTGAAGAAATGTGTCTTCAATATGCTGAAGGGTATAGTAAGCAAAAAGCAATGTGAATTAATGAGCTACACTTAGAATACCAATGACAAAGTGAAGCTCCTAAAAGCTTCTCAGAAAGGAAAAAAAAATTACCTTCAAAAGAGTAAAAAATAGACTGAAAACACTGGCAATATTCATTCTTGAAGGCAAAGGAACATTATCTCAATTTCAGAGGGAGGGTAATTTTCAAGATAGAATTCCATATCAAACCAAATTATCACTCATAAGAAACACAATTTCAGACATGAAAGGCTTTGGAAAATGTATTCGTTATTGAAAGTGGGGTATTGAAGTCTCCTGCTATTATTGTATTGCTTTCTATTTCTCCTTTCAGTTCTGTCAATGTTTGCTTGATATATTTAGGTGCATATATATTTATAATTGTTATATGTTTCTGGAGAATTGATCCTTTTATCATTATATAATATCCTTCCTTGTCTCTTAATGGATAGAACATCAAAACAGAAGATCACAAAAAAGACAGAGGACTTGAACAACACTATAGACCAAATGGATCCAACAGACACTTACAAAAGATTCCACTCAGCAACAGTAGAATATACATTTTTCTCAAATGAACACAGAATTTTTCCAGTATAGATCATCTGCTAGGTCAAAAAACAAGCATCAACAAATTTAAAAGATTAAAATCATACCAAGTATCTTTTCTAACCACAGAGGAATGAAAGTAGAAATCAATAGCAGAAGGCAAACTGGAAAATGTATAAATATGTGGAAATTAAACAGCAAACTATTAAAAAGCCATAAAGTCAAGGAAGAAATCAAAAAGGAAATTAGAAAAAACACCTTAAGAAATTGAAAATGAAACACAACATACCAAAACTGAAGGGACGCAGCAAAAGCAATACTAAGAGGAGGAAAGTTTATTGTGATAAAAGTCTACATTTAAAAAAGAGGAAAGATATCAAACAACCTAACTGTATACCTCAAGGAACTAGAAAAAGAAGAACAAACCAAGCACCAAGTTAGCAAAAGGAAGGAAATAACACAGATTAAAGTAGAAATAAAGAACAAAAAAATAGAAAAAAAATCAATGAAACTAAGAATTGTTTTTTGAAAAGATAAACAAAAGTTTCAACCCCTTAGCTGGACTAAGAGAAAAAGAGAGAAGACTCAAATAAAATCAGAAATGAAAGAGGAGACATTACAACTGATGCCATAGAAAAAGAAAGAATCATAAGAGACAACTATGAACAATTGTATGTCAACAAACTGGCAATCTAGAAGAAAGAAAGAAATTCCTAGAAACATACTGAATCATAAAAAAATAGAAAGTCTGAACAAATCTATAACTAGCATGGAAATTGAATCAGTAATCAAAAACTGCCCAACAAAGAAAAGCCCAGGGCCAGATGGCTTTCTGGTGAATTCTACAAAGCTTTTAAAGAAGAATTAACAGGAATCCTTCTCAAACGCTTCCAAAAAATTGAAGAGGCAGGAACACTCTCAAACTCATTCTATGAGGCCAGCATTACCCTAATACCAAAGCCAGACAAAAACACTACAAGAGAAGAAAGCTTTAGGCCTAATATACATGATAAATAGAGATACAAAAATCCTCAACAAAATGCTAGCAAACTGAATCTGAGAGCACATTAACAGGATCATACACCACGATCAAGTGAGATTTATTTCAGGGAAGCAAGGATGGCTCAATACATGCAAATAAAAAAGACATGATATACCACATTAACAGAATGAAGGATTAAAATCATGATCATCTCAATAGATGCAGAAAAAGCATTTGACAAAATTCAAAATCCTTTCATGATAAAAACTCTCAACAAACTGGATACAGAAGGAAAGTATCTCAACACAATAAAGACCATATCTGATAAGCCCACAGCAACGTCATATTCAAAAGTGAAAAAAAAAAATGAAAGCTTTTCCTCTAAGATCAGGAGAAATACACTCTCACCACTTCTATTCAACATAATACTGGAAGCTCTAGCCAGAGTAATTAGGCAAGGAAAAAAAGTTAAAAGCATCCAAATCAGAAAGAAAGAAGTAAAACTGAATCTGTTTGCAGATGACATGATGTTATATACAGAAAACCCCAAAGACTCCACCAAGAAACTGTTAGAACTAATAAATAAAATTTAGTAAAGCTGCAAGACACAAAATTAACATACAAAACTCAGTTGTAGTTCTATACACCTATAACAAACTATCTGAAAAGGAAATTAGGAAAACAAATCCATTTACAATAGCATCAAAAAGAATTAAATACTTATAAATAAAATTAGCTAGAGGTGAAAGATTTGTATAATGAAAATTACAAAATACTAATGGAAGAAATTAAAGAAGATACAAACAAAATAGAAAGACATCCCATGTTCATGGATCAGAAGACTTAATACTGTTAAAATGCCCATACTACCCAAGGCAATCTACAGATTCAATGCAATCACTATCCAAATCCCATTGGCATTTTTTACAGAAATAGAAAAAAAAACCCTAAAATTTGTATGGAACCACAAAAGAATATGAATAGCCAAATGAATCTTGAGAAAGAGGAATGAAGCTAGAAGCATCACACTTCCTGATTTCAAAATATATTACAAATCCACTGTAAACCAAACAGTATGTTATTGGGATAAAACATATGGGCCAAAGGAACAGAACAGAGAGCCCAGAAATAAACTAGATTATATGATCAACTGATCTTTGACAGGGATGCCATGAATATACAATGGGGAAAGGACAGTATCTTCAACAAATGATGGGAAAACTGTGTATCGACATTCAAGACAATGAGATTGGATCCATATAACATATATAAAATTCATCTCAAAATTAAATAAAGACTTAAATGTAAGACCTGAAACTTTAAAATTCCTAGAAGAAAACATAGAGAAGAACTTCATGACATTAGTCTTGGCAATGACTTCATGGATATGACATCAAAACCACAGGCAACAAAAGGAAAAATAGACAAGTGGGACTACATCAAACTAAAAAGCTTCTGCACAGCAAAACAAACAATCAATACAGTAAAAAGGCAACCTATGGAATGGGAGAAAATATTTGCAAACCATATATCTGATAAGGTGGCAATCTCCAAAATGCATATGGAACTCATACAACTAAACAGAAAAAAAATAACCCAATTAAAAAATGGGCTAAGGACTTGAATAGACATTTCTTTAAAGAAGATATACAAGTGGTCAACAGGGATATATAAAAAAAAAAGCCCAACATCACTAATCATCAGGGAAATGCAAATCAAAACCACAATGAGATATCACCTCACACCTGTTAGAATGTCTATCATCAAAAAGAAAAGAAATAACAAGTACTGGTGAGGACGTGGAGAAAAGGAAACCACCATACACTGTTGGTGCGAATGCAAAATGGAGCAGCCACTACAGAAAACAATGCAGAGATTATTCAAAAAAGTATAAATAGAACTACCATATGATCCAGCAATTCCACTTCTGGGTATTTATCCAAAAGAATTGAAATCAAGATCTCAAAGAGATATCTGTACTTCCATGTTCATTGCAGCACTATTCACAGTAGCCAAATGTCCATTAATGGACAAATGAATAAAGTAAATGTGGCAAATAAATATAGTGGTATATTACACAACCTTTAAAAAGAGGAAATTCTGCAATATGCAATAACATGGATGAAGCTTGAGGACTAAGTGAAATAAGCCAGTTACAGAATGACAAATACTGTATGACTCTACTTATATGAGGTATCTAAAACAGTCAAATTTATAGAATCAAAGAGTGGAATGGTGGCTGCCAGGGGTTGCGAGGAGGGGGAAATGGGGAGGTACTAATCAAAGGGCATAAAACTTCAGTTTAGCAATATGAACAGATTCTAGAGATCTGCTATACACCGTTGTACCAATAGTCAATAATACCATATTGTTCACTTAAAAATTTATTGAGAGGGTATATCTCATGATATGCATTCTTGCCACAAAAAAAAAGTAAAATTCAAAAGAGATAAGCATACACAAAATTTTAAAAATTAAATGAATCTTACAAAAACTCTTTCAGGAAAAGAAAATTCATAATGTTCCTGGGGAAAATTAAGATCTTATTGAATAGGGAAGAGCACATGAGATTCAAGAGTTAGTGACTGAGCCATTCTTCTGGCAGGTATACTAACCAAAAAAAGGCAGTTATGAATCCAGGTTAAAAAGAATAAATAAAGACATGATACAAAAGGGAGATTAAATATGGATAATTTCACCAAATAAAAAAGTGTAATGAATACAAATACTTTTAACCTTGACAAGCAATTTCCTTCAAACTTAGTGACACAAGATTTTATTATCTATGTGACAAATAATATTTAGGTAACTGTAATATTGCACACGTTGCTTATTGGATTTCTATTTTTAAAATCATCGTGTATGTATGTTGCGTGATTGGAAATTGCCTATATTCAGCCATTTTGTTATCTACAAAAGCAGTGATATGATTAAGTTTAATATAAAGTATAAAGATGTAGATTAAATTTTTGATTATGAAATTGTTTTTACAGGTAAAGAGGTAACAAAGATAAAACTAACAATAACAAAATAAAAACATTTTGGGAAGGGAACATGGGGCAGAGAAGAAGGGATGTGTTGATATAGCCCAGGTGCATTAAAACCATCAGATAAAATGCTTGTACCTGAGGAGTGACTAGGCCCGTTAAGAACAGGGGTGGAGCCTAAACAGGGGTGGGAAAGGGAGAGACACAGCTTATGGATTCTATTTTTCATTTAGATTCCAATTTTATTTTATGGATGAAGATTTATACCCTTATTTGTTTACCATTTTTAATTCAAAGAAGCGATTTTCACAATAAGAAAACAAGCCTATGATGTCCCCCTCTGAGTCCTTAACATCAGATTATTTGATTCCTTTCTTTCTTTCTTTCTTTTTTTGAGGGAGATTGGCCCTAAGCTAACGTCTGTTGCCAATCTTCCCCTGTTTTTTTCTTCTCCCCAAAGCCCCAGTACATAATTGTAGGGTTGTAGCTCTTCTACATAGGACGCCGCCTCAGCATGGCTTGATTAGCTGTGAGTAGGTCCACACACAGGATCCCAACCAGTGAAGCCCAGGCACTGAAGAGGAGTACAGGAACTTAACCGCTACACCACCGGGCCAGCCCCCAGATTCCTTGATTTCTAATGTTCTCTAATGTCTTCTCTCTTAGGAAGGTTTCCAAGATGTAAGAGGGGAGGAATAGGGGAGGGACGTTTTTAAAGATGGTCCCTGGGGACTTTTCTGAAAGATGGTAATACAGAAGCACCGTCAACCACTTTCATAAGAACCAGTGGAGATCCATTTGTGGAATGACAGTTTGAGGACCACAGACCCACTCCCCAATGAAACAAGGCAACTAGTAAAAAGTATTTTTTTAAAAATGATATAAAGTCTTTGGAAGTGTCCTAAGGGAGCCACTGTCCCCACTCCAGTTCAGATCAATGGCTCAGAGGTTTTGCTCAGGGAGAGGCAGACGAGAAGCACAGAGAACCCCAAAGCTCTCCAGGAAGGAACTGATTTTATTCAAAAGTCAGTTTTGAACGACTTTTCTCACGCCTTTCCAGACCACATCCTCTGCTAAATGAGTAAACTTATTCTTATGGACTGAATGCCTGTGTCTCCCCAAAAGTCACATGTTGAAGCCCTAAGACCCTTTGTGATAGTATTAAGAGATGAGGCCTTTGGGAGGTAATAGGATTGGATGAGGTCAGGAGGGTGGGGCACCCATGATGGGATTAGTGCCCTTATAAGAGGAGACACCAGAGAGCTTCCTCTCTCTCCCTGCCATGTGAGGACACAGCGAGAAGGCACCATCTGCAACCCGGGAAGAGGGCCTCACCAGAACCCGCCCACGCTGGCACCTGGTCTTGGATGTCCAGCCTCCAGAACTGTGAAAAATAAATGTCTGTTGTTTACCTATTTATATGTCTGTTATGCACCCAGTTTATAGTATTCTGTTTTTGCAGCCCAAGCTGACCAACATGCTGATATAAACCAGGATAAAACTTAAAATCTAACAGGAAAATGTTACTAGCATTAGGGAAATATGGAAAATAAGAATCCATGAACATCCTTTTGAAATAAACATTTATATTTGTTAAACTCTTCTCAATTCAAATATGACAAAAGTACCCCCCAAAAGGATGGAGAATTACAAGATAATCTATCATAAAAAGCATGATGAAATATATCACTGCATAGTTAAAATATTGATGTTTAAAAAGTTTGGATGGCATCTCTTTGCACTCTGTTAGGAACGAAGGCAAGTATTGCGGGCTCCATGAAACAGGAAAGGAGAGGTTACACACAAGAGCAACAAGCTGAGAAGAAAAGAGCATTGAAGGTGTTGAAAGAATGAGGGGAAAAGACACAGCAAAAATCAAAATGGCATTACAAGCTGAAAAGTGATCAGTCCATATTGCAGACTCAAATCATTAATATGAATATCAACATTCATAACTTTTTTTAGACTAGACTGAAGCAGAAGGAAGAATTTTTAAAAATTAGGAAAATACATGAAGAAAGAAAACTTTTTTGGACTGGAAAACAACCTTGATCTATAAAGCAAAAAATCTAAAAACAGACCTCCTTTGAACTGTGGAGCCTCATTTATAGGAACATTGCCCCCTTTTCAGGGCAAAATAAACCAGGAAGTTAAGTACATGCATACAACACATACATACCTTCTTTTAAATTATGCAGGCTGTATGTTTATGACGATGTCTTAACAAAAGGTCATTTTATAAAAACAGTTTTTCAGTGGTAAAATTGGGGTTAGTCCTGGCGAATTTCAGACTCAGAAATTCACTTTGTATTGCAGAAATTTATATTTAAAACAATTTATAGCTACCTGCCTTCCCATTACTGATCAACCTTGTCTTTATGTACATCTCGGTTGAGCTCATGTTCAATGTCTTTTCTATTCTTCTCACTGCCATGTCACCAGCACAGCACGTTTCATATTTTCTTTCCAGTTTTTGCGCCCTTTGTTAGGAGAAAGTAGAAATCCACTTGAACGTAGCAGCTGCGTCCCATGTACAGCAGCTTTTGTTTCATGGTAATTGGGGCTGGTTCCAGATGGTAGTATTAATTACTGATTTCAATTGCATTTTGACTAATAGCAGCTCACATTATACAAATCTCATTCCCTAATGAATCGACAGACATTCCATTCAGTCCATGTTATGAAATCACGCTCTGAATTACAGCCTGTATTACCAGACCAAGGGAGAAACCTTCTTTTCTGTCTGCTACGTTAAGACTTCAGGATGGTCATCAATACTGTAGAACTAAAAAAAAGGTTGGCCTCACTTTTTCCCCACATTGTCAGATGACAGGATACTATGGAATAAGATCTATAGAGTTACAAGGGAAATAACTGTGACCCCTAAGTCATATAAGCAATTTAGTAGCTCATTACATCAATTGTAATGATATAAATTATACTATAGAAAATATAGTATGAACTATAGAAAAGCTGTGTAAAACTAAAAACATTTTTATATTTTTATTTATAATATATTTATACTATAAAATGTAGTATAAACTATTCCTTAAAAATGATGTAAGAAACTGTATAAACTACATAAAAATACAAAATATACCAGGCTTAATATGTCTGCTATGTCTAGACTCATTACGAGAAAACTTAGCTGACTTTATACCCCACTTAGCTGAGGGATAAATCAGAATTTGTTGTTGTTGTTGCTGTTGCTTTGTTAGTTGGTTGGTTGATTTTTAGTTGCATTTTCATATTAAATTATCGATGGTGAATACTGAGAACAAATTCCATATAAGTTTAATAATAGTTGTCAACATCTATTGAGTTTCTGCTCTGGGTAAGCTCTTGTTAAAAGCGTTTGATGAATATGACTCATTTGCTTTTCAAACCAGCTCTATATAACAATAAAAATGTTTAAAACATAAAAAAATTAAGTACATAATGCCATTATGAACAATTCACAATTAAAGTAATTCAGAAAAATCACATTGTGTATCAGCAGTGAGTAAGATATAAATGTTAGTGTGAAAGTGTCTCCATATTTTACAGGAATTCAATAGGTACAATATTATCTCCTATGTGGAAACCTAGAGTAATATAAATGTAAATGTATATTTATAGTATTTAAATGCCCAGGCATTACCCCTTGAAAATTACTGGAGAAAAAATAAAAAGAAACAGAATATGTCAAACAAAGAAAACAGCAAGACAATATTAAAATTGAAAATATGAAATAAGTTTACAAATTACCACCAAATATTTCTAGTATTACAATAGATGTAAATGGGTTGAATGCACTATTGACAGAAAGTCTAAGATTATTTTTAAAAAAATAAAATCCAAAAATATGTAGTATCGGGGGCCGCCCGGTGGTGCAGCGGTTAAGTTCGCGCTTGGCAGCCTGGGGTTCGCGGGTTCAGATCCCGGGCGTCCGCCGACGCACTGCTTGTCAGCCATGCTGTGGCAGCGTCCCATATAAAGTAGAGGAAGATGGGCATGGATGTTAGCCCAGGGCCAGGCTTCCTCAGCAAAAAGAGGAGGATCAGCAGTGCATGTTAGCTCAGGGCTGGTCTTCCTCACAAAAAAAAAAAAAAAAAAAAAAATGTAGTATCGCATTTCTATTTATTAGCATTGAACAAGTGGGAATCAAATTTAAAAACACAATACCACTGCAATCGCTCAAAAAAGAATGAAATATTTAGTTATAAATCTAACAAAACATGTAAAGGACTAATATTAAGAAAACTACAAAATACTAATGAAATAAATTTAAAAATATCTCAATAAATGGAGAGGCCTACTACAATAATGGGTTGAATGGGTTTTGAATAACCAAAATAGTAAAAATGCTAGTTTTCCTCAAATTGAGGTATAGTTTTAATGTA
Source organism: Tapirus indicus (assembly GCA_031878705.1). NCBI lineage: Eukaryota > Metazoa > Chordata > Mammalia > Perissodactyla > Tapiridae > Tapirus > Tapirus indicus. The sequence continues at coordinate 125,871,112 of CM062925.1, forward strand.
GTTTGTATTAAATTCCAAGCAAAATTTTTGTAAATATAGATAAGCTTATTCTAAAGTTTATATGAAAAGATAAAGGGACTAGAATAGATAAAACAATTTTGCAAAAGAAGAATAAAGTAAGAGGTTTCACACCACACAATTTTAGGACTTGCTACATAGCCACACAATGAAGACAGGTTTGAATTATCAGAGGTACAGCAGCATAGATCATAAGAATATAATAAAGAACCCAGAAATAGACACATACAGTTTTGGCCAACAGATTTTTTTTTCAACCAACTGATTGTTAGCAAATGTGCAAAAGTATTTCAATGGAGATAAAATAATCTTTTTAACAAACAGGACATCCATAGGCAGAAAATGAGTGTCAACCCTAAACTTTACACTTAAAAAAATTTATTCAAAATAGATCATAGTTTAAAATTAAAACTTAAAATATAAAACTCTGGGAAGAAAATATAGGAGAGAATCTTAGGATTTAGAAATAGAAGAAGAGGGGGCCAGCCTGGTGGTGCAGCAGTTTAAGTTCTCGTGTTCTGCTTTGGTGGCCCGGGGTTCGCGGGTTGGAATCCTGGGTGCAGCCCTGCTCACCGCTCATCAAGCCATGCTGAGGCAGCGTCCCACATAGAAGAACTAGAAGGACCTACAACTAGGCTATAGAACTATGTACTGGGGCTTTGGGGGAGAAAAAAAAGAAGACAAGAGGAATATTGGCAACAGATGTTAGCTCAGGGCCAATCTTCCTCAAAAAAATACAAATATATATTTAAAAAATAGGAGAAGAATCCTTAACAATGGCACCAAAAACAGTCCATAAAAGAAAAGAAGTAATAAATTGGACTTCACCAAAATTAAAAAACGTTTGCTCTGTGAAAGTTCCTATTAAGGAGATAAAATGACAAGCTAGAGTGAAAGAAACTATTTACAGACCATATAACTGACAAAGAACTTGTATCCAGAAAACACGAAGAATGCTCAAAAACCAACAGTAATAAACAAATAATAAATAATAGAAAATGGGCAAAAGATATGAACTGACACTCACCAAAAGGGATATATGGATCATAAATGAGCAAACAAAAAGATGTTTAACTTCATCGGCCATTAGAAAATTGCAGATGAAAACCAAAACTAGATTTCCCATACATTGCTTGCAAGAACATAAAATGGTAGGGCCATTCTGGAAAATAGTTTGGGAGTTCCTTATAGATTAGACATACACTTACCATACAGTTAAGCAATCACACTCCTGTACATTTATCCTAGAGAAATGAAAACTCATGATGACACAAAAATCAGTACACAAAGTTCATCAGATTTATTTAAAGTAGCCCCAAACTGGAATCAAATCCATGGGTGAATGGCTAAACACACTGTATATATCCATACAATGGAGTACTACTCAGCAATGAAGAGGAATAGACCATTAATACGAAGAATATCATCTCTATATACTATCTGATGGTTAAGATATTTTTATCTGTGACTTGATGTCTTTGATGCATTTGGTAAATTCCCAGCCATTAATATTTTTATCATTAATATTAATTCATTTTATCACATTATGTTATGCCCTAAACACTATTATTTTATGTAGGTACTTACTTTAGAAAAGTAATGAGTATTATTACTATGATTGTTATATTATATATAACATAATATGTTGTTATATGTGTTGTTACCATTTATTAACATTGCTTTCATTGTTTTATGCAGTCAATAATCGTTTAGGTTTACCCATGCATACCTCCTTTCTTTGCTCTTTGTATCTTCCTGTATCCCTAGCTACCAACTGGAGGAATTTTCCATCAGCTTGGAAAACAGCTATGATACTTCTTTTCATTAATATTTTCTGGTGACAGTTTTTCTTTTTTCTTTTTCTGAAGATGGCTGATTTTGCCTTCATTTTTAAAGACATTTCACTGAAGATAGAATTCTTGGTTGGTAGTTAATTTTTTCTTAGCACTTCAGTGGTACCATGTCCACTGTCAGCATTTTCCTTGCTCCTTCAAAGGTAGTTTGTCTTTCTTTCTGCCTATATTTAAGATTTTTATCGTTTTATCCTTTATGTGCTGGTTTTAAGTTATTGTCCTTGTGCTCCACACACTCCCCTCTACTCTGCTTTGTGATGCAAGGGCTGGCACTGTGCAAACTACATTCCTTCCTTTTGTGGATGGATCCCTGTTGTGTCTAAACAGAAGGAGGACGCTGAGAGGACTTAAGGCAGAGGAAGGATGGGGACCTTCAGTGTTTCCGTCAGCGTCACCCCAGCCACCCCTCTTCACCCTAACTATGGCGGTGGTCCTATCTCTGTTTTCTCTGTTACTAGACTTGCCTTAATGCGTCCCTCAGAAAACAGCCCTATGGTGCCTCCTCTTCCTACGTGTGAGACACATCCCCTGCAAGTTCTTACCTGACCTCCTAAGATGCCCACACAGCTGTGCAGTGACCCAGAGGTCTGGGCCCCAGCTTTTTGGGGACCCTTCTCCAACATTCTATATTCTCATAATCCCGGCCTTTTCTCCTTTCTCCCCCATGACCCATAAGCCTCTTCCTGAAGTCACTATCTCTGTGTTATGTTGGGGTTCCACTTGTGCTTTTCAGTTCTCCAACACCTATTTATCCAATTACCTATAATGTTAGTAAATGTTCTCAGTAAAATAATTCTGCCCTGATTGATTTATGTTATTTTTCAGCAGTATAATGTACCTAAATATGGTTTTCTTTGTTATTCTTTTCACTACTAAGAAAGCTGTTTTTCTCTGACAATTTTGAAATAGATATTTGTAGAATGTACAAAATTTTGATTTTCTGCAAATTTACTTTGCAAAATATTCATTTAAAATATTAATTCTAATACATTTTCAATGAATGTATTTGGTTGTTATAAACAACAAATCAATGTATCATAATAAAATAAAAATCATCTTTCCTCTCAGATATCTAAGTATATAATTATGTATTTTCTTGACTAGGACACTATTGAAAAAATAGTGCATATCTTTGTCTTGTTCTGACTTTAATGGACTATTTCAATTATAATTAGTTATATTCTCTTGGCTTCCAATAGGTATAATCAAGTTAAGGTAGTTTTTTTCTTCTCTTAGCTTACTAGAGTAAAATTCATTTCATTATTAGATTTCCTAATATTGACTATTTTTCATTTTCTGGCACATATTCTTTGTATATACTGATATTCAGTTGGCTATTATTCTGTTTTGGATGCTGCACATTTCATTAAAGAGTCAAATTGGCATATATACATAAGACACATATAGTGTTTGTGTGTGTGTGTAATGTACATGTTCAATGTTGACAGTAGGTTTCTATAAGTCACTGAAAATAAACCTGCAAACTTCCCTTCTCTACATATCCTTTGCAGTTCTAAATAATGTAAGAGTTGTTTCCCTGAAATTTAGTAAAATTTAATATAAAACAATCTCAGTCAAAGATCTCTTTGGGTTACACATTTGTATTACCTTTCAAACTTTTCAATGATTGTTGATTCATTCAATATTTATAATTATACCAGAAGTAACTTGGATATTAATTTCTCAAAAATGTTCATTTTATTTAGATCTCCCAATACATTAATGTAAAGTTGTCCACAGTAATGTCTTATAATTTAAAATTTTTGAGTGGTTGCATCCCACAAGTGTGTCACATTAAAGCTTATTTCTAAGTTCCTCAATTTCATGATAGATTGTCAGAGAATTGTGTATTTTACTGAGAGAACAACCTCTTAATATCATTAATTATCTCATTCCCAAATTTCTGCTTTCTCTTTTAAATTCATTCCTTTCATTTTGTTGCTGTTATTGTTTTCTTAAGTTCTTAGGTCAAATATTTTTCTTATTATTATGAATATTTCTAGCCTTTCATTTCTAGATTTTCTGTATTTTACCTTTACTTCAAGGTTTTTAAAGAGAACGTTATTAAGTTCAAAGTGTTTTAAGATTTACTGTTGCATTTTTTCTTAATATGCAGTTAATTTAATCATCACTGAAGTAACTAATGTGTCTATTTTCTACTTTGATTATTTTATATTTTCTTAGCAGCCTAGTATATAGTGCATTTTTTAAAAGTTAAAATCGCCTCTTATTATCACTTAATATAGTTTGATGTAAATTTGACATTGTGTCATCATTATGTGTTTTAAATTTAACATCAATACAAAGAAAGAAATACAGCGAAAATGTTACAGAACCTCTTAGGTTTACGAATTAGAAAATCAACTTGTCTACATAGAGCAATAATTGTACTTCAACCCTCCCAGTATTTATCTTCCATTTGCATTGTCCATATTGTCAAAACAAAAGTAAAATTAGTGTAACAGAGAACTCTTGAATCTAATTAAATATCTGAGACAAAATAAATAATTGAAACTCTTTGGAGTTTTACAGTTCACAAAGTGTTTTCACGTGCACTCGTTTATGTAGTTTGCAACACAGTTCCTTGAGCTACGCGCTACGGGTAGTGTCCGCCCGAGAGCCCAGCAACGGCTTCTCTAGAGAAGGAAACAGAGGGTCACATGGATTCGTCAATTTTGTCTACGAATCCTTTGACTACAACACTGTGAAAGAAAGGCTCAAATCGTCTTCAAACAAGAGTGTTTCCTCTTTCCACTGTGACACAGTAAAGGGAATCAGTGAGCAAACACCCGAGTGCCACGTGGGCCCCGCTGTCCACTTCCATCGTGCAGTTACCATCAGCATCATCACAACCACGCTGCTGACCGACGTGGACTCAGTACTCGCCCTGCGCCCGGCTCCGTGCTGTGGGGTCTGTGTGCATTCTCTCATGAAATGATATTATTCCATTTTAAGATAAGGAGAGTGATGGTTACAGAAAAAAGGAGATAGTCTAAAAATACACATCTAGTAAATAAGAGAGTGGGCACTTGAACCCAAGTGTATTTACTTCCATAATTCTTGTTCCTAATCTGTATGTTTAAACTATACAGAGTCATAAATCAATAGCGGTTGCAAAATTAAAATAATAGTATAACAATTTAATAACCACATCTGGTCATAAGCTCCAACCAACAAGACTGTTTAGAGGTAGAGAGATTTAAGCCAAAGGTGACGGAGTGGAGGGAGAGAGAGAAAAAATGGGTAGATTACCAGAATAAATAAAGGTATATAAGTCATCAATTACTGAAAACATTCTAAATACAAAGCCGCAAATTCCTCTGTTTTAATTTTTCTAAGTTTTAATGATTATGAGTGTGTGATTCCTAATTTTACAATGATTCCTAATTTTACAAATGTGCAATTATCTATCACTCTTGGCAGCATTCCTACTGGGTGGATATTTTACCCATTTCATATATGAGAATACTAAAAGAGACTGAATTGCCACATCACTCATTCTGCACCATAGAAAAGAGACATTTGCTTCTGAAATCAAAATATAGGAAAACAGAATGTCAGCTAACCAATAGAATACAAGTGTTTCTGAAGTCATGGAAAGTCTGAAACAGGGATCTTTTGTTTTCTGACATTCTGAAATGGGCGAACATGATGCAGCATACAACGCAGTTGATGCAGAAATAAAATCCGGGACAGAAGAAGGGGACTGGGAGAAAATGCTATGATGATTTGATTGTCTGTAGAGACTTACATTCTGAAATGACCTCAGATACTTCTAAAGGTGGGATGTGACTTTAATCCAGATTCTTCTGTGCCCACAGCAATGTTGTTCCATAATCTAGTATTTTTCACTCTTTTTTTACAGAAAAAATTAGAAAAAGTCTGTATATATTTCATCGAAATTAATTATATGAGTACATGTTTGACTCTAAATTACCACAATTTTGACTGTGATTTCACTGGGTTGCTGAATTCTCTAAAGGGAGTAAGTCCTTGTACTCTAGAAAAACTTCCAATTCCCAAAATCAAGATGGAATAGCAGAATTGTTGCGTGTGTGTTCATATGTTTAACAAAGATTCCAGATAAAATAATAAAATAAACTTTGATACATATTTAAAGATATTTCTGAGTCCTCCAACATTAGCCTACAGTGATTTATATATGGAGAATAGACACGCAGATATGTATATCCATATCCATATAATCTTAAATGCTTAAATAAAACTGTTACATATATGGCTATGTTCTGTTTTTGGCACCAATAAAGAGGTCTGGGAGAATCTTCTGTAGCTACATATTGGACAGAAGGTTTCTGAAAAATCCAGGGATTGCTGTCGGAAAGCAATTAAGCTGAAGAAATTACATTAGCGGAGAGCAGATGCCATGTTCAGCTCGGTCGCCTGTTTTTCGTGCAGTCGGGGCTCACTGGTCTTTTCGTTCCCAATAAACAAAAGCTCGACAAACACCCATCCTTTGCATAGTCAAGTGAAGTTGTTTATTTGAAGAGCAAGTAGACCACCACTGCCAAGTGCACTCAGCTCTTCACTTTAGTTCGTTTCTGATGAAGGTAAGGAGAAAACCAAGGAACCTGGAACGTGTGTCCCCTTTTACATTGAGCCTCACTGACGTCTGCACACAATTTCATATCATGTTTTTTAATCCATAACCATTCCAGAGTGGCATGTGCTTTGGCAACTGACATTGTTTAATAATAACAACCAATTTTTCTAGACTACTTGTGCTTCCTGTCAATGAAACAAGCTGTCTTTCCCTTTCCTCTCTGACAAAATCATAACATGGGCAAAACACTGAGCATAATTAGACAGAATTGTGTTTTAAATTATCACAGAAATCATGTTTTTCTAAAACAAAAACACATTTAGCTCAAGTAATTTTCTTATGTAATAAATTCATGGAAGCCAGATTTTAAGTACATTTTTTAAAATTTTGAATTTTTTCATCAGCAGGGTCCTGACTTTCTAATTTTTTTTTTACCATGCCATACTTTTACTTTTCAGATTGTTCATTCTTGCACCTTCTCTGTAGAAATATGTAGATGACTTTATCTCCTCTTTGACACTTTAAAAATGCCTTTCTGTTTTTCAATTTAAGGAGTCATGTCACCATATGGTCTGCTTAGCCTGATAAACTCTCTTGCACGTTATGAAATAACTGTCGCTGTGGAAAACCATTCATACCTCTATGGTTAAGGTGATGCCAGTGTTTTTGTGAGCACTGACCCTTCTCCAATTCCAGGAATTTATCACTGAGCAGTCAATTTGTTTTCCACCTGCAACCTGGCATATATGAACTCTTTGCCGTTATTCATGTTGCTCAAGAGATCATTTTAGGTCACAAATGGGATGGTTTTATTCAAATCCATTCTTTTGGGAAGTTGAAATGAAGCAGACATCTATGTTAACTTATTCATGGTGTCACAAGTAAAAGCAATGATATTCTCTCAAATTTAAACAGAATTAAGCACAAAGTATTTTTCAAGAGCCTTACTGGTTGTGTATAAATTCAACACAACACCACCGAGGGCAGATTCTAGGGTCAGTGGGTGGGTAGGGACACCGTTGCCTACAAAGATAAGCATATTTTATTTTTGCATGTATTTAATTTCTAGTGGAATTATTCTGCCTACTGCATTGCTAAATTTGCAACTCTTATTGGATTTTGTTTTTACTCATGTTCATGTGACAAGTCATAAACACATATCATCTAAAAACATTGTAAAATAGTACACAGTGAGAAAAAAGCAATGAAGTGCTTTTCAAAATATTCTGCCAGTCATGTCACTCTAAGTATCCAGGTCTCCCTCTGTATTTCTTCTCTTCTCTTTCACACAGACACACATTCCTTACTATTCCTGCCAGAACACATACTCATTCTGCCACCTGAAATAGCTCCACCACTCAATTCACCAACCCCACCTGTTTTTGAAGAGCCCGGCCTTCTTATGAAGACGGATGGATCATCTGTCGTTAGTTCATCTGTCTAGTGAACATACATACACCACACCTAGTGCGGTATACGCCAGACCCTATTCTAGGTGCTGGGGTTCCTCAAGGATCACATGTGTCAGTGACAGGGAAAGGAGAAAAAGAACAAATTCATAAATCGTATTTTATCTAAAATATCTTCTACCTTTACTGCATTAAACACAGTGACAAATAAAACATAAATTAGTAGTTCCCAACTGATTAAAAACCTGGAAGACTTTAATGCAATGTCCCGTTCCAATCTGAGGAGCAGCTTTGTTTCAGCCATGTTACAACTATGCTCAGCCATTACGATAATTTCTAATTATTTGATTTATTTTCCTTTTTGACATTTTCTGCCTTGGACTGAAATAAGTCAACAGGCTGGGTGTTCTGAGATTTAACCCAGAAACTCAAAATGTGCATTCAAGGAGACAAGGCATATTTCACGGAATATTTAGAACATACAGTAAAGTAAACCAGTGCTTGGCATTCAAAAATTATCATCTCCAATTTTGACTATTCTCAAGTGTCCCATAAATATATGACTGGCTGTTATTTGTAAGTATGAATGGACATAATCTTTTGTGAATAGTTAACCCCTCTGACCACCCAGCTTCTGCATTCTAATGGGACCCCCTCCTGCTGGCCACTTACATGCACAGTTGTCTCCTGCAGACACAATGACACCTCAGTGTCTGTGAAAAAAGTGACACAAAGAATCCAGCTGCTAGAGATGGTGACAGAGGCAAGACAACAGCAAAACTTTTAAGCAATTGGTGTTCCTTTACTAGACAATAGAGACTTTCGATAAATTAAGAAACAAAATTCAAATAACTCATTGGTGAATAGGAATTCATTCACTATGTAGTAACTGGGATAAAGAACAATCAGTACATAAAACTGTTACTTTTATAGAAAACAAGTCTCGCAGAAACAACATACTGATCCAAGTTGAAAGGCAGTTAAGCGTGGGATGAGGAAACAAAAGGAATGCAGAAGAATAGGCGGGAACGTGCTCAGGGCAAATGGGAAGCACATGCAGGATTTTCCTGAAATAGTTTTAAAAAGAAGTCTGGGAAGCTACTGGGTTTTTGGAAATGTTAAAAAACACTTTTCTTTGCATAATGAATGTGTCAAATAACAGTAATAATAATAAAAACAATAATAGTAACAGTAAAAAGTATAATGATCACTCCTTGCAAATAGCACTGTTATGCGCTGGCCAACATTCTACACACCTCACAGAGATGAATTCACAAAATTATTCATGATTATGAACACTTATAATTGTTATTTTAGCTCTGAACACCCAGGAAAATTTATACTTACTATAAGATGCTACCATCAGCAGGACAACTTGTCACAGCTACTGGATGGAGTCTCCACTGGGCTGTCATTTTGCATGTGCTCCACCACCAAACCCTTATGACAACACTACAGACACACCCTCCAAAGCCGTGATGCACTGCATTATGGAATGATGGCAGTAGAGAGTTATACTGAGCACTTTATACATAACTCATACAATTAAGCTTTCATAAAATAACAAAGGGCGTACACATTAGAGGAAGCCCAGACCAGGTCGGGCCCCGACTATCGATTCCCATAGCCCTCTGCACCGTCACAGTTCTCATCGGAATTTTAATCACATCCTTTTTAATTGTTCAATCTGTTTCCTACTCCCGCCTTTCTGTGAGCTCCACAAAGGGAACGTGTTTGTCTCATCATCACTGTGTCACCAAAGTCTAGTGAAGGACCTGACACAGTTTTTGTTTTACCGTCTGAACTGTTTTTATGTGTAGCATTCATAGTGTTAACGAATTCATTTGTTGTGCAACAAAAGTCTCTAAGACTTTTTCGTTTTGCAAAACTGAAACATTCTGCTCCTTAAATGCTAACCTCCACTCCCCCAGCCCATGGCAACCACCTGACTACTTTGTGTTTCTGTGACTTTGACTGCTTTAGATACTTCTTATGAAGGGAGGGAATCCTACAGTATTTGTCCTTTTGTGACTGGCTTATATCACTGAGCATGATGTCCTCCAAGTTCATTCATGTTGCAGCATGTGTTAGGATTTCCTTCTCTTTTTAAGGCTGAATAATATTCCCTTGAATGTATATAGCACATTTCTTAATCCATTCATCCACGGATGGACACTCGGGTTGCTTCCAACCTCTTGGTTATAGCAAATAATGTTACTATGAACATGGGTGTGCAAATATCTCTTTGAGATCCTGCTTTGAATTCTTTTGAATATACACCCAGAACTGAGATCACATGGTAATTTTATTTTTAATTCTTTGAGGAATCTCCATACTGTTATCCATATGGCTGCACCATTTTACATTCTCATCAATAGCACACAAGGGTTCCGATTTCTATGTATCCTCACCAACACTTATTTCCCATTTTTTTGATAGTGGCCATCCTAATTGGTGTGAGGAGATATCTCATTGTGGTTTTGGTTTGCATTTTCCTAATGATTGTTGATGCTGCACATCTTTTCATATACCTGTTGACCATTTGTATATCTTCTTGGGAGCAATGCCTATTCAAGCCTTTGCTCATTTTTAATCAATATGTTTTTTGTTGTTGTTGAGTTGTAGGTGATCCTTACATATTATGGATATTAACACCTTTTCAGATACATGAATTGGAAATACTTTCTCCCTTTCCATAGGTTGCCTTTTCACTCTGATTATTGTCTTTAATGAGCAGAAGTTTTTGAGCTTTATTAGCCTGATGTGTATTTTTTGCTTTTGTTGCCTGTTCTTTTGGTGTCATATCCAAGAAATCATTGCCAAGACCAATGTCATGAAGCTTTTCTCTTATGTTTTCTTCTAGGAGGCATATAGTTTTAGGTCTTAAGTTTAAGTCATTAATATTTATTAGCCTGTACCCCAAGTAAAGCAGAAATTGATATCTGGAAGTGTTGTACTCACACTATAAAAACCTAAAATACATGACATTGTCTTGGTTTTCACAGCAGGAATAGGATAGACATTTTTTTTCTTTCCTCCCCAAAGTCCCAGTGCATAGTTGTATATCCTAGTTGTAAGTCCCTCTAGTTCTTCTATGTGAACCGCCACCACAGCATAGCTACTGACAGATGGGTGGTGTGGCTCCAAGACTGGGAATCAAACCCAGGCCGCCGAAGTGGTAAGCGCCAAACTTTAACCACTAGGCCATCAGGGCTGGCTCAGAATAGACAAAATTTTTACTCTAAGAAAACTGATTATCCTGGTTATGCCATACAAACATTTTGTTTTTGTTTTAAGTACTGTATAACCTGAAATGCACTAGAGGGCAGAATTCTTCTCTATTGAGCTTGCAGTTCTGGAAAAGATAGTAGAAACATCAAAATATATTTTTGGCTTTGCCCTTCATTACTACTTTAACAAGACACTAGACCAAGATTAAGTAAGACAAGAATTAGCCAGTTGGAAAGAACAGATGGAATGGAAATACAGTTTTGCTAAAGGAACTTCTCTCAGCCTGTGGTCAGAAAGCAAAAGGAGAGATTCCATACATGTGAGGACTCTGACAAGACCACATACTTACTATGGTTACTTTTTACTCCTGGAACAGAAAACCTACCAAGTTTTCGAAGGAATTTATTTGCAAAAGGAACTGCATCAACCCTTCATAAAACAGCCTGCGACAGGTTGATTCCTAAAGGCAATCCGTCAAGCCCAAACCTATAGCTTCAGGAAACAGGCTGTTCAAACAGCACAGCCCCACATGGAATCATAATCTGCACCTTCCACTTACAAGGGGACTACGGAGGGCAGTGCTGAAGGGAGATTTCTCTGGGAATCCTCAGAACGATGGAGTGCACTGAAGAAGGGATTTCCCCCAGTCAACTGAACAAGGTCCAACCTGGGAATTCCTTACACTTCCCAGCAGGGTGTCTTTGCAGATCCTGTCCAACACAATCCCATAACGACTCATTTGTCAGGATTCCACTTCAGGGAACTACATTTTTATAGCAGTTACCTCGTTTTACTCCACCATTTTATACTGGATTGGACAATTGAGCTGGACGCAGTAGCTAGTGATACTTTGGATTATCTCATTAGGGGAGAGGTTATTTGATTTCTATGTGTGCAAGGAGAGGGGTCTGTGTGCAAACTTCAGTGGCCAGACAATAGCAGATACAAACTGTCCCCGAATATGCATTCTTTTCTTCTTCCTTTTAGTTTGAGCTGGGCACATGGGAATATCCAACACCGGGATGACAGGGCCACACATGAAGGGAACCAGGATCCCTTCATGACGTCACAGGATACAGCTGCCTACTCTCGCTGGACTGCTGGACTCAGGACTCTTGAGAACCAAAACCATTTATCTTACATCAGTCACTCTATCCTGGGTCTTTTAACAGAGGCTGGTACCTTAATAATGCATCATCTTTATCCTGTAAAAAAATTTCTATAGAAACAGGATCTATTTCTAGAAATTAATATTTGTTCCATTGATCTTGCTCTTTATTCATGTATATGTGACATATTTTTAAACTTGTGATAGCTTTATTTTATAAACATTTACAACGTTCAGATGATTTTCTTTTTTTCCCTTTTTTCATAATTTTCTCTTTATTCTTGCAAGTATATTTTTTATTATAAACCTTAGTATACTTCTAAGGAAATATTTTTTATGTTTTATTAGAATTATTTTATTTTTACAAAAATACTTAGGAATCTTTGAAACATATTTGCTATTCAGATTTTTATCTACAAATGGAGTCTGTTTTTCATTTATTCAGACCCCAGTGGTTTTTGTCTTTCTGATGATATAAATTTTTTTTTCTTTCCTTATATGCTATAATGATGGTTTGGACAGATTAAATATATTCTTTTATATCTTGTCTACATTTTTAAATGTATTGACATGAAACTGTGAATAATTTGATCTTATTATCGGTTGTAACCTCTGCAATGCTATTTTTTTTAAATGGGTGGCATTGTATCTTTTCACTCTTAAAAATTAATTCATTTTACTAAGAGCTCTAGGAAAATGTATTACATTATCACATATTTTATTTTCTTTCTTAATTTACCAACTCATTTCATTACACTAGTTATGCACATTTATTGAGAAAAAAATTGTGACGTGCCAGATAACAGATAAGCAAAGAAAAAAGTCACCTCTGATCAGCACATCTGGAGATAAAATCTGTTAGCATTTTTAGGTGTGAATATAAGTGTTTATGTGTGTGAAAAGTTTTTCTTACCAGTAAATATATTCCCTAAATCTAATTTTCATAGCTACTTAACATTCTGTCATACAAACATAATTTATTTAGTGAATTATTTAATCCTACTTGGAGCATTTGAGTTGTCTGTAATTATTCACAGCTTTAAATACTGTTATGATGAAGACTCTCATAGAAAAATACAGATGAAATGAAAATTATTTTGCCAAGTTCCAAGAAAATAAGCCAATTTGGAATTTAACTGAAACTATAGTGTAAAATTGGAAGGAATTCTCACTCCAGTACCATTGAATTTTCCTATCCTGAAAAATGATACCTCTCTTTTTATTAGGAGTTTCTATTATGTACAACTCCCCAGTCCTTAAGGTCAGCAAGTTTCTTTTCTTTCACTAGAATTTAGGTAGTTTTTCTTTTCATTGTACTGGTTAACATTGTCAGTGCAGTAAATTGTAAGCACTGATCTCTCTCCCACTGTCTCTCTTTCTTTTTGTTTCTCCCCATCCACCTCCCTCAAGAATTATTCTTATGAGCTCAGTTGATGAGCTCAGCAATAATTACAACTATACCATATATATTTTTCTAAAATTTAATGGTGTTACATCAGTATATCTATTCAGAAATAGTGCTGAAAGTGAAACTTAACAAATGTCTTTTAAAAATCTATAGATTGGGGGCTGGCCCAGTCACGTAGAGGTGAAGTTCGCTCACTTCGCTTCACTGGCCCGGGGTTGGCAGGTTCGGATCCTGGTAGGGGACAGACGCACGGCTCGTCAGCCATGCTGTGGCAGCGTCCCATATAAAGTAGAGGAAGATGAACACGGATGTTAGCCCAGGGCCAGTCTTCCTCAGCAAAAAGAGGAGGATTGGCAGCAGATGTTAGCTCAGGGCCAGTCCTCCTCACACACACACACATCTGTAGATTAGACTACATGTCTTTCCTCCTTTTACTCTATTAGCATCATGAATTGTATAATACTGAATGATCTTTGCATTCCTGGCATGAGATGAACACGTTCAAGGGTATCATGTTACTTGGCGTATGACGTACTAGGTAATACTCAGTGTTGCAACAGAGTGGAGTAAACTTTGCATGTAGTATGAGAGAAAATTACTGATTGACTCTCTCTCTAATAGAAGAGAGACATCTTAAAGAGTTATAATCTATGTAAATAATTATAATTCTGGTAAGTACTAACATAAAGAAGAGTATTACAATCTGATGGGAGAATCTGGTCTGGGCTAGATGCTCTTTTTTTCCTATTTAATTGTTGGAATTATTTAATAGTTATTGGTATTAAAACCATTGTGACTATATATGTTGTCTTTCAACTCTGTTCCAGTCTTTTGTCAATTAACTGTCCAAAATTTTGATCACGATACCTGATTATGTCTTTCATGATTACTCATTCTTTTGCATGTTTGTATAGAAGTCTCTTCATCACCATGCAATAAATATATTTCCTGAATTTTGTTTTTTAACATTCTTAAAATTTTTAGTTCTCATTTATGTCTTTAATGTAGCTGGAAAAATATATATGTATACACATTTTCCGTCTTGGAAGTTAGGATGTATTATTTCTCAGAACCGAAAGCCACCTGTTCGCAGTCCATTTGCATTCAGCATCACATTGTTTTTCCCACTTGCCTCTACCCTGTTCCAACACATGTAAGGGTCTATGCTTGCAGTTGCCAGGTTCTTACTTTGATTTAGTTTTACATTGCAGCATTAATGCCACCTTTGTTTGGAAATAGGCTTAAGTTTTTGAATTTTTTTTGATATCTGGAAGAAAAATTCTTCCTTCCTATCCTTTTTTCCTGATTTTTGTGGCTATTCTAGGATCATAATCGATTAGATTAGTGTCAGTTCCATCCATAGATATCAATGTGATACAAATGGAAATGTTTAATGGTCATTCCTTTCCTTGACAGCACAGGTATATCTCTTGATTAATTTAGTTCTTTCTTGTGTAATCCAAGAACTAACATTTAATTAATTATTTGCAATTTTTCTTCACTGCAATCTCCTAATCTGTGAGACTTCTTTATAGATATTCTATTTTGTTGCTCTATTAAATATTAAGTAAATTATTTTTTATTAGTACACTTTCTAACCTATTATGGTTTAAATGAATGCTTTTCAACTTTTTTGTATATTGACCTTGTATCCAGATAACATAACTATTGCCTTGTTCATATTAACGGCTCATCTGTGAATTATATTTGCTTTCTATAGCATACAAAGCCCTGAAACATTATAGCTGTCTGTTTTCAGAGCTTTTATTGAAGAACTGTTGGAGGTAACCCAAAAAATATCCTTGAAGATTCTTCCATTTCCATTCCAACTGTCATTTCGGAATTTAGTTCATTCAATTTTCTTTGCTATATACTAGTATCCCATTGTATTAACACACAATAATTCATTTATCTATTCTACTGTGGATGGACATTTTTATAAGGGCCATTTGGTGCTTATGTGCAAACATTTCTATTAGATGTATTTCTAGAGTGGAAATGCTGGGCTACATTAATGCATAATATTCAATTACTGACACTTCCACCAGCAGTGCACTAGAATTCCTGTTGTTCCACACCCCTGCCAACACTAGGTTTTAAAAGCCATTTTTTATGTCACTTTAGATAAACTGGTGGCAATGTAAACCATATCATAGTGCATAGACTTGCATCGCCCTACTTACTAATTAAGCATCTTGTCTTCTGTCTGGATTCGTTTGGATGTCATTTTATGAAGCAACCACCCCAAAGTCTCCTCTTTTGCCTACTTTTTTTCTATAGGATCATTTGTCTTTTTCTTAGTGATGTTCAAAATTCTCTATATGCTCTGAATATGAGCCTTTGTTGGTCAAATATCCTCTCCCACTCTTTGGCCTACCTTTTCATTCTGCAGATGGTGGTATCTTTTAATAAACAGAAGTTTTTCATTCTAAGGTAGATTGGATCTATCAATTATGTCTTGTTACGTGAGTATTTTTAATGTCCTGTGTATAAATATTTCCCAACTCTAAGATCATAAAGATTGTATCATACATATATATATACTATAAATATAATATATATTTTATATTTATGTATTATTAGTGGCTTTATTGGTTTGCTTTTCACAATTAGATTTAAAATTCCCCTGGAACTGATTTTTATATATGGTGTGAGGTAAAGGTCAGGTTTTAATTTTTTCTATCTAACTGACCCAACACTATATATTGAAAAGATCTTCCTTTTTCCCAGGGCTTTACAATGCTACTGCAGTGCCCATGTATGCATGAGTCTATTTTTCCATTCTCAATTTTTTTGTATGTATCTCTAGCTGTATCAATACTAGTGTCATAATTACTGGAGAATTAGGTATTGATATAAAGCGGTATAAGTCATTTTAATTTTTCTTCCACATTTTTGTGGTAACTTGACCGTTTGTCTTTTAGCTTAACAAGTTACACACATCTCACAAGCACGTTGGGATTTTGACTGAGATTTCATTGATCTACAGACAAATCTTGGTAAAACTGGATATGTTTACAATATTGAGTCTTCCAACCTACGGACATCGTGTGTCTCTCTCCATTTATTTAACTCGTCTTTGTTTTCTCTCAATCCCTCTCTGCATTACACAAATCTTGCTGGACGTCTCCCCACTTGTTGGGTGGATTTTCATGCTATTCTAAGTGCTCTCTTCTCCAATTTTAGTTCTTAACTGTTGGTGCTGACACATAAAAATACTACAATTGTCTACACTGAACTCGTGTTGAGCAGACTTGATAAACCCCATTACAAACTTGATACGAATATTTTCAAACTTTTTATGTTCCTATCATACCACTTGTGAATAATGACAGCTTATTTTCCCTTCCATTCTTCATGCCTTTTCTTTCTTTGTCTTGCCACATTTCACCATCTAGTGGATATCATTGTTTCGCTCCTGCTGTCAAAGGGAAAATCCTAAACACTTTACCCATAAACATAATGTTTCATACTTTGAGGTATTCTTTATCAGATTAAGGGATTTTCCTGTCCATTCCTAGCATGCAGAGAGTTATTGTAAATAGATGTTAAACTGGAATAAATACTCGTGATTTTGCTTCTTTACTCTTTCAATGTGGTAAATTATATGATTGATTTTTAATTAATAAGTCAACCTTGCATTAATGATGCAACTCGATCATGATGAAGTATCCTTTTATTAAGTTTCCTAATATTTTATTTTTTTTGTACCTCAATTCATGAGTGATGTTAATTTCTTTTCTTATGTTCTCCTTGAGAGATTTTAGTGTCGGGATATGCTGGCCTCATTAAATGAACTGTCAAGACTCCTCCTCTTTTTTTTTTTAAAGGAATTTATTTTTTTCTAGCAGTTTTAGGTTCACAGCAAAATTGAGGGGAAAGTGCAGAGATTTCATGTACATTCTCTGCCCCCACACAGGCACAGCCTGCGCCATTATCAACATCCCCACCAGATGGTACATTTGTTACAGGTGATGAACTTACACTGACACATCATATCACCCAAAGTCCACAGCTGACATTGGGGTTCACTCTCGCTGTTGTACATTCTATGGGTTTTTCTTACTTAAATATTTGTTACATTTGACTGGTAAAGGATCTGGGCTTGGACATGTGTGTTTTCTGTGTGTTTCGTTCCTCTCTTCTTGTGAAATGATTTTAAATTGTGGATTCAATTTTTTTGTTTGTTTTGGAATATTCAACCTTTTTCTTCTGTTAGTTCAGGTATACCATATTTTTGTTAAATGCCTTTTGAATTTAAATTTTCAAATTTGCTTGCATCTAGTTTTTCAGATTTTCTTCTATAAGCTTTTTAAAGGCAGTCAGGGCTGGTTTTGTTTTTCCTTTTTGACGTTGTGCGTTTGAGCTTTCTCTTTTTATATTATGTCCTTCCTAAAGCCTAATTGTAATTGAAAATCATTCCTCCTCCACTTATTGCAAAATACTTTCCTATCTAATATGCAAGATTTGTTGCAATGAAAAAATATCATTTTGTACATCAAACAATAATATTCTAAATGCTGAAATGTTGTAAAAATCTGTTAATATATTACAGTCTCCCAAATTGTCTGTTATCAGAGTTGCCCAGTAGCGATTTCTGGCATGATGGAATTGTTCTACATCTGTGATGTCCACTGAGGTAGGCACTAACCTCATATGGCTATTGAGCCCTTGAAATGTGGCTGGTTCTGCACTATCTTTAATTTTATTCAATTTAAATACTAGTCAAATCCATAAGCATTTGCTTTCAATTTCAAAATATCAAAGTGAATTATAAGGGTCAAATAAATGACATTGTATAAATATATTCTGCACCATTAGAGAGCCTAGTATATGTCACTATTTTCTAATTCTTTAAATGTTAATAATCTAAAAATTGATACAAAATTCTTAATCTAATTCATTATTTCATTAAATGGAATCTCATTTATCCTAGAAATATATATCTGAAGTATTGAAAAACTTCTTTATCTCAGTCCTTTTGAAGCGTAAATTTCTAAATCATTTTGGTCAAAGTCCAAAAGTCACCTTCCTCATCTCCCATCAGGTCCAGTGAGTGATGTTTTAACAAGAAAAGTGGATTCGTGTATGTGAACAGATGGATGTAGCTGCCTGTCGTATGGGACAGGACTTAAGATCCCAGGTGGACACAGAAGGTGTTTGAGGACGTTGTCTTGGGCTCACCTGGACGTTTTGGCTGCCCAGCTTGGCTCTTACGGGGCAGATGAGAAGACCTCCGCTTCTCCCTGGGAAGAGCAGGGTGCTCTCTGCTGGTCTGTCAGGTCCAAACTCCCACCACACACAGGGGCACAGTGCAGTGCCTATCACAGGGGAGGACAGGCAAGTTTACTTAGAGGGCAAAACCGGGGGACACAAGACCTATGAAGGGTGGAACTTCTAGAATCCCACAGAACGGCAGTCATCTGGCAAAGACACACCAAGAGGCCAGGGCACATCTGGAGGGAAGGAGGGACAGCACAACCGAGAACTCAGTGCCACAGCCAGGGCTTGGCCATGGCAGGATGCCTCCCAAGGATGAATACTCCCCAGAGTTAATTGTGCCAGGTTGTCTGTTACTGTGTTTCTATAGATGTGAGTTCACCTAATCAGCATATAATGACCATTTTCTCCCTCTCTCCTCCTTTCAAATCATGATCCGTTCGATGTATCTCAGTCGACTGAGTAAGTACTATACTGACTTCTTTGCTCAAGTCAAGCAGTGCATTCAAAGCAGCCAGGTTATGGAGATTTCCTTCCTTCTTTAAGTCAGCTACTCAACATGGACTTGTCCTATTAGCAATAATTTCATGAACTCATTCTTGTGTTTAGTGTTGCTTTAAAACATCATTCAGGATTTTACGAATATAAAAAAATTCAATAGCTTTTCTACACACAAGAAATAATCAACTAAGGTAAAACACATAAGACAACCCATTTGCAAAAGAAACGAAATAAATACGTTAGCTAGGAATAACCTCATTCAGCTATGCCCAGGAACTATATAAAAATACTACAAAATTTGCCTTAACTGAAATGTATAAAATCATACTCAAATTAAGTATCATGCAATGTTTCCATTCAGAAAGACCAACTTATTTTCAAGAGAACAAGTCTTCTCAAATTATGCACATTTGAAAAGGAACTTATCCCGACAAATATGAAAACAAAATAAGAAAAAAGTAAGAAATATTTTAAAATCCTAAAATAATATAACCCTAGGGCAAGCATAACCGAGAGAGAAGTTGGGTAGAAAATGTTCGATATGTACAATCCATTCATTACTGTTTTACAAGGCCTCATTTTATATATAAACCTTCCTTTAAATATGAACTCCATTTTATATGTGAAATGAGGCAGCACAAAACAGTGCAAGGCTTGAATTATTTAATGAAAATGGCTAGAATATTGGTTTTATGGAAAAATATGTACTCACACTATTCATAATCTAATTCTAGATGGTTAAAGAGATAAAAGGGAATCACAGCACAAAAAGAGAAGGAAATGTTGATTAATATTTATCTGATTTCTAGATGGCGAGAGCCTGCTGAGCATAAAGAAATGAAATGATTTAGAGCAAGATGTGGTCGTAGATTATTTCCAGTGACTGTCGGCTGCTCAGAGAGAGCAGAGCCTGGGACAGCAGGGCGGCAGAAGCCTGCAGGCAGGAGGGCCCTGGTGCTCCATCTAGAACTTTCAGTGTGGGCATATGGGCCCTCTCCTCCAAATTCCAATTATTGAACAAAGAAGTGCACAGCAAAACTTCCGTTAGGTGCCACCTAGAAGTAGCGGGTTAGCAAAGATTGGTTTTAAAAAATGTGTGATGCGGTGACATTAAGAGGAATTTAGTGTGACTTTTGGTAAAGCGATTTTGGTAAACTCAGCCCAGAAAGGCAACGGATTAAACATCAGTTTGTCTCTATGTAGCATTTAGAGTGGTTCTCTTATAGCCAACAAAATGCTTGAGCTAAATTATACGTAAAAGTCTGTAGGGGCTTTATATAGAATCCTACATTATTTCCCAAAGGGATAGATGAGCGGTCAAATAGGTAACAGCTGCTTTTTCACCAATGTTGCCAAGGAAACTTTCTACCACGAGGATTATGGGAAAGATTATTTTATTTTATTTATTATTGTCTATAATAAGGAAATACCAAAACAACGGTGTTTAAATATCTTTTGGGGGGGGGTAACATAAAGAATGAGTATCTCCTTTGCTGATTTTCACAAAACCACGTGTCCCGCACTGGTTATATGTATAGAAATTCAAAGTCAAAGAGAAGCCAGCAGAACCTAAGCCATGGGCCTGGAAGTTGCTGTCCTCTCCTCCCTCAAGCTTGACCTGCAGTGGAAGAGGCCAGAGACTAATCCTGTCACATGATGACCAAGAGCGAGACCCTGGACACGGTGGGTCACAGGCTCAATTCAACCCTCTGGAGTTCTAGAATCTTGTTTTTTTTTAAGAGCCATTTTATCTGCCTTAATTTGCAAAGGTGGGATGGAAGTCACTTCCAGCAGAGGGAAACTAGTTATTTAACAGTGAGTATAAGAGGTATTCCAAATTTCACCTCAACTATTGGCCTCACTGGAATTCTTTTTTTTTTTTTTTTTTTTTAGAAAGGGAGCACAGGCCAAGAGGTACTGACCCTACTTGTCCCTGATTTTTTTAAATTGAGTTATAATTGATAGTTAAAAACTTATCTATTTAAGGCATACTATTCAATGATTTGATATATGTATATGTTGTGAAACAATCACCACAGTCAAGCTAACTAACGTCTCCATCCTAACACACAGTTACCTTTTTCTAAGTGTGTTGGGAACACTTAAGATCTGCCCTATCAGCAAACACCTCTCAGAGGAGGAAGGGAGACCCTGAGGTTATCTTGCCCTGGTGCACAGCTGCTTGCAGGGGAGCACAGGGCAGCCCAGGGGAGAACAGATGATTACAGGTGAGTCCAGGGGAGCACAAGGAGCGCTGGGGAATGCAGTGGGGCACAGGGGAGCACAAGGGAGTGCAGGGGAATGCAGGGGAGTGCAGGGGAGCACAAGGGACCACAGGGGAGTGCAGGGGAGTGTAGGGGAGCACAGGGGAGCACAAGGGACCACAGGGGAGCGCAGGGGAGTGTAGGGGAGCACAGGGGAGTGCAGGGGAGCACAGAAGAGCACATGGGAGCATAGAGGAGTGCAGGGGAGTGCAGGGGAGCACAGAAGAGCACAAGGGAGCATAGAGGAGTGTAGGGGAGCACAGTTGAGTGGAAGTGAGCACAGGTGAGTGCAAGGCCATACACGGGAGCACAGGAGAGAGCAGGGGAGTGCAGGGGAGCACAGGGGAGTGCAAAGGAGCTCAGGCCCATGTAGATCCTGGCCCAGGTCTCCTGCCAGCCCTGCCTCTCACCCATGCCACCCCATCACCTGCTCTCATTTTCTAGGCCTAATGGGCAGAAATCAGTGCCCATCCTGTCAATACTGACCCACTTGGTTTCCCCTCACTGCCTTTGCTCAGGGGGTCCTGACGCCAAGGCACTGGCTCACTGGGTGCCAGCCTTCCTCTTTTCACTTCTCCTCAATCTGAGCAAGACCTAGAGCAGCTTCTCCCTCCCTTCCTGGGTAATTGCTTTGTCTGCATAAAATCACGCCCTAAGTCAGACTGCCTCTGCACATTCTGTTGCTGACTGCATTGTCTTATTCCATTCCTGAATAATTCCAGGACCTTGTATTCCTCTTCCCTTTGAGAAGGAGACCGTGTTAGACGCTCATTCAGAGTACAGGAGGAAAGCAAAGGCTCCCTGGGTATTTGTTCAGAGTGCACATCATTTACCTCCATGACCTTTGCTTACACTTCTTTCCCTTCCTCCATCGGAGCCCCCTCCCACCCAGAGGTCTGGCATCTCTGAGTTCTTTGTCCCATCCTGCACGGAGTTCACGGAGTTCATTTCTGTGTCTATTGTTCTCCGGTCTCCTGCTTCCTGGGCAGCTTCTGAGTCAAAAGTGTCTCTTTTCTCATTCCCAACAAAACCTCCTGCAAATAATTTAATTTCACTCCTTCCATAGGTAACACCCTTTCCTTTCCCCCATTTCCATCCTAACTATTCTTAACTACAGAGGGTTTTATGTGCCTTCATTATTTGCAAGCTCATAGGTTTGTGAGAAGGAAAAGACTCACAATGTGAATCAGGTGATGTTTTCCCATTAACGTGGTCCTTTCCTCCCTGAAGTCTGTGAGGGTTCAAGCCGGTCCTGAATTCTAGTTGAATAAGCACTTTGGTGTTCCATTTAGGTTCCAAAGCAATCCAAGCCTGACTCTAAAGTGCTATAAAGTGTTAGTGGTATGAATTTAATAACAATGAATCAGGCAGCCTGGTGAAGAATGCTGATGGGGTTAGTGTAAGATGAAATAAGAAAATAAAATGGATAGAACTTCAAAGAACTTAGCATATTGTTGACACACAATGAACATCTCTTTTCACTCAGAAATAATAATGATAATAGTTTTGCATGCATCCTGCAAATGCATGCAAATATTTAACTTACACATTTGCCTAAATAACAAAACATTTAAATGCAGAACTTTTAAATATATAAATTATGCATATACTAAACATACATTTACATGAAAAATATTTGTAATTTTTTTTGAAGAAACAGATTAATATTATAGGCAAATTTGAGTAAACCAAATCAGGCCTTATGTCATATATACATTTCAAGTTCTAATCTTCCTGCTTTTATGCAATAGTGGACTCTTAAATCTATAAATAAAATGCTTATGATGTTTTATTTTGACTTTCAAATATCATTGCATAACAGATAAAGCCAAAACTCTTAAACGTGAGGGTTAAGACCGTAGGCAATATCTTTTTTGTAACATAGCTGTACAGTGAAAATAAATGCATTAAGATTTGACTAATTTAGAATTTATATGAAATAATAGGTATTACAGGAATATTTATGCATGGGTATATATATATATATATATATATATATATATATATATATACCACATATTCTTTACCCATTCATCCACTGATGGACACTTAGGATGTTTCTCTGCTTTAGCTGTTGTGAATAATGCTGCAATGCACACGGGAGTGCAGATATCTCTTTAAGATAATAATTTTGTTCCCTTTGGATAAATACCCAGAAGTGGGATTGCTGGATCATATGGTAGTTCAATTTTTAATTTTTCGAAGAAACTCCATACTGTTTTCCATGATGGCTGTAACAGTTACATTCCCACCAACAGTGCACAAGCGTTCCCTTTTCTCCACATCCTCGCCAACACTTATTTCTTGTCTTTTTGATGACAGCTGGCCTAACAAGTGTGAGGTGACATCTCATTGTGGTTTTGATTTGCATTTCCCTGATGATTAGTGATGTTGAGCATCTTTTCCTGTACCTGTTGGCCACCTGTATGTACTTTTTTGGAAAAATGTTTATTCAGGTCCTTTGCTAATTTTGTAAGTGGGTTATTTGTTTTTTTGCTATTGAGTTGTATGAGTTCCTAGTATATTTTGGATATTAACCCCTGAGTAGATATGTGGTTTGCAAATATTTTCTCCCATTCAGTAGGTGCCTTTTCATTTTGTTGATGGTTTCCTTTGCTGTGCAGGGGCTTCTTTGTTGGATATAGTCCCACTTGTTTATTTTTGCTTTTGTTGCCTCTTCAATTGGTGTCAAATTTTAAGTTTTTGCCAAGACTAAGGTCGAGGAACTTACCCTTTATTTTTTCTTCTAGGAGTTTTATGGTTTCAGGTCTTACATTTAAGTCTTTAGTCCACTTTGAGTTGATTTTTTAATATGATATAAGATAAAGGTTCAGCTCCATTCTTTCGCATGTGGCTATCTACTTTTCCCAGGACCACTTATTGAAGAGACTGTCCACTCCCCATTGTATATTCTTGGCCCCATTGTCATAAATTAATTGACCATCTATGCGTGGGTATATTTCTGGGCTCTCTATTCTGTTCTATTGATGCGTGGGTCTTTTTTTTATGGGAATACCATACCATTCTGATTACTATAACTTTGTATATAGTCTGAAATCAGGAAGAGTGATGTCTCCAGCTTTGTTCTTCTTTTTCAAGATTGCTTTGGCTATTGGGGTCTTTGATGGTTTCATATAAATTTTAGGATTTTTTTTTCTATTTCTGTAAAAAATGCCATTGGAATTTTGATAGAGATTGCATTGAATCTGTGGATTACTTTGGGTAGTATGGACATTTTAACAATGTTAATTCTTCTAATCCATGAACATGGGATAGCCTTCTATTTACTTGTATCTTCTTCAATTTCTTTCATTAGTATCTTCTAGGTTTCAGTGTACAGATCTTTCTCCTCGTTGGTTAAATTTCACAGGTTTCCAGGGGTCTGACTGCCAGGCACTCTGGCTTTTTAGAGAAGTGTCAGCCTCTGTTGTCTGCAGGCTCAGACCTGCTGTTGGCTCCATCCCAGTTCCTGAAGAGGCCCAATCCTCTGGGCCAATCTTTGCCCTGCAGGCCCATCTTGGTAGACCACAGCAACCTAGAAGAGCAATGCCAGAAGACTCCCATCAAGATGTCCTAAAGGTATTTTCCTAACCCTAGGCCTTTAAGATTATAAGGTTTCTTTTGAAATTAGAGCACTAGACAGATAGTGCTTGTATCCTGCCTGGGTTCTGATGTCCTGAGAACCTTGGGCTGGGTGATTTAACTCCTCTGGACTTCATGTTACTCACTTTTTCTGACATGAGGGGCTGTGATGAGGTAACATCTTCAGCCTGTGAATCTGTGATTCCTCCATTCACACCACACGGGAAAGATGTGAGTGGAGGTGAATTTAGGCAAAGAGGACTCAGGTCGTCTCTTCTGTTATATTAATTTGAAATGACAGGTTGACCCTTTTGGGTTCAACCTCTGTCTTCTTCAACTGCACACAGTCATGGAGTCAAATTTATTGGACCCCTACTAGATTCTTGAGATGTTGGGCAATACTGAGTAAAGAACAGACAGGAGAAAGTTATGCTGGGCACAGACTTGAGTATTCTCCCTGCACAAGATAACATCCCACAATAATGCTGACCTCTTCAGAATCTCTGCCACTCCTACAACTCATTTGTAATTGAACAAATTTTAAGAAAAATAAAGTTCTCAAACCATTGCTCTACTGGGATCTCTTTCAGCTGTCTCAGATACGGTGGTCATCTTACAGGTGTCATGAAAGTCTGAGGTTGGCTTTACCAACACTTAGCAGAGAACTAGCAAGTGGCTGGCATTTACTTAAATGTTTGCTATGGTAGAAAATGGGACTTCTGTGTAATAATGAAAAGGTCAAGTAACAATGGAAATGCTTAACTGACTAGAAAATGAGAGGGAAACACATGGCTATAGGATGTAATTCTATCATATAAGCATTTCAAATACTGTTTGGAACACAAACAAATAATACAATTAATTCCAGTATGTCTATCATTAAGAGTTTAATTTTTACTCACTTGCTATTCTAATGTTAAAACTCATCCATGGAAAGAAAAATTGTAATAATAGAGTTTACTGTTAGGCAATTAAAAGCATAGTGTAAATAATTTGAAGTGCTATTCTACTCAAAGAGTCCTAGAAATGGTTATTGGTTTCTCATTCAATTCAGTGGCCTTCTCAAACCGCATGACACTAACATATTAGCCAAAGTGCATTTATTATAGCTTTTTACCAACCTATGCGACTCTGATTTAAAGTCATGCATTCTAATGTGTTTTGACAAGTAAATTGCTTGCCTTTTTTCCATGATAGCCAACCACATAAATAATGCATGCCTGGTAATAGCTGGAGCAGTAATGTAAAAGTCAAGCATGAAGCACACACAGCATGTTAATGATAAAGGTGCTTTAGCCTTTGAAGAAGCAAGCCACAACCCAAAGGAAGCCGATGCATCTGAAGCCATATATTTTCCCCACAATATGACTAAACTCACAGCTTCACTTCCTTCCTCTTCTCCACATCTCCCCAATTTAAGATCTGAGTACTTTTTATTAGGAAATATTAAGATTCATGATATTGTTCTAACTTTTATAAAATATTTGATTATTCTTGGAGTTATTTTTTGAATATAGTATGTGACAGCACCCTAAAAATAATAATCAAGGTAATTGTATAGCACAGGAGATAATTTTATCCTATACTGAGTTATTTTTCCCAGCAAATCTTTTACAGTGGTTGAGCCTCCTAGATACCAAACTGTGACGTAAAGCAAAATGAAAATTTTCAAAATTACCCTTCTGTATCTTCTGCTGGGTAGTTTATGGTATGCATTTCTTCTTCCTTATAGTTTCTACCTTTGCCTTCAGTTCTACACTCTGGGCCTAATTTGAATCAACAGAATAATGCACATACCCACTCACATTTACTACTATGATTATCACCATCACCATCATCATCACCATCATCAGAAAATCAGATCTATATTAAGAAAGAAGAGAATTAGAGAAGGAACACATGAAGGTAAAGAAAATATTTTATTTTTCTTATACTTATTTGGTCTAACATATAAAATTGTGTTCAAATAATAGCAATAATGCATTTGATGATTATAGCTTATGGATAAGTGAAATGAAGGACAGCAATGGTATAAGGGATAAGAGAGAAGAATTAGGAATACTTTAAAGTACTTGCCCTACTCATGAAGCGATATGGTGTTATTTGAAAAGACTTGGATTAGTTGTAAATATACATGCAAACTCTAGTGCAACTATTAATAAAATAAAAATAGAAATATAATTGATTGCTATGAATGGAAAGAAAATGAAATCATATAAAATGTTCAATTAAAATCACAGAAGGCAGAGGCCAGCCCAGTGGTGTAGCGGTTATGTTCTCACACTCCGCTTCAGTGGCCCGGGGTTCACAGGTTCAGATCCTCAGCGCAGACAGAGGCACTGCTCGTCAAGCCATGCTGTGGTGGCGTCCCATATAAAGTGGAGGAAGATGGGCACGGATGTTAGCCCAGGGCCAGTCTTCCTCAGCAAAAAGAGGAGGATTGGCAATGGATGTTAGCTCAGGGCTAGTCTTCCTCACACACACACACACAAAAAACCCCACAGAAGGCAGAAAATGAGTGGAAGACAAAAAAAGAACAAGGGTAACAAATAAAAAACTGCAACAAACATGGTAGATATTATGCCAACTATATAAATAGTCACTTTAAACATCAATGGTCTAAATACACCAATTAAAATACAGAGACTGTCAGAGTGGACCAAAAAATACAACTCAAAGACCAAAAATATAGGTTGTTTACAAGAAACCTATTTTAAATAAAATACATATGTAGGTTAAAGGTAAGTGGATGAAAATAATGCACCATGCTAACACTAATCTAAAGAAAGCATGAGTAGCTATATTAATTTCAGACAGAGCAGCCATCAAAGCAAGTAAAATTATCAGGGATAATTATCAGGCATTACATAATAATAATGTCAATTCTCTAAGACATAACAATCCTTAACATGTATGTGCCTGACAACAAAGCATCAAGCTACATGAGGCAAAATTGATAGAACAGCAAGGAGAAATAGATGCACCCAATATCAGAGTTGGAGATTTCAACACCCCTCTATCAGCAATGAACAGATCAATTCAGAGGCCAGAAGATCAGTAAGGACATAGTTGAACTAAACAGAAGGATAAATCATCAACTAGACATAACAGACATCTATAGAATATTTCATCCAGCAACAGCAGAACACACATTTTTCTCAAGCTCACATTTAACATTTACTAAGATGGATCACATTCTGGCCCATAAAACATATCTTAATAAATTTAAAATAATAGAAATCATACAATGTATGTTTTCAGACCCCAATGGATTAAATAGGAAATCAACTACAGAAAGTAGCTGGAAAATCCCAAAATACTTGGAGACTAAACATACTTCTAAATAACACATTGATCAAGGAGAAAGTCTCAAGAGAAACTTGAAGTGAATGAAATATTTTGAACTAAACAAAAATTAAAATATAACCTATCAAAATATGTGAGATGCAGCAAAAGCAGTGCTTAGAGGAAAATTAATAGCATTGACTGAATATCTTAGAAGAGAAAAATCTTAAATCAATAAGCTAAATTTCCATCTTAGGAAACTAGAAAAGGAAGAGGAAATTAAATCCAAAATAAACAGAAAGAAATAAAACCAGAGCACAAATCAATAAAATTGAAAATAGGAAATTAATTGAGAAAAATCAATGAAACCAAAAGTTAGCTCTTTGAGAAGATTAATAAAATTGTTACACCTCTAAAATAAAGTGAGAAGACACAAATTACTAATATCAGAAATCAAAGGGAAAACAATCCCACTGACCCCATGGGCATTAAAAGAATCATAAAGGAATATTATGAATAACTCTATGCCCACAAATTTGACAATCTAGATGTAATAGATCAATTCCTTGAAAGATGTGATCTTTGCAAACTCACACAAGAAGAAATACAGCCTGAATAGGTCTCTATGTATTAAAGAAACTGAATCAATAATTAATATCATTCCAAAACAGAAAGCTCCAGGCCCAGATGAGTTTACTGGTCAATTCTTAAAAACACTTAAGGAGGAAATTATACAAATCCTCTACAATATGTTCCAGAAGATAGAAGTAGAGGGAATGTATAAGGTCAGAATTATTTACTATCAAAACTAGACAAAGATATTACAAAAAAAGGAAAGCTATAGACTAATATCTCTCATGAACATAGATGCAAACCACCTTAACAAATATTAGCAAATAAAATCCAATAATGTGTAACCCCACCATGATCAAGTGAAATTTATCTCAGCTATGCAAGACTAATTCAACATTCAAAACTTAATTAATATAATCCAACACAATCGACAGACTAAAAAAGAAAAATCACATGGTCATATAAATAGAAGCAGAAAATGCATATGAAAAAACCCAAAACCCATTCATGATAAAAACTGTTGGTAATCTAGGATTAGAAGGAAATTTCCTCAACCTGGTAAAGAACATTTACAAAAACCTATATTTAACCTACATGGTGAGAAAGTAGATGATTTGCCATGAGATCAAGAGCAAGGCAAGTATATCCCCCTCTTACAATTAATTTCAACATTTTAATGGAACTCCTAGCTAACACAATAATTTTAAAAAAGGAAATAAAAGACATACAGTTTGGGAAGGAAAAAATAACAATCATAACAATCTTTGTTTGCAGACAACACGATTATCTATATAGAAAGAATTGATTAAAAAATCCTAAACCTAATAAGCAATTACAGCAATGTTTCAGGATACAAGGTTAATGTACAAAAGCAAATAGTTTCCTATGTATCGGCAGTGAACATTTGGAACTTAAAATTAAAAACACAATACCATTTACATTAGCACCAAAAGAATGAAATGTTGAGCTATAAATCTAAAAAAATATGTACAAGATCTATATGATGGAAACTAAAAAGCTGATGACAAAAAATAAAAGAAGAACTAAATATATAGAGAGATATTCCTCATGCATGGATAGGAAGATCCACTTTCTCCCAACTTGGTCTATAAATTCAATGCAATCCCAAAGAAAATTCCAAAAAGTTACTTTGTGGTTATTGACACATTGATTCTAAAGTTTACATGGAGATGCAAAAGACTCAGAATAGCCAACACAATATTGGAAGAGAACTATGTTGGAGGACTTACACTACCCAACTTTAAGATTTACTGTAAACCTACACTAATCAAGACAGTGTGGTCTTGGCAAAAGAATAGACAAATAGATCAATGGAACAGAATATAAAGCCAAGAAATAGAACCGCCCAAATACAGTCAACTGATCTTTGAAAAAATAGCAAAGATAGTCTTTTCAACAAATGGTGCTGGAACGGTTGACATCTACATGTAAAAAATTGAATTTAGATACAGATCTAGCACCACTCAAAAAAATTAAGTCAAAATGGATCACAGACCTACATGTAAAATGCAAAACTATATAATTTCTAGAAGATAATTAAAGAGAAAATCTATATGACTTTATGGATATGGCAATGACTTTTTAAATACAATGCCAAAGGCATGATCAATTAAAGAAATAATTGAAATTGATAAGTTGGAATTCATTAAAATTAAAAACTTTTGCTTTGTGAAAGACACTGTTAAGAGAATGGGAGGACAATCCACAGACTGTGATAAATTATTTGCAAAAGATATATCTGATCAGGGACTGCCATCCAAAATGTACAAAGTACTCTTAAAATTCAACAATGAGAACAGAAACAACTCGATTAAAAACTGGGCCAAAGACCTTAACAGACACCTCACCAAAGAAGATATAGAGATGGCAAATAAGCAAATGAAAGATGCTGTACATCCTACGTCATCAAGGAAATGCACATTAGAACAATGAGGCACCACTACACACCTATCAGAATGGCCAAAATCCAGAACACTGACACCACCAATTGCTGGTGAGGATGTGGAGCAAAAAAGAACTCTCATTCATTGCTGGTGGGAATGCAAAATGGTACAGCCACTTTGGAAGACAGTTTGGTGGCTTTTTTACAAAAGTAAACATACTCTTACCACATGATCCAGCAATCTCAGTCCTTGGTATTTACCCAAAGGACTTGTAAACTTATGTCCACACAAACACTTCAGCAGGGATATTTATAGCAGCTTTACTCATAATT
Organism: Tapirus indicus; assembly: GCA_031878705.1. Classification (NCBI taxonomy): domain Eukaryota; kingdom Metazoa; phylum Chordata; class Mammalia; order Perissodactyla; family Tapiridae; genus Tapirus; species Tapirus indicus. Next base: position 125,902,361 of record CM062925.1, read on the forward strand.
GCCAAAACTTGGAAGCAACCAAGATGCCCTTCAGTAGGTGAAAGGAGGAATAAACTGTGGTCCATTCAGACAATGAAATATTATTCAGCACTAAAAAAAAAAGAGCTATCAAGCCATGAGAAGACATGGAGGAAACTTAAATGCATATTACTAAGTGAAAGAAGCCAACCTGAAGAGGCTACATACTGTATAATTCCAACTATATGACATTTTAAAGACACAACAATGGAGACCGGAAAAAGATCAGTGGTTGCCAGGGGTTGGGGTGGGAGTGCTGAATAGGTGGCACACAGAGGATTTTTAGGGCAGTGAAAATATTCTCTATGATACTGTAATGATGGTTACATGCCATTATACATTTGTCCAAACCCACAGAATGTACAACACCAAGAGTGAACCCTGATGTCAACTATGGACTTCGGATGATGATGACTTGTCAACGGAGGTTCATCAAATTGTAACAAATATACCATCTGGTGGGGGATATTGACAGTGGGGTGGCTGCATGGTGTGTGGGGAAGGGGTATGTGGGAACTATCTGTACTTTCTGCTCAAATTTTCTGTGAACCTAAAACTGCTCTAAAAAATAAAGTCTATTAATTAAAAAAAAGAAAGCTTCAGCAAATCTAGCTATTTTTTAAGCAATGAACAAAACAATTTTATTGACTCAAAATTAGAATACATTGATCTGTTAGGAAAGCAATATCTTTTTGATGACAGCTGTGCTTTTCAAAAATTAAAATGCCCTTTTGATAAGCATCTGACTTTGATTTTTTTTTCTTATTTTTCTAACACTGGTTATGTCTTACAAGATCCACTTATGAGACTATAGTTTCCATCATTTGCACAACATGTTATGCTATATTATGTAATGATACTGAGCCTAAATCTATCTACAATCTGCTGTTTTAATAACAACAAAAATGCATTAAGCAAATGGACAAAAATGGAATTACTGCTGCAGATGCTCAATTCTACAGCTTTTTGTTTAGTATTTTTAGCTCAATACTAGGCTGCTAGTGCTCTTGTCTGATCAGGTTTGTAAACTAGTGCAGTCACGAGTAGCTTAAGGACGGGGACATGTGCTAACAAATGCGTTGTTGGGCAATTTCGTCATTGTGTGAACATCCTAGAGTGTACTTAGAAATCTAAATGGTATTGCCTACTACCCACCTAGGCTCTATAGTACTAATCTTATGGAACCACCATCATATATTCACAGTCTGTCATTGACCAAAGGTTATTATGGGGCACATGACAGTAATTATAACTGTATCAAGGTGGGGGTGGACAAAATGGGTGAAAGTGGTCAAAAGGTACAAATTTCCAGTTATAAAGTAAATGTCATGGAGATGTAATATACAGCATGGTGACTATAGTTAATAATAGTGAATTGCATGTTTGAAAGTTTCCGAGAGTAAATCTTACAAGTTCTCATCACAAGAAAAAGAAAATTTTGTAACTATGTATGGTGAAGGATGTTAACTAGACTTATTGTGGTGATCATTTCACAATATATACAAATATCAAATTGCTATGTTGTACACCTGAAACTAATATAATGTTATATGTCAATTAGACTTCAATAGAAAAAGAAGAAATAAGACTGAAAAAGGAACAAAAAGAAGAGTGTATTTTAAATGTTCATATCTTTCTACAAAGCTGTACACACCTACCTAAATTTCTCCATGTGGCACTTTAAAACACTCAACAAATAAACCAACTCTTCATCTTTCAGCAAAGTTCCCTTTGTGATTGATATTGTGCTTGATTCTTGCAAAATTAGTCAAGTGCAAATTTACTAAACTATATAATATACTTTAATCCGATTAAACATGTGTGCCATCTACACTTTCCTCAGACTGATATGCTGACCTATGATAATGTATCTGCCCTTGATAAATGGCACGATTCCAAATAAAGTTAATACGGGTTTTCTAAGAACCACCAACCTTACAATATATACAGCTTCTCTTATTCTGACTCTGCATTGTACTTCATAGAATCTAGACATTGTGGTAAACAGTAAAAATTGAATATTCATACTTTTTAAAAATTAATACCTATTTTTGAGTAAATACCAACAGAGGTGAGATATCAAGTTTTGTTAAATTAACATTGTAAGAGATTTGTTGTATCAAATAATATTGAACATCACAAGAAAATTATATGTAGATTACTCAATGATTTAATCTTGAATTCATTCTTATTTATTCTTTTGATTAGTCTCTCAAAATTTTATAGTATGATAGTAATACATAGACATAATGAAAAAAGGAAATAGAGATATCATAGAAGAAAACAATATAAATGTATTATTCCTCTGCTCAGATAATGGTTTGATATACATCACTCCATATTTATTTAAATGTGTGATAAAATTTACATTTTTCAAAATAAGCTATATTCTTCCATCTTATAATTGGAAACTACCAAAATTTAACTAGTCAATCTACAGTTTTTGGACAAAAGACTGCTTCCAGTTTTGCTCTATAGTAAATGGCTACAAGATGATTGGCTTTGAATATGTCTCTGTGTACCTCGGATTAGCTCCTTAGGATGAATTTCTCATCTAGACTCTATGAGTCAAATGAGTGTGCACAGTTTCAAGACTTCAGTATGCATTGTTAGGTTGTGTAGTGATGTTGTACTGTGTCCACTTGTTTCCTAGAATCCCTTTCCCTTTTTGATTCTGGTTCAGGATTAGCAAAACAAGTCCACATGAGATCTGGAAGGTAGAAGTGAACGCATCCAGCCCTGATGGTTATTGTGGTGAGATTCAGTAAGAGACAGACACACAGCTCTGGTTTGTCCTTGACCTACCTCACTCTGCATCCAACTCTTTTCTGGACTGACAAACCAGTTGACAACAATTGCAGCTTCCACGGTCTTCTCCACCTTCTCCCCTCACGGTCCTGGCCTGACTTCCCAGAGTTTCCTATAAGCTCTGACTTGTCCACTTATGTCCATGCTTTAGGAAGTCTGATTAATGAGACTCTTCTCTGACCTGTGATTCCCCATTTCAAGACCATATTTTCCCCAATCCCTCCCACAATTGGATAAGGTCTAATTGCCATAACAAATCCCTAACTTACTAATACTCATGATGGTTCTGCTTCCCTGATCAATGGCTGCCAGAGTGACTTGCCTGGTAACAAACATCCCAACCACATGACATGCTCTTAGCTTTGGGACCAGGCCCTGGCAGTGTTCTCAAGGGTAATGACAAGACTGCTCGTAGATTCAGGAATGGCAGTGAGAAGAGTCATTGGAGGCTGGAGAAAGGCACCCCCTGCTGGCGACACACTCACTTGTGGTCATGGGGAAGATAAAGATGAGCCTAATGTGCTCCTGGATCTGGCTAAGGACATGTCAAGGAAGAAAGTTGAAGGAGGCAATTGGTTCTTCTCAGCTGCCTAAGATAAAGTACAAGGAGAAAATGAACCCAAGAAGCAACTGTCCACTTTCTAAGCAGAATTAAAGGAAAAAACATTCCAACCCAGGACATTCTGGTTTGAAAAAATAAATTTCTCATTTCTAGCCTCCCTAACTGGCATAAGAATTCCAAAGTTAAAAATAGCCTGAAGGCAGATTCAAATCCAGGACTCCATCAGTAAAACATGGCCTCGGCATCAAGAGAAAGACTCCAGGTGCAGTTCTCTGACCTTTGTTAAGACCCCAGAAAGGTCAGAGTTGGGACCCCCCCAGCTTTTCTTCTGGACCCGGATCTTCTGGGAATCCTGCAATGCAGAGAAAATCCCTATCTTGAAGAGATGGGTGGATGTGGTCTAAGAGAGAGAGCCAGTCAAAATGAAAGGAGTCTGGGCTCCGAACATTCTACAGACTGAAAAAGCTACTCAACGCAAAGAAGGGCCATCTCCTCTGCAAAAGGAAGAATGATTCAAAAGCTGAAGAAAATATGACCTCAGGGATTCTAACAACATTCCTATTGAGGGAGAGCAGGTGAATTGGTAGCGCAGGCTCCACTGGGATTACCAAGGAGCAGGGACTCCCCAGGACTCTCACTTTCCCTGTCCATTTTAGTTAACCGTCTCTGTCTCCCCGATGTGTGCTAGATGTGTCGGGGGCAAACAACTGGTCATTCAGTTCACAGGTCTCTGCACCCCAGGACCTGCCTAGGAGAAGCCACTGCAGGGGCCTTGTCCACACTCAGACCCCATCGGTCATGAGGTTCCGAACCTTGACACTCTGCTTGAAGGTACAACGGGAGAGGGGTCTTGTGGGAAGAAGATAAATGGTGATGGACTAAGATGGCCCCAAATTCCTTGTCACTCCACCCATGAACCTATTCATGGCTACTTCCCTCACCTAGATTCTAATCTGGCTCACGACCTTGATGGAAACTGTACTGTACAAGTTCAATGCTGAATCTTACAACTCAGCAGCTAGGGATGAACGAGAGAGCAAGGGGGATGTTTATGGCAGTGAAACTACTCTAGGAGACTGTAATGGGGGACACATGACATTATACATTTGTCTAAACCTGGGGAATGTACAAGACCAAGAGTGAACCCTAACATAAACCATGGACTTTAGTTAGTAACAATGTATTGATATTGGTTCATCAACTATAACAAATGTACTATACTAATGCAAGATGCTAATATAGATATAATAAAATGAGTATATTATATAAAGACCATTAATATGTAATAATATATTATGTAATATGATATAAGATATTGGCATTGTGTTATATCATCATATATGATAGATGTTAATAGTACTTATATATGTGTGTTTGTGTATGTGATTCAGTGCTGAATAAAGTACAGTCAGCACAGATATTATAATTACTATATACATATTACATATACATAAGAGTGAGGCAATGACCAGGTATGTTAGAGTATAAAGAAAGATATTTCTGTAACTTAGTTTTGAGAGCTTTGAATTATTAAAAACCTCCAATAACAGAAAGTTATCTTTAAAATATATTGATAACAGAAGTAAGAATTATTCATCTAACTACTAAGATCATTAATGTTTGTACATCACCAACTACTTAAACTCTATTATAAGACATGATATAAACATCACCAAATTTACAGTTTCTGAAAGAATATGAGACTTGTAATTTTTCTATGGAAGGTACTTTTAAGCATTGAGCAGATAATTCTTAATGAGGATTAGTTAGAAGTCGGGTGGAATGTGCACGATGACAAAATAATAAGGTTGAAAATTGGACTAGGTTTACTCAATTTCTCATTAGTAAATGTTTCCCTTCAATAAAAATTTAATTCTTTTTCGCTCTAAAGTCATAAAATAATTCCATTGTCCTTGTTTATTTATTCATTCAACAAGCAATCCATTATTGATCTCCTACTATGCTCCAAGCTGTGTGCAAAGATCTAAGAATATAAAGACAAATATCTCTATAAATTTTAGTTTCATGTATGTGTAGTGTATGTATCTAGACTTCGAGAAAATAGGGACACATCATAGTGAAGAATAAAGTGGATTTCAAGTAACTATCAAAACTGACAGAAATTTTGTAGCTCACTTTGAATAATGCCCTAACTATTTTCGGAATGTATATTCTCGCGCTTAGGAACATTTGTCACGCCTCCTACTCATCTGGCAAGAACAATTAGTTTGAAATGAGTGGCAGTGTACACTCATATAAATAGAGGCCTTCATGTGTCACTTTTTAAAAGTGCTACTGTAATTTACAATGACATCATTTTAATTTTGACATCTTAATATTGTCTCCATAGGTTTGCTTTGACAGTGTTTTGTTGTGTTTTGACACTATTTGTAGTTTTACCCCAAAGCCTCAGAATTTTAATTCTTTGTTTCACATCAGAGGCACAATGGAACTCAGTGAAGAGTCTCCTTGCTTTTTGAATGGAGAGAAGTATTCTGAGATTTGATTGATGATTTCATTGCCATGTGCAATAAATGCAATTTACATGCATGACCCTACAGGCTGTTTTTTTTTCTTTCCATTTATATGTAATTTAAAAGTAAAGATGAAGAAAATAATATTGAAGTTTGCAGTTTCACTTCATGCTCCAGCTTTGCAGCAGTGAGCTCTCAGAAGGTGGAACTTGGTGAATAATGGCATCCATTTTTCCAAAGATGTGTCAATGAACTCCTACAAATGGACAAAGAACACTTTCCTATGTATTCAGAGTTACCATGTGCTTACAGTAGAGTATCCAACATTGAACTAGTCTTAGAATCAGTGGTTGTGCGTGCTGCTCGGTCACCAGCCTTGAAACCATTAGCCATATGGTGAGGCTCTCTCTGTGCACAGTTATATTATTGACCGACAATATATTATTCTCTCATGATTGAAAGAGGCCTTGAGAGTAATGACTAACTCAACGTTTAAATCCTACCTATCAAGAGTTTTCATCTCTGCTAAGTGGGCCAAGAACATGCTATATGTATTAAAAAGCTTTTCCTCAAAGGAGCTTATATGTGTTGACTATAGATTATCCTATCCCTATGCAAATATGCAAAATGAAATCTATTAATATTTTACAATATAGTCTATATGACATAGCTTTCCAAGAATCCACATCTTCTCTTATCTAGGCAAAACAATCCACGCATTTTAAATTCCTGGTGTAATGTGTGTGTGTGTGTGCATGGGATATTTTAGGGTCTTCTACCTTCCTTAAAGATCTCCTCTGAATATTTTCACTGAATCTCACATTTTATTATCTAAAAATATCTAATGTTATGTTCATTTCTATGAAATAGTAAACATAAGTTGCATTCAGCTCATCACACTAGACTGGCAAAACCTTTTCGAATATTTTGCCACCAGATATGTCACCAGCCATTTAAGAAAAATGTCATCCACAGATTAAATAAGCAGCACCTCTACTCTTCAATCAAATATCTTAAACATGATAAAGAAGAGGGGACCAAGAACAGTGGCTCTGTATTATCATGTACTGTGGCTGGACCCAAATGGACATCAACCCCCATCTGCTGGGTCATTTCTCACCCTTGCTGCAAAGCCACTGTGATAAACCATCCTCTAGCCTGTGTTGCTCTGTTTTAAATCATCACAAATCCTTTCCCACCATCTGTGATAATTAGGCTTTTTCTAATCTTCGACTTTTATAATACTTTTGAATATCTTAATATACAAACACATGCAGAGTTAGAAACATCGGAAAAACTAAGTCACCCCCCTAAGCAGGAGGACATGGACGAGTTCTAACAGTCATGGGATAAGTAAGCTTGATATGGCCAAGAGAGACATATGGACATTAAATTACTACTTACTGTTTTTCCTGAAGCCGTGTGCATGACAACCATACATTTTGCATGTGATACAAGCAGTCCTAAAGATATGTTTGTGTCCATATCAGTGCAAGATTTTAAATAACGTGTGTGCTTGCTTTTCTTAATTATAAAAGTAATATGTTCATATATTCTCGCTGGAGAAAAACCAAACAAATGGAAACACAGAGAAGATAATGTGAACATTTCCCTTCACCCGATGATCCCCCTCCCCATCTCCAGAAGTAAGCACTGTTAACTTATGTGTTTCCTAGTCTTTTTTGATGCATTCACATAAGCATACATATTGTGTAGTTTTTGTACATAAATGGATTTTAAGACCTATTTACATCATACTTTTTTTTGTTAACAGTGTAATTATATTGTCATTTTATGCTTTCAAAAGTAAAATTTTTGATACTTTAAAGGATTATTGGCAGCCAGGGGCTAGAAGTGTGTGTTCAAGTCAACCATTACTATAAAATCGAACACGTTATTTTAAAAGAAATTAATACTAATTAAGAAATTAAAGAAATTAACGCTAATTAACATGAATGTACAGTCTTCCCAAGATAAGCAAACCCAGAAAGAAATTTTGATTTATAATTTTAAAACTACATTTCCATATATTTGATTTTATAAAGCCATATTCCTCATTAGAGATCTTGATATCAAATGCATACCTAGGAATTTTCTTAAACTAGATTATTGTTTGTATCTATATGTGTGTTTGTGAATTTCTGCACCAGACGCTTGAACAATAATCATTGGTTTTCTACCACTTACATGTTCATTCAAAACACATTTATCGAATGTCTAGTCTAAAGTAAGCAGCGTGCTAATCATGTATTTTCTAAGGAGAAATATTTCCCAAACCAAAAGAAATATATTATGACAACATAAATTGTTCCTATTTGGAAAACACCAGTATGTGAAGGCACCATAAAAAGTGTTACTTTCTAGTTACCACTTAATAAAGATTATACACACATATGTTATTCAAGATGGGCCAATTTAAAAATAAACAACTTCGGAAGCATTTAGACATATGGTTTTCTTGCTTTTCTTTCAAGAACAAATAATAATATTTAGGCTGGCAGATAAACTTATTTTTGTAATCCAGTTAATCTGGAAAACATAATTTGTAGAAGTAAAACATATCTCAGTCGAGGGATTAAAGGAAACGCCTAGGGTAAGTCTGCAAATACACTGACCTTTCTCTGCATCCAGACTGGAAAGCTCTAAGCCCATCACAAAGGAGCTAGATATAGGGGAGACTGACATCACACGATGGTGGGATAGGAATCCCAGGCCTTGTTCCCACAGAGAAACACCAATTTAACAACGAAATATGGACAAAACACAAAGATAACAAGTGGAGTAATTGTAACTCTCGTGCACTGCTGATCCGAATGTAAAACAGTACAGCCATCGTGGAAAATGGCATGGAGGTTCCTGAAAATATTAACAAACTATCATGTGATCCAGTAATCCCATTTCTGGGCATATATCCAAAAGAATTGAAATCAGGATCTCAAAGAGCTATCTGCATCCCAGGTTCATTGCAGCATTATTCACAATAGCCAAGACATGGAAACAACCTAAATGTCCTGGACTGATGAATGAAGAAAGCAAATGTGTGTAGACATGCAATGGACTATTATTCAGCCTTAAAAAAAGAAGGAAATCCTACCACATGTGACAATATGGATCAACATCAAGGACATTATGCTAAGTATTTCACTTAGCCAGTTACCGAAGGTCAAATACTGCCTGATTCCACTTGTATGAAATATCTAAAACAATCAAACCCATAGAAGCAGAGAGTAGAATGATTTTTGCCAGGGTCTGGGGGGAGTTGATGTTCAATGGGCGTAAAGTTTCAGTTACGCAAGATGAAGTCGTAGAGCTCTGCTGTAAACACTGCATCTACAGTCAACAATACTGCATTGCGCCCTCAAATATCTGTTAACAGGGTCGATCTCATGTTAAGTTCTTCTATCACAACAAAATAGAGAGAGAAAGCTGTGTAAGATGTATACAGGTAGACCACCCCTTGGAAGAGCACAGCTGAGACAGGGCAGGGAGAGAAAAAAGACAGACGTAACAAAACTGTGCGTGACGGTGAAGTCACCATTTCACACTGCAGACAGTTTTGGAACCTTCTAGCTCAGTACTCCTAGAGGGATGATACTAATTTTCCACTTAAATGAGATGCCAGTTTGAAGCAAAAGAGATATTTTATTAGTGAACTAAATATTTACTAATTGTTGATTTGAGCTCTAATTTTATGTCTTTTCCATCTTTCTAATTTAGGTGTTTTCTGTTTTGTTTTGGTTTGGTTTGGTTTCCCCCAACCTAATGCCCTACATGCCTGGATTAAGAGGGAAAATTTATCTGATAAAAATATTTTTATTTACAACTTTCAATTTTATTTACAAGTTTATTTAAAACTTTTTTTTTTTTTTTTTTTTTTTTTTTACAATTTTACAAAAGGAAAAGTAATTGTGTTAGTTGGCTAGGGCTGCCACAAAAAAAATACCACAGATTGGGTGGTTTAAATAACAGAAATTTATTCTCTTCCAGTTCTGGAAGCTGGAAGTCTGAGATCAAGGTGTCAGCAGGGCTGGCTTATCCTGAGGCCTCTCTCCTTGACTTATAGATGGCCGTCTTCTTCCTATGTCCTCACACGGTCTTCCCTCTGTGTGTCTGTATCCCAATCTCCTCTTAACCAGCCACATAGCATTAGAACCCATCCAAACAGCTTCACTTTAACTTAATCTTTTCTTTCAAGACCTTATCTTCAAGTAGAGTCGCATTCTGAGTTCCTGGGGGTTAGGACTTCAATATATAAATTTTGGGGGTACACAATTCAACCCATAATAGCAATATACTTGACACGGTAACTTTGTGCTACTTTGTGTTTCAAAGATGACTGCGACACTTTCTTTCACCCCACATTTTCTTCTGCAATGTGACCTTGCCAGCTTCCCATGTCCTTGAGTCTGGGAAGGCTTGTGACTTTTCCACCAGCAGAGCACAACAAAAGCAATTCTGTATAACCTCTGAGATGGGTCACAGAGGCAATGGAATTTCTGCCTTAGCCATAGGAATAGTACATAGCCATAGCCATAGCTCAACTAGAAGACCTAAGTCACCATCTAAGAAATCTAACACCTTCCGGCCGCCATGTTGTGAGCAGACCACCCAGAAGAGTCCTGGGTAGACTCAGTCTTTGAATCATCCTGGTCCAAATGCCAGACATGTAAGTGAAGAAAATTTATTGACTTCAGCACACCAAAACCTAAAATAGATGGCATTGACTTTGCACCAACTGGCAAAGAGAAGCTAGGAACTATTGAGAGCTTGACACCTTCATGGGGAGTGTTAGTGGAAGCTCAAAAGGCTTCAAAGAGGCTGTCAGTAAGGGATTTGAGGAAAGGGAGAAAATGGTATTGAAGCTGGAGGAAGGCAGACTCGTTATGTTAAGGTGTGAAGTTGGTAGCTGTCATCTGCGGTAACATGGACAATAACTGAACGATCTGGCTAAGGAAAGCCTGGGCAACGTGTTGAGGAACTGTCTTCATTCTGCTTGCTGCTCATGGCAAAATGCCAGAAAAGAGATGAGCTAAAGAATAATCTATTCAGTTTTCACACAGAATTTTCTAGACATACAAGAGTCAGAACTTGCTGGGTCTGAAAACTATATTTCATCCCCCTTCTCTCCCTCAGAGAGAGACAGGACCTCTGGGCAAAGATCAAACCCTGGTTGCTGTCAGGAAAATATGGCCTTAGGGTAAAGACAGAGCCATGGGTTTGCCTGTAATCCGCCTCAGATCTCAGGAAGATTCAAGTTGTACTTCCTAGGCCTTTGCACAAGGACAAAAGGGCTTCTAAGATAGGAGGGCCTGCCTTCTAGGCACTCTCTGTTACATACAGGGCTTCTCAGAATGTGACAGGTAGTGTCCCTCGGCCTCTTCACAGGGGCGCAGGACAGAGACAGGCCTGTCCTGGAGGTGTGGATCTGGCTTTTGTCTGATGGTGTGAATCCCAGGACTCTTCTAAAAGACATACAGAGTTTTTAGAGTAATGGACCAGCAGAGGCAATGCAGAGTGAACTAAAATGAATAGAGAGAGAGAAAAAAAACCCAAAAAAGCCAGCTGGACCACCCCATCCCCAACTTTTCACGGCAGGAAGCAGCTACTAAGGCCAGTCATTGCAAACCCCAGCCGTTTCTTATGGAAAAGGAAGGACGCTCAGAGGGTGGAATCTGTGAGCATACAACAGTTGTTTGGTCCAGTAAGTTTGGGAGTTATCTGTAACACATCAATAATTATCAGAATAGCAACCGATGCTTTTGCTGGTAATGATTTAATGAAGGTGGTCTCAGGGATTTCCTGGCCCAGCCCTGTTCTCCGGGTGAAACCCTCATCCACCAAGTGCAGAAGACAGCTCAACACAGCAAGGTAGCTGAGAGCTGTCGAGTTCATTTACAGGTATTTATTCCACAGGGTGCTGGGTCTCACACACGCGCGCACTCACACACTCACAGAGTTGGAGAGGTTTCAGGAAGAAAATGTTTAAAAAAATGCTAGCCTTTAACAGTTCATAGCAAAACATTTTTGCAGGCACAGCACACTACTTACATTTCTGTCATTTCTAATAAATACTTCGAACAAACGAATGAAGTTATTTTTTATATGAGCTTGTTCAGACTCCACAAAGTTCAATCTCTCTGGGGCCTGTTAAATGCAACTGACATAGAAAAAATACTTCTTAATGTAAACATGATTTTCAGTTTTCCTTAAGTTGTATGTTTGAATACACTTTTCATGTTCAAGAAGACACTTTATTGTGAAGTTTGAGAGATTTTTATGCCCTGGGACGTGGGCTTTCTGCAACGTGTAACTGTCTGGCGGCATGCACAATGTCAGCCACACCTACGACAGCATTTGTGTATGACAGAGACCCAACACGTGTCGACAACAGCCTGCCTCAGTCGAGGTTCTGTGGTGGGCTTATCTTTTTTGTGTCCAAGAAGATGTGCAAATAATAACTCAGTATTTTTAATGGTTTAATATGACAATGCAATTATCCAGAGGCACAATTCAACACAAGTCTATATTATTATCTATTTTGGCATAATCAGTCAGCAAAACTTGACAGTTAGAATTACTGAGGAAGTTGTGATAACAAGAATAATAATCCTTCAACATTATGCATGTTGGCATTGGCTTTGATATGTGCACCTGCCAACAATTACTTTCCAGCCTAGAGAAAAGCTTCACTCTAATTACACAATCTGTGGTTTAGGGAGGGCTCTTTGCCATCACTTCGTACCTTATCAGATCAAACTGTTCCCAAATCCACAGGCAAAGGCTCGGTTATAAGTTATGCTGCATCAACAGTTTGCAGAGCATCACCTACATAGTAGGAGCTCGAGAAGGAATTAGTGAATTTTTTAGTTACATCTGTATCCGTCGTGCTCAGTTTACTGTAATGAAGGAAAAAATCATTTGAACACAAAACAGCTCAATGTTGTTGCGGAATCTTTGCTTTGGGTTTCAGATTTGTTTCATTTTCAGTCTCAGCATCTCTCCTCTGCCTGACGTGCAGTGAACTCTGCTTCCATCAGGCACAGTTCCTTCTCAGGTCCAGAGGTGAAAAGCAACTCTCTCAAAATTAACCAGTTAAAATAACAGAATTGTGTTTTCAGGTATTAGCCAGGGTGTTATTCTTGTCATGTGGCAGTGGCTTTCTTTCTAGTAAACATGCCTTTCCTTTTTGTAACAGTGACACTGCGAATCTCCTGATCCTACCTTGGGTAAAATTCCCAGAAATTACTTAGACTATACCGGAAAGGAAAATCTCCCATCAACATCAAGAGAACCAGTTTCCACCATCTCTGATCACCGTATCCTGGACTCTTCAGGGAGTTAGAGAGTGGCTAACACCTCTCAGCAGAGAATGTCATAGAAGTATATCAAACACTTAGTGTAGGAAATAATTGTTAAGGGTTAAAAACATAGCTTTTTGAACTTTTATTTTTCTACTAATCTAATTTCATCTATACAGCAAATGTACATCCAGCTTCCATAATCCATGAGCACTTGCTGAATCCACAAATAAACTTTGCACCAAAATTGGCTTGAATTCAATTTTCAATCATTGATCCATCCTTTGAGAAGAATGCCAGGTTCATTGATACAGGCTGAGAATATAAAGACAAATGAAATGACTTCCTTTCCTCAAGGAACTCTGTATCCTGGTGGAGAGGCACACATGTAAATAAGGACAAAGCTTTGCCATATGTAATCATATGTAATGCCCCAAGCCTCGGTGAGAACACTCTTTTACTTACTCCACACCTGTATCGTGGACCTCTATGTGCCAGGTGCTCTTCTAGGTGCTGGAGAATAAATGACACCGAGATGCCTGCTGTTGTGGAAACTGCGTCCTAGCGGGGACACACAGCGAGAGCTGGCTGGCCCCTGGGAGGAGGTAACTTAAGAAAGATTTACTGAACTCTTCCTTAAGTAAAATGTCTTAGGTGGAGAAAGTGGTTACTTACCATGTGAACAGAAAAGCACATGAACATGAAATAAAAAATGGTATGGCTTTAGAATAAGGGTTACTTAAGTATGATTAGAGTAAGTTTATGAGACTGGAGTGGGGATTTTACTGGGAATGGTGGTGGGAAGCCAAGAAAGGTGCCCATTTAGATGGACTGAGCCACAATTCACAAGTAGGATATGCAGCCTTATATTAATACATGAGTTTAGAGGGAGTCTATTTGTAAGAAAACTCTTAGTCCATACAGACAGGTCCCTTTATCAGGTATCATAAACACTTATGAAATCCACAGGCAATCTGATTTCGCTTTGTAGTTAATTCTACTCCCTTTTACAACAAAACACTTTACCAGACTGTCTTAATAACATGGTGTGACAGGCACTCTGCTGTCTCTACCCACCATGATCGCTCAGGACATGGCGGACGGGAGAGGGCATCCATGAAGGCCGTGGGCAGTGCCAGAATTAACCCTGCGGAACCAGCTGGTAGTGGTGGAGGGTCAGATGAGATGGGAATCCGAGTAAGCAAATGCTGGAAATATACCCAATCATAGGACATTGTTCCCCTGAGTCTAAACTGTCGTGTTATTAAAATCAGAAACCAGAAGGACAATATCAACCAGCGGCTGTATTCTTAAACAAAGGCAAACAGGTCTCAGGCCTTTCTGTGCTTCTCTTACCAGTAGGGGCACTGGCCTGTGATTCCTTCATAAAATCCCTTATTTTGTGAGTTGTGAACTGGAATTGTGTTATTTCACAGAACTTTAAATGATCAGAATTAGCCTGGTGGATTAAAATATGCTTCTCTTTAAGGAAGTTTCTGTTCATATGACAAATGGTACTGAAATACATGCAGGCTGCCATTTCATGCTGTGCATTGATTTTTGAAAATTATCTTACTGTTCTAAAAATTCGCCTAAAATACAGTTCTAAAAAGGTATTGCTCTATGGATAAATTGGCTAAAAATCATCTTCTTTGTCCACAGATCTTTGTAGCAGAACTGGCTTAAAGAATTCTCTGACTACTTCAATCAGACACAGAAGGTGAGATTGTCTTCACCTGATAAGCACCACACACTATACCAAGGGAATATTTTAATCTATTTAAAGGCTCTGGAATTTTAGGGTTGCATCCATTTTGAAGGTCAGGTTTTAGAAAAATTAAAATTTTTATACAGTGAATTAATGAAATAAGTAAATATGACAAATCTGTTTTGAAAACTACTTGCCTTAAAAATTATTATTTATGCATTGTAAAGGTTATATATGGCACTTTACTATGTATAAAACATGGAATAATAAGTATTACATTCTGATAAAAACAGTGTAAAAATGGAATTTGCATTTTTGTGTTTTGCTGAGGAAGATTATCCGAACTCTGGGCCACCGAAGCAGAGTGTGCAAACTTAACCACGCCACCACCGAGCTGGGCCCCCAGAACTTCCATTTTCAAAAATGTTAAACTCTATTTTCTTTAGTTTGACCATACCAATGTTTCCTTACATACATCTAGAGGGAATTGGAAGTGCACGTTCAAGGGAATAAATGATTTTCAACCTCTACAGGGTTAAAAATGCAATCCGGGCAGCTAAGAACAATGGGAAATGCCCAGCTTGAATAAAAGCATGTGAGAACACACAGGTGAGAACACTGATGGAGGATCTGAGAGCTCTGTGTGGAGGGCACCAGTCTGGACACAAATTCTCTTCCACTCTCTCACTGCCTGTCTGACGCAGGTGGCTCCCCACCACCATTCCACAGTGCCCGGGACATGGGCATCAGCCAATCCCTCTCTAAGCTCCAGCTTTTCTGTGGGAGCCGACCTTGGGTTCACCTGAGAGGAACATCCCCCAGCAATCCTCTCAGGTCAGGCTGGCTTCTCTCCTCATCCTTGACCACCAGCCTGAGCTGAGGTCAAGGGCCTTACTCCCCTCCCTCCTGCCCAGAACCTCCTTGCTCTAGATCCCACATCATCGAATGACACCAACAAATGTGTCTCCCAGTGCAGCCACTGTTTTACCTCGGGTTTTCCCAGAAGCAGGCTCCAGACAAGAACAGGGGTGTGAGCAGCTTATTTGTGGGGTGTAGGAATCAGGGGTGGGGAGGAGGGAGAGCAGTAAGCTAAGGTACGATGGTAAGCCAGCTGCCCAGTGGGTGAGAGGGCTCTTACCCCCAGGGAAACTTAGAAAATCTGTATGGACTTCTCTCTCCTTGGGGACAGTGACAAACCACCTCCTGCTGGTGATCACTTGAGGGCTGCTGGGAGCAAGGGAGGGAGGTGATGCTTTGATTCCTCCCATCACTCATCAGTTATCAGAGGGCATGGAAGCAAGAGAGGCAGACGCCCATGTCACTTGCAGTCAGGCCCTCTCCTCCCCCTGTTAGTATCCTGTCTCTTTTCTCTCCCCCATTCTCCCCACCATGGATCTGCACCTCTAGTCCAGCAGAACCTGCAGTCGAGGGCACAGACAGCACACGCCATCCCCATGCAGTTCATGGGGAGGGGTGGGAGAGGAGGTACTCTGTGTTGTAGACATTTGTAATTTCCTGTATGTTATAATATTTTGACGTCTTGAAGAACCTCTCTGGCCTGGGAGAGACTGCCCTTGCAGGGCTAGCCAAGTCTTGGAGACACAAAGGACCCAGCCTGGAGCACGCCTGTGGCATGCAAACTACCCAATCCAGAGCAGACCTCCTCTATGGGCCCATGCACCCAGGAGGCAATATTCCTCTGCCTTCATCATCCAGGTACCAGGTAACCAGGGACCATCCCTATAGCTCAAAGCCCACTGACATTATTCAAACTAGCCAGCCCAAAACTGTTCATGCTGCCTACCTGCCTCTCTAGTGGAACCCCAGGAGAGGCCTAGGCTGTCCCTTCACTCCTGCCTCCTGACCACACTGGTGCTTCCCCACGTGGCCCTGCATGGTGTGCCATGCTTCCTGTTTCTAGGACCCATGAGTATAATAAACCTTGTTTTTTTTCCTGAGCCCCTCCTCTCTCCTCTTGTGGCCACACCTGACTGGCCATCTCATAAGAGAACACAGAATACGCTCCTACTTCCTCCACCTGGGTTCTCAGACCCCTGTGTTCCTGCTGTTATGCCAAACCTTGAAGGACAGTGCCCCAATCCTACAAGCCACTCCAGCTTTCTATCAGGCAGTAAGCTCCTGGGTGGTGTAGGAAGTGGCTGGAGCAGTGGAACCTGTGGCTCAATTCCTGTGTAAATGCATCCCTTGGTCAAAAGAGATGCTATACCAAATCTCATCATTGTAAATCTCATAATCATAACTCTAACAGCACATAGATACTGGTGCAGAAGGTGCATTAAGCAGACTCATACCCAGATACGTATCAATCCCAGTAGGAAACAACTGCCCTTTCCCACACTGGAGTGGGTCCAATGTAACAATAACCATCAAGGGGCTTGTTGGTCACATGATGGGGCTGTACCACACCAAAGGCCCTCAGTGTTGGTCTCTGCTCCTGATAGGTCAGAATTCAGTAAAATGCAGCGAGATGAGCCTTGGTGAGGGGTTCCATGCTTCTGGGCCATGGATAGCCTCCATTGCAGCCACCCTGGCTACTTCATTCACAGGCCCCAGGTGCTAGCTCAGGGTGGCCATGGATGAGCCTGACTGACCCCCACTGTGTGGGTCATCTGTCCACCTGCTACTCAGGGCTTCTCTGTAGTGGTGGCCCTTCACGAAATGGCAAAACTCCACACTTTGTGTTCATTCTCATAGTTCCGTCTTTACACTTTTCTTCCGGAACTCATTGTCCCCAATCTTATCTTTCCAGGCCTTCACCACCTAGCCAGACCATTCACAGCTGCCTAAGAGCCCATGTACCTTCTTATTGCAGATGATTTTTCTCCCCCACACACAAAGTTTGGGACCAGGGATACAATTCACAGCTCTGCTTGCTGCAAGAATTGCTTCTCACTTTTGCTTTTCAGGGTCACTTCTGAGCAAGGCATTGTTGTCATAGCATTTCATGTTTGGCTTCCACCAATAGAGGTCCATCCCGTGATTTTTAAAAGTAAAGAACTTTGGAGGATAATTTGGGAAAAGGGACAAGTTTGCAAAGAGAAATGTCACTTCTGAGCTTTGTAAACAGCTGAAGAGAAAGATGATCTTGTCCAGTATGTCTACTGGTTCCCTCATGAAGTCCAAGCGAAAATCCCCAGGCTGCACATGCCATAACTTCTTAATATCTGCACTCGTTTTGCTTTGGGAAACAAAATGCTTTAAGTGAGCCAAAATTAAATGTTACCTTACTTCTCATGCTGAAGTCCTTCTGATTATTTTAATAATATGCAAATTGCATCTTTACAACTCAAAGTACATAATCACCTGAGAGTGCCAGTAAGAATTCAACTTATTAATTACATTAAAATTTATTCTACTAATTAAAGCCAACT
The DNA here is from genome assembly GCA_031878705.1 of Tapirus indicus. NCBI lineage: Eukaryota > Metazoa > Chordata > Mammalia > Perissodactyla > Tapiridae > Tapirus > Tapirus indicus. Next base: position 125,920,621 of record CM062925.1, read on the forward strand.
CATTGCAATTATAAGCCTGCAAATAAAGCTTCTGTTAGAAAAATGAAGCCCTGACTGAAAAGAGCGAAACTTTAGTTGCCTTTAAGTTTATTTATTAAGACATTAGTATACACAGATTGTTTCCAAAGATGTCTCCCAGGACTTCTTAGTATGGATTGATCTGAGTCAATTAATAGTGGAATGACCCAAAGGAAGTTGTAATAACAACTAAAAATAAAATTTCTGCCCACATTTGTTTCTGTGTTGGTCTTCATTTTAAGTTCTTATCTTGCGGCAAAGCTGCAAAGGAAGAAAATTGCCTCTCAGGGGTCCGGAGTCAGGCATCTGCTAGATAATCTGACCTGGGAGATACAGGTCAGGAATTCACTGGGTCAGTGTCAGAGGAACAGGTGGGTATTTTGACTCTATTTTTTTTTTCTGTGTCAGCAGGTATGTATACATTTACTGAAAAAAGCATGAAGGGGTAGATCCAGGAGGAAAACTAGAGAGCACGAAGAGAATGTGCCAGTTGGTGAAAAAGGAATTTTACCCAAATACATTAATTTCCCAACTTATTTTTTCTCCAACTTATCTCCACTTAGATAACCCCAAGTGGAATAATGGAATGTGGTGGCTCTCATCGAGACCATTTATTCTCACTACGAGAAAGGCAACAGCAGAATCAGCAGCTAGTTCTTGTAGGTTTACAACTTCAATATACATCACTCATTTAATAGCTGAGTATTCAACAGTCAATAATTTATCAATAGTTATGTAAATTCATTTAATTAAAATGAAACATATAAGTTTACCTGTGTCCATAAATATTTAGGGAGAAGGTTCAACACTGCAAGTGTACCCCTTGTCAATCAGCACCAACACACCAATGATAAGGGGACACCAAGACTGTACAAAGTCTTGCTTTGGAAATAGAGAATACTACACAGTAATAAAATATATGCTCAAAACTTACTATTCTGAATGATAAAGAAAAAAGGAGACATAAAACCAGCTTGAGATAGAGGAGAGCTCTTAGATCCTTAGAACCATCCATGGACAGTAAGGTCTACTCCAGTCTCCTTTCATGCTCTCATTTACACGTCCCTACACCACGGTGTGTAACTGGTGGGAGAGGTACTCACTGGCAATCTCTAGGAAGGTTAAGGAGAAATCACGGGGTAAGCTGATGGAAGAGGAGGCAGGAGCCTCTGAAGGCTCTCGGGGAGGACCCCTCCTTGCTTCTTCCAGCCTCTGGGGGCTCCTGTCCTTCCAGGTCTTGTTCCTCAAGCTTGTTCCTGGGCTGCATCACTCCAGTCCCTGCCTCCCTGTGACTTCACATCGTCTTCCCTCTGTGCACATCTTTCTCTGTGTCCAAACTTCCCCTTTCATAAGGACACCAGTCATACTGGATTATGCTCCAACCTCATGACCTCATTTTAACTTGTTTACCTCTGGAAGACCCTATTTCCAATAAGGTCACATTCTGAGGAACCGAGGATAGCACTTCAACATACATTTTTGGGGGGACACGCTTTGTATTAATTTGATTGGCCCACCATAACAAAGTACCACGGATGGTGGTTTAAACCCTGGGTGGTTTAAGCAACAGAAATTAATTTTCCCACAGTTCTGGAGGCTGGAAGTCCAAGGTCAGGGTGTCAGCAGGGCTGGTTTCTCCAGAGGCCTCTCTCCTTGGCTTGTAGATGGCAGTCTTCTCCCTGTGTCCTCACATGGTCATCCTTCTCTGTGTGTCTGTGTCCTGACCCCTCTTTATAAGGACACCAGTCACATTGGATTAGGGCCAGCCCCAATGACCCCATTTTAATTTAATCACCTCTGTAAAAGTTCTGTCTCCAAATAAGGTCAAATTCTGAGGTCCTGGGGGTTAGGACTTCACATATGACATTTGGGGGGATTCAATTCAACCCATAACACAATTCAACCTATAACAGAGCCCATGCTGTTAAACACTACTCCATACTCAAACCCAGATGTGCAATCTAAAACCTACATTGGTGAAAATACGTGAACCAAGACTCAATGAGAGAATCTTGCTGTACTTGCCTTAAAACTACTATAACACAAAGAAGAGTGCTCATAAAGCAATATAAGCATTCCAATTCTCAAATAAAATTACTAGTTTCTTAATTGCATAGACATCTTTCCTAGGCCTTTCCTAAATTAATTTCCATATATATTTTCTTTGCAATAAATAGTTTAGGTTCAAAGAGTTGATGTTTTGACTTTTTTTTTTTTAAGCTGTCTGAGCACTATTTGAACTTCTACGCTTTCACATTTGGAAAAATACTTAAATACTTAGTAAGAATCACATTAGGTGACAACCTAACCAAACTATATAAGGAAGTACGTAAAATACCGTGATCCTCTCAAAATGATAAATCTATATCCATATCAAATGTACTCCTTTCGAGCAGTTCACATCCCGTAAAAATCTTGTGGAATGTTTCCTCAAGGAAGGCAATGCCATTGTTAATTAGAGATTTACCTTCAGATACAATAACCGTCTTTTTCAGGGACATTCCTATTTGGATACAAGTTACATCACCATAGTGGTGTTTTCCATTTTATTCTGAAATCAAAATAATTGGTACCATCTCTTTGAATCAAAACATCAATACTTTAAAATGATATGATAGAGAAACATATTGAGGGTGTGTATTTCAATACTTTTCTACCTGTTTCAACCCTATAATAACCTCTGGCTTTCTTAGTCTTCATATGAACAAGTATCGTTTTAATAGATTTTGCTTTTCAAACTGAGCTACTGGTCAGAGCATGCTAGTTTCAGCTTTGACTCCAGGCATACGGATTTGTCATTTTCAAGTTCTTCCCTTTATCAATAACCATTTCTGATCCCTCAGTAGTCAGTGCCAACGACCTGTTAAGATCCAGCTTGGTTGTCTCTCAATTCTTCCACCTGTGGTGGGATATCTGGTCTACCTGCAGATTCCCCCTCCAGCCCCAAACATTCATTTCCTAGGTTCTGGAAATGATGTAGAGACAGCTCTCCAGGAGAGCCAGCTCACCCAAGGCATGCCCCCCTTCCCAGAGCAACCCACTGATTCCTCACCCAAGTGGAGTATAATGTGCAGGCTCCCCTGTCTCCCAGCTTCAGAGCTCCCTGGAAGAATTCTGGGCCTTTCTTGACACTGCATCTCCCCTCTTCTCCCTCTGCCCAGCCCTGCTCCCTCCACTTCTGCACAGATGTCTTTACTTCTCTTCAACTCCTGCACACAAATCCATATTCCAGGATCTGTGCCTCTAAATCCTGGGAGCTGGTGATGAGAGCAGATATAAAGCTGAATTACCAATCGTGTATGACTTGTTTTATAGGTAAGGAAAGAAAGATATTATTTGAAACACATTTCAGTCCTATTAGCATTTTTTTATCTTTGAGAAAGTTCTCACTGAAATAACCATGGATGAGAAACTGCCATATGAGGAGGAAATAAAGATAACTCTCATAAAATGAAGGACATACTGTTGGAAATAATTATATGAAAATTGATATCATTTAACTGAGGATTATGTTACCTCATCATCTCCCAAAATGCTATTGTATATGAAAAACTCTGAGCGCTGGGGTATTTTAAATTTCCCATAGTCATGCCATCACAAACATTTCAGTTTCCATCTTGTCAAATATAATGCACTGAACTCCTTTGTAGACATTAGAAGTTTCACATTGGAATTGAGCTGCCAAAGTTCATTGGACTTTCCTGTTTTTATTGTTTTGTTATTTGTTTTGTGTTTTGTTTTGTTTCTTCAAACACTGAGACAGGATGGTTGTTCCTTGTATTTCATCAAATAATGGTCCTTACTAAAAATTTTCACAGCATTTTATCAAATTCAGTATTGATTGCTTTTGATTAAGAACAGGAAAACCAAAACATCATCCAATCTTGCATATGATTAAAATCCAGGGGAAAGAGTTTTGCGGCAACAGTGTAGTGGCAAAGCTAGCAAATATTTATCAGTATCAATTGAAATGTCAGTCACACAGCAGCTTTAGCTCTGAAAAGTTGGGAGGCCTCCATGCTATTGCTAGGAAGGGTTGACGTCCTCCAACAGGTGTACTACCATTTAGGTTTTGGGTGTTGTGGGTTGAGTATGGGTGGAAATTCACCCCCATCATTTATATGGGGGCGGAGCTATCATTTCAGGATAAACTACCCAACATTGTAGCCACTAGCCATATAAGTAGCTATTTAAATTTGAATTTATTAAACATAAATTAAATTAAAAATAAATGAAATTTAGTTCCTTTGTTGCCATATTTCAAGTGCTTAAAAGCCACATGTGGGTACCTAGTGACCCCTGGAGTGAGTAGCACATGTAGAGAACATGCCCATCACCACAGGAAGTTCTCTGGGACATTGCTGTCCCAGGGCAATAAAAGCTGAGACAAGATTAGATCCAGGTCCCTTCCTTCGAGGCTCAAATTTATCAAAACATGTTCAAGGAACGAATGTGTCTCCAGCCAAAATCAGATGCCAGGGAGGAAAATGAAGGTGTTTCAAAAGAAAACTCATCTTAGGCAGTGGGGAATCATCACAGGAGATCAGATTCCAAGCAGGATTTAGGTTTGCCTAGGTGAGTTATGGTTCTAGGACCATACTGGGGGGATCTCTTTCAAATCTGGAGTGTTTTGGTAATTACTGGGTGAGTGGGGATGCACCTGTGGCTTGAAGAGTTGCCTCAGTAAGAATTGTAACCCTAGAGTTCTAACCCTAAGAGTTAAAAACATATTTCTCACTATGCCTGAGAAACCATCAATCTGGGCAATGAAGTGGGGACCTGATCCTCGGCAGCCATGTTATAGACCACACCCCGAGGATATCCAGATGAGGTCCCTGGATGGTGCACTTGGTCTTGAACTTGCCAGACTTCAACCTGACAGTCAGCAGTAGGGGAGGGGAGAAAGTAGAGATCAGCCACTTCTGAGTTTAGAAGTTAGGGTGAAAAACAGAGCAATGTCCAACTAAAATTACTCTCTGTGTTTAAATGGGCCAGAAAGAACTCGCCACTGCTTTCCATTTCAGGCCCTAATTAAACCCCAGCAAGATGTGCTGGCTCATATAAAAACATGATGGTTATACTTTCTCTAAGTGATATCTAAGACAGTAAATATATTTGTAACTACTTGAACTATCAGAGAGTCCAGTAGACCAGGATTTTAGAAGACCAGATGCACACATTCCCATATGGTAAATTGGTGAATTACTCAAAAACAAATGACACCTGCAGATATGTTTATCAGCCCTTTATATTTCTACCATTTCACTTGGAATCAGTATGGACAATGGATTATTCGGTAAGTAACATTGCAACTTGTATGTTGGATTATTGGAAATACATAAAAATTGGTGTATGTTAAGGTAAGGTAACTACCATAAACCTCAAAATCTCAGCATTTAGCACAACAACAGGGGAACATGAAGGGTGCTCTGCTCTACAGAGTCATTCAGGGATCCAGCCTGTCAGAAGTTCTCCTGTGTTCGATGCCTGGCTCCCAGTACTGCCCTGGAACGATAAATCCAGAGAGCAGACTAGGAAGACAGGATTGTATAGGAAATGTGGCAGTCAGGTCTGAAATTGTAATGCATCATTTCTGCCCATGGCCCATCGGGAGAACTCCATCTCACGACCCCAGTTAAATACAGGGACAACTCGAGTGGCTGTTTGGCCCTGTGATCAGATGCAAATCGAATTAAGGGTGGTGTGTACATATCACCTTTTCTGCTACATAGAGCAATACTTCACACCTGACATCAAATTAATTCCAGATGGAAGAAAGGATTCCTGCAAATATAAAACCATAAAAACAACACTGGATAGATACTTGAGACTTTAAAAAATAATCTGAAGACAGAAAAAGACTTTTTAAGACTGGCAAAATACACATAAGGCAAGAAAGAACATTGATAAATCCAACTATATAAAAATCCAAAATTTCAAAATAGGAAAAGACACTTTAAGCAAAGTCAAAAGATGAATGATAACTTGGGATTAACTACTGTACTTGCAACATGTTATTGATTAGAGCTAATTTAACAATGCGCCAAAGTCTCCTGTAAGTCATTTGGAAAAAAAAAAAACAAAACCCAACAACAATAAAAAGGAAAAACGATGAAACAATATGAGTCCAAAGAAAAGAAATAGAAACGGCTCTTATAATTGTGACAAGATTCCAGAACTGAAAATTAAAACTACACCGAGATACCATTTTCACTGGTGTGGGGAAGCAGAAAATATTATACTTGTTGGTAGGAATTTGAGTTGATAATCTCTATAGAGGATAAATTAGGCAGGTAAGAGGTTAGAACATATTTTAAATAACCATTGTTAGCTCAGGTTATGACACTGAAATATGTAGGCATTGACCCTGTGGATTCTGATCTGTGCTCTTGCCCTGGGCCTTGTAAATATTAGTGGTAGCAAAGCAACATTTCAGTAAAACAGATCTTTTAGAGAGTTTGTGGGGGAAGTATTGAATTAAAGTAAAAGTAAAAAAGAAATATTTTCATATGAAAACAATTGCAGCTATATTCGAGGGTGCACAAGACCCTCCTAGAGGGTAACAGACTGTGAACACACGTAGAGACTAGTAGGCTACCTTCAGAGGTGAGCCTCGCTGATAAGCAGCGTGGTGTCTCTGAACAAGATACCGTCCAAATGACTTCATGGTTTCACAGAAGTTAAAATAAATCTCTTGAAAAATAATTTAAAAGAAAATGATGTCTCCAAACCCAGCCTGGCAACAACGTGTGGAGTTTGGATTTGACAGTATAATATCACAAAAATATACCCAGACTTGACTCTCACGCCTTGATGCATCAACATTTTATGTTAATTAGGACACATATGTTTCCAACCAGTAGATACCAAAATTCTGGAAAAAATTCATATTTGTTTCCAAAATTAAATATTTTTCTAATTCCATCCAAAACTTGAAAGAGTGAAATCTTTTATTTCAAGCATATGCTACCTATAGTTAGCAGTATTGGTTTGGATGATTCTGTGAAATGACACATAAAATTAAATTGAATCTGAATATTAAGATTCGAACTGCACATGCATTTTCTTACTTCTAGTATGTTTATGTGTTTGATGCCTCAATGGATAATATATCCTACTTGGTAATTTTCCTACAATATGATATTTTGGGTGCAATATCCTCCCCATCATATTGAAAAGGGAAAAAAATGGAAATATTTCCAAATCGAAATTTCAACAATTTTTTTTTTTTGGTGAGGAAGACTAGCCCCAAGCTAACATCTGTTGTCAATCCTCCTCTTTATGCTGAGGAAGATTGGCCCTAAGCTAACATCCATGCCCATCTTCCTCTACTTTATATGTGGGACACCAGCCACGGCAAGGCTTGACAAGCAGTGCCTAGGTCTGCGCCTAGGAACCAAACCTGTGAACCCTGGGTTGCTGAAGTGTAGCACACAAACTTAACCACTATGCCACTGGGCCAGCTCATCAACAAATTTTTAATATATGTAAATCAAGTTAATAGTTTGTTCTATTGCCAAGATTTTGTATTTGCATTCTATATAGCATGTTGGGGCCTAGAAAATCCATGCCTATTTATGCCATTTCACAACACTAATTAGAAGCCTGAGATCAATGTCGTATTTTTGAGCAAGTAAAATGTGATGAATTCAAGAGAATAGTTCTCCACTGATACTCTGTAATCTTTATATTTATCTTAAAATTGTGAAGTCAAAGTCCTTAACCCACACAGAATAATCTCTGAAATTTCCAGCAGAGTTATATAAATATAGACAACCTGTTGTGGCTTTTAACTATAGCCATAAACTATTTAAAAATTTCCACTAGTACTCACTTTATGTTGTGATCCTTTTACTTCTATTCTTAGAGATCTGTAAAAATGAATCCTTGGTCAACCTATTATGGAAATTCTTTATCAGTCACGCACCACATAATAACTTCAAAGATGAACCACATATATGATGGTGGTCCTGTAAGATTAGTACCATATAGCGTACGTATGCAGTAGGCTGTACCATCTAGGTCTGTGTAAGTACACTCCATGATGTTCACACAGTGACAAAATCACCTAACAACGCATTTCTCAGAACGTGTCCCCATTGTTAAGGGATGCATGACTATACTAAATTTACTTCTTGGCAATTGGCAATGCACCAAAGTCTCTGGTAAGTCCTGCTCTGGGGAAACGTGTTTGAAATTAACCTAGTGTATCCCAAACTTACCCCAGGATAGAGTTATTTTCCAATATTCTATGGATCTACTTTGAGGGATGATGGTAAAGGAGGATGCCGATCACGCCAGTTTCTTATAGAATGTTAATGCATTTCAGGGTTTGATAAACAGAAACCATTCCTGATCTAACTAGATCAGTTAACAAAAAAACTTTCCTGTCTTTCAGGACTTGCTGACCTATGCTGGAGCTGTTGTTAACTGCTAATTTCACAAAAGATGTGAAATGGTAAATGAGTATAATATTGATCAAGCGGCTTCCACTGAGGATGCTTTAATGATGTTGCACAGAGAGCGCCAGAAAAATCCATGTTTATGCCCATTTAGGAAAGTCATTGAGAGTCTGACTCCAAGTGGAAACTGCTGATATAATAACAAGGGACAAGACACAGTCATTTCCAATACTATGGACTGTACAGACGGCCAAAGGGCAGAATTCCATCCTGGGGCCAAGAACCAGAAAAAATAATTTAGGTCAAAGAGACAGCACTGCTGCAGAGCACCTACTGCGATTTGAGAGGAAGATGTCGTACTAAAGATTTAGCAAGAAAGGAAACAAATTGTGATTTTAAATTTGAACCTAAGACGCAATGTGCTGAGACTTGGTTTGATTGAAAGTTTTTGAAGAGGAACACTAAAATGGAAACTTGTGCAGAAAGATAGATGCTGTTCAAACGGTAATACTATTTTGGTGCCAATTACTGAGTCCCCAGGGCAGCTAAAATTGTAATCCAGGGACTAAAAACAGGCATAAAGAATTTTAAGAGCATTTGAATGAGATGAGATAAAGAGAAGGCATTATTAACATCCAGGATCCCTCTTATTCTTCAAACTACCTCTTTGTATTCAATACCTGCAGTTCCATTTTAACATCTGTTTCGCCTTATAATACAAGCGGGAGTGCTATAAATTCCAAGTGTTGCTTTTCCTTCCGGCTGCTTCTCACGTGGGCCACTCTGGGAGGAATATCATGTTGCAGAGAGTACAATAATAAAGACAGTATATTCTCTTTGCTGAAGTTAGACTTTAGAACTCTGTATTAATTATCACAATTATCAAAACTCCAATCATCATTGTAAACTGTTTCTGTCAGCTTGTACTTAACAATGATAAATAATGCTCCTAAATAACAGGAGGTGATATTTATAGTTAAAATTTATAAATCCAGTGCATTCCAAATAATTTCTACACTCTTAAAATTATAAACTGATTTAAACTACTTTAGTTTAAAATCCTTAACACTAAACATGTATTAAGTTTTAGAGTTATGTTAGAAGGGAACTTTTATGTATACAAATATTATCTTTAAAAAAAGCTACATTTTAAAGTAAAATGTTTCTAATTTTTTAGAAACTTAGTGATCCAAATATCTCTCAGTTAAATGAATAAGATATTTATATCCAACAGCACATAATCCAGTTGCAACTGCACAGATAAAATTCAGCTAATATATTTGTTAAACTTTGTTTAACTCATTTCTCTCTCTCTCTTGAATGCATCACTCAATTAATGATCAAATACAATATTGAGTTTTATAGATCAACAAACTAACCCTTTTCTATTCAAACTTTTTCGGGTAATTTAGTGAGTTTCAGCCTGTCATAATGAAACATTTTCTATTTAACACTGAAAATGAGATATGGCATTCTAAAGTGCACCTTTCTTAGCAAGAGCGTTGTATTGTTATCAATAGGAATCTGAATGGTGAACCAAAGTTTTCTTTTGGTCTATTTTTGGACAGTGATTTGAGAGACTCTTTTGGTAGAAGGAAATACTGCATATGACTTTTTTCTAATATGGTTGATAGCGCCTTCTAGTCAATGCATCCACAATATAAGTACCAGAAACTAAGGATGAAAATAAACTTTCATATTAAAGAAACTGCACTGGGAGTGTATCAAGAAATGGTACATATAAAATTCACTAAAACCTTAACATGCTTATTATCATTCTTTGAAACTTGGGATCATCACATATCTCCTTGTGTCCAATATTTCCGCTTTCTGTAGAGAAAAGTTTTTTTAAAATGTACAGTACTCACGTAGGGCGTTCCGTCTTGTCCTGCACCACTGCCATGCATCTTATCTCTAAAGCATCCCTCACTCTCTGGCACTCTCTGGCACTTGGCAGAGTCAGGCAGGTTGCCAGACCTGCCGCTCACTCCCCCCACCTCCGACTGCTGCATAGCCCCATGCACACTGCTTCCCCACACCCCCCATGCCCAAAGGAAGGGAAACGTGCAGGTCAAGTCCCTTCTCATTATACGACGGGCGCAATTCCTCAAGGTGACACTAGGAGGGTGCAGGGCAGATCCAGAGCACTTGCGTTGTAACCATGGAAGGGGGGTGTGCGAGTCTTAGGCTTCCAGTACCTGTCAGGCCTCACTGCGACAGGAGCTGGACCCTCACCCTGCCTCCAAGTGCAGCTCCGTGAAGATCTGAGGAGACTGACGAAGGCTCCCCGTTCATCCCCAGGCTTATATCTCCTGCTGTGCTTTTTGAGAATACATCCTTTGTGTTCACTGCAATAAACCTTTTCTTCGGAGAGATTTGTATGTAGGCACCCCCATGTAGCATCCGATCATCTAAGTCACTACTTGAAAAGTATACCACCACTAGTACATGCTCAATCTATGTTAGATGAAGAGAACAATCCTCAAAGTCTCTCCTGAGGCTTAGGCTGAACGCAAAGTAGAGCTAAGCTTTGTGACTGTTTTAACAGCTAACAATATGATCTCCTCAAGGCACTAATAACGTATTTAAGAAGATGCTTGTAACGTATGACACAAATGTAAGACAGCCTGTACTTGAGTGCTAAATTGTGTGGGCATTACATCTACGTACTGTCAAAGTGGAAGGAGACAAATTAGTAAAAGCAGACAGAGTTAGGGAAGGCAGTGCACGGAAGGGACTGAGCTGTCTTCAAACATAGGGTCTGGACGACACCATCAAAGGCAGGGACTCTGGGCTCAGGAATGAGGAGACAAGCTAACAAAAGGGACTCTCCTCTGGAAAGTGCTGGTTCAACTCCCAAGGGGAATTCAAAGATAAATCAAGGGCTCTAGAAACAACCATCCAGTCTTCTCTGCCCACTCAGTGAGAGACATGCCTCCAGGTGATTCACAAGTGTGACTTCCTCTCCTTCTTACAAACCACTTGAAGTAAGAGCTGTTATCATCCCATTTTACAGACAGGAACTGACACATAGAGAGATTAAGTCAACTGTCCAAGATCATAGACTGTGGTGATGGGATTTAAACCCATAAAAATACACACAATACACAGGGGAGAGGGAGAGCAGTGTCAGAGTAAAGACAGGGCAGAAGGTCGGGAATAAGGAGGAAGGACAGGCTGATTCTACCTGGGCAATAGCAGGGGTTTCACAAAATTTTGTTGATAAAAACAGAATTGCTGGGGCTGGCCCAGTGGCGTAGTGGTTACGTTCACATGCTCCGCTTGGGTAGTCTGGGGTTCACGGTTTGGATCCTGGGTGCAGACCAACTCACCACTTGTCAAGCCACGCTGTGGCGGTGACCCATATAAAGTAGAGGAAGATGGGCACGGATATTAGCCAATCTTCCTCAGCAAAAAAAGGAGGATTGGCAAGGGATGTTAGCTCAGGGCTAGTCTCCCCCCAACAACAACAACAAAAAAAAACTGAGGACTGCTAAAAAGTAGAGGAAATAGGTTAAAAATACACTCCTATAAAGAAAAATATAGGACAAGAAAAAATATATAGCATATAAAATGTAACAAGTCTATATAATAATATAGATTATATACTATATAGTTACATAATTGTATAATTATATAATATAAATATGCCTATACAATATATTATATAACATAATCATATAAATGTGTAATTACATTAAAGTATACTATGATATAAAAGTCTATTATAGAAATGATCCCTTGACATGAAATGCTCTTTGAATACCAACATTCGTGCTCATTTACAGTATAATTGCAAGTACTTGACTTTGCATATTAAGTGAGAAACTTCAAAATTACCAACCTAGTAGCAGTTGCACTAACGAGGATGCTGAGGTGTGGAAGGTGAGGAGAGAACACAGCCTCCCTGACCCAGGCTCAGGGCGGGGAACTAAAGGGCCCTCTTACTGCTGACTGTTCTCAGATCACCACCACGCCTTCTGAAAATGCCCTGGCCTGAGGGGCATGTGGCCTGGGAAGGCCTGGGAGGTGCCCTCTCCTCAGGGTGCCCGCTGACCGCATGGGGTGTCCCTGTCCAGGTGCTCCGTGCTCCTAGTGAGAATGAGTCTTGGGTGCCTGTCCAGGTCCAAGGACTCCTGGGACTGGGTCAGTCTGGACTGTGGACGAGCTCTTACCTGCCCTGCCTGGCCTCTTTTCCTCATTCCCATACAATAAATCACCTGCACAAAAATCCCTCTCTCAGGTTTTGTTTCTAGAAAACTCGATCTAAGACAATAGGACACTTAGGTAAATAAGATACACAAATAGCAAACCTGCACCACACACGTCACACACAAAACACATGTCACGATCACAAACGCCAAGGAATTGAACAAAGGAGAGGTTCTGCCAATGATTTCCTTGGCCACAGCAATGACCAAAACTGGGCTCTGAAATGTGTGAAGGGCTGATGTAAGTGGCGAAAAGACAGAGAGTCGTTCTAGGCATTCAGGGAAAACAGTGACATTAGCACTGCCTGGAGGACTCTGGAGACCCAGCCGCCAGCGCCGCCCCCACACCTCCTGCCACACCCCTTGCTTACTCCTCTGCAGCCAGGCAGGCCCATTTTAGATTCTGGGACAAATCGGTCACCTTTTTACCTCCATGCATTTGGACACTTGGTTCCTTCTATCTGGAACTCTAACTGTAACTCAACCCAACTCAGAAAGACCTCTGTGTGTGTGTGTGTTTGTTTAGTATCTGTTTCCTAAGGTCCAAGAGGGCAGGGGTCATCATTACACAGTGCCTACCGCTTACGGGAAGGAGAGAAGGGAGGAAGGAAGGAGACAGGGAGGAAAAATGGAAGGAAGGAAAGAAGGGAGGACAGAAAGAAACCCAATTTATTTGGAAGGATAACCAGAAAGCAACATGAAGGAAGGATCAGATACACAAGGCATTTGAGGAAAGAAGAGGAGGTGGAGGCCCACTATTAAAATGTGGGGGAGATGGCGGATACCAGAACTGCATCTGCAGGTTGGTTTGCACCTGCATGACTCCAGCACAACTGAGAACACTCATCGAAATGCACAGGACATAAAAGGCTCTCCGGGTTTGAGGAAAGAAAGACAATTTATAAAGGTTTTTGTGTTGCTGTTTGTTTGAGGGCATATAAGCAATGGGATCATTTTTTCACTTGGAGATATCTAATGGTCTCTCAACCTAATGACGGTTGGAAATGGGTGAGAGTGTTTGGGTTTGTTTTGCTCTGTTTTTGTCACAATTACTAGCTATACCAGTGGTATTTAGGGCTAGAAGTCAGGGACCTAAGTGCCCTGCAGTATGTGGGACAGGCCCACAAAATGAAGACCCAGCCAACCAAACTGTCTAAACCCGTACCTCAAGAAATATTAAGGCTGTGGAAAATGAGGGTACTTCTCTGGAAGAGGATGTCATCGCTTCAACAAAACACTTCATTAAAGAATTAAAAATAGGAAGGTAAATTTCTTGAAAATAATTAAATCCTAAATATGATTTTTATCTTTGATAGTTCTTACAATATCTCTGTAAAGTCTGTGAATAGATGAAATCCTTCATTCCATGGTACCAGAGACAAGAATAGCTATTACACTCTTACTTATTTGCTGCTCCCTATTGCTTGCTGAGGATAAAAACTTCTATTTAGATTTGAAGGTCATGCTTCTTAGGCAACAGGCAGATGAAGAAGTGATCAAGATATCTTAAATATACCCCTTCAGGTTTTGTTCAGCTGTTCATAGGAACCATTAAAGATAATGAGTGCTAAACAAGCAGTTCTGAAATGGAATAATGAAGTGTTTCATTTGTTTCTAAAGACTTTAGCTGTTTTTCCACTTTTTACAAAGCCATGGCTCATCATGTTCCAACACTAAGTCATTTTTCAAGTTGCAAATTCTACTGTTTCCCCTGCCCAAGCCTAGAAACTATTCTTGATGAATTATTACAGTACTCATCACAGTCATGCCTTTTTGTAGGAGTCAAGATACTACAGATTAATTTATCACAGATTAGTTCATAAGAAACATCTAACGCATATGAATCGAATGCCTCGTTTTTCTTCACGTCTTTAAGCCTTCATGTTAAAGACTCACCCATTCACAACTGAGCATATGTAGAAACAGCATTAATATAAAAACTAGTTTTGAATATTTCCATTTGGAGTATCTGTGGTCTTTGAGCTAGTTTGTTTGACTGTAAGAAATTCCGACTGCTTTTATAAAGCATTACCTCATTGCATAGTGTACACACACACACACACACACACACATACTGTATGTGTTTCTCTTCTACATTTTCCTCTACCTTGCTTGAGTGATGGAGCAAATATGACCCAGTATAAAGCTCTATAAAGAAAATGAAAAGTTGAAGCAATTACTTAGAAAATTTAGATTCTCAGTTTTCTACTTAATTTTGATTATGGAAATTCAAATTATGAAAGTACTGAATCATGTGATACTAAAGTGAAAATTGTACTTTTCATCTCTTCCATGTGATAATCTGTTAATAGAGATTTGTCTGAAGAAGACCAACTCAAGACAAAAAGCTTCCAGAACGCACTGATGAGATCAAAATTCCACGGTGTTATTTTTAAATGGTTTCTCCTAGTGCTATTCATGGTCATCAGTTCAGATATCTATATTAGTTCCTGTCTTTAAATTCCTGCTTTCTATTCCTACCCAAAGTTAAATTCTCTAAAACTAGACATCTTTGAGAACATTTATCAAAAAACTTAATTATTTTTGTGGACTTTCTTTCAGAGTATTCTCATGGTCTCACCTCATGGCAACCTAAAATAATTTAGCTTTAGATAATAGGCATGTTTTAAAATATCATACATTCTTCTACGGTGATTAACGATGATTTTGCAGGACAATGTGTTTCCGTAAGTAAAGAGTGGAGTCAACGGTAATGAGACTCTGATCTGAGCACACCTGAGAGGTAAGCACACGAGGAAGAAGCAGGCCCCTCTCCTGATGTGGCAGATTTGGTGGAGATGGAGGGTGGGAAGCATTTGCAAAGTAACTGCATCTCAGACAGGAAGTAAGGAAACTGTGGTTGTCGCATCTTTTCTGTTGAGATAAACCAAGGGCACCTTCCTGAACCCTCAGACTTCCCTCATGAGCTGATTTAGCAGGGATCCCAGAGGGAGCATGCCCAGGAAGGAAGAAAGCCAGCCCTGGGATCAGGGATACGGGAATAAATAAAATAAGCATGAGAGCTACTCCCTCCTCCATCCACTGCACCCTGACAATGTTTGTCTTTTCCCTTTTTAAATGCTAGATGTTGAGAGGGTTTAATATGATCAGTCCGTGCGTGTAGCTTATTGAGGAGGGAAATATGACTTGCCAGGTTCTCCCTTGCAATTTCTTTCTCCAGACGCAAATATCAAGACATTCTCCCCCTGATGATTTTCCGCTTACAAGTAACGAGAATCACGTAACTGATCTTTTTTCATTTTTAGCATTTAGCTAGAAACACAGCGGCATGTTTTTGGTTCAAATTTAGTATCTGCAGACCAAGGCACCAGGCAAATAATTAAATAATTTTGTTTTTACTATTAAAATGAGAAAGTAAGGTATCCCAGATGTGCAGTTACGGAATAGACCTCCTTGGAAAACGACATAATCCTCTTGAAATCCGCCCTTAGATTTTCAGATATTAGCTTGAGAGCTGAAATGAGGACACTAATTTGGAGGATTTCATAGCAGGATAACAAACTGACCTCTATCCTCTTATTCCTCCCTGCAGTATTAGTGAAAAGAGTTAATTCTTTAAAACTATATCCCCACTTATCTTTTGATCCAGTCTTTCTTTTTCCTATGAAAACTCCCCCCTTTTGTTAACAACAGTACCAGAAAGCAACTACTGGTCAGTTCCCAGAAATCTCCAGTGGGATGTACCTATTTCTACTGGATGCCTGAATTTGGCAACACTTGACCTCTCTTTCAGAGTCTGCCCTCGACTTTCTTGGCTCAATGCCAGTTACAGTGCTCACATTCTGCTGGCTAACTCCTGCGCCACACTCCCATCTTATTGCTTCCCTGCACTTTTCTGAGGATGCGGTATGCACAAAAGTGAGAATGCACACTTGGCAGTAGATCAACTGGAATTTGAGTTTTAGCTCTGCTCCTTGTCTATTCAGTGCACCTGAGAAACTAGTTGACCTCTTTAAATCCCAGTTTCCCCAAATGGTAAAATAAGGACGATATAATGACAGATGCTAAAACATTTCTCCGACTCCATAAACGTAACTTGTCTGTTCTGGGTTCATTTCCTCTGACTGTTTTCTAAATGTGGATGTTCCTTAAGATTCACATCTTTAGCTCTATCATTCCCAAATTTACCTTTCAGAACCTCCTGGAGACTGTTTAAAAACAAAGATTAGGGTTTTTAGCCCACACCTGCTGAGTCAGTCTCCACACGTGGGGCTGAGACGTATGCTCTGTACTGTGTGTGCCCACTCTCTTCCTCACAGGGAGCTCCCACTCCTAGGCCATTGACCGCCCTCTCCATGGTATAACCCTGCACACTGATCAGTCCTCATTTTCTCTGCCCAGCTTAACCAAATGCACCTTTGCTTCATACAAACCCTGCCTGTTCTCAGATTATTAGCAAATATTTTCTTTTTCCTGTCACAATTTATAAATTAGTTAGCATTATATAATGTCATGCAATAAAATCTTCTTCTAAACATCCTGAAATAAAACTTGCTGCCTCCTGTACACATGTTATATCTGGTGATAAAGCCTGTAGCAATAATGTCGCTCACTGGTAAAGGTACATACATAGTCAAAACCAGATTACCTAATACTGTAATGGTCGTGTATAAATACTTTCAACTCTAGTTTAAAAGTTAGAAAACAAACATAGTAAAAATAACTATAACTACAAAACTTTGATATTGGATGCACAATATGAAAAGGATGTAAATTGTAACATCAATAATATAAAATGTAAAAGGGGGAGAAGTAAAAGTATAGAGTTTCTGTATGCTATTAAAGTTAAGTTATTATCAGGTTGAAACAGGATGTTATAAGATATTTCATGGTAATCACAAAGGAAAAATGTTTAGTAGATACACAAAAGGTTATGATAAAGGAATCAAAGCATATCACCACAAAAAAGTCATCAAATACAAAAGAAGACAACAAGAGAGAAGGAAGGCAAAAAGAAACCACAAAACAGTCAGAAAACAATTAACAAAACTGCAAAAGTAAGCCCTTACCCATCAATAATCACTTTAAATGTAAATGGATCAAATTTTCCAATTAATAGATACAGAATGGAGGAATGGATTACAAAACAAGATCCAATGATAGGCTGCCTACAAAAGACTCACTTTAGCTTTAAAAACACACATAGGCTGAAAGTGAAGGAATAGAAAAGATATTGCAAGCAAATGGTAACCAAAAGAGAGCAGGAGTATATATACTTATATCATACAAAATAGATTTTAAGCTAAAAATACTCATAAGAGACAAATAAGGTCATTATAGAATGATGAAGCAGTCAACTCATCAAGAAGATATAACAGTTGTAGATAGTTATGTGCACAACATTGGAGTACCTAAACACATGAAGCAAATACTAACAGAATCCAATGGAGAAAGAAATAACAATACAATAGGGGACTTTAATATCCTACTCTCAACAGAGGATAGATGATCCAGACAAAGAATTGATAAGGAAACATTGGATTTTACACTATAGATCAAATAGAGCCTAGAAAGACAATAGAATAGACAAAAACAGCTAAGAGTTGTTTTTGTTTTTGTTTTTCTGGGAAAGATTTTCCCTGAGCTAACATCTGTTGCAAATTTTCCTCTTTTTTCTTTTTTTCCTCCCCAAAGCCCCAGTACATAGTTGTATATTCTAGTTGTAAGTCCTTCTGGTTCCTCTATCTGAGCTGCTGCCACAGCATGGCTACTGACAGGCAAGTGGTGTGGTCCACGCCCAGGAATGGAACCCGGGCCACTGAAGCAGAGCACGCTGAACTTAAAACATTAGGCCATCAGGGCTGGCCCAAGAGTTGGCTTTTTAAAAAAGATAAACAAAATGGGCAAACCTTTAACTAGACTAACTTAAGAAAAAAAGGGAGAAGAATCAAATAAATAAAATCAGAAATGAAAGAGGAAACATCACAACTGATACCACAGAAATGCAAGGCATCATAGGAAACTACTATGAACAATTATATGCTAACAAATTGGATAACCTAGAAGTTACAGATAAATTGCTAGAAACACAACTTACAAAGAATGAATAATGAAGGTAAGAAAAATTTGAACAGACAAATAATGAGTAAGGAAATGGAAACATTAACCACAAACCTCCCAACAAAGAAAAGTCTAGGGCCAGATGTTTTTGTTACCAATTTTGCTTCCCTCTGGTTGGACTTGAACCCACAATCAGAGGGGACCTGAGGAAGAGCCCAGGCCGTGGGCCTTGAACATGCAATCAGCCCTTTCTTGCTTGGGGGGTTCTTATCTGTTCAGTGTCGCAGATTTGAAAGGAAACCAAAGCTGAGCATTGAACAGCACAAGCTTTATTCAGTGGCTAAGAATGGAGAAGTGCAGGGGCCGCCCAGTGGCACAGCGGTTTAGTCCGCGCTTGGCAGCACGGGGTTCGCAGGTTCGGATCCCGGGCGCCCGCCGATGCACTGCTTGTCAGCCATGCCGTGGCGGCGTCCCATGTAAAGTGGAGGAAGATGGGTATGGATGTTAGCCCAGGGCTAGTCTTCCTCGGCAAAAAGAGGAAGATTGGCGACGAATGTTAGCTCAGGGCTGGTCTTCCTCCCAAAAAATAAAAAAATAAAAAAAAAGAATGGAGAAGTGGGAACTATGTTCACAAATCCACTTCTCAGCTCTTGGGGAGATTAAGTGGCTGTTATAAGGGGTCAAAGTAATGAAGGGGAGGAATATTCATAGAATTTGGGGAACAGGGCAGGGTTTTCAGACGAACAAGGGTGCCATCTCGTTTCTTTCCTTATTTAGCCACATCTGCACATTGCCATGGTAATTTTAACATGTCATGGTGCTGGTGAGGATGTTATGTAGCATGGTAATGTATTACAATGAGCATATAATGAGCTGCAGGGTCTACGTCAGGTCAAGTCAGACTGCCATGTTGCCTTCAACCAGTTTTAACTGGTTTCAGCTATATGCCTCAGCCATCTCCTCCTTCCTCTCCTTGTGGTTTCCTGTAAGCTAAAGAGAACATGGTAGGTTTCATCTGAGCAGGGTTGTGGTTAATGTCTTATGGGGTCACTTGGCCAGGTAACATTTTCACTGGTGAATTCCACCAAACATTTAAAGAAGAATTAATACCAATCATTCTCAAACTCTTCCAACAAATTTAAGAGGAGGGAACACTCTCAAACTTATTTTACAAGGCCAGTATTACCCTGATACCAAAGCCAGATAAGGACACTAAAAGAAAAGACAATACAGGTCAATATTCTTGATGAATATAGATGCAAAAATTCTCAACAAAATACCAGCAAACCAAATTTAACAGCATGTTAAAAGGATCATACACCATGATCGTGCAAGATTTATCTTTGGTTATCCTTGGGATGCAAGAATGGTTCAACATATGCAAATCAATAAATGTCATACTTCACATTAATAGAATGAAAAACAAAAATCATATGTATTCAACAGATGCAGAAAAAGCATTTGACAAAAGTCAACATCCTTTCATGATAAAAATTCTCAGCAAATTGGGTAAAGAAGGAATGTACCTCAACATAATAAAGGCCGTATATGACAAGCCCACAGCTAACATCACTCTCAATGGTGAAAGGCTGAATGCTTTTCCTCTAAGATCAGGAACAAGACAAGGATGTCCACTCTCACCACTCCTATTAAACATGGTACTGGAAGTCCTAATCAGAGCAATCAGGCAAAAAAAAAGAAATAAATAGCGTCCAATTTGGAAAGAAAGGGGTAAAACTGTATCTGTTTGCAGATCTCATGATCATATGTATAGAAAATCAGGAAGACTCCACCAAAAACTGTTAGAACTAATAAACATATCAGTAAAGTTTCAGGATAGACTATCAACATCAAAAGTTACCTGCTTTTCTATACATTAGCAATGAACTATCTGAAAAGGAAATAAAGAAAATAATTCCATTTACAATAGCATCAAACACAATAAAATACTTAGGAACAAATTTAACCAAGGAAGAAAAATATTTGTACACCGAAAACTATAAGACAGTGATGAAAGAAGGTGAAGAAAACACAAATAAATGGAAAGATATCCCATGCTCGTAGATATATATATATATATATATATATATATTGCTCAGGAAGATTCTCCCTGAGCTTACATCTGCACCAGTCTTTCTCTATTTTGCATGTGGGTTGCTGCCACAGCATAGCTGCTCATGAGTGGTGCAGGTCCATGCCCAGGAATCAAACCCAGACTGCCAAAGCAGAGCATGCGGAACTTAACCACTAGGCCACGGGGCTGGCTCCACATGGATATATTTTATATTAAAGATGATAAAATTATAAGTATTGTTAAATTATATTAAATATTGTTGAAATGTCCATACTACCCAAAGCCATCTGTAGATTCAATGCAAACCTTATCAAAATTCCAATGGCATTTTTCACAGAAATAGGACAGATGATCCTAGATTCATATGGAACAACAGAAGATCCCAAATAGCCAAAGAAGTCTTGAGAAAGAAAAACAAAGTAGGAGACACAAAATTTCCTGATTTCAAACTATGTTACATTGTGTATCTGAAAGTTGCTAAAAGAGTAGATTTTAAAAGTTCTCATCACAAGAAAAACTTTATAGCTATGTGAAGTGGTGGATGTGTTAACCAAACTTATTGTGGAAATCATTTTGCAATATATTCATATATCAAATCATTATGTTGTACACCGTAGAACTATACGATGTTACATGTCAATAAAACTGAAAAAAACCACAAAGCCATAGTAATCTACACAGCATAGTACTGGCATAAAAATAGACACATAGACAAATGTAACAGAATCAAGAGCCCAGAAAGAAACCCTAGCATATATGGTCAACTAATATCTGATGAGGGAGCCAAAAATACTCAATGGGGAAAGGATAGACTCTTCAATAAATGCTGCTGGAAAAACTATACATTCACATACAAAAGAACCAAATTGGATCCCTAACTTACCCCACTTACAAAAATTATGGTCTTATCATACGGTGGTGTTTTTCTGGGTTTTGGGAGCTTTTGTTTCAGTGATTTCTGCCCTCCTCATATTTGAAAATTGGGCTTTAAGCTAAGGATTTTATTTTAGGCATGCTTAAAACAATTTAGTTTCAATCTCTTTTTGAAGCACAGAAATTTAGAAATAAAATGAGTAGCAAACTGTGCAGACTGTGAAAAATGAGAAAGATAAGATTGGGAAGTTGAGAACAGGAAAAATTTTTAAATGAGAAAAAAATGCCGTGAAGTGCCCCCTTCCTCTGCACCCTCCCAACACACCTAATCACAACACCCTTTTTATCCATTCATGCAAGAAACATCTATGGCGGTGACATTTATGTGTCAGACACTGTTCTAGGACATGGAGTTAATCAGTGAAAAAGAAATAAATGGCAGGAAAATATACGTGAAGCAGAGGCAGAATCAGAGCAAACCCTGAGGTGGACCCAGACTGAGGTACTGGCTTGCAGGGAAGGAAGAGGACTGCAGGATAACCTTTGTACTGGAGGGCAGGTCATGGTAGGCTCTTGTGAAGACTCTGGATTACTCTGATGAAATGGGATTCACTGCAGGGTTCTGATCAAAGGAGGACCATAGTATGACTTAAATGTTAAAAGATCTTTCTTCTATGTTGCAAACAGGTGAGGGGCAGCAGAAGGAGGAAGAGGTGTCAAAGAGACTATGCAGCAATTCACGAGACACGGAACATCGGTGTGGATAAAAGTGTGTATAAGTGGCAGTAAGAAGCCTCAGATTCATATGTTTTGAAGTTACAGGAAGTGTGATTTCTTGACAGACTGGGAATATTATTAGCATTAGTATAAGAAAGATGTAGATATACACTTAGAGAAGTGACTAAGCAGGAAAAAAAAAGTGAAAATTCAGTAGCGAGCAGTGTTGTTAGTCTTTGGAGAGCGGTAATTGTAACATGTTATTCCCAAATTACTCATTCCTCAGATTTAAAAGAAGAAGTTATCTGGTATTTGAATGTTTTCACAGGGATATTGGCAGGAACAGCTTTTTCCTATTCACACATACCCACATACACAAAATTTAACAGATTGCACAGAGCAGTGAGTTCAGTTGGCACTAGTGTTCTTGCATTGGCAAAGTTGAGCATATTTTGCAAAATAATTTTCCTGGCATGCCAGGTAAGTGTGGTCTCTCAGCTCCATTATTTAGAGTTGTTGCTTTCTCTACTGAAAAAGCAAAATTCATGAATCCCTGGTTCTGGAAACACTGAAGATATCATTTGCTTTTAAAAGGATTGTCATTATGGGCCCAGTTTGTTTTATTTGTCAGTGTTTTTATTAATCTTTCTCTAAACAATAATGTGGTAAATAATGTAAATATTGTAATTGCATTTTCTTTCTTTAACAACTTCTTTTTTCCCTGGAGTTAGACATTGCTTTTTAGGAGGTATTGGTAGGGTATGTTTATTGCTTAACTTTTTATGTCTATCACTAATTCATCTCCAGACTCCCCATAGGAAAAGTATGAACCACTTTGTTACACGTCCAAACACTTGAGGTCATCTTTTGTTTCTATTGGAAACATCCCTCTAGGAGGTGTTTACAGCATCGGTATCCTGGTGCCATCAAGGCCTGTTGCACAGGTACATTCTCAGATGTCTTTCCACTCTCAAGAAAATGTCCTTTGACTCATCTGTGTTGGATCTCCTGCTTACTTATCCCTTGTTCAGTGAAACATCCAGACAAATGACATATGAAAGTTATTTTAGACCTGGAATATCTGAAAATCTCTTCATCTTTACACATTTAGGTACTCTGGCTGAATATAGAATTTGTGGTGAAGACAGTGCTCCCTTGGAATCATGGAAGGATCAGAGCTTCCATCTTCCAGTGCTGCTGCAGGGAGGCTGGACTCCATTCTGATACACGCTTTTTGGATGTGTCCAAATTACTATTGCTATGTTACACACAGCTCCAAACTTAGTAAAACATCATTGTGTCGTTATGCTTAGGGAACACAAAAGGGTCAGGAATTTGGAAAGGGCACTGGAGGGATAGCTCTTCTCTGCACCATGATATCTAGGGCCTCAGGTGGGAAGACTTGAATGGCTGGGGGTTGTCCAGCTTAGGAGATGACACCATACACATCTGGCTCCTGGGCAGGAACTGTTGACAGGAGCATCTACACATGGTCTGGCTGCCTCACGCTGTGGCAACCCGAGAGACTTATACTTCTTGCTTTTCCTCCTGCTTTACTGAGGTAAAACTGACAAAATCTGCATATATTTTGCACAATGTGAAATTTTTAAGGTGTATAACATGATGATTTAATATACATATACACTGTGAAATGATCACCACAATCAAGTTAATTAACACCTCCCTCACCTCATATAATTACCTTTTTTTCGGTGTGTGGTGAGAACACTTAAGATCTACTCTCAGCAAATTTCAAGTGTACAATACAGTATCGCTACCTATAGTCACCATGCTCTACGTTAGATTCCAGAACTTATTCATCTTATAACTGAAACTTTGTACCCCTTGACACATCTCCCTATTTCCCCCACCCCCAGCTGCTGGCAACCACCATTGGACTCTCTGTTTCTATGAGTCCGTTTTTTTAGATTCCACATTTAAGTGAGATTGTGCTGTATTCGTCTTTCTCTCTCTGACTTATTTCACTTAGCATAATGTCCTCAAGGTCTATCTGCGCTGTCACAAATGGTAGGATTTCCTTCTTTTTATGGCTGAATAATATTCCATTGTGTGTTTATATTTATATATATGACGAGACGTGGACTCAACCACATCTCTTCAATACTATAGCATCAGTAACAGCCCCTAGTCTAAAATCTTATCTAAATCAGATCCAGGTGCAGATGAGTATCCTCGAGTTTGAGTCGTCTTGATCTGAAGACCCTGCACAAACCCATAATGTAATCATCAAACAGATTATATAACTACTATTATATTATAACTATCATTATAACTACCATTGATGCTTCCTTTCAGAACGGAGGAACATGGGTGGCACATAGGCCTCATTGATTCATAGCAACTCTGAAATCTGACTGCCATGTTGTCAGTCCCTTGATTAGGGCTTGGTCCTACTCCACGGAAGTCTTTCTCTGCATTGTTTGATTCCATCCTCTGAGTCATCCCTCTTTTTGCACAGTAAGAATCCATATTTGCAAATGAGCAGCCTTCTCAACCCGTTTACTACAATTAAAATCTTGGGGGCTCAAAGTTCTCTTATCATTTTCTTTTTTTATACATTATTTTCCTGAGATTATATTGGTTTATAACACTGTGTAATTTCAGATTTACATTATTATATATTAGTTTGTGCATAGACTGCATTGTGCTCACCCCCAATAGTCTAGTTTTTATCCATCACCATGCATGTCCCTTTATCCCTTTTGCCCTCCCCCAACTCCCTTCCCCTCTGGTAACCATTAATCTGTTCTTATTCATGTGTTTGTTTATCTTCCACATATGAGTGAAAACAAACAGTCTTTATCTGCCTGGCTTATTTTGCTTAACATAATACCCTCAAGGTCCACCCATGTTTTTGCAAATGACACAGTTTTGTCTTTTTTAATGGCTGAGTAGTATTCCATTGTGTGTGTGTATGTGTGTGTGTGTGTGTATATATATATATACACACACACACACACACTACATCTTCTTTATCCATTCATCCACTGATGGGCACTTGGGTTGCTTCCAAGTGTTTGCTATTGTGAAGAATGCTGCAATGAACATAGAGAGGCATAAATCTCTTTGAATTGTTGATTTCATGTTCTTTGGATAAATACCCAGTCGGGGGATAGCTGGATCACATGGTATTTCTATTTTTAATTTTTTGAGAAATCTCCATACTGTTTTCCATAGTGGCTGCACCAGTTTGCATTCCCACCACCAGTGTATGAGGGTACCCTTTTCTCCACATCCTCTCCAACATTTGTTTTTTTTGTTGTACTAATTATAGCCATTCTGTCTTGTCATTTTCTTTTTACCATCTCTATCCCTTTCAGGCCAAGCTGCTTCAATTCATTTAAAATGTGTGGACTTCCTGTGCATCAATTTTAATCCACTCCAATACACAAAAGCCAGACCCATAAATCTCTTCCAGATCAGCCCTTCTCTACCTTGGGCTCACTGAAGGACTCCTGTGGACCACATTCTTGATTTTCTTAGAATCCCTAATATGTAACAAAGAGGATCTGTGAGGCATGCCTTAAGATCTTTGTAAGATTTCCTGTACATCTGAAACAGACTATGGGCACCCCATAAACATTTTCAAGCCCTCAACAGGGGGTCTTATAGTACTGTCCTATAAGGACAGCATATAGATGACTCAGAATGTAGATTTTTCTCAATGCTCCCTCAGCTGTGCCTGGTGTCCACAGACCTTTGAGTCAATTCATCAGAGAGGGAGCCTCCAGTTACTTGCTGAGGTAGGAGCAGACCCTTACTCACTAGTGCAAGGACAGGGAAGAACTACGACTTACTAGTGCAAGGATGAGGGGGAGGCATCTAGAGCTCTAAATTCTTCTCTTATAAATTTTCCACCATTCCTCCTGCATTCAGGATTCTCTCCCCCTCATTTTATGAGGCACCTGATGCCTGAGCCTTTCAGAGCTCTGCAACATGAATTGGCTTGCTCAGGTTCCAGCTTCCTTCTGTGTGCTCAGTCGACTGCCACTTTTCTAAGTGTTTTCTAATGTCCACATTTTGACACTTCTTATCTCCTCTCCAGTTCCATTTATCTTTGAACAGCTTTTGCATATTTCACATCCCTTTAGTTTCATTTTAGTAGCGTTTCAGAAGGGAACAGACGTCAATGTGCAAATCAGGCATTTTAAATGTCTACTCTCTTCTTCCTGTACAACTTTCTCCTTTTTTCTTCTGAGACACCACACCCTCCATCTTTCTTTATGATGATGATTTTGGGACACTTTCAATGAACCATTTTTAATATATGAAATTAAAACATTATTATGTGAAAGCATAGAGTGACAAAGTATTTCATTTGTATTCCAGTATTACAGAAGACAATTTTCTATGTTTTGATAACTCTTATAGTGATTCTTTCCTGTTAATCTAAATCCTTGTGATACACTTTTGGAAGAGTCATCTATTAGTGTATTTTGTTTGTTTTTCCTTCAAGATGTAAGAACTCTCCTTCTTTAGAGATAGCAGTTAAAATCTGGAATTAACTTTATATCAGGAAACAATAAATTCGGGTTTTCATACTTAGTGTTCCTCATTCTTTGTCTGTTTTCACTTATATATACCTGAAACTATATAATTTGAACATGCTACATAGATACTTTAAAATATTTTTATTGTAGTAAAATACATAAAACATACAATTTACCATTTTAACCTATTTAAGTGTACAATTTATTTGTGTTTAATGACATTCACAAGGTTGTGCAACTATTACCACCAACTATTTCCAAAGCTTTTTCATCACCCCAAACAGAAACTCTGTACCCATTAAGCAACACATACATGCGTCACTTAACGACTGGCATACATTCTGAGAAATGTGTCATTAGGCAAATCCGTTGTGCGAACATAATAGAGTGTATATACACAAACCTGGAGAGTACAGCCTACTACACACCTAGGCTATGTGGTACTAATCTTATGGGACCACTGTCATATATGTGGTCCATCATTGACTAAAATATCCTTGTGCAGTGCATGACTGTAATTTCATTCCACTCCACCTCCACCCCCTGGTAATCACTAATCTACTTTCTGTCTCTAGAAATTTGCATATTCTAGATATTTCATATAACTGTAACCATAACAATATTTGTTCTTTTGTATCTGGCTTCTTTCACTTAGCACAATGTTTTCAAGGTTCATCCATGTTGTAGCATGTGTCAGTACTTCACTTCTTTTTATGGTTGAATAATATTCCATTGTATGTATACACAATATTTTGTTTATCCATTCTTCTGTTGATGAACAATTCCACCTTTTGCCTATTATGAATAATGCTCAATGAACATTGATATAAAAGTATCTGTTTGAGTGTCTGTTTTCAATTATTTGGGACATATATCTAGGATGGAATTGTTGGGTCATATGGTAATTTTATGTTAACTTTTTGAGGAACCTCAAAACTGTCTCCACAGAGGCTGCAGCATTTCACATCCCCACCAGCAGTATACACCAGCAGTGTATGACCACAAATATTTTAGTGTCTACAAACAGTAAAGGCAAAAGGAAGATCATGTCACATATTTTCCACTTATTCTTTGTTTGTTTTTCCTTCGAGACATGAGAAGTCTTCCTCTTTAGAAATGACAGCTGTAATCTGGGATGAACCTTGTATCAAGAAACACTAACTTTGGGTCTTCACCTGCAATACTCTTTACCCTGTGTCTGTTTTTACTAACACATGCATGAGCTCTGCACAAACATCACTTGAACGTGTTGCATGTAGGCACTTGATTTGTCCCAAGCTTCCTTCTCTGTGAAGTGTAAACAATGCCTTCACTGTCTCTCATAGATACTGTAAATGATGTTAGCCAGTCTTTCCCTAAGCACATGACTTTCTTAACTTTCCAACATCCAGGTGACTCTCAGAATCACATCAAGTTTCCCTCATTCCTTCCAGGTTGTTGGGCCACAGATATTTTAATGTCTATACACAGTAAAGGTAAAAGGATGACCACTCCACACAATTTCCACTCAGCCTGCTGTATGCTTTACAGGGGTTGTGCTTTACTTCTGCATTACATTAAATTCACATATGCACTGCAACACATCCAACCCTCTGATCTTTCTGACTGTAAAATTCAGGAGGAAAACATGAGAAATCAGCTTTGCATAATCTCATGCAGGGTTTTATTGAGAGAATATAGCAACATATGTGAAACAGATTATGTTGTCAAAGGCACCAAGAAAATAAGAATAATCATTTTATAATTTTTCTTAGCCTGAATTTGCTACATAACTGCTTCTACATTATAGTGCTTCTACATTAATTGTAGAAGCTATTCTACTATAATATTACTACATATAATAGCAATTTTATTGCTTTTATTCTCTATCATTTAAATATTTCTTGTTTAATTTCTATAACAATTTCATGAGGTCCCTTTATTTTATACTTGGGGAAACTGAGACACAAACATTTTGAACAATTTCTCCAGCTTACACATCTGGGAAGTGACAAACCAAAGACTTCAGCCTAATTGTGAATTCCCATGTTTGTTTCCGTGTATCTCTATTGAAAATCTTAGATGACATATGCAACAGAAATGTCATAGATTTTTGATTGAAAAGAAACAGTTATGAATATATTACATTTATTATTATAACTAAAAACCAGGGAATGCTGGTAAGATTTCTTATTTTTTTCACTACATTAAACACATTAGAAACATTGTCATTCTTAGAAAAGGTATTCACAACTGATTGACTGATAGCACTTCTAAATTTGATTTTGACCTCTGCTTCTCCAAATATAGCTGATCTTCATTTGAGAATAGCTTATTAGTTGGGATCATTCACTGATAATAAAACTAGAAATGAGGGTTTTTTTTCAAAATGGAAACTAAAATGTGATAAAAAAATCAATTGACTTGATATTTTACAACCTACAAGTTTCTGACTTCATTCTTCTATAACTATTTGCTGGGTAGCAATTCCCAAATTAATTAAAATTTTAACTTAAGAAAAAAATACTAAAAATAATTATGCTAAGAATAGAATGGATAAATTGGATGGTTGGTAAAGTGTCTGAAAAAAAGAAAAACATTTTACTTAAAAACATATAATTTACATTTCCCTTATTATAAAATAAATTCTTTTACCGAATTGGTTAATAATAAAATAATAATTACAACTTTTGCTCCTTATGATGACTATGAGGTCTGGAAAGTGTTTAAAATAAATTTGGAATCATAAATAATTATATTGAGTTTGCTGTAGAGAGGCAGAGGAGCATAGTGATTAATTTAAAGACTTGTGTTAAAATCTTTATTCTTCCACTTAACTGGATGCATGGCTTCTAATAAATTATCTCCCAAAAACCTACTTTCTCATCTGTAA
The DNA here is from genome assembly GCA_031878705.1 of Tapirus indicus. Lineage (NCBI taxonomy): Eukaryota > Metazoa > Chordata > Mammalia > Perissodactyla > Tapiridae > Tapirus > Tapirus indicus. The sequence continues at coordinate 125,950,320 of CM062925.1, forward strand.
AGTTATAATATAATGTAATACTACGTGAAAATTAAACATTTTAATAACTGTAATGTGCACAATGTAACAGCACACTGTGTAATAGCACAAAGCCTGGGCACATACTCAAAACTCTGAAGATTAAATGTTTATGAATAGGTAGCATATACTTCCTATGTTCGTTCACACTCCCATTTTCCCTCTGAATAGACTAGAATATCCATCTCTAGAAGTATGCTTCTGGTATTATTTCCTTAAAACAAACATATTTCATTTAAAAATGAGTATCTAGTGCTAGACGGGGAAAGTGAGCTAATTGGTTGATTTAAGTTTTAGCAGGTGTATTGATGTGTGCAAACAGCCTCAGCACTTACCCATCCACATGCACTCTATCAAAACCCAGGATAATAAATACGTCTTATTCTTAATAGATGACAAAATAAGTGTTCTGGCTAATCGTTACGGTATGTGAATTTCTAGCTTCCAAAGAAACTTTTAAAATTCTGAAGTAGGAAAGGCACACATTTAAACTATTACCCAGAATGCACTGTGTTTAATTTCACGTTTGTCTCTCAAGTATGATGAACAGTTGAGGATCACCAGGCACTGCAGGAAAACTGCCAACAAGAAAGAGATCCAAATAAAGAAAAGAAAAGAATTAAAATCAGAGTAAAGACAGTTAACATAAACTGCAGAAGAACATTTCAAACATCTGTCATATTCCCACAACCAGAACAGGATGCTATGACAAAGAACATTTGGAGAACAAACACTCTTGGGAGTTAAAAATACGTGAGCAGAAATTTAAATAAATAAATAGAAGATTTGGAAGGCAGAGTTGAGGGAATTTTCCCAACACAGAACAAAACATTAATGAAATAGCAAGAAGATATTAACACTATTTTTAAAAGAAAAAGATCTATTCAATTACTCTGAAAAACCTATCCAACAATAGTTGAAGAAAGAGAAAAGAGAGGGATGGAAATCAGCAAAGAAATCAAAGAAAAATAATTTAAAAATGGAATGTATGGATTTTCAGGTTAAATTTACTAAGACAAATGAATTTCAAACTACTTACACCGAGGACTTTATCATTAAATCTAAACACTAGGAATGAAGGTAGCAGAGAGGAAAAAACCAAAAGTTTACATGCAAAAATACTGAAATAAGAATGACATCAACTTCTTACCAACATCGCAATATAGCAGGAAAATGCAGAAATGCTTTCAAAATTCAGAGAGCGAGTTATTGTCAAGCTCGACTTTTACACCCAGCAAAGTAGGAACAAACTATGAATTTAATATTTGCCATTGGATCAGGGCCTGGTATGAAATAAGTGCTCCATCAGTGTTTCATAAATCAGTAAAAGTTATCGTGTAGAAGAAAGACTGTTTTTTTTTTTTTTTTTTTTTTACATACAAGGTATAATTATATCCTATTTATTTTTCTTCAGGAAGCAAAAGTGGATCACAAAATAGGGGAGGGAATCACTGAGAAGGAGGATCTCAGACCCTGCCAGTGTTGGAACCTACACAAGAGAGAGTGAAAAGCTCCCAGGATAATGGTGAAGGGATGTTCTATGCAGCAGGACTAGGGAGCAATGTGGATTGAGGACCATCTCCAAGACAAGAGACACAGAAATCACAGATTACCTTATTCTCATCTTCCTGAAAGATTTTTGCTTAAATTAATTCATCTAAAAATTTGAGAATTAGTAACAGCTACACAAAATATGAGACAAAAGAAAAACAAAACAAAGCAATTAATATATGCCAGAAAAATAGCCAATACATAACCTGGATCGATTATTAATGATATTTGCATAGTCATAGCAATGTAAATAACAAAATGATTTCACCTACACTTGAGACATAACTAATTTGTCAATATAGGAAAAGAAGAATTTAAGTATGTATGTTTATGGGGGAGGAGAGGTTGTGAGATCATAAGCCTTTTTCCATAGCATGAATTCAATAGATAGTGGCTAAAATGGTACAGATAATATACGCAAATTCTTAGAAATTTGGAGGAAAGTACCAAGATTTTTGAAAGAATTTGACTCCAAAGAGCAGTGCACAATGTAGGAGAGACAAAGATGTGGCATGAAACAGCTTACATTTGTAGTAGTATTCAACTTTTAAAACAATATTACATTAATGGCTATCTCATTTTTATATTGTTCAAAAATATTTAAAATCTGCATGTGTAAAATCTTGTACAATTTTCAAAGCTATGAAATATGTTTTTCTCTATGTTGTTCTCCTAGACACCAATAAAATAAGTATTTAATCACTCCTCTGTGGATGAGAAAACAGAGTCCTGATTTGTAAAGTGATTTTTCCTGGGTCATCCAGATAGTAAATGGTAAAAGTGGGACTTATCTCGAGGTTTTTAGATCTCAAATCCTCTGCCATCTACAAGATGCTAAATAAAAATTGATGCATTTAAAAAAATGTTTGTGTTCATTAATTTTGTAAAGAAGCATTGGTTTGAGTCTCCAGCTTCCGTGCATATAACACCGGTGACGCAGGCTGTGGTGAACCTCTCAGAGCCTGTCACCACATCTGTAAAGTTAAGGTCACATAAGACTGCCCCATCTGCCTCAGAAGGATATTATGAGTATAAAATGACAGCATATATTTTTAAGGTAAAGCAAAAACTAAAAATATTGTTATTCTGTCCTTGCATTTGTGGGCAGACTGGCCACTCATGGAAAAGCAGGGCAGGAAATTGGCCTCTGTCCCTGAGCCCTTCTTCACAGGACATAAAGAGGTTCAAAAATCACAGACGAGCTTGAGGATTTTTACTTTCATTCCTTCGCTCACTGATGTGAGAGGCACTCGTACCTGTTTGAAGGCTGTGCTTTGACCTTCTCTGTTCACATGGGAGCTCTTTGCTGACAACACCAATAACCTCCCCCGGCTTGACAGCTTCTAGAAGGATCACTGATGATGCAGCAATCCCAGTTGGCATGTAGATATTTCTTCACCAGGAAGATTCCAGGAGTTGCAAAACTGGGCATTTCCCGAGTATCAAAATCCGCCGCATTAGGTGTGGGCATTTCCTCACAGCACCCAAAACTAACTTTGTGTATAAAAAAACCCCTGGCAAGAGGTTGGACACCCCCTTTTGTGGGTGACGAAGAATGCTGCACCCACCAGCAATGTCCTTTTCTTGTTCATTTGTGTCTAACACCCTGAGAAAGGATTCTCCCACATCCTGACACGTGATCATTACTACAGCCATTCCTGTTAATATTGTACTGTGCCAGGCACAGTTCTAAGCATTTTGCATGCATTAACTCATTTACCCCCCAGTAATACTCTGAGGCAAATATTATATCCATTATAAACGTGAGAAAATACAAAAGACAGATTAAGTAACAAGTCCAAGACCGACGAGCTGCTAAGTGAGGAGGTAAGATTCAAACACAAGTAGTGTGACTCCAGGACTGTTTCCTGATCTTCTGCCTTAGAAATAAAGAATCATTAGATGTGAAAAGGGCTGAAATGGGGTGCAAATATAAAATAACTATATTGGTTATCTATTGCTGTGTAACAAATTACCACAAGTGAGTGGCTTAAAACAACACACATTTGTTATATCAGAGTTTCTGCGGGTCAGAAGTCCAGGTATGGAGGAGCCAGATGCTTTGCTCCAGAATCCTTCACGAGCTGCAATACAGTGTTGACCAGACCAGGGTCTCATCTGGAGGACTAACTGCGGATGGGTCTGTTTACAGCACATTGGTTGTTGGCAGGATTCAGCTCTTTGCAGGCTGTTAGGCTGAGGGCATCAGTCCCTAGCTGCCTCCTGACCCGAGGCCAATTCCTTGCCACTTGGACCTTTCCAACGTGACCACTTGCTCTGTCAAAAGATGTAACCTCAGGGGCAACAGAGAAACTTGCTAGCAGCTTGGAAGTTGCATCAGATGTAACCGTTCCTGGATGTGACATCCCATAGCCTTTGCCATACTGTCTTGGTTAGGAGCAAGTCACAGTCTCACTCAAGGGGAGAGCACTCCACCAGGCATGAACATCCAGGGGAGGGTCTCATCGGGCTGTGTTAGCGTCTGTCCGCTACAATGACCAAGCTTCTCATTTTGTGGATGAGGACTACACTGGGGACTAGTAAGCAAAGCCTGTGAACATCTAGTTAGTTAATCCCAAGTTTCAGACCGAGAACCCGTGTCTCCTCTTTATTTCAGTGTTGAATTTTTCTTGACAAATAGTTTAACAGGTTACTCCGTCCACCCCAGCAAACCCTTGCTGGGGATCAAACTTATGTGGAAACGATAAAACTAAGGTGATAGTAGAAATGTGAGTTTAAAAATAATGGGCAGAGAGGACTTTTTTAAAGCATCGAGGGGTCTCCCACACTCTTGAATTTAAACAATGCAGACATTTGATTCTGCCATCATGGGGTGGGTCTGTTTTTTCCCATTGCAGCCAGTTTTCATAGGAGATCATCCGCAAAGGGCATCTTTCTGTCTTGACTTATCGGCCATGTGGAATCATTTCAATTAACCTGAGTCATACTTTATAGTGTGTACCTAACCCAAAACAGATGGCCATTTTAGAGCTCCATCTAAATATGAGCAGGTATAAACGTACTTATAGTAGCACTATCTCATTTTTTAGCTCCAAAAAATGCAATCATAACTTTAGGAAAACAACAATTCTGTGTATATTGGCTTTTCATGATATAATGTTATCCCAGCATTACTGTTTAAATTCCATACATGGAAACATTTATGCCAAGAATTAGATGGGTTTATTTCAATATTACAATTTATTACAGATGTGTCAGCTGAATAGTGCTCCAAAATATGTGACCTGAAGAGCATATGAATTCACCATGAAGATGGAAAACAGCTAGCAGGAGAGTCTCCTGGAGATCTGATATGTCAGTCACCCTCCTAAACTGAAGGATCATGCTCATTTTTATTAATGACCTTGTTATTTGAAATGGAAAAAAAATTTACAATTGCATAGACTTTCTCTGCTAAAAATAGGGCTGTGGGGAGGAGAGTATTTATGGATTAGTGTGCCCTTTTGGCTTATAAAAGCACAGTATCCAATCCAGTTAAAAGGAGCGAGGAGAGCAATTGTCCTCTACTCGTGATAAACAAATCTGCTTCTTTTAATCTCATCCACCAGGGCTCAGATTAAAACAAATATGACCCAAAAGGCTTGGTCCAATTTATTTTCAGATTATGAGAACAGCTCCACCTGTTATATATCTGACAGAAAAACCCAGCTGATATTTTTTAACCACAATCTGAAATAAACATCACATGGTGTACGGTATAAAGATGGAAATGTTTAAAAGGAAAGAAAATGTTTAGGAGCCCACTGAGTTGGGGAGAAAAGAGGAGGGGCTATTTCAAAATGCATTCTATGTATTTCAGATATTTTTCTCACTGTTGGGTAAGTGGTGGGATATTGAATTGCTTTCTAGAGAGCAAACTCCACTGTAGGCTTACTTCTCTCTGACTCACATTCATATTTATGAGCAGACAGAGCACTGCAGAGCACTGAAGCAGGAGAGAACAGTGGACCCTGATACCTCCCCACATCAGGGTTTAATAAACTGATAAACTGATTACTGAATTCAGTTTCCATGTGTAAGAAGAATCTTAAAGAAGTGAGCACATCAAATCTGGCTTGATTTTACTATGAACACATACTTAGAAATATTGAGAATAATGATATCAGAACTGCATCATTATCAGGTCATTCAATCTTTTTTCCTTCTAAAATTTAATTTACTAATATACAAGATAGTCAAGTGATACAGAGTCTCTTGGATCACAAAAAGTGACATTAATGCACACAACACATTAATACGTATAATGAGTGATACTAATTAAATTAATAATATAAGTGAAATACAACCACTTTTGACTACCAAAATGTAGTATACACATATTGCAATAGACAATACCTTTTGATAATGGTTTGGAAAAACCAAACAAAAAATCTTCATGATTCCATCTAATTTGGAAAATAAATTGTGATTTATTTTAATATAATTACCGCTTGCTTTGTCCACCCAACTGCACCCAGGAACAAGCACAAAGAAGGATATATCAATTGCATTAACTATTTATTTTTCGATCATTCATTGAATAATATTTAATGAAAGCCTATTGTTTGCCAACCACTGGTGTGCTGATAGACTTAAAAGTCAGCAAGAAAATCTAGTCTCTGATGGACAATAAAAAATAAATAAGCAATAAAAACGTAAACTGTATTACCAGGACTCTGTGAGTAGGTACAGTGGAATGAATATGTTGAATACATGTGTGCACACACGCACTCATGTGGACAGAGAAAGAGAGATCTTACATGTGTATAAAAACAAACTTAAAAGCATGAGAATACTTCTGTCTCTGAGCGTATTTCACTCAGCTGTCTTAGGACCAGGGTCACTTCTCAGACCCTGCCTAACTCCCCCGTGCCTCTTTCTTATTTCCCGGAGTCCACAGGGATTTTTCCTTTGTCCCCACACCTACCTTCTTCCCGACTGTCACCGCCTACTCAACGTGGGTGTCCATCTCCTGCAGAGTCACTGTGCTGTAGGTGGCTGCCTCCTTTCTCACCATAGAGATAAGCACTTGAATGGGGATAACACAACAATTACAACAACCAACAAACACAATACAAAGAATATGGTGACCATTTGAGGCATTTTATACGTTTTAGATGCACCATACGTCTTCCTCCCAAACCACCTCAACTGTAGTGTTACACAGACTCTGGGTCCACTCCATCAGACACTTCAAATATTGAGCTCTACTTCTAAGAATTTATTATTACATAATAACTACAGATATGTGCAACCATTTTTAAATGTGTATGAAACTTAAAAGCTACAATCTCAAGTGGGCAAAGCGTGATTTTTTTAATACCAAATGGAACATGCATATTAACCTCCCTCCCTCCTATCTTGCAGATTTTAATCTTAATTAATTGAGAAACACCAAAATCAATCCGTGCTTATCCTAGTTTGGAATTACCATCCCACCTCATTTTTCCTTGGGTGCACTACTTTTCCCCTGAAATGTCTTCCTTTCTCTACCCAGTTCCTAATTACTTTATTCAATCCCTGTTGGAAAAATTGATCATTAGCATTATTAAACATTTGACCCATTTTTATTCGTTTATGACAAAACTTGGACATTGAGAAATAAAAATCAGGATTTTGATTTTTTAGACTTAATTCCTTTTCTTTCTATCTATTATTTCTCCTAGGAATTCTGAAATTCAACTCTGAAACTCAAAAGATCAACATTGATCCTTCTCTCATTTGTTGTGCTGCTGTGGATTCCCTTCCTACATCCTCCGTCTGAAAGCAGGTCAAGGTAATAGAACCAACAACATTACAACGGCTAATGTAAATGCATTGGTTAATATCCAAATATTACCCCCGCACAAATTTTACTTAGAGTAGCCACCTACAAATCTCAAAGAAGGGGAATACAGAGTGAATTATGGAACAAATTGAAAAGGGAACACTTCTCTGTGCATGAAAATCATGGAAGAAAATTTTGTGAGTTCAGAAGTACTCATTACAAATCACTAATTAAAAAGCAACTATAAAACTGAATGCAACAATGTATTATAATAACTGAAGTACACTAACATTGACAGCATTTATATCTGGATTTTGTTATACTAATTATTTGTAATTTCTTCTTTGAACATTTCTGTTTTCTCCAAGTTACATGCAGTCATTTTATAATATTTAGTCATTAAATATACCAAACATTGTTTCCACCCCATCACCCTATCCTACAGAAACCTAATATTACCTAGTATCCTATGCAAGGGCTGGATTACTTTTCCAGGGAGCTGGAAAGTCTTCTTAGTTGATAAGTAGAATTTGCAACAAAGAGAGGGTAGAAAAGACATTCTATTCTTCACCATGAACCTTTTCCACTAAAAAAAAAAAAAAAAAGGACACTTTGTGGAGGACCTAAGAAAGCAAAACCAACAGGAAAGCAAGGTGATAAAGGTTTCACGATTACATAAAAGTGAGTTCACCTTCCATCTCACTTACTTTGGACCTATCTTTATGTTTTTCAGCTAAACAATTCTGCAAGCCATCAGTTCTGTATTTAGCTTGATCATGTAACCATAAAATATATTTCTGTAGAGAAAGTATTCACTCTGATCTGTCATGCTTTGTAACATGTTTCATTTTAAACCACCTCTCTCCAATGCTCGTGTTTTTCTTTGCTTCACCTGGAGCTAGATATACGATTAGCTAATAGAGAAGCACATCATTCAGTGACATCTCTTACTGGAAATAACCCCACTAATGACTGCATACTGGATTTAAATTAATACCCGAGATAAATGAAGACATAGCTCCATAGTATACATATATATAACATAGCTAATAATATAGATCAGACTAGGCCAATGGCCGCCCTGATGAGTCCATGTCTCAGTCCATGTGCCGTCTCACACTGGACAGTGGTTACTTTCTTGATTAGTCAACAGAAGGTTGGGAGCATGAGAAAACAAATTTTCTTTAAAAAAGGTAAAATTGACAAAATCACCAATTTTGGTTGATAATCTGAGGTTAATTTTATTTTAAAAATAAATACAGGGAGTACATAAAAGTACATTGTTGTGTACACATTATGTGTGTGTATGTAATTTTCCTTTTTACTTGATTCCTTCATGTCAGATGCACTATCATGACTTTTTGAGTTATTCTATGTCACCACATCTTCCTTGTCCTTTCTTGGTAACTGCAGAGCATTCCGTTATATGAATGGGCATTTATTTTTGTCCCCTATTGGGGATATTTTGTGGTTTCCATACCATAATAAATATCTTTGTTTCTGAGCCAATTCTGTCTTAGGTCCTTTTTAACTGGCTGTTGTATCCCCCTCTGGAGTCTCATCCCAGACCTCAGACTTGGAATCTCACCCTAGATCCCACACCTGGAATCTCTTCCCAGATCTCACACCCGGGATCTCTTTCCAGATCCCACACCCGGGATCTCTTCCCAGATCTCTCACCCGGAATCTCTTCCCAGATCTCACACCTGGAATCTCTTCCCAGATCTCACACCTGGAATCTCTTCCCAGATCCCACACCCAGAATCTCTTCCCAGATCTCACACCTGGAATCTTTTCCCGGATCTCACACATGGCTGCTTTTTTTGGCATTAGGTCACCTTGAGCTGATCTCAAAGTCTGCATCCTCAGGCAAGTCTGCATGGACCACCAAGTGTCTCAATTTCCAGTTCAATTTTGCATTTCTTTTGCAGAAACTTTCATGATCAGAGAAAATCATGTTCCTGTGTGTAAATCTGTTTCCCCAGCTGGAATGTCAGCTTCATGGTTCCCTTATTCACTGCTTAACAAATATTATTTGAATTCACAAAAAGCCTGTGCAGGTAGGGTTTAGAGGCAAAGGGCTCTGCTCTGGAAATGTTGTCTAAAGGGTTAAAGCATTAAGCACATGCCAGCTGCCTTTCTTCTAGGCTACCAAACAAGTAAAATACTATATAGTAGGGGCCAGCCCAGTGGCATAGTGGTTAAGTTTGCACACTCCACTTCGGCGGCCCGGGGTTCACAGGTTCGGATCCCAGGCGCAGACCTACACACTGCTTATCAAGCCATGCTGTGGCAGGCGCCCCACATATGAAGTAAAGGAAGATGGGCATGGATGTTAGCTCAGGGCCAATCTTCCTCAGCAAAAAGAGGAGGATTGGCAACAGACATTAGCTCAGGGCTGGTCTTCCTCACCAAAAATAAAAATAATATTATGTATTATAATATAGTATGCATTTATCCTCAATCTCAGTTCCAAGAGGGGGCAAAAGGGGGCAGTAAAAATAGTCATAGCCAATAACTATTGATCACTCACTGGTCCAGGTGTTGGTTCCTAAATCCTCACAGCAACCCTTTGGCACATACCTACCTTTATTCCTCTCCATGGCAGACTGCATTTTCCAAAAACAAAGAAATGCTTTTCCTAGTGGACATGTTTCCATACCCCATCTAGAGTTCATTTCTTTATCTCCTTTCATCTGTGTGAGTCCTGAGCCGGTTTGACGACCAGAACATGGTAGAAGTAACTCTACCCTTAAATTGCCTGGAAGCTTCTGTCTCCAGTCTCCAAAGCTTGGTCTTAGTATGACCCTCTTGGAAACCAGGGGCCATGACATGAGAAGGCCAGGCCAATCCGAGAGGCTGAGCTTCAGTTGACAGCTTGGATCACTGGTCAGACTGGAGTAGACGAGCTTTCTTGGATGTACAACCAGTTACTATCTCAGAATCCCCCTACACCAGCCCCTGTCTGGCTGAAACCATGAGCGCCTCAGACAAAAGCCACCCAGCTGAGCCCAGTCAACCCAAGGAACCACGTATGATGACAACAAAGATCCATTTTAAGCCACCAAGTTTTGGGATGGCTTGTTGTGTAGCAAAAGATAATTAGAAAATGTCCCCATTTAACAGATCAAGAGGCTGAAGCTCAGGGGCACTGGGAAATGTCTCCACGGCCATGCACGAGAAAGTTTGAGAAACACTGTAGAGTGACACAACAGATGGCTCAGGAATGGATCAAGAAGTCTCCTCATGCTCTCAGTAAGGACTTCAACACTCCAGCAAAGAGAATACATACTCTAATGCCATCAAGGTTACTTTCCTCCTGGTACCTCGGTTGGTTTACTTATCAAAAGCTCCAGTATTATGTCTTTTTTTTAATTAAGATTTTTTTAGAGCAGTTTTAAGTACACAGCAAAATTAAGCAGAAGGTATAGAGATTTCCCGTATCCCCCCTAATCCCACACATGCATAGCCTCCTCCATTATCAACATCCTCCACCAGATGGTAGATGAACCCACACTGCCACATCATAATCACCCAAAGTTCATAGTTTGCATTAGCATTCATTCTTGATATTGTACATTCTATGGGTTTGGACAATGTATAACAACATGCATCCATCATTATAGTATCATACAGAGTAGTTTCACTGCCCTAAAAATCCCTTGTGTTCTATCTATTCATCCCTCCTCCCCAACCCCTGTCAACCACTAATCTTTTTATGGTCTCCATAATTTTGCCTTCTCCAGAATGTCACAGAGTTGGAATCATACAGTATGTAACCTTTTGAGACTGGCATCTTTCACTTAGTAATATGCATTTAAGTTTCCTCCATGTCTTTTCATGGCCAGATAGCTCCTTTCTTTATAGCACTGAATACTATTCCATTGTCTGATTATGGCATTTTTTCCAATCTTTGCTCTTATTTAGGGAAGCAAATACAAATATGGTTTGTATACTAGATTTTAAGTGTAACATATACAAGTGAAGAATGAAAGAATGGTTACTTTAAGTAACCTCTTGTAGTAAATATTATCTACAACAAGATGGAAAAAGTATACTATAAACTGAGTCCATACTACCACCCAGATAGCATTCTTGAAATACTTTCCCAGAGGATTGTAAACTCCTCAAGGAAAGATATGATGCCTATAAGATCCTCTGTTGGAACGCATGTCCTTAAACTGCCTCTAAATTACTAGGTAACCTTGATCAGATGTAGATTATACAGAGCCTAGTGTCCCTGTGAGAGTTAAAATTCTGATTCCATTATTATCCTTCACCCTTTATGCCCGCATATCATCAAGATGCCTTTAAAAGTAAGAGTAAAAAATGTGCATCAATAGACCAACTTATGTGACTTTCCATAGGCATTGTCTATATGTAATAAACCTACCACTTCCAGGAGAAGGGCTCACACCAGTTTCAACTGGATTTCAGGAAATTGGCAGAAATATAAAAGTGATGGAGCATCATTAGGGCTATTTCATCAATCAGCTGCCAATAAACAAGACATGGTTTAAGTGCAATGAGGAAAGTATATTGTTTCTGCAATAACTGATCTACCTGTGCTGTCCTGGAGATGTGTCCCAAGTGAATGCCAAATGGAAAAAAAATCATTCTAGATCAAGAGTTTAGCCTATCAACCTCATTGAAAGACATTATCATTTAGCTATTGAACTATGGTTTTATAATCACAGGTCTTTCTAAAATGAGGCTTACCTACAGAGGTTAATGTATGGGGAGTAATAGGCTAGTAGGGATGAGCAAGTCTTCAAAAAAGTTGTTCTGCGAACGAAAACTACTATGTCAGTCCCATCTTGAATTGCTGCCACATAAATGAATGTGAAAAAGTTAAAAATGATACTTTTCCTTGTTTAAAGAAGATATTTAAGTATTTGCTGTAATATAAGAAAATAACCAAATTCTGAAAATCAGAGGTTATTTCTCAACACCAAGATAAAATTAATCTCTCTATCATCTATCTAGTATATGTATTTTTATATATATTTATATATTTTTACCCTAATGTTGAGAAATAACCTCTGATTTTCATAATTTAGTAAATATATAAATATACATGCATTTTATATGTATTATATATTTTATATACTATATATATTCTTTATAGTAAGTAAAATACATGACATTTATATATGTACATACTTTTTTGCATTGCATTATTTCTTTAATGAGAGAACACAAGCAGTTTTATAGTCCCATTTCTGGCAAATTGGCAGGAATATACTTGCATCTTCCTGAATCAGTGTGATAGGATCTTTCAACATTACCTCCAGCAGCCAGCAGTATGAATGCTTCCTCCATCTCTGTATCTTAGGGCTAAAATCAGGTGTCAGCAGGGCTGGTTCTTCCTGGAGGCTCCAGGGGGGAATTATAATATACATATATATAGTCTTTATATTAAGAGTAAAACACAGCTAATAAACAATGCTAGTGACCCTAATAAAACAGAGCATCAAACTCAGCCACAATAGCCAGAGACTGGAAGTAACTTTTCCTCTCCTCCTTACTGGCCTCCAGGCTCCACCAGCACCTGAATTTATCCAGCAAAGCTGACAAGCTCTGCATATCTCCATCCAGCTGTGTAATGAAACATGAATGTCAGGACTGAAGATTCTCTTCTGAAACCATCCCTGTCATTGTGAGTTTTAGGCTGTGAGAACCTGATTTACTGCATGTTCATGGAGCAACTTCAGTTAGAGAGAGTAAGAGCTGCAGATTCAGAAGGCTGAGATCTGAGTTTCAAGACTGTGTCTTTTCGTTGGTCCCTGTCTTGGGCAAGTCAATGTCTCGATGTCAGCAGCCTTGCTGACAAAATGGGAGAGTTAGAAGAGATTATTCCTGACATCATTTGTAGCTCAAACATCTTGTCTCTGGGACCCCTTCTTCAATTTAGACACCACCCTTTGGCAGCTTCGTCCAGAGGACCATATTGTAAATAGCAACCATTACCTTCAGGTGTAAGAGGCAAATCTAAGGAAGCCTTCTTCATTTATCATCCTCATGGAGGAAACTGCAATCCTGAGGAATGAGTCTGTGTCGTGGACCAGCTTCTCTGGAGCAGAGAAGTGCACGTGAGTCAGGAGAAACCAGTGACTTTCCCTCTTAGTGGAGGAGTAGGACAGAAAAGGGAAGCAATCTGAGACAAAGTCCTATGGGGGACAGCTTTCCTCAGATCTTGCAGGACTCTCTGGATATAAACTATGACTCAGAGTGTCTCAACTGGAGGAAAGATCCGGCTTCCACATTCCTGCACCAGCCATGGCTGAGGGCTGCCTGAGGAACATACACTTGCAGGCATTCGCATGTTCTGCAGACAGAGCAGCGCCGCGGGAGCAGGTGAAGCCTACCAGACGTCAGCACACAGAGGCTAGGGCCGGGCACAGAAACGACAAGGCAGGTCCCAGGATCTGGGTTGAGTACCCACAGCACCAGCTGCACACTCTCTGCCCAAAGTAATTCATTAGGAGTGGAGTGGGAAAGAAAAGTCGTGTCCACGACTTTCTTACCCAGGGCTCACTCAGCACATCTTTTTCATGAGACTTGGGCAGCGTGAGTCTCTACTAAGAAATAAATTAAGAAAGTTGTGTCCAAACGTTTTAATAGGATAAATCATTTGAGGGTCCTGGCCGAGGTGTTGCACAAATCCAGAGGCATCATTAACATTGTATTCTGTTTCCTTTTCTTTCCATTTTTCCCTTTTTTCACTGTAATTGCATTAAACCCACTACTCAATTCTACATCATTGCTTCAAAACAATCCGAGTTAAAGGGACAAATGTTAGATTTCAAAGAAAAGGCAAAAATCTTAACCAAGATTGTATTATCTTTATAATCCCTTTGAATTACACAGGATGTTATAGAACAGAAATTAACCTGAAGAAAATCTATAGTTTGCACTGCTTAGAACAACTATGCTTTTCATGTAAAAACTTGAACAAACCTGTCACCAATTAATCCACTATTCTTAGTTGCAGAAATTAAGACGCCTCAACACAAGTAGGATGGCAGCAATTCGGTTTTACTTCACTTAATCACCACCTCAAACTCGAATGGGTATTTATTCAGTAGGATTGACAACACAATGAGAAGTGCTCACCTGTTATCTCCCTTACAAATGCAACCCACTGTGGTTTTTGTAGTATGATGAGATGGGGTGACACTGAGTCAGCTCTGCATGGTTCTCTCCCAAGTGTGAAGAAGCGATTGCATGCCAAATGGGACGGCTTCTTACTGAGCCACCTAATACTGGGATATGTGTTAAATTATTATTATCTGTTGCCATCACCAGCTCTCAGGAAGTAGAAGGGACTTTGGGGATTATTCATGGCACTATTTTAATAACTCTCCTGTAGCTCAGTTGATGTACGGTCATTAAAATTTTTACAGGGAGTAATTAAAGTGGAAGTGGATTTTTTGAATAGATATGGGACTTATAAAAATGCTGTTTTTTCTTAGAAGATACTTTGAAAATCTTTTCAAAATAATAATTTGACCCACAGGACACAGAAAAACTGCCAAAGCTCTATCCATAAAGCCAACAAAAGGGATGTTACAGTGAGAAGGAGCAGGCGCAGGGGATTCACGTGGCAAGTTGAGACAGAATTCCGTTCTCTATGGTGCCAATATCCTTAGGGATAAGCCAATGTCACATGAGGAAACAGAAGTTTTGTAAGAAATAATATAAGCAGAAAAATTATGGACACCAAGTCGAATAAGTGTGCAAATAAACACTGGAAATTGAGTTGAGAAATGTTCAACTATTTATTAATAAATGGGTTTTCAGAATGTGGAGTGAGAACTTAATTAGCTGAGCTTAGATACAATAGAAGCAGGTCTGAGGCAGAGGGAGTAACTTGCAAGTCTTCGCATGGATTTAAAAAAGCTATTTGACCTTGGCTGACTCGTTGTATGGTTTTGGGCGCAGAGAGCAATGTGGTGAGAGGCAGCATTTGGCAGGGGTATGAACCCCTGCCCTGGACCCTAATGTCTGTGTTTGTATTCTGGCCCAGGGCCCTCCAGCCTTGTAAACTCGGCAAGTGACTTAGCCTCCTGCTGCTTCCTTTTCCTCATTTACAAAATGAGAATAATAACAATACCTGCTTCATAGGGTTGTGTTAAGCACTGAATGAATTAAAACATTTAATGTTAGAAAGTGTACTGTAAAATGCTAAATGCTCTACAAAAATGTCCTATTGGTACTGCTATTAATTGTTATAGACACAATTATTTGTCTATAAAAGGGGAGAGTGGCTGAGTGGTCTCTGACATCTTACAACACTGAGCCGTCCACAGATGCTACACAGTGAATTTTCTGGAAATGCCAAGTTATGAAAGAAATGGTGTACACTGGTCCTCATGGTAGAGTAACTACTCACTCAGCACCAACTTCACTCGCCTTGAGATAAACTGTTACTCTATTCCAACAGGGAATCTCAAGATCTACTCGAGGATTCATACAACATCCTCTGGCATCACTTAAAGAAGCTATCATTCCCTTCTTCAGGACATCACTGAAAACTGGAACAGATTATTGGATTTTCAACATATTTATATAGTCATCAATTCACATGTGTCTTGCCTAGCTTTTGACTGTACCATGACACAAAGTTCAGGCTAGAGTGGTTTATTGGAAAATTTGCAACAGGCTAAATATTCCCATGGATGAAACAATTAAATTTTGCTTTGTTTAGAGTATACAACTTTTTCCACTTTTTACCCAAGTAAATCTGATACTATTTTGGTATATGCTCCTGTAGTAAACAATTTAAAAGACTTTTGGAGTTCCCATTTCCTGCAGTTAGTAGTACAGAAGGAAAATATGATGGCTTCCATAGCTCCATCATTGATAAAATTCATTCCCCACAGAATCACTGCTTGAAATCATATCCTCAGTGCAGCTGCACATGGTCAGAATTGTATCCTTTCATCTCCCCAAAGAATACCCATCTCTTCTGAAATTGTGGATATGGATTTCTTCTCTTATGATGTCACCATTAATAAGATATTTAATTATGAATACATAAAAATTAATTTTCAAAATGCAGCTAAATGACTGACTAAATATTTAAAGCAGGTGGAGTTCACGTACAGTATTAAGTGGAAAGCATATTGTAATGGATTCCCGCCACCATTTCATTTCAGGAGAATTGTGTGCATTAGTCATGTGAAAAGCACATTCTACATGCCCCAAAGATAAAGCTGAGAATAATCATTTAGAGATCAGGGCACAATGAGCTTTTAGATAAAATAAGCTTATAGAATTAAAAGACTGGCTTCTGACTATCTCCTTAGGATATATTTAATCCCAAAGTAAAAGTAACAGACTAGTGCCAGAAAACTACTTGGGATAATAGGAAAGTTTTAAAAATGAAAACATGGGGTCACGTAGGGTAACAATCAGAATTAAGGATGGTCTAGTTTATAAGTCACTGTGTATTCTTAGTTCAGAAAATCACGCTAGTGCAGCTTGACGTCACGTTGAATTACCATGGACTCAGCCATCTTTCTTAACTCAGTAGAATCTCTGGTCACTCCCAGATTGACGATAATAAAATGCACCTTTATCTAAAACTGAAACAAACTCTTTAAAACTAAAACTTGTTCATACAAGTTATAATATATGTATTTTCCCCCAATTCTCTCTGTAGCAGAAGAGTTTTCATAAATTTTCTTTCAAATATATCTTTCTTCTATGAAATTTTTTCTTTCAAAACACACTTTCCTTAACAAACATATTTTCATTCATTTCTACCCTTGCTTGTTTTCCTATTCACTTTGAAAATTTTTCCATTTTGTCAAACGATCCACAGATTTTCTGCACTTCATAACTGCTGTCCTTTCATGGGGACTATGGTCTCTGATATGCACATACCGTATCTCACTGACACTACATTTCCTTACATCTTCATTCCTGTACAGTAGGGGTGTAGTCTAAACAGGGAGGTAAAGGTTAACTTTGATGGTTCTTCAAACCTACTTTCAACTGTTCCTACCACTCTCTTCTGTTCCACTCGTTAAGTTATAACAATGAATTGACCCTTCTTCACAGTTATATCTGAGCCTAGAAGAATCAAAAAATCTCTTAAATTCTCTTTTTCCTATCAAAGTTAGTTTCTTTGCATTTCAATCCCTCAGGCACCTGATTCTCACTACATAACAATGGAACAGAATAAATTGTTTTAAAATTTTTGTAAATAAAATGCAAAGAAAGACAACTGAGCTGTAACTCTATGCTTCACTCTAAGCCTTTATAAATTCTTTAAGTAAGCCTGCTTCAACTCACCCAGGTTGATATGGAAGTGACTTCTCTACACTCTCACGGCACCCCATCCATCCAACAGAACCCCCCAGCACCACGGGCCCATCCGAGTAGAGGGAGAACATATCTGAGCTCCACACCTCCATCCAGACACCTCTAGCCTAGTTTGCTGAGGATGTCATACAACTCAGCCATCACAAACCCTCAATAAGAGATTGAAATTCCTTCTCAAGCACGAACATCCCAGACTCATCCCCTAAAATTACTACTGAAACTTACTAAGATTATGCCAAGAAGCAGTCAAAATGAGTCCTATCTCTTTCACCGTGTCCAAATTTAACGACTCTAAGATCTATGTTGAAACTTGAGATCAGAGAATTATTCCAAGCCATGTTCACTACACGCACACACATGCATACATGAACATACACACAAACACTTAAAAGTTCACCTCCGCTGACACCCTGGAATCTCCCACACATTCCTTTCTGGATGCTTTGGGTTTCTTCTTCCTGGGTCCTTCCTCTGTTCTTCCAGCCTTGGAAATCCAAAAAATTCCTGCAACTTTAATTTTTTACCAAAGTATTTTCTCTACTTTTGTTCCTTAATATAGGTCTTTTTCACTCAAAGCCCACTTATGGGGTGCAGGCTTATCCTCTGAAGCCTATATATCTCAGACCTTAGGGCAGAAGGAGCATACCCTTAGCCCCCCCCCAACATGTTTTCCAAACCCCCTTGCAAATCCTCCATTGAGACGTTTCCCTTTCAGCTTAAACAACCCCATCACTCCTTGTCGTGCATCTACAGCTCATCGAAGATCTGGTCCTGACACTCATTTTTCACTTAGTGGGTACCCTGCTCATCCTTCAAGGATCTTGGACTTTGATCCATTTCAGACATCCAGACCCATGGCCAACCCTGGATTCTGCCATCACCTACAGCTCTTCTCTGACAAAAATATCATCTTCCCATAGCCCAGTTCCGACAACAACCTCCCGAGTGGTTTCAGTTACTCTCATGTTATTCTATTTCAGTCATCTGTACATTGTATCCATAGTGGTCTACTTAGAATAACAATTGGCAATGCTGTTCCCAAGTTTCAACGCTACAGTGGCTTCCAAATCTCATGCAGAGTTATGTCTAGTCTCCGTAGCATACCCTGAGTCCTTTTTCCTCCACTCCTCTCTTTTTCTCACACTTTCTATGCCTCCAGTTCGCACCACATTAATACCAAATTATTTGTGTATTCAAAACTCTCTCTACTTTTCCCTGTGCCAACTACTCTGCTATCCTATCTTCGAGCTGCCTCTGCTAAATGAGTAAATGAATGAATGGAGAAAGGAAGTATCCACACATGTTCCAAAAAGTACTGAAGAACATAGGGATGGAAAAAATAAGAAAACTATTCTGCTGGGGTTTTATTTATATTACTGTAAATAAAACTGGTCTCAATAGGTAAAAGTGGAATCTTCTTGTGTTTCAATTTACCATTTTTGATTGTTAGTGAGGTTGTATATATTTTCACATACTTAAAGATCATTCTTACTTTTTCTATTTGAATTATCTTTTTATGTGTTCTTCCTATTTTCATGAAATGAATTAGAAACTTTTATGTAATTTTATATGCTCCTAAATCATTTATAATTGCTGGAAAATTACTTGTTTCTGGTAATTTTACAATAATCACCCCACATATCTATCTGAGTCTTGAAACTTTTAAAGAATCAATTCTCAATTTGTTCATTTATTTAGCAAGTATTTATATGCCAGGTACTATTCAAAGTCAGAGGGTAAATTTTGGTATATATATATATATGTGTGCATGTATGTAATTATGTATATATATATATAATATATACAGTTATGTATACATAAATTATATAAATTTTAATATATAAATCAGCATATTTCTATATATATGCCAACATTATGTCATATATATTTATTTATACATGTACACATACATGACTATATAATACACAAATAAGTATACATATATGTGTATATGTGGGTTAGTATACATATTTATTTATGTTTCCTAGCTCTGTCCACTGAGATGGCCTAGGCAGCAGCAATGAGCACACCTTTTACACAGACCTTGGTTTTTGTATTTATTGGTTTCTTCGATAAAAACCAGAGCTCTTAGAGAAGTGGCGATTCCAGGAGTGGAGTACCGAAAATAAAAAATGAGTTGGAAATACATTTTTCAAATTCCAAAGCACCCAATATATTTTAAGTACAATTTATATGCTAAAAGAGGAAAGAATATTAAATCATACGCTAAATTTAAACCAGAGAATGCAGTAAAGAAGAGTAAAAAAAAAAAAAAGTACAATAAATAGAACACAGGGGCCGCCCGGTGGCGCAGCGGTTTAGTCCGCGCTTGGCAGCCCGGGGTTCACAGGTTCGGATCCCGGGCGCCCGCCGATGCACTGCCTGTCAGCCACGCCGTGGTGGCGTCCCGTATAAAGTAGAGGAAGATGGGCACGATGTTAGCCCAGGGCCAGTCTTCCTCAGCAAAAAAAGGAGGATTGGACGGATGTTAGCTCAGGGCTGGTCTTCCTCACAAAAAACAAAAAAATAATAAAAAAAAAATAAAAATAAATAAATAGAACACAATTAAAAATATGGTAATACAACTATATAAACAATCACGTTAAATGTGAATGATCTAAATACACCAATTAAAAGACAGAGATTGTCAAAGTGGATAAAAAAATAAGAACAGATGGTTGTTTACAAGAAACTCAGTTAAAATATAAAGACACAAATACATTAAAAGTGAAGGGACAGAGAAAGATATACCATGCTAACAGTAATCAAAAGGAAGCTGGAAGAGCTTAATTTCAGACAAAGCTGACTTAAGATTAAGGAAAATTATCAGCAATAAAGATGGACATTACATGAAAATAAAGAGGTCAATTCTCTGGGAAGAAATGACAATCATTAACAGACAGCCCTAACAACAGAGCATTGGAATACATGTGGTAACAGCTGATATCACTGCCTGGAGAAGGAGGAAAATCCACTACTACAGCTAGATACTTAAACATCCCTCTTTCAGTATTAATAGATCAAACATGCAGAGAATCATGAATAATATAGTTTACCCGAACAGCACTGTAAATCCACTTGATGTAACTGATAGTTGTAGAATACTCCATTCAAAAGCAGCAGAAAATACACTCTTCTCAAGGTCACATGGAACATTCACCAAGATTGACCACATTCTGGGTCATGAAACACAGTTCAACAAATTTAAAGTAAAAGAAAATATACAAAGTGTGTTCTCACCACAATAGAATTAAACTAGAAATCAATAGCAGACAGATAGCTGAAAAATCCCCACATATTTGAAAACCAAACTCGTACTTCTCAATAACCAATGAGTAACAGAAGAAGTCTCAGGAGAAATTTAAAAAAATATTTTGAACAAAACAAAAATTAAAATATAACTTGTCTATCAAAATTTATGGGATGTGGTGAAGTAGTACTAACAGAGAAATATATGTCATTTAATGCATATATTGGAAAAAAAGAAACATCTAAAATCAATGATCTAAACTTACCCCTTAGGAAACTAGAGAAAAAATCATTTAAGCCTAAAGCAAACAGAAGAAAGAAAAAATAATAAAGCCAAAATCAATTCAATTGAAACCAATAAATCAACAGAGAAAATCAATAAGCCAAAACCTGGTTCTCTTAAAAGATCAACAAAATCGATAAATCTCCAGCCAGGTTAACCAAATAGATAGAAGGCACAAAACACAAATATCAGAAATCAGAGTCTATCAGTACCTATTCCAGAAAGAATAAAAGGGTTATAAATGAGTATTATGAACAACTCTATGCCCCCAAATTTGGTAACTTAGATGAAATGGATGAATTCCTTAAAAAACACAAACTATGAAAACTCACATAAGGAGAATCAGATAATCTGAACAGGCCTATATCTATTTCAGAATTTAATCAATGATTAATAACTTTCCAAAGAACTCTACCAAACATTTAAGGAAAAATGATGCTAAACCTCTATGATCTGTTCTGGAAAATGGAAGCAAAGGAACATATGCTAACTCATTCTATGAGTTCAGCATTACTCAAGTACCAAAACCAGATAAAGATATCACAGGAAAGGAAAGATACAGACCATCTCTTTTATGACCATACATAGAAAGGTCCTCAACATGATAATAGAAAATTGAATTCAACAATGTATAAAAAGAGTTATACACCACAACTCAATAAGATTCTTTTCCAGATGTGCAGAGCACATTCCACACTTAAAAATCCCTTAATGTAATCTATCACATCAACAGCCTAATTTAAAAATATCATATGGTCATATCAATAGATGCAGAAATAGCGTCTGACAAAATTTAACACACATTCATGAAAAAACTCTCAGCAAACTAGCAACAGAAGGGAACTTTCTCAACTTGATAAAAAAAAATCTACAAGAAAACCTATAGCCAGTATCTCACTTAATGCTGAGAAACTGAGCACTTTCCTCCTAAGACTGAGAACAAGACAAGAGATCCCTTTTCAGGGACTGGTATCCAACATCCTACTGGAAGTACAATAAGAAAGGAAATAAGAGGTATACAGATTGTGAAGGAAGAAATAAAACTGTTTTTGTTTAGAGATAAATTGACTGTTTATGCAGAAGATCCCCAAAAAGTGGCCAAAAAAACCCTCCTGGAACTAATAAATAATTATAGTAAGGTTGCAGGATTAAAAGTTAATATATACAATTTTTGCTAATAAATTTTTGCTAATTTACAGTAGCACAAAAATGAAATATATAGGTATTAATCCAACAAATTATTTACAAGATCTATATTTAGAAAACTACAAAACCCTGATGAAAGAAATCAAAGAAAATCTAAATAAATGGACGATATTCCATTTTCATGGATAGGAAGACTCAATATTGTCAGATGTCAGTTCTCCACAACTTAATTTATAGATTCAGTGCAAGCCCAATCGAAATCCCAGCAAGTTACTTTGTGGATATTAACAAATTGTTTCTAAAGTTTATATGGAGAGGCAAAAGACCCAGAATACTCAACAGAATATTGAAGGAGAAGAGCAAAGTTGGAGGACTGACACTACCCAACTTTAGAACTTACTATAAAGCTACAGGAATCAAGACAGCATGGTATTGGCAAAAGAACAGAAATGAGATTAATGAAGGAGAACAGACAGCCCAGAGCAAGATTCGCATATATCTAGTCAGCTGACCCTTAACAAAGGAACAAAGGTGATTCAATGGAGAATGAACAGTCTTTTCAAAAAGTGGTGATGGAACAATTAGACATTCACACACAGAAGACATTCACATACAGAACTTATACATTTCAACAAAAAAAAAAAATTCAAAATATATCGCAGACCTAAATGTAAAACACAAAATAATAAAACTTTAGAAGAAAATGTAAGAGAATGTCCATATAACCTTGGTTTTGGGAATGAGTCCTTAGATACAACACAAAATGCATGATCCATGAAAGAAAAAAATTGATAAATTGGACTTTGTTAAAATTAAAAACCTCTGTTCTGTGAAAGACACTATCAAGAAAATGAAATGACAAGTCACCGACTGGAAAAATATTTATAAAACACATATCTGATAAAAGATTGGTAACCAAATTATGCAAAGAACTTTTCAAACCCACAATAAGAAGACAAACAACACAATTAAAAATGGGCAAAAGATCTGAACAAACATCTCACCAAAGACAATAAACAGATAGCAAATAAGCATATGAAATATACTTGAAATCATTTGTTACCATGTAATTGCAAATTAAAATAACACTGAGCTACCATCACATAACTACTATGGGCTGAATCTGAAAAACCATTGATACCCCTCTATTGCTCCACGTGGAGCAATAGAAACTCCCTTCCAGGGCGCGTGGGAATGCAACATGGTGCAATCACTCCGGAAGACAGTTTCTCAGTTTCTCACAAAGTTAAACACAGTTTGACAATATGATCTAGCAATTGCGTTCCTAGGATTTACCCACCTAATTTAAAAACCTCTGTTCACACAAAAACCTGCATATGAAACCTTATAGCCACTTTATTCATAGTCACCCAAAACTAGAAGCAACCAAGATGTCTATCAGGTGATAGATGAACAATGGTGGTACATCTATACAACAGAATATTATTCAGTATTAAAAAAAAACAAATGAGGGGCCGGCCCAGTGGCACAGCGGTTTAGTTCATGCTTGGCAGCCCGGGGTTCGCCGGTTGGGATCCCAGGCGCCCGCCGCTGCACTGCTTGTCAGCCATGCTGTGGCGGCATCCCATATAAAATAGAGGAAGATGGGCATGGATGTTAGCCCAGGGCCAGTCTTCCTCAGCAAAAAAAAAAAAAAAGAGGAAGACTAGCAACAGATGTTAGCTCAGGGCTGGTCTTCCTCACAAAAAAAAAAAAGAACCATCAAGTCACAAAAAAACATGGATGAATCTTAAATGCATATTACTAAGTGAAAGGAGCCATTTTAAAAAGGCTACATGCTGTATAATTCCAATTATATGACATTCTGGAGAGGACTAATTTATAAGAGACAGTAGAAAGAGCAGAGGTTGTCAGGGGTTAGGGGAGAGAGAGGGATGAATAGGTGGAGTACAAGGGACTTTAAGGGCAAGGAAACTATTCTGTATGATACTATAATGGGAGGCTTATGTCATTACACATTCATGTAAACCTATAGAAAGTATAACACCAAGAGTGCACCCTCATGTAAACTGTGGACTTTAGGTGATAATGATGTTTCAATGTAGGTTCATCAATTTTAACAAATGCGCCACTCTGGTGGGGGATGTTGATGGTGGGGGAGTCTGTGTGGGGACAGGGCATATATAGGAAATCTCTGTACTTCCCTCTCAATTTTGCTGTGAACCAAAAACTTCCATAAAAAATAAAGCTTATATAAAACACTATATAGGGTAGTTTTTGAAGCCAAAATTAGATAAGCCATGTAGAATTCTTAACACAATATCTAGCACATACTATGCACTCAGTTGATGCTACTACCAATCAAACAAAACCAACTGTTAAGGTTTTCTTTCTTTCTTTTTCTTTTTTTTTTTGGTAGGAGGCACATTTTAAGATTATTTCAGAAATCACTGTTTCAAATATATTTTTGTACTATAAAAAATATACAAGTAAAAAAAAAGTAAAGATTGAGACGCACCCTACTTAAAAAATTCCACCGGGGCCAGCCAGTGGCATAATGGTTAAGTTCGTACATTCAACTTCAGTGGCCTGAGGTTCACCGGTTCAGATCCTGGGCGTGGACCAACACACCACTTGTCAAGCCATGCTGAGGCACTGTCCCAAATAAAGCAGCTAGAAGGATGCACAACTATGACATGCAACTGTCTACTGGGGCTTTGGAGAGAAAAAAGCAAAAAAAAAAAAAAAAAAAAGAAAGAAAGAAATTCCACTTAGACAAAGTGATGGCCCAGGGCAAAGGAAACTTGGAATGGATCACGGGACAAGGAAGTTATAAACACCAACTTGATCAGACACACACTGTAACAGACAGGCACATTTCCTCCTTGTGTGTACGTTTTACATATTTAGCAATTCTTTCCATTATTTCATGAATTTCTCACTCTGTTTTCTATGGGGATGATTGGTGACCATCATGTTTGTAATTTAATCAGCACTGAATATATGGATGGGATTGTGACTGACCTAGAATAGTAATTAACACCATACAGAGTTGGACAAGGTTATTGATAAATATTTGTGTCTTTATTTAGGGAGAGAGTGAGTACATCTTTCTTTTATATGAGACATCCTTGCATTACATTACACAGTAGCAATATTTTTCACTACTGTACAGAAAGCAAATGCAGATAAATAGATATTGATAAACCAAAGGTGTGAAATATGCTTGTCTATTGATTCCCACTCCTTTCCTGTCCTGCTGTGCTCCCCTCTGTAAACGATCGAGGAAAGGAGTGAGAAGGACCCTGTACAATGCCCTCCCATACCACATGACAGTGGGCTTCTGTTTAGTTTCTGCAATCAGGAGGCACTAGTACAGAACCAGCTGCAGTAGGGAAAGAAAAGCCATTTTCTTTTCTATGGCAGTACTTCGGACTTTTGCAGTAAGAGTGGAAGTAGAGTGCCAGTTCCCAGTGGCTTTCCAGGAAAGGTAGGCCAACAGCAGCAGCATGCTGAGTTCTTGGATTCTGATCTGGGGGCAGCAACACATTATAAAGAGACTTCAATACCTTCGGTTCTTGCAGGGCTGGTGGGATTATTCATTTTTGACTCCTGCACAATAGAGGCCCCTCAATACCCGAGCAGCCTCAGCAGCACACAGTTCTGGAAACCATGGGCTCTGGAAAGCACCATTTATCTCTTGACTTCCCTGGCCCTAGCAATAGTAGCATCTTCCAATAGTTACTAATTTCTCAGTAACACATCATCCTGTATATTAAATTTCCTCTGTTTGCAATACTAGAGTGGTGGCTTCTGTTTCATTGAATAATCACCAAAGGACACCGTGTGGATGGTACAAATTCGAGTTCCTGACTCAACCCAGAGTCTGCCCAAGGTTATGAAATTTTGTGACAGACATACCTTGCAGAATGTCTTCCTGTAAATGTTATCTTGGTAGAATGCTTGCATGTTGATTTTAAAACTTTATAGAATACTTTCCTCTTAACATATAATTTTTGACTGATTTTATGGAAAAATATTATGTTTACATTTCCTAAACTCAATACATTATTAACATGATGAAATGTGAGAAATATCTTGAGTTACGTAAAAAATAAAGTTGGTTGAACGTTACGACCATGTGTAGACATTTTGTAAAAGCTACTGAATGTCCACACAGAACTATGCCTCTTGAATTCTTTTGAAGCTGAGAGACCACATCATTCTTGCCCAACAAACAACTGTTTGCTAACAAATTTTTTTATTGATTGGAAAAAATATTTTAAGCATTTTACCTAATGTAATTTCTGTTTATGTATAGATGATTTGCTGAATTTTAGTGATATTTCAGGACAATGGATAGAAGTTTTGATTCACATGGAATGTGTTGTAATTTCATATGTAATGTGAAAACATTTAAAATCATAAGAAAAAAGGCTCTTAACATTTTCATGCAGAATGTCTGGTTTTCAGCAATAAATGTAGGCTCTATAATAATAGAAAATAGATTTTGACAGGACATAACTTCATGATTATTATTGCTGTTGTTATTATGACCCAGCCCAAAAGTGACAATATATCTCTCCGCAGGTGCCTTTTATTGGCAGGATGATTATTTCCAGCTTGTCTTTTCACTAAGGATATGAAGTATTTCGAGTGTTTTAGCTTAAAGTAAGAGTCTCAGATTCACCACCTCCTTCTCCCCTAGCCTAAGTGGAGTCCAAGGCTTAAATCTGATTCTTCTTCATAACAAGCACCTTCAAATGTCTATCAGTTGTGGACATTTACCCTTAAGGCAATACCAGTGTCTGATTTCACTTACCTCCCTGATGTTTGCTGATATTTATTTTGTTGTGATACACACAGAGGTGAGTGAGTGTAGCAGCCATTCTTTTCAGAATACTTACTCTACCCTATGGCTAGAAAAGGAAATCTCTTCTAATTAAGCTTTAAAACCAACAGAGTAGTTTCATTACCTTCGTTTTCATTGTCACCTCTGTTATAATCCCCCTCAACACTCTGCATCAAACAGTAAACATCCTCTTGTTCTTGTTCTGTCCTTCTTCGAACCCAAGCTGTTGGTTCACATTTCCAACGTATCTGACTAGAGCTGGGAACAGCAAGTTCAGGCAGCGTCGTTCTTCAGTGCCTTGCCTGGTGCTGCACAGCTGGGCTCACTCCTTCACTGTCCAGTTGCTCCAACACTTCTTGGCAGATTATTTCTTTGATTTTGGCACTTTTTCCTCTAACAGCTCTCAAATTCCAGCACCTCAGCCCCCTTCCTCCTGGTAGTCATCATTGCGAGTCTAAAACTTATTTTTAATAACTCACCTGAGCACAGAGTTCCCTATCCAAAATTATGATTGTCAGGTGATGTTTCTTTCAAGAGGATAAGTGACAAACTTCAATAAATATGTATTAAGCATCCATTTGATATCCAATGCTCGGCTAATTGCTCTGAATGCTAGAAAATAATTTCAGGGCAAGGTTTGCCCTTGAAGAGCTAACAGACTTTAAAAAAATATTTTAGTGTATCATTTACATTCAGTCCTTAATAGAACAGGAAAAATGTACTTGAAATCAGTAATTTTCAAAGACGGGCATCCAGATATTTGAGATAACATATGGCTACAGGTCTTGTCTTTAAAATAAAATTCCTCTTGTCAGATATCTTTATGGAATTTTACTTGAGGAATGTGTTTTTCATTTTTTTCTTTTTGTTCTTTGTATCCTGTTGCTCAACAAACACCTTATTTGAGACCACTTTACAGAACTGCTGTAAATACCATTCTGTGTTAAACACCACCAATGCTACGGTGTTGGTGCCGATTTAGCAGTGAATACATAACACAAGTTCAACTTTATCATGTTCCTTAGTCTCTGCCAAAAAGCACAGAGACAGAAACATTCCACAACTTCCAAACACCAACAAAAGCACGTTACCAAGTGAGAGCGGGAGCCTGTGGGTTCATGGAATTGGGTCAAGACAGAGCCAACAAGACTGTCTCTCTCAGTGAAGCTGCACATTCTGGCCAATGCTCCCAAAGCTGAATTCCCCCTCTAAGGAATAAGTCTTTAATAGGCACAAAGTATTACCTTCATGAGATTATCCAGTGTTATCTCTTTACTGTAAGAGCCCTCCTCTTCCTGGGGAGCACTTGCTCTTCAGCCTGGACTGAGAATATGTGTGCAAGGGGACCACCCACCTGAAGTATAGGGCAACCTGTAGTTATGTGTGTTTCACTCACAAAATAACAAGGTAATGCTTAGAATAAGATACGCTAAAATTCTCAAAGAGTGCAACCTCTTGAAAATTGACTTATTCCCTCAGCACTGTTAGCTGTTGACCTTGCTTCTCACTTGACTGAGCATATTGACACAACCGGAACGCAATTTTCATTCTGCCCAGTTCTGCCCAGCCACCACACACTCTCTCCTCCTGTCCAGTCCCATAGATGGACACTCCGTCTTTCTATCCAAAACCACTTCCCCTTCTTGTGTTGTAGTCTTGGCTGGTCTCGCCTACTCAAGAACATTGCCCAGAAGTGCCTCACTTTCTCCTGTATCATCATTTTCTCCCTTTCTACTATTCATTCACAACAGTACAAAACATGATATTATTTCTCCACTCTTAAAAAAAGTCTTGAATTCACTTCGTCCGCTATCTATGACTCCAATTCTTTGCTCTGCTGTGCAGAAAACGTCTCAGAACAGACTATACCATCTGTTTGTGATTTGTCTCCTCTCATCCTCTCTTAAGCCCAATCCAATCTACCTTCCAAAAGCATCACCTCAATGAAACAGGTCTCCTTCAGGTCGTGGATAATTACCATGTCCAGGAGTAACTTTTCATCCATAATCTTGCCTGTCATTTCAGCCACATTTTCTAAAGATGATTATTACATCCTCCTTAGTGCATTTTTTTCATTCATCTTCCAAGCCAGCACGTAAGTCCACCTCCAGTCATTCTCTAGGAATGGAGGCTGCTCTGCACCCAGGCCTCTTAATTAATGTTGCCAGACCCAAATGCTCAGCCCTCCATCCTCTTCTTTCCGCTGTAGACATTCACTACTTTGGTTTCTCATCCAGTCTCATGGCTGTCACGCAGTCTTGTCAAGAGCTGAGCTGAGCTGCAGAGAGCTGCTCCCAGGTGTTGGAGCAGCTGATGAAGGCAACAAGCCACGGTGAAAATAACGGTGAAGTCTTTACTCATTTACTGGACAGTATCAGCAAGAGGTAAAACCAGAGAAGTCTTGACTCCCCCTCATTCCATTTTCCCCCACAGAACAGCTTAGAGATAGATGTGTCAGCATAGAAGGAGTGAATAGACTCCTAAAGTTTTATGGGGCTGGGAGCCTGGGAAGTGGGGGGCCAGCAGTGGGAAAGCACTAAGTCCTGAGCTAGAGTGGAGAAAGTGTCTTCAAGGCTCCCACTCCCTCCTCCTTGGGTCTTGGCAGAGGCAGCTGAAGAAGGCCTCCATCTAAGGCCCCCCACCCATGACGTCTGCCAGGTAAAGCCTTTGAGACCACCTATGGTCAGGCCTGAAGAGTCATACACAGTCAGGAGCCACACCCCTCAACTCTATGCCAAGATGCCCAAACCACATCTCCAGTAGTAAAAATTCTCCCCAAACCCAGCCTTGTATGTCCAACTGCCTATTTGATTCCTCATTTTGATGTGTAATAGATACATGAAATTTAACATGTCCAAAAGTGAACATCTCTCCCAGCCCCACCCAGGCCAAATCTGCTGAACCTCATTCCTCCCCATTTCAGTAGCTGACAACTCCATTCTTCCAATTGTTTGAGCCAAAAACTCTGGTGACATTCATGAATTTTCTCTTTCTCTCCCACCCATACCCAATCCACCAGGAGATTCTATTTTCTCTACATTTACATTATTTCCACGATCTTTCCAATTCTCACCAACTCTACTGCCACCCAGATGGAAGCCATCATCACCTTTCACCTGGTTTCACAAAGTTGTCCTGACACATTCTGGTGGCCCTTCTCTTACTCTAGCACCATAAGAACTTCTCAACACAGAATTTGCCAGTTATCCTGCAAAATCTCACCTCTACTTAAAACTCTCCATCAGCTCAGATGGATAGAAAAGTCAGAATTCTTTAAAGGCCCTACTACGACTACCCTGCTGTGACACTGGTTTCTGTACCTATTTTGGATTGTAACAAATATCTCAGCCTGGATCTCATGTCCCATTTTAGACCACTACCTTCTATATACTGACAGATAACAGACCATCTTTTTAATATTAAAAAAAATGATTACTAGCCATTCCTCCATTTTGCTCCATACTTACTCCAAGCCAGCACCAATGTTAGTGCTGGAAGGATAGGCCATAGTTATTCCTCCTCCCAGGACCTGACAGTCAATGCAGGCAGAAGCCACAAAAGCATAACTGAAATGCAATAAAACAAATGATGTAATAAGGCTAGGGACAACGTCTGTGGAACATCTGACCCTCTGAGAGTTGAGGCAAGATAGAGTTTGTAAGACTGACAATAGGGAAAGCAAATGAGACTTCAGACATAAGGACCTTAATTAGCAATATCACAGACAGTAATGGGAGCAGCAAAGGAGAAATTTACAAGAAGTGCCTTGGCTTACGGAGACCTAACCTCTGTGTCAAAAATTCCTCTACCCGCCTCTCAGTCTAACATTAAGACTGTCTCTCAACTGACAACACTGAATTAATTTTCTCACTGCTATGCCACAAGATGCTATCAACTTCCATCCACACCCCAATAATCTGACATTGCTTCAATCTATTATCTTCAGTAAATGTTTCTTAGTTTGAGCCAAACATTGGAAATAATAATAAACTGCCAGGCATTGCCTGAGTTCTATAAAATCATAATAAAAACTGCCAATTCAAATTGAAAAAAATTAAACATGATGTCAAAAGAAACTATTCAAACAGCCATACTAAAAATAATCATGTAAAACTTCTTCCTAAAAATTTAATAAATTAATACGTTTAGAGATGCTTGGCTGGCATGGGGCAGCTTTTGCAACCGCTTTCTGAAGCATCATACACATCATAAGTATTCCACATCCGTGCCGTGTCTAGGGGCGTTTTACACATTGTACACGCATTCTAATTTTTTTCCTTCTTCTTGAATAGCATGCCGCTGTGGCTAACTGACTCATCAAGGTTAACCATTCTTCTTGCCACCTTTAAAAATTACATTCTCAGAGGAATTGCACAACCAAGTCAGATACTGTGGGCACATTTAATTAACTAAATGTCAGAGACCATAGTTGTTACAAATGACATAAAGAGGAAAAACAGGATAGGACATAACCTTGAGATACTTGTTGTCGCTAAGTGTTTCTAGAGGACTGTGCACTTGGGCATCGTATGTGCAGTTCTCAAGAACAGTTGAGAAATTTGCAAATACTTCTATAAATAAGTAACTTCAATTCTCCTACAATTACCTTATATTGGGACAATGTGAAATGTAAAAAATAAATGAAGAGGAAGATTTGTATTCTTTTATTTCTGCCTCTGTTTTTCTCTCAAATGTAAAGTTTTATATTTAGCTGAGCCTACCTTCAGAAAAATTGCTGCATCAATCAGTTGCTGGCTAACAGCTACATGCTGAGACCCTATAAATAGTGTGGCCTGCTCTTGAAACACTTGCAGTCCCCTTCAACTCCCTAACCCAGCATGGCCACGTAGAGTAGGGTTGCTACTTGAGCTAAGAGAATGGAAAAATTTCCAACACATTAAATTAAAATGAGGTCATACTAGAGGGGGGTGGGCCCCTAATCCAATATGACCAGTGTTCTTCTAAGAAGATGGCCATATGAAAACAGACATACAGGGAGAACACCACATGACAGTGATGGCAGAGCTGCAAGGCAGAGAACCTCAAAGGTCACCAGAAAACCACCAGAATTTCAGGAGATGCAAGGAAGGACTCCCCTACAGGTTTCAGAGGGAGTATGACCCAGCTGACAGCTTGATTTTGGGCTTCCAGCCTCCAGAAATGTGAAACAATAAATTCCCATTGTCTTAAGAGGCCCAGTCCTTGACACCTTGTTAGAGTAATCCTAGGAAACTAATAAACACCTTCCAAATGAAGAAAAAGAGTGAAAGGGGTTAATACAGATTGAATTTAACTCTTTGTTTGGTAAATTAGTCAATCTCAAAGATACTACCTCCTACCTGGCTTTCCTAGGATTTCCAACTGTTTAAAAAATTGAAAGTTCACCTCTTTATAATTCATTCAACTTATATATCTCTCTAGAAAAGAAAGAAGATGAACAAAAATGTGCACTCTGTAAATTGTGCCTCATTTATCAGTCTTCTTTGCTCCAACTCCTTCATTCCACCTACCTAGGATAAGGCCCTTATGCAGAATTTCACATGCAATTGTCAACAGAACAATTTATTAAGGATGTCATGTCCTGCAAGAATTCCTTTCTTTTTTTGACTAAGAAAATTCACCCATCCCCTCTAAATCCTAAGATCTAGTTTCTTCTGCGTGTCTTCCCTGTCTAACTATAGTCAATATTACAGCTATTCTGATGGAATTCTACCCTGTTACTAGGAGGATTTCCCCGTGTTTCTCCCACCATGTGCCTTAGGATATAAGAGCATAATTCCTATCCAGTCAGCAATGCATCTCCCAATAGAAGTCTGTCCCAGAAAGATGAAGCCATAATGAAGGGAATGTGGAGAGAACAGTGAACATGATTAAGGTTCCTGTGATATTGATTTATAAGAGAATCACACAGCAAACTAAACACACTCATAGAAATCTGTCTTCTTAGGTTGATATACAACATTAAGTAAACAGAACTATGCTTTTATTATTTTAGTATGGAGGCTGTCTTAGTTCAGGTTCCCCCAGAAGTGGGTCAAAGATTTGAGGGCATGCACTTGATTTAGGAGGCAGCCCTGGGACATACTGGGAATAAGTTGGGGAAGTAACGTAAGGGAGTAGAGGCAGCCAAGATTGGGTACATTTTCAAGGAGTCACCACCAGGGGTAAGTGGAGCTCAATCCAGCTGGAAAACCACAAAAGTCAGTCCAGACCACTTAGCTCAAGGTTATCCACTCAGGGAGGGGTGCATGGGAGCTGGGAGAGCCACGCTTCAACTCCTTACAGCCGTTGGATGTTAATTCTCCAGCACTTCTGGCTGCTTTCCTCATTGGGAGAATGAGCCCTGGGCACTCGGAGATCAGACCATCGTACACTGTAACCACAACTGTGAGGCCCTGGCACATGGGTGGGCACCTCCACTGCCTACTCCAACGTCATTAATTCTTAAGCTCTTTGTTGATCAGTATTCTTATATGAAGCTTGTCAATGCCATAGTGTAAAAATAAGGTAACGTGGGCCAAAGCCCTTAACAGCCACCTCACCAGAGAAGATAAACAGATGGCAAATAATCATATTAAAGATGCTCCACATAATATGTCATTGGGGAAGTGAAAATTAAAACAATAAGGAGATACCACTACACATCTATTAGCATGGTCAAAATCCGGAATGCTGACCCCACCAAATGCTGGCGAGGTTGTGGAGCAACAGGAACTCTCATTCATTGCTGGTGGGAATGCAAAATGGCACAGCCCCTCTGGAAGACAGTTTGGCAATTTTTTACAAAACTAAACATGCTTTTACCATATGATACAGGAATAATGCTCCTTGGTATTTACCCAAAGAAGATGAAAACTTATGTCCACACAAAAATCTGCACACGATATTTATAGCAGGTTTATTCATAATTTCCAAAACTTGGAAGAAAACAAGTCCTTCAGTAGGTGAATGGATAAATAAACTGTGTTACGTCTAGATAATAGCAATATTATTCAGTGCTAAAAAGAAATGAGCTATCAGCCACGAAAAGACATGGAGGAACTTTAAATGTATATTACTACATGAAAGAAACCAATCTGAAAAGGGTACATCCTGTGTGATTCCAAATATATGACACTCTGGAAGAGGCAAAACTATGGAGATAGTAAAAAGATCAGTGGGTGCCAGTGAGGTTGGAGGTGGAGAGATGAATAGGCAGAGCACAGAGGATTTCTAGGGTAGTAAAAATACTCCATATGACACTATAATGATGGATACGTGCCATTATATATTCGTCCAAACCCATAGAATGTACAACACCAAGAGTGATCCCTAATGTAAACTATAGACTCTGGGTGATTACGATGTGTCAGTGTAGGTTCATGGATTGTAACAAATGTTCAGTCTGGTGGAGGATGTTGATGATGAGGGACACTGCGCATATGTGGGGACAGGGGGTGTATGGGAATCTCTGTACCCTCCTCTCAATTTTATTGTAAACCTGAAACTGCTCTAAAAAAATTAAGTCTTTAAAAAATAAACAATGCATAAAAACATTACTAGTTTTAAAAGGTAGCTGCAGTGAAATGTGTGGAAATCCTTAAAGAAGCAACTTGGGGCAACGGCTATCAGGGAAATGTGTGAAAACACTCTGCATTCTGAAATGTATGTAAAGTCAGAGCTTTGTCTAGGATTATTTTTAATCTTAGAAAGGTAACATCCACTTGAGTTTTGCTTTCTAACCCCCTCCAAATCCTTCTGCCATCCTCACTTTGTAAATTGATTCTACTAGATTACAAATCATGAAAGCTCACTCACTCCAGGAGCCACTTGGGAACTGATGTTTTGGAATCTACTTTGCTGTACTGTTTCATTTTTACACCTTTATACCAGTGGTAAGTATGAAAGGTCTGAAAAGTTCCCCTTTACTTTTGTCACCATGAACACTGCTCCCAGCTATCCACCTGCCTCTGCACAGCTTCGATACCTGGCAGTCACCTGAGTGCTTCTGTGACTGGGCACTCTGCACATGTCTGCACTTAGTTTGCTTTGGCTCAGAATGATCCACTGATATCTAAGGTTTCCCACTTTTGTTTAGTGCTTGGAGCATGGCAGGCTCTGCTCAGAGTCTCTTTCTTCTGAACTAAGCACCACCCTTCACACCCAACTCCTTCCCCAGCACTCAGGTTTCTCTGGATTAACAAAAGATAGAGAAGTGTCCCCATATATTTATGTCCAAAGTGTAGAACCAATAAGTCAAAAGGGACCATATCTCACTTGAAAGTTCTTGCACAAGTAGATCTGAGAACAGTTTGCAACACTAGACCCACTCCCAGGAAACACTGCATGTATTTACGCATTGTGCTCTCCTCCCATCACAGGTGCCAATGCTGAATCCCTACTCATTCAGCACAGTGGCTGGCACAGAAAAGGTTATCAACAAGTACTTATTTTTTTATTGCAGTAACATTGGTTTATAACATTATATAAATTTCAAGTGGACATCATTATATTCTGATTTCTGCATAGGTTACATCATGTTCACCACCCAAAGATTAATTACAACCCATCACCACACACATGTGCCTAATCATCCCTTTTACCCTCCTCCCTCCCCCCCTTCCCCTACGGTAACCACCAATCCAATCTCTGTCTCTATGTGATTGTTGTTGCTTTTATCTTCTACTTATGAGTGAGATCATATGGTATTTGACTTTCTCCCTCTGACTGGTTTTTCTCAGTATAATACCCTCAATGTCTATCCATGTTGTCACAAATGGTTGGATTTTATCTTTTCTTACAGCTGAGTAGTATTCCATTGTGTATATATACCACATCTTCATTATCCATTTGTCCCTTGATGGGCACCTAGGTTGCTTCCAAGTCTTGGCTATTGTGAATAATGCTGCAAGGAACATAGGGGTGAAAGTATCTTTATGCATTCTTGTTTTCATAGTCTTTGGATAAATACCCAGCAGTGGAATAGCTGGATCATATGGTAGTTCTATTCTTAATTGTTTGAGGAATCTCCATACTGTTTTCCATAGTGGCTGCACCAGTTTACACTCCCAGCAGCAGTGTATGAGAGTTCCCTTCTCTCTACATCCTCTCCAACACTTCTTGTCTCCTGTCTTGTCGATTATAGCCATTCTGACAGGAGTGAGGCAATATCTCATTGTAGTTTTGATTTGTGTTTCCCTGATAGTTAATGATGTTGAACATCTTTTCACGTGCCTGTTGGCCATCTGTATATCCTCTTTGAAGAAATGCCTGTTCAGACCTTTTGCCCATTTTTTAATTGGGTTGTTGGTTTTTTTGTTGTTGAAATGTATGAGTTACTTATATATTTTGCATGCTAACCCTTTATCAGATATATGGTTTGCAAATATCTTCTCCCAGTTGTTAGGTTGTCTTTTCATTTTGTTGACGGTTTCCTTTGCTGCGCAGAAGATTTTTAGTTTAATGTAGCCCCATTTGTTTATTTTTTCTATTGCTTCCCCTGCCCAGTCAGACGTGGCACTTGAAAATATGTTGCTAAGACCCGATGTTGAAGAGCACACTCCTTATGTTTTCTTCTAGAAGTTTCACGGTTTCAGGTCTTACATTCAAGTCTTTAATCAATTTTGAGTTAATTTTTGTGTATGGTGTAAGATAATGGTCTACTTCCATTCTTTTGCGTATAGCTGTCCAGTTTTCCCAACGCCATTTACTGAAGAGACTTTCCTTTCTCCATTGTATGTTCTTAGCTCTCTTGCAGGAAATTAGCTGTCCATAGATGTGTGAGTTTATTTCTGGGCTCTCGATTCTGTTCCATTGATCTGTGTGTGTGTTTTTGTGCCAGTACCATGCTGTTTAGGTTACTATAGCTTTGTAGTATATTTTGAAATCAGGGAGTATCATACCTCAGCTTTGTTCTTTTTTCTCAGGATTCCTTTGGCTATTTGGGGTCTTTTGTTGTTCCATATAAATTTTAGAGTTCTTTGTTCTATTTCTGTGAAAAATGTTGTTGGGACTTTGATAGGGATTGCACTGAATCTATGCAGATTGCTTTAGGAAGTACGGACATTTTAACTATGTTAATTCTTCCAATCCAAGAGCACAGAATATCTTTCCATTACTTTGTGTCTTTTTCAATTTCTGCCATAAATGTTTCATAGCTTGCTGTTTACAGATCTTTCACCTCTTTGGTTAAGTTTATTCTTAATTATTTTATTCTTTTTGTTGCAATTGTAAATGGTGTTGTATTATTATTTTCTCTTTCTGCTACTTCATTGTTAGTTTATAGAAATGCAACTGATTTTTGTATGTTGATTTTGTATCCTGCAACTTTGCCATATTCATCCATTATTTCTAAAAGTTTTTTGGTGGATTCTTTAGGGTTTTCTACATACAAAATCATGTCACTTGCAAATAGTGACAATTTCACTTCTTCCTTTCCAATTTGGATCCCTTTTATTTCTTTTTCTTGTCTGATTTCTCTGGCTAGGACTTCCAATACTATGTTAAATAGGAGTGGTGAAAGTGAGCATTCTTGTCTGGTTCCTGTTCTCAGAGGGATGGCTTTCAGTTTTTCACCATTGAGAATGATATTGGCTGTGGGTTTGTCCTATATGGCCTTTATTGTGTTGAGGTACTTTCCTTCTATACCCATTTTATTCAGAGTTTTTATCATAAATGGATGCTATATCTTGTCGAATGCTTTCTCTGCATCTATCGAGATTATCATTTGATTTTTATCCTTCATTTTGTTAATGTGGTGTATCACATTTACAGATTTGCAGATGTTGAACCATCCCTGCATCCCCGGAATAACTCCCACTTGATCATGGTGTATGATCTTTTTAATATATCGTTGTATTTGATTTGCTAGTATTTTGTTGAGGATTTTTGCATCAATGTTTATCAGTGATATTGGCCTGTAATTTTCTTTTTTCATGTCATCCTTGTCTGGTTTACATACCAGAGTAATGCTGGCTTCATAGAATGAGTTAGGAAGCTTCCCCTCCTCTTCAATTTTTTGGAAGAGTTTGAGGAAAATAAGCATTGTCTTCTTTGAACAAGTACTTACTGGTTGATGAATAAATGAGTGAATAAGTGAATGAATTTCCCACCCAGTCAGTGGGAAACTTTAAAAAAGCAAAAAAGGAGAGGTTAAATTTACCCAGTTTTACTACTCTTAACAGTGGCAAATGTGTGGCCAGTGTGTTAATGATCTGGGAAAGGGGGAATAAAGAATGACAGAAAATTATAAATTTTCATTACAGAAATGGTACATGCTGGGTGAACGTTGCTTAGAAAGAGGAATAAGGAAAGACACACTGGATGGATAACCCACATATGGACCTTGTTGGTGAAGAGATGAATGACGTGGCTCCATGGGGATCTGGTATTAAGAAATAGGGTTGTAAGCAGTGTGTGTGTTGGGAGGGTGCTTCTTGGATCAAAGGGGGACCTGCTGGAAACAAGGAACAAATAGGCTATATGACTAAAAATCACTATTGCTAAAACTGATCCCATGTTTAGCAGGAAGTTGCCTGTAGCTATCCTTTTGAGGGTTACAGACACTCTTGGTCGCCATGGTCAGGTTCTTGAATGATTTACATGACTGGAATTTCTGCCTCTTCATATATGGACTAAAGTATCATAGGATCCGGCCTAAGCACTAGGGAGGGCATCAAGATTATCACCAATATAGTGGAAAAGTGGTATGAAGCTCACCTAACTTAAAAAAAAAAAAAAAACTGGCCTTAATATGGAAAAAAGCTTGCATTTGATGAATTTTGTAAAAAATGTCTTTCCACCAATGGTATAAATATTTTCCATAAATTATCGATATCATTTCCCTACCCTCATTTCATACAAAATGTGTGAACATTTTATAGCTATGTTAAAATGCATTTGGATTTCTCAGGAAAAAGTATTATTATTTACTTTTTCCAGTGTAATAATGTCTTCAATTTGTCAGTAGCTTGTAAGAACAGCTTAGAAGAGGCACTTAAGCATGTCAACAAGCAGAGCACATTTATACCCATTTAAAAATGGTTCAAGATATTAGCTAGTGAAACAAAAGCAGCAGCAGGATTAAAGAATTAATTAAACTTTACAAATAGAGCTACAAGTAGATGTGGAATTGCTGTAAGCATGAAAAATAGTATCTTCAGGACTCACTTGTTTCTAACAAAAAAGTGAATTAACTCCTTACAGCAAAGTGGAAGTATAATCCAGGAATGGGGAGAGAACAAAGGAGAACTATGAGGTCTCATAAAAATGAGTAACAGGTACTGTGTAACACATATGTGTGCAAATATGCAACAGCAGACAATTACTACATATAGTCAGCACAGGCAATCTAGCTAGAAAAATGGATACTTGAAATTTTAGTAAAAAGTGTTTTCCTTTAAGTTAGATGCATGTGACCTAAATCTAGAAGCCCTCAAAAACAAAACAAAACAAAAAAGTGAAGGGCTATTTTGCATGGTTTCAAAAAGGTTATGGAATAAAATTGCAATAACAGATCTCTTTTGTAATTTATCTTAAGGAAATAATATATTGATATATGACTGTGATTAAAAATAATCATGGAAGAAGGGAACTGAACATATATTTCCTATTATTATTAGGACTCCTGGAAGATAGACAGTCAGGGAATATATACACTGTCTTTCACCTGTCACTTGAAAAGTGCATCCTGATCAAGCATTTCATGAGCCAACATCCTTTCATCTCTCTCTGGAGGTTTTTTGATTACTTGGCTTTATATATCTTGTAACTGGGACATAGTAAAAACCCTCCTCCCCTGCCCTCCTCCCTGAAGATGTGATGTAAGCAGAGCTGACTCTGCAGACACTGTAAGTTCTAATTTGGGTCAGGAGGTTGGAGACATGAGACAGAACTTTGCACTAGACTAGAGTCTCTCAAACAGACGTAATGACCACTTACAAAGAGAAGAGGTAAAACACCCAACATTCTCTACTTCCCACCACTAGGGTTGACCTACATTATTTAATGTTCCTTAATGTTCTCTAATTATTTGATATAATTTATGCAATATAAAGTGATCAGTTATTTGATATTGCTACCAGACAATATAGTAAACTAAATATATTAACAAGGAAATGTTTCTTGGATATTTCCTACTAGGCTTAACGGTAATGAACTGTTGCCACGGAGTCAGTTCAAAGATGAGCCCATCAAAGCATGTCCACTTGCAGCAAGAACATGGCTCTCTGTTATACAGCTTCTTCTTCAAGTCCCACGCTAGAGTCCTTAGCTGTTGATGGCTCCATTCTTACAGGCCTTAACTCTCTTTGAACTACTCTGAATCCTTTATTCAAAGTATGTCGTGACATGCTTTGCTTTTTCTCCTGGACCTGAGAAAGAGTCTTTTACATATTAACCCTCCCCTCTGTTCATTTCTCATCTTCCCATGACAGTTAAGTTACCATTCCTCTGTACTATAACACTTTCTTATTATATTGACCCATAGTCCTAGACAATGGTTATAGGCAATGCATTACCTTTAAATAGCATTGCGAATGACATGTGTTATACATTTATAACAGCAAGAAAACAAAAACTCAATCTAACATATAATCTATAATTAATACATAATATATAATCACAGAAGTCTCATGGATTCTGAGCAGATGTTGTTGATCCATGGTGAAGTTGGAGTTCATTCTCTTCTGCATCTAACTCGGGGTTTGGATGAGGACCAAGGCATCATCCAAGCCCCATCCCGCACACCTCATTACATATACTAACTTGAGTTAGGGATCAAGGAATTCTCACCAGAAAATAAAAGTAGAATTGGAATTTTGATCATCACTGATGTCCAGAACAATAACTGCATGTCCAATGGTCAGGGATGGACTCCCCACAAATACACATGGAGTAAAGACAGGACACAGTGATTGCCATAAGCAAACAGAAGGCTCTGATGCCACATGATGCCCTATAGATCCCAGGGGAGTGGGTGATTCCCTGTACAATATGTAACTAAGAGCAGGAGCAGGTCCACCCTCTTTGACCTGTCAAAGGGAGTGTAAGGTGAAATGGGTGTATGTCAATTCATTTTTTTTTTAACACTTTAGGATTTAGGAAGCCCAGCTCTGGGTTTATCCTTGAATGAGTATAAATAGAGGAAGAAATCATTCTCCTTCCCACTTAAAAAGTGACTTCCAGATTGCTACATTGAAGAGAGAGATAAAGGTAAATCTTGGCATTAAGTGACACTGATGTGACAGGAACTTCCTCTGGTGACCAGTCTCAGGGTAGACTCCACATTGGTGAACTTCAGGCTTTCCCTGCAGATGGTGGACGAACCAGGAGTGAGCCACACCTTCACCCAAAAGCATTCATTGGGCATTAGTTCTGAATAGAATTCTAGCAAATGACTGGAGCTTAACCAAGAACGAAAAAACTCGGGAAGAGTGATATTTGGAGTACTAATATTAATGAAAACACATAACAACAGATTTGCATTCACTGGCTGATGGAACACCGTTTACATCCCAAATATTCTTTAGCTAATCTTTGATGTCAGCTTGAAACTAGAACAAAATGAGACTTATAAAGAGTGGATATAAGTTCTAGAACATTGACTGCAGCTGGCGCATGTCCATTTTCGAGTGTTTCTTTCCACTTTTCAGCATATAATACTAATCTCCCTATTCACTAAACTTGGGTAAGTTCAATGATAACAGACGTACATGCTTCCCCTGAGGCAGTGATTTCTTCACTTGTTAATCTTGGTGACATAAAGGACACGTTAACTACATGTATCGGGCAGTGGGTAGAAGACTATTAACGCCTCACTGGGATTCATTGCTGTACAAAGTAAGTAAATATTTAATAAGAGACTTCTCCATTTAAAAAATAATAGATTACACTGAACTCTAAAGATCAACTTGAATTAGTTCAGCAAAAGCCATAAGCATTAGTCACAAGAGAAATTGATTACCAATACCCCTTTGGTTGCATAATAAACTCACAGAGTTTAGAGATTAATTTCTTCCTAACCTGGAATTTGCTCCTCTCTTGCGAGTCTGAGAGCTCAGCTGAAACCTGTTCCTGTGATGCCTTCCTGACTCAGAGGGCCCCTGTGCTATGAGAAATCTGAGGACCAAGGTGAATCTACAGGGATCTGGTTGGGGGCCTCAGCAGATGATGCTGGCATCACCTTAACCACGTCTGTGTTAGTTGCTTATCACTTCTGATTAAGTACAATTAACATGCTCCTGCATTCTGTTTTGCCATAAGTACAGGTACCAGGTAAACCTAAGCTGATAGTGAACATAAATCGCTGTGCACAGAGGCAGTTAGCAGTGCTATCCTTTAATGGGGCCCTGAACCATGGTCCTCCCCTCACTTAATCATTTTAATCCTATAAAGAAAACTTGTACTGTCAACCCAAAGGAACCAAATCTATATGTAATCAATAAAATTATGGGTCCCTAATGCTAAGGAATTATGACTGGATAGGAGAAAAGGCTTGTCCCTCCTTATCTTTAGGGCTAAAGTCATGATAATAAGGATTCCATTTCATTTCTCACTTTCCATTTGCCTCTGCACTGTCTGTGTTTTCTGGGCCTAAGAAACAGGCCTGGGGAAGAGTGGAGGGAGTGACATCAGAGGAACTGAAGCTGGTAGAAGAACAAAGAGCTAGACCAGTCTTTTTACCAAACTCTTCTGGTTCTTTCATTCCTTCTTCAAGCATTAGTTAACTTCCTGCTCTTTTCAGAGGTTACCATTTCATACACTTCAAGAGTGTATTTCAGATTCTCCAGTCCTTCATATAGAAAGGCGTGTTTTACTTATGTTTGCTGCCAGCTCTTTCACTACGTGTTAGCTCTGCAAGGGCTTTTGGCCTACAGAAGAGAAGGGTGTTATACCTGGTGTTAGTCACTGCTATGATGGCTTTTTTCAGGCCTTCAGTGAGTGCCAGCATTAACATTCTCAAGGAAACTGTTCCTTCGAAGGGTGTGTCCTCCAATTACCCCCTCAGGGAAGTAAAAGAACCTAAGAGTAAATGTCTGTTAGGAGGCATCATATCCTGCATATTCTATTCTGTAAAGTAAAGGAGACAGGAAATTCATGGAAAAAATAAATGGGGGCGTATGGAACTAATTAAGATTCAAACTCATACAGTTAGGCCTATCATACTTTTTATAGCTTTGAGTCAAATACTAGAATTTTTGTCACACACAAAAATAAAAAATATGTCCACGCAAAGGGCATCAATTACAAGACTGGATTGTTACTTTCAATTCTCTGGAGTTATGAGTAAACTTATGGTTCAAAAACTGACAGTGGCATTTGGTTTGCCTTCCAAAGGCTCTGGAGATGTAACTTTAAAATCAATCCCTTATAAAGCCAATTTTCTCTGGATTCCATGGGAAATTTCTGAATGGATTCAACTTTCCAGGGAAGTCATCCGGGCTCTCCATCTAGTCTGCTTTCAGGAGAAAAATTCTCCAAGTGAAATGTTGTCCTGTCTGCGCTTCCACAGCCCTCCACGCTGGCCTCGACGCACTCTGTTCACACTGGTCTGTGCTCTATCCATGCCTCTCCCCCACAGAAAGGCATTACCCCATTCCACAGTGAAGACACTGAAGCCAGCAGGACAGAGCCAGCAGCAACATGAGACCCTTGGGTACACCTCTGTGTTCTCATCAAATATTGTGGAAGTTGAACACATCCATTTGAATATTCTATTATCTCATTCTTTCAGGCCTTTCCCCATTTCAAATCATTTGCTCCTAAAAATATAATTGAAGAGAGATCAGAAATCAATGTTATTATACTGTGTTTTAAGTGTTAAAACAGAAGTGGAATATTTGTCTTGTTTCCAAACCAAGCATACAGGTGTAACTTGGCAAAAAGAATAAAATTTAGTGGGTGGGCTGGAGAAATACAAAAAAATAATAAAATAAAATGAAACGAGCCGTATATGGCTGTGGCGGTAGCTGGTGCCAGTAACTGATTCACCCCGGTCTGCACTCATGTGCTGAAGCACTTCTCTTTGCAGTCTGCTTAATGACTATGCAAACCTCCAACCACGCGAGCCCCGGAGCGGCAATAAAGCGGCCACAGACAGGACGACCAGTGGACTGAGGCTCTGGTGTGCACTTACTCTAAAAAAATTATTTGATGAGGTACGTTAATCTCCCCACATAGCTTATAATTAGAATTGCACTTATATTTCCGCCTTACTAAGTGTTTTTGAAAGGCTTTCAAATTTAGGTTATGAGTTTGATTATGGGCATATTATTAAATTTGAACTACTACTCCATAGAGCTTAATGTAAATAACTTCCAGGGGATTTGGCTTCTGTCTACCTAGCATGCCATTTTGCTGCTGGAGTAATCTAGTAGAAGAGTTTTTGAAG
Source organism: Tapirus indicus (assembly GCA_031878705.1). Taxonomy (NCBI): domain Eukaryota; kingdom Metazoa; phylum Chordata; class Mammalia; order Perissodactyla; family Tapiridae; genus Tapirus; species Tapirus indicus. The sequence goes on from CM062925.1 coordinate 125,994,847, forward strand.
AGACGCAAATTTGCTGCAAAGTAACACCCCTTTTCTCTGCAATTAAAAATGGGGCTGAGGTATAACTATTTATTTTGTAGCCTACAGCCATGAACCCTAATTGGGTCCTTCAAGTTGCCAGGCAATTGTGCTAAAATCCTGGGTCTGTTCACTCTCCCAGCCTCTAGATGATTACTTCACCACCCATTCTTTCTCCAAACCTCCAACATCGCCACCCCATCCTCTCTCTTAGCTGATGTCCACTTCCTGCTTCCATCTGGAGCAATCAGATGAGATACCGCCCAGACAAACGAGAGCCCATCAACTCCTCAGTCTGCATCTGCAGCCCGACCTTCTGCCTTCCCACTTACCATGGAAGAGGTGGCTGTGCTTCCATATAAAGTCCACCCCAACATCTGGGCATCAGATCACACCCCTTCTTGCCTGCTAGAGGATATTACCCAGCAATTCTCCTAACAGATTAACTCTTTTATTTTTTATTTATTTTTTACTTGTTTATTCCCAACAACTTCTAAAATGTTGCTCTTTCTCTTTTCTTTAAAGAAAAAAATTCTGATCCCATTTCCCTGTTAAATTATTACCCCATTTCCTCATTCTCTCTTTGTGATAAACTTCTGCACCATGTTGTCTCTGCTTCTGCCTCCAATTCCTCTCCTCCCATTCTCTTCCACATCCACTTCACTCTGCACATTGCTGTCCCTGCCCCAACTCCATTGAACCTATTGTTGTCAAATTGACCAGTGGCCTCTGCACAGCTAAACTGAATGACTACTGCTCAATCTCCATCTTACTTATCAGCAAAAGTTGATGTAGTTGGCTATTTTCTCTTATTTAAATTATTTTATCTACTTTTACTTAGGTTCCAGGGCACCACAATTTCTGAGCTTTTCTTGGTGGTCAATTTGTATTGAGTCAATTTAGCTAAGTTGGAACTGTATTTCCTGAAATCTCCTTCCTTTCACAGTACTGTCAGCTCGGGCCACATGAGATATTTTGTGCTGGACTTGGAAGGAAGCAATCAAGCATCAGTCATATCCAAGGGTTTGTGGGGGGCACAAGGCACGCTGTCACTGATCTGCTGGCCCACCTCGGTGGCAGGGGGCATGAGAAAAGCCCGCAGCTCCTCTGTCTCCTACCAGATCGAGGACAAGTTCAGCACCAGACGCACAGCAACAGCCATACATAAACTGTTTGACCAGCTCCCACAATTACGTAACTCTACACCAATCCTGGGAGTTCTGCCTTTCTAATCACAGCCTGATGTACATCCTCCTTCCCACTAGTTATTCATTCTTTGTTCTCTTTTCTGGTTCTTCTTCTCACCACTGAATTCCTAACACTGAAGTGTCCCAACTTCAGAATTTGGTCCTCTTATCTTCTCTACCTACACTCACTTTCTTGGTGACCTCCTCCAGTCTCACAGCTTTAGATGGCATCCACATTCGTCACATATGGATAGATTAAATCTAAATGTAGATGCAGATCTAGATCCAGAGCTAGAGATAGAGATCGAGGCAGAGATCATCTTTGGAAGTTGAGATCTAAATACTCAACTGCACATTCAACATTTCCATTCAGCTGTCTTAGAGACACGTCAAACACAACATGTTCAAAACTGAACGTCTGCTCTGCCTCTTGAGAAAATCTACCCTGCTCTACCGTGAGGTAAGCCTTCTCCCTTTCAGTCAATGCCAAATCCATCCTCCCAGTTGCTCAGAATAAAACCTTTACACTCAGGCCTGACTTATTTCCTCTCTCACACCTGTGTCCAGTCATGTAGGAGATCATTTGGCATTGCCTTCCCAGTAAAAGCAAAACTCGTGCAATGGCTTACAAGGTCCTACATGACCCAGTTCCTTGTTTCCTGACCTTATTTTCTGCCACTCCCCACTCCAGCAGCACTGGCCTCCTGTCTGTTCCTCAAACATCCAGGTATGTTCTCCCTTTGGGCTCCCTCTTCTAGCAGTTTCCTTTACCTGGAAATCTTCCCTTCATTGTTCACTCAGCTAACGCACTCTTCTTCAAATCTTGTTCAAGTAACAAAATTTCCATAAGGCTGAACTTGACTCCGTACTTAATACCATCAACTATCCATCATCCCCTTTGTCCTGCTTTATTTTACTTTTATTTTCTACAGCATCTTCCACCTTCTGACACCCTACATGGTTTACTTATGTAATAGATCTATTGTTCTCAGACTTTCCCCACCAACACAAAAGCTCCATGGACCTGGAATCTTTCTCCAATGATGGATTCCAAAGCCTAGAGCAGAGCCTGCCTTGAGCAGCAGGCTTTCAGCAATTATTTTTTAAAGGGATGAATGAACACAGGAGGTGAATTTTTCTTTCTCCACAATCACTTGTGGACAATTTTGGCTCAGTATCCTCTTAGACTAAATGTATAGGCATAGGTCATATCTAACGGCACTTGTCTTCTTTCTCTTCCAGTCTGCATTCCCACCTTCAGTCTTCCTTTTCAACCCCCTCCCTCACAACTGTCCCTGTCCCCATGTATACACTCCATGTCCCCATCTGACCTTTATATCCATCAACTTGGCATCATGTGATCTCCACTGTAGCAATACTACTAAGCATCTGGCCACCATGACCTTTAACTTGTCTGCCCTTTCATTATTAAATTAATTCAAGAGATGGTGTGTTATTAACAAGCTCAGTGTCCTGGGAAATAGAATAATGAGCAGGCAATAGTCTCTACCTTTTATTTATTAAGTAGAAAAACATTATTGATTAAAATAAAAGAAGTAATCCACTAGTCATACCTATGGGGATGATCATTGGGGGAAAGTGGTTATTAATAATATTTTAGAAGCTTTAATATCTTACTGTCTTTTGTTAGTCAAAAAAAAGCCAACAGGGCCTACAGAAAATTCATCATATTCACCAAACTTTCTGGCATCGGGGCAGCATGGGAAGGCTAGTGCACTTTAAAAATTCCGTTAAGTGGACACTGGCATTCCATATAGGTTACATGGTGATTAACAGACTGATATTTTAATAATAGAGATAGTTTTCTTGTTTTTTTTAATACATATCAATTAACATTCCTCAAAATTCCATAGCAGGAACATAGATTAACTTTGGCAATCTTAAAAATATTCATTTTACCTTATTGTTACTTGTAATATCTCTTCTTAGCTTTTCTTTATTATCCATGTTCTGTCTTCTTATGATCCCTAAAAAGAAAGCCACAATTAAATAGTCTCTATTGTATTTTGAAAGGTATAGTAATATTGTTTAGATTAATCTTGAAAACTTTTTAAGTTGAAGAAAAATGATCCTTTTGAAATCAGTTTAAGACTATCTAATGGCAATGTATATTGAAAGAACACTTGAAAAGATGCCCATGGTATACAATATTCATACGTGAAAATGCTGTTATAAAAGAACACACATACCAGAAATACATTTATATTTTACCACAATGAAGAAAAAAAATATTTAGACAATTGTGCACCAAACTGATAGCAATGATTAACTCTTCATAAGGTGGGAAGTGATCACAGGGCTTTTCAATCTTCTATGTGCTATTGTACTTTAAAAAAAAAATGATGTAACTTTGTAATTATAAAAATAAGAGTAAATATATTTAATTCATCTATACATACTCACCAGACATCTCAGTCTTTATCCTCTTTAATTTGAATGTTGATTTTATTTTTTGTTAGTTTATTTTTGTACTAAAGGGGTGTTTATTAAACTTTCACTTAAAAATTATGTAGTTTATTTATACTTCATCTTCTTAAGACCAACCCTCAATTTTATAGAAAGAAATTTATGATTATAGAATGTATAAACAGTTGTCCAAGGAAAGGAGAATGAGATCTAACAATTTGCACATTTATGGTCATTTCCCCTTTTCTAAAAGTTGTATTTATTGGAAAGATATTCAGAAAAATAATATACATATAAGTTACATATTATTGAAGTGTCTTCCCCTACCAGTACTAATTTTATAAGTATTATGCTATCTATTAGAATAAAAAATAGTGATTGATTTCACAGTATCCTCCAGATTTAAATTCTTGCAAAATTTTCTACATGTTAGATTGTTGTCAATAAAAAGAATTCTTTTAGAATCTAGTGAAATTTTCCCATACTTAATATGGGTTTTCTTTATTAGAAAGCATCTCCTTCAATACAGTGGAAGCTTATTATTTTACCAAGAAAATTGCATGCAGACTTGATTACAATAAGTCACAATATTTCAATATTCCAACAATTGAGTCCTGTAGTCAGATAAACTATGTGTGATAAAGTAAAGGTACCCTTTTATGAAATAAAATCAGTGGTTGCCAGGAGATGCTGTGCTTGCTCACAAAGAAAGTCTAATCATATCTTCAGTCTCATTAGTAATAAATGTCGTTATTAGTTCAAATAACCTCAAACCTGTGTTCAAATATTTCTTAGGTTTCTAATTTCCTCTCCTCTGGCTGGCACTTCAAGTATATATACAGGACTTTTATTGGGTACTTAAAATGAATAGTAGACTCTTGTCTAGAGCCAATTGTTCCTCCACTCTAGCAGGAGAGAGAAAAACAATAACTATTTCAACTCTCAGTGACGAGCAAAGAGCATTTCTTTTTAAATGAGAACAATCCCCACTCCATGTGCAAAGAAACTTATGCTGACAGGTTTTCCTCTCAAATTCTCCAACCCAACCTCTGGCAAAAAGTTAACATCTGCTTGGGTTTTCCACCGTTTTTCTACTCACTGGTGTTTTCCCAGAATATCCTTACAGATAACTGAAAGAGTCACCTGCCTTCACGGAGATTTCTACGCCCTGCCCTCCTTTACTGAATTTTAGAGCCAAGAGCTCCAGACCAGGAAATCCTGCACCTAGTCCTCACTCCACCATTTACCGGGTTATAGGCAAAACCAAATGTATCGTGGGGCTCAGTTTTCTTATCTACAAAATAAAAATCATACTTTCACTACTATCTTTGTTTAACTTGTAAATTAAAATATTTTGGAAATAATAGTTTAGAATCAAATTGTGTTAAAGGATTATTAATAAAACAGACTTTTACTGACTGCACAATCATAAAACTCCCCACTCCCAGTATAACTCAACAGAAACCTTTCAAATACACAACGTTTACAATCCTTCCTGTTTTAGGTCATTCTGGAGGTTGGCCCCATATTTCTAAGTAATCAGGAGACTGCTATTTCTTGATTATCTGCTTTAAACATTATCGATTTAACATTGTATATGATGATCTGGTTTATTCACATTCCCACTGCCCCCACTTGTCCACTCTCTCAGTATAGTCTAACACCTGTTGGTTATATTGCTGATTTTAATGGTATATACTTACACTTTAATGGTGCATACTTAAACTACTTCTATTTCTTTCTTTTCTTTTCTCAGAAAAGGAGTCTCCACCTTGATTCCTCATTTTGTAAAATGACGTGAGTGTTTCCTAAGCTGCATTCATCTCTCCTCTCTTCTTTGACTTTAGCATCAGAACCTTTACAATGTTGAGTTTGGTCACATTTACATTACAATCTAAAACCTCCCTACCTCCTGTTTTATCTGTCCTTTGATTCTAATTGCTGAAAATGAATTATGTATAAGTATTGTTCAAAGCTTCGAATAAGGATTAAATAGTCTCCTAGGATGAAATTGCCTCTCTTGAAAAACTTTCTTAAATGTTCCTCGACTTTCAAATTGACATGATTTTCTTTCTTGAGAGTGCCCTTTCATTCTTTACTTATTTCTTAAGAAGTACTTAACTTCTTCCAACATCTCCATCATACTGTCTGGTCTTTGGAATCCTCTCTCAACACAGAGATCTTTTACTGATCCCTTCCTTCCTTTACTCCAGTTGGTCTCTGTCTGCAGAGCAGTCACCCGAGATGTGCTATGTATTACTCTTAGGGGTTAGCACCATTAATTCTTAGATCCCAGTCCTCCTTTTGCTTGGTTTAGCCCCTGCATTACTGGAGAAAGACCTCAAATCCTGTTTTCAGAATATGTGCGTAGGGGAATAAACAATATGAATCCTTGAATGTTTCCAAATCTAACATGCCTTTAGACACTCTGCTCTTCATATTTTGGATGGGGTCTAAAAGTATCAGAACCATTTCCTGAAAATACATTAATGAAATTGTTTAATTTTATACAATCACCCAACATTGATTGTGGGGAGTGGAATATCAATCAGTCTGCTCCTCATTTCTAGTTAAGATGATCTCACTTTTCTTTGTGGGGATGTTTATGATCTTTGTTCTTGAAGTTCTAAAAGTCCAGAATGCTGGGTTTCTGTGGGTCTTTTTTAATCTTGGCTTCAAATTTTTATGGAATATTTATGTGAACGTTTTAGGAGTGACTAACGACTGAAATAAAATAAAAGTGAATCTTTAGATTTCAAAATAAAACAAACTGTCAAACCAAAGCATTTGCAAATTAAGACAAAATATCAGAAGGATTTTAGAACAATGCCATTAGTAAAGAGAAGAAAAAGGAAACTGCTTCAAAATCTCACAAAAATGTTCATAGAAGCTTTATTCATAAGAGCCTCAAACTGGAAACAACCCAAGTGTCCTTCAATGGGTGAATGGTTAACCGGACTGTTTACAGTTTACAGTAAACAGCTGTTGTGCACCATACTAGGGGGATTACCACTCAACAGTAAAAAGGACAAGGTTCCTGACACAAGCAACAACTTGGGAGGACCTCAAGGGAATTTTGCTGCATGAAAAAAGCCAATTTCGAAATATGACATATTGAATAATTCTATCTATATAGCATTCTGGAAATGACAATTTTTTTTTTTTTTTGAGGAAGATTGGACCTGAGCTAAGATCTGTTGCCAATCTTCCTCTTTTTTTTTTTTTCTCCCTGAAGCCCCAGTACATACTTCTATATCCTAATTGTAGGTCCATCTAGTTCTTCTATGTGGGACACCACCTCAGCATGGCTTGATGAACAGTGAGTAGGTCTGCACCCAGGATCCAAACCAGCGAACCCGGGGCTGCTGAAGCGGAGTGCACGAACTTAACCACTACGCCACTGGGCCAGCCCCAGGAAGTGACAAATTTCAGAATGGATAAGAGATTAGTTGTTGACAAGATTTAGGGAGGGGAAGGTAAGGAGGGAGCCATGTCTATGAGACGGTGGAACAAGGGATCCTTGTCAGGGAACTGTTCGTATCTCGTGTTCTTGTATCTTGTGGCAGACACACAGATTCACACATGTGATCAAATTACACAGAACTAAACATGCCCACCTTCTCTCTCAGCGAAATTTAAAGAAATTTTAAGAAAAAAAGAAATTAGTTACATTCCCTCTAATGAAATTTAGGTTTGGTTTTTCAAGGTACCTCACAGTGACAGTGCCCCAGAATGATCTGTTGTGAAAATATTATGAGATGTCTCCAAAGATCGGACTCCTTCATGTCCCACTTATCTGCTATTTGGAATGTTACTTAAGAACCTTTTGGCAAGCCTCTCCTACTTTATTTTTCAGAAGGAACATGATCTAAATAATGGTAGTTGCTACCCTAAAGCATACCTGTAAGCCTGATGACAGATCACCGGAAGTCACACACCTCAGGGATTCTCCCTGCAGAAGGATTAACCTATAGGAACCTGTGGGACACAGACATCTCTTCAAGTAGATGTTCTGCCATGCAGAATACACTTCAAACGTTTTGACGTTCCATTCTGTTCTTGCCTATTCATATGTCTTCTGCCTTCTCCAGGAAGAACATTTTTCATTAAACTACTAGATTATTATCAATGGCACAGAAAATCCAGCATATTCAAAACTAAATAAGGATTTATACAGAAGGTGCATGAAAATTAAAATGAAATATGTTGTGATGCCATAACAAATTTTAATAGGAAATGCTTTAATTTAAGCATTATGAAAAATGTATAGTATTTGGGACTTAAAGAGGCCTGGGTGATCTCAGAAAGCCTTTGCCTTCAAAACCATTCAATCTTGAATCAACAGGTAAAACTTTTGGCATACAGATAAGGAGGTCAAAGCTGATGATGTCTAGCCTTTAAGGATAACCACATCTTGGGCACAGATGCACCTTTGTGGGGGCCATGAGACTGGCACACTCCTTGTGCTCTTCAATGCTACCAAGCTAACAGGAACCATGACCATTTGTAGAATCTGCTTTATAATGACCAAGAAATCTTGGCCTCTCCTTAGAAGATCATCCAAAAAACACAATTCTTCTAAAAGTTCATGTCCCATGATTGATTTATAGAGCCACTTAGATCTGAAGGATGAATATGAAAAAAGAAATCTCCATATTTCTAAGCAGTCCATTAAAACCCTTGAAAACATGGAGTCTTTTTCTTCCTTCCTTCCTTCTCCCTCCCATCCTCCCTTCCTTCCTTCCTTTCTTTTTTCTTTTTTTTCATTGCAAGTCCACTTAAAGGTATCTTAAAGATAGGTCATATATTAACTTCCATGGGGGCACAGGGCACTGTGGCAAATTCTAGAAATAGAGAGAGATAAGAAACATAACCTCAACCCTCCAATGATCTTTAATCCAATTGAAAAAACAATATCCATTACAAAACAAGCACAATGGAAAGAAGGTATATATGCATTTGCTCCAATGTATTCACTGAGAAAATATGATGGCTGCTAGGAAAAGCATCTACCTGAACCCAATGAACAATGACATTTTTAAAGCAGGAGGACTCACAGACACAGAGAAGGGCATGTGGCATGGGAGAGAGCTGAAGTTTAAGAAGCCCATGCATAACACAGGCAAAGGAACTTGCATAGTTTCTATCATGGGCATTAATCTGCCAAGGAGGAAGTAGTTATTTGCATGGATATGTGGCAGAAAGAATTTAAAAACCAAAAGACACTAGGGGATATATAACTAGTCAATTATACAACCTTGCTGCAATTTATACTTTGAAGTTCAGAACTATAAATATAAGTTTATCGTATTTTTATTGGTGCTCTGGGACTAAAGATAAAACAATAAAACATTCACTAACTGACCAATTGTAGTTAATTCTGAAATCTTACCACCATTGCATGTGTAAGACAGACAATTTTTTTTCTGTATGCATGCATAAATTATTATATTCATGCATATAAATTTCATGTATCTACATATAAAATGGACAAGAACAATTTTATTAAATTACTGTCTTAGCACAAATAATCAACTTGGTTGTTTAGTCTATATAGATTTTCTCAGTACCTTAAAGTGCCAAATGAATGCTTCTCTTATCACTCTGATCAGTTGAAGACTATGGTTTTACCCAGTAGAGACTTCATTTTGGCAGTGGAGCAATGACATAATGATAAAATTAGAGTTTATTCAGTTCTCACATCCTGTGGGATTGGGAGTAAGAGAAATAGGCAAAATGGACTTTGACAACCAACGCACAATTTTAAAAATTACTAACTACATGTATAATTTTATTAAACAACAGTGTCAAGCGGCTGGATCAAGAAGAGCTAATAGGTTATTGTCTGTAAAAAGTCAATTAGGAATCAGTGGCATCTAATAAAGTCGATTTTGCAGGATGTCTATCAGAGTCATAATTATTTTTTATAATTAGGGAGGGTCACATTTTATTCACCTTATAAAAATGATTCTAATATTGCCAAGTTTATGAATTTTGATAAAAGTATTCATTGCACAAATGAATCATCAGTCTGAAAACCAATCATTAAAATTTCACACTTCCTAACATTCATTTTCCTTCAGGAAGTAACAAATTGGAGAAAGTGTGAGGATGTGAGCTGTATGCTGGCCTTCATATACTACCTTACTTTTCATATTATTTACTTTGCATTTCATTTTATTTATATTGCATTTATTATTTATATGCATTTGCATAACAAAATTATTTTATCTCTCTAAACATGGCAACTTTATGCAATTTTAATTTTGACTACCACATCCACAGTGAATTTTTTGACTACGTAGTCTAAGAATTTGAACATATTCATTGAGTCTTAAAATGTTGAACTTAAAGTTTTCTTCAGTATCAGCAGCTCCCAATGTGAGTGTCTTTAATTTGCTAAATGCTTCACTTCTGTTTCCTAACAGTCCCAAACCACAGGACCAGTGCATTTACCCAACTGTAATTACCATTCACAAATCATCTTTTGTAGAACCTGATCAAGAGACTGCAAAATAACTTTCAGAAATGCAATTTTTCATCAACTTCTTTACTATCCATCAATATAATTTATAACTGTCATTTTAAAGCTTTAATTTCCTGGTGGATATTGCATTATTGCACATCCAGGATAAAGGATTAGGGAAAGCCACATCCCTTAATGTGAACGTTCCAGCAGACAGAAGTTGCTTTTCAGAGCTTTGCTCACTAAACTGATATTTCTCAATCCCATGCTATCCAAAAGCTAATTTCCACACCCTCTTTCTCATGCCCATCCAGAAAGAGGTGCAAGAGCTTAAAACCGGGAAATCATCTTAAGTGAATTTCCATATAATTTAACTCTTGACTGCTTTGCTGTCCTTGCGGTTTTTGTAAAAATGGACAGGTCAAGAATTTAAATAAAATAAAGGTATATACATGAAAAATACAGTTTATCAAACTGCCTTTTGAGCTTTTGATAGCCTAATTTTCCTGACTGATGTCCTTTCATATAGGGATACCATCCTTACTTTTTCCAAAATTTTCAGAAACATAAAACACAAAATTATACTGAGACATGTGATAACAATTGGGGTCTCTAAATAGGGAAAAGGACAAATTTTGAGAGGATGATCACATATTTGAGTGGAAGGAAGAAAGCTGTAGTAAGGGTTTTGGAGCCACTCTACTGATTTTTGTCCAATTATTTTCTGACCACATCCAAGCTCTCTCTTGCCCTGAGGTATGTAATTTTGCATATATGTCCAATCCCAGTCATGATAAAAGAAGAATGTTACAAACAGGAGGGCCACATCAGGAACTTTACAATATTGGGAGTAATCCATGCAAAACAACAAATATGCTTCCCTAATATTGTGTGAGAGGACAGAAGAGCTGGATAACTCCAGGGACTTGAGGTGGGACCGGTCTATTGATTCCAAATACACATAATGAACAGCTACCAGGTGCTAGGTACGCTGGTGCGTGCTGTGAAGATGTAAAGACATCAACGCAGCTTACCACCTGTTCTCAAGAAATATATGTAGAGAAAAAAGATCAAACTCAGCAGTCAGAAAATTGCAAACAATATAGAATCAGAGTATAAACAGGGTATATTTAAATGTCCAACTATATGCTAAGAACCACAACATAAGTATGGTTTTGATGGAGGAGAACAAATTTTAGTGAAAACAATAATAGAAAACTTTCTGAAGGAGGTGATATTTGGGCCAGGACTTAGAAAATTGATAGGAAATATTTTATTTTTCACATATCATGAGCATATACTTATAAATATTAATTTACATTTTACATTTTTGTCTCTACTTTTAAGAAATAACTGGAGTCGGGTAATACTAAGACACACACACAAAAAATTTTTAAATGTTCTGAGCCTCTATCCAATATCATAAACAGTAACAAAGTTACAAATATTGGTAAGGTAATGTCAAAACTAAATTTATTTTCATAATATTATTTAGTTAGGAAATCTATCGAACTGAAACAAAAAATTATGTGAACTATAATAAGAATTCAATAAAGTGTATGGCTTAGAAAAATCTACACTAAATCAGCAGCTTTCCTATATATCATAAATAGCCAAATTATAAAATGTAATGAAGAGGAGACTTCTCAATCCAGAAAAGATGGAATAGACACATTTCTCCATAATCCTCCCACTAACTATAACTAAAAACCATGAACACTGTGCATAAAACAAGCATCAGACTCCAAAGGTGCAGAGAAACAGGCAGACTGGATAGGGAATCTGAGACTTAAGGAATAACATGGTGCTGAGTTTCTTGAGTTTTCTTGTCTCCCATGTATTCTAGATTGGGTGCTGGAGAAGCCTACAACCCAGAAACATCAGCAGGATCAGACGGAAAAAAAAAAAAGCCCCCTGAAAAGCCAGCTCTGTTTTGCCAAAGCAATACGAAATGGGCAGGTTCACAAGACAGAAAACTTTTTGACAATAACTACCCTGGCCTAACATCATGAAAAAACTGAAACATTAATCAGAAGAAAGCAGGAGTAACTATATGAATATGAGATAAAGTACACTTCACAGAAAATTATATTACCAGGATCAAAAAGCAGAACTAAATTTTGATAAGCACAAACAATGTTGGCAACAACCACACTGTGCATGTGCTCATAAAATCTCATTGCATTTACAACCTCTCTTGGAGTTGGTTTGGGACCATGTGATTGAGTTACTTTCCTTGTGACATGGACTACTTCTGGGTCTAGCCAGAAATCCCCTCATGCTTTTTCATTGTGTTCCTTATTGACCCTGGTAGGCAAATGTCCCACATGGTCCCATTACATTGCAGAGGTAGTACAGATCCCAGAGTCACCATGTGGAGGAGAGCACCCAGTGAGAACCGCCTAACCTACACTGTGATCTGTGGAATTATTTGTCGCTGCAACAAATACAACAATGGAAATTTTATGGAGGACTTGGGACTTAAACTTAGCTCTAGAGGGTAAAGAGGAATAGGATTAATAGAGCAATTTGGAGAATCATTACAGAAGAGGGGGGGCAGGAAGGTTAAGTGTATTAGTCATTTAGAAATAGTCAATTTAGCAGAACATTTGCATGAACATTGATTGAATAAGTATCAAAAGTATACAGACCTAGTAATGATCTCTCAATTTAATGTCTGCAAGATCTTTAATTTCTCTAGGAAAGAATTTACTCATATGTCAAATCTTGAAGCTCATGTGCAATGAGTGCTCAAACCCTCTCAGCACTGAGTATGTGCCAGAAGCTGAGGTTTATGCTCTACAGATGTTAGTTCTAATGCACACAGCAAAGTGGCATGGGATATATTATTTCTAAGTTACTGAAAAAGACACCTAGACTCACAGAGGTTAAGTGTTAGTCTTAAAAACGTAAAAGCTGGAAAGGAATTTGAAACCTTTATCAAGTCTTATAAATTTACTCTAATGGAAATTAATGAAAAAAGAATACTCTTTTTAAAAATGCAATTACTATAGTGACTTGGCTTTAATAAAATACATTCTAACAGGTATATCAATATTTTCCTTTATTTTAAAAGAAAGAAATAATTCAGTTATTAAACCATGCAGATTGATTCGATGAAGGGAATTGATTTAATTAAATGAAGGAACTTTGGCAGAGATGCAGAAATCATCATGGAAGTAAAGCAACAGGATATAATATGAAGCAGTAAAAAAGTGTCTTCTAAAACTATTAGATTGTGCAATAATTATATAAAAAGGCAATGCTGCTTGATGAAAAAAAGTAAAATTTAAACATTTATTCTTTTATAGTTTATAAAATATTGAACCATTGACAAGTGTCATTAACAATGCTCCATGGACAGGGGCCGCCCAGTGGCGCAGCGATTTAATTCACGCTTGGCAGCCCGGGGTTCGTGGGTTCAGATCCCGGGCGCCTGCCGACGCACTGCCTGTCAGCCATGCCGTGGCGGCATCCCATATAAAGTGGAGGAAGATGGGCACGGATGTTAGCCCAAGGCCAGTCTTCCTCAGCAAAAAGGGGGAGGATTGGCAACAGATGTTAGCTCAGGGCTGGTCTTCCTCACAAAATTAATTAATTTAATTTAATTAAATTAACTAAAGAAAACAATGCTCCATGGACAAAAACTGAACAGCAATTAAAATTAAGGCAACTAATTAAATGGGACCTTGTATTAAATGTCTTGTCATTAAATTTCTTATTGGTCAATAATACAGACATGCTTCATAGTATCAACATTACTATAAATGTAAATAAAATTTTAATGTGACTTCTATTAGTTAACCATTAACTAAAAGGGGATTAAACTTCATAAATATCTTGGTTATTAAAACTTGGAAAACTAATGGAAAAGTTTGACATCGTTATTGATTTCAGTAATTTCTGTCCATCGATCTGGACAGAAGAATAAGTTAGCTAGAGACAACAGCATCAAACAGAAATCACAGGAAACATTTCTTTAAAAATAGTAAATAATAGGAAAATATTAGAATGACTTGGTAAAGAATTTATGAAACTACAACCATAAAACTTAGTGAACAGTTTTATTAGTGATATAGACAGGTGATGGTATATCTAGATTGATAAGATAAGAAGGATTTGGGGGGAAATGGAATATCTCTTTTTGAAATGACTTTTTAAAAAAGGCGAATGAGAAAAATGAAGAAAAGGGAAAGATAAAAGCCGTATCTTTGGCACATGTCACGTGTATGGTGATGGCTTGTAATTAGTCTGTGGGTGGTGAACATGATGTAATCTACACAGAAACCAAAATATAATGATGTACACCTGAAAAAAAAGTATAAAAATACAGTCATATCTTTTAAAAATAGCTCAGGTAAGCTATTGATACTACCACTGATTCATTGGTTCGTTTGGCAATGTTTTCTTTAAATGCCACCTGCATTCCGGGAGTGTTTTGGTCATTAGAAAATGAATGGTATGTAAAAATTTATATGTGGGCCTTAATAGTCTACACTATGGTGCATTATAGAAAAATTAAGTAATTATACAAAAGATGTACATTTAAGAACTTTGTGGTCTAGAGGAAGCAAAATGATTCTGTGACATCATATAATAAATGGACACCATCTAGGAAGGACTGAATTTCCTAGAAGAAGTGATACTGGAGCTATTGCTTTTCTAACAGTCAAGGCAAAGATAGAAAAATCTCTCATTTGTCCAATTTTAGCATAAGTATCACAAAAGCATATTAGTCCTTTGGGACTAAAGCTTTCCTTCCAAGGTCTGAGAGGGGATTTTTATATGTATATCCATCTCTGCAAAAGTGTGATGGATCAACATAGTGGATGATGTCCTCAACAAACAGTTTTATTAATCAAGCGAACTCACAAAAAAAGGGTGAAATATTGTGAGAGGTCACAATCCAGGCTGAGTATAGTATTGAAATGACCTGGTCTCATTTAGAGGAAAAAACAAACCTGAACAATCTTTAAAAATAAATTTAAAAATAGTTCCAATATCTCTCTAATTATCTCCTTCAATGTGAAGAGTCTTATGTGTCTTTTGATTGGCAAATGTTGTTTCAGGGCACACACTTGGAACTAGTAGACCAGTAAGTCCTGGTGAGCGAATGCACAGCATAGTGATTACGAACAATATTGTATTATAAACTTCAAAGCTGCTAAGAGTCCAGCTCCTAATTGTTCCCATTACAAAAAAGAAATGATAATTATGTGACGTGATAGAGGTGTTAGCTAATGCTACAGTAGTAATCATTCTCCAATATATGTGTATTGTACACCTTAAACTTATACAATGTTATATGTCAGTTATATCTCAATAAAAATAAAATTTAAAAAGGTAATATTAAAAAAAATCAGATTCATATAGAAAGAAGCACATGCTTTCGCTATCCAGTATGTCAAGAGAAATTATTTTCACGATAAATTTACTTTTGGTGACTAACTAAAGTGTCAGTCTTTTAATAAACTAAAGGTGCAAACTTTTAATTGTATGCCACCAGTGAATTCCAAGGAATGTAAAGGTATGGACAGATGTGATTAATTATTTAATAAACAAACCAAATATTAGAACATGAGGTAATCCAAGTCTGAGTCACAATTCCTTGGGGACGATTATTCAAGGAATAATCCTCAGAGAAAATCCAAGAGAATGAGAATGAGAATTAAGAGAAGGTCATCTTGACAAACTGCCATCTTCTGAATCTACCTCTGTAAATACAGGAGAGAACAATTCTCAAAACAAATTTACCTGCTGTAGGTTTTTTTCCATACAGGGAAATATTTTTCACAGTCAGACACATTTTTTGTAAAAGAACAAAAATTAACCTACAAGACAGTGGAGGACTCTTCAGAGTTTTATATTTAAATATAATTAAGTATCCCACATGGGAATAGCTTTGACTTATCTTCAGTGTTGAAGACTAAACTATTTCACTATTTCGTGTCTGTGGATAGTTGTCAATTATTGTATTATGCTATTGTTAATATCATGAGTGCTAAGTTTTTGTGTTTTCTCTCACATTTTGTAAGAACACTTATTAGAGTATTAGAGTTGTATGCAATATTTTGGGGAGGTAAAAAAATTCTATCATTTTTTGCATCCCATTGACTTTAAACCAATACTATCTTTTCTCAAGTTTATCAGAAAAAAACCTGTCAGTAAAAAAAAGAATTTATTATTTTGGACATAGATCTAATTATTCAAGTGTTGTTTGTGCATACATTGTAGATGGTAAGTTGTGTTTCTGTTTGATTTTTCTTGCTTTGTTATGGTCAGTTTGAAATGTGATGATGGTTCTCAGACCTTATAAACACACACAACGTGAAGTCAGGGAAAGAATAACTTGAAGCATTCAGATATTACCCTGACTCACCCCTTCTAAGAGAATCTGATTTATATTCTGCTCCAAATTGTCATTGTTTGCTCCTATATGGAAAAAATTGATTTTATCCTGCTGCTCAAGCTTGGGTAACTCAGAAAACAAAGTAAAATAAGCAGAAGTTATAAATGACCCAAGGCTATGGAAAAATCTTTTATAGCAAGGAGAACTCACTCCCCATTCTCCAGTAGAAGTTACTAGTTCTCTTGAATAAATCTCTGATAATAAATATCCTTACAATCATGGGTGAGGACCCCCACAGCCATGACGCAGCAAAATACAAAGCCTTATAATACTTTCTAACACAGGAATGTTAGATTCTGCTAATTACTGGATTTTTTTCCCCAAATGGCCAGAACTAACTTGACAACACTGGAGAACTTAAATACCATGTGAAATAAAGAGAAAGAAGTAAAGCCCTTGGCAACTAAAGAGTAACTTAAGGGACTATCAGAGATATTTAAAGAGAATAAATGTGAAGATCTCCATGTTTTGTGCAATGTGAACTTTTTTTCTGTATACCCATGAAGTATTCAGTAAACAGTCTATCTCTGACAAATGCTTGGTAAATTTTCATCTATTTTGGGAGTTGCGACAAAACACTGAGTATATTTTCATGGAATAGGAGCCCAAGGAACCCTAAGGAGACCCACGATATGTGGAGCAAATCTGAGCTAATTAACTGGACTCTGTCATTTTTTCCCCTTTTGCCAAGTGTTCATGTAGTGATGTCTTTTGCAAAATCCTTAGACAAAAATGCCAAAAAAAACCACCCTCAAACAAACAACAAAAAACCACTTAGATCATTCTCTTCCATCTCCATTATCATAAAATTATTTTCATATCCACTCCATTTCCCACAATATGCAGTGTCTTCTCACTGCCCTCTAAGAATTACTCCATTTCCTGTTGTCCAACTCTGTACTGCTGACTATGAATAAGGCAGTACACTTAATAAGAAGTGCGTCTACATTCTGGAGTGAGGCAGTCTCAAATGACCAATATCCCACTTTCTATCTGCATACCATTTTAAATTCAATAAACTTAAGATTGCTCACTGGTAGAATGGCAACAACAATATTATCTACCTCACAGGACTGTTGCAAAGATTAACAGAAAATCAGGTAAATGACCTAGTTGAATTTGTCACTATATAATAGGCATCCAATAACTGGTTGCTTCAATGATGGTGAGGATGATTATGAGCACTGTGACAATAATGATGATAATGGCAAGTGTGAATGTTACAAAATAACATAGGCTTATACTTGAAATTTTAAGCATGATGTTTGTATTCAACAATAACTTCAAATACTGAAATTCTTCAAGATTCAAGAATGTTGCCAGAGAGTAGAATAGCAGATAATGGGGCTATGGCTTTGAACAGGTTGATGAAGGAACCCATGCTTCTAATCACTTCAGGGAAGGCCTTTGTTATCAATCTTATGGAGAGATACACCAGTAACAGCAAGACTGATTTTTCTTACCAAATCAGTAAAAATCATTTATTACCAGAAATATGTGAAGTTAGATTTACTTCTGGTAGAATCACGAGGAAAATATCTTATTTTATACAGACATTTGTAATTTTCCCTTGAAGAACAATTGCACTTGCAAAGGTTCAATTTTGTTTTACCTTTTTAATTATAAGAAAATCTCTGCTATTCTTTATTTTTCCCCCTGGGTAATGAAAAATGATGTCATTTGATCCTTAATAGCTCTTGCTTTGGTATTTTAATATATTTTTTTTCTAAAATAAGGAACTAATGGGGGCTTTTTAACGTATTGCTATTTATTGTGCTTCTGATCTTAGAAATGCCAATTCAATAAAATTTAATGCTATATATTTTTGTTGTCATTGACAGAAGTTGAATGGTAATTGTTTTGCTGTTTGTGGAGAAAGAAAGAATAGAAAAACACTTAAATTATGCCACCTTTAAAGTTTGTAAATCCCTATTATGCAGGTGGATACGATCCATCTTTGAGTCTCTCAACCTTTATCATTTGGTTTATATAAAGTATATGTTCAATAACATGTTAGATTGAATTAGGTATCTAAGTTTTTAACAATGGTTTACTTCTTTTGTATTATTCTAAGCTTTTCTACCAATAGTTGGGTTTTTGTATCAGATTATTTATAAAGTATAAAATAAATAAGGAGTAAGAAATAAGACATTTTTTATCTTTTCATAATATACAGAAATAAGAAAAAAACCTAATTGTTTCATGATTTATTTTCAACTAGTCCACCACGTAAAACACAGAGAGGTGGCTAAACCTACAGTCTCATCTCTTGGTGTCTGTTTTCCTCCCTGTTGCTTTCCTTCTCCCCCTCCCTTACTGCTGAATTGTGAGATTTCATGATCACTATCTCTCAAATTGCTTCTCACTATCGCATTTTCTATCCCTGCCCACCTCATTGCAAGAATAACCTACTGCCCACCAAATTTCTCTAGGTTATCTATCAGGAATGAAGGGATCAATGTTTACTTTGACATAATAAAATTTAATCAACACAAAAGAGTTTGTTCTACAAACTCTATAGGTTATTTTCTACACTTTTTTAAAAGTTTAACATACTGAAACTATGTTAAAGACATGACTTATGCTTGCACAACAAATTCCAAATAGTTCAACCTTGATTGAATATATACACGTTATCAACAGAAAAAAATAGATTTCAGCCATTTATAAAATACTGTGCATTTATCCCACATTCTCAAAAAATTTGACATTTAACCAAATTATATAAACAATATTTTACTTTACCACTCTTACTATAATTTTATAGTTGTTATTTAATGTTTATATTTTACTTCTTTCCTGTTTCTGTAATATCCATAGACTTACAGATACCAGAGATATTTTTAAATATGTTTATTCCTGTATATTTATTGCTTATATTTTTAATGAATAAATCATCTACAAAGGTATTACTATACTTTTGTTTCCAATAACATCAGACAAGGCTCAATACACTTCAAAGGTTTAAAATCCTACAGAGTATACTCTCTGACCACTCTGCAAATCACACAATACATCTACAACTTCACCATAAATTCGGAAATTAAGGAGAGAATTTCTAAATTACCCATAGGGTGAAAAATAATTATGAAGGATATTAGAAAATATTTTGAAGTGAAAATGTGCTTCACTAAAATTTTAATATGAAGCTTTAAAATTAATTTGCTCCTTTTTTAAACTTATTGAGATGGGCATTTATGTAACTAATTTTCAGGAAAAAAGTGGAAAGGATAAAATATTAAAAATAGGATGGAAATCAATGAAACGGTATTCAAACATGCTGTAAACAAATCAACATAATCTAGAGTTAACTCTCTGAAAAAAATTCATAAAGTTGACCCTCGGAACACTGATCAAGAAAAACGACAGAGAACAGAAATAATATTAGAAAAGATAAATGTACATCATCAATCTTGAATTTGTCAACAAAGATAATGATAACATGTGAGAGAAAATAGTAATGATTTTGGAGTACAGATTACATAGATTCATCTTTAGAAAAATACAATTCGCAAAGCCTGACTAAATAGAGATAGAAATCTAAATCATCATATAGTTTTAAATAAATTGAATTATTTAGTAAAAGTATTGCCACAAAGAAAACTCCAGATCACAAACACTATACTAATGAATTTTACCAAACATTTAATGAAGGAATAGTACCAATCTTTCACAGAATTGACCAGAGAATAGACAATTGTTAAATACATTCTAACCAGTTTTACATAGCAGCAAAAATTTGATACCAAATCTTAACAGAGACATAAGAATGAAATATTATAGGTCGATCTCATATACACACACACAGATATCCTTAAAAACATGAAATTGACATAATTGAAAAACTATTCATACTTATTGAAAATAATAGCAATCTAAAAATCAAATTATACTTCCTTAGTCTAATAAAGGAAAGGTATGTACAAAACACTTAAGTGAAATATCATACTTAATAGAGAAATGTTGAAAGCTTTCTCTCTGAATCTGAGATTAAGACCAGGATGCCTCTCTCACCATATTTATGCTGTATATTACTGAAGTGTTCACCCATCCAATAAAGTACACCTGAATAATGGAATATATAAGCCTTTGAAACAAAGGAATAAAACTCTCATTATCCACAGTCTATATGGTTCTATATATAAAAAGTTTAATAGAATGTACAGAAGTTACTAGAATATAAAAATAATCAAATTTAAATACTATTAATAAAGAGAAACTGAAACTTTAACATAGATAACATTTACAATACTACCTAAAATATTAAATACCTCTGAATCAACATAAAAATATGATCAAGTATTTTACACCAAAATCTATAAATATGATTGAGAGTAATTAAAGAATATATAAATTAAATGAAGGATAAAGCATTTTCATGGATTAGTAGACAAACTGTAAAAAAATGTGAATTCTTCCCAAATTAACCTAGAGATTCATCGTAATGCCCCCATAAAGTTCCAGAGGTTGGTTTTCCTTTAAATGTAATCATCTGATTAAAAAATATATATGAAAATACAAAGGATCAAGAATAATAAAGATACTCTTGAAGAAGTAAAACAAGAATGGAGAATTGGTTCTTCCGGATACTAAGACGTCTTGTAAAGTTACAGTAATTAAGACAATGAATTTGGTACAAAGATAAGAGACATACCAATGCAATAAAACAGCATGTCCAGAAACACACTCATGCATGTGAGTGGGCTGTGGATTTAGGACAATTGTGGTACCATGAACAAGTGAGAAAAGGATAGATGTTTGATCATTAGTGATGCACCAACTGCATAGCCATACAGAAAACAAGAAAAGAAATGTGATCCTCACCTCTTACCACACAGAAAATAGAATTCAGATGGATCATATCTCTACATGTAGAAGGGAAAGAATGAAACTTTTGGAAGCTATAGAAGAAACTATCCTTATAAACTTGAGGTAGTAAAGATGTATTGAAAAACCTAAAATCATAAGCATAAAGGGAAAACTGAAAATTTGTATGCACAAAGATTGGATTTTCTGTTCTCAAAAGTATTTATTAAAATAATTAAAAGTGGAAGACACAGAGTAGGAGAATACATTGACTATATATATATATATATATATTAACTGACAAAGTTCATATATTCAGAATATATAAAAATCTACAACTTAAGAATGAATTTAGACAATCAAATGAGCAAATGGGCAAGAGATGTGAACACACAATTCAAAAACTAGGAAATTCAAAGGACAACACACATTTATTTAAAATGTCTTATCAGTTAAGACAACTGTGAAAATGCATATAATGTACCATTGTACACACTCTAGAATGGCTGGAATGAAAAATACAGAGCATACAAAGAGTTGGCAAGGATGTGGGGCAAACAGAATTCTTATACACTACCAGTAGGAGCATGAACTGTTACCACCACTTTGAAACAATTTTACACTATCCACTGATCTGTCCATGTGCCTATGCTACAGATGCAGCCCTTCTACTCCCAGTACATTGCCAATTAGAAATACATGCATATGTGCATGAAGAGACAATGTAGCAGCATAGTGAAAACAGACAAACATGAAAATTGATCAAAATCTCCATGAAAAGTAGAATAAATAAAGTGTACTATACTCATGAAACAGAATACTGTAACTTAATGGGAGTTAATAAATTACAGCTATGAACATTATATATATGAACATCACAATCATACTCTTGAATAAAATAATAAGTAATCCACGTAAAAATTCTTCCATCACACTTCCTTTATTTGTAGTTTTTAAAACATACAGCTGAACTATGGTGTTGCCATCAACATATTGTTTACCTCTGGAAGAAGGCACGAATGATTGGGAGGACACACAGGAGGGTTTTCTGGGGGGGCTGGTCATGGAAATCGTGGTTACAGGAGAGTCGGTGCTTTCTGATGATTTACTGAGCTGTATATTTATATTTTCTATTATGTGCACTTTTAAATAGTGTAGCATACCCTATTCCTCATGTTGCTAAAGTAAAACCTATTATAACCAGAACAGATGATTTTGTGTACATCATTTGCCCACTCACTGAACGAGTCTACACTATGACAGTTGTCTTGCTGTCGCCTGAGCATTCTCAGCCTACATTTCTCACTGCCTAAGTACCTTCACACTACCATTCTCTTTTGCAATAATTAGGAAGAAAGAAGAAACCAGAAATCAAAATGTCTTAGTTATTAATTCAGTTTATAGTCTCTGTCCACACGCAATGACCTGGGAGAGATGCCACCACTTCTACCAGTTTACATACTCATCAGACCTTGTATCAGCTCTTTAATGGATCAGCCTTATTTTGGGATTCCCAAATAAAGTCTCAGTTGTATGCCCTGTATTTAAACAAGCGTTTCCACACTCGTCCACAGAACGCTAGCTTCCTCTGTTTTTAACTCATTTCTCCCCGTCTCCCACAGTGCTCTCCCTTTCAATTAATGGAAACTCCATCCTCGCAGTTGCTCAGTTTAAATTAAACTTGGAGTCACCAATGAATGCTGCTTCCTCTCGTATGCATACACAATCCACCAGCAAATCCTGTTAGCTCTGCATTCAAAACATAACCAGAATCCAACTATTTTCACCATAACCTCTGTTAACTCATTAGTCTAAACCACTACCATTTTTTTGCAAAGCAGCTTCCTCAACTTGTCTCTCTGTTTTTGCTTTTGCCATCTTTCGGTCTATGTGGAATAATCTTCCCCCACATATTTCTTTTTTCATTGGGGTAAGGTATGCACAACATGTAATTGACCATTTTAATAATTTTTAAGTGTATAGTTTGGTGACATTAAGTACATTTCCACTGTTGTGCAACCATTACCACCACCCGTCTCCAGAACTCTTTTCATCCTGAGAAACTAAAACTTTGTTCCCATTAAACACTAACTTCTCTATTTCTCCCTACCCCCAGCCCTTGGCAACCACCATGCTACTTTCTGTCTTTACAAATTTGACTGTTCAAGTTACCTCCTGTAAGTGGAATCATAGAATATTTGTCCTACTGGGTTTGACTTATTTCACTTATCATAGTCCTCAAGGTTCATCCATACTACAGCAGGCAGAATTTCATTCTTTTTTAAAGGCTAACATTCCAACGTATGTATATATCATACATTGTTTATCCATTTATCCACTGATGGACACTTGGGTCACTTCCACCTTTTGGCTATCCTGAATAATGCTGCTATAAACATTGGTGTAGAAAACCCTGTTTGAAAATCTGCTTTCAATATTCCGGGTATATACTCAAAAGTACAACTGCTGGATCATATGGTAATTCAATGTTTAATTTTTTGAGAAATAACCATATTGTTTTCCACAGTGATTGCACCATTTTACATTCCTACCAGCAATGTAGGAATTCCTATTTCTCCATATCCTCACCAATTCTTGTTACTTTATGGTTTTGTTTCAGGTTTTGTGGGGTTTTTTTGTAATAGTCATCTTAATGGTTGCTAAGTAAGACCTCTGGTGATTTTGATTTGGATTTCCCTAATGATTTGTGACGTTGAACATCTTCTCACGTGTTTACTGGCCATTTGTGTATGTTCTTTGGAGAAATGTCTGTTTAAGTCTTTTGCTCATTTTTGAATTAGGCTGTTTGTTTTTTGTTGTTGAGTTGTAGGAGTTCTTTACTTATCCTGGATTAATCTCTTATCCTGGATATTAATCTCTTAAGATACATGATTTTTTGGATATATCTTTTCCTCTGTGGGCTGTCTTTTCACTTGGTTGATAGTGTCCTTCAATGCACAAAATTTTTTAAATTTGATGAAGTCCAGTTTCTCTATTTTTTCTTTTGTTGCCTCTGTTTTTGGTGCAATATACAAGAATTCATCACCAAATCCAATGTCATGAAGCTTTTCCCCTATGTCTCCTTCTAAAAATTTTATAGTTTTAGCTCTTATGTTTAGATCTTTGATCCACTTTGAATTAGTTTTTATATATGGTGTAAGATAAGAACCCAACTTAATTCTTTGGATGTGGATATCCAATTTTTCTAGCATCATTTGCTGAAAAGATTGTCCTTTCCCCTTTGAATAGTCTTGGCACCCTTGTCGAAAATCATTTGAGCACATATATGAGAGTTCATTTCTGGGCTCCCTATTCTATTCCATTGGTCTATACGTCTTTATTTCTGGCAGTACCACACTGTTTTGATTACTGTAGCTTTTTAGTAAGATCAGAAATCAGGAAGTGTGAGACCCTCAAACTTTGTTCTTCTGTTTCAAGATTGTTTTAGCTATCTTAGGTTCCTGGCGATTTCAAATGAATTTTAGGATGATTTTTTCTATTTCTGCAAAAATGTCTTTGAGATTTTCATAGGGATTGCACTGAATTTGTACATAATTTTGATTAGTATTAATATCTTAATACTGAATCTTCCAGTTCATGAACAAGGGATGCCTTTCCATCTATTTGTGTCTTTTTCAAATCTTTCTCCAACATTTTATAGTTTTTAGTGTACAAGTCTTTTGTCTCCCTGGTTAAATTTATTCCTAAGCATTTTATTCTTTTTTGATGTGATTGTAAATGGAATTATTTGCTTAATTCTTAAGTTCCTTTTCAGATTTTTCATTGTTAGTATGTAGAAAAGCAACTGATTTTCATGTGTAATTTTGTATCCTGTAAGTTTGCCAAATTCGTTAAATAGTTCTAACAGGTTGTTTGTGTGTGTGTGTGTGTGTGTGTGTATGTGTAATCTTTAGTGTTTTCTATATATAAGGTTATATCATCTGCAAAAAGAGATAATTTTACTTCTTTCTTTCCAACTTGGATATCTTCTCTTTTTCTTGCCAAATGACTCTGGCCAGAACTTCCAATACTACGTTGATTAGAAGTGGTGAAAGAAAGCATCCTTGCTTATTCCTGATCTTAGAAGAAAAGCTTTCAGTCTTTCACCACTGAGGATGAAACTAGCTGTCAGTTTTTCTTATATAATCTTTATTATTTTGAGGTAGTTTCCTTCCATTTCTAGTTTGAGTGTTTTTGTCATGAAAATGTGTTGAGTTTTGTCAAATGCTTTTTCTGCATCCATGGAGATGATTATGTGGCGTTTTTTTCTTCATTCTGTTAATGTGGTATATTACATTGATTGATTTGCATATGTTAGACCTCCCCGTCCCACTTATTTCTATGGATCAATCCCTTACTCATTTCCATCTATTTTTTAAATGTCATCAGTCAGTAATATCTACTGTGACAATTCTATTTAATGTTGCATTCATTCAGCTCTGCCACTCTCACTTGCCCTGATTTATTCATTTTTAGGTTTTCCTGTAATGCCAGACTGCTAGCAATAGATTCTTCCAGTTTTTATTTATGTGGATATGCATTAATTTCACTTTCAGGTTTGATGACAGTTTCACAGGATATAAAAATCTTGGTTGAACATTTTAATTTTTTCTTTCTTTTCTTTTGAACAAATCCTGCTGCTGCCTGCTGGCCTCCATTTTGATGATGAGAAATCAGTGCTAATCTTATTGCTCTCCCCCAAATATGATGTGTCCTTTCTCTGTCATTGCTTTTAAGATTTTGTCTTTTGGGGGCCGCCCGGTGGTGCAGCAGTTTAGTCCGCGCTTGGCAGCCCGGGGTTCGCGGGTTCGGATCCTGGGCGCCCGCCGACGCACCACTTGTCAGCCATGCCGTGGTGGCGTCCCATATAAAAAAAAAAAGTGGAGGAAGGTGGGCACGGATGTTAGCCCAGGGCCAGTCTTCCTCAGCAAAAAGAGGAGGATTGGCGATGGATGTTAGCTCAGGGTCGGTCTTCCTCAAAAAAAAAAAAAAAAAGATTTTGTCTTTTGGCCAGTTGACTATAATGATTCCAGGTAGGGTTTCCTTTGTGCTCAGATGACGTGGGGTTCACTGAGCTTCTCCGATAAATAAAGTAACATTTTAAAGCCGATTTGGAAATTTTTGGCCAGTATTTCTTCAAATACTTTTTCTGCTCCCTTTTCTCTCTTCTCTAGTACTTCATTTATACACATTTTTAAAATGTTTGATATTTTCCCATTAACATTTTTAACATTATTCTTTGAGTTATATAATTCTATTTCAAGATTCACTGATTCTTCTGCTATCTCAAATCTATTGCTGAGGCCAATTAGTTAATTTTTCAATTACATTATAGTAATTTTTAGCACTGGAGTTAACATTTGGTTCTTTTTTATAGATTCCATTTCCCTTTTTATTTTTCCTAATGGTTGATTAACATTAGCATATACTGCTTTAATCATTTGAATATACTATCATTTAATTCCTTGAACATATTTGTAGCATGTGCTTTCAAGTCTTTATCCGCTAAATCCAACAACAGTGTCCACTTGGGTTCAGTTTCTACTGAATGATTTTTTCTTAAGTCACACATTTCTGTTTCTTTGCACATCTAGGAGTTTTGGCTGAGAATCTGACATTATAAATATTAGACAACCTGAGATTCTCTTTTATTTTTCTGAGGTTGTTGCTTCCTTATTTTAGGAATATACCTTGATTTGAACTGTAAAATCTGTCTGACCCATGAGTACAGCTCCTGTACTCTTGGAGCTGTAACATCTTGGCTTTTCCATTCTTTTTCTTTTTTTTCCTGGCTCCCTGGATGTCTCCCTTGTGATGGTGTAGTTTAAGGCCATCCAATGATTTGAGAGAGTTATGCTTAGACACCTTGAGCTTGCAAGGCTTCCACTCTCTGCCACCTGAACTGTGTGTGGATTAAGGAACTAATTCAAAGGTTCATCTCAGCCCTTCTATCCTTCTCCCAGTTACATTTCTAGAGGATCTGCTGACAGCTCCCATGCAAGACCTAGGATCCATCCAGTAAAGCTGTGGATATTGCTGCATGCCTGAACTGAGTCTGTCAATACCAGCTTGTAAAGCTATGGGGAGCCTCTACCACCCTGAATCAAGTCTTCCACCTTAGACAAATAAATGCTTTGGGGTTTTGCTTCTCACCCAAACAGAATCTGTTCCCTCTCACTGGCAAAGCTGCTTGGTTTTCTCTGCCAGTCACAAACTGAGTTCCCCAACTCCTGCAGCTGAAACTGTATTTTACTCTGTTAATACAGTGGATTGGGTGGAAGCATTTGAGTACTCCCAGGCAATAACGTCAGACTTATCATTATCCCCAACATGGTAGCAGTTTCTCAGGAGTAAATAATTCTCAACTGATAGTCAGCCTTTTGTCATTTTCTGAGGTCTTCAAATGGTTGTTTTTAACAAGGTTTCTAATTTTATATTAGGTTGAATGAAGCACGATTATCAACTCTCCTTTTCATACATGTTCGACTCTTTTGTTCCTGCCTCCTTTTGCCAGGATACCTGGAAAACATTTTTAAAAACACTTTCAAAATCTTGTTCTGAACCTAGGCAACAACTACACTAAAGCAGGTGAGAAAAATACAAATCTAGTGACTCACTTTACAATAATGTCAACACACTTCAAATGAGCCTTCAGAATGGTTTCCTGAAAAGTACGATATCTTTGTCAATTCAGCCTGCCACTCTTCCCAACTGTACTAGTCAGGGTTCTCCAGAGAAGAAGAACCACAGGAAGTGTGTGTGTGCGGGAGGAGATTTATTATGAGAGATTGGCTTATGCAGAAATGGAGACTGAGAAGTCCCACATCTGCCTTCGGAAAGCCAGAGACCCAGGAGAGCCAGAGTTGTAGTTCCAGTCCAAGTCCAAAGGCCTAAGAACCAGAGCTCTGATGTCTAAGGGGAGGAGAAGACGGATGCCCCAGCTCACACAGAGAGCAAATCCATCCTTCCTCCACCTTTTTGTTCTATTTGGACCCTTAACATATAGGATGATGCCCATCCACAATGCGGCTGGGCCAGGCAACCTTCTTTACTCAGTCTACTGATTCAAATGCTTATCTCTTCCAGAACACCCCCACAGACACACCCGGAAATAACATTTACTAGCTCTCTGGTCATCCCTTAGCCCTGTCAAATTGACACATAAAATTAACCATCACACCCACCTTCCATAACTCTTTGCCTTTTCTTGTTCTTAGAAAATGACCTTGCTACTTATTTAAGTAAACGACAACAATCAGATCAGAACCTTCACACACTCTCACAACCCACCTGTATCTGAAGCCAGATATTCTGCTTTACACATTATGTAAAAATCCATGAACTGGCCTACTCAAAAACTTCACTCTATCATTGTATCTCTGCTTCATCACACTTATTTCCTATTTACTACATTATTCCCAACAACATGAAATATGCTAAATACCTTCCAATTATAAGAGGAAGCCAGTAAGTAACCAAGTAAATAAAACCTTTATTTGACAAGAGATGCTTTTTCAATACTACTTCATTTTTCTACCGCCTTCTGCATCATAATTACACGGAAGCATGGCCTATACTTGCTATAACCCCTAAAATCATGATTTCTCCCCCACCAACAACCATACTACATGTATCAGGGTCACTGTCAACCTTCATATTTTTATATCTGATTTTCAATTCAAAATTCTCATTTGCTGCCCCAGCAACACTGGACTTAGTATGTTTTTTTTAATCTCCTTGAAACTTTATTTTCCCTTGAGCTCTGTGACACCACACTCCTGTTTTTTTCTTATACTTCACTGACTATTCCCTCTCAGTCCCCTTTGTTGGAGTTTCCTAATTCTTCACATAATGGTACAGCGCTCCAGCTCTCAATCCTAAGACATTCTCAGAGTGATTTCATCTCTATGTTGACTGCTCCCAAATTTATTTTACCTCCAGCTCAAACTTCTAAACTGAATTTAAGACCAAAATATGCATCTTCAAATACGTTTTTCTAACTATATGTTAAATAAGTTTAACGAATTTAAGACATCCAAAACAAATCTCATTTTCTCTCAATAAAACCTTACTCCTGCCATGTTTCATTTCTCAGTGAATGGTATCTCTAAATATTTGGTTACTTTAGTCCAATATCTGTGAATCACCATTGACTCCATTCTTTATTTCACAACCCACATCCAATACATCAAAAAAAAAATCTTTTCCGTGTCTACTGTCAAATCCTGAATTTGACCTCTTCTCACTAGTACTACATTTTTCAAATCCACCATTACCTGTCCTCTGCTAGTCCACTATGCTAGCTTTTAATTCCACTCTTGAACCAAGTGTATACACTCCTTACAGTATTTAAAGTGATTGGTCTAACATGCAGTTTCATCAAGTGGTTTCACCACTCAAAATTTCCAAATGGTTTCCATGACACTTCAAATATATGTGGCTTATTTTCCACATCTGTGTATTTATTTGATTTTTCCATTCCCATCCCTCCCAGTAGAATGTAGAACTACATGAGGATAAAACTTTTTGTTTACAGCTGTAACCTAGGCACTTTGAATAATGGTGGGACCAGACTAGGCATTCAATACATATTTAGATTTATAAAATAAGGCAATGTATGCCCTCTGAAGTATAATGTTTATTAGGGCCCAACATGACCCAGCCATGTACTCATCTTCTTATCCTACCTTTTCTGCCCTCTCTCCTTGGGCTCCAGGCTCTGCGCTGTTCTTTAAACAGGCCAAACATACCCCAACATCGGAGACTTTGTTCCTGCCATGCCCCATGCCTGGAGAGACATGCATTGGTGGTGACATATTTCTTTCAGGTTTCAGTTCAGTGTCAACTCCTGGAAGATGTCCCCACTGAACCCAGTCACTGGAATAGCACCACTTCTCTCACTCTATCCCCTTATCTCACTTTAGCTGTCTTCAGCATTTATAAATATCTGATATAACATTGTAGAGACAAACTTATTTGCTTTAGGAAAAAAATTCTTGTGAGATATTTCATGTAATAGTCTACTTTAGCCTAGGAGTTGTGTTTGCAGTCACAAGACCAATTTGGATTTTGCTTTTCTCACCAATAGCTAAGCATGGTGAGAGCCACCATGATGTCATCTTTATGGTGTTATGGATGGTGACAGTGGCATTTACTTTTCCTGCACAATGCTTTGGTTTGCTAATTTGTAGCAGTGATAATCTCATATGTCATGACATTGCTTTTATTTATTTCCTTTATCTTTACTCTTTTTTGTGTGTGAGGAAGATGTTAGCCCTGAGCTAACATCCATTGCCAATCCTCCTCTTTTTTGCTGAGGAAGACTGGCCCTGGGGTAACATCCGTGCCCATCTTCCTCTACTTTTATATGGGGCGCCACCACAGCATGGGTGACGAGCAGTGTGTCGGCTGCTGCCCGGGATCCGAGCCCATGAACCCCGAGCTGCCAAAGCACGAACTAAACTGCTGCACCACCAGGAGGCCCCATATCTTTACTCTTTTTATCATTTAAGTTTTATATACATTATGTGTTAAATTATTAAAATAATGATCTACCATTAATTTTATATTAATAATATACCTGAATTATGAAAATGCACCCTACAAAGTATTTCTTGAAAACAAATTAACATTCTAAGATATCGTAAGACTGTACATTTATGTGATAATTGCTATATTTTCTATGTCCCCCTACTAGAATGGGGGGGACATAGTAAATATAGTGATAAATATATACATACATAGACATATATCAGTGGAACAAGGTAGAGAACCCAGAAACAGACCAACAAAATCATGCTGAAATGATTTTTTGACAAAGGTACAATACTAATTAAGTGGAGAAAGAATACCTTTTCCAACAAATTGTGCCACAGGTCAAAATGGATCATAAACTTATCTGTAAAATGTAAAACTTTAGAAATAAAGACATAGGAGAAAATTTTCAGATCTAGGATAAGGCAGAGAGTTTTAGACTTGACAAAAAGCACAAACCACAAAATATAAAAATTTTGTTCTACAAATGCCTGTGTGAAGAGAATGAAAAGACAAGCTAGAGTTGGGAAAAAACATTTGCAAATCATATATATGACGAAGGACTAGTATCTAGAATATATGAAGAACACTCAAAGCTTAGTAGTAAGA
The DNA here is from genome assembly GCA_031878705.1 of Tapirus indicus. Classification (NCBI taxonomy): domain Eukaryota; kingdom Metazoa; phylum Chordata; class Mammalia; order Perissodactyla; family Tapiridae; genus Tapirus; species Tapirus indicus. The sequence continues at coordinate 126,026,303 of CM062925.1, forward strand.
AGCAATCAATCACATTAGAAAATGAGAAAAAGGCAGCAGCAGCACATGAAAAGATGTCCCATATCACCATCTATCAGGAAATGCAAATTAAATTACCATGAGACATCACTACACACCTAACAGAATAGCTAAAATAGAGCACGGTGATGATGTGAAATGCTGGGGCAAGCCTGATGAGAATGTAAGATGGTCCAAACAGTCAGAAACCAGTCTGGCAGTTTATTATAAAAGTAAACATGCAATTACCATATGGACCAGCATTGCACTCTAAGTCATTTATCCCAGGGAATGAAAACCTATGCCCACACAAAAACCCATACACAAATGTTCATAGCAGCTTTATTCACAATAGCTAAAAACTGGAAATGGCCTAGCTGTTCTTCCATAGCTGAATGGTTAAATAACCTGTGGTATGTACATACCACCCAGAACTCAGCAATAAAAGAACAAACTCAATACACCCAACCTGGCTAAATGTTAACAGAATTGTGCTGAGTGAAAAAACCCAACTCCAAAAGGTTCCATAATGTGTGATCCCATTTATATAACAGTTTTGAAATGACTGCCTTTAGAAATTGGAGAACAGACTAGTAGTTGCAAGGAGGTAGGAGTGGGGAGGTGGAGAGAGGGGCAAAAGGAGATCTGGGTTTATAAAAGGACAACAAAAAGGTCCTTGTGATGATGAACCTGGTCTGTGTCTTGACTGTGGTGGTGGATACGCAAACCTACAAGTGTGATGAAAGTGAACAGAACTAAATACACACACACACAAGTGTAAGTAAAACTGGAAAACCCAAGTAAGATGAATGGGTTTTATTAACATCAATTTCTTCATTCTGATATTTCATTATAGTTTTGCAAAATCTTACTGCTATAAACTGAATATTTGCGTCCCTCCAAAATCCATATGTTGATACCTAACCCCCAATGGGATGGTGTTAGGAGGTAGGGACTTTGGGAGGTGATTCAGTCATGAGGGTGAAGCCCCTATGAATGGATTAGTGCCCTTATAAAAGAGACCTCAGAGAAAGCTCCCTTACCCCCTCCACCATGTGAGGACACAGCCAGAAGACTAGGTCTATGAACCAGGAAGTGGGCTGTCACCAGACACCAAATCTGCCAGTACCTTGATCTTAGATTTTAAGCCTCCAGAACTGTGGGAAATCACTGCCTGTTGTTTATAAGCCACCCAGTCTGTGGTACTTTGTTATAGCATCCTGAACAGACTAAGACAGCCACTATTGGGAGGAACTGGATAAAGGGTACACATGACCTCTCTCTGTATTCTTTTGTACAAATACAGGTGAATTGACAATTATCTCCATAAAATTTTAATTAAAATAAGTCTATGAATGATACATTTTGTAACTAAACCAGAAGCCATTTCCTCCTAAAAAAGCAGTCCTTCAAATGGTATACTATAGGAGAACTATATATAAAAATTATATTTGGAATGGAGATATTTACAGAGAAACTACTGGATTATGAACTATTCATGTTATGATATTCAGTCAGAACAACCACTATAACATTCATTCCCCATGTCCCAGACATGGCCAGGAGAGCAAAGTACAGGATATCTCATGGTGTGTGATTAAGTCCAGATTGTAGATTAGTTCTGAGTCTGCTAAAGGCAGTCATCACCTAGAGGCACCCTATAGGAGGACCCTAGAACACTTTACAGATGAATGGAGTATGTATAGAATAAACAAAAGTTCCACTTTTAAGGTTTCATCACTCTCAAGTGTACAACATATGGCTAAATAATATTGGAGAGATTTGACATAAAGTCAATCAAAGTGTTCTGAGAAATATTTGCCACCTTATATATTGGTATAGCCTAAATACCTTCTTTACACATTAAAGTCTTTGACTAATATTGTTTAAATAATGTTCTTTCTCATGGTAAAATACTTTAGAGTAATTCCAGGAGGTTCTTGAACACATATTTTGCCATCATGTTAAACTGTCCCTCCCCCCAGTCTCCTAGCCCTTTTTATAACTCTTCTAGATCATTACTGATTTTCAGCTGTTTTTGTTTGTTTATTTGTTTGGAAGGCTTTTTCCTTTGACTTTCTATTAAATAGCTAAAATGAAAGATGTGTCTTGGTTGACCATCATAACTGAGTCATTCTGATCATACATAAATGATAAGATTTTCAACAAGTACTGGAATAGTGTTTCTCTAATAAGAGGATAACAACATGTTATAGGAATGATTTTTCACGGCTGAGTTCTTCAGAGCCATAGGGAAACTGCCAAAAGCTGTGTGGGGTTAACCTCAGTCTCTGGTTTATTCCTCCAAGAATGTCTGGATGGGACTGAAGTCTTGGAGTGTCCTTCTGGTGGAGCCACACCAAACAACTGCCTGCCATTTCCAGTTCTTGATTCAAATCCAGGATAACATTGCTGAGGGGTAGGGTGTATGGCTCTGCAAATTACTAGCCATTGATACAGAGCACATCGTAACCAGTATGAACATAAATAATTTTGAAATGTTGCCATTTCTGAAGAATGGAACTCCAACAACTGCATTTTATCACTGTAGTAATCATACATGAATTCCATCATAAATTATAAATATTTCTATGAAGACAACTGCACTGTTTCATGTGGTAACTGCAATTTCAACATCAGTTTAGGGTGCTCTACAACATAGTCTATTGATTACATCAGAAAAGCGATTCCCATGAGACCTGATTTTTTTCAGGCAAGATGTGGTTAGATAAAATTCACTTTGAGAACTTTTAACTTCTATGCATAGAAAATTTTACTAGAATATCTTCTGGTTTCATGGTCAAAACCTTGATTAAATTAGTCTTTCGTTTCTCTTACTTAGAAGGCACTTTCATTCCTTCATCGATTTTATCACTAAATTGTTGGGTATATTTAACTCAGTGGGTCCCTCCTAAATTAAATCAATTAGGCAAATGATGAAGCTAAGAATTTTTTGGTTGCTATTGTTGATGATGATGTTCAAATATTGAATTTTCATAATAGTCTTCTCCCTTTGCATTCTACAGTTTCTATCACACTCCAGTGAAATGGATGCACATATTATGATGCGGCAATTCAACTTGTGAAAGAAAACTAATCATTCATAAGAATTATCACAAGGCCTGATACTGGTTTGCTTAAGTATTTTCCCATATAATTGTACTGCCCTCTATATAACCAAGAAGTAACAGTAATAATAATAGTAATCCCCTTTCACAGGGATTATTTTATGTAATTCCCACAATAACTATGAGGAATGTACTAAATACCTTGAGCTGCAAGGCCAAAAAAGGAAATAGAATCCAAGTCTATCATAATTTAAAACCTATTTTCTTAACCACTTCAAAGAAACATTTGAGATAAATACAACCGTTCCCTAGCTAAGGATAGCTTTGATAATATCACTTCTACTAATGTATGTAGAATAGATTGAAGGTGACAGTACCTAGATTGGAGCAAAAAGAAAAACCATAGGATTTCCCACCTCATATATGAGGAAACCAATTTCAGATGTGTTAAATAAACTTCCATAATCACAGAGCTCTTTTCTCAAACCCCACACCACTTTCAATAAGACTTTTAAGTTTCCGAATTCCAAAGCTGATCTTTGAGACTCTTCCAGCTTTCACTATTTTCTCCACTTCTCCAAAGGGGGAGTGTGAAACAGATGAGAAATAAAGGGAAAAATATTCTCAGTCATGAAACTGTACAGCAGGTATTAGGCCTTTCTACAGAGATGATGCCAGGCCTTCAAAGAAACTCTACCATTCCACATAAATTGGAGAGTCATGGAAAACAACACTGAATTCTGACATGAAAAAGAAAGTGCCTGCCAGCTGAGCATTACCTACACAAAAGTAGTGAAAACTCTGAAGTCAGAAAGCATAGAGTCCCATCACTGCTCCATCATTTGCCAACTGAGTAACTTCTCTCATTACTTCATTCACTAGACCTTAGCGGTTACCTAAGGATAGCCCTGTTGTTAAGAATTAAATATGACAATCCATATGAAGTGATTAATACATTGTTCTGTACATAGTAACTACGTAATACTTGTTAGCAGCTGCTGCTGTTGGCATTGGTGTTGAAGCTGTTGTTGCTTTAACTATTATTAACCAAAGGAAACTGTCACATCAGTTTTTCTAAATGGGGGTTTAGTAAATAGTAAAAAAGAACACTCTCTGACTTAACCAACTATAAGATGCTATCTATTTTGGTGATTCAAGTGTAAAGTTATAAACCTACTAAGAGAAATGTGATATATATATGTGAGATTATATATATATATATGTGATATAGATAAATGTGATATAGATACATATATATCTATGAAGACACATTTATAACCCATGAGAACAAATCGGGGAAGCAGTGTAGCAGAGATACGTCTTGGCTTCAAAGTGATAGAGTGCAGTTGCATTTTTGCCTTCTCGACTTGGGTATTATCCCAAAGTAATAAGGAAAATCAGAAATGCAAAATCTTGATTTAATAAAAGTTGAAGATAACTGCATCACCATCTGCAATTTCTGAGTACAGCTGCAAAGCTCAGCAAAACAACAGAGAAAAGTTACCTGAAGAGTGGTGACCAAAAGGAGTGAAAACTGGTCTGACCTCAAATTTCTCCAGAGCAAAATTAAATTCTAGGAGTCTGAGGAGCTCCAATAGCAAAGTATGCAGGGAAAGAGTGAACCAAGAAGTTTATAAACAGCCAAACTGTAACTCAAGTTAAAAAGCAATAAAATGAAAAAATTTAAAATTCAATAATCTACAAGTCCTTCCTAAAAAAACTACTGAAGGACAAAATTCCACTAACCGAAAGATGACTGGAAAAACTACTGTCAAAGAAATGGCAATGTCATGGAATTTATTTTACCATAGAGAAAACTAAAACAAATACATTATTTATGGGTAAAGAACAGAATATTCGTGTCATAAACCTTAACACTGCAGAAATAATATAAAAGTTTTGAAAAAAGACATAAGGAAAGTGGAAGACAGTGTAAACATGCCGATTTCATCATCTTTTACAGCAAGGAGATGAATGATAGGAATTAAAGATGACAAATTAGAAGAACATAAGTAAATATGAGCATAAAGGTAAAGAATAAGAAAAATATTTTACATAGTGAAATTAAGAGAAGACTATTCAGGGATTAGAAATATATTTATTGCATTCTTGCTTATAGAGTAAAATCAATTTATACTACATAAATTACAGATTTGTGAGTAAAATAATCACAGGAATTTATGTAAATTCAATGCAAACTCAAAATTTTAGCATTTATTTTTCAAAAAATCCCAGCCTTATTCTAAAATCCATACAGAATCTCAGAGAACCAAGAACTGCCAAGGAAATTTTAAATCAAAAGAACAAACCTAAAAGACTTAAGATTATCAGATATCAAGTTTTTTATAAAAAAATAATGTAATATCCACTCTGGATTCAAAATAAACTTCAACGTTATAGTAATCAAAACAGCATGGTGCTAGCAGAAAAACAGGCACATAGATCCATGAAACAGAATTGAGAGTCAAGAAATAAAACCACACATTGATGGACAGGTAATTTTTTACAAAGGAGCCAAGAACACACAATGGAGAAAGGAAAATCTCTTCAATAAATGGTGTTGGGAAAACTGGACAGCCACATGCAAAAGAATGAAAGTAGGCCATTATCTTACACTGTACACAAAAAACTGAAAATGAATTATAGACTTGAATGTAAGACTTGAAACCATAAAACTCCTAGAAGAAAATATAGGCAGTACACTCTTTGACATTGGTCTTAGCAGTATCTTTTCAAACACTGCCTCCTCAGGCAAGGGAAACAATAGAAAAATTAACAAATGGGACTACATCAGACTAAAGAGCTTCTGCAGGCAAAGGAAACCATCAATAAAACAAAAAGACAACACACCAACTGGGAGAAAATATTGCATATCATATACCCAACAAGGGGTTAATTTCCAAAATATATAAAGAACTCATACAATGCAACAACAAAAAAATAAACAACCCAATCAAAAAATAGGCAGAGAATCTGAACAGACATTTTCCAATGAAGATATACAGATGGGCAACAAGCACGTAAAAAATGTTCAACATCACTAATTACTAGGGAAAGGGAAATTAAAACTACAATGAGATATCACTTCACACCCATCAGAATGGCTACAATTAACAAGACAGGAATTAACAAGTGTGGGAGAGAATGTGGAGAAAAGGGAACTCTCATACACTGCTGGTGGGAATGCAAACTGGTGCAGCCACTATGGAAAACAGTATAGAGATTTCTAAAAAATTAAAATTAAAATTTAGAAATACCATATTAAACTAAATAGTTATAAATATAGAAATATAATTTAAATAATTAAAAATAGAATTACCATATTTCAGCTATTCCACTACTGAGTGTTTATGCAAAAATCATGAAATCAATAATTCAAAAAGATATATGCACCCCTGTGTTCATCAAAGCGTTCTTCACAGTAGTGAAGATGTGGAAACAACCCAAGTGCCCATCAACAAAGGAATGGAGCTCCACTTTGGCACCTTGGGTTCGGTTCCCGGGGCGGAGCTACACCACTAGTCAGCGGCCACGTTGTGGTGGTGACCCACATACAAAATAGAGGAAGACTGGCAACAGATGTTAGCTCAGGGCCAATCTTCCTTAGAAAAAAAATGACAAAGACGTGCCATCTGTGACACCATGAATGGACCCTGAGGGTATTATGCGAAGTGAAATAAGTCAGACAGAGAAAGACAAATACTGTATGATTTCACTCATATGTGGAAAATAAACATAGATAAGGAGAAGAGATTGGTGGTTGCCAGAGGGGGAGGAAGTAGGGGGAGGGCGAAAGGGATAAAGGGGCACATATGTGTGGTGACAGACAAAAACTAGATTATTGGTGGTGAACACGATGCAGTCTATACAACTGAAATATAATGTACACCTGAAATTTACAGAATGTTATAAGCCAATATGACCTCAATAAAATAATTTAAAAAATAATAATGTGGTATTAGCACAAGCCTGACTAACTAGTCAATGGAACTCTATAGTGAATCCTGAAACAGACACATCTATATGTGGTTGATGGCCAAGGTGGTGCAGCAATGCAGTGGGGAAAATGGTGCATTTTTCAATAAGCAGTTTTGTATCAACTAGTGCTTTAGTTTTCAACAGTACCATAAGACATTACCACACATTAAGTGGCTTAAAACAATGCAAATGTATTACTCACGGTCTCTGTGGGTACAGGTACAGGTTAGCTGGGTCCTCTGTTCAGGCCCTCACAAGGCTGCATTGGAGGCTCTGGGTCCTCTTCTAGGCACACGTGGTTGTTGTAATTTATTTCCTTGTCGTCATTGGACTCAGGCCCTCAGCTGATAGAGACCATCTGCTGTTCCCTCACAGACAGGCCCCTCTCCAAAACGGCAGTTCACTCCTTCAAAGCCAACAGGAGAATTTCTCTCATGCTTTGAATTTCTCCCTTCAAAAAGGGCCAAGTCCCTTTGAAGGGCTTGTCTGATTACATCAGATCCTCTTAGAATAATCTTCTTTTAATTAAATCAAAAACAACTGAATTGGGGCCTTAAAGACATCTGAAAAATTACCTTACCTTTGTTCTATAACATAACCTAATCAAAAGTAAAATCCGTCATACTTATCATTCTTCATACACTCTAGGGGAGGAGATTATACTAAATATCAGGGGCAGCTATGTCTGAGGGCATCTCAAAACTTTCCCCACCACAACTGGATATCACAGAGACAGAAAGGAAGCTCAATTCCTACCTGACACTATAAACAAAACTCAGTTAATTCTCATCTCACTCCATCTCACTCTACCCACAAAAGTCAATGGATTGCAGATTTAAGTGCCAAAGAAAAAATAATGCTTTAACCAAAAGGCAGGATGATATCTTATTTTTCTTTATTTAGGTTCCCTCTAAAAAGGAAAGAAAAATACTAACAAAAAAAGATAATAAATTCCAAAATTAAGAACTTTCACTTATTAAAACATAATAAAAATAACATAAAGGCAAACCCAAAGTGTGAGAAGACATTTATAATGTATATACACAAACAACAAAAGGCTCATATCCACAATATATAAAGAACTCCTACAAATCATACTGGGAAACAGAAAATTCAGTAGTACTTTAGGCAAAAAACTTGAAGAAGCAAGTGAGAAAATATACACAAACGGCCAATAAGCACACGAAATGTGCTCAACTTGATTCACAATCAGAGGAATGCAAACGAAAAACACAATAAAGTATAAAAACACTCACCAGAGGGGCTAAAATTTAGAAAAAGATCAAAATGCTAAGTATCATGCATCATCTGAATGGATGTTTTCAGTGGCTGCAAACATTGAACATACCCATACGCAGATGCAGCCATCACACTCTTAGGTTACACCCAATACATACCTCAAAATATATGCACCGTAAAACAGACTAGCATGTTCCTAGCAGCACTATCCCTAATATCCACAAAATGTAAGCTACCCAAGTGCCCTTCAATAGAAGACTGGATGAATTGTGGTATATTTACAGAACAGAATAATATTCAGGATAACAGAATGAGAATGAATGATCTACAACATACAATGAGATAAACATCCCAACCATAAAATTTAGCAAAATAAGTTACACAAAAGAAAACACACAGTGATCATAAAATTTATACACAGTGCAAAAAAAAAAAAAAAAAAAAAAACAGGCTAACCTATACTATTAGAAGTCAAGATAAAGGTTACCCTTAAGGGTAGAATCAATTGAAGGGAAATGTGAGCAGATTTGGGAGGTTTGGGTAACAATCCATTCCTTGAGCTGTGGATGCTATTTACACAAATGTGTCAAGATTGTGAATGTTCATTGAAATGCACACTTCTATATTTGAACTTCTATGTATATTGTACTGCAAAACATATATACATTTTTTTTTTTTACAAATCGGATGGGATGTCTCCAATTGCAGTTAATTTTCAAGTTCAAAATTAAAATAAGATAAAATGATAAAACATATTACAGGCCATAGCAACCCAAAAAAAAAATGTCAGGGTTACAACCTAAATATCAGACGAACTTTTTTTAGGAATAGAAACAGAAAATGAGAGAGGGGGGAGAGAGGTGAATACTTTCATAATGGTGAAGTTTGAAATACAGTGAAGATTGTACAATACTGCACTATATGCAAAAAATAACAAATTGGTCATCTGTTAAAATGGGAGTATAACGACCTCTGAATGTTTGCACCTTCATAAAAGCAACAAAAAATGGCAAAAATTCTCATAATCAACATTTTCAGAACTCTGGAAATTAATCAAAGGCTGGCTACAGTAATGAAAATCAGTATGGTATTGGCATAAGAATAAACATTCTATTCAAATGGAATCAAATTGAGAATTCAAAAATAAACCCATACATCCATGGCCAGGTGGTTTCTGTTTGACAAGGATGGCAAAGCCATTCAATGGGTATGAACAGCCTCTAACTAACAGTGCTGGGATAACTGGATATGCACATGAGAAAGAATGAAGGTGGACCCCCTACCTCAATCACATACAAAAGTTAACTCAAAATGAATCAATAACCTAAATATAAGTGCTAACACTATTGAACTTTTAGAAAAAATCTTAGGAGTGTATCTTCATGACCTTGGATTTGGCAATGGATTCTTAGATATGATACCCAAAGCATGAATAACAGAAGAAAAAAAGAGATAAGTTGGACTTCAAAATTAAAAACCTTTGTGTTTTAAAGGACATGATCAGAAAAGTGAAAAGAATCATGGAATGGGAGAATATCTTTGCAAATAATATATTTAAAAGGGACTTGTATGCCAAATATGTAAAGAACACTTACAACTCAGTAACAAAATGGTAAATACCAATTAAAACATGGGAAAGGGGCTTTAACAGACATTTCTCCAAAGATATGTAAATAACCAATAAATACATGAAAAGATGCTCAATATAATTATTCGAGAAATGCAATTCAAAGCCACAATGATAAACCACTTCACACCCACTAAGCCAGCTACAACCAAAAAAAAAGGAAAAAAAAAAAAAAAAGCCAAGAAAATAAGAGTGAAATAGTAAATGTTGGTGAGGATGCGGAGAAAGTGGAAAGTTCCAACATTGCTGGTGGGAACGTAAAACAGTGCAGCTGCTGTGGGAAACGGCGGCTCCCCAAACGGCTAAACAATTACCATACGAGCCAGCAGCCCCACTGCGAGGTGTATGGCCCACATCACTGACAGACCCAGACAGATCAATCAGCAGGAAATGATCAATAATCCAGTCAACACGGTTGTGTAGCCAAGCTAAAAATAATACAGTTGGATAATTACTTCATATCTTAAGTCAAAATCATTTGAACTGAAAGTATACGAAATCAGACCCTAAGAGCAGCGTCAGAGGCGACGCCGCCTCGGAGGGGAGGGTCTTCCGGACAGGGAGTGAGGGCACGCGGACCCTCGGGCCGAGACCCTCCACACCGAACACCCGCAGAGGTGAAGGGTGGCGGGGCTGGCCAGGACGGCCACGAGGGCCCAGGACACCCCGTCCGCCCCGGACGGACCCGCCGGCCCAGCGGACGGGGAGCGGGAGGAGGGCGCCCCGTGACCCCACCCCGAGCGGCGAGGGTCTCGCGGGCGCCCCCTCTGAGACCCGAGGACCGCGGGGACCCCGGCGGCCTCGCTGAGGGCCGTCTGCGGAGCGTCCGCCGGGACACAGGCTGCGGCCGGAGCTCCGGGGCCGAGTCTCCCCCACGGCCGGAGCCTGCCCGCGTCAGGGCCGGGGTTATGTCCAGACTCGGGCTCAGGTCAGGGCCGGGGTTACGTCTGGGCCCGGGTTACGTCGGGGCCCCCCCCCGGGTTTACGTCTGGACCCGGGTTACGTCGGGCCCCCCCCGGTTTACGTCTGGACCCGGGTTACGTCTGTGCCCCCCCCCCCCGGGTTTACGTCAGTGCTGGGTTTACATCTGGACCCGGGTTACGTCAGGCCCGGGTTTACGTCAGGGCCCGGGTTACGTCTGGGCCCCCCCCCGGGTTTACGTCAGGGCCCGGGTTTACATCTGGGTCACCCCGGGCTTATGTCTGGACCCGGGTTACGTCGGGCCCCCCCCGAGTTACGTCTGGGCCCCCCCCCGGGTTTACGTCTGGACCCGGGTTACGTCGGGCCCCCCCCGGGTTACGTCTGTGCCCCCCCCCGGGTTTACGTCAGTGCTGGGTTTACATCTGGACCCGGGTTTACGTCAGGGCCCGGGCTTACGTCTGGACTCGGGTTTACGTCTGGGCTGGCTGTGTTGGTGCGCGGTCCTCGCGGAGTCACCGGGGCCGCCTCCAGCTGGCCTGGCTCCTGCGGGCGGGCTCAGGCCTGCGGTCCCTGGACAGTAACCGAGAGAGAGGTCCCAAAGGGCGTCGCTTGCAGGGCACAGCAGGAGTCTCTCGGGAGAGTGGCCTGTGAGCTGATGGCCGCTGTGGCCTGGGGCGGGGCGCTGACCGTCGCGGTGTGGGGTGACCGATCCCGCCAGACGTGCGGGGCGCGCCGTCCGCCCGCTGTCCCTCCGCGGCCGCCGCAGAGCCCTGTGTGTACTAACTGGGTGTGAGACGTGGATACACGAGTGTGTATACAGTTGTGTGTGTGTGTTTACTGTGCGCTGCACATGCATATCAGAACAGGAAACTCACTGTTGCTCGAACATGAAAAGATGCTCAAACTCTGTTTTAATAATAGGAATAAAATTAACTCGATTGAGACTTCTTCACCTTGTTGAGTGGTAAAGTTGATAAATGACAGGTGCAGGGATGGATAAATAGATAAGGTAGGTAGATGGATAGATGGAAGGATGATGCGTAGACAGACAGACATTCGCCCACAGCATAGGAAAGCAGACTGATATATTGATCATGCAGGATAAATCAGTAGAACTCAATGGAAAGTAATTTTACAATACCTAAAAACAATATTCTCGCAAATAACTGATCTAGCAAATTTTTCTCCTTAGCATTTATTTTGTAGATGTTCTCCCACCTGTGGGAAATGAGGCATGTAGGAATTGTTGCAGCGTGGTTTATACAAACACAAATTGGATAAGACATAAATACCCATTAATGGAAGACTTGTTAAATAAATTATATGCATCAGTAAAACAGAGTACCCAGTGGGGAGCATTGGAGAAAAAGAGGCAGCTGTATATATACTTAGAAAGACAGCCAAGAATATTGAGTAGAAATAAATGAATGTGCATCTGTGAGTATATGTTTGTAATTGAAAATTAATGTGAAATTAGTAAAATTTGTTACATCTGAGGAGGCACATTGGCTAGATAGGGACCAAGGGGCACTCACTTTTCACTTTTTATACTTTGTGCCTTTGTATGAATTCATGTAATACCTATTCCACAAAATAAATATCAGATAAGTGAACAAACACACACCCAAATGAATAACCATAAAATGCAGTGCAGAGACCCTATAGCTCTGAGCTCTAGCCTCATCTCTGACTTTCCTCTGACAACCTGTGACTTTAGATCAGTTCCTTAGCACCTGGGGCGTCCCTATTCTTTTTTTTTTTTTTTTTAACACAATTTATTTATTTATTTTTTGTGAGAAGACCAGCCCTGAACTAACATCCGTTGCCAATCCTCCTCTTTTTTTGCTGAGGAAGGCTGGCCCTGGGCCAACATCTGTGCCCATCTTCCTCTGCTCTACATGGGACGCCGCCACAGCATGGCTGACACACAGTGCGTCAGCGGGCGCCCGGGATCCGAACCTGCAAACCCTGGGCAGCCAAGCGCAGACTAAACCGCTGCGCCACCGGGTGGCCCCTATTCTTATCTAAGTGAAGAAAGGGCTTATATAGAGAGCATTTCCAGGTTCATTTGGTTTCCCGTCACCTATCAGCTATTCACGTCATAAAATAAATGCAACAAGGGCCAGTAGGTTTTATTGGTTTGAGGGTTTTGTTTTTTTAATTGGCACCACCCGCATTTTCAACTTGCTCAGTACCCAGTCTGGCACAGGAAAGAGATACTTTGCACAAAAGCCTCCTTTATTCGTAATGTAAATAAGTAGCCATATAGACATTCCCTTCAGTTTCTTCAGTCTCTTAAAAGAGAAACAATAGTCCAATCAGAGTATTCCTCTGCATTATGTAATTTGTCTATCAAAAGCTTGGGAGGTTCTGGCTTGATTTGTTTGCTGCTTCTTGTGTATGTGCTATAATTGCACTCAAATTGACACCTTCAGAATAAACACTTTCTTTTTTTTCATGATCTCACTGCCTTTGGTAACTTCTCGAAGTATGTACACCCCCAAAATAAAGTTCTGTGATTTTAAAAATGAATTCATTATGCACAAATTGTTGCCTAGGAAAAAAACCAGTTAGAGGAAATTGCGATGCACAGATTTGAGTGAACTACTCTCATCATTTTCCAATTAGTTCTTGTCTGTGTGTGTGTGTGTGTGTGAGTGTGTTCATTCTTTAAGCCTTTACCTTTCTCTCTTCCCTTTTTGTGTACATCCAATGGTAAGCTTATTTCTCTGCCTCCTAGCATCTGTCCATAGATACGGTTTGGATGAGAATATCGGTCCCACTCTGAAATCTTCTGTTGAAAACAGACCATCTTGTGTATTAAATTTAAATCATAAAGTGTGGAGTGGATGATATGAGTGGGAATGGCCTTGGTTTGCCTAGTAGGTGTACGGGAAATGAGTTTTGAGTGAGAAATTGATGTGCACCAGAAGTAGACGAGAAGAGGACAGCATCAGTTATTGCTTGACTGAGGTGGATCGTGAAAAGCAGAGAGGCTTTGCAAGCAGGGATTCCGAGGTAATCTACAGTCATATATCTGCCTCTAGGAGAGAAAATACTTCTTCTATCACAAAACAATGTCTGATTCAAGAGATACTTAGGTGAGTCAAGTGACTGAATCACTTCCAAAATGTTGTCGTACATAATATAATTTTTTTGGATTTATTTTAAGAGGCATGGGATTTTCACTCAATTGCCTATGCACGGTAAATGCCAATAACAGAAAGAGTCATCAATCATGAATGCCATCAAATTCAAAATTTCATATGATCGATCTCAACACATACCCATTTTTTCACATGTGGCTTAACCATTATTTGTATGGATAATGATTTCAAATTTTCTATTAAAATTTCTATTGAAATTCAGTGATATCATTAAGAATGAATGAAGAATAAGGGTTACTTAAGAGTCCTGTCATTCTCTTTTGACTGGGAAAAGATAATTTTCTTAGAAAATCTTGGTGACATTCTCTCCTGCATCTCCAGACCATTAGGGTAAAGTAAGCGTGCTTTCGCTAGTGCATGGCCCAGAAAGATGATGCAAAACCACTTCCACTACAAAATCACTGTTTGTCAGTCTTCTCTAGGATCTTTGAAAAAGCAAGCTTCCCAGCTGTACCTGAATCTCAGTTAGAACAGAAATGAAGGAGAGAATTCTAGTATGTTAGAGATAAAAGAAATTTCAGAGTTTGTTTCAATTGCTTTATTTCACCAATGAGGGAATTGAGATCTGTCTAAAATTTGTTAGGGACTTGCTGAGCATTACAAGTTATATGCTATAACAGTTAGTTATAGAATCACAATAGAAATATCAATACATTTGACTAAATTTAAGAGAAATTAGAACTACATGGCAAGGAAACCATATAAGTTCAATCAAATAAAAATAACAGACTAGAAACACATTTTTGTCAAACATACAAAAGACAAAAGTTTAGTGTCCTTCACTCATAAATTGTGCTTGCAATAAGGAATATCATGCCAATATAAAAATGGTTAAGGTATATAGACAGTAAATTTGCAAAGTAAGAAATAGGTATGTAAAAAAGTTTGTCCTCACTAATAATGAAATTACTGTTATTTTTAATGTTTCATATTAGCAATGAGTTTTCATATTCCAGGTATTCAAAACTGGGTCAACATTTGAAAATCAATTAATGTAATCCATCACATCAACAGGCTAAAGAAAAATATCAAATGATTATATCAATAGATGCAGAAAAAGCATTTGACAAAACTCAACACCCATTCATGGTAAATATTCTTAGAAAAGTAGAAGAGATGAGAATCTCCTCAACTTGATAAAGACAATCTACAAAAAGCCTACAGCTAACATCCTATTTAATGGTAAGAAACTGGAAGCTTTCCCATCAGGAAAAAGGCAGGGATGTCCCCTCTCTCCACTGCTTTCCAACATCGTGCTGCAAGTCCTAGCTAATGCAACAGGACAAGAAAAGGAGGCAAAAGATATATAAATTAAGAGGGAGAAATTAAACTCTCTTTGTTCATAGATGACATTTGTCTATGTAGAAAAGCCAAAGAAATTGACAAAAAAACCTCCTGGAATTAACAAGTAATTGCAGCCAGGTTATAGGATACAAGGTTAGTATGCAAGAGTAAATCACTTTCCTATATACCAGCCATTAATTAGTGGAATTTGAAATTAAAAATGTAATAATTACATTAGCACCAAAAAGAATGAAATAGGTATAAATCTAATAAAACATATACAACATTTATAAGAGGAAACCTACCAAATATTGATGTAATAAATCAAAGAAGGTAAATAAATGGAAAGATAATCCATACCATTTATAGGAAGACAATATTAGTCAGTTCTTCTCCACTTGAGCTATAGATTCAATGCAATCCCAATCAAAATCCAAGCAAGTTATTCTGTGAATATTGAAAAACCGATTCTAAAGTTTATATGGAGAAGCAAAAGTCCCAGAATTCCAGAACACAATACTGAAGGAGAAGAACAAAGTTGGAGGACTGACACTATCCAGCTTCAAGATTTGTTATACAGGCACAGTAATCAAAACAGCAGGCCATTTCCTTCTCGAGATGTGCAACAACATGGATGAACCTGGAGACATGCAGCTAAGTGAAATGATCCAGTCATGGACATTTGTCCTGTGTGTTCTCACTTATATGTGGAATCTAAAATAGTCAAACTCATAGAAACACAGAGTAGAAAGGTGACAAAAACAATAACAGAGAGTTGAAACAACAAACAGAGAGTTGGAAGGTAGTTTCCAGGGTCTGGGAGAGGGGGAAATGCAGAGTTGTTGTTCGATGGGTGTAAAGTTTCAGTTCTACAAGATGAATAAATTGTAGAGATCTGCTGTGCACCATAGTTCCTATAGTTAACACACTGTATCATGCACTTAAAAATTTGTTAATAGGGTAGATCTTGTGGTAAGTGTTCTTATTACAAAAAGAGAGGGACTATGGGAGGAAACTTTGGGAGGTGATGGATATGCTATTACCTTAATTGTGGTGATGATGTCACAGATGTATGCTTATGTACAAACTCATCAAACTGTATGCACTAAATATGTGCAGTTACCTGTATATCAATTATACCTCAATAAAGCTTTTGGCAAATAAACCAATGTAGTATTGTGTGGCATTGGTGAAAGAATGGACACATAGATCAATGGAGCAAAATAGAGAGTCCAGAAATAGACCCACATAAATATAGTCAACTGACCTTTGACAAAGGAGCAAAGGCAATTCAATGGAGGAAAGAAAGCCTCTTCGACAAATGGTGCTCAAACAACTGGACACCACATGCAAAAACATGGATCTAGACACTGATCTCCCATATTTTCACAAAAATTAACTCTAAATGGATCGTAGACCTAAAAGCAAACCACAAAACTATAAAACTCAGAGAGATAACAAAAGAGAAATATTTCATACTCCTTAATATGTGTTGGCAAAAGCATTGTGCACTTCAGCTTCCTATACTACAAAGTTTTCTTTCAGATACTTTCCTATTGGGGTGTATCCTGCAATGACGCCAGCAAAGTGCATCCAACGTCCTGGGAGGCTCCTGGGTAGTTCCCACTTCTTCAGCTAAAAACCATTCTTTTGTGCTGCTTGTCATCATCCTGACTGCCCTCTTTGTTCCTGAGCCCGGATCTGTCCTTCAGCACCTCAGTGATAATCTCCGTCTGTGAGATGTAACTTTCATTGGCTTTTATTACTTTATTAAAGTCAAGTTTTACTTCCTCTGGTTCAGATTCCTCTGAGATAACACTTGATCCTTCTCTGGTTATTTTTAGGTTGTTTTTTAAATCACTTCTGTTTGATTTTTTGTTTTTGGTTTTCGCTCAGAAAGTCCAGAAGGGTTATGTTCTTTCTCAACTACTCTTTCTTCAGTTTAAAAAGTTCTGCTAAGATGTATAATATTTCTTTTGCAGCTAGTCCCAGATATCTAATTTAAAATGCATTACTCTAAATTTAATCTTGCATAAAAGTCTTTTAAGTGAAGAAAATACTTTTAATAAAAATAGAGTTCAGATGCTTCACATTTATCTCAACTAGACTATATGATTAAATGAGGGCAATAGAACCAGAAAAACTAGAGCATAGGACCCTAAAGACAATCACATTTTAACTGAGGGAACAAAGACCAGAAAACTAAAAGAAACTTGAGCAGACACATTCGTGGCATAGCCTGACCGCTGACCTCCGTCATTCTCTGAGCCCTTTACCCACTGCAATGTTTGCTGTGATTCACGTAGATTGAAGGATTTGAACATGTGGCTTAGACTTTGATTACCGTGAGAGCTGCGTGAAGTACTTAAAATATCAGATTTTATATTGTGACATGTCATTCACAGGGACCTGGGGCAGGAAAGAACCTCAATATTCTGTTAGATAAATCACAAGCAAATTGATGCTGATGAGATTGAGAATCTCCCTGGAGAGAAGGCCAGCTGTGGACTGGGAACACTGTGGGTTCTCACAATTCAGAGGTGAAGCTTACTTGAGGACAAAAGTCACACAGGCACTGTGTTTGGGACTGTTTGGGGAAAGTCGCGACCTGAAAGTCCAGGTGTCTCCTTGTGAGCACATCCCTGCTCTGTCTCTGCTCCGACGACACTCTGCAGTGGGCGCTGTGCTCCTGCTGTGCTACCGTAACTTGATCAATGGCGCCGCAGCTATGTGACTGATTGTGCATCAGGCGGCATCGAGATCTTTGATTACTCTCCTCCTCGTAGGTTTGAAAGATGGAAAACCCCCTAAGGATTTCCGTTTGCTCTCCTTCTTTGCAGAGATCAGAGACAAATAGTTCCTTCCTGTGTTATTCTTGTCTGTGTAAAGAGGATCTGTACGAGAAAGTCCCTGGTGTAAACAGTATTGAAAAATTGTTCTAAAGGATTAAAGCGCCTGTAATGATCTGACCCCAGGAGTGCGTCTTCCTGCAGACTGCGTTGATGTAACCGGGCGTCCCACACGAGAAATAAATAATTAAGTAAAAGCCGGGAAGATCATAAAATCTGGCTTTGCTTCAATATTTTAATATAAATATATACAGGAATGGCAGGCTTAGGATATGAGAGTATATACATAATGTATCAACTGAAATTAGAGATAAAATGCATAGTGTATTTTTATGGGCTCGGTGGGCACATGGAGCTAGGTAAATGGGACCGCTAAGAAAAGAGAAAGCCAAAGGAAAGAGAAATCAAACTATAGGTACAATAAAGTAGTAACATTGAAATTTGAAAACACTTCCCACTGCATCACTTTAGGGCTTGTGGCAACAGGATTTTTTTCCTGTTACATCAGAAAGTAGTTCAATGTCACTTCGTATTCCCCAAACAGGAAATTTGATTTGACTGTCATAATAATCTCTTTGGATCAGTGAATCGTTAATGACTTAATCCAACAAAGCTCTGCTTTTATTTCCAGGCCAAGGTTTGTAAAGAATGTTTGAGTCTTAAGCTGGGACTCAGGGGCAGCCCTCTTCTGCACTGACAATGTTCTAAAGATTACAAACAAATCTAAAGATTACAAAGAAAACGCTGGGGAAGATGGCAGCCGTCGGTCCATCTGCTCTCCCCTCCAGGTGGACAGAAGTCTGCATACACACGTCCCCACTGCTGTAATGCCTGTTCTGTCACTGGTAGGATGTTCAGCTGACCGTTTAAGCTAGTTTTAGGATGGGGAAGTTAGAGTGGAGGAGGGTTCCTAGGAATAAGCTAAACAAAGTGCCCTTTCTGAATTCACTGAACAGTGGTACAGACATCCAGTTCACTTAGTGCTGCTTAACCCACACCTGCAAATATTCTAAGAAAATCACTTGCTGCCAGTCATCGTCTGAAGAGATATGCCATTCTTTAAGTATGTACACCATAAATGAGCATATCTGACAATGTTTTTTCGTTTAAAAATGACATTTGAAATGGGATCCTGTGGATTAAAGAGAAAGCAGGAACCTGTGGGTTTAACAAAGTACGAGAAGTTTATTCACTCCATATGTCCCCACGTTTTATAATATGCTCGTGTTTATTGTGAATCTGCTAAAGGATTACACTCCGCACGTGTGTGCTGTCAGTGGTCTGATTGCTGCCTTCGTCTATTTCGCATGATTGTTCAGTGCTCACAGTAGGCTTATGCTGGATGTCAGTTATCCAATGGGGCTTTAACTGTCGTATTTTGTCACCATATATTTTACAACATGGTTCAAAGGCACTGAATGACACGTGAGTCTTTTCCACAAATTGCCACCACCATTTGTTTGGATCAGCGTGTCCTGAACCCCATAGTGGGGAGGGGGAATCATTTCCTCATTTTCTTCATAGTTGCACCCACACTTGGATGAAACATTATATTTCACGTGTCCTACTGACTTTTCTAACTGACCTGTCAAAATCATCAGCATTTATCCCTAATATGGAGCATTATACAGATTTCTACCAAAATGTCAACATATATTTTCAAATCTCTAGAGTGCATTCAGCGAGGGACGGTTCTTTATTGTGTTTTGCCGCTTAGCAATAATTTCCGTCAATAAAAAGCCAGAAAGAATCAGGAGGCATTTTTTTTTTGTTCAGATTTGCCTATGGTAGGGTTAACTAGGAGAATTGTGAGGTACCGTTTTTTTGATTCTACAAAAGTCTTTTTCTTCACTCAGTTCCACATACTATAGGAATGGCATCATTATTTTTTATCAGCTATTTTTATTGTCCTTTTGTTGTTAGTGTTTATCTTTTTAATCTTCCCATGTGTCGTATATTAGGAGGTTGATGGCAACATTGCCTACAACACACTTGGGCCCATGTCCTTTGTGTTTCCTGTAACTGAAAAAAAAAAGAAGAAAAGATTCAGTGAGAAAGTAAGCACATAGACTCTCCCCTGTTGCAGGCTCCCTCCAAGCAGTTAAGCAGCTGCCCACTGAACAGGGGTATCTGCCATGTTTCAAACCACTGTTATTCTCACTCAGTGTACTCTCTGCGTTTGCATAATTATAACAATTTCTTTCTTTCCTCTACCCACCTCCACTCCATATTTGTGAAATCAAGAGAAAGTGACAAGAGAAGCAGAGAGGAAATCACAAAAACCAGTTTGAAAAGTTCCCATTTCTACTGTTTCAGCTGAACTTTCATTTCTGTTGCACTCCGCCAGCTGCTTGGCCTCCCTTGTCCTTCCTCTTGTCCTCCAACATTAATTAGTTTGCACCTTGTGACTGGCTCCTGTTGTCCAGCATCCCTGAGTCAAATGTCAGGAGGGAACCCGCACTAGCTCAGAGACTTTATATGACAGTACTAATTGTGCAATTAGTCTAAGGTTAGGTGGGCGCGGGGGTGCCTGTGCAATCTCTTGCGGAAAAGGGAGCATAAATCTAGGCTGGGGCAAGACTTCTCTCCAGCAACTGCACATGGAGGGCATTAGATACTGCAAATTGCAACAGAAATTCAACTTGGATTGCATTTCTGTCTGCAATCTCTGAATCGAGTCAGCAAGATATTGCGAAAGGAGAATACTTGCTAAGAATTCAGGTATGGGAATTAAACAAAATATAAGATTCCAGGGAAAGAGTATGGGGCAGATTGCATTATAACCTAGTCTTGAATTATTTTATGCCAGTGTTGTAAATCAGATAAAACAAGTGTTTCCCATGTTTCTCCAAAAATTATAAAATACATGCATGGATATTTCAAAAGGTTATTGAAAACATAATAGAAATTTATTTTCATCTTTTTAACTTTACTCTCTAGTGTATATTTAAGGTATCTCATAGTTTTAATTTGCAATTTTACTGATGATTAATGATGCTAAGCACCTTTTATTTGTTTATTACTCAATTATATCTATTTTTGTGATGTATCTATTCAAGTCTTTTCTCCAATTTTTATAGATCGGTTATCTTTTTATTTCCGATTAGTAGTATTTACTTATATATTATGGATAACAGCCCTTTTGCAGATATATGTATTGTAAATATCTGTGGTTTGCAGTTCTGTGTCTTAGTTTCTTTTGATGAGCAGAAATGTTGAATTATGATGAAGTTGACCTTTTCTCCTTGTAACTGTCCCATGATCTTGTTGTCTGTCCTGTTTATTAAAAAAAATGTACTCAACTAAAAGTGGTGAAGATATTTTTCCAGTCTTTTCTTCTAGAAGATTTATAGTTTGAGGTTTACACTTCAGTCCAAATTACTTATTCTCTATGTGGTAGAGGTCAGAGTTAATTTTTTTCTAGTTCAATATCATGTCATTTCAGCAACAATTTCTTATAAGGACTTACCATTAGCTATTAAGTTATTTTGGAGCCTTTGTTGTAAATCAAATGACCAAATTAGCATGAGTATGTTTTTGGACTCCATATTTATTCCATTGGTCTAATTTTCTGTGTACAGTATATGTCCTCCCATTCTATTATATTTATTTAAGCTTGTCTGGGCTATTCTAGGTGCTTTGAATTTCCATATAAATTTCAGAATCAGCTTATCAATTTATGCAAAACAAAGCATACTAAAATTTTTATTTAGATTGCATTGCACATACAGATTAATTGATGGAAAGTGACATCTTAAAAATGCTGAGTCTTCCAATTCATGAACATGGTATAACTCTCCAATCTTTAAGGCCTTTTAAATTTTTCTTTAACAATATTTTGGAGTTTTTTAAGAGTAATATGCCTTAGCTTTTATTAAAGCATTTCCCTTAAGTATTTGGTGTTTTTGCTACTATTGTAAATGCTATTTTTATTGGCATTTTCTCATTGTTCATAGCTAATACAAAGAAATACAATTGATCTTTGTATAGTGAGCTTGTATCCTGAAACTTTGCTAAATTAACTTATTGCATCTAGTAGTTTGGAATTTTTTTGGAATTTTCTTGTGTATTCATTTAGGCAACATGCATATAAAGTTACTTCTTCCTTTCCAATCTTTATAAATATCATTCCTTATTCTTGACATATTGCATTGGCTGGAAACTTCTTTCCAATGCTGAATTAGAGGAGTGAGAACTGGCGTCCGTGTCCTGTGCCATAACCCATGAGAAATGTCACTGTGCCTGATGATTGCTGTAGCTGACTCAGGTGTCCTGTATCAGGCTGGGGGAATAATCTGTTCCTAGTTGGCTGAGAGGTTTTATCATGAATGAGTTTTGATTTTTCAAATGCCTTTTTTGCAACTATTGAGAAAATCATGTAGATCTTCTTTGAGTCTATTAATATGTAGATTACATTCAGTGATTTTTCAAATGTTAAATCAAAATTGCATTCCTCAGATAATCTTGCTCATATGTATAATCATTTTTATATATTGCTGGATTTGATTATCTAATTCCTCTTAAGGATTTTTATGTCTATATTCATGAAAACATTGGCAGGTGGTTTTCTTGTAATATATGTGTGTTTGTGTGATTTTGGTATCAGGGTAATGCTGGCCTCATTAGATGGATTTAATAATATTGCAAAATGTACTTTTGGAAAAGATTGTGTAAAATGGTATATTTTCTTTATCTATTTAATGAAATCTGTGAGTAGACCTACTGGGACTGGAATATTCTTTATGGAAAAGTTCTAATGATGAATTTGATTTATTTAACAGGTATAGAACAATTCAAATTGCTGTTTTGAGTAATCTTCTGTAATTCTCTGTTTTGTTCAAGCAGACAATCTCCAAGTACTAATTGCTTAGACTATTAATATCTGATGTAATTTTCAAATACATAGTTGGATTTCAATCTACTGTACTCCTCTATGTTTTCTATCTGTCTCATTTGATCATTGTTTGTTTTTCCCTGCCTCTATTTGAATTAGTTGAGGGTTTTTAGGATTTAATCTTGCCTCCGTGAATGGCTTAACAACTATACCTCCTTACCTTTCAGTGGTAGCTCTTGAGTGTACGGCGTATGACTTGAACCTCTCAGATGACCTTCACATATAGCGTGGGAACATTTCAACAGTACACTGCCATTTTCTCACTGTGTTTCTGCTATTTCTGTCACTCATTTTAAATCTAGATATGTTATAATCTCAACAATGCTTTGTTGTTTTATTTTCATTAACAAGTCAATGATCATTTAAAAAGATGAAAAAGTTAGGAAAAATGTCTTTTTTATGTCTGCACATATTTACAATTTCTGGTGCTCTTCATTTCTTTCTGTTGATACAAGTTTCCATCTGGCATAATTTTCCTTCTACATGAATAACTTATTTTAGCATTTCTTGTAGTGTAGGGCTGCTGACAGTGTTTTCTCTCAGCCTCTCTTTTTCAGACAAAGTTTTTATTTCTGTTCATTTTTGTATCAGCTTTATTGGGGTATAATATACTTATAATAAAATTCATCAATTTCAAGTTTACAATTTGATGAGTTTTGACAACATCTCCAGTCGTGTAGCCACCCACACAATCATAGTACAGAGCATTTTAGTTGCCCCCAAATTTCCACCCTACTCTTTTTCAGTTAATCTCTCCCATCCACCCTGGCAAACATTTATCTGATATTTTTATCATCATAATTCTGTACAGTACAAAATTTCATGTACACGAAATCATACAATATGTAATCTTTTAAATCTGACCCTTTCATTTAGCATACTTTTGAAATTCTTCCAGGTTGTTAAATGTATTAGTGGTTTGTTTCTGTTTTCCTGAATAGTATTCTTTTCTACAGATGTAACTACAATTTATTCATCCATTTACCTGTTTGATATATATTGGATTTCCTTACAGAATTTGACTATTATGAATAAAGCTGTCATAAACACTCAAATGCAAGTCTTTTGTCAATAATGTTTTGATTTATATTATTTTCATTAACTAATAAATGAATCATATGGTAAATGTATTTTCAACTATAAAAGAAACTGTCAAATTATATTCCAAAGTGGCTGGACTACTTTGCATTCCAGGTCACCATTTTTTAAAGATTTCGGTGATTCCACATACTCCCCAAATTTGATATTGTCTTCTGATTGGTAACAGTTATGGAGTGTACTGAGTACTATCTATAACGATTTTAATTGAAATCTCACAAATCACTAGTGATATTGAGGGCTTTCTTCATGTACTTATTTGTCATGAGTGTATTTTCTTTTCTGAAGCATCTATTCAGATTTTTGCCCTTTTGGAACATCATGTTATATTCCTTCTCGTTATTGAATTGAAAAGGTTCTTTATAAATTCTAGATTGAAGTTCTTAACCAGATAAAAGTTTTTAAAATATTATCTCTCATATTGTGGCTTGTCATTTCTTTTCTTAAAAGTGACTTCTGAAGAGCATTTTATGTGTTTTTTAAAAATTTTATTGAGGTTCAACTTATTTCAATTTTCTTTTGTGGTTTTTGCTTTTCATGTCAAACCAAAAACCTTGTTTTCCCTTATCCAAGGCCATGAAGATTTTTCTCCTATGTATCATTCTGAAAATCTTATTAATTTAGTTCTTACATATAAACCTATGATCCATTTTAAGTTTTTTTATGATATGAAGTGAAAACATATAATTTTTTCAGGACCATTTGTTGGAGACACTTCTTTCTCCATTGAACTAAAATGGCAGTTATGTTGGTTATCAACTGGCCATAGATGTTTGAGTCTATTTCTAGATTCCCTGTTTTGTTTTTTTACTATATGCATCTGTCTTTATACAAAAACTACAGTGTCTTTTTAAATGGGTTTTCCTATCATGTCTATAAATTAGTTAATAAAAATCATTTAACTTTGGTCTTTTGCTTAAAATTTTTGACTATTTATAGGTCTTTTGCATTTTTACACAAATTTTAGAATAAGGTTTTAAATTTCTAAATAAAAAGCCTGCTGGAATTTTAATTAGAATTACATTGAACATATTCACTTGTGGAGAATTAACCTATTAACAATGAGTTTCTGTTCCTTGAATATGGTGTATCTCTCTGTATATTTGAATCTTCTCGAATTTCTCTCCACAATGTTTGCTGTTTCCAGGATACACATTTTGCTCAAATTTTGATAGAATTATCCCTAAGTATTTCATATGTTAGATGTTTTTGTAAATGCTTTTGCTTGCTGAATTTCAATTTCCATTTTTTCAGAACAAGTATATTGGAATGCAATTCATTTCTGGTATTGACCTTGTAACCTATGACATTGCCAAGCCTGATTGTTGACTCTGGAAGGTTTTTTGTGTTATTATTATTGGTAGGATCTTGGGGATTTTCTATTGAGAAGATCATGTCATCTGTGAATTAAATCAAGCTTATTCCTTTTTAACTTTTTTCCTGCTTTATTGTGCTTTCTAAAGCATCCAGTACAATGCTGAATATAATTGGTGACAGCAGATATCTTTGTCACGTTCCTGATCGAAGGGGAAATCATTCAGTCTTTCACCACTTTGTATGATATAGCTGTAGGTATTTGAGACTAGCATGGTACCCTTATAGTTCTAGTTTTCTTAACGGATTTTTCATGAATGGATATTGAGTTTTGTGAATTTTTTCTTTACATCTTTTAATATGGTTATGTAACTTTTCTTTTTTAATCTGCTAAATGGGTTAATTAAATTGACTGATTTTCAAAAGTTGAAACAACCTTGCATTCCTGGGATAAACTCCACTTGGTCATGATGTATTTTATATGTTGCTGGATTATATATGCTAGTGTTTCCTCAAAAATTGTTGAGTCTAGTATAAATAAACTGTGGTCCATCCAAGCAATGGGATGTTATTCAGCACTAAAAAGAAATGAGCTATCAAGACATGAAAAGACACGGAGAAAACTTAAATGCATATTGTTAAGTGAAAGAAGCCACTCTGAAAAGACTACATCCTGTATGAATCCCACTACAGTCATGCACTGCATAAAGACATTTTGATCAATGAGGGACCCCATATACAATGATGGTCCCATAAGATTAGTACCATATAGCATAGGTGTGTAGTAGGCTATACCATCTAGGTTTATGTAAGTACAGTCTATGATGTTTGTACAATGACAAAATCACCTAACAATGCATTTCTCAGAACATATCCCCATTGTTAAGTGACACATAACTGTATATGATGTTCTGGAAGAGGCAAAACTATGGAGACAGTAAAAAGATCAATAGTTGCCAGGGATAGAGAGGAAGGAAGGATGACTAGGAGGAGCACAGAGGATTTTTTAGGGCAGTGAAACTATTCTGTATGATACTATAATGATGGATAGATACATGTCAAGATACATTTGTCCAAACCCATAGAATGTGCAACACCAAGAGTGAACCTTAATATAAACTATGGACTCTGGGGGATTATGATGTGTTAGTGTAGGGATAACAAACGCACCACTTTGGTGGGGATGTTGATAATGGAGGAGGCTGTGCATGTGAGGGATCAGGATTATATGGGAAATCCCTATACCTTCCCCTCAATTTTGCTGTGAACCTAAAACTGCTCTAAAAAATAAAGTCCATTAAAATTATTGAGTGTATATTTATGAAGGATAATGCTCTGTGATTTCATTTTCTTATAGTGTCTTTTTATGGTTTAATGTCAGGTAAAGGTTGGCATTATAAAATGAAGAATTTGTGTAGAACTGATATTATTTCTTTCCTGTATGTTTGACAGACTTCACCACTGAAACTATAGGTCAAGGTTTACTTTGTGGGGAAAATTTTAACTAAAAGTTTAATTTTTTTAATACATATATGGTTATTCATAGTTTTCTTAAATGAGCTTTGGTAATTTGTGTCTTCAAAGGAATTTGTATTTCATCTATTGGTATAGAATTCTTCTTCCCCTTATTATTCTTTCATTAGCCATGGCATCTAATGTCCTGCTCTCATGCCCAATGTTAGTAATTTGTTTATTCTTCCTTACTTACTTTATTAATCATTATAGATTCAGATTTATCAGTTTCACTGATAATTTGGAACCAGCTTTTGGATTCGGTTACTTTGTTACTGTTTTTCTTAATTCAATTCAGCTGATTTCTGCTCTTCTCTCCATTATTTCCTTCCACATACTTGCCTCACACTTATTTTGCTCTCTTTGGTCTAGTTTATTAAGGTGCACTTTTGTCATTGACAGCAATACTTTCTTCTTCTCTAATATAAGTACTTATTACTATGAATTTCCCTCTAAACACTACTGCATCAAAGTACCATGGATTCTGGTGACTGTGTTTACTTTTAGTCAGTTACACAGGCTCTGTTGTGTCCTCTCCCCACAGCTGCTCCTGGCAGTGGGAGGGGGTTCCCATGCGGACCATACTGTCATGCATTATCTTTGCTATGGCATTTCTTGTGTTTCATCTTGATGTCCAGATTTTTAATGAGCTGTTGGGTTTTCTCCACTCTTCCTGGGTTACAACTCCAACATGCCCTACCCCAACTGAGCCTTAGTATCTCAGTGCCATTCTTAACCTCAGAGCAGCCCCTTTTTCTGACTGATTTGCTGACCTCCTCCTTGAGCGTCCAAAGCCCTGTCCACAGCGCAGAACTCTGTGTCCTGCTCCGTGCAGCTCCTTATTCTCCAGGGCCATGCCCCATGGATTCAAACTCCTCACCCGCCCCAAACTCTGAGCTCTTCCTCTCAGCTCAGTGGGACCACAGCACTCTGCTTCAACTGCCTATTTTGTCCCATGGTAGCAAATTGTCCCCAGACTGAGAACCAGTGTGATTGTGGCACTCCCCCCACGAGCTTCCCTCTTCTAAAGCAAACGCCATCAAACTGATAGCAGTCTTGGACTGACTTCATCCAAAGCCTGGAAACAGTGGCCTCCTACATTTTGTCCAGTTTCATGGTTGTCAAGGGTGGGAGGAGCTAGCCCTGTACCAGTCACTCCATCACAGCTGGAAGCAACCTCAAACTCTCCCTTGCATACTCTAAAGTAAAGAGATCCTTCAGAAGAGAGATGCTATTTTCTCCCAGCAAGTGTGATGTTTCTGTCTTATGGTTAAAAAAAACAAAAAACAAAAATGCAACCAGCACATCTGTCCCTTGCAGCGTAGCTTTCACAGCTCATGTGGAGAAGGGTCCCAGGAACATCTGCTGCTGGGAGCACCCTGCCAGAGCACTGACAGCCCAGGAAACCATGCCAACGCCAGTCACAGAATGCCTGTGAACACTTAAAATTACACAGTTCAGGGATATCTCCAGCTAGGACCATTGGCAGTATATATTGCCCTGTTTCCAAAATGATAGTAATAACTGCAGAATGATAGCCTTCAGAGGACAAGCGATGAGAAGGCATGAAGCCAGGTGATTTGAGGTGTGTCCATCTGAAAGGGAACATTGCTCAACATGTCCAGTTTTCACTGTCAATACGCTGCTCAGTTATTTCACCATCAAAGTGTTTACAGAATCTGGGAGTAATAGCTTTAAAAAAACCTAGGTCATAAATACCTGGTCCTATTTCTAGTTATACCAACATACTAGCAAATATCACAATGAACTGCATATTTTACTTAAACATATAGATTTTGTCTTCATGTAGATATGGATAAAGAAACATTACAACTTTCAATAAGAATTGGAACAGAATTAAACTAAATCTTTGTTTTTTACACATGCCAGGCCTAAACTTATGAATGAAACAACGAATACAGGGTCATCTGGGAATTCTGCCCAAGAGGTACTAACATAAACATTTTTCCAGTTCTCTATCTTGAATAGCATGCACTTCAATGGAATCTTCACCCAAACAAGTTCTAGATACAAAGAGAAGGGACAGTATTTATCACCACATTACAAATTAAAAACAATATATTTTTATTTTTGTGCAACAGAGATTAAATTAATTAAAGAAATAACCTCTGGCATAGAAATTTTAAAGTTATCCAGAGCATTTGACTCTAAACTTCCACCCTTAACACAGGATGTATTTCCCTCATGGCATTATGGTAGTGTTTACTTGCCCTGTGACCGCTCTCACATGTTTGCTCACTGGATGGCTGTCAGCTGGGATGGTGGGAGGAACCCATGCGTTTTTCATCATTAATCACACTAGCCTGGTGGAGCACTCCATGAACAGCAAAGATGGGTAAGTCCTACCGTGAAATCACTTTTCAAGACTCTTTGCATCAAATGCTATTGTCCCATTGGCCAAAGCAAGCTCAGTGGCCAAGCCCTGACTTGGTACAGGTCACACCAGGTGAGACGTGACCCAGTCAAGACCATTACTGCAACAATCAATTACAACCCACTCTCTGGCCCCAGTGACCCACATCCCTCCCTGTTGTAAAATTCTCTTGCCCCCATCAAAGGCCCCGATGCCTCGTCCTACCACGGTGTCAAACCCCAGGTCCAGGATTTCATCCTCCACATCATGTCCACATGCAGCTCCTTGAAGGAAACCTCTCTTGATTCAGAGACCGAGGACTTAAAAGATTAGTTATCTGTTCTTCACACACCCTGGAAAAGTGGGGTATGAGGACAGGATTCTTAAAACACACACTCTCACTTAAGTAGAGGAGGAATGGAGACACGCTGTAATTCCTGGTCCACAATAACTCTCAAGTCCTGCCAAGGCACAGTTGCCATATTCCCCTTAGCAGGGCTGGCAACATGTCCAGTTGGGCCTGGCTCCGCTTCCTGGAAGTGACCTTGAAGCCCATCATTTTTAAGAAAGCCCAGCTCTGTATTCCTTTCTGCTCTTGGGAGGAGCTCCCTGTCTATTGCTCTCTCCGGTTCTTGGTTTCATGCACTGGGCTCTTGCATCCATCCTCCAAGACAGACTTCTTTTCCACAAGAAATGGCTGGGTTTGCAGATGACCACCTTTCTCAACTCACTGCCTGCCCACAGAAAACAGCCCAGAGGCCTCTCTGCAGTGTCATCAACCTCGGCCCCTTCTAGTCTAAGGTGGAGTCACGTTTTCATGCACAACACTCCTAAAGTTGTGTGGGCTTTTTATATATTTCAGATTAGTCCTCTCCAGTCAACCAAAGACACACCCTCAATGACCTGTCAGACACGTCTCTTTCTCAGTCTGTCCTTACAGCTATTTTGTGAGTGAGCTTCTGTGAGACTGCACTCAGAGGAACCGTGGAAGCCCTTATACATAGCTGAGTGGATCTGCTCAGCACCACCTTCACCAGGTCAGAAGTCTGACAAAGGGTCCCATGCTCACACTTGGTTGAACTTTACCTCCAGGCCTCATTTCACTTTAAGAATCCTTTACCAGCTGTGGAGCCTGGGAATGAGAAATTGCTTTATTTTCCAAACCAGCAAGCCCTGCCTACTCTATATTCCCTCAAAATCCCGTGTGCAAACTTATAATGTTTTATTTAGTCCATCTCATTCTTGCTGTAACTTAGCATGGATATCTGAAAGAAACCAGTGTACATCACTGACATTTTGCCTGGATGTCACCTTGAAAAGGCCCACAAGTTCATTAGGTGCATTTTCTGTCATCCAGGTCACCAGAGGAGGCATTTTCCCAATTGTTTTTGCCTCTACATAACACAGGCCACCATTTCTCCAGCTTTGCATAGAATTTTCTTAACCAGCCTTGTCCCCTAGCCAAAGTTGCATGTTCTAGTTTTTGCTGTTATTGTTTTTAGCATCCTACTTCCAGGTACCGATTTCTCTATCAGTTCGCTTTTGCTGCATCACAAATCACATCGAAACTTAGAGGTTTGGAACAACTATAGTTCAGTTCAGTTTGAGCTCAGCTGGACAGGGTTTCTCAGTGGCAATCATTAATGTATCTGTGGGCAACTTGGAAGTCAGCTAGGCCTAGTTGTCAGGGAGAAATTTTACCTAGGATGGCTATCTCTGCTCTGCATCACGTCTCCTTCCCCAGCAGAGCAGACAGTCTTTTCCACACGGTGGCAGAGATCTGAGGAAACCCTGCCTTGCCTTTGAAGGCTGGACTCAGAACTCAGGACAATATCTCCACCACATTCGATTGGCCAAGATGAGTCAAAGGCCAGCCCAGATTCACGGAGTGGAGAAAAAGACCCCACCTCTTGATGGCAGAAGTTGCACAGTGCTTGTCTACTTTAGTTTCTACAAATTGAATCCAGGACTTGATTTCGGTGGGTTATATATGAGTAAGAAAAAAAGACGTGATAGAAATCAGAGAATTGCTCTGTAGTTAGGTTTCTGAATTCCTTATAGAAACACCTTTGAGTACTCACCATCACATCTTTCTTAACACTAAGTTTTTATCTGTTCTTTCTTCCTACTTCTCTTCTCCTACCACAACAACACAGGTGGTAAAAATCTTGAAGAACTGATATGGTCGAGGTGTAGGAGGAGAATAGAAATTTTAAGCAACTTGTTCCTCCCACCTTAAGCCACAGGAAAATCACCACTTTGCCATCTATAGAAGATTATCATGACTTAGGGCACAGATGCATTTAGTTAAAAACGACATCTGTCCAAACAATGCAGTACTTTGAAATGTCATAAAACTCACAGTTACGTGTATACTTCAGTTGAAAAGCAAAACATAAATTCCTGGCTTGAACAAATTCCTGTATGATGCATGTGTTTTTTCCCTAGTCAACTCCTGTAAGATAATAGAAGTTGAAATGCTCACCTCTGTTTGAGTGAA
This sequence comes from Tapirus indicus, assembly GCA_031878705.1. Taxonomy (NCBI): domain Eukaryota; kingdom Metazoa; phylum Chordata; class Mammalia; order Perissodactyla; family Tapiridae; genus Tapirus; species Tapirus indicus. The sequence continues at coordinate 126,058,125 of CM062925.1, forward strand.
GTGATTAAGGATTTGTTGCCTGGTAACACAGTTAATACGTTTAATGTTTGTTTCGCAGAAGTTTGCATCTGGATGTATTTTTAAGAGACACTCTGAATCAGGTAAAAATATTAATTTGATATTAAAATGGTTTAATTTCTATTGGCTATCAAAATTATAATAACAAATGTGCTTGTTAGCTCAAAAATAATAGTTGCCTTTGGGACACACAGCTTTTGGGGCATATTTTGAGTGAATCCCAGTGGAAAATAGGTCCCTTAGGACACACATCGATGGATCTGAACCTGCTACATGCTTCATTTCCCCTTGTCTGTCTTTCAAGTGTTCATCTTCTTTATATCTTTTTCCTGTTTCTACACTGACTTTTGCCCCAATTCAGGCTCATTGGGCAAAAATGATGTTTGACTCTAAGTACATATCTGGTCTGCTGCTGACATTGTTAAGTGCAATGAAACTCCATCATTGTTGACAATTGGGAAGAGCATGTCCTCAAAGAAGTTCTTTGTTTTCTCCTTCAAACTGTTCTCTTATTTGCAGTCGTGGTAATATAATTTCTGTGACTGACAAGATAGCAAAGTGGTATCACTTTTAAATATGCAACACTTTAACACTCAAACCATAAAATACAATGTAGCAATATGTTTATTTTTTTACATTTATAACACTAAAAATGCACCACTTTAGTGACATAAAAAAATGTAGTATGAGTACAATAAATGTGACAGGAAATAAAAACTAAAACATCTTTGAATATATTTTCATGAATAATTTTTGCCAAACCTTTAGCTCATTAACTAATTTGGTTTTAGGTAGCAAACAACTCAACATTTGAATATCAAGCTAATGCTTGTTTTCATCTTACCATGCTACTGAGAACCAGATCAACTAAATTGATGACAGTAAAATAAAAAAAAAGAAATGAAATGATTTAAAAGCCATACGTAAGGGGCCAGCCCCCTGACGTAGTGGTTAAGTCTAGCACGCTCCACTTCAGTGGCCCAGGTTCACGGGTTCAGATCCCAGGCATGGACCTACACCACTCATCAGCTATGCTGTGGTAGTGACCTACATACAAAGTGGGGGAAGATTGGCACAGATGGTAGCTCAGGGCTAATCTTCCTCAAGGGAAAAAAGAAAAAAAGAGGAAGATTGGCAACAGAAGTTAGCTGAGAATGAATCTTCCTCACCAAAAAAAATAAACAAATAAAAAATAAACAAAAGCCATACTTTAAAATATTAAAATATTTTAATTAAAATATTCTATCAAAATAAAATGAAAAAATAATTTAATAAAATTTAAATGAATTAAAATAAAATTTTATTAAATAAAATAAAATCTTAATTTAAGAGAGTTAGCCCAGGAATCAGTGTATTTTTTCTATCCACATATAGTGCTTCTGAATCAATTCAGCAAAGCCAGTGTTCTGAGCCTCCACCCCGACCTCACGGCCCTGACAGCATTTTCCTGGATTACTTCGTACACCTCTACCGTCTGACTTTGATCATCAACCTTCCAAGATGGTCGGTCATGCTTTGAGAGACAGGACTGAGTTCATCTCTCTGGCCTTCACAGGTCCTAAATCATGATCTTGGTCTCTCCAGGCACAGCATAAAGTAACACGATAATCCACGTCATTGGGTCATTAAAGTTAGATTGTACACAAATTACTTCCATTAAAAGGTAAACATTACTACAGTCTTCCTGCAGATCTATTGGAAAATGGTTTTCTATAAATGCATTATTGTTATCAGTAGCCTTTTATTTTCAAAATAGATTATTTATCTTCTTTGTGGAAGACACTATAGTTTCAAGTACTTACTTGATGTTTAAATGTCCAGATCTTACTTCTGTAGAGAAAATTCAGAATCTCAATCAATATGACATAATGCTGTGACCTTCCTGGAATGAAAACATGTGTGTTTCTTAGGCGATCACAGTTTCACCTCTTTGCAAGTTGCCCTAGTCCATTTGGGCTAATAGAACAGAATACCATAGACTGGGGGGACTAAACAACAGACATTTATTTCTCCTGGTTCTGGAGGGTGAAAGTCAAGATCAGGGAGCCAGCACGGTCAGGTTCTTGTGAGGGCTCTCTTCCAGGTTCGCAGATGATTGCTTTCCTGCTGTGTCTTCACATGGAAGAAAGAGAGAAAGCAAGAGGGCTCCCTGGTGTCTCTTCTCATAAGGGTGCTAATCCCACCATGGGGGCCCCACCATCACATCCTCATCTAAGTCTAATTACCACCCAAACAGCCCCATCTTAAAGTACCATCACATCAGAGGATAGAGCTTCAAAATATGAATGGGGGGACTAAAATTCAGTCCATTGCACAAGTTAAAAAAAATATAGGCAATTCAATGTTGTCAAAATGTCAGTTCTTCCCAACCTGATCTGTTGATTCAGTGCAATCCCAAACAAAATCCCAGCAAGTGATTTTAGGGATATTGACAAATGGATTCTAAAGTTTACACAAAGAGAAAAAGACCCAGAATAGCCAACACAATGTCAAGGGAGAACAGTCAGAGGCCTGACACTACCTGACTTCAAGACTTACTATAAAGCTACAGTAATTAAGATAGTGCAGTATAGGCAAAAGAATAGACACATGGATCAGTGGAAGAGAACAGAGAGCCCAGAAGTAGACCCACATAAATGTAGTCAACTGACCTTTGACAAACCAGCAAGGGCAATTCAATGGAACAAAGATAGTGTCTTTGACAAATGGTGCTGGAACAGCTGGACACCCACGTGCAAAAAAATGTAGTCACAGATCTTACATCTTTTCAAAACTTGATTCAAAATGGATAGTAGACTTATTTAATATAAAACATAAAATGATAAAACTTCTAGAAAATAACCAAGGAGAAAACCTAGATGACTTTGGGTATGGTGATGACTTTTTAGATACAACATTGAAAGTGTAATCCGTGTTTCATAAGGTGGAATTTATTAAAATTAAAATCTACTTTGCAAAAGACACTGTTAGGTGAAGGAAAAAAAACCACAAACTATGAAAAAATATTTACAAAGAACATATTTGATAAAGAACTGGTATCAGAAATATACAAAGAACTCTTAAAATTCAACAATGAAAAAAAGAAAAAGCCAATTAAAAAACGGCCAAAAGAGCTGAACAGATACATTGCCAAAGATATATAGAAGGCAAATAAACACCTGAAAAGACGCTCAACGTCGTAGGTCGTTAGGGAAGGCAAGCTAAATCAATAATGAGCTAAATCAACTACACATCTGTTAGAATGGCTAAAATCCACAACAGTGACACCACCAAACTCTGGCGAGGATACAGAGCAGCAGGAGCTCTCAGTCATTGCTGGGGGGAATGCAAAGTGGCGCAGCCACTCTGGAAGACAGTGTCTCAGTTTTTTAAAAAGAGTTTTCTTATAAAACTCTTACTACATGAACCAGTGATCATGCTCCTTGGTATTTACCCAATAAATTGAAAACATAGCTGCACAGAATTCTGCACATAGATGTTTATAGCAGCTTTATTCATAATCGCCAAAACTTGGAAGCAGCCAAGATGTCCTTCAGTAGGTGAGTGAATAAATAAACTATGGTCCATCCAGACAATGGGATATTATTCGGCACTAAAAAAAATGAGCTATCAGCCATGAAAAGACGTGGAGGAAGCTTAAACACATCGTCAAGTGAAAGAAGCCAGTCTGAAAAGGCTCCACCCTGTGTGATTCCAACTATACCACCTTCTGGAAAAGGCAAAACTATGGAGACACTAAAAAGATGAGTGGTTGTCAGGGGTTGGGGTGATGGGGAATGAACAGGTGGGGCACAGAGGCTCTTTAGGGCAATGAAAATCCTCTGTATGATGTTTTAATGGTGGACACGTATCATTACACATTTGTCCAAACCCATAGAACGTACAACACCAAGAGTGAGTCCTAATGTAAACCGTGGAGTTTAATTAATAATATTGTATCAATATTGGCTGATCAAATGTACTATAGCAATGAAAGGTAATAATAATAGGGGAAACTTGCAGGGCCATGACGGGGTATATAGTAACTTCGTATGTTCCTCTCAGTTTTTCTGAAAACCTAACATTTGCTTTAAAAAATAAAGTCTATTAATTAAAATTAAAATTAAAAAAATAGGCAACTTTGATACTTCAGTTGAACAATTCTGCCTCCCAATTCTGTGGTTTCCAAACTGCCAAGCGCTCCCTCCAAGACCTCCTCATTCCGTGGAAACCTGATTGCCAGGAGAAGGATCTGTCTGCAGGTGTGTGTCAGGCAGGGCTGGCATCTGGCTTCCTGGAGCTCCTGGGATCTCAGCAGAGGTGCCGTCGTGGCACCCACATCACTCTCTCCTCCTTCTGCTGCCTCGGGAGAAAGCCCCCTGCTCTGCCGCTTCTGGTTCGGTGGTCAAGTCCCTGACACTCAGGATTCCCCTGAAACTCATTTTGGTTTGAATCATATTTGTGCTGGGCTCAGTGACTATTTAATTGTATATTCTCTATTATCTTTTCTTCATGAAGTTCAAGTTCAATTCACAAGTTTTAGTCAAACCAAAGGAAAGAGTGAAAGGCTTCCCCGTTGTCCTTTAGCTCCATGAGCACAGAGCCTCTGCTCCTCACCTGCCACCTGGGATGTGCCCAATGTGGCCCACCCTTCCAGCAGTATTGGAGCACAAGCTAATTAAATGCATCTGCCCTGATCTTATTCCACAGTCTTAATGTGTCAGCCTTCCTGGGTAATGGAGCGTGTTGGACTGGTTATAATGCTTGTTTTTTAACATACTAAAAATGTCCAGGTGGTGCAAAGAATTTCAGACAGATCCATGGTGGGCCAGGAAAGAGGTCACCTGGACTGTGAAAGCTTTATGGACAACCCTCACACCAGACGCTGTGGTCAGTCTCCTTCATATTTGCATTACTTCAATTCCATAAATCAGGCCTGAACAGAGGTCAGGGAAAGAGAACAAACCCAGCTACTTATCGTGCTCTGGAAAAAAGTTCACCTGAAACATCTCTCTAGGAAATGTCATGCTGGTCCGACATGGCCACTTAAGCACCTGACAAACCACCCCATCAGCCGGGCCCCTCCTCTGCCCACATCCCGTGGAAGCAGCAACAAGAAACGGTCCACAGGTTGAGAAGGGAGCCGGTTACATTAACACACCAGGGAGAGCAGGAATCTCCTTGGCATCGCTGGGCTCTTTCTGCTGGGGTGGGGTCAGATTACCTCTCTGGCTAGAGGGCAGTGAGAGTCACAGTGAAAGGGGGTTATCATTAGAAACGATGTCCTCCCTAGTGGAAATGACAATGACCTTCCACTTAGATGCTCCACTTGGCTGGAATGGCCCCACGCTTATTATGAACTTAAAATAATGCACCTTATCAATCCCTGAAACGCTGCTGCTTCTCAGAGGGAGCAGTGCTGGTCCCTGGCAGTGCACCAGCAGCCCCTGGACACAGCACACGGGGAAGAGCAGGGAACAGGATGACGTTCTGAGGGATGGCTTTTTCTTTTGAGTGGCATGTTCTTGGTTTATTTGTTGTACACACAGTTAACTGTCCTTTTTAAGTTTAAACACGCTAATGCTTTAATTGTTTTCCTAAGACCGCAGTTTACAGCTCAGCTAAGAAACAGGTTACTCTCAACAAACACAAATAAAAAAGATTTAAGTTCCCCTGTAATTCACTCTTCTACTGCCCACATTTTGTTTTAAGAGAATACATTTGGAGAAAAATAATTATCTTAGCTACAATAACATAGAGAAAGTAAAATGATGAATGTGGAATTTTTTCTTTCTTTTTTGCAATTCTGCACACTCAGGTTCGGCTCTTGTGTGCTCCCCATTTCTTGGCGTGACTGAGGAAGGTCTACACCTCCATGGACCACAGTCTAATGACTGTGAAGTTCGTTACTGTTCTCGAAGGTGTTCCTCTTGAGAAATGCCATCCCCACGGTGTGACCACCTTGAGGACATCCTTGGCAGAGAACAGCTCTTATGAGCCTCTCAGCGTGCCCGCACTGCTACCTCCTGAGGATCCCAGGACCCGGGCCCTGCTGAGGTTTCCAGTGAACCCGTTCCTGTCTCTCAGAAGAAGCCTAAGAGTGGGTTCTGCACACCTCAGCCCCTCCCCAAGGATTCTCTGACTGCTTCAGCCCATAGGGTCTCGCTCACCTTCCAGTTCCTGCAGCACTTACCCATGGGAGTCACTGGGCACTTGTCCTGTTACACTGTCCTGTCCTATGTTCCTGTTCTCTCACCTACATACTGAGCTCCGAGGGGGCAGAGACCTTCTCATTTACCCTGACGTCCCCACATCACCTTGCCTGTGGCTGGGCTAAAATGGGAGCCCAACAAATGCTGGCTGATCGTGGCCATCTGCCTGCAGGCCTGGGGCAGCGTTCCCTCCATCCACACCCCACACGGCCACTTATCTTCCAAGCACACCAGAGCTCTTCACTTCTCTCTGGGAGAGACGCCTAAGTGAAAATTCCCCAGTACCCATGTGTTTACAAGGATGTGGGTATCACTTTTGTCACAATAAATCAAAAGTACAAATCAGAGTGTGGGTGGGCGTCATAACTGCCAGTGAACATGAATTCAGTGGGCAAATCATTGGAATATTTGAAAACTTGAGGTGTATATGCTCTTTCTCTTTTAGAGTTTCTCTTGTTCTGTCTGTCTCTCTCTGAGTCTCTTTCTCTCTCTCTCTCTCTTTCTCTCTCTCTCTCTCTCTCTCTCTCTTCTTTCCCTCCCTTTCTTCTTTCCTTCCTTCCAAACTCTCAGATGCAGACCTAATCCCTGCGATTAGGCAACATGGGCCACGTTTCAGGACCTCATCCACGACATCACAGGGCACAGTGCAAGGTGGAGCTAAGCGTGCGGCCGATGTTAGTGGCTTGGCTCCTTTGTTACTGACCCCAGTGATCAACTGCAGACTCTAGAGTGCATATGGCTCCTGAGCCATAAATCATGAGCAGGAATAACATCAAGGCTGCAGGGGAACAGCAAATGGAGATCAACCCTACAGGAGAGCACGGACCAGTAACACCGCTGTCTCAGTGGAGAGTTGGAATGAGCTTCCATCACAGGAGAGCGTCCGCAACGATGTGACAAAGAGATTTCCACCCAAACCCGAGGCGTCTTCCTATGAGATGGGACCCAGATCTATTTCATTTACATGCGGGTCAAAAGTCCAATTGATTTTTAACTGTCCATTTTATTGTTTGTCAATGAAAAAGAGACAAAATCCAATTTTAGGGGATTGGTCCCCAGAGGCAAGCTGTTCAGAACATAAATATCTCCTGTTTAGCCTCAGTGATGCATTTCTTAGTCGCATATACCTCCCAGCCTGATAAAACACAGGCGGCAGCTATCATGGGGCTTGGAAGGAGGCTGCGTAGGAGAGATTGTCAAGGGCCGCAAAAGACTGTTACCCCCCTTACTACTGAAAATGTCAGCTTATTCATGCTCTGGGGTTAAGAGTGTAACGACTTTTAACAAGTCATCAGTCATTTGTATTCGAGTGACAACTGGGTTCACCAGATTAATGCATAGCTTCCAGCAGACTTTGGGAGATGATGGCATGACACGGGGTTGGAAGGGATAAAGAAATACCTAGAATGAAGTTCTCAACATTGAGACCAACTGCCCAGAGTCGCCTGGAGACACTTGTCATAGCTGCAGAGTCCTGGGCTCTATGCCCAGGAACACACACACATGATGGTCTGATCAACATATTTGCTCTTTGATACAAAATATCCCCAAATGCCCTACTGTTCCAAAATGTTGTGTTTTTCCTGAAAACATCAAAACCCAGTTGGGCCTGTTGGGAAGAACACCAAGATACAAGGCTTGACATGAAGTGGAAAAGTGGAGAAGTGGAGGAGCCAGGCCAGGGAGGACAGGACCAGCTGGCCCAGGAAGATGGCACTCTCAGTATTGGCATGCAGCATGGGGACAGCACAGCGGGTCCCCTGAGACTGGCGTGCAAATCCCACACCTGGGGGAGGGAGCAAGAATTTCTTGGCAGTGGCAATGCCTATGGCCAGATGTATCTGGGGCTCTGACACCAAGCACCGCGGTGCTAGAAATGGCTGCATCTGCAGCCTCAGGGACATCAGCTGGTGACAGTGACAAGGGTGGAGGGTTGGGAGGACTGAACAAACCCAACCCAGAGCAGGCCCTGCAAGGACCAGACCAGACCCTCACACACTAGGGACTGTGGAATCTCTCTGTGACTTTAGAAGAAAATTTTAACTTGGTGAGGCATGCAGATACACATATCCTGTGGTGGGTACGAGTTTGGGGACAGAAAGACATCATTTCTGATACCTTCTGCACCTGGGATATTTTTAATAAAACGAAAAAGTAGTATGTTGATTGCAATAAATCATTTTTTTCATGAAGGTGTTTCTAAACACCTGTCCTTCAATAGACACCTTCCAGAAATAGACAGGGTCATATAATAACCCTTGGCCACCCTTCCATACCCTGTGGGACTGTACACAGCAGAAACATTTAATTTCCCTCCATGTTTGGACTTGATATCTTTCTATATCTGATCAACTCAGTTCACTATTAGGAACAACCATTCAACTAAAACTGGAATATTTATCTGTTGTCTTCACTTAAAGATGGAGATGCTGAATAAAGAAGGTAAGGGGAGTATAAATTATATATACAGGTATGTAATTTACATATGTGTGTAAATATATAAATACTATACATGAATATAGAATATTACCTTAATATTAATGATAGAGAGATGGAAAGAGAGAGAGATTGCATTTCCCAGTGTCCAATGTTGAGGAATTCCAAACTGCACAGTTGGAAAGAAGAGATGTCCCAGGAGAAGAACAAATCCTTTAGCATGGACCATTTTACTAAATAAATTTATCTGTCATACAACAGAGTCCTAGGAAAAAGTAAAACAATTAATACCACTTGAGGGATGCAGAAATAACCCAGAGCATGAAGCAACCGAAGTGGCCTGAGGAGACGGTGGTCTGATGGATAGCCAAAGCAGAAGAAACACAGACAAAAACAAAGCAGCAGCTCATTTTTACATTTAATTGAGTTTTCACACCAAGGAAGTACGTATGGAGGAATCTTAGGAAGTTCTGTTATTTATTATCATTACTGTTATTATCTGGATGAAATTGAAAGCCAAATTGAGAGTGGAAAATGAGTAGAATGCAACTACTCCACTAGCCAACCGGGCAGACTTGGGCAAGTTAGCAAAGTGCTCTGAGTCTGGCATTTTTCATCTTTACACCAGAGATAATAAAGGCTCTGAGAACTAAAGGAAATGACGTGTTGAGAAAGTAGCATCCACAGTTTAATTTGTCCCTTTGATTTATAAAGGGATGAAATAAATGGCAATGATTCACTCTACACAGCCTCAGTTCAGCCTTTGTTACCTATCCATATTCGGTATAGTCCCAACATTGTCCTGATCTCCTAACCTTTGGTTTAGTTCAGCTCCTCAAAGTGAGCCCATCTTTAGAAAACAAGACCAAAGCAAGACCTGCCTGTTAGAAAGGTCATTGCTTTAGGCCAGATGAGCACCATTAGCAGTGGTCCACTGGAGGTCATGGGGGAGGAGCCAGAAAACTTCCTAGCCAGGTGGGACAGCATGTGGCAGATGATTATGGAAGACTCCGGAGCCCTAATGACAATTTTGTTCCATCATATAATGTGGCTAAGCCTCCCGTGTGGGGCAGGAGGATAGGGGCTCAATCCCAGCTTTACCATTTAATTTAATTTGACCACAGTCAAATTTTTATACAGCTTTAAACTGTGCTTTCTTCATATGTAAAATGGACCTCATAATGGTACCTGTTAGTATAAAGATGAAATAAGGGAATCCACTTACACACTAAAACTAAAACACTAAACACAACTCCTTACACACTAAAAATATTCAATAGAGTACAGCAACTATGAGCAAGGCTCTTTGCTGATGGCCTGCTACGAACTCAACCCTGGTACAGGCACTTTCTGCTATCTCAGTGAGTTCCAACCATCCTTCAAGATGGGCATGATCATCCTTGGGCTAAAGGATGAAGAAAATTAGATGCAGGAAAATTAAAAGAAAAAAGTCTGAATTTGCATGGCTAGAAAATCACCTTCGACTAAATCCCACCTGGCACTTAGTGCTGTGCGTGAAGTATTCTACTCCCTCACTCGCAAGATGATTATGTCAAAGTTCCCGCCCTGTTAAACTCAGGGGTGTCCGTGTTACGCTGCTTCCTGTGAGATGCGAGTGGAAGCAAGTGTTGCCTCCAGCAGGAGCTTTCTGAGGCTGTGCAGGCTTCCTCTCTGTGCACCTGCTCCCAAAGCAGGGCAGGCAAGACGTGGGGCGGAAGTTGCTGTAGCCCTCCGAGAAGTCGGGGTTGTTTTCTCCCCCAGCATCGCTGATCCTGAAGCAAAGTTAATGTTCCTCTTCCAAAGTCATCTTCCCCAGACTGAATCAGATGAAAATCGTGTTGTCTTTATCATTTTTTACCAGGACATGATTAGTGGATCCTGTCCAGTTACCAGTCATCCTTTGTTTATTTATTTTGCAAAACTTTCTGCACATAGTAATTAGTGATTAGGATGAAGTGAAGCTTCCGTGTAACATAAATATTTGTTGGAATTGTATTGCTAAAATAGTTTCAGTAAATCTTTCTCCCTTAGAATGTGAATCACGAATAAAACTAAATGTGTATTTGATTATTTGGGTAAAGCATGTTTCCTCATGACAGATTACCTTAGATTTAACTTCAGAAACTATAGAAATTTGTTTTTATGATTATACAGCTGGGATAAATTTGTTTTTGAGTATTTTCAAACGTCCAAACTCAGAAATGCCATTCGGTCTGGATAATTCATATTCAGTTCACTGGAGTTTTAATGTAACTGAATGGCGATGCAGTGAAACCTGGTAAGGGCATTAGACAGTTACAGGATAAAGTAATCAGATCATCGGATAACTCACAACATGATCCTAGCAAGGACTCAACAATTGTAGTGATGAGCACACTGTATGCAATGATTAAAGGTAGCAGGCCAGAAGAAAATGGTTATATATAAAACAGCTAGTTACTTGCAAAACATGGCTGTTTATTCTTGCCGTGGTCAGGATGGATATCCCAACACAATTTTTCTTTGGCGGGGGGGTGGTGAGGAAATTTGGCCCCGAGCTAACATCCATTGCCAATCTTCCTCTTTTTGCTGAGGAAGATTAGCCCTGAGCTAACATCAGTGCCCATCTTCCTCTACTTTGTACATGGGATGCCACCACAGCATGGCTTGATGAGTGGTGCGTATGTCCATACCCAGGATCTGAACCTGTGAACCCCGGAACACTGAAGCAAAGCAGGCGGACTTAACCACTACACCACTGGACCGGCCCCCCAACATAATTTTTAAACTATTGATTAACGCAAAAGGAACTAGTACTTTTTTGACTTCACACTGTAAATCAAAGGATTCAGATTCCAGTTGCGTCACCTACAGAGGAGCAGGAAACGCTTCTCAGTTTTGTTTTTTATTCTGGATGACTTTGCACACTGACTTTCTGTGTTTCTATTACTACTGCTGTACAGGGCGCGTAGGAAGCAATGACATGAAAGGAAAGTAGAAAAAGAAGCAGAGGAAAAATTCATTGTTTTCAGCAGTACCCAACATGAAACAATAGGAACATTCGAAAACATAAGCAGTGAAGTCTATTGTAAACCCACAAGCTTACAGCATTCTGAACTACGTGAGCCAACGTGTCAAATAAATGGATTCAGAAGTGACCATAGCTGTGCTGGAAAGGTGTGTCTTATACTGTAAAACATAACGCTCACATTATTTTTCATTTGATGTCACAGAAGTGGAGTTTGCGTTGAAGAGGGAAGCAAAAACCAAACAGATGATCCAACATCTTCCTGGCTCCTCAGAAAGGTTAGTGAAACTATTAAGCATCCTTTGAAGTGGAGGAGATTAAGGAGACAGCTCGTTGAGGGGAAGAAATCTCGACCTGGAACAGAGGGTGCAGTGGGGGCTGCAAAGCTATTTGAGCAGAAGTCAGAGCCTTGGAGATAAAGGGAGATGAGTGCAAAGGGATCCCAGGGCTCTCCCCTTCAGAATAAAACTCTGTGGAAATTTGCTCTCCCATGGCCTATCTGTAAGTACAATCCCTGGGACCTTTCCGATGCAGCAGCCCAATAAAATGACTCCACATCACTCCAAATAATTGGCCCATATTAATTCCAGTTATCTGTCATTCCCCTCTTCGTTCCATCAGCAAATGTATATTGAACAGCTCTCGTCTGCAGGGGACTGTGAAGGTGCTGTGCTGTATAGAGAGAAAAGTGACGCCCTGCCTCTCCTCAGGGGATTTTCATAGCGGCAAGAACACCCTGTGCCCCTCGTGATCCCAGAATCAGGAATGAGCCGCTGAAGATCTACCTGCCTCAGAGGATACACACGTAGGGAATCCAGTCCTCCCGGGTGGGGCTGACCGAGAAGCTTTGCAGAACACTCTTTCCATCCACGCTGCTGTCTGAGAGGACCGCGTGAAGAAGTGACGAGGACTGTTATTCAGGTTTTACCAATGACAACGGGGACTTGGGGTTTTAGGCCCTTTACCCTTCTTCATAAGAGACTCAGCTACAAACCTGAGCAAACCAAGTGGGTTTCTTGATAACCATTTCATTACACGCCCCCTGGGTGTGATGGAATTCCCAACTCTCAGCCAGGAAGTGGTGGAATTGTAAGACGTCTGAAGTGTTTTGATGTGCAACATCTCAGTGACCAAACCAGTTTTATCCTCTGACCCCAGTCATCTCAGTACAGCCAGTAAATATGTGCCAAGGTCCATTAATATGCAGATGATAGATAGATATAGACAGAGAGAGATGAGAGAGAGAGAGAGAGAACATGCGCATCCAGAGCTTACATATAGAGTAGAGGACATTTTCTTTATTTTTGAGGGTGTCTTAGGAATATAGTGAAGAAAACCTTGTCCATGTATTTTATTTTTTTAATTAAAACTATAAAGCAAATATATTAAAAATTGACATTTCTGGCTTGTGGATATTCAGCTGTTTATATCATCCCTCCCACTTTTTTTTTCATAATTATCAAACATCTTACAATTTTTAAACACATCTGATTTCCCAAAACAATTTAGCTTTGTCATATGCACTCACAGATGAAGTCGTTTCATCTGCCACACATAAAAGAAGAATTTTTCTAGGAAGAATGTTTCTAAAGAGTTTTTCTTCTCTGTCATATCAGTTTTCTGCCAGAAAGCTCTCTGCATCACACATTTTATGAGGAAACGATTCAGTTGCAGAGAGGTATGTGGATAAGGATAAAAAGGAGACTCAGTTAAGGGAAACAATGAACTGAACTGTACTTGTGTTTACTCCTAGGTTTTCAACATATGTGCCCATACAAACAAATTGGAAACAGAGTTAGAATATGAGACTATTCGAATGGGATCAGCTAAGATAAGGAGTGGGGGCAGCGTGCACCCCAGAAAGTATATGATGGCCCAGAAACCCTGCCTCCTGAGGTTCGGTGGACATGGTCATCTTCACAAAGAATCTCTTGAGAATGGACATCAGGTCAAAATTCTAATATGATAATTTAATGGAATTGACCCTTGTAATTACCTGGCAATGGATGTATTCTGTTTCCACCAAAATGTTCTTGAGGTAAAAGTTAATCTGAGAAAGAGACAAAACCTCCCCACGTCCAGCATCTAACTCTGAAGTCTGGCATGGGCTTGAGAGAGCCCCATCTCCATCCCTCCATTCCACCTCTAAGGACGGAGAGACCCAGAGAGCCGGCCCCAGTCCTCTGGCTGCTCTTGGCTCACCAGCACTGAGAGCTGCAGAGACACCAGCCAGGGGCCTTTCCCTTGTCTGATTGCTCAATGTTTCTCTATTTATGCCCACACTCTCAGGGACTAAGCGATAAGCTGATGAGGAGCTGGAGGAGTGCATGGGAACTGGGGCTTTAACTCACTAGAATGTTTTGGCGCTTGAGGAGTTTTATTGTTTTGAAAACATTGATGTAGGGCTGGCCCAGGGTACTGAGGCTGCAGGTGCCAATTTTATGAATCAGATAAATTCTTACTTGTTAGCTGCAGTTGTATACATTTTCCCCTAAAGACGCTGTAGCTTCCAACTTTATTAGCAAACATGACACATTTGAGAATCAGGTTCTGTGTGAGGCTGGCCAACTGATTTAACCCCATAGTGAGCGTTGCTGTGTACAGACCCATTCCTTCTCGATGAGCTAGCCATGTTGGAATCCATGCAAGGTGCTTTATCTGTTGGTTCCATTTGGTTTAGAGATTTAGCTATTGCCAAGAAGCCAGTGGATACTTCTATTAGGAAGGCAGGATAGCAGAGTGATTAAATTCTGGAATCAGACTTGGCTCACAATGTGTACTCCATAAGACTTAAAAATTAGATTCCCTTGGCAACTAACTTATACCTCATAGCTTCAGTTTTCTCATCTGTAAGATGAGTGGGATAATATTCTCTACCTCGTATGGTCATTGGTGCCTGATGCATAGTAATCAAGAATCCAATACATGTTAACATTTTGGCATGACAGCACCAGGAAAAATGGTTGTGTAAGCAGTGGTACTGGAAGGAAAAATCATAATTTGGAGGGGCATGAGATGTGGTTGAATGGAAGCTCTCCCGGGAGAAAAAGCTACCATCATGGGAACACCCCTCAGTCTGCGTGTAGAAACAGTATATTAGTGCAAAGAAAAGCAGAGAAGAGTAAACCATATGATTTAAAAGAATAAATTCCAGAGGCTTCTACCTGCCAGAGCAGTGGTTTCATTTCTCTCCCTGATAGATGACAATTTAAGGTGTAATGAAGACATATTGAGTAGGAAATGTGTGAACTTCTCTAGCCACCTATACTTCCAGAAACGGTCTCGAAGGAGATAACAACAACAATCATAAAAGATTAAATGTGGGTGGTGGTTCCACAAGAGGAATACAAAGAGAAGAGAGTGGGGATAAATTGGGATAAAATAGTCTCTGATGAATTGGACACCTCAGTGGAGGGTTGTAATGGAAATGACTGAAAAACATTCTGGAAGGAAGAGCAACTGGGCAGTGAGCTCAGATGAAGAGGAAGAGCAGGAAGTCAAGACCCAAGACTTCTCCATGGACTATGCAGGAAGGTGGGGCGGGTGAGGTGGCCATTGGAGATGTTTTGTCAAGCCCTTAGAGACCGGAGAATTGGATGGTTCGTCTCCAGGCACTTTGAAATCACACAGATCAGTGGCTACACTTGGACTGAGAAGAAGACTGTGGACCAAGGGCCACAGTCTTTGTTGAGTGAGGATGATGACGTGGACAATAGAGATAGGATAGAATGGAGCATTTGAGCTGACTGAAATGAGGTTGGGAAAAAGAGTTTGGTTTCATGGACAGATGGATTGTGAAGCTACACATTTGTTTTTTGGACACTGACACATCCTGAGGACGTAAAGCTACTAACCAAAGGTTTCGGTTCAAGGATAGCTTCAGAGTAGAGTTAGATTTGAGCTAAGACACAGTGATGGTGAGCATGCTCTGACAAAAGTTTGAGAATACAGGAGAGTTCTGATTGTGGAGTGATGGTTCTAGGAAGATTTCAGGAAGTCTAGGAGGCAGAGAGGGATGTATCGGGTCAGGAAAGTGGGGATCATTATGGGTCCACCAGTAGAAGAATGCAAATCACCAGAGAGTCAGGCTCATGCTTGTTTTCTCCATTATCTAGAGGAGGTTGCAACCTCCATCTGATGTAAGACCACCCGACTTGTCCTCCATCTGATTTGAGAGTTGGGGTATAAAAGCATTGATCATACAAACATGGGACAGGATCATGAGTTTATTTTAGATTATGCTTTGCTTTACATAACTGAGATGATTAATTATGCAGAGCTAAGAAGGTAAGAAATGACATCATCAAGGCCACACCTGAGCATTTACGGAGCCACCGACTGAGGTCCTGCTGCAGACATCGGCACAGAGGGCAGACGCCAGGGAATATCTAGCCAGCTGACTGAGGACCAGCCTTGCTGCAGTCCCAGGCTGTCTGGTCTCCTAAGGTAGAATCTAGAAACTTTATTTTTTCTTTCAAATGACATTTTTTGAATATAAATTTAAGTTTCCTGGAAACTGTTCTCCTCAAATGTCTCTGTCTGGACACCACAGCTGGTTCCATCCACACAAAGTGTTTAACATAAGCCCCAAAGTCCTTTGTCCTGGAAACTCTACAATTTACCAGATTTTTGATTTTCCATTTCTTTGGATTTTTCGCTCACAGCGTGCTGACATCACTCTACCACTGAAATCCGTAGTAAGTATAGTCCCAAAGCCTCAAATGAAAATGCACAGATAGGAATGATGTCATCATCCTGGTGGAATAAGAGTTTTCTACTGTCTGCCCCACAAAGAACACCAATTTAGACCATCCCCTGTGGAAGAGAGAGCCTTTGTGAAGGCCAGGAGTCCAGGGAGAAGTTCCACACACCATTGGAGCAAAACAGTCGAAGATTGGATGCACTGAGGAGGGAAGAGGAGTAGCCTGGCTCTGCCCACATCAGTGCTCCCCCAGGCGGCACGGCTGAGGGTCAAGAGAGACTTTCTCAGCCGTGATTTCTCCCATAGGGGAAAGTGAGAGTGTGTGAGTGACCTGCGGCTCCCGCGGCTGTGCGGGACCCTGTCACAGAGGCTCATTTCTCTCTCGCCCCATCTGGACTGCTCAGTCCTGAGCTGCAGGACTGGGGTGGTGCGTGGCTAGGAGAACGGCAGACAGGGCTCAGAATGTGTCAGAGGGATGTGGATCCTACTAAAGGTGTCAGGGACACCATCAGGGCCCACCCATGAGCAACTAGGGCTGCCTCACCTCCACATCCCCCCAACTTCCCACAGGCACCCCCAACACTGTGTGCCCCATCTATACCCACCCACACCCCCACCCTGTGGCCAGCTCCCTGTGCCCTGACAGCAGTGGGAGTGAGCCTTTGCACCAGCTAGTGAGCACATGCAGAGAGCCAGCCGGAATCTGGGGGACTGGGAGAAAGTATAGGAAGGAACACTCAGCACCGACCTTGGAAATCGAAGGAGAGGCCAGCAACTCTTGACCTCACGAGTTGCAGGACAGAGAGAAGGAGTAGAATCTTATGATGCCCCCTCCAGAGGGAACAAGAAGTGTGGAGTAGGTGTATCCAGAGAAAAGGTCTGGGAAAGCCTCAGAATTCCCATGAGAGCCGACAGGAGGTGTTTGTCTCCAGAAGTGAGTCGGCAACGACTGGAGGGGGTGACCACTACTTCAGATGTGAGGACAGCAACGCAAGACGTCAAGGAACAGGAGAAGTCAAGAAACACAGCACCACCAAAGGACATGACAGTTTTCTAGCACCCAGCCCCCCAAAATGGAGATCTGTGCTTTACCTGATAGAGAATCCAAAATCCTTGTTTGCAGGAAGCTCAGTGAGAAAAGAAAACACAGAAAGAAATTCAATGAAATCAGAAAAGCAGTATCCAAAATACTACAAAAACCCAAATTGAAATCATGTTGTTTTGTTTGTCCCACAGCCTTTTGAAAAAAAAAAATAGCAACATGGATGCTTCTAGAATAAGACAAGAGTGGTTCACTGTCTGGATGTAACAGCAGATGAGTGCTGCTTGAACAATCTGAAAGAAAATCACGTGAAAACTAAAAGATTTTGGGTGAAACATAACTCCTGACAAAGACCGTCATGTCAATGAAAAGCCAGGCCTGGTCCGTGTGGGGAGAGGGCAGACTTGACCTGCATCAGTGACCAAGCTCCAGTCTTGTGTGTTTTACTGAACTTCTCTTCATCAGATTCACCACAAGCACATTGCTCGTGCACTGGTATGAGGAGCTGAGTTAACATTGGGAGACCTGAGCATGGCCACACACCCTGAGAGAATCAGGGACAGAGAGGATGCAGCTGATATTATTATTATCATTATTATTTTAAAGCATGCTTGTTACGAAAGAAATGCACGGCTTTGTCAGATTACCGTTCTGTCACTCTCTTCTGCTCCCGATGGGGAAGCCAGAGCCACGGTCCGTACTCACGTTCCTTAGGAAACACTCCCTGATCTGATTATCGAGTAAATTCATGGCACTAAGCGTGTCTGCGGGAGAAAAGCCTTGAGCTACGCATACTCCCTTTTCCTAGATATAAAATATTAACCAAAGGGCAAGTAGGAGCACTTTTGAATTAAGATGCCTCCTTTGTGAAACTTTGCAAAATCCCAGGCTGGTTTCAGGGAGGGAGACAAAAACAAAGAGGGTGACACCTGGCATGCTACTTAGACCTGACAACTGAGATGTGCACACGCCCGAGTTTATAGAGTCCCTAGTGAGAGGAGCCCGAGCGTGTAAATACCCGTTTCCCACTAACCAGCTCTTCAGAGGGAGTCACCTTTACAGACAAGTTGCTAACAGTACTTACATGTGGTTAGCACTGCAACATGGAATATGTCATTTTTATTTCAAAATAACTGTTCTAAAAAGAAAAAGCCACAACCTTGTAACGATGCTACTGTCCCAAGTTAAATTAAATCATCCAAAATTTACTCAGTGCTCTATTCCACTTCCTTTCCAAAGGAGTACCACATTCTACACGGACAAAGAGGCCTTCCTCGGTTTGGTGTGTTGGCCAATTTTCTCCTTTTTTAACCGTTAGCAGGGAGGGCGTCCTTGTAGTGCCAGCGACGGCATCCAGGGCTGTCATTTTTCCAAATCGCTGGTTTTGTTTAGCAGAATGGAGTTGGCTCTCCACAGCCATCACCAACAACAGCACCGTGTGGGAGGTTTAGACCCACAAAGCAATTAGGAGTCTCTCAGGAAATCCCGCGTGCAGCTGATGTCCTGTGAGGGCCAAGGCAGAACCAGGTCACATAGAAACGCTTTTTGGCTTTCAGCGAGATCCGCTTTTCTGTTTGATGCTGGAGGCCACGGTACACCGAGTGGTTCACTGGCCACTTGCCCCGTTGGCCCCATCCTCGGGCTCTAGAACAGGAAATGGCCAGCACCCACTGTGCCTTATTAGGACTGTGGCCCAGCAGAAGTCAACAGTATTCGTTCTGGCACACGCAGCCTCCTCTTCAGAGCAACCCTTTTCCACCTGGCAAATTCTTGCTGATCCTTCAAGGTCCAATTCAAATATTACCTATGTTATAAAGTTACCCAAATTCCCCCAAAGAGGTCATTGACCACATTTTCCATTATATTTTGTAAATGCCTCTTCATTAATACATTACTTCCTCGAGGTAGGTATTTATGTTTCTGACTCCTCATTTGACTGGTTAATTCCTCCAGTACAAATGTCTTACAGATGCCTACCAACCTAAAACCATAGGCAATGCCCACGTTTCAGGGCACACAAAGATCTGGCAATAAGTGAATGGATGAACCAACACACTTAAAGTTGCCTTAAAGTTGGGAATTCTTCAACTTGCTGTGGTTTCTTCTCCAAAAATCTTAGGCGTGATATCTCACTCATGAAGATGGAATGTACTCCTTACAGATTTTGAAAAACTATTGATTATCTCCCCTTTTTGCCAAAAAAAAAAAAACCTCTAAAAGGAAAAGCTTCTGTCAAGTTATTACACTGTTTCTTACTTGACTAAGGGTTAAGAATCTTCAGCATGCTAACTGTAGGCTTGTTCCGATGCTCTATATAGAAACTCTTGCTTACGGAAGAATCCATCAAGTGGAAGAGAGAAGCTTTGGGGCGTTTTCCTAGGTGTGGTTTCTGACTCACATTCAGGATCCTTTTCACTTTTATTGCAAGGAATCTAAAGGACCAGCAGATTCCAACCAAACTTTAAAGTAAGACTCACCCGAATGCAGTTGCTCTGCTCTCTGCTGTCTTCGCCCTGACCAAATGGGAGGCAGCAGGAAGGGAATCTCCTGCTGATAAGAAAAGTTGGGCTGATATATTTTTTTAATTATTTTTCAAAGATTTTGTGACATTTAAATGGAGCACAAAAAGATTTTAAAACAAATACATAAAACAACTCTTGCACATCTTTTTATTCTAATTCAATTTTATACCAATCTTTGAAAATGTGTTTTTTATTCTTAGATTTGAAAGAATAGGCATGTTTACACTAAATTTTTAGCAAAGGCCAAACAAAAGAAAGGAATTTCAAGGTAACATCTCAAATAAAATTATGAGCTTCTCAGATAACCCAATCTTCCTCCTTCATGCCCTGGACTGGACATCTTTTCTTTTTCTATTGAGGTATAATTGACATATAGCATTATGTTAGTTTCAGGTGTACAACATGATTTAATATTTGTATATATTGCAAAATGATCACCAATAAGTCTAGTTAATATCCACCACCACACATAGTTACAACAATTTTTTTTCTTGTCATGAGAACTTTTAACATCTACTCTCTCAGCAACTTTCAAATATACAATATGGTACTATTAACTATAGTCCCCATACTGTGCATTACATCCCCAGGGCTTATTTATTCTACACCTGGAGGTACCTTTCAACGCCCTTCACCTATTTCACCCACCCTCCCTCCTCCACCTCTGGCAACCAGCAATCTATTCTCTGTATCTATAAGCTTGGTTTTTTTGCTTTTTGGTTTTTATAGATTCCACTTATAAGTGAGATCATATGGTATTTGTCTTTCTCTGTCTGACTTATTTCACTTAGCATAAAGCCCTTAAGGTCCATCTATGTTGTCACAAATGGCAAGATTTCATTCTGTTTTATGGCTGAATACTATTTCATTTTATATATATACCACATCTTTATCCACTCATCCATCAATGGACATCTAGGATGTTTCCATATCTTGGCTATTGTAAATAATGCTGCAATGTACATGGGGGTGCATATATCTTTTCAAGTTAGTGTTTTTGTTTTCTTCAGATAAATGCCCAGAAGTAGAATTTCTGGATCATATGGTAGTTCTATTTTTAATTTGTGTGTGTGTGTGTGTGTGTGTGTGTGTGAGGAAGATTAGCCCTGAGCTAATATCCATTGCCAATCCTCCTCTTTTTGCTGAGGAAGACTGGCCCTGGGCTAACATCCATGCCCATCTTCCTCTACTTTATATGGGGTGCCACCACGGCATGGCTTGATAAGCGGTACATACGTCAGTGCCTGGGATCCACACCTGCGAACCCCAGGCCACCAAAGTGGAGTGCACGAACTTAACCGCTACGCCACAGGGCCGGCCCCTATTTTTAATTTTTTGAGGAATCTCCATACTGTTTTCCATAGTGGCTGCACCCATTTACACTCCCACCAACAGTGCACAAGGGTTCCCTCTTCTCCACATCCTCACCAACACTTGTTGTTTCTTGTCTTTTTGATAATAGCCATTCTAACAGGTGTGAGGTGCTTTCTCATTGTGGTTTTGATTTGCGTTTCCCTGATGATCAGTGATGCTGAGCATATTTTCAGGCACCTGTTGGCCATCGGTATATCTTTGGAAAAATATCTATTCAGATCTTCTGCCCATTTTTTAATCAGGTTGGGTTTTTTTTTTTTTTTTTTTTTTTGCTCTTGAGTTGTATGAATTGTTTACATATTTTGGCTATTAACGCTTTATCAGATTTATGATTTGCAAATATTATCTCCCATTCTGTAGGTTACCTTTTCATTTTGTTGATGGTTTCCTTTGCTGTGCAAAAGCCTTTTAGTTTGATGTAGTCCTACTCATTTATTTTTGCTTTTGTTGCTTTTTCTTTTGGTGTCTAAATGTTTGGAACTTCTCTGGATTAAGGTTGCTATGGTCTGAACGCTCTGTCTCCTCAGTATTTGTGTGTTGAAATCCTGCCCCCAAGGTGATGGTGTTAGGAGGCAGGGCCTTTGGGAGGTGATGAGGTCATGAGGGTGAAGCCCTCATGATGGGATTAGTGCCCTTATAAAACAGACTCCAGAGAGTTCTCGCCCCACCTCCACCATGTGAGGACACAGTGAGAAGACACCATCTCTGAACCAGGGAGTGAGCTCTGACTAGACACCAGACCTGCCAGCACCTGATCTTACGTTTCCAGGCCCTAGAACTGTGAGAAATCAATGCCTATTGTTGATCAACCACCCAGTCTGTGGTATTTTGTTTTAGGAGCCCAGACTGACTAAGACAAAAGTCATGCTCTATTCTTTCAGTTAGGTACTGTCTAAAGAAATACTAGTCTTGCAATACTAGAGACTCATGGTCTCTGATGTTTCATGAGGTTATAACACGGTCTCCTTCGAAGGATAAAACAGCCACTAGCTGATAAAGGAATGAAAACAGATCTAAGTCTGAGCAAAACAGTCACCCACGTACTTTCTGGTACCCATGTCCCTTTCTAGTCTCTTCTAGTAGATGAGGGGACCTTGGATGTGGCCAAGAGAGAGGCTGTGGACACAGACAATTCCCCATACTTGAGACTCTAGGCCTCATGAATATTTGTCAGATTACTGAAGTAACAAAGAAACTGCAATACCTGACTAAAGTCTACACAGTCCTTTCGCCCCTGCCAAACAAAGAACGATAATGGATTGTCTCATATGATTCTCCCATCAAAATGTGACATTTGCTAAGACATGGTAAATGGCATTTAAACAAATGTTATTTTAAAGGAGCCACATGTAATGTGACAGAAACAGCAGTAGCTACTATTCATTAAGCATCTTCACCATGTAAGCCACTGTGCTAGGAGCTTGAGACACAGTTCCTTGGTCTTCACAATCGCCTGGTGGGGTAGTTACTATTATGCTCCATTTTATTACAAAGCCAGCTAAAGGTCATCCCTTAAGTGAAGCTGAAATTCAGATCCTCTTCTAGGTTTAAAGCCAAATTCTCTCCACAATATCACAGCTGAGATAAGTTTCCTTGACTGTTCTAGGGGAGCAAGGTTGACTTCAGGGGAAGGCACCACTGCTCCTGAAGTTTGAAGCTGTGCACACAGTGTCGCTCACTGCGGACCGAGCAACACCACCCCCAGGGCAGCAGCTTCTAAGATGCAGGCTCCTTGGCCTTGCACTGGTGAGGGGGCCACAAGGCCTCTGGTTTCATGGTCCTTCACATGTGTGAACAGATAGGTGTTCCGCCAGCCTGGAGTGTGCGAGCACGTGTGTGAATTTTAATGGAGAAAAACAATACTGCCAGGTGGGGGTGGGGGCCACGATTCTCTGACTCGGCCCAAGTTTGAGGAGCTGTAATCGCACACAAGGAAAAGGCAGTCCCCAGCGTGGGGTGTGTGTACTCAGCAATTGTTTCCCAGGCTGACCTGGGACCCTTGCTCTTGCTGGCTCATTAGAAGAGCTGTGGTTTACTTAGAGGGATATGAGGTTATTCATAAATAATTCAGGGCTACTGGGAGGGCAGAAACAATCGTGAGAATATTAAATTTCCATCAGACATGTTAGGTGCAACCAGACCGCCAAATGTTCTCTTGAGCATGGGAGTCAGCTTGGTGGTAGGGTGGGCGACAAGTCATGAGTGTGGGGTATGTTGAATCGTTGTGGAAGATGAAGGTGGAGAATTAAATATTCCAAGATATTCAGGGCTTCCAAAATGAAGAAAATAAACTCCAATCAAAGATGCTGGCACGTGAAAAATATTTTATGCAAAAGGACTGGGAACAAAACTGGAAAAAGGGTGAAAATGTAGTCATCCTTGCAGAAGGGGAAATGTCATTCTTTTAAGTCCATTATCAAAAATATCTAAAAACTCCAGTGAGCAAGAAGAGGTCAGCCCACCTATTCCTTCATCCCTGGAGACAGTGCCAGTAAGAACAGAAGAAAACCTTCTCTTCTATACAACGTGAGAAGGAAGAGGTCTTAAGGTCCCCAGGGTCAAGCTTTCCTGTATTACCAAGAGACTGTGACACAGGGAGCCTCCTTCAAGCCTGAATCCAGGTTCAATGTCTTCTTATAGGTCATTGCTCAGGGGTGGGGTGCATACAGAGTAAGAACTTGGCTTCAGCTGAGACAATATTATGAGCTCATTTTGTTAAAATGTGACATTGGTGAAATGTTTTAGGGTTTTCTCTTAGTACATAAGAAATAGCTGGGGTTGAAGGAATTCCAGAAGCTCCATAACCGTATCGCGTATTTTAATTCATTTAATCACCAAACAACGTGGGTGTGATTCTAGACCCTCGCTGCCGCCAACAGCCCTCGCTAGTTTCCACCAAATACATTCTTCCTCCTTTCACAATCCATTCACCATATTATAGTGAGAATTTTCATTTTCTTTTTAATCAGCTTATTAGGGGAATAATTGACAAACAGGAAATATTACTTCAAGTGTGATTTACCCTTTTTAAGGGTACAGTTCAACGAGCTTTGACAAATGTATTTGCAGACCTTTTAATCACAGCCAGAAATGAGGGGTGCCATTTCCTTCATCCTTAACATTCCTTTATCCGGCTTTGCAGTCAATCCCCCATCCCCACTCCCGGCCCCTGAAAAACACTGGCCTGATGCCTCTCCCTGCAATTTTTCCTTTTTTGGAACTAAATAGTACTAAAAAACGTAACAGAAATCATATACATGCAGCCTTCAGTGTCTGCTTTCTTTAACACAGCGTAGTGCTCCCGAGATTCATCAGTGCTGTTGCATAATCAAGCATGCTGAGTCTTATTCCATTGCAGGCATGTACTGTAATCTTTTTGTCTACTGAAAAGTTGGCAGATGCTTGTTTTCTTCCCCATATTTTGGCGATTATGACTAAAGCAGTTGTAAACATTCATGCACAGGTGTGTGTCTTGATGTTTTCATTTTACTTGAGTAAATACCTATAGTGGAATTGCTGGTCTATATGATAAGTGTATGTTTAATCGTATAAGAAACGGCCAAACTGTCTTCAAAACGGGTTGGACCATTTTGTGTTTACATCTACAATGTGTACGTACCCATTGCTCCACATCCTTGCACACACCTGGTGTTGTCAGTTTGTTGTTTATCTATTTTTTTTTCCAGTCATTCCAGTAGAAGAGGAGTGGTACATATTACAGTGTGACTTTAATTTGCATTTCATTAATTACTAATGAGATTGAATATCTTTCTATATGCTTACTGAACATCTATATTTCTTTGATAAAGTGTTCAAATATTTTGCCCATTATATGTTGGATTATTTGTGTTTTGTATTATGAAGTTTGGAAAGTTGTTTATATATTTTTGTTACTAGTTCTTTATCAGATGTTTTTCAAATATTTCTCCCAACCTGTATCTTATCTTTTCATTTACCTAACAGTGTCTTTCAAAGAAAAAGACTTTTTAATTTAATGAAGTCTAATTTATCAATTTTTCTTTTATGGTTTCATGTGTAATTTATGAGTCAAAGTTCATTCTTGTACATATGGATGCCCAATCATTCCAGCAGCATTCATTGAAAAGATTATCCTTTTTCACTGAACTGCCTTGGTGCAATTATCAAAAATCAGTGAGGGTTTTTCTGTCCTGTTCCACTGATTTTATACATCAAATATTATGCCAAAATACAGGGTCTCCACTGCTCTAGCCCTATAGAAAATCCTAAAATCAGGTAGCATTTTGGCTCTTCTAGGTAATTTGTTTTCCTTAAATTTTAGAAAGAGCTTATGAATTTAAACACACAGGATGTTGCAGTATTGATTGTGTTTAATCTATAAATCAGGTTTGAGAGAATTGGCCATTTTACATTATTGAGTTTTTATATCCATAAACACAGTATATATTTCTTCTTTAAGAAATTCACTTAGATTTTCTGAATGTTTCTCACAATATTTTGTAGTTTTCAGCAGAGAAATCTTACACAGGTATTTTAACTTTATCCCTAAGTATTCTATAGTTTTGATGCTGTTGTTAACATATTTTGTTGATTTTAATTTCCATATTTATTGGTAATTATAGAAAAACTGTTGGTTTCTGTATTTTGAGCCTGTTCCTGAGAATTTGCTAAACTCCTCTATTCTAGTTGTTTTCTTTCAGAATCTTTCGGAGTTTCTTTGAAAATTATTTTATCTTCAAATAAAGATACTTGTATGTGGTCTTTCTGATATCTAGCCTTTAAAAAAATACTTATCTTGCCTTATTGCTTTGGTTATCTGTACAGTGTTGAAGAGGTGTGGTGAGAGAGGCCCTTTTCTCCTTGTTCCTAATCTTAGGGGGAAATCTTTCAGGATTAAATACAGTGTTTTCTATAGACTGAGGAAGGTTGTCTATCAGGCTGAGGAAGTCTCCTTCTCTTCCTACTTTGCTGAGAGTTTTTATAAGGAATGGGTTTGGTCCAAAATCATATAATATAATCATGTATATTTTCTTGTTTAATCTATTGATATAGGGAATTACAGTGACTGATCTTCAAGTGTTGATACAACCTTACATTCCTGGGATGAATTTCAATGGGTCATCATACATTTTTCTCATATTGCTGTATTTCGTTTTTCAAAATTTTGTAAATGATTTCTATATCTATGTTCATGTAGACTACTGTCCTATAGTATTTTTTATTGTAATTTTTTTTATGGTTTTGCTTTCAGAGTAGTTCTGGTCTCATCAAATGAGTTGAGATTTGTTCTCTCCTGTTTTATTTTCTGGAAGACGTTGTGGTGAATCGGTACTATTTCTTCCATAAGTTGTTTGGTAGATTTTACCAGGAATATTATGTCTTTAGTGGATTCATGGTGATTCTAGTTATCTTTTTCTCCTTGGGTGAGATTGGATACTTTCTATTTAATCTATGAAATATATTGCCTTACAGTTACTATAACATTCTTTTACCTTTTTAGTGCCATTAGTGTCTATGATGATCTCACTCTTTCATTCCCAATATTGGAAATGTGTGTTACTTTTTATTTTTCTTGATTACTCTCTGAGAGTTTTAATGATCTTATTAATCTTTTAAACTGTTAATTTTGGTTTCACTAATTTTCTCTACTTTTCTATGTTTTCTATTTTATTGATTTTTGCCCTTATCTTTATAATTTCTTTTTTCCACTGTCTTTGAATTTAATTAGATTTTCTTTTTCTATTTTTATAATTTGGAAACATATCATTGATTTGAGACTTTTTCTTTCTTTTCTAATATAAGCATTTAATGCATTCAGGTTCCCTCTATGCACCACTTTAGCTGCATCTCATACAATTTGATGAATTTTGCTTCATTTTTATTTGACCAAAATATAACTTCCCCGAGATTTCTTCTTCAACCATTGTATTATGTAAAAGAGTGTTTAATTTCCAAATGTTTGGATATTGTCAAGATACCCTTGCATTTCTGACATTTTTCTGTTTAATTCTGTTGTGTTCAGAGAACCCACTTAGTATCATTTCAGTACTTTTACATGTGTTGATATTTGGTTTATGGCCAGCAAGATGGTCTATCTTCATGAATGCTTCATATGAATTTGATAATTATGTGTATTCCTCTGTTGTCAGGTAGAGTATTCTGAAAATGTCAATTAGGTAAAGTTAGGATGAGAGTATTGTTTAGGGCTTCTGTCCTATCAATTACTAAATAGTTTTGGATTTGCCTATTTCCCTTTTCAATTCTATTAGATTTACCTTGAATCTTTGTGATGAGTTGCATACACATTTACAAATGATATTTATTCTTGATGCATTGGCCTCTTTATTATTACACAATGTCTCTCTTTATACTTGGTAATGTTCCTCATTACCAAGCCCACTTGGATATTACTGTAGCTGCTTCAGCTTTCTGTGGACGAGTGTTTGCCTAGTTTATCTTTTCTCTGTTTTTTGAATTTTGTCTTATAATTTTACATCTTTATATTTAAAGTGGGTTTAGATAGATGGCCTATTACTGGGTCTGCTTTTTTCCCTCTTTTATGTGACAATCCCTGTTTAGATCATTTACATTTAGTGTAATTATTGATGTGGTTGTATTTAAATGCAACAGTTTGTTAGCTGCTTTCCAGTTGTCCCATCTGTTCTTAATTTTTTTATCTTCTTTCTATGTATTGTCTTGTGTTAAGTGAGCATTATTTATGATTCCATTTTGTCTCACTATTGGTTATTAGTTATACTTTTCAAAAAATTTTAATCTTTTTTCCAAGTTTTGTAATATGTGCATTTAATTTATTAGAATATTCCTAATCTGCTTTAGGCAATCAATTATCTTTTGACTTCTCCGTGATGCCTAGGATTAATTCTGTCCCCAGTTATAGTTTCTATGTGTCCCCTGGCCTCCTTTTCAGGGCACTCTTCACAGTTGGAATTGTGCATTTGTTTCCTAATGATGAACTGACTGATGTAACTTCTAGTGCAATCTGTGCTCCATATAGGCAGGTAGCATATCTGCTTGGTTTACGATTATATTCCTTACAACTGCACATAGCATCAAGCACATAGCAGCATGCAAGGCATTTGGTAATAAAAACTTGTTGAATGAAGCAGTAAGTCCATGAAAAGCATAAAAATGTGTTTTTCTCCAAATTTTTCACTTCATGTCCGAAACACATTCCTTCACCAGAAGCCCTCTTCTTTTCCGTTATCTAAATACCAGTTAGAATCTCTGGATCACTCAACACTTAGCCTGAGTTTCACCTGAGTCTTTTTTCCTCTCTTCTCTTTTTATGTGTAAATACAACACTCACACACACACACACACACACACACACACACACACACTCGCTTATACACATACATATCTGAGCCTTTTAAAAATAATACTTCATAATTTCCTCAAATACATAATACAAATACATAAATACAAACATACATCTAATATAATTTTAAAGCAGTTTCTAACAAGGATATAAAATTGACAACTTCAGAATTACATCAAGGTACACATTAAGGTGAAATGTCTATCTACTTTATTCCTATCAATAAATCTGCCTGTTCCTCATCCCCAAAGCAGAACATGTGTCAGCAAATAAATAATGGAAAATTGGTTTTGCACCATAATTATTTGAGAAATTGATATTGAGACCACTTAATAAGTTAAAAGTTAGATTTGCAATGATAGACCAGAAAAGATTCAAAAAATGATTATTATAATGTCAAATAGATCTGAATTCTGAAAATTCATGTGGGATTCAGGCAACCAGTCTGGTTGTTATTTAGTCTGTTTGAATATTAATTAGAGAATGTCCTAAAATTTATGCTACCTGCAAAACTTACAGAACTGCCTTTATTTCACTCAGAAGTCAGATTTGAGATAGACACTTCTTTTCCCTTTAAACATGAGGATGTTCTCCTCGACTCTTCCTTCTTCAAGTTCCCGGGATTAAAGAGTGAAGCTGTCTCTCTCTTCCGGAAGGAAGATGCGACTAGTCACGTATCTTAGACAGCATGGTAGGACTCTCCCCTGCTCTCAGGCTCCTAGGCTCTGAGCTGCATTGTCTAGACTTGCAAGGATCGGAATCCTGAATGTTATTCTCCATGTGCTCACACTCAGGGACATAGTTAATGAAGACAGAGTAGGTAACTACTATTACATGGCTTGAGGGTTTCTAAAAGAGGACTGTAATAAAAAATACCCCTCTCGTTGGCGTGTCATTGTGACTGAAACTCCTATATTAACCATAAAGGCAGTATTACCTGAGAAAATTAATACAGGACAAACTGCTGGCAGGGGTTCCTTTCCAATTCACTTATTAGCCCACTTTTGCATGGTCCATCAGGGACTTAAGAGGGTCTGCAGGGTTTTTGATGTAGGTTTGGTGGTCTAGTCTGTAGGTCATTGGAATAACTGAGCTCCAGGATGAAGCACACGATCAGAGTAGAGGAAATTGGCTGTTGAGATGGAAAGAAAGTTGAAAGCAGAGGACACATGCAGGAGACAGGCACACTCGAAGAAGGAACATAAACCCCTCCCTGATAGAGCATGGATTTGCCCAAGGTCTTTCTTGCCTAAACCAATCTGATTCTTATCAGCGCCTGCCTGCAGGTAAATAGCTTTTGACAACAGTGCCCCAATCTGAACACGGGAAAGGCCTCCAGGAGGAACTCATCCAACTCCCCCTCTGATGTTTAAATCCTTCCACAGCTTCATGCTGTGGGGCCCAACCTCTGTCTGTGCCCGATTCCTAGAACTCACAACAGCCTCAGGCCACGATTCCACCCTCAGACAGTTCTGAAGATGAACAGGGTCTTCATAGTGAGCCCAAATCTGCCTGCTTTGAACTTCACTTATTGGTTTTAGTTGAAAACAGAGGTCAAATGGAATGAATTACGCACCTCTCCCATGGGTTAGCCCTTCATATACTTGAACAAACCCACTGCATCTCCACCAACTTTCCACTTCCCCACGAGTACTCCCAGTTCTTTCAACCATTACTCGAAAGACATCTCACCATTCTGGCCACTATTAAAGAAAAAATCCCCCTTTGTCTATGTCCTTATTAATGTATGAAGTTGAGAACTCAACAAACTTTCTCCAATGTTGTCTGAAAAATGCAGAGGAAGAGGGAACTCAGTCTCTTTGCAAACCACTCTCCCAGAAATGCAGCGTTAGTATTTGCTTTGGCGGTCACTGCACACCATCACATCAGACCAGGGAATGAGCATGACTGGATCTCCCTATATTTCTAGGAGAATTCAGAGATATAGCTTTTCACCTGCTTCAAAAAGGTTATGTGCACAAGGGGAGGAAGTAAATATCCAAAAACAAGAATCCCGTTTTATTTTCACACTCCTAGATTTGACTTTTAAGAAAATAAATGTCCTTCAATTCCCAAAAGAAGTAGATAAAAATAATTCTCAGAACTTTTTGGCCCAAATGCTATGAATAGATTATTTCTTTACTTTAGAAAGGATTTAAAAACCATATTCCAAATGCACATCTTGAGCACTTGACAAGACATTTTTTCCTGTTACACATACATATTAATAGGAAAATTCTTAGACTGCTATATTCATTGAACTCTATCTTCATTAAATCTGAGAAATGTAAAAATCCAAATTCTTGAATAGGTCATCATTTCAAGAAGCATGAATTATGCCAAATGTTGATGTTTTAAATAATATCAGCTGATAAAATCAGTGTCCTTTCACTTCTCTGCATAATGTGCCTTCTACCTCCAAACCAGTAATTGTATTAAGATATGGAAGGAGACAGTGCTGAGCAATAATGGGAAGAATTTTGCATGTCATCAGCTCTGGAGTTACACAGAATTGCCTCAGAATCGCAGCTCCATCTTTACTAGTTGTATGAAAGTGGGGAAATTAGTTAACAGCTCAGTTTCTTATGTCAGATACGGGCAATGGAGAGGATTGTTGTAATGATGTAGCAAAGTGCTGGGAAGGGTTTCTTTCAGCAGTAAGCAGCGCGTGGTAGCTACTGTCAATTCCTGTAATGAAGACAGTGGACTAAATGCTCACCCTCTGAGCCTCTGGCTCTGCGACCCACCACGAAGTATATAAGAAACACTGGACATTCAAGAAAAGGTTTGGCAATCCCTGCCTTCCCCATTTCATATGCACCAGGCTATGGACTACTGTCCATCCCGGGTGCTTACCCTCGTTCAGAGTGCCTTCCACTCTCTAACTAAACTCTGTTATTTTTTTCAGGACCAGTCTAAAAGTAGAGGCCACTATGGGAAAACGTGGAGTACAGCCTGAGCTATGCCCTGTCCACTCAAAGTGCACCCCCAGGTACAGAGAACACCAGCACTGCCTGGACCTCGTTAGGAATTCAGATTCTCCGTCCCTGGCCCAGACCTGCCTTGTTAGAATCAGCATTTTAACGCGTTGACTCCCCGAGTGATCCATGTGCACATCCACGTCTGAGCAGCTCCCCCTGGACCACCACGCTGTGAGCGAGGAAGAAGATGCTAGAACAGCAGATAGCGTGGACTCACAGAGCGTCAGAAGGGTGAGCAACGTAAGTGAGATCTGGTTAAACGCACTCAATTTACACGCGATGGAACTGTCAAAAAGCAGAGAAATTCTCTTCCACAAATTCCAATCCTTGAGAGTGAAAACCGGATCCCAATGTTGCATTATTTCCAGGGCATCATCCTGCCTACCTTTGGGGTCCACATGGAAGAAAGAAGATCAGAGAAACAAAACCAGAGGATAAACAACTTTTAGTTCTCCATTGTTTACTCATTGTTAAAAAGTGAACGTAATTGGGGTGCACAGGGTTTTGCCATCTTCTTCAGCACAGAATCTCTGTCCTGACTCTTCATATGTAGAAAACAATGCTGAACGAATGAATGAGCTACAGCCAAGTAACAGGAAATAAGGAAACCTGGTTGCATGTGCGCATGAAGTATCAGATTGTTTTCCAGCTCCTAGGAATGATCCGTGAAAGAGTCTGCTGGTAGCAAGAACATTGGGAGATTTTTGCAAACTGATTAATTGAACATTTAACAGCTTGTTTTCATGTACAGTTTACTCAATTTATATAAGCAATTACTGAATTTGCATGTACAAATGGATGCAGCTGCAAAGCCTAAGGTATTTTTTTTTTTATTAGATCTACTAAATTTGAATCAGAAAATAGGTTTAAAAGTCACATTTGGCATAGCTCTCTCTGCTGATGAGAAACACAGCCCAGCATCCTGTATTTCAGAAAGGTTATTGGGAAGGTCACTTATAGCAAATAAACTAATAGGATTTGAAAGGCATGAAATCCTGTTTTACAGTTAAAACGCAAGGAAAAAAAAACTTAAGCACTTCCCACCTTGATCAAGTCCTGACTTCTCCACTGTTTTAATTAGTTATGTAGAAACAGGCCAGAGGAGTTCAGATAGCAATATGGTGAAATGAGTCCATAGCAATGATATTAAAGCATATTTCAAGTTATTGTACCAAGTTGATGCCATTTTCTTTTCCACACTTTTTTTTTCATGATTTCACACTGGAATTTAAGGGCTGGAGGAGACATTTTAATGCTGGTAGATAACTCCATCAAAATGTGACTTGGTTGCATACTGAGAAATTTTGACTATATCTCTGTGTTTTTTCTGAGTTCTATCTCTGGCACTACATTTTGAACTCTATAAAACTGGCTTCATATATAAATAAGAAAAAGATGTTATTTTTAAGCACTGATTACCTCCAAGCAAAGAGAATTTCGTGGCACATTTGTATAGACAAGTCCACAATCTTGATCACAGATTGAATATATTGGAAGGCTATTAGGAAATTCACGTTCTTGGGAGTTTTCTTCATGTTTTAAATAGTAAACTAATTCAAGAAGAATCTATCTGATAATTTTAAAAATTATTTGTACAGAGACAGAAGGGATGATTTTGGTGTTCATTTGCGGTTTTTCAAATCAAACAGAAGCGCTCTAGCATTCGTATATTTTATACCACGTTAGTACATAGGAAGCCAAATGGCTTGCATCTTCCTGGTTATAAATCTAACAGAGTCTTTCCATCCCAGATATTTCCAGCCTTTTTGTCTTCATTAAAGTATATCAGAAAGGGTTGAGATGACAATCAGAGACTCCTGAACACATAAAATAAATCCAATAAATTTCAACTTGTTTGAGGCACTGCCATAGAACCCGAACTACCCTCGTGAGAATTTGTGGTGGTGGTTTGTTCCTGTGAGCTAACACAGAGCTTCCATTTTAGTGTTTGTCTGGATTTATAAATTGCCTCAGAAACTTTTGACCATGGAGTCCTATCACCTGGCCTTTAGGACTTCACAAGCTACAGATTTCCCTCAGATGAAAGCATTTTATATTTAGTGGAATTCAATGACAACCCATATACACAGATGGATTGACATCTCCAGATAGTATCAGTATTCGTGCCATAATCTGTGTAAGGCTAGACTGATTTGCTTATGGAATCACACTCTCACATAGTGTGTGTGCATGCGCACGTGTGCACTCGTGCACACGCACTGGTATTTCAGGTACATTATCCCTGTTTCTCACTACCATTATTTCTCGTCATAATGGCCAACAGCTGATGAGCCCTCGCAGACT
The DNA here is from genome assembly GCA_031878705.1 of Tapirus indicus. Taxonomy (NCBI): domain Eukaryota; kingdom Metazoa; phylum Chordata; class Mammalia; order Perissodactyla; family Tapiridae; genus Tapirus; species Tapirus indicus. The sequence goes on from CM062925.1 coordinate 126,092,020, forward strand.
TGCCTGGCACTGTGCAGACTGGCTTGCGTGTACTCTATTCATAGAACCTACACACGACCCCATGTTATAGGTATTATTATCATCCCCACCTTACAGATGGGAAAATGTTGAGGCCAGGAAAGGAAAGAACTTGCCCAGAACCCCATATGTAGTGAATGGTCAGTTGACGACCTAGTAAATGGGTTTCAATGATAAAACTGAAAACATCCAGATATGACACTCAGGATTTCTGGGTTAAGTCCAAATACTATCATTAAGTAGGTTTTTGGGCTTGACTTCTGGTATTTATAGTTTCTCATATATTAATATACAATTTGGACTCTTTAACTGCTAAGGCATGTTCCAACTGAAAAATTGTAAGTAGAATCTAACAAAAACAATAAAAATCCATTTAAAAAAATATTTTGGGCCTGTAGATTATCATTCTGAATTTTAAATCTGACCTTCCTTTTTTTGGTGAGGAAGATTGTCCCTGAGCTAACATCTGTGCCCATCTTCCTCTACTTTGTATATGGGACGCCACCACAGCATGGCTTGATGAATGGTGTGGGTCCGTGCCCAGGATCCAAACCTGCAAACCCTGGGCCACTGAAGTGGAGTGTGCAAACTTAACCACCACGCCACCAGGCTGACCCTAACTCTCACTTTTAAACCAATTAGATTAAAAAGATTTAAGACATCAGCTTGTCTGTGATCTGAAGCCCACCAAATCCTCTGAAAGTTAGGTTGGCTTTAAACATGTACTTTCTAGATTTTAATTTGTTTTAACAAAAGATCCATTATTTCCAATTAACATAATCAGTTGTGTTCTGAAGCACAACCACTGTATCTGGGTTCCAACCATATATTTTAAAGTCTTTAATTTGTCCTCACTACACTCCGTATAATGAAAGTCACATCCCAAGGTACCCGGGCACCGAGCATGAACAGTCAGCAGCCCAGGACAGGTGCAGGAAGCTGTGGCCTATGGATCCCTTCCGAGGCACTTCCTGATTTTAGACACACTATGTGTCTGGGAGCTACATCTCAAAGCGCATTTTTAAATCTTTGCTAATGCACCACTGCTTTCATCTATTCATACCTAGTCTGGCATCATTGTTAATCTCTTTTGTTAAAAAAAAGAAAAGGGCAGGATTGTATTAGGCAGGTTAGAGAAAATGATGGGCCAAGAATTGGAACTCAGTAATGTGAGGACTGTTTGAATATAGCTACTGTTGATTCTATCTTACTTGTTTCTTCCCTGGAAACCATGGCCTGGGCGGTAGCCCTGACCTCAGCCTGATTTCCAGTATACTCAGTCATGACTTTTCTCAGCCCACAGTGGCCACAGGGATGGTTTGCCTAGACTACATCCGGGTCAGCATCACTGCTGCCTGACGCTGTCCATAACAACTCATAAACAGTTCAGTCTCTGGGAATTAAAACAAGATTGTCCGTGAGTCTCCTGGTCTCTCTAACCAAACCCCCTTCGGAGCCAACCTCGCCACTGTCACTCTGACGAGTGCGTGTAGAAATGAGCCCGGAACCAAGCTCTGTGGAGCCAATCCATTCAGTCAGCAGACAGAACCATTTCTCCTGTAGTCCCCACAATACAGTTTATTCAGAGCACTTCCTATTTCATTATAATTATCAGCAAAATGATTTTCATTGAATTTCATTTTTTCTCTTAATACAAAGAAGCTTTGAAATGAATAATACAAATTTTTCCACTCATTTTTTATACTTCTAATCCACAATGCATTCACCAGAAAAGAAGTGACCCCCAAAACGAATCCCAGAGGTCATTCACTATAGGGTTAAGATACTTTTATTTTTCCATTTCTACAAAGGTTTTATGAGTTCTCCTATAGATGAAAACTATTCAGATCCCCACAAATTGTTAGTCAATGCATGCAATGTGATACAGTTTTTTTTTGTTTACAAACTTTTGTGCTGCCTTTGAAGTGCAATTTAGAAAGCTCCAGCATATTTACTTCTTTTGCTTATAAAAAGTCTGCTAACGTCTTATCAAGAAGCTTTGTATAAATTGTCAAGTTGGTGTGTTTTCAAAAGCCGTTTAGAGAATTGAAAGCTGTAACAATCAGATTATTTTAATATGATGTGGTCTATGTGTTTATTCAAATTATATCTGTGAAAGGAAGATTCAAATAATCTTGGAAATATATATACACTTTGTGTGTGTCTATTTGCATATATCTGTGTGTATACACACACAGAGAAGGAAACCCCATTTTAGCTATTCTGTTCTGAAATTCATACTTATATTTTGAAACGATCATCTCACTGCCATCCCCTCTCCTTCTCTAGTCTTATTGGTGAGTCTACGCCTCCCCACTTTCCTCAGCAAGTCCCAGGGTTCGTTCCTAAATAGACTCCGGCCTCTGGAGACACTGATCCTTACCTTTCTGCGCAGTGTGACTGACAGCTGAGTTACGGAAGGTCACCAGGGACTCAGTGAGCCTGGAGACTGGTGACTAAGAGCCTTTCACCCCTCAGTTGAGTGCTTTAGCCTGTGAAGATTTAGCACAGAGCAGCATTTTACAGTTATCGGTTACTGATATGTCTACGCAGGCTTTGGTAATCGATGGCAAGAATTCACCAACTTGAGATTTTTGCTTTGTTTTGTTTTCCATTCACATAAAACATCCAGACTCTGTAGTTAGATTGACTAGATTCAAATAAGACTCCACGACTAGTGCTCTGTGAACCTGGGGAATTCACTTACCTCTCTGCACCTCAGATTCCATCGGTAAAACCAGGATATTCATAGAGCACATCTGCATGATGTGAATATTTAAAGATAGATGGATGATAGATAGATGCATAGGTAGAGAATGATGAAGACTGATAGATAGTGATGAAGATAGATAGATAGATGTAGAGATATACTAAATTATAGCAAAGCCATCAATAAATATTAGCTGTTATAATTGTTGTTGTCATCCTCATCACGACAGCCATTTAATCCCAGGTATTCTGAAGAACAAAGTGTTAGACTATTATGCCCTAAATTTGAAGAATGTATTCCAGTTCCACTACACAAGGAAATATATATACGTAATGTATAGTTATTTATAATATATCTATTTATTATTTATTTATTATATATACATATGTATATATTTACGTTTATTTGAATTTTCCAGGCCCCTCATTCCTTGGGAAATCTCTCGCCTGCACTCACACAGTTCCACCTCTGCCACATGGATGACCACGACTCAGGAAGGCCACCAAGGGTGGCCCCTCACAGCTGGTTCTCTGCTCGCCACCGTAGCAGTATTAAAGTATAAACCAAGGACACCATCTCCCAGTACTCCTAAACCTGAAAACTTTTCAGTGTACAAACGTGGCTTTGATTTCCTGAGGTTTACACTGAAAAAGGTAAAATGTCCCTCTCTCCACAGTGTTGTCACTTGGTTACAAAATCTGCTGTAAATGTGCTCCCATGTGTCGTGGGATCATTCAAGACCAGAGTTCCCTCTCCAGCACTCGCGGCCCTTCTCCACAGAACTGGGAAAAAAGACAGAATGCCAACCCAGCCTCCTAGCCAGGTCTCCCCCTCCTCACCAAAGTCAAACCCACTGGGCAGTTCTATGCCCGGAATTTCATCAAATGTACTCAAACGTATTTCATCAATTGTATCCAAACATGTCAAAATCTCGCTTCATATCAGTTCACCATTTTCTGCACATTTGAAATGCAGCAGATGCTGACGGAGACTTTATGTGTATTGTCTCATTAATCATTCATTCACTTATTCAACAAATATCCGTTGAGTTCCTGGAGAAGCCAAGCACTGTTCCCGGCACAGGGTGAAGAGTGGGGAACTAAGCAGAAATGTTACCAGCTGTCATGGACTGACTATTTAATCCCCATTTAGAGACATGAAAACAAAGGCTGACAGAGATTGAGAGACTGTTCACGTGTCTCAGTTTATAGCCACAAAACTAAGACAGTAACCAATGCCCTTGCTTTTAGACCCAGGAAAATTGTCCCTGTCAGACAAAGCAAAATGCACTTGTTTCCTGCTGGGGCCCTGAAACATTTTCACTGAGAGCACCTCTAGTGAAATTCCCATCTTTTTGTGTATCTTCTATATCTTTTCCCCTAAAATATTGAATATATGAATCGTGTTTATTTTAAAGTCTTTATTTTGGAGGGAGGAAGAGGCAGTTCAGTTGTGGGTTTGTTTTCTGCCATCTCTCTTGATGTAGTCACACGCCAAGCACTGTGTATGAAAACATGTCGAGGCTGCAGATGATGCATCTGCCTCCACAGGAGGGATCCAGCACCTTAATCCCACAGGGAGCCATGTGCGTCAGGCAAGGCTCAATTGTCCTCTGTCTGCCCAGGCCCTTGGGTCATGGGCTGTAGCCCTCTAAAGACTTCAGCAGCAACCAGCATGGGCTTCACTGGGCCGGTTCACTGGGCAGAACCTGGGCTCTGCACTTTGTCCCCTCAATAGTCCAAGAATGTGAAAAAAAATCCATTTTAATTTTCAAAGTTCTCAGTTTTGTGTTACAGTCTCCTACCCCATGAAGCCACAGAATTTAACTAATATCTTGAAGGGAAAACCAGCTGTGTATACCTTTTAATATTTTTTAATCTTTTGAAGAAATTTACTTCTTGGGCCAATCCAAAACAAAAATGAGCAAAGAAGACCCTCAGACAAAACATAAAGGATTGTGAACACCAGAGAAAGACTCTCGGGATCAAAACACCTCTCTACTGTCCTGTCGTGTCCCCTGCAATTAATCCTGCTGTCGGCCGTGGCTAAAGGCCCTTCCCGCATTGGTTCCATGTCTCTGCCCCACTCTTAGATGACTAGCTCGAGTGGCCTTTGCTCAAGGAAGGTGTGATCACCACAACTGTGCATGAGGAGAAGGGGGCTACGTGGGCCTCTACCCCAAGCCAATGGCTTTTCTCATAGCTAAACCTACTTTATTAGATTTTTCCAGGTGGGTTTTGGAGAGGTTCTCAAAACAATTGTCATCATACATTGTCTTGCTTTCCTTTGGTTCCTCTGTGCCCACAGCTCCCCTCGCTGATCTGTCAGCAGCAAATGAAGGACCCCAGGGAATGAACCCCAATGACTGTTTGTCTCTGAGGAGCTTCCACAGTGGGAAGACTTTGGGGCCAGGGCAACATTCAGGTGTCCATAGGTCTGAGGGCCAAAATGTCATCATCATCTTAACACTAACTCTTGCGGTCTCTTCATTTCCAAGCCCCACACGAGAAGAAGTGGTTCGTACACTAATGCATTTCCACCTGCAGTGAATTGTAGGGACAGGTTCCAAGTTCACTGTTGAAACCCTCAGCGAAGCTGTGTGAACTTTCTGTGAAGGAGTGCTGTGGACTGGAGGTTTTCCAGCACTCCGATGCTTTGTCACTCCCCACACACCCAGCGGACATCTCCTTAGAGACACCAGGATTGGGCTGCATCTGCCCAGACTTTGATAATTGTAGCCAGTGAGTGCTCTGACCAATTACAGAGTGATCTAACCACAGATCACCAGGGACCAGACAATGAGGTGTCACTTGTTGGACCATATGTTGGGACATGTAGCCGGTGCTCTGACCATCAAGAGATCAGGTCCATCACCAGCTTCCCTACACATCAGCAATCCCCACCAGGAGACCCTGAAAGGAGGTCATGTCGGACAGGAACCTCTTCTATTGCTTTGCTTCTCTCCCTCCTTCCCAGGTCCTACCACCGGCTTCCCTTTGGGGAAAACTAGTTCCTGACTTAAATTAATCAGGTATTAATTAACCTTGACATTCTCATAATCTTCCTTCCAGTATACATTGTTGTCCCTCAACCCTGGGGAAAAAAAGGAAAAATTCTAGGGCCAGCCCTGGTGATCTAGTGGTTAAGTTCAGCACACTCTGCTTCAGCAGCCTGGGTTTGGTTCCCAGGCACAGACCTATACCACTCATCTATCAGTGGCCAGCTGTCAGGGCAGCTCACGTACAAAATAGAGGAAGATTGGGAACAGAATGAATCTTCCTTAGCAAAAAAAAAAAATCTAAATTTTTTTATTTCCCAGAAATTGCTTAGTGTCAGTCATTTGAAACTGGAAACACACGAGCTCTGTTTTTTGGTGATGACGATAGTGGTGGTGACAATGACGATGGTGACGGCAGTGACAAAAGCTAGTATTTATCGAGGACTTACTGGGCACGAAGCACCATATTAAGACCTGTATTTTTATTATGTTGTTTATTCCATTCTTCACTCTGTGAAGAAAGTACATTCACTTATGATATAGATGGAGGAGCCAAAGTTTAGAAAAGCTGAGTAAGTAGGACCAACTCACGCAGCTGGGAACTGTGGAGCTAGAGCGTGCGTTCCTACAGTGTAATTCTAAGGCAGCTTTTTTGGACACAACTCTTTGAAAATGATGATGATGATGATGATGATGATGATGATGATGACATTTCCTATGAAAAGTCAGACGTTATTAATGCAACAGTGTTCATGGGGGCTTCTTCCCTGTTTTGTTCCCCCTTGGAGCCAGAATACTGACTGAAATTCTCAGGCTTTATATAATCCAGAAATCTCTCCATCAAATTAAGTGAATTCTGGTTTCAAGACTCTACATACACATAGACAAATAAATGCATAAAATGAATCACTGGACAATGGTTACGCCTTTGCCAAGAGGTGAATATAAATATTCATTCTCCATGTGTATATTTACACAGAACAAAGAATAGATGCTGTAAAATAGGATTCTGTTTTCATTTCCTCTTAACTAAAGAACAGGTGAAAATTCTTAGGGCTCTTTTCTATGTTTTCCTCCTTTCTTAATGTGTGATGTGTTGATCTTTTGTGCGTTCTACACTATTATATCCTGTTTGATCTACATTAGGCTGTCACTTATTTAGCTTCTCGCCTTCACCTTGGGCTCGGTTTATGAATTTTCTGAAGGTTTCAAGCTTATCAGTGGATCCCTGTAGAGCTTTGCTTTGTACAATGCCTTACATTCTTTTGTTATTACTCCAGAAATTGCCTTATTTTTCTGCTAAATGGTGATCTGCTCTCTCCTGCCAGCTTTCTCCCTCTCTTCTTGCCAGCGCCATCTAATCACACCATCTAATCGCATTCCTCTACGCTGCTGGGACAGCAAAGGCCGTGTTCTATAAGAGAACTTCTCAGTCTCAGCTGGCACTGATGCTCTGTTTGGGTAGGAATTCAGTCCTCAGGAAACCTACATGTATAGAAAGTATCAAACATCTTGTATGACATGAGGATATAGAAAGTTTAGTATGTACCATTTTATGCCCAATATATATCACGCAGGCCACCTTCTTCCAAGTTACTGTACTATGTCCACTGCAAACCTACAGGATTCAGTCACTGTGGTTGACAACCAAATATACTTCCTTATAGGGATAAATCCACCAATAAATACATCTCCATCCACCAGCGTATGAATTATTTAGAATCAATCTGCCAGTTAACAAATATTTATATGGGTCCCGCTGTGTGTCAGGCACCATTCTATTCTGAATGTTTGTGAAACTGTCTTTTGGTTAATATGATTTTCTGATTAACTGAGGATTACCCAGAAATCTCATTTTGACTTTTATTTAATATGCCATAAAATCATGGAATTGTAGAGGTGGAAGGGATTTCAAAGTTCATTCAATCTGACGTGCTTAGAAATCTTTGAGTTGCCATGTCTGACACCCGACCTGAACTTGGCTAGACCGCAGTCCTCCATATGAACTATGGAAAGACAAGGATGAGTTTTCCTCAGGGGGGCCTGGAATCTGGGACTCTGTCCTTTGTTTCTGCTTCTCTTTGCGGTGAGCTTTGTCCTCTTAGCCCGACCTTCAGAGGAGATGCAGGTGGCCTTTAAAATCCTGGGCTGCTAATCTTAAGACCTCATGAGCATAAAAGAGTCTCTCTTTTCCCAGCTCCAGTTTTAAAGAAATCACCTAAGATGAATGGGTCAAATGCCCACCACCACACTAGCTTAGGTGGTCGTGATGAATAGGTTCCAAATGCTGCTAGCTCCCATTTAAATTATATGGCCAAACCAAAGGCAGGATACAGTTCCCTAAAGGACAGAGGTGCTGGTCCTTAAAGAAGGAAGTGGTTTGAGGTTTAAAAAAAAAGCAAAAAATGTTTACTAAACTTTTCATTTTGCAGTTGACAATACTGTGCCACAGATATTTAAGGGCCATCTCCTGAGTTTATGTTGACCACTGGTTGCAACGCTAAGACTAGAATCTAGAGGTCTCCAAGCTCCAGGAAAAATGCATGTGTCCTTGATGAAAATATTTCTGAAAGTTCTGAATCCTGTGGTGAGGACTTAAAACGTGTTTGATGACTGGTAATCATGTCACCTCAACTGTCATCACATCATCACTTTATGGTGGTGCATATGTTACAGTATTAAGTTCTTCACTAATTGAGTATGGCACATTCGTTGACATTTAATAATCTTAAGTACCCATATGAAATGAAGCTGTTTTTCTATCATTTCATCTCTTTTGTAAAATAATCAGTAGGAAAAAAAAAAACACATCCGTTTAACTGGGGATTCCAGTTAGACATTTTGAAATTTTTGGGAGATCTGTAGACCTTGTTTGAACTTGGAAGCATTCTGTCATCCAGTAGACAAACTTCCTTTCGTCATTCTTCAGCTAACAGCCTGCAATAGTTTGTCACTTGTATAAAGATGAGGAAGAGAGATAAACAAACTCCTAGTGAAAGATGTGTACTTTTGATGAGTTGATCTGTGTCATGATCTTTTATTTAATGAGAGTGTTTTTAAGAAGCTAAAAACAGTCCGTGAATTTAACACTATACATAATATATACAAATCACTTCCATCTGGTTAATATCTAACCCCCGTCTTTGAAATGCTAGTTACTGGTTCTAAAAAGCGGTTGAGGAGAAATGCAAAAGAAGCATCCCAGTATGTGGGACCTAACTGCTGAGCTGGAGCCTCTAAAGATCTTGAAAGATGTGTGAGGAGGTTCGTGCTGTGCTACTCAAGGGAAACTGGCTGGGAAGTGGCATCTTCTTCACCTGGCGTTCCATCCATTTCTTTTGTTCTTAGCCTTTATCTGTCCACATCAACCCAGTGCTCTTGTCTAGTGCTCCTTACTAACAGCTCTGAATCAAAACCAGCTTTCAGGATCAACTATGCTCTACATGTGCGTCTCCATGTATGCACATATGTGTGCGTATATAAAAGGATATATATTGCAAATTTAGAGTCAACAGTCACCCCTTAGGATCACCAACATTCGTTGCACCTTGGGGAGTTGAATGAAAGCTCCCTTCTTTCACCTCTCTCCCAGGCAGGACCCTGGAGCTCTGAATCCAGGCAGGGGATTGACCTTGTGAGACCTGGGATGGGACAAAAATACTTCATACAAACTTAAAATATGTCTTGTATCTGATACGTATATGCAACCTAGAATTACTAGAAATTTCTAGTATTTTTCAAATGTGATCTGAGTAATAAACATGTCCTTCAACATGCAAGAGATACCACACTCAAGGAAGAGAAAATAAAAGTGAAATATGGAATGAGTACACCGACATAGCCTGTAATGTGAATCAAATGATAAACTAGGCATTGCTTTAGAAATAACACAAAGTTATTTGAAAAGAGAAAGTGATCTCTACAAATTTACTGATATTAGTCTTTTTAATTGCAGTCAAATTTGGTAATACCACTCCAAACAATTTATAGAAGTCGCTGTAACGTATCAACCACGTGATAAATCACTTTGCAAACCCTGATTTCCTCATTGATTTTTCCTCCCTCTGGAATACTCCATCAGAACTTTTAAATGTGCCCAGCCCTCTGAAATCCTCCCGATGTTTCAGCAGACAGCTGCAGACGTCTGGCTCACGAGAGAAGCGTAGCTGACACATCCATGATGGTTTCCAGAGCCACGAGAACAGCCGGTTTCGTTTGTGTATAAGCCCGAGGTTCTTTACAAATGCCTCCTGTATCCTAGCATGTACCATGTTCTGCCAAACGTTCCAATCCAGCAGAGAGCAGTTTGCCGACCCTCCCTGAAGGGCACTGGCGCCTGCTCCTCTCTCATACCTACAGTGGAAAAAGCAAGGACTCGGAATCAGACAAGAGGCACAATTCCGTTCTTCCAGTTAGTAGTCCTGCGACCATGTTAAAGTTACTTAATTTCTGTATGCTTCCATTTCCTTATCTTTAAAATTTATATCACGGGATGTGGGGCAAGGTAAAGTTCTGCCGTTTTCATAAAGCACCACACCCAGTACAGTGTGGGTGCTCCGTAGACATCAGCACCTCTGCTAGCAGGTCCTGCACCTGCTTCCCCATCTATCAGGGGCCTCTCCCCCAGACTCCTGTGACAGCTGACTTCCAGAAAAGGGACGCGCAGGCTGAGATGGGGGCCAGGAAGAGAAGGCCCCGGCCTCAGCAGGGGTGCCGGCCCTCGGGCTCTGCGGCTCTCTCTCCTGCCTCTGCCCCCACATGGGTGTGGGAGCCGCTCTCTCCTCGCTGAGGTCGGGTCACCTCCTCAGCCCGTGTCTGGCTTGTGAGCCTCTTCTGTCACCTGCTTAACCAATTTCTTGCTAAATTCTCTCCATTATGAAGACTCTGAATTGCTTCTGTTCTCTTGGCCCTTCACCATCTGTTTATTATCCTGCCATATAATTAACATTTGCAGAAGGCCGTCCTCCTTCCCAGATGCACCGGGAGGGCTCGCTCCAAGCGCCCCTGCCTGTAAGCTTCCTGATCCTTCCAGACACAATCGCACCGCCCGGCCTCGACTCCGGGCAGCTCCTTATCTCCACCTCTCATGTGACATTCAGTTTTATACTCTCTTTGCTCTCTCATGTCCTCTTTCATCTATTTTTGTCTTGTTTCTCAAAAACAGTTCCTAGAGGGTATGAACTGTGTTTTGCAGATTTTTTTCCTCAAGACTACCACATGCACCTTAACACAATATCAGCACCTAGCAATGTTGAAAAGGTCTCAGCGACTCGTATTTTAATTGCTTGGATGTTAGTGATAACAACACAGAAGAGGGCCATAGAGAGAGAGATGGGAAAAGCATAAAATCTTCCTGCTGAAAGAGGCAGGCTGGGCAGTACGGTTCATTCAGTGTATAGATGGAAGTATACGGATCAAGAAAGGTCCCTGAGGTGTTTAGCTGACACAAAAGTCTAAGAGAGGCTTCTGGTACCCAGCCCAACAAAAGAGGGTGAGGTTCATCTGGGACCTCATGACAAACTGGACATTCAACAGGAATAATGTGTAGTTGTTTGTTCTCATTCTAAAAAACTTGATCTATCTATTAATTACAGAAAAACAGGCCAACAGGGCATTAAAATCATCTCAATTATACATTATTTCAGAATATCAGATTATCATGCTGTTTCTGGTAAATGATTGAAAAACAGAGACACATTTTGAGATGTATGATTTTGTGCCCTCTGTTCTGTTATTATTTCTCATATTTATATTTTCAAGATAGGTAATTCTGCTGCATAGCACATATCTGGTTAATACACCACCATTATCACGGAAATGGTGATTATTGGGGGGGACGTTTTGTGATGAGAAATGGGTAAAAATAAAAACAAAATTGTGACTTCTTGGCGTTCTGGTTGTGAGTGGGCTACGAGGGCGGGCTCAGAGCAGGCGGAATTCTGTAATCCCAGCTTTGGGCACAATTGTTGGTGCTATGCGAGAGCGTCAGACCGAGCTGAGCAGACCCAGTATTAATTTCCAAGGTGACTCAGCAGTTACATTGGTCCCAGACTGAAGGAAGATACTGGCATTTTATGGAAGTTACGCAATCTCAGAAATATTGCTGAGTATTGATTTGTTCAATAAGTCTGTGTTAAGCACTGAAAGTGTAGCAGGCACTCACACTGTCTTGGGCTCAGAAAAACAACGTGAGCAAGATGCATCCCTCTTGGACGTCAGACCCTCAGGGCAGAGACGAGGAAAGCACTGACCATGTCCAGAGAAGCCGGGCAACGATGGTGTAACACACGAAGCAGGAGCGGCCAGGAGCTCACTCAACGTCTTCATGATGCTCTTCAGCAGGCACAGAACTGTGTTTAGGGCAAACACACACCCCACTGGGTGTCAGACAACCGACAGACCACACGGGGCGGGCGCTGTCCGCCTGCACTCCGGGCCCGGACCCTTCTTGTGGGATGCCTCCTTCCACCAATCTCCTCACCCTCTAAAGAGAGATTGACACAGAACCTACTTAATTATTTTAAAAAAGAGGCAGTTCCAGTTGTATCACTTCAAATCACAAGTAAACACATAAATAGCCCAGCCAGAGAACCCGGAGGACAAGCTGCAGCCCAGCACATCACATGCGGTGGAAAATGCACCTTCCTCCCACACACTGAGTGACCGCCAGTCACCGGTACATTGCTTTCCTGGGCCAGAAACGGGACCTGGTCCCCCCAGAATGTTGTGTTTTAGGAAGCGTGTTGAAATTATCAACTCTGCAATGAGGAAAATGAAGGGAAACCAAACAAACATGACTCTAGCCATTTAATTCCTGTTGAGGACACAAAAGACAGGACAGAGCGTGTCTCTGAGTAGAAAGAACCTGTTACAATGACACAAGCATTTAGAAGTTTGTGCGTGCGGACATCCCGATAGCTTAGACATCACCTTAATCAGCTGTTGCAGTGAGATAGCTGTGAAAACAACGGTATCAGTGCTCAAAACAGGTATTTGTGTAACTGTCCACAGGTACTGTCATACCAACATGCCCTGGGGCGATATAAACGATAAAGGGAATTTTCAGGAAATACCAGGGAAACGTGAAAGTTAAAAAAAAAAAACAATACCTTAGGAAAAAGAGCTAATTAAACACGTGAACTGAAATGTGTTAAGGAGCGGACGCTGAGCAAATTAAACATAATAGAATCCCGCTGTGGTGTGTCTCAGCTGCAGGAGAAAAGAGGATGTTCGACGTGCTCATGGAGTTGGTGAGCAAAACAAAGCTGTCCAGGGGCCGGCCCAGTGGCGAAGTGGTGAAGTTCATGTGCTCCAGTTTGGTGGCCCAGGGTTCGCAGATTCGGATCCCACCACACACTGCTTGTCAGCCATGCCGTGGCGGCATCCCATATAAAGTGGAGGAAGATGGGCACGGATGTTAGCCCAGGGCCAGTCTTCCTCAGCAAAGAAAAAAAAAAAAAACCAAAGCCGTCCAGGGCTGCTGTATGCCTCATGTCACACACCCAGCTCTCGGCTTCTCCACCCTGACAGCCCCCATGCACCACGCCTTCCTCTGAATCACAGCTGTGGCTCGGGGGCCGGCCACTTCCCACGGTTCCAAATTCCTCGGAACTGGAATCCTCACAGTTGGATGTACACTCGAACCTCGAGTTGTAGCAGAACATGACCTGCACCGAAATGAAGACCTTGCTAGTCCTTTCCCCACCGTGTGAGAAGGGTCCATGTTTTCACTGCAGTTCTATTAGTGTAAGGAGTCACAGGGTGTTGTCACACACCTGGTGGGGGATTGTGTAACAACCGGAATATGCAGCATATTTCCTCTCTAACTTATTGCTAAGTAAGTTTCCTAATGAGAAAACTACCTTTATAAAAATTATTTAACTTTCTAAAAATCTGGGAAGATTCAAGTTCGGAAACACACCTGGACCTCTAAGTGTCAGGTAAGTGATTAAGGACTTGTTCTTCCAGTGGCCCACAAAGATGAGACTCATCTCATGTAACTGCCTGCCTTCTACTTGATGCCCCTCTGCCTCAGGGTCTTTGCACTTACTGTTCCCTCTGCTTGAAAACCTCTGTTACCAGATACTGGCCTCCCTCCCTCCTTCCCTCACCACTTTCGGGACTCCACTGAAATCCAACTTTCTCAGTAAATGCTCCCATGGTCACACTATTTAAAATTGAAAATATCTTTTTAAAATTTTATCTCTCTCTATAGCATTTATCACTCCTTCACATATCATGCATTTTACCTATTTTATTTTCTCCCATGGTAAATATAAACTCCATGAAGACAAGGATTTTTATGACGTCTGTCCCATGATAGGAGTTTAATAAATACTTGAATAATTTCTGTGTGGAATAAGCTTGTATGTGTATGTGTGTGCATTTTCCTCGAATTTCTTGCAAATATTACATGTAAGTACCACTTTCAGGCATTCTGAATCCTGATTTTTAGGAAAAAGTTGTTGTTTCATGACATGGCTAAGCTAGCTAATGATTTTTCCTGCTCACTTTCACATTCAGAGGTGAAAATTTGACTCCTGTATAGAATACAGTTAGTTGCTCTAGGATAGAAAGCTATGAAATTCCTGCTGCTTTCACCTCTTGATTTTCTTTGAGATGTTGTATTTTTCAGCTATAAAAGGGCTTTGATTTCCCGTAGAGTCCAGAACTTTCAACAGGTCATCTCTCAACTCCCATCAGCTGGGATTTTATGGACACGGATAATGAGAAATGGAGTCGCACGGGTCTTGTTAAATAGTTCAGCAACCTTCCCTTTTTTTTTTCTTTAACACAATCTGACAGATGTGTGTTGAGCACTGTGGGTGAGGTTGAAGATACAGTGGCGGGCGTGTCAGAAGTCATCTCTCCTCATGGAGAGTGTGGTCCACGGGGGAGAAAATGAAACTATAACACCACAACTTCTTGTGAAAGCAATGAAGTGAAAGAATAGGCTGTCAGGATGAAGAATACAGAGTGTGCTGTGGCCGGTCCTCACGAGGAGTGGGGGGCAGGGCCTGTGCACACACCATCATGAGCAGGCCTGAAGGATGAAAGGGCTCCCTCTGTCACAAGGCGGGAGAACCCCACAGCCGTCCCCGAACTGTTCGTTCTTGTCTGTGCCCCTGTTTTACGGACCCTCGGGTATTCAGATGCCTTCAGAGTGAAGCCTGCGTTGCTAGGACCAATCTTCTGCAGAAATGTAAGAGCTTCCTGGAAGCTCTGGGATGGAAACGGGGCTCCGGGTGTCGGCCTGCCCAGTGGCCCAGCTGTCGGTGTGGATGCCTATGTACTCCCTCCCATCACGTCTCCCTGTGTGCTGGGGCGTCAGCTTTGGAGTCTCCCTGCCCCCTTCCGTAAGCTGGTTGCTACGCATCACGGTCACCACGCTCACCAGCACTGCAGTCCATTTATGGCCTCTCCCAGAGCCTCCGTCCCTCCCAAAATCCTGAGTAAGTTTTGGATTCCAGGTCTCCCAGCCCAGGCCATGATGAAGCTTCCGAAAGCTGAAGCTCTATGGCGAGTACAAGAGAGCTGACGTGGCCGAGCCGGTGGCTAAGGAGACGACCAGCAGGGGATAGGTGGGAGAAACGCTCTGCGTCATGTGTTCACCCTTTTTCTAAGGTCGGGACACACTACGTGTGCTCAGAACATGTCTAAGTAACTGAAGAAGCCCTGCTTCTGTTGTCATCTCCTCTGTTCACACCGTATAAACCCCCAGTGTCCATACAACTTAGCCCAGTGACTAGCTGGGTGCCCAGTGCCTAGTAAAGACTAGGTAAATGCTGGGATTATAAATGAATTAATTTATTTCCAGCTAAAGACGGAAAGGGAGTGTAGGGCCAGATCATGAAATGCCTTAAAGGTCAGAGAAGTAATTGGCAGTTTAAACTGTTAGTAATGAAAAGTAAGCTTAAAAATAAAAACAGCAAAGAAGTGGCATGGCCACAGTGGTCCCTGTGAGGATGTGCACGATGGGCAGAGTGAGAGCACCTTGCAGGTGGAGAAGGCCTGGAAACAGCCCCCAGAAAATGGACTGACACCACCTCTTCTGCATCCCCGAGAGCTTCCGTACTCATATGCTCTGAGAAGACACGGATCACACTGCACTTGTGTGTGTCATGTGTGTGTGTGTGCATGCCCACTTATGCATGCACGCATGTGATCATGCATGTGCAGTGTGTGTTTGTGCATGTGTGTGTGCGTGAGTGGTGTACTGTGTTTATGAATATACATGTGTGTATGTGTTTCCACATGTGTATGTGTGTGAGGTGTGTTGTGTGTGTTTATTTGCTTATCTCCTCCACTAAGCTGTAAGTCTCTGAAGTCTGGGAATGACTCTTCCTCCTAACGTATCTCTTGTGTCCAGGAAGGTACCGGGCTCCTCGTCGTCACACAGTGCATCCTTCCGGGTGAATGCATCGGCTCTTACTGAAGTCGTCCGTGCTTAAAGTCGTGAAAACCTCATCTCTGGGAATGGAAAAGGGGGGAAAACAGATGCAAGAAGCTTTATAAAGGCATGTTGAGTTGGGCAGACGTCATATGGACCTTTGATGAACAATTTAGGGATAAGAAATGTTCAGTGGGTGAAAATGCCACACATGACAAGTGAAAAAGAGTGAAGGTAAAAATATCAACCAGAATACCGAGTAGTGAAGAATCATTAAGATATTCGGTTCTCTGTGACCTTCTCTATATCCTAATTTTGGGGTCAGACATGAAAAATGATATAGAAATGAAAAATATCATCTATTTCAAAGACCATGAGATAATTTTGAGAGATGCTAAGGGCTTCATCTAAAGTAACACAGCTACAGTTCTTACGGCATATCTTTCATTTGTAAACATCTGCAGGTAGTGATTATCCTGGGCCCTCGCTGTGTAAGCTGTAATTACCACCTTAACGGAGAGCACCCCAGTCGTGAATAGAATGTTGATCAGGAAAGACGTACGTCATTCCTCTCAAGTGTTCACAATACCCTTTTCTTGGAACTCAAGAGCATTGCCAGAAAGTTGCTGACATGTATGTATATAATTTTTGGACACATTTCCAATTTTTTACGTTTCAAATTCATATTGCAAAGAGGCAAAGTTAATTTTTGCATATTATTCACACTTATTTTCATGTTAATTCATTGTACCCTTGTTTAAAAATAGAATATAACTTTTTTGTTGTAGAAACAAAATTATAACATGACTTCACGTACAGTTCCCAGCCCCTATTTACTGTGCTAATTATAATGGTGCTTATGCAAATAGGGAAAATAGTTTTACCATTTTATAGCAAACCAAAGACATAACTTTCTATTCTCCATTGAATTAGCAGTACATTTGTTTCCTAAGCAATGTCTGCTTGTTTTTGTGGGAGATTCCCAGTAGAAATCAAATCATCAGAATTCAATTTGAGGCGGCACAGTTCACTCATTTCAAAGCTCTTCATTCTTTGTTAACACTCCAGGGATCACACAATCCAATGTGCCAGCCAGTACGGCACACTCACATATACGTGATATAGTTCAGGACCACTTTTATTGATAAGAGATTTTGAATCTTCTCTTCCCAGTGGTTGTTTAGGACAGGCAGGTCCACACTAGAGTGTTCAAGATCCCTGTATCAGCCAAGACCGATGGTTCAGGAAGCTCAGACTCTGAGATGAGCGATGACCTCACAGGACAGGAAATTTCTTTTGCTCTAACCTGCACTTGTTCTAACGGGGTTTTCTGTGCTAACTTTAAGTCAGTTATGAATTTAATGGCAAATTTAAAGTATATTATGTGAAAAACCAATAGCCAATCCTTAGGTACACATACGCATATTTAAGTTGTGGGCCACAGGTGTTAATGACGAGACTGGTTACAAATAGGTGATAAATTAGTATCAGTATGACCTAGTGGCTAAGAGCATGAATGCAGCATCAGACACCTTGTTTCTGTTCCAGGCTCCACCACTTACTAGCTGTGTGATCGCAGGCCAGTTATTCAACTTCTCTGTTCTTCAGTTTCCTCATTTATAAAAATAAGGATAATCATAGTATCTATATCACAGAGTTTTTGTGAAAATTATACAGAGGTGATAGTGAAAGCAGTTAGCATAATTCCTGGCATGTATTAAGCACTAGATAAGTATCAGCTATTATTATTAGTGATTAACTCAGTCCAAAACTTGCAAATCATTGTTATTACCCCAAGAAGAATCAAATATCATGTCTCTACAATTATCCAAGAGTAGAGAGCATGACAAAGGATTTATAACTGTTTTTGGATCTGAAGACCTACCATGAATGTGTAATTCCCAAGAGGGTTTACGTTATTTCCTTTGAATTAACAGTATTTTTGAAGTCTATCACATTCACAGAGCGTCCGTGTGGTTTTATGAGTCACCAACCAAAGAGGAACACTATCCTGTCATCCCCTCCCTCGCCACCTGCACCTGAATTACCTCGTGTCTGGGTTATGTCCTGGGACCCTGAACAGCACTTCTGGACTCTTGGGGCTTCTGGAATGACCTAGCAAAGATAAAGATAGAGCCAATCTTGAATTACTAGGGAAACTTTCATATCCTAATAAAATAAATACTAACCACAGGAAAGAGCCAAAGGACATTTAAAGGAGACATGGAGACTCATTTTGAACTAGCAATCGATCTCTGAGGAAAGTCTTCTCTTCCACACGTAGAAGGACAAGAACATCTATCCATCAGAAGTCCAAAGCCACATTTTCTCTTCTGTATGCACGGGGAGAAGTCCTCTAGGCATCAACACTCAAGACTTTCTGGAACCAAGACCTGCATACGGTATTGACAATTCCAGGTTGTGCAATACCGACATTAGTCGGGGAGGGAGGACTGCCTTCACACCGGGGCTGAGAGGGCTCTGGAAGTTCAGAAGATTGACTCAAATAAAATAAAACCATACGTGCAGGTGCATGTATGTCTAATCATTATCAGTAAATGGAAGATGAGGACCTCTAAAACTCCTCTGACACAGAAAATTTTATCGCCCCATGATTAAGTGTTAAATCCCTACAAATGTGATGCTTATCAACATGCATTGTTAAAACATTTCCCTAGCCGACTTCCCTGTTTGAAGTCTGTCCTCGGTAGCACGCTCCCAGCCCATTGACACCTTGGTTGCTGTTCAAATTCCAACTCAACACCCTCATAGTACGATCTTAGTGATTCTGAGTTCAATCTGCAGTCCACGGAAACTGCCACCCACACAGTGCTTACTGCATTCCGCTGGGAAAGAAAGGTGTTTGTACCCCTGTATACAAATGCATGACTTAACTTCTTGGTGGACAGTTAACTGCTCAAGAGAAGCATCAGACTTATTGAAGTGTACATCACACCTCCAAGCATAGCACCTTGCGTAGACACTCGAGAAAGTTACATAAATGCCCTTGTCGGAAATAGTATAGATACTACCAATTCCCTGAATCTCAACTGCAGGTGAAGCTCAAGGTTGTTTATGAGAGAGAGAAATATCCGATGCCTAATGTTTAGCTGATGATGTGACAAAGTAACAGTTTCAGCCGGAATAGAGATATGGATACACAAAGCATTAGACTTGAAAGTGAAGATGCATATGGAAGATGATGCTGATGAGAAGAGAGGAAGAGACTCATCGCTGAGAGAGGCACTGGAGAGACTCTCAACTCGGCTGATGGCCGGTGAGCTCCGGCCAGGAGCGGGAGCAAATGCCGTGCACAAAATAGAGAATTGAGTGAACGAGGCAGGGCGCTAACAAGCAGAGAGAAATTATGTGCAGTGCTTGAGGGGATAATAGGATTTGAAAAGAGAAACTTAAAGAGAAAGTGAATGAGGCGGTGAGGAGCTGCATGGAAATTTTATCTGAAATGGTTTGAGGTAACTTTTGCAAGTATGCACGGCAAAAATAGTGCACTATTAAGACAGAGGGTTATAAACAATGATAGGAATTTGGTTTAAACTTTCAAAAGCAGATTCCTCTATCAAGGTGTCTCTTTGGAGCTGCATTTTGAGATTTGCTCACTCAGGCAAAGATCAGAGGGGCAACAGCGAGTAAGAGCGTGCGGTCGTGTCTAATTTTTCTCCCCTAGGAATGAGAGCCGCCTCGCAGGGTCAGGGGTCTGGGTCAAAAGCAGACCGTGTTACTGAGACACCAGTGCAAAAAGACCAGAGATTACTAATTGCCTTGAAGTCTGGACATTTTCCAAAGTTTCTGGACTTTTAAGGACTGAGTATTTCCTAAGAGCAGGTGGAGCTGGCCACCCCTCCCACGTTGCTTCCCATCACCTCCCCACTGCCCTACCGGCCATCCACCGGGACCCTGACGTGCTCATCCTAACTTGTGTTTTGTGTACACAGGGTCTCGCCCTCTCGGATCTAAAAACAAACTCATCTTTATTTTTGATGATGCTGTTTTCATTTTTCAGGCTCAGGGTTGCCTTAAATACACCCATCTGTGTGGACATGGGGCTCTCCCAGCTCCATCTCAAGCCCATTGGAGTGTGCCTTCAGAATCACCTTGATGCACCTTGTCCTCCACCTGCTCCCCAGTGCATCCGGTTACACATCAGTTGGTATAACTGATTCTTGCTATTCATAGTAGTTATATTTATATGAAGTCGCCACAAACACTGAATGAGAGAATATGGGACCATCGCTCCTAAGGGAAATAAAGGGCTAGGTTCCCTTGAGCCTTTGGTCACATTTTTGTCAACTGGTCCATACGTGTGTTTCCACTAAAGATATCTTATTTAACATATATGTCTGACAAATAATTAACTGTGCCTTTTTTGAATGATTTAAATGAGGGACTTTGAAGGCCATTTGCATTGCACAGGTTCATTTGCCAACATCCTTTTAAAGCAAGCCTGTCTCATCAGCATTACAGACCTGCTCTTCCTCACAGCCCTTTTCCTGCATAACACTTAGCAGGTATTTTATAAATTCTTCCACATGCTTCCGATCTGCGGAAACTGCCTCAATTGCAAGTTGAACATTTTTCACTCTGAATTGTGTTTTGAAGCGTGCTAGTCGAGGAGCGGTTGGCATTCTCCTGACACTGGGTAATGTGCGGTAAATTTCTTTGGCTTTCAGCCTAATGCCAATGCTGTCCACTACACTTTTTGTAGGTTGTCGTCTCATGGATCCATGAATTTAGCCACTTTTCCATAGTTTCATCACACACTACAGACATTACCTGAGGCTTTCCGTAGTGGCCTCACACACAGATCAGCAAGTTCCCTCTTCCTCTTGCACCGTATCGTTGCACCATTGTTGAGTCATGAGCACTGAGCTCACAGCCATCAGCACCGTGACTCAAGCCTGAACGGAGCTCATCTAACACACGTGCTTTCTCCATAAGGCACGTCACGGCCTTCTTATCCCTAGGAACCCAAATAGAACTTCACCACTAGGCCTGGGGCCACCAACAAAAAGCACAAAGTTAGAAAAAATTTGGCACTAAACAGACTGTGAAAAGGACAATGTTTTACACCGTGAGAGCTGAAATAAGAGACGGGACGCTTGGTGGTCAAGTGACTCAGGCGTTTGACCGTTCTGTGTAAGTCCATAAATGACCACAAAAGCACCGCCATGATTTGGGGGTTACGAATAAAAATTTACTGAGTGGGGGAATTCACAAATATAGAATCTGCAAGTAATGAAGACTGACTGTATGGGTACAGTGGGGTACCACTTGGCCATAAAAAGGATTGAAATGCTGTCACATACTACGGTGTAAATGAACCTTGAAAACATTATGTTAAGTGCTAGAAGCCAGACACAAAAGGACAAATAGTGCTTGAATCCACTTATATGAGATATTCAGGATAGGCAAATCCTTCTTTTGAGTTTTTTATAGATATTTGTCAGTTTGAGAAAGTCCCCTTCCATTACTATCTTGTTAACTGTTTCATCATGAAGCATGTTGAATTTTGTTAAACACTTTTTTCTTGTCTGTGGGGATGATTATGAGGTTTTTATTTATCTTGTATTCTGCTGATATGGTGGACTACATTAATTGATTTTAGGATGGTGATCCAATCTTGCATTGTTATGACACATCCCTCTTGGTTATGTTATATGACCCATTTATATGCCACTGGCTGATTTGTTTGCTACTATTTTCTTAAGAATTTGTGTCTGTATTTATAAGATATACTGGTCTGCATTTCAATTTTCTTATTGGCTTTGGTTTTTGTGATTAGAGTAATGCTGGCCACATAGAATGAGTTGTAAAGTGTTTCCTCCTCTTCTATTTTTTGAAAAAATTGGTATGCTGTATTAAATATTTGGTAGAATTTATCAGTGAAGCCAAATGTGTCTGGGGTTTTCTTTTTGGGTAGTTTTTGATTGCTAGTTCAATTTCCTTGTTGTGTCTATTCAGATTTTCTATTTCCTCTTGAGTCAGTTTCAGTTCATTGTATCTTTCTAGAAACTTGTCCATTTCCTCTAAATTATCTAATCTGTTGGCAGGCAGTTGTTCATAGTATTGGTTAAATAAAACCCTTGTAATAGGTTTTATTTCTGTAAGATGGTCAGTAAGGTCTCCTCTTTCCTGATTTTAGTAATGAGACTTCTCTCTCATTTTACTTGTTCAGTCTAGTTAAAAATCTGTCAATTTTGTTACTCCTTCCAAATGATTAATTTTGGGGTTTGTTGATTTTCTCTATTGTTTTTCTACCCTCCATTTCATTAATTTCTACTCTAATCTTGATCATTTACTTCATTCTCATTGCTTTGAGTTTAGTTTGCTTATAATTGCCCAGTGTCTTAAGGTAAAGGTTAGGTTGTTGATTTGAGATCTTTCTTTTTTCTTAATGTCCACCTTTATCTGTAAATTTCTCTTTACACACTGCTTTGATTGTATCCCATAATTTTTGGCATGTTGTATCCTCATTTCATTAATTTCAAAGCATTTTGAAATTTCTCATTGAGGTCTTATTTTACCCATTGGTTATTTAAGAATGTGTTGTTTAATATCCACATATATGTGAATTTCCCAAATTACTTTCTGTTATTGATTTCTGATTCCACACCATGTGGTCAAAGAACATTTTTTTAATTTTAATCTTTTAAATTTATTGAGGCTGGTTTTATGTCTACTATGGTCTATCCTCGAGGATAATGCATATTCTGCTGTTGTTGGGTGGAACTTTCTGTAGATGTCTGTTAGGTAGAGGTGGCAATCAATATGTTATTATTAGTTAATCATTAAGGTCTTATGTGTCTCTGGGGGATAATAATGGTGAAGCTGGATCCAAACTTCAAAGTAGTTATAATCTAACTGGAAAAGTAAGACACATGAGAAATTAATGTACAATAAAAGATAATGTTTATGTTATGAATTATGAGTAGAGAAAATAATTGTTCAGAAGAGTCTGATAAATTGAGAAATATGATATTTATAGCAGGGAAGGTCTTAGGAGAAGTGGGGCTTGAGCTTTAGGTGTGAAAAATGGGTCAGATTTGCCTGACATTTAATCAAAGGGATTGGGTGTAAACCATTAAAAATAACAGGGCTTAGAAACTGTGTGGTTAGGACACATCAATGAGAATTATAGACTAAAAGAGTTGACAGTTGCAATGAAAATAAAAGAAAAGAATAATAGAGAAAGGGTGAGCAGATAATTTGGAAGTAGAGTAAAAATTGTGTGTGATTGCTAATTCAGTAATCTGATGAATCTACACTTCTACTAATCACTCTTTGCCTTGCAGTGCCACATTGTAGTTTGTATCTTCTCTCGCATGCCCTCATTTACATCTATTTGAATAATGCTCAATTTGTTGCTTAAATCTCTGAGGACAAATATTACCTACCCGATCTCAAAAGTTATCTGCTCCTCAATCACGGTCTTTGAAAGCACAAGGCCCTGCTCTGGTCTCAGCGAACATCCACACACAGTTTCTTACGCTCCCTTAAACCCACTGACAGGGATTCTGTTGAAGAGCTGTTTAGGTTGAATGCTAGGAATCCACCAATAATTGATCGTTTTTGATGTGCAAACACATTAATTTCACTTGGTTGAATTTACTATGTGCCTTTCTTGGACAATTCCAAAACAGAAAGCCCTGGAATGTCCAACTTTGTTGGGGACTCCCTTGCATTACTTTACTCATTAAGCGGGGGCTGCCAAGACATTGCTCAAATGGACTGTGTCATTTTATTAGCGAAAGGAATTAAAAGTCACAAAATTGTTGTTCTCCCTTTCATCCACACGCCCTGATTTACATAACAGATTCATCCCAAATTGTTTCTGGCTGTCTCTCAACACAGCGTGCCCCATATGGAGGCCTAATGAACAAATTAACAGAACCTGTGGTGATCCATTTGTAAAGGACAGATTGGTTCCTAACTGAAGGAGTCATTCCACATGTCTGTCTACAAGTTTAGACACGTATACAGAACCCTACAGATGAGTGTAAGCCTTACGCACTTTAGACATGTGGAATGACTGAATCCAAAATAAGATTTTATTTTTCCTTTGATTTTGAATTTACTTACACTTGAAGTAAAGAAGAAAATCTGTTTCTAAAGTGTTACATTCATTACATTTGCTTTGTGAACTCGAGAAATTCTAGATGTCCCAGGATAGTTTTATGCAGTATTACATATACGTTTTATAATATATTTTATATATAACAGACAGAAGATACATATTTTATGTATGTACATATAAAATAGTTCATCCTATTTCTTAGATTTTGTCTTATTGTATATGGCAAGTAAATTTTGATCTGTAAATTTGAATATGTGTATGTAGCTACATTTGAATGAATATTATCAAAATGGAGTACTGAGATGAAAATGTGTTTTAATGAACGTTCTAACATAAACTCTTTCTGAAATGACAAGCTAGACAAATCACTTCGCCTACTGTTGAATTTCTATGTACTGAAACTAATACCATTCTGACTCACAAAAACATTATCCTAGTGTTAAGGGAAACACATGAAAATTAGGTTTTAAGTCACACAAAATTAGAGAAAGGTGACTGACTTTTGCTAATTTCCTCAAGGCTGTCTCTTATTCTAGAAATTGTTCTTCTGCCATATTGTGGAGCTATGTTGGTTAAAATTGCTTTTTTTCTACTCAAGTTTCTGCAGATGAGTCTAAAATACTTTTTGTGTGTAATTTAGGAAATATGACACTGAAAGGTTAATGAATCTCCAACTTTTACACAGCTGGTCAAGAATAGAGTTGTGTCTAGAATTCTAGGGTGTTTTACACAGTTCCATCTATCTACCCATATTTATCCATATATATCCATACCTATATCTAGTTCTATATAGATATATGTATAAAATGATGGTTACTTTTATGGGTCAACTTGACTGGGCCATGGGGTGCCCTGACGTCTGGTCAAACATTATTCTGGGTGTGTCTGTGAGGGTGTTTCTGGATGAGAGTAACGTGTGAATCAGTGGACTGATGGCAAAAGCAGAAGGCCCCCCCCCCCACTGTGGGTGGGCCTCATCCGATCTGTTGGAGGCCTGAGTAAAATGAAAAGGTTGACTGAGGAGTTCTCTCTCCCTGCCTATCTTTGAGCTGGGTCTTCTCCTGCCTCTGGACTCAGACTGAAACTGAACCATTGGCTCTCCTGGGTCCCCAGCTTGTGGACTGCAGATCCTGGGACCTCTCAGCTGCCACAATCATGAGCCAATTCCTTACAGTGAATCTATTTACGTACACGTTCTATATGTATGTATGTACACATAATAGGTATGTATGCAGTATGTGCATACATATATAAAATTTCCTATTGCACACACATACACACACTCACAACAAGATAGAGACCCTGGGAAGGGTTTAGGACACAGCTCCCTCCATTCCTGGCCGGTTTGAGAAGGATAACTTTTGGTAGTTATCAACAGAGACCTGGGGTGACCAAATGTGATGGTGGAATTGTGTCACCCCAGCCTAGAATGTGACATGTACTCTTTGCTGGTTTGGGCCTCTGAGCTTACACAGTAAACATAACTTGAAAGTTAATCTTATAATGTTTTTCCTTTTAAAAAAAGCAATTATGACACTCATTTATTCAGTGTTTCTCCTCGCTGTTGTCATGAATTCTGCCACTCTTCCTGAATCCTGTCTCTGCACTGTGTTGCTAGGCAATTCCTGACGTGGCTGCACTTAAATAAACACACAGACATGCACATGCGATCACATCCTCCAGGAAGAGCCAGTGTCCCTCCAGCCACCAGTCACTCCTTACACCAAGACCTGAAGCAACATGAGAACTTCATTTCTTCCACACATTACTTTGACATATTTGGAAGTTATTTTAAAGAATTATTTATAGAAACAGTGACAAGGTAAAAACAACATTATAAAATGTTAAGAGATGTATTTCTATTCAAAAATTGGAATTTTGCAAATAGTGATTGCTTCAGCATATCCCATCCCAAGAAAAATTTTAATGCTGAATCTTCTTTTTTAAATTTTCTTTCCATTTATTTTTTCTATAAGACTGATGTTTATTACCTTTAATTGGCACTCATTTATTTTACTCATATTTCATGAGAATGAAATTTTTATCCTGAATAATAATATTTAATGTCTTTAGATCTCAGAATTAATTATTCAAAAAACATTTACTGAAGGCATACCTTAAAGTACTCAGGTAGACATTTTATGCAATACAAGGATAAATAAAATATAGTTCCTGCCCTCTAGAGAGTTACAATTGGATCTTATTATGAATACTCATTCTTATTTCACACAGAACCTGGCTTCATTTGTGGGTTTTTTCTGGATACAGTCATGCTCCGCATAATGACGTTTCAGTCAACGCAGACCGCATATACAAGGGCAGTCTCGTGAGACTGGTACCATGTAGCCCAGGAGGGTAGGTGGCTGTACCATCCAGGTGTGTGTAAGTGCATTCTGTGATGTTCACACAAGGATGAAATCACCTAACGATGCATTTCTCAGAACGTATCCCCATCGTTAAGTGACACGTGAATGCATCTAAATAACACATGCTTATTGTAAAAAAGTGTTTAGAAAGAAAGTCAAATAATAGAAATAACTTTTAAGAAAGAAAATATTAACCCAAAAAGTCTCACCACCGATAGGAGGGAGGCTGTCCTTTGATTTATGCTTCGTCTACACACGTGCCCACACGTATTGGTATAAGTGGGTTCACATTACACACTCTGTTATATCCATATGCTTTCCTCCTTTCAAACCTCCACTCTCTTCCAACTACTCCACCTTCTATAACAAGGCAACAGACACCACCACCATGGCAGATGACTTCCCAACCTTTGTACCTGGCCACTGCAGATGGAAACACGGTTGGATAAAAGAAATAGCAGAGCAGAGTTCATGTTTCAAAATACTGTTAAATGTCTCCAGGTCACAAATGCAAAGTGAACTTGTTAATTTTAATGAGTAGAAATAACATACTGGGGCCTTTACTTTTATGATATAAATTCCTAGGAGTAGAATTGCCATGTTAAAAAAAGGCATATTTTTAACTTTTAAACGTTCCTGGTTGTATTTTTGGTCTTGTTGTGGGGGAAAGCCTTTTCTCAGGCTGGAACTGCTTGTTATTGAAATTGTCTGGCATGCCCTCCCGTTCTCTTTCACCAAAACCATTTCTAAGGGTCCTCATTGTTCCCTTTTCAGCCTCCTGTTTGCCTGTCATATCATTTTTTATTTTCTTTTCCTTCTTGCCTCCTTTCTTCTCCCGTTTCCTCTGCTCACAGTTTCTGGGGTAACTCAAGCAGTAGCAACTTCCCTGAGAGGTGATGGCTGCCCCATACTGCAGTGGTTGATGCAGCGTCTGGAGGGTTGTCGTCCTAAAGAGGACCCAGGTGGGCCCTCTATGCTCTGGGTTTCCTCCCCACAAAGGCAAGTTCTGCCCCCCCAAATGCTGCAACAGGGAGGAAGTCAAAACACGGAGGTGGCTGCCCTGTATCTCCTACAGTGCTAGAGACCAGTGGGGTCTGCCGGCATTGCGCCGATGGCCATGGGGTCTGCAGGCTGGTCTCAGCCCTCGGATACAGGGAGCTCGTGTCCCTGTACAAGGCCCTTTGCCACGCAGCCCAGGTCTCCACCATCCCCCCAAGAGGAGCAGGATCTGCCTCCCACCTGGATAAACGCAGCCCTCCGGAGCCCGGGAACGTGGATGCACCGTCCAGGCGCACTGCTGCCAGCTGGCCCCGGCAGGCTCTGCTCAGAGAAGCTAATGGGTGGGTGGACAGGAGTTTAGAAGAGAGAGTGGATGGAAATGTGCTTGTCCCGGTCTCCGTCAACCCAGCACAGTATCACCTGCTGATGTTAAAATGTGTGACCTGAATCCGCATCTACATTGGAGATTCTTCCTCTTCCTTTGCTCTTAGGCCACGAGCTTCATTTATTAAAGAGCTCAATGTGCCAACAGTCCCCTAAGCCCTTTAGAATTTGGTAAAGTTTGCTTTGCGTAGCACGTGAGTGTTAGAACTCTGTGTAAAATAAAAGTGCTCTGCCCCATTTATTGGGCAAAGGAATAGCTTTCATGACAGCTCTCTTATTTATTTAAAAGTATACTCCATACATCCTGGACATATTGTCAGTAACAATTCCATTAGTGTCAAAATGAAGAAAAATAGAGTGGAAAAAAAGACCTATATGAGAACGATCTTTCTCATTTAAGGTGGCCAGATTAAATCTGGTGTCATCACCGACCTGGGTCTCTGTCCATCACAAATGGTAGACACTTAAAATACCACTGAGACACTGTGGAATCCCCAGAGATGTAAAGGAGATGAAAATCTCTGGTTTCCAAAGGAGAAGTTGTGGGCGGATTATTCTAAGGATAGAGGGGGTGACGATTGTCTTCTGCCTGGGAGTAGGGTTTGCTGGATGGCTTTCACATGTTTCTCCCAGTCTCTGATGCAACAGCATTGTCTAAAGTCAAATCTATTTGATGATGAATAATATAAAATAAGATCCCTTTCACTTTTAAGTGCTTTGCATGTTTCAAAGTGCTTTCCTGCACATTATCTTGTTTAAGGCAGCAGCTCGCTGACATTGGGGTCACTGAGTGGTACCCCCCATCTGTAGGCACAAGGAAACAGAATCCCAGGAAGATGCAGCAGGACCAGAGTGGAGGTCGGCATCCTCCCTCCTGCTCAGAGGGGCAAGGGCTGTCTCTGGTTGATCCCGTACATGGGGTTGTCACAGGGCACTGTGCTCGACCCTTGGAGGCCCTCAGGGAATATTTGGTGGAGGAGGGACAAATCGAATAAGTGGACACCATCTGATAAACTTCAAGACATGTAGTAGATTCAGTCTTGCCGACCCTCCCAACTGTTACCCACGCCCTCCACTCTCTCCATAAACACAGATGATACAGAAAGATACACTGCTGTTTGTGGATTTTCGTCCAAGTGGATGAAATCAAGCTGAAGATGGAGGAGGCTGTGCTGTGCCTGGGTTACCCCTGTGATGCCATAGATCACATAGAGTCACAGACTTTCCATTCACTGTCCTTGGGGGGTGAGATGATGTACTGTTGTCACAACCCAGAGGGAATTCCCTTCTCAGCCGCTGGAGGGACTCGCCATGGAGCCTGTACTTGTTGCTCCCGAGTGTGTCCAGCACCACAGCTTTAGTAATCACAGCACAGTTGGGAGCACTTGTTCTTTAAGAGTAACTTTGTAGAAACAAAATAGTGTGTGTGGCCACAAAGGGTTCACGCAGCTCCAAAAAATTGATGTACAGCACTTCACTGGAGCAACAGAGGGTCTTAGAAAACCAGGTAGTTACTAGAAGGGAGGTCAATTTAAAAAAAAAGAATTATAAACAGAACCATGTTTTTCTTCTTTAGGGTTTGTTGTTTCCAAAAAGAAAGTGTGCAACAAACTTAGGAAGAATTTATGGGACATTTCCCACATCATATTTTATGCAAATCATAATCATTCCATATGTTGTTTGGCTTCTTTATGAAGTTTAAGAGTAACTATTTAGAAAAATGCATGCCTAATGGGATCTGAAAAAGCTTATGCTTTTAAAGAGAAGCCCATATGTCACTACTAACAGATACGTTTTTCCGAGATAGAGATGCTCTCCATAAGTAATTTCTTCCTCCATAAAGTACGTCTCTTTACCCACCGTGGCTTTGGTTTTTATTAAAAAGGTAAAATATTTCATCTTATAAAACAGGAGTTAGATTGAATAGTGCATTTGGTTATTTCTCCCTGTCCAATGTTTGTTGCAAGAAAAGTCTTAGATTATTTTTACCAATGTTTATCACTGGTTACACTAACATAAGAATTGTTACAATTTTTTAAAGAAAAGCCAGCTCTTTATGCATCTACAATACTTCAATAAAAGATAAACATCTTTGCATCAGAGTTCCCATTCCAACCAAATGTGTGCCTGCTCTAAGAATCATAGTGAGCCACCCTGGACCCCCTCCTCCTCCCGAAATGTACTGCATCATAAATTCATACATCTGGGATTGGCAGCCTGGAGGAATGTTAGAGAAAGGGAAAAAAGACTAACATCCCCCATTTGTTCAGATTCATCACAAGCAGGTCTGTGAGCCTGGGTGCGTGTCAGGCTGTTTTTAACCGGGATCAGGTTGTGGCTGAAGACATGAAGACTGGCTGATTCAAAGATTGCAAGGGACAACAGAGATGTTTCTTGGATGCAGAAACTGGCACTATAGTGGGCTAAACTGTGTCCCCCTAAATTTGTATGTTTAAGTCCTAACCCCCAAGACCTCAGAATATGGCTGTATTTGGAGATGGGGTCTTCACAGAGGTGATTAAGGTAAAATGAGTCATTGGGGTAGGCTCTGATCCAATATTACCGGTGTCCTTGTTAGAAGAAATTAGGACACAGATATGCACAGAGGGAAAACCATACATGGACACAGGGAGAAGACAGCTGTCTACAGGCCAAGGAGAGAGGCCTCAAGGAAAGCAGCCCTGCTGACATCTGGATCTTGGACACCCAGCCTCCAGAACTGGGAGACAACGAATGTCTATTGTTTAAGCCCCCAGTCCAGTGTACTTTGTTGTAGCAGCCCAGGCTGATTCATGCAGGTGGCAAGAGGGTTCCATGGGCTCAGACAGATTCTTGTGGGGATGTGGTTCCATTTGGAGGGGTGGCTAAGAGCAGCTTCCTGCTGAGCAACCCACATCCCAACCTCCAGAGGGAGCACCAGCTTTCTCTGCTTGGTCTTCAGAGAGAGCTTTGCAAAAATACCTGGAGCATAGAGCAGCAAGTTCCACTTTCTTTTTCTACTTCTATGGAGCTTCACTACCGACTGAGCCATGAGAGGTTATTTGTTAAGCTTCCACAGACATAGAAGACAAGAACCCTGAGCAAACGTAACAACAAAACTCATCTCCCTGAGGAAGTCCTAATACAATCCCATTGACACCAAAATATCCGTTTAAAACAAAAACATCCTTTCCATGTGGTTCAAGGGTTTTTGTTGTGGCTATGACCCAGAAAATAGAAAAGAAAATCAGGATTATTATTTTGGGGATAAATTTTATGTATAGTTTTCGTAAGTTGACATTCAACAGACTAATTTATTCAATCACAAGCTCTACAAAAGCTTTTTGGGACACCAAAAAAAAGACAAGATTTTATTCTCAGATTTGAATCAAAACTGTTCCAACTAAGTATTCTTGACTAATATCACAAAAATTTTCTAGGCACAGAAAATAATCTCTACAACTCTAGATAGCAACCTGAAGAGCTCCTATAAATGACAGATTAAAAATATGTGTTTAACTTCAAATAAATTTTTACAAAATATGAAGCTTTGGTTCTGAATGTATTGTTTATTTTAGTGACGATGAAAGCAAAATAATGATTTACACAGAAAATGAGGATCTTCAGTGCCCTGGGATTTCTTATAGAAATGAATAAGGAGAAGCAATAAGATAGAGCTTTCAAAGTACTGCAAAACAAGTGTATTAGTTTCTGTCACCGAGTAATAAATTACCAAAGTCTTGGCAACTAAATAGCATAATAAATATGCTATTTATTATCTCAAAATTTCTGTGCTGAGGAGTATGGATCCATCCTCACTGGGTCTGCTCTGGACCTCACAAGACTGCAATCGAGATGTCAGGTGGGCTGTGTTTTCATCTGGGGCTCAGGGTTTTCTCCAGGCTCACGAGGTTGTTGGCAGGATTCAGTTTCTTGGTTTGTGGAGACTGAAGTCCTGTGTTTTCACTGGCTGTCATTGGAGGAGCTCTCATCAATAGATGCCACCCACAGTTCCTGGCCATAGGGCCCCTCACCACTGGGTAGCCAACCTCTTCAAGCCCAGCAGCAGACTCTCCCTCTCCAGTCTGCCGAGACTCTCATAGAGCAACACCCACCAGGACAGTGACATCCATCCTCTTTGCCATATTTTGTTGGCTAGAAGCCAGTGGCAGGTCCCACCTTCACTCAAGGGGATTGGACTCTCCTTGGGTGTCACCACAACAGGGAAAGAGAATTTTGAAGATTGGTGAAAACATGTAATACAACTGAAGGTGAATTACTGAAGGAACTGGGGGAAATCTAGAAACATGGTGAGCAGTCCATCACTGGACATAAGCTGCCGTGTCTATAAACCAAAGGTCAGAAGCCACAGTGAGAGAGATGCTGACATATCAGGAAGGAGGAAGGTGAGAAGGCAAGAGTGAGGGGGAAGAAAAGGGCAAAAGCCTTAAACACGTGATAACTAGAATTCACTATGAAATTCATTAAAATGCAGAATTGAAAAGCAGAAAATTAAATATGTGACACGGAAAACCATCTTAGAAGAGAAAAGGTGCAGAGAGAAGAAAGTATTCTGACAAGGTGATAAAAATGGAAGGCAGGGAGAAGGGATCTCAGCTGAATATTTATTACAAGGACCCGAGGAAGGACATGGAAAAACTGGAACAGAAGCCAAGACTAAGGATGCAAAAAATAAAAACAAAATCAAAGTGAAAAAAGACCACAGTGTGCAGATCGTTGTTTATTTAGACAAAGTAAGTACAGAAGGATAGGCCAACTTTTAATTCTAAACATAAAGAAAACATTGTACAGGCGTACTGATGACAAATAGCTCCGAAGAAGATGTAAGGACAGAGTAGCCTCTTATTTCCCAAGGACAATGGTGCGTCATTTTCACAGAACTTGTCGGAAAAACAAGAACTGGAGAGTTTATAACCAGCCAAGTTTTCACTGGCACGTCATGGTACTGTGGGGGATCAGAATTTGCCACCTCCAGATGTGTCTCTTTACCTTGATTATTTTCACTGAAGGAGGCTTTGACCTTCCCCTCAACGAACTGTCAGAAGGGATGTGGGATGGAAGGCCTGTCCTATAACTCTGGGTATCGATAGACTGGGAGGGTCTTTGCAGGGCCCATTCTTATCAAAGTCCTGTTTATCAGACATTTACATTTATAAGGGAAATCTCCATTTGTAAAGGTGCCTCCCTTTCTGTACCAGGAAGAAGGGGGGATGACCTTATCTCTAGAAAGTCTTAGTGCGGAAGGTGAGGACTTAAATCTGCATGCTCTTGTTTACTGTGCTTCTCTCATAATGCCCCATAGCTGACACGCCCAACCCCCAATATCCTCGTTTGTCTATATAAGAGGAGAACCTCCACCATTCTGTAGAGAGATACTCAGTTTCCCCAGGTCTCTCCCATGTGTACATGTTATAAAGCTTTGTTTGATTTTCTCCTGCTATTTGGCCTCATGTCAATTTAATTTGTAGCTGAGCCAGAAAGGACCCAGAGTGGGTAGAGAATAGTCTTTCTCCCCTTCAGTACCAAAATAAAATTATCATAAATAATGACAAGCAGATTATAGATTATTCTCTTGTCCTTCTAGAAAAAAAAAGAATTTCAACTATGAATGTATGGGACAATAAGCAATTCAAAAGTAAACTAATGTAATTTAGAACTAAACTAGGACTAAAAATATGGAATACAATGACTGACCTTGAATATTGAAAACTGTTAAGCATAAACCTGGGTCAAGTATTCTAAATGTGGTAAATATGGCTCAATAAATTTTAAATCAAATAATTTTTTAAATAAATTTTGTAAAAAGACCAGGTGTTTGTCAGGCTGGACATAAGGTGTGGCAGGAGTAATAAAAATAAAAAATAATAAATGATAAATCTCTCACTTTACAGAAGCCAAAATGTAGTCTAATTATTAGTTTTGACAGTTACATAAGTGAAAACGTAAATAATTAAAACCAATAGTTTTGTATTATTTCCTTGAAAGTCACTGGAATAGATAACCAGAGAAACAACAAAGATCAGAAAAAGAAAAGAAAAACATAACAGAAGAAAAGAGTAACTTCCTAAAAGACAATGAATCTCATATTAGGTTTTGAAAACATTTGAAACAATACCACCAAAATACATGAGGCAAACAGTTGGTAAAACAGACAAGAAGTCACAGAAATCTATGGGGAGTGGAGTATTTAGAACCACGTTGGCCTTGACATAACAAATAGACACAAAAGAGCTTAAAACATGTAAAATTAATATGTGATTAATAAAGACATAAAGATCTCCAAGTGCATTACATACGAAAACCAGGCTAACTTTTGAGCGCCCATATTCAAAATTAACTTGGTACTAAATCATTCATTAATCCCCAAGTGTAGAAAATACCCAAGCTCTATTTACTCAACACAATGTGACACAAAAAATAGCAGAATTTTAAATATATCCCTTACTTATGCGTGTATATATTTTTTCTGAAATGATGTGTTGTTTAGAACACTCATTTTGAGATTTCGCTTTGATTCAAAAGTTCATGTCTAATTCACTCAGCTTGTTAGCTCATTGCATCCACATGCATGATCAATTCTGATTGCTGCAGTTGAGCCAATAGTCATCAAATTCCGCTCACGATCAATTTTTAAAAATAAAGAATGATCAAAGTTTGCCCAGTGTGTCGGCCATAGAAAGTTCCCCTCGAGTGTTAATCGTGGATTCATGTCTCCAATGTCAACAGGTGCCCATTGAACACAGCAAAGCACTGCTCCTTTAGAAAATAAGAAAACTATCAAAGCAGGCCTGTGGAGAACTCCCCAGCACTCTTCAGGCTGGTTTCGTTAGACGCGAAAGAAACATTTCCCTAAGAGTTACACAGAAAAGCTGTTAAAAATTTTCCATATAAAGGAGAGCCTGCCAGGTTCCACTTCCCAAAGATCAAACGGTCCTCTCCCACAGGCAGGACTTGTACACAGTGTCTGTGGAGGAGACGACATTTACTCCTCACTCGAGCGCAGCTACAGGAGGCACAGAGAAACAGCCCTTCTATGAGACACCTGCTCTGCATCTCCACCCCTGTCCTTTCCTCTCCCACAGGTTTCCATTTCAAGGCTCTGCCTCCGGTTGCACTCAGCCGGCATGTCAGCACTGGCAGACAGCTGCAAGAGGCAATAGGACTAAACATTCGCTCTGGGAGCTTCCAAACACCACCCTAAAAACAGCAGGGAAAGATGCACTGCGGTGCAGGAAGAAAATTATATTTTACCAATTACACCCAGAGAAACTGCATTTGTAAATACAGATGATATCTATACTATTTTTCTTTTGTGGCTTTTATTTCTGGTACAATCCCAGCTCTTCAGTGTGTTTGTTTAGAATAATGAGAGAATGTATAACAGTATACATTCATTTACAAGCTTCAATCACTGGAAGAAAAGCTGTATCATGGGGAAATAGTCATTTAGGTTTATATAGTGCCTTTCACTTAAATATCAAAGAAAAATGCTAACCATTTAATTGATTCCATCTGTAACAGAGTATCTTTAAACTTGGGCATGGACGTTGAAATGCATTTGCCTTTTTATTACAGATTTATCAGTTCAGACTCAGAAATGCCAAGGATGCCGCTGTCTCTCTGTCCAAGCAGACTGGCTCAGAAGCTATTACCCATCCCTCTGTTTCTGAAGAGGTTGCTCAGAAAATGGGTAAACAGACTCCTTCACTCCTTGTATCCCAGTGATCACTTTCTCATCTTTTCACAGCACTCTTTCCTGTTTTAACTTGAATCGCAATCTGCCCTTCTCCAGTTTCTGTACATGGGGACGTTGTATCCATTCTGAAGTCATCAGTACCCTCCCTAAAGCTAGCCGTGGCCCCTTTCCTACAGAAAGTGTTTGCTGAATTGGTTAACTCTCAATACTAAAACCTGACACATGTTTAAACCAGATAATATCCTGATTATTCAGTTACCATGAAAATATAACTTGACTTTTGTCCTCTGCAGTTTAAACAATAGTTTCCTGGATCCCCCATTTCCCAGCCCTCTGGGCCAGTCCCCACGTCTAAGCACATTTTCCAAGATTCCTCAGCATCTGTCCACCTGCCTCATATGGTTCACCCAGTTGCGTCGGAGGAGTATGCTGACAGCCGTGGGGATCGGAGCGCGGTCACTATTCATACAAAGAACCAATCCGTGTTAGATGCTCCTAGTTTCCAAAGTTCACACCGACCACCCTGCTGTCTCTCCTTGCCTGCCTTCAGGCAATGCCCCATCACACGTGTTCTTGCTGATTCCATCATGAAACCCACCCCCCGTTCTTTTCTTCTTCCTTTCTGCAGAGCAGTAAGTACATCCAAGTTGTTTTGTCACACCAAGAAACATCCCTTTTCCCTGACACCTGACACCTTGTGGGACACCAACACCCAAGGTCTAACTTGGTCTGCACTGAGGGTAGAAAATATTTTTCCAAACAATGATTTTTTTCCCCTAAAATGAATTCTGATGCCTAATATGGAACCAAAAATATATCCTCCACCTCACAAATAAGTACACAAGGTGGAGAATGTCAAATAGTGGCAAACAGTTTTCATATATCTAGTTTAAAGGTGCAATGTAATTCTTGGTGTTTGAATGGTGTCCACGCTAAGCAAAAATAATGAAAAATTCATTCTCTAAGATTTTTTGCACTCAAAATTCCAAACAATTAACTTGCATGCTTGCATGATTTTTTTCCTGATTTGGTAGAATGCATAAGTTGCTCAGGTATCACGTAGAGGCAACCTAAGACATCCATCTTGATGTCTTATTCCCTCAGGCACCATTCCCTAATAAATATGTGCACTCCATAAAATCCATGTCATAAATATAGACAGCTGACTCATAATGCTAGCTAACAGGGTTTCAGTCTTTTCTCCAAAGAATGTGCAAAGCAATTCAGCTCCAATCCAAGCGGAAAAAAAATCTCTGAAATTTGTATTTTTGGCAAGCACTTTACTTCATTATATAAGAATGCTGAGAAAAAGTGTAAACCCATAGCTGGTATAGGCAAACTGTCCAGAGGGCATGTCCTGCCCTTTCTCCCAGGTGCTATGGTTGTACACATGCTCCTCAAAGAGTTTCTAAAATATCAGTCACAATCAGTCAATTGATTGACAAACAATTACTGAGAATCTGTTCTGTACAGAGCCCTGTACTCAATGCCCTGGGATAAATAATGAGATATAAGACATGGCCTCATGCAGAGTTGCATAGTGTTATTGCAGTCCTAAAACTGACATCAACTTCATGGTGGGCTATGAGCTTATAAGTGGTTTGCAGCAGACTGCATTGCAGAAGCTCAGATGGAATAGTGACAGTTTGTGTGCACCAAGAAGGTCAGGGGTGTGTGTGTATGTGTTCTGTGCACACGTGAGGACCAAAAGTCTTTGAGGAAGAAGTAATGCAAGACACGTGCATTAGCCAATCCAGGAAGCTCGTGAGATGGCCGTGATAAAGGGCAATGAGTTTAAGGAAAATTTTACCTTGAATCCTAATAGAGGAGTGAGCTACAAGAGTGATGTGGAATCAAGTAGTTTTCACTGGTGGTGATACCTCTGGCAAGGACTATAGTCTCACATACATAGGTTTGTGACTTGTCTGGCCTCTGCATCATGGGGTGAACACAGCAAAATGAAGACAGGGTTGTGTAATCCCGCCTTAATACTTATTCATCAGGGCAGTGCTTTTTTCTGTATTCTTCACTTCCAGGCCCCACGATTAAAAACTTCTACCTTACCTTCATTCTTCCTCTTGAAGGCTAATCTTTGTGGTGACCTTAATTCCTAGTTTCACGTACTCATAAGCTGATGGCATACTGTGATGCTGACCACAGGGTGGTGGGGATTTCCCCACATCCTGCTCTTGGGAAGGCTGCCCTAAAGCTGGCCAAAGTCTGAGTTCCCTGGGCATTTGCTGTGTCCTGTGCTGAGAGCCAACTCTCCTGCAGGGAACTCCTAAGGAGAAAGCAGAGAAGAGCCGCACAGTTCCACCTTCTCAAGGGGCTCCTATCCATGGCTGACTCCCTGCCAACACGTGGGACAGAAAACCTCCCCATCCCAGGGAACTGCATGGAATAGAGTTCTCCCAGGGAACAAAAAGGCACCTGCCATGCTCAGAGGAAGCTGCTAGGAAAGCCATAAAGTGACCCCAGTTGTTAGCAGAGCCCACACACATCACACTTATTGATTACTCTGGACATTCACCCAAGAATGTAACTAGGAACCAGGAGCATCAGCAGCTGAAAAACCTAGAAAAACTTAGAATCAAGTTTACTAAAAAGTGCATGCAACTTAGGATATGTATATAGTAATATGATTCTGAAAATGTATCTCCTCTACATGCTCAAATTATATATCAGTCAAACAAACAAGCAAAATATAAGAATAAAAAACATTAAAAAGAAGAAAACCTAAAGTAGAAGCAATAGTGATAACCATTAACTCTAGTAAAATTCGGAGTTAGATAAAAATTATTGTTGATAATGTGTTTTATAAAATGTAATGCAATGGTTTAAGATTTTCTTAAAATTAAAAATGCTTAATGCAAAGTTAAAGATACTCAATGTTGGGGCCAGTCTGGTGGTGTAGTGGTTAAGTTTGCATGCTCAGCTTCAGTAGCCTGGGGTTCAAAGGTTCAGATCCCAGGCACAAACCTACCCACTGCTTATCAAGCCATGCTGTGGCAGGCATCCCACAAAAAGTATAGGAAGATGGGCACGGATGTTAGCCCAGGGCCAGTCTTCCTCAGCAAAAAGAGGAGGATTGGCAACAGATGTTAGCTCAGGGTTGATCTTCCTCACCAAAAAAAAAAAAAAAAAAAAAGATACTTAATGTCAAAACACAAAACTAAAATTAAAGACCATTAACAGAATAAACCACAGTAACAGTAGAAGTAGGAGAGAAATAAAAGCTTGTTTATATCAGTGGAAGCCATAGAAATTTTTTCTATTCTATAGATGTCGCCAAAGACATAAAAGTTTAAATGTATTTATACAAATTTAGAGGAATCCACTAGTACTATTAGGAATATGATGTGAGAAGCAATAACATTTCATCAACTAATGTCAGTAAACAATGAGAAATAAGAAAACAACAAAAAATGTATAATAAAGAGAACAGGTAATATAGTGTGGCCGGATTAATATAAAGAATTCCATTTTGACAATAAATGTAAATGGGTTATATTCTCCTATTAAAATAATCTGATTAATTTAAAAAGCATCTTTCAGTGGTATACTCCTTCAAGGGTATACATATTTTTAAATGAAATGTTGAGAAAAAGGGAATAGCTATGCTTTACTAGCTCATTACAAAGAAAAATAAAGCAAGAATGAAAATATTTATAATTAAATTACAAAGACATACATATAATAGTGAAGGGATGGAATTGCATTGAGGATAAGCAGTGATGAGCAAAAGAAAAAGGGAGAGAAAAGAAGCATTTCATCAGTAAATCTAACTGGGAAATAAAGGAATACTGATTATCAAAGTTTGAATTCAAGAAATACATTTGAGTGTGTACAGTAAGCAAGAATGGAACCAAGCAGGAAAAATCACTGAAGCGAATTTCTCCCTACATTTCTGCATTTTAACTATGATATACATTGCCAGTTTTTCTCTCTCAAAACAGAAAACTTCATTTCACAGCAAGTCACATTAAAATAATTACTTCCACCATTAGCAAAATAGAATTCAAGTCATCTGTTTTCACTGGAAAACCCTCATAGTATGATGGAAAAGAGTGAGATACAAATGCTTACTCATAAGTAGTAAGCATCCTGTCTCTGACCCCAAATATTATTTAAATCTTAATCTTTTCATTTTATTTAG
This sequence comes from Tapirus indicus, assembly GCA_031878705.1. Taxonomy (NCBI): domain Eukaryota; kingdom Metazoa; phylum Chordata; class Mammalia; order Perissodactyla; family Tapiridae; genus Tapirus; species Tapirus indicus. The sequence continues at coordinate 126,131,829 of CM062925.1, forward strand.
AGTAGATATAAACTCCACACATATTCAATGTTGATGCTGTAGGATGTCAAGTCATTGTATAATTAGGAAAAGCCCAAATTAGGAATGGTTCCCAGAATGATTCTTGTATTTATAAAAGAAACTTAATTCATCCTGAATGAAGGGATTGATTGTCATAAAAGGAACTCTTGCTCCTACTAAATCAGGTAAGAAGTTTTCTCTGACTTGTCTCTCCTCATTCCCCTCGATACATTGCTTCTCTCTCACTCTTATTCCCACATCAGCTTCTGCTTCTTTCATCCTCCCTGCTCCCACACCCTCCTTCAAGTCTGATTTCACATTCCCATAACTTTCCAAGGAGGGTGGTTTCCATACTTGCTTTGGACGCTATTGATACTTAAATGGAGTGCTTGGAACTATAACATTTTCATTTAGAAAATGAATACATACCATAAAGAATGACTCCAGGCTATAAGGCACACCTCGGGGAAAATAACATTGGTTTTAGTGTTTTATTAACCACAGAGTCAGTTCCAAAATGGTACTCAGGATTTAAAAGAGCCCTGAGAAAGTGTCTGAAAATAATCAACCCAGTGGAATAATTAGTTGCCAAGAAACTAGGCTAACTAACCCAGAATCCACTGTTTGATACTGGATCCTAATTATATCTAAGTAAGATGTGGACATGAGGAGATTTTGATGGAAAGAAAATCAACCCATTTATAATTAAAATCATATTCTTGGTGATTCAGCAGTCAAAGAGCCAAAGAAGCCTGGGGCATTGACTCCATTTTGCACTGAGTTTATATCCACATCTTTAATACATGAAACTTCAATTTAAAAAGATCTTCAAAGAAAAACATCTAGCTATCTTACTCTGTTTTTATTTCTGAGCAGGCAAATCAACATATATTAGAAACATCATATTGCCATTTTCTGACAGACCTAAAATGCCGTCAACTAATTTTTCAATAATTATAGTTTTGTTTTTTATGTTAACATCTGCAAACCAGACCTTCAACATCTAGTAAAGTCAACCTCTGTGAGCTTCACCAAGGAGAAGAACAGCTGCTGCCTTGCACCGCCGTGCTCTGCAGTTTGGAACAAGCAATCAGCTAAGTAGAGTGTGTTCACTTCTTTTTAGATGGCAAAGTAGAAGAGTGAAACAGAAATGTGGAAAAAGAGAAGAAAATCCAATGCCTTGTGGAACAGGGTCTTTCCAGAATTACTGACTCTCAAAACAAAATCTATGTTATAAACACATGAGTCTGTACTGAGAGAAAGAAAAAAATATTTAGTAAAATTGTAAATGAACAAATTAGAAAAAATAACAGAAGTTGTTACCTGGGCATAAGGGGTTGGGGAGACGGGAAGTTTTGAAAGCTGCTGTATATGTTCATGACCTTGATTGTGGTGAGGGTCTCAGGTATATACCATGTGTCAAAACTCATCAAATTCTACCTTAAAATGTGTAGATAAATGCATGCTAATTATACCCTAATAAAGCTGTAAACAAAAAAAGTGACAGCAATGATATTTAGGCAATTCTTGACTAATGAGTACATTTTTATGAAGAATCTTTAATTTACCCAAAAAAGATAAGATGTGGCCCTTAGTGGATGGACCATTATAATGCAGGGGAATGTGAAATTTCACGTTCCATTACCAATAGTAAAGTCAAAAAAGCAACTTTATTCAGTGAATTATTCCTGTGTGGGCTTATGGAACTTGACCCTTTTGTCTTAATTGGCATAAAATTTTGGATTGTCCCTTCCTACCAGTGCAACCTGGTAGGACTGGTGGGATTGGCATGAAAAGTTAGTTCTACTAAATATTCAGGAAACTGATCATCCTGTTCTTACATAAAACTTACCCAGGAAGAGCAGAAAGAACATTTCCAATACATTTATTTTATGAGGCTAACATAATTTTGAAACCAATTCCTATTGAGGACTAAAAGATGAAAGACTATTATAAGTCAATATTACTCATTAAAAAAACAAAACAGTCAAATACTGACAAAGAAATGCATATATATAATACACTTTATGTGTATATATTGTATGTGCATTCAATATTATATATATGTGCATACAAATACATAAAATACAACATTACCAAATCATATTATCTCAGAAATGCAAGGTTAGTTTGACATTTGGGGGGTAAAACATCACTCAGTTCTTAATTCGTTCACTGCATAGAACTTATTTCTCAATTAAAAAAAAACTCAATTGATGTTTGTATAAAAAATATATTTACCTTCCCAATTTTAATACAGCATTTTAATAATATACAGGAGTTGTGTTAGATTATATTTTAAATAAATTGGTAGAATATCACAACCTTATAAAGGGTCTGAAAATCTTGCTGAGTGCCAGCAAAGGGGATGTGCTCTCAGATGTTCTCTTATACATGATAGCATTGTACTCGGTGTTGTCCATTCTCTGCCACTTGTTCTGAATGTGCTTCCATGTCACCTTTCAAATTTATCATTTATGTGTTCTTCCCTGGAATTGTATGAGTTCTAAAAACACTGATAAAATATTAAAGAAAGAAGCTGGCCAAGCTGAGTAATCAGCAGGCGGTTCCACCACTCTAGTCTGCCAGCTGCCCCAGGTGATGGTGATGAGCTAACAGAAAAAAGCAGTACATTCTACATCCCTAGTCCATTGGTGCACATATTTCTTCCTAAATTGGGTCTTTGGATTGGAGGTAAAGTTGCATGAATTACTAACTGTTGATCAGGTAATTTGGCCCTCAGATGCTGTGCTGGCTGAGGAATTTCAGGCAGGGAAGGTACACCTATACCTGCAGTATGTATCATTCCTGGTGAGGGTGCACAGCTGCCCCTCTGATGTAGATGGAATTGCCCTGTTATCAACTGTGTGAGTTTTCGCCCCAAGGAATGCTGCCATATCTAGAATGAAGCATTGGTCTATTTACTGGAATGCTGGACATTTAGCAATGGTAATAGCTGGGCCAGCCTTCATGAGAAGGAGCCCATTTTGTAGAGCCATGCATAGACGCCATCCACTGTGTTCATTGGTCCATTGTGCAAGGACTGGGTGGCTTTAGGAGAATCAGGCTCACCTCCAGAACAGAGACCCTTCTGTCCAGCTCAGGTATTCCCCACCCTCCAGGAGCCAGCATGTAGTCATGATTATCTTCCTCCAGATGAAATGGAAAACCAAATGTGCTACTCACCTCCTTTCACCACTGTTCTTTAGGGACAAAGCTGAGGGGCTGTAATGCAGTAGAAGTCCACTTCTGTGTAGCACCAGCATGTTGTGTGAACTTTGTGAGTGGACCCAAGTCTCTTTGTGTTCTGTCAGCTGACGGTGGAAACCACATGAGGCCAGGGATATCAGTCAGGGTTCTCCAGAGAAATAGAACCAAGATATACAAAAGGAGATTTACTGTGAGGAATTTGCTCACACGATTATGGAGGCTGAGAAATCCCAGGATCTGCCATCTGCAAGCTGGAAAACAGGAAAGTCAGTGGTGTTATTCATTTGAGTGTGAAAACCAGGGGAACAAATGGTGTAAATCCCAGTCCAGGGGCAGGAGAAGACGAGATAAGATGTCCCAGCTCAACAGTGATGCAGGAAGAAAAAAGGGCAAATTCCCCCTTCCTCTGTCTTTTGCTCTATTCAGGCCCTCAATGGATGGGATGAGTCCCACCCACAGTGGAGAGGGCCATCTGCTTTACTGAATCCACTGATTCAAATGTCAATCCCATCCAGAAACACCCTCCCAGACACACTCAGAATAATGTTTAAGCTAGGCAGCCCTCCTCACAGTCAAGGTGACACATAGAATTAACCATCACACCAGGTGTGAGCTGAGGATGAGGCATCTGAGGTGACCTGAGAGTCTGGTCCTCCTGTTGACATGATCCACTCTTACCTTCTTGCCTGATCCCAAATGGACCATGGTCGGCATCAAAGAATTTTCACTGCATCCAGGAGCCTCTTGACATGGTGAATCCTGTAACACTGAGATGGTGATCAGTTCACATATTAATGTCTGTCCTGTGGTGGGCAGTTAAATTTTAGAACCCAGGGGCAGCCAGTGGACAAGGCCTTTCTAATAGAGAGTGTTCTCTGTCCCAGTTTCTGGTAGGGTCTTTCTTCCTGAAATAGAGCTCATTCTTTACTCCTAATGATGTGCTGACAATGAGGTAGATGGGCAATTCACCTCCAAATTACCAGTCTGCAGGTCTACCTTTTAGGGTAAATCATGGTAGCAGTATTCCTAGTTCCCCCTGTTTCCTAGAAAACAGAGGATCAGGCAAAGTTTGCATGCTAAGACTATATTAGGAACTGCAATTCTGGCACAGCAAGACTGCAGGGAAAAAAAGGAATTGAGGCAGGAAAGGAGAGAAAAAAATTCAAGGCAGTAAATCACTGACGTAGACACAATTTCCTGTGTGGTTCAGCTGGTGGCTCAGTCAGGCAGGTCTTGCTGAACCATTGATACCAAGCAATGGGCTCACTCTGTTCAACACAATCTGAGTCAGTTAATCACAATGAGTTAGGGATTGAGAAAGGAAGTTTCAATTTGATTAGCCAGCATAATCAGGAGATGGCAGACTAATGTCTCAAAAAAAACCGTCTTCAAGGATTACAGAATCTTGAGGCAGTTATATAGGGGAAATGGGCAGTAAGGAAGGGGTTTCCTTCAGGCATGACAGACTCCAGGGTCTTTTATTGTTCCATTCTTCTGTCAGCTGTGATGGATACCTTGTAGGTGTGTTTCTCGCCTGTGGTCAGCCTGTTCCTGGGGAGAAACTCATAGAGCAAAGTTTTAATTCATCAAGCTATCGGGGAGTACATTTGTAAGTGGAGGCCATAAATCAGGAGAGCATGTGAATTTTTTTAGAGTACTTGCAGAGCAGTGAGTAGTCACGCAGCTGGGGCTATTTAGCATAACAAAATGGCCTCCCTTATGCTCACTTACACCTCCACTCCTCAGAACAGACCCCTGGAGGGAGAAGGAGAGAGAAGTTGTTTACAATCTCCCTTCTGTGGCTCATTGGATTCCTCAAGGGTGTTGATTCTGCCACACTTCCAGATTCTAGTGCATGGCTGCTCCGATTAGGACAGTCAAGTCCCACTTCAGTGTCATGACACCTCATCTGAACTAAGAAGAGGTGGGGGAGCCTGAGGTCCATGATTCCAGGTGAGTTGGACCTGGGTGGATCCCCCCATGGTAGGTACCAAGGCTGGCCCTCACTCCCAGGGAAGCTGAGACAGTCACAGCATTGAGAGACACAGCAGAGTTGGGGGCGACTGGGCTCTCCACCAGTGGCCGAGGCTGGTACTGGTAAAGACCAAGTGTTACACCTAAGTCAAGTTTTATGGCTGGAAGTTAACCCTGTTAGTGGCTCCCAAGTCTCCATGTCGTTGGATTGAACTACATGATCCTCCGAAATTTCGCAACACCCTGCATCAGGACCATCAGTCTCCCTTCCCTAGATTGTTTGATTTTATAGCATACATAAACACATTAACATACCAAATAATGTGGTTCCTTGTTATATTTTGAAACACTAAAAACTTATCTGGTACACTCAAAAGAGCAAAAATCAGCTAGACTACAAAAACAGAAAACAAAAACCAAAAAGCAGCCCTGTCCTTGATTGGGCTTGGAAGGCAGACATAGATAAAGCCAGCGGCAGATTTCAAGGACCTGCTCCCCTCCGAGGTCACGCAGCAGCGTGAATGCCATAATAACCTTGCCTCTGAGTGACTGTTGCTTCTTTCCAACAACACCCGAGAGCCGCTTGGCTATTTCCACCTAGAAATTGGGTACTCAATTCCTAAACTGCCCTTGCCTCATGGCAGCACCTGATCCGGAGTTAATCCTCTTTCATTAATCCCTCCTCAGGAAGAGACACCAATCCGGACTGATCCTGCCTCCTCCAGACCACGTGGTATCTCCTAACTTAAAAAAGACCCTCCCCTCTCCTTGTGGAGAGGCATCACCATTCCTCCAGGTTCAGAACTGTGACTACAAATTTATTCCTAGTAGTCACTGGGGAAGTGAAGGTGATAGGTTCTATGCTTACAACAGATGCCCATCGTGCCGAAAACAGACGCTAGACCAACAAATGTGGCCAAAAAGTATTTCCTCAATTATTTATATTATCTCAGTAGAAATTATCCTATCATTTTAAACCAATGTTCTGTGATCATCCAATACAGTCTCTTCCCCATAGGAAGCAGAGCTGTTTGTTGCTAAAGTACAATGACAGTACTTAAAATGCTAGACTTAACATGGTGTCACCTGGCTGCTCATCAAAACCATGGACCTCCAAGAAAAATGGATTGCAAAGAAAGTTGTTTGCTAACAGTAATGCTTTCTCACTCATTGTCTTCTTCCTAACTCTAGCACATAAACCAAATGACTATATTGCATAAGTCTAAATACACATTTGCACAAAAGTATAGAACACTCCACAAACTCCTTGAATCCTAGATGCACAGAGAAATCTGATCAGTTCACAGTTGGAAGAGAGCTAAGAGATTGTGCAGCCCAGATACCCTCGTCATACAGATCACATCACAGAGACTCAGAAAGGCTAGTCATTTGTTTACCCCAGGACACCAAGGGCCAGGACTAGACTGTGACACCTGACTTCAGTCAGGCCCTTCTAGTAACATCTCTGATATCTGATGGTGGAAGACTTAAGTGAATGATAAAGATCATTTCAGAATTTCCTAAAAGGTAACATCATATTATCTTTACATTCTGAACAAAAATTATGAAACTGTAGTTTTTAAACACGATTTACAGATAGTAAAAAAAATTGAAAAAGTTCTATGCGAAAAATATCTAGACTCTATTTATTGTGTAATTAATGGAAGCATAATACCATAAATATAGGAAGATACAGTTTCTTTTGTATTCTTGTTAATTTGAAATTTTCTTGCAGTTAACATATCTATTGCATTGCCTATAAATATTTAATGCAAGATTTTTCTAACATCTATTGTACAAATAAAGCAAATCTCAGAACTGTAGATAATGGTAAAAAGTAACACTAAGGTCATTTTAATTTTCATTATTATTAGATTGAAAAAAATACATCTGCTTAAGTCTAACCACTATGGAAAAAGAAGGCTAGAAGTTCATCTATTCAACTGTTATCTTGTTGAACCCAGTGACGACTCAGTGAGGAGCTTTGTCATTTTTCATGACATAAATTAATTTTTAAGCTCAGATTAAAAATTAAGAAAATGAAAACTTGAAACAGATGTCTAAAGCTTATCACCTGAAAGAATCACAGTGGTTTCTCTGGGTTTTCACAAAACATATTAATTCATATTTTACCTGCTGAGGATTTCCTCCAAGCCTTGAGTGAAACTGCAGTGAGTGAACTTCTCTATAATTTCCAATGGCAGCTGCATGTTCAAGTCCACCCCACTCAACACTTCATGTTGGGAAGTCCCTCTGAACATGCGTTCCCTCTAGACATATCTACATGAACAGTTGTTCTGTCTTCTTTCAGAATCTAAGCTGTATACCTGCTCATGTGACTGGGTAACTTTTGAAAGAAGACTTCATAGTCTGTGTGGTAGACCCTTCCTACTCCTGAAGTCTGACACCCTCACAGCTCTCCTTACAACCACACGTGTGTGCGTGCACAAACACACACACACACACACACATGAACACACATGAGCACACTTCTAAACGCATGCATGCACACCCACAAACACACATAGATACACACTCATATGTGTGCACATGCATGAATACACACAAACACATAATGTGTGTACACATGTGTGTGCATGTACAAACATAAGCATGCATGATACACATGCACACTCACATGTAAAATCACACAAACATGCACACACAGACTGTGTTCACACACCACCCTACACAGCCCAGTGCACTTGCTCTTCACTCCCTCAGCCCCTTCCCCATCTCCATTGGCCAGGCAGCCATCATTTTTCAACATCTAGCTCAGAAGACAACTTCCCCATTCAATGTTTCCCAACTCCTCAAATACACAAAGAGTGGCTCTCTTCTCTAGATGCCAGCTAGCGTTTTGAAACTCCTCTAATGACCGTAGTTATGGGATATCTTGTGATTATTTCTTTGTATGTCTTTCTTTTTCAGTAAAATATCAGCTCTTCCAGAGGCAGGATGATCAGGTCTGAACAGTATCAACCACAGGTGTCCATCAAGTGCTAACCTTGTGCTGAGTATTATACTAGAAGTAGTTTCTATTATTATCCTTATTTTTAAATAAGCCAACTGAAACTTTGAAAGGTTTAAAATATTTTTGTGTACTGATTGGTAGAATATACAGCCAAATGCTCCTGATCTCACACCAAAGATTGCAAAATACAGTCCAAGTTTATCTTTATAACTAAATAATGTCTTCAGAGTATGTTCCCAGTGGTTTCCAAAGTTCTTGGAGAAGCACCTTCACGTGCCCAGGAGGTAGCCTGACAGCTGCTGTCTTTACACGGCGCCGGTTGCTCCTCAACCTTCTCCGTCCATGACTTTGCTGGGACAATTCTTACCTTGTCCGAACAGCTTAAAAACAGGCCAACATTCACAATCTGAGTGCTCTCCCAAATGACCCCACAGCTTGCAATCTTCAGGGGCAATGTTAGTGTCCCTCAGGGGGACACAGAAATGTCAGCTCTAGACCACAACTGTGACCGTGACAGCAGTTTATAGTTCTCTCTCTCAAACCTACTAAGTGCAAAGACCTGATAATCTTTGGGAGTCACACGATTCTCCCATCCTCCTCTGCCCTCTTCCAGCTTAGCTCCAACCAAGATCCCCTCCATTCTTCGTCATAAGAAGATTGTGTTATTCAGAGTTCTCCAGAGAAACAGAATCAATAGGATCTATATCTGCATCTATATCTATATCTATGCCTATGTCTATATGTTTATATCTATCTATCTATTTATCCATCAAGGGATTTATTATAAGGAATTGGCTCATGCAATTATGGAAGCCAGCAAGTCCAAAGTCTGAAGAACCCATGTCCCAATTCAAGTCCACAGGCCAGAATCTGTTTTGGAACCAGAAAGATGATGTTCCCATTCAAAGGCCATCAGGCAAGAGGAATTCTCTTTTCCTTGGGGGAGGGCCAGACTTTTGTTCTGTTCAGGCCTTCAACTGATGGAATGAGTTACTGCCTTACTCAGTTGACTGATTCAAATGTTAATCTCATCCAGAAACACCTTCACAGACACACCCAGAATAATGTTTGACCAAATATAAGACCCCGTGGCCTAATCAAATTGACGTGTAACATTAACCGTCATACAACCAATCCCATACAAATCAATAGATGCTGAAGGACACAAGAGACAGTGGGATTACGTGAGGAGAAGGCCAGTGATGACCATTTAGCTTAAATTAACACCCTCTTACAAAAGGAAAAAAAATCATCACCGCAAATGAAGAGACACAGCAAGCAGATAAGAAAAAGATCACAGTACAATCCCTAACTCGTCTACATCATTATATCTGATTCAACACAACAGATATTGCTAAAGTTTTAATGTAAGGGTCTCACCATCTTAGAGGACCCCCTCCTCCTTGAAATGCTCACATTGGCCTTCTAAGCCTCTGCTCTCAGACCTTAGATTAGCTTCAAAGGAACCATTCTCAGAAATCTCAGTTCTGTAATAATTACCTGAGAAGGTAAGGACATCTCAGTTGTGATTCACGATGCACTGTGAGTCAACTTTCTTGGCCACAAGCCCTGTGGGTCCCTCACGTTACCTCCTGTTCACTTAACACCCTGTCCATGGTGCTGCTTGGATTTTTCAGACAGAAAGCAGGTTCCTTCAGAAGCAGCAGCAGAATGAACAGGTGGTAACATGAGCTCACAGATTTGCAAAGTTCCGGTAAAATAAATAGATCTTCATGCCATAACATTCCCTTCCAAATACCTCTTTGATAGATGCAATTTATAAACTGGGTTTGTCAGTGAATCATTCTAAACCTTCAAAAAAAAAAAGGATTGATGCAGTCTTTGCCTTTTTATAGCAGAATGAAAAATACCTACAGTGAATCTTTGAATAAATTATTAGATACAGATAAACCACTATAAAATAGTTCTTTCAGATGTAGCCATGTATGGCCCTTAATTAAATAGCCAACATCTAAAAAACAAACTAAAATTCTGGGTAAATATGATAAAATTATCCACTCTGAATAAGTACACTTAAAGTAGTGCCAATTGACCATTGACCTGTGTATAAATCTAGAAAACTAAGTAATGAAGGGCAAATCATGTTAACCCTCTCCCCCCTTCTCTCAGAAGCAAACTCAACAAACTCAGAAAATTATTTGCTTCAGGAATTATAGAATACTCTTAAAATAAATAATAAAATATGAACACAAAAATAGGAATAAGTGCAAATATCTAAGGAGGAAAAAAGCTCAATAAATATATAAAAATATAGACAATGTCACTAATAAGCAACAAAATGCGAAAATATACCAGATGCCATAATTTACATGTCAAAAGGCATAAAATAAACGTGTCTAAACAAGAATATGAAATTTTGGCAAAAGCAAAGTGAAAGGAGAGCTATCATACACTGCTTCTGGGAATATAGGTGTTAAAATACTATAAATTCCTTTGGGATTGTCTATCAAAAGTCTTTTAAAATTCAGAAAATTTTACTCAATATTTCTATATTAGGAATCAACTTCACCTTCCTATTTGGAGATTCATACAAAGACGCATGTGCAAGTGTGTTTATGCTGGGCCATTTATAAGGATGTGGATTGGAAACAGCCTAAACATGCAGCAGTAGGGAAGTACTTAACTGAATTATGATGCGTCCTAAGAATAGATGTTCCGGGACAGCCTTAGTGAAATTCCCCTAATATACCCTAATAGTCCTCATGAATTTTCCATTGTGTGGGAAGCAGATGAAATTGACTACAGACATTGTCCATATATCTTAAATTTAGTAAAAAATCATTTTACTAAAATATAGATTATACTATGGAAAGAAGAAAAAAGCTCCTCTCTTGCTTAAAGTCTCTTTGTTTGAAGATTATGCATGCTTGATGTTCACGCTACTGGTTGAGAATTTCAAAACCTTCCACTCAGGTTTTTAGATGATTAATGATAGACATAGATAGAAGATAGATAGATAGATAGATAGATAGATAGATAGATAGATAGATAGATAGATAGATAGATAGATAGATGGACGGACGGACAGATAGACAGACAGATAGATAGATAGATAGATGGATGATAGACAAATGATAGATAGATGACAGATAGATATACTAGAATGAAATTTACCAAATTATTAAGAAATTCTCATACATAACCCTTGAATCAACAATGAAAGGATTAAGTTTTGCCCTCAAATACTTCAACTTTTCATTCTGTATTGGAATTAAGGACTGACTACACACATTTTCAAGTTCTTGAAGTTTAAAACTTTTCCCATCGATGTGACACTCATGTATTTTAGTAATTATCTCTATCTCTATTGCTGTTTTCTATCCTAGAATCTATTTTGCCTGACATTAACACCAGGTTTGGTCTCTGTTATAGTCATTAATTGTGCCCAGTTCACCCCTTTCCGTCTATTTACTTTCCATTTTTCTAGGTTCTTATATTTCAGATTTCCCTCTTTTAAACATTAGGAATCTGAATTTCATCCACCCAATCTAGCATATTTTTGTTAACTGGATAATTTTATTCATGTCCATTTACTGACATTGCTGATGCAGACTTTTTCCTATGTCTTATCTTGTCCTTTCCTTTGTCCTTTTTTATGTTCCTTTTCTTCCTCTTTAGTCCATTTTATTGGGTTTTTGTTTATTTTTCTTCGCATTTTTCTGATAATTTAGAATGTCTTCAACTTATTTCTATTGTTTCCGGTTCACAGTGAAATACTACGTGTATGTTTAACTTCACAACATACACTGTAAATACTGTATCCTCTGGGGAAAAAAAGGACATGAGAATGTTTTAGCTTTGTTTGTGATTCTCCTGACTAGCCCACTGTTCTTATACCATATTTAGTTCTATTCTTTTTTTAAAATTCCACGAAAATGAGCCATGACTGCTTTATAAATATAGTCTAGAGCCAAGTTTACGGTTTCTTGGCTGACATCTCTGAGCATCCCTGACCTTCCTTCGGAAGCCTGTCTGTTAGAAGTTACTTCGGTGAAGACCTGCTGGAGGAGACCTCTCTCACTGTCTGTCTGAATTATCTTTATTCTTCTCTCTAAAGATGTTTTTGCTGGGTGCACAAATCTAAGATTAGTTTATTTTCTTCCAGAATTCTGAAGATGTGATTTCGTCTGTGCTCTGACTTCCACTTCTGTAGTGGAGAATTAGGCTGTCAATCAGACTCGTTCTTTAGTGAACCGTGGGCCTTTCTGGCTGTGTTTAAGACCCTTACTCTCTTTTATCCAGCAGTATCACTGTAACATATTGTGGTGTCCGCTTACCTTTATTTCTTCTCCTTGGTAGAGCCCGTGCTTTCTGTATACTTGGTAGATGGCCCTCTGCTGTTCAGGTATCTCTTCTGCCTTCTTGGACTCTTTACTTCCGTCTCACACTTTCTTTATGTAAAACACTCGTACTAAATCCACCATATCCCTTAACTTCTCCGCAATTTTCTATCTCTGTCACATTCCGAGTAATTTCTTCAGATGTATCTTATACTTCATGGATTCTCCCCTCGTGTGAGTCAAATCGATTGTTAATTTGTCCACTGTCTTTTAAAATTCAACCACTTCAAAACTCGTTTCTATATGTACCATTTGTTTTTAAAACCGCCTGGCTATTCTTAGTTGTCTCTTGCTGCCAGCTCACTTCTGCTATGGCAATGTTTATTTCTTTATATATATCATATTTAGTTATTTTATAGTCTATATTTGATAATTCCTGTTTCTGAACTCTTTAGATGTCTAAGTCCATCACATAATTGCAACTGTGTAACCCAAACTCTGTTCAACGCCCAGAATGTTGCCCTTGCCCCAGAAACTTTCCTTCCACGTCCATCAGACCCCCTACCCCCATGACCACCACCAAGATTAACATTGGTCAGATTTTTTTTCAGCATAGAAGATATTGCCTGCAATACATAATCTTTTCATCCTTTTTTATTAAGGAGTATTTCACTCAGCTCATTTGTTTTTGAGATTCATCAATGTTATTGCACGCATTAGTAGTTTTTTTAAATTGCTAATTAGTGTCCATTGTACGGATGCGTCGCAGTTCGTTTATTATTCTTCTGGTGATGGTCACCTGAGATGTTTCCAGGTTTTGTTTATTACAAAGGGAGCTTCTGTGAATGTCCTTGTACAAATGTCTTCTTGTGAACTTACATCTTCACTTCTTAGTAAATACCCAGGAGTGGAATTACTGGGTCATACGGTAGCTGCATGTTTAGTTTTATAAGAAACTGCTGTATATTGTCCCAAAATGGTTGTAACATTTTACACTCCCACCAAAAATATATGAGAGCTCTGGGTGCTTGTCAGCCTCACCAGTACTTGGTATCTTTAGGTTTTCCCATTGTGGCTGGTTAGTTGCTGTGCCGGAGCCGCTCATTTTCATGGGTTTCCTCTCCATTTGTCCGTCTTCCTTTGTGATGTGTCCCATCACCTCAGGGGTGTTGTTCCTGCCTTTGTATGTGCTCCATGCCAGTTCTTTTTCAAATACATGTTCTATGAGCGTTTATTCCCAGTGGCCACCTTACTTTCCACTTTCTTAATGAAGTTTATTGGAATAGACGTCTATTATCAATCACCTCTTTTACACTTTAGGTGATCTGTCTAGGGAACATCTGCCCACCCCCTAGTCATGAAGATATTCATTTACGTTATTTTCTGAAGGTTTATAGTTTTACCTTTTATGTTTACATCTATAAGGCATCCCAAATGGATTTCTGTGGACAATGTGAGGCCTGGAAGGTGAAGCCTATATTTGGGTCCATGAAAACTGCATCTTTCCAGCACCATTTACTAAGGAGACGTTACTTGCCTATGGCTTGGCTTTGGTGCTTGGTTGAAAATCAATTGTCCGTTCAAGTGCAGGCTGTTTCTGGGTTCTCTGTTAGTTTATCTAGGTGCCGGCAGTTCTGCCAGTGCTACACTGTCTTGATTACAGAGCCTCATGGGGAGTCTTGACTCTAGGTGGTACAAGTACTCCGAGTTTGTTGTTATTTCTCATGATAGTTGTTGCCCTTTGCATTTCCGTATAGATTTTACAATCTATTTGTTCATTCTTCAAAAAAGTCTTCTGGCACTTTGATCTGAAATGCATTGCACCTATCGATCAATTTGTGGAGAACTAGCGTCTTAATATTTACTCCCCTAAGTCATGAACATGGTAAATCTACCACGTGTTTAGGTCTTCTTTAATTTCTCTCATTAATGTTTTGTAATTTTCAGTGTAAAGATCTTGCACATCTTCTGTTAAATTTATTCCCAAGTATTTTATCTTTTTAGAAAGCATTGTAAATGAAATATTATTTTTAATTTGATTTGTCAATTCTTTGCTGCTCATATATAAAAATACAATTAGCTTTTTTTATATTGACCCAGTATCCTGAAATAGTCCATATTCAATTATTTGTTTATCAGACTTGTAGATTATTTAAGATTTTCTTTCTGCATAAAAACATCCTCAGAAAATAGAGTGAATTCTTCCATTCAAATACATACACCCTTTATGTATTTTTCATTATTTATTGCAATATCTTCTAGGACCCCTGGTACAATGATTAATAGACGTGGTAAGAGTGGATATCTTCCTTGTTCCTGATCTAGGGAGAAATAATTCAATATTTCACCATTAAATGTGAGATTAGCTGTAAATTTTTCATAGATAACCTTCAGCAGGTTAAGAAAATTCCATGAGAATTTTGCTGAAACTCTTATTTTTAATATTAGTGGGTGTTGAATTTTGCCAAATATTTTTTCTGCATCTATTGAAATGATTATATGGCTTTTCCCCTTCATTCTTATAATACAGTAAATTATATTACTTGATTTCAAAATGTTAAAACAAATATATTCCTGGATTAACTCCATTAGCTTATGGTAAATTGTGTTTTTTTTTACATACATGTTGCTGTATTTGGTTTGGTAATAAATCACTAATGATATTTGCATCTATGCTCATGAATGATTTTGGTTTTAGGTCAATGTTCATGAGAAATATACATCTTAAATTTTCTTCCTTTTTGGTCTCACTGGGAAGTGTTCCTTCCTGCTCTAATTTTTGAAATATGTGATGTAAGATTTGTGTTATTCCTTTCTTAGATGTTTGAGGGAATTCACAGTGAAACCACTTGAGCCTGGAGATTTCCTGGTGGGAAGGTTTTTGATAATTAATTAATTTCTCTAATTGACAGAAAGCTATTTATATTTGCTGTTTCACCTTGATTCGGTTTTGTTTAATTTTGTTTTTCAATGAATGTGTTCCTTTCATCTAAGTTGCCTTATCTGTGGGCATTAACCTGTTCAGAATATTCTCTTTTCTTCCCCTTAATGTTTAAGTCTGTAGTAAATTTTTCTCTTTTATTTCTGGTATTGGTGATACAACGCTATGCTTGCACAGAAAACACAAATGGATAAGAATATTCTAGAGAGATTAAAGATTAAAAAGTGAATATAGTTATGCCAGGTAAATGAAAGTGAAAACAAAGCAGGTGTCACCCTTGATATTTGATGAATGCTGGAGAGAATGCAAAGACACTCAGAGGGTAATGCGTTTAATGAGACAAAGAAGGACACTTACTTCATAACGCTGAAGGATGCAGTAAACAATAAACATCTAACTATCATTAATAGATCCATAATAGATAAGACATTAACAATGTTTATAATGCGGAGACTACAGGCAACACGGAAATACTGTGATAATAAAAGATTTCAATATATTTCTCTCAATCCCAAACACAGCAAGTAGATGAGAAGAATAGACAAGACATACACAACAGTCAGCAAGGCAGATCTTACCATAAATCATACTCTACACCCAAATAGGTAATGCATTGAATCTGAAGAGCATTTAAGTGCATATGGAACATTCTCAAAATTGTAATAATTCAGGCTACAAACAGAACTTCAATATGTCCCAAAGAATAAAAATAAGAAAAACAACTTTCTCTAACCATTATGCAAAAACACTGAAAATTAAAATTAATAGCGAGATCAAAGCAAAAAGGTCTTCCTTCAGCTTCCTCTAACTGTGGAGTTAAAACATGGCTGGGAGGGGGATAATTGAACATACACGCATAGTGTGCCCACAAACACACACTTGAGTAAAATAGGAAATTCAGAAACCAAATCAAGGAAATGTATAATATACAATAGCTATATTAATAAAAATGGCAAAAAGAGAATAAATGAATTTATCACCCAACTTTAAAAACTAAAAAAAGAAAAGAAAAAACAGAAAGCAAAAGGAAGGAATTAATTAAGATAAAAGAAAACAATGATTGAGAAAAAGATAGTCAATAGAGTTACCAAATAAAACAATATAATAATTAAATAAACAAGTGAAAAACTCAACAAAACACCAAAAATAATAGCTAACCTAATAAACAAGGGGGAAAGGGGAGAAAGCACTAATTTGTCAAGAACAGAAAAGACGACTAAAGAAATAATCATTAAAATAGAACTTTTTAAATTGTGAAACTAATGTGCACTATAAAGACATTTGGCAATCTAGACGAAAAAGATAACTTTTCCAAAAAGTACAATTTAACAAAACTGATCCCCTTAGACAAAGTCTACCAGATGAACTACCATAAGAAAAAATATCCATAAGAGAAAAATATGAGCTAAATATGGTAGAAAAAAATTCTACCATGAGAGAAGAACAAAGCACCAGGCCAGACAGATTTGCAAAGGAATTCTACCAACTTTTTCAGTGTCAGAATATCTCTGTCACTCAAAGGATTCCAGAGCAAGGGAAGACCTCAGACTTTTTCTGTGTAGAAAGAAAATATCGATTCCCAAACCTGACAAAGAAAGCCCCCCAAAAAATAAAATTGTGGGCCATTTTCAATTAATGTAAATGCATGCATCTTATTAACATACTAGCAAACTGAATCTAACATCCCACTAAGAACTAAGACATCTGATCAAGGGAGCTTCATTTTAGGAATGAAAGAGGCTTTAATATTAGGAAATCTAGTAACTTTTAACTTGTACCTTATTAACTCTTAACTATTAAGTCTTTTAACTTAATACATTTTATATCTTATATTAATACAGTTAAGGAGAAAAATCATATGATCATCTCTAAGAATTCAGAAAATGCAGTTGGCAAAATCAACACGTATCACTTATTCAAGTTAAAAACAATAAGATAGAAACTAACAGATACCACTTAACAAGAATATATATATAGAATCCACATGTATGTGTGAAACTTTTTCCTAAAATTTATATTTTGGTTATAGTTTTGCCACTGTTAATCTGAGATGATTGTTTGTTGTGAATTTTCTTCAGTCCAAATGCAAGAAAAAGACAAATATGCTCCACATCCACTTTTCTTTAACACTGTGTTGGAGCTATCAGACTGTGCAGTTACTCAACTGCACAAGAGAAAGAATTGGAAAGAAAGAAATGAAGCCATTTTTATTTACAGATGATGTAATCTTATATCGCCTAAAATCAGAGGAATTGATGGAAACCACTACCAAAAAATAAGATAATTTATTAAGTATGTAAAATCAACATACAAAAGGAATAGCTTTTATATATACAAACAAAAACCACTTCAAATATAATGGAAGAGATAAAATTCTTCGTGATGGAAGGAAGGAAGGAGAGAGGGAAAGAAGCAAGAAGGAGCTTCAACAATGAGTATTATTATGTCAATGCAATAAGGTAATTGTCAGCCTCATAATAGAAAAACACGGGTGCACTTTGCTCTTTGTTGTTTTTTTCTTGGTTTGTTTTCTCCTGGCCATTCAGTCTGTAGCTGACTACAGGCCCCTGGACGCAGCCACAGACCTGAACTTTGACTCTACTGTTCAAACTCTTAAACCAGTAAAAGGGTGTTTGGGAGTAACTCCCCTCTGGCCAATGGTAAGCCCTGAAGACTGCGTCCTGGCCTCCTGCTGTTATCCCACGGCCTCGAGCAGATCCGAGTTCATAGCAGGTGTGGAGTGCGGTGCATGCTGGATTGAACTGGGATGGACTTGCTTTTTTCTCTGACATTCAGCTCCCAGTAAAATGACGACGGAGCAGGCCTGATTAACCACTTATAAGATGCCGGGAAAATCACCAAATATATTTCTTGTGCAAGATTGCTCTATTTGAAAACCCTCAACCTCCCATTACCATGGAAACCGCAAAGATTCTACCGTGAATTACAGTTTGAGATATTTTTTACTTGGCTGGTTGTGTGTAATTAACTTTTGTGATATCATATTTTTTGATACTCAAAAAAGGCTGCTGTAATGCTAACAAGCCCAACTGTGTCCTCGCTTTTGAAAGGTGTAAGCCCTCGAGTAGTCGCCAGGAGACCGGGGTTCCTGTTCCACCTCTCCTACAGGCTGGTGTTAGCTGTATCCCTTTGAAAAACACTGTTTCTTGGCCTACGTATTCTCAGAGGAGGGGGGTGGGGGCTGGGGGGTGGGGGGTTCAAGAATTATTCAAAGTCCCTCCCAGCAGAAACATCCTGTGATTCCAGAATTGCTTCTCTCCCAGATTCCAAACATGTGCAATATTAATGTCTCTGAAGTAAACAGTCCCACCTCATAAGCCTAAACACTCTGCTCAATCAGTTAACTTCACATTCTAAGCCAGGAATGTTCAAGGAGGTTGTAAAGTAGCTATGTTGGACCAATAGACAAGCAAAAGTCAACAACATCCAACCAATTGCCAAGTGTAATGATTATAACAGTAACGATAATTATGATGATAACAAAAGTGGCTTCCACTTATCAATATGTTAACATCTATGTGACCGCTGAACTCGGCACATCGTAGTATTTGATGCACGTAACTCTTGAGAGGGGATTATTACTATCCATTCTCACAAAGAAGGCGAAACTCAAAAACTAAACGGCCAGCCCACAGCCTGAGTTCATAAATGCTGGAACTAGGTCTGAATTCACATCTGCTAAAAACTTCACCCTGTTAATTCTTGGGTGTCTTTTTCACTTTGCATTTGCCACAGAGCAGACTCACGCTTTGGTTCCACAGACATTTTCAAAAACTATTGCCCCACAATTTTCAGATAACCTTGACTAAGTGTAGCCATTTAATTTCTGATCAAAAAATTAAGAATAATATTGAAAGCTTACATTTCCAATTTTTTCTCAGTCATAAATCATGGCAAAAAAAATTCCAGACTAAGATATCTCCCTCCAAAAAACCTTTACAAAATGTCAAGTTTTGTCTGGGCAATATGGCATTATAACAAAGTGTCAAAGATGCTACAAGTTAAAGAACTTCCTTCTGTATAAGTAGGACTGCACCCGTCCATGGTCCTATATATGTGCATATATTCATACATTCGTTATTTTTATTTTTTTCTCCCACCATCTAATGGTCTTGGAAAAATTTCATTATAATATTTCAGATTGTATATAATTTTGTGCTGATTAATACATAATACTCAAAGGCAATTCTATCAGCAGCGGGTTCTGTGGTTTGAATGCAGCAGAGAAATGAGCCAGCAATCAAAAACCTCGATGGCTTTAAATATCCACGCTTGGAACCCAGCTTTGCTTTTAGTTTGCAAGACAATCATGTATGACCTAGTTTTCTTTTTTATTATACTTTTTTAATTTTAAAATTTAGCTGAATGTCGGTTGGGATCACCCTGTCCTTTGAGATTTAAGTGAAATTGGATGACGCCTTCCACCCAAGGTGGCTCCAAATGTGGCCTCCCCCGACAAGTCCTGAAACCCCCTTCTCTAATTCTGATCCCTGTGGAATTTTTCAACCTCCGTCACACCTGATCTCCCTCTTTTCCTGGTGATGATGTCATATTTAAGGGACACAGCCTCTGTCACATGATTTTGTACAAATGCCAAGCACTTGGGGCATTGCCAACTTTAAGGAAGTTCTGGAAGCAGGAAGGGAGGCAGCATCTCAGCACACGATTCAGAGTTCCACAGAAAATAGTGAAGACCCTGGGGGTCTCTCACCGGCTGACTTGCATCCCTCGGCCCCAAGTCGCCGAGTGTGTCCTCACTGCCTCCAGGCCCAGTGCTCCACAGGCCGCCCAAGTCACCACTTGCTATTATTTTGTCAAGCAGAACTGTTCAGCAATTTTTAAATTAACCTTGTTGTTGTTAGCTCCCCCTCTTTCTTTATGCGCTCTCATCTGAAGTGTAGTTACCAGTATATTGCTAAAAAATAACAAACAATAAAAGACAACTTAGACCAGGGGTGCCGTAGGTGCAGGATCCTGCTAGAACCATTTGTAGTTTTAAACAGCACTCTCTCTCTCTCTCTCTATTTTCTCTCACATCTGTTTATATTTTCATGGTTGGAACCCGCCGTCTTCTGAGTGGACTAATACACAGGAAGTTATGAATTGTCGAGCATGCAGATATTTTGGAAACGTTCATGGACATCTGAGTAAGACTGTCTAAGGCTGACCCCGACTCCTTGCTTACTATATTCTAGGCACTTCTAGCCCTAAACAGATAAATGAAGTCCACCCGAATGGGAGCAAGGAAGGCTGTTCATCCAGAGCTGGTGATGGCAGGGGGGTAGCCACCATCCAGAGACTCAAAGGCAGGCAGAGGAGTGGGGAAGCTTTCTGGGGACAAGGGACGGTCCAGTGTGCCCTGCTGGGGGTGGCTCACTAGAATGGCATCCCATGTGGTACTTAGGGAGCACATTTGGCTTTCCCTGGGCAGTCCTCAGGTGGAAGCAGGAGCAAAAATTAGGGGAGCTGCCAGTTATTGATCAAGTCCTGACCATTTGGGGCCCATTGCTAGAGGGCTGTGGTTGGCCTCTGTGGTGGTGGCTGCAGACCATGCGTCAGAGCTCCATTGTCTAAGTGGTCTGGCCATCGTCCATTGGTGTCTTCAGTCTGTGGCGGGTGATGAAAGTCCTCTGGTTATCCCCACTTTATAGATGAGGAAACTGAGGCAGCAAGAGATCCAGGAACTGCTCTGAGGCCCCTCAAGCAGCAAAGGGCAGAATCAGGATTTGAGCACAAACAGCCTTGCTCTAGAGCTGATCCTTCCAGCCGCTGCAGGATCCAGCCATACAGAGAACTGAATCTGATGTGAGAGTCCACCAAGTGTGGTCTTGAGACCACGAGAGCAGGGTCCTGGTCCAGTGTTGGACAGAAATGAGATACTAGACAAAAATTCATCGAATGAATATGTTTCAGGAGTTCCATTCAAGGCTACCTTGTAACCAGCTCCCATATCTTTCCTCCACCTCCATCCTTGATTTAAGCAACTGCATTTGTTTTACTTCAAACCCCAAAAGCCAGAAGTGGGGTTTCCTACCCACCTAAAATTTGGAACAAGGAATTGTGACCCTCCCACTCCTGACCCAAAGCCACTCATCACAGGAGCAGCCCAGGGACAGTCCTCATTTTATCACAGCCATCAAATGGCTAAATATCAGGTCCCTGTCACCTCTCCGCAGCTCTCCCAATCTGCTTCCCACTGTCCTATCTTTTTATTATTATTACCGCCATTTATTTTACAAAGAGCCGTGGATTTCTCTCTTCCTGTCTTTCCCTGATAAGCGTTCTGCTAAATGAAATACAATGAGGCTATTGGTGCAAATTACTGAGTAGATAATGTTGCATGACATCGGGGTCAATGGTGTTGCTAGCAATGGGGAGGTGGTTACACCGAAACAAAAGATCGTTCAAATGAGAGAGCCTGCAAGCTATTGGCTGGTCACAGAGGGTAAAATTATAAATATGCTAATACGTCTTGCTATCACAATATGACTTTGTTGTTAATAAAATATTGAAAAATTATAATTATATCTAAATACACTGTGCTGTTCAAATTCTTATCTGATATTTGCCTGTATTTCAAACTTTTATTCTGACAGCCATAATGAAGAGAAAAGGAAAAAAAAAAAAAAAACCTCCACAAGTATGACCGATTTTGCTGTTATCACTTTTAGAATACAAAACGCCTCCTTTTTCATTTGGGATCTTCCAAGAAAAAAATTTTTAATTCATTTCATGGTGAAACTCATTCTGAGTTCAGCATGAGTTTTTTCTGTTCATTTTTTTTCTCTTGATTTTGACTGTAAAATGTACATCTGATTTACAAAGAGGGGACAAACCCTATTTTAGGGAGTTATTCATAGGCAGCCACAATATTACATGCAAACTAAATTGCATTGGTTAAATATGGTCATTATGCTTAAAAGAAAGTCAAGTTTTTCTGCTTAATGTCTACAATTTACAGATTCAACTCTATACATCAGTCTATCCACATCTTTATGAGGTTGGGAATGAATATCCCTGGAGTGTGTTGCTGTTGTGTGGTTTCTTAGCCGATCGCCAGGGAAAGGTAGGAGGTGCAGGAATCGGCGATCCCCACGGTGGGTGTAACACCTGGTACAGCTCTACCTTCGGCAGAGGTTGCTTCCTCTCTGACTGTGGAGACAAGTTATGCAGGGCCAGTGTGCAGGGACGTGCGTGTACATGGCACAGATTGTGACTTCCAAATGTTCACAGTTAAGATGGGGAGAGGACGTCATACACTTGAAACGGACCACAACATGTAATCCAGGATTAAGTTTGTGACGGCACTGCAGTCATGTGAGAGTTCATGGGGTTGGATGTGGGGGAGCAGGCAGGGCGACTTCTGAAGGATGAACACCTGGTCTGAAGGGCGGACAGGAGACAGATCTCCCGGTTAAGGAAACGGTACAATAACAATAACAGCCCCTGTGCCGGGCACCTAGGCTGTGGTGGACACTGTGCATATACACGTCAACGCATTTAATTCTTACAGTCACTTCCATTCCCAGGTTAAGTGGGGAGACTCTAAGGTGTTAACTGACTTGCCGATTGTCAAACAGTAAGGCCAGGGCAACGGTCTGCACCCTGTCTGTCTGACCCCGAAGCCCCTCCCAAAAAGAGTGACATGTATGGAATGTTGATGCCAGCATGGCTTACACTGAACAAGGAAGAAAGCGGACATGGGAGCTGCTTTGGGGACAATAAACTGAACATTTTACTGATTTATAAACACGTCTGCTCCTGGGGTCCTAATGGCCCAGTGCAATTTCCGCTCAGAAGCACTGTTGAATTACGCTGTCTCTGAGGTGTGTGGTACATGTTTATCTCAGCATTGAGCTGGAAATTAACTACCCGATTAAAGAGGAGAAGCCCAAGTAATACGGTGATAATTCACCCTAAATATTGCTGCCAACGTGTTTGCCCAAAAGAGAGCCCAGGGAAGATGGATCCCCGTCTGTCTTGCTGGAGGGAGCCCCGTCCAGACACCCTGACCTGGGCACATGAGAGTGTGAGCTGTGCCTTCTCAGAGCACCCTTGGCCACAAAAGCGCCCTCTCCAGGGGTGGCCACAGCCAGGAAGTCTGATTAGAAGGGCACAGCCAGCCCCTCCTCCCGAGAAGACACCTCTGCAGTTACTAAGCTCCAGAGGCCCCTGTGCAGATCAGACCAGAGCTGGACCCCCTGAGGCACAGACACCCTTGCCACCTGGACTCCGCTTAGGTTCCCCTGGGCGGCCCTCAGTGCTGTGTGTCATGACCCCCTCCTCAGGCTCTGGGACCCACACCCCCGTGGGGCGCTCACATGCTCAGTGTGGTCCTGGCGCCGGGACGAAGCGGGGACTCCACAGAAGTGGACTACGATTCTCGCCCTCAGTCTCCACTGTCCATGTTGACCTTGACCTTGACCGGAGCCCTGCAGTCCCCAAACAGCCAAGGTTAAAAGCCCCACCCTTCGTGTTAACCCAGGAGTCTTAGAGAAGACTCTTGGGTGACCTGTCTGTACCTGGGACAAGGCCAGACACAAACCCCCAAACCCCACTCTCTGCCCCATGAATGATCAGCTGTGCTGCCCGGCCCCATGGACCAATATGGACAGAAGGCCCAACAATGTGACTTGAGCAAACCTCAGCCAGGCTTCTCTCCCCTGGCCCTTGACCTTGAACCTGCCCTTGAGCTCGAGTACATCAGAACACAGAAGAACCCTCCGAACAGCCCCCCCGAGAATCGGCTACTGCAAAGAAGCCACGGCTGCTCACCGCGTGATGACCCCTGTTCCTCCCCGCCTCTCCCTCGCTGGCGCCCACGCCTCCCCGTTACAGGGAAGTCCTCTCTGCCTGAAGCTCCGAGATCCTTAGAGATGCCTGCAGGTCACACTCAGCAAGATCAGACCCTGCTCCCTATGGCAATAGTCTTTTCAAATAAAGTCTCTGCTACTTGCGTCTGTGCTTGTTTTCATTTGACATTATTATTACTTTTAAAGTGGAATATAAGGAAACAGGAGAGGGGCCTACACAGGGTCCTCACTCAGACTGGGATCAGTCAAACAGCTGGAATCCTCTTCTCCCAACCTCTCTGGACCACAAATAACAGGAAAAAAGATTTGTGACAAGTTCAGAAATTCTGCTCCAAAGAGCCGTGAGATTATATCTGAAAACTGTCAGGTCACGTTTTCCCTCGTTTCTGACTTGAACCGGCCTGGGCTGAGAGGACTCCCGTCTCCACAATTGTCTGCATTCCTCGTTTGTTCAGCAACGTGCTGGGAGCAGACTGCAGTCCAGGCACATGCTCACCTGGAAGGAGCCTCGAAGGCCGCTTACAGACTTTCCCGAGGCCTCAAGCCTGCGATCGAGGGCTGACGGTAAATTATGGCAGAGAGAAGCCTGAAGCTCTTGAGTCCAGGCAGTGTTTTCTTCTGACACCCGGTCATTCACCTGGGACTGCATGGGTTTTGAAGGGACATTGAAAGCCTGGCTTTATGCAGGTGATGTAGTTCACGCAGCTGCAGGAAGACGCCTGGCCTGGCCTGGACATGGAGGGCAAAGCGGCTGCCTCACAAAGGTGTGCACTTTCCCCGGCCACTGTGGCCTCCCTGTGCTCACATCTGTGTCCCCCCACCCTCCTGTAACAGCTTTGCCCACACTGAGCACCAGGGTTTTATACTCACAAAATAGGCCCAAGTAAATGGAGAAAGAATCACCCTGTTTTCCACAGTGCGTGGGGTCAGTATTGAGTGAGAAAAACAAAAACCACCTCTGATATTTCAAGGAAATTTGGATTTTCCCCACATTTGGAAGGGCTGGGGAAGTGTGGCATGGAGGAATTCCAGAATTCAGGGACATTCTTCAAGGCTGGGGGCCAGACCTCCCATTGCCCGTCTCCTGACGCCACCCCCCCACTGCTGCCACCGGGAATCACAACTTCTTCTCTTCTGTCCTTCCACATGATTGCAAGGACCTCGTGCTTGGTGGAATCCATGCCCAACCTTCCCGGCAGGGGTGTCGGGCAGATGTAATTCCAGGCTTCCAGACGCATCCATACAGAATGAAGGAGGGGCAATGTTGAGTATTAGCGGGAAGTATTTTGCATGTAGGCATATACATTCTTGCGAGCTCCATCCTCAGACATCTTCCCCCACATCCTGTCCCTTCTCCCCACCAACATCCCTAAAACACAGGGCCTCCCCACAGAGCTGGGCAGGGCTGAGGCAGTGGCTGATCTCTGGAGAAAGGCTGCCTTGGTTAATGTTTCATGCTTCAGTGCCATCGTTGTGAAAGTAGGGACAACAGGAGTTCCGACTTCATGGGCTTGTTGCAATAAGTAAAAGAGACAATCACGGGGGCCAGCCTGGTGGCATAGTGGTTAAGTTCATGCGCTCCACTTCAGAGCCCAGGGTTTGCAGGTTCAGATCCCAGGCGCGGACCTGCACACTGTTTATCAAGCCATGCTGTGGAGGCATCTCACATACACAGTAGAAGAAGACGGGCAGGGATGTTAGTCCAGGGCCAGTCTTCCTCACACACACACACAAAAAGAGATAATCACGTAAAGCTCTTAGATTTCCTTCCCCCTCGTAAACCAGGAAGACATGTGGGTCTGTAACATGTGTCTCATCCGCCCAGAAAAATCTCGTCTGGTGTTCCCGACAGAGCCACACAGGGACTTGCAGGCCTTCACCTCCATCCAAAGAACCCTCTTCCTGGAGAGCTGGTTCTCTTAATGAAGAAAGTCTTACATCACACACCAAATCGGTTCCTTTTAAAGGAATGTGTAAACATTCATCTTAGACCATTCTTCTGGAGCCATATGGAGTAAAGTGCCCATCTCCCTCAGAATGGGGACTCTAATACTCCATAGCAGTTTTTAGGACTGTCCATGTTGTCCTCAGACTGACCCAGACGAAGCTCCCTCCGCAGCTCTCAGCGGATGGAGCACAAGAAGACTGACGATTGTAGTTATGGATTGATTGGTGTTCCAGAGGGTCCTGACCATTCTTGTCTGGCTAGGCTATAAATGGTCGATGTCACTTCCTCAAAGTGGCCCCAGACACACACCACATGTTCTGCTCTCTCTCTTATGAGCTTTGAAACCTTGCCCTGTTGCCCCATCTTAAGCTTATTGTCAACTAAAACCCCCATCTTTCATGCATAGGCACTTGGGCCCAATGAGAGCTCTCCAAATCTAGACTTCAGCAATTGATTCTTTTTGTTATTTTTCTCTAAGTGTGAGCCCTAAAAAGAAGTTCTGCTGCATTTCTTTTCTTGGTCTTGGTCCATCATTGTAGTCTGTTGGGACTCCTGAGGTCGGGGAAGAGAGAAAGATGACAGCACTAAAATTAGGGTAAGGGCTCTAAAGAAATTCAAGGGAAATAGATACAAAATGAAGAGATCCCAAAATAAATGGGGAAGAAGCATTAATTTCAGGGACAGGGTCAACAGTAAAAGTCACATGAGACTAAACAGTTGCTGGGGTAAGTGGGGGCTTTGTCCAGCCGTGAGACAGGCAACGTGTCCACTGAAATATTCATCATGAAAGGCAAAATATCACCCACCAGGAACGTTCGTTGTTAAAACAGAATCTCTCTCAGCAAAGCCATTCGTCTCCCTCACGTCTCCAGTACGGACTTCAGAGTAGCTTTAGAGATGCCAGTCAAGTAGAAGGGACATAAAAATAAACTGATCTTAACGTGTTCTCTGTCCCATATTGGACTCTAAAACTGAATTATGTTTCCACGTATTCCCAGCTGGCCGATAATCACTTTCAAGGCTTTTATTTATGACATGCATCTAGGAAAGGAGAACAAAATACATAAAATTCTTAAACAGCAGTAAATAGACTAAAAATTATTAGATTTGCATCATTATTATTACTATAAATTTTTATGTTTCTATTTTAAAATTTCACAGAAGTCTAAGGGGATTTTCTATTTAACTAATGTCCCTGCCCAATAAAGTAACAGGAAAAGAAATCGTCATTCCGAGACATGAGCAGAGTCTTCCTGCCAAGCACAATTTGAATAAGTTTGGAATTTGAATAAGTGGGACATCACTGCACTAAGATGCATTAACAGCAGGCCCCCCCTTTGCGTTTAGAGAAACAGCCCCACACTCAGGGCCTGTGATCTGCAAAGGGGTCTTGGGCTTGCATTCCTTCCTTGTTCATTTGCTTTTCTTATTTGTTTAACCTCTTGATTTTTTTTTTTTTTTTATGCAGAAGAAAGTTAGGGAGTAGATGGGTGCAAGCCTTCTCCCCGCAGTGTCTCCATCTGGGAAGGCAGCAGAACCCCCTATGAAATGCAGGAACTGGAGACCCATACACAAGACCTGATGGGTCAGCAAACAGCATCGTTTCCTCTCTGACCATACAATTAGCACAGTCTCTTCTAAATGCAGTGCTCCAAAATGTCATGATTTATGGGCAGAATCTACCAGCTCTAAGTTCTATAGAATTTGGGTCACAGTGATTGGATGAACATCAATGCCTACTTTCTAAGACCTTTCAAGTTAATAAATACATTGCATGGATCAATATAATTTTTGACATTAATATACTTGAATAAAAACAGAATTTTTAATAGAAACCACATTAAATACTCTCTAGTTCTTTCTTATCAATCGTTAACCAGAAGAGTTTTAAAATCCATTTCCCTGGCACAGATATTTGTATTTAGACGTACCAGACTTGGTTCTCGCTCGATTTGCGCATGAAAACAGCAAGCTCTGGAGACAGTAAGGATTTTGTCTAGAAGCGATGTTATGAGTATCCCCTTGTGCCGCCTTTCAACACAATTCTGCGTTTGCTACAAGATGCACCTGGACTCTCTTCCTGCTCCTTCCCTTCACGCAGATGCACCTAGAATTTCTGCGCTTTTACTTCTCTCAGTTAACATTTCACTTCACTCAGAGTCAGTGCACGTGTGTCATTGACGACCTTTGGTGACAAGGGCACTTCAGCTGCAACGAGCATGTGTTGTTCAGTTTTTCCAGTGTTAATTGAGCTGATTTGGGTAACCAAGTAGATTTTTTTCTCGTTTCTCGCTTATGTGGCATCTCTCCCAGAGCTGTGAGCTTTGTTCCGTGAGAGTAAAGGACTACTCCTCGGTCCGGGGTGCAGGAGAGGGCTCGATGCCATGGAGGGGCACCAAAAAGCTCACAAACAAGACGGCAGGATTCAAAAGAGCAGTGGCCCTACTTAGAATCCTATTCCCAGCTCTAACCCTCAAAAGCTTGAATTAACACCTCTCAGGGACTAAGGGTCCTTATCTACAAATGAAGGCTTGGAACAGGTTCCCTTAAACGTCCCTGCCAGCCCTGAGATTGTCTGCACCTAACCCGTGAAGGAATCTCACATTCTTAGGCTCAATACAGCCGTGGATTGGCCCCAAGGTGGAGTAGGCAGCCTGGCCCCAGTCCTTGCTGATGGTATAAGGCAGTCCCAGAACCAAATGGACACATGGATGAAGCCAAAAGAAAGATTAGTAAGGCTTAGGGAAGATAGTGGGATATTATAACATGGGCAACAAATGGAATAACTACTAAAATCCTATTTCATCTAAATCCATCCATATCATTTTATTGGAAGTATCGATTTTTGCCCACATTCTTGCTGAATGAAGATGGGTGATTAGGCAGCAAATTTGTAGAAAGTAAAACTTGTGGGACGTCATTCAATACACAGGATACACTGTCAGAAGGAAGTCAAACCCAGCAAAACACAGTCTAACTTGATGGCATGAGTGTATAAGTACAGAACAGATCTAATCTAAATGAAGAAAGAGGAATGTGAGTGATATTTATGAGGAATAAATGCATCAGCAGGCATAAAAACTTGAAGCTCTTTATTATACTAATACAGAAAAGAATTTTGAGACACTTTTAACCCATTAGAATTACTTGTTTTCCAAACTGGAGCCCCGTAGGTGTGAGTGAGCACACCCTTCAGAGATGGCCCCGCAGTGTTGTACGGGGTGGGAGTCCATTAAAGAAAGAATGAACACCTGTGTGCCAGGTCGAAGTCATGAAACTGAAAAAAATCACATTGAGTCATCTCCTTAGTTTTACAAGGGACATTATGACTCGCCATTGGTCTGTCTGTCCATCCTGATGCAGGTACCACACTGATTTGTTACTGCAGCTTAACAATAACTCTTGAAATCAGTGAATTGTCCTCCAATTCATTTATTTTTCAAATTCATTTTGGCTAAGTCCTTTGTGTTTCCATGGGAATTTTAGAATCAGCTTGACAATGTATATTAAAAAGCATGCCTGGATTTTGATGGGATTACATTGAATCTATAGTTCAATTTGGGGAGAATTGTCGTCTTAGCCATATAGAGCTTTCTGACCCATAAAAACAATCTATATAATTTTTTTAATGGTTAAACTGGACTTCATCAAAATTAAAACCTTTACTTCGAAAGATGCTATTAACAGAAGAAAAAAGACAAGCACAGACTAGGTAAAATATTTGTAAACCATGTGTTTGATAAAGAATTGACATCCATGGTGTATAAGGAACTCTTAGAACCCAATAAGAAGAAACAATTTAATTTTTAAGTGTGTAAAGTTTTGAACAGAAACTTCACCAAAAATGATAGACTGATAGCAGAGAAACACAGAAAAAGAGATTCATCATCATTAGTCTTTAGGGAAGTGCAAATTCAAACCAAAATGGGAAATCACTACACATCTATCACAGTGGATACGTGTGGAGCAAGTGGCATCCTCATGTATTTCTGGGAAAGAAACTGGCAAATCCATTCGGAAGACAGTTTGGCAGTTTCTTAAAACACTAAACATACACCTGCCATGAGACTCAGCCATCTCACTGCTAAGTATTTCCCCAGAGAAATGAAAACATGTGTTTGTGTTCAGACTTGTACCGGAGTGTTCACAGCAGTTTTCTTCGGAATAGCAGAAAACAAGAAACAATGTAAATGTCCTTCCACAGAAGAATGGATAACGAACTGTGGTATATCCATACAATGGAAAACCATTCAGCAATAACAGTGATTGATACACAAAAACAGGGATGACTCTCATCTATGTTCTTTTACTTATGCTAATTAAAGGAGCTAGATGCAAAATACTACATACTGTATAATTCTATTCCTATAAGGTTTTATAATATGCAAAGTAATCTGTAGCAATATTCACATCATTGGTTGCCTGGGGAGAGGGTTGGGCAGGGAAAGATGTTGGGAGGGGTTACAAAGGAGCAGGAGGAAACTTTTGAAAAGATGCATGTGCCCATTTTCATGATTGTGGTGATGGTTTCACAGGTATACGTATATATTTATATATATGTCAAACTCATTAAACCTTATACTTTAAATATATACAGTTTATTGTATGTCATTTATACTTCAATAAGTCTGAAATGAAAAAAAAAAATCTAAGAGGCAGAGGCAGATGCGTGCTTACCCGGACTGGGGGGGAACATGAACTGGCTCAAATGGGCACAAGGAAATGTTTTGGGGTGGCGGAAGTGTTCTGAAACTGGATTCTTGTGATGCTTGTATAGGTAGAAATGAGCTAAAACTCATCAAACCACACACTTAAAACAGGTGAACTTTTTGGTACATAAATCATTCATCAACAATGCTATTTTGAAAAATGCAAAATTGAGCAGCAGAAACAGAAAGGCCAGTATATTAAGAACCAGGATGACTCCCCAGTGATGAGAAATTGAGGAGCTGGTTTTCTCCATTTGCATCAATAAGCAGAGCCGTGATGATGTTGGAGGGAGGGAGAATCCAGGGATGCAAATTTGTCTGCATTTCTTCTCCCAAAGAGACAATTAAGCAACCCTGGGTGAATAGGCACGTGGTGGGTTCCAAGCCACCCCAGCTCAGAAGGAGAGAGAAATCTGGGCAACCAGTCATTCAGCAGGTCACAGTGAGCAACACTCCGCAAAGCCATCCTAAGTCACTTTCCTCCTGCAACCGCTGGCTTCTTTGTGTGGGCAGTGCCCAGAACCAGGGCGGGCCTCCCTCTGTTTACATAGCCAGTGAGGTCTGCAGGGGCCTTTTCCCGCCAGCACTACACGCAGGCCTCAGCGCACCAACCAATGCCAGGGCCATAATGGGTCTGAGACGGGCCCAGTTCTCTGCCCCTGGATCCGGCTGGATCTGAGACCCCGGGGCCCTGGGGTATGGGCTGTATTGGGACTAGAGCTGCCCTTCAAGGGCAAACTGACTGCTGCCAGCCTGTGCACAGACTCCACCCCCCTCATGCAGCTCCTTGAGTCCTGGCATCTCCCCCACGTGCCTTCAAGACCGGCCGCCCACGTCCTGCACTGAGCCGGGTGCAGAGCCCCCACCATCCACGGAACCCCCACAGCCCCGCCGTCCACGGACTTCTGAGACTTCTTCCTTTGTGTCGCTGTGTGGATGTATCCTAATCAGTCTGTCCCCTCACCAGGTGACGGACGTTTGTGCTGTTCTAAGTTTTTGTGAGGATTAAAGATGCTGTGTGAACATGCACATTCAGGTGTGCGTGTAAACACACGTTTTTGTTTCTCCTCGGTGAACACCTAGCAGTGGGACTGTGGGGTTATGTGATAACTGTAAGTTTATTAACCCTTATAAGAAACGGGAGATCATTTCCAAAGTGGCTGTAACATTTTCACGCCCACCACCCTTGTGTGAGAATTCCACACCCTCAGGACACTTGTGTGTGTGTCCCTGTGTGTGTCAGCTTTGTGTTGCTCCTGTAACCAGTCACCACAAGCTTAGGAGTTTACAACACACAAACGTGTCCTCTGACAGCTCCGCAGGTCAGAAGTCCAACACGGCTAAAATCGGTGCGTCGGCGGGCTGCATTCCTTTATGGCGGCTCTAGGGGAGAATTCACTCCTTACGATGAGGGGTGGCGGAGTCCCTCTCTTGCTCTGAATCTCTCATGCCTCTTCCCCCAGCATCACGTCTTCGGAGTGGCTCTTCTGCCCTCTTCTTCCCCTTTGTGGCCCATGGGATTACACGGTCCCCACCTGGATAATCCAAGATAGTTTCCCTACCTTAAAGTCTGTGACCCATAGGGTGTGGGCATCTTTGGAGGTCGTTATTCATAACTCTGTCTACACAATACCTATCTGCGTCCATCACAGGACACGTGTGCAGGTACTTTATGCAGTTTCAATTTGCAGTCCCCTAATGACTCATGGTGTTGAACATTTTTCACGTGTGCTTTTTTACCATCGTCCTTTCTTCTTTGGTGAAGTGCCTGCTCAAATACTTGGACCATTTTTAATAGGTTGTTTGTTTTGTTGTTAGTAGACAGTGAAATTTCTTTGTGTATTCTGAATATGAGGCCTTTATCAGATATGGGTTTTGCAAAGATTTTCTCCCTGCCTTTGGTTTATGTTTTAATTTTCCTAATACTATCTTCTGAAGGAAAGAAGTTTTTAATATTGATAAAACCTAATTAATTCATTTCTTTTTTATTGTTTGGCCTTTTTGGGGTTTTTTTTTTTTTTTTTTTTGCCTTTTTTGCATCCTACGTAATCAATTCTGCTAAACCCAAATTTGCAAAGCTTTTTTCATATATTTCCTTGCAGAAGTCCTGTAGTTTCAGATTTTACATTAGTCTGCCAATTTTTCTGTATGTTCCGGGTTTGGGCCAATGCTCACCTTTGTGTACCCAGATTTCCCAATCGCTGGTTCTGACGGCTTCCTCACAGAGCCTTTGGGATTGTCTCCATAGGGTGTCCCATGACGTGCAAATATAAAAAGACTTATTTATTTATTTCAAATCTATTTGCTTTTTATGTCCTTTCTTAATTTGTTACACCAACGTGAGGGACCGGTTCGTGTGTCAGCTTGGCCAGCCTACGGTTCCCAGTTCTTCAGTCCAACACTCACCCAGGTGTTGCTGTGAGGGTATTTTGCAGACGTGGTTACATCTAAAATCAGCTGACTAAGTCGAGGAGGTCGCCCTCCATGATGTGGTGGGCTTTAGTTTCTTCGTATGGATTGCTGAACTTGATTAGCAAACATGTTGTTATTGATTTCATATCTGTTTGTAAGAGCTATTATCTTGCAGTTTTATTTTCTTAAAATGTCTGAATAATTTCTGTTTTACGGTCATGCAGGACTCATAAAATGACTTGATAAGTGTTCCGTCTTCTATTTTCTGGAACAGTTGGGGTAGAATTGGTTTTATCTCTTTCTCAGACACTCGGTGAGTTCACCAGAGCAGCCACGGGACTCGAAGTCCTCTTTGTAGCAACATTTCCGCACATGAGCTCAATCCCTTCATGGTAGTGGGTTCTACCTTTGCTCCTGCTCTGTGCAAAGTGCAGCCGTGTGCACCTGCATCTCACTTCACAGGTTCGTCCCCGAGGGAATTCAGTTCGCGTGATTGTCTCATGGCCTCAGCTCTCGGGCGGGCTGGAGCCCATTTCTCAGGGTCAGAGGGCAGTGATGCGCCCTCGCAGCTTGCTGCCCTCATTGAGGCAGAATTCTAGCAATAGAACTTTAAGCAAGTTCGAATGTGTCAGGATAAAAGTAAACAATATGTTATTGACCACATTGGGTGGGAAAAGAGCATCTGAAAAAGAAAAACGTGAGCTCCTCCCTCCTTCCGTGGGGCATCGTGAGTCACTGCCTGGAGCAAGAGAGGACTGAGCACCTGGAGAACCGAGACCAAGTGTCCCACAGAGCTCACCGCCCACGGTGGTCACCTCCACCCTTCCACTCCCCTCGCCAGGAACCTCGTGCTCAGGGAGGTCAGAGTTACAATAACGTTGTTGTCGTTCCGGGGACTTCCTGACAGGCCAGTCAACTCTTCACCAGAAAGCATCAACGGACAGCTTACACCCAAGACCACTGGGCCCTTCACCTCTAAACTGCTGCCTCACAGGGTCCTCCAGTCCTGTGCTATTTATCACAATCCTTACCTAGCCCTAAGCGAGCCCCTGCATTGAAAGACTTGCCTTAAGTCAGACCCCAGAGGTCTTATAAATGTCCCAACTTTGTCCCCCACTGGCTGCCTCCAGGACTGCTGAGGCCGTGCTCCTCTCAACACTGTTGAGATAAAGCCAGCTTTGGCACATCAACAGGTGGTGTGGCTGATGTTCTGAGAAACCAGCATTCAAATTATAGTCATAAAGGTAATTATTATAACGAAAATTAAAACTTTCCTCAATACCAAAAGAATACACACCCCCAGAAAAGAAAACTCTACTAAAAGAAATGCTTTTTAAGGAAAGGAGAGAAGAAGAAAAAACTAACAGCATAAAGTAATATGAAAGAATCAAGACCAACAATATCACTCATACTGGTCGATTAACTTAAATTCCCTACGAAATTAAAAAGATACACAGATGTAAACACAATGCAAAACCGAATTCTACGCTACATACCAGAAACCCTCCTGAAATAGTCTTTCCCAAACGTTGAAAATAGAGAAATGAGCAAAGCAATACAGGGAACTTCAACCAAAAAGACAGAATCATGATCTTAGACTCAGACAAGGAGAATTCCAGCCCAAAGCCATTTTACTAACCAAAGAAGGGCATTAACAGAGCTGAAGAACAGAATTCAAAAGGAAGATATAACAAAAGCTGGATGTAATACAGCAGCATCCTTCAAAAAGCAGAAGTTACAGGAGATATAAGGAGACACAGTTAGAAATATAGGGGAGAATCTTCCGTATTTCTCTCAGGTCACGACAGAGCAAGTGGACAAGAGAAATAACATAATAGAAGACATGAAGCCATAATTAATTAGGTAAATCTGCTATATATGCAACTCTCTACAGTTTTCCAAAGTTCCTATGGAACAGTCACCAAAAATGAAAATCCAAAAACTATATATCCATATATTAGGCCAAAACAAAAATTTCAAAAAAACTTCCAAAATGGAGAAAATAGCATGGAAAACATTTTCTGATCACAATTCAAAAAAGAATACATACATATATTCTTATACATATTCTTTACATATATATTCTCCCTATATATTTTTATATAGTATAAAGAATATGTGTATACATATATGTGTGCATACATCTATATACATGTATATTTTTATTCTTCTAATTTATATCAAAATGAGTTCAGAAATGAAAGGTCCTTTTACATAGAAGTGAATTTGCATAGAAATAAATTTACATAGAAATCTAAATCAAAATGGAAACTATTGTAGCAAACAATGAAACTGAAAACACCACAGCCCAGAATTGATGGAACACAGCCAACGCACTTCTCAGTGGAAAACCTCATAACCATAATCAACCATAAAATTTCAAAATGAAAACTAATAAATGCAGGACTCTATTCAACAAGTTAAAAGAAAACAATATAAGCCTAAGGAAAATCAAAGAATAAAGGAAGTAACTCGTACAGAGATAAGAGAATGAATTAATGACCTGAGGACAGAACAACATGGGAGAATTTCCACATGAGCCTGCACTGGGGAAGACATTTCTAAAGGTGCCTCAGTACCAAGAGGTCATAAAATACAAAATGATAAATTAGACTGCATATAATTAAAAATGTTTTAGGGCAAAAAAACAAAAAGAAAATACCAGAAACAAGCTCCAAACATGAATGACAAATAGGAAAAAAATTGGCAAGGTATGTGAATTTCCTTTTTTTTTTGAGGAAGATTGGCCCTGAGCTAAGATCTTTTGCCAATCTTCCTCCTTTTTTGCTTTTTTTCTCCCCAAAGCCCCAGTAGATAGTTGCATGTAATAGTTGTGCATCCTTCTAGTTGCTCTATGTGGCACGCTGCCTCAGCGTGGCTTGACAAGCGGTGCAACTGTCCACACTCAGGATCCAAACTGGTGAACCCTGGGCTGCCAAAGCAGAGTGTGTGAACTTAACCACTACGCCACAGGGCTGGCCCCTAAATGGGAGGTGAACTTCATATTATCAATTTGCAACGCACACAAATATTTTTAAAAGTCCAAAGAATTAAATTAGGCAATGAGTAATCACAAGTTTAGATCAAAATGAAAAATACAGTTTCTAGAAATGTTATATTGGACATGTACAGCTATAAATGAATGAAGATGGGCTGATAAACAAAATTATGTAAAGTGAACATATTCTTGAATTTTTTCCTCAAAGTCATAGGTCCCATCTAACAAAAAAATTTGCCAAATATTTTAACTGTTCAAATGAAAACTTAGAGCATCATCTCACTCTCTGAAATCGTCTTTCTCCCTTCCTGAGGAGTTTCCCATGGTGGGTCATGATTCCCGAAGCCCAGGCAAGTGGCCAGCCCTTGGAAGGCTGGCGCTGCCGCTATAGCTGCTACAGGAGCCCAGGGGTTCTGAGACACACGGTGTGGCCTGCGAGGCTGGACCTCCGAGGGCCCCCTTCTACTGGGCAACCCCACCGCTCCAGATGGTGGTGCTGCTGTGCCCACGCTAATGTTTACTTGAGAGTGAGAAGCCTGTGGAGCACAGGATGTCGTCCACCCACACTGCCCTACGATGTTCTAAGCAGATTTCCTCCATCCTGCAGCCCTGCCCAAGGACCATCCAGCCCCTGTCCAAGGAGGCCTCCCTCTCCTCTAGCCCGAAGACCAGCTCTCTCCCTGGAGGGCCTCCAGACAGAACACTCACTCATGGCCCATGGCCCCAGCAGACAGTCCCCACCTGATACCATATGGTTCTCCAGGTCTGTCTATTCAACTTCATGTGGTCATCTAGATACTTAGCTGACTCATACGGAAGGATGCGTGTGTCTTAGTCTGTTCAGGCTGCTATGACAAAATATCACAGATGGGGTGATTGAATAGCAGACATTTATTTCTCACAGTTCTGGAGGCTGGAAGTCCAAGATCAGGTGCCAGCAGATTCAGTCTGTTGAGAGCCCACTTCCGGGTTCATAGACGGCATCTTCCTCCAGTGTCCTCACATGGAGGAGGGGCAGGGTGCTCTCTGGGGTCTCTTTTATAAGGGCACTAATCCATTCATGGGAGCTCCACCCTCATGACCTCATCACCTCCCAAAGGCCCCACCTCCTAACAGCATCACGTTGGGGATTAGGGCTTCAACACATGAATTTGGGGAGGACACTAACATTCGGTCCACAGCATGTAACAAAACGGGCAAGCACTGAGACACAATAGGTGCTACTTTCCAAAGGCGGTTCAGGCAAAACTTACAAAGCAATTATCTTAATGATCCTTGAGCCTTTTCTCTCAACTTGAGGCTGCACATAAATCCATCAGGTTGAGGATTTCATTGGAGGGAGCGGCCGGCGTGCTGGAGTCCCACTCCACCCCACCTCACCCCCAAGGAGCAGGGACGGAGGCGTGTGGCTCTGGTGAGAAGGCAGAGAGCCTGCTGCAGCCACTGTGAGTGCTGCCGAGGGCATGGTGTCCGGGGTGGAGACACACTGATGGTGAAAGTCTGAGACAAGCGGACACCAAACCCACGTGTAAGGGAGCCTGGCCAGCTGCCAAAAACACATCACATGTTCCTGAGGCCAGAGGATCTGAAGAAACCACGAAAGAGACCAAAACAAGCAAGTTTCCAAAATCTGAAGTCAAACGAGACTGTTCCTCTCACATCTGCACGCTCCCTACCCCTGACACTGGAGGGACGAGGATGGGCAGCTGGGATGGGAGAGGAGCCAAGGGAACCCCCCTCCGTCCAGTTCCCAGGGCCTGCCCGCGCTGCCCTATCCGTCCCCGAGAGCACATCAAAGTGGCAACAACCTGACTCAGGTGAGGCTCCTCTGTGACTTCAGTGGCCCAGACGCTTGGTATCACTGAAAATGAGTGAAAGTCAAGAGTTACGATACATATAATGTAATATGATGTATGCACATGTAGAAATGTATGTACAATATAATATATTGTCTGCATGTGTATAAATGTATCTATATAATATAATGTGTGTATAGACATATGTAATACAATATATGAATATAAATGTAAACCGATAATGCAACGTATTTTTGTATAAATGTATATATAATATATGTGTATAAATGTATATATAATGTAATATAATATATGTGTATATATAAAGTATATATATGATGTAATGTATTTGTATACAAATGTATGTATAATGTAATATATGTGTATATATATAAAATGTAGTATAATGTATGTATGTGCATGTGTGTGTATATATACATATATTGTTTTTTACCTTTGAACTTAATTACTCCATCAAATACCTATGTGGTTGGCTGCCATGTGCCCTGAATTCCACAGAGCTGTGACTGCCAATCCATTTGGCAAACTGGTACATTAGAAATAACGGATTCTGGGGCCAAGAACTCGTCTTCCACCAGGGAAGGCTCTGCCACTAACTAGCTTGTGACTTAAAAAGGGAAAGTAGCCTGATGGAGGAATCTGGGGCTCTGGAATCAGACAGAATGGTGTCAAATTCTGGCTCTGTGACTCTAGCCACGTGACCATGGCGGAGGGGGGGGGTCATTTAGCCTTGTTTCTGCCCTATATGGCTGTGATAACAAATCTCCCTAAGTGGGATAACATGTGCATGGTGATTTGCCCAAGGAAACTACCCAGAAGACAGGTCTTATTGTTGAAATAATCAGATGCCCTCAATAGGCATCACCCTCCTAGACTTCAAAGTGATGGAAGGGACCAGCTGATGCCAACTGTTCACTCCCGTGAACACACTGTGAAGATTCA
This sequence comes from Tapirus indicus, assembly GCA_031878705.1. NCBI lineage: Eukaryota > Metazoa > Chordata > Mammalia > Perissodactyla > Tapiridae > Tapirus > Tapirus indicus. The sequence continues at coordinate 126,170,889 of CM062925.1, forward strand.
CTGAGTACATAGAAGAGAGAGGAGAAGGCTGCTCATTGTTTTAGTGTATTGTTAGGGACAAGAGAAGAAAGATTAGTTACAATTGGTCCCATTGGAGTGGAGGCACTGAGAGAAATTCAGTTATTTCTTCTCCAATTAACAAATAGTATTTGTTCCAGGCACTCATCAAATAAAAGCCGCTCGATAATTGCTAATTAAAGTCTATAATAGGTTAGTGCTATACCAAAAATAAATAGGTTTGGAGACTGTCTGTGAGAATGCTCTGTCTGGGGAGAGTTAGACATATAATCAAATGACTCTGCAATGATACAGGTATTTACATAAAGGTGAGTTACATTAAAAAGTCAGGCACACAGTTTCCCCCAATTTAGAATTCACCTTTCTTTCAGGCTGGAGTTAGACTTCAATCTTGACAGATTTAAGTGGTAATCTGTTATAGTATGAGATGGCATGAAACGTATTTATCGACATTTCAAATTACAGCATTCTCAATGAGAAAGGTACCTAATTTTGAGCTACTAAAACAGCATGGTGTCGTCATATATTTCTTGCTGAATAGTAATCGCTCAGAGATACAGGATGCTTATTTGTAGCACGTACCTCGGATGGGAGTACCGTCTGCAAAAAATGATGTTAAGTAGATGGAAAGTTGCCATCACGATTATTAACAAGCTGCACTTCTATTTTAAAATGCTAAAGAATCCTATGATATTTCTGCATTTAACAATTGTGCCAGCTCAATAAAAAAATACAAAATCATTATTTCCTGACATTAATGAAGTCAACTTTCCCAGCACAATTTGAATAGGCAATTGAACAACGGGATTCAAAAATGCATTAAAAGCAGGTCAGCTGCTCGGCGTTTCCAACAATATGTCCACAATTCCATGAAGGGTAATCTTAAACCATTTTTCAGAACAGCCTGTACATCTTTATCTTAAAATTCCAAATGTTTCAACAATAGACGATTGTTAGGAACTAGACAATTATTTTTCAGCACCCATTGATTAATGACTTTGTGACACAGAGAGAAACTAGAACAAAGGAGCCCATTATAATAACGCATAGGCATTAAACCATCTTCATTAATAGAATCTTCTGAATTCAGTTTAGCATAAAACCAAATATGCCATAAAGAAAGTGGAGAGGTGAGAATTTTAAATATATTTTGAAAACTCACTTGATAAAAAAGAAGATAAGGTAATGTTACTGCCCTCTATTAAAATTCTCTCTCTCTCACATACACACAGTTAACCAGTAAATATTGTCATAAAACTGCAGTTTTAACACTACAAGAAATTGATAATACTTTTAAATTCATATGCTTTCTGTGGTTATTGGCATAAGGAGGCCAGCATATCATGTAATTACAATCTCTTGAATAATAAATGCAATAATAACAATAGAGTAGTGATTCTGGCTACCTCATTTCAGAAACCTTATGCATTGGGTAATTTATGTAATCATGCCAAAGAAGACACCTTTTAGAAAACAGGATGGTTTTTTCAATGTTTTGGGGCTAAACTTTGTCAACAAAATTTCTGTTCATGACTGAACTGTTGCAGAGGCTGTGGTGACCCAACAGGTAACTTTCTCTGGAGCCTCGCTCAGTCAGCACTCGGCTCACCATCCAGTCCATTTATTCATGAGTCGGTTGCTTTGCTTCTGTCACAGTGACCACAAGAACCAAGGTCACAGGGAAGCCAACCAAAGCAGCTCCAGTCGTCTTTATTCCTGATGCTGGGGAGCTCACAACAGCTGGGTGTTCTCCCTGATGAGGCTATTCAGTTTTCATAGTAGCCCTAGGAACTGGGGCCACAGACTCTCCACTTTTATAGGCAAGGACATCGAGGCTTACAGAACCGAGGAAAGTCATCCAAGATGGTGACTTTCTACATAGCTACTAGAGAGTTTGAGATTCTCTACGTGGCTCCTGCATGTAGCTTGCGTTACTGTCTATTGAGCAGCACCCTGCCAGGCCATAAAGATGTGGAAGTTTCTGTTATCACTGGACCAATCTAGCTCGGGTTTCTTGTGGCTTCAAGTGATCTGGGTTGCAGCTGTGGTAGGCAGCCTCCAAGATGATCCTCAAAGACTTCTGCTTCCTGGTGCTCACACCTGTACCAGGTGTAACCAAGGGCACCAGGAGCAGACGGCAGGGGTCGTGGAATGTCACCTCTCAGGTTAAGTGACAAAATACTGCTGCTTCCATCTGAGCTTTCTCTCTCTCCTATCTTCCCTCTCTCTCTGTATTTCCCTCTCTCTGTGTTGTCTCTCTCTCCATCTCTCTGTCTCTCTCTCTCTCCTCTCCTGTATCTCCCTCTCTGTCTCTCTGTATCTCTTTCTCTATCTCAGTCTCTGCCTCTCTGTCTCTCTCCCTCTCCCTTTCTCTCTCTGTCCCTCTGTGTCTCTGTCTCTCTGTCTCTCTCTCTCTCTCTCTGTCTCTCCCTCCCCCATCACCTGCTCTGGGGGAAGCCAGCTGCCATGCTGTGGGGACACTCAGGCAGCCTATGAAGGTCCATGTGGTGATAAACTAGTCTCCACCTGACAGCTGTCAAGGACTTGAGGGCAGCCAACCCCACCTCAGTGTGTTTGGAAGCAGTTTCTGTTGGTCAGGCCTGGAGACGAGGCAGTGTTCCTGACCAACCAACACCATGAGCCCAGTCCTGAGGCAGAACCCCCGGCCGAGCTGCTTCTGGATCCCTCGCCCTCAGAGTCTGGGTGAGAGAGCTGACGTGCGTTGTTTTAAGCCACCAAGTCTGGGGCAATTTGTCATTCGTAGTAGATAAGCGAGGAAGGAGGGATGGAAGGGCGATGCTGTCAGGAGGTGTCAGGTGCCCCATTTGATTGTCACCCTCTCCTTTAACCTCCACAACAACTCTGACGCCAGTACCATCGGCACCACTCACAGATGACAGAACCGGGCCCGCCAGCTTGAGTACTGGGGAGCCACCAGGGCAGAGGGCTCTGAGGTCGGAGGGCAGGTCTTCTGGCCGCGGTCTTGGTTCTTTCCACCCCGTCAGGTGACTCTCAGCAAGGCTCTGGGTCTTTTCATTGTGTCACCTCCGAAAGGCACAGCAGTGTTTTCCACGGTGAACCAGAGCTGAACTCGCCTGCAAGGAATTGTGTGGATCTCTACACACGAAACACAACCGCTTCATTACTGTGGATGCCAGAAGGTTCCAGGGATGTGTGTGCAGTGCACTGGTCCTCACCGAGTCACGGTGGACCTGCCGTTCTTGGTACTGTTGGTTTTCTGTCCTCCTGTTTATAATCTTAGATTACATAATATAACATAAGCCAGAGTTCCTCATTCTGAAACCAGGAAGATGGCACACGGGCTGTGCTGCCAATCCCTCCTCGTGTCCCTTTATCAGGAAGCAAGATCCCTTCCAGAAGCCCCCCCCACCAGCAGAATTTATTTTTATTTACTTGGGCAAAATTGGGATATGGGGCCACATTTTGTTTCAAAGGAGGCTGGAGAAGTGACTGTCGGCTGTCCTGCTTCCATAAGGAGCTTCCATAAGGGCAGGGGTGGGCATGGCCAGCCGTGTGCCCCAGAAAGTACCTGAAAAATATACAGTGCTGACTGAAAAGTTATGTGATGATGGTGCAGCGTTCACGCTTTAGCAGGAGAGTTCTGAGGGAGTTTGGGCAAGGAACGTTCTGGGTATCTGCCAAATCACACCGTGTAAGTAAACATCTCGTTCTGTATTGGGGAAGGCTTGTTTGGGCCCATCAGGGGACAATTGCAGTGGAGGGATCCTGAAACAGGACACCTCTGAGCTTGTAGGGGAGGTGTGGGGTTGTGGGGGGGCTGAAAATTGAGAGGGCTGGGCTCATTTAGAAAGAGAGTTTGGGGAGAGAAGAACTGAAGAGAACGTGCGTCCTGTGCACCAATGCAGGGTCCGGTGCCTGTACTTAAAAACCACAGCGTACTTTTGCGGTTCCCTTCGCTGGTTCAGAGTAGGAATGACTGGTTAGGCTTCCACCAAGAACAAGGCGTAGCACATGCTTCTCTGAAGCGTTGCTCCTCTCTGCGCAGACACATTGCTCCGCTGTAGAGCAATGAATAGAAGCAAATCAGGCTATTTTATTTGTGATTGAACTTAGGTTAGCATATCACAGAACTGGAAGTGACCAGCGCACGCAGAAAATTAGTCTGTAAGCAAAGGGTTCAATACCGGAGCAGAACAGGAAAATCCACCTCCGTGGAAAATTACAGCGGGCTCGGAGGTCAACCAGCAAGACTCAATTTTTATGCAAAGAATGGGCAGTCTTAGGGTTTTGTGGCATCACACACGCATTGATTTACTAGGCTTGTACAAATGTTTGTAACTTATACTATTGTCTGACACACAACAAACCAGGAAAAGAACCAACAGCATCGTCGATGACAGCAAAAGCATGTTGGCGCCGCAGCAAACTGAACATCCACAAGTAACTTGTTGCGAGCAGAGGGTTAGAGGTGTGTGTGCACACACATATGTGAATACATAGATATGCATGCATGTATATCTAAATGTACACGCATATGAAGCAATTTCTAAACAACTCAGGTCCCTGGATGTTTTTAGGGTCCCAAGGTTTGGGGGGTTAATGTTGCTGTAAACGTCAGTTTTTCCCGTAGCATCCTGGTGCACTTTCTCACGCATTTCAGTCTTCAGGACATCAGCTTTTACTCGAGCTGACCTATTCTGGCCTCGAGGTTAATGATAGAGAATGCAGTTAATTCAGGAGGTTTTCTGGGCGTTTACGCACGACAGGCAGGAGGCTGCCTCTGCAGGTCTGCTCAAGAGGAGGGTCGGGGCTGGTCTTCCGGGTGCGGTCGCAGCGAGGTGCTTCTCCTTCCCAGTCTCTGCTCCCCCGACCCTAATGGGCCAGTGACGACCCCTACCCCCAGTAACGGTGTTCTAGTCACAGAACCTCGCAAAAGGCATCATTTCTCTTGCTTCGGGGCTTTTCAGTAAGAGAGCCCCCTTCTTTTGGGGTGCTTCTGGCTCCCCACTCCCCCATCCACTTGGTCATTCTCACTGCACAGCTCTCAGCCGAGTGGGCACTTCCTTTAGAAACATCTCTCAGGGAAGACACCTCCTCGTTTTGTGTTCCGACAATAAGGGTCCATGAAATCACTGGAGGGAAGCCGTCGTCACTGTGAGCACTGAGAGGACAGGGCCGTGTCTGTCCCTAGTGCCACTATGACTCCATCACAGAGCATAGTGACAGCCACCCAAAGGGCATTAAAGAGAGGGGCTAAATAAGAGAATTGTGCAGAATAAAGAGAACTGATGCTCCTCGGTCGTGGCAGTTCCGTTGCACAAATTTGTTTTGAACAATGGATGAGTGACTACTGACCCGGTACTCTTAGGGGCCTCACAGGTCAGGTTCCTCTGAGCTTCTGGTCACATTTTCTTCAAAATCAACACCTAACTTTGTTCTTTGTGTGTTTCTGTTTAAAGACATCTTATTCAACATATGTTGTGGATCCTATAGCAATGAACTCACCGTCAGCGATTGCTATAACTCATGCCGAGGGACGCTCATCTGACACCCGTATTTCCTCCATAGGGCACAGCATAGCCCTCCTGCTCTTGGAACACCAGACAGCACCTCTGCACTAGGCCTGCGGCCACTTTAAACAGAGAAATCACCAACAAAAGGCACAAAAATACAAGAGACATGGCAATAAATAAATGCACAAAGGGCCCTTATTGACCGTCTGAGCTGAAACAAGAAGGCAGAGTGCTGCCCTGCGGACTCGGCTGGGAACAGACATGCAGGGAGACTCAGACCTCCACTGCTGTGGGTGTGTCTGTGAACCATCGCCACGAAAGCACCACCAGCCTTGATTTACGGACAGTAAATCCATCTTACCGAATAGGCAAATTCACAAGTACAAAAACCGAGAATAATGAGAATCAACTCTATATTTTAACACTTTAGCATGTGGATCAATAAAGTATTACTTGTAATATTGTGTTATCATGAGATGATAATAGTCACCAGGGAGGGTGAGGTGAGAAAAGAACCCGCCAACTGGCCCACGACTCTCTTCCCAACCTAACAGGTTGCCTATTAGACACGGCGTGCCTTTCACAGACTGTGAGAATCCAGGTGGACACGTATTGGGGTTGGTGAGGCTGGGACTCGCACCTCATGGGAACTGAGGTCACTTTTTAACCAAAATTCTCTCCAACCAAATGTTCTGTGGCTCTTTGCTTTTAAGATTTCAAATGGCAAATGTGGGCAGTCTGAAGTTCCCGGATTTGAAGATTCGTCTGTAACCAGAAAATGTTTGATTTTTAGGTCACAGCCTTTTCGTCATCTTGCCCCTCCTCCTCCTCTCCTTCTTCTTCTTCTTGGATTGTTTCTTTCTGGGTTTGGTCCCTCTCCAGTCCTTACCGCCCTCCACAAGACACACAGGTAGTGTTAATTTTATGCACCACTGAATCATTTAAGCTACATTGCTCAAACTTTTCTTTGCTTTTAGGCAACAAAATTATGTTTCTTCAGTAGCTATTGTATTTATGAATTTTGTGAATGTGTGTGTGTGTGTGTGTGTGTGTGTGTGTGTGTGTGTGTGTGTAGAGATAGGATTTCTGGTTTTTGACTGGAGTACTTACTGTTCCTTATATTTAAAACTATTAAGGATGTTATACCTCTTGGGATAAATAAATTCAGAATGGAAGAGTGGGTCTAATCACATGAGACCCTTTCATATACACGGCTAAACTCTGACTGCTGTAAAATTGATGGGCAGTCAGCACGCTAGAAAATCACCTGAGTTCTTTCCAAGTTCAGGGTCGTATTTGTAAATTATTGACCTAAAAGTTCATATAGCTCCTTAAAATGCCTACCTTCACTACAGAAAACAGCCTCCTGCAGGTCTGATTTATTATACTTTGTTTTTTTCTTTCACTTGAACCTCAGATCATGAAGAGATGTGCATCTGTTTCTGGAATTCATTTTACTTGCACAATCTAGAAAAGATTGAAGATATTTTTAAAGGAATAAACATTATGTCATCTTTCCCATGATTTTGCTTGTCCACTAAAAGAATAACACCTCGATAAATTTAATTCTGATTTTTTGTAAGACAAGATTATGGGGGAAAATTCCTGCAAAATACATTCAAATTCTTGAAAAATATATTCCTGTGCCTGGGGTTGGAAATAATTTTTTCAGGGCTTCCAATAATCATGTTAAGTTCTTCACCCAAGTCAGGAAAAACAAACAAAAAACAACACTAGGTTTTTCATGAAACTTTTTTTTTTAGGAAGATTAGCCCTAAGCTAATGTCCGTTGCCAGTTCTCCTCTTTTTGCTGAGGAAGCCAAGCCCTGGGCTAACATCATGCCCATCTTCCTCTACTTTATATGGGACGCCGCCACAGCATGGCTTGACAAGCGGTGCATCGGTCCGTGCCCTGGATGCAAACCCTAGGCCTCTGAAGCGGAGAGTGGGAACTTAACCACTACACCATCAGGCCGGCCCCAACATGAAATATTTCTTTTAATTTTTCATAACATTTAAAAATGTGTAAAAGATATAAAACTCACTTATAGATTACTTGACAAGGACTATATGGTCCAATACACAGGAATCACTATGCAGCTTGTACATTTTTCATAATACTAAGTTGTTGGTCAATGTTTAATAGCAAAATGCTCCAACATCTCAAAATATTGGCTGTACATTTATTGATAAGCAATCCTTACAGCTTCTAAACAGGTGAAAACTTCCTTTCTATATTATTGGGCTGTTCACATTGAATCAAATTAGCATTAATTAAAATATATGGCTATAGCAGAACAACCAATCTTTTTTGACATCAGTAAAATTTAAAACCATTTGGCAAAAATTTTTGTATTTTTCTAGATATGACTGGTCACCAATGCAGCCATGAAACTGCCATAAAAATGCAGACAAGATTATTTTGATAGGTCTTCTAGTCCATTATCAGCGTTTTCATTATTTTGGAAGACATATCATAACTTTCTCTTCACATCTTAGATTTCAGGCTGTATCTACCACTGCATGGAATACGTGAATCCTAACACTTCATATCACTAAATTATGGACTTCTACTTATTTTCTTCTGAATTTTCAGATTTCCTTTAGGCTGAGTGGCAAACTCAGAGGCCTCTCCCTTCTGGGATTGTGCCCATAGTATCCTTGAATGAAGCAGGAAGTGGAGGGTGTAAGTCTGAAATCAGCTAATAAAGGGTATCCCCGGCTTATGGCAAACTGGAGAGGACACGGTCTTATCTAAAAGGTAATCAGGTTCAAGGTTCTCAAGCACCACGCACCAGCCAGACCGGGTGCACCTGGCTGAGGGGCTCTACCACCATGTCCTCCCAGCCTCCCAACAGAAGGAGGCTCTTCCCTCCCTACAAACTCCCCCACTGCCCAAGCCACAATGAATGAAAAGAAGATAATGAAAAATCCGGGGAAAGATGATAATTCACTTTGCTTTGTCCGTGTATCAATCCCTCTGTCCAGGTAGATGGATGTGCATCCTGCCCCCATTATCCACTGCCTCTTCCTGTGATAGGACCATGCTTCTCATCCATTGACTTCAGGTTTGGCCATATTACTTGCTTTGCCAATGGGAGGGGACTGGAAGTGACATATGCCATATCTGAGCAGAGCCTTTGAAAGCATCTCATGCTTCTGCCATTGTTCCTTTCCTTCTTCCATGGGCACAGCCATGTCCTGGGTGGGGTTGTCATGACCTTAGATTTGAGAAGGAGGAAGACCTTCTGCAGAAGAGTCACACAGCTGACATGCGATGAGATCCAGAATGAACTGTTAGTATTGTGAGCCATTTAGATTCTGGGACTATTTGTTACTGCAGCGTAACCTAGAAAAAGGTGACTAATACAGTGGCTTATTGGCTTGGGCCAAGTGTGTACTTGTCAACTCATAGATTCTAGGAATCTCCCAGTCAAAGCACATACGACAGCCAGGGAAATGGGAGCTGGGTAGAAAAAGATTCCAGAAGATAAAAGGAGTACCACAGAGGGGCCAGCCCTATGGCCTAGTGGTTAAGTTTGGTGCACTCTGCTTCAGTGGCCCGGATTTGTGGGTTCAGTTCCCGGGTGCAGACCTACACCACTCATAGCCATGCTGTAGCAGTGTCCCACATACAAAATAGAGGGAGACTGGCACAGATGTTAGCTCAGGGACAATCTTCCCCAGCAAAAAAAAAAAAAAAGTACCACAGAGGATTTTGACATGGATTGTCACCTTTGTGTTCACAGCAGCCAATCACTCTTCTACTGAAACATTTTCTGTTGCTTCTGTACAAAATCAAATTCAAAATCTTTACCTTCTATTAGAACCCTTTCAATAGCTCCTGTCAGTTTTTCTACCTAGATCTATTATTTCTTATGTTCTGTGTAAGCCAGAATGACTTCCTCAGAATCCTTGAAAACAACAAGACCATTCCTGTCCCTCTGCCTTTCTGCCTGAAATATCTCTCCAGGCTCCAAACACATAAATCTACAACATCAAGCCAAGCCATTTTTCTACAGCAAGGTTATTATATGCTCAATGATGTTGACTGGATTAATGAGAACTCACCTACTAAATGAAGAATTCTCGGGCTGCTCCAGGCATGTCTGTTCTTAATTCATAATCTCCTCTTACTTATATCAAAGCTGCCAGAACTTCCTGTAAGGTTATCGTGAGTTATTAGTTAACTTTTCCTACCTGGGCGTCTCGTCATCCTCCATACTATACTGAACAGCCTCTCGCTGAGCAGTCCCGACGTACATACTCCCCACAAAACGTCCTGCACGTGCGTCATCCAGGCCAGACCCCCGCCTGTGTCCTGACTGATTAGCCTCCTTTCCTTCACTGACCCAGTCTCACAGGATTGACGACTCATTCTGGTAACTGAAAACTCTTAGAAACCCAGTGCACCTTTCTAGCCAAAAGTGAATTTCCTCTCTCTCTTTTATTTTAAAACTTGATTTGTTACTATGAATATATGTGTGTGTACTTTTAAAAATTCTTCAGGAATTTGGTTACCCCAGATTAAATAGACCTGTCAAATTGGTGAGCCCATTCATCTTGACTCAGCAGATTATACCAAAGAATGAAATGAGACGAGATTTTCTCTCACACTTCAGGTTTTAGATTCAGCGTGTCAGTTTTCAATTCCATTTTACTAGACCAAGTCACAATAGTCATTATTATGCTGTGATTATGCTTTTCAAATTTATCCTCTCAATGTTATGGTACTACTTCCGTTCATTTGAGTGGGCTTTTTCTTTTTTTAATGATTCCTTTAGCATATAAGAAAACTACTTCTTTTTTTATTCTAAGGTCAAATTCTTTGCACTTTCCCTCGCTCTTTCCTGGGATCTCCACATCTGGGCCCCTGGCCCCCAGATTGCTGTTTTACAGTGACATCTGTAGAGAAGTCGTCTTCACAAAGCCATTTATCTGTGAATCTTGTTCCCTTTTATTAAATCCGTGGAAATAGATTCCCTCTCGAATTTCCTCACCTCGTTTTTTATTTTTTAAACTATTCTTTATAAGATCCTCCTAAGGCAAAGCCAGAGTGTTTCCAACGACTTAGAGGACACCTTTGTGGACACAGGCAGGCTGAGGAGGCGCCGGGCCCTGGGCTGCTCTGCAGTGCCCCCCGGTGGCTGCTCGGGTGCACTCAGCTCCAGATCCGAGCATCCCGTGTGCTCAGGTTGCTGGTGTGCATGTGTGTGCATACCTGTGCATGTGTGCACGTGTCTGTGTATGTGTGTGAGAGAGTTTGGAGGGGATAGGTAGAAAACAGATTTTATGATTACTTACATTAACCTGAAAAGTATGGCTCTTCGAAAAATTGACAGCCCTCCTTCCCAGAACCCAACAATAGAAAATAGGCCCCATTTGGGACTTAGGATCACACGATCACGAACACTTAGGGTCCATGAGCGTTGCCAAACTGCTCCATCTGGCAGTGTATTGGGAGGTGAGGTAATTTGGGGAAATACTGGAGGTGCATTTGTGACCGACCCAAGGACAGAGAAGAGAAAAGCATGTTTCAACGTGAGAACTCTGATTACCAAATGCAGGAGAAGTGACTGACATGTCACATGCATACCTCACTTGACCGCAAGGTCTGGAGCTGATACAGTGAAACGGCCCTTTGTGTGTCTGGTTTCTTCCTTTGTTCTGTCCTGCTGTTCTCGGCTGTTTGTTTTGTTGTGTGGTGTCCCTCTTCCTTACAAGGCTGACATCTGAGCCCAGACTCGAGGGCTGCTGCACCCCGGCATCCAGCACAGCCTCCTCCATGCATGGGGCTCCTCTGGGAGGAGCAGAGGTGACCAGTTGCCTGCACACCAGCATGCATGGCCATTAGGGCCTGCCGTGAGGAGGAGGGAACAGAAGAGTTCTTCCCTCTCCATTGACTACTCCAGGCTTCAGTGAAATCTGTGTTTCAGAGATAAAAGTGATTCATCTCCCTCTCCCACGAATAAGGAGATAAGAGGATCTCTGAGGGTCTTGACACCTCTGGGCAACCCCCCACCCCCACCCAAAGTGCGCTGTGTGTGCAATTTCATCCGGTCTTCCCGCCTCAGGCCTTCCTCTGACAGGATAACCAAATTGCCCCTGCAGCTCACTCCCGCTCAGCACAAGCAAACAAGGCTTTTGTCACTGGTCCCCGACGGCCTCACATTTCCATCGCCATGACCCTCTGTTCTGCAAAACACAGTGGGACTGTAATTGTCCCTGCTTCCTATCCCATGTATTACACTTGGCAGAGGTCAGCATTAGCTGCTTGGCCTTTGCCTTGGACTGGAGAAGGGAATATCTCTTGTCTAGCTCTGCCGATGGAATGTTACATGTGTCAATGTTGGCCATGCATTTGTGACACAGAAAAGAAAACCATCTTTACACCATGACTTTGTTTTTAGCAGCAGAATAGAGCTGAGATGAATGACATTGCACACCCTCTGCTAACCAAGAGATACACTTAAAATATTAAAAAATTATTTATCTTTTGTAAAAGAGCATGATTCCTGCCAACTTACCTGGCGATTCATTTCATGACACATAGGGGATACAAGAATCCAAAACCCTTCAGTCGTCAGCCTTGCTTAACTGCACACCAGGGGAAACAATTGGAAACTGTGTCTGAATATGTTCACTTTACTACATGTATAAACACACATGGAAGCTGGGTTCTGATCTGATCATTGTTTAATGCAGGTTTGGTGGCTGAAATATGCAAAATCCTTGTGCAATGAGATACCTCTAGCCAAGAAAAAACAATAAAACCAATTAGAACAAAACCCAAATTTTACAGACCTAAAGTAAATACTCGTGAAGCCCAGAGCAAAATTTACAGAAATTATTTCTTTAAATTTGAAGATTTGAGTTAATATTAAATATGGATAGATTTGGAGGTTCCCTTTCATAAATTTTTTCCCATTTTTACCAAAAAGCATTTAAAGATAGAGTAGATAAAAGTAAAAACATAACAAATGAAACAGACCACTTGGAAATTGAACACTTGGGTGTTAATTGAGCTTTAAAAATAAGTCATGTTCTATTAGATGTGCGAGTCATGAAAATGTCTATTTTGACTTTTGAGGAAAGTATTTAGAATAATGTGCTTAATATCCACACCCAGATTTAGTTGGACTCAAATCCTAGGGGATTTTCTCACACCCTGTAGGAATTGTGATATATAATAGTATGGTGGGAAGCATTTGTTTTTTGTAGAAATGTGGATTGATTGCTTTTCTTCACTGCCATTTTTAGAAGGCTGCCTCCTCTCCTAGTCCCCTGGGACATCATGTCTCCTGTCGAGAGGTAGGGTGGCTGTCACATCATGAACACTTCCACGAGGAAAAGGCTCAGATGCATTGAAAGCACGGCCAAGTAGATGGAGACTCAAATGACCTGCTCAGGAGTCAATGCATTCTTCCTGAACAGTTTGTGTCCCAACGGTACGCTTGAGGATGCCATCTGTCCTTAGGATTTTTCCTAATAGATAATTTAAATACACAGTGTTTTCCTCTTTTCTATCACTGAAGTATGTGATCACACACACACACACAAACAAACACTTTACAGTCCGGTGGTGAGGAGGACTGTGCGCTGAAGGAGTTCCCTGAACACCTCTTATCCTGCTCTCTTCTTTGGACATCTGATGCTTTCACAGTCTCTTTCACTTAACACAGACTACTAAAATCATTATTTGCTTTCACTATCAAATATGCCTTAGAGGCAAATACCATATTTAAGTCGACTTTATATCATGTATCCAATGATTGAGAGAATAGCACTTAAGGTTTACTAAATGCATGTCTGTTGAATAAATGAGTGACTCCCATGGGAAGAGGATCACCCTGTCAACACTTCTGTGATAGAGCTGCTGTATCCGTTGATATTTGAATGGATAATTTCTGCTGGCTGTTGTGTTCAGATGCTGACTCTTAAATAGGACACCAATTGGGGGGCGTGGTGAATCCTAAAAAGCTTAACTGACCAGAATGCTTTTGGAATAGTTGTCCTGGCTCGTTCAAATTCTATTTAATTGAGATAAGAAACTAGCATTAGTTTGATTTTCCAGGTGCTTAAAACTGAAAATGATTCTAAAGTTAATAGTGAACTTCCCTGGAGCAGTACACTAAAACTACTAATACACTTTCTTTTCTAACTTGATAAATTTCTTACAGTTGCTGTTAAAAAGTAAATTGCCCTGCATAGATGGTGTCACTTGCCCTGTAGATGGTGTAGAACAATGTTCCTCACTACCGGTGGTAGATGATGTAGAACAGTGTTCCACGCTTCCCCTGCAGATGGCATGGAACGATGTTCCTCACTTCCCATTGTAGATGGTGTAGAACAATGTTCCTCACTACCGGTGGTAGATGATGTAGAACAGTGTTCCACGCTTCCCCTGCAGATGGCATGGAACGATGTTCCTCACTTCCCATTGTAGATGGTGTAGAACAATGTTCCTCACTTCCTCTGTAGATGGTTTAGAACAGCGTTCCTCACTTCCCCTATAGATGGCATGGAACCATGTTCCTCACTTCCCATTGTAGATGGTGTAGATAGAACAGAGTTCCTCACTTCCCCTGTAGATGGTGTAGAACAGTGTTCCTCACTTCCCTGTAGATGGTATAGAACAGTCTTCCTCACTTCCCCTTAGATGGTGTAGAACAGTGTTCTTCACTTCCCTATAGATGTTGTAGAACAGTGGTCCTCACTTCCCCTTAGATGGTGTAGAACAGTGGTCCTCACTTCCCTGTAGATGGTGTAGAACAGTGTTCTTCACTTCCCTGTAGATGGTGTGGAACAGTGTTCTTCACTTCCCTGTAGATGTTGTGGAACAGTGGTCCTCACTTCCCCGTAGATGGTGTGGAACAGTGGTCCTCACTTCCCCGTAGATGGTGTAGAACAGTGGTCCGCACTTCCCCTGTAGATGGTGTAGAACAGTGGTCCGCACTTCCCTGTAAATGGTGTAGAACAGTGGTCCGCACTTCCCCTGTAGATGTTGTAGAACAGTGGTCCTCACTTCCCCTTAGATGTTGTAGAACAGTGGTCCTCACTTCCCCGTAGATGGTGTAGAACAGTGGTCCTCAATTCCCCGTAGATGGTGTAGAACAGTGGTCCGCACTTCCCCGTAGATGGTGTAGAACAGTGGTCCTCACTTCCCTGTAGATGGTGTAGAACAGTGGTCCTCACTTCCCCGTAGATGGTGTGGAACAGTGGTCCTCACTTCCCCATAGATGGTGTGGAACAGTGGTCCGCACTTCCCCTGTAGATGGTGTAGAACAGTGGTCCGCACTTCCCTGTAAATGGTGTAGAACAGTGGTCCGCACTTCCCCTGTAGATGTTGTAGAACAGTGGTCCACACTTCCCCTTAGATGTTGTAGAACAGTGGTCCTCACTTCCCCGTAGATGGTGTAGAACAGTGGTCCGCACTTCCGCGTAGATGATGTAGAACAGTGGTCCTCACTTCCCTGTAGATGGTGTGGAACAGTGGTCCTCACTTCCCTATAGATGGTGTGGAACAGTGGTCCCTGAACTTGGCTAGGCATTCACTTTCTGATGGAGCCTTAAAAAAATACTGATTCATTGACCCCACCCTCAGAGATTCTGACTCCTGTTCTGTGTGGAGTCTTGAATATCTGGTTTGTATTTAGCACCCTAGTCAGTAACCAGGGTTGAGAATCACTGCTGTGATCATGGATCTGAGTATGTAGTGACCTCAGGAACTTCCCTAAAAGATGTTTTGATTTTAATAAATCTCTGACACCAACCTGTTTTCCTTGGTTTCCAATTGTTAAATACTGAAGATTATTGTAGCTAACTGAAGTCTCTTCTGGTTAGAGCTGTTTTTAAATGAAATTGAACTATGATAAATCAGTGAACTGTATTAAACTTTCCTAGTTCACTAATCTATGGAAAATGCTTTTCCTGAGTGGCTAGTGTCATCTACACGCAGTCAAGATAATTAGTGTTGCATAATATTTTTAAGTACATGCCTAATTTGTAATGCTTTCATTTTCAAGAGAACTCAACATACAGTATCACAAAATAACAGGCCTTATCTTAAGCAGAATGACTGTCTTTATAAAGAGAACTTAGAGAATTGTATCCCTTTTCATATAACATGGGCACATACTGAAAAACATCCCTTTCTATAAAGGAGTCCTTATTTTTAATCCCCTATGATTTACTCACATATGTTACCTTGTTCCTAGTATCTCCAAAATAGTATCTCACTGTACTCAGATATATATTTGCTGGATCTAGAGTGAGAGGTCTTTCATCTATTTTTTATAATTATAATAAATACATATTTTAGAGCAGTTTTATGTTTACAGAAAAATTTTACTGAAAATTCCCATCCATCCTCCTCCACTCCAGCTTCCCCTATTGTTAACATCTTGCTGGACCTGATGTACTGAGTAAAAAGAACTGAGATGAGTAGACTTTTAGTGTGAGGGCTTATGTCTGTCTGGCTAGGAGTTCAGCCAGCCTTACTGCTTGCTGGAGCTGTGGTGTCAGAGGCTAAAATCTCCTCTGATGTCCAGGTTTTGTCTCCTCCGTTGTCTTTGGGTTTTCCTAGAGTCTTCTTCTTAGATAAGGTCTGAGACGTGCACTTCTCTCAGTGGCGCCCTGTTAGGATACAGGAGCCCTGGGGATGGGGGTGGGGAGGGGATGCCGAGCACAGTCCCAGGGGTAGGGATCAGGTTTCAGTCTCAGTGAGCCTGCACCCTGGGCTGTGTCCCTCACAGCACATCTCAGTCATCCTCCTCCCTTAGGTGGGACAGGACGGCTGGAGCGGGTGCACTTGGGTATTTCTGGTCCCCAGGTCCGTTAGGCTCAGATAACCCAGAAGGTTAGGCTCTGGTTAATGAGTGTCCCCTGAGGCAGCCTTGTTAGAAGAACAGGGTGCTCTGTCCTATCGCAAGATGCTCCTTTCCATACGTTGCTGGAAGCCCAGGGGTTTTTTTCTGATAGTCACTGTGAGGACCAGGTAGCATTCCTGCACGTAAAACTCTCAGAGGTGTGGGCGCACCTCCCTAAGACTCCACCCCCCTGGACTTTTCATCTCTCAGACTTGTCCCTGCGCAGCCTTCAGCAGTTCCTCAGCTGTGGTTCGTTTTCCCACCTGACTCTGGCTTCCGCAGAGGTTTCTCCTCCTGGGTTCCTGCTCCAGTAAGTTTTGATCCTCTGTATCTGCCTGTCTGTCTCCAGTTTGGGGGCAGCAGTTTGCCCCATGGCCTCACTTCTCTGAAGGATCTAAGAAGAGTTGTTGAATTTCAGTGGTTCAGCTTTTTTCTTGTTGGGAAATTGAGAATCTTAACCCCTAGACCACAGGGGCTGGCTCGGATGCTGATACCACTCATGTAAATGTTACATAATTCGTAGAACCCTGTAATAGTCGTAATAAATACGAAGTGTGATTTGCAAATCTTTACCTAACATATTTTATTATAAATAGAAACATTAAATGTATTGTTTACCAAAGAAAATAGTTTTCATCAAAGATTTTCTTTGTTCCAATGAGCATTCCCTTGTGCTTATAAATCCTGGAAAAATGAATGCTCATTAATGAACATTACACTGAAATATTTTTCTTAATTATGTGGGGAAATCAATGTTTGGAGAAATAAAATGTATGCAAGACTATTAACAACAATTGTTATTTGAAAAGCAAAGACAAATGGCAGAAGATGTGGATTAAATGTGACGTGGCTGAGAATGGATGAGAATGAGTCAGTGTGTCCTACACACGCTCAGCAGTCACAAGTGCTGGGACTGCGTGCATATAGCTCACTTTTCTTCTAGACGTTAGGAGACCCACTTCCTAAAGTGGGAACCTTGTTTGGAGTTCCAGTTCTGTCCAATTTGCAGTTAGATATGAGAATGGGATTAACTTGAGGGTAGAGACCTCACCAATTCATTTTAGGGATTTAAAATTTTTTTAATACACATATTATTATAAGGACACAATTGTCAAATAATTTTTTCCATTGTATTTAAATCAAAGATTTAAAGAATCTAAAAAGCAATATATTTAATTATTAAAATAGCAATTTTCAAGAAATAAATGATCATTTCAGTCACAAAATTGTGAGTCCCTTGTAAAAGTGTAATTATGTCAGTGCCTAATAATAGTCTGCTATAACTTTTTTTAAAAAAACATAGTTTTAGGAAAATAGAAATATATTCACAAATGATAGCAGTCACGAAAACCCACATATCAAAATTATTAAAACTATTGAAATACCATCCTACATGTGGGTTGTCAATGTAAAATTAAATTTTTCAAATCGCATATCTCAAATCTTCCTTTTTTAAAAGAAATACTGTATTAACATATTTCCTTTCATTTATCACAAACTGTTTCCCGCATACCGAAGAAACTGAAAACATTTTAATAATAGCCCAAAGTGATTTTCCATTCCCACCTTTCTCCAGGAGAGCCTCTGGAATTCATTACTGCTCTAATGACGGGCCTCTTGACTCCGGAAGAGGGGCTTGGTATTTCCATGGCGTCCTGTCCACTGGGAGGTGGTCACCGACAGGACAGATCAGCAGCCCGTGCTGCATTGAAATGCAGAACCAGTGTGGCTGAGTCCCTGCCCTCTGCTCCTCCAGGGCTCTGCTGCCACTAACAATTACCAGGGACAAGAGCGCAGACATTCGCACGGCGGGAAGCCCGACCCCAGCGGGCAGCTCATTCTGCCCTGCGCTCCTTCAATGCAGCCCTGCCCTGTAATTTCCCCTGCATTGTTATCTGCGAGCGTTTATAGTCACACCTTCATTATGTCCCCAGTCCCAGCACTGGCCGTTTGTCACGTCTATGGATTCACTCAAACTGCAGTTCACGATTGCTTCGGAAGGTCCTGAGAAGTCCCTTCTCCCTCTGACGGGTTGGTGGCTGGCTCGTGAGGACCAGAGGCCATCCCTGAAAATCCAGTGGGAACCAATGTGACTTTAGATTGCCATGTGGTCACTATCAGGGGACAGCCAGGCTGCTGCAGGTGTCACAAATGCCAAAGTGCCCTTGGGACTGGACACCACTTGGTACAACAAAATCTCACCAAGGTTGTGAAGTTAGCAGGGTCTGCCGTGATAACACTCTGCCAGAGTTACTCCCGTGGAAGCGAATGTCCTCAAAAGACAGAAGTGCTGAGATCCCCGTGGTTTTCTGCAGCCACAGAGCACATCAGAGTCCCGTATTCACGGTGAGTGCCTCTGAGCGCAGACGCTACGTGAACCGCCCCATCCAAACCCCACGACGCCGTGAGGTCCACGTTCATGTCCCATTTTGCAGGTGAGGACACTGAGACCCAAGGACTCCATGGAATTTGCTGGTTTCACACAGGTGATCATCATGACTCAAGTGAGATTTGAATTCGGATCTGCTAGGCTGAAAGCCCCCTCTCCTGGCCCTGTGCTCTGTGTCCCCCCACTAATGGGCTGGGACGTCCAACTCTCAGCGAGCTTGTTCGTTTTTGCCTGTTTTCCAGCTTTAAGTTCCCCTTGTATTCATTTGTTTCTCTTGGAATGTTCCGGAATTATGTCCTCCATTCCAGGTCCTTTCTTCTTCAAAGACTGCAATGGCCTCTCCTATTCCTCTTCCAAAATATCTTTCAACGATACTTTGTGGTGACGAGAAGGATCCTATAAAAAGAGAGACGGGACTTAATAAAATAATTGGGTTCTCTGACACCCCATCTCATTCCAGTCCACAACTTACCCTGGGAAGGGGAAAGGACTTCAGTCCCTCAGACCCGCAGTCTGCAGTGGAAGGAAAGAATCTGACCTTCGGAGAAGGATGCTCACATTCCCAAGGTCACAACACTGAGGGAAAAGGGAACCTCTAACAGTGATGTCAGAGCAACGCCATGAGTTCACTTCATTCGACAAACGCAGACACGTGACTCAGCACACGCCAGGGACTGGTCTAGGAGCTTCACAAACATGATTTATTTCAGCCTCACAACAGCCTTATGACCTCAGGGCACGGATGGGCTCTGCCTTCTGCTGGTGATGAAAGTGAAGCAAAGGCCAGGCAGCTGGCAGGGGCACGATGGGGAGTGGGCCAGCTCTGCCGATTGTGCCCTGGACACCATGCTCGGCATCTTCAGGTTCTGGCTTAGTTCAGGCCCCTCCACTGTCTGTGGACCCGTGGGGTGTTTTGTGAGACCAGGGCTGGCTCAAGTCAATGGCAACACTGTCCTGTATTTGCACACAGCTTCCCATTGTCCCAGTAACTTTTACCAATCTTACCTCACTTAACCTTCACTGTGATGCTTTGAAGAGAACAGAAGGGGGGCCCAGGTTGAGAGGTCATGCTCTTCACCAGCCGAATGACCCCTCCGAGAACTTCCCCCAGGGTGCGATGTCAAAGTCATAGATTACTTTATAAATAATTTGACTGAGCATAAAAATATGAAGAAGAAAGCATGGGAACCAATTCCTGGAAGGACTTGCTGAGCCCTAGAAGGGCAGCTTCATGCTCAGAAAATGTTAGAAGCACCCCACGGATGTCG
Organism: Tapirus indicus; assembly: GCA_031878705.1. Lineage (NCBI taxonomy): Eukaryota > Metazoa > Chordata > Mammalia > Perissodactyla > Tapiridae > Tapirus > Tapirus indicus. The sequence goes on from CM062925.1 coordinate 126,190,927, forward strand.
AGGACAATTATAAAGATGAACCAGCGAACAAGAACTGAGGTTTTCCAGAATTAGGCTGAGAAGAAGGGCTTCACTAGAAGGAGATTTTGATAAGGTTTCTGTCTTTCTTCCATTTTGGAACAAGAGGGAGAGCCCCGTGAAGGTGTCTGTCACCCCTCCACGTGCTTGGCTGGCCAGTCTATGCTGGCGGACTCACGTGGCCTGATTCCTTCCTGCGTCTTTTGCTTCCTGCATCTCTTTTGTGGTGTGGTGAGGGGTGCTGCCGTTTTCCTCAGAAATAAGTGGGGGATGAGTTATTTTCCCAACAAACAACAGTCCTAAGAGCAAGGACTGTTCTGTGTGGGTCCAGGGTTTTGACTAATAAGAGAATCATACTACATTTCATGGAACTTAGACATACGACTTGCAAATATGTGCATTGCACTGACAGACGACAGCAAAGCTAGCTGTCTGGCGAAGGCAACTTTGTCACATGCTGTTTGCACAGATCTCTTCTAACCAAATCACAATTCTTGCTAATATGTCTAGTTGCCTTTCATGAGGACCACATCTGCTCAGGCGTGGGATCACATGAGTGGTTTCTGCTCACAGTGACACCCCATCCCTGCCAGCGCCTGCTGTGACTGCCCACGTTACTCCTACGTCAGCTCAAAAGGACACAATGGAAGGAGGGTGCTGTGCCAATGGTCTTCACGGACCTCCCCAGAGTCAGGTCGGGCGAGATCAGGGCAGAGGTGTGGGGGTTCAGGGGAAACAGTGACCCGGAGCCGTCTAGCTCCCCAGTTCCCATCTGGGTTCAGAACCCGATCAGGAACCCACTTCTGTATTCCTTCTAGTATTTTCCTAGCTCTTCCTGTTTCTGCCTTGACCAAAAGAAGGGAATTATAGTGCATGTTTTCAAAACTTACCTCCATAAATGGTGAAACCAGGTGGACGATGGGACCTGTAGCTGTCCTTCCTCTTCTCTGCTGTGATTGTTGCGGGCTGACACAAGGAGAAGACCGGGCAGATAATGAGTTACCGTTTCTCATCAGATGCACAGCCTAGGTCTCAGATAATGGGGGTCTAGGAAACTGCAGGAGGAAGTGAGTTTAGACCTTAAACGTCCAGCTAGAGAATTAAAATAAATCTGTTACATCTGTATACCCCAGTTCAAATGCCAGAAATGTGTTCCTGACAAGCTCCCATCCTTCCTTTCAATTTATTACATTGATTAACATCCCAAACCATTAATTCCATCTGTGTTTCGTTCTCTTCCTTTCTTCACGCTGTCGCACAGCACTTTGGGGGTATAACATTGTTCATTTTGAAAATCACTGGTTCCAGAAGATTGGAACATTAAAAAAATTAACTGTTTGAATTGTATTGGCTTAAGACACCAGGGAAAATCTAGGATACGGTGTGCATTCGTAAAGCTTTAAATAGTGGTAATTATTTATGATTCAATAACATATTAAGGTTTCACATTTTAGAAACTAGCAACCAAGGGCATTTAAAATGTAAATGTAAGTAATTGAATCTATCAAGAATGTTGAAAAGGATTATTTCAGGTCATTATTTCTCATATCCTGCGCAAATATTTAGTGGGCAAATACTATACTTTACTCTATCCAAAGGTCACAGAGATCGTAAAACACTGATGCTGGACATTGTCCTGCGCTGGCAGGTCTATCGGGCGAACAACCTCCATCGGCAGGAGGAACTAGAATCAGCTGTTACAATTAGCCCGGAGAAGATTGATGACTCCGGGGCATCTGTGATGCATAATGGATGGACTGTGATGCCTGCAGGATTCGTGCAGTGGTGGGCCATCTTCTCGTGGGTTCTTTTTATCTCAAAGACCATCTTGATTTCAATACTTCTCTCTGGTGGTGGGGAAGTCAATGAGAGAAATCAATGCACTGTGTGTTGAAAGACGACAGCAAACATCTTCAGTAACTTGAGCATTTTAGGGTCCATTCACGAAGAACTTGGCACACTTGTTCTTCTCTGAGATTTGTAGCAACTCTGTGGTATTATTTCCCCTCATTTCACAGAAGCATTTCAGGAGGGTTAAATGTGTTTTCCAAAACCAGACATAGTGCATTTATAAGTGGAATTTCAAGTCTGGTCTCATGATAACAAATTGAGGGCTTTTTTCTCTTTACCTGTGTTTTCCAAGCCATATTCCTTTAAATGTTAATACAGAACTCAAGTAAGTTTTAGCTTGAAGATGTACTTTGACAAATTAAAGTCTGTGATAATGACCAATAAAGAAACCTCTACATGCCAAAATTATTTGACTAGGAACTCATATATATATATATATATATATATATGTGTGTGTATATATATATATATATATATATATATATATGTCTCAGCATCACATGGAATTCTGAAAAAGAAACTTTGCAAGTCTACTCTACACCGTGTTCCTTCAGGAAATTGATAAGTATGTGTTTGGTGTCATCTGAAACCATAGGCATGCCTCAGAGAAAGAAAAGAACAAAGGAAGAAAACAATTCTGTAAGAGCATCATATAAAGAGCATTTTCACATTCAAAACCCTTTTCTGCACCTCTCCACTGTCCCTCTCCTCCTCGCCCGAGCTACTTCCACCCCCTTGAATGAGAATGTGAATATGAATGCATGTGGCACAGCAAATGTTATCTTGATATATTATTTTCCAATACTTTCAGGTCTCATGTCCAAGTTCTTTGATGTGAGTTATTTAAATTTAAGAACAATGGCTGAAGATGAAAGAGTGAAAAAGCCCTCTTGTGCCATTTCTCTGTTTGTGAAAAGTAATAATGTAGTGTTGTATGAGATGATGTCATGAGTCAGCAAACACAGATATCTCCAGGGAACCCTTTGTTCTGCTATCTTCCACCCAGTGGAAATTGTGTGGTAGGGGCGGGGGTATTAACTAAAACTCTGACTCTAAATAAGTGATGGTGTTACTATTTGTTTTTGGAAACCTGTAAGAAACCAAGCTGACTGTACTTTTCACTGACTGGAAGTCCAGGCACCGTGATGAATTAAGTGAAGTCATTTTAAGTTGGCATTAACCATTGGTACAGAGTCAAGGGGTCTGGAGGAAAACACATAGGAATGGGAAAGAGGACTAGCATTTGGGTTGGAAGGTGCAGTTACTGTGACCATGTCCTGTGCAGACCTCAGGTTCCTCTTTTGCAGAAACAGAAGGTCAGGTGGGCTATGGGAGTCTATGAGATTTCTGACACATTTTCTTTCTGGAAGACACTGGAATGTCCTAGCTGAGTCTTGCCTCTGCCTCTCCCGTCATACAACACTGGTCCAGACACTCCACACTCAGAGCCTTCGTAGCCTCGGGGGGAAATGACGCTGATAGGGTCTTTCCTGTCCACAGAGTAGGTTTGTTCTGAGAAAGAAAGATAAACATGGAATGCTCGAGAGTGATAAATACACGTACATACTCTGCGACTGTATTTAGTACCAGTGGACGGCAGAGTCAGTGTTGATAGCCAGCTTCTCACTCATGGCTGTATATACACATCTATATGTAGATATCCACGGACGCCTATAGATATCTAGACGCCCATCTAGATATAGATGGAAAGATATAGGGTCAGATAGACATGAATTACTTATATATTTTGCACAGTTGTATATTACACACACAGGTAAACTCACTGAAGCTGAGTCACTATTTACTGTACTTTCACCTCTCCTCAAAGAAGGCTTGTAGAAGTTCACAAAATCACCAAGCCCCAGACTCCAGAATGAAACCGGTAGAGCAAAGTGGTCAAAATCACGGGCTGGGCAGTTGAAACGATCAGTGTAAACCCCTGGCCTCACCTCAGAGATTTCTGGCAAATTTCCCAAATTCCCTGAACCTCAGCTTCCTCGTCTGTCAAAGGAATTCAGCTTCCGTTCTGCTCTCATAAGTTTTTTTGTTAAAATCAAACAAGGTTCAGCATAAAACATAATCTCAGTACTGGACCTGAACACAGGGACCACCAAACAAATGGGAAACACCATCCCGAACCCCACAAATGTGCTCTGTGCCGGCCCAGGGCGCTGCGCCTGCTAGACCTACGGACATGTGGGCCCCCTCACGGCCCCTGTGGTCCGTGGAGAGACAGACATGAAAGAGACAAACCACACACGGAACAGTTCTGATCAGAGCAGTGATGGAAATATCGGGGTGCTGCGGTGAGCCCATGGGGCACACCCCGTCCAGCCCTTATTGAAGCCACACTTCCTCAGCACACTGGCAATGTCTGGGCGCGCTTCCCTCCAGGCTGGCTGAACCCGTGCTTCTTCTCCTCGTCCGGCTCCCCAGCCGACAGTTTAACGCAAATCACAGTGGACGTTCTGGGCAGCCCGCTCCTCCTAGGAGCCCACGCCCAGGTCTTTGTTCTGTGGGAACAGCGGGGACTGGCTCACATTGGCTTAAGACACACATCGGCGACGTCTCCTGATGGGCAATCGGTGATGCCAGCTCCTAATCCTCTTCCAGCTTCTGTTCGTCATTTTGGCTGCCAAGCTGTGCTGAAGAGATCTAGAAAGCAGACAAAAGGCGCAAGGCTCATCAGAGGAATGGCAGATTGTCAGCACTGCTCACTTCACGCCATCCTTGAGTTAAAACATTTGTCATCCTGCACCTCTTCTTTAAAGGCCTGTCCTCCCATGAGATGCAAACTTTGTTGTCGCTGGGCGATCACTCTTGCCTCATCTATTATGCATTATCTTATGCAAAATAAATAAAATACAGAAACTGGCACAAGTCTATGCTAAAATGATGTTTGCATAAATTATATATTAAAAAGAAAACAAATTGGAGGAACATCAAGAAAGGTAAAGATTGGCCAAGATTTTCATCTTAACCGACTTTCAAATTGGGATCGAAACAAAGCGTTAAAATCCGAGTTTTGAGGTTGTTGCCTTGGCCCCACCCAAACTGGAGGCAACGTACAACCTAGAAGTCGTGTTCTCTGCTTACGGGACCCGGGCTCTGACAAAGCAGGAGTCATACGTCTGCAGCTCGGAGGCGCCTTGTTGCCGTGGGTGACCATGGGCCGTTGACCAACGCTCCAGCCTTGAAGACGACTGCACATTTGTTGGTGGTAGTGCTGCCAACCATCTTCCTTCGGTTTCTAAACTCAGACACCACTTTCCTACAAAAGACCGGGTGGGGCAACACTGGGTTAGCGCCCGTGTGTTGCAGGAAATTCAGAAGGTTCAGGCGGCGTTCCACAGCTGCGTCCCCAGAGAGAGTTCATGCTCAAAATCTTTGATAGTATAGACAGTAGGTGGGAAGGCCATGCACTTTTACAGCATTCCCTAGAAATGACCAGCAGCTTTAGGCTGTGCTGTGGGTGGAACGTAATTGTTGAAGCGGCACGGATGAGGGACAGGATTTGAGGGCATTTGTCAGTTTGAAATGGCCAGTTAAATGCCCCTTCTCTCTGAGGTCTACCTGTAACATATGTTCATTCTTTCAAAATTATTTCCCAGATCGATTGACTAAACAACGATGGAGTGAGTAATATGTACCAGTCACTGTGTGTTCTGACTCTCCAGTATGAATGAACCCGTGCGGCAGCTGATATTCTTATCCCCATTCTACAGATGAGGAAACTGAGGCCTCGCTTCCATCACTTGCCCAGAGTCAGGGCAGTGGAGTTCGGATTTGAAATCAGACGTCCTGCTCTCTCTCTCATCTGTGAAAAATGAGCTGTGCCCCATCAGCTCAGCACGTAACAACACAACTGATCATCCTAATTGTTTCCAATGTCCCTAGAGGGGTTGTTTTTTTCTTATACAAAGAAAATTATCTGGAAATTTCTAGGCCCATAAAGAGCTTGAAGAGGGTGTATGTAAAGTAGTAAATAGAAGTATTTGTGCTCCACTTTCATATCAACATGTTAATGCTTGCTAGTGAATTTTAGAGTGGATTTTTCCCCAAACCATTAATATTATAATTAATAACTTATTAACTGATTTAAATGTAAGATGTAATGTGATTTAAATGTAAGATGCAATGATGATGGCCGGATTATTTTCCTCCTTACATTTTATGTTAGATTTTTAGATTTCCACAAGGATAGTCTTGAAAAATAGGATAACCCTGAAAAGAATTCTTCAAAACTATTTCAATTTGCAATCCACCTGCTCCTAAATGTTACTTTCTTTCATCTGAATGTCACATTTGGCAATAAAACTCCAGGTGAAAGCTCTTTCTGCCTTTCTTTCCATTGTTTCCTAAATACAACATCCCACTGAAATCCCTCTCCTTAAAAGTCAGGCTGGGATCCTAACACCTCCGTCTTTATGCAATATTTCTCTTTTGCAAAGGGAACAGCCAAAGGATGTGAAGGGAAAAAATGAAACAAAACAAACAAGCAAACAGATAAACAGGCAGCCTCTGAAGAATGAATACCCCGGAGAGGCCGTCTCCTGGGGAACTGCAAATCTTAGTCCCCTTCTGAGGAAGTGAGGGCTCCGTATTTCTTAGAGAGATATTTCTCCCTTGACATAACAAGCATTATAATGAATTAACTAGTTAAAATCTGTTTGGCTGGAGAAATAGTCCCTGCGTCTTCTGGAGGGTGCACAAGCATGCTGTGCTGTCCGTTCGTCTGAAGCCGGAAGCCTGGATCCCAGGCAGATCCCTCCTGCAAGCTTCCTCCTCAGGCTTCTCCCAGAGAAGCTGGCTCTGCCCTGTTGTTGTTCCCTCCCTGCCTCCCGGGCAGCCTCCTTCCCTTCAGACCGGTCCAGGGCAGCTCCATCCGTCCAAATGGGAGCTGAGTTTGCAAGCTGACAGGGGATGCAAAGGGCGGGAGGTGCTGATGTCAGAGCCAGCAGACAGTCGTGATTGGATCTAATTAGACTTTGCAGCAGCAAATAGACAAGCTCCCTGCGTGATTGGCTTCAAAGTGGCTGGTGCCAAACAACTAGCAGAGGTGCCAAAGTAGAAGCCCTGCCTTTGGAGCCCAGATCAAGAGAGGCCGCCCGGAGGAGGAGAGCTGAGCGCCCGGACCGCCAGGCGCACCCTTCCTTCGTGGGCACGCCGTCCCTGGAGCGCTCTGGCACCTGGGCTTGATCACAGGCTCTCAGCCCAGCGGGAAACACTGACAGAGAACAATTAGGGAGAGAAGGAGGGAGGGGGAGCGCCTGAGTCCTCAGTCCTAAAAAGTGGACCCGCTCCCTGATTTGCAGAAGCAGAAGCATTTAGCAGCGGCCGCAGCAAGCACAGGAACAGTGAAACTGTTTAAGAAAGGACTCCTGCCCTGTTCTACCTACCCAGTGTCAGCCATGGCATCAGTCTTGGGGACCAGCAGAGGGTCTGGAGGGCTGAACAGTCAACTCAAATGCAAGTCCAAGAGGAGGAGGAGGAGGAGGTCGAAGAGGAAAGGTAAGAACCTGGCTTTCTGTGCTAACTCGCCGCTCCCCTCTGCGGTCCCCTTGGCTGTGGGGTTTACTTGTCTCCAGCAGCTTCACTTTAGGATGCTGGCGGGATGTCAGCACAAAGCAGAGACTCACTCTGGAGTTCAGATCCCTTTGTAAGTGGCCAGGGGCTTTTGCGAGCCCAGAAGGATCAGTGAACAGAGTGGCGGGCTCAGCAGAGCCTTTGGCTCTGAGCAGCCTTGGGCAGAGGAGAGGGGCCGTTCTTTTGCTGGGAGGATGGTTCCCTCCGGGACTCTGCTGCGCTGGCTGCCAGCGCTGCCTCTGACCCTCTCGGAGGCAGCATTAGCAGAGGGTGCCAAAGGAAACACTCAAGTAAGCCAGCACCCCTCAAAACGAGGGATAGACCTGTGCTAGCTTTTCTGTCTAGATTGTCTTGGAGGAGGGAGTGGGCAAAACGCTGGCAAGCCGCCTCCCCAAATTGGCTGACAGTTGCCACTTAGTGTGGCACCCATTGTTTTGTAAACACTGGAACCCACAGAGAGAACAGGCTCATCCTGGGGAAATAGGCAGAAATTAATCCATGAAAAGAGAAATAGGCGTTACAGCTTGTTAGTGGTGCAGAAGTGCAAACCAGAAAAAGAGAAAAGGTAGCCGGGTGACAGGTTGCTGCTGACACGCCGTCACGCTTGTGCCTGGTTGCTGATGTTCTGAGGTCAGCCGCCCTGAAGCTGGCGAGGTCCATCAGCTGCCCAGGCTTCCACAGAGGGGCTGAAGGGGCATCAGCCGCTGCTCCAGCCTGAGAGGCGAGTCCTAAAATGCCATCACAGCCTGCGCACGCAGTCCTCAGGAGGGTGGAAAGATTCTCCCAAAGCCGCCTGTTCTTTCCCAGACGGGAACTTGTTATCAGCAGCTGTTTATGATGAGCCGGCAGGAGAAAGTTCAGTTCTTAGCCTTATTTGAAATATGTTGATTTTTTCTTCTAAAGTGAATATAGAGCCATCAAGAACAGTTGAGAAGACATGACTGCACTGGATCAGATTTTCCAGTTTTTCTAATGCAGGACAGGTTGTCAGACATGGTTGAGGTGGTAAATTTTCCCAGGGAATTTCCATCTTCGTAGTGGCCTAAGATAAGTTTCTGCCCCGTCTTTTCCTAACTGCTCTCACACAGTCCCCGAGTCCTTCACGGCTTCTTCCAATAACAAAAAATAGCCAGATAGTTTGAAGACATAAATGCCAATATCAAACAGTCATTAATTATGACTGCGTGTCCAGACTGCAGGGGCAAAGCTGGCCTGACAAGTTCCTTGAAAGGTCTCCCAGCCTTCTGTTTCAGAAAGGGGATGAGTCTGTAATTCTAGTTTAACTCTCAAGCTGCTAAAATGACTATTGGCTATTCACTTTGTTATCTGAAAATGTTATTTTGAAACAGGTCTTTTAATGTCTTCCAAAAATAATGCTGACAAAAAGTGACAATGATATTGAAAAAAATCAAAGAATTTGATAATGAAAATAACTTTTAAAAGAGAAAAAAGAAAACATCTTATATACTTCGAGTGTTCACGTTTCCCAAGATTTTTTTGTTTAGCCTATTCAAATATTTAAAATTAAAGAGTGTGGAATAATATTTCACAATAAAGCAGTCTATAGAAATAAAATATAAGCAGACGGACACGGATGCCTGTCTCCAAATTCATTTTTTGTTCCTTTAACCGTCAGTCATGCTAGCTTAGAAAGCAGTCAATTTTGGAAAGAAAAACAAGAAATTTGAAGGAAGACTTTATTTGCTATAAACTTAACTATAACAATTCAAAATAAAATTTTTATATGACATATTTCTATGCCTTGGTCGTTTTGAATATACCAAGTCTCTAAATTTTCGTGGCCGAGAACTGAAGGGGAAAGGGCAGTCAGGCTGCGTGTACTAATTCCTGTTACTCGGGGAGTGGTGCGTGGGGGTGAGATTTCCCAGGGCATCTGCTGACTGCTGTCTTTGTAGGAGAGTCAAATCAAACTGCTAAATATTCACTTTTTAGGGAAAAGTTAACAACGTAAATGTAAGTGATAGAATTAAAAGAAAACATAGCGATTATGGGACACGTTAAATGGTAATTTGCATTTTCCTGGGAATAGATCAGTTTATATATAATTCCTAGTTATTACAGATGCTTGTTTTTCTCTTCTCTACCAGGTCTATGACGAGTTTAAATTATGTTCTAAACTTCATGAATCTTAACAACAGTAATTGGATAAAATAGCCTCAGCTTTTAAGCTTATCTAATGTTAAAACTCTGTCTTTGTCACAATTTAAAACCCACGTGTGTGTTGATGGTAGTTACGGAATTTTAGGAAGGCTGTATTGAGTACTAACTGAAGCCACAGATTAGGAGCACAAAGAAAGGGCTCTTCTTAGATGTGAATAAATAAATTAAAATAAATGTTAATCTTTTTTGCCAGTGACATATATTTTTCCACCTGTTCCAATGAATGGGTCATTTTTGAAGACACGTCATCGCTTCTAGTTCCCCAGTGCTGTGAGATGCTGTCACCTCTCTATATGTGTACTCTGAGAGTGGCTTCCATGTGATTTTTTTATTACACTCTTTATTGTCAAAATAATCTATAGGCTCTGAGATAAAAACTCCATAGCTACAGCTTAAGTGTGGAATTGATGCGATATTTTCATTATCAATACATACGATCCATAGCCTCGGAAGTGAAATACTTTCTTGTACTAGGTATTTTTCAGTCTCCATACTACACAGGAAGTCATTTATAGCTTTAAAAATAAAAACAAAAATAACTTAGTCCCAGCATATGACTTTCAGGTATTCACTCGCCAGGACCTGCATTTCTTTCTTAGATAAACTTTAAAGAAGACGCTCAGGGCAAACCTCCCTACCCACCAGTCCCTTCGGCTCTTTTGTCAGGACCGAGACTGGCCGTGTTTGCATTTCTCTGCATGTTATTTTTCAGTTGGGACTTTCTTAGAAATCATTTATGAATGGTTTACATTTTCTGTACAAATGAGAACTGTCAAAATTTGACTTTTGTATGGAAGAAAAATAGGCAGCTAAAAGGAAAAACTCTGAAAAGAACAGGGAAACCATCTCATTTTTACACATGTGGTTAAAGAATATTCACATTCCACGTAACGTGGGAGAGATACTGCAGTTTATTCCACTTGGACGTCATTCGGAGATTTTCAGGAAATACTGGGGGCACATGTAGTTCATGGAGACGCCACTGCTACCCGCCCTGCTGAATGCCTGCCTAGCTCCTTTCTCAAGGAGAATTCTCAGACTGCACTTTATTTTACAGTTCTGGGTAGAGTGATGCGAGGTGATGATGCCCAACCAGATCTGTGTTCTGTGGTTATATTAGTGTCTGCCTGTGTTAGGAAAGAACTGGATGTGGCAATATTATAAAAGGTGTATATTTTAACCCAAAATAATGAAGGTAAAGGTTTAAGGTATTTAAAATTAGTATCAGCTCAACCAGGCAGAATAAGAGGCAGTTTCATCAAAACAGTGTAGTGTATAAGGATAAATCACTTAAAATTTTATCGGTTAATCTCTGAGCCACGGGATACCTTCAGAGTGATATGTCCGAGGAATTTCATGGGTGTATTTTTAGTTATTAAAACGGTACATATAGTCTCTTCTGTATATTGGGTGTTTTTTTACTAGTAGTATTTTCCTGAAAGAAGCTGTTTGTTAGCGTGAAGTGCATTCTGTAAATAAAATATTTTTAGTATTTGACCCATTAGTACATACAATGTGTGAAATGACTGAAGTGCGTAGACATTTAAAAGAAATTGCTCTTTTGATGCAAACACATTTGGAGATGGGTTGGGCACCAATACGAATGTGGCTGGTTGGGTGAGGTAAACGGGAGGCTGGGGTTTTAGGTGAGGCGTGTCAGTCATGAAGCCGAGGAAGGGAAGGAACTTCACAGAACTATTTGAAACACTATAGAAGTCTGTGAAGTCTGTCGAATTGCATTCAGGCATCAGCACATGACCTTTCTTTTTTTTGAGGTGTTTGGCAGCAAAATAAATTGACACTTGAAATTTAGACGTTGCTGCGGGGTGATCAGTTACACGGAGTTTTAGAAAATTGAAGATGAATTTTGGAAACAGCAACACAGGTGTGGGTCTGTGGGAGCCGGCTGACGAATCTTGGGAGGTGGGAGCTCGGCCAGTGGCTGAATGTTGTGAAATGCAAATAAAAAGTTGGCAAAAGGCGCAGAATAAGTAGAGCAGATGGATGCCACACACAGGCTTGTTGTGAAACGGGATTCCATGAAAAATTAATGAATTGAAAGATTGTGCTGAGGACGGAGGTGGAGAGGCCATGGGGCTCTTCCTGCTTGCAGCCTCAGTGACACAACCCGTCCACGCTGGCTGGCTGGGGACAGGATCTCCCCTGTACCATGGCCCGCATCCCCTTGTCCGCTCACCTCCTGCTCCGACGGCTCCCGAGGAAGGACTGGGTTTAGTGATAAAATTGAATGGATTAAGCCGTTCTTCATCATCTAATTGTGTAGGGCGGTTTTTTTCCTTTCTCTTTTTAAAATTTGTATTAGCACCTCTGGCTTCTAGTGACCCGTGTAACAGCAGTAATTTGAGATTGCTTCGAGGGCATTAGATATGATGAGTGAACTTGAATTTAGAATAAAAATACGAGGTTCACGTATCCATATCTACATAGTGGTGATTCGGTTATTGTAGAAGTGCTGTCCCAGAACAGCCTTGCATGTGGAAATGCAGGAGAAGGAAATTGTATTGTTCTTTTTTGAAGCACGGAAAGATAACTCACGCTCTGAAAGCGTTCCACATCCAATTTAAATACCATATACACACACACACACTTATGTTTGTTGTGCATGTGCACATGTATACATATACACACAGTAAAGACAGTTGAAACATTTGAGCAATTTTTATATCTGCCTGCTTCTTTTTCTAAAATGCTAGAACGTGAATGTCAGTGTTTCTGTAATATGAACAGTTTTGAATAACTCATAAAACCAAAAATAATTATACTAGTCTGCTCTTAATCATTTAAAAATATTATTTCTAAATCAAGGCTGCATTGGTAAATTGCAGTCTTAATTACTAGCAAATAAGATTTCTAAAAGGATAAATTTTCACATGCTAAGCACGATTTTAAAAGCACTTATTATAGGCATTTTGAAACTGAAAAAAGGGTGAATGTGAGACATGAAAAGCACGGATGCCCTTCACAAAATATGCAGACTGCTGAGTGTTAGCACTACCCTTGTGGTTATATAGCACAGGAAGAGGCAGCAGAGCAGGGCATCGCCGGAAGAGCGGCAAAGATCCCCCATTCGTGGTGTTGAGCACCTGTAAATAGCGTGAACCTAAATTAACCCCTATCTTTTCAAGTCAATGTTTTTCCTCCACTGAAATGTGGAAATACATGTGTTAAATACTTGATTATGCAAAGAGAATTGCTTATTCCTAGCTATTAATATATTATAATTCATTTGAGAATGCACCACTATCAACGAAAGGGACATTGCTTTCGAAAAGAGGGGAAAAGTCTGTTTAATTTTTGATCCATGTGTGAATCTGACATGCTCCTGTGAAACCAGAAAACAGAAAGATGCGGATACAGTTAGAGATTTAAAAACGTAGACTCCTGTACTTGCATATGGGACTACCTTGGTTCCAAACATCTCTCCTTGGTGATTAAACTTTTATTTACTTGTTTATTTTATTTAAAAGGAACGAGGGACGGGGGCTACTGCATCTCACTTCTTGACAGACTTGGTTTAAGCAGCATCATAGCAAATGTGGCTCTCAGAACCCTCAGTCTCCATCTGCAGATTCATGAGTGAGTCGGTCTTCCCAGCAAACAAGTCAGAGAATTAGCAACCTGGAAATGCATATGTTTGCTTTTTAAGAGGTCAACAATTTTCCTCAAAATAAACTCGGCCACTTGCAAAGACAGAAGAATTTTTCTGAAGAGCAATAAATGTCTAAAAATAAAGAGTTAATCTGAGAGACTGGGTTCTCTCCATACACTGTGGAAATTTAGTCGTCTTTTATTCTGGTTACAGGTATCGAGTATGAAGGGCAGCAAAATAATTGCATTTTATTATTTTATTGATGGGGAATGAATACAATTAGCATCTGGTTTCTGGTAAGAAAATGGCTAGTAAAAGTCTTCTTTGTGTTATAAAATACACACGCACACAATTGTGTGCGTGTGTATATATATAAATTCATTCTCATCTGTTTTAAATTATAAAAATTACTGATAGTTAATGTTAAAACTTTTTGAATCTCACAAAATAGCAAACAGGTAACATAAATTTTATATTTATATTAAAGAGGGGATTTTATGCTTGGTTAAGAAATAGTGTCCAATAAATGGAGCATTTATATAAACAAAGAAAAGTGGCATTTAGGTTCAAGAGGAAAGGACAGATAATATAAATGCTCAGGTGACTTTTCGATTTTAAGATCACTTCTTCTGAGTCCCTAGGAGATGAAATTTTAGAAGCCTGTTTTAGCCGTGTGCACTGAGGGTCAGGGAGCTAAGGTGGTGTCGTGTTGCTGCTTGCGCGCAGGGAGGGTGGGCGGAGGGGCCGTGTTCGTGTAGCTAACCGCTGGTTCAGTCACGACAGGAACAGTCACGGCGGCTGAAATCTCAAGCCAGGAAGGTCCGGCCCCGTGTCCACACCTAGTGTGATCCAAATCTCCGAGGACTAGGGAGAGCGTCTAGCAGTGTAGGCGAGAGGTGGCATAGGACGGTTGTTGTTATTTCCGATGTGAGTACCTGTTCACTTCAGCTAAAATCTGGTCACATCCATTCCTCGGGCGCATTTATGACAGTGCCCACGGAGAACTTATTTACAAAAGAGATCAAGGCTTCTTTCTGTGGCTGCTGTTTCACCATTTGGGTAATATACGAAATGAATATTGCTCAGAATATATTAGCAAACCCTCTTTCCTGGAGTCTCTACTCTGCAGAAGTGAATCTTGCACCTAAACGATGGCTCAACACTTTCAGGTGATTTGCACATCATAGAAAGTGTTCCTTTAAATACCTCAGCCGGGATGTGCTTTGGAGAATTTTATAGATTTAATTAATCTTTGCTGCTCCATTTATTTGAGATGAAATCTCTGATTCTTGTTTCCTACCGTCGATAGACGGAAGATCTGCCTCATCATTTTGTAATGTCTTACATGATTTCTCAAATACGTCTTCTCAAATGTGGTGTTAAAATAGGGTGGAGGGGAACTCACGTGTCTGAAACTGGAGCCTGTCACTAGTTGAGAACATTAACCCTGGACAAATCCCCTCTATGGTGAAAAATAAACCAACAGTGGGGGTGGTACTGCTTCTTGAAAGCAGGACTCGGGCACCACAATAAACCAGCTCAGAGCATGCCACTGTATAGGGCACCAATAATGGATTAAAAACCTATTTTATCAGTCTAAGTCCATCGGAAGTACACAGATTTCCTCTCTTTAAAATTAATGCAATATTTCTTAAAAGTTTAATTGCTTTTGGAAAAGTGCAATTTAATAAACATGACAGAAACGTCAGCAAAATCGATTTTGACCTCCCCTGCACCCCAAGTCTGGCTGGGTTCACTCATCCTTGTCTGTAACAGATGCTCCACTCGCATGTGGCTTGTGGCTGTGGAAATAGACGTGTCCTTAAAGGAAACACACACTCTCTTTTTATCAGACCCGCTCAGGCCCAAGAGCCGACATGTGAAATGTGCACAAGCTCAGACACTATCTGACACGTTCAACTAAAAAAAAAGACTTTCATAAATTTGGGTGATGAGCAGATGAACAATAAAAATAATACCTTTTACTATCCCTTAGGTGAATAAAAACATGGATGGCCTACTTGAATCACAGACATAAAGACATTTTATTTGTGATTCAACCATAAACATTAACATCGTAGATGAACGTTTTTAAAGGACTATTCCGATTCTAACAGAATTCTACCAGAAAGCAACTTTTTAATTCAAAACATACAGTTCAAGGAGAAATTTTTAAAACTCAAATTAGTCCAAGCTGGTAATTTTCTTCCTAAAAAAGAAATAAATTTGAAATAAAAATTGTTGCTACATCCCTAGGTAAAATACTAGGATAAACGGTAGCTTTTAAACACTCCAAGACAGTAGAATGTGAACTACACTAACCTTGGCAGCCCTTGAAAGACACTGAGGGAAGAGCGAACCCCGGCACCCCGCGAGAGGCTCGGAGGGGTAGTGAGTGTGGGCCCGGTCCCCACACCAGCCCCCCATGAGGAGCTGCGGCTGGGTGTGTATTCAGCCCTGATGGGAATTCAGTGAAATACTTACTTTTTAAGCATTTAGGATGATAAGGCTATTCATCTGAGATCTAACAAATTTGAGAGTTCATATAATTTTATGTAATCACCTGGGTTTTTTAATCCAATTATTTTAGGGAAGTTAAATTATAATTTGGGCTTTGTATGTAGATAATGAAGAGACTTCAAGCCATTAAAATTGCACTTGTGTGTTTTTTTGTAGATTCCTAATACAAGCACACACTGTACGAAGAGGACAGACTTGAGATTTAAAACACATATAAGCATTTATTGAAATAATGAACATGGAAATATTAGAAGAGTCTAACTCTGGGACAGCGGAAGTCCACGTATACTCATCTTTAGATGAACATTTGAAAAATCACGTATAGAAAAAAAATCTTGCCTAAACTTCTGAGAACACACACTCCTTGAGAGAGAGTGGGAAATGGTCTTGGTCGATGACCACGTTTTACAGTATTGAGGAGAACATTCCTTGTTACTTGTAAAAGTTCCAAAACATCATTTTTTAAAATTTCCCCTTATGCAAAGAAGTGAAATAAATCTTTTTGTCTTTGCCACTAGTAAAAAAGAATCTATCCTCTTACATCATAAAACAAGAGGGAAACAGAGTCCCAGTGGTAGGAAGGGATTCTGATAGCGGGAGAGGGAGAAACACGGATGCAGAGACACGGAGAGACAGAAAGAACGACGGAGGGGAGACCGACTGATGTCTCTTCTTCCTCTGCTCTGATTAAAGTTTATTTTCCTACATTTCATTTTCCGTGTCCTCCAAAACAGAAAGGGCTTTTGATTTAAAGTATGGGGCATGCTATCCAATTCTGCTCTGCTTGCAATTTTGCCTTAAACATCATATATGTCTTCAGACAAGGGTTGTGTTTGATGTGTGTAAGTACCGTTTATTCATTTGCAAATATATCTCCTCAGGTGCCTACTATGGGTGGACAAGGAGCTAGGAACTAAAAAGACACAAGAAAAAAAGGTTGACAGGTCCTTCTCCCTGAGGTTATGTTGTACACAGGGATATGGACGTACAAACAGAAAATCGAAACAGGGAATGAAAATAACACACCGTGACCCCAACACAGTATTAGGCTCTATGGGATTGTTTTTAAATACAAAATATAATCATAGTTTTACAAAATTGGATTTCTGTCGTATTTATTTTATTATTTCAGCAGAAACTCCTGTATAAAAACTAAATCACTAAAATGTAAACTTCTCTACAGCTGAACATTTTACTCTCTCCACGATGTCATAACATAATAGCTACTCAATTAAAACCCACTGAGGAAACTGACTTCATTTTTGACATAAGAATTGCTTAAAGACATAATCAGAACCACGTTGTGTAAGGGAACATTTCCGGAGGAGATTGTGTACAGATCCTGGGAGCTGAGGCAGTTTACATAGGGAACAATGTGGGGATTGTGTACAGGAAAGATGACAACGGGGGAGGAACACAGCCTCTTCGGTTCTTGTTCTGTAGAATTATCTGCAGGTTTGAATGATGAGGGTTGCTTCTGTCTGTGCTGTCACTTCTCAAGGATGGGGGCCAGATGAGCTCTTTGTGTTCCCAGAAATTAGCACAGTGGCTCTCTCATTGTACACCATCCATAAATGATTGTTGTAGAATTAATGATCAGATTCAGATTGCAAATGTATAAAGGACACTGTCTGATTTATTTTTAAGTCATTGCTATGTAAATTTGAATGTATTCATTCAACAAACACTTAGGGAACACCTTTATGTGTCAGCCATGGTGCTAAATAGCAGGGATTAAGCAGTAACAAAAGCGCTGGAAAATGCTCTAAAAAGAAAGCAAATCTCAATATGGCTCAGGTTTCTCTATAATCCATGCTGAAGAGATATTTTACAAAACCATCCTTTCAGAAAGCTCTAGAGGCACACTTCTACTGTGCACCAAACTAGCCGCACCAGTGATTGGCACGCTCGTGGGTATTTGTGTGGATGGGATGAGATGAAACCCTCTGACCCAAACAAAACCCAATGATGCTTCTCAGTGACCAGCCCCTGGGAGCCTCGTGCCCCCTACCTTGACCCTAACGACTTCTTCTCAGCCTCTTTCCTGTGCCTCCAGCTTGAGCACGGAGGTACACCTCCTTCTGCCTCATGGGGACACATCTGCCCTTGAATGTCCCACACCTGTAACTCGTGCTGGACTCCTTCTAGAAAGGTCCAAACACTGCCCAAGAACTCAGCCACCATCTTTCTTCTTGGTTCACAAAAATTCAACTCTGTCCTCATTTCTGGGGGCAAGCATTGTGTGCATCTGTGTAAAAGTCTAGCACCAAGCCAACGAAAGCAACTTAAACACAGCGTCCAACCCGTGATGTAGCTTGGCATTCTCTGTGACCCAGGGCGGCATATCTTTGCCTGGAGGTCATGAAAAGTAGGACATAGAGCTCATCCAAATCATCATCAAAGGTGTTCCCACCGCCATGTCGACTTAACATTGCAGACGCAAGACACGTCATGAAAAAGATGAGCCACTGAATTTGTCCCTTATTCCTATGGAGAGAGCATGTTTCTTGGTCTTTCTTATCTCCTACTTATTAGATAACTTTGGAGTGATCTGTCTGCCCATTTGTCTCTCTGTCTCTATCTCATGGACATTAATTCGGCAGGAGATGTGTGTAGAACCACACCCAAAGTGCAGCACTAGAAGATGAAGTTCTTTAGTACACATGACTTACTTGGTCTTCTCACTTTGGTGACAATAATGCTCTGGCTGTCGTCATGGGTCTAGATATTTATCTGTAATCGTTCTTAGGAACATTTGCAAACTTGAACATCAGGGAAACAATAAAATGCGAGTTGATAAAGTTGAAACCACACAATGGATTGAATGCTACACACCATTTGTGTATATTTATGTGTAAGAAATTATAAATTCTACACAGCAGAAATCTGACGTTTGCATCCATAACTGTTCACTAGGTTTTATCCTTAATCCAGTGTGGTCAAGGAAACGGTCTCTGCCCCTGACACATTTGGACTTTTCTTCTTTCAGTGTTCAGGCTGAGCTGATCCTTTAAAGTGTCTCCCAAGAAGGCCTTGACCCACATCTGTCCACTCTGAATGGTACTTCCTTATGGCAGGGTTCTTACCACTAATATCAAAAACCACCTCTGTGTCTGAAACTTTCACTGCTTTAGTGTTTTCAACAAGATTCTCTCGATTAGTCGAGTGTAAACCAGCAGTGATGAGGCCATTCAAACAACTGCCTGTTCGGCCCACCGGCAAGAAGAACTAAAAATTAGTCACTCATATTTATTCCGCACTTACACCATTCCACTCTGGAAAGTCCTCTCTGCTGCACCGTTTCCTTATCTATAAAATAAGAACAATATTTGAATTGTAAGATTATGTAACAGTGTTTGAATTATAAGATTTCACATGCATTTCATGTATGTAAACATATGTACATTCATACGGTGAACAGCAAAATGTCTGTCATGTTTAGGTGACCTGTAGATGAACTTTTAAGATAAAATTTAGAATAGGTGGGGCTTGCTGTACTTTAGTCTAAGTTAACTCTGCAAAAGTCTAGATAGACAGTGTATTAATTTGCTAGGACTGCCACAACAAGGTACCACAGACTGGGGAATTAAACAACAGACATTTATTTCTCACAGTCCTAGAGGCTGGAAGTCAGAGAACCAGGTATGGGCAGAGCTGTTTTCTCCCAAGGCCTCTCTCCTTGGTGTGTAGACAGCTGCGTCCTCCCTCTGTCCTCGCATGGTCATCCCTCTGGGTGTGCCTGTGTCCTAATCTCCTCTTCTTATAAAGACATCAGTCATAGGATTAGGGGCCATCCTAGTGACCTCATGTTATCTTAACCACCTCTTTAAAGTTCCTTCTCCAAATATAGTCACATTCTGAGATACTGGTGATTGGGGCTTGAATATATGGGTTTGAGGGACATAACTCAGCCATAAGGGACAGAGAAGCACACTTCTGTTCACCGTGAGAGACCTTTCCTGACAGCAAACTGTGCTGCTAGTTCTCCATGCCCTCTTTCCAGAAACTCCATCTCTACCTCAGTAAGAGCCAGAAAATTCATAAGTTCCATTTCCATTACTATAGTATCCCTAGTCTATGAGAAATACCTAAAGAATTGGACAAACATCAGATTTGATTAAATAATGTCCACAAAGTTTTTCTTGATTATTTTGTCTTAAATGTTGCCACCTGATGTGATGGTCTGAACCTACGTGAATTCTATTTTATTCTGCCTTTTGTTTCCTCTTTTCCTGCTCCTCTGAAGATCCCCATTTCTAGTTAAAAGTCCTGTGAACTGTCACGATTCTTAGAAGGGTTACCTTCCATAGTGTACAGTCATGCGCTGCATGTTTCAGTCAATGACGGACTGCATGGGTGACAGAGGTCCCATAAGATTAGTACCACTTAGCCTGCATGTGTAGTAGGCTATACCATCTCAATCTGTGTAAGTACACTCTGTGATGTTCGAACAACGGCGAAGTCGCCTAATGACACATTTCTCAGAACGTATCCCCGTCGTTAAGCGGTGCATGACTGTAAATGGTGAGAGGATCATTTTTCACCTCCCACTGATCACTCTTTTTCCAACTTGAATAGAATCAGTCGTATATCTTTCTCACTGAGAGGTAGAAAGGATCCCAGGAGATCACTAACTCAACATCATCTCTGTTGTTTCGGGATAAGGGCAATGACACCCAGACAGATAAGTGGCTACTTCAGAAAGCTAGATGGCGAAAGAGCCTGACCCTTTGGTCTTCGGTCAGATCCTCTAGGTGAAAAGGAGCCATCGCCCTGGTGTGAAACTGAACACACAGGTACAGAAGGGCAGTCACACGAGTGTGGGCTCCTGGAGAGGCGAGAGTTTCAGGGTGAGGGCACACCAAACACAAGAGTGGGTGTTCTCAGGCAACGTGGGGTTCACTGCCACTGAGGAGACGCCAGCGGAAACATCCCAGAAGCAATGTCACCTGCATCTTAGAAGCTGTGACATGGGACTGTGATACACAAGGACTCGAAGGGGGTTTCTGTACTTCCCATTTTCAGGAAGACGCTGAATAGCATGAAACCAAGCTTATAACATCTTAACGAATATATGGGTGTGTGTGTGTGTGTATGTATATGTGTGTAGATGTATTTGTATATGTGTAAATACACATATTGATATACACCTCCCGCTGTGCTTTCATTTACTTAAGTAGTGTCAGTAACACAATTGTCTGATTTGAAGAGTAAAGAAAAGCTCAGTGATTGTTTAACAAACTCAGACATTTCACATCTTCGTTCTTCAGATATCTATATAGTATGTATGTTGAGCCCCAAAATAAATATTAATTATTGTACAAGGTAAAAATATTTAAGGAATACAATGAATTAAGATTAGGAGTGAGGAAATTTTAAATTCTATTTCTCAAAAAGGAAATGGAGGGAAAGGAAGCCAGTGTACTACACATACACAACACCTCCACACAACACCACGCACAAAGAGGTGAGTCTAGAGGAGCATGTTGTTTGTTGTGATATTCAAATTAGTTAATATTTTACAATGAAAATAAAGCATATTCTTCATTCAGTAAAACCCTGCGACTAAATTTGCATACTGTAAAATATTCTCATCAGACCTAAATACACTTCTTTGGTTATTGTACATCTGGACTTAAAATGAAAACATTCTGTATTACCGTGTGTGTCTCTCTGTGTGTTTGTGTACAGGATTTTTTCATCCACTTCCATGCATAAAGGGCAAGTTTAATGTTCCAATTTCCTAGATTAAACCTGCTCAGATTCTAGCTGGCTAAACAAAGTCAAAATCAAATTGAACCCACAGGTAAACACATAGGTTCTGTTTTAAACTCACTGAGTAAATGGATAAAAAGTGGATTACAGAAACCCAGTTGGGCAGAGAATAGTCAAATAGGCCACCTGAGCTCACCCTATGATGACTGATCCTGGAAGTGTCTACTTTAAATCAAGCAGTTAAATGTCTGAGACCCTCACACGAAAGCACACTGTGCTCCACCACATAACACAGGGATACGAACATTAAGGAGAGTATATGCAACTCCATCGCACACAAGTTGACTAAAATTGCTCTTCCCATCTGTTCAAAATCTCATTTACAAAATCATTTTACATAAACACTCACAGGTAGGATTTCTGGGTTTTTTGAATTCCTCTGTAAACAAACCACCAATTCTGGGTGACATTTTCTCTGTAACGGGCCAGGGAATCTTGATCCCTTATCCCAGAAATGAGAACGGGAGGCTTGCTCATGCCTCAGAACTTAGCAAAGAGAGTGGACCGAGCAGATTTCTTTAGTCCCCTAGCCCATTGGTTCCGTGGGACTGAGAGGGGCTCCAGACCCAGAGCTGGGACAAGGCAGGAGCTGAGGACACGTCCCGATGGGAGGACACCAGAGCCTGGAGCCCAGAGCCCCGTCTAATGTGGGTGCAGCGTTTCTATAATAGTGTACGTGGGACTCGGGTGGCATGCGGCAGTCAGTACCTCCCACTTACGTGGGCTCTGCGAACTTCCCTGCTGATGTAATAGCAAGGCATAAAACCCTTTATTTGTAAGAATGTCTTCCAACTCCCAAGTGACTTACAGTAGAAGCTGTTCTGAAACTGAGTGACTTAAAGTGTGTGTGTGTGCGAGTGAGAGTGTGTGCAACCGTGTGCCTCTGCACTCCACATTACACGTACGGAAACAGCAAGGCCAGGTCACTTAGTACAAGTAAAGTCTTTCCAAAGATGCATGGGCAACTTTAGAAAGTCCTCTTACAACAAGCTTATGTTTTAAAGTTTATTTTTATACTTGTTTCTGAATTCTTTTAGATCAACATTAATATTATTGGGTCTTAAAACACACGGTAACCTTTCCCCCCTGCAATGTTTTGGTTCATTTCCTTCTCTTTGTTGCCCTATTTTTTTAAGTGACTTTAATTCTTTGTGCAAACTGAATCACGATGACTCGGTTACTGTCCTGGCCAGTCTTGAGGCTGGTCTCTCCACGCTGAAGAAGGCAAAAATTTTGAGTTTGAAATTTAGGTTTTTCATTCATCTCCTACTTTTCATTCAGACGAGTATGGATTTTTCTTTCAGTTATGATGATTGTATTCCTTACAAAGTTTCACAATGGAATTATATTTTTGGAATCATTTTCACCCAAGCAATGGGTGAAAATGCATAATGTTCAATGTAGACTCATTTAAAGAAAAATAACAGATGCCTTAAACTTTCTGATAACCTTCCAAATAGAAGCTTCCATACTAGCAAGCGCTGCCAAGATACCAAGCACATGCAAGTTAAAAAAGAACAATAAATACACTGTTCATTTTCTTGTCTTTTATACTATTTCCTCTTCTTTTTCATTGTTATGTTATTTGCTGTCCCAAAATGTGTTCTAAGTGACTGTCGAGGCTTCTCGCATTTCTTCTTAAGGAGGGTGATCCTGTGTCTGGGTGGTGCCAGTGCACACCTGCAGTGCAGGACTAGTTAGAAATAATGCCCATTTCCTCCTCGTCAGCATCCCCATTAGTCATGCAGTCACGTGCCCCAAAACTCATGAAACAATGCTGTTATCATTACTCCACGACATACTCAGAGATGCCCTCAAGACAGCCTTCCCTCCAAGCTCTATCACCCATGTACTTGTGGGGTTGATGTTCTTGCTGTATGTCTGTCTACTTCTTGTTAAAATATAATATGGCATTTAATTTTATTTGTTTTTCACATCCCCCCTGAAATCAACTTGAAGCCACTCTTAGTCTGCATACCTATTGGGAGAGCCGTTTCTAAAGCAGGATCTCACTCGGGAGATGGAAGCAGAGGGCCAGTGCAGTGACCGAGGGCTGCTGGTGGAGGAGCAGAGCCCACAGCTGGGGATATGGACCCGTGGCTTCTGTGGTCAGGCGGTCCCACTGCAGGATGCTCAGCTGCCCCTTGTCATGCCCCTCAGTGGCCTGACACAAAGGGCTCCAGTGGCCAGACATCAACCCCCAGCACACATCCACACTGATGCTTCTGCCCCAAAAATCACTGAGAAGTGAGGCCAATCTGTGCCTACAAATGAGCAGAGCTCAGAGATTTTCCAAAACAAATGAGCATAAACCACACAATGAAACCCAGGTGGCGGCACAGGAAATGTGCTTTGTAAAACCTGTGTAGTGCAGCCCCATTTCCTATCCCGTAAGAAGACGGAAAGGACAGGGACAGGATAAAATGCACACACTTGACAAAACACACTCACGAGGGGATCTGAGGAGTGCAGTCAATCCCGCACGTCCAGCGTGAATTTGAAAGGCTTGGGCCTGTCTCATCATCATCTAGGGCATACGGGAACTTTAGGGTAGCATTTTATTACAATATTCTCTGCAGTCGGTCCTTGATATCCATAAGAGCTATTTGCTCAGAGGTCTGTGAATCCTGATCTGCCAAAACTTTTATAGCAAGTCATTTCTCCCATGAATGGAGTAAAGTAAAATTTCCAAATGGAGTTTCATGCAACCAGCAAGATGCATTTCTTTTACAGTTTGGGATATTTTGATTTATATAAATTTAACAAGTTGTTTTACTACAAGGCTTCTCAGAGCTAGTGCATGTTGCTAATATCCAAGGAGACACATGCAGGATTTTCCAATCGTGTTTCCACCTTAAACAACATTTTGGGGATGACCCATTAATGTCCCACTTAACGTCAGCATTCAGTGAGTTAAAGTTTAGGAAATGCCCAAATAATTGAGTATCACTGAGCATTTGCACTGGCTCCTTCACAGTGGAATCTGCTAATAATCTGCATTATGAATTTCAATCTATCTGAAACTTCTATTTTCTTCCTAAGAATCACAATTTTTTAGACACGTTAACACCCTCTTTATTACTGTCACCAGCCGTGCTGGAGGAAGGTGGATCAGATTCAGGGTTATTTTCTGTAGTCTGTTCAGAATGTGAGTCGCCATGCTGAGGGGGACGCTGCATGGCCCGGCGCTCAGTGTGCCCTGGAACGTGACACGGCTCGGAGCCGTGGATCCGGAGGCACTTCTGCAGAGCGTAAGCCACAGCTGACATTCCTTGGCGACCACATCACTGTCCAGGAAGGTGTCCAGGGCGGGTCCAGCATCAGGAGGAGAGGGGAGGGCAGTGGTAATGGAAGCATCCGGCCTCATTGTCCTGACACCCCTGGAACCTTCCTGCACACCCCCTCGTCTCCCCAGCTGCCCCCACCTCGGTCCCCTCTGAACTTCTAGGCTCTTTTTGCTTAAAACTAATAGGTTTAGTTTTAACTGCTTATAAATAAGAACCAGCATATTTTTTTCTTTTCAAGACCTTTTTAAAATAACAGAATGAGGCAAAAATTGGACAGAGACTGTTGAGAAGTGGATGTTGAATCGTTGGCTGGGTCGCCCTCCAGCTTAGTTATTTCATTGCTGTTCAGCATCCTTTAGGAGACTATTCAATTTTGGCAAATGATACCTGCATGTTACTACATTTCCTACATCTTTCGGGTCAATTTTCATTCACTATTTCAAAAAAATTACATTATTACATCTAATATGAAGTACCCTTGAACGTTTCTCAATCAGTTAATCAGAATCTATCATTCATACAGTAAAAGAGATACTAAAACTGCATTTAGTGGCTTTTATTTTATCCTTCAACTCTACTTAGTTCCAAAAAGAATATTATACGATTACCATAAAAGACATAGATACAGTGAACCGCAGCAAATGAAAATACGCTTCCAAATTGAAAGGAAAAATCTTGGGAGACAGCATAACTACTGCAACTGAGCATTGATAAAGTGCTGAGCTTCCTGGTAGCCAAGGAAAAAAGGGAAACATAAAGAGTTAGAGACTTTCTGCTTTCTAATAAAAGCAATCAAAAAGATGTCAAATCACAGGAAGAAAAAATTAAGTTATTTGACTCAGGAAAATATGAGAGCAGATATAACTAACTGGATCCTATGGTTATAAAATAACCTCATTAAGGTTTCAGTGAAGCATCTGGTTTTTAAGTAGTTGATTCTGATTGACTGTCCAGGAGGAGCCAGCTCTAAACTGTGCGTCTGGGTGGCTGGAGGAGCTCACAAGCTTCATGGGGTCACTTCATACAGTTCATGCTGGAATGGTTGTGTCAGGACCATAAAGGCAGGTATGAGTCTTCCAATGGCAGGATGATATGTATCCAACAGACTAAAGGCTGATTCAAGCTATTTAAAAACAAAATGTAGGGGCCGGCCTGTTGGCATAGTGGTTAAGTTCACATGCTCTGCTTCAGAGGCCCGGGGTTCACAAGTTCGGATCCCAGGTGCAGACCCATGCACCACTCATCAAGCCATGCTGTGGTGGCGTCCCACATATAAAGTAGAGGAAGATGGGTATGGATGTTAGCCCAGGGTCAATCTTCCTCAGCAAAAAGAGAAGGATTGGCAACAGAGGTTAGCTCAGGGCTAATCTTCCTCACCAAAAAAAAATGTAAAAAGTGGATTAGGACCCAGACCTAGTTTTCACTATTTAAGGCTGATTTTGAGGATACTGTCTTTAGATTCTGAATGCACACCCAGATTCTGAAAGACATTCAATGGTGCTTGATAGAGACTAACTAAACACATGCCCAGTAAGCCAGCACTGACTGACCAATGAATTAAAGAATGGAATTTAAATTTTAAAAATTAAAGATTAAAGAATTAAGCCCATGCAGATTAGAAATGCTTATTAAGTGAATTATTTTAGCTTTGGTTTTTAATAAATAAAACAAAGATTAGCAATTAACCTTAAAAAAAAGTGCCTAAATTCTCTTTACTCCTCATGCTGGCTTCTAGATATCTTTTTGAAGTGTGTTCCTGTCCTGTGTTCCCCAACCTAGCTTCTCTATTTCCTTATGGAAGCAAGTAAATATCACATATTGATAGCTGGCTTGAAAGTGACAAAGAGCGTGATTTTCTCTCTTCTTGTTCCCCCGCGATCTGGACCACGGAGCTTCACCTACAGCAGGTGCTCAGTGATGCTGGTCCACGTCCTTGTCGAACAGACTTCCGCCGTCAGACGTTTAGGTTGACCCACAGTCTCTTCACATGGCTCCGCACCTGAAATGCTTAGCTCCCATTGCTTTTTGGCCAAATAAAAGAGCATGTTCAGCCTTAAGAATGCTCCTTAAAACCCACTAGAAACCATCTGAGGAGAACCTTGTAGCCCAGTCCCACTGAATATTCACACAGATGCAGGGTCTGCATTTCTGTGTCTGTATTTATCGTGGTGACTAAGCATTCTGTTCCCTCACCAGGCTTCATGTCCTGCTACCCGCTCACCAGACTGTAAAAACCTAAGCGTGACCTGGCCTGACCTAATTCTCCACGTAGTCAGGACAGTTCTGCAAGTAAGGTGAGTGCTGGCCAGGGACACTGAATATCTCATGGGACTCTGTGCCATTCAGCTTAAAGCTTTTCTGAAACAGATCATCCCAGTGTGGTTGTGCACCATCCATCACCACCCCGAGTCACCTGTCCACCTCTCCAGGTGTGTCCTCCTCCCACATGTCCAGTGTCTTCAGTCTGAGTCCTTGCGGCCCAGGCCCTGACTCTCACCTGTCTCCTTCCAGCCAGACTTTCTCTCCAAGTGGTCACTTTAAAAATCCGACGTCGCCTAGTTGACACTGGAGATGAGCTGATAGATTCTTCCATCAGGAAGTGCACATGAATGATGAAAGACACCTTGTCACAACTGAGGAGCTTGTAGGTCAGCAGGAAAAGCAGTTTTTGCTCAGCGCAATGATAGTCATGTGGTTTAGTTGTCAACAGCGAGACCGAGAGATCTTTCTGGAAAGGATGAAGTGGAGGCCCCTAGTGCTCGGGCCATGAATTTGAAACGTCTGTTTTAGATACAGCTTATAACATTGTTTTGTGAATTTTCTTAATGGATCTTAGGCATACATAATTTGGAAATTTCTTTTCAATGGGTGTATTATGAGCAAAAACAAACCAACAAAATAATGGGCAGTTTGAGAATCCTGGAAAGCCCAAACTAAACATCAGTCTAACTGCATATGGATAAAACACCCAGAGAATTTATCTGAGGTTTAATTTCTTATCAGGATGCTTTTCGTGGCATGAAAGCACAGTTCAGAGTTATATTAAGTTCCAGGCAGCTGTGAGACGTCTACCACCATCTGGAAAAACCCAGAAATGTCAGAGCCTCCGCTTTTCCTATTCCTAGCAAAGGAGGAAGCTACACATTTAAATCTACAATAGATGGACAGAGAGGAAACACTTCTATGAGCCATTTCCATGAGGAAGGGACATCACCTGTCAGTTTCAAGAGCGCTGGCAATGGTTATAGCCCCCATTTACTGGAATCTGTAAGACAAGACAAAACCGAGTTACTGGGAAATCAAGAAACTTACCTGAGATCACACAGCTGGTAAATTAGCTCTAAACATCTCTAAGTCTCTGATCATCGCCCCCCTTTCTTCTCTGTCAAGTGTAGGAGAGCCCTTGGTAAAGAACTCCCGTGACATTGTGTTCTTGATCAAAGAGCAAATTGACAAAACCCGTGTCATTATCAGTGTACAGAGGGGTTCTCACCAGCTTTTTTTTTTTTCTCGTGGGAAAGATTGGCCCTGAGCTAACATCTGTGCCAATCTTCCCTTATTTTGTGCGTGGGTGGCCACCACAGCGTGGCTTGATGAGCAGTGTGTAGGTCTGTGCTGGAGAACCGGACCTGTGAACTCTGGGCCACCAAAGCGGAGTGCATTAACTTAACCACTGCACCACTGGGCCGGCACCCTCTCACTGGTTGTTCTGATGCTCCCCAGTCCACACTGGTCATCCAGGGATGTAAGTCCTCTCAGGTGCTAAGAGTTGGGCCCCCACACCTGCTCCCTGAGCGTCGCACAGAGACAGGTCCACCTGGGTGTTGAGCTTGTCCCCTTCCTTATATGAGACATTGAGGTCATCCTCAGCTTCTCATGTTGAAAGTGGCAAAACCAACTTCCTCAAGAAGAAGAGGAAGCAAGGACAATCGGATCCAGCCCCCGCTCCAAGACGGGAGCTGGCTGGTGTCCAGGAGGTTCTCAGAGGTGGGTTAAGATGCCCCCGGCCTGTTTCAGGGGCCTGGAGATCCCTGGACTGGCCAGGCCACAGGTGACCACACTGCACCATGGCCACTGGCTGAATGTCCCCTGAGAGTTTGCAAGAACTGACTTCCACACAGCGATGGATGCCACAGGGATCACAAATGGCTTTCCAAACCCTGGTCCCTTGGTTTGGTTGTATTTGACTCTGCAGCTTCACTGGGCAATCCTTGGAAGCATCTCGGGAGTGGGTTAAAAGCTCCTCTCTTCTCCACGTGGTCTGAACAGGTGGAGGAATGGGATAAGGAGCAAAGCTGAAGTCCCAGCATGGTCTTTCCTGACAAGAAAGACAAGGCTGGAGAAAGGAGCATGGGGTGACATCAGGGCAGCTGCCAACAGACCTAGGAGTAGGTGACAGGAGGGTGCCCAGGACAGGTGACCTGTGTCCTCTGCGGGCTCCTGTCCATGGAAGTGTGGCCGATGATCACACCAGTCCTCCCGAATTTATCAGTTCAGCAAGTCTCCCCACTTCCTCATGGGAGGGAATTGAGGGGGAAGGGGCCTCTCCAACACCCACATGAAGGTCAAATTCTCCAGGCACCATCTCATTCTTACTGAGCTACCCTATCCTCTAGGTATCTGTGTGCCAATTACAGACACGATGTTTATGTGATCACCGTCAAATCCAGAGATGCACAATTTATTATTCTTCTAAGTAGTAACTTTTTAGGAGAAAGGGTATTTAATTCAGTGTGACAGGATACCATCGAGGACTCAGGTACTTAGGATTTACTATTAAGATTCAGAGATGATGAGGAAAAATACAGATATATTAGAAATTAAATGTACTCTCCTGGTCTGAGCATAAAGGACAATAAATATTGTTGGCATGGGACAAATTAATAACTCGTATAAATCACCAGTGACGAGGACATCGACTGTCCTAGAAGATCTCCAGTCTTGCTTCACTTTCTGATGGACTATAAACCTTCCCCGACTCGGGGTGTGGAGGTTCAGGACGTGTTGTCCTCCACCAAACACCTCAGAGGGAAGGTGATTAACACTTGAAGGGGCTGCTGTCTCAGGAGAACCGCACGTAAAATGACCGGGAAGGAGAAGGCAGCGCCTTCTCAAATTAGCATAATTAGTAATTATCACTTAACAGCCCCACTTGGCTTTGGAGACTTGGCACTTGAAATTCTGCTTAAAGTTCAGTGAAGAAAAACAAATTTCACGCTGAAATGTCTCCATAACACAGCTGAACGGCTGAGGTAATCGCCTGGTTGAGGTACAGGAAAGGAGAAGAATATGTGGACACCCCTGGTTCTGCCCTAGAAGGACCAGGTACGCGATCATACAGACTTTGACAAAAACACCAAAGAGTGTGTGGCATCGCTGGAATGCTCCCTCGTCTCTCTTTCTGTCTTTGAAGGTACTTTCAGGATTTTCCTCCCTTGGGAGTCATGTCACCAGCTAGGTGTTGAGAGCCGTTCCATCTAATGAAACATAACATAGCTTCTCTTAGATCAAATAATGTCCAAACCAAAGACAGTATGAAAAAGAAAAAAAAAATAAAACAAGAAGAAAGAAAAAAACAAACAAACAGCATCAATGTCATAGTCAGCAGCCAACAAATCTTGCACATGGCTTCCTATTTGTTTATTGGAATTCGAATCCAAATACGATCCATAAATAGCAAAGGGCTGATAACCTTGAAGACAGAGTCTATGGCTAGGAAACAGATAAATTCTTTCTATGTGTTGTGAAGACATGTTTGGCAGCACACAGAGAAGGCATATTTATGATTTTACAGGGCTAAAGAGCATCTTTCTTTAGTCTGGCAAGGAAACCTGTGCAGCTTGTCAAAGCAATCTTTTGTTATTAATTAGCTGCATTTGGTTTGTCTATTGTAGCAATTTATAGAAACTCTAAACTATCACCTATGAGACTGATCAACAAACCACTGGACAGTGGGTTCAAATAGGGACATAAGCAGGTCTGTAGTCTGCAGCTGTGGCATGGACGATTATTCAGTACAGAAGCCAGAAACACCCGTGGGATGGTCACTCTTACTTTAAGAGATCAGTCCTGTCAAGAAGTTGAGGGTGAAAATGTTTGTCAGGGTCTGAGACTACTTTTCCTCATCCCTCGATGTTTAAATCTTCTGCTTGATGCCCTCCTCCTTCCCTCACCTCAGTTCTTTCCTCCATCCACCAACACATGCCCATCATACTCGTTTCCATGAGACACTCTGTGGTCCCGTGCCGGGACCAGTGTTGCCCACCGTGTTGGGTGTTTATTGATGTGGCTCACAGGCTGATGGCTTGATTGTACAAGTGACTCTCGAAACAAGGAATATTTGATGATCAGTTAGAGTGGCATATGCTTTCATGCACATCATCTAATAACACAGGGAGGTAGATGTTATTTCTGTTTTGCAGGAAGGGAAAATCAGGTCCTAAAATGACATACAATAGGGCAAAAAGAGGACTTGAACCTACACTTTTGCCACGACTCCAGACTGCCTCTCAAAACTCTTGCCTTCTTGAAACATCCAGCAACATTTTAGCAGCTCTGTTTTTTTGAGGAACCTCCATACTATGTAAATGGCTACACCATTTACATTCCCACCAACAGTGCACAAAGGTTCCCTTTTCTCCACCCCCTCACCAACACTTGTTACTTTTTGGATTTTTTTGCAATAGCCATTCTAACAGGTGTGAGGTGATCTCACTGTAGTTTTGATGTGCATTTCCCTGATGATCAGTGATGCTGAGCACCTTTTCATGTACCTGCTGGCCCTCTGTATGTCTTCTTTGGAGCAATGTCTCTTCAAGTCCTTTGCGCATTTTTTAATCAGGTTGTTTTTTGTTATTGAATTGTAGGAGTTCCTTATATATTTTGGATATTAACCCCTTCTCAGATATATGATTTGCAAATATTTTCTTCCATTCAGTAAGCTACCTTTTCACATTCGTTGATGGTTTCTTTTGCTGTACAGAAGCTTTTTAGTTTAATGTAGTCTCACTTGTTGATTTTCACTTTTGTAGCCTGTGCTTTTGGTGCAAATAAGGGCCCAACTTCATTCTTTTTCATGTGGATAGCTAGCTTTCCCATCACCATTTGTTAAAGATTGTCCTTTACCCATTGCATATTCTTGGCACTCTTCTCAAAGAGCAGTTGACTGTGTCCGCATGGGTCTATTTCTGGGCTCTCTATTCTGTCCCACTGGCCTATATGTCTATCTTATGCCAGTACCATACTGTTTTAACTACTGTAGCTTTGTAATACATTCTGAAATCTGGAAGTGGGATGCCTCTAAGTTTGCTCTTTTTTCTCAAAATTGATTTGGGTGTCCAGGATCTTTTGTGGGTCTACATGAACTTTCAGATTGTTTTTCTATTTCTGTGAAAAATGCTATTGAGATTCTGACGGAGATTGCATTGAATCCGTAGACCATTTTGGGTAGTAAGGACATTTTATCAATATTAAGTCTCCAGTCGATGAATATGGGATGTTTTTCCATTATTTATGTCTCCGTGAACTTCTTTCATCAAGACTTCATAGTTTTCAGTGTAGAAGTCTTTCATCTCCTTGGTTAGGTTTATTTCTAAATATTTTATTCTTTTATATGTTATAGTAAATGGGACTGTTTTCTTAATTTCCTTTTCATATGGTTTGGTGTTTGTGTATAGACATGCAAGTGGTTTTTGTATGCTGATTTTGTATCCTGCAACTTTACTGGATTCGACAAGTTTGTGTGTGTGTGTGTGTGTGTGTGTGTGTGTGTGTGTGAAGTCCTTAGGGTTTTCTACATATAGAGTCATGCCATCTGCAAATATAGATCATTTTGCTTCTTTTTCTCTGATTTAGATTCCTTTTATTTCTTTTTCTTACCTAATTTCTCTGGCTAGGACTTACAGTACGGTGTTGAATAGAAGTGATGAGAGTGGGCATCCTTGCCCTGTTCCTGATCTTAGAGAAAAAGCTTTCAATTTTTCACCATTGATTATGTTAGCAATCTCACTTCTGGGTATTCATCCAAAAGAAATGAAATCAGCATCTCAAAGAGATCTCTGCACTCAGTGCAGCATTGCTCACTGGTGTGAGCACAGTGTGTCTCTGCAGGATCTGAGCAGGGAAGATGTAGACCCATTCATGCTTCCCATGTAGAACTAACGCTCATACAGTCGAGGCTGATTTGTATCACTACTTACTCCTCAGATGAACACATCTTTTAATCATCTTGAGGGACGAATGGTGGCTTCCAGACCAAGTCTCAGTGGGCTGACTTTGGGAGTCCGGGCTCCCTTCTCTTCAGCCCTTTAACTCTCACTTCACCTCTAACACAGAGTATGTTCCCTCAGTTTCTATAATCTTCCTTTTTGTACAAGGCATTGGATGCTGGGAAGTTCCATTAGAATCTCTGCCATCAAGAAACAGAAATCCCCGGGACCAGAGGGAGCCCCGCTGTGCAGAATCCCAGACAGAATCATGCGGTTTCCCATTAGGATATCTGCCAATCCTTCCCTAATGTGAGCGTGAGCCCATGTGTCACTTTTCCTAAAGAGACCCACATCTTAAGCTTTAACCACTGCGGAATGTTGAAGATGGTCTACACGGTATTCTTCATGATTAGTAAGAATTTTGGTCGCTAACTTTTCAGAGGCCCTGCCCCTCCTGTGTGTGTAGAGCAGTCCTGGTTCCTCCACAGAAAGGGAATAAATCAAGGAAAAGCCTGGATTCTGTGCTACTGTAGAAACCAGAGCTTTAGTCCTGAGCTTTCCCATCACGGTCTTCTGAACCAAACGCCTATGTAGTTTATAACCAAAGGACAAGATGAAATGTTTTTTTGGAAAACTCTAGGTAGACCAAACCAAGTCCACCATGCTTCTATGTGCACTTGACACACACGCATACACCATGAATGACCTCCACTCGGCCATTCTAAGGTGAGACGCTTAGCAGGCCAAACCCTGGAACAGTGTTCAACACCATTCTCATAAAATAATAGAGTTCATGCCCCAGAGCAGAAAGTTTTGGGAGCTGAAAAAAACAGTATTATGAAAGTGAGTCAAAATGATGGTATGAAAAGAAATATATGGAAAAGGCCAAACAAATTTGAATTCAAAGATTAAAATAAGCCATTGCCGGGCAATGCAAGTATTTACAGAAAGAAAGTGATTCTAGAAAGTGGGATTAATGAGAATTTGAAGAGTCGTAGAGCCATCTATTTCCTCCTCCCTCCAGAGGTTCCTCTCGGCCCCCTCAGACGAGGTGGACATGAGGGGAAAGCGATAAAGGAGTGTCATGTGGGAAGGTCGACAGCCGACCAGGGTCATTAGTGTTGACTGTGAAATTGTACAGGAATCTGGGGCTTCTTGAGAAGGAAGCTGAAGTAAAGGAATTCTGTGAAGGGGAGCAGATCTTTGGAAACAATTTTTGTTATGATGGAAATGATTTTGATATCCACCTAATGGAATAAGAAAAGTCCTAAACTTTAACTCCTGAGCATAGTCCTTTTAGGGCTGGGTGTGTGGAGAGAAGAGCAGATAAAGTGATGTCAGGAGGCAACGCCCCTGGAGAACTCTGTCATCCACCTTCACTCCAAAGGATATGAATTTTGATTCTTCCACAGTCTCTTATTAAAATGGTGGCACTCAAGTGGGTGTTGTCTTTCTGGTTAGTTTTCACTGTATGTTTATCTGATGGAGGGACATCTGTGACCTCAGATGCAGGAAAGACAATATCTAAGGAACCAAATTCTGCAAATCATGGCATAAAGCTGTACAGACATACAGTTGAAAGTCTAGAGACATGGCCCTCTGTTTGCTGAAAAGTTTTTCTTTGGACCATTTTTGTTTGAAATTAAACTATTTGGAGGACCCAAAAGTCCTGGAACATCACTTGGATTCATTGCTGTGAGAGGGAGAAAGGACAGCAGTGCAAAGTTTATTATCTAAATACATAAATACCTGTGGATTGCTTTCTCCTGGCTTCCAGAAGAAGGCAAGCCCATGAGGAACACGGGAAGGATAAGATTTGGGAGTGGGGATATTTGCCTCTTTGGCTCTTATTTCACCTTTTCCTCCCACCCATTTCTATCTGCATCCATGTCCCAGCCCTGTCCATAACTGATAGAATTTGACAGCTTGAGTGGCCAGTGAGATGACGTCAGTGACACAGTCCTCACACCTTGGACATTGGTCACTGGCTTTGTTTAGGAGACAAAAGAGCCACCTGCATTCCCAGAGCAGGTTGAGAAAGCACCAGCATTTTAGCAAAGTAAATAACCTCGCTAAAAAGACAAAGTGGAAAAGCAGCTGATCCTGTAAGTTCTCTTTATCCAATAAAAGTAGGTCAGTGTTTTATGCTGCTCATATGGGCGTCACACATTTTAGCTCTACTAATAAAAGCTAATGGCTGGTTAAGCATTAGTGTGGACCAGAACCTCAGATAAAGAGTAAAAAGTAAGATAAAATGGTAAACATACATTTAAAAATCAGGCTTGAAACCACTGAAATACTCCCATCAAGTGTTCTATAATACCAAGGGAAGAAATGTTTAAGAGAAAGAAATTCAAACCAAAATTTGGTCTCACGACTCATAACTTCAGAACAAACTCTGGTTCGTTCCTCCAGCTGTCCCTCCACAATGTAGCCGTCAGGGCTCATTGCTGCCTGGAACTCCGAGTGGGAAACCCTGAGAGGGGCATAGCACGTCATGACAGATACAGAGTCGTCTGACGGAAATGGTGAAGGAAAGAGGCCACTTCCCACGGCCCTCCTCATGCCACATGCTGCATTTGGGGCACAGCTGTCAGTCTGAAGATTTCAGTTTTATAATCTTATTCTCTGCAAATGTCCCTTTAAACAATCTCTCTCCCTTTTTTGATTCCCCCAGCCCCATGCCCTCCTCTGGAGGCCTCACCTTCCCTGTCTCCCCCTCTTCCGCAGCCACTTGGTGCCGTTACCTCTCTTCTGGCACCTCCCACCCAACCTGGTCCCTCTCTCCTGAGGCTGGTGCTCCAGATTCCCAGCCCTGGGGCTATCCGCAGTGCTAAAACACGGGGACCTTCTCCATCCTTCCAGCCCCTGCCCACAACTGGGCCTCCAGTCCCACCCACTACCCATTGCCTCGTCCATCCCACCAGCAACTCTCCCAAACCCCATCCACCCTCCCCATAGGGGCATCACAGAACACAGACCCTGCCCTTCAAAGCACAGCCACCCTCTGGGCCCAAAATCTTTGAACTCGCTATTTTATTAAATCAAGATGGCAGTCATGTCAAAGCCATTCTAACACGATAGTAGTTTGGAAAGTGACATTTTAATTAAATAATAGAAAAAACAATCTAATTTTGCCTCTTTAATTTTTAATGAAATTATAGGATTTCAAGCATAATTTTTTCACACCAATGCAGACAATTGGAAAGGTTTCTATTAGCCCTTTGCCAATGATCTGAGCTCACGGACTCAGCACCTCTGGGAACTGGGGCGTGGTTGTTCTGCACACACTCACCACCCCCGTCCATTCTACCCACTCAGACAACAAACCAGTGAGCCATGCAACAGAGAAAATAGAGAAAAGATGAGCCAGAACCAGACACATGGAGGCTGAAGCCTTTGACCCGCTCACAGATCACAGTCTCAAAGGAAGTGTGAAGGACTGGATCCCACCGACCTGGAACGTGGACTGTCATCACCCACTGTTCAGTTGTCCATTTGCTCTAAATCCCCATTTCTCAGAATTCTCCTAGTCAGCTAGCTGCTAGGACCTGTCACTCAAACCCCAAACTGGTCTCTAAATTCCATCCTCTCCACCATTCTCATTGCCATTGACATGGTTGGGGCTTTCATTAGTTTTCCACCAGGAAGGCAGAATAGTTAAGACCATGGATCCCAGCATCACAGGGGCATGGATTGGAACTCATCTCCTTGACCTAGTAGGGGTTTGACCTTGTGAGCCAGCTTTTCAGATGTTGGAGGAGCTTGTGGTTGAGGTTGAAATGAGACGATGCAGGTAAAGCGCTTGTTGGTGCTTATTTCAAACTATAGGTTTGTGGAAGGACTCTATGATGTTTGCACAACCACAAAATCACCTTACCGTGCATTTCTCAGAACGTATCCCCATCATTAAGTGACACGTGACTGTACACAATTCGGTAGTGTTAAGTAAATTCGCATTATTGTACAGCAGATCTTCAGAACTTTTTTATCTTGTAAAACTGAAACTCTGTCCCCATTAAACAAAAACTCCCCACTTCCCCTCCCCCCAGCCCCTGGTAACCACCATTCTACTTTCTATTTCTGTGAATTTGACAATTCTAAGTACCTCATACGAGTGGAATCATACAGTATTCGGGTTTTTTGTGTGACTGGCTTATTCACTTAGCGTGATAGCCTCGAGGTTCATCATATGGTAGCATGTGTCAGAATTCCCTTCATTTTTAAGGCTCAATAACATGCTACTATATGGATGCAGAACATTTTGCTTATCCATTCATCCTTTGATGGACACTTGGGTTGCTTCTACCTTTTAGCTATTGTGACTAATGCTGCCACGAGCATGGGTATGCAAATATCTCTTCTAGACCCTGCTTTCAATTCTTTTAGGTATATGCTCAGAAGTGGAATTGCTGGATCATACAGTAATTCTATTTTTAATTTTTTTTAGGAATCGTCTGTTTTCCACAGCAGCCGTACCATTTTACAATCCCAGCAGCAGTGCACAGGGTTCCAATTTCTCCACATCCTCACCATGTTTGTTATTTTCTGTTTTTTTATAATAGCCACCCCCATTTGTGTGAGGTGGTATCTCATTGTAGTTTTGATTTGCAATTCTCTAATGACCAGGGGTGCTGAGCATCTTTTCATGTGCTCGTTGGCCACTCATCTATCTCCTTTGGATAAATGTCTATTCAAGTCCTGTGCCCATTATTTAATCAGTTTATTTAGATTTTTTTGTTGATTGGAGGCGCTCCTTGTGTATTCTGGATATTAACTCTTTGTCAGATATATGATTTGTAAGTATTTTCTCCCATTCCATAGGTTGCCCTTTTACTCTGTTGCTTGTGTCCTTTGATGCACAGAAGTTTTTAAGTTTTTTTAATTTATTGAGGTATAATTAACATACAACATTATATAGTTCCAGGTGTAGAACATAATGATGTGAAATATGTATATATTGTGAAATGATCACAATAACTGAGGTTTAACATTTGTCACCATACATAGTTACAATTTTATTTTTCTTATGATGAGAACTTTTAAGATCTGCTCTCTTAGTAACTTTCAAATATTCAATACAGTATTAACTATAGTCGCCATGCTGTACATTACATCCCACGATTTATCGATATTATAACTGGAAGTTTGTACCTTTTGACCCCCTTCATCCATTTCACCCACGCACCCCCGACCCCGCACCGCCTCTGGGAACCACCAATCTGTCTCTGTAGATGAGTTCGTTTTTCTGTTTTGTTTTTTTTTTCAGATTCTACATATGAGTGAGATCATACAGTATTTGTCTTTCTCTGTCTGACTTATTTCACTTAGCATAATGCCCTCAAGGTCAGTCCATGTCATTAAAAATAGCAGGATTTCATTCCTTTGTTTTTTAATTTTGAGTTCCAAGTCATCCAATTTGTCTAATTTTACTTCTGTTATCTGTGCTTTTGGTGTCATATCCAAGAAATTATCACCAAATCCAGCTTCAAGAAGCTTTTCCTCTATGCTTTCTTCAAAGAGTTTTATAGTTTTAGGTCTCACACTGAGGTTTTTGATCCATTTTGACTTAATTTTTGTATACGGCATAAGGTAAGGGTCCAACTTCAGTCTTTGGCACATGGGCATCCAGTTTTCCCAGCACTGTTTCTTGAAGAGATTTTACTTTCCCCATTGAATAAATAGTCTCGACTCCATTGTCGAAAATGATTTGACCATATATACTATATCATACTGTTTTGATTACTGTACCTTTGTAATGGTGTTTGTTTTTAAACTGCTAAGTTTTGAGGTAATTTGTCACTGCAATAGACAATAACAAACAAATTAAAAAATCTATGGTGGTTTGCTCAGTCTTACCCCTGGCTGGACACTGCTTCTTATGGTTGAGTGCTGTGTGGGATTTTCATGGTCACTAATTACCCATGCTTGGCCACTCTTAACAAACCTTGGATCCAATTGTAAGTTGGTATATAACAATTAGTCATCAAATGAATTTGGTGGACTTAATCTGGCCAAATCCTGCTTTAAATTAAATGCTCTTACATCATGATGACTATCA
This sequence comes from Tapirus indicus, assembly GCA_031878705.1. Taxonomy (NCBI): domain Eukaryota; kingdom Metazoa; phylum Chordata; class Mammalia; order Perissodactyla; family Tapiridae; genus Tapirus; species Tapirus indicus. The sequence goes on from CM062925.1 coordinate 126,230,023, forward strand.
GATACAGTAGGTTTTCTAAAACTGACAAAACTGATACAGGAACATTGTAAGATAAAAACTATCTGAGTATTTGGACAAAACCATCTATTAGTCATTTTTAATTTTTTCAATTATGCTAACAGCTAATTTCTTTTGTTCTATCATTCCGATACAAAATCTCTCCATTCTGTTTAGAGGAGATGCTACCCCACACACCTCACACTTCACAGTTCTTCCATCTTCTGTGTCACCCATGTCCCTTGCCTATTGGACTATTCTGGTCTATGTACCCACGTGCTGTTATTTCTCCCACCTTGAAAAGAAATTCTCTCATGTTTCCATCTCCCTTCCACACAGCCCTCCTCACCGATTCTCAATCACTCCAGGCTTCCAGACTTTGCACTGGCTGTTCCCTCTGCCTGGAATGTTCTTCCTCCAGATCTCCATGTGCTTCTCTCTCCACTTCCTTTGTGTTTTGAATGGAAGGTCACTTTCTGGGAGGTGTTCCCCTGGATGCCCCATCTGAGCCTGCAGCCATGACCCAGCTTTACTGATCCCTGTTTCTTCCCTCTGCCCCTGAACATGTTAAGTTCCACTAGGACTGGAACGTTTGTCTTTTTCCTTCTAATTACCATATCTCAAGAACCTAGAACAGGCCCTGGCATACAGCAAGTGCTTAATAAATGCATGTCATGAACCAAGGAATGTATCTGCCCCCCCCATGCAATTCACCATCCCACATTCAAAATCACGCTGCATCTGTTTTGTTTTGTTTTCTCCTAATTATAAAATGAAGGAAGATTGACTGCAGGAACTTCCAAAGATAAAGGAAAGTATTAAAAAGAAAATCAAAACCTGCTCTAGTCCTGCATGCGAAGCTAAAGGCAGCTGATATTTTCCTATTTATCCTTCCAGCCTTTTTTCCAAGCTTATACCTTTGTAACAAGTGACTCAAACCTTGTGCCCTGCATTTCACTTGCTTTTCAAAATTAGCCTTATGTTCATTGTCCCACGTCATTAAATATCCTCCTAAAGGAGGGTAGTCAAAGTGGGTTGTTACTCAAACAGGGCCTATCTGAAACCTGTGGGAGAATCACCCACGGTCCTGCTGACCTGAGCATTTCTTCAAGTGTGGGGCTGAGAAGGCTGCAGGGAGCCAAGAATGTCCCAGAGGGCTCTAGAGGGAGCCGGGGCCTGGGGTCCAGAGTTTGGGAAGAGGGGAATTGTCCTTGTGGAGTAGCAGCCAGTGTTTGGCCAATCTGGGCTGTAACCAAGAGAGGTGGGGAGACGGGGTGGGGGTGGCTGCAGAGGAAAATCCTCTGTCCCTCAGGGTCCCGCCACCCCCAGTGCCACATCAGTTTTCAGTAGAGCCTCAGAGAGGAGGGAGCGCCCCAGGGCTTCTCCCCTCATTCCACTGTCCCTGCAGCCGTCTATCTATCAGAGAAGAGGTACAAAATCTGCTCGACGACGTGGGGGCTGCATAATAACTCCATCTAATACGCGTGACATACTTCCCCACTACGGTCCGTAGTTCAGTTCATTTCAGACGTCTTGTTTTTACAAAGTGGGCTATGATAACTAACTGCTCCTGTGCCTGAGTCTTTGTGTATGAAAGCCTTACTGCTCTTGGAGATGGATCGGCAAGCTAACTCTCAATAGCAGATGTTTTTATTCTATTAGGTGTTGGAGTCTCAGTCCTGGTTACCTACAGCAACACAGATGTTCATTTTCAGTTAAATGAAAGTTCTTCATTGACAGGTGGTATCTGAGCCTGACTAGCTCTTCCACCTCTTTCTCTCCATCTTTCTTTCACTTCCACTATCTTGTCCCATTTCCCCCAAGCCGTGTACATGCCCTTTATACAATAGAATATATTAGAAAGTAACTGGTCTGTCAAGTGAGTGGAATCATAATGGGTTGCAGGTGGCAGTGTATGAATCCCTGATTTGAGGACATTTCTTGTTTAAAATTACTCCAGTATCATCCTTGACCAAACGAGGTAGAGAGAGAAACATCATTTGCCCCTTAAACAAGGTTTACTTCACTATCTAGTTACAGTTAAATCTGTTTTCCAATCCTTTGCTCCACTTTCAACTACGCTTTCATATGACTGAGAGTTGTGCCTTTTTCCAACATTAGACATTGCTTTTTAAATCAAGTTTTACTTGTACGCATTCCCCAATCCCAGTTGTAATGCGAGCCGAGGGCTGTTCTAGAGCATTAGGAGGAAAAGGTTTGAATCCAGCTGCCCTCAATGAACAGCATGTAGTTATTCTGACAAGAAGTGGGGTCTGCACTTCCCCGGGAGGCACGAGGATGAAGCTGGAGACTCTCTGTTTTCCAAGCTCACAATTACATCTGAGGGTATAGAACCACCTCGAGTGGCTGCTGAGACTTTCTTTGCAGAGGGAGCTGATGAAGATGAAAGTGGGCAACTCTGAGCCCCTCCAAGCCCCTCTCCCTGCCCCTGGCAGCCGACACTGGCCGCATGTCCCCTGTCACTCACATACCCATGAGGTATGTCTGGCATGGGGGAAAATAAGTGATTTGGGCTGTTCATAAGAGAAAGAAAGAAGCAATAGATAAATTCTAAAAAAAATAGAAATATTCTAAATTCTAACATCTGATTAATTCAAAGCCATATGTTTAGCTTAACAAAGACTTAACCCCTATGGTATGTGTTACCCCCACCCCAAAATGTAATCTGCTGCCTTTAGACTGTTTACAATCTCTTGGAGGAGACAAAGGGGAAGAGATAAATATACTGCCCTATTAAGAGTTTTTTATTTTTGTTTTAGAGACATCCTATTTCATTTTGACAGGTGGACAAGTCTTGAAGAATGGAAGGACACTGGTCAGTAGATGTGGATGCTGAGCAGATTGGCATTTGCAAATAGCTGAGGGACAGGGACAGCAGGCCTCGTCCAGGAAAGGGAGGGTGCACACCCAAAGATGAATAAAATATCCTGTAAGAACAATTCACTGAAATATTTGCATGTGGGGGGAGGAGCTTCTTATACCATAAACATGTGTACAGTACAGAGTAGATTACAGAGTGTGCATTCTTCTTCAAGATACAAGTCAAGGTTTCACAGACCTCTCAGGCTTCCCCGGCTGCTTTGGGCTAAGCTATGGGATGAAGATAGCAGGTTTCTGCTGCCCTTTGGGGGGATCCAGCAGGAAAGCATGAAGAGAGCAGAGCGGAGAAGAACAGGCAGCTGGGATGGAATTGCTCCTAACGGTCTGTTGTGGGAGGATCTTGAGAGCCAAGAGAAAGTGCACTCGATTCAGGGGTCACCGGAGAACATCCAGCTACAGCGCTTTCCTGCCTGGCACTTGAGGGGACCTTAGAGTGACGTTAGGGATGTGCAGCCACTTGGAGGCAATTGACCAGGTGTGTGGATAAAGTTTGTCCTTGGAATGAGGCAGAGGCGATGGGAAGGATGGCGAACTGGGTGGACATTCCGGAGGTTGGGGTGAAGAAAAGCCTGATGTGCCCGTAAGTGCTGGGGCCTGGTGACAGGGAGCAGGGTGAGAAATTAATAAATAGGAGCATGAAAGGAGCAGATTGGCGAAGAAGGGGTGAAATATGTTAATTCATGTACATATGTGGAATTCGACATTCTACCCGTCGTGTGTAGTTGTTCTGACAGACGGAACTAAGGTGTTATCATCTGATTTTATTCAAAAGACTAAATAAGGAACTGGCCGCTCTCTACTTTTCACAGCCACGTAATCTGGTTCCCACCAGGTGAGAACCTGGCCTCAGCGTTGGTTGTAATGCCCTCTTACAAATTTTGAAATGCTCTTCCTCTTTATTTTATGACAAAGGAGGGAAAAGGGTGAGTGGTTGGGTCTGGAGGCTGCAGCCTGGGTTCTGGACCCTGATCCAGCCCGCTAGCTCACACTGCTCGGAAGTTGCTCAGCCTCTGCCAGTAGTGGTTTCCCCTGTAAGCTGGAGGGTCAATCAGATGTACCTCCCATTACAAGTGACCGTCTGTGGCTTTATGTTAATGCCCTTGGAGGACATAGCAATAGGAAATTGGTTTTAATCACAGTGTAGGGAATTTGGGTTGAAATAAAAAACTGTTTAAAACATAATTGTTGTCACTGCCCAAACGAAATAACAAGAAATGTTACACAATTTTCCCACCATTTTTAAAAGAGAATTTGTGTGTACTTCTATATGAAGTTTGTCTCAACCTCACCCCCGGGGCTCCACCCACCCACCCCCACATGCACTGCCCCCCAATGCACAAATACACACATGCGTACACGTGCATGCATGCACACATGCATATGCACACACACCTGAATGCATGCACACAGGCACACACATGCACATGTGCACAGGCACATATAGACACATACACACACTCTCACACACATGCACAAATACAAACGCACACACACACTCAACACATACACACACACACACACACACACACACACGATCCTGCCCCCTTCTCTGCCTCATTTATCTCACCGCACCATCGTCATCTGACATGTACATATTTAGACGGTGCTCAGCAGACACCGGATGAAGAGATGAGTGGATGGAGCGATGATGGTGCGGACCCTGACACTTGGCTGCCCTGCTGGGGGAGAGAAGGAAGCGGTCAGGGTTGAGCTCTCCTGGGCTCTGTGCCCGTGCTGGGGGGTCCGCTCCCTGATGAGAAAGCTGAGGTTCCGGGAGGGTCAACCTGCCCCAGGTTGGTGTGTCCGCAGATGCTGCTCCTTCGGGAGCGAGTGGACCTGCACTCGCCGTGCAGGGCCTCTGTTTGCGGTGCAGAGACTGAGGCTCTGGGAAGTCAGCTGACGCTTCCCAGGGCCCAGTCGTGGCTGAGCTGACCGACTGACCAGATCTTCTGGTGCTCAGTCTGCTGCTCTTTCCGTCACACAAAATCCCAGAGACGCATTCGCTGACACTCGAGGTCTATGACCCCGCAAATCCCCTTCGCCCTCCTTGCCCCTGAGAGCAGAGCGAGCTGGACGCCCTCCAGGTGCCGGAGTGAGGCCCTGGTAACCCTCCATGCAGCAGCCTCACCGTAAGGGCCCTCTGGACACACTCCCTGCTTTCTGCCCACAAGGTGTATGGCTGCCGCTCCTGATCTGGCATGAAGACCTCATCCCAGGTTGATTGATCGCCAGCCTGAAGCCCAGTGACCCTCCCTCACTGTGCACCCGCTTCTGCACGGCCCCTCCTGCTGTGGCCCTGCCTGCCTTCAAAGGGCGGGCTGGCAATGCAGATGACTGTCCCACGGGTACCTACTTCCAGGTCCCGCTATTTCAAACTAACATCAGTAGGATTGATCCACTTGAGCGCCAACTGAGGTTCTATCCACTGACCAGTATGCCACAAGAGCAGTTTTCCAAGGTGCAGGACAGCACAGACCTGTGGCCCCCCCTGACCACCACACTGCATTTGTCCCCTGTGGGCTGCACTCAGGTGAACTCTCCGGGCTGAGAAAGCGCAATCTACTGTGTGGGTGGTCCACGTGCAGAGTTCACCAGGACCCATTTGTCTTCACTTAAAGGCCAAAGAAGAGTTCAAGATCAGCATCCAGGAGACAAAATAAGCACATTCGGTACTTATCCTCCACTGACCCTCACACAGAATTAAGTGAGCATCCCACCTGACAGTTGGCCAGACAATGCCATAGCTAAACGTCACGTTACTCTAATTAATATATGAAATGGTTTGCTATTCGCGAGTGAGTATGGATTTCAAAAGCTTGGAATTTCACACCAAGAAGTGAGCCTTAATCAATATTTCCTTGTAGACAATATATGTAGTAAAAGTCTATAGAATATTTTAGAGAAATATTTACTCTTTGAAACAAAATCTGAACAAAAATATAACTGTTCTAAAAACAATGAAAGAAACATGGGGAATTTGCATGCTGTGTACCCCGCGAGATATACGTTAGACTAAAGTAGTAAAGGCTCTGAGAAGTCCTTCAGGAAAGAAAAGCTGAGTCTTCCCCAGGCTCTTTAGCTAAAGATTCACTTCTCTGTGCAGCACGCGCTGCCATTCTGGACTAGTGTCCCTTGGCACACACTTCCGGAACCCTCTAGAGTAGGCTGGTCTTACTGTATTACCAGCCTGCTTGTAGGAGAGCCACCACCGAATATCCCCTCTTAAAAAATAGTTTTGGAAGTTAAGAGACACTAGAAAATGCCTGAATCCATTCTTTAAAGGGAATTTCAAAAAAACGGATTATTTTAAAATATTTTACCAGTAAAACAAATCTTGAGATGATTTTTCTTTTAATTTAAACTTTTATCTATTTTTCCTCTACGGTGAGTCTCAGTATTGTCAAAGGAGATCATCGTACTAACCTATCGGCTGTGACACATCTATCCCACGGACCAAAGTCAGATACGTTAGAGAAGGAACGAATTTCAGTCTAATTTGTAAGAATGTTATCATCTGTGATTCTGCTACTGTCGTTTTTTTATTTGAAAACAATGCTACAGGTTGTTTCGAAGTCAGGTAATTCCAAATAGCATCCAAGAAGAAAAATATCTTAATTCGTTATGCGAGGCTATCATTTTGAGTCATATTTTTATCTTTTTACTCTATGGGAAGGATGACAAAAATGAGAGGGAAAATAGCAGCATTTATGGGAGTGGTTTTGGCTCTTGCAGGCCTTCTGACCCACTTTGCACCATGACAATACTGAACAGGTTGCCTGGAGCCGAGGCACAGTAGCCGTGACAAGCCACTCATCTCCTCGACCCCAGGTTCTTCATCTGGAAAATGAGGAGCTGGGCATGGATTGTTTCCAAGGCCCCTCGCAGGGTAGAAATCCGAGGCTTTTCTGCTCCTCCTGCTCCCCACAGCCTTCCACAGTAGACAAAGCCATTTGTTCCCTAATTAGAGATAAAAGGCTTAGCAGTTCCCTCAGAGAGCTCACCCTCTGTGCTGATGAATTTCAGCCACGTGTCAGGGTGACATCCAATTCTGCTTTGCTGACAGAGGAATCTTCCAAAGACTGAAGGCCTTGGGACTCGGGAGGGTGGGGATAAAAGAGAAAGGAAACAAGTGGAAGGAGGAGGAAAGCATATTGAAAACCATCTTCGGGAGCTCTGGGCTTTTGTGGTGCCAGAATCTGCTGGTCTTAACTAATATACCAACCAAGATGTTCTCCAGCTATATGGGTGGGCCAAGTGGAAGCTGGAAGTCAAAATGCATCAGTTCTGTTCTTGCTGTGCCTTAGAAAGCATTGGGGCCACGTTTTCCTAGTAGTCCATTTCCTTGTTGTCCATTTCATCTATTTGTTTGTTCATGTGTTTATTTATACTTTTAAGGAAAACAAGTTTGGTCCTTCCAGCAGTCAAGCAGGGGAGGCATTGTGGATAGCCAACAATAGAAAGTCAGTTGATTGTAGGCATAGAAAGCAACTGAGATGTAGACTTTTTCCAGGCCTTCCCCCTTCAGCTGCTCTCACCCTGTTGAATTACAAGGCAGACCTCTCAGAAATACATGTTTTTATCGAGATCATTCTACTTCAGTCCAGAATTATCTCTACTGAATTTGAGGATGTGGACACAGTGGTCTAGGGTGTCTGCTGGTGATACCAGCTCAACACAGGGTTGACATAAGGGAAGCCATATTGTAGAAAAGAAACCCTATTGTAACTTTGAATGATCTCTGATTAACTAACCCAAATGTGCTCTGTAGATTGTATGGCCCCTCCCAGCTGCTGTAAGTTGATAACTTTGTTCTCTTGAGTTCCTTAGGAATGTGATGACCCCCGGGCAGAGAGTCTATGCTGATAGCCATCATCAGTGACAACTGAAAGATCAGGGTGTAGGGCGTTGCTCCAGTCGCTGATGCATGTGCAGTAAAACCAAAGACTATAGGAACTGAGACCAGATGGATGCCCCCACCTGGAGACCAGCCCTCTATATAACTGGCCTGTAGTCTTTGTTCTGTAAGATGGTTCCATCGGACATGAGTCGGCCATCTTCCCCCTTGCTGGCAAGCTGTAACAAAAAGTCCTTTCTCTCCTACCTCCTTACCTCTTGACTATTGGCATGTCTTGTGGCAGGCAGACCACACACCCCTTGTGTGGTTACACTGGCTGTCAGGGCTTGTCTGAATGTAATCCATACTCCCCTACCAGCCAAATCCAGCTTCTCAATACTAACTGACACCTTCTGTGTTTCTTGGGGGTCACAAAAACCAATGAGAGGGGAAACAGGAGCACAGAGCAACCCAATGTCACAGTTTTAGTAAAGCTCCATCAGAAGGAAATGGTCCTCCACCACCAATCCTAGAAGCTGGTGCAGGGCTTATACAAGATGCTTTTGAATTCTAACTCTTAGTTACTCAAGTGACTAACTCTCACCCATTGCCCACGACTGCCCTCCAGTTACAAAGGCCTTGACTGTCGAGACCAGAGGGTCTGTCACTGAAAGCCAATGTGACTCAGATTCACTCATTAAGAAGATTCTATTTAAGGAGCCCTCACTCTGTGCTGAACACTGTCTGTGCATCGAGGATACAGTAGTGAGGGGCACAAACATGCTTTCCTTTGAAACTTAAGTTTATTTGTTTAAAATGGGAGGCATGAATCAAATAGTGGGACATTTGCATATACAGTTAGAAATGACCTTGAGTTCTAAGAAAGGGAAATACGTGAAACCAAGCGAGTATGGCGGCAGAAGCGCACTTACTTCAACGGGAAGGACTGTCTTTGCTGGAGAAGTGGAATCAGAACCAGAGCTGGTGTCAGGAGGGCAAGCTGGAGAAGCAGGACAAAGGGAAGCCATGGTGGTGAGAGGGGGGGATGAGCTGTGTGACCTCTAAGCCAGCACTGTCCCCTGAGCACATGACCGGAGCCACACGTGGGACTGAAATGTTTCTAACAGCTCCATTAAGACTAGGAAGAAAGAGGTGACATGAATTTCAATGGTAAACTTTATTTAGCTCAATATATCCTTTCAACATATGGTCAATATTAAACATTATAAATGAGAATTTTTCCATTATTTTCTCACATTAGTCTGTGAGATCACTTGTGTATCTCACATAGCACATCCCAGTGTGTGCCTAGCGGCCACCACGTCAAACCACATGGGAAAGGCTCTGAGGCAAGGAGACACAGCAAGTGTCAAGAGTAAAAGGCCAATGTCTTAGTCAGCTTGGGCTGCATAACAAATACCACAGACTGAGGGCTTAAACAATAGACATTTATTTCTCATAGTCTTTGAGGCTGGAAGTCTGAGGTCAAGGTGTGGGCAGGGCTGGTTTCTCCCGAGACCTCTCTCCTTGGTGTGTAGATGGCCGGCTCCTCCCTGTGTCCTCGCATGGTCGTCACTCTGTGTGTGTCTGTGTCCTGATCTCTTCTTATAAGGACACCAGTCACACTGGATTAGGGCCCCACCCTCATGACTTCATATAAGCTTAACCACCTCCATAAAGACCCTTCTCCAAATACAATCACATTCTGAGGTCCTGGGGGTTAGGACTTCACATGTGAATTTGGGGGGGGGGGGTGAGGGGCACAATTCAGCCCACGACAGCCAGAGTGTCAGACGGAAAGGGGCCCAGAATGGTGATCAAGCAAAACATGTCAGCTTTCATCCAAGAATGTTGAGCGGCCAGGACCAGCTCTGCATTTAGAAAAGATCCTGTGGCTGCTGCATGGAGACAGGATTATAAAGATGCAAGAGTGTGAGGTGGATGTGGGGGATCCCCAGCCGGAGAGGACAAAACGAGTGTGTGTGTTTGTGGGGACAAGAGGGATGGATGGATTGTGGAAAATATTCAGGAAGCCTGCTGGACATGACTTGGCGGGACCTTGGATATGGTGTGAGGAGGAGGGGTAAGGGTCTACATGAGGATGCAGAATGAGACAAGAGCGAGGCCCTTCTGTCTCCCCTAAAATCTTTTTACCAGCCCTCAAGGGCTGGCCAGCTAGTAGCCATCTCTGATACCCTGAGCCAGGGGGCTGAGTACAAGCATTCGAGCTCTGCGGCTGTGATCTCGGGAGCCCACCCTCACCGCCTGTCTGCAACCACATCCAGCCCTCATTTCTTAACACTAAGGCTTTTGATCAGCTGTAACCCAGCATCACATGACAATACGTGTTTAATATCCTGAAGCAGATATGTTGTAAGTTGCTAACATCCCAAACAGCTTGTTCATATTTAATTAGGTATCAAAACAAGGCTTTCTGTTACTGTTTCTTTTGCAGGAAAGTGTCATTAAATTTCAGCGTTGCACATGTTTCTGCAAGCTGGGAAGCAAACTGCAACAGAGCCTTGTGGCCTTAGTCGTGAATCCTTGATGCAAATTAATCTCTCATTTCATGTGGCTTCTTGATGGGGCCTTTTGTTGGAGAATACCAGGCATATTAGTGGGCAATGTTTTCTTGTCCTCTTACACCCACCAACTCTTTGGTATCAGTCTTAGGCAAGCAGGCTTTACAAAAGAAGTTCTTTAATTTCTAAAATCATTGTTTCTATAATAGTGGAGTTTCCAACTGCTTTTTTCAAAAAACACTTCAGAGATGTAGGAAGAGAGACGCCCACCTAATGGTTGTGAATGTCACTCGGTGGTCAGTTTAGCTCCATCAGAATCTGGAATCCACATAACCTGTGACTCAGCCAGTCCGTCTAAACATACATGAGCGTATATTTGCACACATACGCATGCACGCAACAATCAAGGCTTTGAATGAGGGTATTTACTGCACCGTTTCTTGTGGGTACAAAACCTGCCTAAAAGCCCATCAGGAGGAGACTGTGAGATGAATACAGAACATCCATACCCTGGAATGCACGTGCCCATGAAAACAGCAGGGCAGGTCTACCTCTGCTGATGTGGAACATTCTCCAAGTCACATTGTTGAGTGCTGTAGGGATGCCTCTTTAGATCATGTGTCATGTGAATGTAGACGACCCTGTGCAAGTAAAGGACTTTAAGGAGGGAGACGCAGACACCATCAATCTTTGTTCTAGGATGAGGGGTACTGAGGATGTAAGGCAACTTACTTTTATATATATATATACATTCATATACTTTGACTCTTTGAATATGTTTTCACTTTTTAATTATTACATTTTTTGACTTTAAAATGTATTTCAAGAGTTAGCCATGCCTCAACTTTGGTAACAGGAGTAGAAATAACATGAAGGCTTATAAAAACATTTTGTGATGTCTAAAAAGGTTTGGGAGCCAGTGCAACAAGGTTAAGTAGAGTCAATGCTAATTTACGTCACAATTTCCCTCTCGAATTGAACCAATAAATTGGAAGTAAACTTCAATTTCTAATCCCATTAATTTATTGAGTAATCACCCTCAGTTCATTATTTATTTTCTCTTTTTTGCAGGAGGGGGTAGACTGAGGGAGCAGGGCAGATGTAAAGGAGTATTGGGGGGGAAGGGAGGAGGGTGTGGAAGGTCCCAGATGGGTCTGTTGCTTTCATCTCTCTGTGGTGTTTTCCAAGCCCCCAATATATGCTCCATCCTTCACTGCACGTCCCATTCTGGAAAGACCCAGCCCAGCCCAGGAGTTCAGCATCTGGGACTCCCCTGGAGACAGGCTCAGGCTTCAGGGCAGCTGCCCACCTCTGAGTCTGGGAGCTCAGAGTGGCAGCAGCGGGAAAGGCAGCTGGGTGAGGCCGCTGAGGGCAGCCCTGCTGAGCTGCAAATGCTGCGACCCCTCTAGGGTTTACTAAGGGAGAGCCAGACCAGCCCTGGCGGGGAGAGTCCGGCCAGCCTAGGGGGTGGACAGGCGAGACACGAGCAGGACCGGCCTTCCATGATCACATCTCTTAACCTCAACTTTCCTCCAATTTCTCCACCAGCCAAAACTTGTCTGCCGGAAAGTTCAGATCAGATCTGTCACGTCTTCCCATCCTCCTGGCCGACAATCAGATGACCAGGGCATCTCAGGGTGTTGTGGTAGTGGGAGGAGGTTACATTGTTTTATTTAAAGTACATTTGTTTCTGAGACAGTCTACCATATATGTGAGGAGATTCATGATATTGTAAGCAAATGCCATCTGCTCAGAGCCTTTTTAAAAGTAGCCTGTGAATCTAAATGACACATGTGACATGGAAACCGTTCTATTTGGAACTGTCACTTTATACACACGAGTAACTTTTTAACATTTTCTTATTCAAACGCCGTTAATCTGGAAAACAGTGGAGGCAAATGGGTGCGGTGGGTGAGGTGAGTGGGATGGCTTCCCCCTCACCAGGTGTCTAAACGCTCTGGCACCTCCCCCGCCCCTAGGTCCCCCGTCACAGCCTTGACCCTCAGTGGCCGCCTGCCAGCACCCAGTCCAGCCTCAGACCCAGAGTCTAAACTCTCGGCAGGAACATCCCTGTCACGAAAACGTTCTTTTACAAAGAGAATGATATTATTTGCATAATTTAATGCATGTCGCATTTATTATTATAAATTTATTTTATCAATCGAATGTATAACTTTGCCGTCTTCTAAAATCGATCAAGGAGAAGGAGGTGGGTGTTTTTGTGGCACCAAATTTTAAATCTGAGAATTTTAGCAACTTTATGCTGTTATTATTATTTCATTTTTATTTTATTTTATTATTATTATTTGTTTAGCATTTTAGTTATTATGTGAGTTTTGGGATCCGATGGATTCCGTTAACTTGTTTTAGTCCCCACTAGGGAGAGGATAGCTGTGACAAGAGTATGCAAACGACGACCATGGTTCCACAGACATCTCAACATTTCAGGAAACTCCTCCTTTAGACAGATGTGGGGGAGCAGGCTCCCTCAGGAGTCTACACAGCAGCAGCCCCGAACAGCGCAGAAAACACCACTCTGGGGAGGAGGCAGAGAGTTGGGCATTTGGCGTATTAAATGCACGTGAGAGTAGGCGGTAGGATATAAATATATGTTAAAAAAATAATAATTTCTTAATTTTGGACCCTGATCATGACTAATTAGCTGGAACTTTCAAATGTCAAAGTTCAATATATTTATTGTTTTGGATCATCATTATTTGTGAGAATAATCAACAATAAACACGCATTAATGTTAACATTATTATTAGTAATACTATTCTTAATTATCATAGTTAACATTATAATATTATCACTGTGCCCACTACATAGAATGGTCTAAGATAGAACTCCAAGCTTAACGTGGGCACAACTTAACTACCAAAATAATTTGTACATACAAAGAGGAACTGGTGTCCCACGCATCTGCTGATCACGCAGGGGAGCCCATCCTATCCCTAGTCCCCTTCCCGGGCCCACGTGACGAGTGCTCAGCTATTCCCGGAAGATTGATGGGGCCCATCAGCACCCTGCAGCTTTTGTTTCTTATCACCTCAGCGCCATTAGACCTGTTTCTAGTTTCACGCAAATTAACTGCTCATCAATTCCATGATTGCAAAAGCCAGCAGCAGCTGTACCTCTCAAACTATGATTACTTTAAACCCATTTGGTCCTAACTCCCCGGCACATCATCCTCCCTTTGTTCGACTCAATTGATTCATTCCAACCAGTTTATAACCAAGCCATTCATTTCACTTAACTACCTGCACAGCCCACAGGAATGCCATTCCTGCAGCCCCCACACCTGCGGATCAATGACCCCGCCATCAGCTCAGGGCTTGCCAACGAAGTGGCTTCCATGGTGTCTGTTTTTGTTTTTGTAGAAACATTTTGAGAGGCAGGTGAAAAGTCTAATGGTCCCCGAGTACTGAGGTTTGTTTCACTTAGAAGTGTTTATCCCTTCTGGTCTGATTTGATTAAAACAGGAAAGTGTCAGAGAGGTAATTCTGTGAAGGCTGAGTGGCCTTCCATGGGTCTGGGGGTGGCTCCTGTCAGCCCGTCTCTGTGCCACCCCACCCGAGACCAGCTCATCTCCAAGGGAGGAGGCTCGCTCTACTTTACATGAGGATCCCCTCCAGGAGCCTCCTGCAGCCGGCAGGGGTCTGCAGGGCTCTCCAGATGTGTGTGCTGATATTGATAGTTGAAGAATCTGTACATTCTTCCTCCTGAGTCGCCTCTCTTTCCTCTGCAGAATTTCTGCTGCACACAGAGGTGAAAAGGTTAGCCCACCTTTTAAAATAGAAATCAAATCCATTACAAGTGCTTCGAGTCATTTATTGGGTTCAGTTTTATAAGGAAATGAGAATTTATTGAAATTCGTTCCAGAGGAAATTCTAAATTTTCTCAAGGATTAGGCATTGGAGATAAATATATGATTTTATTCCAGGATCTCTTTGGTACAGGCATGTTTAGAATCATCTGGTTGGGCTCCTGAGCTGCATCGTTTCTCATCCAGGAGGGTTGATGTCAGGGGCTGCTTTTCATTCTCCATCATCCTCACAACCCCCACCCACCCGCCAGCACAGAAAGGAGCCTGACTCAACTCGCTGCTTCCACTGGCTTCTGGGTCAACTCTGTTGTTCATTCACAAAGAATCTCCACCCTGACTTCTCAGACTGAAAAACCTTTTGGAGAAATCAGCTTTTACTCTGCCCAAACCTGACCTGCCCCAACACCATTTCATAGTTAAAAACAAAATGGCAGTTTAGGGTCTACAAAATAATCAAAAGTGTTTGGCACAGGAGTGGTTAAAAAGTGGTAAAAAGCTGTTCCCATTTGGCCAGACATGTGAACCTCCAGTTAAGGGACAAGAGGAAGGAGAATCTAGAGCTTTCTTTCCGCAATCCAGCTATGACGTTCTCATGCTATTTCTGGTGATCTCTGAAGCAAAAATACCTTGAGGAAAGTGTTCTTGGTCATTGTCATCGTGTTCCACTCACTCCCTCCATTGAGAGAGACACATACATGGACATGTACATACATACACACGTGTGGACATACATGTATTTTTTTTTGGCACAAAATTCTACTTTGAACCTTACATTTTGAATTTACTGCTTCTCTGAGTTCCGAAAATATTTTTTAGGGTTTCTTAGAGGCCCTGGATGTTTTTTTTTTTAAAAAAAACTTTTAGTAGCTGAGAAAGATGTCTTCAGGTTTTCACTGTCTTCTCAAAAAAATTCTCCCACGGGTCCGCCCAGTGACATAGCAGTGAAGTTCACACACTCCACTTTGGTGAGCAGCGTTCACGGGTTCGGATCCCAGGCATGGACCTGTGCACCGCTCATCAAGCCATGCTGTGGCAGGCTCCCACATACAAAATAGAGGCAGGTTGGCACAGATGTTAGCTCAGGGACAATCTTTCTCACCAAAAAAAAAAAAAAAAAAAAAAAAAATTCTCCCAGAAAGAAGCCTGTTCTTCCATCACATATTTCAGAGGGACGTCATTTTGAATTCAAGATCTTAGAACAGCATAGAAGGAGCTGAATTCCGTGCTTCGGAGAATTGTTTAGAAGTTTACTTCCCATATTTAAATTCATTAAATTACGTTCTTTAGAGTCTTAAAATGCACTTCTCCCCCTTAGAGAAGGGCTTTTTATTCAACTTCTCCTCCTGGTCGCAGCACGCAAACTCCCACACGGAGTTCTAGTGTGTTTTTCACACTGCCCCACTCGCTCTTTATAGAATCCTTCTGAAATGGCCCCGTTTCAAGCAGCGTGAAGTCATCTGCAGAATGCATCGATCCCCTGCTCCCTGAGACATTTCCCCATTATTTCCTGATATTACCGTTTCTCTTACTTGCATTTCTCTGCTCATCCAAACCGAGCCGTCATTTCCAGGCTGCGATTTCTTTGGGGATGGTTGTAATGTCTTTTTCTTTCCCTTCTATCCTCCTCTATTTCAAGATATGATAGTTGTGTAAAGCTAACCCAGTATAATGTGTTGTTATGATCTGCCTTGACTCCATGCTAGTAAATTGGTGACACCAGTACTAAAACACTGAGTACTTGCCTAACGTCTGTCCTGAGCCCACAGACACCAGCGGATCTGAGAATAAACCGGGTCCACATCTTGTTTCCCACCTGTTGGCTCTGCGTGTGCCGGCCAACATCAAGGAGCTCATCCCGGGAGCTGGGAGCCTCTTCACATCATGTAACTAAACGTAGTTCTGGCCGCACTCAGTGGAGGAGGCAGACCCTGAATCTAGACAGATGCTCGCTCCTTTTTCTTTCTTTGGAACAGTCATGTAACCTTGAGCAATATCCCCCTGTCTTCATCTGTGAACTAGGAATGATGTATAGCGCATAAGAAAATTATGAAAAACATACAAAATTGTGTATGTGGAGTTAATCATCTCTGTTTCCACTCAAATAAACCCATGATTAATTGCAGCATTCTATAACAATATGCTTCTTAAATCCAATTCCATTGTCCTTGTTTGCCCTAAACAGTTGGGCCCACATTCTAAAGAGCTGTGTCCGTTGTTGGCCTACACAGGGTCTACCAGCCTCTTCCACGGTCCTTGCATGATAATTCTGAATGCAAAGGGAGCCAGTCAGCCTCAAGGGCATCTTCATTACTCAGAGATCTGAACAGTCTTCCATTTCGATGAATACCCGAAGTTAGATTTCTTAGAATCAGGTCTAATGCTCCCAAGGCCTCGGCAGTGCCCTTCGTGCTGTGTCAGGAGACTCCGAGGGGCATCGCCTCCTCCCTGCAGGTGGGGCATGAACGTCCCAGCAGGTGGTCAGCCCTAGAGCAGCTGACTGAGACTGCCTGGAGCTGGAGACGGTGCTGGCCCTTGGAGAGGACCCCAGACAGAGCCAGCTTCACTCCGGGTGGGACGGAAGAGAATGATCAACCCGGGGGAGAAAGCAGAGCAACCGCCTGGCACTGAGGATGCTTTGTGGTGTTTGGTTTGGGGTCATTTTTGTTTGTTTGTGAGATTGGTTGGTTTTTAAGACAGATCCTCAAGTGATACCTTCTGTGTCTACTTTTTTCCTCAAAATACTAATTGCTTGCCAGGCTGCTTCCTTCATTTATTGCTCAGGTGGCAAATTACCTGAGTGGGTCCAGCTCCCTGGAAAACACTGACCAGAAACCAGAGCGCTCGGGGTAACTCTCCGCTCCCCGTTTTGCAGGTTAGTCTCTGCCACATCAGCCTGCTACGAGCTTTGTACAGACCTCTCTGTCTATCTTTGATGCCCCATGCTGTTTTTTTAATTTAATTTAATTTTATTGTGGTAAGAGCACTTAACACAAGACCCACCCTCTAAAATTCTTCAGTGCCTGATACAGGACTATTGACCACAATGTCCAAGTCGTGTCCAGGCACAGTGGTGCACAGCGGGCTCTACAGCTTGTCCACCTTGATGGACGGAAGCTGTCTGCCTGTTGATGGGAGGCCCGGTGCATTCATTCCTCTGTCTCCATGGGGTTCCCATCCACCTTTTTGCATCTGCCTAACTCCAACCCTTCCTGCATAAGTCAGGTGAAATGATAGTGTGGGAGAAGGTGCTTTGAAATCTATTTTAAACGTCTGGACGCCAGCACCGGGGGATCACAGCTCATCACTATTTCTCTGTTGAAGGGAGAATGCCCTCTTCCAGATGAGGGCACCAATGCTTAGGAAATCTCACCGTGCCGTCACCTCCGGTCCCCAGCATGACCCATCCTGGGGATGTCCCCTCATTCGTTAATGCTGAGGCTGCTTTGCCCCTGTGACGTGTCCACGTGCCCTTGACTCACGGCTTTCATTCGCTGCCCTGTCACCCGGGGGTCCGTGGCCGGAGGCTTGTCTGCAGGGCATTAGACCTTACACCCAAGCCACAGAGGTGGAATTGTCTGCATCACACATGAAATAAATGTTCTCGGGCACCGTGGTGAAGTCGGCTGGTGGCTGTCTGAGGTAACAAAAGCCCCACATGCAGCCACGGGGTCTTCAGAGAGCTGGCCTCCTGGAGAATCACAGGATGGCCGAGGTCTTGGAAACCTAGGACCATCCGATTGTATCACCTCATTTTACAGGTGCGGATACGGTGACCCTGAGGCCAAACAATTTGCCCAAAGTCACACAGATAATTTATTGCAGACCCAGGACTAGAATCTATCTCCTAATTTCTGGTTTAGGGCTTTCTTTGCTTTTTTTTTTAAACTACATTGCTCTGCCTCTTTAAGTTCTGGACTTTCCTATAACAGAGAGAAATAGAAGAGTAATAGTCATAATAATATTTCTCTGGGAGTTTTCTTATGCAAGTTGTTGGGGAAGGAACACGAAGAGTCACGCGGGGTGTATTCTGACTCAGAATGGACGGCTTGGAGGAAATGAATTGGAGAGAAATTTATTCTGGTCTGCGTGACTTGGACGTAAAAATTATTTCATTGCTACTACAAGGTAAACTTCTCCTCCCTGAGCAAAACAAACCAGTTGATTTATTCCCAGGAGTCAGGATGCTCAGAGGACGGTGCTCCCTTCGTGAGACAGGCCGCTCTAGTTTCACACGGTTCCTGGTCAGGGGACACCACGAGACCCGACATTCTCCACTTCTCTTGGGGCATTTTTCAGTCATGATTCCAGAGGGTACCTAACCTCACCTAAATAGACACTCAGCCATCACCATTTGCATGGCAATACTGTGTTCTTCTGGCCAAAAAATTAAGATTATTATATGGTCCATGTAGGTGCAATCTCCAGTTATGGAATTCATAGAATAGAAGAGTCTTTATTTTTAAACTATTTTTTTGTATCCTGAGCACTCACCCCAGTGCCTGGCACAAGCCAGATGCACCTGTTGTGTTGAGTTTCCTCTAGCAAAGGACTCGTGTTAGTCACTTCGTCCCAGCCTTTCCATAGTGAATTGTTCAACGGAAGTCGTCCTGGGGCTTTGGGAGGAGGTAACAGGTGGAAGATGAGATTTTTCTCTAATGCACCAGTAAGTCACTTCCCTCATTCTTTTGTCCCCTCATTCAAGCATCTTTATGGGGAATCTGTGGTATATATTGCTCTTGGGAAAATACAATAGGTTCTATCCTTGCTTTTGAAAGTGCACACATCCACAAACAGTACAGCATTGTGTGAAATAAAGGGCATATGAGAGATTTCACGAGTCCTGCCAGGTTAACGGGGACCAGCCCTGGTTAAGAAGATCAGCAGTCTCTATTGAAGACGCTGGGCTGGCCCTTCAGTGTGCGGGAGATCTCAACGGGCAAAGGCGGAAATAGGAGGAAGAGAGAGATACAGTGATTCCAGCTGGAAAAAGAAAGCAGAGTGAGGGGGCAGAGCATGGAGATGTACATCTCAGAAATGACCAGAACACCAGCCAGTTTGTCTGAAATATGGATTTTGCACAGGAAAGAAAGCATAGATACATGAATTTCAAGAGAACAGACAGAGAGGCCAGAGTGTGGAGAGGCTGGGGCGCAGGGCTGAACATCTGGACTGCATTTGGCACGTTTATCTGATGCCAAGCAGCCTTCTGAGCGCACCTGCTCATGGTTGGCGAAGGTGTGGAGGGGGGCTCCTGCCTTCAAACACTTGCAAGGGGGAGACGAGGGAATCTTGCAGAAGAATTCCCCAGTAGAAAGTACGAGTGATGCTCATGCAGCTGAAGGGAAAAGGAGTCGTCCGTGGTCCACGCAGCATCTGTCTGTTGAGTTTGACTTCAGAGTTGAGTCCAAGGACAGAGAGGTTTGGATGTTTTCTCCTTAGATAACAATCGTGCTTTGCCTTACGTGCTGTACATGAGCTCAAACAGTCTGTGGATCTAAGACCTGGAATTCGGGGCGGTAGGGGTGGAGAGCAATCCACATATCGTAACCGAAACTCTCCCCTCAGTGGCCATAATGAGTCATTAACATAAAAACGCCTCAATTAGCCAGGTCACACAGAACGAGATTTTAAGGGTCCAGGAGCGGTGCTAAGGGACGCCCCGTCACCTTGACTGTAATCAGCCATTCGGTCAGGACAGATTTCAAGCCAAAATAATAGCACAAGGGTAAATCTCTCATTAGTAATTCCATTTATGCAAAATTCTAATTAGCTCTGCTTGGAAAGATCTGTGCGTGATGATAGGATCGGGCGGGCGAGGGAAAGAAAGATCCCTCGCTGGGGTGCACGCAGCACGGCCCCCTCTAACTAGGGCGCTCACGTAATTTATCACCCAAACCAGGACACTCTTAGAAGTGAAGGAGGGCGCTGTTAATAAGGACACGGGACAATAGGCACAAACTGGGCCTGTCCCAGCAACCTGGACGCGTGGTCACCCTGCTTCCAAGGATGAAGGACGAGGCCCGCTCTCTCCGCCTTTCAGTCTTCAATGGCCTGAGCTCTCTTTGGAAAGATGAAACAGCAAGTGTCCCATATTTGTTGTTAAAAGCTACCTCTCTGGAAATGTAGCACAGGACGAACCTTTCTTATTGTTAACATTGCCCCAAATCGTGACTTGCAGAAGTTTACAGGAAAATGACCAGAGGATTTAATCCTGTCCAACTTCAGTGAGTGTGAGCTGGACCCTGTCCTCCTGCTTCCTTGGCGCCACTCAGAGGACATCCTCTGCGGGGCCGGTTCTGGGGGCAATTCTGGTGGGGAGGATATTGGCCGAGAAGAACAGGAGGTGAAGCGGAGTTCCGGAAAGCCAAGGGCTGTGAGACCACGGGGGAGCTGGCCATGAGGAGAGACCGTTCGGTGGAGGAGCAAGAGCTGCCTTCAAGAGCGGGAGGGATGGACACCCACTGTCAGTGCTGGGACAGTCCCTGCCCACTGAGAAATTCCGGTTGGGTTTACCTGCAGGTGAAGACCCCAGCTTAAAGAAACGAACCTCGCTATGAAGTGTGTGAACTTTGAACTTTCCAACTGTCTGGACCCCATGGGAGGGGCTCTAGGCAGGAGCGTCACCCCAGTCTGCTTTAGGCTCTGAGTTTGCAGGGGGCTGGAGAGAACCGAATAGTGAGGGTGAAGAAGGGAGATGTGATGGGAGGGAGGGAGCCTCTGACCCGGTCACCCTCACTATCCCGTGACTCTCCCAGCACGTAGGCTGAGCAGGTGTGTGTGTGCACGTGTGTGTGTGTACACATGTGCTCTCACACCACATGCTGGAGGATGAAGTGGACTGATGCCCGCACCAGGCTCGTGTGGACTGGGACTTAGGCCTATGCAGGGTGACCACTGTCCCTCGGCTGGACTCTCAAATCGCCACATCCCAGGTCACCCGCTGCCCTTCTGGGCTTGCAGAAGGAGCTGAGCTGGAGACCCCCTGGGCCTGCGGAGTTGGCACATTGTCCAGCTTGCTCCCCCATGTTTCCCAGCTGCCGGAGTCGGAGAAGTTGGGGGGGGGGGACTGGAGGAAGAAGCAGCCGCGGTTATGACCCTGTGATAGTTATTTGCGGTCTGTTTACTGGAAGCAAAAAGTAAATAAAAATAACACATGCATCTGAGCTGGGATTCCTGGGGGAGGACAAGGAGAGCTGGCACAAGGGCCCCTCTCAGGGCCAGAGGGAGGCGGGTAAATCTGGGCCATGGAGAGGTCAGCGCGGGCGAATGTGTGACAGAAAGGTGGTGGCCGCTCCAGTGTAATGGTGACAGAATTACACAACTGCGGGGTTTTAGTTGAGGTTCTTAAAAGATGAAAACTGAATCCAGCAGTGGGTACACAGCAACCCTCGTAAGGCTTTGGATGTGGGAGGAGCCCCACCCTGCTGACACTGTGGCTGTGGGGCTGTCCTGGCGCTGTGACATTCCAGCTTTCTCACCCACGAGCCCCGTCGGCCGCCTTCAGCCCTGGGGTCCCTCTCGTCAGTTCCCTCCAAGATGTGATGACAACCCCACACACGCACCTTTCAATGTCCTCATACCTGGAGCAAAACCAGTCCAGCTTCGCTCATGCCAGTATGTTCTATTATTTAGAAAAATTGTCGGGCCCCATGGGAACACACACATTGCACACCTTCTAATATTTTAATGTTAAAAGTGTTGTGTTGCCAAAGTGTAGAATGGTCGCATCTGTGACTTCAGTTCAAAGACTCTGATGATAAGTTCCTTTAAAGAATCCAGACAAATTCTGGGCTAAAACCTAAAAAGCCAGCCTTGGGAGGGAAAAGTGACTCTGGTCTGAACATGGAAGTGCAGGTTTTCAGCTCTAAGTTTGCTTTTTTATTTTTTTACTCTTTAAATACAAGTTACAAGTAAACATGTTGAGAACGGTTTTACCTTTTCTGGAGAGAAATGGAATGGAGTTGGGTGGAGACGGGCATCCTTTGAAAAGAGCTTGAAGGTCCATGCCAGGAATCACCTTGTTCTAATGAAAAAATAGGATGTTTTACTGAAACACATTCTTATGAAAACTTGGGCTTACAAGATGACTTAAATCTCCATTTTACCGTGTTTAGGGAAGGTGACTGTGGGAGAGCAGGGCTCCCCCGCAGTGGGAGTTCCCACTCTCCCGGGGTAGGCGACGCCCCTCAGCAGGGAAGTAGAGTGGGGGTCACGGGGAGTGGGTACAGGTTGGCAGAAGTGGGGGGCCCCAGGGGTGCTCCTAGAACTGGGTGGAGGGTCTGCTACCAGGCACGTTCTAGGGGTTGCACCTTTCCAGAACAGGTGGGGGGTTCTGACTCAATGGGTTTAAGAAGAAAGAGATGCACCACGGTCCCTCCTGTGCTTCTGATGGCTCAGGACTCACCCTGACTTCTCCCCGACTTCTTGTGGCCCTTCTGTGACCACTGTTTTATTTAGGAAATGCTCTTCTCATCTAAAATAATAATAATAAATTAAAATGAATAGAAATGTCAGAGAAAGCAGGGCCTTGGGGATGTTTTAAATAATCACTTGAATGTTTCTAAGACCTTCTGTTTTGTTCCCATTCAACTCCTCAACAATAGAAGTGAAAAAGGAGGAGGGAAAGAAAAAGAAACTGCAGGCCATTTAACAGATAATATTGTCATATGTAATTCTGAGATACGTTATTAAAACAAACGAACTATTTTTCTTTAAAAGTTGTGTTGGGGTGTGCCTCAAACATCTGGCCATAAAATTTTCATGAGCTTTTAAGGAAAACACCCGAGTCTATGAAAGTCTGTGGGTCTCTCTCTGAAGCTCAGCCGAGGAAGCCTTGACCGTGGGTGCGGCAGTTCTGGGGGGTTATCGGGTGTGTGAGCCAAGCACAGGGGCTCCGGGCAGACCTAGAGAGCGGGTACCTGGGGGCCAGGAGGGACTTCTTGCTTCTTCCCATATTCTGTGGCAGAAATGGGTTTCAGTGCCTCTCCAACAATTCCCCATGACGTGGGCGTTCAGTTTGTTCCGTACCACACCAGTCCTAGACCCCCGGATGCATCCGTGTCCCACCGTGCACGGGCCATCCTGTAACCCAGCAGCGTCTGCACACCAGGTGGTGATCCGGGAGTCAGAAATCCATCCAGAGAGACCAAGCAGCTGGCTCTCATGTCCTCTGATGCTCGTCTCCATCCAATCGGGCCATCGTCAGGCTCCCAAGAATGTGCATTTTCTGCCAAGTCTAAGAGGATTCAGGACTGTCTGACCCTGAGGGAGCTGGAAGCCCCTCGGCTCCCGGGCGGCCATCAGAGCACAGTCAGGCCATCTCTTTCTTTGAGGTGCTGGTCCTGCAGGGACAGGGAGCAGGGCTCTCAGGGCAGACACCCCAGCGTGCCAGAACCGATGGTCCTTCCCCGTTTACGAGCACCCGCTGAGCGCAAGGAGTCGAGTTAGACATTGTTCTCATTATGTCAGTTGTTACAGATGGGGAAGCTGGCTCAGAGAGGCTGAGCAACCAGCACTAGACCTGAGATTGTGACTGAGCGTCAGTCCACACGTCCCTGAATCCAGCACCCGGCTCTTTGCTTCTGATCTCATCGTGCAGATAGCGGAAAAAGTTTCCAAGAGGCTTTTGATTTGAAGGGCTTCAACTTGTCCCAGGTCGCTTTTTAGGTACTGGACTTCCCGTGGCGGCACTTTTCCTCTTTCATAAGTTCACAGTAGATCAGTGAATAGAACGGACTGTGGGGATCGGTCACGTGAGATGCTCATGGAGTCACAGACAGACCAGAAATCAAAGCCAGCATGAGCTCTCTGACCTTTTCAGCTGACACGTGGGCAAAGGGCTTGCCACAAATAACACCAGGCTTTGGGCTAACAATTTTTGTGCAGTTTATCAAATTGCAAATGTCACAATTTCATCTTAGGTTGTATAAACTTTTGGCTCTGACTTTTTACTACAAACCAGCTCAATATTGGTCAAACCCATATTATGACAAGTGCCACCTACAGAAAAGCAAAATGCCATTAAAACCTTTCAAAACGCCAATCGAGAAAATCCATAAAGCCAAATGCAACCAGCGCAGACGCATATAACCGATTCGCTGAAATGCAGCATAAAACTCACTCTCAAGTGAGAAACTTAGGACTTAATACATTTGAAGCTGCTGGGGCCACACACTTGCCAGTTTTCTAAGGTGCGGGATTTAAAAACGGATCTTTCAAAGAATCGTTTGTTCTGAAGTAGAGAAAGAAAAAAACGTGTGAAAAGCTCTCAGAACCTAAGAGCTGATTTCTGGGCAGCCAGCCAGCCGGGTCGTTCCTGCAGGCCCACTCTTCCCTCACCCCCCACACGGCTTCACTGGCTCCAATGGCCAAAAATTCTCCTACAGAACTGTATTCAGATCATTAACACAATGTTTTCCTTAATTTTCCACCTTTAACACATATTCATGTTTACTATTCTAAGTAGCTTACAAATACTTACTCATGTAATCTGCACAATAACCTAAAAAAACAGATACTTATGTTGTTTTTACCATATACAAACGAGGGAATGAAGCCCAGGAAGTTAGGACACTTGCCTAAGATCACGTCCCAAGAGGTGGCTGAGCCGGGATGCAAGGCCGGTGAACATCGGTGCCCGTGTGCTGCACTGAGAGCCAAATGCTTGTGCAGCACTGCATACAGTTAGTGCTCAATAAGTGGCAGCAGTGATCAGTGCATGCATTGGATCAAATCAAGGGCTTTGACATTTCTGTTCATCATCTTTCGGGTGTAAACACTACATTCTCCCCGTGTGGTACATCTTCATTATGATAGGGGTCTCAAAGGCAGCCTGCGCAGGAAGGACCAATTCACTATATGTATTTGAATATATAATACATACAAATGTATATATGTTTTTAAACCAAAAAATCAACCAATCACTTGTTTTCTGTCTGATATATTCACTGAAAAGTGTCCACTTTTTCATTATAATAGAATTTATGCTTTTAGAATTTGAGTTTTTAAAGTTACTGATCAGCTCCTGGGTCCGTATCATAAGACCTGGGAGATGCCATCAACAGGAAGCTGAGATGAAGGGTGTCTGGACAGCGGCAGAGCTGTGAGTCCGCTGTCTGTCCTCCCCTCCCTGCAGTCCCTCAGCATCTCCTGACAGTCAGGCCACAGCATCTGATGAGAGGTGGGCCGGGATCCCAGGTTCACGGTGGGCCCCCTCACTGATTGGTGAGCCACCCTGAGCAATTGTTCTGCATTTCTAACCCTTGTCTCATCTGTAAAATGATTTGTCTTCAGCAACTTACTTAATTCCACCAAGAAAACCACACTCGAAGTTGCTGATCTGCATTAGTAGGAGGGCAGGGAGCACAGAGCACCGAGTGCAGAGGGGAGAGGCTGGGAGGTGGCTGCCCTGGGCACACGTCCTCTGTCCAGGCAAACCCTCCTAGCAGGCAGGATCCTGTTTTCCTTTCAGTTTACCTGCTCAGAGACGTGTCCTCAGTTTAATTGTAGTTTTTTGGTGATGTTGAAGCCATCAACCCTGCCCATTCAAGAAATATTAAGACCCTGTGTATCACTCAGGATCAATCTCACTGTGTGTAATAGAACAAGACAGAAATGCCTTAAACAGGAAGGAAGTTAATTTCTTGCTCACACAACAAGTGCAGGGGCTAGTCAGAGCCGGGGCTCTACAATGTCATTCAAAGTGCCCATTTTTCTGTGCATCATGTCCAAAATCAGGCTTCTGTCCTCAAAGCTGGAGCTTCAGTCTTTCCATCAGAGTCCAGGCCTGAGGTGGCGCACAAGGGGCCGGGACAACTCTTCCTGGTGACTTGGCCGCCTTTCAGCGCCCTTCTCTGGAATCCACTCTCGTTCCGTCTGATGTCTTCTGGGCCACTGCAGAGGAGGTGAGGAAGTTGTAGGGACTCAGTGTGCACATCGAGCATGCTGAGGGGTAGAGGAAGGGGATGGGGGGCAGGCAGGAGCTGATGCCAGCCCACCCACATATGCCAACACTAGCATGCCTTCTGAACGTCCCCGTCCCGTGACGGCATGTCTGAAGTAGAGATATGACTCTTCTCTCTGAGTGACAGAGAAAAGTGGAATGAAAACACATAGCTTTTCCTTACACTCTTAATTTCTGTGTAGGTGTTAGCATCTTAGTGCTAAATAATCTTAATATTTGGGCAGATTAGTTGCATTCCTTGCAGTGTGACACAGATTTAAGAACATCCCTTGATTGCAGGGCCCCAGGCCTGTACAAATGGGGCATTAATGTGACTGAGAGGCTAAACGCCTCCTCTAGTGAAGGAGGGTGACAAGTACATAGCTGAGAATACAATGTGACAGTGTCTCCTGATGGTCCTGATGAAGGGGACACAGTGATGTGCAGAGAAGGGCATGCATGGTGGACCCAAATGGGTCAAGTCAGCTCTGTCCTGCTTTGTCCAGCATCACGTTAGACCAAGTCTGTAAACCTGGCGGGTAAGTTCACAAATGCCTGTTATTGGAAGGACCAGACCCAGTACAATGGTGGCTCGTTCCAAACAGTCCCGGTTTGGTAACACACTCAACCTCTGCCCCATCCAGGCTGGAGCCGACTGTATCATCAGCTTCACAAACAAGAGAAGCACACCCCACCGCACATGCATCCTCTCCCAGGGCGAGCACCTCCGGTGGATCTCAGAGGTGGAAAGTCCTCCGGAGGGAGAGAAGCTGACCTCAGGCTCCTTCTGGGGAGTCGAAACGTAGGTGAGGGGCCGGCTCGGATGGGGCGGCCCAGGCGGCCTTTCCAGGGTCTCAGCACCCCGGTGCAGGCTCAGCACCAGGAGAGGTGAGATGAGAGGGACACGTGGGAGCAGACACAGGCCTGAAAATTACATTTGAAAAGTGGATGCACAGCAGGAAGATGAAATTACCTGTGTCTGACCTTTCCTCTTCTTTCCGTACAAAGAATTTGAAATTCCATTTAAAAATCAAAATAAGAAGGCAGCTGAGGTGTGTAGCTGGCTCATTCAGAGGATGTGTAATAAACGTCATTCACATTTATCTGTGGCTCTCCTGTCCCGCCTCCCATGCTCCTCCCAGGCGTCTGAGTTTCCCATTGTCTGAAATCGGGTTTTTTTGCCATGGCTCCTGCACAGACAGCCGAATCACCTGCCTGTAATCGTTCTCTTGTGGAATCAGTCGGGGAGCATCAAGAAGCACAATACGCTGGACAATTCAGGGAACCTGAAGTCTGACCCCAGCTCTGTACTCAGAATCTGTGGGGTGTTCGTTAAGTCACGGCCTGTAGGAGCTTCGGGCACTCGGCTGCAATGAGTCTTGAGCTGCATCAGGGGTTGCAAACTCAAATGTTCCAGGCACCAGGCCGATCACAGACACGAGCAGAGCAGGACAGATGTGGTGCAATGGGGATGGAAGAGACCTGAGTGCAAAGTGGGGGGGGGGGAGCAGACGTGGACCCAAGGGCGCCAGATCTTCTGGTCTTTCGAGGGTCGCCAATAACCCCAACCTTAACTTAAAAATTCCTGGTTTTCAAACTGACAAATAATTTAAACTTTTAAAAGTAAAGTGGCCTAAGCAAAATCCATCTCCTGCTGGATTCAGCCCTCTGAAGACCTGTGTTCAATCTCTGGGAAAAGTAATAAATGTTGTGTTACTTCTAAAATTCCACGTGCTATAAGGGAAACTTGATTAATAACCAGTTATGCAAAACCTTCCAAATATCACCTTTTAAACTCGCAATGTTGCAATAAATATAATAATTATACCCAAATGTACTGGACGCTAACTGAAGAAAAATGAAAGTTTGATGTTCTCCCAGCTCCCCTCTGTCTTTGGGGCTCGGAGCTCCCAGTGGCTGAGCCATCCCTGCTGGAATCTCAGAGACGTAACAGAGTCACGAGCCTCTGAGGCTGAGACACCACCAGGTTTGGGAGTAGTCCGACACCCCGTGCTCCCTCTTTCTGTCTCTGAGTGAGTTTGTGCAAAGTTTGTGTTTCCTTTGCACAAGGGCCGGGTGATGGAGGCCTCCAGGTGGTCTTGACATTGGAGGGGGACCTCCCTTCCCTGCTTGGAATTGATGTCCACTCCTCTAAAAGGACACATGTGACAGTGCCCCTGAGGGTCTCCCCAAGCGTCTGCGTAGTACCTTATGGGGTTGAAGGAATTGTCCTGGAGCCCCAAAGAGGAAGCTAGCTTGTAGGACACCATGGGGGGTGGTTGACCACGCCGGGAAGACCTCTGACATGTGGAGAACAGTCATTCTGGAAGCTTCCTCTCTGGAGCCTGGCTGATCTAGACTCCAGGGCCCACCGGTAATCCTGTGCATTTCTTCACATCTCGCAGCTCTCGGGCTGAGATGCCCCCAGATGGAGGACCGGGACTGACCTGGATATGCGCCCCACTCACCACTTGTCCTCCCCCACCCCCAGGAGCTGATTCCAGATTTACTTCACTCCCAGTTGATGCTGAGACAGTGGACAAGCAGGACCCAGAGAGCAGAAGTGAAGGGTGGGCACAGCTGCATGATGCGCTGGAAGTTCTGTGGCTCACAGCCTACAGGGCTGAGAACGTGCTGGGGGAGCCCAGAAACCCCAGTGTGGGGGCCTTTTATCCCATGAGGTTGTGGGAGGGTCTGTACCGTGACCATGGCCCACCTACCACCACCTGAGACCATCTCACTGCCTCACGTGGTGGATTTTCATGTTCTTTTTCTTACTGCATCTTCGGGCTTCAAGCAGCTAGATCTTGGCTTGCCATGAAGTGTGGAAGCCGAGAACATCTACTTCGTTTCCAATTCCTCCACTGACCGTCCTGTGAGCCAGGTGGCTGGGCATTGTCATGACCAACCAACCCAAGTCAAAAATAAAGGCTCATTCTACTGACCACCTGGAGCCACGGTGTGGGGTGGTGGCCACTCGTTATGGTTCATGAGCTTTGTTGTCAGGCGCTCCCAGAAGATGTGTCCTCCTGAAGGAAACAGAAATGTCCTGCTGTGTCCGGAGTTTTACCCTGTAAGTGCAAAATGCGGGAGATTTTTAATTAAAAAATAAAGTCTTTCTAAGAGATTAAAATGGCTCTGTGCCTACACAAAAAAAGTACCAGAGACCTAGGTCAGTCTTTCCTTGGAGACTGAGGCTCATGGTTATGAAAAACGGCCGTTGTGAGATGCAGCAAAATAATGGGAACGGGACCTCTTGAAATCTACAGATATTTGTCTCTTGTTATGTGGCCCAAATTGCTATTTGCTCTGTGAGTTCTTGCCCTGGCTTTTCCTATGCTCTCTGTTACTCTTCTCGAGTGTCAACAGTCAATCGACACTCTTCTCTGCTATCAGTGTGCCTTGTAGACACTCTGCGTCTTCTAGTCGGCAGATTCTAATGCACCGAGAGCTAGGAAATCAAGAATTCAAGCTTCTTAGATGTCTGCCTACAATATAGGTAAATTGTCTCCAGACATGTATCTGAGGGGCGTTCCACTGAACTGGCAGCACAAGTGTGAGGGCCTAACCCTTGAGAAGTTTCTTTTGATGATTCAGATGTCCGTTAGATCCCATTTCTGGATCAAGCAAGTCAGCCTCATACAGCCGAATTCTAATCAGCTAGATCAAGCGTAAAAGAAAAATTACACCCGCCAGTTAAACAGACTCTTGCGACCGGGAGAGAGATTCAACTCTCTCCCAATACCACCGGGACGGGTGGGGATCTGTACCAACCGGTGGGTCAGGGAGCCGATGGAAAGTCACTAGAGCAGCTGGTTAGGTGTCAAGGGTCTCGGGGAAGAGGAACTGGTTGTCTACCCTGGAGGGTGGGGGATTCCCTATAAACTGGCTTAGCAGGACTCTGACACTGGGCTTGGCAAGACAAGGCCTAGTGGGAAGTGGGCCTCAAGGAGGCTGACTGAAGTGTGTTCAAGGGCAGAGCCCTCGTCACCAGGGAGAACCGACCTCACATTTCAGTCCCACATGTTGCCGACAGGGCCACGACGTGAACCCTCAATCCGTGTTGAGGGCTTCAGATTCTCTATCCACATTTTTAGGATGGTTTTTATGAAAGGCTATTAAACTGGAAAGATAGCTCTTGTGAAGTTCAAGAAGAAGATTGATACAAATGAAAATCAGAATTTTATCATCACATCCAGAAATCACTCGGGGTAACCCAGAAATGCCTCTAATTTGTGGCTTTTTAGGACGATTGAGCACCACTCGTTTGTTTATCTAAAGGGATTGCAACAAATAATGTAGGACCTATTTTAGAAGCTGCTAAATGTGGGCTACTTAAACTGTCAAGTGTCTTCCAATTATGGTAAACAACCCTTTGAATATTCAGCTGTGAAAACAAGGATCACTCAGTTCCAGTAGAGATCGGAAAACAGCTTAATTTGCTTCTTTTAAGCAATTGCTGTTTATAAACACATGATTTATTTTCCTGGGACTATCTCTGGTATTATCTACAAAATGAAAATGTTTTTATTAGCAAAGATGTTTGCAAAGACCCCACATTCGTAATTTGGTGTGCAATTTTACTTACACTGTGCGATATACGAGTTCAGCTTAAACATACCAAATCTGAATGTCGCTATAGTCCTTAAAAATAGCTAAATGAAATGTTCACATGTTTTACAGCCCTCATAAAACATGTGCTTCGGTCCCGATTACCTAAAGAAAAGAGAGAGAGAGGGGAACCCATCTTAGGTCTCAGCACACAGTACCTGACTAATTATCATGTGACATTTCATTTAATGTCGGATTCATCATTCTGGACTTTCCGATGAGAAAAGATCATGAAAACTCTGGTTTCAAACTAAATTCTATTTGGGACAATCTATGCAAATAATTTCCCGCACAAATGTGCCTACTATAAATGCAAAAGCACTTCCTGAATTCAATTGCTAATACAAACGTTTAGTCTATAAGAATAACCAAAGAAAGAAACACAACTCAAAAACCTTCTGTGTTTTTGGTGGAGTACAATAGGGATTATTTCAGAGTCTGCACAAATTCTGAAAGTATGTAAACTCATACCTCTCTGCCGAAAGAACCTGTAGGACTCTTGAGTGGGTCTACCAGACACGAGATCGAGTAGTTGAACAGATATGTCAAATAATTGCGACAGCATTTGCTCAACCTGGTGTAATTAAATGCCAGCCGTCTCGAAGTCTCAGACTCTTTAAAATATTAGTTTGAAAGGGTTGAAGCTTATTGACATACCACAACTATCTGTGGATTCATCCGTTTCCAGTTCCCAGGTGCCTCCACAAAACAAAACAATAAGCTGAGGAGTGGGACTGGAATAAACATCAGAACTCAGTACTGAGAAGGCTGCTGCCAGCACCATATCTGATATTGTCCTTGGAGCAGAAGGGCTGCTCTCAACCACAGGAGGATGTGGAGACCTGGGACAGGGCAGGCTGTGGGAAGCCACGGAAGACAGAACCGGAAGGTGTTGATGTCACTCAAAATGGGAAACCTCAAGAGTTTCCCGAAGGACCTGCGGCTCAGGGAACAGTCTTCCATCCGTGTCAGAGCAGACCTGCCCGGTCCTGAGAATCACCTGGTGAGGAGGTTACAAATACAGCCCATGGACTCTACTCCTGACGATTCTGATGTGGGGTTGAGCCCAAGCCAAGAGAGCTCTAGAGCAACAGGCTGCACCCAGACAGACCTGACGCGGAGAGGGACAGACAGACGCTGCCCTAACTCCTCCCGTCCTCCTTTCCTGATATTTTTGGGGCATATGGCCTCCTCTGCACATGGATCCTGGGAATCTAAGTAATCGCTATTCTGTTCTAAGGTTTTAGTGGCTCCCCTACCTGTCCACCAGGCTCAGCGCTCACCCGGGGACACAGCCTGCCTGTGCTGCTCTGGACCACAAGGTCTGTCACAGCCTGGAGACATACCTCATCCTGCAGCCTCGTTCACCTCCCCGACTCGGTGTGTCCCCTCTTCCTGTGTCCCCAGTGCGTGACTGTGGATCCAGTGCCTGTGACTTCCGTCCTGCAATGTTCTCACGCCCTCCCTCCCCCACTCTGGGTCTGAGGTCTGGGGTAAGCCCTGAGATTCTGTACACCCAAGGAACCCCAGGAGCGTCAGCTCAGCTGCTCTGAGGACCTCTCTGGGAAGCAGACCCCACGCAGCAGTCTGCTCTCTGGGGAGATTTCCGGAGACATCCCCGTCCCTCCCATCCTGCTCCACCCCAACAGTCACTCCTGATTTCCTACTGGATCTCCTCAGGACCCAGGAGTTTGATTGCTCTGTGCCATTTCACAGCTGCTGACACTTTCCTTCATCGTTGATGGCCATTTCCTGGCCTGGGGCGTCCAGGAGGCTAGGTGAGGGCTGGCCGAGCCCCCATAGCATCCCAGCTTCAGGTGGCTTGTTTGAAAACAGCGTGTGAGGCGAGGTTCTCTCTGAGGTTTGCCCCGACTCTAACATGCAGGGGTCCATGCAAAGGTTTCTTCCCTGGGCCACATAGGACCCCCCATCCAAGGTGCACCCTGTTCCCTGGCCCCTCCCCAGGGACCAAGTGCAGCATCTGTACCCCGCCCCACTCCTTGTGCTCTTTGAATTAGATGGGAACAGTTGTGAAGGTTTTATATGAACTGTTATGCAAAGTTTTAAATATGAAGGAAAGATCTAGGGGTAATGAGGGAAGGAGCCAGGGGAAATAACCAAAATTAAAGACGCTCAAGTCTGAAGTCAGCAATGACCTGAGTTTTTTTTTTTTTAATTATGATTCCTCTGTTTCCAGTGGGAAAAGAGGAGCTCTTACTGCAAGAAGTTCTGGCATCTTAAGTGCTTTCAGTGACAAAATACAGGGGCTCCGTCCACCTTGCCCCTGGTCCAGGTGTCCACATGAAACGTCTTTAATTCCATGATTCGTTTTTGGCTCTGTGGCCTCCCATGCATGACCTGCTTTCTTTGTTCTCCTTCTATTTCTTCTCGCATCTCATGCTAAACGATTAAGCCCACACAACTCAGCTGGGCATAGAACTGCCCTTGACAGTGCTCCAGAAGGCATCTCTGACGGGAGTCCTGTTGATGGGGCGCAGGAGGCCGTCCCGTGGGGAGGACTGGGCTCCAGAGTCACCAGACCTGAGTTTCAACTCGCAATCTTGATGTTTGCTGGTTGAGATCTTTGTAAATGATGGAACCTCCCTGATCTTCAGTTTCTTATCAGTAAACGGGAGATAACAGCCCATGCCCAGCAGGCCGCTGCAATGATTAAATAGACAGTGGCTATACAAACCTAGCACATGGTGTGCACTGCGGAGATGGTGGCTATTTTTATGAACTAATTGAAATTCATTAGTAAAATGCAACTCTCTGAGCCGTGAGTTCTCTTTACAGGGAAGCCCTGATGTCAGCTTTGTGCAGGTCCTTAAGCCAGGCCAGGCCTTTGAGGGATGCGGAGCAACTGGAACTCTCAGTCATTGCTGGTGGGAACGGAGAATGGGACAGCTGCTCTGGAAGACAGTTTGACAATTTCTTACAAAACTAAACATACTCTTACCATGCAATCCAGCAGTCATGCTTCTTGGCACTTACTGAAAGGAGTTGAAAACATGTCCACACAAAAACCTGCACACAATGTTTACAGCAACTTTATTCATAATTGCCAAAACGTGGAAAAAACCAAGATGTCCTCTGGTAGGTGGGTGGATAAATAAACTGTGGTCTATCCAGACAATGAGATATCATTCAGCACTAAAAAGAAGTGAGCCATCAAGCCATGAAAAGACATGTTACTAAGTGCATGTTACTAAGTTACTAACTACTAAATGCATGTTACTAAGTGACAGAAGCCAATCTGAAAAGGCTATATCCTGTATGATTCCAACTCTATGACATTCTGGAAAAGGCAAGACTATGGAGACAGGAAAAATATCAGTGGTTGTCAGGGCTTAGGGAGGGAGGGAGGGAAAGAGGGATGAACAGGTAGAGCACAGAGGATTCAGGGCAGTGGAAATACTGTGGATGATACTCTACGGCAGATGTGCATTTATCAAAACCCATCAGACCCGTACATCACAGAGAGTGAACCCAAAGGTAAATTTAGTTAATAATAGTGCATCAATATTGCTTCATCGATTGTCACACTGACAAGATGTAAATAATAGGACTGTGTGAGGGGAGAGGGAGCGTGTAGGAACTGTCTGTACTTTCTGCTCCATTTTCTGTAAACCTAAAACTGCTCTAAAAACAGTCCATTCGTTGTAAAGTACTTTAATTACACACTATAATCATTTATTAACTGAATTTATCCAACGTTAGATTGAACATTACAGCTGGTCACATACACACTACATGGACTTAAGCTCACCTTTGCCCCAAATACTTCCTGACACAGAGATGTTGACTGTTCTCTTGTGCTCTCACGTCTGTCCCATCCGATGAATCAGCTCATCACTTGAGGTGCTCACAGACTATGTGCACACAACGTCCACTGAGTGGACAGCCAGGATGCCACTGTTCGAGGTGAAGAGCAGAGACAGCTGCCAGAAATAAATGCTCCAGCGGAGTTTCTACTGGGAGATGACCGTGTGGCCAGGCTGCGTTCCCAGCCCTGGGAATCCCGGGGTTGTCACATGGCTACTTATCAGGGGACGATGAGCAGCACGATGTGAATCCCTCCAGGCCAGGGCTTAACCAATGAAGCGATGGAATTCAAGGGGCCGTAGTTGACCAGGGAGCCCAAACCACTGTGAGGCACTGCCACCCACGTTTGACAGCTCCTTGAGCAAGAAGCTGACTTGTTTTAGTTTTCTGTAGCTGTGGTGAAGTCACCACCCACTTGGCGGCTT
The DNA here is from genome assembly GCA_031878705.1 of Tapirus indicus. NCBI lineage: Eukaryota > Metazoa > Chordata > Mammalia > Perissodactyla > Tapiridae > Tapirus > Tapirus indicus. The sequence goes on from CM062925.1 coordinate 126,264,905, forward strand.
TCAACAACCCCGTGCAACACCGCACGGTCCCATGGTCAGAAGTCTGGGGGCAGCAGGCTCAGCAGTTGGGCTCCAGGAGTCTGTCCCCTTCCCAGCTCGTCCAGGTCACTGGCTGAATTCAGTTTCTTGAGGCTGAGGACTGGCCCCGTCCCTGGCTGGCTGTCAGCAGGGCAGTCTTGCTCCTGGAGGCTGTGGAATGAATTCCTCCCCCTGACCCCTGAAACCTGCGGCAGCCGTGGATGGAGCCCCTCTCCCTGGAGTCTCTCCGGGTCTCCTGTCTGCAGGGTCTCTAGGGGAGAAAGTTCTCTCTTTGCTTTAAGGGTGACAGACTGGGCCCACCCAGAAACCCAGATGGCTATCCGTTTCAGGGTCAGTAAACTTAATCATGTCTGCAAGTCCCCTTTGTCCATGTAAGGTGCCACAGTCAGGTTCTGGGGACTCAGGTGTGGACGCCTTTGGGGACTATTGTGCTCACCGCACATGCACTGTGATGAACTGCTGTAAACTGGGCTTTATTTGTTAAAGCATCTGCTGTCACCCCAATACGAGCACTTTCCCTTTCTCTGAGCCCTCTCCTCCCAGTTCAGTGGAAGTGGAGGGAAGGCCTCAGAGTCCCAGAGCCTTGAGGCCATGTTTCTCTCTGTCCCTTTCTACTTGGGAGATTGAGGGCAAGTTTGTGAAGGTTAATGCCTTACATGTCTCATCTGTAAATTGGAGTCACTTTCACGTTTTCTGACGGGTATTCTGAAACGTACTATGTACACACTATCACTGGCAAGTGTTTTAGTTGGCAGCTGTCTGCACAGGTCCCTCCCTCTGCGTGGAGGCCCGTGTAGTGCCCGGAGGGCAGCCCACGGTGTGGTGCGCAGGCGGTCGGCCTCAGCCAGCCTGACCCCAGTGGGGGCCCTGCCTCCCCTGCTGGGCCCCTGCTCCTCTCAGCCTCCCCGCATCTCTGGTTCACTGGGGGCGGCCCCAAATGGTCAGTGCATCTGCAGACTGGTGAGGACTAAGGCTGAGGCATCCAGTGAAATGAAGAAGAAAAGGACAAGACACCTTGCCTGGGGCCCTCCGTCCTTCTCATTTTTTCCCTCCTCAGGTGGGAGATGAGATGACAGGGTTTTATGGCAGGGGAAGCACAGCCCAGACAACATGGGCCGTCTGTGAACAGTGGACACCCACCTACCTGTAGCTCAGGTGTGAGGAACCAGAGGAAGGTGTGGAATGGTGACTCACCGGCTGGGCCAGTGAGGCATGGTGAGCTGTGCCCTTGGGGAAAGGCGGGACCAAAACGGGTCCTGAGATCAGGTTCAAGTCAAAAGTGCAGAGAATCAGGGAGCCTGGCTAGGGAGGGCTTCTCTCATTCCCTGCACCCCCCATCTGCTAAATCGGATCCAAAGGAGGGATCCAGGAAACACCGGGGAAAAGTGAGTGTGAGATAAAGCAGCCCTGCCTCTGGCGCCTCCGACCAGCCCTCCGTCAGGTGTCCAGTCGAGGATGTGAGACCCTGCTGAGTTTTAGGGGGCACTGCTCCTTAGGTCTCTGCTCCTCGTTATGTGTGGTGGACACAGCTGGCCACCAGGGCTGTCACATTTAATCCCACGTGTCATCCCACCTGTCTATAAACTGCCTGAGGACAGGACATCTGTAATCATCTTTGTTTCATTGTCTTAAGATAATTTCCGGCGTGGAACAAAATTCTCAATTGCTGCTGTTGAGTCAAGACTGGACAACGCCCCGTGAAGGCATCTGTGGTGTTTACCTATGACTTTTCCTCCGGGAAACTTCATGAATGCTTTGTGTGTGTTATCCAAAGGAGGTGAAGCAGGTGGGGGCGGCAGCGAGCCTCTCTTCTGCGTCCTTCCTCCGCAGGTCGTGAGGGGACAATGGGGAAGAGGGCGGTTAGAGCAGGAGGCCCCCCCTCGGAAGTTGTCAAGACCCTGGCAGAGACATAGGGACCCTCCTGGATAAATTAGGAGCCAGAGGATGACAACGTAACCAGTGCGGGCAGGGCTGTACAGATGCTGGAGCAGTGGCATGTCCAGCGTGAGCGGGCCAGTGCACCAAGGATGGGAGAGTGGGACTAAGAATATGCAGATCTGGGAGACTGGTGCCGTTTTCCAACCTCCTTGGTCCACGTCATTGAGCAGGTAGTGACACTCTGGACGAATGGGAGTTCGGACAAAGTGAACAAGTGATGGGCCTCCTGAATTCTCCCCTGGAAGAGAGACTCCCCCACTTTTGCCACTTGAATGCGTGTGTCTGTGTGTGTTTTAGTTTTTTCACTTCTTCGTTTTGCACCAAATGTTCGATGTTTCTCTTAGTCGAGATGCAGGGGTCTGTGCTCTCTGATAAATGGGGCCGACATTTGTCATTGGCTCTTCTCTCCTGAGGCTCTGTCCCAAGTGCTGGCACTTGTTTCTTCAAATCCCAGACACGATGGGAACGTGATACGCAGAGACTCCGGGGCCAGCCGGTAAAGCCGGCCATTATCATTTATTAAGCAGGTGTTGAGTGAATTGGACTCTTTATCGCAATGCAGATTTACAGTGCAACAGGCGATCCATTTTTCAATTTGGTGCACTGCGCTGATAAATTAACAGATGTCTATTGATTTTTTCCCTCCAGTCCCCTGTTTACACCTGACAGGCCGTACTTTATAGCTGAGCAGTTATTTGAAGTTATAAACATTATAATTAGCTATTTTTTAATTAGGCTGACAATTAACAGGAGATTTGCAAAGCTGCTAATTTGACGTGTCCTGCTCTCCGTAGTGTGTGTGTTAACCACAACGTGAGTGAATTCAATTGAACAGAACCGTGATGTCTGGAAAAAAATCAATCTCAGAAGAACCTTTTCTCCCCACCTGGCTAGCATCAAGGCACTTCTGACAGAAGTGGGAATAAAGGGACATCTTGCAAGATAGCAATACTACAATCCCAGCTAAACCTGAAACAGTAGACGCAACGAAGCTCACGTGGGCAACACGAAAGCAGGTCCATTAATTGCATTAAGGGGGGAACTCCAGAGGCTTGCAAACCTCAGGCTGGTCTGTGGCTGAGTTTGAATTCAGCGCTGCCCAGGAACCAGCAGGTCCCAGACCCTCATCACCAAGGCGGACGTCCTGATGCAGACGCCCGGCTCCATTCATCTGTACAGGCTCATCTTCTCTGTTAGGGATTTTCTCACGGCCGTTGTGTGCTGCACTGAACTGACAGAACCAGAGAGAAAGACAGAGAGACAGAGAGACAGAGAGACAGAGAGGGAGAGACAGAGACGGAGAGACAGAGAGAGACAGAGAGGGAGGTCGCATCTCTGGATTCCCGCGGAACACCCAGCCTTTCTGACATTCCATCAACATCTTCCAATCAAAGGAAGCTTTCATGAGGCTCTCTGATTCGGGACTTCTCAAATATTCCACTTAGTCCACAGGAAACATTGCACTTAAACCCTCAGGAGCCTTCTGAGAGCTGTTACTTGGTAACTGCTCCCAGCAGAGGAGATGTCACCTTTTGTTGGACAGCTCAAGAGACTTTAGAAAAAGGAGAGGTCTGTCCCAGAAGTCGTCATTCTGGTGGTGAGATGAGAGGCATGGATACGTTCTCCATAACCTGTCAGAGGCCAAGAGAGGACAGAGGGCATGTTTTAAAGTTTTTCTGTAAGACAGAGAGAAACTGTGACTATTTTAAAAAGAGGAAAGAAATGTTAAGCATAAAAGAATATGGGTTTTTCAAATTCCTTGAGTTATTCCTTGCTTTCTTTTCCCAGGGCTAAATCGCACTGCCTATTTGCAATGAGCGAGCCATTAATTAAAATCTGCTGCACTACCAGAAACAGCTTATTGATGCTGAGATATACCATTGAGCTTTGATTAATAACATTTCACTGCTTTCATATTTTTTTGAAGATCTAGATCTGAAGAAATTTGCCACCTGGAGATGCTGAATCTGAACACCTTGTCTAAACTATTCTCTAGTTGACACTTTCCGTGGTGCCATCGCTAGAGAGTACGACTTTGTGCAATGTGACATCACCAAGTTAGTCAGAAACCCTAAGCTTCGGGACCACTTTTGCTCAAAAAAAAAAAAAGAAAAAATGTAATGGAAAGCATTGCTTTAGGAAGAGAGAGTTTGTAAATCTCTTCTCGTAAAGCATCTTGCGTTTTAACAAGTTTTCTTTGTTTTTCTCTGACCTTTCCCAATGCCTCCACTTCTTGGCGTGGGAGAGATCCCAGTGCTGTCTGGGTTACAGGAGAACCCGCCTGGAGAACAATTTTAAGATACCTCTACACGACAAGTACATTACTTTAAAATGATTAGTTCTAATTATTACAATTAATTTGATACCAGTGAGCACATTTGCCTAAAGAAATTTAGTTCTAGTACAGAGTCGAATTCTGTACTCATGCCACGTGCAATACAGTCCAATTTCCAAATCTTAAGAACCCAATATTAAATGTAAAAGCCTTTTATGAAATAAGGAATATATCATTCCCAAAGCCGGGTACTTTATAATATAGAGAAACAGAGTTTTGTGCAATTGAACTTGCTCTCTCTCCCTCTCTCTCTCTCTGTCTCCCTCTCTCTCTCTGTCTCCCTCTCTCTGGATCCCTGGAGGGTGACAGGTGAGGAGGAGAGAGTGATGTCTGCAGAATCCCAGGGTCTGAGGACATCTGGACCCTCAGATAAGCATATATTGTTCTGAACACGCTATTAACCCAAAGGAAATTATTTTAAAATTACTTTCCAGGATGTTAATTGATACCCATATGCATGATCACGCGCCTTAAAGACGTTAAATCATTATGTGTATTCTCTTTGAAAGGGCTGGGAAGTAAGTAGGGTGCCCCAGAAATATATTAATAAAAATGCTTCAAATTTTATACAGACTTGACTCTTAAATGGGTTCATTCCAGTTCTGTGAAAGATTAAATCCATGCATTATTTTATCGAGATGAAGTACATAAATGAGACATCTGCTATGTGTATGTGTATTGAATTCACACTTTGCACACGGGACTCACAGCTTACTTCAAAAGAACTGCTACTGAAACCCACTAATTTATAAGCTCATATGTAATGTAAACATGAAAAATAGACCTCTTCCCTCCCTCCAAGAGGTAATGTGACCTTCACATGGCAACATAGGAGCAGAGATGCCATCTAAAATATCCAAAACATGCGTGTCCCAGCGCTGCTCAGTCAGAAGGGGCATAGCCACGACTTTCCTATAAAGGTCAGCAGTGCCGGAGAGGGAGCTGTCCCATAAAAAGGCGTTCTCCTGTTTTCAACTGTTTTCTTTTTTTTTTTTAATTCCACTTTTTCTGATGTGGTTTTCCACCTCCTCTCTAGAATCATTCACAATGCTACAGTCTGACCTCAAAAATAGAATGTGTGAAAATACAAAAGGTTTCGGTACTCCTTTATTTTGATGGTTAAACACACAGGCCATTTTGCAATGGTTATCTTAGAATAAATGGTTAATCAATAGCAAACTAGTTATAATTTAGTGTACATTTCAGAGGCATTTGTCAGTTACTGATTAAGCATTCACTTCTAATGAGTCCAATGAGCCAGAATCTCTGCCCCAGAAGGGCGTCAGAACAGCTGGAAAGCCTGTTTTCCACTTTTCTCCTCTTTGTTCTGTCCAGTTGGTGAATGAGGCTGGAGGCCCATTTGGACCCGGGTTTCTAACAGACGCCCATTTTCCGTAGCGCTCTGCTTTGCTGTAGTCAGGAAACCCACCCCCCGTTGTTCAGCGGTTCATCTCTCAGGACGATGGACAGTCAGATTGAGTGGCTAGACTGACAGCTGCCGAGCGAGCACCCCAAGAAGGCCCCATAGAGAAAGGCTCCTCCTCCAAGAGGGAGGCTGCCATCCAGGCTCGCCCTGCTGGGCCCCCACATCCCCTCCCACCATCCGTCCATCCCTGCACCTCTGCTCCAAGGATCGCCGACTCCTTCCGACCCCTGCGGTCCTCCCTGCCCCTCCCACCCTGCTTTGGGCTCAGCTTCACATTGTCATCAAATATAATGAAAACAAAGTAACTTGGCCACACCAGATCTCACGGATCTGCCAACACCGTAACACAACCCTAGAGTTTCACTGGGCGTGACGAGAGTGGACCAGCAGGACTCCCCCTGAGAGCTGTAGTGTTTGGACCTGGACCAGCTGTGGAGAGGCGGGGTTTGTGGAATTGGGAGAAAAAGAGGTGAAACCTGGGGAACCCCTGATGGAGGGTTTCCTGCAGTCTCTGAGCAGCAGGCCTGGCTTCATCTGACCCAAATAAGTCTCGTTTGGCAGTGTCACCATGAATTGGTGGCACTGCTGTCATGGCCAAACTGCCCCGCTAGGAGCAGACTTCACTCACTGAGTGTGGCCATATGTCAGGAGCTGATCTGCATCAGGGTACAGCTGTGGACAACAGGAGATACCCTGCTCTCGTGGGACTCACATCCTGGAGGGAGTGGCAGGCGGCAGGCCATGCACAGAGTAAGTCAGCTGTGGACTGTGTGTGCTGTGGGGAACGGGTAGGGGTCAAGGGACAGGGACCGAGAGGAGGGATCAGAGGTGAAAAGGCCAGGCAGGCTGGGCAGCCATGAGGAACGGTGAAGTCTCAGCAAGGACTGGAGGGAGGTGGCAGCTGGCCGTGCAGCCTGCGGGGAGAGCCTTGCAGCAGAGGAGCCACAGGGGAAGTAGTGGGGAGCAGAGGCCGCATGGCCCAGGGCAACATGCTGGAGCCACAGGGCTGGAGGGCGATGGACCATGGGGCGTGGACACTGCAGGGACACATAAGACACTGCACTGTGCGGACCCTGCTCCTGTTCTGAGCTCGTCTGACTTAGATTTCAAAACGGTCAAGTCACCTTTATGCTGTTAGCCGGCCTGGGACTAGGTGGCCACAGGGGTCAAGGTGGGGTGACATGAAGGGGAGGCTTTGGGTGGAGTCTGAGGCTGGGCCAATGCAGCTGCCCCAATGGGTCCAGGGTGGGGCAGGAAGGGCAACGAGAGGTCAGAGAGAACCAAGGTTTTGAGAGAAGTAAGGGGAGGGGCAGGGGGCCGTCCTGGAGACAGGAGGTGAGGGGGAGCAGATTGGGGTGAGTTAGCCAGGCTCCCGGAGAAGCAGACATCAGGCTGGGCTTTCTCACGTGAGGATTTCGTGAGAGGAAACATCTGAGAGAGAACGTGGGAGGTTCCTGGGAGAGGCTGGGGGTCCCAAGACACAAGGCCAGGGTGGCCTGGTGGGAAAGAGGGTGGGAAGGAAGAGAAGGTGCTACACCACCAAGCAATTCAGACAGGCTGTTGAAAGGTCTAGGTGGCCTGGGAGCAAGAGCAGCAGGGTCTCCAGGAACAGCCTGCCTCAGTTTCCCTGCTGTGCTCGGTCATGCTGGGAGCAGCATGGGGAAGCTGGCTCCGTGTGTCACAGCAGCTGTGACCTTGTGAGCTGAGATCCCTGCAGGTGGAAGTGTGGGAGGCGTGGTCCCAGGACCTGGACCACAGTGGTTCAGATGTGAACATGCTGAGATGGGCCTGGATCCCGGCCACAGGCATCCAGGAAGCCAGGTAACACCATCAGAAGAGTGCGCACTGGTTCTTCCACTGAGGTCTTTCTCTCACCTCCTGTCAACTGGATTTGATGCAGCTTCAGTACCTGGGCTGAGTCATCAGCGAGCAGTCAACAGCAGGGACCGGGGCCGGGAGGAAGGAAGCCCCTTGACAGTAGACGTTGCAATGTGTGGTCAACCACTGAAGAGAGCTGGAGGACTGAGACGTGGTGTCGTGCCCTCCACAGACCATCCGTCTGCACACACCTACTGTGCGTACTCACGTGCTCCTTGCCCCCGGGACTGTGAGCCTCCCGATGGCGGAGACCCTCCAGGAGCACAAACCAGGCACTAAACACTCGCCGGCCTTCCATCTCCTGTTCTCCTTGACCAAGAACCATGTTAACAATCCTACTTAGAGAGGTTTTAAAGGAAAAGAAAAACAATTCTTTATAATCTTCAATCTATCAAGTCTTTACTGAGGCTGTTATGTGCACAGCATTGGATCTGGTCCTGAATTCGGAGAAATTCAACAGTTTTTTGCAGAAGATGAGACCGGGCACGTTGAGCCCACAGACCCACAGACGGGTTGCCCTGGAGACACCAAGGACATCAGAGGAAGATTATTGAACCACGACTGACCTGGATCATCATTCCTGGGCCCGTCTTGGAGAGCCCAACAGTGGCCTCACCATGTGTCCCTTGTCCCTACCAGCGCCCTCTGCAGGCCCGGTCGCCGCCCCCTCCTCACCACCTCCCCTGTCTGTCTCCAGGGCCGGGCAAGTGCCCGCAGGATCCCGTGCACCACCTGCTTCATGTGGTGCCCGTCACGTCTGCAGGGAGACAGAGCCAGGAGGGGCCACACAGCCTCACTCTGACCCGCCGGCCGGTCCAGCTGCAGATGGAGCTCCAAGTGAAGCTTTGCAAGTTCTGTGTGATTGAGCGACAGGGACGAGGACTGTCACCTCCCATCATGGGAGGAGCGCATGTCTGTCTTTCGAGGGCTGGGGGAGCGTTTCCTGGAGGACATGGGTCTTGAAAGATAGGACAAGTACACACCCAGAAAACCATTACTACCACCAAGGCCACAGACATATCATCACCTACCGAGGTTTCCTCTCACCCCTCTTTATTATTGTTATTATTATTATCATTTTGTGGTAAGAGCACTTCACGTAAGAGTTACTATCTTAGCAAATTTCAGGTACACAGTGCAGTACTGCTAACCAGTCACCATGCCATACACTGGATCCCTGGAGCTCGTTCATCTTATAACTGGAAGCTTGCACCCTGTGACCGGCATCCCCCCATCTCTCCTAGCCCCTGGGGACCTCCATTCCACTCTCTGCTTCTGTGAAGCTATTTGGAGTCCTCATGTAAGGGAGATTACATACCCGTTTCCTCTTTAGATGAGTGTGTGCCTGGGCTCCATGGGCTCCGGAAGAGATGCCCCACTTTGCTTCTTTCATTCATTAAGCAGAAAATGTGTCTCTGCCGTGGCAACAATTATAAATGGCAAACAACGTCTGTCTACAGTTCCTGTATGTTAGGAAAAACACATTTAGTCTACAAGGGATTGGCATCCCGATTCACGAGATGATTGTGGAAGGAAACCCCAGCAAGCCAGGAGAAGCGGTTTCTCGATGGGTGTTAACACGCGGGTCAGAACTAATAGTGAAAACGACCCTGGCAACGGGCTGCAATTGAACTCAGCCATGAAGAATGGGGCCTCCCTCTCCCCCATCGCCCACGGGAGTACCGGGGAACTGCGGGAGGGTGTCCGCCCGCCGGAGCTCAGCCGTCTGCTAGCCTCACAGACAGCAGACCTATGGTGATCACACACCCAGGGCGAGCCTGGCTGCTCCTGGAAAGACATCCATCCCAAGCTGTTTGAGTGCAGGAGGGCTCCTAATGGAGCCGTCAGGCTCGCTCATTGGCTAATAGTTTAATTAGGCCCATCTGGAGGGGGCTGTGGAGACGACTGTCGCAGCTCGCGTGCTGGCGGAGAGGTAATTTGTCTTCCTGCGGCCAGTGACCGCACGCTGGCACCCCCAAAGCTGAGCGACACTGAGCAGCCCGGTTCACGTGGGAGCAGCTGGACGTCTGGAGCATCTGTGTGGTTCACCTTGGCACCAAGGAGAAATGCTCAGCTCTCCGACATCCTTGAGATGACCTTGACTAGGGGACAGAGTTTCTGAAGGTCAGACTGATGTTGTCCTGTCGGCCGATCCTAACATGGTGGAGAGCCGCCTCCCACCACGCACACACATGGAAATTACCAGGCTGCTTTCTTATTATTCTCCCTTTTGTGTTCTTTTCCTTGATCACAACCCCAAAGTGCTCAGCTTGTCAAGCATCTCATCAGAGTGTTTTCCCTGCTCATGGTATGGGTGCTGAGCTGGGTGCCAGCCGCTCCACTGCACACCCAGCACTTCCTTCCTCCTGAAGTGGTGTAGACCAAAGGCAGGCAGCGTCTGGAGACTACGAGGGCCCCCCAAAAGATAGAGAAATACAATCCAGGCGATCACCCTCTGCGTAGAGCTGTTGTTTGACCTCATGCCTCACAAAAGAAGGAGAGGAAAGCAGAGACCGCGGGGAGTCCCCAGAACTATCACCACACCTGTGGGGTGGGCCCTCTGTATATAAGAGCAGCACTAGCAAATAAACACGATTCTAACTGTCACCAATATTCAATACTGTAAAGACTCTCAGAGAGGGTCTGTAATTGTGTTTTAATTGTGGAATGGAACAGTATTTCACAAGCTGTCCAGGCCAAGTATGGGCAGAGTACAGCAGAGTGCAAATTGGCCCTTTACATGGTGAGAATTGATTAGAAACTCGTCTGCACTGTGTCAATAATGTCTGTGTAATTACTGCCCTTCAGGGCGGACAGCAACCACACAATTTCAGAAACTGTCCTAGGTGATTTGGGGAACAGTATGTGCAGGACACAGATCCAAGAGATTTAGTAGAACTTAGGAGACTGTCTGTCTCGATATATATTTTTTGTGGATGACACAACGGAAACCCAACAAATCGGCAGCTCGGTGAGCTAGAAAGTGGAAGAGAAACTAGAATCAGGAGTCCAGCTGCCTCGTCTGGTAGCGTCCTGCTTCATCACACCCACTGGCTCCAGGGATCGCACCACATCCAACCAGAAGGAGCTCGCCACTCTGTCTGGCAGTCTGACCCAGGTCACAGGATTATTTCCTGCAAAATAACCAACAAATTAGAATTCTTTCTATGGGCCTAAAGCTTTGAGACATGGGGACCTTGTGCAAAGAATCTGCTAGCTGTAAAAATGCGTATAAACTGTGTAAGTTGGCACTCGTTAGCTGCTAAACAGAGACCACAGAAAGGAGAAATTATTGTAGATTAGAATGGTCAGCGAAGATTTAAATGTGGCAAAGGGTGGGGGGAAATATTTGAGTGAGGACAGAAAAGGCCACTCCCTGTGGAAAACTGTGAACACCCCATGGTGGAGATAGTCTATTCAGAGTTGTGTTGCCCTTGGAAAAATCCATAAGTGGCACCAATATATGACATGATCTCAAACTAAGCACATTACTGGGGACATCTCAAAGGCCATAAGAAAAGTTCTCCTTTCTCTGAATTTTGTCCCATGGAAGCAAATTAGATTGATCAACCAAATATGAAAGGACGGGTTCAAGTCAGTGTGGTCCGGTTTAAATCTGAGATTTGAGTCCATGATTTAGTAGCCATGTACCCCAGCACCTTGCTGAGACTCTCTGAGCTTCACCCGAGATTGCTGTATCAAATATGATAAAAACCCCTGTAAAGTGCTGTAGAAATGCACGTTACGGAGAGCTCACCCGACCTGTGGTGAAGGGGCCCAGTGCTACTGGTCACCAGCCGTCTGACACCGCAAGCAGTGTTTCAGCCCTCTGAGCCTGGGTTTCCTCTGCAAATGGGATCATAATAGTCTCTCCATAGGGCAGTGGTGCTGACTAGATGGCCAGTGCAGAGAGGATGGCTTTAACACGGAAGAATGGCTTATAAAAAGCGCTCTATACTGGCATCACTATTATTAGATTTTGTCAGTCATTATAACCACAGATTTATCTTCTGAAAGTGTGTGTAAAATAGACCACTGGAATAGCATCAGAGGTCGATCACTTGAACAGATGTTCCCATGAGGGCCGAAATCCCTAGACTGAGGATGATATGGACCCATTCTTGGGCGCACATTTCTTTCCTAAGTTAATAGTTCTCACGGGACTGCAGCAACGATTCTCAGCATAATGTGTTTATTTTGTAAAACTCGAGAAGCAGCATGAGAAAAAGCCGAACAAATATTTCCCAGAAAAATATACTTTTAAAATAAACTGTTTGCCGATTCCTAGCGTGTCTCTAGGCCAGTCTGAATTAATTCAGTTTATGCAGAATTCTGGGGTTGCTTGAAGAACAGACAGGAAATAAAGCATGCCACCCTGCCCGCCCCCCATCCACGAGCTTCCAGTTAAAGAATGTCGCTTCGTGCCTGGTTTTGTGTGGAGGGTTAGAGATAAATCCTCCTTTGAAGAGAGAGTTACTGAGGAGAAGGAATTATTTTAGGAAGCAGAGGAGAGAGTGCAGCACAGATATGCTATAAACCTCATATAATAATCTTCAGAAGCTCAAAAGGCCAGAGAAATGTTACACTTTGTGAAAAAAAAAAAAGGAAGCAGAAGCTTTTTAAAACTAAAAATATTTTTTTCAGTTGCCTAAGCTTTCTGCCAACATGCCTAAATGTCTTTAAATCCCAATCTTGTTGGATTTCCCTACATTATTCCTCTCAGAGAAGACAGGCACGTACACATTTAGAATTTCCTGCATCAGCTTAGTGGTATTTCAGGCTCATCAATTAAAACTCCTCACTCTGGATACACCCTAAATAAATGAAATGAAATGTCTGTTTTTGTTTCCACATGAAACCAATGGTAGAAGAAACCACAGCTAAGGGGAAGTAGCAGCTCATGGAATCTTGCAACCTTTTTCTATAAAGTTTCTACAAAGAACTCTAAACTTCTTTCTTTCTAATGTTCCTGAAAAGGGTATTGAAGTGAAAAGGCCTCAGACTATTCATTTATCTTGGTGAGGTCTCTACGTTTATTTATCTTTTTAAATTATACCTCAAAAGGAACATGGAGCTGCAATAAATAACATTAGCAGGGACAACGGAAGCCGTGTGGGTGCCACCGGTAACGGGGCATGGAGTCTTCTGTGGATTTTCTTCCTCTCCAAATTTTTGGACCCTTCCCATTTCCCTGCCAGCCTCCATCACTGATAGCTGCAAGGCTGCCATATCCCTAGAATCATGGGAAGCACGCTGCTTGCTGGCTCCAGTGCGCAGATGATGAGAGAATGACATGGTGGACGGGGCACTGGTACCCATTCAGCACCCTGGACAGAGCAGCCCACCTTCGCATATCTCTAGAGCCTATACTGTGCATAGCCCTATAAATTATGCCTCATGTTCTCCCTCCCAAATAGTAAACCAAATGAAAAGGAAAGTGGGGAGTTAACTGGGAGATATCAAGCCAGTGTGAAGGAGAGGATCTAGAAATGGAAAGGACTATTGCTAGAATTGGGAGGAATTGATTCAACTCCAGGAATCAGAGGACATCAATGCCTTCAATTCCTGAGCGCTGCTCCCTTTGTGACAGGAAGATTCGAGTTTCGCTGCCAATGGGCTCAAAAGCAGAGTTTTATGTGATCCCACTATCAGCGATGTGAGAGTTCACAAGGCCGTCAAACCAGGCCCTTGCCACCTGCCTCAAAGACAAGCCCCTTTCCCAATACTAATTAGCATCCAGAGCCATTCGGGGTTTTCTTTCAATGTCTATTTTATCTCTTCTTATGCAGTAAGACTAATGTTCATTGTTTTGGGGCAAAATGATGCACAAACATGTGCAGGGAACACTAGAGCTAAATAAAGTCACCCAGGGTGCATATGGTCTTGGCGCATGTGGAGGACAGAGCTGCATCTGTGTGGTGTTGTGGGACAAAGTCCAATAAGGCTGAAGTGGAAGCTGTAATGGGAAACTGATGCAGGTTAGGCTGGTATGTAGGATCCACAATCTGCAGAGAACTTGGGCCATGTCAGTACATTTTGATCTACTCTAATGGAAATCCCTTACGAGTTTTAAGCTAACCCTAGCAAACCCTTACTCATCCTTGCCAAGCCAGCATAAATCTCACTTCCTCTAGAGACCTTTGCTGGACCTCCCGACATAAGGCTGGGTGCCTCAGCTGTATGTACCAACGACATCCTTCTGGATGCTTCTCACAGTTGTAATCATTTGTCTAATGTCTGTCCATCGTTCCCACTATACGGTGAGCTCCCCAGGGGCAGGGACAGAGTCCACCTCACACTGCATGGGACAGGAGTTTGAGGGACTTAATTTGTGAACAAATAAACCTTGGTGGATGCAGGAGAGTGAGGGGCGGGAAAAAGGTGTTTCAAGCAAAAGAAGCGATGGTGAACATTGGCATGTGTGCATTAAAGATATGATCTAGAGGAGAGGGAGAGTTAGCAGTGTGACCACTGAGTTTCCAAACGGAGATGAAGAGTGGACAATATGAGAGTGGACGCAGGCAGGCGTCAGGTTACAGACCCAGAAAGAGCTGGATTAGAAGAGACAGCACCTTCAATGGGTCTTTGAACTGGTTAGATGGACATGTACACAAATCACTGGTTTGACCTTTAGTTTTGTTTAGCTGAGAACACCCTTAGATCAGGTTAGGAAGCTATTCTAATCTGATTTTGTCTTTAACTCTATGCTATCTTCTTGCTAACTTCAGAACTCAGCTGTGAGCTTTTGTCTGGAAGGTGATTATGATGGTGTATTCCACCATCTGCTGCTACCCAATGGCTTTGACAGGGGGCCGTGAGAGTTCCACTAGCTGAGCTTTTCTCCAGGTTCTACAGGTCTACTTGCATCTCCTGCCCTGAGTCCATCTAATGCCTCAATAGGGACTTACTCAAGTAACCATCTGCCAGTTCAGCCCTGCCTGAGACTTTAGAACCAATCCAGTCAGCTGTGCTGTAGGAAGACGTAGGTGAACAGCACATGAACGTAGCATTGGGTCAACCCTAACAACAGTCTCTTTCTTTAGCCCCCTGCAAGCAACCTGCTGGCCCTCTTTTCTGAAGCAAATTTTCCATGTATTGAGATTTTTACCAAATATCTGTGTCTCTTACATCCACTAACCAAGTGAAGATCCTACTTGACCAGAAACTAGAATCCTATATTCTGTCTGGATCTTTTGTTTGTGTGTTTGCATAGACATTGCATGCACATTTGAAAGTGCCTGTGAAAATTAGCATGACAAAGTCACACTTGAAGAATCTCCAAGCATCACCTTCTTAAGAGTGAAATCTCATGTGATAAATTTAAACATTAACAAAACAAAATGAAAATCCCAAACCTCAAAAGGAGGAGTTTGATGCCAAAGCCATCTATCACTTTATCTGAAATGTCACTTTAAAGGCTTCCTGCCCTTTTTAAAAGTGTGAGACCTATCAGCAGCAGGGAAGTCTATGGAGCTCCTCTTGTGCAGACAAGAAAAATTGCATGCACACCAGCGTTATCATTGACTGTCCATTCCGGGCTGGTACCAGGCAGGACAAGACAAAGCTCTTGTGACAGCAATTGGAACAGCCTGCACATTTCTCTGTCACTGCCTATGATAACCTGTGTCACCACCAGCGCGTGCTCATTTTGCTTTTTCAAGGAAATCTTGAACATTCCTGCTCCTTTGTCCTTCTCCTTCTCTCTGCTCCCCCAACCAAGCCTTGATAGCCAAGTGAGGTGATAGATGTAGGCAGCTAAAAATAGTTTGTTTTGCATGTAACATACAAGCAAGTGAATAATTTTCTTCTGTAAGCAAGATGCCCGGGGACAGGGAGAGCTTGGTGGCAGTGGCAGCTAAGGGATGTTGATGGAGTGCTGCTCCCAGCGCAGTAAATCAGTAGTGGCGTATCTTGGCACACTCGCAAATGCTGCTGCAGCCTGGAGGAAGAAAATATCAAAGCCCTGGAGAAATACTTCCTGCATTTAAAAATTATACTAGAGCTCTTTGTGGTTGACACAGGGAATTTGATCATTTATCCTCAGCACATGTAAATGGCATAATGAATGCCACGTCTCCTTGCATTAGCTGTTTCCACCCCTGCCTTTGAGATAACCTGGAGTGTTTATGTCCCCAGAGCCAGAGGGAAATGGGAGACGGTCATGTGGGCTGTGCAATTCCCTAATGAAGCCCTTTGTAATGAAGCTGGGGGATGGCAGACCACACCACCTCTGGTTTCACATTACTGATCTAATAATGTAGCATCCAGTTCTTGAAAGGGAAGTTTTCAGACAACCAGTGGAGTTCATCAGGTACCGTATCACTGTCACCCCCTAAATTCCTAATCATTCTAAGAATTTGGCTTAGAGATGTCAGGTTGGGTTTCTGCAGGCACAGCAAGTTAGCCAGGGTGCCTTTTTTTTAACCAAAAATTGGTAGACAAGAAGGATGAGACAGAGGGTGGCTGAGCTGTCCGTGGTCCTGATCCCAGTAGACGCAGCACTTGCAGGTGGCTTGTCCTGCCTGTTTTCTAAGAGGTCCCAGGGCCTCCCTCCTCTACCTCATTCATGCACTTCCTCACCTTCTGTGAAGCAAAAGTCACTGCATTTTTTGGAAATAAATTCACAACGTTATCCAAGGCCCCACTCTGAGCCACCTTCCCGGTGACTGGGCCTGAGAATGGCCCCCTGCTTTCTGGTGGGGGAGAATTTAACGTATGGAGTATAAGGCAGTTGTAGTTCACAACACAAGAGTGAGTGTGGGTGGGGGGAGCAGAGTCATTAGCCTTCGATCTCCAGATGCTAAGTTTATGGATGCAAAGACTTTATATTAAAAACTCTGCAAAAGAGAAATTTCAGACCTTCCACTTAAAAAAATCATGAATGTCTTGCATGCAAGATTTTGTTTTACTCTATTTTTTTTTTGCTGTATTTTAGTGCATGTTTTACTTAAAACATTGCACATTAGGTAGAGCAAACATATTAGAGTTTGTCAGAACTGAGTTTTCCAGCTCCGTGGTCTTAGTATGTCGACTCCTCAGGTTCCTCATCTGTAAAGTGGAGACGAGTTCCTGTATCCCTATTAATTGGGAGGATTACATGACATGATGCTTATATACCTCTTAGCCCAGGACTTGGACACAATGGTAATTAGTTAATGCTGATGTTATTGATCATTAAATAAGTGAAGGGCAAGCAGGATGGCACTTTCTGAGATTTAGAGGAGTTAGTGCTGCAGCCAATTGGCCTCTCACATTTCTCCCAGAGTAAACTATGGGTTCCAGCCAAGGGACAGAGGATGTGTGTGTGTGCGAGAGAGAGAGAGTGTGTGTGTGGATGTGTGGATGTGAGTGTGGGTGTGTGAGTTGCGTGTGTGTTTATGGGGGATGCCCTTGAGCTAATCTAATATTTTGAAAACTCTGAGGTAAATTGTATTTATTGGCAGTAGGCAAACTCAGCAATGTTTTCTCTTGTTTTGTTTATTTTATATAAATTATATCAATGTGGTGCTTTTATTCTGACCGAATGATCTGATTGGCAGTAATATATGATTTGAGAAATGAGAACTGGGAAATGCTTAATTATAATAAATAAATTTTCCAAAATGGGCACGTGGCTGCCTTTAGCTGTTGGCCATTTTGTCCCATCCTTCACCCAGCCCACATAGACACGGGAAACAAAAGGAGGCCTGGGTTCCTTTCCTCAGGGCCACATGCACTGGTTTCAAGGAGATTCAGAGTTAGAAGATGGGGGCTGGTTGTTGACAAGTCACTATTCAGCATCTCCCATGTGCCAAGTATTGCTTTGAGTGTTTTTGAAATAATATAGACAAAATCTGTGTCCTTAGGGAGTTTTGTGTCCTCGTCCTCATGCAAGTTCTGATTTTGATATCTGAGCGTTAGGGCCAAATTCTCAAAAAGATGTCATTAATGACACAAAAATGGAGAAGAAGACTTTTTAGTCTAAAAAAATCAAAAACAAACCATAATAAACACCAAATTTATCTGTACAGAGGTGAAGTGTATAATGATTTATAACCATCCAAAGCAGAATTTTTAAAAGATTTATAGAGAAATCATCTTAGCAGGCTGATTGGGGAAGCAGAACGAGGCAGGGTCCTTGGCTGATTAATTAGCAGGATGCTCAGATGCATTTGGGGCCAGAGTTCTCCCTGGCAGGACTTTCAAAACAAAGATGTGAGGAAAAAACTGCCCTGTTCTGAGACATACACTTCCCAAGAGCTAATAAAATGTAGCTCATGCTGCTCTTTTAACTGTAGGTGATTTTCAGTTTAAAATCCAATAGCTCCTATGTTCCAGAAAGAAACGTAGACCTTTTCTTCCCTTTAAAAAATTACTCTGTGGCTTAAACAACACTCTATGTGGTTTTAGGAACTGATATTGGATTGTTCCCAGGTTCTATGAAATTACAATAAGCAACTGAACTCAGTTCATCTAGGGTTTGCAAATGGCAGGTCAAAGTGTGAACAAATCCATTTCATAGCTTTGCTGAGATTGAAATTTATTGGCTTTGATAACTCTTTTGGAGATATTTCATTCCATGCCAATGCCAGTTTAGATGTAAATGCGCTAAGATATTTTAACGAATTATTTTATATCAGGTGCTGAAGAATACAACGAGCACTAACGTTGGTAACTCGTGGCTTCCATATTAACTACAGGTATTTTTTTCTTTGAATATGTGTTTGTGATTTATTGAAATTTTTCTTGGATTTAGCTAATTCTTATCTTTCAGTAAGAATAACTAAGCATTAGGATAGAAACAGTTAATCATTTTTTCCCTAAAAGCTAGACTTTTTCTGGGTTCATAGTATACATTGACTTTAGCTAAGAATAAATTTTAGGATCTGTTATTTTTGCCAGGTAAGAATAAGGGGCAGCTTTTGCCCCATCAGTAGGAGCTGTGTTTACCATGCTGTCTCACTTGGAAATTTCTTCTTTTCTTTTTCACTTTCTATTATTAAAATTGATTATCCACCATTAGTTTCTTCTTGAAAAGTAATTTTCTCACTAATATATTTTTCAACTGACATACAAAGGCAGAAAATTAGAAAATATTTCTATTTATAGTTAGTATTTCAGAAGATGTCCCATAAAAGTATTTACTGATCATATGTGTATGTACATACAATATTTTTATTAACATATAACATAGATACACATCACACAGCCATACAAATGCACCAGGCTACAATAGGAGTCCCTTTAGGCCGGTCATTTATCTATAAAATGTTGGCTCAACTCTACACATGTTTAGAGCACCCACCGTTTGTACTGTTTCTCCCAGTTGTGTTTTCTCACGCTCCATGTTGATATGTCAACAGCCCCTGAGTCCCGCTGGCTGTGAGAAACTGCAGGCGGCACACTTGCTTTTACCCTTGACTACAGGGAGAATTGTTTGCTCATTTGCCACTTTTCACCCACTTCCTTTTAAACATCAACAGCGATTATCATGCTGACAGGGACAAGTCACATCCCACCACTCTTTTTCCAGCCGATCCCCATCAAAGAAGGGAGCATTTTGAAGGAGCAAGCTTAAATTTAACCCCATCGGTCTAAAGAGTTAGACTATGATTATCAAATGTAAATTCGAGAGACAGTTAAGCTGAATTTCTACAAAAGAACAATAACAAATGGCCTCATGAGTTCCCCATCACTGGACGTGTGTAAGCATAGCTGACATGCCCCTTGGCCAATGTTATCCCAGCGGTTGTGAACAGTGGGCTTAAAACATTCGTCTGATGCTGCCAGCCCTGGCGCCCTGCAGAGTCTGAAGTTTCCCTCTGAGGCAGAGTCACGAGGAAAGCCACTGTTCCAAGGGCAAGTCTGAGGATTTAAGTCTGCTTCCGGGGCTCCTAATATTTTATAATGTGGGGGCATTGGCAGAAGTCAGGTGTGGAACCCAGAGCTTTCTTGTGTTAGTGTGGAGCACTAACATTGCTCGTGGATCTGTGGCTCCTCCCCTTCTTCCAGAACTTTCTGACACTATCAGAAGCAGGTTTTACATTGTTGCTACCCCAGCTGCAAAAACCCCTTGACCATAATGAAGGATAATGGCCCGATATTCTAAAATAGAGAAATCCACTGAGACCACTCCTTCTCAACTGGCAAACTGTGTGACTGTGGGCAAGTCAGCTAAGTTCTCTCTGCTCCAGTTAAAAAAAAAAAAACAAGACCCCAAGGTGGCTGCAAAGTGGATGCAGGAGTTAGAAATATTCAAGCACTCATAGTGGCCATGTTAAGCAAATAGAAGATGCTCAAGGCATGGCAGCTTTTCCTTCCTTTCAGCTTAGTATAGGTCTGGTTGCTTCATCTGTAGACGTTGAGTCAACAACGGAGTGGTGCTCCTGGCTCTGGTAACTTCTGGGAGAACTGGTTGGACCAGGAGCTATGGTTTATTAGATGTGTGACCTCAGAAGAAATAGTTAATGCCAAGTCTCAAGTCCTTACCTGGAAAATGATGATAATAAAATTACGTGCCTCGTGGGGTTGTTGTGAGAAACTATATGATGCACCTAACACATGAAGAACAATGTTCAACCCATAGCCGATGCTGATAAATGTTAACTTGAAATATAGATCCTTTACTATAAGTGGCCTGAAAAAAATACTAATGACGGTAGGATAGACTGAAGCTTTATAAGGTCTCAATTGAGTAAAACTATTTAAGAAAGCATGCCTTTAGCCACATTCATGATAGCTTTTATAAATGCCATTTTTATATTAATGCTAAAAGATTTATTTGACATCAAGTTACTCAAATATATGTACTTTTGGCGTTTAGATTAACTTCTTGTCCCAAACTCTAAATGGGGAAATATGTCACCTTTTCTCAAACAATCAAGGCTCATTGTTAATTCAAAAGTTAATGACATTTGGAGGCTATTTCCATATATTGAAGTGTAATATCTCCATCTGTCACTCGTCTCTCCTGGAATGATGAAAAGTGACTTCATTTATATTGGGTGTTGAATTTGACAGAGTAATTCAAGAAATATAATAGCCACTGATGGGAGGTGGAAAGAAAACTTGATGTTGTTATAAAGTTTCCTCCAGGTTAAGAATAACCTCTGGTGACAACCGACACCTGACCACAAAGGCTTCATGTGCTGGTGGAAAGAGCCCACGTAAAAAGATCTGCCAGTTTTCTTTCAAAGCCAGACACACACATTTGCTATTTTAATTTCTATTTTTCCCTATGGTGTCTCTGGCTGCAAATATCTTAGAGAAATAGCAAAAGTGCATTAGGACGCTTCCTGGAGAGGTCAGAGGTTTGCTGTGCTTATACAGTATGAGCTCCATGGGCATGCCAACTTAGTAAGGAGGTAAATTACTGAGAGAAATTATCACTATGTCATCACATGAAAATGACATTCAAGAATGACACCAAATTTAAATGATACCCACGTCCTAGGGGTGGGATAGCAATCTTATAGAAGAGGATGCTGATGGAGGACACAAAGTCAGCTTGTAATATTTTTCCTACATTCGTCTATGGACTCTTTAACTTTTTAATATCAAGGAACAGAGGAGGGAGTTTATGTAAAAGTATTTGAAAACTTTAAAACTCCAAGTTGAGAGTAATTATTTAGAAAAACTCTTCACCATCTACTAAACAAAGCACATTTGTTCTTCACAAGCATATTGGGTTTCACTAGACGTGTTTTTCACTGATAATCGAGGTTTAGGAATCGCTGTGTGATTGCAGCTCTAATAAGGAGGAATACATCTTTAGAGGTGACACTTGTGACAGCAACGCAGGTAGAAGTACAACTCACGAAACTTCTGCTCATTCTCTTCTGCTCTGAAATTGGCAAGAAATAGCATTAAAGGATTCCACAGAAACAGGATTTACGCCGCTGTTGGGAGTGTCTGATGGTGACTGTGGGTGAGCC
Source organism: Tapirus indicus (assembly GCA_031878705.1). Taxonomy (NCBI): domain Eukaryota; kingdom Metazoa; phylum Chordata; class Mammalia; order Perissodactyla; family Tapiridae; genus Tapirus; species Tapirus indicus. Next base: position 126,286,434 of record CM062925.1, read on the forward strand.
ATCTGTAAAAGAAATCTCAGTATTTTAAACAAAACAGCTGACTCAGCATGGCCCTGTTCTGCTCACTCATCTTGGGAACACATTCCTTGGAGATGTCAAACAACAGCCTTTCAATAAAGGAGGGGCATTAAATCATAATGACATTTTTCAGATAAAAGCCCTATTCCTCTAAGTGCCAAAAGTTAAACAAAAGTGACTAAAACTTTTTGGTTGGAAATTATTTTAAAATAATATATATAAATTCAAGCTGAATAAGCTAAATATTGTGTCTTCAAAGTTTTCTTATCAGCATTATTTACACTAACCTTAGTACTAACCATGACGTCTCCAGCAACCGTCCAGTGAGCGAACTTCCCCACACTAAATAGGCATCATTTTCTTTCATGCTTTTTAGGTGACCGAGTCAGCTTTTACCAATTTCTTCTTCAGCTTTTCCCTCCGTCTTGCTGTCCCTCTTCTGCGTAGCTCAGCTTGCTCCCCGTGATTCTGACGAACTATTTCTCATATTGTTTATGCTGGAAAGCCATTCCCTAATGTAAAACATTGAGAAAGGAGCATCAGTGTATCTCAATACAAATCTCAGATTCCCCTGGGAAAGTGCTCAGTTCCCATGCCTGGACCTTGTAACGGCTGTTCTGCACGACTCGGCAGCCCTCATTGATCTTCTTTACCGACTCAGATTCCTTGCAGTGTTCTCGTGGTTCCGTTTGCTCGATGCGAGGCTCCAGGAAGGGGGGTGGCGCTTTGATGGCAACACCAAGAATGGTCCAGAGATGACAAGGAGAGCGTCGCAGAAAAGCCAAAGCTGGTTTTGAGGGAAGTTTTAGGGAAGATAAAAGGGACCGGAATCAGCCCCAGGTGAAACAGAGAGAAAAGGAGAGCAAGCTAATGGTGGCTGTAAATTCCATGGGGGAAAGGTGGCCGCTGTCTCTGCCTCTGGAGGGAAACAGACCTGCAGACAAAAGGGGGCTTTGAACTCAATGTGAGGATTTCCTGAGACAGAGCATGCCCAGGGTGGGAGCCGGTCAGAGTGGACACCGTATGGAGAACCTTTATTTGGAGATTTCTACAGAACTGGAGGTGGTCACGTCTGAGTTGCACCTTTTAGGTTCCGTTCTCTCCAGGGGTGAATTTGACATGAGGGCTTTTTGGTAAGCGTGGGGTGTTGGGACCCGAAGGGTCTCCACTGTCTTAGATGAAGCTCCTTCAGATGTTTTCATAAGTTGTGCATGAAATACACTTGCCAAGCACTAAAGAGTTCATCTTCCCAGGCTCTGCGCTGTCAAATTTCCACCCCACTCCCCTCACTCTGCAGACAGACGGAGTCCAGGATCTCTTAGTGAACAAATTCACATCCAAACCTTTCACCCTGAGAAGTGGTTTAAATGGTGAAGGGAGATGGTCTTCCTCAAGATAATCTATTAAAATTATGTATATTTTTAAACCTTAACAACCAAGGGTGATACAAGCAGATGGCATTAGTGTTAGATAAATGTAAAAGGGTAAAAATGCGGTAAACTCTTCAGTGTACATTAGGCTCTTTTCAGTCTCACAAATACGCTTATTTTAGATAATATGTATTGGATCCTAGAGAAATGTTTAACTTTATACCCGCCTTCAAGGATTTCAATGAAAATTGGTTTCTATAAATATAGATTGGTTTGCTTAACTGCATCCAGCTGTGGCAGGAAGGGCCTAGCATGAAGACAGACCAGAAAAATTAACAAGCGCCTGTTCTGGAAAGTAACTACTGGTTCCTATGAAAAACAGTAGAGCTAGTTAAAGCTGGATTCTTAATGAATGTTTGCACATTTATATTGCTGTCAGTTAACCAGTATTGGTTGTTCTGGTAATGAAATGAATTCAATTTAAATATTTTTATTACACCCATATACCTCTTTAAAGTGTACCGTACTGGGAAAATTGTATTGATATTGTGTTGCTTTGAAAGCTCTTGAAGTAATCTGCAATATTGTAATCAACATAAGTTACATGCAGAAACGTTTCTGAGGTATGACAATGCTTGGCAGATTGACCTCCAACTACCTATTACAACAGGAGTGACTAAAAAGTACAAACCTCAGGAGACAGAAAGTCCCTCCTGGGTGGGAGTGTCAAGCAGAAAGAAGACCCTGTCTGGTTTGGGAGCAGCCCACCAGGTGTTGTCTGATCTTGGGTGGTAACTGCAGGGTCGTTTCCTGAAAGGAACAGGCAGGCAGGTCCCCGGGGTGACTAAATTGGATTGGGTGCCCAGAAAGTTTCAGATGAGGGTCCTTGTTGTTGTTTTCTTTTATCAAAGGACATCTCTGATATGCTGTGTCTGTGCCCTGATTTCAAAATAAAAACATGCTGAAGTCGAATTCTGTCACAATTGGGTTAAAATTTAAACTAGTATGTTGAGGGCACTTCCTACTAAAGTAATTGGTCATTTGGAATCTGATTCTGGAGCAGGCCCGGCCCCGTGTGCGCCCATGGTGGTGAGGGAGAGGGAGACACATCTTCAGGAGAACACGCTTGGCAGTGATGGCTGGAAAGGGAGGGAGGAGGGAGCAGGAAGGAAGCGAGTCAATGTGTATAGACCATTCTCTTGCCGTGTTTTATAATGGGGAGGTGCCGTTACTGAAATATAAACATTTCTCTTATATTTCTGCAATTCAGAAATCTAAAATGCACATAAACTTTACCGTACCATCCTGTGGAAATATGGACCAACACATGCCTATAGTGTCACTATTCCTCTGCCTAAAGCCACAGCTTCTGAACACAGGATATGGCACTTCCTCCACCACCCAGCTCAGGGTTACGGTCAACAAATAAGACCCAGAGTATTGAACATTTGAGGTAAAGACCGAAGTCGCTTCTCATGATCCAAACTGTAAAATGATCCACTTCTTCGGATTGAGAGTTTACTTTTTTATCAATGCAAAGCATGAAATATTGTCCTCCTCCCCCTTTTCCAAGACAGATGTGGATACAAGGGTGAATGATGTCACTACCCACCCCACCCACACTGTATGTCTGTTTACTCCTTTAGAGCATTCATCACCAGGTGAGGTTATTTCTGTGTGTGTGTGTGTGCTCCCACCCTCAGCAGAATGTGAGCCCCGTGAAAGCAGAGCCCTTGTCTGTGTTATTCACAGACTACAGTGATCTGTGGCCCATAGTGGGCCTTTCATGAATATTTGCTAAATGTGTGAAGAAATAAGTATTTCCTACTTTTGGTTGAAACACTTAAAGCCAAGCTACCTAGTGATTGGTCATCTCCTGTAAATGAGCTGGAACTCCAGCCAATAAGACTTTAGGACCTTGGCAAGGTGATCCCAAGCAGCCAAGTGCCACCAAGTGAGCATGGAGATCCTGCAGTCTTCACACTGGATGCCGACTCAAGGGACGGATGTTGAACAAAGGAAGGAATGAATGAGATCAGCTCTTCCTTCCTCCGCCTCTCGTTTCCCTCATTTTCTGTCTCACCTCAGTGTCTCTCTTACACTCCACCTCCTCAGTTTATTTTATTTTATTTAGTGCATTTTTATTCGGCAGATAGTCACTAAGTGTGGTGAGCAAGATTGCTGTGCTAACCCCACAGGGTTCACGCAACAGTCGCTGGAAACCAGCCACATGGCGCCTGTGAACAGCAGCATTCCTAGGGTTTCTAGCAAGTGGAGGAAGACAATTGGGCAGTGTTTCCCAATCTCTCCTCCCCTAAAGTCATTGAAAAGAACAAAACTGTTAGTTGTTTTGTGCTAAACTATGTGTCTCAGATCACAAGCCTAGAGGGGTTTAGCAAGGAGAGACAGCAATTTGGGACAGAACAGTCTGAGGGAAGCTTTATAATGGAGGTAAGGTAGAGCTGGGCCTCGTAAAGAATCTAGAGATGTGTGGAGTGTCTGGGAAAGAAACAGGAATGGAAATGTCTAGACTTCTGTGGCTACTTGTGGAAGGCAGTAGGACCAATGGGTTTGGGTTGAACGGGACCAGGAAATAAAGTTGGAAAAAATAAGTTAAAATCCGACTGTGGACAGCAGAATGTCACGGATGCAGAAGTTACCATCAATTCTACATGAATAATATTATAAGGAATAAACCCACAATTGTTTTAGAAATACTTTTTTTAAGAAAATATAAAAGGCCACGGGATGAACTCCGCAAAGGGGGATGGAAACTCTGTGTCCTGGGCCAGTGTGTCACTGACCCGGTGAGGCTGTGGAGTTGGGGTCTCAGAGCTTAGTCTTCTAGTGTAAATAAGGAGGGAAAGAGGAATCAAGTAACTGCAAGATCTAAAAAAACCCCTCAACTTCCTGACTACAAAGGAGCACATTACTCTTGGACTCTGCACATCGTTTAGGGACATTTGAAAGAAAACCCTTGTGAGTAGCTCGTGCCAGTCCTGACTGTGTTTCCTCAGGAAGGAACGCCCCTATTTCAGTGATGACAGCTTCTGTCTGGCTCATTGTGAAGCCTCCTGAACAAGAGGCTTCTGCAGGAGGGTTCTCTCTTGTGCTTTGTACGAATTCGAGTCTCCAAGTCCCTCAGGAAACAAAATAAAATTCCAGCTTCTTGCCCAGAGCTCGCGTGAAACAAAGAGGCACAGACTGATCTTGAATTCAAGCCCCAATCTCCAGAAATACCAATGAGGCGACTTGAAACATGAACAACCTGGGTAGCAACGGCCTGGGAGTGGGCACTAGCATCAGGCGGGAAAGAGACTGAGAGAGAAGGGAATTTCACTTTCCCCATTGGTTGCAGACGAGAAGTGGACTCACTGGTGGTCTTCCCGTATTCACCCTGATTCACAGAAGGACTAACAATAGCGTTTGATTAAAAATGTAAAGATGCATGCTGAAGCATCTCAGGGTTTGAATGCATTCCCTTTCATCTGATTGACTTCCTTAGCTGCTGAGAGCCTCCACTCCACCGTGTCCAGAATAAGACCAGAATCCAGGGCGGCTGACATTCACTGCTGACATTCAGTGGAATGTTAGAAATACATTTTTGTCAGCAATAGCTTGGGGAAAAAAGGCATAATTAAATTATTTTCATGTTTAGGATATCTGCTTGTCTTTCTTATGTAGAATAGTGACTTATTAAATCCCTCCCTGTGCCATCGCTGTAGCAGAATTCTAAAATGTTTTGAAAACATTCCTTAGAGCCACACAACAATAATTAACAGCCTCGCAAGTGCTGAACAGCAAGCAACTGATAAGAACGCAGCCTAATGTCGACAGAACGCAATTAATCATGGAACTACCCATCGTGCCAGGGTTTACGCTCGGTTGTCATAAAGCGCTGATGAGGCCCCGCTGGTCCTTTACAATGTATGTGTTAAGTGCATCTTCCCCCCTAAGTATATCAAGAAAAGCAGGAGGAAGGCTCAGAGAACTAGATTTCTTAATATGTTGACTCTCATCCCATTATGGCTCCACTCACCACTGTTCTCCAAGGATGGCTGTGTCATGGAGAATCAGCAGGGCCTCTAATCTTCCCACAGATGGGCAACAGCAGGGCCCCACCTAATCACAGAGGGACAAACAAAAGCCCACACTCGACCACTCGCCTTCCCAGGCCTGGAGACCGACAGGAGAAAAGGGTTCATGTTGATTTAGGAAGGTGATCGATCTGCTTGCAGTGTTGGTGGGAGAGTGCAGGGGGGCAGCCAGATAGGGGGGTTTGCTCCTTCTTATGGCCAATTCCCACCTGAGCCACCTGCAACATGCTCCATAGCACCTTACAGAGATCTGAGGTTTAGCACCCAAATGAATTCCTAACAGGTAAAATGGTGGATACTGATCACTTTACAGAGCATTATCAGAGAGGGTAAGCGTGCTCGCCATGCACGATTGATCAGATATCCAACCTGTATCCCACAAACATTTGGAAATAGAAATGGTTAGTGCCTCGTGATGTGTGGCCCTGTACAATTCACTTTGTTTTCTTTCAACAGGCTGAGTATTGTCAACTTATGAAAAACGTATTACAGTAAATTAGTGTCATATTAAATGTAGTCCAGACTTGTTGGTTCCAGACATATGCCTCTTCCTCGTAGAAATGATGGGTAAACCCCAACATGGACTAATTCCCCCTCATCTGGGGACCCAGGCAGGAAGCAATATGTGGGAGCTAGAGGGGTGGGGATAGAAATCACTGATGGAGGGCCCCACTGTCTCAGTGACCACAGTTTAGTGGAAGGAGATGGATGGATGTTATTATAATTATATATATTGCATACTTTCTATTATGACATATATATGTAATATACATTATATACTACATATACAATATATACATAATATATAATATATGTAATATTAAAAACAATATGATGAGGGCAAAGAGTGGGAGGAGCATAGGTGAGGGAGAGATGTGACGGGACAGTGGAGAAAGAGAGTCAGGGAAGCCCACGGAGACTGGATGTTTGGGCTGGGTCAGAATGTGTGTTTCCATGCGTTTCTGAGCACTGTGGTATGTCATGCTGAGGAGAAATGCAATCAAAAAGACAATTGATTTCTAAAAAGTTATATTTCAGATGGTTTCATTCTATTTTATATAGTGTATTAGAGACCAGGTGGATAACGGAAAGGACAGAAGCCACACGTAGACACTGGAGGACGGCAAGCAGAGCGGCTGTGGAGCGAGAAAGCCCGAGAAAAGGCCCACTCCTACACCTGGTGTTCCTTTTGTAAATTAACCAGTACCTCAGCATCTTCATCTCCCGTGACAAAGGGACCAAACAACTTAATTCCATTAGAAGTCTAGGAACTTTGGGTTGTACAGTCATGGTGTTGTATGTGTGGATAAACTTCTACATAAAGTTTGCATACCTTATGTTTTCATACTTTGATTAAGGGGTCTGGGCAAAGACAGCGATGTAAGTTGAAAATCAAAGTTGGCTTGTGGGACGCTGGCTGTGCCCTCTAACCTACGGCAGCCGTGAGACAGTGGTGAGACAGAGAGAAATTAAGACAGGGAGGCTATCGAGAGAAAGAACAGGCAGGAATTTCTCCCCGTTAACGAAGGCCATCTTGAATGCACACGCTGGCCCTCCTCTCAGATGGAATCAAGTGCCTCATCATCACCAAAGTCCTTTTCATGTCTCCAATTCTATGACACACTCTTCCAGGATCCTAATCGTCAGTAACTTTGGCTAGAAAAGCAAGCTCGAAATCAATAAATCAATCTGAATCTCGTCAACCCCTTCTCGTGCACGTCGACTTATTAAAATGTATAAGCGCAGCCCGAGTCCTTGAGAAGCTAGCAATTTACTTGAGGAGTCAACTGCAGGACAAGGGGTGTGCCCCGCCGCGTGAACACAGAGGAGGCACGGCCAGCGGCCCCCGGCTCGCCGGGGAGAGGGCCTGTGGGCCAGCAGGCGGGCTGCGCTGAGCCTGGACGTGAAGGGAGGAGCGGAGTTAGCCGGGCAGGGAAAGAGCCAGGGCATGGTAGAAAGAGGAGGTCATGAGGAGGAGGCAAGCAGTGGGTTTTGATGAATGAGAACCAAGGTAGATAACCAGGGCAGGCATCTGAATCTGGTCACACAAAATACAAAATTGGGCAAGTTCAGAATACTTAGGTTACTTCGTGAATAACTTAATCGGTCACAGGAATGACAGACTTCTAGGATGTCCCGCCTTCCCTAGGACCCTGGCAAATCATTTAGGTCATTCTTCCCTGTTGAGACCAGGTATGGCCTCAAAATGCCATGAAACACAGGCAGCCTCTGTAAGTTTTGAGCTGACGTCAGTCTGCCATATGTGGCGGCCGCAGACTCCGAAGCCTGGAGCCAGCCCCCCGCACCACACAGAGGAGAATTCACAGGTGGTGAAGGTCAGGCAGGAGAGGACCACCACGCTCAGTGGAGGTCGCATCTGAAACTGGAGACCACAGGCCAGGTGTGGAGTGGTGCTGGAAGTCCAGCGGAGATCAGCATCCAAGCAGGAGAGTGAGCACAGAAAGAGCGGGGAAGAGGCAGTAAGATAGAGAGAGGTCAGCTGGAGCAAGGAGGAAAGTGAGAACACGGGGCACAGGGACTAGCCACCTTTGCTGGGTGAGGGGTCAGGGGTGAGGCAGCTGGTGGCCAGAGAAGAGACAGGGGGACAGACAGGAGGTCATACAGGAGGGATTTGTGTAAGACATTTGACCTGGGTCGTCTGGACCTGAACCACGGTAGGCTGTCACCCCAGGTCGTCCGTGCACATTTCCAGCCCTGTGTCTTACCGCCAGCTTAGTCTTCTAAATGCCAAACTGCTCTGCTCAGACCCTTCACAGCTCCCGCTTCTTGAAGAAGCTAGTGGAGCCCCCAGTGTGCCATTCCATGACCCCACAACATAGGCTGAGACTCGGAACACAAACCCAGCATCTCGAGTCCTATTTCCTTATGAGGCATGTCCCCTGTTGCCCATGGCCCACCAGCCCAACCAATGGCCTGAGGTCCAGAAAAAGTCCCTAACATCTGGTCCCTGAGGCCCCAGCCCTAAGTTACCTCACCCCCTTGTGATGGGTCATTTGGTCTGGATTTCACATGACTGCCTATCTCTTTGTTGTTCATGGAAATTGCATTTTCCCTCAAATGAGGATAAAGAGGTGAGTTATGCCTCAGTGACACCACTCAACCCAGGCCTGGACCAATGCCTGAGTTAGGTCAGTAAACCCTGCTGTCGTAGGCCAGACTCCTCTTTGTGTCACAAACAAGCTAGTCAGTGTCTCTTGGGATTTGTGTCTCAGGACTTATCACTAATTCTGGATAATTTGTGAAAGCCTTTTACCAATTCCAAACAGATACAGATAAATTCACATTTTTTCCAGAGAAGCTGAAAAAAATAATCTTTAGCTAAAACAATGGTGGGAATAAAAGTCCTAGAAACACCTCTATTTTACATTTATTTTCATAAAAGTGTGTTTCTGATTAGCTGCTTGCTCTCCTTAAATATTTATAGCATGACATCATCTGTCGTTTAATCTTTAGATTTTTTATTCCAAGCCAAGAGAAATCTCAAGTGCTACAAAAGCCATTTCTCTTCCTAGTTTACTTCCTTTTAAAGTACTTTTTTACCTTTAAAGACTCTGAAGATGAAATTAGAAGTCATTTTGTTCCTGCATATTGGTAACGAATAATTACGCTGTCATGCAATGCATAACTATTAATTACACGACTGCCTTTTTATTTCAAGGAGTTATTTAATAATTTTTTAAATAAAGAGTTACATATGTCAGTCTCTTAAAAACATATCAATCAACGTTATTTTCCAAGGTGGAGAATTGTCATAACCTCGTGAAGAGTCGCTCAGTTTGTAATTATAGACTTCACTGGCTTGTGTGTTTTGCTGCCCCGAGAACTGTCAGCAACGTCTGGAAAAACAACCACTTTCCCGACTGTCCTGGGCCTTCATTTGGTGACAGCAGGACAGGACGGTGTGATAATTTATATGATTGGTGTGATTCAAATCACCTGTTGAAAAGTCACACTGTGGAAAAGCAAGCGGTACCTGTAGTTCCATCAGAAATTAGGGAAGAATCTGAAATCGTCTATACTAGTTAAAAATGGAGGCTGTCTGGGTTCTTATTCTGAATTGTTTTCGACTAGCTGAGTTACCATGGGCAAATCATTTCACCTGCTGTCCCTCATCTTCATCATGCATAGGATGAGGACAATCGCAGTGTAAGCCTCATGGGGTGTGGGAGGACTAACTGGCATAGTTCATCTCATATGATCTATAGACACAGCCAGTCAGGACGCGGCTTCCCCTCTGTTGGATGTTCTTAAGGGTAAAACGAGCGTGGTCCCTAGTTCTGTACTCAGAGGACCTTCCAATCTATTCAAGGAGACACGGAATCCATACACAAAGCAGCAAACACCTGAAATTGCATATTATTTAACGACGGGGAAGGTAATGAGACTCCAAGTTCCAGGAGAGAGGGCTCGCCATGAACTCATACTACACACAGAGGAGCCTGCGGGAGGAGGCGGGATTTGGTGCCAATGACGGAATTCTATGGTTAGTGACAAAAAGATAGGCTCAAGTGGGCTATGTGAAATCTAGTTTTGTAACAGAAATGTTCCCAGAATAACGCTGTTTGTATTCTTGCTCCAGTGAAATCAAATAAGTGGCATTCAAGTTGCACAATGCAAGCTACAGTAGAGTATAATCTATTTGTTACAGGATTACTGAGATATAATTTACACGCCATTGAAATTCACCCACGTTAAGTGTACAATTCAATGATTTTAGGAAATTCATAGAGCTAAGCAACCAACATCAGCCAATTTTAGAACATTTGCACCACCCCAGGGAGTTCCTTCCCACCCACGTGCAGTAAATCCCCATTGCCAGCCTCAACCCCAGGCAACCACCAATCCGCTTCCTGTCTCCATGCTGGCCTCTTCGGGTCATTTCATATAAACAGTCAGGCAGTGTGTAGCGGTCGACTTCTGGCCTCTTTCTCTCAGCACGTGTTGAGAGTCATCCGCGTTGTCGCATGGTCAGAAGTTCACTCTTCTTCTTGGCTGAGTAGTCTTTCATGGTGTGGCATGTTCATCCTCTACTGCTGAGGGACAACTGTGTGGACGCCACCACTTGTCTGCTATGAATAATGCCCCCTGACCACTCCCTGTCCTGTCTGTGGCCATATGTTCTCACACCTCCTGGGCAGATTCCTGGGTGTGGAATTGCCCTGTCGTATGGCAAGTATATGTTTAACTATTTAAGGTACTACCAAACTCTTCCATAGTAGCCCTACCATTTTAGATTCCCAACAGCAATATTTGAGGACTCCAGTTTCTCCATATTCTATCAGACACTCAGTGTTCTCTATCTTTTCAATTAGAGCAACTCTGCTGGGAGTATAGTTAAAACTTATTGTGGCTTTATTTGCATTTCTCTAATGACTAATGAGGTTAAGCAACTTTTCATGTTCTTATTTGCTTTCTGTGTATTATCTCTGGTGGCATCACTATTTATAATTTTATGCATTTTTAATTGGATTTTTGTCTTATTATTATTGAGTTGTAAGATTTTTTATATATTCTGGATAAAAGTCTTTTATCAGATAAACAATTTGAAAATATTTTCTCCCAGTTCAAGACTCGTTTTTTCATTTCCTTAATGGTATTTCTTGAAGCTTAAATTTTTCAAAATTTGATGAAGTCTAATTTTTCAATTTTTCTTTTTATGGATGGTGCTTTTTGTGCTGTATCTAAGAATTCTTTGCCAAATTCAAACTAATGAAGATTTTCTCCTGCATTTTCATCTAGAAGTTTTGAAATTTCAGCTGTTACCTTTAGGCCTATGATCTGTGTTGAGTCAATGTTTGTGTGTGACATAAGGTGAGGTCTCAGCACATTTCTTTGAATGTGATTATACAGCTGCCCCAGAACCATTTGTTGACAAGACATCCTGTACCCGTTGAATTGTCTTGGCACCTTTGTAGAAGTTAGTTTCCCATAAATGTAAGCATTTATTTGTGAACTCTCAATTCTATTCAATTAATCTAGACTACTGTGCCTTTACACTAAGTTTTGAAATCAGATAGTGTAAGTTTTCCAATTCTGTTATTTTGCAAAATAGTCATTTATATTTCCATATACATTTTAGGATCAGCTTATCATTTTCTACCAAATACATGTTATGGGATTCGACAGGGACTGCACTGAATCCATGAACCAATTTGGGAAGAATTGCTGTCTTGATATTACTGAGTTTTTAATCTACAAACATGGAATGTCTCTTTATTTACTTAGATCTTTAATTTCTCTCAGCAATGTTTTGTAGATTCTAGTATACAGGTCTTGCAAATCTTTTGTTAAATTTACTTTTAATAATTTGTTTTTTGATGCTCTTATGAATGGAACGATTTTCTTATTTTCATTTTCAGATCTTTTGTTACTAGTGTATAAAAACCCAGTTGATGTGTCTATATTAATCTTGTATCCTGCAATCTTGCTAAATTCCCTCATTTGTTCTAGTGTCTTTTCTATAGATTCCTTTAGGTTTTTCACATAGGTGATAATATCATCCATAAATAAATACAATTTTATTACTTTCTTTCCATTTTTGGATGGCTGGATGCCTTATTTATGTATGCATTTGGTTTTTTTATTGCATTATCACACTAGGTGGAATCAGCAATATAATGTTGAATTGACACGTGAAAGTGGACATCCTCGCTTTGTTCCTGATCTTATGGAAAAGTGTTCAATCATTGATGATTAAGTATGGCATTAGTTTTGGGTATTTCATATATGCCCTTCCTGAGATTGAGAAAGTTCCCTTCTACTCATAGTTGCTGAGAGATTTTGTCCTGAATGGGTACTGGATTTTTGTCAAATACATTTTTCTGCATTTAGTGTGATGGTCAGTTGTCATTGACCTTTATTTGATGAATATGCTGCAGTACATTAATTTTCGTATTTTAAACCAACTTTGCGTTACAGGCATAAATTTTACTTGGTCTTGATATATCCTTTTATATGATGCTAAATTTGGTTTTCCAATGTTTTGTTCATAGTTTTTGCTTCCATATTCATGAGGGATATTGGTCTATAGTTTTCTTTTTTGTTATATCTTTGTGCTTGATATCAGTATAAAATTGGAACTACTGAATGAGGTGGGAGCTGCTTACCCCTACTCTATTTTCTGAAAGAGCTTGCAAAAGATTATTATTATTTCTTTTTAAATATCTAATAGATTCACCAGTGATACCATCTGGGCCTGGGTTTTTCTTTGTGGAAATATCTTTAGTTATTAATTTAATTGTGTTACTTGTTATAGATCTATTCAGATTTTTCTATTCCTTCTTTAGTCACTTTTTTGGGAACGTGTGCATTTCCAGGAATTACACCATTTCATCTAAGTTGTCTCATTTGGGGGCATAAAGATGTTTATAACATTCCCTTATGATCCTTTTAATTTCTGTACATTGGCGTTAATGTTCCTTCTTTCATTCCTGATTTTGATAATTTGTGGATTTTGCCTTTTTTTCTTGTAAAACATTTGTCAATTTTGTGTAGGTTTTATTTTCTATTTCATCAAGTTCTGCTATGATCTTTATGTCTTACTTGATTTTGCTCTGCTTTTTGTACTTTCTTCAGGTGAAAGCTTAGGTTACTGATTTGAGATCTATCTTCTTTTCTGGTAGAGGTATTTACAGCTATGAATTGCCCTCTAAGTATTATCTTAGCTGCACCCACAGATGTTGGTATACCACATTTTTGCTTTCATTCAATTAAAAATAGAGGTTGAAATTACTTCAGGAAATGATGGCAAAATTTCTATGATTGAATTTATCAACGTTTCCTATAGGTATATGAGTTTTCAGGATTGATAGAATCTTCTCATTCCTCTTAAGTTTGTTACTATTAGAGAATTATTTAAATAGTTGGTAAACAATAAATGTTATTATATCCACCAAACCATAATGTTTCGTTGTTGAATGGTAATAAAGGGATAATAGTAATAGTGGTGGATACTTTTTAGATAAAGCTAGAATCATAAGATCTTAAGTGAGAAAAAGCTCATAACAAGCCCATTTTTCAATTTTACAGAGCAATTATATCACTGGACTATATGCATGTGTTAAGACAAAAACTAGAACTTAAGTGTACCAGTTTGGGCAGACAATAGACGGTTTATTCAAAGCTATAAGTAGGGAAATTTAATAAAGGTATTGTTCTCAAAGGTGTTGATAGTGTTAGGGGAACTAAGGGAGATGATGAATCATGCAGAACATGTAATAGATGGAAGCCATTGCTTCAGGGAGAGGGGAGGAGGCTGTTATCTGAACTCAGCGAGATCTATTCCAGAGGGAGAAGAGCCATCCAGGAGAGGCTGTGGTCTTAGAGAGAAGAACATAGCAACTTTCCAACAGAGGCTGGCAAAAAAGTCCCCAGCAGTCTCCTCCCACCCTCTGAAATAGGCCTACAGTGCCAATTGGCTGAAGCCAACAGAATCCAGAGATGACACAATCCTCAGAGGTCAGATTACCAGGACACAGAGTGTAATGGGGTGGTTGTCTGGACAGGCAGGTGGAGAACACCCAGGACTGTTCATCCCTTATGACCCTCATTTGTTTTCTTTTTTTTTTTTTTTCTGGATGAAACACTCAAGTTCCCAACATAGAGAAATACAAAGTTCCATGAGCAGAAGGTGTTTTTGAATGATTATTTCACACTCCTACTGAGATCTTCTATTGAAATGCAAGCCATCATTGATGTCTTTCCTATATGGTGACAAAAAAATGGGGGAAAGGTATAATTAATCAGCATAAAATGTAGCTGCCACATCCTTCAGTTCTGAAGTAGATTACAAAACCTACACGTATAATTCTTGCTTCCTTCTGTCATCAACTTTGTAAAATTTCCCTTACACTTTGCCAGCCCCTCAGCTGGTTAGACTTTTACTTTAACTGGTGAGGTGGCCCGAATCTTCATTCCAGCAGGATTCCGTGCCCTGCCCGTAATGGGTGGTCACATTGACAAACTCAATGCACATCAGAGTGCTAGTAAATTCTGTGTGTTCCCAGCATTGGTGTCCCTGCCCCATTGGGTGGGAGCATCACAGTTTCCCCAGGGATGGATCTGTTGTTTAGAAAAATGGCCTCTTCTCTGCCAAATGGTTTAGAGACTGAAGAGTTGAAAATGTCCATGGAGCTGTCTTAGACTCCTATTTGAAGAAATCTTGGCTATGTCCTCTGGTAGAAGTACACCTCCTTTGGTCACCAATACCTCCAATGCACCAAGCCCAAGGTTGTGGGGATAGAAAAAAGCCCTCTCTTTGAGGTGTAATAGTGACAGGTCACACTCACCTTCCCACCCTACCCCAGTTCCTAGACCAGTGCATTGAGACTCTAAGGGAAAAGGCACAAAATTCTGGGTCTGCACTGTCCACTCCATTGTGCTTCCCAGTCAAGTGCCTCTGGGCAACAAGCAGTGAGTCCTGAGGGCTGAGCACGAGACTGCACTTTCTTCCCAGGAAAATGATTTCCCTGGTCAGAGGTGATGCATGGGCTGCCCTGGTGATGGACAGGCATTCTTGAAGTCCACTAATGCTGTTGCTAGCAGAGCATTGCAGGAAAGGAAGCAAATCCACAGATGTCAGCTGCAAGGGGACAGGTCAGTGTGGACAGCAAATCTGCAGGAGCAATGGAGACAGAGCCAGTGCGCATTCTGACTCCTTCTAGAGCTGTCCTTTGCACCCTATTTTCACCACTTCAATTTTGCATCATTTTCTAATAGCAAAAAATAAAAATAAAATATTAGGCCTCAGAAAAAAGTACTTTTTTTTTTGCTGTTTTTAACCTGTCTGCCACAAACCCATACTAGTAGACAGAGGCATAAAAAAGCCCCACGCAGTGGCCCTATTACATGGCTGCCCCTGAAAGAGAAGAGCCCGTCAACCCTAGAAATCTGATTATTTGCCTGCACCCAAAAGAAGAGGGTGTTGTTATAAAATTCTTCCATGAAATCCTGAAGTAGACACATTTTCTCCCTGCTGACACACATTGAGGGAACCTATTTTCCTAGCTTACTGGTTGGCACTAGACAACAGAATCCCAGTGTTTTCTTTCACTCACTGTAAACCCTAATAGCAACACTTCTAGTTTTATTAACTTTTTTTTTTATGGTGAGGAAGACCAGCCCTGAGCTAACATCTGTTGCCAATCCTCCTCTACTTTATATGTGGGACACCTGCCACAGCATGGCTGACAAGCAGTGCATGTGTCTGCACCCAGGATCTGAACCTGTGAACCCTGGGCCACCAAAGCAGAGTGCGTGAACTTAACCACTACACCACCGGGCCAGCCCCTAACTTTTAAAACTTGATCCATCATTTAGGAAAATGAAATCATTGTGGGTTTTTTCTATTTTATAGTGTTCAAATTAAAACCTGGGCTGATGTGTCCAAATGTGTTTGCTTTGCTTGATTTAAAAGTCCCAATGAGAAAACAATGGTTTAAAGAGAAAACATTATTTATTTAGCTTTTAAGCCTGCAACAAAGCCTAATTCTGATAATCTATTAATGTAATCAACCTTTTTTACTTTACTTGTCCTAAAACAGTAGTCTCACCTCTTACCGTTTTAAGTTGATGACATCTGTACAAAAATATACATTTTCCCCTCGAGAAGATGGAAACGCTGTACTTCTCTCTTGAACAGCTTTGGCTGCTTCCAGGCCTGAATTAACATGTCTGTCTGTGTGTTATATCGATGATGGACATTTAGACTTCAAGGTATAATTTCCAGTAAAGAAAAGTCATTTTATTTCCATCTGAATAAGCACTCTATCACACTAACCACGTCAAACAAAGTTATTATCTGGCTTTTTGCCAAGGTATGAAGAAACAGAAAGGTCATATTTTTAATAGCTTTGTACTCTATAGTAATCAAATTTGTAAGCCTGGAGAAATAAACTCCTTGAATCTATCAGCGCCCCTAAGCATGGTTAACCACGAGCCTGCTGCTGTCGGGTGTAAGGCGCACGCAGCTGCCGCTTCCCTGGCTGTTAGCTTTGTACGGGGCGGCGTCAGGGTCTAATGATGAAGTGGCAGAAACCAGCCAATGAGAAACATGTCTACTCAACTCTTCCTTTGAAGGCTGCACCAGAAGAGCAAGATTACAGCATGTAAACCTGGATACACTTAAGCGTCAGTGGATTACTCAAATGAACATTAATTAAAATGAACACCTGCTTTAAAAGTTACTTTGGGGAGGCTGCACGGCGTTCCTTGAAATTCTAAACAAATTACTCAGAGCGTTGCTGTGGCTGACTTTCAAGGTCCACTTTGAAGTGGTAACCTTAGGTTTGAAGAATGTCTTATGGACATCAGCATCAAAATAGTCATGACAAGAAGAAGAAAAAGTATTCATAGAGACATCCTGTTGAAGAATCATTAGATACATATTTTTGCTTAAAAAACTTTTCACGGATTGATTTTAGTTAACTCTACTGACCAATACACAGGACATGTATTTCAATTATGATCAATGCTTACTTAGCTCCAAAGATTTCCGAGAACTATGTTGCTACCTTATAGGTTAATTGCAATTGTCTTTCCTTGCATGTTTCTCCTTCCATAGGTCCCTACTCTGGAGATATTAGTATAAGAGCAAAGTTATCTTTATCTCTGGCACTCGCCCTGATGAGCCAACATTAGATGCTTCCTAGACCTGAAACTCCATAGATTTGCTGACAGTCCTTTAATCAGTAGGGGCCGTGGTGGAGTAACTAACATTCTAAAGTGAAATGAGTGTTAGCCTGCTTGTGCCCCGTTATCAATGGCTTTCACCAGAACTTCAGACACGCCTTTAGGATAAAATTTCTTTCAGCTACCAACCACTACAACCCAATAGTTTAAAAGAGGGTACAGCAAACTCTTCCTTGAAGTCAGATAGTCAATAGTTTAGGTTTTGCTGGTAAAGAGGCAAAATCAGAATATTCTGTAGGTACTTACATAGCCCTTTAAAATGCAACCACTTAAAAATGTAATAGCCATTGTTAGCTGACACGTGATAAAATAAACACATCAATAAACGCACACACAAAATGAAACAAGACGAAAGATCAGACTGCAGGCTGGATTCAGCCAACAAGCATGGTGCGGTGCCCCTCGGGTGGGATAGTCCCCAATTGACAGTATAGTCTCTCTAAGTTCACACCAACCAGGGCTGCAACATCAGCTCGTGATTTGGACACGTTATCTAATGTCTTTCTGCTCTGATTTTCTCAGCTATAAATGAGGAAATAATAGTGGCCACCTGGGAGTTGTGAAGAGGAATAATATTAGTAATAATTGATGTCTACCGAACAATTGCCAGCACCGTTCTAAAGTCTCTATTTCAACAAAATTTAATGAGCACTTTCTACTTTTGTATGGGTTTTGGTCAATGATTATTTTGGTGCACGTCATGGCGTGCCCCCAGCTGCCGGAGGGCAGAGGAGTGGCTGGTGCAGAAGCATGAAGATCTGGCCCCTCACCCCAGCTGGGGACACCCCAGCTCCATTGCCCCCTGTCAGCTGCACTACAGCCAACTCCCACTCCTGCTTCCTTTGTCTTCCCAGCAGTTGAACCTCAGATCCTTCCCAAGACCCACCGGCGTGCAAATCTCAGTCTCAGAGCCAGCCTCTGGAATGAACCTGCAGTCGGTGTGCAGACAATACCACACAGAGCCTAGGGAACAGATGGAAATCCTGTAAGAGAGAGGCCCTGCTGGTCCCTGAAGAGGGACAGAGTGATTAAGTACTGAAAAGATCCACTGCAGTTTCAGTAGGGAGGGTGTGAGGAATCTGAACATCCCCTGTAGCCCTTTGATATGTGGCCCTTCTTAATTTCTTGTGATGTTGGAGACACGACCACTCAACGCGGAGTGAAAGCAGAAACGGATGCTCCCTGTGTATGTGCCTGGCAGAGCCCGCTCACACAGGGTGGAAGGCCAGGCGTTTCCAGGGCTCTGTCTTATTTATTTATTTATTCACCACTGCAAGGATTTCTCCTAGAAGGGAAAGGGTGGATGAGAGAGACACAAAAAATCTCATTGCTGGGATAATATATCAAGTCACCTTGAGCTAAGGTCATCTGGAATGAATCCTATACTTCTGGGCTGAAATTACACCAAAGGCAAAATTATTTTTTTCTCCCTTCCTTCAGCCTAATGTACGTGTCATATTCCTGTCTTAAGAATGTCACAGGAGGACAGAGTCTTATTTCCAAGGAGAGAGGGAGAGGACTGGGTGCATTTAGGACAAGAGTGGTGATGATCGGAAGGAAGCAAAGTTCTTATCCCGTAAGACCCTCTGTTTCCTTGACACGCGAGGGAATGAGCAGCTCAGGTGATGGAGTTTTGACGAGTGAAGCTTCGAGGGGAGAAAATCAATTATTGGAGACAGAATATCATCTAGACAGGCGATTTCCAAAGGAAGAGGAGCGAATTTCCCCCTTGGATCAAATATACGGCTACTGTCTAGCATCTTAAATTATTTGTTCTGAGAGTGAGTTAAAAGAGGAACCAAGTAGAACAGATTTTAGCAGCAGCTGGGAGTGCAGGCGGATTTATGGGCCTTCGGCACTCTGAAGGTCCAAAGAAAGAAGGCGAGATCAGCTGCTGTTCACAGGGACTCGTTTTATCTGGGCCTCCAAAATGGACTTAGTGAGCATCCCCGATATGTGAATTTTCTCAGGCTTTTAGGAGAAAAGTCAACCCATGGAGAAAGGTTGGCTTTCCCTACCCCTCCTGCTTTTGGTGTTTTTCTGGTAGGTTTTAGAACTTTACAACTTTATAATAAATAAATAAACAAAGGGTACAACTGTGTTTTTTTGACAGGTAAAAAGCTGTACATGTTTAATACATACAACTCACTGGGTTGAGGATAAGTACACACCCATGAAATCTTATAATCCCACTTCTGGGTTATATCAAAGGAATTTAAATCAGTACCTTGAAGAGCTATCTGTACTCCTGTATTCACTGCAGCATTATTCACAATAGCTGAGATATGGAAATAACTTAAGTGTCCATCAATAAACGAATGGATAAAGAAGATGTGGTATATATATGCAGTGGAATATTATCCAGCCAAAGAAAAGAAGGACATCCTGCCATTTGTGACAACAGGGATGGACTTTGAGGACATTATGCTAAGTGAAATGTCAGACACAGAAAGACAAATACTGCAGGCTCTCACTTACATGTGGAATATAAAATAGTCAAACTCATAGAAGCAGAGAGAAGAATGGTGGTTACCAGGGTCTGGGGGCAGGAGAACTGGGGAGATGCTGGTCAAAGGGTACAGGCTTCTTTTAGGCAGGATGAATAAGTTCTGGATGTACTGTACCGCATGGTGACGATAGTTAATAATACTGTATTGTATACTTGAAGTTTGCTAAGAGAGTAGATCTTATGTTACGTGTTCTTACCACAAAATGATAAAAAAATAATAAAGGGGGCTGGAGGGAACTTCGGGAAGTGTCCATGGATGGATGTGTCCATGGCCTTGATGGTGGTGATGGTTTCACACTTGAAGGATTCTTGCATGGCTTTATTATAGTTGGTGTTTTGTTGTTTTTATCTTTGAATCTTTATTATAAGGCTGGAGGAAATATCCACAAATTGATGAGCACGTAATATGTCCAGGGACCTTGCTGATACTAGGATACAAATAGAAGGAGCTCTTGACCTCAAAGAGCTGGTAGCTGGGAGGAGGCACACAGATGCCCAGCAGAGGGTGGATGACTGTCCTGTGAAGCTCTGGCTCCCCCCACTGGATGCACCTTGACTAGCAGCTTCAGGCACAGCTGAGCAACTCTCAGTCTCCACCCCCAGTCAGCTCTTCCAGTTTTACAGGCCCTGGCGTCCTGACACTTTTCCTTTTGTCAGCTTGTTTTACCCAGAAAAGCAGCGCTGGTTACTGAAAACTACCCTTCTTCCCTTCTTTGCAAAGATGAGTACTGAGTGTCCATGAAAAGCCCAGCACCATGCTTGGTGTGGAGAATAGAGGTGGATGGAGCATGCTTCTGGCCCCGTCTGAGAGCCGCCCATGATATGGGAAAAGGAAAGAAGTGAATGTCTTACTGAGAAAGACAAACCCCTGCTTCTGTGTGAGCGATGTGTGCAGAGAGACAGTTGTGTTGGGGACAGTGGCAACAGCTGTGGGGTCTAGAGGGGCTGCAGGCGGGCGATGAATGGAGTGGGAAAGGAATCTTAAAGGACCATTGGGAAGTGGCCAGCCTGAGGAGGGGCACAGGGACAGTGTGTCTCATTCCCCTGTTCTCTCTCTATTCAGAACCACCCACATGCCCAAACCCTAATGCCTATCCCAGAAGGTGACCCAACACTGCTGCCTTTTAATATGTGCAGAAATGTAACCCTTCTAATGGAAACTGAGTAAGAGTTTTGAGAAGGAGGAGAAAAATGGCGAATTCATTCATGGATATGTCTGCCCTAGCTTGGGTGGCAGCAAGAATTGTGCTAAAGGTGGACCTTATTGTAGGGTTTCCTTTGCAAAACGTACATGAAGCAGCCCCGGCTCCACCAAGACGTTGGTTCAGCTCTGGCTCAGAGGGACGTTTGTGAAGTCAGCATAACTAGGGTGCTCACCCCCGAACTGCTCCCCCCACCACAAGCCAGCCAGGCTAGCTGCGTGACCCATGGCCAGAGCTGGCCCGGGATGAGCCTTAGTCATTAATCGCTGTGCATTACGGTTTATCACTGTGCAGTTCAACATCTCTGACCTGTTGGGCCCTTCCTAATAAAACGATCTCAAAAAGGAAAACAGGCAGTGATAATAATTTTTTTAAAAAATCAGCCGGTGGCTGCCCAAGCTTGAAGGTCTCTGGGAAACTTTGCTTAAATAGCTAAAAACATAATTATAATAAACGAATGCATTATGCACCGATCTGAAGGCGCCCTGCTAAACTCAGAATGAACAGGGCACACTGAGGCTGCGGGCAGCCCTGCTATTAATTACTGGAGGAGTGTATTTAAGCCAGACACCTGGAGAGGCTATCTGCTAACTGCGCTGGTTATAATGACTGTGGACACATGGGGAGCTACACTGCAGCCCGCCATCCACACACACCTAAGTGGATTCTAGCCACACCCACGTGCTTCAGTATGCCAGTCAAGATGGACATATCCACACAGAGTTTCTTTTTCAGGCCCTTTCTCACGTTTACAGGGGAAATCCCAGAGATGTGTCTTTTTAAGCACACTGTTCAGAGGGCATGCCGTGTAGGCATGTTAAATGTGAATATTGAACCATCCTTTGTGCAACCCCAGTAAGGTAATGCCGTGGCCTGAGACTAAAGATTTCTACTAAGCAGTGAAATGATTTAGCAATTTTTGGAGTGCAGGAATGGTGAGATGGTGTGGGCCCGACGCGAGCTTCCCAGTCCTGAGAGGGAAGGCGCAGCGACAGCGAGGGCTGGGTGGCACGCGCCCCACTCCCACGCTGGCAGCCCGCCCACGGCTTGTTTAGACAGTGGCCCAGGGCAGCAAATGGTTAACCACGGAGCCAGAACCCAGTGTGACCAGCGGGTCTCCTGCAATCATCCGCAGAACTAGCTATTAGAGCCCGTTTAATAGTTTGAAAATGAACTCATTAGTGGGCTTTTATCAGCGGAAAAAAAGTCTATTAAATCCGGATGTGTGAAGCAGCAGCACAGAAGCTCATTTCCATCCCACTTGCGACCCGAACAAATCTGGGACGCGCTTTTCTGGGAGTGGGGTCAGGCTCCGGCAGCTTTCCCAGAGGTTTCCAAGGCTCTTCTCCGTAATTCATGGTTTGGCGGGTGGTTTTGTCCTTCTTCCTCACCTCTGGTGTATCCGTGTGCACCCAACAATTTCCAGGGGCAGCAAAGAGACGATGCCATTGCTCAACTGCGGTTCGGAAGCTATATATAACGTATGGCAGGATCCTTAGGCCCTGTCCACACTGCTAGACAGACTCAAAACAAAGCAATTGGAAATGTGGCACAGCAAAGGGCTTTCTGTGTTCCCTCCTCCCTCCTTCCTCCTTCCTCCTTCCTCCCTCCCTTATCCCTGCTTAGTTCTCTTCCTTCTTTCCTTCCCTCCCTCTCTCCTCCCTCCCTCCTTCCTCCCTCTTTCCTTCCTCCCTCCATCTCTCCTCCTTCCCTCCCTCTCTTCCCTCCCTCCCTCCTTCCTTCTCTCCCTCCCTCCCTTCTGCCACCTTTCCTCCCTCCCTCCCTCCTTCCTTCTCTCTGCCAAGGATAACAGAAGAGACCTGACAGGAACTTCTATGCACTGCACATTCCATATTTCCTGCTGGTGATAATAATTTAAATTCTCTTGGACAAATGGTGAAGCCTGAGCACAGCCAAGCTGACTCTTCATTAGGTTTGGGACATGGGGACCCAATTAGCATCAATCTAAGACATGAACTGTGGGGCAAGTAGAAAAGTTTCTCTCAAAATATTCTTCCCCCTTTCATGTCCCACAGACTTTGCAGGCTGTGCTATGGACTCAGCTCTTGGTTTTGAAGGATCTCCTGTGTAAGATCACTTTGATTTTCTTCTGTCTTGTCCCGTGAGCATGGTGGTGAACAATTTGATGGTGGAGATCCCACTTTATCCTTCTTTTAGAGCCCCCACAACACCGAGGTCACTTTCAATAAATACTTCTGGACCGGACCCCCAGTCATGACAGGATTAGCACCTCAGGAGCTAGCTGGGCTCGTTACACTGCTATCATGTTGTGTTGGGCATGATGGGTAGATAACGGTGTTTGGAATTATCAAGCTGGATGTGAGCTGACCTATCAGAAGCCTCTTTTCCACTTAAATCTCACCAACCCCTGGGTGCACGTCCTCAGCCCTGTGCAGAGTCCGTCCACTGGTGGAAGCTCAGGGGGCCAAGATGTTTCCCTGGGTTATGAAGTCAGAGCTGTGTTATCCCACTACTGTTTTTCACAGCTTAAAAGACCCGATTTCTATAATGAATTATTTAATTGGATTATATAAATTAAAACTCGTGCAAGCTCGTAGTTACATGTCTAGTACAGGTTTTTTTATTGTCGTGTTGTTGTGTTTTTTGTTTTTAAGTGAACAATCCGCACCTGTTTTGATTAAGTAGCCTGTGGAATACTTCATACTTGGTCAGCAATCACTGGTCCAGTTGTCCCACATTTTGTCAGTGGACAAAATGGTACAAAAGTGCTGTCCTTTCACTGAGACCATTTTAACCTCAGGTCTAACTTCTCCATCACACAACTGTTAGTGGCAGAACGCCCAGCCCAGATTTCCAAGTAGAGGCCGGGTTCCTGCTTATGTACCTGCCCCCCACCCCCGCCCCGCCCCGGCTCTGGGACTAAAGGCAGCTCCCTGTGTCCTGACCCACCCTCCGTGGAGTCCCTCCCGCTGCCTCTCAGCTGCGGGTCTGCAGAGAAGAAGTTTCCAGCCAGAAAGGAAGTTCACCTTCTTGGTCACTCTGCTTATCCTGACAATCCCGTCACACCCACTCGCTGGCGATCTCTGTCTGACTTGGGGTCAGCACAGATGGGGAGTGGCGTGGAGAGTTCATCTCATTAGCAGTCCAGCCAATCAACCTCCAAGCCTCATTTTCTCCGACAGGCCCCAGGCCTCCTCCTCGCCTCCCTTCCCACAGGCTGTGGGTTTCCTGGTGGGGGGCAGCGTGCCTCAGAGCCCTGGTTCCTCACCTGACGCCCCATCACGGGGGCTTGGCCAGCACACATTGCCAGACTGCCCCAGGGCACCAGTTCAGGGGTCAGGGTGTGACCTGAGCTGTGCATTTCTAGTGATGTCCTGGGAGACCCTTGAGAACCACTGCCTGAGGGTGAAGACCTCTGCACCCCCAAAAGTTGCTAATACACAGGGTAAATTTGGAAATGACATGCTGCTATTCCTCCAAACGTTTCCCACCTGGTCTATCAACTCATACCAGGTCCTGGTGTGTAGAAACCCTTCAGCATCCCTGCTCCTGTTCCTGAGACACTCTTAGAGCAGAAACTCCAATCTTTGCAGAGGTGACAGCACTCTCCAAATGTCAGAAATCTCCTGGGTCCTCATATGGTGTCGCTGCACACTGGTGTTCTTTGTTATTTTTTTCCAGCTTTATTGAGGTATAATTGACAAATAAAAACTGTATGTATTAAGGTGTACACCATGATGGTTTGGTATTACGTACAGACTGTGAAATGACCTCCACAGTCGGGCTGATGAACACATCCATCACCTCAATAGTTACCTTTCCAGTTTTTTTGGTGTGCTGAGAACACTTAAGATCTACTCTCTTGGCAGATTTCAAGTACACAGTACAGTATTATTAATGATTGTCACCGTGCTATCCATTAGCTTGGGTTGTTGAAAAAATGCATATAATAACCAAAAGTTACTATGACTTGAATAAAGTATATTTTCTTGACCCCAATAGAACCCACATATGTTAAAAATCAATTAGAAGTACATGCAGGACTTACTACTAATTCCAGCTGCAAAGAATTCTTTCTTGACCAACAAAGGGCAATGCTGCTCCCTGGAGCCCAGGCCACCTGTGGGAGATGACCACTCCTGAGATTTTATTGAACTCAGTTCCCCTGGGGAGACTGCTCACTCCATTCAAGCAAGAATCAAAGATTTACAGGGAAGAAAGGGCAGCCAAGTGACACTGGACCCCTTGCCCCTCCCTAAAGCATCTCTAACATAAGGGACAATGACATGATTAAAATAGGATCTGCATGTAATCCAAAAAACCTGACAAATTAGTGGCCAGCACACCTCCGACAACTCCTCTAAATCCCTGAGCGATGGGAATGAGGCATCCGGGACCCGCGAGGTCACAGACAGGGCTGGAGTCGCCTGCGAGAACAAAAGCAGGGCAGAAAGAATCTGAAGAGCTGACTTCTACCCCTGGAAATTTGTTTGGAAACAGCTTATTCAGCCTGGTTTTATATAGATGAGATTTCCATCATCTCTAAGTTATTTTCCCAGTAGGAAAACTTAATACACTATTTATTAGGATAACTTCATTGTATAAATGGGCCTATTCTGCTATTACAAAAATAATTGCATGGAAAATACGCCTCTGGATTCTCTGACCATTCTATTTTGCCCTTTTCCTTATCTTAGCCCTCTGAGTTTTAGCCACAAGATTGAGGGCATGGCAGAGTGAGCAGATAAAAATGCCATGCTTCCTCAGCATAGCGCAAATGATAAAATTCTGAGGAAACTGTAGTTTTATTCAGAGTTTGATGCACTCAAACTTTCTCACCAAGTTTATTACCAGAAGTGGTTGGGGGACCTTTGAATCTAGAACCAAATGAAACACACCATGTACTCTAGTTGGTGCGTTAATTTAGTGCCACATTCTCATTCATTAAGGAGGGGGCCCAAAAGAACTACATGCCAACAAGACAAAGGACACATTTATAGATAATAGACTCATGTGGGTTATCTCCTCTTGATGTTAACAATAAACAGAATACACTATGCATTTCCATGCGAGAAAAGACAGCTTCACCAACCAAATGCTTAAAAATTAATATTTCTTGTCACAGTTTTTCACATGCCCCCCCAAGCTGTTTCAGAAAGGATATTTGGTATAAATTGCTAACAAGAGGCAGACTTACCCATGGACTGTCCTTGTTTTTCACCTTTTTCCACATGCCTCCCCTAGATGAGCCCTAAGTAGGATTTCAGTCGCCATTTTAAAATTAGCTTCTGACTGTTAGTGATAAAGAATGTGTGTGTGTGTGTGTGTGTGTGTGTGTGTGTGTATTGTAGGGGAAGAAAAAAATCTTTTCCTGATAGCCTTCTAGGTTCTCAGCTGGGGCCCCTGTAAGAAAAGTCAGATTAACAAGGAAAAAACAAACACATTTATCAACATGCTCATCTCATACACACATGGGAGAAGTGCGGGGAGAGTGACTCAGAGAGGTGGCTAGGACCCTAGGCTTCCATCCCACCTTCAGCCAAGCAGAGGAGGAAGGGCGCGGGGAGGCCGGGGATGGGAGGTGACCGGGAAAAGCCCTGGAGACTAGGCTAAGGCTTGTTGTGCAGATTGAAGTCCGAGCCCTCTCCACTGAGGAGAGTTTCTGTGATTCAGGCTTCCTCCTCCTCCTGGTACAGGGAGGAGACAACCCTACAAATGGAGATTTCCTTTATCGATGTAAATTTTCCTTACAAAAGGAGAACTTTTACTCTATTTTCAGAGCTCCCCCTGTGTCTGCTGTTTCTCAAAATAATCCTTATGCCATAAAGACATGTTTTGGGTGGCACAGTCTAGGTCTCCTACAGTGTACAGGCGTATATATGTACATACACAAATGTATATGTGTGTGCAAGTGTGTAAACATATGAAAACATATATAGTACATGAATATGCATGTGTGTGTCTGTTTGATTCCAGCAATAATCTTGCCTGAATTTTTTTAAAAAGTAGAGCATTATGTTTCTTCCTTGCTGTAAAAACTCAAGAGCACATTTTACCTGCGGCCTTTCTCCCCAGTCTTCAGCCCACTGCTTGACTGTGAACAGAACGCCCAGAGGGTAGAGGGGTAACTGAAAACACTGTTTCACACACACACACACACAATACAGAATCATTCAATCTGCACATTTGCATGTAAAATCCTCTGCACGAGGGCCACTAGGTAAACACCCTTGAATAACTTCACAGGATAATGTTGATGAGAAACAATCAGCATTATCCGAAGTCCCAGTTTTTTATTTCAAACGTTTCTCCCCCCTTGCCAGCAATCATAAATGTCCACAAGGGAGGAGGGCGCGTGGGCGCCAACTGCGGGCAGGTGCTGGGCCCGCCCTTCTTACTCAATGCAGGCAAGCCAGGGAGAACCGGACCACATCGCCAACCTCAGAGACACGGTCCAGGTTCACTTACAGGGGCCCTGGAGGTGTGCTGAGCAAATGGAAAGTCTAAAACGTGATTAATCTCAGCGGACTGAAGCAAACTGATTTTCGAAAGCTGTAAAACAATTTTAGAGGGTATGTCACACTGCCATCCAGATTTCAAATGGTCCCACCTGCCCTTTTGGTACCAAAATTTCCCACAGACTTCAAGTAGTACACCACTTCCTGATCCCCTGACACACAGGGAGGGCTTTCAGAGGCCCGGGAGGGTCAGAGGACATCCAGACTTAGCGGTCAGATCGCTGTGGTGTCTTCCTATTTCACCTTATGGGACTATCTGGCGAGATGTGCAGATATCAATTAAAGGAACAATTTTTTAATGTGATTTCTGTCTTTAAATAATTATGACGCCTTCAAAAAAAGACAATGATGGCTGCAGAGCACTTGTTGTAATGAGTACACCAAATATAACCTTTGATTTGCTTCTCACCAGGCTGAGGCTGGTGAAGTGGACAGTTGTTCACACTGGACAGAGAAGGAAATGAGTCCTACAGAAGGTTGTGACTTACTAGTAAACGGCAGGTGTAGGATGCGTCAACTGGACTGGTGTGTTTTTCTTCCTACATTTTGCTGAAATATTTCTAACTCTAGTGCATAAATAGAAATTGTGGCAGAGCTGACAGAACAGCCCTTCGCCTGGCGTGATTGTCCATCAACCCGTTTCTCTTGCAGCTAAGGTGCTGAGCCCATGGGTGTAGGGTCAGGTCTCTGCACCAGCTACCAGCCTGGAGCCCACCACAGGGAGGAGACTTGAACCTTTAACATCACTTTCTCCTGTAGACAGCAGAAGTCAGGGCAACTTCAAAAAGTTCTTGTAAGGATTAAAATGAGATCATGCGAAAAAGGCTGATGGTGGACACTAACTCTATAGAAACCGCTAACACTGCTGCCACTTTACAAAGCAAGGTCCTTAGGAGCCAGGAGGGAATTTATCTGGATCCTACTGTAGCCGACAAAGAGGTATTTATCTGGGAAGTTCAGAATAAGTGTTGATTGACGGCTGGTTCTTTCATACCGTAATTTGCCACTATGCAAATCACCAACATTTTTGGACTCAATTTCTTACTGTGTAATTTGAAAATGCTAGAATAACTGATCACAACTCTAAAATTTTATGCAATTACAACATTTATGGCCATCATGCATCCTTTGTAATGAATATATTGTGAATTAGAGTTTAAACTACAAAAATTTAAGTTGCAGTGTAAGTCACACACCTACATGGCACTTGGTAGTGAACAGCAGGACAATCCGTGAGTCTCAGGTTTCCCCTAGAAGCCGAGGAAATCATTCCAACCAGGGTTATTTCAAGCGCTACGGGTAGGACATTCGGGGACTCTTCTCACAAACAGAAATTTTCAGTCCTGTAATCCTCATCCAACAGGAGATCTACAAGGCTGGCCCTGCTCAGGGCACGGAGATTCTGAGGCAGCAAGAGATGAGCAGTGTTGCTGCAACTGCATGTTGTGTCCCCCAAATTCATGTGTGGAAGACATGGTGTTAGGAGGTGGGGCCCCATGGGGGTGGAGGCCCCACGAATGGATTAGTGTCCTTATAAGAGAGACCCCAGAGAGCCCCGTCATCCCTCTGCCATGTGAGGACATAGAGAGAAGATGCCGTCTGTGAACCGGGAAGCGGGCTCTCACCAGACACAGAATCTGCTGCTGCTTTGATGGTGGGCGTCCAGCCTCCAGACCTGTGGGAAACAAATGTTTGCCACTTATAAATCAGCCAGCCTGTGGTGTGTTGTATGGCGGCCCCACAGACTAAGACGCACTGCAGGAGAAGCTGGTGCTTCTCCTCAGCCTCTGCCTGAGCATGCCACCCGGCGTGCCAGCCACCGAGCGGGAGGAACAACTGCCATTTTGTCCCTGACCCTGTCCCTTGTCATCCCGAGCTCGTCACCATGATAATTTCTCTAAGAATCCATCTTCCTCACCCTTGGCTCCACCGGGTTATTCGTATCGTGCAGACGGCTACACTCGAGGCGCATTCTTGAAGCGGGAACAGGTGGCCACGTGCCCCACTGCGCATTGTGGTGGAGTCAGAGTCGTCAGCCCGCCAAGAGCCGGTGATGGATCTTAACATTCCACGACAGAGGAGGCCGGCACCTCCTCGTTCATCACTGGGGAGAGAGTCAGCGTGTCAAGAGATGCGGCGAAGAGGAGAAGAAAAATCACCATGCCTCCTCCTTGCAGAGCTCTCTCCCCAGGATTGACTCTGCCTCTGAAGGTGTTGTGAAGCATAGCTAATGTGGGGAAGACGCACCGGGAAGATGAAAAGTGGAGCAGAAGTCAGATCGAAGGCAGAGTGGACCTGCCTTTGAGTGACTCGTGGGGCCCGATACTAAGCTTGGGAATGGGTGTCTCACCCGGTGGAGTGGTTGCCCGTAGAGCACAGTTAGTAACGACACCCCGGGCCTCTGGAAGGGTGAGCCCCCCGTGCACAGGACAACAGGCTCCGCTCCAGGAGCAGCACCCTCTCTCCTCCAAACAGCAGAGGACGTGGGGGAGCTGCCACATCCTCCTCAGCCCCTTCCACGTCTTCCACTGGAGCTCTCTCTTCCTCGGGTTGTGCCTGAGACCGACGTGCACGATTCCCGGGAGCTCTCCTGCCCACGGCTTCCGTGAGAGTCCATCCCAGAGGCAGCATTTGTTAAATGGCTGTGGACTCAGTTAAGGGTGCCCACATTTTCCTCTAAGCCCTGGGTTTCTAAGAAGGGAATGAGACCTCCTTGGTAATTGTTGTTTTCTTACCCTTGGCTCAGTTTTCTTTGGAAAATGAACTTCCTAACTGTGACCTATGAGGATCGCACTAATGAACGTTCTTAAGATGTCTTTGGAAGATGTCTAGAACATCCCAGAACACAGATAGCAACCACTGACGCTAGTGAGCACGCCGCCTTCGCTGTAGAGTCCCCTGTACCAGCCAGCCTTTGGCCCTTGGGGATTATTCACTAACTCAGCCCGTGTGTATGGTGTGTGCCCAGGCCCAGCTTCATGCAGAAGTGTGCAGACACGGGTCCTGCCCTGAAGAGGCTGATGGTCTGTGGGGACAAAAGAGATAACCCTGGAAGGACCCTATCTCATTCCAGGGCTGTGCGAGGGGCTTCACAAAAAACGCTCAAGTCCTCTTGACAATCCCGATGAGGGAGGACACAGCGACCCCCGGGTTATGAGAAAACTGAAGTCTGAAATAAGGGAATAATGTCACATAGAGAGCATGGGGGTGGCCAGGGTACACACCAGGAGTTTAATTCCAAGTCCATTGTCATAAGCTATGATGCAAGGTAAAAGACACAATATAAAATATAAATATATTTAACATAAGTATAAATGTATGTAATATAAATATAAATGTATATGAAATATACGTATAAAGATATAGTATAAATATACATAGTATAAATAAAATGTAACATATGTATAAAACAAATACAGATACTGGCGAAAGAGAAGTTACAGATAAATCGCTATGAGACTTTCAGAAGCAGGAACATCACTTCCAGACTTGGGAGTGGGCAAATTAAGAGAGGTGTTGATGAAGAAAGTAGGCTTGAAATCATCTTGTTTCAGAGAAATTGGTAGCACCTGGCGAGGCTGAGATGGGGAAACTCAGGGCGCAGGGAACGGTGTGAGAGAGACCACACTGCAGAAGGCGGGCGTGCTGCGGACGATGAGGCAGGAAGGAGGCTTAGAACCAGACCGCAGAGGATCCAGGCTGCTGACCTCGGACTTTGTTCAGATGGTCACACGTGACAGCCACGTGACACTCACCTTGTACCCACCTGATACCCACTGATACTCACCTGATGCCTACCTGATGCCCACTTACACCCACCTGATCCTCACCTGATCCCCACCTGTTACCCACCTGATCCTCACCTGATAGCCACTGGTTACCCACCTGATACACTTTGATACCTACCTGATACCCACCTGATATACTGATACCCACCTGATACTCACCTGTTACCCACCTGATAATTGCATGTTACCCACTTGATGCTCATCTGATACCAATCTGTTACCCACCTGATACTCATCTGATGCCCACCTGCTACTCACCTGATATCCATCTGATACCCACTTGATACTCACCTGATAGCCACCTGTTATCTACCTGGTACCCACCTGTTACCCACTTGATACTCACCTGCTACCCACCTGATACACTGATACCCACCTGATACTCACCTGCTACCCACCTGACACACTGATACCCACCTCATACTCACCTGTTACCCACCTGATAATCACATGTTACCCACCTGATACTCACCTGATACCCACCTGACACACTGATACCCACCTGATACTCACCTGCTACCCACCTGATAATTACATGTTACCCACCTGATACCCACCTGACACACTGATACCCACCTGATACTCACCTTTACCCACCTGTGACCCACCTGATACACACCTGATACTCACCTGCTACCCACCTGACACACTGATACCCACCTCATACTCACCTGTTACCCACCTATACCCACCTGACACACTGATACCCACCTGATACTCACCTGTTACCCACCTGGTATACACCTGATACTCTCCTGATACCCACCTTATGCCCATCTGATACCTACCTGGCACCCACCTGATTACACCCACCTGTAACATGACAACATTCTCCATTTGGTCATTGATTCCTTGGGCTCAGGCAGCCATTACGTGTATAATGAAAATCTATAGGGTGCCCTTTCTCAAGGTCGGAACCACGTCTGGTGTATCTCTGTGAAGTTCAGAACTACATTAGAACTTTCTAGGAGGAAGGAAGCAGGCAAATTGGCTTCCTGCTCTTAGCAGTCAGTCTGTGGGCCAATGAAAACCTGTCTGATTTTGCTTCTGAGGACTTTAGGCGCCTCACACCCAGAGATTATTTCTTCCAATAAATTGTATTTAGTACCAACCCTCTGTGACTGAATAAGACCCTGCCACCGCCACTAACATTATTGTATTATTGCTGCTGTTACTGTGGTTGTCACCACGACCACTAGCTAATCTGTTTGAGGACCACAAGCTGAGCACTTCGTACTTATTACTGCATATAAGTCCCCACAAACGCCTGTGATACAGGTACTATTAACATCACTGTGTTATAGATGAGGAAACTCAGGTGCAGAGAAATTATGAATTTGCCCAAAGACACACAGTTGTTAAGAAGTGCAAAATACAATGAATGTGAGAATGGAAATAAGCTTTCACTCATTCAGGCCAGGATGTCTGTCGGCTCCCAGTTGTGTATCTGATTCCTGCTTCAATCTTAATATCTATCATATATTAGGTATTTACAATAGTGTTAGAAATAAAGAACAGCAGTCTGTCAGCCACGCGATATTGTCAATGCCAATTCCTGGAAGCGTTGCTGTGAGTTAGCAGCTGATCCAAAACCAGACCCTAGTAGGCACACCGTCAAACTGCAACTTCTGTCCGCAGACAGGTGCGTTTCCGCGCCTCCTATTTCTGAGCCACTTGGCCGCGTGTGGCCGGCCAGCAGTTGAACATGAGTTTCTCTTGCTCGTCTTCATCACAGTGCCTGCTCTTTCCCTCACATGACTTCACTGGACCATCAGCCCATGTAGGCGGGGACTGTAGAGTCCATGAGACCTCGTACGCAGGCTTGTGTGTGTTTGCTGACACACTTGTACATGTATGTAATGAATGAATAAATAAATTCTATCATGTAAATTTCATGGAACAGCATCTGTTCAGAAACTGAAAATATTAACCAGAATTGGGGCACAATTTGCCCCAAATCTAGCATCCTCTTCAGTGGCAGGTTGACAACAGTGGCCGTTCCTGCCACCCAATACCCTTATCCACGTGGTGGGAGACAGTGTAGCATGTTGGCTTCTAGTTACATTAAGTCATATGTACTATCGTTATTATTATTGATTATATATAACTCAACAAGACAGACTGGTGAGTCAGCCACCTTCCTGCTGAGATTTAGGGTCAAATGGGAGGGCCACATCTTCCAAAGAGCAAATGGAGTGTCTTTTTGGTACCATGATAGTGTATTAAAGTATTAATTAAAGTCACCTCGGGAGCGTGTGGTGCCCTGGTGGTCTAGTGGTTATGATTCCGCACTCTCACCACTGTGGCCTGGGTTCGTTTCCTGGTCAGGGAACCACACCCCCGTCTGTCAGTTGTCACACTGTGGCGCCTGCTTGTTGCTGTGATGCTGAAAGCTCTGCCACCAGTATTTCCAATACCAGCAGGGTCACCATGGTAGACAGGTTTCAGTGGAGCTTCTATACTCAGACAGACTAGGAAGAAGGATCTGGCCACCCACTTCCAAAAAACTGGCCATGGAAACCCCATGAATAGCAGCAGAGCATTTTCTGATAGAGCACCAGAAGGTGAGAGGATGGCACAAAAATACGGGGTAGGGCTCCCCTCTGCTGTACATAGGGTCACTAGGAGATGGAATCCACTCAATGGCACTAACAACCACCACCTCAGAAGCACACCCCACTCAAACCCACGTTATCCAGTTCCTTCTACATCAACTCCAGTGTCTGCGGAACATGCATGCCTTGTACACAGGATTGCAAGTGAGCTCTTGGTGGGAACAATGACAATATTAACAGCCGGTAATATTGTCTGTGCACCTACAGCGCAGACACACTCAGCACTGTATATTTTTTCTCACTTAATCTTCACAATAACCCTAAGAATTTGCACTTATCATCCTCATTTTGCAGATCAGCAAACTAAGGCACGTAAGTGATACCAGCCCAGCGAGATTGTCAGTCGTCTTTTGACGTCTGTTCCGCACATGCCCCTGGGTCCTGAGACCCTTTCTCAAGCAAGTCAAATTTGGAGGACTGTCAGCACCAAGTCAAAAACCAAGAAGTTAGGATTTTATGTTTAAGATGGAGTATTAGTTCACAAAACACTTTTCCTAAATTTATCAATAAAATGTCTTTTTAGCCCTTTGTTAACCCCATAAGTTATAGTCTTTGACTACACAGCAAAGGAAAGAAATGTGTGGCCCACACATAGGCCATGTGTCCTGCTGCTCGCGTGTCCTTTGCCCTCTCAAAACCCAGCCTTCACACGTTGGGTCAAGCCCTGCCTGGGGCATGCTTGCACACCCTCTCTTCATTCAACACAACCAGCACGCGTGGTGGCCACCATGAGACACACTGGGCTTCAGTGACCAGTGTCCTGGAGGCTGACTCCCTGATGTGACTCCCCTGTCCCCCCCGTGGGCTCCAGGCTGTCTGTGCACCTGGTCAACCCCTTCTGCTTTCCGTTCCAAGATGCACAGCCTCCTAACCTCAGGGCTGACTCCTGACCAGGCCTACCCTCATGAACGCTTACTGGTTTTGACCCTTGTAAGGGAGTGACTGCACAGTGACCACTCGGCTCCAGGGATCCTCCTGCGGCCAGCTCCTGGTGGCCGTAGATGGCGTCCCACTTGCCTCACCTCCTCCAAGCACTTCCTGCTCTGTCCTCTGTGGAGTCCTCACTGCCTAGGGCAGCTTCTACGTCTACACAGCACAGACTTGCTACCTGCTCACAGAGAAGCAGGACCTCGTGGACTCATGTGCAGCCCAGCTTGCAACTCCAAGAAATTAACTGCATTTACCACTCGTTTCTAGACAAGCTCCTTGTCCACTTGTGGGCTTTTGAGCAAGATTGGGTGATGAGGAATTGCTTTAAAGATGATTTTAAAATACCTTTCTATCAGTTGCCTAAACATCTGCTTTATTTTTGCTACAAACACATATTGAAAGAAAAAAAAACCCAGAGGGCTTGACTTGAAAGGCTTTATTTTCATTTCATTACTGTCCTTTGCAGGATTTTAATGAAGGCTTACAACTCTTCAAAAGAAAGTCGCCGTCGGCATACGTGTAATCATTTTACACTCTTTGCTCATATAATCGTAATTCCTGATCCCGCAGCCAGTGGTTCTGGTGGACTTTCACGGGTCTAATAGCTCCTGGGCAGAAGGCTCATTCTGCCTCTCACAGAAGGCACTGCAGGGGAAAGAGTCGGGTCAAGAAGCTGCTCCATTCACTTAGGCCTGAGAAGACCCTGTTGGCACCAAAAGGAGGAGCTGAGTAAAGAAAGGGCAAGGCCTCTTCCCTTCAGTAGATCACTTCCCTGTTCCCAGTGTTCTTTCATCTGTGTAGTCATTCTCTCTGTTCCCTGAACAATGGGGACATCTCAGCCCTATTACAGAGCGGACAGGCCTACCCTGTGGGTGGAGCCTCTGGCCAGTTGTGCTGTCCTTGGGCGCCGGCCGACCCTCTTCTCTCCCCTGAGCCCAGGCAATGGGTGGGGTTGACTCTTCCCATCACCAGTGTCCCGGATGTCATCATTAGCCATCTGGGCCACTGCCTGGCTCAGAGGGCTTGTCCTGGCCGGGCTTCTGTACTTCGGGCTCTCATCTACTGGAAACACCACCTCTTATGAGGCTTCTGCTCAGTCCTCAGCACATAAATACTGGTTAAGCAACACTTCGTTCCTGGTGCCAGATTTTATTCTCCTGCCTCCTGATGTTATGATTAGTGTTATCAAATCATTTAGAGAGCAGTAATACTTGCAGGGAGGCAAAGAGAATCTCTCTTTAGATCAGTTAACTTCTCCTTATCCTTGAGCCATTTTGTCCCCAAACAAGATAGATGTGTTGTGTTGTTAATTTTTTTCAAGAACACGAGATGTTAGAAAAATAGACGTGACATTGGAATCCTTGGCTATTACTTTTATTTCTTGTATAAGAATATCATTGTCATTGAGTTCCATCTCAGACTGTTTTGTCTTTTTTGAGTTTGAATTCTTAGAAGACAAAAATCCTAAAAATATGTACAACTCACCAGTCCACGAAATCCGATAATCTGAACTGCCTTGTGCCTGGCAGAATCACTGCAAGAATTCAGCATTCTTCCCTATTTCTCTGAACAAATCTTAAGGGGCCACCAAGGAAGATGCACCTGTTTATGCAAACAGTTGACAAAACTACAGGCAGAAAAGGCTGGTACAAGACCACAAACCACTGGAGACTTCAAGGAACATTAACAAAGGTGCCGGGGACAGAACAGCAGAATGTCCGTGGAGGTTTGCTCAGTCTATGCAGGAAAGCCCACAGAGGTAAACTCTAAAAGCTTCAGAATATGGAGTTTCTCCAATCTCTGTGGAAATCTTCAATAACCAACTTTGAAGTCAACTATCGTCAGTACAAAATGTTTTAAAAATGCTTCACTTGGGATAATTTTGTCTCCTCAGCTGGACTGTAAACCTTGTGAGGACAGGTGCCAACCTGTGAACTTCTCTCTTCCTTCCGGAGTCTTCATCGATCCTTCAGATACCTAAGTAGAGGTGTCGGAGAAAGGGCATTAGACTAAGAGCAAAGCACAGCGCAAGTTCCCACAGCAACAGCTGACTTTAGGCCCTCGGCCTCCCACCCTGACTGCAGCCATAGCTTCCAGACTGACCATCCTGCCTCCGGGCGCTCCCTGCTAAGCCCACCCTCCACACGACTTTGTCTAGTACAAATCCGACGGTGTTGATTCCTCCTGAATTTTCTTAGAAAGCTTCATGTTTGGGCAAAGCCCAGAGTCCATGTCCCATTACCCAGAGGCTTCCATCGCTGGGTACCTCAAACATTTATGCTCTCCCCTCTCACTGACGGGTCACTTGTGGACAGGTCATTCTCAAGAGCATGTCTTGACTTTCAATACCATCCTTCCTTTGAGTGCAAAGTCTTATCCTCTTCTCCTCCTTGCAAGCTACTCATTTTCCAAAAGCCAACTCAGATTATCTGCCTTGAGAAACCTCCCCTACTTTACCGATGCATCATTATTTCCCAAGCCTGCTCCTCTGTGGCATTCAGACTCCACTTGACACCTGGTGTTGTTTATGCTGAGCGTGTGCATCTGTGGATGATTCCCCACAACTGCCAACTCCCCGAGGAAAGACCATTTCTTATATGTCTCCAGATTCTGCTCCACCACTGACTCCCAGCAGACAGCGAGCAGGTGGTGGATGCTCCATGAGTGTTTACTGAATGAGTGGAGGAGTGAGTGAATGGACTAGCCTTGTCACAGGCAAGTCACACATTTTGGGGCATCGGTTTATTCCTAATATAATGAAGGAGTTGAGTGACATGATCCCTAATTTTAACATCCTGTGAGTCT
The DNA here is from genome assembly GCA_031878705.1 of Tapirus indicus. Lineage (NCBI taxonomy): Eukaryota > Metazoa > Chordata > Mammalia > Perissodactyla > Tapiridae > Tapirus > Tapirus indicus. The sequence continues at coordinate 126,323,977 of CM062925.1, forward strand.
CCTTTTACAGAGGAGTTTTCAGGATGTAAACTCATGCAGCTGGCTGCACCATAACTGAGGCTCTTTAAACATCTCCAACACTTTCGCTTTATCTTGCTCCAGCGACTTAAGCGGCTTTAAATGTTAATTTTGAAAAGGAGTCTTCTGGTCGACCAAGAAAATGAACAAATGTTTTCAGTGGCATTAAAGGTATTATTGAGTCTTTGCCATCTTGTGCTGGCGCACTGGGATGTTGACGAATTCTCAGAGCCTGGACCGTGTAGTGTCCGGCCCACACGGAGAGTTTGGGCCATTTGACAACTAATTAGCAACATCAGCTCATAGCAAGCATCCATGCCAAAATCCATTGCAACAAAACGTGGTGGCAAGCTTCAGCTCTTGGAGGCTGAGATGTAAATGACCATCCCTGAGGGCTTTAGGAGAAGAAAGTTGTGCTGTGCAGACAGAAGCATAATACCTAGGCACATCGTGGGTCACAATAAAAACATGCTTATAAGTCAGCAGATAAGTAACACTAACCGTGCAGTTAACGGGTCGACATTCATGCCCCAGGCCCAGTGCATATACAGCTCAACAAGATGGGCTCATATTTAGGGTGTGCATGCGGAAGCACTTAGTAGATTGTCAAACAATATTCTCAGACAAGGGATTATTAATCTTGTGAGTTTTTCCCAACAAGCTGTTGAGCTGTTCCAACAAGCACTATACTTTGAAAAAGAGAGGGTGGGAAGTGAAGCAAATGTGGGAAAAATGTGCACTATAAGCTTTGTGTGGATTCACTCCCATTTGCATGTTGACATGTCTGAGGAGTCCTGCAGTAGTGAGCAGACAATAATCAATCAACCAATCAACCAATCAATCAATTTAGAGAAGACGTTTTCAAACTCTTGAAAATACAGAAATCTCTTTTTTTTAAGGTCTCACATTAATATTTCACAGAAATAGTGCATAATGGAACATGCTTTGGAAATTATTGTAATTCTTTATTATCATCGCTATTTTTATTTCTAATTGCAAGTTGCCTAAAGGATGTTTAATGTAAATTAAATAAATTCAAAGACGATTCTCCACAACCCACGGTGCACCTGACTCTCATGAACCAGAAGAGGAAAATGAAAGATCACAGGTTGGAGGGCAGCTGATGATGAGACGGGAAGACATTGGACACTGGCTGGTCAGGGGTGGCTCGTTTGTATGAGAACTGAAGGGAGTCTGAGTGTGTTACTGTCGTCAAGGATTTCACTCCTCCCCTCTGGTGTCTGACGCCCTCAGCATCTTCTCCGGAACCTTCCTCAACAGGGTCTCAGATTCACTGGGAAGCGATCCCAGGACAATACAAGAATCTGAGGAAGATGAGACCATGTGAAATATCGCGTCTACGGGGTGAGAGGGTGAGGACAGAACAGAACATCCTTCCAGGACGCCTCCGAGCCCCTCTCTCTTGAGCTCGCGAATGAGGTGAATAATGTTGGCTGGAAGAATTCGATCTTACTTTTTTCCAGACTAACTGGCGAGCAGATTTTCTTTCAATATAATAATTTATCACTTATAAGACATCAGAGCTACACAGAGATTGCTGAATAATAGATGAAATTGTGCTGAACCAAGTTTCTGCCCTAAGGAGTTTTCCATGCAGAGGCAAACGTCGAATCATGTCGGACAAGCATAACACAATCAGCTGCCTCGTCAAACAAGATGCAGTGGGATTCCACGAGTGTGTGTGTGGAAGAGAGAGACAGAGAGGGGAGACAGAGACTGGAGGTTCATTTACCATGGAAGAGAAAATGGAAACAGAGAGCGTGCTCTGTTGCTTGTTCAGACACTGAAGACAAGAAGGGAGCAGCAGCACGCTGGAAGGGCGTGGAATGACCCCAGAAGGCCCAAGCAAAGACCTCTGCCCCAAAATATAACCCTACCATCTGGGAGCCCTGTGTACCTTTGTGTCCAGACCTTCACCAATAAATGAAAATGGTAGACTTTAACAGTGCTTAATAGGGACCGAACACTCGTTGGGGGAAGAAGGGGCATTTTTAGGAGGGAAGAAGAATGCCGATACCTCCTTAGCAGGTACCCTGTTGGGTCACAAGTAGCCCTGGAGGCAGGATCATGACAGTGGAAGTCTGAGGTCACGTGTCTTCACATAGCTCGTCTCTGGAACTCAGAAGGGCATCTCTAACTCACCACCTCACCGCTACTGGGCTCTCTCCACCCCTCAGTGACTCAGTCTGGATACACGAGCCTTGAGACCAGGTTCCTCCCCCCACTTCCAGCCGGGGCAGGAGATGAGGAATCTTCTAAAGCAAGGGTGGGAGACACGCAGATGGGGACAGAGGTGGGGAAGCTTTCAATTTGGGGGCAGCCGGTCAACGAGTGTGGATGGGAGAGTTGGAGACCGCTGGAATTTGAGCCATGAAAGGAGGCGTCTTGAGAGAACCAAACAGCCTGACTGCTGGTGTGATTCAGACCTATTAATAACACATTTCATTGGCCCTGGTCATCTGATACTCGGTAGGTTCTGGTAGAGAGACATCAGTCTTTAAAACTCCCGAGACACGATCTGCCATCTCTGCTCCAAAAATGTTTCAGAATTCAGAACTCGGGAGAGCTTCTGATTTGAAAGAAAGGAAGACAGTGCAGATCAAATAATACCCCAGTGGAGTTTATGGAACCATATTAATAATTTGTGCATTAGAACATATGAATATTCAGACCAAGTGCGATAAATAATGAAGGTAAATAGTTTCGCATCACTTCAACTCAAGTTTTGTGCCTGAAAGAGTTATGTAAAACACAGAGATATGTGCGAGGTTACATGCCAGAAGAATTCAGTTTGGGGCTGGGAATTTATTTCTGATGCTGACTCTACTAATATGCTCTTTCCTTCAGAGGTGATTTAGTGTCTCCCACAAAACCCAGATCTCAGGGACTCCCTGGTCCCTAGGAAGAAGCTGTCCCAGGCTGACCAGAGGGTTGCCCACCTTATGTGTGGCTGACTGTGCCCAGAGCTGCCAATCACGACCCTCAGCCCCAGACCTGGCCTCTGCAGTATCCAGAGCAGAGTGCTCCCTGGCCCAACCCTCCACGGGGTCCCGTCATCTCAGGGAGACCCAGACATTGGCACTAAGAGCCAACCTCCTGGGCCACCCCAGCCTGGAGAGGTCTGGGGATAGTTAATCTGTCTGTAGTGCTGTTTTCTGGAAGCTGAATGCTCAGAGGGAGACCCTCCTGTAGCTGCAGGGAGGTGGGTTCTCCATGGCGTTTCAGGTGGAATTGGCTGCGTTACCTTTGGCAAGGACCACATTGTGGGCCCCTTTGGTCCCGGATGGCCTCCCAAGGCTGTGTGGTTCCTCCCCAGTGTTTCCACAGGTCCTGCTTGAAGCCAGCAGTGTGCTGTGTCCACATATTTCTAGGAACTCTGCCTGGACCCACTGTGGAGCTGGTCACTCATCCTGCCGGGCCATCCACCGGTGGCCAGGGCCCAGAGTCCCTTGCCTTTCTGTAGGACAGGTGGGTGGACACCTGTGGATTCCTTTTGTATGAAAGGAATCCTTCATGCAGAAGGGGACCAATAGGGATCCTTTGGCACCTTGAAACTGGACGTTAGCACGTTCTGGAAATGACTGTGAATGGAGGAGGCTGTGGTCCCCAAAGCTGGGAGAGTGGTAGAGTTTTAAACCGGGAAAGGAGAGGGAGAAGGCCCTGGAGAGCAGCCACCAGAGTCGCAAACGCTCGGTTCAGGTTCCCACGACACAAGTGAGCTGCCCCCGCCTGATTCTAGGCCTGAGTGTTAGAGTCGGCACAGATGCCTCCTCTGAACCAAGCCCAGGAAAAGCCCAAATCTGCTCTGCTTTGGAATTACCAGCTCCAGAATCTGATGTCCCACCAGGGTAGAAAGATAGTTTTAAGTTTTCAATGTTGACAGGTTTAGAAAAGAAAAGTGAGTTACTGTCTAACCTGCGGAGACCTAAAGAGCGCTGGGCAATCTTTATTTCTCAGAAGCATTTGACAGAGGCATGTAGTTTCCCATCTGCTGGAGCCTTGGTCACGAGGAGTGGATCCTGTGGCAGGACCAGAGATGAGGCCCCCTGGCGTGGCGCCGATTTAGATCCTTCTTCTTCAGACGCCTCTAGTCTTAGCTAAGTTACCGTAAGATGGTGGAGAATTTCCTCTCCCGCATTCATGGAAAAAATAAATCAGCAGGTGGGGAGCCAATGGTCGCCAGGTGTGGGGTGGGTAGGAGCATCGTCTCTGAAAGGTCACCACAGGTTCTCTACGGAGCGGGAATGCCACGTCCTACACTCTTCACACACAGCACAACTCCCTTGCATATTCCATTCAGACCCCGTGCAAACAATAGGAGGTCAATACATGTTTGGGTTATCAAGGTAGACAGACTCCGAGGGCCTCTCCAAGTTTGTAATTAATGACGGAGCAAGCAGCTAATTGATTGCGATCACCTTGTGTAGCCACAAACTACCATTCTGATACACTGAAAATGCAAGCCAACCCCAAAATTGAATTGTAAATATCAAAAGGTGGAAGGAGGAAGTGGAGGAGAAGGAAGAGGTGAGGGGAGGAGGGGAAAAGGAAGAAGACGTCCTTAGAGTTCTCTAGGCCAACTTCCTACTCCACTCAAACCCCTCCGTGACGCACCTGGACGCTGTTCGCGCAGCATCAGAGCTTCCAGGAATGGGGGCTCGTTCTTCCTCCAGAAGCCTATTTCATCTTGCGTGATGGCATTCTGCCAAATCTTCCGTGCATCGAGCAAACGTCTCCGGCCCTGCCCATGGTCGTGGCTGCTGTTGCAGACAGCCACAATAAAACTGGAATTTTTAGAATTATTTGAAAACAGTTACACTCCTCACTCATCCTCCACATGTCCTCCTCTAAATATTCTCAAGTCTGTCCTATCACGTCTCCCCATTTGATTTGCCTTCCTGGATTTGTCTCTTAAATGCAACGATCAGAGTTAAACACAGCATTCTGTCCTTGCTGCTTGAAGTGAGGTGTAGTGACCCCAGTCCAGATGACCTGAATCAGAGCTGGAGAGGGCCAGGCAGGAGTCTGTGCTTTGTTAGCAGCCCTCCGAGGCTGGGGATGCACCAGCCTGGTCAGGACAAAGCAAATACACCTCAAGCCGAATCCAGTAGGGCCTCATGTCCCATGGATGCAGCCCAAGGTTGTGTCACCTCTGTTGGTCCCTATTGATCTTGTCATCTGCTGACACCCCCCCCACCAAGCCTCTTTCCCATGAACTTTCATCAACCAGATGATCCACATCCATCATCCCTCGTTGAACTTGGGCCCAAATGCAGGATTTGCTGTCTACCCAGCTGAATCCTATCTTTCTGCTTTTGACCCTTTATTCCCGACTGTCAAACCCACATCCTTATTGTTATTTCAGACAGTCCTTGCATTATCCGCCTCTTCTAGCACTCTTCTAGTTCCCTTCTGTAGGAAGATCTTGTCTACCTTCAACAGATGATAATTTTACTGCTAAAGGATGGGCCTGGGGCTTGCCAAACCCCGACAACAGTCTGTTTGGCTGTTCACCAGCAAATCCCCCTAAAGCACCACCATTCTACCCACCTACCTCCATCTGCCCCAGGTGGATTTTTTTAAGACAACCTACACACGGTGTAGCCATTGTGTGACCTATCAAGTTTCTTATATTGATTGCTGACTCCCCAAAAAGACCACAAGAGTATTTGTTGATCAAGTGAAGTTGTTTGTTAGACCTTCCGCAGAATGGGAGAATATCACCTTCACATGGTATCTGTAGGGCCTCAAAATGGGAAAATTAGAGGGTTTAGAGTTTTAGGGCCTAGGCTGGCTGACTGTAAGGTAGGTCCTAAAGGGAGCCAACTGGTTGGGACTGGGCAGAGTTTACGACCTAAGAGCTCAGCACTGGTTGGCACTCACGGTGAGGGTCTGGAGGTAAGCCGCGATGAGCCAGCGTGGCCTTGGTCAGTAGCTGTTGTCATCGGTTCACAGTCTTTCATTCAGAAACAAGGATTTCCTGGATCTCCTTTTTCCTTGCCCTAGTAGTGTTTAGCACAGAAAATATATGCCTGGTTCCAAGTTGTTCAGCTGAGGGACAGGAAAGACTTTGGTCCCAGTTCTCATGTATTTATACCCTCAGGGAACCCCTGCCGACCCCCAGGGTTGCCTGCATTGTGTCGTAAGTGCCCATGATCAGAAAAAGTAAAACACAAATCAGAATCAACCAGCAAACACACCAAATGTGTCACCACGTTCATGTAGATCCACCTTAACTTCTCTTCTGGCTTTAACCTAACCTCTGCAAAGATCATTAGCCCTGTGCACACAGTGATTTTCAAATATTTTTTTCTTTTTTTCAAGATAAGCAAGAAAGTCATATATTTAAACAAGTAAAACAGAGCACTCCTGATTTCTGGATGAGGGGTGAAGCTTCAGCCTGCCCTGCTCTTGCCAAAGGGACCCCTGAGGGTCCCAGGAACTCAATTAATACTCGGGAGTCTTCATACCAGAAATCATTATTTTTTTGAGGTCAAAACCATTGCTTAGGGGAAAACCAATTTTAGAGCCAAACTATGTGTAAACAAGAGAGGAGATGAGAACTCTTGGTAGGGGAAATGAATACACAAGTAGTTATAATAATTTTAACCAGAATTTAAAACAAAACCTTTGAGTGCAGAAGACAGAAAATTTGCAGTTTCCCAGTGTAATTGAGTGTACTTTCATAGACTTCATTTTTGTTTTGGAAATTAATTCTTCCACAAAGGAGATAGTCTGGTTAATTTTGTTGTAATTAAAAACAACCCTAGCTTATATATCGATTTCATTACATTGTATTTCATTTCTGTTTATTGTTTCACATTTAACGAGTTAATAAAGGAGCTGTTTTATGTATTCCCTTAAACTACTTACAAACCCAAACGACTTTTTTGAATAGAAATCACATCTGTGCAACACATTTTTTTCCTCCCACTATAATAATGATGATGTTGTTTAACTGATGTTAAATAATCAAGGAGAAGCCAGGAATCTAGTATTTGTTCCGGAGAGAGTCCATTTTCCTGGTTTTTTAGGTAAAATCAATTCTAGTTTTCACTTGAAAGACTAATGTTCTGAGAAAGTTTCTGGTCACCACCTGAGGGAGGAAGGTGAGTGAATCAACTCCCTGGGACCAGAGCTCAGGCAGTTACTTGGGAAAGTGAAATCAGGGCATTGGGCCCATTTTAAAAGCATGTTTAAATATTGACCTGTATTATCTTCACACAGGAAAGGCTTCACTCTTTTCGGCAGTAAAGTGAGATCAGATGAAGTGAACTGGGCTGTTCCAGACAGTCTGGCAAGTGGTCTGAGTGTCTTAAGTCGGAGACTTGGTGACTCCTCCCTAACCAAGCGCCCGAGCCCCCTCCCTGCCGGCCCAGCACGGCCCGGGCGTCCGTTGGGCCAGTGGTCTTCCCTGCCTCGTCTCTCTCATGGTTGGTGCAGGAGTGGAGACTCACGGTCTGGGAGTCGGGAGACCTGGGTTCTTTCTTGACTCAAGTTTTGATCCTGGCGAGTCATTTATTTTGGGGGCCTACATAGCCTCATCTGAAAAATGCTGCTCTACGTGCTGCCCTGGGCAGTCATAACGACCAAATAATAGATCACATTTGAAAGCCCTTTGTCAGATGTAAAGCTCTGTAGATGCTTAAGATCATATTTGTATTATTAATGGTCCAGTCAGGATATGAAATTCTACACTCTTTGCAAGACGGTGACCCCTGCACCATCTTATTGTGTGACTTTTCACTTGCCTCCTGGGAGGCAAACTTTTTGGAACATTTAAGAGATGTGGCCTCTGTGGACGTAGGCTTGGTCAGTGGGGATCTAAGGCATGAACCCACCGTTGTTGTAATTCTAGCGAATCCTTCATCCTTTTATCAAAACACAGCCTGACGATTACTTCATGGTGATAGACGGGAGCCAGCAGCTTCCCGGAGAAAGAGTGACGTTGATTAGGAGAAGTACAAAGTGGGTTTCTGTGGGGAAGGGAGAAGCAGCAGGCTGGTCCGCACGTTGGGGCGTGCTGTCAAAGGCGGGCCCGCGGCTGATCTTTCATGCGATTAGTAAGTTCAGCAGAGCTGGAAGCTCTGACAGTTTGCTGATATGACCAGAGATGTCATGATTATGAAGCCAGCATGAAGGGGCCACAACATGGTGAAGAGAGCAGTCCAGTCACGGCCGATCTTGTGACTGCAGGCTGCCCTGTAAGCTGGGACTTGGCAGTTTGTTAAGAGCAGCACAGCAGTCCACGTGAGGATGCAGTCCCCATGCCCGCGGGTCAGGGGCCTGGCCCTGGAGCCCCTCAGCTTAGCTTTAATGCAGCCATGACTACTCGTGTCCTTATTCTCAAGTGAAGGTGGAAAACATACCAGGAGCAAAAAATGCATGGGTTTATCTTTTGAAGTGGCCCTTTGCGGTCCCCAGTGGCTGCACTTGGTTGTAAGTTCCGACGTTGCTGAGATCCCCACAAAGAACCAGCCTGTGTGGCGCCACAGGGGCAGTCAGGGCAGCAGAGACGGTTTCCCCCTAGAGCATGACACGTGGAGCCGGGCATGGGGGCCGTCACTGGGGCTCAGCTGGGGATGACCTGGAGCCCTGACTGAGCAGGAGGCTGAGTGGCCCCCTTCCATCATGGCATGTCCCACTGTGGCTGACGTGGCTGGGAGGGAGACGGCGCCGAGACGGATCCCATTGCCCCAGGGTGCTCGTCCACCACTAATCCATGTGCACATCTCATCCAGCAGGCAAACAAGATGAGCGCGGGCCCCAGCTTCTTCTCGAGGCTGCTGGCTTCCACGCAAGACCTTAGAGCTGGGTGACCAGGAAGGTGGGCTCCCCGCTCAATTCAGGCACCATCTGTGCAGCTTGAGGGCCAAGCAAGCCTGGTGGGCAGACGGCTGAGGGAGGGGCTCTGAGACAAGGAGGCAGCCTCCTGCCTCGGGGCCGTGAATGCAGCGAGGGGTCGTGTGGGGCATCTCACCACAGGCATCGTACGCAAATCACGCATTGAGAGCAATCATTTCCGTGCGTGCATATACACATATGTGTGTGTGTCAGGATTTCTATATATGTGTGTGTGTCTTTCTCTAATATGCATATAAATATATATATACACATGGATAGACATACAAGTTATCTATACATATATAGGTACATAAAGACACATATATGTACATACATACATATATTTCTCTGTCTCTTTCTATACATATACACATATGCTACTCTCATCTATATATGTGTGTGTATATATGTCTCCATCTATATCTGTCTATATAGATGTAGTTACATATATGTGTGTACACACGTACACACATACACACACACGCACTCATTTAAGAGAACAAGAGAACCCACGAGGAGTACTATTAAAGACTCAGACGCCACCGCTGCATGTGGGAGGTACTGTGGTTCCATCTACAGACCGAGCACTCAGGCTGTTCACCCGCCCACGGTCACCGCCGTCAAGTGGAGCAGGGCCAGCACTCAGGCTGGCTCAGCGGCCCCTGCCCTCGGCCGCACGCCCTCCTGCTCACAAGTAGATGTGGAAGAAGCTTGGAAATATGGGCATATGGGCTATGTCTCACCTTCCTCGTAATTTTGCTGTGAACTTAGAACTTCTCTAAAACATAAAGTCTTGGAAAAAAAAAAAAAAAGCTTTAAGACAAATTTCCTTATCTCAAAAAGGAAGACTCGTGAAGAGATAACAATACCAGACCAAACTATATCTGCTCTTTTGGAAATAACAGCATACATTTAGACAATTAGAGGGCACTGTTCCTAAGAGATGATTTGCTTGCCAGTCTTGTCCGCCAAATTGTAAATCCTTTGAGAGTGGAGGCAGTGTTTTTATAAACTGGGAATAACGAAGGCCCATTGGGTGATCAGACAGGGTTTCAAAGAGGAGAAGGCTGAGCCTTGAAAGGTGAGGTGGTGGCCCCAGATGCCAGGACAGGTGAGCAGCTTCAGGAAGAAACGTCACAGGAAACAGACAGGCCAGGCTGTGCAGGCACTTTGGGGAGCTCCAAGATCAGATCCAGGGCAGCGGAGGGTTTGGGGTGAGACTTATGGGTGATAAGGTTAGAGAGGTCCTTGGGATCAAGGACTCTCCTGTTGAGGGGACATATTACACCTTCCCTTCCTGTATGATAAACTAGACAAATTTAACTCTACGAGCTCTGATTTGAACTTCTTATCTTATTTTGTTCTTTACGAAGCATTTCTGCTCTGTGTAGAAAAGCGAGGTGCTGAACTTCTTAATAAAGCGCCCTCATGACACCTGGCTGGAGACTACTGGAGGGTCCCCTCCAGCCCATGACTGCGTCACACGTCAGTCAGTAGAATCCATTCCACTGAATGCAGGTTACACTGTGTGCACTTTGCAGCTGAATCACAGCATCTCAGATATAGTCAACAATTTTCTTGATTCCAGCAAAGTGATGATTAACTTCAAGTTATGCATATCCTGTAATTTCCCCATTTTCATCTTTCCTTAATACAACGCAGATATTACATGAATCTGCTGCAAAAAATAAGTGTGTGACCGGACAGAACCTAGGCAATGGTCTAAGGAAATTGATGGCTTCTTCAGTTTGTTGTCTGGGTCTGTCAGGCCTCTGAGTCTGCAGGGAACCATTGTGTCTCTCACAACGATGGGTGAAGGAATGTTGAGTGCGCTCCCTGCCTGACTCAGTCTAGGCGCCTGGAGAAAAGGGGATGCAGCCGTTGGGGCTGGACCGCAGGCAGGAACCGAGGCTGCGCAGGACACTGTGGGTCTCTATGCTTGGCAGGCCCGCCCCGTTCTGCCTGCCCTGCCAGTCGGGTTCCCCGTCCTGAGCATCGGCTCTGACTCGACAGCGGGCTTCAGTGGTCTCTACCTGCATCCCTATTCCACCGCTCAAGGGCTCAGTCTTTCTGTTTCCAATTCCAAATTCCGACCCAGGAATTCCACGGGCCCAGTTCATCCACCTCAGCCAGCTCACATGGGTTCCCAGGTTGTGGCCCTGACGCCGTCTCTCCCGCAGTGGCTGTGACCAGGGAGCGTGTGTGTGCAGAGTGATGCATGGTGAGAAAAGCAGTCCGAGAGGAGGATCTGGGAAGTCAGCTCCCGAGGCACGCCCAGCACATCCAGAGTCGTTCTCACTACGGTCCCAGGGGAAACGCTGAGCGGGCACACACCATGTGCGATAATGCGTTTGCCCAGCACGATATTTTACTGCCAAGTAATTTAACTTCAAGGTTGACGTAAAACCAAAACGTTCCCAGTAGGTTTCAAGGTCACTATTAGTAATGAAATGAAACTAGGTTGTTTCATTTTTTTCAATTTAAAAATATCACAAATAATACATATTTATTGAAGAAAAACAAGAAAATTTTAGTAAAAAAAATTTTAAGTACTTATCAAAAACTGGGATAAAACTCTATATAATGTTTTATATCCTGCTTTTTTTCTCACTTGTAGGGCCTGGAATCAAGTCTCCACTTTGTCACATACTTTCTGTATCACTTTGGGAAATGTTGGATATGCTTTATCCTTTTTCACGTTTACAATGGGTGTAACATCTCCCATGCGGTAGAGCTGGGATGAGAATTAAATGGGATAGTTTCCTGCCAGCCCTTGTGGTCTAGGGGTTAAGGCTCGGCTCTCTCACTGTCAGGGCCCAGGTTCATGTCCCGGTCAGGGAACCACACCCCCGTCTGTGGGTGGTCACACTGTGGTGGTTGCTTGTGGCCGTGATGCTAAAAATTCTGCCACCAGGATTTCAAATACCAGCAGATCACCCACGGTGGAGAGGTTTCGGGAGAGCTTCCAGACCAGATAGATTAGGAAGAAGAAACTGGCCACCCACCTCTGCAAAACTTGGGCATGAAAACCCTGTGAATTGCAGGGGAGCATTGTCTGATAGAGCAGCAGGAGGTGAAAGGATGGCGCAGAAAGACCGGGCAGGGTTCCCTCTGCTGTCCACAGAGTCGTCAGGAGTCAGGATCCGCTTGACAGCACCACCAGCTCGTTAGTTTCCTGGGGCTGCCACAGCCTGGGTGAAACATCAGAAATATATTCTCTCTCGGTTCTGGAGGCTGGAAGTCTGAGGTCAAGGTGTGGGCAGGGCTGGTTTCTCCTGAAGCCTCCCTCCTTGGCTTGTAGATGGCCGTCCCCTCCCTGTGTCATCGTATGGTGGTCCCTGTGTGTGTCTGTGTCCTAATCTCTTCTTAAAAGGACACCAGTCATGTGGGATTATGGCCCCACATCAGTAACCTCATTTCACCTCTTTAAAGACTCTATCTCTAAATACTGTCACATCACGAGGTCCTGGGGGTTGGGGCTTCAACATATGCATTCTGGGGGGACACAAAGCAACCAGTAACACATGTGAAGTATGTTACGTTCCTGACACACGATATAAGAATAGCTATTGATGTTTATTCCCATCCTGATCACTGACCAGCCACTCCTCCGGGCTGATGCAGGCCCAGCATTTGGCTGTCTGCCCCCTCTGCCCTCACACCCAGAACATCTGCACCACTTCCCAGCGCCTGCTCTCGGCAGGACTTCTCAGGGCCTGTGCGTTCACAACGCGCCAGCCCCTTGTCCGGCCCTGGCCTGGTGAGGTCAGCACCGGCTGGGGACAAGGATGGAGGCATTGCTGTAAGGTTGATGGACAAAACATAGGATGCTTAGTTAGATTTGAATTTTGATAAATAGAAATTTTTTTTAAGTATAAGTATGTCCCATGCTATATCTGGGGCACACTTCCACTAAAATTTATCTGTTGTTTACCTGACATTCATTTTAAATGGGCATCCACATTTTCATTTACGTTGGCAGCCCCAGTGCATGACTGTCTACATCCCAGGCCTCTGTGATAACCTACTGTTATTCCAACTGCTGTTTTCTGGAGTAGCTTCCTAAACTCCCAGGAGGAGAACTTTGGGGTCCTGGGGACAGGACACCCCTCATAGCCCCTGTGAGTGATGCGGGGAGTCTGCTAAGGAGCCCAAATGCACAAGGACTGTGAGATCTACCGAGTCCCTGTGCTGGGCATGTGCAGAGTGCCCACCTATTACCTCATTGAACTCTGACCCTGATGGAGACGTCTCTGTCTGCATGTCCCAGAGGGGGACACTGGGACTCAGAGGGGAAGTAACTGCCCAGGACCTCACAGTAGTTAGTAGCAGAATGGGCGCTAAACTGTTTGCCTGAGTCCAGCGCCCTGACTCACATTTGTACTTGTGTCCCGGAACATCACCCCCGAGTGTCATGTGCAACGTGTTAGCAAGAGACATGGTGTGGGGAACGGGCGGGGGCGGAGTCCACAGTCGAATGGCTCCATGAAACACAGGACCCTGAGTCCCACCAGGGGAGGCGTGATGCACCCCAGCCTGCTGCCGGCTCTGGAGAAGCAGCTCTCACCTGTGGTGTCACACAGGTCAGCGGCTGTCCCCCAGCACCGACCAGCATCCCCTGGAACCACACCCGGGAAAGGCCTGGTCTCAAGAAAATCCTGCCACAGTAGTTTCTAGAAGCTTCCAGCACCTTCCAACTTTGGAGGTGTAGCTCCCAGCATATGTGGAGATGGATCTGATCAGTTCCAGGAAAGCCTGGTGAGAGCGCCTTCTGCACACAGCAGGCAATTCCTCAACAAGGACGAGGGAGACGACCAGCGCCCTAGTGGGGGCATCCACAGAGAGCCCTAGCAGGAGGTGACCACTGCTGTCCTGCTCCCTCAGGATGCACACGCCAGACGTGGGTTTGGGAGGGCTCACATGCTCCTGGTTGGCGCTGCACTGCCACATTTCCAGTAGCACCGGGAGATGCTGGCCCCCTTCTCCCTGAGCTCTGATAGAAATGGGGCCTGGAGCAGAAGTGCCCTGGAGGATGGAAGGAAGCAGGTGGGGGCAGCAGATTCAGACCTCACCCCTACCTGCTCCCCATGCTGTTGTCTGACCCCTCGGCCCGTCCGGTATTCAGAGTCCTGGCCTAGAAACCCCAGCCTCCTCCTGTACCCCACAGTAATGTGGCTGACCTTCCCAGTCCCACTCCATCCCCTGGCTGCAAGGTGAGAGGTGCCACAGAAGTGCATCAGCAGGTGGGGAGGATGCTGGGGAATGAGGGACAGACAGCCAATGTCGGGCACAGAACCCACAACAACAACAACCCCAACACACGTATTTTCGGTGTGGCAGAGGATTTGTGACATGGGTGTGCAGACGGGGTGTTTTATGCCTCTCTGGTGCCCAGGTGCTCACACCAAAACACAACTCATGGCTTGTTTTGTTTCTCGCTCTGTGTATTCTCCGCTGTGGAAGACGCTGCTCTGGCATCTTCAGGACCCATTATTTCCTGTGATTACCACCTGTGAGTTGGCATGGACTAGTCATACATTTCTCCCTACCAGAGAAATAACCAGCAGTGAGGGTACAGAATCAAACTGCTCCCTTTTTAATGAGCTAAGCAACCTGGCCATTAATTTATAGCAGCTTCTTAGGCAGCCAGGGGAATATATTAGTTTTAATTTTTTTTAAGAAACAGAAGCAGCAGAACTTCTCTGCTCATAAAATCCAATCCCAGGCAAGCTGCTCCATGAGGGGTGAATTAATTAGCACTACTTATTAAGGTTTTACTGCTATTGATTCATTCTGCTCTATCAATAATCTTAATTCACCCACAAAACCAATTCAGCTTAATAACTTGTAAAGGGAAGTTAGGAAACGAGTTGCCTGTTAAAATATGACTTCCCAGAGTTTTCTCATCTGGGTTCTGTTTTTCTACCTGTCAGTGGGATCCCTGGATCTCCTACTTAGCATTGCTACACGGCCGAGAAAATGGTCCTCGAATCCTCTCCTCCTCTCCATGCTGCCTGCGAGTCCCTCCGACCTCAGGCCAGGTAATGAGAGAGCCTGTTATGGGCTGAACTTGTCCCCTAAATTTACACGTGGAAGTCCTAGTCCCCAGGACCTCAGAAGGTGACCGTATTTGGAGACAGGGCCTTTAAAGAGGTGATTAAGTTAATATGAGGTCATTAGGGTGGACCCTAATCGCACATGACTGGTGTCCTTAGCAGAAGAGGAGAGCAGGACACAGACACGAACAGAGGGACGGCCACATGAGGACACAGGGAGAAAGTGGTCGTCTACAAGCCAAGGAGAGAGGCCTCAGGAGGAGCCTGCCCTGCCCACACCTCAATCTCCCACCCAAACTCTGCACCCACCCCCTTTGCTGCATGCCTCCTCTCCTTCCAGATTGGGAAGACCCCTTTCTCCCCACCCTCCCTCCCTCCTGGATTCCCCAGTCCACGCTCCCCTCTCTGGAGCGTGTCTGGGGTCTGATCGACATGGTGCGAGTGCATGTCATCTGTCAGGTCTTGCTGGGCATCTAGTCTCCTTGTGTGGATGGGTCTTGCCTCCCCGGCCAGGAGGCCCGAAGGCTCTCAAGGGCACAGATGGCTTCTCGCTGCATCCTTCCCGTCTAGGAGTGGCTGCCTCAGGTGACATCTTAGGAAATGGTTTACCTGCAAGAGAACACAACCTGGCAGGATTGCCAAAATATCATCGTGGTGTCTGCTGCAATGCACTCCCTTTGAAGAAAGGGGTTTCATCTCCTTTCAGAACCTGATACAGCTTGATCCCACCATTCGGAAGCCCAGATGACGGTAAAGACTGTACATTGCTTGCGCATCCTGTTTCTTTTAAAGAGCTTGTTCAAATATAAGGCATTTTGATTCTCAAAAAAAAAAAAAAAAAACTGGGAGGGAAAAAGCCAGGGAGTTCATCAGGGAGGTGTTATTAGCATTGTTTGAAGGTAGGAAACAAAGACTTCAAATGTTAAATGATTCAGTTGTGTCAGAAGGAGGGCTGGCACCTAAGCATCTGAGTCCTTGTCCAGAGGACCTTCCACTGAGCATTGCTGACTTTGTCACCTGTTTGAAGGAGCCAGTTAAGTGGAACTCAGCAGGTGGCAGGAATGACAGGGGGCTGGCTCCCTTCTGAATGGACACTACACAGACGGAAACACGGGCTGGTCCACTCAGTCCCTCTGGTGTTGGCATGGAGCCTAGTTACAGCCTGGTGGGCTCTGCTCTATCAAAGATGGTTTGTAACAGAGAGCTGTGGATATTTTCCTTCTCTTGGCCTCCAGAAGGAGTTCTTTCTCTCCAGTGTGTTTGCGAGGTGGTCGCAGGGTGGTCTGGACCTGGGGAGCGGTGGAGGAGAGAGAAAGAGACCCCACAGAGAGAGCACACAGGATTCCTACCAACACATCATGGGCATGGACAAGGGGATGTTTATCATCTCTGATGACTCCCTTCCCATTACCCAGAGGAATGTGCTGCAGCGCTAGTTGTCATCTTCCTCAGGGATGGACTTGAATGGGATGGGGATGAGGCCGGGTGAGAGCAGGCCCCACTGCTGAGAACATCTTCGTGCTCTGCCACCTGCCTTGGCCTCAGCGTTTCCATCCACATTGAACACGCCATCCAGCTCTCCTGCAGCAGAGGGAGACTGAGGCCTAAACTGGTTTATACAAGGGAATAGCATATGGCGGAGCTGGTGTGCGTGGTGGGGCATTTGGTCCTACAGGATTCCTGGCTTGTCTCTGACTAATCTTTCTCAAGTTCAAGAGCACCTTCTCCCACGTTCCCGACTGCCCTCTGATGGGCCAGACCCACACAGACAGGCCATGCAGAGCTTGCGTCTGTGCCTAAGTGGACATTTGCTGACAAGCTCTCCTACTTTGGAGGCTTCCTGACCTAGAGCCTGAAGTGTTCCCCCCCGCCCCCCCACAACCTGCCATTTGCGGTCCTGTGGTTGCTCCTGTAGGACCTGACAGCAGCAAGGGACGCCCTGGCCACGTTGAGTGGAGACTTCGGGGGCAGCAGAGTTAGAGAAAGATCGCCTGGTTTATGAGGGAAGCCAGGACCCCTAAACAGGGCAAACAGCAGAAGATTCTGCTGGCCACACGGGGCATGGGCACGTTTGTTAGCCCAGGGCAGGAAAATGGTAAATGTGCCCAGAGAGGCCGGAGCCAGTCACCCCACAAAACGGGGCCTTGTCCTCTCACCAGCAGCCAAAGGGGGTCAGTGGGGGACACTGAAGAGGGAGTTCCGATGCCTCTGGCTTTGTAGCTTCTCCATAAACGTGCTGGTGCGGTAATATCCACAACCCGTATTAATGTTCAGCAGGAGCACATCTCAGATCCCAGTGGTCCTGTTGCCTTGAACAGCAACACATTGTTTCTCTGTGTTTCACTTCCTAAATTCATAAAGAGAAAATGTCTGAGAAAGCAGACACGACTGAAATAAATTATAGTATTGCCAGCGAGCACTCTATAAATATTTTCATCAAATTGCAAACAAAACCTGTCATACAGGCTTTAAAAAAAAAATAAGCACAGATCAAAAGTTGCACTTCCAAAAGCACACTGTTTTATTTAAATAACAGTTCATTGTACTCGCTACACTGTGCAGGGCAGGCGCAATTCTCCTTCAGGGATGGACAGATGTCCAAAGGCAGGATCCTTGAAGAGGAACTTTGGGGACATGCTCTTTCTTTTAAACATACCTTAATTTGGGGCACATTTAAAGTTATTCTTAGAAACTCAGATTCTTTCACATCATTCAATACTTATTTACTGGAATAAATAAATGGAATTAATTTAATTCCATTAAACTAAGATCCAATAATCTGTTGCATCTGGAACGCAGATTTCCCACCCGAAACTCAGTGGATATTTGTTCTGAGTTATAGGCCCAGAATCATCATTACTTTTTTTTTTTTTTTTTTTTTGCATGGAAAGATTTGCCCTGAGCTAACATCTATTGCCAGTCTTCTTTTTTTGCCCCCTTCCTCAAAGCTCCAGTGCATGGTTGTACATCATAGTTATAAGTCCTTCCAGTTCTTCTATGTGATCTGCCGCCTCCACAGCATGACAACTGACAGACGAGTGGTGTGGTTCCATGCCCAGGAACCAAACCCAGGTCGCCGGAGCTGTGAGAGCGTCGAACCTTAACCACTAGACCATCAGGGCTGGCTCCCAATTATGTGATCAAAGCAGCACTGTTCTTGGTTTTTGTCACTAACATCGCATGGCCAGCGTTTCCAGAATAGGAGTGCCCCAGATCCTACTGGAAGTGCCAAGCCAGAGCCGTCGTCTTTGTTTTCCCCATCCTCCACCTTCCTTTGTTAGTATCTATTTCCCCCATCCCCCCCCCTTCCTACATTGGCTGGCGTCAGTTTGGTCTTTCCCCACCAAGAGTCTGTCTCTCTGTGGCTGTTCTCTTCTAAGGGCAACCGACCCATGTGCTAAACCAGTGGGCACCAAGAGAGGATGCCACAGTCAGTGCTCTCCAGGGTAATGAGTTTGTGCTTCAGTAGAGGTCTTTAGGAAGAGCCAAGCTTGTACCACAAATGTCAGCTGGAGAGAGACACACATTTAGTGGGGAGGCTGGTTGGGACCTGCAGTTGAGTATCTCCCACTCCGACCTCCTTTGTCATTGAAAATTTCCTGAGCATCTGCTGTGTGCGAGGTACCGCTCTGACGGCAGAAGACTCAGAGGTGAGACAGTCACGGCTCACCAGGCCCGGGGAGGAGAGAGCTCAGTGAGCAAGGGTTTTACTGCATCTTCCCAAAAGGCCAGTCCTAAATTAAATCCCAGTCTAAGTCTACTATACTCTATGCCTCTTCAAATAGCGGTGCACCCAACGTCAAAATACCATGAAAAAACAAAACCCCACAAATGAATGTATTATAACAGGATGCATCTAAATGCTTACAGGTTACACTGGAGTTTGATGGTCATTTTAAGGTATATACATTTATATACATGTGAAACAAGACAGCCTGTTCTTGCTGCTAGAAACCAATATACATAGTTTTCATGCACAGAATGAACTGTTGCTTCCAAAATGGAGTTCCCAGAGCTGATTTAGTAATTTATTCAAGGAAGAAAACAATGATGAATGATGTAAATTATTCTTACTTTCCTTTTTGATTTAAATAATAATTGCCAATATCCCAAGGCAGTACAGAAGTGTAGGGATGAAAAACAAGCGGCCCCCAATTCTGCCGTTCTTTCAAAGAGTCATTTACAAGCAAGTGTTGAGCGTAATATCTTATGAACCCAGCAGCACCGTGCATTTTAAGGGAAAAAAATGGTATTCTCAGAAAATAATTTCTATGTGTCTGGAGTAGTAGGGTAAAGATGATCAGATTTATAGGCAATTAAACCCTTAACTGATTGGAAGTTCTGGCAAATGGATACATCTAATTTCTGCAAGGAGACAGGTGCTGAGGGATAGAGACTCATTTCCTAAGGCTCCCTCCTCTGCAGCTCATCAGAATGGAGTTTAGGAATAAAATTAGAAACTGAAAAATAGACCACATGAGAACCAGAGGCAACCTCTGTTGGCCTCGTTATGTGTTCCAGATGTGGGGCGCGCCAGCCCCGCTCCCTCGGGAATCCCCAAGACTATTGCTCCCAGAGCAGCAGAGCTGCCCCACACGCCCCACTCCCCAGGGTGGCTCGAGGCTTGCGGGAGTGAGGTGATGAGGAATGTCACTGCTGGAGCCCAAAGAGTCAGTGACGAATTCCAGATCCAGTTTCTCTCTCTGACTCTCTCTCTCTGACTTCTCCCAACCTCTGCTTTCAAACTCATTAGAAAAGAGTACCATTGTTACTCCTTGAAAACCAACTGCTTTTTTTTCTCTTTCTTTCTCCTTTTTCTTTTTTTGTAGTTTTTAAACTAGTAACTTGGCAAAGGGGCTTCTATTGAAACCACACACTTCTAGGGCTTAAACTTCCCTTAAACTGGCGTGAGATTGAACTTGTGTGGAGCCTGGTTAACACGGCCCCTGGCGCAGATGCCCGTCATGCGTTCTGAACAAGCAGGGCCCGTTTTCTCATCACTGGTGTGGGTCCCTCCCCCCTTCCTACCCCGGGGAGCACTTCCACTCTGACCATGTTCCTTCTAGAACAATGCCACACAGATGCAGCAAGGCCTCTCCCATTAGTCCCCGCCCTGGCTCTCTGCTGAAATGTTTCCTGCTTTGTCTACACTGCTTCTGTGGGTGACAGCAGCTCAGGCTAACACCTGGTGACACTGGTCGTTGAAACAGGATTGAGATTTCTCTCAGTCCTGTTTCTTTCTCACCTGTTAAGTTTCCCATTAACTTAGAGTGATGCCACACCATTGGTTTGTGACCTGGTCCACCGTGAAGAATGTTGCTCTAGATGGGAATTATGCTGTGTGTTTTTGGTGTGTTTGAATGGTTTCTGCAAGAGTGATTATAAGACTGATCCCCTAGGAGCTGAGGGCCCCTTGTAGGTCTGTTCAGCTGGTAATCAACCTGTAATCAAATGAGGTGCTCAACCTCCCTGGGACTCAGTTTCCTCACCTGAGAAGTTGCCATTCCTTTAGCAAATGCCCTCGGAGCCCCTGCCATGCTGGGAACTATTTATTAGTCCTTGCAAGGAATACAGTCGTGGGGAAGCGAGGATGAAACACTGTCTATTCCAAGATGCTGGGCATTTGGATGTGTAAGGGACAGGCGAGTGCTGCGTGAGTGCTCGGGCAGAGTTAGAAAATGTGAAGTACTGAGCAAGCTGTGCCTGGTCTGAGGATGTTAGTCCTTCCCTTCCCAGAGCAGAGCGGGTGTCAAGGAGAGACACAACGGAGGGACAGCTGGAGGAACTGGAGGAAGGGTGCCAGCACAGATGTCATGGGAGCCAGCGGTGCGGGATGAACTCAGGAAGTGAGCTGAGGTCGGCCGGAGGGAAACCGTGAATCTGGCCAAGGCTGTGGAACGGTATCGGGTCTTGGGAACCCACTGATGCTGTCTAGGCAGACGCTGACTCAACCCCACCGTGTCACACCAGGGAGTCAACGGGTCCAAAGTTTAACCCACACTGGGAGAAAGAACGTCTCAAGTGCCCAGGGTCATGTCTGTCTTATTCTTAGAAAAGAATTCAGAAGGCCATGCGAGGGTTTTCAGACCAAACTACAAATTCCAAAGGTACACACGAAATCGTGAGCAGGTCTGTTTTTCTAGGGAGAGGACCCCGGAGTCCATGTGATTATCGAAAAGGTCCTTAGTCACCAATGTTAACAGTACTGAGTCTAGTGACGGTGTATAGTCCTTCGCTTTGTAAACTTCTGCAGTTCAGTGGGTCTGCTCTAAAGTCTAAACTGAAGAGAATTCTTCTTTCAGTTGTGTTTCTTTCACCCCGGGGTTTTTCTTTCCTTTCCTGTTGGAAATGTTGTATATTTATATATCTTCATTTCTGATTTTCTTGTTGCTTTTGAGTCAATTCTATTCAGATCATTATACATTCATAAAAATTACTTTAGTAGGTTTTAGAACCTAAAAGAATATAGTTTCTATGTAAGCAAATTCTTAAGGGACGCACATAAAGCATTAATATAATCTAAGAATTTAGCAGTTGAAAAGGTTGTACATAGAATATATTGAATATGTAAAAAGAAAGAGTGTGTGACTCTCGACTTTCAGTTGAGAAATTGCCATGTCTCACAAAGGGGTGCTCGTTTCTGACCACTGACTAGAGCTGCATTTCCTCTGGTTGAGTCACAGAGCACAGAAACTCAGGACCACTGCTAACCAGAGACGAATGTGCTCTTTCTCCACTGACCGCTAGACCACACCCGTCATTTCCCATAGCTTTACTTTCCCCTGTGCGTGCTAGTGAGGGAAGCTATTAAGATTTCATGGGACCTAGTCTTTAGAGTAACAACTTGGGGAAAAAATTCCCCAAAACACACGGTTTCTTAAGTCTGTCCTTTAAAGGAGGCGTATGTCCAAAGTGATAGTATAACTTGTTGTCCAAAGTAGGACTACATTGAGTGGCCAAGGAGACACTGGTGAACATTACTGTGGCCCGACAGATATAGACAAGGTTTGTCCCTAGAAAACCAAACACTGTCCACCCTACAAATATGGAATAAGACATGAAGTGAGCAATCTTGCAAATAAATATTAAATATTTCCAGTGATGTACACATGCACAGGCATACACAGGTTTTCTTTGTTCTTTTTACCAGACTGATCTCAACCAAGGGGAGAAATAACAGTCACAACAGTGCTGAGATTCTTTAACTGTCCTTCTTGGGCCAATCTATGCAAAGAGGTCTGAAATCATGGCTTCAACCTCTCAGACAGAGTTAGGCAGAGATGGGTATGTAGGAATTAGGATTGTGAAGTCCCGGGGACCATTGCACAAATTAACTTGCCCCAAACATATAAAAGCATGTTTAAAAAGTAGGGCTTTCTAAGAAAAAAGATGGAAAGTGTCCTTTTCTCCCCTAGAACCTTCTTCAGAAAAAATACTAATACTTAACCCTTTGATGAAATAACTGTCTTCGGTATTCTGCAAATATAATGTACATGTAGCCTGGCTGAATCATAGAAAACAGAGAAAAACAACAACAAAACCAAGTCGTTCGCCCTCAGCAGGAAGACTACCCAGCAAGGTCAAATTATTTTAGATGCCCAAGTCACAGTGCTCAAGTCCTCTCCAGTCCCCAGTGGCAGAAATCAGAAGCCTTTCAAAAATGCTCTTTAGTCATTTCTGAGTTCCCCCAAGACATTGCCCCGTCTCCTTCTTGCTTCCCCTCGGAGTCGACGTTAAGTTATGCTGAAGAAATTCCAAGTACGTTGGTGGATGTGAAAAGATGGAAGGCATGTGGTGGGGCGGAGGGGAGGCTGTGTGGAGAAAAGGGATGGAGTGTATCCTGATACACCCATGCCCATGAGCTTTTATGGGTCTATGAAGAAGCAGTGAATTTGTGTCATTGCAGGGATTATTCCTGCAAGGAGATTTTTTAAAAGACATAAGAAGAAGTTTCAGTAAAACAGAGCCAGAATAAGTCACATAAGTAGGTCCAAAGACACAGACTGAGACGCATGCAAATGATTATGGGGCAAAAGATAGACCAGGGTGCAATGTAAGGGCCAGAATGAAACGTGCTCCTGAGGAAACTGGATAGAAGATCCGTCATTAGCAGGTTGGAAGGACAGTGAGGACATCTTTTCAGAAAAGAGGGCAGAGAGCCTTGCAGACCAGAGAGGAGAATGCACACGCTGTTTGCAAGTAGGTTGCATGGATGAGGGAAGGAGGTTCACAGCCAAGGGCAGGTTTGTAAGGCTGGAGGAACCATTGCCCACATTCTCTTGAAACTAGGTGATTAAGATCATGGACATCTAGAATTTACACTGCAGCCCACCAACCTCAAGAGCTGTTAGATCAATATATATTGATATTATTACAAAGCTATGGGACTTTAGCAAAAGAAATAAAAGACCAACAATAATGGCATTAAAATTCAATGTCATACATGGAGGAATCTTAAATACATATTACTAAGTGAAAGAAGCTCATCTGAAAAGTCTCCATGCTGTGTGATTCCAACTCTGTGACATTCTGGAAAAGGCAAAACCATGGAGACAGTAAAAAGATCAGTGGTGCCAGGGGCTGGGCGGAGGGAGGGAAGAATAAATAGATGGAGCACAGGGAATTTTTAGGGCATTGAAAGTGTTCTGCATGATATTATGATGACATGTCATTATCCATTGGTCCAAACCCAAAGAATATGCACCACTGAGAGTGATTCTTAACATAAACTGTGGACTTTGGATGATGATGACATGTCCATGTAGGTTCATCAGTCATAACCAATGTCCCTTCTGGTGGGGACATTGATAGTAGGGGAGGCTGTGCTTGTGTGGGCTGCAGGGAGCATATGGGAATCTCTGTGCCTTCCCCTCAGTTTTGCTGTGAACCTAAAACTGCTCTAAAAAAATAAAGTCTAAAAAACGTTCAATGTCATCCAAAGCAAAGGAGAGCTTTCTCTCTCTCTCAGTATCTCTGTGTCTGTCTCTCTGTCTCTTTCTGTCTCTGTGTCTCTCTCTGTCTCTGTCTCTCTCTCTGTGTATCTCTATCTCTCTCTATCTCTCCCCATGCGTGCACTCACAAGGGCAGGGATCTTTTTGCTCCGTTAAGTGGCCCAATTGTGTTAGTGATCTTTCATTCATTCAACAAATTTTTATTAACTACCTTTTACCATTGAAGTGGCCAAAGGGGTTAAGATGATTAAGTTGGGCTACTGCCAGCAAAAAGCTCATTCTCTAGTGTGGGAGATAAGATGAGCACCTGTCCCTGCAGCCACAGAAGATCATATGGCAGAGGCGGGGTCCAAAGGGCGCTGGGAGTTCAGGGAAGGAAGTGATTCTCTCTGGCCGGGATCAAGGAAACCCTCCATGGCAGAGGGAACTAACAATGACAAGAACAGTCCCTGCAGTCACTGGACACGTGCCAGGTGCAGAGAGCGGCTCTCACCATCACACGCCTTCCGCATCCTCAGGATAACCCCCATGCCCTCGCGAGAAGAGGTGCAGCTGTCCTCGTCCTGAGGAGGAAACTGGGGCAGAGAAGGTAGATCACCGGCTACAGCTGCAAGTGTAAATGGCAGACCAGCTCGTGTTACTTTTTCTTCATTGTTTTTCCCTTTCTTAGGCCCACAGTGTTTGTTTCCTGCCTCAAGATGAAAAGAATTGTCAAATCCATAGAGAACTCTATGAACTTTCTTAAGTTTTCCAAAACCACCCAGCGTCGACCCGAGGCAATGGAGAAGTTGCTGAGCGTGCCCTGTCCTGGCCTCCCTCCTCTTTGTTCCTCCCCATCCCTGACCTCTGGGCTCTCCCGCCCCGCTGCTGGCAGAGCCAGACTAGAATCCACTAGTCAGCGTTTATATGCCAGCGTTCTGGTCAGTTTATCTAAATGTACTTGTCATCTCCCCAGAGGGGACTTTGTGCTGAGACGGGCAGTGGAGTGAACTCCCTCTGGCCCCTGGGGCCCACTCTCCCTGTCCAATGACCACCAACTCCAAGGACCCTACAGTCACAGCACCTGAGTCACTTGCAGGACCTTACGAGACGTTGAACTCACCAAGCTTGATGGTGTTTCAGGAGAGGGTGACTTGGTGCAGGATCGAGAGCAGCTTCAAGAGCAAGGGTCGCAGAGTTTAGTAGCTAAAACTTGTGTCCAGGTTGCAGCATTCTTTATTCGGCTTCCTCTCTCCCCAGCACATCAGCCTGCTTTTCTGTAGAGAGCAGTGGAGCCCTCGATGGAACAAGTGAATACCTGGTTTTCACCTTCAAAGCCTTCTTCTTTCTCTTCTGGGCATTGATGTGATGGTACAGCATTTTATTTTGTCTTCTAAACCACTTTACTGAGGTGTTATTGACATGTAAAAAACTGTACATGTTTAGCGTAGACAACTCGATGCATTTGGGGATAAGTATACACCCGTGAAACATTGCCACCATCAATGCCGTAAACACATCCACACCTCCCCAAGTCCCCTCCCCCTTTATTATTATTATTATTTTGTGGTAATAACACTTAACATAAGACCTACCCTCTTAGCCAATGTTCGGTGTGCAATAAGCCGTGGTTAGCTGGAGGCGCCATGCTGCATGGCGGATTTCTAGAACTTACTTATCTTGCACTGGAGTCTTGAAGCCTCACGTGAGTGCACCAAGATCTCAGTGACCAGCTCACTGTCAGAGTTTACCTGACTTTGTCCAACCCTCAAACACACTGTCATCCATCAAACACTCATCGAGTACACACGTGCCCAGCATGGAGCTCAAGCATGAACACAACAGCAAGTGTTGGTTCTCCCTGGACGTAAACTGCAGTGGAACAAGACAGGTCACAAATGTGTCATACAGCAGGAGGTGGCGATGGCTGTGGAGAAAATAAGGCAGATGCGGGACTGACAGCCTGGGCAGGGTCCAGGTGTCGGTTTAAATAGGACCCTCGGGCAAACCTCCCTGAGGAGATGGTGCTCGAGCACAGAGCTGGACGGAGAGAAGGATGGAGCCATGGGGGGTTCGTGGGGAAGTGTGAGGACCTGCTTGAAGCTTGTGGCTTCGAATTTTAGGTGACACCTAAGATTGGCAGAGTTTGCGGTTTCTCTCAGCCAAACTTCAGATTCTCTGGCGCAGACCCGAAAGAGGCTGTGAGCTGACCAGGCGTGGGGTAACTCCAAGATTGATGTTTCCAGCCCAGCTCGATGGAGGAGCAGAGTAGCAAGGGGGCCAGGAGTTGAGAGTGGGTCCCGGACTCTGAGCTGGAGGCCAGGAGAGAGGTGGTGGCAGGAGAAAGATGGTGGGGACAGTAGATTGGAGATGTGGGTGCGAGGAATCGCTGGTGCTGAGGGAATGGGGAGGAAAGAGGTGGCATCCGAGAGTAGGATGCTTAAAACTGAGGTTTCATAGGGGACGCAGGTTTTGGCAATCAGTGTGGAAATTGATTAGAAATTTAGGTGAAGGACAAGAACTTAAGGAGGCAGAAATTTCATGGAATTAAAGACCAGATTCTTATCTTTGTGGATATTGAGGTCACAAAAATAATGAGAGGAATAGAGGTAAAAAGAGGCGATGTCCCAGGTGCTAAAATCTGCCATCAGTGTGAGGGGAATGTGCAGAAAGTCTACAGCCAACCGGGGGTCTGAGGGTCTGCACTTCAAAGGGGGCAGGATGAGCTCCAAACGCCAGCTGTGAACTGACAGTGTCTCAGCAACCTCATTGCCTGGGAACCTAGTGGATGTTCATCACCTAGGAACCTGGCAGAGATGCAAACCCCTGGGCCCACCCCAGATTTTTGGATGGAAATCTTCATTTAATAAGATCCCAGGTGATTCAACTGCATGTCGACATTGAGGAGCACCTGTACAGAAAGGAGGTGAAGAGAATATTTAGAGGAACCGTTGAAGACACAGGGTATTTTACCGAAAGTACAGGTTTTAGAGGACCCGAGACAGCACTTTAGGACTCAGCAGGGAGGACTGAAAATCTCGTCGTTAATGAAAGGGGAAACAGAAATCCAAGATCTCCTAAACTATGCGTGTGTCCCCACCCCCTTTACGAAACTCTCAAGAAAAAGGAATTGTTTTCCATTAAGAAATTTTAAGAAAAGAAAATGGTGGAGGAGGGCCTTCTTTGTGGAAACTCCTGGAGAGAATGAAGAGGGAGGAACAGTCCTTTGCCCCTGAAGTCATACTGTTTGTGTCCCCTGTTGAAAGTTAACCAGGGGATAGTTGTCACTCTTGTCCTGTGAACTTTGTCACTTGACATCATATTAAACGCTGTGTGAAGAACTGAGGGATTCTGGACCCTAACTGCTAAGCTGATAACATGGAACGTATAAGATACAGACAAGGAAAAGCTTTGTGTTCTTATTTTTTTTTTTTTATTGATGTCTTAGTTTATAACACTGTGGGGTTTTAGTTGTACATTTTTGTGTGTTCTTATTTTTAAGTATTTTATTAAGTATTTTAAGTATTTTTTCATTAACACACGTAGCATATGTTTTCATAAAGCCATAAGTCCTGCCTTATGGTCCTAACATACGTGACACAGGGACACCTGTGTAATCGGGCCCATTTTTTATTTCTGCTGAGAGCACAGGAGTGGTTCCTGGAGCCACGTGTCTTGTTCACGTCCAGAAATCACAGAAGTGGTCTCTCTATCACATTATCGGCCCCCACTTTTCTTAAGAAGGACGACTGAGCCACAACCCATATTTAAGATACATGCCTTTTTAGCAGTGTTGTCTTAGGAACGAGAGGCAGGACAGACACACGAACACACGTTGCTGAGATCTGAAAGGACTTCGTGAAGGGGCCGAATGAGTTCAGTACTGTCAGGTGCGGGGAGAATACGGAAGAGGAAGACGGGCGCCATCCAGCTCTGAAGTCGCCACATGTGTGGCTTTGTCTGTGTGACATACGCGGACAGCTGGGCTGATGATTCCTGACGGATGTCAGGGGCAGGAGAGGCCCAGCGAGTGGAGCAGGGCAGGGGCTGGGGGCTGGCATCCTGTGCGCGTCAGGAGGTAGGAGGACTCAGGTATTTGGGGAGCGGGCAGGTGAGCAGGTCAGTCTGGAACTGGGAAGGATGCTGGTCCATGGCGACACAGCAGAGGGTGGCCTATGCAGGGCAGACATTCTGAGCTTGTGTTTTTAAACAAAAGTTTAATCTCTAGTATAGAGTACAGAAGACAGAGCATCGATGGCTCCTGTCAGACTCCCAAGAAGAGAACAAAACCCACTCAGAGTATTTAAAGGGAGGGGGTTGAAAGCAGGGAGGTGGTTCCAGGGCAAGGGCACCCAGGGAGGGACCCGGACCCGCTCAATCCTGCCAGCGCCCCTTCCTCTGGAGCCTGCGGGAGGAGCCTACGCGAGGGAGGCCCCAGGACTGAGGCTCCTGAGCTGGCAGAGCAGAGCCACACAGCTCTCCCACTGACCCCTCAGGCCTGGGTGCTGGTTGGCCTGACACTGGCCTCCTCTGCCCATCATTTGTGCACTTTTCTAAGTCCTACTGACGCCAAATGGGCATGGATCTCATTGACGAACAAGCTGACAGGGACCCGTCTTGGGCAGGTGCGCACTTCCCCAACACATGTGTGTCCTGCACACGTGTGTGTCAACCTGGGGGCTTGTTGCTCCTGGGATCAGCTCTGTGCTGAAGAAGAAAAGTGCCGTCCTTCAGCCGTGCTCCACACGGCTGCTTTATTCTTAACCTACTACTGCCAGGCTCTGAAATGCCAGTATTTTTAGGCCTCTGGTAGAAAGGACTGTGGGTTCCTCTAGGAATAGCCGGCTTGAAACCAAACAGAGGAAGCCAGGATGCTTCTGAACAATGCAGAGGCCTCTCAGGGTCCCGCGCCCATTAGAGATCGTTTCCCTTTGATTTCCAGTTTCCACGTGGGGCCCGAGCTCCCTTTAGGCCCGCTGGAATCACCTCTTAATTAAAGGCGCTCTTCCTGCTTTCCCGAATCCTCTTTCCCATGATCAGGCCAAACCCCTTTGTGAGGAGCGGTTCCTCTGCACTTCTGAAGACCCGGAATCCGGTGTTTGCATAATTGATTGCCAGTGCTCGAAAGCCGCCCGCCTGCCAGGGAAGTCTGAACCGCTTCCAAAATGCGTGCGCCATGTAGCCGGGGAAAATGCAGCAATTAAAAGCAGCTAAAACTAAGCAATTTATGACTTACAGATGTCAATTTATGACAGAAATCACTGCATATATTGTACCAGCAAAGTGACATTTATTTGGTAATTAATGATTAAAATAGTAATTTCCCAATGTCACCAGCCACCTGGTGTCTGGTGGTGGTTAGAGAACGCACTCCCGCCGGGGCCAGAGGGCCTTGCTTCCTGTCGTCAGGGGAAGAGCCTCAGACTAGGAACTCTGTGCCCTGGCCTTTGCTGTGCCCCATCTCTGTCCAGAATGTTCCAGAGAGGATGGGCACAGACTGTGAGGCTTATGTGCAGTGGCGTCTGCCTCAAAAATCCTTATAAGTATTTGCTGAATGAGTGACTAAATAAATTAATTAATTAATGGTTTGATTCCATGGGCAGCAAAAGGCAAAAACAGAAAATATGGGGCAGTACAAAGCCTGCAAAGAATACACGGGCTCCTTCCCTCTCCCCTGGGCCAGGCCTTACGAGGTTGTTAGCTGTCCTGGAGTGGGTCTGAAGGTCTTTCTCTCCTCCTCCTTCCTCTTAGTCTTCTTTGTAGATGTAGAGATGGATATAAGAAAGATGTTCTCTGATGCTCACCTTTGGGACCGTCCACTGCTCCCGGCAGCTGCTTGGGGGCCACCCATGCACCTCCTGGGGATGTCCAGGTCGGGTGTGCACAGTGACCTTCCGGTGTCTGCTTCCCGCCTTCTTTACCCACTCTCAGAAGGGTATCCAGGTGTCCCCTCGTCCCTCTTCCCTCCAGTGAGGGGGCCCCAAACTGGTAAGATAAGAGGGAGGATGCTGTGGGGAGGGGCCTGGGCTGTGCACCTGCATTAGAAGATCCCTGTCGGCCACTGACTGCTCAGCAGGGATCACTTTGTTCCATCATCAGTCACGAGGGAGGTGGTCCTGGGTACTGGGGTCCTGGTGGTGAAGCTCAGCCTCCCTCGGGGTGCCTGACGTCCGGTCTGCTCCAGCCTTCCAGTGTGAGGGCCAGTGTCTGCTCCCACTGTCCATTCAACAACTTCGTGATCAGCTTTGCACGGCGCCTGCAGTCACCCCAGGTCAGTGCTAGTTTCCTGTAACCTGTCTATTTGGTGCTAACAGCCAGCAGCGTCCTTGTCTAACTAGCCCCTTCCCTGAATTCTACTCTTAGTCCATCCCCTGAGGGCCTGAAAGGAGATTGGAAGAGCAGACTCCCAGGCCCTGGGGAACCCACCCGGGTGCTTCCCAGGGGAACTCCTGTTTTACTTCTTCTTCCTGCTCATTGGAAGAAAAACTCTTTGCTTTAAAAAAATAATA
The DNA here is from genome assembly GCA_031878705.1 of Tapirus indicus. Classification (NCBI taxonomy): domain Eukaryota; kingdom Metazoa; phylum Chordata; class Mammalia; order Perissodactyla; family Tapiridae; genus Tapirus; species Tapirus indicus. The sequence continues at coordinate 126,354,355 of CM062925.1, forward strand.
ATAAAAGCTTAACAAGTTCCAGAACCCGTGCCTGGTGGAGGGTGTAGACCCAATGGCGTGACGTATTGGAACTGGCGAGCAGCCAGGTGCTCCATGAGGCCCGCGTGCAGCGGGCACGTCATAGGGTCCAGACAGAGAGGCGGACAGAGACGGGGCGGGAGGATGAACATAAGCTCCTTACTCTCCTGAGTTAGACTCTGACCATCAGTATTTTCACTCTTCTAGTGACAAGTAGTGAGGAATTATTTTAGCGTTTTATTTTTTAATAGGACACTCAGCCTTATTTAAGTCCATTACCAAAGAGAAAATGCATGTGAGACACGCATGGCTGCATTCCATCGAAAAAACAAGGCCAAGGACTATTTACACTAACAACTCTCATTAAGAAGAAAGGACAGTATTGGCTTAGGCAAATTGTCCTTTCTTTAAAAATGCACAGAAAAGTGAAATCCATCCATTTCGGTTCTTTTCTGTGGTCAGACAGTATCGGTTTTAAACAGGTAGCTTGCTTCCTCTTACTGCCAGATTTCTGAGGCTGGTGGTCTATGAAGTTGATCATGTGTGTGAATGCTGGCACTGTTCACTTTGCTTCCAGAATGTTCTGAGTTTCTTTTGACTCTCAAATAGGTTACATCAACACTGATGGAGGAGGTGGTGCCCTGTGGACCCAGGTTAATCATCTGTAAACAGGAGGGCTGGGTTTGGGCCTCCAAGAATCCTTTTACGTCTGAGGTCCTATGATTCTCTGGTGTTGGAGAGACCTGTCACTTGACAGGGTTGACAGGTCACTTGCCTCCTGTCCTTCAGCAACAGGGCGGCTTCTTCCAGACGGGTTGGGTAATATGTCCTAGAAAGAGCAGCCCCTTTCGGAAGCAAGAGAAGCATTCGTTCTACTGACTAGATCAATAGGACGAAGTTTGTACCATCTAGATACCTAAACATTCCCTATCTGTTTTTCAAAAATGAGCTAGTGAAAGAAAGTCAACCTGTGGGGGACAGAGAAAGGTGCCATCGAGAAAGGAAAGGTGTAAGGCACATTAATTTCTGGTAGTCTTCCTTGACCTGAATCTGCCTGCTTTTGCATCTCCTGGATCATGAGAAATAGTCTGGTTGGAAGGAGTCCACCTCTGGGACTTAACCCGAGTAATGTACTTTCCCTTCTCAAAGCAAACGCAGCATATATTTTGGGACCCTGAATTAACCTGTGCTGGCTGCTGTAACAAATACCCCAGGCTGGGGGCTTAAACAGCAGACATTCATTGTCTCCCAGCTCTGGAGATTGGAAGTCTGAGATCAAAGTGTCAGCAGGGCTGGTTTCTCCCGAGGCCTCTGTCCTTGGTGTGTGGACAACCGTCTCCTCCCTGTGTCCTCACATGGTCATCTCTCTGTGTTTATCAGTGTCCTAATGTCCTCTTCTTATAAGGACACCAGTCACACTGGATTAGACCCCAATGACCTCACTTTACCTTAATCACCTCTTTAAAGGCCCCATCTCCAAATACAGTCACCTTCCGAGGTCCTGGGGGCTAGGACTCTAACATGTGAATTTGGGGGGACACAGTTCAGCCCATCACAGCCCCCTTTCCAGTGTTCTTTACATTTTAACAACACAGTACATTGAAGTCCCTGAATGCTGTGCCTCTTCCTCTGGCTCTGGCCCAAACAGCTGTCCCTCACTAGCCTGGAAAGGATGCACAACTGTGCTGGGAGACAATGGTTGGAGTCCCAGGCCTGCCACCTTGAGCGTCTGTTCTTGCCCAGTGATGAAGCCCTGGGGGTTTCCTTTTTCTCGTCTGTAAATTAGGGTACCTCCTAGACGATCTCCAAAGTCTCGACGAGTTCTGAGTTCTCTGACACCGAGTTGCACATCAAATCATGTCATCCTGGAGCTGCATGATCACCTCAAGTGTGTCCCATCAAAACTGCTCCCGTGAGAGCCTGTGTGACAGTGACAGCCCCAAGGGGTCCTGGGACTTGTGCCTTTTAGGTCTCTAGTGAATAGTGGTCATTTGCCCATTTGAGCTATTTGGCTTTAATCAGCTCAAGACCCCGTGCTCCCTTTCACCAAGTCATTAGCTGCAAAAACATTCAGCCACATTTTTCTTGGTTTTCAAAGACCTGTGGTGCCTCGGAGGTTTCCAGAGCCAGCCAAATTGGTACAATGGCATTGAAACTCTCAGAAAATGAGCTTTCTTAGAAAAAGCTGGGCTCTCCATTGTCAGTGCCGGGTACAGTGGAGAAGGCATTTGCCAGGGTCCTTCGAGGTTAGCACTTCCAGGAAATTCAGGGAGAACAAAACAACAAAGGGAGGTGCTTGAAAACTGGATCAGAGGCAGGAAGAAGAAAACAACCCCAATGTAGCTGTGTGGGCCGTGGACGGAGAACAGGCTCCTTGGCCAGCCAAACTCGCAGGAATTGGGGCCCCGGTGAAGGCCACGAGGGACCCCGGTTTCTCAGAGCCACTTGGAGAGAGAGAAAAGCCTGTGGTCCTGCTGCTATGGGGGTTTTGTTTAGGTGAGTGTGTTCACACAGAAGCTCCTTCTAGCCTCTTACCAAAAAAGGCAGAGGAGACCCCGTCTCTTTCAAGCTCATACTATGAAGAAAAGTTCAAGCACGGTGGAAACACAGAGAGAAAAGTACAAAATCAAAGACACACGGGCAACTGTAGGTGTGTCCCAACCAGCTCGGCCCGTGGGGTGGGCCAGAGTGGGCGTGGCGTCCACACCCCAACTTTTCTCGGGGTCATCTTCTGTGGTTTTGATTGGAACAAACCTACCAGATAGGAGAAGTGCTGACGATTCAGCTGCTCCCCACCTCGAGGCACCCCACATTTACCACCATGACACCTGCGTGAGTCAACGTTTGTGAAGAGTTAGAATATAAAAAAAGTAGAAAAGATTTGAGTGAGGATTTCCATCATTTTTACTTCAAAATCACTAGAATAGGTGAAAAACATCAAAATAAATTCCATTTTGATTTTTAAATAGTTTTTCTTTTCTAATCTAATCACATGTGGCCAACTCAGGAGACGAGGGGAGCAGCTCCTCCTCCAACATCCGTGGTTTCCCCAGCATCACAGTGGTCTCGAAGAAGAGGTGATTGAGCAGGAATGGGTGTTCTGAGTGACTTTGCTTCAGGCCCCGTTTCTTCCCACGTCTTGCTGAGCTCACCGTGTTCTTTGCTCCCATCCCAGCGTCAGTTTGAGTGTCTGGTTGAATCGGTGGGTCTGCCCCCCACCAAGGGGTCTGCACAAGTAAGGAGTTACTCCCTATGTTCACCTGCCCTTTGTAAGCCGTTTGACCAAGATGGGTCCCAGAGGAAGAATAAAAGCGTCGTGTTTCCTGGGCACAATCAGGACAAACCCCTGCGACGTGGTGGCGGGACTCCTCGCGCCTCGATCCTCCTCTCCCTGTCCCTTTGCTCCTCCCCAGATATTCTGCAATAAGCAAATGCCCTGACGTGCTTGTGTGCATAATTGTGGGAATGACCAGGATGAAAAACAATTCCGTCACTTCAGGAGCTTTCAAAAATGACTTTTGTCCTGCTGAACAGAGAAAGTAGAACTTTTTGAGGAAACTTGGCTATTTCTGCCCCCGTTTCCCCGAGTGGGGTCCGTCCTCCCAGCAAATGTGATTTCCCACCCGTCTTTGTGCCCAGAACCTAGCGCCGCCTCCCACCCACAGAAATCCCACTGCATTCTCCCTCTAAAATCTTCAAATTCTCCCTCTCTCTTAGCATCTTCCGCATCAGCATCTCAATGAGCTTAATTTAAAAACAACAAGCCAACTCCTGTCTCTCTCCCTCCACCCTCCCTAGCCAGATCCCCCCATGGTTTGCCCACATGCGTGTCTGGGGGGGGCTCAATCCTTCTCTCTCTGGCTGCTTAGCTTGTCTCTGTTGATAAAACTGTCAGCCCAGGTCACAGAATAACTCTCTGTCACTAAACCCAGTGGCATTTTTCAGGTCCTTAATGTACTTGGCTTCTGGATGTCACATGACAACTACTCAGTCTCCTTGAAGAGCGTGGCTGCTGTGATTCGTTCCCTCTTCTCTTGTTTTTTCCGTCTACCATGCAAGCTTGTTTTCCTCTGCTTGTCCTAGACTGTTACTGCCTCTACACTTACCGGGGATTCTATTCACATCAATGACTTCAATTGTCCAGACAGTAATGTTTTGTCAATCGACCTGTCTGCTAAGACCTGCTGGGCCTCTATTCGTGATATCTCACTGACATCCCCAAACTCCAGGCCTGTAAGACTGTTTCTAGGCCTCCTCCATACAGTCACCATCTCAGTGAAGGGGTCTGTGACCATGGCGGGGCCCCCAAGACCACCCTCAGGCTCACTGATTCACTAGAAGAACTCACTGGACCCAGACAGGCTCTTATATTCAAGGTTGTGGTTTGTTACAGAGAAGGATACAGGTTGGAATCAGCAAAGGGAACAGAGTGAATCCAGGAGAGACCAGGCACGAGCTTCTGGGGTCTTCTGTCTGTTGTTGCACAAATTCACTTAATTCTCCCAGCAACATGGGTGATGGCAGGTGCCAAGTGTTGCCAACCAAGGATGTTCACCTGGGCCTTTGTGTCCAGGGTTTCTAGTGCGGGTCAGTCAGGCAGGCATTCAGCACCTGTGTGACCGACTTCCGCCACTCATACTGCAGCCCCCAGAGCAGGCGTTAGCCACAGACCACACTGTTGGCATAAACTATCTGGTCACACTAGCACTGCACGGCCCAAGGCCCCAGCACACAAAACACCCTTCTCAGGCAGAACTTTCCAAGAGGTCATTTCCCTCCCAGGGAAGACTGGCCTCCCTTGGGGATGTGCAAGGTTTGAGCAGCACAGGCCTGCTGAGTTAACCCTTCCCTGCTCAGTGGCCAACACACTTACATGAGCAGGAGCCAGATCATCCCCTGATCTAATTGCCAGGTCCAGAGACTCTCTCCTAACTATCTCCTGAACGGCCCCTTCTCTCCCATTGTCACCCCGCCCTTACCAGGTCTCCCCTCACTCCTGGCTTGCCTTTCCCTATTCCATTCCCTAAATTGCAGCCCAAACCATCCTTCTTAACACAAAGCTGATTGAGTCTCTCTTGTCCTAAAACCTTTAAACACCTTCCCCTGGCCCTGAGGATAAGAGGTGAGCTCATTAATTTGACTTAAAGACGCCTCCTCGGTCCACTGACCTCCAGCTCCATCTGGTGCACCCCCGTCCCCTGTAGTCTACACCTTTGCTCCTCACAGTACACCCAGAGGGCTGGCATTTGGGGTACCACTGCCCCCACCTGGGCTACTGGATCAGAATCTGCATTAACTAACAAGCTCCCCAGGGCTTCTGTGCACAAGAGAAGCTGAGAAGCACAGCCTATCCTAGACTCAGTTGGGGGAGCCTCTCCCAGTGGCTCCAGTCACCACAAGTGTGCTCACCCCACAGTCTAGACACTTTTTGGCTTTTCTCTCCTTGGTCTTCAGATCTTGGTTTAAGGTCACTCCCTCCCAAAAGCCTTACCAGACCCCTCTAGACGGGAGAGGGCTGCAGCCCTGGGCCCTGGGCTTCCTCTGCCACAGCCCAGACCGTGACTGTGTCTTCCAGGATGCACTGTCCCCTCACTGGGCAGACACCAAGCTGTCCCCGCCTCCATGGCCCAGAGCTGGCTGGGCTCGGGATAACCAATGCTCCACCCTGCTGTTCGTGCACCAGGCTCTCTCCCGGCTCCTCACCTGTGCTCACTCCTGCAATCCTCAGAGTAATCCCAACGGTCAGCCCGCTTCTATCCTGTTGATGGATGGGGAAACTGAGGCACGCAGAGATTGGGTGACTGATGAGGATTGCCCACAGGAAAGAGGAGCAGGCAGGTCCTGTGTTGATGCCTCACACCCTCCCCCCCCTCCCACATGGGGGCTCAATAAACACACCCACAGAGGAGATGGGTCTGCCAAAGAGCCAGGGCACCAACGAGACTTTCGACAGCACCACCTTGACCCACAGCCCCACCCCCGTAGGTCGTGGGGTCCAGCAGCCTCGCTCTCGACTCCATTGACTGTGACTGGGCCGTATCCCGCTCACACCAGTGACGTGGCTGGCAGGGGTCTCTGCTCCACGTCTTGCTTTTATGGGACCCTCATACCAGGTCCCCCTCTTGGCTCGCAGCTTCTGCTCACCCTGCCCACCTGGCGGGCCGTGCTGACCTCATCCACCGTGACCCCATGAGATCATCTCTAGAGCTCTGTCCACTCCTCACGCGGGGCGCGCATTGTGTGGTTGTCTCTTTCCCAAACACCGGTGCAATTGTTAGCACTTAACCAGATGTGCGTCCCAGTAACAGCCGTGGCAGGCCCTCCTCGGTCCGTGCAGCATTAGGCGATGAATATCAAGGGCTTATCCGGCTTTGGGGAGGTAATTTGTCCGGCCCTTCCATTGGAATGGTTATCAGCAGATGGGTAATGGGTTCTGGGCCCTTCCGACCTCTCCAGCATTGTTTCCACCCTGAACTTGGCTGCGGTCTCCTAAAAATCGTTCCCTCTCTCCGGCTGTCAGGGACCTTTCTATGGAGATTTTGCGTCCACCTTAATGGGCAGAAAGATGCCGATCAGGGATTACCTTCTGGCCTGGACTGGGGGAGGGAAGGTGAGGAGGAGCCGAGGTCAGAGTGGGTGTCGGGGTCTGGGTGCTGGTTGAGGCTCCTGCTGTAACAGGATGGGCCGTTTCTGGTAGGCGGAGGCTGGGTTATAAATGTGTGGACCCGTGCCCTGCCTCATTACACAACCATCCACGGCTTGATAATCCAAGCCCTTGAGTGCTTCAGGGAGCTGACGAGACGCCCCACGAGGCTGTCCAGACGTGCCCTCACTCAAGGACACCACAGGAACGCCCTTGAAGCTCAGGCCTGGGGGCGCTGTGCTTGGGTTTTTGGTGTTGGCTTTATGAAATGCAGCATGGTTGCCCATAGCCCCTCATCGCTCACTCCCAACGCCTCCCCCCACACCCATGACAAGGTAAGATCTACAGTATTTCCGTCAATGGGAGTGAACCCCTTCCTGGCTAAGGGCAGCCATTCTCCTGCGGGGGAGGAGAGGAGGGGGCAGAGACAGAAGAGAGAGTCAGGCGGAAGGAGACAAGATTTATACAGAGCGTCGAGTCTGAGATCAGCTTTCACTCGCTGAAACTTCTTGGTGTACAAGGAAATCCATTGTCCTCTCTTCTGTTGATCTTAATTTGCTTTTCTTTATATTACATCCCAAAGTATCTATTGTTTATCGTAAGGGAGTTGAATATATCCCCCAAATGCCCAAATCCAATTGATTTCCATCATTTTGAAATCTCTTTCATGAAGGAAAGGTAGAAGGTGGAAGTGAGCTGCCATACATACATAGCCTCTCAGAAAAAGAGCATGTTTGGTCCAGAAAGTGTTCCTGCAGTATCATTGACAGGCCTCATGAAACAAGGAGTAACGGTCTCACCACCTTACACACTCTTCAAAATGGATCGGACTCCGCGACACACAGACACAGAACATGGAGGGCAAATAGCTGAGACACAGTTGGACAGACAGGGCTGATTTTTCAACTCCTGAAACTGGAGGTTTGTTAGAACTTGATGAAGCTTTCTGAACTTCCTAGGGACCACTCAATTCCTTCCATAAAGTTTATATGTGAGTGTGTGTCTTTATGTGTATACTTTATATGTATACATACATATATAGGCTTTTACATAGTATACACACATATATAATATAGGCTTTTATATAGTATACACATGTATATAATACAAACCTTATATGTTACACAGACCCTCCATTCACACAGACCCTCCATGTCACACAGACCCTCTGTGTCACACAGACCCTCCATACACATAGACCTTATGTGTCATACAGACCCTCCATGTCACACCGGCCCTACCTGTTACACAGACCCACCATGTCACACAGACCCTCCGTGTCATACAGGCCCACCATGTTAACAGACCCTCCGTGTCACACAGACCCGCCATGTTACACAGACCCTGCGCATCACAGAGACCCGCCGTGTCACACAGACCCCACGTGCACACCCTCCGTGGATGGCACATCCTTTAGAGTGGGCACATATATGTGTACAGGTATCCCCACCGTGACACGCAGCACTAGCACCGACACAGTCCGTCCACCCTGCCCTGCTGACCTCTGCTCCGTCCTGCCCTGAGGGCTCTCGGGGTGTGCTCCACTGAAGCCAGAGGGAGTGGTGTGTGTGGCTGAGTGGCTGTCTACACTGCTCTGCTCCCGCAGCTGGTCAGTGGTGTTGAGAGTCTGCATCGCGGTAGAGTCGTTTCTCAGACGCTGCTCCTGAGAAACCTGGACCCACCCCAGGTGCACAGTGGACATGTGTTGTGGGATGTGCTCCAAGCACTCTGGGTCACCCTGGAGGGCTTCCTGCTGCTGGCCACCACACCCCGATCGCTGGGGAGGGCATGTCACCAGGGTCTGTGCTGAGGGACAGGCGCGAGGCCCCCAGGCCAGGCTCGCCTCCTTTCAACGCCAGCTTCTGATAGTCGTGCAAAGCCACAGGCACCTGGTGGAGGCTCTGAAGTGTGCTAAGCTGGAACAGCGTGATCTTCCCGGATCCTCTGTCCCACGCAGGACAGCTCTACTCTCTGCACTGAAACCGCCAGGGCCCAGACGTTGGGTCCCGAGAGTCATCGAATTTTCGCTCTTTCCTCAACTGCAGGTCTTGCTTTCAATAAGAGCTATTCGTGGGCTCCTCAGAAACACTACAAACCCCATTTTCAAGAGATAAGTTCTTAAATAAGGACAAAATCTCCCTGAATGAGACGAACTTGAGCCTTTTGACCAGAGCTCTCCTGCATCGGCAGAGAAGCCATAAATTGAATACTTCTCTGCTGTTTGCACTAATAAGTCACCCAGTGCCCCTCTTCACAAAGGACGGATAATGAATACAAGTTCCTGGTTATTCAGAAGAATATAGGCACAAACATCTCCATCCCATCATTTGTCAGAGGTACTTTTATTTCAAACGCTTCCTTCATCCGTGGAAGAATAAAGTCGGTGACAATTTCTCTTTCTTCTGACGCTAACATTTCTTTTCCGGTGTGAGCTGTGTTCCTCTGCAGAGGGTGTGTGGGAGCCACGAATAGTTCCAAGCCTGAACAAATGCAACATGGACGGCATCATCCGTGTGCCTCTCTGATGTCTAAAATTGCCCTTCAGTTCAGCCTGAGAGGCTCGTGAGAGCTTTAATTGATCTCTTTTTAGATACAATGAGCTATCAAAAATGGAATACTAAATAACAGGCTTTTTTGTCTGGTGTGCTATTAAAAGGAGGAGGGAGCTATTTTCAACTGTGTTTGCAGCATATTGATTGCACAAGGCCCTCGATTCTCCTACAGAGCCCTCGAGCACGTCCTCCACAGGCGTCATTCTCTCAGAGTTTGAAGGACCTGATGGGCAGCCCCCTAAGCGGGGCTAGAGAGAAGGGTGAGGGGACCCCAAGTTTTGGTTTTTCTGGGCTCCATTTCTGGCTCACACGTCCCTGGCTAAGAATGCCATCACCCTGCAAGATGGGAGCACAGAGAGGAGGGACGCAATCCCACACGTGTTAGAATACGAGGTATCGTCTGCTCCGATGCTCCCGGCAGGACAGGGCACCATGGGTCTCAGCATCAGCTTCCTCACCACACGGCAGCACTCCAGCCACCAAATTCCAACTTCAAAAACATGACGTGGGGGCTGGCCTGGTGGCATAGTGGTTAAGTTCATGTGCTCCACTTCGGTGGCCCAGGGTTCCCGGGTTCGGATCCCGGGCGCGGACTGATGTACTGCTTGTCAGCCATGCCATGGCGGCGTCCCATATAAAGTAAAGGAAGATGGGCATGGATGTTAGCCCAGGGCCAGTCTTCCTCAGCAAAAAAAAAAAAAAAGGTGGATTTGCAACAGATGTTTGGTCAGGGCTAATCTTCCTCACCAAAAACAAAAAAACAAAAAACCATGACTTGGGTGACAGTCTGCTTGCACAGAGGGCTGGGATAGCAGATCTCCACCATATCCAAAACAGGGACTTTTCTTCTACAACGCATGGGGGAGAATCGAATCCAGTGGAACATTTCCTAAGGCGACCACGCCAGGAGGTTGCCAGTGCTGTTCTCCCGGAAGGCCCTGGCTGGCATAAACCCATCTTATTTACATCGTATTTCTGACCACCTCGACTGCGGAGAACATCTCTTTGTTTCCCGGGTTATCGGTGGATAAGTTATTAGTTATACGTGGATTAGTTATCATTAATTCCCAAGTTAGGACCCACAGACCTTCCTTCAGGGACAAGAAAACACGTGCCAGCCGGGAACGAGGAATCTAGAATACAATCCCGTTTTCTCCTTTTATTGTTGTTGAGAACAGGGGCCTGGATTTGGTTCTCAGCTTTAAAAAAAAAAAAAAAACCTCAGACCTGCCACTGTTCAGATAGAATCCAAACTGTCTGCTACACCCTAATTATCAGTCTGCCTTCTGGGTAAAATGGTACTATTCAATTATTGGTTTTTGTTCGCTTGTCAGCTACCAAAAAAAAAATTATCACTGCTTTCAAACCAGCTAAAAGAACAGAAATTCTGCAAATTGCTTTCTCAACATAGTTACTTCAGACCTAATACCTCTCTGCAGAGTGTCAAAAATGGTATAATGCCATGTTGCATGCAAATCGTATTTAATGTGGCTGTTTCGATGATTTGTTTTACATTATGTAATTTTATCAAAATGATTTCTTTTGTCACCACTTTATATGTGGCTCATTTTGACACTTCCCACTTATCACGTAAAATATACGTGTGATCCAGCCCCTGTAAATAAAAGCAGGATTGTCACACAGGACTGTGCTGCTTTAAATCTCTTCGTGAGGGGGAAAGCCACCGCCAGCTCTCCAAGGCGGAGTCACTGCAGGAACCCATAAACCATGGCCTCTCCAGTCCAGCTTGTTCTTATCTCTTCTTCTTTTCTTATCTCTTTCCAGTGTGTTCCTCCTCGGTTCTAGAGAAACGGGCCAGTGTGGTCGGTGTTGACCTGGAGACATCACGGCTGTCAGGCCGCCAGGCCTGCTGTCCTGTGTTTCCCTTGTCCCCGGGGTAGAGGCAGGGGTGGCGGCTGACTTGTGTGCACCAGGCTACTGGTTAGCGAGTGTTCCCACGTGGAAGACAGAACCTAGAAGGTCTCCCCTTAAAACACACATGTGAAGTGAGTACTATCTGCTTCACTGCTGGGCCAAGAAGAAAACATTTAAAAGACTGAGTTCAGGAAATTTTAGGTCAAAGGGCAGCTGCCTCGTGAAGGCAGACTGAACTTGATCACTGCCCCTCAGGTTCCCCTTCTAACAGTGTTGTCCCTCTGCTGTAACTTTGCGGAGGGGACTCTGGCCTCAGAATTCAGAGACCCAAGTGCCCGCGCTGGCTGTGGCTGGGCGGGGATGAGCAGGCCCCTCAGGAGGGTGGCCTGTGTCCCCTGTTGTATGCGACCAGCAGCCAGAATGAGCAACTTGAGGCTTTGCCTGCACTGACTAGTTTCCTCAGTGGCTCGAGTAGGGCCCCCAGTTCTGACTTCCATGGTCGCAGTCGGGAGCACTTCCCAAGTGTCCTCCTGCTGGCTGTGTGCGTTTCTGGGATAAAACTCACCCCGGATGTCCTCACTGCCATTTACCATCCTTCTCCTCCACCAGACCCCGGGGGTTCATCTCTGTTCCTGGATCTCCCTCGTCTGGCACAGATTGCGCGTGTGTGAGTGAGTGAATGAACGGACCTGTCTGCTTTGTGCTCTGAAACGGGCTCCGTATCTGGCCCCAGGCAGGACCCAGCCGGCATCAGCCACTCCCCGAGATGCCTTCTCTCCTGCACTCACAGCCACAGAAACAGAGGTGAAGAAACATCCCCAAGTAGCTTGGTCCAGGGGCACTGGGACACAAGCGTGGGCACAGAGGCGCTGAGGAGAGAGGAGGCAGACGAATGTTCTCGGCAGAGTCAGGATGCTACTCCATCGCTGCAGCCTCCTGCTTCCTTTGGGAGGCTCTCCGGTTGCTTCTGTGACACGTTCTGTGCTTCTGAGCGTCATCTGCGTGAATCGGGGAAGTGTTCAAACCCACCTGCTCCGCTAACTTGCTGTCGAGGTGGCTACTGCTGGCAGTTCTGAGCCTGCTGCCAATTCAAAAAAAAAAAGAGCAATTTCAATCTCTTCATTTTGCTCGGGATAATTTAAGGGAAAAAATATTTTACTACCTGGTTTTTAAAGTCAGAATCCTGATCCACACGAGTTTAGTTGTTTATGAAATAAAGACAGAGGTATTAGACAAATGGATAAATAAATGGATATTAGAGCTGTGAATAATCCAAAACCCATTCAGAGCCAGTGCTTCCAGGCTGGACGTGGTTGGTGAGGTGGGGAGCGGGGAGGTCAGTGGTAGACCTGCATTTCCGGGAGGTTCTGCTGGCAGAGTGTCTCCTGACCCTGGATGGCAAAGAGAAAGACAACCCTGGGGTTTGCAGGTTGATGCCTGGCTGGGAGGCAACGTGTACTGTCACAGAGCAGCACAGACAGGGCTTAAACGACAGACATTCGTTTCACAGTCTGGAGTCTGGAGGCTGGATGTCCGAGATGAAGGTGCCAGCACGTGGGTGCTGGTGAGATCTTCTCTGGGCTATAGCCACCTTCTCTCTGTGTCCTTGCCTGGCTCTGGTCCCTCCCTCTGCTCATAAGGGCAGCAATGCCATCTCGGGGGCCCCACCCTGTAGACCTCATCAGCCCCAAAGGCCCCACCTCCTAATGCTGTCCCATTTGTGGTTAGAGCCTACACTCATGAATTTGGGGGCCCACAATTCAGTCCACAGCACCCGGTTTTGAGCCAGACCCATGCATAGTCTGTGCCCTCTCAGACCACCCCCCACTGTCCTGGCCTGGTGTGCCTGGATTCCATTTTCTTTCTCCTCTTCAAGGCCAGGATTCCGAGTTGTCCAGGAAACCATGTGAGAGTTGACACTTGCTTTCACTTGGATTAAGAGACAAAAGATCTGGGAAGGAAGGGCTGTGTCCACAGCAGACCTGCCTGGTCCCACGGCTCTGGTCCCATGCTGTCCTCCCACCGTGAGCCATCAGGGTCTGACTCCTACTGACTGGTAGGGACTGAGGGAGTCAGAGACGAGGAGATTCTCGAAGGCGGCCATTCGCCTAGTCCAGGGGGGTCATGTTCATCAGGAGGCCACAGGTAAGCCCCTCGTGTGAAGGGGAGAAGGGACGGTGACAGCCTGATTTATGCTGACAGGCTCCCTTCAAAGGGAAGGCAAGTGTCACGCCAGGGAGACGAGGCATGCCTCACTGTCACTTCCACACAGAAGAAATGGATGGCCCGGAATCTTGCCATCAGCGGCATCACCTTCTGGGGAGGAATGGCAGAGTTGGGTTGGTATTATAAATCACCATAATTTGTTACAATTTCCAAAGACAAATATGACAGGGTGGAATTACTCTGCGGTGCTGAGGCAGTCATTTGCAGAAGGCATAAAGTGCCCGTATAAATCTAAGGATGAGATGGATTTGATCCAAGGAACGGGGCTTGGTATTGGCCGGGTCTGCCGTGTTGACCAGGAAGTTAGACACACTGACTCCCAGGAATTGCCAAACGTTCATTTCATTTCACCCTGCAAATCAGGCCAGTTCCGTGGAAGAACTACTCACAGCTGGGAGCCGCTCCACCCCACGTTTCACGCCTGCTCAGATTGGGAAGGGGAACGCCCAACTCCCTGACACCGGGGGCGGTGTGTCCCGAGTCCCGCAGAGCACGTGGTTCTGTGGGAGCCTCCACAGCCCTAGCAGATGGGAGGGGAAAGATGAGGGCTCCATTTGCCAGCAGCCCACTTAGTTTATCTCCACGGTTGACAAGAAGTGGCTCTGATTTGGTTACGTGATCACCTGTTCATGAGTGCTCCTGACTCCCCCTCAGTTATGGGACCACGTACGTGGGTAATAATCTTGGAGACAGATGTGAGACCACCGGTTGAAGTGGGATCTGTAGTGGGCAGTCAATTCTGTAAGCTAACACAGGGCTCGTCCACCCTGGGAGATGGTCTCAGAAGCATCGAGGAACAAAGCAATGATGAAATGAAGCAGTAATGATCGGCTCCTCCTAGAAACTCTAAAACCCCACTGTTTTGACCAGCCAGTGTCTGGGGCTCTCCTGGCTCCTAATGGCTCTGAACTCCTGGCTGTCCCTGCCCACGGGAGTCAGACCTGCATCAGTCTCTCTTGACTGTGCTGTCAAATGGGCACAGATAGAACAGACTTACAAGAATTCACTGTGCTCTCTCTCAGAAGACAGGTGACGTTATTAAAAAGTGGAGAAAACAATTGCCTGCCACCCTCCCCCAACAGTAGGAGTTCGCAATGCCAAGTCAAAGCAGCTGTAAAAACAGAAAAACGAACAAATAAAAAAACACAGCAGTTGTAGCTAGAACACTTTGCAAAACATCTGGATTTCGAGGCGTTTGAAGAGCGTGGGAGCCAGCATCACTGCATTAGGATCCATGGCACCCTCATGTTCCCCTACAGATCCTGGGGATGGATGGTTCTGGAGGGTTCAACGGGATCTGTGCCCTGGTGAGACTGTAACCCTGCAGAACAGCTTTCAAAACCCTACTGAAATATATGGGCTCTTTGCAGAAGGCTAGTATGCCTTCTAGGTGATTCTAAGCCAATGCTGGTGCCCAAAACATCCGTAGGTGTCACATGGATCCTTCAGTCACAGGAGGACCCTGGGAGTTCAGTGAAAGTCCCTCTGCCCTTGGCATCTCCATGAACTCTGGTTCTCAATTCAAGAGAAAATCCAGGGTGACAAGGACAGATTAAACTTCCTCAAACCCTCGATCGTCAGTAAATGCTCTCTGGTGACCCACTGCCTCTACAGGAGCCACCGCCAAATTTTTAGGAAGCTTTTTATTGAAGTATAAGATTTTCAAAGGACATGTAGTCAGTGTAGTTTCATGAATCCCCACGAACTGGACATACAAGTGTACCATCACCCCAAAAGCCCCCTCTGTGTCTCTCCTAGTCCCAAGCCCCCCAGGGATGACCACTTGCCTGACTTCTAATCACACAGATGAGTTTTGCCTGTTTTTCTCTCCAAACATATGATTGCACACCCCACTAGAAAATACTGTTTTAATCAAGCACTTTATAGTTTTGCATATTTATGTTAGCTACATGTACTATTTATAATGTTTACATACGTGGTGCATATGATAACATGTACACACAGAAAAATAACAGCAATGAAGTACAGACATGCACAAATACACGTTCTGATATTTTCTCCCTCTTGATCAACTCCCATAGACACCCGTGTCTCTCAAGACCACTGCTCCACGGGAGGGAGGGGAAGACATAATAGCAGGGCTCTGATAAATGTTTGATGCCAAATACCCAGAATTTACCAGCCAAAGAGATTCCAAAGTTCCCAAGGAGGGGAAGGACCTGTCCATTAGAATACTTGGACCCAAGTCAGGACTCCCCGTTGGCTGGAAGCACCAAACACAGGAGCCTGCTCCTTCCGGTCCCACCAGATGCAGGCCCTGGCGTGGTCTTCTGTGTGACCTTCTGCTGCCCCATGTCCCACAGACGCCTCTACAGAGGGCAAACCATCAGCTCGCGGGTGCTCCCACATAGTTGTCGTGATCCCAGCATCATTTCAGGTAAACCCTCCCGTGGGTGGATCCAGACGGCAGCATGGACACGACACCAGTGGCCACAGACACTGGAAGCAGCCCCTCCTTTGTGCCCCTTTCAGGAACAGGGCCGCGAGTATTTTCTGGGGGTTTCTGTGAGGTGGTCCCAGGAAGCCCCCATCACTGCAGTTCACGCAGGCCAATGAGTCTCTTCAGAAGATGTTTGCCTTTGGAAAACTCCCGCTTGGGAAGTCACCTTGCAAACTGAGGTCTGTGTGCTTCAAGATCTTCACGTGGGCCGGGAGAAGGAGGGCAGCCATGGAGACCAGGGTCATCAAGGCCTCCTCGCGTCCTTCCTCCTGTGCTTGAGGAGACCCCTCCCCAGGCACCTGCGTCTTTAGGGACACCACAGCTGCTTGTTGTGCTCGTGGGGTTGACTACACTCCCTGGGAAGAGAGAAGGCAGACACTGACCAGCCTCCTGTCAGACAGGCTCAGCCCCTCCTGACCCTCCGAATCCCCCCTGCCCACTGAGGAAAGGCAGGCCGCATGCCCGGCCCTGCTCCCCATGCCCCACGGTGCTGTCCCCCTGAAGCTGCTGTGGCATTGAGCATCTCCACCGCTCGGTTGTCACATCCGTATGCCGGCTTCTACAAGCCGACGTCCACAGGCTGACCTCTGCTCCCCAATCAGACTGTGAACCCCACAAGGGACGAATTGTGTGTTGAAGTGTTTGACCTTTTCACTTGTGTCTGGCACACTGCTGGGTCCACAGTGGTGAGGTGGTCATCGGAAGGCCTAGGCAGTGAGGTGGGGCCAAACTTGAGTATGCGAGTCTAGGGAGAAAGAATCTGGGATCTACACCAAAGTCCTGCCGGCGGGAAGACTGAAAGAAGAGAAGGAAGGGAAGCATCCAGAAGCACCCTTCCCAGGGCCTCCACACCCCCTGCTCTCCCTCCTCTCAGGTGACCCCCAAAAGGGAGCCTTGGCTCCATGGGCTGCTGGCAGTGAGGAGGCGGGTGTACCTGGGTGGCCACACATAGGCTTAGCGAGCTGAGCATGGGGTCTCTTTCCACTCCCCATCGCACAGTCTGCAAGCGCCCTCCTCCTGCTCCCCGGAACCAGGAGGCATTGCCTGCCTCCGAAGCCGTCTCTCCTCACCTGGTTCCCCATTCCACGTCTCCCACTTCTCCAAGATTTCTGTTCCTTATCTCACATCTTCCTAATATCTCATTCTTTCCAAGTGGAAAGCTACCTTGGTCAAACCCTCCCCTGATCTTGCAAGCCCTGGGGCATCCCCTCTGTCTGCCTTCTCCCTCCCAGATGAGTTTCTTAAACACCCACGAACTCTTCAAATGACTGATACTGGCTCCCACCCGACCTGACCCATACTTGACATTGGCAATGCCACCAGCAGCCCCCTTTCCTGAGCTGAACCTGCGCAGAAGGGTCAGATGAGAGCTGGGCTGGCCCAAGACCACTGAGGGTTCCCACTGAAGCCCAGTGCCTGTGCTTCCATGTCTGTATGCTTCCCACGCCCCCTCCAGGGCCCCCTGCTCATCGCGGTGTTTTCTCCTTGGGCAGCTCCCTGGTGCTCCCAGAAGCTTTCTCTTCAATTGCCCACTCCAGGCTGAAAGTTCCTAACTCCACATTCACTGGGGGTCTGCTCTGAACCATTGAGACCAGCTCCCCCGGGGGAGTGGCCAGGCTTGTGACTGTGGCCATGTGCCCAAAGGTCCCCCCTGCATGCCACGGGCAGCCTAACTTTCAGAAGCAAGCTGCTGCTTACTTTATGCTGACTCTGCAGTAGCTGTTTTCCCAGGTTCTACTCAGAAGGTTGTGTTAATGTCCTCCTGAGGTTGTCCCCTTGTAACTGAGAGCCTGACCCCTCTCTCCACCAGGACACAGCCCTGCAGAGCATCCCCGTGGGCCGTGCCCTCCCTCCGGCCTCTCTCCCTGTTCATGTCTCCAACCAGCTGTTGGTGGATAAAGCAGGCAGAAGCCTGGAGCCACCGTGCCATTTTTCAAGCGCCCTGGCTTTTAGACATTTGCTCCGATGTGCCTGTTGACCGCATGTACACCCTGGCCACTCTGATGGCATCTCTAGGGTTGGTCACTTCCTTGAACTTGGGACTAGTCTGCCTAGTTTTCCAGCAAATATTACAAAAGAACAGATTAATTAACAGCATCACAGCCTCCTGAGTAAGAGGACTGAGCTGGACTCTGATCCCCTCTCTTGCTAAGTGTCAAATCTTGAGTGCTCTATACTTAACTTCTAGAACCCTCAGGTCCAAGTTAATAAGGGGTGCTATCTCCAAAGATCCTTTTAAATGGTCCTTCGTGGTTTTATTTCCCCTCAAATCCATTGTGCTGACCCTACCCTAACCCAGAGAAATCTAACCAAGTGTTCATCCGACCATACCGCTTTCCTGCTCAAAATCTTCTCCATGAACCCACCCGTGTCACCCACAGTCTGTCCCACGTTTAGCTCTTCAGACTCATTACCCACTTCTCCCATTTGATGTCTGTGTCTGTTGAGATGCCGCTCTTTGTGGTTCTCACTAACCCCGTGCCGCCCATGAGCCTTGTGCCCCACGTCCCCGGGGACCTCGCTGTGTTTCAGGACCTAGAAACACCGTCCCTTTTCCTGATCAGGGTGACTCCCGCTCACCACGTTTGAAGGCTCAGCTGAACCGTCTTCTCCCTCAGGAAGCCCGGCCGGGCGGGTTCCTCACTCTGCACCTCCAGGACTTGTAGTTCGTAGACCTCTCAGATTCTATCAACGTGACCACAGCGTTGAAGGGATCTGTTTCTGTCTTCCACTGGACAGAACTGCTGGTTCCCGGGGCTGCCTTCTTACTCATGTCTCTGCACCTTGGTTCCCCCAGACTGAGACCTCATCAGCCAGCACTGGACGATGACAGGGAAAGGGCCAGGGCCAGCGTATGAGGGGATGTTTGATGCAACAGGAAAGAGAAGAGAATTTCAGTCTTTAAGGGAAAGACATCTTTAAGTGGTGTCTGTGTATTATCAGGTTGTCCAGAGAAACAGGACTGATAGGTTATGTACGTATGTGTATATTTTATATTTATCTATGTCGGATATATCAGATATAGAGATGATGTAGATGTAGACGTAGATGTAGATAGACACACTTAGCCCATCACACGTGTCTGTGAGTGTGACCCCGAGTGGGTTGGGTTGTGGATGCTGAGCTCTCAGCCAGGCCCCTCACTCCACACCCCTCCCCACACCCAGCTTTGAGTGTGTGCTTCATGTGCATCATAACCAAGATCACCCCTCATGGGTCTTCATGTCACTCAGACAGGAGTGGGCATTGGGAACATCACTACGGAAATGCCAAAGGCCTTCCAAGTTGTGTCTGGCCTTTAAATTCCAGTAGAGGAAAAATGTTCTCTACTCTTCTTTTTTTTTTGCTGAGGAAGGTTTGCCCTGAGCTAGCATCTGTTGCCAATCTCCCCCTTTTCTTTGCTTGAGGAAGAATGGCCCTGAGCTAACATCTGTGCCCATCCTCTATTTTGTATGTGGGTTGCCACCACAGCATGGCTGCCAACGAGTGGTGTAGGTCTGTGCCCAGGATCCTAACCTGCAAACCTGGGCTGCTGAAGTGGAGTGTGCTGAACTTAACCACTACTCATGGGGCCAGCCCCTGTTCTCTACTCTTACACCTAGTGTTTGTTCCTTTAGAAACTAAATCTCTCCCCCTTTCTCTGTCTCCCTCTGTCTCTCTGTCTCTGTCTCTCTCTGTCTTTTTGTCTCTCTGTCTCTGTTTCTGTCTCTGAGTCTCTTTCTCATTCTCTCTCTCTCCCCCCACCTCCCTCTGGTTACCATCAAAACCCAAATTTTTCATTCTGGATATTCATAGAATGCTTAAATTCTTATAATTGTGGTTTTGATCATCAGAAAGATATAAAAAAATCACTCATAAATGACCGAATTAAAAACACTGGCTTCTCAAATGCCTGTGTGCTAGGATGTTAACTGGCCTTCCATGAAGAAGGGGCTGTGATGGCCCCATAAGATGGGAGGCAGAGGAGAAGAGGTCTGCTTTCACTGCAGAGCTTGTCTGGACATTTAACGTGTTGACGTTTTGTCCAGGAGGAGATGGAATATGCATCAGATCTTTCCCGAATTGTCTTTTAAGCCTCTCCTGTCAGTGTTCTTTGGAACATAGTTTTGGGAATACAGTCCTAGGACACTATTACTTGGTTCCAGTATTTTTCTAGGGCAGCCTATGGGAAGGCGTCCGTGTCGGGAGTTGGAATGGTCTGGAGGCCCTAACCGCTCCCTGAGGCACTTTCTCGTGAGTGCTGCTGGGAGGGCTCAAGGGTGGACATGTGGGTGACGTGGGGTCATGGCCGCTCTTGATGGTGGAAAGGTGACGTTTGCTCAGGTAACAATGATCAGGGCTCATTACTACCCTGGGCAAAGCCGGAAAGTGTCACGAGTCAGCTTCAGTGAAGATGGAATGTGGGCCCCAGCCCTGCCCATCCCTGCACATCCCGGGGAGTAACGGGGGTGCTATGTCTGCACCTGTTGAGGTGAGGTCTTATGATGGACACTGCCCGATGCCAGGAGGTCTGTGTGGGTCTCCCAGGGGCAAGCTGGAGGTGGTGAGATGCGCCTGATCATCAGAACTTATGTTCACTGAAAGTCCCCCATTCTCCACCCAGACGCACACCTCTACCTGCAGATTCTGGCCGGAAGCTTCTCCCGCCTGTCCACCAGGAGAAAGGCATGATGGACCAGCTGGAGAAAGGGTCTCAGCTGTTACCCAGCCAGTCATTTCTTCCTAAAGAAGCGTCGTGGCTTTCAATCCTCACTGTGGATTTGGGTTTAAAAGAAGCCCACGATGTCCTCACAGTGCTATCTTGGCGGCATTGGCTCTCCTGTCCCACCAGTGGCTGAAGGGATTATGTGCTGACGGACATGCCCAGGGGCACTGATGAACTCCTACGAGCTGACGTGTTCTGATCAAGTCAACGCTCTCTTTTAGACCTGATCCCTCACCATCCTGTAAGGGAAGTGGCCCGTGTCGCTTACTTGGCCTTTGGGAGCTTGTGAAACAGAGGCGGGAGGCCCTTGCCCCCCAGGCTCAGCAGACGCAGAGCACCCAACCCGGATTCCTAACCCTACCCATTAACCCTGCCAACTGAGTCCACGCACCCACCGAGAACCGTTACTAAATATACCGTGAGGAAGGGGGTCAGCCGCAGCTGCTCCAAAGGGTTTTAGACGAATAATGCATAAAAGCCAGCACTTGTGGAGGAAGGTCACCGTCTCTGGCCCACCCACCAGGCTGGCACCGGAGCCTTTGCCCCATCGGCCGCCAGGAGCTGGAGTTCAGAGGGCACGGTTCTCACTCCCAGCCTCCTGCAAAGACACAGGCCCTACTCTGCCCCCAGCCCCTCACCCACTCCCTCTGCACAGGTGCTTACCTCTTAGATAAAGCAATGCAGAGTCCTGTTTCTCAAGGAGCGCTCATTCACGGAGTCACATGTCACAGGAGCTGGAGCACGGACTGACTGAACCAGGAGTGTTCCCAGCGGGTGACCCAGGGGCCACGCAGCCAGAGGCGGGAGCAGTCTCTGGAAATGGGCCGTCTTCTGTTTCTTTGCACTGGGAGTAACCTTAAGTCTGGCAGGTCCTCTGGAAGGATCCGTGCCTGGTGTTCCTAAGGGAATCTGCACAAAATACCAAAAATTGCAGAGATGGGTGTCTGGGAGCTGGGCGGGAGCCGGGCAGCGGTCGGACGACTGTGGGGCCAGTGCAGAGGAGTGAGGATCAGGATTGATCGAGGGGCCAGGGAAGATGCAGTTCCAGCCCGGAAAGGGCTCGGGGAGCAGAGTTGGAATTTGGACTCGTCTTGACGACAGGGAAAGGCTGTCCTTTGAGGGAAGAGGGTGAGAGCAGGTCTGAAAGGGGCTAGGGTCTGGCTGCTCCCTCTCCTCACCTGTGGGTCATCCCTGTCCTCACCTCCCTCCCAGCTCCTCCCTGACAGCATACCTTCAGGCTGCACCAGCACAGCTGCCCCTTTTCCCCAAGTGCAGGGAGGTACCCCAAGGGGACAGGCCTGTGACCAGGGTGCTACCTCCCTGGAAAGTGCCCCTCACCACCCTGGCTGGGATGTACAGACCACTGTCCATGTCACACTTCCCACCAGGCCCCCCCAAACAACCTCGACACCCCAAACTGACTCTTTCAGAACAAGCCTTGCTCTGGTCTGGGCGACTCGTTTGAGTGTGCGCCTGCTGCTTGTAGCCGAAAGAACAAGGCTGCCTCCAGGCCAGGCGGGCAGGGATTGGGCCAAGAGTCCACAAAAGGCAGAGGGAGGAGCTGGGGGAGCAGCACGCATAGATCTGGGTATTTATATCTACATTTTCAGTCCAGGCTTTCTCTCCCTGCCAGAGCCGGAGTGTAGGTGTCCGCGCAGCTGTTAGTTTGAACAACAGAGCGTGTCCAGCCTGGCTGTCTGTTTTGCACAGTTTAGCCGTCTCGTCTTACCAGCTGCTTTAATTTCACTGCAACTCCATGTCTTGGGAAACTCCAGCCACTCCTGTTCTGTTTTTTGTTTATTCCCTGTGTTGAGGGACCATGTGACCTAATCTTTTGTTTGCAAATAATGGGCAACATTTAACACATCCCTTTGTTTCTCACAGGAAATGTTCCCCATCCAAGGATCCTCCATTGCAGGCTTCACATTATCAAATTCAAGCCCAGAGTGGAGACCCCCGGGAGACTCTCTGGGCCTCCGATTCCACTTCTTTGGGTTCACGGGTTCAAATCCCGGGCACAGACCTACACCATCCATCAGCCATGCTGTGGTGGTGACCCACAGATGAAAGAACAGAGGAAGATTGGCAGCAGATGTTAGCTCTGGGCCAACATTCCTCATCAAAAAATAAATAAATAGATAAAATGGGAACAAAAGTTTCGAGGTGATTAGCTGTGTCAGTATTTGTAAATCATCAGGGACAGAGTCCGTCAAAGAACACGCAGCGTATGGGCGTTGGATTTCACAGAAAACCATTCAGAACATGGTCTCTTTCTCACTAACCTGCAGGAGTGGTGGTTCATATTTGTGTTTGGAAAAAGTGCAGTTCAGGACATGTCAGCAACCTTTGGGTCCAATGTAAGTAACCCCGGATGGAAACGTGAAATGCTGCCCAGGAGCATCTCAGCCACCTGCTTCCGTGCGTCCATACCCCTGGGAAGACACCGCAGGCAGAGGCATGGCTTCAGCACCACCCCCCGGGAGTCCTCTTCAGGGTTCAGGAACTGAGAACGGCCCGTCCTCACTCTTGGTTCAGAGCCTGGGATGGCTAAGGCTTCTCCGGCTTTACAAAGATTCACCCGTCATGGATGAGCCCAGTTGCGTCTCTTTGCAGACGAGTTGCTCATGGTCTGAAGGCCAGACCTGGAATCACCTGAAAGATGATGACTAATTGAAGATCAAAACCAATAAGCTCATTGGAAGGCACCAGGCTTGTCCAAAGGCCCGTGCCTCAAGTGACAAAGGAAAATAGGGAGGGGGCAGAAATTATCAAGGCTGTCTGCTCAAAAGCCCCCAATCTAGCTTTCGACCAGGATTTTCTCAAGCTGATTGTCAAAACTGCAGTGTGCTGTGTGGTTGGAGTGGAATTCATAGACTAGGCAGAGAATTCCAAGAGGTAATTTGCTTTCCTCTGAGTTGACAGCTTGTCACCAGGTCCCGCCCGTGCGGAGGGCTGAGACCAGAGCAGACGTGTACCCTCTACCGTAGTTAGGGATCTGACGTCTCCCTCTGGCTCCTGCCTGTAGACTCAGGGAGAGTGATAGCTTCCAGCTGTTTGTGATGGTGGAAGGACGTGCATGGAGGCTCTCCTGGCATTCACATGCAGCTCTGTCAGGGGCACCTCAGACACCCCAGGATCTCCACCAGGATCCCAGAATGTCAAAGACAGAAGGAGTGGGGCCGCTCCTGAGGTCCTTACCAAATTCACCTGGGTCACTTCCCAAACTGCCAACGCCAAGTCCCCCTGAGAATCAGGGTCCTCAGGGAGGCGGGGGCATTCTGCACATGCTGCTCGATTTCTCTGCACCCTTGATTAGGGCCCAGTTATGTGGTGCAACCTCACCATTTCACAGTTGATGAAGGGCGGGCTCAGGGGATCCAGGATTTGCCTGAGTCCATCCAATGAGCCATGGACAAGAGGACTTACCCTAAAACCTCCATGGGGCACTCTCGGCTGTATCAGAGGCCTCAATGTCACTGATTTTACAATCGAATGTTCCCGTGAGAAAGACGGGGAAGAGGGTAGAGAAGGGCTTAGGGCTCCTGAAGGCTCTGAAGAGGCTGGACCTGTCCAATCTCCTGCTACCTGATGTGGAGGAGCTGTGTGTCAGGAGGCTGAGGCCAGACCCCTCCCCTAAGAACCAGCCAACTGGGAATTGCCCCACATTACATCCTTACCTCTACTGATAGCTACCCTAGTAATTCTTCCTCTGAATCACATTCTCTAGGTGTAAAAGTCTTCGTTAGCTCACTTGCTAACGACCTTTGCTTTTCAGAAAGGAGGGAAGACAAGCGGCAAACAGAACTGAAAGGGAGAAGTGAAGACTAGTGCAAAGATGAAGGACAGAGGAACAGGACAGAAGGAGGGACAGAATCTGCAGGGAGATTTCGGACACTCGGGCGCTATCTCCCAGTTCTGCAGTGGATCACATGCTCCACCAGTCTACACCAGCGGGTAAATTTTCCCGCGTGGGCATAACTGCTCCTGCGTGGAGCCACTCTCACCGTGAAGGGAGGGGCACCAGCCCCTCTGAAGACACACCCCGCGTTCAGGAGCAGCTCCTCCAGTGAGGACAACCTGTAGTTACGGAGATGAGCTTGTCAACCTGCCGAGTCCAAGAAGGTGCTGTGGTCGCTTCAGTAAATGTTCCTGGCCTAGTTAAGTACTGTATCTAAACAGCACTGACGCCAGCACTTGACTGCAGAGCATGTGCAACTGGGTCATAGACAGCTGGTTCCAACTATGGACGCTCCAATCAAATGAAAAGTGAACGAGTTTGAAGGAGATAGGGTGGTGAAAAAGAAATATGAGGATATGAGTGTGGTTCATTCTAAACAACCCTTTGGAAGACTGGAGGATAGGAGGTCAAGACAGAGGGCCACATGAAGACATTCAGAGGCCCACAGTACCGAAAAGCCTATGATGCCCCATTATTAATTCAATGTGACCCTGACACTATGCCTAAGATACGACTAAGAAAAGCCAAGGAAGTTATGACATTTTCCACCCAACACACTCTTGTAATTATGTTGAAGTACAAATATTTTATTAAAAAAACCAAACAAACGAAAGCATGCCCCCTGTGCTGCAGAGCCGCCATATGTCTTCAGTCTACCACCGGGCCGTCAGCTGTTAGGGCCCCTGCATTCTAGCTTGGTCCCTGCCCCGGGACAGCATATGTGTTCATTCCCTTTGTCTCAGCACCTGTTTCTCCATCTGAAAAATGCGAGAGTGCTCATCCTTCCTTCCCTCACAGGACTCCTCCCCACTGAAGGGTTGCGTATAACACACACGATGGCTCCAGAATTGTGGTGATGGTTAACTTTGTGTGTCACCTTGAACGGGCCATTGGGTGCCCAGATCTTTAGTTAAACAGTGTCTCTGGAAGTGTCTGTGAGGGTGTTCCTGGATGAGATTAACATCTGCATCAGTAAACTGAGTCAAGCTGATTGCCCTCCCTAATGCGGGTGGGTCTCGTCCAACCACTTGAGGGCCTGAACAGCATAAAAGGCTGAGTGAGAGAGAACTATTTCTCTCTGCCTGGCAGTCTTTGAGCTGGGGCATCAGTCTCCTGACTTCAGACTCGAACTCAGACTGGAACTAAACCAGCAGCTCTCCTGGGTCTCCAGCTTACCAACCTCAGATCTTGGACTTCTTGGCCTCCATATTCATGTGAGCCAATCCTTTGTGGTAACCCTCTATATATAATTTCTCTGGAGAACCCAGACCAATATGCTTTAGGAAGAAGAGAGCAGCAACACAGGGAGCATCCTTGGTTCATTCACCCCTGAGAGCACCATGAAGGGGACACTGCATAGGGCAGGGAGTTGAGGCTCCACAAGGACCGACACAGAGAGTGACACATCATGATGTGGAGACTGTGGCCACTTCCTTCTTGACAGGACGTAGGAAGTAGAACAGAAAATTGTGTGAGGACACCTGATCCTTGTGCTTTGAGACAACAGCGTGAAGAGCTAGTCTTCATATTGGTTTTGTTGGTTTCTTAAAAGAAAAAATACAGAGTGGGGAAACAGAGATGGGCAGAGTATCTCAGAGGGAGAACACGGAACATCCACAGTGCATTCAAAGGATAGTTTGTCTGGAGGGTAAGACTCACTGTTGATATAAGAAAACGCCCGCAGGATGTAGATGATGCAAGCGTTAATAATTAACTCTTTGGGGACAGTGCCTGGGGATGTTTTGCTCAAACTCAAATTGCTGGCATAAAAGTATTTGATGTAAGTTTGCAGCCTAAGACGCTTTGTGATATATTGTGGAAACAGCTTGCAGAAAGCACGCAGAGTGCTGGAAGGAATTCGAAGTGATGTTGGGAATCAGACATGGGATACAGACTGTATATTCTTCTAGGAACAAAACCTGGATTTGAAAGGTGCTGTTACTACTCGGCTGTAACAATAATCAGCCGGTAAAGTTATCACTTCAGTGAATAAAATGCTTAATTGAGTTTCAGTTCATGTAGAATATTAGAGATCTGTAATCCATTTTGGAGCTAGATAGAGGAGTTTTAACGTAGGAACTGTAAACAGCCAGAGGCCCGGGAAGCACTCATGTGTCCTCGGGAAGGTTGGTTACACCTGTCACTGGAGGGTCCCAGGAGGAACAGCGTGTGGTATACGGCAGCCTCCTCGTTAGTTTTTGTCCTGTGAGGTCAGATTTGTGAAATGACCCAGGCTCTCTCAAGAGGACAAGTTCTGCTCATTTATTCACTCGTTCAATGGTTGTTAATAACGTCCTGCCCCCTGCAGAGCACAGCGCCGGGCCCTGGAGATAGGTGGGGAGCCTGCCCGTAGCTCAGTGAGCAAGATGGCCTAGCGTCTGCTGGGTGAGCCAGAGTTCACTCAGTTATTGCGATGTGATGACCACTTTGAAAGCCTCTAATTCAAGGGTTTGACCTAAATAGGCAGGTTGAGGTGGTCAGGATGGCTTCTGTGAGAAAGTGACAACTGACCTGGCACCTAAGGGATGAGCGGGATTCAGCCAGGTGAAGAGGAACGTGTCGCCATGTGGAAGCCCTGTGTCAGAAATGAGCACAGTGAACAGAAGAACTGAAAGACAAAGGGACAAAAGACAGTACTCACTGGAGGGCTTTGAGTGGAAGGGTGTCACGAATAGAATAGAAAAGACCATTCTGGCTGCGTTGTAAAGAGCAGTTTAGAGGGGAGCTCATCAAACTTGGCAACCAGCTAGGAGACTACTGACGGTGATGCCAGTACCAAGATGGTGATGGTAGAGAGGGAGAAGGAGAGACCAATGCCAGAGACCGAGAGGAAATGGATTCATTAGGACCTGGATAGACTGGAGAAAAAAGGATGTGTAAGTGATTATGACTAGACTGTTGACTTTGGAAACTAGATGAAGAAAACCAAGGAAGAGAGTGTTTCAAGGAGGGAAAGACCGTGGGTATGGAATGCCTTCGCTGTAGAGGTCAAGAAGATAAGATTTGACCGATGTCCAAGAAGGAGGTCATCGATGGCCTTTGAGAATGATGTCTCAGGAGGGTGATGGGGCCAGAAGGCCCACTACAGTGGGTTGACAGCTGAGTAGGAGATGAGAAAAGGTGTGAGACAGTGGGGGCAGGTGGCTCCAGTAGACCAAGGTGAGTAGTTAGAGTGTGGTTTCTCAACGTAAGTCCCATTGACATTTGGGGCCACATAACTCTTTGCTGTTGGGGGCTGTTATGTACATTGTAGGATGTTTAGCAGCATCCCTGACCTCTACCCTGAATGCCAGTACCTGCCCCCCCCCAAGTTGTGACAACCACACTTGTCTCCAGACTTTGTTAGATGTCCTCCGGGGGGAAAGCCCTCCCCTCTCCCATTGAAAGCTGAGTTGGAGGGAGATGAGGAGTCAAATGAGAGTTACATTTTTTTTCAGTGGGAGAGACTTGAAAATGTTTATAATCGGGCACTAAGGATATAGTTGAGGGGAAGACTATAGAAGAAGTGAAAGAGAGGCAACATTCCACCTGAGAAGGCGAGGGGCTCAGGAGTCACAGCCCAGGGTGCAGGAAGGGAGGGTCCTACTGCACCTGAGAGAAGCCACGGAGACTGGCAGATGTGGGTAGGTTCGTGACGTTGGTGCTGGTGAACCCAGGGAGCTCAGATTCCCCAGATCCTCACCTTCCTTGGTCCTCCACCTCCATCCAAGGGTGAAACATGGCGGGGAGGATTGGAGCATCGGTACAATGTGTTTAATGGGGAGAATTTAATGGGAATGGCTGTGGAGAAAGCGAGCGAGCCAACCTCTGTGAGGAAAGCCTGGTCAGGTGGCACAGAGAGGAGTGTGCGGTGGCTGCTCAACTTCCTGCGGTTGCACCTGTCACAAAGCCACTGCATGCACTCCAAACCAGCCTGAAGCTGCTGTGGGAAAGAGAGGGCTGTGGAAACAGGAAACACGCAGCCCCCAGGGGCAGGACCAGTCCACCTGCAGCTCGCACATGACTCATCAATGGAAGAGTCCATGTGGGGCAGCACACCATTGGAAAAACGTGCTTTCTGAATCCTGATTCTGTCCATTTTTCAAGCATTAGGGAAAACCATTTCCCTCTTAGGCTGTTATTGGTTCATTCTACAATCTGTTGTTGGACTTTCGACCAAACACGACAACACCTAATTATTTTGACTACGAAAAGCATCATGCACCCAAGGAAGGACTTTATTCACCCAAAGGGCAAGAGACTCTCAAGTCAGAGGTGCTGAGGGAGCTGTGTCCATGTTGATAAATGGAAAACCAGGAGAAAGTCAAGTGCAGGCAGTCCAGGCTCTGTGGTATTCCCCAAGGCCTTAGACAAATAACTTGCTAACTCTGTGCCATCGTTTACTACCCTATGTAATGGGGATAGAAATGTGTGCCTCATATATCATCATAGGCAATCAAATCAATAATTGCCTACAAATAATTTAGCACACATGTAAGTCTTAACTGAGTGCTTAACATATAGAAAGGACTCAATAAATAATTGTTCACAGATCCACATGCATGGGTTGGATTGGTTAGATAAAGAAAACTATGAAATGTGGACAGGGATTATAAAAAATAGATTCCACCGTGGTTGGAGAAGAACCAGAAATGCAGGTACATTATTTGATCTCACTGGAAAAATCTGGGCAGGCCAGTGGTTCAGGCAATGGGCATCTGAACTCACCAGGGATGAGGAATTGTTACATCTCGAAAGGACTTTAGCAAAGCAAGACTTAGATCTGTGCAACGGATCTTGACTGCTTCAGATGGAGGCAGATGGTGGTGCGTGGAATGTACAATCCTGTGCCGTGGATCTGGGGAGAGGCTGTGTGTGCGCTTGGTTATTCACGGCCGTCTCATGGAGAGTGGAGTCCATAAAGTGGGGGGCTCTTATTGATGGTGGTGTGATTATATGTCCCTTACTGAGCAGATCTATCAGCCTGGCACTTCTCTACTACACCAGGAATTTTATAAGGTACAGTTCAATGGCATTCTTGCTTAGTGAATAATTTTAATTTGCTCATCCAGAATGATAGATTTTTGAATGTTAGGGACAGCAACGACCCATCACTCACCCACTTCTCCTCCCGCTGCTGCAGACTCGCTCTCTCTGCTCTGTCATCCATCTGACGTTCTCGCCAATGCAACCCGAAATATTTCAGACTGAGAGATTTTCCTGCTCTTTTAATAAAATGCGTGAGCAAACAGAAGGAAAATTATTCTAATATAATATCTTACTCCCATTTTACCAAACCAAATAGCATCACACAACATTATATTGTTAACTTTGTAATCATCCTGTGTGTGTATTGATGGGCTTTATTACTAGAAGTTCTCATGACAGAAACAGCTTCTCGCCAGTGTGTGAAAGGTATTGATCTGGGTTTAGTCTTCTTGTTTGTTTTTTCTTCAGGAAGATTGGCCCTTAGCTAACATCTGTTGCCAATCTTCCTCTTTTTCTTTTTTTCTCCCCAAAGCCCCAATATATATAGTTGTATATCATAGTTGTAGAGTTGTAGCTCTTCCATGTGGGATGCTGCCTCATGGCTTGATGAGCGGTGAGTAGGTCCATGCCCAGGATGCGAACTGGTGAACCCGGGTCGCGGAAGCGGAACGCGGGAACTTAACCGCTGCCCCACCAGGCTGGCCCCAGATCTGGGTTTAGTTTTTGTTGATGATTTCTGTTTGTTTGACTGATTTAAAATGAAAATGAATGATGAAGAAGTTTTCAAATATCCCCAAACTGTTCATTAAGTTGCTACTTTTTGTACTGGTAGCATCAATATTTGTGATAAGATTCTGTGAGTCTACCTTTCCTTGTGAGAGCCTTTTATCCTGCCAGGGTAGACCACTGGCATTGAGGTACCCTTTTTTCAAGGATGAAGCAAGGAACCTAGCAGTGTATTTTGATGATTTTATGAGGTTTGCTTACATTAGCAACTTAAAACAGTTTGGGGATATTTGAAAAGTTCGTCACTTACTTCTATTTTGAATCAATCACATAAACAACATAATAAACAAAAACTAAACCCATCTGACTAGCTTCCTGGATTGAAGAGCTGGACGATGACCCCCTCTCGTGTGGTCACCCGGTTGACATTACCCCCAAATGCTGAACATTCCAAAACCCTGAGTAGGGTTTGCTCCGGACGTGACAACTGTGCAAAGGAGCTGTTTTCTGTGTTTCGTATAATTGCTAACGGAAGCAGATGAGAATGCTCTGGAGGCTTCTGTTCTAGGACTCATGCTGTTGAGGATGTGAGTTCAGAGGGTGCCAACAGCAAAGCAGCCACCTCTGCTTGTTCGTGGCACCCCTGCTCGACGTGGCTAAACGTGTGCCTTGGGGAGACATAGGGGGACCGGAGGACATCACGGAACACCTGCCTCATCCTGGCTGTGGGCTAACCAGGAGAACTAGTGACCAGCTCTCCCCCCACCTACGAGTAAGAGGGAAGGATAGAGGTCGACCTCGTGCTCCGCAGGCCATACATCTAACTCCTCATTTGTGTTCTTCCCAAAGCTCAGAAGCACCTCTCTGGGTACAAGACTCTGTTCTGCTCCCTTGCAACCTGGTGCCTCCCCACGAGGCCGGCTCTACCTGGAACATGCCTTGGGCGCCTCTCCATCAGCACCCCACCACAGGCCTGCTGACTCGAGGGGAGTGACATGCAATGGCAGGGACCTATGCACACCCCCCCCCCACCCTGGCCACCTTCCCTCACCATGCTCACTGACAGGCTCCTCCAAGTTCACCAGGAACCACAGGAGGGAAAAATGCAAGTGGCAGAGTGCTGGTCAGTTACGTCAACCTGTGGAAATACTTTGAATTGAAAGGTCCTCCGTGGAATTGCACCATTTAGGTAAACTGTGCAAAACAGAGATAAGAATGCTTTGGACTAGTCAAAGAAAAACTTAGAGAAGGTTCTAGAGTAAAAAGAACTGTACCAAGTGAAGCAAGTGTTTTCAGATTTCAGGTCTTCTCCCCCAGGTGGAATTATGAGATTTCTGAAGAAAAGGCAATATTTGATGATTTTTTTTACTGCAGCTTTATTTACGATTATTTCAATTTTTCAGGGTAACGGATCACGTAAAATTGAATCTGTTTGTAAGCTGACGTGTACACATTACAAGTGGAACCTGAAATTCCTCCTCCCCCCAAAATACCCAGGAGATAGAAATTATTTAAGTCAGGTTACCGCCCTTTTCTGAGCTATTAGCACATAAAGCGTTTCCTGATGTCAAAGTCAGGATTTGTGAAATCTAGTCCTTATTGTGAAGTGATGATTATTTTGCTACTAGAGCCCATCACTACAGCAGACGCTTACTTAAATTGGCCGTTAGCTGTGAAATGGAAGGCAAAAGAGACTGCATCACATATTTGCGGGTATAAATTATCTTTAAATCTTGAGGCTCAGAGATTTGACTGTTCTATTTTTTGTGTATTTCATTTCAGCTAGATTGCAAGTTCTGGGACTGGAAATATTATTTTAAGCAGAAAATTACAGACCTTCATGTTGTTTCTCACACTGATAGCTGGTGGTTCCTGGAGCCCCATAGCACAGGAGAATGCCACACGTGGACACACACAAGCATGTGCACACGCACGCACACGCACGCACTCTGACCCCTTCCCTCCACCTCCCTCTAGGTGACCACCCGGCTGCACTGTTCTCTTAATCCAAGGCTAAGAGAACGGAAGTATCTGCGCACAGCAAACACCCACAGAAATAGATTCCCGTGAAGACCAAACAAAAGGCAATAGAGAGGGAAAGTGGGAGATATTAAATTTTTCATTAGATCCGAAGCTTTCAGGCTTCGGGTCAAGAAGAGTGCGTTCTTCCTGACCCGTAATCTAGTCTGCGAACTTGGCAGAAACACAAAATTGTGATGCCAATGGGTTTGAAAAATTGCCCAAAAGACCAAGAAAATGGATGCACATTTGTGGTGGAAAAAGAGATGATTAAGGAACCCTAGTAATTTGGATTTAATTTTATATCTTTGCTACCGAATCTTAGGAATGAAGGGCCATTACCTCAGTGAGATTTGCGTTCGGTGATGCCATAAGCATGAAAACATCTGCCAGACTCAATGCCCAGTAAATGTAAAGCCCAGACCTGGACTTTGCTCTGTCGCACCAAATGCATCCCTTGTATTCAAGAGTCTATTTCATTTTAAACTCTCCTAAAAAATGTTGTGTACTTTAAAGATAGTAACCATGAGTTATCTGTTATCTACCATTTATCTATCCATGCATCCATCCATCTCTTATTTTTTACCT
Organism: Tapirus indicus; assembly: GCA_031878705.1. NCBI lineage: Eukaryota > Metazoa > Chordata > Mammalia > Perissodactyla > Tapiridae > Tapirus > Tapirus indicus. The sequence continues at coordinate 126,387,094 of CM062925.1, forward strand.
ATCCATCTCTCCATCTATCATCTATCTTTTTTTCACATTTTTAAAAGCATCTTGATAACAAGAGTTCTTTTACATTTTTCTTTTTTTATGATTGAAATATATTTGACATGTGACGTTGTATAAATTTAAGGTATACAGCATGTTGATGTGATACATTTATATATTGTAATGTAATTGCTATTGTACCAGTAATCAGCACCTCTATCACACCACATAATTCTCACTTCTTTTTTGTGGTGGGAATAATTAAGATCTAGCCTCTTAGCAAGTTTGATGATTATAATACAATATTGTTGTCTATCTATCATCTATACCTATCTTTCATCTATTTATCTGTCTATCTATCTATAATCTATCTGTCTTTCCATCTCCATATTTCTCAGACATTGTCTAGAACAGTGTAAGTGCTAAATAAGTAAATGAGATGCTTAATGAAAATGAATGGACAGGTGGGTGGTTGAATGGATGGATGATGAGTGAATAAATAGACAAGGTTGGTTGGAACAACACAGAAGCCACCCAATAAATGCTTATAACACTCAGGACAGGTATTTATAGAATAGGAGATTAAAAGGACAACAGACAGGAAGTGGAAATATTCAGGATTTAGGCTCATAAGATGATGAGACCAGCATTCAGAGGGTCTAAATTGGTTTTAAATGGAATTAAACCCCAGAGCAAAGAATTTGGAACTTATTCCTATGATAATTAACAACATTGGTTGTTTTCAAGAAGGAAAGAGCCACTAGTCATTTGGGAGACACAAGACTAGTTGAGTTGCTCTGTTAATGAAGAATAGAGGATCTAAGACATCTCTGCTGTGTCAGAACTGGATTACGGTGAAAATACAGGGCCTTGTATTAATAGAGACAGACAGGATCAATATGCTTTCAGATGGATCCTAAAGCAACTCCTTGAAACAAACCTGACATGAGTTGAGAACATCCAGAGACTCTTTCCCTCATTGACCCACACAAAGCTGTGTGACCTTCTAAAGTCACTAAACTGCACTGGCATTTAACTTTCAGATCCCTCACAGAGTCTGTTAAGATGGCATCATCTTTTTGCTTACATACTCAAGAGTTAAGTTTCTATGATAGGATTAAATAGGATAGGATAGGATTAAGGTTCTATCATAGGATTAAATCCTATGATAAAATATTAGCAACTTCTAAATTAGACATCTAAGTGGATAATCATTTGTCATCACTGTTAACTATTTTGCCCCCAACTAAACAGAGGTTCATATGTACCTGCCATGCTGTTCCCCTGTAAAGAAAACACAAATCTAAACCTGTACTCCCCAGGGCTGACTGTAGACTCCTCTGCTAGCCTTATTGATTTGCAAATAGAAATGTTAATTGGGGCTCTTACTAATGAGGGAGGTTGAATGCAGCCAGCAGAGGGGAGAAGGCACTGGGCCAAGCAGCTCTCTGCCCCCGTCGTCCGTCTCTGCCAGTGCTGGCAGGAGCGGGCAGTGTAGGGAGATCAAGGCTTGAAACAGACCTGAAAAGGGAGCTTAAAGGCTTTATGATCAATAACACTGTAATCCTCACTCTAGTAAGAGTGAGCAGTGGTTAATGCTGCAGGAAAAGCAGCACAAATGAGGCATGTGGTTAGGGATGGCGATGAGGTTTAGCACCGTGGAAAGGAAGCTCACCGTGCGCTCCAGGTGCAAGCCCCCCAGCAAACATGACGTGTGGATGTCCTGAAGAGGAGAATCGAAATGCTGCACGGGGGCTACAGAGAACCAGGGTGAACATCCAGTAGTTAATAACTAACACATAGAAGTTCGAAGGAAGAAGAAAATATGCTTGCTGAAAAGAGGGACGTGGTTGAGGGTCTTCACTAGTGTGTAAGACCCCATGATACAGGGAAACACACACCAAGCAACACGAAGAGGAAGGGAGGACAAGAACACAGAAAGGGGCAAGTTACAGGGGTCATAGCAAGAGAAGGGGCTTTGAGCTTGAAACTTCCTGGGGCTGAATTGTCCTGACCCCGGTGAGTGCAGTGTTCTCTCCTCCACCCCGTGTGTTTATAGACACTCCTCACACAAAGCCCCCGGGCATTAGTGAAACCCTGTTTTACTGCCCAGTGCTCCCCGGTGTCCGATGCCCACATCTAGCTTCCCTGCCCGTGAGAAGCTCTCGTCCTGGAGGAGGGGACCTGTGACTTTGTCCCTCAGATCACTGCCGTTTGTGAGGATGTAGATTGGTGTCCCTCGGGCTGTGTGGTTGCTGTCAGCTATTTCAGACGTGAATCTCAGAGGTGAGAATTGCCCCCGCACTCAGAGTACAACTCTAACAGGACAGCAAACGCCAGCTCAGCACTCACAATGACGAGGATAATTACCGTTTGTAGTTGCTCCAGGCAACGGCGGGGCTGTCAGACAGCCCTTTGGTTTTCTCAACAATCGTATGGGATAGACATTTTTAACTAAGGATTATACATGAAAAACTGAGATTTACAGAGATTTAAAAAGTATCCAAGCTGGTACAGGTAATTGTAGTTAAGTCAGGATTCGTACCCAGGTCTGTTGGATCTCAAAACCTGGTCCTTACCCCCCTCATTCTGGTGCCACCCAGACATGTAAACCAGTTCATCGATGGTGGGAGTAGGATAATACTATACACATAACAAACAGAACGTGCAGGAGCTTTAAACGTAGGCAATTTCTCTGAATAACGTCTATGACGTACACAGCCCCTGTGACTTGTATGGTTTACACAGCCCTGGTAAGTCAACCTTCAGGACCCGTACGTGTTGAGCACATTTGAATAGTAACGCCAAGTACCCCTGGGCAAATCCCAGTGTCTGTTGTGGCTGGTTTTGAACTAACAGAACCAAAATGAGGGAAGACAGTGGAGCTAGACCCAGATGAACTCAGCTGTCATTTCTGAAATGTGTTCTGCCAAATTAAACATTTTGGTTTAAACCGTGGTCTTAAGGTCAGAGAACCTTCCAAAAAGTTGGCATCTTAGTGTCACACATTTCGTAAGTACTTAAGTGTTGTTTGATAGCATCACTATGTAGAAAACAGTGTCCTCTGAGAAATCCCTGAGACCCCATCGCCCAGGAAATATATGAAGTAACTTTCTCTTAAGTTTCTTCCTGTAGGAAGTGACCTATATCAAGGAAAATGACTGGAGAGTGATGCTAACTCAGGTCCTCTGGTCTCACCACTCGACCAGACAACAGGGTGGTTCTTACACTCTTGCTGGGACGTCCAGACGCAGACAGTTCACCTGGGGCCCGGCAGATGCTCTCTCCATCGGTCTCTCAGCCCGATGATTTACTCGTTATCGTGTGTTGGAAAGGAGATTAGGACCCATTGTTCTTTCTTCTCTAAATTTAGCTTTTTACTTGTCTGTTTGTTTTAAAAAATATAATATATGCCTATGGTAAAAATCTAGATAATTTAGACATATTAAAGATGAAAATAAATAATCACATGCAATCCCACCACCCAGATATAAGTGTTTTTATAATTTTCATTTATGTCTTCTGGATATATTTTTTTATGCATACACATATATACAGTTATTACAAAAATAGGGTCACACACTGCCTGCCATTTAGCAACTGAATTTTTAACCTAACAGTACAGTATATAAAAATTCCTAAGTAAATATGTTCTCAAGGTGAAAGGCTGCATATGTTCCTTTGTATGGATACAATCTAATTTAGTTTTTGTTGGATATTTATACTGCTTATACTTTTTGATCTTATGAGAAATACTGGCATGAAAACTCTTGCACATATGCCAATGTGGACTTACCAGTCACTTTCTTAGGATAAATTCCAAAGTGAAATTCCAGCGTCAAAGACAGCATGGGCACTGATACTAAATAATGTAGTCTGTCCAGGGCATTTAAGCCTCAGTGAAGATGTTTCCAGCTGGTAGAATGTAGCCTGCATGGCAATTATTTGACTATTCTATAATTACTTTTTCAAGAGAACAAAGTGAGAAAAGAGTTACAAATATGTGTAAGATGGAAACATAGTTGGGCCTGTCTTTTGGGTGACATGCTATGGAAAATCCAGATCCTGAATGACTCGACTTGACTTTTTCATGGGCTATTAATATAATGAACATATCAGAGCAACAGGAAGTCAACTGAGACCAAAGGAGCAGAAACGGGCTCGTGGAGGGGTCCATGTATGCCATTTGACATCATTCTAGGTCATAGCGGGACACTGGAGAAATGGTGATTCTCTTCTCCACGGGGCTTTTCAGACACGTAGATGCATAGGTCTTACACCTGCAGATTCTATTTACCACATCTCAGGAGAGAGTCAGAAACATGTATTTCTCTCCAGAAGATTTGATGTGCAGTGCACGTTTTTGTGGGGTTTTTTTTTTTTTTTTTTTGTGGGGAAGACCAGCCCTGAGCTAATATCCATTGCCAATCCTCCTCTTTTTGCTGAGGAAGACTGGCCCTGGGCTACCATCCATGCCCATCTTCCTCTACTTTATATGGGACACCGCCACAGCATGGCTGACAAGCAGTGCGTCGACTGGCGCCCGGCATCCAAACCCTCAAACACTGGGCTGCCAAAGTGGGAACTAAACCGCTGAGCCACCTGGCCTGCCCCTGGGGCACAGTTTTAATAGGATACATGCTGAGACATTAAACATTTTCAGAGATGTTTCAGAGATGTGGGGATTCCGTGGCATAAGACGCACCAAAGGATACAAATTTAAAAATAAAATTTAGAACCATCATTAAATAACGTCAAAAGTCATCACTTGTCTTGGAATTGAACAAAGCATCTAGGTATTTTGTTTAGAATAAGAACGGTGATAAAATGAAGCAGTGGGCAAACGGCCAGCTTTACGACTTCACCTTTTTAAACCACTGCTTCTGCTTAAGAGGAACCGAGGTTCCAAAGTTACCTAGTCAACATGACATTTTGTGATTTGATTGGAAGAATCCTGCATCCATAACTTGCATTGCTAGAATTTTTTTAATGTATTGATCCTTTTCACCCAAACTGATTATCAGCTGCTTTGTTTCACTGACTGTTTTAGCCCTGCATTGATTTTATCCTCCCACTAAGCAGGCTATTTCTTGGTGATTCAGGACTGAAAGGGATGTGAATGATGTCATCCTGCTTTCACTCAGGAATTATCCAGTGTGCACCTTCTAGGTAACGGGCTCCGTCCTCCACACTGGATCTGTAGTTGTGGAAAAATTATGTCCTCCTGGAGTGGATATTCTGGTCATTCAGATGAGGAAACAGAGATCCAGTGAAATTAAACAATTACACAGAGCTAGTCACAGAGGGGGCACCATCTCGTAACTCTCAGTGAGTCCTCTTCTCTCTTCTTTGTTACTGGGGGCCCCCTGGACCCACACCATCCTGGGAAAGGAGGTCTGGAGGGTTGTGTGCAGGTTTCCTGACAAAACTGCTCATTAGAAACCCAGGTGGCCCACGGTGTGAGCAAACTCAGTAGTCAAACAGATCAGGGAAAGAAGAAAAGGAAATAAATATAAATACTTAAATCCCAGCACGTGAACAAAGCATGTGTGTCCCTTTTCTGTCCCTTTGCTGTCATATCAAGAGCAGATTTACCAACCCATCAGCTGGAATCACACACTTAGTCCAGTTTTTGACTGATCACACCAGCTTCCGTAATCGCTTTTCCCCAGGGAAAACTACAGCATCCCAGGATTTCTCTACCTCACTTTGCTTTTAGTGAGAATATAAAGAAGGACAGGTAAAATCTGCTTTTTGATATTAACTTGCCTAAATGATCTGAAGGAGAAAGATGAATTAGAATTATTTCCTGTCCAATTCACCATTTAAGCAAATACTGCCATTTTCCAATAAAGCCTGGAGGAAGCAAGAATTACTTCCAGGGGCAGCATCTGAGTGACATTATCTTTCCCTCACTCAGCACAGCTGCCTCAAACTTTGAATCTGAGATTTCCTAATGGAAACCCTCCCTCCAGTGGGCAGGAAGCCTGGCGGCGGGAATCACGGGATGGAACAGCTCCTCACAGCGGGCATTCAGAGGAAAAACCAGAAAAGCGCTGACCAGCCTGGGTGAGATGCCTGAACCTTCTGCTCCTTGAGATGAATGATGACTCCTTACACGGAGCACAAATGGGTTTAGAATAAACTGCCTGGCGGAACTCCCATTTGCCATCATCGCTGAGACCTTTAAAATCCAAACGCTTCGAGCGAGGCCATCTGCAACCCTTTTGTTATCATTCCACAAATTACTCCCGTACGTTGACTCGTTTTTCCGTATTTCTCCTGCCTCACAGTGGGAAGTGTGCAGAGGGGCGTCGTGAAAAACTGGACTCAGACGATGCCGGGGTGCAGCTCCCTTAGAACGTGTGTTTCTTTTCTAGTCCTTATTGCGGGGTGAAATGGGACGACATTATCACAACCTTCATTTTCTGAAGCGCAGAACAGCCAACGTAGGTAACTCAGCAGATGTTCAGTGCACGTGTCGGGAATGGAAGCCTGAGCCGTGAGCTGACTGACACGTGTGAACCAGGGCTCCACCTTACGGAAAGGGAGGAGAGAAACCACGGAAGGAGACGTTGAATCAGGGTCATTAAATACAGCGGTCAGCGCAAGACCGCGGGCTGCCTTCCTCTTCCCGAGATGGGGAAGACTTTCAGGCAAGGACTGGGGTGGGGGTGGCTCACCTGGGGGGAGGGGGAATGAGACAAGGAAGGAAGGTCCACCAATACGAGCCACATCCTCAAGCCAGGTACGCCGGTGGGCACTGGAGTTAATCCTTCCGGGGAAACTGCAGGGTTCGGTGTAGAACACACACGCCTCAGCACCACGCTCCTGGGGGGCCGTGTTCACGCACCCACTGCCTCCAGTTCTTAGTCGAGGTGGCTCCCAGTGCTCCTGGGGAGCCACGGCGTGGCAGGGGGACCCGGCACCAGGGAAAGCCTCAGACAAAGAAATGTAGGTGCTGACAGAAGTGGGAGGTGAGAGGCCGTGGTCAGTGCACCGGCCGTGTCCACCGCCATGGGGACGCCTGGTTTGAGTTTGATTGGGTTTTGCCTCCCAATCTGAGGCTGGCCCAGATTCCCTATCCACAAGGTGGACAAAGGGCATGGACGTGGACAAAGTCACGGGATTATGGATACAGTGTTGGGTAGACAGCAAAAACGAGGATGAAGCAAGTGCAAGTGACGTAGGCTTTCCTTAAATCTCCTACAGAAAAACTGAAGAATTTGAGAAATCTGCTACAAAGGCGCTAAGTAAGAACTGCATCGTTTCTATGAGTGCCAAGCGGCCAGTGAGCGCCTGGTGCCCCTGGTTTTCCCAGGACTTGGGTGCAGTACTCCTGGATCTCAAGTCACTTTCCCTGTGTCCTGAGTGACACTGGCTGCAAGGGCGGGCGGGCCCTCGGGAACAGCCCCAGTTAGGAGGGTCTGTGCCTCCACCGTGGGGAGGACAGGAAGCCGATGCGGAGAGAAAGGAGGCCGCTGGCCGGGCTCAGGGAGCGTCAGAAGTCAGAAAGTGGTCCCACTTCCTCGAGCTCTCCAGGCAGCAGGATTGGTACTAACTGTGTCTTGGCCGTATGGTGACCTTGGAAGGATGTCCTTACTGTTCCATGACAGAAGTTTTCCCCACACCAGCCAGGAAGCCGGGACAGGTGTGAACTGGATGGACCTGGGGGCAACCGGACAGACAGGATTTCCCCCCTGAAGTCACCCGGGCTTTGCTCACGAGCCCAAGCTCCCCTGGACACCATCAGAGAACGCGCCCCAGCCAGGAGGACACAGGCACTTCGCATGCTGCCTCCCGGCTCTCAGGAAAGGCTGTGGGAGCACGGGCTTCCTCCTCGCTTAGAGGCCTCCACGCAGGATGCTCCTGGCTGCCGCACCGTGTTCCTCTCCTGTCTCCTCTTCACCCCGATGCTGTACTGTCACTGCAGCTACTGTTTTGTTGAAAAGCCTCCAGCTAGAATTTGATTTGAACGTGGCCAGTAGATCTGTTTTTCAACAGTAAAACAAAGACTTTCAATTTTTTCCATTCAAGTCAGCGATCGGTGCTTGTCCACATTATGACCTTCCATTTTATTCACTCCTTTGCTTCTTTTTCTGTTTTCTTCTTCTGCTGTGACCATGACAGTCATCTCCTGCCTTGAGACAAGAGAGTTTCCCAAGTTTCTCGAGAATACACACTGAAACCCAACACCCTACTGTCCTTGCCCTGATCACTGCGGGCTCTGCCGTTTCCTGCAACAGGCCAGATTTCACAATTTTCCATGGACTTGGCAAGGTATAAACAGCTCTTCATGAAGGATTTCTTATTCTCACAACATGAAACCCGTCAGACGTGTGAGTGCTCCAGAATTGTAAGCTTCTCAGGTGGCAGTCCTGGACATCACTCCTAAGACCCTCGTGGTTGCGGCAGCTCTTAGCCACATGTGGCTTCTCAAATTTAATCAAAATTAAAGGATAAAATTTTTAATTCAGCTTCTTGGTCTCACCAGCCACATGCCAAGTGCTCCACGGCCACATGTAGCTGGTGGCTACCACACTGGACAGCCCAGACACAGAAGTGTTCCATTACTGCAGAAAGTTCTATTCTTCGTGCTGGTCCAACTGAAATGGTAGTCTACTGAAGATGAACATTAGATGGAAAATGTCTTTCACATAATGAGCATTAAAAAAACATATTCAGTATCACATGGTCATTGAGAGACATTAAAATTCTAAATTCACTTCTTATTCAAATAATTGAAAAGCAATTGAGGATTAATGGTTGTTACACTGAGAAAGGGAGCTGTACAAATATACTTTAGACTAATTCCCAGACTACTGTCCCGAAATGTTAAGTCCACCCTTCTGAATATTCAGGAGCGCTCTGTATCAGCAATATCAGATATGTTCTTATACATTTACGTATTTTTGCCAGTTTGTTTACACACCATCTCATTCAAAAAAATTTGAATGGCTAACTCAAATAGACATAATGGGATAAAAAGAGAGCAGGTTACTGAGGGCAGAACAGTCAGAGAAAGCCAGAGAGAGACGGTGGAACACAAAAATACACTCCAGAGTTGAAGGGTTTCAATTACAAATCAAAAGCTTGTCAGCAACCACCAGGGAGAGGAGAATTTGATGAGCTATGACATCTCAGTGTTAATGTGATAAAATGCACCATTCCACGACTCTTCCTCATCAAGCAAATTCACCCATCGCTCTCGCCAGAGTCTCTCCAGAGAGTCAGGGAGCCCCTGAACATGCGCGTTGACCGAGATGTTAGAAAATCATCCCCTCCTGTTGCCAGGGCCACCCTAAAATCCAGCAGACCGCCCAGAAGTAATGGACCCTCACCATCCTATGAAGTAGATACTTCATAGCGAAAGATGCTCACTTACTCAGAAACCATACCTGCAGCAGCCAGAACCAACCAAAGTCCCAGACTCTCCCTGGCAAACAGAGAATCCTGAGCTAGGGTGGAGGTTATACCAGGTGACGTGTCAGGAAACAGGCTCGATTTTCACCTGGAATCCATGCAAAATCACATAACAGCAAACCCGATCATTGAGCTTAGTTGTGGAGCATTTTTAGTTATATGAGTTTCGATGGGTTTCTTACAGCTGAAGATTAAAACAGGTCTTTTAGAACTGGTAAACTTTCAGATAAACTGTCAGGTAAATTTTAAAGCAATCGATTTGATAGCTTCCCTTTGATTCAATGATTCTGCGGTTTTTTTAAAAAAACTAGATACAATTTATTTTATTTTATTTATTTATTATTGCACTAACATTGGTTTATAATATTGTATAAATTTCAGCTGTACATCATCATACTTCTATTTCTGCATAGATGACATCATGTTCACCACCCAAATACTAATTACAATCCATCTCCACCCACATGTGCCTAATCATCCCTTCCGCCCTCCTCCCTCCCTCCTTTCCCTCTGGTAACCACCAATCCAATCTGTTTCTATGTGTTTGTTTGTTGTGGTTTTTATCTTCTTCTTATGAGTGAGATCGTATGGTTTTTGACCTTCTCCCTCTGACTTATTTCACTCAGCATAATGCCCTCACAGTCCATCCATGTTGTCACAAATGGCTGGATTTCATCTTTTCTTATGGCTGAGCAGTACTCCATTGTGTATATATACCACATCTTCTTTAGCCATTCGTCCCTTGATGGGCAGTTAGGTTGCTTCCAAGTCTTGGCAATTATTAACAATGCTGCAATTAACACAGGGGTGCATGTGTCTTTACATACTGGTGTTTTCATGTTCTCTGGATAAATACCCAGCAGCGGAATAGCTGCATTGTATGGTAGTTCTATTCTTAATTTTTCAGGGATTCTCCATACTGTTTTCCATAGTGGCTGCACCGGTTTGCACTCCCACCAGCCGTGTATGAGAGTGCCCTTCTCTCCACATCCTCTCCAACACTTGTTCTTTCCTGTCTTGTTAATTATGGCCATTCTGACAGGGATGAATGACTCTTTGTTGAATGCCCACTGTGTAAAAGACTCTGTGATCGGCACAAACGTAAATACAACACCTACGAGGAATGTTTCCCAGAGTAATGAGATCAGCGCCCATCCTACCTCACTTCACTGAAAATACAGAGGAGCTCCTGCTCCACGCCTCCCTGGGACAACCGACCATTCCAACCTTTGCACGTCTGTAATTTGTGGCTGGAGGTTCATCCTGTGAGAAGGTGCCATCAGCCAACAAGACCAGAGATTGGAGGATAAAGGGAGTGCTTCATGCACTCTTGAGTTTAAACCCCAACTCTCCTACCTAATGTTGTGTGACCTTAATTTCCTCAGAAATAGCATCCACTCTTTGGACTTTAGATTTCTCACCTATAAAATGGACACTACTCCAACCTCATTCAGCTGATTTGAGGATTAGACGACTAATGAAAGAGACTGAGTCTGCAGCCTAGTGTACAGAGGGTGTTACCTTCTCTTCTGTGTGATCCATCCACTCATCTTCATGTTTATCTCTCACTTCTCTTAGGACTTTCCTCAAAGACCTATCAGACTGTGCTAGGCCCCACCCAAGCCCCAGCACTCCCCCTCATTGGCTTTGCTTTTTTGTTCTCCAAAGGACCATTGCACGTGCACACGCACACATATAGCCTGCTCCTCTAAGTAGAACTCAAGCTGAGTGACAAAACGGACCCCCACTGCTTTGTTCACTGTTCATTCCGAGCATAAGATCGAGGCCTGCCTTGTGGTGGGTGCTCAGTGCATGTCTGTGGAATTAATAAAGCCGTTCCTGTAAATAATCTATGTGCTGAAGTTAGGTACTCAACCTAGTGTTCACCCACATTCCCAGTGCACCCAGCCAATCCCCCACCCACCCCAGGGAGCACACACATGGAGACAGAATAAAACAAGCAGAGGAAAAAGTCCCTGGAACTGAGATTCCTTCCATAATGACGTTTGATTATTACTGGTGTTATGGCAAAAGGTTCTAGTGTCCTAGTGCAGATTTAGGTTAGAGTCTAGTGAAGCGACAGCAACAAAGGGGAGTTATTGATCCAACATTAGCAACAATTATTATAGAATCACAAGAGGCCCTCAGATGTCATCAATTCTATACTTCATCTCCCAAGATCTCCAAGTAGGTTTATTAACATGAAATTCAAAAGGGAAACTATTTCCACAGTCAGTCTAACACGTCTCTTAAATTTGAGTTTTAGTTTGAAAATAATCGTTTGCCAATAAGTGTCCTCAGTGGCTGAAAACAATAATTAGAAACCGTTTATGCAAATTGGGTTTTAAGATGGCGGACCTCAGAAGCAATTCAAACCTTAAAACACAGTTTTAAGAAGTCCCAGCCTTGCCTCAAGGAAAGAAGGAAAGAGCCATGCCTGTGGTTCTGTATCACAGAAAGGACTCGACATCCCTTTAAAGATCCCGGTCAGCTTCTCATCTAAATTCCCCTTCCCATTTCGCAGCTGTTACAATGTTTTCCAAGAAGACCCTGGAGCTTAATTTGGATGTGAGCACTTTTGAGCCTGCACAGACCCAATGAGAAACCGCGCATCAGCAGTCTGATACCACTTACACATCCTTTCCTCAAACAAATAACCTAATTCCTCTTCTGTGAGTCAATGAATTTATTAAAGACAAATAGTCAGTCCTGTCTGCAAATCCTGCGGAATCCTGCATTTTGACTAAATGACATTTAGCCAAGTTGTAACTCTAATGGCAAAGAAAACAGTAGCAGCTCAGTCCTTAAACCCGCGTCCCAGGGTGAATATCATTTCCAATATCCGGCACAAATTCTTTGAAGGGTTAGCGCCTGGTGGGCCCCAGAGGACTTCTTCAGGATTAGTTAATAGTGAGGAAGCATCGGGCTAAATTTATTGGTTATGGTCTCCCATGATTGCATAAAAAATAAAATTAAAGGGAAGCCCCCAAAGAATAGTTTATCAAGCATGCTGATGGCTCCCTGTCTGACAGGGAGGTCATAAAAGCATATTAGCGACCCCCCTGTGGGAGGTGTTTACTGGTGAAGTCAAAGAGATTGATCGTTTATCCAGGAATGGCATTTGGGTTCAACATACTGTTGCCGTTAGCCCGAAAAACACACTCATCATCTAATGCGTGGTAATAAAAGCAAGAAACAGGCACAATTATGGGGGTCTTTATAGACCCAGCTCCCCACGGGATGCTCTGAGATGCAGTCTATTTATAGACCTCTCTTCTGGAAAAGCCCGTGCTCCTCCCAGACTCTGTGGTGATGGGATCAGACAGCTTCCTCACCCGAAGGCCGAAGGGAGTGACCAGCCCTCGGCTGAGCTTGGGTTTACGGGTGGACTGTCAGGAACTCTGTGAACTTCTGACACCCACTAAAATCCAGAATGATTTCTCAGAGGCTGACTTCACAAGCGTGGTCTCTTCAGAGACCCTCATGAAAATGACACCGGATGTCTGCGATGTATGCAGATTACCGGGCGTGGTTTCGTGTGAGTCTCGAAACAAGCGTCTGAGGGAGGTTGGCTGGATTCTTCTCATCTTATAGAGGGAAACTGGAGCTTGGGTTCACCAGCAACTTATTGGAGCCAGGACTCATGCGCCCTCTGACTCTACCTGCATGATCTTCATCTGCTCCATCGTCAGTCGAGACGCTGGTTGAGGGTCTGCTGGACACTGGTCCTAGAGATAGCAGGAAGTCACATCGGCAGTGCTGGCTCTCCATCCACTTAGGTTCCCCCTCGAACTATCTATTAATCAAAAGTCAACGACCTTCTCAAGGGCTGACTGGCCTTGCGCTGTGATAGACAATTGATGTAGGTAATCACGACCTCATCTGACCCTGATGAACACACGACCGGGGTGTATGTATTTATCTCCATGCACAGTCTAGAATGACGAGGTCTAGAGCCATTCAGTGGCTGGCCTGAGGGCACACTATTAGTAGATTGTGGAGCCTGGATCAAACACACCTAAAATTAGAGAAAAGCCCTGAGCACATTACTGGTGTCTGAACGATCGAGGAGCTGATGGAAAACCACATCCTCGTTCCCTGCCCAGCTGTAGAGCCGATGGCAGAAAAGTGCTAGAGTCGGATCCAGGCACTTGGAGGACAGCGCTTCCCACTTTCCTTCTCTCTGGTTCTCCACACCTTTGTGCCAGGAGAACCACGTGTCTGCTGATGACAACACCACCCGCCGTTTTTCTCTGTGTGCGCGTGCCTGGCACAGTGACTCACACCAGGTCAGAGAGACTCCTTCCAAGAAGACACTGCTTCCTCATCTGTGTTCTGGGCTAGGTCGTGGTGTGGCCGGGAAAGACACCCAAGCTCTTTGTCTCCCTTCCCTGCATGAGCTGGGGCCTGAAACTGCAGTGGTGGGTTTTAATCCCTGTTGTTGAAAACCGTCCCCCAAACTCCATGTAGAGCGGGTGTCAGATCAGCATTATGAGGAAAGGCGCTGAGAACAGATTTCAATCCATGTTTAGGAGAGAGCGCTGGGGGACGGGGAGGGACGGAAGGTACAGAATAGAATGCACATGTCTGCCTGTGACAGCCCTAAGGAAGGTCATCGCTTGTGCGCCCCTGCCTGTGCTAATGTGTTTATGCGTCTCTCTCCCCAGCAGCTCTAGTCTTCCTCCTTCCCAACTTCTCACCTAAAACGGGGGTTCCCTTCCCACCCCGGCACACCTGACCTCAGTCACCAGCATTTATTCGGTATGGTTCCACTTTCTCCTTCGTTCCTACTCCAATATCAGGTCACTCAATAACTACATGAAGAATGAGTAAACAGGTCTTCAGCCCTGGAGTCAGAAACATTTCAGTCTGAGATACCTAGCAGCAAGCTTCTTTTCTCCTAAGCTTGATTTTTCTCTTTTGTAAAACGGACACCAGGATAGGCTTCAAGCCCGAGGCTGCGGGGGGTCCATGTGAGGACACAAGGGACCCCGAGGGGCTCAATAAATGTACTAGGATTAGTGTGGCGGGCATGATTGGCACCATTATACTTTTTTCTGGAAGAGCATGCCTAAATAGACTGTTATTGAAATGAACAGAAGGGCTGAGGACGCACCCTGGAGAGTTTTGCACGCGGCTGGTCTCAGACATGGAGATACCACAGCCGAGGGTCACACTACGGAGGAGGGACAGGACCTCTTGGCTCCTTCCAGATCTGAGACTTCATTGTCTGGGGAGCCTCCATGAGGCAATTTCCCCCAGAAATCATAAATATCATAGACAGAATCTCTCTACCGCAGAAGGTTGCAGGAGGTGAACTTGAAATGAGCCGTGTGACAAATTCAAACTTTTATAAACAAAGTTACATGTCATTAAATTTCTTCCTAACCAATAGCACTATATTATTCATTTTTATGTGAAAAATATTCTAAAGGATCCTCACAGCAAACAATGAGCATGCCTAATAGTTTAGATGGACATTATTTTACCCAAAGACACACTAATCTAGATGATCAGATCCAGGGTTAACGTGCATTACCAGAGAGTAAAAGAAATAACCAGAAACAATCAGATAATCATCAGACTATGTCCTGATTTTGATATCAAGGATGAGAAAAGTCAAGAAAAAGGATAAAATTTTAAAATTATTTATTACCTTTAAACACAAAAGAGAGAAAGGACAAGAGTTTGGGGTCTGTAATAAAGGAAGATGTCTGCTGAAAAACAGATGGCGAGGAAGGGGAGCAGCAGAGCTGCAGGCGGGCGGGTAGCAGGCTGCCCCCGCGGTGGGGCTCCCTGGTTTAGTAAGCAGAGCAAATGGCCCAGAGCCGGAAGGGGCATGGGTTCTAATTCAAGCAGAACGAGCTTTTCGGTGGGAAGGTGTCTGTGTCAGAAGACGCCGCAGGGAGATCACTTAACCTCCCTGCGGCTCAGCTACCCAACCGTAAACTTCCCTGGAAAGGAAAGTGGCATCCGAGTTATTTCTTACTACTCAAAAAAAGAATAAAAAAACCAGAAAGAAAGAAAAGACCTCCTTTGATATCACTTGCCTGTGCCTTCCCTTCATGGCTGTGGTCTTCTTCAGCTTCATCATCGTTGACAGACTGTCTGATCGCGCAGACCATGGCATCAGATGGAACTGGATGGGTGGCACAATGCACACAGTGGGTTTGTTTGTGGCGTGCGTGTGTGTGCATTGGTAGAACGTGGCTCCCAGATATGGGCATTGCACAGTCCAGCACGATTTAAAAAAAAACGCTGGACACAACATGAGACTATTGAGTCAAGTATTAATATCTCTGTGTGAGTAGTAAAAATAAATAGTAGAAGTATTTTTAAGGATTTTTTAGGTATTGAAAATCTGTAGCTTTATCAAAAGTCCACTTCAATGTCCTTGTTTTTCTTCTTTCGTCACAGACTGATGGAAACTGTGTCACGGACTGCCCCCAGCCCGCAGACTGGGATTCTGAGGCAGCCCGCCCATGTAGCACTAGAGTGGAAGGCACTTCATGATGCTCCACGAGTGGAGCGGAGCTAGACTGTGTACCGCACCCACAGGGGAGAGGACGCATCAACGCACCCTCAGCCCGGTCTGTGGCACAGACTGAGATGCTCTAGGCAGGGCCTCCCTGACTGTAAAATGTACACACTGCACATGTTTGTGAAGAGACTCGCACTGAGAGAGACGTAGCAGAGCTGGGGGGCTTGTTTCCCACCCATCAGGTGGACCAGTAAGACTGGAGCTGAGTTTGGAGAAATGAAGGGCGAGTTGACAGGACAAAGCAGAAGGACTGGCTTGTGGGTGCTAAGAGGTGCGCAGGACGTTGCCCGCAATGGAGAGATGCCATTCACACACGGTGGGGGGCAGGGGCGGCTGTTGGGTGTCAGGTTTCAGTATTATTTTGATTCTTAAAGTAAATAACAATCACTATCCCCTTCTGAAAGGTGAGAAAAGAGAGATCTCAGGGCAAGATGCTTCTTGAAGAATCTTGAAGGAGGTAGTAGGACCAAGGCGGTTAACTAACCTACTTTTGCAGGAATTCAGAGGGAATTGGATATGGACAGCTTAGAGCAGATCCAGAACTTTGAGCGTGGAAGGGAAAGAACTGACCCACGTAACTGAGTTCAGGTTTTCCAGAACATGGCTGCCTCTGGGCCACAGTGGCAGAGTAGAGACTGTAGAGCCAAAAATACCTACTCTCTGGCCCTTTACAGAAGATGTTTGCCCACGGAGCTAAAACATTCTATAAAAAGGAAAAGTAACAATTGATGCTAAATATTTACTGGCTGTTGGAAGTACATCTAGAATGGAGTACCCTCTTTCAGCACAGGTTGGTCATTGGAAGGGGTATCCAGATGTGGTCATTTCAACCAAAGCTTGGCCGAATGAGGGGCTGAAGTGAGCCGTAGAGGAGTGGGGAGAGAGGTGAGTCCTTCAGAAGTAGCAGGGCTGTGGCCATCGGGGAGGGACTTCGTGCGACAAGGAGAAGGAGGGGAGTGGAGGACACATGGATGATAAGATAAACCTAGACATGAGAGATCGATCAGGGCCAGTGAGGCAGAGGCATGAGGAAGACGGTGGCCAGGCCGAGTTCAGGAGAGTTCCCCAAATGTGGGGAGCCTTCGGTGGCATGACGGGGTGGGGCCCTAGTTCAAGCACATGCTGTCTGAGTCTGTGTCAGACAAAACCCTAAATCTTTGCACTAAGGACACTGGTTACCTCCTCCTTTAGAGTCAGCCCTCCAAGCTGTGTGCCAGGAGCCTGATGGAGCCACATTTTCCTGGATCCCTATGGACAAATAAAATATAAATATATTGAACATACTTAGTTTTTGACTTGGAGGCTATTGTGCTGCCTGATAGTTTTGAGTTCAAATAGAAATTATCACTGTATAAAAACAAGTACAAGTTCTCATGGTTTAATCATAAAGATTACAAGTAGGAAATATGAATGAAAAAGTATTTACTCATGGAGATTACAGGAGCCATTTTATTTTATTCTTTAATAAATCCCTTATGACAGCCTGATGTTGCATAATAAATTGGTTTTTTCCCCGTAACACTCTAACGTGAGTTATTATTTAGGGGGATAACTTAATTAGTGAAGCTCTAGATAGTGGAGGTGGACACTGTTCTCTTATTTTTTCTTGTGAGTTTTGATATAGAATATGTATGTTGTGTGTGCATTTAGGTTTAATCTCACTGCCATTTCTTAATATTTTTCCAAAAGTTATTTAAAACATAATTAAGATAATATGCTTGATTGCAGCAAAAAAAAAAAAAAGAAAGAAAGAAATGAGTAAAATGGTAAGAGAAAAGAAATGGCACCATATGGTTATGCTATACTGAGATCGATCCAAAATACGACATCTTAACAAAATTTATTGAAAAATAATTCCTCCTTGTATGCTTAAAGATTATTTTTATGCACTAATCAGACACTGTGATCCCATTTCTTTCTCAATTTGACAGAGATTGTGAGGAAAAAATCAATGTTACATTTCTACTGGCTGGGAAATGGACGATTTAAACCAGCGAACCTGTTGCTGCACCCCCATGGGGAGCTCAGTGGAGTGAGGCCAGTTCAGGCTTCTCATGTCCGCAGGCTCGATGGTGCCGGCCGGAAGCAGGGCGGGGGGTCCGCAGCAAGAAGGTACAGGACTCACACTTTTAGGTTGGTGTGTTGTAGCTGAACTCCTTTCCAGAGACAAGTAGACAAATTTAGTAGATTAACTGCTTCCCTGGGTTGCTGTGTCTGATTCTCAGAGTTGGGAGGGGGCGATGGGAAACCTCAGTGTTTTGAAGGAGGCATGTGGTTTACAAAACCACACTTTCTCTCTCGGGAGAGAAAGACTAAGGATGTTTATATGTGTGCACATGCACGTGTATGTATTTCTCTGTAGTACAGAATTAAATCTCCTTTCCTCGTGTGCATGCATGAAATACAAAATGTAAAACAGTGTGAAATGTTTCTGGAGGTTGAGGATCTTTAGCATGCCTGGGCCAGCAGTTGCAGAAGATGCAGCATCAAGGGACCCAGCGGGGAAGCAGGAGCTCAGAGGGACCACTGGCCACCGCCCGATTGCGGTTGGCGAATGAGCGCTGTTCTTTCCTTGTGAAAACAATAGGCACTGGGTCAGTTCTCGATGACTCACAGTGGGTTCTGTTGGTGTCCTTTCCTGACGACTGACCTGGCTGCCAGCCATCGGCCTCAGCGTCTGGAATTGCCTCGCTGTTATGGTTTTAATTTCAGATCTCTCCAGGCTGTTCCCAAAGTGCAGAATTTGTCATTGACCTGCTTGGGTATCAGGCAGGGTGGTGACTGTTCAGTCGGGCAGAGTTCTTAGAAAGAAGAGAATGAAATCTTAATCCTGTCCTCTGCCCAGCTGATTAACAAATCAAATGGCTTTGTCCTTAGCTGAGACACTGGATTTCTGGCCTACAGGTTCTTGTCAGTGAAGAAAACCTTGAATTCTGTTTTCTAATCCTCCTGAAATGCCCAGTGGGGAGAAATGATATTTATGGAGGATTGTCTGAAGGACACGAAGTCCATAAATCCCCCTGGCTAGTTTACATTTTACCCTTGGATCAAAACAGGCTGTCAGAGAGCGATATATTTGAGCTGTCTTGATTGAGGCCCCTGCGGAACGGCTTCTTTGTGAATTGTTGTTCACTGTTTTTTTGTTTTTAATTGAATTAAAAATGGTTGCAAGAAACAGACACATGAGTTAGTTTGGGCACGTGTGTGTGGAGAGAAAGTCATTCTAATGTTGGGGAGAGGATTCCCATGGGCCATTTATTAAAGTGCAGATTCTTGGGTTCCAGCTTCAGTGATTCTGTTTTGGGTGGAGCCTAGGATTCTGCATTTTTTCAGGCTATGCTGTGACTCTGATGCAAGTGGTCGGTGGAATACGTTTTGAAGAAGATTGTCTTTGAGAACCTGGAGAAAACTATGAATACTTAACTCTAGAAAAATTATGTACATATGCACATCAAGTTTTTTGTACAATTCCAAAAGGATCAAAAGGATTCCCCAGATATCAAATTAAAATTCTTTTTGTTGAAGAGATGTTTAAGCTGTCCAAACACATCACCCACCAACTCTTCAAAAAGGCATAATAGAGAATCTGCCTCCAGGTTTTAGGATCAGCAAAATCAGCATTTTTCCAAAACAAGTGGTTTATTTTTATTTTCTGGTTATTGTGAATGTTGTTAGACATCATAATTTCTTTGCATTGGCGACAAGGAAGCTCTTATCTGAATAACAACCCACCTCTACCGGCTGCCCAGGACTACAACATCATTGCAGTGTGCCAACTTCACTCCTATTTTATTGGCCCAATCAAATTTTTCTTTGCTACAATTCACCCCATAATTGCTTTTATCCCTTTGTGTTGTATTTGTGAATGAGGAAAGATATAATTAATTAACTTATTGTTTTCAATTAGCATTTAAGTTGATATTTGCACCAATAGAGAAGTGTCAAGACTGGGTTTGGGAATCTCCATTGCTTGTGTCACGTGGCCCTTTTTGATGGCTATAGAAATAGAATTTCGGCTGGAATCATTAGTGCATAGTAATGCCAGTTTGATTCTCTGTAACTTTCTAAATAGAGACAAACATACAGGACTTTGATTTATGTAACACGTAGTTAGGTGTAAAACTCTTTAGAGCACAGGAGAAAACCAAAATAACAAGAGGAGCAGACGGACGATTAGACACGAGGGAAGCTGGTGGGTGTGTGAATACAGAGATGGGAGGGGCTGTGGGAACTGAACTCTCAGAGCTGGACTCAGGAGGAGTCAATATTAGGAAGTAGAGACACAGGCTTGAAATAACTCCAGTTTTTCAAAAGAGACAAAAATCTAGCATTTTTAGGTAAAAATATTCAAATAGCACATATGATGGAAAATAAAATGTGTGCTGTGGGCCACATGTAGCCTGTGGGTTGTCATTTTAAATATCTGCTAATAATGATTAAAGGAATATAGAACTCTCTTCTTCATGTAGACAGAGAGGCATTGGTGAGTGAGTGGTGAGCGATGAGAGACGAGAAGTAAGAGAAGAGAGGTGAGACATGAGAGATGAGAGAAGTTTAGTTACATGATGGTGGTGATGATGATGGTGGTGATGGTGATGTTGATAACGATGATGGTGGTTGTGGTAAAGTTGATGATGACAATGAGATGATGATGATAGTGGTGACGTTTATGATAACAATGCTATTGATGATGGTGATGGTAATGTTGGTGATGATGATGGTGGTGAAGTTGATCATGATGATGGTGATGATGATAGTGGTGGTGATGGTAAAGGTGGTGATGATGGTGACAATGTTTATGATGATGATGATGATGATGGTAGTGAAGTAGATGATGATAATGGTGGTGATGTTTATGATAATGACAATAATGATGATGATGATGTTGATGAGGATGGTGATGATGCTGTTGACAATGATGATGGTGATGATAATCATCATGACTAGAAAGGTTTGTACTTTTCTTCAGACCCAAACAGGATGATGGGGTTCTAGTCTCTATTTGTAACTCAGTGACATGGAACGTTTCTAAAGCTCACACATCTTAACGCCTGAAGGCCGCTGCAAATCTTTTGTAAGACAGTGCTCTGCCCCAGTGTAGCACTGGGGCTGGAATTCTATTCATCAATCTAGGTATGCCTGGTTAAATCCATTGCATACTGGCACTGGACTGGATGTATTTTACTAGGCAACATAACCTCTGGGACACTTTTCATTGAATTCAGAAATCATGAGCTCTCCTTTAGTCCCCAGAAATGTAGAAATTCTCTTAGGGATTTTATAAATAAATGTAAAGGTGAACTTCTCGATGTGCATCTTACACATTTGACGTACAACTTGGATATTTCCTCCAGCATGGAACTTCCAACTGGCTGCTTTTTACTGGTAATTCTCTTAAAGCCATGTGCTGTAACTGAAGAAATAGTCTTGCAATATTGATTTTGTAGCAAGACTTACAGCAATTCAGATTGCCAATTTCTACTACTTATGCAGAAAAGCACTTTTCAAATCAGCCAATATCATGTGAATTGTGGTCTAAAAACTATTTTAACCAGAATCAAACTACTTAAAATTAGTGGATTATCCAAGGATTCCCACACTGAAAACTATGTTATATCTGTGGTTTGGTTGAGAACTGAAAATACGAAAAAAGAGAAAGCCTAGAAAAACCACTAAATTGGTAAAAGCTTTTGGGTTTTTAACCAGAAGTAACAAGAGGAAAGATTTGATTGGGGGGGCGTGTCTTGAAGCTGCACTAACTTTTAACTGGATTATAAATTCATTCAGGATGGTTTCGAGCACATGGTGGCATTTGGGAGGTCAAAGCCCCCCATCTTACCCATTGGCTCAGCCTGCTTATGCTTTACTAACTCTATGCTTAGTTACTTATGCTTTACTAACTGTATACTTAGGAGTTAGTAAACCTAATTTCATTCATGTGTCCCGGTTATTTAATCATTCTAAAGTGACACATTGGTGCCATCATCTGGCTGTGGTAAGTTTGCCATATTTCAGGAGAAATTGAGGCAAAGGGTACCCTGGCAGCCGGTGTCCCACCAATCTGAAAATAACAGTTAATAGGCTTTTAATCTGCTGCATGGGTTATTGTCCCCACGAGTGCTGTTTGAGTCCACAGATTTAAAAAATTAGAACAAAGTGTTATTTCACTCAGCATTCATAGCTGGTGATGTTCTTACTGTGGCTTCAGTAATCACACAGCGATTCCCTAACAAGTGCAGCCTTTCAATTTCCCACATCCGCAAATCCATCCGTATTGAAAAGCAAACAAGAAGCGGAGATCCAGACTGGACACTATTTCAGTCAAAGGCAGCTGATTAACCTCAGACCCAAAGCTCATTTTCAGAAGGAGACACGGACACCATCTAAAAAGATGCTCATTCTTGCAAGCTTTTGAAGTCTGTTTATAGGAGAATAAATACAGGGTAAAGGGCAGGACCACACCTACCTGACAGCATTGTTCTCCCGCACCAAGTGCATAATAACTATTCCGTAAGTGAATGAATGAATGAATGAATGAGGAAACAGGTCCTGCTCAGCACTGAGAGGACCGTGAGCCGAGCACCAGAGGTGCTAACAGGTGTGAGCTCACACCCTTTATTCTTCACTGAGTCCTTTCTTCGTGGCTCACAGAGATACAGAACATGCCAGCGCTGTTTTCTCCTCTGCACCCAGATGTGTTCATTATTCTGACCTGACTCTATCGTGGTCTAAACTGGAACATGCAGACCTAATGCAAAAATAAACCCAAAGAAATAAACAAAAGATGGAATGAAACTACCGTCCATAAATTAGCAAAAAATAAAGAATTTTTTTCGCTAACACGCACCACTTAACACTTCACAAATAGCATAAATACTACCATTATCAAATACCAACAATAAAATACTATGATAGATGCTGTGTTGTCAAAAATTTGAATGCTGATCTTTTAGTCCAAAGCAAATTTTATTACTCACTTAGCCAAAGTGTGCATTGGGCAGTTGCTGCTGCGTGGCTTAAAAGTCCTGATGAAGCATTTTTAAATCTATTGAACAGAAACAGAAAATGTCAAGTCACATAACGATAAAAATGTGCTGGTGTGCTGCCTGTGTTTGTGTTTTAAAGTCACACTGTGTTTTGGAAGCATTTGGTGTGTATGGCTTGGCAAGTCCTCGTGGCATGAAGCACGTCCATCAGGTCTGAGCTCAGTGTCAGAGACGATGGCATTCACAGCTCGGCCAGGCCTCTCCACTGCACTTGGCATGGAGCCCAAACACCTCACCTTACCCTACAGAAGTCCTGTTCCCTTCTGAGCTCTCCTCCCATGCCCCAGCCCCTGGCTCGCTGTGCTCCAGCTTTCCCCACACCTGTTAGTGGGATATGCCAAGCCTGTGCCCACCTCAGTGGGGACAACCGTCCCTGATGCACAAACGTACCTCCTTACCCAATCTAATGTCAGATGAGCTGCCACCACTGTGGAGAGGACTTCCTTGTGGCTTATTCGTCTCCTAGAGCTGCCGAAACAGACTACCACAGACGGGCCAGCGTAGAGACATTTATCCCCTCACAGTTCTGGAGGCTGGACGTCCAAAATCAAGGTGTCGGCAGGGCCACACTCCCTCTGAAGCCCCGGGGAGGCTCCCTCTTGTCTCGCCCAGCTCCTGGGGGCCTGCCAGCATCCCCCCGTCTCTGCCTTCATCCTCACCTGGTGTTTTGTCTGTGTCTCCGTCTTCTTAATGAGGACGCCAGTTGTACTGGATCAGGGCCCACCCTACTCCACTGTGATCTCATTCACCTTAACCAATGACCTCTGCAATGACCCTGTTTCCAAACAAGGTCACATTCTGAGACCCTGGGGGCTAGGGCTCCAACATCTCTTTTTTGGAGGGATGTATCTCAAGCTGCAGCCCCTGCTCTGCATATAGTGCCTCTCCCGGTCACCCCTGTCACACAGCCCTGGTTCACTCCTCTGTGGAGCACTTACCACCACCTTCTACATCTTGCTCATTTTCTTACTTGTCGGTTTACTGTCTGTCTCACACCACTAAACCGTGAGCTCCGCGAGAGTGAGGACCTTTTCTGTTCTGTCTTCAGAACAGTTCCCAAGTCAAAGCAGAGACTCATAAACAGTTACAGAATGAATGAATGATGCTGACATAAAATAAACTTATCAACAACAGGAAGGGCCCAGTGGCATACGACACTGACAATATACAGAGATATAATAATAACCTCATTCTGTAGCATTTTGCAAATTAAAAATAGCTTTCTCATGTCTTAGCTCCTGTGATTTTTACAACAGTCTCCACTTTTTTACACGGAAAGCTGAAATTCAGAGAGGTGGATTGCTCAGCCTCGCACAGCAGAGGCGGAGGCTGAAAACAGTCCTGCGACTCTGCTTTTCTTCTCTTTTTTCCTGAAATATGATCGCAAACAAGCCCGTCATCTTGTGGAAGGGTCACGTGTGTCTGTGAGAAGACCAATGAGCATAGAAGGCCTCCGGCTCCATGTTGAGTGAGGTCTGGGCAGGGTGTCCCCAGGGGAGAGCTGCTCATTCAGTCTGATTCTGTTTTCATTCTCTACAACACAGCGCAGCTCAGTTTGGACTTCTTACTAGGCAGGCCTGTTAACTGTCAGGCAGAGGGACAACTGAGAGGACAAGATGTTGAAGCAAAGGGTGGGCTCCCTGTGAGATCGCACCACTGAAAGTTTTCCTTTTCTTCCTTAATATTAGTAGTTTCTTAACAATTTGAGGGCAGCACAAGAAGACTGGGTGTCAACAAGATCATAAAACTACTTAAATCAAAAGGATTCATTTCCTTTGGATAAATATCCAGGAATGGGGTTGTGGGATCATGATAGTTTCTATGTTAATTTTTTGAGGAATCTCCATGCTGTTTTCAACAGTGGCTGCCCCATTTTACGTTCCCACCAACAGGGCACAAGGGCTCCCTTTTCTCCACATCCTCACCAAGACTTGTTGTTTTCTATGGCCTTGCTTTTAATTCTTTTTGGATAAGGGCATCCTAACAGGTGTGAGGTGATCTTATTGTTGTTTTGATTTGCATTTCCCTGGTGATTAGTGATGCTGAGCACCTTTCATACACATGTTGGCCTTTGTATGTCTTCTTTGGAGAAATGTCTATTCGGGTCCTTTGCCCAATTTTTAATGGATTGTGACGTGATAGAGGTGTTAGCTAACACTACCAAGGCAATCGTTATGCAGTATATAAATGTATCAAATTAGCATGTTGTACATCTTAAACTTGCACAATGTTACATGTCAATTACATCTCAATTTTAAAATAAAAGGATGCAAAATAGTTCTTAAAATGAAGTTGCAAAATTGTGAGGACTATAGAAGGCAATTAATTTAGCCACGTACTTTTCCATTGCTCCTAACAGAGCAGAAGCATTCTGTGATAGATAGACTTCCAGCTCCCATTCCTTAATTATCACAATGTTTAGGTTTTAAAGTTGGCATCCATCTCCTGACTTACAGTAGACCCACTTCACATCACGGCAGGTGTATCGGCTTTGGAAACAGAAGGACCAACTTCAGCTCTCGGTTCTCTAATTTCAATCTGTATGTAACCTTTGGTGAGCCATTTAACCGCTATAAAAAAGAAAAAATAAGTACCTTGCAAGATTTTATGTAGATCATTTGAATTAATGGGAACAATGAAGTGCTTATAGATATAAGATCATTTTAGCATTTAACTTACTGTTCTTTGTTAGTATTTCCAAATAATGTATAGGACACTATTGCCTGTGAGTGTCATCCTCTCCCTGCCCTCCCTCTTGACAAGATCCTATCCTCCTGTGGAGTCAGTTCCCACTGCAGGTCCTGGGGCAGCTTTCCTCAGGCCCCTGTGGAACTGTTCTTCTCGCTCGCTGGCTCTTTGGTGATGGTACTTTCACGGCGAGTGGGTGCTTCTAGTCCCATCCTTTAGACCGTCGGTTAGCTCAGGAAGGGTGAGGTCTCAGCCATCTCTGCATTCACAGCAGCAACTTGCATAGATATAATTTAATATATGTACATGTATTAATTTAAATTTCCTGTAGTATTTTCTGTCTCATTTAGTCTCACAAGGCATCACACTCAAGAAAGAGAAGTGGAGAGAGAATGTCCGTCACTCGCTCGGTGCCCTATGTCTGAATAAGTTGAACCCAACCAACGTTCTTTCATACTAACGTTATGTTGCAGTCTCTCCCTTCCTGGATATTCTTTTACTGGGCTTTAAAAGGTGCCTGTTTGGGAAATTTAGACTTCTGCTCTAAATTTAAAGATTGGTCAGGTTGAAACAGTTGAGGTGGTTTTTCCCCAAGAATTATCATTCAGAGATTTTTCTCATCTTTATGTTCTTGTAATTTAAAAACCTCTGAAGTTGTTGTTATCTTCCCTCTGCTCATGCAAATAGAAAAATCTAAATTCGTGGATTTATTGTCACTGGGCAAATACATTAAGTGGGGGCAGTGAAGATATTTGTCCTTCTGGGATCACAGAACAATGCTACATCACAGATTGCTGAGAAATGTGAAAGGCAGATGAATGTACAGATGCCACCAGATGACTTAGCTGGATCTAGTGCCCTGCTGCACAGAAGCTTCCAGAAATACATGGTCATATCCCACCAAAAGACACAAGGTCAGAGGAATCTGTGGGTCTCCGTGAGTAAATGAGATACTTGTCAAACGTCTTAGCGTTAAAATATCAGGGAATAATTCCGGCTAAGGAACGAGCAGATTGGGAAGCATTTGGTCACAAGACTGCACACAGCCCAAGAAATCCAGAAGAAAGACAGCTAACTGATTTGAACCATGTAGTTGCACCGGCAGGCCCGCTGCGGGTCTGTGCGCCGTAGGGCACAGCAATCCTTCTGTAACGAGGAGAGGATGCTTCCCCATTTTTCTCAGAGAGGAGCACAAACATCACGTGGCCAGACCAAAACATGCTCCCAGCTCATCCCAGTTTGCTGACCAAGAAGAAATCATCTCCTAGAATGCAGGCCTGTCTGTAGTATCCTCGAGAACCAGAAATATTGCAGTCTTTCCCACCTGACAGAAAGCAGACACGTGTATCCCTGGTTGGGAGAAGTCTGAGGCAGGGACCGTCGTTTTCACACTCAGAACCCTGTTGGGGCCGTGAACCCACAGGCGGATGTGTGTGCAGGGACACGCGATACTTCCAATTTCTCCCCAGTGTGGAGATCTTCTTCTCTGGGGGTTAGGGTTAGTTGGGAACTGAATGGTCCCGCAGCCTGACCACACCAACGACAACACAATCTTCGGAGGAAAATATATATTCAGTGGGACCCCACAGTTCGCTGGTGGCATTTGGACCTTTGCCTGTTTTCACACCAATTTAGCAATGCACTCCCTGAAGGGCACTCTTTAGGAGACGCCTTAATTAAGATTTCTGCCTGCAGCAAATTTTGGGACTGCAATACATCACATTATAGCAACTCAGACACAGATCACTGGCCACTCAGACTGCTCATGTGGTGTGAACAAATATTACCATTTTCATTTTGCTGTGGATCATTTTTGAATATGATTAAAAAGGCAGCTCCAAATGTAAGATTTTTGTGCATCCATTTTTTCACCAAATCTGATATAATGTCTGTATCTTTTAAAAGAAAGTACTTGCCTCAAAAGTCTATAGTGTCTTATAAATTACAGAATAGTCAGAAGTGTAAGAGATTTTAATATGTACAAAAATAATAGAATAGATATTTTACATTGAATGATTTCATGAAGCAAATCAAGAAACAGAAATATGAACTCTGATAATTTCTCCAATTTTCAAAAAATGAGGATTTAATATATTAATATTTAAATTAGTATAATGGGAAGTCTCCAGTCTGCTCTAAATTCAATTAATTCCCTTCCATCTGTTTTTTTTTTTTCCCCCTTTCTCTCTGGAGTCATGGCCACATCTGCTTGTACCAAGGGCAATTCCTTTTAACTCATAGTAGGTGGAAAACTACTGCCGCCACTTTAATTTTTCTGTTCCTTCTTGATTCTGCGGAGATGTGAGTCTGCACTCAGTTAACACAAGCCTGAAAACGTGACTTGAACAACAAACCTTTTTTGTACACTTTGTACAAAGTATACTTTTTATACATTTTGTATTCCTAAAATGTTTTTCCTAAACCTTGCCTGTTACAGTGTATGTACATCCTTTTTTTCTTTAAGTCTGACTGCATCCGAAGAATAAGTCAAATGTCCCAACTGGAGTTCTGTGACCTTCACCTTATGAAGTTAGAGTCTTTGTCAGAGCCTGGAGGAGGTCAGAGCAGGTCGCAGCCAGGCCCGTGCTTCTGGTGCCCCTCCGTGAAGGGCACTTCATCTCCTTCCTCATAGACCTATGGAAACCTCCAGCTCCTGGGCTAGACTGTCTCCCTGTTCCTGTGGATTTGCCCCAGGGGGCCTTCAGCTCACCAAATGACGCTTTACATTCTACATGGGGTGTGTGTGAGTGTGGGGGGGGAATATTTAGTGGGGTTTTTTTTTTTTTTTTTGCTCGTTCTTTTACTTGTTTTTTTTTGCATTTGCAACCAAATAGCTCAAGCAATTTAAATGTTACAGTCTTTCTCAACCCTTCCTTCCCTCCAGAATCAACCTAGGACTTTTAAATCCTTTAGCCTGAGCCCCACGGGTTTACCCGGCCTGATTTTGGAGGTTTGCGGGGCCCCACTGCCCAGGGCTTAGAGAGCACCACCCAAGCAACTTGCTGACTCTCTCCCGGGGCCCAGGGCTCTGTGTGTCTTCACAGCTCCTCCAGGTGATTCGGACACATGATGAGGATGGGGAGCCACAGAAATTCTGAATAGGAAGGTCTAAGTTGAAACTAAGGAAAAAAGTTCCTTCCTCTTGCTACCCCAAAACCAATACATATACTTGTACGTATCTAAATTCCAATGGTGTTCGCCATGTTCTGGCACTTTAAATTTGAGAATTGCTCATGTAAATCCAGATTTCTGGTTTCTCTTGAAATATCTAGCATCTCTAGGCCCACATTCCCGTGTGGAAACAGGCGTTTCCAGGCCCGTCCTGGCTATTCCTATTACCCCAACCCTGAGGCCCAGTGTTAATGGCGATTCGTCATGACTCCTGCACTGTTACTTTTTCTTGAAGTGGATCATGACTCCTGTACACTCAGATCTCTCTCAAAATAAGAAAACAAAACACAGACCAAGAAAAACAGTAGAATATCCTTGCAGAAGACCACGCAACTGTTTACTACACGTCAGAGCAAATCTGTATTCTAGACCTGGCTCACCTGACTCCGTGTGGGCACTGACCAGTCCCTATAGACAGTTGGGGTTTTAATCCCTTGGCCTGAAGTTTTGAGCCTTTTTGTCTACATTGTTCAGTTCACCAGATGATTTACTCAATTGTCCTTCTAGAGTTACCTATGTGGAATATTAATGCTTTGGAACTTAGGGAGCATATTGCAATATTCAAGAATTCTACTTATCATCTCCCAAACAGTAGATAAGAGCCCTGTCATAGCTGTCATCCAGAAAGCTCCAATTACATGTGCATGGTGCTTAATAAACACACACACACACACAAACACACACACACACACACGTTGTTGTTTCTCTTACAAGTCTTACAACTACAGTTTGAGATGAATGGCCCAGTGAGAAAGTTCTGGGTGAATGATCAGCTGATGTGGCATCTCTAGGAATTGTGCCTTTTCTCCCTTAAGTCAGGCCTTAGATGTACTAGAAATACAGCACCTCAGAGCTTTCACAGGCTGAAATAGATTTTAATTCCCTGCCAGGCCTTCTCAAACATCCAACTGCTAAAATCTGATGATGCAGCCAGAAGAGGAGGGGAAGCCATATATTTTATTTCTCATTGGATGAGACTGGAGCGCTGTAAGCCAAGGCCAACATTTCATCCTTCCATATCACACTGGAAGTCTGCATGTGAATAGGTTCCAGTCCCCATGCACATATTGTCCTGTATGTGCAAGGAGGGCGAGGTAGTTGGAGGAACAAAGGAGACGCTGCCGCCTTTATTCTCACATCAAACAGTGTGTAAATGCCTGGTCTTCACTGGGAGAAGGAGCGTGATTGCATTCCGTCAGGTGGCGTCACGATGAGGTGACAGGTGCTGCACCTTATGGACCGGACAGCACGGTGTTCTCCCTTGTTCTCCCTGCAAGGCCAGCGGCACGAGAGACTGGCCAGTTGAAGTCACTGATACATATCTACATCTTTTCCTACGTGTGTGTTGTGTACCTGCTACACACCTACACCTGTACCTGCATGTGTGTGCATACCTGCTACACACCTACACCTGTACCTACACATGTGCATGCACACCTGCTACACACCTACACCTTTACATACGTGTGTGTGCACACCTGCTACACACCTACACCTGTACCTGCACGTGTCTGCATATCTGCTACACACCTACACCTGTACCTACATGTGTGCATGCACACCTACCTACATATCTACATATGTACCTACCTACATATGTACATGCTTATCTACACATGTATGGACATACATGCATACTTACATATCTACCTACTCACTTACCTCCATGTGCACTTATATGTGTACCTACATACTTACCTTCATACATACATATGCACATGCATGCATATGTACCTACATTCCTACTTCTATACATACTTAGGTACCCACATGTGAACCTACACACACATCCATACATAAAGCATTTGTGCGTGTATGCGTGCCTACCTACCTACATACCTCCCTACTTACATGTAAGGCAAATTTTTATTGTTTGAGCTCTGCAGAGCATGTTCACCTAAGTCCCCACCAAACGAGCAGTCAGGAGAATAAACTCTGCTCAGATGCCCACGTCTATTTCAGTAAGCTCACTGCTTGCTTCCTGTCCCTTGAGCACAGTGCTGGGTCTTCCTGGAGCGTAACTGGGACAGAGCAGAACTTCAGGGGAGGACAGGGCGGGAGCAGAGCCGACCCAATGCCTCAGGCTCAGCCCTGCCTTGGGATGTGAGGCAGCTCTGTGACTCGGCTGTGGAGTGACTCATCTTGTTCTTCATTTCTCTCACACGAGAGTGTTTAGCAAATGGTGCATCATGAAAACACAAGTGTTTACAGAAAATTGTGCACGCTAGGAATTTTAGCCCTGACTTTTCTGTGTGTCACTTTTCAAACCAATTTTCAAGGATTTGTTTCCTCTGTAGCCGAATGAGGGGAACAAAGTCTGCACATGAGAGATAGTATTGTCCTGGGGAAATATCCAGAGGATTAATGTATTTCGACTGAAGCTAGCAGGAAATTGTGTTTCAGCCGTGCTTATGGGCTTATTGTGAATATGTCACATCAAGAACAATTTGTTAAATAAGAAATATAGGGTGTAGAAATAGGAAGGCAAAATAAATGGGGAGAGACAGATCTAAGAGTGGCTTCGATGTGCGTCTGCGTTGTTAATAAACGAGAGACGGGCTCTCTCTTTCAGTAAAAGAAAAATCCCTGACTCCCAGTGAAGTAAGAAGGGATGTTTTTGTTTAAGTCACCTCTGTGTCATATTTGAAACTGGAAGGCTAAGTAATTCCAGCCCCGTCGATTCGTAAATACAGTGAAAGTTGAAACGGTCATAACAAGCTCAGCTCTAACTTGATGATGTGACATCATGTTACAGTCGCTCATGTATTTCCCACCTTCTTAAGTGCATGGATTCTCACATCTCTCAAGGAGAGGCAACAGTAGAGGACACACCCAGCTCCTGGACATGGACGACAATGACGGGTGACCCAGAGTCACCAACAAGTCAAAAGAGCAGAGCTAGACTCAACCAACTCCCGGGCTGTCCTGTTCGTTTTGTTCATTTCGTTTTTTCATTAGTTGTTCCACTTTGGGGGTGGAAGAAGGCGGGTCATTTTTAAGAATTTTGTTGGCATCACATAACAGTCAAACTGACTTTCTGGATGTTATCATGGGAAGACACCATTGAGGGATCGGAAAAATGATGTCTTACGATGGAAAGGACAAAGAGATCTCTGAGTTTTCCAGATGGATCTTTGTTTCTTCTCAAGCAAAATGCTGTTGAAAATTATTTGCTCACTGGAGAACTAAGTATTGCTTTTGGTAAATATTCGTGTAGCTAGGACAAAATGACTATAAAATTTTCTCGGAATTGCTGCCGGCTTGTAAACTTGTTGCTCAGGGCACTGCAAGTTATTATTCCATTAGAATCCTGTAGTGTCAGCACTGGAGTTACCTGGATCCCAGAGAAGTAACTGGATCCCAGTTACCTGGATCCCAGAGTGTCCAGACAAGTAACTAACAGAATAACCGCATTGTTTGAAGCAGAAAAGAGTGTTGAAATATGCCATTTTGAGATTTATTATTTTTCTTGGCTTTTACTCTTAGCATCGTTTGAATCTATAACTTAAATCCTATAAGATTTTTAGGAAAAAGGAAATGAGAGAAATAAAAAGACATACTATAGGTTCAGAGATATATTTTGTTATAATAATTAGCCCACCACAGTTTACAAGAATATTGAAGTCAGTTGTTAGAATGTTCACAATGTAAAAAAATAGAAAAAGAAACAGATGAAATCATATTCAGAAACAGAATAAAACAGAAAAGTAAGTTCAGTTGTCAGTTAGAACATAGACATGCAGTTTATAAGTTGAGCTACACATTTAGCTCTGGGCTTCCTTGCAGTCTAAGCATAAAGGAAAATTTGACTGTATTACAATTTTGTGAACCTGCTATTTATACGGAAAAAAGTAAAGCAGCATCTCAGGAGAAGCCTGGGACACAGACTGTAGAGCAGTGGGCGTGAACTTCCATGGAGGCAATACTGACGGGGTCAAGTCCTCACCGTTCCCTTTAACGCACATAACGAGGACATTATAGAGAGCTCCATGTGTGTGCCTCTGTGTGTGTTTAATTTTTTATTTCTTTGGTTTTTTTATTGTAGTAAAAAATACATAACATAAAATTTACCATTTTAACCATTTTGAAGTGTACAGTGCATTTCATTAAGTATTCTTACACTTATGTAGGAAGACGCAGCTAAGACTCACAGAGGTTAAGCAAGTCAGACAGCTGCTGGGGTAAAGCCAGGGTTTGAATCCGGCAGTTCCGCACCTGCGTTGATCTGAGTGACCGTCAGGAAAGTCTGTTTATTTGTTAGACACTTATTTCATTGAATTAAGGCATCGCCCTTTCTGGATATTCTCTTCTAAAGGGTGTACAGCCCAGCAGAGTTCTCTGTTATGGGTCACAGCTAGGATTCTCTTATTAGAAAGACACATGTCCTAACCCCCATTTCACAGCTGTACAAGTTGGGGCCCAGGAAGTAGAACTGACTTGCCCAAGCTGGGCAGTTCTCTATGACTCCCTGAGAAAGTCGCCGAGCCAGGCAGCCGGGCACGCAGATCATTTCAGAGTGTGGGATGACTGTGCAGTGCCCTCACAGGGCAGGCCTGCAGGTCTATAGAGCATTCCGGGCTGTGACAGCAGAGAAAACCTGGGGGTAAGAATGGGAGCAAGAGCCAGGTGGGGGATACTGGATATAAACCTTGTCTACTAGAATGAATTTTGCTAGAGTTAACCCTATGCTCCCTAAAAATAGTCATACGTATTAAATGCAAAATACATGCACATCAGCCCTCATCTTCAGTCACCACATCATCCTTTCAGGGAGAGGAGGTTGTCCTTCACACAGGCAGGCCAAAGGTGGTGGTCATTTGTCCAGTCTCAGATGACTGGTGACAGAGGCAGGGCAGAGCCTGGAGCCAGTGCTCACTCCGGCATGCTCTGCTCTCTCAGGAAGAGGGTTTCTATCCAAATCGAGGCTGTGGGACCCCATCTACCCTGCCTGTCCCCAGCTCGTCATCCCCAAGTCTGTGCAATCCCCAGGCCCTGAGCCAACATGGACCCAGCCCGACCATTTATGAGGAGCTCCATCTCCCAAGGGGAGGGGCTGAAAGGCACTCTTGTCCCTAACTTTTAATCCCTCATGTCTTGGGGGATCCGCCACTGCAGAGATCCCAGCTCACCTCTCAGACTTCAGCATTCCTGCCTAGCCTCCACAAGGCAGGGAGCTTGCCTGGGTTCTGGTCCCTGTCCCAGATCCTTGCTCTGAACCCAGTCCCTCTGAGTGGGGTCCCAGCCTCTCACCCAACTCCTGGAAGACTCAGGCTCTGGGCCCCAGCTACGGGGTGGCGTTCTGGTCAACCCAGGTGGATAGTCCTGCAGCCGCGATGCTGAGATGCCACAACATCCACACAGCAGAGGCTCCCCAGGCCTCCCACCTTGGGCACTGCCTCTTAGACCCCTGTCCTTGAGGACAGTTCTACCAGCTGTTGGATCCCTCACCCCAGGACTCATCTGTTTGCAGTCCTCCTGCCCCTCTAAGGGTTTCCATTTAGTGTTTGCAGGTCTGACACCCAACACCGTGGGAATCAGGACTCCCAGCTGGTGGCGATCCTCATCGTCGTGTTGTGAAGTCGAAATCTCTCAAACTTTGTCAATGTACAGAGATATGACATTTTCACCCTGCAGATTGAACCCAGGGCACGAAGCTACTTAAGCAGGGATATTAAGAAGGCAGGGAATAGACAATGGAGAGATTTTCATAACTCTACTTACACCGGGCCATGGAAGCCTTCACACCCTGTGTCCAAAGTCCAGATGAGAAATTGAAGTGGCAGCTCAATCTGAAGTTTATGGAGTTGCTTCCTGGGCTTCAACTGTGCTGTCTATGTAGCTCAGAGTTTTACTGAGAAACTGAGAAAAATAATGTTAAAACAGTGTTACACATTTGATACAACATTGCACAGTATTTTAGGGTTGGTCAGAAGGGCAGCAGAGTTCATATACGACTGGCGTGCGGAGCCGGTCGGGTGCATTGGAGTCTTATTTATCTTTGTGTCTCTTTACTCATCGGCTCAGTGAAGGTTTTCTGAAGGTCTGTTGAACGGAGGTTCTTGTAACAGACAGAGAAGTTGAACACACATAATAACCAAGTTTACTTGGGCATAATGCTTCCCACATGGGCCACTTTACAGTCCTCTAACAGCAGGGTTCTTCCCTCAGCTGGGCTGCAGAGCAGAGAGCCCCTTCCAGTGGATGAAAGTGCAGCATATGCACCTGTGCGAACATCCTGGGGAGAAGGTCCATACCTGTCTTCAGATCCTCAAAGACGTCTGTGACCATGTAAATCCCAAACTAGATTTAAACCTAGCATACAATTAACGTATGACTCTAGTCTATATTTAAGGCTAAGGATAAGAGCAGTAAAGAGGTCCTTTGAAAATTAACCACTGTCCCGCTCATCTGAAAATAGATGCACAGGATGGCACTTCATCGTGGTCTGCGTGTGTATGTTTGTGCTACTTTTCATTGTTTGAAGGAGCGTCATCATGTGATCAGAGTAATAGCCTAGCCAATAAGGAAGGATTATTTGCCCCATGGATCAGAGAAGGAAACCAGGGTTTACAGAAGTGTGACAGCCCCGAGTGTATGAAGTTGGTGAATGAAAGAGGCAGAACCATCTTGAGTGTCCTGTATCCTCAAGTGGCACTAAGGGTGCTTCCGGCTGTTGGCCCGTGTGCTGCAGAAGCATTCTGGGGAGATTACTGTGATTTGCCCCAAGATTACTACTCTTCACCCCATAGGCAGCCCAATACTCTTATCTCTGATTGTTAAAAAAGGAAATTACCATGGGCTCTAAGTTGTTTGCAGTTTGTGAATTTAATAAGGCCAACACACTCATGGACCCCCAGATGGACACAGCATTTGAAGTTTCATTTACACAACAGAGGGCCATGGTCCAGGACCTTCCAGTGGTTTCCATCCACAGTCCCAGGGTTGTGCATATGGAGGGCCGCCCTTGCCTCCCAGGATGAGCCAGGCGCTCCCCACTCTTGGGGAAATCCACTGTGCAAACAAGAGTTCAGCAGCTGGTGGCCTTTCTGATCTGGTTGCCATGGGAACGGTGGTCAGATGGTAAGGAAGGGAAGTTATAAAAAGAAGGCTGTCTTTGAAACCCTTACCTTGTCTCCCCAATCTCGTGCGTTTCCATGGAAGCAGAAGCAATAACCACTCGCCAGGCGTGTTCCAGGGCCTCCGTCTCCTGGGCTGTCAGTCAGACGCTTCAGGCCTCCTTTCAGGAGCACTGAATTCACCCCAAACGTAAGAACTGGAGTTTTATGAGGCCTTCACAGCACGGGACCCTGAAGACCACCCAGGTCTCCTCTCTCCCTGGAAGGGCCCTCCTCTGAGGTGGGTGCAGCCCAGCAGAGGGGGCAGCCTGCGACCTGAGGACCGCCTGCCTCCCCGGGGGACTCCCTGGATCCTCCCGGCCTCCCTGTCCTGTGGCTCCACCCTGCTTCCATTAGGCCGTTCTCATCTGGGCCCTCTCTGACTTCATTGCTGGTCTCTCTCGTGCTGACCATTGAACCTCGCCCCACCCTGCCCTCACCTGCCCAATACAGAGCTTTCTGGTCCAGTCTGAGTAACCCCCTCTCTGCCTCTCTCTGTCTCTGTCTCCCTTTCTCCCTCTCCCTCTCCCTCCTCCAGAGGGTGTCTTCCTTTGGCAGAGGTTTCTCTTGAATCACATGGTGCCAATCTCTCACCTTCAGGATGCTTTCTTTTGTTGGAAATGCAGTGTTTTCACTGTTCTCAAAGCAGTTGAGAATTTTCTCACAGTCGTGTTTAACTGCCTCCAAGACACATCGTTTTTCATCCAGATTTGAGGAGAGAAAAAAATCCATGTTCTACGGTGAATAGATACTATTCTCTTTTGCCTAGAATATGCATGTGATTGTCCCCTCAGCTGCCTGTGGAGGCATTTCTGCAACTCATTTCCAGTGGCCTTTACACCTTGAGATAAAGCACCAACATAGAAGGTTAATTGATTTACACATTTTCCTTTCCATTGGTCAGCCCAGTCTCTTCCAACTTCAGTTCCAAATTTATGCAAAATATCCGTCAAGCATAAAACAGTCACAGAGCCCGAGTTCTTGGATGCATCCACCCCAGTCTCCCCTGGGAGGATTGATCCCTTCCTACTATTTTTTAAAATACACACATCCATTCATTTATCCCACAAATACTGACCAAGCAGGTAACACAAGCCAGAATCCAACAGGGATGCCACATAAGCAAACGGGGTCCCTGCTTGCACAGGACATTGCCGTCCTGGAGGGAAATGGACAGTAACACACGTACAGTAGACGGCACAGTGGACGTGCAGAATGGCTCCCTCCAGGACGGCCAGTGGCCTCTGTGCTGCCCAAGCCAGCAGGCTTATTCCATCCTCAGTGTGTCCCACCCACTGCGACACACGGCACGGCTGATCATTCTTGTCTTTCTGAAGCTCTGCCCTCCCTGGCTTCCCAACTCATCGCCCTTGGACGCACACAGTGAATCCAGCTTTCTGAACAGACATTCCTTACCTCCTTGGAGGCGTTCACCTCCACCCACCCACAGGGGGAAGCTCGTCTCCTCCCTCAGCTCCTCCCCCACCTGCACACAGGGCACAGTGAGACAGCCCCACAGCAGACCCTTCTCCCTGGACAGATGACTTCATTCAACAAGTGGTTACTGAGCACCTGCCAAGCACTAGACTCTTCCAGGCGCCTGGGACATAGACGAGAACATGTACTGGTGTTTTGTCACGATGCGCACAGCCCAGTGAGTGCCATCATATGTCTCCAGCCACACTGTCCTCCATGCCTCCTGTTCCCTCTGGACGTGTCCTTCAGGTTCACATTTCTGCCACCCCCTCTTCTCCTCCCACCCTCCCCCACCCTTTAGTCTCCATAGACCTCCCTGACCTCCAGTGTAGTGTTGGCCACCCCTCCTCCATGCCCTGTTGTCTTCACACACTCTTCCCTCAGAGAATCACACCCTTGGCTGCAGCTTCTGGTCAGTCAGCATCAATGTCCGCCCTCCCTAGACCGTCACCTCCCGGAGGGCGGGGGCCATGTTTTAGACCCTGTGTCCCCTGGAATTTGCACAGTGATGTTCAGAGTTCAAGATGTGAGAGCAAAATGTCAGCGGAGAAGGTGTCTATCAATCCTCAGGAGAAAAGATGGATGCAAGGAGACCTAGACACAAAGACTGTAGGAAAGCGAGCTTGAGATGCTGACACGAAGATGTAAACACGACACCAACAGAATATCAGACTCGACGGTGAGAAGCTGTACCTCATGTCACCCAGGTCACTCCAATTCCCATAAATTATCCAGCTGCCCATTTTCCACCTGGATGACCCACAGGCACTGCAAAGCTCTAAAGCTGAATTCACCATCTTCCCCTCACCACAGATTTGCTTCTGTTTTGCATTTTTCATCCTGGTGAGTGCCATCAGAATCCACCCAAATTGTCCAGTTCTAAACCTCTCTCTCCCCTTATCCCATAAGTCAAGTCATCAAGTCCTATAAACTTTTATTTCTTTCATATATCTCAACTCCTTTCCATCCCCAGTAGCACTACCTTCATTCAAGCCTCCATCACGTCTCACCCCAATAACACTAACCAGGGTGACAAAGTGAGTATTTAAGATGCAAATCTAATCATCTGGGACGCCTCCCCCCTCCTTACTTGTCTGATTCTCATTGACCCTTTAACACTCCACCTATCTGGCATTTTCACATAAATTCTCCTCAATCTCCCACTGGAAACTACAAGTCTCAACTCCACACTTCCCAGAACTCCTCTCCCCAGAGTTCACTCCCAGCACATAGCACCTCCGTCTCCCCATTGTTCAAAGAACCTGGGAGTCGCCCTTGACACACCTCTCTCCCAACCCCCAAATCTAACATCAGCTGACATCCGTTAAGTACTTACATTGTTCCAGATGTTGTTCTAAGGACTTGAACTCAACCCTCACAACAGATCTGTGAGGTGGGGGATATAATATCCTGCTCCGCTGATGAGGAAACAGAGGCTCAGAGGGAATAATACCTAGTCAAGTAGCTAGTATGTGGTAGAACTAGGGTTCAGACCCCCAAAATTTGGTTCCAGAGCCTGCTTTGAGACACTACCTGCATCCCAACTGAGTCCCTGACCATCACCACATATCGGTCACCCAGACCCCCAAACAGCTCTCAAGTCCGCCCTGTCCTTCCACCCCGTTGCTGACAACTCAGATTCTCTCTAGCAAGTAACTACAACCTCCCATCCTGACATCCTTCATCCTTTCTTACACTCCCAATCCCTGTCCCTGGGCCTAATCGATTATCTGCACAAAACTGACCATGTCTCTCCAGTTGCCCTTGGGGCAAGGTTCCAAAGCCTCAGAATGGCGTGCAATGCCTTCCATGGTCTACTCCATCTTCATTTTTGCCCTCTCTTCATCTCTTTCCCAACGTCAGCCATATCAATTTTCTAGTTATTTAAAATAATGTGAACTCAAATTTTCAAACCTTTCTTTGTGCAATGATCTCCCTCCACCCCAAGAATGGGCAAGTTCCCTAGGCATTGGAACTAAGTAAATTTCAAAAATAGTTGAATATATATTCTAAAAACTAAAGCTCAGGGGACATAACATCAATCTCAGGAAAAATTCTAGGAAAGATTATCCCATAGATCATTTACCAGTACTAGAAACAGACAAAAAAATGGTTACAAAGATTTACAAGGAGAAGGTATGCTGGACTGATTTCCTCTTCAAATGTTTCTAGACTATTCGGTCAAGATGCTATTGGAGCCACGGCCATCCTTTCCCATCTGTATTACTGTTCAATCTTCCAACTGGTCCTCCTTCCTCATATAAACCAAAATCCCTAGTAAGACCAACAAGGCTCTCCCTGATCTGGTGCCCAGTGTTTCCCAGCCCACACGCGACCCTCCAGCAACACGGATCTCCTTGCACCTCATCGACATGCTATGCTGCGTGATGCCTCAGACTTTGCTCATCCACTTCCCTTTATCTGGATTGCCCGTCTCCCTTGAGTTTGGGGAATTCCTACCAATCCTTTAGGAAAGGTTCAGGTGAAAGATGTCATAATCACAGCCTCCTTCTCACCCACCTAGTAACCCCGTGCATTCTTCTACCATTGCACTTACCATCATGTTTGGAAACAATCTGTTTGATCCATTTTCTCTGAAGAAGTATCTCAAGTGAGATACTATATCTTATTCATTGGAAGACTCATTATGTGTTATGCAATAGATAATATGTTTGCTGAACTCTTAAACTGAATTGTTTTCTTTGAGGTCAAGAAGATAACAGGTGCATTGAATTATAGCATAAATAAACTTGATCTGTAATCACCTAAATGACCATAACCAAAGACCACTGCTTTGTTCAAATGACCATACCCAGAGACCACCATTCACAGGAAAAACAGTCTATAATGGTGAGGTGCAGGGTGCTGTCCTTGGTTCTGATTTATTCAGTATTTTCAGATGTGGAAACATTACAAATTCGTGGAGACAGACGAATATGAAAAGCATGGGTAAAGTAGTGGATGTCAAAATTGGAATGCAAAAACATTTCATCAGACTTCAATAATGTAAACAATTAAGCAACATCAAGTTTAACAAGAAAACATAACATCTTAGTTTCACCCCACCCTCCACCAAAAAATTAAAAGCAAAATAAGAACAATCAGTTTTCTTCTGAGAGTTGAAGACATATAGAAATAGAGTTCTGCCAGCCCTATGTGGTTTCAGAAGGAGGACAGTGGGTAGATTTTACAAGGATGTAGATTATAGTAATATAAGAAAGACTTTCTGGAGAGCTCTGACTGTGTAATGAAGTCTTTCATGGAATAGTGAGTTCACATTCTTTGGAGACTGAAAAACCACTCCTTCAGGATCATTCTGCAGTAGAGTGCTGGGCTGCTAAGAAATTTGAGGGTGTTTATGGGTTCTCTTTCCTTTGGTTCTTACAAGCAGTTAATTCCATACATTTTTATCTGTATTTACATCTAAAGATCATTTACACATGATCCACCACATGAGTCACAAAATTTACTAAAAATTGGTGGTCTGGAGTTAATAAAGACTGAAATTATGTGTTTACAATAAATCCTGGCTGTTACAAATCTCCTCTAAACAGATGCACACACAGATAAGTGGGATTCCTACAGTTCGTGAGAGGAGCACTTGTTAGGAATATATTTTTAATGTTATTTTGAGTTAGTCATGATTTTAAATTGCCACTTTTCATTCTGTTCTGTTCATAAAGTTCTGTTAATTTAGCTTTAGCATTTTCAACAATCTTTTTATATGCCATTTGTTAACTCCACAGTGCCTAGTGTACAGCAATGCATATTTATATCAACAATATTTTGGCTCATAATTTCCA
The DNA here is from genome assembly GCA_031878705.1 of Tapirus indicus. Lineage (NCBI taxonomy): Eukaryota > Metazoa > Chordata > Mammalia > Perissodactyla > Tapiridae > Tapirus > Tapirus indicus. Next base: position 126,428,342 of record CM062925.1, read on the forward strand.
GTATCTGGATTTGGAAAGATATACATATGAACTTCAAATATGAGTAATCAATACATCTTTTGATAAAGTAGGTAAGCACATAATGCCCTCCAAATGTCCTTGTATTGGAAGTAGTTGTTGACATATCTGAGTTATTTTGCTGCAGACAAGCAGAAATGGGTTTGTTAGTGGCTTGGGTTACCTGCCCTGCTAAGTGGACTGTTGCTGGGGAAGTTTGAGACAATATATTCATCACAGAGAGGGTGAGCCTAGATAACCTTGAAGGGGCCTTCCAGGGCTAAGAGCCTGCAGTTCTCTGCTGTTTCCTTGACCAAATCCAGACTACTCAGGCTGACATTCAAATTCCCGCCTCATGTCCACTTGAAGGACATTTGCTTTATCCAAACTAAACTCATCATTCCCCAAGCAAGTCCCATTCATTCTTGTGTCTCCAACACTTGTTCATTTTCTTTCATTTGGTTGGATTTATTCCACAAGTTCAAAACTTCCCCCTCCATCCACACTTATCCACCTCATCATTGAGCCCTTTCAAAAATAATCTTTCCTTGAACTTGCTTAGCACTTCATCTGTTCTTTTCTTATGTGACCTCTTTCTATTTATTATTATACCTAGAAGAGTTGAAGTCTTTCCTACTAGACTACAGGTGTCTTGAGGATGACAGTAGTATGTTATTTATCTTTCTCTCCCCAGAAGTACCTCACAGTGCCTTACAGATAGTAGGCTATTTTAAAATATTTGTAAATAATGCTTCAATGAACATGAGGTTGCATACATCTCTCTGACATCCTGATTCCAATTCTTTTGGATTTTTTTCATTTTTTGAGAAACTGCCATACTATTTCCCATAGTGGTTGCACCATTTTACATTCCTACCAACAGTGTATCTGGGTTCTGATTTATCCACATCCTCACCAATACTTATCTCCTGTTTTTATAATAGCCATTCCAACAGGTGTGAGGTGATAACTCATTGTAGTTTTGACTTGCCTTTACCTGATGATTAAGTGATGTTGAGCATCTTTTCATACATCTGTTGGCCATTTGTGTGTCTTCTTTGGAAAAATATCTCTTCAAGTCCTCTGCCCATTTTTTAATTGAGTTACTTGGTTTTTTGCTATTGAGTTGTAGGAGCCCCTTTTATATTCTGGATATTATCTCCTTATCATACATATGGTCTATGAATATTTTCTCCCATTTTATACATTGTCTTTTTACTCCGTTGATCCTTTACTTTGCTGTGCAGAAGCTTTTCAGGTTGATGTAATCCCACTTGTCTAATTTTGCTTTTTTGCTTGTCCTTTTGGTGTCATATCCAAGAAATAGTTGCCAAGCCCAATGTCATGAAGTTTTTCCCCTATGTTTTCTTCTAATTTTATAGCTTCAGGTCTTATGTTTAAATATTTAATCCATTTTGAATTCATTTTTGTACATGGTGTTAGATAAGGGTCCAATTTCCTTCTGCTCCATGTGAATATCAACTTTTCCAAAAACTATTTATTGAAGAGACTATCCTTTTTCCATCATGTATTCTTGGCATCCTTGTCAAAGATCAGTTGACCACAAATGTGTGGATTTACTTCTGCACTCTCTATTCTGTCCCTGTGGTCTATATGTCTGTTTTTATGCCAGTACCATACTGCTTTAATTATTGTAGCTTTGTAATATGTTTTGAAATCAGGAACTGTGATGTCTCTTGCTTTGCTCTTCTTTCTCAAGATTGCTTTGGCTATTTGAGGTCTTCTGTCATTCCATATGAATTTTAAGATTTTTTTTTAAATTTCTGTAAAAATGCCATTGGGATTTTGATAGGGATGCATTGAATCTGTAGATTACTTTGGGTAGTATGGACATTTTAACAATATTAAGTCTTTCAACCCATGAACAGGGCATGTCTTTCATGTTTTTGTGTCATCTTTAATTCCTTTCATCAATGGTTGGTATTTTCAGTGTACAGGTCTTTTACATCTTGGCTAAGTTATCTCCTAAGTATTTTATTCTTTTTGATGTAAATGGGATTTGTTTCTTAATTTCCTTTTTGATTAGTTCATTGTTAGTGTACAGAAACACAGCTGATATTTGTATGTTGAGTTTGTTTCCTACAACTTTATAATTCATTTATTACTTCTAGCAGTTTTCTCACAGAGTCTTTACATATAAGATCATGTCATCTGTAGAGATAATTTTACTTCATCTTTTCCAGTTTGGATTTCTTTTTCTTGCTTAATTGGTTTGGCTAGAATTTCTGGTACTATGTTGAATAGAAGTGGCAAGAGAGGGCGTCCTTGTGTTATTCCTGATATTGAGGAAAAGCTTTCAGCTTTTCACTGTTGAGTATGATGTTAGGTGTGGGCTCTTCATATATGGCCCTTATTATGTTGAGGCAACTTCCTTCTATGCCTAGTTTGTCAAGAGTTTTTATCAAGAAAGAGTAATGTGCTTTTTTTGTAATATGCTTTTTCTTCATCTATTGAGATGATCATATGATTTTTATCCTTCATTCTGTTAACGTAGTGTATCACATTTGTTGATTTGCATATGTTGAACCATACTTGCATCCAATGGATAAATCCAACTTGGTCATGGTGTATGATCCTTTTAATGTGCTGTTGAATTCAGTTTGCTAGCATTTTATTGAGCATTTTTATGTCTTTGTTCATCAGTGGTATCAGACTGTAGTTTTCTTGTAGTGTCTTTATTTGACTTTGGTATCAGGGTGGTGTTAGCCTCATAAAATGAGTTTGAAAGTGTTTTTTCATCAACTTTTTGGAAGAGTTTAAGATATTTATTGCAACATTATTCACAATAGCCAAGATACAGAAAAAAACTAAACGTCCACTGACAAATGGATGGATTATATATATATATATATATATATATGTATATATATATATATATATATATAAGTATTATTCAACCTTAAAAGAGAAGTAAATCCTGCCATATGTGACAATATGGATAAACCTTGAGGATATTATGCTCAGTGAAATAAGCCAGTCTCGGAAGGACAAATACTGCATGATTCCACTTACATGAGGGATCCAAAATAGTCAAACTTATAGACATAGAGTAAAATGGTGGTTGCCAGGGGCTAGAGGGAGGAGGAAGTGGGGAGTTGTTCAATGGGTATGAAGTTTCAGTTATGCAAGATCAATAAGTTCTAGAGATCTGCTGTACAGCATAGTCCTAGAGTCAACAATACTGTGTTGTGCACTTAAAAATTTGTTAAGAGGGTAGATCTCATGTTAAGTGTTCTTATCACTAGAAAAGGAGGGGCAGGGGGAAACTCTTGGAAGTGATGCATATATTTATTATCTTGATTGTGGTGATGCTTTCACGGGTGTATGCATATCTCCAAACTCATCAAATTGTATGCATTAAATATGTCCAGTTTTTTATATCAATTATAACTCAATAAAGCTGTTTTAAAAATATATGATAAATGAAGGAATGAATAAATCAATTAAGAAAACTACCATCAAACCAATCAATTCAATAAGTTGATATTAGAATTCTTGAGCTAATTATTATCCCACCTGATTACCTCTTCCTTGTTCCATCATCTATTCTAGAGGTTTTCATCATCTGGGACTTCTCAATGAGACCCCAAATTTAACCTGTATAAGAGGGTAAAAGTGTGGTATTAAAAATTGGCAATCATCATCAGACAGCTTAAGTGAAATTTGGAATATCTAATGCTTTTCAAAACTTTTTGTACTCTTGAAGACAAATTCTGAGACCAGAATACTAACAAATAATAATTCTGAAATCAGGCAAAGGAACAAAGATGGTGTAGGCCGAGATGTGACAACTAAATGTTATCTGAAAACTGCACTTTGCTGACAGAAGGAAGGTCACAGCCTTCAGTAGCCTTAAGCAGTTAACAACATGTTGTATACGAGAGGAGCAGCGAAGAGGCACTTGTCTACATTTGTTTTGCTGTAGAAGCACCCAAATTAAATCCAGCCTGCAGTTCCCACCGCTAATAGAAACAGCTCTTCAGTGCCTGCGATCAGTATGCAGTGTAGGAAAGAGAGGAGATGGATGCAGCTGGAGGCCACTACCAACTCCGAGAGGGCAATCTTTCCAGATTGAGTAACAAGAAAGCGTCGCTGCAGTGAGAGAACACGGGGCTGCAATCAGAAGACATTAGTCCAGCTGTGCGGCAGCCCAGCTGCGCGGCGCAGGCAAGTCGCTTCAACTTTCCGAGCCACATCTTCTCATCTGTGAAATAGCAAAATGGCTGGAGTAGATCTTGTAGGCTCCTTCTGGATTTCATCTTCAAGAATTCAAGAAAGTATAAACGGTATTTCACTTGGGCATGATCATTGATCTCCTAGGATCCTCTTGGCTCGTTTTTGGCATCAGCTTTACTGCAGACACGCAGCCACTTCTGTTTGTGAAAAGGAAACAAACTGAAGCTCTGGGTCAGAAGAAGGAAGATCCCCTTCGTCCTTTGACAGGCATAGGCAGTGCTGCTACCCTGGTGGGAGTGAAGGTCTCCTGGCCTTGATCGCCTAAACCACCCTTGGGCCCCTTCAGACGTCTCATATTTCCCACTGCTAGTTGCTTGCAAACTTTTCCACTTTAAAGCATCTGAGTAGAGTCTATGGACACTAGAATAGTGTTGTGTGCTACGAGAGCATCATGGAAATGTGGCTCCATCAAGATTAATGGGTGTGATGAGCTGGACAAAGCTCCCTGCTGTGTAGACAGCAGGTAGAGAGCCCTGGTTGACTCTGCAACACCAGGGAGCAGGAGATTTTCCCAAGAACAGAGGCGGCTCTCATCACAGACCTGGAAAGAGAGGCTCCAAGGTCAACCTGACGTTCCCTTCAGTTTCAGGCAGTCTTGAGGTTGCACCCTTGGGCTCTGAGAGTGTGACTCTGTAACAGACTAAATAGGCAACTGAGCCTGACTTTATTTTAAATGTTGCTTGGTGTTGTTTTTTTTCACTTTTCAGTTTCACAAATATTTGAATTTTCAAGTGATAATATTATTTTAGAGGGAAAACCCAGAAAAAAGGACAGGATTGATCCTGACAACCTTGCCTAGGTGACATATTAAAAACATATTGGCCGAGAAGCGACTATTATAAATAGCTGGCACAGTTGCGCAGTACATTAGTGTGCTAGTCTTTTGATTCCACTATAATTATAGAAAGAAAGCTTCAATTCCTGCCGTGGGGAGCATTTAAAATTACAGCTGAGGTAGTAAATTACTGGTCCTCAATGTCCTCGTCAGACAGATTGCTTTCATTTCATGAAGAGGGACACAGCGCTGTGTCAGAGCCAGCTACCCCTGGTGAGCTTAATGTGCTCTATTTAAAAGCACAAGATGGAATAAAGGAAGTAGTAGGAGATTTTACAATTCGCCAGCATAAACATTTATTTTTATTTTCCCAAAGCTTGGAGTGCCAGGATTCTATCAGGAATGCGGACATTATTCATTTTGAGTTTTGCTTTCCATGCCCCCGGGAACAAAGCTGACCAGTTAATGGCCAGTTGTGTTGGTTTTGCTGGGCGCTGTTTCAGCAGTGGGTTTAATTCGCACACGAAGGTGGCACGGTGCCTTTTGTGTTTGTCACTTCGCCCTCTCTCTGAGCCTCCATCTTGCTCCAGTGCCAGCTTTGGAACCAATGTGGCTTTAATATGTCAACACAGCCCAAACAAAAACACAGTTGGAACAGCTCCTGGTGTGCTTTCCAACTCAGTCTAATTTCCAAGGCACTGAGAAGGAGACATGGAAGGAGAAAGTTCTTTCTCATGAAGCTCCAGTCCTTAATTAGTTCTCGAAAACCCAACCAGGCATTTTCTTCTTTTTTCGGTTCCATCAGAAAGATGCTTGCTTTGAAGAACTGGCAGAAGCTTGAAAACCAGTAATGCCTTTCTACACAAGTGCTCTTCCTGAATCGTGTGTCTCCAATCAGCAGCCAAGAGCTGAATGGAGAAGCACTTCAAGTGTTCAAGACACACAGTGACCACCTTGTGCAGACAAACAGGGTGATAACTTTTATGTGGTGGACACAAAGCAGGACGGCGCTCTCTGGGTTTATGAGAATGGATCCGGCATGGCAGGAAAGGGGAGGGAAAGAGACAGAGAGGGAGAAAAACACAGTGGATAGATTTGAAACCAAAACGGAGTGTCAAGGCTGAGCCTTCAAAAATTGTTAACTGAAACCTGTCTTAGCACCCCCATTCTCCTTCCTCCCTTTAGAATCCCCTCCATTCCAGACTCAACACTCAGGGCCTAAATTTGCCCTTCCCAGGGTTCCAATTTGCATTAAAATCCAGTCTGTGCCAAAGACCAGGGAGCCTCAGACCACAGAGCTGATGAACCCCATTGTGGTTGGAGGTACTTCTCCTCCAGAGACAAATCTGAATTGTTTATGTTGCCTTCCGGGGATATGAGACCAGAGAAGTCTAATGAATTCAAAGGGTGCGAATTGCCACTAGGTCACAGCCTTGAGGAAAATATCTTCCCGCAGATTAATCTCCCCGCACCAGCCCTCTGTTCTCTGAGAGTGGCTACTCTATGGAGGATGCGCTGGCCAGAGTCTGTCTGCTGTGCGTGACCTTGAATAAATCACCAACCACTAAGACGGAACTGCCACCCCAAGGGATCCTGAAAGGAGTAAATGAACATTGTCTTGTTCACCTGTGGCATTTTCAAAGGATCTCTCAACCTATTTAGAAAGAGATTACTCACTGGTCAACCCTTGGATGAAAACGATATGAAATTGTTTGGGATGACAGTCTCTTTGGGCCACTCAGAATTCCCTGACCTACGTGCGCCTCAGAGGGAGGAGGAGACCATCTTAAATATCTTTTCTCGTACATCTAAAGCCATCAGCAGCAAGTCGTAGGTAAGCAATCTGAACTTCAGTTCTCTGTGAAGTCCGTGAGAGCTCAGGGTGATGGAGGCAGGGCAGTTTAGGAGACATCTCGACAGAAAAGTTAGGAGTCCTGTGAGCGACCCCTGTAGGATCCTTCCCTGGGTGCAGGAGGGCCACCACAGGAGGCTGCAGGCGGCTCCTGTGCTCACCAAGGGAGGGATACGAGTCAGCACCCCTCCTCGACCCTGTCTGTGCACTTGCTGCCCCCTCGGCCCACAGAGCTGGGTGGATGTGAGTTCCAATTTAATCCACACTCTCTCTAGGTTTTCAGTCTGACCCCGACACTAAGGAGAAAAAGCTTGGCCCAGGCCTGTGAATCTAACACCTTTCATCAGCACAGAAGACAGCCAGAGATGTATAAAGTAGAAAATTAGTCACGTTTCAGTCAGAACTACGGCCACTACCTCGGGAGCTGTGACCTGGGCTGGCGGGCCAGGGTGGTGGAGTCAAGGTCAAACCAAAGCTTTCAAGATTGACAGGCTCCCCGCCAGGACCCGATACAGCCCTCGGCACCTGAACCAGCAGCAGACAGTGGCTGCCCCTCCAGGATGGGGGATCCTGGGGCATCCAGCACCCTCCATTGCTCCTGGCTGAGGGCCGGCGGGGGCTAGCACCTGGCTGGGACACTGACACTCCCCTGGCTGCCCAGCGCACCTGGGCATCAAGGCTATGACACACACTGACATCTCACCTTCCCTGAATGTGGATCTGGACCAGCGCAGCTGTGCAAACTGCTTTACGGGGACGGGGCCTCTTCCTCCCAGCCACGTCCCTCACAGGTGGCACTCACTTTACAGACAGGGACACGGAGGCCCAGAAAGGGCACTGCTCTCGGACGTTCCCACACCACCTGGCCCCACCTGCTGGCCAGAGCCCTGCCTCCTAACCCTGCCCAGGCCTCCTCCCAACGCAGGGGCCTTCTGTGGGCACCGGGGCCCCAAACCTCCTGTGCCGGGACACAGGTCAAAGTCTGAGTGGCAGCGTCGTGTCCTTCTGCCCCAGACACTCATCCTCGGAAGCTCTTCTTTACAGGCTCAGCACAGGGATGCTGGCCCCAGGCTAGCCGCCTGCCTGGCAGAGGAGCCCCAGGTTTCAGTTTGAGGACGATGGCCTGAAACCGGAGGAGAAGATCTGAACTTCCTCGTCTCTTCTATCTTGCCCAGGAGGTTTGGCAGAGGTGAAGAAAATGCGGGCACCAGATGCGTCACGTAAAACCACTAGTGACAAAAGCCCCCAAACTGACGATTATGGTGGAGTTGGTTACGCATCACACGCACAGGAGAGGAAGCCTTGCGGCCGAGGCACCAAGGTCCCACCGCGAGCCAGCCCGAGGCGGCCGCAGACGTCACAGGCGCTGCTCCATGGGACTCGCAGGGCTACCGTGGCTCAGAGAGTGGACGTCGCAGGAAAGCGCGGAGCACTCGCGAACGCAGGGAACGCTTGTCCGTTATTGTGTGCTGTGTGGGGTCCACAGGCAGCCTTTAGACGGGCCATTCTAGAAAGTCAGAAGATGCACGAGGGAGCCAGTCCCCTGGTGCCTGTGTCAGTCGTGGCTGGTTATTCCTTTTTCTTTCCTTTTATTTATTTATTTTAAAATACACACATAACATAAAGTTGACCATCAACAACTTTTAGGTGCACAGGTTGGTGGCATTAAGAATATTCATGTCGGGGGCCGCCCGGTGGCGCAGCGGTTTAGTCCGCGCTTGGCAGCCCGGGGTTCGCGGGTTCGGATCCCAGGCGCCCGCCGACGCACCACTTGTCAGCCATGCCGTGGCGGCGTCCCATATAAAGTGGAGGAAGATGGGCACGGATGTTAGCCCAGGTCAAGTCTTCCTCAGCAAAAAAGAGGCAACGGATGTTAGCTCAGGGCTGGTCTTCCTCACACACAAAAAAAATAAAGTGGGTCTGTGCTGAAAATTCTTTCAGCCACATTAGTTCAGACAGAATCATTTTGGTCTATTATAAAAAATACAACATTTGTTCATTGCCTACACTAGAAAAGAATGAAGGGATTTCATTAATCAGAGATAAGATGGCTGATTACTGACATGAATATGAACATTTATTAAACCCAGATTAACCACCTTCAGTGGGACAGCTGATGACATCAAACCTGCTGGGACTGTCACCAGTGTCCCCAACCAGGACAAGTGTTTTGCAGTGTTTCCCATTTGTTAATTCACACGTTGGACGTTTCTGAGCCCGGCCTTTGAGCCCGGCCTTTGTGCCCGGCCCTGAGCCAGAGGCAGGTCCCTCTTAGTGAGGAGAAGCCATGTAGTAACCGTGCTGAGCGCTCGAACAAAGATGCCCACAAAACACATGAACGTCCCAGATCTACCTGCTCCACTTAATGACCCAGAGCAGCACCGCCACCCCACCTTCATTCAAGTCAGGAACAGGATGTCAGCTCCAGCACCCCCAGTTCCACTTGTCACCAATCAGCAGACGAGTCCCTCTCAATGGCCCACAGATCCACCCCAACCCTATCCCTGGGTCACGACCTCCCTCAGGCCCCACCCTGAGTCCCTCCTGCCCTGCCCTGTGCCCCCACCTAACGGCCAGCCCCCAGCCTGTTTCCCACACACGCTGCTCCAAGGTGATTTCTCCAGAACAATTTCAAAACTGACCCTGGATTCCCTGAGGGCAGCCAGCTGCAGTCAGGAGGTAAGTCTGAGCAAGCCTTTCTGCAAACGGCATGATATAGAGAGCGCAGAAGTCTGCAGTGGTGTGCCGTGATTTTATTTCTCATTTTAAATAATGTTCCTATGTATAAGTTATTTTATTCACACTTGCATAAAAACACACATATATACACACAGGCACACAAACTGGGTAATTCTCTCCATGATCCTGCATTCCAGCCTGTAAGTCCCATCATCTCCGTGAGTCTCCTCAGAAGGAGGCGGCCTGAGGGGTGGGCGGAGGCTCCGAGTTCACACGCTCGTCCTAGCTCCTGTTAGAAGCTATAAGCACTTGGCTATCACCACTGTCTGTGTCCACTCCGGCTGATGTCACAGAATACCACAGACTGGGCAGCTTATAGACAACAGAAATGTATCCCTCACAGGTCTGGAGGCTGGAAGTCCAAGTTCAAGGCGCCGGCAGACTCGGTGTCTGGTGAACCTGCTTCCTAGTTCACAGACGGCGTCTTCTCACTGCGTCCTCACGTGGTGGAAGTGTAACCAAGCAAAGGGCTCGTTCTGCTCGCCGCAAGCCGGTGCCAGTCAACAGCAAACGAGCCAGTGGTTAAGAAAGGAAAGTTCATGTGATTAGCCAGCAGAATCAGAAGATGGTGGACTAGTGTCCTAAAGAGCCATCTTAAAATCATACAGAATCTTGAGGCAGTTATATAGGGGAAATGGGCAGGGAAGGAGGGGGTTTAGGGTCATCGACCATCCAGCGTGATGAACTTCAAGGCGCCATATTATCTCTTTCTTTTGTCATGTGTGATAGGGACCAGCGCAGAGTTTTTCTTTCTGGAGGTCATCATGTTCCTGTGGGCACGGGGTGGGGGGGCTCAGACAACAAAGTTATCATCTTATCATATGCAAGAGTCATAATACTAGCAGATCACATATTTTGCAAAGGCGAGAGGTGGTTGATCTTCTAGGCTACATGCAGTCTAGAATGTACTCACAGAGACTAGTGGGTCAGAGTCACGGTCACAATATTGCTTCCTTTCCCTAAAATGGCTTTCCTCATGCTAACTTAAGATCTAGCTGTTACAGAAGGGGTGAGGGGGCTCTCTGTGGTCTCTTTCATGACGGCACTAATCCCATCATGGGGGCTCCATCCTCATGACTTCATCACCTCCCAAAGGCCCCACCTCCTCACACCATCACAACGGGGGTTAGATCTCAACATATGGATTCTGGGGGACACAAACATCCAGTCCATAACATCCACTATTTTACCTCTCCCTTATAGCTCCCCTTTACCAAAAGGTTTTCTGGGGACATTTAGTCAAAGTGAAATACTGACACATAACATAAAACTTGGACAGCTGAGCTAGCAGAGCCCGAGAGGATGGCCCAGGTGGGCTCTGGGCTGAGGCTGTGCCGGGGGCCCTGGAGGGCGGGGCAGGTGCAGAGAGAAGGAGAAAGGCATGGTGTGCCATGAAACGTGGGACAGAAAAACTGAAAGAAAACCTTCATAGTTTTGCTTTGGAAAATAGAAAACTAATGGCCAAATAATTATTAAAATAACTTAAGAATCATCTGTGCTGCTTCAAGGAAAAAAAGATTTAAAAACTCACCTTGTTGCTCAATTGGGACAACTATTTAAAGTCTATCAGAGGCCAGGAAAGGCACAAGAGATCAATAACTTTTAAGAATCTCTCTTAAAAACATACTTTTCCTCATCAGGGCAAATTTCTTTTAAAAAATTATATGCAAGGAAGGCATTAGATAAATTGCCCTTGAAATTTCTCCATTCTCATTTGCTGAGAAATAAATCCTCCGACCGCATGATAAAAGGATTATGAGTCGGCTCTCATTTCCTCACCCCGGGAAGAACCATAATTACAGTGACCATATTTTCTGAACCAAACATCGGGACGGCCGACCTGACAAGTACACGTGTACTTATCAAGACAATGGGACGAGATTTGAAATGGAAAATGGCCTGCAAAAGCTGGAGCTGTAATGAGCAGCCCCAACACAGAAATAATTTGCTTTTGAGGCATTTTTCATGATGTCATTGATACAGCCTTTCTTTGCTGAGGTCTGAAGTGTAAAATTGTTGCTGAAACGATTTCCTCATAGCCCCATCCACGACATGCAGTGGATTCTGATTTTAAAGGAGTTGATTCAGTTGAGTCAAAAATAACCACTTTTCTCTGTCTTAGTAAAGATAATCAAAAACAACAGAATATGTAATGTTCAAATTAGCATTTAAATTTGGCCATAAAACCTGTCAGCACACTGTACACAAAATTGCCTTTTTCGTGTTCAGTCCATTGAGTATTGGGTCTGTCCCACTTTAAGGGAATCTAGTATTAAATTTTAAAAGCTATGCATTAAGGAGAGATTATGTACATTGCTAGACAGTTCTTAGTCTGACAGAAGCTTTCACCACAAGGTTCTTTTAGGCGGGGGCTCCCCAGCCATTTAAGCATTCATAGATTAGTAGCTGCCCCGAGAGGGAGGCGGGGAATGGGATGGCAAGGACGCCTTTGCCCATGGAAGCTCCGTGAGCACAGAGATCAGTGTCTCTGTGGCTGTGACGTGAGTCGTGAGAGGACTGTTGGGTTTTTCAGGAAGGCAGGAGTTGAGCTGCTGCTGTCATTCCATCAGCCAAATACAATGAGCACAGAAAGTTCCTCCATGGGCAGAGAATGGGGAGGAACCATTCATCAACACTTGTGGGAGGCTGACCGTCTGCAAAGGACAGAGGTCAGAATTCAAGATGGTACATTCTTCCTGGAGGGTATTAGTCAGCTCAGGTTGCTGTAACAAATACCTCTGACTAGGGCTGAAACAACAGGATTTATTCTCTCAGTTCTGGAGGCTGGAAGTCCCAGACCAAGGTGTCACACAGCTGGTTCTCCTGAGGCCTCTCTCCTGGGCTTGCAAACGGCTGATCTCTCCTCTGCATGCACACCCCTGGTATCTCTCTGTCTGTCCAAATTTCCTCTTCTTATAAGGACACCAGTCATAGCAGATAAGGGCCCACCCTCACAGCCTCATTTTCATTTAATCACCTCTTTTTTTAATTTTTATTGGAGCACAGACTATATAATCTGCCCATGGTCACACAGTACATGGCAGAGTTGGAACTCAAGCCCAGACACATTGGTTCCAGAATCCACACTCTAAACCATTCATCCTTATTGTGGGTTCCTTCCAGTTTTTCAGTGTTTTTTAAATTTATTTTTTTAATTGAGATATAATTAACATGCAACATCACATTAGTTTCAGGTATACAACACAATGATTCCATACTTGTGAAATCACCACAATATGTCTAGTTAACATCTGTCAACACACAGTTACTAATTTTTTTCCTTGTGATGAGGACTTTTAAGATCTACACTCCTAGCAACTTTTAAATACACAGTACAGTATTATTAACTGTAGTCACCACGCTGTACTTTATAGCCTCAGGACTTATTCATCTGATAACTGAACGCTTGTACCTTTTGACCACCTTTGTCCATTTCGACCACCCTCCCCCACCCCCACCTCTGGCCACCACCAATCTGTTCTCTGTATCTATGAGCTTGACTGTTTGTTTGTTTAGATTCCACATCTAAGTGATACCATGCATAGACAAATACCAGCATTTGTCTTTCACTGACTTATTTCACCTTGCATGATGCCCTCAAGGTCCATCCATGTTGTCATGAATGGCAGGATGCCTTTCTTTCTCATGACTGAATAATATTCCACTGTACATATGCACCACGTTTTCATTGTCCATTCATCCATCAATGAACATGGGTGTTTCCATGTCTTGGCTCTTGTAAATCAATTCCTTCTTTAAAAACCTTATCTCCAAATACATTGTCAGGTGCCGAGGTTAGGACTTCAGCATATGAATCTGGGGGTCAACACAGTTTATCCCACAGCATGGAGTAAAATCAGGGCATAGAGGAAGCAAGAGGAATGGAGTGACTGAGCCTGCAGAGGAGGAAAGGGCACATACAGTGACAGTGGAAATGCTGGTGAGAGTTGGCACCCAGAATTGGAGGACACCACACCTACGAATGATGGACGTTGAAGCAGAGAGAGAAGAGTGTCCGTCACGGAGAGCCTTCAACCCTGAGTCAGAGAGCTTCTCTTGGGGACGCCGGCCAACAAAGAACGACCATCAGTTCTTGAGCAGGGAGCTGACTTCTTGGCTTTCTTTTCTTCATTGCTTCCAGTAATCAATAAAAACTTGCACTTGATTAAACCCAAAAAGCAAGGAAGCTTAATTTCATAGATTTATCATTAAATCAGGGGAGAGATGGGTCTGTGTGAGGCTCCAAAGGCTTCCTCTCCAGTGGGAATTTTACTCATTCACTTAGCCATTCATTGCTGCCAGAAGATTTATGGCATCTGCAAGTGGGAGCTGAAGTGCATGCTTTGCAGATGGGAAATATTTGCAAGAAATTTAAATGTGGACATCGCCGTGCTTCCTTTGGAGACTTGCAGAGATTCAGATATGAATATATATATTAGAGGCACATCAGAGACCCCCCAAGAGGCAGTGAGATGCTTTCATGTGTGGGGGTTAATGAAGTGTGTCTTCCATCCCCAGCTGGAAGGGGCCTCACAGTGACAGCACCAGGAATGAGAGCCTGACACAGGAAGTCAGCTCAAAGCTGTGGCTGCTCATCCTGACTAGCGCACAGTCTCTCCAGCTTTGGGGTTACGGGTGCGTCACTCATAATAATCACTTATTTCCACAGCTCTAATCAGTCCTCATGGTTTGTAATCTTCTACAGCAAAGCTGAGTCTTATGTCTTTCTAAATTTATTTTTTATTTCAGTTGCCCAGAAAATTATTCTCTTGAGATTTTTTGTAGCTTTGATTGGTTTTATTTTTTTCAGGCAAAATGTATTGTTTTGGATGAAAATCTGACGTAGGAGATGATGAGATGCAATCTCTTTTCAAGAAAAGGAATTGATCCTTCTCAGGCACTCAAAAGATCCTATTTTTCCTGAAGAGGCTTCACTCTTTCATTTTACCCAAACCAAGTAAAAGCTTAAATAGGTACATTTGGGCAGGGGGGGCAAGAAAGGGCTGCTATAGATCTTTTTTACCACCCCCATATGTTTTGCTGATTAAGTGTGTCAAGTGTCAACTCCCCAAAAAGACCAGCAGGTGATCTGTTGAACAAGCAAAGCGAAGTTGATTAGACTTGCTGCAGTGGGGAGAATGCTGCCTCAGCAGAGCCCTGGTCACAAGTCTCAATGGAGGATGAGGGCAAGGTATTTGTAGGGTTTGGGCCTGGGATGGGAGACATTAAAGCAGGCCTTGCCAGCAGATAATTGGTGGGATGAGGAGAATTCGTGATACAACCTTGGACTGGTGGGCACCACGAGGTGATGGTCTGGAAATGAGCAAGTCTCAATGAACAAGCTGGGGTTGATAAGTGAGCTATTTAGTCAGTTCCAGGCTTATCTTTCAGGATGAGCTATTTCCTGGAGGAAGTTAGTGTTGCTTGATCACAGGGATTGTTTAACACAGGGACCGGGAATTAGACTGGTTTCTGTTCTCACTAGTAGATAAGGCTAAAAAAGTTCTCCAAGCTTTCTCTCTGGGTGGGTTCCTAAGGAAAATTAGACAAAGGATATGTTTCATTAATTGGAAATATTTAGTTATACATGGAATTATATATTTAGTTCAGCTCCATTGTTAATTTGCCTGGAAAAGGCATACAAATAATTATAACCAAATTATTAATTCTGAGTGTCCTTTTATGAACAAAACTTTGCAAGCACTCATTTATGAATGAGTTGGTCAACCTATGAACTGGTACAATCCTTTGTGACACACATTAAAGAAAAAAGAATTCTTTTAGCTTAAGAGTATGTGTTATTTCATTGGCATTCATGGAAGACATGTTTATGTGGTGATGTCTGAGAAAAGGAATAGTTTTTATACGCAAAACTTGCTTTACCATAACCAGTAAGTCTGTAGTTGGATGAATTAGAAATGCATTTGTATAGATTAAGAAATTGACCATCAAAAAATGACTTGATTACCTAAAAAGTAGTAGTAGCAAGAATGTTAGTTTTTAAAAACATTAACAATTCCAACAAGAAAACTTTTCTGACACTGTGAAAGAATTGGATTCAATACATCAAACCTTTTTAGTGAATAAGACAGCGATACCCCAAACATAGTGCTGGCTCTGACCGGAGCTTCATTTTCCATAAAAAAAAAGTCAGATTGCTTTTATCTATGCATTATTATGCAATTGTTGCTTTTGTTTTCTTTTCTTTCATTTTTTTTTTCATTTTTGTTTACTTAGGTCTAGCTGTTTAATCCACAGATAAACAAGTAATTCAATATTATCATAGTCTGAATTACCTGGCACCCTAAGTTAGTAAATCTATATTTCCTAATTATTTTGCTCATCATAATCATTATAAATTAACATTTTAAATTCAGAGAGTGACTATTTTTAAATACATATCAGATGATTAAACTCCTTCCAGGTGGCGGTTGATTTGCATCTGGCAAAAGAACAGGAAAGCATCTGCTCCTTAACAAACCAGCTTCTTCTCACCTGCGGCGTTCACTGACCAGCATCTGCTGATGCTTGTACATGTACGCAGGACGTAGAGGTTGCTTGTAAATAAATGTACCTGCGAAAATCACGGAGTTCAGTGACAACGTGTTCACTCTTTCCACGGCGGGAAAAATGCCCTTGAAGAATCTGATTCCAGTACTGGGTTTTGTAAGCAAATTTCTACCATGTGATTAAACTCATTTAGAACTTCCTCTGTAGCTCATTGATATTAAAACAGCAACACAGAACGGTCTGGATTACTGCAGATTATTAGAAGACGAGAAGGAATTGCTCTTAAAGCTTGGCCTTAAGAAGATCTCTCTTTTCTTTTTTTTTTTAAATGTGGTGTAATACACTTAACAAAAAATTTATCATCTTAACCATTTTTAAGTCTACAGTTCAGTGGCATTAAGGATATTCATTGTTGTGCACGCATCACCACCATCCACCCAAGAGCTCTCTTCATCTTCCCAACCTGAGACTCTATACCCGTTAAACACTAACTCCCCATTTCCCCTCTTCCCTCAGCACCTAGTAACCATCATTCTTTCTGTCTCTATGATTTTGACTACTCTAAGTACCTCATATAAGAGGAATCATACAGTATTTTTCCATTCGTGGTTGGCTTATTTCACTTAGCATTATGTCCTCAAGGTTCATCAATGTTGTAGCATGTGTCAGAATTTCCTTCCTTTTTAAGGCTGAATAATATTCCATTGTATGTATACACCACGTTTTATTTATCCATTTGTCCACTGACAGACATTAGGGTTACTTCCAACTTTTAGTTATTGTGAATAATGCTGCTATGAACATGACTGTATAAATATCTCTTAGAGTCCTTGCTTTCCGTTCTGTTGAGTATGTACCCAGAAGTGGAATTGCTGGATCGTATGGTAGTTCAATGTTTCATTCTTTGAGGAAGCTCTATACTGTTTTCCACAGTGGCTGCACCATTTTACATTCCCATCACCAATGTGCAACGGTTCCAATTTCTCTACATCCTCACTAACACTTCTTATTTTCTTTTTTTGTAGTAGCCATCCTGATGGGTGTGAGGTGGTATCTCACTGTAGTTTTGATCCCCATTTCCCTAATGATTAGTGATGTTGAGTGTCTTTCTAAGTGCTTAATGGCCATTTGGATGTCTTCTTTAGAGAAATGTCTATTCAAGTCATTTGTCCATTTTTTAATCAAATTCTTTGTTTTCTGGGGATTTTCTTTGGTGTTCAGTTGTGGGAGTTCTTTTTATATTCTGGGTATTAACCCTTCAACAGATATATAATTTGCAGATATTTTCTTCCATTCTGTCAGTTACCTTTCCATTCTGTTGATGTGTCTTTTGATGCACAAAAGATTTTAATTTTGTTTATCTATTTTTTTCTTCTGTTTCCAGTTCTTTTATCATATCCAAGAAATCATTGCCAAATCCAATATCATGAAGTTTATCCCTCTGTTTTCTTCTAAGAGTATAATAGTTTTAGCTCTTGCATTTAAGTAGTTGATCCATTTTGAATTAATTTTGTGTATGGTGTAAGGTAAGGGTTCAACTTCATTCTTTTGCATATTGATTTTCAGTTTTCCCAACACCATTTGTTGAAAAGATGGTCCTTTCTCCATTGAATAGTCTTGACTCCCTTTTCAAAAATAATTTGACCATATATGCAAGGGTTTATTTCTGGACTCTCTATTCTATTCCATTGGCCTACATGTCTGTCTTTATGCCAGTACCACACTGTTTTGATTATTGTAGCTTTGTAGTAAGTTTTGAAATCAGTTAGTGTGAGACCTCCACCTTTGTTCTTTTTCAGGATTGTCTTGAATATTCAGAGCCCCTTGAGATTCCATATGAATTTTTGGGTGGATATTCTATTTGTGCCAAAAAAAATTGTCATTGGGATTTTGATAGGGGTTGCATTGACTCTTTCAATCACTTTGGGTAATATTAACATCTTAACAATATTAAGTCTTCCGATTCAAAGACTTGGGATGTCTTTCCATTTATTGTGTCTTCTTTAATTTCTTTCAACAATGTTTTGTAGTTTTCAGGATGCAAGTCTTTGCTTCCTTGGTTAAGTTTATTTGCAAGTATTTTATTCTGTTTGCTGCTATTGTAAATTGAATTGTTTTCTCAATATCCTTTTTGGATTGTTCATTGTTAGGTTATAGAAATGCAACTGATTTGGGAGTGTTGATTTTCTTTGCTACAACTTTGCTGAATTCATTTTTAGTTCTAACAGTTTTTTTGCATGTGGAATCATTAGGGTTTTCTACATGTAAGACCATAAGCATATGTAGATCATCTGCATATGTATTTTGTCTACATGTAAGATGCCATCTATGAACAGAGATATTTTACTTTTCCTTTCCAATGTAGATGCCTTTTATTTGTTTTTCTTGCCTAATTGCTCTGGCTAGGACTTCTAGTACTATTTTGAATAGGAGTGGCAAAATCAGGCATCTTTGCCTTGATCCTAATCTTAGAGGAAAAGCTTTCAGTCTTTCACTATTGGGCATGACGTTAGCTGTGGGCTTTTCACATATGGCCTTTATTAGATGATGCATTTTTCTTCTATTCCAAGTTTGTTGAGTGTTTCTACCATGAAAAGGTTTTGAATTTTGCCAAGTTATTTTTCTACATTAATTGAGATGAATTTTTTTCAACTTCATTTTGTTGATGTGGTGTATCTTACCAATTGATTTTCAGCATTTAATCATCCTGGTGCTCCAGTAATAAATCCCACGTGGTCAGGTGTACTATCCTTTTAATGTGCTATTGAGTTTTGTCCTCTAGTATTGTTGAGGATTTTTGCATCAATATTCACCAGGGATATTGGTCTATAGTTTTCTTTTCTTGTAGTGTTTTTATTTGGTTTTGGTATCAGAGTAATACTGGCCTCATACAATGAGTTAAGAAATATTCCCTGCTCTTCGATTTTTGGAAGAGTTTGAGAAGGATTTGGTATTTTTTCCTCTCTAAATGCTTGGTAGAATTCACGAGTGAAGCCATTTGGTCTTGGGCTTTTCTCTTGGGGGGGGGTTTGATTACCAATCCATCTCCTTACTAATTATAGGTTTGCTTGGACTTTCTGTCTCTTCATAATTCAGTCATGGTAGGTTATGCATTTCTAGAAATTTTTCCATTTTATATAGATTATCCAAATTGTGGATGTATAATTTTTCATATTGCTTTGTTTATAATCTTCTTTTATTTCTGTAAAATCAGTAGCAATGTCCCCTTTTTATTTCTGATTTTAGTTTTCTCAGTCTTCTCTCTTTTTTTTTTTAGATAGTCTAGCTAAAAATTTGTCAATTTTGTTGATCTTTTAGAAGAAACAACTCTTGGTTTTGTTGATTTTCTCTACCAAATTTTTATCCTCTAGTTTGTTTATCTCTGCTCCAATCTTTACTATTTCCTTCCTTCCACTACCTTTGAGTTTAGTCTGTTCTTCTTTTTCTGTTCCTTAAGGTGTAAAGTTAGATTGCTGATCTGAGCTCTTTCTTCTTTTTTCAATGAACTTCTTTACAGCTATAAATTTCCCTCTTAGCACTACTTTCTCAGCATCCCATAAGCTTTGGTATGTTGTTTTTTCATTTTCTTTTGTCTTAAAATAATTTCTAATGTCCCTTGTGATCTCTTCTTTGCTCCAGTGGTAGTTTTAGAGTATGGTGTTTAATTTCCATGTATTTGTGGATTTTCCAGTTTCTATCTGCTATTTACTTCTAATTTCAGTCTATTGTGATCAAAAAAGACACTTTGCATGATTTCAACCTTTTTAAACTTAACAATATTTTTTTGTGATCAAACATATGATCAATCCTGGAGAATGTTTCACATGTACTTGAGAAAAATGTGTGCTTTGTTATTTGGGGGCTGAGCACTCTGTATATGTCTGTTAGGTCCAACTGGTCTTTAGTGTTGTTCCAGTGGATGTTTCCTTATTGACCTTCTGTCTGGTTGTTTCATCCATTATTGAAAGTGGAATATTAAACTCCTACTATTATTGTAGCATTGTCTATTCTCCTTTCAATTCTGTCAATGTTTACTTTATGTATTTAGGAGCTCTGTTTATAATTGTTATAGCTTTCTGGTGATTGACCTTTTTAATCATTATATAATGTCCTTCCTTGTCTCTTACCACAATTATTGACAAGTATATTTTGTCTAATATTAGTATAACCACTCCTGCTCTCTTTTGGTTCCTATTGGTGTGGAATATCTTTTCCTATCCTCTCACTTTCAGCTTATTTGTGTCCTTGTATATAAAGTGAGTCTCTTGTAGACAGTATAGAGTTGGATCCTGTTTTTTAATCCATTCTGTGACTGGATGTCTTTTGATTGGGGATTTCAATCCATTTACATGTAAAAGTAAGTACTGATAGGGAAGGACATATTTCTGTCATCTGGACTTCAGCTCTATTTGCTTTCTGTATGTCTTACGGTATTTGTTCCTCATTTTCTACCTTACTGCATTCCTTTGTGTTTAGTTGATTTTTTATAGTGACAAGTTTTGATTCCCTTCTCACTTCCTTTTGTATATATTTTATAGATCCTTTCTTCGTGGTTACCATAGGAATTACATAAAACATCCTAAATCTGTAACAGTCTATTTTAGACTGATAACAACTTAGCTTCAATGGTTCAAAATTCAATAATCCAAAACTCTACTCTTTCATTGCTCTGCTCCTCACATGTTATGTTATCGATGTCACAAATTACATTTTTATCTATTGTGTACCCATTGAGATAGATTCAATCTTATAAAAGAATAAAAAGTGGAGTTAAAGAACCAAAACTACATAATACTGAGTTTTATATTTGTCCATGTATTTATCTGTACTGAAGAAATTTATATTTTCATATGGCTTCAAGTTACTGTCCAGTATCTTTTTATTTCCACTTGAAGGAACCCTTTTAGCATGTATTTCAGGGCAGATCTAGTGGTAAAGAACACTCTCAGCTTTTGTTTACCTGGGAACATCTTAATTTCTCCCTCATTTTTGAGGGACAGTTTTGCTGGATATAGAATTATTGGTTGACAGTTGTTCTGGTTTAGGCGAGGCAGAAATCAGCCTGTCAGGCAACCAGCCCCCAGACAAGCCAGAATGTTGTGAACAAGTTCCTTCTTTTCCTTCTGCCTGAAGGAGAAACTGGGAATTGAGCAGCTTCTTCCCCTTCACACCATGCTGCACCAGTGAGGGGTGGGACAGGAGTGAGAAAAACACCACAGAATTTCCCACTGCTGTGAGGGGCCAGCTCTGTGGCATAGTGGTTAAGTTCAGCAAGCCCCACTTCAGCAGCCCGGGTTCGTGGGTTCAAATCCCAGGCACAGACCTGCTCCCCTCATCAGCCATGCTGTGGTGGTGACCCACATACAAAATAGAGGAAGATTGGCATAGATGTTAGCTCAGGGTGAACCTTCCTCAGCAAAGAGAGGAAGATTGGCAACAGATGTTATCTCAGGGCAAATCTTCCTTAGGCAAAAAAAAGAGGAAGGTTGGCAATGGATGTTAGCTCAGAGTGAATCTTCTTCAGCAAAAAAAAAAAAATTTCCTGCTGCTGTGAGTGGGACTTTTTCCCGATGGGGCATTTGCTTGGTTGCTGTGGACCTTAATTGCTTTCTGGAGCCCCCACAAGACTATTTCAGTCAATCTGTTTTTGCTCACTTGGTGTTTCTTCAGGGAAACCAGGGCCCAGAGCGTCATGGTCCACCATCTTGCTGTCATTACTCCTCCGAGGAGGGGTCAAGACAGTACAGACCAGCAGTTCTCACAGTGTGGTCCTGAGCAGTAGTATCAGCATCACCTGGACTTGTAGAAATGCATACTCTCAGATCCGCCCCAGACCTATTGAATCAGATGCTCAGCGGGGGGCGAGTAAGATGTGTTTTAACAAGCCCGCCAGGTGATTCGGAAGCAGGTTAATGTCTGAGAACCACTGTCAACAGCTCTCGTTTCTTAGAAATTCTTCAGACTGAGAAAAAAGAACTAGAAGGACATGGAGAGAGAGAAAGCCAGACTTTTTTCCCTCAATTATTCCAATGTGGGATAAGACGTGACTTCTGTGGAACCACAGACTTAGATTTACAGTACGTGTCACAGCGGACCAGGGCTCTCACATCTATTATCTCCCTGGATTTGCTAAGTCATCAGGCCTCCAGATTCTGCAGCTGAAAAGTTATCATCACAGATTAAAGCAAACCTTGTTGTCTGACAGGGACAATAGCTCTGACTTTGAGGAAGGCTTGTCTGCCTGCAGGCCAGGCATCTGCCTCTAACAGCCAGGGGACGGCACTCAGCAGGGGGAGCCTGCACCTCGGCTCTCCCATTGTCTGTGACTCCAGGTTTCTTATTTCGTCCTATTTTTCAAGCAACTGTCCTTTAACAAATGGCTGAGATCATTTGTAACCTCTCTCTGAAAAATAAAAAATTCAGTCATTCCTCTCCACAAGTTTATAAGCAAAATACCAAAATTTCCCATCGCTCTCATCTATGAAAGAGAAAAGAGGGCTCCTGTAATGACTGCACATCCCACTGGGCTATTCATCTACATCTGCAGCTCCCCTCCTCGTGCACGTGTGTCCCCTCCTCATGCATGCATGTCCCCCTCCTGGCACAATAGTGGCTCCCAGCCTAGAAGTGTGTGGACCTAGAAGTCCACCCGTTTCTGCTCAGACTGTGAACCTCACGTGGCCTTGTGATTGGTAAAGTTCAGGACACAGTGTGACAGGCAGTGTTCACTACTGAGTAGAGCCCACACTCCGTTGATTTTCTCTGTTCCTGGAGGATAAACATTCCCAACGCGGTTCAGTTGAGATGTGCTCTGCCATCTTTCACACAGAAAGGGTGGGGGTCCCTTTTACCTAGATCACCAGTTTGTCATTTCTTAAGTGTCTTATGTAACATTACCCGGTGTTCCCTGAAAGAAAAAGTGTTCTATCACAAACTCTTTCCAGAAAATACTAGTTGGATAAAGTTAAACAGATTAGGTTTCTTTCTCTTCACTAGAGAACTTCTCAGAGCCTTTTATGAGAAAATGTTGAAACTCTCCAAGAGGGGACGATGTAGTCATTTTCCAAATTTTGTTTGAACACAAATTATTTTTATGTTGATCTTTGCTTTCTCAGAACAGTCTCATGAGAACACGTAGCCGACACCATCAGTCCCCTCCCTTCTCCTCAACACTCGGTGGCCTCCTCCTGAAGGAGCTTTTGACTCTGTGTGAACCTTATCTGGCCGTTTAGGAGAGACCAGCTAGAGGCTCGGGCGGTGACACCCCAGTCCTCAGCAGCAGCAGATGACCGCCCACTTCCTGGTCTTTCGGGTGGATCAACTGAAGCAAGTTCTGTGCCATCTTCCAGGGTCCCCAGTGCGTTGAGCCCCTGGGACCACATCCAGGTATTGGCTCCATCTCCCTTCCTCACCACCCCATCAAGGCCTCCAGAATAAACCTACCTGCACTCAGACCCTCATCGCAGAATTTGCTTTTAGGGAAAAATATTTAAAACAGCCCATTCTTGTTAGTTGCCTTTGTGATTAAACGCACATGGGGAAGAACCAGAACCCCAAGAAAAGCAGCATCAAAAAATAGGTCACAGGAGATGGGGGGCGCACAACACATATTCGAGGCATGTTCTGAGAGGCCGAAGTAGCCCACTGGCGTGGAATAATTAGCGACGGCACGGGTGCTGGAGCGCCAAATGCAACGCAGCTACTCAAGGAGACAGCGCCATGTGGACAGCGGAAACAAGGTGGGCGGAAACCTTAAGAATAATTTTTCAGAGGTTGTGAGAGTCTCTTATGTAAGAGACAATAATAGGATAAAAGAAGAGAATTTGTCACCAACTTTTGAAGAAAAGAAATGGGCTTATAACTGAGGATCGGGGCTCAGCCTAAAGCGTTCCCCCCTCACGGCGAGGGGGGGGCTGTGCTCTCCCCACCTGTGCACTCAGTGCAGGTTCCCGTGACAGCCTTCACGGAAAGGCAGAGCCCCGTCCCTTCCAGGCCGGTCATCACCACAGCGGCCCGCCTCCCTGGCTGAGGCCGGCCGTCAAGGTCAGGGAGACGCAATTAGAATGCAGAGGCCTCCACACCCACGCCCTCGGCTAATTGAACTCACCCAGATGTTTTCTTTTCCACTCAGTGAAATGATGACATTACTGGAGGTTAATAGTTAAGGGTTTATCTAAATTAGGTATCCGTAAAGTTCTTAATTTAGCCACTGAGTGCTTAATAGAAATGAAATTGGACCTGGAGATACTGACTATATTTCAATCTTTCGGGAACTACTTTGCACAAAGCACCCAGGGCTTGGTCACTGAGAAGTGCTCACTTTCCACATAATACCTTTAATTTCTGCCAACAATATGCTCCGTTAGGCTTCTCCTTTGAGAATTCTCTTTGTATAAGCATCAGATTTCTGTTCTAAGAATCCTTCCTAAAGCAGTTTGATCTGCTGGTGTAGAGGATCATAGAAGGAGTTAAATGAGCAGAAATAGAGGTCACAGAAGAAGTTTGGGATAGGAAGAGAAGAGAATGAATAGAATCACTGAATACGTGATTTGAGGGATAAATTGACCATGCTTAAACACTATGGAGGAGGGTAGCTGGATAATAGAGATCATAAAGGACAGATAACAATATCTGAAGGGGCACAGGATCCAAGTATAAGAAGTAAGAACTGGAGAGATACCAGCCAAAAGGAAGCAGTGAGTGAGGGCAGAGCGTCAGGTGAGCGTGGGAACGTGAGTTATTGTTAACAGCATACGGGCAAATGGTCCCTGGAAATAAAGAAGAGGAGGTTGCCTTGGGTGAGACAGGCTTTGTCTTATACAGACTGGTAAAGATCAAAGAAGGACCAGCTCCGAAGGGCTGACACCACACAGCCTTGAATCCGTGTAAGGGACACACACGTCCAACGCATACCCTAAGACTTCTCCTCCAGGAACTCTCTCTCCCAGGAGCATTATGGGAAAGATCAGGCTGTATGCTCACATGTTATGTGACGTGTGTGAGGGATGTCATGGTCTTGGGGAGAAGGCCAGGGAATCGTTAAGGGAGGGGACAGCAGGGCCAGGCTGGGGCTGTTGGAAAGCTGAGGGGGGCTCTGGGTGGTCAGAAATTGGGGTTCTGAGGGAGCACTACAACACTCGCCTAAAACATTTCTGTGAATCATGACCCCATCTTCCTCTTAATAAAACCCTGAAAACATTGTTTCTGTGAGTAGCCTACACAGTCCTCCCTCGGCCCCCACTGTGGGAAAGAGGCAATTCCACGCTTTTCTGGGAAACAATGTGCTTGTGCACGGGGTACCACTACCCCACCCCTGTTTGTTTCTTGTGGTTTTTCTTTCTGTTGTTCTTTCGTTTTTAGTGGAGCACGTAGCTTCCCCATGAGGCCAGTCTTGGCCCACGCTGGGTCCCACGGCACATACAGCTCGACTAGAAAGGAAGTCTGATCACAAGAACACACAGAGCCCGCACTGTGTCTCGTGATGTTTTATGTCACTCGACAAATTATATTTCTATTCAGTCGATCTTAGTTTTCAGGGCTCCAAAGATAGTCTCTCGATTCTTAAAATAGGAAAATGAAGTGAAAAGCTACATAGTCCACTGACTAGTTTGGTTCTTAGTCACTGCTAATGGTTGTCTTCCTCACTAAGAAGACAATTTTTGTCATCAGCTGGGGTTAGAAATTGGGCCTCTAGATCCCCCAATAGCATAAGCATTAGCATATCTCTTTGAGATGAAATGAGAGTTAAACCATAAGCCTCCCAGTTTTTGGTAATCTTTGAGGTTGGGCCACTTTGATACGTGGTCCCACATCTCAAGGAAATATTGCCGCCATCTGCTGGCCACATCCTCAAGCCTGGGTGCCACCAGGGTGAAAGTTAGAAGTTTCCCCAGGTTTACTCCATCAGACAGGTGCTCTCAAGAGCTAAGATAGCCTGGACGTCACGGTTTGTACACGTCTAGGGGCCCCCAGTCTGCTGGGATCTCCCGCTGAAGGAACATCCCCCAGCACTCTCCTGGTCTGGGGGCAGGGCCAAACCGCTCGGCTGCAAATGCAAAGCGTCTTTGAGATCTCCCTCTGCCTTCTAAAAATTCATGTGACTTTTTCATCCCGCTCCATGTTATGTCCATATTAATCTTAGTATTCAGGTGAGGCTTTAAATTCCACAATGGTTAAATTACTTAAAATGTACTTTCCAAATATTGGGTGGAATTCACCCTCCAGGAAGAGGAACGCGCTTGTCCTGCGGCGTCATCTGGCGCACCTGCCCTGGCTCCGGCCCGGCCAGGAGGAGGGCGGGTCGGCACCGCCGCAGCTCCTGGTAGAACGGCCTCTTGCAGAGAGATCCTTCATCCTCCGCTCTACACCCTTCCAATCCTACGATAACATCTCCATTTTACATGTGTTTGCTCATTTTGGTTCTCAGAAGCTTTGTCACAAAAGTTTTTGCGACAAAAAAGGTAATTAGAAGTCACACGTATTCAAATGGACACAATTTTATCCAAAGCCAACATTTTATAACATTTGCACCACATTTTCTCATTCACTCAGTACTCTGAATTATGTTCCTTTTATCAATTTAATCTTTTTCTTATTATCCCATATTTCACTTTTTTTGACCAGCTCTCTGACTCAGTTACACAACGTTCGCCTCTACTTGCCGCCCCCAGCGATGGTTCTCTGTCCGTCTGCGTTCCTTGTCGTGCTTTCAGAGCACCCTGTGGGTTCTCTTAGGAGGGCTGTTTCTCCATCTCCCCTTCGTTCTGGCTGTGTGAACCAAGCGAGCTGCAGAACCTTTCTGAGCCGGAATTCTGGGCGTTTTAGATGGGCATTGCTTCCACCTCTTTCCAGGGTTGTGTCCTGAAGATGACGACCTTTACAGCGAAGCTATTATTGTTGTTCTTAGTGTCGGTATCATCATCATTTGAGCAGCTGACATTTCCTGCAAGTTGCGAATGTCCAGCACTGTCCCGCCTGCTTTACGCTCATCTCAGCGTGCCAGCCTGGACACCAGCCTGTGAGGGCCCAACTACCTCCCCCCAACTTCAGAGATGAGGGAACTGAGTCTCAGGCATGTTCGCCACATTTCTCAAGGGGTGACTGCATCCCAGCCACAGACTGCTGGGTGGACATAATAATAAAGTTAAGAAGAAGAAGAAGAAGAGTGGGAAGGGGATTTGGGGGGGAATAACACACTACGACTCATCTGTAGGAATGATGACCTTGGGGGGAGAAAAGAAGTGGCTGGCAGATCTACTGGCCAAATCAGCCCAGCAAATGCAGACTGTACGCAGACATGCCCTACAATCAAAGGAGTAGTTCTCTGCCCTGACTGTGTGTTGGAATCACTTGGGAAGGTTTAGAAAAAGAAACGAGAAATGCAAAACTGGGCCCCACCCAGCTCAATCAATTAAAACACGTTTGGGGGCTGGAGTGGGACTGAGACTAGGCCTGTGGCAAAGTTCCTGGGGGTTCTCGGTGCACCGGGGTGAGAAGCACCCACCGTCCTAGAGATCTCTGCAGGGCTAAGAGACAGCAGCAGGCGGCAGGAGACGGGGAGAAATGGAACAAGTGGGTGGAAGCTGCTAGAAGCAGGATCTGGCCAAGCCCTCAGGAAGTTGGAGCTCATGAGAGCTGGTCAGGGGTCAGAAAAAGGCCGGGACCCAGCAAGGCCTCAGAAGTGAAACCCACGCCCAGGCACACTGCCCCCATGTTTGGGGGGTCCCCAGATCCCGAGGTGTGAGGGCAGGATCCCAGACTTGCTGTCAGACTATGCTCAGGAGTGGGGCCACTTCCAAATGCAGCCAGAAAAAGCCCAGGCTAGCAAATATGCAGGATTGGATGGGCTCAGGAAGGTAAATGTCCTCCACACAGCACTTGATTTTCTGCTGGGCAGGGAACCAATATTAAGTTGCTTCTTTCTTTTTCCCGCAATCTTGACTAATTGACTCACAGGTCTTTGAATGGGGCGCTGTGCTGGTTAGGCCCCTTTCCGCTCCATGGAACAGACACCCCTACCCAATGGCTGAAATGCTCAGAAGATAGATTACCTCACATTATCAGCAATAACTAGGAATCCGGATTGGTCAATCAGGGAGCTCAGTGGTGTCAAGGACCAGGCCGTATACATCTCCCCATCACTGTATGGACTCCGTCTTCAGGGTCCCTCCTGGTCCTAAGATGACCCCAGCCATCCCAAGTGTCCAGACATGGAAACATCCAGAGGCAGAAGTAATCTCTTGCTGTGCATTCCTTGAATGAGTGAGAGCCCTTTCAGAGCAGCTCCCAAGTAGAAAACCCCAGCACTTCAGTGACCAGAATGAAATCACACACCAGTCGCTGGCCCTGGGATGAGACTGCTAAAGGAATCTTCAACCCACCTCAATCAGCCCCTGGCACTAAGGCCAAGGACTGTCCCCAAAGTACAGGAGGTGGGCACCTGCCGAGGAGGGTGGCTCACCGACAAAGCCGGGTGTCTGTTGCAACAATAGATATTGTGGGGGCAGGTTGTGCGGGAAACTGTGGTGTGCGCCCTCACTGGGCAGGTGTGCCAGCAAGGCGGCTTTCTTCCGACCTGTAACCGCACGTGGCTTCTCCCCCGCAGCCTGTGAACTTTGTACTGTGTACTTGGTGAGCCTAGGGGCTCACAGATCACAGAACCTTGGGACGAGGAAAGGAACTGGAGGGCTTGGGGGTTTGTTCACAGTTCTACATCTGAGGCCAAGACTCCTTGTCACGTTGTGGAGATGCCTTCCCTCCCCCTTTTTATAACTCATTTTCCTTATTTCTTTTGAAATATCCTCACCCATCAGTTCCTCCTCTGGGAGTGGAGACCCTCTTGAACAGCTTTGTCAATCACTTCACTGCTGCCCCTGTCAGGCCTTCACTCTGTGGTTTCAGTTTCTCAGACACTTGTACTTGCTCCTTTCTGTCTTCAAAATATTTCATTTTGCAATAATTTTCATATTTGCAAAATAACCACTTTCACCAGACGTCTAACATAGCAAGTGAAATGTGATGCTTATTACACAAATGCCACATATTCTCTTTCTTAAAATTAAAAACCAAAACACTACCTAATAAACCGTTCACATAGAGCATATATAGACTCTTTTTTTTCCCTCAAAGGGAGATGTGGAGATGCCTTCTGATTATAAAAGGTCTAGGATGCTGGGGGCTGGCCCAGTGGCATAGTGGTTGGGTTCAGCAGCCAGGGGTTCATGGGTTCAGATCCCAGGCACAGACCTATGCACCACTTACTGAGCCATGCTGTGGCGGCGTCCCACATATCGAGTAGAGGAAGGTGGGCACGGATGTTAGCCCAGGGCCAGTCTTCCTCAGCAAAAAGGGGAGGATTGGCAACGGATGTTAGCTCAGGGCTAAGCTTCCTCATTAAAAAAAAAGTCCTAGGATGCTTAAAAAATCCCAGCTGTCAAAGTACACATTCTAGTGGAGGAAATCAGATCAATAAAATGAAGAAAGTTGTGGGCGTCAGAAGTTAATTGATCAGCCCATCTTATTTCCTAATAACTTGCAAATCTTTCCTAATTAATTTCTTTTTATGCTCCTATTTTTCTCGTTTCATTTGCGTATTCTACCTCTCCGTATTATACCTCTACGGGTATATCATGAATATTTTCCAGGCCTGCTTCCTTCTGTCTTCTATACTAATTTTCCTGTCTTTTGCAATGTTTACTCAGTCCATTTTTAATTTTTTTATTGCCAAGTTAACATTGGTACAAAAGAGTCTACTGAAGAGCATTTTTCCTTAAAAATTAATAAAGTGAAAGCCGGCCCCCAGGTTGAGAAACGGAACACTGCACTTTAGCCTCGCCCGCCTGTCCTGATTGCATGATTTCCCTTCTCCCCAAAGGTGAACACTATCTGGGGTTTTGGCTACTATTTCCGTTGCTTCCTTTTATGTATTCCTAAGCCAGTGCTTCCCAAAGTGTGGTCCACAGACCGCAGCATCAGCGTCACCTGTAACTTGTAAGAAATGCGGTTCTTGGGTCCCCACCTGACCGAATGAGTTGGAAGCCCTGAAGGTGGGGCCCGATGATCTGACCTGTAACATGCTCCTGGGGTTCCACTGCAGGCTGCACTTTGAGAACCACTGCCCTAAAGGGTACCTTTAGTTTCACATGTTTTTGATCTTCATATACATGGAATTATTTCATGCAGACAGTAGATAAGAGAGGATCCCAACTTATGTGGAAGCTTATTGATCCCTCTACAGTTCATGGATATTTATGTTGCTTCCAGTTTTATGTTAATATCAACAGTGGGATTCGGAATATTCCACCACTCAAATAAAAGAGATGCTGTAGGGTATCAACTCGGAATGGTGTGTGAAATGGCATCTAATGACACACTTTTCCCAAGTGGTTGTACCATGTACACTCCAGTCAGCACTGAAGAGACTCCCACTGCTCCTCTCCTGTCAACGCTCTAATTTTTTGGCCATTCCAGTGAGTTTGGTGTGAAAGCTCCTTCTATGAATGTGCACATGTGTATATTCGGCGGCTTGGTTGAGGTATAAGCAGTACACGGTAAGCAGCACATCTTTGGATGTACAGTGGGATAAGTGTTGATACATGCTGTGCACACGTGAAACTACCCCGTGATCAGGAGGACGGCACACCATCGGCCTCATCTCCATTTTACCCGAGATGGTGCTTCTCTCAGGAGACTTCTTACGGAAATTTCTGCCGCATGGCAATGGGGACGTGGACAGACCAACCTTCACACAGCTTCGTATGTTCATATCCTTAGTCCCTGCAGATTGAAGCTAGAAACACTGGTTGTGCAGTCATGCCTCACACATTCCAGCTACTTAAGAGGAACGCCACGCCTGACACGGCCTCTCTATGAAAGCAAACCATGGTTGGTCTAATCAGAAGCTCTCCATTGTTCCCCAATTCCTCTGACAGCCACACAGATGACTAGATTCTGCTACGTTGTGGTCCCCAGGTCGTGGTGCACAGTCACTGAGCAGATGCTGCCCCTTTGTCCCGTGTGCCCTCTAGACCAACAGCCAAGCCTTTGTTCCCACTCTTTCAGGGGTCCTGAGACCCAGCAGCCAGACAGAGACTTAACATTCCTTCCTTTCTCCAATCACGTAAGACAGCCACTCGTTTCTGGGCTGTAAAACTATCTTTAGAATCAAAAGGGAGTTTGGGGGCTGGCCTGGTGGTGTAGTGGTTAAATTCACATGATCCGCTTTGGCGGCCCAGGGTTGCAGGTTCAGATCCCAGGCACGGACCGATGCACCGCTAATCAAGCCATGCTGAGGTGGCGTCCCACATACAAAATAGAGGAAGATTGGCATGAATGTTAGCTCAGGGCCAATCTTCCTCAGCAAAAAGAGGAAAATTGGCAACAGATGTGAGCTCAGGGCCACTCTTCCTCACAAAAAAAAAAAGAAAAAGGAGAGCCATACCCCACATCACGTTCACATCTGTTATATGGAGGCAGAGAGAACACGTCAGCCTGCAGTTCATCTTCCCACCCCCCCTCCTCACAGCCATTGTCACGCGTGTTCTCCAACAGGGCTCACGTGTGGGTTCAAACGTCTATATTTTGTGTATTGAACACCACAGAGCATATGATTACCTCTCCCCTCTGACAACTGAACAGCATCAATTTTAGCCTGTATGTTTTTAATTCTTCCTTTCTTTAAATCAAAATTACATGTGATTTCTCTCCACTAGAAAATGCACAAGCTGTATAGCTGGACTTCTGTGTTCTCGCCCTATTTTGTTCTCCCTGTTGGAACTACGGTGACATCCTGTCTCAGTCAGCTCAGGCTGCTACAACAGAATACATAGACTGGGGGCTTATAAACAGCAGACACTTACCCCTCACAGCTCTGGAGGCTGGAAGTCCAAGATCAGGGAGCTGGCAGATTCAGTGTCTGGTGAGAGCCCACTTCCTGGTTCAGAGACGGGGTCTTCTCACTGTGTCCTCACACGGTGGAGGGGATGAGGGGGCTCTCTGGGGTCTCTTTTATAAGGACACTAATCCATTCATGGGGCTGCACCCTCATGGCCTCATCACCTCCCAAAGGCCCACCTCCTAACACCATTACACTGGGGGTCAGGTGTCAACATGTGGATTTGGGAGACACAAGCATTCAGTCCCCTGCACTTCTTCTGTGGCCATGTCTCCTCCTCAAGCCTGACAACCAGGTTGTTGACTACTATAGACCAGAGCGGAATGTGATCCTCACAGCACCTTCTAGAAAGAGATATAAAAATCCCATCTCATAGAAGGGACAACTGAAACCCAAAAAGGTTGAGTGACTTTTTCCCAGGATAATCTCCAATATTGGTGGAGGCAGAATGGACTCCTGCTCTCCCACTGCTAACAGAAAGCATTTCTGTCCATACCGTCCTAATCTACCTCATGCGGTGCTCGGACCTGCTCATCCAAAGACACCTAATTCAGTCCCACATTAAGATGCTCTGGGTAAACCTGGCACAGAAAATTAAAATTAAATTCTTACCCACTAGCTTTCGTTAACTAAGTTCCATTCATGTCTTACAATTAAGTGATTGAACAATCAATTTTCAAATATTTCCTTAATGAAGTCATAAGCTTCAAGAAACCAAGTGCTATAATTAAATTAAGGAGAAGAATGAAAAAGAACATTTGACAGTTGCACAGGTTGAAAGCTTCTGAGAGAATCAACCCTCCCTGGGTACAAGTCAAGGAATTTGAAAGGAGTATTAGGGAGTGAAAAAAATCTTTGCATGTATACACGAGAAAGCAGCATTATCAAAATCTGCCATGAACCAAGCACTGTAATGGAAGAACTCACATACTTTGACATTTAACCCTCAGAAGAATGCTGTAAGATACATAGAAATTATTACTTTTTTTTTTAAACAAATGTACAAACTCTAGCTCAGAGAGTTCAGATGATTTCCCCTGAATAGCACAGCTGGTACCTGACAGAACAGGAACACGACCTGTGTCTCCTGACTCCACGCCCAGTGTGTCCCCCTGCAGCACGGCCACCCTGTGGGCCGTGGACAGGCCGTCTGAGTTCTCACCTAGCTCCCACTCGCCGGCTGTGTAATCTTGGGTGCGTCGTTCACGTCTCTGCCTCAGTCTGCTCATCTGTAACGTGGGAACAATCATGATGATATCTAGCTCATAGAGTCGTTGTTCAGATTAAAGAAATTGATACATGTGAAGTCCGTAGCTCAGTGGCTCATATACTGTAAGAGCCCAGTAAAGACTGGCTGTTATTATTCTTACCTTATTACTACTCTTACTGCGTTTGTGTACTCTTTGGGTGTTTGTAAAGTCCTTTCATATTCTCACAACCATCTGAAGCAAAAATCGTAATAGTTCCCTTCCAGAAATGGAAAAACAAAGGTTCAAAGAGATTAAATGACGCGCAAGGAAATTTGTCCAAAAAGTGGAAAAGCAGCGACACAACCTCATTATCCCACACTTCAGATCCTCTTCCACGACACCACGAAGCATTCATTTAATAATGTCACACTTTTCCCTCATCCCTCCCTTCCGCTGCCCATCCCGAAGCACGAAACCTCAGTGAGCAGCGTCGTGCCTGCACCAGTGCAGTGGAGAACGCCCATCTAGACAGGGCCTCTCTGCAGGGAGCACGGGCTGTGTGTCGTACAGGCCAATTCTGGACTATAATGTCCCAACAAAGGTGACTGGGGTTTTCACCTGTTTTCTCTTTCCTCTCAATTATGGAAAGGCCCACTCTAGGGTTTTGTCAGTTACATTTCTGAATCGTCCTATCCCAACAGTCAACCTCTTTCTCACTCTCTCCCAGTCTCAGTTCTCATTCCCACACAGAGACAATTCCTCCGACAGAGGGCTGAAGTTAAAACCTGAAAGATGTGGTTAAGTGCAAGTATTGGTTAGTTTGTTCAGGGATCAAAGAAGTTGTTATAGACGCCCGACCGAAAATTGCACAGCATTTAACAAATGGAGTGTACTATTACTGTATAGGAATTAACTAGCTTGTGTAATAGGGAAGGAAACAAAGGACAGACACATTTTGAGGTAGAATAAACGGTGTAGGATGCTCTACGGCAGGAGTGGTTGTGGATTCTGGGATTCCAACACGTCACCCACACGAGCTGGAGGAAGAGCTTGTGTGAGGAGAATGAGCCCCAGGAAGAGGTCAGATAGACCTGCTCTGGTTGGGCCGCCATCCCCTCCATCTGTGCCTACTCGGAGGAGGGAGTTAAATCAGCTTGCACCCGGCCTCGTCTGGGACGTTTGCTTTCTTTTTCTCTTCCAGGCGCTTCTCCCAGGCCCTCCTTCATAGGTCCGTTTCAGCCCAGCCTCCCGAGCTGAAATGCTTCGTCCCTGCTGTATTTTCATCTCACTGCCACTGCCATCGTTTATCTTAGATTCAGCCAACCGACTTGCTTCCCAGACAGCTGATTGCATTTGCCCGTTTCCCTGGTTTTGTTTTTCTTGCTGTCCACTCAGTCGCGTGGGCCTTCCCCTTGGTCCATGTCTATTTATCCTAGATCATAATTCTCTTTGTTGCCCTTCCAAGTTTTGTAAGGATAAAAAAATCAAAGAGATGAAGTGTTAGACTGAACTTTTTCTATTTTCTGTGTTTTTATCTTATACAATATAACGTTTGACGGGGTTCTTATTGATCTTTTCATTTAATTTCGTCTGTAGTTCTCAAGAGGGTGGCTCCTGGTTCTTTCACTTTATGAAAATGTTTATTGTCAGGCGGCTAGCAGAGGCGTGAGCCGAGAATAACATTCTCATTATTTGAACCGACAGAGTTGCTGTTAGATGAAAATGTTTTGTTTTCTGCTTTTGTCTTCAGTTCAGCCCCGAGCACTACACGGCCCTCTCCACCAGGCCCGTGTTACGAGCTCGTATCTAGAACAAGAAACATTACCACACACTGACAGAAAACGTGAAATCAGCACATGAGCCCCACAGGGCACTGTTTACTCGTGGTGGCACAGACAGAACGGGGTTGAAATTTGACAAGAGGACATTAGGAAACTGTGCCTACCCCAGAGAGAAGCCCTCCACTCTTTTCCGATCAGACAAGCAGGCTTCACGGGAGAGAAGAAAGTACCTGTTGGGTCAGGGCGATAAAGAGAAAAGCTACTCCAGAAAACCTGAATCATCCAGATATTATGCAATTATACAATTCAAATTTTATTAGCTTAATACTACATCCCTATGGGGTATTTGACTTCAGAGCTATGAGAAAGCTAGAGAAAGATCCTATTATGAATTTTTCTGGTATGCATTGCTTACAACTCAATCTGCCATTTATCTGAATTTCGTTTTGTTTTGCAGTGTTAATGGGGCCAGCATGTTGAGTAGCCACACCGTTTACTTAGGAAGTGACTTGCAACATAAAATCCAATGACTATTTCTTATTTCCACAATATAAAAAGAGAATTCGGAAGAACAGAATTAGCACAATTTACTTAATTTCTCTGAGCTGAATTCCTTCATCTGTGTAAAACACGGAGAATAAAATGCTGTTGTCAATGTCAATTTTGAAAATTAAAGGAGACCATCTGTACACAGTACTTAGCATTAGAAGCATCAATGCTCCAACAAACGCTAAATCCCTTTTGACTATTGCAACATTAATAGATTGTCATAGTAAAAAAAGTACAACTCTAAATTTCATGGAAATAAATAAAAATGATTGACTTTACTTCCTGGGTGATTTTGCGTGTGTGAAGAATAATACCAATCTAGTAAGGATTGAATGTGAGAGTTCACTGAGATAATCTGTACAAAAGGCTTAGGAAAATAACGTTAGCTATTATTATCATTACTATTAAAATTGTCCTCAAAAAATAAGAACTGTATGAAAACAATGAATTTTCTACAACTTTTCTTAGAGACGTTACCTCTTTATTCTGGAAGATTAATTGCACAGATGCTAGAAAGTTTATGTTAAAAGCAATGCATGTAAACAAAAATAATGAAAACGGCAGAAAGGAATATTGCTTTCCCAGAAAACAATTTTTTTCAGACAATTTAGCTTGTTGGAGGAAAAATATTTTCTAGAAATTTTCGTTTCCTATTGTTTTTCCCTCTAAGAGTCTAGAATATTCTTCTCTGACTGGATGATAAAAGACAATTCAGGGGGCAGAAATTATTTACTACCCAATAGCAAATGAAACCAGGCATCTAATACACAGATCCACAAGCTGGCATCTGGTCTACCTGACAGTTGTACTTTTGAACGTGAATCAGCTGATACCATGAAGTCAAGTGAGCAGAAAAACTGGTCAGCCGTCGGACCTAAGAGGAAAGTATAACCACAAATATCTCTGCGGTTTGCAAGCTATTCATTCCCTGAGGCCTGGCAGTGACCGATGAGCAGTGTGTGCACATGAGTTTTCACTGCTGGGTCTTTCATGGGCTCGGATGAAGCACAGGAAATAGTGTAAGGCTCACCTAATCCTTGTAGCTCATGTTCTCATAAAGACCCCGTTTCTCAATTTAAAAGAGTCCTATTCCCTGGTATCCCACTTATTTCTTCCATTGGACTCCGGAAAATCCATCAGGAGCTATTCTACAGTTAACGTTTAGTGCATGGTTTACCTTGGGCTGGAGTGTTGCACGATCTTGCTTGACATCAGACATCAGCCATTCTTGGGAGACTAGTATACAGCAGCCTCTAGGATGGGCTCAAATAAACTAGGCCATGGGAAACTAAAAATTAAAGTTGAAAGTAAAATCCATAGCTGGTGTCATTCATCATTACGACACTGACGTTGTGCGATGCGCTCCCAAAAGGAGTCTCAGAAGCCAGGTGTGACATATTTTTAAAGATGGCACCAAAAAAGGAAAAAAAAGAGGGGAGGAGGAAAAAGTAAAGGAAATGACTCAAACGTTGGAGAAAAGACTGTGGAATATTAGAGCTACGAGATAGAATATTACATATAAAGTAGACATGATCCAAATCATGAGAATCAGAATGAATGACCCAAGGTCATTCAGCCAATAAGGCCAAGTTCAGTTTGGAATTCAGTCTGCCTCTCCCCAAAACCCAGGTTCCATTCGTTCATTTGTGGTTGCAAACTCTAATGCTCATCGGTCATGTAAATGTACAATGAGGACCACAGGAATCAAAAAGTGGGTGACTTGCCTCAATCTACTAAAAAACAATGTGAACTCACTCTGTGCCCAAAGTCCAGAGTTGACATTCAGCTGGGGCTCCACTTGCAGCTCTGGCCTCACCACACTCTGCCTGAGTCAGAAAAGAGGGGACGGGAGGCAGCAGTCTCATGAGAGAATGAACAGCAGGGCTGCCTGCCAAGGAGACCTCGGTTCTCGGGAGTAGAGTGTATTCACCCCGGTTATTGACATATTAGTGTATGAGAATTAGATCTCAGGTCAAGAACCTCACGTTAAAAATAAGTAAAGATAGACAATCTGGTCAGAGTAACTAAATAGGGTTATTTCAGTTCTTATTTACTCAAACTATAACTTGCACCTTAAGTCTGGTCCATTTTAATCTTTTTACGTTGCCCTGCACATTCCATGTCCATTTTTACCTCCAAGTCTCGCTCCTGTTGCTGCTCCAGCCTGAAACGCTTGCTGCCCAGGGGGCACACATCATTACCCGTTTAAATCTCCTACTTTCCCCAAGGCCTGTCGACATCATGTTTCTTCTGGGAGGTCTTTCCCAGCACTCAGATGAACTCTGACCCCTCCCTTCTTCACATAAGTCTTGTCATTAATGATTTTCCAGTTTGCTCAGATGAGTCCTCTTCTCTCCAAGTTCATAAAGGTAAATCTCATATACGTCTGTTAGAACATGATTAAAGAAGACAATTTAGGTGATACGAACAAACTTTATCTAACACTTCATGAAATGGACAGTCTTCATTCGGAGAGCTGCACAAGGGGGCAGAAGGAAGGAAGCTTTTATAGGATAAAGAACAAGGAAGAGAAAAGTAGAAAATACCTGATAGGCTGGGGCCACATGGTCAACCTTGTTTGGGGCGGGAAGGCCCAGCGGTGGCCTGGCTTTTGGGGACTGGCTGACTGGGACTGTGTTTCCGGTCAAGCAGAGCATTTACAGGGACACAAAAGTTATCTAGGTTTCTGTTTGCTGACGTGGCACCTGGGCAGGAGCAGCTCCACCTTGGGCCTAGAAAGTTATTTTAACACATCTTTTAGATCAGCACAGTGCTGGGCACACAAACGCTGCTCAAAGGGGACTGTTTGACTTAGAGTGCTCATAGACCAATGGCTGCATCTCTGTCTGTAAATGTCCTTGCTGGTGAGTGGTGTTCCAGTGTACAGTGTATGTACTATAAATACATACATATATGAACTATAACCATATAGATATAGACTATAAATATATATAAACTGTAACTACATATAAACTAAAACTGTATACATATAAGTTACAACTATATATCCATATATAGTATATATATATATATATATATATATATATATATATATATATCTGTAGGAATTCATAGAAAAATGTTTCCTTATTTGCATCTTTTACAAAAACAATTTCTAAAATTTATTTGAACAAACTTTATACATTTTTTCTAGAAGATTGAAAAAGAACTTTTCCAATATCCTTCCTCTCTCCAGTGAAAATGCTTAACTGTCTAAGCGTCCCTTAACACAGCTAATGGCATGCAATAGACAGGTTCATTCAGGTGAACAGAATGTATTAATTTTTGCACTTCTATTTATCCAAATATGTAACTACTATATATTTCTAATTTTTTATCCAAATAGCATGAACACTGATATGGCGAAATTAATAGAAAATGCCAAAGAGTGAGAAATATAAGGATTTTTGCATAATGTCTTTAGAAGAATATTCTCCTTGAAAGAAAATATAGTCAATAATAAATCAGGATGCTTCAGAGTTACATGAAGCAGATGAATTTTCATCATAGAAAATAAGACCTTTTTATTTAAATGAAATCATTCGTTTAGAGCAGAAGTGTAAAATATTGAAATGGCAGTTAAGGTAGCTTCTCCCCAAGGGAAATTTAGTTGCATCTGTGTGCATTAACATCGTTTAATGTTCTAGTCCCTAAAAGCTTTGGAAGGTGGAAATTTTTAGAAAACAAAAATTAAGTGTTCACAATGTAAATGCTTTTTTTTAATATGTAAAAGTGTTTACAATACCACAAAGTATTATATGAAGAATAACCCAACTCCAATCCTAACATTGTCACATATTTCTTTGTAATATCAAAGTAGCTTTTGAATGAAAAGCCAGGCATAATTGCCTTTTAAGCTACCGACATTACCAGCTTTTGAGCGTGAGAAATAAATGTGATTGCTAAAAGTCAGTGAAGAGTTTCTTTAAAATAAAAAATGATCTGGGCTAATTACAAAAGGAATAAAAAAATAATAGCTGTTAGTAAATTATAGGTTTTTCTCATGATGATTCTCCATATTGTAAAATTCTAATGAATAGACAGTTGATAAATGTGAGTGGTTTCTGAGGAGTTGCTGTATCTGAATAAAGTTATTCATTCTGTACACGCACACACATGTGCACACACACAGTGTTTTTCTGTTATAAAATGAAGTTCTATTAAAAAAGGTGATGGCTGGAGTTTGAACCTAAAATATCCTCCTGACTTCTCTAGTTTGTAAATAATTTCATTCAACTCAGCTAACATTTGTTTGGTTAATGAGACCCACATTGTCAAGGGGAAAGGCGGTACCATCAATGGCAGCATGCCCTAACTAAAGTGGCTTTATTCTAAAGGCTGTCCTTCCCCCGTCCTATGAAATGGTTCTTTTTAAAACACTATTACACATTTTACTAAATTTCCTGTTATGAATGATGTGTAGACTAGAAGCTTCTCTAAAGTCTGTCCTCATGGTGTGTCTCCCCATCTCACGTTTGCGATGGGGAGCGTTGAGGGGGAGGCAGGAGTGTCGCCGCGTGACAAGTCTGTGCTGGAGAGACAGGCTATGGAAAAGTCGTGGAAGCTGCAAACGTCTCGCCCGTGCAGTGCGAGGAGAGGCGCTCGGTGGGGCTGCCGCTCAGGTGATGGGGACACAGTGCACAGAGTGCGGGCACCAAGCGAGGGCTCAGCAGAGGGCAGCTAAGGAGGCCTGGTAGGGAAAGCCAGTGGGGAAAAATCTCCATGGATTCAATGGCCCTGGTTTTCATAGTGACAGAGATTACATATAATGTTGATATATTATATACAATCTTGATATAGTATGCATAATCTCAAACAAGCTTTCTCCACCAGAAATAACCCAAGAGGATGAAAGCTTCAAAATCTCCTCGAATTAGTTTCCCACAAAGGCAGTGACTCGATGCTACCCTCTCGCTGGCCACTTGCCCAGGCACCACTGTCCCTCGAGAGCTTCTGACCCAGCCACTGCTGCCCGTCCTGCTGGTCCACCCAACTCTAGGACATCCCACCGTCCAGGGACGCCTCTCTTGTTGGAGCATCCCTGGTCCTCACACCGGGTGGGTACGTGGCCCTCCTTTGTACCCTCAGGGCCTCCCAGGTGAGCTCCAGGAGCCTGCAATGCTGTATTTTAATTTTCCGTGTGGCTCCCACCTCCTGTTAAGCCATGAACTTAAGCAGGCAGAGCCGTGTCTGAATCACCAGCAGGAGCTGATGCCTGGCACGGAGCAAGCCCTCAGTGAATGTTTGCTGAACATACTCATTTAAAAAAATGAAAACAGCAAGAAGTGAAATGTCTCCAAATTACCTTTAAATGGGAATTTCTGGTACCAGTCTCTGTTACCATCCCCTGTTTATGTCATCTTAAATTTTCTCTCATTATCAATTTACTCTCAATCTCATAGCTTAATCCGAGTCACGCTGTTTGCCTAACATCTTCTTAATAATATTAATGCTTTCTAATTACAAAAAATTCAGTATCCAAATATTAAAATAGCCATGTTGTTCTTTACTATCTGTCCAATATGCACCAACTTGTCAAGTGACTAATTGCCCCTTCAGTCAAAATAAGAGTTAACAGTATGAGTCATGTTGTGATGTGAGCTAGACTGAGGCTTGTCTGAGTGAAAATTTTATTCCTTTTCCAAATTTACTTCAGACTGTATTTATAGAATTATTAAAGTTCTCAAGAAGTCATTCAAATTTTTCAGACATTCTACACACATAAATGGAACTGCCCACACTCCCCATCCTATAAATTACCTCTGTGTGGTGTTTCAAACTTTCTGTATTCTTCATCTTCCAGAACGTTCCTCTGTTGGTGTAATGGGGCAGCTGTACTAATCCAACTGGTGGTTGGTAGGCCCTTGGGGGAAGACCACCCAACCAGGGTGGATGGTCCCGGGGGGAAGACACTGAGATGCAGAGCTGGACAGAGTTGAGTTAGGACCCTCGCTCCACCGGTTATCTCCCCATGGGAACTTGGTCAACTGATGACGTCGCTGCCTCAGTTTCCACATCTGTAAACAGGAGTGATCACTTTCTTCACGGGCTGGTTGTGAGAACTCCTCAGACCTGCATGCAGGAGGTTGTCCAGGTATTTTAATCCATTTCCCTGGGAACATTACTTGTTGCTTTTCCCTCTTCTTCCCCTCAAAGCACTAAAATCAATCACAAACCATGTGGTCTCCAATCAGGCTCTTCAAGCAGTAAGAATGGGACATTTTAAAGTCCTGCGTTACCCTCCATGGGGGACACACGAGACCTATCAATCTGAATTTACTCAAACTGCAGCAATTCAGAGAATGTCATGATATGGTGATCTTATTTCTGCTCTTTCTTGAGGCTCACCTTTCTCTCGCACTTCTCTCATTATTCTCTCTTAATTTTATTCCCTCTTTGATTATGATAATTGCTGTTCTCAAAGCTTACATCAGAGTTGAAATGCCAACTTGAATTCTTTATGGACCACGTGGAAAATAAAAGTACATTTTTAAGCTTGGGCTGAGTTAGAAAGCAGAGGATTGGGGGGGGTTGCTTGTTTCTTTGTTTTTCTTTTTAAGTATGTATATCGGCCAAGTTCACCTCTACCTAGGACCTCATTAAAAATTAAGTGTCCTCCCAATCATTCATTCATTCTTTCAAGAAAGTTCTGTGGAGACCCTCTTGCTATGCTAGGTTCTGGTATACAACAGTGAGCACAAGACCCGTGCTTGCCCTCTGGGGTCCACATGGTCAGCCCCCGCCTCCCCGCTGGGAAGACTGACTCAATAAGGACAATAACCAATAACAAGGTGAGACAAAGGAGAAGATGGAACCCTGGGGACCTTTCCATTCATTTTTGAATAAATATTTCTTAAACCTACACTGTGAACCAGACAGCAAGGTTGTGCTGCCAGACAACGGAAGTAAACAGCAATCTTGACCTTCATTAGAGAGATTTGGACTCCATGATTGGGGACTTTTCATTTGGAAAAGTAAGTGAGCGTCCTAGATCAAAATAGGAAAAAATATTCTTAGCAAAAGTAAAAATGCCAAGATCATAATCATTGTATAAGACTTCACGAGAGGAAGACAAACTCAGTGCTTTGTGAAAACTTAGAGCATTGGGAGGCACACACTTCACTCTTAGCTCTGTTTGCTTTGCTCTGACTACCTGGAGCGACCAGTTGTTTCCATGAGCTAACACTTGTCAGTGACAAAGACATCTCTAAGGTAAACAAAATCAATTTTGATCTTCCAGAGCAATTTCTGAACGTCATAATTTAAATAAGCTAACCTAACGATTATGTTTCCATCCAAAGATTTTATTCATTCATTCATTCATTCAATGAATAGCTGTGCATTTCCCATGAGGTATCAGGCCTTGTGCTGGGGACACGGAGTGACAAAGTAACATACTCATGGAATGTGCAGGACTGTGAGAAACTTCAACAACATCGTATCAATCAACACGGTATTATGAATTGTGATAAGTGCAGCACAGGAAAAGAGCAGGTGCTGTGAGGGCATAAGTTGAGCTCTCCGACTGAATCTGGGGCATCGTGGGAGGGGGAGGTTGAATATTTATTTTATGGGGGTTTTTATAAATTAATTTCCTTTAATGCTTATAGGACAATAGATTTAGCTATTCCATCTTGGTTGAGTTTTGGCAGTTTGTATTTTTCTGGAATCATTTCTTCTAAGTTGTTGAATTTATGAACATGAAATTGTTCATAATACCCCCTTATCATCCTTTTAATGACCACAGGGTCTGTAGTGATGTTCCTGGTTTCATTCCTGGGATTGGTGATTTGTGTT
Source organism: Tapirus indicus (assembly GCA_031878705.1). Lineage (NCBI taxonomy): Eukaryota > Metazoa > Chordata > Mammalia > Perissodactyla > Tapiridae > Tapirus > Tapirus indicus. Next base: position 126,471,681 of record CM062925.1, read on the forward strand.
TCTCTCTTTTTAGCTTTCTCAGTCTTGCAAGATGTTTATCAGTTTTACAGCATTTTTTTGAAGAACCAGTTTTGTTTCTTTGCCTCTGTTTTCCTGTTTTTAATTGCATTGATTTATCTTTATTATTTTATTCTTTCTGCTTGCTTTGAGTTTTTCTCTTCTTTTTCTGGTTTCTTAAAATAAAACTTAATTATTGATTTGAGACCCTTCATCTTTCCTAATGTAAGCATTTAGAGCTATAAAGTTCACCTCTTAGCCCAGCTTTAGCTGCAACCTACATATTTTTCAATGTTGTGTTTTCATTTTTATACTGTTCAATGGACCTTTATTTCCTTTGAGACTTCCTTTTTGATGTACAGATTATTTAAAAGTGTGTTCTTTAATTTCCAAGTGTTTGGAGACTTTCTTGCTGTCTTTCTGTTATTGATTTCTACTTCAATTCCATTATGGGCAGAGAACACACCCTGTATGATTTCAGTTCTCTGAAATTTGTTGAGATTTGTTTTATGGCCCAGTATATGGTCTATCTTGGTGACTGTTCCATGGACACTTGAAAATTTGTGTGCTCTGTGTTGTCGGGGGGGATGTTCTATAAATGTCAGTTAGCTCCCATTGGCTGATGGTGTGGTTCAGCTCTTCTAGATCCTTGCTGACTTTCCTTCTAGTAGCTCTATCAGTTTCTGAGAGCAGAGTGTGGAAGTCCCCAAGTATAACTCATAATTTGTCTATTCTCATTTCAGGTCTCTCAGTTTTTGCTTCATGTACTTTGATGCTTTGCTGTTTGGTGCATACACATTTAGGGTAGTTACATCTTCCCAGTGGATTGAGCCTATTATTACTATGCAATTTCTCTCTTCATCTCTAGTAATTTTCTTTGCTATGGAGTCTATTTTATCTGATTTTAATATAGCCATTTCTGATTTTTTAATTAATAGTCAATGACATATCTTTCCCTATCCTTTCACTGTCAACCTATCTACATCATTGCCATTGAAGTGTCATGTAAACAGCATATAGTTTGATCATAGTTTTATTTTGTTGGGATTGTTTTCAATCTACTCTGTCAATCTCTGTCTTTTAACTGAGGTTTTAGACAATTTACACTTAAGGTAATTATTGGTATGTTGGGGAGTAAGTCTGTCAGTTTATTATAATTCTATTATAATTGACCTGGGCTGTATGTCTATAGAAAAGGAACCCAGCAGGGTAAGCAAATAGCTATTGTTTAGTGTGATGAGATGAGGCCATAAGCAAATAATCAATAAGAGCAACAGTGAAATCAAACTCCTCCAACTACAGTCATCCCCACTTATCTGTAGAGGACACATTCCAAGACCCTCAGTGGGTGCCTGAAACTGTGGCTACTACAAACCCTCCATATACTATGTTTTTTGCTATACACTCAGGCCTATGATAAAGTTTAATTTGTAAATTAGGCACAGTAAGAGATTAACAACAGTAATTAGCAAAAAAAGAACAAATGGCGTCCCATATAAAGTAGAGGAAGGTGGGCACGGATGTTAGCCCAGGGCCAGTCTTCCTCACACACACACACACACAAATATATATGTATATATACTGTAACAAAAATTATCATAGATCTTAGCAGCCTCCGCATACAATATTTTTTCTTTCCTCGTTGAGAACTTTCACCTTTTCACTTTAAAAAAAGCACTTTATGTTTTCTCCTCAGCACATCCAAATTGCTAGCATCACTACTCTCACACTCTGGGGCCATTATTAAGTAATATAAGGGTGACTTGAACACAAGCACTTCAATACCATGACAGTCAATCTGATAATTGAGACGGCTACTAAGTTACTGATGGGCAGGTAGAGTATACAGCGAGGATCCACTGGACAAAGAGATGAAGCATGTCCAGGCTGGAGGGAGCTGGATGGCGTGAGATTTCATCATGTTACTCAGAACAGCACACAGTTTAAAACTTACGAATTGTTTGTTTCTGGAATTTTCCATTTCATATTTTTGGACCCCAGTTGACTGTGAGTAACTGAAACCACGGAGAGTGAAACTGTGGATAAGGGGGACTACCATACACAAAGGCACAGCCCATACCTTGAGATAGAGCTCTGGCTTCCTTGGCAAATGTCAAACATTTCACTGCCTGCTGAAGAACAATGCGGGAATCGTGAGCTCTGCACATAATAGGGAACTTCCTTCCTAGAAGAAAATTTAAGTAAGGTTATAGAATACCTGCTAGAGTGAGTGAGGCAGGATGGAAAAAGAGTAGGCTTTGCATTCAAGCCACCTGGGTCTTCTCTCAACTCTATCATTTGTTAGCTGGGTGACACTTAACAAATGGCTCTATGGGTCTTGGTTTTCTCATCTGTAAAATGGAGATAATAACACCTTCCTCACAGGGTTGTTGGGAGGATTTAGCCTACAGCAGTTATCCAACTACTGGTAACTCTTATTGTGCGTGTAGACATCCCCAGTAAGAATGGGCGGTGGAGAAGGCATGCTCGGGGTTCCTGGAGCCTGGGAGAGTGAATGGCTGACTGCAGGGACCAGAAGAGCAGAGGTGGGAGCTGCCATTAAAGGCGTCTTGGTAACAGGCAGGGCTGGAGGGCAGGGCTGGAGGGCAGGACCTGCTGGAGGGCTGGCCAGTGGTCCAGTTCTTTCTCTGCTGCTTTAGGTGCTGGCCACCTCTGTGTTTTGTCCAACACGAAACCGCCTATTTAAGATTCTGACGGGAGAATTGGGGTAGAAAAGGGACAAATGGCCGACCTGTGGGCAAGTGAGAGTGGACCAGGAACAACCTGTCTGCACACCCAGCCTCATTGCTTCTTCTGTCCAGACCTCGGGTTCCCTTCGCTTCAGCTCCTGCCCCTCCTCCAGTCCAGCGAGCAGTGTGCTGGCTCCTCCAGGCTCAGAAACACGGCTCCGTGTGCTTCACGGGCCTCCCTGTACTAAACACAGTACACTCTGCCCCTTCTCCTCGGGCATAGGCTCTGAGCTGAGCTCCTTTCCCTCCACCCCCACAATGGACTTTAGGGGGCCAGATCAGGGGAGCAAGACAAAATCAGAGGACTCGCAGGGTTCAGGGGACAGGAAAGGACTCCCGTCTTCATCCCAACCTATAAATGATCATGTGTGCTCAACGATTTTATTAGTTCTCGAAATCATCACGTAGGAGAGCTCTTTCATTTCACAACAGCAATGGAAAAGTAAAATCAAATGAGTAAGGACAAGGAGAGGGTTAAAACGGTTGACACCCAGAAGTACGGTAGACTTCTCCTTGTTTGTTTCTCTGCTGGGAAGCACCTGACTCGTCTACAGATGACGGAGCTAGATGTCTCCAAGAACGAGGCAGCCTCACCCGATGATGCCCAGAGATCTGTTGTCCGCAGCGGCAATCTGTCTGCTGGTGGGTCGGCCTTACACCACTGACCTGGGAGCCCACAACACCACCACTTCTTAAACCACAGGCTCTTTTACATGTCAGAGCTTGACTCCCATTATCTATGTTAGTTTCGTTCTGTCATTTTAGATCAAGTATAAAACAGAAACACAACCTTTGACAGATGCGGCACAAAGTGACCTGCCTGAGCAGTGGAAGGATACACCATTCCACTCCACACCGGTCGTCCTCTTTCCTCCTTCTCTGCACGTCTTTCTCTGACAACTGAGGCACAGTTAGAAGGCCACAGTGTGGGCGGGAGTCAATATTTGCTACATGCCCACGATGTCTTCCTGGAGATTAAAATATACCCACTCCATCGTGCAATTCAGGTTACAAACTAACCGCTGACACGTGGAGAAGTAAGAGAAAGGCAGGAGTGGAAGGCTTCCCAAGTCAAGAGCAAAGCTAGCTTCTGTTGGTCGGCAAATCACGAGGCCTCAGAAGATTCTAGCAAAGGAAGGCAACCCTCCTTAGAGCTCCCGGTCGCTCTGTAGGGATACCAAGTATTGTCCACACTGTGGCTGCTCCACAGAGACCTGCTGGTGAGTCAGCGGACGGGAATGTGCAAGGGAACCTTTGGAACATTGAATGGCAGCATATGAAGTGTAGCACATCAGCACACTTCACGTGTTGCTCAGAAAATACAAATTTAAATTAATTCGATCCAAATATCATTTGTTGAGCATCTATTGTGTTTGAGGACAAAGCATAGTCTCTGTACTCTTGAGAAGATTAAAACTTACTCAGGGAGGCAGAAATTTAAACAAATGAATGCCATCAAGTGTCGTAGGTCCTGAGAAACAGGTGGCGAATGAGCGGAGATGGAGGAGGGGGAGCCGTGACCAGACCTCACCATCACGAAATCAAATGAAGCAACACAATGAAATCTCAATTCTTGTTTCTGCAAACGAAGACAGCACATGGAATAATGCTGTTTCCTTTCACCAGAAAGCCTTAAAATACCAAGGGGCAGGACAAAGGTCCTTTCTCTTTGAAGTCTGACCACCCCGTTCTATTGTTCTTCCAGCCAATAATAAGGATTGGACACATGCGTGCCCTTGCACACATGCCCGTGCACACACACGGCCGTGAGCACACACACACCAGGACACGAGAAGGAAGAGATTCATTCTCTTGCTATGGAGATTAGCTTTTTTCATTCTGCTGCTAAATGCCTTTGGAGAGGTTAGGTTGAAATTTCAGCTTTAAAAATATCAGAGTCGATGTTACTCAGAACAGCTGGTGGTTTTCACCACTCACTCCCGGGTGGCCATGGTTCCAATTTGTGGCTAGCCTTGTCTTCAAACGTCTCGGGGCAACCAAAATATGACAGGATGACAGATCGCCCTCTCGATGAATACTGACAAACAAATTAGTGCAAAGATGCTTTCCGTACCCGACCAGATGTGTTGAGTTCCGTCATATGGAACAAGCGATGAGAAACTGTCCATGCCCCATCTGTGCCTTTTATTTTTTATTTATCTCTCTCTCTCTTTTTTAATCTCCTCATGCACTTATGAAATACAAAGGGCTGTGTTGACATGCGCACTAAATGAACACATCGAGAAGTTGGCCTCATAGCCACATCTGAAACTTTCCTAGAATACGATCCAGGAAAATTAGACCAACCTTTGACAGAACTCTCCAGGGGCACAGGAAAGTCATTTGTAAACACCCCACTAGAACGTGAAGCTTTATCACAACTCAGCAAACACCAGGATGAGGCTGCAGAGAACTCTGCCTCTCGTGAGGTTCGGGACCGTGGCTCCAACACAGACTCCCACTGGGATGCACAGCATTTCTTCTTGCCCTCAGACAGGCAAACAGTGTCCACTAGATGAGGAGGGAGTTAGGCAGTTAGCCCCAACTCCTCTTACTCCCAAAGTCACGTGAAAACCTTTAATATTCTCCTACATTTCTCAGTTCAGACCAGTCAACAGAGTCTTAGAGGACCTACTGTATACCTAGAACCCGCTAGGCACTAGGAAGAAAGTAACGACGAGTCGAGAGTAGTCCCTCGCTCCACTCAGGAAGCCTAGTATCACTTTGAGTACAGTGAACACACACGAGCCATGTCTGCCGGGGCAAAGGTCATGAGGCTGTTGAGGCTTGAGACCATGAGTGCTCCAGGAGTGGGGGGATGAAGAGGTTTCTACAAGGCTCATGGAATTCCTCAGAGATGACAGAGGAGTTGGACTAGGTTTTAAGGGATGAATGGGATTCAAATGAGTGGAGAAGAGAAGGAGGGCAGTAGTCTAGAAGGGGAGGAGATCCATGATGGCAGTAACAGCACAAAGCCGGAGCATAGACCTCTGCCCTGGGGGCTCTACCTTTGGTGGAGGGCTGGGAGGAGATGTCAAGGGGGCACAGTGGAGAGGTGAGTGGAACGGATGGGGAGGTCTGCCACCGTGGAGAGGCTGCAGGGATTCCAAGCAGAGAGACAGGGCTTGTCCTAGCGTCCCCTTCCCTGGCTGGAGGCTCCAGAACAAACCGTGGAAGTCAGAGCGCAACTGAGGCTCTGCAAAATGGGGACACGTACTTACTCTGCCTGCCTCACAGGATTGCCTAGCCACAGGGCTCGTCAGCCACGGATACCAGAAAGGTGGTGTCACTGTTGCCAGGCTCCAGGTGGTCATTCTGAGGAAGACTCGGTTGTTCCCATCTGCAGAATGGATTGGGGGAAAGGCAGAGTTTGGTGTCTGGCCGAGAGCATACCGGCGCCCTTCATACCCCGGGTACCGCCTCAATTCCAGCGCCTTGTGGAAGCCCCAAGGGTCATTCCGGTCTGAACAACTGTTCACATTAATGGGTTCGTGGTTGTTATTGCAATTTGTCAGAGTTCACAGCTCATCTTTCACCAAATAACTGGTGAATTATATCAGCTTTTTGGAGATACATATGTATTCATGGCTTGCAGCTGCCATGGCCCCTGAGCAACTGGCTCACGACTGGGGGCCACGAGCTGGTGTCACTAGGAAGGTATTTGCCTCTTCACCAGTGGGGGAGGGCTCAGTGGCCCCCGCCCGGACAATCGCCGGCAGGTCATGTTCACGCCACCCCAGTGGACTGCCCAGGTGGGGTCTAGTGCTGCACGCGCCGCCAGGCGGGAGCTCCTGCCCCTGGAGCACTGGCCGCTTGTCTGGCCTGAAAGACGGCGGCTTCTCCCCTCACTCAGCTCTGCCGCGGCAGTCCTTGTAAATAAATTGACAGCGTCCGCGCACCCACAGCTGCCGACCTTGTGAGAAAGCGTAAAGCCGTGAATGACCCTCCTTGAGTCAGCTGACTCCATACATCTCTCTCACTCGTTTGCCTCCCTTGTTCCCCTGTCCCACTCCTCCTGCTGACGGTGGATGGTAGGTCTGGAGGTCAGGAGCCGAGTCTTCCTTTCCATGGACGGGTCCAGGGATTTGGGGGAAGATGTTGGCCCATAACTGGGTTTCTTGAGTGGTGGGCTCCTTAGCTCAGAATAGCTTTCAGATTTGGGTGCTTCAAGCGGAAACTCCACTCTTGGATGATGCCTCAGCTTCTTTTTACGTTCTTTTCATGTTACCTCAGGGGCAAGTCGCACATTCGGTGCACACATCTCCTGCCCTCCTGGGAAGACCAACAGTAGCAGATCAAGGAAAAGTACAATTATGCAAAACCTGTTTCATTCGTTCCTTTTCAGCCTAGAAACTCACCGTGCACCTTACTGCTTCCCCAAGAGGAGTGTTCCAGCTGGAATTAGGGCTGGGCAATGCCCCTGTCCTCCAACCGCCTTCCCATTAATGTGTCCTTGTCCTGGGTTCACTTTAGGTGACAGTGGGTAGGACAAAGAAAACAGCCAATACTTGAGAATAGCCATGGGCTCCTGGAACTCTCACGTTCTCTGTGGCTGTGCTGTCCTGGCAGAGTATCAACGTCTTCACTCTTAACATGTCCCATACCTGGGCAGTGAGTCCCCACAGGCAGGGTGTCACCATTTTATTCACTGCTGTATCCCTGGGGCCCAGAATAGTGTCTGGCCCATGGTGGGTGTCAATAAATATTTATTCAATAAGTAAATGAAATTCTATAATAAATGAGATCCTAGAGAAGAATATGTTTAAATCCCTCTATGACCCCCAGACTCCCATGGCTTTTACAAATGGGCCAATTGTGACCTAGAGAGATGTAGTGGCTTCTGTGACATCACAAGGTAGCAACCCCGAAACTAGAACCTGGGCACTGAGATCCATTACTTTGGTGATGTTGAGTGTGACTGGAGTTTAGATCTCCAAATCCTAATAAGCCCCCAGCCTGGAAACCAACATCTGCAAATCTGAGCAGGAGACAAAGACCACAGAATACACACAGGAGGCATGCACTATTTTTGACTATAAGGCTGTCTTAGTCAGCTGGGGCTGCCATAACAAATCACCACAGACGGGGGGCTTAGACAACAGACATTTACTCCTCAGTTCCAGAGGCTGGAAGTCCGGGATCAAAGTGTCAGCTGATTCCATGTCTGGTGAGAGCCCGCTTCCTGGTTCGTAGACAGCATCTTCTCACCACGTTCTCAACATGGTGGAGGAGCAAGGGAGCTCTCTGGGGTCTCTTTATCAGGGCACTAATCCCATTCGCAAGGGCTCCACCCTCATGACCTCATCACCTTCCAAAGGCCCCACCTCAAATATCATCACACAGGGCTTCAACATACGAATCTGGGGACACAAACATTCAGTCCATAACAGAAGCTTTGCCTCCCATCCCAATGTAGAAGGTTCCTGGATTAAATCAAGGCAGGTCCACGGAAGCGTCCGGGCCCCACTCCTTCTCCACCTAGTGTCCCACCCTGGTAACCTGGGCCACCATCCTCAGCCTCGACTCCTAGCAGCTCTGTGATGGAGGTGAAGGGTGCGGGAGCTCTGAGCTCGTCCTGGAGGCGTTCACAAACAGGCGGGGGCGGGGGGCGGGGGGCGGGCACGGAGCACAGCAGCGAGAGAGAGAAGCAGAGCGGAGGGACTTAGGGCTGAGGAGACTTTCCTCTCCATCTCTTCTCTACACACAGACTCACGCAGGGCAAGCTCCTGAGGCCAACACGGAGGGAACTTCAACACGGCTCTTTCTGGACTGTATTCTAACCTGTGCTGGGCCCTGGGCAGCGGTTAACCGATCTGGTCCTCCAGAATTACATTATCTGGGCCTCGTCTTCTCTTTCCAGCTTCCCCACCTGCTTGCAGGGCACATGTCTCTGCAGCGGGCTGCCCTGCGTCTGAGAACACCGTGTCTCTCTCTGTCTATTTCTCAGTCGGGCTATTTCATTTCCTCTGCCTTTTTATGTGGAGGCCTCTTTCTGGAAGATGAGGACCTGCCATCATCCATCAGGGATTTTATTCTTCATCATGAAAAGCCGTAGCCCAGAGGCCGGCTTCTATCTGGAAGATAGAGTCGAGAGATCAGCCTTAACTCCAAATCTCATAAACCTCTTATAATAAAATCCCCTCAGATGTAAATGCGCCGTCTCAATAATTAGATAAATACGCCGACCACTGGTTACCAGCCTAGTGACGGACCTAATTATATTATTTTCCATGGCTGCACTGGTCTGACAATCCCTCATCAAACATCTGTCTCTGCCACTTTTTGTCAGTCTTACACAGAGCTGTCGATGTAAAAATACTTCTAGAAGTAACTGCTCAAACACGAACATCTCAGGGCAGGAGCTCATTAAACAAAGAAATGGCACGAGCTGTGCTGTGTACCAGATTAGAACTTTAAAGGATACTTCCTGCCAGCAAGGAAGGTGCTAGGCTTTTAATATTATTATTCACCTTTAATCATGCACCGAACGCTCCTGCCTAATTGGTAAATGTTTTCTCTTGTGCTTAAATTCCATGCCACAGATTATTAAAAATTGACTTTACAATATTTATTTTACTTATCTTCTCAAGCCAGACTGGGCTTAGCCCATAGATTTTGTGAATTATTAATTTTTAAAGGCAATTTGTGCTACATTTTACACTTGGATGATGTCCAGAGAGACACTAATTTCTAGTCCAAAACTTACAGAACTGCATCACTTTGATTCATCTTTCATCTGAAGACTCTTAAAGCACAAACCCAGAGATGAAAGAGCTAATGAATCCCTCCAACGTCATGCGAGACGCTAACAAGCACTTAGGTAACATTTAGATTCATGGATAAAAGGGGAAACTTCTGTCTCCGGTAGGTTCTCTGAGCAATAACCTTGGACCATACGGCTCACTCCGTTGTACGACACGAGCCACTGGAGGCACGAGAAGTTAATAAAGCCCCTGTGCTAACAGCATCCCCACATCTCTCTCGACTTAAAACCCTCTGGACTCCCTGCCTGGAAGCTGGGCCTCCACAAAATGGCTCTCGGATTTCCCAGAACTCGGCCCACTCGGGTGAGAGCCAGGACGAAGCTCTCTTGAACTGATGCCCACTCGACTTTTCTTAACGTGTACTATAGCGAGGTTCCACTCTCCACACACTAAATTCTAAACTAAACGTCTATGTTAAGTGGAGAGTGGATTCCTAGACACCGAAAAGGTGAAACGGTCTGCAGCCACATGACGTGTCACCTTCCACTTTTGTGCACGTATAATCCTCTGTCACGGTTTTCTTAAAGCCAACATGTCTACATGTTCGTCCCTCAGCCCATTGTTTGCCCGAGACCCAGAGTCCATGGTGATTCTTCTTCCCTAGGCTGCGCAGTCGCACACGTGAAGGAGCGTAGGACGTATATAAGCGGGTCATGGTACACAGTACACGCAACAGAAAGGCAAAACTTCCCAAGAAGATTAACAGGATTTGAGGCATAGATCTTTTTCCCCAGGGTGTTTGAATTATTACTAGAAAATAAAACAACTGAAATAACACCTCATTTGACAACACCAGCACCCTGTTGTTTTCCAGTGTTTTCAGAAACTTGATATATTTACACGTATATTTATATATATTACATATATACACATATATATTTGGAAGACTTGACGTATTTAAAGAAATTTGAATGCTTGTTGTGCTTAAAAATCGCGATTTTATCGATGTGGTTCAACCGAAAGCTAGGCAGGGCCCTGAGTAGGAAGTGGCGTGGATTCGGGTCCAGTCCACCGGCTGTGCTCAGGGACAAGGGCTCACGTTCTAGAGTCGACATGAAGCATGTTGCGGACACAATGGGCTCGAGACGCCAGACACCCTGGAGACAGCTCTTTCCGGCCATTTTCCTTTCCAAGGCTGTTTTGGTTGTTGTGCCGATACCTTGAGGACACCGAATGAGTGACCCTGGAGTAGCACCTGGTGCCTCCTGGGGTCCCAGCCAGAGTGGGTAGAGATGGCAGCCGAGCCACCAGGAAAGGCAGGTCCAGCCGAAACAGGGACAGGAACAAAACCAAGGAGAGGCCTTGATACGTTTTAAAATGTGAATCAGATCCAGAGGTTTCCCCAGAGCTTCAGTGACGCTCAGGGCCGACCTGAACTCTGAGGCGATGCCCCTGGCCCAGGACTGGGCTGTTCGGGTTTCGTAGATAGTTTAGCAGAACAGGGAACACGGCAGCACCCTGACAGTGGGCCTCAACGCAGCACAGCGTGCGTCGGCTCAGAAAGCTCTCAACAACCCTTCCCTGAACCAGAGGACAGGCCGGGGTACAACGTGAATCCCCGATTCTGAGAGAAGCGCCGGCTCAGAGAGGCCCTGTGACCAAACCAAGGCTGCTCAGCTGGTAAAGGGCCGTCCCCCAGGGACCCCGCTCCAAACCGTCCTACAAACACTGCAGGCTTCCTCTTCAGCAAATCGAGTCCAAGAACATCCTCCAAGTCGCTCCTTTTTAAAACATTCTGAGCATTTTACGGGACCAGCCTGGTGGCGTAGTGGTTAAGTTCGAGCGCTGTGCTTTGGAGGCTCGGGGTTCGCAGGTTCAGATCCCAGGGCGGACCTACACAACCGCTCATCAAGCCACGTTGTGGCGGTGTTCCACATACAAAATAGAGAAAGATGGGCATGTTAGCTCAGCGACAATCTTCCTCACCAAAAAAAACTTCTGAGCATTTTAATCTGGAAAGAAATGTGCACGCCTGCAGCCTGCTTGCTCCCTGCCTCCCCAAGTACCTGCTCCGGGGCATGATCTCTGATCACCCAGCCACACACGGCACTTCCACTAGTGAACACACTCAGTTACTCTCATTCAGTTACTCTCAGCAGAAGTTTGTATCAAGCACAGGCGACTTTGTTGAATGGTGAGTTGAGAGCAGGGAAACAGCAGCCACAACACACCCAGAGAAGGACAAGTCAGGGTCAGAGAGGTGCCTGGGGCCCTGGGGGCAGCACCCCCAGCTCTCGGTGCAGAGGGCTGCTACCAGGAGGGAGCAACCCCAGCCCATGGCACAGACTCCAGAAGGAGGGAGAACACCCACCCACGCAGCAGGAGCCCCAGATGAGCACACAGGTGCGGATGGCAAAGGAACGAGATCAGAGATTTTTGTCCAAGGGTCAGGCAAACAAGGGTGCAAATTCATTTCTGTCTCTTTTGCTATGATTTTAGAAAAACTACTGACCCCTCTGTAACTCCATTTGCCCACCTGTAAAATAGGAATAATAATAATATCCATCTTTGTTGTTGTCAGGAATAAATAAGATAACATATGCAAAGCACTTAGCAGAAATTTCACAACAAAAGCAGGTATCTTCCTCATCTTCTAGTCTACACTGCATGCCCCGCCCACGCACTTCTTCCTTGTCTAGTCTACACTGTGTGCTCCCGTCCACACACTTCTTGGTCATCCAGTCTAAACCCTGCACCCCTTGTATTAAGGAGGACACAGATTTCTGCATGCCCTTCTCTTGACCTCTCCTGGGTGACGGCACCCCAGGCTGGACCTCAGAGACCATCTTCTCCCCAACCCCACCCTCGGGACGTGCTCTGAGGTTGGCCCCACATCAACAAGACTGACTGGGAGGTCCCGAGAGAGGAATTTGGCTCGGGCGGGCCTCCGCTAGTGAAGCTTTCACCCCATGACCTGCAGCTGGACCCTGCTCCACGGATAGGAAACTCAACACATGTCTCCGGCCAGTTCTCCAGAGTGGGAGCCAGGCAGAGAGCTGCCCCGGCCGACCTCACAAAGGGCTGGGATGGCATCAGAGCTGGCCCCGGACAGGTTCACTAATGACAGCCGTGTCCACGCAGCCCGGATCGGAGGTTACAGGGCCCTCTCCTGTGCTGTTGCCCCACACGCCTTTCTTAACAGACACCACACCGCAGCTTGCTCACGGCGAACCAGGCCTCATATCCAGGCTCTTGACACCAAAATTGCCCACAGGAGGCACCATAACATAGGAGTTCTATCAATGTGCAGAGAAGAGAGACACTACTGCATTACAGTCAATCAGAAAGGCTGCCTGGAAGAGGGGGCATTTGAGGAAGCCATAACTTCTCACATAAACTGATGATTACTTTCTTGGGACCCTTTTGTCAACTAAATCAAGCAAATAACTTTTCCTCATTTAGTTTTATCCTTACTAGAAATTGAATTATCATTTTTAATTTTAATAAACAGCTAATCCACTCTATTGAGGCAGTTAGCTTATTTGCATAAAACCAACTTGACGAAGTGGAGAAGGAAAATCCAATCAAATTTCATTTTGTGACATACAAGCAAACACACACAAAAAGAGAGTGATTTAGTTCTTCATTGGAGATGTCCATATTCCCAAATATATTTTATCACTCTGACAGGGTCCAGTGTCTAATGTCTGTCACCCCCACAGCCACCCACGTACCCATCCATCCGTTGTCCACCCCCATTCCTCAGCTGATGGACAGACGGGTAATGGATGGTGGATGAGGCACTGGGGTTGGGGGCTCCTGTTCCCGTGCTGACCCTGCATACATGCTTTCCCCGGGATGCCCACTGTGCTGCCCAGCCTGAGTCCTTACACTCGACAACCCTGCAAGTCACCCAGGGCCTGCTCAGTGCCAGGGCGTCGGTGTCCCAGGTTCACTCTGGCACACCTCTCCTAGCTGTGGCCTTCAGGGGAGCAGGCCGGTCTCTGATGCTTCCAGACCCTTCACCTCCGGGATCTCATCCAAGCTGCCCGCGGCCTCACCTGCTGAGAACCAGCCGTGCTGGACCCCCTGGAGGCCCCGGCCCCCACGGCAGGGCCACCCGCCTGTCACCCTGAGACACTGAGCACATCCCACTCTCCGTGGGGTGGGGCTCAGGCGGGGGAGGGCAGGGACGTGCGTGGAGGAAAACCAACAGGAGTCAGCATCCCAAAGCTACGCCACCACACACTAGACGTGGATGGCCCTGTGTGATGCTCATGACAACTTGTGAGGTAGCTGCCACTTTTATAAAAAGAGGAGAAAACTGAGACTGTGAGAGGTGACAGCTCCCCCAGGAGGAGCGGTGGAGTGAGGGAACAGCGCCGAGCGGTAGAGCCAAGAGCCAGGCCCCACGTTTCAGTGGAGACCCCCGGACCACCCAGAGTCAGAGCGGAAGGCCCCGGCACCTGCTTAGGAGCCCACCACCCCAGCCCGCTCTGCAGTCCTGTGTGGTTCCTGAGCCTCCTCCCTGAAACGCCGTGATTCGCATTCTCTCAGATACGGGGATTCCTGGGGCTTTACGTGTGGGCTCAAAAGAGATATTCTCTGCTGTTTCAAACTTTTTTGAATTTATAGACATAACAGCTTTAAAGAAAACTTGAGAGTTCTTTTAAAACAAAAGAAAAATCACAAACCCACGGAATTAAAGCTCAGATTTATTGTAAATTTGCGTGTATAGATTTTTAAAGTTCATTTGCTCAGCAAACACCTATTTTCGCCAACGGTCTTGGCTCCCTTTTCAATGAGCACTTCAGGTGGTCAGAGAAGTCCAGCCCTTCAGAGCATCTGCGACTTCCTTCTGAAGCCCAAGGCCGCCCCAGAACCCAGTCCTCCCCGAGGATCCCCAGCCAGCTGCTCGCAGGCTGCCTGAGCCATCCAGGCGCGTCCTGGGCTCAGCCAGAGGAGGGCCCGTGACAGGTACACACGTCTCGTTGTTTCCTTCACTGCAAAACACCTGCCCCGGAGTCCTTGACAGTTTCTCAGAAAGCAAGTGCTCTCCTCGAAATTCCCTGTAACTCGGCCCGAGCGAAAAGACCAAGGCGTCAGCCCTGCTGGGTCCTGTTGGGCTCAGGTATCATTTCTGTAGTGTTTTTGAGTCAGTTCCAGGAAAGGCTGTTTTAAAGAGAAGCTTTGGAGACTTTATGTACAGAAATCTATGCTGACAGTGATGAGGGGAAAGCTTGCAAATTTCAGTGAGAATGTGAAAAAACAGAATCGCTTTTGCTGCAGGATTGTGTTTTTATCGAGCACTTAGGTGGCACTTGCTGTATGCTGGCACTTCCTCAGCCCCTCGTGAGCAGCACCTCAGTAAACACAGCAGCCGTAAGTAAACTGTCCCCAAATCTCACCCATGAGGGACGAGGGACAGAAGCCTGGGGCCCAGCTGAGGCCCGGGAGGAGCCGCCCCACGCACCATGCTGCCTCGCCATCCGAGACGCAGCCCTGTGTGGCCCGGTAGCCTGTTGGCCCAATTCCCACCTATCCCGCCCCCCAGACCAGGACAGGCCCCAAGGTACTTGTGCCGTCCTGGCTTTAGGGACACTACAGACAGTTGCTAGAGGAGGAAGTGTCATATTCTTGGCTTGGGTTCAAAAAGTCTTGGGTCCCCGTGTAAGTCGGGTTTGTTGTAGTTAGTGCAGTGGAGACGATTCTGACTCCTAGTGACCCTGGTGCAGCAGAGGGAACCCTGCCCGGTCTTTCTGTGCCATCCTCCCACCTTCCAGTGCTGCAGCAGACAATGCTCCACTGCTGTTCATAGGGTTTCCATGGCCAAGTTTTTCGGAAGTGGGTGGCCAGGTCCTTCTTCCTAGTCTGTCTGAGTCTGTAAGCTCCGCCGAAACCTGTCCACCATGGGCGACCCAGCTATTTGAAATCCCAGTGGCAGAGCTTTCATAGCGACATGTAGCCACCACAGTAGGACAACTGACAGATAGGGGTGTGGGTCCCTGACTGGGAAACGGACCTGGGCCATGGCAGTGAGAGCACCAAATCTTAGCCACTAGACCGCAGAGTCAGCATAAGTCAAGTAGGAGTTAGGAAAATACTGTATCAGGAGGTACCGATCTTTCCTGATCCCCTCCCATGCGTCATCCTGGAGGCAGGGGGTGGGGGGGGCGCTGGTCCTGGCAGGCTGGTGGAGAGAGGTGGGCTGATGCTGGAGCCCAGGTCCTCTTGAAGAAGCAAGTGCTCTGCCCCACCTGGGGCCTCCCAGGCACACCTGTGCTCGGCCCTTTGGGAGGCCTGGAGTGGAAAGGTGGAGTGGGCCAGTGGCCCGCCAGGGTCAGAAATGGCCTGACCCGACACCGTGAGGGAAGGAGGCTGAGACCCTGGCAGGACTAGAGTTGAGCAGAGGCCACATAGCTGATGGCCACTGGGTCTCCAAGGCCACCCACGAGTGAATTTAAATGTCAGTTGTCTCCTGACCACAGTAATATTCCTAGAACAGCAGCTGTTTTCTGTTTGATACAAGCATGCGTTTCAGTTTCATTGGCGGCTCCGGGCTCTGCGTGTGTAGAAGAAGCCTGTCTCATTATTCTGAGGAGGAAGTTTCCAGAACATCTTCAGGGAGACCCAGGAGTAGGAGAAATGAGAAGGCACCACTCTCAGAGACACTCCCAGAGCCCTCGGTGACATCCTCACTCACCTGATGCCAGGATTTTGACTTCTCAGACCCCGTCAAAGCCCCTGCCGATGGTGCGGATCGAGGACAATGCGAGGACTAAGCCACAACCAGGCAGCACCCCAGGCCGAGGCCTCCTCGGGGCTCTGACACATTCTCATTCAGGGGCTCCCCGCCCCATCCAACTACGAGGTCAGCCAGCTTCACCAACCCTAGATCTCCCAGGCTGAACTCATTTCCCATGGGAAGCCCAGCCCTGCCGAGGGACAGGCAGTGGGTGGCTGATGGCATGGCCCAGGGCCCAGGGTTAACCTGGAGCCCCCAAGCCAGACCCGACATCCCCGTGAGTAGCTGCTGCTCAGCCATGAAACCGCCCCCTTGGAAGAGCCGGGACATGGGGTCCCGGGTCCCCTTCCAGTGGCACCTGCAGAAGAGAGAGAGGGGACAGGAGCTGCAGGCTACTGCCAGCATCACCCCGGCTTCCTGGGGGACAGTGCAGGGTAACAACTCAGCGGGTGATGCTCTCCCCGGGGTGGTCAGCACTGGGATGGAAGCAGCAAGTCCACTGATGGCCCTCCTCCAGCAGGGACCAATGGACCTGTTAGCGGATATTCAGTGGTCTTTGTAAGTGCTCATGTGAAATGATGCGCTTAATTTAAGGCAAGGTAGTAACCGTCAGTGGACTTGTGGATGCCGCCTCCCAGCACGGAGAGGATGGGTCTCACCACGGGTCTGGGTCACCCGTGGCATCCTCCAGGCCGTTCAGAAGATGGCTTCCTGTAGAGGGTGTGAGCTAACCCCCTATTTTGCATGGCTTCACACACCCTCTCTCTCCATCCTCCATCTATCATCTGTTCAAGCGAGAAAGCCAATAACCCGGTGTCCAGCCCTGGATGTGGCAGGACCAGCACTCTGGGTTGCAGGACTGGATGAGCTGGATCCACCAGCTTCATTTGTCCTGAGTCAACGTGGCCCAAAAATCAGATTATCTGAGTTTCTCCAAAGTTTGAGAGACCCGTTGATCCGTGGGGAGAACAGTCAAGGCCGTGTTTATTCCAGGACCCCACGGCGTCAATGCAGGGAAGTTGCAGAGATTAAGAAGAAGAAAGAGAACCCTGTAGGGAAATGATCATCTGTCAGTTTCAGTCACCCTCCCCACACCTGCCCAGAGGTTACCCATTGTCCCTTTCCTGCGTCCCAAGTAGCTTGGGCTCCCAGATGTAGGACTGAACTGAAAGCAGATCCGACCGTGGTGTCCTGAGGCCAAAGTGCATCTGTCCGAGCAAAGCTCCTCGTCCAAGTGGCTGAAGGAGGCTCTGACACAGCAAAGGCAGCGACACACGTTGACCAATCAGCCCTGCAGTGAGAGCAGCCGGGACATGAAGTACAACGGTACCAGGATCTGGATGACACATTCAGTCTGTTCATCAAGATAAAAATCTGTGCCTGTGTCAAGGCAGGCCATTTGGGGATGACAACTTGTGACCAGGGTCTACAGGCAGAGGGTTTAATAAACAGGTTCATTTTGGTGCGTGACTTCTCAGAGGCTCCTGTAAGCACTGTGAACCTGTGGGGGTGTGATGGTACATTTGCCCAGAGTGCACTGACGCCTGGAATGCTGATTAGCAGCCATCTCTGCCAAGATCTGTTGTCCTTGGAGGCCCGGGAGTCAGACTGCCTGAATGCAAGCCAATTGCTCCGCGCCTCGGTTTTCTTATTGATGCAAAGGGGGGTAATGACAGCAGCCAGCTCAGGATGGTCACAAGCGTTAGTTGAAGTGATACATAAAAACTGATGCTTTACCCTTTTTTCTTCAGACATAGTCGATATGCAATAAGTGCTCGCGATTATTGGCACGGAGCCTGTTATGGACGTCAAGCACGGAGGAAGTGTGCAGAACGCGTCCTGAGCGATGGGGCTTCTCCATCCGCTCTCTCGTCAGCTGTTGACTGTACCCCGCATCACCCCAAGGGCTCGGAGGAGCCTGCCAGCAGGTGGTGGGGGAGGAGACGGGACGGAGGCTCCGCGTCCCCCACGCGGCTCTGACACCAGGACTTCTACGTGTTGGAGCTTCTACCTGAGATTTAATTTGGGCAAAAGGGAGGGAAGTTTCTGCTGTTTCAACAATTTAAACGCTTTCTTAAATCAATTAAACAAAAAGAACAGATAGAAAACATGTGCTCTGGGGATTAACCCACTACTTCCTTGAGGATGAGAAAGACAGTCCTAAAATATTTTATTCCATCTCGAATTTCAGGGATCTCAAATCAACTGTTGGTCACTTTGCCCTTGGGGCTCTGGTCAGCATCCCTTTGGGTCCGCGGATTTCACTGATGCAGCGCAGCCCTCTCCCAGTGAGCAGAGCCGGGCCGCTGGGTGCTGGGCAGCGTGACGTCACTCACTATAAGGCCCCAGGAGACTGCACAGCAGTCAGGTCACTGCCCCACGGAGTCCCACCTTGTGGACATGTAAGAGAGAGATCGCCGAGTTACGTAATGATGCGTTTTCACTACATGCACAGGTGGCAGGAGCGGGGTCCGGCTCTCAAACACACGGGCATCCCAGGCCCCACACGTGGCGCTCTCCTGGGCCAGGCCCACTCTGACACCGTGCACTGGGGATGCTGTAAACCGCCAGCCAGGCCAGGACAGGCCCGCAAACGAGAGGCTGTGTCTGCACTTACTGGCCGTCCTGATACTCAGGGGCCGGCTGTCAGCTCGCCGCCCCAGGACCCAGACCCACAGCCTCCATTATCGCTCCTGACGCTCATCACAGCGCGGCAGGGCCTGTGAGACACGTCAGAGATGTGTCCCCAGAAGCCTGACAGGCCCCGGGGAAGGCTCTTCAGCTCAGCTCCCTCCCCGTGATCCTTTCAAATTTCCAGGACAGCTGGCTTTCTGCACAACCACGCTCGAAGCAGTTCCCGGGACACTTCCTCAGTTCAAAGAAAGATTTGTCTCTTGTTCCTCCTCCTTTTGGACCAAACACTTATGTTTTAATTAAACAAGATGTAGAGCACTCTAAAACTTGTCATCAAGAAGACGCCGATGGAGTGTGAGCCCGGATGCTGGAGGGCGATACTCGTCCTTGTCGGCCTCGGGCTTCCAAGCTTTGCAAAGAGGGCTATGACTCCGGCTGAGGGTGACCAGCACCCCAAGACCCGGAGTAGTTGGGTAATAGCACGCTCCCACGAGCACCGTCTCTGATTAACATCACGGGGACAGCAGCATGGCAAACATCCCCAGTGACAGTATGAGCAGCTACCACCTACTGAGGCACCAGGAACCGAGCGAGCCCCAGGGGCCATCCGGTGCCACACGGACAACACAACGGCCCCAGTGATGAAGGCGTGTTTAGGTGCTGCAGGAGCCAGCAAGGGACACACTCCCAAATGCTGCATGAAACGGAAAGCGTGCAGGTTCTAGAGAGGAATGGCGCTGGTGGCGTCCTGGGTGCCTCTGTCTGCAGCCGTGAGGACACCACCCTCACTGCCAGATGGGTGGACATGCTGGGCGGCCGTTTCTCCCCAGAACGGCGGCTGCTGCAATGCCCTTGCGTTTCGGTGGTTCTCTGGGATCCTCAGACCGGCTTCCCATTTCATCTCGGCCCAGGTAGCCACCCGAGTCTATTCACTCAGGCATGAACGATCTGCAGCACGAGGGCAGGAATGTGTGATCACGACCCCTTACTGACTGTAGTAGCACAAAGTTCTTAAAAAAATACATCACAATTTCCAGGACAGTAGCCAGGCTTGAGATTATTCTTACGTCTCGGTTTGGGGTTCCAGGCCTCATCCAGAGTAGGTGGGGGGTGATGGCCCAGCCAGGGACCTTCTCTCGCGAAGAAACAGAGAAGCTGACCCTTCTCCTGGAGTGACAACAATCATAACACAAACATTTTACCTATTGACCCCGTTCAGAGCTCTTTCACATCCATTTGTCGCTGGGACAGTATAACGACCCAAGAGATAGTCTAATTCCCATTTTACAAATGAGAGGACTGAAGCCAATTGAAACAGGGTGAATAGCTTGGTGATGAGTGGTCATGAGGGTTAGGCTAGATTTTGCATTGTGTTGTGAGTGTCAGAAAACCCACTGCATGGCAGGGGTGGACCCAGCCCAGCTGGCGGCAGCATGGTGACCCGCCTCTCTCTGTCCCCCAACCCCTCCCTTCCATGTGAGCCACACATGGTGGTCCGGAGGTTCCAGGATCCCCTACAGTTTCAGGGTATCAACTCCAGACTCCCAACCTCACCTCCAAGGTCATGGGGAAGGGGCTGCTCTTGCTCATCAGAGAAACAGGAGTCCTGGGTCTGCCTCTTGTCGGCCTGAATGGAACCAGGTGCCCACCATAAAACAGCCCCCACACTAGGAGCATGGCTCCCAGTTGTGGACCCCTGCAGTCACATAGTGCCCCACTTAGAAAGGCCCACCTTGGCTTACTGCTCTGCTGTCGTCATCTTGAAATTCTTAATGCTTTTTGAACAAGGGACACCACATTTTCATTTTGTTCTGGACACCATAAATCCTAGCCCATTCTGCCCAGGAGGGTGGGTTATGCTGATCCTGGAGCTGAGGGGGGGTCAGCCTCACCCAACCAGTAGGCAGAGTCAGACACGGGTGCTCCCCAAGGAAGTAGGAGCAGATGGCTGGAAGGAAAATGGAAAAGACAATGAACCCCACTAAAGTGGAGGACCCACATCTGACTCTGGGATGTAGGCTCTGCCCTCTGTTTTGGCCCATTTCAGCGGGTGTTTGTGAATGATGAACATATTTTATGCTTCACAGTTAGATGTAAAGGACACAACAGTATTGGAATGATTTTTCAGGTACATGTGAATACTAACCTTTGGACCCAGATCCGCATTGTCTGGTCGCTACAGGAAGTTCCAGAGAGAAAGAACATTCTCTACTCTCCTCCGTGCTGACCTCCCAGTTGTGTAGAACAGTTTCTGCCTCATAGAAGCCTCTCTACAAATGTGCATAGAATGGCTGTGATCAGAAATAAGGTTTTAGATGCACCCCTTCCTGACTAGACCGCACCCCAGCATGTATGCACTGACTTTCATACCAAACACAGAATTGGGCGGCTCCCACCCCCACCCTCACCCTACAGCTCAGGGCTCCAGAGCTAACTGGAGTCTTTCCGCTGAGTTCCTCAGGAGCGTCTGCAGGGCTGTGCCGCGGACAGTAGGCATGGCATTCACAGCCCACCTGCCAGCGCTCCTCGAGTTACGTCTCGTGGAACAGAAGGTCCGTGAGACACTCTCGAAAAACATGCTCCAAGGTCACAAGAAACGCTGTTTCCTTTCTCCATCTTGGAGATTTTCAAGTTTATTAGCATTTCGCACATTATAAGCCCTCAGAAGCCGTTCAGTAAAGAAATCTGCTGAATTTCATAGAACTTAGCATTCCCCCGGTGCATTTGCTCGTGGAAAATTCTTTGGCACTGATATCTATCTTTGTTTGGCAGAACTGCTACCAGGTCTTACTGCAGTTTTCTAGAGACAAACAAGATCAGCCAACTTAGCTGCTCGCTTGCTCAGCTCCATGAGAGGGCAGGACACGGAGAGAAGGGTGAGCAGAGGGTGGTCACGTCCTCACTGACCCGTCCAGCCCAGCAAATCGTAACGAAGCTTCTAGTCTTAGATATAAATTGGTGGCATAAAGCTAAATGATGCACAGTCCACTTCCTGAAGCATTTTAAAATTTAGTCTGCTCTTAATAACATGCCAGCTCCAGCTGGTGTTGGCGGTGTGTGCCCTGTGTTGAGAAGGATTCTGAGGCTGCATGGAAAGGAGCTGCAGTGGGAGGCCCAGTGCAGCACGCGCCCCACCGTTGGCGGTCCATGAACGGGTGGTGCCCGCTTGTTAACTATGCACTCAACTTCCCTCTGAGTCAGAGAGGGCCACGCTGCTCCCTGCAGCACGATCTGGAAAATCAGTGCTGACGCACTAGGCTCTGAGCATGGCGCTAACATATGGTGTCTACCAGGATGGGGAGTGAACCAAGTGCCCACCTCACCGCCATGCGGACGGTATGGACTCGCCTCCCACAGTCCCACCTGGCGGAGCCCCGCAGCCTCCTGGCACCATTTATCATTACGACTCAGCCTCTGCTTGAAAACAGGAGGACCAAGGTCCAGTCCCCGCGTGGCCTCCCACTCCAGCTCCAAGTTGCCTCCTCCCTGGGGTTTCCTCCCCTCCTGTCCGATGGGAGAGCGGTCAGAGCTGGTGGACCCTCTGCCAGTGAGACACAGAAGCCCTGGGTGGGCCTGGGATCCCAGCAAAGTGTAACTTTGTTAATTTTAGCGTTAATATGGGTACTCAGAGGTGTTCACTCTATGGTTAGTGCCCTGACATGGTGATCTTGGAACTCTCCGAACTTTCCATTCTTGTCAGAGCCCCCAAATGGAGGAGCTTCCAGCTGAAGAAGCAACGATTCGAAACCCCCCTCCCTCCTGTTGTGAAGTGTCATTCCCGGGGTCACCCAGCTCAGCCGCCCCAACTACTCCTCCTCCACATAGTTAGTCTCCAGAGCATAGACTCCAAAAGCACAAAATGCATACTCAGGCAAGTTAACAACATCCTTTTGCCACATCTTATTACCAAACTGCGTGAAATGCAAAATAAGAGCATAAAAAATGAGCCTCTCAGTGACAGGGAAGGCTCACATTTTATCCGGCCCCAGACCACTGAGAAAGTGTGCAACGCTGTATGAGCCTCGCCCAGACAGAGGGGCAGAGAGCTGGCGATAATTCAAGGTGTTTTATCACCGCGCGTCCTCAGGCGAGGCATCAGATGGGAAAACCACTCTTGAAACAAAATTAAATAGTTTTAGATCTAATTTTACCAGGCTGAACGAGGCTGCAGATTGATTTTCATGGAAGCTAATAGAGAACAACACGCACGTTGCCTATCTTACAGAAAATCCATCTACCACACTGCTTTCCACTCACTCTGCGGCTCACTAGAAGTAATAAGAAACTAATATTTTACGAGGCAGTGTGTTCTGTTCCGTAAATGGCTTTCATTCTGAAGCAGCCTGTTAGGGATCCTGTTAGGGAGCACAGCCTCGGTGGAGGGTCTGCTCAGTGCTGTTGGCGTGGTGGTCGTAAACCGCACCCACGTGAGTTTTCTCCTCTTGCCAGAAGGAGAAGCCCGGGGCCCGGTTAGCACAGGGACCTCCCTCCAGCCCTCCCCGTCCGTCCCCCGCTGATCAGTCCTCAGGTTCTTTCCCTCATCCAGCACAGACCACAGGCTCTTTTCCCTTCCTTCTTTCCCCTTATCCAAACCAGCCAAGCTCTTGCTCCTCTTACTCGTCCTCATCCTTCAAAGCCAACCAGAACCAAAAGCGCCACAGCACCAGCCTCTCCTCCAAACACTGGCAGCGTTCGGACTGTGAAACAGAACAAGGCCCCTTCATCCGGGTCATTGGCATCTCACGTGGACACCCGCCCCGCGCCCAGCACTCCAGGATTTGATGAGTAGACTCTGAGGGCAGGCATCTACCTCTTCCTCGCTCTCTTCTTATTTTATTATCACTTACAGTCCTGATTACGCAACATGGGTCAATCTTATCTGGTTGGTCACATCTCCAGTTTCCTCCATGACAGGTTGTTCAGGCTGGTACACCTCCAAAAAAAAAATCACAAAATACCTGAACATGTAAAAGCTAATTTTACAAATCAGTGTTAGGGCACGATCATCCACACAGCACGACCATCCTGCAGAACGTCTGCAAGGCCCCTCCTGTGACGTCTGAGCATTCTTAGCAATTCATGGGGAGACTGAGGGGCGGAGACCCAACCATGGGCTGGATGACCCTGCCAATCAATGGGAGTTCAGTCAGAAAGCAGGAAAATGCTGCATTGTAGTGAAAAGCAGGACAAAGAAAAAAGAAACCGTTGACCAAAACTGCTCAAATCCCATGTGACCAGCGCCCACTGCCTGACTGCAAATCGCAGGGTCCTCTCCCCTCTCAGGCAGCGTTGTCTCATCATGGATTCTAAATGCCGTCTCTCTCCCTAATCGAATTGCAAAGGGGACTTCTGCAAGAGCAGGGAGCTCTCCTAAAGCAGCTTCTGTCTATTCCTGAACTAGAAACACCATCCTACTGCAATCTCAGAAGACGAGCGGGCACTTTAAACACAAGGATTGGATTCCGAGACTGTGCCAGAAATCAGGACTTTCCATGGTGTCTGCAGATGGGCACCCACCTCCAGCAGAATAAACTCACCCGCTGTCAATGACTGAGAACTTTCTTAATTCATTTCAATTCACTTTCTCCTGTGTCTCACATTTTTCATTTCCTCACTCAGTGAATGCTTCTCGTGGCCCTGCTGAATGCTGAAGTCTGTCCTAGGTTCCGGGAAAGGATTTTCCAGGGGAAAATTCAGTGTGCTTGGCGTGCATTCTTGGCAGTCAGCTGGAAGGCTCTTCCCTGGTTCTCTAGCGACTCACGCTCCCCGCTGAGTCCCGCAGCGAGAACAACCTGTTTTCCTGTGAGCAACGTCCTTGCAGGCTACGCCCCTGATGCAAGAGAAAGCGCTTCTTCCCCAAAAGTAGACATGGCCTTTTGTGTAAACTGAGACACAGACCAGGGCGGAGCCCGCATGTGCCACTGACTCGACGATCATGGGAAGTGCAAAACTCTCTTCTCCATCCATCCCTACACCTGAAATTCCACTGTTAAACTTTATTGACTTATATTAATTGATTGTTCCTTATTCTAGTTCAAATATTTCAACGAAAGAAATGGCAAATGAATACGTTCCAAGGTTGTTTTGCCTGTGTTCCAGAACTGGGTCCTGAAGGTTTCAGGGGAAGCACAGCAGATTCATCTGGAACATGGAGTTGGGGGGCTCCTGGAGGGGAATCCTGGTGAAGAACCACGGGAGAGGGAGATGGGTGTGTCACACCAGGAGAGGGTCAGTGCAAAACAGGAGGGGGGAGAGACCAGAAGACCAGTTTGCTTAATTCGAGGTCAGATGTCTTGACCAACACCCCCTCCGTTACTGGGAAATATCTATGAGTGCCCGCCATGGGCCTGGCAGTGCTGCAGACACGGGGACACAGCAATTGGGAGGGCACATGGAAGCCCCTGCCCACGCAAGGTCTGCATGCTGGTCAGGGGAGACGGACCATTCAGCAAGTACGACACACAGTACTGAAGATGGTGATAAAGGCCGTGCAGAAAAGAAAGTCGGAACAGGGAGGTCTAGACTGTTCTAGGATGTTAGATCCTGGGGCGTAGTGAGTGCTCCATTAAACCTTTGTTGAATAAACAAATGATGGGATGAATGAACAACAGGCTGTTTCCACCCTGGGTCCAAGCAGTCCAAACTGACCTGGGACAGCATTTGATGTGAAGGACAGCTGTGGCACAGAGTGGGGTGTCGGTTGGGGCAAGGAGCAAAGGGTCTTTTCAACACTCTGTAGGACCCTATGTTTGTCAATACGCGTGAACCCATCAGATACGAATATCATAGATTACTATACACGTCAGAACAGCAAAGGGCCGTTTCGATCTTGTGGGCGTGCTTGCGTCAGCCTCTGGAAGGATCATTGAGCAGGACTCACTTGGTCTGAGATGGGCTGAGTGAACAGATGAGTCTATTGGGGAGCTTAAACTAATAAATATCATTTTCATACATTAGCCAGGAGCTCCTTTCCAAAGGGAAAACATTAAATTTAGACTTGCAAACTCAGATATTAACACTTTGACCTGCTCTCTAAACAATTACTTACGAGATCTGTGCTCTGTCTTTGGTTATGAGAGTATCTAATTCATATGAGAGATGAGAAATAAGCCAAATTTCAAACAGCACTGAAGAAGACAGTGTTGATGACGCAACTGAACAAAGTCAGTGGAGGACAGGGTGACCTCCTGGGAGGTTCTGTGATGCCTTATTTCTAGTTTTCAAATGAGCTCAACTCAACACCTTAAATAATAAAAGTAATGTTAGAAAACAAAATAAAAATAATGCTAGATCCAATTGCCTTCGGAAATACAAAAGTCAACAATTATCTACAGAAAACCTGATAAGTTGAGGAGAATGATTGCATCCTGAGATGCACTGACTCAATCTTCATACTCATACTAGTCACTGCCAACTGTAAAGAGTGTGTGCAACACACCCGGCACCATGCTGTGTTCACCTCCTCGTCTCCTTTAACTTTCACAACAGCCTCGTGATGATGATGATGATGATGATGAGGGTGATGATGATGATGATGATGGTGGTGATGATGATGATGATGATGACGGCGATGATGACGACGGTGACGACGATGATGACGATGATGATGGTGATGATGACAGTGATGACGACGATGATGACGGTGACGATGATGATGATGATGACGGTGATGATGATGATGGTGGTGATGATGATGATGGTGGTGATGATGATGATGATGATGACGGTGATGACGATGATGATGATGACAGTGATGACGACGATGATGATGACAGTGATGACGACGATGATGATGACGGTGATGACGATGATGATGATGGTGGTGATGATGACGACGATGATGATGATGATGATGGTGATGATGATGATGACGATGATGACGATGATGATGATGATGATGACAATGACAATGAGCTGCATTTCAGAGATGAGGAGACCGAGATCTAAGGAGGTCAGACAATGGGGCAAGACCTCTCAGCTCACGGGTCCTACCCTCCCGACCAGGCAGCCTGCTTGCCCCACAGGGAGCCACCAGTCCAGTGGGTGAGATAAGCACACATAGTACAGGCATAGCTCTGGAGATATATGAGAGTCGGCGTGAGGCATGGATGGTAAATGTGGGAGGAAATCACGGCCCAGGAGAGACCGCACAGGGAGCTGGTACCTGGGATGTGCGACCTTGTTGTTCTCTCATAAACAACTACCAGGACCTCTGTAATGTGAAGACCTAAACGAGACACGTTCGGGGCCATCAAACAGTACCAGATGGAAACATGTGGGGGAGACGGCCAAGGTCACACTCCTTCACCGGGGGGTGTAAAATCTGTCTTCCACCTCAGACTTCATTCTCAAGACAGTGTCGTCAGCTGTCGGATGCGACCTCTGAGCAGTGGGTTCAGGAAGGACTGTCTTGAAGGATGAAAGGCCCCTTCATTCAGTGAGCTCCTTCCCCTTAGAAGTCCTGGGTAGGTCTTTGTAGAATGCAGTCTCATCACAGGGGCCCTGGCCTCCCACCCTCAGAGGTCTGGTGGCCTCCAGGTTAGTTCTCAGGAGTGTTATGTGGCAAATGGAGCCCCGAGGGGCTGGTCCCACTTCTTCTCCTGCTCACTGCCCACCATACACTCTCTCAGCTCACCCCAGGTTTGTGCTCCCGCCGTACACACCAACATGTGATTCCGAGAGGGTCTGTTCTCTCTTACCTCCTGGAACTTTGCACAACCTTGCACAACCTCCACTCGAGAAGAGTGACTTTAGCCAACAATTTAAAGGATAGACTGGTAAACGTGATAGAAGGGAGATCACTGCAGAAACCCAGATGGGAGTGGATGTGGCAGGAGCAGGGATGGGGAGCTGAGGAGTGAGCAGAAGGTACACTCTGGAGAGTGGAGTGAGGGAGATGGGAAAGTCAAAGGGACTCAAGGTTTCCATTTGGACCCTGGTGGCTGGCATTGAATGGGTCACAGAAACACTGGGCATGCTGGGTTTGACAGGAGATACTCATCTGGTTTTGAGCAGGTGGACTCAGAAATGCCTCTAAAACAATCAGATAACGTGGAGTTCTGGTGCCAGGAGTGGGGGCCGGATGGGTTATGTGGAGGCAGACACGGTGATAGTTTGGGTTCTATACTCTGTGATAGCTTATGTATAAAACAACCATATTTCGGGGATATGAATTCTGTATTAGTCAGGGTTCTCCAGAGTAACAGAACCGACAGAATAAGAGAGAGAAAGAGAACGACAATGGACTGTGAGAAGTCCCGTGATCTGCCCTCTGTGAGGTAGAGCCAGGAAAGCCGGTCGTGCGGTTTGTAGTTGGAAGGCCCGAGAATCAGGGGAGCTGATGGTGTGGATTCCGAGTCTCCAATTCAGGCCTGAAGGCCCAAGCACCAGGAGGGCAGGAGCAGACAGATGCCCCAGCTCAAAGCCCAGCAGAGAGACAGGGTCCTCCCTTCCTCCACCTTCTCATTGTATTCAGGTCCTCCCTGGATCAGCCGAGGCCCACCCGCTCCAGGGAGGGCTGTCTGCTTTACTCCATCTACCGATCCAAATGCTAATCTCCTTCAGAAACACCTGCACAGACACACCCAGAATTAATGTCCAGCCAGACATCTGGGCACCCCGTAGCCCAGTCACGTTGACACATAGGACAAATGCACAAATGCACGATTCAGGCTCAAAAAACCTGGTGAGCTTGAGTCAGTGGTTGGACACCCATGCAATTCACTGAGTGGCAGGAGCGACGATTTGGGGTTGAAGGGTAGGAGGTAACTGAGAAGAAAGGGTCATGGCCAGAGAAAACTAATGAGGGCCATCTTTTTATAAAAAGGAACTGTAAAATAAAGGAATTTGGGTTTAGCATGTCTCCAGAGAAAGAGGGCGGGGCAGCCAGAAGGAAGCTGCAGGCCCCCGACAGAACCAACACCACTGGAGAAGGACTTTGGGGAAACACGTCTACAGGGACAAGAAGTTCAGGATGAGTGTAGGGTTAGTGCTTATTCCGCGGAGTATTATACTCCTCATGTATCTGTGGTTCACCAAATACAGTCCTCACAGCCTATGTGGGTCTATGGGGTTAAATGCTTATTTGGTGAGATTTCCAGCCTCAAACTGTTTCTCTAACAGAGTTCCTGACTAGAATCACAGTCCAATCACCTCTTGTAGACTTTCTCCCATACTCACTGGTCCTCAGAGCCAGGTGAGCAACGGAGGCTCTCGATCTCAGCCCCAAATTCCCCACAATTTAATCTATGGCTGGAGCCCTCGGCCACCTGCTCTCTCTGACTAAGAGCACTTTCAACCCCCACAAACAGTCCCACGTGGAAACACTTACGGCGTCAGAGATGGACACCACAAACTGAGAGGGGTGGAGTGGTTCTTTTAGCCTCAGACACTCGTCCCGGGGCAAAGGAGGAGAACATCCCAGAACTGTGGGGGATTTCCTACAACAGGAACAGCGCCCCCCCAAGTTAGGAGAGGGGGCAGGATCTACGGGACTCAGAGCTGTGAGGGCAACTGTGGCTCGTCTCTGTGTGTGAGAGCTGGCAAATGGATAATATGTTAAATAAAACAAGAATACCTCTATTTTCCCAATTTGAGAAATGCACTCAGCCTGTGTAAAAACTTTAACTTCCCAGAAAATTCTAGAATGCAGTTGGTACCAAAAGCAGATTGCTGCCTGGCCACATGCTCAGCACATTGTGCAGACTCAGAGGGTGTCTGCTGAAGGAGGGACTCTGGTGACCTCAACTTCGCTGTTTGCAGGGGAAGGGAAATGTTCTGAAAGCAGCTGTCGGCTTTCCTGTCTGGTCTCAGGGTCTGAAATGGCCTCAAACAGCATCACAGCTGGACTCTGACCTCCTCGCCTCACCATAGTATCTGTTCCTGGTGTGGACCTGCTGCCACCCCAAATAGAGAAGGTGACGTACACCTGTGTCCAGATTGGCTGGTGGTTAGATCTGAAACCGCTAGTTGTCCAGCATGACCTGTTGTCCTAGAAGTGAAGTGGTGGATCCTAAAGTGGCGCTCGAACCTCAAAGCTCATGGGGGACACTACGCTAACTTAGAGAATGATGTCACCCACTTCTACACGCGTCCACGGGCACAGGGAGCATAAAGCGAGGAGAGCATTTACACTTTGACAAGCCAGTGGGTGCCTCGGCAGACAGTTTGGAAAGCCCTGAGTCTAAGTGAAGGGTGAATGCACACCTTTAGATATATAGGTTTTTTATTTTAAATACACTTTCTTGCAAAGAGTCACCTTCCCTGTCAATCACTTGTCAGACCATCTGTGTCTTTGCCCGCTGTTCACGCAGAGCAATCTGGTGTGAACTTGTTTGTTTTAGGATTTTTCGCCTCATTTCCAAAAATAATCCCAGTTTAGCTGAAATGTGGTACACACACCCAAAATGTCTGCACAGTCTAGGAGCATGCTCGTAACCCCGTGGTCGTGGCTTGGGATGTGTCCCAAGCTGGTGCGGGAATATCTTGGTGTTGTGACTTTGAGGGGAAGCTATGCAGGAGGAGAACAGAACTTAGAAGTGAAACCATGAGAAAAGGATGGATCCTATAAAAGATCTCTGATTTTCACTGTACAACTCATTGAGAGCCATGTTGCTAATTCCTGTGAGTTAGAAGTCATATTTTCACGTGCGCAGTTATTAATAGTTCTTGTCGCTACCAGGAGCTGACTGAAACCTGCACTTAGGGATTACTTCCTATGAAGTTTGGAACTTTGAAAGGAATTTGGGCGTCGTACAGTCCCTGATTCCTTTGAGTCTCCCACTCTACTCTTCCACTCCCCCATTCCAACCACACACTTCCAACCCCTGCACAGGGGTCCTGCCCGGGAAATCCCAAGACGCTGGTGTCTGCACGCTCAGGTGCAGGTCCCGGCAATGAGGCAGATCTCACCAGTTCATTCAGAAGTTTCAACTCCTTAGAGTATAAATATGGAATAATTATTGTGTTTTTTCCATTTTTCTCCTTTTAACCACACTGTTCCCTCCCCCGCTCTGTCCCTCAACGAATCTCAGGCAGAGCCCGTCACTCTCTAGTCATTTTCAATCCGTGACGCCCGATCCAGTCGGAGTGAAGTCCACCATCTCATAACCGACTGTAAGCCCATGCAGGGGAGAGGAAGCAAGAAAGACGCTCTGTTGGATCCACCCAGTCGCAGTGTGTCCGCCTGGAGATTCCAGCTGGCCGCCGTGTGCCCTCAGGAACAGGCGTTCAAATGTTGGTTGTCCCCCAGGACATGTGTAGGCTGATTCCGAGGACCCATGTCTGGGTTCAGCTTCATCTTGAATGAAAGTACTGTCTCTCCCTTTCCCTCTCTCTCTGTCTCTCTCTCTCTGTCTCTCTCTCTCTCTCTCTGTCCCCCACCCTCCCTCCTGCTCATCTCTCATAATCCAGAAGTTTTATGTTGTCTGCCCTCTGGTCCCCTGGGGCCCCCAGTTCAGAATCAAGGCTCCGTGCCCATGGAAACGGGGATCCACCCAGACAGAGCTGCCATGTTTCTGAAGCTTAAATAGCTCCTGGCTACTACTCAGAGCCTGTGCACGTCGTTCCTTCTGCCTGGAGCGGCCCTCCCCTCGCTTAGCGGGATAATCCCATAGTCCTCCTCTCTGCAGAAGTACACTTGGCTCTGGAGCCAGAGGTCCTGGTTCAAAGGCTGTCTCTGTGGTTAATAAGTGGTGGGCATTATTATCAGCCCTTAGGTCTCAGCTGATCAGTGGCCTCCTGACAGATGCCTCGCTGACATTCCAGCCCCCGGCCAGGCTCGCTCTCCCTGCATTGTTCCTCCTGAGCATTAGAGTTTGAAATTATTGATTGGGTGTGCATCTATTTGCATTCAGTAAAGATCTGTTGAGTGAATGTACCAGTCTGCTCAGGCTGCCATGACAAAGGACCACAGACAGGGTGGCTTAAACAGCAGACATTGGTTCTCTCGCAGTCCTGGAGCTGGAAGTCTGAGATCCAGGTGTGGGCAGGGTTGGTTTCTCCTGAGGCCTCTCTCCTTGGTGGTAGACAGCCCTCTCCTCCCTGTGTCCTCACATGGTCGTGTGTGTCTGTGTCCTGATCTCCTCTCTTATAAGGACACCACTCATGTTGGATTAGGGTCCACACTAATGACCTCATTTTACCTTAATCACCTCTTTAAAGACCCTGTCTCCAAATAAGGTCACCTTCTGAGGTCCTGGGGGTTAGGACTTCAACTTGAATTTGGGGGAGGACACAATTCAGCCTGTACAATGAATGAGTAACATACTGCAGGCTGGCTGCCTGTTTACTTGGACCCACTGAAGGCCACTCACGAGTTTTCTCCATCTGGAAATTGCCAGAAGAGATCCTCACCTTCTTGTGAGAATCAGACCTTCCTGTGTGTTAACTCAATGCAGACCCTGAATCTTTTCTTAAAAAAATTGTTGCCTGAACTCCCTCGTGTTGTTCATAGGATGGCAGCTTGAAACGGTATTTTGAAATATGTATTCTTGAAAATCTGTGAGAGAAATTCTTTGCCTTTACTCCAGAACGTAACTTCTTTCTTCTGCCCGCATGGAGGTTAATTGTGTTCTTACTTCTCGGGGTAGCCCCCCTGTTCAAACTGATCTGCATGTGTGCTTAGATGGCAGCAGTGTCCACTGAAGACGTACCGTATTTGATGAGAATCCATGGCTGTGAAAAGTGGGTCAGGCTTGAGGAAGCCATCTGGCAGAGTGCACTTCGGCAACAAGAACACATAAGAAGGAAACTGAGACAAGAGTTGAGGTTTGTAGCCCAGAGGTCCCTGCAGAGCCCTGTGGCTCCCAGCTGTCACCGTGTCTCCTAGTTGTGTAATTGTCCAAGGGCACAGGCTGTGCTGGATGCGGGCGTGCGCATGGCCCACAGAAGCGGAAGACATGAGTACAACACCTCACTTGAAATTGTTGAAATAAGGACAGAACAGAAGTGCTCCATTTACATAATTTTTTAAAATAACGTATACCATGAACTATTTAGTGCTTCTCGGGAGGCAGAGTATACGATCAAATTCTCAGATCTTTTAGCAATGACAGTGTTTATCAAAAGTTCCAGCAAATGTGTTATTTCACATGAATGGATTTTCTGGATAACTAACGTGTGTGCATGCACCAGAGGATTTTTTTAAATTTTCATCTTACTTGGTAAAAATTGTTTCATAAATTGTTTATAAATAAAATGAAAAATAAACTCCAAAAATGTTGACCTTGTCACAGCTCTGCAGGTCACCACCGTGGGTGAACTGAGTCTTCGTGGGCTCCTGGGGCGTGGCGCCAGCCCGACGCTGGGGATGCTGACCCATCTCTCCACTTTCTGGGGCTCCATCCCCACTCTCACTCTTTATGTCTCCCTTGTTTTCACACATACAGTTGTCTCGATGTGAATCTGAGGGTGTTTCCGAAGGGCTTTGTCTCTGAGGTAGTGATTTTTCTTGTTGCAACGTCAAAGCCTTTTTAATACATTTCAGCTTTCAAATCTAGAGAATAAGCGAAAAAAAAAAAAAAAAACCCAAGTCCCTACAAGTGGGGACATGACTGCACGTATGATTTACTCTTTCCTGGTTCATGTCCCTTTCTAATGTCCATCATCCTCCATTTTCTTCTTTATAGCTTAAATGACATTTTCTTCCATCCTCCATTTTCCCTTTCTAAATGAAATAATACTTTGATGCTTGCTTCATATCATCTATTTTCTTGTCCAGTCATGTTTTTTACCTTTTAATGTTTTTGAATAAGTGAAGTTTAATTTACATACAGAAAAGCGTACAGAGTGTGTTACAGTTCAATGACAAATGCACACACACGGGGGAGACACACATCTCCATCTAAATACCAAATGTTTTCATCAAGTCAGAAAGTTCCCTGCGCCCCTTCCCAGTCCCTCTGCACCTGACCTTAGAGGCAACCCACCGTCCGACTTCTTTCACCAGAGAGTAGTTTTGCCTGTCTTGGAACTTTGTATAAATGGAATTACATAGCACGTTCTCTTCTGTGCCTAGATTTTCTTGCTTGACACAATGTTTTAGAGATCCATCCATATGGTAATAATTTTAATACTTCCTTCGTTTTTATTGCTGATAGTATCCCATTGTATAAACGTAACACAATTCGTTTATCCACTCTTCTGTTGATGGCCATTAGGAATGTTTCTAACTTTGAGCTGTGATGAATAAAATTTCTCTAAACATTCTTGTACAAGTCTTTTTCTGAACTAGTATATTTCATTTACCTAAACATCTGGAAGTGGAATTGGTGCTCATAGAACAGGTGAATATTTAACAGCCAAACATTTTCCACAGTTATGTCCCAATGGATGAGAGTTTGGATTTTCTGAATCTTTGCCCACATTTGCCACGTCAATCTTTTGAGTTTTGGGCATTCTGATGGGTGTGTATGACGTATCATAGCTGTAATTTGCACCTCCCTGACATGTAATGCTGTTAAGCACTTTGGGACGTGCTGATTGGCTATTGGCATATTTTCCTTTGTCAAGTTTCTGTTCAATTATTTTGCCCGTTTTTTTTGTTCTCTATTGTTAACTTCCAAGAGTTCTTCTTATATTCTGGTAACAAACAGTTGTCTTGATTGTAAATTTATTATCCCAATCTGTGGCTTGAGTTTTGTTTTCTCAACGATGTATTTCAGTGAGCTGAAATTTTTATTTTGATAAAACTAATTATTTTCTTTTATAATTAGTGCTTTCTGTGTCCTAAGAAGTCTGCCTAAAAGAAGACCGTGAAAGCAACCTCCTATATTTCCTTCTTATGGGTTTTGTAGTTTTAGCTTTTACATTTAGGTTTATGATCCATTTTATGATAATTTCCACATATGGTATGAGAGGGAGCTCAGAATTCATTTTTTCCAAGATGGTGTAGAGTTTTCTCAGCATGATTTGTTAAAAAGACTTTATTTACCCTCAGTGTTACTTTGAGGTCTTTGTTGAAAATCAACTGGTCATACAGGTATGATTCCATTTCTGAATTCTCTATTTTGTTCCATTGGTCTATTCATCTGTCTTTACACCATCACCATCTTGTATTTGTTCTTCACTATCAATATTCTCAACCAATGTGATCTCATATGGTTCCAGGGAAGGGCTTCTGCCCCCTGAAAATGCTCCCCCACATCCTCCAAAAGTATATGATATCATTTCATCAAGAGCCAAAGCCATTTATTTTGCAATGAGTAATAAGGTTTATAATGCAAATGTCCTGGATCATTTCAAGTAATGCATTAAACATGGCATGCTGAGCCATGACTAATGGTGACTGGTCCTTTCCTGAAAATGTCTCTGGACTGGAGGATGGCACCAGGCACTCTCCCACAGCAGGGCCAGTCCAGGCGGGCTGCACCTCTCTCAGGTCCGTTTCCAGCTGGTTCACATCAGATCCTCTGGGCCTGAGCTGGGTAGACAAAGATACAAACGGCTGAGGGCAGGGAGTGCCCCACTTCCAGACCCTTTCCTTGGAGAAGCACCTTCTCCTTCTTCCAGACTTTACAAGGAGAGGGCAGGGAGGCAGCCAAAACTGTGGGGAATTCTGTTAACCAAATTCTCTCAGCACACCTAAAATATCCAGAATTGAGTAAAATAAAACGATGGCCTCCATTTTTCATCAGTAACCTGCATGAAACCAAACTTTCAAAAGATGACTGCAATAAACACAAAGACTAGAACCAGTTGGATACTGGAGCTTTGTTGATATTGAATGAATTGAATACAGATGGCAAACTTGCCAACACGTATCAAGGACACAACTACAAAGAAAGGCATTTACATCAAATAATTTTTGTTGCAATTTCTCTAAATAATAAATGCATTTCCTCACCCTCTTTTCTAATGACATTCTAAAGATGTGGTCTAGCCTTTCTGAGGAACAATCGTCTCGCACACACAGCTTATGAGCTATCAGGGTTAGCTATCTTTCTTTTATGAAGCAACGGTGGCAGTGGATAAGACCTGGACTTTTAGGCGGACTTAGCAAATAGAGGTTAGCAACTCTGTCGGTTTCCTGATTTGTTTGGAATGGGTGGGTTAAGCTGGCCCATGAAATCTAAAATCCCCTGCACTAGAGGAATTGGGGGGGTTATCAGAGATAAAAAGATAGGGTTACCAGATCAAATACAAGACGACTTCAGTTAAATTTGAATTACTTCTTATTCTTTAAACTGTGGTAAAATATACATAACATGAAATGTGCCATCTTAACCATTTTTAAGTGTACAGTTCAGTGGCATTAAGCACGTTCACATTGTTGTGCAACCGTCACCACCACCCATCCACAGAATACTTCTCACCTTGCAAAACTATAACTCTGTCCCCATTAAACACTAACTCCCCATCCCTGCTCCCTCAGCCCCTGGCAACCACCATTCTACTTTCTGTGATTTTTGCTATAAGTACCTCATATAAGTAGAACCATGCAGTGTTTGTCTTTTTGCGACTGGCTGATTTCTCTTAGCATAATGTCCTCACAGTTCATCTATGTTGTAGCATATTGCAGAATTTCCTTCCTTTTTAAGGCTTAAAAATATTCCATTGCATGTTTACACCACATTTTGCTTATCTATTCACCTACTGATGGACACTTGGGTTGCTTCCACATTTTAGCTATTGTGAGTAATGCTTCTACGAACATGGGTGTACAAACATCTCTTTGAGGCCCTGCTTTCAATTCTTTGGGGTGCATGTCCAGAAGGGGAATTGCTGTTCCATCGCGGCTGCACCATTTTACAGACCCACCAACAGTGCACAAAGGTTCCAGTTCCTCCACATCCTCACCAACATTTGTTATTTTCTAGCTTTTTTCTTTTTTTATAGTCGCCATCCTGATGGGTGCGAGGTGGCATCTCATTGCAGTTTTGATCCCCGTTTCCCCAATGACTAGTGATGCTGAGCATCTTTTCATGTGCTTATTGGCCATTTGTGTATCTTCTTTGGAGAAATGTCTCTTCAAGTCCTTTGCCTTAATTTTGAATTTCACATGAACAATGAATAATTTTTTCAGTATTATCTGTGCCCTACACAATATTGCAGGTATATATATACTAAAAAAGTACCTGTTATCTGAAACTCAATTTTAACTAGGTATCTTATGTTTTCCTCTGATAAATCTGGCAACCCTAGAAAGCGAGAACTTTGGTGGATCTAAAACGATCTTTAAATATTTCACAATTTTGCTAAGGTGAGGTCTGTATTGGTTTAGTGTATTTTTGTGGGTGCTTGGCTGGTGGCCCTGCTGTATTAGAAAATGGTAATTTCATTTTGAGATGCTCCAGAGTAAATCATGTGAGCGCCACACTCTGTGTAGCATTATCGGGCTCCCTTAATGAAATTATAACTCGAGCCAGAGATTTCATTCCCTCGCAATAAATTAGCTTGGGCCGTGAGGGTTGGGGAAAGCCAGCCCTTCCCTGGGCTTGTTCTTCTTGTTCGGCAGAATGAGGAACGAGCAGGCAATTTGTATCTGAGTTATTTATTGCTCTCTTTGAGTGAACCTTACATTGTTGTCCGTCCCTACTGGAAACAACAGCTCTTAACAGGCTCCAGAATGAATTTCAGAGTGAACTCCCCCGGCCTCCAGAAAGCTTGGCTAAAGAGAAAGCAGGCTCACTGCTGAAAGAAAATGAGCAAGTTCCAGACCTGGGTCTGGACGCCTGAAGGCTAACAGCATATAAAACCGCTAGTTAATGTTTTCATGAGAAATCACACTTAGATGTGTGCCGAAATGGGGGCTGCAGCAACAGTCCTCCTTTCTGATGGCAGAAGCAGACAAAAGCAGCGAGAAGAAAACAGTAGCTGCACTAAACACTCCACTCTCAGGTGTCCACGGCTTCCCAGGGGGGTGGAAAGGGGCCGTGTGGCCAAGTGACCACACCCGGGGTGACCTGACCAGGGCCCTGGGCAACCTAACCCACTTAGCTGTAGGAAATGACCCTGCCGCCACCCAGACCACAGTGGACAAGTGTGGCGCCATGACCAGCTGTGTTTTTTTAATAACATGGTCAAGATCCACGTGGCATGTAACAAACCGTGAGACCTGAGGGACTGAGACGTGAGAGGGGGATCTGGGAACGGGGCGTGCTCGTGTCTGCCCTGGAGTAGATTCCGCTTGTGGACAAGCGTTCCAACTTCCGTGGTTGACTTCAGTCCGTGGAATCTCTAAAACAAGGAGCTTTTCTTTCTACTCCTTTTACGCATTTTTTCATTTCTCCCAGTTGTACTTCCAACCTACAACTCCTTAATCTCTCTGTTCAAGAGACAAACTGCTAAGATCACGGTCCCAAGTGGCATTTCCCATGTGGGTCCATTTCCCACCCTGGGCTGGGCTGGGACCAAGGCCGCTGGACTGCTCCTGCCTCTACTTACCCACTGCCCGAGGTGCAGGCAGAAGGGCGCCCCCTAGGACTTCTCTCCCTGCTTCAGTTATACGTCCCATTTCCAGGAAGAACCATTCAGGGCCCTCAGCTCCTTCTCCACTAGACATGCCTTCCCCTCTCTCTGCTCCTTCTGCTCAAACACACACAAAGTGTATTTTACAGCTCTGATCATTCCACTTTTCCACGCACTTGAAGCCCACAAAGCAAGTTTTCCACTAATGGGGAAAATAGTCTTAGCGTTATTTGCACGATTCTCGTTTAATTGTGGGAGTTTTTACTTCCTTTAGTTCCTCTCCGGGAAATGGCCCCCGTCGCAGGTCTGCCCACACACATCCTGTAAGCTCAGGCCAGGGGGTGCCCTGAGACGGCGATGAGGGACACGGAACAAGAGGAGGGGAGAGGCCAAAAATGAGAAAAGAAGAAAGATGGAAATCATAAAGCTTAACATTGAATGGAGAGGGGAACTTGATAAAATGCTGTCAGAAATTCAATAAAAGACTGAGCCAGAACGAAGTGGCTGAAACCAAAGCGACCTTTCCACCTCCCTCGTCCAAACCCTCGGTAGTAAGAACACGTGAAAGAGCTGAGTTTTCCTGAAACTCGATGTCAAAAGTGTGTTTCCTCTTCTTTTCTTTCCAGACAAAGTAAGCATGTTGTCAGCCTTCATCGCTCCCTTCAAGCACTTAAGCCCCGGGGCCACAAACACGGAGGACGAAGACAATCTCAGTAAGCATTCCCTTCCCCGGAGAGCGGAGGGGGTCCCGGCCCCAGGCGCAGAGGGGTGTCCGCCACTGT
Source organism: Tapirus indicus (assembly GCA_031878705.1). Lineage (NCBI taxonomy): Eukaryota > Metazoa > Chordata > Mammalia > Perissodactyla > Tapiridae > Tapirus > Tapirus indicus. Next base: position 126,510,700 of record CM062925.1, read on the forward strand.
CCCCAAAGGCTGGGACCCTCGGGGTAGGGGTGGGGGACTATCTGGGCTTCCTGGACCAGGAGGCTCTGCTGCCATCCCTACCTGGCACTCCACGCCCACCTGGATTCCTGCCCCCACCTGGATTCCCATCCTCACCTGGAATCCCGCCCCCATCTGGAATCCTGTCCCCACCTGGAAACCCACCCCCACCTGGAATCCCATCCCCCACCCCTGGGAATACCGCCCCCACTTGGGTGATAGGAAAATATTAGCAGTGACTGTGTGATTGAGACCTCCAGGGATTGCGGGAGACAAAAAACAAAACAGTTCTTTGGGACCAATCCTCCTCTCTTTCTTTCATTTTTTCCCCTCCAAACCAAAAAAAAAGAAATAAGAAAAAATGAACATAGTCTCTTTGAACAGTTTGCACAATTATTTAACTGGGAAAGAGCTGGACGGGGCTGCCTGTGGAAGCAGCATTTCTGGCACGTGAAACTGGAGACACACCAAAGCTGTGAGGGGGGACCAGAACTCCCGGCTTGAGGGAGGGGATGTGAGCAGCCTTCCCTGCTCAGAGCCCAAGGAGGCCCCAGAGGAGACGGGGCTGGCGTGTGTGTGAGAGAATCCTGTGTGTGTCTGGTGTGCATCGTACCCTCCTCTGGTTGAGACACATTGCCAAGCTTTTAAACGAGGGGGATGAGCTGTTCTGAGCCACATGAACACCTCTTGCATTTCAATGTCACCTAACAGATGGGTCACCTTTTCAGCCAAAGAGAGTCGAGAATGTGCTGGCTGTCCTGGGAGGAAGCAGGATGTTTATTGATGGTCACTAGGACTGTTGGTTTGACCAAGAAGCAACAGGGGGAATATTGTCCATTTTGCCATCAGCCTTTAAGAAACACAACACATTCCCTTCCCAGACACATCATTATCGACAAGATTGGAAACTGAGGTTATTACCCTGGACTATTCCCCAAAAGCAAAGTCACGGAATCACAGAATGTCAGAATGGAGCCAAGCTTGGTGATGTTCTAGGTCGATTCCTCCTGTTTCTTGATAAGGAAGCAAAGGCAGAGGGGACGAGGGGAGGGTCCTCGTGGGGTCAGAACACGGGTGTCCTTCCTCAGCACAGCGCACGGTCCAGTGAGGCTTGACAAATGGTTCTTTCTGTCCTCTCATGATCTGAATTGGAAAATTTAGGACTTAGTCTAATTTATGGAGAGCTACTTCAGAATGTGCACTACATATACACACACACACACACACAAAGCCCACATGCACACAGACACACAAGCCCCAGGCTGGACTGGACGTGTGGACGGCTGCTTGATCACACACGGGGAATAAACGCCTCGAGGGAGACAACCTGACCTCCGTCCTCTCTCCGTCCTCGAGGAGTCGCTGGGCTCTGCAGAGTCCAGTCTCCCAGGTGGGAGCCTCCCCCTCCCTCCCAGAACACGGTGGCCTCAGGACTTCTGACGCCGGAACAGTTAGGAACGCAGGAGCCCGGGGGGGGCAGACCCTCCCGTGGGCTCTCCTGCTGTGACCGCAGCTCCCACCGTGGGCGAAAACCTCCGCACTCAGGGGTCGGCGCCCCACCGTCCGTGAGAGGGGAGAGCAGCGTGGCCTGGACCGCGAGCTGCGGTCAGGACCAAGTAAGACAGCACGTGAAGACGTTTTGGGCCTGGAACAGGTCACCACTGCAGCCAGCCTGCTAACACTTGTCACTAAGGCTGTTTCCCCAATCCGGCTCACTGGCTAACTGGTAGGAACTTACAGACAAGAAGGATTTTCAGTTGTTTGCTACGTGTTAAATGCTTTGAAATGCTTGGAAAATCTCATTTTCTATCAGTGGATTAGTCATCCCCTTTTGTAATATATACTGTTAATTTACTCAGAAAACCCCATTTTCATACATTGTTCAAAGATAAACCTCCAAATTAATGCACTTGTTCTAATACTTCTTACAGTGTTGCCAACGCAGCTCCATCCATTTGTGTCCAAATGCCACCAGAGGGTGGGAAAGGAGGAAAGGCATCTCCCCTAGCGGGGTGTGTGTGTGTGTGTGTCATTTGCGTATGATGCATGGGTGGCGTGTGTGTTACATGTGCAATGTATGCGCTCTGTGTGTGCTGTGTGCTGTGTGTGTACACACGTGTGCAGGTAGAAGCAAATGTGAACTTGCTTTGGGGTCTCCTGTTTTTATTTCTTAAACCGTGTGTGTGGGAACATTCAGGCTGGTGTCACATGAAGGCCCTTTGCTCCTCCCCGTGGGTAGAGTGTCACCATTCAGGACAACCTCGCACTCCCCTGTGGCCCCCAGGTCCCCGGCACCCTGCACTCACTCATCCCTGGAGCTTGAGGTCCTGATTTCAAAGGCTGAGCTGGGGTCAGGGGTCGGTAGCAGGACAGACTCCACCTGAGAGAAGACGGTGCCTGTCCACCCAGCTGGGGGGGTTTCGGCTAACGGTCTAGGGGACAATGCCACGTTTTTCAGACTTCTTACCTAATCGGGTAACTGAAAACTTCCTTCTCTGAACACTGGAAGGAGGAATCGCGGCGCCGGCCCCATCGCCTCTGTGCCCACCACTGACCCGAGGGTCACGGGAGGGGCTGAGATGCCCGCCACAGCCCCGGCCGTAGGACTGCCAAGTCCACGCTGTGTGCACGGGGTCTGGAGGGAGCTGGGGAGGCCTGCTGGTTGACCCTCACCCAGATGCATGGCAGGCACAGCTTCCGGGACAGCTTGTGACAAGTCTTTGCAGGGAGGCCGTCCTCTGCGTGCTGCCGAGCCTGATCCAAGAGCCACAGTGGTCAGCCCCACGCAGCACGGGCAATGCCGAGACCGGGACCAGGTGCCTGCCGTGACCCGAGTCAGCAGGCCCGCGCGGCCAGCGCCGCAGCAGAACCCCTTCCACGCACCTCGTCACCCTCGAAGCCCCAGGACCTCCTTCCTGTGCGAGAGGAGACTCACTCCTGTCGGCCAGCCCTGTCCCGCGTGGAGGCGGCGGATCGCACGGCTGCGTCTCCGGATGGCGGGTTGTCTGGCGCCCTCCCACCTGCAGACACAGCAGCGTCACTATTAGCGATGCGGCACTGAAGAGCTCACAATGACGTGACAACTTTGAGCAGTCGGGCTGCATGACGACCAGGCAGACGCTGGCCCCGGGAGGGGGACGGCGGGGGGAGGAGATGCAGTGACATGCACGCAGGCGAGGACACTGACACCCCCACTTGCACCCAAGGACAATCCCCAGGAGGCGGCATCCGAGGACCTCTCCCTCCACGTGGCCTGTGCACGTGCGAAGGGGGGCAGCCAACGCACAAATGCAGCCTAGAACTTAACTCTGGACGAATATACTTCCCCTGGAAACTGAAAAGTCAGCACAGGCGTGCCACTGCAAAATTCTGCTCCTTCTCCCCAAAAGGCAGTTCTTTTATGCGCTGGACCTTCAGACATGGCCCCCTGCATCTGCCGACACTTTTTGTCAAACGAGAGATGGGGCTCAGGCAGCGATCGTGTGAGAGAAGCAGAATGGAAATAAGTTCGTGTTACCTTTCCTTCCCCGTGTCTCTCTGACTAGGACACTTCCTTAGCGCCTGGAAGCCTTCAGACTCGCGGTGACTGTCCTCTCGCTGAGCCTGTGGTTTTTGTCCAATGGACTTGGAGGTTATTTGCCTGCTTTTCTTCCAATTTCCACATGGGAAGGACATGTGCAACCATCTGAAAACCGATGCCACCTGCGAAGACCTCAAATACCACAGCCCACAGACGTCTCGTGTTAGAGACTCGAGGGCCGGGGACATGCCCATGTCCCACGCAGCAACACGCCAGCGTGGGCACTGTGGACGCATACACGTGGATTCCTTGGGAGAGGGCTTCACTGAGGGAAGGCATTTGGGATCCAAGTCAAAAATTCTCCGAGGAGGAAAGAACGTGGTGTGAGCCCCGGATGGGGGCCACAATGGGGTGGCGGGAGCTGCCCTGGGCCCCCCGACCCAGCACACCACTCTGCCCCTCTCGGCCTCCTAGCACTCTCCTGCAGGGCTGAGGTCTCCACGCTGCACGTGCACACAGAGACAGACAGATGGACAGACGGAGAGACAGAGTGAGTGGGGGAGAGGTTAACCCCTAAATGAGCCCTCCGTGCAGCTGTCTGGCCCCTCACAGAAGGAGGTGAGTCTTGCAGAGGGCCTCCCGGCTCTCACATACCATGAGTCTCCGAGTTACGACTGCAGGATTACCCGGGAGAATGAATTCCAGAGTGGAATGCAGACCACTACTTCTTACATCCTTCTTATAACCATCCGTTTGACCTGTCCCAAGGGCACAACAAATAGTAATAAACATTCTGTAATCAAGTCCTGCACCCCGGGCCCACCCCTTCTCTCCTGCCTGTCACAGGCTATGGACTCTTCTCTCTTCGGGCGGGGTCAGTCATCACCATAACAACAAGGCACTCGCTCTGAGAGCCGGCCATACTGACAGCGCCCATGGAAAGATTTCATGCATCATCTCCACGGATCCCCACCAAAGCCCGGGGTGGCCATTCTGTTCATGCACCACTCGGTGCCAGCACCCAGGTACGCGGAATCCTGCCCACACTGCAGAGACCACGATCCAGTGCCCACACCATCCACGAGGCTGGAGCCAGCTCCCCGAGAGAAGGCCAAGCCTCCACCAGCGACAGGACAAACCACAACCAGGGAGAGCCTGGGAGCAGTACGGGCCTGCGGTGTCAGCCCCGGAGGACAAGCTGGGAAGGACTCGGGAAGTGGGTGAACCCATCACCCACATGCGCATGAGGCAGGGCGGAACTGTCGGCCTAATCTGGTTGCCTGAGGCCATGTCCAATTCCCTTCTGCATTTCCTGAGCAGATGCCAGACGGGCCAAGTGCACCGGGTAAAGGGTTAAAGGTCAGCAACGTGCCCGAGGGTGGATTCTCATAGCAGCCAGGACAGGAGCATACAGGACACCAGGCCCTGCTATCCTTGATCACCTCAGGGTTGACCTGGGGTGCACACGGGCCCATGGGGCCAGGGGGCAGAGGCCTGGGCTGAGGAAGAGCCCTATGTGCTCGGATTCCGTGATGTCCAGACCCAAGGAAGCGTGTGTGGGCACGGTGGACTCCAGTCTGTGTCAGGGTAGAGCTTTCTGGCCTCCTGACTTTTTATCTCCAGGTTATTCTATTTGACAATGGAGTGTGTGAAACCGGTTAACCAAATGCAGAAAAACTGAGAATCATTTCCTGAGTCGGGAAGGGGGAGGTTGCAATGTATTTAGTACCGTCCGTGAGGAAGAAGGAGACGTGCATTTGTCGAGTCAGAGCTGCGGTCCTGTAAGAAGTTCGTGTGGAATCAGCAGGATGCTAGCAAAGTGGCATGAGGCTTCCAGAACCAGGCCCGCATACCTTGAAGCAGCATCAGACCAGCAGGGCGGGGCTCTCCCCCAGGCAGCCTCTCTGCACTCGCCGTCCCTCCTCCAGCCATAGCGCCTGCGTCGTCCCCGTATTACAGGTGTCTGTCTCTCCCACTGGACCGAGCATCCCAAAAGCAAAGGCTATTTTCCCCTTTGAGGTCTCAGAAACTAGAAGCTTCCTCAGTAGGTTCTGGTACGTCTTTGCAAGAATCAGTGTTTGCCCTGCCAACCAAAAGGGAGAGATGAGGGATGCATTTCTGTAAGACATCGTGGAGATCGCAGACTGGTCTCGGGGACAGTGCACAGCCCTCGGAGCCAGGTACACTGTGACACAGGAGGGCTGTTACCCCTTCCTTCTAGGGGGTCCTGGAATTTCCAGGAAAATTCATCAGGAAGCCCAACACATCAAATAAGCAGGGAGAGAAGTTGGGCCTGGACAAAAAGGGACAGCTTAGAAGTGTCTGTCTCCTTTCTCCTGCTATTTTCACCCAATGCATTAGATGTTCCTCTATGTCAGGGTTTGCGCCAAGCCCGTTCCATGTGCTCCTCTAGTTCAACCTCCTAACAACCTCACGTGGCAAGTGCTCTTAAAACCCACGTTTTCCTTCTTAAGAAAACGGGTTTTGTGCAGAGTGTGAGTCTTACCCCAGGTCACACACACGTGAAGGACAGAGGGGATTTGACCTCTCATCTGCCTGACCCCAGAGCCCATGGAGTGACCGCTGCCCCGCTCTGCCCCTGCAGCTTCGCCGAACTTGCTGGGACTCAGTGGACAGTTAAACAGAGCACTCAGGCCATGGTGAAGGGAGCTGAGCCCCTCATCTGCTCATTTGCAAAAACCAACGGGTAATACCACTCCCAGAAACTCTAGCTAGTGCACCCAGGATGGAGCCCATAAGCCTGCTTTTATTATCAATTATTATTAATCATTGATTATTATGGAAGGGGTCTTCTTGCCCAATCTGATCATCGTGGCTTATGCCATGGAAAACTCATAACGACAGTCATGGGACACCGAAAGCCGTGGGAGAAAAGAATGTGGGGGCAAGTTCAGGGCAGAAGGGGGAGCGTCCACTGGGAGGGCTGTTCCTCCAAGACAAACTTCCACCTCAAAAGGCAACAGGGGTCATCAGATATACCGGCCACTTCAATCACACGACGGGCTCCCTCGGTCCCCACACTGTGAGAAATCGATAAGAAATTAGAGAGCTCCTGGCAATTTCTAGGCAATCTGGAGTGGGGCTTCAGGGTTGGCTTGTTATTTTTTTCCATCTTTATGTTCAATTTGGGAAACTGCGTGGTTAATCCAATCTGCTATCCCCACCCCAAATCTCCTGCCCCAAAGGGCAGAGCTCCTTTCTGTGCGCATACCCAAGATGCGGCATGATTAGCAAGAGAGGGTGGGAGTCAGCACTTGATATGTGGGAGGTAGTTACTTCTACTAAAATTGACCGTAAATGAATGTCTTCACCTCTAACTTATAAACTCTCAGGTTGATGCTTTTGAACAAACTTTCGTCTACAAACCTGATATTTTATAGAAACAAACTGCTGGAGAAAATGCTAACAGGACCACCTTGCGCTTGAGAAAACCACCCCAGTGAGCAGTTGAGGATTTAGCGGAGGACACCTTCAAAAGAGATCACCCACTGGGATCACCCTCCTGGTGGGCTATTCCCTCCCGGAGGTGGGGGGGCGGTGGTGCAGCCCGAGCTGGAGGACATGCAGCCCCGAGGCCTGGAAGGGGCATTCACAAGTGGAGGGCACCTCTCGAAGGCGCCTCTGTGCCCATGAAACTGTACGTGTCCCGCTCTTGTTCCCCAACAGCAGCTCCGCAGACGAGGTCCGGGAGTCAGCCGGGTCTTCCTGCTGCTTGGTTTCAGGGCGGCAATGAGGGGAAGCGCTCACCGTCTATTTTACACTGTGGGCTGGCTGCAAAAATCCCCTCCAGTTCCCACTTAGCAAGAAAAAATCCACTCACAACCCGCCACAGGGCCGAGAGACTCCAGGTTCCTACGGAGAAATCTAAGGGCGTGAAGGGTCATCTGCGTGAGGCTGCCTCACCTCCTGCATCCATCCAAACCCTGATGGCAGCCGACGCTCGGCGTCCGCATTCTCTCCCCGGAGCCCAGGATAGGGTGTCCCAGGAAATGGCCAAGAAAATGATGGAGCTGTCTGCTGCCATAAAATCACCTTCCCAGCAACACCAAACGCACCAGGATGCAATCCCATCTCGACCAGTGCACCGCCCGCCTGACCTCAGGCGACCCCTCACCGCCCTGGGCCTCAGGCTCCTCTCCTGGAAGATGCTGGTCTACCCCCACCCCAAAGCAGGTCTGAGGAGTAGGGAAAGTTCCAACGTGAAGGTCCGGGTGGCCTCAGCACCGTCATCCTCGGAGGGTCCCCAGCAAACCCAGGGTGAGCGTTCCAGAAGCACATTCGCCAGCAGAGCCAACAGGGCCTCACCTGCAGTCGCGTGGTGCTCCGCGGCCGAGGTTTTCTAAATGGAGCAGTTTTCCGGCCAAGAGTGGACCAAGATGGCCAGCCCAGAAAAGTTAAATCATCGGTACTCACATCCACCACCCACAGTTAGCAAATGACGGTTTTGTTAAACTCACTTCAGATCATTTCTTGCAAAAGAAATAAAACGTCACCGATGCGAGTGAAGCCACCGTCGGAGCCCGGTTCCGTCTTCCTCCTCGTCTCGGGACGGCGGAGCGAGTCTCGGATTCAGCGCCTGTCAGAGCACACACAGAATACGTGGATCTGGGTTTGTGTAATTTATGCCAGTGAGACCTCGCTCTCTGTGTTATTTTGTCCTGCCACCTTATATTTCGGAGATTCATCTACGCTGAAGCGCGTAGATCTAGTTCATTACATGTAAGTGCCCTGGGGCGCGCCGTTGTACGACCACACCACAATTTGTTACCGTCCGCGCGCAGGAAAGGCCCCCTGACCCTCAGCATCACCCAAAGGTGACAGAAAGAGAGGGCCGCGGTTCATCTGATTTCGGGGGCAGTTTTGGGAGGGGGGCAGGGTGCCTGGCCTCAGCCCCACGACATCACGGCCACACTCAGAGCCACGGGGGGAGCAGCCACGTCCAACCCCCACTTTCTTCTCCAGGAACCGCTCAGGAGAGCCTGTCCTTCCTCCTTCCGGGCGATTGGCCCCCACTTTCAAGGGTGCATAGTAACTTCTCTGTCCCCGTCCACTGGGTGTCGCCGGGGGAGCGCGTCTCCCAGACCTGGCTGGCGATGCTGGGGCTCCCGCACCAAGGTCAAGGTCGCAGTACAGTTCGGTGGTCAGCAGTAGTATCCGTCGACAGCGGAGAGCTGCCGGTGCCCTGGGTCACGCTGTCTGTTCTCCCCTCCAGGTACCAGCAGCGCAGACGTGAAGGAAAATCGCAACGTGAGCAACCTGGAGGCGGGGCCCCTGCCCCCCGGGGACAGGGCCTGCGGCGGGGCGCCGGGCGCAAAGAGGAAGAGGCCGCTGGAGGAGGGGAACGGCAGCCACCTCTGCAAACTGCAGCTGATCTGGAAGAAGCTCTCGTGGTCGGTGACGCCCAAGAACGCGCTGGTCCAGCTGCACGAGCTGCGGCCGGGCCTGCAGTACCGGATGGTGTCCCAGACCGGCCCGGTGCACGCCCCCGTCTTCGCCGTGGCCGTGGAGGTGAACGGGCTCACGTTCGAGGGCACGGGGCCCACCAAGAAGAAAGCCAAGATGCGGGCGGCAGAGCTGGCCCTGCGGTCCTTCGTGCAGTTCCCCAACGCCTGCCAGGCCCACCTGGCCATGGGCGGCGGCGCCAGCCCCTGCACGGACTTCACCTCCGACCAGGCCGACTTCCCCGACACGCTCTTCAAGGAGTTCGAGCCGGCGGCGCCCAGCGAGGGCTTCCCGGGCCGCCGCCCCGCCGCCCCCCAGCTGCTGTCCGCGGCCTGCCGGCGGGGCCGGCTGCTCTGCCGCACGCTGGACCTGGCGGGCGCGGGCGACAGGAACCCGGTGGTGGTGCTGAACGAGCTGCGCGCCGGCCTGAACTACGTGTGCCTCGCCGAGCCGGCCGAGGCGCAGCGGGCCAAGCGCTTCGTCATGGCCGTGCGCGTGGACGGGAGGACGTTCGAAGGCTCGGGTCGCAGCAAGAAGCTGGCCAAGGGCCAGGCCGCGCAGGCCGCCCTCCAGGCCCTCTTCGACATCCGGCTGCCCGGCCACGTGCCCAGCAGGAGAAGTCACCTCCTGCCCCAGGTGAGACCCTCCTGCCCCAGGTGAGAATTCTCAGGGAGCCGCCAGCAGGTGGCGTTCTCCGGGATGCTGGGAGAGCGTGAGGGTGACGGGGCAGCGGGTACACCCCCTGGGGCAGTCACCATGGGTAGACAGTGGCCCCGGTATCCCCTCCCAGAAAAGCCAGGCTCTGCCCGTGGCCCAGGAAAGGCCCATCTCTCAGCCTCACTAGGTGCAACGCTTAGGCTTTTGGAGAGAGAGAGAGTCGTGTGAATGTAAAGAAAATGTCACCACTCTCATGTAGCCGAGGTAAACGGAGAGTTAATGAAGCCAGGTAACCGGGTGATGACACCAACTAGGGGGGCAAGAGGGGGACGGGGGCTGCCGTCTGTAGAGGCAGGAGGATTACGCCAAAGGACTTGGCTTTGTTTGTCAGGCCCTTCGGTGGCTTGCTGGCTGAGCGTTCTATAGGCGGGAGACAGGAGCGTGAGGAGAGATGCGTGTGTTGGGTCGCGGTTTGGGCTGAGTTTCCAGCTGGGGAGGCTGGAGAAAGCCCAGCAAATGTGCTTCGTTTCATGCCGGTGATTGCTGTCGGAGCCAGGTGCCGGGACGCCCCGAGTCGGGCCAGAAGGAGGGGTCACCCCTGGGCCCTTCCATGCACAGTAAGGGGTCTGCCTTCTCACTCGAGTTCACCTTCGCTCCTTCAAGGAACATTTCTGTAGCACCACCCACGTGTCAGGAACCATTCGCACACCGTTTAAGACAACCTCATCCTTCCACGTCTTGTAACTGCTTATTTGTGCCAATGATCTTTCTCTTACCATTCTGAGAATTATGTGTGGCCACCACCAACGTAGTAGATTTAGGGGATGGTCTTTCTTCACTTTTGGCACCAATCGAGGAAGGAAACACTTTACATAGTTAAGAGGCAGGGGGCCGGCAAGGTAGGAACCCAGGAATCGTCAGTTATCGCTGTGATGGCCACATCCTCACAGCACCTAGAGGAGCATCCGCCACGGCCTGGGAGGTGGCACATCTGCTAAAGGACGCAGGGTGCGCCCAGACCTCAGGTAACACGGGAACCTCACAGCAATCCAACAAAATGCGTGCAGACCCCCCTGCTGTGTCACAGCTGGGAGCAAGCATTCATTCATTCATTCAGTGAAAGTTCACTTGACTCTTAGCAGGTGCAGAGTGGACACCGGGCAGGGCAAAGCGTGGTGGCTCCTCACGGTTTGGTCGGGGGGGTTGGGGAGACTGTTGAACAAGGAGCCCCGGTCGAGGGACGGCTGTGTCTCCTGCTTTCTCTGCCCCCAGTTCCTTTGCTTATTTTCACATATTCATTGAACGGTCTAAGGAGCAGGTTGGAAGGTTTCAGACCATAATCTCCTCCATCTTGCCCTTCAACCCACCCTCAAATAATACACAATCCAAGGGAAAACGGGGGGCTGCAAGGAAGTTCAGCGTGGATCTAAGTCCCTGCGCCCCTTCCAGCCGGAAGCCCTGTGGCCCTGCTTCCCCTCTCCTGACGCCTCCGTTTCATTGTTTCCTCTCTTTCTCCTGCCTATGCTGTTGCTCTGTCATCTGTAACTTAAACTTGCCAACAGCCCCCGAGGAGGTCTCTTTGCCCCCCGCAGCCGGGATGAGCCCCAGGCTGCCCGGACCTCGACGTCACCTGTCTTCTGGCCACCGTCTCCCAGCAGGTCCCCTCTGCAGCGGGCCGTGGTGTGTCCCCGTCATGGTCCAGCCTCAGCGGCCGTCCACAGCCAGTGTTTTCCTGGTTAGTAGGAGACCTCGTTCTCCCTCTCCCGCGCCCTCTCCACCCCGCCCCACGGGGAAGCTGAAGGATGTCCGTGAGCCCCTGCTGCGACACCTTTTCCCTTCCTGCTATCGGCCCTGAGCTCTCGGGACGGAGAACCGAGGAGGCACACTGCTTTGTAACAGTCATTTGACCCCAGAATGCAGCACATCAGTTAAAGCCACGGCCGCTAAATTATTTTTCTCTGACAGTCCGCTAACCACCCCGACTGGATGATGGAGGGTGCGGAGCAGCATGGGGGCTGCGGGCCATCCATCACACCAGCGCTGCCGTCCTGGAAGCTCATTACCCAGCCCCCTGCCCCTGCACCCAGGGCTGGTGGGGCTGAGCGAGTCGAGGAGCTCAGGACCAGGCACCATCAGCGGCTCTATTAAATTTGAATCCTGTCTCGGACGTGGTCTGGATTCAGGGATTGATCTTAAAAAAAAAAGATTCCAAGAAGTTCTGTCAATGCTGCTTTGCTTTCCTGCCTGCCCGACGCCCTGTCTACACAGCAGGCCTCCCGCTCCTGTGGACGCTGGTCCTGCTGGCACCATGGTCCCGGAACTCTAAGTCCCCAGAGGCACAGCCTTTCATTATCCTGTCCACCTGCACTGTCAACACCTGCACCAGGCACCCCCGGGCCCTGGCCAGGGTTCCCAGAACCCCACCCATGCTCCCAGAGAAGGCAGGTCCCCACCCCACGGAGCCATGAGGATCCCGCCCAAGTCCACCAGGGAGCATGGCAGCACTGGCTGCTAAGTGACGTGATTTCTGGAACTTGGGTACCGACCACACAAACGTTCTCCACCCAGTGTCCCAGGTTCTGCCCTACACAGGGCGGTCCTAGGTCTGCAGGACGACAAACCAAGGATCTGGTTCTAAGACATGCATGTTGGGTCACACGTCTACAGAAGCCAACTAAGAGACGGCGTCTGTGCTTAATGCTTCTAACCAAAGCCTCGGCCTCGCGTGCACGAACCTTCAGGACCCTCTCTGGTGGGAGCTCCCTCTGTGAGGAATATTCCATGAGAGAAATTTCAAATGTGACAGTGCGTGGAGTCGTGTGGAATGTGTTTCAAACGTCTCTGTGGGTTTCCCAGAAATCCAGCAGGTGCCCAGGCAAGGACCTGGGGCCCGCATTTCTGATTCCCACGCAGGTGCGTCAGAGGGCTGCACCGTCGGGTGACCTGCGCCACCTGGAACCCTGTCACGGCGCAGCTCCCAGCCTCGGCCTGCAGAGCGGGATCTCGGCAGGCCCGGCCGAGCAGGCTGGTGCTCGCTCTGGCCCTAAGACAATTCTGAGTGAGGCCCTGCGTGGAGGACTGCAGGGAGCACATCCCTTTCCAACGGTAAGGTGAAGTGGCGTAGAGTTGCTCCCAGCCTCGATTCTGAAAGAGTAAGTTCTGGAGAGTAATATTCTCAGTAAAGATTAAAACTGCAGGTGTCGATTTCCCCAGGATCTCATTTTCGCCGTCTCGTGTACCTGGGGTGTTTCTCAGAACCAGACCAGTTTCGTTCCTTCAATTTCATAAGCTCTGACTTCAGGTCTCTTAGCCAGAGTGCTGAGACCAAGACTTTATTAAATTCTTTAAAACAAACTACAGACCTGGATGAGTGGGATGCATTACGCTCCCACACAGTGCGCAGGCCGGGCTCTCAGCAAATATCAGTGGTAAGTTATCAGGTAAGGATAACAAGGCCGACCAGCAGGCAGCTGGTGGGCCGGCCCGATTCCTCACGTTTTCCTGGCCTGCGGCTGGGGCATCCTCCCGGTACAGGACTCCCGGGTTAGCAGGATCCTTGGAAGTAATCACGAGACCGTCTCAGAATGTAAATACTCATTACCTGGAAGCATCATCATAAAAAAAAAAAATGATAAGATCACAAAATCTACATCTCCCTTCGGTCTTCACTTCCCACCCCTCGCATGAAAAGAGTTGAATTCATAAAAGCTTTAAATTCACCCAGAAAGGCCTATCTCTCAGCATTTCCTTTCCGTGGAAACTGGTTAGAGAAGAGAAGAAAGTACACTGTGATGGGAGTAAAGAAAGTGAGTAAAAGTTGTAGTAACGCCGGACAGGGAATTCTCGCGGACCCCAGCCCCCCATCTGAGAACAAATGAGCTTACTGACTCCTCTGTGAGTTCCTCTTTCACCCTCGGTGGCTCCCTTTTTTTTTTAATTTTTTGTTTTTTTTAAATTTCCATGTCAGGCTGCTGTGGTATTAACAGTGTCTCAAATACTCAGTCAAAACAATTGAAACACTTTTTTCCCCCAGGGTGAGAGGGAACACCTTTAAAAACTAGTCGTGAAGGGTAGCTGCTTCCACGAAACCCTTTGAGGTCCTTTTATGGAACCAATGCCTGAGGCTTCGGTCCCGGCCATTTGTCACTAGCCCAGCTTGCCTGACCCGCGTCTTGCTCTGTCCACTGTTTATGCAGCTAATGCTGTGAGGACGAGGAGAAACCATGGGAATTTATAACATAATGGAAATGAACAATTTTTTTAAAGTTTGAGCAATTTATTGTAAATTTGGATCAGAGCTCCCCTACATGATCCCATTTCATGGACTCTGCCCCCAGAATTAGCTGCAGAATTAGACCAGGGGGACTGAGTACTCTGCACTGTCAGCAGCTGCGCTGCGGGACGCTAATGGGATGTTTGCACAAATGTGCTGTCCTTCTCCCAAACACCAAGGTGACCCCCAGCTGCCTCTGGCCACTTTACAGATTGTTTTTCTAATCTCATACTCCTGCTAATCCATCTTACTCAACAGAAGCAGCATCCTAACTGCTGTAAAGCAAAACTGTTAATTAATATTGCCATAACAAATTAGCAATAGAGGGGTCCTCAAATTTTAAATAGGCTTAAATTGAAAACGAATAGCAGTGGATTGGGGCCGCCTGGCGGCGCAGCAGTTAAATTCGCGCTTGGCAGCCCCGGGTTCGCAGGTTCGGATCCCGGGCGCCTGCCGACGCACTGCCTGTCAGCCATGCCATGGCGGCGTCCCATATAAAGTGGAGGAAGATGGGCACGGATGTTAGCCCAGGGCCAGTCTTCCTCAGCAAAAAGAGGAGGATTGGCGACGGATGTTAGCTCAGGGCTGGTCTTCCTCACACACACAAAAAAAGAAAACAAATAGCCGTGGAAATCACATTCACCGGGCTTTGGAATGGCTTCACACTGTCCGCGCTGGTGCACCCGAGGACATCCCGGGCAGCAGCAGGTGCCCAGGGCATTCTCACCCACACCCTCCCTGTCCTTTTCAGAGCACGGAGATGTCCCCGAGATGCCAGTGTCATTGGTGGAGGGTGGAGGGAGACAAGAGGAGGAGAAGTACACGGCTGTTCTGTCCAGAATCACGGTGCCTTCCTAAGAAGGGGCTTTAAAATGGTCACCGCCTAAGAGTCCCCCCAAAACAAGCACAAGCAAACCCCAACTCTCCTTGGCCACTCTTCTGGCTTGGATAAGTGTCCTCGGGCAGACGCTGCCAACACCTGGGCAGGTGGACCTCTTTCAAGCTGAGTCTTCCTGGTCACGGTCCCCGGGTGGCATTGGGTACATGTGAAGCTCTGGGTCTGAACCTCCAGCGGTCAGGGTCCCAGGGGCTCTGCGGTGCCGGAAGCCCATCTGCCTCCCTGAAATTGTCTTCCCGCTCGTCTGTGACCGCTCTGCCCAGTGGAGCCATAATTATTCAAGCAGCCTTCTTCCTTTCAACACCTCTGTTCTGCCTGGGTTTTCTGACCACACACACCCTCTTGTGGTCCACGAGGAGGCAAAGTCAGCCTTTTAGAGAAGGAAGATGCCCTCCCGCACGTCTGGCCAACCCTGAACTTCACCGGACCATCTTCATATCTTTGTTTCCTCAGAAGAGGCACTGACGGCCGAACTACAGTGATAGGTCACTTCACTGTCATTACACATGGAAAAATCCTCTAAAAACTCCTCCTTAATGAGGGTGTTGAAGGCTTGATAGATGCTTAACAATACATTTATGCATTTATACAACATATATGTAATGTGTAATGTATATACAATATATATTTATATGACACACATTTATACAATATATACACAACATAGACACAATGTGCACTTATAAGTACGCACTGACACAATATGCACACAATGTACAACATCCATTTAGACAATAGCCTCTGCCATCTTACTTCCTACTAAAGCAAGTTTGGTGCAATTTAAGTAAGAAGAGTTAAATATGTGTTTGCTCCTATCTGTTCCCAATACTGTGCTTGGCATTTTTGAATACAGTTAATATGACTATTGATTACTTAAGCAGAGTCTATAAACCAGGCTTCCCCACTTGTCTCACTGTTCTAACGGCCACGACTAATGACGGTGATGATGAGAATGACTGGCTGTAGCACGAGGAGCTAATGTGCGTCAGGCACTTACTCTGGGTCACGTGTTATTCTAGGTGCTTTATATATAACAGCACAGTCCCACCTTGTGCAAACCTTGGAGGTTGCACTGTTCACATCCCCACTGTACAGATAGGACACTGAGACGAAGAAAGTTACATCCTTTGCCCAGAGCCTGGCTGGGGAGTGTGGGGCCAGGAGGAGGGTCGCAAAGTGGGTAGAGAAGGAGTGCTCGGGCACCATTCCTACCTCTCCTTCAAGACTCCAGCACCTTTACAGGACTGTCAAGGAAACAGAACTCTGTCAACACGCGGTGTGTGACTTGGCGTGGTAGTTGTGACACAGGGGTGTGTGGTGTTCGTTCCAAACAGGGAGAAACATGTGGGCAGGAAGCAGGAGTGCGCTGAAGGACTTGAGGGATCGCAGAGCTTGGCCATGTGAGTGGACAGGGGGCTCCCAGGGCAGGCGAGGGGCTCACTCCTGCCATGGCATCCTGTCCCGCAGATCCGCATCCTCACCCCAGAGCTCAGGGAGGGAGAGGCCTCTGGGTGGGGTGACCCTCCTTGGCTGACCCCCCACCAAGCAGAAGGGTGGTGGGGAGCTTGCCAACAGCTCCCACACGGGGAGAGCAGCTTTGTCAGCCGAGAGCCTGCAGCTTTGCTGTGTAGATGGCGGGCTTTGTGGGGATGGCTGGGTCCCTTCTTCCTTGGGGACGCATTGTTACACTGAAAAGGAGAGAGACAGCAGAAAGGAGAGAGCCAGTGGGAGAATGCCAACATGTAGACGAGCCAGAGAAAGCAAAGAGGAACATCCAAGAGGGGAGAATACGCCTCCCAGTCCAAGGATCCAGGGAGCGACTCAGGAAGAGACACGTGGGAGGGAGAGTTCCAGGGCTGCCATTTGCCTCTGCCACCCATCCGGGGAAGAGCCCTGCTCCCTGCAGACCCCAGGATCCCTGCAGACCTCAGGCTCCTTGCAGACCCCACCCGGGCTCCCTGCAGACCCTGCCTGGGCTCCTTGCAGACCCCAACCAGGCTCCTTGCAGACCCCAGGATCCTTCACCCAGCTGTGACCAAGTCCTCTGTGCTGTCTAGCACTGTGGGATGTGTTGGGCTATTTCCATTTGCTCTCCTGTCTCTGCTCCCCCACGGCCCCCAGGAGTTTCGCTCGGGGAGGTGGGCCCTTGTGGAGAGAGCCCTTAGACGTCAACATGGAGGGGGAGCTCCACATGCACTGCAAGGTTGACGGGGTGCTGACCAGCCCTGCAGCCTCTCTAACAACATTGATGGTCTGTGGAGGAGAATGCAGACTGGGTCCAAGAGTGGGTATTCCGATCCTGGACCCCCTCTTGTTTCTGCCACTCTTGGGCCTCATAATCTTATTCCTGCTTCTTCCCGTGTCACCTCAGCTTCCCAGGACAGATGGAGAGATGGAGAGCAGGGTGCAGGCAGTTTCTGGGGGTGAGAGGGGAGAAGGTGTGTGAAGGACAAAGGGTGAGAACAGGATGTGAGGGAGGGCCACCTGACCACAAGGCAGCCCGGCCACATCCAGGCCAGCCCACGGGGCTCGGCACTAACGCTGACCACAGGGGCAAAGTGGCACTGGACGCAGTTTGGACACCCGAGGATCTCAGAGGTGCTGCAGGGGGCTGACGGCTCACCCTGTGGGGTGCAGGGTCTTCTCGAAGGAGACCCCAGCTCTGCAACTCGGGGCCTGTCTGGGGAACCCACACTCCAGACCCCCGGGACCCCTCCCTGAGGAAACTTGAGTAAAGCGGGCACCTGTGGTCTCGTGAGGAGCATCAAGGATGATTCCGGAAAGGTGAGGAGCAGTAGGGACGTTGTTCTAGCAGAAACACTTCTGTAGCCACGCCACCCCCAGGCCAATCACCCGGTGTGCATGCACCCTGCACCCCACAGATCGTGCCTGCGCCCTGGACCCACACTCCCTCTGTCTCTCTCTCTGCCTCTCTCTCTCCATCCTTCTTCTCTCCCTCTTCCTTCCCACCACTTTTCAATGGCCCTGAGCCTACTCTGTTCCCATTTTTAGCGATCCTGGTATACGCGCAGCACATTTGGTGCTCTGCATACATGTGGCCCCAGGGAGAGTAACTTTTATATAAGTGCCATGTCGGCAAACATTTATGTAGTGCTTACTGTGTGCCGGGCGTGACGGAAGTGCCTCGGTTTACCAGGATCTTAGTGACTGAGCGTGGAGAGCTGAGCTTCGGGACCGTCTCCTGGGCCCGGTGCCCCGCGAGTCTGTGTTTCGCTCAGAGCAGGTGAGAGATGACAAGGCGGCCGTCCTAGGCTCCGGGGGAGAACACGGCCCCCCAGGAGGAGAGGGTGAGTGCGGCCTCCCTCCACTGCACCCCACTCGCGGGGGACCGACCCCTTCATCTCTGGAGCCCCAGCTTCCTGACCTGTGAAGTGGGGTGATGATGAGAGCGTCCATGTCATGAAGCGTGGGGACATGAAACCGGTCAATGCATGTAAAGTGCCTGCACAGCCCTGGGCACAAGGTCGTCACCGCATGACTGTCTGTCCTTCTTACTCCCGGACACCGGCCGTGGACGTGTGTGGCAGAGTGGACAGACGTGCCTCAGCGTGACTGGTCATCGGGAGGCCGGGGAGGAGGGTGGGGCAAGTGTGCCGAGAGAAATTTTAGATTCGCTCCTCTGTTCCCACTTCTGGTCGGGGGAAAGACGGTGAGAGAGGCTCCCCGAATGCCAGGTTGGGGCTCAGACCGGCCAGGACAGTGGGAGGATGCTGACAAGCCCTCAGACTCCTCTGGGCCTCTGTTTCCTCGCCTTGAGAAGGACTGTGGTTGGATGTTCACTCACACTCTAAGCAAATAAACCCGGTACAAGACGCCCATATGCCAGCCCCATATATACAATATGGGTGCAGCATGCCGGCAGCCGCTTATCGGCCCACATTTAAGGAAACACACACAAACTCACCCCCACATAGACGTGCAATCTGCAGCATTTGCCCAAAACCACTTTTCTCAGTCAGTAGTGTTTTCCATTAAAATCTAGCTTTTCCACCCAAAGGAGGACCTGAGGACACGGCAGATGGGAGAAAGCTGTGGCGATGCTCTGTGAGCTGTTCGCTCAGTGTGTCCAGCTCCGGGGGGCCCGCTCTCCTCATGCAGGCGTCGAGACAGAGACTGGGGTGAAAAGCCCCCATGCTTCTCTTCCTCCCACACTCTTTCCTTTCACTTCATCTCCTTGGCACCAAAAGATTCTTACGCGGGCTGGAGATGAGCTGAATGTCAAAACCTATTTAAATAGATCGCATCCCAAGGAGATTCGTATCTCTAACCTCCCCCCCCAACTCTCCGGAACATTCTGAAATGCAGGACTCAGCTGTGTGCGGATCCAGTTGATGCCTCTCAGGACCCACTCCTTCCTTAGGTGGCTGTGTTTTTAAGTAAAACGCAGTGACTACCCCAGTTGTCCCAGGGTTGGAAGGGAGCCTGTGTTCACCATGTCACTTCCCGTCATGTCTCGGCTTAGAGATATGAGCTCATTTCCCAGAACTCCATCCTTCTCCTGCCTCCCCACTGTCACCCTCATCCCCACACATGACAGCTTAGCGATGCATGGAAAGTGGAACCATAGTGTGTAACACTTGCACCACAATTAAACATTTTAAAAATGCATTTTTCTAAATTAATGCACTCAGTGGAATTGAGTTCACTCAAGTACTCGAAATCATGAGCCTACAGAACAAAAATTTCTCTACACACACCAAGCATGAGAGACTTTTTTTCTTAATTCAGGGCTTTTTCCCTCTGGTTGTAATTAAAATAAACGCAGTGATAAAATCCGTCTTCTGCCTGCAGTATAAGTCTCTCCACGTCTGAACCCTGTTTTGTTTGTGACAATTTCAGTAAAAGGAAAAGTATTTAGCAAAATGACTCAGATTGCATGGTTTGGGGTAGACATTTTATTCAGTTATCTAAATAGAGAAATTGGGGTAAATACAATGCTTCCATAAAACACATCCATGGAATAACATTTTGGGTTTCAATGCTGAGAAACAGGAATCGAAGTGCTGAAGAGCAGGCCAGCAGGGCAGTTATGCAGCCACGTGCCCTCCTACCTGTAGGACTCACCCCCAGAGGAAGGGCCACCGCCCTGCGTGTCCCCACAGCAGGAGGACGGGGAGGCAGCTTCGGCCGCAGCCCAGCTGCAGCACTTTTTTTCCAGCCAGCTCACGATGGGGGTGTCCAACGGCTCGGCCACTTCAGGCCATCAGATCAAGGTCCTCGCGCTTGGAAGTCCCTGAGGGCCGGCAAACAAGTACCCTGCAGGAGTGACACCAGCAGTACAGTGGCAGGTGGCCTTGAGAACAGTGTCATGGGCTGTCAACTGGGCATTGAGAAAGTCAAGGGTGGATTAATTCTGATGGACTCAGGAATGAAAGCCTTCACGGGGGAGGAAGTTTGACTTCCAGGTCTGGAAGCCTGCCCAGAGGACTGGAACAGCCAGAGGAAAGGCACAGGGAAGACCCGTGTCCACCGAGGAGGCCACGTTTGCCATGTGCCATGTGGTGGCTGGAAGGTGGCAGACGGCGGCTGGGCAGGGCCTGGGTCGTCCGAGAATGTGAGCTCTGTTTGCAGACTGTGGGAGCCCCTGAAGAATCCCATGCCAAGGAGTGACGGCGACGTGTGCAGAGGGAGTGGGGCAGAAATTACGGGTTTGGTTTTAGGCAATCAAGTTTGAGATCCCTGTAGGATGACCATGTAGAGCTTCCTGCTGTCACTGGGAGCCACATTGGGGTCGGTAGCCTTGAATTCAAGTCCAGCTCTGCCCCTTACAGCTGGGTGCCCTTGGACAGCTCACTCAGAACCTCAGAGCTTCCTCATCTGTAAAATGGGCGGCTTTCCGGATGGAAGGACCTGCCTTGAGCTCCTCTGAGGTTGAGGGCAACGAAATGAGGACTCAAGTGACCTGGTGTCTACAGGAGTGGCCCTGGACTGTGACCTTCAGCTCATGGTGATATGACCTTGGGCTGACAGGGGGTGGTGAATGAGGACCATCATGGCATTTGGTTCTGGGGTGCGAGAGGGGAGCCTGCATCCCCAGACTGTGGTTGGTCTCCGCGGTCAGTCCCCACAGTGCAACTCTCAGCAGCAGCGAGTCCAGAGGGCAAGCTGTGTGCCTGTTTGGTGCCACTGAACCCGCTGTCTATCTTGTCTCTCGGCCTGGAAAGGAGTCATGGGGGGAACTGGGAATGAAACTTGAAAACATGGCGGGGCCAGGTGGAGAGGGCAGCGGTGACCCTCGTCTGGGCCCCTGCCTGTCACTCACCAGCTAGACCAAGAGTGAGTGTCCAAGACCCCGTCTCCTCATCGTGAAACAGAGATGGTGGCATTGACCTCAGGGTCACATGGAGGCTTGGTGGAATAACACACGTGAGCGAATCTCACCAGAACCCACTCGGTGGCCTCAGCTGCTTTCCTCCTGACCTCCGTCCCCAGAGCTGCTGTATCTCCTGGGAATTCTGTGAATGCCCCAAAGACCCAGCCAGCATTTCCCCTCCTTCTGGAAGGCACTGCCTCCTCCCCCTGCAAGTGCAGGTGCACACACTGCACAACAGGTGATGTGGTGATGAGCAGGAGTTTGAGGTCAAACGTTTGCATTTCCATCCTGGTCCTGCCGGTAACCGTTCATATGACTGAAAGGTCACCTGACCTCTCTGTGAAGGGGAGTGTTGATGAAAGGCGCCACATCATGGGCTGTTTTAGTGAGTGAATGAGACACATCCTGGTAAAGGGCGAGCTGTCACGACACAGACATTGACCTTTGCTGTGTTCACTTCAACCACTGCATCTGAGAACGAGCAGGAGAAGAGGAGCATTGTGGGGTCCTGGCGGGACAGCCCCCAGGACAAGCCGTGTCCTTGGCAAATGGCACAGTCCTGCTGTCCACAGAGGTGTGGTTCCGGCTAAATTCAGGCCAAAATCTGGCTGAAAGAAACAGGTGTTACCACTTTGATCAATACCCTGGGACGTGAACATGGGGAGGAGCGGTCAGAGGGTAAAAGTGTCGCAGGAGAAAAACTGACGGCAGAAAAGTGACATTTAGCCCCCAGGAAACAGTCCCGGAGGACAGGTGGTCCCTGGTTGATGCTGACTGAATTCTAGTCCAGTGTGGTGCTCAACCTGTTCTGGGCCACAGAGCACGTGAAGGCCGACAGTCACGTGTGTGACGTGCTCCCTTTCTACTCAGCCGTCAACATCCGCGCTCTGTCAGGAAAGTGTGTCGGGTCAGAATGCAAGACAGCAAGCCAGATGCCATCAGAACAGCTTCAAAACTATCAAAATTTATGTCGAAAGTAGATCATTCCAAACCTTTGCATTTTATCGGTAGGAACACTTTTTTAAAATCTGCACATGATCCCAGGTCGGTCCCTGTCATACATGGACACTGTGTCTGTCTTAGCAGGGACCAGGACAACCTGTATCCACAGTAATTGCTCAACGTTTTCAATGATAGAGAAGCTCTCTTTCTTAATGAAAGTATTGACTTGGAAGATATTCAAAGTTTGGCGCAAATCCACGCTACCCTGGACTGGTTGATATTTCTGCTTTGTTTGGTTTTGTCTGTGTGTTTTTAATCCCTTTTGTAATCAAAGCAAATAGGAGGAGGAGGGAGAAAGCAGGAAAGAGGCAACAGCAAAAATACAGTGAAGGATCCGTGAGAACATCTTTACAAACTGTTAAATGAACGACTAGAAGGTTCCGATTGACTCCCCATATGAAAGTGACAGCTGGCAGGAGCGTGACCCAAGAGGATAACCTCCATCTTCTCCCCGAAGACTCGGTCAATAGAGGGGCAGGGGACACTGAGTTGTGAATGCAGCATCACTATGCTGCAGACTCGCATTTGGCCCACTTTCTCAACAGGGAGCAGGTTAGCTTTGGAGAAGGGCTGCCGTGGGTCAGACGTGCGATTGTGTAGCCAGGCTGGCGTTGGGCCTCCAGGGAAGACAGCCCCTGATGGACGAGGAGAGCTATGAGCATCCAACCAAGGAGAGGAAAGGACCTCAAGAGGGAAGTGATGCTTCAGATCCAGAGTATGCGACCCTGCAGAACTGCTGGTGATTGGAATGTGGGGATGAGTTAGGACTGAAGAGGAAGTAGATCTGGGCAAGCTGGCCAGCACACAGCCTTGGATTCCCGAGTAGGAGCAGAGAGCCCGGCCTCCCATGTCACTCCCCTTCCAGAGCCTGGAACCGACCCACTGGAGGAGAAGAGAGGAAGGCAGATTTGTCTTCTTTCAGCCTAGGACTCCCTCCTCCGCCTCCACCTCCCCATCCCCCAGGCTGGGATTTCAGGGCATCCAGGGCCTGGGCTGTCAGCTGTGCTATTAGAGGAGCCATTTTCTTTTTTTTTTTTTTGGTGGGGAAGACCAGCCCTGAGCTAACATCTGTTGCCAATCCTCCCCTTTTTGCTGAGGAAGACTGGCCCTGGGCTAACATCGTGCCCATCTTCCTCCACTTTATATGGGACGCCACCACGGCATGGCTAACAGGCTGTGCGTCCGCGGGAGCCCAGGATCCGAACTCGCAAACCCCAGGCTGCCAAGCGCGGACTAAACCGCTGCGCCACCGGGCGGCCCTAGAGGAGCCATTTTCATTTGTACTTTAGGTTTATTTACAAAACAGACAGAATTGCCAAACTGAGAACTAGCTGGTCCATGTCCGAGGCCATCCTGAATGGAAAATTCACGCAATTTTAGAATTCTGCATCCTTCTAGACAATACCTCAGATGGGTAGTTGCACCTGATTTTCTTGTTTTGCTATTTTCCTTATATAGGGGTTATTTTGAGAGGGGGAGGCTGAAAAGAGGGATACTAAAAGTGGACATTTTCTTTGACAGGGATGTGAAGAACAGAAATTGGAAATGGGGAAAGAATGATAAAAAATGGAGTTTATCTGCACCACAGCTGTTAGGGACCAGAAGCAGTGACCCGGGAACAGTCAGTTGAAACTGTGCGGCCCAACATAGCTAAACTTTTAGTTGAATGAACTTAAATACGTCGGGCTGAACTTCTGAAGGGGTGTTTGATTAAGTTCTTATCAGCTGGCCTGACCTGAAGGGGAGGCGACTGTCACAGGTTTAATACGATTCCTGTTTTTAATGAAACACCCACAGGGCCTGGGAACTGGGTTCTCCTCACTGTCTCTTCCGGGTGGACCTGCTCAGTGAGTGTTTCTCAATTAATACAGACGCTTCTGTTTCAGGACATGATAATGAACATCAGTGATTCTAATTCACTTTGCAAAGTACCACAGCGGCATTAAATGATAACGCCAAAACAAAGCAAGAGTTAGTCCCAGCCACTAATGCTGTCTGGGCGGCTTCACAGGGTATATGATTGACAGGATCAGAGGAAGACAGGATGGGACTGTCGTCTTTGTGAATAAGGGCCACCACTCTGTAGCCCGGCCGGTTATCTTGAGTGTATGATTCACTCCCTTAACTCCTCCTGGTATTGGAAAATGGGAATTACATACAATGAAATCAATATAGTCAAATAGTATGGATAATTGCAATGACCTAAATAAGAGAATGCGTGTCAGATTTCATTCTAATCTCTCCCCACCCCACCCCCATGACAACGTTGAGGAGATAAGGAGAGGGACTGAGCCGTGGGAGGGACCAGTGGAACTGACCAGTTCAAAGAAACCAACTGCCCAGATAAACACCTGGTGACTCAGACCAGCCACGTAGTCCAGCCCCTCATCGCGTGACCTAAGTCTACATCGTCCTTCGCTTCAGTAGACACAGCTGTGCCAGGAGAGTCTGTAGTTGGAGCCTGAATCCTGAGTGGAAATCGCTCTGCGTATTTCATCTTTCCCAATCCGTGGTTATTTGCCCAGGTATCGGGGTTTAATTTGGAGACCAGTACACACACACCTATGCCACGTGCTCATAAACGTGTGCTATACGAGTCTACTTTGTATTTCTGTCCCAGTACCTAACTGACTTTGTAAAGGCCAATTCTTGGTTATGTATAAAACTCACAAAACAAATGTTTGAATGAAAAAGAGAGGAAAGCTTCTTTGAATTCATTCTGACATCACCCAGTCCCATAACCTCCTGTCTGCTGATTCTGGGGGTCTCGAGTTGTCCTCTGCTGTCAGTTACACACTGTTTCCTTGGACAGAGAGAGGAGGAGAAGACAACGGAGAGAGAGAGAGAGAGAGACTGCACGGGCAGCATAAAGGCCACCGCCTCGGAGACCAGCTGATGAAGACCAGAAGTAATGAGCTGAAACATCCCAAAAGTAATTCTTCCCAGCACCGAGGACAATAATATAACTTCACCTGACATGGGTAACCCTCGGTAGACTAGGAAAGTGTAATTTTTTCTACAGAGAAGTTTTGTGGTCTTCTGAGGGTGAGCCGGCTACAGGAAATGTCTTTCCCACAAGGAACACCCCGTAACTCATAAGCAGCTGCACCTAAATGGAGTTGCAAAGGTCATTCTTATTTTATAACAAGAAGAAATATCCAAGGAGCCTTCAAACCCTTCATTTTTCTTCCACAGCCGTGCGGTACTCATACATCATAATACAGAGTTATCTGCCTTTCTACAGCAAGGATATTCATTTAATAAATATTTTGGGGGGTTCCGGGATGTATTAGAAATCTCAAGGGATGCAGCCATAGGCAAGGATCCAATAATGTCCTTCAAATGCTTAGAGTATTAATTAGGCACCAGGTTTTTAAGATCTGCTGAAACAAAGGTAAACATGATAAAATTCAAGAAACTCACAGTGAGGCTGAGAGACAGACAGGAAAATAATCCCGCAATGAGATGATTGCCTCTATGGAGGTGCTACTCCATTCCGTGAGGGTCCTGTCGGATTATTGCAGAGCGAGTAACATTTAAACGCGTGACAGAATCCCATCGTTTGAAATCCTCCTGCATCGAATCCTATGGTAAAGCAAAGAATAATTTTTAAATGAATTGGTGCTGAATTTATGCATTCCATAAATTTGAATGTTTGCATATTGGAGTTTCTTAAAATGGAGGACACATTTAGAAATGCTGGATTTTACAACCAAATTATTTTTGAATAAGAGCTAATTATGTTTACATTTGTTAGAAAGATATATGGAAACATGCTATGGACGGTCACATTAACCACAACAACCAAATGTGAAGACCCATTTAGCACCATTCAAATCCAAATGCAGTGTTAAGGCACTTGGAAGGCAGTTTAATTGTGATGCAAACATTTCTCTGACTTGTCTGTACTAAATAGGATAAACCAGGCAATGAGCTAGTTGCAAAAACAATGAGATAATCAGGATGTGCAAATCTTGCTTTGATGACTTTTGAAATCCAAAAAAAGTGATTTCTTACTTAGGCAGGAACTTATTTATTTTCATTAAAGACATATCAATATGTTCCTTGATGTTTAGAAAAGACATAAATGACTGCCAAAGTCTGTTCAAAGCTCAACTAATGGCTTGCAAACAATCAGGCCTACTTGCAAAAAGACTGGTTTCCACATATCCATCCATCCATCCATCAGTCCAACCATTTATCCATTCGTCTGTCCATCCATCCATCCCATCTATCCATCCATCTATTCATCTATCCACTCCTCCATGCATCCATCTATCTATCTGTTCATGCATCCATTTATCCATCCATCCATCCATTTTACAAATATTTAATAAGCAGAACTCTGCCCCAGGCAATATGCCAGGGGCTAGTGATACCGGACCAGGTGGGACCAGGGTCCCAGGTCAGACCCGGCCCCTAGTATGGGTTCTTGACCTCACACAGGAAGGAATTCAAGAGCCGGTCAGGAGTGACTGTACAAGTTTATTGAGAGACAAAAGCCAGGCTGATTAGAAAGAAGCTAAGGAAGGAAAGCCGGCTGGGCTGATCAGGTGGAAACTGACTGACCAGCCTCGGGTGGGGTCTGGCATGCTCATTTCTAGTGGTTAAAGTGGGCAGCTGGGGATTGGTTAGTCTCTGGTCCGGTCTCTGGTTGGCTACCTGGAGCCATCAGGCTCTGTTGCTGCTTGAGAGACAGCTTTTGGCTCTACCTTTTCCCTATCTCACTAGGAATACACAGAGGTCAATAAGATAAAGCCCTTCCCCTTGAGAACTGTACACAGCTGGTCAATGCATTTCCCAAATTGTGGCCCAGTAATTCCCTACGTAAGATTTGCCTGGGCATCATGTTTAAGAACACAGACACTGGGCACTTGCCCTAGAATTACCAAATCAGAATATCTTGGGCTGCATTTTCAACAAGTACCGTAAATCATTCTTGGTCACGCTAAAATTTCAGAGTTAAACTTGGGGGAGGATTTGAAATGAGAATAAATAATTACATTTTATTGCACTGTTGTAGAGTTGTGTTAAGAGTTTGGTAAAAGCTGAGGGAAGAGGGCCACCTCAGATCCCTTGTAGAGACAGCACAGCCTGCCTCCTACATCCAGAAGCTGCCCAAGAAATTCCACACACCCCGTAAAAACATAAAATGGTAAAATACAAGAAGTTAATTTTACTACAAATATATCCAGCTTTGTGAAACAACTTTTCTTATCAAAGGAAAGCTTCAAATATGCAGAAAATAACCCATCTTGAGGCCTTAAAGCTTCATCTATTAAGGTTGTAAATCTTAACAGAAGAACTGTATGGAGGTAGCCAGATTGACAGATGTGAATAACAATAGATATACATATGTAAACATACATAAATTATGTGTGTGTGTGTGCACAGGTGCAAGGAAATATTCCTGCTCTCCTGAAGCCCATTTCTCTGTAGAAAGCAGAGAGCGATCGATGGGTGAGGCTCGCGCGCCTGACACAGCCACAACAATCACGGCATTTGATAAAGTATTTCCAAATGTATTTTACCAGAAGAGGGCCTGAGCTCTCTCACACTACATGTCATCAATTAATTAATCAATAATAAACTGATAATTATTCCATTTGCTGCATACCCACTGAACACCCACCCCACAGCACACACCGCTGTCCTCCTCCCACTGCTGATGCGGGAAAGGAACCCAGCGACCAGGGCCTGCCCTTTCTCAGGGCGCTCACCCATCCAAAAAGGGAGAGGCAGCTTCTCGCAGCAGCAACTTCTTTATGTTTCCAGTCTAATTGCTCTGCTTATTCCAATAAGCTGATTAATGAACATTTCTTTCATGAGGTTTTTCTGCATTTGTAAAAAGACCACTGGAGTGCTCAGTGTCTGTTTTCTTTGAGAGATTTTTATCTCATCAAGTCGGGTAGCAGAGGGCGCAGGGAATCGTATTTTGGGTATTTTGGCCTCCTTTACATAGTGCCGCAGGGAAGCGTGATGAAGCGGGAGCACAGACAGAAGAAAGGGGAGCCAACCTCCAACAGGTGGCCTTTCTGCTGGCTCTCGTGAAGCAGCAGCCCACCTGAGGCAGGACAGCGACCATCCCCTCTTACATACTAGACTTTCTGGTCTGCCTCAGGAGTTTCCCTCCCCCTCTCTCCCCAGGCGTCACCGTCCCACCCCGTCCCAGCCCCCTTCCAGCTGCACACGCTTTTGTTTTCCTGTGTGAGCTTTTCTCTGTTAAGCACGCACACGCTTTAACTGTTTGTGGGTATTAAGCATTAGCATAATGAGAGAAGTGTGCTGAGATGTGGGGACAATTACCTTCTGAGACCAAAAGCACCCTCGCAATCACTCTGGGCTCCTCAACAACGCAGTTTAGACTCAGGAGCCCCACCGTCTGAGTCCGAGTCTTGGCTCTGCCCCGGAATACTCTGCATGATGTTGGGCACATTACCAACTCACTCTGTTCTGTGAAACTGGGAAGGTAGGACTACCCACCTCATAGGGCTCTGGTGACAATCAATAAATGTGCCTGTGCACACTGGGACGCTTCGTCCTTCCCAGCAATGCAACGCCAGTTGCCTAAGTGTTGTGTAGCATAAGACGACTCCA
Organism: Tapirus indicus; assembly: GCA_031878705.1. Classification (NCBI taxonomy): domain Eukaryota; kingdom Metazoa; phylum Chordata; class Mammalia; order Perissodactyla; family Tapiridae; genus Tapirus; species Tapirus indicus. The sequence continues at coordinate 126,539,462 of CM062925.1, forward strand.
GAGTAAGCAACTGTGGTGCCAAAGTTAATCAAAACCAAGAGGAAAGCTAGTAAAAATTGAGTAAACTCAGCTAAGTCTGGGGCACTTCTAATGAGCTTGGCAATTGAATGGGAAACGGATCAAGCACTTTCCTCTAATGAGCTTAGGGACTTGTGTTCCGAGATGGCCACTTGAAAGTGGAATTGAGAATCAACATTAGGAAAAGGAGCCCAAGTCACAGAACATGGGCCAACTTGAGAAGAAGTCTCACTGCACACAGTTCTGCTGCTGTCAGCAAAACTGTCTGCTGACTGATTATGTAGACTTTTTTCTTAACCTTTTCTGAGGACAGGGAGTGAGACAGAAAAGAATGGATAATCCAAAATCTAGAGAGAGGGAAAATAGTAACTGTGCTTCCCAAGGTAATCAGAAAAATTATTTTGACTTAATAAATTAGTCAGTTTAGTCAAACAAATCATTTGAAAGTTTGGGGATTTTTTTTCCTCAAATAAATTGATGCATCCTGTCTGAAGTAACTTAATTGACAAGTTAGTTGTTTCTGTATTGACAAGGTACCATCACAGACAAAAATTACAAAAGAGGGGAGGAGCAGTGAAAGGCTTTGGTCATTCACTTAGTGAATTCTCTCTGATATTTCTCTCCTCTACTCTCAATGGGCAAACATCTGTGCTGTCTTGAAGTCCTTTGAATTCTATGTCAAAATAACAAAAATATGCCATTTTTTGTTAGAATCTTTTTCACTAATCAGCCAAAAGTATTAACATCAATTAGATGCCAAAAAAACGATGCTGGTTAACAAGCATTTCCAGTCTTGCCTGTTTGCAGATTTAGGATTTTAACTCTCAGGTTCACTAATCCTAACATTCAAATGTATATAACCAGAGAAAATAGAAGGTGACATTCTGAGTCAAATCAAACCAAGTCATATCCAAGTCTTATAGCCTGTCTGACCATTGCAAGAGTAGCTTTTCTGAAAGCATTCTAAGCCAGCCAAGTAACAACCACCGTATCACAGAGAAGGGAGATGTCGAAAATTCCTAAAAGCTCACTATCTAATTCCAAACTGATGGGTCCATAACGGATTAGCATAGTGTGTTAAAGTCTCCAAAGTGTGGCGTGCGTAGATGATTCATTGGGCTAAAAGAAGAAAATCTAGACCTTTTAGAACTTTGTATTTCAATCTCATTATTTTTATAACAACTTTATTGAGAGATAAATCAGATACCATAAATAATAAATCAGATAAATAAATAATAAATAATATTAATATTAAAATAATAATTAATTTATTAAATTAATAAATAATAAATAAATCAGATACCAGCCGCTATTCCACTGCTGGGTATTTATCCAAGGAACATGAAAACACCAATACGTAAAGATACATGCACCCCTGTGTTCATTGCAGCATTGTTCACAATAGCCAAGACTTGGAAGCAATCTAAGTGCCCAACAAGGGATGAATGGATAAAGAAGATGTGGTATATATACACAATGGAGTACTACTCAGTCATAAGAAATGATGAAATCCACCCATTTGTGACAACATGGATGGACACTGAGGGTATCATGCTAAGTAAAATAAGTCAGAGGGAGAAGGTCAAATACCATGTGATCTCCCTTACCAGGAGAAGGTAAAAACAACAACAAACAAACACATAGAGACAGAGATTGGACTGGTGGTTACCAGAGGGGTAGCAGTGAGGGAGGAGGGTGAAAGGGATGACTAGGCACACTTGTGTGGTGATGGATTGTAATTAGTCTTTGGGTGATGGACATGATGTCATCTATGCAGAAATAGAAGTATGATGATGTACACCTGAAATTTATGCAATGTTATAAACCGATGTTGCCGCAATAAGAAAAAAGAATAATAAATAAATTTACTGGAAAAAAAGGGGGATAAAATTCAGTGATTATCCAGCTATTCTCTACTTTTATGGAAATACCCAAAATAATAAACTACCGTTCAAGAGAAGAGACCACTGAATATTGAACCCGTCACTTCAGTCCTGGTAAACACTCCAGTCATATTTATATGCTTAGGAAAAACAAGAGAAAGAAATCGTTTCTTCTACAAGCTTTACCAATTCAGTTAAGACCCTGAATGGCAGTCATCATTCTGGAGCCTTCTCAACAAGAGAAGCGGATCAAATACCCAGCCCTTGATGGTGCCCTGCTCCATCACACCAGGGACACTTGTGTGGAGTCTTGTGTCCAAGAGACAAGGCAAGTACCCAGGGTGGTCCGTGACACCCGGAATCTAGGGCCAGTGTGTGGCTGGGATGCTGTTTGCCCTGAGCCCCCATATATGGATCTTAAAAAGGGCAAAGAGGAATGTTTGGGAGAGCAATTAATAAACTATCTAGGCAGGCTGTCGACAAGCACGCTCAGCTTCCGCGGCTACTATGCAGACCAGCAAAGTTCAGGTGGAAGCTAATGGGGCAGAAACCACGACCAGAAGGGAGATTAAAGGTGTGGATGAGGGTGCGGGGAATGGGGAGCCTGGAAAAGGTCTGCATTAGGAAACTTGATATGAAATCCTGGCACTAAGGAGCTGGTGAGGATGCCAACCAGGCCTGGCCAAGTCCCTCACCAAGTGGACGATTGCTTTAACATTTAAAAATGTCAGGGCATTCTGTTTCCAGTCTGAAAGATTTTGAACAAATGATCCAAGAATCACTGGAACAAAATTTAATAGCAGAGGTTTTTCTTCTTATTTTATTCACACTTTCATTATTGTTAATGCCTGTATTTCCATTTAGAAATAAATAGGCTGACACTTTTTACATCTCAACTGGCAGCAGGCACAAAATCTGAGACAGCTGCGAGAAGCTCTCCGTCACGCTGAAATGTAGTATCGGGGCATTTTGTTAAATCCTTTATCTACATAGCTGCCGCAGGCTGCAGCCCCGGGTGTGAACTGTGTGCTGAATCAGAGCAACGTGTCTGAACTCCACGCATCATAAATTAGCGCAGTGACAAACTCTGGAGCCCTTTCTCTTGCGCTGTTTCCTGACAAGCAAAGTGAAATGAGTCCTACGTGCCGACGCTCTGGGGTGATTTTGACACAGACGGAATCCAGGGGAGGAGACGAGACATTCCCCCCAGTTTAGAAACGATCCAGGGGGAGCTACGCCTGCTCTGGGGATACCTGCAAATACGACGAGAATAGTCGTCATCAAAACGTGCCATAACATTTGAGCTACTCACTAAAAAAATATTAAATGGGCTTGAAGACTTGAAACTCAGTTGGTTTATTTTCAAGCGAACGTTTGCAGCACAGGCTGTTCATTTTCTCACATCCTAACCACCAAAAGGATTCACAAGGATTGGGGTCCACTGGATTCCCCAACAGGACTGCTGAACTTGACATTTCCACCTTGTCTAGAACTTTCTTTGAGGCTAATGCCATTTGCATTCCCCTTTTCTAGCCCCAGGTTGCTGCCATCCCTCGATTCCCTTGATCTACTACTCTCCCTTGGTAACTCCTGGGGCCCCCACTTCACCCAGGAGGCGGCTATCTTGCTGCCACAGTCACTTATCCCAAAGTCCGCGTGTGTCAGCCTTCCCACACGTTGGTTCCACTTCTCCGATATCTCAGGAACCCAGAACACCTCTCTATGCCTGCCAACACCACCTTAACATGGGTTCCACCCATTTTCTGACTAGATTCTTACAAGGCCTCCTTGCTTTCTCCATAATGCTGCCAGAGCAATCTTTCCAAATCTCACACTTGATTATATCTCTCACCTGCTGGAAAATCGTTCAGTGCCTCCCCACTGCTTTCATCACAAAACTGCAGGCTTTCCATGAATGCAAGGCCCGCCTATCAGAGCAAGTTGTCTGAATGAGGGGATCGTGAATCTGCACAGTGATGAACCCCACTCCTGGCCGTCCCGCTGACGCAGATGGGACGCTGTCAGGATCCACAGCAGACGCACAGCCGGCTTCACTCCCCCGACCTCAGATTGGTCGGTCTGGGATGGGGCCCAGGACTGCGTGTGGGTTTAAACACTTTACTTTGAGATCACTGTAGAGTCACATGGCTTTGTAAGAAATAGACAGAAAGGCTGCATGAACCCCCCCACCCAGTTTCCCTCAGTGATTACACATTGCAGAACCACAGTGAGATATGACACAGCTGGGGTATCAGCTCTGATACACCCACCCGTCATGCTCAGATTGATTCCCCCGTTTACCTGTACTCGTGTGTGTGCATGCGTGTATGTGTGTTCAGCTCTGTGTAATTGTGTCACACACATAGGTTTGCATGCCCAGTGCCACCGTCAAGATGTAGACATCCATCACTACAAGGGTCCCTCTTGCTGCCCTTTTAGAGCCACAGCCACCTCCTCCCCCACCCACCTCCTCCTTAATCCTGACAACCACTAATCTGTCCTCCATTTCTGTAATTGTGTCGTTTCATTAATATACAGATGGGATCACACAGTATGCGGTTGGGATTGTTTTTATCACTCAGCGTAGTCCGGATTGCCGTGTGTATCAATAGTTCATTTTTATTGCTGGGTAGTATTCCATGGTGTGGAGGGACCACAGTTTGTTTAACCTTCACCAAATGAAGGACATCTGGGTGGATTCCAGTTTGGGACAATTACGAATACATCTGCTGTAAACATGGGCATACAGTTTTTTGTGTGAACATAAGTATCCATTTCTCTGGGATAAATGCCCAAGAGTGTAACTGCTGGGTCATGTGGTAATCACATGTTGAGTGGGAAAAGAAACTGCGGAACCGTTTCGCAGAGTGGCTGCACCATTTCACACCAGCAGCGCGTGAGTGATCGGGTCTCCACTGCCTCGCCACCGTGGGGTGTCATCATTTCTCATTTCAGCCTGCTAGGTGTGCAGCAGTGACATCTCGCGTGGTTTTAATTTGCATTTCCCGAGTGACCGATGAAGTTGAGTGTCTTCTCATGTGCTCGTTTACCATCTGTCCATCCTCTTCACTAAAATGTCTCCGGGTGTCTTTTTTTCTAACACAATTGTTTGTTTTTAGCGATGAGCTTTAAGAGTCCTTTGTATACATCTGAGTTCTTTGTCAGGTATGTGATTTGCAAATATTTTCTCTCGGTTTATAGCTTGTCTTTCCTCCTCTTCAGAGAGTCTTTCGCCAGGCAAAGGCTTTCATTTTGATAAAATCTAATTCTTCTGTTTCACCTTTCGTGGATCGCGCCTTTGGTGTCTAGTCGAAGAATTCTTTGCCTTGCTGTAGTTCCCGAAAATGTTCTCCTATGTTTTTTGCTGAAAGTCTATCATCTACTTCTAGTTGATTTTTATATTAGGTGTGAGACATACATAGGTGGGTTTGGGGGTTTTTGGCGGGGGTGCCTGTGGAAGGCCAACTGCTCCAGCGCCGTTTGTGGAAAAGACCATTCTTCCCCCACTGAACTGCTCTTGTACCTCTGTCAAAGCTCAGTTGGTCACACTGGTGCGGGTCTATTTCTAGGCTCTCTGTTCTGTTCCACTGACCCACACGTTTATCCTTTCACCAATCTGCACAGTCTTGATTACTTTCTAGAAAACCTCAGTACTGGGTAGAGTGAGCCCTTCCACTTTTCATAGAATGGATGTTTTAGTTATTCTAGGATTTGTGCCGTGACACATAAATTTTAGAATAAGCTGTGTCCATCTACAAGAATGTCTGCTGGCATTTTGATAAGAACTGCATTACACTATAGGCCAATTTCATGAGAACTGACACGTCTACTACCTGAGTCTCCGAATCTGTGAACACAGCTTGTCTCTCCATTAATTCAGGTCTTCCTTGATTCCTTTCATTTGCATTTTGTAATTTTCAACGTACAGATCCTAACAGTGTGTTTTCACAAATTCAAAACATCCTAGGGAATCTGTGAATATGATGAAGGTGATGACTATGTTTGGTGATGAAGTTTGTGTGGCGCTCACAAGGTGCCGAGCGCTGTTCTAAATGTATTAGTACGTTAATTCATTTAAAGAGACAAAGTAGCTTCTGGGAAAGGGCTTCCCTCCTTTGTTGACCCCAATACTTTCTGAAGCCCTGATTCACTTTCTGAAACCTCAGACCAAATGGACTAATGTGTGCTGAGTCCAGCAGAGCCACACTGCCTCTTCCGTGTGCCGAGTCTGGTGAATACAGTTGGATCAGGTCTCAATTACGTGCCCCTGACGCCATCTTGTTTATCTACACTACGAAAGAATGACAAGTTCCACAAAATTGAATTTTGAAATAATTAAACATTATATTTTTAAATGCCAAACACTTTTCTTCAAGTAATTTGGATAGGAATCATTATAATGCAATGCTTTTTTTTCTTAAAGAGAGGGTACCAAGGATATTTTTTTCCAGATCTCCCATCATTTTGAACTTAGAAGATTACATTCTATTACGACGGAGCCCAGCACTCAATGGCTGTTGTGATCCATTTGAATACTTCATATTTTTCCTTCATTAAATGGTCCCAAATGGCTACATGTTTTAAATTTCTTTGGCTGTTATTTTGTGTGTGTGTGAGGAAAATTAGCCCTTAGCTAACTTCTGTGGCCAATCCCCCTCTTTTTGCTGAGGAAGACTGGCCCTGAGCTAAAATCTGTGCCCATCTTCCTCTACTTTATATGTGGGACACTGCCACAGCATGGCTTGATGAGCGGTGCATAGGTCCGTGCCCGGGATCAAAACCTGTGAACCCTGGGCTGCCGCAGCAGAGTGCACGAACTTAACCACCACAACACCGGGCCGGCCCCCATGCCTGTTATCTTTTACTGCTCCTTTCTTCTTCCTCAATATTAGCCTGGTAAACACCACTCTGTTCTTTTCTCATCATTCCTCAACTTATTGGAGCTCCCTGAACTGACTAGAATATTCATTATACTGCCTAAACCAAAAACTCATGCAGTGAGCAATGAGGAAACCCAACAAATACTTAATCACTTGCAGAATTGAAAAAAGTGTAAGTAGACAGAGCGAGAGAGAGGGAAAGTGAGAACAGAACTTGAATTCAAACTGAAGGCCCCCACCTGGCTCTGAGCCCAGGCTTTTTCTTCTACACTGTACTGAGTTTTTTGGAAAAGACACAATAGTTTCCAAGACAGACAGTGTCCACCAAAGTTTTTATCAAATAGGTTGGAGTTTTCTCTACCAGCAGAAAGTGAGATTTAGCACCAAACTCAGGAAATTAAGTTTATGGCCCATCGTTAATGATCCCATCTCTCCCAGCGCCTCTCCCCAAGCCTCAGAGACTTTCATTAAGGAGATGCAAGGAATGTTGAGAGCTGCACTTTCTTCTGGCATGGAGTTATTTAGAAACATCACCAGGGACCAGTTTGTGTCTCCCGACCCCAGGGCTTGGGTTGCTCTGAGGACGAGAGGGGACAGCAAGGAAAACAAAGCAGGAGGAGAGTCTATTTCTGCTTCAGGCTTTCATTCCACCACGAAGAGGACACAGAACCTCTCTTGTTCCCACCACCTGTGCGATCCCGGCTCTCTCTTCCCCTTCCTGACGTCCAATCCCACAGTCAGGAGGTGGGGTCCATGAAAACCCCCTGAGCTGCTTCCTCTTCTGCTGGAGGACAGGGGTTCCCGGCCCCGTGCTGTGTTCAACCCTGAAAGAAGGTCCTGCAGCTGGGAAATTCTCCCTAGAACAGAACGTGAGGTTTTGATTACAAGGGGGTGTTAAAATTGTAGCATTATTCTGTGTCTGCAGATGGTAGGTAATGACAATGGGACTTTTATCCAGGAGTGCAGGTTGGGGTACCGTCTTTGAAACAAGGATGACATCCCCAGGCTTGTTCACCTCACATGGTTCACCCAACCATAAGACAGGAAGGATTTGGACCCATCCCTGCCGAGTGAGGGAGGAGAGCCCCACGGGATCGCAGTCATCTGGGGAGACCTATAAAGAGCCAACAGAAGGACGTAGGTCCAAATGCCTTACACTGGTTTTTAACTGCAGAGCCAGACAATCCATCGGTCTGACAGATGGAAGTCGAAATGGAACCTGTCGTCTAGGGAATGGGAACTTTACATTTTTTGGTGTAATCAGAACATTTAACAGTAAAATATGTTCCTACTGAAGAACTAAGCCCAATAATCCTATGCTGTCATGGGTTCCAGTTTTGGGCCAGTTCAGTTCTGTTTATAGCTGGAAAACCATACCGCACATCCACACCGCCCACCCTCCACGTCTCATCAGAGCACCTACAACCAGGACGCAGACGTCGTCTCATTGCCTGCCACCCCCTCTGTCTTCTAATGTTTTTTCCCTAGGGAATTCCTTTATCCTGTGTCTCTTATTTTGTGGTTCACCATATCGTCTTCTCCCATTATGGAAAAATGAATGAATTTATAGGCCCAGCAGCCCACCAGCAAACCCCATCTTAGCTGGAAGAATGACAGTTATAAAGTTACACCAAGTGACTAAATGACTCATTGTGAGAACCCCTCTTCACAGATGGCGGTCAAACTGTGTATATTACAACTAAGAACCGTCTGTTACACCTCAACTGGTTGTTTTTCTCAGCCCAAGAGAGGCGCTTGCCATCACCAAGGAACGAAGGTCCTAAGATGCAAAAGTCCCCTTGCCTGGTTCCCATACTGGCCTCATCGTGAGGCCAACCACCCAAAATCAAAACAGCACCTGTGGGAGGTCATTTGAAAGACGCTGCGCACCAGACCTAAGTCTGGCTGATTTATCTATCTGGACAAATCATTGCCTTCTCTTTATTTATTTATTTATTTATTTATTTATTTATTGCTGAGGAAGACTGGCCCTGGGCTAACAACCATGCCCATCTTCCTCTACTTGTTTTTTTTTTTTTTGGTGAGGAAGACCAGCCCTGACCTAACATCCGTTGCCAATCCTCCTCTTTTTTTGCTGAGGAAGACTGGCCCTGGGCTAACATCGTGCCCATCTTCCTCCACTTTATATGGGACTCCGCCACAGCATGGCTGACAAGCAGTGCGACGGCAGGCACCCGGGATCCGAACCCGCGAACCCCGGGCTGCCAAGCACGAACTAAACCGCTGCACCACCGGGCCGGCCCCCTCTACTTTATCTGTGGACGCCGCCACAGCATGGGTTGATAAGCAGTGCGTAGGTCCGCACCTGAGATCCAAACCTGTGAACCCCAGGCTGCCAAAGAAGAGCGTGTGAACTTAACCACTACGCCACCAGGCTGGCCCCTGCCTTCTCTTTTTCGAAATTCAAATATCAGGGCTGGCTCAGTGACGTAACGGTTAAATTCGCGCACTCCGTCTTGGTGGCCTGGGGTTTGCAGGTTCAGATCCCGGGCTCAGACAGATGCATGGCTTGACAAGCCATGCTGTGGCAGTGTCCCATATAAAGTAGAGGAAGATGGGCATGTAAGTTAGCCCAGGGCCAATCTTCCTCAGCAAAAATAAATAAATAAATTCAAATACTCCTGGGAACCCCACTTTCACATTCACAATAACATTTGTTGAGGCGGGATCTGTTCTCCATAGCACAGTGCTAGATGCTGGGGCCACGGGATACTCAACTTCAGTATACGGTTTCCCTTCCAACGTGGGTGACTGGGCAGCTGGAGACCACTGTGAGTCTGAGACGCTGAGACAAGACCCGCAGATGGGTGGGAGGAGGGAGCTAAGCAAAGCCTGCACGAGCCCTGCGCCCACCAAGGTCAACACATGCAGGTAATTTTAGAAACATTCACCCACATCCCTGCAGTGATTCTACTCTGGGAATCCATCCAAAGGAAATAATTTATACAGGTAAGGAAAAAGCAAAGATGGTTACTATCTAACTGGCCAGGAGTTCGGCGACCCCATCTGACTGTATTTATACTCTGTCTAGTTCCCAGAGGGACAGGGATGTCCCTGGAAGTACGTACAACAAGCTACAGATGGTGCTGAGATTGAGCACAGAGCATCATGGCGACCAAGGCAGAGAGGACACGTGAGCCGCCTAGTCCCCAACGTTCTATGAAAGGAAAAATACCCATTAGCCGTTCACCAGCAATGACGCTCTTTCTTCAGGTTCAGACGGGAGACGGATTTACGCAGAGAGTTCTTATCAATGGAGACGCTGTGACTGTAGTCATTTTGTTTGAGACCTGGCTAACCCATCGTCACTGGCTGTGGACATCTTTTGTTTCCCTTTTTATCTTGATTATGATGGAGCGTTTTTGATACAGAGAAAGTTTTAATTTCTATGTACTCAATCTGTTGAATTTATGGTTCACTCTTCTGCTTTTAGGCTTTGAAAGATCTTCTCCACCCCACTCCCAGGCAGCTTAGTAAACATTCATTTCAGTTTTCTTCTGCTGTTTTTATATTTTACTCCACCCACTTGTAATATATTTTCAGATGTGATCCAAAGGCAAGATTATGCTTCTTCCTAGTCATCCTAAAAACCTTTACTGAATAATAATTTCCTTCCGGCTTCATGATGTCCCTCCCCTCTTGTGTCATATATTGCATTTGCACATGTAACAAAGCCTGTTCTAGGATAACAGTCCCGTCTTACAGGTCTGGGGGTGTTCTTGTACTCATTTCACATTGTTTTGATCCCTGTTACTTGATGGAGTGTGGCAGTGTCTGCGCAGCTTAGATGCCTCTTTATTCTTAGTTTCTAGAATTTTTTTTAATATTCTTCAGCCAGGATTTTGGAAGGAGCCATATGGCAGACACCAGAAATCAGGGTCACTAGCCAAATTTATAAGCTATTGGACCTGGTCCTGTCTGTTCTGAATAATTTTCTACTAAAATAGATGTCTGTTGGAGATTGTAATACCTTTAGACCCTACTGGAATTTGTAGGGTGTGATCGAGGGGACTCTTCTCTGGGGGTTGGGATGGGGACTAGAATGTTCTCTTCTGTTGGCCACTGACACAGTGATGAGAGAATCCACACTCTCTGTTATTCCTTCTGACGAGGACAAATCACACTCGATAACACTTCAGAATTCACAAAGGCTCTCCCGACATGATCTCACGCCGTCTTGTATCAACTCTGCGTCGAGTGAGCAAGCACTGTTATCCATCCTGTAAACAAGGAAACTGATGCTCAGAGGGTCCCTGGAGTACAGGCTCCACCTGGACAGGTGCTGCTGCTTCTCCTCCCAGCACTGCTACATCCCAGTGGCTGGAGAGGTGCAGACACCAACTGGGCACTCGATGATGATGTGTTGAGCTGATAAATTAATAAATGAATGGATGAAAACAACCAATGGGCCCAAGCCACTCCTCTGGTAAGTTCCAAAACTGGGAGCACGTGTGGTGCTTCTGGTTTCTGGTGAACAGTTTGACTTTCCGATGTCACCTCCAGCCTGAAGGCGGTCACTCTCTTCCACATGTGGGTGGACCTCAGCTTCTGCAGGGAGAATCAGTGTTTGAACTGAGGGGAGCTCCTAGTAGGGTACGGGCCACATGAGGCTGTGAAGATGAACCGTCGGTCCCACATCGTGTCACCACAGCTTTATCTCCTCCTCCGCCAGTGGCTGTGCCACCTGTGACTACACACCTCCATGGACGGGTGTTGTTTCTGTCGTTTGTCTGTGCTCCTATGAAACTCACCGTAATAAATACTGCAAAGTGACATGCATTTTACTTTGTCTAACAAAATTATAGTATATTCTTCACCATATTAAATTGCCCAGCTGAGCAGAACACAGGCGTGTAAGTAGCAAACATTTCGAACCCTGTCCTGATATTAATGTTTTCAGGGATGGGGGTCAGCAGGAACCCCACACACTCACACTGGGCAGTGAAGGACTGCAGAGTGATGAGACCACTTACCCAGGTGTGGCCGGGGCTGGGGAGGTGACAGGAAGACCTCATCCCTTAGGCAGGCTGGGAAGCTAGGACAGCAGCTGCAGGCCCGGGGAATGCTGCCGACCCACAGAGGCCACACGGGGGACAGAAACTGACCCCCCTCCCCATCCCCGGCTCCACCTGCGCCCCCACTGCCGGGCTTGAGCAGGATGTGGCACAAGGAGCCCTCGGTGCTGCCCGCAGGACCCCAGGAAACAGACATGGGGGGGCAAGTGGAAACCCCAGTGACGCTTTGGGACTCAGCGTACCCAAAGGGCACTGCAGACTCCTGTAGTGAACCCAAATCCAAAGACGGTGCCCAACAAAGGGATGTTTTCTGAAGGGTGAACCTATTGACACGAAAAGTCTTCCAGAGCCATTAAACCGAAGTCATATTTACTCAGATCTTTCGTATTTTTCCTTCCCTGGAAATAATAAAATTATCCAGAATCCCCACGTCCTGGAAAAGTCTAGGCCATGTGATCACTTATGAAGCCAGGTGACTCTGCGAACCGGGCTGTTCCTGCTCATGTGCTGTTCCATAATCACACTTAGGATTAGGGAGCATGTAAGCGAAATTCAGTGATTAAGTCTCAGGGAGTGTTATCTCACTCGAGGTACAGAGGATGTGGTATAATCATTATTTTTAAATTACATCTACCTGCCTCTGCTGTCATTTTTCCTAATAAAGCAGAAAAGTAAGATGTAAGCACAAGGGAGGAAAACACAAAACCACCAAAATAGGCTGAGATGAAAGTAAAACGGAGACAGGCAGTCAGCAAAAATGCCGGGAGGAAGGGGCGTTCCACAGACTTCCTAAAAATGGAATTATTTGATTTTGCCACGGCAATGCCCGTAAAAATGATTTTCCTTCCAGCCTGAGCAGCGGCGGCACAGGAGGAAATGGACCAGATCTGAGGTGGGGGTTTAACTGGGAGAAAAATGGCGAGGCTGCGTTTTGCACACAAGCACGCACACGCACGCAGACACGCGCGCACCTGCAACTGGTGTCCAGGACCGGGAGCCGAGCACCCGCTCGTTTGCCGCAGGACGATGGGAAGTCTGTCATTTGACTCTGTCGTTTTCAGGCCTCAGTGCAATGAAAATCTACTTGAGTTTTAGCCAAACGGTATTTTCATCAATGCAAAATGGAGACTTTCAAAGTCCCCCGTCACCTTCTCGCGCCCAGGCCAGTGTCTATGGGGCAAGAACCAGAAAACTGCCATGCCGTTCACCCACGAGATTCATCGGGCTTGTGCTGTTTCTTATTTAATGAAAGCAGCCTCTGTTCTTGACTATAAAGGATTTAAAGATACTACCATTTTTTAAACAGTCCTATTCGGAGCAGGAGGAAAACTCATCACTCTGAGTGGTTGGGATTATCTTAGATCCTACCGCCAAGAGGGGCTCGTACAAACCAGACCAGGAGCACAGGGTGTGTCCACGCCCACACTGGTCTCCACGCTGGGCACACTCGCTCACTGACATCACACAGTGGCACTCCAAGGTGAGTGGCTGCGGCCCAATTCTATGGACGAGGGAACCGAGGTGGAAGGGCTGTCACTCACTTGTGCAGGGTCCCACAGCCCCTGGGGCAGTGCCGGGATTCGAGCCCCAGCGGCCCCTAACCATGGTGCATCCCGCCTCTCGGGGGACACAGGATATAACTCTAAGTGGGAATGGATTTACTGTAGAGACAAAATGACAAGTGGGAGCGTCTGAGCCAGAATGAAATTAAGAACTGTAAAGTTCATCCCCGGTTTAAAAAAAATTAAACTTTTAACATTAATTGCTCCTGAACATTTGTGAGTGCCCCAAATCCTGACATAAAAGCTTTAATTTCTATGCAAAGCAGATAGGATGATTGAGTTATAATTAAAATGGTAATTATACCCTTAATGCTCCATATTTGACTTTTCAAAAAAATGTTATGCTCCAAGAAAAGCTATTTAAAGATCAGAGGAAAAATGTTTGAAAATGAATGTATTCAAGACATTTTAAATCTTTTAAAATCCAGTTATTGATTTTTACATGCTTTCAAGTGTAGTCTAAAACATTTTCTTCATTTATTTTGGTCGATGGAAATAATAAAAAAAATCACTGGGACGTGAAAAGCTGAAGCGAAGGCAATATTCTGGAGGTTGATATTTAATGTGATAAATACTTGAAATGTTGGGGCGCGGGAGGGGCATCAGGCCAGATCACTGGCGCTCTGAACCCCACCATCAGCAGGCGGGGTGGGGAGCCCACTGGCCGGAAGCCACTGTGGGTAACCCCCCTTCTGGCTTCCGAGGTGTCACTCTAGGCTTGAATGCTGCAAATAGGACATTTCCTTTGATCCGTCATCGACTGTTTCGAATTAAAAAAGAACACCTAAAGCTATAAACCAAATGTCAGGTGCGCGAGTCTAGCGGAACCGCATCGATACTCCGTGATGGATGGCTGGCCGGGAGGCCTGGGAAACGGCAGCCAGGCCAACAACGGCCTCGGGGTGCTCTGCGCCCACTCAGCCGCTGTGGCGTCAGTGAAGGTGGAAACGGACGCCTGCGCTGGGGCCGGGCCTGGGGCAAGCAGAGCCTGCAGACTGGCCTCCTCCCCCACGTGTGCTCAGCTGGAGCACAGAGACGCCGCTGCTCGCTGCTCGCTGCTCGGAGCTCCCTGAGCCCCACCCTCACCCCACGACCTCCTGCAAGTGCGGGCGCTGTGGGAGGGAGGGGGCCTCGCCTCCAAACTCTCAGAGGAGCAGAGAAAGACAAAGGGAGGGGCCTGGATGTTTCCAGGGGGTAGAAGCTCAGCAGGTTTGCTCTTGAGGAGAGTGATTATGAGGATGGGGGATGGGAGCCAAGCTGTCTGAAGAACCAGATGTCCTGAGCCCCCGTCTTTCTTAGGCGGCCATTTCTTTCCCTTCTTTTCATCACAAGGAGGATGAACTCTATTCTAGAAAATTTTGTACCAACAGCAAACTATCCAGGAGCAAAAGAGGCCCATGAAGGTCACTCTGAAACCTCAACGGCGGAGCAGCCCAGGCACAGAGCCGACTGAGGCCAGGATGTCTTGACTTTTTTTCTCAGAACATTTCAAATATCTGAAAGGAATTTCCATCGGTTCTGTTTTTGTTTGTTGATGGAAATGCCTTCCAGGGAGGCCTCTTTCAGCATTTGGAGCAGATTATCTGCACATCCTGGGAACTTCAGACTCAGAGAAGGAGCATCCTAAACTCTGCACGTCTGCAAGCTGGTGTTTGTGGGTCCGCTGGGAGGGCCTCGCCTGCCGTGGGCTGGGGGGTGGGCAGGTCACAAAGGGCAGTCACAAGTGCGGTTAGTGGGGAAGGGGCCCTGAGGTGTGGGGAGAGGAAGACGAGGCTGGCCTGGGAAGGTTGTCCCCAGAAGGAAGGCTCGGCCATGCTGCTGGGTAAGACGTGAAACCATCACCCGTCAGGTTGCACGGAGAGGAGGAAGGGTGCAGGGAGCGGAGGGAGGCGCTCGGGGTGGATGCAGGGAGATGAGGAGAGATGCTGTTCTGCCTGGGTTCTCTCCTCACTTGTAAGGACTCTCCCAGGCCTCCTGAGGGGAAGTGGCAACGGCGGGGCAGCGGTGGCCTCCACGTGTGGGCCAACAGAGCGGGGCTGCAGGCAGGGATGGGGGGCCGACCACGCAGGGGTGATGTGGTTCTGAGCAGGGGCATGGAAGAGAACGCTGGCTGCTTCTCAGTTTAGCTCAAGAGGAGTTTCGATCACCGGCCACGTGAACACAGGCGAGAGTTGTCTCTGTGCGATGTGTACAATGACTGTACCAGTTCCTGGAGCACGCGGGGGCCCGACAGAAGAACCTGGAGCATCAGGTATGTAAACGGCTGAATGCGGACAACAGGAACGCTGGGCCCAAGTCTGAGGCTCTCATTGCCCTCCCTGGGCCTCACAGATTGTCTTTCTTTTTCCACCAAGAGCTGATGCTAGAAATTGCCCCGAGAATGTTCCAAACGACTGGTTTCCAGACATAATGGATTTCGGAAGTAATGCCAGTCAGCCGATGACGCGCTGTGGGTCATGAGCACTGCCAGTCTGGCAGGAGAAGTGTGTTGGGAGGCAGCATCGACAGCCATGAGCATTCTGGAATGTCTGCGAACTCTGAAAGTTGGCTGACAAGCACGTTTTCTGGAAGCTTTGCCTGACAGTTCAGCCCACCCCTGAGGGTCCCAGGCTGAGCTGCAGGGGTGGTCTACCTGCTCCTTGAGACTCCACACCCATCCCCTCCCCGGGACCCAGGGACGCCTTGCTGTGGGAGCGCTACCTACCTGTCTTCTGTTTGTCTTTCTCCCGTTTTCCCACAAGCGATAGCTAAACCATGACCATCCCCTCTGCTGGAAGGGTTCATGGCTTCTGCAGTTGAGCAGGGACTCTGGTCACGAGATCAACCCACACCTGAAGGGTCATCTCGTCCCAATTGTGGCTGCACTTTGCATGATGAGCAGCTACAATTCTACTTCAGTGCTTGTGATAGGAATCCAAAGGGCCTTGTGAATGTCCCTGCCCCACGCAGATGGAAGCAAGGGGTCTCCTCTACGATGAGAAACTCGGAGAAAAACTCAGAGAAACGTGGTGCTGGTGGTCTCACGGGCGCACATGCTGTGGTGGGAGAGGTCACTGAATGCCACTCCTGCCTCGAGAACCAGAACGGAGACCACATGGAACCGGTGCCAAGTGCTGTCAGCCTGCAACTCTGGGCCGGTCTCTCCCCTCTGTGCTCCTCCTCCTCTGTGGACAGGAAAGCGGGCGCCTGCCTGGGGGGGCTGTCTCGACAACTGGTGAGAGGATATACTCACCACAGAGCCCGCAGGAAAGAACATCACCTGATAAAGCTCCTCACTTTCAGAGACCACCACAGACATGGGCTCGGAGCGGGATTCCCTGAGCTTTGAAATCTGACCAGGATGGAACAGAAACGTGAAGAAGCCGAAAGAAACTGAAGTTAACCTGCTGCAGGTGACCTGGACCTGCGGCCCCTCCCCTGGGTGCCCCTGCCCCGGCGGTGAGAGTGGCCAGCGCGTCCTGGGCCTGGTGCCTTGGCTCCTGGTCTCCAGGAAGCGCAGAGGCCAGATGCAGCCCCTACGTCCTGGGAGCTCCTTCCCCCTGCGCCCTGGGCCTGGGAGCCACCTGCGGCCTGGTTCTGACGCTCGGGGACAGCACGATGCAGAAGGTGGAGGTGAATGCGTCCCTGGAAAGCCGGAGCTGATCATCCAGGAGCAGGCATGCTGGAAAGTTATTTTTCTGTTCCATTTCACCTGCAAGTTGAATTATTGATTTTAATACTTTATTTTCACATGAGTTTACTTGAGCGACAGATGCTACTCAGGTAGTGCCTGTGAAGAAGAAATGAGATTCTGGTAATTAAAGATTCCCCCCGGGGTCGCAAGGACTGGCGGGGATTAAGCTGCTCACTGGAGTGAGCACGGAGACTCTCGGGGGATTAGGATGGGACTCAATCATTTCTTCCAGTTTCTTAAATTACACTTCAACTCTCAGGAAGGCTTAAGATCCGGCCCATTGGTTCCAGAAAGAACTTCATTTAACCACCTTCCCTCATCTCGGGGCGGGGATGGTGGCTTGGGTGCCTGCAAACGCCACTCCCCAGCAAAGACCAGGATCGGGGACAGGGTCCGGAGATGGAGGACGGGAGGAGGAGTCTTCACAGGACAGGGCTGTTGGAGTTTAGGGAAGGGCCGGCCAGGAGGAGGAGGCAGAGGAGACCATCCCGTTTCCTCTTCTCGCTCCAGTCACTGATGTGATGGTGCTGAGCAGTTTACAAGCAGGTGGACAGGCCTCGAGGGGTGTCCTGTCCCTCTTCCTCCACAGTCAGGGAGAAGCCCCAGCTGATCCCTGGCTGAAGAGCAGATTCCCCTGGCTAAAGGGACATGGTGGCCATGATTCCCACATTCCCGGGGGACGTTGCCTACACTGTCCATCTGGGGATGAATCTGAGTCCACCCCACACCCGCTCCTGGGGGCTGAGGAGCCGCGACGTTCGGTCTGAGTCCCACGCGTGTCAGGGCCACAGGGCAGCACCCCATCTCTGGTCAGGCCTGAGTGCCGGTGGCCATCGGTCACAGCAAAGCTCCGCGGCCCTTCTGTCCTTTTCATCGGAGCTTGTGTGCCGGACCGAGCGCACAGGCAGCAAAACCACTTGGTTTGGCGCCGCAGCGCATGGCTAGTCCTTCACGTCTGCTGAGCTCAGTGTGCCTCGACGTCGAAGGCACCATGTGCTCAGAGACGTGAAAATCTTTAGTACCAAACAAGATCTGGGTGTTATTTTTTTCATTTTCCAAGAGATCTCCCTAAGGTTTGCTGACACGCGTTCAGGGAGCGGCTAAAGGATGTGGTCCTTGGCCAGTCCGCCTCCACGGCACGCTGCGACCAGGACAAGAGACGCCTCCTCGGGGCCCCGCTCCACCCGCTATGGTAACAGTCTGTGGTGTGTTCACCCAAAGCCTAAGCAAAGCGGACACCAGAGACAAAAGCGATGCCGTCAGCCATGCCCCGGCGCCAGCGTGGGCCCCGGCACTGGTATCCGGTGAGCTGGGCGGAGTCCGCTGCACGCAGTGTCCACCAGAGCGTGCGCGCTCCAGACGCAATGGCCAACACCTCTCTCTCTACAGAAGTGGGGACTGGAGAAGTGACAGCATTTGCTCGAGATCACACGCCTGTCAAGGTCTCCTGATTAACCCCCACTGTGATCACTCTGGGCAGGTCCACTGCCGCCGGATGTGGGGACCACTGTGATGGCCTCACTTTCACAGGAAACCTCAGCCAGGGGTAGGACAGGGTTGATCTTTGCCAAAACCATCCTATACGAAACTTCATCTACGTGTCCTGGAAAACCACTTTTATAACTTGTTTGCAGCTGAGACAGTAAAATGCTAAAGAACACGCATTCCATGCTCTCTACCCATCCTGTTCTTTCAAAAGAGAAAACAAAAAGAAGTGATCTGTGGTTAGAGTTCCCCAGCCTGCTAATCACATACAAAAGTAAACTGTGTGGTCAAATATCAGTTACCTGGAAATGCAAATTAAAACTACAGTGAGATACCACCACACGCCTATCAGAATGGCTAAAATCCAGAACACTGACCACCCCCCCCCCCCGCCAAATGCTGGCGAGGATGTGCAGCAACAGGAACTCTCATTGCTGGTGGGAATGCAAGATGGTGCAGCCCCTCTGGAAGACAGCTTGGTGGTTTCTTAGAACTAAATATACCACGAGTGTGCTTCTTGGTACTTACTGAAAGGTGTTGGAAACTTGTGTGCACACAAAACCTGCACTTGGATATTTATAGCAGCTTTATTCATAATTGCCAAAACTCAGGAGCAACTGAGATGTCCTTCAGTAGGTGAGTGGATAATAAATTGGGGTCCATCCAGACAATGGAATATTATTCAGTGCTAAAAAGAAACAAGCTATCAAACCACGAAAAGACATGGAGGAACCTTAAATGCACGTTACTAAGTGAAAATCAATCTGCAAAGGCTGCATCCTGTGTGATTCCAACTAGATGACATTCTGGAAGAGGAAGAACTGTGGAGTAAAAAGATCAGTGGTTGCCAGGGGTTCTGGGTGAGGGATGAGTACACAGAACACAGAGGATGTTTAGGGCAGTGAAAATACTCTGTAGGATACTGTAATGGTGGATACGTGTCATCATACATTTGTCCAAAGCCACAGACTGCACAACAAGCAGAGTGAACCCTGATGTAACTGTGGACTTGAGGTGATGATGACGTGTCAACGTGGGTTCATCTACCACCTGGTGGGGGATGTTGGTAGTGGGGTGGCTGCATCGCGTGTGGGGAAGGGGTATATGGGAATCCCTGCCGCTTCCTCTCAATATTGCTCTAAACCTAAAACTTCTCTGAGAAAAAAAGTCCATTAAAAAAAATTAGTCACGTGACAGGGTTATACCAGAGCTGTCAGCACAAAATTCAGTGACAGGAAATAAATTACAAGGAATTCTACAATGATCTCTTAGGGTTGCTGATATTCACTCGAGATTCTCATTAGTCACCTGGTATTTAATTAGCCAAACTAATGCACCCTGGATAGAGAGGCAGAGAGACAGAGACACCAAGAAAAGCAGGATCTGCCTGTCTGTGCGAGGTTGATTTTCGCGGTGATCTTGCGTTAGGCACTGGTTTTCTGTCTTCCAGTGGTTCTTGTTTGTCATCACACACGTAGGCTCTTGTCATCAGTGCAGGTTCTGAAACCCATCCGCTCAGCTCTAACCCCACACAGAAAACTGCTGTCACCCTCTGTTGGTGGCCAGAGCTAACACCTTTTGCTCGGGCACTTAATTCTGTTCATTTCTATGAGTGTTCAAAAGTTAAATAGCTCCTGTATTAGATTTCACGCAATTAAATAAATAGCTCAGTACTTTCATCTTGTCTCCCTAAAATCGGCGCACAGAGTCTGTCACTCTGTGGCCCCGTTAAATCTCTGTGTGGCCCTGCAGTCAGCGAGGAGCCGAGGGCAGGAGGCAGCGTTCTGTAACCTCTCTTCTCCCGAGAGGCCTGGGCTTCCCACCAAGCCCCAGGAGTGGTTTCACAGACAGCGGTTTTAAAGGGAGATGACACAGGGGCCCGGGAATCGAGTGGGCAGGGGGACACGGGAGCAATCCGTCTCCATGAACGCTGATTCCACCAGCAGGGAGCATACCCGACAAGAAGAAGATTTCACGTCGGCGTATGGCTCTGCCGTCTACTAAACACCAGTGCGGTACGTTGCTTTGATACAGTGTCCAGATCGAGGTGTGGGAATGGGCTTATCACGTACACTCCGTGGATGAGAATAAAAAGGGTGAATTGTTGTCCAAAGCCCCAGAGATCGGGTGTGGCAAAGCTGATTCAAATCAGTGTGTTTCGATTTCACAGCCAAATGCCTTTTCAGCAAATATTTATTAAGGCACCAGGAGTTTAAAAGTGAAGAAGATAAGATTGGTGCCCTCAGGGAGGCACTGAAAATAGTGTTTGAATGAGTATTCAGCAAACGTTTGCTGAATGAATGCAAACCACATCGTAACACGTGATGGGTAACCCAAGGAAGCTTCTTGTCAAATTTCACAGGAGCACATGAGGGGGATTAATTAGAGGAGGAGGTGGCATCTGTCTGTGCAGGGTCTTCATGGGAGGAGAGGAAGGGGCCTCCCTGGGAGAGGTGGGTCCAGGGCACGAGCTGGGGAAGGCAGGTCAGTGAGCGGCAGGCACAGTGTGACAGGAGGATCTGCGTGCTGGGCTAGAGCAGCAGTAACCCTGAGGGCCAGTGGTCCTTGCATCGGTGGCCCCCGCATCCCCGATGGGCTCTGATCTGTAGATGACGTTATACCTGCATCTGAGAACATTTAATCCACTGGCAAAGCTAAGAGGGTTTGGACGGAATGTGGATAAGGAGCAGAGAGACTAGTTAAGAGGCTGCTATTATAGTCCTTCTGAGGAAAAAAATGAAAATCCCAAAAGCAGCAGAAAGGGGAGGAACTCTCTTTAAAGAACTGGAAGCACAGAGGCTAAAAGCCCCGCAGACATTTCTCCTCCCTCCCCCAGGATGAGACGAGGTGGCGAGTGTGGCAGAGAGAGACGGAAAACGGCCCCTGTGAGGGGTCAGCACCCCCCCAGGCCCAACCTGGTGGGAGGTCACTTAGGCTTATGGTCAAGCTGCCAGGTGTCAATGTGGTCAGTGAGGACGATGAGCCCAACTGAGGGTGACAGCCACGCCCCAGTCCTTACTGGACAGTGCAAGGGAGGGCAGAGGAGGCGCCGGCCCCCGTGTCCACTTCTCTCCATGGACCTGGGCCTATTTCTGCATGGACCTCTGTCTATTTCAGGCTGAAAAGCAGACATGAAGAAAACCGGGGCACCAGGATGATTGGCTCCACTTCAAACCTGGGACCTCTCGCCCCAATGTGCCCCTTAATATTGATCAGGAATCATGTTAGCCATGCTCTGGGTCTGACTTTTGCAGGTCACCTAGGGTCTTCTGGCCTCAGAGCAGTGACTGCAGCACAGAGGGCGGGGGAACCCAGGGCACCGGGGACCCAGGGGGAAGAAGTGCTGAGTCAGAGCGGAGAAGCCCCACACAAGGCCCCTCAGACAGACACCTGAGAGGGGAATGCAGATGAGCGTGTGGAGGAGCAGGGCCGCCCCGGGCCTGAGTCCTTGACCGCAGCCCGCACTCCAGAAGTGACATGCCAGCCGTGCTCCAAACGTGGTGTGGGGCGGGCGGCTCCCCCTCAAGGCCTGCGAGGCTGACAGGCACACACAGGCTTTGGGCAGGAAGCCTACTCACTTCTGCGTAGTTCAGATTGTTGATTGATCCACGGGACTGTACCTTTTATCAGCAAATGAGTCAGTGTCTGCGTCTTAGAGCAACTCTAGAATTTTCTGACACCTGGGTCTACCAGAATTTCCACCAGAGGCAGGGGAAGGACCACCCATTGAACAGGATGGAAGGACAAAAGAATAAAGTAGTGGCCACACTGCACCGCCCCAAATTCCTGCGTGTGCGGTGCCTCCCTCCCCCACTGTCCACAGACTACTCGACCGTCTTTCAGGTTTCTGCTCACACGCCTCCTAGTCTAGGGTGCTCTCCCGACCCCCTTACTCAATGGTCTTCTTGTAGGTCGTGCCTCCCCTTCCAGCACCGGGCACGGCTGACAGTGCTTGTCTTCCAGCTGGTGGACTGATCGCCGAGGAGGCTGGGCACCATCACTAAAGAACAGCACGGGCAGGAGGGCAGCGCCGCAGGCCGCAGGGAGGAGCCAGCCCGTGGAGTCCGGGGCAGCGTGGTCTGCTCTGCCCACGCCCGGCCGCGTCCTGAGCGGAGGCCTCGGTATCGCAGCCGCTGCCGGGGCTCCCTGGCAGGGATTACCCGCATGCCTGCACTCCCCCCTCTTACCCATCAGGCCGCCTCCCGTGTGAACCTGGTGGACAGGGACCCTTCCTCGGCAGAGACAAATGCCTCCCAGAGCCCCCCAGAGTGACGGACCCACAGCCTTGACCTCAACCATTCCAAAATACCTCCCTCAGCAGAAGACGGAGTGGGTTGTTTCCCACATGCTGGGGTCACAGTCACTGTGGGGAACTTCATTTTGTCTTTACAACCTGTGTTATGTGTTAGTGGCCACCTGCCCCGCTGTGTCTTCATCTCCCAAAAAGGCAGGCCAGTGTCTGTGTTTGCTGCCAGCACAGGGCAGGGCACACAGCAGGCCCTCAGGACGCATTCGTTGAATGGATAAAGAAGTGAATGTTCCATTCTCTGCCATCTCCCATGTGAAGGGGGGACGTCAGCATCCCAGAGGAGGACAGCCCAGGAGAGGTGTCCTGGCTGCCCACGAACAGGGGTTTCCAAACACAGCAAAACCTGCCTCCCACCAACCCCACCACTCTGGACACAGCAGAGAACTAGCAGGGGGAGAAGGGTCCTGTCTATGTATCAGCTTCCCGGGCTGCAGTAACAAATGACGCCACACTGAGCGGTTTAAACCAACAGATACGTATTCTCTCACTGCTGAAATTGAGCAGCCGAACTGCAATCCAGGTGCCGCCAGGGCTGGTTCCTTCCAAGGCCCCAGGGAGAATCTGTTCCAAGCCTCCCTCCAGCTGCTGGTGGTGTAGACGCATCACCGGTCTCTGCCTCCGTGGTCACGTGCGTCCTCCCTGTCTGTGCCTGTAAGAGGTTCCAGGGATTTCAGGGCTGATGGAGGAGGAGGACGTGGCCACCGGGGGCAGTGGCACACACAGGGTTCATTCGGGCCGTGCCTGGACGGGTTTGTGGGCAGGAGTCCTCACAGCAGGAGACTGTCCTGGGTGGAGAGGAGGGGAGGGCACTCCCAGGAGAGGGGCTCAGTGAGGGGGTCACGTATCAGGTCTCTGGGTCAGAGAGCAAGCGCCAAAGGACCTATCTCATCAACGGGTAACAGCTGTCGGTGAGGTTCGGTGGTTATGCCGAGCAGACAGTCTCTAAATGGCTAAAACTCTGCTTGTTTGTGCTATTTTTAAATTTTCGAATGTGTGAAAATTTGAGTTTGGCATTGGCAGGCTTTTGAGGTAACAGATTTCAACCAGAAGTAACAAAATAAACCACCCAGGGGCCAGTAGGCAGAGGCCACCTTTGGCTCGTTTATAAAACGGTGTCCAAATCTCCCTCTCCTTCCCACTAAAGACACCTGTCATTGGGTTTAGAGCTTACTCTGAATCCAGGACGATTTCATCTCTAGATTCTTAGCTAATTACATCTGCAAAGACCCTATTTTCAAATAAGGTTACATTCTGAGGTTCCAGATGGACATAAATTTGGGGGACACTATTTGACCGAGTACAGTTTATTTGTTTAGATGGGAATTTGGTGTAGGAGGAAAAGAAGAAACAGCCACAAAAGATGAAGAAACAAAAATACTAGAGACACTGAAGTTAGAAAAGATGGACAGTTATTGACAGACTCGGAAGGAGACAGGAGAGCGTAGAATCAAGAACATCGGCAGAGGAGCCGGCCTGGGAAAGGAGGAGTACCTTTTCCTGCTGCTAAGGAAGGGGGCCGGGAGAGTGAAGGGGCAGTTTGATGTAAAGATGAGGGCACTTAAAAGCATAGGCATCAGAAAAGTGCTTCCCAGTGAAGGAGGAGGCGAGGTCATTCACTGAGAAGAGAATAGCCATTGGGTTGGGGAGATTGGAAGGAAAGGAAAAGGTTTGGAGCAAGTGTTCTGAGGAATCCAACAGTCATGAAACTGAATTTAGTCAGAATCAGAAAAGTTTATCTAATGCAGTCATTTCATTTTGGAGATAATAAAACTGAGGCCAGAAGACCCTAGGTGACCTGCAAAAGTCAGACCCAGAGCATGGCTAAGATGATTCCCGATCAACATTAAGGGGCACCTTGGGGCGAGAGGTCCCAGGTTTGAAGTGGAGCCAATCATTCTGGTGCCCCCGTTTTCTCCAATTCTGCTTTTCATCCTGAAATAGACAGTCAGGATCCCTCCTCTGAGCCCCTTGACTGTGTCCAAGGACTTTCACAATCATTAAATAGGTTGTGAATGGAAAAACCCTAAAGCAGAAAATCCCAGGCAAACTGGTGACAGCTGTCTTGATCACCTCCACTCGCTCTTTTATTTCTCCTTTCTTCTCCTTTGCCTACCCAACATTCATGACCACAGATTTGACCTCTGTTCCCCAAAACATCATAAGAAGACCTCCATCACCAGATCTGTCACTCAATCCTTCTTCCCACCGATTAGGTGTCTCACTTGGGTGGCTGTTTGGAAAGGCATCAAATATACCAAGCTTCACTGAAATGTCAATAGCCAACGTTTTTAAATCATTTCCTCTGATAATAGAGTTGCAAGAAGGCTTAAATTAATGAATATCTATCACGAGATAGAGACCAGCCACAGGGGAAGGGAATATTTAGTTCAACCTTTCCACAGCCTTAACATTATTCCACACTCCGCACTAACTACGCCTGCTGAAATAGATTACATTACAAGTCAGTAAATATTTGCTTGCTCCTCCCTCCTCCATGGAAGGAACATACTTTCCACCCCACCAGTGTTAGTCTCATACATGTATCTTGCTGAGACCGGTGGGATTCAGAGGACCTGATAAGCAGAGAGCTGAAATTCATCCGAGCAGTTGGACTGGACTCTTGCACATCTGCCATCACCGTGGTGAGAGTGTGTCTCAGTAGCTGCTCCTCCAAGAGGATAAGATGCATATGGAGCAGATCTGCTCCAAACCATGGCTGGAAGCCAAGCCCAACAGAGCCCAGCCCAGATCAGCCACACCCCAGCCAAACTACAGACACTTAGTAAATAAAGTGCTTACTGATTAAGCCATTGAGTTTAGGGATGGTTTGTTACACAGGAAGTGCTCACTGATACACCACATATAAAGCCATTTTTGCTACTAAAGTCTGTGAATTAACAGAGTTTTAAAGAAGCTGTAGTTCTGCCATATGAGATGATACTAGAGATTATTTCTCTGAAAATATCTTGAAATAACAAATGAAAGAAAACCATTTATCATTATTCTGTATTTCAGACTTAGGTAGGTGTAAAAGTAAAAAATTCTTAATGAGTCCCTTCACATTCTCTGCTATTTCTGATCTCTAAATAAACCAGGATTCTAGAGACAGACCAGTCCCATCCGTCTATTCAGCAGATGAAGAAACAAAGGCCACAGCAGCTAAAGGCCCCAGACCCCCGCTGCCTGAGGACGCTAATCCAGAATCCTCTCCTCCTCTTGCACACGGTGCTCCTCTGTCTCCTCAGCTGCACCGAGATCTCTGAAATTGTCCCCATTTTTTCTAATGAAATTATTGTACTCTGCCTTAGTGTTACGTAAATGGCTTTAAGAGGCCAAAGAGTACCAATCGATTCCTTTCAACACATTCTGATTGGTGTCCAGATGACATGCACTATCCACACACCCTCTTGTACTAACATGCCTTACGTCCTGTTCAAGCATTTGTAGCACACTTGAAGATCACATCTTGGTTTTTCACTCTTCCGACTGTCCTCACTCCCGTGTCACAGTCACGCCATCAATCAGCCGTCAACATCTACAAATGTCACTGTGTCGGGCTCTGTACTAAACACTATGGCACGATCCCAAACAGAAGACATCGTCCTGGCCTTCCAGGGACGCTGAAGTTTAGATAGCTGAAACAAGATGAACACGCATAATGAAGACATTCAAAATGTTTTCCCTAGAAAAGAACGTGGGCCATTCCAGCCAGAGCCCGCTATTACCTCTGCTCAGTGGCTCTGCTGTCACCGCACATTGAAACCTGCTTTTAAAAACGGAGATTCCCTGGCCTCACCCCTAGGCATTCTATTATAATTGGTCCACGTGGGGGCCTTGGCGCTGGAATGTCTTTAAATCTCCCCGGGAGAATATGACATGCAGACAGGGTTGAGACCCACCACTTTACACTATGTGCACAAGTTGGTCAGAGTCGGGCTGAGCTCATTAGGGATGGCTGTATGGTAGACAGAAGGCCTGATGGAGTGAAGGAGATGGTTTGGCTGGAATTCCATCAAAGGACTCCTTAATGAGTTCAACAAAGCTTTGAAATTGGGAGTGAGAGAAAGGCAAGAAGGTTTTATCCACTGGATGTCATCGCTGGATGGGGGAAGTGAGGCATTAATGCAAAAGAAGCAGGAGGCGGCTGGGGTAGCTCCCGGGAAAGGCATCCCCGCCTCGTTATTAATGGAAAGTAGCTTGGAGAGGCCACCAGCCTCTTCGAGCCTCAGGTTCCCCAGCTGTGACACAGGATGTCAGTCCTACACACTCATCTCTCCAGAAAGGCGAGGGCCTCACAGCTCCGTTTGCAAACGATTTCATCCTCCCAGAATTGGCTAGCAGTGGTGAGCAGAGGAACAACCAGGAATTAGTACTCCTTCTGGTAAGGAGTAGGAGTAAGTGAGCAAACACATCACTCTGCCAGCTCCTGCTGCCGTCTCCGTTTTTCCTGGGTCTCTGTTCCCTCACACACTGCTGATGATGAATTTCAGCACCCCAGCCTCCAGTGGACGTCAGAAATGGACTCTCCCCGATAACACTGCAAGAACGCTTCGATGGAGAGAGATGGCGACACACGAAAGTGACCCTAACGGCAGTAGTCCACCTTCAACGGGAGGAGCGTGCAATTCTTCCTCATCTCCAATAACACATTCTGTACCATCTGCACCCATCTCGCCCTCACCCTACCGTCCCACCTGATGGAATCCTCGTTCCTGTGAGGTTGTCTTTCGAGAGGGCTCTACGATTTTTCCTTTGTTTGCTCTTCCCCTCCCAGCCAACAGGCAGCCCCTCACGCCCCAGCCCTGCCTAGACCACAGATGCCGTCTTTTGTTTTGCATTTATGTTGCGAGAAAGACACTGCCCTGCTGACACTCTGCGAAGCGCCAGTGGTAAAGTCTGTTATACAGGCTGCAAAGCCATCTGGACTTCCTGCCGAAAAGGTTGGACCTGGTTTTAGGCAAGATTTTTATCAGATCTGAGAGGGAAAAGAAGTCTGGGATGCATTACCATCTTCCAAGGTTGATGTCAGATTTTTTTTTTCCCTTGTCAGTTGCAAAACAAAGCAAAAAAAGATGACAAACCAGAGGAGCTGAGAATGAAGATACACATCTCCAGAGGGAGCTTTGCCAAAGGTAGTGGAGTATAAACAAAAAATAAATTAGTTTTGGTTTTATCAGGAACTGGACAGGCTTCCACTGGTATAATAGTTTGTCTGGCATTTCCAAGCCTTCCCAGGGAGTGCCCTTAAAATGCAAAGGGAAAATCCGAGATGCTCACAACAGAGGCAAGATTTGCTTTCCAGAACCTATTAATGGTTGTTGAAATGTACACAAGAAGAAAGACGGAGGGGAAGGGAATAAAACAGACCTCATCAAAAGTAAAACTGCTTTGAAATCTCTCTTTCTCTCTCCCTCTGGATGTGACACAGAGTTTTCTAAAAAGGTTTGACTTTTCAGTCAAAGAATGTTGGTATCTTAGCAACATACTCACTACCACAAGGCTTTGGGCTTTTTCTCCCCACAAGTCATTGAAGAACGAGTTCTTGTGTCAGAAGCATCCCTTAACAAGGACCCTTATTTGAGAATAGGCTACAGCTGGTTGCCCGCACCTCTGCTGCTCACCCATTCAGCCGGTGCCCTCGGGTTGCAGACACTCCATAAGTGGGCTGACAGCAAGCGACCGCCAGGGCCCTCAGGCTGAGGACCTGAGTCACCTCCTCCTAGAAGGCACAATATCCATGATGAAATGATGGCATTTTCTCCTGTGGAGCAGTTACAGGACCAGCAAGGCTTCCTCGTGACAGATCTCAATTCCTGGTGCGCTATGGCACACACCTACCCGCAAGTCTCGAAGCGTGTTATCATTTGGAAGGAAAACATCTTCATAGAGAAGGACCAGGGTGTGGCCTCAGATCAAAACACTCTGTCTGATTAGGGGTTTAAACAGGCTTCATAGTAAAGTGATGGTTATTGATCCTACAAAATAATTTATGTAATGTTTTCCATTTTTTTCTAAATCTCTTACTGCGACAAACATTTATTTTGTGTCTGCTCTGTCCCCATGCACTGTGGGAATTGAAAACAGATACTTCTGGTCTTTAAGCTTCTCTTAATTTAGCTGAAATTCACTTTTGAGAGATTGGGAATCACAGGACAGACCAGGTATGTTAACATAAAGCTGTGCGCAGCCGTATTTCATCACACACAGCACAGACAACCAGGGCTTTGGGTTTGGGGAGGAAGCACCATTCCTGGAGGAAGTTTCCGGAGGACAGTGTGCATGGATGAGGCAGGCCTGTGAGCAGGACACAAGGACTCCATGTTCTGAGCAAAGCCGAGGCCCGAGGGAAGTTTCAGTGAGGACAGACCCAGGTCTGGGGACCCGGCACCTTGGCACTGGGACTGTCTTGCTGGGTCGTCACTGCCAATGGTGTGGAGGACAGGGGACAGAACAGATCCTTCTCGAGAAGCCCCAGTGGAGGTTGATGACAGGGACGGAAAGCGTGGAAGGCAACGGAGATGTCACACTTGGCCAGGAACGACGTGGCATTTACTTCCTGTCTCACATCTGTGCTTCTGTTAGGATGGTCAGGCCCTCGCCCAGGAGCCATGGTGACCCCATCCTGGCTTCCCACCCTCTGTGAGGCGTCCTATAGTTGGGGTGTGACCCTCCCTCCATTCCTCCCACTGGCTGTGCCTAAGTAGCAGAATGAGTCTATCTCATGGCTTCAACATGTCAGTAACCGTCCCTAAGCGAGGGTCCAGGTTTGGGGCACACCTGCATCTTCTGAGCGGAGAGATGCAGGCAGGCTAACAGGAAGGTGGGCCTGGAAGAGGTGGGAAAAGCATGCGGGCAAAGCTTGGCTCCTAGAACAGCTCCTGGCCCCGAGGTGCCCAGTGGGGGGACGGTGGGCTGGTCCCAGCAGACTAAGGCAAGAGGTGAGCGAGGGCTGCTGAGATACACGGGTTCCTTGTGCTAAGTGACTGCTGGAGTGTAAGAAAGCCCGTCGTGTACGCATGCCAACAGGACGCCCTGTGGGGCCTGCACCCCACAGCCCACGCTGCCCAGGCAGGTGGTGACAGGAAGCCGGAGAGCTTGGCCACCTTCCTGAACGGGCCCTGCGGCCTCTGGGGAGCTGGGTCTGGGGACCCTAGGGCGTGCACCACTCTGCAGATGTTCCCCAGAGCAGCCAACGAGCCCGTCTGTACTGCTTGGAGAGCCTGGGAGACCCCACACCATGGCATGTGACAAGGGCACTTTATTCCTCCCCAGCTCCGAGGGACACTCATTGTAGGCATGAGGAAGCCAGAGAACGTGCAATGCTGCATCTGAGAGGAAGCAACACAGCTCCTCTTTTACCACAGATAAAGGCCCTTAGTGGGGACTTTCAATCAGAGTCTGTTGCAGAGTCCAGGCGTCTTTGGCCAGAGTTTCCAGTCCTGACGGCCGCTGTCTCACAGCTTTCCTGAGGGAGAGAAAGCCACTGGGTCACCTGTGGCCACGCGCCTGGCAGGACAGTGACTCGGCCCTGAGGCTTGTCTCAAGGCAGATGAGCTGATCACCTTAAAAGAATCGTCACAGGAAAGGTCACTGGGGCATGAGGAGGTGACCTCATCTGCCCCCCTCTTCTAGAGCAGCTGGACTGGTGCCCAGTGCAGACAAACTCAAGTCACTTCAACACCCAAGACCTACAACTGCAAACGCTTCTTTCTGAGCGGCAGTGACTACACCCCGGTCTTAGAGGAAGCTGGAGGCGGACACGGGGTAAACGTCCCCGGTGGGATCAGAGTCTGCACTTGCAGCCAAGGAGGGCTGGCAGAACTGCCCCTGCAGGGGGCTAATGCGTACCTTCCCTAGAGGCAGCGGAATCTGCCCAGCTGTGTGAATCTGCCCCACCTCCCTCCTCTTGGCACGGAAGGATCCACCCCAGAGCACTCCTCAGCCTTTTCCTCCCCAAAAAACATCCAGCTCCCTGGGCATCTTGGCTGCTCTCCCGACCCCTTTCACCTCCAGACATAAATCTAATAAAAGCCTGTTTACCATTCACTCCAAGTTCATCTCATGCTTCCACCAGAACACACCCAAAGGACCCATCTTGATTTCGTATTTGTTGTAAACAAATCTGAAATATTACCCGGCCAGATAGACTATGTCTATCACTTGATTTGTGATGCTTATTTATTCAAATATTTATTGAGTTCCATGACCAGCCAAGCCCCTTGCCAAGTCCAGGGATCCAGAGATTAATTTGGAACCTCTCAGGACCTTTCACTCCACTGGGGCCTTCAGATATGTAAACAAACAATCGAAATAAAGAGTTTGCAAGAAAACCTTCAGGGTTTTCTACATATATTATCATGTCACCTACAAACAGAGATAATTTTACTTCTTTCTTTTGAATTTGGGTGCCTTTTATTCCTTTTTCATGTACAATTGCTCTGGCTGGGACTTCCAGTACTATGTGGAATAGAAGTGGCAAGAGTGGACATCCTCGTATGTCAATTATATCTCAATAAAACTGAAAGAAAGAAAAAAGAGTGGACATCCTCACCTTGCACAGGATCTTAGAGGAAAAGCTTTCAGTGCTTCCTTATTGATTATGATGTTAGCTGTGGGCTCTTCATATATGGCCTTTCTTGCCTTGAGGTAACTGCCTTCTGTACCTATTTTGTTGAGAGTTTTTGTCGTGAATGGATTTTAGCTTTTGTCAAAGGCTTTTCTGCATCAATTGAGATGGTCATATGGTTTTTATCTTTCACTCTGTTAATGTGGTGTATCACATCGATTGATTTATGTACGTTGAATCAGCCTTGCATCCCAGTGATAAATTCCACTTGGTCACTGTCACTTGTAATGTGCTGTTGCATCTGGTTTGCATTTTATTGAGGATTTTTGCATCTGTGTCGAGGGAAATTGGCCTGTAGTTTTCTCTTCTTGTGTTGTCTTTGTCTGGCTTTGCTATCAGGGTCATGCTGGCCTCACAAAATGAGTTGATAGTGTTCTCTCTTTCTACCTTTTGGAAGAGTTTCAAAAGGATTCATATTAATTCTTCTTTGAATGTTCAGTAGAATTCACCAGTGAAGCCATCTCTTCTGAGCTTTGCTTTGTTGAGAGATTTTTTTTAACTTTTTTTAAAATTGAAATATAGTTAAAAGATTTTTTGAATACTGATTCAATTTCCTTATTTGTTATTGGTCTGTTCAGGTGTTCAATTTCTTCTTAATTCTGTTTTGGTGGGTTGTATGTTTCCAGGAATTCATCCATTTCCTCTAGGTTACCCAATTTGATGGCATATAATTGTTCATAATATTCTTTATGATCCTTTTCATTTCTGAGGCATCCATTGTAATGTCCCCTCTTTTATTTTTAATTTTTCTGATTTGAGTCTTCTTTTTTCTCAG
Source organism: Tapirus indicus (assembly GCA_031878705.1). Taxonomy (NCBI): domain Eukaryota; kingdom Metazoa; phylum Chordata; class Mammalia; order Perissodactyla; family Tapiridae; genus Tapirus; species Tapirus indicus. The sequence continues at coordinate 126,571,709 of CM062925.1, forward strand.
TTAGTCTAGCTAAGGATTTGTTGATCTTGTTTATCTTTTCAAAAAACTGACTCTTACTTTTGTTGATTTTTTCTATTGTTTTTCTATTTGATTTATTTCTTCTCTAATTTTTATGATTTCTTTCTTTCTGCTAACATTGGGCGTAGTTTGTTCTTTTTCTAGTTCCCTGAGGCATACAATTAGGTTATATATTTGAGATCTTTCTTCTTTTTCAATGTTGGCATTTATTGCTATAAACCTCCCTCTTAGTACAGGTTTTGCTGCATCCCATAAGTTTTGGTATGCTGTGTTTTTGTTTTCATTTGTCTCAAAATATTTTTTAAATTCCCTTTTGATTTCCTCTTTGGCTCAGTGGTTGTTCAAGAGTATGTTATTTAGTTTCCACTTATTTGTGGATTTTCCCATTTTTTCAGTGTTATTGATTTCTAATTTCATTCCATTGTGGTTGGAAAAGATGCTTGGAATGATTTTGATCTTCTTAAATTTGTTAAGACTTCTTTTGTGCCCTACCATGTGATCTATCCTGGAGAATGTTGCACGTGTGCTTGAGAAGAATGTGTATGCTTCTGCTTTTGGGTGGACAGTTCCATATATCTGTTAGATCCATTTGATCTATACTATTGTTCAAGTCACCTGTTTCTTTACTGATTTTCTATCTGGAAGTTTTATCCATCATTAAAAATGGGGTAATGAGGTCTCCTACTATTACTGTATTGCTGTCAATTTCCCCCTTCAGATCTGTCAGTATTTCCTTTATATATTTAGGTGCTCTGATGTTGGGTGCATATGTATTTATAATTGTTACATCTTTCTGTTGAATTGACTCCTTTATCATTATATAATGACCATCTTTGTCTCTTGTTACAGTTGTTAATAGTTTACTATTTTTTTGATATAAGTATAGCCACCTTTCCTTTTTTGGGGGGTTACCATTTGCATGAAATGTCTTTTTCCATCCCTTCACTTTCAGCCGACAGGTGTCCTTAAATCTAAAGTGAGTCTCTCAAAGACAGCATGTTGCTGGATCTTGTTTGTTTGTTTAATCCCCATCCCTTTGTTTGGGGAGTTTAATCCATTTTACATTTAAAGTAATTATTGTTAGGTGAGAACTTATATTGCTATTTTGTTCACTGTTTTCCATGTATTTTACAGTTGTTTTGTTCCTCTCTTCCTCTCTTGCCATCTTCCTTTATTACTTGATGACTCTATATTACTTGATATGCTTTGATTCTTTTTTCTTTATCTTTTGTATATCTATTATAGGCTTTTTTTGGTGGTTACTTCAAGGCTCGCATAAAATATCTTACAGTTATATCCATCTCTTTTAAGTTGATAGCAATTTAACTTCAATCACATACAAAAACTCTACAGTTTTGCTTCCTCCCACCTTGTGTTCTTGTAGTCAGAGTTTGCTTCTTTCTATATGGTGTATCCATTAACAAATTTTTATCTTTTAACTTTTATATTAGGGTTAAAAGTAATCTCCTCACCACCATTACAGTGTTACATGATTCTGTATTTGTCCATATATTCACCTTCACAAGTGAGATTTAGTCTTTCATATGCTTTTACATTGCTGTTTAGAGTGTTTTCATTTCAATTTGAATTAACTCTCTTAAGCATTTCTTGTAGGCAGGTCTGGTGGTGATGAACTCCCTCAGGTTTTGTTTGTCAGGGAAAGACATTATCTCTTCTTCGTTTCTAAAGGATAGTTTTGCCAGGAATGGTACTTGCTTGGCCATTTTTTTCTTTCAGTACTTTGAATCCATCATCCCACTCTCTTCTGGCCTGTGAGGTTCTGCTGAGAAATCTACTGTTCCCTTATATGTGATGAGTCACTTTTCTCTTGCTGTTTCCAAAATTCATTGTCTTTGACTTCTACAGTATAATTATAATGTGTCTCACTGTAGATCTCTTTATGTTTAATCTACTTGGGGTCCTTTGGTTTCTTGAACTTGTATGTCTATTTCCTTCCCCAGATTTGGGGAGTTTTTTGTCATTATTTCTTTAAATATGCTTTCTGCCTCTTTTTCTTTTTCTGCTTCTTCTGAACTCTCATAATGCATATGTATTGTTCCCTTGATGGTGTACTATAAATCCCACAGGCTCCACTCTTCATTCTTCTTTTCTTTCTTTTCCTCTGAGTGGATAACTTCAAACAACTTGTCATTGAGTTCACAGATTCTTTCTTCTGTTTGATCAAGTCTGCTGTTGACGCTCTCTATTGCATTTTTTTTTCATTACATTCATTGTATTCTTCAGCTGCAGAATGTCTGTTTGGTTCTATTTTATGATTTCTATCTCTTTGTTAAACTTCTTGTTTTCTTTATGTGTTGTTTTCCTAATTTCATTGGCTTCTCTGTGTTCTCTTGTAGCTCACTGAGCTTCTTTAAACAATTATTTTGAATTCTTTGTCAGGAAATTCATGGATCTCCACTTCTTTGGGGTTGGTTACTGGGAATTTATTGTGTTCTTTTGGTGGTGTCATTTTTCTCTGATATTTTGTGTTCCTCGTAGCCTTGCATGGGTGTCTGTGCATTTGAAGGAACAGTCACCTCTTCCAGACTTTAAGGGCTTGCTTCAGTGGGAAAAGGCCTTCACTTGTGGTGGGTGCAAGGGTGCTGGCTGGGTGGTGTGCACAGTGGTGTCAGGTTTGGCTCTGGTTCCAGGGAGTGTGACAGCACTGGGTCCAGGGCACAGGGTGAGGTTGGGGGGAAAGTGATGGCGTTCCTGTTTATGCAAGTTCAGCTGAAAGAACAGGCATTTTCTGGGCTGTCTCTCTCCTGTTTGTCATGTACAGGTAAACAGAGTTGTGATGAATCTCTCTCGTCTCAGGTATCTCTATGAGCTTAAGGAAACGCACAGTGATGGCCTAGCCCTGGCTTTAGTCAGTGCCTCAGAAGCATTGTTTGGAATTATTTAGCAGTTTTAACCTACTTTATTTCTCCTCTCTGGAACCTATTTTCAGGGTAAGAAAGCAGATTAGGGGCCAAAGTCATGAGACAAAGGGTTCTGAGAGTTTATCCTTTATGGCATTTGGAAGTGAGTATGACATTGACTTCCCTGATAATATTGCAAAACAAGTGTTAGCATTCTTTATTATTTTGGCAATAACTAAAAACCTTTCTTGGATTTAACAAAAGCTGGGAAAGTAAATATGACTTCCTTGATAGAATAACTACTTTTTCCATCAGGAATCTTTTTCTCTTGATGCACTAAAATGGCTCTTCTTGTTTATGTCTTTTAAAATCCAGATGAACTCAAACAACCATGAATCAACCCCAAAAAGAGGACTTCATCTGTTAGCATCCTCACTGGCACACTAATGAGAATTTAAAGATTCTAATTAAACCCAGATGCAAAATATCTTCCTGAATACATCAGAAAGCACCAGTTTAACAAAAACAGAGTATTACATTTTTCCAATGTGGTTTTGGTTTATTTTCTACATTTTTATTGTATTCCAATTTGAAGTTGATTGTTAAAGCAGTAACTGCTGTTAATATGTGTAAACAGATTTGTGGATATCTACCAATTTAGGTTAATGTGAATGACTACAAACTGCTTAATCAATAGGTAGATATACACATATCTATGCACATAACCCTCAACTCTCAATTACTGGAGATAATGAACATGGGATCTCTTATCTTGGGCTTTTCTGAAATCCTCAATTAGTAAAAAGACCTTGGAAGGCACTTCTGACATTGTGGCCAAGAGTCCAGATGTTGGAACTAGAATTCAAACATCTGGATTTGAATTTTTCCCCCACCACCGACTGACTGAGTCAACTTCAGCAGGTCAGCTTACCTCTCTCAGCCTTGGTTGCCTCACCCATAAAATGCTCATCCCTCTGGCACCTGGTTCCCAGGGGCCAGTCCAGGGTCAGCAGTAGTTGTTGGTGTCATCCTCCTTCCCACCTGTCAGAGGAGAGGGGCCTTCACCTGCCCCGCTCATCATAACCCAACTACCTCGAGCCCCGTTGGCCTCCAGCCACTCTCCACTGGAGATGCTTGTGAGCTGGACAATGGCTGGGCTAATTCACGAAATAGCAAAAAGCAGCAGATATAATCTATTTGACAGACACAGGGAAAAAAAGAAGGTGGTCAGCTCCTGACATTGCTAAACCTCTGTCACCAACACAGCAGGGCCATTCATATAAATGTGCCCCCTCCCTTTACTTTATACAGATCCTTGATTTAAAAAAATAACTACTTTCTTCATCTTTCCCTAGACTGTTTCTTTAATGTAACTAATAATGTAGAATTTTAAAATGCCAGCAACACAGATTAAAAATGCCTTCATGTCCGTAAAATCGGAATTTACGAATGTGACCAGCCCCCAGCCCCGTCTATTTGAATCCATCCCATCACACATACTGAGGGACCTTCGTGTCCACACATCTTGCTCAGCAAATGACCCACAGCCTAGAGCCCACCCCACAGGGAGACAAGAGCAGAGGGGGCCTCACTGTTCTGCCTGGGATTTGCTCAGCTGGTGTCAGCATATTCAGGGGCAGGAGTGAGGATGGTGGTCTTCCCCCGGGGGCCAAATTCAGGGGGGTCATGCAGTAGCACTGCGTGGGGTGAGGCCCGTGTAGACCAGAGAGAGAAAGGGGCCCAGCCAGGGAGCCGGGTTAGAGGAAGCAGGAGGCCAGGGCCCGGGGGACCGGCAGACGGGGGATGACAAGACAGGCTAACATTTCACCACACATGTTCAGTTCATTGCTGTTGTAAGGAGAAGTCGGTCATTCCAGTCTTCTGGCCCTGGGAGGTGTGGGTAGTGACGGCTCTGGTCTGTCCCGGCTCAGCTGTCCCTGAGCATGATCTTGACTTTCTGGCCTCGCAGCTTTAGCAGGTAGACCCCCGCACATTGCTCTGTCTTTCAGATCCTCTCCAGTTTTTAGACAGTGTTAAAGAAAATATTCACAACACTTGTCAAAGCACAGTAAGGCAGACTTCACTTAAGGGAGACCATGGCAGTGGGTACAGGGACCCCGTGATGGAATTTGGGATGGAGGAAAGGAATTGAGCCTAACTCTGAATACAGCACGGGAATTGGGGATTTAGAGCCAGGGAGCAGGTGGGTGGCAGTGGATGGAAAGTCACTAAGAGGAAACATCAGGGGTCGAGGGGGTTCTGGCTGAAACGACCTCCGGGGAGTCTAGCTGAAGGCAGCCAGGTGGGGGTGAGGAGTTTGTTCAGGTGTCGGGGCGGAGGTTCTGGGCTCTTGCTAAAATTGGACGATGCAGAGAGAAACACAGAAGCCCACAGGGGAGCCTGAGCAGAGTCCCATCACCAAGAGACTCTTTGTCACCATAGTTGTCAAACTTCAGTGTGCACTGGAGTCATCTGAGCAGTTTGCAGGAAATACCAATGCCTGAAATTGTGATCCAGGGGACTCACAGACGCTCCTAGGTGGCTCTCCTGCCAGGAGGTGGCTGCCTGCCTCCTGCTGGAAGTCCTCCTTCTCCAATCACCAGGGGTCATTTGCTCCCTAAACTCCTACAGTCCAGACAGTCATGAAACCCAAATTTGTGTAAGAGGCAGAATTTCAAATTTCCTGCCTCTCATTTCCATGAGGGCACTTGCATGCATTAGGCTGACCGAGCTCGTTTTGGTCTGAGAATGTGAGTCGTACCTGCAACCCTCGCCGTCCTCTTCCCGCAGTGTCCCTCGTGAGGCAGGACGGTGGTTTCGCACTAGCCCTGAGGTTTGACCAGACGTGTGCGAATCCTGGACCCATGACTCACTCTCCTGTGCCCCTGGCAAGGAAGTTTACTTCCCTCTGCCTCAGCCTGCTCATCTGTAGACGGGGAGTGACAGTAACATTCTCCCTGGACGATGATGTAGACTGAGGGACGGCCGCGCTGGGCATTTAGCACCCAATGTGCACGAGCCCTTGAGAAATGTCAGCTGCCATCCATCACACAATGCTTTGTATTTCCCGTTTCATATTATGGGCTTTTTTATATAGAAGACCTTGTCTATTCATCTCTGTATTTCATTAGTGTCTTGCTCAATAAATTTTGATTGATTCTTTTCCCCAGGGGACGTGTAGAGATGAAAGAAAAGTGGAAATGCTTGAGAAACTGTCTCCACGCTGGTTCTCCCCGGGCCATTCTGGACACAGCCGAGCTTTCCACGGTCACGGCTCTGACAAACACCTTTCCAGTTCCGTTCCAACTTCCCTTTGGGGGCTTCAGAGGCCGCGTGCGCTCTGCAAAGCCCCCAAGGGCAAATGCACACTCAGATGGGGGTGCACTGTGTGTGTGTTGACGCTGCGGTTGCCAAGATGAGTAAGATGGGGCCCTCGTCCTCAGGAGCCCCGGCTAACGAGGGTGATGTTCACGTCAACAGTCACAAAACAACGTGGCCCGAGGATGAACTCAGAGAGGAAGGAGCCCCAAGTCAGAACCCATGTGTAGACAAGGCACGTAGCCAACAGTGCAGGTCGACATAACTCCAAATGACATTTATGTACTGTTTGAATGCACTGTGGCCAACGACTCTCTTCCAAATTAAAAAATAATAACACACTTAAAGCTGACAAAAGATCAAGCAAATAGTTTAACTGGTGAGCATTTCCTCACCCAAACTGACTGATGTTTTCACTAAAAATGACTATAAAGCAGTTGACATGTATGTGATTTCCCCTTAATATTGGCTTTGGACCCAAATATGCCCAGCTCTGTGCCCGGGGTGTAGATTAGAAGTCAAATATGCAGCTTTCTGAGTTCCTCTCTGTTCAGCTCCTTATTCATATTCTTTAAAAGGACTGCCCTGTGAGAGCAGCCCACGGGTGACGTGACGGGGGGTCAGTTAGCCCGGCCGGGGTGGGGGCAGGACACAGGGAAACCACTCGGCACAGGAGAGCAGTTCAGACACGGCTGCCCTGACGTACGTCCTGCACGGCCGGCACCTCCTGCGGCACCAACACGTCTCCTTCTGACAGCGTACTCCTCAGAAGACTTTCATCTCACTAATGACGCAGATGAGCGGGAAGTATTTCTATACTGTTTCTAAGAAGCCTTGTCTGCACAGTTTGGACAACGATGACAATGACAGTACCTGAGCACTGGAGGTGGAGTATTCAGTACACGGCACCATATGGAGCACTTTATCTCCAGTGTCTCGCCTCACTCCACCACAACCTACGTGATGCTGTAGGCACCCTTCCTACCTAAGAGACGAGGAAATGGAGGCCTAGATACCATTCACAGAGTCGCACCGCTGTTCAGCAGCAGCGCCAAGACCCGAGACCGGATCAGCAGGCCTTCAGAGCGATAAGCCCGTAATGTCTGGCAAGGCCTTCACTCTGTCACCACTGCTGTATGACAAACCACGCTGAAACCCAGGGGCTTCCAACACCAGCCTTCAGTTTGCTCAGGCACCTGCCATTCGGGGGGGCTCAGCGGGGATGCCGCCCTCTGCTCCACACACGCTGGGTGAGCAGCTCAGCTGGGCCTAGGACCCCTCCCCAGGCGGCTGGCCCCAGGGCCGCAGGTTGGTGCCGGCTGGGGTCGGGGAGCTCAGCCTGGCCTGTGGGTCAGGGCCTGTGGCTCAGCCAAGGCTGAGAGGGGCCTCGGCTCCTGTCCACAGGATTCCTCCTGGCTGGTTCCAAGATGGGGCATCCCAGATCCAGGTGTGTGGCGTTGAGGACCACTCAGAAGCCACATGCCACCATCCCCTCCTCTCTCTCGGTTGGGACAGTCTCTAAGGAGGGGACATGGAGTCGACCACCGGATGGGAGACGTACAGAGGTCACTGGTGAGATGAGTAGGCGGGATGGGCAATGTTGGTGCAGCCATCTTTGGAAAATCCAGAACCTCCCAGTCTCGGGATCCGTGGTACATCCAGCTGAACACCGGGCTCGGAACACGGCCACACAAAGACCTTTGAGAACCATCCTGCTGTCGGTCATCACCGTGCGGTTAAAGCTTCCCAAAACACAAGTCTGGTCACTCCGTTTCCTGGCTCCAGGGTTCTCACCAACCTCCCCCTACTGCTTACAGACCAAAGTGAGTGCCACCCTGAAAGTCCTTTCCAGCTCCAGCTCGACATCCCGTAACACGCAGCGCCTGGTCTGTGCTCACGACTGCTTATGGGTCACTGCATGCTCTCCCTCCTTCAGAGAAAGTGCATCATCTAGAAGTGTTTATGGTGATGCTGTAGGCGTGGGTCTCCATGCCAAGAATCAGAATCACAGACTTTAGGGGTAATTATTATTATGCCTCTTCTATAGACGATGAAGCCGACGCTCGGAGACGCTAACTGCCCACTGGCGGTTGCACAATTGGGAGAAGATGGTGGCAGAACTCAAGCGCAGTTCTTCTGATTCCAAGTTTAGGGCTTTTCCATATGCTATGGCTACAATAAAGAGTTTGCATCTTCCACGCCTTCCTCCAAATTTGTTATTGACCGCTAGGTAACTTGAGAGAGAGAACAATTGAATAGTCAGATGATTTGAATGATTTAGTTGGACACTGGTTTTCGCCAGTCCCTGACTTTGAAACTAACGAGACTTTATTGCCATTGTCAGCCAACAGGAATCATTACCAAGACCTAGAGAGGCCTTTTCCACAGAAACACGAAGGCACACTGAGGTGGAAGTTGGGGAAGGTCATCTCCCATTTACTGGGATTACTCTGAGGCCTTGGCTTGCTGTCTGGTGGCTGGATGACACTCCTAGCAGCACTTCTGGTGCCTTTCCAGTTCTAGAAAGGGTGCACTGCTCAAGAGGAGGCACAAGTTGGCCATGGTTTACCGAGGATGTGCTCCAACAAGCATGGGCACATAACTCTCTTTGCAGCTGCCCTCCCAAGGCCCTGTGGCCACTCTCATTTCCTAGGGTAGATATACCACCACACATACCACAATGCATACCATCATATATACCACCAAGTATACCACCATGCATACCACCCATGCATACCACCATATACACAACCATGTATACCATCATATATACCACCATGTATACCATCATATATACCACCATGTATACCACATGCATGCCACCCATGCATACCACCATACAAACCACCATGTATACCATCATATATACCACCATGTATACCATCATGTACACCATCATATACACCACCATGTATACCACATGCATACCACCAAGATACCACCATGTATACCATCATGTACACCACCATGTATACCATCATATATACCACCATGTAAACCACCATGTATACCATCATGTATACTACATGTACACCATATATGTACCACCATGTATACCACCATGTAAACCATCATGTATACCATCATACATACCAACATATATACCACCATGTAAACCATCATGTATACCATCATACATACCACCATATATACCACCATGTATACCACCATGTATACCACCATATATACCACTGTATATACCACATGTATACCACCATGTACTGCAAAACTAAGTTGGAAGGAGAAAGAACAGCGGATAATGTATTGGTATTGGTGCTAGATTCCGTCTTGCCCACCCATATGCAAATCTAACCTTTTTGATATTTCAGCATTGCAAACCCAAAGGTGGGTTTTCAACAGGAAAATATTTACTGAAGGCTCTCTCCCTCATAATCTATCGATTTAATATCCTTACCACTTTGGCTGAATGTCAGTTTTACCCTGAGGACTGCTATTTCAAATTTGAAAACATTTATTTACTTATGGCATTCAAATTATTAGCGTTGAAAATGAGTGGAGTTTGAGTCTTCCGGTGTTGCTACGTAAAGTTTATTTTTTCTATTTGAATAATGCTGGCGATTTGCCCTGGTTGGGGCCACCGGGCAAAGTGCAGGCCACAGCAAGCAGAGCTACAGCAGCATTCCATTTCTGGTTTTCCATTACGTGCAGTAATACACAGCTCATTAAATTCGGGGCCAGCTTCTCCGCTTAACCTTTGGAACCAGAAGCACCCGATTATCACTATCATTTAACCAGAAGCCAAATCCTCTCTCCTCTGATCATTTCTGTTCCAATGTCCAGCCCGTGCCAATTTGTGTATTAACAGCATCAAGGCTGAGGATTTCAGACGGAGGCTCACTGGGGCTCCTTGCAGACTCGGGGCATCACTTCATCCAGGGGACCCCCACCCAAATCCCCACCGCCCACATCTGTTCCTGCCCTGAGAAGCTGGGGTCGCCCTGTGAGGCTCCCAGGAGGAGGAGCCTTCTGTGGACCCCTTTCCCCACAGTGAAGTGCTCCGGGGAGGCCAGGGCTGACCTGTGAAAGACACGGCAGCCCTGTCCTGCCACCGAGGGGCCCTTCAGAGGCTCTTTCCAAATGTCTAAATCACCGGCAATAATGAGTACAGCTGGATGTCTCTTTTTCATATTTAACAAAGAATTTATGTTGCAAATGACTCTTCGGCTCATTATTTGGAGTGGTCTTGAGAGCCTCTCAGTGCAGGGTTTCATACTGCACAGCTGGCATCTCACTTGTCCCCAGGTCCAGCCTCTCCTGGCCCCACCACAGACCCCAAGGAGACCCTCACCTGTCCACTGCAGGAGGTGGAGGTGTCCTGATAGCCAGACCACCCCACCCTGAGGTGTCTGGAGGATGTCTCACCTGCACGACTCTCACTGTGCATGTACCCAAGGACTGGACAAGACAGACCACAGGGTCTCTGTGGGACTCCCTTCCTCTCCCACCGAAGGACTGGACTAGACAGACCATGGGGGTCTCTACAGGACCCCCTTCCTCTCCCACCCAAGGACTGGACCAGACAGACCACAGGGTCCCTGCAGAAACCCCCTTCTCCTCCCTGCAGTACCTCTTCCCTCGATCGTCATAAGAGCTCTGGGCCCCTGTAGGGCTGAGCCTAGCACCTTCTCCCTCCTCCTGCTTCCCCCATCCCAGCTGGCTTCAATCAGTGCAAGTGAACCATCTCTCGGAGGGGGCGGGGGTGACTTTTATTTGGGGTGGGATGAAGCAAGATGGATGACAGGCCGTGGAGTAAGTCCTGACAGCCAGGGGTTGAGTGGTGGGGTGGGGAGGACAGCATCGCCTGTTCCAGAGCCCCCGAATCTCTCCATGCACCTTGCCCCTCTGCAAAGCTGACCAACTTCTCACCTTTTCACATGGCATGCTCCCAAATGGGGCCAGGGCATCCCCCAGTTCTGCCAGATCCTGCCCTTGGTGCAGAGGGGGTGCCACCCCACCCTGGAGAGCCCAAGGCGGGGGTCCGAATCTGTCCTGACCCCCACCCGCCCCACTCAGGACCCTTTTCAGCCATGGAAATTAATGGCCCACAAGGGCGGCCTAAGGTCCAGGAGCCTGCTCCTGGCTCTCCCCAGTGTCACAAACGGGGGAGGGGCCGCACAGTGCGTGACCTGAGCGAACCCCACTGCCTAGTGTTCACCTCGCAGGGTTTAGAGTGTTCTCAGATGTAGGGCCCCCACTACCCGCTTGCTTTAAAACGTGGCCGACTTCCAACATCTCTCTGAGCCTTGGTCTCTGCAACTGTGAAATGGGACCAACAGCCCTGGACGGACACAGTGGTGGTGGGGTCCCAGGACGCAGCCCAGCCCAGCGTAGTTCCCAGCAGAGTTTGGCAACAGCGCGGTGTGGTGGTGGTCGTGCTGGTGGTGGGGACAGTAGTAGAAGCAGGCGCTACGGGATGACAATGTAACGCACCGGCCTCCCCAGCCTGGGAGTCTGGCCTCATAACCCAGCCTCCGCCTTGGGACGACCCCACAGGGACGTGGAGCTGACCTCAGTGCCGGTCCAGGTCAGATGCCCAGAAAGTCTTACCCGCTGAGCCTCCCTCCCAAGCGGCACCAGCGCTCCACAGGGCAGGGCACTCTGGCTGTGTTCTGCGTCCCTACTGCAGCACAGTGCAGAACGGCCGGAGGAGCTCCTCAGCCTGGAATCTAGGGCCTCCGCTTCCTGGGCGCCTTTCTGTTCAGTTCCTCACAACCACTCCGCACAAAGCCTTTACTCTGGTCACCTGAACGGCCCACTGCCCTACCCCAGAAATAGATCATTCCACCTCCGAATTTCTGCAGCTAGGACTTTCCTGCTCTTCTAATCCCTGAAAATTCCGATGATGTGATGCCTTCAGGCCCGGGGCAACCCTGTCTCCTCCAGGGAGCCCTTCTGACTGCCCCACCCCTAGCCACTGCCTCCTGTAAATATCTATACAACTCCACAACTGGCCACATAGAGGACATGCATCACGGGCCGTCTACCCTGTCATTAATTCACATGCTCATTGACAAAAATAGAGATATGATAACCCTTCACCGTGATGCAGTTTAAGAGTATTAACTGCAATAACACACTGGAAGCATTTAGAAATTGTTTGACAAGTGGTAACCTCACAGCACCAGTGGCTACAATTTCTATTACCAATAGAGTCATAAAAACATTGACCCCTTGTCCACAAGTCAGGAGGCTATAGTATATTGGAGATATATGACAAATAGGAGAAAGAAAAACTACTTTTTCAGGTTGTACCCAAACATGTCACAGCTTATAAGTGCTATTGGGATCTGCAGGAAACATGTGGTCACCATGGAAGCCTTTTCAGGGGCTGGAATTGGAACTCTGTAGAGAAAGGGACTAGGAGATCTACTTGTCTGCCTTCTCCAATGCTCAGTGGACAGAGACGGGAGACATGGGTTTAAGCACCACGGTAGCTACCGCCGAGCCCCAGACACCGACCCAGAGTAAAAGGCTATTAGGTGAAGATGTCAGCCGCTCATAATACACTGGGAGATGTCCATGTGCTCATGGTCAGGGGAAAACACCTTACATTAATTCAGAAAGCGATAATACAACATAGCTTGGCCCATGTGCTCAAAAAAGTGCTCTAAGTGAAGTAGTTTGGTGTTAACTGTGAATGCACTTGTGCACCCTAAGAAACGGGAGAAACTCCTTATGGCCCATGGACATACCCTGGAATTAGAATTTATAAAAATAACCCACGACTCAAGCTTGTTTTTGAGCACTTTAGCTGCTTCTACTGTAAACCAAGTGCCAGGTGGGGAAGAAAATCAAATTATCTCAGGGCTGATTAGTTGGGTTTGCAGTAACAAAGTTGACTGTATATATTAAATCCCAAGTGATTAAAACATAAAAAAAATCCCCAGTGTTAAATTAGACGGTAAGTATATGCCTCCCGACGTGAATCCTAAATTTCCATCTGGCTTCTAACACCCCACGTAATCAACGACGACGTCATTTACATACACAAATCCAACTATGAAAACCTGCGTACAGCTGCAATCACGCATGTGATTGAATTAAAGACCAATCACCTAAAATACAGTGGGGCGGAGGATGCAGGGCCGCGGGGAGGGCGCGAGGGGCGGCCTTTGTCGAGGAAACGGAAGGACGCAGAGCAGACGAGCTCCGGCGGGGTTTTCTGGCCTTTTCCGAAGCCAAAAGCCTTTAATTTCTCCAAGACTCCTGAAGGTCTGGAAGGAGACAACTTGAGACCCTGTAACAGATGCTTTTTCTTCTGATGGAGATGATTACTCATAATTTCTCTTCATTCGACTTTTAAAACCAGAAAAACTAAGGGTCAATGTTCAACGTGTAAACATTCCATAAAAATCTCCCTCGCAAAACCACAAGCGGGACTTTTCGAAGCAGTCTTAGGAAGCATGCTGGTTACAATACCAAAGAGAGAAATTTTAACCAGCTAACTAAATCTCTCTCCACGGTTTTATTAGATAGTCCACCACGCAAAGTAAGAAAAGTCTTACTTGGCTTTTTCCTTTTTACATTCAATTTTATAAAATGTTAATTGAGAAATATGCTTAGATGTCAAGGACCGCTAAAAAAAAAAAAGAATAAAGAAAAAAGAATTATAGGGGAAAGATATGTTTAAAAAAGGTCCTGATGGAGCATGCCTCCCCGCAACTAGACCCCAGCCCTCCCACAGCCCCCAGCCCAGGATGGGAGCTGGGGAAGCATGCTGAGGGCTGGGGGCTGACACCTCCATGCACCACTCAGAGCCTCCACAGCCCAGGGAGCAACCTGTCCTTCCCACCAGCCATCGCTCAGTCTGTCCTTCACTGAGCATAGCCTTGGAGGGTTCTAGACAGATTCTCAGATGCAGTCCAGGAGTGGTGAGACCCCCATCCTTCTGCCCGTGCACCATCAGTGACACAAAAGCAGGTAGGCATGTGGGGCTTCATCTGTGCTTCTGTTGCACATTTCAACCCACAAGCCACCGACTAAGATTAGACGTTCTTGAAGTGAAGCCCCAGTCATGGCTACTTACAGATGAAGAACCGTGCAGAGGAGCTGACCCATGATGCCTGGGGCCCTACCACACACCCTCATCTAGAAAACTGCCCCCAACCTGAAGATCCCCTTAACAGGCACACAGGTTAGAGGAGATCAGCTGGTCATCTGGACCCACCACGCCTGTCAGATCAGCTCTGGGATACATTGCAGAGTCCTTTGCTATTCGTAATAAAGTACAAGGCTTTGTGCACTATTTGCTTTTCTTTAATTTGATTGTCAGGTTGTATTTGCCTTTTTATAATAGATTCCCCTCCTTCTCTATTACTCAGAGTGAACAATGCTGTTGCTGTAACCTACAACCTCAAAAACCAGTGGCTTAATACAAATAAAACCACACAGTGTCGGTGGGTGGGTAACTCGGGGCCCTGGCCCCCTCTATGGCGTGGCTCCACCCTCAAAGTCTCCAGTGGGATCTCCGCATCCAGCAGGGGATGAGGGGAGACAGAGAAAGGGGTGCACTATAACCATTAACAGCCAGACTAATGAGTGACACCAGCATCAGAGAGGATGTTTGCTCGTGTGACATCGCACTTCCTGTGTGTTATGGGCTGAATGTGTGTCCCTCACAAATTCACGTCAAAGCCCTAACCCTCACTGCAGCTGTCCTAGGAGATGGGGCCTCTAAAGGGTGATTAAGTTAAATGGGGTCCCGAGGGTGGGGTCTGGTCTGAGGGGGTCAGTGTCCTCGCGAGAGGAGACTCCCAAGAGCTGCTCTCTCTGCACACGCGGAGAGAGGTCGGTGGGGCCCACAGCAAGACGGCTGTCTACACGCCGAGAGGCAAGGCCTCGGGAGAAACCAGCCCTGCCAGCACCCTGAGCTGTGAGAATAACTGTCTGTTGTTTAAGCCCCCGTCAGTGGGGTATTACGACCCCAGTGGACTGGGACAGTGTGTTAGAGTCAGAAAACCTTCTGAGAACAACTGGTGAAGAAAAAACAACCAACGTTTTCCTGAAATTTTTACCTTTCACCAGCCATCTGTGTGTCTTTTAGGCCGTCCCTGAGAATGTCATTTATTCATGCATTCCGTTCAGATGAGCACCATCGCTGTCATCTCTAGGAGCCCACAGATTTCCAGGGTAGGACCCAGGAGACACAGAGCAAATGCAGGCCACGCTCCCTGCCACACATGTGCCGTGACGGTGGGAGTCACACCGCTACAAACACGACGCCATTAGGTATGCATGCCAGACAGAACATAATCGGTCCCCAAATGGATGTCTCACGGGTGTTCCAGGACCAGCTAAACACCGAGGGCTGCAGGAGCGAGAGGACCTCCGAGGGGTGGAAGAAAGAAAGGCTTTCAGCGGAGGACGGAGTTTTAAGAGGCCAGAAGTGGAGTAGAGCATCATGGATTAAGAAACAGGTTGTGTGTGCAAGCCCAGGGTCTGGAGTGTGCTGGGATGGGCGAATGGACATGCTGAGGGGCCCAGTGACCGTCCACCTTGACCTGGCCGGCAGGGTTGTCCCTGTGCCGTCCCTCCCTGCACGGGCACTGGGCTCAGCTGCGTGTGGCCCTCCCAGTGGCGGCTGGTCCCAGGCTTCCTGGTGGGGGTGGAGCAATTTCACAGGCTGCTTTGTGCGGTTGGGGGCTGCCTCTGCTGAGCAAGTCCCCTGTCAGTCTCGGAGAGGAGAGAGCAGCACAATCCATCAGGCCCGCGGCCTGTGCATGCCCTGCCACACGGAGGGAGCGAGGCAGCCTTCCTGCGCGGAGTGCTGAAATCCAGCCACACCGTGATTCGCTCTGCTTCAGCATTTCCTCACGTGGCTCCATCAGGGGCGGCTGAGGTTCAGGGCTAATTAGTTCATAATGGGCACAAAGCATCCTGTGATCCAGGCCCGGGGCGCGAGGGGAGCGGCGGGCCCGGCAATCTGCCTCCTCAATGTGACAGCGCGTTCAGCCACGCTTCATTATAGATGGGGCCGTCCCGTCTGAACCCACAGGGAGAACACTGCTTCTCCCCAAAGCCATCTGGTGCTGGTCCACGCAGGGGGGTCTAAGTCAAGGCCGCTGAGTTTACATCCTGGCCGGGTGATTTTGGTGACTCTGCTTCAACAGTTAAGAAGGACAGTATTGCAGCTTCCTTGTGGATTAAGTGCGATAAGGTGTGCATGGCCCTGGAACAGTCTGTTTTGTGTCTCTAAGCTAAATAGTTGGTCTCCAGGTTTCCAAATGAAATCAAGTTTTTTGTGCATTTCACATTATTATTCAGCGGTTCATGACGTCCTGTGCTGAGGCCACATCAGGCAGAGGCGAGGTAATGCCTCCTAGGTCAGCAGTCTCATCACTGCTCGGACATTCAAAAACTCCCGTTTAAAAAGAAGGAGAAAGGACAATGAAGGTGTGTTTAGAACAGCTCTTTGGTGCCCACGGAGAGAAGAAATGAGATGCCCAGCACCTTGAAGGTTCCTGGAGAAGCAAAGGACACGAGTTCTGCCCTTGAAGCACTTGAAATCTTGGGGAAGGGAGATAAACACACACGAAGCCACTAGAAACCGACTCCAGGGAGAGCAACAACCAGAGAGAACCCATGCAGAGCCGCTCGCCCTCCCGAGGGACCCACGGCCACCGAATGGGGAGGTGGCGCCATCCTTCCAGTCCCAGAACTTACACCCACAGAACAATGGTGGCTTGACCCTCCACTCGACTGCCAGGCCACAGAACCCGCCAGAGGGAGGAAAGCAAACCTCACCCTCTGACCCGAGAAACGGACATCTGCAGAAGGCAAGGTTCTGAGTCCACTCTTCCTAAAGGTCCATGTCAGACGCCAGCCCCCACGAGCCTTTCTGGATCCCTCTGCCTGGATGGAGCCCTCGGCCGCTCCACGCCCAGCTGAGAGCCCTCTTTCCAGAGGGGGTGGTGCCAGGGCTGCGACTTGTTGCTGGTCTTTGAGAACTGTACTCTGAGGTGCTCGCTGAGACCTCACAGGCTCTCGGACCCTGGGGACCCCATGACGCTCCAGTCTCACTCCCAGCTTGTGTCCCTGTGGTCAGAGGCCACACGGCCCCTGGGTCACTCCTTTGCCCCCTGCTCAGAGCTCCCCCTCCCACTGGCCTCCCAACCTGACGGTGTGACTTAATTATCTGTCAGGGACCCCAGCTTTACCACGGGAAGGATGATGCCTACCGTTCGTGGTGGGCCAGCCAAGGGCCCAGTGAACCCCCAGTCCCGCGTCCACACCAGGTTCACATTCCACACAAGGCAGCGGTGATGACCACTGACTGAATAATCAGCTAACCTTCCCACTCAAATTAGGAAGTTGGGCTCTTCCAAGACATACAGAAATTAACCAGATTCACGCATCTGAGAGAAACAGGCATGAGGGCGGAAGAGCAAATGGCAAGGTGTGGTGGGCTGAACGTGGCCCCAGAAAGACACGTCTATGTCCTGACCCCGGAACCCATGACTGGTTCCTGCAGATGAAGTGGAGTTAAGGATCCTGAAGGGAGGCGATCACCCTGGATCATGGTTGCCCTAAACCCAACGACTGGTGTCCTTACAAGAGACAGAAGAGGAGAGACACAGAGGAGAAGCCACGTGAAGATGGAGGCAGAGCTGGGAGAGATGCGGCCACAGCCACGGGATGCTTAGAGCCCTAGGAGCGGGAAGAGCCACGAAGGCTCCTCCCCAGAGGCTCACAGGGAGCCCGGCCTGCCACACCTTGATCTTGGACTTCCAGCCTCCAGACTGGGAGAGAATCAATTCCTGTTGTTCTAAGCCACCCCATTTGTGGTCATTTGTTCCCACAGCCCCAGGACACTCATACGCAGGGTGCCCAGGGACATGTCCCCATCACAAAAGGACAGGACAGTGCTCAGGACTCATCTCTAAAACCCTGTGATGGTGGCTCCCACCTGAGGTGAGGAGCCTGGACAAGCAGCCTGGGTTCCTTCAGGGCTGAGCCACAGCCACCCCCCAGTACACATCCCACCCCTGGCAGTCCCTGGACGGCTGGCCCACCTCTCCATCCAGCCCCTCAGGGACCCGTCACTGATGTGGTTTCCGCAGCAGCCTCGGCAGCGCAGGGAAGGCCCCGAACCCCACAGGCGGAGGACGGGGCGGCTCCCTGCTCTCTGTCCGGGAAGCAGGCGTGGAAAAGCCTCGTGACGTTTCCGTGGCAGCTTCTAGTTTCTAGGAGGCAGGCCTGTTTTCACGTGACCCTGTTTTATTGCCTGTAAATGGGGTTTAAAAACTATCTATTTATCTTCCGTGTCTTTATCTGAGACCTGCTCTTTCTTATCTGTAGCACAACTTCCAAACATACCTGGTGGGAAAGTAAAACCCATTCTGTCACAAAAGCGGACCGTCTGCCGCCTTATGGATGGGGGATATTCCACTTGGCTACATAGAGTCCGTCGATGCCTGCTGCCCTCGGGGAAACAGTAATAATGGTGACGATTGTAACAGTAGTGATGCAAGGAGGGGGACAGGCTCGTTTCCGAGCACTCACCAAGTGCACGGCACCAGCTGAGCGTTTAAGACACATTAACGCATTTAATCCTCACAAGAGCACTGTCAGATGGAAATTAGGAGGATTTCCTTGTAAATTAGGAAAACGGGCCCAGGCCGACTCACACCCAGTTTCTCTGACTCTGAGGCCTAGGAAGGTGGCTGCACCGGCCTGCCTCCTCCTGAAGAACAGAAGCAGAGACGTGTCAGCCAGTGAGCAGGCAGGATGGAGGGCGGTGATGAGAAAACCCCACCCTACGGGGCCACCAGCCTTGTTATTGCACACTTGCTGCTTTAACAGAGATACGGGCCCCTGTAGGAAAACTCAACACCCAGGATTATATTAATCTGGTGTTTGTGTGTGTGTGTGTGTGTGTGCATGCATGTGTGCACTGTGTACATGTGTGCCACATGTGTGCATACATGAATGTGGATGCATTCTCTGTGTGTGTGCATGTGTACATTGTGCTGATGTGTACTGTGTGCGTTACATGTGTGTATGTGTACATGTGTGCATGTGTATATGCACGTGTGTATGTGTGTGCATGTGTCTCTGTGTATATGTGCATGTGTGTATGTGTATGCATGTGTGTCTGTGTACCTGTGTGTCTGCATGTGAGTTTGTGTATCTCTGTGTGCACATGTGTGCATGTGTATGTGTGTATGCATCTGCACACGTGTGTGTCTCTATGTGCATGTGTGGTCATGTATTGTGCTTGTGTGTGCATGTGTGTACACATGTATTGCATGCATCTTGTGTGCGTTGTATGACACATGTGTGCATGGATGTGTGTGCTGTGTCCGTGTCTCTCTGTGCATGTGTATGTATGTGTGTGTGCGTGCGTGTGTGTGTGTATCTCTGTGTGTGCACATGTGTATGTACGTACATGTGCACATGTGCAGGAACATGAAGAAAGGAGGTTGTAGAGTGAGCCATGGGGGGGTTCAGCCAGGAGGGTGCCTGAGCATGTGGGGTGTTTAGAAATTGGTTTTGCCACACTGAGAAGGAAGTGGGAACTGATTGTCTGATGTGTGCAAACAACCGCCCCCCACTCCTCTCAGGATTTTATCAAACAAGTTCTCCCTGAAGGAACTCTGAGCTTGCTCCTCCGAGAGGCAGGGAGAGGGAGGAAGTGGACAGTGTCCCTGGAAAGCTTTTGCTCAGGCAGAGGCAGGCT
Organism: Tapirus indicus; assembly: GCA_031878705.1. Classification (NCBI taxonomy): domain Eukaryota; kingdom Metazoa; phylum Chordata; class Mammalia; order Perissodactyla; family Tapiridae; genus Tapirus; species Tapirus indicus. The sequence goes on from CM062925.1 coordinate 126,591,605, forward strand.
GCTGCCCAGGGGCCAAGCTGGGGTTAATTCCTCATTTTCAGGCCCACGTGGATTCAGTGTAATGTTTGACTCTTACCTGAGGCCTTGGGACAGTGCATGCACAGGCGAGGGCGCTGTGTGACTGTGGCCTCCGGATGCCACGTGCACACGGGGACGTGGCTTTGAGAAGGAGGGGAGGATGTGCGCAGCAACACTCAGCCGTCAAAGGGGCCTGGTGCTTGTGTCTTGCAGGAATTTGCCGACTCCGTGTCCCAGCTGGTCATGCAGAAGTTCCGAGAGCTGACCGTGGGCCTGACACCCGTGCACGCCCGCCACAAAGCACTGGCAGGGATCGTCATGACCAAAGGTAACCTCCTCTTGTTTTTCCTGTGGGAATCCCATCCACGAGGAGAGGAAATCTAGTGTTTGCTTGATCTTGGGAACCAAAGGATTCTCTCTCCCGTACGAAGACACGAAAAGGAGAACAAACACAGGAACAGAGATCAGAGACAGAAGTAGGCAACCAGCAACTGTGCTGACAGTGGTGTGACTGCACCTCCTGAAGGCCAGCTCTGCACGAGCTTCTATCCATTTCCACAAACAGAGGTGACACAGGATGTGGCTGGTCTCCTTCCAATTACACATTGTCCCCACACCTCACTCTCAAGAAGGACGTGCGGTGTTGGGACTCGTAAGAGCTGGAATCCAAGGTTAGGCCAGGCCGCCCCAGGAGCTGCTTCTGGCTGGTGGTGAGGCTTCCTCCCCCTCCCCACCCCCCATCCCCACACTGGTTTCCTCTCTGCACCAGAGGAGGAAAATCTGTTCCAGAGAATCTGCTTAACCCGAGAATTCTGAGTACCCCCTCCCATGAATCCCATCACAGGAGATGGAATGTGCTCCTTCCTGCCAAGACGCTCCACCCACACTGCTCCCAGAAGATTCCATTCTCAGACACAGGAATGACAGACAGAAAGGAAACGGCCGATACCGATGTCAAGTCCTGGCCAGGTTGGGGAAAATGACAGTTGAATTTAAGCAATCAGTTTTGTTGAAAACGTCTCTTTCCTGAGCTAGTAATAATAACTAAACAGCTGGTTATTTGAGTTCAACTGTCTCTGGTCCCAGAGTGCTGCGTGAGTTGGTAAGGACCTCCTAGAGGTCCCTGATTACTGTCAAGAATAACTGACCTTGGGGTTAGGTTTCACACATACACGGTTTTGCTCTGCGTGTGTAGACAAAGTCTAAAAGACCATGTACCTGATGTCCAAGAACATTTATGTCAAAAATCAGTTAAAAACCAGATGATGGGCACATCTTTCCTATCATTCTGGACCTGCAGGGGCTCCTCCAAGGTCAGATGAAGGACTCTGACTCAGAGCAGAACCACTGAGGACATGTCTCAGTTTTCCCACGAGGACGGTCACTTAACTTTTCCATTTGGGGCATCTTAATAAGATGGAAATACAAACACCTCCTCACTGTGTAATCTGGCTGTGGGATAAAGTCCAAGAAATGCTTCAAAAGGTAAAAATTACTTTATGAGGACAATGCTCTAAGTCAAAGGTGATCCAGTTTCGTCCATGATACCATCGTGTCTGGTGGCTGCGTTCTGCCCAAGCCACTACCATTTGCCCTCCTTTCATACATCTGGTGACATCTGCCTCTTTGCAGAATAGGAAATCTTCTACACAGAGGGCTAGGAGTTCACCTCAGTGAAGACCATCACTGCTGGATGTGGCCATTCTTTCACCCAGCCGGCCAGCAGCTGCCAATGGGATGCATGTCGACACTGGGCACCATCCTGCCCGCATGAGGGCTGCCAAGAAAGACACAGCCCACTCAGACCCAACAATCCAGGGAACAGGGAGAGTGGTGCAGGTAGAGAGCAGTTGCTTAGGTTTGAATCCCAGCCCTACCTGCAACCAGAGGCCCATCAGCCTCTCTGAGCTCGGTCTTCCCACCTCCAAAATGGGGACAACAGTAATACCTACCTAGGAGGGTCGTTTGAAGGTTACATGTGTTCATATATGAACAGCACTTAGAAAGATGCCTAGCCCATAATAAGTGCTGTCATTAGAAATAGGCTCTTTTATTCATAAATTACTTACTGAGTGCCTACCATGTGCTCGAGCCCATCCTAGGTTCCGGGAAAAGAGCAGAGACCAAAACAGACCAAGTGCCAGCGGCGTGAATGTTGTATCCTTAGGGGACAGGTCATAAAGAACAATTGAGATCCAATTAAGAAGTATGAAAGGGTAATGTGCACAGGATTGTAGAGTCATGTAAACAAAACTGAGGCAAATTTTAAAATTTGGAGTGTCACATGGATTTTTCTGCCACAGGTTCCAGGATAACATAATTTGGTCAGACCCATGAGTGCAAAGGGAAGAAGGGAAGAGAGAGGGAGGGAGGGAGGGAAAAGCATCAACCAATGTTTCTTCTTTATTGTGCAATACATTTCCAACCCCAAAAGCACACATCAGTGTGATGTGGTGAGTTTTCAGCATTCCCCAACTCTGGAGCTGCGACTGTCCACTATCATTCCGCTTTTCTGGGAAACTCAATTCCAGAAAGTCTTGAAAGCTACTCTCAGACTTCGCTTGGAAAACAGTAACGTTTCACAAAGACCTGTGGAAAAATGGTACTTGAAAGTGGCCACTGAATACACTGTTTTTGGTGCAGGCAATTTATCTATATGAACTAAATTTATTATATGAAAGTGAGCCTTTACAAGGTAAAGCTTCACTAATTTGTAATTTATGAACATTGAGGAATAAATTGCTGAAATTTACTTTCTTGTTATAAAGAGAAGATTTAATAAACAAGTTGATTAAAAAGACTTTAGGGAGAAATGTGCAAAATTATTAATAGAAATATTTTAAAATACTTATTTACTTAAAGTTGATGTGCCATTTAATCTTCATTCTGGTTCAGTTATTCAAGCAAATGCCTAAGAAACTCTAAGATGAGTGATGTGTCTTATTCTGGTTTCTATATATATATTACAATGTTACAAAATTAAATTTACTTTAAAATAAGATGTGATTTAATTGCCCCCTCCACTTTCACATGAGATGCCAGTTCATCCACGTCAATTAGCTCAAGTCCTTTTCGTTTATGAGGCTGAGTCCATTCTGTGGCCATTGTGAGAAATATGATAGCAAAAATGTATACTTATAAACAGAATAGTTTTTACTTTCATCAAAATAATGCAGTCGTATGGCAAAAATTCAAATAGAAGAGAATTAATGAACAAAAGCAACATTCTCCCACCCACCCCTTGCTTCCCTGTGCTCCTCAGAGGCAGCCATTTCTAATCATTTTTAATTTTTGTTTTCCTGACTCTAAATATGACACTGGTTCTACATGTCTAGATTTTCAATTCTAAATATCTGTTGACTCGCACTATTAAAATGTGATACTTTTTTATTTTTCATTATTGTGTTTGTTGTATTTGCAATCTCAGATAATATACTTAAGTCTTTATTTCTTATATTACCAAGTGTAGCTGATGCACCTTCACTTCCTGTCTGTAAATCCAGGGTGGCAGCCCTCAGCCTCTGCCTTTGCAGCCAACTTCTCTCCACTATACACGTATTTCTGTAGTATCATAACGGTTCGTATCTATATTCCATTCTAGACCATGATGAGTCTTCTATAGTTTGTCCATCCTGTGCGTCTAAGGGTTGAGGACCATTAAATGGCATCCACACAGTCAGGACGTCACGGAGCAAGGCTGAGCCGAATCCCACGTGGCGCTCAGTCAATGGAACGTCTCTCCTGAGAGGGAGCGTCCGGGCCACACGGATTCTCGCTGCCTCCAGCACTAGCTCAAAACCCTGTCACATTTAAGGCTGATTCAGATTTGTAGCTAGACTTTGTGAAATAGCTTTGGAAATATTGTGTTTTCCGGAATACCAATTTTCCTTTTTCTTACCGGAAAAAAGAAGGCTGTGCCTTGGCATGGGGGCTGAGTGACGTAGCCTGTAAGTCATCGAGTCGGTGAAGTGGACCTGCTTCCTTCCCCTGTGGAGCCTCTGACCCCAGACCCTGTCCCTGCACTTCCAGCCTGGACCACGGTCTTCTTTCTCGTCTCTTCTCCTTGTCTGATAGACTGCATCCTCAAGAAACAGCCTTAAAAACAACTGAATACTTGAGGATTGCAAAGTGTCTTGATTTGGTTCTCAAGCTACTGAAAGGGGAATATTCTAAGCTTAAAAGTATTTTCCCTCAGTATTTTGAGGGGATTTTTCCATTGTCTCTTACCTAACACTTCTGACTAGAAACATTACATCTGACTGACATGATCATCGTAGCGATGGCTCCCCTCGCCCGAGGAGGGGAAAGGGTCGTTTTTTATCTTGAATGTTTTATAATTTCCCAAGAATGGGTTCAGGTGTGAGCCATTCACCTTCGCTGACACATTTAAGCTGTTTATTTGTGTATTTTTTCCTCGTATCATTGCTTTGATAAATTCCTTCCTTCATACACATTTTTGTTGAATTTTCAATGTTCTGAATTAATCCTCATCTTCCACCTCCCATCTTCTTGTTAGTCTGCCCCTTTACTCTGTGTTCTTAGAAATTTCCTAAATTTATCTGACAGCTCTTCAACTGCCCCTCTTTCCCTAATTTTTGCAATCTCTGTTTATCATTCAAGACCTCATCTCGTTCTCAGGTTCCTCCTTTCTTGAGGACTCTTCTTGTTTTACAGACGCGCTGTCTCCTCAGATTTCTCCGAGGAGACTCATCAGCAAACACCTGAGTTCTCTGTTCTCTGGGTGGGGCTATTCCTCTGTGATCAAGGCCCTTTTTCATTATTTTCAGTCTTTCTCTTTTATCCTGCTTATGATTTTTGCCGAATATTCACATTTGTTGAGTAAAATATTAGATGGATTTTCACAGGTGCTGGGCATGATTTCCAGCTGTACAGGTTGGCCACTCACTGGAATGGAAATGCTGCCTGGCCCCTCTCTGTTTCGATCAGTAGATGTCCCGTTGAGATGGGCGGGCAGGAGCTGGTCACACACATGGAACCACCTGATGCCAAATGAGGAAAGCCCTGAGACCCCCTAACTTTCCTCAGGCAGTTCCTCCAATTCCTTCAGCGTGAGACTCTCCATTCTTCATCCTGAGAGGAAGCTTCCGGTTCAAGTGTTCTCTCAATGAGTAGGGGGGTTGGCCAGGTGGGGCAGCCACTTAATTAAAAAGCAATTCGACAAGCCCCCGTTTCAGATGGAGGCTCCTCCTGCCCTCGGTGCCCACTGCCTCTGAGCATCTCGCCTTCTCTGGGCTCAGCCTTGGAGACCAGCTCCTCCCGGCAGCTGTCGGTGCTGGAACCCGGGGCTGCGGTTTCACCCTCTCCATTTCATTCCTCCACATCCTCCCCCACTGTTCCTCTTCCGGAAGACAGTCAAAAGCTGTCAAGCCATCTCCGGATCACACCACAGTTACAGATCTGCTCCCTCTGGAATCCCTTCATTTCCATGGGGTCCGGGAAGGGAGGAGCAGCAAACGTGCTGGCTCACCCCCTTCCCCCGAACGAGAAACCTGGACGTTATTTAGCCAAGTTGGCAAGCGATGGCTCTGTCTTCTCCTTATTAAGAAAGTCTGGTGTTTCCAGGAGAAAGTGACTCTTGAAGAGGCAATTAATAACGATGATTTTCATTTGATATGTAAATTTATAATTTTGATAGCACTTTCCCATACACTCATCAAGTTGATTGCTACAACCCTGAGACGTGAGAAAGGTAGGAATCTTTATTATCACTTTTAAGAAATACAGACACAGAGACCAGGAGGCTGGGTGACTTTCCTGAAGTCATGGGGCAGGGTGGGGGCAGAGCTAAAATGCGGGACTGCAGATCCCTCCTCCTCCCTGCTCCAGGTCCCTTCAGACACATGCATCAAGGTGTGGTACTGAAGATGCAAGGACTTTTCATGTAAAATTATTTACTTCTAAGTTTATTAAATAAATAACCAGAAGAAGGAGTTCCCTAGTGTGTATTTGCAGTTTACCTTTCAACCTGTCTTTTGCTAACCTGGTCTGCACAACATACTCAGAAGCTGTGGCTTTGACAGACATTCTTTCCCACTGAAGCTAGTGCGCAGCTTTAATCCCTCCACAAACGTCTGGGATCTATAAGCGCCCTGCGAAAATGCACGTCTGTTGAAGACAGGGCAGGGACAAAAACAGCCTGGGAAGGTCGAACTTCATGAAAACAGCCCAGAACAACTCCACTCAGGACTCAAACCCTTCTGGGCAAAGTGGGCAGGCCTGTCTTCTTGAGAAAAATCTGAAAGTGACAACTTCCAACAACGGGACATTAGTCAATTGTCCCCAGTTGTGAAATGTGGCATGTGTTCTGCTGCTTACCTTTTGCTCTGAACCTAGAACGACCACACGAGGTAAAGAAACCAGCTTTGCACGTCCACCGAGGGCTCTGACTCGAATAAAGCGCCATCCGTGGAGGCAGACCAGGTGAAGCTGGTATTTACACCCTGTTTTCCATGTGCACTTGAGAAATCCTAACAGATGAAGAATGTCCTGATAAACCTAGACGAAGAGAAGTCAGGACCTCTCTTCAGCAGGAGGAGCACTCGCGGCAGCTCATCTCTGTGGAGGCCTCGTGGAAGCAGAGTTCAGGGAGCTTATCCCCCAATACTCCAAAACCTCTTTCCTTCCACTTTCCCCCCCGAATGATTGGCAATTACTCTGGTCATAAAATTAAAAGCAGAGTCTTTTTATTTACACCCAGTAGGGCATGGGAAGATGAGTGAGAACAAATGAACTGGACAAAAACCCTAAACAGCAACCTCCCGCTGTGATGAAAGATGGCAAACGATCATCTGGATTTCGAGGAATTGATCGTAATAACTGCTAAGTGGCACGGAGAACTGGGAAGCTGATGCGACGTCTCTGTGGTGTCTTCAGGCACATTAAGATGCGTGGGGGCCGACATCTTGCACAAGGAGGAGTATGATGGACGACTGATTTTAAATCTTTGGTTTAAACTGTTACATTTAAACCCCAAACGCAGGATAGATTTTACCACTGACCCTTACGTAGCACGAATGCTGACTTGTTTATACTAAACGCCGCTCCTTAAAATGCAGAGGAAAAGAAAACCAGTCACTGAGTGGACATTTGGCCCACCCTGATGCATGCGGCAAAACACATGCCACATTTCACAACTGGGGACAATTGACTAATGTCCCATTGTTGAAGTAATCGTCACTTTTACCCCAACCCCACTCCCGGCTCATTAGAGGAAAATGGCAGCTTGGTATAAAATCACTCACGGGGAGCTGACCAAGGCCGCCAGAACTACACCGGCCGAGGATGAGCTAACTTTATTCCTTCTCAGTCAGGAGGTGCGCATAAGGAAAGACATAAAAAGAGAAGAAGACGACATTTTTGCTGCATTCTTTCTAGATCAGGTATCCCCATCAAAGCTGTTCAAATACTCCTGTGTTTTTCTGATCGTTAAGTCATAACCCAGCATTTAATTGTCCAAAAGATTTCTCTGGGGAAAAAAACCCAACACTGAATTTTATCTCAAGGCAATAAAACTAACCTCCTCTTTATTCTAGTCTCTTCAACTGCAATCTTTTTTAATGGAAACATAACACTAAGCTTGTGGCTGTAAGAACAAAAAGAAAAGACAGAAACATCTAGTGTTTATCTCCAAGCCAGGATTGTTGTCAGTGTTTAAACCAGGCTCTCTTACCCAACAAGGGAAAATACTCCCATGTTCTCCCTGATGGTGAACATCAGCTTGTAACTCTGGTGACGCAAGCCTGTGAGAGAGACAGAGAGAGGAAGGAAGGAAGGAGGGAAGGAATGAGGGAGAGAGAGAAGGAAGGAGAGAAGTAATGAAGGAAGGAGGAGAGAAGGAAGGAAGGAAAGATGGGAGGAAGTAAGAAAGAAAGGAGGGAGGGAAAGAGGAAGGAAGGAGAGAAGGAGGGAAGGAAAGAGGAAAGAAGGAGTGAAGGAAGGAGGAAGAAAGGAAGGAAGGAGGGACAAGGAAGGAAGGAGCTTCAGGAGGATTGTTGCGCATTATCTGTCAGCAGGAGTTAATCATCTTTGATTGGCCCCCACAGCATGTCTGGAGGGATAACAAAAATATTCTGAAGGGTTTGGACTAAGTAATGAGCCAGTGTGAAACTGGGCAAAGCTGTGCCCTTTACAGGACTTTGGATTTTCAAATCGTGCACTTGGGTCATGGTGTATAGTCCTTTCTTAACCAGTTGACCCCATATTTAAATTTTCCAGATTTCTCCATCTGCATTAGATGATATATTGAAGGGCTGCTCTGTGGTCAATATTGGGGGAGCAGATGGTGCTGTCCTTTGACACCTCTAAGTTGCAATGGGGTAACCACACTAAGGAAATCCAGAGCCTTACAGTTTATCAGCAAAACGAGGTCTCTTGGCCTCCTGCCCAATGCCTTCACAACGACACGACAGCTCCCCTCGCTCCCGCCTGTCTGTCAGGGCACACCTTCACTGGATCCTGTCTCCCTCCATGGCGTTGGGCTCACAAGTCCTCCAGGAAGGAGCTCTGGAGACGGCACCAGGAGAGCTTAGGAAAGGGAAGTGTCACCTGCAGGTAAAGAGCCAAGCTCCCCAGGGCTGGTACCCTCAGGGCTGGAGTGAGGAAGAAAAGACTCTCTGGCCCTAGAGAGCTCCTGCTGGAGGCGAGGAGTCTCCACCTTAGGGTCATTCCTGATGGTGGTCAGCTAAAAGGGCGAGCAGCAGTCAGACAAGTGAGGAGAGGAGAAGATCAGAGAAGGGGAGGGGGGGCAGCCACCCCCTCTTACATCAGCGCGTGACTGTATCATTGGCCACTAACCAAAGAGTGTCTTAAGTAACCAACCAGATGGCCAACAGGCATCTGAGCCAAAAGTAACTCCCACACCTCAGCCAAGAAAAGACTAGAACATATCAGGAGGTTGGCAGAGAGGTGCACATCAGACAGAGCAGAATCCATAGGGTCTGGATGAGATTTCCCCTCTGAACCCCTTCAAATATGATCCCACGTCTTCCTTCTTAAAAGAGGAGAACAGGAGAGAACAGAAATGAGAACATCAAGCAATTGCTTACAGATGAGGAAAGCACTTCACTTAAAATATTTAGCTCCATGAATTATTCACGAGTTCTGGCTTCACTCTCATTATTTCTGGTTTTAGCTCCAGTGAGGCAATCTTGTCAGTCATCCTCAGCAGAAGAAAAGGAAAGACTGCTTATCACTCAGATCAAGCCTTTCATATTTGTTCCTTTGATCTAAAAGAATGAGCTACTAATGGGGCGAAGTGCACATCCAGCCCAACCCAAATGGGAAGATAAATAGATTTTTCAATCTATTAATTGGAAAGAGTTCCTTGTCATCCTACTTTCTTGGGGGCAGGATGAGGGAGGGCATGAATATATTTACTAGCTGTAACACCACCATGTTTATACCCAGTGAAGCCCGTCACAATGCTGGTGTCTGGGCCGTAACTGACAACCTCCTCGGAAGCTGATCTGGTCCCCTTGCTGCTCTAAGGTATACCTTGTACCACCTTGAATGTCATGCATCCCCAAGTTGTGCCAGTCAGGGATGCATCTGACTGGAGGAAATAAGATGGCCGATTAGTAGCGTCTTAAACAAATCCCCATTTTATTAGTCTCACAAAACCAGCGGGCTGGACACCAGCGGCTGCTGGCTGGAGTCAAGCCCTCGATCGTTTCGACATCTGCAATTCTCCCGGCTTTTGCCTCCTTCCGTCCCAGCCTGCTGCGGGGCAGGAAGGAGGACGGGGTGTCCTGCAGACTCCCGTTGACCAGAACCTCACTTTTCAGTCTCCACGGCAGAACCAGGTGAGGCAGGAGGGCCTGGAACCATGATCAATAAACCAACTGATAGCGAGCGCCTCAAAAGCACCTGCTCCATCTCCTTCAAACCCCTGAGTCTCCCTGGTTACCGCGTTAAACAGTGAGCAACGACTGAGTTATTAGCGCTCATCGGAAGAGGGTAGAAAGGTCATGGGACACGAAATACGACTACAGTGGGTCTGCCCGGTCCCAACCCCCAAGTGTTCAGTTTGGAGAAGTTGAGTTTGTTTATTAGGGAAAATGTGTCAGACACATTGTTGTCATGTAGACAAAGTCAAGTCCAACGGCTGAAACCTCACTGTTACTGAGCAGTGCTGGCTCCGTGGCCCCACCTCTCCCTGCCCTCCCAGGGGGACTTAGCGTGTGTGACTCACTTGAGTCGCAGACACACGCGTGTTATGGGGTGGACCACCGGAGACCCACAGGAAAGCCATTAGCTCTCCCGACAGAGCTTTGAGCCTCTCTCTCTCCTCCCCAGGCTCACCTATAGCCTCGCCTGCAGCCCACCGAGTCGGGGGAGTCCAGTCCCGTGGGGGAACTCATCACCACCCACCAGTTGGCCCCCCTTCAGAGTCGAACCGTAGGGTCGGCGTGCTTGAGGCGTTAGAGTGGCAGTGTCAGTCTTGGCCTCGTCTCTGGTTCTGCTCGGTGCCCCTCCCTGAGCCGTGCATCCACGGGGGGAGCAGCACGGCCTGTCGAGGTGCAGATGGCGCCTGACACAGCCACTCAGCCACCATCAAGCGATCTGAACATGGCGCCCAGATCTGTAGCCACTCATTCCCCATCAGGGTTCGTGTGAACCTCGTCTATAAAACCAGCCTGGATCGTCTTTGGGAGGGAAAAGAATGAGCGGCACTAAAAGAGTTGAATCACTCATTTTGAGCATTAACCAAATCCATGTACTCCATCCTATTTTGGCCCCATTACAACCTCAGAGTAGTGGGCCCCTCAAATCCCTCACCCGGGCTGCTACTGCCAAACTGGCTGATGCTCACACCGCCCGACGGTCTGCACAGTCCGAAGGGAGGGGCGAAGCAGGCCCACGGGGCACTTCTCTGAAGGAAATTACCAGGTGTGTGATTCCACCAACCAGGTACTGAAGCTCAGACACCCCCGACTTCACGGCTTCCTCACCAGTGTCCAGCAGTGTCAGCACCTAGGACTCACTAGTGGAAATACCCCCATCCTGCAGAACACGGACAGCAAATGGCACCGTGGTGCCTGCGGGTCCCATAAGGGAAGTTTCTCTGCAGAAACCCATGAGTCTGGTGACCTTCACACCAAACACCCAGCGTCAGAGAAACTGACTCTTAGTTAGTAGCTTCTTTTCTCAAATTGCTTACCAGAGCATCCACTTCATGTAAGACTAGCTCTCCCCAAAGTGTGTCCCTACGATGTCAGACAGCCAGTTGGAAGAAGGAAAATTCTGCATCTGCTTTTTCACATACCCGTGCACCCAGATTTACCTGGTCATGAGAATAACCTGGAAACACAGTTTAAAGACAGACTTTCAGGAACCCCCCAAAGAGATTTTAATTCCAGAGTCTTGCAGTTTATGTTGGTAGGGGCCGGTGTCAGCATGTATGTTTATAACAGTATCCAAGAGATTCTTCTATCAGGTAAATTCAGAAAATGGCCAACAACTCGCTTCATGTCTTTCATGCACAGAGCGGATTTCAGTGCCAGTGAAGGCAGACCCAGAGGGACAGGCTCTGTCATCTCCTTGCAGGGTGGAGGCACCGGGAAGGAAGGCAGATGGCCCAGGAACCGCCCTCCACGGCCACGGGCACGCTCCGCACAGACGCGCATACCTGAGTGGGCTTCTTTGATGATTGCAGGAGCCCGTGCCTAGAAGGGGTGCTCCAACTGGAGCATGAGACGTGCCTGCAGATGGAGCATGGGGCCCGCAGAGCTGCTGGCCCTCCATTCCTCTGTTGGGCTGCATCGCTCCACCAGCCTTCACTGCGTCGAGGCAGAGACTGTGGACACAGTGTGCCCAGGTGTGCCTGGCCAGAGAGGGCGTCACGCACTCATTCAAACACAGCCCACTCACTCACTCCCCCAGGGAGCCTGAGGCTCATGGAGGATCACTTAGAGTTGAGGCTTGGAAGGTCAGGACCAAAATAGTTACACTTCCCCCAAAATCCCATAAAGAACATGACAAGCCCCCATTTGCCATGAACACCTGAACTATGATTAGTTTATTAGCACAGAAAGCTTAGAGAGTGCTGCACAAGTTGGGTAAATAGAGGATGGAGGGTGTGGTTTGAAGGATGGTCCCGAGTGTAGACCCCCTTCCAGTCAGAGGGGTGAACAGGGGACTCCAGAGGGGCAGCTGGGGAGCAGCCTGACATTCTGGAGAGGAATTGCAAAAGCTCTTGCCAAGAAGGTCTCCTCTGAGTGTGGGGAAATGACCGAGGTTGGTGACAGCAGCTGAGAGGACCAGGGAGAGGAGATGGAGGGGGAAGAGAAACCACTAGAACCCACAGCGAGAGCTGAGGGTGCCAGCTCTGCCTCCCTGTCCAGATGCAGGGAAAGGTGGAGCCTGGTCCGTCTCCCCTCGGCATCCCCAGGCCTCAGCCCCAGGTCAGCCTCTATTCCTCCATACTTGAAGGGCTGCCCTGCTCGGCCTGCAGACGAGAGCCTTTTCCCTCTGCAGCGCAAGCTTCACAGCCTGTCCACATCCCTGGGAACCAGCCTGGTCATTCAATGATCCTCAACACCATCTTTGGTTCCCAGTTGTTTATAAGACCCTCCTTGACATCTCCTGTCACCCCATCCTCTAAGGTGTCCACAGATCTACAACAGCTGTCATCATGGTGAGGTACTTCTCTCTTAGCATGCCTGCCTCCTTCCCTGGCTGTCAGGACAGGGCAACGAAAGGGGCTCTGGGACTTCACAGTTTGAATCCTCACTCCCTCGAATAAATTAGGCGTTCAATACGCGTTGAATGAATGAGTGAAATAGATTAACTACATGCCCTTGGGGTTATAAGGTAGGAGCTCTCAGTGAGCACTCATCACTGAATTTTGGTTTGGCCTGTAGCCCAGGGCCATGCTTATTCTCAAGGTGTCCTCACACATGCCGTGTCTATCAGCTGCTCCAAACAAGCTTTCTTGTTCCCATACGAAGAACGCGTGCTTTATAGTCGATATGGGTAATAGAAGAACACATGGTTTTTGATGTCAGTCTAGCAACAGGAGTCATAGAGAAAGGTCTGGCTGCAGACAAGAGAAACAAATATCTGCAATACCAACAAATATCTGCAACTACCAACAGCACTTTCACTGCGTATCGGGCACATGGTAAACACTTGACACGATTTTCTTTAATCCCCAAAAAACCTGATAGCACTAGTCTTATCCCCATTTTCCAGACGAGACAACAGAGAAGCTCACTTGACCAAAGTCTCAAGTAAGTAGCAGAAACAGGGCTATCTGACTCCAAAACTTGTGCTCTGGAGCGGGTTAGGGTCTGCCCACCATGCCTGGAGGTCAGCCGTCCTTTGCAGACGTGTCGTCATTCACAGCACAACACACAGCTTCACACACAACCTAGTGTCCTCCTCAAGTCGATGCATTTCAGTGTTGAGAGAATAAAAGCCCTGGGGACGCTGGTGTCTTCTGATTGGTGGAGACAGCCGTAAGTCAAGGCCCTTGTGGCAGAAAACTCTCCCGTCCAGTCATGTCCCTCACAGACCAGATGTGCCCCAACCAACATTCTTAAATCACTTGCTTTCAGACTAATTAGAGGACATCTAGAGAATCAAAGCAGAACTTAGAAGAGGAAGGAACTTATTCACAGGAAAAGACTGAAAATCAGACTTGGACCAAATAATGACTAGAAGTGAAACTACAAGGAAATTCCCTGCAAATACTCAGAGGACGCCAACCACTGGGAAGCCAGAGCCTGGAAAGACAGCACCCGAGTGAGGGAACAAAATTGTGCAGAAGGTCATTTAGGCTGACTCTTGAGGAAAGTTCCTGCTGCTGAGCTAACAAAGGGTGGAAGAGCCTTCCTTCCTCAAGGGGAGCTGTAGAAACTCCATTACTTGAGTCATTAAACCCAGGGGACACAGCGCTGGAAAACAGGGAGTCAGAATGAACTATACACCACAGCCTTGGGCAGTCTGCAGGAATGGGATAAATACCATTCCTTTCTGTCTCTACGTTCTATAGTTTTGATATTTGTTCTTTGATGCTGGGTGGTATATTTTACCTTCGGTTTTAGTCTTAGAAATCTGGTAATCATTTTCCTCCAAAATAGGATATAGTGCTGTGAAAATTCTATTCAAATGGTCTAAAGATGCTAAGAATTGCTTAGTCCCAGTTAAATAAATAAAAGTATCTTCCCAGAGATTGCTTGAAATTGGGCGTAGGGTGCACTGGGAGAAGCCACCCAAATTGGAGTTTCGGTGCATCAGATGTAGGCCAGCCTGAGAGCGAGCCGGCTCGGTCAACTCATGTCCTTGGAAACAGTTTCCCTGGTGGGGGACAGAGCGGGTGGGGTGAGATGACTGCTTCAGAGGAACAAACAGACCAGTTCTCGGGGCCGAAGAGGACAACGTGACAGGCCAGCCGGAGAAAGGATCTACTCTTTACCCCTCACGTTCTTCGGCCGTGTTTGCAGGCACCAACCTGGAGGGATGAGGTAACCTTTCCCTCCGGGACAAAGCGCAGGCATGCTTGGTCACCACTTACGATGAACTGGTGAACCCCCAGGCTCAGTGTCCCCCAGCTAGAACCAAAAACCACTGCATGTGCACCATCCTCCAGGACGCCCGCACAAGCTCCATGAGACGGGGGGCGAGGGTACAGAAGCACAATAAGGTCCTGGCGTTGCCTGCTGTGCTGCACTGTAACAACCCCCTTTGTCTCTGGCCCAGGAATTTGTGTCTTCCGCCAGCATCCACGAAGCAGTAGCAGGCTGACTTATTAGCTTGTACGCAGGATAGAATCCCAGAGCCTGACAGATACCCTTCCAGACGTCTTTACACACAGGCAAGGAAATGCACATGTGTTCTTATCTTCCCCTTTCCAACACCAAAGGTAGGAATATGACACACATTGCTTCAAGTCTTGCTTTTTTCACATAACAATGGATCCTAGAAACCTTCCCACCCCTATGGAATTTCTCTACTCTGTCTCGTAGCTACACAGGCCCAGTGGACAGAGGTCCCATGCTTTAACCAGGTTCTTATTGATGGACACTTAGGTCATTTCTATTATTTCGCTATTGCAAACATTGCTGTAGTAAATAGCTTTGCACATACATCATTTTCACACACGTGCAGATATATGGGTAAGATAAATTCCCAGAACAAGAACTGAGCCAAAGGGCATGTGCATTTGTAATCTGATATTGTTAAATTATCTGTCAAATGTACTCCATCCATATATATTCCTGCCTGCAATTTTTGTTTTGTTTTGTTTTTGGTGAGGAAGAGTAGTCCTGAGCTAACATACATTGCCAATCCTCCTCTTTTTGCTGAGGAGTATTGGCCCTGGGCTAACATCTCTGCCCGTCTTCCTCCACTTTATATGTGGGACGCCACCACAGCATGGCTTGATGAGAGGTGCATAGGTCCACATCAGGGATCCAAAACTGCGAACTGGGCTGCAGAAGCAGAGCCCTCAAACTTAACCACTATGCCACCAGGCCAGCCCCCTGCCTGCTCTTTTTAAGACTAGATGTTTCTCCACAGGCTTTTCAGCTGTACATTAATAAGCTTTTGGATGTTTACCAATCTGATAGATGAAGAATTATATCTCACTGTATGTTTAATTTGATTATATATATTTTTTATCAGTGAGGTTGAATGTCTTTCCATATATTTAAGAACCACTGGTATTTTCTTCCTGTGAACTGTTTTTACCTATCCTCTTCCCATTATTCTATTAAAGTATTTTTTTTTCCAAAAGTTCTTCATATATTTGAGATAGTGCTTTGTTTGTGATATAAATTGAGATTTTTCCCAGTTTTTAATTGTCTTTTTTAATGTCTTTAAGATGTTTTTCCATGTAGTAATATTTTTTATTTTTGTGCATTCAAATTTGACAATTTTTACTGCTTTGGGACTTTGAATTATAGTTAGAAAGGTCTTTCACCCACCAAATTTATAAAGAGATTGTCCCACATTTTTTTCTAGTGCATTTACATCTTTTTTTTTAGGTTTTTTTTTTTTAATCAACCAAAGTCCACAATTTACATTAGGGTTCACTCTTGGTGTTGTACATTCTTTGGGTTTGGACAAATGGATAATGATGTGTATCCAACATTATGGTGTCATACAGTTCCACTGCCCTAAAAATCCTCTGTGCTCCACCTATTTATCCCTTCCTCCCTACAACCCCTGGCAACCACTGATATTTTTACTCTCTCTAGTTTCATCTTTTCCAGAACATCATACAGTAGGAATCACAGGATGGAGCCTTTTCAAACTGGCTTCTGTCACTTAGTAATGTGCATTTAAGTTTCCTCCATGTCTTTTCATGGCTTGATGGCTCATTTCTTTTTAGTGCTGAATAATATTCCGTTGTTGGGATGGACCACAGTTTATCCATCACCTATTGAAGGACATCTTGGTTGCTTCCAAGTTTTAGCAGTTATGTATGAAGCTGCTATAAACATCTATCTGCAGTTCTTTTTTTTTTTTTTGCATCTAAACATTTGACCCATTCGCAATTTATCCTGGTGCATGGTATAAGGTAAAGATGCAATTTTATTTTTCAGACGGCTCTTCAGTTATTAGATACCTCTATTGGAATAGTCTCTCTACCCCACAGGTCTGAGATGTTATTACCTTTATTCTGTAATAAATTCCTGTGTGAGTTTGGGTCAATTTCTGGACTCTCTGCTTTGTTCCACTTGGCCCAGTTCATCATCAGTGCCATGGGTATTTGTTATTAAGCCTTTATAACCTGCTGGATATATACTAGAGTTTGTCTCCTAGCATTGGTCTTTTCTTTTTATTGAAGTATAATTGACATACAATATTATACTACTTTCAGGTGTATAACATAGTGATTCGATATTTTTATACATTACAAAATGATCATCGCACTAAGTCTAGTTACCATCTGTCACCATACAATGTTATTACAATATTATTAACTATACCCCCTATGCTGTACATCACATCCTCGTGACTTATTTATTTTACAACTGGAAGTTTATACCTCTTGATCCCTTTCACCTATTTTGCCCATCCCCTCAACTTCCTCCCCTCTGGTGATCACCAGTTTTTTTCTGTATCTATGAGTTTGTTTCTGTTTTGTTTGCACATTTGTTTTGTTTTTTAGGTTCCACATATAAGTGAAATGATAGAGTATTTTATCTTCCTCTGTCAGACTTATTTCACTTAGCATAATACCCTCTAGGTCCATCCGTCCATGAAATTGCAAGATTTCATTCTTTTTAATGGCTGAGTAGTATTTCATTGTGTATATATATCACATCTTCTTTATCCATTCATCTACTGATGGACACTTATGTTGTTTCCATATCTTGGCTATAGTAAATAATGCTGTAATGAACATAGGGGTATGTATATCTCTTCGAATTAGTGTTTTCATTTTCTTCAGATAAATACCCAGAAGTGGAATTGCTGGATCATATGGTAGTTCTACTTTTAATTTTTGAGGAAGCTCTTTACTATTTTCCATAGTAGCTGCACCATTTTACATTCCCACCAACGGTGCAGAAGTGTTCCCTTTTCTCCACATCCTCACCAACACTTGTTATCTCTTGTCTTTTTGATGGCAGCCATTCTGATGGGTGTGAAGTGATATCTCATTGTGGTTTTGATTTCTTTTTCAGAATTACCGGGGTTACCCTTAGAATCAGCTTGCATGGTTCAAAAATAAAAAAAACAAAACTACAGCTTTGAACCAGTGTCTTGGTCAAAAGCAAACCCTACTGCTGTTCCTACTGGAATCATGTTAACCTTATCCATCAATCTAGAGAGGATTCACGAGGTCGAATCTTCCAGTCCAAGAATGTGGCACGTCTTTGTTTGTTCAAGTTTTGCTGGTGTCTTCAGTAGGGTGTCAACGTTTTATTCATTACAATTCTGGCTCATTTCTTGCTAAACTTATTCCTATTATCTTGTTTGCTGCTACTACAAATGGAGCCGTTTCTCTCTGGTTGTCGCGTGTACATGAAACCTATTGATTTCTGTACATTAACTTTTTCCTCTATCACCTTATCGACTCTCATTTCCAGCCGCATTTCAACTGGGTTCTCTGGAGGTTTCCACATACACAATCACAGCGTGATCAGACAATGATTGTGTTACCTGCTCCTGTCCAAGTGTCGTGCCTCTTACTCCCTTCTCCCATTACAAGGCTAATAGTCTCAGCAGATGTAAAATAATGGGGTCACGTGGGCATCCTCGCCATATCCCTGAATACAGTGGAAATTCCTCTAGTGTTTCCCATCAAGCACAATGCTCTGTGGGTGTGTGTGTATAATCACATTGGAAAAGGTCCATCTATTCTAGTTTATTGAGTTTTTATCAAAAGTAGTTGTTGGATTTTGTCAGGTGGCTTCTCAGTGTCTGTGGTTATAGTCATACTTTTGCATTTTAATTTTTTTAATATCATCCACTTTTGCATTTCTGGAACAAACCCACCTTGTAGTGACTACTGGATATCTCTTTTCCTCTGCTGTTTGGTGTTAGTATTTTATTCAGAATGTTTAACATCCATGACCAAAGGTCTCCGCAGTTTTCTTTCTGTGTAGTGTCAGTCGGATGGACAGATCAATAACACAGGCATTTCATAACAAAAACTGTTTGAAGGTTTTCCTCCTCTTTATATGCTCTGGGATAACACTTTAAATAGACTTGAAGTCATCTGTTACTTAAAGGTTGGCAGAATTCTCCCACGAAAGTACCTGGGCTTGGGGCTTCGGGGGGAAGGAGCTCTTTGATCGCTTTTTCTGTGTATTCTATAGAAATTAGTATGTATGTGTTTTCTACAACTACTTCTCATGTTGTACAGGTAAGAGTTTTACTCTCAAAAGCCATTTTATGGGAAAAGAGATGACCAACAGCCACTACGTACTGCGTCTGCGCCTGCACTGATTTGCATGTGTTGCAACAGACGCCACATGTGGGCCCTCACTGCCCGGCGCCCCCTCCCTGCTGAGGGGAGCAGCTCGGCACCTTCCCGCAAAGCCCACTGACCCTGCGGTGCCCTGCATATTCCAGCGCTTTCTATCAGCCTGAGACTAGACTTAATGAAGCCTCCTCCTTGCCTGGCTTCTTCCCCATCCTAGCCTGTTTCCACGACTTTCTTCCAAGTCTCTCATAAATCATGGCCCAAGGATCCCGACTCAGCCTCTGCTTCCAGGGATCCTGGGTCTGGAGTTCTCCCCCGCCCTACTCTCCCTCTCATTCACATACTTTCTATGTGTAGCGCTCACGTGCTAGTTATCACACAGAATCTTATGTGGTAGACGTTTCTGTCTGCGTCACCTCCCTAAATTCATGGTAAGTTCTCTGAAGGTCGGGACTGTGTCTTTGATATCTTGGTGTCTCCTGCGTCACTCAGCGAGGTGCTAGCCCGTGGGAGGTGCAATATAAGCTAACAATGCATTTCTCAGGCCACATAATTGTCCTGAATGTGGCAGAGCTGGAGTCAAGCTGAGCGAGGACTGACGAGGGTGGAGGGAGAGCAGCTTCTCTCTGTACAGCTCTGACTTCCACGGAATCGAAGGGGAGACTCAGACCGGAGCCTCAAGAGGAACAGAACCAACGCGTAGGGAGCCTCTGTGCTAAGTCACACGGGATGTGCACCGGACATCTGAATACTGAAAAACTTCATGAAATAATTATACGTGTTATTTTCCATTACTCTAAAGATCTGCTTTAATTAAGCTGGAATCTGCAAAACGATCTTTCCACCAAAATAGCTCCTCATTAGCTGTTTCTCAATAGTCAGTGTGTCACTGGACAACTGTGTTAGTTAGAACGCGGCTCCCTGACAGCTGGCGCCCTCACTCGCTGTGGAACGAGGTCCCGTGGGTAAATGACGTGCAGGTCCACCCTGACCCCCCAGCCGAGGGCCGAGAGCCGAGCCCTGTGCGGGAACCAGCCCTGCCAGCCGGTGGGGAGTGCCCGGGGTGCTGGACCCTGTGGGAACCCTGTGCATTCTGAGCTGCTCTGAAACATTTTGGTCAGTCCTGGGGAAGACATCACAAGGAGGTCAGTTGTATTTCATTTTCATTTTTCTTAAAGCAGAGTCGCTGCTGACTTCACACCCCAAATGTAGCAAAGTAAGTGTCCACTCGTTTCCTGAGGTGTCCACGCAGCCAGACCTCAGCAGAGAGGGGACAGCGATGACCAACCCGGCCAGGACCCGCGTAGCTTTCAGGGCCTCAGAAATGGAGACGGAGGAAGGAAGGGGGGCCTGGACAGGCCGTGGGAACGCCGCCGCAGCTCTGTCCTTCTGACGGGCGGTCCCCTGACAGAGGTGGGGTCGGCACTCTGACTACAGCCCGGTGCCCAGATCCGCCCTCCTCTCCCCCACTCCTCCTTCCTCCCTCTGGGCTCGCTGCAGCTGCTCGTCCTTCCCTTTCTTCCTCTCGACTCTCCCGTTTTGTCTCCAAGGAAGAGCCACGCTGTGGGGGCAGGAGCGGGGCGGACGTCATTTATGCTGTAGAACTAAGTCCTCGAGGCAGAGAGTTTCAGGTCAGAGCAACGAGCACATCGACGAACTTACCACATGCCCAGCACTGTCGCCTTTGGGGGAGTAAATCTTACTGAACACGGAAGGTTCGCTCCAGTGGTCCCCAAAGGGCACGTCATCTCTTTAGAGAAACAGCCCGTCATGTGTTTACTGGGGAGCTCAACAGACTGGGTACGACCAGGTCCTAACTGTTGAGTCCCGACCACCACACGCAGCACAGAACCCGGATCCCAGCGAGCGCGGACGTCTGTTACAAGGTACCACAGGGTCGTGGGGGTCCCAACACCATTCTCTCGACCCCCTGATGCAGCACCTGGAAAATCAGATGCATTACCAACCCAGGAGCACTGCCCGGATTGTCCCGGGAGACCCACCTCATCACATGGACTCTCGGGGAGCCCCTTCTTGGACTATTCTGTGGAAATTCTGGTTCCTGCCCTGGAGGAATTCGCCATCTAAGTGAAGAGAAAACGTAGCTGCATTTATATTTAGACCCACAAGACCCATTAGACCAGGAGAAAGAATCAACTGACTCGTGGCCTCTGGGGTCCCCCTAGCACGGGAGGTGGATGGCACATTTTGAAGACACTGAGTTTGGGGTCTGTTCTTGAGGTTTCTTTTGTTTTGTTTGTCTTCCATTCTTGCGGGGAATATCACTTTTGTTGACAAGATTCCTTTGACTAGGGTCAAAATGAGCATTGTCCTGTGAAAAGAACCTCGTGAAGGTTCCACTGTACGAGTGGTTCCTGGGCTCCTGCCCTCAGAGTCGGTCCTGTGGTGGGAAAGGGGAAGACGCTGAGACGGAGGTGGAGGGGGGTCCCTAGGCAGCAGCGAGCACTGCCCCCATTCTGCAGCTGGGAACCGGGGCTCAGACAGAGTCAGAAAATTGCCCCATTAGTGAGTTTGACCTCAAAACCCTGCTCTCACCGTATACAAAGAGCACTGACAATAATAGCAACAACACAACTTGGGCGCTCTGTGAGTCTGTCTGAGGCTGGTCTGGAGCTGATGGGATTCTTTCCCTTGTCAGATGTGACGGCCAGAGGCAAACAGAAGCCTCATTTCTTAGTTCTCCCCACAAACCCACGAAAACACGCTGAGCCCGGGCTTTGCGAGGCCCCAGGAAGCAGCTGCTGCACATCCCTAAGGAGACGACGGGGGAGGAAACAGTGGGGCTGCCCCTCTGTGCTCCCGATGAGTTGTAGGGCTCGGAGGCCCCTCAGGATGGAAAGTGCTGGATGGAATGGAGGCTTTATTACCTGCTCTCATCTCCCATCTGTCCTGTGGCTCTTTAGGGAAAATGGAGGCCCTGGTGGCACTGAATCAGAGAACTCGGCGCATTTTCCCTGCTGTTGCTGATTCGCAATGTCACGCACTGTTCTCAGGTGTAAGCCTAAGTTTCAGGGAGCAGAAAAGCCATAGCACAGACATCACTCCTGAAACATGGGCCCAGACACGAGGCCAGCCAGGTCCCAGGGAGCCATGCCGCAGTCCTGTGGAGGTCCCACTTCTGTGAGGGCCCAGGGGAGGCGCTGCGTCCCCTCAGACACCCCTGTGCTCCCACAGCATCATCTGTGAGGTGCGGTTCTGGAAAGGGACACACGGGGCCAGGCGTCACTCAAGTGGGGCTGGCCCTGCCGCGGGTCAGTTCACCTTGACGACCTCTTGGCCGAGCATCAGGTGGCCCTTGAGGCCCAGGCTGCACTTTTCACAAGTGCTCTTGGGCACAGATCACCGAGCGTGTGACACTCACACCTCCAACTCCTCCGGACCAGGCGGCCTGGGCTTCCAGACAGACTTGCTCAGCAAAGCCCTGGGGAGGCAAATAGGTCGGAAAAGCAAGTGAGTCCGCATGTGGGAACAAGGGGCCCGGTCCCGGGTGGCTCGGAGACAGGCATGTTTGAAGGACCCCGGCACCTGGTTCAGCTCATCGCCAGTCCCAGGTGGCTCTCGGGGACAGTTGGCTCCTGGCAGGAGGTGAAGCAAGCACACAACCTGCAGGCCTGGGGCCTGTCGTCACGGAGTCCTCATCCGTCTGATGCCCCCACCCCCGTCCTGTCCTGTGCACAACACACTCCCATCAGTGAATCTTCCAGTTAAGATGCAATGCTCAGCCTGCAGGCCCGGGGCTGGGGCGGGGGTGGCAGGATTTCTGGGGGTGAATCTGGTGATTATGGTGCACAGCCAGACTTTGGGCTTTGGGAATTGCAGGCCAGCAGCTTCCTCTTCCTCTGGCTCAGAAGCTGGCAGTGGCCTGGTGTCACTTGGTGGGTGGCAGGTCACTGACCATCTGGGTCACGCCCATCTGCTCCCAGGGCCCCACTGTACACATGTGGGGAGACACAGACCCTCCGTGTCCGTCAGATAGAGAATCAGTGTGTGCACACAGTCAGAGTCCCAGTGACCCTGGTTTTGAGAAGTAAGTGGAACTCTGGGAACAAGAGCTTCGCTGGGGCGCAGTCCTGAAACAAGGGGTCACGTGACCCCCCCAAGCACCTCTGTCGCTTACGCAGCAGCCACGTGGTGCCCGTCAGAGCCGTGAGGCTGCGGGCAAGGGCCTGCGGGTCGGAGGAGGCGAAGGGAGGGTGGCGCACGGTGTTCTGACCCGTCTCTGTCCCCCAGGCCTGGACATGAGACAAGCGCAGGTTGTCGTCCTGTCCTCGGGCACCAAGTGCATCAGCGGCGAGTACATCAACGACCAGGGGCTGGTAGTCAACGACTGCCACGCGGAGATCGTGGCCAGGAGAGCGCTCGTCCACTTCCTGTACGCACAGCTGGAGCTGCACCTGAGGTAAGTGGGCGCGTCCCAGGCACTCGCGCTCTGGACGCGAGCTTGCGGCTCTGTGACCCGTGTGTCGTGGCTGGTGGCCCACGGCCGGCTCAGAACTGTTACTCCCTTTATCCTGGCAGATCCCCGGCATGTGGGGCACAGCTGTCAGCTCAAAGCACACATTTTCATTCAGACAATGCTGAGTCGTCTGAGCCAGCAATGTCACCCCACAGGCCGCTCAAATACTGAAATTCCAGGTGTCTTCCTCGCTGTTCTCAGGCCTCCCACCAAGAAACCTGCCTGCCCGTGAGTGACCGCAGCAGACGGTTTGCAAGGCGCACACGTGTCATCCCCCCACACAAGTGCCCACACGTAGGAACACATCTGTCACACGCCCCCCCCCATTCCATTTGATAACAGTGTCTACTAAGACATTCAGGGCTGTCCTTTCAGCCCGGCTGCCATGACACGCACCACAGGCTGGGCGGCTTGAGCAGCGAACACCGGACTGCTCACAGCCGGGAGGCTGGAGGTCCAGGATTAAGGTATCGGCAGATCCGGCACCTTCTTGCTGTGTCCTCACATGGAGGAAGGGGTGGGGGGCTCTCTGGGGTCTCTTTCATGAGGGCTCTCATCCCATCATGGGGATCCACCCTCCTGACCTCATCACTCTGAAGGCCCCACCTCCTGACACCGTCACTCTGGGGGTTAGGTGTCAGCACATGAATTTGGGGGGACACAAACATTCAGCCCATTAGCATTTCCCTACAACCACAGCACCCACAGGTAGAGGCACGGGCAGCTGGCACAGTGCTCTCTCCACGAGGCCAGAACGCCACCCAGAGTGAAGGAGACCACTGCCCGTGTGCCCATGCTGCCAACTGTCACTCAGGGCGTCTCCCCAGGTCACTACGCACGCTCCAGATGACAAAGACAAGGGGACAATGGGACTGTGGGGCTGGTGGGGGAGCACAGAGGCATCCCCCAAAGGAGCAGCCCACCCAGCTCTGCCCCTTTCCCACCATTGAAGTGAAGGCAACACGCTTCCCACCACCAGCCTCTACTTGCTGATCCCAGAACTAGCCTCCTGTTTTAAAAGAAAAGAAAACCCAACCAAAGAGCCCACTGTCTCTAGGACACTATTGTCCCCTGAAATGCAGAGGGGTGGAAGGGAGCTGAGAGCGGGTGCAGGGACAGCCTGCTACTTGGAGCAACACCCCTGCTCCCCATCACCTGTCACCTCCATTCCATCACGGAAGGGCGCTGGTGAGATCGACACCTCCACTCCATTTCCATGAGACTGCCTCCCATCAAAGGGGACCCACGACTCAGTATCTCTACCAGGCTCGGTGCTTCTGACCCACAGGAAAGCGTGGGAGAGCTGGGCACCTCCCTCCGCCCCAATCAGTGTTCTGTTCTGAGCTTCTCAGCCAAGGAAACTTCTCACAGAGCACAGACTTCTGCAGGATAGCACTCCCCGCAGACACCAGGCTGCGAGACAGCCTGCTATTTTGTTTCCCTTCCCTCGGCCTCGTCCTGGGGCCACGGGGCTCAGGTGCTGCCGGACAAGCCCCAAGCCAGCTTCCCCTGTCCCCAGCCGGCTGCTTGGAGCAGGTCTGAAACACAGACCAGGCTTGACTCTGCTGTCCTCCTGCGCCCCCTAGTCCAGAGTGCGCTCCACTTCCCGACCTGTCCACAGGACACGAAAAGGCCGGTGATGGACTTGGAGATGTTGTCTGTTTCTTGCCTCCTCCAAGTGTGTTCTAAGAAGGGAGTTCTGAAAGGAAATGTGCTCCAATGGTGGGAGGTCCAGTGTTCTGGGCAACCTGCTCTGGCCGTCACCTGAGCTGGCATCTCTCTCTACAACATACTGAGCAGGAGCAGAATCGCAGGTGGGTGTGAGCACAGGACCATCCAGGTGCATCCCAGCACCAAGCGATTTGGTCACAGAGACGTCTTCATCACATCTTCCCACTGCCCTTCCGCGTCCTCTAAAGCAGTGTTCTTCAATCCCACTAATGACAGGGTCTCAGGGGGCTTCGGGGAGTGACTCGTGCTCGCCCCTGGTGTGTGTGGCAGCCACACAAAGGGAAGGACGGCCCAGAGGTGTGCTGAGCAGACTCACAGGAAACGATGCCTTAATGCCCCCGTTAATTCTCATCTGAGCGCCTGAGCGGGGAGCAGCAGGCCAACATACCTAATATCCTGCCCCCATCAGTTCCAGGCCTGCCCAGGGAGCGGCCCAGCTGAATGTGGGGGAAGGGAGTTGCCAATCTCTCCGAACGTGGGGAACGGTTTCTCTCCTAATATCCAACTGCCTAATCAGAAATATTTCCAAATACCCTAACTCTGGTTTGGGTCACGGATGGCACCAGCCGCTGCCCGGGAGGGATTCAGGACCTGCCCTCATGGGGAATGAGCAGCAGCTGCAGAGAGCCAGCAAACAGCAAGCCGAGCACAGTGCCCCGTGTGTCAGGCTCTGTGCCCAGAGACCCAGAGCCGGGTGTTTGCTCCAAGGGCTTGGGAGGGGTGGGGGGGGCTGCTTTGAGAGAGTCAGGGGGGCTGGCAGCGGAAGGAGCAGAGGCAGGGAAGCAGAAAGGCTGGCGGGACGCCTCACGGGTTTCCTGGGGAGAAAATGTCTGTTCTGCTGCCTGTGTGGGCTCAGGACCCGGGAAAACAGAATCCATCACCAATGGGGCAGAACGTGTAAAACCAGCAAGAGCGGCAGAAAGTAGACTGCCTGTGACTCGGGAGATGAGGAGCCGGGCGGGAGGGCAGCTGGGGGGGCTCAGGCTGTGGCTGGAGTGGGAGGCGGGGAGACTTCTGAGGGCAGAGGCCCGGGCCCCTCAGAGGCTGTCCGACCTTCTCCATGGTCGGATGCAGAAGAAAAGCAGATCCATGCACTGGATTCCCCACTGGGCTGGAGGCCAGGCCCTCCCCCATAAAGTCCCTTTTCTCCTTTTAACGCAGAATCCTGTTGCCCATGGAGGCCACATCAAGGCGACCATGCCCCCACCCCAGAGACAGCCGTGGGAGGGCTTGTGAACCCACAGGCGCACGTGTTACACATACAGAGACACGGTTAACACCCGCCGGGAAACCGGCTTTGTGGATGATCAGCCTGAGATGGACACGTTAGGGAAGTGACACGACAGAGTGTCTGCGGGTCGTGTTCGCTTTTACATGGCTTCACTGCGGCCTGGTCTAGAAGTTTCCGTGCAAGGAGAAAACACAATGTGGAGGGTGAGGAGGACAAAAACTGGGGAGCAACCACCCAAAATGGGACAAAAGCGCCCGCGGGTCGGAGCATCAGGCCGGCTCATGGCGGGTGGTGACCTGGACCCTCTCTCTGACCCTAGCAAGCGGCGCGAGGACTGGGAGCGCTCCATCTTCGTGCGGCTGAAGGAGGGCGGCTACAGGCTGAGGGAGAACGTCCTGTTCCACCTCTACGTGAGCACCTCCCCCTGCGGAGACGCGCGCCTCAACTCGCCCTACGAGATCACCACAGACAGACGTAAGAGAACGCCTTTCCCTCTCGTATGCAGACAGCCCCAAACCCGGCCGCAGGCGGCTGCGCTGACGCCACCGGTGGTGCGGCCGGCCAGGCCCTCAGACGCTGCGAGGACCGCGTCTGCGGAGATCTTCACACACACCCTCTAAAATCCTAGTCTGAGACGCCCGGATCATCTGAGCCGGGTAGCTTGAATCTAAAATTAGCTATTTAATGGCCACAGTTCCTGCTCCATTTTAATCGGTCAGACAGCCCCCTGTCTCAGTCTGGAGAGTAGGATGAAGGAGGACGGAGATGAGAATTACACAGAGTGGGAGAAACTCCAGCTGGCTGTGTCTGCGTCCATTTGCAACCCTGGTGAGACTAAAGCTTAGCTTTTTAACATCCAGTAGTGGTTGACACCCGCAAGAGAGTCACCTACAGGTTCCATGCTGAGCCCCCTGGGTAGGACCCACCTCTCGGGGATTTTAGCAGAGCAGGTGCACACAGAGGGCAGTCATCCCCACCCCAACGAGAGGTGACACTGTTCCAGAGAGGTGACACACACGGGGTCCCCTTGGTGTGGATCCGATGACCTCGGGGTATCTCCAGGGAGAAAGAAACAGTCTTGCGGCTGCTCCGTAAGTGAGGTAAGGAGATTCTACTACGGATGTGTGTTACACATACTTGTGTACATGCCACACACACACATAACTCCTCTCAGAAGCAGTACGAGGCAAAGCTTGTTGTGTCAGCAATGATATTAAATACACGCATGTGATGAGGGGTCTCGTCCCAATAAAGACGTGAAGCATCCAGGCTTCATCTTGTGCTCGGGGGAATGTGCAGCAGACACACAGTTTTAAAGGTTCCTGATGTCCCCCATGCAAGGCCACATTTGTGTCCCAATTACCAAAGGGAGGAAAGACGAGCATTTTCTGGACTCTCTGGGCTCCAGACCAGTGGTGGCGCCTCCAGCAAAGAAAAGGAAGGTGCAGGAGAAACAGATTGCTCACTCCTGCACATAGTAACCTAGTTCCCTAACACTCGGACTGGAGGCTGGTCCAGGAAAACGCTTTCTCCCGTTGGGAACTGTCCCCCAGCCCATTGCTTTCCCCTGTGGGGAGGTTGGACGGAACCCTCCATCACAGGACTCCAACATTTTCACTACCGTCTCAGTCTGCGTGGGCCGCTGTGACAGAACACCACAGACCAGGTGGTTCACGAACAGGAGACGTTTATGTCTCCCGGGTCGGGAGGCTCCAAGTCAAGAGCAAGACCCCGGCAGATTGGGTGTCTGGTGGACCCTCTTCCTGGTTCACAGACGGTGTCTTCACCCAGTGAGGGGGTGAGGGAGCTCTCTGGGGTCTCTTTATGAGGACACTAATCCCATCATGGGGGCTCCCCCCTCAGGACCTCATCTAAACCAAATTACCTCCCAGGCCCCCACACACAAATACCATCTCGCCAGGGGTTAGGGCTTCAACAGAAGAATTCTGAGGGACACAAACATTCAGTCCATAACAACACCCTGTGGAAAGTAAATGGAAGAATCAAGTCAAACTGCGACTCAAGAGAAGGGAACCCACTAAATATCAGGGGCCTCTCTAGGTGCTGCCCCAGGAGGGTGGGAGGACCGGGGGTCCCGGCCACGTGAGCAGTCGGCGTAGCTGCAGTCCTGGGGGATGGTGAGACCACACAGTCTCCAAAAAGAAAGGAGAAAACAACGTGAGGTTGATTTATTTTTCCTAGGGATGTTCATCAGCTGGATCCACACCATACCAACTCCCCTATAAAACTGTGACGTGTGGCCCATTAGACAGCTACTCGGAATTACCTTTCCACTTTCTCTTGAAAGGCTTGGCACCATGATGACCTGGCCTAGGAGCCCCCCGGTTCTGGAGGAAAAGTCCACAGGATGTTTGGGGCCGGCCTTAATTTATCCAGCTTCCTCCCAGCGGGGGTCTGACGGCTGAGTGAGGATGGCAGGAGCCTCGGTCACGCCTGAGACCCGCGGTCTCTCCAGAGGGGCGGTTCTAGCTCATTGGGCCCCCGCGCCTGTATATTGGGCACCCACTGTGGCCTCCCCAGCCTTCGATTCCAACTTGCAAAGCTGGTGGTTTAGAAAAACAAACAAATACATCTCAGATGCACCCTGGGGTTCACTTCCAGACACAGATGTCTTTTATTTCCTGGTGCTTTTAGGAACTGGCAGGTGCTGGTGGAAGAAAAAAATAAAGCACTTTCCCCACATTGTTGCTGCAGCTACGCCAGGCAAACACGAGCTGCTGCTCCAGAGTTAATCGGGCTGGGGTTTCTCCCAGGCGTCCTACTGGGCGCTGCCGAGAAGGGGCACCTGGCGAGTTGGCCCCGCGGACTCGTCAGACCAGAGTCATGCAGCACCCTTCCCTTGCTCATTCAGTAGGACACGAAAACCCAAACTCCTGTGGTGCCTGCTTGGAAGGGCCTCCCAGCGAGACTCCCAGCATTCTGCACATGCCCGAGGGAGGCAGGATGCTCAGGAATAATTTTCCTTTTAGAGAGAATTCACTACCATTGAGGGGGTTCCACATGGTGCTCACTCGTGGGGTGTTTCTCTCTGCTACTCTTCAAGGAGGGTTGGAGCCAGAGGAGAGGATGCGGGTGAGGGGACCTCTGCTCTGAGGGGCTCCTGCCGGGCAGAGTCACTGGGGACAGGCCCCACAGAGCCATTCCCAGAGGTCAGCGTGTCCACCTCCTACAAGCTAACCTTGCAGAAACACTGCCTCACTGCCCCACAGCCTTGGGGTTCACGCTCCTAAATGGAGCCCAGGGCACATGACCCCAAAGGTCACGGCGATATTGTCATGTCCACAAATGCAGACCACAGAGCACAGACGTGCTCGGTCCACTCTCTGAGGTTGTCACGGATTCTCACGAGCTTGTCGCAATCTGGGAGAAGCTCCAGCACAGGAGACCGAGGCCTCCGAGGTGCTGTCCACCACCTGGCCCGCTCCTCAGCCACCCTCTCTCCTCTCGCCAGCACATTGCCCTGCCCGGGCCCAACCACCCTAGTGCATTTTAATCTCCCTCATTTGGTCTGCAAGGAGCCGTTGTCATCCCTACAGGGGCCTGCAGCGTGCTCACCCCTCCATCAACCGCAGCCATGCCCCAACTCTCCTCCCCAACCCCTGCTTCCTCTACCTGTCCCATATACATATCACACAGACACACACACACACACACACACACACATACAGGCACGCACACGATGTGAATGAGCACACACACACTCGACAGGTGTTTGATGCATCAGGATCTGCAGTCACACCTGTGACATGGCTGCGTCTAAGACAAGTTCTGAACAGAGTTCCTAGATTATTCCCCCTTAAGAGTGAGGCAGCACAGACAGAGCACAGCCGGAAAATTCTCTAGGCAGGTGTCAACAACCACTAGACCCAGTGTCACCCACCAGCTTAGCTAAATGCTCCAGTCTATCTCCCACAGATGCCATGAGAAATAGCATGATTATGTCGTGTCTTACAAGCTGTGCTGAATGCCTAGAATGTTCTGAGCCAGTTGCACTCATTTACATTAGGGCAGGTCAAGAGATTGAACCAAAACCCCGCAGGAAGTCAGAGAACCTCATGTACACTTCCCAAAATCCCTGTCCTCAGATTTGCCTGCTGATTTACAGAAGCATGGAATATATGATAACACTGGTGCTTTGTAGGGTCAATGGATTTAAATGGCCTCATAATTAACCATCATCACATCACTGTCTCCATCAAGACAAAGGACACCCATGTGACCACATGGCAGATACTGTAGATATTATTACCATGATAAATAGAAGGTCACTTCACAGGTATGCCTTCTGGAATACAACTTTTGAAGATGATTTGAAAATTAAGTTTATTTGGTGTTTAAAAATATTGTCTTCCTTTCTTATACTTTTTCCCCATTTCTGGCTCTCTTTCTCTCCCCTATACCCCTGTTGCAACCATGTCCCACTTTTTAGATAGATCTTTGCTCCCTAGCTGGACTTCTGTGGCCATTTGTCTTCATCAACTTTTGATTCTCCCAAAAGTAAAACATTCACTTGAACAATTTTCTAAAGTGCATCACCACCCTCACTGTATCTTGACATCAATCTGCAAAGGTAAGGGTTTTAGATTAACGAACACTACAACAAGAGTCTGATGACATGGAATATTAGAATTAGCTTAGAATATCCTTACAGATCAGGGAGTATTTAGGTATACACAGTAGGCAGGATCTTCCGGTTTCACACCTCCACTGCCTGGGGCACACCGTAAATCCACTACAGATTATTTAGGTTCAGTTCCCTGCAGGTTCTGGTTGGATTGGCATTTCGTTCTGCTTTAAGTGGCATCTTCAACTCCCTCCTGCGTCTCGCAATTAGGCAAGAAAGAGCGCGAGGAAACAGGCTGTACAAGATGGCCGACCCTCAGAGCCCTCCTGGGACGGATCGAGCTCATCAGGGAGCATGAGAGAAGGCAGCCAGAGGTTGAACACCGCCAAAATAAACACTCCTCAGGAGCAGCTCCTGCACCTGGCTCTTCAGGCAAAATTAATCTACCTGAAAACTTTGGGTTAACTGCTAGAAACGAGTTGTTAACTCAAGCCAGGCCTCTCTGTTGTCATGGCACTAACAGACTATAAAATCCACTTCATGGGAAGTTAGTTGTGCAGAAGCAATGGATAAGGACTTAGAAAAGCCTTACAATATAATAGGCAACTTTTGAGGTCTGGAAAATGTCACAATAGTTGAAGCATTGAGAGAATGATAAGGATACTATAATTACCAGAGAGAGAGGGACAGCAAGTACCATATTCCCTAAAAAAATATCCCCACAGAGAAGAGTCAAGTCTCTAACATTGTGCTAAACTGGAAACTGTTAGGTGTGCTGGCCCCTCCACTCTCCCAAGGCTGCCTGCCACAGGAAGTTGATGTGATAAAGACCCCACCTGGACAGTGTCAAAAGTCAGGTCAGACCAAAGGTTCGCTCAAGTGTTTCGAGTCATGTGAACTATTTTATGTTCCATTTTTCATCATCACCGTCACCATCTTCATTATCTTCTTTGTCACCATCATCATCTTCTTCATTCTCATCACCATCAGCAGCAGCAGCACCATCATCACTGTCATTGTCATCATCATCATGAGTCATCATCCTCATTCTCATCACCATCATCACCACCACCATCATCTTTCTCATCATCACCATCGTCATTGTCATCATCACCATCACTATCATCGTTATCATCATTGTCATCATCATCATCTTCTTCATCAACTTCATCATGATCGTCATTGTCTCCCCATCACCATCACCATCTTCACTACTACATCATCACCACCACCACCACCACCATCATCATCATCTTCACCACCATCATCACTGCCATCTTCACTACCACCATCATCACCATCATCATCGACATCATTGTCATTGTCATCTAATTCCTAGGGCCATTTAAACATGCAAAGAAGAGATTCACTCTTCACCTGGGGGAGGGCTAGGTGTTCCTTAGCTGTGCCCACCCGGGCTCAATCTCCCAGCTTTGTTCTTCCTTCCATGGATGCCTCACAGACCAGTCCAAATTGGATCTCATCAAGTACCAGGTTGGTAGCAAGGTCAGAAAACAATCTGAAACCTCTCAAAAGTTTACTTTCTCTGAGGAGTGCAGCAATCTTTCCCAAGAGACGGCCTTTAGGTACTATGGATATGTAGTAAAAGAACTTAAGTTCTTAGAAAACATGAGAAAATACACTGGAAATTACTTTGAGATCTGTAAAAGAAGGTGCCCATATAACACAAGTTATTTATTTTTTGATGCCTTCAGGGAGGGTAAATTAGAGAGAAATCCCATTTCCACAACTTCTAAAACTTAAATAGAAGCTTTTTACAAAAAGCATTTAGTATCCACCCATGTCATCACATGTATGTAAATGTTGGTGTCACTGTGCTATTTTATATGTAATTTGTACACAAAGCAGTTAACCATTTCCATATTGCAATACAATCCAGACTTACTGTACAGACCTTTTTTAAAGAAAGAAAAAATAAATTTAATCTTCCTCCTTCACGCTAGTTCTCCAAATAACTGTGGGGTATGCAGTGTGTGGGGGGGGAGGGGGCTGGGGGGGTGTCGAGAGGGCTCTGGGAAGGAAAGGAGGGAGAACACAGAAGGGACCCATCCATAGGATGCATCAGTCATTTCTGTGCCCGCCTCATGTGGCCCCGGGGTAAGAACAGGCACAAGCTAGCAGCTCATGTGTCCTGTCTCATTGAATCCCCACAGCCTAGGAGGTAGACACCATTACTATCCCAATTTTAAGATGAAATCACTGTGTCACAGTGGTTTTAA
Organism: Tapirus indicus; assembly: GCA_031878705.1. Taxonomy (NCBI): domain Eukaryota; kingdom Metazoa; phylum Chordata; class Mammalia; order Perissodactyla; family Tapiridae; genus Tapirus; species Tapirus indicus. The sequence continues at coordinate 126,624,785 of CM062925.1, forward strand.
GTAAATTTTCCAAGGATACACAGCTAGGAAACAATATAGCCAGGATTAAAACCTAGACTGGGGTCTGCAGACCACGGGCCTCAGGCCAAATCCCACCCACTGCCTTTTCAGTATGGACCACAAACAAAGCATAGTTTTTATAGTTTTAGATGGCTGAAAAAAGTGAAAAGAATAGTATTTCATGACATGTGAAAGTTACATGAAACTCAAATTTCAGCATCCATAAACAAAGTGTTACAGATTGCAGCCCTGCTTGTTCGCTGACCGTCTGTGCCGTTTCATGCTTTGGCGGCAGAGTTGAGTTGATAGGGACCACGTGGCCACAGAGCCTCAGTTATTCACTGTTTGGCCCTTTATGAGAAGCCAGTGACCCGGTCTAGACGTGGGTTCTGGAGCCCAGCTCTGCACCACGTCAGTGTTGAAGAGGAGAAGAAATTCCTCCCGTCCTGACCCATTTTTATGCTTCCCTGTCCTAACCCAACTGGCCACGGCCCTGGGGTCCATTGAGATGTTTTCTAGACACACCTGCCCCTCCTCCTCCACCACTCCAAGTCGGGGAGCCTGCGTTGTCTCTCAAAATCGGGGAACCCCCGCCCCCTTTCACGGCCGCCTCTTCTCTCCTAGTGAGCAGCAGCAAACACATCGTCAGGAAGTTCCGCGGGCACCTGCGCACGAAGATTGAGTCTGGGGAAGGGACCGTGCCCGTCCGGGGCCCCAGCGCGGTGCAGACGTGGGACGGTGTGCTGCTGGGTGAGCAGCTCGTCACCATGTCCTGCACCGACAAGATCGCCAGGTACAGTCCCCTCGCTTTCCTCCACTGATGTTGCGCGGTCTGGTGGGGCCTCAAGTGGGAGCAGGGAATGCGTCGTCTGGCAAGGGGGCCTCGTCCCTTCGCCTTCGTCGCAGATCACACCTTTAGTTCCACATTCCTGAGGCAAAAGTGTCCTGAGCAAGCAAGTACTGCTGCAGATAAACAGAAGCTCAGGGTGGCTCTATGTCCGAACCGTCTGGGCACTGCCAGGCTGGCCCACAGGACTGACGGGGAGGCAAAGGATGCTCTCCCCTTGGCCCGCCTTTGCTCAGCACCCCCCCGGAGCCAGCCCGCCCCCAGGTACCCAGCTCCGACCCCCCACCAGCCTCCACCTCACCCCACAGACACCCCACACCCCAGGCCTTCTCGCCTTCAGTGTGTGGGGTGCCCCTTGGGCCTCTTACCCCTCAGTGAAAGCTGACCAACTGTCAGGAAACATGTCCACCTGTGCTGTCGCCTGAAAGTCCCCCCACCAGCCATGAGATAGTCTCCTAGGAGTTCTCAAAAGCCCCCTTGAAGTTTCCCGCGGGGACCCTCAGCCAGCCAGCAGAGGGAGAGGGATCTGCAGGAAGGGCATGGGGTGCCCCTCAAAGGCTCCTTCTCATCAGGGTGGGTAGAACTTGCAGGCATGAGAGCCACGCCCTCCCCCGCCTCCCTTCCTGCGCTCCAGGGTATACAATACCCTCTGGGCACACTTCTGTCTGGGACTTCAGTTTGGAAAGTGTCACAGAGCACACTGTGGGGGGGGGGTGGATTTAGATGCTTCCTGGTGGAGCCATAAACAGCCCCAAGCCACCTGACTGGCGGGAATCATAAGGTGCCAATGGAAAACCTGTGTTCAGAGTGAATCAGAACACCTCTGGAAATTCGGGTAAATTTACTAATCTGTCATCTATAAACTAAGTCAACACAGTGTGTTCCATGCAAATGTGGTCGTGGGCAAGCCCCACCTGCCCCACCTTCCAACAATGCTGCTGCCGGAGATGCTCGTGTGGATAGACCTGCAGGTGAAGCTCTGAGGAGCTGAGAAGATAGTTGGTTAGGAGAGGGGAGGGGAGCAGAGCCGGAGCGGGTGTGACGGAAACATCTGAAAGGCCCCACCTCACAGGAGGACGTGGGGGCCCCTTAGGGCCCAAGAACTGTGCACCGTGCCAGGCGTGGTTCCCAGCACATGGACACCCCGTGAGGCGGGACTGTCTGCCTGTTTGTCACCCAGCACAGGCTGGGCACATTCCGCTGCTCTGCCAGCGTTTGCTGACTGGCTGAAGGCCTTCTCTACCTATCAAAACCCAAAGTATTCGTCCACTGGCGCCTTTCTCCTGGAAAGCAGCGAGCAGAGCCCTAGAGGTGGAGGCCACCCTCGTGGACTCAAGGGCCCGGGGGCAGCCGGGAGCCCTGGGGCAGCATCGCAGGCTGGGGAAGTCCACTGCAGACCTGACCCTGAGGACAGCCCCGCCTTCTCCAACTCCTCAGGGCCTCCCTCCTGCTCTGCAGGTAAACCTCAGCCCTGGAGAATGGATCGGATTGGAGTCCTCTTGGGGAGTGAGGGTACGGCTGCAGGAGCGGTGGGGCTGTGACTGCTCCCAGCCAGTGCAGCAGCAGGACGGCCCGGGGACAACAAAGCAGCCCGACTCCTGCGCCAGCGGAGCTGGCAGTCATTAGCTCACCTCTCAGGAGGAAATGTGCTCCTCCTCTGTAATATCTTCTGTTCGTGAAGCAGGGAGAACAGCAGCCCTTCTCAACATAACTGAAACCCTCTCAGTGCCATACGTTCGCCGGGTTTCTAAATTAACTCCCTGACTCCCTAGAAAAATGAAGTGAATTAAGGCTATGGAGGTGAAATTTTGTTGTCTCTGGGATCTTGAACGTCAACAGACAGCAAATTAAACTTGGGCTACAAAACCTGCATTACATGAGTCATTGACAGGCCCGTCGACGTAATGCAGCCACTCAGAAGTCAGGTGTTGCTCCTTCTAATATAATCTACTCGAAAAACAAAAGTCCACATTGCATCCCTCTCCAGGGGTTTCCAAATGGTGGCCCGGGTTGAGAAGATTCTAGAGGCTTCTGAAGAAGAGAGACAACCTTTGGGGACACTGATCCTCAGGGCTCTGGAGGGCTGGGGGCAGCTCTCTCCCTGAACTGACCCAGGAATTCATCCACAGGAGCCGGGGATTCGAGCTCAGCCCCCAGTCTCTCTGCTTTCACCTAGTCTGGTCCCCAAACCCAGTGGTGAGACCACTGAGGGGCACGAGGGGGCTGGAGGCGCCCTGGAGAGGGCGTGGGGCCCAGCGTCCCCTCCCCACCCCAGCCCCTGGAGCCCACCTCTCACCTTCCTGAGTCTTTCTTCTCATTTGTTTCTCTTCTCCCTCTCTCTTCTTCTTTCTCTTTTCCTCTTCATTCCTTCTCTCTGTCTCTGTCCCTGTCTCTGTCCCCGTCTCTCTCTGTCCTCCCCTGCACCGCCCACCCTGGGCCCCATCTCCTCCCTGCACGTGCCCACCCTCTCTGCCTCCTCTGCACTTCAAGCTCATCACTAGCTGTCATCCCCCCTCCACCCAGTGACGCCCTTTCCCTCCTCAGGCTCCACCCGCACCTCGTGCCCTGCACTGAAGTGGCAGGAATTCCTTTTCATCCCCCACTGTCTGCTGTGTCTAAGGTCTTGTCAGTTGGTTTGCATGGTGTCTGTCACCGAGAGGTGCACGTGTGGCTCTTGATCGATAATACCTGTTGGTGATGAGGATGAAGAAATAGTGCCCCAGCTCCGAGTGGTCCCATCTGGGTCAGGCACCCTGCCCCCGCCTCGGCGTGGAGGTGTTAGCGCACCCCCCCCAGTCAGGCCCTGACCACGCGATGAGGATGTCAGCGCTCCGGCACGAGCCATCTCAGAGTGGGGCCACAGTTGCCATTTTGAGCGGGAGCATATGTCACACTAAAGATTCAGGACCATAAGCAGCTGCAACACGCATTATCTGTGCGAAGGCTTCGAGGAGAGACCATCTGATGCTGTTGGTGTTCATCTGTTTCCTATCCTGTACAGAATCAAAGCTAAACCTAGGGCTTAAGTGAGTTCAAATTAAAGGACCCTTGATCCACAAATGCAGATGAAATATTCTGGCTCATTGAATCGATGACATCCAGGCTCTACGTGGAGAGCGAAGGTCTGAGGACACAAAGATGAGCAAGTCCCGTCCCTCCTCCAGGAGTCTGGAAAATGGTGCAGGACACACTTGGCTGTGAAACCTACAACCGGGCACTCCATCCCGGTACAGGGCGTGCTGGAGCCGACACAGCCCGCGAGAGCCGATCACAATCAGGCAATTTTGAAAGCCAATTGTTAAACAGTCATTATTAAAGATTAAATTAAATAAACTTACAACTAAATACATTATATGAAAACAAAGGCATTAATACTCAAAACTCACCACTTCCTAACGACTTTACTACACTCTAGTATTATTTTCACTCTGGAAGTTATCAACACCCGTCGTATCCGCGTGGTGGAGACGCTACGGGATGCCGTGCTCCTGCTCATCTCGTCCCAGCTCTGCGCTCAGCCACTTCACACTGTTCCCATGAAATTGGCCTCAGGAGTGATATTTACACCACGGAAACTGGCAAACGCTGCAAATAGTGCCCTTTTTCTGGAGCACCGAGTGTGACAGCATACCGCTGAAAGGGTCATGGGTGACTTGGAACAAGAGCACACGGAGTCTAGAATAACACATCTGAGGCTGGCTCTGCCGTCTGTTCTCTCCGTCGGGAGGCAGCGAACACACAGGGATCAGGATCCAAACAGCAGCGCGAAGGTGGGATGCAGAGGGAGCGAGGCGGGACTGGCAGACGAGACTCACCTGAGACTTGTCCTCTGCTGTGAGAAGACAGTCACGATCCCTCAGGAACAGTGTCCCGGAGGACGCCACCCCCCACAACTCCTGCTTACTCTCCGGGAACAACCCACATCCTCCCTCTATGAGAAAACAGCAGCCAGGAGTCAAAGCCTGCCTCACCTTCTCCCTACCACATCACAAGGACATCCATCGTGTCCTGCTTCTCCCCCCCAGATCCCGGCAGGGCCTCTCGCCTCCTCTGGGGCCTTCTCCATCACGAGTCTTCCTCTCATTCCTGCATCCTCTGCCCCGAAACTAGTCATCATATCAGCTCGTCTTACCCATCTTAGAAGTAAATCCCTAACCCCAACATCCTCCTCGAACTGCACATGTGCTTCCTTCCAACCCAGATTTCTGGGAGGATTGTCTGTGCTCACCCCCAACCACCCCACGAACCATCCGGCTTGATTGTGCACCACTCCAGTGAGGGCGTCCTCGCTGAGATCAACGGGAATCACCGTCCTCCTCCCAGGCCCTTAGGACGGGTCGCTCCTTCAAATTCCCTGCTCCATGAATGGCTCCACCCACCTGATCGCCCAGATCAGAAGCTCGGCGGTCACTGTGGACTCACCACGCACAGGCCATTGCTAACACGTCCCGTGGAGGCCTTCTCCTCACCTCGCAAGCCCACCACCTGCTCTTTCTTTTCTCTGGGAACCTTAATCCAGGCCCTCCTTCCTCCCTAGAATTTCTCTCTCCTGCCAATGCCACATCACATGTCCATCAGCACCTGCACACCACCACAGGGACAAAAGATGCCGATGGAAGAGATGGGTGGACGGGTGGGTGGGGGAGGGGGAACAGGAGGATGAAAGGCTGCCCTGACAGAGGTGACACACACACCCCTCTAACCCCCTCTGCCTGTGTCTGCGACGCCTTGTTAGCGGGAAGGGAGTTCATAACTGGTGGAAACATGAGCAGGCGCTGGCAGGGGCCGACCGCACGCAGTGTCCTTGCTGCTGATGACACCAGCCTTCAAGAACACGACTGGTAGTGAATACACAGCATTGACACCTGCAGGGAGAAGGCGACCAGTCGCTGTGGGGAGACACCAGGGAAGCCCAGAGCCGTGTCTGACTTTTACAGTCGCCCGTCTACTGGAGGCTCCGAACACTGCCCCTCTCCACACCCTCACAGGTACAGATGGCGTACGCACAGTCAGCAGTCAGGAAACACTGAAGAACAAACTCTCTTGTCAGAACGGCCATGACGTCCAATACAAATGGTGCGCAGGATGGAGCCCGGTCTGGAAGCTGAAGTGGTAAAGGCCCGCGATCTCTCCAACACCCACGCGGACGGCTTTGGAAAGACGGAAACGATGTCTTCTGCCAGTCCCTAATTTTTGCCCCTCTCAGTTGCCAAAGCCAAAAGGTTATTTGTGCTGCCCATAAATTTTAGGGATGTGTCTGTAACCTGCTATAACCACTGATTTTCTTTCCAAGGGTCTTATCCCAAACACTGCTTGGAGTCCACAGCCACATATATTTAGTAATTTAGAGATTTCTTGATTAATAGATGCAGTTTTGTTTGAGCAGCCATGAAACAGAAATGTTAGGCTAACTTCGTTCATCACCTGACTTTTATGTATTAAAATGAAAACAGATGAGTAACATTGCTTCTTTAATTAACGTAGAGAATGTGTATCCACCAGACAAGTTTGTAATTCTTTTTACAAATCCCTTTTGACATCAATGAAAAATGGACTGGAGCTGGTTACATCAAAAGATCTAAACAACCAACACAGCTGCATCATTTCCCACCCGCAGATCAGGGGCAATGCACAGGTACCACTTTTCGGATCAATAACACCCAAGTAATAATATAAATTAGACCACAGCAGGCCTTCTTCCGAGTACGAATTCCATGAATAACAATTGATACCATTTTACAATGTCACTTGTAAGACAGGTTTACAGCAAAACATGTTCTAGAAAGCTTGAAATTTTTACAGAGGTTTAAAATGAGCTATAAAACAAGTTGAGAAACTTCCACAGGATAATTTTTCACCTTTCCTTACACATTATCTATGTTCCCGGCTGCTCTGTCCTCAGTCCCCTCGGCGATGCTGCGGACTCTCTCTGAACCCCACAGGGACAGGGGTTTAGTCTGCAGGGGCAGGTGTGAAGGAAAGGTGATGGGTTCACTGACAACCTCATCTCTGACCTGACCAAGGTGAAAAGCCCACTGGAAAGAAGGTCCCTCCCTCTGAGGTCAGAGTCATGACTCTTTCAAGAGACTTTCACATCTCTCTGGGAATCGCTTAACGAACCCACTTCTCTCCATCATAAGAGGGTCAGCCCATGTGGGGAGAAGGGAGATTCCTGTGTAGCCCCCTCTGTCCACAGGCAACTTCCTCCCCACTCAGGACAATTCTGAACCGTCACCAAGCCTGTTCCCCGAGCCCCTCTCAGGGAGCTGAGATTCAGCCACAGGTGGAGGCGTCCGCTCCTGAGGGCAGGACCCCATCCTGCGCAGCCCTGCGGTCGCCCGCCTGCCTCTATGTGGTGAGAACAGTGCTGATTACTCATCGGTGCTCACTGGCCCCAAAGGACATTGTCACCTGGTAAGAATCTTGTCTTCTGTGGCTGTTCGCCTACTTTACACCTTGTCCCCCGAATAGATCACACACTCCGAGAGACAGCACGAACCCCGTGCACCCCCTGCACTCCTCCTCGAGGTTCTGGAACACACTGCAGGGCCTTGGCGGATGCCCACAGATGTGACACTAACAAAACCATTCTGAGACGAAAAGGGGCCGTCAACGGATGGCCAGTGTGTGGGCTCACTGAGATGGCCCAGAAGCAACGGACTGAAGTCCAGCTGTGTGAGCTGACGAGTGATTCAGGAATGTGAGAGGCTTTCCGCTAGTCAACGTGCAGGTGAGAGTCTCCTTGGAAGGTGGGGCTGCACCTGTCCATCACCTACGCTGATCAGAACGGGCCGACGGAAGACAGGGAGAGGAGGCATCTTGCTCCTCAGAGGAGAAGACGTGAAAGGCTGGCCCGAGCCCGAGTCGGGGGACAGGTGGCCTGTGCCAGACAGAAGGACTGTGAGGTTTCTTTTTGTGAAAATATCTGCATCTTGGGGGCAGTGAGTGCTCACAGACTCTGGAGGGTAGAGCTTACAGGGACCAGAACAGTGGAGGGGTGGCCCCTGGCCACATGGGACACTAAGAAGAAATCACAAAGCCAAGCAGCTGGCTAGGCGCCCGACCCAGGACACCGCGAGCATGGACAGAGGCTGCACTCGCAGATGCAAACTTGAAGCAACGTTTCCAATTGCTCCAAATAAGTCCAGTACTCAGTGACTCTCCAACGCGACAAGGGCAGCTGCTGTTATGTTATGTCATTGTTATTAAACTCATTTCAAAGACATGGGACTGAGGTTCAGGGAAATGTGTGCGCCGTGCGCAGGTTTCCTCCACTAGTTAGCATGGCTAACACAGTCTTCCCTGAAGCCTTCGTGCAGGACACGGGCGGGTCCCCGGGCTGCCCGAGTGATGTCACACTCAGCTCCTTCTGGAAGCAGTGAAGGGAGGTCACTGCACTGGGAGGTTGGAGGCGTCTGGCAGATCTCCACCCAAGGCCGCAACGCCCAACACTGTGAGTCAGACGCGGGCAGAATATCCTACGCCACAGCAAGAGCTCTGTGCTCCCCTCTGGTGGGAAGAGACGCCCCAGAGGCCTTAAGTGGGGATACACCAGCTAAATTTTTTTCCTTTAAAAATAATTTTGACGTTGACGTTAACAGAAAACAAAATCTGATTTCTCTGTTTGGAATAGAGTCGTCGGAACTACTGGGAAAACTCTTGGCCCGTGGAAGTCTTTCAGAAGTGAAATAACTTTTCCTTTCTAGATTTTCAGTCAGAAAGAAATTTTAGTTGAAACCCTGGAGCAAAATACCACCTTGAAGATAAAAGCCAGTTCAGATGCTGCAGGCGGGGAGAACGGGCCCTCCGGGCTGAACTGGCTTTACACCAACAACAGTCTCTGAGCCCACGGACAGTCCCGAATGCACCTAAAGCTGTGTTGTTTTAGCACCTGCGGGTCAAAGGGAAACAACTGAGCAGGTCTGGAGAAATCAACCGAGCACACCCTCTGGCTGGGAAAGCTCGAGCCAGGGCTGCCAAGCATCTGACAATTCCCCCGTCAAAAAATAAAACAACAAAGAAAAATCAGAGAAAAGGGAAAAGCAGAAAAGAGAGAACCAGCCAACAACACCCCCGTGGTCACAGAAAACGGCAGTCACTTTGGCTGCGTCTGCGTTAATCTTTCTTCCTGAACGCACGTTTCTCCCGCAGTCAGGATCTTGCCGCAGTGGACAGCAGTTTGCTGACAATCGCTCCTCAGCACTATAATGGCGCTCCTTTCGAAGCCAGAGCACATCAATGCACGTGTGATCCACGGCTCCCGGTTGCACCAGCCGCACTCCTCCCTGTTGCTGGCTGTCTGGGATGCGTCCCAGGGACTGCTACTGTGAGTAGTATTTCCCATCACATCTTTGTGCGGGAGCTTTCTTCCAAATCTCCAAGTACATACTCGGATAAACTCCCTAAGTTATGGAGCCCGCCCCTGATGGAGGGTCAGCAGGAGGTGCTCGCGCAGGGACAGGGCGGAGCCCCTGATGGACCACAGCAGGTGTAGTGGGCTGGATGGTGGCCCCCAAGAAGATATGTCCATGTGCTCACCCCCAGAACCGAGGAACATGACCTTATATGGCAGAAGAGAGACTATGACCTACATTAAGGATGGAGAGAGGAAGTGCTCATCTAGATTATTCAGGTGGGTTCTAAGTGCAACTACGTGTGTCCTTATAAGAGGGGCAGGGAAGACTTGGGGACAGGCACAAGGAGAAGACACAGAGGAGAGAGGGTCATGTGGAGATGGTGGCAGGACCGGAGTGATGCAACTACCAGCTGAGGGACGCCAAGGACGGCTGGCAGCCCCCGGAAGACTAGAGAGACGCCCGGAACAGATTCTCCCCAGAGTCTCCGGGGGAGGAGCAGCCCTGCCAGCACCTGGAGTTAAGATGCCCGGCCTCCAGAACTGGGAGAGAATAAATTTCCGTTGTTTGGAGCCACCCTGTCGGTGGTGGTTCGCTACGGTGGTCCCGGGAAACCGATACAACCAGGTAAGAGACATCACTCTCTCAGCCCAACTCGTCTGGTCTTTGGAGAAAAGTCACAGTAAAACCTATTCCTGAAATGCATCATTAATGCCACTCTGGTGGTGACTGCAGGAAACCCAGAAAGTGGTGGTTCCACCAGGTCAATGACAATTGACCTTCAAAACCACAAATTGAGGTTGGGTAGCCAACCAAAGGGTCGTCCGATTTTCCTTCAGCTCAAAAAGATAAAACACACCGAACCCTGCGCCCCTGTGAGATGAGGGGACAGGAGACAGCAAGCATCAAGTCACATCTCCTGGAACCCCAGTCTCCCTGGAAGAACGGGAACACCAGGGAGGAGATTTTCGCTTTTGTCTCCAAGAATCAAAAGTTGAGTGGCATATAAAAATCTAAATCTTCTGGAACTAATGTTCCTTTAGATATGGTTTCTAATTTTAAGTACCTGAGCTTGATTATTGATCGCAATGTGTCTTTAAATGAGCAGATTAAAACTTTCTCCATAAAATGAACTGTAAAAAATGACGGCTGCTCTCTGGGGCACGAGACACTGTCTGATTTCTAAACTTAGATTCCAGGCTGTGCAGAGTGAGCGTCTCCTAACTGTGGAGATCCACTGCTCAGCTCTCAGCGGGAGCCTCTCCTCCCCGCCACCCGGCCCACGGGGAAACCCTGACCTCCTTCCTCCTTGATGGACGGGCGCACATCTTATTTTTAAAGTGTTACCAGCTCTACCGAAATCAGGTGACAGTGCTGTCCATTTTTCCAACCTCAAAATACAGGTCCTTCTAAAACAACTGTTCTTCCTAAACGCCCAACCCCAAATGTCCATAGCTTGGTTTAATAACCTTTACTCTTTCTTAACCGAAGATTGTGTGGTGATCTCATTATAGCTTTAAGTTAAATCTTACGTAATCTCCAGTGATGAAAGTCATGAGTGACAATTCAACAATATTTATCTAGTATAAAGAAATAACAACGATTGGGGCCGCCCAGTGGCACAGCGGTTTAGTCCGCGCTTGACAGCCCGGGGTTCGCGAGTTCGGATCCCAGGCGCCCGCCGACACACTGCTTGTCGGCCATGCCGTGGCGGCGTCCTATATAAAGTGGAGGAAGATGGGCACGGATGTTAGCCCAGGGCCAGTCTTCCTCAGCAAAAAGGGGAGGATTGGCAACGGATGTTATCTCAGGGCTGGTCTTCCCCACAAAAAAAAAAAAAAAGAAAGAACAACGATCAATAACACTCTGTGTCTGCCCCCCGTTACTCCTGCAACAACACTGTGACACGGGCCCAGGCTGAGGTGAAGCCCACTGTCCACCCCAGGAACCCGCAAGGGCTGAGGAGCACCATTTCTGCAAAACTAACCAGTAACCTAGTTAGGCGAACAGAGACAACGAGGACGTGGAAGGAAAACCAAAGAGTGGGCTACATGAGGAAGTCAGACAAGGCCCCAGAACCTCATGAGCAGCATGGATGTCAACTGGACGCGGTGGGAGCCGTGATGCGGGGTCGCAGGGAAGGAGTCCAATTCTCAGGGCCTGAGAAGGAACAGCTGGGAACACGAGCCTGTGTGGCATACACAAGGGTCAAAGCTTCCTTTTGTGGCTTTTGTCTTCACAAAAGGATAAACAAACATTCTCTAGAGTGAGTGGTTTGTCTCTAGGAACCAAAAGGCCGAACACATCATCTCTGAGGAGGGGCGTAGAGCTCAGAGCTCCCACAGCAGCCAGAGGAGAGGAGCCAGCGATGAGGGAGACCCCGTGGCTCTTGCACAGACTTGCACACTCAGCAACATACCCCAGACACTGTCATCACCCCAAGGTCGGAGGGCTTTACTCTGTGCAGGAAGCTGGGATGAGATGGAATCATTGGACACTAAGAACAGAGAGACACAATTGGGAACAACCTCGTCACTAGTGTCAGTCTTCCGAGAATGTTTACATTCTACCAGTTTGTTGGGGTGTAGACTTAGCCAGAGATGTCACGTCTAGAGTGAGGGCATTTCTCAGGTGGGTTTTAGAGAAGATAAATCAGACATTATGTGGAGTGGGAGTGATTTCTTTCAGCTGAAAATAACCTGAAGCAGCACATCGTCCTGACCCCACCCTGGCCACCAGGAGAAGAAGCCATGTTTCCTGGGGACCCGTACCCCCTACTCCTGCAGTCAACACCAGTCTCCACCCAAACATTGTATTGTTCAGGTACTTTTTTTGCCATGACATATATACACTTCCTTAGAAGCTACTGGTAGCCATGGATCATCTCAAAAAACGTAATGGGCTCCACACCAGTTGTCTATTGTGTGTAACAAACCATCCCCAAACCTAGTGGCCTGAAACAACGAGTCATTTGTTCTGCTTGCAGACCTTCAATGTGTGCAGAGCTTGATGAGGCTGTCTCATTTTTAGCTGCATGGCGCCCAGTGGGGCAGCTCCCTGGGGCTGGAGGACTCACTCTCAAGATGGCGCACTCACGTGGCTGGCAAGTTGGCATTGATGGTCAGCTAGGGGTTCCCCTTCATTGGACTCCTTGGGATCCTTCTCAGCATGGTGGCTAGGCTCCAAGAGGAGGTGAGAGTGGAGGTGACAGCATGGATGAGGCTGAGTGAGAGCACACATGGTTTCCACGGCAATGGTAACGGTTGATGGGCTCACAGCCTAGGAAGGGAGTGGGGAGAGAGGTACCAGCAGGAGCGCAGTTAGGAGAGAGGAGCAGGCCAGACAGAAGAAGGCAGCTCAGAGGTCAGGCAGGCCGGGCGGATGCACCAGGGAACAAGGGTGACGCATGCCCTTGTGGTCAGGCAGGCTGCAGGCAGTCATAGCTATAGTCTTTCCATGAATGGACCGTAATTTATTTAACCAACTCTCTACTAAGAAGCAATTAGATTACTTCCAGTTTTTTGTTTTGTTTGTTTGCTCTGCAATTGCAAACAATCCTCTTGTGACTCTGCTTGCTCATATATCCTGGCATTTTATTGAGAGTCTATCCATGGGATGAATTCCTAGCAGTGACATTATTGAAAGGGTTATCGGTCTTCTCTTTTGCTTAGAAAGGCCCGAGGGAAGATATCGGTAGACTGGAAATGGGATGGGCCATTTATGCAGAAATGTCTGACTTGGCATTATTCCCGGTCTTGGTCAAAGAAGTGGGAGGGAGAAATTGTGAGACTGGGGTGGGGGAGGGCATGGAGGGGCAGGTGTCAACCCCACACCAGCAGGAGATTAAATTCTCCCCTATAGTCTTCGCCATGGGAGATGTCATATTACTATTGATGGAGACTACTGATTAATGGAGAAGTTATATGACTACTGTGACCTCACAACCAGCACCAAGACCAGCGGTTCTCAAACTTCAGCAGCATGAGAATTACCTGGAGGGCTTGTTGAAACTCCCACTGCCAGCCCCACTGCAGAGCTTGAGGGCCACCATTGTGGACAGTTGTTCAGAGCAGCAGGATGTGGTCGAGGGTAACCCAACTGACTGGGCAGCACTTGGTTTTCACCTGACTTTGACTCCACAGTCTGTACCAACTGCTTTGCTGCCGAAGTTGTCACACTGGAATCCCTCGAGGCATCAGAAAAGCTGATGCCCGGACTGCACCCTGGACCACTTCTATCAGAGTCTTTGGGGAGACCCAGCACCAGGAGATTGCCACAGGTCCCCAGATAAGCCCAATGTGCACCAAAGTTGTAAACCACTGCTGTGCAGCAACGCCTGAGTCATCCCTGCTGAACGATGAACACTGGCTCTTACCACGCTTCTTGCCCCTCAATTTGGAATTCACGGGTTCGAGTGTAGCCTGGGGAATATTCCCAGTCGGGTCTGGTTGTAATCTCAGATAATGAGCAAACCTGCTCACAGATGAAAAAGAGAGTGAAGTGAGTATATATTTTTTCCAGTTTTACTGAGATATAATTGACATATAATATTGTGTAAGTTTAAGGTGCACACGGTGACAACTTGAGTCACTTATATGTTGCCATATGATGACCACAGAGTCAGCTAACACCTCCATCACGTCACATAATTGTGCTGTGGTGAGAACATTTGAGAACTACTCTCTTAGCAATTCTCAAGTAGATGATACAGTATTGTTCAACTATAGTCACCATGCTGTAATTAGATCCCAAACTTACTCTTCTTGTAACTGAAATTTTGTACCCTTTGACCAACATTTCACCCTATTTCAGCCCCTGGCAACCATCATTCTACTCTGTTTCTATGAGTTCAACTTCTTTAGATTCCACATGTAAGCGCAATTATGCTGTATTTGTCTTTCTCTATCTGACTTATTTCACTGAGCATAACACCATCAAGGTCCATCCATGTTGTTGCAAATGGCAGGAGTTCCTTCTTTCTCATGACTGAATAATATTCCATTCTGTACATATACCACATCTTTATCCATTCATCCCTTGACAGACACTTAGGTTATTTCCATGTCTCGGCAGTTGTGAATAATGCTGCAGTGAACATGGGAGTGCAGATACCTCTTCAAGATCCTGATTTCATTTCCTTTGGATATATACCCAGAAGTGGGATTGCTGGATCATATGATAGCTTTATTTTTCATTTTTGAGGAACCTCCATACTGTCTTCCGTAGTAGCTGCACCAATTTACATTCCCACCAACAGTGCACAAGTGTTCCCTTTTCTCCACATCCTCGCCAACACTTGTTATTTCTGGTCTTTTTGATGATAGCTATTCTAACAGGTGTGAGGTGATATCTCATTGTGGTTTTGATTTGCATTTCCCTGATGATTAGTGATGGTGAGCACCTTTTCATGTAGCTGCTGGCCATCTGCATGTCTTCTTGGGAGAAATATCTATTCAGTTCCTCTGCCCAGTTTTTAATTGGATTGTTTGTGTTTTTGTTATTGAGTTGTAGGAGTTCCTTATATATTTTGGATATTAACCCCTTCTCAGATATATACTTGCAAATATTTCCTCCCATTCCATAGGTTGCCTTTTCATTTTGCTGATGGTTTCCTTTGCTGTGCAGAAGCTTTTTAGTTTGAGGTAGTCCCACTTATTTATTTTTGCTTTTGTTGCCTGTGTTTTTGGTGTCAAATCCAAAAAATCATCACCAAAACCTATGTCAAGGTCATAGGCTTTTCCCTATGTTTTCTTCCAGGAGTTTTATAGTTTCAGTTCTTACATTCAAGTCTTTAATTGATTTTGAGTTAATTTGTGTGTACGGAGTGAGATAGGGATGCAGTGTCACTCTCCTGCATGTGGCTGTCCAGTTTTCCCAACACCATTTACTGAAAAGACTGTCCTTTCCCCATTGTATATTCTTGACTCCTTTGTCATAAATTAATTGAACATATATGCATGGGTTTATTTCTGGGCCTTCTATTCTGTTCCATTGGTCTATGTGTCTGTTTTGATGCCTTAAGCATGTATTTTTGATGGTACTTGAAGACTGCACTGCAGACTTCACTGTAATTTTAGAGAGTTAGTTATGCCTCCCTTCTCGGCCACGTCGAGGTGGTGAAAACACTAGGCAGGAACACCAACCGTTCAAACACGCAACAGCAGTCGCCGTTTGCCTCCTTGTGTCCCAGGCACATGGGCAGCGACCATCCGAGGAGGCCCATCCCTGTGATTGTTGCCACTGATACGAGAAGGCCAAGGTCTGAACTGAGCAAGGAGACTGCATCTCTTGGTTAAAGGAAGGCTGCCTTTTCCCAAGATCTCTCCCTCACCTATCTTTGGTATTTCAGTGATTGACAAACAGACAAAAATACGTTTATTTAGGGATTATCTATATTGAAAACTAGACACGGGCTTTTTTCCTCTGCCAACATTGCAGTAATATCAGCTGTTTGAACAAAAGGAGAGATATTTTCCCATTCAACCCTGAATGCTGAAAATTCTCCAGTTTATATTCAGGGAGACATTTGGTTTTATTGATCATGTTAGCTGAATAAGTTTAAACTCCTAGAGCCAGGCAAGGAGAAGGTTGATTTTCTCTTTATTGTAAAGGTTATTAGGAGGAAGCCAGATATAGAAATTATTTGTCTTTAGACAATTCCACAGAATCAGAACCACTCAAATATGTTCCAGAAGTTTTGTTCAAAGCCAATATGTGGACGGCCTAAAGTACAGTGATGTTTCCTCTGGGGATACTAATTTGATTGTTCAAGTCTTGGCTTATTTCAAGAAAGTGCTTTGTTATCAATGGGGGAAATATCCACTTTCCTGCTTTTAATTGATAAGAGATGTTAAAACTTCACTAAGTCTCTGAAAAATAATAAGACACCCACCTGGGTTGTCTGCACCCCAGAATCCATTGCCATAAATGGTAATTTATCATCATAACTGTCAATCTACTACATCTAGACCCTTCAGTGCAAGAAAATCTGCTCTCATCAATACATACAAATACAAGAAAGCCTACATTTGGGTCAAAAGTAAAGTATACATTTAAAAAACAAATACCAGGAACTTTTATAGTGAAATAGATTTATTGTTAAACTTGTTCTTCCTTTTTCTTGGCACACCTTTCTAGCTTCTTCAAAACTAAAAAGGAGGTACCCAAAATACTAAACGAAGGTGACTCGTGAATCTTTCCTCACTTTTTGCTCTGTCCTTGGCACTGCCCAGAAATTCTGGTCTCCAGTTTAAGGGAAGGAGCCAAATGCCATAATCATGACTCAAAGACATAGGAGTTGTTTCTTCCAGGAAAAGCCTAGATACCAAAACTCTCTTCCCTGGGTTTTGTTGGGATTCTGTAACTCATCAGGGAAAGGCAGCCTCCCAGGAGCCCCGGGGTGGCCTGTCAGGTTGTGCTGTCGAGTGAAAACAGCCCGGGCAGAAACGATCATCACCAGATTAAGGGGTCCCTGAAATCTGTGATAAGTACTCGTGTTGCTTTCAGAAGAGTCTGCTCCTTCCAAACTTCCTGACATTTACTCTTTGGTAAAATTTCATATATCCAATTATATGAAATATATATATAGCCCTTCCATCCCTTTCTGAGAGAAATGATGTGACTTAAAGAAATGACCACAATTATTTTTTTAAGTGAAGTTATGCAAATCTGATAGACTAAAGTAAATGTTTCATAAAACCAATGACTGTTTAAATTGTAGGACTAAACTGTTTGTATATAAATATTACCTTTTATCTTCCATTTGAGTTTTATGTAGATGAGCCCATTACTTTAATGACCCGCGTTTATGGAGGAGAGTGGGAGAGTCGCTCGCTCCATCCTCACCCGCCAGATGGCTGCCTTTTCTTGCATGAGATTAAAAGATGTTTCTCATTCACCACGATGCTTCTGAGGCAAATTAATATCGCCAGCTAAATTGCTTGTGTTTTTGGAATAAAATTTAAAGAGAACTTTTTAAAGCAATTGGTGTCACAGGTTCTGGGAGCAGATTGCTCTCCAGGTAGGGCATGCCGGTTTTAAACATTCGGTAATTAAAGGAAAGAATTCTGTGTTAATTGACTGCTTCGGGAAAAGGAAATATAATGACTCCTTATTAATCATGAAAAGAAATGTACAGTGTGGAGGCACCACAATAATTGCTCTGACAGTGGAGAAATGTTAATTAATGAAAAGAACAATGATGTAAGAAATTAGCTGCATAATGCTCGCTGCTGATGGAGGGTGGATTGTAAGCATGTTATTTAGAGTGGAAACCACAAAATGTTACCTTAAATATCAGATATGTGTAACCTTGTACCACCCAAATTTAGGGGAAAAATTCTTAAAATGCTCCTGTCATCTTCGCTTGCAGAAGCAAAAACACTGACCCAGAGCTGTATTTATTTCAAAGAAAATGGTCTTGTCCTTCATCTCTGATCTGGGCTTCTAAAATCAAAATCATCCCCAGAGCAAAACAAGGTCATTTATTAATGTCATTTAATTTCAACACAACAGGTCACTCTGACTGTGGAGGACAAAGGGAGGGGAAGAGAGTGTTTCTCCCCAAACTGAAACAAATTCAATTTCTCACATTTCCTAGCTAATATAAAGAAAAATTCAGATTCGCTTGGGGACAAGAGTGTCTTTTTTTTCTTTTATCTAATTGTAAGTTCCTGAGAGAATATGTAGCTTCCACTCCATCCAACAACTCATTTTCCAGAAAAGGAAGCTGCATTTATTAAAATGCAGAGCCACGGTCAGACCCGTCCGACAGCAGTTGGGGAGCACAGGGTAAGGCCTTGAGGGGTCTGCTGTGTCGGGAGCTCCCAAGCGGGCCTCCCAGTCAGTCTGCTCGATGGGGACAGTGACACCTCGGCAATAGGGGCAGAGGGAGAAGGCCCCAGTAGAGCCTGCACTGGGGTACCCGAGCACTGACCCCTCCTCTCTCCCTCAGGTGGAACGTGCTGGGGTTGCAGGGCGCCCTCCTCTGCCACTTCATCGAGCCCGTGTACCTCCACAGTATCATCGTGGGAAGCCTGCACCACACCGGCCACCTCTCCCGGGTGATGACCCACAGGACCGAGGACATTGGCCAGCTGCCAACCTCGTACCGGCACAACCGGCCCCTCCTCAGTGGTAAGAAAACTCCATCCTCAAAGGTACACAAACTTCCCGTCAGGGGGCCCCGAAGGTGCCACTCGAGGCAGATTTTACTCATTTTGGCCAATGGCTATTTAAGACGTAGGGAGCAAAATTACAGCCATCCAAGAGACTTAGAAAAGGAACAGAGGTGACAGTGCTCTCTGCACAGAGGAGCGGGCACCATGTTAGGGTGAACGTGTAACAGGACACAGCACGTCCCACCGCAGTGTCACTTCACTGCAGGTCGACCGTGCCCGGAGAAACAAACACCAACAATTGTGCGTCCAACAGGACAACTTATCGCCCGGGGCTGCTCGGGAGACTTTCTCACAGAGGACCAGGTGGGTGAGAAGCAGTGAGAAGGGTGACACAGGGCCCACAGCTGCCAGAGGGGTCCCTGTGCTCTCTGTGGGGCCTGGATTCCAGCACGTTCCAGAAGCACATTGCAGAGGCAGCGCAATGGCTCGTTGAGCGCTGTGCTGGGGCACAACTCCCAAATCTGCTCCTAGCTTCCTGCGGCCATGTCCTTAGGCAAGCACCAAACCTCTGGAGCCTCAGTGTCCCCATCGTGAAGCGGGGCGGCCACTCTAGGCCACCTGGCACACGCTGGTTGTCAGAATCAGGGGTCACGTGGCCATGACGTGCTTTGGGGGCAGTCAGGCTCCACATGTGCACACAGAAAGGAGCCAGACCTTAGTCTCAGGGTTTTGGAAAGTCATGCATACCCACTGTGACCACTGGCCTTTCACACTGAGGACCCTGGAAGGTCCCAGGGAACCGACTGGAAGCGAAGGGAGGGAGCAGGTGGACTTGCATTACATCCCGTAAGCCTTGTCTGGGGTCTACAGGAAAACACCTGCACACGTTGCCCATCACACCAATCAACAGCAAATGACATTATCTCCATTTCACAAACGTGGAAATAGACTCACAGGAAGTCAGCAGCTTGCTAAGATGCTCTGTTTATCAATATGGAGCAAGGATTTGAACTCAGCTGTTTGAGTAGAAAGCTAAGTTCTTTCAATAGATGACACTGTGTCCCATAGCACAATTTCTGATAATTTCTCATAATTAATAACGCAAAACAAGACTGGCTGAAGAGGTGGCAACATCTAACTAAGGATAAGTTGATGCGGGAGAAGCAAGCCAACTCCCGAAGCCTAAGACACACACAGTCTCTGCGATGCTCATGACTGACTCGTCTTCCTCAAGTGAGGGATCGAAAGATGGGCTTCGAAGTCTGTAAAGTTATAGTTTGTTTTAAATGGTCAATAATTTCAGTAATTCTGATAAAATATCACTTTGGGCCCAGTTTCAACCTCTTTCTTTCTTTCATTTTTCCTTTTCTTCTTTCTCCTGTTTTCTCTTAAAATTGTGACATTTACTTACCTCCTGTGGTTAAACAGCAAAAACAGCTCTGGAGTGGACCCCAGAAAAACCTGGAATTACTGGTTTGGAGCTAAAAACAGTGAACTTCAGTGAAGTTCTTGGCTGTCTAAGTTAAATGTAAGAGAATTTTCATCTATTTTGATGAATGTCAAGTGACATCTTTTTCCATGCTCCTCGCTCCTGGGGCTGTCCCCATTCTTCCAGGTCCATCTACTAGTGAGGAACTTACTTAAACTCCATCAACATCAGCACAAGGAAACGGAAAATGCAGTTCCTCACCAAGCCACTGCCAAGGGCTGGTTCTCATTCTCCGGGCGCCAGCTCGTTACTTCCTGGACATCTGTTCTCCTTCCAATGCCCTTTTTAAATCACCTGTTCAACTGGGAACATGTAAACAGAGAAAAATGGGAATTTTGAATTATAAGTGTGAAAGCAGTGAATTAAAAAACAAACCCAACTGGAGAAATTCAGAACCACCTGAATGGCAACCAGCCGACACTCCACATGAATGCCCCAGCCCGGTGCTGTCTACACCCACGAGGAGGACAGTCTCTCGTCCATACCTAGATGCTTATTCAAAACAGGGTTTTCATTATCGTAGAGATGCAAACAAGCCTAAACCCTGGTGTCTGTCCTGCACGCAGTAACTGCATGGCTCTTGATGGACGGTTAAAAACCAATCATGCAAATTTTGAAAGTAAATCATAGGATTTTCCACAATAAAAAAGAGAGATCTTATATAAGGATAACAATAAAAAGCACTCAAACAAGCACGTGAAATTTGCTTGAAGATTCCCTCGAGGTCAGTCTGCAGAACTGCCTGGGAAGATGAAGCCCGTGTGTTAGTGGAAGGAGTCCTGCCACTGACGGAGATACGGCTAAATCAGTCCTGAGTTGAGAAGCAGCAGCCGAGCGGAACAAGACTCCCTCACCGACACAGTCACAGGACGCATGTTGATGCTCTCCAGAGAGACACGAGAACATTCTGCACAGACCAGCCTGAAGCCCCGGCAAAACTTGAGGACCGGAAGTCACATCACGGCTGCCGCGCACCCCAAATCCCTCAGGAGAGTCGCATCCTCGACTGAGAAGAGCCCCCCTAAAGGAACTGGCCTTTGGTCTTTCTCAGTGAATTCAATACACTGAAAAGATGGTGACAATGATAATAAATAAAAATCTGTGCTCTGAATACTCGTCTTTTCAGAAAAACATAAGGTGAAATAGAAAGTGACTTTGAAAGCATGTTCTGCCAGGCTGAGGGTATGGTTTGCCTGAGCTTTCAACCTCAAGGCTCTGTTCTTATTTTTCTTATCAGGAAAAAGAATCACAACAAAGGATAAACTCTTTGCTTGTGTTAATGGCATGTTTTACAGATACGTTCCCTGTTGAACATTCTTGGTCCACACTGAAGATAAAACATTAGTTTTACAGCCCACGGCAAGGTCTTGGCAAAGAACATGAAATCTGAGAGATGGACAAAGGAACTGAATGTTGGAACTGTGTTATTTAAGACTCTTGGTTCATGTTCGTGTGATGAAACTTACAAGATAAGTGATAATGAGAGAAGAGCATCAGCTGTCTTTCTCCACAGTGCATATTTTCCTGAAATAGTAAAAATGACTAGCTGGTGTATAGAAGCCTTTTCAAACTTCCATGTTTCGTAAGCAACTGAATTTATCAGAAAGAAGTTTGATACTTGTGGAAATGGCTGCCTGTAAGTTTTGCCCAACACCACCGGCTTGCTGCATCCCAGACGCCTCTCTTCAGGGAACAGTAGTGGGTGGGATGGGCAAGGACATCTGTTGCTATTTCCATTTCCGTGTGAGCTTGAATTTCCAAAATATTGCCACACTAAGCTGTAAAATGTGATATGGAGTGTTAAGCCTCTTTAATTCAAGAGAAATTTCTGAAATTGGTGCTCATTAAATAGTATCTTGCAAAATAACCCAGTGGGGGGCCGCCAGTGGCACAGCGGCTTAGTTCATGCTTGGCAGCCCGGGGTTCGCGAGTTCGGATCCCGGGCGCCCGCCGACGCACTGCCTGTCAGCCATGCCGTGGCAGCGTCCCATATAAAGTAGAGGAAGATGGGCACGGATGTTAGTCCAGGGCCAGTCTTCCTCAGCAAAAAAGAGGAGGATTGGCAATGGATGTTAGCTCAGGGCTGGTCTTCCTCACAAAAAAATAAATAAATAAATAACCCAGTAGCAAAGATTTTCTTTTATGCAGATGGTAATTTGTAATATTATTTTTATATTAAAATAAACACAGGTAAATTAGATAGTCATCTATAATCTTTTCATAAATATTTAGGATAAAACACACGAGCTTCAAAAAAAAATCTGAGCAGCCTCCTTTGTCCTACAGTCATTAGAGGTAGGAATTTATCCTCCAGTACCCTTGAAGGAATTTTTGGTAGAAAACAAAATTATTATAAGTCTTGCTAGAATAATCCAAAAATAATCCTAATATGTTTGCATGGAGATCAAAAAAAAATTAGATTCAACTAAGAACTATTTAATAAGACATTTCCATAAATAAGCACTGATCTCCCTAAGCAAATTAGATGGCACAGAGCTTATGAGAAATTTAAAATTATGGAAAAACCTTTAGTTTTCTGGGGAGTTGTTTTAAAAATATTTGTATATTAGTTAAGCTTCATTTCATTTCCACCATGATTTTAAGGAATTGTTTCACAAAAGAACTGAACACCAAACTTAATTACATTGCTCCCAAGAATTTTATCATTTAAGGAACATGCTTCCATTGTCAATATATTTAATTTATCCAAACACTAAGAAGTTTGTCAACATAATCCAGGCACTCATTTAATCATTCAACACATATGGATTGATTACTTATGACATGCCAGGGACAGTGCTGCGTGAGAAAGGAGCAGCGAAGGAAATGGTCGAAAATCCATCCCCAGGGCGATGACATTTCAGTGGGGAAGACAGACCAACAAACAGACAAACTAGAAATGCATTGTAGAAAAATAAAGCCAGGGGGTTAGAAAGCGACGCTCACCCTAAATCAGAGGGTCAGACAGTCTGAAATACACGTAATCAGAGTTCCAGGAGAAGAGAAAAAAAATGGAGCAGAAGCAATATTTGAAGACATAATAATGAAGAACTTTCCAGGACAGGTGAAAAGCATCGAGCTACAGATCTAAAAAGCATATTATACCCCAAGAAGAATTTGTTTAAATCCTCCCCTCAGCACTAAAATTGCTTTAAAAAAAAAATCTTAAAAACATTCGGAAAGTAAAAGATAGATCAACTTCAAAGGAACAAAATCAAACTGAGAGCTGATTCTTGGAAGACAAAAAACAAGGAAATGATATATTTAAAATACTCATAGAAAATGAATCTCAACCTGAAATCCTACACCCAGTAAAAGTATCCTTTAGATGAGGGCAAGACAATATTCCAGACAGACAGAGCTAATTCAACTCCAGCAGGCTCATACTAAAGGAGACACTAAATGTGTTACTTGGCCATAAGAAAAATGACCCCAAGTGGGTAACACAGAGTAAAGAGCAATGAAAAGCATCGCATTTTATCCAGTAAGAAACTTGACTTATTACTACATTTTGGACACTAGAGCACTAAAAAATATATTTGAAGCAAATTACTTGAAGCAAAATTGACTATATTCTGCCAAAGTCCCTTTGTCCCACATCTTTTGAATTAATGACAATCCTTACAGGAACCAAGAGCCATGTCATTATCAAGTTATAAAATGAAATATTCAAACGTTTTCCCGCCATGGAGGAAATTTCACATCTTTCGGAGCAGCCTGTGAGCACGTGCATTTTAAACTACCAGGAATACAAACAGATAATGTGATCCCGATCCTGTTGACTCTAGGCGGGAAGGCCCTGAAAATCGGTGAGGGAGACTCTCTTACAAGAGAAGCCTCCAGCCTCCCACCAGCGACGCCGCCCTCCCCAGCACCTCCTCACAGGCTAGCGACCGCGGGGCCGCCGTGCTGCCACATGCCCATGCCCTCAACACTGCTCTCCACTGCTTCAGCCACTGCCTCCCAGCCTGGCCGGAGACGGACAGCGAGGGGAAAACCTGTCACGGCCCAGTTTTTTCTTACGTGTGTGTTCACCTTCCGCTTGGCAGGAACCCAGAGAACTTGTCAGGATATCTCACGGCAGAAAGAGCTCACTGTCACCCTCTGTTCCCCTCCACACTGTCTCCAGACTCCACATTCTGCCCATTTCCCCTGATATATGCTCTATTAAGACAAGACAGTAGCTATAAAATTACCGTCAATTACAATGATGTTCATGCTAATGAAAACGAATTGAATGACATTAATACAGCCTTAGTAGTTAGTTACTCCAGGTCCTACATTCACATTAAATACTACCAGCTTACTTCCATTACAACTGTGTGTGTAGAGTGAGGGGTGGGGAGGGTGTGTACGTGCATGTGATGTGTGTGATTGTGTACGCATGTGTGCATCTGTGTGTGTGCTGGTGTGACACATGATTGTATGCACATGTGTGCGTGCATGTGTGTATGATTGTGTATGCATCTGTATGTGTGCCTGTGTGTGTGACACGATTGTGTGCGCATGTGTGTGCAGGCAAGTGTGTGTGATTGCGTGTGCATGCGTGGGGAGGGGGGGTGCGCACATGAGATCCCACAGAGTATCTGACGGTATATAAACTCGAGCAGACCCTTCTATTCCTGCAACTTTGTGATTCCATGCACGCCTGGAAGCATGCTGCTTCATCCATTTCACAGAATTAAACACAGTACTACCCTGTAATACAGACTTACCGCACTTCATGTAAAAATTATATCCCTGATTGTCTTGTATGAATTTAATTTGGGGAAAGTGAATTACATTTTAAATATAGTAGGCCCACTAGCTGTTTAAAGACATGCTGTAATGTCTCTCTTATATACTGCTTTAAAAAAAGGTATGTAGGATTTTCTCAAAGTAGGGCATCTTTTAAAAGCTACGTGAGCCATAATAATAACTCATTTTCATGGGTGAGCTGTGGATTCACTCTCCTTGCTTTTAATAATGGTAGTCGTAGCAGTGGAGGTCATGGTGACAGTAACTGCAGGCGGGGTGGTGGTGGTAGTAATAGAGTAGTTCGTAGGTTAATTAGCTTATCAGAGGCCACACTGCTAGTAAGTCACAGCAGTGGTACGAGCGTGATCTACTTCCAGAGCCCACCTGATTGACACAGTCACATGAATGTCCGACAGTCTTCGTGGATCGGTCAGCCTGGCAGTGAACGTCTGCGTCAGAGGCTGACGGAGACCCACGAGTTCTCATGCACGTCTACTCTGAGACAAAATACTTCTCTAGAGACGGTCATACAAGACACTAACGCAGGTGCTGTGTGGTGTGTATACGCATCCACAGAGGCCAGCACCCCTCCGTATGTATCAGGTCACACAGATTTGTGTCAGCATTGTCTCCATTAGCAATCGCTCTGATAGAGAAACTGTCCAGGTAGGTGGGGTTCTTCCGTGGACCACCAGGAAATGATTACTAAGAAATTACAGAAGGAGAAACGGGCCCCAGGTCTGCTCTTCACCGTTACACCAGCTCTCAGGGGCACTTTTTTCTCTCCCCCTTTCTTGGGCTTTCTCAACAAGTCTCCAAACCGAGGTCCTACCAGGCCAAGGAGACCATCATTCTCCCCAGCCAGCCCCCATGCCCCTCAAAGTCAGCTGTGCTGGACCTCCTTCCACAGTCATGGCTCAGGGAAAAGGGAATCGGACCCAGCTGAGAGCAGATGCGACCCCGCACCTGCAAATCCAGTCCTCCTGCCAGAGGTGCCGGACAGTCAGATTACTCCTTCCCCAGAAAGTCTTCTCTCTGGTTCACAGGCCAGGTCCAAAATTCAAGATCAGTGCTGATGACAGGCTGAGCAATGGCCGTCCCAAGTACCAGAGCCCGATCCCAGAAACCTGAGGATCACCTTATTTGGGAAAAGGATTTTCGCGGGTCTGATTAAGTTAAGGGTTTTGAGATGAGTTTATATTGGATTATGTCAGTGGGCCCTACATGCCAACTTGAGTGTCCTTATAAGAAAGAGGCTGAGGGAGATGGAGAGAGACAGAGAGAGTCAGACAGAGAGAGAGACAGAGAGGGAGGGAGGAGAAGCCACGTGAAGACAGAGGCAGAGATGGGAGTGATTTCAGCCACAGTCCCAGGACCACCTGGAGCCCCCCGAAGCTGGAGGAGGTGAGGAAGGATCCTCCCTTAGCACCTCTGGAGCCAGTAAGGTTCTGGGACACCTTGATTTTGGACTGCTGGCCTCCAGACAGTGAGGGAATAAATTTTTATTTGCTTCTTTAAGCCACCCACTTTGTGGCAATTTATTACAGCAGCCCCAGGAAATTAACACAGGGCTGCAATGTTAAAGTATAAAATGTCACTGAAATTTGCAACATTGTTTTTATGTTGCCAAGTTACAGTCAAGGCAAAAGTCCCCCAGTAATCATACTGGGTTGGTTTTGTTTTGATTTGTTTTCGTTTGGGGATATCAAAGAGCAGGTGTGCAGAATCTCTGGCTGAGGTGGTCTGCAGAGTGAAAAATATGAGGACCCTCAATGTATGTACTTGCGAACAGACCCCATGACCTTGAACAAAGGTTGTTTGTGCACAGTGCTGAGTTTTCTGAGTGTTTATTTCTCAGGAGGAACTTCTCTTGGAGCACAAAGGACACAAGCTCGTGTCTTCAGTGTTCAGACCATGAAGGCTCTTCCTTAAATCCTAACTAGGACTGGGCCCCGTGCCAACCGCAGGCTTTGATCGCTTCCCTCTTTCTCTGGATGGAGAGTTCTGAATAGTCTCCAGGACTGGGGTAAAAGGAGGTAATACTATATTTTCAGAGTGGATTGGATCAGGGGAAGGTGCTAATGTACTATCTTGAGGATTGTAATGAAAATGGGTCTTAGGAGGCCACACGTGTGACTGTGGATATACTGTGTACTTCAGACTTGGTTTTCATCTTCCGTCATCTGATGTCGACTTCAGGAAGAATTATCCCAGGAATGTGTGCCTCCTTTTCTTTCACAACCTCCAGCCAACAGGAGAAACATAAAACTCAGACCAGATTCTCACTTCTGGGCCTGAGCATGTGCGCCTTCGTATAACCTGGCACCGTCTAAGACAGCCAGCCACAGGGTGAGCGGCACTGAGTGGAGCGGGTTTGCACCTCTCACTCTCGACACTTTCAGAAACCGTCGTCCATGGCCTGGAGGAAATACTGAAGGAGCTCTCGACGTGTGGACTAATCCCTGCACGCGGTGGGGGCGCCAAATTAATTTAAAATTGTAAAATCAACACATAGTGAACGAGATCATTCGGACAGGTGCACAAAGTTCCTTAGAAACCAGGTGTCTCCCCAGCTTAAAATTAATAAACAAAAGAAAGAAAGAAAGAACCAGGAAGCAACCTAATCGAGCATCCTAACGTGTCTTCGGAAGACGTATCAGTCTGAGGATTATCTATGTCTCCCCGATGACCATTAAATTGGGGAAGTTCTGTAACCTGATTGGGAACAGTCTTGATCTGTAAGACGTGGAGATCACTAAACAAACCGGAGTCGGCCTTCACCCCTTCAAATGAAAATGACAACAGTCACGGCACTTGACACTTTTAAAAGTGCTCCTAACTGTCCTGTTTGACCTTCAGCAAGAAGTTGTCGCGATCCGAGAGCACAGTACGGAAAAGTCAGGCCGGGCCACGGAGAGAATCAGGAGCAAAGACGGGACTGAACTAAGTTTCTGGATCCCAAGTCCACACAGAGGCGGCTCCTCCAGCCGCACAGTCCTACCACTGGTCACGGAGACACTTGGTGACACTGAAGATCGTCACTGGACTTATAATTTATTTCATTTGCAGATAGTGGTTGTAGGGCTATTATAGTGGCAAATCGACAATTTCTGCAATTTGATTTAGTCGCGAGTGAGCTTAGGCATTTTTTACCGCATTAGCTATTCTCCTATCCACACACTGCTTTGCTTCTACACATACCAACAGACTGGACCACAGCTACAGGGAGGTGGCTCAGGTGCTGGCGGGAGGGGAAGCGCCCTCTGCAGGTCAGGTTGAGCCCCAGCCAGCGCTGGCTTTCTCTGCTTCTCCCTTCCCCAGGTCCCCTGCTGGTGGAGCTGGGGGACTGGAGCAGCCCACTCATGTGCGACGCCCTGCCAGGGCTGCAGCCAAGCCCCTCCCCGAAGTGGGTATCTTGTGCTGAGAGCCAGCAGCCAAGTGGTGACACTTCCCACAGCAGAGAGAGGACACAGAGGGGAACATCAGGTTCTCCAAGACTTTCCTCCAAATTCAGAGTTGTGAGAAGACCCAGGTGACAATGCCCTGCCTGGCTGTGTGTGGCTCTGGAGCAATGCCAGCCTCTTTGTGCCCGGTCATCCCTGACCTCGGCCACTGCCTCCTCCCACCCAGTAGGACGGCCTCAGCTGCCAACGTGCCAGATTGTCCCCCTGCCTGGCTCTCAGCATGGGCAGCTACCGCAGGGAACACTTCAAGGAAAAGGAATGAGCTGACATGGATGGAATTAGCCTGGTGCCTGGCACTGCCCATCCATGACCAGGAGACGGTCACCGGGTGATTGTGGTCTGGAGCTAGGCTGTGCAGGCGGCAGACAGCAGACTCAGAGGGGCGCCTGTGCGGAGGGTGGGCTTGGTCCTGCCAAAGAAGCCCCTGGGTGGGGGGAAGCTGGGCAGCACGAGGACCTGGGATCTGTAGCTTTATAGCTTGGAGCTGCCAGAAGGCCAGCTGCCTCCAGGAAGGCCGGGGCCCTGGGCTGTCATTCAACACAGGGGTCACTCCCTCACAGGGTGTCTCTGCAGGCCCCCGCAAGCCAGCAAGCCCTTCACGCCCCGACTGCTTCCCAACACCAGGGCTTTTCCAGCCACCGTGCAACTCTGCTGTGAGCCCTGAGCAGCCAGCTGCGGCCTAGGTCAATGCACTAAAGTGGCAAGTTCTGTCCCACAAGCACCCCGCTCTCGAGTGACACAGGACTTCTCTCTGAGAGAGGACCCCCGGGGGCCTCTACTGGGAGAGGAGGAGGATGGGAGGACCGAGTGTGGATGGGGCTGGAATGGGGAAAGTGTCTGGAGGAGGAGAGATGGGTTGAGAGATCCAGAGACAGGGTTTCTGGGCTGTAAACTGAATGTCCCACAGTTTCATCGAAGAGAACAAATGAGATGGACTTCCTCCTCCACTCACCTTTGTGAGCTGGGCGACACCTGCGCCAGGTGACCCCAGCAGACACCAGGCCACATCGGACACTGGTGTGTGTGGAGCAGCCGCGGAAGTGTGGACCGTGGAAGGCATCTGGCCGTGGCCCCGGGAAACGGCGCCTCTCCTCCCAACTGTGACTCTCCAGATTCCTCCCCCAAGGTCATGGAGTGGTAACCTTCAGAAGGAAGAGGGCAACTGGGAGGCGGGGCGGCGTCAGAGTCGTGTCACAGTGAGAGGCGGGCGAGGCCTCACCGGGGCTGCGCTGCCCAATATCTCTCCCGGGGCGTCCGGCTCTCCTGACGGCACGAGGAGCATCGCGCGGCATGGGCGGGACTGGAGGCCGGGCTGACACTAGAAGCTACGAAGTGTGGCCACCGCCCCAGGTTGCAAACAGGTGCTGTCCCGGAGAAGAACCACTCTGCCCCTCCCTTCCCTGAGCTGCTGTGTGAACCTGTGACTACAGGGAACGTGGCCTCCCCATTAACAACCAGCATACAATCTGACAAGGGGAGAAACTTGGAAAGAAGGACTTCCCTGCAAATTCTGGAGGGCTTCTGGACAGGACCAGCTTCACAGGTGTGCGACCCGTGCAGTTGCGCCAGGTCTAACACTCTGTTGTCACTCTGAAAGTCTTAACTGTCGGACACAGGGCCCCATGTTGCCATTTTGCACTGGGTCTCAAAAATTCCATAGCCGGGGCTTATGTTCCTTGGTTGATTATCCTGCACTCTTAGATCCCTCGTTTTCATTAGCTTTTCATCTCATCGACCAAATCGTAAACCTCAGGGCCTATCTGTACATTCACTGACCCCAGTGTCAGCCTCATGCGGACGGGGGCATCAGCAGGTGCCCAACAAACCACATTCTCAGACGGCTGTTACATGGCTCCATGTGCTCATTGATCCACTCAACAAACATTAATAGAAAGGGGGGAAAATCTGGGCAGAGCTTTATTATTACAAGACTGCCTTTAAATGAAAAGGTGAGAAATGAGTTCCAGCGATGTCTCAGTGCGAGGCTGTCATTAAGGTCAGGCTTTATTTTCCACATCCGTTCCCAAAGTGAAACCGACCTGACCGAGGTCTACACATGAACACGATGTCTCTCTGACACCAGCGCACACAGACCGTCTCCCGTTGTCTTCCTTCTCGCGGGAGCCCTGCTTGGGGCCAGGAACACCAGGCCCGGCTGCATCTGATTTCTCTTTGACAGGAGTGAGTGACGCCGAGGCACGCCAGCCGGGGAAGTCGCCTCACTTCAGCGTGAACTGGGCCGCCGGCAGCGCGGACGTGGAGGTTATTGACGCCACCACCGGGAAGCGGAGCTGTGGCGGCTCGTCCAGGCTCTGCAAGCACATGTTCTCCGCCCGGTGGGCGCGGCTCTACGGGAAGGTAAGGCGTGCTGCTTTGGGGGGTGGGCGGATTGGCCAGCTGCAGCCACGCTCGGGCTCCGGCCCGGACACAGGCGAGGGGCTGGCAGGAAGCCATTAGTCGGCCTGAGCGAGGGTGACACACAACACAACAGTGGGTCCCGAGCTGTTTCCCCTTCCCCAGCTGCCTGTGGACTTCACTCTTGGCTACGCCAAGCATGGGCCCCAGACCAGCAGCATCGGAGCTGAGCTGTGGCTCCGGGGTCAAGTGGAAAAGCAGCCTGTTCCTCAACACCTGCTATGACCATGGAAGCCTTGTGAACTCAGTACTGTTCCCAGCTCAGATGTGGGGAAACCGACACTCAGAAAAGTGAGGACGTCAGAGAGAGAACCTGGCAGCCAGGGGGCCTGCTGGCCTCCAGACTCCCTGGAGACCCGGTGGCAGGATTCGGATCTCCCGCCCGTCCGCCGCTCCCCAGACCTCCCCCATGTGGGGTCCCTGCCCTCGCTGGCCGCAGGGCTTTCCCGGTGCCACTCCGAACCCGGGCGGAGGGCACATCCTCTTTCACCGTCTTCCCGGCTGGCGGGCGATGTGCCCGGGACACTCCCACTTCTGCCCGCCCTGCTGACCTAGGCCCCACAACCACCCCGGCCCCCAGCCCCAGCCGGCATGAGCCCTGACCCTCCTCCAGGATGAAAAGAACACGCAGTGCTGGTAGTTTCAGCAGCAGGCAGGTTCTGTGTTTATTTTGCTTGTGAATCATTCACGCTTCTTGTGAAGCAAAGTTTCCCCAGTGACTAGGTTTTCCCTGGGATTACAGAATCTCCTCACAGAACTTGGAAACAACTATAGTCACCCTTTTTTTATTTTGTATGATATTTTATTTTATCAATAGACCAATTTAGGCAGAATAGATATTTTTCTTTTTTAACAGCTTTATTGCGGTGTAATTGACATAGGAATATTGTATACAGTCACGTGTTCCTAAAGATGGGGATACGTTCTGAGAAATGTCTCGTCAGGCGACTTCGTCGTTGTGCAAACATCACAGAGGGCACTTACACAAACCTAGATAGTACAGCCTACTACACACCTAGGCTGTACGGTACTGACGCTATGGGACCACTGTCGTATGTGCGGTCCGTCCTTGGCTGAAACGTCATTATGTGGTGCATGACTGTATACTTAAGGTGCACAATGTGATATCCTGATGTGTGTACGTTGTGGAATGACCACCACAATCCAGCTAATTAACATATGCATCACCTCCACAGAGTTACTGTTTGTGTGTGTGGTAAGGAGACTCAATTTAAGATCTACCCTCTTAGCAAATTCAAGTACACGTCACCTTTTATCATGTCCCTTTTCTGTGTGAAGGAAGAGAGAAGGAAAGCAAAGGGTGGGACCAGGGGCTCGTGTTTTGCTCCTGCGGCCGTTCTATTGGTCTGGGAGGCTCCGCTTCTGCCGGTGGCTCACCTGTTCTTTCTCGTTCCCGTCCCACAGCTGAGCACGAGGATACCAAGCCACGGAGACACGCCGTCAATGTACTGTGAGGCCAAGCTGGGGGCCTGCACCTACCAGTCTGTGAAACAGCAGCTGTTCAGAGCATTCCAGAAGGCTGGTCTGGGCACCTGGGTGAGGAAGCCACCTGAGCAAGATCAGTTCCTACTAACTCTATGAGGCACTCGCCCCTTGCCCTTTGACCCGAGTGAAATGCCTGGAGAAGGCGAGGCCGTGTGTGCACTTGCGTGCGTGTGTGAGGACAGATGGTGCTGATGGGTTCTGTGCATTCATCTCCCTGTGGTGTTCCAGAAAGACACGAGTGTGCAGTGTTCAGACAAGGAACTAGACTTACCTTAGGAACTGCTTCTCAGACAGCTGCTCCAGGTTGCTAGAACCAAGAAGGCCCCCCAACCTAGAGGCACAAGTGCAGCTGACTCTCCCCTCTCGGTGGGTCAAAGGGGAAGTTCCTATTCAGGCAGAGGGCCTGGGCTGCAGCCTGGAAAGGTGGTACTGAGGCACTGCCAGTTGGAATCAACCTCAGGCACCAATCCCTATGCTCCCCTCCCTGCCAAGCGCCCCTCAAGCAATGCATTTGGTTCTCACTAGCACAAGCTTATATGAAACTCAAGATAAGCCACAAGTGAAGAGAAAAGCCATGGGCTCCTCCCCAAAGAAGCCAGGAAGAATGCTCTATCATTTTCATTTAAGTTGTTTACTCCACCTCCTTTTAAAAAGGGTTTGAGATGCATGATATGCAAGAACCCCTAAAATAGGAAGAGAGAAATGGAGACCATTCCTGCAGAGCAAAGGAACAGTTCAAGGCACCCGTGAGCCGAGACGTACAACGTGAAGCTGCTCTCTGAACTCCCCAGTAACCGCGGGTTGCACACGCCCCAGGCCCGCTCGCTCAATCACAGCTCAGTTTCCTTGGCAGATAACGAGGCCACTAAAGAAGTCTGAGTGTATGAAGGTCAGCTACTACCCACAACGCCCCCACCAGGTGACAAGGAGACCCAGTCCTGGACCAGATTCTAACTGTTTAACCACATTTTTATTAGAAAGCAAGCACGACAAAAACATCCAAAAGAAACTTTACTTTGAGGAACTACCAGCTCCTCAATGGAGATTCCTTTAGGTTCCCAGATCACCATCTTAAGTAACAAAAAAAAAAGAAAAATTCACCTAAAGCAGCTGCAAAAATGCAGGAGGCAGGATTCTGCCACCTTTAGAGCAGGCATGAGACAACCAGAATCCTCCAGCGCACGGCTGGACACAGGACCATTTGGGGCATAGCCCCTGGCACCACTTGTAAGAGTGGGGGTGCGGGACCACAGGCCCTATTCATGAAAGAGGGAGGCCCGTCTCCCACACACCTTTCCATGCGGGACCTCGAGTCGTTTTGCTCCACCGAGAAGCCACTTCTAACATCCGTCATGCTAGTTCACAGGTCTCAATTTCTCCACTAAAAAGACCATATCTGAAGTTCATTATGCTAAATAGCAAAGCTTATGGTAGCAGCCAGCTCTGGAGGGTGGGCTGCCCGGTTAGAGCTCCAGCCGAGTACCGTGGTTGAGCATCCTGGCGAGGACGCGGCTTCCCGCCTCCCCCAGAAATGCAGGCCTAACGTCAGGCCGTTCAGACTCGAGTACAAACCACAGTGGTCACAACAATGAGGCAAACACGCAGCTGTAGATACTTGTCACAAGACGAGAAGTGGAGACGTTAGGGTGGAAATAGAAGCTTTTCCTGAGATTTAATACCAGGTCAAATCGATCGCTCCTTCTTTTAGAAAAGAAAATGGACACTGGAGCAGACGACTTCTTCAAAGTTTCGAAAGACATGAAAATGCTTTCGCGAATAGATGACTCACATTAATCTTTTCATAAATATTGAGTAAATAAAATTCAGTACAAAAGCTACGCTCAAACGGCCAATTTATATTAGCTTCTGGTAACTGGACGTGTCACCAGGATGAAGCGAGAACCGAAAACCTGGAGGGCTGACTTACAACTTAGACTCAACCGCCAGGCGTCTGGAGCCCTTCTCTGAAAGAATGCAGGCACGGCCCCTTCCTGGTTGAAAACTGTGACCTGAACCTTAACCAACTAACACTCTGAGCTGTCGCTTGGAGAAGCGTACATGTGCGCGTATCAACGTGCGCCGAGAGATGCTCTGCTACAACTGGGGACGGCATCAGCAGCAGCATCCTAACCATCACAGGAAGATGCGGGATGGATCCATCTACAAACAGGCACAGTGGGTACCACCCATGTGGTCCGATTCAAGGGGCTTGGAAGGCACTCACCTACCCAATGATGACGACTCCCACAGTGCCTGAACTGCAGCTATTTGGCCACGATTCATTTTGCCTAAGGCACTGGCTCCCCAGAAACAACCCAGACTTCACTAAAATATAAATATCTACTTCTGGAGAAAGACACACATTAACTCCGCTCTACCCATTAGCACCCGCGTAGGGACTAGTCTGTTAGGTCAGCAGGGACTTCCTGGAAGGAGAGATGAAGGCTCCACAGAGAAGGTTTATTGCGAGAAGAGTTTCCACTGCAGCAGGAAGTCCGTTTCAGAGCCTGGAGCTCTGCCGTGCAGGTGCCTGTCCAGGTGGGCAGGAAATGGACAGGGAGATGGGGGCGGGGGGGACCCCAGGCTCTGGGTACAGAGGGGCAATGGAGGGAAAAGGAGGGCTGAGACGACCAGAGGCCGACCCAGCCAAGAAGAGGCCGGGTCTCAGGAGTCTGCAGGCGATCCACCTGGTGCAGCTGGAGGGGGCGGGCCTTGTCAGCCCAGAGACAAAAGGTCCCGTGGGACAAGCCTCGGGATTTCGCTCTCTGCTTCAACGTCCAAAAGGACGTCCCAACTCTGCTTTCGGCCAGGTCTACCTTGCACTTCTGATTAGAAAAATCTGGTCAATTAGAGTCTTGAGAGGAGCCCACACGCACCTCACCACCTGAGGTTTCTGTAAGGAGAACAAAACACGAGGAGGTGAGGTGTAACTGAGTCATCCCGGAAAGATGACCGAGCGCAACAACGGGAAGACTGACAGACAACGTCGGGGGCTCCAGGCAGCTGGCTCACCTGACTGCCCCCTCTGCCCCGCTGAATCTGCCTCAGAATCACCCCCTGCGTCTCTGTGCTTCACACACCTGACGCCTCCAAGTCCTGTGTTTTCAACCTCTCCATGTTCTGCATTTACATCTATTTAGCCCTACTACTGAAGTCCAAATAAAATCCACACCGTCCTTATCCACCTCCACAGCACACGGCTCTCCTCGCGGGGAGGTGAGCAATGTAAGGTTTCCTGCCTGGTCCGTGGCCAGAAAGTGAGTGTCTGAGCATTACGGGCCCTTTCACAGGACTAATTCCCGAGAGGTCCTGTGCACTCCGCTCTCCACCTCCAGCACCCCGTTCACGACGACGCATGACAGCAAGTCACTGGATTTAGGGTTTCTTTGGTTTTTGTTTGTCCAAGGAAAGGATCTGCGGGTCTGTAACTACTGTTTCTTCTCAATCCTGTGTTCTCTCTGGGTCTGTGTGTATCTATCACGCACAACTGATTTGGGGTGAGTCTCAGAAACATCAGGTTGAGTTACTTTTCAAGCAAACACAGCTCATCTTTTTCCTACATAATTTCCTTTTCACAGGAAGCTATTCTTATCAATGAAGTTAAATGCCTTTTTGGGGTTTATTTTGGTATAGTGTTTACCATGTCTGGAGAGCCATAAATAGGAAATACATGGTATATCAATGCCCAGAATAGAATAGAGTATTTTAATGAAATCCTATTTTTAGATTATAAATTTCAAGATGTGTCTATAGTATCTTGTTAAAAAAAATTTAAAAAGACATGTGGGACTTAGACATTTTTAATTTAGGAAAAACGTCTATATCCATTTTTTAAGAAGCCATTCTAATGAAATCATCTGTCTAACTGGCCTAAAATACAATAAATATCACTTTCTAATAGAGACCAAAGGGAAGTTAGGAAAGTCTTTCTTTCTGTGTCCTACCGTCTGACTGCAACATGAAGTCTCACTTAACACTCAGCAAAGCCTGATGTTCCTTTGCTGGTTTCTCCACCCTCCTCCCCAGCAGAGGCTGCAGGGCCCGTACTGCAGGCCAGCATCGGGGGAATCCACTGCCCTGCGCATTTCGCAAGGCTGTCTCAACTCTGAGTCCTGGCAGAGTTCATGGATGGAGTGAAAAGTTAAAAGCTCTGTGTTTCAGGAAAGTCTGTAACACCACCAGGCAGCCTCTAGCAGGGAACACCCACCCCTCGGAGGTCTTGCTGGTGTCACTGCTTCTCCCAGCACAGTGATGTGATGTGTGCAGTAACGTGAGGAGAGGGCAGGCGGGGCGAGAGGGACACACGTGGAGCAGCAGCCTGCTCGCCACTGTCCGTGGTCCTGGCTGATTCCAAGCTGGTGCACTGCTGTTTCTGGGAACGCTGGGATATTGTTGGCTCCTGTCAAACTTCCCCCACAAATTCTGAATGAGATAAAGTAAAGGACGGTGGGGGAATGAGGAAGCAGAAACAAAGAGACAAAGATGCAGGCTATGGGCGAAGTGGTGTGGAGAACAAACAGGGCACCTCTCAGTTCTGGGAAACCAGAGACACGTGACATCGCCACCACCGTTGGCTTATTCTCCACCAGTGCTGCCTCCCTGGTTTCCTTTCTCATATTTTCCTCCCCTTCCCTTCTTTCTCCCTCTTTTTCTTGCCTGTTCTTCCCTCTCCTAAACTTCTGACTCACTGGCACTGCTGAGAATCAAGTCTTGGGCATGTGTCTGCCCTGAACTCCACTTCACTGACCCATGCATTGGGTCGATGCTCAGGATCAGGCAGGAGATCCTGATGTGTTCTGGTGAACTCTGGTCCACAGGGTTGTACTAGGGTCCTTTTTTTGGGCTCCTGGAACATGTCCACTCAGTCTGACCACCCACCAAAAGGGACATTGATGGCCACATCTCTAGAAATTTAGACCAACAATATCCCTCCTGCAGGGCTGCAGACAGTATCCAACCCTGAAAAGAGAAATCCCCAT
Source organism: Tapirus indicus (assembly GCA_031878705.1). Classification (NCBI taxonomy): domain Eukaryota; kingdom Metazoa; phylum Chordata; class Mammalia; order Perissodactyla; family Tapiridae; genus Tapirus; species Tapirus indicus. The sequence goes on from CM062925.1 coordinate 126,661,695, forward strand.
TTCCCAACTCATCAGTTCAAAATCAAGGTTGGAGGGATGAAATATCCTCTAAAGACAAAGACAGAATGACCTGGATTCTGGGGCCTGTCTTTCACAGGCACTAGATTTCTATCACTCCACAGGACTTGCATCAGTAAAGAAGAAAAAACTTCCCAGCAGTGCCCAGCTAATTTTCAGCATTTTTTAAGCAAAATGAACTTACTAAATAGTAATTCTTAAGTGAAGGTATGTACATAAAGAGCATGAGTGAATGGCAACATTGTACCAACGGATGTACATTTGTAATATTTGTAAAAAAAAAAATCCAAAACCTTAAAATACGAATTTACATATGTTAATTTGCCTCTAAGTTCTGTAAATTGCACTTCGGTGGTCTCTGATACGTGAATGTTCTGTTAAGTGAATAAAACACCAAGTAGAACTGTGCCATCCTGGGTTGTATCCTTTGTATCGAGCACAGTTCCAGGGTCTCTGGAGGGTGTGTAGGTTTAGTCAGAGTCCACAGAGGGTCTGCCCACTCCAGTGCTGCCATCCGCTCTAAAACCTTCTCTTTTATAACGACTGTGTCTGTTAGTGGATTCTGCCCGGGTGACAGTCACTAGCCCAGACATTACCTTTATAGAATTAATGTAAATGAACTGCTTAAAATATCACAGGACTGGGAAAACGCACCTCCATGGCCTGACTCAGCCTCTGGTTAACCATGTAAGACAAAATGGATCACTCAATGCATGACTTTCCCCCTCAGTTTCTCACCGTCAAGTGTGGGGAACAGCCCTCACCCCACTGCTTCACAGGCCACGAAGGGGCATCGGTGAAGTCAGAATGGTACAGTACTTTGACAAGGTAAAGCATTGCAATATTTAAGATGTTCTAGTCCTCCACCCAAATTTGCCATAAAATATGGAGTGCAGGCATGGCTGGTACTTTTCCTGTAGAGTACTAAGTCAGATGGATATTGGGCCATAAGAAATACCTAAAACATCACTCAGGGGTGTTTACCGCCTCAGCTCTACAGAACTCTGCATGGTTGGAACATTCTGGTGTTCCACTGAACATTTCCCAGTAACACAGTCTGTCCCTGTCCAGGGCTAGCTGAAGGGACGTTGATATGTCACTTGTCACCCCAAGAGCAAAGAAAATGACAAAGATGCTGAACACAGGGCTTGAATGCTATAGTTTGAGTGATCACAGGTAAGATTTCCTGTTTGAAAGTATTATTCTCATCCGTCAGTGTCTGAAATTCTACCACACAAGCCTTTGGGGCCAGGGTGGGGATTTCTTACATTTTTTCAGTCTGCGCTTATTTCCTGTTTACCACAGTAAGACTCGGCTCAAGTGAGGGCAGATGAGACCTCAGCCTGAGGGCAGAGGTGGAGGAAGGGATATTCTGATGCGTCCTTTCATCCCCAGGCAGGGGTTGGGGAGGATGGGCAGTTTCTCATTCTTCAATCTTATAGGAAGTCACCCCTAACGGAGAGGGTAGTTAAGGCCACAGTTGTGAGTAGGGAATGAGGAGACCTGAAAGCATAAATGAGGTTCACAAGTGTGTGACATGCCTCAGAGGTCATCTGGTCTGAATCAGATGGATTCGGTGGCTGGACTGTTTACTGGCCAAAGAGGAGAAGCTCTCCAGACTGAGCTTTTTAGGGTCTCCCAGAAGTGACTCTTGGCTGGTACCCAGTGCTCGCTCTCACCCACGCAGGACTCCTGCCACCAAGGAGGAGCCATCATTCTTGGTAACCTCTTCAAACTTAATGGTTCTGCCTATCCACCCAACTCATTCTTCAAGCCAGCCAACTCCCTGCTGCCCTCGCCTGGAGCACAGCCTCATTGCTTGTGGCATTTTTCTTTCTTGTCGAGAATTTTTTTTATAAAACATGAAGTTTATGATAGATTGTCTCAGTAAAAGGTTTCAGCTGAGTGCATGCTTCCCAAGGAAAGGAACTGGAGTCTACCCTGATTCTCACGATTCGAGAGGTGTGCGTGAAGGCTGAAGGACAAAACGACCAGCCAAGCCCTGTGATTCATGACGCCCTGCCACTTGGAGCTACTAAATCGGGGTCCTTGTTGGGTTTAACTTGATGACAGAAATGCACTCTCCCAAGTGAGTTTCAGAAAGCCAACGCCCTGACAGAGCCAGCTTTCTGGAAAAGTCTTTTTATTATCAAAGATGAAGAGTGAATAGGACCTGGGGTAACAATGATGGACTTGACGATAGCCTGCCCCAAAACATTCAGCCCCCCTAGCCTTTCAGAACTATAACTTACTGGACTGACCTGGAATTCATCAGGCTAAGAATTTCAGTATTGAAAGGAGGTCCCCCACCCGCTCAGAGCCCAGACGTGTGCACACTCGCCTGGGAGACAAGTTTCATGGCTCCTCAGAGACCTGGGGGAGGGAGCTCAGCATGGAGCATGCAGATGTGACGCCTTCCGGAGTTGGAGGACTGGCCCCACTGCTCATCAGTGCTGTGGCCGTGGGCAAATGGCACTGCCCTCTCAGTGTTTTGAGTATAAAACGGGGTACACTTACCCCAGAGGGTTGTGGCAAAGATCAAAGCAGAGAAAGGGGACACTCTCTAAACTGAAAGGTGCTACAAATACCAGCTGCTGTTCTTCAGAGATGTTGGGCGCACGTGGCAGCTGGCCCCGGTGAGCCCCGTGCACGGTCACTCCCCTCGGGCATTCCATGATTTCAGCAGCAAGAGCAATACAGGGTGAGAAGGGGCTGGAGAACGGAGGGAGGACTGGACCCACGGGGGTAAGCTGTCATGGATACGGGAGGAGAGTGAGATGATGCGGTTGTCACTGAGCCTAAGAGCACACCAGGAAGATGACCAATCATGTAAAAAAAGGTACTATGGACTGAATGCTGTGTCCCCAAAATTCAGCACTTGACACCTAACCCTCAGTGGGACAGTGTCAGGAGGTAGGGCCTTTGGGAGGTGATGAGGTCATGAGGGTGGAGCCCCCATGAATGGATTAGTGCCGTCATGAAAGAGACCCCAGAGAGCTCCCTCTGTCCTTTCTCCATGTGAGGACGCAGCGAGAAGGCGCCATCTATGAACCAGGAAGCAGGCTCTCACCAGACACCGAATCTGCTGGCACCTGGATCTCGGACTTCCAGCCTCCAGACCTTGGAGGAGCAAACGTCTGCTGTGTGAGCCCCCGTCTGGGGTACTTTGTTACAGTAGCCTGAGCTGACAAAAGGCAAGGACAACACTGGCCCAGAAAAGACCACTGACACCCGACAGGACGAGTACGCACTTCGGGGGAGAAGTCCCATTAGCAGTTGGCACGCGAGCTAAGTGGGACAGGACAGGGCGGTGGACAGGATGGTGCAGATGGATGCTTCACTTGGAAGGAAGGAGGGAACAGAGGAGTTGTAGAGGAGGCGGCGGTGTGGCAACCAGAATGGAATGGGGGGGTCTCAGTGCAGGGGACGTTGAGGGGACCCCACAAGGACCAAGACAATCCAGAGGGACCTCCTGCAGCTGGCCTCTGGCCTGGGGATGTTCCTGCTGCAGCCCTGGGCTCCTCCTGGGCACAGCAAGATGGACAGAGGCCACTGTATTCCCAAACCTTCAAGAGAAGCCTCCAGGAAGTGAACCCAGCAGGGCAGCAATTTGGGCTGCTTCTTTTTTAATTGGTGTGTCCCCAGTGCCTGGCATACAGTAGGCGTTCCATAATAAACAAAGGAGCCAGCATTTCCATTGAAGCGGGGGGAGGGAGAAGAGTCAGGACTGAACAAGGGAAGGCGTCCAGCACAAACTGCCTTTGAATCCAGTTACAAGGGAGAGACGAGAAAGCAGCGGCCCGTCTGCAGAGGGTGTTCTCCAAACCTCCAGGCCATCCCTTCTCTCCCTCACACTCCCATTTCGCAATTCCCCAAAGTACAAAGTCACTGCTCTGAAACCTCCTCCTTACAAAAGCGCCTGCTCAGCCATTTCTGCTAGTTCCACTCGACGAACCAGTCCGCCTGCTCAGCAAACATCACTTCCACTCTGCTTCCCCTTCAGTGATGCTAAGTGTACGAATGTCCCCTGTGACCAGAGCCCTGCCACCAGCCCACGCTGCCCTGGATGTCCCCGCAGTTGAGCCACACCTCCTCAGCAGGAGTCGCCAGGTCTCCCGGGCCCAGATCAGGACCATCGGTTCTGATCTGTGTGAAGGCCCCTTCAAAGCCCCCGCGGGAAGCACACACAGGCTCTGAGACACGCGGTTAGTAACGGGCCCAGGGTCTCGGGTGCAGCCCCAGGCCTCAGGGAGCAAGAGTAGGCAGACACCAAGCCCCTCAAGGACCCGAAGGACAAACCCTAGGGGTATGTTGTCAAAACAGGGGCATGGACTCCAGTCAGTGCAGCTTTCTGAGCAGCTACAGCTCGAGGCTGACATATCGCTTCCCTGCTCTGTACGTAGTCTTTGACAAAACAGGCTTCATTACTTCCAATTTTGGTCACCTGAAATGGCTCATTTAAAAATAAATGGTAATGTACTCTCCGGTATCAAATATCGACTGGCAGTGAGCAAAGGCCAGCCGGGCCCTGGAGGTCTGGAGACAAAGGGAAGTGTGGCCTCACTGGGCCCATCCCGGATGCCCGCTGTGGTGTGAGGGTGTAGACAGAAGTCCTCCCTCACAGTGTGGGCCCCCCACCTCCCCACATGTGCAAAACACGCAGGGAGACATGCCCCATCCTTTGGAACACCAAACACAGTCCCCAGGAGACCAGGCACCCAGGTACGTCACACGCTTCATGCTTTAGGCTCTAGTGATGCTTACCTGCTTCCCACACTCAACACGCTGAACGCCCCTGGGTCCTTACTTGTGCTGTTCTTCCACACAGCGTTAGCTGGGGTTCTCCACAAACAGAACCAACTGGATGTGTATATATACATATAGACAGAGAGGGATTTATTTTAAGGAAATGGCTCATGAGATTGTGAGAGGAGAGTCCCCCAACAGGCAAGCTTCAAGCTGTGGGCCTGGTGACCCACTTAGTTTGAAGAGAAAATCAGGCCAAGGTGAGACTACATACAGACCCATGAGTGATGACAGACAGCTCACCTGCTTGGTCAGGGGCCTGGAAGGAGAAAGGCTGGAAGTTCAGGGACAAGGAGGTCTGGAAGAAGGCAAGTGGATGCACTTATGGGAGTGGACACCACGCATGACCACCTTGATGTTGCATGTTGATGCCCACCAAGAGCACCCATTGCAGACAGAGTGGGAGGACTCAGTCAGTGGATTTCATCCAACTCTGTCCTCTGGTATCCCAGGGCCCGCACAACGGGCTCATGGGCAAAGTAGCCATGGTGGTGGGGATGGAGGCTGTGCACGGGCTCCCACCCCCTAAGGCTGTTCCAGCTAATGCTGCTTCTGGATGATCAAACCTGCTGGCAAAAGAGACCATCCCTGTTGGTGCACCTCCCAGAGGAACCAACCAGTACTTGGTGGCAAATTGACTACATCAGGATCCTTCTTCCCCAGAAAGGGCAACCATTCACCCCAATGAGAACTGATCTGTGTCTGGAGATGGGTCTGGCTTTCCTGCCTGGGTGCCTTAGTCAAACCCCATCCAGGCACACGGACTGTCTGACTAGCAATGTGGGGCCACCTCAGACCAAGGGACCCACATGACACCCAAGGAGGGATGACAGTGACTACATGACCCACCAGTCCCACCACACATCAGGTCATATAGACACAGTGTGAAATGGACTCTCGAAGATGCACTGAGGCACCAGCTTGGGGTGACTCCCCACAAGGGTGGGTGCTGTCATTCAGGGTCTAGTGTAGACTATAAACCAGTGGTGCATGGTGCTGTGTCCCCATCGGGTAGAAAATACAGTTCTGGAAACTAACAGGGGGAAAGGGGAGTGCACCCACTCCCATAATTCCATTACACACGTGGAGAATTTGTGCTTCTCAACCTGCAACTTAGGAGGACGCGTCAGCCAAGAGATGGCATGAGAGCCGCGCTGTTCTTACAGCAGCTGCAGCTGTCCAGTCTCCACAGGGTCCTCATGCCCATGGACCCGCAGGAAAGGGAGTCATCGTCCTGGCAAGGGAGTTGACCCTGAGCATCGTGAAGCATGTGAGGGGGCAGGGAGGAACACTTTTCAGCACTCAGGTGTCCACTGGGCATCTCTGGGTGATACCACGCCTGGTTTACTGTGATAGATGAGTTCGGCAACCATAGCTTGAGACGAGCATGACCCCCAGGGGCTCAGACCCCACAGGGACGAGCTGCATCACTCCACCAGGCAAGGCCCCTGTGCCAGCAGGGAGGGTCCTAATTCATGGGCACACACCCGAGCAGTGTTGGCCAAGGGGGCACGGAATCTAGAGCGAGTGATGGAGGAGCGCGGTCATGAGCATTGGCTGCCGCTGCAGGACCGACCACACCAGCAGGAGCTGCGGTGCGACCCACCAGCCAATCCTCCTAAAATCTCCCCCACTCTTGTGACCAGTGGGAATCCTGAGAAGCCGTGGCTACACAGAGTGAAGGAAACACGTGGGGCTGAGCAGGGCGAGGGGCGGGCTGCAGCAGACACTGCTCTTACCCAGCCTTGATCCCCATTCCAGGCGGGTATGCCCACCCCCCAGCCACTGTCAGGGTTGACTTCTAATGGCTCATGGCTGCCCCCCACCAGAGAACCAGCCTCAGGCAAACATGAGCCCACCCTTCCCCCCACCCTGAGGGGCAGCCCACAACCAGGGACTGAGTGACATGGAGGACAAAATGCCGACCCTCTTGCCTTAAGGTGGAGCAACTGCTGCTCCCAGTGTCCCCACGGGATCCGGCTGGAGCTAGACTCAACCCTGGAGATCACATCCTTGCTGAGCTCTCCAGCTTTCCCCACTGCCTTGTCCTGAGAGCATGCTGTCAACACACAGGGGCACACACCCTTGTCTTGGGCTCCGCTTTCAGATGAGACATGGGGAATTCCTGCATGGAGAAGTGGGTGCAGAAACGCGGTGGCCAAAGTGGATAAAAACGTCCACTACTCTTGCTATTTAACTAAGGATATGTCTAAGAAATCTTCTGCTTTTGAAGTTCTTTCCTCATTTTGATTCTCAGTATAGCAGGAGTCACAGACTGATGACAAATTCTGCTGGGGCGCAGACGTATCAGGCACGTCTGGAAGAAGTCAGGCAGGGCTACCAGGAACCCATTTTTCAGGAGAGACCGCAGAGCCTCAAAACTCAAGTTTTGCCCCCAAACTCTGCTGCCATCCAGGGAGTAGAGCGTCAATTCAGCATCCAGTGTTATGTCAGCCACTCATGTTTGTCCTCTGCCCCAGTCCCCATGAACTCATGTAGGGGACAGATGGGAAAAGCAGAGACACATGGACTGTAGTTGCTGTCTTCACTACAAACACCTTCGGTCTCCTCACTGGGCTGAGGCAATGAAGCCGTGATGCTCATATGACGAAGCACAGAAGGGGAGAGAGACTCTCGCCCTGCCACACGGACCCAGCAGGGCCTGGAAGGTAACACCTGCAGCCCTGGATCAGGGGGCTTCCTGGTGGGAGGCATGTTCCCTCGGGCGCGGTGGCGCACGATGACCCTTCACACCATTTCGCAGGCGTAAGCAGCTAAGAGACTTTTGTGAACACCTATTTGACTCATCAAGGAGACACCCCACCCCCCACCCTGCCGTGTGCCAGAATACATGAAGACTCTGCAGGGGCTGCATTTCCCAAATTAGCGCATAGGAGCAAGAGCCAAGGACTAAAGCTCATCACTGTTAATGAGACCACATCTCAGCTCCAGGATGGCCTGACCTCCATCCACCTTGGCTGTGACATCTGACTTTTTAAGCTCCTTTTCCTCACAAAGATCCAACCTGCACATTCCTTCCAGTTGAGCCTCCTTTGAAGGAGGGCCTGGCGCCCTACTGCCTGGAGTTAACACAGCCCCGTCCTGCCAGCCAGTTAGCTTCTTCACATAAATACTAGAGCACAAAGTCTCGGATTGTCTGTTCCTTATGAAGGACTATTGTGTATTTCAAAGAAAAAAGGACCACAGATACTGAAAGCTCAGTGTGAAAACAAGAGCCACTTGAGGACAGCATGCCTTTCATAAAGTCCTGGCCAGACCCACCAGAAGGGAAGGAAGCTCCCTACACTGGGACAGGTTTGCCCCCCTCGTGCTGCCCTGACTTCTGTGCAGATTCACGCTACAGCAACCATGCTGTTCACAGGTCCCAGACATGTGGTGAGTCGATTTTCTTTAGTGAGTGGAGGCTGTTTCACATGGACAACAGCACTGGAAAGACCTGCATTTGCCACCTAGCTCTGAGCAAGTTACCTTACTCCCTTTGAACCCAATTCTTCATCTTTTAGTAATAGAATGATAATACCTAAACTGAAAGATTATTATGAGGATTCAATGAGATAATGTACGTAAAGGGAAAGGTAAGCACTCAATAAACGGTAATAATAATAATAATAGTTATTGTGTGAATAGACATTTTTCCAAGGAAGATATACAGATGGCCAACAGGCACATGAAAAGATGTTCATCATCACTAATTATTAGGGAAATGCAAATCAAATCTACAATAAGAGGTCACCTCACACCTATCAGAATGGCTATAATTAACAAGACAAAAAAGAACAAATGTTGGAGAAGATGTGGAGAAAAGGGAACCCTCGTACACTGCTGGTGGGAATGTAAACTGGTATAGCCACTATGGAAAACAATATGGAGATTTCTCAAAAATTTAAAAATAGAAATACCATATGATCCAATTATTCCACTACTGGGTATCTATCTGAAGAACATGAAATCAACAATTCAAAGATATTTATGCATCCCTATGTTCATTATAGCATTATTCACAATAGCCAAGATGTGGAAGCAACCCAAATGTCAGTCAACGGATGAGTGGATAAAGAAGATGTGGTATATAAATACAGTGGAATACTACTCAGCCATAAAAAAGACAAAATCGTCCCATTTGCAACAACATGGATGGATCTTGAGGGTATGACGTTAAGTGAAATAAGCCAGACAAAGACAAACACCACATGATTTCACTCATATGTGGGAGATAAACAAACACATGGATAAAGAGATCAGATCAGTGCTTACCAGAGGGAGAGGGGATGGGGGGAGGATGAAAGGGTAAAAGGACACATATGTATGGTGACAGACAAAAATTAGACTACTGGTGGTGAGCACGATGCAGTCTATAAAGAAACTGATAAATAATGATGTACACCTGAAATTTCACAATGTTATAAACTAACATGACCTCAATAAAATGATTTTAAAAAAGAAAAGAATGTACTCCTAGACAAATGACTCAATTTCCTCAACAAATCAATGACATGAAAAGAAAAGGGGAAAAAAGGAGGTGAGGGGCCGGCCCAGTGGCGTAGTGGTTAACTTCACGCACCACGGCCACCCGGGGTTTGCAGATTCGGATCCTGGGCATGGATCTACACACCACTTGTCAAGCCATGCTGTGGCAGGTGTCCCACATAAAGTAGAGGAAGATGGGCACATATGTTAGCTCAGGGTCAATATTCCTCAGGAAAAAAAAAGGAGGTGAAGCTGTTATAGAACGCGTGTGCCCTCATTTGGATCCTGACCTGATTCGAACAAACCAGCTGCCAAAAGACACTTTTGAGACAACTGACAAAATCTGAGTATGGACTGGGTGGCAGATGATATTAAAGACTTTCAATTTTGAAAAAAAATTAATAGTTATGGTGAGAGTCAAGGAAGTTTGGTCTCTCTTTCACCATTCAACTCGGAAACCACCCTTTTCCCCACATGACTGGGATTTCAGCTGTTCACTGAGAGGGAGAGTCCAAGCCATTACTCTCTCCCCCAAGTCCTTTAATAAATAATATTTATTGAGCTTTGCTATGAACAAGTCATCAGACTCAATCCTTAGAGATAATAAAAGATATGTGCCATGATCTCTGGTCCCAAAGAGTTGACAGATTAGCTGCAATAGAACATAAAAGCGTGAAGAAATTAAATAGTGAAGACACAGAATTGTCCTAAGGTGGACATAATTAGTAGCTGGATGATACTGTTTCGATTTGAAGCAAGGGAACAGTAGTGTGGAACGACCCGGCCAATTCCATGCACGAAGGACTGAGTGGGCAGTGGCGTATGTGAATAAATGAGAGGAAGGGAGGCGGTTGGTGGTGGCACGAGGACGCTGTGAAGTCAGAGGCAACATTGTGCAGGAAGGGTCCATCCCTGAGGAGGGTGAGGAGGTAGGACCACAGCATCTTAGAGGAAAAGGAAAATACAAGTTATCTTGCCTCAAAGAGAGGTGTCTGAAATCCATGATGTATAAATATTTGTCGTCTTAGGTATGTAGTTTCAGATCGGGGGAACTATTTCAAGAGGGAGCCAGTGGGAATCTGTGGGAAGTATTCCAGAGATTTGGTGGTAAAGTCACAGAAACTCCTTGAAGGGACCCACACCTGACACATCCCTTCTGACTTGTGATTGTGTTGGAGAACCTACTGCTGGAGCAAAAGGATTTGGGGTCCAGTGAGACCGTTTCTGGATTTGCCTACACTTTAGGAAAGGTTCCAGTCAACGATGTCCGTGAACTTCACTCCGGTGTGCAGGTTTGAAGTGGGGATCCATGGTTGGGTGGTGGAGATGGAGAAGTCACCACACAAGAGGTAGGTCAACTACAGGAGCTGCTGGAGAAGCTTCTGGTCGACCACCACTGCATCCCACAGCAAGAACAGAAGTGGCAACCGGGGGTGATGCTTGGGTGTGGTTCTAAGAGCCGTGGGAGGGATACTTAACGGTGGTGTGAAATTTGAAAATCTGTGGCAGCAAGAAAGAACTCAAAGGTGGAGAGCACCTCTGTATCTGACGGCTTCAAGGTGGGACACTGTGGACAACATACAGAGAAAGAGCATAACAGGCCCAAGGAAGGCAACACGGGGATATCTGAGGAGGAAAACTCCCCACCTGACATACCTGTGAATAACGTGGGGTGTAATCAGAGGGGAGCTCATCAAAGAGTGTGGGGAGCATCACTTTGATCTTCTGCCTGACAGGGAGGGTGGTTATGAACAATGGCGGATGAGACACCCTGGCCGAATATGTCCCTGCCATTACCATAGGCCTCAGCACCTGGAGCCACTGCACCACCCGGGGAGGCTGGAGAGTGCACAGGTGGCGTGGAGACCCCAAGCTCCCATGGTTAGGGTTTGTTAGGATGGTCAGTACACCAGCTCCAGAGCTGGACCGTCTGGGCTGGACTCCCTTCCTGCCTCTTATGATCCATGACGAGACACTGAGGAAGGGCTAACACTCTATGTCTTGGTTTCCTCATCTGTTAAATGTGGATAATAATCATACACACCTCACTACTTGCTCTGAGGGCTAAATGACTTATACATACAGCACTCAGAACAGTGCCTGAGACATCAACACTCAACAGGCGTTAGTTGTTGCTGCTGCCGCCACCACTGTTGGTGGTGATGGCAGTTAAGGGACCAGTGAAACAGAACATCTTCCATGTGAGGGGTGGCCTGCTGGTTGTGCTGGTTGACCTACCATCATCAGATGTTGGAAGCAAAACCCTGCCAGTGTCCCGGCTTATGTCATTCCTGCTTTGTCAGGGGCGTGTGCCAATGGTGTCACTTGGTTGTAGAAAGACATCATCCTGGAAACAAATCCCAGAGAATCCTCAGACTGAAACCCTAGACAGCTTCATGCAGAGCTGGAGTCCTGTGTCAGTAGATGGGAGCAGGAGCTAATGAAGGTTCCAGTTACAGCAAAACGAAAGCCAAAGATGCTGTCGGAGTACAACCCATCCTAAGCAGTGGTCTGACGTTTGCTGAGTAAGCAAAGCCAACGCTAACAGCTCTTCGGCTGCACTTCCTAAGAAGTGCAAAGCTACCCTCTCTGTTGTCATCAAAGAATTTTTATTGAGTGCTGGAGCAGAGTGCTGGGTTAGGAGAACAAAGTAACCTGAGTTCCTATCATTCTGGAGCCTGTCGTGTTAGACGGTCGGGGCTGTCTGGTCTGTAGCTTCAGTAGTAAATACAGAATTTCTCATGACTCAAGGCAGCTGAATCCAAAATAAGTACTAAGAATCCACAGTGAATGCCTCCCTAGATGCAGGAGACACAAAAGATCTGGCATATGAAGGAACTCAGTATGTGTTCTGTAGAAATAGTCCCCCTTCGAGAAATCTCAGTCCAATTAGGGAAACAAAGAAGCCATTCTGCTCCCTCCTTTTCCCAATTCTAGGTCTACAACTTATTATCCTTAAATCCTCCAAACTCAAAAAAATTAGTAAGTGTTAAGTGTCAAGGACCACACTTGAAATCCTGGCACGGGGACGCACAGGCACAGAGTTGTGCAACCGTCACCACTACTACTCCAGACCCTTTACCGCCCGGGAGGAAGTGCTGACCATCAGCAGTCTCTCCCTATTGCCAACTCCCCCAGCTCCCTCCCGGAACTACACATCTGCCTCCTATCTCTGTAGGTTCTCCTATTCCGGCCATTCCCTTTGAATGGAACCACACAACATGTGGCCTTTTATGTCTGGCTACTTTCACTCAGCATCCTGATTTCAAGGTTCATCCATGTTGTAAGCACGTGTCCGTGCTTCATTCCTTTTTATTTCTGAATAATATTCCATCGTATGGATACAACCTGTTTTGTTATCCATTCATCAGTTGATGGACATTCAGGCTGTTTCCACTTTTTGACCATTATGAATAATGCTGCTACGAACATTCATGTACAAGTTTTTGTATGGACATAAGTTGTCAATTCTCTTGGGTATACAGCAAGCAGTGGAATTGCTAGGTTAACTGGTAATCCTATATTTAACATTTAGGGAAACTGTAACTGTTCTCCAAAGAGGCCGCATCATTTTACACTTCTGCTTTTACTTCCTACCAGGGCAGAGCCTCGGGGTCAGCCAGAGGTGAAAGATCAGGATTTCTCAGGTCTCTCCTGGGCATGGGCACAGCCCCTGGGATGTGCACAGTCCTGTGGATGTGTGTGGTCTTCTAGATTCCAGAATCAATGGGCGCTTTCCCAAAGCCCTCTGTGCACATCTATGTTCCTAGATGTTAAGTTTTTTGGTCAGCTTCTTGTTTGCCCTGCTCTTGTCACCTCAGGCAGCTGTGATGTTAAACAGTTGCTGCTGATTTTCTTTGACTGTCGCCCCAGGAAAAAGGCTGCTCACAGTGAACAAGCTCTGGGCCAGGTCACACGAAGACAAGATTCTCTGGGGATGGGGCTACTGGGAAGCTCCAAACCTGTTCTGCCCCTGCAGGGCTGCTGGCTGCAGAGTCTGATGGACACCGTGATGGTGAGGCTGTGGGTCTTCAAGGATACCACAGAGCTGGACGAAGGAGTAGTTCAAGTTAAAATACCACAAAACTTGCTGTTTTTACCAAGATTCAGGCGTTTTTCCTTGAATAAACACTCCTTGAATTGCAGTCTTTGGTTATTCTCCAGAGTTCTGAAAAGGCTGACTGTGACAATGTTTGTCACTGTTCTCACTGCTTTCACAGAGGAGCAGATTTTTGCAGATCCTTACCTGCCACTCCACAAGTGGCTGTACCGAAGCCACCTGCTTCTATGGCCAGTATTCTGGCTGCACAGATACCAAGTGGAAGGAAAAACCTAAACTTCTTCTTCCTCTGTTCCAGAAGTTCCACTGTACATCAGTAAACATAACGTGAACCCCTTGGTTCCTCCATGAAGTCTCCCAGTCTTCATCACCTGCTCCAAAGAGCGATTTTCTTAGGGATGAAGAGGCTGTGTCCCCTGTACAGCACATTTTGATGAACAGAAATTTACCATCATACAGCTCCTCCAGAATACCTGAGAGCTTGAACATGGTGAATGAAAAGCCATGCACAATGTTTCATTAAAAATGATTCACTAGAGGGGCCAGCCTGGTGTCGTAGTGGCTAAGTTCACATGCTCCACTTTGGTGGCCAGGGGTTCGCAGGTTCAGATCCACGTGCAGACCTACGCACCGCTTATCAAGCCATGCTGTGGCAGCATCCCACATATAAAGTAGAGGAAGATGGGCACGGATGTTAGCCCAGGGCCAGTCTTCCTCAGCAAAAAGAGCAGGATTGGCCATAGATGTTACAGGGCTAATATTTCTCACAAAAAAAAGAAAAATATGACCCACTAGAAATACAACTCTTCAAGAGCCCAAATGTATAATGATCAGAAATATGTACCTTATACGACATTAGACAACAAAATTTCAAAAAAAAGAAACAAAATGTATAAGAAATGAAAAATAAGAAACAAAGCTGTCCTTATTCACAGATGGTAAGGATTCGTATATAGAAAGTTCAAAAGAATTTATAGATAAATTATTAGAACTAGAAGGAGAATGTATAAGAGGTGAATAAATGGAGAGATATATCAACCTCATGAACGGGGAGACTCAATATTGTTCAAATCAACTCTCCCCAATTTGATCTATAGATTCAACACAATCCCACTCAAAATTCCAACAAGATTTTTTTGCAGATTTAGACAAGCTGATTCTAAAATATATACGAGAAAGCAAAGGAACTAGAACATCCAAATCACTTCTAAAAAGGATAAAGTCAGAGGACTCATATTACCCAATTTCAAGACATGCCACAAAGCTAAAGTAATAAAGACAGAACGACGTCGGTGGAAGACAGAGACACAGATCAATGGAACAGAAAGAGATCCAGACAAACATATTGACAGATTTTTTACAAAAGTGCAAAAGAATCTTTTCATCAAATTGTGCTGGAATAGTCAGACATCCATATTAAAAAAAAAAAGAAATGAATCTCAACACGTACCTCACACATTAAATAAAAGTTAAGTCATAGACCTAAATATACAATGTAAAACTATAAAACGTCTAGGAGAAAAGATGCATGACTTATGGTTTGGTGATGAGTTTTGAGATATAACACCAAAAGCATGATCCATGAAGGAACAATATTAATAAATTGGCCTTTCTCAAAATTTAAAACTTTTACCCTTTGAAAGACACTGTTACAAGAATGTAAAAGTAATCCACAAACTGGAAGAATATATTTATCATTCACATACCTAATAAATTACTTACATCCAAAATACATAAACAATTATTGAAATTCAACAATATGAAAACAACTTAATTTGTTGAATGGGCAAAAGATCTGCAGAGACACTTTACCAAAGAAGATATATGGACACGAAATTGGCATAGGAAACGATGACCAAGATCACCAGTCATTGGGTAAAGGCAAGTTAAAGCCACAATGAGGTGCCACTACACACCTACTAGAATGACTAAAATAAAAAATTAAAAATTGTAATGCCAAATGCTGGAAAGGACCCCAGAGACAAAAGGAATCTCACCCACTGCTGGTGGGAGGGCAAAACGGGGCAGTCACCTTGGGAGCCAGTCTCGCAGTTTTGACCAAGTTGAACACAGAGGGGTCATATTACCCACCACCCCCATGCCATCCATCCATGTGAACTGAAAGCACAAAAACATGTCACAAATATTTATAACATCTTTATTCAAAATTACCAAAAGCAAGTCGTCCTTCAACAGGTGAATGGATACATGAACTGTGGTGCATCCACACAATGGGTGAGATACTATACAAATCACCTCACCTCTCTCTCTCAGCTCTCTCATCTGCAAAATGGAGACAATGGAATAACGAACCCTACCTCACGGGGGTGTTGGGAGGATTACACACTTGCAACAGTGCCCATTTATCAGAGATAAAAAGGAATAAGCCACTGACACACAGAACAATGTGGGCAAATCTTAAATGCACTTTCCTAAGTGCAAGATGTCAGGCTCATAAGGTTACATTCTGTTTAGCTCCATTCAGGTGACATTCTGGAAAAGGCAAAATCACAAGGATAGGAAGCAGAACAGTGGTTGCCAGAGGAGAGAGGGGGTGATTGACGGCACAGGGTATACACACGGCAATTTTCAGGGTGATGGAGCTATTCTGTATGGCGTGGGGGCGGCAGATACATGACTCTATGCATTTGTCAAAGCCCACAGAACCACACGTCATGAAGAGCAAACTTTAATGTATACAAATTCAAAACAAAACCCTAGAATGGAATATGACAAATCTAACTGAATTACAAATGTATGACATAACTTCAAACATGGAGTGGATAAAAAATAGAAGCTGAGTAAAGTAATTTTGGCATTTTGACTGGAAATTAAAGACAAAAAGAACTGCATGAAAACACTGAACTCTTGTCTGTAAATGTGTTTTTCTCAGGAGTAGGAGTTACCAATCCTGAATGTATTTTACATCAAGACTAGAGTTGAACAAATAAGTAAATAAATGGCAGATACGGGAGCAGGTCTCTCGATGTCACAAAAAAAAACAGTTGCAAATAAGCAAAGGGAGGAGGCTGGAAGTACCCTGCAGGGATGGATCAGAGTCAGAAACATCAGTGCAAATCAAATTTAGTTTAATAGACAGAGACAGAGAGATGACAGATGAAAACACGATAGACACGTGTTTACACATGCGTTAGTATCCACACGTTTCCTTGGTCTGTCCACGGAGAGGACCAGAAGCAATGACAACCCAAGAGCCCCTTGGTTTCTAAATATCATTCTCCAGTAAAAGGAAAATGGCATTTCTCCAATGATTCTTTGGAGAACTGGCTCACTCCAGGGTTGGGGAAGGGAAAGATGAACCTGGAGCACCCTGTTGCATCAGAAAGTAAGAACATGCTGAAAAAACCCCATAATGATGGGGGTTTGACAAAAGGACCGAGGAGTCGACCTGAAAGAGCCCCAGTGGCCAAAACTGGGACAATCTGAGAAGTACAACGAATAATGTAGTATTGGATCATAACCCAAAGTATAATATAAATATACATGAGACCATGCTGATATAGGTAAATGACTGAAGAAATAAAGGGTGGAGAGGAGAAGAGACAAATATTCCTTACAGAAGATTTCCAGTAACATATGGAGACACCTCCACCCACCCCAACCTGGGAGTGGGCTAGACTTAGCGACTTACTGCCAAAGAATAGATTAGGAAAAGGGAAAACTTGTAACCTTGCAGTGGAGAGACCTGGCCGACACCACCTTAATGAAGCGTTAACCAAGGTTGTCATCACCAGTGGTTAAGTCACGTGGATATGATATGTCCCTGACAGCATGAAATGAGAATGTGATGCTCTTCCCCAAAACCCAAGTCTACACTTGAGGAAAGCATCAGAGAAACCCAAATTGATGGACATTATACAAGACACAGGAGCAATACTGCTCAAAACTGTCCAGGTCATGAAAAACAAGCAAAGACTGAGACACTGTCACAGACTGGGGGAGATGGAGGAGGTGACAACTAAATGGAACGTGGCAACCTGCATGGGACCCTGGACTAGAAAAGGATGTAGTGGGAAGACTTGTGAATCCCAAAGAAAGTCTGGACTTTATGAATACTGACGTGTCACCGTCAGTCTCTGGGTGTCGGCAAACGTACCACAGTTGTGTAAGATGAACACACTAGGAAAAGTGGGTGAAGGGTGTACAGAACTCTCTTTGCATGAGATTTTCACCTTTTCTGTTAATCTAAAATTATTCCAAAATAAATAATACATGAAAAAGAAAATTAAGGTTTACCAAATTTTCAGTCAACACAAAAACATTAATTATGCTTCTTTTTATGAGCAACAAATAATTTTAAAAATTTTTAAAAACTCTTAAAATACCATTTACAAGAGCATTAAAAATATGAAGTACCTAGGGATAACTCTAACAATAAATGTTTAAGATCTTTATGGAGAAAATATAAAACTTTATTATGAATCATTAAAAATAAAAAGACTTAAATACGTGGAGAATTATCCCAAGTTCATGTATTGGAACACACATTATTTTAAAACATCAATTCTCCCCAAACTGATCTCCAGATTCAATGGAATGCCAATCAAAAATCCCAATAGGCTTTCTTTTTTAAATTCTAGGTCTGCCCTACTAGATAAAAGATTTATTATAAAGCTCAATAGTTAAGATATTGACACAGAGATTGACAGACAATGGGACAGAACAGAGAGCCCAGACACAGAATGGGACACGTGGTCCTGTACGGACACTTGATAAATGACAGAGGTTGAACTACACGGATCACTGGTGCCGATCACTGATATTCACATGGAAAAAAATGTAATCGTTCTCCAGTCTCCCTCTATATGTAAAAGTTAATTCCAGTTGTGTTGAAGGCCCAAGTGTGAAATCCTTTACCAGATTACATAGACAATGACCTTTGTGACCTCGGGACAGGGACGGATTTCTCAAATAAGATACAAAATGTAAAACCTACAAAGCAAAAGACTGATAAATTTGACCACATTAAACCTGTTTAAATTCATAGAGTGGAAAATATATTTACAACATGTATAATTGACGAGGGATTACCTATGAATCAAGAAGAAAAACGCGGCCTTACAGGAAAAGCAAAACAAACCAAAAATAAAAACAGGAAGAAAGTTCATAACAGAGGGCATAGAAGTGGCCAATAAAGACATGGAAAGATGCTCCACCTTATCACTAGTCATGGAAATACAAATTAAAACCACGAGGCATCATTACACGATCACCAGATTGGCAAAAACTTCCCCAGAACTTCCATATGCGGCTGGTGGGATGTAAATTGGTCACCCACTTCAAAAAGAGTTCGGTGTAATTAGCAGGACCAGCTCCCTAAACTTTCCGGTGCAAAATGAAAATGCAGGGCCCCTTGTTGAGAAAATGTTAAGAACTTCGAGAGACAACAGCAGAGCATTAACCAAGAGGGGAACCTTCCACATGTGGGGCCCTCGAGACGGCCATGGTCACCTGCCCTTGAAGCCAGCTCTGATGGTTAGCGCAGGTGAACAAGTGAATATCTGACAACCCAGCAATTCAATTTCTGGGTATATACCCAAACAAATCCCGCGTCTGCACGGACTTCCTCAGGAAAACTTACAGCAGTGCTGTTCCTAACAGCCAACCTGCCTGGTGGCTGGTGTCCACAGCTCCCTGGTGTTCCCGCCCTCAGGCTGTCCCCTCCCTGTGACGGGGCTGGGCCCATGACTAGCAGAACATGGTGGACGTGGTGTGTGGTATGTGACCACCAGGTTAGGGCCTATGGAGCTGGCAGCTTCCTCTGAGTCTCCCGGAAGGCTCCATCTGGGAGGGTCCTCCCCACAACCAGGCGTCACACTGTGAGATCACAGACGTCCTCGTCCACAGAGGACAGCCACAGCCTTGCCCCTGCCCACTGCCGACCCCTCGCTGGCCCTGAAGGAGGCATCAGGCCCGGCTGCTATGGGGCCGCTGCTGGGGAAAACCCAAGTGAGAAGCCCCAGCTGAGCCAGTTCCCCCAGAACCAGGGGGACAACCGCACAGGGTGCTTGTGAGCCCTGAGGAGGCGTGGTTTGCACACAGGGATAGAGACAACCGGGCCACCCAGCGTCCTCCGCTGTAGCCTGGACGCGAGTGGAGAGAACTGTTTGTCCCCAAGGGCGAGCTGTAAGCATAACGTGAGGAAGGACACACAGCACAGTTCCACTTACGGGACGTTCAAACAGGCACGTCTCAACGATCACGGCTGGAGGGTGACCTTCACATTGAAGCTACAAACAAATGCAGAGGAATCACTGTCACAGAAGTCAAGACAGCGGTCACCTCGAGAAGGAAGGGAATCAGATGGGCAGACCGGCTGGCAACATTCTACTTCTTAACTCCAAGAGAAGTACCTTTTCCCCCTTCTACACTCTGCTCTATAATCTGTCTTTATATCATGCATAGATGTTTCAAGGCATCGTTTTGTAGAGACGCTATATTTCAGTTCAAAAGTAGTTTAAAATTTTTTTAGAGAAATAGTATTTCTGGGAGCTTTTTGTTCTTTTAATATTATTTTATCAATGTATCGAAATAAGGGTAGTTATCACACACTAACTGTACGTCCTGTGACCCGAGGGCTGCTCCCGGCCTCCGGTCCGGATCCCACCTAGGGGAGTTCACATCTGACCGGAAGGCCTGGGAAGCTGCCGTTTCTTCTCATTAAATGAATCAACAGGGCACCTCCTCCGAGGTGGGAAAGTACCTCAGAGCAATCACCCCTCAGCTGTTCACGAGGGGCTCCGTGTGGTGCACTCTGACCTGAGCCGAGTCTCTGAGCAATGTCACTGTGTCCTTCGGCACAGAATTCTGCATCTTGCCCGAGGTGGAATGAAGCCGAGAGCCCGCAAGGATGCTGGCGTGTGAGAGCCGCTGTGCATAGCACCGGGACAACCACCCCAACCCCAGAACCAGCCCAGAGCCACAGGGCTGCTTTCTGTGCTCCTGCCCCTCTTCCGGGCCTGGGGAGGGGGTGGCCCCAGCTCGGCCCTGGAATTGCTCCTCCCTCCCATTCCTGCGCGCCACACACAAAACCCCCGGCCATGCTCAGCAGCTGACACCACGCAGTGTCATTTTTCAAAATAAAGCCAAGTGCCAGGCTGGGTTTCAGAAATTCCCCAACAGTCCTGACAAAAAATGACCCCGGGGCTCCCGCAGGTGTGGTAGGGGGCCAGAGGGCGGAGGTGTGGACAATGAGGCCAGAACCCTCTGAAGGTGGAAATTAGCCACCAGATGGCCCTCCCTGGAAGCTCCTTCTCGTCACTCGACCAACACCAGTGGGGTTTTTCACAGATGACTTGTTCCTTTTTTAACTCCTCATGCAATCTCATGA
Organism: Tapirus indicus; assembly: GCA_031878705.1. Classification (NCBI taxonomy): domain Eukaryota; kingdom Metazoa; phylum Chordata; class Mammalia; order Perissodactyla; family Tapiridae; genus Tapirus; species Tapirus indicus. The sequence goes on from CM062925.1 coordinate 126,682,418, forward strand.
AGCCACAGAACGGGCACTTGTGCGTCTTGGCAGAAGTTTCACTGAGCGTTTCTGGACTGCTTCCTTCCTGCGAGGCCCGGAGCCAGCTGGTGCAGGGAGGACCGCGAAGGTCCCGTCCTTGGGGCAGCACCGCTCCCGAGCGGGAGCCAGAGGCTCGGGGGCAGGAGGATGGCCACTTCCTGCCCAGAGGGGCGCGTCCAGGCCTGCAGAAGGGGTGCTCCGTCATGAGCGGTTCTCTTTACAGGAAGAAGGAAAAGGAAGCTCTGAGGCTGCCACGGGGAGGACAGGTCAGACAAATCCCAGAGGGCTGGTGCTGGGCTTCACTGTGCCTATAAAGATGAGGCCCTGCGACTTCACGGAATAGCTGAGAACCTCTCCTGATGGGAAGCAAGGATTCCTGAAATTCAAGAACCTTCCTACAGAGGAGCACATCAGACTCCAGCTCAATCTTTCCCACTTCTAAATATTAAGACTTTTTAAAAATAGGATTGGCCCCTTAAAGGCTACAGAATTCTTGAGTAGATTTAGTAGCTGCAGTCCCAGGCTCCACCAGACTCACATCTGAGAATCAAACGTCAATAGGACATCGAGTATTTGCATCAAAAGAATCAGAGATGGACGGAGATCACAGGAGATGGGCCAGGAGACGGTACCCTCTGAAACTGGCTGTGGGAATGGGGCTCATTATCCTCTCCTGCTTTTGTGTGTCTGGAAATTTCCATAACAAGCAGTTTAGAAAGAACAAGAAAAAGGAAAAGAAAAGAAAATGACCATTATTGCTGCCCCTGTGAAAGAAAATTAAGTCTTAATCACCCTCCCTTCTTTCTCACAAGGAGAAGATCCAGTGGGTCTCAAGAGTGAGGAGTGGGGATGCAGGGCCCCTCATAGGAGAAGGAGGAGGGAACCGACAGGGACCCCAAGGGGCAGGCCGATGAGTCACCCCAGAGGAGAGGGAGGATACGGTCAGAGAGAGGAGGGAGTGGAACTTGGGAGAAGAGGGTTTACGGCTTCCTAGTCTAATGTGTGTAGTGACATCCCCTCTTCTGTGGTCATGAGAAAAACCCTCTGAATCTGTGTTGTTCTTCAGTGTTTCTCAAGTCCGAATTCTAAAACATGTGCAAGTGTGTGTGGTATATGCAAGCATGTGTACACGTGTGATGTGTGTGGTGTGTGCATGTATGTACGTGGCGTGCACATGTAGTGTGTGCACTGTGTGGTGGGTGGGTGTGCATGCATATGGTGTGCTCACACATGTAATCAAGTGTACTGTGTGATGCACATGCGCGTGTGTGGTGCACACATGTGGTGTGTGCACGCATGTGTGTGTACATGTGTGGTGTGTGTGTGCTGAATTTAGCAGACTAGAGGCACTGCAGAGAGAGCCCAGGGCAGGAGTGGATCTGGTGCTGGTTCCCAGCTCCTCCTTGCGGGCTCTCCGTGACTCTCCCTCTGGCTCTCCCTTCAGTGCCGCTCTCTCCAGGTCCTAGGCACGGCTCTCCCCCGTCCACTTGGCCCTAAGGGTGCTAACAGCGCCCAGATCCGTGCGTGGATTACTGTGCCCTCCTTTGTCAGTTCCCCAAACCCTTTCCCACACTGTGAATGGTCCCGTTATTGAATTCTCCTCAATTACCACCTCCAGCATGCTCTCCCGTTCCTCTAGGACCTTCCCTGACCCTCACCTCCATCTGCCAAAACCCCACCTGTCCTGCAAGGAGCCACTCACTCCCTCTACCTGCAGGAGATTTCCTCCCACTGCAATCCACTTGCGCGAGGTTGTTCCATGCAGCACAAATACGCACCAGGCCAAGCATGGCCCCCAAGAGCCTGTCATATTGTGTGCTTAAGATTTTCTCCTAATTATAAGTGAAGATCTGGATGCCTCTGTGTGTCTCCCAGGACGCCCCACACCACCTGGACACGTGGCAATGCTCTGGGTGGCCGTGACAGGACAGGGGTCCTCACTCTGCTGCTCGCAAACTCTGCCCTTCTGAAGAGCCCAGGAACCCCCTCGGTTTGTCTGTGCATCCCGTAATTAGGACGATGGTAACACCGCCATGCCTGTCTCCCAGACGCAGGATGAGGTGTAGGTGCCGCGACGTCTGGATTCTGGCACTTAGTGTGTAAGCAGAGGGTCCACCCAGGACACGCACCCAGCGAGGCGAGGGCTCAGTTAACGCCCGTCCACTGGAAGCCGTAATGCAGAACACAACGTGCATCCACATCCTAATTTTGCCACTTATTGGCGACACGATTTTGGCCACAGTAGTTAACCTCTCTCTGAGTCTCCATTTCCTCATCTTTAAAATGGGGTTAATGGAAGGATCAGATGAACTGCTGTCTGTGAAATTGCATTATAAATTGTAATGAGCTACACAAACACTAGCTAGCAGTAGTGTTACATTAAATTAAATTTACTTTCATATTACCCAGCTGACACCCCAAGAGAGCATGAACCTAAACTAGAGAGACAGAGAGAGAAGGTGCGTTTGGGAAGCAGTTTTACACAGCGAGCAACACTGCCACTGGCACGAGCTGTGTGGTCACGGTGGTCCTTGGCCTCTCCCAGCCACACTTCCCCCTCCATAAACAGGTGATGATAGAACCTGCCTCTCGGGGTTTTGTGAGCATCACTGGGACCAGATCTAAAACACTGAGCCTACACCTGGACACATCAGTGCTCAGTCAACGTCACCCCAGTGCACGTGACGATGAGGGAGGTGAGAGGACCCAGAGCCGGGAGCTTTTGGGGAGATCAACTCAGGAACAGGGACCTTGGCCCTGGTGGCGCAGGGACACGGGTGCACGGGAGGGAGGGGCTGGGCGTTGGCGAGGGTGGTGTGTCACAGTTGCCATCCTCAGGCCTCTCCTTGGACATGAGGCTCCTTGCTGACATCTTAGGGTGAAACAGCAAAATCCAAACTGTGCCGCTCTCTCTGGAAGCTGCATATCTCATGCGGACATCATAGGTTTTTAAATCAAGACCGTGGAGGTGATGATTTCTTTCCCAAGCCAATAAATTCCTGCATATCTAATACCACAGAATAAAAACGTACACTTGGAGGCACTCGGAGCTAAACGCAGTATTTCTGGTGCTGCTCATCCAGTGCTCAGCTTGGGGAGCCCAGGAGAGGAGCATCCTGGCCACTGGCGGTGCCTTGGCGGTGCAATCCACAGCCCACATTGGCCAGTCTCCCAGGGAAAGATGCTTCAAGATCGCAGCCCAAGTCCGGGTCTAACTAGAGACAAGATTTTACAGAGGGGCAAGACTTCTCAGAGAAGCATGTTTAGCCAAGATGATCATGTTTCCCTGTTAGTTTCTGTGTTTGCAGAACAACAGTGGCTCCCACAGGCCAGTGGTTTATTACTCTCCCGCGGAACAGCCCAGAGCAGGGATGCCATCTCGCTCTGTTGTCTTGGGGAGGTGGAAGGGCTGGGAAGTGCCCCACATTCCTCTAGGAGTGTCACTCGCTCCCATGGCCTCCTAAGGCCTCAGGAAGGCCAGGCCCGCAGGGCAGCGACTGCCCAGCTCCAATGCGGGAGTTTGGAGGAAGGATGGGAGACTGGAAGCAGGGGCGACCAGCAAGCTCCCAGAGGGGACTGGCCCGGGGTCCAGGGGCTTCCCAGGGCTCCAGCGGTCATGTCCAGAGATAGACCCCGATGCCCCCAGGCCAAGGCTCTCAGGTTCTCTGCTGCCCGGCCTTCCCAAGGCAGGAGAGCATACTCAGAATGCCCAGCAAAGAGTAAGCTCTCCAATTCCATATTTTTAAATAAAAATTGTACATATGTAAGGTGTAGAACATGGTGACTTGAGTTACATGTGCAGTGAAATGACCACATCAAGGTAATTCACGTATCAGCTACTCACATACAGTTACCACTTTTTCTCTTTTTTTTGTGATGAGAGCACCTCAAACTACTCTCTTACCCAATTCCCAGATTCAATACAGTATTATCATGTACAGTCATCAAGCTGTCCCCTGGATCTCCAGACTTACTCATCCTCCATCACCGCAGTGTGTCCTATGACCGCCATCTCCCCCTCCCCACCTCCCCGCCTCCCTGCCCCTGGTGACCACCCTCCACTCTCTGCTTCTATGTATCGACTCTTAGATTCCACAGAGAAGTGAGATCATACAGCGTTTTTCCTTCTGGGTCGGGCTTATTTCACTTGTCATACTCACTGGGGGGAACTGAAAGCTCTTCCTCTAAGATCAGGAACAAGACAATGTGGCCATTCCCTCCACTCCTATTCAACACAGTGCTGGAACACAGTGCCTAGCAGAGCAATCAGGCAAGAAAAGAAATGAATGGCATCCAAATCAGGAAGGAAGAAGTAAAAATGTCTGTTTGCAGATGACACAATCATATAGAAAACCCTAAAGACTGCACCAAAAAAACTGTTGGAACTAATAAACAAATTCAGTAAAGCAGCAGAATACAAAATCAACACACAAAAATCAGTTGCATTTCTTTACACCAATAATGATCTATCCGAGAAGGAAATTAAGAAAACAATCCCATTTACGAGACGGCATCAAAAAGAATAAATCACTGAGTGGGGCCGGCCTGGTGGCGCAGCGGTTTAGTCCGCGCTTGGCAGCCCAGGGTTCGCAGGTTCGGATCCCGGGCGCCTGCTGATGTACTGCTTGTCCACCATGCCGTGGCGGCATCCCATATAAAGTAGAAGAAGATGGGCACGGATGTTAGCCCCGGGCCAGTCTTCCTCAGCAAAAAGAGGAGGATTGGCAACGGATGTTAGCTCAGGGCTGGTCTTCCTCACACACAAAAAAGAATAAATCACTGAGGAATAAATCAAACTCTATCTTTTGGATAAATGAACGAGTGAATAAAGTCCTGCAGGGCATCGTCAGTTCCACCCACACACCTACTTCAGACCACCCCAGCCCCCTGGGCCATCTCGAGGACCAAAGGAAGTTACACCAGAGGGACTGAGCAAACTCCCATGGAAACACTTCCGCGCCCGCCCGCCAGGCCGCGGAGGTGCTGACGCCGAGTACGTGCGTGCCATGGTCTCTGCAGACCTGACCCCACTCACTGATTCCTCGGCCCGAAGGACACCCGTGACATGCTGCAGGTGAAAGCATTTGATACCACTATTGTATTAAAGTGCACCACACTTTTCTGGCCACATCCAATGACAACTCTTCTCAGTTTAATAAAAACTGAGCATTCGACTTGGCCATACAGATGGAGCACATCGCACGCTTCACCTTGTGTGGGTGGAATGTGTCCGTGGACGACCGTGAAAAACCTACCTGGATTTGCAAGCTGGTCTCATCTCCTGCACACCCACCGAAAGCCTCTGATGTGCTTTCCTCATCTGTCAAACAAAAACAGCGGCAGCTACCATGTTTAGGACCCCCAAAATAAAATGTCGGATATGCAAGAGTCATTAGTGATAGCTATTATTAGTTATTAGTGCTCGATAACTCTTTATCCACGGTGATATAGATTAAAGAGAAGCTGTTACCTCAGGAGAATCAAAACACGTCCCAACACAACTGGATATAATTTTATACATGCTTGCCTCACCTGCAGACAGCGATTCCTCTGGAAGGAGGGAGGCCTTTATCACATGGACTCGATTCACTCACTACATAATTTTCAATCACTGGACATACCCTTTGTCTATATGATCAAATTATATAGTGTGCTCCTCGAGTGAAAAGGTTTCTTTGTTTTTCTAATTACCTTTTCTTCCTCTTGGGGAAGAAAAATAAGCCTGAGAGTATTGCCTGTGCCCCTCCTAGTTCATCATAAAGAGATAAGGTCTGTCTGGCCATCAGACTGATTATGAACACAGCCACTGCACTGTGGCCATCGACTACTTACTGGATCCACATACACAGACACAGACATGGCCTCAGTCAGGTGTGACAGGCTACAGGGCCCCCGAACCTCCAAATCGAGAGAATTCTGCATGTATGTGTGCCCCATACAAGAAGACACAACAAAGGAAATTCCAACTGATCAACTACCTAAAAGCCCAAGGTTGTACAGCTAAAGCCTAGTCCAGCCAACTCCATCATTAGTGCAGGAATGGGGTGGATGTTTTCATTACCGGAAGAACAAAGTTTTCACACCATTTGCTCTTAGGGTGTGTGGATACATTTAAGACACCCTTTCATCCTCCACATTGGCAAATACACACCTTATTTTATGAAATTGTCTGGGGCATAAAGTGAGACCTGTTTGTATTTTCAAAAGCCCAATGACTTGGAGGAATTCCTAAGAAAAGAGCAAAGCCAGTCGCACTGGGGAGAGAGGCTCTCACGGACGGAGGTGACAGAGCAGTTCTGGGGCTGCAGACACTGTTCACACAGGAGGCGCTCAAGAACACAAAATCCACGTGAAACCAGGACGCACGTCCAAGATGGGCACACCTCGCGTCTCATCAGGGCATCTCACGACAGGACCGTGTTTGAGCCGCACGCTGAGTGGAAAGCAGGGTAAGCTTACGCAGCTGTCCTTCCAGCTTCACGAGAAGATACTCCACTGTTATCACTGGTTCCCTCTGAGCGAGGGGCTTCTGAACGTCGTGTCTATAATGTGTACCTTTCACATTCATAACTGGGAAAAAATCATTTTCAAAGTATCAATGCCAGAGTAAGTAAGCGAGGGCGTGATCATGCTTCATACTCTAATATGATGCAATAACAGAGAACATTCCACTTTCTCTAAGGTGTAAGGAAAACATTTTTTCATTCATACTCAGGGATCTCTTCAAGCTCTTCATCTGGAAAGATACTTAGATGGAGGACACATCCAAGGGTGCCCCTGGACACGACCCTGCCTCTTGCCACACTGTTTGCTGGTGCAGGCGTGTGCCCACTTCTGATTTCGTGGGGTTGACCTGAGGGGCTGGTCGAGATCCGGTTTTTTCCCACTTTAAAGCCCTGGCATTGTTCCTGTGCAACCAGAGCTCCAAGGCAGCTGATGCAACACGTTCCAGGGCACGTGGAGGCCCTACCCCCGAGCTGCTGGCCCTCCGCGCGTGTGTATACCTGCCAGTACCGGCTGGAGAAGGGACCCTGGGACTGGGAAGCCCCTGCGGCGCTGTGGGCAGAGGCTTATCTCAGGAAGCCTGCGTGACCAAGGTGGCCACCTCAACCTAGTGTCCCAGACAGTGCTGTAACAGGCGATAGGGGAGGCGACGTGTCCTGACACGGAAGCCAGGCTCTAGAGAGCAGATCTGAACTGGAACCTGGAGCAGCCCACTCACCAGCTGAGAGACCCAGAATAAGGCGTTTCCCTGACCTGAACATGAGGCCCACCATATCCATGTATGTCACTGACACATAAAGAGCATATCGCCCTCACAAGCCTGGTGCCCCTGGAGCAGCATCAACAACGACCCAAATCCCCATGAGAGTCACTATAAAATTCCATGTCCACCAGCACAGCCACATGTAACTCCCAGGGAAGGTCTTGTGAGGGCCTCAAGTATGGGTGACACTGTCACGGGCTCACGATAGCAGAGTGTGGAACTTGCCCATTTGTCAGTTTATTAGACTAGGAGGGTAGTTTGTGAACTAGGTCATGACCTGAAGACCCACATGGATCAACCAGCCAGACTCCACCCTCCAGCTGTCATCCTGTCAGTCAGGAGGGTGACTGGGTGAGAGAGCACCAGCGCGTCAACTCAGATCTTCCACAGCTATTAAAACAACACACGTGCACACACACATATGCATGCACACACACGCACATATGTATACATGCATGTGCACACACTCATGCACACAACATGCATGCACATGCACACACACTCCCTGCCAGGACTCACATCCCACAGAAAGTTCAGTCAGATCATGTCTAGGTATCTGCTCACATGCACACATGCACGTGCACACACACACATGTACATACACACACTCATGCACACACATACATACACGCACATGCACACACCCCCTGCAGGATCCATGTCCCACAGACAGCTCAGTCAGATCACGTCCAGGTGTCTGGAACATCACCCAGAGCTCCTCAGCTCGTAGCTCCCTTCCTGACGGCAGCCTGATTTCCTCGGGGACCACCTGTCCCTGGTCATTTATGGACATGGTGGGACTGTTTCTCACCACAGAAGCCAGAAGGTCTGGACAGATCCTCCCTCTCCCTGATGCACTGGGAGGGGAGGCGGGCATGTGAGTTAACCCTGACCTACCCCCACTCGCTCCTGAAACCCAATCTTGAGCTGAGGACACAAGGAAACACCCTGATCGAACCGTTTCTGCTGAGCACCTCTTGATCTCTGAATGTGTGCTAGCTCTTTCCCATCTGCCAAGACGCAGCAACCTGGGGTCCCCTGACATCCTCACAGCACGTCCCTTTCCCATTAACCAGGGTCAGCTCCTGTCGCTCGCATCTAGAAACCCCAGGTGATAACACAGCCCAGAGTCTGTGGAAGAAGTAATGCTAATATGGAAAACTTACATTATCAAGCACGTTACTTCCAGGTTTCAACACTACCATTGTCCTTAATCTATTAAGGCCTCCTCCATAGGCAGCAGGTTTTCCCAAACGGAGCTGCGTTATACTTGGTAGGTCTTTTTAGACGGATAAACAGGAACCAGAATGTTAACGGAACCAGACACTGGACATGCGGTCACAGATGACGACAAGGCACGGCTTCCACAGGTGGTACAAGAGAAACAGCAGTCCTCAGAACTGCAAGGTGTTTTCCTTTTAGAAAAATCAGAAGGAAAATCACTCTGGAACAAAATGTCACCAATATGCGAAGCACCGAAAGACTGCACGCCAGCGGAGCAAACCCAAGGCCTCCTCAACCCTACACACGCTCCCTTCTCTATCAATCCTCTGAAAATTGTTAGGAAGAACGAAAAGTGAACACGGGCCCATTCTAAGCAGTTAGCACGATACAAACCGAGGCGCGTCACAGGGCACTGGCTCAGTGGTGGGGTTTGCTGCCACCGCGTCGCTCAGATGTGAGGCTCCATCATCAGCCGTGATCTCAGAGCCCCGTGTCCCGAGAGAGCGAATCTCTGTCTACATCGCGAATATTTTCTATCACGCTCTCCTGTCTGCTCGGTGCCTGGACGGCCTGAGAAACACTCCGCCTGCTGCACCTCCCAACATATATCCCCCAACAACCCTGAACTCCTCAGGGAAAACAAAGCGAATTGAGACCCCCAGCTCTTTCCCCTCACCCCCAAGAATTCACTGTGGTGACACTGCCAGGCTGCAAAATGGGGCTCTTGACTGTGAGTCCAATTGTCTCTGAAATACTTGCCTCCAGTGAAGACACCCACGTCTCCTAATGTAGGAAGTCACAGAGATCCCGGTGCCACCAAAGCTGAGGCGACGTCTCTCCAGGTGCGAATCCTCACACTGCTTCCTCTGCCACAAGCACGGGGAACACTCTCCAAATTTTCTGTTCTACCTCAAAGCCACTGGACGCTTTTTCTCATTTCCCTTTATTTGGAACAAGCCAACCAACTGAAATAACAAATGGCTTCACCTGGGCAGCTCTAGTAGCAAGCGTGCTGACTCCCTAGCTTCCCTGTTTGGGAACGTCAGACTCTCCACCCTGAAAGCCGTGGTTAGAGGCTGGATGGCCTGCTCTCCCCAGCTATCTACCTGGATTTAATTGTTCTGGAAGCAAGTGGTCCAAACAGACAAGGCTTTCTGGAAAGGTGACCCCAGATACAAAAAACGAGCCGAAGGGCCCTCCCTGCCGCATCCTGGAGAGAGCCCCCCGTGCTGACACACTGAAGTGGGGTGCAGAGTAATCCCCCGGTCTGGCCTGGCCTGGGGTCTCCCAGCACTGACCCCGATCAAGGACCTGAGTGCAAACGATTGATGAAGGACCTGCACCCAGGAGCAAATGGCCAGGGATGGAGGAAGAGCGAGAAGCAGCCAAACCGGGCGGGATTTCAGGGGAAGCCACAGGCGCCCACTCAGAGCCAGGTGCAGCCATGTGCCAGGCACCAGCTGGCAGGATGTCAGTGCTGGTGGAAGCAACTTCTGGAAACATCCTCACCTGGAATGCCGTTCCAGCGCCTGCGTATGTCAGAAGTCGTTCAGCTGCACACTTGGTATTTGTGCGAGTTACCAGATGTAAATTATTCCTCCATCTAAACAGGAGCCACCACCTCTTGGTCCCCCAATGTCCCCCTCACCGGAGGGCTGAGAGTCACACGACGCTGAGATGGCAGCCTCTCTGTTTCACTCCTGTTAGGACAGGCGGCCTCTGACCATCCTTGGGGAGGACGGAGCCGAGGGAGCTGAGGGAGGAGTCAGGGACGAGGTCAATGCACAGCCGGGACCTCCGAGGGCGTGGGGATGGCACTGAGGTTGGGTGAAACGGCACGAGGTCCGCATGCCCGTTGGTTATAAACAGCCCTGGGCCTTCTAGGCACGGCCCTGATCTCAACAGCAGCTTTGTCGTGGGTCCCGCTCTGCTGTGCGGGCAGCTCGATGTTTAGAAGCGGCCTCTCGGGGATGATCAGGTGGGAAGGCGGCAGCGTGGCTGCAGAAGGCACCTCTCTGAGCCTGTGCCTGGTGGGCTGAGCGAGGCCCAGTGTCAGCAGAGGGGGAGCAGTCGCCTGCGGCTCAATGCTCCCACTTCCACAAGATGCAAATGTGTGTTCTGAGCCCAAACAAAAAGAGTTTTGGACACCTGCTTGCCAGTATGGAGAATGGGGTTTCTCCCCAAGTTTATTTTGGCTAATAGATTGAACTGATTTTTTTTATAAAAACTATTTTACTTTTTAAACATTATTGACTTGGAATTTTTCAATCTGCCTATTACTATATTTTTTGGTAGATTATGATTGAAATTTGTATTTTAATGATTGGTCAAAGCAACTCCAAGACACTCTTTCCTTGGCGAAGCACCAACAAAGGAGCGCATGTGAGTCCCAAGAGTGCATGTGACCGCTTTTACTTTTGAGAAAATTTACAAGGAACAGACCCTCTGAACTGTGGAGGGCGTGGGGCATTGAACCAAACGCTGTCAGGACTTTGGCGGCCCTGCTCCCACTGGAGATTGTGGGGCATGTCATCAGCAATATCACACACACACACTTGAAATCTGAAATTTGGAAAACTGAAACCATCATCTTTCTTTTCTCCCCAAACGGCTGCTGTTCAATTTCTTCCCAAACTGCTTCTCTCTCCTTGGACCTCTGTTCTGCATCACTGATTCTTTTCTGTCTCTCCTCTCCCCGATTCAACGCATCCCCAAGCTATGCCCAATTCCCGAGTGACTTCAAGAGCATCCCGTCCAGTCTCTTGGCCATGAGGGCTTCTCCCCTGCAATCCACCTAGGTGTCCAGGACACGATTCTTCCCCAGAAATAATGGCAGTGTCCTCCTTTTGAATGCCCAGGAAACCCCAAGAACTCTATGTGGTTCTCACCAATTCTCCTCCCAAATTCCAATCACCTTTTTTTTCATGATTTCCTGCACAACCTCTCAATTGGAAAAATATTGTGTACTTACTAAATGCTCAACAAACAAAAAGTTTCCAAAAAAGTGTGCCAGGAGCTGCGAGAGATTAAAAAGTCACTCATCAAATGGCAAATAAATGTCTGTCCTCTCCTTATAGAGTTTCTTTTCTTTCCTACAAGGCACTCCACTCCCAACAGAGCCATCGATGCATTCTCTCCCTCAGCATATCCCGCACTCCCAACCATCCTTAGATTCAGATCCCACCCCTCTGTCTCTTCTCCCCCCATCTGTCTCTCTTTCTCTGTCTCTCTCTGTCTCTGTGTCTCTCTCTCTGACTCTCTGTCTCTGTGTCTCTCTCTCTGCCTCTGTGTCTGTGTCTCTCTCTCCCTGTCTCTCTCTCTGACTCTCTCTCTGTCTCTCTCTCTGACTCTGTGTCTGTGTCTCTCTCTCTGACTCTCTCTCTCCCTGTCTGTCTCTCTTTCTCTGTGTCTGTCTCTCTCTCTGACTCTCCCCATCTCTCTGTCTCTTCTCCCCCATCTGTCTCTCTCTTTCTCTCTCTCCATCTCTGTGTCTCTCTGACTGTCTCTCCCTGTCTCTCTCTCTGTCTCTGTGTCTCTCTGACTCTCTCTGTGTCTGTGTCTCTCTCTGACTCTCTCTCTCCCTGTCTCTCTGTCTCTGTCTCTCTCCCCATCTCTCTGTCTCTTCTCCCCCTCCATCTGTCTGTCTCTATCTTTCTCTGTCTCTCTCCATCTCTGTTTCTCTCTCTAATATACACATTTTCTTTGCACACTCTCTCGGGCCTCAAAAGTCAAGTCAACCCACTGCCCCGGTTGCTTCCGCTCAAGACCACCCATGAGTGGGCAGCATCATGAAGACAAAGCTGCCCTTCACCAGCTTCCCTCTGGAATTCACCTGTGCTCTTGTCCTTAGAAGAAAAGCGAGAAGAAGGAAAAAAGGTCAAGGGAAGGATAATCTCTTAGGATCTCTGCTTAAGGCACAGTGCTGTTCACTTCGATATGTGTATTGACAGATAACAGAAGGGGATTTTTGTCTCCAGAAGGCATCGCATATGGGCAGCCAGTCTAGTCTGCATCCATCCTTGCAGGATGAGACCCACCCCACACAGAAAGCAGCTAATGACACACGTGCGACATTAAAACATCGTCAATCAGCGTATCGTGGAAGGACGCCCCTTCTCCACGACCTGCCTGGAACAGTACTCGTTACACACATCATAAAAATGCCATGTTTACCCAAGAAAACCATCAGATACAGAAGCAAAAGTGCTTTTCAGAGCTCAGAACAGAAACCAAGCCACTGTTTTGACCAGTTCTCTCCGTGCTTCTCAATACTCTGTGCAGAGGTTAATGAAGGAGGCCCAGGTGAGCCTGAGAGGTTTGCTCACGTCAGCGCAACGGGAGTCAGGGCGCATGCCCAGCGGTGGTCAGGTAGGTTGTTGACAGGCGTATTTCAAAGCAAACACCCCGCTGCCCCGAGGGGCCAACTATACTTCCTCACAGAGCCGGCAAGCACTAAATCACACTCGTCGCTCACCAGCACCTCCGTGGCCGGACAGGCAGCCGAGGGAGCCGCCCCCACGCCCGCCGACTCCGCCCCCACGGCCACTGGTCCCGCCCCCGGCGAGCTCTGAAGGAAACCCCACGCCCGCACCGATGAAGAGGACCTGGGGACCCCACAGGAGCCCGGACACGGGGTGGAAACGCATGGAAGCGACGGGACGAGCACCGCGCGTCTTCCTCAGGCGGGCCCGGCGGGCCCACAGTGATGCGCTTCCCCGTCTCCTGTGAGACTCGTCACAGGGAGGGTGGTCGCGCGCGGTCCAGCGGAGGAGAGCGCGCGCCCGCTGGGACCAGGCGGAGCTGCCGAGTGACGGGGTTCGATCTGCGCGAGCGAAACAGCAAGACGCCGGGCCGAGAGCCCACACTCACCCGGCCATAAAACCAGGTGAGGGGCGTTTCAAGGCCCGGAGGACATCTTATTTGTGTGCCGTGCTGTAAGCAAGTGGAGAGCCCGTCGTTTCTCCTTCCTTCGGCTCTTCCTCCAACACGCAGCTCGTCGGGTGCCCAAACGTCGCAGTGTTGGGGTGCGACCAGGAATCCGATGAAACGGCTCCGGGAGAAGGAGAAACGGAGACTTCCAACTAGGCGACCCCGCTGCTGCGTCCTCCCCGAACGACTACGGCAGCGAAGTGTGAACACACTACCAGAGGAGCCGCACCGCCGCCATCCCACACGCCCCCGCACTTGTCTCACCCCTGCAAGGGAGCTCGTTTCATCCACCGCTAAGGCATTTCCTAAAAACTGTGGGTCCTTTATTTAGACTAATATTTTCAGGTGAATTCTTTATCATATGAACTACACTCCCTTGAAAACTGCTATTTCAGTAAAGAGAAAGTTGAATAATATTATAATACTATAAGCAATCTTGCAAAAGTTTTCAACATTTGAAGAGATCTTACCTCCCCATCTATAATTGCGACTTTCCTTAGAACAAACACCATATTTTATGAGTCCGATGATCACAATAAATTGACAAGAAGTCCAAAAATCTCATAGATATGGAAATTGAGACCCAGAGAACTATTTGCTCCTGTTAAACTTTTGTCTAATTTGGAGAGAAAAAGACAATACAGGCCAGTAAATACATTTTTAGAGAATGGTTAAAAATTAATGAGTATAAAACAAGAAGCTTATTATGAAGCCTGGCAGATGTTAACATCCTATAAACACACCGCAGAGCTTAGAACTACACTGATATTTTAAAACATTATGTAATTAATTTCGTTCATATTGTGGTCATGGAAAGGAAATTATTTAAGGAGTAACCTATAATTTATACCAGCTGAGGTAGGCAGAATAATGGCTCCCAAAATGTCCACATCCTAATCCTCAGATCCTGTGACTACTACATTACATGGCAAAGTGGAGTCAAAGTTGAAGATGGAACTAAGGTTGCCTTAAATATGTACCATTTTTATCTTTGAAGTGTACCTGAATAAAGCCAGGGAAAACAAACAAAAAACAACATAAAAGAAAGGAGCAGGGTAGAGACATTTGCAGCTGAAGCAGAGGGAGCCAAGGGATGCCTCCGTGTATGCACATGCCTGGGCCTGTGTGGGCACGTGTGTGATGGCGCGTAGCTTGGGAGGGCACCGGGTACCCCCTGGGTTGATCAGGAGAAGCACCGTAAGGAGCCTGAGGACAAAGACAGCCACTGAGTCGCCCCCGGCAGCCCCTGCAGCTCTGCCCAGCAGCTTGACACCCAGCTGATGCAGCACACAGACCAGGAAAATGTCTCTCCTGTCAGTCAGGATCAGTGGTTTCCAAATGGCAGAGATTGTGGGAGATATTCCTCTTCCTTCTCTCTCCTCCTTCCACAAAGAGACTGCCAGAGCCACTCAATCGAACAATAGATCAGCTCTCCTGGCCAGGCACTGATTTGCAGAAGGGACTAATGTGGAGATTAAAAATGGACACTGCTGAGTGAAGCAATTTCCACCTTTATTTGACAACACTGATAACTGCAACAGTAACCCACACACAGCCTCCCTCGGCGACCGTCTTTACAGCTGGTTACCAAGGCCAAGAGGGGAGGACAGTGTCGGCTTTCTGAGGCTCCACAGAAACGTGGCTCAGACACTCCACGGGAATTCAGTGCTTCCACATTTAAAGTTAAACTGATTTAAGAGATGCTACTGACCAGGAGCTGAAAAATGTTGGTTGCTGTCTTCGTTTATTAAAAATTGTTTTTCAAGACTTAGAGAGGGCGAGCCCAGTGGCCTGGTGGTTAAGTTCTGCATGCTCTACTTCAGTGGCCCAGGTTCGGTTCCTGGATGCAGACCTACACCAGTCATTGGCCGCCATGCTGTGGTGGCAACTCACAAAATAGAGGAAATTGGCACAGATGTTACCTCAGGGCAAATCTTCCTCAAGCAAAAAAAAAAAGAGAGAAATTTACTGAGGAGATGGAATAGCCCCTAACACAGTAAACAGAAAACAACCTGAGTAGGGTGAGTGCCTGCTCTTCAGGTTAGGACTGCGGGGAGAGCCGCAGTGGGAAATCGCAGAGTAGGGGTCTCCCAGGATGGTGGGTGGAGGAGAGGAGGGCAGGGGGTGGTGCTTAGGATCTTCTACATGAGCTCGTTAGATGCATTAGGTGCATGAGGCCAGGACACTGCAGGTATACATACTTTGTCAAATCCAGTTTCACTTTCTTAATAGCCCTTCATTACCTACTCACCCAGCAAGCATCTCAAAGGCAACCATGAGCTAGGCCGAATGCTCCAGTTCCTGATGGGTCAAAAAATTTTTTACCTTACATGAGGGTAAAAAATATAACAAATAATTACAGTGAAATGTTACCAATATTACACAATGGAGATTTGGAGGGAGTGTCGATATTATTACTACAGATTCCACAGACATTAAAGGATGACATGGGAATAATGTGAGCAACTTTATGCCAATAAATTCAACAGCTCAGGTGACGTGAACATATTCTTGAAAAACAAAAACTACCAGAGCTTACTCAAGTAGAAATAGATAACCTGAATAACCTTACCTCTGTTAAATAAATTTAATTTATAGTTAACATCCTTTCCACAAAGAAAACTCCAGGCCCACATGACTTCACTAGTGAATTCTACCAAACATTTAAGGGAGAAATAATAGCAATTCTACACAAACTCTTCCAGAAAACTGAAAAAGAAGGCGGCTTCCAAACTCAGTCTATAAGGCCTGCATTACGCTAATACTAAAACCAGACAGAGACAGTATAAGAAAAGAAAACTACGAACCAATCTCTCTCATAAACATGGACACAGAAATCCTTAACAAAATAATAGCAAACCAAACCCAGCAATATGAAAAAGAATGGTACATTATGACAAACTGCAAGGTTGAATTTAACATTCATAAATCCATTAATGTAAATCATCAGATAAACTACAAAAGAAAAATTATATGATTATCTCAATAAACATCAAAAAAAGCACTTGAAGAAAATCCTACATTCATTCCTGATAAAAGCTCTTCAGCACAATCAGCAGAAGGGAACTTCGTCTACCTGTGAGAACCAGCGCTCAAGTCATCATTTACGGTGAGACTCTGAAAAGCTCTCTCCTCCTCAGTAGCAAGATGAGGGAGCCACCGTCATGGCTTCCATGCAGCACTGTACTAGAGGTTCTAGCCAGAGCAATAAGACAAGGAGATAACAGCAAGTGACATGATTGCCTATGTAGAAAATCTGACAATCTATCTAAAAACCTATCAGAACTAAGAGGTGAATTTAGAAAACCTTCAGGATACAAGATAAATGTACTATCCCCTCAGTTTTTATTTGTCTGAGAAAGTCTTTCTCTTCACTTTTGGCGGATTTCTCCAGATACAAAATTCTAGATTGGTGGCCTTTCAAGACTTTAAATATTCCACTTGGCTCTCTTCTGGCTTGCACGGTTTCTGAGGAAAAGTCTGATGTAATTCTTATCCTTGTTCCTCTGCAGGTGAGGTGTATTTTCTCTGGTTTCTTTCAAGATTTTCCCTGTCTTTAGTGTTCTGCAGTTTGAATATGATATGCCCAAGTGTTGACTTCTTAGCATTATCCACCTGGTATTCCCTGAGCTTCCTTGATTTGTGGTTTGGTTTATGTCATTAATTTTGGACAATTGTCAACCATTATTATTTCAGATCTCTCTCCTGCTCCTTTCTCTCTTTGCCTAGTATTCTCATGTGTGTGTTACACCTTTTTGTAATTGTCCCACAACCTTTGGATATT
The DNA here is from genome assembly GCA_031878705.1 of Tapirus indicus. NCBI lineage: Eukaryota > Metazoa > Chordata > Mammalia > Perissodactyla > Tapiridae > Tapirus > Tapirus indicus. Next base: position 126,699,643 of record CM062925.1, read on the forward strand.
CTATTCTGCTTTTTTCATTCTTTTTTCTCTTTGCATCTCAGTTTGGGAAGTTTCTACAGACTTATCTTGAAGCTATCTTGAGGGATTTGTTCTTTGGCCATGTCCAGTCTAGTGAAAGGCTCATCAAAGGCATTCTTCATTTCTGTTACAGTGCTTTTTATTTTTAGTACTTTTTTCTTTCTTTGAGTTTCCATCTCTCTGCTTGAATATTGTCCACTTTTTTCTTTTGTGTGTGTGTGAGAAAGACTAGCCCTGAGGTAACATCCATTGCCAATCCTCCTCTTTTTGCTGTACTTTATATGGGATATCGCCACAGCATGGCTTCTCAAGCAGTGCATTAGTCTGTGCCCGGGATCTGAACCTGTGAACCCCGGGCCACTGAAGCAGAGTGTGCGAATTTAACCACTATGCCACTGGGCCAGCCCCTGTCCACTTTTTTCATTAGAGTCCTTGGCACATTAATCATAGTTGTTTTAAAATCCTGACGTGATAATTCTGGCCATATCTATTACTATTTTACAGGAGCCCTGTGGAAGTGGTGGTCAGGTGAGGGGACAGGAAGTGTCCTGTGGTCCTGTGATTAGGTCTCAGGCTTTCCATGAGCCTGTGCCCCTGGACTGTGACTTCACAAGTGATTCTCTCTTATTTTTCCCCTTAAGTGAGACAGGAAGGCTAGAGGGGGCTAGGGCTGAGTCATACCCCTCCCCCAAGTCAGAGGGCTCTGGTGAAGCTTTTCCCTTGGTGAGGAGGTGTTTATAGTGGAGACAGCTCCGGGCTTAATTCAGAGTGGCTACTCTTCCCCTCCCCGTGACCAAACATGAGAGGACTTTCCTCTGGTCTTCACAATAGGAATCTGGTGCTCATGGAAACAAAAGCCACGGGATTGTGGTAGCCTCTTAGCCCGGGCCTCTACGGGTTTTAACTCTCAAGCAAGTCCACACTCAGCCTCCAGCAATTCGTTAAGTTTCCATTTAAGTGCCAGACTATTCGCAGTCCAGCAACTTCTGTCTCCAGCTTTCAGGGCAGCAGTTTGCCCTCTGATCTCAATTCTCTAACGGACCTAAGAAAAGTCATTGATTTCAGTTTGCTCATCTTTTTTCTTGTTATGAGGGGAAGAGAGACAACTTCTAAGCTCTTTACATGTCAGAGCAAAACCCAGAAGTGTCCAGTACAACCACTTTGGAAAACTGCAAGGCAGTTTCTTAAAAAGTGAAAAATATTCCAACCATATGGTCCAGCCCTTCTACTCCTAGGTATGTACCCAAGAGAAATGAAATTACTTGAATACAAAGACTTATACATAAATGTTCATACAAGCTTTCTTTGTAATAGCCAAAAACTGGAAACAATCTAAATCTCCATCAACAGGGAAAAAGATAAACAAATGTTAATATACCCATACAATGAAATACTGCTCAGCAGTAAAAGAAAAATGAATTGTTGATACATGCAAAAACATAAATTAATCTCAAGACAATTTTTCTGAGCGAAAGAAGACAAAAATAAGAACATATTGTATAATTGCATTTATATAAAATTCTAGAAAATGCAAATTCATCTTTAGTGACAGAAAGTAGACCAGTGGTTACCGGGAATAAGAGGTGTGGAGAAGCAGCAGGGAGGGAATGCAAAGATGCATGAGTAAAAATTTTTGGGTGATAACTGCATTATCTTGATTGTGGCGATGATTTCATGGGTGCATATGTCAAAACTTACCAAATTTTATACTTTATGTATGTTCAGTATATCTATGTCAATTATATCACAATAAATCTGTTTTTAAAAAGAGAAAAAATAAAATTACCTTCATATAACACTAGAGAAGAATTGGTGATAGAATATATATAATTAATTTTATCACTGAAAAAGAAAAAATAAAGTTTACCAGTAGGATATTTTTATATTTATTGAGAATCAGTTCAGAGCTAGAAGACATTTGTAATGCATACACATTGTAGAAAATGATTATATGTTTAGCAAATACACCAGAACTTATCCATCTAGCCAAATAAATGCTGTTTTCTCCAAAACACAGAGTGAGAGAATAAAAATTCTTATTCTGATATGTGGCCATCGCTCAACACAATTTTTGGACTGTCTCCTGGATTTGAAATTATCTTTAGTCCCAGTTTATGAGCAACATAAGAAAACTACTTTCATTGTTTTATGATCACACCTGGTAAATGAAATCCTTATTACATTTCCCATTTTAAAGCTAGGATTTCCAAAATGTATTTGAAAACAACCAAATTTTGACACAGTGAAACACACTGCCTTTTTACAATTTCCTTAGTGACTATTTTTTTCAAGAACATTATCCTGGAACAAAATTGGCTTTGAGTTTCCGCCTATGGAATGTACACACTGACTGAAAATTGAACATTTTTAGAATAAAACTACATGTTTATAAGTGGAAAAAGAATATCTGAAGTGAATAAAATATGGTTATCCAATGATAAGCTTGAAACTGATACAGTCAAAAATATTACTATAAATTCCCCCATGTTATCAGCATTCACTTTATCCATCTCTGGAATAGCATGCACTTTCTCTTTAGAATTTTTTATTACTCTTTTAATTATATAATATTGGGCACATTAAAGGAATATCTGTAAATACATTTAAGTTATGAAAATTGGAACTCAGACTTTATCCACCCTCCAAATTAGGAATGGACATTGCCAATTCAGGTCTCTTGCTGATCCCACCCCCTGCCTCCTACCACACCTTCCACTCCTGGCCCAGAGACCACCATGCTAAATTTGGGGTCTTCATTCCCATGTCCCAAAATATGTGCCCATAATTATATAAATATGGTTGGGCTTGCTTGTGCTTTATGAAAATGGTTTCACACTGCATAGTCTCCAGTGGCTTGTTTGTTCATTCCACACTATATTCCTAAGATCAACAATTGCACAGCTGTGGGGGTTCATTCATTTTTACTGTCATGTAATATCCCATTGTGTAGACGGGACCACGATTTATTTACTAGTCCCAGTCGATGAGTAGTTGGGTTGTTTCTGGTTTGATGCTACGACCTTGCACATGTCCCCAGGCACACATGTGCAAAAGGTTCTTCAGGAGAGTGGCTCTCAAACAGGACAGCACAATCACACGTGGGAGCCTGTTTAATGCAGATTCTTGCGTCCTATCCCAAGAGATTCTGAGTCAGTAGCTCTGGGGTTGGACCCAGGAGTCTTCATTTTAACAGACACACAAGGTCTCCAGACATCACACTTTAATAAACTGTGTTCTAAATATATGCCTAGTAATTGCTGGAGCAGGGAGGCATGCACACATCCAGACCTACAAGACAGTGTTTTCCAATTTGTTGTATTATTTTATATTCTAACCAACAGTGTATTCAGAAGTTCTAACAGCCTATATGCTTGACAGAGTTTTTCCCAATCTAATGGTTGTAAAATGCTATTTCATTTTGGCTTTAATTTTCATTTTCTTGATTTCTATATTTACTTACTTACTGGCTAATCAAGTTTCCTCTTTTGTGACATACTTATTCACATCTGCTGCCCAATCCCCGATTCTCCTATAGACATGCAGAATTTTGTTTTGTTTACTGTCCTGGATAGTAACCCTTTGTGGATTATATGTTGCAACTACAACTTGTGGTTCACTGCTTCACCCTAAGAGGTCCTATAATGCACACATCTTTTAATTTTAATATGGTTGAATGTATCAATCTTTTCTAGTATGGCTAATGCATTTTTGAAGCTATTTAATAAACCCAAAGCCATAACAAAATTCTATTTTTTAAAATGTTATTGTTTACCTTTAACATACAAAGCTGGAAATGATTTTCGTTTGGTGTGAGGTAGGGATTCAAATTCATCTTTCTCCATATGGATAACCAGTAGTCCTAGAACCATTAAATAGGCTACTTTCTCCCCACTGACCTGTGATTACATGAGTAATCAAATGTGCATGAATCTGCTCCACAGGTCAACGTGTCCATCCCTGTGGCACGCTTGATTTACTACAGCCCTGCCAGGCTTAAGGTGAATCTTTCTTTCTCTTCTTTTTCTACTCTTTTCTCTTCTTGGGCATCTTGCTAACCCTTGCCTTTGCTCTTTCAAATAAATTCAGAATCAGGTTGTTAAATTTCTCAAAAAACTCTGGGATGATTTGGATTGGAACTGCATTGAATCTACTTGCCAATATGGGGAGAACTGACATATTTACAATATTGACTTTTCCTTTTAATGAACATAATGGTCTCTCATTTTTTAAAATGTTTTTGTCAAAGTTTTAAAATATTCCCATGGATGATTTCAAGCCTCTTTTTATTTTTGTCAGATTTTCCCCACTAGGTACCTTGTATGTTTTTGTTGCTAGCATAAAATGGCAACTTTTCAGATACTGGGTGATCTGTTTTGATGGTTCTAAAATTTAAAAACTATAAAAAGAAACAGACCAAAGAGTCACTTCCACCCAGTTCTTATTTACCACATTTCCCAAACCCCTTACAGTAACCATTTTTAATCATTTATCTTTCCAAAGTGTTCTCTTTGTTATCTTCAAAATTTTACTATATATATTTAATAACTTAAAGACTAGAGTTAATCATATTTCAATCCCCTAGCCAAACAAAAATAGAATTTAAACCACTAATTCCAATCAGACATAATTTTACATAGACCTCTGTTGGCACGTTGGCCCATTTTGAAACCATTCTTTGTGACTTTTTCTTCTTACAGTATCTCCTCAAGAGTTCCATTAGGGAAGGTGTACTGGTGAAAACTGTTTTTTCCCAAGCTATCTTTATTTCACACTCATTCTTGACAGTTGTGCTGAGCACTCAGTTCTCAAGGGAAGATCCCGATTGCCCAGTTTGGGTAGGTGGAGCCTAAAATAACTGCTCGCACAGAACCCACAGAGGCAAGGGACAGACACAACGCCCAGAGTGTGAGAGGAAGTGCTCAGTGGTAGTGACAAAATGCCCAGCAATACAGGGAGAAGATGAATTCAAGGTAACTTAAACCTAATGTCTCTAAATTGTGATTAAAATTTTCTAACACATTCCATTACCATTTTTTTAGGGGAAAGTCTTTCTCATACGTTTTAGACTGTGTGTGAAACATCCTCTGGGTAACTAAGAAACACCTGCAATCAAAGCTTCATGCTCGCTGTAACAGCATTTTCCATAAACGCATCCTGAACGGTGGAGTGCAGAGCCTTCCTCCCAGCGAGAACTGCCTGTTCGACTTCCAAATCAGATCTCAGTCCATGCTCTTTCTCCACCCTGCTGCCCCAGCACCTCCCTGCAGCTGTGTCTTCCCCCTAGAAGACTCGTGACCCCTCGGTCTGTCCCAAGGTAGCCAGCACACATGGAGTAAACCTGATGAGACACCCCTCCCTCATCCTGATGCCCTCCCCTAGAACTACGCTGAGTCATGCTTTACATGTGGCATTCCCCTCACTCCTCTTTCCCCCTTCATTTCCTGACACCTTCGTCAACCTTCAGGCTTCGGATTAAACCTCATCTCTTTAGTGATGCCTCCTCAATCACACTGCCTAAAGCAGCTCATTACTCTACCACAGCCCACAAATCATAAATGGGCATCACTTGTTGATCACACAGAGCTCTTAAAGCTCCAAAGATCTGCTTAATCTGTTTTCATTTTGACCAAAGGCTGCTTAAAGATGTTTTAATAAAATTAATTTGAAATTACACAACACTTAACTGATTTCATTTTTGGCTTCTTCAACCACCATAATATGAACTATGTGTCATATGTTGCACATAACAATTGAGGCGTTCGCAATTTTTGGAATAAGTTGTTTAACTTCTAATTTATTAAGGGAAAACAGAAAAATCTATGGATAGTAAGGGAGACACGTCTCAGTGGCATTTTGATGAAACCATAGCAATATAAGTCTTGCTTGATTCTTTATACTAAAATGCGAACTTTTAAATGTAACTGAAGATTAATTATGAAACTGAGACAATAATCCCATGTTTGTGAAGAGTAAGGAAGTTAAGTAACCAGTGGGGACTTCCTGCCCTTTGGGGCCTTAACGCAGCCCCAATGCCTGTGCAATGCAGGCGGCAACCGCACAGGCAGGGAAATCCCGGGTGGAGCCTGAACACCCTGGGGTGCCCTCAACCACGACCACACTCAGTCCACGTGGGTAAGAACACAATGAATAAGCAGCCACCACCAATCCTGATTTGCATTCTCCCACAGAAAATGGGGCCTACTTTCTGTAACTGCAATTTTTTTAACTTCCAAACAAGCTTAACATAATAAGAACAGAACAAGTGTCTTGTAACTCTGAGAAAGTTTGACAAACGCCTGTTTTATATCAAATTGTTAACGCCCTTCTGAAATTTTTCACATGGTGATGTGGGGCTGGAGAAGCATAATTACGTATTATTTTAGCGTAAGAGACAGAAAATATAACACAATCGATCTTTTAAGTCTAAAATTAAAAGTTTTCAGGTGGGCAATACTATAATTGATTTGTCCAATTTCTATGTCACTGTGATGTTTAGTGGCCATTAACAAGGTTTCACAAAGAAAAACATAAAGTAAAATAATAAAAAAGACTCCTAATAACATAAAACTTCTACGATAATTACAGAACATGGATTTTTAATGAATTTCATATTGCAATGAAGACACTGAACACTTAAAAACAATTACATCAATACAAAAAAAAACACTTGCTTCTACACAACACTTATAAATGCATATTTTCCCCCTAAAGAAACTTGTTTTTCACAGATTTAAGCAACAAATGATTTACATAGGATTCTTCAGATTCCAAAATATGTACAGAATTTTTGACTCTACAGAAACTGATGTGCAGTGGTTGAGAAAAAGAGTGTTGCCTTGTCCAACAGCGTATCTCTTATGAAATTTTCCATCAATACATGTTTCTCAGTAACCACACATTCTCCTTCCATTATTAAATGAAATTCTGGACATGTCAGCATATAAGACAAAACCACTCCCATTTCCAAAGAGATGAGATCACGTGGCTGAACACATGACAGTTTCAGCCACACACACGCACATTCACACAAGCACATTCATGCACACGCACACACTATCCCCCATCTCCTTCATGACTCCTGAAAACACCAGCACTATGGCCAAAGAAGCAGCTGGATGGAAACACATCAGAGGACGACGCAGTAGTTAGCAGTAGCGTGTCCTGCTCCTGAGAACTCGCTTGAGCACCATGAGCCCTGGTGGAGACGCGACGAGTGAGGAGGTTGGCCCCTCCAGTTAGCGAGAAAAGGTTAGCAGCTGCCAGTCATGAAGGGCACTAGTCTGCACAGCACTAAACGGCCATCACAAATATAGATTTAAAAGCTTCAAATTTTTTTAATCTGGCAGAGATCTGGTTATTAAGTTTGATTTAGCTATCTGTATACATTTTTCAATACTTCTAACAATGATTCTAAGACACCCAGACATTCAAATTACAACACAAAAGGAACCCAAAAGCGTGGCTGTGCAGCTTATCATTCCGAAGTCATCCGTGCTCACGCCTTCGGGGTGTGGTGCAGCAGAGGGGACGTGGCAACCGACATCTCGCCCTGAGACTACTCAGGAGAGCAGGGGCTGCCACCTGACGTCCTAGCCCACCCAGTGACAGGCCTGACTTCGTTTTCAAACAGTGCGGTTAGGGAATTGTCAGACTTTAAAAAATACAACAAATTCTTGAGCTTGAAAATAAAGCTGCTCTAAAGTATCTGCTGTTTGTCCCTTAGTTAGCAATCTCAACTCCATACTATGTCATTACTGATTTTTCCTGATCCTGTCTTCCCTTCCAGGCTGTGGGAAGCATTTCAGAATCATTTCGAATGATTCAGGGTGAAGCTCCTACGATCAGCGACTGCAGGACCTGAGCAAAAGGAGCCACTAAGGAGGCGCGTTCACTCGGGACACTCCACCAAAGGACCGCGTACACACTGCTCATACTAACACTCACCAAATGGCACTCCACCAGCTGCCAGCTCCAGCCCCTATGTCACCCCAGAACGGAAAACACAGAACGGGGGTCGCCCATGACGGTTTTCAATGTTACCCTCTTGTGCCCCTCCAAGGGGCCAGTCTCCAAGTGGACATATTCAAATGTTAAAACTATGAGGGGCAGCACACTGAGATGCTTTTATCAAAACCCTAACTCAGCAAGAAATATGAACTCACAAACATCAGAAAACAGCAGCTCCTAGGAAGGCAGGAGTGATGGCTCACTCGGGCAGTGGGAGGCAGCCCGGTTGCTGAGACAGGAACGTCTTACTACCTGCGAACCATCAATTCAGCTACCCGCCTTGTTAGCTAACGGAAGAGCCTTTCATCTCCAGGATACATTTGCTGTGATTGTCTTTCTTGCCTTCTGAATTGAATTCCATATTCCAGCTATAAGTCAAAAGTGCTTTAGCTAGGCAACAGTGAGACTCCCAAGTTTTCCAAATACATTTATTTTTGAGGTAGTACTCATTTATTTGCATTGCTGGCTCTCAAATACCACCTAGGAAGTGAACCCATTTAGAAATATGCAAACCAAAGGTGTAGAAAATAAATAAGGTTTTGTTTTCAGGTAACAGGGCCTTCTAAAAAAGGTCAAGTCACATTCAATGGCTAAGTCATTTGAAACTTCTAAAAATTGTTTATAACCATAGCTATAAACTAAAGTGCTTTAAATTTTGCTTAATATCTGAAATCAGTGATTAGAATCATCATATTTTTTAGAATTTGGTAGTATGAGACCTCAGGAGATTGAAATGATTTTCTATTAAAAAGAGCAGAAACTTTTTCTTTTCAAAAGAAACTCTCCGAATGTTGCAAATTCAACATTCTATGCTATTTTTTTTTTAACTTCTAAAATCCAGGTTAATTTTACAGAACTATAATAGAATATAGAGGTGAAGTTGAATACAAGATAGCACATGCTAAAACTTCATACAGAAGTAAACTGAAATCTCTGATCATTCCTGCCATTCACTAGCCAACGCAAATGCAGCTCTGCAATATTCCCGGTACAAGGTAGACATGTATAATTATTCCAGAAACGCAACAGACTACATACGCCTCACAGTAAGTACACAGGTTCACATTTAACTCATACAAATGTAATGCCCTCCTGCCATCTGTCAAATGCCAGTAACTCAGAACACGCAGCGTGCTACAGGGAGGGGGCTTCATTTCTACTGACCAGAGGATGCCAACACACACACACAAGATGACAATAAAAAACATGACCACACATTTTTCTGTACATTTCATGCAAGCTGGGTACAATGTGAAAACATGTACAAATCACCCTTTTCAGGGTCCAAGTCTCACAAAAAGGGCTGATTGCTATGAGAACAGCCTGCAGCAGTCGCAGGTCCATGCAAACTATGAGACCAGGGGGCCCAGCGACCTCATTTCTCTTGTAACAATGCAGGGATGTTTATGTTCCAGCCAATGGCCTGCCTGTCAAACCCGCAGGTGAACAGATTGCACACAGGGTGGTCCTCGCTCCACGCCGAGCAGCACACCATTCTTCTGTGGCCCTGTTACCAATCACACAAACCACAGTTAGTGTATTATTCCTGAAGCATAAGAGCTATAAAACCTCAGCCAAATTAACAACTACACCACTCAAGCGACTAAATTGAAAAAAAAAAATTAACACACAGAATTAGTCAAAGTGAGCCAAAAATACTGAGCATGGCAACAGGCTTTTGGGATGTGCTGGTGGAAAAGCTGGGATGAAATGAGTGGGGTCAGAACACATAAGAAATTTAGGGAGACCCAACCAAAAGCGCTGTATGATTCTTTGTTTAGAAAATGAATGGGCTTACAGACAGACAGAAACAATAAATAAGTGATCAACTTGAAATTTCTTATGAATAAATGAGGCTAGATGATATTGGGGAATAAATTAAACAAAATTCACTCAAAGACCTTAAATATCATTTTAACAAATAACTGGCTCAATTAATAAAGGAGAGAGAAAAATACATTTGGTTCCAAATAAAACAAGGATAAAATAAATGGCCTTTCAAGTAGATCCCTGCCACCTTCACGAATTTCAATTAAATGTCAGAATGTTAGAAAAAAGTATCGCAAAATATTTGCAAAGTTTATAGTGTGATATATTTGATGCATATGTGTAGAGATGTAAGCAATGCATCAGGACATAGTCTTAGGTTCTAAATGAACGTGATAGTGCTAACACACTGTTGTTACTAAATATCACACATTAAAGCACAAGAAGCAGGATTAAGAAGACCTGACAGGAATTTTGTAAATCAAAGAAACACACAGAAGTCCCCTCTGCAAACCCTCCCAGGTGAAGAGTGCTGTCCACACGTCTGAGAGAACTAGGACAGGCCAAAACCAGAAGTACTGCCAGTGGAAGCCCATATAACCCAGGGTTACAAAAGCTATCTTGTATCACTTCTTTCTTAATAACCTGAGAAAAAAGAATGAACAACGCATCCATGAAACAGCAGCAAAATCCAGCCTCTGTACAAGAGTTAAAGATGACAAACACTGAGATCAGGGAAAAGACCACAGGGCACCTACGGAAAGAGGGTCAGAACCAGGAATTAAATCGTGAGGGAGCTGGAAGCCAACTCCAGGCTTGAGTGGGCCCTTCATCTCATGGGGATTCCCCTGGAGCACTCAGGACGTGATGTCCGAGGGGCACCCACCCGAGAAAGGCTCCATGAACACATCTACTGCCCTCCCGGAGTCACAATACATACACCAGAATCTCTGTGCTCCTGTGAAAAAGACCCTGCACTTTCTGTAAACCTACATCTCACAAACGTGTTGCACACCGAACCTTCTCCCTGTCAGTCCTTTCCACATAACACAGAGCTTGCTTTGCTTGAAACACTTTCAGGAAACGTCACTTATACTTTCCCCAAAGTAAAACCCTTTCACTCTAGTTACTAAGTTCAAGTGTGGTTTTCTCTTTTTAAATCCTAGGAAAGAAGCTAGGTCAATATAAAGTAGGGATTTCTAGCTGTGGTTCTGTGACACTGAAAACCGTATTTATTTATCTGAAGACGTATCACAAGTTCAGAATGAAGTGAAGTGTTATTCATTAATCTTTAAATTTATTTCAGGGGCCGGCCCGATGGCATAGTGGTTAAGTTTGCATGCTCCACTTTGGTGGCCCAGGGTTTCTGGGTTCAGATCCCCAGCGCAGACCTACGCACCACTCATCAAGCCATGCTGTGGCAGCGTCCACATATAAAATAGAGGAAGACGGGCACAGACGTTAGCTCAGGGCCAATCTTCATCACAAAAAAATAAGTAAATAAGTAAAAATAAATTTATCTCATGTACCACTTTAGGAAGGAATAAATCCAAGTACAACAGAATTCTACAATTCCAACAAGGCTGAATGTTTATAGATAATTAAAAACAAAACTGTCTCCACGGAATTAGTACCACCAAGAACCTCTTAGAACTCTGTATTTTCTTGAGGGAAAATATCCTCAAAGTAATAAAGTCATATACACTCATTCACTTGTGTTTCAAAACGTACACTTCACGTGTTGCACAGCAACTTTACCTGACACACACAGGCACACCTGAAATAGAGAAGATACAGCTTGGATGATGCATCAGTGATGCTCAGCATTTACCCAACAGGAAAAAAATCCCCTGGACATGCAATTCATGGCTTTGTCAGAGGTTGTGAAGCTTTTCTTAGTTACTCTAATTTCACAAGTAGTTTTTCTGTGATATGAACTCCAAGAATAAAAAGCTCAAAAACTGCCAACAGTACACGTATGAGCCAGAAGAGGAAACAAACAGTCTTGTCCTAAGGACAAGGGGGCTTTCAGAAAGTTGGTGCCACTTAAAGTTGTTGCTATGTTGGCAACAAATCCCCACTTTACAATCTACCTCTGAAATAGCCGTGGGCCTGCAGTTTCTGAAGCCACAACTCCTGCAGAGCTGGCCTGCGGATCACACTGGCCAGTGTGAGCCGGGCCTGCACACACTGTGAGGCTCTGCACGTGAGATGAGACAGGGCATCTACAGAAGGGTCAGCAGAGTAGCCGCCATGCGGCAGCAAGGGCAGAGAATGCTGGAGGAGCAGACACACACTACCTACAGGGTCGGGGACGGACTCCTCTATAAAGAATGGACATACTGGCTTATCCCCTGGCACAGGTATCACGGTGACAGGCAGACAAGGAGAAAAGAAGCAAAGGAGAGAACAACAGTGTGGCGGGCTCAAAGCTTGGAGTACGGCACACACTCTGAGACACTCCCTCAATCTTCAATTCCCCTAGGGAACTGATCTCAACACAGGTTCCCAGGAGTCCTTCAGGGATCCTGATTCAGCAGGTCTGAGCTGGTGCCATGGAGCCCCAATCTTATCAAGTGTGCAGGTAACTGATGGTCAGTCCAAACACCACAGAAAACAAACACCGACCCAACTCCCCTGAACTACATTACCTGAGCTGAATGAGGAGCAATCCCTCACTCATGAGAAAGTGCATCTAAAACGGCCTTTTGTTGTCCTGACGACCCACCACGGAAAGGTGTTTCTGGTTGTGGATGGAGGTGGGGTCCCTTCCTTAAGAGCTTCCACAATCCACGACCCCCATTCTTGCGTGACTACATTAAATACTTGTCATTTAATATATTTCCAGTTTGTATAACTTCAACTGCAAATATCTAAGACTGTGCTTTCCAATATGGTGGCCACTACACCTGTGCAAATGAGCTCCTGAAACATGCTAGTGCAACTGAGGCAGTGAGCGCTTGTTTCATGTACATTTAAACTTAAAAACTGATACTCAGTTCAGGTATTGGGAAACATTTTCAGCTTTAAATTTTATGAACTCTAAATACAGATCCAGTATTTCCAATGAAAATCTAACATCCAAAGACTTAGTAAGAAAATAAGAAAGTAAAATTTCTATTATTTTTATACTGATTACATGTTGAAATCATTATTTCAGATATATATGGTTAAATAATATATACTGTTAAAATTATTTTCTCTCTTTTTTTTAAAGTGGCTATTAGAAAACTTAAAACACACATGTGGCTCACATCGTATTTCTATTAGACAGTGACGACCAAGATGTGAATTCCAATCTCTTCCTAAAGCTCTTTTTGAACACACATATCAACAGCATGGTTACCTGTCGACTGCTGCGGGGGAGCCGTGCTAGCCGCACGCCCGACATATCGAACAATCTCACTTGTCGGTTGTCGTGTGGAAGGGCAATGATTTTTTGGCCAACACACACATTGATCCTGCAAAGAAGAGATAAAAGTGGGTTATGTATGAAACAGCAACAGCATAAGTTTTTGAGTTTACAGATTACGATGCATTAGGATATTTCATACTATTCACATATCAAGTCAAAACACATTAGCAAACCACAGGTATTATCTGTCTACAGCACTAGAATACAGAGATCAAGTCACTAACATGTAACTTACATGTACCAGTTGGTAACTAAAACAGAAGCCCTACAGAATGGCCATTAATGGCTCATTCTTATTCTTACAAAGCTCACTATGCCAACTTGATTTCATACTTAAGCTTCAGTATTTACGGAATACTGAATTTGCATCAGAGGATCAATAAGAAACTATTTCTCCAGGCATCTAAACCACTTTTCCCAAGGCTCTACCAATTAAACACTAAATTTACATGAACAAGACATTAAATCACAGTCTACCCTTTCAGGTCATGCTAAACGTTTATGTAGTGAGTAGCTTTCTTCACCTGTTGATGGCAGAGTCTGTACGAATTGTTGCAATGGGAGATCTCATATTCTTTAAATCCCAAACCTTCACGGTGCGGTCATCACTGCCTGAAACGACGTTATCTCCAACAGTGAACACAGCAGAGGTCACAGTGCTACAAGTAAAGGGCACAGGGTCAGAACCTCACCAGGAAGTTCCAAGATATGGACACAAGTCCTCTCCACACTGCGTAATAAACACACGATCTCACCGCCAGAGACTCTGACAAGGTGAGTGGAAAGGATGTTGGAAGCATGGAAGCGGACAGCTATCTTCTACTCTGCTTACACCTCTCCATAAGTGTGAAAACAAGGACACCTAATTTCCCCTCAGCAGATTAGAAAATTACAGTCCAACCTACTCTCCAGGCAATGGAACAAAGAGAAGTTATCAGAAGGTATGGATCAGACAGAAACTGCCAAAATTTCTATATATTTATGCCTGATAGCAGAGAATTAAAAAAAAAATCCATTCTAAATGCAACTTTCAATCAGTTTAATCGTTAACACTGGAGAAAAGCTTATTCCTACAACTCAACAACAAAAAAACGTTTAAAAAGTGGGCGTAGAACTTGAATAGACCTTTCTCCAAGAAGATTTACAAATGGCCAACAAACCCATGAAAAGACATTCAACATTACTAATTATTAGGGAAATGCAAATCAAAACCACAATGAGATATCACCTCATACCCTCCCACCAATTAGGATGGCTATTATCCAAAAAAACACACACAAAAAACCAAAAATAGAAAATAACGAGTATTGGTGAGGACGTGGAGAAAAGGGACCCCTTGTGCACTATTGGTGGGAATGTAAACTGGTGCAGCCACTATGGAAAACAGTATAGAGGTTCCTCAAAAATTAAAAATAGAATTACCATATGATCCCTCAACCCCACTTCTGGGTATTTATCCAAAGAAAACAAAAACACCAACTGGAAAAGATGTATGTACCCCCATGTTTATCACAGCATTATTTACAACAGCCAAGATATGGAAACAATAGGTGAATGAAGATGTGGTATGTGTGTGTGTATATATATATACACACACACACACACAATAAAATACATTATTCAGCCATAAAAAGAATGAAATCCTGCCCTTCGTGAAAACATGGATGGACCTGGAGGACAGTATACTATATCAGACAGTGTCTCATGAGACACAGAGAGGGACCCAGAGAAGATCAAACCCTGCACAAGGCCGTGTGTGACACAGGGAGAAAGGGGGAGATGAGGGTAAACCAGGAACACCAACCCAATGGCCCACCTGAAACCCTATTTAAAAAATAAAGACCAATGCAAGGGCTTGACTAGAAGTGATGTGTTGCTACTCCTTAATGCAGCGGTCACAACAGGGTTTGAAGAATTCAACTTTGGGGGGCTGGCCCGGTGGTGCAGAGGTTAAGTTCGTGAGTTCCGTTTCAGTGGCCCGGGGTTCGCCAATTCGGATCCTGGGCGCGGACCAACGCACCACTTGTTAAGCCACGCTGAGGCAGCGTCCCACATAGAGCAACTATAAGGATGCACAACTATGACATACAACTATCTACTGGGGCTTTGGGGAGAAAAAAGCAAAAAAAAAAGAATTCCTCTGGGCAGAGCTTTGGAGAGCAGAAGCTTACGACACCAGTGACTTCTCTGTGGACTGTCACCTTCAGGAGCTTTGGCCAAGTTAAATTTCAGTTAACATTCTGCTAAATTAATGAAAAGAAGATCTCCACAAAAGACTGTCTAACCCTATGTTAATGAAATGCTGAAAGACATTAGGTTTTTAATAAATCACAATCCTGACAGGTATTGTAGGGCATCAAAAGGAAGAGCTGGCGCAGAGGCAGTCCCTCTAAAGACCCCCAACTTGGGTCCCCTGGGGAAGCGGGTGCACCACAACCGCTCACTGGAAAAGCTCAGACTCTGCCAAACTCCAGCCAACTCATTTATCTTGTCGCCGAGAGGCGCTGAGCATGTGCTTCCAGCTGACAGTGCGGTACCTTCTCACCGCACACCACTGCCCGAACTGGAACATTCAGCTCCCTCCGTGGGTCTCAATCAACGGAAAGACTGTAATGCTAGCACTCCTCATTAGGACTAACAGCTGTCTTCTCAGTCACACAGAGACACAAAACTGTTTTGCATAACAATCTGCTAGAATTTCACGGCTAAGAAAAAAAATATATGATGTGGAAAATGCTGGCCCATGAAATGCTGAAGCCGTGTGCTTTTCTGGCTCCATGTCAGAAAGTGGTTGCAGAGCTCCCATTTCTTATTTTCAAGATGCAGCTTCCTATCAAACTAAGTAATACTTTTACATCTGAAGAACAGACCAGAAGAGCAAGCCCTCTGTAAGGAGAAACAACAGGAGAGCGGGGCATCCCTTTCCTAAGAACACAGGCTGTAACTCTTCATCTTTCCAGGTACACATGAGCCCACTTTGGAAGGAGTACCTAGGAAGGTATCAGCAGGCTTCCTCACTACAGTCAGGCAACTGCTCAGGGACGTTGCAGTGTTCACATAAAAGTGCGAGTTCAACACCTCTGTGGTCCAATAGATGCTGACATGACAAACGGACCAAAGGACTTTCCCACCAGCCAAGCCAGAACTCACTAACATGTCCCCACAGAAGATGCTGCACACTCCACGTAACACCTGTCGTGACTGCATCTTTTGTGCACAAAGTGATCAGACAGATCGTCACATTCCTTCCCGGCTACCATTTTCCAAACAGATTTAAAAAAACTGAACTTCTAACAGCTGAACCAGTCTTCAGGTGCCCAAAAAAAGACTGACAGTCAGGGTCTGGAGAGCACATGCTCCTTTTGCCTCTCCTATCACGTGCTTCTCAGAAATTAAAGAACTCGCATCAGCCTGTATTTTAAGATCTCAGATACCTAAATGAGAAACAGAAAACTCATCTCCAAATGAAAGACATTTTTGAATATTCCTTGTTGGCTAACTCCCCCAAAAGCAGACCCTAAGATAAAGAATATTCAGAGAGAAGGACAGACACTGCATGAACTCACTCATATATGGAATATAAGTGAACACACGGACAGAGAGATCTGATTGGTGGTTACCAAGGGGAAGGGGGGTGGGGGGGCACAAGGGGTGAAGGGTTACATCCACAAGGTGACGGACAAACAAAAATGTACAACTAAAACCCCACAGTGTTATAAACTAAGACATCAATAAAAAAAAATTTAAAAAAAAAAAAGAATATTCAAAGGAAAAGTCAAACTTGTATCACACATGATTCTTTTTCAAGATTTAAAATTCAACTGTTCCCTGGAAAAAAGAGGTTAACTCCCCTCACACGCAGGGCTAAATACTGTCACCTGGTTACGCTGCTCTCTAAACTTCCCTCTTCAGGAATAACTGAGGGATTTCCAGTCTGAATTAGTGACCGGACTGAACTACAGAACTGTTCATTCCACAAAGATTTACTGCGCACCTCCCGTGTGCAGGTGCTGCTTTGTGTGAGAGAACACGCAACAGAAAGAAGGTAAAATCGTTCTCCGTGACGCTTACATCCTAGCAGAGCAGGAGGCAGGTCCTGGCTTTAATGAAATGCAGTGCAGTTTTAGGGCACACAGTATAATTCTAAAGGCTGAAATGTGCTGCTGAAAGTACTTTCGCCAAAGCTTCTGCAATAACCAGGTTTATTACTAGCCAAAGAGAAGGGCTCCGAAAGTGGTTTCAAGAGTGTGTCAAAACAGTACTTTAAGGGCCAGCCTGGTGGTGTTAACAGTTAAATTCACACACTCCGCTTTGGCAGTCCAGGGTTCGCAGGTTCAGATCCCAGGCGTGGACCAACGCGCTGTTTATCAAGCCATGCTGTGGCGGTGTCCCATATAAAGTAGAGGAAGATGGGCATGGATGTTAGCCCAGGGCCCGTCTTCCTCAGCAAAAAGAGGAGGATTGCCAACAGACATTAGCTCAGGGGGCTAGTCTTCCTCACACACAAAAAAAATAGTACTTTAGTTAACTTGGTTAAATGCTCCTCCTTGGCAATTTATTAACTGAATTAATAAGGATCTTTTCCCACAGATTATTCAAAGATGACAGTGCCACACAACCTGACCTAAAATCAGTACAGAGAAGTTCAAATTAAGATTTATACAATAACTTCATGCTTGCAGAGGGTCAAGACTGATTTCCTTTTTGTGAAATCTGGTCATTGTTTCACTCGTATTAAATGATGTAACAGTCACCATAAATAAGTTTGGATATCCGTAATTACATCAGTAATTTTAAAGAAATTCAAGAGGAATGAATTCCATTTAAACTAGGTGAGGAATGATCTCCCTCAGGTTTTAATAACTTAACTTTCCATTCCCTTATTTTCTGAGTCCAAGACTATGCCTCTTACATGCTTATCAATCCCACAACAGCCAATGTCTCAGTATCACAGCTTAGTGATTCTGTGTACAAAAATGGGGAAGTAAGGAACTTCAAAGGTTTCATTTATTTTTTAAATCTTCCAAAAGGAAAAACTTGTTACATCAGCTCTGAAGGTAACATGGTACAGATAAGCCCTAAGCATGCACTCATGTACTTATACTTTATAGGAATGGCCCTTAGATTTTCATTCAGGGTCAATTTTTATTGTTATATCAGTTTAAAAATGTTACGAGCAATAAATGAGAAGAGGATCTGGTGATCGAAAGAAAAAGAGAAACAACATGAGACACCAGCACAAAAAGAGCAAAAAGCAACAACTGACTTCCAGGGAAGCGAAAACAAACCAAACAATACCCAGAGCAGAGACAGAGAACGCACACGCACAGCAGGAGGGACGCGGCTGCGTGTGGGGTATACGGCAGTACCAGGTTGCTGAAGGCATCCACAGCTCCCTCTCTCTACACACACACTTAAAATAAAGCCTTTTTTAAAAAAGTGTTGATCCTGGAGACTGTGGAGAAATCGCTACGTGGAACACCTCGCTCCCAAGGATGGCAGGGAAATGAAGTGTTCCTCTGCTCTGTCAGCAGCATCCAAACCGGGTGGCTCAAACGCCACGGCTGAGTGAGAGCAAGTGCAGATGCCGATCGGGGGGCACAAGGCCCCCCTGGGCTCAGCGTGTGCAGGCACCAAGAGCACAGACAATGATCACCACCATCTTTCCAAAAACAAGCTCTATGTTCTGGCAGCTGCTCCCTTCTCCACTCTGCTCACTGCAGACCATCACTCAGTGGTTTCTGACAACACCTGGAATCTGGTCCAGGCACATCTCATGTCTGTCTTAATGATCTGTAACAATGCAGTTAGGAAGCAAGTTTATAGTCTTAGTAACCTGGCGACTCTTTTTTAGGTCATCTCAGTGAAAAGTGAAGCAACCTGAGCGCTCGCAACACAGCTGTGAAGTACAATGATTTAAACACACTGCTTTCCTCAAAGTCTTTATTTTTATTAGTTACTGAGCAGCCCTTCTTAAATGAGAAATTTTAAAAGGGTAAATGGAAAAATAATAAATCTCTTATTTTTAAAAACTATGCTCTGAATTGGAAACAACTTTCAAACGTACCAGCAAGGGACTGGTTAAGCAGATTACTGTATCTTCACACTAGAGTAGAAGCCAAGGGTGAAAGGCAGCAGGCAGGTGCTGACACAGGAAGGCCTCCAAGACCTCTCGCAGCAAAATGCAATGATACTTGCAAAATGACCTCCCTTAGAGAAAAACCACACTGGAGTGTGCAAATGGACATAGTTACTAATGTCTCCTTGCTCATTTCCATGATGACAGGACAAACATCCACTCACTGATACAAAAGAAACTTCCAAAAACACAGCTTAACACAACCACTGCAGTTAGATCACCCTTCTGCCAACTGCTGCCACCACCTCACTTCTCTAAGAGTCTGCGCAGCGTATTAGGCTAACAAAGCTGGGAAGAATCTGAAATGGGCACCATACTGGGAGTTTACACGCTTAGTCCATGAGTCCTTAGTGACTCTCAGCCTTGGTTTTATGACAACCTTAGATATCAACCAACTGCTACCAGGCATTATATAAGTCTCTGAACTTGCTCAAAATTATTTTCAATCCATCTAATTAAAGAGAAGACAGAACCAGACATCCAGGCATATGGGTAAGGGCTATAAGCCGAGATGGGGTTTCAGGCTCAGAGGCAGAGCACACAGTTTTGAGGCCACTGTGATGCTACAGCTCCTCTTCTTTCTCAAGCAGCAATTTCCACCCCGCAAGCACTTCTGGAGCCGTCCTCCAGGCCCGAGAAGAAACCACGCAGTACAATACCTTTCTCCTCCTCACAGACAAGGGCTTAAAAGCAATCCACCAAGAGTAACGGATTCACAAACCAAGTGCGGCCTACCAGAATCTCCGCCTCCGAAGTCTGCCAACAGACTGCTGCCATCCCGACCACAGGCATGCACACAGCTGAGGCACCAACCAAGCACAGAATTCAATACGCCAAATCAACCACCATCCAGTTAGAAATGTTGTGATGTTAAAACACTTTTTTCTCTTTAAGGGCATAAAGAAAACTTAATGTCATGACACAAAATTCAAAGCTATTTTCACCTTTGTTAAGTATATGATCTAGAATTTAGTATTTAGTACTAAATATCTCCCCTGGGTAGTTGGCAATAAAGGTACATGAAAATGTCATAACTTTAAAGCAATCATTGTAATTTTTAAACTGACTTTTTAAAATTTTGTTTTGTTAGATGTGGTGTTTTGTCTTCTTCAGAAGAAAGCACTGAAGTTCACACTTTGGGGATAAAGTTACAATCATATAAAAACAACTAAAGCAAAAAAAGTAAGAAAAAACTTTGCATTCTCCAATATTTTCTCCGTGTTAAGCTAATTTCAGATTTTTTTCAATGCTGGAGTTTATTCATACTTGTAAATATTGTCAGCTGAGTACAGACTGGAGTCATCGGCCACCCACAGAGGAAGTTTAATGACCAGTGACTGCTTCAACTGTCAGCCCCTCTTTATAGCAATTGAAACAAAACTAAAACAGTACTCCACTGCGCTCCACAGGGAAGGTGGTGGTGCTGGAGGGAGGAGTCTGGGATCCTTCCTGAGAGAACAACCTGAATGGGCATCTCTCATGTCCCTTTCAAAGGACAGTAGTGGATTTAACCTAAAAGTTTTATTACCATAAGAGCCTCTTGAAGAAATGTCCCTGTAGCCACAGCTCCACGTGGCGAGACTCCAGTTGCAATGACCTGTGTGCTGAGTCCAACCCCACGGGGTGTGCAGCAACATACAGCACACAGGGAGGGGCGAGGAATTACCCAACAAGACTTCCAAAAATAGTCAGCTTGCTCACTGAATTATACTGTCAGGTGGAAAACACATGAAATATAGGGATGTAGCTTACCTCAGATAAAAAGCACTGGATTTCAGTTCCAGCTCTTAACGATGAGGACAGATATATATATATATATATGTATATACACATGAAAAATAAACTGCCAACAGTTGGAAATTCCTGTGACATACCAAGATTTTTCCAATTAAACATTTCTATCATTTCTAAGAACAGTACACACTACAATTTCTAATTCCTGCTGTTAGGAAAAAAATTTATTATATACAGTACCTAAAATTACTTTTCATATAAATTGGTACACCATGGACCACTAACAGCTAGTCAAATAATAACAGCCCCACAGTTATACCAAGTAAATCCTACTATGGTAAAATTCCTATTATAATGAAGAGATTTCATAATACAGAGTGAAAATAAATGTAATACATCAAAGAAGAAACAGGTGTATTTGTCCTTTCTAAAAATTTACGCTGAAAGCCTTCACAAAGCTTACTTCAGGAGCTCTATCTCTGTCCAGCAAAAATAATGGCAGCACAAATTTCAAGGGGACCCATTTGGCTATAGATTTTTATCTTACAGTGAAGCATTATATCTCAAACTCTACTTTTTCAAAAAAGGCAGAGAATCCACATAAAAGTACAGGGATAACAGTAAGAGAAAATGAAAAGGGAAAAATAATCCCTCCCAGCTCCTAGAAAAATTGGATTACAAAACTAGGCCTATAATCTCGAAGCCTTAAGAAAACCTAACAGGGGCCAGCACAGTGGCATAGTGGTTAAATTCGCCTTCTTTGCTTTGGCAGCCCGGGGTTCACAGGTTCGGATCCCAGGTGCGGACTGACACACCGCTTATCAAGCCATGCTGTGGCAGCATCCCATATAAAGTACACGAAGATGGGCATGGATGTTAGCCCAGGGCCAATCTTCCCCCCAGAAAAGAAAAAGAAAACCTAATATACAGAAATTCAAATTAACTGAACAGTTAAGTGAATCACTCACGCTACAAAAGACATTAGATTCTAAAATACTTTACTAAAGAATCTGTACTGAGTTCCCGTAAATGAAAATATGCCCTGAGATAAAGTTTTCCAAACTGTGTTTCACATCATGTTAATATGAAATACGTGGTCATGTTTCTTTGAGAAACGTTGCCTCTGTTTAGCAACGATTCACTGAAAAAACACTCCACATGTGACTTTTCAGGGTGACACCAGCAAGTAAAGAGCAGCAAAGCTCTTAAGAAGTAAGTGCATGTCTGCCTTCTGCTTTTAATGTTCAGAAAAGAATTAGGTTAAAAGGACTCAAGAAAATCACCCTGGAAAACCAAGAGTCACCTATACCAGGAAACAGCACTGCAAGCATAGAAATGAGCTCCTTTCCTGGGGTGGCAGACACTGTGACAGTGTCTGGAAATGCAGGCAGGACAGCTAAGCCCCCTGGGCACTGATGGCAGCCCCAGCCCAGGGTAGACACAGATGGGAGCGCAGCAGCAGAGTTCCTGGACATCCACAGAGACATGGGTCTGTCAGAGTGTCAAGTTTGAGGGGAGTCAGGAGATCCTGGGTCTGTCTGGAGAAGTCATACTCAGATCATCACAGCTGAGAGATTAAACTGAACACATATATTCAAGAGCAGCCACTCCTCCGCTCTTACCGGGAATCAGGCTCACGTCTTTGGTTTAATAAATGCACACCTTTGCATGGATACACGCTCATATCCACCTGCAAAAGGAATGCATTCTGTAGGTTTGTCATATGGGCTCAAATCTATAGAACCCATGCCAGAGACAAAAAGCAGGAATTACTAAGAAGAGCCCTCAGCTGAAACCTGTAAAATGTCTCACTTCCTGCTTGTTCACACTGCAGTGATTTCTGGAGGCTCCTGCTGATGTAACACAGGAAGACTGTTTAGTACAGACAGAGCAGTCTGCAGCCCCATCTGCTGACCATGCAGGGTGGGGTCCAGCACGCAGGGGCCTCTCCACAGCCATGGCGGCAGAGGCTCCCGCATGCGGTGCTGGTGCAGCCATGACGGTGGGAGCCGGAGAGACTTGAGCCTCCAGACACCGCAAACCAGATCCAGCCAATCCCCACTGATTTCCAAAGGCTTAAAGAGAGGTAAAACTTCCCCTTCTCTGACACTTACCATGGGAAATTAGTGCCAAAGAGAGAACTTTCTGAAACTTATTTTTCTATCTACACATCAACAAAATATGCCAGTTCATCCTAACTCGAGTAGGAAAAGAGAAAATGTCAATACTGTGACTAAGAATGGACTTGCACACATACTCTATTTTCATTCTACCTCATGTGTCTTCACCGTTACGGTAAACACAAGCATGACTCCTGTCTTAGGGGATCCAGATGCGAGAGGCCCCCAAGGACGGACACAACTCCACTCTGACTCCAAGTCACTCCTGATCCCATCAGAAAAAACAAACCTAAAAAATGGCATCACAGGTCCACATGAGAAATAAGAACTCCTTTGTAACCAGCTACATTCTTCATAAGTCTCTCTCTCCAAAAAACAACCTTTAGAGGGCCAGCCTGTTGGCATAGTGGTTAAGTTTGCGTGCACTGCTTTGGCAAGCCGGGGTGCATAGGTTCAAATCCCGGGCACGGACCTACGCACCACTCCTCAAGCCCTGCTGTGGCAGCATCCCATATACAAAACATAGAGGAAAATGGGCACGGATGTTAGCTCAGGGCTAATCTTCCTCTCACACACACAAAAAAAACCTTTATTTCACATATCCACCAGCTGCAAAAACATATCACAAATTAAACAGATGTTTTAAACACAACACCAGAGTTTCCTACATTTCACAAGCAGAGGGAGACAGACGAGAACAACCTATTGCTACAACACTCTTAGAGCTAAAACATGCACTTCCATCAACTCCCAGTAATACAAAAAAATTCTTGGCTCTTTTTGTACAAAACAAAAATAAAATCCTGTACAAAATCAAATAAGGCAACTGAAAACAGAACGTGACTAAAAAGTTCTTTAAATAATCCCAAGAGCCACCATCATGGAATCACCCTCAGAGTCCAGCCCCACCTAAGACCCAGGCAACCTTTCGGAAGTGACCTGATCTCCCTGTGCCTCAGTTTACCTCCCCCCAACAGGCATGAGGCCATCTGGACTCAATGTGAGGATTAAACTGGTGGGACCGCATTGTCACTGTGCCTGGCGCACACTGAGAACTTCATAAAAGCAGCTGTGACAATTCTCTCCTCACTCTGCCTCCCTTTCCAGACACGACCCCCAGTCCTCCTTGGTTCTCCACCCACAGGTCTTTCCAACCTCCCTCGTGCTGCATAGGTAGTTCGAGTCAGCACAGCAGAGGTCTACTTACATTCTGCCTCCTAGAGGCACTTCACAAGTACAGACTGCTGTGCTCTCCACACACGAAATAGATCGGTGAGCCAGTTTACTGAGAAGTCTGCTGGCACTTTCCAGGCTGGGGTGAGGAAAGTGCAGGGTGAGTCTGGAATAGACTCCTATGGTGCCAGAAGGCAGTGAGTACTCAAAGATGGGGTCATGTCCAAAGAGAGAAGTCTGTAGGATAGTGCACTCACAGCTGAATCTAGAAACACTTAAGCATCAAAAAGAATTATGACAACAAAGGCTTATAACCATCAAAATGAGGAAAGTCTGCATCTGTACTAATCCCCAATGATACTCATGAATAAAGTGCCAGCTGATGAGTGTAGAAAGAATTAGCAAGTTCATCCTTCTGCAACACTCAATGTAATGACTGATTCAGACAAGGACCATCAACGATGTCAGAGCTTTCACTGGATGGCAGGTTGCTGGGGAATAAGATCTTCACATGCCTCAAAGTGTCATTTCACTGATTCCAAAGTGGAAACACACCTCGAAACAGGGAGGCCTGGAGACACTACCTGTGATACAGGTCAGCATCCCCAGTAATGGACACCTGCCAATATGTCCGCTCTACTGGGATGCAAAGCACACAATGGTGGCCATGAAAGACTTTTGGCAAAAAGGAAACCATGAGAAAAATACAGAATGTGGGACGTTCCACAAGAGACTGGCTTCGATTCTCTACAAAAAAACTGAATGTCAGAAAAAATAAAAACAACTAAATGGGTGCAGGTCTGCCCTAGATTAAAAGAGACCAAAGAACAAAGTATCTAAATGTATTGAATGAATCCTGATTAAATCCTAGATCTAAAAAAAGTATCAAAGACATTTTGTGGAAAACAGGGATAAATCTGAATATGAGCTGGATATCGGATGATATTACAGAATTATTAAAAATTTTCTTAGGTGGATAACAGTACCATAGTTATTTGGGAGAATGTCCTTATTCTCAAAAGATGCATGCTAAAGTGTGTAGGGGCGAAAGGTCATGACGAGGGCAACTTCCTTTCAAAGGCCCAGCCAAAGAAAGCACACGTGTACAACATGTTCACATAATACATGTGCACACGTATCTATAAAGAGACAAAAGACAAATGTGGTGAAATGAAAACAACTGGTGAATCTAGGAGAAGGGTAAGTGGAGAGTCGCTGCACTGTTCTTTCAACTTTTATGTGTATCTGAAACTTTTCAAAATAAAAAACTCAGGAGAAAAGATGCACAGGCTCCGGAGTAAGGCTGTTTGGGTTGGGATCCTGGCTTGCCTTGAGTATCAGTAACCACAGAAGATTCCTTCCATCCTCTGGGCCCACAGTGACCTTGCCCTACAAGCAAATGAAGAACAGCTGCTCTTGGCCCACCCACGGCTCCACCCGTGCCCAGTGTGCTCTGTCATCCCTTCTGTGTTATCCAGGCTAGCCTAGTTATAAGTTGCCCCTCTATGGCCTCGACTGGAACAAACAGAACGAGACACACAAGAGGGCTGGGACACAGGGAGAGCACAAGGGCCCTTTAGCCCCCACTGCCCTGTGCTCAGAGACAACCGTGCACCTACAAACCACTGAGAATCAGGGGTTCTCTGTTACAGGACTATGGTTACCCCAGCTGGTAGAAGAAATGCTCCCTCACATCAGGACGGAATCATTTCCCACACAGAAGCTCTCAGAACAGAGCCAGTCGTACAGGAAGATCTCAACACATGCTGGCTACTTCTTACTGCTAACATTT
This sequence comes from Tapirus indicus, assembly GCA_031878705.1. Taxonomy (NCBI): domain Eukaryota; kingdom Metazoa; phylum Chordata; class Mammalia; order Perissodactyla; family Tapiridae; genus Tapirus; species Tapirus indicus. Next base: position 126,725,808 of record CM062925.1, read on the forward strand.
CAGCACACCTCAGATGCAAGACACCAACTTGTTTTCCAATCTCAAACTTCTTAAAAAACTTTGTCCTGAGTGACGTCAGCATCATGGCAGAGTGAGATTCCCTCTTTGAATCTCTGCCCCCTACGACACAACGAAAACATCATTCACATTCCAACAGAGCTCAATCAAACACTACGAAGGAATTCTGAGAAACCCCTGCTGCCATACATCGGACGGTGGAGGCGCAGGAAGCCCAGGAGGACGGGAGGAGAGGTGCTCTCACAGACTGTCGCGAGATCCCCACTGGGAAGCAACGATGGACTGTTTAGGGGGTGTAGCAAACACCCTAAAAGAGCCAGAAAGGAAACCCCGGGGTCAAGCAGGAGAAAGAGAGGACCCCTCCCCCCACACACCCAGCGTTTCAGCATAATCCCTCCGGGGGCTGCAGCTGCCTCAGAGCAAACCGCTCGCGATCTCCATCCAGTGGCAGCAGGGGGAAACTGCAGGACCAAATTATCATGGGGGGGGCGGATAAGGATGTCCCCGTCGGATCCTTGCGACAATTTGCCAGGGCTACAGACCAAAAGGAAAATGACAAACACCCAGAAACCAACCCTGAAGTCACAGAATTTGATAACCTGAATGACAGAGAATTCAAAATAGCTATCATAAATAAACTCAACGAAATACAAGAGAACACACAGAAACAAATCAACGAATTCAGGGATTATGTCACAAAAGAGATTGAAACCCTAAAGAAAAACCAATCAGAATTATTGGAGATGAAAAACAAAATCAACGAGACAGTGGAAAAAATGGAGTCTTTAAAGAGCAGAACTGACAATATGGAGGAACGAATTAGCATTATCGAGGATAGCCACGCAGAAATGCTCCTGATAGAGGAGGAGAGAGAGCTAAGACTAAAAAGAAATGAAGAAATTCTTCGAGAAATATCAGACTCAATGAGGAAAAGCAACATAAGGATAATAGGTATTCCAGAAGGAGAAGAAAGAGAAAAAGGAGCAGAGAGTTTGTTCAAAGAAATAATAGCTGAGAACTTCCCCAACCTAGGGAACGAGAGGGAAATAACAGTGAATGAAATCAATAGATCACCTAAATATACAAACAGGAATAAAAAATCATCTCGCCACATAGTAGCAAACTTGAAGAATACCCGTGACAAGGAAATAATATTGAAGGCAGCTAAACAAAAAAACAAAATAACATATAAAGGAAACCCCATCAGGCTCTCAGCTGATTTCTCAACAGAAACTCTACAGGCTAGGAGAGACTGGAATGATATATTCAAAATCATGAAAGACAAAAACCTTCAGCCGAGAATACTTTATCCAGCAAAAATATCCTTCAAATACGATGGAGAAACAATAACTCTCCCTGATAAACAAAAGCTAAGAGAGTTCGTCACCACAAGACCCCCACTACAAGAAATGTTCAAGAAGGCCCTTAGGCCTGAAAAAAAAACAAATGAGAAAGGGGATACAAAGATTTCAGCAAGGAGAAAAGCAAGCAGACTAAACCAGAACAAAATACAGTTGGAAAACATCAAAAATTAATTCAAGCTCATCACTGGAAACACACATTCATGACACAATCTGGAATAAAGAGATAACAAATAAGGAGGGGAAGAGGTAAGGGATTGAATCGACCCAGCCTCAGGAAAAAGGAAGCATCTGAAAATGTACTTTCTTATCCAGGAGATCGCTTATATAAACCGCACAGTAACCACTAAACAAACAACCAGAAGAGAACCACACATGACAAATAAAGAGAAAACCAAGAGAATGAGCATGCAGAAATACCAAATTGAATTTGCAGTCCGAAACACAAGGGAAAAGAAACGAAGGAAATGCAAAAGAACCAGAAGATGAACAATAAAATAGCAACATTAAACCCTCATATATCAATAATCACTCTAAATGTAAATGGATTGAATTCTCCAATCAAAAGACACAAGAGTGGCAGGATGGATTAAAAACCAAGATCCAACAATCTGCTGCCTCCAGGAAACACATCTCAGCTCTCAAGGCAAACACAGACTCAAAATAAAAGGATGGAAAACAATACTCCAAGCTAATGGCAAACAAAAGAAAGCAGGAGTAGCCATACTTATAACAGACAAAGTAGACTTCAAGATAAAAAAGGTAATGAGAGACAAAGAAGGGCAATATATAATGATAAAAGGGATACTTCACCAAGAAGACATAACACTTATAAATATCTATGCACCCAACACAGGAGCACCAAAGTACATAAAACAACTGCTAAAAAACCTTAAAGGAGATATTAACAATAACACAATAATAGTAGGGGATCTTAATACCCCCCTTACATCAATAGATAGATCATCCAGACAAAAAGTCAATAAGGAAATAATGGACTTAAACGAGAAACTAGATGCAATGGACTTAATAGATATATATAGAGCACCCCACCCAAAAAAAGCAGAGTACACATTCTTCTCAAGTGCACATGGAACATTCTCAAGGATAGACCATATATTAGGAAACAAGGCAAACCTCTATAAATTTAAGAAGATTGAAATCATTACAAGCATCTTTTCTGATCATAATGCTGTGAAACTAGAAATCAACTGCAAGGAAAAAACTAGGAAAGGGACAAAGATGTGGAGACTAAACAACATGCTACTGAACAACCAATGGGTCGTTGATGAAATTAAAGGAGAAATCAAAAGCTATCTGGAGACAAATGAAAAGGAAAATACACCATACCAACTCATATGGGATGCAGCAAAAGCAGTCCTGAGAGGGAAATTCATAGCAATACAAGCTCACCTTAACAAACAAGAAAAATCCCAAATAAATAACCTTAAATTGCACCTAACAGAGTTGGAAAAAGAAGAACAGACAAAGCCCCGAATCAGCAGAAGGAGGGAAATAATAAAAATCAGAGCAGAAATAAATGAAATTGAAACCAAAAAAACAGTAGAAAGGATCAATGAAACAAAGAGCTGGTTCTTTGAGAAGATAAATAAAATTGACAAACCCTTAGCCAGACTCACTAAGAAAAAAAGGGAGAAGACTCAAATAAATAAAATTAGAAATGAAAGAGGAGAAATTACAACAGACACCACAGAAATACAAGGGATCATTAGGGAATACTATGAAAAACTTTACGCCAACAAATTGGACAACCTAGAGGAAATGGACAAATTCTTGGACGCGTACAACCTCCCAAAACCGAATCAAGAAGAAATAGAGAATCTGAACAGACCAATCACAAGTAAAGAGATTGAAACAGTAATCAAAAACCTCCCCAAAAATAAAAGCCCAGGACCAGATGGCTTCCCTGGAGAATTTTATCAAACGTTCAAAGATTTAGCACCTATCCTTCTCAAACTATTCCAAAAAATAGAGGAAGATGGAATACTTCCCAACACATTCTATGAGGCCGACATCATGCTGATACCAAAGCCAGACAAGGACAATACAAAGAAGGAAAACTACAGGCCAATATCACTGATGAACGTAGACGCAAAAATCCTCAACAAAATATTGGCAAACCGAATACAGCAATACATCAAAAAGATCATACACCACGATCAAGTGGGATTTATACCAGGGACACAGGGATGGTTCAACATCCGCAAATCAATCAACGTGATACACCACATTAACAAAATGAAGAATAAAAACCACATGATCATCTCAATTGATGCAGAGAAGGCATTCGACAAGATCCAGCATCCATTTATGATAAAACCTCTCAACAAAATGGGTATAGAAGGAAAGTACCTCAACATAATAAGGGCCATATATGACAAACCTACAGCAAACATCCTACTCAACGGGGAAAAACTGAAAGCCATTCCTTTGAGGACAGGAACAAGACAAGGGTGCCCACTCTCACCGCTCTTATTCAACATAGTACTGGAAGTTCTGGCCAGAGCAATTAGGCAAGAAAAAGGAATAAAAGGACTCCAAATAGGCAATGAAGAAGTGAAACTCTCACTATTTGCAGACGACATGATCCTATACATAGAAAACTCAAAAAATTCCATCGGAAAACTACTAGAAACAATCAACAACTACAGTAAAGTGGCAGGGTAGAAAATCAAGTTACAAAAATCAATTGCATTTCTATACACTAACGATGAAAAAACAGGAAGAGAACTCAAAAAGACAATCCCATTTACAATTGCAACAAAGAGAATAAAATATCTGGGAATAAATTTAACCAAGGAGGTCAAAGACCTATACAATGAAAACTATAAGACATTATTGAAAGAAATCAAGGAAGACATAAAGAAATGGAAAAATATTCCATGCACATGGATTGGAAGAATAAATATAGTTAAAATGTCCATTCTACCTAAAGCAATCTACAGATTCAATGCAATCCCAATCAGAATCCCAATGTCATTCTTCACGGTAATAGAACAAAAACTACTGAAATTCGTATGGGGCAACAAAAGAATCCGAATAGCTAAAGCAATTCTGAAAAAAAAGAACAAAGCTGGAGGCATCACAATCCCTGATTTCAAAATATACTATAAAGCTACAGTAATCAAAACAGCATGGTACTGGTACAAGAATAGACACACAGATCAATGGAACAGAATTGAAAGCCCAGAAATAAAACCACACACCTATGGACAGCTAATCTTCGACAAAGGAGCAAAGAACATACAATGGAGAGAGGGAAGTCTCTTCAATAAATGGTGCTGGGAAAATTGGACAGCAACATGCAAAAGAATGAAAGTAGACCATCTGCTATCGCCATATACAAAAATCAATTCAAAATGGATCAAAGACCTGAAAGTGAGACCTGAAACTATAAAACTCCTGGAAGAAAATATAGGCAGTACACTAATTGCGACTGGACATAAAGGGATCCTTTCGGATTCCATGTCTACCCAGACAAGGGAAACAAAAGAAAAAATAAACAAGTGGGACCTCATCAGACTAAAGAGCTTCTACAAGGCAAATGAAACCAGGATCAAAATGAATAAACAACCCACCAGCTGGGAGAAAATATTTGCAAATCGTTTGTCCGACAAGGGATTAATCTCAGTAATATACAAAGATCTCATACAACTGAGCAACAAAAAAACAAACAACCCGATCAAAAAATGGGCAGAGGATATGAACAGACATTTTTCCAAGGAAGAGATACAGATGGCCAATAGACACATGAAAAGATGTTCAACATCACTAATCATCAGGGAAATGCAAATCAAAACGACACTGAGATATCACCTTACACCGGTTAGAATGGCTATAATCACAAAGACAAATAACAACAAATGCTGGAGAGGTTGTGGAGAAACGGGGACCCTCATTCACTGCTGGTGGGAATGCAAACTGGTGCAGCCTCTATGGAAAACAGTATGGAGAGTCCTCAAAAAATTAAAAATAGAAAAACCGTATGATCCAGCAATACCACTCTTGGGCATCTACCCAATGGACATGAAATCAACCATCACAAGAGGCGTGTGCACCCCTATGTTCACTGCAGCATTATTCACTATAGCCAAGAAGTGGAAGCAACCCAAGTGTCCCTCGACTGATGATTGGTTAAGGAAGATGTGGTATATACCTACAACGGAAACTACTCAGCCATAAGAAAAGACACAATTGTCCCATTTGCAACAACATGGAAGGACCTAGAGGGTATTATGTTAAGTGAAATAAGCCAGAGAGAGAAGGACAGACACTGCATGAACTCACTCATATATGGAATATAAGTGAACACACGGACAGAGAGATCTGATTGGTGGTTACCAAGGGGAAGGGGGGGGCCACAAGGGGTGAAGGGTTACATCCACAAGGTGACGGACAAACAAAAATGTACAACTAAAACCCCACAGTGTTATAAACTAAGACATCAATAAAAAAAAATTAAAAAAAAAAAAAAACCCCACAGTGTTATAAACTAAGACATCAATAAAAAAAAAAAAAAGTGGAAAAAAAAAAAAAACTTTGTCCTAGTTTCTTTTTGAATATTTGATTAAGTTTGAACATTAAATCAAAACTTAATATCTAATGTTAAACACAAAAAACAGATTTGTTTACTGAATCACCTGATGGAATGAAGGAAATCCATATTTTAGAGCAGCTGAATAAGCAAGCATTAAAAAGTGTTTAGGGAGCACGACTGCATGCAGCACCTTCTGTGGACCCACGGCTGCTCAAGCAGGACAAGCACTGCCATCTAGGAGAGACAGGGATGGTCTGGAGGGGAAGTGTGCAGGGACAGTGGTGGCACAGGGAGCAGGTGACAAGATATATTCAGGAGGTATGACCGGACAGGAGTCCTGCTCGTGGGTTGAAGGGAGCACAGCGGGGGAGTAGGTAAGTCTGTGGTCGAGTAACTGGAAAGATGATCAGGTAATTTATTGGAAAGGGCCAGACTGGGAAAAGAACAAGTTTGCAGAAAGAAATCGAGTTCTGTTAAGACACGATTACGCCTGAGCTTCCCAACAGACAGCCAGGCAGAGGGAGGTTTAGGGTCAGTGTGTGTCTGTGTGTCTTCTCCCCAAACAGACCCTGCAAATACTCTGCATCCAAGGATTCCTCATCAGCGGATTCAATGAACTGTGGATCAAAAATCCCCACCTACTGTATTTCTTTTTTTTTTTTTTTTGGTGAGGAAGGTTAGCCCTGAGCTAACATCTGTTGCCAATCCTTCTTAGCCCGTCTAACATCTGTACCCACCTTCCTGTTTTATATGTTTGCTAACATCTGTGCCCACCTTCCTCTAGCTTATATGTGGGACGCCTGCCACAGCATGGCTTGATAAGCGGTGCATAGGTCTGCGCCCAGGATTCGAACCTGCGAATCACAGGCCACCAAAGCAGAGAGTGCGAACTTAACCACTATGCCACTGGGCCAGCCCCCCATCTATTGTATTTTTGATCCAAAGTTGATCGAATCCTCGGATGTGGAACCTGCAGACAGGAGGGCTGACGACAGGGACTCGCGCATCCTCCAATTTTGGTATTCGCAGGCGTCCCTGGAACCAATCCCCCAGGGATACTGAGGGAGGACGGTAATATCAAAACTAGATGAAACCGATCCCAGTGAGAGGACTTGGGAGTGGCTGCGAACAGCTCCAGTCTGACCCCCTCCACAGATGACGACCGCATGACCTCTACAGTACTTTTCTTGATTCTCTCTGATTTCCCCTCCCCAACTGCCCCATTCTGTCCCCATCCAATTTCTTAAGGGACATCAATGACTTCTCTTAATCTCCTAAATCTCCAAAATGAAGCTAAATGTTTAGGACACGAGTAGCCATTTTGAAAAACAGTGGAGTTGGAAATTAATACCGAAAATTAAGATAAAAATTAAGTTTTAATATCAACCCACAAAATTTTTTTCATGAATAGTTAAAAAGAGATCACTAAATGACTGCAACTCACTCCGTGTGGCCCTGGAAAACATTCACGGAGTGGATGGAAGGGTCCCTGAAATCCCAAAGACGGAAAGTCGTGTCACGGGAGGAGGTCACCACAAGCCGCTGGGTGGGGTGTGTGCAACAGTGCGTGAGCTCCTGGTCATGCCCTACAACCAAGACGACAAAAATGCAAGATCATCCACCTGCAGACACACAGTTATAGTGAAGCTTTTCAAAAACACAAGAATCAAAACACAGTCTTTATGGGCTCCATTGCTGTATTCACTGTAAAAGTAAACATAAGGAATCACTTAATAAGAGCATGTGGGGTCAGAGTGGGACTAGTTTTCTCTCAGGAGCTAGAAGTCCTCTCATTCATGTATTTAAAGGGAGCAGGACACTGAGAACTGAGTGTAACCCACTTACTGATCCTAACAGAAGGTCAGGCAAATCTCTTTAACAGGCTGCATGCGTGAGCAACTTAACTCTTAATTCTTCACTTCCAGAATAATCTCTAATAATATAATATGTGGAGCCCTCAGTAAAATACAATCCTTAACACTCAATGAGGAAATGCACTCACTAGTGACTTTGCAAAAACACCTCTGGTGGGCAGAATTCTAAGATGGCCTAGAGAGTTCCATCCCTGGTGTAGACACCCTGTATGGTATCTTCCCTCGACTTTGGGCAGAACCTGAAAATGTGATGAGATATCACTCTGGTAATTACAGTACATAATAAGTGAAACAGATTTTGCAAATGTAATTAAAGTCCCTGAATCAGGTGGCTTTGATTTAACCAAAAGAGACTGTCATGGGTAGGCATGACGTAAACAGGTGGGCCCTCTGGAAGGGTCCAGGCCTTCCCAGAAGACAGGTTCAAAGCCACAGAGACGCTCTGCTGCTGGCCTGGAAGAAAGCAAACCAAGTGTCCCCCTCTGGAGGGGGACAACAGGGACCTGAGGGCAGCTTCTGGATGCTAACAGCCATCCCCAGCTGACAGCTAGCAAGAAAATGGGGAACTCATTCATGCACCACAACAAAATGAATCCTCCCAACAACAGGAAGTAAGAGTACCCCACGCCTCAGATGAGATCACAGCCCAAGGCAATACCTTCATTTCACCCCTGAGACCCTAAGCAGAGGACCAGTGAGCATGCACCTGAAACTCCTGACCCAGGGAAACCATGAGGTTATAAATTCATGTTATTTTAAGACCTAAGTTTGTGGAAATTTTACAAAGCAATAGAAAACTAATGTACCAACCATACTCCAAATAACTACATACTATATGCTAAAATTGAATCCCCTAAAGATAAGATAAATTTAGCTAACAACAGTTCTATTAATTAGAAAGGATCTCTGAAAATCACAACCTGAGCACCAAGAGAACTAAAAATAATTCTGGACAAGAAGTATTCTGCAATAAACACATGCACATAAATTGAAAGTATACAACTGGAAGACGTGAACGTTTAAAGCACCTGTCAGAGAGTGAACAAGCTCCGATGTCTCCACGTCATATAGATTCGCCGTTCTGTCCCAGGAGGCCGTCACCGCCTGCTTCCCCCCAACCAGCCAGTCGGCGGCTATGACCACTCCCTGATGGCTCTTAAGAGATGTCAGCGGCACCCGGATGGTAGGACAGTCACTGGACACGTCTCCGTCTACATCAGGCTCATCTTTATCCGAGCACTCTACTTCGTCTTCACCACATATCTGCTGCTGAAGGTGAGAGCAGAGGAGAAATTCCCTGGGAATCTGAGTCTTTTCTGACATGGCTACACAATCAGACTGTTGTCATTTGTCTTTCTAGGACTAAATGATCGTTATGACCAATAGCAGCACAGTATCTGGTACACAACTGATGCTCAATGAAAGTTTATCAACTTTATGATCATCTACTTGGCTAAAACCTAGGGCCAAATGTAAGAAGAAAAACTTAAGGCTGCTATGACATCAAATGAGCTATAATCCACTTCCACTAACCAACAAAATGGCAAATAAAATGATTTTCACCATTTTAAGTTTTCACCACTTATTAGTAAAAATATAATAAAACTAAACAAATACAATTGAAAATCTATATTTTAAGACAATAAAAAAGAAACATTTCAATTCTCAGGAGCCTGTTTAAGACATACTTAGAATTCTATTGTTATAAATAACAGGTATGAGAGACCATTTCACCCTCCTACAATTATCAATGAAGTCTTTTGTCAAAAGCCAAGGATAAAAGAAAAACATAATAGTCAGCCTAGGCTTCAGGTCTTTAAGAAAATATGTTTACCTAGTCATTCAACGAATATTTATCAGGTGATTACACAGTGCCAGACCAGAGGTCAGTCACACAGCATGAAGGGGAGAGACAATCTCTGTCTGACATGGACATACCATGTACAGGCTAGGGGATGAGGGCACTGGGGTCAAAGTCCCCCCCTCACGGGGGTTACATGCCAGCAAGGAAGACAGTCCCCACATGTGGGCGTGTACGAACACACACACGCACACATATAAACTAGCATGGGAATATATGCCACATGTACACACATAGTATAGGTATATATGCCACACACGGATGGAGAGAATATAGGAATATAGGCCATGTATACACACGCATAGTATAGGGATATGTGTCACGTGTACACACAAACATAGTGTAGGGATATACACCATGTATATACACACACAGTATAGGGATATACATCATGTGTAGACACACACATACAGTATAGGGATAAGCCACATATACACACACACACAGTATAGGGATATATGCCACATGTACATACACACACAGCATAGGGATACGCTACACACACACAGTATGGAGATATATGCCACAACTGGGATACATGCCATGTGTATACACACACATAGTATAGGGATATATGCCACGTGTACACACACACACAATATAAGGATATGCCACACGTGTACACACACATAGTATAGGGATGTATGCCACATATGCACACATACATAGTGTAAGGATATGCCATATGAACACACACATAGTGTAGAGATATAAGCCACACACACACACAGTATAGGGATATGCCACATGCACAGACAGAGTATAGGGATATGCCACACACACACACATAATACAGGGCTATACATCACATGTACACACACACAGTATGGGGATATATGCCACATGTACACACACAGTATAGGAATATACATCATGTGTACACATACGGTATAGGGATATATGTCACATGTATACATACACAGTATAGGGACACAAGCCACATGTACAGTTGTGCATCACTTAACGACAGGGATACGTTAGGCAATTTCGTTGTCGTGTGAACATCAGAGAGTGTACTTACACAAATGTAGATGGCACAGCCCACTACACACCTGGGCCATATGATACTAATCTTATGGGACCACCCTCATATATGCAGTTCACTGTTGACCAAAACATCGTTATGCAGCACATGACTTAATCTATTCCAAATTACACTAAACACTACAAAGTTAAGTGCAGGATGCTGAGAGTAACACAGGTGGTCTGAGATACTGCATGGTACCTGCAGGATAAGAAATGTGGGGTGGTGTTGGGGAAGACAATCTAGGAAAAAGTCTGAGCAGGTGCCCTGCAGGGAGGGAGGCGGCAAGTTCAGGGCAGCAAGTGCATCCAGGCTGCTGTGGGGAAGTGACACAAACTGAGGCAGGAGGTCAGCAAAGGTATCATGAGGTGACAGGTGCGAGTCTAGAAAGATCACTCCTGATGTCATAGAGAGAAGAGACTGGCTGTGAGCAGCCAGACCTGCGACAAGGACACTAGTTAGGAGACTAGTTAGTGATCTGGACTAGAGACAACAGCTAGGGGTTAGCAGAACTCTCCCCTTCAGCAAGAGGATGGGGTCTCTGTTCCTGTGGAGTTAAAAACCTGCTCAGGGTGAAAGAATCTCTGACTGGCAAACTGCGTCTAGATCGGGAGGAGCAACACACTCACGATAAATTCCTGACGGGAACGCCGCAGCTCGGGGCTTTCCTTCGGGCGACACTGGCTCATGGGCCACAGGGCTTCTTAGCTCCTAAGGAGCCTCCTGCACCTTAGCTGCCCCCTGGGCAGGCAAGGGAGTCTGGATGACTCTGTGGGCAGGTGCAGAAGAGGGATGCCAGACGGGGCCGCAGCTCCTGTCCTCCCTCCCCCTAGGGGACTCTCAGCAGAGATCCCTCGGTGGGTGTTGCAGAAGGAATATCACAGGGATAGAGAAAAGAGAACCCAAGAATTACTTAGGAACCAGAATCAATAAGATTTCCTCAATTAGGTGGAAATGTAGGAAGGGGATGGTGAAAGAAGAAATGTCAAAGATAATTCCAAAATTTCTGCCAGTTTTGTTCACAGTTACACCCCAGACCTACAACAGTGAACCTAATGAGCTATTCACAAAGTATCTGGAAGAAAGGAACAAGTGGGCATGCCAAGGGGCGATTTCCTCAGAGGAGAAGCTGGAGGAGGTTTAGAGAAGACCATGTGTGTGGTCTGGGTTTTGGGAACAGTCCAGTGGAGAGACCTCGGGTGCCAGGAATGCCTAAGAGTGGCCTGGAGCTCCCATTTTAAAAAGCCCTAATAATCAGGATCCATGCTGGAAATGTCAGGATCAAAACATTTACAGAAGTCATCTTTCCAAACTACACAAGAATTAAAAGACACTTTAAAATGCAAATGTAGTAAGCCGCATTAAAGAATAATTATAAGCTCTTTTAACCCTAATTCAGCAAAGGGCAGAGGTGGAAGAGTGAGAACTGTTTATGTGTGTTTCTCCTAATGTCTTAGATAATTAATCTATTTAACTTTAATCATTTTACTGCCAGCAACATTTTAACAGAATGTCCAAGAATTGCCAACGTAATACTGACTAAGTATTGACTGAGCACTACAAGTCCACAGAACCAACAGATCACTAAATCACGGTGTTCTGATGTAGGAAGGGCCATTGGAAGTCATATAGGTAACTCATTCCAATTTTCATTTTCAAATGGGAAAAATTAACCCCACTAAATTAAATTAATGACTCAATACCATACAACTAGTGTGACACAGTGACTTATTGGGTAATCTAAAGTTGTTTACACTGCACCACCTAAATATTTCTTTATCAACACAGCAGATGCCAAGCAAAACTTGCTGGTACAAATTAAAAAGAGAAAATGTCTGTCTGAAAGCTATACTGACTTAAAATGAATAGATCTTAACACACTAGAGTTTATTTCAAAAGCTGGGATTAGAACTGCCAAGTAAACCCGAGTCAAGACCGACCAGCAAAAGCTTAAGAAAACAAGTGGCTTTGGCTCTAAGAGCATTGTTGGCTCTGGGTGGTAACTGCAGAGGAGCGTCATCTACTCCGCACTTGGGAAGGCCACACGAACCCTCCTTGGCAGAGCTGCTGAAGCCGTTCCAGTCACTGACTATGACGCAGACTCATCTCGCACAAAGAGAGGGCTTCCCCTGGTTACTCCAAGTCCCGGGACAGCAACTACCAAGCATGAAAACTCCCTGCATCCAATACAAGCAAAATCATAAAAAAACCAAAGTCAATTTAGTATTCTCAGTAAACTATTAAGTTTTTTTAATGTAAGTACTGTATATAATCTTTTCCCTCTGACAAAACTGCTGCTTTTTAAACTTTATTTGAAAAAAAATCCATGCAACGTTAACTCATTTTCTAAACTTTCCGAGCATTAATCCTCCCCCTCAGCTCTCTGCCCTGTCCTCCATCAGCTCTCATTGTTTCTTGAAGAATGTACATGCTAAGTATGGCACATCACGAATACTTTGGTAATTCCACAAGGGAAAAACTGTGTTAAGACACATAGCACATTCTATTTAAAAAGAACTGTTCAGATCTCTTAAAAGAAAAGTCATTCTTACTCATCACGGGAATTTATTAATTGCTTAATCCTTCTCCAAATAAAACAATTTTTAAAAAAAAGAAAAAGTGAACAAATATTCAGAGGCAGAAATATCAAAAGTAGAAGAATACCATCATATTCCCAAGAATTATAGCCAAAAGACACCAAAACCTCATTTTTGCTGGACCACGTAAAATCATTTAGCTCCTCTGCCTGACACAGTACTTCTACCTGCATAAGCAGCACAGCGAAAGGGCTAACCACTTGTGAAGACTAGACAGCCAAAAGCTGCGCTGTAACAGAAATGAGACAATCATTCCTCTCCAAAGGATAATTAAGCTCTCTGTGTGATTATAAATACAGGGTGTTGAGCTGAAGTGATATAACTGTATCCAATAGTACAAAACAGTAATTGAAGGATTTATGGTTTAAATACACCAATTCATTCTTCTTCTCAATATGCAACCTCACCAAGAACATACAATGGAAAAGTCTCTTCTGTAAATGGTGTTGGGAAAACTGGACAGCCACAGGCAAAAGAATGAAAGTAGACCATTATCTTACACCATATACAAAAATAACTCAAAATGGATTAAAGACTTGAATGTAAGACCCAAAACCGTAAAACTCCTAGAATAAAACATAAGCAGTACGCTCTACAACATCCGTCTTAGCAGTATCTTTTTGAATATCAAGTCTCCTCAGGCAAGGAAAACAAAAGAAACAATAAACAAGTCAGACTACATCAGACTAAAAAGCTTCTGCACAGCAAAGGAAACCATGAACAAAATGAAAAGACAACCCACCATCTGGAGAAAATATTTGTAAATCATATATCCAACCAGGGATTAATCTCCAAAATATATAAAGAACTCATACAACTCAACAACAAAAAAACCAACAACCTGACCAAAAAATGGGCAGAGGATATGAACGTTTTTCTAAAGAAGATTTACAGATGGCCAACAGGCACATGAAAAGATGTTCAACATCACTAACTGTTAGGCAAATGCAAATCAAAACTACAAGATATCACCTCACACCTGTCAGAGTGGCTATAGTAAACAAGACAAGAAATAAGTATTGGAGAGGATGTGGAGAAAAGGGAACTCTCATATGCTGCTGGTGGGAATGTAAACTGGTGCAGCCACTATGGAAAGGAGTATGGTTTCTCAAAAAAGTTAAGAATGGAAATACCATATGATCCAGCTCTTCCACTACTGGGTATTTATCCAAAGAAAATTAAAAACTAACTCAAAAAGATATATGCACCTCCACGTTCACTGCAGCATTATTCACAATAGCCAAGACTTGGAAGCAACCCAAGCGCCCATCAACAGATAAATGGATAAAGAAGATGTGGTATATACATATATACAATGGAGTACTACTGAGCCATAAAAAAAGATAAAATCGTGCCATTTGCAACAACATGGATGGACCTTGAGGGTACTATGCTAAACAAAATAAGTCAGAGAAAGACAAATACTGTATGATTTCACTTATAAATGGAACATAAATAAACAAACACATAAATGAGGGGAACAGATTGGTGGTTAGCAGAGGGGAAGGGGATGGGGGGAGGACGAAAGGGATAAAGGGGCACATGTGTATGGTGACGGATAAAAACTAGACTATTGGTGGTGAACACGATGCAATTTATACAGAAGCTGAAATATAACAATGTACACCTGAAATTTACCCAATGTTATAAACCAATGTGACCTCAATAAAAAAATATATACATATGCAACCTCTTTTGTTACCTACATTAATGATGTCACATAAAATGATATCACACACGCTACTGACTTACATGGTTTTTCTTATATGGAAGACACGTTATCTAAAATCAAATACATAAAATATTAAGAAATATAACTTAATAATTAAAATTTAAAACAATTAACAGTAAATGTTTAGTATTTGTGGAAAGGGAAGTGAAAATGAAGATACGCATTTATAAATAAAAGTATTTCTTCTTAGACACTGTCTTGGTCTGCTTGGGCTACCAGAATAATACACCAAGATCAGGTGGCCGTGATCAAGGTGTGGCAGACTCAGCTTTGGGTGAGGGCTCTCTTCCCGGCCTGCAGACAGCCATCTTCTCATTATGTCCTTACATGGCCCTTCCCAGGTATGTACAAGGAAAGAAAGTGCACAAGAGCTCACTGGTCTCTTCTTCTAAGGACACTAATCCTATGAAGTCAGGGCCCCACCCTTATGGCCGTATTTAACCTTAATTACTTCCTTAAAGGCCCATCTCCAAATACAACCACAATGGGAGATTAGGGCTTCAACGTGGGAATTTGGAGGAGACACAAACATTTAGTCTGTAAGATATTATAAACTTATCCTAAAATTCGCAAACATCCAGAACCCTACCAACATACCCCATGTCGCGTTTTCAGGGTAAGTAAATGTGCTGCTTACACTAGTGTCGGCAACGGGCTGAGGTGTCGGCAGTTGAACTGCATATCTCCAAATGTGAGCAGTCTGATCTCCAGAAGCTGAAGAGAGAAATGGGGGGAAATTACCCAAAGTACACACCATGCATAAAATAAACCTTTTGCTAAGGCTCTAAGCACGATTACACTTTGTAACTTGGTGATCACTAGTGAGATGAATGTATTTTACTTAAATAGCTATTTCTGAGACTGCATAATGCTATTGAGAACTGAGTAAATGTGCAAAGTTAAGATGATTACTTATAAAAATAATCCCTCTGTGATTTTAGGGTAGAAAGTTGTGAATGTTCAAAGAAATTTACAAACAGTAGATTTTATTCTCCATCTACCTAACCTAAGTAACCTGAAATCTAATTACACTGTAAGTTGTGACTAAAATAGATCCCAAGGTGTTTCAGAAAAGTGAGTAACACACAAATGCACATTCCCATCTACTCAACATCAATGGACCTCACAATCTGCCAGGCACCGTTAGTACCAAGACCTTACTTTCACCAGCCAAGTGTGCAAGACAATGCTTGGCCTTAGGAACAGAAAGACAGGGGGCAGCTGAAGGGCAAAGACAGGCCCACAGATGTGCTAGGACGGCCGTGTCACTCACCCTTACAAGAGCACCGTCTGAATTCCACCTTCTCTTCATGGCTGCAGAGCTTCCCCAAAGAAGTGGCCACATGCGGATGGTGGTACATGTCTCATGGTGTCAAAAGAATTTACTGCCTGACTTGCAATCTCTCTTTGAATCAGCATCAGAGCCAAACCCTCTCTACCACTCCTCTCTCCAGTCCCACTACTTCATCTGTCTCAGTTT